>CM060921.1:742555303-752555303 GCA_030737875.1 Allium sativum
GAATCGTGCGTTGATCTGGAAATTCCTATACTTGCGCGCGCCTGATCGAAAGCCGAGATCGAGGGTTCGTAGCGCTCTCGAAAGCCACTGTGGTGATTTTCTACAGAGCCTGGGAAATCGCCGACCAGTTCTGCCCTTTGAGAATCGATCATTTCTATGACCTAGCTCCAAAAAAACCCTCCTCAGTTCGAATTAATTCTCGTGCCTTGAACACACCACCCGCCCCGCCCACCCAACCCACGGTGGGGAGTCGATCGTTTTTCTAGTTCGGTCGGTTGCGATCCGGAACCGTTCGGGCCTCGAAACGCGCATCGATCCAGAAATCCCTGCACTTGGCTTTGCCAATTCAAAAGACAAGATCGAAGGTTCCGAGCGCAATGAAAGCCACCAATGTAAGTTCCAGCCTGTATGGACAGCTGTCCATCCATTCGGGCCTCCGTAACGCGCGCTGTTACGGAAATTTCTAAACTCGCATTCGCCAGCTCGAAAGCCAATATCGAGGGTACGAGCGCCCCGGAACCTGCCATAGCAAATTAATGTCGAGTTTCGGCAGCCGATCATTATTCTCGTTGGCCCAACCGGGTACGGAACCGTCGGGCCCTCCGAAACGCACGTCGATCGAGAAATCCCTACGCTTGGCTTCGCAAATTCGGAAGCTGAGATCTATGGTTTGGAGCGGCTAGGAAACCTCCATAGTAAATTTCTCTGTAATATGGGTAGACGCCAAACCGCCCGGGCCTTCGAATCGTGCGTTGATCTGGAAATTCCTATACTTGCGCGCGCCCGTTCGAAAGCCGAGATCGAGGGTTCGTAGCGCTCTCGAAAGCCACTGTGGTGATTTTCTACAGAGCCTGGGAAATCGCCGACCAGTTCTGCCCCTTGAATCGATCATTTCTATGACCTAGCTCCAAAAACCCCTCCTCTGTTCGAATTAATTCTCGTGCCTTGAACACACCACCCGCCCCGCCCACCCAACCCACGGTGGGGAGTCGATCGTTTTTTCTAGTTCGGTTGGTTGCGATCCGAACCGTTCGGGCCTCCGAAACGCGCATCGATCCAGAAATTCCTGCACTCGGCTTTGCCAATTCAAAAGACAAGATTGAAGGTTCCGAGCGCAATGAAAGCCACCAATGTAAGTTCCAGCCTGTATGGACAGTTGTCCATTCCGTTCGGGGCCTCCGTAACGCGCGTTGTTTCGGAAATTTCTAAACTCGCATTCGCCAGCTCGAAAGCCAATATCGAGGGTACGGAGCGCCCCGGAACCTACCATAGCAAATTATGTCGAGTTTCGCAGCCGATCATTATTCTCGTTGGCCCGACCACGGTATGGAACCGTCGGGCCTCCGAAACGCACGTCGGTCTAGAAATCCCTACGCTTGGCTTCGCAAATTTGGAAGTTGAGATCTATGGTTTGTAGCGGCTAGGAAACCTCTATAGCAAAATTTCTCTGTAATATTGGTAGACGCCAAACCGTCCGCGCCTTCGAATCGTGCGTTGATCTGGAAATTCCTATACTTGCGCGCGCCTGATCGAAAGCCGAGATCGAGGGTTCGTAGCGCTCTCGAAAGCCACTGTGGTGATTTTCTACAGAGCCTGGGAAATCGCCGACCAGTTCTGCCCTTTGAATCGATCATTTCTATGACCTAGCTCCAAAAAACCCTCCTCAGTTCGAATTAATTCTCGTGCCTTGAACACACCACCCGCCCCGCCCACCCAACCCACGGTGGGGAGTCGATCGTTTTTCTAGTTCGGTCGGTTGCGATCCGGAACCGTTCGGGCCTCCGAAACGCGCATCGATCCAGAAATCCCTGCACTTGGCTTTGCCAATTCAAAAGACAAGATCGAAGGTTCCGAGCGCAATGAAAGCCACCAATGTAAGTTCCAGCCTGTATGGACAGCTGTCCATCCGTTCGGGCCTCCGTAACGCGCACTGTTACGGAAATTTCTAAACTCGCATTCGCCAGCTCGAAAGCCAATATCGAGGGTACGGAGCGCCCCGGAACCTGCCATAGCAAATTAATGTCGAGTTTCGGCAGCCGATCATTATTCTCGTTGGCCCGACCGGGTACGGAACCGTCGGGCCTCCGAAACGCACGTCGATCGAGAAATCCCTACGCTTGGCTTCGCAAATTCGGAAGCTGAGATCTATGGTTTGGAGCGGCTAGGAAACCTCCATAGTAAATTTCTCTGTAATATGGGTAGACGCCAAACCGCCCGGGCCTTCGAATCGTGCGTTGATCTGGAAATTCCTATACTTGCGCGCGCCCGTTCGAAAGCCGAGATCGAGGGTTCGTAGCGCTCTCGAAAGCCACTGTGGTGATTTTCTACAGAGCCTGGGAAATCGCCGACCAGTTCTGCCCCTTGAATCGATCATTTCTATGACCTAGCTCCAAAAACCCCTCCTCTGTTCGAATTAATTCTCGTGCCTTGAACACACCACCCGCCCCGCCCACCCAACCCACGGTGGAGAGTCGATCGTTTTTCTAGTTCGGTCGGTTGCGATCCGGAACCGTTCGGGCCTCCGAAACGAGCATCGATCCAGAAATCCCTGCACTCGGCTTTGCCAATTCAAAAGACAAGATCGAAGGTTCCGAGCGCAATGAAAGCCACCAATCTAAGTTCCAGCCTTTATGGACAGCTGTCCATCCGTTCGGGCCTCCGTAACGCGCGTTGTAACAGAAATTTCTAAACTCGCATTCGCCAGCTCAAAAGCCAATATCGAGGGTACGGAGCGCCCCGAAACCTACCATAGCAAATTAATGTCGAGTTTCGGCAGCCGATCATTATTCTCGTTGGCCCGACCGCGGTACGGAACCGTCGGGCCTCCGAAACGCACGTCGATCGAGAAATCCCTATGCTTGGCTTTGCAAATTCGGAATCTGAGATATATGGCTTGGAGCGGCTAGGAAACCTCCATAGTAAATTTCTCTGTAATATGGGTAGACGCCAAACCTCCCGGGCCTTCGAATCGTGCGTTGATCTGGAAATTTCTATACTTGCGCGCGCCCGTTCGAAAGCCGAGATCGAGGGTTCGTAGCGCTCTCGAAAGCCACTGTGGTGATTTTCTACAGAGCCTGGGAAATCGCCGACCAGTTCTGCCCCTTGAATCGATCATTTCTATGACCTAGCTCCAAAAACCCCTCCTCTGTTCGAATTAATTCTCGTGCCTTGAACACACCACCCGCCCCGCCCACCCAACCCACGGTGGGGAGTCGATCGTTTTTCTAGTTCGGTTGGTTGCGATCCGGAACCGTTCGGGCCTCCGAAACGCGCATCGATCCAGAAATTCCTGCACTCGGCTTTGCCAATTCAAAAGACAAGATTGAAGGTTCCGAGCGCAATGAAAGCCACCAATGTAAGTTCCAGCCTGTATGGACAGTTGTCCATCCGTTCGGGCCTCCGTAACGCGCGTTGTTTCGGAAATTTCTAAACTCGCATTCGCCAGCTCGAAAGCCAATATCGAGGGTACGGAGCGCCCCGGAACCTACCATAGCAAATTAATGCCGAGTTTCGGCAGCCGATCATTATTCTCGTTGGCCCGACCACGGTATGGAACCGTCGGGCCTCCGAAACGCACGTCGGTCTAGAAATCCCTACGCTTGGCTTCGCAAATTTGGAAGTTGAGATCTATGGTTTGTAGCGGCTAGGAAACCTCTATAGTAAATTTCTCTGTAATATTGGTAGACGCCAAACCGTCCGCGCCTTCGAATCGTGCGTTGATCTGGAAATTCCTATACTTGCGCGCGCCTGATCGAAAGCCGAGATCGAGGGTTCGTAGCGCTCTCGAAAGCCACTGTGGTGATTTTCTACAGAGCCTGGGAAATCGCCGACCAGTTCTGCCCTTTGAATCGATCATTTCTATGACCTAGCTCCAAAAAACCCTCCTCAGTTCGAATTAATTCTCGTGCCTTGAACACACCACCCGCCCCGCCCACCCAACCCACGGTGGGGAGTCGATCGTTTTTCTAGTTCGGTCGGTTGCGATCCGGAACCGTTCGGGCCTCCGAAACGCGCATCGATCCAGAAATCCCTGCACTTGGCTTTGCCAATTCAAAAGACAAGATCGAAGGTTCCGAGCGCAATGAAAGCCACCAATGTAAGTTCCAGCCTGTATGGACAGCTGTCCATCCGTTCGGGCCTCCGTAACGCGCACTGTTACGGAAATTTCTAAACTCGCATTCGCCAGCTCGAAAGCCAATATCGAGGGTACGGAGCGCCCCGGAACCTGCCATAGCAAATTAATGTCGAGTTTCGGCAGCCGATCATTATTCTCGTTGGCCCGACCGGGTACGGAACCGTCGGGCCTCCGAAACGCACGTCGATCGAGAAATCCCTACGCTTGGCTTCGCAAATTCGGAAGCTGAGATCTATGGTTTGGAGCGGCTAGGAAACCTCCATAGTAAATTTCTCTGTAATATGGGTAGACGCCAAACCGCCCGGGCCTTCGAATCGTGCGTTGATCTGGAAATTCCTATACTTGCGCGCGCCCGTTCGAAAGCCGAGATCGAGGGTTCGTAGCGCTCTCGAAAGCCACTGTGGTGATTTTCTACAGAGCCTGGGAAATCGCCGACCAGTTCTGCCCCTTGAATCGATCATTTCTATGACCTAGCTCCAAAAACCCCTCCTCTGTTCGAATTAATTCTCGTGCCTTGAACACACCACCCGCCCCGCCCACCCAACCCACGGTGGAGAGTCGATCGTTTTTCTAGTTCGGTCGGTTGCGATCCGGAACCGTTCGGGCCTCCGAAACGAGCATCGATCCAGAAATCCCTGCACTCGGCTTTGCCAATTCAAAAGACAAGATCGAAGGTTCCGAGCGCAATGAAAGCCACCAATCTAAGTTCCAGCCTTTATGGACAGCTGTCCATCCGTTCGGGCCTCCGTAACGCGCGTTGTAACAGAAATTTCTAAACTCGCATTCGCCAGCTCAAAAGCCAATATCGAGGGTACGGAGCGCCCCGAAACCTACCATAGCAAATTAATGTCGAGTTTCGGCAGCCGATCATTATTCTCGTTGGCCCGACCGCGGTACGGAACCGTCGGGCCTCCGAAACGCACGTCGATCGAGAAATCCCTATGCTTGGCTTTGCAAATTCGGAATCTGAGATATATGGCTTGGAGCGGCTAGGAAACCTCCATAGTAAATTTCTCTGTAATATGGGTAGACGCCAAACCTCCCGGGCCTTCGAATCGTGCGTTGATCTGGAAATTTCTATACTTGCGCGCGCCCGTTCGAAAGCCGAGATCGAGGGTTCGTAGCGCTCTCGAAAGCCACTGTGGTGATTTTCTACAGAGCCTGGGAAATCGCCGACCAGTTCTGCCCCTTGAATCGATCATTTCTATGACCTAGCTCCAAAAACCCCTCCTCAGTTCGAATTAATTCTCGTGCCTTGAACACACCACCCGCCCCGCCCACCCAACCCACGGTGGGGAGTCGATCGTTTTTCTAGTTCGGTCGGTTGCGATCCGGAACCGTTCGGGCCTCCGAAACGCGCATCGATCCAGAAATCCCTGCACTTGGCTTTGCCAATTCAAAAGACAAGATCGAAGGTTCCGAGCGCAATGAAAGCCACCAATGTAAGTTCCAGCCTGTATGGACAGCTGTCCATCCATTCGGGCCTCCGTAACGCGCGCTGTTACGGAAATTTCTAAACTCGCATTCGCCAGCTCGAAAGCCAATATCGAGGGTACGGAGCGCCCCGGAACCTGCCATAGCAAATTAATGTCGAGTTTCGGCAGCCGATCATTATTCTCGTTGGCCCAACCGGGTACGGAACCGTCGGGCCTCCGAAACGCACGTCGATCGAGAAATCCCTACGCTTGGCTTCGCAAATTCGGAAGCTGAGATCTATGGTTTGGAGCGGCTAGGAAACCTCCATAGTAAATTTCTCTGTAATATGGGTAGACGCCAAACCGCCCGGGCCTTCGAATCGTGCGTTGATCTGGAAATTCCTATACTTGCGCGCGCCCGTTCGAAAGCCGAGATCGAGGGTTCGTAGCGCTCTCGAAAGCCACTGTGGTGATTTTCTACAGAGCCTGGGAAATCGCCGACCAGTTCTGCCCCTTGAATCGATCATTTCTATGACCTAGCTCCAAAAACCCCTCCTCTGTTCGAATTAATTCTCGTGCCTTGAACACACCACCCGCCCCGCCCACCCAACCCACGGTGGGGAGTCGATCGTTTTTCTAGTTCGGTTGGTTGCGATCCGGAACCGTTCGGGCCTCCGAAACGCGCATCGATCCAGAAATTCCTGCACTCGGCTTTGCCAATTCAAAAGACAAGATTGAAGGTTCCGAGCGCAATGAAAGCCACCAATGTAAGTTCCAGCCTGTATGGACAGTTGTCCATCCGTTCGGGCCTCCGTAACGCGCGTTGTTTCGGAAATTTCTAAACTCGCATTCGCCAGCTCGAAAGCCAATATCGAGGGTACGGAGCGCCCCGGAACCTACCATAGCAAATTAATGCCGAGTTTCGGCAGCCGATCATTATTCTCGTTGGCCCGACCACGGTATGGAACCGTCGGGCCTCCGAAACGCACGTCGGTCTAGAAATCCCTACGCTTGGCTTCGCAAATTTGGAAGTTGAGATCTATGGTTTGTAGCGGCTAGGAAACCTCTATAGTAAATTTCTCTGTAATATTGGTAGACGCCAAACCGTCCGCGCCTTCGAATCGTGCGTTGATCTGGAAATTCCTATACTTGCGCGCGCCTGATCGAAAGCCGAGATCGAGGGTTCGTAGCGCTCTCGAAAGCCACTGTGGTGATTTTCTACAGAGCCTGGGAAATCGCCGACCAGTTCTGCCCTTTGAATCGATCATTTCTATGACCTAGCTCCAAAAAACCCTCCTCAGTTCGAATTAATTCTCGTGCCTTGAACACACCACCCGCCCCGCCCACCCAACCCACGGTGGGGAGTCGATCGTTTTTCTAGTTCGGTCGGTTGCGATCCGGAACCGTTCGGGCCTCCGAAACGCGCATCGATCCAGAAATCCCTGCACTTGGCTTTGCCAATTCAAAAGACAAGATCGAAGGTTCCGAGCGCAATGAAAGCCACCAATGTAAGTTCCAGCCTGTATGGACAGCTGTCCATCCGTTCGGGCCTCCGTAACGCGCACTGTTACGGAAATTTCTAAACTCGCATTCGCCAGCTCGAAAGCCAATATCGAGGGTACGGAGCGCCCCGGAACCTGCCATAGCAAATTAATGTCGAGTTTCGGCAGCCGATCATTATTCTCGTTGGCCCGACCGGGTACGGAACCGTCGGGCCTCCGAAACGCACGTCGATCGAGAAATCCCTACGCTTGGCTTCGCAAATTCGGAAGCTGAGATCTATGGTTTGGAGCGGCTAGGAAACCTCCATAGTAAATTTCTCTGTAATATGGGTAGACGCCAAACCGCCCGGGCCTTCGAATCGTGCGTTGATCTGGAAATTCCTATACTTGCGCGCGCCCGTTCGAAAGCCGAGATCGAGGGTTCGTAGCGCTCTCGAAAGCCACTGTGGTGATTTTCTACAGAGCCTGGGAAATCGCCGACCAGTTCTGCCCCTTGAATCGATCATTTCTATGACCTAGCTCCAAAAACCCCTCCTCTGTTCGAATTAATTCTCGTGCCTTGAACACACCACCCGCCCCGCCCACCCAACCCACGGTGGAGAGTCGATCGTTTTTCTAGTTCGGTCGGTTGCGATCCGGAACCGTTCGGGCCTCCGAAACGAGCATCGATCCAGAAATCCCTGCACTCGGCTTTGCCAATTCAAAAGACAAGATCGAAGGTTCCGAGCGCAATGAAAGCCACCAATCTAAGTTCCAGCCTTTATGGACAGCTGTCCATCCGTTCGGGCCTCCGTAACGCGCGTTGTAACAGAAATTTCTAAACTCGCATTCGCCAGCTCAAAAGCCAATATCGAGGGTACGGAGCGCCCCGAAACCTACCATAGCAAATTAATGTCGAGTTTCGGCAGCCGATCATTATTCTCGTTGGCCCGACCGCGGTACGGAACCGTCGGGCCTCCGAAACGCACGTCGATCGAGAAATCCCTATGCTTGGCTTTGCAAATTCGGAATCTGAGATATATGGCTTGGAGCGGCTAGGAAACCTCCATAGTAAATTTCTCTGTAATATGGGTAGACGCCAAACCTCCCGGGCCTTCGAATCGTGCGTTGATCTGGAAATTTCTATACTTGCGCGCGCCCGTTCGAAAGCCGAGATCGAGGGTTCGTAGCGCTCTCGAAAGCCACTGTGGTGATTTTCTACAGAGCCTGGGAAATCGCCGACCAGTTCTGCCCCTTGAATCGATCATTTCTATGACCTAGCTCCAAAAACCCCTCCTCAGTTCGAATTAATTCTCGTGCCTTGAACACACCACCCGCCCCGCCCACCCAACCCACGGTGTGGAGTCGATCGTTTTTCTAGTTCGGTCGGTTGCGATCCGGAACCGTTCGGGCCTCCGAAACGCGCATCGATCCAGAAATCCCTGCACTCGGCTTTGCCAATTCAAAAGACAAGATCGAAGGTTCCGAGCGCAATGAAAGCCACCAATGTAAGTTCCAGCCTGTATGGACAGCTGTCCATCCATTCGGGCCTCCGTAACGCGCGCTGTTACGGAAATTTCTAAACTCGCATTCGCCAGCTCGAAAGCCAATATCGAGGGTACGGAGCGCCCCGGAACCTGCCATAGCAAATTAATGTCGAGTTTCGGCAGCCGATCATTATTCTCGTTGGCCCAACCGGGTACGGAACCGTCGGGCCTCCGAAACGCACGTCGATCGAGAAATCCCTACGCTTGGCTTCGCAAATTCGGAAGCTGAGATCTATGGTTTGGAGCGGCTAGGAAACCTCCATAGTAAATTTCTCTGTAATATGGGTAGACGCCAAACCGCCCGGGCCTTCGAATCGTGCGTTGATCTGGAAATTCCTATACTTGCGCGCGCCCGTTCGAAAGCCGAGATCGAGGGTTCGTAGCGCTCTCGAAAGCCACTGTGGTGATTTTCTACAGAGCCTGGGAAATCGCCGACCAGTTCTGCCCCTTGAATCGATCATTTCTATGACCTAGCTCCAAAAACCCCTCCTCTGTTCGAATTAATTCTCGTGCCTTGAACACACCACCCGCCCCGCCCACCCAACCCACGGTGGAGAGTCGATCGTTTTTCTAGTTCGGTCGGTTGCGATCCGGAACCGTTCGGGCCTCCGAAACGAGCATCGATCCAGAAATCCCTGCACTCGGCTTTGCCAATTCAAAAGACAAGATCGAAGGTTCCGAGCGCAATGAAAGCCACCAATCTAAGTTCCAGCCTTTATGGACAGCTGTCCATCCGTTCGGGCCTCCGTAACGCGCGTTGTAACAGAAATTTCTAAACTCGCATTCGCCAGCTCAAAAGCCAATATCGAGGGTACGGAGCGCCCCGAAACCTACCATAGCAAATTAATGTCGAGTTTCGGCAGCCGATCATTATTCTCGTTGGCCCGACCGCGGTACGGAACCGTCGGGCCTCCGAAACGCACGTCGATCGAGAAATCCCTATGCTTGGCTTTGCAAATTCGGAATCTGAGATATATGGCTTGGAGCGGCTAGGAAACCTCCATAGTAAATTTCTCTGTAATATGGGTAGACGCCAAACCTCCCGGGCCTTCGAATCGTGCGTTGATCTGGAAATTTCTATACTTGCGCGCGCCCGTTCGAAAGCCGAGATCGAGGGTTCGTAGCGCTCTCGAAAGCCACTGTGGTGATTTTCTACAGAGCCTGGGAAATCGCCGACCAGTTCTGCCCCTTGAATCGATCATTTCTATGACCTAGCTCCAAAAACCCCTCCTCAGTTCGAATTAATTCTCGTGCCTTGAACACACCACCCGCCCCGCCCACCCAACCCACGGTGTGGAGTCGATCGTTTTTCTAGTTCGGTCGGTTGCGATCCGGAACCGTTCGGGCCTCCGAAACGCGCATCGATCCAGAAATCCCTGCACTCGGCTTTGCCAATTCAAAAGACAAGATCGAAGGTTCCGAGCGCAATGAAAGCCACCAATGTAAGTTCCAGCCTGTATGGACAGCTGTCCATCCATTCGGGCCTCCGTAACGCGCGCTGTTACGGAAATTTCTAAACTCGCATTCGCCAGCTCGAAAGCCAATATCGAGGGTACGGAGCGCCCCGGAACCTGCCATAGCAAATTAATGTCGAGTTTCGGCAGCCGATCATTATTCTCGTTGGCCCAACCGGGTACGGAACCGTCGGGCCTCCGAAACGCACGTCGATCGAGAAATCCCTACGCTTGGCTTCGCAAATTCGGAAGCTGAGATCTATGGTTTGGAGCGGCTAGGAAACCTCCATAGTAAATTTCTCTGTAATATGGGTAGACGCCAAACCGCCCGGGCCTTCGAATCGTGCGTTGATCTGGAAATTCCTATACTTGCGCGCGCCCGTTCGAAAGCCGAGATCGAGGGTTCGTAGCGCTCTCGAAAGCCACTGTGGTGATTTTCTACAGAGCCTGGGAAATCGCCGACCAGTTCTGCCCCTTGAATCGATCATTTCTATGACCTAGCTCCAAAAACCCCTCCTCTGTTCGAATTAATTCTCGTGCCTTGAACACACCACCCGCCCCGCCCACCCAACCCACGGTGGGGAGTCGATCGTTTTTCTAGTTCGGTTGGTTGCGATCCGGAACCGTTCGGGCCTCCGAAACGCGCATCGATCCAGAAATTCCTGCACTCGGCTTTGCCAATTCAAAAGACAAGATTGAAGGTTCCGAGCGCAATGAAAGCCACCAATGTAAGTTCCAGCCTGTATGGACAGTTGTCCATCCGTTCGGGCCTCCGTAACGCGCGTTGTTTCGGAAATTTCTAAACTCGCATTCGCCAGCTCGAAAGCCAATATCGAGGGTACGGAGCGCCCCGGAACCTACCATAGCAAATTAATGCCGAGTTTCGGCAGCCGATCATTATTCTCGTTGGCCCGACCACGGTATGGAACCGTCGGGCCTCCGAAACGCACGTCGGTCTAGAAATCCCTACGCTTGGCTTCGCAAATTTGGAAGTTGAGATCTATGGTTTGTAGCGGCTAGGAAACCTCTATAGTAAATTTCTCTGTAATATTGGTAGACGCCAAACCGTCCGCGCCTTCGAATCGTGCGTTGATCTGGAAATTCCTATACTTGCGCGCGCCTGATCGAAAGCCGAGATCGAGGGTTCGTAGCGCTCTCGAAAGCCACTGTGGTGATTTTCTACAGAGCCTGGGAAATCGCCGACCAGTTCTGCCCTTTGAATCGATCATTTCTATGACCTAGCTCCAAAAAACCCTCCTCAGTTCGAATTAATTCTCGTGCCTTGAACACACCACCCGCCCCGCCCACCCAACCCACGGTGGGGAGTCGATCGTTTTTCTAGTTCGGTCGGTTGCGATCCGGAACCGTTCGGGCCTCCGAAACGCGCATCGATCCAGAAATCCCTGCACTTGGCTTTGCCAATTCAAAAGACAAGATCGAAGGTTCCGAGCGCAATGAAAGCCACCAATGTAAGTTCCAGCCTGTATGGACAGCTGTCCATCCGTTCGGGCCTCCGTAACGCGCACTGTTACGGAAATTTCTAAACTCGCATTCGCCAGCTCGAAAGCCAATATCGAGGGTACGGAGCGCCCCGGAACCTGCCATAGCAAATTAATGTCGAGTTTCGGCAGCCGATCATTATTCTCGTTGGCCCGACCGGGTACGGAACCGTCGGGCCTCCGAAACGCACGTCGATCGAGAAATCCCTACGCTTGGCTTCGCAAATTCGGAAGCTGAGATCTATGGTTTGGAGCGGCTAGGAAACCTCCATAGTAAATTTCTCTGTAATATGGGTAGACGCCAAACCGCCCGGGCCTTCGAATCGTGCGTTGATCTGGAAATTCCTATACTTGCGCGCGCCCGTTCGAAAGCCGAGATCGAGGGTTCGTAGCGCTCTCGAAAGCCACTGTGGTGATTTTCTACAGAGCCTGGGAAATCGCCGACCAGTTCTGCCCCTTGAATCGATCATTTCTATGACCTAGCTCCAAAAACCCCTCCTCTGTTCGAATTAATTCTCGTGCCTTGAACACACCACCCGCCCCGCCCACCCAACCCACGGTGGAGAGTCGATCGTTTTTCTAGTTCGGTCGGTTGCGATCCGGAACCGTTCGGGCCTCCGAAACGAGCATCGATCCAGAAATCCCTGCACTCGGCTTTGCCAATTCAAAAGACAAGATCGAAGGTTCCGAGCGCAATGAAAGCCACCAATCTAAGTTCCAGCCTTTATGGACAGCTGTCCATCCGTTCGGGCCTCCGTAACGCGCGTTGTAACAGAAATTTCTAAACTCGCATTCGCCAGCTCAAAAGCCAATATCGAGGGTACGGAGCGCCCCGAAACCTACCATAGCAAATTAATGTCGAGTTTCGGCAGCCGATCATTATTCTCGTTGGCCCGACCGCGGTACGGAACCGTCGGGCCTCCGAAACGCACGTCGATCGAGAAATCCCTATGCTTGGCTTTGCAAATTCGGAATCTGAGATATATGGCTTGGAGCGGCTAGGAAACCTCCATAGTAAATTTCTCTGTAATATGGGTAGACGCCAAACCTCCCGGGCCTTCGAATCGTGCGTTGATCTGGAAATTTCTATACTTGCGCGCGCCCGTTCGAAAGCCGAGATCGAGGGTTCGTAGCGCTCTCGAAAGCCACTGTGGTGATTTTCTACAGAGCCTGGGAAATCGCCGACCAGTTCTGCCCCTTGAATCGATCATTTCTATGACCTAGCTCCAAAAACCCCTCCTCAGTTCGAATTAATTCTCGTGCCTTGAACACACCACCCGCCCCGCCCACCCAACCCACGGTGTGGAGTCGATCGTTTTTCTAGTTCGGTCGGTTGCGATCCGGAACCGTTCGGGCCTCCGAAACGCGCATCGATCCAGAAATCCCTGCACTCGGCTTTGCCAATTCAAAAGACAAGATCGAAGGTTCCGAGCGCAATGAAAGCCACCAATGTAAGTTCCAGCCTGTATGGACAGCTGTCCATCCATTCGGGCCTCCGTAACCCGCGTTGTTACGGAAATTTCTAAACTCGCATTCGCGAGCTCGAAAGCCAATATCGAGGGTACGGAGCGCCCCGGAACCTGCCATAGCAAATTAATGTCGAGTTTCGGCAGCCGATCATTATTCTCGTTGGCCCGACCGGGTACGGAACCGTCGGGCCTCCGAAACGCACGTCGATCGAGAAATCCCTACGCTTGGCTTCGCAAATTCGGAAGCTGAGATCTATGGTTTGGAGCGGCTAGGAAACCTCCATAGTAAATTTCTCTGTAATATGGGTAGACGCCAAACCGCCCGGGCCTTCGAATCGTGCGTTGATCTGGAAATTCCTATACTTGCGCGCGCCCGTTCGAAAGCCGAGATCGAGGGTTCGTAGCGCTCTCGAAAGCCACTGCGGTGATTTTCTACAGAGCCTGGGAAATCGCCGACCAGTTCTGCCCCTTGAATCGATCATTTCTATGACCTAGCTCCAAAAACCCCTCCTCTGTTCGAATTAATTCTCGTGCCTTGAACACACCACCCGCCCCGCCCACCCAACCCACGGTGGAGAGTCGATCGTTTTTCTAGTTCGGTCGGTTGCGATCCGGAACCGTTCGGGCCTCCGAAACGAGCATCGATCCAGAAATCCCTGCACTCGGCTTTGCCAATTCAAAAGACAAGATCGAAGGTTCCGAGCGCAATGAAAGCCACCAATCTAAGTTCCAGCCTTTATGGACAGCTGTCCATCCGTTCGGGCCTCCGTAACGCGCGTTGTAACAGAAATTTCTAAACTCGCATTCGCCAGCTCAAAAGCCAATATCGAGGGTACGGAGCGCCCCGAAACCTACCATAGCAAATTAATGTCGAGTTTCGGCAGCCGATCATTATTCTCGTTGGCCCGACCGCGGTACGGAACCGTCGGGCCTCCGAAACGCACGTCGATCGAGAAATCCCTATGCTTGGCTTTGCAAATTCGGAATCTGAGATATATGGCTTGGAGCGGCTAGGAAACCTCCATAGTAAATTTCTCTGTAATATGGGTAGACGCCAAACCTCCCGGGCCTTCGAATCGTGCGTTGATCTGGAAATTTCTATACTTGCGCGCGCCCGTTCGAAAGCCGAGATCGAGGGTTCGTAGCGCTCTCGAAAGCCACTGTGGTGATTTTCTACAGATCCTGGGAAATCGCCGACCAGTTCTGCCCCTTGAATCGATCATTTCTATGACCTAGCTCCAAAAACCCCTCCTCAGTTCGAATTAATTCTCGTGCCTTGAACACACCACCCGCCCCGCCCACCCAACCCACGGTGGGGAGTCGATCGTTTTTCTAGTTCGGTCGGTTGCGATCCGGAACCGTTCGGGCCTCCGAAACGCGCATCGATCCAGAAATTCCTGCACTCGGCTTTGCCAATTCAAAAGACAAGATTGAAGGTTCCGAGCGCAATGAAAGCCACCAATGTAAGTTCCAGCCTGTATGGACAGTTGTCCATCCGTTCGGGCCTCCGTAACGCGCGTTGTTACGGAAATTTCTAAACTCGCATTCGCCAGCTCGAAAGCCAATATCGAGGGTACGGAGCGCCCCGGAACCTACCATAGCAAATTAATGCCGAGTTTCGGCAGCCGATCATTATTCTCGTTGGCCCGACCACGGTATGGAACCGTCGGGCCTCCGAAACGCACGTCGGTCTAGAAATCCCTACGCTTGGCTTCGCAAATTTGGAAGCTGAGATCTATGGTTTGTAGCGGCTAGGAAACCTCTATAGTAAATTTCTCTGTAATATTGGTAGACGCCAAACCGTCCGCGCCTTCGAATCGTGCGTTGATCTGGAAATTCCTATACTTGCGCGCGCCTGATCGAAAGCCGAGATCGAGGGTTCGTAGCGCTCTCGAAAGCCACTGTGGTGATTTTCTACAGAGCCTGGGAAATCGCCGACCAGTTCTGCCCTTTGAATCGATCATTTCTATGACCTAGCTCCAAAAAACCCTCCTCAGTTCGAATTAATTCTCGTGCCTTGAACACACCACCCACCCAGCCCACCCAACCCACGGTGGGGAGTCGATCGTTTTTCTAGTTCGGTCGGTTGCGATCCGGAACCGTTCGGGCCTCCGAAACGCGCATCGATCCAGAAATCCCTGCACTTGGCTTTGCCAATTCAAAAGACAAGATCGAAGGTTCCGAGCGCAATGAAAGCCACCAATGTAAGTTCCAGCCTGTATGGACAGTTGTCCATCCGTTCGGGCCTCCGTAACGCGCGCTGTTACGGAAATTTCTAAACTCGCATTCGCCAGCTCGAAAGCCAATATCGAGGGTACGGAGCGCCCCGGAACCTGCCATAGCAAATTAATGTCGAGTTTCGGCAGCCGATCATTATTCTCGTTGGCCCGACCGGGTACGGAACCGTCGGGCCTCCGAAACGCACGTCGATCGAGAAATCCCTACGCTTGGCTTCGCAAATTCGGAAGCTGAGATCTATGGTTTGGAGCGGCTAGGAAACCTCCATAGTAAATTTCTCTGTAATATGGGTAGACGCCAAACCGCCCGGGCCTTCGAATCGTGCGTTGATCTGGAAATTCCTATACTTGCGCGCGCCCGTTCGAAAGCCGAGATCGAGGGTTCGTAGCGCTCTCGAAAGCCACTGTGGTGATTTTCTACAGAGCCTGGGAAATCGCCGACCAGTTCTGCCCCTTGAATCGATCATTTCTATGACCTAGCTCCAAAAACCCCTCCTCTGTTCGAATTAATTCTCGTGCCTTGAACACACCACCCGCCCCGCCCACCCAACCCACGGTGGGGAGTCGATCGTTTTTCTAGTTCGGTTGGTTGCGATCCGGAACCGTTCGGGCCTCCGAAACGCGCATCGATCCAGAAATTCCTGCACTCGGCTTTGCCAATTCAAAAGACAAGATTGAAGGTTCCGAGCGCAATGAAAGCCACCAATGTAAGTTCCAGCCTGTATGGACAGTTGTCCATCCGTTCGGGCCTCCGTAACGCGCGTTGTTACGGAAATTTCTAAACTCGCATTCGCCAGCTCGAAAGCCAATATCGAGGGTACGGAGCGCCCCGGAACCTACCATAGCAAATTAATGCCGAGTTTCGGCAGCCGATCATTATTCTCGTTGGCCCGACCACGGTATGGAACCGTCGGGCCTCCGAAACGCACGTCGGTCTAGAAATCCCTACGCTTGGCTTCGCAAATTTGGAAGCTGAGATCTATGGTTTGTAGCGGCTAGGAAACCTCTATAGTAAATTTCTCTGTAATATGGGTAGACGCCAAACCGTCCGCGCCTTCGAATCGTGCGTTGATCTGGAAATTCCTATACTTGCGCGCGCCTGATCGAAAGCCGAGATCGAGGGTTCGTAGCGCTCTCGAAAGCCACTGTGGTGATTTTCTACAGAGCCTGGGAAATCGCCGACCAGTTCTGCCCTTTGAATCGATCATTTCTATGACCTAGCTCCAAAAAACCCTCCTCAGTTCGAATTAATTCTCGTGCCTTGAACACACCACCCGCCCCGCCCACCCAACCCACGGTGGGGAGTCGATCGTTTTTCTAGTTCGGTCGGTTGCGATCCGGAACCGTTCGGGCCTCCGAAACGCGCATCGATCCAGAAATCCCTGCACTTGGCTTTGCCAATTCAAAAGACAAGATCGAAGGTTCCGAGCGCAATGAAAGCCACCAATGTAAGTTCCAGCCTGTATGGACAGCTGTCCATCCGTTCGGGCCTCCGTAACGCGCGCTGTTACGGAAATTTCTAAACTCGCATTCGCCAGCTCGAAAGCCAATATCGAGGGTACGGAGCGCCCCGGAACCTGCCATAGCAAATTAATGTCGAGTTTCGGCAGCCGATCATTATTCTCGTTGGCCCGACCGGGTACGGAACCGTCGGGCCTCCGAAACGCACGTCGATCGAGAAATCCCCACGCTTGGCTTCGCAAATTCGGAAGCTGAGATCTATGGTTTGGAGCGGCTAGGAAACCTCCATAGTAAATTTCTCTGTAATATGGGTAGACGCCAAACCGCCCGGGCCTTCGAATCGTGCGTTGATCTGGAAATTCCTATACTTGCGCGCGCCCGTTCGAAAGCCGAGATCGAGGGTTCGTAGCGCTCTCGAAAGCCACTGTGGTGATTTTCTACAGAGCCTGGGAAATCGCCGACCAGTTCTGCCCTTTGAATCGATCATTTCTATGACCTAGCTCCAAAAAACCCTCCTCAGTTCGAATTAATTCTCGTGCCTTGAACACACCACCCGCCCCGCCCACCCAACCCACGGTGGGGAGTCGATCGTTTTTCTAGTTCGGTCGGTTGCGATCCGGAACCGTTCGGGCCTCCGAAACGCGCATCGATCCAGAAATCCCTGCACTTGGCTTTGCCAATTCAAAAGACAAGATCGAAGGTTCCGAGCGCAATGAAAGCCACCAATGTAAGTTCCAGCTTGTATGGACAGCTGTCCATCCGTTCGGGCCTCCGTAACGCGCACTGTTACGGAAATTTCTAAACTCGCATTCGCCAGCTCGAAAGCCAATATCGAGGGTACGGAGCGCCCCGGAACCTGCCATAGCAAATTAATGTCGAGTTTCGGCAGCCGATCATTATTCTCGTTGGCCCGACCGGGTACGGAACCGTCGGGCCTCCGAAACGCACGTCGATCGAGAAATCCCTACGCTTGGCTTCGCAAATTCGGAAGCTGAGATCTATGGTTTGGAGCGGCTAGGAAACCTCCATAGTAAATTTCTCTGTAATATGGGTAGACGCCAAACCGCCCGGGCCTTCGAATCGTGCGTTGATCTGGAAATTCCTATACTTGCGCGCGCCCGTTCGAAAGCCGAGATCGAGGGTTCGTAGCGCTCTCGAAAGCCACTGTGGTGATTTTCTACAGAGCCTGGGAAATCGCCGACCAGTTCTGCCCCTTGAATCGATCATTTCTATGACCTAGCTCCAAAAACCCCTCCTCTGTTCGAATTAATTCTCGTGCCTTGAACACACCACCCGCCCCGCCCACCCAACCCACGGTGGAGAGTCGATCGTTTTTCTAGTTCGGTCGGTTGCGATCCGGAACCGTTCGGGCCTCCGAAACGAGCATCGATCCAGAAATCCCTGCACTCGGCTTTGCCAATTCAAAAGACAAGATCGAAGGTTCCGAGCGCAATGAAAGCCACCAATCTAAGTTCCAGCCTTTATGGACAGCTGTCCATCCGTTCGGGCCTCCGTAACGCGCGTTGTAACAGAAATTTCTAAACTCGCATTCGCCAGCTCAAAAGCCAATATCGAGGGTACGGAGCGCCCCGAAACCTACCATAGCAAATTAATGTCGAGTTTCGGCAGCCGATCATTATTCTCGTTGGCCCGACCGCGGTACGGAACCGTCGGGCCTCCGAAACGCACGTCGATCGAGAAATCCCTATGCTTGGCTTTGCAAATTCGGAATCTGAGATATATGGCTTGGAGCGGCTAGGAAACCTCCATAGTAAATTTCTCTGTAATATGGGTAGACGCCAAACCTCCCGGGCCTTCGAATCGTGCGTTGATCTGGAAATTTCTATACTTGCGCGCGCCCGTTCGAAAGCCGAGATCGAGGGTTCGTAGCGCTCTCGAAAGCCACTGTGGTGATTTTCTACAGAGCCTGGGAAATCGCCGACCAGTTCTGCCCCTTGAATCGATCATTTCTATGACCTAGCTCCAAAAACCCCTCCTCAGTTCGAATTAATTCTCGTGCCTTGAACACACCACCCGCCCCGCCCACCCAACCCACGGTGTGGAGTCGATCGTTTTTCTAGTTCGGTCGGTTGCGATCCGGAACCGTTCGGGCCTCCGAAACGCGCATCGATCCAGAAATCCCTGCACTTGGCTTTGCCAATTCAAAAGACAAGATCGAAGGTTCCGAGCGCAATGAAAGCCACCAATGTAAGTTCCAGCCTGTATGGACAGCTGTCCATCCATTCGGGCCTCCGTAACGCGCGCTGTCACGGAAATTTCTAAACTCGCATTCGCCAGCTCGAAAGCCAATATCGAGGGTACGGAGCGCCCCGGAACCTGCCATAGCAAATTAATGTCGAGTTTCGGCAGCCGATCATTATTCTCGTTGGCCCGACCGGGTACGGAACCGTCGGGCCTCCGAAACGCACGTCGATCGAGAAATCCCTACGCTTGGCTTCGCAAATTCGGAAGCTGAGATCTATGGTTTGGAGCGGCTAGGAAACCTCCATAGTAAATTTCTCTGTAATATGGGTAGACGCCAAACCGCCCGGGCCTTCGAATCGTGCGTTGATCTGGAAATTCCTATACTTGCGCGCGCCCGTTCGAAAGCCGAGATCGAGGGTTCGTAGCGCTCTCGAAAGCCACTGTGGTGATTTTCTACAGAGCCTGGGAAATCGCCGACCAGTTCTGCCCCTTGAATCGATCATTTCTATGACCTAGCTCCAAAAACCCCTCCTCTGTTCGAATTAATTCTCGTGCCTTGAACACACCACCCGCCCCGCCCACCCAACCCACGGTGGGGAGTCGATCGTTTTTCTAGTTCGGTTGGTTGCGATCCGGAACCGTTCGGGCCTCCGAAACGCGCATCGATCCAGAAATTCCTGCACTCGGCTTTGCCAATTCAAAAGACAAGATTGAAGGTTCCGAGCGCAATGAAAGCCACCAATGTAAGTTCCAGCCTGTATGGACAGTTGTCCATCCGTTCGGGCCTCCGTAACGCGCGTTGTTACGGAAATTTCTAAACTCGCATTCGCCAGCTCGAAAGCCAATATCGAGGGTACGGAGCGCCCCGGAACCTACCATAGCAAATTAATGCCGAGTTTCGGCAGCCGATCATTATTCTCGTTGGCCCGACCACGGTATGGAACCGTCGGGCCTCCGAAACGCACGTCGGTCTAGAAATCCCTACGCTTGGCTTCGCAAATTTGGAAGCTGAGATCTATGGTTTGTAGCGGCTAGGAAACCTCTATAGTAAATTTCTCTGTAATATTGGTAGACGCCAAACCGTCCGCGCCTTCGAATCGTGCGTTGATCTGGAAATTCCTATACTTGCGCGCGCCTGATCGAAAGCCGAGATCGAGGGTTCGTCGCGCTCTCGAAAGCCACTGTGGTGATTTTCTACAGAGCCTGGGAAATCGCCGACCAGTTCTGCCCTTTGAATCGATCATTTCTATGACCTAGCTCCAAAAAACCCTCCTCAGTTCGAATTAATTCTCGTGCCTTGAACACACCACCCGCCCAGCCCACCCAACCCACGGTGGGGAGTCGATCGTTTTTCTAGTTCGGTCGGTTGCGATCCGGAACCGTTCGGGCCTCCGAAACGCGCATCGATCCAGAAATCCCTGCACTTGGCTTTGCCAATTCAAAAGACAAGATCGAAGGTTCCGAGCGCAATGAAAGCCACCAATGTAAGTTCCAGCCTGTATGGACAGCTGTCCATCCGTTCGGGCCTCCGTAACGCGCGCTGTTACGGAAATTTCTAAACTCGCATTCGCCAGCTCGAAAGCCAATATCGAGGGTACGGAGCGCCCCGGAACCTGCCATAGCAAATTAATGTCGAGTTTCGGCAGCCGATCATTATTCTCGTTGGCCCGACCGGGTACGGAACCGTCGGGCCTCCGAAACGCACGTCGATCGAGAAATCCCTACGCTTGGCTTTGCAAATTCCGAAGCTGAGATCTATGGTTTGGAGCGGCTAGGAAACCTCCATAGTAAATTTCTCTGTAATATGGGTAGACGCCAAACCGCCCGGGCCTTCGAATCGTGCGTTGATCTGGAAATTCCTATACTTGCGCGCGCCCGTTCGAAAGCCGAGATCGAGGGTTCGTAGCGCTCTCGAAAGCCACTGTGGTGATTTTCTACAGAGCCTGGGAAATCGCCGACCAGTTCTGCCCCTTGAATCGATCATTTCTATGACCTAGCTCCAAAAACCCCTCCTCTGTTCGAATTAATTCTCGTGCCTTGAACACACCACCCGCCCCGCCCACCCAACCCACGGTGGGGAGTCGATCGTTTTTCTAGTTCGGTTGGTTGCGATCCGGAACCGTTCGGGCCTCCGAAACGCGCATCGATCCAGAAATTCCTGCACTCGGCTTTGCCAATTCAAAAGACAAGATTGAAGGTTCCGAGCGCAATGAAAGCCACCAATGTAAGTTCCAGCCTGTATGGACAGTTGTCCATCCGTTCGGGCCTCCGTAACGCGCGTTGTTACGGAAATTTCTAAACTCGCATTCGCCAGCTCGAAAGCCAATATCGAGGGTACGGAGCGCCCCGGAACCTACCATAGCAAATTAATGCCGAGTTTCGGCAGCCGATCATTATTCTCGTTGGCCCGACCACGGTATGGAACCGTCGGGCCTCCGAAACGCACGTCGGTCTAGAAATCCCTACGCTTGGCTTCGCAAATTTGGAAGCTGAGATCTATGGTTTGTAGCGGCTAGGAAACCTCTATAGTAAATTTCTCTGTAATATTGGTAGACGCCAAACCGTCCGCGCCTTCGAATCGTGCGTTGATCTGGAAATTCCTATACTTGCGCGCGCCTGATCGAAAGCCGAGATCGAGGGTTCGTCGCGCTCTCGAAAGCCACTGTGGTGATTTTCTACAGAGCCTGGGAAATCGCCGACCAGTTCTGCCCTTTGAATCGATCATTTCTATGACCTAGCTCCAAAAAACCCTCCTCAGTTCGAATTAATTCTCGTGCCTTGAACACACCACCCGCCCAGCCCACCCAACCCACGGTGGGGAGTCGATCGTTTTTCTAGTTCGGTCGGTTGCGATCCGGAACCGTTCGGGCCTCCGAAACGCGCATCGATCCAGAAATCCCTGCACTTGGCTTTGCCAATTCAAAAGACAAGATCGAAGGTTCCGAGCGCAATGAAAGCCACCAATGTAAGTTCCAGCCTGTATGGACAGCTGTCCATCCGTTCGGGCCTCCGTAACGCGCGCTGTTACGGAAATTTCTAAACTCGCATTCGCCAGCTCGAAAGCCAATATCGAGGGTACGGAGCGCCCCGGAACCTGCCATAGCAAATTAATGTCGAGTTTCGGCAGCCGATCATTATTCTCGTTGGCCCGACCGGGTACGGAACCGTCGGGCCTCCGAAACGCACGTCGATCGAGAAATCCCTACGCTTGGCTTCGCAAATTCGGAAGCTGAGATCTATGGTTTGGAGCGGCTAGGAAACCTCCATAGTAAATTTCTCTGTAATATGGGTAGACGCCAAACCGCCCGGGCCTTCGAATCGTGCGTTGATCTGGAAATTCCTATACTTGCGCGCGCCCGTTCGAAAGCCGAGATCGAGGGTTCGTAGCGCTCTCGAAAGCCACTGTGGTGATTTTCTACAGAGCCTGGGAAATCGCCGACCAGTTCTGCCCCTTGAATCGATCATTTCTATGACCTAGCTCCAAAAACCCCTCCTCTGTTCGAATTAATTCTCGTGCCTTGAACACACCACCCGCCCCGCCCACCCAACCCACGGTGGGGAGTCGATCGTTTTTCTAGTTCGGTTGGTTGCGATCCGGAACCGTTCGGGCCTCCGAAACGCGCATCGATCCAGAAATCCCTGCACTTGGCTTTGCCAATTCAAAAGACAAGATCGAAGGTTCCGAGCGCAATGAAAGCCACCAATGTAAGTTCCAGCCTGTATGGACAGCTGTCCATCCGTTCGGGCCTCCGTAACGCGCGCTGTTACGGAAATTTCTAAACTCGCATTCGCCAGCTCGAAAGCCAATATCGAGGGTACGGAGCGCCCCGGAACCTGCCATAGCAAATTAATGTCGAGTTTCGGCAGCCGATCATTATTCTCGTTGGCCCGACCGGGTACGGAACCGTCGGGCCTCCGAAACGCACGTCGATCGAGAAATCCCTACGCTTGGCTTCGCAAATTCGGAAGCTGAGATCTATGGTTTGGAGCGGCTAGGAAACCTCCATAGTAAATTTCTCTGTAATATGGGTAGACGCCAAACCGCCCGGGCCTTCGAATCGTGCGTTGATCTGGAAATTCCTATACTTGCGCGCGCCCGTTCGAAAGCCGAGATCGAGGGTTCGTAGCGCTCTCGAAAGCCACTGTGGTGATTTTCTACAGAGCCTGGGAAATCGCCGACCAGTTCTGCCCCTTGAATCGATCATTTCTATGACCTAGCTCCAAAAACCCCTCCTCTGTTCGAATTAATTCTCGTGCCTTGAACACACCACCCGCCCCGCCCACCCAACCCACGGTGGGGAGTCGATCGTTTTTCTAGTTCGGTTGGTTGCGATCCGGAACCGTTCGGGCCTCCGTAACGCGCATCGATCCAGAAATTCCTGCACTCGGCTTTGCCAATTCAAAAGACAAGATTGAAGGTTCCGAGCGCAATGAAAGCCACCAATGTAAGTTCCAGCCTGTATGGACAGTTGTCCATCCGTTCGGGCCTCCGTAACGCGCGTTGTTACGGAAATTTCTAAACTCGCATTCGCCAGCTCGAAAGCCAATATCGAGGGTACGGAGCGCCCCGGAACCTACCATAGCAAATTAATGCCGAGTTTCGGCAGCCGATCATTATTCTCGTTGGCCCGACCACGGTATGGAACCGTCGGGCCTCCGAAACGCACGTCGGTCTAGAAATCCCTACGCTTGGCTTCGCAAATTTGGAAGCTGAGATCTATGGTTTGTAGCGGCTAGGAAACCTCTATAGTAAATTTCTCTGTAATATTGGTAGACGCCAAACCGTCCGCGCCTTCGAATCGTGCGTTGATCTGGAAATTCCTATACTTGCGCGCGCCTGATCGAAAGCCGAGATCGAGGGTTCGTAGCGCTCTCGAAAGCCACTGTGGTGATTTTCTACAGAGCCTGGGAAATCGCCGACCAGTTCTGCCCTTTGAATCGATCATTTCTATGACCTAGCTCCAAAAAACCCTCCTCAGTTCGAATTAATTCTCGTGCCTTGAACACACCACCCGCCCCGCCCACCCAACCCACGGTGGGGAGTCGATCGTTTTTCTAGTTCGGTCGGTTGCGATCCGGAACCGTTCGGGCCTCCGAAACGCGCATCGATCCAGAAATCCCTGCACTTGGCTTTGCCAATTCAAAAGACAAGATCGAAGGTTCCGAGCGCAATGAAAGCCACCAATGTAAGTTCCAGCCTGTATGGACAGCTGTCCATCCGTTCGGGCCTCCGTAACGCGCGCTGTTACGGAAATTTCTAAACTCGCATTCGCCAGCTCGAAAGCCAATATCGAGGGTACGGAGCGCCCCGGAACCTGCCATAGCAAATTAATGTCGAGTTTCGGCAGCCGATCATTATTCTCGTTGGCCCGACCGGGTACGGAACCGTCGGGCCTCCGAAACGCACGTCGATCGAGAAATCCCTACGCTTGGCTTCGCAAATTCGGAAGCTGAGATCTATGGTTTGGAGCGGCTAGGAAACCTCCATAGTAAATTTCTCTGTAATATGGGTAGACGCCAAACCGCCCGGGCCTTCGAATCGTGCGTTGATCTGGAAATTCCTATACTTGCGCGCGCCCGTTCGAAAGCCGAGATCGAGGGTTCGTAGCGCTCTCGAAAGCCACTGTGGTGATTTTCTACAGAGCCTGGGAAATCGCCGACCAGTTCTGCCCCTTGAATCGATCATTTCTATGACCTAGCTCCAAAAACCCCTCCTCTGTTCGAATTAATTCTCGTGCCTTGAACACACCACCCGCCCCGCCCACCCAACCCACGGTGGGGAGTCGATCGTTTTTCTAGTTCGGTTGGTTGCGATCCGGAACCGTTCGGGCCTCCGAAACGCGCATCGATCCAGAAATTCCTGCACTCGGCTTTGCCAATTCAAAAGACAAGATTGAAGGTTCCGAGCGCAATGAAAGCCACCAATGTAAGTTCCAGCCTGTATGGACAGTTGTCCATCCGTTCGGGCCTCCGTAACGCGCGTTGTTACGGAAATTTCTAAACTCGCATTCGCCAGCTCGAAAGCCAATATCGAGGGTACGGAGCGCCCCGGAACCTACCATAGCAAATTAATGCCGAGTTTCGGCAGCCGATCATTATTCTCGTTGGCCCGACCACGGTATGGAACCGTCGGGCCTCCGAAACGCACGTCGGTCTAGAAATCCCTACGCTTGGCTTCGCAAATTTGGAAGCTGAGATCTATGGTTTGTAGCGGCTAGGAAACCTCTATAGTAAATTTCTCTGTAATATTGGTAGACGCCAAACCGTCCGCGCCTTCGAATCGTGCGTTGATCTGGAAATTCCTATACTTGCGCGCGCCTGATCGAAAGCCGAGATCGAGGGTTCGTAGCGCTCTCGAAAGCCACTGTGGTGATTTTCTACAGAGCCTGGGAAATCGCCGACCAGTTCTGCCCTTTGAATCGATCATTTCTATGACCTAGCTCCAAAAAACCCTCCTCAGTTCGAATTAATTCTCGTGCCTTGAACACACCACCCGCCCCGCCCACCCAACCCACGGTGGGGAGTCGATCGTTTTTCTAGTTCGGTCGGTTGCGATCCGGAACCGTTCGGGCCTCCGAAACGCGCATCGATCCAGAAATCCCTGCACTTGGCTTTGCCAATTCAAAAGACAAGATCGAAGGTTCCGAGCGCAATGAAAGCCACCAATGTAAGTTCCAGCCTGTATGGACAGCTGTCCATCCGTTCGGGCCTCCGTAACGCGCGCTGTTACGGAAATTTCTAAACTCGCATTCGCCAGCTCGAAAGCCAATATCGAGGGTACGGAGCGCCCCGTAACCTGCCATAGCAAATTAATGTCGAGTTTCGGCAGCCGATCATTATTCTCGTTGGCCCGACCGGGTACGGAACCGTCGGGCCTCCGAAACGCACGTCGATCGAGAAATCCCTACGCTTGGCTTCGCAAATTCGGAAGCTGAGATCTATGGTTTGGAGCGGCTAGGAAACCTCCATAGTAAATTTCTCTGTAATATGGGTAGACGCCAAACCGCCCGGGCCTTCGAATCGTGCGTTGATCTGGAAATTCCTATACTTGCGCGCGCCCGTTCGAAAGCCGAGATCGAGGGTTCGTAGCGCTCTCGAAAGCCACTGTGGTGATTTTCTACAGAGCCTGGGAAATCGCCGACCAGTTCTGCCCCTTGAATCGATCATTTCTATGACCTAGCTCCAAAAACCCCTCCTCTGTTCGAATTAATTCTCGTGCCTTGAACACACCACCCGCCCCGCCCACCCAACCCACGGTGGGGAGTCGATCGTTTTTCTAGTTCGGTTGGTTGCGATCCGGAACCGTTCGGGCCTCCGAAACGCGCATCGATCCAGAAATTCCTGCACTCGGCTTTGCCAATTCAAAAGACAAGATTGAAGGTTCCGAGCGCAATGAAAGCCACCAATGTAAGTTCCAGCCTGTATGGACAGTTGTCCATCCGTTCGGGCCTCCGTAACGCGCGTTGTTACGGAAATTTCTAAACTCGCATTCGCCAGCTCGAAAGCCAATATCGAGGGTACGGAGCGCCCCGGAACCTACCATAGCAAATTAATGCCGAGTTTCGGCAGCCGATCATTATTCTCGTTGGCCCGACCACGGTATGGAACCGTCGGGCCTCCGAAACGCACGTCGGTCTAGAAATCCCTACGCTTGGCTTCGCAAATTTGGAAGCTGAGATCTATGGTTTGTAGCGGCTAGGAAACCTCTATAGTAAATTTCTCTGTAATATTGGTAGACGCCAAACCGTCCGCGCCTTCGAATCGTGCGTTGATCTGGAAATTCCTATACTTGCGCGCGCCTGATCGAAAGCCGAGATCGAGGGTTCGTCGCGCTCTCGAAAGCCACTGTGGTGATTTTCTACAGAGCCTGGGAAATCGCCGACCAGTTCTGCCCTTTGAATCGATCATTTCTATGACCTAGCTCCAAAAAACCCTCCTCAGTTCGAATTAATTCTCGTGCCTTGAACACACCACCCGCCCAGCCCACCCAACCCACGGTGGGGAGTCGATCGTTTTTCTAGTTCGGTCGGTTGCGATCCGGAACCGTTCGGGCCTCCGAAACGCGCATCGATCCAGAAATCCCTGCACTTGGCTTTGCCAATTCAAAAGACAAGATCGAAGGTTCCGAGCGCAATGAAAGCCACCAATGTAAGTTCCAGCCTGTATGGACAGCTGTCCATCCGTTCGGGCCTCCGTAACGCGCGCTGTTACGGAAATTTCTAAACTCGCATTCGCCAGCTCGAAAGCCAATATCGAGGGTACGGAGCGCCCCGGAACCTGCCATAGCAAATTAATGTCGAGTTTCGGCAGCCGATCATTATTCTCGTTGGCCCGACCGGGTACGGAACCGTCGGGCCTCCGAAACGCACGTCGATCGAGAAATCCCTACGCTTGGCTTCGCAAATTCGGAAGCTGAGATCTATGGTTTGGAGCGGCTAGGAAACCTCCATAGTAAATTTCTCTGTAATATGGGTAGACGCCAAACCGCCCGGGCCTTCGAATCGTGCGTTGATCTGGAAATTCCTATACTTGCGCGCGCCCGTTCGAAAGCCGAGATCGAGGGTTCGTAGCGCTCTCGAAAGCCACTGTGGTGATTTTCTACAGAGCCTGGGAAATCGCCGACCAGTTCTGCCCCTTGAATCGATCATTTCTATGACCTAGCTCCAAAAACCCCTCCTCTGTTCGAATTAATTCTCGTGCCTTGAACACACCACCCGCCCCGCCCACCCAACCCACGGTGGGGAGTCGATCGTTTTTCTAGTTCGGTTGGTTGCGATCCGGAACCGTTCGTGCCTCCGAAACGCGCATCGATCCAGAAATTCCTGCACTCGGCTTTGCCAATTCAAAAGACAAGATTGAAGGTTCCGAGCGCAATGAAAGCCACCAATGTAAGTTCCAGCCTGTATGGACAGTTGTCCATCCGTTCGGGCCTCCGTAACGCGCGTTGTTACGGAAATTTCTAAACTCGCATTCGCCAGCTCGAAAGCCAATATCGAGGGTACGGAGCGCCCCGGAACCTACCATAGCAAATTAATGCCGAGTTTCGGCAGCCGATCATTATTCTCGTTGGCCCGACCACGGTATGGAACCGTCGGGCCTCCGAAACGCACGTCGGTCTAGAAATCCCTACGCTTGGCTTCGCAAATTTGGAAGCTGAGATCTATGGTTTGTAGCGGCTAGGAAACCTCTATAGTAAATTTCTCTGTAATATTGGTAGACGCCAAACCGTCCGCGCCTTCGAATCGTGCGT
Source organism: Allium sativum (assembly GCA_030737875.1). Classification (NCBI taxonomy): domain Eukaryota; kingdom Viridiplantae; phylum Streptophyta; class Magnoliopsida; order Asparagales; family Amaryllidaceae; genus Allium; species Allium sativum. The sequence goes on from CM060921.1 coordinate 742,583,457, forward strand.
TGATCTGGAAATTCCTATACTTGCGCGCGCCTGATCGAAAGCCGAGATCGAGGGTTCGTAGCGCTCTCGAAAGCCACTGTGGTGATTTTCTACAGAGCCTGGGAAATCGCCGACCAGTTCTGCCCTTTGATTCGATCATTTCTATGACCTAGCTCCAAAAAACCCTCCTCAGTTCGAATTAATTCTCGTGCCTTGAACACACCACCCGCCCCGCCCACCCAACCCACGGTGGGGAGTCGATCGTTTTTCTAGTTCGGTCGGTTGCGATCCGGAACCGTTCGGGCCTCCGAAACGCGCATCGATCCAGAAATCCCTGCACTTGGCTTTGCCAATTCAAAAGACAAGATCGAAGGTTCCGAGCGCAATGAAAGCCACCAATGTAAGTTCCAGCCTGTATGGACAGCTGTCCATCCATTCGGGCCTCCGTAACGCGCGCTGTTACGGAAATTTCTAAACTCGCATTCGCCAGCTCGAAAGCCAATATCGAGGGTACGGAGCGCCCCGGAACCTGCCATAGCAAATTAATGTCGAGTTTCGGCAGCCGATCATTATTCTCGTTGGCCCGACCGGGTACGGAACCGTCGGGCCTCCGAAACGCACGTCGATCGAGAAATCCCTACGCTTGGCTTCGCAAATTCGGAAGCTGAGATATATGGTTTGGAGCGGCTAGGAAACCTCCATAGTAAATTTCTCTGTAATATGGGTAGACGCCAAACCGCCCGGGCCTTCGAATCGTGCGTTGATCTGGAAATTCCTATACTTGCGCGCGCCCGTTCGAAAGCCGAGATCGAGGGTTCGTAGCGCTCTCGAAAGCCACTGTGGTGATTTTCTACAGAGCCTGGGAAATCGCCGACCAGTTCTGCCCCTTGAATCGATCATTTCTATGACCTAGCTCCAAAAACCCCTCCTCTGTTCGAATTAATTCTCGTGCCTTGAACACACCACCCGCCCCGCCCACCCAACCCATGGTGGGGAGTCGATCGTTTTTCTAGTTCGGTTGGTTGCGATCCGGAACCGTTCGGGCCTCCGAAACGCGCATCGATCCAGAAATTCCTGCACTCGGCTTTGCCAATTCAAAAGACAAGATTGAAGGTTCCGAGCGCAATGAAAGCCACCAATGTAAGTTCCAGCCTGTATGGACAGTTGTCCATCCGTTCGGGCCTCCGTAACGCGCGTTGTTACGGAAATTTCTAAACTCGCATTCGCCAGCTCGAAAGCCAATATCGAGGGTACGGAGCGCCCCGGAACCTACCATAGCAAATTAATGCCGAGTTTCGGCAGCCGATCATTATTCTCGTTGGCCCGACCACGGTATGGAACCGTCGGGCCTCCGAAACGCACGTCGGTCTAGAAATCCCTACGCTTGGCTTCGCAAATTTGGAAGCTGAGATCTATGGTTTGTAGCGGCTAGGAAACCTCTATAGTAAATTTCTCTGTAATATTGGTAGACGCCAAACCGTCCGCGCCTTCGAATCGTGCGTTGATCTGGAAATTCCTATACTTGCGCGCGCCTGATCGAAAGCCGAGATCGAGGGTTCGTAGCGCTCTCGAAAGCCACTGTGGTGATTTTCTACAGAGCCTGGGAAATCGCCGACCAGTTCTGCCCTTTGAATCGATCATTTCTATGACCTAGCTCCAAAAAACCCTCCTCAGTTCGAATTAATTCTCGTGCCTTGAACACACCACCCGCCCCGCCCACCCAACCCACGGTGGGGAGTCGATCGTTTTTCTAGTTCGGTCGGTTGCGATCCGGAACCGTTCGGGCCTCCGAAACGCGCATCGATCCAGAAATCCCTGCACTTGGCTTTGCCAATTCAAAAGACAAGATCGAAGGTTCCGAGCGCAATGAAAGCCACCAATGTAAGTTCCAGCCTGTATGGACAGCTGTCCATCCGTTCGGGCCTCCGTAACGCGCGCTGTTACGGAAATTTCTAAACTCGCATTCGCCAGCTCGAAAGCCAATATCGAGGGTACGGAGCGCCCCGGAACCTGCCATAGCAAATTAATGTCGAGTTTCGGCAGCCGATCATTATTCTCGTTGGCCCGACCGGGTACGGAACCGTCGGGCCTCCGAAACGCACGTCGATCGAGAAATCCCTACGCTTGGCTTCGCAAATTCGGAAGCTGAGATATATGGTTTGGAGCGGCTAGGAAACCTCCATAGTAAATTTCTCTGTAATATGGGTAGACGCCAAACCGCCCGGGCCTTCGAATCGTGCGTTGATCTGGAAATTCCTATACTTGCGCGCGCCCGTTCGAAAGCCGAGATCGAGGGTTCGTAGCGCTCTCGAAAGCCACTGTGGTGATTTTCTACAGAGCCTGGGAAATCGCCGACCAGTTCTGCCCCTTGAATCGATCATTTCTATGACCTAGCTCCAAAAACCCCTCCTCTGTTCGAATTAATTCTCGTGCCTTGAACACACCACCCGCCCCGCCCACCCAACCCACGGTGGGGAGTCGATCGTTTTTCTAGTTCGGTTGGTTGCGATCCGGAACCGTTCGGGCCTCCGAAACGCGCATCGATCCAGAAATTCCTACACTCGGCTTTGCCAATTCAAAAGACAAGATTGAAGGTTCCGAGCGCAATGAAAGCCACCAATGTAAGTTCCGGCCTGTATGGACAGTTGTCCATCCGTTCGGGCCTCCGTAACGCGCGTTGTTACGGAAATTTCTAAACTCGCATTCGCCAGCTCGAAAGCCAATATCGAGGGTACGGAGCGCCCCGGAACCTACCATAGCAAATTAATGCCGAGTTTCGGCAGCCGATCATTATTCTCGTTGGCCCGACCACGGTATGGAACCGTCGGGCCTCCGAAACGCACGTCGGTCTAGAAATCCCTACGCTTGGCTTCGCAAATTTGGAAGCTGAGATCTATGGTTTGTAGCGGCTAGGAAACCTCTATAGTAAATTTCTCTGTAATATTGGTAGACGCCAAACCGTCCGCGCCTTCGAATCGTGCGTTGATCTGGAAATTCCTATACTTGCGCGCGCCTGATCGAAAGCCGAGATCGAGGGTTCGTAGCGCTCTCGAAAGCCACTGTGGTGATTTTCTACAGAGCCTGGGAAATCGCCGACCAGTTCTGCCCTTTGAATCGATCATTTCTATGACCTAGCTCCAAAAAACCCTCCTCAGTTCGAATTAATTCTCGTGCCTTGAACATACCACCCGCCCCGCCCACCCAACCCACGGTGGGGAGTCGATCGTTTTTCTAGTTCGGTCGGTTGCGATCCGGAACCGTTCGGGCCTCCGAAACGCGCATCGATCCAGAAATCCCTGCACTTGGCTTTGCCAATTCAAAAGACAAGATCGAAGGTTCCGAGCGCAATGAAAGCCACCAATGTAAGTTCCAGCCTGTATGGACAGCTGTCCATCCATTCGGGCCTCCGTAACGCGCGCTGTTACGGAAATTTCTAAACTCGCATTCGCCAGCTCGAAAGCCAATATCGAGGGTACGGAGCGCCCCGGAACCTGCCATAGCAAATTAATGTCGAGTTTCGGCAGCCGATCATTATTCTCGTTGGCCCGACCGGGTACGGAACCGTCGGGCCTCCGAAACGCACGTCGATCGAGAAATCCCTACGCTTGGCTTCGCAAATTCGGAAGCTGAGATCTATGGTTTGGAGCGGCTAGGAAACCTCCATAGTAAATTTCTCTGTAATATGGGTAGACGCCAAACCGCCCGGGCCTTCGAATCGTGCGCTGATCTGGAAATTCCTATACTTGCGCGCGCCCGTTCGAAAGCCGAGATCGAGGGTTCGTAGCGCTCTCGAAAGCCACTGTGGTGATTTTCTACAGAGCCTGGGAAATCGCCGACCAGTTCTGCCCCTTGAATCGATCATTTCTATGACCTAGCTCCAAAAACCCCTCCTCTGTTCGAATTAATTCTCGTGCCTTGAACACACCACCCGCCCCGCCCACCCAACCCACGGTGGGGAGTCGATCGTTTTTCTAGTTCGGTCGGTTGCGATCCGGAACCGTTCGGGCCTCCGAAACGAGCATCGATCCAGAAATCCCTGCACTCGGCTTTGCCAATTCAAAAGAAAAGATCGAAGGTTCCGAGCGCAATGAAAGCCACCAATCTAAGTTCCAGCCTTTATGGACAGCTGTCCATCCGTTCGGGCCTCCGTAACGCGCGTTGTTACGGAAATTTCTAAACTCGCATTCGCCAGCTCGAAAGCCAATATCGAGGGTACGGAGCGCCCCGAAACCTACCATAGCAAATTAATGTCGAGTTTCGGCAGCCGATCATTATTCTCGTTGGCCCGACCGCGGTACGGAACCGTCGGGCCTCCGAAACGCACGTCGATCGAGAAATCCCTACGCTTGGCTTCGCAAATTCGGAAGCTGAGATCTATGGTTTGGAGCGGCTAGGAAACCTCCATAGTAAATTTCTCTGTAATATGGGTAGACGCCAAACCGCCCGGGCCTTCGAATCGTGCGTTGATCTGGAAATTCCTATACTTGCGCGCGCCCGTTCGAAAGCCGAGATCGAGGGTTCGTAGCGCTCTCGAAAGCCACTGTGGTGATTTTCTACAGAGCCTGGGAAATCGCCGACCAGTTCTGCCCCTTGAATCGATCATTTCTATGACCTAGCTCCAAAAACCCCTCCTCTGTTCGAATTAATTCTCGTGCCTTGAACACACCACCCGCCCCGCCCACCCAACCCACGGTGGGGAGTCGATCGTTTTTCTAGTTCGGTCGGTTGCGATCCGGAACCGTTCGGGCCTCCGAAACGAGCATCGATCCAGAAATCCCTGCACTCGGCTTTGCCAATTCAAAAGAAAAGATCGAAGGTTCCGAGCGCAATGAAAGCCACCAATCTAAGTTCCAGCCTTTATGGACAGCTGTCCATCCGTTCGGGCCTCCGTAACGCGCGTTGTTACGGAAATTTCTAAACTCGCATTCGCCAGCTCGAAAGCCAATATCGAGGGTACGGAGCGCCCCGGAACCTGCCATAGCAAATTAATGCCGAGTTTCGGCAGCCGATCATTATTCTCGTTGGCCCGACCACGGTACGGAACCGTCGGGCCTCCGAAACGCACGTCGGTCGAGAAATCCCTACGCTTGGCTTCGCAAATTCGGAAGCTGAGATCTATGGTTTGGAGCGGCTAGGAAACCTCCATAGTAAATTTCTCTATAATATGGGTAGACGCCAAACCGCCCGCGCCTTCGAATCGTGCGTTGATCTGGAAATTCCTGTACTTGCGCACGCCCGTTCGAAAGCCGAGATCGAGGGTTCGTAGCGCTCTCGAAAGCCACTGTTGTGATTTTCTATAGAGCCTGAGAAATCGCCGACCAGTTCTGCCCCTTGAATCGATCATTTCTATGACCTATCTCCAAAAACCCCTCCTCAGTTCGAATTAATTCTCGTGCCTTGAACACACCACCCGCCCCGCCCACCCAACCCACGATGGGGAGTCGATCGTTTTTCTAGTTCGGTCGGTTGCGATCCGGAACCGTTCGGGCCTCCGAAACGCGCATCGATCCAGAAATCCCTGCATTCGGCTTTGCCAATTCAAAAGACAAGATCGAAGGTTCCGAGCGCAATGAAAGCCACCAATGTAAGTTCCAACCTGTATGGACAGCTGTCCATCCGTTCGGGCCTCCGTAACGCGCGTTGTTACGGAAATTTCTAAACTCGCATTCGCCAGCTCGAAAGCCAATATCGAGGGTACGGAGCGCCCCGGAACCTGCCATAGCAAATTAATGTCGAGTTTCGGCAGCCGATCATTATTCTCGTTGGCCCGACCGGGTACGGAACCGTCGGGCCTCCGAAACGCACGTCGGTCGAGAAATCCCTACGCTTGACTTCGCAAATTCGGAAGCTGAGATCTATGGTTTGGAGCGGCTAGGAAACCTCCATAGTAAATTTCTCTGTAATATGGGTAGACGCCAAACCGCCCGGGCCTTCGAATCGTGCGTTGATCTGGAAATTACTATGCTTGCGCGCGCCCGTTCGAAAGCCGAGATCGAGGGTTCGTAGCGCTCTCGAAAGCCACTGTGGTGATTTTCTACAGAGCCTGGGAAATCTCCGACCAGTTCTGCCCCTTGAATCGATCATTTCTATGACCTAGCTCCAAAAACCCCTCCTCAGTTCGAATTAATTCTCGTGCCTTGAACACACCATTAATGCCGAGTTTCGGCAGCCGATCATTATTCTCGTTGGCCCGACCACGGTACGGAACCGTCGGGCCTCCGAAACGCACGTCGGTCGAGAAATCCCTACGCTTGGCTTCGCAAATTCGGAAGCTGAGATCTATGGTTTGGAGCGGCTAGGAAACCTCCATAGTAAATTTCTCTATAATATGGGTAGACGCCAAACCGCCCGCGCCTTCGAATCGTGCGTTGATCTGGAAATTCCTGTACTTGCGCGCGCCCGTTCGAAAGCCGAGATCGAGGGTTCGTAGCGCTCTCGAAAGCCACTGTGGTGATTTTCTATAGAGCCTGAGAAATCGCCGACCAGTTCTGCCCCTTGAATCGATCATTTCTATGACCTATCTCCAAAAACCCCTCCTCAGTTCGAATTAATTCTCGTGCCTTGAACACACCACCCGCCCCGCCCACCCAACCCACGATAGGGAGTCGATCGTTTTTCTAGTTCGGCCGGTTGCGATCCGGAACCGTTCGGGCCTCCGAAACGCGCATCGATCCAGAAATCCCTGCACTCGGCTTTGCCAATTCAAAAGACAAGATCGAAGGTTCCGAGCGTAACGAAAGCCACCAATGTAAGTTCCAACCTGTATGGACAGCTGTCCATCCGTTCGGGCCTCCGTAACGCGCGTTGTTACGGAAATTTCTAAACTCGCATTCGCCAGCTCGAAAGCCAATATCGAGGGTACGGAGCGCCCCGGAACCTGCCATAGCAAATTAATGTCGAGTTTCGGCAGCCGATCATTATTCTCGTTGGCCCGACCGGGTACGGAACCGTCGGGCCTCCGAAACGCACGTCGATCGAGAAATCCCTACGCTTGGCTTCGCAAATTCGGAAGCTGAGATCTATGGTTTGGAGCGGCTAGGAAACCTCCATAGTAAATTTCTCTGTAATATGGGTAGACGCCAAACCGCCCGGGCCTTCGAATCGTGTGTTGATCTGGAAATTCCTATGCTTGCGCGCGCCCGTTCGAAAGCCGAGATCGAGGGTTCGTAGCGCTCTCGAAAGCCACTGTGGTGATTTTCTACCGAGCCTGGGAAATCGCCGACCAGTTCTGCCCCTTGAATCGATCATTTCTATGACCTAGCTCCAAAAACCCCTCCTCAGTTCGAATTAATTCTCGTGCCTTGAACACACCACCCGCCCCGCCCACCCAACCCACGGTGGGGAGTCGATCGTTTTTCTAGTTCGGTCGGTTGCGATCCGGAACCGTTCGGGCCTCCGAAACGAGCATCGATCCAGAAATCCCTGCACTCGGCTTTGCCAATTCAAAAGAAAAGATCGAAGGTTCCGAGCGCAATGAAAGCCACCAATCTAAGTTCCAGCCTTTATGGACAGCTGTCCATCCGTTCGGGCCTCCGTAACGCGCGTTGTTACGGAAATTTCTAAACTCGCATTCGCCAGCTCGAAAGCCAATATCGAGGGTACGGAGCGCCCCGAAACCTACCATAGCAAATTAATGCCGAGTTTCGGCAGCCGATCATTATTCTCGTTGGCCCGACCGCGGTACGGAACCGTCGGGCCTCCGAAACGCACGTCGATCGAGAAATCCCTACGCTTGGCTTCGCAAATTCGGAATCTGAGATCTATGGCCTGGAGCGGCTAGGAAACCTCCATAGTAAATTTCTCTGTAATATGGGTAGACGCCAAACCTCCCGGGCCTTCGAATCGTGCGTTGATCTGGAAATTCATATACTTGCGCGCGCCCGTTCGAAAGCCGAGATCGAGGGTTCGTAGCGCTCTCGAAAGCCACTGTGGTGATTTTCTAGAGAGCCTGGGAAATCGCCGACCAGTTCTGCCACTTGAATCGATCATTTCTATGACCTAGCTCCAAAAACCCCTCCTTAGTTCGAATTAATTCTCGTGCCTTGAACACACCACCCGCCCCGCCCACCCAACCCACGGTGGGGAGTCGATCGTTTTTCTAGTTCGGTTGGTTGCGATCCGGAACCGTTCGGGCCTCCGAAACGCGCATCGATCCAGAAATTCCTGCACTCGGCTTTGCCAATTCAAAAGACAAGATTGAAGGTTCCGAGCGCAATGAAAGCCACCAATGTAAGTTCCAGCCTGTATGGACAGTTGTCCATCCGTTCGGGCCTCCGTAACGCGCGTTGTTACGGAAATTTCTAAACTCGCATTCGCCAGCTCGAAAGCCAATATCGAGGGTACGGAGCGCCCCGGAACCTACCATAGCAAATTAATGCCGAGTTTCGGCAGCCGATCATTATTCTCGTTGGCCCGACCACGTTATGGAACCGTCGGGCCTCCGAAACGCACGTCGGTCTAGAAATCCCTACGCTTGGCTTCGCAAATTTGGAAGCTGAGATCTATGGTTTGTAGCGGCTAGGAAACCTCTATAGTAAATTTCTCTGTAATATTGGTAGACGCCAAACCGTCCGCGCCTTCGAATCGTGCGTTGATATGGAAATTCCTATACTTGCGCGCGCCTGATCGAAAGCCGAGATCGAGGGTTCGTAGCGCTCTCGAAAGCCACTGTGGTGATTTTCTACAGAGCCTGGGAAATCGCCGACCAGTTCTGCCCTTTGAATCGATCATTTCTATGACCTAGCTCCAAAAAACCCTCCTCAGTTCGAATTAATTCTCGTGCCTTGAACACACCACCCGCCCCGCCCACCCAACCCACGGTGGGGAGTCGATCGTTTTTCTAGTTCGGTCGGTTGCGATCCGGAACCGTTCGGGCCTCCGAAACGCGTATCGATCCAGAAATCCCTGCACTCGGCTTTGCCAATTCAAAAGACAAGATCGAAGGTTCCGAGCGTAATGAAAGCCACCAATGTAAGTTCCAGCCTGTATGGACAGCTGTCCATCCGTTCGGGCCTCCGTAACGCGCGTTGTTACGGAAATTTCTAAACTCGCATTCGCCAGCTCGAAAGCCAATATCGAGGGTACGGAGCGCCCCGGAACCTACCATAGCAAGTTAATGTCGAGTTTCGGCAGCCGATCATTATTCTCGTTGGCCCGACCGCGGTACGGAACCGTCGGGCCTCCGAAACGCACGTCGATCGAGAAATCCCTACGCTTGGCTTCGCAAATTCGGAATCTGAGATCTATGGTTTGGAGCGGCTAGGAAACCTCCATAGTAAATTTCTCTATAATATGGGTAGACGCCAAACCGTCCGCGCCTTCGAATCGTGCGTTGATCTGGAAATTCCTATACTTGCGCGCGCCCGATCGAAAGCCGAGATCGAGGGTTCGTAGCGCTCTCGAAAGCCACTGTGGTGATTTTCTACAGAGCCTGAGAAATCGCCGACCAGTTCTGCCCCTTGAATCGATCATTTCTATGACCTAGCTCCAAAAACCCCTCCTCAGTTCGAATTAATTCTCGTGCCTTGAACACACCACCCGCCCCGCCCACCCAACCCATGATAGGGAGTCGATCGTTTTTCTAGTTCGGTCGGTTGCGATCCGGAACCGTTCGGGCCTCCGAAACGAGCATCGATCCAGAAATCCCTGCACTCGGCTTTGCCAATTCAAAAGAAAAGATCGAAGGTTCCGAGCGCAATGAAAGCCACCAATCTAAGTTCCAGCCTTTATGGACAGCTGTCCATCCGTTCGGGCCTCCGTAACGCGCGTTGTTACGGAAATTTCTAAACTCGCATTCGCCAGCTCGAATGCCAATATCGAGGGTACGGAGCGCCCCGAAACCTACCATAGCAAATTAATGCCGAGTTTCGGCAGCCGATCATTATTCTCGTTGGCCCGACCGCGGTACGGAACCGTCGGGCCTCCGAAACGCACGTCGATCGAGAAATCCCTACGCTTGGCTTCGCAAATTCGGAATCTGAGATCTATGGCCTGGAGCGGCTAGGAAACCTCCATAGTAAATTTCTCTGTAATATGGGTAGACGCCAAACCTCCCGGGCCTTCGAATCGTGCGTTGATCTGGAAATTCATATACTTGCGCGCGCCCGTTCGAAAGCCGAGATCGAGGGTTCGTAGCGCTCTCGAAAGCCACTGTGGTGATTTTCTAGAGAGCCTGGGAAATCGCCGACCAGTTCTGCCACTTGAATCGATCATTTCTATGACCTAGCTCCAAAAACCCCTCCTTAGTTCGAATTAATTCTCGTGCCTTGAACACACCACCCGCCCCGCCCACCCAACCCACGGTGGGGAGTCGATCGTGTTTCTAGTTCGGTTGGTTGCGATCCGGAACCGTTCGGGCCTCCGAAACGCGCATCGATCCAGAAATTCCTGCACTCGGCTTTGCCAATTCAAAAGACAAGATTGAAGGTTCCGAGCGCAATGAAAGCCACCAATGTAAGTTCCAGCCTGTATGGACAGTTGTCCATCCGTTCGGGCCTCCGTAACGCGCGTTGTTACGGAAATTTCTAAACTCGCATTCGCCAGCTCGAAAGCCAATATCGAGGGTACGGAGCGCCCCGGAACCTACCATAGCAAATTAATGCCGAGTTTCGGCAGCCGATCATTATTCTCGTTGGCCCGACCACGGTATGGAACCGTCGGGCCTCCGAAACGCACGTCGGTCTAGAAATCCCTACGCTTGGCTTCGCAAATTTGGAAGCTGAGATCTATGGTTTGTAGCGGCTAGGAAACCTCTATAGTAAATTTCTCTGTAATATTGGTAGACGCCAAACCGTCCGCGCCTTCGAATCGTGCGTTGATCTGGAAATTCCTATACTTGCGCGCGCCTGATCGAAAGCCGAGATCGAGGGTTCGTAGCGCTCTCGAAAGCCACTGTGGTGATTTTCTACAGAGCCTGGGAAATCGCCGACCAGTTCTGCCCTTTGAATCGATCATTTCTATGACCTAGCTCCAAAAAACCCTCCTCAGTTCGAATTAATTCTCGTGCCTTGAACACACCACCCGCCCCGCCCACCCAACCCACGGTGGGGAGTCGATCGTTTTTCTAGTTCGGTCGGTTGCGATCCGGAACCGTTCGGGCCTCCGAAACGCGCATCGATCCAGAAATTCCTGCACTCGGCTTTGCCAATTCAAAAGACAAGATCGAAGGTTCCGAGCGTAATGAAAGCCACCAATGTAAGTTCCAGCCTGTATGGACAGCTGTCCATCCGTTCGGGCCTCTGTAACGCGCGTTGTTACGGAAATTTCTAAACTCGCATTCGCCAGCTCGAAAGCCAATATCGAGGGTACGGAGCGCCCCGGAACCTACCATAGCAAGTTAACGTCGAGTTTCGGCAGCCGATCATTATTCTCGTTGGCCCGACCGCGGTACGGAACCGTCGGGCCTCCGAAACGCACGTCGATCGAGAAATCCCTACGCTTGGCTTCGCAAATTCGGAATCTGAGATCTATGGTTTGGAGCGGCTAGGAAACCTCCATAGTAAATTTCTCTATAATATGGGTAGACGCCAAACCGTCCGCGCCTTCGAATCGTGCGTTGATCTGGAAATTCCTATACTTGCGCGCGCCCGATCGAAAGCCGAGATCGAGGGTTCGTAGCGCTCTCGAAAGCCACTGTGGTGATTTTCTACAGAGCCTGAGAAATCGCCGACCAGTTCTGCCCCTTGAATCGATCATTTCTATGACCTAGCTCCAAAACCCCTCTCAAGTTCGAATTAATTCTCGTGCCTTGAACACACCACCCGCCCCGCCCACCCAACCCACGATGGGGAGTCGATCGTTTTTCTAGTTCGGTCGGTTGTGATCCGGAACCGTTCGGGACTCCTTAACGCGCATCGATCTAGAAATCCCTGCACTCGGCTTTGCCAATTCAAAAGACAAGATCGAAGGTTCCGAGCGTACTGAAAGCCACCAATGTAAGTTCCAACCTGTATGGACAGCTGTCCATCCGTTCGGGCCTCCGTAACGCGCGTTGTTACTGAAATTTCTAAACTCGCATTCGCCAGCTCGAAAGCCAATATCGAGGGTACGGAGCGCCCCGGAACCTGCCATAGCAAATTAATGTCGAGTTTCGGCAGCCGATCATTATTCTCGTTGGCCCGACCGGGTACGGAACCGTCGGGCCTCCGAAACGCACGTCGATCGAGAAATCCCTACGCTTGGCTTCGCAAATTCGGAAGCTGAGATCTATGGTTTGGAGCGGCTAGGAAACCTCCATAGTAAATTTCTCTGTAATATGGGTAGACGCCAAACCGCCCGGGCCTTCGAATCGTGCGTTGATCTGGAAATTCCTATGCTTGCGCGCGCCCGTTCGAAAGCCGAGATCGAGGGTTCGTAGCGCTCTCGAAAGCCACTGTGGTGATTTTCTACAGAGCCTGAGAAATCGCCGACCAGTTCTGCCCCTTGAATCGATCATTTCTATGACCTAGCTCCAAAAACCCCTCCTCAGTTCGAATTAATTCTCGTGCCTTGAACACACCACCCGCCCCGCCCACCCAACCCATGATAGGGAGTCGATCGTTTTTCTAGTTCGGCCGGTTGCGATCCGGAACCGTTCGGGCCTCCGAAACGCGCATCGATCCAGAAATCCCTGCACTCGGCTTTGCCAATTCAAAAGACAAGATCGAAGGTTCCGAGCGTAACGAAAGCCACCAATGTAAGTTCCAACCTGTATGGACAGCTGTCCATCCGTTCGGGCCTCCGTAACGCGCGTTGTTACGGAAATTTCTAAACTCGCATTCGCCAGCTCGAAAGCCAATATCGAGGGTACGGAGCGCCACGGAACCTGCCATAGCAAATTAATGTCGAGTTTCGGCAGCCGATCATTATTCTCGTTGGCCCGACCGGGTACGGAACCGTCGGGCCTCCGAAACGCACGTCGATCGAGAAATCCCTACGCTTGGCTTCGCAAATTCGGAAGCTGAGATCTATGGTTTGGAGCGGCTAGGAAACCTCCATAGTAAATTTCTCTGTAATATGGGTAGACGCCAAACCGCCCGGGCCTTCGAATCGTGCGTTGATCTGGAAATTCCTATGCTTGCGCGCGCCCGTTCGAAAGCCGAGATCGAGGGTTCGTAGCGCTCTCGAAAGCCACTGTGGTGATTTTCTACAGAGCCTGGGAAATCTCCGACCAGTTCTGCCCCTTGAATCGATCATTTCTATGACCTAGCTCCAAAAACCCCTCCTCAGTTCGAATTAATTCTCGTGCCTTGAACACACCACCCGCCCCGCCCACCCAACCCACGGTGGGGAGTCGATCGTTTTTCTAGTTCGGTCGGTTGCGATCCGGAACCGTTCGGGCCTCCGAAACGAGCATCGATCCAGAAATCCCTGCACTCGGCTTTGCCAATTCAAAAGACAAGATCGAAGGTTCCGAGCGTAATGAAAGCCACCAATGTAAGTTCCAACCTGTATGGACAGCTGTCCATCCGTTCGGGCCTCCGTAACGCGCGTTGTTACGGAAATTTCTAAACTCGCATTCGCCAGCTCGAAAGCCAATATCGAGGGTACGGAGCGCCCCGGAACCTACCATAGCAAATTAATGCCGAGTTTCGGTAGTCGATCATTATTCTCGTTGGCCCGACCACGGTACGGAACCGTCGGGCCTCCGAAACGCACGTCGGTCGAGAAATCCCTACGCTTGGCTTCGCAAATTCGGAAGCTGAGATCTATGGTTTGGAGCGGCTAGGAAACCTCCATAGTAAATTTCTCTATAATATGGGTAGACGCCAAACCGTCCGCGCCTTCGAATCGTGCGTTGATCTGGAAATTCCTATACTTGCGCGCGCCCGATCGAAAGCCGAGATCGAGGGTTCGTAGCGCTCTCGAAAGCCACTGTGGTGATTTTCTACAGAGCCTGGGAAATCGCCGACCAGTTCTGCCCTTTGAATCGATCATTTCTATGACCTAGCTCCAAAAAACCCTCCTCAGTTCGAATTAATTCTCGTGCCTTGAACACACCACCCGCCCCGCCCACCCAACCCACGATGGGGAGTCGATCGTTTTTCTAGTTCGGTCGGTTGCGATCCGGAACCGTTCGGGCCTCCGAAACGCGTATCGATCCAGAAATCCCTGCACTCGGCTTTGCCAATTCAAAAGACAAGATCGAAGGTTCCGAGCGTAATGAAAGCCACCAATGTAAGTTCCAACCTGTATGGACAGCTGTCCATCCGTTCGGGCCTCCGTAACACGCGTTGTTACGGAAATTTCTAAACTCGCATTCGCCAGCTCGAAAGCCAATATCGAGGGTACAGAGCGCCCCGGAACCTACCATAGCAAGTTAATGTCGAGTTTCGGCAGCCGATCCTTATTCTCGTTGGCCCGACCGCGGTACGGAACCGTCGGGCCTCCGAAACGCACGTCGATCGAGAAATCCCTACGCTTGGCTTCGCAAATTCGGAATCTGAGATCTATGGTTTGGAGCGGCTAGGAAACCTCCATAGTAAATTTCTCTATAATATGGGTAGACGCCAAACCGTCCGCGCCTTCGAATCGTGCGTGGATCTGTAAATTCCTATACTTGCGCGCGCCCGATCGAAAGCCGAGATCGAGGGTTCGTAGCGCTCTCAAAAGCCACTGTGGTGATTTTCTACAGAGCCTGAGAAATCGCCGACCAGTTCTGCCCCTTGAATCGATCATTTCTATGACCTAGCTCCAAAACCCCTCTCAAGTTCGAATTAATTCTCGTGCCTTGAACACACCACCCGCCCCGCCCACCCAACCCACGATGGGGAGTCGATCGTTTTTCTAGTTCGGTCGGTTGTGATCCGGAACCGTTCGGGACTCCGAAACGCGCATCGATCTAGAAATCCCTGCACTCGGCTTTGCCAATTCAAAAGACAAGATCGAAGGTTCCGAGCGTACTGAAAGCCACCAATGTAAGTTCCAACCTGTATGGACAGCTGTCCATCCGTTCGGGCCTCCGTAACGCGCGTTGTTACTGAAATTTCTAAACTCGCATTCGCCAGCTCGAAAGCCAATATCGAGGGTACGGAGCGCCCCGGAACCTGCCATAGCAAATTAATGTCGAGTTTCGGCAGCCGATCATTATTCTCGTTGGCCCGACCGGGTACGGAACCGTCGGGCCTCCGAAACGCACGTCGATCGAGAAATCCCTACGCTTGGCTTCGCAAATTCGGAAGCTGAGATCTATGGTTTGGAGCGGCTAGGAAACCTCCATAGTAAATTTCTCTGTAATATGGGTAGACGCCAAACCGCCCGGGCCTTCGAATCGTGCGTTGATCTGGAAATTCCTATACTTGCGCGCGCCCGTTCGAAAGCCAAGATCGAGGGTTCGTAGCACTCTCGAAAGCCACTGTGGTGATTTTCTACAGAGCCTGGGAAATCGCCGACCAGTTCTGCCCCTTGAATCGATCATTTCTATGACCTAGCTCCAAAAACCCCTCCTCAGTTCGAATTAATTCTCGTGCCTTGAACACACCACCCGCCCCGCCCACCCAACCCACGGTGGGGAGTCGATCGTTTTTCTAGTTCGGTCGGTTGCGATCCGGAACCGTTCGGGCCTCCGAAACGAGCATCGATCCAGAAATCCCTGCACTCGGCTTTGCCAATTCAAAAGACAAGATCGAAGGTTCCGACCGCAATGAAAGCCACCAATCTAAGTTCCAGCCTTTATGGACAGCTGTCCATCCGTACGAGCCTCCGTAACGCACGTTGTTACGGAAATTTCTAAACTCGCATTCGCCAGCTCGAAAGCCAATATCGAGGGTACGGAGCGCCCCGGAACCTACCATAGCAAATTAATGTCGAGTTTCGGCAGCCGATCATTATTCTCGTTGGCCCGACCGCGGTACGGAACCGTCGGGCCTCCGAAACGCACGTCGATCGAGAAATCCCTACGCTTGGCTTCGCAAATTCGGAATCTGAGATCTTTGGTTTGGAGCGGCAGGGAAACCTCCATAGTAAATTTCTCTATAATATGGGTAGACGCCAAACCGTCCGCGCCTTCGAATCGTGCGTTGATCTGGAAATTCCTATACTTGCGCGCGCCCGATCGAAAGCCGAGATCGAGGGTTCGTAGCGCTCTCGAAAGCCACTGTGGTGATTTTCTACAGAGCCTGGGAAATCGCCGACCAGTTCTGCCCCTTGAATCGATCATTTCTATGACCTAGCTCCAAAAACCCCTCCTCAGATCGAATTAATTCTCGTGCCTTGAACACACCACCCGCCCCGCCCACCCAACCCACGATGGGGAGTCGATCGTTTTTCTAGTTCGGTCGGTTGCGATCCGGAACCGTTCGGGCCTTCGAAACGCGCATCGATCTAGAAATCCCTGCACTCGGCTTTGCCAATTCAAAAGACAAGATCGAAGGTTCCGAGCGTAATGAAAGCCACCAATGTAAGTTCCAAC
The DNA here is from genome assembly GCA_030737875.1 of Allium sativum. Taxonomy (NCBI): domain Eukaryota; kingdom Viridiplantae; phylum Streptophyta; class Magnoliopsida; order Asparagales; family Amaryllidaceae; genus Allium; species Allium sativum. Next base: position 742,599,823 of record CM060921.1, read on the forward strand.
CTGTTTGGACAGCTGTCCATCCGTTCGGGCCTCCGTAACGCGCGTTGTTACGGAAATTTCTAAACTCGCATTCGCCAGCTCGAAAGCCAATATCGAGGGTACGGAGCGCCCCGGAACCTACCATAGCAAATTAATGTCGAGTTTCGGCAGCCGATCATTATTCTCGTTGGCCCGACCGCGGTACGGAACCGTCGGGCCTCCGAAACGCACGTCGATCGAGAACTCCCTACGCTTGGCTTCGCAAATTCGGAAGCTGAGATCTATGGTTTCGAGCGGCTAGGAAACCTCCATAGTAAATTTCTCTATAATATGGGTAGACGCCAAACCGCCCGGGTCTTCGTATCGTGCGTTGATCTAGAAATTCCTATACTTGCGCGCGGCCGTTCAAAAGCCGAGATCGAGGGTTCGTAGAGCTCTCGAAAGCCACTGTGGTGATTTTCTACAGAGCCTGGGAAATCGCCGACCAGTTCTGCCCTTTGAATCGATCATTTCTATGACCTAGCTCCAAAAACCCCTCCTCGGTTCGAATTAATTCTCGTGCCTTGAACACACCACCCGCCCCGCCCACCCAACCCACGACGGGGAGTCGATCGTTTTTCTAGTTCGGTCGGTTGCGATCCGGAACCGTTCGGGCCTCCGAAACGCGCATCGATCTAGAAATTCCTGCACTGGGCTTCGCCAATTCAAAAGAGAAGATCGAAGGTTCCGAGCGTAATGAAAGCCACCAAAGTAAGTTCCAGCCTGTTTGGACAGCTGTCCATCCGTTCGGGCCTCCGTAACGCGCGTTGGTACGGAAATTTCTAAACTCGCATTCGCCAGCTCGAAAGCCAATATCGAGGGTACGGAGCGCCCCGGAACCTACCATAGCAAATTAATGTCGAGTTTCGGCAGCCGATCGTTATTCTCGCTGGCCCGATTGCGGTACGGAACCATCGGGCCTCCGAAACGCACGTCGATCGAGAAATCCCTGCGCTTGGCTTCGCAAATTCGGAAGCTGAGATCTATGGTTTGGAGCGGCTAGGAAATCTCCATAGTAAATATCTCTATAATATGGGTAGACTCCAAACCGCCCGGGCCTTCGAATCGTGCGTTGATCTGGAAATTCCTATACTTGCGCGCGCCCGTTCGAAAGCCGAGATCGAGGGTTCGTAGCGCTCTTGAAAGCCACTATGGTGATTTTCTATAGAGCCTGGGAAATCGCCGACCAGTTCTTCCCTTTGAATCGATCATTACTATGACCTAGCTCCAAAAACCCCTCCTCAGTTCGAATTAATTCTCGTGTCTTGAACACACCACCCGCCCTGCCCACCCAACCCACGATGGGGAGTCGATCGTTTTTATAGTTCGGTCGGTTGCGATCCGGAACCGTTCGGGCCTCCGGAACGCGCATCGATCCAGAAATTCCTGCACTGGGCTTCGCCAACTCAAAAGAGAAGATCGAAGGTTCTGAGCATAATGAAAGCCACCAAAGTAAGATCCAGCCTGTTTGGACAGCTGTCCATCCGTTCGAGCCTTCGTAACGCGCGTTGGTATGGAAATTTCTAAACTCGCATTCGCCAGCTCGAAAGCTTATATCGAGCGTACGGAGTGCCCCGGAACCTACCATAGCAAATTAATGTCAAGTTTCGGCAGCCGATCATTATTCCCGTTGGCCCGACCGCGGTACGGAACCGTCGGGCCTCCGAAACGCACGGCGATCGAGAAATCCCTACGCTTGGCTTCGCAAATTCATAAGCTGAGATCTATGGTTTGGAACGGCTAGGAAACCTCCATAGTAAATTTCTCTATAATATGGGTAGACGCCAAACCGGCCGCGCCTTCGAATCGTGCGTTGATCTGGAAATTCCTATACTTGCGCGCGCCCTTTCGAAAGCCGAGATCGAGGGTTTGTAGCGCTCTCGAAAGCCACTATGGTGATTTTCTACTGAGCCTGGGAAATCGCCGACCAGTTCTGCCCTTTGAATCGATCATTTCTATGACCTAGCTCCAAAAACCCCTCCTCAGTTCGAATTAATTCTCGTGCCTTGAACACACCACCCGCCCCGCCCACCCAACCCACGGTAGGGAGTCGATCGTTTTTCTAGTTCGGTCGGTTGCGATCCGGAACCGTTCGGGCCTCCGAAACGCGTATCGATCCAGAAATCCCTGCACTCGGCTTTGCCAATTCAAAAGACAAGATCGAAGGTTCCGAGCGTAATGAAAGCCACCAATGTAAGTTCCAACCTGTATGGACAGCTGTCCATCCGTTCGGGCCTCCGTAACGCGCGTTGTTACGGAAATTTCTAAACTCGCATTCGCCAGCTCGAAAGCCAATATCGAGGGTACGGAGCGCCCCGGAACCTACCATAGCAAATTAATGCCGAGTTTCGGTAGTCGATCATTATTCTCGTTGGCCCGACCACGGTACGGAACCGTTGGGCCTCCGAAACGCACGTCGGTCGAGAAATCCCTACGCTTGGCTTCGCAAATTCGGAAGCTGAGATCTATGGTTTGGAGCGGCTAGGAAACCTCCATAGTAAATTTCTCTATAATATGGGTAGACGCCAAACCGTCCGCGCCTTCGAATCGTGCGTTGATCTGGAAATTCCTATACTTGCGCGCGCCCGATCGAAAGCCGAGATCGAGGGTTCGTAGAGCTCTCGAAAGCCACTGTGGTGATTTTCTACAGAGCCTGGGAAATCGCCGACCAGTTCTGCCCTTTGAATCGATCATTTCTATGACCTAGCTCCAAAAAACCCTCCTCAGTTCGAATTAATTCTCGTGCCTTGAACACACCACCCGCCCCGCCCACCCAACCCACGATGGGGAGTCGATCGTTTTTCTAGTTCGGTCGGTTGCGATCCGGAACCGTTCAGGCCTCCGAAACGCGTATCGATCCAGAAATCCCTGCACTCGGCTTTGCCAATTCAAAAGACAAGATCGAAGGTTCCGAGCGCAATGAAAGCCACCAATCTAAGTTCCAGCCTTTATGGACAGCTGTCCATCCGTACGAGCCTCCGTAACGCACGTTGTTACGGAAATTTCTAAACTCGCATTCGCCAGCTCGAAAGCCAATATCGAGGGTACGGAGCGCCCCGGAACCTACCATAGCAAATTAATGTCGAGTTTCGGCAGCCGATCATTATTCTCGTTGGCCCGACCGCGGTACGGAACCGTCGGGCCTCCGAAACGCACGTCGATCGAGAAATCCCTACGCTTGGCTTCGCAAATTCGGAATCTGAGATCTTTGGTTTGGAGCGGCAGGGAAACCTCCATAGTAAATTTCTCTATAATATGGGTAGACGCCAAACCGTCCGCGCCTTCGAATCGTGCGTTGATCTGGAAATTCCTATACTTCCGCGCGCCCGATCGAAAGCCGAGATCGAGGGTTCGTAGCGCTCTCGAAAGCCACTGTGGTGATTTTCTACAGAGCCTGGGAAATCGCCGACCAGTTCTGCCCCTTGAATCGATCATTTCTATGACCTAGCTCCAAAAACCCCTCCTCAGATCGAATTAATTCTCGTGCCTTGAACACACCACCCGCCCCGCCCACCCAACCCACGATGGGGAGTCGATCGTTTTTCTAGTTCGGTCGGTTGCGATCCGGAACCGTTCGGGCCTTCGAAACGCGCATCGATCTAGAAATCCCTGCACTCGGCTTTGCCAATTCAAAAGACAAGATCGAAGGTTCCGAGCGTAATGAAAGCCACCAATGTAAGTTCCAACCTGTTTGGACAGCTGTCCATCCGTTCGGGCCTCCGTAACGCGCGTTGTTACGGAAATTTCTAAACTCGCATTCGCCAGCTCGAAAGCCAATATCGAGGGTACGGAGCGCCCCGGAACCTACCATAGCAAATTAATGTCGAGTTTCGGCAGCCGATCATTATTCTCGTTGGCCCGACCGCGGTACGGAACCGTCGGGCCTCCGAAACGCACGTCGATCGAGAACTCCCTACGCTTGGCTTCGCAAATTCGGAAGCTGAGATCTATGGTTTCGAGCGGCTAGGAAACCTCCATAGTAAATTTCTCTATAATATGGGTAGACGCCAAACCGCCCGGGTCTTCGTATCGTGCGTTGATCTAGAAATTCCTATACTTGCGCGCGGCCGTTCAAAAGCCGAGATCGAGGGTTCGTAGAGCTCTCGAAAGCCACTGTGGTGATTTTCTACAGAGCCTGGGAAATCGCCGACCAGTTCTGCCCTTTGAATCGATCATTTCTATGACCTAGCTCCAAAAACCCCTCCTCGGTTCGAATTAATTCTCGTGCCTTGAACACACCACCCGCCCCGCCCACCCAACCCACGACGGGGAGTCGATCGTTTTTCTAGTTCGGTCGGTTGCGATCCGGAACCGTTCGGGCCTCCGAAACGCGCATCGATCTAGAAATTCCTGCACTGGGCTTCGCCAATTCAAAAGAGAAGATCGAAGGTTCCGAGCGTAATGAAAGCCACCAAAGTAAGTTCCAGCCTGTTTGGACAGCTGTCCATCCGTTCGGGCCTCCGTAACGCGCGTTGGTACGGAAATTTCTAAACTCGCATTCGCCAGCTCGAAAGCCAATATCGAGGGTACGGAGCGCCCCGGAACCTACCATAGCAAATTAATGTCGAGTTTCGGCAGCCGATCGTTATTCTCGCTGGCCCGATTGCGGTACGGAACCATCGGGCCTCCGAAACGCACGTCGATCGAGAAATCCCTGCGCTTGGCTTCGCAAATTCGGAAGCTGAGATCTATGGTTTGGAGCGGCTAGGAAATCTCCATAGTAAATATCTCTATAATATGGGTAGACTCCAAACCGCCCGGGCCTTCGAATCGTGCGTTGATCTGGAAATTCCTATACTTGCGCGCGCCCGTTCGAAAGCCGAGATCGAGGGTTCGTAGCGCTCTTGAAAGCCACTATGGTGATTTTCTATAGAGCCTGGGAAATCGCCGACCAGTTCTTCCCTTTGAATCGATCATTACTATGACCTAGCTCCAAAAACCCCTCCTCAGTTCGAATTAATTCTCGTGTCTTGAACACACCACCCGCCCTGCCCACCCAACCCACGATGGGGAGTCGATCGTTTTTATAGTTCGGTCGGTTGCGATCCGGAACCGTTCGGGCCTCCGGAACGCGCATCGATCCAGAAATTCCTGCACTGGGCTTCGCCAACTCAAAAGAGAAGATCGAAGGTTCTGAGCATAATGAAAGCCACCAAAGTAAGATCCAGCCTGTTTGGACAGCTGTCCATCCGTTCGAGCCTTCGTAACGCGCGTTGGTATGGAAATTTCTAAACTCGCATTCGCCAGCTCGAAAGCTTATATCGAGCGTACGGAGTGCCCCGGAACCTACCATAGCAAATTAATGTCAAGTTTCGGCAGCCGATCATTATTCCCGTTGGCCCGACCGCGGTACGGAACCGTCGGGCCTCCGAAACGCACGGCGATCGAGAAATCCCTACGCTTGGCTTCGCAAATTCATAAGCTGAGATCTATGGTTTGGAACGGCTAGGAAACCTCCATAGTAAATTTCTCTATAATATGGGTAGACGCCAAACCGGCCGCGCCTTCGAATCGTGCGTTGATCTGGAAATTCCTATACTTGCGCGCGCCCTTTCGAAAGCCGAGATCGAGGGTTTGTAGCGCTCTCGAAAGCCACTATGGTGATTTTCTACTGAGCCTGGGAAATCGCCGACCAGTTCTGCCCTTTGAATCGATCATTTCTATGACCTAGCTCCAAAAACCCCTCCTCAGTTCGAATTAATTCTCGTGCCTTGAACACACCACCCGCCCCGCCCACCCAACCCACGGTAGGGAGTCGATCGTTTTTCTAGTTCGGTCGGTTGCGATCCGGAACCGTTCGGGCCTCCGAAACGCGTATCGATCCAGAAATCCCTGCACTCGGCTTTGCCAATTCAAAAGACAAGATCGAAGGTTCCGAGCGTAATGAAAGCCACCAATGTAAGTTCCAACCTGTATGGACAGCTGTCCATCCGTTCGGGCCTCCGTAACGCGCGTTGTTACGGAAATTTCTAAACTCGCATTCGCCAGCTCGAAAGCCAATATCGAGGGTACGGAGCGCCCCGGAACCTACCATAGCAAATTAATGCCGAGTTTCGGTAGTCGATCATTATTCTCGTTGGCCCGACCACGGTACGGAACCGTTGGGCCTCCGAAACGCACGTCGGTCGAGAAATCCCTACGCTTGGCTTCGCAAATTCGGAAGCTGAGATCTATGGTTTGGAGCGGCTAGGAAACCTCCATAGTAAATTTCTCTATAATATGGGTAGACGCCAAACCGTCCGCGCCTTCGAATCGTGCGTTGATCTGGAAATTCCTATACTTGCGCGCGCCCGATCGAAAGCCGAGATCGAGGGTTCGTAGAGCTCTCGAAAGCCACTGTGGTGATTTTCTACAGAGCCTGGGAAATCGCCGACCAGTTCTGCCCTTTGAATCGATCATTTCTATGACCTAGCTCCAAAAAACCCTCCTCAGTTCGAATTAATTCTCGTGCCTTGAACACACCACCCGCCCCGCCCACCCAACCCACGATGGGGAGTCGATCGTTTTTCTAGTTCGGTCGGTTGCGATCCGGAACCGTTCAGGCCTCCGAAACGCGTATCGATCCAGAAATCCCTGCACTCGGCTTTGCCAATTCAAAAGACAAGATCGAAGGTTCCGAGCGTAATGAAAGCCACCAATGTAAGTTCCAACCTGTATGGACAGCTGTCCATCCGTTCGGGCCTCCGTAACACGCGTTGTTACGGAAATTTCTAAACTCGCATTCGCCAGCTCGAAAGCCAATATCGAGGGTACAGAGCGCCCCGGAACCTACCATAGCAAGTTAATGTCGAGTTTCGGCAGCCGATCATTATTCTCGTTGGCCCGACCGCGGTACGGAACCGTCGGGCCTCCGAAACGCACGTCGATCGAGAAATCCCTACGCTTGGCTTCGCAAATTCGGAATCTGAGATCTATGGTTTGGAGCGGCTAGGAAACCTCCATAGTAAATTTCTCTATAATATGGGTAGACGCCAAACCGTCCGCGCCTTCGAATCGTGCGTGGATCTGGAAATTCCTATACTTGCGCGCGCCCGATCGAAAGCCGAGATCGAGGGTTCGTAGCGCTCTCAAAAGCCACTGTGGTGATTTTCTACAGAGCCTGAGAAATCGCCGACCAGTTCTGCCCCTTGAATCGATCATTTCTATGACCTAGCTCCAAAACCCCTCTCAAGTTCGAATTAATTCTCGTGCCTTGAACACACCACCCGCCCCGCCCACCCAACCCACGATGGGGAGTCGATCGTTTTTCTAGTTCGGTCGGTTGTGATCCGGAACCGTTCGGGACTCCGAAACGTGCATCGATCTAGAAATCCCTGCACTCGGCTTTGCCAATTCAAAAGACAAGATCGAAGGTTCCGAGCGTAATGAAAGCCACCAATGTAAGTTCCAACCTGTATGGACAGCTGTCCATCCGTTCGGGCCTCCGTAACGCGCGTTGTTACTGAAATTTCTAAACTCGCATTCGCCAGCTCGAAAGCCAATATCGAGGGTACGGAGCGCCCCGGAACCTGCCATAGCAAATTAATGTCGAGTTTCGGCAGCCGATCATTATTCTCGTTGGCCCGACCGCGGTACGGAACCGTCGGGCCTCCGAAACGCACGTCGATCGAGAAATCCCTACGCTTGGCTTCGCAAATTCGGAAGCTGAGATCTATGGTTTGGAGCGGCTAGGAAACCTCCATAGTAAATTTCTCTGTAATATGGGTAGACGCCAAACCGCCCGGGCCTTCGAATCGTGCGTTGATCTGGAAATTCCTATACTTGCGCGCGCCCGTTCGAAAGCCAAGATCGAGGGTTCGTAGCACTCTCGAAAGCCACTGTGGTGATTTTCTACAGAGCCTGGGAAATCGCCGACCAGTTCTGCCCCTTGAATCGATCATTTCTATGACCTAGCTCCAAAAACCCCTCCTCAGTTCGAATTAATTCTCGTGCCTTGAACACACCACCCGCCCCGCCCACCCAACCGACGGTGGGGAGTCGATCGTTTTTCTAGTTCGGTCGGTTGCGATCCGGAACCGTTCGGGCCTCCGAAACGAGCATCGATCCAGAAATCCCTGCACTCGGCTTTGCCAATTCAAAAGACAAGATCGAAGGTTCCGACCGCAATGAAAGCCACCAATCTAAGTTCCAGCCTTTATGGACAGCTGTCCATCCGTACGAGCCTCCGTAACGCACGTTGTTACGGAAATTTCTAAACTCGCATTCGCCAGCTCGAAAGCCAATATCGAGGGTACGGAGCGCCCCGGAACCTACCATAGCAAATTAATGTCGAGTTTCGGCAGCCGATCATTATTCTCGTTGGCCCGACCGCGGTACGGAACCGTCGGGCCTCCGAAACGCACGTCGATCGAGAAATCCCTACGCTTGGCTTCGCAAATTCGGAATCTGAGATCTTTGGTTTGGAGCGGCAGGGAAACCTCCATAGTAAATTTCTCTATAATATGGGTAGACGCCAAACCGTCCGCGCCTTCGAATCGTGCGTTGATCTGGAAATTCCTATACTTGCGCGCGCCCGATCGAAAGCCGAGATCGAGGGTTCGTAGCGCTCTCGAAAGCCACTGTGGTGATTTTCTACAGAGCCTGGGAAATCGCCGACCAGTTCTGCCCCTTAAATCGATCATTTCTATGACCTAGCTCCAAAAACCCCTCCTCAGATCGAATTAATTCTCGTGCCTTGAACACACCACCCGCCCCGCCCACCCAACCCACGATGGGGAGTCGATCGTTTTTCTAGTTCGGTCGGTTGCGATCCGGAACCTTTCGGGCCTCCGAAACGCGCGTCGATCTAGAAATCCCTGCACTCGGCTTTGCCAATTCAAAAGACAAGATCGAAGGTTCCGAGCGTAATGAAAGCCACCAATGTAAGTTCCAACCTGTTTGGACAGCTGTCCATCCGTTCGGGCCTCCGTAACGCGCGTTGTTACGGAAATTTCTAAACTCGCATTCGCCAGCTCGAAAGCCAATATCGAGGGTACGGAGCGCCCCGGAACCTACCATAGCAAATTAATGTCGAGTTTCGGCAGCCGATCATTATTCTCGTTGGCCCGACCGCGGTACGGAATCGTCGGGCCTCCGAAACGCACGTCGATCGAGAAATCCCTACGCTTGGCTTCGCAAATTCGGAAGCTGAGATCTATGGTTTCGAGCGGCTAGGAAACCTCCATAGTAAATTTCTCTATAATATGGGTAGACGCCAAACCGCCCGGGTCTTCGTATCGTGCGTTGATCTAGAAATTCCTATACTTGCGCGCGGCCGTTCAAAAGCCGAGATCGAGGGTTCGTAGAGCTCTCGAAAGCCACTGTGGTGATTTTCTACAGAGCCTGGGAAATCGCCGACCAGTTCTGCCCTTTGAATCGATCATTTCTATGACCTAGCTCCAAAAACCCCTCCTCGGTTCGAATTAATTCTCGTGCCTTGAACACACCACCCGCCCCGCCCACCCAACCCACGACGGGGAGTCGATCGTTTTTCTAGTTCGGTCGGTTGCGATCCGGAACCGTTCGGGCCTCCGAAACGCGCATCGATCTAGAAATTCCTGCACTGGGCTTCGCCAATTCAAAAGAGAAGATCGAAGGTTCCGAGCGTAATGAAAGCCACCAAAGTAAGTTCCAGCCTGTTTGGACAGCTGTCCATCCGTTCGGGCCTCCGTAACGCGCGTTGGTACGGAAATTTCTAAACTCGCATTCGCCAGCTCGAAAGCCAATATCGAGGGTACGGAGCGCCCCGGAACCTACCATAGCAAATTAATGTCGAGTTTCGGCAGCCGATCGTTATTCTCGCTGGCCCGATTGCGGTACGAAACCATCGGGCCTCCGAAACGCACGTCGATCGAGAAATCCCTGCGCTTGGCTTCGCAAATTCGGAAGCTGAGATCTATGGTTTGGAGCGGCTAGGAAATCTCCATAGTAAATTTCTCTATAATATGGGTAGACTCCAAACCGCCCGGGCCTTCGAATCGTGCGTTGATCTGGAAATTCCTATACTTGCGCGCGCCCGTTCGAAAGCCGAGATCGAGGGTTCGTAGCGCTCTTGAAAGCCACTATGGTGATTTTCTATAGAGCCTGGGAAATCGCCGACCAGTTCTTCCCTTTGAATCGATCATTACTATGACCTAGCTCCAAAAACCCCTCCTCAGTTCGAATTAATTCTCGTGTCTTGAACACACCACCCGCCCTGCCCACCCAACCCACGATGGGGAGTCGATCGTTTTTATAGTTCGGTCGGTTGCGATCCGGAACCGTTCGGGCCTCCGGAACGCGCATCGATCCAGAAATTCCTGCACTGGGCTTCGCCAATTCAAAAGAGAAGATCGAAGGTTCTGAGCATAATGAAAGCCACCAAAGTAAGATCCAGCCTGTTTGGACAGCTGTCCATCCGTTCGAGCCTTCGTAACGCGCGTTGGTATGGAAATTTCTAAACTCGCATTCGCCAGCTCGAAAGCTTATATCGAGGGTACGGAGTGCCCCGGAACCTACCATAGCAAATTAATGTCGAGTTTCGGCAGCCGATCATTATTCCCGTTGGCCCGACCGCGGTACGGAACCGTCGGGCCTCCGAAACGCACGGCGATCGAGAAATCCCTACGCTTGGCTTCGCAAATTCATAAGCTGAGATCTATGGTTTGGAACGGCTAGGAAACCTCCATAGTAAATTTCTCTATAATATGGGTAGACGCCAAACCGCCCGCGCCTTCGAATCGTGCGTTGATCTGGAAATTCCTATACTTGCGCGCGCCCTTTCGAAAGCCGAGATCGAGGGTTTGTAGCGCTCTCGAAAGCCACTATGGTGATTTTCTACAGAGCCTGGGAAATCGCCGACCAGTTCTGCCCTTTGAATCGATCATTTCTATGACCTAGCTCCAAAAACCCCTCCTCAGTTCGAATTAATTCTCGTGCCTTGAACACACCACCCGCCCCGCCCACCCAACCCACGGTAGGGAGTCGATCGTTTTTCTAGTTCGGTCGGTTGCGATCCGGAACCGTTCGGGCCTCCGAAATGAGCATCGATCCAAAAATCCCTGCACTCGGCTTTGCAAATTCAAAAGACAAGATCGAAGGTTCCGAGCGTAATGAAAGCCACCAATATAAGATCCAACCTGTATGGACAGCTGTCCATCCGTTCGGGCCTCCGTAACGCGCGTTGTTACGGAAATTTCTAAACTCGCATTCGCCAGCTCGAAAGCCAATATCGAGGGTACGGAGCGCCCCGGAACCTACCATAGCAAATTAATGTCGAGTTTCGGCAGCCGATCATTATTCTCGTTGGCCCGACCGCGGTACGGAACCGTCGGGCCTCCGAAACGCACGTCGATCGAGAAATCCCTACGCTTGGCTTCGCAAATTCGGAAGCTGAGATCTATGGTTTCGAGCGGCTAGGAAACCTCCATAGTAAATTTCTCTATAATATGGGTAGACGCCAAACCGCCCGGGTCTTCGTATCGTGCATTGATCTGGAAATTCCTATACTTGCGCGCGGCCGTTCAAAAGCCGAGATCGAGGGTTCGTAGCGCTCTCGAAAGCCACTGTGGTGATTTTCTACAGAGCCTGGGAAATCGCCGACCAGTTCTGCCCTTTGAATCGATCATTTCTATGACCTAGCTCCAAAACCCCTCCTCGGTTCGAATTAATTCTCGTGCCTTGAACACACCACCCGCCCCGCCCACCCAACCCATGACGGGGAGTCGATCGTTTTTCTAGTTCGGTCGGTTGCGATCAGGAACCGTTCGGGCCTCCGAAACGCGCATCGATCTAGAAATTCCTGCACTGGGCTTCGCCAATTCAAAAGAGAAGATCGAAGGTTCCAAGCGTAATGAAAGCCACCAAAGTAAGTTCCAGCCTGTTTGGACAACTGTCCATCCGTTCGGGCCTCCGTAACGCGCGTTGGTACGGAAATTTCTGAACTCGCATTCGCCAGCTCGAAAGCCAATATCGAGGGTACGGAGCGCCCCGGAACCTACCATAGCAAATTAATGTCGAGTTTCGGCAGCCGATCGTTATTCTCGCTGGCCCGATTGCGGTACGGAACCGTCGGGCCTCCGAAACGCACGTCGATCGAGAAATCCCTGCGCTTGGCTTCGCAAATTCGGAAGCTGAGATCTATGGTTTGGAGCGGCTAGGAAATCTCCATAGTAAATTTCTCTATAATATGGGTAGACGCCAAACCGCCCGGGCCTTCGAATCGTGCGTTGATCTGGAAATTCCTATACTTGCGCGCGCCCTTTCGAAAGCCGAGATCGAGGGTTCGTAGCGCTCTTGAAAGCCACTATGGTGATTTTCTATAGAGCCTGGGAAATCGCCGACCAGTTCTGCCCTTTGAATCGATCATTACTATGACCTAGCTCCAAAAACCCCTCCTCAGTTCGAATTAATTCTCGTGTCTTGAACACACTACCCGCCCCGCCCACCCAACCCACGATGGGGAGTCGATCGTTTTTCTAGTTCGGTAGGTTGCGATCCGGAACCGTTCAGGCCTCCGGAACGCGCATCGATCCAGAAATTCCTGCACTGGGCTTCGCCAATTCAAAAGAGAAGATCGAAGGTTCTGAGCATAATGAAAGCCACCAAAGTAAGATCCAGCCTGTTTGGACAGCTGTCCATCCGTTCGAGCCTCCGTAACGCGCGTTGGTATGGAAATTTCTATACTCGCATTCGCCAGCTCGAAAGCTTATATCGAGGGTACGGAGTGCCCCGGAACCTACCATAGCAAATTAATGTCGAGTTTCGGCAGCCGATCATTATTCCCGTTGGCCCGACCGCGGTACGGAACAGTCGGGCCTCCGAAACGCACGTCGATCGAGAAATCCCTACGCTTGGCTTCGCAAATTCATAAGCTGAGATATATGGTTTGGAACGGCTAGGAAACCTCCATAGTAAATTTCTCTATAATATGGGTAGACGCCAAACCGCCCGCGCCTTCGAATCGTGCGTTGATCTGGAAATTCCTATACTTGCGCGCGCCCTTTCGAAAGCCGAGATCGAGGGTTCGTAGCGCTCTCGAAAGCCACTGTGGTGATTTTCTACAGAGCCTGGGAAATCGCCGACCAGTTCTGCCCTTTGAATCGATCATTTCTATGACCTAGCTCCAAAAACCCCTCCTCAGTTCGAATTAATTCTCGTGCCTTGAACACACCACCCACCCCGCCCACCCAACCCACGATGGGGAGTCGATTGTTTTTCTAGTTCGGTCGGTTGCGATCCGGAACCGTTCGGGCCTCCGAAACGCGCATCGATCCAGAAATCCCTGCACTCGGCTTCGCCAATTCAAAAGACAAGATGGAAGGTTCCGAGCGCAATGAAAGCCACCAAAGTAAGTTCCATCCTGTTTGGACAGCTGTCCATTCCGTTTGGGCCTCCGTAACGCGCGTTGTTACGGAAATTTCTAAATTCGCATTCGCCCGCTCGAAAGCCGATATCGAGGGTACGGAGCGCCCCGGAACCTACCATAGCAAATTAATGTCGAGTTTCGGCAGCCGATCATTATTCTCGTTGGCCCGACTGCGATACGGAACCGTCGTGCCTCCGAAACGCACGTCGATCGAGAAATCCCTACGCTTGGCTTCGCAAATTCGGAAGCTGAGATCTATGGTTTGGAGCGGCTAGGAAACCTCCATAGTAAATTTCTCTATAATATGGGTAGACGCCAAACCGCCCGCGCCTTCGAATCGTGCGTTGATCTGGAAATTCCTATACTTGCGCACGCCCGTTCGAAAGCCGAGATCGAGGGTTCGTAGCGCTCTTGAAAGCCACTGTGGTGATTTTCTATAGAGCCTGGGAAATCGCCGACCAGTTCTGCCCTTTGAATCGATCATTTCTATGATCTAGCTCCAAAAACCCCTCCTCAGTTCGAATTAATTCTCGTGCCTTGAACACACCACCCGCCCCGCCCACCCAACCCACGATGGGGAGTCGAACGTTTTTCTAGTTCGGTCGGTTGCAAACCGGAACCGTTCGGGCCTCCGAAACGCGCATCAATCCAGAAATCCCTGCACTCGGCTTTGCCAATTCAAAATACATGATCGAAGGTTCCAAGCGCAATGAAAGCCACCAATGAATGCTCCAGCCTGTATGGACAACTGTCCATCCTTTCGGGCCTCTGTAACGCGCGTTGTTACGGAAATTTCTAAACTCGCATTCGCCAGCTCGAAAGCCAATATCGAAGTAACGGAGCGCCCCGGAACCTACCATAGCAAATTAATGTCGAGTTTCGGCAGCCGATCATTATTCTCATTGGCCCGACCGCGGTACGGAACCGTCGGGCCTCCGAAACGCACGTAGATCGAGAAATCCGTACGCTTGGCTTCGCAAATTCGGAAGCTGAGATCTATAGTTTGGAGCGGCTAGGAAACCTCCATAGTAAATTTCTCTATAATATGGGTAGACGCCAAACCGCCCGGGCCTTCGAATCGTGCGTTGATCTGGAAATTCCTATACTTGCGCGCGGCCATTCGAAAGCCGAGATCGAGGGTTCGTAGCGCTCTCGAAAGCCACTGTGGGGATTTTCTACAGAGCCTGGGAAATCGCCGACCAGTTCTGCCCTTTGAATCGATCATTTCTATGACCTAGCTCCAAAAACCCCTCCTCGGTTCGAATTAATTCTCGTGCCTTGAACACACCACCCGCCCCGCCCACCCAACCCATGATGGGGAGTCGATCGTTTTTCTAGTTCGGTCGGTTGCGATCCGGAACCGTACGGGCCTCCGAAACGCGCATCGATCTAGAAATTCCTGCACTGGGCTTCGCCAATTCAAAAGAGAAGATCGAAGCTTCCGAGCGTAATGAAAGCCACCAAAGTAAGTTCCAGCCTGTTTGGACAGCTGTCCATCCGTTCGGGCCTCCGTAACGCGCGTTGGTACGGAAATTTCTAAACTCGCATTCGCCAGATCGAAAGCCAATATCGATGGTACGGAGCGCCCCGGAACCTACCATAGCAAATTAATGTCGAGTTTCGGCAGCCGATCATTATTCTCGTTGGCCCGATTGCGGTACGGAACCATCGGGCCTCCGAAACGCACGTCGATCGAGAAATCCCTACGCTTGGCTTCGCAAATTCGGAAGCTGAGATCTATGGTTTGGAGCGGCTAGGAAATCTCCATAGTAAGTTTCTCTATAATATGGGTAGACGCCAAACCGCCCGGGCCTTCGAATCGTGCGTTGATCTGGAAATTCCTATACTTGCGCTCGCCCGTTCGAAAGCCGAGATCGAGGGTTCGTAGCGCTCTTGAAAGCCACTATGGTGATTTTCTATAGAGCCTGGGAAATCGCCGACCAGTTCTGCCCTTTGAATCGATCATTACTATGACCTAGCTCCAAAAACCCCTCCTCAGTTCAAATTAATTCTCGTGCCTTGAACACACCACCCGCCCCGCCCACCCAACCCACGATGGGGAGTCGATCGTTTTTCTAGTTCGGTCGGTTGCGATCCGGAACCGTTCGGGCCTCCGAAACGCGCATCGATCCAGAAATTTCTGCACTGGGCTTCGCCAATTCAAAAGAGAAGATCGAAGGTTCTGAGCATAATGAAAGCCACCAAAGTAAGATCCAGCCTGTTTGGACAGCTGTCCATCCGTTCGAGCCTCCGTAACGCGCGTTGGTACAGAAATTTCTAAATTCGCATTCGCCAGCTCGAAAGCTTATATCGAGGGTACGGAGTGCCCTGGAACCTACCATAGCAAATTAATGTCGAGTTTCGGCAGCCGATCATTATTCCCGTTGGCCCGACCGCGGTACGGAACCGTCGGGCCTCCGAAACGCATGTCGATCGAGAAATCCCTACGCTTGGCTTCGCAAATTCGTAAGCTGAGATCTATGGTTTGGAGCCGCTAGGAAACCTCCATAGTAAATTTCTCTATAATATGGGTAGACGCCAAACCGCCCGCGCCTTCGAATCGTGCGTTGATCTGGTAATTCCTATACTTGCGCGCGCCCTTTCGAAAGACGAGATCGAGGGTTCGTAGCGCTCTCGAAAGCCACTGTGGTGAATTTCTACAGAGCCTGGGAAATCGCCGACCAGTTCTGCCCTTTGTATCGATCATTTCTATGACCTAGCTCCAAAAACCCCTCCTCAGTTCGAATTAATTCTCGTGCCTTGAACACACCACCCGCCCCGCCCACCCAACCCACGATGGGGAGTCGATCGTTTTTCTAGTTCGGTCGGTTGCGATCCGGAACCGTTCGGGCCTCCGAAACGCGCATCGATCCAGAAATCCCTTCACTCGGCTTTGACAATTCAAAAGACAAGATCGAAGGTTCTGAGCGCAATGAAAGCCACCAATGTAAGTTCCAGCCTGTATGGACAGCTGTCCATCCGTTCGGGCCTCCGTAACGCTCGTTGTTACGGAAATTTCTAAACTCGCATTCGCCAGCTCGAAAGCCAATATCGAGGGTACGGAGCGCCCCGGAACCTACCATAGCAAATTAATGTCAAGTTTCGGCAGCCGATCATTATTCTCGTTCGCCCGACCGCGGTACGGAACCATCGGGCCTCCGAAACGCAAGTCGATCGAGAAATCCCTACGCTTGGCTTCGCAAATTCGAAAGCTGAGATCTATGGTTTGGAGCGGCTAGGAAACCTCCATAGTAAATTTCTCTATAATATGGGTAGACGCCAAACCGCCCGGGCCTTCGAATCGTGCGTTGATCTGGAAATTCCTATACTTGCGGGCGCCCGTTTGAAATCCGAGATCGAGGGTTCGTAGCGCTCTCGAAAGCCACTGTGGTGATTTTCTACAGAGCCTGGGAAATCGCCGACCAGTTCTGCCCTTTGAATCGATCATTTCTATGACCTAGCTCCAAAAACCCCTCCTCAGTTCGAATTAATTCTCGTGCCTTGAACACACCACCCGCCCCGCCCACCCAACCCACGATGGGGAGTCGATCGTTTTTCTAGTTCGGTCGGTTGCGATCCGGAACCGTTCGGGCCTCCAAAAAGCCCATCGATCCAGAAATCCCTGCACTCGGCTTCGCCAATTCAAAAGACAAGATGGAAGGTTCCGAGCGCAATGAAAGCCACCAAAGTAAGTTCCAGCCTGTTTGGACAGCTGTCCATCCGTTCGGGCCTCCGTAACGCGCGTTGTTATGGAAATTTCTAAACTCGCATTCGCCCGCTCGAAAGCCGATATCGAGGGTACGGAGCGCCCCGGAACCTACCATAGCAAATTAATGTCGAGTTTCGGCAGCCGATCATTATTCTCGTTGGCCCGACTGCGGTACGGAACCGTCGGGCCTCCGAAACGCACGTCGATCGAGAAATCCCTACGCTTGGCTTCGCAAATTTGGAAGCTGAGATCTATGGTTTGGAGCGGCTAGGAAACCTCCATAGTAAATTTCTCTATAATATGGGTAGACGCCAAACCGCCCGCGCCTTCGAATCGTGCGTTGATCTGGAAATTCCTATACTTGCGCGCGCCCGTTCGAAAGCCGAGACCGAGGGTTCGTAGCGCTCTTGAAAGCCACTGTGGTGATTTTCTACAGAGCCTGGGAAATCGCCGACCAGTTCTGCCCTTTGAATCGATCATTTCTATGACCTAGCTCCAAAAACCCCTCCTCAGTTCGAATTAATTCTCGTACCTTGAACACACTACCCGCCCCGCCCACCCAACCCACGGTGGGGAGTCGATCGTTTTTCTAGTTCGGTCGGTTGCGAACCGGATCCGTTCGGGCCTCCGAAACGCGCATCGATCCAGAAATCCCTTCACTCGGCTTTGACAATTCAAAAGACAAGATCGAAGGTTCTGAGCGCAATGAAAGCCACCAATGTAAGTTCCAGCCTGTATGGACAGCTGTCCATCCGTTCGGGCCTCCGTAACGCTCGTTGTTACGGAAATTTCTAAACTCGCATTCGCCAGCTCGAAAGCCAATATCGAGGGTACGGAGCGCCCCGGAACCTACCATAGCAAATTAATGTCAAGTTTCGGCAGCCGATCATTATTCTCGTTCGCCCGACCGCGGTACGGAACCATCGGGCCTCCGAAACGCAAGTCGATCGAGAAATCCCTACGCTTGGCTTCGCAAATTCGAAAGCTGAGATCTATGGTTTGGAGCGGCTAGGAAACCTCCATAGTAAATTTCTCTATAATATGGGTAGACGCCAAACCGCCCGGGCCTTCGAATCGTGCGTTGATCTGGAAATTCCTATACTTGCGGGCGCCCGTTTGAAATCCGAGATCGAGGGTTCGTAGCGCTCTCGAAAGCCACTGTGGTGATTTTCTACAGAGCCTGGGAAATCGCCGACCAGTTCTGCCCTTTGAATCGATCATTTCTATGACCTAGCTCCAAAAACCCCTCCTCAGTTCGAATTAATTCTCGTGCCTTGAACACACCACCCGCCCCGCCCACCCAACCCACGATGGGGAGTCGATCGTTTTTCTAGTTCGGTCGGTTGCGATCCGGAACCGTTCGGGCCTCCAAAAAGCCCATCGATCCAGAAATCCCTGCACTCGGCTTCGCCAATTCAAAAGACAAGATGGAAGGTTCCGAGCGCAATGAAAGCCACCAAAGTAAGTTCCAGCCTGTTTGTACAGCTGTCCATCCGTTCGGGCCTCCGTAACGCGCGTTGTTATGGAAATTTCTAAACTCGCATTCGCCCGCTCGAAAGCCGATATCGAGGGTACGGAGCGCCCCGGAACCTACCATAGCAAATTAATGTCGAGTTTCGGCAGCCGATCATTATTCTCGTTGGCCCGACTGCGGTACGGAACCGTCGGGCCTCCGAAACGCACGTCGATCGAGAAATCCCTACGCTTGGCTTCGCAAATTCGGAAGCTGAGATCTATGGTTTGGAGCGGCTAGGAAACCTCCATAGTAAATTTCTCTATAATATGGGTAGACGCCAAACCGCCCGCGCCTTCGAATCGTGCGTTGATCTGGAAATTCCTATACTTGCGCGCGCCCGTTCGAAAGCCGAGACCGAGGGTTCGTAGCGCTCTTGAAAGCCACTGTGGTGATTTTCTACAGAGCCTGGGAAATCGCCGACCAGTTCTGCCCTTTGAATCGATCATTTCTATGACCTAGCTCCAAAAACCACTCCTCAGTTCGAATTAATTCTCGTACCTTGAACACACTACCCGCCCCGCCCACCCAACCCACGGTGGGGAGTCGATCGTTTTTCTAGTTCGGTCGGTTGCGAACCGGAACCGTTCGGGCCTCCGAAACGCGCATCGATCCAGAAATCCCTGCACTCGGCTTTGCCAATTTAAAAGACATGATCGAAGGTTCCGAGCGCAATGAAAGCCACCAATGTAAGTTCCAGCCTGTATGGACAGCTGTCCATCCGTTCGGGCCTCCGTAACACGCGTTGTTACGGAAATTTCTAAACTCGCATTCGCCAACTCGAAAGCCAATATCGAGGGTACGGAGCGCCCCGGAACCTACCATAGCAAATTAATGTCGAGTTTCGGCAGCCGATCATTATTCTAATTGGCCCGATTGCGGTACGGAACCGTCGGGCCTCCGAAACGCACGTCGATCGAGAAATCCCTAAGCTTGGCTTCGCAAATTCGGAAGCTGAGATCTATGGTTTGGAGCGGCTAGGAAACCTCCATAGTAAATTTCTCTATAATATGGGTAGACGCCAAACCGCCCGGGCCTTCGAATCGTGCGTTGATCTGGAAATTCCTATACTTGCGCGCGCCCGTTCGAAAGCCGAGACCGAGGGTTCGTAGCGCTCTTGAAAGCCACTGTGGTGATTTTCTACAGAGCCTGGGAAATCGCCGACCAGTTCTGCCCTTTGAATCGATCATTTCTATGACCTAGCTCCAAAAACCCCTCCTCAGTTCGAATTAATTCTCGTACCTTGAACACACTACCCACCCCGCCCACCCAACCCACGGTGGGGAGTCGATCGTTTTTCTAGTTCGGTCGGTTGTGATCTGGAACCGTTCGGGCCTCCGAAACGCGCATCGATCCAGAAATTCCTGCACTGGGCTTCGCCAATTCAAAAGAGAAGATCGAAGGTTCCGAGCATAATGAAAGCCACCAAAGCAAGTTCCAGCCTGTTTGGACAGCTGTCCATCCGTTCGAGCCTCCGTAACGCGCGTTGGTACGGAAATTTCTAAACTCGCATTCGCCAGCTCGAAAGCCGATATCGAGGGTCCGGAGTGCCCCGGAACCTACCATAGCAAATTAATGTCGAGTTTCGGCAGCCGATCATTATTCCCGTTGGCCCGACCGCGGTACGGAACCGTCGGGCCTCAGAAACGCACGTCGATCGAGAAATCCCTACGCTTGGCATCGCAAATTCGTAAGCTGAGATCTATGGTTTGGAGCGGCTAGGAAACCTCCATAGTAAATTTCTCTATAATATGGGTAGACGCCAAACCGCCCACGCCTTCGAATCGTGCGTTGATCTGGAAATTCCTATACTTGCGCGCGCCCGTTCGAAAGCCGAGATCGAGGGTTCGTAGCGCTCTCGAAAGCCACTGTGGTGATTTTCTACCGAGCCTGGGAAATCGCCGACCGGTTCTGCCCTTTGAATCGATCATTTCTATGATCTAGCTCCAAAAACCCCTCCTCAGTTCGAATTAATTCTCGTGCCTTGAACACACCACCATCCCCGCCCACCCAACCCACGGTGGGGAGTCGATCGTTTTTCTAGTTCGGTCGGTTGCGAACCGGAACCGTTCGGGCCTCCGAAACGCGCATCGATCCAGAAATCCCTGCACTCGGCTTTGCCAATTCAAAAGAACTGATCGAAGATTCCGAGCGCAATGAAAGCCACCAATGTAAGTTCCAGCCTGTATGGACAGCTGTCCATCCGTTCGGGCCTCCGTAACGCGCGTTGTTACGGAAATTTCTAAACTTGCATTCGCCAACTCGAAAGCCAATATCGAGGGTACGGATCGCCCCGGAACCTACCATAGCAAATTAATGTCGAGTTTCGGCAACCGATCATTATTCTCGTTGGCCCGACCGCGGTACGGAACCGTCGGGCCTCCGAAACGCACGTCGGTCGAGAAATCCCTACGCTTGGCTTCGCAAATTCGTAAGCTGAGATATATGGTTTGGAGCGGCTAGGAAACCTCCACAGTAAATTTCTCTATAATATGGGTAGACGCCAAACCGCCCGCGCCTTCGAATCGTGCGTTGATCTGGAAATTCCTATACTTGCGCGCGCCCGTTCGAATGCCGAGATGGAGGGTTCGTAGTGCTCTCGAAAGCCACTGTGGTTATTTTCTACAGAGCCTGGGAAATCGCCGACCAGTTCTGCCCTTTGAATCGATCATTTCTATGACCTAGCTCCAAAAACCCCTCCTCAGTTCGAATTAATTCTCGTGCCTTGAACACACCACCCGCCCCGCCCACCCAACCCACGATGGGGATTCGATCGTTTTTCTAGTTCGGTTGGTTGCGATCCGGAACCGTTTGGGCCTCCGAAACGCGCATCGATCCAGAAATTCCTGCACTGGGCTTCCCCAATTCAAAAGAGAAGATCGAAGGTTCCGAGCGTAATTAAACCACCAAAGTAAGTTCCAGCCTGTTTGGACAGCTGTCCATCCGTTCGGGCCTCCGTAACGCGCGTTGGTACGGAAATTTCTAAACTCGCATTCGCCAGCTCGAAAGCCAATATCGAAGGTACGGAGCGCCCCGGAACCTACCATAGCAAATTAATGTCGAGTTTCGGCAGCCGATCATTATTCTAGTTGGCCCGATTGCGGTACGGAACCATCGGGCCTCCGAAACGCACGTCGATCGAGAAATCCCTACGCTTGGCTTCGCAAATTCGGAAGTTGAGATCTATGGTTTGGAGCGGCTAGGAAACCACCATAGTAAATTTCTCTATAATATGGGTAGACGCCAAACTGCCCGGGCCTTCGAATCGTGCGTTGATCTGGAAATTCCTATACTTGCGCGCGCCCGTTCGAAAGCCGAGATCGAGGGTTCGTAGCGCTCTCGAAAGCCACTATGGTGATTTTCTACCGAGCCTGGGAAATCGCCGACCGGTTCTGCCCTTTGAATCGATCATTTCTATGACCTAGCTCCAAAAACCCCTCCTCAGTTCGAATTAATTCTCGTGCCTTGTACACACCACCCGCCCCGCACACCCAACCCACGGTGGGGAGTCGATCGTTTTTCTAGTTCGGTCGGTAGCGATCCGGAACCGTTCGGGCCTCCGAAACGCGCATCGATCCAGAAATCCCTGCACTCGGCTTTGCCAATTCAAAAGACAAGATCGAAGGTTCCGAGCGCAATGAAAGCCACCAATGTAAGTTCCAGCCTGTACGGACAGCTGTCCATCCGTTCGGGCCTCCGTAACGCGCGTTGTTACGGAAATTTCTAAACTCGCATTCGCCAGCTCGAAAGCCAATATCGAGGGTACGGAGCGCCCCGGAACCTACCATAGCAAATTAATGTCGAGTTTCGGCAGCCGATCATTATTCTCGTTGGCCCGACCGCGGTACGGAACCGTCGGGCCTCCGAAACGCACGTCGATCGAGAAATCCCTACGCTTGGCTTCGCAAATTCGAAAGCTGAGATCTATGGTTTGGAGCGGCTAGGAAACCTCCATAGTAAATTTCTCTATAATATGGGTAGACGCCAAACCGCCCGCGCCTTCGAATCGTGCGTTGATCTGGAAATTCCTATACTTGCGCGCGCCCGTTCGAAAGCCGAGATCGAGGGTTCGTAGCGCTCTCGAAAGCCACAGTGGTGATTTTCTACAGAGCCTGGGAAATCGCCGACCAGTTCTGCACTTTGAATCGATCATTTCTATGACCTAGCTCCAAAAAACCATCCTCGGTTCGAATTAATTCTCGTGCCTTGAACACACCACCCGCCCCGCCCACCCAACCCACGATGGGGAGTCGATCGTTTTTCTAGTTCGGTCGGTAGCGATCGGGAACCGTTCGGGCCTCCGAAACGCGCATCGATCCAGAAATCCCTGCACTCGGCTTCGCCAATTCAAAATACAAGATGGAAGGTTCCGAGCGCAATGAAAGCCACCAAAGTAAGTTTCAGCCTGTTTGGACAGCTGTCCATCCGTTCGGGCCTCCGTAACGCGCGTTGTTACGAAAATTTCTAAACTCGCATTCGCCAGCTCGAAAGCCGATATCGAGGGTACGGAGCGCCCCGGAACCTACCATAGCAAATTAATGTCGAGTTTCGGCAGCCGATCATTATTCTCGTTGGCCCGACTGTGGAACGGAACCGTCGGGCCTCCGAAACGCACGTCGATCGAGAAATCCCTACGCTTGGCTTCGCAAATTCGAAAGCTGAGATCTAAGGTTTGGAGCGGCTAGGAAACCTCCATAGTAAATTTCTCTATAATATGGGTAGATGCCAAACCGCACGCGCCTTCGAATCGTGCGTTGATCTGGAAATTCCTATACTTGCGCACGCCCGTTCGAAAGCCGAGATCGAGGGTTTGTAGCGCTCTCGAAAGCCACTGTGGTGATTTTCTACAGAGCCTGGGAAATCGCCGACCAGTTCTGCCCCTTGAATCGATCATTTCTATGACCTAGCTCCAAAAACCCCTCCTCAGTTCGAATTAATTCTAGTGCCTTGAACACACCACCCGCCCCGCCCACCTAACCCACGGTGGGGAGTCGATCATTCTTCTAGTTCAATCGGTTGCGAACCGGAACTGTTCGGGCCTCCGAAGCGCCCATCGATCCAGAAATCCCTGCACTCGGCTTTGCCAATTCAAAATACATGATCGAAGGTTCCGAGCGCAATGAAAGCCACCAATGTAAGTTCCAGCCTGTATGGACAGCTGTCCATCCGTTCGTGCCTCCGTAACGCGCGTTCTTACGGAAATTTCTAAACTCGCATTCGCCAACTCGAAAGCCAATATCGAGGGTACGGAGTGCCCCGGAACCTACCATAGCAAATTATTGTCGAGTTTCGGCAGCCGATTATTATTCTCGTTGGCCCGACCGCGGTACGGAACCGTCGGGCCTCCGAAACGCACGTCGGTCGAGAAATCCCTACGCTTGGCTTCGCAAATTCGTAAGCTGAGATCTATGGTTTGGAGCGGCTAGGAAACCTCCATAGTAAATTTCTCGATAATATGGGTAGACGCCAAACCGCCCGCGCCTTCGAATCGTGCGTTGATCTGGAAATTCCTATACTTGCGCACGCCCGTTCGAAAGCCGAGATCGAGGGTTCGTAGCGCTCTCGAAAGCCACTGTGGTGATTTTCTACAGAGGCTGGGAAATCGCCGACCAGTTCTGCCCCTTGAATCGATCATTTCTAGGACCTAGCTCCAAAAACCCCTCCTCAGTTCGAATTAATTCCCGTGCCTTGAACACACCAACCGCCCCGCCCACCCAACCCACGGTGGGGAGTCGATCGTTTTTCTAGTTTGGTCGGTTGCGATCCGGAACCGTTCGGGCCTCCGAAACGTGCATCGATCCAGAAATCACTGCACTCGGCTTTGCCAATTCAAAAGACAAGATCGAAGGTTCCGAGCGCAATGAAAGCCACCAATGTAAGTTCCAACCTGTATGGACAGCTGTCCATCCGTTCGTGCCTCCGTAACGCGCGTTGTTACGGAAATTTCTAAACTCGCATTCGTCGGCTCGAAAGCCAATATCGAGGGTACGGAGCGCCCCGGAACCTACCATACCAAATTAATGTCGAGTTTCGGCAGCCGATCATTATTCTCGTTGGCCCGACCGCGGTACGGAACCGTCGGGCCTCCGAAACGCACGTCGATCGAGAAATCCCTACGCTTGGCTTCGCAAATTCGGAAGCTGAGATCTATGGTTTGGAGCGGCTAGGAAACCTCCATAGTGAATTTCTCTATAATATGGGTAGACGCCAAACCGCCCGCGCCTTCGAATCGTGCGTTGATCCGGAAATTCCTATACTTGCGCGCGCCCGATCGAAAGACGAGATCGAGGGTTCGTAGCGCTCTCGAAAGCCACTGTGGTGATTTTCTACAGAGCCTGGGAAATCGCCGACCAGTTCTGCCCTTTGAATCGATCATTTCTATGACCTAGCTCCAAAAAACCCTCCTCAGTTCGAATTAATTCTCGTGCCTTGAACACACCACCCGCCCCGCCCACCCAACCCACGATGGGGAGTCGATCGTTTTTCTAGGGTCGGTTGCGATCCGGAACCGTTCGGGCCTCCGAAACGCGCATCGATCCAGAAATCCCTGCACTCGGCTTCGCCAATTCAAAAGACAAGATGGAAGGTTCCGAGCGCAATGAAAGCCACCAAAGTAAGTTTCAGCCTGTTTGGACAGCTGTCCATCCGTTCGGGCCTCCGTAACGCGCGTTGTTACGAAAATTTCTAAACTCGCATTCGCCAGCTCGAAAGCCGATATCGAGGGTACGGAGCGCCCCGGAACCTACCATAGCAAATTAATGTCGAGTTTCGGCATCCGATCATTATTCTCGTTGGCCCGACTGTGGTACGGAACCGTCGGGCCTCCGAAACGCATGTCGATCGAGAAATCCCTACACTTGGCTTCGCAAATTCGAAAGCTGAGATCTAAGGTTTGGAGC
The DNA here is from genome assembly GCA_030737875.1 of Allium sativum. Lineage (NCBI taxonomy): Eukaryota > Viridiplantae > Streptophyta > Magnoliopsida > Asparagales > Amaryllidaceae > Allium > Allium sativum. The sequence goes on from CM060921.1 coordinate 742,625,286, forward strand.
GGCTAGGAAACCTCCATAGTAAATTTCTCTATAATATGGGTAGATGCCAAACCGCCCGCGCCTTCGAATCGTGCGTTGATCTGGAAATTCCTATACTTGCGCGCGCCCGTTCGAAAGCCGAGATCGAGGGTTTGTAGCGCTCTCGAAAGCCGCTGTGGTGATTTTCTACAGAGCCTGGGAAATCGCCGACCAGTTCTGCCCCTTGAATCGATCATTTCTATGACCTAGCTCCAAAAACCCCTCCTCAGTTCGAATTAATTCTAGTGCCTTGAAGACACCACCCGCCCCGCCCACCCAACCCACGGTGGGGAGTCGATCATTCTTCTAGTTCAGTCGGTTGCGAACCGGAACCGTTCGGGCCTCCGAAGCGCGCATCGATCCAGAAATCCCTGCACTCGGCTTTGCCAATTCAAAAGACATGATCGAAGGTTCCGAGCGCAATGAAAGCCACCAATGTAAGTTCCAGCCTGTATGGACAGCTGTCCATCCGTTCGTGCCTCCGTAACGCGCGTTCTTACGGAAATTTCTAAACTCGCATTCGCCAACTCGAAAGCCAATATCGAGGGTACAGAGTGCCCCGGAACCTACCATAGCAAATTAATGTCGAGTTTCGGCAGCCGATTATTATTCTCGTTGGCCCGACCGCGGTACGGAACCGTCGGGCCTCCGAAACGCACGTCGGTCGAGAAATCCCTATGCTTGGCTTCGCAAATTCGTAAGCTGAGATCTATGGTTTGGAGCGGCTAGGAAACCTCCATAGTAAATTTCTCTATAATATGGGTAGACGCCAAACCGCCCACGCCTTCGAATCGTGCGTTGATCTGGAAATTCCTATACTTGCGCACGCCCGTTCGAAAGCCGAGATCGAGGGTTCGTAGCGCTCTCGAAAGCCACTGTGGTGATTTTCTACAGAGGCTGGGAAATCGCCGACCAGTTCTGCCCCTTGAATCGATCATTTCTAGGACCTAGCTCCAAAAACCCCTCCTCAGTTCGAATTAATTCCCGTGCCTTGAACACACCAACCGCCCCGCCCACCCAACCCACGGTGGGGAGTCGATCGTTTTTCTAGTTCGGTCGGTTGCGATCCGGAACCGTTCGGGCCTCCGAAACGCGCATCGATCCAGAAATCACTGCACTCGGCTTTGCCAATTCAAAAGACAAGATCGAAGGTTCCGAGCGCAATGAAAGCCACCAATGTAAGTTCCAACCTATATGGACAGCTGTCCATCCGTTCGGGCCTCCGTAACGCGCGTTGTTACGGAAATTTCTAAACTCGCATTCGTCGGCTCGAAAGCCAATATCGAGGGTACGGAGCGCCCCGGAACCTACCATAGCAAATTAATGTCGAGTTTCGGCAGCCGATCATTATTCTCGTTGGCCCGACCGCGGTACGGAACAGTCGGGCCTCCGAAACGCACGTCGATCGAGAAATCCCTACGCTTGGCTTCGCAAATTCGGAAGCTGAGATCTATGGTTTGGAGCGGCTAGGAAACCTCCATAGTGAATTTCTCTATAATATGGGTAGACGCCAAACCGCCCGCGCCTTCGAATTGTGCGTTAATCCGGAAATTCCTATACTTGCGCGCGCCCGATCGAAAGCCGAGATCGAGGGTTCGTAGCGCTCTCGAAAGCCACTGTGGTGATTTTCTACAGAGCCTGGGAAATCGCCGACCAGTTCTGCCCTTTGAATCGATCATTTCTATGACCAAGCTCCAAAAAACCCTCCTCTGTTCGAATTAATTCTCGTGCCTTGAACACACCACCCCACCGGCCCACCCAACCCACGATGGGGAGTCGATCGTTTTTCTAGTTCGGTCGGTTGCGATCCGGAACCGTTCGGGCCTCCGAAACGCGCATCGATCCAGAAATCCCTGCACTCGGCTTCGCCAATTCAAAAGACAAGATCGAAGGTTCCGAGCCTAATGAAAGCCACCAAAGTAAGTTCCAGCCTGTTTGGACAGCTGTCCATCCGTTCGGGCCTCCGTAACGCACGTTGGTACGGAAATTTCTGAACTCGCATTCGCCAGCTCGAAAGCTAATATCTAGGGTACGGAGCGCCCCGGAACCTACCATAGCAAATTAATGTCGAGTTTCGGCTGCCGATCATTATTCTCGTTGGCCCCATTGCGGTACGGAACCGTCGAGCCTCCGAAACGCACGTCGATCGAGAAATCCCTACGCTTGGCTTCGCAAATTCGGAAGCTGAGATCTATGGTTTGGAGCGGCTAGGAAACCTCTATAGTAAATTTCTCTATAATATGGGTAGACGCCAAACCGCCTGGGCCTTCGAATCATGCGTTGATCTGGAAATTCCTATTCTTGCGCGTGCCCGTTCGAAAGCCGAGATCGAGGGTTCGTAGCGCCCTTGAAAGCCACTGTGGTGATTTTCTATAGAGCCTGGGAAATCGCCGACCAGTTCTGCCCTTTGAATCGTTCATTTCTATGACCTATCTCCAAAAACCCCTCCTCAGTTCGAATTAATTCTCGTGCCTTGAACACACCACCCGCCCCGCCCACCCAACCCACGATGGGGAGTCGATCGTTTTTCTAGTACGGTCGGTTGCGATCCGGAACCGTTCGGGCCTCCGAAATGCGCATCGATCCAGAAATTCCTGCACTGGGCTTCGCCAATTCAAAATAGAAGATCGAAGGTTACGAGCATAATGAAAGCCACCAAAGTAAGTTCCAGCCTGTTTGGACAACTGTCCATCCGTTCGAGCCTCCGTAACGCGCGTTGGTACGGAAATTTCTAAACTCGCATTCGCCAGCTCGAAAGCCGATATCGAGGGTACGGAGTGCCCCGGAACCTACCATAGCAAATTAATGTCGAGTTTCGGCAGCCGATCATAATTCCCGTTGGCCCGACCGCGGTACGGAACCGTCGGTCCTCCGAAACGCACGTCGATCGAGAAATCCCTACGCTTGGCTTCGCAAATTCGAAAGCTGAGATCTATGGTTTGGAGCGGCTAGGAAACCTCCATAGTAAATTTCTCTATAATATGGGTAGACGCCAAACCGCCAGGGCCTTCGAATCGGGCGTCGATCTGGAAATTCCTATACTTGCGCGCGCCCGTTCGAAAGCCGAGATCGAGGGTTCGTAGCGCTCTCGAAAGCCACTGTGGTGATTTTCTATAGAGCCTTGGAAATCGACGACCAGTTCTGCCCTTTGAATCGATCATTTCTATGACCTAGCTCCAAAAAACCCTCTTCAGTTCGAATTAATTCTCGTGCCTTGAACACACCACCCGCCCCGCCGACCCAACCCACGATGGGGAGTCGATCGTTTTTCTTGTTCGGTCGGTTGCGATCCGGAACCGTTCGGGCCTACGAAACGCGCATCGATCCAGAAATCCCTGCACTCGGCTTCGCCAATTCAAAAGAGAAGATGGAAGGTTCCGAGCGCAATGAAAGCCACCAAAGTAAGTTCCAGCCTGTTTGGACAGCTGTCCATCCGTTCGGGCCTCCGTAACGCGCGTTGTTACGAAAATTTCTAAACTCGCATTCACCAGCTCGAAAGCCGATATCGAGGGTACGGAGCGCCCCGGAACCTACCATAGCAAATTAATGTCGCGTTTCGGCAGCCGATCATTATTCTCGTTGGCCCGACTGCGGCACGGAACCGTCGGGCCTCCGAAACGCACGTCGATCGAGAAATCCCTACGCTTGGCTTCGCAAATTCGAAAGCTGAGATCTAAGGTTTGGAGAGGTTAGGAAACCTCCATAGTAAATTTCTCTATAATATGGGTAGACGCCAAACCGCCCGCGCCTTCGAATCGTGCGTTGGTCCGGAAATTCCTATACTTGCGCGCGCCCGATCGAAAGCCGAGATCGAGGGTTCGTAGCGCTCTCGAAAGCCACTGTGGTGATTTCTACAGAGCCTGGGAAATCGCCGACCAGTTCTGCCCTTTGAATCGATCATTTCTATGACCTAGCTCCAAAAAACCCTCCTCAGTTCGAATTAATTCTCGTGCCTTGAACACACCACCCGCCCCGCCCACCCAACCCACGATGGGGAGTCGATCGTTTTTCTAGTTCGGTCGGTTGCGATCCGGAACCGTTCGGGCCTCCGAAACGCGCATCGATCCAGAAATCACTGCACTCGGCTTTGCCAATTCAAAAGACAAGATCGAAGGTTCCGAGCGCAATGAAAGCCACCAATGTAAGTTCCAACCTATATGGACAGCTGTCCATCCGTTCGGGCCTCCGTAACGCGCGTTGTTACGGAAATTTCTAAACTCGCATTCGTCGGCTCGAAAGCCAATATCGAGGGTACGGAGCGCCCCGGAACCTACCATAGCAAATTAATGTCGAGTTTCGGCAGCCGATCATTATTCTCGTTGGCCCGACCGCGGTACGGAACAGTCGGGCCTCCGAAACGCACGTCGATCGAGAAATCCCTACGCTTGGCTTCGCAAATTCGGAAGCTGAGATCTATGGTTTGGAGCGGCTAGGAAACCTCCATAGTGAATTTCTATATAATATGGGTAGACGCCAAACCGCCCGCGCCTTCGAATCGTGCGTTAATCCGGAAATTCCTATACTTGCGCGCGCCCGATCGAAAGCCGAGATCGAGGGTTCGTAGCGCTCTCGAAAGCCACTGTGGTGATTTTCTACAGAGCCTGGGAAATCGCCGACCAGTTCTGCCCTTTGAATCGATCATTTCTATGACCAAGCTCCAAAAAACCCTCCTCCGTTCGAATTAATTCTCGTGCCTTGAACACACCACCCCACCGGCCCACCCAACCCACGATGGGGAGTCGATCGTTTTTCTAGTTCGGTCGGTTGCGATCCGGAACCGTTCGGGCCTCCGAAACGCGCATCGATCCAGAAATCCCTGCACTCGGCTTCGCCAATTCAAAAGACAAGATCGAAGGTTCCGAGCCTAATGAAAGCCACCAAAGTAAGTTCCAGCCTGTTTGGACAGCTGTCCATCCGTTCGGGCCTCCGTAACGCACGTTGGTACGGAAATTTCTGAACTCGCATTCGCCAGCTCGAAAGCTAATATCTAGGGTACGGAGCGCCCCGGAACCTACCATAGCAAATTAATGTCGAGTTTCGGCTGCCGATCATTATTCTCGTTGGCCCCATTGCGGTACGGAACCGTCGAGCCTCCGAAACGCACGTCGATCGAGAAATCCCTACGCTTGGCTTCGCAAATTCGGAAGCTGAGATCTATGGTTTGGAGCGGCTAGGAAACCTCTATAGTAAATTTCTCTATAATATGGGTAGACGCCAAACCGCCTGGGCCTTCGAATCATGCGTTGATCTGGAAATTCCTATTCTTGCGCGTGCCCGTTCGAAAGCCGAGATCGAGGGTTCGTAGCGCCCTTGAAAGCCACTGTGGTGATTTTCTATAGAGCCTGGGAAATCGCCGACCAGTTCTGCCCTTTGAATCGTTCATTTCTATGACCTATCTCCAAAAACCCCTCCTCAGTTCGAATTAATTCTCGTGCCTTGAACACACCACCCGCCCCGCCCACCCAACCCACGATGGGGAGTCGATCGTTTTTCTAGTACGGTCGGTTGCGATCCGGAACCGTTCGGGCCTCCGAAATGCGCATCGATCCAGAAATTCCTGCACTGGGCTTCGCCAATTCAAAATAGAAGATCGAAGGTTACGAGCATAATGAAAGCCACCAAAGTAAGTTCCAGCCTGTTTGGACAACTGTCCATCCGTTCGAGCCTCCGTAACGCGCGTTGGTACGGAAATTTCTAAACTCGCATTCGCCAGCTCGAAAGCCGATATCGAGGGTACGGAGTGCCCCGGAACCTACCATAGCAAATTAATGTCGAGTTTCGGCAGCCGATCATAATTCCCGTTGGCCCGACCGCGGTACGGAACCGTCGGTCCTCCGAAACGCACGTCGATCGAGAAATCCCTACGCTTGGCTTCGCAAATTCGAAAGCTGAGATCTATGGTTTGGAGCGGCTAGGAAACCTCCATAGTAAATTTCTCTATAATATGGGTAGACGCCAAACCGCCAGGGCCTTCGAATCGGGCGTCGATCTGGAAATTCCTATACTTGCGCGCGCCCGTTCGAAAGCCGAGATCGAGGGTTCGTAGCGCTCTCGAAAGCCACTGTGGTGATTTTCTATAGAGCCTTGGAAATCGACGACCAGTTCTGCCCTTTGAATCGATCATTTCTATGACCTAGCTCCAAAAAACCCTCTTCAGTTCGAATTAATTCTCGTGCCTTGAACACACCACCCGCCCCGCCGACCCAACCCACGATGGGGAGTCGATCGTTTTTCTTGTTCGGTCGGTTGCGATCCGGAACCGTTCGGGCCTACGAAACGCGCATCGATCCAGAAATCCCTGCACTCGGCTTCGCCAATTCAAAAGAGAAGATGGAAGGTTCCGAGCGCAATGAAAGCCACCAAAGTAAGTTCCAGCCTGTTTGGACAGCTGTCCATCCGTTCGGGCCTCCGTAACGCGCGTTGTTACGAAAATTTCTAAACTCGCATTCACCAGCTCGAAAGCCGATATCGAGGGTACGGAGCGCCCCGGAACCTACCATAGCAAATTAATGTCGAGTTTCGGCAGCCGATCATTATTCTCGTTGGCCCGACTGCGGCACGGAACCGTCGGGCCTCCGAAACGCACGTCGATCGAGAAATCCCTACGCTTGGCTTCGCAAATTCGAAAGCTGAGATCTAAGGTTTGGAGAGGTTAGGAAACCTCCATAGTAAATTTCTCTATAATATGGGTAGACGCCAAACCGCCCGCGCCTTCGAATCGTGCGTTGGTCCGGAAATTCCTATACTTGCGCGCGCCCGATCGAAAGCCGAGATCGAGGGTTCGTAGCGCTCTCGAAAGCCACTGTGGTGATTTCTACAGAGCCTGGGAAATCGCCGACCAGTTCTGCCCTTTGAATCGATCATTTCTATGACCTAGCTCCAAAAAACCCTCCTCAGTTCGAATTAATTCTCGTGCCTTGAACACACCACCCGCCCCGCCCACCCAACCCAGGATGGGGAGTCGATCGTTTTTCTAGTTCGGTCGGTTGCGATCCGGAACCGTTCGGGCCTCCGAAACGCGCATCGATCCAGAAATCCCTGCACTCGGCTTCGCCAATTCAAAAGACAAGATCTAAGGTTCCGAGCGCAATGAAAGCCACCAAAGTAAGTTCCAGCCTGTTTGGACTGTTGTCCATCCGTTCGGGCCTCCGTAACGCGCGTTGTTACGGAAATTTCTAAACTCGCATTCGCCAGCTCGAAAGCCGATATCGAGGGTACGGAGCGCCCCGGAACCTACCATAGCAAATCAATCTCGAGTTTCGGCAGCCGATAATTATTCTCGTTGGCCCGACTGCGGTACGGAACCGTCGGGGCTCCGAAACGCACGTCGATCGAGAAATCCCTACGCTTGGCTTCGCAAATTCGGAAGCTGAGATCTATGGTTTGGAGCGGCTAGGAAACCTCCATAGTAAATTTCTCTATAATATGGATAGACGCCAAACCGCCCGCGCCTTCGAATCGTGTGTTGATCTGGAAATTCCTATACTTGCGCGCGCCCGTTCGAAAGCCGAGATCGAGGGTCCGTAGCGCTCTCGAAAGCCACTGTGGTGATTTTCTACAGAGCCTGGGAAATCGCTGACCAGTTCTGCCCCTTGAATCGATCATTTCTATGACCTAGCTCCAAAAACCCCTCCTCAGTACAAATTAATTCTCATGCCTTGAACACACCACCCGCCCCGCCAACCCAATCCACGGTGGGGAGTCGATCGTTTTTCTAGTTCGGTCAGTTGCGAACCGGAACCGTTCGGGCCTCCGAAACGCGCATCGATCCAGAAATCCCTACACTCGGCTTTGCCAATTCAAAAGACAAGATCGAAGGTTCCGAGCGCAATGAAAGCCACCAATGTATGTTCCAGCCTGTATGGACAGTTGTCCATCCGTTCGGGCCTCCGTAACGCGCGTTGTTACGGAAATTTCTAAACTCGTATTCGCCAGCTCGAAAGCCAATATCGAGGGTACGGAGCACCCCGGAACCTACCATAGCAAATTAATTTCGAGTTTCGGCAGCCGATCATTATTCTCGTTGGCCCGACTGCGGTACGGAACCGTCGGGCCTCCGAAACGCACGTCGATCGAGAAATCCCTACGCTTGGCTTCGCAAATTCGGAAGCTGAGATCTATGGTTTGGAGCGGCTAGGAAACCTCCATAGTAAATTTCTCTATAATATGGGTAGACGCCAAACCGCCCGCGCCTTCGAATCGTGCGTTGATCTGGAAATTCCTATACTTGCGCGCGCCCGTTCGAAAGCCGAGATCAAGGGTTCGTAGCACTCTCGAAAGCCACTGTGGTGATTTTCTACAAAGCCTGGGAAATCGCCGACCAGTTCTGCCCTTTGAATCGATCATTTCTATGACCTAGCTCCAAAAACCCCTCCTCAGTTCGAATTAATTCTCGTGCCTTGAACACACCACCCGCCCCGCCCACCCAACCCACGATGGGGTGTCGATCGTTTTTCTAGTTCGGTCTGTTGCGATCCGGAACCGTTCGGGCCTCCGAAACGCGCATCGATCTAGAAATTCCTGCACTGGGCTTCGCCAATTCAAAAGAGAAGGTCGAAGGTTCCGAGCGTAATGAAAGCCACCAAAGTAAGTTCCAGCCTGTTTGGACAGCTGTCCATCCGTTCGGGCCTCCGTAACGCGCGTTGGTACGGAAATTTCTAAACTCGAATTCGCCAGCTCGAAAGCTAATATCTAGGGTACGGAGCACCCCGGAACCTACCATAGCAAATTAATGTCGAGTTTCGGCTGCCGATCATTATTCTCGTTGGCCCGATTGCGGTACGGAACCGTCGAGCCTCCGAAATGCACGTCGATCGAGAAATCCCTACGTTTGGCTTCGCAAATTCGGAAGCTGAGATCTATGGTTTGGTGCGGCTAGGAAACCTCTATAGTAAATTTCTCTATAATATGGGTAGACGCCAAACCGCCTGGGCCTTCGAATCATGCGTTGATCTGGAAATTCCTATTCTTGCGCGTGCCCGTTCGAAAGCCGAGATCGAGGGTTCGTAGCGCCCTTGAAAGCCACTGTGGTGATTTTCTATAGAGCCTGGGAAATCGCCGACCAGTTCTGCCCTTTGAATCGATCATTTCTATGACCTATCTCCAAAAACCCCTCCTCAGTTCGAATTAATTCTCGTGCCTTGAACACACCACCCGCCCCGCCCACCCAACCCACGATGGGGAGTCGATCGTTTTTCTAGTACGGTCGGTTGCGATCCGGAACCGTTCGGGCCTCCGAAATGCGCATCGATCCAGAAATTCCTGCACTGGGCTTCGCCAATTCAAAATAGAAGATCGAAGGTTACGAGCATAATGAAAGCCACCAAAGTAAGTTCCAGCCTGTTTGGACAACTGTCCATCCGTTCGAGCCTCAGTAACGCGCGTTGGTACGGAAATTTCTAAACTCGCATTCGCCAGCTCGAAAGCCGATATCGAGGGTACGGAGTGCCCCGGAACCTACCATAGCAAATTAATGTCGAGTTTCGGCAGCCGATCATAAGCCCCGTTGGCCCAACCGCGGTACGGAACCGTCGGTCCTCCGAAACGCACGTCGATCGAGAAATCCCTACACTTGGCTTCGCAAATTCGAAAGCTGAGATCTATGGTTTGGAGCGGCTAGGAAACCTCCATAGTAAACTTCTCTATAATATGGGTAGACGCCAAACCGCCCGGGCCTTCGAATCGTGCGTTGATCTGGAAATTCCTATACTTGCGCGCGCCCGTTCGAAAGCCGAGATCGAGTGTTCGTAGCGCTCTCGAAAGCCACTGTGGTGATTTTCTATAGAGCCTGGGAAATCGACGACCAGTTCTGCCCTTTGAATCGATCATTTCTATGACCTAGCTCCAAAAAACCCTCTTCAGTTCGAATTAATTCTCGTGCCTTGAACACACCACCCGCCCCGCCCACCCAACCCACGATGGGGAGTCGATCGTTTTTCTAGTTCAGTCGGTTGCGATCCGGAACCGTTCGGGCGTCCGAAACGCGCATCGATCCAGAAATCCCTGTACTCGGCTTCGCCAATTCAAAAGAGAAGATGGAAGGTTCCGAGCGCAATGAAAGCCACCAAAGTAAGTTCCAGCCTGTTTGGACAGCTGTCCATCCGTTCGGGCCTCCGTAACGCGCGTTGTTACGAAAATTTCTAAACTCGCATTCGCCAGCTCGAAAGCCGATATCGAGGGTACGGAGCGCCCCGGAACCTACCATAGCAAATTAATGTCGAGTTTCGGCAGCCGATCATTATTCTCGTTGGCCCGACTGCAGTACGGAACCGTCGGGCCTCCGAAACGCACGTCGATCGAGAAATCCCTACGCTTGTCTTCGCAAATTCGGAAGCTGAGATCTATGGTTTTGAGCGGCTAGGAAACCTCCATAGTAAATTTCTCTATAATATGGGTAGACGCCAAACCGCCCACGCCTTTGAATCGTGCGTTGATCTGGAAATTCCTATACTTGCACGCGCCCGTTCGAAAGCCGAGATGGAGGGTTCGTAGCGCTCTCGAAAGCCACTGTGGTGATTTTCTACAGAGCCTGGGAAATCGCCGACCAGTTCTGCCCTTTGAATCGATGATTTCTATGACCTAGCTCCAAAAACCCCTCCTCAGTTCGAATTAATTCTCGTGCCTTGAACACACCACCCGCCCCGCCCACCCAACCCACGATGGGGAGTCGATCGTTTTTCTAGTTCGGTCGGTTGCGATCCGGAACCGTTCGGGACTCCGAAACGCGCATCGATCTAGAAATTCCTGCACTGGGCTACGCCAATTCAAATGAGAAGATCGAAGGTTCCGAGCGTAATGAAAGCCACCAAAGTAAGTTCCAGCCTGTTTGGACAGCTGTCCATCCGTTCGGGCCTCCGTAACGCGCGTTGGTACGGAAATTTCTAAACTCGCATTCGCCAGCTCGAAAGCTAATATCTAGGGTACGGAGCGCCCCGGAACCTACCATAGCAAATTAATGTCAAGTTTCGGCTGCCGATCATTATTCTCGTTGGCCCGATTGCGGTACGGAACCGTCGAGCCTCCGAAACGCACGTCGATCGAGAAATCCCTGCGCTTGGCTTCGCAAATTCGGAAGCTGAGATCTATGGTTTTGAGCGGCTAGGAAACCTCTATAGTAAATTTCTCTATAATATGGGTAGACGCCAAACCGCCTGGGCCTTCGAATCATGCGTTGATCTGGAAATTCCTATACTTGCGCGCTCCCGTTCGAAAGCCGAGATCGAGGGTTCGTAGCGCCCTTGAAAGCCACTGTGGTGATTTTCTATAGAGCCTGGGAAATCGCCGACCAATTCTGCCCTTTGAATCGATCATTTCTATGACCTATCTCCAAAAACCCCTCCTCAGTTCGAATTAATTCTCGTGCCTTGAACACACCACCCGCCCCGCCCACCGAACCCACGATGGGGAGTCGATCGTTTTTCTAGTACGGTCGGTTGCGATCCGGAACCGTTCGGGCCTCCAAAATGCGCATTGATCCAGAAATCCCTGCACTGGGCTTCGCCAATTCAAAATAGAAGATCGAAGGTTCCGAGTATAATGAAAGCCACCAAAGTAAGTTCCAGCCTGTTTGGACAACTGTCCATCCGTTCGAGCCTCCGTAACGCGCGTTGGTACGGAAATTTCTAAACTCGCATTCGCCAGCTCGAAAGCCGATATCGAGGGTAAGGAGTGCCCCGGAACCTACCATAGCAAATTAATGCCGAGTTTCGGTAGCCGATCATAATTCCCGTTGGCCCGACCGCGGTACGGAACCGTCGGTCCTCCGAAACGCACGTCGATCGAGAAATCCCTACGCTTGGCTTCGCAAATTCGAAAGCTGAGATCTATGGTTTGGAGCGGCTAGGAAACCTCCATAGTAAATTTCTCTATAATATGGGTAGACGCCAAACCGCCTGGGCCTTCGAATCGTGCGTTGATCTGGAAATTCCTATACTTGCGCGCGCCCGTTCGAAAGCCGAGATCGAGGGTTCGTAGCGCTCTCGAAACCACTGTGGTGATTTTCTATAGAGCCTGGGAAATCGCCGACCAGTTCTGCCCTTTGAATCGATCATTTCTATGACCTAGCTCCAAAAAACCCTCCTCAGTTCGACTTAATTCTCGTGCCTTGAACACACCACCCGCCCCGCCGACCCAACCCACGATGGGGAGTCGATCGTTTTTCTAGTTCGGTCGGTTGCGATCCGGAACCGTTCGGGACTCCGAAACGCGCATCGATTCAGAAATCCCGGCACTCGGCTTCGCCAATTCAAAAGACAAGATGGAAGGTTCCGAGCGCAATAAAAGCCAACAAAGTAAGTTCCAGCCTGTTTGGACAGCTGTCCATCCGTTCGGGCCTCCGTAACGCGCGTTGTTACGAAAATTTCTAAACTCGCATTCGCCAGCTCGAAAGCCGATATCGAGGGTACGGAGCGCCCCGGAACCTACCATAGCAAATTAATGTCGAGTTTCGGCAGCCGATCATTATTCTCGTTGGCCCGACTGCGGCACGGAACCGCCGGGCCTCCGAAACGCACGTCGATCGAGAAATCCCTACGCTTGGCTTCGCAAATTCGAAAGCTGAGATCTAAGGTTTGGAGAGGCTAGGAAACCTCCATAGTAAATTTCTCTATAATATGGGTAGACGCCAAACCGCCCGCGCCTTCGAACCGTGCGTTGATCTGGAAATTCCTATACTTGCGCGCGCCCATTCGAAAGCCAAGATCGAGGGTTCGTAGCGCTCTCGAAAGCCACTGTGGTGATTTTATACAGAGCCTGGGAAATCGCCGACCAGTTCTGCCCCTTGAATCGATCATTTCTATGACCTAGCTCCAAAAACCCCTCCTCAGTTTGAATTAATTCTAGTGCCTTGAACACACAACCCGCCCCGCCCACCCAACCCACGGTGGGGAGTCGATCGTTTTTCTAGTTCAGTCGGTTGCGAACCGGAACCGTTCGGGCCTCCGAAACGCGCATGGATCCAGAAATCCCTGCACTCGGCTTTGCCAATTCAAAAGACATGATCGAAGGTTCCGAGCGCAATGAAAGCCACCAATGTAAGTTCCAGCCTGTATGGACAGCTGTCCATCCGTTCGTGCCTCCGTAACGCGCGTTGTTACGGAAATTTCTAAACTCGCATTCGCCAACTCGAAAGCCAATATCGAGGGTACGGAGTGCCCCGGAACCTACCATAGCAAATTAATGTCGAGTTTCGGCAGCCGATCATTATTCTCATTGGCCCGACCACGGTACGGAACCATTGGGCCTTCGAAACGCACGTCGGTCGAGAAATCCCTACGCTTGGCTTCGCAAATTCGTAAGCTGAGATCTATGGTTTGGAGCGGCTAGGAAACCTCCATAGTAAATTTCTCTATAATATGGGTAGACGCCAAACCGCCCGCGCCTTCGAATCATGCGTTGATCTGGAAATTCCTATACTTGCGCGCGCCCGTTCGAAAGCCGAGATCGAGGGTTCGTAGCGCTCTCGAAAGCCACTGTGGTGATTTTCTACAGAGGCTGGGAAATCGCCGACCAGTTCTACCCCTTGAATCGATCATTTCTAGGACCTAGCTCCAAAAACCCCTCCTCAGTTCGAATTAATTCCCGTGCCTTGAACACACCACCCGCCCCGCCCACCCAACCCACGGTGGGGAGTCGATCGTTTTTCTAGTTCGGTCGGTTGCGATCTGGAACCCTTCGGGCCTCCGAAACGCGCATCGATCCAGAAATCCCTGCACTCGGCTTTGCCAATTCAAAAGACAAGATCGAAGGTTCCGAGCGCAATGAAAGCCACCAATGTAAGTTTCAACCTGTATGGACAGCTGTCCATCCGTTCGGGCCTCCGTAACGCGCGTTGTTACGGAAATTTCTAAACTCGCATTCGCCAGCTCGAAAGCCAATATCGAGGGTACGGAGCGCCCCGGAACCTACCATAGCAAATTAATGTCGAGTTTCGGCAGTTGATCATTATTCTCGTTGGCCCGACCGCGGTACGGAACCGTCGGGCCTCCGAAACGCACGTCGATCGAGAAATCCCTACGATTGGCTTCGCAAATTCGGAAGCTGAGATCTATGGTTTGAAGCGGCTAGGAAACCTCCATAGTAAATTTCTCTATAATATGGGTAGACGCCAAACCGCCCGCGCCTTCGAATCGTGCGTTGATCTGGAAATTCCTATACTTGCGCGCGCCCGTTCGAAAGCCGAGATCGAGGGTTCGTAACGCTCTCGAAAGCCACTATGGTGATTTTCTACAGAGCCTGGGAAATCGCCGACTAGTTCTGCCACTTGAATCGATCATTTCTATGACCTAGCTCCAAAAACCCCTCCTCAGTTCGAATTAATTCTCATGCCTTGAACACACCACCCGCCCCGCCCACCCAACCCACGGTGGGGAGTCAATCGTTTTTCTAGTTCGGTCAGTTGCGAACCGGAACCGTTCGGGCCTCCGAAACGCGCATCGATCCAGAAATCCCTGCACTCGGCTTTATCAATTCAAAAGACAAGATCGAAGGTTCCGAGCGCAATGAAAGCCACCAATGTATGTTCCAGCCTGTATGGACAGTTGTCCATCCGTTCGGGCCTCCGTGGCTTCGCAAATTCGGAAGCTGAGATCTATGGTTTGGAGCGGCTAGGAAACCTCCATAGTAAATTTCTCTATAATATGGGTAGACGCCAAACCGCCCGCGCCTTCGAATCGTGCGTTGATCTGGAAATTCCTATACTTGCGCGCGCCCGTTCGAAAGCCGAGATCGAGGGTTCGTAGCGCTCTCGAAAGCCACTGTGGTGATTTTCTACAGAGCCTGGGAAATCGCCGACCAGTTCTGCCCCTTGAATCGATAATTTCTATGACCTAGCTCCAAAAACCCCTCCTCAATTCGAATTAATTCTAGTGCCTTGAACACACCACCCGCCCCGCCCACCCAACCCACGGTGGGGAGTCGATCGTTTTTCTAGTTCGGTCGGTTGCGATCTGGAACCGTTCGGGCCTCCGAAACGCGCATCGATCCAGAAATCCCTGCACTCGGCTTTGCCAATTCAAAAGACAAGATCGAAGGTTCCGAGCGCAATGAAAGCCACCAATGTAAGTTTCAACCTGTATGGACAGCTGTCCATCCGTTCGGGCCTCCGTAACGCGCGTTGTTACGGAAATTTCTAAACTCGCATTCGCCAGCTCGAAAGCCAATATCGAGGGTACGGAGCGCCCCGGAACCTACCATAGCAAATTAATGTCGAGTTTCGGCAGTTGATCATTATTCTCGTTGGCCCGACCGCGGTACGGAAACGTCGGGCCTCCGAAACGCACGTCGATCGAGAAATCCCTACGATTGGCTTCGCAAATTCGGAAGTTGAGATCTATGGTTTGAAGCGGCTAGGAAACCTCCATAGTAAATTTCTCTATAATATGGGTAGACGCCAAACCGCCCGCGCCTTCGAATCGTGCGTTGATCTGGAAATTCCTATACTTGCGCGCGCCCGTTCGAAAGCCGAGATCGAGGGTTCGTAACGCTCTCGAAAGCCACTATGGTGATTTTCTACAGAGCCTGGGAAATCGCCGACTAGTTCTGCCGCTTGAATCGATCATTTCTATGACCTAGCTCCAAAAACCCCTCCTCAGTTCGAATTAATTCTCATGCCTTGAACACACCACCCGCCCCGCCCACCCAACCCACGGTGGGGAGTCAATCGTTTTTCTAGTTCGGTCAGTTGCGAACCGGAACCGTTCGGGCCTCCGAAACGCGCATCGATCCAGAAATCCCTGCACTCGGCTTTGCCAATTCAAAAGACAAGATCGAAGGTTCCGAGCACAATGAAAGCCACCAATGTATGTTCCAGCCTATATGGACAGTTGTCCATCCGTTCGGGCCTCCGTGGCTTCGCAAATTCGGAAGCTGAGATCTATGGTTTGGAGCGGCTAGGAAACCTCCATAGTAAATTTCTCTATAATATGGGTAGACGCCAAACCGCCCGCGCCTTCGAATCGTGCGTTGATCTGGAAATTCCTATACTTGCGCGCGCCCGTTCGAAAGCCGAGATCGAGGGTTCGTAGCGCTCTCGAAAGCCACTGTGGTGATTTTCTACAGAGCCTGGGAAGTCGCCGACCAGTTCTGCCCCTTGAATCGATAATTTCTATGACCTAGCTCCAAAAACCCCTCCTCAATTCGAATTAATTCTAGTGCCTTGAACACACCACCCGCCCCGCCCACCCAACCCACGGTGGGGAGTCGATCGTTTTTCTAGTTCAGTCGGTTGCGAATCGGAACCGTTCGGGCCTCCGAAACGCGCATCGATCCAGAAATCCCTGCACTCGGCTGTGCCAATTCAAAAGACATGATCGAAGGTTCCGAGCGCAATGAAAGCCACCAATGTAAGTTCCAGCCTGTATGGACAGCTGTCCATCCGTTCGTGCCTCCGTAACGCGCATTGTTACGGAAATTTCTAAACTCGCATTCGCCAACTCGAAAGCCAATATCGAGGGTACGGATTGCCCCGGAACCTACCATAGCAAATTAATGTCGAGTTTCGGTAGCCGATCATTATTCTCGTTGGCCCGACCACGGTACGGAACCATTGGGCCTCCAAAACGCACGTCGGTCGAGAAATCCCTACGCTTGGCTTCGCAAATTCGTAAGCTGAGTTCTATGGTTTGGAGCGGCTAGGAAACCTCCATAGTAAATTTCTCTATAATATGGGTAGACGCCAAACCGCCCGCGCCTTCGAATCATGCGTTGATCTGGAAATTCCTATAATTGCGCGCGCCCGTTCGAAAGCCGAGATCGAGGGTTCGTAGCGCTCTCGAAAGCCACTGTGGTGATTTTCTACAGAGGCTGGGAAATCGCCGACCAGTTCTGCCCCTTGAATCGATCATTTCTAGGACCTAGCTCCAAAAAACCCTCCTCAGTTCGAATTAATTCCCGTGCCTTGAACACACCACCCGCCCCGCCCACCCAACCCACGGTGGGGAGTCGATCGTTTTTCTAGTTCGGTCGGTTGCGATCTGGAACCGTTCGGGCCTCCGAAACGCGCATCGATCCAGAAATCCCTGCACTCGGCTGTGCCAATTCAAAAGACATGATCGAAGGTTCCGAGCGCAATGAAAGCCACCAATGTAAGTTCCAGCCTGTATGGACAGCTGTCCATCCGTTCGTGCCTCCGTAACGCGCATTGTTACGGAAATTTCTAAACTCGCATTCGCCAACTCGAAAGCCAATATCGAGGGTACGGATTGCCCCGGAACCTACCATAGCAAATTAATGTCGAGTTTCGGTAGCCGATCATTATTCTCGTTGGCCCGACCACGGTACGGAACCATTGGGCCTCCAAAACGCACGTCGGTCGAGAAATCCCTACGCTTGGCTTCGCAAATTCGTAAGCTGAGTTCTATGGTTTGGAGCGGCTAGGAAACCTCCATAGTAAATTTCTCTATAATATGGGTAGACGCCAAACCGCCCGCGCCTTCGAATCATGCGTTGATCTGGAAATTCCTATAATTGCGCGCGCCCGTTCGAAAGCCGAGATCGAGGGTTCGTAGCGCTCTCGAAAGCCACTGTGGTGATTTTCTACAGAGGCTGGGAAATCGCCGACCAGTTCTGCCCCTTGAATCGATCATTTCTAGGACCTAGCTCCAAAAAACCCTCCTCAGTTCGAATTAATTCCCGTGCCTTGAACACACCACCCGCCCCGCCCACCCAACCCACGGTGGGGAGTCGATCGTTTTTCTAGTTCGGTCGGTTGCGATCTGGAACCGTTCGGGCCTCCGAAACGCGCATCGATCCAGAAATCCCTGCACTCGGCTGTGCCAATTCAAAAGACATGATCGAAGGTTCCGAGCGCAATGAAAGCCACCAATGTAAGTTTCAACCTGTATGGGCAGCTGTCCATCCGTTCGGGCCTCCGTAACGCGCGTTGTTATGGAAATTTCTAAACTCGCATTCGCCAGCTCGAAAGCCAATATCGAGGGTACGGAGCGCCCCGGAACCTACCATAGCAAATTAATGTCGAGTTTCGGCAGTTGATCATTATTCTCGTTGGCCCGACCGCGGTACGGAACCGTCGGGCCTCCGAAACGCACGTCGATCGAGAAATCCCTACGATTGGCTTCGCAAATTCGGAAGCTGAGATCTATGGTTTGAAGCGGCTAGGAAACCTCCATAGTAAATTTCTCTATAATATGGGTAGACGCCAAACCGCCCGCGCCTTCGAATCGTGCGTTGATCTGGAAATTCCTATACTTGCGCGCGCCCGTTCGAAAGCCGAGATCGAGGGTTCGTAACGCTCTCGAAAGCCACTATGGTGATTTTCTACAGAGCATGGGAAATCGCCGACTAGTTCTGCCGCTTGAATCGATCATTTCTATGACCTAGCTCCAAAAACCCCTCCTCAGTTCGAATTAATTCTCATGCCTTGAACACACCACCCGCCCCGCCCACCCAACCCAATGTGGGGAGTCAATCGTTTTTCTAGTTCGGTCAGTTGCGAACCGGAACCGTTCGGGCCTCCGCAACGCGCATCGATCTAGAAATCCCTGCACTCGGCTTTGCCAATTCAAAAGACAAGATCGAAGGTTCCGAGCGTAATGAAAGCCACCAATGTATGTTCCAGCCTGTATGGACAGTTGTCCATCCGTTCGGGCCTCCGTGGCTTCGCAAATTCGGAAGCTGAGATCTATGGTTTGGAGCGGCTAGGAAACCTCCATAGTAAATTTCTCTATAATATGGGTAGACGCCAAACCGCCCGCGCCTTCGAATCGTGCGTTGATCTGGAAATTCCTATACTTGCGCGCGCCCGTTCGAAAGCCGAGATCGAGGGTTCGTAGCGCTCTCGAAAGCCACTGTGGTGATTTTCTACAGAGCCTGGGAAATCGCCGACCAGTTCTGCCCCTTGAATCGATAATTTCTATGACCTAGCTCCAAAAACCCCTCCTCAATTCGAATTAATTCTAGTGCCTTGAACACACCACCCGCCCCGCCCACCCAACCCACGGTGGGGAGTCGATCGTTTTTCTAGTTTAGTCGGTTGCGAATCGGAACCGTTCGGGCCTCCGAAACGCGCATCGATCCAGAAATCCCTGCACTCGGATTTGCCAATTCAAAAGACATGATCGAAGGTTCCGAGCGCAATGAAAGCCACCAATGTAAGTTCCAGCCTGTATGGACAGCTGTCGATCCGTTCGTGCCTCCGTAACGCGCATTGTTACGGAAATTTCTAAACTCGCATTCGCTAACTCGAAAGCCAATATCGAGGGTACGGAGTGCCCCGGAACCTACCATAGCAAATTAATGTCGAGTTTCGGTAGCCGATCATTATTCTCGTTGGCCCGACCACGGTACGGAACCATTGGGCCTCCAAAACGCACGTCGGTCGAGAAATCCCTACGCTTGGCTTCGCAAATTCGTAAGCTGAGATCTATGGTTTGGAGCGGCTAGGAAACCTCCATAGTAAATTTCTCTATAATATGGGTAGACGCCAAACCGCCTGGGCCTTCGAATCATGCGTTGATCTGGAAATTCCTATACTTGCGCGCGCCCGTTCGAAAGCCGAGATCGAGGGTTCGTAGCGCCCTTGAAAGCCACTGTGGTGATTTTCTATAGAGCCTGGGAAATCGCCGACCAGTTCTGCCCTTTGAATCGATCATTTCTATGACCTATCTCCAAAAACCCCTCCTCAGTTCGAATTAATTCCCGTGCCTTGAACACACCACCCGCCCCGCCCACCGAACCCACGATGGGGAGTCGATCGTTTTTCTAGTACGGTCGGTTGCGATCCGGAACCGTTCGGGCCTCCAAAAGGCGCATTGATCCAGAAATTCCTGCACTGGGCTTCGCCAATTCAAAATAGAAGATCGAAGGTTCCGAGTATAATGAAAGCCACCAAAGTAAGTTCCAGCCTGTTTGGACAACTGTCCATCCGTTCGAGCCTCCGTAACGCGCGTTGGTACGGAAATTTCTAAACTCGCATTCGCCAGCTCGAAAGCCGATATCGAGGGTAAGGAGTGCCCCGGAACCTACCATAGCAAATTAATGTCGAGTTTCGGTAGCCGATCATAATTCCCGTTGGCCCGACCGCGGTACGGAACCGTCGGTCCTCCGAAACGCACATCGATCGAGAAATCCCTACGCTTGGCTTCGCAAATTCGGAAGCTGAGACCTATGGTTAGGAGCGGCTAGGAAACCTCCATAGTAAATTTCTCTATAATATGGGTAGACGCCAAACCGCCTGGGCCTTCGAATCGTGCGTTGATCTGGAAATTCCTATACTTGCGCGCGCCCGTTCGAAAGCCGAGATCGAGGGTTCGTAGCGCTCTCGAAAGCCACTGTGGTGATTTTCTACAGAGCCTGGGAAATCGCCGACCAGTTCTGCCCCTTGAATCGATCATTTCTATGACCTAGCTCCAAAAACCCCTCCTCAATTCGAATTAATTCTAGTGCCCTGAACACACCACCCGCCCCGCCCACCCAACCCACGGTGGGGAGTCGATCGTTTTTCTAGTTCAGTCGGTTGCGAATCGGAACCGTTCGGGCCTCCGAAACGCGCATCGATCCAGAAATCCCTGCACTCGGCTTTGCCAATTCAAAAGACATGATCGAAGGTTCCGAGTGCAATGAAAGCCACCAATGTAAGTTCCAGCCTGTATGGACAGCTGTCCATCCGTTCGTGCCTCCGTAACGCGCGTTGTTACGGAAATTTCTAAACTCGCATTCGCCGGCTCGAAAGCCAATATCGAGGGTACGGAGTTCCCCGGAACCTACCATAGCAAATTAATGTCGAGTTTCGGCAGCCGATCATTATTCTCGTTGGCCCGACCGTGGTACGGAACCGTTGGGCCTTCGAAACGCACGTCGGTCGAGAAATCCCTATGCTTGGCTTCGCAAATTCGTAAGCTGAGATCTATGGTTTGGAGCGGCTAGGAAACCTCCATAGTAAATTTCTCTATAATATGGGTAGACGCCAAACCGCCCGCGCCTTCGAATCGTGCGTTGATCTGGAAATTCCTATACTTGCGCGCGCCCGTTCGAAAGCCGAGATCGAGGGTTCGTAGCGCTCTCGAAAGCCACTGTGGTGATTTTCTACAGAGGCTGGGAAATCGCCGACCAGTTCTGCCCCTTGAATCGATCATTTCTAGGACCTAGCTCCAAAAACCCCTCCTCAGTTCGAATTAATTCCCGTGCCTTGAACACACCACCAGCCCCGCCCACCCAACCCACGGTGGGGAGTCGATCGTTTTTCTAGTTCGGTCGGTTGCGATCCGGAACCGTTCGGGCCTCCGAAACGCGCATCGATCCAGAAATCCCTGCACTCGGCTTTGCCAATTCAAAAGACAAGATCGAAGGTTCCGAGCGCAATGAAAGCCACCAATGTAAGTTCCAACCTGTATGGACAGCTGTCCATCCGTTCGGGCCTCCGTAACGCGCGTTGTTACGGAAATTTCTAAACTCGCATTCGCCAGCTCGAAAGCCAATATCGAGGGTACAGAGCGCCCCGGAACCTACCATAGCAAATTAATGTCGAGATTCGGCAGCCGATCATTATTCTCGTTGGCCCGACCGCGGTACGGAACCGTCGGGCCTCCGAAACGCACGTCGATCGAGAAATCCCTACGCTTGGCTTCGCAAATTCGGAAGCTGAGATCTATGGTTTGGAGCGGCTAGGAAACCTCCATAGTGAATTTCTCTATAATATGGGTAGACGCCAAACCGCCCGCGCCTTCGAATCGTGCGTTGTTCTGGAAATTCCTATACTTGCGCGCGCCCGTTCGAAAGCCGAGATCGAGGGTTCGTAACGCTCTCGAAAGCCACTGTGGTGATTTTCTACAGAGCCTGGGAAATCGCCGACCAGTTCTGCCGCTTGAATCGATCATTTCTATGACCTAGCTCCAAAAACCCCTCCTCAGTTCGAATTAATTCTCATGCCTTGAACACACCACCCGCCCCGCCCACCAAACCCACGGTGGGGAGTCGATCGTTTTTCTAGTTCGGTCAGTTGCGAACCGGAACCGTTCAGGCCTCCGAAACGCGCATCGATCCAGAAATCCCTGCACTCGGCTTTGCCAATTCAAAAGACAAGATCGAAGGTTCCGAGCGCAATGAAAGCCACCAATGTATGTTCCAGCCTGTATGGACAGTTGTCCATCCGTTCGGGCCTCCGTAACGCGCGTTGTTACGGAAATTTCTAAACTCGCATTCGCCTGCTCGAAAGCCAATATCGAGGGTACGGAGCACCCCGGAACCTACCATAGCAAATTAATTTCGAGTTTCGGCAGCCGATCATTATTCTCGTTGGCCCGACTGCGGTAAAGAACCGTCGGGCCTCCGAAACGCACGTCGATCGAGAAATCCCTACGCTTGGCTTCGCAAATTCGGAAGCTGAGATCTATGGTTTGGAGCGGCTAGGAAACCTCCATAGTAAATTTCTCTATAATATGGGTAGACGCCAAACCGCCCGCGCCTTCGAATCGTACGTTGATCTGGAAATTCCTATACTTGCGCGCGCCCGTTCGAAAGCCGAGATCGAGGGTTCGTAGCGCTCTCGAAAGCCATTGTGGTGATTTTCTACAGAGCCTGGGAAATCGCCGACCAGTTCTGCCCCTTGAATCGATCATTTCTATGACCTAGCTCCAACAACCCCTCCTTAGTTCGAATTAATTCTAGTGCCTTGAACACACCACCCGCCCCGCCCACCCAACCCACGGTGTGGAGTCGATCGTTTTTCTAGTTCAGTCGGTTGCGAACCGGAACCGTTCGGTCCTCCGAAACGCGCATCGATCCAGAAATCCCTGCACTCGGCTTTGCCAATTCAAAAGACATGATCGAAGGTTCCGAGCGCAATGAAAGCCACCAATGTAAGTTCCAGCCTGTATGGACAGCTGTCCATCCGTTCGTGCCTCCGTAACGCGCGTTGTTACGGAAATTTCTAAACTCGCATTCGCCAACTCGAAAGCCAATATCGAGGGTACGGAGTGCCCCGGAACCTACCATAGCAAATTAATGTCGAGTTTCGGCAGCCGATCATTATTCTCGTTGGCCCGACCGCGGTACGGAACCGTTGGGCCTCCGAAACGCACGTCGGTCGAGAAATCCCTACGCTTGGCTTCGCAAATTCGTAAGCTGAGATCTATGGTTTGGAGCGGTTAGGAAACCTCCATAGTAAATTTCTCTATAATATAGGTAGACGCCAAACCGCCCGCGCCTTCGAATCGTGCGTTGATCTGGAAATTCCTATACTTGCGCGCGCCCGTTCGAAAGCCGAGATCGAGGGTTCGTAGCGCTCTCGAAAGCCACTGTGGTGATTTTCTACAGAGGCTGGGAAATCGCCGACCAGTTCTGCCCTTTGAATCGATCATTTCTAGGACCTAGCTCCAAAAACACCTCCTCAGTTCGAATTAATTCCCGTGCCTTGAACACACCACCCGCCCCGCCCACCCAACCCACGGTGGGGAGTCGATCGTTTTTCTAGTTCGGTCGGTTGCGATCCGGAACCGTTCGGGCCTCCGAAACGCGCATCGATCCAGAAATCCCTGCACTCGGCTTTGCCAATTCAAAAGACAAGATCGAAGGTTCCGAGCGCAATGAAAGCCACCAATGTAAGTTCCAACCTGTATGGACAGCTGTCCATCCGTTCGGGCCTCCGTAACGCGCGTTGTTACGGAAATTTCTAAACTCGCATTCGCCGGCTCGAAAGCCAATGTCGAGGGTACGGAGCGCCCCGGAACCTACCATAGCAAATTAATGTCGAGTTTCGGCAGCCGATCATTATTCTCGTTGGCCCGACCGCGGTACGAAACCGTCGGGCCTCCGAAACGCATGTCGATCGAGAAATCCCTACGCTTGGCTTCGCAAATTCGGAAGCTGAGATCTATGGTTTGGAGCGGCTAGGAAACCTCCATAGTAAATTTCTCTATAATATGGGTAGACGCCAAACCGTCCGCGCCTTCGAATCGTGCATTGATCTGGAAATTCCTATACTTGCGCGCGCCCATTCGAAAGCCGAGATCGAGGGTTCGTAGCGCTCTCGAAAGCCACTGTGGTGATTTTCTACAGAGCCTGGGAAATCGCCGACCAGTTCTGCCCCTTGAATCGATCATTTCTATGACCTAGCTCCAAAAACCCCTCCTCAGTTCGAATTAATTCTAGTGCCTTGAACACACCACCCGCCCCGCCCACCCAACCCACGGTGGGGAGTCGATCGTTTTTCTAGTTCAGTCGGTTGCGAACCGGAACCGTTCGGGCCTCCGAAACGCGCATCGATCCAGAAATCCCTGCACTCGGCTTTGCCAATTCAAAAGACATGATCGAAGGTTCCGAGCGCAATGAAAGCCACCAATGTAAGTTCCAGCCTGTATGGACAGCTGTCCATCCGTTCGTGCCTCCGTAACGCGCGTTGTTACGGAAATTTCTAAACTCGCATTCGCCAACTCGAAAGCCAATATCGAGGGTACGGAGTGCCCCGGAACCTACCATAGCAAATTAATGTCGAGTTTCGGCAGCCGATCATTATTCTCGTTGGCCCGACCGCGGTACGGAACCGTTGGGCCTCCGAAACGCACGTCGGTCGAGAAATCCCTACGCTTGGCTTCGCAAATTCGTAAGCTGAGATCTATGGTTTTGAGCGGTTAGGAAACCTCCATAGTAAATTTCTCTATAATATAGGTAGACGCCAAACCGCCCGCGCCTTCGAATCGTGCGTTGATCTGGAAATTCCTATACTTGCGCGCGCCCGTTCGAAAGCCGAGATCGAGGGTTCGTAGCGCTCTCGAAAGCCACTGTGGTGATTTTCTACAGAGGCTGGGAAATCGCCGACCAGTTCTGCCCTTTGAATCGATCATTTCTAGGACCTAGCTCCAAAAACACCTCCTCAGTTCGAATTAATTCCCGTGCCTTGAACACACCACCCGCCCCGCCCACCCAACCCACGGTGGGGAGTCGATCGTTTTTCTAGTTCGGTCGGTTGCGATCCGGAACCGTTCGGGCCTCCGAAACGCGCATCGATCCAGAAATCCCTGCACTCGGCTTTGCCAATTCAAAAGACAAGATCGAAGGTTCCGAGCGCAATGAAAGCCACCAATGTAAGTTCCAACCTGTATGGACAGCTGTCCATCCGTTCGGGCCTCCGTAACGCGCGTTGTTACGGAAATTTCTAAACTCGCATTCGCCGGCTCGAAAGCCAATGTCGAGGGTACGGAGCGCCCCGGAACCTACCATAGCAAATTAATGTCGAGTTTCGGCAGCCGATCATTATTCTCGTTGGCCCGACCGCGGTACGAAACCGTCGGGCCTCCGAAACGCATGTCGATCGAGAAATCCCTACGCTTGGCTTCGCAAATTCGGAAGCTGAGATCTATGGTTTGGAGCGGCTAGGAAACCTCCATAGTAAATTTCTCTATAATATGGGTAGACGCCAAACCGTCCGCGCCTTCGAATCGTGCATTGATCTGGAAATTCCTATACTTGCGCGCGCCCATTCGAAAGCCGAGATCGAGGGTTCGTAGCGCTCTCGAAAGCCACTGTGGTGATTTTCTACAGAGCCTGGGAAATCGCCGACCAGTTCTGCCCCTTGAATCGATCATTTCTATGACCTAGCTCCAAAAACCCCTCCTCAGTTCGAATTAATTCTAGTGCCTTGAACACACCACCCGCCCCGCCCACCCAACCCACGGTGGGGAGTCGATCGTTTTTCTAGTTCAGTCGGTTGCGAACCGGAACCGTTCGGGCCTCCGAAACGCGCATCGATCCAGAAATCCCTGCACTCGGCTTTGCCAATTCAAAAGACATGATCGAAGGTTCCGAGCGCAATGAAAGCCACCAATGTAAGTTCCAGCCTGTATGGACAGCTGTCCATCCGTTCGTGCCTCCGTAACGCGCGTTGTTACGGAAATTTCTAAACTCGCATTCGCCAACTCGAAAGCCAATATCGAGGGTACGGAGTGCCCCGGAACCTACCATAGCAAATTAATGTCGAGTTTCGGCAGCCGATCATTATTCTCGTTGGCCCGACCGCGGTACGGAACCGTTGGGCCTCCGAAACGCACGTCGGTCGAGAAATCCCTACTCTTGGCTTCGCAAATTCGTAAGCTGAGATCTATGGTTTTGAGCGGTTAGGAAACCTCCATAGTAAATTTCTCTATAATATAGGTAGACGCCAAACCGCCCGCGCCTTCGAATCGTGCGTTGATCTGGAAATTCCTATACTTGCGCGCGCCCGTTCGAAAGCCGAGATCGAGGGTTCGTAGCGCTCTCGAAAGCCACTGTGGTGATTTTCTACAGAGGCTGGGAAATCGCCGACCAGTTCTGCCCTTTGAATCGATCATTTCTAGGACCTAGCTCCAAAAACACCTCCTCAGTTCGAATTAATTCCCGTGCCTTGAACACACCACCCGCCCCGCCCACCCAACCCACGGTGGGGAGTCGATCGTTTTTCTAGTTCGGTCGGTTGCGATCCGGAACCGTTCGGGCCTCCGAAACGCGCATCGATCCAGAAATCCCTGCACTCGGCTTTGCCAATTCAAAAGACAAGATCGAAGGTTCCGAGCGCAATGAAAGCCACCAATGTAAGTTCCAACCTGTATGGACAGCTGTCCATCCGTTCGGGCCTCCGTAACGCGCGTTGTTACGGAAATTTCTAAACTCGCATTCGCCGGCTCGAAAGCCAATGTCGAGGGTACGGAGCGCCCCGGAACCTACCATAGCAAATTAATGTCGAGTTTCGGCAGCCGATCATTATTCTCGTTGGCCCGACCGCGGTACGAAACCGTCGGGCCTCCGAAACGCACGTCGATCGAGAAATCCCTACGCTTGGCTTCGCAAATTCGGAAGCTGAGATCTATGGTTTGGAGCGGCTAGGAAACCTCCATAGTAAATTTCTCTATAATATCGGTAGACGCCAAACCGTCCGCGCCTTCGAATCGTGCATTGATCTGGAAATTCCTATACTTGCGCGCGCCCATTCGAAAGCCGAGATCGAGGGTTCGTAGCGCTCTCGAAAGCCACTGTGGTGATTTTCTACAGAGCCTGGGAAATCGCCGACCAGTTCTGCCCCTTGAATCGATCATTTCTATGACCTAGCTCCAAAAACCCCTCCTCAGTTCGAATTAATTCTAGTGCCTTGAACACACCACCCGCCCCGCCCACCCAACCCACGGTGGGGAGTCGATCGTTTTTCTAGTTCAGTCGGTTGCGAACCGGAACCGTTCGGGCCTCCGAAACGCGCATCGATCCAGAAATCCCTGCACTCGGCTTTGCCAATTCAAAAGACATGATCGAAGGTTCCGAGCGCAATGAAAGCCACCAATGTAAGTTCCAGCCTGTATGGACAGCTGTCCATCCGTTCGTGCCTCCGTAACGCGCGTTGTTACGGAAATTTCTAAACTCGCATTCGCCAACTCGAAAGCCAATATCGAGGGTACGGAGTGCCCCGGAACCTACCATAGCAAATTAATGTCGAGTTTCGGCAGCCGATCATTATTCTCGTTGGCCCGACCGCGGTACGGAACTGTTGGGCCTCCGAAACGCACGTCGGTCGAGAAATCCCTACGCTTGGCTTCGCAAATTCGTAAGCTGAGATCTATGGTTTGGAGCGGCTAGGAAACCTCCATAGTAAATTTCTCTATAATATGGGTAGACGCCAAACCGCCCGCGCCTTCGAATCGTGCGTTGATCTGGAAATTCCTATACTTACGCGCGCCCGTTCGAAAGCCGAGATCGAGGGTTCGTAGCGCTCTCGAAAGCCACTGTGGTGATTTTCTACAGAGCCTGGGAAATCGCCGACCAGTTCTGCCCCTTGAATCGATCATTTCTATGACCTAGCTCCAAAAACCCCTCCTCAGTTCGAATTAATTCTAGTGCCTTGAACACACCACCCGCCCCGCCCACCCAACCCACGGTGGGGAGTCGATCGTTTTTCTAGTTCGGTCGGTTGCGATCCGGAACCGTTCGGGCCTCCGAAACGCGCATCGATCCAGAAATCCCTGCACTCGGCTTTGCCAATTCAAAAGACAAGATCGAAGGTTCCGAGCGCAATGAAAGCCACCAATGTAAGTTCCAACCTGTATGGACAGCTGTCCATCCGTTCGGGCCTCCGTAACGCGCGTTGTTACGGAAATTTCTAAACTCGCATTCGCCGGCTCGAAAGCCAATGTCGAGGGTACGGAGCGCCCCGGAACCTACCATAGCAAATTAATGTCGAGTTTCGGCAGCCGATCATTATTCTCGTTGGCCCGACCGCGGTACGAAACCGTCGGGCCTCCGAAACGCATGTCGATCGAGAAATCCCTACGCTTGGCTTCGCAAATTCGGAAGCTGAGATCTATGGTTTGGAGCGGCTAGGAAACCTCCATAGTAAATTTCTCTATAATATGGGTAGACGCCAAACCGTCCGCGCCTTCGAATCGTGCATTGATCTGGAAATTCCTATACTTGCGCGCGCCCATTCGAAAGCCGAGATCGAGGGTTCGTAGCGCTCTCGAAAGCCACTGTGGTGATTTTCTACAGAGCCTGGGAAATCGCCGACCAGTTCTGCCCCTTGAATCGATCATTTCTATGACCTAGCTCCAAAAACCCCTCCTCAGTTCGAATTAATTCTAGTGCCTTGAACACACCACCCGCCCCGCCCACCCAACCCACGGTGGGGAGTCGATCGTTTTTCTAGTTCAGTCGGTTGCGAACCGGAACCGTTCGGGCCTCCGAAACGCGCATCGATCCAGAAATCCCTGCACTCGGCTTTGCCAATTCAAAAGACATGATCGAAGGTTCCGAGCGCAATGAAAGCCACCAATGTAAGTTCCAGCCTGTATGGACAGCTGTCCATCCGTTCGTGCCTCCGTAACGCGCGTTGTTACGGAAATTTCTAAACTCGCATTCGCCAACTCGAAAGCCAATATCGAGGGTACGGAGTGCCCCGGAACCTACCATAGCAAATTAATGTCGAGTTTCGGCAGCCGATCATTATTCTCGTTGGCCCGACCGCGGTACGGAACCGTTGGGCCTCCGAAACGCACGTCGGTCGAGAAATCCCTACGCTTGGCTTCGCAAATTCGTAAGCTGAGATCTATGGTTTTGAGCGGTTAGGAAACCTCCATAGTAAATTTCTCTATAATATAGGTAGACGCCAAACCGCCCGCGCCTTCGAATCGTGCGTTGATCTGGAAATTCCTATACTTGCGCGCGCCCGTTCGAAAGCCGAGATCGAGGGTTCGTAGCGCTCTCGAAAGCCACTGTGGTGATTTTCTACAGAGGCTGGGAAATCGCCGACCAGTTCTGCCCTTTGAATCGATCATTTCTAGGACCTAGCTCCAAAAACACCTCCTCAGTTCGAATTAATTCCCGTGCCTTGAACACACCACCCGCCCCGCCCACCCAACCCACGGTGGGGAGTCGATCGTTTTTCTAGTTCGGTCGGTTGCGATCCGGAACCGTTCGGGCCTCCGAAACGCGCATCGATCCAGAAATCCCTGCACTCGGCTTTGCCAATTCAAAAGACAAGATCGAAGGTTCCGAGCGCAATGAAAGCCACCAATGTAAGTTCCAACCTGTATGGACAGCTGTCCATCCGTTCGGGCCTCCGTAACGCGCGTTGTTACGGAAATTTCTAAACTCGCATTCGCCGGCTCGAAAGCCAATGTCGAGGGTACGGAGCGCCCCGGAACCTACCATAGCAAATTAATGTCGAGTTTCGGCAGCCGATCATTATTCTCGTTGGCCCGACCGCGGTACGAAACCGTCGGGCCTCCGAAACGCACGTCGATCGAGAAATCCCTACGCTTGGCTTCGCAAATTCGGAAGCTGAGATCTATGGTTTGGAGCGGCTAGGAAACCTCCATAGTAAATTTCTCTATAATATCGGTAGACGCCAAACCGTCCGCGCCTTCGAATCGTGCATTGATCTGGAAATTCCTATACTTGCGCGCGCCCATTCGAAAGCCGAGATCGAGGGTTCGTAGCGCTCTCGAAAGCCACTGTGGTGATTTTCTACAGAGCCTGGGAAATCGCCGACCAGTTCTGCCCCTTGAATCGATCATTTCTATGACCTAGCTCCAAAAACCCCTCCTCAGTTCGAATTAATTCTAGTGCCTTGAACACACCACCCGCCCCGCCCACCCAACCCACGGTGGGGAGTCGATCGTTTTTCTAGTTCAGTCGGTTGCGAACCGGAACCGTTCGGGCCTCCGAAACGCGCATCGATCCAGAAATCCCTGCACTCGGCTTTGCCAATTCAAAAGACATGATCGAAGGTTCCGAGCGCAATGAAAGCCACCAATGTAAGTTCCAGCCTGTATGGACAGCTGTCCATCCGTTCGTGCCTCCGTAACGCGCGTTGTTACGGAAATTTCTAAACTCGCATTCGCCAACTCGAAAGCCAATATCGAGGGTACGGAGTGCCCCGGAACCTACCATAGCAAATTAATGTCGAGTTTCGGCAGCCGATCATTATTCTCGTTGGCCCGACCGCGGTACGGAACTGTTGGGCCTCCGAAACGCACGTCGGTCGAGAAATCCCTACGCTTGGCTTCGCAAATTCGTAAGCTGAGATCTATGGTTTGGAGCGGCTAGGAAACCTCCATAGTAAATTTCTCTATAATATGGGTAGACGCCAAACCGCCCGCGCCTTCGAATCGTGCGTTGATCTGGAAATTCCTATACTTACGCGCGCCCGTTCGAAAGCCGAGATCGAGGGTTCGTAGCGCTCTCGAAAGCCACTGTGGTGATTTTCTACAGAGCCTGGGAAATCGCCGACCAGTTCTGCCCCTTGAATCGATCATTTCTATGACCTAGCTCCAAAAACCCCTCCTCAGTTCGAATTAATTCTAGTGCCTTGAACACACCACCCGCCCCGCCCACCCAACCCACGGTGGGGAGTCGATCGTTTTTCTAGTTCGGTCGGTTGCGATCCGGAACCGTTCGGGCCTCCGAAACGCGCATCGATCCAGAAATCCCTGCACTCGGCTTTGCCAATTCAAAAGACAAGATCGAAGGTTCCGAGCGCAATGAAAGCCACCAATGTAAGTTCCAACCTGTATGGACAGCTGTCCATCCGTTCGGGCCTCCGTAACGCGCGTTGTTACGGAAATTTCTAAACTCGCATTCGCCAGCTCGAAAGCCAATATCGAGGGTACAGAGCGCCCCGGAACCTACCATAGCAAATTAATGTCGAGATTCGGCAGCCGATCATTATTCTCGTTGGCCCGACCGCGGTACGGAACCGTCGGGCCTCCGAAACGCACGTCGATCGAGAAATCCCTACGCTTGGCTTCGCAAATTCGGAAGCTGAGATCTATGGTTTGGAGCGGCTAGGAAACCTCCATAGTGAATTTCTCTATAATATGGGTAGACGCCAAACCGCCCGCGCCTTCGAATCGTGCGTTGTTCTGGAAATTCCTATACTTGCGCGCGCCCGTTCGAAAGCCGAGATCGAGGGTTCGTAACGCTCTCGAAAGCCACTGTGGTGATTTTCTACAGAGCCTGGGAAATCGCCGACCAGTTCTGCCGCTTGAATCGATCATTTCTGTGACCTAGCTCCAAAAACCCCTCCTCAGTTCGAATTAATTCTCATGCCTTGAACACACCACCCGCCCCGCCCACCAAACCCACGGTGGGGAGTCGATCGTTTTTCTAGTTCGGTCAGTTGCGAACCGGAACCGTTCGGGCCTCCGAAACGCGCATCGATCCAGAAATCCCTGCACTCGGCTTTGCCAATTCAAAAGACAAGATCGAAGGTTCCGAGCGCAATGAAAGCCACCAATGTATGTTCCAGCCTGTATGGACAGTTGTCCATCCGTTCGGGCCTCCGTAACGCGCGTTGTTACGGAAATTTCTAAACTCGCATTCGCCTGCTCGAAAGCCAATATCGAGGGTACGGAGCACCCCGGAACCTACCATAGCAAATTAATTTCGAGTTTCGGCAGCCGATCATTATTCTCGTTGGCCCGACTGCGGTAAAGAACCGTCGGGCCTCCGAAACGCACGTCGATCGAGAAATCCCTACGCTTGGCTTCGCAAATTCGGAAGCTGAGATCTATGGTTTGGAGCGGCTAGGAAACCTCCATAGTAAATTTCTCTATAATATGGGTAGACGCCAAACCGCCCGCGCCTTCGAATCGTACGTTGATCTGGAAATTCCTATACTTGCGCGCGCCCGTTCGAAAGCCGAGATCGAGGGTTCGTAGCGCTCTCGAAAGCCATTGTGGTGATTTTCTACAGAGCCTGGGAAATCGCCGACCAGTTCTGCCCCTTGAATCGATCATTTCTATGACCTAGCTCCAACAACCCCTCCTTAGTTCGAATTAATTCTAGTGCCTTGAACACACCACCCGCCCCGCCCACCCAACCCACGGTGTGGAGTCGATCGTTTTTCTAGTTCAGTCGGTTGCGAACCGGAACCGTTCGGTCCTCCGAAACGCGCATCGATCCAGAAATCCCTGCACTCGGCTTTGCCAATTCAAAAGACATGATCGAAGGTTCCGAGCGCAATGAAAGCCACCAATGTAAGTTCCAGCCTGTATGGACAGCTGTCCATCCGTTCGTGCCTCCGTAACGCGCGTTGTTACGGAAATTTCTAAACTCGCATTCGCCAACTCGAAAGCCAATATCGAGGGTACGGAGTGCCCCGGAACCTACCATAGCAAATTAATGTCGAGTTTCGGCAGCCGATCATTATTCTCGTTGGCCCGACCGCGGTACGGAACCGTTGGGCCTCCGAAACGCACGTCGGTCGAGAAATCCCTACGCTTGGCTTCGCAAATTCGTAAGCTGAGATCTATGGTTTGGAGCGGTTAGGAAACCTCCATAGTAAATTTCTCTATAATATAGGTAGACGCCAAACCGCCCGCGCCTTCGAATCGTGCGTTGATCTGGAAATTCCTATACTTGCGCGCGCCCGTTCGAAAGCCGAGATCGAGGGTTCGTAGCGCTCTCGAAAGCCACTGTGGTGATTTTCTACAGAGGCTGGGAAATCGCCGACCAGTTCTGCCCTTTGAATCGATCATTTCTAGGACCTAGCTCCAAAAACACCTCCTCAGTTCGAATTAATTCCCGTGCCTTGAACACACCACCCGCCCCGCCCACCCAACCCACGGTGGGGAGTCGATCGTTTTTCTAGTTCGGTCAGTTGCGATCCGGAACCGTTCGGGCCTCCGAAACGCGCATCGATCCAGAAATCCCTGCACTCGGCTTTGCCAATTCAAAAGACAAGATCGAAGGTTCCGAGCGCAATGAAAGCCACCAATGTAAGTTCCAACCTGTATGGACAGCTGTCCATCCGTTCGGGCCTCCGTAACGCGCGTTGTTACGGAAATTTCTAAACTCGCATTCGCCGGCTCGAAAGCCAATGTCGAGGGTACGGAGCGCCCCGGAACCTACCATAGCAAATTAATGTCGAGTTTCGGCAGCCGATCATTATTCTCGTTGGCCCGACCGCGGTACGAAACCGTCGGGCCTCCGAAACGCACGTCGATCGAGAAATCCCTACGCTTGGCTTCGCAAATTCGGAAGCTGAGATCTATGGTTTGGAGCGGCTAGGAAACCTCCATAGTAAATTTCTCTATAATATGGGTAGACGCCAAACCGTCCGCGCCTTCGAATCGTGCATTGATCTGGAAATTCCTATACTTGCGCGCGCCCATTCGAAAGCCGAGATCGAGGGTTCGTAGCGCTCTCGAAAGCCACTGTGGTGATTTTCTACAGAGCCTGGGAAATCGCCGACCAGTTCTGCCCCTTGAATCGATCATTTCTATGACCTAGCTCCAAAAACCCCTCCTCAGTTCAAATTAATTCTAGTGCCTTGAACACACCACCCGCCCCGCCCACCCAACCCACGGTGGGGAGTCGATCGTTTTTCTAGTTCAGTCGGTTGCGAACCGGAACCGTTCGGGCCTCCGAAACGCGCATCGATCCAGAAATCCCTGCACTCGGCTTTGCCAATTCAAAAGACATGATCGAAGGTTCCGAGCGCAATGAAAGCCACCAATGTAAGTTCCAGCCTGTATGGACAGCTGTCCATCCGTTCGTGCCTCCGTAACGTGCGTTGTTACGGAAATTTCTAAACTCGCATTCGCCAACTCGAAAGCCAATATCGAGGGTACGGAGTGCCCCGGAACATACCATAGCAAATTAATGTCGAGTTTCGGCAGCCGATCATTATTCTCGTTGGCCCGACCGCGGTACGGAACCGTTGGGCCTCCGAAACGCACGTCGGTCGAGAAATCCCTACGCTTGGCTTCGCAAATTCGTAAGCTGAGATCTATGGTTTTGAGCGGTTAGGAAACCTCCATAGTAAATTTCTCTATAATATAGGTAGACGCCAAACCGCCCGCGCCTTCGAATCGTGCGTTGATCTGGAAATTCCTATACTTGCGCGCGCCCGTTCGAAAGCCGAGATCGAGGGTTCGTAGCGCTCTCGAAAGCCACTGTGGTGATTTTCTACAGAGGCTGGGAAATCGCCGACCAGTTCTGCCCTTTGAATCGATCATTTCTAGGACCTAGCTCCAAAAACACCTCCTCAGTTCGAATTAATTCCCGTGCCTTGAACACACCACCCGCCCCGCCCACCCAACCCACGGTGGGGAGTCGATCGTTTTTCTAGTTCGGTCGGTTGCGATCCGGAACCGTTCGGGCCTCCGAAACGCGCATCGATCCAGAAATCCCTGCACTCGGCTTTGCCAATTCAAAAGACAAGATCGAAGGTTCCGAGCGCAATGAAAGCCACCAATGTAAGTTCCAACCTGTATGGACAGCTGTCCATCCGTTCGGGCCTCCGTAACGCGCGTTGTTACGGAAATTTCTAAACTCGCATTCGCCGGCTCGAAAGCCAATGTCGAGGGTACGGAGCGCCCCGGAACCTACCATAGCAAATTAATGTCGAGTTTCGGCAGCCGATCATTATTCTCGTTGGCCCGACCGCGGTACGAAACCGTCGGGCCTCCGAAACGCACGTCGATCGAGAAATCCCTACGCTTGGCTTCGCAAATTCGGAAGCTGAGATCTATGGTTTGGAGCGGCTAGGAAACCTCCATAGTAAATTTCTCTATAATATGGGTAGACGCCAAACCGTCCGCGCCTTCGAATCGTGCATTGATCTGGAAATTCCTATACTTGCGCGCGCCCATTCGAAAGCCGAGATCGAGGGTTCGTAGCGCTCTCGAAAGCCACTGTGGTGATTTTCTACAGAGCCTGGGAAATCGCCGACCAGTTCTGCCCCTTGAATCGATCATTTCTATGACCTAGCTCCAAAAACCCCTCCTCAGTTCGAATTAATTCTAGTGCCTTGAACACACCACCCGCCCCGCCCACCCAACCCACGGTGGGGAGTCGATCGTTTTTCTAGTTCAGTCGGTTGCGAACCGGAACCGTTCGGGCCTCCGAAACGCGCATCGATCCAGAAATCCCTGCACTCGGCTTTGCCAATTCAAAAGACATGATCGAAGGTTCCGAGCGCAATGAAAGCCACCAATGTAAGTTCCAGCCTGTATGGACAGCTGTCCATCCGTTCGTGCCTCCGTAACGCGCGTTGTTACGGAAATTTCTAAACTCGCATTCGCCAACTCGAAAGCCAATATCGAGGGTACGGAGTGCCCCGGAACCTACCATAGCAAATTAATGTCGAGTTTCGGCAGCCGATCATTATTCTCGTTGGCCCGACCGCGGTACGGAACTGTTGGGCCTCCGAAACGCACGTCGGTCGAGAAATCCCTACGCTTGGCTTCGCAAATTCGTAAGCTGAGATCTATGGTTTGGAGCGGCTAGGAAACCTCCATAGTAAATTTCTCTATAATATGGGTAGACGCCAAACCGCCCGCGCCTTCGAATCGTGCGTTGATCTGGAAATTCCTATACTTGCGCGCGCCCGTTCGAAAGCCGAGATCGAGGGTTCGTAGCGCTCTCGAAAGCCACTGTGGTGATTTTCTACAGAGCCTGGGAAATCGCCGACCAGTTCTGCCCCTTGAATCGATCATTTCTATGACCTAGCTCCAAAAACCCCTCCTCAGTTCGAATTAATTCTAGTGCCTTGAACACACCACCCGCCCCGCCCACCCAACCCACGGTGGGGAGTCGATCGTTTTTCTAGTTCAATCGGTTGCGAACCGGAACCGTTCGGGCCTCCGAAACGCGCATCGATCCAGAAATCCCTGCACTCGGCTTTGCCAATTCAAAAGACATGATCGAAGGTTCCGAGCGCAATGAAAGCCACCAATGTAAGTTCCAGCCTGTATGGACAGCTGTCCATCCGTTCGTGCCTCCGTAACGCGCGTTGTTACGGAAATTTCTAAACTCGCATTCGCCAACTCGAAAGCCAATATCGAGGGTACGGAGTGCCCCGGAACCTACCATAGCAAATTAATGTCGAGTTTCGGCAGCCGATCATTATTCTCGTTGGCCCGACCGCGGTACGGAACTGTTGGGCCTCCGAAACGCACGTCGGTCGAGAAATCCCTACGCTTGGCTTCGCAAATTCGTAAGCTGAGATCTATGGTTTGGAGCGGCTAGGAAACCTCCATAGTAAATTTCTCTATAATATGGGTAGACGCCAAACCGCCCGCGCCTTCGAATCGTGCGTTGATCTGGAAATTCCTATACTTGCGCGCGCCCGTTCGAAAGCCGAGATCGAGGGTTCGTAGCGCTCTCGAAAGCCACTGTGGTGATTTTCTACAGAGCCTGGGAAATCGCCGACCAGTTCTGCCCCTTGAATCGATCATTTCTATGACCTAGCTCCAAAAACCCCTCCTCAGTTCGAATTAATTCTAGTGCCTTGAACACACCACCCGCCCCGCCCACCCAACCCACGGTGGGGAGTCGATCGTTTTTCTAGTTCAATCGGTTGCGAACCGGAACCGTTCGGGCCTCCGAAACGCGCATCGATCCAGAAATCCCTGCACTCGGCTTTGCCAATTCAAAAGACATGATCGAAGGTTCCGAGCGCAATGAAAGCCACCAATGTAAGTTCCAGCCTGTATGGACAGCTGTCCATCCGTTCGTGCCTCCGTAACGCGCGTTGTTACGGAAATTTCTAAACTCGCATTCGCCAACTCGAAAGCCAATATCGAGGGTACGGAGTGCCCCGGAACCTACCATAGCAAATTAATGTCGAGTTTCGGCAGCCGATCATTATTCTCGTTGGCCCGACCGCGGTACGGAACTGTTGGGCCTCCGAAACGCACGTCGGTCGAGAAATCCCTACGCTTGGCTTCGCAAATTCGTAAGCTGAGATCTATGGTTTGGAGCGGCTAGGAAACCTCCATAGTAAATTTCTCTATAATATGGGTAGACGCCAAACCGCCCGCGCCTTCGAATCGTGCGTTGATCTGGAAATTCCTATACTTGCGCGCGCCCGTTCGAAAGCCGAGATCGAGGGTTCGTAGCGCTCTCGAAAGCCACTGTGGTGATTTTCTACAGAGGCTGGGAAATCGCCGACCAGTTCTGCCCCTTTAATCGATCATTTCTAGGACCTAGCTCCAAAAACCCCTCCTCAGTTCGAATTAATTCCCGTGCCTTGAACACACCACCCGCCCCGCCCACCCAACCCACGGTGGGGAGTCGATCGTTTTTCTAGTTCGGTCGGTTGCGATCCGGAACCGTTCGGGCCTCCGAAACGCGCATCGATCCAGAAATCCCTGCACTCGGCTTTGCCAATTCAAAAGACAAGATCGAAGGTTCCGAGCGCAATGAAAGCCACCAATGTAAGTTCCAACCTGTATGGACAGCTGTCCATCCGTTCGGGCCTCCGTAACGCGCGTTGTTACGGAAATTTCTAAACTCGCATTCGCCGGCTCGAAAGCCAATATCGAGGGTACGGAGCGCCCCGGAACCTACCATAGCAAATTAATGTCGAGTTTCGGCAGCCGATCATTATTCTCGTTGGCCCGACCGCGGTACGGAACCGTCGGGCCTCCGAAACGCACGTCGATCGAGAAATCCCTACGCTTGGCTTCGCAAATTCGGAACCTGAGATCTATGGTTTGGAGCGGCTAGGAAACCTCCACAGTGAATTTCTCTATAATATGGGTAGACGCCAAACCGCCCACGCCTTCGAATCGTGCGTTGATCTGGAAAATCCTATACTTGCGCGCGCCCGTTCGAAAGCCGAGATCGAGGGTTCGTAACGCTCTCGAAAGCCACTGTGGTGATTTTCTACAGAGCCTGGGAAATCGCCGACCAGTTCTGCCGCTTGAATCGATCATTTCTATGACCTAGCTCCAAAAACCCCTCCTCAGCTCGAATTAATTCTCATGCCTTGAACACACCACCCGCCCCGCCCACCCAACCCACGGTGGGGAGTCGATCGTTTTTCTAGTTCGGTCAGTTGCGAACCGGAACCGTTCGGGCCTCCGAAACGCGCATCGATCCAGAAATCCCTGCACTCGGCTTTGCCAATTCAAAAGACAAGATCGAAGGTTCCGAGCGCAATGAAAGCCACCAATGTAAGTTCCAGCCTGTATGGACAGCTGTCCATCCGTTCGGGCCTCCGTAACGCGCGTTGTTACGTAAATTTCTAAACTCGCATTCGCCAGCTCGAAAGCCAATATCGAGGGTACAGAGCACCCCGGAACCTACCATAGCAAATTAATTTCGAGTTTCGGCAGCCGATCATTATTCTCGTTGGCCCGACTGCGGTACGGAACCGTCGGGCCTCCGAAACGCACGTCGATCGAGAAATCCCTACGCTTGGCTTCGCAAATTCGTAAGCTGAGATCTATGGTTTGGAGCGGCTAGGAAACCTCCATAGTAAATTTCTCTATAATATGGGTAGACGCCAAACCGCCCGCGCCTTCGAATCGTGCGTTGATCTGGAAATTCCTATACTTGCGCGCGCCCGTTCGAAAGCCGAGATCGAGGGTTCGTAGCGCTCTCGAAAGCCACTGTGGTGATTTTCTACAGAGCCTGGGAAATCGCCGACCAGTTCTGCCACTTGAATCGATCATTTCTATGACCTAGCTCCAAAAACCCCTCCTCAGTTCGAATTAATTCTCATGCCTTGAACACACCACCCGCCCCGCCCACCCTACCCACGGTGGGGAGTCGATCGTTTTTCTAGTTCGGTCAGTTGCGAACCGGAACTGTTCGGGCCTCCGAAACGCGCATCGATCCAGAAATCCCTGCACTCGGCTTTGCCAATTCAAAAGACAAGATCGAAGGTTCCGAGCGCAATGAAAGCCACCAATGTATGTTCCAGCCTGTATGGACAGTTGTCCATCCGTTCGGGCCTCCGTAACGCGCGTTGTTACGGAAATTTCTAAACTCGCATTCGCCAGCTCGAAAGCCAATATCGATGGTACAGAGCACCCCGGAACCTACCATAGCAAATTAATTTCGAGTTTCGGCAGCCGATCATTATTCTCGTTGGCCCGACTGCGGTACGGAACCGTCGGGCCTCCGAAACGCACGTCGATCGAGAAATCCCTACGCTTGGCTTCGCAAATTCGGAAGCTGAGATCTATGGTTTGGAGCGGCTAGGAAACCTCCATAGTGAATTTCTCTATAATATGGGTAGACGCCAAACCGCCCACGCCTTCGAATCGTGCGTTGATCTGGAAATTCCTATACTTGCGTGCGCCCGTTCGAAAGCCGAGATCGAGGGTTCGTAACGCTCTCGAAAGCCACTGTGGTGATTTTCTACAGAGCCTGGAAAATTGCCGACCAGTTCTGCCGCTTGAATCGATCATTTCTATGACCTAGCTCCAAAAACCCCTCCTCAGTTCGAATTAATTCTCATGCCTTGAACACACCACCCGCCCCGCCCACCCAACCCACGGTGGGGAGTCGATCGTTTTTCTAGTTCGGTCAGTTGCGAACCGGAACCGTTCGGGCCTCCGAAACGCGCATCGATCCAGAAATCCCTGCACTCGGCTTTGCCAATTCAAAAGACAAGATCGAAGGTTCCGAGCGCAATGAAAGCCACCAATGTATGTTCCAGCCTGTATGGACAGCTGTCCATCCGTTCGGGCCTCCGTAACGCGCGTTGTTACAGAAATTTCTAAACTCGCATTCGCCAGCTCGAAAGCCAATATCGAGGGTACAGAGCACCCCGGAACCTACCATAGCAAATTAATTTCGAGTTTCGACAGCCGATTATTATTCTCGTTGGCCCGACTGCGGTACGGAACCGTCGGGCCTCCGAAACGCACGTCGATCGAGAAATCCCTACGCTTGGCTTCGCAAATTCGGAAGCTGAGATCTATGGTTTGGAGCGGCTAGGAAACCTCCATAGTGAATTTCTCTATAATATGGGTAAACGCCAAACCGCCCACGCCTTCGAATCGTGCGTTGATCTGGAAATTCCTATACTTGCGCGCGCCCGTTCGAAAGCCGAGATCGAGGGTTCGTAACGCTCTCGAAAGCCACTGTGGTGATTTTCTACAGAGCCTGGGAAATCGCCGACCAGTTCTGCCGCTTGAATCGATCATTTCTATGACCTAGCTCCAAAAACCCCTCCTCAGTTCGAATTAATTCTCATGCCTTGAACACACCACCCGCCCCGCCCACCCAACCCACGGTGGGGAGTCGATCGTTTTTCTAGTTCGGTCAGTTGCGAACCGGAACCGTTCGGGCCTCCGAAACACGCATCGATCCAGAAATCCCTGCACTCGGCTTTTCCAATTCAAAAGACAAGATCGAAGGTTCCGAGCGCAAGGAAAGCCACCAATGTATGTTCCAGCCTGTATGGACAGTTGTTCATCCGTTCGGGCCTCCGTAACGCGCGTTGTTAAGGAAATTTCTAAACTCGCATTCGCCAGCTCGAAAGCCAATATCGAGGGTACGGAGCACCCCGGAACCTACCATAGCAAATTAATTTCGAGTTTCGGCAGCCGATTATTATTCTCGTTGGCCCGACTGCGGTACGGAACCGTCGGGCCTCCGAAACGCACGTCGATCGAGAAATCCCTACGCTTGGCTTCGCAAATTCGGAAGCTGAGATCTATGGTTTGGAGCGGCTAGGAAACCTCCATAGTGAATTTCTCTATAATATGGGTAGACGCCAAACCGCCCACGCCTTCGAATCGTGCGTTGATCTGGAAATTCCTATACTTGCGCGCGCCCGTTCGAAAGCCGAGATCGAGGGTTCGTAACGCTCTCGAAAGCCACTGTGGTGATTTTCTACAGAGCCTGGAAAATCGCCGACCAGTTCTGCCGCTTGAATCGATCATTTCTATGACCTAGCTCCAAAAACCCCTCCTCAGTTCGAATTAATTCTCATGCCTTGAACACACCACCCGCCCCGCCCACCCAACCCACGGTGGGGAGTCGATCGTTTTTCTAGTTCGGTCAGTTGCGAACCGGAACCGTTCGGGCCTCCGAAACGCGCATCGATCCAGAAATCCCTGCACTCGGCTTTGCCAATTCAAAAGACAAGATCGAAGGTTCCGAGCGCAATGAAAGCCACCAATGTATGTTCCA
Source organism: Allium sativum (assembly GCA_030737875.1). Classification (NCBI taxonomy): domain Eukaryota; kingdom Viridiplantae; phylum Streptophyta; class Magnoliopsida; order Asparagales; family Amaryllidaceae; genus Allium; species Allium sativum. The sequence continues at coordinate 742,666,650 of CM060921.1, forward strand.
GCCTGTATGGACAGCTGTCCATCCGTTCGGGCCTCCGTAACGCGCGTTGTTACGGAAATTTCTAAACTCGCATTCGCCAGCTCGAAAGCCAATATCGAGGGTACAGAGCACCCCGGAACCTACCATAGCAAATTAATTTCGAGTTTCGGCAGCCGATTATTATTCTCGTTGGCCCGACTGCGGTACGGAACCGTCGGGCCTCCGAAACGCACGTCGATCGAGAAATCCCTACGCTTGGCTTCGCAAATTCGGAAGCTGAGATCTATGGTTTGGAGCGGCTAGGAAACCTCCATAGTGAATTTCTCTATAATATGGGTAGACGCCAAACCGCCCACGCCTTCGAATCGTGCGTTGATCTGGAAATTCCTATACTTGCGCGCGCCCGTTCGAAAGCCGAGATCGAGGGTTCGTAACGCTCTCGAAAGCCACTGTGGTGATTTTCTACAGAGCCTGGGAAATCGACGACCAGTTCTGCCGCTTGAATCGATCATTTCTATGACCTAGCTCCAAAAACCCCTCCTCAGTTCGAATTAATTCTCATGCCTTGAACACACCACCCGCCCCGCCCACCCAACCCACGGTGGGGAGTCGATCGTTTTTCTAGTTCGGTCAGTTGCGAACCGGAACCGTTCGGGCCTCCGAAACGCGCATCGATCCAGAAATCCCTGCACTCGGCTTTGCCAATTCAAAAGACAAGATCGAAGGTTCCGAGCGCAAGGAAAGCCACCAATGTATGTTCCAGCCTGTATGGACAGTTGTCCATCCGTTCGGGCCTCCGTAACGCGCGTTGTTAAGGAAATTTCTAAACTCGCATTCGCCAGCTCGAAAGCCAATATCGAGGGTACGGAGCACCCCGGAACCTACCATAGCAAATTAATTTCGAGTTTCGGCAGCCGATTATTATTCTCGTTGGCCCGACTGCGGTACGGAACCGTCGGGCCTCCGAAATGCACGTCGATCGAGAAATCCCTGCGCTTGGCTTTGCAAATTCGGAAGCTGAGATCTATGGTTTGGAGCGGATAGGAAACCTCCATAGTGAATTTCGCTATAATATGGGTAGACGCCAAACCGCCCACGCCTTCGAATCGTGCGTTGATCTGGAAATTCCTATACTTGCGCGCGCCCGTTCGAAAGCCGAGATCGAGGGTTCGTAGCGCTCTCGAAAGCCACTGTGGTGATTTTCTACAGAGCCTGGGAAATCGCCGACCAGTTCTGCCCCTTGAATCGATCATTTCTATGACCTAGCTCCAAAAACCCCTCCTCAGTTCGAATTAATTCTAGTGCCTTGAACACACCACCTGCCCCGCACACCCAACCCACGGTGGGGAGTCGATCGTTTTTCTAGTTCAGTCGGTTGCGAACCGGAACCGTTCGGGCCTCCGAAACGCGCATCGATCCAGAAATCCCTGCACTCGGCTTTGCCAATTCAAAAGACATGATCGAAGGTTCCGAGCGCAATGAAAGCCACCAATGTAAGTTCCAGCCTGTATGGACAGCTGTCCATCCGTTCGTGCCTCCGTAACGCGCGTTGTTACGGAAATTTCTAAACTCGCATTCGCCATCTCGAAAGCCAATATCGAGGGTACGGAGTGCCCCGGAACCTACCATAGCAAATTAATGTCGAGTTTCGGCAGCCGATCATTATTCTCGTTGGCCCGACCGCGGTACGGAACCGTTGGGCCTCCGAAACGCACGTCGGTCGAGAAATCCCTACGCTTGGCTTCGCAAATTCGTAAGCTGAGATCTATAGTTTGGAGCGGCTAGGAAACCTCCATAGTAAATTTCTCTATAATATGGGTAGACGCCAAACCGCCCGCGCCTTCGAATCGTGCGTTGATCTGGAAATTCCTATACTTGCGCGCGCCCGTTCGAAAGCCGAGATCGAGGGTTCGTAGCGCTCTCGAAAGCCACTGTGGTGATTTTCTACAGAGGCTAGAAAATCGCCGACCAGTTCTGCCCCTTGAATCGATCATTTCTAGGACCTAGCTCCAAAAACCCCTCCTCAGTTCGAATTAATTCCCGTGCCTTGAACACACCACCCGCCCCGCCCACCCAACCCACGGTGGGGAGTAAATCGTTTTTCTAGTTCGGTCGGTTGCGATCCGGAACCGTTCGAGCCTCCGAAACGCGCATCGATCTAGAAATTCCTGCACTGGGCTTCGCCAATTCAAAAGAGAAGATCGAAGGTTCCAAGCGTAATGAAAGCCACCAAAGTAAGTTCCAGCCTGTTTGGACAGTTGTCCATCCGTTCGGGCCTCCGTAACGCGCGTTGGTACGGAAATTTCTAAACTCGCATTCGCCAGCTCGAAAGCCAATATCTAGGGTACGGAGTGCCCCGGAACCTACCGTAGCAAATTAATGTCGAGTTTCGGCTGCCGATCATTATTCTTGTTGGCCCGATTGCGGTACGGAACCGTCGAGCCTCCGAAACGCACGTCGATCGAGAAATCCCTACGCTTGGCTTCGCAAATTCGGAAGCTGAGATCTATGGTTTGGAGCGGCTAGGAAACCTCTATAGTAAATTTCTCTATAATATGGGTAGACGCCAAACCGCCTGGGCCTTCGAATCATGCGTTGATCTGGAAATTCCTATACTTGCGCGCGCCCGTTCGAAAGCCGAGATCGAGGGTTCGTAGCGCCCTTGAAAGCCACTGTGGTGATTTTCTATAGAGCCTGGGAAATCGCCGACCAGTTCTGCCCTTTGAATCGATCATTTCTATGACCTATCTCCAAAAACCCCTCCTCAGTTCGAATTAATTCTCGTGCCTTGAACACACCACCCGCCCCGCCCACCCAACCCACGATGGGGAGTCGATCGTTTTTCTAGTACGGTCGGTTGCCATCCGGAACCGTTCGGGCCTACGAAATGCGCATCGATCCAGAAATTCCTGCACTGGGCTTCGCCAATTCAAAAGAGAAGATCGAAGGTTCCGAGCATAATGAAAGCCACCAAAGTAAGTTCCAGCCTGTTTGGACAGCTGTCCATCCGTTCGAGCCTCCGTAACGCGCGTTGGTACGAAAATTTCTAAACTCGCATTCGCCAGCTCGAAAGCCGATATCGAGGGTACGGAGTGCCCCGGAACCTACCATAGCAAATTAATGTCGAGTTTCGGCAGCCGATCATTATTCCCGTTGGCCCGACCGCGGTAAGGAACCGTCGGGCCTCCGAAACGCACGTCGATCGAGAAATCCCTACGCTTGGCTTCGCAAATTCGGAAGCTGAGATCTATGGTTTGGAGCGGCTAGGAAACCTCCATAGTAAATTTCTCTATAATATGGGTTGACGCCAAACCGCCCGCGCCTTCGAATCGTGCGTTGATTTGGAAATTCCTATACTTGCGCGCGCCCGATCGAAAGCCGAGATCGAGGGTTCGTAGCGCTCTCGAAAGCCACTGTGGTGATTTTCTACAGAGCCTGGGAAATCGCCGACCATTTCTGCCCTTTGAATCGATCATTTCTATGACCTAGCTCCAAAAATCCCTCCTTAGTTCGAATTAATTCTCGTGCCTTGAACACACCACCAGCCCCGCCCACCCAACCCACGATGGGGAGTCGCTCGTTTTTCTAGTTCGGTCGGTTGCGATCCGGAACCGTTCGGGCCTCCGAAACGCGCATCGATCCAGAAATACCTGCACTCGGCTTCGCCAATTCAAAAGACAAGATTGAAGGTTCCGAGCGCAATGAAAGCCACCAAAGTAAGTTCCAGCCTGTTTGGACAGCTGTCCATCCGTTCGGGCCTCCGTAACGCGCGTTGTTACGGAAATTTCTAAACTCGCATTCGCCAGCTCGAAAGCCGATATCGAGGGTACGGAGCGCCCCGGAACCTACCATAGCAAATTAATGTCGAGTTTCGGCAGCCGATCATTATTCTCGTTGGCCCGACCGCGGTACGGAAACGTTTGGCCTCCGAAACGCACGTCGGTCGAGAAATCCCTGCACTGGGCTTCGCAAATTCGTAAGCTGAGATCTATGGTTTGGAGCGGCTAGGAAACCTCCATAGTAAATTTCTCTATAATATGGGTAGACGCCAAACCGCTCGCGCCTTCGAATCGTGCATTGATCTGGAAATTCCTATACTTGCACGCGCCCTTTCGAAAGCCGAGATCGAGGGTTCGTAGCGCTCTCGAAAGCCACTGTGGTGATTTTCTGTAGAGCTTGGGAAATCGCCGACCAGTTCTGCCCCTTGAATCGATCATTTCTATGACCTAGCTACAAAAACCCTCCTCAGTTCGAATTAATTCTCGTTCCTTGAACACACCACCCGCCCCGCCCCCCCCGACCCACGGTGGGGAGTCGATCGTTTTTCTAGTTCGGTCGGTTGCGATCTGGAACTGTTCGGGCCTCCGAAACGCGCATCGATCTAGAAATCCCTGCACTCGGCTTGCCAATTCAAAAGACAAGATCGAAGGTTCCGAGCGCAATGAAAGCCACCAATGTAAGTTCCAGCCTGTATGGACAGCTGTCCATCCGTTCGGGCCTCCGTAACGCGCGTTGTTACGGAAATTTCTAAACTCGCATTCGCCAGCTCGAAAGCCAATATCGAGGGTACGGAGCGCCCCGGAACCTACCATAGCAAATTAATTTCGAGTTTCGGCAGCCGATCATTATTCTCGTTGGCCCGACCGCGGTACGGAACCGTCGGGCCTCCGAAACGCACGTCGATCGAGAAATCCCTACGCTTGGCTTCGCAAATTCGGAAGCTGAGATCTATGGTTTGGAGCGACTAGGAAACCTCCATAGTAAATTTCTCTATAATATGGGTAGACGCCAAACCGCCCGGGCCTTCGAATCGTGCGTTGATCTGGAAATTCCTATACTTGTGCGCGCCCGTTCGAAAGCCGAGATCGAGGGTTCGAAGCGCTCTCGAAAGCCACTGTGGTGATTTTCTACAGAGCCTGGGAAATCGCCGACCAGTTCTGCCCTTTGAATCGATCATTTCTATGACCTAGCTCCAAAAACCCCTCCTCAGTTCGAATTAATTCTCGTGCCTTGAACACACCACCCGCCCCGCCCACCCAACCCAAGATGGGGAGTCGATCGTTTTTCTAGTTCGGTCGGTTGCGATCCGGAACCGTTCGGGCCTCCGAAACGCGCATCGATCTAGAAATTCCTGCACTAGGTTTCGCCAATTCAAAAGAGAAGATCGAAGGTTCCGAGCGTAATGAAAGCCACAAAAGTAAGTTCCAGCCTGTTTGGACAGATGTCCATCCGTTCGGGCCTCCGTAACGCGCGTTGGTACGGAAATTTCTAAACTCGCATTCGCCAGCTCGAAAGCCAATATCTAGGGTACGGAGCGCCCCGGAACCTACCATAGCAAATTAATGACGAGTTTCGGCAGCCGATCATTATTCTCGTTGGCCCTATTGCGGTACGGAACCGTCGAGCCTCCGAAACGCACGTCGATCGAGAAATCCCTACGCTTGGCTTCGCAAATTCGGAAGCTGAGATCTATGGTTTGGAGCGGCTAGGAAACCTCCATAGTAAATTTCTCTATAATATGGGTAGACGCCAAACCGCCTGGGCCTTCGAATCGTGCGTTGATCTGGAAATTCCTATACTTGCGCGCGCCCGTTCGAAAGCCGAGATCGAGGGTTCGTAGCGCTCTTGAAAGCCACTGTGGTGATTTTCTATAGAGCCTGGGAAATCGCCGACCAGTTCTGCCCTTCGAATCGATCATTTCTATGACCTAGCTCCAAAAACCCCTCCTCAGTTCGAATTAATTCTCGTGCCTTGAACACACCACCCGCACCGCCCACCCAACCCACGATAGGGAGTCGATCGTTTTTCTAGTTCGGTCGGTTGCGATCCGGAACCGTTCGGGCCTCCGAAACGCGCATCGATCCAGAAATTCGTGCACTGGGCTTCGCCAATTCAAAAGAGAAGATCGAAGGTTCCGAGCATAATGAAAGCCACCAAAGTAAGTTCCAGCCTGTTTGGACAGCTGTCCATCCGTTCGAGCCTCCGTAACGTGCGTTGGTACAGAAATTTTTAAACTCGCATTCGCCAGCTCGAAAGCCGATATCGAGGGTACGGAGTGCCCCGGAACCTACCATAGCAAATTAATGTCGAGTTTCGGCAGCCGATTATTATTCACGTTGGCCCGACCGCGGTACGGAACCGTCGGGCCTCCGAAACGCCCGTCGATCGAGAAATCCCTACGCTTGGCTTCGCAAATTCGTAAGCTGAGATCTATGGTTTGGAGCGGCTAGGAAACCTCCATAGTAAATTTCTCTATAATATCGGTAGACGCCAAACCGCCCGCGCCTTCGAATCGTGCATTGATCTGGAAATTCCTATACTTGCACGCGCCCTTTCGAAAGCCGAGATCGAGGGTTCGTAGCGCTCTCGAAAGCCACTGTGGTGATTTTCTGTAGAGCTTGGGAAATCGCCGACCAGTTCTGCCCCTTGAATCGATCATTTCTATGACCTAGCTCCAAAAACCCTCCTCAGTTCGAATTAATTCTCGTTCCTTGAACACACCACCCGCCCCGCCCAACCGACCCACGGTGGGGAGTCGATCGTTTTTCTAGTTCGGTCGGTTGCGATTCGGAACTGTTCGGGCCTCCGAAACGCGCATCGATCTAGAAATCCCTGCACTCGGCTTGCCAATTCAAAAGACAAGATCGAAGGTTCCGAGCGCAATGAAAGCCACCAATGTAAGTTCCAGCCTGTATGGACAGCTGTCCATCCGTTCGGGCCTCCGTAATGCGCATTGTTACGGAAATTTCTAAACTCGCATTCGCCAGCTCGAAAGCCAATATCGAGGGTACGGAGCGCCCAGGAACCTACCATAGAAAATTAATGTCGAGTTTCGGCAGCCGATCATTATTCTCGTTGGCCCAACCACGGTACGGAACCGTCGGGCCTCCGAAGCGCACGTCGATCGAGAAATCCCTACGCTTGGCTTCGCAAATTCGGAAGCTGAGATCTATGGTTTGGAGCGACTAGGAAACCTCCATAGTAAATTTCTCTATAATATGGGTAGACGCCAAACCGCCCGGGCCTTCGAATCGTGCGTTGATCTGGAAATTCCTATACTTGCGCGCGCCCATTCGAAAGCCGAGATCGAGGGTTCGAAGCGCTCTCGAAATCCACTCTGGTGATTTTCTACAGAGCCTGGGAAATCGCCGACCAGTTCCGCCCTTTGAATCGATCATTTCTATGACCTAGCTCCAAAAACCCCTCCTCAGTTCGAATTAATTCTCGTGCCTTGAACACACCACCCGCCCCGCCCACCCAACCCAAGATGGGGAGTCGATCGTTTTTCTAGTTCGGTCGGTTGCGATCCGGAACCGTTCGGGCCTCCGAAACGCGCATCGATCTAGAAATTCCTGCACTGGGCTTCGCCAATTCAAAAGAGAAGATCGAAGGTTCCGAGCGTAATGAAAGCCACAAAAGTAAGTTCCAGCCTGTTTAGACAGCTGTCCATCCGTTCGGGCCTCCGTAACGCGCGTTGGTACGGAAATTTCTAAACTCGCATTCGCCAGCTCGAAAGCCAATATCTAGGGTACGGAGCGCCCCGGAACCTACCATAGCAAATTAACGTCGAGTTTCAGCAGCCGATCATTATTCTCGTTGGCCCTATTGCGGTACGGAACCATCGAGCCTCCGAAACGCACGCCGATCGAGAAATCCCTACGCTTGGCTTCGCAAATTCGGAAGCTGAGATCTATGGTTTGGAGCGGCTAGGAAACCTCCATAGTAAATTTCTCTATAATATGGGTAGACGCCAAACCGCCTGGGCCTTCGAATCGTGCGTTGATCTGGAAATTCCTATACTTGCGCGCGCCCGTTCGAAAGCCGAGATCGAGGGTTCGTAGCGCTCTTGAAAGCCACTGTGGTGAATTTCTATAGAGCCTGGGAAATCGCCGACCAGTTCTGCCCTTCGAATCGATCATTTCTATGACCTAGCTCCAAAAACCCCTCCTCAGTTCGAATTAATTCTCGTGCCTTGAACACACCACCCGCCCCGCCCACCCAACCCACGATGGGGAGTCGATCGTTTTTCTAGTTCGGTCGGTTGCGATCCGGAACCGTTCGGGCCTCCGAAACGCGCATCGATCCAGAAATTCGTGCACTGGGCTTCGCCAATTCAAAAGAGAAGATCGAAGGTTCCGAGCATAATGAAAGCCACCAAAGTAAGTTCCAGCCTGTTTGGACAGCTGTCCATCCGTTCGAGCCTCCGTAACGCGCGTTGGTACAGAAATTTCTAAACTCGCATTCGCCAGCTCGAAAGCCGATATCGAGGGTACGGAGTGCCCCGGAACCTACCATAGCAAATTAATGTCGAGTTTCGGCAGCCGATTATTATTCACGTTGGCCCGACCGCAGTACGGAACCGTCGGGCCTCTGAAACGCACGTCGATCGAGAAATCCCTACGCTTGGCTTCGCAAATTCGTAAGCTGAGATCTATGGTTTGGAGCGGCTAGGAAACCTCCATAGTAAATTTCTCTATAATATGGGTAGACGCCAAACCGCCCGCGCCTTCGAATCGTGCATTGATCTGGAAATTCCTATACTTGCACGCGCCCTTTCGAAAGCCGAGATCGAGGGTTCGTAGCGCTCTCGAAAGCCACTGTGGTGATTTTCTGTAGAGCTTGGGAAATCGCCGACCAGTTCTGCCCCTTGAATCGATCATTTCTATGACCTAGCTCCAAAAACCCTCCTCAGTTCGAATTAATTCTCGTTCCTTGAACACACCACCCGCCCCGCCCACCCGACCCACGGTGGGGAGTCGATCGTTTTTCTAGTTCGGTCGGTTGCGATTCGGAACTGTTCGGGCCTCCGAAACGCGCATCGATCTAGAAATCCCTGCACTCGGCTTGCCAATTCAAAAGACAAGATCGAAGGTTCCGAGCGCAATGAAAGCCACCAATGTAAGTTCCAGCCTGTGTGGACAGCTGTCCATCCGTTCGGGCCTTTGTAATGCGCATTGTTACGGAAATTTCTAAACTCGCATTCGCCAGCTCGAAAGCCAATATCGAGGGTACGGAGCGCCCAGGAACCTACCATAGCAAATTAATGTCGAGTTTCGGCAGCCGATCATTATTCTCGTTGGCCCAACCATGGTACGGAACCGTCGGGCCTCCGAAGCGCACGTCGATCGAGAAATCCCTACGCTTGGCTTCGCAAATTCGGAAGCTGAGATCTATGGTTTGGAGCGGCTAGGAAACCTCCATAGTAAATTTCTCTGTAATATGGATAGACGCCAAACCGCCCGGGCCTTCGAATCGTGCGTTGATCTGGAAATTCCTATACTTGCGCGCGCCCGTTCGAAAGCCGAGATCGAGGGTTCGTAGCGCTCTCGAAAGCCAATGTGGTGATTTTCTACAGAGCCTGGGAAATCGCCGACCAGTTCTGCCGCTTGAATCGATCATTTCTATGACCTAGCTCCAAAAACCCCTCCTCGGTTCGAATTAATTCTCATGCCTTGAACACACAACCCGCCCCGCCCACCCAACCTACGGTGGGGAGTCGATCGTTTTTCTAGTTCGGTCAGTTGCGAACCGGAACCGTTCGGGCCTCCGAAACGCGCATCGATCCAGAAATCCCTGCACTCGGCTTTGCCAATTCAAAAGACAAGATCGAAGGTTCCGAGCGCAATGAAAGCCACCAATGTATGTTCCAGCCTGTATGGACAGTTGTCCATCCGTTCGGGCCTCCTTAACGCGCGTTGTTACGGAAATTTCTAAACTCGCATTCGCCAGCTCGAAAGCCAATATCGAGGGTACGGAGCACCCCGGAACCTACCATAGCAAATTAATTTCGAGTTTTAGCAGCCGATCATTATTCTCATTGGCCCGACTACGGTACAGAACCGTCGGTCCTCCGAAACGCACGTCGATCGAGAAATCCCTACGCTTGGCTTCGCAAATTCGGAAGCTGAGATCTATGGTTTGGAGCGGCTAGGAAACCTCCATAGTAAATTTCTCTATAATATGGGTAGACGCCAAACCGCCCGCGCCTTCTAATCGTGCGTTGATCTGGAAATTCCTATACTTGCCCGCGCCCGTTCGAAAGCTGAGATCGAGGGTTCGTAGCGCTCTCGAAAGCCACTGTGGTGATTTTCTACAGAGCCTGGGAAATCGCCGACCAGTTCTGCCCTTTGAATCGATCATTTCTATGACCTAGCTCCAAAAACCCCTCTTCAGTTCGAATTAATTCTCGTGCCTTGAACACACCACCCGCCCCGCCCACCCAACCCACGATGGGGAGTCGATCGTTTTTCTAGTTCGGTCGGTTGCGATCCGGAACCGTTCGGGCCTCCGAAACGCGCATCGATCTAGAAATTTCTAAACTCGCATTCGCCAGCTCGAAAGCCAATATCTAGGGTACGGAGCGCCCCGGAACCTACCATAGCAAATTAATGTCGAGTTTCGGCTGCCGATCATTATTCTCGTTGGCCCGATTGCGGTACGGAACCGTCGAACATCCGAAACGCACGTCGATCGAGAAATCCCTACTCTTGGCTTCGCAAATTCGGAAGCTGAGATCTATGGTTTGGAGCGGCTAGGAAACCTCTATAGTAAATTTCTCTATAATATGGGTAGACGCCAAACCGCCTGGGCCTTCGAATCATGCGTTGATCTGGAAATTTCTATACTTGCGCGCGCCCGTTCGAAAGCCGAGATCGAGGGTTCGTAGCGCCCTTGAAAGCCACTGTGGTGATTTTCTATAGAGCCTGAGAAATCGCCGACCAGTTCTGCCCTTTGAATCGATCATTTCTATGACCTATCTCCAATAACCCCTCCTCGGTTCGAATTAATTCTCGTGCCTTGAACACACCACCCGCCCCGCCCACCCAACCCACGATGGGGAGTCGATCGTTTTTCTAGTACGGTCGGTTGCGATCCGGAACCGTTCGGGCTTCCGAAATGCGCATCGATCCAGAAATTCCTACACTGGGCTTCGCCAATTCAAAAGAAAAGATCGAAGGTTCCGAGCATAATGAAAGCCACCAAAGTAAGTTCCAGCCTGTTTGGACAGCTGTCCATCCGTTCGAGCCTCCGTAACGCGCGTTGGTACGGAAATTTCTAAACTCGCATTCGCCAGCTCGAAAGCCGATATCGAGGGTACGGAGTGCCCCGGAACCTACCATAGCAAATTAATGTCGAGTTTCGGCAGCCGATCATTATTCCCGTTGGCCCGACCGCGGTACGGAACCGTCGGGCCTCCGAAACGCACGTCGATCGAGAAATCCCTACGCTTGGCATTGCATATTTGGAAGCTGAGATCTATGGTTTGGAGCGGCTAGGAAACCTCCATAGTAAATTTCTCTATAATATGGGTAGACGCCAAACCGCCCGGGCCTTCAAATCGTGCGTTGATCTGGAAATTCATATACTTGCGCGCGCCCGTTCGAAATCCGAGATCGAGGGTTCGTAGCGCTCTCGAAAGCCACTGTGGTGATTTTCTACAGAGCCTAGGAAATCGCCGACCAGTTCTGCCCTTTGAATCGATCATTTCTATGACCTAGCCCCAAAAAACCCTCCTCAGTTCGAATTAATTCTCGTGCATTGAACACACCACCCGCTCCGCCCACCCAACCCATGATGGGGAGTCGATCGTTTCTCTAGTTCGGTCGGTTGCGATCCGGAACCGTTCGGGCCTCCGAAACGCGCATCGATCCAGAAATCCCTGCACTCGGCTTCGCCAATTCAAAAGACAAGATGGAAGGTTCCGAGCGCAATGAAAGCCACCAAAGTAAGTTCCACGGTTGTTATCATCAAACAAAAATCATATAATTGTGTATACAACACTGACCCCTCCTCAGTTCGAATTAATTCTCGTGCCTTGAACACACCACCTGCCCCGCCCACCCAACCCACGTTGGGGAGTCGATCGTTTTTCTAGTTCGGTCGGTTGCGAACCCGAACCGTTCGGGCCTCCGAAACGCGCATCGATCCAGAAATCCCTGCACTCGGCTTTGCCAATTCAAAAGACAAGAACGAAGGTTCCGAGCGCAATAAAAGCAACCAATGTATGTTCCAGCCTGTATGGACAGCTGTGCATCCATTCTGGCCTCCGTAACGCGCGTTGTTACGGAAATTTCTAAACTCGCATTCGCCAGCTCGAAAGCCAATATCGAGGGTACGGAGCGCCCCGGAACCTAGCATAGCAAATTAATGTCGAGTTTCTGCAGCCGATCATTATTCTCGTTGGCCCGACCGCGGTACGGAACCGTCGGGCCTCCGAAACGCACGTCGATCGAGAAATCCCTACGCTTGGCTTCGCAAATTCGGAAGCTGACATCTATGGTTTGGAGCGGCTAGGAAACCTCCATAGTAAATTTCTCTATAATATGGGTAGACGCCAAACCACCCGGACCTTCGAATCGTGCGTTGATCTGGATATTCCTATACTTGCTCGCGCCCGTTCGAAAGCCGAGATCGAGGGTTCGTAGCGCTCTCGAAAGCCACTGTGGTGATTTTCTACAGAGCCTGGGAAATCGCCGACCAGTTCTGCCCGTTGAATCGATCATTTCTATGACCTAGCTCCAAAAAACCCTCCTCAGTACGAAATAATTCTCGTGCCTTGAACACACCACCCGCCTCGCCCACCCAACCCACGGTGGGGAGTCGATCGTTTTTCTAGTTCGGTCGGTTGCGAACCCGAACCGTTCGGGCCTCCGAAACGCGCATCGATCCAGAAATCCCTGCACTCGGCTTTGCCAATTCAAAAGACAAGATCGAAGGTTCTGTGCGCAATGAAAGCCACCAATGTATGTTCCAGCCTGTATGGACAGCTGTCCATCCGTTCTGGCCTCCATAACGCCCGTTGTTATGGAAATTTCTAAACTCGCATTCGCCAGCTCGAAAGCCGATATCGAGGGTACGGAGCGCCCCGGAACCTACCATAGCAAATTAATGTCGAGTTTCGGCAGCCGATCATTATTCTCGTTGGCCCGACCGCGGTACGGAACCGTCGGGCCTCCGAAACGCACGTCGATCGAGAAATCCCTACGCTTGGCTTCGCAAATTCGGAAGCTGAGATCTATGGTTTGGAGCGGCTAGGAAACCTCCATAGTAAATTTCTCTATAATATGGGTAGACGCCAAACCGCCCGGGCCTTCGAATCATGCGTTGATCTGAAAATTCCTATACTTGCGCGCGCCCGTTCGAAAGCCGAGATCGAAGGTTCGTAGCGCTCTCGAAAGCCACTGTGGTGATTTTCTACAGAGCCTGGGAAATCGCCGGCCAGTTCTGCCCCTTGAATCGATCATTTCTATGACCAAGCTCCAAAAACCCCTCCTCAGTTCGAATTAATTCTCGTGCCTTGAACACACCACCCGCCCCGCCCACCCAACTCACGGTGGGGAGTCGATCGTTTTTCTAGTTCGATCGGTTGCGAACCCGAACCGTTCGGGCCTCCGAAACGCGCATCGATCCAGAAATCCCTACGCTTGGCTTCGCAAATTCGGAAGCTGAGATCTATGGTTTGGAGCGGCTAGGAAACCTCCATAGTAAATTTCTCTATAATATGGGTAGACGCCAAACCGCCCGGGCCTTCGAATCGTGCGTTGATCTGGAAATTCCTATACTTGCGCGCGCCCGTTCGAAAGCCGAGATCGAGGGTTCGTAGCGCTCTCGAAAGCCACTGTGGTGATTTTATACAGAGCTTGGGAAATCGCCGACCAGTTCTGCCCCTTGAATCGATCATTTCTATGACCTAGCTCCAAAAACCCCTCCTCAGTTCGAATTAATTCTCGTGCCTTGAACACACCACCCGCCCCGCCCACCCAACCCACGTTGGGGAGTCGATCGTTTTTCTAGTTCGGTCGGTTGCGAACCCGAACCGTTCGGGCCTCCGAAACGAGCATCGATCCAGAAATCCCTGCACTCGGCTTTGCCAATTCAAAAGACAAGAACGAAGGTTCCGAGCGCAATAAAAGCCGCCAATGTATGTTCCAGCCTGTATGGACAGCTGTCCATCCGTTCTGGCCTCCGTAACGCGCGTTGTTACGGAAATTTCTAAACTCGCATTCGCCAGCTCGAAAGCCAATATCGAGGGTACGGAGCGCCCCGGAACCTAGCATAGCAAATTAATGTCGAGTTTCTGCAGCCGATCATTATTCTCGTTGGCCCGACCGCGGTACGGAACCGTCGGGCCTCCGAAACGCACGTCGATCGAGAAATCCCTACGCTTGGCTTCGCAAATTCGGAAGCTGACATCTATGGTTTGGAGCGGCTAGGAAACCTCCATAGTAAATTTCTCTATAATATGGGTAGACGCCAAACCGCCCGGACCTTCGAATCGTGCGTTGATCTGGATATTCCTATACTTGCGCGCACCCGTTCGAAAGCCGGGATCGAGGGTTCGTAGCGCTCTCGAAAGCCACTGTGGTGATTTTCTACAGAGCCTGGGAAATCGCCGACCAGTTCTGCCCGTTGAATCGATCATTTCTATGACCTAGCTCCAAAAAACCTCCTCAGTACGAAATAATTCTCGTGCCTTGAACACACCACCCGCCTCGCCCACCCAACCCACGGTGGGGAGTCGATCGTTTTTCTAGTTCGGTCGGTTGCGAACCCGAACCGTTCGGGCCTCCGTAACGCGCATCGATCCAGAAATCCCTGCACTCGGCTTTGCCAATTCAAAAGACAAGATCGAAGGTTCCGAGCGCAATGAAAGCCACCAATGTATGTTCCAGCCTGTATGGACAGCTGTCCATCCGTTCTGGCCTCCATAACGCGCGTTGTTATGGAAATTTCTAAACTCGCATTCGCCAGCTCGAAAGCCAATATCGAGGGTACGGGCGCCCCGGAACCAACCATAGCAAATTAATGTCGAGTTTCGGCAGCCGATCATTATTCTCGTTGGCCTGACCGCGGTACGGAACCGTCGGGCCTCCGAAACGCACGTCGATCGAGAAATCCCTACGCTTGGCTTCGCAAATTCGGAAGCTGAGATCTATGGTTTGGAGCGGCTAGGAAACCTCCATAGTAAATTTCTCTATAATATGGGTAGACGCCAAACCGCCCGGGCCTTCGAATCGTGCGTTGATCTGGAAATTCCTATACTTGCGCGCGCCCGTTCGAAAGCCGAGATCGAGGGTTCGTAGCGCTCTCGAAAGCCACTGTGGTGATTTTCTACAGAGCTTGGGAAATCGCCGACCAGTTCTGCCCCTTGAATCGATCATTTCTATGACCTAGCTCCAAAAACCCCTCCTCAGTTCGAATTAATTCTCGTGCCTTGAACACACCACCCGCCCCGCCCACCCAACCCACGTTGGGGAGTCGATCGTTTTTCTAGTTCGGTCGGTTGCGAACCTGAACCGTTCGGGCCTCCGAAACGCGCATCGATCCAGAAATCCCTGCACTCGGCTTTGCCAATTCAAAAGACAAGAACGAAGGTTCCGAGCGCAATAAAAGCCACCAATGTATGTTCCAGCCTGTATGGACAGCTGTCCATCCGTTCTGGCCTCCGTAACACGCGTTGTTACGGAAATTTCTAAACTCGCATTCGCCAGCTCGAAAGCCAATATCGAGGGTACGGAGCGCCCCAGAACCTAGCATAGCAAATTAATGTCGAGTTTCTGCAGCCGATCATTATTCTCGTTGGCCCGACCGCGGTACGGAACCGTCGGGCCTCCGAAACGCACGTCGATCGAGAAATCCCTACGCTTGGCTTCGCAAATTCGGAAGCTGACATCTATGGTTTGGAGCGGCTAGGAAACCTCCATAGTAAATTTCTCTATAATATGGGTAGACGCCAAACCACCCGGACCTTCGAATCGTGCGTTGATCTGGATATTCCTATACTTGCTCGCGCCCGTTCGAAAGCCGAGATCGAGGGTTCGTAGCGCTCTCGAAAGCCACTGTGGTGATTTTCTACAGAGCCTGGGAAATCGCCGACCAGTTCTGCCCGTTGAATCGATCATTTCTATGACCTAGCTCCAAAAAACCCTCCTCAGTACGAAATAATTCTCGTGCCTTGAACACACCACCCGCCTCGCCCACCCAACCCACGGTGGGGAGTCGATCGTTTTTCTAGTTCGGTCGGTTACGAACCCGAACCGTTCGGGCCTCCGAAACGCGCATCGATCCAGAAATCCCTGCACTCGGCTTTGCCAATTCAAAAGACAAGATCGAAGGTTCCGTGCGCAATGAAAGCCACCAATGTATGTTCCAGCCTGTATGGACAGCTGTCCATCCGTTCTGGCCTCCATAACGCCCGTTGTTATGGAAATTTCTAAACTCGCATTCGCCAGCTCGAAAGCCGATATCGAGGGTACGGAGCGCCCCGGAACCTACCATAGCAAATTAATGTCGAGTTTCGGCAGCCGATCATTATTCTCGTTGGCCCGACCGCGGTACGGAACCGTCGGGCCTCCGAAACGCACGTCGATCGAGAAATCCCTACGCTTGGCTTCGCAAATTCGGAAGCTGAGATCTATGGTTTGGAGCGGCTAGGAAACCTCCATAGTAAATTTCTCTATAATATGGGTAGACGCCAAACCGCCCGGGCCTTCGAATCATGCGTTGATCTGAAAATTCCTATACTTGCGCGCGCCCGTTCGAAAGCCGAGATCGAAGGTTCGTAGCGCTCTCGAAAGCCACTGTGGTGATTTTCTACAGAGCCTGGGAAATCGCCGGCCAGTTCTGCCCCTTGAATCGATCATTTCTATGACCAAGCTCCAAAAACCCCTCCTCAGTTCGAATTAATTCTCGTGCCTTGAACACACCACCCGCCCCGCCCACCCAACTCACGGTGGGGAGTCGATCGTTTTTCTAGTTCGATCGGTTGCGAACCCGAACCGTTCGGGCCTCCGAAACGCGCATCGATCCAGAAATCCCTGCACTCGGCTTTGCCAATTCAAAAGACAAGATCGAAGGTTCCGAGCGCAATGAAAGCCACCAATGTATGTTCCAGCCTGTATGGACAGATGTCCATTCGTTCTAGCCTCCGTAACGCGCGTTGTTACGGAAATTTCTAAACTCGCATTCGCCAGCTCGAAAGCCAATATCGAGGGTACGTAGCGCCCCGGAACCTACCATAGCAAATTAATGTCGAGTTTCGGCAGCCGATCATTATTCTCGTTGGCCCGACCGCAGTACGGAACCGTCGGGCCTCCGAAACGCACGTCGATCGAGAAATCCCTACGCTTGGCATTGCATATTTGGAAGCTGAGATCTATGGTTTGGAGCGGCTAGGAAACCTCCATAGTAAATTTCTCTATAATATGGGTAGACGCCAAACCGCCCGGGCCTTCAAATCGTGCGTTGATCTGGAAATTCATATACTTGCGCGCGCCCGTTCGAAATCCGAGATCGAGGGTTCGTAGCGCTCTCGAAAGCCACTGTGGTGATTTTCTACAGAGCCTAGGAAATCGCCGACCAGTTCTGCCCTTTGAATCGATCATTTCTATGACCTAGCCCCAAAAAACCCTCCTCAGTTCGAATTAATTCTCGTGCATTGAACACACCACCCGCTCCGCCCACCCAACCCATGATGGGGAGTCGATCGTTTCTCTAGTTCGGTCGGTTGCGATCCGGAACCGTTCGGGCCTCCGAAACGCGCATCGATCCAGAAATCCCTGCACTCGGCTTCGCCAATTCAAAAGACAAGATGGAAGGTTCCGAGCGCAATGAAAGCCACCAAAGTAAGTTCCAGCCTGTTTGGACAGCTGTCCATCCGTTCAGGCCTCCGTAACGCGCGTTGTTACCGAAATTTCTAAACTCGCATTCGCCAGCTCGAAAGCTGATATCGAGGGTACAGAGCGCCCCAGAACCTACCATAGCAAATTATTGTCGAGTTTCGGCAGCCGATCATTATTCTCGTTGGCCCGACCACGGTACGGAACCGTCGGGCCTCCGAAACTCACGTCGATCGAGAAATCCCTACGCTTGGCTTCGCAAATTCGTAAGATGAGATCTATGGTTTGGAGCGGCTAGGAAACCTCCATAGTAAATTTCTCTATAATATGGGTAGACGCCAAACCGCCCGCGCCTTCGAATCGTGCGTTGATCTGGAAATTCCTATACTTGCGCGTGCCCGTTCGAAAGCCGAGATCGAGGGTTCGTAGCGCTCTCGAAAGCCGATGTGGTGATTTTCTACAGAGCCTGGGAAATCGCCGACCAGTTCTGCGCCTTGAATCGATCATTTCTATGACCTAGCTCCAAAAACCCCTCCTCAGTTCGAATTAATTCTCGTGCCTTGAACACACCACCCGCCCGGCCCACCCAACCCATGGTGGGGAGTGGATCGTTTTTCTAGTTCGGTCGGTTGCGATCCGTAACCGTTCGGGCCTTCGAAACGCGCATCGATCCAGAAATCCCTGCACTCGGCTTTGCCAATTCAAAAGACAAGATCGAAGGTTCCGAGCGCAATGAAAGCCACCAATGTAAGTTCCAGCCTGTACGGACAGCTGTCCATCCGTTCGGGCCTCCGTAACGCGCGTTGTTACGGAAATTTCTAAACTCGCATTCGCCAGCTCGAAAGCCGATATCGAGGGTACGGAGCACCCCGGAACCTACCATAGCAAATTAATGTCGAGTTTCGGCAGCCGATCATTATTCTAGTTGGCCCGACCGTGGTACGGAACCGTCGGGCCTCCGAAACGCACGTCGATCGAGAAATCCTTATGCTTGGCTTCGTAAATTCGAAAGCTGAGATCTATGGTTTGGAGCGGCTAGGAAACCTCCATAGTAAATTTCTCTATAATATGGGTAGACGCCAAACCGCCCGGGCCTTCGAATCGTGCGTTGATCTGGAAATTCCTATACTTACGCGCGCCCGTTCGAAAGCCGAGATCGAGGGTTCGTAGCGCTCTCGAAAGCCACTGTGGTGATTTTCTACAGAGCCTGGGAAATCGCCGACCAGTTCTGCCCCTTGAATCGATCTTTTCTATGACCTAGCTCCAAAAACCCCTCCTCAATTCGAATTAATTCTCGTGCCTTGAACACACCACCCGCCCCACCCACGGTGGGGAGTCGATCGTTTTTCTAGTCCGGTCGGTTGCGATCCGGAACCGTTCGGGCCTCCGAAACGCGCATCGATCCAGAAATCCCTGCACTCGGCTTCGCCAATTCAAAAGACAAGATCGAAGGTTCCGAGCGCAATGAAAGCCACCAAAGTAAGTTGCAGCCTGTTTGGACAGCTGTCCATTCGTTCGGGCCTCCGTAACGCGCGTTGTTACGGAAATTTCTAAACTCGCATTCACCAGCTCGAAAGCCGATATCGAGGGTACGGAGCGCCGCGGAACCTACTATAGCAAATTAATGTCGAGTTTCGGCAGCCGATCATTATTCTCGTTGGCCCGACCGCGGTACGGAACCGTCGGGCCTCCGAAACGCACGTCGATCGAGAAATCCCTACGCTTGGCTTCGTAAATTCGTAAGATGAGATCTATGGTTTGGAGCGGCTAGGAAACCTCCATAGTAAATTTCTCTATAATATGGGTAGACGCCAAACCGCCCGCGCCTTCGAATCGTGCGTTGATCTGGAAATTCCCATACTTGCGCGCGCCCGTTCGAAAGCCGAGACCGAGGGTTCGTAGCGCTCTCGAAAGCCACTGTGGTGATTTTATACAGAGCCTGGGAAATCGCCGACCAGTTCTGCCCCTTGAATCGATCATTTCTATGACCTAGCTCCAAAAACCCCTCCTCAGTTCGAATTAATTCTCGTGCCTTGAACACACCACCCGCCCCGCCCACCCAACCCACGGTGGGGAGTCGATCGTTTTTCTAGTTCGGTCGGTTGCGATCCGGAACCGTTCGGGCCTCCGAAACGCACATCGATCCAGAAATCCCTGCACTCAGCTTTGCCAATTCAAAAGACAAGATCGAAGGTTCCGAGCGCAATGAAAGCCACCAATGTATGTTCCAGCCTGTATGGACAGCTGTCCATCTGTTCGGGCCTCCGTAACGCGCGTTGTTACGGAAATTTCTAAACTCGCATTCGCCAGCTTGAAAGCCGATATGGAGGGTACGGAGCGCCCCGGGACCAACCATAGCAAATTAATGTCGAGTTTCGGCAGCCGATCATTATTCTCGTTGGCCCGACCGCGGTACGGAACCGTCGGGCCTCCGAAACGCACGTCGATCGAGAAATCCCTACGCTTGGCTTCGCAAATTCGTAAGATGAGATCTATGGTTTTGAGCGGCTAGGAAACCTCCATAGTAAACTTCTATATAATATGGGTAGATGCTAAACCGCCCGCGCCTTCGAATCGTGCATTGATCTGGAAATTCCCATACTTGCACGTACCCGTTCGAAAGCCTAGATCGAGGGTTCGTAGCGCTCTCGAAAGCCACTGTGGTGATTTTCTACAGAGCCTGGGAAATCGCCGACCAGTTCTGCCCCTTGAATCGATAATTTCTATGACCTAGCTCCAAAAACCCTCCTCAGTTCGAATTAATTCTCGTGCCTTGAACACACAACCCGCCCCGCCCACCCAACCCACGGTGGGGAGTCGATCGTTTTTCTAGTTCGGTCGGTTGTGATCCGGAACCGTTCGGGCCTCCGAAACGCGCATCGATCCAGAAATCCCTGCACTCGGCTTCGCCAATTCAAAAGAAAAGATCGAAGGTTCCGAGCGCAATGAAAGCCACCAAAGTAAGTTCCAGCCTGTTTGGACAGCTGTCCATCCGTTCGGGCCTCCGTAACGCGCGTTGTTACGGAAATTTCTAAACTCCCATTCGCCAGCTCGAAAGCCGATATCGAGGGTACGGAGCGCCCCGGAACCTACCATAGCAAATTAATGTCGAGTTTCGGCAGCCGATCATTATTCTCGTTGGCCCGACCGCGATACGGAACCGTCGGGCCTCCGTAACGCACGTCGATCGAGAAATCCCTACGCTTGGCTTCGCAAATTCGTAAGATGAGATCTATGGTTTGGAGCGGCTAGGAAACCTCCATAGTAAATTTCTCTATAATATGGGTAAACGCCAAACCGCCCGCGCCTTCGAATCGTGCGTTGATCTGGAAATTCCCATACTTGCGCGCGCCCGTTCGAAAGCCGAGACCGAGGGTTCGTAGCGCTCTCGAAAGCCACTGTGGTGATTTTATACAGAGCCTGGGAAATCGCCGACCAGTTCTGCCCCTTGAATCGATCATTTCTATGACCTAGCTCCAAAAACCCCTCCTCAGTTCGAATTAATTCTCGTGCCTTGAACACACCACCCGCCCCGCCCACCCAACCCACGGTGGGGAGTCGATCGTTTTTCTAGTTCGGTCGGTTGCGATCCGGAACCGTTCGGGCCTCCGAAACGCACATCGATCCAGAAATCCCTGCACTCAGCTTTGCCAATTCAAAAGACAAGATCGAAGGTTCCGAGCGCAATGAAAGCCACCAATGTATGTTCCAGCCTGTATGGACAGCTGTCCATCTGTTCGGGCATCCGTAACGCGCGTTGTTACGGAAATTTCTAAACTCGCATTCGCCAGCTTGAAAGCCGATATGGAGGGTACGGAGCGCCCCGGGACCTACCATAGCAAATTAATGTCGAGTTTCGGCAGACGATCATTATTCTCGTTGGCCCGACCGCGGTACGGAACCGTCGGGCCTCCGAAACGCACGTCGATCGAGAAATCCCTACGCTTGGCTTCGCAAATTCGTAAGATGAGATCTATGGTTTTGAGCGGCTAGGAAACCTCCATAGTAAACTTCTATATAATATGGGTAGATGCTAAACCGCCCGCGCCTTCGAATCGTGCATTGATCTGGAAATTCCCATACTTGCACGTACCCGTTCGAAAGCCTAGATCGAGGGTTCGTAGCGCTCTCGAAAGCCACTGTGGTGATTTTCTACAGAGCCTGGGAAATCGCCGACCAGTTCTGCCCCTTGAATCGATAATTTCTATGACCTAGCTCCAAAAACCCTCCTCAGTTCGAATTAATTCTCGTGCCTTGAACACACCACCCGCCCCGCCCACCCAACCCACGGTGGGGAGTCGATCGTTTTTCTAGTTCGGTCGGTTGTGATCCGGAACCGTTCGGGCCTCCGAAACGCGCATCGATCCAGAAATCCCTGCACTCGGCTTCGCCAATTCAAAAGAAAAGATCGAAGGTTCCGAGCGCAATGAAAGCCACCAAAGTAAGTTCCAGCCTGTTTGGACAGCTGTCCATCCGTTCGGGCCTCCGTAACGCGCGTTGTTACGGAAATTTCTAAACTCCCATTCGCCAGCTCGAAAGCCGATATCGAGGGTACGGAGCGCCCCGGAACCTACCATAGCAAATTAATGTCGAGTTTCGGCAGCCGATCATTATTCTCGTTGGCCCGACCGCGGTACGGAACCGTCGGGCCTCCGAAACGCACGTCGATCGAGAAATCCCTACGCTTGGCTTCGCAAATTCGTAAGATGAGATCTATGGTTTGGAGCGGCTAGGAGACCTCCATAGTAAATTTCTCTATAATATGGGTAAACGCCAAACCGCCCGCGCCTTCGAATCGTGCGTTGATCTGGAAATTCCCATACTTGCGCGCGCCCGTTCGAAAGCCGAGATCGAGGGTTCGTAGCGCTCTCGAAAGCCACTGTGGTGATTTTCTACAGAGCCTGGGAAATCGCCGACCAGTTCTGCCCCTTGAATCGATCATTTCTATGACCTAGCTCCAAAAACCCCTCCTCAGTTCGAATTAATTCTCGTGCCTTGAACACACCACCCGCCCCGCCCACCCAACCCACGGTGGGGAGTCGATCGTTTTTCTAGTTCGGTCGGTTGCGATCCGGAACCGTTCGGGCCTCCGAAACACACATCGATCCAGAAATCCCTGCACTCGGCTTCGCCAATTCAAAAGACAAGGTCGAAGGTTCCGAGCGCAATGAAAGCCACCAAAGTAAGTTCCATCCTGTTTGGACAGCTGTCCATCCGTTCGGGCCTCCGTAACGCGCGTTGTTACGGAAATTTCTAAACTCGCATTCGCCAGCTCGAAAGCCAATATCGAGGGTACGGAGCGCCCCGGAACCTACCATAGCAAATTAATGTCGAGTTTCGGCAGCCGATCATTATTCTCGTTGGCCCGACCGCGGTACGGAACCGTCGGGCCTCCGAAACGCACGTCGATCGAGAAATCCCTACGCTTGGCTTCACAAATTCGTAAGATGAGATCTATGGTTTGGAGCGGCTAGGAAACCTCCATAGTAAATTTCTCTATAATATGGGTAGACGCCAAACCGCCCGCGCCTTCGAATCGTGCGTTGATCTGGAAATTCCCATACTTGCGCGCGCCCGTTCGAAAGCCGAGATCGAGGGTTCGTAGCGCTCTCGAAAGCCACTGTGGTGATTTTCTACAGAGCCTGGCAAATCGCCGACCAGTTCTGCCCCTTGAATCGATCATTTCTATGACCTAGCTCCAAAAACCCCTCCTCAGTTCGAATTAATTCTCGTGCCTTGAACACACCACCCGCCCCGCCCACCCAACCCACGGTGGGGAGTCGATCGTTTTTCTAGTTCGGTCGGTTGCGATCCGGAACCGTTCGGGCCTCCGAAACGCGCATCGATCCAGAAATCCCTACACTCGGCTTCGCCAATTAAAAAGACAAGGTCGAAGGTTCCGAGCGCAATGAAAGCCACCAAAGTAAGTTCCAGCCTGTTTGGACAGTTGTCCATCCGTTCGGGCCTCTGTAACGCGCGTTGTTACGGAAATTTCTAAACTCGCATTCGCCAGCTCGAAAGCCGATATCGATGGTACGGAGCGCCCCGGAACCTACCATAGAAAATTAATGTCAAGTTTCGACAGCCGATCATTATTCTCGTTGGCCCGACCGCGGTACGGAACCGTCGGGCCTCCGAAACGCACGTCGATCGAGAAATCCCTACGCTTGGCTTCGCAAATTCGTAAGATGAGATCTATGGTTTGGAGCGGCTAGGAAACCTCCATAGTAAATTTCTCTATAATATGGGTAGACGCCAAACCGCCCGCGCCTTCGAATCGTGCGTTGATCTGGAAATTCCCACACTTGCGCGCGCCCGTTCGAAAGCCGAGACCGAGGGTTCGTAGCGCTCTCGAAAGCCACTGTGGTGATTTTCTACAGAGCCTGGGAAATCGCCGACCAGTTCTGCCCCTTGAATCGATCATTTCTATGACCTAGCTCCAAAAACCCCTCCTCAGTTCGAATTAATTCTCGTGCCTTGAACACACCACCCGCCCCGCCCACCCAACCCACGGTGGGGAGTCGATCGTTTTTCTAGTTCGGTCGGTTGCGATCCGGAACCGTTCGGGCCTCCGAAACGCACATCGATCCAGAAATCCCTGCACTCAGCTTTGCCAATTCAAAAGACAAGATCGAAGGTTCCGAGTGCAATGAAAGCCACCAATGTATGTTCCAGCCTGTATGGACAGCTGTCCATCTGTTCGGGCCTCCGTAACGCGCGTTGTTACGGAAATTTCTAAACTCGCATTCGCCAGCTTGAAAGCCGATATGGAGGGTACGGAGCGCCCCGGGACCTACCATAGCAAATTAATGTCGAGTTTCGGCAGCCGATCATTATTCTCGTTGGCCCGACCGCGGTACGGAACCGTCGGGCCTCCGAAACGCACGTCGATCGAGAAATCCCTACGCTTGGCTTCGCAAATTCGTAAGATGAGATCTATGGTTTGGAGCGGCTAGGAAACCTCCATAGTAAATTTCTCTATAATATGGGTAGACGCCAAACCGCCCGCGCCTTCGAATCGTGCGTTGATCTGGAAATACCCATGCTTGCGCGCGCCCGTTCGAAAGCCGAGATCGAGGGTTCGTAGCGCTCTCGAAAGCCACCGTGGTGATTTTCTACAGAGCCTGGGAAATCGCCGACCAGTTCTGCCCCTTGAATCGATCATTTCTATGACCTAGCTCCAAAAACCCCTCAACAGTTCGAATTAATTCTCGTGCCTTGAACACACCACCCGCCCCGCCCACCCAACCCACGGTGGGGAGTCGATCGTTTTTCTAGTTCGGTCGGTTGCGATCCGGAACCGTTCGGGCCTCCGAAACGCGCATCGATCTAGAAATCCCTGCACTCGGCTTTACCAATTCAAAAGACAAGATCGAAGGTTCCGAGCGCAATGAAAGCCACCAATGTAAGTTCCAGCCTGTATGGACAGCTGTCCATCCGTTCGGGCCTCCGTAATGCGCGTTGTTACGGAAATTTCTAAACTCGCATTCGCCAGCTCGAAAGCCAATATCGAGGGTACGGAGCGCCCCGGAACCTACCATAGCAAATTAATGTCGAGTTTCGGCAGCCGATCATTATTCTCGTTAGCCCGACTGCAGTACGGAACCGTCGGGCCTCCGAAACGCACGTCGATCGAGAAATCCCTACGCTTGGCTTCGCAAATTCGGAAGCTGAGATCTATGGTTTGGAGCGGCTAGGAAACCTCCATAGTAAATTTCTCTATAATGTGGGTTGAACCGGAAATTCCTATACTTGCGCGCGCCCGTTCGAAAGCCGAGATCGAGGGTTCGTAGCGCTCTCGAAAGCCACCGTGGTGATTTTCTACAGAGCCTGGGAAATCGTCAACCGGTTCTGCCCCTTGAATCGATCATTTCTATGACCTAGCTCCAAAAACCCCTCCTCAGTTCGAATTAATTCTCGTGCCTTGAACACACCACCCGCCCCGCCCACCCAACCCACGGTGGTGTAACACCCCGTATGTTAAATAACTTGTTATAACATAAATCAGAGCAGAATTAAATTTAATATTCTGAATCAGGGGAAACGGGCTGTGCCATTGCGTTCGTCTCGGAAAAATACGCGAAATAGAGTCCGAGTTTTCGTAAATCGGAGTCCGTATGACCAAGTTATGGCCCGTCAAAGTTTCACGAAAAATCGAAAACGAAAACTGCTCATGTTTTGAGGCCCGGGATGAGTTTTGGGCTGTTTTTTTTGGGCCCTAAATGGTTCCTACACTTGACTTCTTCCCCAAGACATGCTTTAAAGGCTAGTATTGGTTCTAGGGTATATCCTATGGTCCTAAAACATCTAACTAATCTATATATACACCCTAATACCCCCCCTTATCCTTACCAAAAATAGATCTAAGGCCATTATGCCACCACCTAGAAAATTGGAGAGTCTCCACTAAAAATCCTAAGAGGGTTTGCAAGCTAATCTACATCTTCTTCTACTTAATCATTGGGATTTGCTTCATTTAACTTGCTAATCTTGTTTTGGTGAGCTTCTATCCCCTTAATAATCAATTATTGAATTGATTATGATAAGATGTGATAAAGTATGGCTATGTTTGTGGATCCATATATTTATGCAAGCTTGATGTAGTGAATATTATGTGTTTTGCAAGTTATATGCCTTATGTCATGCAAGTTTCATAATATGTAATCATGATATTTTTATGCAAGTTGTTTCATGATGTTTATGATGCAAAACACTAAGTGAATATGGATCCATTATGCAAACATGTTATGCAAGTATGTGAGTACTTATGCAAGTCATGTATATGCTTATATGCATGTTTAACATCCTATGCAAGTATGTGAATGTTTATGCAAGTTATGTATATGTTGAAATGCAAGTTTAACATAATATGCAAGCCTATGCAAGTATGTGAATGTTTATGCAAGTTATGTATATGTTGAAATGCAAGTTTAACATAATATGCAAGCCTATGCAAGTATGTGAATGTTTATGCAAGTTATGTATATGTTGAAATGCAAGTTTAACATAATATGCAAGCCTATGCAAGTATGTGAATGTTTATGCAAGTTATGTATATGTTGAAATGCAAGTTTAACATAATATGCAAGCCTATGCAAGTATGTGAATGTTTATGCAAGTTATGTATATGTTGAAATGCAAGTTTAACATGATATGCAAGCTTATGCAAGTATATGAATGCTTATGCAAGTATGTGAGTGCTTATGCAAGTTAAGTATATGCTAAAATGCAAGTTCTACATGTTATGCAAATCACATGTATGATGATATGTAAGTTCATATGCAACATGTTATGCAAATCACATGTTTGATGATATGTAAGTTCATATGCAACATGTTATGTAAGACACATGTTTGATAATATGCAAGTTTGGGTTGAATATAGTTGGGTTAATATATGCTCATATATGCAAGTTGACATCCTCTTAACCCATGACAAAGTTGTATGCTAAACCCATGATAGTTTTGATGGATCTTCCCCTTTATTATGCCATGAAATGAGAACGATTTACGTGGGGAAACGATGGGGTTGGTAAATATGTTAATTAAAGCATGGTTGGGTATGATTAAGCATACCATAAAAATAAATTATCATAAGTGGGAATTTACCTATTGAGTTAGGTCTACCCCATGGGAATTAACCTATTGAGTTAGGTCTACCCATGTTATGGAAAACTTGATATTAATTAGGAATAATTAATATGGGGGTGATTAATTAGGTGTAATTAATCGACTAAGACACGAGGTTGGACTCATTTGTAGTGTAAAACTGCCCGGACCCGACCGGCTTAACCAGTTGCTACAAATGTCAGCCCAATGTGAGAGGTCTTAGCCATAAATTAAATACGTGATTAAGGTAAAGACACGAGGTTAGACTCTGTTATGACGTAAGACTGCCCGGACTCTACCGGCTTAACCAGGCGGTCATAACAGCCAGTCTAATGTGGGAGGTCTTTATGGGAGATCACGGTCTTAATTAATTAAGAAACACTTAACCATATTAGCATGTAGTGGGACATGAGGGGTTAAGTGGGTGCCTTGGGTGGCATATAGTAACTAGTGGGGGTGCCTTGGGTGGCATTAGGAAACTAGTGGGTTGCCTTGGGTGGCAATAGAAAATACGATAAGAATACTTAACCAAAGTGGAACATGTAACTAAACATGATTAAAGGGTTAAGTAAGTGCCTTGGGTGGCATGGGGAAATCAAGTAAGTGCCTTGGGTGGCATGTGGGAATCAAGTAAGTGCCTTGGGTGGCATGTGGGAATCAAGTAAGTGCCTTGGGTGGCATGCGAAAATCTAGTGGGTGCCTTAAGGGGCAATTGTAATATAATTGGATGACTTAACCAAACCTTAACATGTAAGGGGGCATGATTATAAAAAGGGGTTAAGTGGGATGCACTAGATAAAATGACAAGCTTAAGTAGTAGCTTGTGGGGGGCCCATTTCAACCAATATCCCAAACGTATCTTTGTGGGCTCGACCCATGTCGAGTGACGGGACACGCATATTGGGCTTGATTATAAGAGGCCAAAACGGGGTAGCGGTGGCAACGCAAGTCCAACGGGTTTCATATGCGTGTGTGGGCCCGGGCTGGTAGATAAGCCGTTGTTGCATCGTGTAGATATAAAGCCGTGCACCGTTGATAGTATTGGGTAGCCACTTTAGGGGAGTGATACACCCCACTATGGGACCAGCACGGGTATCTACGTTAGGGAGCCGATCGCTTGGGGTAGTGGGGTACACCTAGTAGAGATAGGGGCAGACGACACCTATGTAGTCAACTAGGGTACAGGAAACTACTGGTTATATCTATCTTTGATATCCTTGGGTGGGATCAACCTTTGAGTAGGAGTGACTGGTGTGGTGCAGTTAGTAATTATCCTTGGGTGGGTAGATGTGTCTTTACGGTTATCTTAGTTCGTCCTGTGTTCGTGGGCAACTTAGTGTAGTCATTATCCCCAAAGATACCATACCGAGTTCATATCATACCCTAATTACTTTAATAATTGTATTATTAAGGAGATAGGGTTCACTCAGGCTTATGTCTGACCCCCGTTGTTTTTATCTTTTTCCTTCAGGTCCTCAGGTTGGGCCTAGTGCTAGTGGGCTTTGATCAGTTTGCTTTATCTATCTCTTGGAGCTTGGACCGTAGATGTAGAGCTCAGCTTATCTTATCTTTTCTGTTATGGCTATTTGTTATGAGTAGTGGGATTATGTACTTATTTTATTCAGGATGGATATTCTTTACTTGACTCTTGTTATGGTTTTATGATGTAACCAAACATGTTTTACTTTCCGCTGCTTTGAGATGATGTTTTAAATTTTCAAGTATTACATTATATCTGTCTTGTTGTAATTTTACTGTTCTATACTCACTAAAAATACTCCACCGATGCTATGGCATTCCCTTAGTGAGTGACTATAGCGGGTGTGGGGTGTTACACGTGGTATCAGAGCTTAAGGTTACCAGAACAGATAAAATTTTTAGAAAAACTATTTTCTAAGAATATTTTTGAAAGGAGTATTTTCTAAAACTTGTCTTTTAAGAGAAAAGTTTTTGAAAGAAAAGCATAATCCCCAATAGCCATATCTATATCTTTCGAATTCTCCATTTTGAATCTCTTCCTCTCTCTCATTTTGAGTTTCCCCTCCGCGTATAGATGATCTTTCTAAGATGGATAAGGATGGAAAACCACTTCAAGGGACTCAGACGTAAATCTGGTTAGAAGTTGGTTCAAGAAGAGAGGAAGGCTCAAATAGTTGTTTGGTTAATGAAGGGTGAAACCTCATTGGTGGGAGGTTGTGAGTGGAGAATAGGGAAGAGGAAGGCTAGTAGTTATCCTTTTGAGAGGAATAGGACACGTTATTAGGATTGTCCAAAGAAGCAAGGGCAAGGTATGGAATCTTCTGGGGGGTAATTGTATTCCCTCACGACTAAGGTACCAGATGGGGATAAGACCGTCTAGGTTGGAATTTGGATTTCTTTATTATCCGATTCAAACTTTATTTGATCCTGATATATCGAGTTCGTTTATCTCACCATTGATAGTTGAGTCACTGCACTTAGACACCAGTTTGGTTGATGATCCCTTAGTTGTTTCAAACCCAATTGGGCTCCATGGTGTTGTTGGGTTTGAAAGTTTTTATACTTAGCATTGAGTTTAGATGTGATGCTTGTTGGGCTTCACGGGCTATGGGTTAGTTCTGGGCATGGACTGGTTATCCAGTAGGGGTGCCGTTTTTGATTTTGGAGGGAGAGTTGTTAGGCTTATGGGCCGCTTGGGTAACACTCTCGAGATCTCTTGTAATCCCATAGAATCTGTTATGCTAAGTTATCTATAATCGCTTGACATGTTGGTCTAGAATTTGTGATCTGTTAGAGCGGTCCGGGAATACCCAGATGTGTATAAGGAGGTGAAGGGCTTACCTCCGGAGCTGGAAATTGACTCCCAAATATATCTGGTGGGTAAGGCTAAACCAGTGTCTTGGCCAGTGTGCCACGTGGCTCCTCGTGAGAGGAGGGAACTCCATAAGTAAGTAGGCGATTTGCTTGAGAAGGGGTTCATAAGACGAAGTATATCGGAGTGGGGCGCTCCAGTAGTTTTTGCCACGAAGGCGGATGGGTCCCTCAGACTTTGTGTAGGCTAAAGAGAGCTAAATAAACTCACAAAGAAGTATAGACACCCATTGTCGAGGATTGATGATCTCTTTGATCAGTTAGTGGGCGCCTCAGTATTTTCGCAGTTGGACTTAGCCACGGGATTTCATCAGTTGAGAGTGGCTGAGGATAGTACAGAGAAGACTGCCTTTAGGAATCCAGATGATTTTTTTTATGAGTGGCTGGTGATGCCATTGGGTTTGACGAACGCCCCCGTATACTTTGATGATTTGATAAGAAGGGTGTTCAAGGAGTACCTAAATAAGTTGTGATGGACTTTGTGGATGACATCTTGGTCTTTTCTAGGAGCAAAGCCAGTTAGGGAAAAACGGTGGTTTTGGAGTAAGACTGGCGGGGACATCCAGGGTTGGACAAGGGGCTTAATTATTTAGCCGTTTTTACTAGTATCATCTCACGAAGATCGTCTGAATTCGAAGGAGGTATCCCTTGGGTGTTTGTCTGATATTGGTTTAGGCCTTTGGGGCTTGCATTTGGGGTAATGCCGAGTTCGATTAGGGTGGTCTGCGTGAGGGATGGATAGCTGTGATGATTTTGGATGATATCCTGGTGGAGAAGAGCATGCCCTACATCTTAGGGAAGTGCTGGAGGCTCTTCAAGCGCATAATCTTAGGACAGTAAAAGTGGATGGGATTTTTAGCATCCTATGGGTTTGAGATAGCGTATACCCCTGGCAAGGGTAACATGGTAGCGGACACCTTAAGTAGAAAAAGGGATTGTCCTCGAGTTTGTGGTTCGTTGAATGAAGGAGCCTAGAGTTTATTTCTATGATGGATTTCAGACCTTCCGTTAATTGTGTACCCGGTTTGCTAGCTTCCTTGGAAGTTAGACCTACTCTTTTGGGGCAAATTGTAGAAGCACAGAGGGACGACCCACAGTTGGTTGAGTTAGTAGAAAAGCTCATAAGGGGGGGAGTCGTCCAGCCATTTGAGTAGGTACACCCTAGATGATAGGGGGTGCTTGTGTAGAGACAGTAGACTTTGTGTACCGCAAGATGAGGGTTTGAGGAAGGTTATTCCTAATAATGCACACCGTTTTAGGATGACCATTCATCCCGGTGGGGACGAGATGTACCAAGACATGAAAAGGACTTTCTTCTAGGCCGGTATGAAGAAAGATGTGGCCGAGTATGTTGCTAGATGCTTGGTGTGCCAACAAGTAAAAGCAGAGCAAAAGAAGCCAGGTGGGTTGCTTCATCCTTTGGAAGTTCCGATATGGAAGTGGGATAGTGTCTCGATGGACTTCGTTGATGGTTTACCGAGATCGAGGAAGGGCAATACAGGAATTTGGGTCGTGGTTGATAGACTTACTAAGAGCGCCCATTTCATACCCGTAAAGAGTAAGAGGACTGCTCCATGGCTTGCTTCAGTCTATGTTCGAGAGATAGTTCGATTGCGTGGGGTACCTTCCAGCATAGTGAGTGATCGAGATCCTATCTTCACTAGTGAGTTTTGGAAGAGTTTACAGGAGGCGGTGGGGACTCAGTTGTGTTTGAGCACCGCATATCATCCTCAGACAGACGGCCAGACCGAGAGGGTGAACCGTGTTTTGGAAGACCTTTTGAGGCTTTGTATCTTGGATTTTGGAGGTACATGGGAAGAGCATCTTCCTTTGGTGGAGTTTGCATATAACAACAGCTTCCAGTCTAGTATTGGCATGGCACCTTTTGAAGCTCTTTATGGAAGGCCTTGTCGATCACCTACATGTTGGTGGGAATCTACGGATAAGATCTTGCTAGGGCCCGATATGGTTAGAGAGACTTCAGAGAAGGTTGATTTGATTCGAAGAAGGATGAAAGCAGCGCAAGACAGACAGAAATCTTATGCAGATAAGAGGAGGACTGATCTTGAGTTTGAAGTTGGGGACATGGTTTTTGTCAAAGTGTCTCCATTACGGAATGTTGTTCGCTTTGGATCCGCTGGGAAGTTAGCACCGAGGTTTGTAGGACCGTTTCCTGTCAAGGAAAGAATTGGACGGATGGCATATAGGGTGGAGTGGCCAGACAGACTTAGTGGTATACATGATGTTTTCCATGTGTCACATTTGAGGAAGTGCCTACATGAGACCGCAGAGGTGGTAGAGCCGAGCTTGCTTAGAGAAGTGGAAGTAGAGCGTGATGCGACGATTCGACGAGCTCCTACTCGCATCCTTGGGTCAGAGATTAAGAAGTTGAGAAACAGAGAGGTTCAGCTAGTCAAAGTGCAATGGGGAGATGACGAGAGCAATGCTACTTGGGAGACGGAAGCGAAGATGCGTTCTTTGTACCCTTTTCTTTTCGAGAGTATGTTCTTTAACTTCTCCTTTATTGCCTATCTTATACTTATCTTGTCCTTAGTATGTCCTCTCGTTAGCACCTTTGACCTTTTAGATAGGGTAAACCTATGGTTGAAACATGTGTTTGAGACATGTTATGATTGATGGATGCAAGTGGATGCAAGTGTTTGCTAGTGGTTGCTCGTGGATGCATATACACACACTTTAGGCACTAGATCGGCTCAATCACTTCATATTGCATATTGCATATAAATGTGTGTAGGTAGCTATATTAATGGATGTATGATGGTTGTGCTATCATATGGATGATGCATTTATTCGGTGAATGATTGTGCACGCATGTAGAAATAGTATGTGTCGATAGGGTTCTTTCGCATACATATTGGATGCATGGCACTATCATGGTTTTCATTAATGAGGTCAACTGAATCAGTAGACCGCTTGATTTTGCATTAGATAGGGAACATATACACACACTTTTTGCATATGTTCATACAACATTAGAAACTTTAAGGACAATGGATGCCAGTGTTTGATGGTTGAGTAGATGGTTGTTTGGTTGGTAGGATACGTTCTTCTTGACTTAGAGATTTCGGGGACGAAATCCTTTAAGTAGGGGAGAATGTAACACCCCGTATGTTAAATAACTTGTTATAACATAAATCAGAGCAGAATTAAATTTAATATTCTGAATCAGGGGAAACGGGCTGTGCCATTGCGTTCGTCTCGGAAAAATACGCGAAATAAAGTCCGAGTTTTCGTAAATCGGAGTCCGTATGACCAAGTTATGGCCCGTCAAAGTTTCACGAAAAAACGAAAACGAAAACTGCTCATGTTTTGAGGCCCGGGATGAGTTTTGGGCTGTTTTTTTTGGGCCCTAAATGGTTCCTACACTTGACTTCTTCCCCAAGACATGCTTTAAAGGCTAGGATTGGTTCTAGGGTATATCCTATGGTCCTAAAATATCTAACTAATCTATATATACACCCTAATACCCCCCCTTATCCTTACCAAAAATAGATCTAAGGCCATTATGCCACCACCTAGAAAATTGGAGAGTCTCCACTAAAAATCCTAAGAGGGTTTGCAAGCTAATCTACATCTTCTTCTACTTAATCATTGGGATTTGCTTCATTTAACTTGCTAATCTTGTTTTGGTGAGCTTCTATCCCCTTAATAATCAATTATTGAATTGATTATGATAAGATGTGATAAAGTATGGCTATGTTTGTGGATCCATATATTTATACAAGCTTGATGTAGTGAATATTATGTGTTTTGCAAGTTATATGCCTTATGTCATGCAAGTTTCATAATATGTAATCATGATATTTTTATGCAAGTTGTTTCATGATGTTTATGATGCAAAACACTAAGTGAATATGGATCCATTATGCAAACATGTTATGCAAGTATGTGAGTACTTATGCAAGTCATGTATATGCTTATATGCATGTTTAACATCCTATGCAAGTATGTGAATGTTTATGCAAGTTATGTATATGTTGAAATGCAAGTTTAACATAATATGCAAGCCTATGCAAGTATGTGAATGTTTATGCAAGTTATGTATATGTTGAAATGCAAGTTTAACATAATATGCAAGCCTATGCAAGTATGTGAATGTTTATGCAAGTTATGTATATGTTGAAATGCCAGTTTAACATAATATGCAAGCCTATGCAAGTATGTGAATGTTTATGCAAGTTATGTATATGTTGAAATGCAAGTTTAACATAATATGCAAGCCTATGCAAGTATGTGAATGTTTATGCAAGTTATGTATATGTTGAAATGCAAGTTTAACATAATATGCAAGCCTATGCAAGTATGTGAATGTTTATGCAAGTTATGTATATGTTGAAATGCAAGTTTAACATGATATGCAAGCTTATGCAAGTATATGAATGCTTATGCAAGTATGTGAGTGCTTATGCAAGTTAAGTATATGCTAAAATGCAAGTTCTACATGTTATGCAAATCACATGTATGATGATATGTAAGTTCATATGCAACATGTTATGCAAATCACATGTTTGATGATATGTAAGTTCATATGCAACATGTTATGTAAGACACATGTTTGATAATATGCAAGTTTGGGTTGAATATAGTTGGGTTAATATATGCTCATATATGCAAGTTGACATCCTCTTAACCCATGACAAAGTTGTATGCTAAATCCATGATAGTTGTGATGGATCTTCCCCTTTATTATGTCATGAAATGAGAACGATTTACGTGGGGAAACGATGGGGTTGGTAAATATGTTAATTAAAGCATGGTTGGGTATGATTAAGCATACCATAAAAATAAATTACCATAAGTGGGAATTTACCTATTGAGTTAGGTCTACCCCATGGGAATTTACCTATTGAGTTAGGTCTACCCATGTTATGGAAAACTTGATATTAATTAGGAATAATTAATATGGGGGTGATTAATTAGGTGTAATTAATCGACTAAGACACGAGGTTGGACTCATTTGTAGTGTAAAACTGCCCGGACCCGACCGGCTTAACCAGTTGCTACAAATGTCAGCCCAATGTGAGAGGTCTTAGCCATAAATTAAATACGTGATTAAGGTAAAGACACGAGGTTAGACTCTGTTATGACGTAAGACTGCCCGGACTCTACCGGCTTAACCAGGCGGTCATAACAGCCAGTCTAATGTGGGAGGTCTTTATGGGAGATCACGGTCTTAATTAATTAAGAAACACTTAACCATATTAGCATGTAGTGGGACATGAGGGGTTAAGTGGGTGCCTTGGGTGGCATATAGTAACTAGTGGGGGTGCCTTGGGTGGCATGAGGAAACTAGTGGGTTGCCTTGGGTGGCAATAGAAAATACGATAAGAATACTTAACCAAAGTGGAACATGTAACTAAACATGATTAAAGGGTTAAGTAAGTGCCTTGGGTGGCATGGGGAAATCAAGTAAGTGCCTTGGGTGGCATGTGGGAATCAAGTAAGTGCCTTGGGTGGCATGTGGGAATCAAGTAAGTGCCTTGGGTGGCATGCGAAAATCTAGTGGGTGCCTTAAGGGGCAATTGTAATATAATTGGATGACTTAACCAAACCTTAACATGTAAGGGGGCATGATTATAAAAAGGGGTTAAGTGGGATGCACTAGATAAAATGACAAGCTTAAGTAGTAGCTTGTGGGGGGCCCATTTCAACCAATATCCCAAACGTATCTTTGTGGGCTCGACCCATGTCGAGTGACGGGACACGCATATTGGGCTTGATTATAAGAGGCCAAAACGGGGTAGCGGTGGCAACGCAAGTCCAACGGGTTTCATATGCGTGTGTGGGCCCGGGCTGGTAGATAAGCCGTTGTTGCATCGTGTAGATATAAAGCCGTGCACCGTTGATAGTATTGGGTAGCCACTTTAGGGGAGTGATACACCCCACTGTGGGACCAGCACGGGTATCTACGTTAGGGAGCCGATCGCTTGGGGTAGTGGGGTACACCTAGTAGAGATAGGGGCAGACGGCACCTATGTAGTCAACTAGGGTACAGGAAACTACTGGTTATATCTATCTTTGATATCCTTGGGTGGGATCAACCTTTGAGTAGGAGTGACTGGTGTGGTGCAGTTAGTAATTATCCTTGGGTGGGTAGATGTGTCTTTACGGTTATCTTAGTTCGTCCTGTGTTCGTGGGCAACTTAGTGTAGTCATTATCCCCAAATATACCATACGGAGTTCATATCATACCCTAATTACTTTAATAATTGTATTATTAAGGAGATAGGGTTCACTCAGGCTTATGTCTGACCCCCGTTGTTTTTATCTTTTTCCTTCAGGTCCTCAGGTTGGGCCTAGTGCTAGTGGGCTTTGATCAGTTTGCTTTATCTATCTCTTGGAGCTTGGACCGTAGATGTAGAGCTCAGCTTATCTTATCTTTTCTATTATGGCTATTTGTTATGAGTAGTGGGATTATGTACTTATTTTATTCAGGATGGATATTTTGTACTTGACTCTTGCTATGGTTTTATGATGTAACCAAACATGTTTTACTTTCCGCTGCTATGAGATGATGTTTTAAATTTTCAAGTATTACATTATATCTGTCTTGTTGTAATTTTACTGTTCTATACTCACTAAAAATACTCCACCGATGCTATGGCATTCCCTTAGTGAGTGACTATAGCGGGTGTGGGGTGTTACACGTGGGGAGTCGATCGTTTTTCTAGTTCGGTCGGTTGCGATCCGGAACCGTTCGGGCCTCCGAAACGCGCATCGATCTAGAAATCCCTGCACTCGGCTTTGCCAATTCAAAAGACAAGATCGAAGGTTCCGAGCTCAATGAAAGCCACCAATGTAAGTTCCAGCCTGTATGGACAGCTGTCCATCCGTTCGGGCATCCGTAACGCGCGTTGTTACGGAAATTTCTAAACTCGCATTTGCCAGCTCGAAAGCCGATATCGAGGGTACGGAGCACCTCGGAACCTACCATAGCAAATTTATGTCGAGTTTCGGCAGCCGATCATTATTCTCGTTGGCCCGACCGCGGTACGGAACCGTCGGGCCTCCGAAACGCACGTCGATCGAGAAATCCCTACGCTTGGCTTCGCAAATTCGGAAGCTGAGAACTATGGTTTGGAGCGGCTAGGAAACCTCCGTAGTAAATTTCTCTGTAATATGAGTAGACGCCAAACCGCCCGGGGCTTCGAATCGTGCGTCGATCTAGAAATTCCTATACTTGCGCGCGCCCGTTCGAAAGCCGAGATCGAGGGTTCGTAGCGCTCTCGAAAGCCACTGTGGTGATTTTCTACAGAGCCTGGGAAATCGCCGACCAGTTCTGCCCTTTGAATCGATCATTTCTATGACCTAGCTCCAAAAGCCCCTCCTCAGTTCGAATTAATTCTCGTGCCTTGAACACACCACCCGCCCCGCCCACCCAACCCACGGTGGGGAGTCGATCGTTTTTCTAGTTCGGTCGGTTGCGATCCGTAACCGTTCGGGCCTCCGAAACGCGCATCGATCCAGAAATCCCTGCTCTCGGCTTCGCCAATTCAAAAGACAAGATTGAAGGCTCCGAGCGCAATGAAAGCCACCAAAGTAAGTTCCAGCCAGTTGGGACAGCTGTCCATCCGTTCGGGCCTCCGTAACGTGCGATGTTACGGAAATTTCAAAACTCTTATTCGCCAGCTCGAAAGCCGATATCGAGGGTACGGAGCGCCCCAGAACCTACCATAGCAAATTAATGTCATGTTTCGGCAGCCGATCATTATTCTCGTTGGCCCGACTGCGGTACGGAACCGTCGGGCCTCCGAAACGCACGTCGATCGAGAAATCCCTACGCTTGGCTACGCAAATTCGGAAGCTGAGATCTATGGTTTGGAGCAGCAAGGAAACCTCCATAGTAAATTTCTCTATAATATGGGTAGACGCCATACCGCCCGCGCCTTCGAATCATGCGTAGATCTGGAAATTACTATACTTGCGCGCGCCCGTTCGAAAGCCGAGATCGATGGTTCGTAGCGCTCTCGAAAGCCACTGTGGTGATTTTCTACAGAGCCTGGGAAATCGCCGACCAGTTCTGCCCCTTTAATCGATCATTTCTATGACCTAGCTCCAAAAACCCCTCCTCAGTTCGAATTAATTCTCGTGCCTTGAACACACCACCCGCCCCGCCCACCCAACCCACGGTGTGGAGTCGATCGTTTTTCTAGTTCGGTTGGTTGCGAACCGGAACCGTTCGGGCCTCCGAAACGCGCATCGATCCAGAAATCCCTGCACTCGGCTTTGCCAATTCAAAAGACAAGATCGAAGGTTCCGAGCGCAATGAAAGCCACCAATGTAAGTTCCAGCCTGTATGGACAGCTGTCCATCCGTTCGGGCCTCCGTAACGCGCGTTGTTACGGAAATTTCTAAACTCGCATTCTCCAGCTCGAAAGCCAATATCGAGGGTACGGAGCGCCCCGGAACCTACCATAGCAAATTAATGTCGAGTTTCGGCAGCCGATCATTATTCTCGTTGGCCCGACCGCGGTACGGAACCGTCGGGCCTCCAAAACGCACGTCGATCGAGAAATCCCTACGCTTGGCTTCACAAATTCGGAAGCTGAGATCTATGGTTTGGAGCGGCTAGGAAACCTCCATAGTAAATTTCTCTGTAATATGGGTAGGCGCCAAACCGCCCGGGGCTTCGAATCGTGCGTTGATCTGAAAATTCCTATACTTGCGCGCGCCCGTTCGAAAGCCGAGATCGAGGGTTCGTAGCGCTCTCGAAAGCCACTGTGGTGATTTTCTACAGAGCCTGGGAAATCGCCGACCAGTTCTGCCCTTTGAATCGATCATTTCTATGACCTATTTCCAAAAACCCCTCCTCAGTTCGAATTAATTCTCGTGCCTTGAACACACCACCCGCCCACCCAACCCACGATGGGGAGTCCATCGTTTTTCTAGTTCGGTCGGTTGCGATCCGGAACCGTTCGGGCCTCCGAAACGCGCATCGATCCAGAAATCCCTGCACTCGGCTTTGCCAATTCAAAAGACAAGATCGAAGGTTCCGAGCGCAATGAAAGCCACCAATGTAAGTTCCAGCCTGTATGGACAGCTGTCCATCCGTTCGGGCCTCCGTAACACGCGTTGTTACGAAAATTTCTAAACTCGCATTTGCCAGCTCGAAAGCCGATATCGAGGGTACGGAGCGCCCCGGAACCTACCATAGCTTAATGTCGAGTTTCGGCAGCCGATCATTATTCTCGTTGGCCCGACCGCGGTACGGAACCGTCGGCCCTCCGAAACGCACGTCGATCGAGAAATCCCTACGCTTGGCTTCGCCAATTCGGAAGCTGAGATCTATGGTTTGGAGCGGCTAGGAAACCTCCATAGTAAATTTCTCTATAATATGGGTAGACGCCAAATCGCCCGGGCCTTCGAATCGTGCGTTGATCTGGAAATTCCTATACTTGCGTGCGCCCGTTCGAAAGCCCAGATCGAGGGTTTGTAGCGCTCTCGAAAGCCACTGTGGTGATTTTCTACAGAGCCTGGGAAATCGCCAGACCAGTTCTGCCCCTTGAATCGATCATTTCTAAGACCTAGCTCCAAAAACCCCTCCTCAGTTCGAATTAATTCTCGTGCCTTGAACACACCACCCGCCCCGCCCACCCAACCCACGGTGGGGAGTCGATCGTTTTTCTAGTTCGGTTGGTTGCGAACCGGAACCGTTCGGGCCTCCGAAACGCGCATCGATCCAGAAATCCCTGCACTCGGCTTTGCCAATTCAAAAGACAAGATCGAAGGTTCCGAGCGCAATGAAAGCCACCAATGTAAGTTCCAGCCTGTATGGACAGTTGTCCATCCGTTCGGGCCTCCGTAACGCGCGTTGTTACGGAAATTTCTAACTCGCATTCTCCAGCTCGAAAGCCAATATCGAGGGTACGGAGCGCCCCGGAACCTACCATAGCAAATTAATGTCGAGTTTCGGCAGCCGATCATTATTCTCGTTGGCCCGACCGCGGTACGGAACCGTCGGGCCTCCGAAAACGCACGTCGATCGAGAAATCCCTACGCTTGGCTTCACAAATTCGGAAGCTGAGATCTATGGTTTGGAGCGGCTAGGAAACCTCCATAGTAAATTTCTCTGTAATATGGGTAGACGCAAACCGCCCGGGGCTTCGAATCGTGCGTTGATCTGGAAATTCCTATACTTGCGCGCGCCCGTTCGGAAGCCGAGATCGAGGGTTCGTAGCGCTCTCGAAAGCCACTGTGGTGATTTTCTACAGAGCCTGGGAAATCGCCGACCAGTTCTACCCTTTGAATCGATCATTTCTATGTCCTAGCTCCAAAAACCCCTCCTCAGTTCGAATTAATTCTCGTGCCTTGAACACACCACCCGCCCCACCCACCCCAACCCACGGTGGGGAGTCGATCGTTTTTCTAGTTCAGTTGGTTGCAAACCGGAACCGTTCGGGCCTCCGAAACGCGCATCGATCCAGAAATCCCTGCACTCGGCTTTGCCAATTCAAAAGACAAGATCGAAGGTTCCGAGCGCAATGAAAGCCACCAATGTAAGTTCCAGCCTGTATGGACAGCTGTCCATCCGTTCGGGCCTCCGTAACGCGCGTTTGTTACGGAAATTTCTGAACTCGCATTCTCCAGCTCGAAAGCCAATATCGAGGGTACGGAGCGCCCCGGAACCAACCATAGCAAATTAATGTCGAGTTTCGGCAGCCGAACATTATTCTCGTTGGCCCGACCGCGGTACGGAACCGTCGGGCCTCCGAAACGCACGTCGATCGAGAAATCCCTACGCTTGGCTTCGCAAATTCGGAAGCTGAGATCTATGGTTTGGAGCGGCTAGGAAACCTCCATAGTAAATTTCTCTGTAATATGGGTAGACGCCAAACCGCCTGGGGCTTCGAATCGTGCGTTGATCTGGAAATTCCTATACTTGCGCGCGCCCGTTCGAAAGCCGAGATCGAGGGTTCGTAGCGCTCTCGAAAGCCACTGTGGTGATTTTCTACAGAGCCTGGGAAATCGCCGACCAGTTCTGCCTTTGAATCGATCATATCTATGACCTAGCTCCAAAAACCCCTCCTCAGTTCGAATTAATTCTCGTGCCTTGAACACACCACCCGCCCACCCAACCCACGATGGGGAGTCGATCGTTTTTCTAGTTCGGTCGGTTTGCGATCCGGAACCGTTCGGGCCTCCGAAACGCGCATCGATCCAGAAATCCCTGCACTACGGCTTTGCCAATTCAAAAGACAAGATCGAAGGTTCCGAGCGCAATGAAAGCCACCAATGTAAGTTCCAGCCTGTATGGACAGCTGTCCATCCGTTCGGGCCTCCGTAACGCGCGTTGTTACGAAAATTTCTAAACTCGTATTTGCCAGCTCGAAAGCCAATATCGAGGGTACGGAGCGCCCCGGAACCTACCATAGCTTAATGTCGAGTTTCGGCAGCCGATCATTATTCTCGTTGGCCCGACCGCGGTACGGAACCGTCGGGCCTTCCGAAACGCACGTCGATCGAGAAATCCCTACGCTTGGCTTCGCAAATTCGGAAGCTGAGATCTATGGTTTGGAGCGGCTAGGAAACCTCCATAGTAAATTTCTCTATAATATGGGTAGACGCCAAATCGCCCGGGCCTTCGAATCGTGCGTTGATCTGGAAATTCCTATACTTGCGCGCGCCCGTTCGAAAGCCGAGATCGAGGGTTCGTAGCGCTCTCGAAAGCCACTGTGGTGATTTTCTACAGAGCCTGGGAAATCGCCGACCAGATCTGCCCCTTGAATCGATCATTTCTATGACCTAGCTCCAAAAACCCCTCCTCAGTTCGAATTAATTCTCGTGCCTTGAACACACCACCCGCCCACCCAACCCACGGTGGGGAGTCGATCGTTTTTCTAGTTCGGTTGGTTGCGAACCGGAACCGTTCGGGCCTCCGAAACGCGCATCGATCCAGAAATCCCTGCACTCGGCTTTGCCAATTCAAAAGACAAGATCGAAGGTTCCGAGCGCAATGAAAGCCACCAATGTAAGTTCCAGCCTGTATGGACAGCTGTCCATTCCGTTCGGGCCTCCGTAACGCGCGTTGTTACGGAAATTTCTAAACTCGCATTCTCCAGCTCGAAAGCCAATATCGAGGGTACGGAGCGCCCCGGAACCTACCATAGCAAATTAATGTCGAGTTTCGGCAGCCGATCATTATTCTCGTTGGCCGACCGCGGTACGGAACCGTCGGGCCTCCGAAACGCACGTCGATCGAGAAATCCCTACACTTGGCTTCACAAATTCGGAAGCTGAGATCTATGGTTTGGAGCGGCTAGGAAACCTCCATAGTAAATTTCTCTGTAATATGGGTAGACGCCAAACCGCCCGGGGCTTCGAATCGTGCGTTGATCTGGAAATTCCTATACTTGCGCGCGCCCGTTCGAAAGCCGAGATCGAGGGTTCGTAGCGCTCTCGAAAGCCACTGTGGTGATTTTCTACAGAGCCTGGGAAATCGCCGACCAGTTCTGCCCTTTGAATCGATCATTTCTATGACCTAGCTCCAAAAACCCCTTCTCAGTTCGAATTAATTCTC
This sequence comes from Allium sativum, assembly GCA_030737875.1. NCBI lineage: Eukaryota > Viridiplantae > Streptophyta > Magnoliopsida > Asparagales > Amaryllidaceae > Allium > Allium sativum. The sequence continues at coordinate 742,709,243 of CM060921.1, forward strand.
GTGCCTTGAACACACCACCCGCCCCGCCCACCCAACCACGGTGGGGAGTCGATCGTTTTTCTAGTTCGGTTGGTTGCGAACCGGAACCGTTCGGGCCTCCGAAACGCGCATCGATCTAGAAATCCCTGCACTCGGCTTTGCCAATTCAAAAGACAAGATCGAAGGTTCCGAGCGCAATGAAAGCCACCAATGTAAGTTCCAGCCTGTATGGACAGCTGTCCATACCGTTCGGGCCTCCGTAACGCGCGTTGTTACGGAAATTTCTGAACTCGCATTCTCCAGCTCGAAAGCCAATATCGAGGGTACGGAGCGCCCCGGAACCAACCATAGCAAATTAATGTCGAGTTTCGGCAGCCGAACATTATTCTCGTTGGTCCGACCGCGGTACGGAACCGTCGGGCCTCCGGAACGCAGAAATCGTCGATCGAGAAATCCCTACGCTTGGCTTCGCAAATTCGGAAGCTGAGATCTATGGTTTGGAGCGGCCTAGAACCTCATAGTATTTCTCTGTATATGGGTAGGCGCCAAACCGCCTGGGGCTTCGAATCGTGCATTGATCTGGAAATTCCTATACTTGCGCGCGCCCGTTCGAAAGCCGAGATCGAGGGTTCGTAGCGCTCTCGAAAGCCACTGTGGTGATTTTCTACAGAGCCTGGGAAATCGCCGACCAGTTCTGCCCTTTGAATCGATCATTTCTATGACCTAGCTCCAAAAACCCCTCCTTAGTTCGAATTAATTCTCGTGCCTTGAACACACCACCCGCCCACCCAACCCACGATGGGAGTCGATCGTTTTTCTAGTTCGGTCGGTTGCGATCCGGAACCGTTCGGGCCTCCGAAACGTGCATCGATCCAGAAATCCCTACACTCGGCTTTGCCAATTCAAAAGACAAGATCGAAGGTTCCGAGCGCAATGAAACTTACCAATGTAAGTTCCAGCCTGTATGGACAGCTGTCCATCCGTTCGGGCCTCCGTAACGCGCGTTGTTACGGAAATTTCTAAACTCGCATTTGCCATCTCGAAAGCCAATATCGAGGGTACGGAGCGCCCCGGAACCTACCATAGCTTAATGTCGAGTTTCGGCAGCCGATCATTATTCTCATTGGCCCGACCGCGGTACGGAACCGTCGGGCCTCCGAAACGCACGTCGATCGAGAAATCCCTACGCTTGGCTTCGCAAATTCGGAAGCTGAGATCTATGGTTTGGAGCGGCTAGGAAACCTCCATAGTAAATTTCTCTATAATAGGGGTAGACGCCAAATCGCCCGGGCCTTCGAATCGTGCGTTGATCTGGAAATTCCTATACTTGCGCGCGCCCATTCGAAAGCCGAGATCGAGGGTTCGTAGCGCTCTCGAAAGCCACTGTGGTGATTTTCTACAGAGCCTGGGAAATCGCCGACCGGTTCTGCCCTTTGAATCGATCATTTCTATGACCTAGCTCCAAAAAACCCTCCTCAGTTCGAATTAATTCTCGTGCCTTGAACACACCACCCGCCCCGCCCACCCAACCCACAGTGGGGAGTCGATCGTTTTTCTAGTTCGGTCAGTTGCGATCCGGAACCATTCGGGCTTCCGAAACGCGCATCGATCCAGAAATCCCTGCACTCGGCTACGCCAATTCAAAAGACAAGACCGAAGGTTCCGAGTGCAATGAAAGCCACTAAAGTAAGTTCCAGCCTGTTTGGACAGCTGTCCATCCGTTCGGGCCTCCGTAACGCGCGTTGTTACGGAAATTTCTAAACTCGCATTCGCCAGCTCGAAAGCCGATATCGAGGGTACGGTGCGCCCCAGAACCTACCATAGCAAATTAATGTCGAGTTTCGACAGCCAATCATTATTCTCGTTGGCCCGACTGCGGTACGGAACCGTCGGGCCTCCGAAACGCACGTCGATCGAGAAATCCCTACGCTTGGCTTCGCAAATTCGGATGTTGAGATCTATGGTTTGGAGCGGCTAGGAAACCTCCATAGTAAATTTCTCTATAATATGGGTAGACGCCAAACCGCCCGCGCCTTCGAATCGTGCGTTGATCTGGAAATTACTATACTTGCGCGCGCCCGTTTGAAAGCCGAGATCGAGGGTTCATAGCGCTCTCGAAAGCCACTGTGGTGATTTTCTACAGAGCCTGGGAAATCGCCGACCAGTTCTGCCCCTTGAATCGATCATTTCTATGACCTAGCTCCAAAAACCCCTCCTCAGTTCGAATTAATTCTCGTGCCTTGAACACACCACCCGCCCCGCCCACCCAACCCACGGTGGGGAGTCGATCGTTTTTCTTGTTCGGTTGGTTGCGAACCGGAACCGTTCGGGCCTCCGAAACACGCATCGATCCAGAAATCCCTGCACTCGGCTTTGCCAATTCAAAAGACAAGATCGAAGGTTCCGAGCGCAATGAAAGCCACCAATGTAAGTTCCAGCCTGTATGGACAGCTTTCCATCCGTTCGGGCCTCCGTAACGCGCGATGTTACGGAAATTTCTAAACTCGCATTTGCCAGCTCGAAAGCCAATATCGAGGGTACAGAGCGCCCCGGAACGTACCATAGCAAATTAATGTCGAGTTTCGGCAGCCGATCACTATTCTCGTTGGCCCCACCGCGGTACGGAACCGTCGGGCCTCCGAAACGCACGTCGATCGAGAAATCCCTACGCTTGGCTTCGCAAATTCGGAAGCTGAGATCTATGGTTTGGAGCGGCTAGGAAACCTCCATAGTAAATTTCTCTATAATATGGGTAGACGCCAAATCGCCCGGGCCTTCGAATCGTGCGTTGATCTGGAAATTCCTATACTTGCGCGCGCCCGTTCGAAAGCCGAGATCGAGGGTTCGTAGTGCTCTCGAAAGCCACTGTGGTGATTTTCTACAGAGCCTGGGAAATCGCCGACCAGATCTGCCCCTTGAATCGATCATTTCTATGACCTAGCTCCAAAAACCCCTCCTCAGTTCGAATTAATTCTCGTGCCTTGAACACACCACCCGCCCACCCAATCCACGGTGGGGAGTCGATCGTTTTTCTAGTTCGGTTGGTTGCGAACCGGAACCGTTCGGGCCTCCGAAACGCGCATCGATCCAGAAATCCCTGCACTCGGCTTTGCCAATTCAAAAGACAAGATCGAAGGTTCCGAGCGCAATGAAAGCCACCAATGTAAGTTCCAGCCTGTATGGACAGCTGTCCATCCGTTCGGGCCTCCGTAACGCGCGTTGTTACGGAAATTTCTAAACTCGCATTCTCCAGCTCGAAAGCCAATATCGAGGGTACGGAGCGCCCCGGAACCTACCATAGCAAATTAATGTCGAGTTTCGGCAGCCGATCATTATTCTCGTTGGCCCGACCGCGGTACGGAACCGTCGGGCCTCCGAAACGCACGTCGATCGAGAAATCCCTACACTTGGCTTCACAAATTCGGAAGCTGAGATCTATGGTTTGGAGCGGCTAGGAAACCTCCATAGTAAATTTCTCTGTAATATGGGTAGACGCCAAACCGCCCGGGGCTTCGAATCGTGCGTTGATCTGGAAATTCCTATACTTGCGCGCGCCCGTTCGAAAGCCGAGATCGAGGGTTCGTAGCGCTCTCGAAAGCCACTGTGGTGATTTTCTACAGAGCCTGGGAAATCGCCGACCAGTTCTGCCCTTTGAATCGATCATTTCTATGACCTAGCTCCAAAAACCCCTTCTCAGTTCGAATTAATTCTCGTGCCTTGAACACACCACCCGCCCCGCCCACCCAACCCACGGTGGGGAGTCGATCGTTTTTCTAGTTCGGTTGGTTGCGAACCGGAACCGTTCGGGCCTCCGAAACGCGCATCGATCTAGAAATCCCTGCACTCGGCTTTGCCAATTCAAAAGACAAGATCGAAGGTTCCGAGCGCAATGAAAGCCACCAATGTAAGTTCCAGCCTGTATGGACAGCTGTCCATCCGTTCGGGCCTCCGTAACGCGCGTTGTTACGGAAATTTCTGAACTCGCATTCTCCAGCTCGAAAGCCAATATCGAGGGTACGGAGCGCCCCGGAACCAACCATAGCAAATTAGTGTCGAGTTTCGGCAGCCGAACATTATTCTCGTTGGTCCGACCGCGGTACGGAACCGTCGGGCCTCCGGAACGCACGTCGATCGAGAAATCCCTACGCTTGGCTTCGCAAATTCGGAAGCTGAGATCTATGGTTTGGAGCGGCTAGGAAACCTCCATAGTAAATTTCTCTGTAATATGGGTAGGCGCCAAACCGCCTGGGGCTTCGAATCGTGCGTTGATCTGGAAATTCCTATACTTGCGCGCGCCCGTTCGAAAGCCGAGATCGAGGGTTCGTAGCGCTCTCGAAAGCCACTGTGGTGATTATCTACAGAGCCTGGGAAATCGCCGACCAGTTCTGCCCTTTGAATCGATCATTTCTATGACCTAGCTCCAAAAACCCCTCCTTAGTTCGAATTAATTCTCGTGCCTTGAACACACCACCCGCCCACCCAACCCACGATGGGGAGTCGATCGTTTTTCTAGTTCGGTCGGTTGCGATCCGGAACCGTTCGGGCCTCCGAAACGTGCATCGATCCAGAAATCCCTACACTCGGCTTTGCCAATTCAAAAGACAAGATCGAAGGTTCCGAGCGCAATGAAACTTACCAATGTAAGTTCCAGCCTGTATGGACAGCTGTCCATCCGTTCGGGCCTCCGTAACGCGCGTTGTTACGGAAATTTCTAAACTCGCATTTGCCATCTCGAAAGCCAATATCGAGGGTACGGAGCGCCCCGGAACCTACCATAGCTTAATGTCGAGTTTCGGCAGCCGATCATTATTCTCATTGGCCCGACCGCGGTACGGAACCGTCGGGCCTCCGAAACGCACGTCGATCGAGAAATCCCTACGCTTGGCTTTGCAAATTCGGAAGCTGAGATCTATGGTTTGGAGCGGCTAGGAAACCTCCATAGTAAATTTCTCTATAATAGGGGTAGACGCCAAATCGCCCGGGCCTTCGAATCGTGCGTTGATCTGGAAATTCCTATACTTGCGCGCGCCCATTCGAAAGCCGAGATCGAGGGTTCGTAGCGCTCTCGAAAGCCACTGTGGTGATTTTCTACAGAGCCTGGGAAATCGCCGACCGGTTCTGCCCTTTGAATCGATCATTTCTATGACCTAGCTCCAAAAAACCCTCCTCAGTTCGAATTAATTCTCGTGCCTTGAACACACCACCCGCCCCGCCCACCCAACCCACAGTGGGGAGTCGATCGTTTTTCTAGTTCGGTCGGTTGCGATCCGGAACCGTTCGGGCTTCCGAAACGCGCATCGATCCAGAAATCCCTGCACTCGGCTACGCCAATTCAAAAGACAAGATCGAAGGTTCCGAGTGCAATGAAAGCCACCAAAGTAAGTTCCAGCCTGTTTGGACAGCTGTCCATCCGTTCGGGCCTCCGTAACGCGCGTTGTTACGGAAATTTCTAAACTCGCATTCGCCAGCTCGAAAGCCGATATCGAGGGTACGGTGCGCCCCAGAACCTACCATAGCAAATTAATGTCGAGTTTCGACAGCCGATCATTATTCTCGTTGGCCCGACTGCGGTACGGAACCGTCGGGCCTCCGAAACGCACGTCGATCGAGAAATCCCTACGCTTGGCTTCGCAAATTCGGATGTTGAGATCTATGGTTTGGAGCGGCTAGGAAACCTCCATAGTAAATTTCTCTATAATATGGGTAGACGCCAAACCGCCCGCGCCTTCGAATCGTGCGTTGATCTGGAAATTACTATACTTGCGCGCGCCCGTTTGAAAGCCGAGATCGAGGGTTCATAGCGCTCTCGAAAGCCACTGTGGTGATTTTCTACAGAGCCTGGGAAATCGCCGACCAGTTCTGCCCCTTGAATCGATCATTTCTATGACCTAGCTCCAAAAACCCCTCCTCAGTTCGAATTAATTCTCGTGCCTTGAACACACCACCCGCCCCGCCCACCCAACCCACGGTGGGGAGTCGATCGTTTTTCTAGTTCGGTTGGTTGCGAACCGGAACCGTTCGGGCCTCCGAAACACGCATCGATCCAGAAATCCCTGCACTCGGCTTTGCCAATTCAAAAGACAAGATCGAAGGTTCCGAGCGCAATGAAAGCCACCAATGTAAGTTCCAGCCTGTATGGACAGCTTTCCATCCGTTCGGGCCTCCGTAACGCGCGTTGTTACGGAAATTTCTAAACTCGCATTTGCCAGCTCGAAAGCCAATATCGAGGGTACAGAGCGCCCCGGAACGTACCATAGCAAATTAATGTCGAGTTTCGGCAGCCGATCACTATTCTCGTTGGCCCCACCGCGGTACGGAACCGTCGGGCCTCCGAAACGCACGTCGATCGAGAAATCCCTACGCTTGGCTTCGCAAATTCGGAAGCTGAGATCTATGGTTTGGAGCGGCTAGGAAACCTCCATAGTAAATTTCTCTGTAATATGGGTAGACGCCAAACCGCCCGGGGCTTCGAATCGTGCGTTGATCTAGAAATTCCTATACTTGCGCGCGCCCGTTGGAAAGCCGAGATCGAGGGTTCGTAGCGCTCTCGAAAGCCACTGTGGTGATTTTCTACAGAGCCTGGGAAATCGCCGACCAGTTCTGCCCTTTGAATCGATCATTTCTATGACCTAGCTCCAAAAACCCCTCCTCAGTTCGAATTAATTCTCGTGCCTTGAACACACCACCCGCCCCGCCCACCCAACCCACGGTGGGGAGTCGATCGTTTTTCTAGTTCGGTTGGTTGCGAACCGGAACCGTTCGGGCCTCCGAAACACGCATCGATCCAAAAATCCCTGCACTCGGCTTTGCCAATTCAAAAGACAAGATCGAAGGTTCCGAGCGCAATGAAAGCCACCAATGTAAGTTCCAGCCTGTATGGACAGCTTTCCATCCGTTCGGGCCTCCGTAACGCGCGTTGTTACGGAAATTTCTAAACTCGCATTTGCCAGCTCGAAAGCCAATATCGAGGGTACGGAGCGCCCCGGAACGTACCATAGCAAATTAATGTCGAGTTTCGGCAGCCGATCACTATTCTCGTTGGCCCCACCGCGGTACGGAACCGTCGGGCCTCCGAAACGCACGTCGATCGAGAAATCCCTACGCTTGGCTTCGCAAATTCGGAAGCTGAGATCTATGGTTTGGAGCGGCTAGGAAACCTCCATAGTAAATTTCTCTGTAATATGGGTAGACGCCAAACCGCCCGGGGCTTCGAATCGTGCGTTGATCTAGAAATTCCTATACTTGCGCGCGCCCGTTGGAAAGCCGAGATCGAGGGTTCGTAGCGCTCTCGAAAGCCACTGTGGTGATTTTCTACAGAGCCTGGGAAATCGCCGACCAGTTCTGCCCTTTGAATCGATCATTTCTATGACCTAGCTCCAAAAACCCCTCCTCAGTTCGAATTAATTCTCGTGCCTTGAACACACGACCCGCCCCGCCCACCCAACCCACGGTGGGGAGTCGATCGTATTTCTAGTTCGGTTGGTTGCCAACCGGAACCGTTCGGGCCTCCGAAACGCGCATCGATCCAGAAATCCCTGCACTCGGCTTCGCCAATTCAAAAGACAAGATCGAAGGTTCCGAGCGCAATGAAAGCCACCAATGTAAGTTCCAGCCTGTATGGACAGCTTTCCATCCGTTCGGGCCTCCGTAACGCGCGTTGTTACGGAAATTTCTAAACTCGCATTTGCCAGCTCGAAAGCCAATATCGAGGGTACGGAGCGCCCCGGAACGTACCATAGCAAATTAATGTCGAGTTTCGGCAGCCGATCACTATTCTCATTGGCCCCACCGCGGTACGGAACCGTCGGGCCTCCGAAACGCACGTCGATCGAGAAATCCCTACGCTTGGCTTCGCAAATTCGGAAGCTGAGATCTATGGTTTGGAGCGGCTAGGAAACCTCCATAGTAAATTTCTCTGTAATATGGGTAGACGCCAAACCGCCCGGGGCTTCGAATCGTGCGTTGATCTAGAAATTCCTATACTTGCGCGCGCCCGTTGGAAAGCCGAGATCGAGGGTTCGTAGCGCTCTCGAAAGCCACTGTGGTGATTTTCTACAGAGCCTGGGAAATCGCCGACCAGTTCTGCCCTTTGAATCGATCATTTCTATGACCTAGCTCCAAAAACCCCTCCTCAGTTCGAATTAATTCTTGTGCCTTGAACACACGACCCGCCCCGCCCACCCAACCCACGGTGGGGAGTCGATCGTTTTTCTAGTTCGGTTGGTTGCGAACCGGAACCGTTCGGGCCTCCGAAACGCGCATCGATCCAGAAATCCCTGCACTCGGCTTCGCCAATTCAAAAGACAAGATCGAAGGTTCCGAGCGCAATGAAAGCCACCAATGTAAGTTCCAGCCTGTATGGACAGCTTTCCATCCGTTCGGGCCTCCGTAACGCGCGTTGTTACGGAAATTTCTAAACTCGCATTTGCCAGCTCGAAAGCCAATATCGAGGGTACAGAGCGCCCCGGAACGTACCATAGCAAATTAATGTCGAGTTTCGGCAGCCGATCATTATTCTCGTTGGCCCGACCGCGGTACGGAACCGTCGGGCCTCCGAAACGCACGTCGATCGAGAAATCCCTACGCTTGGCTTCACAAATTCGGAAGCTGAGATCTATGGTTTGGAGCGGCTAGGAAACCTCCATAGTAAATTTCTCTGTAATATGGGTAGACGCCAAACCGCCCGGGGCTTCGAATCGTGCGTTGATCTAGAAATTCCTATACTTGCGCGCGCCCGTTCGAAAGCCGAGATCGAGGGTTCGTAGCGCTCTCGAAAGCCACTGTGGTGATTTTCTACAGAGCCTGGGAAATCGCCGACCAGTTCTGCCCTTTGATCGATCATTTCTATGACCTAGCTCCTAAAACCCCTCCTCAGTTCGAATTAATTCTCGTGCCTTGAACACACCACCCGCCCACCCAACCCACGATGGGGAGTCGATCGTTTTTCTAGTTCGGTCGGTTGCGATCCGGAACCGTTCGGGCCTCCGAAACGTGCATCGATCTAGAAATTCCTGCCCTGGGCTTCGCCAATTCAAAAGAGAAGATCGAAGGTTCCGAGCGTAATGAAAGCCACCAAAGTAAGTTCCAGCCTGTTTGGACAGCTGTCCATCCGTTCGGGGCTCCGTAACGCGCGTTGGTACGGAAATTTCTAAACTCGCATTCGCCAGCTCGAAAGCCAATATCGAGTGTACGGAGCGCCCCGGAACCTAACATAGCAAATTAATGTCGAGTTTCGGCAGCCGATCATTATTCTCGTTGGCCCGATTGCGGTACGGAACCGTCGGGCCTCCGAAACGCACGTCGATCGAGAAATCCCTACGCTTGGCTTCGCAAATTCGGAAGATGAGATCTATGGTTTGGAGCGGCTAGGAAACCTCCATAGTAAATTTCTCTATAATTTGGGTAGACGCCAAACCGCCCGGGCCTTCGAATCGTGCGTTGATCTGGAAATTCCTATACTTGCGCGCGCCCGTTCGAAAGCCGAGATCGAGGGTTCGTAGCGCTCTCGAATGCCACTGTGGTGATTTTCTATAGAGCCTGGGAAATCGCCGACCGGTTCTACCCTTTGAATCGATCATTTCAATGACCTAGCTCCAAAAACCCCTCCTCAGTTCGAATTAATTCTCGTGCCTTGAACACAACACCCGCCCCGCCCACCCAACCCACGATGGGGAGTCGATCGTTTTTCTAGTTCGGTCGATTGCGATCCGGAACCGTTCGGGCCTCCGAAACGCGCATCGATCCAAAAATTCCTGCATTGGGCTTCGCCAATTCAAAAGAGAAGATCGAAGGTTCCGAGCGTAATGAAAGCCACCAAAGTAAGTTCCAGCCTGTTTGGACAGCTGTCCATCCGTTCGGGCCTCCGTAACGAGCGTTGGTACGGAAATTTCTAAACTCGCATTCGCCAGCTCGAAAGCCGATATCGAGTGTACGGAGCGCCCCGGAACCTAACATAGCAATTTAATGTCGAGTTTCGGCAGCCGATCATTATTCTCGTTGGCCCGACCGCGGTACGGAACAGTCGGGCCTCCGAAACGCACGTCGATCGAGAAATCCCTACGCTTGGCTTCGCAAATTCGTAAGCTGAGATCTATGGTTTGGAATGGCTAGGAAACCTCCATAGTAAATTTCTCTATAATATGGGTAGACGCCAAACCGCCCGGGCCTTCGAATCGTGCGTTGATCTGGAAATTCCTATACTTGCGCGCGCCCGTTCGAAAGCCAAGATCGAGGGTTCGTAGCGCTCTCGAAAGCCACTGTGGTGATTTTCTACAGAGCCTGGGAAATCGCCGACCGGTTCTGCCCTTTGAATCGATCATTTCTATGACCTAGCTCCAAAAAACCCTCCTCAGTTCGAATTAATTCTCGTTCCTTGAACACACCACCCGCCCCGCCCACCCAACCCACGTTGGGGAATCGATCGTTTTTCTAGTTCGGTCGGTTGCGATCCGGAACCGTTCGGGCCTCCGAAACGCGCATCGATCCAGAAATCCCTGCACTCGGCTTCGCCAATTCAAAAGACAAGATCGAAGGTTCCGAGCGCAATGAAAGCCACCAAAGTAAGTTCCAGCCTGTTTGGACAGCTGTCCATCCGTTCGGGCCTCCGTAACGCGCGTTGTTATGGAAATTTCTAAACTCGCATTCGCCAGCTCGAAAGCCGATATCGAGTGTACGGAGCGCCCCGGAACCTAACATAGCAATTTAATGTCGAGTTTCGGCAGCCGATCATTATTCTCGTTGGCCCGACCGCGGTACGGAACCGTCGGGCCTCCGAAACGCACGTCGATCGAGAAATCCCTACGCTTGGCTTCGCAAATTCGTAAGCTGAGATCTATGGTTTGGAATGGCTAGGAAACCTCCATAGTAAATTTCTCTATAATATGGGTAGACGCCAAACCGCCCGGGCCTTCGAATCGTGCGTTGATCTGGAAATTCATATACTTGCGCGCGCCCGTTCGAAAGCCGAGATCGAGGGTTCGTAGCGCTCTCGAAAGCCACTGTGGTGATTTTCTACAGAGCCTGGGAAATCGCCGACCGGTTCTGCCCTTTGAATCGATCATTTCTATGACCTAGCTCCAAAAAACCCTCCTCAGTTCGAATTAATTCTCGTGCCTTGAACACACCACCCGCCCCGCCCACCCAACCCACGTTGGGGAATCGATCGTTTTTCTAGTTCGGTCGGTTGCGATCCGGAACCGTTCGGGCCTCCGAAACGCGCATCGATCCAGAAATCCCTGCACTCGGCTTCGCCAATTCAAAAGACAAGATCGAAGGTTCCGAGCGCAATGAAAGCCACCAAAGTAAGTTCCAGCCTGTTTGGACAGCTGTCCATCCGTTCGGGCCTCCGTAACGCGCGTTGTTATGGAAATTTCTAAACTCGCATTCGCCAGCTCGAAAGCCGATATCGAGGGTACGGAGCGCCCCGGAACATACCATAGCAAATTAATGTCGAGTTTCGGCAGCCGATCATTATTCTCGCTGGCCCGACCGCGGTACGGATCCGTCGGGCCTCCGAAACGCACGTCGAACGAGAAATCCCTACGCTTGGCTTCACAAATTCGGAAGCTGAGATCTATGGTTTGGAGCGGCTAGGAAACCTCCATAGTAAATTTCTCTCTAATATGGGTAGACGCCTAACCGCCCGGGCCTTCGAATCGTGCGTTGATCTAGAAATTCCTATACTTGCGCGCGCCCGTTCGAAAGCCGAGATCGAGGGTTCGTAGCGCTCTCGAAAGCCACTGTGGTGATTTTCTACAGAGCCTGGGAAATCGCCGACCAGTTCTGCCCCTTGAATCGATCATTTTTATGACCTAGCTCCAAAAACCCCTCCTCAGTTCGAATTAATTCTCGTGCCTTGAACACACCACCCGCCCCGCCCACCCAACCCACGGTGGGGAGTCGATCGTTTTTCTAGTTCGGTCGGTTGCGATCCGGAACCGTTCGGGCCTCCGAAACGCGCATCGATCCTGAAATCCCTGCACTCGGCTTCGCCAATTCAAAAGACAAGATCGAAGGTTCCGAGCGCAATGAAAGCCACCAAAGTAAGTTCCAGCCTGTTTGGACAGCTGTCCATCCGTTCGGGCCTCCGTAACGCGCGTTGTTACGGAAATTTCTAAACTCACATTCGCCAGCTCGAAAGCCGATATCGAGGGTACGGAGCGCCCCTGAACCTACCATAGCAAATTAATGTCGAGTTTCGGCAGCCGATCATTATTCTCGTTGGCCCGACCGCGGTACGGAACCGTCGGGCCTCCGAAACGCACGTCGATCTAGAAATCCCTACGCTTGGCTTCGCAAATTCGGAAGCTGAAATCTATGGTTTGGAGCGGCTAGGAAACCTCCATAGTAAATTTCTCTATAATATGGGTAGACGCCAAACCGCCCGCGCCTTCGAATCGTGCGTTGATCTGGAAATTCCTATACTTGCGCGCGCCCGTTCGAAAGCCGAGATCGAGGGTTCGTAGCGCTCTCGAAAGCCACTGTGGTGATTTTCTACAGAGCCTGGGAAATCGCCGACCAGTTCTACCCCTTGAATCGATCATTTCTATGACCTAGCTCCAAAAACCCCTCCTCAGTTCGAATTAATTCTCTTGCCTTGAACACACCACCCGCCCCGCCCACCCAACCCACGGTGGGGAGTCGATCATTTTTCTAGTTCGGTCGGTTGCGAACCGGAACCGTTCGGGCCTCCGAAACGCGCATCGATCCAGAAATCCCTGCACTCAGCTTTGCCAATTCAAAAGACAAGATCGAAGGTTCCGAGCGCAATGAAAGCCACCAATGTAAGTTCCAGCCTGTATGGATAGCTGTCCATCCGTTCGGGCCTCCGTAACGCGCGTTGTTACGGAAATTTCTAAACTCGCATTCGCCAGCTCGAAAGCCAATATCGAGGGTACGGAGCGCCCCGGAACCTACCATAGCAAATTAATGTCGAGTTTCGGCAGCCGATCATTATTCTCGTTGGCCCGACCGCGGTAAGGAACCGTCAGGCCTCCGAAACGCACGTTGATCGAGAAATCCCTACGCTTGGCTTCGCAAATTCGGAAGCTGAGATCTATGGTTTGGAGCGGCTAGGAAACCTCCATAGTAAATTTCTCTGTAATATGGGTAGACGCCAAACCGCCCGGGCATTCGGATCGTGCGTTGATCTGGAAATTCCTATACTTGCGCGCGCCCGTTCGAAAGCCGAGATCGAGGGTTCGTAGCGCTCTCGAAAGCCACTGTGGTGATTTTCTACAGAGCCTGGGAAATCGCCGACCAGTTCTGCCCTTTGAATCGATCATTTCTATGACCTAGCTCCAAAAACCCCTCCTCAGTTCGAATTAATTCTCGTGCCTTGAACACCCCACCCGCCCGCACAACCCACGATGGGGAGTCGATCGTTTTTCTAGTTCGGTCGGTTGCGATCCAGAACCGTTCGGGCCTCCGAAACGCGCATCGATCTAGAAATTCCTGCACTGGGCTTCGCCAATTCAAAAGAGAAGATCGAAGGTTCCGAGCGTAATGAAAGCCACCAAAGTAAGTTCCAGCCTGTTTGGACAGCTGTCCATCCGTTCGGGCCTCCGTAACGCGCGTTGGTACAGAAATTTCTAAACTCGCATTCGCCAGCTCGAAAGCCGATATCGAGGGTACGGAGCGCCCCGGAACCTACCATAGCAAATTAATGTCGAGTTTCGGCAGCCGATCATTATTCTCGTTGGCCCGACCGCGGTACGGAACCGTCGGGCCTCCGAAACGCACGTCGGTCGAGAAATCCCTACGCTTGGCTTCGCAAATTCGGAAGATGAGATCTATGGTTGGGAGCGGCTAGGAAACCTCCATAGTAAATTTCTCTATAATATGGGTAGACGCCAAACCGCCCGGGCCTTCGAATCGTGCGTTGATCTGGAAATTCCTATACTTGCGCGCGCCCGTTCGAAAGCCGAGAACGAGGGTTCGTAGCGCTCTCGAAAGCCACTGTGGTGATTTTCTATAGAGCCTGTGAAATCGCCGACCGGTTCTGCCCTTTGAATCGATCATTTCAATGACCTAACTCCAAAAACCCCTCCTCAGTTCGAATTAATTCTCGTGCCTTGAACACAACACCCGCCCCGCCCACCCAACCCACGATGGGGAGTCGATCGTTTTTCTAGTTCGGTCGATTGCGATCCGGAACCGTTCGGGCCTCCGAAACGCGCATCGATCCAAAAATTCCTGCATTGGGCTTCGCCAATTCAAAAGAGAAGATCGAAGGTTCCGAGCGTAATGAAAGCCACCAAAGTAAGTTCCAGCCTGTTTGGACACCTGTCCAACCGTTCGGGCCTCCGTAACGCGCGTTGGTACGGAAATTTCTAAACTCGCATTCGCTAGCTCGAAAGCCGATATCGAGTGTACGGAGCGCCCCGGAACCTAACATAGCAAATTAATGTCGAGTTTCGGCAGCCGATCATTATTCTCGTTGGCCCGACCGCGGTACGGAACCGTCGAGCCTCCGAAACGCACGTCGATCGAGAAATCCCTACGCTTGGCTTCGCAAATTCGTAAGCTGAGATCTATGGTTTGGAATGGCTAGGAAACCTCCATAGTAAATTTCTCTATAATATGGGTAGACGCCAAACCGCCCGGGCCTTCGAATCGTGCGTTGATCTGGAAATTCCTATACTTGCGCGCGCCCATTCGAAAGCCGAGATCGAGGGTTCGTAGCGCTCTCGAAAGCCACTGTGGTGATTTTCTACAGAGCCTGGGAAATCGCCGACCGGTTCTGCCCTTTGAATCGATCATTTCTATGACCTAGCTCCAAAAAACCCTCCTCAGTTCGAATTAATTCTCGTGCCTTGAACACACCACCCGCCCGCACAACCCACGATGGGGAGTCAATCGTTTTTCTAGTTCGGTCGGTTGCGATCCGGAACCGTTCGGGCCTCCGAAACGCGCATCGATCCAGAAATCCCTGCACTAGGCTTCGCCAATTCAAAAGACAAGATCGAAGGTTCCGAGCGCAATGAAAGCCACCAAAGTAAGTTCCAGCCTGTTTGGACAGCTGTCCATCCGTTCGGGCCTCCGTAACGCGCGTTGTTACGGAAATTTCTAAACTCGCATTCGCCAGCTCGAAAGCCGATATCGAGGGTACGGAGCGCCCCTGAACCTACCATAGCAAATTAATGTCGAGTTTCGGCAGCCGATCATTATTCTTGTTGGCCCGACCGCGGTACGGAACCGTCGGGCCTCCGAAACGCACGTCGATCTAGAAATCCCTACGCTTGGCTTCGCAAATTCGGAAGCTGAAATCTATGGTTTGGAGCGGCTAGGAAACCTCCATAGTAAATTTCTCTATAATATGGGTAGACGCCAAACCGCCCGGGCCTTCGAATCGTGCGTTGATCTGGAAATTCCTATACTTGCGCGCGCCCGTTCGAAAGCCGAGATCGAGGGTTCGAAGCGCTCTCGAAAGCCACTGTGGTGATTTTCTATAGAGCCTGGGAAATCGCCGACCGGTTCTGCCCTTTGAATCGATCATTTCAATGACCTAGCTCCAAAAACCCCTCCTCAGTTCGAATTAATTCTCGTGCCTTGAACACAACACCCGCCCCGCCCACCCAACCCACGATGGGGAGTCGATCGTTTTTCTAGTTCGGTCGATTGCGATCCGGAACCGTTCGGGCCTCCGAAACGCGCATCGATCCAAAAATTCCTGCATTGGGCTTCGCCAATTCAAAAGAGAAGATCGAAGGTTCCGAGCGTAATGAAAGCCACCAAAGTAAGTTCCAGCCTGTTTGGACACCTGTCCAACCGTTCGGGCCTCCGTAACGCGCGTTGGTACGGAAATTTCTAAACTCGCATTCGCTAGCTCGAAAGCCGATATCGAGTGTACGGAGTGCCCCGGAACCTAACATAGCAAATTAATGTCGAGTTTCGGTAGCCGATCATTATTCTCGTTGGCCCGACCGCGGTACGGAACCGTCGGGCCTCCGAAACGCACGTCGATCGAGAAATCCCTACGCTTGGCTTCGCAAATTCGGAAGCTGAGATCTATGGTTTGGAGCGGCTAGGAAACCTCCATAGTAAATTTCTCTGTAATATGGGTAGACGCCAAACCGCCCGGGCATTCGAATCGTGCGTTGATCTGGAAATTCCTATACTTGCGCGCGCCCGTTCGAAAGCCGAGATCGAGGGTTCGTAGCGCTCTCGAAAGCCACTGTGGTGATTTTCTACAGAGCCTGGGAAATCGCCGACCAGTTCTGCCCTTTGAATCGATCATTTCTATGACCTAGCTCCAAAAACCCCTCCTCAGTTCGAATTAATTCTCGTGCCTTGAACACACCACCCGCCCGCACAACCCACGATGGGGAGTCGATCGTTTTTCTAGTTCGGTCGGTTGCGATCCAGAACCGTTCGGGCCTCCGAAACGCGCATCGATCTAGAAATTCCTGCACTGGGCTTCGCCAATTCAAAAGAGAAGATCGAAGGTTCCGAGCGTAATGAAAGCCACCAAAGTAAGTTCCAGCCTGTTTGGACAGCTGTCCATCCGTTCGGGCCTCCGTAACGCGCGTTGGTACAGAAATTTCTAAACTCGCATTCGCCAGCTCGAAAGCCGATATCGAGGGTACGGAGCGCCCCGGAACCTACCATAGCAAATTAATGTCGAGTTTCGGCAGCCGATCATTATTCTCGTTGGCCCGACCGCGGTACGGAACCGTCGGGCCTCCGAAACGCACGTCGGTCGAGAAATCCCTACGCTTGGCTTCGCAAATTCGGAAGATGAGATCTATGGTTGGGAGCGGCTAGGAAACCTCCATAGTAAATTTCTCTATAATATGGGTAGACGCCAAACCGCCCGGGCCTTCGAATCGTGCGTTGATCTGGAAATTCCTATACTTGCGCGCGCCCGTTCGAAAGCCGAGATCGAGGGTTCGTAGCGCTCTCGAAAGCCACTGTGGTGATTTTCTATAGAGCCTGTGAAATCGCCGACCGGTTCTGCCCTTTGAATCGATCATTTCAATGACCTAGCTCCAAAAACCCCTCCTCAGTTCGAATTAATTCTCGTGCCTTGAACACAACACCCGCCCCGCCCACCCAACCCACGATGGGGAGTCGATCGTTTTTCTAGTTCGGTCGATTGCGATCCGGAACCGTTCGGGCCTCCGAAACGCGCATCGATCCAAAAATTCCTGAATTGGGCTTCGCCAATTCAAAAGAGAAGATCGAAGGTTCCGAGCGTAATGAAAGCCACCAAAGTAAGTTCCAGCCTGTTTGGACACCTGTCCAACCGTTCGGGCCTCCGTAACGCGCGTTGGTACGGAAATTTCTAAACTCGCATTCGCTAGCTCGAAAGCCGATATCGAGTGTACGGAGCGCCCCGGAACCTAACATAGCAAATTAATGTCGAGTTTCGGCAGCCGATCATTATTCTCGTTGGCCCGACCGCAGTACGGAACCGTCGGGCCTCCGAAACGCACGTCGATCGAGAAATCCCTACGCTTGGCTTCGCAAATTCGTAAGCTGAGATCTATGGTTTGGAATGGCTAGGAAACCTCCATAGTAAATTTCTCTATAATATGGGTAGACGCCAAACCGCCCGGGCCTTCGAATCGTGCGTTGATCTGGAAATTCCTATACTTGCGCGCGCCCATTCGAAAGCCGAGATCGAGGGTTCGTAGCGCTCTCGAAAGCCACTGTGGTGATTTTCTACAGAGCCTGGGAAATCGCCGACCGGTTCTGCCCTTTGAATCGATCATTTCTATGACCTAGCTCCAAAAAACCCTCCTCAGTTCGAATTAATTCTCGTGCCTTGAACACACCACCCGCCCGCACAACCCACGATGGGGAGTCGATCGTTTTTCTAGTTCGGTCGGTTGCGATCCGGAACCGTTCGGGCCTCCGAAACGCGCATCGATCCAGAAATCCCTGCACTCGGCTTCGCCAATTCAAAAGACAAGATCGAAGGTTCCGAGCGCAATGAAAGCCACCAAAGTAAGTTCCAGCCTGTTTGGACAGCTGTCCATCCGTTCGGGCCTCCGTAACGCGCGTTGTTACGGAAATTTCTAAACTCGCATTCGCCAGCTCGAAAGCCGATATCGAGGGTACGGAGCGCCCCTGAACCTACCATAGCAAATTAATGTCGAGTTTCGGCAGCCGATCATTATTCTCGTTGGCCCGACCGCGGTACGGAACCGTCGGGCCTCCGAAACGCACGTCGATCTAGAAATCCCTACGCTTGGCTTCGCAAATTCGGAAGCTGAAATCTATGGTTTGGAGCGGCTAGGAAACCTCCATAGTAAATTTCTCTATAATATGGGTAGACGCCAAACCGCCCGGGCCTTCGAATCGTGCGTTGATCTGGAAATTCCTATACTTGCGCGCGCCCGTTCGGAAGCCGAGATCGAGGGTTCGTAGCGCTCTCGAAAGCCACTGTGGTGATTTTCTATAGAGCCTGGGAAATCGCCGACCGGTTCTGCCCTTTGAATCGATCATTTCAATGACCTAGCTCCAAAAACCCCTCCTCAGTTCGAAATAATTCTCGTGCCTTGAACACAACACCCGCCCCGCCCACCCAACCCACGATGGGGAGTCGATCGTTTTTCTAGTTCGGTCGATTGCGATCCGGAACCGTTCGGGCCTCCGAAACGCGCATCGATCCAAAAATTCCTGCATTGGGCTTCGCCAATTCAAAAGAGAAGATCGAAGGTTCCGAGCGTAATGAAAGCCACCAAAGTAAGTTCCAGCCTGTTTGGACACCTGTCCAACCGTTCGGGCCTCCGTAACGCGCGTTGGTACGGAAATTTATAAACTCGCATTCGCTAGCTCGAAAGCCGATATCGAGTGTACGGAGTGCCCCGGAACCTAACATAGCAAATTAATGTCGAGTTTCGGCAGCCGATCATTATTCTCGTTGGCCCGACCGCGGTACGGAACCGTCGGGCCTCCGAAACGCACGTCGATCGAGAAATCCCTACGCTTGGCTTCGCAAATTCGTAAGCTGAGATCTATGGTTTGGAATGGCTAGGAAACCTCCATAGTAAATTTCTCTATAATATGGGTAGACGCCAAACGGCCTGGTCCTTCGAATGGTGCGTTGATCTGGAAATTCCAATAATTGCGCGCGCCCGTTCGAAAGCCGAGATCGAGGGTTCGTAGCGCTCTCGAAAGCCACTGTGGTGATTTTCTACAGAGCCTGGGAAATCACCGACCGGTTCTGCCCTTTGAATCGATCATTTCTATGACCTAGCTCCAAAAAACCCTCCTCAGTTCGAATTAATTCTCGTGCCTTGAACACACCACCCGCCCGCACAACCCACGATGGGGAGTCGATCGTTTTTCTAGTTCGGTCGATTGCGATCCGGAACCGTTCGGGCCTCCGAAACGCGCATCGATCCAGAAATCCCTGCACTCGGCTTCGCCAATTCAAAAGACAAGATCGAAGGTTCCGAGCGCAATGAAAGCCACCAAAGTAAGTTCCAGCCTGTTTGGACAGCTGTCCATCCGTTCGGGCCTCCGTAACGCGCGTTGTTACGGAAATTTCTAAACTCGCATTCGCCAGCTCGAAAGCCGATATCGAGGGTACGGAGCGCCCCTGAACCTACCATAGCAAATTAATGTCGAGTTTCGGCAGCCGATCATTATTCTCGTTGGCCCGACCGCGGTACGGAACCGTCGGGCCTCCGAAACGCACGTCGATCTAGAAATCCCTACGCTTGGCTTCGCAAATTCGGAAGCTGAAATCTATGGTTTGGAGCGGCTAGGAAACCTCCATAGTAAATTTCTCTATAATATGGGTAGACGCCAAACCGCCCGCGCCTTCGAATCGTGCGTTGATCTGGAAATTCCTATACTTGCGCGCGCCCGTTCGAAAGCCGAGATCGAGGGTTCGTAGCGCTCTCGAAAGCCACTGTGCTGATTTTCTACAGATCCTGGGAAATCGCCGACCAGTTCTACCCCTTGAATCGATCATTTCTATGACCTAGCTCCAAAAACCCCTCCTCAGTTCGAATTAATTCTCTTGCCTTGAACACACCACCCGCCCCGCCCACCCAACCCACGGTGGGGAGTCGATCATTTTTCTAGTTCGGTCGGTTGCGAACCGGAACCGTTCGGGCCTCCGAAACGCGCATCGATCCAGAAATCCCTGCACTCGGCTTTGCCAATTCAAAAGACAAGATCGAAGGTTCCGAGCGCAATGAAAGCCACCAATGTAAGTTCCAGCCTGTATGGACAGCTGTCCATCCGTTCGGGCCTCCGTAACGCGCGTTGTTACGGAAATTTCTAAACTCGCATTCGCCAGCTCGAAAGCCAATATCGAGGGTACGGAGCGCCCCGGAACCTACCATAGCAAATTAATGTCGAGTTTCGGCAGCCGATCATTATTCTCGTTGGCCCGACCGCGGTACGGAACCGTCAGGCCTCCGAAACGTACGTTGATCGAGAAATCCCTACGCTTGGCTTCGCAAATTCGGAAGCTGAGATCTATGGTTTGGAGCGGCTAGGAAACCTCCATAGTAAATTTCTCTGTAATATGGGTAGACGCCAAACCGCCCGGGCATTCGAATCGTGCGTTGATCTGGAAATTCCTATACTTGCGCGCGCCCGTTCGAAAGCCGAGATCGAGGGTTCTTAGCGCTCTCGAAAGCCACTGTGGTGATTTTCTACAGAGCCTGGGAAATCGCCGACCAGTTCTGCCCTTTGAATCGATCATTTCTATGACCTAGCTCCAAAAACCCCTCCTCAGTTCGAATTAATTCTCGTGCCTTGAACACACCACCCGCCCGCACAACCCACGATGGGGAGTCGATCGTTTTTCTAGTTCGGTCGGTTGCGATCCAGAACCGTTCGGGCCTCCGAAACGCGCATCGATCTAGAAATTCCTGCACTGGGCTTCGCCAATTCAAAAGAGAAGATCGAAGGTTCCGAGCGTAATGAAAGCCACCAAAGTAAGTTCCAGCCTGTTTGGACAGCTGTCCATCCGTTCGGGCCTCCGTAACGCGCGTTGGTACGGAAATTTCTAAACTCGCATTCGCCAGCTCGAAAGCCGATATCGAGGGTACGGAGCGCCCCGGAACCTACCATAGCAAATTAATGTCGAGTTTCGGCAGCCGATCATTATTCTCGTTGGCCCGACCGCGGTACGGAACCGTCGGGCCTCCGAAACGCACGTCGGTCGAGAAATCCCTACGCTTGGCTTCGCAAATTCGGATGATGAGATCTATGGTTTGGAGCGGCTAGGAAACCTCCATAGTAAATTTCTCTATAATATGGGTAGATGCCAAACCGCCCGGGCCTTCGAATCGTGCGTTGATCTGGAAATTCCTATACTTGCGCGCGCCCGTTCGAAAGCCGAGATCGAGGGTTCGTAGCGCTCTCGAAAGCCACTGTGGTGATTTTCTATAGAGCCTGGGAAATCGCCGACCGGTTCTGCCCTTTGAATCGATCATTTCAATGACCTAGCTCCAAAAACCCCTCCTCAGTTCGAATTAATTCTCGTGCCTTGAACACAACACCCGCCCCGCCCACCCAACCCACGATGGGGAGTCGATCGTTTTTCTAGTTCGGTCGATTGCGATCCGGAACCGTTCGGGCCTCCGAAACGCGCATCGATCCAAAAATTCGTGCATTGGGCTTCGCCAATTCAAAAGAGAAGATCGAAGGTTCCGAGCGTAATGAAAGCCACCAAAGTAAGTTCCAGCCTGTTTGGACACCTGTCCAACCGTTCGGGCCTCCGTAACGCGCGTTGGTACGGAAATTTCTAAACTCGCATTCGCCAGCTCGAAAGCCGATATCGAGTGTACGGAGCGCCCCGGAACCTAACATAGCAAATTAATGTCGAGTTTCGACAGCCGATCATTATTCTCGTTGGCCCGACCGCGGTACGGAACTGTCGGGCCTCCGAAACGCACGTCGATCGAGAAATCCCTACGCTTGGCTTCGCAAATTCGTAAGCTGAGATCTATGGTTTGGAATGGCTAGGAAACCTCCATAGTAAATTTCTCTATAATATGGGTAGACGCCAAACCGCCCGGGCCTTCGAATCTTGCGTTGATCTGGAAATTCCTATACTTCCGCGCGCCCGTTCGAAAGCCGAGATCGAGGGTTCGTAGCGCTCTCGAAAGCCACTGTGGTGATTTTCTACAGAGCCTGGGAAATCGCCGACCGGTTCTGCCCTTTGAATCGATCATTTCTATGACCTAGCTCCAAAAAACCCTCCTCAGTTCGAATTAATTCTCGTGCCTTGAACACACCACCCGCCCCGCCCACCCAACCCACGTTGGGGAATCGATCGTTTTTCTAGTTCGGTCGGTTGCGATCCGGAACCGTTCGGGCCTCCGAAACGCGCATCGATCCAGAAATCCCTGCACTCGGCTTCGCCAATTCAAAAGACAAGATCGAAGGTTCCGAGCGCAATGAAAGCCACCAAAGTAAGTTCCAGCCTGTTTGGACAGCTGTCCATCCGTTCGGGCCTCCGTAACGCGCGTTGTTACGGAAATTTCTAAACTTGCATTCGCCAGCTCGAAAGCCGATATTGAGGGTACGGAGCGCCCCGGAACCTACCATAGCAAATTAATGTCGAGTTTCGGTAGCCGATCATTATTCTCGCTGGCCCGACCGCGGTACGGATCCGTCGGGCCTCCGAAACGCACGTCGAACGAGAAATCCCTACGCTTGGCTTCGCAAATTCGGAAGCTGAGATCTATGGTTTGGAGCGGCTAGGAAACCTCCATAGTAAATTTCTCTATAATATGGGTAGACGCCTAACCGCCCGGGCCTTCGAATCGTGCGTTGATCTAGAAATTCCTATACTTGCGCGCGCCCGATCGAAAGCCGAGATCGAGGGTTCGTAGCGCTCTCGAAAGCCACTGTGGTGATTTTCTACAGAGCCTGGGAAATCGCCGACCAGTTCTGCCCCTTGAATCGATCATTTCTATGAGCTAGCTCCAAAAACCCCTCCTCAGTTCGAATTAATTCTCGTGCCTTGAACACACCACCCGCCCCGCCCACCTAACCCACGGTGGGGAGTCGATCGTTTTTCTAGTTCGGTCGGTTGCGATCCGGAACCGTTCGGGCCTCCGAAACGCGCATCGATCCAGAAATCCCTGCACTCGGCTTCGCCAATTCAAAAGACAAGATCGAAGGTTCCGAGCGCAATGAAAGCCACCAAAGTAAGTTCCAGCCTGTTTGGACAGCTGTCCATCCGTTCGGGCCTCCGTAACGCGCGTTGTTACGGAAATTTCTAAACTCGCATTCGCCAGCTCGAAAGCCGATATCGAGGGTACGGAGCACCCCTGAACCTACCATAGCAAATTAATGTCGAGTTTCGGCAGCCGATCATTATTCTCGTTGGCCCGACCGCGGTACGGAACCGTCGGGCCTCCGAAACGCACGTCGATCTAGAAATCCCTACGCTTGGCTTCGCAAATTCGGAAGCTGAGATCTATGGTTTGGAGCGGCTAGGAAACCTCCATAGTAAATTTCTCTATAATATAGGTAGACGCCAAACCGCCCGCGCCTTCGAATCGTGCGTTGATCTGGAAATTCCTATACTTGCGCGCGCCCGTTCGAAAGCCGAGATCGAGGGTTCGTAGCGCTCTCGAAAGCCACTGTGGTGATTTTCTACAGAGCCTGGGAAATCGCCGACCAGTTCTACCCCTTGAATCGATCATTTCTATGACCTAGCTCCAAAAACCCCTCCTCAGTTCGAATTAATTCTCTTGCCTTGAACACACCACCCGCCCCGCCCACCCAACCCACGGTGGGGAGTCGATCATTTTTCTAGTTCGGTCGGTTGCGAACCGGAACCGTTCGGGCCTCCGAAACGGGCATCGATCCAGAAATCCCTGCACTCGGCTTTGCCAATTCAAAAGACAAGATCGAAGGTTCCGAGCGCAATGAAAGCCACCAATGTAAGTTCCAGCCTGTATGGACAGCTGTCCATCCGTTCGGGCCTCCGTAACGCGCGTTGTTACTTAAATTTCTAAACTCGCATTCGCCAGCTCGAAAGCCAATATCGAGGGTACGGAGCGCCCCGGAACCTACCATAGCAAATTAATGTCGAGTTTCGGCAGCCGATCATTATTCTCGTTGGCCCGACCGCGGTACGGAACCGTCGGGCCTCCGAAACGCACGTTGATCGAGAAATCCCTACGCTTGGCTTCGCAAATTCGGAAGCTGAGATCTATGGTTTGGAGCGGCTAGGAAACCTCCATAGTAAATTTCTCTGTAATATGGGTAGACGCCAAACCGCCCGGGCATTCGAATCGTGCGTTGATCTGGAAATTCCTATACTTGCGCGCGCCCGTTCGAAAGCCGAGATCGAGGGTTCGTAGCGCTCTCGAAAGCCAATGTGGTGATTTTCTACAGAGCCTGGGAAATCACCGACCAGTTCTGCCCTTTGAATCGATCATTTCTATGACCTAGCTCCAAAAACCCCTCCTCATTTCGAATTAATTCTCGTGCCTTGAACACACCACCCGCCCGCATAACCCACGATGGGGAGTCGATCGTTTTTCTAGTTCGGTCGGTTGCGATCCGGAACCGTTCGGGCCTCCGAAACGCGCATCGATCTAGAAATTCCTGCACTGGGCTTCGCCAATTCAAAAGAGAAGATCGAAGGTTCCGAGCGTAATGAAAGCCACCAAAGTAAGTTCCAGCCTGTTTGGACAGCTGTTCATCCGTTCGGGCCTCCGTAACGCGCGTTGTTACGGAAATTTCAAAACTCGCATTCGCCAGCTCGAAAGCCGATATCGAGGGTACGGAGCGCCCCGGAACCTACCATAGCAAATTAATGTCGAGTTTCGGCAGCCGATCATTATTCTCGTTGGCCCGACCGCGGTACGGAACCGCCGGGCCTCCGAAACGCACGTCGGTCGAGAAATCCCTACGCTTGGCTTCGCAAATTCGGAAGCTGAGATCTATGGTTTGGAGCGGCTAGGAAACCTCCATAGTAAATTTCTCTATAATATGGGTAGACGCCAAACCGCCCGGGCCTTCGAATCGTGCGTTGATCTGGAAATTCCTAAACTTGCGCGCGCTCGTTCGAAAGCCGAGATCGAGGGTTCGTAGCGCTCTCGAATGCCACCGTGGTGATTTTCTATAGAGCCTGGGAAATCGCCGACCAGTTCTGCCCTTTGAATCGATCATTTCTATGACCTAGCTCCAAAAACCCCTCCTCAGTTCGAATTAGTTCTCGTGCCTTGAACACACCACCCGCCCCGCCCACCCAACCCACGGTGGGGAGTCGATCATTTTTCTAGTTCGGTCGATTGCGATCCGGAACCGTTCGGGCCTCCGAAACGCGCATCGATCCAAAAATTCCTGCACTGGGCTTCGCCAATTCAAAAGAGAAGATCGAAGGTTCCGAGCGTAATGAAAGCCACCAAAGTAAGTTCCTGCCTGTTTGGACAGCTGTCCATCCGTTCGGGCCTCCGTAACGCGCGTTGGTACGGAAATTTCTAAACTCGCATTCGCCAGCTCGAAAGCCGATATCGAGGGTACGGAGCGCCCCGGAACCTACCATAGCAAATTAATGTCGAGTTTCGGCAGCCGATCATTATTCTCGTTGGCCCGACCGCGGTACGGAACCGTCGGGCCTCCGAAACGCACGTTGATCGAGAAATCCCTACGCTTGGCTTCGCAAATTCGGAAGCTGAGATCTATGGTTCGGAGCGGCTAGGAAACCTCCATAGTAAATTTCTCTGTAATATGGGTAGACGCCAAACCGCCCGGGCATTCGAATCGTGCGTTGATCTGGAAATTCCTATACTTGCGCGCGCCCGTTCGAAAGCCGAGATCGAGGGTTCGTAGCGCTCTCGAAAGCCAATGTGGTGATTTTCTACAGAGCCTGGGAAATCGCCGACCAGTTCTGCCCTTTGAATCGATCATTTCTATGACCTAGCTCCAAAAACCCCTCCTCATTTCGAATTAATTCTCGTGCCTTGAACACACCACCCGCCCGCATAACCCACGATGGGGAGTCGATCGTTTTTCTAGTTCGGTCGGTTGCGATCCGGAACCGTTCGGGCCTCCGAAACGCGCATCGATCTAGAAATTCCTGCACTGGGCTTCGCCAATTCAAAAGAGAAGATCGAAGGTTCCGAGCGTAATGAAAGCCACCAAAGTAAGTTCCAGCCTGTTTGGACAGCTGTTCATCCGTTCGGGCCTCCGTAACGCGCGTTGGTACGGAAATTTCAAAACTCGCATTCGCCAGCTCGAAAGCCGATATCGAGGGTACGGAGCGCCCCGGAACCTACCATAGCAAATTAATGTCGAGTTTCGGCAGCCGATCATTATTCTCGTTGGCCCGACCGCGGTACGGAACCGTCGGGCCTCCGAAACGCACGTCGGTCGAGAAATCCCTACGCTTGGCTTCGCAAATTCGGAAGCTGAGATCTATGGTTTGGAGCGGCTAGGAAACCTCCATAGTAAATTTCTCTATAATATGGGTAGACGCCAAACCGCCCGGGCCTTCGAATCGTGCGTTGATCTGGAAATTCCTAAACTTGCGCGCGCTCGTTCGAAAGCCGAGATCGAGGGTTCGTAGCGCTCTCGAATGCCACTGTGGTGATTTTCTATAGAGCCTGGGAAATCGCCGACCAGTTCTGCCCTTTGAATCGATCATTTCTATGACCTAGCTCCAAAAACCCCTCCTCAGTTCGAATTAGTTCTCGTGCCTTGAACACACCACCCGCCCCGCCCACCCAACCCACGGTGGGGAGTCGATCATTTTTCTAGTCCGGTCGATTGCGATCCGGAACCGTTCGGGCCTCCGAAACGCGCATCGATCCAAAAATTCCTGCACTGGGCTTCGCCAATTCAAAAGAGAAGATCGAAGGTTCCGAGCGTAATGAAAGCCACCAAAGTAAGTTCCTGCCTGTTTGGACAGCTGTCCATCCGTTCGGGCCTCCGTAACGCGCGTTGGTACGGAAATTTCTAAACTCGCATTCGCCAGCTCGAAAGCCGATATCGAGGGTACGGAGCGCCCCGGAACCTACCATTGCAAATTAATGTCGAGTTTCGGCAGCCGATCATTATTCTCGTTGGCCCGACCGCGGTACGAAAGCGTCGGGCCTCCGAAACGCACGTCGATCGAGAAATCCCTACGCTTGGCTTCGCAAATTCGGAAGCTGAGATCTATGGTTTGGAGCGGCTAGGAAACCTCCATAGTAAATTTCTCTATAATATGGGTAGACGCCAAACCGCCCGGGCCTTCGAATCGTGCGTTGATCTGGAAATTCCTATACTTGCGCGCGCCCGTTCGAAAGCCGAGATCGAGGGTTCGTAGCGCTCTCGAAAGCCACTGTGGTGATTTTCTACAGAGCCTGGGAAATCGCCGACCGGTTCTGCCCTTTGAATCGATCATTTCTATGACCTAGCTCCAAAAAACCCTCCTCAGTTCGAATTAGTTCTCGTGCCTTGAACACACCACCCGCCCCGCCCACCCAACCCACGATGCGGAATCGATCGTTTTTCTAGTTCGGTCGGTTGCGATCCGGAACCGTTCGGGCCTCCGAAACGCGCATCGATCCAGAAATCCCTGCACTCGGCTTCACCAATTCAAAAGAGAAGATCGAAGGTTTCAAGCGCAATGAAAGCCACCAAAGTAAGTTCCAGCCTGTTTGAGTTGTCCATCCGTTCGGGCCTCCGTAACGCGCGTTGGTACGGAAATTTCTAAACACGCATTCGCCAGCTCGAAAGCCAATATCGAGTGTACGGGGCGCCCTGGAACCTAACATAGCAAATTAATGTCGAGTTTCGGCAGCCGATCATTATTCTCGTTGGCCCGATTGCGGTACGGAACCGTCGGGCCTCCGAAACGCACGTCGATCGAGAAATCCCTACGCTTGGCTTCGCAAATTCGGAAGCTGAGATCTATGGTTTGGAGCGGCTAGGAAACTTCCATAGTAAATTTCTCTATAATATGGGTAGACGCCAAACCACCCAGGCCTTCGAATCGTGCGTTGATCTGGAAATTCCTATACTTGCGCACGCCCGCTCGAAAGCCGAGATCGAGGGTTCGTAGCGCTCTCGAAAGCCACTGTGGTGATTTTCTACAGAGCCTGGGAAATCGCCGACCAGTTCTACCCCTTGAATCGATCATTTCTATGACCTAGCTCCAAAAACCCATCCTCAGTTCGAATTAATTCTCGTGCGTTGAACACACCACCCGCCCCGCCGACCCAACCCACGGAGGGGAGTCGATCGTTTTTCTAGTTTGGTCGGTTGCGAACCGGAACCGTGCGGGCCTCCGAAACGCGCATCGATCCAGAAATCCCTGCACTCGGCTTCGCCGATTCAAAAGACAAGATCGAAGGTTCCGAGCGCAATGAAAGCCACCAATGTAAGTTCCAGCCTGTATGGACAGCTGTCCATCCCTTCGGGCCTCCGTAACGCGCGTTGTTACGGAAATTTCTAAACTCGCATTCGCCAGCTCGAAAGCCGATATCGAGGGTACGGAGCGCCCTGGAACCTACCATAGCAAATTAATGTCGAGTTTCGGCAGCCGATCATTATTCTCGTTGGCCCGACCGCGGTACGGAACCGTCGGGCCTCCGAAACGCACGTCGATCGAGAAATCCCTACGCTTGGCTTCGCAAATTCGGAAGCTGAGATCTATGGTTTGGAGCGGCTAGGAGACCTCCATAGTAAATTTCTCTGTAATATGGGTAGACGCCAGACCGCTCGGGCCTTCGAATCGTGCGTTGATCTGGAAATTCCTATACTTGCGCGCGCCCGTTCGAAAGCCGAGATCGAGGGTTCGTAGCGCTCTCAAAAGCCACTGTGGTGATTTTCTACAGAGTCTGGGAAATCGCCGACCAGTTCTGCCCTTTGAATCGATCATTTCTATGACCTAGCTCCAAAAACCCCTCCTCAGTTCGAATTAATTCTCGTGCCTTGAACACACCACCCGCCCACCCAACCCACGATGGGGAGTCGATCGTTTTTCTAGTTCGGTCGGTTGCGATTCGGAACCGTTCGGGCCTCCGAAACGCGCATCGATCTGGAAATTCCTGCACTGGGCTTCGCCAATTCAAAAGAGAAGATCGAAGGTTCCGAGCGTAATGAAAGCCACCAAAGTAAGTTCCAGCCTGTTTGGACAGCTGTCCATCCGTTCGGGCCTCCGTAACGCGCGTTGGTACGGAAATTTCTAAACTCGCATTCGCCAGCTCGAAAGCCAATATCGAGTGTACGGAGCGCCCCGGAACCTAACATAGCAAATTAATGTCGAGTTTCGGCAGCCGATCATTATTCTCGTTGGCCCGATTGCGGTACGGAACCGTCGGGCCTTCGAAAAGCACGTCGATCGAGAAATCCCTAAGCTTGGCTTCGCAAGTTCGGAAGCTGAGATCTATGGTTTGGAGCGGCTAGGAAACCTCCATAGTAAATTTCTCTATAATATGGGTAGACGCCAAACCGCCCGGGCCTTCGAATCGTGCGTTGATCTGGAAATTCCTATACTTGCGCGCGCCCATTCGAAAGCCGAGATCGAGGGTTCGTAGCGCTCTCGAAAGCCACTGTGGTGATTTTCTATAGAGCCTGGGAAATCGCCGACCGGTTCTGCCCTTTGAATCGATCATTTCAATGACCTAGCTCCAAAAACCCCTCCTCAGTTCGAATTAATTCTCGTGCCTTGAACACAACACCCGCCCCGCCCACCCAACCCACGATGGGGAGTCGATCGTTTTTCTAGTTCGGTCGATTGCGATCCGAAACCGTTCGGGCCTCCGAAACGCGCATCGATCCAAAAATTCCTGCATTGGGCTTCGCCAATTCAAAAGAGAAGATCGAAGGTTCCGAGCGTAATGAAAGCCACCAAAGTAAGTTCCAGCCTGTTTGGACAGCTGTCCATCCGTTCGGGCCTCCGTAACGCGCGTTGGTACGGAAATTTCTAAACTCGCATTCGCCAGCTCGAAAGCCGATATCGAGTGTACGGAGCGCCCCGGAACCTAACATAGCAAATTAATGTCGAGTTTCGGCAGGCGATCATTATTCTCGTTGGCCCGACCGCGGTACGGAACCGTCGGGCCTCCGAAACGCACGTCGATCGAGAAATCCCTACGCTTGGCTTCGCAAATTCGTAAGCTGAGATCTATGGTTTGGAATGGCTAGGAAACCTCCATAGTAAATTTCTCTATAATATGGGTAGACGCCAAACCGCCCGGGCCTTCGAATCGTGCGTTGATCTGGAAATTCCTATACTTGCGCGCGCCCGTTCGAAAGCCGAGATCGAGGGTTCGTAGCGCTCTCGAAAGCCACTGTGGTGATTTTCTACAGAGCCTGGGAAATCACCGACCGGTTTTGCCCTTTGAATCGATCATTTCTACGACCTAGCTCCAAAAAACCCTCCTCAGTTCGAATTAATTCTCGTGCCTTGAACACACCACCCGCCCCGCCCACCCAACCCACGTTGGGGAATCGATCGTTTTTCTAGTTCGGTCGGTTGCGATCCGGAACCGTTCGGGCCTCCGAAACGCGCATCGATCCAGAAATCCCTGCACTCGGCTTCGCCAATTCAAAAGACAAGATCGAAGGTTCCGAGCGCAATGAAAGCCACCAAAGTAAGTTCCAGCCTGTTTGGACAGCTGTCCATCCGTTCGGGCCTCCGTAACGCGCGTTGTTACGGAAATTTCTAAACTCGCATTCGCCAGCTCGAAAGCCGATATCGAGGGTACGGAGCGCCCCGGAACCTACCATAGCAAATTAATGTCGAGTTTCGGCAGCCGATCATTATTCTCGCTGGCCCGACCGCGGTACGGATCCGTCGGGCCTCCGAAACGCACGTCGAACGAGAAATCCCTACGCTTGGCTTCGCAAATTCGGAAGCTGAGATCTATGGTTTGGAGCGGCTAGGAAACCGCCATAGTAAATTTCTCTATAATATAAGTATAACCCTAACCGCCCGGGCCTTCGAATCGTGCGTTGATCTAGAAATTCCTATACTTGCGCGCGCCCGTTCGAAAGCCGAGATCGAGGGTTCGTAGCGCTCTCGAAAGCCACTGTGGTGATTTTCTACAGAGCCTGGGAAATCGCCGACCAGTTCTGCCCCTTGAATCGATCATTTCTATGACCTAGCTCCAAAAACCCCTCCTCAGTTCGAAATAATTCTCGTGCCTTGAACACACCACCCGCCCCGCCCACCCAACCCACGGTGGGGAGTCGATCGTTTTTCTAGTTCGGTCGGTTGCGATCCGGAACCGTTCGGGCCTCCGAAACGCGCATCGATCCAGAAATCCCTGCACTCGGCTTCGCCAATTCAAAAGACAAGATCGAAGGTTCCGAGCGCAATGAAAGCCACCAAAGTAAGTTCCAGCCTGTTTGGACGGCTGTCCATCCGTTCGGGCCTCCGTAACGCGCGTTGTTACGGAAATTTCTAAACTCGCATTCGCCAGCTCGAAAGCCGATATCGAGGGTACGGAGCGCCCCTGAACCTACCATAGCAAATTAATGTCGAGTTTCGGCAGCCGATCATTATTCTCGTTGGCCCGACCGCGGTACGGAACCGTCGGGCCTCCGAAACGCACATCGATCTAGAAATCCCTACGCTTGGCTTCGCAAATTCGGAAGCTGAGATCTATGGTTTGGAGCGGCTAGGAAACCTCCATAGTAAATTTCTCTATAATATGGGTAGACGCCAAACCGCCCGCGCCTTCGAATCGTGCGTTGATCTGGAAATTCCTATACTTGCGCGCGCCCGTTCGAAAGCCGAGATCGAGGGCTCGTAGCGCTCTCGAAAGCCACTGTGGTGATTTTCTACAGAGCCTGGGAAATCGCCGACCAGTTCTACCCCTTGAATCGATCATTTCTATGACCTAGCTCCAAAAATCCCTCCTCAGTTCGAATTAATTCTCTTGCCTTGAACACACCACCCGCCCCGCCCACCCAACCCACGATGGGGAGTCGATCGTTTTTCTAGTTCGGTCGGTTGCGAACCGGAACCGTTCGGGCCTCCGAAACGCGCATCGATCCAGAAATCCCTGCACTCGGCTTTGCCAATTCAAAAGACAAGATCGAAGGTTCCGAGCGCAATGAAAGCCACCAATGTAAGTTCCAGCCTGTATGGACAGCTGTGCATCCGTTCGGGCCTCCGTAACGCGCGTTGTTACGGAAATTTCTAAACTCGCATTCGCCAGCTCGAAAGCCAATATCGAGGGTACGGAGCGCCCCGGAACCTACCATAGCAAATTAATGTCGAGTTTCGGCAGCCGATCATTATTCTCGTTGGCCCGGCCGTGGTACGGAACCGTCGGGCCTCCGAAACGCACGTTGATCGAGAAATCCCTACGCTTGGCTTCGCAAATTCGGAAGCTGAGATCTATGGTTTGGAGCGGCTAGGAAACCTCCATAGTAAATTTCTCTTTAATATGGGTAGACGCCAAACCGCCCGGGCATTCGAATCGTGCGTTGATCTGGAAATTCCTATACTTGCGCGTGCCCGTTCGAAAGCCGAGATCGAGGGTTCGTAGCGCTCTCGAAAGCCACTGTGGTGATTTTCTACAGAGCCTGGGAAATCGCCGACCAGTTCTGCCCTTTGAATCGATCATTTCTTTGACCTAGCTCCAAAAACCCCTCCTCAGTTCGGATTAATTCTCGTGCCTTGAACACACCACCCGCCCGCACAACCCACGATGGGGAGTCGATCGTTTTTCTAGTTCGGTCGGTTGCGATCCGGAACCGTTCGGGCCTCCGAAACGCGCATCGATCTTGAAATTCCTGCACTGGGCTTCGCCAATTCAAAAGAGAAGATCGAAGGTTGCGAGCGTAATGAAAGCCACCAAAGTAAGTTCCAGCCTGTTTGGACAGCTGTCCATCCGTTCGGGCCTCCGTAACGCGCGTTGGTACGGAAATTTCTAAACTCGCATTCGCCAGCTCGAAAGCCAATATCGAGTGTACGGAGCGCCCCGGAACCTAACATAGCAAATTAATGTCGAGTTTCGGTAGCCGATCATTATTCTCGTTGGCCCGATTGCGGTACGGAACCGTCGGGCCTCCGAAACGCACGTCGATCGAGAAATCCCTACGGTTGGCTTCGCAAATTCGGAAGCTGAGATCTATGGTTTGGAGCGGCTAGGAAACCTCCATAGTAAATTTCTCTATAATATGGGTAGACGCCAAACCGCCCGGGCCTTCGAATCGTGCGTTGATCTGGAAATTCCTATACTTGCGCGCGCCCGTTCGAAAGCCGAGATCGAGGGTTCGTAGCGCTCTCGAAAGCCACTGTGGTGATTTTCTATAGAGCCTGGGAAATCGCCGACCAGTTCTGCCCTATGAATCGATCATTTCTATGACCTAGCTCCAAAAACCCCTCCTCGGTTCGAATTAGTTCTCGTGCCTTGAACACACCACCCGCCCCGCCCACCCAACCCACGATGGGGAGTCGATCGTTTTTCTAGTTCGGTCGATTGCGATCCGGAACCGTTCGGGCCTCCCAAACGCGCATCGATCCAAAAATTCCTGCACTAGGCTTCGCCAATTCAAAAGAGAAGATCGAAGGTTCTGAGCGTAATGAAAGCCACCAAAGTAAGTTCCAGCCTGTTTGGACAGCTGTCCATCCGTTCGGGCCTCCGTAACGCGCGTTGGTACGGAAATTTCTAAACTCGCATTCGCCAGCTCGAAAGCCGATATCGAGGGTACGGAGCGCGCCGGAACCTACCATAGCAAATTAATGTCGAGTTTCGGCAGCCGATCATTATTCTCGTTGGCCCGACAGCGGTACGGAACCGTCGGGCCTCCGAAACGCACGTCGGTCGAGAAATCCCTACGCTTGGCTTCGCAAATTCGGAAGCTGAGATCTATGGTTTGGAGCGGCTAGGAAACCTCCATAGTAAATTTCTCTATAATATGGGTAGACGCCAAACCGCGCGGGCCTTCGAATCGTGCGTTGATCTGGAAATTCCTAAACTTGCGCGCGCTCGTTCGAAAGCCGAGATCGAGGGTTCGTAGCGCTCTCGAATGCCACTGTGGTGATTTTCTATAGAGCCTGGGAAATCGCCGACCAGTTCTGCCCTTTGAGTCGATCATTTCTATGACCTAGCTCCAAAAACGCCTCCTCAGTTCGAATTAGTTCTCGTGCCTTGAACACACCACCCGCCCCGCCCACCCAACCCACGGTGGGGAGTCGATCATTTTTCTAGTTCGGTCGATTGCGATCCGGAACCGTTCGGGCCTCCGAAACGCGCATCGATCCAAAAATTCCTGCACTGGGCTTCGCCAATTCAAAAGAGAAGATCGAAGGTTCCGAGCGTAATGAAAGCCACCAAAGTAAGTTCCTACCTGTTTGGACAGCTGTCCATCCGTTCGGGCCTCCGTAACGCGCGTTGGTACGGAAATTTCTAAACTCGCATTCGCCAGCTCGAAAGCCGATATCGAGGGTACGGAGCGCCCCTGAACCTACCATAGCAAATTAATGTCGAGTTTCGGCAGCCGATCATTATTCTCGCTGGCCCGACCGCGGTACGGATCCGTCGGGCCTCCGAAACGCACGTCGAACGAGAAATCCCTACGCTTGGCTTCGCAAATTCGGAAGCTGAGATCTATGGTTTGGAGCGGCTAGGAAACCTCCATAGTAAATTTCTCTATAATATAAGTATACCCCTAACCGCCCGGGCCTTCGAATCGTGCGTTGATCTAGAAATTCCTATACTTGCGCGCGCCCGTTCGAAAGCCGAGATCGAGGGTTCGTAGCGCTCTCGAAAGCCACTGTGGTGATTTTCTACAGAGCCTGGGAAATCGCCGACCAGTTCTGCCCCTTGAATCGATCATTTCTATGACCTAGCTCCAAAAACCCCTCCTCAGTTCGAATTAATTCTCGTGCCTTGAACACACCACCCGCCCCGCCCACCCAACCCACGGTGGGGAGTCGATCGTTTTTCTAGTTCGGTCGGTTGCGATTCGGAACCGTTCGGGCCTCCGAAACGCGCATCGATCTAGAAATTCCTGCACTGGGCTTCGCCAATTCAAAAGAGAAGATCGAAGGTTGCGAGCGTAATGAAAGCCACCAAAGTAAGTTCCAGCCTGTTTGGACAGCTGTCCATCCGTTCGGGCCTCCGTAACGCGCGTTGGTACGGAAATTTCTAAACTCGCATTCGCCAGCTCGAAAGCCAATATCGAGTGTACGGAGCGCCCCGGAACCTAACATAGCAAATTAATGTCGAGTTTCGGTAGCCGATCATTATTCTCGTTGGCCCGATTGCGGTACGGAACCGTCGGGCCTCCGAAACGCACGTCGATCGAGAAATCCCTACGGTTGGCTTCGCAAATTCGGAAGCTGAGATCTATGGTTTGGAGCGGCTAGGAAACCTCCATAGTAAATTTCTCTATAATATGGGTAGACGCCAAACCGCCCGGGCCTTCGAATCGTGCGTTGATCTGGAAATTCCTATACTTGCGCGCGCCCGTTCGAAAGCCGAGATCGAGGGTTCGTAGCGCTCTCGAAAGCCACTGTGGTGATTTTCTATAGAGCCTGGGAAATCGCCGACCAGTTCTGCCCTATGAATCGATCATTTCTATGACCTAGCTCCAAAAACCCCTCCTCGGTTCGAATTAGTTCTCGTGCCTTGAACACACCACCCGCCCCGCCCACCCAACCCACGATGGGGAGTCGATCGTTTTTCTAGTTCGGTCGATTGCGATCCGGAACCGTTCGGGCCTCCCAAACGCGCATCGATCCAAAAATTCCTGCACTAGGCTTCGCCAATTCAAAAGAGAAGATCGAAGGTTCTGAGCGTAATGAAAGCCACCAAAGTAAGTTCCAGCCTGTTTGGACAGCTGTCCATCCGTTCGGGCCTCCGTAACGCGCGTTGGTACGGAAATTTCTAAACTCGCATTCGCCAGCTCGAAAGCCGATATCGAGGGTACGGAGCGCCCCTGAACCTACCATAGCAAATTAATGTCGAGTTTCGGCAGCCGATCATTATTCTCGTTGGCCCGACCGCGGTACGGAACCGTCGGGCCTCCGAAACGCACGTCGATCTAGAAATCCCTACGCTTCGCTTCGCAAATTCGGAAACTAAGATCTATGGTTTGGAGCGGCTAGGAAACCTCCATAGTAAATTTCTCTATAATATGGGTAGACGCCAAACCGCCCGGGCCTTCGAATCGTGCGTTGATCTGGAAATTCCTATACTTGCGCGCGCCCGTTCGAAAGCCGAGATCGAGGGTTCGTAGCGCTCTCGAAAGCCACTGTGGTGATTTTCTATAGAGCCTGGGAAATCGCCGACCAGTTCTGCCCTATGAATCGATCATTTCTATGACCTAGGTCCAAAAACCCCTCCTCGGTTCGAATTAGTTCTCGTGCCTTGAACACACCACCCGCCCCGCCCACCCAACCCACGATGGGGAGTCGATCGTTTTTCTAGTTCGGTCGATTGCGATCCGGAACCGTTCGGGCCTCCCAAACGCGCATCGATCCAAAAATTCCTGCACTAGGCTTCGCCAATTCAAAAGAGAAGATCGAAGGTTCTGAGCGTAATGAAAGCCACCAAAGTAAGTTCCAGCCTGTTTGGACAGCTGTCCATCCGTTCGGGCCTCCGTAACGCGCGTTGGTACGGAAATTTCTAAACTCGCATTCGCCAGCTCGAAAGCCGATATCGAGGGTACGGAGCGCCCCTGAACCTACCATAGCAAATTAATGTCGAGTTTCGGCAGCCGATCATTATTCTCGTTGGCCCGACCGCGGTACGGAACCGTCGGGCCTCCGAAACGCACGTCGATCTAGAAATCCCTACGCTTGGCTTCGCAAATTCGGAAGCTAAGATCTATGGTTTGGAGTGGCTAGGAAACCTCCATAGTAAATTTCTCTATAATATGGGTAGACGCCAAAACGCCCGCGCCTTCGAATCGTGCGTTGATCTGGAAATACCTATACTTGCGCGCGCCCGTTCGAAAGCCGAGATCGAGGGTTCGTAGCGCTCTCGAAAGCCACTGTGGTGATTTTCTATAGAGCCTGGGAAATCGCCGACCAGTTCTGCCCTTTGAGTCGATCATTTCTATGACCTAGCTCCAAAAACGCCTCCTCAGTTCGAATTAGTTCTCGTGCCTTGAACACACCACCCGCCCCGCCCACCCAACCCACGGTGGGGAGTCGATCATTTTTCTAGTTCGGTCGATTGCGATCCGGAACCGTTCGGGCCTCCGAAACGCGCATCGATCCAAAAATTCCTGCACTGGGCTTCGCCAATTCAAAAGAGAAGATCGAAGGTTCCGAGCGTAATGAAAGCCACCAAAGTAAGTTCCTACCTGTTTGGACAGCTGTCCATCCGTTCGGGCCTCCGTAACGCGCGTTGGTACGGAAATTTCTAAACTCGCATTCGCCAGCTCGAAAGCCGATATCGAGGGTACGGAGCGCCCCTGAACCTACCATAGCAAATTAATGTCGAGTTTCGGCAGCCGATCATTATTCTCGCTGGCCCGACCGCGGTACGGATCCGTCGGGCCTCCGAAACGCACGTCGAACGAGAAATCCCTACGCTTGGCTTCGCAAATTCGGAAGCTGAGATCTATGGTTTGGAGCGGCTAGGAAACCTCCATAGTAAATTTCTCTATAATATAAGTATACCCCTAACCGCCCGGGCCTTCGAATCGTGCGTTGATCTAGAAATTCCTATACTTGCGCGCGCCCGTTCGAAAGCCGAGATCGAGGGTTCGTAGCGCTCTCGAAAGCCACTGTGGTGATTTTCTACAGAGCCTGGGAAATCGCCGACCAGTTCTGCCCCTTGAATCGATCATTTCTATGACCTAGCTCCAAAAACCCCTCCTCAGTTCGAATTAATTCTCGTGCCTTGAACACACCACCCGCCCCGCCCACCCAACCCACGGTGGGGAGTCGATCGTTTTTCTAGTTCGGTCGGTTGCGATTCGGAACCGTTCGGGCCTCCGAAACGCGCATCGATCCAAAAATTCCTGCACTGGGCTTCGCCAATTCAAAAGAGAAGATCGAAGGTTCCGAGCGTAATGAAAGCCACCAAAGTAAGTTCCAGCCTGTTTGGACAGCTGTCCATCCGTTCGGGCCTCCGTAACGCGCGTTGGTACGGAAATTTCTAAACTCGCATTCGCCAGCTCGAAAGCCAATATCGAGTGTACGGAGCGCCCCGGAACCTAACATAGCAAATTAATGTCGAGTTTCGGTAGCCGATCATTATTCTCGTTGTCCCGATTGCGGTACGGAACCGTCGGGCCTCCGAAACGCACGTCGATCGAGAAATCCCTACGGTTGGCTTCGCAAATTCGGAAGCTGAGATCTATGGTTTGGAGCGGCTAGGAAACCTCCATAGTAAATTTCTCTATAATATGGGTAGACGCCAAACCGCCCGGGCCTTCGAATCGTGCGTTGATCTGGAAATTCCTATACTTGCGCGCGCCCGTTCGAAAGCCGAGATCGAGGGTTCGTAGCGCTCTCGAAAGCCACTGTGGTGATTTTCTATAGAGCCTGGGAAATCGCCGACCAGTTCTGCCCTATGAATCGATCATTTCTATGACCTAGCTCCAAAAACCCCTCCTCGGTTCGAATTAGTTCTCGTGCCTTGAACACACCACCCACCCCGCCCACCCAACCCACGATGGGGAGTCGATCGTTTTTCTAGTTCGGTCGATTGCGATCCGGAACCGTTCGGGCCTCCCAAACGCGCATCGATCCAAAAATTCCTGCACTAGGCTTCGCCAATTCAAAAGAGAAGATCGAAGGTTCTGAGCGTAATGAAAGCCACCAAAGTAAGTTCCAGCCTGTTTGGACAGCTGTCCATCCGTTCGGGCCTCCGTAACGCGCGTTGGTACGGAAATTTCTAAACTCGCATTCGCCAGCTCGAAAGCCGATATCGAGGGTACGGAGCGCCCCTGAACCTACCATAGCAAATTAATGTCGAGTTTCGGCAGCCGATCATTATTCTCGTTGGCCCGACCGCGGTACGGAACCGTCGGGCCTCCGAAACGCACGTCGATCTAGAAATCCCTACGCTTGGCTTCGCAAATTCGGAAGCTAAGATCTATGGTTTGGAGCGGCTAGGAA
Source organism: Allium sativum (assembly GCA_030737875.1). Taxonomy (NCBI): domain Eukaryota; kingdom Viridiplantae; phylum Streptophyta; class Magnoliopsida; order Asparagales; family Amaryllidaceae; genus Allium; species Allium sativum. Next base: position 742,748,181 of record CM060921.1, read on the forward strand.
ACCTCCATAGTAAATTTCTCTATAATATGGGTAGACGCCAAAACGCCCGCGCCTTCGAATCGTGCGTTGATCTGGAAATACCTATACTTGCGCGCGCCCGTTCGAAAGCCGAGATCGAGGGTTCGTAGCGCTCTCGAAAGCCACTGTGGTGATTTTCTATAGAGCCTGGGAAATCGCCGACCAGTTCTGCCCTATGAATCGATCATTTCTATGACCTAGCTCCAAAAACCCCTCCTCGGTTCGAATTAGTTCTCGTGCCTTGAACACACCACCCGCCCCGCCCACCCAACCCACGATGGGGAGTCGATCGTTTTTCTAGTTCGGTCGATTGCGATCCGGAACCGTTCGGGCCTCCCAAACGCGCATCGATCCAAAAATTCCTGCACTAGGCTTCGCCAATTCAAAAGAGAAGATCGAAGGTTCTAAGCGTAATGAAAGCCACCAAAGTAAGTTCCAGCCTGTTTGGACAGCTGTCCATCCGTTCGGGCCTCCGTAACGCGCGTTGGTACGGAAATTTCTAAACTCGCATTCGCCAGCTCGAAAGCCGATATCGAGGGTACGGAGCGCCCCGGAACCTACCATAGCAAATTAATGTCGAGTTTCGGCAGCCGATCATTATTCTCGTTGGCCCGACCGCGGTACGGAACCGTCGGGCCTCCGAAACGCACGTCGGTCGAGAAATCCCTACGCTTGGCTTCGCAAATTCGGAAGCTGAGATCTATGGTTTGGAGCGGCTAGGAAACCACCATAGTAAATTTCTCTATAATATGGGTAGACGCCAAACCGCGCGGGCCTTCGAATCGTGCGTTGATCTGGAAATTCCTAAACTTGCGCGCGCTCGTTCGAAAGCCGAGATCGAGGGTTCGTAGCGCTCTCGAATGCCACTGTGGTGATTTTCTATAGAGCCTGGGAAATCGCCGACCAGTTCTGCCCTTTGAATCGATCATTTCTATGACCTAGCTCCAAAAACGCCTCCTCAGTTCGAATTAGTTCTCGTGCCTTGAACACACCACCCGCCCCGCCCACCCAACCCACGGTGGGGAGTCGATCATTTTTCTAGTTCGGTCGATTGCGATCCGGAACCGTTCGGGCCTCCGAAACGCGCATCGATCCAAAAATTCCTGCACTGGGCTTCGCCAATTCAAAAGAGAAGATCGAAGGTTCCGAGCGTAATGAAAGCCACCAAAGTAAGTTCCTGCCTGTTTGGACAGCTGTCCATCCGTTCGGGCCTCCGTAACGCGCGTTGTTACGGAAATTTCTAAACTCGCATTCGCCAGCTCGAAAGCCGATATCGAGGGTACGGAGCGCCCCTGAACCTACCATAGCAAACTAAAGTCGAGTTTCGGCCGCCGATCATTATTCTCGTTGGCCCGACCGCGGTACGGAACCGTCGGGCCTCCGAAACGCACGTCGATCTAGAAATCCCTACGCTTGGCTTCGCAAATTCGGAAGCTGAGATCTATGCTTTGGAGCGGCTAGGAAACCTCCATAGTAAATTTCTCTATAATATGGGTAGACGCCAAACCGCCCGCGCCTTCGAATCGTGCGTTGATCTGGAAATACCTATACTTGCGCGCGCCCGTTCGAAAGCCGAGATCGAGGGTTCGTAGCGCTCTCGAAAGCCACTGTGGTGATTTTCTATAGAGCCTGGGAAATCGCCGACCAGTTCTGCCCTATGAATCGATCATTTCTATGACCTAGCTCCAAAAACCCCTCCTCGGTTCGAATTAGTTCTCGTGCCTTGAACACACCACCCGCCCCGCCCACCCAACCCACGATGGGGAGTCGATCGTTTTTCTAGTTTGGTCGATTGCGATCCGGAACCGTTCGGGCCTCCCAAACGCGCATCGATCCAAAAATTCCTGCACTAGGCTTCGCCAATTCAAAAGAGAAGATCGAAGGTTCCGAGCGTAATGAAAGCCACCAAAGTAAGTTCCAGCCTGTTTGGACAGCTGTCCATCCGTTCGGGCCTCCGTAACGCGCGTTGGTACGGAAATTTCTAAACTCGCATTCGCCAGCTCGAAAGCCGATATCGAGGGTACGGAGCGCCCCGGAACCTACCATAGCAAATTAATGTCGAGTTTCGGCAGCCGATCATTATTCTCGTTGGCCCGACCGCGGTACGGAACCGTCGGGCCTCCGAAACGCACGTCGGTCGAGAAATCCCTACGCTTGGCTTCGCAAATTCGGAAGCTGAGATCTATGGTTTGGAGCGGCTAGGAAACCACCATAGTAAATTTCTCTATAATATGGGTAGACGCCAAACCGCCTGGGCCTTCGAATCGTGCGTTGATCTGGAAATTCCTATACTTGCGCGCGCCCGTTCGAAAGCCGAGATCGAGGATTCGTAGCGCTCTCGAAAGCCACTGTGGTGATTTTCTACAGAGCCTGGGAAATCGCTGACCGGTTCTGCCCTTTGAATCGATCATTTCTATGACCTAGCTCCAAAAAACCCTCCTCAGTTCGAATTAGTTCTCGTGCCTTGAACACACCACCCGCCCCGCCCACCCAACCCACGATGGGGAATCGATCGTTTTTCTAGTTCGGTCGGTTGCGATCCGGAACCGTTCGGGCCTCCGAAACGCGCATCGATCCAGAAATCCCTGCATTCGGCTTCGCCAATTCAAAAGACAAGATCGAAGGTTTCGAGCGCAATGAAAGCCACCAAAGTAAGTTCCAGCCTGTTTGGACAGCTGTCCATCCGTTCGGGCCTCCGTAACGCGCGTTGTTACGGAAATTTCTAAACTCGCATTCGCCAGCTCCAAAGCCGATATCGAGGGTACGGAGCGCCCCGGAACCTACCATAGCAAATTAATGTCGAGTTTCGGCAGCCGATCATTATTCTCGTTGGCCCGACCGCGGTACGAAAGCGTCGGGCCTCCGAAACGCACGTCGATCGAGAGAAATCCCTACGCTTGGCTTCGCAAATTCGGATGTTGAGATCTATGGTTTGGAGCAGCTAGGAAACCTCCATAGTAAATTTCTCTATAATATGGGTAGACGCCAAACCGCCCGGGCCTTCGAATCGTGCGTTGATCTGGAAATTCCTATACTTGCGCGCGCCCGTTCGAAAGCCGAGATCGAGGGTTCGTAGCGCTCTCGAAAGCCTCTGTGGTGATTTTCTATAGAGCCTGGGAAATCGCCGACCGGTTCTGCCCTTTGAATCGATCATTTCTATGACCTATCTCCAAAAACCCCTCCTCAGTTCAAATTAATTCTCGTGCCTTGAACACACCACCCGCCCCGCCCACCCAACCCACGATGGGGAGTCGATCGTTTTTCTAGTTTGGTCGATTGCGATCCGGAACCGTTCGGGCCTCCCAAACGCGCATCGATCCAAAAATTCCTGCACTAGGCTTCGCCAATTCAAAAGAGAAGATCGAAGGTTCCGAGCGTAATGAAAGCCACCAAAGTAAGTTCCAGCCTGTTTGGACAGCTGGCCATCCGTTCGGGCCTCCGTAACGCGCGTTGGTACGGAAATTTCTAAACTCGCATTCGCCAGCTCGAAAGCCGATATCGAGGGTACGGAGCGCCCCGGAACCTACCATAGCAAATTAATGTCGAGTTTCGGCAGCCGATCATTATTCTCGTTGGCCCGACCGCGGTACGGAACCGTCGGGCCTCCGAAACGCACGTCGGTCGAGAAATCCCTACGCTTGGCTTCGCAAATTCGGAAGCTGAGATCTATGGTTTGGAGCGGCTAGGAAACCACCATAGTAAATTTCTCTATAATATGGGTAGACGCCAAACCGCCTGGGCCTTCGAATCGTGCGTTGATCTGGAAATTCCTATACTTGCGCGCGCCCGTTCGAAAGCCGAGATCGAGGATTCGTAGCGCTCTCGAAAGCCACTGTGGTGATTTTCTACAGAGCCTGGGAAATCGCTGACCGGTTCTGCCCTTTGAATCGATCATTTCTATGACCTAGCTCCAAAAAACCCTCCTCAGTTCGAATTAGTTCTCGTGCCTTGAACACACCACCCGCCCCGCCCACCCAACCCACGATGGGGAATCGATCGTTTTTCTAGTTCGGTCGGTTGCGATCCGGAACCGTTCGGGCCTCCGAAACGCGCATCGATCCAGAAATCCCTGCATTCGGCTTCGCCAATTCAAAAGACAAGATCGAAGGTTTCGAGCGCAATGAAAGCCACCAAAGTAAGTTCCAGCCTGTTTGGACAGCTGTCCATCCGTTCGGGCCTCCGTAACGCGCGTTGTTACGGAAATTTCTAAACTCGCATTCGCCAGCTCCAAAGCCGATATCGAGGGTACGGAGCGCCCCGGAACCTACCATAGCAAATTAATGTCGAGTTTCGGCAGCCGATCATTATTCTCGTTGGCCCGACCGCGGTACGAAAGCGTCGGGCCTCCGAAACGCACGTCGATCGAGAGAAATCCCTACGCTTGGCTTCGCAAATTCGGATGTTGAGATCTATGGTTTGGAGCAGCTAGGAAACCTCCATAGTAAATTTCTCTATAATATGGGTAGACGCCAAACCGCCCGGGCCTTCGAATCGTGCGTTGATCTGGAAATTCCTATACTTGCGCGCGCCCGTTCGAAAGCCGAGATCGAGGGTTCGTAGCGCTCTCGAAAGCCTCTGTGGTGATTTTCTATAGAGCCTGGGAAATCGCCGACCGGTTCTGCCCTTTGAATCGATCATTTCTATGACCTATCTCCAAAAACCCCTCCTCAGTTCAAATTAATTCTCGTGCCTTGAACACACCACCCGCCCCGCCCACCCAACCCACGATGGGGAGTCGATTGTTTTTCTAGTTTGGTCGATTGCGATCCGGAACCGTTCGGGCCTCCCAAACGCGCATCGATCCAAAAATTCCTGCACTAGGCTTCGCCAATTCAAAAGAGAAGATCGAAGGTTCCGAGCGTAATGAAAGCCACCAAAGTAAGTTCCAGCCTGTTTGGACAGCTGTCCATCCGTTCGGGCCTCCGTAACGCGCGTTGGTACGGAAATTTCTAAACTCGCATTCGCCAGCTCGAAAGCCAATATCGAGTGTACGGAGCGCCCCGGAACCTAACATAGCAAATTAATGTCGAGTTTCGGCAGCCGATCATTATTCTCGTTGGCCCGATTGCGGTACGGAACCGTCGGGCCTTCGAAATGCACGTCGATCGAGAAATCCCTACGCTTGGCTTCGCAAGTTCGGAAGCTGAGATCTATGGTTTGGAGCGGCTAGGAAACCTCCATAGTAAATTTCTCTATAATATGGGTAGACGCCAAACCGCCCGGGCCTTCGAATCGTGCGTTGATCTGGAAATTTCTATACTTGTGCGCGCCCGTTCGAAAGCCGAGATCGAGGGTTCGTGGAGCTCTCGAAAGCCACTGTGGCGATTTTCTATAGAGCCTGGGAAATCGCCGACCGGTTCTGCCCTTTGAATCGATCATTTCTATGACCTAGCTCCATAAACCCCTCCTCAGTTCGAATTAATTCTCGTGCCTTGAGCACACCACCAGCCCCGCCCACCCAACCCACGGTGGGGAGTCGATCGTTTTTCTAGTTCGGTCGATTGCGATCCGGAACCGTTCGGGCCTCCGAAACGCGCATCGATCCAAAAATTCCTGCACTGGGCTTCGCCAATTCAAAAGAGAAGATCGAAGGTTCCGAGCGTAATGAAAGCCACCAAAGTAAGTTCCAGCCTGTTTGGACAGTTGTCCATCCGTTCGGGCCTCCGTAACGCGCGTTGGTACGGAAATTTCTAAACTCGCATTCGCCAGCTCGAAAGTCAATATCGAGTGTACGGAGCGCCCCTGAACCTAACATAGCAAATTAATGTCGAGTTTTGGCAGCCGATCATTATTCTCGTTGGCCCGATAGCGGTACGGAACCGTCGGGCCTCCGAAACGCACGTCGATCGAGAAATCCCTACGCCGTGCTTCGCAAATTCGGAAGCTGAAATATATGGTGTGGAGCGACTAGGAAACCTCCATAGTAAATTTCTCTATAATATGGGTAGACGCCAAACCGCCCGCGCCTTCGAATCGTGCGTTGATCTGGAAATTCCTATACTTGCGCGCGCCCGTTCGAAAGCCGAGATCGAGGGTTCGTAGCGATCTCGAAAGCCACTGTGGTGATTTTCTATAGAGCCTGGGAAATCGCCGACCAGTTCTGCCCTTTGAATCGATCATTTCTATGACCTAGCTCCATAAACCCCTCCTCAGTTCGAATTAATTCTCGTGCCTTGAACACACCACCCGCCCCGCCCACCCAACCCACGGTGTGGAGTCGATCGTTTTTCTAGTTTGGTCGATTGCGATCCGGAACCGTTCGGGCCTCCGAAACGCGCATCGATCCAAAAATTCCTGCACTGGGCTTCGCCAATTCAAAAGAGAAGATCGAAGGTTCCGAGCGTACTGAAAGCCACCAAAGTAAGTTCCAGCCTGTTTGAGTTGTCCATCCGTTCGAGCCTCCGTAACACGCGTTGGTACGGAAATTTCTAAACACGCATTCGCCAGCTCGAAAGCCAATATCGAGTGTACGGGGCGCCCTGGAACCTAACATAGCAAATTAATGTCGAGTTTCGGCAGCCGATCATTATTCTCGGTTGCCCGATTGCGGTACGGAACCGTCGGGCCTCCGAAACGCACGTCGATCGAGAAATCCCTACGCTTGGCTTCGCAAATTCGGAAGCTGAGATCTATGGTTTGGAGCGGCTAGGAAACCTCCATAGTAAATTTCTCTATAATATGGGTAGACGCCAAACCACCCGGGCCTTCGAATCGTGCGTTGATCTGGAAATTCCTATACTTGCGCACGCCTGTTCGAAAGCCGAGATCGAGGGTTCGTAGCGCTCTCGAAAGCCACTGTGGTGATTTTCTACAGAGCCTGGGAAATCGCCGACCAGTTCTACCCCTTGAATCGATCATTTCTATGACCTAGCTCCAAAAACCCCTCCTCAGTTCGAATTAATTCTCGTGCGTTGAACACACCACCCGCCCCGCCGACCCAACCCACGGAGGGGAGTCGATCGTTTTTCTAGCTCGGTCGGTTGCGAACCGGAACCGTTCGGGCCTCCGAAACGCGCATCGATCCAGAAATCCCTGCACTCGGCTTCGCCGATTCAAAAGACAAGATCGAAGGTTCCCAGCGCAATTAAAGCCACCAATGTAAGTTCCAGCCTGTATGGACAACTGTCCATCCGTTCGGGCCTCCGTAACGCGCGTTGTTACGGAAATTTCTAAACTCGCATTCGCCAGCTCGAAAGCCGATATCGAGGGTACGGAGCGCCCCGGAACCTACCATAGCAAATTAATGTCGAGTTTCAGCAGCCGATCATTATTCTCATTGGCCCGACTGCGGTACGGAACCGTCGGGCCTCCGAAACGCACGTCGATCGAGAAATCCCTACGCTTGGCTTCGCAAATTCGGAAGCTGAGATCTATGGTTTGGAGCGGCTAGGAGACCTCCATAGTAAATTTCTCTGTAATATGGGTAGACGCCAGACCGCTCGGGCCTTCGAATCGTGCGTTGATCTGGAAATTCCTATACTTGCGCGCGCCCGTTCGAAAGCCGGGATCGAGGGTTCGTAGCGCTCTCGAAAGCCACTGTGGTGATTTTCTACAGAGCCTGGGAAATCGCCGACCAGTTCTGCCCTTTGAATCGATCATTTCTATGACCTAGCTCCAAAAACCCCTCCTCAGTTCGAATTAATTCTCGTGCCTTGAACACACCACCCGCCCACCCAACCCACGATGGGGAGTCGATCGTTTTTCTAGTTCGGTCGGTTGCGATTCGGAACCGTTCGGGCCTCCGAAACGCGCATCGATCTAGAAATTCCTGCACTGGGCTTCGCCAATTCAAAAGAGAAGATCGAAGGTTCCGAGCGTAATGAAAGCCACCAAAGTAAGTTCCAGCCTGTTTGGACAGCTGTCCATCCGTTCGGGCCTCCGTAACGCGCGTTGGTACGGAAATTTCTAAACTCGCATTCGCCAGCTCGAAAGCCAATATCGAGTGTACGGAGCGCCCCGGAACCTAACATAGCAAATTAATGTCGAGTTTCGGCAGCCGATCATTATTCTCGTTGGCCCGATTGCGGTACGGAACCGTCGGGCCTTCGAAATGCACGTCGATCGAGAAATCTCTACGCTTGGCTTCGCAAGTTCGGAAGCTGAGATCTATGGTTTGGAGCGGCTAGGAAACCTCCATAGTAAATTTCTCTATAATATGGGTAGACGCCAAACCGCCCGGGCCTTCGAATCGTGCGTTGATCTGGAAATTCCTATACTTGTGCGCGCCCGTTCGAAAGCCGAGATCGAGGGTTCATGGAGCTCTCGAAAGCCACTGTGGTGATTTTCTATAGAGCCTGGGAAATCGCCGACCAGTTCTGCCCTTTGAATCGATCATTTCTATGACCTAGCTCCAAAAACCCCTCCTCAGTTCGAATTAATTCTCGTGCCTTGAACACACCACCCGCCCACCCAACCCACGATGGGGAGTCGATCGTTTTTCTAGTTCGGTCGGTTGCGATTCGGAACCGTTCGGGCCTCCGAAACGCGCATCGATCTAGAAATTCCTGCACTGGGCTTCGCCAATTCAAAAGAGAAGATCGAAGGTTCCGAGCGTAATGAAAGCCACCAAAGTAAGTTCCAGCCTGTTTGGACAGCTGTCCATCCGTTCGGGCCTCCGTAACGCGCGTTGGTACGGAAATTTCTAAACTCGCATTCGCCAGCTCGAAAGCCAATATCGAGTGTACGGAGCGCCCCGGAACCTAACATAGCAAATTAATGTCGAGTTTCGGCAGCCGATCATTATTCTCGTTGGCCCGATTGCGGTACGGAACCGTCGGGCCTTCGAAATGCACGTCGATCGAGAAATCTCTACGCTTGGCTTCGCAAGTTCGGAAGCTGAGATCTATGGTTTGGAGCGGCTAGGAAACCTCCATAGTAAATTTCTCTATAATATGGGTAGACGCCAAACCGCCCGGGCCTTCGAATCGTGCGTTGATCTGGAAATTCCTATACTTGTGCGCGCCCGTTCGAAAGCCGAGATCGAGGGTTCATGGAGCTCTCGAAAGCCACTGTGGTGATTTTCTATAGAGCCTGGGAAATCGCCGACCAGTTCTGCCCTTTGAATCGATCATTTCTATGACCTAGCTCCAAAAACCCCTCCTCAGTTCGAATTAGTTCTCGTGCCTTGAACACACCACCCGCCCCGCCCACCCAACCCACGATGGGGAGTCGATCGTTTTTCTAGTTCGGTCGATTGCGATCCGGAACCGTTCGGGCCTCCGAAACGCGCATCGATCCGAAAATTCCTGCACTGGGCTTCGCCAATTCAAAAGAGAAGATCGAAGGTTCCGAGCGTAATGAAAGCCACCAAAGTAAGTTCCAGCCTGTTTGGACAGTTGTCCATCCGTTCGGGCCTCCGTAACGCGCGTTGGTACGGAAATTTCTAAACTCGCATTCGCCAGCTCGAAAGTCAATATCGATTGTACGGAGCGCCCCGGAACCTAACATAGCAAATTAATGTCGAGTTTCGGCAGCCGATCATTATTCTCGTTGGCCCGATAGCGGTACGGAACCGTCGGGCCTCCGAAACGCACGTCGATCGAGAAATCCCTACGATTGGCTTCGCAAATTCGGAAGCTGAAATATATGGTGTGGAGCGGCTAGGAAACCTCCATAGTAAATTTCTCTATAATATGGGTAGACGCCAAACCGCCCGGGCCTTCGAATCGTGCGTTGATCTGGAAATTCCTATACTTGCGTGCGCCCGTTCGAAAGCCGAGATCGAGGGTTCGTAGCGCTCTCGAAAGCCACTGTGGTGATTTTTTACAGAGCTTGGGAAATCGCCGACCGGTTCTGCCCTTTGAATCGATCATTTCTATGACCTACCTCCAAAAAACCCTCCTCAGTTCGAATTAATTCTCGTGCCTTGAACACACCACCCGCCCCGCCCACCCAACCCACGATGGGGAGTCGATCGTTTTTCTAGTTTGATCGGTTGCGATCCGGAACCGTTCGGGCCTCCGAAACGCGCATCGATCCAGAAATCCCTGCACTCGGCTTCGCCAATTCAAAAGACAAGATCGAATGTTCCGAGCGCAATGAAAGCCACCAAAGTAAGTTCCAGCCTGTTTGGACAGCTGTCCATCCGTTCGGGCCTCCGTAACGCGCGTTGTTACGGAAATTTCTAAACTCGCATTCGCCAGCTCGAACGCCGATATCGAGGGTACGGAGCGCCCCAGAACCTACCATAGCAAATTAATGTCGAGTTTCGGCAGCCGATCATTATTCTCGTTGGCCCGACCGCGGTACGGAACCGTCGGGCCTCCGAAACGCACGTCGATCGAGAAATCCCTACGCTTGGCTTCGCAAATTCGGAAGTTGAGATCTATGGTTTGGAGCGGCTAGGAAACCTCCATAGTAAATTTCTCTATAATATGGGTAGACGCCAAACCGCCCGTGCCTTCGAATCGTGCGTTGATCTGGAAATTCCTATACTTGCGCGCGCCCGTTCGAAAGCCGAGATCGAGGGTTCGTAGCGCTCTCGAAAGCCGCTGTGGTGATTTTCTATAGAGCCTGGGAAATCGCCGACCGGTGTCCATCCGTTCGGGCCTCCGTAACGCGCGTTGGTACGGAAATTTCTAAACTCGCATTCGCCAGCTCGAAAGCCAATATCGAGTGTACGGAGCGCCCCGGAACCTAACATAGCAAATTAATGTCTAGTTTCGGCAGCCGATCATTATTCTTGTTGGCCCGATTGCGGTACGGAACCGTCGGGCCTCCGAAACGCACGTCGATCGAGAAATCCCTACGCTTGGCTTAGCAAATTCGGAAGCTGAGATCTATGGTTTGGAGCGCCTAGGAAACCTCCATAGTAAATTTCTCTATAATATGGGTAGACGCCAAATCGCCCAGGCCTTCGAATCGTGCGTTGATCTGGAAATTCCTATACTTGCGTGCGCCCGTTCGAAAGCCGAGATCGAGGATTCGCAGCGCACTCGAAAGCCACTGTGGTGATTTTCTACAGAGCCTGGGAAATCGCCGACCGGTTCTGCCCTTTGAATCGATCATTTCTATGACCTAGCTCCAAAAAACCCTCCTCAGTTCGAATTAATTCTCGTGCCTTGAACACACCACCCGCCCCGCCCACCCAACCCACGATGGGGAGTCGATCGTTTTTCTAGTTTGATCGGTTGCGATCCGGAACCGTTCGGGCCTCCGAAACGCGCATCGATCCAGAAATCCCTGCACTCGGCTTCGCCAATTCAAAAGACAAGATCGAAGGTTCCGAGCGTAATGAAAGCCACCAAAGTAAGTTCCAGCCTGTTTGGACAGCTGTCCATCCGTTCGGGCCTCCGTAACGCGTGTTGTTACGGAAATTTCTAAACTCGCATTGGCCAGCTCGAAAGCCGATATCGAGGGTACGGAGCGCCCCAGAACCTACCATAGCAAATTAATGTCGAGTTTCGGCAGCCGATCATTATTCTCGTTGGCCCGACCGCGGTACGGAACCGTCGGGCCTACGAAACGCACGTCGATCGAGAAATCCCTACGCTTGGCTTCGCAAATTCGGAAGTTGAGATCTATGGTTTGGAGCGGCTAGGAAACCTCCATAGTAAATTTCTCTATAATATGGGTAGACGCCAAACCGCCCGTGCCTTCGAATCGTGCGTTGATCTGGAAATTCCTATACTTGCGCGCGCCCGTTCGAAAGCCGAGATCGAGGGTTCGTAGCGCTCTCGAAAGCCACTGTGGTGATTTTCTATAGAGCCTGGGAAATCGCCGACCGGAGTCCATCCGTTCGGGCCTCCGTAACGCGCGTTGGTACGGAAATTTCTAAACTCGCATTCGCCAGCTCGAAAGCCAATATCGAGTGTACGGAGCGCCCCGGAACCTAACATAGCAAATTAATGTCGAGTTTCGGCAGCCGATCATTATTCTCGTTGGCCCGATTGCGGTACGGAACCGTCGGGCCTCCGAAACGCACATCGATCGAGAAATCCCTACGGTTGGCTTCGCAAATTCGGAAGCTGAGATCTATGGTTTGGAGCGCCTAGGAAACCTCCATAGTAAATTTCTCTATAATATGGGTAGACGCCAAATCGCCCAGGCCTTCGAATCGTGCGTTGATCTGGAAATTCCTATACTTGCGTGCGCCCGTTCGAAAGCCGAGATCGAGGATTCGCAGCGCACTCGAAAGCCACTGTGGTGATTTTCTACAGAGCCTGGGAAATCGCCGACCGGTTCTGCCCTTTGAATCGATCATTTCTATGACCTAGCTCCAAAAAACCCTCCTCAGTTCGAATTAATTCTCGTGCCTTGAACACACCACCCGCCCCGCCCACCCAACCCACGATGGGGAGTCGATCGTTTTTCTAGTTTGATCTGTTGCGATCCGGAACCGTTCGGGCCTCCGAAACGCGCATCGATCCAGAAATCCCTGCACTCGGCTTCGCCAATTCAAAAGACAAGATCGAAGGTTCCGAGCGCAATGAAAGCCACCAAAGTAAGTTCCAGCCTGTTTGGACAGCTGTCCATCCGTTCGGGCCTCCGTAACGCGCGTTGTTACGGAAATTTCTAAACTCGCATTGGCCAGCTCGAAAGCCGATATCGAGGGTACGGAGCGCCCCAGAACCTACCATAGCAAATTAATGTCGAGTTTCGGCAGCCGATCATTATTCTCGTTGGCCCGACCGCGGTACGGAACCGTCGGGCCTACGAAACGCACGTCGATCGAGAAATCCCTACGCTTGGCTTCGCAAATTCGGAAGTTGAGATCTATGGTTTGGAGCGGCTAGGAAACCTCCATAGTAAATTTCTCTATAATATGGGTAGACGCCAAACCGCCCGTGCCTTCGAATCGTGCGTTGATCTGGAAATTCCTATACTTGCGCGCGCCCGTTCGAAAGCCGAGATCGAGGGTTCGTAGCGCTCTCGAAAGCCACTGTGGTGATTTTCTATAGAGCCTGGGAAATCGCCGACCGGAGTCCATCCGTTCGGGCCTCCGTAACGCGCGTTGGTACGGAAATTTCTAAACTCGCATTCGCCAGCTCGAAAGCCAATATCGAGTGTACGGAGCGCCCCGGAACCTAACATAGCAAATTAATGTCGAGTTTCGGCAGCCGATCATTATTCTCGTTGGCCCGATTGCGGTACGGAACCGTCGGGCCTCCGAAACGCACATCGATCGAGAAATCCCTACGCTTGGCTTCGCAAATTCGGAAGCTGAGATCTATGGTTTGGAGCGCCTAGGAAACCTCCATAGTAAATTTCTCTATAATATGGGTAGACGCCAAATCGCCCAGGCCTTCGAATCGTGCGTTGATCTGGAAATTCCTATACTTGCGTGCGCCCGTTCGAAAGCCGAGATCGAGGATTCGCAGCGCACTCGAAAGCCACTGTGGTGATTTTCTACAGAGCCTGGGAAATCGCCGACCGGTTCTGCCCTTTGAATCGATCATTTCTATGACCTAGCTCCAAAAAACCCTCCTCAGTTCGAATTAATTCTCGTGCCTTGAACACACCACCCGCCCCGCCCACCCAACCCACGATGGGGAGTCGATCGTTTTTCTAGTTTGATCTGTTGCGATCCGGAACCGTTCGGGCCTCCGAAACGCGCATCGATCCAGAAATCCCTGCACTCGGCTTCGCCAATTCAAAAGACAAGATCGAAGGTTCCGAGCGCAATGAAAGCCACCAAAGTAAGTTCCAGCCTGTTTGGACAGCTGTCCATCCGTTCGGGCCTCCGTAACGCGCGTTGTTACGGAAATTTCTAAACTCGCATTGGCCAGCTCGAAAGCCGATATCGAGGGTACGGAGCGCCCCAGAACCTACCATAGCAAATTAATGTCGACTTTCGGCAGCCGATCATTATTCTCGTTGGCCCGACCGCGGTACGGAACCGTCGGGCCTCCGAAACGCACGTCGATCGAGAAATCCCTACGCTTGGCTTCGCAAATTCGGAAGTTGAGATCTATAGTTTGGAGCGGCTAGGAAACCTCCATAGTAAATTTCTCTATAATATGGGTAGACGCCAAACCGCCCGTGCCTTCGAATCGTGCGTTGATCTGGAAATTCCTATACTTGCGCGCGCCCGTTCGAAAGCCGAGATCGAGGGTTCGTAGCGCTCTCGAAAGCCACTGTGGTGATTTTCTATAGAGCCTCGGAAATCGCCGACCGGTGTCCATTCGTTCGGGCCTCCGTAACGCGCGTTGGTACGGAAATTTCTAAACTCGCATTCGCCAGCTCGAAAGCCAATATCGAGTGTACGGAGCGCCCCGGAACCTAACATAGCAAATTAATGTCGAGTTTCGGCATCCGATCATTATTCTCGTTGGCCCGATTGCGGTACGGAACCGTCGGGCCTCCGAAACGCACGTCGATCGAGAAATCCCTACGCTTGGCTTCGCAAATTCGGAAGCTGAGATCTATGGTTTGGAGCGCCTAGGAAACCTCCATAGTAAATTTCTCTATAATATGGGTAGACGCCAAATCGCCCAGGCCTTCGAATCGTGCGTTGATCTGGAAATTCCTATACTTGCGTGCGCCCGTTCGAAAGCCGAGATCGAGGATTCGCAGCGCACTCGAAAGCCACTGTGGTGATTTTCTACAGAGCCTGGGAAATCGCCGACCGGTTCTGCCCTTTGAATCGATCATTTCTATGACCTAGCTCCAAAAAACCCTCCTCAGTTCGAATTAATTCTCGTGCCTTGAACACACCACCCGCCCCGCCCACCCAACCCACGGTGGGGAGTCGATCATTTTTCTAGTTCGGTCGATTGCGATCCGGAACCGTTCGGGCCTACGAAACGCGCATCGATCCAAAAATTCCTGCACTGGGCTTCGCCAATTCAAAAGAGTAGATCGAAGGTTCCGAGCGCAATGAAAGCCACCAAAGTAAGTTCCAGCCTGTTTGGACAGCTGTCCATCCGTTCGGGCCTCCGTAACGCGCGTTGTTACGGAAATTTCTAAACTCGCATTCGCCAGCTCCAAAGCCGATATCGAGGGTACGGAGCGCCCCGGAACCTACCATAGCAAATTAATGTCGAGTTTCGGCAGCCGATCATTATTCTCGTTGGCCCGACTGCGGTACGGAACCGTCGGTCCTCCGAAACGCACGTCGATCGAGAAATCCCTACGCTTGGCTTCGCAAATTCGGAAGCTGAGATCTATGGTTTGGAGCGACTAGGAAACCTCCATAGTAAATTTCTCTACTATATGGGTAGACGCCAAACCGCCCGGGCCTTCGAATAGTGCGTTGATCTGGAAATTCCTATACTTGCGCGCGCCCGTTCGAAAGCCGAGATCGAGGGTTCGTAGCGCTCTCGAAAGCCACTGTGGTGATTTTCTAAAGAGCCTGGGAAATCGCCGACCGGTTCTGCCCTTTGAATCGATCATTTCTATGACCTAGCTCCAAAAAAGCCTCCTCAGTTCGAATTAATTCTCGTGCCTTGAACACACCACCCGCCCCGCCCACACAACCCACGATGGGGAGTCGATCGTTTTTCTAGTTCGGTCGGTTGCGATCCGGAACCGTTCGGGCGTCCGAAACGCGCATCGATCCAGAAATCCCTGCACTCGGCTTCGCCAATTCAAAAGACAAGATCGAAGGTTCCGAGCGCAATGAAAGCCACCAAAGTAAGTTCCAGCCTGTTTGGACAGCTTTCCATCCGTTCGGGCCTCCGTAACGCGCGTTGTTACGGAAATTTCCAAACTCGCATTCGCCAGCTCGAAAGCCGATATCGAGGGTACGGAGCGCCCCGGAACCTACCATAGCAAATTAATGTCGAGTTTCGGCAGCCGATCATTATTCTCGTTGGCCCGACCGCGATAAGGAACCGTCGGGCCTCCGAAACGCACGTCGATCGAGAAATCCCTACGCTTGGCTTCGCAAATTCGGAAGCTGAGATCTATGGTTTGGAGCGGCTAGGAAACCTCCATAGTAAATTTCTCTATAATATAGGTAGACGCCAAACCGCCCGCGCCTTCGAATTGTGCGTTGATCTGGAAATCCCTATACTTGCGCGCGCCCGTTCGAAAGCCGAGATCGAGGGTTCGTAGCTCTCTTGAAAGCCACTGTGGTGATTTTCAACAGAGCCTGGGAAATCGCCGACCGGTTCTGCCCCTTGAATCGATCATTTCTATGACCTAGCTCCAAAAACCCCTCCTCAATTCAAATTAATTCTCGTGCCTTGAACACACCACCCGCCCCGCCCACCCAACCCACGGTGGGGAGTCGATCGTTTTTCTAGTTCGGTCGGTTGCGATCCGGAACCGTTCGGGCCTCCGAAACGCGCATCGATCCAGAAATCCCTGCACTCGGCTTCGCCAATTCAAAAGACAAGATCGAAGGTTCCGAGCGCAATGAAAGCCACCAAAGTAAGTTCCAGCCTGTTTGGACAGCTGTCCATCCGTTCGGGCCTCCGTAACGCGCGTTGTTACGGAAATTTCTAAACTCGCATTCGCCAGCTCGAAAGCCGATATCGAGGGTACGGAGCGCCCCGGAACCTACCATAGCAAATTAATGTCGAGTTTCGGCAGCCGATCATTATTCTCGTTGGCCCGACCGCGGAACGGAACTGTCGGGCCTCCGAAACGCACGTCGATCGAGAAAACCCTACGCTTGGCTTCGCAAATTCGGAAGCAGAGATCTATGGTTTGGAGCGGCTAGGAAACCTCCATAGTAAATTTCTCTATAATATGGGTAGACGCCAAACCGCCCGCGCCTTCGAATTGTGCGTTGATCTGGAAATTCCTATACTTGCGCGCGCCCGTTCGAAAGCCGAGATCGAGGGTTCGTAGCGCTCTCGAAAGCCACTGTGGTGATTTTCTACAGAGCCTGGGAAATCGCCGACCAGTTCTGCCCTTTGAATCGATCATTTCTATGACCTAGCTCCAAAAACCCCTCCTCAGTTCGAATTAATTCTCGTGCCTTGAACACACCACCCGCCCCGCCCACCCAACCCACGGTGGGGAGTCGATCGTTTTTCTAGTTCGGTCGGTTGCGAACCGGAACCGTTCGGGCCTCCGAAACGCGCATCGATCCAGAAATCCCTACACTCGGCTTTGCCAATTCAAAAGACAAGATCGAAGGTTCCGAGCGCAATGAAAGCCACTAATGTAAGTTCCAGCCTGTATGGACAGCTGTCCATCCATTCGGGCCTCCGTAACGCATGTTGTTACGGAAATTTCTAAACTCGCATTCGCCAGCTCGAAAGCCAATATCGAGGGTACGGAGCGCCCCGGAACCTACCATTCCAAATTAATGTCGAGTTTCGGCAGCCGATCGTTATTCTCGTTGGCCCGACCGCGGTACGGAACCATCGGGCCTCCGAAACGCACGTCGATCGAGAAATCCCTACGCTTGGCTTCGCAAATTCGGAAGGTGAGATCTATGGTTTGGAGCGGCTAGGAAACCTCCATAGTAAATTTCTCTATAATATGGGTAGACGCCAAACCGCCCGTGCCTTCGAATCGTGCGTTGATCTGGAAATTCCTATACTTGCGCGCGCCCGTTCGAAAGCCGAGATCGAGGGTTCGTAGCGCTCTCGAAAGCCACTGTGGTGATTTTCTATAGAGCCTGGGAAATCGCCGACCGGAGTCCATCCGTTCGGGCCTCCGTAACGCGCGTTGGTACGGAAATTTCTAAACTCGCATTCGCCAGCTCGAAAGCCAATATCGAGTGTACGGAGCGCCCCGGAACCTAACATAGCAAATTAATGTCGAGTTTCGGCAGCCGATCATTATTCTCGTTGGCCCGATTGCGGTACGGAACCGTCGGGCCTCCGAAACGCACGTCGATCGAGAAATCCCTACGCTTGGCTTCGCAAATTCGGAAGCTGAGATCTATGGTTTGGAGCGCCTAGGAAACCTCCATAGTAAATTTCTCTATAATATGGGTAGACGCCAAATCGCCCAGGCCTTCGAATCGTGCGTTGATCTGGAAATTCCTATACTTGCGTGCGCCCGTTCGAAAGCCGAGATCGAGGATTCGCAGCGCACTCGAAAGCCACTGTGGTGATTTTCTACAGAGCCTGGGAAATCGCCGACCGGTTTTGCCCTTTGAATCGATCATTTCTATGACCTAGCTCCAAAAAACCCTCCTCAGTTCGAATTAATTCTCGTGCCTTGAACACACCACCCGCCCCGCCCACCCAACCCACGATGGGGAGTCGATCGTTTTTCTAGTTCGGTCGGTTGCGATCCGGAACCGTTCGGGCCTCCGAAACGCGCATCGATCCAGAAATCCCTGCACTCGGCTTCGCCAATTCAAAAGACAAGATCGAAGGTTCCGAGCGCAATGAAAGCCACCAAAGTAAGTTCCAGCCTGTTTGGACAGCTGTCCATCCGTTCGGGCCTCCGTAACGTGCGTTGTTACGGAAATTTCTAAACTCGCATTCGCCAGCTCGAAAGCCGATATCGAGGGTACGGAGCGCCCCGGAACCTACCATAGCAAATTAATGTCGAGTTTCGGCAGCCGATCATTATTCTCGTTGGCCCGACCGCGGTACGGAACCGTCGGGCCTCCGAAACGCACGTCGATCGAGAAATCCCTACGCTTGGCTTCGCAAATTCGGAAGCTGAGATCTATGGTTTGGAGCGGCTAGGAAACCTCCATAGTAAATTTCTCTATAATATGGGTAGACGCCAAACCGCCCGCGCCTTCGAATTGTGCGTTGATCTGGAAATTCCTATACTTGCGCGCGCCCGTTCGAAAGCCGAGATCGAGGGTTCGTAGCGCTCTCGAAAGCCACTGTGGTGATTTTCTACAGAGCCTGGGAAATCGCCGACCAGTTCTGCCCTTTGAATCGATCATTTCTATGACCTAGCTCCAAAAACCCCTCCTCAGTTCGAATTAATTCTCGTGCCTTGAACACACCACCCGCCCCGCCCACCCAACCCACGGTGGGGAGTCGATCGTTTTTCTAGTTCGGTCGGTTGCGAACCGGAACCGTTCGGGCCTCCGAAACGCGCATCGATCCAGAAATCCCTACACTCGGCTTTGCCAATTCAAAAGACAAGATCGAAGGTTCCGAGCGCAATGAAAGCCACTAATGTAAGTTCCAGCTTGTATGGATAGCTGTCCATCCATTCGGGCCTCCGTAACGCATGTTGTTACGGAAATTTCTAAACTCGCATTCGCCAGCTCGAAAGCCAATATCGAGGGTACGGAGCGCCCCGGAACCTACCATTGCAAATTAATGTCGAGTTTCGGCAGCCGATCGTTATTCTCGTTGGCCCGACCGCGGTACGGAACCATCGGGCCTCCGAAACGCACGTCGATCGAGAAATCCCTACGCTTGGCTTCGCAAATTCGGAAGGTGAGATCTATGGTTTGGAGCGGCTAGGAAACCTCCATAGTAAATTTCTCTATAATATGGGTAGACGCCAAACCGCCCGTGCCTTCGAATCGTGCGTTGATCTGGAAATTCCTATACTTGCGCGCGCCCGTTCGAAAGCCGAGATCGAGGGTTCGTAGCGCTCTCGAAAGCCACTGTGGTGATTTTCTATAGAGCCTGGGAAATCGCCGACCGGAGTCCATCCGTTCGGGCCTCCGTAACGCGCGTTGGTACGGAAATTTCTAAACTCGCATTCGCCAGCTCGAAAGCCAATATCGAGTGTACGGAGCGCCCCGGAACCTAACATAGCAAATTAATGTCGAGTTTCGGCAGCCGATCATTATTCTCGTTGGCCCGATTGCGGTACGGAACCGTCGGGCCTCCGAAACGCACGTCGATCGAGAAATCCCTACGCTTGGCTTCGCAAATTCGGAAGCTGAGATCTATGGTTTGGAGCGCCTAGGAAACCTCCATAGTAAATTTCTCTATAATATGGGTAGACGCCAAATCGCCCAGGCCTTCGAATCGTGCGTTGATCTGGAAATTCCTATACTTGCGTGCGCCCGTTCGAAAGCCGAGATCGAGGATTCGCAGCGCACTCGAAAGCCACTGTGGTGATTTTCTACAGAGCCTGGGAAATCGCCGACCGGTTTTGCCCTTTGAATCGATCATTTCTATGACCTAGCTCCAAAAAACCCTCCTCAGTTCGAATTAATTCTCGTGCCTTGAACACACCACCCGCCCCGCCCACCCAACCCACGATGGGGAGTCGATCGTTTTTCTAGTTTGATCGGTTGCGATCCGGAACCGTTCGGGCCTCCGAAACGCGCATCGATCCAGAAATCCCTGCACTCGGCTTCGCCAATTCAAAAGACAAGATCGAAGGTTCCGAGCGCAATGAAAGCCACCAAAGTAAGTTCCAGCCTGTTTGGACAGCTGTCCATCCGTTCGGGCCTCCGTAACGCGCGTTGTTACGGAAATTTCTAAACTCGCATTGGCCAGCTCGAAAGCCGATATCGAGGGTACGGAGCGCCCTAGAACCTACCATAGCAAATTAATGTCGAGTTTCGGCAGCCGATCATTATTCTCGTTGGCCCGACCGCGGTACGGAACCGTCGGGCCTCCGAAACGCACGTCGATCGAGAAATCCCTACGCTTGGCTTCGCAAATTCGGAAGGTGAGATCTATGGTTTGGAGCGGCTAGGAAACCTCCATAGTAAATTTCTCTATAATATGGGTAGACGCCGAACCGCCCGTGCCTTCGAATCGTGCGTTGATCTGGAAATTCCTATACTTGCGCGCGCCCGTTCGAAAGCCGAGATCGAGGGTTCGTAGTGCTCTCGAAATCCACTGCGGTGATTTTCAATAGAGCCTCGGAAATCGCCGACCGGTGTCCATCCGTTCGGGCCTCCGTAACGCGCGTTGGTACGGAAATTTCTAAACTCGCATTCGCCAGCTCGAAAGCCAATATCGAGTGTACGGAGCGCCCCGGAACCTAACATAGCAAATTAATGTCGAGTTTCGGCAGCCGATCATTATTCTCGTTGGCCCGATTGCGGTACGGAACCGTCGGGCCTCCGAAACGCACGTCGATCGAGAAATCCCTACGCTTGGCTTCGCAAATTCGGAAGCTGAGATCTATGGTTTGGAGCGCCTAGGAAACCTCCATAGTAAATTTCTCTATAATATGGGTAGACGCCAAATCGCCCAGGCCTTCGAATCGTGCGTTGATCTGGAAATTCCTATACTTGCGTGCGCCCGTTCGAAAGCCGAGATCGAGGATTCGCAGCGCACTCGAAAGCCACTGTGGTGATTTTCTACAGAGCCTGGGAAATCGCCGACCGGTTCTGCCCTTTGAATCGATCATTTCTATGACCTAGCTCCAAAAAACCCTCCTCAGTTCAAATTAATTCTTGTGCCTTGAACACACCACCCGCCCCGCCCACCCAACCCACGGTGGGGAGTCGATCGTTTTTCTAGTTCGGTCGATTGCGATCCGGAACCGTTCGGGCCTACGAAACGCGCATCGATCCAAAAATTCCTGCACTGGGCTTCGCCAATTCAAAAGAGTAGATCGAAGGTTCCGAGCATAATGAAAGCCACCAAAGTAAGTTCCAGCCTGTTTGGACAGCTGTCCATCCGTTCGGGCCTCCGTAACGCGCGTTGGTACGGAAATTTCTAAACTCGCATTCGCCTGCTCGAAAGCCAATATCGAGTGTACGGAGCGCCCCGGAACCTAACATAGCAAATTAATGTCGAGTTTCAGCAGCCGATCATTATTCTCGTTGGCCCGACTGCGGTACGGAACCGTCGGTCCTCCGAAACGCACGTCGATCGAGAAATCCCTACGCTTGGCTTCGCAAATTCGGAAGCTGAGATCTATGGTTTGGAGCGACTAGGAAACCTCCATAGTAAATTTCTCTATTATATGGGTAGACGCCAAACCGCCCGGGCCTTCGAATCGTGCGTTGATCTGGAAATTCCTATACTTGCGCGCGCCCGTTCGAAAGCCGAGATCGAGGGTTCGTAGCGCTCTCGAAAGCCACTGTGGTGATTTTCTACAGAGCCTGGGAAATCGCCGACCGGTTCTGCCCTTTGAATCGATCATTTCTATGACCTAGCTCCAAAAAAGCCTCCTCAGTTCGAATTAATTCTCGTGCCTTGAACACACCACCCGCCCCGCCCACACAACCCACGATGGGGAGTCGATCGTTTTTCTAGTTCGGTCGGTTGCGATCCGGAACCGTTCGGGCGTCCGAAACGCGCATCGATCCAGAAATCCCTGCACTCGGCTTCGCCAATTCAAAAGACAAGATCGAAGGTTCCGAGCGCAATGAAAGCCACCAAAGTAAGTTCCAGCCTGTTTGGACAGCTTTCCATCCGTTCGGGCCTCCGTAACGCGCGTTGTTACGGAAATTTCCAAACTCGCATTCGCCAGCTCGAAAGCCGATATCGAGGGTACGGAGCGCCCCGGAACCTAACATAGCAAATTAATGTCGAGTTTCGGCAGCCGATCATTATTCTCGTTGGCCCGACCGTGATAAGGAACCATCGGGCCTCCGAAACGCACGTCGATCGAGAAATCCCTACGCTTGGCTTCGCAAATTCGGAAGCTGAGATCTATGGTTTGGAGCGGCTAGGAAACCTCCATAGTAAATTTCTCTATAATATAGGTAGACGCCAAACCGCCCGCGCCTTCGAATTGTGCGTTGATCTGGAAATCCCTATACTTGCGCGCGCCCGTTCGAAAGCCGAGATCGAGGGTTCGTAGCTCTCTTGAAAGCCACTGTGGTGATTTTCAACAGAGCCTGGGAAATCGCCGACCGGTTCTGCCCCTTGAATCGATCATTTCTATGACCTAGCTCCAAAAACCCCTCCTCAATTCGAATTAATTCTCGTGCCTTGAACACACCACCCGCCCCGCCCACCCAACCCACGGTGGGGAGTCGATCGTTTTTCTAGTTCGGTCGGTTGCGATCCGGAACCGTTCGGGCGTCCGAAACGCGCATCGATCCAGAAATCCCTGCACTCGGCTTCGCCAATTCAAAAGACAAGATCGAAGGTTCCGAGCGCAATGAAAGCCACCAAAGTAAGTTCCAGCCTGTTTGGACAGCTTTCCATCCGTTCGGGCCTCCGTAACGCGCGTTGTTACGGAAATTTCCAAACTCGCATTCGCCAGCTCGAAAGCCGATATCGAGGGTACGGAGCGCCCCGGAACCTACCATAGCAAATTAATGTCGAGTTTCGGCAGCCGATCATTATTCTCGTTGGCCCGACCGCGATAAGGAACCATCAGGCCTCCGAAATGCACGTCGATCGAGAAATCCCTACGCTTGGCTTCGCAAATTCGGAAGCTGAGATCTATGGTTTGGAGCGGCTAGGAAACCTCCATAGTAAATTTCTCTATAATATAGGTAGACGCCAAACCGCCCGCGCCTTCGAATTGTGCGTTGATCTGGAAATCCCTATACTTGCGCGCGCCCGTTCGAAAGCCGAGATCGAGGGTTCGTAGCTCTCTTGAAAGCCACTGTGGTGATTTTCAACAGAGCCTGGGAAATCGCCGACCGGTTCTGCCCCTTGAATCGATCATTTCTATGACCTAGCTCCAAAAACCCCTCCTCAATTCGAATTAATTCTCGGGCCTTGAACACACCACCCGCCCCGCCCACCCAACCCACGGTGGGGAGTCGATCGTTTTTCTAGTTCGGTCGGTTGCGATCCGGAACCGTTCGGGCCTCCGAAACGCGCATCGATCCAGAAATCCCTGCACTCGGCTTCGCCAATTCAAAAGACAAGATCGAAGGTTCCGAGCGCAATGAAAGCCACCAAAGTAAGTTCCAGCCTGTTTGGACAGCTGTCCATCCGTTCGGGCCTCCGTAACGCGCGTTGTTACGGAAATTTCCAAACTCGCATTCGCCAGCTCGAAAGCCGATATCGAGGGTACGGAGCGCCCCGGAACATACCATAGCAAATTAATGTCGAGTTTCGGCAGCCGATCATTATTCTCGTTGGCCCGACCGCGGTACGGAACCGTCGGGCCTCCGAAACGCACGTCGATCGAGAAATCCCTACGCTTGGCTTCGCAAATTCGGAAGCTGAGATCTATGGTTTGGAGCGGCTAGGAAACCTCCATAGTAAATTTCTCTATAATATGGGTAGACGCCAAACCGCCCGCGCCTTCGAATCGTGCGTTGATCTGGAAATCCCTATACTTGCGCGCGCCCGTTCGAAAGCCGAGATCGAGGGTTCGTAGCTCTCTTGAAAGCCACTGTGGTGATTTTCAACAGAGCCTGGGAAATCGCCGACCGGTTCTGCCCCTTGAATCGATCATTTCTATGACCTAGCTCCAAAAACCCCTCCTCAATTCGAATTAATTCTCGTGCCTTGAACACACCACCCGCCCCGCCCACCCAACCCACGGTGGGGAGTCGATCGTTTTTCTAGTTCGGTCGGTTGCGATCCGGAACCGTTCGGGCCTCCGAAACGCGCATCGATCCAGAAATCCCTGCACTCGGCTTCGCCAATTCAAAAGACAAGATCGAAGGTTCCGAGCGCAATGAAAGCCACCAAAGTAAGTTCCAGCCTGTTTGGACAGCTGTCCATCCGTTCGGGCCTCCGTAACGCGCGTTGTTACGGAAATTTCTAAACTCGCATTCGCCAGCTCGAAAGCCGATATCGAGGGTACGGAGCGCCCCGGAACATACCATAGCAAATTAATGTCGAGTTTCGGCAGCCGATCATTATTCTCGTTGGCCCGACCGCGGTACGGAACCGTCGGGCCTCCGAAACGCACGTCGATCGAGAAATCCCTACGCTTGGCTTCGCAAATTCGGAAGCTGAGATCTATGGTTTGGAGCGGCTAGGAAACCTCCATAGTAAATTTCTCTATAATATGGGTAGACGCCAAACCGCCCGCGCCTTCGAATCGTGCGTTGATCTGGAAATTCCTATACTTGCGCGCGCCCGTTCGAAAGCCGAGATCGAGGGTTCGTAGCGCTCTCGAAAGCCACTGTGGTGATTTTCTACAGAGCCTGGGAAATCGCCGACCAGTTCTGCCCTTTGAATCAATCATTTCTATGACCTAGCTCCAAAAACCCCTCCTCAGTTCGAATTAATTCTCGTGCCTTGAACACACCACCCGCCCCGCCCACCCAACCCACGGTGGGGAGTCGATCGTTTTTCTAGTTCGGTCGGTTGCGAACCGGAACCGTTCGGGCCTCCGAAACGCGCATCGATCCAGAAATCCCTACACTCGGCTTTGCCAATTCAAAAGACAAGATCGAAGGTTCCGAGCGCAATGAAAGCCACCAAAGTAAGTTCCAGCCTGTTTGGACAGCTGTCCATCCGTTCGGGCCTCCGTAACGCGCGTTGTTACGGAAATTTCTAAACTCGCATTCGCCAGCTCGAAAGCCGATATCGAGGGTACGGAGCGCCCCGGAACATACCATAGCAAATTAATGTCGAGTTTCGGCAGCCGATCATTATTCTCGTTGGCCCGACCGCGGTACGGAACCGTCGGGCCTCCGAAACGCACGTCGATCGAGAAATCCCTACGCTTGGCTTCGCAAATTCGGAAGCTGAGATCTATGGTTTGGAGCGGCTAGGAAACCTCCATAGTAAATTTCTCTATAATATGGGTAGACGCCAAACCGCCCGCGCCTTCGAATCGTGCGTTGATCTGGAAATTCCTATACTTGCGCGCGCCCGTTCGAAAGCCGAGATCGAGGGTTCGTAGCGCTCTCGAAAGCCACTGTGGTGATTTTCTATAGAGCCTGGGAAATGGCCGACCAGTTCTGCCCTTTGAATCGATCATTTCTATGACCTAGCTCCAAAAACCCCTCCTCAGTTCGAATTAATTCTCGTGCCTTGAACACACCACCGGCCCCGCCCACCCAACCCACGGTGGGGAGTCGATCGTTTTTCTAGTTCGGTCGGTTGCGAACCGGAACCGTTCGGGCCTCCGAAACGCGCATCGATCCAGAAATCCCTCCACTCAGCTTTGCCAATTCAAAAGACAAGATCGAAGGTTCCGAGCGCAATGAAAGCCACCAATGTAAGTTCTCGTGCCTTGAACACACCACCCGCCCCGCCCACCCAACCCACGATGGGGAGCCGATCATTTTTCTAGTTCGGTCGATTGCGATCCGGAACCGTTCGGGCCTCCGAAACGCGCATCGATCCAAAAATTCCTGCACTGGGCTTCGCCAATTCAAAAGAGAAGATCGAAGGTTCCGAGCGTAATGAAAGCCACCAAAGTAAGTTCCAGCCTGTTTGGACAGCTGTCCATCCGTTCGAGCCTCCGTAACGCGCGTTGGTACGGAAATTTCTAAACTCGCATTCGCCAGCTCGAAAGCCGATATCGAGGGTACGGAGCGCCCCGGAACCTACCATAGCAAATTAATGTCGAGTTTCGGCAGCCGATCATTATTCTCGTTGGCCTGACCGCGGTACGGAACCGTCAGGCCTCCGAGACGCACGTCGATCGAGAAATCCCTACGCTTGGCTTCGCAAATTCGTAAGATGAGATCTATGGTTTGGAGCGGCTAGGAAACCTCCATAGTAAATTTCTATATAATATGGGTAGACGCCAAACCGCCCGCGCCTTCTAATCGTGCGTTGATCTGGAAATTCCTATACTTGCGCGCGCCCGTTCGAAAGCCGAGATCGAGGGTTCGTAGCGCTCTCGAAAGCCACTGTGGTGATTTTCTATAGAGCCTGGGAAATGGCCGACCAGTTCTGCCCTTTGAATCGATCATTTCTATGACCTAGCTCCAAAAACCCCTCCTCAGTTCGAATTAATTCTCGTGCCTTGAACACACCACCCGCCCCGCCCACCCAACCCACGGTGGGGAGTCGATCGTTTTTCTAGTTCGGTCGGTTGCGAACAGGAACCGTTCGGGCCTCCGAAACGCGCATCGATCCAGAAATCCCTGCACTCGGCTTTGCCAATTCAAAAGACAAGATCGAAGGTTCCGAGCGCAATGAAAGCCACCAATGTAAGTTCCAGCCTGTATGGACAGCTGTCCATCCGTTCGGGCCTCCGTAACGCGCGTTGTTACGGAAATTTCTAAACTCGCATTCACCAGCTCGAAAGCCAATATCGAGGGTACGGAGCGCCCCGGAACCTACCATAGCAAATTAATGTCGTGTTTCGGCAGCCGATCATTATTCTCGTTGGCCCGACCGCGGTACGGAACCGTTGGGCCTCCGAAACGCACGTCGATCGAGAAATACCTACGCTTGGCTTCGCAAATTCTAAAGTTGAGATCTATGGTTTGGAGCGGCTAGGAAACCTCCATAGTAAATTTCTCTGTAATATGGGTAGACGCCAAACCGCCCGGGCCTTCGAATCGTGCGTTGATCTGGAAATTCCTATACTTGCGCGCGCCCGTTCGAAAGCCGAGATCGACGGTTCGTAGCGCTCTCGAAAGCCACTGTGGTGATTTTCTACAAAGCCTGGGAAATCGATGACCAGTTCTGCCCTTCGAATCGATCATTTCTATGACCTAGCTCCAAAAACCCCTCCCCAGTTCGAATTAATTCTCGTGCCTTGAACACACCACCCGCCCCGCCCACCCAACCCACGATGGGGAGTCGATCGTTTTTCTAGTTCGGTAGGTTGCGATCCGGAACAGTTCGTGCCTCCGAAACGCGCATCAATCCAGAAATTCCTGCATTGGGCTTCGCCAATTCAAAAGAGAAGATCGAAGGTTATGAGCGTAATGAAAGCCACTAAAGTAAGTTCCAGCCTGTTTGGACAGCTGTCCATCCGTTCGAGCCTCCATAACGCGCGTTGGTACGGAAATTTCTAAACTCGCATTCGCCAGCTCGAAAGCCAATATCGAGGGTACGGAGCGCCCCGGAACCTACCATAGCAAATTAATGTCGAGTTTCGGCAGCCGATCATTATTCTCGTTGGCCCGATTGCGGTACGGAACCGTCGGGCCTCCGAAACGCACATCGATCGAGAAATCCCTACGCTAGGCTTCGCAAATTCGGAAGCTGAGATCTATGGTTTGGAGCGGCTAGGAAACCTCCATAGTAAATTTCTCTATAACATGGGTAGACGCCAGACAGCCCGGGCCTTCGAATCGTGCGTTGATCTGGAAATTCCTATCCTTGCGCGCGCCCGTTCGATAGCCGAGATCGAGGGTTCGTAGCGCTCTCGAAAGTCACTGTGGTGATTTTCTATAGAGCCTGGGAATTCTCCGACCAGTTCTGCCCTTTGAATCGATCATTTCTATGACCTAGCTCCAAAAACCCCTCCTCAGTTCGAATTAATTCTCGTGCCTTGAACACACCACCCGCCCCGCCCACCCAAACCACGATGGGGAGTCGATCGTTTTTCTAGTTCGGTCGGTTGCGATCCGGAACCGTTCGGGCCTCCGAAACGCGCATCGATCCAGAAATTCCTGCACTGGGCTTCGCCAATTCAAAAGAGAAGATCGAAGGTTCCGAGCGTAATGAAAGCCACCAAAGTAAGTTCCAGCCTGTTTGGACAGCTGTCCATCCGTTCGAGCCTCCGTAACGCGCGTTGGTACGGAAATTTCTGAACTCGCATTCGCCAGCTCGAAAGCCGATATCGAGGGTACGGAGGGCCCCGGAACCTACCATAGCAAATTAATGTCGAGTTTTGGCAGCCGATCATTATTCTCGTTGGCCCGACCGCGGTACGGAACCGTCGGGCCTCCGAAACGCACGTCGATCGAGAAATCCCTACGCTTGGCTTCACAAATTCGGAAGCTGAGATCTATGGTTTGGAGTGGCTAGGAAACCTCCATAGTAAATTTCTCTGTAATATGGGTAGACGCCAAACCGCCCGGGCCTTCGAATCGTGCGTTGATCTGGAAATTCCTATACTTGCAAGCGCCCGTTCGAAAGCCGAGATCGAAGGTTCGTAGCGCTCTCGAAAGCCACTATGGTGATTTTCTACAGAGCCTAAGAAATCGCCGACCAGTTCTTCCCTTTGAATAGATCATTTCTATGACCTAGCTCCCAAAACCCCTCCTCAGTTCGAATTAATTCTCGTGCTATGAACACACCACCCGCCCAGACCACCCAACCCACGGTGGGGAGTCAATCGTTTTTCTAGTTCGGTCGGTTGCGATCCGGAACCGTTCGGGCCTCCGAAACGCGCATCGATCCAGAAATCCCTGCACTCGGCTTCGCCAATTCAAAAGACAAGATCGAAGGTTCCAAGCGCAATGAAAGCCACCAAAGTAAGTTCCAGCCTGTTTGGACAGCTGTCCATCCGTTCGGGCCTCCGTAACGCGCGTTGTTACGGAAATTTCTAAACTCGCATTCGCCAGCTCGAAAGCCAATATCGAGGGTACGGAGTGCCCCGGAACCTACCATAGCAAATTAATGTCGAGTTTCGGCAGCCGATCATTATTCTCGTTGGCCCGACCGCGTTACGGAACCGTCGGGCCTCCGAAACGCACGTCGATCGAGAAATCCCTACGCTTGGCTTCGCAAATTCGGAAGTTGAGATCTATGGTTTGGAGCGGCTAGGAAACCTCCATAGTAAATTTCTCTATAATATGGGTAGACGCCAAACCGCCCAGGCCTTCGAATCGTACGTTGATCTGGAAATTCCTATACTTGCGCGCGCCCGTTCGAAAGCCGAGATCGAGGGTTCGTAGCGCTCTCGAAGGCCACTGTGGTGATTTTC
This sequence comes from Allium sativum, assembly GCA_030737875.1. Lineage (NCBI taxonomy): Eukaryota > Viridiplantae > Streptophyta > Magnoliopsida > Asparagales > Amaryllidaceae > Allium > Allium sativum. The sequence goes on from CM060921.1 coordinate 742,777,644, forward strand.
TACAGAGCCTGGGAAATCGCCGACCAGTTCTGCCCCTTGAATCGATCATTTCTATGACCTAGCTCCAAAAACCCCTCCTCAGTTCGAATTAATTCTCGTGCCTTGAACACACCACCCGCCGCGCCCACCCAACCCACGATGGGGAGTCGATCGTTTTTCTAGTTCGGTCGGTTGCGATCCGGAACCGTTCAGGCCTCCGAAACGCGCATCGATCCAGAAATTCCTGCACTGGGCCTCGCCAATTCAAAAGAGAAGATTGAAGGTTCTGAGCGTAATGAAAGCCACCAAAGTAAGTTCCAGCCTGTTTGGACAGCTGTCCATCCGTTCGAGCCTCCGTAACGCGCGTTGGTACGGAAATTTCTAAACTCGCATTCGCCAGCTCGAAAGTCGATATCTAGGGTACGGAGCGCCCCGAAACCTACCATAGCAAATTAATGTCGAGTTTCGGCAGCCGATCATTATTCTCTTGGCCCGATTGCGGTACGGAACCGTCGGGCCTCCGAAACGCACGTCGATCGAGAAATCCCTACGCTTGGCTTCGCAAATTCGGAAGCTGAGATCTTTGGTTTGGAGCGGCTAGGAAACCTCCATAGTAAATTTCTCTGTAATATGGGTAGACGCCAAACCGCACGGGCCTTCGAATCGTGCGTTGATATGGAAATTCCTATACTTGCACGCGCCCGTTCGAAAGCCGAGATCGAGGGTTCTTAGCGCTCTCGAAAGCCACTGTGGTGATTTTCTACAGAGCCTGGGAAATCGCCGACCAGTTCTTCCCTTTGAATCGATCATTTCTATGACCTAGCTCCAAAAACCCCTTCTCAGTTCGAATTAATACTCGTGCCTTGAACACACCACCCGCCCCCGCCCACCCAACCCACGGTGGGGAGTCGATCGTTTTTCTAGTTCGGTCGGTTGCGAACCGGAACCGTTCGGGCCTCCGAAACGCGCATCGATCCAGAAATCCCTGCACTCGGCTTTGCCAATTCAAAAGACAAGATCGAAGGTTCCGAGCGCAATGAAAGCCACCAATGTAAGTTCCAGCCTGTATGGACAGTTGTCCATCCGTTCGGGCCTCCGTAACGCGCGTTGTTACGGAAATTTCTAAACTTGCATTCACCAGCTCGAAAGCCAATATCGAGGGTACGGAGCGCCCCGGAACCTACCATAGCAAATTAATGTCGTGTTTCGGCAGCCGATCATTATTCTCGTTGGCCCGACCGCGGTACGGAACCGTTGGGCCTCCGAAACGCACGTCGATCGAGAAATACCTACGCTTGGCTTCGCAAATTCTAAAGTTGAGATCTATGGTTTGGAGCGGCTAGGAAACCTCCATAGTAAATTTCTCTGTAATATGGGGAGACGCCAAACCGCCCGGGCCTTCGAATCGTGCGTTGATCTGGAAATTCCTATACTTGCGCGCGCCCGTTCGAAAGCCGAGATCGACGGTTCGTAGCGCTCTCGAAAGCCACTGTGGTGATTTTCTACAAAGCCTGGGAAATCGATGACCAGTTCTGCCCTTCGAATCGATCATTTCTATGACCTAGCTCCAAAAACCCCTCCCCAGTTCGAATTAATTCTCGTGCCTTGAACACACCACCCGCCCCGCCCACCCAACCCACGATGGGGAGTCGATCGTTTTTCTAGTTCGGTAGGTTGCGATCCGGAACAGTTCGTGCCTCCGAAATGCGCATCAATCCAGAAATTCCTGCATTGGGCTTCGCCAATTCAAAAGAGAAGATCGAAGGTTCCGAGCGTAATGAAAGCCACTAAAGTAAGTTCCAGCCTGTTTGGACAGCTGTCCATCCGTTCGAGCCTCCATAACGCGCGTTGGTACGGAAATTTCTAAACTCGCATTCGCCAGCTCGAAAGCCAATATAGAGGGTACGGAGCGCCCCGGAACCTACCATAGCAAATTAAGGTCGAGTTTCGGCAGCCGATCATTATTCTCGTTGTCCCGATTGCGGTACGGAACCGTCGGGCCTCCGAAACGCACATCGATCGAGAAATCCCTACGCTAGGCTTCGCAAATTCGGAAGCTGAGATCTATGGTTTGGAGCGGCTAGGAAACCTCCATAGTAAATTTCTCTATAACATGGGTAGACGCCAAACAGCCCGGGCCTTCGAATCGTGCGTTGATCTGGAAATTCCTATCCTTGCGCGCGCCCGTTCGATAGCCGAGATCGAGGGTTCGTAGCGCTCTCGAAAGTCACTGTGGTGATTTTCTATAGAGCCTGGGAATTCTCCGACCAGTTCTGCCCTTTGAATCAATCATTTCTATGACCTAGCTCCAAAAACCCCTCCTCAGTTCGAATTAATTCTCGTGCCTTGAACACACCACCCGCCCCGCCCACCCAAACCACGATGGGGAGTCGATCGTTTTTCTAGTTCGGTCGGTTGCGATCCGGAACCGTTCGGGCCTCCGAAACGCGCATCGATTCAGAAATTCCTGCACTGGGCTTCGCCAATTCAAAAGAGAAGATCGAAGGTTCTGAGCGTAATGAAAGCCACCAAAGTAAGTTCCAGCCTGTTTGGACAGCTGTCCATCCGTTCGAGCCTCCGTAACGCGCGTTGGTACGGAAATTTCTGAACTCGCATTCGCCAGCTCGAAAGCCGATATCGAGGGTACGGAGCGCCCCGGAACCTACCATAGCAAATTAATGTCGAGTTTTGGCAGCCGATCATTATTCTCGTTGGCCCGACCGCGGTACGGAACCGTCGGGCCTCCGAAACGCACGTCGATCGAGAAATCCCTACGCTTGGCTTCACAAATTCGGAAGCTGAGATCTATGGTTTGGAGTGGCTAGGAAACCTCCATAGTAAATTTCTCTGTAATATGGGTAGACGCCAAACCGCCCGGGCCTTCGAATCGTGCGTTGATCTGGAAATTCCTATACTTGCGCACGCCCGTTCGAAAGCCGAGATCGAAGGTTCGTAGCGCTCTCGAAAGCCACTATGGTGATTTTCTACAGAGCCTAAGAAATCGCCGACCAGTTCTTCCCTTTGAATAGATCATTTCTATGACCTAGCTCCCAAAACCCCTCCTCAGTTCGAATTAATTCTCGTGCTATGAACACACCACCCGCCCAGACCACCCAACCCACGGTGGGGAGTCAATCGTTTTTCTAGTTCGGTCGGTTGCGATCCGGAACCGTTCGGGCCTCCGAAACGCGCATCGATCCAGAAATCCCTGCACTCGGCTTTGCCAATTCAAAAGACAAGATCGAAGGTTCCAAGCGCAATCAAAGCCACCAAAGTAAGTTCCAGCCTGTTTGGACAGCTGTCCATCCGTTCGGGCCTCCGTAACGCGCGTTGTTACGGAAATTTCTAAACTCGCATTCGCCAGCTCGAAAGCCAATATCGAGGGTACGGAGTGCCCCGGAACCTACCATAGCAAATTAATGTCGAGTTTCGGCAGCCGATCATTATTCTCGTTGGCCCGACCGCGTTACGGAACCGTCGGGCCTCCGAAACGCACGTCGATCGAGAAATCCCTACGCTTGGCTTCGCAAATTCGGAAGTTGAGATCTATGGTTTGGAGCGGCTAGGAAACCTCCATAGTAAATTTCTCTATAATATGGGTAGACGCCAAACCGCCCAGGCCTTCGAATCGTGCGTTGATCTGGAAATTCCTATACTTGCGCGCGCCCGTTCGAAAGCCGAGATCGAGGGTTCGTAGCGCTCTCGAAGGCCACTGTGGTGATTTTCTACAGAGCCTGGGAAATCGCCGACCAGTTCTGCCCCTTGAATCGATCATTTCTATGACCTAGCTCCAAAAACCCCTCCTCAGTTCGAATTAATTCTCGTGCCTTGAACACACCACCCGCCGCGCCCACCCAACCCACGATGGGGAGTCGATCGTTTTTCTAGTTCGGTCGGTTGCGATCCGGAACCGTTCAGGCCTCCGAAACGCGCATCGATCCAGAAATTCCTGCACTGGGCCTCGCCAATTCAAAAGAGAAGATCGAAGGTTCTGAGCGTAATGAAAGCCACCAAAGTAAGTTCCAGCCTGTTTGGACAGCTGTCCATCCGTTCGAGCCTCCGTAACGCGCGTTGGTACGGAAATTTCTAAACTCGCATTCGCCAGCTCGAAAGTCGATATCTAGGGTACGGAGCGCCCCGGAACCTACCATAGCAAATTAATGTCGAGTTTCGGCAGCCGATCATTATTCTCTTGGCCCGATTGCGGTACGGAACCGTCGGGCCTCCGAAACACACGTCGATCGAGAAATCCCTACGCTTGGCTTCGCAAATTCGGAAGCTGAGATCTATGGTTTGGAGCGGCTAGGAAACCTCCATAGTAAATTTCTCTGTAATATGGGTAGACGCCAAACCGCACGGGCCTTCGAATCGTGCGTTGATATGGAAATTCCTATACTTGCACGCGCCCGTTCGAAAGCCGAGATCGAGGGTTCTTAGCGCTCTCGAAAGCCACTGTGGTGATTTTCTACAGAGCCTGGGAAATCGCCGACCAGTTCTTCCCTTTGAATCGATCATTTCTATGACCTAGCTCCAAAAACCCCTTCTCAGTTCGAATTAATGCTCGTGCCTTGAACACACCACCCGCCCCCGCCCACCCAACCCACGGTGGGGAGTCGATCGTTTTTCTAGTTCGGTCGGTTGCGAACCGGAACCGTTCGGGCCTCCGAAACGCGCATCGATCCAGAAATCCCTGCACTCGGCTTTGCCAATTCAAAAGACAAGATCGAAGGTTCCGAGCGCAATGAAAGCCACCAATGTAAGTTCCAGCCTGTATGGACAGCTGTCCATCCGTTCGGGCCTCCGTAACGCGCGTTGTTACGGAAATTTCTAAACTCGCATTCGCCAGCTCGAAAGCCAATATCGAGGGTACGGAGCGCCCCTGAACCTACCATAGCAATTTAATGTCGAGTTTCGGCAGCCGATCATTATTCTCGTTGGCCCGATTGCGGTACGGAACCGTCGGGCCTCCGAAACGCTCGTCGATCGAGAAATCCCTACGCTAGGCTTCGCAAATTCGGAAGCTGAGATCTATGGTTTGGAGCGGCTAGGAAACCTCCATAGTAAATTTCTCTATAATATGGGTAGACGCCAAACCGCCCGGGCCTTCGAATCGTGCGTTGATCTGGAAATTCCTATACTTGCGCGCGCCCATTCGAAAGCCGAGATCGAGGGTTCGTAGCGCTCTCGAAAGCCACTGTGGTGATTTTCTACAGAGCCTGGGAAATCGCCGACCAGTTCTTCCCTTTGAATCGATCATTTCTATGACCTAGCTCCAAAAACCCCTTCTCAGTTCGAATTAATTCTCGTGCCTTGAACACACCACCCGCCCGGCCCACCCAACCCACGGTGGGGAGTCGATCGTTTTTCTAGTTCGGTCGGTTGCGAACCGGAACCGTTCGGGCCTCCGAAACGCGCATCGTTCCAGAAATCCCTGCACTCGGCTTTGCCAATTCAAAAGACAAGATCGAAGGTTCCGAGCGCAATGAAAGCCACCAATGTAAGTTCCAGCCTGTATGGACAGCTGTCCATCCGTTCGGGCCTCGTAACGCGCGTTGTTACGGAAATTTCTAAACTCGCATTCGCCAGCTCGAAAGCCAATATCGAGGGCACGGAGCGCCCCGGAACCTACCATAGCAAATTAATGTCGAGTTTCGGCAGCCGATCATTATTCTCGTTGGCCCGACCGCGGTACGGAACCGTCGGGCCTCCGAAACGCACGTCGATCGAGAAATCCCTACGCTTGGCTTCGCAAATTCGGAAGCTGAGATCTATGGTTTTGATCGGCTAGGAAACCTCCATAGTAAATTTCTCTGTAATATGGGTAGACGCCAAACCGCCCGGGCCTTCGAATCGTGCGTTGATCTGGAAATTCCTATACTTGCGCGCGCCCGTTCGAAAGCCGAGATCGAGGGTTCGTAGCGCTCTCGAAAGCCACTGTGGTGATTTTCTACAGAGCCTGGGAAATCGCCGACCAGTTCTGCCCTTCGAATCGATCATTTCTATGACCTAGCTCCAAAAACCCCTCCCCAGTTAGAATTATTTCTCGTGCCTTGAACACACCACCAGCCCCGCCCACCCAACCCACGATGGGGAGTCGATCGTTTTCCTAGTTCGGTCGGTTGCGATCCGGAACCGTTCGGGCCTCCGAAACGCGCATCGATCCAGAAATTCCTGCATTGGGCTTCGCCAATTCAAAAGAGAAGATCGAAGGTTCCGAGCGTAATGAAAGCCACCAAAGTAGGTTCCAGCCTGTTTTGACAGCTGTCCATCCATTCGAGCCTCCGTAACGCGCGTTGGTACGGAAATTTCTAAACTCGCATTCGCCAGCTCGAAAGCCAATATCGAGGGTACGGAGCGCCCCTGAACCTACCATAGCAATTTAATGTCGAGTTTCGGCAGCCGATCATTATTCTCGTTGGCCCGATTGCGGTACGGAACCGTCGGGCCTCCGAAACGCTCGTCGATCGAGAAATCCCTACGCTAGGCTTCGCAAATTCGGAAGCTGAGATCTATGGTTTGGAGCGGCTAGGAAACCTCCATAGTAAATTTCTCTATAATATGGGTAGACGCCAAACCGCCCGGGCCTTTGAATCGTGCGTTGATCTGGAAATTCCTATACTTGCGCGCGCCCATTCGAAAGCCGAGATCGAGGGTTCGTAGCGCTCTCGAAAGCCACTGTGGTGATTTTCTACAGAGCCTGGGAAATCGTCGACCAGTTCTTCCCTTTGAATCGATCATTTCTATGACCTAGCTCCAAAAACCCCTTCTCAGTTCGAATTAATTCTCGTGCCTTGAACACACCACCCGCCCCGCCCACCCAACCCACGGTGGGGAGTCGATCGTTTTTCTAGTTCGGTCGGTTGCGTACCGGAACCGTTCGGGCCTCCGAAACGCGCATCGATCCAGAAATCCCTGCACTCGGCTTTGCCAATTCAAAAGACAAGATCGAAGGTTCTGAGCGCAATGAAAGCCACCAATGTAAGTTCCAGCCTGTATGGACAGCTTTCCATCCGTTCGGGCCACCGTAACGCGCGTTGTTACGGAAATTTCTAAACTCGCATTCGCCAGCTCGAAAGCCAATATCGAGGGTACGGAGTGCCCCGGAACCTACCATAGCAAATTAATGTCGAGTTTCGGCAGCCGATCATTATTCTCGTTGGCCCGATTGCGGTATGGAACCGTCGGGCCTCCGAAACGCACGTCGATCGAGAAATCCCTACGCTAGGCTTCGAAAATTCGGAAGCTGAGATCTATGGTTTGGAGCGGCTAGGAAACCTCCATAGTAAATTTCTCTATAATATGGGTAGACGCCAAACCGCCCGGGCCTTCGAATCGTGCGTTGATCTGGAAATTCCTATACTTGCGCGCGCCCGTTCGAAAGCCGAGATCGAGGGTTCGTAGCGCTCTCGAAAGCCACTGTGGTGATTTTCTACAGAGCCTGGGAAATCGCCGACCAGTTCTTCCCTTTGAATCGATCATTTCTATGACCTAGCTCCAAAAACCCCTTCTCAGTTCGAATTAATGCTCGTGCCTTGAACACACCACCCGCCCCGCCCACCCAACCCACGGTGGGGAGTCGATCGTTTTTATAGTTCGGTCGGTTGCGAACCGGAACCGTTCGGGCCTCCGAAACGCGCATCGATCCAGAAATCCCTGCACTCGGCTTTGCCAATTCAAAAGACAAGATCGAAGGTTCCGAGCGCAATGAAAGCCACCAATGTAAGTTCCAGCCTGTATGGACAGCTGTCCATCCGTTCGGGCCTCCGTAACGGGCGTTGTTATGGAAATTTCTAAACTCGCATTCGCCAGCTCGAAAGCCAATATCGAGGGCACGGAGCGCCCCGGAACCTACCATAGCAAATTAATGTCGAGTTTCGGCAGCCGATCATTATTCTCGTTGGCCCGACCGCGGTACGGAACCGTCGGGCCTCCGAAACGCACGTCGATCGAGAAATCCCTACGCTTGGCTTCGCAAATTCGGAAGCTGAGATCTATGGTTTGGATCGGCTAGGAAACCTCCATAGTAAATTTCTCTGTAATATGGGTAGACGCCAAACCGCCCGGGCCTTCGAATCGTGCGTTGATCTGGAAATTCCTATACTTGCGCGCGCCCGTTCGAAAGCCGAGATCGAGGGTTCGTAGCGCTCTCGAAAGCCACTGTGGTGATTTTCTACAGAGCCTGGGAAATTGCCGACCAGTTCTGCCCTTCGAATCGATCATTTCTATGACCTAGCTCCAAAAACCCCTCCCTAGTTCGAATTATTTCTCATGCCTTGAACACACCACCAGCCCCGCCCACCCAACCCACGATGTGGAGTCGATCGTTTTTCTAGTTCGGTCGGTTGCGATCCGGAACCGTTCGGGCCTCCGAAACGCGCATCGATCCAGAAATTCCTGCATTGGGCTTCGCCAATTCAAAAGAGAAGATCGAAGGTTCCGAGCGTAATGAAAGCCACCAAAGTAGGTTCCAGCCTGTTTTGACAGCTGTTCATCCATTCGAGCCTCCGTAACGCGCGTTGGTACGGAAATTTCTAAACTCGCATTCGCCAGCTCGAAAGCCAATATCGAGGGTACGGAGCGCCCCTGAACCTACCATAGCAATTTAATGTCGAGTTTCGGCAGCCGATCATTATTCTCGTTGGCCCGATTGCGGTACGGAACCGTCGGGCCTCCGAAACGCTCGTCGATCGAGAAATCCCTACGCTAGGCTTCGCAAATTCGGAAGCTGAGATCTATGGTTTGGAGCGGCTAGGAAACCTCCATAGTAAATTTCTCTATAATATGGGTAGACGCCAAACCGCCCGGGCCTTTGAATCGTGCGTTGATCTGGAAATTCCTATACTTGCGCGCGCCCATTCGAAAGCAGAGATCGAGGGTTCGTAGCGCTCTCGAAAGCCACTGTGGTGATTTTCTACAGAGCCTGGGAAATCGCCGACCAGTTCTTCCCTTTGAATCGATCATTTCTATGACCTAGCTCCAAAAACCCCTTCTCAGTTCGAATTAATTCTCGTGCCTTGAACACACCACCCGCCCCGCCCACCCAACCCACGGTGGGGAGTCGATCGTTTTTCTAGTTCGGTCGGTTGCGTACCGGAACCGTTCGGGCCTCCGAAACGCGCATCGATCCAGAAATCCCTGCACTCGGCTTTGCCAATTCAAAAGACAAGATCGAAGGTTCCGAGCGCAATGAAAGCCACCAATGTAAGTTCCAGCCTGTATGGATAGCTTTCCATCCGTTCGGGCCTCCGTAACGCGCGTTGTTACGGAAATTTCTAAACTCGCATTCGCCAGCTCGAAAGCCAATATCGAGGGTACGGAGCGCCCCGGAACCTACCATAGCAAATTAATGTCGAGTTTCGGCAGCCAATCATTATTCTCGTTGGCCCGATTGCGGTACGGAACCGTCGGGCCTCCGAAACGCACGTCGATCGAGAAATCCCTACGCTAGGCTTCGCAAATTCGGAAGCTGAGATCTATGGTTTGGAGCGGCTAGGAAACCTCCATAGTAAATTTCTCTATAATATGGGTAGACGCCAAACCGCCCGGGCCTTCGAATCGTGCGTTGATCTGGAAATTCCTATACTTGCGCGCGCCCGTTCGAAAGCCGAGATCGAGGGTTCGTAGCGCTCTCGAAAGCCACTGTGGTGATTTTCTACAGAGCCTGGGAAATCGCCGACCAGTTCTTCCCTTTGAATCGATCATTTCTATGACCTAGCTCCAAAAACCCCTTCTCAGTTCGAATTAATGCTCGTGCCTTGAACACACCACCCGCCCCGCCCACCCAACCCACGGTGGGGAGTCGATCGTTTTTATAGTTCGGTCGGTTGCGAACCGGAACCGTTCGGGCCTCCGAAACGCGCATCGATCTAGAAATCCCTGCACTCGGCTTTGCCAATTCAAAAGACAAGATCGAAGGTTCCGAGCGCAATGAAAGCCACCAATGTAAGTTCCAGCCTGTATGGACAGCTGTCCATCCGTTCGGGCCTCCGTAACGCGCGTTGTTATGGAAATTTCTAAACTCGCATTCGCCAGCTCGAAAGCCAATATCGAGGGCACGGAGCGCCCCGGAACCTACCATAGCAAATTAATGTCGAGTTTGGGCAGCCGATCATTATTCTCGTTGGCCCGACCGCGGTACGGAACCGTCGGGCCTCCGAAACGCACGTCGATCGAGAAATCCCTACGCTTGGCTTCGCAAATTCGGAAGCTGAGATCTATGGTTTGGATCGGCTAGGAAACCTCCATAGTAAATTTCTCTGTAATATGGGTAGACGCCAAACCGCCCGGGCCTTCGAATCGTGCGTTGATCTGGAAATTCCTATACTTGCGCGCGCCCGTTCGAAAGCCGAGATCGAGGGTTCGTAGCGCACTCGAAAGCCACTGTGGTGATTTTCTACAGAGCCTGGGAAATCGCCGACCAGTTCTGCCCTTCGAATCGATCATTTCTATGACCTAGCTCCAAAAACCCCTCCCCAGTTCGAATTATTTCTCGTGCCTTGAACACACCACCAGCCCCGCCCACCCAACCCACGATGGGGAGTCGATCGTTTTTCTAGTTCGGTCGGTTGCGATCCGGAACCGTTCGGGCCTCCGAAACGCGCATCGATCCAGAAATTCCTGCATTGGGCTTCGCCAATTCAAAAGAGAAGATCGAAGGTTCCGAGCGTAATGAAAGCCACCAAAGTAGGTTCCAGCCTGTTTTGACAGCTGTCCATCCATTCGAGCCTCCGTAACGTGCGTTGGTACGGAAATTTCTAAACTCGCATTCGCCAGCTCGAAAGCCAATATCGAGGGTACGGAGCGCCCCTGAACCTACCATAGCAATTTAATGTCGAGTTTCGGCAGCCGATCATTATTCTCGTTGGCCCGATTGCGGTACGGAACCGTCGGGCCTCCGAAACGCTCGTCGATCGAGAAATCCCTACGCTAGGCTTCGCAAATTCGGAAGCTGAGATCTATGGTTTGGAGCGGCTAGGAAACCTCCATAGTAAATTTCTCTATAATATGGGTAGACGCCAAACCGCCCGGGCCTTTGAATCGTGCGTTGATCTGGAAATTCCTATACTTGCGCGCGCCCATTCGAAAGCCGAGATCGAGGGTTCGTAGCGCTCTCGAAAGCCACTGTGGTGATTTTCTACAGAGCCTGGGAAATCGCCGACCAGTTCTTCCCTTTGAATCGATCATTTCTATGACCTAGCTCCAAAAAACCCTTCTCAGTTCGAATTAATTCTCGTGCCTTGAACACACCACCCGCCCCGCCCACCCAACCCACGGTGGGGAGTCGATCGTTTTTCTAGTTCGGTCGGTTGCGAACCGGAACCGTTCGGGCCTCCGAAACGCGCATCGATCCAGAAATTCCTGCATTGGGCTTCGCCAATTCAAAAGAGAAGATCGAAGGTTCCGAGCGTAATGAAAGCCACCAAAGTCGGTTCCAGCCTGTTTTGACAGCTGTCCATCCATTTGAGCCTCCGTAACGCGCGTTGGTACGGAAATTTCTAAACTCGCATTCGCCAGCTCGAAAGCCAATATCGAGGGTACGGAGCGCCCCTGAACCTACCATAGCAAATTAATGTCGAGTTTCGGCAGCCGATCATTATTCTCGTTGGCCCGATTGCGGTACGGAACCGTCGGACCTCCGAAACGCTCGTCGATCGAGAAATCCCTACGCTAGGCTTCGCAAATTCGGAAGCTGAGATCTATGGTTTGGAGCCACTAGGAAACCTCCATAGTAAATTTCTCTATAATATGGGTAGACGCCAAACCGCCCGGGCCTTCGAATCGTGCGTTGATCTGGAAATTCCTATACTTGCGCGCGCCCGTTCGAAAGCCGAGATCGAGGGTTCGTAGCGCTCTCGAAAGCCACTGTGGTGATTTTCTACAGAGCCTGGGAAATCGCCGACCAGTTCTTCCCTTTGAATCGATCATTTCTATGACCTAGCTCCAAAAACCCCTTCTCAGTTCGAATTAATGCTCGTGCCTTGAACACACCACCCGCCCCGCCCACCCAACCCACGGTGGGGAGTCGATCGTTTTTCTAGTTCGGTCGGTTGCGAACCGGAACCGTTCGGGCCTCCGAAACGCGCATCGATCCAGAAATCCCTGCACTCGGCTTTGCCAATTCAAAAGACAAGATCGAAGGTTCCGAGCGCAATGAAAGCCACCAATGTAAGTTCCAGCCTGTATGGACAGCTGTCCATCCGTTCGGGCCTCCATAACGCGCGTTGTTACGGAAATTTCTAAACTCGCATTCGCCAGCTCGAAAGCCAATATCGAGGGTACGGAGCGCCCCGAAACCTACCATAGCAAATTAATGTCGAGTTTCGGCAGCCGATCATTATTCTCGTTGGCCCGACCGCGGTACGAAACCGTCGGTCCTCCGAAACGCACGTCGATCGAGAAATCCCTACGCTTGGCTTCGCAAATTCGGAAGCTGAGATCTATGGTTTGGATCGGCTAGGAAACCTCCATAGTAAATTTCTCTGTAATATGGGTAGACGCCAAACCGCCCGGGCCTTCGAATCGTGCGTTGATTTGGAAATTCCTATACATGCGCAGGCCCGTTCGAAAGCCGAGATCGAGGGTTCGTAGCGCTCTCGAAAGCCACTGTGGTGATTTTCTACAGAGCCTGGGAAATCGCCGACCAGTTCTGCCCTTCGAATCGATCATTTCTATGACCTAGCTCCAAAAACCCCTCCCCAGTTCGAATTATTTCTCGTGCCTTGAACACACCACCAGCCCCGCCCACCCAACCCACGATGGGGAGTCGATCGTTTTTCTAGTTCGGTCGGTTGCGATCCGGAACCGTTCGGGCCTCCGAAACGCGCATCGATCCAGAAATTCCTGCATTGGGCTTCGCCAATTCAAAAGAGAAGATCGAAGGTTCCGAGCGTAATGAAAGCCACCAAAGTAGGTTCCAGCCTGTTTTGACAGCTGTCCATCCATTCGAGCCTCCGTAACGTGCGTTGGTACGGAAATTTCTAAACTCGCATTCGCCAGCTCGAAAGCCAATATCGAGGGTACGGAGCGCCCCTGAACCTACCATAGCAATTTAATGTCGAGTTTCGGCAGCCGATCATTATTCTCGTTGGCCCGATTGCGGTACGGAACCGTCGGGCCTCCGAAACGCTCGTCGATCGAGAAATCCCTACGCTAGGCTTCGCAAATTCGGAAGCTGAGATCTATGGTTTGGAGCGGCTAGGAAACCTCCATAGTAAATTTCTCTATAATATGGGTAGACGCCAAACCGCCCGGGCCTTTGAATCGTGCGTTGATCTGGAAATTCCTATACTTGCGCGCGCCCATTCGAAAGCCGAGATCGAGGGTTCGTAGCGCTCTCGAAAGCCACTGTGGTGATTTTCTACAGAGCCTGGGAAATCGCCGACCAGTTCTTCCCTTTGAATCGATCATTTCTATGACCTAGCTCCAAAAACCCCTTCTCAGTTCGAATTAATTCTCGTGCCTTGAACACACCACCCGCCCCGCCCACCCAACCCACGGTGGGGAGTCGATCGTTTTTCTAGTTCGGTCGGTTGCGAACCGGAACCGTTCGGGCCTCCGAAACGCGCATCGATCCAGAAATTCCTGCATTGGGCTTCGCCAATTCAAAAGAGAAGATCGAAGGTTCCGAGCGTAATGAAAGCCACCAAAGTCGGTTCCAGCCTGTTTTGACAGCTGTCCATCCATTTGAGCCTCCGTAACGCGCGTTGGTACGGAAATTTCTAAACTCGCATTCGCCAGCTCGAAAGCCAATATCGAGGGTACGGAGCGCCCCTGAACCTACCATAGCAAATTAATGTCGAGTTTCGGCAGCCGATCATTATTCTCGTTGGCCCGATTGCGGTACGGAACCGTCGGACCTCCGAAACGCTCGTCGATCGAGAAATCCCTACGCTAGGCTTCGCAAATTCGGAAGCTGAGATCTATGGTTTGGAGCCACTAGGAAACCTCCATAGTAAATTTCTCTATAATATGGGTAGACGCCAAACCGCCCGGGCCTTCGAATCGTGCGTTGATCTGGAAATTCCTATACTTGCGCGCGCCCGTTCGAAAGCCGAGATCGAGGGTTCGTAGCGCTCTCGAAAGCCACTGTGGTGATTTTCTACAGAGCCTGGGAAATCGCCGACCAGTTCTTCCCTTTGAATCGATCATTTCTATGACCTAGCTCCAAAAACCCCTTCTCAGTTCGAATTAATGCTCGTGCCTTGAACACACCACCCGCCCCGCCCACCCAACCCACGGTGGGGAGTCGATCGTTTTTCTAGTTCGGTCGGTTGCGAACCGGAACCGTTCGGGCCTCCGAAACGCGCATCGATCCAGAAATCCCTGCACTCGGCTTTGCCAATTCAAAAGACAAGATCGAAGGTTCCGAGCGCAATGAAAGCCACCAATGTAAGTTCCAGCCTGTATGGACAGCTGTCCATCCGTTCGGGCCTCCATAACGCGCGTTGTTACGGAAATTTCTAAACTCGCATTCGCCAGCTCGAAAGCCAATATCGAGGGTACGGAGCGCCCCGAAACCTACCATAGCAAATTAATGTCGAGTTTCGGCAGCCGATCATTATTCTCGTTGGCCCGACCGCGGTACGAAACCGTCGGTCCTCCGAAACGCACGTCGATCGAGAAATCCCTACGCTTGGCTTCGCAAATTCGGAAGCTGAGATCTATGGTTTGGATCGGCTAGGAAACCTCCATAGTAAATTTCTCTGTAATATGGGTAGACGCCAAACCGCCCGGGCCTTCGAATCGTGCGTTGATTTGGAAATTCCTATACATGCGCAGGCCCGTTCGAAAGCCGAGATCGAGGGTCCGTATCGCTCTCGAAAGCCACTGTGGTGATTTTCTACAGAGCCTGGGAAATCGCCGACCAGTTCTGCCCTTCGAATCGATCATTTCTATGACCTAGCTCCAAAAACCCCTCCCCAGTTTGAATTATTTCTCGTGCCTTGAACACACCACCAGCCCCGCCCACCCAACCCACGATGGGGAGTCGATCGTTTTTCTAGTTCGGTCGGTTGCGATCCGGAACCGTTCGGGCCTCCGAAACGCGCATCGATACAGAAATTCCTGCATTGGGCTTCGCCAATTCAAAAGAGAAGATCAAAGGTTCCGAGCGTAATGAAAGCCACCAAAGTAGGTTCCAGCCTGTTTTGACAGCTGTCCATCCATTCGTGCCTCCGTAACGCGCGTTGGTACGGAAATTTCTAAACTCGCATTCGCGAGCTCGAAAGCCAATATCGAGGGTACGGAGCGCCCCGGAACCTACCATAGCAAATTAATGTCGAGTTTCGGCAGCCAATCATTATTCTCGTTGGCCCGACCGCGGTACGGAACCGTCGGGCCTCCGAAACGCACGTCGATCGAGAAATCCCTACGCTTGGCTTCGCAAATTCGGAAGCTGAGATCTATGGTTTGGATCGGCTAGGAAACCTCCATAGTAAATTTCTCTGTAATATGGGTATACGCCAAACCGCCCGGGCCTTCGAATCGTGCGTTGATCTGGAAATTCCTATACTTGCGCGCGCCCGTTCGAAAGCCGAGATCGAGGGTTCGTAGCGCTCTCGAAAGCCACTGTGGTGATTTTCTACAGAGCCTGGGAAATCGCCGACCAGTTCTGCCCTTCGAATCGATCATTTCTATGACCTAGCTCCAAAAACCCCTCCCCAGTTCGAATTATTTCTCGTGCCTTGAACACACCACCAGCCCCGCCCACCCAACCCACGATGGGGAGTCGATCGTTTTTCTAGTTCGGTCGGTTGCGATCCGGAACCGTTCGGGCCTCCGAAACGCGCATCGATCCAGAAATTCCTGCATTGGGCTTCGCCAATTCAAAAGAGAAGATCGAAGGTTCCGAGCGTAATGAAAGCCACCAAAGTAGGTTCCAGCCTGTTTTGACAGCTGTCCATCCATTCGAGCCTCCGTAACGTGCGTTGGTACGGAAATTTCTAAACTCGCATTCGCCAGCTCGAAAGCCAATATCGAGGGTACGGAGCGCCCCTGAACCTACCATAGCAATTTAATGTCGAGTTTCGGCAGCCGATCATTATTCTCGTTGGCCCGATTGCGGTACGGAACCGTCGGGCCTCCGAAACGCTCGTCGATCGAGAAATCCCTACGCTAGGCTTCGCAAATTCGGAAGCTGAGATCTATGGTTTGGAGCGGCTAGGAAACCTCCATAGTAAATTTCTCTATAATATGGGTAGACGCCAAACCGCCCGGGCCTTTGAATCGTGCGTTGATCTGGAAATTCCTATACTTGCGCGCGCCCATTCGAAAGCCGAGATCGAGGGTTCGTAGCGCTCTCGAAAGCCACTGTGGTGATTTTCTACAGAGCCTGGGAAATCGCCGACCAGTTCTTCCCTTTGAATCGATCATTTCTATGACCTAGCTCCAAAAACCCCTTCTCAGTTCGAATTAATTCTCGTGCCTTGAACACACCACCCGCCCCGCCCACCCAACCCACGGTGGGGAGTCGATCGTTTTTCTAGTTCGGTCGGTTGCGAACCGGAACCGTTCGGGCCTCCGAAACGCGCATCGATCCAGAAATTCCTGCATTGGGCTTCGCCAATTCAAAAGAGAAGATCGAAGGTTCCGAGCGTAATGAAAGCCACCAAAGTCGGTTCCAGCCTGTTTTGACAGCTGTCCATCCATTTGAGCCTCCGTAACGCGCGTTGGTACGGAAATTTCTAAACTCGCATTCGCCAGCTCGAAAGCCAATATCGAGGGTACGGAGCGCCCCTGAACCTACCATAGCAAATTAATGTCGAGTTTCGGCAGCCGATCATTATTCTCGTTGGCCCGATTGCGGTACGGAACCGTCGGACCTCCGAAACGCTCGTCGATCGAGAAATCCCTACGCTAGGCTTCGCAAATTCGGAAGCTGAGATCTATGGTTTGGAGCCACTAGGAAACCTCCATAGTAAATTTCTCTATAATATGGGTAGACGCCAAACCGCCCGGGCCTTCGAATCGTGCGTTGATCTGGAAATTCCTATACTTGCGCGCGCCCGTTCGAAAGCCGAGATCGAGGGTTCGTAGCGCTCTCGAAAGCCACTGTGGTGATTTTCTACAGAGCCTGGGAAATCGCCGACCAGTTCTTCCCTTTGAATCGATCATTTCTATGACCTAGCTCCAAAAACCCCTTCTCAGTTCGAATTAATGCTCGTGCCTTGAACACACCACCCGCCCCGCCCACCCAACCCACGGTGGGGAGTCGATCGTTTTTCTAGTTCGGTCGGTTGCGAACCGGAACCGTTCGGGCCTCCGAAACGCGCATCGATCCAGAAATCCCTGCACTCGGCTTTGCCAATTCAAAAGACAAGATCGAAGGTTCCGAGCGCAATGAAAGCCACCAATGTAAGTTCCAGCCTGTATGGACAGCTGTCCATCCGTTCGGGCCTCCATAACGCGCGTTGTTACGGAAATTTCTAAACTCGCATTCGCCAGCTCGAAAGCCAATATCGAGGGTACGGAGCGCCCCGAAACCTACCATAGCAAATTAATGTCGAGTTTCGGCAGCCGATCATTATTCTCGTTGGCCCGACCGCGGTACGAAACCGTCGGTCCTCCGAAACGCACGTCGATCGAGAAATCCCTACGCTTGGCTTCGCAAATTCGGAAGCTGAGATCTATGGTTTGGATCGGCTAGGAAACCTCCATAGTAAATTTCTCTGTAATATGGGTAGACGCCAAACCGCCCGGGCCTTCGAATCGTGCGTTGATTTGGAAATTCCTATACATGCGCAGGCCCGTTCGAAAGCCGAGATCGAGGGTCCGTATCGCTCTCGAAAGCCACTGTGGTGATTTTCTACAGAGCCTGGGAAATCGCCGACCAGTTCTGCCCTTCGAATCGATCATTTCTATGACCTAGCTCCAAAAACCCCTCCCCAGTTTGAATTATTTCTCGTGCCTTGAACACACCACCAGCCCCGCCCACCCAACCCACGATGGGGAGTCGATCGTTTTTCTAGTTCGGTCGGTTGCGATCCGGAACCGTTCGGGCCTCCGAAACGCGCATCGATACAGAAATTCCTGCATTGGGCTTCGCCAATTCAAAAGAGAAGATCGAAGGTTCCGAGCGTAATGAAAGCCACCAAAGTAGGTTCCAGCCTGTTTTGACAGCTGTCCATCCATTCGTGCCTCCGTAACGCGCGTTGGTACGGAAATTTCTAAACTCGCATTCGCGAGCTCGAAAGCCAATATCGAGGGTACGGAGCGCCCCGGAACCTACCATAGCAAATTAATGTCGAGTTTCGGCAGCCAATCATTATTCTCGTTGGCCCGACCGCGGTACGGAACCGTCGGGCCTCCGAAACGCACGTCGATCGAGAAATCCCTACGCTTGGCTTCGCAAATTCGGAAGCTGAGATCTATGGTTTGGATCGGCTAGGAAACCTCCATAGTAAATTTCTCTGTAATATGGGTATACGCCAAACCGCCCGGGCCTTCGAATCGTGCGTTGATCTGGAAATTCCTATACTTGCGCGCGCCCGTTCGAAAGCCGAGATCGAGGGTTCGTAGCGCTCTCGAAAGCCACTGTGGTGTTTTTCTACAGAGCCTGGGAAATCGCCGACCAGTTCTTCCCTTTGAATCGATCATTTCTATGACCTAGCTCCAAAAATCCCTTCTCAGTTCGAATTAATTCTCGTGCCTTGAACACACCACCCGCCCCGCCCACCCAACCCACGGTGGGGAGTCGATCGTTTTTCTAGTTCGGTCGGTTGCGATCCGGAACCGTTCGGGCCTCCGAAACGCGCATCGATCCAGAAATTCCTGCATTGGGCTTCGCCAATTCAAAAGAGAAGATCGAAGGTTCCGAGCGTAATGAAAGCCACCAAAGTCGGTTCCAGCCTGTTTTGACAGCTGTCCATCCATTCGAGCCTCCGTAACGCGCGTTGGTACGGAAATTTCTAAACTCGCATTCGCCAGCTCGAAAGCCAATATCGAGGGTACGGAGCGCCCCTGAACCTACCATAGCAATTTAATGTCGAGTTTCGGCAGCCGATCATTATTCTCGTTGGCCCGATTGCGGTACGGAACCGTCGGACCTCCGAAACGCTCGTCGATCGAGAAATCCCTACGCTAGGCTTCGCAAATTCGGAAGCTGAGATCTATGGTTTGGAGCGGCTAGGAAACCTCCATAGTAAATTTCTCTATAATATGGGTAGACACCAAACCGCCCGGGCCTTCGAATCGTGCGTTGATCTGGAAATTCCTATACTTGCGCGCGCCCATTCGAAAGCCGAGATCGAGGGTTCGTAGCGCTCTCGAAAGCCACTGTGGTGATTTTCTACAGGGCCTCGGAAATCGCCGACCAGTTCTTCCCTTTGAATCGATCATTTCTATGACCTAGCTCCAAAAACCCCTTCTCAGTTCGAATTAATTCTCGTGCCTTGAACACACCACGCGCCCCGCCCACCCAACCCACGGTGGGGAGTCGATCGTTTTTCTAGTTCGGTCGGTTGCGAACCGGAACCGTTCGGGCCTCCGAAACGCGCATCGATCCAGAAATCCCTGCACTCGGCTTTGCCAATTCAAAAGACAAGATTGAAGGTTCCGAGCGTAATGAAAGCCACCAATGTAAGTTCCAGCCTGTATGGACAGCTGTCCATCCGTTCGGGCCTCCGTAACGCGCGTTGTTATGGAAATTTCTAAACTCGCATTCGCCAGCTCGAAAGCCAATATCGAGGGTACGGAGCGCCCCGAAACCTACCATAGCAAATTAATGTCGAGTTTCGGCAGCCGATCATTATTCTCGTTGGCCCGACCGCGGTACGGAACCGTCGGGCCTCCGAAACGCACGTCGATCGAGAAATCCCTACGCTTGGCTTCGCAAATTCGGAAGCTGAGATCTATGGTTTGGATCGGCTAGGAAACCTCCATAGTAAATTTCTCTGTAGTATGGGTAGACGCCAAACCGCCCGGGCCTTCGAATCGTGCGTTGATCTGGAAATTCCTATACTTGCGCGCGCCCGTTCGAAAGCCGAGATCGAGGGTTCATAGCGCTCTCGAAAGCCACTGTGGTGATTTTCTACAGAGCCTGGGAAATCGCCGACCAGTTCTGCCCTTCGAATCGATCATTTCTATGACCTAGCTCCAAAAACCCCTCCCCAGTTCGAATTATTTCTTGTGCCTTGACACACCACACGCCCCGCCCACCCAACCCACGATGGGGAGTCGATCGTTTTTCTAGTTCGGTCGGTTGCGATCCGGAACCGTTCGGGCCTCCGAAACGCGCATCGATCCCGAAATTCCTGCATTGGGCTTCGCCAATTCAAAAGAGAAGATCGAAGGTTCCGAGCGTAATGAAGGCCACCAAAGTCGGTTCCAGCCTGTTTTGACAGCTGTCCATCCATTCGAGCCTCCGTAACGCGCGTTGGTACGGAAATTTCTAAACTCGCATTCGCCAGCTCGAAAGCAAATATCGAGGGTACGGAGCGCCCCTAAACCTACCATAGCAATTTAATGTCGAGTTTCGGCAGCCGATCATTATCCTCGTTGGCCCGATTGCGGTACGGAACCGTCGGGCCTCCGAAACGCTCGTCGATCGAGAAATCCCTACGCTAGGCTTCGCAAATTCGGAAGCTGAGATCTATGGTTTGGAGCGGCTAGGAAACCTCCATAGTAAATTTCTCTATAATATGGGTAGACACCAAACCGCCCGGGCCTTCGAATCGTGCGTTGATCTGGAAATTCCTATACTTGCGCGCGCCCATTCGAAAGCCGAGATCGAGGGTTCGTAGCGCTCTCGAAAGCCACTGTGGTGATTTTCTACAGAGCCTGGGAAATCGCCGACCAGTTCTTCCCTTTGAATCGATCATTTCTATGACCTAGCTCCAAAAACCCCTTCTCAGTTCGAATTAATTCTCGTGCCTTGAACACACCACCCGCCCCGCCCACCCAACCCACGGTGGGGAGTCGATCGTTTTTCTAGTTCGGTCGGTTGCGAACCGGAACCGTTCGGGCCTCCGAAACGCGCATCGATCCAGAAATCCCTGCACTCGGCTTTGCCAATTCAAAAGACAAGATCGAAGGTTCCGAGCGCAATGAAAGCCACCAATGTAAGTTCCAGCCTGTATGGACAGCTGTCCATCCGTTCGGGCCTCCGTAACGCGCGTTGTTACGGAAATTTCTAAACTCGCATTCGCCAGCTCGAAAGCCAATATCGAGGGTACGGAGCGCCCCGGAACCTACCATAGCAAATTAATGTCGAGTTTCGGTAGCCGATCATTATTCTCGTTGGCCCGACCGCGGTACGGAACCGTCGGGCCTCCGAAACGCACGTCGATCGAGAAATCCCTACGCTTGGCTTCGCAAATTCGGAAGCTGAGATCTATGGTTTGGATCGGCTAGGAAACCTCCATAGTAAATTTCTCTGTAATATGGGTAGACGCCAAACCGCCCGGGCCTTCGAATCGTGCGTTGATCTGGAAATTCCTATACTTGCGCGCGCCCGTTCGAAAGCCGAGATCGAGGGTTCGTAGCGCTCTCGAAAGCCATTGTGGTGATTTTCTACAGAGCCTGGGAAATCGCCGACCAGTTCTGCCCTTCGAATCGATCATTTCTATGACCTAGCTCCAAAAACCCTTCCCCGATTCGAATTATTTCTTGTGCCTTGAACACACCACCCGCCCCGCCCACCCAACCCACGATGGGGAGTCGATCGTTTTTCTAGTTCGGTCGGTTGCGATCCGGAACCGTTCGGGCCTCCGAAACGCGCATCGATCCAGAAATTCCAGCATTGGGCTTCGCCAATTCAAAAGAGAAGATCGAAGGTTCCGAGCGTAATGAAAGCCACCAAAGTCGGTTCCAGCCTGTTTTGACAGCTGTCCATCCATTCGAGCCTCCGTAACGCGCGTTGGTACGGAAATTTCTAAACTCGCATTCGCCAGCTCGAAAGCCAATATCGAGGGTACGGAGCGCCCCTGAACCTACCATAGCAATTTAATGTCGAGTTTCAGCAGCCGATCATTATTCTCGTTGGCCCGATTGCGGTACGGAACCGTCGGGCCTCCGAAACGCTCGTCGATCGAGAAATCCCTACGCTAGGCTTCGCAAATTCGGAAGCTGAGATCTATGGTTTGGAGCGGCTAGGAAACCTCCATAGTAAATTTCTCTATAATATGGGTAGACACCAAACCGCCCGGGCCTTCGAATCGTGCGTTGATCTGGAAATTCCTATACTTGCGCGCGCCCATTCGAAAGCCGAGATCGAGGGTTCGTAGCGCTCTCGAAAGCCACTGTGGTGTTTTTCTACAGAGCTTGGGAAATCGCCGACCAGTTCTGCCCTTCGAATCGATCATTTCTATGACCTAGCTCCAAAAACCCCTCCCCAGTTCGAATTATTTCTTGTGCCTTGAACACAACACCCGCCCCGCCCACCCAACCCACGATGGGGAGTCGATCGTTTTTCTAGTTCGGTCGGTTGCGATCCGGAACCGTTCGGGCCTCCGAAACGCGCATCGATCCAGAAATTCCTGCATTGGGCTTCGCCAATTCAAAATAGAAGATCGAAGGTTCCGAGCGTAATGAAAGCCACCAAAGTCGGTTCCAGCCTGATTTGACAACTGTCCATCCATTCGAGCCTCCGTAACGCGCGTTGGTACGGAAATTTCTAAACTCGCATTCGCCAGCTCGAAAGCCAATATCGAGGGTACGGAGCGCCCCTGAACCTACCATAGCAATTTAATGTCGAGTTTCGGCAGCCGATCATTATTCTCGTTGGCCCGATTGCGGTACGGAACCGTCGGGCCTCCGAAACGCTCGTCGATCGAGAAATCCCTACGCTAGGCTTCGCAAATTCGGAAGCTGAGATCTATGGTTTGGAGCGGCTAGGAAACCTCCATAGTAAATTTCTCTATAATATGGGTAGACACCAAACCGCCCGGGCCTTCGAATCGTGCGTTGATCTGGAAATTCCTATACTTGCGCGCGCCCATTCGAAAGCCGAGATCGAGGGTTCGTAGCGCTCTCGAAAGCCACTGTGGTGATTTTCTACAGAGCCTGGGAAATCGCCGACCAGTTCTTCCCTTTGAATCGATCATTTCTATGACCTAGCTCCAAAAACCCCTTCTCAGTTCGAATTAATTCTCGTGCCTTGAACACACCACCCGCCCCGCCCACCCAACCCACGGTGGGGAGTCGATCGTTTTTCTAGTTCGGTCGGTGGCGAACCGGAACCGTTCGGGCCTCCGAAACGCGCATCGATCCAGAAATCCCTGCACTCGGCTTTGCCAATTCAAAAGACAAGATCGAAGGTTCCGAGCGCAATGAAAGCCACCAATGTAAGTTCCAGCCTGTATGGACAGCTTTCCATCCGTTCGGGCCTCCGTAACGCGCGTTGTTACGGAAATTTTTAAGCTCGCATTCGCCAGCTCGAAAGCCAATATCGAGGGTACGGAGCGCCCCGGAACCTACCATAGCAAATTAATGTCGAGTTTCGGTAGCCGATCATTATTCTCGTTGGCCCGACCGCGGTACGGAACCGTCGGGCCTCCGAAACGCACGTCGATCGAGAAATCCCTACGCTTGGCTTCGCAAATTCGGAAGCTGAGATCTATGGTTTGGATCGGCTAGGAAACCTCCATAGTAAATTTCTCTGTAATATGGGTAGACGCCAAACCGCCCGGGCCTTCGAATCGTGCGTTGATCTGGAAATTCCTATACTTGCGCGCGCCTGTTCGAAAGCCGAGATCGAGGGTTCGTAGCGCTCTCGAAAGCCACTGTGGTGATTTTCTACAGAACCTGGGAAATCGCCGACCAGTTCTGCCCTTCGAATCGATCATTTCTATGACCTAGCTCCAAAAACCCCTCCCCAGTTCGAATTATTTCTTGTGCCTTGAACACACCACCCGCCCCGCCCACCCAACCCACGATGGGGAGTCGATCGTTTTTCTAGTTCGGTCGGTTGCGATCCGGAACCGTTCGGGCCTCCGAAACGCGCATCGATCCAGAAATTCCTGCATTGGGCTTCGCCAATTCAAAAAGAAGATCGAAGGTTCCGAGCGTAATGAAAGCCACCAAAGTCGATTCCAGCCTGTTTTGACAGCTGTCCATCCATTCGAGCCTCCGTAACGCGCGTTGGTACGGAAATTTCTAAACTCGCATTCGCCAGCTCGAAAGCCAATATCGAGGGTACGGAGCGCCCCTGAACCTACCATAGCAATTTAATGTCGAGTTTCAGCAGCCGATCATTATTCTCGTTGGCCCGACTGCGGTACGGAACCGTCGGGCCTCCGAAACGCTCGTCGATCGAGAAATCCCTACGCTAGGCTTCGCAAATTCGGAAGCTGAGATCTATGGTTTGGAGCGGCTAGGAAACCTCCATAGTAAATTTCTCTATAATATGGGTAGACACCAAACCGCCCGGGCCTTCGAATCGTGCGTTGATCTGGAAATTCCTATACTTGCGCGCGCCCATTCGAAAGCCGAGATCGAGGGTTCGTAGCGCTCTCGAAAGCCACTGTGGTGATTTTCTACAGAGCCTGGGAAATCGCCGACCAGTTCTTCCCTTTGAATCGATCATTTCTATGACCTAGCTCCAAAAACCCCTTCTCAGTTCGAATTAATTCTCGTGCCTTGAACACAACACCCGCCCCGCCCAACCAACCCACGGTGGGGAGTCGATCGTTTTTCTAGTTCGGTCGGTTGCGAACCGGAACCGTTCGGGCCTCCGAAACGTGCATCGATCCAGAAATCCCTGCACTCGGCTTTGCCAATTCAAAAGACAAGATCGAAGGTTCCGAGCGCAATGAAAGCCACCAATGTAAGTTCCAGCCTGTATGGACAGCTGTCCATCCGTTCGGGCCTCCGTAACGCGCGTTGTTACGGAAATTTCTAAACTCGCATTCGCCAGCTCGAAAGCCAATATCGAGGGTACGGAGCGCCCCGGAACCTACCATAGCAAATTAATGTCGAGTTTCGGCAGCCGATCAATATTCTCGTTGGCCCGACCGCGGTACGGAACCGTCGGGCCTCCGAAACGCACGTCGATCGAGAAATCCCTACGCTAGGCTTCGCAAATTCGGAAGCTGAGATCTATGGTTTGGAGCGGCTAGGAAACCTCCATAGTAAATTTCTCTATAATATGGGTAGACGCCAAACCGCCCGGGCCTTCGAATCGTGCGTTGATCTGGAAATTCCTATATTGCGCGCGCCCGTTCGAAAGCCGAGATCGAGGGTTCGTAGCGCTCTCAAAAGCCACTGTGGTGATTTTCTACAGAGCCTAGGAAATCGCCGACCAGTTCTTCCCTTTGAATCGATCATTTCTATGACCTAGCTCCAAAAACCCCTTCTCAGTTCGAATTAATTCTCGTGCCTTGAACACACCACCCGCCCCGCCCACCCAACCCACGGTGGGGAGTCGATCGTTTTTCTAGTTCGGTCGGTTGCGAACCGGAACCGTTCGGGCCTCCGAAACGCGCATCGATCCAGATATCCCTGCACTCGGCTTTGCCAATTCAAAAGACAAGATCGAAGGTTCCGAGCGCAATGAAAGCCACCAATGTAAGTTCCAGCCTGTATGGACAGGTGTCCATCCGTTCGGGCCTCCGTAACGCGCGTTGTTACGGAAATTTCTAAACTCGCATTCGCCAGCTCGAAAGCCAATATCGAGGGTACGGAGCACCCCGGAACCTACCATAGCAAATTAGAGTCGAGTTTCGGCAGCCGATCATTATTCTCGTTGGCCCGACCGCGGTACGGAACCGTCGGGCCTCCGAAACGCACGTCGATCGAGAAATCCCTACGCTTGGCTTCGCAAATTCGGAAGCTGAGATCTATGGTTTGGATCGGCTAGGAAACCTCCATAGTAAATTTCTCTGTAATATGGGTAGACGCCAAACCGCCCGGGCCTTCGAATCGTGCGTTGATCTGGATATTCCTATTCTTGCGCGCGCCCGTTCGAAAGCCGAGATCGAGGGTTCGTAGCGCTCTCGAAAGCCACTGTGGTGATTTTCTACAGAGCCTGGGAAATCGCCGACCAGTTCTGCCCTTCGAATCGATCATTTCTATGACCTAGCTCCAAAAACCCCTCCCCAGTTCGAATTATTTCTTGTGCCTTGAACACACCACCCGCCCCGCCCACCCAACCCACGGTGGGGAGTCGATCGTTTTTCTAGTTCGGTCGGTTGCGATCCGGAACCGTTCGGGCCTCCGAAACGCGCATCGATCCAGAAATTCTTGCATTGGGCTTCGCCAATTCAAAAGAGAAGATCGAAGGTTCCGAGCGTAATGAAAGCCACCAAAGTAGGTTCCAGCCTGTTTTGACAGCTGTCCATCCATTCGAGCCTCCGTAACGCGCGTTGGTACGGAAATTTCTAAACTCGCATTCGCCAGCTCGAAAGCCAATATCAAGGGTACGGAGCGCCCCTGAACCTACCATAGCAATTTAATGTCGAGTTTCGGCAGCCGATCATTATTCTCGTTGGCCCGATTGCGGTACGGAACCGTCCGGCCTCCGAAACGCTCGTCGATCGAGAAATCCCTACGCTAGGCTTCGCAAATTCGGAAGCTGAGATCTATGGTTTGGAGCGGCTAGGAAACCTCCATAGTAAATTTCTCTATAATATGGGTAGACGCCAAACCGCCCGGGCCTTCGAATCGTGCGTTGATCTGGAAATTCCTATACTTGCGCGCGCCCATTCGAAAGCCGAGATCGAGGGTTCGTAGCGCTCTCGAAAGCCACTGTGGTGATTTTCTACAGAGCCTGGGAAATCGCCGACCAGTTCTGCCCTTCGAATCAATCATTTCTATGACCTAGCTCCAAAAACCCCTCCCCAGTTCGAATTATTTATCCGTTCGGGCCTCCGTAACGCACGTTGTTACGGAAATTTCTAAACTCGCATTCGCCAGCTCGAAAGCCAATATCGAGGGTACGGAGCGCCCCGGAACCTACCATAGCAAATTAATGTCGAGTTTCGGCAGCCGATCATTATTCTCGTTGGCCCGATTGCGGTACGGAACCGTCGGGCCTCCGAAACGCACGTCGATTGAGAAATCCCTACGCTAGGCTTCGCAAATTCGGAAGCTGAGATCTATGGTTTGGAGCGGCTAGGAAACCTCCATAGTAAATTTCTCTATAATATGGGTAGACGCCAAACCGCCCGGGCCTTCGAATCGTGCGTTGATCTGGAAATTCCTATACTTGCGCGCGCCCATTCAAAAGCTGAGATCGAGGGTTCGTAGCGCTCTCAAAAGCCACTGTGGTGATTTTCTACAGAGCCTGGGAAATCGCCGACCAGTTCTTCCCTTTGAATCGATCATTTCAATGACCTAGCTCGAAAAACCCCTTCTCAGTTCGAATTAATTCTCGTGCCTTGAACACACCACCCGCCCCGCCCACCCAACCCACGGTGGGGAGTCGATCGTTTTTCTATTTCGGTCGGTTGCGAACCGGAACCGTTCGGGCCTCCGAAACGCGCATCGATCCAGAAATCCCTACACTCGGCTTTGCCAATTCAAAAGACAAGATCGAAGGTTCCGAGCGCAATGAAAGCCACCAATGTAAGTTCCAGCCTGTATGGACAGCTGTCCATCCGTTCGGGCCTCCGTAACGCGCGTTGTTACGGAAATTTCTAAACTCGCATTCGCCGGCTCGAAAGCCAATATCGAGGGTACGGAGCGCCCCGGAACCTACCATAGCAAATTAATGTCGAGTTTCGGCAACCGATCATTATTCTCGTTGGCCCGATTGCGGTACGGAACCGTCGGGCCTCCGAAACGCACGTCGATCGAGAAATCCCTACGCTAGGCTTCGCAAATTCGGAAGCTGAGATCTATGGTTTGGAGCGGCTAGGAAACCTCCATAGTAAATTTCTCTATAATATGGGTAGACGCCAAACCGCCCGGGCCTTCGAATCGTGCGTTGATCTGGAAATTCCTATACTTGCGCGCGCCCGTTCGAAAGCCGAGATCGAGGGTTCGTAGCGCTCTCGAAAGCCACTGTGGTGATTTTCTACAGAGCCTGGGAAATCGCCGACCAGTTCTTCCCTTTGAATCGATCATTTCAATGACCTAGCTCGAAAAACCCCTTCTCAGTTCGAATTAATTCTCGTGCCTTGAACACACCACCCGCCCCGCCCACCCAACCCACGGTGGGGAGTCGATCGTTTTTCTATTTCGGTCGGTTGCGAACCGGAACCGTTCGGGCCTCCGAAACGCGCATCGATCCAGAAATCCCTACACTCGGCTTTGCCAATTCAAAAGACAAGATCGAAGGTTCCGAGCGCAATGAAAGCCACCAATGTAAGTTCCAGCCTGTATGGACAGCTGTCCATCCGTTCGGGCCTCCGTAACGCGCGTTGTTACGGAAATTTCTAAACTCGCATTCGCCGGCTCGAAAGCCAATATCGAGGGTACGGAGCGCCCCGGAACCTACCATAGCAAATTAATGTCGAGTTTCGGCAGCCGATCATTATTCTCGTTGGCCCGATTGCGGTACGGAACCGTCGGGCCTCCGAAACGCACGTCGATCGAGAAATCCCTACGCTAGGCTTCGCAAATTCGGAAGCTGAGATCTATGGTTTGGAGCGGCTAGGAAACCTCCATAGTAAATTTCTCTATAATATGGGTAGACGCCAAACCGCCCGGGCCTTCGAATCGTGCGTTGATCTGGAAATTCCTATACTTGCGCGCGCCCGTTCGAAAGCCGAGATCGAGGGTTCGTAGCGCTCTCGAAAGCCACTGTGGTGATTTTCTACAGAGCCTGGGAAATCGCCGACCAGTTCTTCCCTTTGAATCGATCATTTCTATGACCTAGCTCCAAAAACCCCTTCTCAGTTCGAATTAATTCTCGTGCCTTGAACACACCACCCGCCCCGCCCACCCAACCCACGGTGGGGAGTCGATCGTTTTTCTAGTTCGGTCGGTTGCGAACCGGAACCGTTCAGGCCTCCGAAACGCGCATCGATCCAGAAATCCCTGCACTCGGCTTTGCCAATTCAAAAGACAAGATCGAAGGTTCCGAGCGCAATGAAAGCCACCAATGTAAGTTCCAGCCTGTATGGACAGCTGTCCATCCGTTCGGGCCTCCGTAACGCGCGTTGTTACGGAAATTTCTAAACTCGCATTCGCCAGCTCGAAAGCCAATATCGAGGGTACGGAGCGCCCCGGAACCTACCATAGCAAATTAATGTCGAGTTTCGGCAGCCGATCATTATTCTCGTTGGCCCGACCGCGGTACGGAACCGTCGGGCCTCCGAAACGCACGTCGATCGAGAAATCCCTACGCTTGGCTTCGCAAATTCGGAAGCTGAGATCTATGGTTTGGATCGGCTAGGAAACCTCCATAGTAAATTTCTCTGTAATATGGTTAGACGCCAAACCGCCCGGGCCTTCGAATCGTGCGTTGATCTGGAAATTCCTATTCTGGCGCGCGCCCGTTCGAAAGCCGAGATCGAGGGTTCGTAGCGCTCTCGAAAGCCACTGTGGTGATTTTCTACAGAGCCTGGGAAATCGCCGACCAGTTCTGCCCTTCGAATCGATCATTTCTATGACCCAGCGCCAAAAACCCCTCCCCAGTTCGAATTATTTCTTGTGCCTTGAACACACCACCCGCCCCGCCCACCCAACCCACGATGGGGAGTCGATCGTTTTTCTAGTTCGGTCGGTTGCGATCCGGAACCGTTCGGGCCTCCGAAACGCGCATCGATCCAGAAATTTCTGCATTGGGCTTCGCCAATTCAAAAGAGAAGATCGAAGGTTCCGAGCGTAATGAAAGCCACCAAAGTAGGTTCCAGCCTGTTTTGACAGCTGTCCATCCATTCGAGCCTCCGTAACGCGCGTTGTTACGGAAATTTCTAAACTCGCATTCGCCAGCTCGAAAGCCAATATCGAGGGTACGGAGCGCCCCTGAACCTACCATAGCAATTTAATGTCGAGTTTCGGCAGCCGATCATTATTCTCGTTGGCCCGATTGCGGTACGGAACCGTCGGGCCTCCGAAACGCTCGTCGATCGAGAAATCCCTACGCTAGGCTTCGCAAATTCGGAAGCTGAGATCTATGGTTTGGAGCGGCTAGGAAACCTCCATAGTAAATTTCTCTATGATATGGGTAGACGCCAAACCGCCCGGGCCATCGAATCGTGCGTTGATCTGGAAATTCCTATACTTGCGCGCGCCCATTCGAAAGCCGAGATCGAGGGTTCGTAGCGCTCTCGAAATCCACTGTGGTGATTTTCTACAGAGCCTGGGAAATCGCCGACCAGTTCTTCCCTTTGAATCGATCATTTCTATGACCTAGCTCCAAAAACCCCTTCTCAGTTCGAATTAATTCTCGTGCCTTGAACACACCACCCGCCCCGCCCACCCAACCCACGGTGGGGAGTCGATCGTTTTTCTAGTTCGGTAGGTTGCGAACCGGAACCGTTCGGGCCTCCGAAACGCGCATCGATCCAGAAATCCCTGCACTCGGCTTTGCTAATTCAAAAGACAAGATCGAAGGTTCCGAGCGCAAT
Source organism: Allium sativum (assembly GCA_030737875.1). NCBI lineage: Eukaryota > Viridiplantae > Streptophyta > Magnoliopsida > Asparagales > Amaryllidaceae > Allium > Allium sativum. The sequence goes on from CM060921.1 coordinate 742,808,072, forward strand.
GAAAGCCACCAATGTAAGTTCCATCCTGTATGGACAGCTGTCCATCCGTTCGGGCCTCCGTAACGCGCGTTGTTACGGAAATTTCTAAACTCGCATTCGCCAGCTCGAAAGCCAATATCGAGGGTACGGAGCGCCCCGGAACCTACCATAGCAAATTAATGTCGAGTTTCGGCAGCCGATCATTATTCTCGTTGGTCCGACCGCGGTACGGAACCGTCGGGCCTCCGAAACACACGTCGATCGAGAAATCCCTACGCTTGGCTTCGCAAATTCGGAAGCTGAGATCTTTGGTTTGGATCGGCTAGGAAAACTCCATAGTAAATTTCTCTGTAATATGGGTAGACGCCAAACCGCCCGGGCCTTCGAATCGTGCGTTGATCTGGAAATTCCTATACTGGCGCGCGCCCGTTCGAAAGCCGAGATCGAGGGTTCGTAGCGCTCTCGAAAGCCACTGTGGTGATTTTCTATAGAGCCTGGGAAATCGCCGACCAGTTCTTCCCTTTGAATCGATCATTTCTATGACCTAGCTCCAAAAACCCCTTCTTAGTTCGAATTAATTCTCGTGCCTTGAACACACCACCCACCCAACCCACGGTGGGGAGTCGATCGTTTTTCTAGTTCGGTCGGTTGCGAACCGGAACCGTTCGGGCCTCCGAAACGCGCATCGATCCAGAAATCCCTGCACTCGGCTTTGCCAATTCAAAAGACAAGATCGAAGGTTCCGAGCGCAATGAAAGCCACCAATGTAAGTTCCATCCTGTATGGACGGCTGTCCATCCGTTCGGGCCTCCGTAACGCGCGTTGTTACGGAAATTTCTAAACTCGCATTCGCCAGCTCGAAAGCCAATATCGAGGGTACGGAGCGCCCCGGAACCTACCATAGCAAATTAATGTCGAGTTTCGGAAGCCGATCATTATTCTCGTTGGCCCGACCGCGGTACGGAACCGTCGGGCCTCCGAAACACACGTCGATCGAGAAATCCCTACGCTTGGCTTCGCAAATTCGGAAGCTGAGATCTTTGGTTTGGATCGGCTAGGAAACCTCCATAGTAAATTTCTCTGTAATATGGGTAGACGCCAAACCGCCCGGGCCTTCGAATCGTGCGTTGATCTGGAAATTCCTATACTGGCGCGCGCCCGTTCGAAAGCCGAGATCGAGGGTTCGTAGCGCTCTCGAAATCCACTGTGGTGATTTTCTACAGAGCCTGGGAAATCGCCGACCAGTTCTGCCCTTCGAATCGATCATTTCTATGACCTAGCTCCAAAAACCCCTCCCCAGTTCGAATTATTTCTTGTGCCTTGAACACACCACCCGCCCCGCCCACCCAACCCACGGTGGGGAGTCGATCGTTTTTCTAGTTCGGTCGGTTGCGAACCGGAACCGTTCGGGCCTCCGAAACGCGCATCGATCCAGAAATCCCTGCACTCGGCTTTGCCAATTCAAAAGACAAGATCGAAGGTTCCAAGCGCAATGAAAGCCACCAATGTAAGTTCCATCCTGTATGGACAGCTGTCCATCCGTTCGGGCCTCCGTAACGCGCGTTGTTACGGAAATTTCTAAACTCGCATTCGCCAGCTCGAAAGCCAATATCGAGGGTACGGAGTGCCCCTGAACCTACCATAGCAATTTAATGTCGAGTTTCGGCAGCCGATCATTATTCTCGTTGGCCCGATTGCGGTACGGAACCATCGGGCCTCCGAAACGCTCGTCGATCGAGAAATCCCTACGCTAGGCTTCGCAAATTCGGAAGCTGAGATCTATGGTTTGGAGCGGCTAGGAAACCTCCATAGTAAATTTCTCTATAATATGGGTAGACGCCAAACCGCCCGGGCCTTCGAATCGTGCGTTGATCTGGAAATTCCTATACTTGCGCGCGCCCATTCGAAAGCCGAGATCGAGGGTTCGTAGCGCTCTCGAAAGCCACTGTGGTGATTTTCTATAGAGCCTGGGAAATCGCCGACCAGTTCTTCCCTTTGAATCGATCATTTCTATGACCTAGCTCCAAAAACCCCTTCTCAGTTCGAATTAATTCTCGTGCCTTGAACACACCACCCACCCAACCCACGGTGGGGAGTCGATCGTTTTTCTAGTTCGGTCGGTTGCGAACCGGAACCGTTCGGGCCTCCGAAACGCGCATCGATCCAGAAATCCCTGCACTCGGCTTTGCCAATTCAAAAGACAAGATCGAAGGTTCCAAGCGCAATGAAAGCCAACAATGTAAGTTCCATCCTGTATGGACAGCTGTCCATCCGTTCGGGCCTCCGTAACGCGCGTTGTTACGGAAATTTCTAAACTCGCATTCGCCAGCTCGAAAGCCAATATCGAGGGTACGGAGCGCCCCTGAACCTACCATAGCAATTTAATGTCGAGTTTCGGCAGCCGATCATTATTCTCGTTGGCCCGATTGCGGTACGGAACCGTCGGGCCTCCGAAACGCTCGTCGATCGAGAAATCCCTACGCTAGGCTTCGCAAATTCGGAAGCTGAGATCTATGGTTTGGAGCGGCTAGGAAACCTCCATAGTAAATTTCTCTATAATATGGGTAGACGCCAAACCGCCCGGGGCTTCGAATCGTGCGTTGATCTGGAAATTCCTATACTTGCGCGCGCCCATTCGAAAGCCGAGATCGAGGGTTCGTAGCGCTCTCGAAAGCCACTGTGGTGATTTTCTATAGAGCCTGGGAAATCGCCGACCAGTTCTTCCCTTTGAATCGATCATTTCTATGACCTAGCTCCAAAAACCCCTTCTCAGTTCGAATTAATTCTCGTGCCTTGAACACACCACCCACCCAACCCACGGTGGGGAGTCGATCGTTTTTCTAGTTCGGTCGGTTGCGAACCGGAACCGTTCGGGCCTCCGAAACGCGCATCGATCCAGAAATCCCTGCACTCGGCTTTGCCAATTCAAAAGACAAGATCGAAGGTTCCGAGGGCAATGAAAGCCACCAATGTAAGTTCCATCCTGTATGGACAGCTGTCCATCCGTTCGGGCCTCCGTAACGCGCGTTGTTACGGAAATTTCTAAACTCGCATTCGCCAGCTCGAAAGCCAATATCGAGGGTACGGAGCGCCCCGGAACCTACCATAGCAAATTAATGTCGAGTTTCGGCAGCCGATCATTATTCTCGTTGGCCCGACCGCGGTACGGAACCGTCGGGCCTCCGAAACACACGTCGATCGAGAAATCCGTACGCTTGGCTTCGCAAATTCGGAAGCTGAGATCTTTGGTTTGGATCGGCTAGGAAACCTCCATAGTAAATTTCTCTGTAATATGGGTAGACGCCAAACCGCCCGGGCCTTCGAATCGTGCGTTGATCTGGAAATTCCTATACTGGCGCGCGCCCGTTCGAAAGCCGAGATCGAGGGTTCGTAGCGCTCTCGAAAGCCACTGTGGTGATTTTCTACAGAGCCTGGGAAATCGCCGACCAGTTCTGCCCTTCGAATCGATCATTTCTATGACCTAGCTCCAAAAACCCCTCCCCAGTTCGAATTATTTCTTGTGCCTTGAACACACCACCCGCCCCGCCCACCCAACCCACGATGGGGAGTCGATCGTTTTTCTAGTTCTGTCGGTTGCGATCCGGAACCGTTCGGGCCTCCGAAACGCGCATCGATCCAGAAATTCCTGCATTGGGCTTCGCCAATCCAAAAGAGAAGATCGAATGTTCCGAGCGTAATGAAAACCACCAAAGTAGGTTCCAGCCTGTTTTGACAACTGTCCATCCATTCGAGCCTCCGTAACGCGCGTTGTTACGGAAATTTCTAAACTCGCATTCGCCAGCTCGAAAGCCAATATCGAGGGTACGGAGCGCCCCTGAACCTACCATAGCAATTTAATGTCGAGTTTCGGCAGCCGATCATTATTCTCGTTGGCCCGATTGCGGTACGGAACCATCGGGCCTCCGAAACGCTCGTCGATCGAGAAATCCCTACGCTAGGCTTCGCAAATTCGGAAGCTGAGATCTATGGTTTGGAGCGGCTAGGAAACCTCCATAGTAAATTTCTCTATAATATGGGTAGACGCCAAACCGCCCGGGCCTTCGAATCGTGCGTTGATCTGGAAATTCCTATACTTGCGCGCGCCCATTCGAAAGCCGAGATCGAGGGTTCGTAGCGCTCTCGAAAGCCACTGTGGTGATTTTCTACAGAGCCTGGGAAATCGCCGACCAGTTCTTCCCTTTGAATCGATCATTTCTATGACCTAGCTCCAAAAACCCCTTCTCAGTTCGAATTAATTCTCGTGCCTTGAACACACCACCCACCCAACCCACGGTGGGGAGTCGATCGTTTTTCTAGTTCGGTCGGTTGCGAACCGGAACCGTTCGGGCCTCCAAAACGCGCATCGATCCAGAAATCCCTGCACTCGGCTTTGCCAATTCAAAAGACAAGATCGAAGGTTCCGAGCGCAATGAAAGCCACCAATGTAAGTTCCATCCTGTATGGACAGCTGTCCATCCGTTCGGGCCTCCGTAACGCGCGTTGTTACGGAAATTTCTAAACTCGCATTCGCCAGCTCGAAAGCCAATATCGAGGGTACGGAGCACCCCGGAACCTACCATAGCAAATTAATGTCGAGTTTCGGCAGCAGATCATTATTCTCGTTGGCCCGATCGCGGTACGGAACCGTCGGGCCTCCGAAACGCACGTCGATCGAGAAATCCCTACGCTTGGCTTCGCAAATTCTGAAGCTGAGATCTATGGTTTGGATCGGCTAGGAAACCTCCATAGTAAATTTCTCTGTAATATGGGTAGACGCCAAACCGCCCGGGCCTTCGAATCGTGCGTTGATCTGGAAATTCCTATACTGGCGCACGCCCGTTCGAAAGCCGAGATCGAGGGTTCGTAGCGCTCTCGAAAGCCACTGTGGTGATTTTCTACAGAGCCTGGGAAATCGCCGACCAGTTCTGCCCTTCGAATCGATCATTTCTATGACCCAGCGCCAAAAACCCCTCCCCAGTTCGAATTATTTCTTGTGCCTTGAACACACCACCCGCCCCGCCCACCCAACCCACGATGGGGAGTCGATCGTTTTTATAGTTCGGTCGGTTGCGATCCGGAACCGTTCGGGCCTCCGAAACGCGCATCGATCCAGAAATTCCTGCATTGGGCTTCGCCAATTCAAAAGAGAAGATCGAAGGTTCCGAGCGTAATGAAAGCCACCAAAGTAGGTTCCAGCCTGTTTTGACAGCTGTCCATCCATTCGAGCCTCCGTAACGCGCGTTATTACGGAAATTTCTAAACTCGCATTCGCCAGCTCGAAAGCCAATATCGAGGGTACGGAGCGCCCCTGAACCTACCATAGCAATTTAATGTCGAGTTTCGGCAGCCGATCATTATTCTCGTTGGCCCGATTGCGGTACGGAACCGTCGGGCCTCCGAAACGCTCGTCGATCGAGAAATCCCTACGCTAGGCTTCGCAAATTCGGAAGCTGAGATCTATGGTTTGGAGCGGCTAGGAAACCTCCATAGTAAATTTCTCTATAATATGGGTAGACGCCAAACCGCCCGGGCCTTCGAATCGTGCGTTGATCTGGAAATTCCTATACTTGCGCGCGCCCATTCGAAAGCCGAGATCGAGGGTTCGTAGCGCTCTCGAAAGCCACTGTGGTGATTTTCTACAGAGCCTGGGAAATCGCCGACCAGTTCTTCCCTTTGAATCGATCATTTCTATGACCTAGCTCCAAAAACCCCTTCTCAGTTCGAATTAATTCTCGTGCCTTGAACACACCACCCGCCCCGCCCACCCAACCCACGGTGGGGAGTCGATCGTTTTTCTAGTTCGGTCGGTTGCGAACCGGAACCGTTCGGGCCTCCGAAACGCGCATCGATCCAGAAATCCCTGCACTCGGCTTTGCCAATTCAAAAGACAAGATCGAAGGTTCCAAGCGCAATGAAAGCCACCAATGTAAGTTCCATCCTGTATGGACAGCTGTCCATCCGTTCGGGCCTCCGTAACGCGCGTTGTTACGGAAATTTCTAAACTCGCATTCGCCAGCTCGAAAGCCAATATCGAGGGTACGGAGCGCCCCTGAACCTACCATAGCAATTTAATGTCGAGTTTCGGCAGCCGATCATTATTCTCGTTGGCCCGATTGCGGTACGGAACCGTCGGGCCTCCGAAACGCTCGTCGATCGAGAAATCCCTACGCTAGGCTTCGCAAATTCGGAAGCTGAGATCTATGGTTTGGAGCGGCTAGGAAACCTCCATAGTAAATTTCTCTATAATATGGGTAGACGCCAAACCGCCCGGGCCTTCGAATCGTGCGTTGATCTGGAAATTCCTATACTTGCGCGCGCCCATTCGAAAGCCGAGATCGAGGGTTCGTAGCGCTCTCGAAAGCCACTGTGGTGATTTTCTATAGAGCCTGGGAAATCGCCGACCAGTTCTTCCCTTTGAATCGATCATTTCTATGACCTAGCTCCAAAAACCCCTTCTCAGTTCGAATTAATTCTCGTGCCTTGAACACACCACCCACCCAACCCACGGTGGGGAGTCGATCGTTTTTCTAGTTCGGTCGGTTGCGAACCGGAACCGTTCGGGCCTCCGAAACGCGCATCGATCCAGAAATCCCTGCACTCGGCTTTGCCAATTCAAAAGACAAGATCGAAGGTTCCGAGCGCAATGAAAGCCACCAATGTAAGTTCCATCCTGTATGGACAGCTGTCCATCCGTTCGGGCCTCCGTAACGCGCGTTGTTACGGAAATTTCTAAACTCGCATTCGCCAGCTCGAAAGCCAATATCGAGGGTACATAGCGCCCCGGAACCTACCATAGCAAATTAATGTCGAGTTTCGGAAGCCGATCATTATTCTCGTTGGCCCGACCGCGGTACGGAACCGTCGGGCCTCCGAAACACACGTCGATCGAGAAATCCCTACGCTTGGCTTCGCAAATTCGGAAGCTGAGATCTTTGGTTTGGATCGGCTAGGAAACCTCCATAGTAAATTTCTCTGTAATATGGGTAGACGCAAAACCGCCCGGGCCTTCGAATCGTGCGTTGATCTGGAAATTCCTATACTGGCGCGCGCCCGTTCGAAAGCCGAGATCGAGGGTTCGTAGCGCTCTCGAAAGCCACTGTGGTGATTTTCTACAGAGCCTGGGAAATCGCCGACCAGTTCTGCCCTTCGAATCGATCATTTCTATGACCTAGCTCCAAAAACCCCTCCCCAGTTCGAATTATTTCTTGTGCCTTGAACACACCACCCGCCCCGCCCACCCAACCCACGGTGGGGAGTCGATCGTTTTTCTAGTTCGGTCGGTTGCGAACCGGAACCGTTCGGGCCTCCGAAACGCGCATCGATCCAGAAATCCCTGCATTGGGCTTCGCCAATCCAAAAGAGAAGATCGAAGGTTCCGAGCGTAATGAAAACCACCAAAGTAGGTTCCAGCCTGTTTTGACAGCTGTCCATCCATTCGAGCCTCCGTAACGCGCGTTGTTACGGAAATTTCTAAACTCGCATTCGCCAGCTCGAAAGCCAATATCGAGGGTACGGAGCGCCCCTGAACCTACCATAGCAATTTAATGTCGAGTTTCGGCAGCCGATCATTATTCTCGTTGGCCCGATTGCGGTACGGAACCGTCGGGCCTCCGAAACGCTCGTCGATCGATAAATCCCTACGCTAGGCTTCGCAAATTCGGAAGCTGAGATCTATGGTTTGGAGCGGCTAGGAAACCTCCATAGTAAATTTCTCTATAATATGGGTAGACGCCAAACCGCCCGGGCCTTCGAATCGTGCGTTGATCTGGAAATTCCTATACTTGCACGCGCCCATTCGAAAGCCGAGATCGAGGGTTCGTAGCGCTCTCGAAAGCCACTGTGGTGATTTTCTACAGAGCCTGGGAAATCGCCGACCAGTTCTTCCCTTTGAATCGATCATTTCTATGACCTAGCTCCAAAAACCCCTTCTCAGTTCGAATTAATTCTCGTGCCTTGAACACACCACCCACCCAACCCACGGTGGGGAGTCGATCGTTTTTCTAGTTCGGTCGGTTGCGAACCGGAACCGTTCAGGCCTCCGAAACGCGCATCGATCCAGAAATCCCTGCACTCGGCTTTGCCAATTCAAAAGACAAGATCGAAGGTTCCGAGCGCAATGAAAGCCACCAATGTAAGTTCCATCCTGTATGGACAGCTGTCCATTCCGTTCGGGCCTCCGTAACGCGCGTTGTTACGGAAATTTCTAAACTCGCATTCGCCAGCTCGAAAGCCAATATCGAGGGTACGGAGCGCCCCGGAACCTACCATAGCAAATTAATGTCGAGTTTCGGCAGCCGATCATTATTCTCGTTGGCCCGATCGCGGTACGGAACCGTCGGGCCTCCGAAACGCACGTCGATCGAGAAATCCCTACGCTTGGCTTCGCAAATTCTGAAGCTGAGATCTATGGTTTGGATCGGCTAGGAAACCTCCATAGTAAATTTCTCTGTAATATGGGTAGACGCCAAACCGCCCGGGCCTTCGAATCGTGCGTTGATCTGGAAATTCCTATATTGGCGCACGCCCGTTCGAAAGCCGAGATCGAGGGTTCGTAGCGCTCTCGAAAGCCACTGTGGTGATTTTCTACAGAGCCTGGGAAATCGCCGACCAGTTCTGCCCTTCGAATCGATCATTTCTATGACCCAGCGCCAAAAACCCCTCCCCAGTTCGAATTATTTCTTGTGCCTTGAACACACCACCCGCCCCGCCCACCCAACCCACGATGGGGAGTCGATCGTTTTTCTAGTTCGGTCGGTTGCGATCCGGAACCGTTCGGGCCTCCGAAACGCGCATCGATCCAGAAATTCCTGCATTGGGCTTCGCCAATTCAAAAGAGAAGATCGAAGGTTCCGAGCGTAATGAAAGCCACCAAAGTACGTTCCAGCCTGTTTTGACAGCTGTCCATCCATTCGAGCCTCCGTAACGCGCGTTGTTACGGAAATTTCTAAACTCGCATTCGCCAGCTCGAAAGCCAATATCGAGGGTACGGAGCGCCCCTGAACCTACCATAGCAATTTAATGTCGAGTTTCGGCAGCCGATCATTATTCTCGTTGGCCCGATTGCGGTACGGAACCGTCGGGCCTCCGAAACGCTCGTCGATCGAGAAATCCCTACGCTAGGCTTCGCAAATTCGGAAGCTGAGATCTATGGTTTGGAGCGGCTAGGAAACCTCCATAGTAAATTTCTCTATAATATGGGTAGACGCCAAACCGCCCGGGCCTTCGAATCGTGCGTTGATCTGGAAATTCCTATACTTGCGCGCGCCCATTCGAAAGCCGAGATCGAGGGTTCGTAGCGCTCTCGAAAGCCAATGTGGTGATTTTCTACAGAGCCTGGGAAATCGCCGACCAGTTCTTCCCTTTGAATCGATCATTTCTATGACCTAGCTCCAAAAACCCCTTCTCAGTTCGAATTAATTCTCGTGCCTTGAACACACCACCCGCCCCGCCCACCCAACCCACGGTGGGGAGTCGATCGTTTTTCTAGTTCGGTCGGTTGCGAACCGGAACCGTTCGGGCCTCCGAAACGCGCATCGATCCAGAAATCCCTGCACTCGGCTTTGCCAATTCAAAAGACAAGATCGAAGGTTCCGAGCGCAATGAAAGCCACCAATGTAAGTTCCATCCTGTATGGACAGCTGTCCATCCGTTCGGGCCTCCGTAACGCGCGTTGTTACGGAAATTTCTAAACTCGCATTCGCCAGCTCGAAAGCCAATATCGAGGGTACGGAGTGCCCCGGAACCTACCATAGCAAATTAATGTCGAGTTTCGGCAGCCGATCATTATTCTCGTTGGCCCGATTGCGGTACGGAACCGTCGGGCCTCCGAAACGCACGTCGATCGAGAAATCCCTACGCTAGGCTTCGCAAATTCGGAAGCTGAGATCTATGGTTTGGAGCGGCTAGGAAACCTCCATAGTAAATTTCTCTGTAATATGGGTAGACGCCAAACCGCCCGGGCCTTCGAATCGTGCGTTGATCTGGAAATTCCTATACTTGCGCGCGCCCATTCGAAAGCCGAGATCGAGGGTTCGTAGCGCTCTCGAAAGCCACTGTGGTGATTTTCTACAGAGCCTGGGAAATCGCCGACCAGTTCTTCCCTTTGAATCGATCATTTCTATGACCTAGCTCCAAAAACCCCTTCTCAGTTCAAATTAATTCTCGTGCCTTGAACACACCACCCGCCCCGCCCACCCAACCCACGGTGGGGAGTCGATCGTTTTTCTAGTTTGGTCGGTTGCGAACCGGAACCGTTCGGGCCTCCGAAACGCGCATCGATCCAGAAATCCCTGCACTCGGCTTTGCCAATTCAAAAGACAAGATCGAAGGTTCCAAGCGCAATGAAAGCCACCAATGTAAGTTCCATCCTGTATGGACAGCTGTCCATTCCGTTCGGGCCTCCGTAACGCGCGTTGTTACGGAAATTTCTAAACTCGCATTCGCCAGCTCGAAAGCCAATATCGAGGGTACGGAGCGCCCCTGAACCTACCATAGCAATTTAATGTCGAGTTTCGGCAGCCGATCATTATTCTCGTTGGCCCGATTGCGGTACGGAACCGTCGGGCCTCCGAAACGCTCGTCGATCGAGAAATCCCTACGCTAGGCTTCGCAAATTCGGAAGCTGAGATCTATGGTTTGGAGCGGCTAGGAAACCTCCATAGTAAATTTCTCTATAATATGGGTAGACGCCAAACCGCCCGGGCCTTCGAATCGTGCGTTGATCTGGAAATTCCTATACTTGCGCGCGCCCATTCGAAAGCCGAGATCGAGGGTTCGTAGCGCTCTCAAAAGCCACTGTGGTGATTTTCTATAGAGCCTGGGAAATCGCCGACCAGTTCTTCCCTTTGAATCGATCATTTCTATGACCTAGCTCCAAAAACCCCTTCTCAGTTCGAATTAATTCTCGTGCCTTGAACACACCACCCACCCAACCCACGGTGGGGAGTCGATCGTTTTTCTAGTTCGGTCGGTTGCGAACCGGAACCGTTCGGGCCTCCGAAACGCGCATCGATCCAGAAATCCCTGCACTCGGCTTTGCCAATTCAAAAGACAAGATCGAAGGTTCCGAGCGCAATGAAAGCCACCAATGTAAGTTCCATCCTGTATGGACAGCTGTCCATCCGTTCGGGCCTCCGTAACGCGCGTTGTTACGGAAATTTCTAAACTCGCATTCGCCAGCTCGAAAGCCAATATCGAGGGTACGGAGCGCCCCGGAACCTACCATAGCAAATTAATGTCGAGTTTCGGCAGCCGATCATTATTCTCGTTGGCCCGACCGCGGTACGGAACCGTCGGGCCTCCGAAACACACGTCGATCGAGAAATCCCTACGCTTTGCTTCGCAAATTCGGAAGCTGAGATCTTTGGTTTGGATCGGCTAGGAAACCTCCATAGTAAATTTCTCTGTAATATGGGTAGACGCCAAACCGCCCGGGCCTTCGAATCGTGCGTTGATCTGGAAATTCCTATACTGGCGCGCGCCCGTTCGAAAGCCGAGATCGAGGGTTCGTAGCGCTCTCGAAAGCCACTGTGGTGATTTTCTACAGATCCTGGGAAATCGCCGACCAGTTCTGCCCTTCGAATCGATCATTTCTATGACCTAGCTCCAAAAACCCCTCCCCAGTTCGAATTATTTCTTGTGCCTTGAACACACCACCTGCCCCGCCCACCCAACCCACGATGGGGAGTCGATCGTTTTTCTAGTTCTGTCGGTTGCGATCCGGAACCGTTCGGGCCTCCGAAACGTGCATCGATCCAGAAATTCCTGCATTGGGCTTCGCCAATCCAGAAGAGAAGATCGAAGGTTCCGAGCGTAATGAAAACCACCAAAGTAGGTTCCAGCCTGTTTTGACAGCTGTCCATCCATTCGAGCCTCCGTAACGCGCGTTGTAACGGAAATTTCTAAACTCGCATTCGCCAGCTCGAAAGCCAATATCGAGGGTACGGAGCGCCCCTGAACCTACCATAGCAATTTAATGTCGAGTTTCGGCAGCCGATCATTATTCTCGTTGGCCCGATTGCGGTACGGAACCGTCGGGCCTCCGAAACGCTCGTCGATCGAGAAATCCCTACGCTAGGCTTCGCAAATTCGGAAGCTGAGATCTATGGTTTGGAGCGGCTAGGAAACCTCCATAGTAAATTTCTCTATAATATGGGTAGACGCCAAACCGCCCGGGCCTTCGAATCGTGCGTTGATCTGGAAATTCCTATAATTGCGCGCGCCCATTCGAAAGCCGAGATCGAGGGTTCGTAGCGCTCTCGAAAGCCACTGTGGTGATTTTCTACAGAGCCTGGGAAATCGCCGACCAGTTCTTCCCTTTGAATCGATCATTTCTATGACCTAGCTCCAAAAACCCCTTCTCAGTTCGAATTAATTCTCGTGCCTTGAACACACCACCCACCCAACCCACGGTGGGGAGTCGATCGTTTTTCTAGTTCGGTCGGTTGCGAACCGGAACCGTTCGGGCCTCCGAAACGCGCATCGATCCAGAAATCCCTGCACTCGGCTTTGCCAATTCAAAAGACAAGATCGAAGGTTCCGAGCGCAATGAAAGCCACCAATGTAAGTTCCATCCTGTATGGACAGCTGTCCATCCGTTCGGGCCTCCGTAACGCGCGTTGTTACGGAAATTTCTAAACTCGCATTCGCCAACTCGAAAGCCAATATCGAGGGTACGGAGCGCCCCGGAACCTACCATAGCAAATTAATGTCGAGTTTCGGCAGCCGATCATTATTCTCGTTGGCCCGATCGCGGTACGGAACCGTCGGGCCTCCGAAACGCACGTCGATCGAGAAATCCCTACGCTTGGCTTCGCAAATTCTGAAGCTGAGATCTATGGTTTGGATCGGCTAGGAAACCTCCATAGTAAATTTCTCTGTAATATGGGTTGACGCCAAACCGCCCGGGCCTTCGAATCGTGCGTTGATCTGGAAATTCCTATACTGGCGCACGCCCGTTCGAAAGCCGAGATCGAGGGTTCGTAGCGCTCTCGAAAGCCACTGTGGTGATTTTCTACAGAGCCTGGGAAATCGCCGACCAGTTCTTCCCTTTGAATCGATCATTTCTATGACCTAGCTCCAAAAACCCCTTCTCAGTTCGAATTAATTCTCGTGCCTTGAACACACCACCCGCCCCGCCCACCCAACCCACGGTGGGGAGTCGATCGTTTTTCTAGTTCGGTCGGTTGCGAACCGGAACCGTTCGGGCCTCCGAAACGCGCATCGATCCAGAAATCCCTGCACTCGGCTTTGCCAATTCAAAAGACAAGATCGAAGGTTCCGAGCGCAATGAAAGCCACCAATGTAAGTTCCATCCTGTATGGACAGCTGTCCATCCGTTCGGGCCTCCGTAACGCGCGTTGTTACGGAAATTTCTAAACTCGCATTCGCCAGCTCGAAAGCCAATATCGAGGGTACGGAGCGCCCCTGAACCTACCATAGCAATTTAATGTCGAGTTTCGGCAGCCGATCATTATTCTCGTTGGCCCGATTGCGGTACGGAACCGCCGGGCCTCCGAAACGCTCGTCGATCGAGAAATCCCTACGCTAGGCTTCGCAAATTCGGAAGCTGAGATCTATGGTTTGGAGCGGCTAGGAAACCTCCATAGTAAATTTCTCTATAATATGGGTAGACGCCAAACCGCCCGGGCCTTCGAATCGTGCGTTGATCTGGAAATTCCTATACTTGCGCGCGCCCATTCGAAAGACGAGATCGAGGGTTCGTAGCGCTCTCGAAAGCCACTGTGGCGATTTTCTACAGAGCCTGGGAAATCGCCGACCAGTTCTTCCCTTTGAATCGATCATTTCTATGACCTAGCTCCAAAAACCCCTTCTCAGTTCGAATTAATTCTCGTGCCTTGAACACACCACCCGCCCCGCCCACCCAACCCACGGTGGGGAGTCGATCGTTTTTCTAGTTCGGTCGGTTGCGAACCGGAACCGTTCAGGCCTCCGAAACGCGCATCGATCCAGAAATCCCTGCACTCGGCTTTGCCAATTCAAAAGACAAGATCGAAGGTTCCGAGCGCAATGAAAGCCACCAATGTAAGTTCCAGCCTGTATGGACAGCTGTCCATCCGTTCGGGCCTCCGTAACGCGCGTTGTTACGGAAATTCTAAACTCGCATTCGCCAGCTCGAAAGCCAATATCGAGGGTACGGAGCGCCCCGGAACCTACCATAGCAAATTAATGTCGAGTTTCGGTAGCCGATCATTATTCTCGTTGGCCCGACCGCGGTACGGAACCGTCGGGCCTCCGAAACGCACGTCGATCGAGAAATCCCTACACTTGGCTTCGCAAATTCGGAAGCTGAGATCTATGGTTTGGAGCGGCTAGGAAACCTCCATAGTAAATTTTTCTGTAATATGGGCAGACGCCAAACCGCCCGGGCCTTCGAATCGTGTGTTGATCTGGAAATTCCTATACTTGCGCGCACCCATTCGAAAGCCGAGATCGAGGGTTCGTAGCGCTCTCGAAAGCCACTGTGGTGATTTTCTACAGAGCCTGGGAAATCGCCGACCAGTTCTGCCCTTCGAATCGATCTTTTCTATGACCTAGCTCCAAAAACCCCACCCCAGTTCGAATTATTTCTCGTGCCTTGAACACACCAACCGCCCCGCCCACCCAACCCACGATGGGGAGTCGATCGTTTTTCAAGTTCGGTCGGTTGCGATCCGGAACCGTTCGGGCCTCCGAAACGCGCATCGATCCAGAAATTCCTGCACTGGGCTTCGCCAATTCAAAAGAGAAGATTGAAGGTTCCGAGCGTAATGAAAGCCAACAAAGTAAGTTCCAGCCTGTTTGGACAGCTGTCCATCCGTTCGAGCCTCCGTAACGCGCGTTGGTACGGAAATTTCTAAACTCGCATTCGCCAGCTCGAAAGCCAATATCGAGGGTACGGAGCGCCCCGGAACCTACCATAGCAAATTAATGTCGAGTTTCGACAGCCGATCATTATTCTCGTTGGCCCGACCGCGGTAGGGAACCGTCGGGCCTCCGAAACGCACGTCGATCGAGAAATCCCTACGCTTGGCTTCGCAAATTCGGAAGCTGAGATCTATGGTTTGGAGCGGCTAGGAAACCTCCATAGTAAATTTCTCTGTAATATGGGTAGACGCCAAACCGCCCGAGCCTTCGAATCGTGCGTTGATCTGGAAATTCCTATACTTGCGCGCGCCCGTTCGAAAGCCGAGATCGAGGGTTCGTAGCGCTCTCGAAAGCCATTGTGGTGATTTTCTACAGAGCCTGGGAAATCGCCGACCAGTTCTGCCCTTCGAATCGATCATTTCTATGACCTAGCTCCAAAAACCCCTCCCCAGTTGGAATTAATTCTCGTGCCTTGAACACACCACCCGCCCCGCCCACCCAACCCACGATGGGGAGTTGATCGTTTTTCTAGTTCGGTCGGTTGCGATCCGGAACCGTTCGGGCCTCCGAAACGCGCATCGATCCAGAAATTCCTGCACTGGGCTTAGCCAATTCAAAAGAGAAGATCGAAGGTTCCTAGCATAATGAAAGCCACCAAAGTAAGTTCCAGCCTGTTTGGACAGCTGTCCATCCGTTCGAGCCTCCGTAACGCGCGTTGGTACGGAAATTTCTAAACTCGCATTCGCCAGCTCGAAAGCCGTTATCGAGGGTACGGAGCGCCTCGGAACCTACCATAGCAAATTAATGTCGAGTTTCGGCAGCCGATCATTATTCTCGTTGGCCCGACCGCGGTACGGAACCGTCGGGCCTCCGAAACGCACGTCGATCGAGAAATCCCTACGCTTGGCTTCGCAAATTCGGAAGCTGAGATCTATGGTTTGGAGCGGCTAGGAAACCTCCATAGTAAATTTCTCTGTAATATGGGTAGAAGCCAAACCGCCCGGGCCTTCGAATCGTGCGTTGATCTGGAAATTCCTATACTTGCGCGCGCCCGTTCGAAAGCCGAGATCTAGGGTTCGTAGCGCTCTCGAAAGCCACTGTGGTGATTTTCTACAGAGCCTAGGAAATTGCCGGCCAATTCTTCCCTTTGAATCAATCATTTCTATGACCTAGCTCCAAAAACCCCTCCTCGGTTCTAATTAATTCTCGTGCCTTGAACACACCACCCGCCCCGCCCACCCAACCCACGGTGGGGAGTCGATCGTTTTTCTAGTTCGGTCGGTTGCGAACCGGAACCGTTCGGGCCTCCGAAACGCGCATCGATCCAGAAATCCCGGCACTCGGCTTTGCCAATTCAAAAGACAAGATCGAAGGTTCCGAGCGCAATGAAAGCCACCAATGTAAGTTCCAGCCTGTATGGACAGCTGTCCATTCGTTCGGGCCTCCGTAACGCGCGTTGTTACGGAAATTTCTAAACTCGCATTCGCCAGCTCGAAAGCCAATATCGAGGGTACGGAGCGCCCCGGAACCTACCATAGCAAATTAATGTCGAGTTTCGGCAGCCGATCACTATTCTCGTTGGCCCGACCGCGGTACGGAACCGTCGGGCCTCCGAAACGCACGTCGATCGAGAAATCCCTACGCTTGGCTTCGCAAATTCGGAAGCTGAGATCTATGGTTTGGAGCGGCTAGGAAACCTCCATAGTAAATTTCTCTATAATATGGGTAGACGCCAAACCGCCCGGGCCTTCGAATCGTGCGTTGATCTGGAAATTCCTATACTTGCGCGCGCCCGTTCGAAAGCCGAGATCGAGGGTTCGTAGCGCCCTCGAAAGCCACTGTGGTGATTTTCTACAGAGCCTGGGAAATCTCCGACCAGTTCTTCCCTTTGAATCGATCATTTCTATGACCTAGCTCCAAAAACCCCTTCTCAGTTCGAATTAATTCTCGTGCCTTGAACACACCACCCGCCCCGCCCACCCAACCCACGGTGGGGAGTCGATCGTTTTTCTAGTTCGGTCGGTTGCGAACCGGAACCGTTCGGGCCTCCGAAACGCGCATCGATCCAGAAATCCCTGCACTCGGCTTTGCCAATTCAAAAGACAAGATCGAAGGTTCCGAGCGCAATGAAAGCCACCAATGTAAGTTCCAGCCTGTATGGACAGTTGGCCATCCGTTCGGGCCTCCGTAATGCGCGTTGTTACGGAAATTTCTAAACTCGCATTCGCCAGCTCGAAAGCCAATATCGAGGGTACGGTGCGTCCCGGAACCTACCATAGCAAATTAATGTCGAGTTTCGGCAGCCGATCATTATTCTCGTTGGCCCGACCGCGGTACGGAACCGTCGGGCCTCCGAAACGCACGTCGATCGAGAAATCCCTACGCTTGGCTTCGCAAATTCGGAAGCTGAGATCTATGGTTTGGAGCGGCTAGGAAACCTCCATAGTAAATTTCTCTGTAATATGGGTAGACGCCAAACCGCCCGGGCCTTCGAATCGTGCGTTGATCTGGAAATTCCTATACTTGCGCGCGCCCGTTCGAAAGCCGAGATCGAGGGTTCGTAGCGCTATCGAAAGCCACTGTGGTGATTTTCTACAGAGCCTGGGAAATCGCCGACCAGTTCTGCCCTTCGACTCGATCATTTCTATGACCTAGCTCCAAAAACCCCTCCCCAGTTCGAATTATTTCTCGTGCCTTGAACACACCAACCGCCCCGCCCACCCAACCCACGATGGGGAGTCGATCGTTTTTCTAGTTCGGTCGGTTGCGATCCGGAACCGTTCGGGCCTCCGAAACGCGCATCGATCCAGAAATTCCTGCATTGGGCTTCGCCAATTCAAAAGAGAAGATCGAAGGTTCCGAGCGTAATGAAAGCCACCAAAGTAAGTTCCAGCCTGTTTGGACAGCTGTCCATCCATTCGAGCCTCCGTAACCCACGTTGGTACGGAAATTTCTAAACTCGCATTCGCTAGCTCGAAAGCCAATATCGAGGGTACGGAGCGCCCCGGAACCTACCATAGCAAATTAATGTCGAGTTTCGGCAGCCGATCATTATTCTCGTTGGCCCGATTGCGGTACGGAACCGTCGGGCCTCCGAAATGCACGTCGATCAAGAAATCCCTACGCTAGGCTTCGCAAATTCGGAAGCTGAGATCTAGGGTTTGGAGCGGCTAGGAAACCTCCATAGTAAATTTCTCTATAATATGGGTAGACGCCAAACCGCCCGGGCCTTCGAATCGTGCGTTGATCTGGAAATTCCTATCCTTGCGCGCGCCCGTTCGAAAGCCGAGATCAAGGGTTCGTAGCGCTCTCGAAAGCCACTGTGGTGATTTTCTACAGAGCCTGCGAAATCTCCGACCAGTTCTGCCCTTTGAATCGATCATTTCTATGACCTAGCTCCAAAAACCCCTCCTCAGTTCGAATTAATTCTCATGCCTTGAGAACACCACCCGCCCCGCCCACCCAAACCACGATGGGGAGTCGATCGTTTTACAAGTTCGGTCGGTTGCGATCCGGAACCGTTCGGGCCTCCGAAACGCGCATCGAACCAGAAATTCCTGCACTGGGCTTCGCCAATTCAAAAGAGAAGATTGAATGTTCCGAGCGTAATGAAAGCCAACAAAGTAAGTTCCAGCCTGTTTGGACAGCTGTCCATCCGTTCGAGCCTCCGTATCGCGCGTTGGTACGGAAATTTCTAAACTCGCATTCGCCAGCTCGAAAGCCGATATCGAGGGTACGGAGCGCCCCGGAACCTACCATAGCAAATTAATGTCGAGTTTCGGTAGCCGATCATTATTCTCGTTGGCCCGACCGCGGTAGGGAACCGTCGGGCCTCCGAAACGCACGTCGATCGAGAAATCCCTACGCTTGGCTTCGCAAATTCGGAAGCTGAGATCTATGGTTTGGAGCGGCTAGGAAACCTCCATAGTAAATTTCTCTGTAATATGGATAGACGCCAAACCGCCCGGGCCTTCGAATCGTGCGTTGATCTGGAAATTCCTATACTTGCGCGCGCCCGTTCGAAAGCCGAGATCGAGGGTTCGTAGCGCTCTCGAAAGCCACTGTGGTGATTTTCTACAGAGCCTGGGAAATCGCCGACCAGTTCTGCCCTTCGAATCGATCATTTCTATGACCTAGCTCCAAAAACCCCTCCCCAGTTGGAATTAATTCTCGTGCCTTGAACACACCACCCGCCCCGCCCACCCAACCCACGATGGGGAGTCGATCGTTTTTCTAGTTCGGTCGGTTGCGATCCGGAACCGTTCGGGCCTCCGAAACGCGCATCGATCCAGAAATTCCTGCATTGGGCTTCGCCAATTCAAAAGAGAAGATCGAAGGTTCCAAGCGTAATGAAAGCCACCAAAGTAAGTTCCAGCCTGTTTGGACAACTGTCCATCCGTTCGAGCCTCCGTAACGCGCGTTGGTACGGAAATTTCTAAACTCGCATTCGCCAGCTCGAAAGCCAATATCGAGGGTACGGAGCGCCCCGGAACCTACCATAGCAAATTAATGTCGAGTTTCTGCAGCCGATCATTATTCTCGTTGGCCCGATTGCGGTACGGAACCGTCGGGCCTCCGAAACGCACGTCGATCGAGAAATCCCTACGCTAGGCTTCGCAAATTCGGAAGCTGAGATCTATGGTTTGGAGCGGCTAGGAAACCTCCATAGTAAATTTCTCTATAATATAGGTAGACACCAAACCGCCCGGGCCTTCGAATCGTGCGTTTATCTGGAAATTCCTATCCTTGCGCGCGCCCGTTCGAAAGCCGAGATCGAGGGTTCGTAGCGCTCTCGAAAGCCACTGTGGTGATTTTCTATAGAGCCTGGGAAATCTCCGACCAGTTCTGCCCTTTGAATCGATCATTTCTATGACCTAGCTCCAAAAACCCCTCCTCAGTTCGAATTAATTCTCGTGCCTTGAACACACCACCCGCCCCGCCCACCCAAACCACGATGGGGAGTCGATCGTTTTTCTAGTTCGGTCGGTTGCGATCCAGAACCGTTCGGGCCTCCGAAACGCGCATCGATCCAGAAATTCCTGCACTGGGCTTCGCCAATTCAAAAGAGAAGATCGAAGGTTCCGAGCGTAATGAAAGCCACCAAAGTAAGTTCCAGCCTGTTTGGACAGCTGTCCATCCGTTCGAGCCTCCGTAACGTGCGTTGGTACGGAAATTTCTAAACTCGCATTCGCCAGCTCGAAAACCGATATCGAGGGTACGGAGCACCCCGGAACCTACCATAGCAAATTAATGTCGAGTTTCGGCAGCCGATCACTATTCTCGTTGGCCCGGCCGCGGTATGGAACCGTCGGGCCTCCGAAACGCACGTCGATCGAGAAATCCCTACGCTTGGCTTCGCAAATTCGGAAGCTGAGATCTATGGTTTGGTGCGGCTAGGAAACCTCCATAGTAAATTTCTCTGTAATATGGGTAGACGCCAAACCGCCCGGGCCTTCGAATCGTGCGTTGATCTGGAAATTCCTATCCTTGCGCGCGCCCGTTCGAAAGCCGAGATCGAGGGTTCGTAGCGCTCTCGAAAGCCACTGTGGTGATTTTCTATAGAGCCTGGGAAATCTCCGACCAGTTCTGCCCTTTGAATCGATCATTTCTATGACCTAGCTCCAAAAACCCCTCCTCAGTTCGAATTAATTCTTGTGCCTTGAACACACCACCCGCCCCGCCCATCCAAACCACGATGGGGAGTCGATCGTTTTTCTAGTTCGGTCGGTTGCGATCCGGAACCGTTCGGTCCTCCGAAACGCGCATCGATCCAGAAATTCCTGCACTGGGCTTCGCCAATTCAAAAGAGAAGATCGAAGGTTCCTAGCGTAATGAAAGCCACCAAAGTAAGTTCCAGCCTGTTTGGACAGCTGTCCATCCGTTCGAGCCTCCGTAACGCGCGTTGGTACGGAAATTTCTAAACTCGCATTCGCCAGCTCGAAAGCCGATATTGAGGGTACGGAGCGCCCCGGAACCTACCATAGCAAATTAATGTCGAGTTTCGGTAGCCGATCATTATTCTCGTTGGCTCGACCGCGGTACGGAACCGTCGGGCCTCCGAAACGCACGTCGATCGAGAAATCCCTACGCTTGGCTTCGCAAATTCGGAAGCTGAGATATATGGTTTGGAGCGTCTAGGAAACCTCCATAGTAAATTTCTCTGTAATATGGGTAGACGCCAAACCGCCCAGGCCTTCGAATCGTGCGTTGATCTGGAAATTCCTATACTTGCGCGCGCCCGTTCGAAAGCCGAGATCTAGGGTTCGTAGCGCCCTCGAAAGCCACTGTGGTGATTTTCTACAGAGCCTAGGAAATCGCCGACCAGTTCTTCCCTTTGAATCGATCATTTCTATGACCTAGCTCCAAAAACCCCTCCTCAGTTCGAATTAATTCTCGTGCCTTGAACACACCACCCGCCCCGCCCACCCAACCCACGGTGGGGAGTCGATCGTTTTTCTAGTTCGGTCGGTTGCGAACCGGAACCGTTCGGGCCTCCGAAACGCGCATCGATCCATAAATCCCTGCACTCGGCTGTGCCAATTCAAAAGACAAGATCGAAGTTTCCGAGCGCAATGAAAGCCACCAATGTAAGTTCCAGCCTGTATGGACAGCTGTCCATTCGTTCGGGCCTCCGTAACGCGCGTTGTTACGGAAATTTCTAAACTCGCATTCGCCAGCTCGAAAGCCAATATCGAGGGTACAGAGCACCCCGGAACCTACCATAGCAAATTAATGTCGAGTTTCGGCAGCCGATCATTATTCTCGTTGGCCCGACCGCGGTACGGAACCGTCGGGCCTCCGAAACGCACGTCGATCGAGAAATCCCTACGCTTGGCTTCGCAAATTCGGAAGCTGAGATCTATGGTTTGGAGCGGCTAGGAAACCTCCATAGTAAATTTCTCTGTAATATGGGTAGACGCCAAACCGCCCGGGCCTTCGAATCGTGCGTTGATCTGGAAATTCCTATACTTGCGCGCACCCGTTCGAAAGCCGAGATCGAGGGTTCGTAGCGCTCTCGAAAGCCACTGTGGTGATTTTCTACAGAGCCTGGGAAATCGCCGACCAGTTCTGCCCTTCGAATCGATCATTTCTATGACCTAGCTCCAAAAACCCCACCCCAGTTCGAATTATTTCTCGTGCCTTGAACACACCAACCGCCCCGCCCACCCAACCCACGATGGGGAGTCGATCGTTTTTCAAGTTCGGTCGGTTGCGATCCGGAACCGTTCGGGCCTCCGAAACGCGCATCGATCTAGAAATTCCTGCATTGGGCTTCGCCAATTCAAAAGAGAAGATCGAAGGTTCCGAGCGTAATGAAAGCCACCAAAGTAAGTTCCAGCCTGTTTGGACAGCTGTCCATCCATTCGAGCCTCCGTAACGCACGTTGGTACGGAAATTTCTAAACTCGCATTCGCTAGCTCGAAAGCCAATATCGAGGGTACGGAGCGCCCCGGAACCTACCATAGCAAATTAATGTCGAGTTTCGCCAGCCGATCATTATTCTCGTTGACCCGATTGCGGTACGGAACCGTCGGGCCTCCGAAATGCACGTCGATCGAGAAATCCCTACGCTAGGCTTCGCAAATTCGGAAGCTGAGATCTAGGGTTTGGAGCGGCTAGGAAACCTCCATAGTAAATTTCTCTATAATATGGGTAGACGCCAAACCGCCCGGGCCTTCGAATCGTGCGTTGATCTGGAAATTCCTATCCTTGCGCGCGCCCGTTCGAAAGCCGAGATCAAGGGTTCGTAGCGCTCTCGAAAGCCACTGTGGTGATTTTCTACAGAGCCTGGGAAATCTCCGACCAGTTCTGCCCTTTGAATCGATCATTTCTATGACCTAGCTCCAAAAACCCCTCCTCAGTTCGAATTAATTCTCATGCCTTGAACACACCACCCGCCCCGCCCACCCAAACCACGATGGGGAGTCGATCGTTTTACAAGTTCGGTCGGTTGCGATCCGGAACCGTTCGGGCCTCCGAAACGCGCATCGATCCAGAAATTCATGCACTGGGCTTCGCCAATTCAAAAGAGAAGATTGAAGGTTCCAAGCGTAATGAAAGCCAACAAAGTAAGTTCCATCCTGTTTGGACAACTGTCCAACCGTTCGAGCCTCCGTAACGCGCGTTGGTACGGAAATTTCTAAACTCGCATTCGCCAGCTCGAAAGCCGATATCGAGGGTACGGAGCGCCCCGGAACCTACCATAGCAAATTAATGTCGAGTTTCGGCAGCCGATCATTATTCTCGTTGGCCCGACCGCGGTAGGGAACCGTCGGGCCTCCGAAACGCACGTCGATCGAGAAATCCCTACGCTTGGCTTCGCAAATTCGGAAGCTGAGATCTATGGTTTGGAGCGGCTAGGAAACCTCCATAGTAAATTTCTCTGTAATATGGATAGTCGCCAAACCGCCCGGGCCTTCGAATCGTGCGTTGATCTGGAAATTCCTATACTTGCGCGCGCCCGTTCGAAAGCCAAGATCGAGGGTTCGTAGCGCTCTCGAAAGCCACTGTGGTGATTTTCTACAGAGCCTGGGAAATCGCCGACCAGTTCTGCCCTTCGAATCGATCATTTCTATGACCTAGCTCCGAAAACCCCTCCCCAGTTGGAATTAATTCTCGTGCCTTGAACACACCACCCGCCCCGCCCACCCAACCCACGATGGGGAGTCGATCGTTTTTCTAGTTCGGTCGGTTGCGATCCGGAACCGTTCGGGCCTCCGAAACGCGCATCGATCCAGAAATTCCTGCATTGGGCTTCGCCAATTCAAAAGAGAAGATCGAAGGTTCCAAGCATAATGAAAGCCACCAAAGTAAGTTCCAGCCTGTTTGGACAACTGTCCATCCGTTCGAGCCTCCGTAACGCGCGTTGGTACGGAAATTTCTAAACTCGCATTCGCCAGCTCGAAAACCAATATCGAGGGTACGGAGCGCCCCGGAACCTACCATAGCAAATTAATGTCGAGTTTCGGCAGCCGATCATTATTCTCGTTGGCCCGATTGCGGTACGGAACCGTCGGGCCTCCGAAACGCACGTCGATCGAGAAATCCCTACGCTAGGCTTCGCAAATTCGAAAGCTGAGATCTATGGTTTGGAGCGGCTAGGAAACCTCCATAGTAAATTTCTCTATAATATGGGTAGACACCAAACCGCCCGGGCCTTCGAATCGTGCGTTTATCTGGAAATTCCTATCCTTGCGCGCGCCCGTTCGAAAGCCGAGATCGAGGGTTCGTAGCGCTCTCGAAAGCCACTGTGGTGATTTTCTATAGAGCCTGGGAAATCTCCGACCAGTTCTGCCCTTTGAATCGATCATTTCTATGACCTAGCTCCAAAAACCCCTCCTCAGTTCGAATTAATTCTCGTGCCTTGAACACACCACCTGCCCCGCCCACCCAAACCACGATGGGGAGTCGATCGTTTTTCTAGTTCGGTCGGTTGCGATCCGGAACCGTTCGGGCCTCCGAAACGCGCATCGATCCAGAAATTCCTGCACTGGGCTTCGCCAATTCAAAAGAGAAGATCGAAGGTTCCGAGCATAATGAAAGCCACCAAAGTAAGTTCCAGCCTGTTTGGACAGCTGTCCATCCGTTCGAGCCTCCGTAACGTGCGTTGGTACGGAAATTTCTAAACTCGCATTCGCCAGCTCGAAAGCCGATATCGAGGGTACGGAGCACCCCGGAACCTACCATAGCAAATTAATGTCGAGTTTCGGCAGCCGATCACTATTCTCGTTGGCCCGGCCGCGGTACGGAACCGTCGGGCCTCCGAAACGCACGTCGATCGAGAAATCCCTACGCTTGGCTTCGCAAATTCGGAAGCTGAGATCTATGGTTTGGTGCGGCTAGGAAACCTCCATAGTAAATTTCTCTGTAATATGGGTAGACGCCAAACCGCCCGGGCCTTCGAATCGTGCTTTGATCTGGAAATTCCTATCCTTGCGCGCGCCCGTTCGAAAGCCGAGATCGAGGGTTCGTAGCGCTCTCGAAAGCCACTGTGGTGATTTTCTATAGAGCCTGGGAAATCTCCGACCAGTTCTGCCCTTTGAATCGATCATTTCTATGACCTAGCTCCAAAAACCCCTCCTCAGTTCGAATTAATTCTTGTGCCTTGAACACACCACCCGCCCCGCCCATCCAAACCACGATGGGGAGTCGCTCGTTTTTCTAGTTCGGTCGGTTGCGATCCGGAACCGTTCGGGCCTCCGAAACGCGCATCGATCCAGAAATTCCTGCACTGGGCTTCGCCAATTCAAAAGAGAAGATCGAAGGTTCCTAGCGTAATGAAAGCCACCAAAGTAAGTTCCAGCCTGTTTGGACAGCTGTCCATCCGTTCGAGCCTCCGTAACGCGCGTTGGTACGGAAATTTCTAAACTCGCATTCGCCAGCTCGAAAGCCGATATCGAGGGTACGGAGCGCCCCGGAACCTACCATAGCAAATTAATGTCGAGTTTCGGCAGCCGATCATTATTCTCGTTGGCTCGACCGCGGTACGGAACCGTCGGGCCTCCAAAACGCACGTCGATCGAGAAATCCCTACGCTTGGCTTCGCAAATTCGGAAGCTGAGATCTATGGTTTGGAGCGGCTAGGAAACCTCCATAGTAAATTTCTCTGTAATATGGGTAGACGCCAAACCGCCCGGGCCTTCGAATCGTGCGTTGATCTGGAAATTCCTATACTTGCGCGCGCCCGTTCGAAAGCCGAGATCTAGGGTTCGTAGCGCCCTCGAAAGCCACTGTGGTGATTTTCTACAGAGCCTAGGAAATCGCCGACCAGTTCTTCCCTTTGAATCGATCATTTCTATGACCTAGCTCCAAAAACCCCTCCTCAGTTCGAATTAATTCTCGTGCCTTGAACACACCACCCGCCCCGCCCACCCAACCCACGGTGGGGAGTCGATCGTTTTTCTAGTTCGGTCGGTTGCGAACCGGAACCGTTCGGGCCTCTGAAACGCGCATCGATCCAGAAATCCCTGCACACGGTTTTGCCAATTCAAAAGACAAGATCGAAGGTTCCGAGCGCAATGAAAGCCACCAATGTAAGTTCCAGCCTGTGTGGACAGCTGTCCATTCGTTCGGGCCTCCGTAACGCGCGTTGTTACGGAAATTTCTAAACTCGCATTCGCCAGCTCGAAAGCCAATATCGAGGGTACGGAGCGCCCCGGAACCTACCATAGCAAATTAATGTCGAGTTTCGGCAGCCGATCATTATTCTCGTTGGCTCGACCGCGGTACGGAACCGTCGGGCCTCCAAAACGCACGTCGATCGAGAAATCCCTACGCTTGGCTTCGCAAATTCGGAAGCTGAGATATATGGTTTGGAGCGTCTAGGAAACCTCCATAGTAAATTTCTCTGTAATATGGGTAGACGCCAAACCGCCCGGGTCTTCGAATCGTGCGTTGATCTGGAAATTCCTATACTTGCGCGCGCCCGTTCGAAAGCCGAGATCTAGGGTTCGTAGCACCCTCGAAAGCCACTGTGGTGATTTTCTACAGAGCCTAGGAAATCGCCGACCAGTTCTTCCCTTTGAATCGATCATTTCTATGACCTAGCTCCAAAAACCCCTCCTCAGTTCGAATTAATTCTCGTGCCTTGAACACACCACCCGCCCCGCCCACCCAACCCACGGTGGGGAGTCGATCGTTTTTCTAGTTCGGTCGGTTGCGAACCGGAACCGTTCGGGCCTCCGAAACGCGCATCGATCCAGAAATCCCTGCACTCGGCTTTGCCAATTCAAAAGACAAGATCGAAGGTTCCGAGCGCAATGAAAGCCACCAATGTAAGTTCCAGCCTGTGTGGACAGCTGTCCATTCGTTCGGGCCTCCGTAACGCGCGTTGTTACGGAAATTTCTAAACTCGCATTCGCCAGCTCGAAAGCCAATATCGAGGGTACGGAGCACCCCGGAACCTACCATAGCAAATTAATGTCGAGTTTCGGCAGCCGATCATTTTCTCGTTGGCCCGACCGCGGTACGGAACCGTCGGGCCTCCGAAACGCACGTCGATCGAGAAATCCCTACGCTTGGCTTCGCAAATTCGGAAGCTGAGATCTATGGTTTGGAGCGGCTAGGAAACCTCCATAGTAAATTTCTCTGTAATATGGGTAGACGCCAAACCGCCCAGGCCTTCGAATCGTGCGTTGATCTGGAAATTCCTATACTTGCGCGCGCCCGTTCGAAAGCCGAGATCGAGGGTTCGTAGCGCTCTCGAAAGACACTGTGGTGATTTTCTACAGAGCCTGGGAAATCGCCGACCAGTTCTGCCCTTCGAATCGATCATTTCTATGACCTAGCTCCAAAAACCCCTCCCCAGTTCGAATTATTTCTCGTGCCTTGCACACGCCAACCGCCCCGCCCACCCAACCCACGATGGGGAGTCGATCGTTTTTCTAGTTCGGTCGGTTGCGATACGGAACCGTTCGGGCCTCCGAAACGCGCATCGATCCAGAAATTCCTGCATTGGGCTTCGCCAATTCAAAAGAGAAGATCGAAGGTTCCGAGCGTAATGAAAGCCACCAAAGTAAGTTCCAGCCTGTTTGGACAGCTGTCCATCCGTTCGAGCCTCCGTAACGCGCGTTGGTACGGAAATTTCTAAACTCGCATTCGCCAGCTCGAAAGCCGATATCGAGGGTACGGTGCGCCCCGGAACCTACCATAGCAAATTAATGTCGAGTTTCGGCAGCCGATCATTATTCTCGTTGGCCCGACCGCGGTACGGAACCGTCGGGCCTCCGAAACGCACGTCGATCGAGAAATCCCTACGCTTGGCTTCGCAAATTCGGAAGCTGAGATCTATGGTTTGGATCGGCTAGGAAACCTCCATAGTAAATTTCTCTGTAATATGGGTAGACGCCAAACCGCCCGGGCCTTCGATTCGTGCGTTGATCTGGAAATTCATATACTTGCGCGCGCCCGTTCGAAAGCCGAGATCGAGGGTTCGTAGCGCTCTCGAAAGCCACTGTGGTGATTTTCTACGGAGCCTGGGAAATCGCCGACCAGTTATGCCCTTCGAATCGATCATTTCTATAACCTAGCTCCAAAAACCCCTCCCCAGTTCGAATTATTTCTCGTGCCTTGAACACACCACCCGCCCCGCCCACCCAACCCACGATGGGGAGTCGATCGTTTTTCTAGTTCGGTCGGTTGCGATCCAGAACCGTTCGGGCCTCCGAAACGCGCATCGATCCAGAAATTCCTGCATTGGGCTTCGCCAATTCAAAAGAGAAGATCGAAGGTTCCGAGCGTAATGAAAGCCACCAAAGTAAGTTCCAGCCTGTTTGGACAGCTGTCCATCCGTTCGAGCCTCCGTAACGCGCGTTGGTACGGAAATTTCTAAATTCGCATTCGCCAGCTCGAAAGCCGATATCGAGGGTACGGAGCGCCCCGGAACCTACCATAGCAAATTAATGTCGAGTTTCGGCAGCCGATCATTATTCTCGTTGGCCCGACCGCGGTACGGAACCGTCGGGCCTCCGAAACGCACGTCGATCGAGAAATCCCTACGCTTGGCTTCGCAAATTCGGAAGCTGAGATCTTTGGTTTGAAGCGGCTAGGAAACCTCCACAGTAAATTTCTCTATAATATGGGTAGACGCCAAATCGCCCGGGCCTTCGAATCGTGCGTTGATCTGGAAATTCCTATACTTGCTCGCGCCCGTTCGAAAGCCGAGATCGAGGGTTCGTAGCGCCCTCGAAAGCCACTGTGGTGATTTTCTACAGAGCCTAGGAAATCGCCGACCAGTTCTTCCCTTTGAATCGATCATTTCTATGACCTAGCTCCAAAAACCCCTCCTCAGTTCGAATTAATTCTCGTGCCTTGAACACACCACCCGCCCCGCCAACCCAACCCAGGGTGGGGAGTCGATCGTTTTTCTAGTTCGGTCGGTTGCGAACTGAAACCGTTCGGGCCTCCGAAACGCGCATCGATCCAGAAATCCCTGCACTCGGCTTTGCCAATTCAAAAGACAAGATCGAAGGTTCCGAGCGCAATGAAAGCCACCAATGTAAGTTCCAGCCGGTATGGACAGCTGTCCATCCGTTCGGGCCTCCGTAACGCGCGTTGGTACGGAAATTTCTAAACTCGCATTCGCCAGCTCGAAAGCCGATATCGAGGGTACGGAGCGCCCCGGAACCTACCATAGCAAATTAATGTCGAGTTTTGGCAGCCGATCATTATTCTCGTTGGCCCGACCGCTGTACGGAACCGTCGGGCCTCTGAAACGCACGTCGATCGAGAAATCCCTACGCTTGGCTTCGCAAATTCGGAAGCTGAGATCTATGGTTTGGAGCGGCTAGGAAACCTCCATAGTAAATTTCTCAGTAATATGGGTAGACGCCAAACCGCCTGGGCCTTCGAATCGTGCGTTGATCTGGAAATTCCTATATTTGCGCGCGCCCGTTCGAAAGCCGAGATCGAGGGTTCGTAGCGCTCTCGAAAGCCACTATGGTGATTTTCTACAGAGCCTGGGAAATCGTCGACCAGTTCTGCACTTCGAATCGATCATTTCTATGACCTAGCTCCAAAAACCCCTCCCCAGTTCGAATTAATTCTCGTGCCTTGAACACACCACCCGCCCCGCCCACCCAACCCGCGATGGGGAGTCGATCGTTTTTCTAGTTCAGTCGGTTGCGATCCGAAACCGTTCGGGCCTCCGAAACGCGCATCGATCCAGAAATTCCTGCATTGGGCTTCGCCAATTCAAAAGAGAAGATCGAAGTTTCCGAGCGTAATGAAAGCCACCAAAGTAAGTTCCAGCCTGTTTGGACAGCTGTCCATCCGTTCGAGCCTCCGTAACGCGCGTTGGTACGGAAATTTCTAAACTCGCATTCGCCCGCTCGAAAGCTGATATCGAGGGTACGGAGCGCCCCAGAACCTACCATAGCAAATTAATGTCGAGTTTCGGCAGCCGATCATTATTCTCGTTGGCCCGATTGCGGTACGGAACCGTCGGGCCTCCGAAACGCACGTCGATCGAGAAATCCCTACGCTAGGCTTCGCAAATTCGGAAGCTGAGATATATGGTTTGGAGCGGCTAGGAAACCTCCATAGTAAATTTTTCTATAATATGGGTAGACGCCAAACCGCCTGGGCCTTCGAATCGTGCGTTGATCTGGAAATTCCTATCCTAGGGCGCGCCCGTTCGAAAGTCGAGATCGAGGGTTTGTAGCGCTCTCGAAAGCCACTGTGGTGATTTTCTATAGAACCGGGGAAATCTCCGACCAGTTCTGCCCTTTGAATCGATCATTTCTATGACCTAGCTCCAAAAACCCCTCCTCAGTTCGAATTAATTCTCGTGCCTTGAACACACCACCCGCCCCGCCCACCCAAACCACGATGGGGAGTCGATCGTTTTTCTAGTTCGGTCTGTTGCGATCCGGAACCGTTCGGGCCTCCGAAACGCGCATCGATCTAGAAATTCCTGCACTGGGTTTCGCCAATTCAAAAGAGAAGATCGATGGTTCCGAGCGTAATGAAAGCCACCAAAGTAAGTTCCAGCCTGTTTGGACAGCTGTCCATCCGTTCGAGCCTCCGTAACGCGCGTTGGTAAGGAAATTTCTAAACTCGCATTCGCCAGCTCGAAAGCCGATATCGAGGGTACGGAGCACCCCAGAACCTACCATAGCAAATTAATGTCGAGTTTCGGCAGCCGATCATTATTCTCGTTGGCCCGACCGCGGTACGGAACCGTCGGGCCTCCGAAACGCACGTCGATCGAGAAATCCCTACGCTTGGCTTCGCAAATTCGGAAGCTGAGATCTATGGTTTGGAGCGGCTAGGAAACCTCCATATTAAATTTCTCTGTAATATGGGTAGACGCCAAACCGCTCGGGCCTTCGAATCGTGCGTTGATCTGGAAATTCCTATACTTGCGCGCGCCCGTTCGAAAGCCGAGATCGAGGGTTCGTAGCACTCTCGAAAGCCACTGTGGTGATTTTCTACAGAGCCTAGGAAATCGCCGACCAGTTCTTCCCTTTGAATCGATCATTTCTATGACCTTGCTCCAAAAACCCCTCCTCAGTTCGAATTAATTCTCGTGCCTTGAACACACCACCCGCCCCGCCCACCCAACCCACGGTGGGGAGTCGATCGTTTTTCTAGTTCGGTCGGTTGCGAACCGAAACCGTTCGGGCCTCCGAAACGCGCATCGATCCAGAAATCCCTGCACTCGGCTTTGCCAATTCAAAAGACAAGATCGAAGGTTTCGAGCGCAATGAAAGCCACCAATGTAAGTTCCAGCCAGTATGGACAGCTGTCCATCCGTTCGGGCCTCCGTAACGCGCGTTGGTACGGAAATTTCTAAACTCGCATTCGCCAGCTCGAAAGCCGATATCGAAGGTACGGAGCGCCCCGGAACCTACCATAGCAAATTAATGTCGAGTTTCGGCAGCCGATCATTATTCTCGTTGGCCCGACCGCTGTACGGAACCGTCGGGCCTCCGAAACGCACGTCGATCGAGAAATCCCTACGCTTGGCTTCGCAAATTCGGAAGCTGAGATCTATGGTTGGGAGCGGCTAGGAAACCTCCACAGTAAATTTCTCTATAATATGGGTAGACGCCAAACCGCCCGGGCCTTCGAATCGTGCGTTGATCTGGAAATTCCTATACTTGCGCGCGCCCGTTCGAAAGCCGAGATCGAGGGTTCGTAGCGCTCTCGAAAGCCAGTGGTGATTTTCTACAGAGCCTGGTAAATCGCCGACCCGTTCTGCCCTTTGAATCGATCAATTCCATGAACTAGCTCCAAAAACCCCTCCTCGGTTCGAATTAATTCTCGTGCCTTGAACACACCACCCGCCCCGCCCACCCAAACCACGATGGGGAGTCGATCGTTTTTCTAGTTCGGTCTGTTGCGATCCGGAACCGTTCGGGCCTCCGTAACGCGCATCGATCTAGAAATTCCTGCACTGGGCTTCGCCAATTCAAAAGAGAAGATCGAAGGTTCCGAGCGTAATGAATGCCACCAAAGTAAGTTCCAGCCTGTTTGGACAGCTGTCCATCCGTTCGAGCCTCCGTAACGCGCGTTGGTAAGGAAATTTCTAAACTCGCATTCGCCAGCTCGAAAGCCGATATCGAGGGTACGGAGCACCCCAGAACCTACCATAGCAAATTAATGTCGAGTTTCGGCAGCCGATCATTATTCTCGTTGGCCCGACCGTGGTACGGAACCGTCGGGCCTCCGAAACGCACGTCGATCGAGAAATCCCTACGCTTGGCTTCGCAAATTCGGAAGCTGAGATCTATGGTTTGGAGCGGCTAGGAAACCTCCATATTAAATTTCTCTGTAATATGGGTAGACGCCAAACAGCTCGGGCCTTCGAATCGTGCGTTGATCTGGAAATTCCTATACTTGCGCGCGCCCGTTCGAAAGCCGAGATCGAGGGTTCGTAGCACTCTCGAAAGCCACTGTGGTGATTTTCTACAGAGCCTAGGAAATCGCCGACCAGTTCTTCCCTTTGAATCGATCATTTCTATGACCTAGCTCCAAAAACCCCTCCTCAATTCGAATTAATTCTCGTGCCTTAAACACACCACCCGCCCCGCCCACCCAACCCACGGTGGGGAGTCGATCGTTTTTCTAGTTCGGTCGGTTGCGAACCGGAACCGTTTGGGCCTCCGAAACGCGCATCGATCCAGAAATCCCTGCACTCGGCTTTGCCAATTCAAAAGACAAGATCGAAGGTTCCGTGCGCAATGAAAGCCATCAATGTAAGTTCCAGCCTGTATGGACAGCTGTCCATCCGTTCGGGCCTCCGTAACGCGCGTTGTTACGGAAATTTCTAAACTCGCATTCGCCAGCTCGAAAGCCAATATCGAGGGTACGGAGCGCCCCGGAATCTACCATAGCAAATTAATGTCGAGTTTCGGCTGCCGATCATTATTCTCGTTGGCCCGACCGTGGTACGGAACCGTCGGGCCTCCGAAACGCACGTCGATCGAGAAATCCCTACGCTTGGCTTCGCAAATTCGGAAGCTGAGATCTATGGTTTGGAGCGGCTAGGAAACCTCCATAGTAAATTTCTCTGTAATATGGGTGGACGCCAAACCGCCCGGGCCTTCGAATCGTGCGTTGATCTGGAAATTCCTATACTTGCGCGCACCCGTTCGAAAGCCGAGATCGAGGGTTCGTAGCGCTCTCGGAAGCCACTGTGGTGATTTTCTACAGAGCCTAGGAAATCGCCGACCAGTTCTTCCCTTTGAATCGATCATTTCTATGACCTAGCTCCAAAAACCCCTCCTCAATTCGAATTAATTCTCGTGCCTTAAACACACCACCCGCCCCGCCCACCCAACCCACGGTGGGGAGTCGATCGTTTTTCTAGTTCGGTCGGTTGCGAACCGGAACCGTTTGGGCCTCCGAAACGCGCATCGATCCAGAAATCCCTGCACTCGGCTTTGCCAATTCAAAAGACAAGATCGAAGGTTCCGTGCGCAATGAAAGCCATCAATGTAAGTTCCAGCCTGTATGGACAGCTGTCCATCCGTTCGGGCCTCCGTAACGCGCGTTGTTACGGAAATTTCTAAACTCGCATTCGCCAGCTCGAAAGCCAATATCGAGGGTACGGAGCGCCCCGGAACCTACCATAGCAAATTAATGTCGAGTTTCGGCTGCCGATCATTATTCTCGTTGGCCCGACCGTGGTACGGAACCGTCGGGCCTCCGAAACGCACGTCGATCGAGAAATCCCTACGCTTGGCTTCGCAAATTCGGAAGCTGAGATCTATGGTTTGGAGCGGCTAGGAAACCTCCATAGTAAATTTCTCTGTAATATGGGTGGACGCCAAACCGCCCGGGCCTTCGAATCGTGCGTTGATCTGGAAATTCCTATACTTGCGCGCACCCGTTCGAAAGCCGAGATCGAGGGTTCGTAGCGCTCTCGGAAGCCACTGTGGTGATTTTCTACAGAGCCTGGGAAATCGCCGACCAGTTCTGCCCTTCGAATCGATCATTTCTATGACCTAGCTCCAAAAACCCCTCCCCGGTTCGAATTAATTCTAGTGCCTTGAAAACACCACCCGCCCCGCCCACCCAACCCACGATGGGGAGTCGATCGTTTTTCTAGTTCGGTCGGTTGCGATCCGGAACCGTTCGGGCCTCCGAAATGCGCATCGATTCAGAAATTCCTGCATTGGGCTTCGCCAATTCAAAAGAGAAGATCGAAGGTTCCGAGCGTAATGAAAGCCACCAAAGTAAGTTCCAACCTGTTTGGACAGCTGTCCATCCGTTCGAGCCTCCGTAACGCGCGTTGGTACGGAAATTTCTAAACTCGCATTCGCCAGCTCGAAAGCCGATATCGAGGGTACGGAGCGCCCCGGAACCTACCATAGCAAATTAATGTCGAGTTTCGGCAGCCGATCATTACTCTCGTTGGCCCGACCGCGGTACGGAACCGTCGGGCCTCCGAAACGCACGTCGATCGAGAAATCCCTACGCTTGGCTTCGCAAATTCGGAAGCTGAGATCTATGGTTTGGAGCGGCTAGGAAACCTCCACAGTAAATTTCTCTATAATATGGGTAGACGCCAAACCGCCCGGGCCTTCGAATCGTGCGTTGATCTGGAAATTCCTATACTTGCGCGCGCCCGTTCGAAAGCCGAGATCGAGGGTTCGTAGCGCTCTCGAAAGCCACTGTGGTGATTTTCTACAGAGCCTAGGAAATCGCCGACCAGTTCTTCCCTTTGAATCGATCATTTCTATGACCTAGCTCCAAAAACCTCCTCATTTCGAATTAGTTCTCGTGCCTTGAACACACCACCCGCCCCGCCCACCCAACCCACGGTGGGGAGTCGATCGTTTTTCTACTTCGGTCGGTTGCGAACCGAAACCGTTTGGGCCTCCGAAACGCGCATCGATCCAGAAATCCCTGCACTCGGCTTTGCCAATTCAAAAGACAAGATCGAAGGTTCCGAGCACAATGAAAGCCACCAATGTAAGTTCCAGCCTGTATGGACAGCTGTCCATTCGTTCGGGCCTCCGTAACGCGCGTTGTTACGGAAATTTCTAAACTCGCATTCGCCAGCTCGAAAGCCAATATCGAGGGTACGGAGCGCCCCGGAACCTACCATAGCAAATTAATGTCGAGTTTCGGCAGCCGATCATTATTCTCGTTGGCCCGATTGCGGTACGGAACCGTCGGGCCTCCGAAACGCACGTCGATCGAGAAATCCCTACGCTTGACTTCGCAAATTCGGAAGCTGAGATCTATGGTTTGGAGCGGCTAGGAAACCTCCATAGTAAATTTCTCTGTAATATGGGTAGACGCCAAACCGCCCGGGCCTTCTAATCGTGCGTTGATCTGGAAATTCCTATACTTGCGCGCGCCCGTTCGAAAGCCGAGATCGAGGTTTCGTAGCGCTCTCGAAAGCCACTGTGGTGATTTTCTACAGAGCCTGGGAAATCGCCGACCAGTTCTGCCCTTCGAATCGATCATTTCTATGACCTAGCTCCAAAAACCCCTCCCCAGTTCGAATTATTTCTCGTGCCTTGAACACACCACCCGCCCCGCCCACCCAACCCACGATGGGGAGTCGATCGTTTTTCTAGTTCGGTCGGTTGCGATCTGAAACCGTTCGGGCCTCCGAAACGCGCATCGTTCCAGAAATTCCTGCATTGGGCTTCGCCAATTCAAAAGAGAAGATCGAAGGTTCCGAGCGTAATGAAAGCCACCAAAGTAAGTTCCAGCCTGTTTGGACAGCTGTCCATCCGTTCGAGCCTCCGTAACGCGCGTTGGTACGAAAATTTCTAAACTCGCATTCGCCAGCTCGAAAGCCGATATCGAGGGTACGGTGCGCCCCGGAACCTACCATAGCAAATTAATGTCGAGTTTCGGCAGCCGATCATTATTCTCGTTGGCCCGACCGCGGTACGGAACCGTCGGGCCTCCGAAACGCACGTCGATCGAGAAATCCCTACGCTTGGCTTCGCAAATTCGGAAGCTGAGATCTATGGTTTGGAGCGGCTAGGAAACCTCCATAGTAAATTTCTCTGTAATATGGGTAGACGCCAAACCGCCCGGGCCTTCGAATCGTGCGTTGATCTGGAAATTCCTATAGTTGCGCGCGCCCGTTCGAAAGCCGAGATCGAGGGTTCGTAGCGCTCTCGAAAGCCACTGTGGTGATTTTCAACCGAGCCTTGGAAATCGCCGACCAGTTCTGCCCTTCGAATCGATCATTTCTATGACCTAGCTCCAAAAACCCCTCCCCAGTTCGAATTATTTCTCGTGCCTTGAACACACCACCCGCCCCGCCCACCCAACCCACGATGGGGAGTCGATCGTTTTTCTAGTTCGGTCGGTTGCGATCCGGAACCGTTCGGGCCTCCGAAACGCGCATCGATCCAGAAATTCCTGCATTGGGCTTCGCCAATTCAAAAGAGAAGATCGAAGGTTCCGAGCGTAATGAAAGCCACCAAAGTAAGTTCCAGCCTGTTTGGACAGCTGTCCATCCGTTCGAGCCTCCGTAACGCGCGTTGGTACGGAAATTTCTAAACTCGCATTCGCCAGCTCGAAAGCCGATATCGAGGGTACGGAGCGCCCCGGAACCTACCATAGCAAATTAATGACGAGTTTCGGCAGCTGATCATTATTCTCGTTGACCCGACCGCGGTACGGAACCGTCGGGCCTCCGAAACGCACGTCGATCGAGAAATCCCTACGCTTGGCTTCGCAAATTCGGAAGCTGAGATCTATGGTTTGGAGCGGCTAGGAAACCTCCACAGTAAATT
Organism: Allium sativum; assembly: GCA_030737875.1. Classification (NCBI taxonomy): domain Eukaryota; kingdom Viridiplantae; phylum Streptophyta; class Magnoliopsida; order Asparagales; family Amaryllidaceae; genus Allium; species Allium sativum. The sequence continues at coordinate 742,844,629 of CM060921.1, forward strand.
TCTCTATAATATGGGTAGACGCCAAATCGCCCTGGCCTTCGAATCGTGCGTTGATCTGGAAATTCCTATACTTGCTCGCGCCCGTTCGAAAGCCGAGATCGAGGGTTCGTAGCGCTCTCGAAAGCCACTGTGGTGATTTTCTACAGAGCCTAGGAAATCGCCGACCAGTTCTTCCCTTTGAATCGATCATTTTTATGACCTAGCTCCAAAAACCCCTCCTCAGTTCGAATTAATTCTCGTGCCTTGAACACACCACCCGCCCCGCCCACCCAACCCACGGTGGGGAGTCGATCGTTTTTCTAGTTCGGTCGGTAGCGAACCGGAACCGTTCGGGCCTCCGAAACGCGCATCGATCCAGAAATCCCTGCACTCAGCTTTGCCAATTCAAAAGACAAGATCGAAGGTTCCGAGCGCAATGAAAGCCACCAATGTAAGTTCCAGCCTGTATGGACAGCTGTCCATTCGTTCGGGCCTCCGTAACGCGCGTTGTTACGGAAATTTCTAAACTCGCATTCGCCAGCTCGAAAGCCAATATCGAGGGTACGGAGCGCCCCGGAACCTACCATAGCAAATTAATGTCGAGTTTCGGCAGCCGATCATTATTCTTGTTGGCCCGATTACGGTACGGAACCGTCGGGCCTTCGAAACGCACGTCGATCGAGAAATCCCTACGCTTGACTTCGCAAATTCGGAAGCTGAGATCTATGGTTTGGAGCGGCTAGGAAACCTCCATAGTAAATTTCTCTGTAATATGGGTAGACGCCAAACCGCCCGGGCCTTCTAATCGTGCGTTGATCTGGAAATTCCTATACTTGCGCGCGCCCGTTCGAAAGCCGAGATCGAGGTTTCGTAGCGCTCTCGAAAGCCACTGTGGTGATTTTCTACAGAGCCTAGGAAATCGCCGACCAGTTCTTCCCTTTGAATCGATCATTTCTATGACCTAGCTCCAAAAACCCCTCCTCAGTTCGAATTAATTCTCGTGCCTTGAACACACCACCCGCCCCGCCCACCCAACCCACGGTGGGGAGTCGATCGTTTTTCTAGTTCGGTCGGTAGCGAACCGGAACCGTTCGGGCCTCCGAAACGCGCATCGATCCAGAAATCCCTGCACTCGGCTTTGCCAATTCAAAAGACAAGATCGAAGGTTCCGAGCGCAATGAAAGCCACCAATGTAAGTTCCAGCCTGTATGGACAGCTGTCCATTCGTTCGGGCCTCCGTAACGCGCGTTGTTACGGAAATTTCTAAACTCGCATTCGCCAGCTCGAAAGCCAATATCGAGGGTACGGAGCGCCCCGGAACCTACCATAGCAAATTAATGTCGAGTTTCGGCAGCCGATCATTATTCTCGTTGGCCCGATTGCGGTACAGAACCGTCGGGCCTCCGAAACGCACGTCGATCGAGAAATCCCTACGCTTGACTTCGCAAATTCGGAAGCTGAGATCTATGGTTTTGAGCGGCTAGGAAACCTCCATAGTAAATTTCTCTATAATATGGGTAGACGCCAAACCGCCCGGGCCTTCTAATCGTGCGTTGATCTGGAAATTCCTATACTTGCGCGCGCCCGTTCGAAAGCCGAGATCGAGGTTTCGTAGCGCTCTCGAAAGCCACTGTGGTGATTTTCTACAGAGCCTGGGAAATCGCCGACCAGTTCTGCCCTTCGAATCGATCATTTCTATGACCTAGCTCCAAAAACCCCTCCCCGGTTCGAATTATTTCTCGTGCCTTGAACACACCACCCGCCCCGCCCACCCAACCCACGATGGGGAGTCGATCGTTTTTCTAGTTCGGTCGGTTGCGATCCGGAAACGTTCGGGCCTCCGAAACGCGCATCGATCCAGAAATTCCTGCATTGGGCTTCGCCAATTCAAAAGAGAAGATCGAAGGTTCCGAGCGTAATGAAAGCCACCAAAGTAAGTTCCAGCCTGTTTGGACAGCTGTCCATCCGTTCGAGCCTCCGTAACGCGCGTTGGTACGGAAATTTCTAAACTCGCATTCGCCAGCTCGAAAGCCGATATCGAGGGTACGGTGCGCCCCGGAACCTACCATAGCAAATTAATGTCGAGTTTCGGCAGCCGATCATTATTCTCGTTGGCCCGACCGCGGTACGGAACCGTCGGGCCTCCGAAACGCACGTCGATCGAGAAATCCCTACGCTTGGCTTCGCCAATTCGGAAGCTGAGATCTATGGTTTGGAGCGGCTAGGAAACCTCCATAGTAAATTTCTCTGTAATATGGGTAGACCCCAAACCGCCCGGGCCTACGAATCGTGCGTTGATCTGGAAATTCCTATACTTGCGCGCGCCCGTTCGAAAGCCGAGATCGAGGGTTCGTAGCGCTCTCGAAAGCCACTGTGGTGATTTTCTACAGAGCCTGGGAAATCGCCGACAAGTTCTGCCCTTCGAATCGATCATTTCTATGACCTAGCTCCAAAAACTCCTCCCCAGTTCGAATTATTTATTGTGCCTTGAACACACCACCCGCCCCGCCCACCCAACCCACGATGGGGAGTTGATCGTTTTTCTAGTTCGGTCGGTTGCGATCCGGAACCGTTCAGGCCTCCGAAACGCGCATCGATCCAGAAATTCCTACATTGGGCTTCACCAATTCAAAAGAGAAGATCGAAGGTTCCGAGCGTAATGAAAGCCACCAAAGTAAGTTCCAGCCTGTTTGGACAGCTGTCCATCCGTTCGAGCCTCCGTAACGCGCGTTGGTACGGAAATTTCTAAACTCGCACTCGCCAGCTCGAAAGCCAATATCGAGGGTACGGAGCGCCCCGGAACCTACCATAGCAAATTAATGTCGAGTTTCGGCAGCCGATCATTATTCTCGTTGGCCCGACCGCGGTACGGAACCGTCGGGCCTTCGAAACGCACGTCGATCGAGAAATCCCTACGCTTGGCTTCGCAAATTCGGAAGCTGAGATCTATGGTTTGGAGCGGCTAGGAAACCTCCACAGTAAATTTCTCTATAATATGGGTAGACGCCAAATCGCCCGGGCCTTCGAATCGTGCGTTGATCTGGAAATTCCTATACTTACTCGCGCCCGTTCGAAAGCCGAGATCGAGGGTTCGTAGCGCTCTCGAAAGCCACTGTGGTGATTTTCTACAGAGCCTAGGAAATCGCCGACCAGTTCTTCCCTTTGAATCGATCATTTCTATGACCTAGCTCCAAAATCCCCTCCTCAGTTCGAATTAATTCTCGTGCCTTGAACACACCACCCGCCCCGCCCACCCAACCCACGGTGGGGAGTCGATCGTTTTTCTAGTTCGGTCGGTTGCGAACCGGAACCGTTCGGGCCTCCGAAACGCGCATCGATCCAGAAATCCCTGCACTCGGCTTTGCCAATTCAAAAGACAGGATCGAAGGTTCCGAGCGCAATGAAAGCCACCAATGTAAGTTCCAGCCGGTATGGACAGCTGTCCATCCGTTCGGGCCTCCGTAACGCGCGTTGGTACGGAAATTTCTAAACTCGCATTCGCCAGCTCGAAAGCCGATATCGAGGGTACGGTGCGCCCCGGAACCTACCATAGCAAATTAATGTCGAGTTTCGGCAGCCGATCATTATTCTCGTTGGCCCGACCGCGGTACGGAACCGTCGGGCCTCTGAAACGCACGTCGATCGAGAAATCCCTACGCTTGGCTTCGCAAATTCGAAAGCTGAGATCTATGGTTTGGAGCGGATAGGAAACCTCCATAGTAAATTTCTCTGTAATATGGGTAGACGCCAAACCGCCCGGGCCTTCGAATCGTGCGTTGATCTGGAAATTCCTATATTTGCGCGCGCCCGTTCGAAAGCCGAGATCGAGGGTTCGTAGCGCTCTCGAAAGCCACTGCGGTGATTTTCTACAGAGCCTGGGAAATCGCCGACCAGTTCTGCCCTTCGAATCGATCATTTCTATGACCTAGCTCCAAAAACCCCTCCCCAGTTCGAATTAATTCTCGTGCCTTGAACACACCACCCGCCCCGCCCACCCAACCCGCGATGGGGAGTCGATCGTTTTTCTAGTTCGGTCGGTTGCGATCCGGAACCGTTCGGGCCTCCGAAACGCGCATCGATCCAGAAATTCCTGCATTGGGCTTCGCCAATTCAAAAGAGAAGATCGAAGGTTCCGAGCGTAATGAAAGCCACCAAAGTAAGTTCCAGCCTGTTTGGACAGCTGTCCATCCGTTCGAGCCTCCGTAACGCGCGTTGGTATGGAAATTTCTAAACTCGCATTCGCCAGCTCGAAAGCCGATATCGAGGGTACGGAGCGCCCCAGAACCTACCATAGCAAATTAATGTCGAGTTTCGGCAGCCGATCATTATTCTCGTTGGCCCGATTGCGGTACGGAACCGTCGGGCCTCCGAAACGCACGTCGATCGAGAAATCCCTACGCTAGGCTTCGCAAATTCGGAAGCTGAGATCTATGGTTTGGAGCGGCTAGGAAACCTCCATAGTAAATTTTTCTATAATATGGGTAGACGCCAAACCGCCCGGGCCTTCGAATCGTGCGTTGATCTGGAAATTCCTATCCTAGCGCGCGCCCGTTCGAAAGTCGAGATCGAGGGTTCGTAGCGCTCTCGAAAGCCACTGTGGTGATTTTCTATAGAGCCTGGGAAATCTCCGACCAGTTCTGCCCTTTGAATCGATCATTTCTATGACCTAGCTCCAAAAACCCCTCCTCAGTTCGAATTAATTCTCGTGCCTTGAACACACCACCCGCCCCGCCCACCCAAACCACGATGGGGAGTCGATCGTTTTTCTAGTTCGGTCGGTTGCGATCCGGAACCGTTCGGGCCTCCGAAACGCGCATCGATCCAGAAATTCCTGCACTGGGCTTCGCCAATTCAAAAGAGAAGATCGAAGGATCCGAGCGTAATGAAAGCCACCAAAGTAAGTTCCAGCCTGTATGGACAGCTGTCCATCCGTTCGGGCCTCAGTAAAGCGCGTTGGTACGGAAATTTCTATACTCGCATTCGCCAGCTCGAAAGCCGATATCGAGGGTACGGAGCGCCCCGGAACTTACCATAGCAAATTAATGTCGAATTTCGGCAGCTGATCATTATTCTCGTTGGCCCGACCGCGGTACGGAACCGTCGGGCCTCCGAAACGCACGTCGATCGAGAAATCCCTACGCTTGGCTTCGCAAATTCGGAAGCTGAGATCTATGGTTTGGAGCGGCTAGGAAACCTCCACAGTAAATTTCTCTATAATATGGGTAGACGCCAAATCGCCCCGGCCTTCGAATCGTGCGTTGATCTGGAAATTCCTATACTTGCTCGCGCCCGTTCGAAAGCCGAGATCGAGGGTTCGTAGCGCTCTCGAAAGCCACTGTGGTGATTTTCTACAGAGCCTAGGAAATCGCTGACCAGTTCTTCCCTTTGAATCGATCATTTCTATGACCTAGCTCCAAAAACCCCTCCTCAGTTCGAATTAATTCTCGTGCCTTGACCACACCACCCGCCCCGCCCACCCAACCCACGGTGGGGAGTTGATCGTTTTTCTAGTTCGGTCGGTAGCGAACCGGAACCGTTCGGGCCTCCGAAACGCGCATCGATCCAGAAATCCCTGCACTCGGCTTTGCCAATTCAAAAGACAAGATCGAAGGTTCCGAGCGCAATGAAAGCCACCAATGTAAGTTCCAGCCTGTATGGACAGCTGTCCATTCGTTCGGGCCTCCGTAACGCGCGTTGTTACGGAAATTTCTAAACTCGCATTCGCCAGCTCGAAAGCCAATATCGAGGGTACGGAGCGCCCCGGAACCTACCATAGCAAATTAATAACGAGTTTCGACAGCCGATCATTATTCTCGTTGGCCCAATTGCGGTACGGAACTGTCGGGCCTCCGAAACGCATGTCGATCGAGAAATCCCTACGCTTGACTTCGCAAATTCGGAAGCTGAGATCTATGGTTTGGAGCGGCTAGGAAACCTCCATAGTAAATTTCTCTATAATATGGGTAGACGCCAAACCGCCCGGGCCTTCTAATCGTGCGTTGATCTGGAAATTCCTATACTTGCGCGCGCCCGTTCGAAAGCCGAGATCGAGGTTTCGTAGCGCTCTCGAAAGCCATTGTGGTGATTTTCTACAGAGCCTGGGAAATCGCAGACCAGTTCTGCCCTTCGAATCGATCATTTCTATGACCTAGCTCCAAAAACCCCTCCCCGGTTCGAATTATTTCTCGTGCCTTGAACACACCACCCGCCCCGCCCACCCAACCCACGATGGGGAGTCGATCGTTTTTCTAGTTCGGTCGGTTACGATCCGGAAACGTTCGGGCCTCCGAAACGCGCATCGATCCAGAAATTCCTGCATTGGGCTTCGCCAATTCAAAAGAGAAGATCGAAGGTTCCGAGCGTAATGAAAGCCACCAAAGTAAGTTCCAGCCTGTTTGGACAGCTGTCCATCCGTTCGAGCCTCCGTAACGCGCGTTGGTACGGAAATTTCTAAACTCGCATTCGCCAGCTCGAAAGCCGATATCGAGGGTACGGTGCGCCCCGGAACCTACCATAGCAAATTAATGTCGAGTTTCGGCAGCCGATCATTATTCTCGTTGGCCCGACCGCGGTACGGAACCGTCGGGCCTCCGAAACGCACGTCGATCGAGAAATCCCTACGCTTGGCTTCGCAAATTCGTAAGCTGAGATCTATGGTTTGGAGCGGCTAGGAAACCTCCATAGTAAATTTCTCTGTAATATGGGTAGACGCCAAACCGCCCGGGCCTTCGAATCGTGCGTTGATCTGGAAATTCCTATACTTGCGCGCGCCCGTTCGAAAGCCGAGATCGAGGGTTCGTAGCGCTCTCGAAAGCCACTGTGGTGATTTTCTACAGAGCCTAGGAAATCGCCGACCAGTTCTGCCCTTCGAATCGATCATTTCTATGACCTAGCTCCAAAAACTCCTCCCCAGTTCGAATTATTTATCGTGCCTTGAACACACCACCCGCCCCGCCCACCCAACCCACGATGGGGAGTCGATCGTTTTTCTAGTTCGGTCGGTTGCGATCCGGAACCGTTCGGGCCTCCGAAACGCGCATCGATCCAGAAATTCCTACATTGGGCTTCACCAATTCAAAAGAGAAGATCGAAGGTTCCGAGCGTAATGAAAGCCACCAAAGTAAGTTCCAGCCTGTTTGGACAGCTGTCCATCCGTTCGAGCCTCCGTAACGCGCGTTGGTACGGAAATTTCTAAACTCGCATTCGCCAGCTCGAAAGCCGATATCGAGGGTACGGAGCGCCCCGGAACCTACCATAGCAAATTAATGTCGAGTTTCGGCAGCCGATCATTATTCTCGTTGGCCCGACCGCGGTACGGAACCGTCGGGCCTTCGAAACGCACGTCGATCGAGAAATCCCTACGCTTGGCTTCGCAAATTCGGAAGCTGAGATCTATGGTTTGGAGCGGCTAGGAAACCTCCACAGTAAATTTCTCTATAATATGGGTAGACGCCAAATCGCCCGGGCCTTCGAATCGTGCGTTGATCTGGAAATTCCTATACTTACTCGCGCCCGTTCGAAAGCCGAGATCGAGGGTTCGTAGCGCTCTCGAAAGCCACTGTGGTGATTTTCTACAGAGCCTAGGAAATCGCCGACCAGTTCTTCCCTTTGAATCGATCATTTCTATGACCTAGCTCCAAAAACCCCTCCTCAGTTCGAATTAATTCTCGTGCCTTGAACACACCACCCGCCCCGCCCACCCAACCCACGGTGGGGAGTCGATCGTTTTTCTAGTTCGGTCGGTTGCGAACCGGAACCGTTCGGGCCTCCGAAACGCGCATCGATCCAGAAATCCCTGCACTCGGCTTTGCCAATTCAAAAGACAGGATCGAAGGTTCCGAGCGCAATGAAAGCCACCAATGTAAGTTCCAGCCGGTATGGACAGCTGTCCATCCGTTCGGGCCTCCGTAACGCGCGTTGGTACGGAAATTTCTAAACTCGCATTCGCTAGCTCGAAAGCCGATATCGAGGGTACGGTGCGCCCCGGAACCTACCATAGCAAATTAATGTCGAGTTTCGGCAGCCGATCATTATTCTCGTTGGCCCGACCGCGGTACGGAACCGTCGGGCCTATGAAACGCACGTCGATCGAGAAATCCCTACGCTTGGCTTCGCAAATTCGAAAGCTGAGATCTATGGTTTGGAGCGGATAGGAAACCTCCATAGTAAATTTCTCTGTAATATGGGTAGACGCCAAACCGCCCGGGCCTTCGAATCGTGCGTTGATCTGGAAATTCCTATATTTGCGCGCGCCCGTTCGAAAGCTGAGATCGAGGGTTCGTAGCGCTCTCGAAAGCCACTGCGGTGATTTTCTACAGAGCCTGGGAAATCGCCGACCAGTTCTGCCCTTCGAATCGATCATTTCTATGACCTAGCTCCAAAAACCCCTCCCCAGTTCGAATTAATTCTCGTGCCTTGAACACACCACCCGCCCCGCCCACCCAACCCGCGATGGGGAGTCGATCGTTTTTCTAGTTCGGTCGGTTGCGATCCGGAACCGTTCGGGCCTCCGAAACGCGCATCGATCCAGAAATTCCTGCATTGGGCTTCGCCAATTCAAAAGAGAAGATCGAAGGTTCCGAGCGTAATGAAAGCCACCAAAGTAAGTTCCAGCCTGTTTGGACAGCTGTCCATCCGTTCGAGCCTCCGTAACGCGCGTTGGTACGAAAATTTCTAAACTCGCATTCGCCAGCTCGAAAGCCGATATCGAGGGTACGGAGCGCCCCAGAACCTACCATAGCAAATTAATGTCGAGTTTCGGCAGCCGATCATTATTCTCGTTGGCCCGATTGCGGTACGGAACCGTCGGGCCTCCGAAACGCACGTCGATCGAGAAATCCCTACGCTAGGCTTCGCAAATTCGGAAGCTGAGATCTATGGTTTGGAGCGGCTAGGAAACCTCCATAGTAAATTTTTCTATAATATGGGTAGACGCCAAACCGCCCGGGCCTTCGTATCGTGCGTTGATCTGGAAATTCCTATCCTAGCGCGCGCCCGTTCGAAAGTCGAGATCGAGGGTTCGTAGCGCTCTCGAAAGCCACTGTGGTGATTTTCTATAGAGCCTGGGAAATCTCCGACCAGTTCTGCCCTTTGAATCGATCATTTCTATGACCTAGCTCCAAAAACCCCTCCTCAGTTCGAATTAATTCTCGTGCCTTGAACACACCACCCGCCCCGCCCACCCAAACCACGATGGGGAGTCGATCGTTTTTCTAGTTCGGTCGGTTGCGATCTGGAACCGTTCGGGCCTCCGAAACGCGCATCGATCCAGAAATTCCTGCACTGGGCTTCGCCAATTCAAAAGAGAAGATCGAAGGATCCGAGCGTAATGAAAGCCACCAAAGTAAGTTCCAGCCTGTATGGACAGCTGTCCATCCGTTCGGGCCTCAGTAACGCGCGTTGGTACGGAAATTTCTATACTCGCATTCGCCAGCTCGAAAGCCGATATCGAGGGTACGGAGCGCCCCGGAACCTACCACAACAAATTAATGTCGAGTTTCGGCAGCCGATCATTATTCTCGTTGGCCCGACCGCGGTACGGAACCGTCGGGCCTCCGAAACGCACGTCGATCGAGAAATCCCTACGCTTGGCTTCGCAAATTCGGAAGCTGAGATCTATGGTTTGGAGCGGCTAGGAAACCTCCAAATTAAATTTCTCTGTAATATGGGTGGACGCCAAATCGCCCGGGCCTTCGAATCGTGAGTTGATCTGGAAATTCCTATACTTGCGCGCGCCCGTTCGAAAGCCGAGATCGAGGGTTCGTAGCACTCTCGAAAGCCACTGTGGTGATTTTCTACAGAGTCGCCGACCAGTTCTTCCCTTTGAATCGATCATTTCTATGACCTAGCTCCAAAAACCCCTCCTCAGTTCGAATTAATTCTCGTGCCTTTAACACACCACCCGCCCCGCCCACCCAACCCACGGTGGGGAGTCGATCGTTTTTCTAGTTCGGTCGGTTGCGAACCGGAACCGTTCGGGCCTCCGAAACGCGCATCGATCCAGAAATCCCTGCACTCGGCTTTGCCAATTCAAAAGACAAGATCGAAGGTTCCGAGCGCAATGAAAGCCATCAATGTAAGTTCCAGCCTGTATGGACAGCTGTCCATCCGTTCGGGCCTCCGTAACGCGCGTTGTTACGGAAATTTCTAAACTCGCATTCGCCAGCTCGAAAGCCGATATCAAGGGTACAGAGCGCCCCGGAACCTACCATAGAAAATTAATGTCGAGTTTCGGCAGCCGATCATTATTCTCGTTGGCCTGACCGTGGTACGGAACCGTCGGGTCTCCGAAACGCACGTCGATCGAGAAATCCCTACGCTTGGCTTCGCAAATTCGGAAGCTGAGATCTATGGTTTGGAGCGGCTAGGAAACCTCCATAGTAAATTTCTCTGTAATATGGGTGGACGCCAAACCGCCCGGGCCTTCGAATCGTGCGTTGAACTGGAAATTTCTATACTTGCGCGCGCCCGTTCGAAAGCCGAGATCGAGGGTTCGTAGCGCTCTCGAAAGCCACTGTGGTGATTTTCTACAGAGCCTGGGAAATCGCCGACCAGTTCTGCCCTTCGAATCGATCATTTCTATGACCTAGCTCCAAAAACCCCTCCTCAGTTCGAATTAATTCTCGTGCCTTGAACACACCACCCGCCCCGCCCACCCAACCCACGATGGGAGTCGATCGTTTTTCTAGTTCGGTCGGTTGCGATCCGGAACCGTTCGGGCCTCCGAAACGCGCATCGGTCAAGAAATTCCTGCATTGGGCTTCCCCAATTCAAAAGAGAAGATCGAAGGTTCCGAGCGTAATGAAAGCCACCAAAGTAAGTTCCAGCCTGTTTGGACACCTGTCCATCCGTTCGAGCCTCCGTAACGCGCGTTGGTACGGAAATTTCTAAACTCGCATTCGCCAGCTCAAAAGCCGATATCGAGGGTACGGAGCGTCCCGGAACCTACCACAGCAAATTAATGTCGAGTTTCGGCAGCCGATCATTATTCTCGTTGGCCCGACCGCGGTACGGAACCGTCGGGCCTCCGAAACGCACGTCGATCGAGAAATCCCTACGCTTAGCTTCGCAAATTCGGAAGCTGAGATCTATGGTTTGGAGCGGCTAGGAAACCTCCATAGTAAATTTCTCTGTAATATGGGTATACGCCAAACCGCCCGGGCCTTCGAATCGTGCGTTGATCCGGAAATTCCTATACTTGCGCGCGCCCGTTCGAAAGCCGAGATCGAGGGTTCGTAGCACTCTCGAAAGCCACTGTGGTGATTTTCTACAGAGCCTAGGAAATCGCCGACCAGTTCTTCCCTTTGAATCGATCATTTCTATGACCTTGCTCCAAAAACCCCTCCTCAGTTCGAATTAATTCTCGTGCCTTGAACACACCACCCGCCCCGCCCACCCAACCCACGGTGGGGAGTCGATCGTTTTTCTAGTTCGGTCGGTTGCGAACCGGAACCGTTCGGGCCTCCGAAACGCGCATCGATCCAGAAATCCCTGCACTCGGCTTTGCCAATTCAAAAGACAAGATCGAAGGTTCCGAGCGCAATGAAAGCCATCAATGTAAGTTCCAGCCTGTATGGACAGCTGTCCATCCGTTCGGGCCTCCGTAACGCGCGTTGTTACGGAAATTTCTAAACTCGCATTCGCCAGCTCGAAAGCCGATATCGAGGGTACAGAGCGCCCCGGAACCTACCATAGAAAATTAATGTCGAGTTTCGGCAGCCGATCATTATTCTCGTTGGCCCGACCGTGGTACGGAACCGTCGGGTCTCCGAAACGCACGTCGATCGAGAAATCCCTACGCTTGGCTTCGCAAATTCGGAAGCTGAGATCTATGGTTTGGAGCGGCTAGGAAACCTCCATAGTAAATTTCTCTGTAATATGGGTGGACGCCAAACCGCCCGGGCCTTCGAATCGTGCGTTGAACTGGAAATTTCTATACTTGCGCGCGCCCGTTCGAAAGCCGAGATCGAGGGTTCGTAGCGCTCTCGAAAGCCACTGTGGTGATTTTTTACAGAGCCTGGGAAATCGCCGACCAGTTCTGCCCTTCGAATCGATCATTTCTATGACCTAGCTCCAAAAACCCCTCCTCAGTTCGAATTAATTCTCGTGCCTTGAACACACCACCCGCCCCGCCCACCCAACCCACGATGGGAGTCGATCGTTTTTCTAGTTCGGTCGGTTGCGATCCGGAACCGTTCGGGCCTCCGAAACGCGCATCGGTCAAGAAATTCCTGCATTGGGCTTCCCCAATTCAAAAGAGAAGATCGAAGGTTCCGAGCGTAATGAAAGCCACCAAAGTAAGTTCCAGCCTGTTTGGACACCTGTCCATCCGTTCGAGCCTCCGTAACGCGCGTTGGTACGGAAATTTCTAAACTCGCATTCGCCAGCTCAAAAGCCGATATCGAGGGTACGGAGCGCCCCGGAACCTACCACAGCAAATTAATGTCGAGTTTCGGCAGCCGATCATTATTCTCGTTGGCCCGACCGCGGTACGGAACCGTCGGGCCTCCGAAACGCACGTCGATCGAGAAATCCCTACGCTTAGCTTCGCAAATTCGGAAGCTGAGATCTATGGTTTGGAGCGGCTAGGAAACCTCCATAGTAAATTTCTCTGTAATATGGGTAGACGCCAAACCGCCCGGGCCTTCGAATCGTGCGTTGATCTGGAAATTCCTATACTTGCGCGCGCCCGTTCGAAAGCCGAGATCGAGGGTTCGTAGCACTCTCGAAAGCCACTGTGGTGATTTTCTACAGAGCCTAGGAAATCGCCGACCAGTTCTTCCCTTTGAATCGATCATTTCTATGACCTTGCTCCAAAAACCCCTCCTCAGTTCGAATTAATTCTCGTGCCTTGAACACACCACCCGCCACGCCCACCCAACCCACGGTGGGGAGTCGATCGTTTTTCTAGTTCGGTCGGTTGCGAACCGGAACCGTTCGGGCCTCCGAAACGCGCATCGATCCAGAAATCCCTGCACTCGGCTTTGCCAATTCAAAAGACAAGATCGAAGGTTCCGAGCGCAATGAAAGCCATCAATGTAAGTTCCAGCCTGTATGGACAGCTGTCCATCCGTTCGGGCCTCCGTAACGCGCGTTGTTACGGAAATTTCTAAACTCGCATTCGCCAGCTCGAAAGCCGATATTTGGCTTCGCAAATTCGGAAGCTGAGATCTATGGTTTGGAGCGGCTAGGAAACCTCCATAGTAAATTTCTCTGTAATATGGGTGGACGCCAAACCGCCCGGGCCTTCGAATCGTGCGTTGAACTGGAGATTTCTATACTTGCGCGCGCCCGTTCGAAAGCCGAGATCGAGGGTTCGTAGCGCTCTCGAAAGCCACTGTGGTGATTTTCTACAGAGCCTGGGAAATCGCCGACCAGTTCTGCCCTTCGAATCGATCATTTCTATGACCTAGCTCCAAAAACCCCTCCTCAGTTCGAATTAATTCTCGTGCCTTGAACACACCACCCGCCCCGCCCACCCAACCCACGATGGGAGTCGATCGTTTTTCTAGTTCGGTCGGTTGCGATCCGGAACCGTTCGGGCCTCCGAAACGCGCATCGGTCAAGAAATTCCTGCATTGGGCTTCCCCAATTCAAAAGAGAAGATCGAAGGTTCCGTGCGTAATGAAAGCCACCAAAGTAATTTCCAGCCTGTTTGGACACCTGTCCATCCGTTCGAGCCTCCGTAACGCGCGTTGGTACGGAAATTTCTAAACTCGCATTCGCCAGCTCCAAAGCCGATATCGAGGGTACGGAGCGCCCCGGAACCTACCACAGCAAATTAATGTCGAGTTTCGGCAGCCGATCATTATTCTCGTTGGCCCGACCGCGGTACGGAACCGTCGGGCCTCCGAAACGCACGTCGATCGAGAAATCCCTACGCTTAGCTTCGCAAATTCGGAAGCTGAGATCTATGGTTTGGAGCGGCTAGGAAACCTCCATAGTAAATTTCTCTGTAATATGGGTAGACGCCAAACCGCCCGGGCCTTCGAATCGTGCGTTGATCTGGAAATTCCTATACTTGCGCGCGCCCGTTCGAAAGCCGAGATCGAGGGTTCGTAGCACTCTCGAAAGCCACTGTGGTGATTTTCTACAGAGCCTAGGAAATCGCCGACCAGTTCTTCCCTTTGAATCGATCATTTCTATGACCTTGCTCCAAAAACCCCTCCTCAGTTCGAATTAATTCTCGTGCCTTGAACACACCACCCGCCCCGCCCACCCAACCCACGGTGGGGAGTCGATCGTTTTTCTAGTTCGGTCGGTTGCGAACCGGAACCGTTCGGGCCTCCGAAACGTGCATCGATCCAGAAATCCCTGCACTCGGCTTTGCCAATTCAAAAGACAAGATCGAAGGTTCCGAGCGCAATGAAAGCAACCAATGTAAGTTCCAGCCGGTATGGACAGCTGTCCATCCGTTCGGGCCTCCGTATCGCGCGTTGGTACGGAAATTTCTAAACTCGCACTCGCCAGCTCGAAAGCCGATATCGAGGGTACGGTGCGCCCCGGAACCTACCATAGCAAATTAATGTCGAGTTTCGGCAGCCGATCATTATTCTCGTTGGCCCGACCGCGGTACGGAACCGTTGGGCCTCCGAAACGCACGTCGATCGAGAAATCCCTACGCTTGGCTTCGCAAATTCGGAAGCTGAGATCTATGGTTTGGAGCGGCTAGGAAACCTCCATAGTAAATTTCTCTGTAATATGGGTAGATGCCAAACCGCCCGGGCCTTCGAATCGTGCGTTGATCTGGAAATTCCTATACTTGCGCGCGCCCGTTCGAAAGCCGAGATCGAGGGTTCGTAGCGCTCTCGAAAGCCACTGTGGTGATTTTCTACAGAGCCTGAGAAATCGCCGACCAGTTCTTGCCTTCGAATCGATCATTTCTATGACCTAGCTCCAAAAACCCCTCCCCAGTTCAAATTAATTCTCGTGCCTTGAACACACCACCCGCCCCACCCACCCAACCCACGATGGGGAGTCGATCGATTTTCTAGTTCGGTCGGTTCCGATCCGGAACCGTTCGGGCCTCCGAAACGCGCATCGATCCAGAAATTCCTGCATTGGGCTTCGCCAATTCAAAAGAGAAGATCGAAGGTTCCGAGCGTAATGAAAGCCAGCAAAGTAAGTTCCAGCCTGTTTGGACAGCTGTCCATCCGTTCGAGCCTCCGTAACGCGCGTTGGTACGGAAATTTCTAAACTCGCATTCGCCAGCTCGAAAGCCTATATCGAGGGTACGGAGCGCCCCGGAACCTACCATAGCAAATTAATGTCGAGTTTCGGCAGCCGATCATTATTCTCGTTGGCCCGACCGCAGTACGGAACCGTCGGGCCTCCGAAACGCATGTCGATCGAGAAATCCCTACGCTTGGCTTCGCAAATTCGGAAGCTGAGATCTATGGTTTGGAGCGGCTAGGAAACCTCCATAGTAAATTTCTCTGTAATATGGGTAGACGCCAAACCGCCCGGGCCTTCGAATCGTGCGTTGATCTGGAAATTCCTATACTTGCGCGCGCCCGTTCGAAAGCCAAGATCGAGGGTTCGTAGCACTCTCGAAAGCCACTGTGGTGATTTTCTACAGAGCCTAGGAAATCGCCGACCAGTTCTTCCCTTTGAATCGATCATTTCTATGACCTTGATCCAAAAACCCCTCCTCAGTTCGAATTAATTCTCGTGCCTTGAACACACCACCCGCCCCGCCCACCCAACCCACGGTGGGGAGTCGATCGTTTTTCTAGTTCGGTCGGTTGCGAACCGGAATCGTTCGGGCCTCCGAAACGCGCATCGATCCAGAAATACCTGCACTCGGATTCGCCAATTCAAAAGAGAAGATCGAAGGTTCCGAGTGTAATGAAAGCCACCAAAGTAAGTTCCAGTCTGTTTGGACAGCTGTCCATCCGTTCGAGCCTCCGTAACGCGCGTTGGTATGGAAATTTCTAAACTCGGATTCGCCCGCTCGAAAGCCGATATCGAGGGTACAGAGAGCCCCGGAACCTACCATAGCAAATTAATGTCGAGTTTCGGCAGCCGATCATTATTCTCGTTGGCCCGACCGCGGTACGGAACCGTGGGGCCTCCGAAACGCACGTCGATCGAGAAATCCCTACGCTTGGCTTTGCAAATTCGGAAGCTGAGATCTATGGTTTGGAGCGGCTAGGAAACCTCCATAGTAAATTTCTCTGTAATATGGGTAGACGCCAAACCGCCCGGGCCTTCGAATCGTGCGTTGATCTGGAAATTCCTATACTTGCGCGCGCCCGTTCGAAAGCCGAGATCGAGGGTTCGTAGCGCTCTCGAAAGCCACTGTGGTGATTTTCTACAGAGCCTGAGAAATCGCCGACCAGTTCTGCCCTTCGAATCGATCATTTCTATGACCTAGCTCCAAAAACCCCTCCCCAGTTCAAATTAATTCTCGTGCCTTGAACACACCACCCGCCCCACCCACCCAACCCACGATGGGGAGTCGATCGTTTTTCTAGTTCGGTCGGTTGTGATCCGGAACCATTCGGGCCTTCGAAACGCGCATAGATCCAGAAATTCCTGCATTGGGCTTCGCCAATTCAAAATAGAAGATCGAAGGTTCCGAGCGTAATGAAAGCCACCAAAGTAAGTTCCAGCCTGTTTGGACAGCTGTCCATCCGTTCGAGCCTCCGTAACGCGCGTTGGTACGGAAATTTCTAAACTCGCATTCGCCAGCTCGAAAGCCTATATCGAGGGTACGGAGCGCCCCGGAACCTACCATAGCAAATTAATGTCGAGTTTCGGCAGCCGATCATTATTCTCGTTGGCCCGACCGCGGTACGGAACCGTCGGGCCTCCGAAACGCACGTCGATCGAGAAATCCCTACGCTTGGCTTTGCAAATTCGGAAGCTGAGATCTATGGTTTGGAGCGGCTAGGAAACCTCCATAGTAAATTTCTGTGTAATATGGGTAGACGCCAAACCGCCCGGGCCTTCGAATCGTGCGTTGATCTGGAAATTCCTATACTTGCGCGCGCCCGTTCGAAAGCCGAGATCGAGGGTTCGTAGCGCTCTCGAAAGCCACTGTGGTGATTTTCTACAAAGGCTGGGAAATCGCCGACCAGTACTGCCCTTCGAATCGATCATTTCTATGACCTAGCTCCAAAAACCCCTCCTCAGTTCGAATTAATTCTCGTGCCTTGAACACACCACCCGCCCCGCCCACCCAAACCACGATGGGGAGTCGATCATTTTTCTAGTTCGGTCGGTTGCGATCCGGAACAGTTCGGGCCTCCGAAACGCGCATCGATCCAGAAATCCCTGCACTGGGCTTCGCCAATTCAAAAGAGAAGATCGAAGGTTCCGAGCGTAATGAAAGCCACCAAAGTAAGTTCCAGCCTGTTTGGACAGCTGTCCATCCGTTCGAGCCTCCGTAACACGCGTTGGTACGGAAATTTCTAAACTCGCATTCGCCAGCTCGAAAGCCGATATCGAGGGTACAGAGAGCCCCGGAACCTACCATAGCAAATTAATGTCGAGTTTCGGCAGCCGATCATTATTCTCGTTGGCCCGACCGCGGTATGGAACCGTCGGGCCTCCGAAACGCACGTCGATCGAGAAATCCCTACGCTTGGCTTTGCAAATTCGGAAGCTGAGATCTATGGTTTGGAGCAGTAAGGAAACCTCCATAGTAAATTTCTCTGTAATATGGGTAGACGCCAAACCGCCCGGGCCTTCGAATCGTGCGTTAATCTGGAAATTCCTATACTTGCGCGCGCCCGTTCGAAAGCCGAGATCGAGGGTTCGTAGCGCTCTCGAAAGCCACTGTGGTGATTTTCTACAGAGCCTGAGAAATCGCCGACCAGTTCTGCCCTTCGAATCGATCATTTCTATGACCTAGCTCCAAAAACCCCTCCCCAGTTCAAATTAATTCTCGTGCCTTGAACACACCACCCGCCCCACCCACCCAACCCACTATGGCGAGTCGATCGTTTTTCTAGTTCGGTCGGTTGCGATCCGGAACCGTTCGGGGCTCCGAAATGCGCATCGATCCAGAAATTCCTGCATTGGGCTTCGCCAATTCAAAAGAGAAGATCGAAGGTTCCGAGCGTAATGAAAGCCACCAAAGTAAGTTCCAGCCTGTTTGGACAGCTGTCCATCCGTTCGAGCCTCCGTAACGCGCGTTGGTACGGAAATTTCTAAACTCGCATTCGCCAGCTCGAAAGCCTATATCGAGGGTACGGAGCGCCCCGGAACCTACCATAGCAAATTAATGTCGAGTTTCGGCAGCCGATCATTATTCTCGTTGGCCCGACCGCGGTACGGAACCGTGGTACGGAACCGTCGCGCCTCCGAAACGCACGTCGATCGAGAAATCCCTACGCTTGGCTTCGCAAATTCGGAAGCTGAGATCTATGGTTTGGAGCGGCTAGGAAACTTCCATAGTAAATTTCTCTGTAATATGGGTAGACGCCAAACCGCCCGGGCCTTCGAATCGTGCGTTGATCTGGAAATTCCTATACTTGCGCGCGCCCGTTCGAAAGCCGAGATCGAGGGTTCGTAGCGCTCTCGAAAGCCACTGTGGTGATTTTCTACAGAGTCTGGGAAATCGCCGACCAGTACTGCCCTTCGAATCGATCATTTCTATGACCTAGCTCCAAAAACCCCTCCTCAGTTCGAATTAATTCTCGTGCCTTGAACACACCACCCGCCCCGCCCACCCAAACCACGATGGGGAGTCGATCATTTTTCTAGTTCGGTCGGTTGCGATTCGGAACCGTTCGGGCCTCCGAAACGCGCATCGATCCAGAAATCCCTGCACTGGGCTTCGCCAATTCAAAAGAGAAGATCGAAGGTTCCGAGCGTAATGAAAGCCACCAAAGTAAGTTCCAGCCTGTTTGGACAGCTGTCCATCCGTTCGAGCCTCCGTAACGCGCGTTGGTACGGATATTTCTAAACTCGCACTCGCCAGCTCGAAAGCCGATATCGAGGGTACAGAGAGCCGCGGAACCTACCATAGCAAATTAATGTTGAGTTTCGGCAGCCGATCATTATTCTCGATGGCCCGACCGCGGTACGGAACCGTCGGGCCTCCGAAACGCACGTCGATCGAGAAATCCCTACGCTTGGCTTCGCAAATTCGGAAGCTGAGATCTATGGTTTGGAGCGGCTAGGAAACCTCCATAGTAAATTTCTCTGTAATATGGGTAGACGCCAAACCGCCCGGGCCTTCGAATCGTGCGTTGATCTGGAAATTCCTATACTTGCGCGCGCCCGTTCTAAAGCCGAGATCGAGGGTTCGTAGCGCTCTCGAAAGCCACTGTGGTGATTTTCTACAGAGCCTGAGAAATCGCCGACCAGTTCTGCCCTTCGAATCGATCATTTCTATCACCTAGCTCCAAAAACCCCTCCCCAGTTCAAATTAATTCTCGTGCCTTGAACACACCACCCGCCCCACCCCCCCAACCCACGATGGGGAGTCGATCGTTTTTCTAGTTCGGTCGGTTGCGATCCGGAACCGTTCGGGCCTCCGAAACGCGCATCGATCCAGAAATTCCTGCACTGGGCTTCGCCAATTCGAAAGAGAAGATCGAAGGTTCCGAGCGCAATGAAAGCCACCAAAGTAAGTTCCAGCTTGTTTGGACAGCTGTCCATCCGTTCGAGCCTCCGTAACGCGCGTTGGTAAGGAAATTTCTAAACTCGCATTCGCCAGCTCGAAAGCCTATATCGAGGGTACGGAGCGCCCCGGAACCTACCATAGCAAATTAATGTCGAGTTTCGGCAGCCGATCATTATTCTCGTTGGCCCGACCGCGGTACGGAACCGTCGGGCCTCCGAAACGCACGTCGATCGAGAAATCCCTACGCTTGGCTTCGCAAATTCGGAAGCTGAGATCTATGGTTTGGAGCGGCTAGGAAACCTCCATAGTAAATTTCTCTGTAATATGGGTGGACGCCAAACCGCCCGGGCCTTCGAATCGTGCGTTGAACTGGAAATTTCTATACTTGCGCGCGCCCGTTCGAAAGCCGAGATCGAGGGTTCGTAGCGCTCTCGAAAGCCACTGTGGTGATTTTCTACAGAGCCTGGGAAATCGCCGACCAGTTCTGCCCTTCGAATCGATCATTTCTATGACCTAGCTCCAAAAACCCCTCCTCAGTTCGAATTAATTCTCGTGCCTTGAACACACCACCCGCCCCGCCCACCCAACCCACGATGGGAGTCGATCGTTTTTCTAGTTCGGTCGGTTGCGATCCGGAACCGTTCGGGCCTCCGAAACGCGCATCGGTCAAGAAATTCCTGCATTGGGCTTCCCCAATTCAAAAGAGAAGATCGAAGGTTCCGAGCGTAATGAAAGCCACCAAAGTAAGTTCCAGCCTGTTTGGACACCTGTCCATCCGTTCGAGCCTCCGTAACGCGCGTTGGTACGGAAATTTCTAAACTCGCATTCGCCAGCTCAAAAGCCGATATCGAGGGTACGGAGCGTCCCGGAACCTACCACAGCAAATTAATGTCGAGTTTCGGCAGCCGATCATTATTCTCGTTGGCCCGACCGCGGTACGGAACCGTCGGGCCTCCGAAACGCACGTCGATCGAGAAATCCCTACGCTTAGCTTCGCAAATTCGGAAGCTGAGATCTATGGTTTGGAGCGGCTAGGAAACCTCCATAGTAAATTTCTCTGTAATATGGGTATACGCCAAACCGCCCGGGCCTTCGAATCGTGCGTTGATCCGGAAATTCCTATACTTGCGCGCGCCCGTTCGAAAGCCGAGATCGAGGGTTCGTAGCACTCTCGAAAGCCACTGTGGTGATTTTCTACAGAGCCTAGGAAATCGCCGACCAGTTCTTCCCTTTGAATCGATCATTTCTATGACCTTGCTCCAAAAACCCCTCCTCAGTTCGAATTAATTCTCGTGCGTTGAACACACCACCCGCCCCGCCCACCCAACCCACGGTGGGGAGTCGATCGTTTTTCTAGTTCGGTCGGTTGCGAACCGGAACCGTTCGGGCCTCCGAAACGCGCATCGATCCAGAAATCCCTGCACTCGGCTTTGCCAATTCAAAAGACAAGATCGAAGGTTCCGAGCGCAATGAAAGCCATCAATGTAAGTTCCAGCCTGTATGGACAGCTGTCCATCCGTTCGGGCCTCCGTAACGCGCGTTGTTACGGAAATTTCTAAACTCGCATTCGCCAGCTCGAAAGCCGATATCGAGGGTACAGAGCGCCCCGGAACCTACCATAGAAAATTAATTTCGAGTTTCGGCAGCCGATCATTATTCTCGTTGGCCCGACCGTGGTACGGAATCGTCGGGTCTCCGAAACGCACGTCGATCGAGAAATCCCTACGCTTGGCTTCGCAAATTCGGAAGCTGAGATCTATGGTTTGGAGCGGCTAGGAAACCTCCATAGTAAATTTCTCTGTAATATGGGTGGACGCCAAACCGCCCGGGCCTTCGAATTGTGCGTTGAACTGGAAATTTCTATACTTGCGCGCGCCCGTTCGAAAGCCGAGATCGAGGGTTCGTAGCGCTCTCGAAAGCCACTGTGGTGATTTTCTACAGAGCCTGGGAAATCGCCGACCAGTTCTGCCCTTCGAATCGATCATTTCTATGACCTAGCTCCAAAAACCCCTCCTCAGTTCGAATTAATTCTCGTGCCTTGAACACACCACCCGCCCCGCCCACCCAACCCACGATGGGAGTCGATCGATTTTCTAGTTCGGTCGGTTGCGATCCGGAACCGTTCGGGCCTCCGAAACGCGCATCGGTCAAGAAATTCCTGCATTGGGCTTCCCCAATTCAAAAGAGAAGATCGAAGGTTCCGAGCGTAATGAAAGCCACCAAAGTAAGTTCCAGCCTGTTTGGACACCTGTCCATCCGTTCGAGCCTCCGTAACGCGCGTTGGTACGGAAATTTCTAAACTCGCATTCGCCAGCTCAAAAGCCGATATCGAGGGTACGGAGCGCCCCGGAACCTACCACAGCAAATTAATGTCGAGTTTCGGCAGCCGATCATTATTCTCGTTGGCCCGACCGCGGTACGGAACCGTCGGGCCTCCGAAACGCACGTCGATCGAGAAATCCCTACGCTTAGCTTCGCAAATTCGGAAGCTGAGATCTATGGTTTGGAGCGGCTAGGAAACCTCCATAGTAAATTTCTCTGTAATATGGGTAGACGCCAAACCGCCCGGGCCTTCGAATCGTGCGTTGATCTGGAAATTCCTATACTTGCGTGCGCCCGTTCGAAAGCCGAGATCGAGGGTTCGTAGCACTCTCGAAAGCCACTGTGGTGATTTTCTACAGAGCCTAGGAAATCGCCGACCAGTTCTTCCCTTTGAATCGATCATTTCTATGACCTTGCTCCAAAAACCCCTCCTCAGTTCGAATTAATTCTCGTGCCTTGAACACACCACCCGCCCCGCCCACCCAACCCACGGTGGGGAGTCGATCGTTTTTCTAGTTCGGTCGGTTGCGAACCGGAACCGTTCGGGCCTCCGAAACGCGCATCGATCCAGAAATCCCTGCACTCGGCTTTGCCAATTCAAAAGACAAGATCGAAGGTTCCGAGCGCAATGAAAGCCATCAATGTAAGTTCCAGCCTGTATGGACAGCTGTCCATCCGTTCGGGCCTCCGTAACGCGCGTTGTTACGGAAATTTCTAAACTCGCATTCGCCAGCTCGAAAGCCGATATTTGGCTTCGCAAATTCGGAAGCTGAGATCTATGGTTTGGAGCGGCTAGGAAACCTCCATAGTAAATTTCTCTGTAATATGGGTGGACGCCAAACCGCCCGGGCCTTCGAATCGTGCGTTGAACTGGAGATTTCTATACTTGCGCGCGCCCGTTCGAAAGCCGAGATCGAGGGTTCGTAGCGCTCTCGAAAGCCACTGTGGTGATTTTCTACAGAGCCTGGGAAATCGCCGACCAGTTCTGCCCTTCGAATCGATCATTTCTATGACCTAGCTCCAAAAACCCCTCCTCAGTTCGAATTAATTCTCGTGCCTTGAACACACCACCCGCCCCGCCCACCCAACCCACGATGGGAGTCGATCGTTTTTCTAGTTCGGTCGGTTGCGATCCGGAACCGTTCGGGCCTCCGAAACGCGCATCGGTCAAGAAATTCCTGCATTGGGCTTCCCCAATTCAAAAGAGAAGATCGAAGGTTCCGAGCGTAATGAAAGCCACCAAAGTAAGTTCCAGCCTGTTTGGACACCTGTCCATCCGTTCGAGCCTCCGTAACGCGCGTTGGTACGGAAATTTCTAAACTCGCATTCGCCAGCTCAAAAGCCGATATCGAGGGTACGGAGCGCCCCGGAACCTACCACAGCAAATTAATGTCGAGTTTCGGCAGCCGATCATTATTCTCGTTGGCCCGACCGCGGTACGGAACCGTCGGGCCTCCGAAACGCACGTCGATCGAGAAATCCCTACGCTTAGCTTCGCAAATTCGGAAGCTGAGATCTATGGTTTGGAGCGGCTAGGAAACCTCCATAGTAAATTTCTCTGTAATATGGGTAGACGCCAAACCGCCCGGGCCT
This sequence comes from Allium sativum, assembly GCA_030737875.1. Taxonomy (NCBI): domain Eukaryota; kingdom Viridiplantae; phylum Streptophyta; class Magnoliopsida; order Asparagales; family Amaryllidaceae; genus Allium; species Allium sativum. The sequence goes on from CM060921.1 coordinate 742,868,099, forward strand.
TCGAATCGTGCGTTGATCTGGAAATTCCTATACTTGCGCGCGCCCGTTCGAAAGCCGAGATCGAGGGTTCGTAGCACTCTCGAAAGCCACTGTGGTGATTTTCTACAGAGCCTAGGAAATCGCCGACCAGTTCTATGACCTTGCTCCAAAAAGCCCTCCTCAGTTCGAATTAATTCTCGTGCCTTGAACACACTACCCGCCCCGCCCACCCAACCCACGGTGGGGAGTCGATCGTTTTTCTAGTTCGGTCGGTTGCGAACCGGAACCGTTCGGGCCTCCGAAACGTGCATCGATCCAGAAATCCCTGCACTCGGCTTTGCCAATTCAAAAGACAAGATCGAAGGTTCCGAGCGCAATGAAAGCCACCAATGTAAGTTCCAGCCGGTATGGACAGCTGTCCATCCGTTCGGGCCTCCGTATCGCGCGTTGGTACGGAAATTTCTAAACTCGCACTCGCCAGCTCGAAAGCCGATATCGAGGGTACGGTGCGCCCCGGAACCTACCATAGCAAATTAATGTCGAGTTTCGGCAGCCGATCATTATTCTCGTTGGCCCGACCGCGGTACGGAACCGTTGGGCCTCCGAAACGCACGTCGATCGAGAAATCCCTACGCTTGGCTTCGCAAATTCGGAAGCTGAGATCTATGGTTTGGAGCGGCTAGGAAACCTCCATAGTAAATTTCTCTGTAATATGGGTAGATGCCAAACCGCCCGGGCCTTCGAATCGTGCGTTGATCTGGAAATTCCTATACTTGCGCGCGCCCGTTCGAAAGCCGAGATCGAGGGTTCGTAGCGCTCTCGAAAGCCACTGTGGTGATTTTCTACAGAGCCTGAGAAATCGCCGACCAGTTCTTGCCTTCGAATCGATCATTTCTATGACCTAGCTCCAAAAACCCCTCCCCAGTTCAAATTAATTCTCGTGCCTTGAACACACCACCCGCCCCACCCACCCAACCCACGATGGGGAGTCGATCGATTTTCTAGTTCGGTCGGTTCCGATCCGGAACCGTTCGGGCCTCCGAAACGCGCATCGATCCAGAAATTCCTGCATTGGGCTTCGCCAATTCAAAAGAGAAGATCGAAGGTTCCGAGCGTAATGAAAGCCAGCAAAGTAAGTTCCAGCCTGTTTGGACAGCTGTCCATCCGTTCGAGCCTCCGTAACGCGCGTTGGTACGGAAATTTCTAAACTCGCATTCGCCAGCTCGAAAGCCTATATCGAGGGTACGGAGCGCCCCGGAACCTACCATAGCAAATTAATGTCGAGTTTCGGCAGCCGATCATTATTCTCGTTGGCCCGACCGCAGTACGGAACCGTCGGGCCTCCGAAACGCATGTCGATCGAGAAATCCCTACGCTTGGCTTCGCAAATTCGGAAGCTGAGATCTATGGTTTGGAGCGGCTAGGAAACCTCCATAGTAAATTTCTCTGTAATATGGGTAGACGCCAAACCGCCCGGGCCTTCGAATCGTGCGTTGATCTGGAAATTCCTATACTTGCGCGCGCCCGTTCGAAAGCCAAGATCGAGGGTTCGTAGCACTCTCGAAAGCCACTGTGGTGATTTTCTACGGAGCCTAGGAAATCGCCGACCAGTTCTTCCCTTTGAATCGATCATTTCTATGACCTTGATCCAAAAACCCCTCCTCAGTTCGAATTAATTCTCGTGCCTTGAACACACCACCCGCCCCGCCCACCCAACCCACGGTGGGGAGTCGATCGTTTTTCTAGTTCGGTCGGTTGCGAACCGGAATCGTTCGGGCCTCCGAAACGCGCATCGATCCAGAAATACCTGCACTCGGATTCGCCAATTCAAAAGAGAAGATCGAAGGTTCCGAGTGTAATGAAAGCCACCAAAGTAAGTTCCAGTCTGTTTGGACAGCTGTCCATCCGTTCGAGCCTCCGTAACGCGCGTTGGTACGGAAATTTCTAAACTCGGATTCGCCCGCTCGAAAGCCGATATCGAGGGTACAGAGAGCCCCGGAACCTACCATAGCAAATTAATGTCGAGTTTCGGCAGCCGATCATTATTCTCGTTGGCCCGACCGCGGTACGGAACCGTGGGGCCTCCGAAACGCACGTCGATCGAGAAATCCCTACGCTTGGCTTTGCAAATTCGGAAGCTGAGATCTATGGTTTGGAGCGGCTAGGAAACCTCCATAGTAAATTTCTCTGTAATATGGGTAGACGCCAAACCGCCCGGGCCTTCGAATCGTGCGTTGATCTGGAAATTCCTATACTTGCGCGCGCCCGTTCGAAAGCCGAGATCGAGGGTTCGTAGCGCTCTCGAAAGCCACTGTGGTGATTTTCTACAGAGCCTGATAAATCGCCGACCAGTTCTGCCCTTCGAATCGATCATTTCTATGACCTAGCTCCAAAAACCCCTCCCCAGTTCAAATTAATTCTCGTGCCTTGAACACACCACCCGCCCCACCCACCCAACCCACGATGGGGAGTCGATCGTTTTTCTAGTTCGGTCGGTTGTGATCCGGAACCGTTCGGGCCTTCGAAACGCGCATAGATCCAGAAATTCCTGCATTGGGCTTCGCCAATTCAAAATAGAAGATCGAAGGTTCCGAGCGTAATGAAAGCCACCAAAGTAAGTTCCAGCCTGTTTGGACAGCTGTCCATCCGTTCGAGCCTCCGTAACGCGCGTTGGTACGGAAATTTCTAAACTCGCATTCGCCAGCTCGAAAGCCTATATCGAGGGTACGGAGCGCCCCGGAACCTACCATAGCAAATTAATGTCGAGTTTCGGCAGCCGATCATTATTCTCGTTGGCCCGACCGCGGTACGGAACCGTCGGGCCTCCGAAACGCACGTCGATCGAGAAATCCCTACGCTTGGCTTTGCAAATTCGGAAGCTGAGATCTATGGTTTGGAGCGGCTAGGAAACCTCCATAGTAAATTTCTGTGTAATATGGGTAGACGCCAAACCGCCCGGGCCTTCGAATCGTGCGTTGATCTGGAAATTCCTATACTTGCGCGCGCCCGTTCGAAAGCCGAGATCGAGGGTTCGTAGCGCTCTCGAAAGCCACTGTGGTGATTTTCTACAAAGGCTGGGAAATCGCCGACCAGTACTGCCCTTCGAATCGATCATTTCTATGACCTAGCTCCAAAAACCCCTCCTCATTTCGAATTAATTCTCGTGCCTTGAACACACCACCCGCCCCGCCCACCCAAACCACGATGGGGAGTCGATCATTTTTCTAGTTCGGTCGGTTGCGATCCGGAACAGTTCGGGCCTCCGAAACGCGCATCGATCCAGAAATCCCTGCACTGGGCTTCGCCAATTCAAAAGAGAAGATCGAAGGTTCCGAGCGTAATGAAAGCCACCAAAGTAAGTTCCAGCCTGTTTGGACAGCTGTCCATCCGTTCGAGCCTCCGTAACACGCGTTGGTACGGAAATTTCTAAACTCGCATTCGCCAGCTCGAAAGCCGATATCGAGGGTACAGAGAGCCCCGGAACCTACCATAGCAAATTAATGTCGAGTTTCGGCAGCCGATCATTATTCTCGTTGGCCCGACCGCGGTATGGAACCGTCGGGCCTCCGAAACGCACGTCGATCGAGAAATCCGTACGCTTGGCTTTGCAAATTCGGAAGCTGAGATCTATGGTTTGGAGCAGTAAGGAAACCTCCATAGTAAATTTCTCTGTAATATGGGTAGACGCCAAACCGCCCGAGCCTTCGAATCGTGCGTTAATCTGGAAATTCCTATACTTGCGCGCGCCCGTTCGAAAGCCGAGATCGAGGGTTCGTAGCGCTCTCGAAAGCCACTGTGGTGATTTTCTACAGAGCCTGAGAAATCGCCGACCAGTTCTGCCCTTCGAATCGATCATTTCTATGACCTAGCTCCAAAAACCCCTCCCCAGTTCAAATTAATTCTCGTGCCTTGAACACACCACCCGCCCCACCCACCCAACCCACTATGGGGAGTCGATCGTTTTTCTAGTTCGGTCGGTTGCGATCCGGAACCGTTCGGGGCTCCGAAATGCGCATCGATCCAGAAATTCCTGCATTGGGCTTCGCCAATTCAAAAGAGAAGATCGAAGGTTCCGAGCGTAATGAAAGCCACCAAAGTAAGTTCCAGCCTGTTTGGACAGCTGTCCATCCGTTCGAGCCTCCGTAACGCGCGTTGGTACGGAAATTTCTAAACTCGCATTCGCCAGCTCGAAAGCCTATATCGAGGGTACGGAGCGCCCCGGAACCTACCATAGCAAATTAATGTCGAGTTTCGGCAGCCGATCATTATTCTCGTTGGCCCGACCGCGGTACGGAACCGTGGTACGGAACCGTCGCGCCTCCGAAACGCACGTCGATCGAGAAATCCCTACGCTTGGCTTCGCAAATTCGGAAGCTGAGATCTATGGTTTGGAGCGGCTAGGAAACTTCCATAGTAAATTTCTCTGTAATATGGGTAGACGCCAAACCGCCCGGGCCTTCGAATCGTGCGTTGATCTGGAAATTCCTATACTTGCGCGCGCCCGTTCGAAAGCCGAGATCGAGGGTTCGTAGCGCTCTCGAAAGCCACTGTGGTGATTTTCTACAGAGTCTGGGAAATCGCCGACCAGTACTGCCCTTCGAATCGATCATTTCTATGACCTAGCTCCAAAAACCCCTCCTCAGTTCGAATTAATTCTCGTGCCTTGAACACACCACCCGCCCCGCCCACCCAAACCACGATGGGGAGTCGATCATTTTTCTAGTTCGGTCGGTTGCGATTCGGAACCGTTCGGGCCTCCGAAACGCGCATCGATCCAGAAATCCCTGCACTGGGCTTCGCCAATTCAAAAGAGAAGATCGAAGGTTCCGAGCGTAATGAAAGCCACCAAAGTAAGTTCCAGCCTGTTTGGACAGCTGTCCATCCGTTCGAGCCTCCGTAACGCGCGTTGGTACGGAAATTTCTAAACTCGCACTCGCCAGCTCGAAAGCCGATATCGAGGGTACAGAGAGCCGCGGAACCTACCATAGCAAATTAATGTTGAGTTTCGGCAGCCGATCATTATTCTCGATGGCCCGACCGCGGTACGGAACCGTCGGGCCTCCGAAACGCACGTCGATCGAGAAATCCCTACGCTTGGCTTCGCAAATTCGGAAGCTGAGATCTATGGTTTGGAGCGGCTAGGAAACCTCCATAGTAAATTTCTCTGTAATATGGGTAGACGCCAAACCGCCCGGGCCTTCGAATCGTGCGTTGATCTGGAAATTCCTATACTTGCGCGCGCCCGTTCTAAAGCCGAGATCGAGGGTTCGTAGCGCTCTCGAAAGCCACTGTGGTGATTTTCTACAGAGCCTGAGAAATCGCCGACCAGTTCTGCCCTTCGAATCGATCATTTCTATCACCTAGGTCCAAAAACCCCTCCCCAGTTCAAATTAATTCTCGTGCCTTGAACACACCACCCGCCCCACCCCCCCAACCCACGATGGGGAGTCGATCGTTTTTCTAGTTCGGTCGGTTGCGATCCGGAACCGTTCGGGCCTCCGAAACGCGCATCGATCCAGAAATTCCTGCATTGGGCTTCGCCAATTCGAAAGAGAAGATCGAAGGTTCCGAGCGTAATGAAAGCCACTAAAGTAAGTTCCAGCCTGTTTGGACAGCTGTCCATCCGTTCGAGCCTCCGTAACGCGCGTTGGTAAGGAAATTTCTAAACTCGCATTCGCCAGCTCGAAAGCCTATATCGAGGGTACGGAGCGCCCCGGAACCTACCATAGCAAATTAATGTCGAGTTTCGGCAGCCGATCATTATTCTCGTTGGCCCGACCGCGGTACGGAACCGTCGGGCCTCCGAAACGCACGTCGATCGAGAAATCCCTACGCTTGGCTTCGCAAATTCGGAAGCTGAGATCTATGGTTTGGAGCGGCTAGGAAACCTCCATAGTAAATTTCTCTGTAATATGGGTAGACGCCAAACCGCCCGGGCCTTCGAATCGTGCGTTGATCTGGAAATTCCTATACTTGCGTGCGCCCGTTCGAAAGCCGAGATCGAGGGTTCGTAGCGCTCTCGAAAGCCACTGTGGTGATTTTCTATAGAGCCTGGGAAATCTCCGACCAGTTCTGCCCTTTGAATCGATCATTTCTATGACCTAGCTCCAAAAACCCCTCCTCAGTTCGAATTAATTCTCGTGCCTTGAACACACCACCCGCCCCGCCCACCCAAACCACGATGGGGAGTCGATCATTTTTCTAGTTCGGTCGGTTGCGATCCGGAACCGTTCGGGCCTCCGAAACGCGCATCGATCCAGAAATCCCTGCACTGGGCTTCGCCAATTCAAAAGAGAAGATCGAATGTTCCGAGCGTAATGAAAGCCACCAAAGTAAGTTCCAGCCTGTTTGGACAGCTGTCCATCCGTTCGAGCCTCCGTAACGCGCGTTGGTACGGAAATTTCTAAACTCGCATTCGCCAGCTCGAAAGCCGATATCGAGGGTACAGAGAGCCCCGGAACCTACCGTAGCAAATTAATGTCGAGTTTCGGCAGCCGATCATTATTCTCGTTGCCCCGACCGCGGTACGGAACCGTCGGGCCTCCGAAACGCACGTCGATCGAGAAATCCCTACGCTTGGCTTCGCAAATTCGGAAGCTGAGATCTATGGTTTGGAGCGGCTAGGAAACCTCCATATTAAATTTCTCTGTAATATGGGTAGACGCCAAACCGCCCTGGCCTTCGAATCGTGCGTTGATCTGGAAATTCCTATACTTGCGCGCGCCCGTTCGAAAGCCGAGATCGAGGGTTCGTAGCGCTCTCGAAAGCCACTGTGGTGATTTTCTACAGAGCCTGGGAAATCGCCGACCAGTTTTGCCCTTCGAATCGATCATTTCTATGACCTAGCTCCAAAAACCCCTCCCCAGTTCGAATTAATTCTCGTTCCTTGAGCATACCACCCGCCCCGCCCACCCAACCCACGATGGGGAGTCGATCGTTTTTCTAGTTCGGTCGGTTGCGATCCGAAACCGTTCGGGCCTCCGAAACGCGCATCGATCCAGAAATTCCTGCATTGGGCTTCGCCAATTCAAAAGACAAGATCGAAGGTTCCGAGCGCAATGAAAGCCACCAATGTAAGTTCCAGCCTGTATGGACAGCTGTCCATCCGTTCGGGCCTCCGTAACGCGCGTTGTTACGGAAATTTCTAAACTCGCATTCGCCAGCTCGAAAGCCAATATCGAGGGTATGGAGCGCCCCGGAATCTACCATAGCAAATTAATGTCGAGTTTCGGCAGCCGATCATTATTCCCGTTGGCTCGACCGCGGAACGGAACCGTCGGGCCTCCGAAACGCACGTCGATCGAGAAATCCCTACGCTTGGCTTCGCAAATTCGGAAGCTGAGATCTATGGTTTGGAGCAGCTAGGAAACCTCCATAGTAAATTTCTCTGTAATATGGGTAGACGCCAAACCGCCCGGGCCTTCGAATCGTGCGTTGATCGAGAAATTCCTATACTTGCGCGTGCCCGTTCGAAAGCCGAGATCGAGGGTTCGTAGCGCTCTCGAAAGCCACTGTGGTGATTTTCTACAGAGCCTGGGAAATCGCCGACCAGTTCTGCCCTTCGAATCGATCATTTCTATGACCTAGCTCCAAAAACCCCTCCCCAGTTCGAATTAATTCTCGTGCCTTGAACACACCACCCGCCCCGCCCACCCAACCCACGATGGGGAGTCGATCGTTTTTCTAGTTCGGTCGGTTGCGATCCGGAACCGTTCGGGCCTCCGAAACGTGCATCGATCCAGAAATTCCTGCATTGGGCTTTGCCAATTCAAAAGAGAAGATCGAAGGTTCCGAGCGTAATGAAAGCCACCAGAGTAAGTTCCAGCCAGTTTGGACAGCTGTCCATCCGTTCGAGCCTCCGTAACGCGCGTTGTTACGGAAATTTCTAAACTCGCATTCGCCAGCTCGAAAGCCGATATCGAGGGTACGGAGCGCCCCGGAACCTACCATAGCAAATTAATGTCGAGTTTCGGCAGCCGATCATTATTCTCGTTGGCCCGACCGCGGTACGGAACCGTCGGGACTCCGAAACGCACGTCGATCGAGAAATCCCTACGCTTGGCTTCGCAAATTCGGAAGCTGAGATCTATGGTTTGGAGCGGCTAGGAAACCTCCATAGTAAATTTCTCTGTAATATGGGTAGACGCCAAACCGCCCGGGCCTTCGAATCGTGCGTTGATCTGGAAATTCCTATACTTGCGCGCGCCCGTTCGAAAGCCGAGATCGAGGGTTCGTAGCGCTCTCGAAAGCCACTGTGGTGATTTTCTACAGAGCCTAGGAAATCGCCGACCAGTTCTTCCCTTTGAATCGATCATTTCTATGACCTAGCTCCAAAAACCCCTCCTCAGTTCGAATTAATTCTCGTGCTTTGAACACACCACCCGCCGCGCCCACCCAACCCACGGTGGGGAGTCGATCGTTTTTCTAGTTCGGTCGGTTGCGAACCGGAACCGTTCGGGCCTCCGAAACGCGCATCGATCCAGAAATCCCTGCACTCGGCTTTGCCAATTCAAAAGACAAGATCGAAGGTTCCGAGCGCAATGAAAGCCACCAATGTAAGTTCCAGCCTGTATGGACAGCTGTCCATCCGTTCGGGCCTCCGTAACGCGTGTTGTTACGGAAATTTCTAAACTCACATTCGCCAGCTCGAAAGCCAATATCGAGGGTACGGAGCGCCCCAGAACCTACCATAGCAAATTAATGTCGAGTTTCGGCAGCGGATAATTATTCTCGTTGGCCCGACCGCGGTATGGAACCGTCGGGCCTCCGCAACGCACGTTGATCGAGAAATCCCTACGCTTGGCTTCGCAAATTCGGAAGCTGAGATCTATGGTTTGGAGCGGCTAGGAAACCTCCATAGTAAATTTCTCTGTAATATTGGTAGACGCCAAACCGCCCGGGCCTTCGAATCGTGCGTTGATCTGGAAATTCCTATACTTGCGCGCGCCCGTTCGAAAGCCGAGATCGAGGGTTCGTAGCACTCTCGAAAGCCACTGTGGTGATTTTCTACAGAGCCCGGGAAATCGCCGACCAGTACTGCCCTTCGAATCGATCATTTCTATGACCTAGCTCCAAAAACCCCTCCCCAGTTCGAATTAATTCTCATGCCTTGAACACACCACCCGCCCCGCCCAACCAACCCACGATGGGGAGTCGATCGTTTTTCTAGTTCGGTCGGTTGCGATCCGGAACCGTTCGGGCCTCCGAAACGCGCATCGATCCAGAAATCCCTGCACTGGGCTTCGCCAATTCAAAAGAGAAGATCGAAGGTTCCGAGCGTAATGAAAGCCACCAAAGTAAGTTCCAGCCTATTTGGACAGCTGTCCATCCGTTCGAGCCTCCGTAACGCGCGTTGGTACGGAAATTTCTAAACTCGCATTCGCCAGCTCGAAAGCCGATATCGAGGGTACAGAGAGCCCCGGAACCTACCATAGCAAATTAATGTCGAGTTTCGGCAGCCGATCATTATTCTCGTTGGCCCGACCGCGGTACGGAACCATCGGGCCTCCGAAACGCACGTCGATCGAGAAATCCCTACGCTTGGCTTCGCAAATTCGGAAGCTGAGATCTATGGTTTGGAGCGGCTAGGAAACCTCCATAGTAAATTTCTCTGTAATATGGGTAGATGCCAAACCGCCCGGGCCTTCGAATCGTGCGTTGATCTGGAAAGTCCTATACTTGCGCGCGCCCGTTCGAAAGCCGAGATCGAGGGTTCGTAGCGCTCTCGAAAGCCACTGTGGTGATTTTCTACAGAGCCTGGGAAATCGCCGACCAGTTCTGCCCTTCGAATCGATCATTTCTATGACCTAGCTCCAAAAACCCCTCCCCAGTTCGAATTAATTCTCGTGCCTTGAACACACCACCCGCCCCGCCCACCCAACCCACGATGGGGAGTCGATCGTTTTTCTAGTTCGGTCGGTTGCGATCCGGAATCGTTCGGTCCTCCGAAACGCGCATCGATCCAGAAATTCCTGCATTAGGCTTCGCCAATTCAAAAGACAAGATCGAAGGTTCCGAGCGCAATGAATGCCACCAATGTAAGTTCCAGCCTGTATGGACAGCTGTCCATCCGTTCGGGCCTCCGTAACGCGCGTTGTTACGGAAATTTCTAAACTCGCATTCGCCAGCTCGAAAGCCAATATCGAGGGTATGGAGCGCCCCGGAACCTACCATAGCAAATTAATGTCGAGTTTCGGCAGCCGATCATTATTCCCGTTGGCCCGACCGCGGTACGGAACCGTCGGGCCTCCGAAACGCACGTCGATCGAGAAATCCCTACGCTTGGCTTCGCAAATTCGGAAGCTGAGATCTATGGTTTGGAGCAGCTAGGAAACCTCCATAGTAAATTTCTCTGTAATATGGGTAGACGCCAAACCGCCCGGGCCTTCGAATCTTGCGTTGATCGGGAAATTCCTATACTTGCGCGCGCCCGTTCGAAATCCGAGATCGAGGGTTCGTAGCGCTCTCGAAAGCCACTGTGGTGATTTTCTACAGAGCCTGGGAAATCGCCGACCAGTTCTGCCCTTCGAATCGATCATTTCTATGACCTAGCTCCAAAAACCCCTCCCCAGTTCGAATTAATTCTCGTGCCTTGAACACACCACCCGCCCCGCCCACCCAACCCACGATGGGGAGTCAATCATTTTTCTAGTTCGGTCGGTTGCGATCCGGAACCGTTCGGTACTCCGAAACGCGCATCGATCCAGAAATTCCTGCATTGGGCTTTGCCAATTCAAAAGAGAAGATCGAAGGTTCCGAGCGTAATGAAAGCCACCAGAGTAAGTTCCAGCCAGTTTGGACAGCTGTCCATCCGTTCGAGCCTCCGTAACGCGCGTTGTTACGGAAATTTCTAAACTCGCATTCGCCAGCTCGAAAGCCGATATCGAGGGTACGGAGCGCCCCGGAACCTAACATAGCAAATTAATGTCGAGTTTCGGCAGCCGATCATTATTCTCGTTGGCCCGACCGCGGTACGGAACCTTCGGGCCTCCGTAACGCACGTCGATCGAGAAATCCCTACGCTTGGCTTCGCAAATTCGGAAGCTGAGATCTATGGTTTGGATCGGCTAGGAAACCTCCATAGTAAATTTCTCTGTAATATGGGTAGACGCCAAACCGCCCGGGCCTTCGAATTGTGCGTTGATTTGGAAATTCCTATACTTGCGCGCGCCCGTTCGAAAGCCGAGATCGAGGGTTCGTAGCGATCTCGAAAGCCACTGTGGTGATTTTCTACAGAGCCTAGGAAATCGCCGACCAGTTCTTCCCTTTGAATCGATCATTTCTATGACCTAGCTCCAAAAACCCCTCCTTAGTTCGAATTAATTCTCGTGCCTTGAACACACCACCCGCCCCGCCCACCCAACCTACGGTGGGGAGTCGATCGTTTTTCTAGTTCGGTCGGTTGCGAACCGGAACCGTTCGGGCCTCCGAAACGCGCATCGATCCAGAAATCCCTGCACTCGGCATTGCCAATTCAAAAGACAAGATCGAAGGTTCCGAGCGCAATGAAAGCCACCAATGTAAGTTCCAGCCTGTATGGATAGCTGTCCATCTGTTCGGGCCTCCATAACGCTCGTTGTTACGGAAATTTCTAAACTCGCATTCGCCAGCTCGAAAGCCAATATCGAGGGTACGGAGAGCCCCAGAACCTACCATAGCAAATTAATGTCGAGTTTCGGCAGCCGATCATTATTCTCGTTGGCCCGACCGCGGTACGGAACCGTCGGGCCTCCGAAACGCACGTCGATCGAGAAATCCCTACGCTTGGCTTTGCAAATTCGGAAGCTGAGATCTATGGTTTGGAGAGGCTAGGAAACCTCCATAGTAAATTTCTCTGTAATATGGGTAGACGCCAAACCGCCTGGGCCTTTGAATCGTGCGTTGATCTGGAAATTCCTATACTTGCGTGCGCCCGTTCGAAAGCCGAGATCGAGGGTTCGTAGCACTCTCGAAAGCCACTGTGGTGATTTTCTACAGAGCCTGGGAAATCGCCGACCAGTACTGCCCTTCGAATCGATCATTTCTATGACCTAGCTCCAAAAACCCCTCCCTAGTTCGAATTAATTCTCATGCCTTGAACACACCACCCGCCCCGCCCAACCAACCCACGATGGGGAGTCGATCGTTTTTCTAGTTCGGTCGGTTGCGTTCCGGAACCGTTCGGGCCTCCGAAACGCGCATCGATCCAGAAATTCCTGCATTGGGCTTCGCCAATTCAAAAGAGAAGATCGAAGGTTCCGAGCGTAATGAAAGCCACCAAAGTAAGTTCCAGCCTGTTTGGACAGCTGTCCATCCGTTCGAGCCTCCGTAATGCGCGTTGGTACGGAAATTTCTAAACTCGCATTCGCCAGCTCGAAAGCCAATATCGAGGGTACGGAGCGCCCCGGAACCTACCATAGCAAATTAATGTCGATTTTCGGCAGCCGATCATTATTCTCGTTGGCCCGACCGCGGTACGGAACCGTCGGGCCTCCGAAACGCACGTCGATCGAGAAATCCCTACGCTAGGCTTCGCAAATTCGGAAGCTGAGATCTATGGTTTGGAGCGGCTAGGAAACCTCCATAGTAAATTTCTCTGTAATATGGGTAGACGCCAAACTTCCCGGGCCTTCGAATCGTGCGTTGATCTGGAAATTCCTATCCTTGCGCGCGCCCATTCGAAAGCCGAGATCGAGGGTTCGTAGCGCTCTCGAAAGCCACTGTGGTGATTTTCTATAGAGCCTGGGAAATCTCCGACCAGTTCTGCCCTTCGAATCGATCATTTCTATGACCTAGCTCCAAAAACCCCTCCTCAGTTCGAGTTAATTCTCGTGCCTTGAACACACCACCCGCCCCGCCCACCCAAACCAAGATGGGGAGTCGATCGTTTTTCTAGTTCGGTCGGTTGCGATCCGGAACCGTTCGGGCCTCCGAAACGTGCATCGATCCAGAAATCCCTGCACTGGGCTTCGCCAATTCAAAAGAAAAGATCGAAGGTTCCGAGCGTAACGAAAGCCACCAAAGTAAGTTCCAGCCTGTTTGGACAGCTGTCCATCCGTTCGAGCCTCCGTAACGCGCGTTGGTACGGAAATTTCTAAACTCGCATTCGCCAGCTCGAAAGCCGATATCGAGGGTACGGAGCGCCCCGGAACCTTCCATAGCAAATTAATGTCGAGTTTCGGCAGCCGATCATTATTCTCGTTGGCCCGACCGTGGTACGGAACCGTCGGGCCTCCGAAACGCACGTCGATCGAGAAATCCCTACGCTTGGCTTCGCAAATTCGGAAGCTGAGATCTATGGCTTGGAGCGTCTAGGCAACCTCCATAGTAAATTTCTCTATAATATGGGTAGACGCCAAACCGCCCGGGCCTTCGAATCGTGCGTTGATCTGGAAATTCCTATACTTGCGTGCGCCCGTTCGAAAGCCGAGATCAAGGGTTCGTAGCGCTCTCGAAAGCCACCGTGGTAATTTTCTACAGAGCCAGGGAAATCGCCGACCAGTTCTGCCCTTTGAATCGATCATTTCTATGACCTAGCTCCAAAAACCCCTCCTCAGTTCGAATTAATTCTCGTGCATTGATATGGAAATTCCTATACTCGCATATTGCCAGTTCGAAGGCCGAGATCGAGGGTCCGAAGCACTCTCAAAAGCCACCATGGTGACTTTCTCCAGAGCCTGGAAAATTGCCCAACAGTTCTTCCTTTTAAAATGACCGTTTTAGTGACCTTGATCCGAAAACCCCTCCTCAGCTCGAATTCATTCTCGGGCCTTGAACGCACCACATGCACCACGCATCCAACCTATTGTGGGGAGTCGATCGTTTTTCTAGTTCGGTCGGTTCCGATCCGGGACCGTTCAGGCCTCCGAAACGCTCGTCGATCAGGAAATCCCTGCAGTCGGCTTCACTAATTCAAAAGACAAAATCGAAGGTTCCGAGCGCAATGAAAACCACCATAGTAAGTTCTATCGGGTTTAAACAGCTGTCCATTTGTTCGGGCCTCCGAAATGCGCATTATTAAGGAAATTCCTGTACTAGCATTCGCCAGTTCGAAAGTCGACATCGAGGGACCAGAGCGGCCCGACCTACCATAGCAACTTAATACCGAAATTCGGCAACCAATAGTTATTCCCATTGGCTCGACCATGCTGTAGAACCATCGATCCTTCGAGATGCACGTCGATCGAGAAATCACTACGCTTGGCTTCGCAAATCCGAAAGCTGAGATTTTTGGTTTGGAGCGGCTAGGAAATCTCTATAGTAAATATCTCCGTAACATGGGTAGACGCCAAACCGGTCGGGCCTTCGAAACATGCATTGATCTGGAAATTCCTATACTCGCGTTCGCCAGTTCGAAAGTCGAGATCTATGGTTCGGAGCGCTCTCGAAAGCCACCATGGTGACTTTTTGTAGAGCCTGGGAAATCGCCAAACAGATCTGCCCTTTGAAACGAGCATTTGAGTGACCTACCACCAAAAACCCCTTCTCAGTTTGAATTCTATCTCGGGCCTTGAACACACCACCCACCCCACCCACCCGACCCAAGGGAGTCGATTTTTTTCTAGTTCGATCGGTTGCGATCCAGGACCATCCGGGCCTCCGAAACGAGCGTCGATTAGGAATCTCTACACTCGGCTTTATCAATTCAAAAGACAAAATAGGGGGTTCCGAGCGCGAAAAAAGCAACCATAGTAAGTTCTATCGGGTTTAGACAACTGTCCATCCATTCGGGCCTCTGAAACGCACATTGTTACGGAAATTCCTATACTCGAATTCGCCAGTTCGCAAGTTGACATCGAGGGTACGAAGCGCCCCAGAACCTATCATAGCAACTTAATACCGAGTTTCGGCAGCTGATCATTTTTCCCATTGGCCCGGCCGTGGTACGGAACAGTCGGGCCTCTGAAACGCACGGCGATCGAGAAATCTCTATACTTGGCTTTGCAAATTCGAAAGCTGAGATTTTTGGTTTGGAGCGGCTAGGAAACCTCCATAGTAAATTTCTCCGTAATGTGGGTAGACGCCTAGCCGCCCGAGCCTTCGCACTGTACATTGATCGAGAAATTCCTATACTCGCGTTTGCCAGTTCGAAGGCCGAGATCGAGGGTCTGGAGCACTCTCAAAAGTCACCATGGTGACTTTCTGCAGAGCCTGGGAAATCGGCCAATAGTTCTGCCCTTTAAATTGATCATTTCAATGGCCTAGCTCCAAAAAAGCCTTGAACACACCACCCGTGGCACGCACCCAATCCACGGTGGTGAGTCAATCGTTTTTCTAGTTCAGTCTGTTGCGATCTGGGACCGTTCAGGCGTCTGAAACACGCGTCGATCGGGAAATCCCTGCACTCGGCTTCGCTAATTTGAAAGACAAGATCGAAGGTTCCAAGCGCGACGAAAGCCACCATAGTATGTTCTATCGGGTTTAGATACGAGTCCATTCGTTTGGGCCTCCAAAACGCGCATTATTAAGGAAATTCCTATACTTGCATTCGCCAGTTAGAAAGCCGACATCGAGGGACCAGAGCGCCCCGGTCCCTACCATAGCAACTTAATACTGAGATTCGGCAGCCGATAGTTATTCCCATTGGCCCGACCACGTTACGGAACCATCGGGCCTTCGAAACACACGTCGATCGAGAAATCCCTACGCTTGGATTCGCATATTCGGAAGCTGAGCTTTTTGGTTTGGAGTTACTAGGAAGCCTCCATAGTAAATTTTTCCGTAATATGGGTAGACGCCAAACTACCCAGGCCTTCGAAGCGTGCGTTGACCTGGAAATTCCTATACTTGCGTTCTCTAGTTCGAAAGCCAAGACCGAGCGTTCAGAGTGCTATCCAAAGCCAGCGTGGTGAATTTCCGCGTAGCCTGGGAAATCACCCAACAGTTCTGCCCTTTGAAACCAGCATTTTAGTGACCTAGCTCCAAAAACACCTCCTCATCTCGAATTCATTCTCAGGCCTTGAACACACCAACCGCCCCACCCACCCACCCATGATGGGGAGTCGATCGTTTTTGTAAATTGGTCGATTGTGATCCGTGACCGTTCAGGCATTCTAAACGCATGTCGATCGGGAAATCCCTGCACTTGGCTTCGCCAATTCAAAAGACAAGATCGAAGGATCCGAGGGCAACCAAAGTCACCATAGTAAGTTCTATCAGGTCTAGACAGATATCCACGCGTTCGGGCCTCCGAAACACACATAGTTATGGAAATTCCTATACTCGCATTCGCCAGTTCAAAAGCCAACGTCGAGGGTTCGGAGCACCCAGAACCTAACATAGAAACTTAATACCGAGTTTCCATAGCCGATCATTATTCCCGCTGGCCCGACAGTGGTACGGAACCGTCAGGCCTTCAAAACCACGTCGATCAAGAAATCCCTATGCTTGGCTTCGCAACTCGGAAGCTGAGATTTATGGTTTGGAGCGGCTAGGAAACCTCCATAGTAAATTTCTCCGTAATATGGGTAGACACCAAACCGCCAGGCCTTCGAAGCGTGCATTGATCTAGAAATTCCTATACTCGCGTTCTCCGGTTCGAAAGTCGAGATCGAGGGTTTCGAGTGCTCTCGAAAGCCACCATGGTGACTTTCTACAGAGCCTGGGAAATAGCCCAACAGTTCTGCACTTTGATATGAGCATTTTAGTGACCTAGCTCCAAAAAACTCCTCCTCAGTTCAAATTCATTCTAGTGCCTTTAACACACCAACCGCCACACCCACCCAACCCACGGGGTGGAGTCAATCGTTTTTCTAGTTCGGTCGGTTACGATCCAGGACCGCTCGTGGCTCCGAAACGCGCGTTGATCAAGAAATCCCAGAACTCGGCTTTGCCAATTCAAAAGACAAGATCGATGGTTCCGAGCACAACGAAAGCCACCAAAGTAAGGTCTATCAGGTTTAGACTGCTGTCCATCCGTTCAGTTCTCCAGAACGCGCGTTGTTATGGAAATTCCTATACTCACTTTTGCCAGTTCGAAAGTCAAGATCGAGGGTTCGGAGCACCCCGGAACCTATCACAGCAACTTAGTACCAAGTCTTAAAAGCCGATCATTATTCCCGTTTGCCCGACCGCGTTAGGGAACTGCCAGGCCTCTGTAGCTCACGTCGACTGATAAATCCCTACTCTCCGCTTCGCAAATTCGGAAGCTGAGATATATGGTTTGGAGCGGGTAGGAAACCTTCACGGTAAATTTCTCTATAATATTGGTAGACGCCAAACCACCCGGGCCTTCGAAGCGTACGTTGATCTGGAAATTCCTATACTCGTGTTTTCCATCTTGAAAGCCGAAATAGAGGGTTAGGAGTGCTCTAGAAAGCCACCGTGGTGACTTTCTTCAGAGCTTATGAAATCGTCCAATAGTTCTGCCCTTTGAAACAAGCGTTTCAGTGACCTGGCTCCAAAAACCCCTCCTTAGCCCGAATTAATTCTCGAACCTTAAACACACCACCCGCCCCACCCATCCAAACCATTGTAGGGAGTCGATCATTTTTCTAGTTCGGTCGGTTGCGATCCGGGACCGTTCGGATCCCCGAAACGCGCATCGATCGTGAAATCTCTGCACTCGGCTTCGCCAATTCAAAAGACAAGATAGGGGGTTCCGAGCACGACGAAAGCAACCACAGTAAGTTCTAACGGGTTTAGACAGCTATCGATTCGTTCGGGCCTCCGAAACGCGTGTTATTATGGAAATTGCTATACCTGCATTCGCCAGTTCGAAAGCCGACATTGAGGGTTCGGAGCGCCCCGGTACCTACCATAGCAACTTAAAACTGATTTTCGACTACCGATCGTTATTCCCGTTGGCCCGACAGTGGTACAGAACCGTCGAGCCTCCAAAACGTGCATCGATCTAGAAATCCCAAGGCTTATGTTCGCAAATTCAGTACATGAGATCAATGGTTTGGAGCGGCTAGGAAACCTCCATAGTAAATTTCTCCGCAATATAGAAAGATGCCAAACCGCCTGTGCCTTCAAAGCGTGTGTTGATCTGGAAATTCCTTTACTTGCATTCGCTAGATCGAAAGCCGAGATCGAGGGTTCTGAGCGTTCTCGAAAGCCACCGTGGTGACTTTCAGCACAGCCTGGAAAACAGCCCAACAATTCGGCCTTTTGTAACGAGCATTTTAGGGATCTAGCTCCAAAAACCCCTCCTCAGTTCGAATTCTTTCTTGGGCCTTGAACGGACCACCCGCCCCACCCACCCGACCCATGGTGGGGAGTCGATTGCTTTTCTATTTTTGTCGGTTCCGATCCAGGACCGTTCGGGCCTCCAAAACGTGCGTCGATCGTGAAATCCCTGCACTAGGCTTCGCTAATTCAAAAGACAAGATTGAGGGTTCCGAGCACAATGAAAGAAACCATAGCAAGTTCTATCGGGTTTATACAGCTATCGATCTGTTTGGGCCTCCGAAACGCGCGTTGTTACGGAAATTCCAATACTCGCATTCGCCAGTATGAAAGTTGTCATCGAGGGTTCGAAGCGCCCTGGAACCTACCATAGCAACACTGATACCGAGTTTTGGTAGCCGAGCGTTATTCCCATTTGCCTAATCGTGGAACGGAACCGTCGGGCCTTCGAAACTCACGGCGACCGAGAAATACCTACGCTTGGCTTCGCAAATTCGGGAGCAGAGATCTATGGTTTAGTGCGGCTAGGAAACCTCCATAGTCAATTTCTCCGTAATATGGGAAGACGCCAACCCGCTCGAGCCTTCGAACCATGCGTCGATCTAGGAATTTCTATACTCGCGTTTGCAAAGCCTGGGATCGAGAGCCACTGTAGTGGCTTTCTGCAAAGCCTGGGAAATCGCCCAAAAGTTCTACCCTTTGAAACGAGCATTTTAGAGACCAAGCTCCAAAAACCTACCTCGGTTCAATTTCATTCTCGGGTCTTGAACACACCACCCGCCACACCCACCCGACGGTGGGGAGTCGATCGTTTTTCTAGTTCGGTCGGTTGTGATCCAAAATCGTTCGGGCCTCCGAAATGCGCATCGATTCGGAAATCCCTGCACTCAGCTTCTCCTATTCAAAAGACAAGATTGAGGGTTCCGAGCGTGACGAAAGCCACCATCGAAAGTTCTATCGGGTTTAGACAGTTGTCCTTCCGTTCGGGCCTCTGAAATGGGCATTGTTACGGAAATTCTTATACTCACATTCGCCAGTTTGAAAGCCAAGATCGAGGGTTCGGAGCACCCCGGAACGTACAATAGAAAATTAACACCGAGATTCTGTAGCCGACTGTTATTCCCTTGCCCGACCGTGGTACTAAACCGTCGAGCCTTCGAAACGCACGTCGATAAAGAAAATCCCTACACTTGGCTTCACAAATTCGAAAGCTGAGATTTAGGGTTGGACGGCTAGGAAACCTCCATTGTAAATTTCTCCATAATATGGGTAGAGCCCAAACCGCCCGGGCCTTTGAAGCGTGCATTGATCTGGAAATTCCTACACTTGCATTTCCCAGTTCGAAAGCCGAGATCGAGGGTTCAGAACGCTCTCGAAAGCCACCATTGTGACTTTGTGCAGAGCCTGAGAAATAGCCCAACAGTTCTTCCTTTTGAAATGAGCATTTTAGTGACCTAGCTCAAAAAATCCCTCCTCATTTCAAATTCATTCTCATGCCCTGAACACACCAAACGCCCCACCCACCCAACCCATGGTGGGGAGTCGATTGTTTTTCTAGTTCGGTCGGTTACGATCCAGGACCGTTCGGGCCTTCAAAATGCGCATCGATCTTAAAATCCCTGAACTCGGCTTCACAGATTCAAAATAAAAGTTCGAGGGTTGTGAGTGCGACGAAAGCCACCATATTAAGTTCTATCGGGTTTAGACAGTTGTTCATCCATTTGGGCCTCCAAAACGCGCGTTGTTACATAAATTCCTATACTTGCATTCGTCAGTTCGAAAGTCAAGATCGAGGATACGGAGTGCCCCGGAACCTACCACAGCAACTTAATACCAAGTTTCGGTAGTCGATCGTTATTCCCGTTGGCCCGACTGTGTTACGGAACCGCCGGGCCTTGGAAACGCACATCGATCGGAAGACGTGATCTATGGTTTGCTACAGCTAGGCTACCTCCATG
The DNA here is from genome assembly GCA_030737875.1 of Allium sativum. Lineage (NCBI taxonomy): Eukaryota > Viridiplantae > Streptophyta > Magnoliopsida > Asparagales > Amaryllidaceae > Allium > Allium sativum. The sequence goes on from CM060921.1 coordinate 742,888,144, forward strand.
GCAAATTTCCCCGTAATATGGGTGGACGCTAAACCACCTGGGCCTTAGAAGAGTGCATTGATGTGGAAATTCCTATACTCGCGTTTACCAGCTCGAAAGTCGAGACCGAGGGTTCGGAGCGCTCTAGAAAGCGACCGTGGCGACTTTCTACAGAACCTATGAAATCATCCAACAGTTTTAACCTTTGAAACAAGCGTTTCAGTGACCTAACTCCAAAAAACTCTCCTCAGCTCGAATACATTCTCGGGCCTTAGACACATCACCCGCCCCACCCAGCCAAACCACGGTTGGGAGTTGGTCATTTCCCTAGTTCGGTCGGTTGCGATCCAGGACCGTTTGGGCCCCCAAAACGTGGATCGATCGTAAAGTCCCTGCACTCGGCTTCGCTAATTCAAAAGACAAGGTTGATGGTCCCGAGCGCGACGAAACCAACCATACTAAGTTCTGTCGGGTTTAGACAGCCATCGATCCGTTTGGGCCTCCGAAACGCGCATTGTTATGGAAATTCCTATACTTGCATTCGCTAGTACAAAAGCCGACACCGAGATTTCGGAGCACCTTGGAACCTACAATAGCAACTTAATACCGAGTTTCGGCAACCGATTGTTATTCCCGTTGGCCCGACCGTGGAATGGATCCATTGAGCCTTCAAAACACACGTCGATCGAGAAATCCCAATGCTTGGCTTCGCAAATTCGGAAGCAGAGATCAATGGTTTGGAGCGGCTAGGAAACATCCATAGTATATTTCTCCGCAATATGGGAAGTCGGCAAACCGCTCGAGCCTTCGAAGCGTGCGTTGATCTGGAAATTCCTATACTCGCGTTCGGAAGTTCGAAAGCCGAGATCGAGGGTTCGGAGCGCTCTCGAAAGCCACCATGGTGACTTTCTGCAGAGCCTGGGAAATAACCCAACAGTTCTACCCTCTGAAATGAGCATTTTAGTGACCTTGCTCGAAAAACCCCTCCTAAGTTTGAATTCATTCTCGGGCCTTGAACACACCACCCCCCCCCCCCCCCCACTGAACCCAGGTGAGCAGTCAATTGTTTTTCTATTTCTGTCGGTTGCGATCCGGGACCGTTTGGGCCTCCGAAACATGCATCGATCGTGAAATCCCTGCACTCGGCTTCGCCAATTCAAAATACAAGATCGAGGGTTCCGAGCGCGACGAAAGCAACCATAGCAAGTTCTATCGGGTTTATACAGCTATCGATCCGTTTGAGCCTCCGAAACGAGCGTTGTTACGGAAATTCCTATACTCTCATTTTCCAGTTCGAAAGCCGACATCGAGGGTTTGGAGCGTCCTGGAACCAACCATAGCAACTTAATACCGAGTTTCGGCAGCCGATCGTTATTTTCGCTGGCCTGACCGTGCAACGGAACCATACTGCCTTCGAAATGCATGCCGATCTAGAAATCCCAATGCTCGGCTTCGAAAATTTGGAAGGTGAGGTCTATAGTTTGTTGCAGCTAGGAAACCTCCACAATAAATTTCTCTGTAATATAGGAAGATGCCAAGCCGCTCAAGCCTTCGAAGCGTGCGTTGATCTGGAAATTCCTATACTCACGTTTGCTAGTTCGAAATCCAAGATCGAGGTATTGGAGCGCTCTCGAAAGACACTATGGTGACTTTCTGCAAAGTCTGGGAAATCGCCCAGTAGTTCTGCCCTTTGAAATGAGTGTTTCTGTGACCTAGCTCCAAAAACCCTGCCTCAGCTCAAATTCATTCTCGGGCCTTGAACACACCACCCGCCCTACCCAACAGTTCTGCCCTTTGAAACTAGCGTTTCAATGACCTAGCTCCAAAAACCCCTCGTCAGCTCGAATTCATTCTTGGGCCTTGAATACATAACCTGCCCCGCCCAACCAACGGAGGGGATTCTACCGTTTTTCTAGTTTGGTCGATTGCGATTTGGGACCGTTCGAGCCTTCGAAACGCGCGTCGATCGGGAAATCCCCGCACTCGGCTTCGCCAATTCAAAAGACCAGATTAAAGATTTCGAGCGCGTTGAAAGCCACCATAGTAAGTTCTATCGGGTTTAGACAGCTGTCCATCCGTTCGGGCCACCGAAACGCTAGTTGTTATGGAAATTCTTGTACTCGCATTCGCTAGTTCGAAAGCCGAAATCGAGGGTTCGGAGCGCCCTGGAACCTATAATAGCATCTTAATACCGAGTTTCGGCAGCCGATCGTTATTCTCATTGGGCCAACCATGGTACGGAAACGTCGAGCCTCGGAAACCCACGTCGATCGAGAAATCCCTACACTTGGCTTCGCAAATTCGCAAACTGAGATTTATGGTTTGACGCGACTAGGAAACCTTCATAGTAAATTTCTCCATAATATGGGTAGACGCGAAACAGCATGGGGCTTCGAAGCGTGTGTTGATCTGGAAATTCATATACTCGCATTTGCCAGTTCGAAAGACGAGATCGAGGGTATGGAGCGCTCTCGAAAGCCACCGTGGTGACTTTCTACAGAGCCTGGGAAATCTCCCAACAGTTCTGCCCCTTGAAACGAGAATTTTTGTGACCTAGCTCAAAAAACCGCTCCTCGGTCCAAATTCATTCTCAGGCCTTGAACACCCCACCCGCCCCACCCACCCGACCCGTAGTGGGGAGTTGATTGTTTTCCTAGTTTGGTAAGTTGCGATCCGGGACTGTTCGGGCCTCTGAAACGAGCGTGCATCGGGAAATCCTAGCACTCGCTTTCGCCGATTCAAAAGACCAGATCGAAGGTTCAGAGCACGACGAAAGCCACCATAGTAAGTTCTATCGGGTTTAGAAAGTTGTCCTTCCGTTCAGGCCTTCGAAATGCGCGTTGTTAAGGAAATTCCTGTGCTTGCATTCGGCAGTTCGAAAGCCAAGATTGAGGGTTCGAAGCGCCCCGGAACCAAACATATAAACATAATACCGAGTTTCGGTGGCCGATCATTATTCTTGTTGGCCCGACCGCGATACAGAATCGTGGGGCCTTAGAAACCCACGTCGATCGAGAAATCCCTACGCTTGGCTTCGCAAATTAGTAAACTGAGATGTGTGGTTTGGATTCATTCATTCTTGATTCGAATTCGTTCTCGGGCTTTGAACACACCACCCGCCCCACCCACCCGACTCATGATGAGGAGTCGAACATTTTTCTAGTTCCGTCGGTTGCGATCTGGGACCGTTCGTGCCTCCGAAACACGCTTCGATCGGGAAATCCCTGTACTCGGCTTCGTCAATTCAAAAGACAAGATCGAGGGTTTCAAGCGCGACGAAATCCACCATAGTAAGTCCTATCAGGTTTAACGGTTGTCCATCCGTTTGGGCCTCCGAAATGAGCGTTGTAATGGAAATTCCCATACACGCATTCGCCAGTTCAAAAGATGAGATCGAGGGTTCGAAGCGCACCAGAACCTACCATAGCAACTTAATACCGAGTTTCAGCTGCCGATCGCTATTCCCGTTGTCCCGACCATGGTATGGAACCGTCGGGCATCCGAAGCACACGACAATCGAGGAATCCGTATGCTAGGGTTCGCAAATTCGGAAGCTGAGATATATGGTTTGGAGCGGCTATTAAACCTCCATAGTAAATTTATCCGTAACATGGGTAAACACAGAACCGTCCAGGGCTTCAAAGCGTGCGTTGATCTAGAAATTCCTATACTCATGTTCGCCCGTTCGGGAGCCAAGGTAGTGGGTTCGAAGCGCTCTCGAAATCCATTGTGGTGACATTATATACAGCCTGGGAAATCATCCAATAGTTCTGTGCTTTGAAACGGGCATTTTAGTGACCTAGCTCCAAAAAACCCTCCTCATTTAAAATTCATTATTGGGTCTTGAACAACCACCCGCCCCACCCACCCGACCCACAGTAGGGAGTCGATTGTTTTTCTAGTTCGGTCGGTTGTGATCAAGGACCGTTCGGGCCTTCGAAACGCGCGTCGATAGGGAAATTGCTGCACTCAGCTTCGCCAATTCAAAAGACTAGATCGAGGGTTCAGAGCATGACGAAAGCCACCATAGTAAGTTCTATCGGCCTTAGACAGCTATCCGTCTGTTCAGGCCTTCGAAATGCGCGTTGTTACGGAAATTCCTATACTCTCACTTGCTAGATCGAAAGCCTAGATCGAGGGCTTGGAGCACCCCAAAACCAACCATAGCAATTTAATACCGAGTTTCGGTAGCCGACGCTTTTCCCGGTTGTCTGACCGCGGTACGAAATCGTCAGGCCCACGAAACGCACATTGATCGAGAAATCCCTATGCTTGGCTTCGCAAATTCGGAAACTGAGATCTATGGTTTGGAGCGGTTAGGAATCCTTTATAGTAAATCTCTCTATAATATAGGTTGACGCCAAACCGCTCGAGCCTTCGAAGCGTGCATTGATCTGGAAATTCCTATACCAGTAGGGAGTCGATTGTTTTTCTAGTTCGGTCGGTTGTGATCAAGGACCGTTCGGGCCTTCGAAACGCGCGTCGATAGGGAAATTGCTGCACTCAGCTTCGCCAATTCAAAAGACTAGATCGAGGGTTCAGAGCATGACGAAAGCCACCATAGTAAGTTCTATCGGCCTTAGACAGCTATCCGTCTGTTCAGGCCTTCGAAATGCGCGTTGTTACGGAAATTCCTATACTCTCACTTGCTAGTTCGAAAGCCTAGATCGAGGGCTTGGAGCACCCCAAAACCAACCATAGCAATTTAATACCGAGTTTCGGTAGCCGACGCTTTTCCCGGTTGTCTGACCGCGGTACGAAATCGTCAGGCCCACGAAACGCACATTGATCGAGAAATCCCTATGCTTGGCTTCACAAATTCGGAAACTGAGATCTATGGTTTGGAGCGGTTAGGAATCCTTTATAGTAAATCTCTCTATAATATAGGTTGACGCCAAACCGCCCGAGCCTTCGAAGCGTGCATTGATCTGGAAATTCCTATACCCACGTTCACCAGTTCGAAAGCCGAGATTGAGGGTCCGGAGTGCTCTCGAAAGCCACAATGGTAACTTTCTGCAGGGCCAGGGAAATCGCCCAAGAGTTACGCCCTTTGAAATGAGCATTTTAGTGACCTAGCTCCAAAAATCCCTCCTCAGTTCGAATTCATTTTTGGGCCTTGAACACACTACCCGCCCCACCAACCAAACCCACAGTGAGGATTCGAATTTTTTTCTAGTTCTGTCGGCTGCGATCCAGGACCGTCCAGGCCTACGAAACGCGAGTCGATCAGGCTATCGCTGCACTAGGATTCGTCAATTCAAAAGACAAGACTGAGCGTTCAAAGCTTGACGAAAGCCACCATAGTAAGTTCTATTAGGTTTAGACGACTGTCCATCCGTTTGGGCCTTCGAAATGCGCGTTGTTACGGAAATTCATATACTCGCACTCGCTAGTTCGGAAGATGAGATCGAGCGTTCGAAGCACACCAGAACCTACCATAGCAACTTAATACCGATTTTCGGCTACAGATCGTTATTCCCGTTATCCCGACCGCGGTGTGGAACCGTCGGGCCTTCAAAGCGCCCGTAGATTGTAACGAGTCGGATTTTGCCCGGCCTTAATTGATCGCAAAATCGACCAACACCGTTCAAATTCCGCCTACATTAACTTTGGGAATACAACACATCAGAAGAATAACAGAAGACTTTTATAACATAAATAATAAATGTTGCATCAGAGTACAGAATATCGGAGTACATTGAATAAAATTACAGCGGTAGATAAATTACAATATTATAACACATTGCAGCGAAAACAAAATAACTAAGGCAGCGGAAGACTTCCAATGTTCTGGACACAGCTTTAAGCTTCAATCCAGGATCTTGCTAAAGAGATAAACCTGTAGACAAACTGCTCGACTGCCCGTGTGGAAAAAAGGGCACCCGAGTTTGCAAAGGTGGAAACAAACAACGGGTCAGTCATGGCACTGGTGTGAGAATTCTTAACTAATTAATCACTATTAATAGGACAAATCCAAAGACCACGCAACTAACGCGAAAGGGGTTTATTCCAATGGATTGCCGTGCATAAAAGTGTCAGAACAAATAATAAGTGAATCGTACAACAACGTTATGCTTTTGAGAAAAATGGAATCACCATAAGACCCAGGTCCCATCACACAATGCAACACAAACCAGAAGATAGGGTTTTACCTTATAGTGATTAAACATGCTAAATACGGCAAATACGAGTTTAATATTATTATTAGTATATCAAAACATTTCAAAGTAAATGTATAAATCCTAGGAAGAATAGTATCCCATACTACTATGCCTCCATACTAGTAATACAATCAAATCTGAATGGGGTTGTATTGGAAATTGGTTTCCATCATGAGTAAAGGCTAGGGAGGATCTCCTACCGATTCGAGACACTCTAGCTAATGTCTTAGGATCCCCCGCAGTGAACCCTTGGAAAGCTGCAAGGCCGGTCCACCATACGAGTTGCGGATTAGTTATTCCTGAACACATGTTTCCCGGTCCTATAGAAACTATCATCCGGGGCGCCTCATTCCATCATCCACATAAGTAAAATGTCGGGCCGTGTTAAAGCCCAAACACAACTTCTAGCTAGAAAGAAATGTGCTGCTCTCCCTGCGTTCCCTTCTCCCGTTTTAGAATCCGCCGGTGTGTGAGGCTCGCAAAGTCACGCTATACACAAAGCTACGCCTAAACAGGCTATGCTTTGATCATCCCACAAGGCCTGCTTTTCAACAAAGCCTTGATCATATGCATCTTAGCCTGCCACATCGTCACTCCATATCACACTACCAATCCTTTGCCGAAATATATGAACGGGTGTTAAGCAAGAGAATAAATTCTCCGCCACCAAACATCCATACATTCGACAGAAGATTAATAACATGATATTTAATGGAGTACGATGTCAGACACACAATCCATTTATAAGCTTATGCTCTACGTCTGAGCGAAAGCCAAATCCGTACAAATCAACACTAAGTACGGACGACCACCATTGTAGCCCCTTCAAGGTAGCTACTCCAATCACGGGCATCAGCACTCATCGTCCATTCGATATGAAGATCGTCGGTCTTCAATCGCCATCTTCAACTCTTGAATTTTAAACATCGTTCAAATTATTTGGAATGAGTTAGACTCGGACTTTCCAAATAATTCTCGTATATATATATATACATATATATATATATATATGTTGGAAATCATTTCATATCATTATTAGTAATTTGTGACGATTTATCTTTATTTTTATATATATAAAAATAATTAAATTCCATTTCATTAACGTAATTACATAACAAGTAGTGAATGTTTTGCTTTACAACCTATCGAAATGTTGATAATGTGTAATGAAATTTATTTTATTTCATTACATTTTGCTAATGAAAAACATTCATATTAGTATATACAATATTAACGTACAATGTACACACCATAATGTTTATTTTTATTTTCACACACATACACATCTTATAAATAACAATGTACATTCTCTTGTTTCATCCTTCGAATTACACAAAATGTATTTTGTGTATCATACCAATTCCAACAATAATAGGCATTCTTGTGTTTCATTTCAATTTCAACAAACGAATTTTTTTTTATCATCCACTTTTACTCCTTCAAAAATGAATATTTTTGTTTGTTTATTTCAATGTAACAAAATTTATAATTTTGTTATCTTTTCAATGCAAAACACAAAAATAATAATTTTACATTACAAACAAAACGATAATTTTGTGTGCTAATCTATTTACATGAAAATGAAATTTCCATATCTTTAATCTTTTTAATGAAAATCTAATTCATTAAAATATAAATTTTGTATCCTCATTCTTTTTAGTTAAATCCAATTACATAGAAATGTAATTTCACACTTTTAATCCACATGCATGAAAGAATGAAATTTTCCCCTTTTTAATCTAATTCACATTAAAATGTAAACTTTTCTTTATTTATACCAATTACATAAAAAAAATGTAACTTTTACCTTTAGTCTTAATTTCACAAGAAAAAAAATGTAAATTTCTTAGTTTTGATTTTAATTACATAAAGATGTAATTTTCTTTCTTTCTTTTAACAAAAATATAAATTTCTTCTTTTAATCTAATTACATAGAATATGTAATTTTCTCTTCTTTAAACATGACGGTGAAAATAATGTTCATCTTCTATTTAACTATTTGTATTTTTAATATGGGCCAGACCTATCACATTAGGCCTGCAACTTGTGGATGCTGGATAGGCTGGTCGGTTCTGGGCAGACTTATCCCACAAGTTGGGCTTAACCTCGTGTCTTGGCCCAATTTGTATTTGCTCACTTGGACCTCTCACATTAGGTTCAACATTTGTGGCTGTTGGATATGCCGGTCGGGTCCGGGCAGGCTTCTACCACAAATGTAACCTAACCTCATGTCCAAGCACAATTATAATTTATAATTGTAATTTATTTTTTTCAAAACAGGTCATTATTTAAATTATCCATTCCCTTAAAGAATCCGAATTCTAAGGTATTCTTTATTTCTAAATATCATGATTTCAATTATTTAATATAAATTGTAATTTTCCCTATTTTTGTGACTTTCTAAAAACAATCTATTCAAGATTTTCAATTTTGAAATCATATCTTCTTTGCTTTAACGTATTGACACCAATGATGTAATCTTTCTAAATCAACGTAAGTTAATTTCATTAATTAAACATAAAATAAAAACATTCCTTTAATTCAAAATAGATAACGTTTTGAAAACAAAATCTTCTTAATTTAACACATGGACAATTAAAAAGGTAATCTTTTTATACAATCATAAATGACATACTCTTACTTATTAACCACAAAAATGTAACTTGCAATTCATTCCTTTTAATGCATAGAAAATATTATTATAACATCTCTTTTCCTTATTTATTTAAACTATAAGTAATAAATGTCTTCCTTTTCTTTTCCTTATTTATTTACCTAAATGTAAATAAGAATTTTCCCTTTTTTTCTACATATCCTATTTACATGAAGATGTAAATGAAACTTCATCTAAAATAATTCTTTTTATTTACATAAGGAAATGTAAATTTTTACTTCATTTACGTTCTTTAATTTCATGGGAAGTGAAATTTTATTTTACAATGTAAATTCATACCTTAACTTCATATAAAAAATGTAATTTTTATTTTACGTTGCAAATTCATACCTTAAGTACATATAAAAAGGAAATTTTATTTATCATGTGAATTCCCAACTTCTAAAAATGTAATTTTTAGTTAACATGCAAATCATACTTTTATTTACATACAAAAATGTAGTTTTATATGCGATAAAAATTTCATGTCTTTTCCTTACATAAAAATGTAATTATATTTTCAATATAAATTCTACTTTTTTAATTACATAATAAAATGTGTTATATTATCAATGGACTTAAACATGATTATATTACATATACAATCCATATATTTCATATGCAATATATGACGTCAAATATGATTGTGTTTCATACGCGATACATGACATCAAAACGGGACTGTATTTCAAGTTTTTAAACAAACACTAAAAATACGTTTATTTTCATGTTTCATTTCGACAACAAGAATATGATCATTTCATTTCTACAACAAAAATATTTTTATTTTTGTCGTTTCAATTCAACAACAAAAAATATGATTATTTTTGTCGTTTCTAATTTCTATCAAAAATATTATTATTTTTGCAGCTTCAACTTTCTATCAAAAATATTGTTATTTTGGTCGCTTCAACAAAAACTGATACTTTCGTTTTAACAAAAATGATGCTTTGGTCTCAACAAAATCAATACTCTTTTATTTCAACAAACACTACTTCTTAATGTGAACAACTCAATATAAACTAACCAAGTTAGAAATTTAATATATTTTTTTATAAACAAAATTTTATGTACAAATCAATATTCAAAAATTGAATCTTTCATTACAACAAATCTTATATAAACAATTAAAAATTGAATCTTTCCATTGCGGGAAATCTTATGATGTATAGAACTAAAAAAAAAAAAAAAATAGCAGTGCGCGTATAGATAAAAATTCTGGTTTAATCTAAATTACCAACCGCGATATTTAATATCAGATCCATACAAATCCAAACGATAAAATGACAGATCTACTCAATACAACGCAATACAATACCATACAACCCATCAAAACAATCCACAGAATACATAACAGCATAGATCATACAGATAATTATTTAACAAATTAGAATGAGTAATTAAATAAATTTAAATTGTGAAAATTAGAGATTCTCACCGATTAATTTAGATCTGAAATTTCCAACATGCTCAGTTTTGGTCATGGTCAGTTCCATAGTCTAGATCTTGTTATCATGATTCCAATGCAACTGGTTTCGTTGATTTCTGATTTCGATTGTAAAAGATATGCTCTTTTATATGTCGATTACATCGTTAAGTAATTAATTTAAATAAATTAAATTATAATAAGGTTCCTTAAAGTGCTACCTTCCGTGTTTCTTCTTCGTTCCTAATGTACCTCGCTGAACCCATACGCTCTAGCACCCTCTCCCCAAATTGCACCACCATCATCCGCCGTGCAACAAATTTGCAAATTGAAGATCCCTTTTTTCTTTTTAGAAGGAGCATGGATAAAATTTTAAGAAGAGGACACCATGAATATATATATATATATATATATATATATGTTTTAGGGAAGATGAGGTTGATGAAGGTAGAAAGATTTACTTTTTTTATGGGGAGAGGAGGAGGAAGTTCTAACATTTGTAGAAGACAATTGTAGGGAAAAGAATGTTGAAGGAAATTGAGAAAGGTATTATATTTATCTCTCTAATGTGTCCTTTTATATATTATATAGTAGATTACGAAAAAGAAAAAAAATTAATTTAGCTGACTAGGCATGAGATAGGACATTTTTATACTAACACAGCATGTATAACATAAATGATAAATGTATGTTCTATCATAAATGACATAATTTAACTCCTAACATAATTGACAAAAATTTGGGCTAACATGAATGACATATAAAAATAAATTTTACATATTCACGTTCTTCTATGAATACGAACGACATATGAAAGGATATTTCTATTTGTTTACATTTTCTGTGCAGTCTAATTATCATATAAAAGTATAATTAACATGTTCACATTTTTCTATATATCCTACTATCAAAATAAAGAACATTTATTTGTTTTCATCCAAAGTATAATCAGAAAACGACATTTTATGATTTTTTTTCGTTATTATTTAAATAAATTATTTTAAATAGCCAAAACTCATTAAAATAACTTAAAATAAATTTTAAATTAGCCCCAAAATTCAGGGTTGTTACAGTCTCCCCCACTTTCAATCTTTTCGTCCTCAAAAAGGAACGAAGCTAAAAGTTGATTAATTAACTAACTAATTTATATATATATTTTCTCCATTTTGAAAAAAAATTAGTTTATTAACTTTCAAATATATAACTTTTTATATATTCACAAACCATATTTTCCAAAATAGAGTATAATTACAAATACGTATATTATAGGCTTGCTACTCTCAACTCATTCTAGCGCATTACTAACCCTATCTCTAATGAGTTTTCTCATTCTAGGATACTGCTGATCCTATCTCTAATGAGTATTCTTATTGCATACTACTAATCCAACCTCTGATGAGTCTTTTTTTCAGTTCTAATGAGTTGTACCCAAAGATTTGAGCTAACCAAAGCTTTGATACCAACTGTAACGGGTCGATTTTGCGAGCGATTATGGCCAGGCAAAATCCGACTCGTTACATAGATCGTGAAATCTCTATGCTTCACTTTGCAAATTCGGAAGCTGAGATCTATGGTTTGGAGCATCTAGGAAACCTCCTTAGTAAATTTCTCTGTAATATGGGATGATGCCAAACTGCCCAAGCATTCGAATCGTGCGTTGATCTGGAAATTCCTATACTCGCGTTTGTCAGTTTGAATGCCTAGATCAAGGGTTCGGAGTGCTCTCGAAAGCCACCAAGGTGACTTTCCCCAGAGCCTGGGTAATCAGCCAACAGTTCTGCCCTTTGAAATGAGCATTTCAGTGACCTAGCTCCAAAAAACCCTCCTCAGCACGAATTCATTATCGGGATTAGAACACACACCCACCCACACCCACCTAACCCACGGTAGGGAGTCAATTGTTTATCTAGTTAGGTTGGTTGCGATCCGGGACCGTTCGGGCCTCCGAAACGCGCGTCGGTCAGGAAATCCCTGCACTCGGCTTTACTAATTCAAAAGACCAGATCGATAGTTCAGAGCGCGACGAAAGCCACCATAGTAAGTTCTATCGGGTTTAGATAGCATTACATCCGTTCAGGTCTCCGAAATGCGCGTTATTACTGAAATTCCTACACTCGCATTCGCCCGTTCGAAGGCAGAGATAGAGTGTTTGGAGCGCCCCAGAACCAACCACCGCAACTTAATACCGAGTTTCTATAGCCGATCGTTATTCATGTTGGCCCGACTGCGGTACGGAATCGTTGGCCGTCCGAAATGCACGTTGGTTGGGAAATCCCTACGCTTGGGTTCGCAAATTCGGATACTGAGATCTATGGTTTGGAGCAGCTAGGAAACCTTTATAGTTAATTTCTCCATAATATGGGTAGACGCCAAACCGTCCCGGCCTTCGAAGCATGCATTGATCTAGAAACTCCTATACTAGCGTTCACCAGTTCGAAAGCCGAGATGGTGGGTTCGGAGCGCTCTCGAAATCCACCGTAGTTACTTTCTGTAGAGCCTGGAAACTTGCCCAATAGTTCTGCCCTTTGAAACGAGCATTTTAGTGACCTAGATCCATAAACTCCTCCTCAGTTCGAATTCATTCTCGGGCATTGAACACACCACCCGCCCCACCCAACCGACCCATGGTGAGGAGTCAAATGTATTTCTATTTCTTTCGGTTGCGATCCGGGACTATTCAAGCCTCCGAAACGCGCGTCGATCAGGAAATCCCTGCACCCGGCTTCCTTAATTCGAAAGACAAGGTCGAGGGTTCCGAGCGCGACGAAAGCAACCATAGTAAGTTCTATCAGGTTTAGACCGCTGCCCATCCGTTTGGGCCTCTGAATTGCACGTTGTTACGGAAATTCCTATACTCACATTCGCCAGTTCGAAAGATGAGATCGAGGGTCCGAAGCGCACCAGAACCTACCATAGCAACTTAATACCGATTTTCGGCTGCCGATCGTTATTCCCGTTGGCCCGACCATGGTACGGAACTGTCGCGCCTCTAAAGCGCATGCCGATCGAGAAATCCCTACACTTGGCCTTGCAAATTCGGAAGTTGAGATCTATGGTTTGGATCGTCTAGGAAACCTCCATAGTAAATTTCTCCGTAATATGGGAAGACTCCAAATCGCCTGATCCTCCATAGCATGCATTGATCTGGAAATTCCTATACTCGTGTTTGCCAGTTCGAAATCCTAGATCGAGGGTTAAGAGTGCTCTTGAAAGCCACCTTGGTGACTTTCTACAGAGCCTGGGAAATTGCCCAACAGTTCTTCCCTTTGAAACAAGCGTTTCAGTTACCTAGCTCCAAAAACCCCTCCTCAGCTCGAATTCATTCTCGGGCCTTGAACACACTACCCGCCCTTCCCAAACACCCAACCTGTGGTGGGGATTTATCGGTTTTCTTGTTCGGTCGGTTGCGATCTTGGATCGTTCGGGCCTTTGAAACGCACGTCGATCAGGAAATCCCTGCACTTGGCTTCACCAATTCAAAAAACCAGATCGAAGATTCTAAGCGAAACGAAAGGCACCATCGTAAGTTCTATCAGATTTAGACAGCTTTCCATCCGTTCGGGCATCCGATACTCTCACTGTTACCGAAATTCCTATAATCGCATTTGCTAGTTCGAAATCCGACATCGTGGGTTCAGAGTGCCCCGGAACCTATCATAGCAACTTATGACCGAGTTTCGACAGCCGATCATTATTTCCGTTGTCCCGACAATGGTACGGAACCATCGGGCCTTCGAAAAGCATGTCAATCGAGAAATCCCTGCGCTTGGCTTTGCAAATTCGGAAGTTGAGATCTATGGTTTGGAGCAGCTAGGAAACCTCCAAAGTAAATTTCTCCGTAATATGGGTAGACGCCAAACCGCCCGGGGCTTCGAAGCATGCGTTGAACTGGAAATTCCTATACTTGCGTTCGCTAGTTCGAAAGCCGAGATCGAGGGTTCAGAGCGCTCTCAAAAGCCACCGTGGTGACTTTCTATAGAGCGTGGGAAATCGCCCAATAGTTCTGCCCTTTGAAACGAGAATTTGAGCGACCAACCCCCAAAAACCCCTCCTCAGTTAGAACTCATTCTCGGGCCTTGAACACAACATCCGTCCCACCCATCCGACCCACGGCGGGGAGTCGAATGTTTTTCTAGTTCGGTCGGTTGCGATCCCGGACTGTTCGGGCCTCCAAAACGCGCGTCGATTAGGAAATCCCTGCACTTGGCTTCGCCAATTCAAAAGACCAGATTGAGGTTCAGTGTGCGACGAAAGCCACCATAGTAAGTTCTATCAGGTTTAGACAGCTATCCATAGGTTCAGGCCTCTGAAATGCGTGTTGTTACGGAAATTCCTATACTCGCATTCGCCAGTTCGAAATCGAAGATCGAGGGTTCAGAGTGCCTCATAACCTACCATAGCAACTTAATACCGAGTTTTGGTAGCCGATCGTTATTCCCGTCGGCCCGACCGCGTTATAGAACCGCTGGGCCCCCAAAACGTACGTCGATCGAGAAATCCCTACGCTTGGTTTTGTGAATTAGGAAACTGAAATCTATGGTTTGGAGCGGCAAGGAAACCTTCATAGTAAATTTCTCCGTAATATAGGTAGACGCCAAACCGCTCGGGCCTTTGAAGCGCGAATTGATCTGGAATTTCCTATACTCGCATTCGCCAATTCGAAAGTCAAGCTCGAGGGTTTGGATCGCTCTCTACAGCCACCATGGTGACTTTCTGCAGAGCTTGGTAAATCGCACAAGAGTTCTGCCCTTTGAAACAATCATTTATTGACCTATCTCCAAAAACTCCTTCTCATTTCGAATTCATTCACGGGCCTAGAACACACCACCCGCCTCACCCAACCGACCCACGGTGAGTAGTCGAATGTTTTTCTAGTTCTGTCGGCTGTGATCCGGGACCGTTCGAGCCTCCGAAATGCGCGTCGATCGTGAAATCCCTAAACTCGGCTTCGTCAATTCAAAATACAAGATCGATGGTTCCGAGCACAATGAAAGCCACCATAGTAAGTTCTATCATGTTTAGACAGCTGTCGATCCGTTCAGGCCTCCGAAATGCGCATGGTTACAGAAATTCCTATATTCGCATTCGCCGGTTTGAAAGTTGAAATCGAGGGTTCGAAGCACACCGGAACCTACCATAACAAATTATTACCGAGTTACGGCTACCGATCGTTGTTCCCGTTGGCACGACCGTGGTACGGAACCGTCGGGCCTCCTAAGCGCACGTCGATTGAGAAATCCCTACGTTTGGCTTTGAAAATTCGGAAGCTGAGATCTAGGGTTTGGAGCGGCTAGGAAACATCCATAGTAAATTTCTTCGTAATATGGGAAGATGTCAGACGCCAAAGCCTACGAAGCGTGCATTGATCTGGAAATTCCTATACTCGCATTTACCAGTTCGAAAGCCTAGATCGAGGGTTCGGAATGCACTCGAAAGCCACCATGGTATCTTTCTGTAGAGCCTAGGAAATCGCCCAATAGTTCTGCCATTTGAAACGAGCGTTTCAGTGACCTAGCTCCAAAAACCCCTCCTCAGCTCAAATTCAAACTCGGGCCTTGAACACACCACCCACCCCACCCACCCAACCCACGGTGGGTAGTCGATCGTTTTTTAGTTCGTCGGTTGCAATCCGGGATCGCTCATGCCTCCAAAGCGCGCGTCGATTGGGAAATCCCTGCACTCTGCTTCGCCAATTAAAAAGACAAGATCGAAGGTTCTGAGCACGGCGAAAGGCACCATAATAAGTTCTATCAGGTTTACACAGTTTTTCATCCGTTCGGGCCTCCGATACGCTCGTTGTACCGGAAATTCCGATAATCGCATTCGCTAGTACGAAATTCGACATCGAGGGTTCGGATCGCCCCAGAACCTATCATAGCAACTTAATACTGAGTCTCGTTAGCCGATCAATACTCCCGTAGTCCCGACCACAGTATGGAACCATCGGGCCTCCAAAACACACGTCGATCTAGAAATCCCTACGCTTGGCTTCACAAATTCGAAAGCTGAGATTTTTGGTTTGGAGCGGCTAGGAAACCTCCATAGTAAATTTCTTCCTTAATATGGGAAGACACCAAATTGCCCGGGCCTTTGAAGCGTGCGTTCATCTGGAAATTCCTATACTCGCGTTCGCCAGTTCAAAACTCGAGATCGAGGGTACGGAGCGCTCTCGAAAGCCACCGCGGTTACTTTCTGCAGAGCCTGGGAAATCGCCAAGCAGGTCGGCCCTCTGACACGAGCGTTTCAGTGATCTAGCTCCAAAAACCTCTCCTCAGCTCGAATTCATTTTCGGGCCTTAAACACACCACCCGCCCCACCCACCCAACCCACGGAGGGGAGTCAATCGCTTTTCTGGTACAGTCGGTTGCGATCCGAGAACGTTCGGCCCTCCGATACGCATATCGGTCGGGAAATACCTACACTCGGCTTTGCCAACTCAAAAGACCAGATTGAAGGTTTAGATAGTTGTCCATATGTTCGAGCCTCCGATACGCTCGTTGTTACGGAAATTCCTATACTTGCATTCTCCGGTTCGAAAGCCGACATCAAGAGTTTGGAGAGCCCTAAAACATATCGTAACAACTTAATACCGAGTTTTGGCAGCCGATCGTTATTCCTGTTGTCGCGACAGCGGTACGAAACCATCGGGTCTTCGAAACGCACATCGATCAAGAAATCCCTACGCTTGGGTTATTAAATTCGGAAGCTGAGATTTATGGTTTGGGGCAGTAACGAAACCTCCATAGTAAATTTCTCCGTAATATGGGTAGAAGCCAAGCCGCCAGGGCCTTCGAAGCGTGCATTGATACGGAAATTACTATACTTGCGTTTGCCAGTTCTAAAGCCGAGATCGAGGGTTCAGAGCGCTCTTGAAAGCCACGGTGGTGACTTTCTGCCGAGCCTGGGAAATCGCTCAACAGTTGTGCCCTTTGAAACGAGCATTTTAGTGACCTAGCTCCAAAAACCACGCCTCATTTAGAATTCATTCTCGTGCCTTGAACACACCACCCGACCCATGGTGGGGAGTCGATTGTTTTTCTAGTTCGGTCGGTTACGATCAAGGATAGCTTGGGCCTCCAAAACGTGTGTTGATCGGGAAATCCCTGCACTCGGCTTTGCCAATTGAAAAGACAAGATTGAGGGTTCCGAGCGGGTCGAAATCCACTATAGTAAGATCAATCAGGTTTAGACAACAGTCCATTCATTCAGGACTCCGATATGCGCGTTGTTACGGGAATTCCTATAATCGCATTCTATAGTTTGAAAGCCAAGATCGAGGATTCGGAGCGCCCCAGAACCTACCATAGCCATTTAATACCGAGTTTCGGTAGCCGATAGTTATTCCCGCTCGCCCGACCGCTGTACGAAGCCATCGGTCCTCCGAACCGCACGTCGATTGAGAAAACCCTAAGCTTGACTTCGCAAATTCGAAAACTAAGAACTATGGTTTGCAGCGGCTAGGAAACCTCTATAGTAAATTTCTCTGTAATATGGGTAGATGCCAAACCGCCCCGGCCTTCGAAGCGTGCATTAATCTAGAAATTCCTATTCTCGCATTCGCCAATTCGAAAGCCGAGATCAAGGGTTCGGAGCGCTCTCGAAAGCCACCATGGTTACTTTCTACCGAGCCTTGGAAATCGCCTAATAGTTCTGCCTTTTGGAAAGAGTATTTACAAACCTAGATCCAAAAACCCCTCCTCATATCAAATTCATTCTCGGGCCTTGAACGCACAACCTTCCCCACCCACCCAACCCATGTTGAGGAGTCGTTTGTTTTTCTTGTTCTATAGGTTGAGATCCGGGACCTTTCGGGCCTCCGAAACGCGCGTCGATCGGGAATTCCCTGCACTCGGCTTCGCCAATTCAAAAGACAAGATCAAGGGTTCTGAGGGCAACAAAAGCAACCACAGCAAGTTCTATCAGTTTTAGACAGTGGCCCATCCGTTCGGACCTCCGAAATGCGCGTTGTTACAGAAATTCATGTACTTGAATTCTCCAGTTCGAAAGATGAGATCGAGGGTTCAAAGCGCACCGGAACCTACCATAGCAACTTAGTACCAAGTTTTGGTAGCAGATTGTTATCCTGTTGGCCCGACCGCGGTACGGGAACGTCGGGACTTCGAAACGCACAACGATCGATTAATCCCTACGCTTGGCTTCTCAAATTCAGAAGCTGATATCTATGGTTTAGGGCGGCTAGGAAACCTCCATAGTAAATTTCTACGTAATAAGGGTAGACGCCAAACCGCCCGGGCCTTCGAAATGTGTGTTGATCTAGAAATTCCTATACTCGCATTCGCCAGTTCGAAAGCCGCGATCGAGGGTTCGGAGGGCTCTCAAAAGCCACCGTGGTGACTTTCTGTAGTGCATGGGAAATAGCCCAAAAGTTCTGCCCTTTGAAACTAGCATTTTAGTGACCTAGCTACAAAAATGCCTCCTCAGTTCAAATTCATTCTCGGGCCTTGAACATACCACACTCCCCACCTAGCCAACCCATGGGGCGAGTCGATCGTTTTTCTTGTTCGCTCGGTTGTGATCTTGGACCGTTCGGGCCTCAGAAATGCACATTGATCGGAAAATCCCTGCACTCGGCTTCGCTAATTCAAAAGACAAGAGCAAAGGTTCCGAGCGCAACGAATGCCACTATAGTAAGGTCTATCAGGTTTAGATAGCTATCCACTCGTTCGAGCCTCCGAAACACGCGTTGTTCTGGAAATTCCTATGCTCGCATCCACCAGTTCGAAATCCGACATCGAGGGTGCCGAGCGCCCCGGAACCTACCATGGCAACTTAATACCAAGTTTCGACAGCCTATTATTATTCCCGTTGGCCCGACCGTAGTACGGAACTGCTGGGCCTTCGAAACACACGTCAATCAAGAAATCCCTACGCTTGGCTTTGCAAATTCGAAAGCTAGGATTTATGGTTTGGAGCGACTAGCTAACCTCCATGGAAAATTTCTCTGTAATATGGGTAGACGCCAAACCGACCAAGCCTTCGAAGTGTGCATTGATTTGGAAATTCCTATACTCGCATTCGCTAGTTCAAAAGCCGAGATCGAGGGTTCGGAGCACTCTCGAAGGCCGTCGTGGTGACTTTCTGCAGAGCTTGGGAAATCGCCCAACAGTTATGCCCTTTGAAATGAGAATTTTAGTGACCTAGCTCCAAAAACCCCTCCTCAATTAGAATTCATTCTCGGGCCTTCAACACGCCAACTGGCCCACCCAACCAATGGTGTGGAGTCGATCGTTTTTCTCGTTCGGTCGGTTGCGATCCGGGACCGTTCAGGCCTCCGAAACGCGATCGATCGAGAAATCCCTGCACTCGGCTTTGCCAATACAAATACAAGATCGAGGGTTCTGTGCGCAACGAAAGCCACCATAGTACGTTCTATCGGATTTAGACAGCTGTCCATCCGTTCCGGCCTCCGAAACGCACGTTGTTACATAAATTCCTAAACTTGCATTCGCCAGATCGAAAGCCGACATCAAGCGTTCGGAGCTCCCCAGAACCTACAATATCCACTTAATACCGAGTTTCGGAAGTCGATCGTTATTTCCGTTGGGCCGACCACACTGCGGAACCATCGGTCCTCCGAAACACACGTCGATCGAGAAATCCCTATGCTTGGCTTCGCAAATTCTGAAGATGAGATCTATGGTTTGGAGCGGCTAGGAAACCGCCATGGTAAATTTCTACGTAATATGGGTAGATTCCAAACCGACCGGGTCTTCGAAGCGTGCGTTGACCAGGAAATTCATATACTCGCGTTCGACAGTTCGAAAGCCGAGATCGAGGGTATGGAGTGCTCTAGAAAGCCACTGTGGTGACTTTCTGCAGAGCCTATGTAATTGTCCAATAGTTCTGCCCTTTGAAACAAGCATTTCAGTGACCTTGCTCCAAAAACCCCTTCTCAGTTCGAATTCACTCCCAAGCCTTGAACACACCACCCGCCCCAACCACCCAAACCACGATGGGGAGTCAATCGTTTTTCTAGTTCGGTCGGTGGAGATCCGCAATCGTTCGTGCCCCCGAAACGCGCGTCGATCGTGAAATCCCTGCCCTTGGCTTCACCAATTAAAAAGACTAGATCAAGGGTTCCTAGTGCAACAAAAGCAACCATAGCAAGTTCTATCTGGTTTAGACAAATATCGATCTGTTCGGTACTCCGATACGCACGTTATTATGGAAATTCATATACTCGCATTCGCCATTTCGAATGCCGATATCGAGGGCTCAGAGCGCCTCAGAACCTACCATAGCAACTTAATACCAAGTTTCGGCAGCCGATCATTATTTCCATTGGCCCAACCGTGGTCAAGAACCGTCAGGCCTCCGAAACGCACGTCGGTCGAGAAATCCCAATGCTTGGCTTTACAAATTCGGAAGTTGAGATCAATGGTTTTTAGCGGCTAGGAAACCTCCATAATAAATTTCTCCGCAACATGGGAAGGCGCCAAACCGCCCGAGCCTTCGAAGCATGCGTCGATCTGGAAATTCCAATACTTGCGTTTGCCAGTTCGAATGCCGAGATCGAGGGTTTGGATCTCTCTCGAAAGCAACCAGTGTGACTTTCAGAAGAGCCTGGGAAATCGCCCAATAGTTCTGCCCTTCGAAACGAGCGTTTCAGTGACCTAGCTCGAAAAACCCCTCCTCAGCTTGAATTCGTTCTCATTCTTTGAACACACCGCCACCCCACCCACTGAACCCAAGGGTGGGAGTCTATCATTTTTCTAGTTCGCTCGATTGCAATCCGGGGCAGTTCGGGCCTCCGAAACGCGCGTTGGCACGGAAATTCCTATACTCGCATTGGCCCATTTGAAAGCTGACATCGAGGGTTCAAAGCGCCCCGGAACATATCATAACAACTTAATACCGAGTTTCGGCCGCCGATCGTTACTCCTGGTGGCCCGACCGTGGTACGGAACCATCGGCCCTCCGAAACGCACGTCGATCGAGAAATCCCTACGCTTGTCTTTGCAAATTCGAAAAATGAGATTTATGGTTTGGAGCGTCTAGGAAACCTCCATAGTAAATTTCTTTATAATATGTGTAGACGCCAAATCGTCGGTGCCTTCGAAGCGTGCATCGATGTAGAAATTCCTAAACTCACATTCGCCTGTTCGAAAGCCGACATCGAGTGTTCGGAGCGCTCTTGAAAGCCACATGGTGACTTTATGCAGTGAATGGGAAATCGCCCAAAAGTTCTGCCCTATGAATCGAGCATTTCAGTGGCCTAGCTCCAAAAACCCCTCTTCAGTTCGAATTCATTCTCGGGCCTTGAACACACTACCCACCCGACCCACAATGGGGAGTCTATTGTTTTAACAGTTCGGTCAGTTGCGATCCGGGACCGTTTGGGCCTCCGAAACGCGCGTCGATCGGGAAGCCCAGCACCGGGCTTTGCCAATTCAAAAGAGAAAATCGAGGGTTCCAAGCGCGATGAAAGCCACCATAGTAAGTTCTATCAGGTTTAGAGAGTTGTTCATCCATTTAGGCCTCCGAAATGCGCGTTGTTACGGAATTTCCTATACTCGCATTCGATAATCCCACTGGCCCAAGCAACTTAACACTGAGTTTCGGTAGCCGATCGTTATTCCCATTGGACTGAGCACGGTAAAAAAATGTCGAGCCTCCGAAACGCACATCGATCGAGAAATCCCTACGCTTGGCTTCGCAAATTCGGAATCTGAGATCTATGGTTTGGAGCGGCTAGGAAACCTCCATAGTAAATTTCTCTATAATATGGGTAGACGCCAAACCGGCCGGGGCATCGAATCGTGCGTTGATCTTGAAATTCCTATACTCGCGTTCGCTAGTTCGAAAGCCAAGAACGAGGGTTCTGAGCGCTTTAGAAAGCAACCTGGTGACTTTCTGCAGAGCCTATGAAATCGTCCAACAGTTCTTCTCTTTGAAACGAGCGTTTCAGTGACCTAGCTCCAAAATCCACTCCTCAACTCGAATTCGTTCTCGAGCCTTGAACACACCACCCGCCCCACCAACCCAAACCACGATGGGGAGTCGATCGTTTTTCGAGTTTGGTCGGTTGCGGTCTAGGAACGTTCGGGCCTCCGAATCGCGCGTCGATCTGGAAATCCCTGTACTCGGCTTCGCTAAATCAAAAGACAAGATCGAGGGTTCCAAGCGCGATGAAAGCAACCATAGTAAGTTCTATCGGGTTTAAACGGTTATCCATCGGTTCGGGCCTCCAAAACGCGCTTCGTTGTAGAAATTCCTATAATCGCATTCGCCAGTTCGAAAGCCGACACAGAGGGTTCGGACCGCCCCAAAACCTGCCATAACAACTTAATACCGAGTTTCAGCAACTGATCGTTATTCTCGTTGCCCCGACCGCGCTACTGAACCGTCGGGCCTCCGTAACGCACGTCGATCGAGAAATCCTAACACTTGGCTTCGC
Source organism: Allium sativum (assembly GCA_030737875.1). NCBI lineage: Eukaryota > Viridiplantae > Streptophyta > Magnoliopsida > Asparagales > Amaryllidaceae > Allium > Allium sativum. Next base: position 742,910,781 of record CM060921.1, read on the forward strand.
AAATTCGGAAGCTGAGATCAATGGTTAGGAACAGCTAGGAATCCTCCATAGTAAATTTCTCCGCAATATGGTAAGACACCAAACCGCCCGAGCCTTCGAAGCGTGCGTTGATCTGGAAATTCCTATAATCATGTTTGCCAGTTCGAAAGCCAAGATCGAGGGTTCGGAGCGCCCTCGAAAACTACCATGGTGACTTTCTGCAGAGCATGGGAAATCGCCCAATAGTTTTGTCCTTTGAAACGAGCGTTTCGGCGACCTATATCCAAAAACCCCTCCTCAGCTCGAATTCATTTTTGGGCCTTGAACACATCCCCTGCCCAACCACCAATGGTGGGGAGTCGATCGTTTTTCCAGTTCGTTCGATTGCGATCCAGGACGGTTTGGGCCTCCGAAACGCGCATTGATAGAGAAATCTCTACACTTGCCTTCACCAATTCAAAATACCATAGTAAGTTCTATCGGGTTTAGACAGTTGTCCATCCAATTGGGCCTCCTAAACACGCGATGTTATGGAAATTCGTATACTCGCATTCTCCAGTTCGAAAGCCGACATCGACGGTTCGGACGGCCGCGGAACATATCATAGCAACTTAATACCGAGTTTCGGCCGCCGATCGTTATTCACGTTGGCCCGACCGCGATACGGAACCATCAGGCCTCCGAAACGCACGTCGATCGAGAAATCCCTACGCATGGTTTTGCAAATTTGGAAGTTGAGATTTATGGTTTGGAGCGGCTAGGAAACCTCCATAGAAAATTTCTCTGTAATATGGGTAGACGCCAAACCGCCCGGGCCTTCGAAGCGTGCATTGATCTGGAAATTCCTATACTCGCATTCGCCAGTTCGAAAGCCGAGATCGAGGTTTCAGAGCGCTCTCAAAAGCCACTGTGGTGACTTTCTATAGAGCCTGGGAAATCGACCAATAGTTCTTCCCTTTGAAACGAGCATTTTAGCGACCTAGCTCCAAAAACTCCTCCTCAGTTCGAATTCATTCTCGGGCCTTGAACACCCTACCCGCCCCACCCACCCGACCTATGATGGGGAGTCGATTGTTTTTCTAGTTCGGTCAGTTGCGAATAGGGACCGTTCGAGCCTTCGAAACGCGTGTCGATCGGGAAATCCCTGCACTCGGCTTTGCCAGTTCCAAAGAAAAATCAAGGGTTTCAAGCGCGATGAAAGCCACCATAGTAAGTTCTATCAGGTTTAGACATCTGTCCATCCATTCAGGCCTTCAAAATGCACGTTGTTACGGAAATTCCTATATTCGCATTCGCTAGTTCGATAGCCAAGATCGAGGGTTTGCTGCACCACGGAACCTACCATAGCATCTTAATACTGAGTTTCAGTAGCCGATCTTTATTCCCATTGGCCATACCAAGGTACAAAACTCTCGGACCTCCGAAACACACGTCGATCGAGAAATCCCTGCCCTTGGCTCCGCAAATTCGAAAATTGAGATCTATGGTTTGGAGCGGCTAGATAACCTCCATAGTAAATTTCTCCGTAATTTGGGTAGACGCCAAACTGCCTCGTCCTTTGAAGCGTGCATTGATCTGGAAATTCCAATACTCATGTTCGCCAGTTCGAAAGCTAAGATTGAGTGCTCGGAGCACTCTAGAAAGCACCATGGTGAATTTCTCCAGCGCCTATGAAATCGTCCAGCAGTTCTGCCCTTTGAAATGAGCATTTCGGTGACCTAGCTCGAAAATCCTCTCTTCAGCTCGAATTCATTCTTGGACCTTGAACACAACACCCGTCCCGCCCATCCAAACCACGATGGGGAGTCGATCGAGTTTCAAGTTCAGCCGGTTGCAATACGGGACCGTTCGTGCCTTCGAAGCGCACGTTGATCGTGAAATCCCTGCACTCGGCTTTGCCAATTCAATAGAAAAGATCGAGGCTTCCGAGCGCGACGAAAGAAAACATAGTTAGTCCTACCGGGTTTAGACAGATGTCGATCCGTTCGGGCCTCCGAAACGCGCGTTGTTATGGAAATTACTATTCTTGCATTCGCCAGTTCGAAAGCCGACATCGAGGGTTCGGAGTGCCCCGGAACCTACCATAGCAACTTAATACAGAGTTTCGGTAGTCGATCGTTATTCCTGTTGGCCCGACAATGGTACGGAACTGTTAGGTCTCCAAAACGCACGTCGATCGAGAAATCCTAATGCTTGGCTTCACAAATTCGGAAGCTGAGATTTATGGTTTGGAGCTGCTAGGAAACCTCCATAGTAAATTTCTCCGTAATATGGGTGACGCCAAATTGCCTGGGCCTTCAAAGTATGCGTTGATCTGGAAATTCCTATACTCGCGTTCGCTAGTTCGAAAGCCGAGATCGAGGGTTTGAAGCGCTCTTGAAAGCCACCGTGGTGACTTTCTACAGAGCCTGGGAAATCAACCAATAGTTATTCCCTTTGAAATGAACATTTTAGTGACCTAGCTCCAAAACCCTCCTCAGTTCCAATTTATTCACGGGCCTTAAAAACACCACCCGCCCCACCCATTCGACCCATGGTGGGGAGTCGATTGCTTTTCCAGTTCAGTCGGTTGCGATCTGGGACAGTTCGGGCCTCTGAAACGAGCACCAATCGGGAAATCGCAGCACTCAGCTTCGCCAATTCAAAAGACAATATCGAGGGTTTTGAGCGCAACGAAAGCTACCATAGTAAGTTCAATCGAATTTAGACAGCTGTCCATCCGTTCAGGTCTCTAGAATGCGCGTTGTTACGGAAATTCTTATACTCGCATTCGCTAGTTTGAAAGCCGATATCGAGGGTTCGGAGCACCCCGAAGCCTACCATAGAAACATGATATCGTGTTTCGCTAGTCGATCGTCATTCCCATTGGCCCGACAGCGGTACGGAACCGTCGAGCCTCCGAAACTAACGTCGATCGATAAATCCCTATGCTTGGCTTCACAAATTCGGAAACTGAGATCTATGGTTTAGAGTCGCTAGGAAACCACCATTGTAAATTTCTCCGTAGTATGTGTAGACGCCCAACCGCCCGTGCCATCAAAGCATGCGTTGATCAGGAAATTCCTATACTCGCGTTCTCCAGTTTGAAAGCCGAGATTGAGGGTTCGAAGCGCTTTAGAAAGCCATCGTGGTGACTTTCTGTAGAGCCTATGAAATCATCCAGCGGTTCTGCCCTTTGAAACGAGCATTTCAGTGACCTAGCTACAAAAACCCCTCCTCAGCTCGAATTCATTCTCGGGCCTTGAACACAACACCCGCCCTACGCACCCAAACCAAGGTCAGGGGTCGATCATTTTTCTAATTTGATCGGTTGCGATCCAGAACCATTCGAGCCTCCAAAACGCGCGTCGATCGTGAAATCTCTGCACTCTGCTTTCGAACGCAACAAAAGCAACCATAGTAAGTTCTATCGGGTTTAGACAACTGTCGCTCCTTTCCGTCCTCCAAAACGCGTGTTGTTACAGAAATTCCTACACTCGCATTTGCCAGTTCGAAAGCAAACATCGAGGGTCCGGGGCGCCCCGGAACCTACCATAGCAACTTAATACCGAGTTTCAGTAGTCAATCGTTATTCACAGGGGCCTGACCGTGGTGCGGAACCGTCGGGCCTCCGGAACGTACGTCGATCGAGAAATTACAACGTTTGGCTTCGCAAATTCAGAATTTGAGATAAATAGTTTAAAGCAGCAAGGAAACCGCCATAGTAAATTTCTCCGCAATATGGGAAGATGCCAAACCGCCTGAGCCTTCGAAGCGTGCGTCGATCTAGAAATTCCTAAGCTTGCGTTTTCTAGTTCGAAAGCCGAGATCGAGGGTTCAGGGTGCTCTCGAAAACCACCATGGTTACTTTCTGCAGAGCCTCATAAATCGCCCAAAAATTCTACCCATAAAAACGAGTGTTTTAGTGACCTAGCTCCAAAAACACCTCCTCGGCCTGAATTCATTCTTCGGCCTTGAACACACCCCCCGCCCCCACCCACCCAACCCATGGTTGGGAGTCAAACGACTTTCTAGTTCGCTCAGTTGCGATCCGGGACCGTTCCGGCCTCCGAAACGCACGTCAATCGGGAAATCCCTACACTCGGCTTCGCCAATTCAAAATAACATAGTAAGTTCTATTGGGTTTAGACAGCCGTCCATCCGTTCGGACTTCCAAAACACGCGTTGTTACGGAAATTCCTATACTCGCATTCGCCTGTTCGAAAGCCGACATCGAGGTTTCGAAGCGGCCCAGAACCTATCATAGCAACTTAATACCGAGTTTCAGTAGTCGACCGTTATTCCCGTTGGCTCGACTGCGGTACGGAACCGTCGGGCCTCTGAAACGGAAGTCGATCGAGAAATCCCTACACTTGGCTTCGCGAATTCGGAAACTAAGATCTATGGTTTGGAGCGTCTAGGAAACCTCCATAGTAAACTTCTCTATAATATGGGTAGACGCCAAACCGCCAGGGCCTTCGAAGCGTGCATTAATCTAGAAATTCCTACACTCGCATTCACCAGATCGAAAGTCGAGATCGAGGGTTCGGAGCGCTTTCGAAAGCCACTGGGGTGACTTTCTGCAGAGCCTCGGAAATCGCCGAATAGTTCTTCCCTTTGTAACGAGCATTTACTGACCTAGCTCCATAAACCACTCCTAAGATCGAATTCATTCTCGGGCCTTGAACACACTACAAGCCCCACCCATCTGACCCACGGTGGGGAGTCGCTTATTTTTCTAGTTCAATCTGTTGTGATCCGAGATCGTTTTGGGCCTCTGAAATGCGCGTCGAATGGGAAATCTCTTCACTCGGCTTCGCCAATTCAAAAGACAAGAGAGAGGGTTCTGAGCGTGACAAAAGCCACCATAGTAAGTTATATTGGATTTAGACAGTTGTCCATTCGTTCGTGCCTCTGATGTGCGCGTTGTACAGAAATTCCTATACTCGCATTTGCAAGTTCGAAAGATGAGATCGCGGGTTCGAAGCGCACCTGAACCGACCATAGCAACTTAATACAAAGTTTCGGTAGCCTATCGTTATTCCCGTTGGCCCGACCGTTCTACGGAAACGTCCAGCCTCCGAAACGCACGTCGATCGAGAAATCCCTATGCTTGGCTTTGCAAATTCGGAAGATGAGATCTATGGTTTGGAGCGGGTAGGAAACCTTCATAGTAAATTTCTCCGTAATATGGTTAGACGCCAAGCCGCCTGGGCCTTCAAACCGTGCGTTGATCAAGAAATTCCTATACTCGTGTTTTCAACTTCGAAAGCCTAGATTGAGGGTTCGAAGCGCTATTGAAAGCCATCGTGGTGACCTTCTACAGTGCATGGGAAAACGCCCAAAAGTTCTACCCTTTGAAACGAGCAATTATTGACCTAGCTCCAAAAAGCCTACTCAGTTCAAATTCATTCTCGGGCCCTGAAAACACCAACTGCCCTACCTAGCCAACCCATGGTGGGGAGTCGATCGTTTTTCTCGTGGTCGGTCGTGATCCGGGACCATTCGGGCATCCGAAACGCGCATTGATTGGGAAATCCCTGCACTCGGCTTCGCCAATTCAAAAGAAAAGATCGAAGGTTCCGAGCGCAGCGAAAGCCTCCATAGTAAGTTTTATCGGGTTTAGACAGTTGTCTACCCGTTCGGGCCTTCGGAACATGCGTTGTTATGGAAATTTCTATACTCGCATTCGCTAGTTCGAAAGCCGACATCGTGGGTTCTGAGCGCCCTATAACCTATTATAGAAACTTAACACTGAGTTTCGGCAACCGCTTGTTATTCTCGTTGGCCCTACCGCGGTACGAAACCGCCGGTCCTTCGAAATGCAATTCGATCGAGAAATCCTTATGCTGGGCTTCGCAAATTTGGAAGCTTGGATTTACGGTTTAGAGCGGCTAACTAACCACCAGGGAAAATTTCTCCATAATATGTGCAGACGCCAAACCACCTGGGCCTTCAAAGTGTGCATTTATCCGGAAATTCCTATACTCGCGTTCGCCAGTTCAAAAGCCGAGATCTAGTGTTCGGAGCGCTCTTGAAAGCCACCATGGTGACTTTCTACAGAGCATGGAAAATAACCCAATAGTTCAGCCCTTTGAAAAGAGCATTTTATTGACCTAGCTCCAAAAACCTCACCTCAGTTCGAATTCATTCTCAGGCCTTGAATAAACCAACTGCCCCACCCACCCAACCCACGGTCGGGAGTCGATCATTTTTTTAGTTCAGTCAGTTGCGATCCGAGACTGTTCGGGCCTCTAAGACCGCGTCGATTGGGAAATCCCTGCACTCGGCTTCGCCAATTCAAAAGACAAGGTTGACGGTTTTGAGCGCGACGAAAGCCACCATATTAAGTTCTATTGGGTTTAGACAGTTGTCCATCAGTTCGGGCCTCCAAAACGTGCATTGCTTCAGAAATTCCTATATTCGCACTCGCCAGTTCGAAAGCCGACATCGAGGGTTCGGAGCGCCCCGGAACCTACCGTAGCAACTTAATACCGAGTTTCGATCGTCGATCGTTATTCCCTTTGGCCCGACCGTGTTACGGAACCGTCGGGCCTCCGAAATGCACGTCGATCGAGCGATCCCTATGCCTGGCTTCGCAAATTCGGAAGCTGAGATCTATGGTTTGGAGCGACTAGGAAACCTGCCAGGTAAATTTCTCCATAATATGGGTAGAAGCCAAACCGCTGGGGCCTTCGAAGCGTGTGCTGACCAGGAAATTCTATACTCGCGTTCGACAATTCGAAAGTAGAGATCGAGGGTTCGGAGCGCTATAGAAAACCACCGTGGTGACTTTCTACAGAACCTATGAAATCGTCATGTAGTTCTGCCCTTGGAAACGAGCGTTTCAATGACCTACCTCCAAAAAACTCTCCTCATTTCGAATTCATTCTCGAGCCTTGAACACACCATCTGCCCGACCCACCCAAAACAAAGTGGGTAGTCGATCGTTTTTCTAGTTCGGTCGGTTGTGATCCTGGACCATTTTGGCCTCCGAAACGCGCATCGATCGTGAAATCCCTGCACGCCGCTTCGCCAATTTAAAAGACAAGAATGAGGGTTCCGAGTGCAACAAAATAAACCATAGTGAGTTCTATCGGGTTTAGAGAACTGTCGATCCGTTCGGTCCTTCGAAATGCGCGTTGTTACAGAAATTCTATACTTGCATTTGCCAGTTCGAAAGCCGACATCGAGGGTTCGGAGCGCCCCCGAAACTACCATAGCAACTTAATACCGAGTTTCGGCAGTCGATCGTTATTCTCGTTGGCCCGAACGTCGTACGGTACCGTCGAGCCTCGGAAACGCATATCTATCGAGAAATCCCAATGCTTGGCTTTGCAAATTCGGAAGTATACATCATTGGTTTGGAATGGCTTGGAAACCTCCATATTAAATTTCTCCGCAATATGGGAAGATGCCAAACAGCCTGAGCCATCGAAGCATGCTTTGATTTGGAAATTCCCATACTCGCGTTTGCCAGTTCGAATGTCGAGATCGAGGGTTTGGAGCGCTCTCGAAAGCCATTATGGTGACTTTCTACAGAGCCTGGGAAATCTCCCAACAGTTCTGCCCTTTGAAATGAGTGTTTTAGTGACCTAGCTCCAAAAAGCCCTCCTCAGCCCGAATTCATTCTTAGGCCTTGAATACACCCCCCGCCCCACCCACCCAACAAAAGGTGGGAAGCCGATCGTTTTTCTAGCTCGCTCGGTAGCGATCTGGGACCGTTCGGGCCTCCGAAAAGCGCGTCGATTGAGAAATCCCTGCACTCGGCTTTGCCAATTCAAAATACAATTGTAAGTTCTATCGGGTTTAGACAGTTGTCCATCCGTTCGGACCTCCAAAACGCGCGTTATTACAGAAATTCCTATACTTGCATTAACACATTCGAAAGCCAATATCGAGCGTTTGGAGCGCCCCGGAACCTAACATAGCAACTTAATACCGAGTTTCAGCCGTCGATCGTTATTCTCGTTGGCCCGACCGCGGTACGGAATCGTTGGGCCACCGAAACACACGTCGATCTAGAAATCCCTATGCTTGGCTTTGGAAATTTGAAAGTTGAGATTTATGGTTTGGAGCGGCAAGGAAACCTCCATAGTAAATTTCTCCGTAATATGGGTAGACACCAAACCGCCTAGGCCTTCAAAGCATGCGTCGATCTGGAAATTCCTATACTCGCGTTCGCCAATTCGTGTGCCGAGATGGAGGGTTAGGAGCGCTCTAGATATCCACCGTGGTGACTTTCTACAGAGCCTATGAAATTGTCCAACAATTCTGCCCTTTGAAACGAGCATTTCAGTGACCGAGCTCCAAAATCCCCTCCTCAGCTCGAATTCATTCCCGGGACTTGAACACACCTCCCTCCCACCAAACCAAACCATGGTGGGGAGTCGATCGTTTTTCTAGTTCAGTACGATCCGGAACCATTCGGGCCTCCAGAACGCGCATCGATCGTTAAATCCCTGTACTTGATTTTGATAATTCAAAAGAATAGATCGAGGGTTCCGAGCGTGACTAAAGCAACCATAGTAAGTTCTATCAGGTTTAGACAGCTACCAATCAGTTCGAGCCTCCGAAACGTGCATTGTTTCGGAAATTCCTATACTCGCATTCGCCGGTTTGAAAGCCAACATCGAGGGTTCGGAGTTCCCCGAAACCTAACATAGCAACTTAATACCGAGTTTTGGTAGCCGTTCGTTATTCCCATTGGCCCGACCGTGGTAGGGAACTGTCGGGCCTTCGTAACGCACATCGATCGAGAAATCCCTATGCTTGGCTTAACAAATTCGGAAGCTGAGATTTATGGTTTGGAGCGGCTAGGAAACCTCCATAGTAAATTTCTCTGTAATATTGGTAGAGACCAAACCGCCCGGGCCTTCGTAGCGCGAGTTGATCTGGAAATTCCTATACTCGCGTTCGCAGTTCGAAAGCCGAGATCGAGGGTTCGGAGCGCTCTCGAAAGCCGCCGTGGTGACTTTCTGCAGAGCCTGGGAAATCGACCAATAGTTCTGCCCTTTGAAATGAGCATTTTAGTGACCTAACTCCAAAACCCCTCCTTAGTTTGAATTCATTCTTGGCCCTTGAACGCTCCACCCACCCCACCCACTCGACCCATGGTGGGAAGTCAACTGCTTTTCTAGTTCGGTCAGTTGCTATCCGGGACCTTTCGGTCCTCCAAAACGAGCATCGATCGAGAAATCGCTGTACTCAGCTTCGCCAATTCAAAAGAAGATCGAGGTTTCCGAGCTCGACAAAAGCCGCCACAGTTAGTTTTATCAAGCTTAGACAGTTGTCCATCCGTTCAGGCCTCTAGAATGTACGTTGTTATGGAAATTCTTGCACTCGCGTTCGCTAGTTCGAAAGCCGAAATCGACGGTTCGGAGCACCCCAGAACCAACCATAGAAACTTAATACCGAGTTTCGGTAGCTGATCGTTATTCCCGTTGGCCCGACTTTGGTGCGGAACCCTCGGGCCTCCGAAACGCACATCGATCGAGAAATCCCTACGCTTGGCTTCGCAAATTCGGAAACTGAGATCTATGGTTTTGTGTGGATAGGAAACCTTCATTGTAAATTTCTCCATAATATTGGTAGACGCCAAACCACCCGTGCCTTCGAAGCGTACGTTGATATGGAAATTCTATACTTATGTTCTCTAGTTCGAAAGCCAAGATCGAGGGTTCGGTGTGCTCTTGAAAGCCACCATGGTGACTTTCTATGGAGCCTATGAAATCGTCCAATAGTTCTACCCTTTGAAACGAGCGTTTCAAAGGCATAGCCCCAAAAACCCCTCCTCATCTTGAATTCATTCTCGGTCCTTGAACATACCACCCGCCCTCCCACCCAAACCACGGTGGGGAGTCAATCATTTTTCTAGGTTGGTCAGTTGCGATCCGGCACCGTTCGAGCCTCCAAAATGAGCGTCGATTGTGAAATTTCTACACTCCGCTTTGCCAATTCAAAAGACAAGATAGATTGTTCCGAGCGCAACAAAATCAACAATAGTAAGTTCAATCAGGTTTAGACAACTGTCGGTCCACTCAATCTTCGAAATGCGCGTTGTTACGGATATTCTTATACTCAAATTTGCCAGTTCGAAAGCCGACATCTAGGGTTCAGAGCGCCCCGGAACCTACCATAGCAACTTAATACCAAGTTTCTGCAGCCGATCGTTATTCCCGTTGGCCCGACCGTGGAACGGAACCATCGGGCCTTCGGAACCCCTATCGATCGAGAAATCCCAATGCTTTGCTTCGCAAATTCGGAAGCTGAGATCAATGGTTTGGAGCGGCTAGGAAACCTCCATATTAAATTTCTCCGTAATATGGGAAGATGCCAAACCGCCAAAACCTTCGAAGCGTGCGTTGATTTGGAAATTCCTAACTCACATTTGCTAGTTCGAAAGCCGAGATCGAGGATTCGGAGCGCTCTCGTAAGCCAACATGGTGAATTTCTACAGAGCTTGGGAAATCGCCCAACAGTTCTGCCCTTTGAAATGAGCATTTCGGTGACCTAGCTCCGAAAACCCCTCCTCAGTTCGAATTCATTCTTGGGCCTGGAACACACCCCCCGCCCACCCAACCAACCCACGGTGGGGAGTCGATCATTTTTCTAGTTCGCTAGGTTGCGATCCGGGACCATTTCTTCCTCTGAAATGCGCGTCAATCAGGAAATCCCTGCACTCGTCTTCGCCATTTAAAAATACCATAGTAAGTTCTATCGGGTTTAGATAGCTATCCATCCGTTTGGGCCTCTGAAACGAGCATTGTTTCTGGAAATTCCTATACTCTTATTCGCCATTTCGAAAGCCGACATCGAGGGTTCGCAGCGCCCCGGAACCTACCATAGCAACTTAATACCGAGTTTCGGCAGCCAATCGTTATTCCCATTGGCTCGGCCATGGTACGGAACAGCCTGGCCTTTGAAACGCACGTCGATCGAGAAATCCCAACGCTTGGCTTTGCAAATTCAGAAACTGAGATCTATGGTTTGGAGCGGATAGGAAACCTCCATAGAAAATTCCTCCATAATATGGGTTGACTCCAAACCGCACGGGACTTAGAAGCATGCGTTATCTGGAAAATCCTATATATGCGTTCGCCATTACAAAAGCCGAGATCGAGGGTTTGGAGTTCTCTCGAAAGCCACCATGGTGACTTTCTGCAGAGCCTGGGAAATCAGCCAACAGTTCTACCCTTTGAAACGAGTGTTTCAGTGACCTAGCTCGAAAAACCCCTCCTCAGCTCGAATTCATTCTCAAGCCTTGAACACACACCCCGCCCCACCCACCCAACCATCGGTTGGGTGTCGATCATTTTTCTAGTTCGCTCGGTTGCAATCCGGGATCGTTCAGGCCTCCGAAACGCGCGTCGATCGGGAAATCTCTGCACTCGGCTTCGCCAATTCAAAATACCATTGTAAGTTCTATAGGGTTTGGATAGCTGTCTATTGGTTCAGGCCTCCAAAACACACGTTATTATGGAAATTCCTATACTCGCATTCGCACGTTCGAAAGCTGACATCGAGAGTTCGGAGCGCCCCAGAACATAACATAGCAACTAAATACCGAGTTTCGATAGCCGATCGTTATTCCCATTGGCCCGACCGTGTTATGGAAACGTCGGGCCATCGAAACGCATGTCATTCGAGAAATCCCTACGCTTGGCTTCGCAAATTCGAAAGCTGAGATTTATGGTTTGGAGTAGCTAGGAAACCTCCATAGTAAATTTCCCCGTAATATGGGCAGACGCCAAATCGCCTAAGCCTTCAAAGCATGCGTTGATCTGGAAATTCCTATACTCGCGTTCGCCAGTTCAAAAGACGAGATCGAGGGTTCGGAGCACTCTAGAAAGCCACCGTAGTGACTTTCTGCAGAGCCTATGAAATCGTCTAGCAGTCATGTCCTTTGAAATGAGCATTTTAGTGACCTAGCTCCAAAATCCACTCCTTAGCTCAAATTCATTTTCGGTCCTTGAACACACCACCCCACCCACCCAAACTATGGTGGGGATTCGATCGTTTTTCTAATTTAGTCGGCTGCAATCCGGGACCATTTGGGCCTTCAAAACGCACGTCGATCGTGAAATCCCAAGACTGGGATTTGCTAGTTCAAAAGAAAAGATCGAGGGTTCCGAGTGCAACGGAAGCAACCATAGTAAGTTCTATCGGGTTTAGACAGCTGTTGATCTGTTCGGGCCTCCGAAACGCGCATTGTTACGGAAATTCCTATACTCGCATTCGCCAGTTCGAAAGCCGAAATCGAGGGTTCGGAGCGCCCCGGAACCAACCACACAACTTAATACCGAGTTTCGGCAGCCGTTCGTTATTCCAGTTAGCTCGACCGTGGTATGGAATTGTCCGGCCTCCGTAACGCACATCGATTAAGATATCCTTACGCTCGGCTTCACAAATTCGGAAGCTGAGATTTTTGGTTTGGGGCGGCTAGGAAACCTCCATAATAAATTTCTCCATAATATGGGTAGATGCCAAACCTCCGGGACCTTCGAAGCGTGCGTTGATCTTGAAATTCCTATCCTCGTGTTCGCCAGTTCGAAAGCCGAGATCGAGGGCTCGGAGCGATCTCGAAAGCCACCATGGTGACTTTCTATAGAGCCTGGAAAATCGACCAATAGTTCTGCCCTTTCAAATGAACATTTTAGGACCTATCTCACAAACCCCTCCTCAGTTCGAGTTCATTCTCTGGCCTTGAACACACCACCCGCCCCGCCCACTTGACCTACGGTGGGGAGTCGAATGCATTTCTAGTTCGGTCGGTTGCGACCCGGGACCATTCGGGCCTCCAAAACGAGCATCGATAGGTCTATCGCTGCACTTAGCTTCACAAATTCAAAAGACAAGATCGAGGGTTCCAAGCGCGATGAAAGCCACCATAGTAAGTTCTATCGCGTTTAGATAGTTGTCCATCCGTTCAGGCCTCCAAAATGCACGTTGTTACGGAAATTCTTATACTCGCATTAGCCAGTTCGAAAGCCGAGATCGAGGTTTCTCAGCACCCCGGAACCTACCATAGAAACTTAATACCGAGTTTCAATAGCCGATCGTTATTCCCATTGGCCCGACCGCGATATGGAACCGTCGAGCCTCAGAAACGAACGTCGATCGAAAAATCCCTACACTGGGATTCGCAAATTCAGAAATTGAGATATATAGTTTGGAGTGGCTAGGAAACCTCCACTGTAAACTTCTCTGTAATATGGGTGGACGGCAAACCGCCCGGGCGTTCAAAGCATGGGTTGATCTGTAAATCCCTATATTCGCGTTCGCTAGTTCGAAAGCCGAGATCGACGGTTTGGAGCGCTCTAGAAAGCCACCGTGGTGACTTTCTGCATAGCCTTTGAAATCGTCCAACTGTTCTGCCCTTTGAAACGAGCGTTTCAGTGACCTAGCTCCAAAAACCACTCCTCATCACGAATTCATTCTCGGGCTTTGAACACACCACTAGCCCCACCCATCCAAACCACGATGGGCTGTCGATCATTTTTCTAATTTTGTTGGTTGCGATCCTAGACCTTTCGGGCCTTCGAAACGCGCATCGATCTGGGACCGTCCAGGACCGTACAAGCCTCCGAAACGCGCGTCGATCTGGAAATCCCTGCATTCGGCTTCGCCAATTCATAGTAAGTTCTATCGGATTTAGACCGCTGTCCATCTGTTTGGGCCTCCGAAATGCGCGTTGCTACAAAAATTCCTATACTGGCATTCGCCAGTTCTAAAGATAAGATCGAGGGTTCGAAGCACACCGAAACCTACCATAACAACTTAATACCGAGTTTCGGTAGTCGATCCTTATTCCCATTGGCCCGACCGCAGTACGAAAACGTTGTGCCTCTGAAACGCACGTCGATCGAGAAATTCCTACGCTTAGCTTAGCAAATTTGGAAGCTGAGATCTATGGTTTGGAGCAGGAAGGAAACCTCCATAGTAAATTTCTCTGTAATATGGGAATAGGCCAAATCTCCTAGGCCTTCGAAGCGTGCGTTGATCTAGAAATTCATATACTTGCATTCGCTAGATCGAAAGCCAAGATTGAGGGTTCGGAACTCTCTCGAAAGCCACTGTGGTGACTTTTTGCAGTACATGGGAAAATGCCCAAAAGTTCAGCCATTTGAAACGAGCATTTTAGTGACCTAGCTCCAAAAACACCTCCTCAGTTCGAATTCATTCTTGGGCCTTGAACACACCACCCGCCCTACTAGGCCAACCCATGGTGGGGAGTCGATAGTTTTTCTAGTTCGGACGGTTGTGATCTGGGAACGTTCGGGCCTCCAAAACGCGTGTCGATCGAGAAATCCCTACAATCGGCTTCGCCAATTCAAAAGACAAGATCGAAGGTTCTGCGCGCAACGAAAGCCACCAAAGTAAGTTGTATTGGGTATAGATAGCTGTCCACCCGTTCGGGCCTCCGAAACACGCGTTGTTACGGAAATTCCCATAATCGCATTTGCTAGTTCGAAAGCTGACATCGAGGGTTCGGAGCACCCCAGAACCTAACATAGCACCTTAATACCGAGTTTCGGCAACGGATCGTTATTCTCGTTGGCACTATCGCGGTTTGGAACTGTCGGTCCTTTGAAATGCACGTCGATCGAGAAATCCCTATAATGGTGAATTTGTACGGAGCTTGGGAAATCGTCCAACAGTTCTGCCCTTTGAAATGTTCGTTTCAGTGACTTAGCTCCAAAAAACTCTCCTCAGCTCGAATTCTTTCTTGGGCCTTGAACACACCCCCTGCCCACCCACCCAACCCACGGTGGGGAGTCGATCATTTTTCTAGTTCGCTAGGTTGCGATCCGGGACCATTTCTGCCTCTGTAATGCGCGTCAATCAGGAAATCCCTGCATTCAACTTCGCCCATTCAAAATACCATAGTAAGTTCTATCGGGTTTAGACAGCTTTCCATCCGTTCGGGCCTCTGAAACGAGCATTGTTACGGAAATTCCTATACTCTCATTCGCCATTTCGAAAGCCGACATCGAGGGTTCGGAGAGCCCCAGAACCTATCATATCAACTTAATACCGAGTTTCGGCAGCCGATCGTTATTACCATTGGCTCGGCCATGGTACGGAACCGCCTGGCCTCCGAAACGCACGTCGATCGAGAAATCCCAACGCTTGGCTTCGCAAATTCAAAAACTGAGATCTATGGTTTAGAGCGGATAGGAAACCTCCATAGTAAATTTCTCCATAATATGGGTAGACTCCAAACCGCACGGGCCCTAGAAGCATGCATTATCTGGAAATTCCTATACTCGCGTTCGCCATTACAAAAGCCGAGATCGAGGGTTTGGAACGCTCTCGAAAGCCACCATGGTGACTTTCTGCAGAGCCTGGGAAATCAGCCAACAGTTCTACCCTTTGAAATGAGTGTTTCAGTGACCTAGCTCGAAAAACCCCTCCTCAGCTCAAATTCATTCTCAGGCCTTGAACAAACACGCCGCCCAACCCACCCAACCAATGATTGGCAGCGATCGTTTTTCTAGTTCACTCGGTTGCAATCCGGGACCGTTCGGGCCTCCGAAACGCGTGTTGATCGGGAAATCCCTACACTCGGCTTCGCCAATTCAAAGTACCATTGTAAGTTCAATCGGGTTTGGATAGTTGTCTATCCTTTCGGGCCTCCAAAACACATGTTATTACGGAAATTCCTATACTCGCATTCGCACGTTCGAAAGCCGACATCGAGGGTTCGGAGCACCCCGGAACATAACATAGTAACTAAATACAGAGTTTCGTCAGCCGATCGTTATTCCCATTGGCCCGACCGTGGTACGGAAACATTGGGCCACCGAAGCATGTCATTCGAGAAATCCCTAAGCTTGGCTTCGCAAATTCGGAAGCTGAGATTTATGGTTTGGAGTAGCTAGGAAACCTCTACAGTAAATTTCTCCGTAATATGGGTAGACGCCAAATCGCCCGAGCCTTCAAAGCGTGCGTTGATATGGAAATTCCTATACTCTCGTTCGCCAATTCAAAAGGCGAGATCGAGGGTTCGGAGCACTCTAGAAAGCCACCGTGGTGACTTTTTGCAGAGCCTGTGAAATCGTCCAGTAGTCCTGCCCTTTGAAATGAGCATTTCAGGGACCTAGCTCCAAAATCCCCTCCTCAGCTCGAATTCATTCTCGGTCCTTGAACACACCAACCACCCAACCCACCCAAACCACGGTGGGGAGTCGATTGTTTTTCTAATTCAGTCGGTTGCAATTCGGGACCATTCGGGCCTCCAAAACGCGCGTCGATCGTGAAATCCCAAGACTGGGATTTGCTAGTTCAAAAGAAAAGATCGAGGGTTCAGAGCGCGACGGAAGCAAACATAGTAAGTTCTATCGGGTTTAGACAGCTGTTGATCTATTCGGGCCTCCGAAACGCGCATTGTTACGGAAATTCCTATACTCGCATTCGCCAGTTCGAAAGCCGAAATTGAGGGTTCGGAGCGCCCCTGAACCAACCATACAACTTAATACTGAGTTTCGGCAACCGATCGTTATTCCAGTTGGCCCGACCATGGTATGGAATTGTCTGGCCTCCGAAACGCACATCGATCGAGATATCCTTACGCTCGGCTTCACAAATTCGGAAGCTGAGATTTTTGGTTTGGGGCGGCTATGAAACCTCCATAATAAATTTCTCCATAATATGGGCAGATGCCAAACCTCCCGGACCTTTAAAGCGTGCGTTGATCTGGAAATTTCTATACTCGTGTTCGCCAGTTCGAAAGCCGAGATCGATGGCTCGGAGCGATCTCGAAAGCCACCATGGTAGAGCCTGGAAAATTGACCAATAGTTCTGCCCTTTCAAATGAACATTTTAGTGACCTATCTCACAAACCCCTCCTCAGTTCGAGTTCATTCTCTGGCCTTGAACAAACCACTCGCCCTGCCCACTCGACCTACTATGGGGAGTCGAATGCATTTCTAGTTCGGTCGGTTGTAATCCGGGACCATTCGGGCCTCCAAAACAAGCATGGATCGGAAAATCGCTGCACTTAGCTTCACCAATTCAAAAGACAAGATCGAGGGTTCCAAGCGCGGTGAAAGCCACCATAGTAAGTTCTATCAAGTTTAGACATTTTTCCATCCGTTCAGTCCTCCAAAATGCACGTTGTTACAGAAATTCTTATACTCGCATTCGCCTGTTCGAAAGCCGAGATCGAGGGTTCGGAGCACACGGGAACCTACCATATAAACTTAATACCGAGTTTCAGTAGCCGATCGTTATTCCCATTGGCCCGACCGCGATACGGAACCGTCGGGCCTCAGAAACGAACGTCGATCGAGAAATCCCTACGCTTGGATTTGCAAATTCAGAAACTGAGATATAAAGTTAGGAGTGTTGTATATAACGGTGTTGTATGCACAATTGTATGATTTTTGTTTGATGATAACAACCAAATAAATATTATTTTAATGTTTGATGCTGTACTGTTTCATTTACTCATCACAGACAGGAGTATGATATTTATATTTAAACAGAATACACCAGTACAGAAATTCAAATATTTACACAGTATTTTGTTTAAATATAATATTTTATTTCAATATTTAAACAGTACAATTTGATAACTCCGCTATTTGTTTATCTCAGTAATACATCACATTGCATATACTTTTCATTTACAGTACACAGCTCCTCTCATACTCAGTTACATATATACATATACATTCACTCATATACACAATCAACACTGTCTTGTTGTTTTCATCTTCTGTCTTCAAGCTTCAGTCTTCACAGCATCCTACAGTCAGTCCAGACATCCCTGCTTACCTGTCACATATGAAACACACACACAGTACACTGCAATAGAAATGAAACAGAATACATGCAAATATAAATTTTATTTTTAAATTTTTTTTGCCTCAGTTTTCTGGTGTGTTTCTCATCCTTTTTCACGACTTGATCTGATTTATAAAACCATCAATCTGTGTCTAGACAGCTTGTGATATTCACAATGATACACTGTAAATACCACAAGGCAGACAACATATATATCTCAAGCAGGGACAGGGACAACTCGTCTGATGGCTGCATGTACACACATGTACACGTGTGCACTGCCACGCCAATCAGTACGCAGCTGAGGAGTAGCCACTAGGACTGTCTCGACTTAGTGAAATTGAAAACAAATATACAAAACCAAAGTGGTCAAGCACACAGCAAAGAAGTGAAATCATGGTGCAGCAATGTACATGGAGCAAGTGGGCACAAAGTTAAATGCAGCATGAGCCGAGCACAAAGCATAGACAGCTCCAAGTGTCGAGCCAAGAAGTTCAAGCCAAAATAAAACACATAGCAAATTCAAAACAGTGCAAGTAGAAAATTGAAAAATGTCCGAGCCATCTCATACATCGAAGAAGCCATGCTTAAATGCAAGAAGTGGTGTATGGTCGAGACTGAAAATAACAAGTGTAGCAAGTACAAGGAGAGCGTGGCATAAACCAAGTAAGCGGCATGGTGATTGAATAGCAAAGCATGCTTTACACAACAAGTAGTCAAGCAAGTGAGTAGTGGCATATGAACATTGGCATACTACATGGTGCAGCCATACAAGCAAGGAAGAACATGACAAGGAAGTTTTATACATGTGTGTACACTCAGCATGGTGTATAAATAAAACAGCAAACATGAATGTTTACTGATGCAATTCAACAAGACAGACCACAAGTTCAGCTGCATGCATAAACACAAGCATATGGGAACAAAACAATGCAAGTGAACGGTATAGCACTTCGGCAAAACAAATCAAGTGGTCGTGCACAAGTCAACATGGATCAGAAATGACAAGGAAGTCAAACTCCAGACCAGGGGACAAAGCATATATGTAGTGGGTCAAGACAGCAAATAAACAACATAGCAGCTAAGTGAATCAGGGCACAAAGCTTAGCAATATAGGGGAGTGTAAAAGATAACGCATGGCAGGCTTACAATATGCATATACTCGAATACATGCTCAAGAATAAAAAGGCAAAGTGGCAAATTGTATGAAGTATCAAGAGTGATCGAACAATATGCAGCAGAGTTTTTCAAGTGATGGCAAGTACCAAAGTCATAGTGGTCCAGAGGATAAACAACCAAAATTCAAGTCTTTTAATGGTTCCAGAATTGACACAACATTTTGAACAAGAAATCATGTGTCATTATTTGGAAAGAATTCAATACAAAATGTTAACAGCTTTTGACAAGCAAAGTTTTGACAAAGTATTTTCTGGCAAGAAATATCTCAAAATTATAAATCATTCAAGGGACAATGGAAAATCTCTCACAAGAAATCAAATCCATACCATTTCCTGCAATATTCAATCAAGTCGATTTTATCAATGAAGTATAAAAGAGGATATCAATTCTTTCCAGTATTGAACAAGACAGAGCAGAATTTATGCAATGGGGCCACAATCGAATTCAATGTATCATCTAAATTCATCCAGGAAATCATGCATTCCTTTTTTTTCAATCGAAGAATGTTTAAAAGGGAAAGCAACAAAATCTCTCATATTTGTTTCCATTTTTTTGTCTCGGCTGTATCCAAAATCAAGGCAACCAGAGGGACCAAAAATAGGAAATCACACAGCATTTAAAAACCAAGGGAATCGATTTCAAACCGCTGTATCAAAAGAGGAAACACGCATTCAAACCAGACCAAGTCAATAAGTGAAATCAGAGGGTTTCTAGGTTTTCTAAATCCTATATAACACCATTTTCATCATCGGCAGTGTAGAATAATCCGACACAACCGAAATCCAATAAATACAATTCAAAGAATTCAAAAGAAAATTACTCACAATTTTCAAGATTTCGATCGCCTGAAAATTCCCCCAAATTAGTGACAAGCCAGAGATATACATCACAAATCGAAGAACCAGATAGTCGCCGGAACTAGAGCTTCAAAGATTAACGTTTTCGTCAACAACAAAACGATTTGGGGGTTCAATATTGAAAACCCTAGGGCAACCTCCATTTTTGATTTTACAGAGAATAAAAAGGATCGGGCTAAACAAATGAAGGATGGTGCAACCAACAACCAAAGAGGCCGGCCATTTTACATAGGGGGTTCAAGTTTTTGAAAGGGGATGACCCTTTAATTATTTAACTCCTTTTGATATTTATTAACTAGGGTTTCATATTTTGTTTTGTAATTTTTTGTTGTAATTTCTTTTGTAAACCAATCTGAAAAGTTTACTAGTCTGTCAAACTAGGGGTTACTGACTACGGGGTTGTAGGCAGGGAAAATCTGATCTTGGAGACAAAGATCAGTCAGGGTGTTTAGTATAGGGTTAGTACAGCAGCAGGTATTGCGAGTGTACAAAACTGTGTAGGCGGTTAGCGAGGGTCGCGAGTCTGTAAGTTTGTGTATGCGGGAGTCTGTATAATTCTATAATAGAAACCTTGGCGAATGCAGCAGTAGGCAGGGTTGCCAAAGCTGGGTATATCTGTGTGTTATTTATTTACAGCATTTATTTACTCTGATCATTATTTGTGCTGTGATATTTTTAATATTATATACTCAGTTAAAAACTGTGATAAACCCTATTCACCCCCTCCTCTAGGGTTAATCTAGATCCAACATTTGGTATCACAGCAGGTATTTTCTTTAACTCTAGAGACATGGGTAATCCTAGTTGTCAGTTTAGTGAGAGTCAGTCCAGTTCATCTCCAACTATTTTCAGTGGAACAGATTTTTTAAACTGGAAATCCATAATGGAATTTTATTTAAAATCTGTTAATATTAAATGTTGGGATGTTATTATCAATGGGTACGATATGGTAGATAAAGTTTTTAATTCTCGTGCTACACATATTCTATATTCTTATCTTGATGATGATCAATACAGTCTGATCTCACATTGTTTATCTGCACAGGAAATCTGGGATACTCTCAATACGAAGTATGGAAAATCTGACAACAGCTCAAAACCCCAGAATGTCAACTCAGATTCAGAACTCTGTTTTACAGGATTTACAAATGAAAATTCAGAAGGATCAGATGATGGAGAATCAACAAATGCTGAAGTTGAAAATTTTTCATACGAGGATTTGGTTTATATGTGTGTTGATTTAACTAAATCTGTTGATAAACTCAAATCTAAAAACAAATCTCTGAAATCTAGGAATACTGAGTTGACCAGCAAAATTGATGATTTAGAATCACAGCTTGAATATTTTAAAAATTCTTCAAATTCTGATTGCAAAAATTGTTTGAAATTGGAAACCAATCTTGTTCATCTCAATAAAACTATTCAAAAGTTTGAAAATGAAATTCTGATCTTAAAAAATAACAAGATTGAGTTATCAAGTTTGAACAATCATCTGCAGAAGGAATTTGAAATTTTTAAAACTAATATTCATTCCAAACGTGAAATTTCTGAAAAGGAAAATTTATTGAAATCGAATTCGATTTTGAAAGAACTTGAAAACGAGATTGAAAATTTCAAGAAATTTGAGTCTGAAAGTCGAAAACATTTTGAGTTTGAAATTGCTGAATCCCAAACCAAAATTAAATCACTAGAATCTGAAAATTTGGTTTTGAAACAGTATGATGCTGAAAGGAAAATCATTGATAACCACTGTTTAGATTTAATAAAAGAGAATGGTGATCTTAAATTCAAAATTCAACGACTAGAGTCAACTTTGACTAAATTTTCTAATAGTAAAAAGTCGTTGAATATGTTGTTGCAAAACCAAAATTCTATTGGAAATAAACATGGTCTTGGTTTTGGAAAATCAGATGCTTTTGAAAATTCGAATTCAAATGATTTGAAAAATCCCTCAAAATGCTTTGGTAAAAATCATTTTGAAAATTTAAACTCTGAAAATTTCAAAGGATTTTTGAATCATAATCAAAGTGAAAATTCGTTTGATAATAAACCATTTAAACAACCTTGGATCCCAAATAAATGTAAAATGACTCCAACTAAATTCAAACAGTTTTGGGTCCCGAAGTGTACAAAGGTAAATTCAAATGGTTTGTTATATAAACAGGTTTGGGTACCAAAACGAACAAATACAACTGTGAGTGGTTTTACTGCTTTTGTTAGACCACTCAATCCTCTAAACAGTTAGCTACCAAAGGAGGCTGAGGAACAATTGTGCTGAAAAGAGAAACTGATTCAAACTGCTTCACATCATTAAATCATCTACTGTTCCTTAGCCAAGTCTGATGAGTTAGAGATCCACAACGTCTTCTGTGAATCATGTATGATTTCTAACCTCATCCTTGTAAATATTTTTTTTCATTGTCTATTTCTGCTTCTTCTACCCCTTTCTATTTTATTTTCTTCTATTTGTTTTTATTTGATTTGTCACTGCCATATCTCTTTGTTTATTCTGTGCTTCTTAAACTTCCAATTGCAGTTCTCATGATTTTCTGGAAATTCATTTTATTTGAATAAAACTCTCTTGTTTATAATCATTTCCAGATTCTGTGTTTAATCTTGTAATTATCTGCAATTGTTTAGAAGTTTATTTTATTCTTGAATTCATAACAGTGTTGAAGCATTCATGTCATATCTTGAACACTGTTAATTTGAATTCTAAATTTTTTGAAGATCTGAATATTTAATGAAATTTCACACACCTTTGCTATTCTGAGTTTATTCTAATTCATTTTAGAAAAGCTGAAAATATTATACTCTTTACAGCACTCTATTATTTATCAGTTGTGATAATTTCATTGATTTTCGGATTGGCTTGAATCAGTGATACATCCTGAATTCCATCTTTATTCATGATCATTATGGTTAGAATATGTCTGTTTGAAATCATCTGAAATTCCTGATATTTTGAATATCACACACCTCTTGAATTTGAAATAATCAATCTTGTGTGAATAATTCATTATATCTCAAACTTGACATTGATTCAAGTGATTCAAATAAATTATTTATTTATGGATCATGAATATCTCTTAAGTATTTGATGTAAATGATCTGAAATCATTCTTAGAAATTTTGTGAAAAATTCCTTTGAAAATCTGGTCTTGAAATTCACTCCTATTTCATGATTATTTGATCTAATTATTTGTTTGTTTAAAATCATTTGAAATTATTGATTTATTGAATCTCACACATATCTCAAATCAAAAATTTATAATCTGGTGTGATTGATTCATTAAATTCTGATATTTTCATATTTCTCAAATGATTTCAAGTAAACAGTATTTTAATCATTAGGTCATGAATCATCATATGTGGCCATCATCTTGACAAGTATGATTTGAAACTATGTTCTGTGTTGCTCTGATACTGTTTTGAAAAATGTTTGTTCTGGAATCACATGCTTGTTGCTCTGATACATGTGCATAATCTATTTTCTGTCTGTTTGAGCTTGATACTTAATAATTCTTTTGTCTATGACATTATTGTTTAGTATCATGTTAAAATTCCTCGTAAATAGAGACACCAAGTGGTATCAGAAGCGCCTTATATTTGTTTCACCCATCTGTACTGAGATTCAAATTTTCACCTTGTATAGATCCATACTTTTTTTTCATATACAAATAAATGTGCTAAATTTGTCTGGCTGGGTTTGTGTCTAAATTTCTTTAGCCTAAGATGTCTATGATAGTCCATCAGGGTGTAATTAAATTCCTCGATAAGCGAGAACATTTGGTATCTGTCTTTTTCACTCATCTGTTTTTTGAATTATCACCCTGTATAGATTCAATTTTTTTAATCTGTTTAATTTCTTCTTGTAATTGTTTTTCAATTTTAAAATTATTTATTTTTTATTCATTCAGAAATTGAAATCAATATCCAATTTGTGCTGTGTTTATAATTCATCAAAATTATTATCAGTTTTTGAAATTGTGATGAATTGTGACTGCAGTGTATTTCACAACAAGAGGATATTTTATTTGGATTTTCATGATGGTTGAATATTAATTATAATATCTTTGAACTGGCAAACATTTCACAACCATCTCCTGTATCTATCACCCGTCTGCCATCCATCATGATTTTATATTAATGTGGAGAGTTTATTTTTAAAAAGGATAATCATCTTGTTTTAAAACAGCGAAAATTATTTGTGATAGAAATGGGACTATATTATTTTTCAAAATTAGTGATAATTGAAATTTACAATAATCCTGGTACAGTCAAGCTTATTTCATAATATAATTAATTTAGAAATTTACTTTCACAGTCCATCTCTGTACCTACCCCATTTTCTATCATTCATATATTGGTTTTACATACTGAGGAGTTTTTTCCTTTAAATGCTAAAAATAATAAATATGATTAATATATAAGTGTGTATATAACCTCATTTAAAAATCCAAGCTCTGGTCATGCATGGTTAAGAGACAACTTATAATTTAAGCTGCAACTGACCTCATTTAAAAATCCAAGCTCTGGTTATGTGTGGTCAGCGTGCTCTTAAATAAAAATAAAAGAAAAAGGAATAATGTGCTATAAATTGAAATAAACTTGAAATTCTCCTTTGTGTATAAAAGCCAGCCTACCAATCCATTTTCTAATCTGTGAAATGTGTTAATATTTTATGACGTATTATGATTTGCTGATTAATGGTTATTGGGATTTGAGGTTATTCGATCTTGTCACTTAAATTGAATTATTAATTATAATTCAAATTCAATCTCTGTTTTTGAACCTCATTGTTTTTGGAAAATAATTGGAACACATTTTTTTTACTCTCCCCATTTTCATCGTAAATCCATCATTTTCTACAATGTGAAATATGCCACCTGTTCTCAGAATATTATGATTTTTGTTTGACTGATTGAGATTTATGATGATCATTCTTCCTCTTAAGCTAAAATTATATCTTTAGTCATTTTTCATTTGTATTTTAAACTCTGTATCCTTTTGATGATAACAAAAGGGGGAGAATGGATAGAGATTTTGATTTATGAGTGAATAAATGTTTTTAATTTTGAAAATTTATTATTATTCATACATTTCACTCATGCACAGTTATAGGGGAGCTTTCTGTTGTAGGGGGAGCTTTCAGTTGTAGGGGGAGCTAATAAATAGGGGGAGTTCATATTTCATTGTCAAACACATTTATTGTATACAAAATCTTTTATTTGTTTGTCATCATCAAAAGGTGGAGATTGTTGTATATAACGGTGTTGTATACAGAATTGTATGATTTTTGTTTGATGATAACAACCAAATAAATATTATTTTAATGTGTTTGATGCTGTACTGTTTCATTTACTCATCACAGACAGGAGTATGATATTTATATTTAAACAGAATACACCAGTACAAAAATTCAAATATTTACACAGTATTTTGTTTAAATATAATATTTTATTTCATTATTTAAACAGTACAATTCGATAACTCCGTTATTTGTTTATCTCAGTAATACATCACATTGCATATACTTTTCATTTACAGTACACAGCTCCTCTCATACTCAGTTACATATATACATATACATTCCCTCATATACAAAATCAACACTGTCTTGTTGTTTTCATCTTCTGTCTTCAAGCTTCAGTCTTCACAGCATCCTACAGTCAGTCCAGACATCCCTGTTTACCTGTCACATATGAAACACACAAACAATACACTGCAATAGAAATGAAACAAAATACATGCAAATATAAATTTTATTTTTAAATTTTTTTTGCCTCAGTTTTCTGGTGTGTTTCTCAGCCTTTTTGACGACTTGATCTGATTTATAAAACCATCAATCTGTGTCTAGACAGCTTGTGATATTCACAATGATACACTGTAAATACCACAAGGCAGACAACATATATATCTCAAGCAGGGACAACTCGTCTGATGGCTGCATGTACACACGTGTACACGTGTGCACTGCCAAGCCAATCAGTACGCAGCTGAGGAGTAGCCACTAGGACTGTCTCGACTCAGTGAAATTGAAAACAAATATACAAAACCAAAGTGGTCAAGCACACAGCAAAGAAGTGAAATCATGGTGCAGCAATGTACATGGAGCAAGTGGGCACAAAGTTAAAGGCAGCATGAGCCGAGCACAAAGCATAGACAGCTCCAAGTGTCGAGCCAAGAAGTTCAAGCCAAAATAAAACACACAACAAATTCAAAACAGTGCAAGTAGAAAATTGAAAAATGTCTGAGCCATCTCATACAGCGAAGAAGCCATGCTCATATGCAAGAAGTGGTGTATGGTCGAGACTGAAAATAACAGGTGTAGTAAGTACAAGGAGAGCGTGGCATAAACCAAGTAAGCGGCATGGTGATTGAATAGCAAAGCATGCTTTACACAGCAAGTAGTCAAGCAAGTGAGTAGTGGCATATGAACATTGGCATACTACATGGTGCAGCCATACAAGCAAGGAAGAACATGACAAGAAAGTTTTATGCATGTGTGTACACTCAGCATGGTGTATAAATAAAACAGCAAACATGAATGTTTACTGATGCAATTCAACAAGACAGACCACAAGTTCAGTTGCATGCATAAACACAAGCATATGGGAACAAAACAATGCAAGTGAATGGTATAGCACTTCGGGAAAACAAATCAAGTGGTCGTGCACAAGTCAACATGGATCAGAAATGATGCAAGGAAGTCAAACTCCAGACCAGGGGACAAAGCATATATGCAGTGGGTCAAGACAGCAAATAAACAACATAGCAGCTAAGTGAATCAGGGCACAAAGCTTAGCAATACAGGGGAGTGTACAAGATAATGCATGGCAGGCTTACAATATGCATATACTCGAATACAGGCTCAAGAATAAAAAGGCAAAGTGGCAAATTGTATGAAGTATCTAGAGTGATCAAACAATATGCAACAGAGTTTTTCAAGTGATGGCAAGTACCAAAGTCATAGTGGTCCAGAGGATAAACAACCAAAATTCAAGTCTTTTAATGGTTCCATAATTGACACAACATTTTGAACAAGAAATCATGTGTCATTATTTGGAAAGAATTCAATACAAAATGTTAACAGCTTTTGACAAGCAAAGTTTTGACAAAGTATTTTCTGGCAAGAAATATCTCAAAATAATAAATCATTCAAGGGACAATGGACAAGAAATCAAATCTATACCATTTCCAGCAATATTCAATCAAGTCGATTTTATCAAGGAAGTATAAAAGAGGATATCAATTCTTTCCAGTATTGAACAAGACAGAGCAGAATTTATGCAATGGGGCCACAGTCGAATTCAATGTATCATCTAAATTCATCAAGGAAATCATGCATTCCTTTTTTTCAATCGAAGAATGTTTAAAAGGGAAAGCAACAAAATCTCTCATATTTGTTTCCATTTTTATGTCTTGGCTGAATCCAAAATCAAGGCAACCAGAGGGACCAAAAATAGGAAATCACGCAGCATTTAAAAACCAAGGGAATCGATTTCAAACCGCTGTATCAAGAGAGGAAACACGCATTCAAACCAGACCAAGTCAATAAGTGAAATCAGATGGTTTCTAGGGTTTTCTAAATCCTATATAACACCATTTTCATCATCGGCAGTGAAGAATAATCCGACCCAATCGAAATCCAATAAATACAATTCAAAGAATTCAAAAGAAAATTACTCACAATTTTCAAGATTTCGATCGCCTGAAAATTTCCCCAAATCAGTGACAAGCCAGAGATAAACATCACAAATCGAAGAACCAGATACCCGCAGGAACTAGAGCTTCAGAGATTAACATTTTCGTCAAGCAACAAAACGATTTGGGGCTTCAATATTGAAAACCCTAGGGCAGCCGCCATTTTTGATTTTACAGAGAATAAAAAGGATCGGGCTGAACAAATGAAGGATGGTGCAACCAACAACCAAAGTGGCCGACCATTTTACAAAGGGGGTTCAAGTTTTTGAAAGGGGATGACCCTTTAATTATTTAACTCCTTTTGATATTTATTAACTAGGGTTTCATATTTTGTTTTGTAATTTTTTGTTGTAATTTCTTTTGTAAACCAATCTGAAAAGTTTACTAGTCTGTCAAACTAGGGGTTACTGACTACGGGGTTGTAGGCAAGGAAAAACTGATCTTGGAGACAAAGATCAGTCAGGGTGTTTAGTATAGGGTTAGTACAGCAGCAGGTATTGCGAGTGTACAAAACTGTGTAGCCGGTTAGCGAGGGTCGCGAGTCTGTAAGTTTGTGTATGCGGGAGTCTGTATAATTCGATAATAGAAACCTTGGGGAATGCAGCAGTAGGCAGGGTTGCCGAAGCTGGGTATATCTGTGTGTTATTTATTTACAGCATTTATTTACTCTGATCATTATTTGTGCTGTGATATTTTTAATATTATATACTCAGTTAAAAACTGTGATAAACCCTATTCACCCCCCTCTAGCGTTAATCTAGATCCAACAAGGAGTGGCTAGGAAACCACCACTGTAAATTTCTCTGTAATATGGGTGGACGCCAAACGCCCGGGCGTTCAAAGCATGGGTTGATCTGTAAATTCCTATATTCGCATTCGCCAGTTCGAAAGCCGAGATCGAGGGTTCGGAGCGCTCTAGAAAGCCACCGTGGTGACTTTCTGCATAGCCTATGAAATCGTTCAACTGTTCTACCCTTTGAAACGAGCGTTTCAGTGACCTAGCTCCGAAAACCCCTCCTCGTCACGAAATCATTCTCGGGCTTTGAACACACCACCCGCACCATCCATCCAATCCACGATGGGGTGTCGATCATTTTTCTAATTTGATCGGTTACGATCTCGGACCTTTCGGGCCTCCGAAACGCGCGCCGAACATGAAAGCTTTTCACTCGGCTTCGCCAATTCAAAATACAAGGTCGAGGGTTCCGAGCGCTACAAAAGCAACCATAGTACGTTCTACAGGGTTTAGACAACTGTCGATCTGTTCGGTCCTACGAAACGTGCGTTTTTATGGAAATTCCTATAATCGCATTCGCAAGTTCGACTGCCGACATCGAGGGTTCGGATCGCCCTGGAACCTACCATAGCAACATAATACTGAGTTTCCGCACCCGATCGTTATTCCCGTTGGCCCGACCGTGGTACGGAACCATCAAACCTTCGAAAGCACGTCGATCGAGAATTCCCAATTGTTGGCTTCGCAAATTCGGAAGCTGAGATCAATGGTTTGGAGCGGTTAGGAAACCTGCATAGTAAATTTCTTCGCGATATGAGAAGAAGCTAAACCGGCTGAGCTTTCGAAGCGTGCATTGATCTGGAAATTCCAATACTCACGTTTGCCAGTTCGAAAGCCGAGATCGAGGGTTCGGAGCGCTCTCGAAAGCCACCATGGTGACTTTCTGCAGAGCTTGGGAAATCGCCCAATAGTTCAACCCTTTTAAAATAGCATTTCAGTGAGCTAGATCCAAAAACCCCTCCTTAGCTCGAATTCATTCTTGTTCCTTGAACATACCCCCCGCCCAACCCACCCAACCCATAGTGGGGAGTCGATTGTTTTTCTAGTTCGCTCGATTGCGATCGGGGACCGTTCAGGCCTCCGAAATGAGCGTCGATCGGGAAATCCCTGTACTCGGCTTCGCCAATTCAAAATACCAAAGTAAGTTCTATCGGGTTTAGATAGCTATCCATCGGTTCGGGCCTCCGAAACGCGTGTTGTTATCGAAATTCCTATATTCACATTGGCCGTTCGAAAGCCGACATCGAGAGTTCGGAGAACCCCGGAACCTATCATAGCTACTTAATACCGAGTTTCTACAACCGACCGTTATTCTTGTGGGCCCGAATGCGGGATAGAACCATCGGGCCTCTGAAATGCATGTCGATTGAGAAATCGCTACGCTGGGCTTCGCAAATTCGAAAACTGAGATCTATGGTTTGGGGCGGCTAGGAAACTTCCATAGTAAATTTCTCCATAATATGGGTAGACGCCAAAGCATCCGGGCCTTCGAAGCGTGCATTGATCTAGAAATTCTTATACTCGCATTTCCCAGTTGAGATCGAGGGTTCGGAGCGCTCTCGAAAGCCACCGTGGTTACTTTCTACAGAGCCTGGGAAATCGCCCAACTGTTCTGCCCTTTGAAACGAGCACTTACTGACCTAGCTCCAAAAAACCCTCCTTAGATCGAATTCTTTTTCTCGGGCCTTGAACACACCACCCACCCCACCCACCCGACCCATTGTGGGGAGTCCATTGTTTTTCTAGTTTTATCGGTGGCGATCCGGGACCGTACGACGCGCGTCGATCTGGAAATCCCTACACTCGGCTTCGCCAATTCATAGTAAGATCTATCGGATTTAGACTGCTGTCCATCTGTTCGGGACTCCGAAATGGGCGTTGTTACAATAATTCCTATACTCGCATTCGCCAGTTCGAAAGATGAGATTGAGGGTTCGAAGCGCGCCGGAACCTACCATAACAACTTAATACCGAGTTTTGGTAGTCGATCGTTATTCCCGTTGGCCTGACCGCAGTACGAAAACATCATGCCTCCGGAACGCACGTCGATCGAGGAATCCCTACGCTTGGCTTCGCAAATTTGGAAGCTGAGATCTATGGTTTGGAGCAGGTAGGAAACCTCCATAGTAAATTTCTCCGTAATATGGGAATACGCCAAACCGCCTAGGCCTTCGAAGCGTGCGTTGATCTAGAAATTCCGTGAGATTGAGGTTTCGGAGCTCTCTCGAAAGCCACCGTGGTGACTTTTTGCAGCGCATGGGAAAATGAACAAAAGTTCTGCCATTTGAAACGAGCATTTTAGTGACTTAGCTCCAAAAACGCCTCCTCAGTTCGAATTCATTCTCGGGCCTTGAACACACCACCTGCCCTACTAGGCCAACCCATGGTGGGGAGTCGATAGTTTCTCTAATTTGGACGGTTGTGATCTAGGACCGTTCGGGCCACCAAAACGTGTGTCGATCGAGAAATCCCTACACTCGGATTCGCCAATTCAAAAGACAAGATCGAAGGTTCTGAGCGCAACGAAAGCCACCATAGTAAGTTCTATTGGGTTAAGATAGCTGTCCACCCGTTCGAGCCTCCGAAACACGCGTTGTTACGGAAATTCCTATAATCGCATTCGCCAGTTCGAAAGCCGACATCGAGGGTTCGGAGCGCCCCAGAACCTATCATAGCACCTTAATACTGAATTTCGGCTACCGATCGTTATTCCCGTTGGCCCTATCGCGTTTTGGAACCGCCGGTCCTTCGAAATGCACATCGATCGAGAAATCCCTATGCTCGGCATCGCAAATTCCGAAGCTGGGATTTATGGTTTGGAGCGGCTAGCTAACCTCCATGGAAAATTTCTCCATAATATGGGTAGACGCCAAACCGCCTGGGCCTTCGAAGATTGCATTGATCTGGAAATTCCTATACTCGCGTTCGCCAGTTCAAAAGCTGAGATCGAGGGTTCAGAGCGCTCTCGAAAGCCACTGTAGTGGCTTTCTGCAGAGCCTGGGAACCGCCCAACAGTTCTGCCCTTTGAAATGAGCATTTTAGTTACCTAGATCCAAAAACCCCACCTCAGTTCTAATTCATCCTCAGGTCTTGAACACACCAACTTCCCCTCCCATCCAAACCACGATGGGGAGTCGATCATTTTTTTAGTTAGGTCGATTGCAATCCGGGACCGTTTGGGCCTCCGAAACGTGCGTCGATCGGGAAATCCCTACACTCGGCTTCGCCAATTCAAAAGACAAGTTCGAAGGTTCCAAGCGCAACGAAAGCCACCATAGTAAGTTCTATCGGGTTTAGAATGTTGTTCATCCATTAGGTCCTCCTAAATGCGCGTTGCTTCAGAAATTCCTATACTCGCATTCGCCAGTTCGAAAGCCGACATCGAGGGTTCGGAGCGCCCCGGAACCTACCATAGCAACTTAATACCGAGTTTCGGCAGTCCATCCTTATTTCATTTGGCACGACCGTGGTACGGAACCGTCAAGCCTCCTAAACGCACGTCCATTGAGAAATCCCATTGCTTGGCTTCGCAAGTTTGGAAGTTGAGGTCAATGGTTTGGAGCGGCAAGGAAACCTCCATAGTAAATTTCACCGCAATATGGGAAGGCGCCAAATCGCCTGAGCCTTCGTAGCGTGCGTTGATTTGGAAATTCCTATACTCGCGTTTGCCAGTTCGAAAGCCGGGATCGAGGGTTTGAAGCGCTCTCGAAAGCCACAAGGGTGACTTTCTGTAGAGCCTGGGAAATCGCCCAATAGTTCTACCCTTTGAAATGAGTATTTCAGTGACCTAGCTCCAAAAAACCTCTCCTCAGCTCGAATTCATTCTCAGGCCTTGAACACCCCCCTCCCGCCCCACCAACCCAACCCAAGGTGAGGAGTCGATCGTTTTTCTAGTTCGCTCGGTTACGATCCAGGACCGTTCAGGCCTCCGAAACGCGCGGCGATCGGGGAATCCCTGCACTCGGCTTCACCAATTCTAAATACCGTAGTAAATTATGTCGGGTTTAGACAGTTGTCCATCCGTTCGAGCCTCCAAAACTCGTGTTATTACGGAAATTCCTATACAGGCATTCGCAAGTTCAATAGCCGACATCGAGGATTCAGAGCACCCCGGAACCTATCATAGCAACTTAATACCTAGTTTCGGCAGCAGATCTTATTCTCATTGGCCTGACCGCGGTGCGGAACCGTCGGGCCACCGAAACGCACATCGATCGAGAAATAGCTACACTTGGCTTCGTAAATTCGGAAGCTAAGATTTATGGTTTGGAGCGGCTCGGAAACCTCCTAGTAAATTTCTCCGTAATATGGGTAGATGCCAAACAGCCCGGGCCTTCGAAGCGTGCATTGATCTGGAAATTCCTATACTCGCATTCTCCAATTCGAAAGCTGAGATCGGGGGTTCGGAGCGCTCTCAAAAGACACCGTGGTGACTTTTTGCAGAGCCTGGGAAATCGACCAACAGTTCTGAACTTCGAAATGAGCATTTTATTGACCTAGCTCCAAAAACCCCTCCTCAGTTTGAATTCACTCTCGGGCCTTAAACACACTACCCGCCACACCCACCCGACCCACGGTTGAGAGTCGATTGTTTTTCTAGTTCGGTTTGAATTCATTCTCGGGACATGTACACACCACCCGCCCTATCCATTCAACCAATGGTGGGGAGCCGATCATTTTTCTAGTTGGGTCGGTCGCGATCTGGGACCGTTTGGGAACCTACCATAGTTTGGGCAGCCGATCATTATTCCTATTGGCCCGACCGCGATGCGGACCGTCGGGCCACCGAAACACGTGTCGATCGTAAAATTCCTACGCTCGGCTTCGCAAATTCAGAAGCCAAAATCTATGTTTCGGAGCGGTTAAGAAACCTCCATAGTAAGTTTCTTTGTAAGACGGGCAAACGCTAAACTTCCTAGGCTTACGATGCGTGCGTTGATCTGAAAATTCCTATACTCGCATCCGCTAGTTCGAAAGCCGAGACCCAGGGTTCGGAGAGTTCTCGAAATCTACTGTGATGACTTTCTGTAGAGCATGCGAAATTGCCGAATAGTTCTGTCCTTCGAAACGAGAGTTTCAGCGACCTAATTCCAAAAACGCTTATCGGTTCGAATTCATTCTAGGGCCTTGTACACACTACCCGCCCCACCTACCCAACCCACGGTGGGGAGCTGATCATTTTTCTAGTTAGGTTGGTCGTGATACGGGACCGTTTGGCAACCTGTCAAAGCAACTTGATACCGAGTTTAGCCAGCCGACCATTATTCCCGTTGATCCGTCCGCGATACTGACCCATCGATCCTCAGAAACGCGCGTCGATCGTGAAATTACTTTGCTCGGCTTCGCAAATTTGGAAGTAGAGATCTATGGTTCGGAGCGGCTAGGAAACCTCTATTGTAAATTTCTACATAACATGGGTAGATGCCAAATCGCATAGTCTTACAAAGCGTGCTTGATCTGGAAATTCCTTTACTCGTATTTTCTAGTTCTAAAGCCGAGATCGAGGGTTCGGAGCGCTCTCGAAAGCCACCCTAGTGGCTTTCTGCAGAACGTGGGAAATCTCCCAAGAGTTTTGTACTACGAGACGAGCATTTCAGTGACCTAACTCCAAAAACCCCTTATCAATTCGAATCCATTATCAGGTCATGTACTCACCGGCCCTACCAATTCAACCCATGGATGGGAGCCGATCGTTTTTCTAGTTGGGTCGGTCGCGATCCGGAACCATTTGGGAACTGAACATAGCAACTTTATACCGAATTTGGGTAGCCGACCATTATTCCATTGGCCAGGCTGCGATAGGAAACCGTCAGGCCTTCTGAATGCTCGTCGATCGTGAAATTCCTATGCTTGGTTTTGCAAATTCGGAAGATTGGATCTATGCTTTGGTGCTACTAGGAATCCTCCATAGTAAATTTCTACGTAAGATGGGTAGATGCTAAACTGCCCAGGCTTATGAAGAGTGCGTTGATATGGAAATTCCCATACTTGCATTTACTAGTTCGAAAGCCAAGTCGAAGCGCTCTCGAAAGCCGCTGTGGTGACTTTCTACGAAGCGTGGGAAATCGTCCAACAGTTTTGTACATCGAGACGAGCGTTTCGTTGACCTAACTCAAAAACCCCTCTCCAATTTGAATTCGTTCTCAGTCTTTTGCACAACACCTTCCCTACACATTCAACCCATGGTGGGGAGCCGATCGTTTTCTATTTGGGTCGGTCGCGATCTGGTACCATTTGGTAACCTACCATAGCAACTTTATACCGAGTTTGGGTAGCTGATCATTATTCCTGTTGGCCCAGCTATGATATAGAATCGTCGGGCCTCCAAATCGGTCGTCTATCATGATCTTCCTACGCTCGGATTTGCAAATTCGGAAGCAGAAATCTATGTTTCGGAGCGGCTAGGAAACCTAAATAGTAAATTCGTATGAAAGACGAGTAGACGCTAAACCGCCTAGGCTTAAGAAGCATGTGTTGATCTTAAAATTCATATACTCGCATTCGCTAGTTTGAAATTCGAGACCGAGGGTTCGGAGCGCTCTCAAAAGCCACTATGGTAACTTTCTGTAGAGCTTGAGAAATTGCCCAACAGTTCTATCCTTCAAAACGAACACTTCAGTGACCTAATTCTAAAAAGCCCTCCTCGGTTTGAATTCATTCTCGGGCCCTGTACGCACCAACCGCCCCACCCACCCAACGCACGGTGGGGAGCCGATCATTTTTCTAGTTGGACTGCTCATGATCCGGGACTATTTGGGAACCGAACACAGCAACTATATACCGAGTTTGGGCAGCCGATCATTATTCCCTTTGGCTCGAGCACGATGCGGAACTGTCGGGCCTCTGAAATGCGCATCCATCGTGAAATTCCTACACTCGGCTTCACAAATTCGAAAGCCCAGGAACATTTGGAACATTTCGTTTCTGAACAGAAGAACCGTTTTCAAGTAGTGTTCGATCGATTACGTATGAGTCAATATTCGATTGATTGGTCCGAGGCTATCGACAAACAAGATTTGTCTAAGTCACTTCGTTTCTTTTTATCCATGTCACTTCTCTTTGAGATCTATTTTTTGGGGCGGCTAGGAAACCTCCATTGTAAATTTCTCCGTAAGAAGGGTAGACGCTAAACCGGCAAGGCTTATGAAGCGTGCATTGATCTGGAAATTCCTATACTCGCATTCGCTTGTTGGAAAGCCAAGATCGAGCGTTCGAGGCGCTCTCGAAAGCCACATGCTAACTTTCTGCAGAGTGTGGTAAATTGGCCAACAGTTCGGTCTTTCAAAACGAGTGTTCCGGTGCCCTAATTCCAAAAACCCCTCCGTTCGAATTCATTATCGGGTCTTGTACACACAACCGCCCCGCTACCCAACCCATGGTGGGGGGCCGATCGTGTTTTCAGTAGTGGTGGTCGCGATTCGGGAACGTTTGGGAACCCACCAAAGAAATTTTGTGCCGTGTACGGGTAGATGACCATTATTCCCATTGGCTCGGCCGTGATACGAAACCGTCAGGCCTCCGGAAAGCTCAACAATCATGAAACAACTTTGCTCAGCTTCGCATATTCGGAAGCCAAGATCTATGGTTTGGAACGGCTAGGAAACCTCCATAGTAAATTTCTACGTAACATGGGTAGACGCCAAGCCGCACGAGCTTACAAAGTGGGCTTGATCTGGAAATTCCTATACTCGCATTCTCTAGTTCGAAAGTCGAGATTGAGGGTTTGAAGTGCTCTCGAAAGCTATTATTCTGACTTTCTGCAGAGCGTGGGAAATCTCCCAACCGTTCTGTCCTTCGAAACGAGCGTTTCAGTGACTTATTCCAAAAACTCATCCTCGGTTTAAATTGATTCCCGGCCCTTGTACACACCACTGGCCCCACCCACCCAACCCACGGTGGGAAGTCGATCATTTTTCTAGTCGGGTCGGTCGTGACCCGGGACCGTTTGGGAACCTACAATAGAAACTTTATACCGAGTTTGGGCAGCCGATCGTTATTCCCATTGACCAGTCGCGATGCAAAACACTCGAGTGAAATTCTTACACTTGGCTTCGCAAATTCGAAAGTTGAGATTTATGGTTTGTAGCTGCTACGAAACCTCCCTAGTAAATTTTTACATAACATGGGTAGACGTCTTGCCGCACGGGCTTACTAAGCATGCGTTGATCTGGAAATTCCTATACTCACATTCTCTAGTTTAAAAAACGAGGGTTCAAAGCGCACTAGAAAGCCACCATGGTGACTTTCTCCAGGGATTGGGAAATCGCCCAAGAGTATTGTACTTCAAGACGAGTGTTCAAATGACCTAACACTAAAAACCCTCCTCAATTTGAATTCATTCTCGAGCCTTGTACACACCACCTGCCCTACCCATTCAACCCATGGCGGGGAGTTGATCGTTTCTCTAGTTGGGCCGGTCGTGATCGTTGACCGTTTGGTAATGTACCTTAGCAACTTTATACCGAGTTTGGGAAGTCGATCGTTATTTCCATTGGCCTAGCCGTGATACGAAAACATTGGGCCTTCGAAATGAGTATCGATCATGAAATTCCTACGCTCGGCTTCGTAAATTCAGAAGCCAAAATCTTTGTTTCGGAGCGGCTAGGAAACCTCCACAGTAAATTTCTACATAAGATGGGTAGACAGTAAACAGCCCAAGCTTACGATGCGTGCATTGATTTGGAAATTCCTATCCTTGCACTCTCAAGTTCGAAAGCCAAGATCGAGTGTTCAGAGTGCTCATGAAAGCCACCGTGGTGACTTTCTGCAGAGTGTGGAAAATCGCCCAAGAGTTTTGTACTTCGACACGAGCATTTTAGTGACTTAACTCCAAAAAATCTTCCTCGGTTTGAATGTATTCTCGGGTCTTGTACACACCACCCACCCTACCTAATCAACCCATGGTGGAGGGCAATCGTTTTTCTAGTTGGGCTGGTCGTGATCCAGGACCATTTGGGAACCTACCATTACAACATTATACCGAGTTTGGACAGCCGATCATTATTCATGTTGGCCCAGCCGTGATACGAAACCGTCGGGTCTTCAAAACACGCGTCAATCACGAAATTCCTATGCTTGGGATCGGAAATTCGGATGCCGAAATCTATGTTTCAGAGCGGCTAGGAAACCTCCATAGTAAATTTCATTGTGCGATGGGTAGATGCAAAGCCGCCCAGGATTACGAAGCGTGCGTTGATCTGGAAATTCCTATACTCGCATTCGCTAGTTCGAAAGCTAAGACCAAGTGTTCGGAGGGCTCTCGAAAGCCACTGTGATGACTTTCAGCAGAGCATGGGAAATCGCTTAATAGTTCAATCCTTCGAAATGAATTTTTAGTGACCTAATTCCAAAAACCCTCCTTGTTTCGAATTCATTCTAGGGCCATGTTCATAGCACCCACCGCACCCAACCCACGGTGGGGAGCCAATAATTTTTCTAGTTGGGTTGGTCGTGATTTGGTACCATTTGGAAACCTACCAAAGCAATTTTGTATCTAGTTAGGGCAGTCGATCATTATTCATGTTCGCCCGGCCATGATACGGAACCGTCGGGCCTTTGAAACGCGCGTCGATCATGAAATTGCTTTGCTCAGCTTCGCAAAGTCGGAAACCGAGATCTATGGTTGGGATCAGCTAGGAAACCTCCATTGTAAATTTCTACGTAACATGGGTAGACGCCGAACCGCACAGGCTCACAAAGCGTGCTTGATCTGGAAATTCCTATACTCGCATTCTCTAGCTCGAAAGCCGAGATCGATGGTTCAAAGCACTCTCTAAAGCCACCGTGTTGACTTTCTATAGAGCGTAGGAAATCACCCAGGAGTTATGTACTTCGAGACGAGCGTTTTAGTGACCTAACTCCAAAAACCCCTCATGAGTTCGAATTCATTATCCGGTCTTATACACACCACCCGCCTTACCCATTCAATCCATGGTGGGGAGACAATCGTTTTTTTAGTTGGCTCGATTGTGATCCGGGAACGTTTGGGAACCCACCATAGCAACTTTATACAGAATTTGGGCAGCCGATCGTTATTCCCATTGGCCAGGCCGTGATACGGAACATCGGGCCTCCGAATTGCGCACTGATAGTGAAATTCCTACGTGCTGGTTCGCAAATTTGAAAGCCGAAATCTATGTTTCGGAGCGGCTAGTAATCCTCCATAGTAAATTTCTATGTAAGATCGGTGGATGCTAAACCACCCAGGCTTACGAAGCGTGTGTTGATTTGGAAATTCCTATACTCGCATTCGCTAGTTCGAAAGTCGAGATCGAGCGATCGGAGCGCTCTCGAAAGCCACTATGGTGACTTTCTACAGAGCGTGGGAAATCGCCCAACAGTTTTGTACTTCGATGCAAGCGTTTCAGAGACCTAACTCCAAATACCCCTCCTAAGTTCGAATTCATTCGTAGGCCTTTTACACACCACCTGAACTACCCGTTCAACTTATGTTAGGGAGCCGATCGTTTTTCTAGTTGGCCGGTCACGGTCAGGGACCATTTGGGAACTTACCATAGCAACTTTTTATCGAGTTTTGATAGCCGATCATTATTCCCATTGGCCCGGTCGTGATACGGAACCGTCAGGCATCTGAAACGCACGTCAATCATGAAATTCCTATGACCAGGTTCGTAAATTCAAAAGCCAAAATCTATGTTTCGGAGCGGCAAGGAAACTGCCATAGTAAATTCCTATGTAAGATGTGTAGACGCTAAACCGCCCAGGCTTATGAAGCATGCATTGATCTGAAAATTCCTATACTCGCATTCGCTAGTTTGAAAGTCAAGACCGAGGGTTCGGAGCGCTCTCCAAATCCACTGTGGTGAATTTCTATGGAGCATGAGAAACAGCCCAACAGTTCTATCCTTCGAAACGAGTGTTTCAATGACCTAATTCCGAAAGCCCCTCCTTGATTCGAATCCATTCTTGAGAGTTGTACAAACCACCCGCTTACCCACCCAACCCACAATGCAGAGCCGATCGTTTTTCTAGTTCGACTGGTGGCGATCCAGGATGGTTTGGGAACCCACAATAGCAACTTTGTATCGAGTTTGGCCAGCCAATCATTATTCCAATTGGCCCGCGCGAGATACGGAACCGTCGGGCCTCTGAAATGCACGTCGATCGTGAAATTCCTACAATCGGCTTCGCAAATTCGGAAGCCGAGATCTATGTTTTGGAGCGGCTAGGAAACCTTCATAATAAATTTCTACGTAAGATGTGTAGACGCTAACCTGCCCATGCTTAAGAAGCATGCGTTAATTTGGAAATTCCTATACTCGCATTCGCTATTTCGAAAGCCAAGATTGAGGAATCGGAGCGCTCTCGAAAGCCACCATGGTGGCTTTCTGTAGAACGTGGGAAATCGCCCAAGAGTTTTGTCCTTTAAAACGAGTGCTTCATTGAGCTAATTCCAAAAACCCCCCTTGATTTGAATTCATTCTTGGTCCTTGTACACACCACCCACCCCACCCAGCCAACCCACAGTGGGGAGCTTATCGTTTTTATAGTTGGGCCAGTCGCAATCCAAGACTGTTTGGGAACCTACCATAGCAACTTTATACCGAGTTTGGGCAGCCGATCGTTATTCCCATTGGCCCGGTCACGATACGGAGCTGTCGGGCTTCCGAAACGTGTGTCGATCGTGAAATTCTTATGCTCGGCTTTGGTATTTCGGAAGCCGAGATTTGTTTTTCGGAGCAGCTAGGAAGCCTCCATTGAACATTTCTACATTAGATGGGTAGATGCTAAACCGACCAGGCTTACAAAGCATGTGTTGATATGGAAATTCCTGTACTCGCATTCGCTAGTTCGAAAGCTGAGATCGAGGGCTTGGTGCACTCTTGAAAGCCATTGTGGTGACTTTCTGCATATCATGGGAAATCGCCCAACATTTTTGTACTTCGATATGAGTGTTTCAGTGACCTAACACCAAAAACCCCTCCTTATTTCAAATTCATTCTCAGGTCCTGTACACACCACACCCTACCCATTCAACCTATGGTGGGGAGCCGATCGTTTTTCAAGTTGGCCCGACTGCGATCCGGGTCCGATTGGGATCCTACCATAGCAAATTTATATCGAGTTTGTGCAGTCGGTCTTTATTCCCGTTGACTCGACCGTGATGAGGAACCGTCGGGCCCCCGAAACCCACGTCGATTTTGAAATTCCTACGTTTGGCTTCGCAAGTTCGGAAGGAAAAATTTATGTTCGGGAGCGGCTAGGAAACCTCCGTAGTAAATTCCTATGTAAGATGGGTAGACGCTAAACCGGAGAGGCTTATGAAGCGTGCGTTGATCTAGAAATTCCTATACTCGCATTCGCTATTTTGAAAGTCGAGACCGAGGGTTTTTAGCACTCTCAAAATCCACTGTGGCGACTTTCTGAAGAGCGTGAAGAAAAGCCCAACTGTTATGTCCTTCGAAACAAGTGTTTCAATGAACCAATTCCAAAAACACCTCCTTGATTCGAAATCATTCTCGAGCCTTGTTCACACCACCTGCCACACCCACCCAATGCACGGTGTGGAGCCGATCTTCTTTCTAGTAGGGCCGGTCACAATCCTACCATTTGGGAACCTAATGTTCCAACTGTATACCGATTTGGGCAATCATTTTTCCCGTTGGCCAGGGCATGATATAGAACCGTCGGGCCTACGAAATGCGCATCGATCGAGAAATTTCTATGCTCAGCTTCGCAAATTCGGAAGCCGAGATCTATATTTCGGAGCGGATAGGAAACCTCCACAGTAAATTTCTGTGTAAGTTGGACCGCCTTGGCTTGTAGAGCGTGTGTTGATATGGAAATTCCGATATTCGCATTTGCTAGTTCAAAAACCGAGATCGAGGTTCCGGAGCGCTCTCGAAAGCCACTGTGGTGACCTTCTATTGAGCGTGGGAAATCGCCCAATAGTTTTGTACTTCGACACAAGCGTTTCAGCGACCTAACTCCAATAATCCCTCCTCAGTTCGAATTCATTCTCGGGTCTTGTACACACCACTCACCCCACACATTCAACCTATGGTAAGGAGCCGATCGTTTTTCTAGTTGGGCCAGTCGCCATCTGGGACCGTTTGGGAAACAACAATAGCAAATTTATACCGAGTTTGGGCAGCCGATTATTATTCCCACTGTCCCGGCCGTATTACTGAACTGTCGGGCTTCCGAAACGCGTGTCGATCATTAAATTCCTACGCTCGGCTTCGCAAGTTTGAAAGCCAAAATCTATGTTTCGGAGTGGCTAGGAAACCTCCATAGTAAATTCCTATGTAAAACGGGTAGACGCTAAACCGCCCGGGCTTATGTAGCATGCGTTGATCTAGAAATTCTTATACTTGCGTTCGCTAGTTCGAAAGTAGAGACTGAGAGTTCGGAGCGCTCTCGAAATCCACTGTGGCAACTTTCTGCAGAGCGTGAGAAATAGCCCAACAGTTCTGTCCTTTCAAACGAGTGTTTTAATGACCTAATTCAAAAACCCCTCCTCGATTCGAATTCATTCTCGGGCCTTGTACACACCACCCGCCCTACCCACCCAATCCATGGAGGGGAGCTGGTCATTTTTTTGGTATGGCCGGTCGCAATACGGGACTGTGTGGGAACCTACTATAGCAACTATATACCGAGTTTGGGTGGCCGATCATTATTAATGTTTACCCGGGAGCGACATGGAATCGTCTTGCCTCCGAAATGCGCGTCGATCGTGAAATTCCTGCCCTCACCTTCGCAAATTCGGAAGACGAGATTAATGTTTTGGAGTGGTTAGGAAATCTCCATCGTAAATTTCTACATAAGAATGGTAGACGCTAAACCGCCCAAGCTTGTGATACGTGCGTTGATCTGGAAATTCTTATACATGTGTTCGCTAGTTCGAATGCCGAGATCGAGGGTTCGGAGCGCTCTCTAAAGTTGCCGTCATAACTTTTTGCAAAGCTTAGGAAATCGCCGAATAGTTCTGTCCATTGAAATGAGCATTTCGGTGACCTAATTCCATAAAACCCCCTCGGTTCGAGTTCATTCTCGGGCCTTCCACACACAACCCACCCCACCCGCCCATCCCATGGTGGGGAGCCGATTGTTTTTCTAGTTAGTCCGGTCGCGATCCAGGATTGTTTGGGAACCTACTATAACAATTTTATACCGAGTTTAGGCAACCTATCATTATTCCCGTTGGCCCGGGCGCGATTCGGAAAAGTAGGGCCTCCGAATAGAGCATCGATCATGAAATTCCGACGCTCGGCTTCGCAAATTCGGAAGCCGAGATCTATGTTTCAGTGTGGCTAAGGAACCTCCATTGTAAATTTCAACGTAAGATGGGTTGACGCCAAACCGCCCAGGCTTACGTAGCGTGCGTTGATCTAGAAATTCCTATACTCACATTGTCTAGTTCGAAAGCCGAGATCGGGGGTTCGGAGTGCTCTCGAAAACCACTGTGGTGACTTTCTGCAGAGTGTGGGAAATCAGCCAACACTTTTGTACTTCGAGACAAGCGTTTAAGTGACCTAACTCCAAAAACACCTCCTCGGCTCGAATTCATTCTCAGGCCTTGTAC
This sequence comes from Allium sativum, assembly GCA_030737875.1. Lineage (NCBI taxonomy): Eukaryota > Viridiplantae > Streptophyta > Magnoliopsida > Asparagales > Amaryllidaceae > Allium > Allium sativum. Next base: position 742,953,616 of record CM060921.1, read on the forward strand.
ACACCACCCGCCCTACCCATTCAACCAATGGTGGGGAACCGATCGTTTTTCTAGTTGGGCCGATCGCAATACGGGTCCGTTTGCGAACCTGCCATAGCAACTTTATATCGAATTTGGGCAGCTGATCATTATTCCCATTGGCCCGGCCGTGATACGGAACCGTCGGGCTACAAAAATGCGCGTCGATCATGAAATTCCTATGCTCGGCTTTGAAAATTCGAAAACCAAAATCTATGTTTTGGAGCGGCTAGGAAACCTCCATAGTAAATTTATACGTAAGATGGGTAGACGATAAACCGCCCAGGCTTATAAAGCGTGCGTTGATCTGGAAAGTCCAATACATGCATTTGCTAGTTTGAAAGCTGAGATGGCGGGTATAGAGCGCTCTCGAAAGCCACCGTGGTTATTTTCTACAGAGCGCAGGAGATCGCCTAAGTGTTCTATCCTTCAAAATGAGCGTTTCGGTGACCTAATTCCAATAAACCCCATCTGTTCGAATTCACTCTTGGGCCTTGCATACACCACCCGCCACACCTAACAAGCCCCACGATGGGGAGCCGCTCATTTTTCTAGTTGGGCCCGTCGCGATCCGGGATCGTTTGGGAACCTACCATAGCAATTTTACATCGAATTTGGGCAGCCGATCATTATTTCCATTGGCCGGGGCACAATACGGGACCGTTGGGCCTCCGTAACGCGCGTTGATCGTGAAATTCCTAAACTCGGCTTCGCAAATTTGGAAGCCGAGATCTATGTTTCGGGGCGGCTAGAAACCTCCATAGTAAATTTCGACATAAGATGGGTAAATGATAGACTGTCCAGGATTACGATGCGTGCATTGATCTGGAAATTCCTATACTCACATTCGCTAGTTCGAAAGTCGAGATTGAGCATTCAGAGCGCTCTCGAAAAGCCACCATGATGACCTTTTGCACAGCATGGGAAATCACCTAAGAGTTCTATCCTTCAAAACGAGTATTTCGCTTATCTAATTCCAATAAACCCCCACGGTTCGAATTCATTCTCGGGCCTTGTATACACCACCCGCCACACCAACCCAACCCTCGGTGCGGAGCCGATCGATTTTCTAGTTGGGCCGGTCGCGATCCGGGATTATTTGGTAACCTACTAAATCAATTTTATACCGAGTTTGGGCAGCCAATCATTATTCCCTTTGGCCCGGGCGCGATACGGAACAGTCGGGCCTCCAAAACGAGCGTCGATCGTGAAATTCGTATGCTTAGCTTCGCAAATTCGGAAGCCGAGATCTTTGTTTCGGAGCGGCTAGGAAACCTCCATTGTAAATTTCTACTTAAAATGGGTAGACGTTAAAGTGGCAAGGCTCAAGAAGGGTGCATTTATCTAAAAATTCCTACACTCCATTCGCTAGTTCGAAAGCCGAGACCGAGGGTTCGGAGCGCTCTCGAAAGCCACCGTGGTGACTTTCTACAAAGCGCGGGAAATCGCCCAAGAGTTCTATCCTTCAAAACGAGCGTTTCGGTGACCTAACTCTAATAATCCCCCTCGGTTCAAATTCATTCTCGGGCCTTGTACACACCACCCGCCATACATACCCAACCCACGGTGGGGAGTCGATAGTTTTTCTAGTTCGGCCGGTCACGATCCGGCACAATTTGGGAACTACCATGGCAACATTATATCGAATTTGGGCAGCCGACCATTACCCTTTGGCCCGGGCGCGATAGGGATCCTTCGGGCCTCCAAAACGCGCGTTTATCATGAAAATCCTATGCTCTGCTTTGCAAATTTGGAACCGAAGATCTATGTTTCGGAGCATCTAGGAAACCTCCATAGTAAATTTCTATTTAAGACGGGTAGACGATAAACCACCCAGGCTTACGAAGCGTGCATTGATCTGGAAATTTCCTATACTCACATTCACTAATTCGAAAGCTGAGATCGAGGGTTTGGATCGCTCTTGAAACCTATCATGGTGACTTTCTGCAGAGCATGGGAAATCGCCAAAGAGTTTTGTCCTTCAAAACGAGAGTTTCGATGACATAATTCCAATAACCCCCATCGTTTGGAATTCGTTCTCGGTTCTTGTATATACAACCCGCCACACCTACCCAACCCACGGAGGGGAGTCGGTCTTTTTTCTAATCGGGCCGATTTCGATCTAGGACCGTTAGGGAACCTACTATAGCAACTTTATACCGAGTTTGGGCAGCCGATCATTATTCCCGTTGGCCCGGCCGTGATACAGAATAGTCGAGCCTCCGAAATGAGTGTCGATCGTGAAATTCCTACGCTTGTCTTAACAAAATCGAAAGTCGAGATCTTCATTTCGGAGCAGCTAGGAAACCTCCATTGTAAATTTATACCTAAAACGGGTAGACATAAACTGCCCAGGCTTACGAAGCGTGCGCTGGTCTGGAAAATCCTATACTCGCATTTGCTAGCTCGAAAGTCGAGATCGAGGGTTCGGAAAGCTCTCGAAAGCCACCATGGTGACTTTCTGCAGAGCATGGGAAATCGCCCAACTTTCTGTCCTTCAAAACGATTCCAAAAACTGTCCCATAATTCATATTCATTCTCGGGCCTTGTACAAACCACCTGCCCCACCCACCGAACCCACGGTGGGAATCTGACCGTTTTTCTAGTTGGGCCATCGCGATCCGGGACTATTTGGATACCTACCTAGCAACTTTTTACAGAGTTTGGGCAGCAAATCACTATTCCCATAGGCTTGGGCGTGATACGCAGCCCTCGGCACTCTGAAACAAGCGTCGATCGTGAAATTCCTGTGCTCGGTTTCGGAAGCCGGGATCTATGTTTCGGAGCGGCTCGGAAAGCTCCATAGTAAATTTCTACGTAAGATGGGTAGACGCTAAACCGCCTAAGCTTACGATGCGTGCTTTGATATGGAAATTCCTATGCTTGCATTCACCAGTTTGAAAGCCGAGATCGAGGGTTCGGAGTGCTCTCGAAAACCATCGTGGTGACTTTTGCAGAGCGTAGGAAATCCCCTAACAGTTCTATCCTTCAAAATGAGTGTTTCGGTGACCTAATTCCGAATACCACCCTCGATTCGAATTCTTTCTCGGGCCCAGTACACACTACCCGCCCCACCCATCCAACCCACGGTGGGGAGCTGATTGTTTTCTAGTTGGGCCGGTCGCGATTCGGGACCGTTTGCGGACCTACCATTGCATTTTTATAACGAGTTTAGGCAGCCGATCATTATTCCCATTGGCCCGGCCGTGATACAGAACCATCGGGTCTCTGAAACGCGCGTCGATCGTGAAATTCCTACGCCTGACTTCACAAATTCGAAAGTCGAAATCTATGTTTCGGAGCGGCTAGGAAACCTCCATAGTAAATTCCTATGTAAGATGGTTAGAGACAAAACCACCTAGGCTTATGAAGCATGCATCGATCTAGAAATTCCTATACTCGCATTCGCTAGTTCAAAAGTCGGGATTGAGGGTTTAAAGCGCTCTCGAAATCAACTGTGGAGGCTTTCTGCAGCGTGTGAGAAATAGCCCAGCAGTTCTGTCCTTCGAAACGAGTGTTTCAATGACCTAATTCCAAAAATCCCTCCTCGATTGAAATTCATTCTCGAGCCTTGTACACACCACCCGCCCCACCCATCCAACCCATGGTGGGGAGCCGATCGTTTCTCTTGTTGGGCGGGTCGCAATCCGGGACCGTTTGTGAAACTACCATAGCAATTTTATACCGAGTTTGGGCAGCCGATCATTATTCCCATTGGCCCGGCCGTGATACAGAACCGCCGGTCCTCCGCAATGAGCATCGATCGTAAAATTCCTATGCTCGGCTTTGCAAATTAGGAAGTTGAGATCTATATTTCGGAGCGGCTAGGAAACCTCCATAGTAAATTTCAACGTAAGATGGGTAAACGCTAAACCGCCCAGGCTTACGAAGCGTGCGTTGATCTGGAAATTCCAATACTCGCATTCTCTAGTTTGAAAGCTGAGATCGAGGGTTCGGAGCACTCTCGAAAGCCACCGTGGTGACTTTCTGCCAAGCGTGGGAAATCGCCCATTAGTTCTGTCCTTCAAAACGAATGTTTTGGCGACCTAATTCCAATAACTCCCCTCGGTTCGAATACATTCTCGGGCCTTGTAGGTCGCGATCGGGGACCATTTGAGAACCAACTATAGCAAATTATACTGAGTTTTGGCAGCCGATCATCACTCCCATTGGCACGAGCGCGATACCAAATAGTCGAGCCTCCGTTACGAGCGTCGATCGTGAAATTCCTATGCTTGGCTTCTCAAATTCGGAAGCCGAGATCAATGCATCGGAGCAGCTAGGAAACCTCCATGGTAAATTTATATGTAAGATGGGTCGAGGTTAAACCACCCAGGCTTACGAAGCGTGCGTTGATCTGGAAATTCCTACACTCGCATTTGCTAGTTCGAAAGCCGAGATCGAGGGTACGGAGCGCTCTCGAAAGACACTGTGTTGGCTTTCTGCAGAGCATGGGAAATCGCCCAATAGTTATGTCCCCCAAATCGAGCAATTTGGCGACCTAATTTGAAAAACCCACCCAACCAACCCACGGTAAGGGGCCGACTGTTTTTCTAGTTGGGTCGGTCGTGATCCGGGACCGTTTGGGAACCAACCATAGCAACTTTATAGCGAGATTTGGCAGCCGATCATCAATCCGTTGGCCTCCGCCGTGATATAGAAATGTCAGGCCTCCGAAAAGCGCGTCGTTTGTGAAATTCCTTCGCTCGGCTACGCAAATTCGGAAGCTGAGATCTATGTTTCGGAGCGGCTTGGAAACCTCCATAGTAAATTCCTAGGTAAGATGGTTCGACGCTAAACTGCCCAGGCTTATGTAGCATGCATTGATTTGGAAATTCCTATACTCGCATTTGCTAGTTCGAAAGTCCAGACCGATGGTTCGGTGTGCACTCAAAATCCACTGTGGTGACTTTATTCAGAGCGTTACAAAAAGCCAATCAATTCTATCCCTTGAAATGAGTGTTTCAATGACCTAATTCTAAAGACCCCTCCTCGATTCGAATTCATTCTCGAGCCTTGTACACACCACCCGCCCCATCCAGCCAACCCATAGTGGGGAGCTGATCATTTTTCTAGTTGGGTCGATCGCGATCCGGGACCGTTTGGGAACCTATTGTAGCAACTTTGTAACGAGTTTGTGCAGCCGATCAATATTCACGTGGGCCCGGGCGCGATTTGGAACCGTCAGGCCTTCGAAACATGCGTTGATTGTGAAATTCCTACGCTTGGCTTCGCAAATTCGGAAGCCGAGATCTATGTTTCGGAGTGGCTAGGAAACCTCAATAGTAAATTTCTGCGTAAGATGGGTAGACGCTAAACCGCCTAGGCTTACGAAGCGTGCTTTGATCTGGAAATTTCTATACTTGCATTCGCTAGTTCGAAAGCCAAGATCAAGGGTACAGAGCGCTATCAAAAGCCACCATGTTGACTTTCTGTAGAGCGTAGGAAATCGCCCAATAGTTCTGTCCTTCAAAACCAGCATTTCGGTGACCTAATTTCAAAAAGAAACTCGGTTTGAATTCATTCTCGTACCTTGCCCCGCCCCACCCACCCAACCATGGTGGGTAGCCGTCATTTTTCTAGTTGGGTAGGTCGCGATTCGGGACCGTTTGGGAACCTACCATAGCAACTTTATACTGAGTTTGGGCAGCCAATCATTATTCCCGTTGGCTCGGCCGCGATGCAAAACCGTCGTGCCTCTGAATCGCGCGTCGATCGTGAAATTCTTATGCTTGTCTTCATAAATTCAGAAGCCGAGATCTATGTTTCGGAGCAGCTCGGAAACCTCCATTGTAAACTTCTATGTAAGATGGGTAGACTCTAAACCGCGCAGGCTTACGGAGCGTGCGTTGATCTGGAAATTCCTATACTCGCATTCGCTAGTTCGAAAGCCAAGATCGACGGTTCGGAGTGCTCTCGAAAGCCACCGTGGCGACTTTCTGTAGAGCACGAGAAATCGCCCAATGGTTCTGTACTTTAACATGAGCGTTTCGGTGACCTAATTCCAAAAACCCCCCTCAGTTCGAATTCATTCTCGGGCCTTGTACACACTACCCACCCATCCACCTAACCCACGGTGGGGAGCTGATCGTTTTTCTAGTTGGGTCGGTCGCGATCGGGGACCGTTTGGGAACCTACCATAGCAACTTTATAACGAGTTTGGGCTGCCGATCATTATTCCCGTTGGCCCGGCTATAATACCGAACCGCCAGTCCTCCGAAACACGGGTCGATCGTGAAATTCATACGCTCGACTTCGCAAATTTGGAAGCTGAAATCTTTGCTTCAGAGCGGCTAGGAAACCTCCATAGTAAATTCCTATGTAAGATGGTTAGACGCAAAACTGCCCAAGCTTATGAAGCTTGCATCGATTTAGAAATTCCTATACATGCATTTGCTAGTTCGAAAGTCGGGGCTGAGGGTTCAGAGCACTCTCAAAATCCACTATGGTGACTTTCTGTAGAGAGTGAGAAATATCCAAATAGTTATGTCCTTCGAAATGAGTGTTTCAATGAACTAATTCTAATAACCACTTCTCAATCTGAATTCATTCTCGGGCCCTACACACACCACCCAGCCCACCTACCCAACCCATGGTGGGGAGTCGAACATTTCTCTAGTTGGGCGGGTTGCGATTTGGGACCGTTTGGGAACCTACCATAGCAACTTTATACCGAGTTTGGGAAGCGTTTCATTATTCCCGTTGACCCAGTCGTGATACAGAACCGTCAGGCCTATGAAACGGCCTTTGAAACGAGCATCGATCGTGAAATTCCTATGCTCGGCTTCGCAAATTTGGAAGCCGAGATATATGTTTCAGGGCAGTTAGGAAACCTCCATGGTAAATTTCTACGTAAGATGGGTTGACGCTAAACCGCCCAGGCTTACAAAGCGTGCATTGATCTAGAAATTCCTATACTCGCATTCGCTAGGGCGAAAACTAATATCGAGGGTTCGGAGCGCTATCGAAAGCCACCTTGGTGACTTTCTACTGAGCATGGGAAATCGCCCAACAATTCTGTCCTTCAAAATGAGCTTTTCAGCGACCTAATTCCAATAACCCCCATTGGTTCGAATTCATTCTCGGGCCTTGTAGGTTGTGATCTAGGACCGTTTGGGAACCTACTATAGCAACTTTATATCGAGTTTGGGTAGCCGATCGTTATTCCCGTTGGCCCGAGCGTGTTACAAAATAGTTCGACCTCCGAAACGGGCATTGTTCAAGAAATTCGTATGCTCCGCTTTGCAAATTCGGAAGCCGGTATCTATGTTTCGGAGCAGCTAGGAAACCTCCATAGTAAATTTTATGTAGGATAGGTAAATGCTAAACCGCCTAGGCTTATGAAGTGTGCGTTGATCTGGAAATTTCTACACTCGCATTCACTAGTTCGAAAGCCATGATCGAGGGTTCGGAGCGCTCTCGAAAGCCACCATGGTCACTTTCTACATAGCATGGGAAATCGTCCAATAGTTCTGTCCTCCAAAATGAGCGATTTGGTGACCTAATTTGAAAAAAACCCTCTGTTCGAATTCATTCTCAGACCTTGTACACACCACCCGCCCCCACCCACCTAACCCACGTTGGAGAGCTGATATTTTTTCTAGTTGGGTCGGTCGCGATCCAGGACCGTTTGGGAACCTACCACAGCAATTTTATACCGAGTTTGGGCAGCCGATCATTATTCCCGTTGGCCCGGCCGTGATACCGAACCGTCGGGTCTCCGAAATGCGTGTCAATTGTTAAATTCCTACACTTGGCTCCACAAATTCGGAAGCCGAAGTCAATGTTTCGGAGCGGCTAGGAAACCTCCACAGTAAATTCCTATTTAAGACAGTTATATGCCAAACCGCCCAGACTTATGAAGCATGCATTGATCTGGAAATTCCTATACTCGCATTCTCTAGTTCGAAATTCAAGACTGAGTGTTTAGAGCGCTCTCGGAATCCTCTATGGTGGATTTCTCCAAAGCGTGAGAAATAGCCCAACACTTCTATCCTTCGAAATGATGTTTCAATGACCTAATTCCAAAATCCCCTCCTCGATTCGAATTCATTTTCGGGCCCTGTGCAAACCACACGCCCACCTACCAAACCAAAGGTGGGGAGCCGATCGTTTTTCTACTTGGGTTTGTCACGATCTAGGACCTTTTGGGAACCTACTACAGCAACTTTGTAACGAGTTTGGGTAGCCTATCATTATTCACGTGGGCCAGGCTTGATATGGTACCGTCGGCCTCAGAAATGCGTGTCGATCATGAAATTCTTACGCTCGGCTTCGCAAATTAGGAAGCCGAGATCTATGTTTCAGAGCGGTTAGGAAAACACCATAGTATATTTCTAGGTAAAATGGGTAGACGCTAAACCGCCCAGGCTTACGAAGTGTACGTTGATATATAAATTCCTACACTTGCATTCGCTAGTTCAAAAGCCGAGATTGAGGGTTCGGAGGGCACATGAAAGCCACGGTAATGACTTTCTGCAGGGCGTGCGAAATTGCCCAATAGTTCTGTCCTCTAAAACGAGCGATTCGGTGAGCTAATTTGGAAAACCCCCCTCGGTTCGAATTCATTCCCGGGCCTTGTACACACCACCTGCCTAATCCACCCAACCCATGGTGGGGAGCCGATGGTTTTTCTAGTTGGACCGGTGGAGATACGGGACTGCTTGGGAAACTACTATAGCAACTTTATACCGAATATGGGCAGCCGATCATTATTCTTGTTGGCCCGGGCGCGATACGGAACAGTCTGTCCTCCGAAACTAGCGTCAATCATGATATTCCTATGCTCAGCTTCGCAAATTCAGAAGCCGAGATCTATGTTTCGGAGAGGCTTGGAAATCTCAATAGTAAATTTCAACGTATGATGATATCGAGGGTTCGAAGCACACCGGAACCTACCATAGCAACTAATTACCGAGTTTCGGCTACCGATCGTTATTCCCATTAGCCCGACCGTGGTACGGAACCGTCGGTCCTCCGTAGCGCACGTCGATTGAGAAATCCCTACGCTTGTCTTTGTAAATTCGGAAGTTGAGATCTATTATTTGGAGCGGCTAGGAAACCTCCATAGTAAATTTCTCTGTAATATGCGAAGATGTCAAACCGCCAAAGTCGTCGAAGCTTGCGTTGATCTGGAAATCCCATACTCGCGTTCGCTAGTTCGAAGCCTAGATCGAGGGTTCGGAATGCTCTCGAAAGCCACCATGGTAATTTTCTGCAGAGCCTGGGAAATCGCCCAACAGTTCTGCCCTTTGAAACGAGCGTTTCAGTGGCCTAGCTCCAAAAACCCCTCCTCAGCTCAAATTCAATCTCGGATCTTGAATACACTTCCCGCCCTAATCACCCAACCCACGGTGGGTAGTCGATCGTTTTTTTAGTTCTTCGGTTGCAATCCGGGATTGCTCATGCCTCCGTAATGCGCATCGATCGGGAATTCCCTGGACTCTGCTTCACAAATTCAAAAGACCAGATCGAAGGTTCCGAGCACGACGAAAGGCACTATAATAAGTTCTATTGGGTTTAGACAGTTGTTCATCCGTTCGGGCATTCGATATGCTCGTTGTTACGGAAATTCCGATAATCGCATTCGCTAGTTCAAAAGACGGCATCGAAGGTTCGGAGCGCCCCAGAACCTATCATAGCAACTTAATACTGAGTTTCATCAACCGATCGTTATTCCCGTAGTCCCGACCCAAGTGAGGAACCAGCGGGCCTCCAAAACGCACGTAGATCGAGAAATCCCTGCGCTTGGCTTCGCAAATTTGAAAGCTGTGATTTATGGTTTGGAGCGGCTAGGAAACCTCCATAGTAAATTTCTCCATAATATGGGTAGACACCAAATTTCCCGGGCCTTCGAAGCATTCTTTCATCCGGAAATTCCTATACTCGCGTTCACCAGTTCAAAGCCTGAAATCTAGGGTTCGGAGCGCACTCAAAAGCCACCGCGGTTACTTTCTGCAGAGTTTGGGAAATCGCCCAATAGTTCTACACTTTGACACGAACGTTTCAGTGATCTAGCTCCAAAAACCACTCCTCGGCTCGAATTCATTTTCGGGCCTAGAACACACCATCCGCCCCACTCAACCCACGGTGGGGAGTCGATCGCTTTTCTGGTTCGGTTAGTTGCGATCCGGGACCGTTCGAGCCTCCGAAACGCATGTCGGTCAGGAAATCCCTACACTCGGCTTTGCCAATTCAAAAGACCAGATTGAAGGTTTAGATAGCTGTCCATCCGTTCGGGCCTCCGATACACTCGTTGTTACGGAAATTCCTATACTCGCATTCGCCAGTTCGAAAGCCGACATCAAGAGTTCAGAGAGCCCCGAAACATATCGTAACATCTTAATATCAAGTTTCGGCAGCCGATCGTTATTCATGTTGTCCGACCACGGTACGAAACCATCAGGCCTTCGAAACGCACGTCGATCAAGAAATCCCTACGCTTAGATTCTTAAATTCGGAAGCTGAGATTTATGGTTTGGTGCGGCAAGGAAACCTCCATAGTAAATTTCTCTGTAATACGGGTAGACGCCCAACCGCCGGGGCCTTCGAAGCTTGTGTTGATACAGAAATTACTATACTTGCGTTTGCCCGTACGAAAGCCGAGATCGAGGGTTCGGAGCGCTCTCGAAAGCCACTATGGTGACTTTCTGCCGAGCCTGGGAAATCGCTCAAGAGTTGTGCCCTTTGAAACGAGCATTTAAGTGACCTAGCACCAAAAAACCCTCCTAATTTAGAATTCATTCTCGGGCCTTGAGCACACCACCCGACCCACGGTGAGGAGTCGATTGTTTTTCTCGTTCGGTCGATTGTGATCAAGGACAGTTTGGGCCTCCGAAACGCGCATTGATCGGGAAATCCTTGCACTCGGCTTCGCCAATTGAAAAGACAAGATTGAGGGTTCCGAGCGGGACGAAATCCACTATAGTAAGTTCTATCGGGTTTAGACAACTGTCCATTCGTTCAGGCCTCTGAATTGTGCGTTGTTACGGAAATTCCTATAATCGCATTCGCTAGTTTGAAAGCCAAGATCGAGGGTTTGGAGCGCCCCAGAACCTACCATAGTAATTTAGTACTGAGTTTCGGTAGCTGATAGTTATTCCCGCTCGCCCGACCATAGTACGGAACCATTGGTCCTCTGAAACACACGTCGATCGAGAAATCCCTAAGCTTGACTTCACAAATTCAAAAACTGAGATCTATGGTTTGGAGCGGCTAGGAAACCTCCATAGTAAATTTCTCTGAAATATGGGTAGATGCCAAACTGCCCGGGCCTTCGAAGCGTGCATTAATCTAGAAATTCCTATTCTTGCATTTCGCCAATTCGAAAGCCGAGATCGAGGGTTCGGAGCACTCTCTAAAGCCACCATGGTGACTTTCTGCAGAGCCTGGGAAATCGCCCAATAGTTCTGCCTTTTGGAACGAGCATTTACTGACCTAGATCCAAAAACCCCTCCTCATATCAAATTCATTCTCGGGCCTTGAACACACCACCCACCCAATCCATGTTGGGGAGTCAATTGTTTTTCTTGCTCTATAATTTATGATCTGGGACTTGTCGGCCCTCCGAAACACGCGTCGATCGGGAAATCCCTGCACTCGGCCTCGCCAATTCAAAAGACTAGATCGAGGGTTCAGAGGGTGACGAAAGCAATCATAGTAAGTTCTATCGGGTTTAGAGAGTTGCCCATCCGTTCGGACCTCCGAAATGCGCGTTGTTATCGAAATTCAAATACTCGCATTCTCTAGTTCGAAAGATAAGATCGATGGTTCGAAGCGCACCGGAACCTACCATAGCAACATAATTCCAAGTTTTGGTAGCTGATTATTATTCATGTTGGCCCGACCGTGGTATGGAAACATAGGGCCTTCGAAACACACGTCGATTGAGAAATCCCTATGCTTGGCTTCGCAAATTTAGAAGCTGATATCTATGGTTTAGAGCTGCTAGACAGTAAATTTCCTCGTAATATGGGTAGACGCCAAACCGCCCAGGCCTCCAAAACGTGCGTTGATATTGAAATTCCTGTACTTGCGTTCACCGGTTTGAAAGCCGAGATTGAGGGTTCGGAGCGCTCTCGAAAGCCACGGTGGTGACTTTCTGCAGTGCATGGGAAATCGCCCAAAAGTTCCGCCCTTTGAAACAAGAATTTTAGTGACCTAGCTCCAAAAACGCCTCCTCAGTTCAAATTCATTCTCGGGCCTTGAACATACCACCATCCCCACCTAGCCAACCCAAGGGGGGAGTTGATCGTTTTTCTTTTTCGGTCGGTAGTGATCTGGGGCCGTTCGGGCGTCAGAAATGCCCGTCGATTGGAAAATCCCTGCATCGGCTTCGCTAATTCAAAAGACAAGATCGAAGGTTTAGAGCACAACAAAAGCCACCATAGTAAGTTCTATCGGGTTTATACAGCTGTCCACCCGTTTGAGCCTCTTAAACACGCGTTGTTACGGAAATTCCTATACTCGCATTCACCAGTTCGAAAGCCAACATCGAGGGTGTAGAGCACCCCAAATCCTATCATGGCAACTTAATATCGAGTTTCGGCTACCGATCATTATACCCGTTGGCCCAACCGCAGTACGGAACTGCCGGGCCTTTGAAACGCACGTCAATCGAGAAATCCCTACGCTTGGGTTCGCAAATTCGAAAGCTAGGATTTATGATTTGGAGCAGCTAGCTAACCTCCATGGCAAATTTCTCGGTAATACGGGTAGATGCCAAACCGATCGGGCCTTCAATGTGTATATTGATTTGGAAATCCCTATGCTCGCGTTCGCCAGTTCGAAGTGGAGATCGAGGGTTCGGAGCGCTCTCGAATGCCACCGTGATGACTTTCTGCAGAGCTGAGGAAATCGCCCAACAGTTTTGCTCTTCAAAACGAGAATTTTAGTGACCTAGCTCCAAAAACCCCTCCTCGGTTAGAATTCATTCTCAGGCCTTCGGCACACCAACTGCCCTACCCAACCCACGGTGGGGAGTCGATCATTTTTCTAGTTCGGTCGGTTGCGATCCAGGACCGTTTGGGCCTCCGAAACGCGGTTGATTGAGAAATCCCTACACTCGGCTTCGCCAACTCAAATACAAGATCAAGGGTTCCGAGCGCAACGAAAGCCACCATAGTAAGTTCTATCAGGTTTAGATAGCTGTCCATCCATTCCGGCCTCCGAAACGCATGTTGTTACAGAAATTCCTATACTCGCATTCGCCATTTCGAAAGCTGATATCAAGCTTTCGGAGCTCCCCAGAACATACCACAGCAACTTAATACCGAGTTTCTGCAGCCGATCATTATTTCTGTTGGCCCGACCGCGTTGGGGAAACGTCGGGCCTCCGAAACGCACGTCATATCGAGAAATCACTATGCTTGGCTTTGCAAATTCAAAAGCTGAGATCTGTGGTTTGGAGCGGCTAGGAAACCTCCATGGTAAATTTCTCCTTAATATAGGTAGATTCCAAATCGCCCTGGCCTTCGAAGCGTGCGTAGATCTGGAAATTCATACACTCGCGTTCGATAGTTCGAAAGCCGAGATCGTGGGTTTGGAGCGCTCTAGAAAGCCACCATGGTGACTTTCTGCAGAGCCTATGTAATTGTCCAATAGTTCTGCCCTTTGAAACGAGCATTTCAGTGACCTTGCTCCAAAAACCCCTCCTCAGTTAGAATTCATTCTCAAATATTAAACACACCACCCGCCCCACCCACCCAAACCACGGTGGGGAGTCGATCGTTTTTCTAGTTCGGTCGGCTGAGATGCAGAACCGTTCGTGCCTCAGAAACGCGTGTCGAACGTGAAATCCCTGCACTTGGCTTCTCCAATTCAAAAGAATAGATCGAGGGTTCCGAGTGCAACAAAGGCAACCATAGTAAGTTCTATCGGGTTTAGACTACTGTCGATCCATTTGGTACTCCGGAACGCATTTTTTTACGGAAGTCCCTATACTCGCATTCTCCAGTTCGAATGCCGACATCGATGGCTCAGAGCACCCCAGAACCTACCTTAGCAACTTAATACCATGTTTCAGCAGCCGACCGTTATTTCCGGTGGCCAGACTATGGTACGGAACTGTCGGGCCTCCGAAACGCACGTCGATCGAGAAATCCCAACGCTTGGCTTTGCAAATTCAGAAGCTAAGATCAATGGTTTGTAGCGGCTAGGAAACCTCCATAATAAATTTCTCTGCAATACGGAAAGGCGCCAAACCGCCCGAGCCTTCAAAGCATGCGTTGATTTGGAAATTCCTATACTCGCGCTTGCCTATTCGAAAGCCGAGATCGAGGGTTCGGAGCGCTCTCGAAAGCAACCATGGTGACTTTTTTAAGAGCCTGGGAAATCACCCAATAGTTCTGCCCTTCGAAACGAGAATTTCCATGAAATAGGTCCAAAAACCCCTCATCAACTCGAATTCGTTCTCGTTCCTCGAACACACCTCCCACCCCACCCACCTAACCCCCGGTGGAGGGTCGATCGTTTTTCTAGTCCACTCGGTTGCGATCCGGGAGAGTTCGTGCCTCCGAAACATGCGTTGCTATGAAAATTCCTATACTCGCATTCGCCCGTTAGAAAGCCGACATCGAGGGTTCAGAGCGCCCCGGAATCTATCATAGCAACTTAATACCGATTTTCGGCCGCCAATCGTTATTCCTAGTGACCCGACCGTAGTAAGGAACCGTCGGGCCTTCGAAACGCACGTCGATCGAGAAATCCATACGTTTGTCTTTGCAAATTCGAAAACTGAGATCTATGATTTGGAGCGTCTAGGAAACCTCTGTAGTAAATTTTTCCGTAATATAGGTAGACGCAAAACCGCCCGGGTGTAACAACCCGTATTTTGATAACGTGTTATAACTATAAATCAAGGCAGAATTAAATTTGAAAATAAGAATTAAGGGAAACGGGTTACGCCATTACGTTCATCTCGATATTCTACTTGAAAACTAGTCCGAGTTTACAAAAATCGAAGTTCGTATGACCAAGATATGGCTCTCTAAAGTTTCAGAATATCTCAGAGTTCAAAACAGTTCAAATTTCAAGTTCAAAATTCGAATTTCAGGTCCAGACAGCTGGGCGGGAAAAATCCCGCCAGCACCCAGGTCAACTGGGGAGTCGACTGGGCAGTCGACCCCCACCCAGACCAAGTCGACTGGGCAGTCGACTTGGGTGTCGACCTGGCCACCTAGCCTGTTTTTGAGCCAGATGTTTCTAGTCTCATTGCTCGTCTAGATTCACTCTCTAAACACTATATAAACAGCCCCTGACCCTAGACTTTCTATCATATTATTGTCCGACCATATGCTGCTGAAGTTCTGACTGGAAGATAGAGAACAAGGAGGCTATTCAGGACTTTGTTATTGCTACGTTGGTTTGGGGATTTGCAAGAGATTCTACTTCTACTCTTTTTGCTTTCTCATTCTCTAGACTACGATCTGTAAGCCCTTTGTTACTCTTAGATTTAAACTGTAAATTTAACCTTAACATGATGTAAATTGAAATTATGCCTAAACATGATAACTAAGTTGGATCTACTCTTGTATATCTTGGATCTATGACTATCACTTTTTAAATCTGTTATTTTGAATCTAGTTTTGTACACCCCAGATCTATTCATCTTAAATGTTGACTTGTGGAATATCAGTATGAACTTGATTAGGATATATTCAAGTTTAATATAAAACCCCTTCACGATCTTTATCTTGTCATGCCTGTGATGTTGAAACTATTATTGGGGTTCAATTTTATGCCAATCCTTTACCATGTCTATCACCATGTCTTGTCAAGTTGATGTTGAGACCATATTTCATATGCCTGTAATGTTATAATCATCGTACTTAACTTGTGAACACCTTTGCCATTCTATGACTATCCTGTTTGTGTTATTCCCTATTCTGACACATTGTATTAATGCGAATTCACGTACGTTGGGGCTACGTACTGGGTAGATTAGGCAAACTTGAAAATTGGCTATAGAATTGACATGATATGACATGAAAATATGACATGAAAACTTGACATGAGAATAAGCTTGAATACATGAATTTGGGACTTAACAATTAGATAACTTGAAAATGGCCAACTCGAGGTTGGGATGAACTTGCAACGTAAATCTGCCCGGAACTGCCCGGCAAATCCGGTAGTTTCAAATAATAGGACCCAATCTGATTAGTTGGTCATATAGCACTTTAAACTCGAGGTTAGACTAGGTTATGGTGTAAATCGCACGGAACCGCCCGGCACATCCAGTAACCATAACCAAGTCTAATGTGAGAGGTTGGGGTGCGTTAAGTAAATTAATGCCACATGGTAGGGTTAAGTCATGGACCACTTGAATACACTTAACCAATTTGATACATGTTTGGATAGGGGTTAATCATGACCTTTTTAATGACAACACTTAACCCATTAGAAATCCTAGCCACGTGGTCCCTTTCAGCAGTAACCCACTTAGAAGTATCACGATACCCTGGGGACTAGGCAGGGTGGGGCACGATTACTGGGCTGATTGTAAGCATCCAAGAACAATGGCTGAGCAAGGTGCGCTAGTGTAGGTTAAGGCGGATTAGTGTCGTGCACTTAGTCCGAAGTTGAAAAAGTTGGCATGGGCACCCGTAGTACTACATTGTGCGTGCTTGATTTGTGTCAGTGGTTGACACCCTAGGACCTGATACACCCTAGGGTGGACCTAGCACATGTGACTACATTCCGCGATTGGGCCGTATGACGTCGATACACGACAAGTAAAGCCGATCGATTAGGATGACTGTTGGACTCCGTATTGGGTCATTTCATGTTATTGGGCCTAGGGATCATTTCTGGATTTATACTTGACATGGATTTGGACACTAGTACAGTTAGTGCAGTAAACCTTGTATATGCGATGCCACTCTTATCTCGTTACCTTTTATTATCATGTCAATCCAGTTATTATCTTCATGTTTAATCTCAGTTTCTCATGTCCAGTTAAATTTATTAGTTTTTATGCTGATAGTCACTAGGGCTTACCAGTCTTTTTGACTGACCCGTTTTCTTCCACCTCTTTTTCTTTCGTCCCCCCCCCCTCCCCAGGTTCTTAGGGAGGAAACTCTAGCTCTTAGCTTGCTTTCTGACAGCTCATGTACGGTTTGGTCTTGAGCTATGCTATGGCTGCACTAATGCTCTTTTTAGGGAATAATATTGAACTTATGTTGTTTTAAGTAATTTGCTTCTTTAGAACTTGATGCAATGAAATAATGACTTGGTATTTTGATGTAAGAGGTTTTGACTCTATTTTCCATGTAATGAGATTTGGTTAAATTTATATCCATTGCTTTATATACTCTGTTTAATTTATGTTCTGTCTTTAGTTATCTATGTGCCTGTTTACAAGATAATACCCCTCCAAAATTAGTGCATTCCCTTTGTGAGTGACCCTAGCAGAGGTAAGGTGTTACATTCGGTATTAGAGCCGAAGGTTGCCAGACTGGGAAAAAGTTTTAAAAACTTCCTGAAAATTATTTTCAAAACCATTTATAAAGAAGCATTTTTCAAGAAAAGTTCTATTTTTAAGAAAAGGCTATTCCCCAAACACCATTAGCACTTTCCTTGTTTCCTCGTTTGAATCTTTTTCTTTTCGTTTTTCAGCATGGCCGAACTTAACCTTCCCGAGGGAGTACCCATACCCGGATGGTTCCGAAGGTACTTGGAAGCTAGGGCCAACGATGCGGGCCCGGTAGACATCCCTCCTCCTCCTCCAGTAGCCGCGGTTCCTCCTCCTCCTCCCGGCACTGCCTTCACCAAAATATGCAAAAACTTTATAGGAATGGGCGGCAAGAGCTTCCTTGGAACTGAGACCTTCACTGAGGCACGAAACTGGTTAAAGGGGACTGAAGACCTGTTCGTTATCTTCGGTATGGAGGATCATAGGAAAGTTTAGTTGGCAGCATGGTTGTTAAAAGAGGAAGCTGCATTTTGGTGGGAAGTCACCAACGCTACCAGACCAATTGAGACTTGGGCAGACTTTAGAGAGAGGTTTGGGCTTAAATTCTTATCGTCAGCAGAAGCGAACCTTTAGATGGAGAGGTTCCTGGCACTCAAGCAAGGGGACATGTCTGTTAGGGAGTACGTGAATAATTTTAATTATCTTGCTCGGTTTGGTTTGGACTTAGTCAACACGGCTGAGAAGAAGACTCTACAATTTGCTCGAGGATTGAGCGAGCCACTCCACACTATGGCCAAGACTCATGTGCCCATGGGGGCGACCATTGAAAGCTTGGCGAATATGGCCCTTCTTCATGAGGAAGACAAGGGTGACAAAAAGGAGGTTAAGTATAATGAGACTCAGAACAAGAAGGATGACTTCAAGAAGGGAGGCAACAAGAATAACAAAAATAACAAGGGCAATAACAACAATGCTAACAAGCCACGTGAGACGAGGAAGTGCAACTTTTGTGGTATCACGGGGCATATAGCTAAAGACTGTAGGAGGAAGAAAAGAAAGTTGGGTGAATGCTTTCACTGTGGGGATAATGGACACATCAGTAAGGATTTCCCTAAGAAGAAAGGACAGGGGCTAGGGCAGACACAGCGGGCAGGACCTTCTGGAGGGCAGTTGCAGGCTCTCAACTCCACTCCAGCTCTTGACCGAGGTAGTAATATTTCTGTAGAAAGCCTTGTTTACATTTTTGAATTTCCTGTTCGAACCTTATTCGACTCTGGCGTATCGCATACTTTTATCTCTTCTGATATTGTTGAAAAGCTGCACTTAAGTACTAGTCTAGTTGATGATCCCGTTAGTGTTTCAAATCTGATTGGGGGCTCCGCCCATTTATCTATGATTTGTGTTGATTTGAGGATTTCCATCTTAAGCGTGGAATTCACATGTAATGCTTATGTTCTTGGATTCATGGGATATGGTTTAATTCTGGGCATGGATTGGTTGTCCAATTATGGAGCCATCCTTGATTGTGAACGAAGGGTAGTGAGGCTCATGACACGCCTTGGTAATACCCTTGAACTTTCTTGTAACCCAAAGGGTCCGGTCATGTTATGTTATCTTGAATCTCACGACTCGTCCGTTGACAATCTGCACTCCGTAAGAGTAGTCCGAGAATATCCTGATGTCTTTGATGAGGTGAAAGGGTTACCCCCTAAACGCGAGATAGACTTCCGAATTTATCTGGTTGATAATGCCAAGCCTGTTTCATTGCCCGTTAGGCATATGGCCCCGAGAAAAAGAAGAGAGCTTAGTAAACAAATCAAGGAGTTGCTCGAGAAAAATTTCATAAGGCGAAGCATTTCTGAATGGGGTGCTCCGGTGGTATTCGCTACTAAGGCGGATGGTTCGCTTCGTCTGTGCGTAGATTATCATGAGTTAAACAAGCTGACGAAGAAGAACAGGCACCCACTACCAAGAATCGATGATCTTTTGACCAGCTTGTGGGAGCAACTGTTTTCTCTCAACTCGATCTAGCCACATGATTCCATCAACTTAGAGTGGCTGAGGATAGCATTGACAAAACTGTGTTTAGGACTCCAGATGGGTTCTTCGAATGGCTCGTCATGCCGTTTGGGTTAATGAATGCACCCGCGTACTTTGTAGACCTAATGAGTAGGATGTTTCGGGAGTTCCTCAGCAAGTTCTTGGTGGTTTTTGTGGATGATATTCTAATCTTCTCAAAGGATGAAGAAGAACATGCTAGACACCTCAAGGAAGTCATGGATACGGTTAGAGCACACCAGTTAAAGGCTAAGTTCTCCAAATGCCTTTTTTGGAGGGAGGAAGTTCGGTTTCTTGGGCACGTAGTTTCTAAGCAAGGTTTAGCCATGGACCCCGCAAAGGTAGTTGCGGTGCATGACTGGAAAATTCCTAAGAATGTAACAGAGGTGAGAAGCTTTCTCGGTTTGGCGGGCTTTTATAGGAAGTTCATTAAGGACTTCGCTAAGATTTCAGCCCCTCTTACTAAGTTAACGAAGAAAAACCTAGCGTTTGCATTGGACATAGAATGTGAGACTGCTTTCCAGAGACTCAAGAGAGCCCTCACCACAGCTCCAATTTTAGCATTACCCGATGGAGGAAAAGTGTTTACGGTGTACACAGATGCGTGTGGCATGGGATTAGTTGTTGTCCTAATGCAAGAAGGAAGAGTGATATGCTATGGGGTAGACAACTTAAAGTTCATGAGAAGAACTATCTCACACATGACTTGGAGTTAGCGGCGATTGTTTTTGCACTTAAAGCTTGGCGCCATTATCTCCTAGGGAAGAAATTCGAGCTGTAAACCGACCACAAATCGCTTAAGTATCTCTTTTCTCAAAAAGATTTGAATCTGAGACAGCAGCGGTGGATGGAATTCTTGGCCTCATAAGACTTTGATATAACTTATACCCCTGGCAAGGGTAACGTTGTGGCGGATGCACTACGTATAAAAAGGTTGACTTTGAGCCCCTTATTTGTTGAAAGAAAAAGTCTAGAGTTTATAGCAACCTTTGATTTTGCGCATGTTGTTGAGTCATTGACTGGTACGTTAGCATCTCTTGAGCTGAGACCTACGCTTCTAGATCAAGTAGGGACTTCGCAGAAAGAAGACCCACAGATAGTCGAAATCATGAACAAGTTAATCAGTGGTGAGACGTCAAGTCACCTTGGTAGGTATGCCATTGATGACAAAGGATGGCTAAGGCGCGATGGAAGGCTATGTGTTCCACTAGTGGGAGAATTAGTAAATAAAGTTCTCGAAGAGGCGCATCACTCGAAGATGACTATACATCTCGGAGGGGATAAGATGCACAGAGATATAAAATGCATTTTCTTTTGGGATGGAATGAAAAAGGACGTTGCAGAATTCGTCTCAATGTGCATGGTGTGCCAACAAGTCAAGGCGGAATCCAAGAAGCCTGGTGGGTTATTACATCCTTTAGAGATCCCGCAATGGAAGTGGGAAAGTATCTCGATGGATTTCGTGGATGGATTGCCTAGGTCGAGGAAGGGGAATACTAGCATATGGGTCATTGTTGATAGACTCACGAAGAATGCTCACTTCATCCCGGTGAAAAGCAAAAGGACTGCGTCAGGGCCAGCGTCTATTTACCTTCAAGATATAGTACGATTGCACGGGGTTTCTTCTAGCATAATCAGTGACCGTGACACAATTTTCACTAGCCAGTTTTGGAATAGTCTACAAGAAGCAATGGGTACGCAAATTAATTTAAGTACAGCTTATCACCCTCAGACGGATGGACAGACCAAAAGGGTAAATAGAGTACTAGAGGATCTTTTGAGGCAATGTATTCTTGATTTTGGTGGTACTTGGGAAGACCATCTCCCTCTCGTGGGGTTTTCTTATAATAATAGCTACCAAGTTAGCATAGGGATGGCACCGTTCGAAGCCCTGTATGGAAGACCGTGCAAGTCACCAACTTGTTGGTGGGAGACGACTGACAGACTTATACTTGGGCCCGACATGATACGAGACACTTCTGAGAAGGTGGAGTTGATACGAAGACGAATGAAAGCGGCCCAAGATAGACAGAAATCTTGTGCGGACAAGAGAAGGACAGACCTAGAGTTCAAAGTCGGAGATATGGTTTTCATAAAAGTCTCTCCTTTGCGCAATGTGGTTCGTTTTGGAGCAATTGGAAAGCTAGCACTGAGATTCGTAGGACCGTTCCCTACCATTGAGAGGATTGGGCAGATGGCCTATAAGTAGAGTTACCTGAGAGGCTGGCCGGAGTACACAATGTATTTCACGTCTCGCATCTCCGAAAGTGCCTACATGAATCAGCTGAGGTGGTTGAGCCAAGCATCCTCGAAAGCGTAGAAGTGGAGAAAGAAGCAACGCTGAGGCGAGTTCCTATTCTTATCTTAGGGACGGAGATCAAGAAGCTAAGGAATCGTGAAGTCAGGCTAGTCAAAGTATAGTGGAGTGAAGCCTAAGAAGACACAACTTGGGAAACCTAGGAGAAGATACGCGCGCTTTACCCATTTCTTTTTGAGGGTACTTTCTCGATCTCTTTTTCCTTTGAGCTTGTAAAACTTTCGTATCATGCTACCTATGTTTGTCTTGAGAACCTTAGAACCCTCTTTGGATGTAAACATGTATTTGAAACATGTTATGGTTGATGTTTGCAAATGGTTGCAAGTGTTTGCAAGTGATTTCTAGTGGATGCATAACACACATTAGGCACTAGATCGGCTCAGACACCTTTTCATGTTGCATTTGCATGGGTGCTTATACTTGTACATGGATGAACTTGTTATGCTATCACGTGGATGTTGCATATGGATGATGTTTGTGCACTCATGTAGAAATTTTAAGTTATGTTAGGAATTTGCATACATGCTGGACTCATTACACTAACATATCTTGCATTAAGGAGGTTTACTGATTCAGTAACCGCCTGGTCTTTTGCATTAGATAAGTACATATACACACACATACTGCATATGTTCATACAGCATTAGAAATCTTTTTAAGGACAATGGTTGCTCGTGAATGATGTTGTGAGTAGATGGATGTGGATGGTAGGATGCGTTCTTCCGAACTTAGAGATTTCAGGGACGAAATCCTTTAAGGAGGGGAAAATGTAACAACCCGTATTTTGATAACGTGTTATAACTATAAATCAAGGCAGAATTAAATTTTAAAATAAGAATTAAGGGAAATGGGTTACGCCATTACGTTCGTCTCAAAATTCTACTTGAAAACAAGTCCAAGTTTACGAAAATCGTAGTCCGTATGACCAAGATATGGCTCTCCAAAGTTTCAGAATATCCCAGAGTTCAAAACAGTTCGAATTTCAAGTTCAAAATTCGAATTTCAAATCCAGACAGCTGGGCGGGAAAAATCCCGCTAGCACCCAGGACAACTGGGGAGTCGACTAGGCAGTCGACCCCCCCTCCCTCGGACCAAGTCGATTGGGCAGTCGACTTGGGTGTCGACCTGGTTACTTAGCCTGTTTTTGAGCCAGATTTATCTGGTCTCGTTGCTTGTCCAGATTCACTCTCTAAACACTATATAAACAGCCCCTGACCCTAGACTTTTTATCACATTCTTGTCTGACCATATGCTGCTGAAGTTCTGACTGGAAGATAGAGAACAAGGAGGCTATTCAGGACTTTGTTAGTGCTACGATGGTTTGGGGATTTGCTAGAGATTCTGCTTCTACTCTTTTTGCTTTCTCATTCTCTAGACTACGATCTGTAAGCCCTTTGTCACTCTTAGATTTAAACTGTAAATTTAACCTGAACATGATGTAAATTGAAATTATGCCTAAACATGATAACTAAGTTGGATCTACTCTTGTATATCTTGGATCTATGACTATCACTTTTTAAATCTGTTATTTTGAATCTAGTTTTGTACACCCCAGATCTATTCATCTTAAATGTTGACTTGTGGAATATCAGTATGAACTTGATTTGGATATATTCATGTTTAATCTAAAATCCCTTCACGATCTTTATCTTGTCATGCCTGTGATGTTGAAACTATTATTGGGTACTATTTTATGTCAATCATTTACCATGCCTATCACCATGTCTTGTCAAGTTGATGTTGAGACCCAATTTCATATGCCTGTAATGTTATAATCATCGTACCTAACTTCTGAACACCTTTGCAATTCTATGACTATCCTGTTTGCGTTATTCCCTATTTTGACACGTTGTACTAATGCGAATTCATGTACGTTGGGGATACGTTTTGGGTAGATTAGGCAATCTTGTAAATTGGCTATAGAATTGACATGATATGACATGAAAATATGACATGAAAATTTGACATGAGAATAAGCTTGAAAACATGAATTTGGGATATGACAATTAGATAACTTGAAAATGGCCAACTCGTGGTTGGGTTGAATTTGCAACGTAAATCTGCCCGGAACCGCCCGGCAAATCCAGTAGTTGCAAATAATAGGACCCGATGTGAGTAATTGGTCATATAGCACTTTAAACCCGAGGTTAGACTAGGTTATGGTGTAAATCTACCCGGAACCGCCCGGCACATCAAGTAACCATAACCAAGTCTAATGTGAGAGGTTCGGGGGCGTTAAGTAAATGAATGCCACATGGTAGGGTTAAGTCATGGACCACTTGAATACACTTAACCAATTTGATACATGTTTGGATAGGGGTTAAGTCATGACCTTTTTAATGACAACACTTAACCCATTAGAAATCCTAGCCACGTGGTCCCTTTCAGCGGTAACCCACTTAGAAGTATCACGATACCCTTGGGACTAGGCAGGGTGGGGCACGATTACTGGGTTGATTGTAAGCGACCAAGAATAACGGCTGAGTAAGGTGCGCCAGTGTAGGTTCAGGCGGACTAGGGTCGTGCACTTAGTCCGGAGTTGAAAAAGTAATCATGGGCACCCGTAGTACTACATTGTGCGTGCTTGATTTGTGTTAATGGTTGAAACCCTATGACCTAATACACCCTAGGGTGGACCTAGCACATGTGACTACATTCCGCGATTGGGCCGTATGACACCGATACACGACGAGTAAAGCCGATCGATTAGGATGGACTGTTGGACTCCGTATTGAGTCATTTCATGTTATTGGGCCTAGTGATCATTTCTGGATTTATACTTGATATGGATTTAGACACTAGTACAGATAGTGCAGTAAATCTTGTATATGTGATGCCACTCTTATCTCGTTGCATTTTATTATCATGTCGGTCCAGTTATTATCTTTATGTTTAATCTCAGTTTCTCATGTCCAGTTAACTTTATTAGTTTTTATGCTGATAGTCACTAGGGCTTACCAGTCTTTTTAATTGACCTGTTATCTTCCACCTCTTTTTCTTTCGTTTCCCCCGCAGGTTCTGAAGGAGGAAACTCTAGCTCTTAGTTTAGACTTTGCTTGCTTTCTGACAGCTCATGTACCGTTTGGTCTTGAGCTATGCTATGGCTGCACTCATGCTCTTTTTGGGGAATAATATTGGACTTATGTTTTTTTAAGTACTTTGCTTCTTTAGAACACTATGTAATGAAATAATGACAAGGTATTTTGATGTAAGAGGTTTTTACTCTATTTTCCACGTAATGAGATTTGGTTAAATTTATATCCGTTGCTTTATATACTCTGTTTAATTTATGTTCTGTCTTGTGTTATCTTTGTGCCTGTTTACTAGATAATACCCCTCCAATACCAGTGCATTCCCTTTGTGAGTGACCCTAGCAGAGGTGGGGTATTACACCGGGCCTTCGAAGCGTGCATTGATCTAGAAATTCCTAAACTCTCATTCTCCTGTTCAAAAGCCGAGATCGAGGGTTCGGAGCGCTCTCGAAAGCCACCGTGGTGACTTTATGCAGTGCAAGAGAAATCGCCCAAAAGTTCTTCCCTTTGAAAAGAGCATTTTAGTCACCTAGCTCCAAAAACCCCACCTCAGTTCGAATTCATTCTCGGGCCTTGAACAAAATACCCACCCGACCCACGGTGGGGAGTCGATTGTTTTTATAGTTCGGTCGGTTGCGATCCGGGACCGTTCGGGCCTCCGAAACGTGCGTCAATCGGGAAACTTTGCACTCGTCTTTGCCAATTTAAAAGACAAAATCGAGGGTCACAAGCGCAATGAAGCCACCATGGTAAGTTCTATCGGGTTTAGACAGTTATCCATCCGTTTAGGCCTCCGAAATGCGCGTTGTTACGGAAATTCCTATACTTGCATTCGCTAGTTCGAAAGCCGAGATCGGGGGTTCGGAGGTCCCCGGAACCTACCTTAGCAACTTAATACTGAGTTCCGGTAGCCGATCGTTATTCCCATTGGCCCGAGCATGGTACAGAACTGTCGGGCCTCCGAAACACAAGTCAATCGGCAAATCCCTACGCTTGGCTTTGGAAATTCGGAATATGAGATCTATGGTTTGGAGCGTCTAGGAAACCTCCATAGTCAATTTCTCCATAATATGGGTAGACGCCAAACCGCCCGGGGCTTCGAAGCGTGCATGATCTTGAAATTCCTATACTCTCGTTCGCCGGTTCGAAAGCAAAGAACGAGGGTTCGGAGTGCTTTAGAAAGCCACCTGGTGACTTTCTGTAGAGCCTATGAAATTGTCCAACATTTCTTCCCTTTGAAAAAAGCGTTTCAGTGACCTAGCTCCAAAATCCACACCTCGGCTCGAATTCATTCTCGGCACTTGAACAAACAACCCTCCCCGTCCACCCAACCTACCATGGGGAGTCGATCGTTTTTCTTGTTCGGTCGGTTGCGATCCGGGATCGTTTGGGCCTCCGAATCGCACGTCGATCTGGAAATCCCTACACTCGGCCTCGCTGAATCAAAAGACAAGATCGAGGGTTCCGAGAGCGACGAAAGTGAACATAGTAAGTTATATCGGGTTTAAACGGTTGTCCATCCGCTCGGGCCTCCGAAACGTGCGATGTTATAGAAATTCCTATATTCGCATTTGCTAGTTCGAAAGCCAACAACGAGGGTTCGAAGCGCCCTGGAACCTACCATAGCAACTTAATACCGATTTTCGACAGCCAATCGTTATTCCCTTGGCCCGACCGCGTTACTGAAACGTTGGGCCTCCGTAACGCACGTCGATCGAAAAATCCCAACACTTGGCATTGCAAATTCGGAAGCTGAGATCAATGATTTGGAGCAGCTAGGAATCCCCCATAGTAAATTTCTTCGCAATATGGGAGGACGCCAAACAGCCTAAGCCTTCGAAGCATGCATTAATCTGGAAATTCCTATACTCGTGTTTGCCAGTTCAAAAGTCGAGATCGAGGGTCTGGAGCGCTCTTGAAAGCCACCATGGTGACATTCTGCAGAGCCTAGGAAATCGCCCAATAGTTCTATCTTTTGAAACGAGCGTTTCAGCGACCTATATCCAAAAACCCCTCCTCAACTCGAATTCATTTTCGGGCCTTGAACACATCCCCTCCCCAACCACCCAACCCACGAGGGGGAGTCGATCGTTTTTCTAGTTCGCTTGATTGCGATCCACGACCGTTTGGGCCTCCGAAACGCGCGTCGATTGAGAAATCTCTACACTTGCCTTCCCCAATTCACAATAACATAGTAATTTCTATAGGGTTTAGACAGCTGTCCATTCGTTCGGGCCTCCTAAACGCGCGTTGTTACGGAAATTCCTATACTCGCATTCTCTAGTTCAAAAGCCGACATCGACGGTTCGAAGCACCGCGGAACCTATCATAGCAACTTAATAACGAGTTTCGGCCGCCGATCGTTATTCCCGCTGGCTCGACCGAAATACGGAACTATCGGGCCTCCGAAACTCACGTCGATTGAGAAATCACTACGCATGGTTTCGCAAATTTGAAAGTTGAGATTTATGGTTTTGAGCGACTAGGAAACCTCCATAGAAAATTTCTCTGTAATATTTGTAGACGCCAAACCGCCTGGGCCTTCGAAGCGTGCTTGATCTGGAAATTCCTATACTCGCATTTGCCAGTTCGAAAGCCGAGATCGAAGTTTCGGAGCGCTCTCGAAAGCCACCGTGGTGACTTTCTGAAGAGCCTGGGAAATCGACCAATAGTTCTTCCCCTTTAAACGAGAATTTAATGGCCTAGTTCCAAAAACTCCTCCTCGGTTTGAATTCATTCTCGGTCCTTGAACACCCTACCCGCCCCACCCAACCAACCCACAATGGGGAGTCGATTATTTTTCTAGTTCGGTCGGTTGCGAACCGGGACCGTTCGGGCCTTCGAAACGCACGTCGATTGGGAAATCCCTGCACTCGGCTTCGCCAATTCCAAAGACCAAATCAAGGGTTTTGAGCGTGATGAAAGCCCCCATAGTAATTCCTATCAGGTTTCGACATCTGTCCATCCATTCAGGCCTCTGAAATGCGCGATGTTACGGAAATTCCTATACTCGCATTCGCTAGTTCAAAAGCCGCGATCGAGGATTTGGAGCACCCCAGAACCTACCATAGCATCTTAATACTGAGTTTCTATAGCCAAACTTTATTCCCATTGGCCCTACCGTGGTACAGAACTGACAGGCCTCTGAAACACACGTCGATCGAGAAATCCATATTCTTGGCTCCGCAAATTCGAAAATTGAGATCTATGGTTTGGAGCGGCTAGATAACCTCCATAGTAAATTTCTCTGTAATATGGGTAGACGCCAAACCGCCTCGGCCTTCGAAGCGTGCATTGATCTGGAAATTCCAATATTCACGTTCTCCAGTTCGAAAGAAGAGATTGAGGGCTCGGAGCGCTGTAGGAAGCCACCGTGGTGACTTTCGGCAGAGCCTATGAAATCGTCCGGCAGTTCTGCCCTTTGATATTAGCATTTTGGTGACCTTGCTCGAAAATCCCCTCCTCAGCTCGAATTCATTCATGGGCCTTGAACACACCACCCACCCCACCCATCCAAACCACGATGGGGAGTCGATCGAGTTTCAAGTTCAGTCGGTTGCAATCCGGGAACGTTCGGGCCTCCGAAGCGCGTATGGATTGTGAAATCCCTACATTCGAGTTTGCCAATTCAAAAGAAAAGATCGAGGCTTCTGAGCGTGACGAAAGCAAACATAGTTAGTTCTATCGGGTTTAGACAGATGCCGATCCGTCCGGGCCTCCGAAACGCGCATTGTTACGAAAATTCCTATGCTCGCATTCGCCAGTTCGAAAGCCCACATCGAGGGTTCGTAATGCCCCGGAACCTACCATAGTAAATTAATACCGGGTTTCGGCAGTCGATCGTTATTCCCGTTGGCCCGATCGTGGTACGGAACTGTCGGGTCTCCGAAACGCAAGTCGATCGAGAAATCCCAACGCTTGGCTTCACAAATTCGGTAGCTGAGATTTATGGTTTGGAGCGGCTAGGAAACCTCCATCGTAAATTTCTCCGTAATATGGGTAGACGCCAAACTACCTGGGAATTCAAAGCATGCATTGATCTGGAAATTCCTGTACTCGCGTTCGCCTGTTCGAAAGCCAAGATCGAGGGTTCGAAGTGCTCTTGAAAGCCGCCATGGTGACTTTCTGCAGAGTCTGGGAAATCAACCAATAGTTATGCCCTTTGAAATGAGCATTTTAGTGACCTAGCTCCAAAACCCCTCCTCGGTTCGAATTTATTGTCGGGCCTTGAACACACCACCCGCCCCACCCACTCGACCCACGGTGGGGAGTCGATTGCTTTTCCAGGTCGGTTGTGATATGGGACCGTTCGGACCACCGAACCGAGCATCAATTGGGAATTCACTGCACTCAGCTTCGCCAATTCAAAAGACAAGATCGAGGATTCCGAGCGCGACGAAAGCCACCATTGTAAGTTCTATCGAGTTTAGGTAGCTATCCATTCGTTCAGGCCTCTAGAATGCACGTTGCTAAGGAAATTCTTATACTCGCATTCGCTAGTTCGAAAACCGAGATCGAGGGTTCAGAGCACCCCGGAATCTACCATAGAAACTTGATATCGAGTTTCGCTAGCCGATCGGTATTCCCGTTGGCCCGACCGCGGTACGGAACAGTCGAGCCTCTGAAACGCACGTCGATCGAGAAATCCCTATGCTTGGCTTCGCAAATTCAGAAACCGAGATCTATGGCTTGGAGTCGCTAGGAAACCTCCATTGTAAATTTCTTCGTAATATAGGTAGACGCCAAACCGCCCAGGCCTTCAAAGCATGCGTTGATCTGGAAATTCCTATACTCGCGTTCGCTAGTTCGAAACCCGAGATCGAGGGTTCAGAGCGCTCTAGAAAGCCATCGTGGTGACTTTCTGCAGAGCCTTTGAAATCATCCAGCAGTTCTGCCCTTTGAAATGAGCGTTTCAGTGACCTAGCTCCAAAAACCCCTCCTCAGCTCGAATTCATTCTCGGGCCTTGAAGACATCTCGCCCTACCCACCCAAACTATGGTGGGGAGTCGATCATTTTTCGAGTTTGGTCGGTTGCGATCCGGGACCGTTGGGGCCTCTAAAACGTGCATCGATCGTGAAATCTCTGCACTCTGCTTTCGAACGTAACAAAAGCAACCAGAGTAAGTTCTATCGGGTATAGACAACTGTCGCTTCGTTCCGTCCTCCGAAACGCGCGTTGTTATGGAAATTCCTATACTCGCATTTGCCAGTTCGAAAGCAGACATCGAGGGTTCGGAGCGCCTCGGAACCTACCATAGCAACTTAATACCGAGTTTCAGCAGCCAATCATTATTCCTGTTGGCCCGACCATGGTACGGAATCGTCGGGACTCCGGAACGCACGTCGATCGAGAAATCACAATGCTTGGCTTCGCAAATTCGGAATCTGAGATAAATAGTTTAAAGTGGTAAGGAAACCTCTATTGTGAATTTCACAGCAATATGGGATGAAGCCAAACCGCCTTGGCCTTCGAAGCATGCGTTGATCTTGAAATTCCTATACTCGCGTTTGCCAGTTCGAAAGCCGAGATGGAGTGTTCGGAGCGCTCTCGAAAGCCACCATGGTTACTTTCTGCAGAGCCTCGTAAATCGCACAACATTTCTACCCTTAGAAACGTGTGTTTCAGTAACCCAGCTCTAAAAGCCCCCCCTCAGCTCAAATTCATTCTTCGGCCTTGAACACACCCACCGCCCCACCCACCCAAACCATGGTGGTGAGTCGATCGATTTTCTAGTTCGGTCAGTTGCGATCCGGGACCGTTCGGGCCTCCGAAACACACGTCGATCGGGAAATCCCTGCACTTGACTTCGCCAATTCAAAATAAGATAGTAAGTTCTATCAGGTTTAGACAGCTGTCCATCGGTTCGGGCCTCCAAAACGCGCATAGTTACGGAAATTCCTATACTTTCATTCGCCCGTTCGAAAGCCGACATCGAGGGTTCGGAGCACCCCGGAACCTATCATAGCAACTTAATACCGACTTTCAGTAGTCGATCGTTATTCTCGTTAGCTCGCCCGTTGTACGGAATTGTCGGGCCTCCGTAACGTAAGTCGATCGAGAAATCCCTACGCTTGGCTTCGCGAATTCGGAAATTGAGATCTATGGTTTGGAGCGCCCAGGAAACCTCCATAGTAAACTTCTCCATAATATGGGTAGACGACAAACCGCCAGGGCCTTCAAAGCGTGCATTGATATAGAAATTCCTATTGTCGCATTCGCCAGTTAGAAAGTCGAGATCGAGGGTTCGGAGCGCTCTCGAAAGCCACCGTGTTGACTTTCTGCAGAGCCTGAGAAATTGTCCAATAGTTCCGCCCTTTGGAACAAGCATTTTCTGACCTAGCACCAAAAACCCCTCCTAAGATCGAATTCATTCTCGGGCCTTGGACACACCACCCGCCCCACCCACCTGACCCACGGTGGGGAGTCGCTTGTTTTTCTAGTTCAATCGGTTGTGATACGGGACCATTTGGGCCTTTGAAATGTGCGTCGAATGGGAAATCCCTGCACTTGGCTTCGCCAATTCAAAAGACAAGAGCGAGGGTTCCGAGCGTGACGAAAGCCACCATAGTAAGTTATATCGGATTTAGACAGTTATCTATCTGTTCGAGCCTCCGATATGCGCGTTGTTACAGAAATTCCTATACTCGCATTTGCCAGTTCGAAAGATGAGATCGCGGGTTCGAAGCGCACCGGAACCTACCATATCAACTTAATACCGAGTTTCGGTAGCCGATCGTTATTCCCATTGGCCCGACCATTGTACGAAAACGTCAAGCCTCCGAAACGCACATCGATCGAGAAATCCCTACGCTTGGCTTCGCAAATTCGGAAGCTGAGATCTATGGTTTGGAGGGGGTAGGAAACCTCCATAGTAAATTTCTCCGTAATATGGGTAGACGCCAAACCGCCCGGGCCCTCGAAGCGTGCGTTAATCAAGAAATTCCAATACTCGCATTCACCAGTTCGAAAGCCAAGATTGAGGGTTCGGAGCTCGCTCGAAATCCATCGTGCTGACCTTTTGCAGTGCATGGGAAAACGCCCAAAAGTTCTGCCCTTTGAAACTAGCATTATAGTGACCTAGCTCCAAAAACGCCTCCTCGGTTCAAATTCATTCTCGGGCCTTGAACACACCACCCGCCCTACCTAGCCAACCCATGGTAGGGAGTCGATCGTTTTTGTAGTTCGGTCGGTTGTGATCCGGGACCGTTCGGGCGCCCGAAACGTGCTTTGATCGGGAAATCCCTGCACTCTGCTTCGCCAATTCAAAAGAAAAGGTCGAAGGTTCTGAGCGCAACGAAAGCCACCATAGTAAGTTCTATTGGGTGTAGACAGTTGTCTACCAATTCGGGCCTCTGAAACACGCGTTATTTCGGAAATTCCTATACTTGCATTCGCCAGTTCGGGAGCCGACATCGTGGGTTCAGAGTGCCCTAGAACTTATCATAGAAACTTAATACCGGGTTTCGGCAACCGATTGTTATTCCCGTTGGCCCTACCGTGGTATGGAACCGCCGGTCCTTCGAAACGTACGTCAATCGAGAAATCCTTACGCTGGGCCTGCACTCTGCTTCGCCAATTCCAAAGAAAAGGTCGAAGGTTCTGAGCGCAACGAAAGCCACCATAGTAAGTTCTATTGGGTGTAGACAGTTGTCTACCAATTCGGGCCTCTGAAACACGCGTTATTTCGGAAATTCCTATACTTGCATTCGCCAGTTAGGGAGCCGACATCGTGGGTTCAGAGTGCCCTAGAACTTATCATAGAAACTTAATACCGAGTTTCGGCAACCGATTGTTATTCCCGTTGGCCCTACCGTGGTATGGAACCGCCGGTCCTTCGAAACGTACGTCAATCGAGAAATCCTTACGCTGGGCTTCGCAAATTCGAAATCTGGGATTTGTGGTATAGAGCGGCTAACTAACCACCATGGAAAATTTCTCCGTAATATGAGTAGACACCAAACCACCTGGGCCTTCAAAATGTGCATTGATCTGAATATTCCTATACTCGCGTTTGCCAGTTCGAAAGCCAAGATCGAGGGTTCGAAGCGCTCTCGAAAGCCACCGTGGTGACTTTCTACAGAGCATGGGAATCAGCCAACAGTTCTGCCTTCGAAAAGATCATTTTATTGACCTAGCTCCAAAAACCAAACCTTAGTTCAAATTCATTCTCGGGCCTTGAAGAAACCAACTGCCCCACCGACCCAACCCACGGTCTGGAGTCGATCGTTTTTCTAGTTCAGTCAGTTGTGATCCGGGACCGTTTGGGCCTCTGAGACGCTCGTCGATCGGGAAATCCCCGCACTCGGCTTCGCCAATTCAAAAGACAAGATCAACGGTTCCGAGCGCGATGAAAGCCACCATAGTAAGTTCTATTGGGTTTAGACAGCTGTTCATCCGTTCGGGCCTCCAAAACGCGTGTTGCTTCAGAAATTCCTATACTCGCATTTGCCAGTTCGAAAGCCGACATCGATGGTTCGGAGCGCCCCAGAGCCTACCGTAGCAACTTAATACCGAGTTTCGGCAGTCGATCATTATTCTCGTTGGCCCGACCGTGTTACAGAATCATCGGGCCTCCGAAATGCACGTCGATCAAGAAATCCCTATGCCTGGCTTCACAAATTCGGAAGCTAAGATCTACGGTTTGGTGCGACTAGGAAACCTCCCTGGTAAATTTCTCTGTAATATGGGTAGACACCAAACCACTGGGGCCTTCTAAGCATGCGCTGACCTGGAAATTTTATACTCGCGTTCGACAATTCGAAAGCCGAGATCGAGGGTTCGGAGCGCTCTAGAAAGCCACCGTGGTAACTTTCTGCAGAGCCAATGAAATCATCCTACAGTTATGGCCTTTGACACGAGCGTTTCATTGACCTACCTCCAAAAACCCCTACTCAGTTCGAATTCATTCTCGAGCATTGAACACACCACACACCCCACCCACCCAAAACAATGTGGGGAGTCGATCGTTTTTCTAGTTTGGTCGGCTGTGATCCCTGACCATTTGCTCCTCCAAAATGCGTATTGATCATGAAATCCCTGCACTCCGCTTCACCAAATCAAAAGACAAGATCGAGGGTTCCGAGCGCAACAAAAGAAACCATAGTGAGTTCTATCAGATTTAGACAACTATCGATCTGTTCAGTCATCCGAAATGCGCGTTGTTACGGAAATTCCTATACTTGCATTCGCCAATTCGAAAGCCGACATCGAGGGTTCGAAGTGCCCCAGAACCTACCACAGCAACTTAATACCGAGTTTCGGCAGTCGATCGTTATTCTCGTTGGCCCGACCATGGTACAGTACCGTCGATCCTCCAAAACGCACGTCGATCGAGAAATCCCATTGCTTGGCTTTGCAAATTCGGAAGCTGAGATCAATGGTTTGGAACGGCTAGGAAACCTCCATAGTAAATTTCTCCACAATATGGGAAGACGCCAAACCGCCCGAGCCATTGAAGCGTGCTTTGATTTGGAAATTCCCATACTCGTGTTTGCCAGTTCGAATGTCGAGATCGAGGGTTTGGAGCGCTCTCGAAAGCCACCATGGTGACTTTCTGCAGAGCCTGGGAAATCTCCCAACAGTTCTGCCCTTTGAAATGAGCGTTTCAATGACCTAGCTCCTAAAACCACTCCTCAGCTCGAATTCATTCTCAGGCCTTGAACGCACCACCCGCCCCACCCATCTAACCCATGGTGGGGAGTTGATCATTTTTCTAGTTCACTCGGTTGCGATCCGTGACTGTTCGGGCCTCCAAAACGCGCGTCGATCAGGAAACCCTGCACTCGGCTTCGCTAATTCAAAATACAATTGTAAGTTCTATCGGGTTTAGACAGCTGTCCATCCGTTCGGACCTCCAAAACGCGCGTTATTACATAAATTCCTATACAAGCATTAACACGTTGGAAAGTCAACATCGAGGGTTCGGAGCGCCCCAGAACCTAACATAGCAACTTAATACCGAGTTTCGGCCACCGATCGTTATTCCCGTTGGCCCGACAGCGGTACGGAACCGTCGGGCCACCGAAACGCACGTCGATCGAGAAATCCCTATGCTTGGCTTTGCAAATTTGGAAGTTGAGATTTATGGTTTGGAGCGGCTAGGAAACCTCCATAGTAAATTTCTCCGTAGTACGGGTAGACGCCAAACCGCCCAGGCCTTCAAAGCGTGCGTCGATCCAGAAATTCCTATACTCGCGTTCGCTAGTTCGTAAGCCGAGATCGAGGGTTAGGAGCACTCTAGAAATCCACCGTGGTGACTTTCTGCAGAGCCTATGAAATCGTCCAACAGTTCTACCCTTTGAAACGAGCATTTCAGGGACCTAGTTCCAAAATCCCCTCCTTAGCTCGAATTCATTCTCGGGCCCTGAACACCCCACCCTCCCAACCACACTAACCACGGTGGGGAGTCGATCGTTTTTATAATCAAGTCGGTTACAATCTTGGACCATTCGGGCCTCCGAAACGCGCGTCGATCGTGTAATCCCTACACTTGGCTTTGCCAATTCAAAAGAAAAGATCGAGAGTTCCTAGTGCGACGAAAGCAACCATAGTAAGTTCTATCAGGTTTAGACAACTACTGATCCGTTCGAGCCTCCGAAACGTGCATTGTTACGGAAATTCCTATACTCGCATTCACCAGTTCGAAAGCAAACATCGAGGGTTCGGAGCGCCCCGGAACATACTATAGCAGCTTAATGCCGAGTTTCGGCTGCCGTTCGCTATTCCCATTGGCCCGACCGTAGTAGGGAACTGTCGGGCCTTTGAAACGCACATCGATCGAGAAATCCCTACGATTGGCTTCACAAATTCGGAAACTGAGATTTATGGTTTGGAGCGGCTAGGAAACCTCCATAGTAAATTTCTCCGTAATGTGGGTAGAGGACAAATCGCACGGGCCTTCGAAGCATGTGTTGATCTGGAAATTCCTATACCCGCATTCGCAGTTCGTAAGCCGAGATCGAGGGTTCGGAGTGCTCTCGAAAGCCACCGTGGTGACTTTCTGCACAGCCTGGGAAATCAACCAATAGTTCTGCCCTTTGAAATGAGCATTTTAGTGACCTAGCTCCGAAACCCCTCCTTAGTTCGAATTCATTCCCGGGCCTTGAACGCACCAACTGCCCCACCCACTCGACCTACGGTGGGAAGTCAATTACTTTTCTAGTTCGGTTGGTTGCGATCCGGGACCTTTCGGGCCTCCGAAACGAGCATCGATCGAGAAACAGCTGTACTCAGCTTCTCCAATTCAAAAGAAAAGATCGAGGGTTCCGAGCTCGACAAAAGCTGCCATAATAAGTTTTATCATGCTTAGAAAGCTATCCATCCGTTCAGGCCTCTATAATGCGCGTTGTTGCGGAAATTCTTACACTCGCGTTCGCCAGTTCGAAAGCCGAAATCGAGGGTTCGGAGCACCCCGAAACCTACCATAGAAACTTAATACCGAGTCTCGGTAGCCGTTCGTTATTCCCGTTAGCCCGACCAAGGTACAGAACCCTCGGGCCTCTGAAACGCACTTCGATCGAGAAATCCCCACGCTTGGCTTCGCAAATTCGGAAACTGAGATCTATGGTTTTGAGTGCATGGGAAACTTCATTGAAAATTTCTCCATAATATGGGTAGACGCCAAACCGCCTGTGCCTTCGAAGCGTACGTTGATCTGGAAATTCTATACTTGCATTCGCTAGTTCGAAACCCGAGATAAAGGGTTCGAAGCGCTCTAGAAAGCCACCATGGTGACTTTCTACAGAGCCTATGAAATCATCCAACAATTCTACCCTTTGAAATGAGCGTTTCAATGAACTAGCTCCAAAAACCCCTCCTCAGCTTGAAATCATTCTTGGGCCTTAAACATACCACTCGCCCCTCTCCCCCCACCCAAACCACGGTTGGGAGTCAATCATTTTTCTAGTTTGGTCAGTTGCGATCCGGGACCGTTCGAGCCTCCAAAACGCGCGTCAATCGTAAAATCTCTACACTTGGCTTCGCCAATTCAAAAGACAAGATCGAAGGTTTCGAGCGCAACAAAAGCAACAATAGTAAGTTCTATCTGGTTTAGACAACTGTTGATCCGTTCGGTCTTCCAAAACGCGCGTTGTTACGGAAATTCTTATACTTAAATTTGCCAGTTCGAAAGCCGACTTCGAGGGTTCGGAGCGCCCCGGAACCTACCATAGCAACTTAATACCGAGTTTCGGCACCCGATCATTATTACCGTTGGCCCGACCGTGGTACGGAACCGTCGCACCTCCAAAACCCACGTCGATCGAGAAATCCCGACGCTTGGCTTTGCAAATTCGGAAATTTAGATCAATGGTTTGGAGCAACTAGGAATCCTCCATAGTAAATTTCACCGCAATATGGGAAGATGCCAAACTGCCAGAACCTTCGAAGCGTGCGTTGATCTGGAAATTACTAACTCGCATTTTCCAGTTCGAAAGCCGAGATCGAGGATTTGGAGCGCACTCGAAATCCAACATGGTGACTTTCTACAGAGCTTAGGAAATCGCCCAATAGATCTGCACTTTGAAATGAGCGATTCAGTGACCTAGCTCCAAAAACCCCTAATCAGCTCGAATTCATTCTTGGGCCTTGAACGCACCACCCGCCCACTAACCCAACCCACATTGGGGAGTCGATCATTTTTCTAGTTCGCTAGGTTGCGATCCGGGACCATTTAGGCCTCTGAAACGCGCGTTAATCAGGAAATCCCTGCACTCGGCTTCGCCAATTAAAAGTACCATAGTGAGTTCTATCAGGTTTAGAAAGCTGTCTATCCGTTCGAGCCTCCGAATAGAGCGTTGTTATGGAAATTCATGTACTCTCATTCGCCGGTTCGAAAGCCGACATCGAGGGCTCGGAGCGCCCCGGAACCTATCATAGCAACTTAATACCGAGTTTCGGCCGCCGATCGTTATTCCCGTAAGCACGGCCATGGTACGGAACCGTCGGGCCTCCGAAACGCACGTCGATCGTGCAATCCCAACGCTTGGCTTCGCAAATTCAGAAACTGAGATCTACGGTTTAGAGCGGATAGGAAACCTCCATATTAAATTTTTCCATAATATGGGTAGACTCCAAACCGCACGGGCCTTCGAAGAGTGCATTGATCCAGAAATTCCTATACTCGCGTTCACCAGTTCAAAAGCCGAGATCGAGGGTTTGGAGCGCTCTCGAAAGCTACCATGGTGACTTTCTGCAGAGCCTGGGAATTTGTCCAATAGTTATGCCCCTTTGAAACGAGTGTTTCAGCGACCTTGCTCCAAAAAACCCTACTCGGCTCTAATTCATTCTTAGGCCTTGAACACACACCCTGCCCCACCCACCCA
Organism: Allium sativum; assembly: GCA_030737875.1. NCBI lineage: Eukaryota > Viridiplantae > Streptophyta > Magnoliopsida > Asparagales > Amaryllidaceae > Allium > Allium sativum. The sequence continues at coordinate 742,991,777 of CM060921.1, forward strand.
ACCCATGGTGGGGAGTCGATCGTTTTTCTAGTTCGCTCGGTAGCGATCCAGGACTGTTCGGGCCTCTGAAACACGCGTCGATCGGGAAATCCCTGCACTAGGCTTCGCCAATTCAAAATACCATTGTAAGTTCTATCAGGTTTAGATAGCTGTCTATCCGTTCGGGCCTCCAAAATGCACGTTATTACGAAAATTTCTATACTCGCATTTGCACGTTTGAAAGCCAACATCGAGGGTTCGGAGCGTCCCGGAACTTAACATAGCAACTTAATACTGAATTTCGGCAGCCGGTCGTTGTTCCCGTTGGCCCAACCGTGGTACGGAACCATCGGGCCACCAAAACGCACATCAATCGTGAAATCCCTACGTTTGGCTTCGCAAATTTGGAAGCTGAGATTTATGGTTTGGAGCAGCTAGGAAACCTCCACAGTAAATTTCTTCGTAATATGGGTAGACGCCAAATCGCCCGGGCCTTCAAAGCGTTCGTTTATCTGGAAATTCCCATACTCGTGTTCGCCAGTTCAAAAGACGAGATCGAGGGTTCTGAGCACTCTTGAAAGCCACCGTGGTGACTTTCTGCGGAGCCTATGAGATGGCCCAGCAGTTCTGCACTTTCAAATGAGCATTTCAGTGACCTAGCTCCAAAATCCCCTCCTCGGCTCGAATTCATTCTTGGTCCTTGAACACACCACCCACCCCACATACCCAAACGACGGTGGGGAGTCGATCGTTTTTCTAATTCAGTCGGTTGCAATTCTGGACCGTTCGGGCCTCCGAAACGCGCGTCGATCGTGAAATCCCTGGACTGGGATTTGCTAGTTCAAAAGAAAAGATCGAGGGTTCCTAGCGTGGTGAAAGCAACCATAGTAACTTATATCGAGTTTAGTCAGCTATTGATCTGTTCGGGCCTCCGAAACGTGCATTGTTACGGAAATTTCTATACTCACATTCGCCAGTTCGAAAGCCGACATTGAGTGTTCGGAGTGCCCCGGAACATACCAAAGCAACTTAATACCGAGTTTCGGCAGCCGAACGTTATTCCCGGTGGCCCGACCGTGGTATGTAATTGTCTGGCCTCTGAAATACACATCGATCGAGAAATCCTTACGCTCTGCTTCACAAATTCGGAAGCTGAGATTTATGGTTTGGTGCAGCTAGGAAACCCCCATAGTAAATTTCTCCGTAATATGGGTAGACGCCAAACCTCCCGGACCTTCGAAGCGTGCGTTGATCTGGAAATTCCTATACTCGCTTTCGCCAGTTCAAAAGCCAAGATCGAGGATTCGGAGCGCTCTCGAAAGCCACGATGGTGACTTTCTGCAGAGCCAGGAAAATCGACCAATAGTTCTTCCCTTTGAAATGAACATTTTAGTGACCTATCTCCAAAACCCCTCCTCCGTTCGAGTTCATTCTCGGGCCTTGAACACACCACCCGCCCCGCCAACTCGACCCTTGGTGGGGAGTCGAATGCATTTCTAGTTCGGACGGTTGCGATCCGGGACCATTCGGGCCTCCGAAACAAGCATCGATCGGAAAATCACTGCACTTAGCTTCGCCAATTCGAAAGACAAGATCGAGGGTCCCAGGCGCGATGAAAGCCACCATAATATGTTCTATCGAGTTTAGACAGCTGTCCATCCGTTTAGGCATCCAAAATGCGTGTTGTTACGGAAATTCTTATACTCGCATTCGCTAGTTCGAAAGCCGAGATCGAGGGTTCGGAGAACCCCGGAACCTACCATAGAAACTTAATAACGAGTTTCAGTAGACGATCGTTATTCCCGTTGGCCCGACCACGAAACGGAACCGTTGGGCCTCAGAAACGAATGTCGATCGAGAAATCCCTAAGCTTGGACTCGCAAATTCGGAAACTGATATGGTTTGGAGTGGCTAGGAAACCTCTACTGTAAATTTCTCCGTAATATGGGTAGACACCAAACCGCCCAGGCGTTCAGAGCATGGGTTGATCTGTAAATTGCTATATTCGCGTTCGCTAGTTCGAAAGCCAAGACCGAGGATTCGGAGTGCTCTAGAAAGCCCCCGTGGTAACTTTCTGCAGAGCCTATGAAATCGTCCAACTGTTCTACCCTTTGAAATGAGCATTTCACTGACCTATCTCCGAAAACCCCTCCTCATCTCGAACTCATTCTCACGCTTTGAACTCAACACCCGCACCACCCGCCCAAACCACGAAGGTAGTCGATCATTTTTCTAGTTTGGTCGGTTGCGATCCTGGACCGTTCGGGCCGCCGGAACGCGCGTCGATCATGATATCTCTGCACTCGGCTTCGCCAATTCAAAAGACAAGGTCGAGGGTTCCGAGTGCAACAAAAGCTACCATAGTAAGTTCTACCGTGTTTAGACAACTATCGATCTGTTTGGTCCTCCGAAACATGCGTTGTTACGGAAATTCCTATACTAGCATTCGCCAGTTGACATCCAACATCGAGGGTTCGGAGCGCCCGGGAACCTACCATAGCAACTTAATACCTAGTTTGGGCAACCGACCGTTATTCCCGTTGGACCGACCGTGGTATGGAACCGTCGGGCCTCCGAAATGCACGTCGATCGAGAAATCCCAATGGTTTGCTTCGCAAATTCGGAAGCTGAGATTAATGGTTTGGAGCGGCTAGGAAACCTGCATAGTAAATTTACCCGCAATATGAGAAGATGCCAAAGCGCCTGAGCTTTCGAAGCAGCATTGATCTGGAAATTCCTATACTCGCGTTTTCCGGTTCGAATGCCAAGATCGAGGGTTTGGAGCGCTCTCGAAAGCCGCCATTGTGACTTTCTGCATAGCTTGGGAAATCGCCCAATAGTTCTGCCCTTTGAAAATAGTGTTTCGGTGACCTAGATTGAAAAACCCCTCCTTAGCTCGAATTCACTCTTGTGCCTTGAACACACCCCCTGCCCCACCCACCCAACCCACGGTGGGGAGTCGATCATTTTTCTAGTTCGCTCGATTGCGATCCTGGACCGTTCGGGCCTTCGAAATGCGCGTCGATCGGGAAATCCCTATACTCGGCTTCGCCAATTCAAAATACTAAAGTAAGTTCTATTGGGTTTAGACAGCTATCCAACCATTCGGGCCTCCGAAACGCGCGTTGTTACCGAAATTCCTATACTTGAATTGCCCATTTGAAAGCCGACATCGAGGGTTCGGAGAACCCTGGAACCTATCATAGCAACTTAATACCGAGTTTCGGCAACTGATCGTTATTCATGTTGGCCCGAATCCGGTACGGAACCATCGGGCCTCCGAAATGCATGTCGATTGAGAAATCCCTACGCTTGTCTTCGCAAATTCGAAAACTGAGATCTATGGTTTGTGGCGGCTAGGGAACCTCCATAGTAAATTTCTCCATAATATGGGTAGACGCCAGACCCCCCGGGCCTTCGAAGTGTGCACTGATCTAGAAATTGCTATATCTGCATTTTCCCGTTCGAAAGCCGAGATCGAGGGTTCGGAGCGCTCTCGAAAGCCACAATGGTGACTTTCTACAAAGCCTGGGAAATCGCCCAACATTTCTACCCTTTGAAACGAGCATTTACTGACCTAGCTCCAAAAACCTCTCCTTATATCGAATTCATTCTCGAGCCGTGAACACGTCACCCACCCCACCCACCCGACCCATGGTGGGGAGCCGATTGTTTTTCTAGTTGTATCCGTGGTGATACGGGACCATACGGGCCTCCGAAACGCGCGTCAATCGGGAAATCCCTGCATTCGGCTTCGCCAATTCAAAATACCATCGTAAGTTCTATCCGGTTTAGACAGTTGTCCATCCGTTCGGGCCTCCAAAACGAGCGTTGTTACGGAAATTCCTATACTCTTATTCGCTCGTTCGAAAGCCGACATCGAGGGTTCGGAGCGACCCGGAACCTATCATAGCAACTTAATACCGAGTTTCGGCAACCGATCGTTATTCCCGTTGGCCCGGCCACGGTACGGAACCGTTGGGCCTCCGAAATGCACGTCGATCGAGAAGTCCCAACGCTTGGCTTTGCAAATTCAGAAACCGAGATCTATGGTTTGGAGCGAATAGGAAACCTCCAAAGTAAATTTCTCCATAATATGGGTAGACTACAAACCGCATGGGCCTTCGAAGCGTGCATTGATCCGGAAATTCATATACTCGCATTCGCCCGTTCGAAAGCCGAGATCGAGGGTTTGAAGCGCTCTCGAAAGCCACCATGGTGACTTTCTGCAGAGCCTGGGAAATCGGCCAACAGTTCTACCCTTTGAAACGAATGTTTCAGCGACCTAGCTCCAAAAACCCCTCCTCAGCTCGAATTCATTCGCGGGCCTTGAACACACACCCCGCCCCACCCACCCAACCCACAATTGGGAGTCGATCGTTTTTCTAGTTCGCTCGGTTGCGATCCGGGATCGTTTGGGCCTCCAAAATGCGCGTCGATCGGGAAATCCCTGCACTCGGCTTCGCCAATTCAAAATACCATTGTAAGTTCTATCGGGTTTAGATAGCTGTCTATCCGTGCGGGCCTCCAAAATGCACATTATTACGGAAGTTCCTATACTCGCATTCGCACTTTCGAAAGCCGACATCGAGGGCTCAGAGCGCCCCGGAACCTAACATAGCAACTTAATACCGAGTTTCGGCAGCCGATCGTTATTCCTGTTGGCCTGGCCGTGGTACGGAACCGTCAGGCAACCGAAACGCACGTTGATAGAGAAATCTCTATGCTTGGCTTTGCAAATTCGGAAGCTAAGATTTATGGATTGGAGCAGCTAGGAAACCTCCATAGTAATTTTTTATGTAATACGGGTAGACACCAAATCGCCCGGTCCTTCGAAACGTGCATTGATCTGGAAATTCCTATACTCGTGTTCGCTAGTTCAAAAGATGAGATCGAGGGTTCGGAACACTCTTGAAAGCCACCGTGGTGACTTTTGGCAGAGCCTATGTAATCATCCAGCAGTTCTGCACTTTGAAATGAGCATTTCGGTGACCTAGCTCCAAAATCCCCTCCTCAGCTCAAATTCATTCTCGGTCCTTGAACACACCACCCACCCCACCCACCCAAACCACGGTGGGGAGTCAATCGTTTTTCTAACTCAGTTGGTTGCAATCCGGGACCGTTCGGGCCTCCGAAACGCACGTCGATCATGAAATACCTGAACTGCGATTTGCTAGTTTAAAAGAAAAGATCGAGGGTTCCGAGCTCGACGAAAGCAACCATAGTAAGTTCTATCGGGTTTAGTCAGTTGTTGATCTGTTCGGGCCTCCAAAACACGCATTATTACGGAAATTCCTATAATTGCATTCGCCAGTTCGAAAGCCGACATTGAGGGTTCGGAGTGCCCCAGAACCTAACATAGCAACTTCATACTGAGTTTCGGCAGCCGATTATTATTCCCGTTGGCCCGACTGTGGTATGGAATTGTCTGGCCTCCGAAAAGCACATCGATCGAGAAATTCTTACGCTCGGCTTCACAAATTCGGAAGCTGAGATTTATGGTTTGGGGCGACTAGGAAACCTCCATAGTAAATTTCTCCGTAATATGGGTAAATGCCAAACCTCCCGAGCTTTCGAAGCGTGCGTTGATCTGGAAATTTCTATACTCGCTTTAGCCAGTTCAAAAGCCGAGATCGAGGGTTCGGATCAATCTCGAAAGCCACAATGGTGACTTTCTGCAGAGCCTGGAAAATCAACCAATAGTTCTGCCCTTTGAAATGAGCATTTTAGTGACCTATCTCCAAAACACCTCTTCAGTTCAAGTTCATTCTCGGGCCTTCAACACACCACCCGCCCCGCCTCCTCGACCCACGGTGGGGAGTTGAATGCATTTATAGTTCGGTTGGTTACGATCCGGGACCATTCGGGCCTCCGAAACGAGCATCGATCGGAAAATCGCTGCACTTTGCTTCGCCAATTCAAAAGACAAGATTGAGGGTTCCAAGCGTGACGAAAGCCACCATAGTAAGTTCTATCGAGTTTAGATAGCTGTCCATCCGTTCAGGCCTGCAAAATGCGCGTTCTTACAGAAATTCTTATACTCGCATTGCCAGTTCGAAAGCAAAGATCGAGGGTTCGGAGCACCCCGGAACCTACCATAGAAACTTAATATCGATTTTCTGTAGCCGATCGTTATTCCCGTTGGCCCGGCAACGATACGGAACCGTCGGGACTCAGAAACGAACGTCGATCGAGAAATCCCTAAGCTTGGATTCGCAAATTCAGAAACTGAGATATATGGTTTGGAGTGGCAAGGAAACCTCAACAGTAAATTTCTCCGTAATATGTGTAGACACCAAACCGCCCAGGCGTTCAAAGCATGGGTTGATCTGTAAATTTCTTTATTCGCATTCGCTATTTCGAAAGCCGAGATCAAGGGTTTAGACCACTCTAAAAAGCCACCGTGGTGACTTTCTCCATAGCCTATGAAATCGTCCAACTGTTCTGCCCTTTGAAACGAGCGTTTCAATGACCTAGCTCCGAAAACCCCTCCTCATCTCGAATTCATTCTCGGGCTTTGAACACACCACCCGCCCCACCCGCCCAAACCACGATGGGGAGCCGATCATTTTTCTAGTTTGATCGGTTGCGATCGTGGACCGTTCGGGCCTCCGAAACGCGCGTCGATCATGAAATCTCTGCACTCGGCTTTGCCAATTCAAAAGACTAGGTCGAGGGTTCCGAGCGCAATAAAAGCAACCATAGTATGTTCTATCGGGTTTAGACAACTATCGATCTATTCGGTCCTCCGAAACATGCGTTGTTACGGAAATTCCTATACTCGCATTCGCCAGTTCGACAGCCGACATCGAGGGTTCTGAGCGACCTGGAACCTACCATAGCAACTTAATACCGAGTTTCGGCAGCTGATCGTTATTCCTGTTGGCCCGACCGTGGAACGGAACTGTAGGTCCTCTGAAACGCACGTCGATCGAGAAATCCTAATGGTTGGCTTCACAAATTCGGAAGCTGAGATCAATGGCTTTGAGTGGCTAGGAAACCTGCGTAGTAAATTTCTCCGCAATATGAGAAGAGGCCAAACCGCTTGAGCTTTCGAAGCGACATTGATCTGGAAATTCCTATACTCGCGTTTGCCAGTTCGAAAGCCGAGATCGAGGGTTTGGAGAGCTCTCGAAAGCCACCATGGTGACTTTCTACAGAGCTTAGGAAATCGCCCAATAGTTCTGCCCTTTGAAAATAGCGTTTCAATGACCTAGATCCAAAAACCCCTCCTTAACTCGAATTCATTCTTGTGCCTTGTACACATCCCCTGCCGGACCCACCCAACTCACGGTGGGGTGTCGATCGTTTTTCTAGTTCGCTCGGTTGCGATTCGGGACCGTTCGGGCCTTCGAAACGCGCGTTGATCGGGAAATCCCTGTACTCGGCTTCGACAATTCAAAATACCAAAGTAAGTTCTATCGAGTTTAGACAGATATCCATCCGTTCGGGCCTCCGAAACGCGGGTTGTTACATAAATTCCTATACTTGCATTGCCCGTTCGAAAGCCGACATCGAGGGTTCGCAGAACCCTGGAACCTATCATAGCAACTTAAAACCGAGTTTCGGCAACCAATCGTTATTCCTGTTGGCCCTAATGTGGTACGGAACTGTCGGGCCTTTGGAATGCATGTCGATTGAGAAATCCCTACACTTGGCTTCGCAAATTCGAAAACGGAGATCTATGGTTTGGGGCGGCTAGGAATCCTCCATAGTAAATTTCTCCATAATATGGGTAGACGCAAAACACCCCAGGCCTTAGAAGTGTGCATTGATCTAGAAATTGCTATACTCGCATTGGCCAGTTCGAAAGCCGAGATTGAGGGTTCGGAGCACTCTCGAAAGCCACCGTGGTGACTTTCTACATAGCCTGGGAAATCGCCCAACAGTTCTTCCCCTTGAAACGAGCATTTACTGACCTAGCTCCAAAAACCCCTCCTTAGATAGAATTCATTCTCGAGCCGGGAACACACCACCCACCCGACCCATGGTGGGAGTCGATTGTTTTTCTAGTTGTATCGGTGGCGATCCGGGACCGTAAGGGCTTCCGAAATGCGTGTCGATCGGGAAATCCCTTCGGTCGGCTTCGCCAATTCAAAATACCATAGTAAGTTCTATCGGGTTTAGACAGTTGTCCATCCGTTCGGGACTCCAAAACGAGCATTGTTACAGAAATTCCTATAATCTCATTCGCCAGTTTGAAAGCCGACATTGTGGGTTCGGAGTGCACCAGGATTTATCATAGCAACTTAATACCGAGTTTCAGCACCCGTTCGTTATTCCCGTTGGCCCGGCATCGGTACGGAACTGTCAGGCTTCCGAAATGCACGTCGATCGAGAAATCCCAACGCTTGGCTTTGCAAATTCAGAAACTGAGATCTATGGTTTGGAGCGGATAGGAAACCTCCATAGTAAATTTCTCCATAATATAGGTAGACTCCAAACCGCATGGGCCTTCGAAGCGTGCATTGATCCGGAAATTCCTATACTCGCGTTCGCCAGTTCGAAAGCCGAGATCGAGGGTTTGCAGCACTCTCAAAATCCACCATGGTGACTTTCTACAGAGCCTGGGAAATCGGCCAACAGTTATGCCCTTTGAAACGAGTGTTTCCGCGACCTAGCTCCATAAACCTCTCCTCAGCTCGAATTCATTCTCAGGCCTTGAACACACACCCCGCCCCACCCACCCAATCCATGGTGGGGAGTCAATCATTTTTCTAGTTCATTGGTTGCGATCCGGGACCGTTCGGGCCTCCGAAATGCACGCCGATCGGGAAATCCCTACACTCGGCTTCGCCAATTCAAAATACGATTGTAAGTTCTATCGGGTTTAGATAGTTGTCTATCCGTTCGGGCCTTCAAAACGCACGTTATTACGGAAGTTCGTATACTCGCATTCGCACGTTCGAAAGCCGGCATCGAGGGTTCGGAGCGCCCCGTAACCTAACATAGCAACTTAATACCGAGTTTCGGCAGCCGGTCGTTATTCCTGTTGGCTAGGTGTGGTACGAAACCATCGGGCCACCGAAACGTATATCGATAGAGAAATCCCTACGCTTGGCTTCGCAAATTCGGAAGCTAAGATTTATGGTTTAGAGAAGCTAGGAAACCTCCGTAGTAAAAAAATTTGTAATATGGGTAGACGCCAAATCGCCCGGGCCTTCGAAGCGTTCGTTGATCTGGAAATTCCTATACTCGCATTCGCTAGTTCAAACGACGAGATCGAGGGTTCGGAGCACTCTTGAAAGCCACCATGGTGACTTTTTGTAGAGCCTATGAAATCGTCCAGTAGTTCTTCACTTTGAAATGAGCATTTCAGTGACCTAGCTCCAAAATCCCCTCCTCAACTCGAATTCATTCTCGGTCCTTGAACACACCACCCACCCCACCCACCCTAACCACGGTGGGGAGTCGATCGTTTTTCTAATTCAGTTGGTTGCAATCAGGGACCGTTCGGGCCTCCGAAACGCGCGTCGATCATGAAATCCCTGGACTAGGATTTGCTAGTTTAAAAGAAAAGATCGAGGGTTCCCAGCGCGACGAATGTAACCATAGTAAGTTCTATCAGGTTTAGTCAGTTGTCGATCTGTTCGGGCCTCCGTAACGTGCATTATTACGAAAATTCCTGTACTCGCATTCGCCAGTTCAAAAGCCGACATCGAGGGTTCGGAGTGCCCCAGAACCTAACATAGCAACTCAATACCGAGTTTCGGTAGCCGTCGTTATTCCCGTTGGCCCAACCGTGGTATGGAATTGTCCGGCCTTCGAAACGCACATCGATTGAGAAATCCTTACGCTCGGCTTCACAAATTCGGAAGTTGAGATTTATGGTTTGGGGCGGCTAGGAAACCTCCGTAGTAAATTTCTCCGTAATATGGGTAAACGCCAAACCTCCCGGACCTTCGAAGCGTGCGTTGATTTGGTAATTCCCATACTTGCTTTCGCTAGTTCGAAAGCCGAGATCGAGGGTTTGGAGCCCTCTCGAAATCCACGATGGTGACTTTCTGCAAAGCCTGAAAAATCGACCAATAGTTCTTCCCTTTGAAATGAACATTTTAGTGACCTATCTCTAAAACCCCTCTTCAGTTCAAGTTCATTCTCGGGCCTTGAACACACCACCCACCCCGCCCACTCGACCCACGGTGGGGAGTCGAATGCATTTCTAGTTCGGTTGGTTGCGATGCGGGACTATTCGGGCCTCCGAAACGACCATCGATCGGAAAATCGCTGCACTTAGCTTCGCTAATTCAAAAGACAAGATCGAGGGTTCCAAGCATTACGAAAGCCACCATAGTAAGTTCTATCGAGTTTAGATAGCTGTCCATCCATTCAGGCCTACAAAATGCGTGTTCTTATAGAAATTCTTATATTCGCATTCGCCAGTTCGAAAGCCGAGATCGAGGGTTCGGAGCACCCCGGAACTTACCATAGAAACTTAATACCGAGTTTCAATAGCCGGTCGTTATTCCCATTAGCATGACCGTGATACGGAACCGTTGGGACTCAGAAACGAACGTCGATCGAGAAAACCCTGAGCTTGGATTCGCAAATTCAGAAACTGAGATATATGGTTTGGAGTGGCTAGTAAACCTCAATTGTAAATTTCTCCGTAATATGGGTAGACCCCAAACTGCCCGGGCGTTCAAAGAATGGGTTGTTCTGTAAATTTCTATATTGTCGTTCGCTAGTTCGAAAGCCGAGATCAAGGGTTTGGAGCGCTCTAAAAAGCCAACGTGGTGACTTTCTGCAGAGCCTATGAAATCGTCCAACTGTTCTGCCCTTTGAAACGAGCGTTTCAGTGACCTAGCTCCGTAAACCCCTCCTCATCTCGAATTCATTCTCGGGCTCTGCACACACCACCCGCCCCACCCGCCGAAACCACGATGGGGGACCGATCATTTTTCTAGTTTGGTCGGTTGCGATCATGGACCGTTCGGGCCTCCGAAACGCGCGTCGATCATGAAATCTCTGCACTCGGCTTTGCCAATTCAAAAGACAAGGTTGAGGGTTCCGATTGCAACAGAATCGACCATAGTAAGTTCTACTGGGTTTAGACAACTATCGATCTGTTCGATCCCCCGAAACGTGCGTTGTTACGGAAATTCCTATACTCGCATTTGCCCATTCGACAGTTGACATCGAGGGTTCGGAGCGCCCATGAACCTACCATAACAACTTAATACCGAGTTTCGGCAGCCAATCGTTATTCCTGTTGGCTCGACCGTGGTACGGAACCGTAGGGCCTCCGAAACGCACGTCGATCGAGAAATCCCAATGGTTGGCTTCGCAAATTCGGAAGCTGAGATCAATGGTTTTGAGCGGCTAGGAAATCTGCATAGTAAATTTCTCTGCAATATGAGTAGACGCCAAACCGCCTGAGCTTTCGAAGCGATATTGATCTGGAAATTCCTATACTCGCGTTTGCCAGTTCGAAAGCCGAGATCGAGGGTTTGGAGCGCTCTCGAAAGCCACCATAGTGACTTTCTGCAGAGCTTGGGAAATCGCCCAATAGTTCTGCCCCTTGAAAATAGCGTTTCAGTGACAGATCCAAAACCCTTCCTTAGCTCGAATTCATTCTTGTGCCTTGAACACACTCCCCGCCTCATCCACCCAACCCACGGTGGGGAGTCGATCGTTTTTCTAGTTCGCTCGGTTGTGATCCGGGACCGTTCGGGCCTTCGGAACGCGCGTCGATCGGGAAATCCCTATACTCGGCTTTGCCAACTCAAAATACCAAAGTAAGTTCTATCAGGTTTAGACATCTATTCATCCGTTCGGGCCTCCGAAACACGCGTTGTTACCGAAAATCCTGTACTTGCATTGCCCGTTCGAAAGCCGACATCGAGGGTTCAGAGAACCCCGGAACCTATCATAGCAACTTAATACCGAGTTTCAGTAGCCGATCGTTATTCCGGTTGTCCCGGCCACCATCGGGCCTCCGAAATGCACATCGATCGAGAAATCCCAACGCTTGGCTTCGCAAATTCAGAAACTGAGATCTATGGTTTGGAGCAGATAGGAAACCTCCATAGTAAATTTCTCCATAATATGGGTAAACTCCAAACCGCACAGGCCTTCGAAGCGTACACTGATCCGGAAACTCCTATACTCGCATTCGCTAGTTCGAAAGCCGACATCGAGGGTTTGGAGCGGTCTAGAAAGCCACCATGGTGACTTTGTGCAGAGCCTGGGAAATCAGCCAACAGTTATGCCCTTTGAAACGAGTGTTTCAGTGACCTAGCTCCAAAAACCCCTCCTCATCTCGAATTCATTCTCAGGCCTTGAACACACACCCCACCCCATCCACCCAACCCTCGGTGGGGAGTCGATCGTTTTTCTAGTTCGCTCGGTTGCGATCCGGGACCGTTCGGGCCTCCAAAACGCGCGTCGATCGGGAAGTCTCTACACTCGGCTTCGCCAATTCAAAATACCATTGTAAGTTCTATCGGGTTTAGATAGCTGTCTATCCGTTCGGGCCTCCAAAACGCACGTTATTACGGAAGTTCCTATACTCGCATTCTCACGTTCGAAAGCCGACATCGAGGGTTTGGAGCACCCCGGAACCTAACATAGCAACTTATTACCGAGTTTCGGCAGCCGATCGTTATTCCTGTTGGCCCGGCCATGCTACGGAACCGTCGGGCCACCGAAACGCATGTCGATCGAGAAATCCCTATGCTTGGCTTCGCAAATTCGGAAGCTAAGATTTATGGTTTGGAGCAGCTAGGAAACATCCATAGTAATTTTTTTCTTAACATGGGTAGACGCTAAACCGCCCGGGCCTTCAAAGCGTGCGTTGATCTGGAAATTCCTATACTCGCGTTTGCTATTTCAAAAAACAAGATCGAGTGTTTGGAGCACTCTTGAAAGCCACCGTGGTAACTTTTTGCAGAGCCTATGGAATCATCCAGCAGTTTTGCACTTTGAAATGAGAATTTCAGTGACCTAGCCCCAAAATCCCCTCCTCGGCTCGAATTCATTCTCGGTCCTTGAACACACCACCAACCCCACCCACCCAAACCACAGTGGGGAGTCGATCGTTTTTCTAATTCAGTTGGATGCAATCCGGGACAGTTCAGGCCTCTGAAACGCGCGTCGATCATGAAATCCCTGGACTGGGATTTGCTAGTTTAAAAGAAAAGATCGAGGGTTTCGAGTGCGACGAAAGTAACCATAGTAAGCTCTATCGGGATTAGTCAGTTGTTGATCTGTTCGTTCCTCTGAAACGCGCATTATTACTGTAACAACCCGTATTTTCAATAACCTGTTACAACATAAATGGAGGCAGAATTAAACTGTAAAATCTGAATCAAGGGGAACGGGCTATGCCATTGCGTTCGTCTCGGAAAAATACGCGAAATAGAGTCCGAGTTTTCGAAAATCAGATTCCGTATGACCAAGATATGGCCTCGCGAAGTTTCACGAAAAATTCCCAAATTAAAGTATACTTAATTAAGTGAAATGGGTTGCGTGGAGAAATATATATATATTGATATATATATATAATTGAAAATTAAATAAATAAATATTCAAAAATGTTCAAAACAGCGAATTGGGAGAGGGGAATAACCGAACCAGCCGATTTTTGAGGTCGACCCGAGCTCGCTAGGTCGACTAGGGGTTAATCCAGGGTGTTTGGCTGTCAACCCGTGGGCCGATTCGCTCAAATGCAAATTTTGCATTTGGATGGTTCTCATGGTTCATCTTTAATCTAAAGGCCCTAGATGGTTCCTACACTTGACTTCTTCCCCAAGACATGCTTTGATGGCTTGGATTGAATCTAGGTTTAATCCTATGGCCTAAAACACTTGCCTAATCTATAAATAAGACCCTAACCTACCCGAAACCCTCATTATTCATTCATGCAACTAAACTATGGCAAAATTGCTACTCTCATGGCCTCCACTCAACTATCCTAGCCTCCACTTCATTTCTATGAGAGGTTTCATGATCATGAGAGTATTCGAGAGTCCCTATGTTAGTATGAGAGCTTCTCAAGTTGATTTCAAGGCAAAAGCTTTGATCTTTGTTCATAAAGATGGTATTTTTGTTGATTTGGAGTGTTCATCTTTGGGTTTTTGGGTGATGGCATGCATAGGCTTCATCAAAAGCTTTAGATTAATCGATTTAGGCCTTCATAGCAATGTAAGCCTTTCCCTACTCTTAGATATTAACTATGAAGTTAAGTGTTCATGTTGCAAATTTGGGTTTTGTCATTGAGTATGATTTATGCTATTATGTCATGCAAGTCTATGAAGTCATTAGCTTGATCTTATGAGCAAAAAGCCACAACCTTTATGTTTAAATGTTGCATTATGCAACATGAGAATCTTCATAATCATTATGTCGACTTGCATATAAAGTCATAATCCTTATATGATGATATATGCGAGTTTCTAGCCATCATTCCATGTCTTTTGTCACCATGATTCGCTTATGTACCAAGTTTGGGTTTATGCATGTTTTTGAGGCTTAAGAATGTAACATGCAAGCTAATGAACACATTTGTGCCTCATTTGCCACCATGATTAACTTGTGGCTTAATACCCATTTTTGTCATTCCTTTGCCAAGTCTCTTCTTTTAATCCATTACGTTGTTGCGAACGTATATGCGAGTTTAAAAGCGTTGGGTTATGTTATGGGTAATTTCTAATGACATGAAAATACAACTTGAAAACATGGCTTGAAATTTAACATGGAAGTTGACATGTAAGTATGCATAAAAACATAAGCTTGGGAATTTACCTATTAAGTTAGGTCTACCCTTTGGGAATTTACCTATTAAGTTAGGTCTACCCAAATGCTTGAAAAACTTGTAACATGTTTTGGAAACATGATGAACATGACACTTAGATAATATAAGTGTGGCCAACTCGAGGTTGGGTTGAGTTTGTAACGTAAAACTACCCGGAACCGACCGGCCTAACTAGTAGTTGCAAACAATAGGACCCAATGTGAGAAGTTGGTCATGTTGTGCTTGAACCCGAGGTTAGACCAAGTTGTGGTGTAAAGCTACCCGGAACCGACCGGCTTAACTAGTAACCACAACAAAGTCTAATGTGAGAGGTTGGGGTGCATTAAGTAATTAATGCCACATGATAGGGTTAAGTTAATTTGATTAATGACTCTTAACCAAATATGACATGGATAAATGGGTTAAGTAAATTGGTTAGGCTAATGATACTTAACAAAACATGACAAGGTTGGGTAGGTTAAGTGATTTGATTTGCCTAATGACGCTTAACCATTTTTATACGACTAGTGGACGGGGATTGAGTTAACCAACACTTAATCAATCCAACATGATAAGTTGGCAAGGTTAAGTAAGTTTTCTTAATGATACTTAACCAAAAGATACAGTTAATGGATGGGGTTAAGATTAGACTCAACTAGTCTAGACACGATAATCAGATGGGGTTAAGTTAGCTTAGACTTAATTAATCCCACTTGGTAGTTTAAAGGGGGTTAGGTTAAACACTTAACTAATATAACCCGTTGATTTGATATGGTTAAGTGACCTAAACTTAGCCAATATAACCCGTTGATTTGATAGGGTTAAGTGACCTAAACTTAGCCAACATAACCCGTTAATTTGATATGGTTAAGTGACCCAAACTTAACCAATCTAACTCGTTAATTTGATGTGGTTAAGTGATCTATACTTAACCAATCTAACTCATGAATTTATGGAGGCTAAGTTAACCCATACTTAACCAATATAACGTGAAGACATGATAAGGCTAAGTCACGAATCGCTTGAATACACTTGACCGATTTGACTAAGCAATTTGATAGGGTCAAGTTGATATATACTTAACCAACTTGTAGGGCTAAGTCTTGAACTTAAATACTTAGCCAATCTTGACGTGATTCGTGGGCGGGTTAAGGCATGGACTTGAATGATAACACTTAACCCAATAAGACAAACCCTAGTTAGAGGAACTAGGTAGAGACTCGTGGTTAATCAAGGATAACAGGAAAGGAAGCTAAGTGGTAAACCTTAGTTAAGGGTAACTAAGTAATAATTCTTAGCTAAGGACATAGGACTAATTCACAAAACGATGAGTAACCTGATACGGTAGGTCATCGCTTAGTATACGAGGGGGAGCAAGTTATCTAACTTGGATAAAAGCTCCAGCGCACTGGGTGCCGAAGTGGAAGCTTCGGGGGACGTGAGGATATTCTTGGGATCCCTCTGTGGGCTGCCAGGTAATTATACTAGGCCCATGAGAGGTTAAGGTCTGCATTAGAAGGACCAAGAGTATGCCTTGGTTGCTATGCGAGTGACCTAAAGACTGGGATGGATTAGCGTGGAGTCGACGATTCTTGGTTTTTGCCCTGGATAGCACATCGCCGACTACATACCATCTTTAGTCAATCGTGTACGTGTGGAAAGGCAGGGAAGCCCCAACAGACCATGTGCTTGCTATCGAGTCATGGGTGAGGTTAGCCCGTAGGAAAGTGGGCTATAGTGGGGCCGGAGAGTGGTTCTTATACATGATTTTTCTTGGATTGCCTTTCAGTAGTTGAGGGAGGGGTCACGTGGGACCATAGCCACGGGTACAAAAAACAGACCTTGATATCTACATCGGCAGACGATTTAAAGCTCCCGACGGAGTTCCGTATTTCTTGATTTACCCTGGCACGGAACTCGGATGGCACATTGGGGAACATGTGCATCTAGACATGGAAAACGATTCATGATACATACGTGGGATCAAGGGCGCGGTTGACGGGTGGCGTAATCCCTAGTGATCCTAGGTGGCCAAAACCCAAACCGAGACACGGAAACGTTCATTAGGTAGCATAATCCCTAGCAGTCCTAGGTGGCATAAATCCTAAGTGGACGCGCAATAGTTCATGGTAAGGAAACACAACTAGATCAAGGTTGCAGTCCAAAACAACTTCAAGGATAAACCGTTTACATGGGAAAGCCCGTACAGCCTACGGCAAAGGACTGAACTTATACATGGAAAGAAACATATGAGTTGAGTAACCTATATATGCGGCATATTAGGTTGAATGGACCATTACACGACTTTTGAGTAAGGGTCATTCACGGATAACACGTAATACAGTTGGGGTACTAGTACGGTAAGTGCAGAGCAAATATACATGTTAGAACTAGAGCGGATATACAGGATAGACGCCATGGGACGTTATACGCGATAGATATCTTGGGATATTATACTTGATAGAAACCTGACAATGTGATACCTTGTTTTATCTTGACATCGTAGTTTATCACGACACCCCAGTTTATCTGAGTTCAGTAGTCCATCCAGTTATTTTGATTTAGCTTATCTATCTTGTTATCATGCTTATGTTCATCTCAGTTTCTCATGTCGGTTAACTTTACTAGTTTTTATACTAATAGTAGATAGGGCTTACTCAGTCTTTTTGACTGACCCGTTTTGTTTCGCCTCTTTTCTTCCGTTTCCCCCCAGGTTACAGGGAGGAAATACTGTTGTTTAGTTCGGACTTCTTCTGCTTGAAGGTCATCATGGATGGCTTGGATTTTTCTTGGCTATGGCTAATTTACTACTTTTTCTTGGGGAATAATTTATGAAAAAGTCTTTATGCTTCTTTATTATTGCAAGACAGGTTTCGATGTACTCTGATGTAAAAGGCTTTAGACCTTATTTATTCATGTTATGAAAGTTTGATTTTACTTCCGCTATTTTATATATGTTCTATCTTGTAATATTTATGTGCATGTTTACCAATAATACTCCTCCAAACCTAGTGCATTCTCTTTTTGATTGACCCTAGCGAAGGTGGGGTGTTACATTTGGTATCAGAGCAGAAGGTTACCAGACTGGGCAAAAGTTTTTAAAAGACCTTCTGAAAACTATTTGAAAATCGTTTACAAAGAAGCATTTTACAAGAAAATTTTCTTTTAAAAGAAAAAGGCTATTCCCCAAAGGCCATTAGCACTATCCTTATTTCCTTAATTGAATCTCTTTTCCTTCCTTCCCTCCATCTGTAGTCACAGTGGTTTTAACTGCGGCTAGTCTTTTCTATCTACGAAAGTGCTTTCCATGCGATGGAGGTGGTTCTCGAGAGACCAATGGCCGCGTTATAAGGAAGGATAGTGAGAAAGAGGATAAAGGATACGAGCTTAAGGATGAGCAACTTGTTGGTATGGCTTAGTCCTCAAAGGAGGGAGAAAGATGAACAACGAAACCCATGACGAGAAAGTACCTTTGGCATGGTAAAACGGGGTGGATAGTTAAGTATTATGGGACAAGGACAAGATCATCGGGAGGGTAATAGTATGCTCTCATTTCTAGGGTACCTCGGAAGGAGGGTAACGATCTTGTTAAAGGTTTAGCTCTTCTTCTCTATCATCCCGTTAGGACTTTGTTTTGATCATCGTATCATTTGAGTCTGCTTCGATAGTTGAGTCTCTGCACCTTAAGTACTAGCGTAATAGAGAATCCCATTTTTGTCTCAAAGTCCTATTGGAGAATTAGTCCATTTATTCATGGCTTGTTTGGATTTGAGAATGTCTATGTCAAGTGTTGAGCTTGGAAATAATGCTTATGAGCTATGGATGGATTCTAAGGATGAAGAGGTTATCCAGTAAGGGGTGCCACTCTCGGTTTTGATAGGAGGGTAGTTAGACCTTTTGACTAGCCTTGGTAATACCCTCGAAGTATCGTGTAACCTTTTTGAGGTTCTGTCATGACTAGTTACTTAGAATCCCTTGATGCGTTTATTGGAAATTTGAAGCCTGATCGAGTGGTGTTCGCCAATAAGACGGATGGTTTACTTCATTTATGCATGGGTTATAGAGATCGCCCTAGTGAGTGCGCATGATAACCTGGTTGACATCTGTTTACTTTCAAAAGAAAGTTCTTCTACATGGAATACCTTATAGTTTATCAACGAGATCCAAGATTCACTAGTGAATTTTGGAAAGCTTGCATGAGATCATGAGTACGCAGTCATGTTTGCGTCAAATATTCTAGGAAAAGGGATAAGTGCAAGTGGAACGAGAGGCGACGAAGAAATGGGTTCCAGCTCATGTTATGGAAACAGGAAATAAGAAGCTACGAAATCGCGAAGTTAAAAGACGGTCAAGGCACAATGGAATTGAGCTCAAGGAAGTACGACTTTGATGGTCAAAGACTAGATACGCGCATGATATCTCTTTTTAGGAGTGTATCCTTGATCCCTGTTTTCTGTAGAGCTTACTTGTAGGCTATCTTTTGTGGATACCCTCTCGGTCCTATTTTCTGTTACAAACCCCGTAAGGAGTTTGTCTTGTTTATCTTCTTGACCCTGTTTCAGGGAATCCTAGGTAGAACCCTATGGATGTAAACATGTATTTGAAACATGTTATGATTGATATGGTTGCAAGTGGTTGCAAGTGGTTGCTCGTGGATGCGCGAATACACATTAGATACTAGCTCGACTCGGTCACATTTCATATTGCATATGCACGAGTATTTATACTTGTTTATGGATGAAATCGAATGTATTATCATGCGGTTGTTGCATATGAATGAATGATTGTGCACGCATATAGTATCTATATGACTAGGACTATTTGCATACATGTTGGATTCATGGCACTATACATATTATGCATTAGAAAGATTATTCAGGCCTGATCATTAGCATTAGCTAAGGAACATGTACACACACGTTTTGCATATATTCATACAGCATTAGAAATCATCTAAGGACAATGGTTGCTTGTGGATGATGTTTTGAGTAGATGGATGATGGATGGTAGGATATGTTCTTCCTAACTTGGAGATTTCAGGGACGAAATCCTAAAAGGTGGGGAGAATGTAACAACCCGTATTTTCAATAACCTGTTACAACAAAAATGGAGGCAGAATTAAACTGTAAAATCTGAATCAAGGGAAACGGGCTATGCTATTGCATTCGTCTTGGAAAAATACGCGAAATAGAGTCCGAGTTTTCGAAAATCGGAGTCCGTATGACCAAGATATGGCCTCGCGAAGTTTCACGAAAAATTCCCAAATTAAAGTATACTTAATTAAGTGAAATGGGTTGCGCAGAGAAATATATATATATATTGATATATATATATATATATATATATATGTATGTATATATAATTGAAAATTAAATAAATAAATATGCAAAAATGTTCAAAACAGCGAATTGGGAGAGGGGAATAACCGAACCGGCCGATTTTTGAGGTCGACCCGAGCCCGCTGGGTCGACTAGGGGTTAATCCAGTGTGTTTGGCTGTCAACCCGTGGGCCGATTCGCTCAAATGCAGATTTTGCATTTGGATGGTTCTCATGGTTCATCTTTAATCTAAAGGCCCTAGATGGTTCCTACACTTGACTTCTTCCCCAAGACATGCTTTGATGGCTTGGATTGAATCTAGGTTTTATCCTATGGCCTAAAACACTTGCCTAATCTATAAATAAGACCCTAACCTACCCTAAACCCTCATTATTCATTCATGCAACTAAACTACGGCAAAATTGCTACTCTCATGGCCTCCACTCAACTATCCTAGCCTCCACTTCATTTCTATGAGAGGTTTCATGATCATGAGAGTATTAGAGAGTCCCTATGTTAGTATGAGAGCTTCTCAAGTTGATTTCAAGGCAAAAGCTTTGATCTTTGTTCATAAAGATGGTATTTTTGTTGATTTGGAGTGTTCATCTTTGGGTTTTTGGGTGATGGCATGCATAGGCTTCATCACAAGCTTTAGATTAATCGATTTAGGCCTTCATAGCAATGTAAGCCTTTCCCTACTCTTAGATATTAACTACGAAGTTAAGTGTTCATGTTGCAAATTTGGGTTTTGTCATTGAGTATGATTTATGCTATCATGTCATGCAAGTCTATGAAGTCTTTAGCTTGATCTTATGAGCAAAAAGCCACAACCTTTATGTTGAAATGTTGCATTATGCAACATGAGAATCTTCATAATCATTATGTCGACTTGCATATAAAGTCATAATCCTTATATGATGATATATGCGAGTTTCTAGCCATCATTCCATGTCTTTTGTCACCATGATTCGCTTATGTACCAAGTTTGGGTTTATGCATGTTTTTTAGGCTTAAGAATGTAACATGCAAGCTAATGAACACATTTGTGCCTCATTTGCCACCATGATTAACTTGTGGCTTAATACCCATTTTTGTCATTCCTTTGCCAAGTCTCTTCTTTTAATCCATTACGTTGTTGCGAACGTATATGCGAGTTTAAAAACGTTGGGTTATGTTATGGGTAATTTCTAATGACATTAAAATACAACTTGAAAACATGGCTTGAAATATAACATGGAAGTTGACATGTAAGTATGCATAAAAACATAAGCTTGGGAATTTACCTATTAAGTTAGGTCTACCCTATGGGAATTTACCTATTAAGTTAGGTCTACCCAAATGCTTGAAAAACTTGTAACATGTTTTGGAAACATGATGAACATGACACTTAGATAATATAAGTGTGGCCAACTCGAGGTTGGGTCGAGTTTGTAACGTAAAACTACCCGGAACCGACCGGCCTAACTAGTAGTTGCAAACAATAGGACCCAATGTGAGAAGTTGGTCATGTTGTGCTTGAACCCGAGGTTAGACCAAGTTGTGGTGTAAAGCTACCCAAAACCGACCGGCTTAACTAGTAACCACAACAAAGTCTAATGTGAGAGGTTGGGGTGCATTAAGTAATTAATGCCACATGATAGGGTTAAGTTAATTTGATTAATGACTCTTAACCAAATATGACATGGATAAATGGGTTAAGTAAATTGGTTAGGCTAATGATACTTAACAAAACATGACAAGGTTGGGTAGGTTAAGTGATTTGATTTGCCTAATGACGCTTAACCATTTTTATACGACTAGTGGACGGGGATTGAGTTAACCAACACTTAATCAATCCAACATGATAAGTTGGCAAGGTTAAGTAAGTTTTCTTAATGACACAAACAAAAGATACAGTTAATGGATGGGGTTAAGATTAGACTCAACTAGTCTAGACACGATAATCGGATGGGGTTAAGTTAGCTTAGACTTAATTAATCCCACTTGGTAGTTTAAAGGGGGTTAGGTTAAACACTTAACTAATATAACCCGTTAATTTGATATGGTTAAGTGACCTAAACTTAGCCAATATAACCCGTTGATTTGATAGGGTTAAGTGACCTAAACTTAGCCAACATAACCCGTTAATTTGATATGGTTAAGTGACCCAAACTTAACCAATCTAACTCGTTAATTTGATGTGGTTAAGTGATCTATACTTAACCAATCTAACTCGTGAATTTATGGAGGCTAAGTTAACCCATACTTAACCAATATAACGTGAAGACATGATATGGCTAAGTCACGAATCGCTTGAATACACTTGACCGATTTGACTAAGCAATTTGATAGGGTCAAGTTGATATATACTTAACCAACTTGTAGGGCTAAGTCTTGAACTTAAATACTTAGCCAATCTTGACGTGATTCATGGGGGGGTTAAGGCATGGACTTGAATGATAACACTTAACCCAATAAGACAAACCCTAGTTAGAGGAACTAGGTAGAGACTCGTGGTTAATCAAGGATAACGGGAAAGGAAGCTAAGTGGTAAACCTTAGTTAAGGGTAACTAAGTAATAATTCTTAGCTAAGGACATAGGACTAATTCACAAAACGATGAGTAACCTGATACAGTAGGTCATCGCTTAGTATACGAGGGGGAGCAAGTTATTTAACTTGGATAAAAGCTCCAGCGCACTGGGTGCCGAAGTGGAAGCTTCGGGGGACGTGAGGATATTCTTGGGATCCCTCTGTGGGCTGCCAGGTAATTATACTAGGCCCATGAGAGGTTAAGGTCTGCGTTAGAAGGACCAAGAGTATGCCTTGGTTGCTATGCGAGCGACCTAAAGACTGGGATGGATTAGCGTGGAGTCGACGATTCTTGGTTTTTGCCCTGGATAGCACATCGCCGACTACCTACCATCTTTAGTCAATCGTGTACGTGCGGAAAGGCAGGGAAGCCCCAACAGACCATGTGCTTGCTATCGAGTCATGGGTGAGGTTGGCCCGTAGGAAAGTGGGCTATAGTGGGGCCGGAGAGTGGTTTTTATACATGATTTTTCTTGGATTGCCTTTCAGTAGTTGAGGGAGGGGTCACGAGGGACCATAGCCACGGGTACAAAAAACAGACCTTGATATATGCATCGGCAGACGATTTAAAGCTCCCGACCGAGTTCCGTATTTCTTGATTTACCCTGGCACGGAACTCGGATGGCACATTGGGGAACATGTGCATCTAGACATGGAAAACGATTCACGATACATACGTGGGATCAAGGGCACGGTTGACAGGTGGCGTAATCCCTAGTGATCCTAGGTGGCCAAAACCCAAACCGAGACACGGAAACGTTCATTAGGTAGCATAATCCCTAGCGGTCCTAGGTGGCATAAATCCTAAGTGGACGCGCGATAGTTCATGGTAAGGAAACACAACTAGATCATGGGTTGCAGTCCAAAACAACTTCAAGGATAAACCGTTTACATGGGAAAGCCCGTACAGCCTACGGCAAAGGACTGAACTTATACATGGAAAGAAACATATGAGTTGAGTAACCTATATATGCGGCATATTAGGTTGACATGGACCATTACACGACTTTTGAGTAAGGGTCATTCACGGATAACACGTAATACAGTTGGGGTACTAGTACGGTAGGTGCAGAGCAAATATACATGTTAGAACCAGAGCGGATATACAGGATAGATGCCATGGGACGTTATACGCGATAGATATCTTGGGATATTATACTTGATAACAACCTGACAATGTGATACCTTGTTTTATCTTGACATCGTAGTTTATCACGACACCCTAGTTTATCTGAGTTCAGTAGTCCATCCTGTTATTTTGATTTAGCTTATCTATCTTGTTATCATGCTTATGTTCATCTCAGTTTCTCATGTCAGTTAACTTTACTAGTTTATATACTAATAGTAGATAGGGCTTACTCAGTCTTTTTGACTGACCCGTTTTGTTTCGCCTCTTTTCTTCCGTTTCCCCCCCAGGTTACAGGGAGGAAATACTGTTGTTTAGTTCGGACTTCTTCTGCTTGAAGGTCATCATGGATGGCTTGGATTTTTCTTGGCTATGGCTACTTTACTGCTTTTTCTTGGGGACTAATTTATGAAAAAGTCTTTATGCTTCTTTATTATTGCAAGACAGGTTTCGATGTACTCTGATGTAAAAGGCTTTAGACCTTATTTATTCATGTTATGAAAGTTTGATTTTACTTCCGCTATTTTATATATGTTCTGTCTTGTAATATTTCTGTGCATGTTTACCAACAATACTCCTCCAAACCTAGTGCATTCTCTTTGTGAGTGATCCTAGCGGAGGTGGGGTGTTACAATTACCGAAATTCCTATACTCGCATTCGCCAGTTCGAAAGCCGACATCGAGGGTTCGAAGTGCCCCAGAACCTACCAAAGCAACTTAATATCGAGTTTCGGCAGCCGATCGTTATTCCCATTAGCCCGACCGTGGTATGGAATTTTCCGGCCTCCAAAACGGACATCGATCGAGAAATCCTTCCGATCAGCTTCACAAATTCGGAAGTTGAGATTTATGGTTTGGGGCGGCTAGGAAACCTCCATAGTAAATTTCTCTGTAATATGGGTGAACGCCAAACCTCCCGGATCATCGAAGAGTGCGTTGATCTGAAAATTCCTATACTCACTTTCGCCAGTTCGAAAGCTGAGATCAAGGGTTTGGGGCACTCTCGAAAGCCACAATGGTGACTTTCTGCAGAGCCTGGAAAATCGACCAATAGTTCTGCCCTTGGAAATGAACAGTTATTGACCTATTTCCAAAACCCCTCTTCAGTTCGAGTTCATTCTCGGGCCTTAAGCACACCACACGCCCCGCCCACTAGACCCACGGTGGGGAGTCGAAAGCATTTCTACTTCGATTGGTTGCAATCCGGGACCATTCGGGCCTTCGAAACGAGCATCGATTAGAAAATCGTTGCACTTAGCTTCGTCAATTCAAAAGACAAGATCGAGGGTTCCAAGCACGACGAAAGCCACCATAGTAAGTTCTATCGAGTTTAGATAGCTGTCCATCCGTTCAGACCTGCAAAATGCGCGTTGTTACGGAAATTCTTATACTCGCATTCGCCAGTTCGAAAGCTGAGATCGAGGGTTCGGAGCACCCCGGAACCTACCATAGAAACTTAATACCGAGTTTTAGTAGCCGATCATTATTCCCGTTGGCCCGACCGCGATACGGAACCGTCGGGCCTCAGAAACGAACGTCGATCGAGAAATCCCTAAGCTTGGATTCGCGAATTCAGAAACTGAGATATATGGTTTGCAGTGGCTAGGAAACCTCAATCGTAAATTTCTCCGTAATATGGGTAGACGCCAAACCGCCCAGGCGTTCAAAGCATGGGTTGATCCGTAAATTCCTATATTCGCGTTCGCTAGTTCGAAAGTCGAGATCAAGGATTCAAATTGCTCTAAAAAGCCACCGTGGTGACTTTCTGTATAGCCTATGAAATCGTCTAACTGTTCTGCCCTTTGAAACGAGCGTTTCAGTGACATAGCTCCAAAAACCCCTCCTCATCTTGAATTCATTCTTGGGCTTTGAACACACCACCCGCCACCCCTCCCCCGCCAAACCATGATGGGGAGCCGATCATTTTTCTAGTTTGGTCGGTTGCGATCCTGGACCGTTCGGGCCTCCGAAACGCTCGTCGATCATGAAATCTCTGCCCTCGGCTATGCCAATTCAAAAGACAAGGTTGAGGGTTTCGAGCGAAACTAAAGCAACCATAGTAAGTTCTACCAGGTTTAGACAACTATCGATCTGTTCGGTCCTCCGAAACATGCGTTGTTACGGAAATTCCTATACTCGCATTAGCCAGTTCGACAGCCGACATCGAGGGTTCGTAGCGCCAAGGAACCTACCATAGCAACTTAATACCGAGTTTCGGCAGTTGGTCATTATTACCGTTGGCCCGACCGTGGTACGGAACCGTAGGGCCTCCTAAACGCACGTCGATCCAGAAATCCCATTGGTTGGCTTCGCAAATTCGGAAGTTGAGATCAACGGTTTTGAGCGGCTAGGAAATCTGCATAGTAAATTTCTCCGCAATATGAGAAGACGCAAAACCGCCTGGGCTTTTAAAGCGACATTGATCTGGAAATTCCTATACTTGCGTTTGCCAGTTCGAAAGCCGAGATCGAGGGTTTTGAGCGCTCTCGGAAGCCACCATGTTGACTTTCTGCAGAGCTTGGGAAATCGCCCAATAGTTCTATCCTTTGAGAATAGCGTTTCAGTGACCTAGATCCAAAAACCCCTCCTTAGCTCGAATTCATTCTTTTGCCTTGAACACACCCCCCACCCCACCCACCAAACCCATGGTGGGGAGATCGTTTTTCTAGTTCGCTCGGTTGCGATCCGGGACTGTTCGGGCCTCCGAAACGCGCGTCGATCGAGGAGTCCCTATACTCGGCTTCGCCAATTCAAAATACCAAAGTAAGTTCTATTGGGTTTAGACAGCTATTCATCCGTTCGGGCCTCCAAAACGCGCATTGTTACCGAAATTCCTAAACTTGCATTGCCCGTTCGAAAGTCGACATCATGGGTTCGGAGAATCCTGGAGCCTATCATAGCAAATCAATGCCGAGTTTCGGTAACCGATCGTTATTCCTGTTGGCCCGAATGCGGTACGGAACCGTCGGGCCTCTAAAATGCATCTCGATTGAGAAATCCCCACGCTTGGCTTCGTCAATTTGAAAACTCAGATCAATGGTTTGGGGCGGCTATGAAACCTCAATAGTATATTTCTCCTTAATAAGGGTAGAAGCCAAACTGCCCGGGCCTTCAATGCGTGCATTGATCTACAAATTGATATACTCACATTTGCCAGTACGAAAGCCGAGATCGAGGGTTCGGAACGCTCTCGAAAGCCACCATGGTAACTTTCTACCGAGCCTGGGAAATTGCCCAATAGTTCTGCCCTTTGAAACGAGTATTTACTGACCTAGCTCCAAAAACCCCTCCTTAGATCGAATTCATTCTCGAGCCGTGAACACACCACCCACTCCACCCACCCGACCCATGGTGCGGAGTCGATTGTTTTCATAGTTGTATCGGTGGCGATACGGGACCGTACAGGCCTCTGAAACGCGCATCGATCGGGAAATCCCTGCACTCGGCTTCGCCAATTCAAAAGAGAAGATCGAGGGTTCCGAGCACGACGAAAGCCATCATAGTAAGTTCTATCGGATTTAGACAGTTGTCCATCTGTTCAGGCCTCCGAAATGCGCGCTGTTATAGAAATTCCTATACTCGCATTCGCCAATTCGAAAGATGAGATCGAGGGTTCGAAGCACACCGGAACCTACCATAGCAACTTAATAACGAGTTTCGGTAGTCGATCGTTATTCCCATTGGCCCGACCGTAGTATGAAAACGTCAAGCCTCCGAAATGCACGTCGATCGAGAAATCCCTACGCTTGGCTTCGCAAATTTGAAAGTTGAGATCTATGGTTTGGATCAGATAGGAAACCTCCATAGTAAATTTCTCAGTAATATGGGCAGACGCCAAACCGCCTAGGCCTTCGAAGCGTGCGTTGATCTAGAAATTCCTATACTTGCATTCGCTAGATCAAAAGCCAAGATTGAGGTTTCGGAGCTCTCTCGAAAGCCACCGTGGTGACTTCCTGCAGTGCAAGGGAAAATGCCCAAACGTTCTGCCATTTGAAACGACCATTTTAGTGACCTTGCTACAAAAATGCCCCCTTAGATTGAATTCATTCTCGGGCCTTGAAGACACCACCCGCCCTACCAGACCAACCCATGGTGGGGAGTCGATAGTTTTTCTAGTTCGGACGGTTGTGATCTGGGACCGTTCGGGCCTCCAAAACGCGTGTCGATCGAGAAATCCCTGCACTCAGCTTCGCCAATTCAAAAGGCATGATCGATGGTTCTGAGCACAACGAAATCCACCATAGTAAGTTCTATTGGGTTTAGACAGCTGTCCACCCGTTCGGGCCTCCGAAACACGCATTGTTAGGGAAATTCCTATAATCACATTCGCCAGTTCTAAAGCCGACATCGAGGGTTCGGAGCGCCCGGAACCTATCATAGCACCTTAATACTTAGTTTCGGCAACCGATCGTTATTCCCGTTGGCCCTATCGCGGTTCGGAACCGCCTGTCCTTTGAAATGCACATCGACCGAGAAATTCCTATGCTCGGCTTCGCAAATTCGGAAGCTGGGATTTTTGGTCTGGAGCGGCTGGCTAACCTCTATGGCAAAAATTTCTCCGTAATATGGGTAGATGCCAAATGGCCTGGGCCTTCGAAGTTTGTATTGATCTGGAAATTCCTATACTCGCATTCGCCAGTTCAAAAGTTGAGATCGAGGGTTCGGAGCGCTCTCCAAAGCCACGGTGGTGACTTTCTGCAGAGCCTGGGAACCGCCCAACAGTTCTGCCCTTTGAAACGAGCATTTTATGTACCTAGCTCCAAAAACCACACCTCAGTTCTAAATCATTCTCTGGCCTTGAACACACCAACTGCCCCCACCCACCCAAACCACGGTGGGAGTCGATCATTTTTCTAGTTCGGTCGATATCGATCCAGGACAGTTTGGGCCTCCGAAATGCGCATCGATCGGGAAATCCCTGCACTCGGCTTCGCCAAATCAACAGACGAGATTGAGGGTTCAGAGCGCAACGAAAGCCACCATAGTAAGTTCTACCGGGTTTAGGCTGCTGTCCATCCATTCGGTCCTCCTAAATGCGCGTTGCTTCAGAAATTACTATAGTTGCATTCGCCGGTTCGAAACCAAACATCGAGGGTTTGGAACGCCCCAAAACCTACCATAGCAAATTAATACCAAGTCCAGGCAGTCGATCGTTATTTCGGTTGGCCCGACCATGGTACGAAACCATCAAGCCTCCGAAACGCACGTCGATTGAGAAATCCCAACGCTTGGCTTCGCAAATTCGGAAGTTGAGATCAATGGTTTGAAGCGGCAAGGAAACCCCCATAATAAATTTCTCCGCATTATGGGAAGACGCAAAATCTCCCGAGCCTTCGAAGCGTGCGTTGATTTGGAAATTACTATACTTGTGATTTCCAGTTCGAAAGCCGAGATCAAGGGTTTGAAGCGCTCTCGAAAGCCACAGAGACACTTTCTGCAGAGCCTGGGAAATCGCCCGACAGTTCTGCCCTTTGAAATGAGTGTTTCAGTGACCTAGCTCCAAAAACCCCTCCTTAGCTCGAATTCATTCTCAGGCCTTGAACACCTCCCCCCCCCCCACCAACCCAACCCATGATGAGGAGTCAATCGTTTTTCTAGTTCGCTCGGTAGCGATCCGGGACCGTTCGGGCCTCCGAAACGCACGTCGATCAGGAAATCCCTGAACTCGGCTTTGCCAATTCAAAATACCATAGTTAATTCTATCGGGTTTAGACAGCTGTCCATCCGTTCGAGCCTCCAAAACTCGCGTTATTACGGAAATTCCTATACACGCGTTCGCACGTTCAAAAGCCGACATTGAGGGTTCGGAGTGCCCCGGAACCTATCATAGCAACTTAATACCGAATTTTGGCAGCAGATCTTATACCCGTTGGCCTGACCGCGGTGCGGAACCGTCGGGTCACCAAAACGCACGTCAATCGAGAAATACCTACGCTTGGCTTTGCAAATTCGGACGTTGAGATTTATAGTTTGGAGCGGCTCGATAACCTCCACAGTAAATTTCTCTGTAATATGTGTAGACGCCAAACAGCCCAGTCCTTCGAAGCGTGCATTGATCTGGAAATTCCTATACTCGCATTCTCCAGTTCGAAAGCCGAGATCGATGGTTTGGAGCGCTCACGAAAGACACTGTGTTGACTTTTTGCAGAGCCTGGGAAATCGACCAACAGTTCTGCAATTTGAAATGAGCATATTAGTGACCTAGCTCCAAAAACGCCTCCTCAGTTTGAATTCACTCTCGGGCCTTAAACACACTACCCGCCACACCCACCTGACCCACGGTGGAGAGTCAATTGTTTTTCAAGTTCGGTTTGAATTCATTCTCGGGACATGTACACACCACCCACCCTATCCATTCAACCCATGGTGGGGAGCCGATCGTTTTTCTAGTTGGGTCGTTCACGATCTGTGACCATTTGGGAACCTACTATTGCAACTTTATACCGAGTTTGGGCAGCCGATCATTATTCCGATTGGCCCGACCGCGATGCGGACCGTCGGGCCATCGAAACACGTATCGATCGTAAAAGTCCTACGCTCGGCTTCGCAAATTCGGAAGCCGAAATCTATGTTTCGGAGCGGTTTGAAAACCTCCATAGTAAGTTTCTTTGTAAGATGGGAAGACACTAAACCGCCTAGACTCACGATGCGTGCGTTGATCTGGAAATTCCTATACTCGCATTTGCTAGTTCGAAAGCCGATACCGAGGGTTCGGAGCGTTCTCGAAAGCTACTGTGGTGACTTTCCGTAGAGCATGCGAAATTGCCCAACAGTTCTGTCCTTCGAAACGAGCGTTTCTGTGACCTAATTCCAAAATCCCTTATCGGTTCGAATTCATTCTAGGGCCTTGCACACACCACCCGCCCCACCTACCCAACACACGGTAGGGAGCCGATAATTTTTCTAGTTAGGCTGGTCGTGATACGAGACCGTTTGGGAACCTGCCAAAGCAATTTGATACCGAGTTTGGGGAGCCGACCCTTATTCCCGTTGATCTGTCCGCGACACGGACCCGTCGATCCTCTTAAACGTGCGTCGATCCTGAAATTACTTTGCTCGGCTTCGCAAATTTGGAAGCAGAGATCTATGGTTCAGAGCGGCTAGGAAACCTCCATTGTAAATTTCTACGTAACATGG
The DNA here is from genome assembly GCA_030737875.1 of Allium sativum. Taxonomy (NCBI): domain Eukaryota; kingdom Viridiplantae; phylum Streptophyta; class Magnoliopsida; order Asparagales; family Amaryllidaceae; genus Allium; species Allium sativum. Next base: position 743,022,641 of record CM060921.1, read on the forward strand.
GTAGATGCCAAATCGCACGGTCTTACAAAGCGTGCTTTATCTGGAAATTCCTATACTCGCATTTTCTAGTTATAAAGCCGAGATCGAGGGTTCGGAGCACTCTCGAAAGCCACCCTAGTGGCTCTCTGCAGAGCATGGGAAATCGTCCAAGAGTTTTGTACTACGAGATGAGCATTTCAGTGACCTAACTCCAAAAAACCCTTATCAATTTGAATCCATTATCAGGTCATGTACTCACCCGCCCTACCAATTCAACCCAGGGATGGGAGCCGATCGTTTTTCTAGTTGGGCGGGTCGCGATCCGGGACCGTTTGGGAACCGAGTTTGGGCAGCCGACCATTATTCCCATTGTCCAGGCCGCTATAGGAAACCGTCAGACCTTCGAAACGCGCGTCGATCGTGAAATTCCTGCACTCGAGTTTGCAAATTCGGAAGATTGGATCTATGCTTTGGAGCTGCTAGGAATCCTCCATAGTAAATTTCTACGTAAGATGGGTAGACGCTAAACCGCCTAGGCTTATGAAGATTGCGTTGATATGGAAATTCCTATACTCGCATTCACTAGTTCGAAAGCCAAGTCGGAGCGCTCTCGAAAACCACTGTAGTGACTTTCTACGAAGCGTGGGAAATCATCCAACAGTTTTGCACTTCGAGACGGGCGTTTCGGTGACCTAACTCAAAAAACCCCTCTCCATTTCGAATTCATTCTCAGTCTTTTGCACACCACCTTCCCTACCCATTCAACCCATGGTGGGCAACCGATCGTTTTCTATTTGGGCCGGTCGCGATCCGGTACAATTTGGTAACCTACCATAGCAACTTTATACCGAGTTTGGGCAGCTGATCATTATTCCTGTTAGCCCGGCGATTATATAGAATCGTCGGGCCTCCAAATCGCGCATCGATCATGATCTTCCTATGCACGGATTTGCAAATTCGGAAGCCGAAATCTATGTTTCGGAGCGGCTAGGAAACCTAAATAGTAAATTCGTATGTATGATGTGTAGACGCTAAACCGCCTAGGCTTAAGGAGCATGTGTTGATCTTAAAATTCATGTACTCGCATTCGCTAGTTTGAAAGTTGAGACCGAGGGTTCGGAGCGTTCTCAAAAGCCACTATGGTAAATTTATGTAGAGCGTGAGAAATTGCCCAACAGTTCTATCCTTCAAAACGAGCATTTCAGTGACCTAATTCTAAAAAGCCCTCCTCGGTTTGAATTCATTCTCGGGCCCTGTACGCACACGGTGGGGAGCCGATCATTTTTCTAGTTGGACCGCTCACGATCCATGACTATTTGGGAACCCATCATAGCAACTTTATACCGAGTTTGGGTAGCCAATCATTATTCCCTTTGGCTAGGGTGCGATATGGAACTGTCGGGCCTCCGAAATGCGCATCGATCGTGAAAATCCTACGCTCGGCTTCACAAATTCAGAAACCGAGATCTATTTTTTGGAGCGGCTAGGAAACCTCCATAGTAAATTTCTACGTAAGGAGGGCAGACGCTAAACCACCAAGGCTTACGAAGCGTGGATTGATCTAGAAATTCCTATACTCGCATTCGCTAGTTCGAAAGCCAAGATCGAGCGTTCGAGGCGCTCTGGAAAGCCACCGTGCAGACTTTCTGTAGAATGTGGGAAATTGGCCAACAGTTCTGTCTTTCAAAACGAGTGTTCCGGTGACCTATTCCAAAAACCCCTCGGTTCGAATTCATTTTCGGGCCTTGTACACACCACCGCCCTGCTACCCAACCTACGGTGGGGAGCCGATCGTGTTTCTAGTTGTGGCTGTCGCGATCCGGGACCGTTTGGGAACCCACCAAAGCAATTTTTGTGCCGTGTATGGGCAGACGATTGTTAATCCCATTGGCTCGGCCATGATATGGAATCGTCGGGCCTCCGGAACGCGCAACAATCATCAAACAACATTGCTCAGCTTCTCAAATTCGGAAGTCAAGATCTATGGTTCGGAGTGGCTAGGAAACCTCCATAGTAAATTTCTACGTAACATGGGTAGACGCCAAACCGCACGAGCTTAAAAAGAGGACTTGATCTGGAAATTCATATACTCGCATTCTCTAGTTCGAAAGTCGAGATTGAGGGTTTGAAGCGCTCTCGAAAGCTATTGTGGTGACTTTCTGCAGAGCGTGGAAAATCTCCCAATAGTTCTATCCTTCGAAACAAGCATTTCAGTGACCTATTTCCAAAAACTCATCCTCGGTTCAAATTCATTCTCGGGCCTTGTACACACCATCCGCCCTACCCACCATACCCACGGTGGAGAGTCTATCGTTTTTCTAGTTGGGTCGGTCGCGATCCGGGACCTTTCAGAAACCTACCATAGCAACTTAATACCGAGTGTGGGCAGCCGATCGTTATTTCCGTTGACACGTCGCGATGCGGAACCATCGAGTGAAATTCTTACACTTGGCTTCGCAAATTCGAAATTCAAGATTTATGGTTCGTAGCTGCTAAGAAACCTCCCTAATAAATTTTTACATAACATGGGTAGTTTTCATGCCGCACGGGCTTACTAAGCATGCGTTGATCTAGAAATTCCTGTACTCGCATTCTTTAGTTTGAAAATCGAGGGTTCAGAGCGCTCTCGAAAGCCACCGTGGTGACTTTCTGTAGGGAGTGGGAAATCGCCCAAGAGTATTGTACTTCAAGACGAGTGTTCAAGGGCCTAACTCTAAAAATCCCTCCTCAATTCGAATTCATTCTCGATCCTTGGGCACACCACCCGCCCTACCCATTCAACCCATGGCGGGGAGCTGATCATTTTTCTAGTTGGGCTAGTCGCGATCGTAGACCATTTGGGAATGTACCTTATCAACTTTATACCAAGTTTGGGTAGCCGATCATTATTTCCATTGGCCTAGCCATGATACGAAAACGTTGGGTGTAGCACCCCACCTCCGCCAGTGCCACTCTTGCAAGGGCACTGACTTTGGAGGGGCGTTTAAACAAGGTAAACATGCATGCAGATATCACAAGACAGAACATATAAGTAAAAAAAACAGAGTAAATATAGCAGCGGATAAAAACTAGCATATCAAAACCATAAGTTAAGTTACAACATAGTACTTGATCATTATTTTCCATAAACAAAGTCTAGAAACATAAAACTGGAAACTGGAAAGGAAAACATAAAGTAGCTATCCCCAAGGTAGAAAACCATAGCGAGCTCAAGTCCAAAGCATACATGAGCTATCCAGGAAAAGCAGCTAAGATCCAAGCTAAGTACTTGTATTCCCGCCCTGTAAACCTGGGGGGGGGAAACGAAAGAAAAGAGGCGAAAGAAAATGGGTCAGTCAAAAGACTGGTAAGTCCTACCTACTATTGCACAACAACTGATAAAGTTAACTGTATATGTAAACAAGGATGAGTCATAGGATGATAACTGGCATGGAAAAAGTCAACAAGATAGATCAAGTGTGGCACCGCATATACAAGGTTGAGGTTTGCACCAAGTGTACTAGTATCACAAGTCATGTCAAGTGTAAACAAGAAGTGATCCCCAGGCCCAAGTTTGGCCCAACATCATGAATGACCTAAACCAAGGTCCAACTAGCACGGTCTAGTCGATCGACTCTCCTAAAGCCTAACTCGTCAAGTGTCGGTGTCATACGGCCCAACTACGAAGTGTAGCTGAACTGTGCTAGGTCCACCCTAGGGTGTATCAAGTCCTTGGGTGTCAACCACTGACACAAACCAAGCACGCACAGTTTAAACCTACTGGTGCCCGTGCCTGCTTTTTCAACTCCGGACCATGTGCACGACCATGGTCCGCCTGAACCTACACCGGCGCACCTACACAGCCGTCGTCTTGGTCGCTTACATGTCATCCCGGTAACCGTGCCCCACCCTAGCCTAGTCCCTAGGGTATCATGATACAACTAAGAGGGTTACTGGTGCAAAGGACCACGTAACTAGGGTTTCCTTAATGGTTAAACGTGGTTAACCCAACTCATCCAAGTACCAAGTTGGTTAAGTGTACCCAAGGTTCATGACTTAACCCTATCAACCCATCGTGTTTAATTGGTTAAGTATTCAAGCGGTCCATGACTTAATCCTACCATGTGGCATTAATTAATTTAATGCACCCAACCTCTCACATTAGACCTTGTTGTGGTTACTAGTTAGGCCGGGCGGGTCCGGGTAGGTTTACACCACAACTTAGTCTAACCTCGCGTTTCACGTGCAACATGACCAACTACTCACATTGGGTCCTATTGCTTGTAGCCACTAGTTAAGCCGGTCGGTTCCGGGTAGGTTTATGCTACAAGCTCAACCCAACCTCGAGTTGGCCATCCTCATGTTTTCTAAGTGTCATGTCCATCATGTTTCCAAAACACATTACAAATTTTCAAGCAATTGGGTAGACCTAACTTAATAGGTAAATTCCCAATGGGTAGACCTAACTTAATAGGTAAATTCCCAAGCTTACGTTTTTATGTCTTTTAAGTTTACCCAACCCCAAACGCAATCCCCTCGCTTACATATCGCAATAGCGCATAAAGGATATAAAGAGGGAACTTGGCAAAATCATGACATAAAGGTGTTGGAGCCACAAGTTAAACATGGTGGCATATGAGACAAAGATGTGATCACAAACTTGCATATCATGTTATCAACTTGCAAAATATTCCTAAGCATGCATAACATCATTTTAACTTGCATAGTGTTCATATGCATGCATAACATGGTTTCAACTTGCATAAGGTTCATATGCATGCATAACATCAGACTTGGCAAATAGGCGGAACATGGCCATAGATAGCATGAGATAAGGACTAGTAACATGCATATAACATTATATGCATGTTAATACAAGGTTTATTAGAGTTTCAAAGTTGCATCATGCAACATTTCCAACCAAAGATCACATCTTTCTATGCATAAAGCCAAGGTAATGACTTTACTAACATGCATAGAGTAAGCTTATGCATAAAATCATAAGATCAAAGCACATATCATGATTAACCCCAGACTCAACTTGCAACATAACATATTAACTTCATAGTTAAAATACTAGAGTAGAAATAGGCTTACAATGCTTATGTGGACTCAAATGAGTATAGCAAATGTAAGAAGCCCCTTATGCAACAAATTAAAACCCCAAAATGCAAGCAAACTTGATCAAGACTCCTCCTTTATGATGCCAATAGAGAAACAAGACTTTAATGCAAGCTAAAGAGGATCATACAAGCCTAAATACACTTGTATGCATGGAAATCTCTTAGAAATTTGATTTAGGAATTTTATGAAGAGAGTGGAGGCCATGAGAGGATTGATTTTGCCATAGTTTAGTTGTATGAATGAATAATGATGATTTAGGGTAGGTTAGGGTCTTATTTATAGAGTAGGCAAGTGTTTTAGGACATAGGATTAAACCTAGATTCAATCCAAGCCATCAAAGCATGTCTTGGGGAAGAAGTCAAGTGTAGGAACCATCTAGGGCCTTTAGATTAAAGATGAACCATGAGAACCATCCAAATGCAAAATCTGCATTTGAGCGAATCGGCCCACGGGTTGACAGCCAAACACCCTGGATTAACCCCTAGTCGACCCAGCGAGCTCCGGTCGACCTCAAAAATCAGCCGGTTCGGTTATTCCCCTCTCCCAATTCGCTGTTTTAAACATTTTTGCATATTTATTTATTTAATTTTCAATTATATATATATATATATATCAATATATATTTATTTCTCTGCGCAACCCATTTCACTTAATTAAGTATACTTTAATTTGGGAATTTTTCGTGAAACTTCGTGAGGCCATATCTTGGTCATACGGACTCCGATTTTCGAAAACACGGACTCTATTTCGCGTATTTTTCCGAGACGAACGCAACGGCATAGCCCGTTTCCCTTGATTCAGAATTTACAGTTTAATTCTGCCTCCATTTATGTTATAACATGTTATTCAAAAATACGGGTTGTTACATTCTCCCCTCCTTAAAGGATTTCGTCCCCGAAATATCCAAGTTAGGAAGAATGTATCCAACCATCCATCATCCATCTACTCAAAACATCATCCACGTGCAATCATTGTCCTTAAAAGGTTCTAAATGCTGTATGATCATATGCAAAGGTGTGTGTATATGTACTTATCTAATGCAAATATCATCAATGCAGATTATGTTAGTGAAATGAATCCATATGTATGCAATTCCTAACATAATGTATAACATCTATATGTGTGCACATCACATACATCCATATGCAACACCCATGTGATAACACAAAAATTTTCATCCATGAATAAGCATAAACACTCATGCATATGCAATATGAGAGTGTGTGAGCCGATCTTAGTGCCTAATGTGTATCATGCATCCACGAGTATCCACTTGCAACCACTTGCAACCATCAAGCATAACATGTTTCAAACACATGTTTCATCCAAAGGGTTTGTACCTAAGGTTCTCATGACGAGGTTAGCACGATAACTAGATAAACATGGATAGCAAAGAGAAAGATATGCTAACAAAGAAAAGAGATTGAGAGTGTACCCTCAAAAAGGAATGGATAAAGCCCACACATCTTCTCCTCGGTTTCCCAAGTTGCGTCTTCTTCGGCTTCACCCCATTGAACCTTCACCAACTTGACCTCTCGAATCCTTAGCTTCTTGGTCTCCGTCCCCAAGATACGAAACGGAGCTCGCCTCAAAGTAGCTTCTTTCTCCACTTCCACATCTTCCAGAACACTTGGCTCAACAACCTCTGCTGACTCATGTAAACACTTCTGGAGATGCGAGACATGAAAACATCGTGTACTCCGGCAAGCTTCTCGGGCAATTTCACTCTATAAGCCATCTGCCCGATCCTCTCTATAATAGGGAAGGGTCCAACAAATCTCGGTGCTAACTTCCCAACGGCTCCATATCGGACCACATTCCGCAAAGGAGAAACCTTCACGAAAACCATATCTCCAACATCAAACTCCAAATCAGATCTTCGCTTATCAGCATAGGATTTCTGTCGGTCTTGGGCCGCTTTCATCCGTCTTCGAATCAACTCGATCTTCTCGGATGCATCTCTGATCATATCAGGCCCAAGTATAAGCTTATTTGTAGTCTCCCACCAACATGTAGGCGACTTGCACGGCCTCCCATATAAAGCTTCAAATGGTGCCATCCCTATGCTTGCTTGATAACTGTTATTATATGCAAACTCAACAAGAGGAAGATGGTCTTCCCAAGTACCACCAAAATCCAGAATACAAAGCCTTAACAGATCCTCGAGTACCCTATTCACCCTTTCGGTTTGACCGTCCGTCTGTGGGTGATAAGCAGTACTTAGATTCAACCTCGTGCCCATGGCTTCTTGCAAGCTATTCCAGAACTGACTTGTAAAGATTGGGTCACGATCACTGACTATACTAGAAGGGACTCCATGAAGTCTCACAATCTCATGAAGATATACAGACGCTAGCCAAGATGCGGTCCTCTTGCTCTTTACCGGAATGAAATGAGCACTCTTCGTAAGTCTGTCCACAATAACCCAAATGCTCGTATTCCCTTTCCTTGACCTTGGTAGCCCATCAATAAAATCCATGGAAATACTCTCCCACTTCCAAAGTGGAACGTCTAGAGGATGCAATAGCCCACCGGGCTTCTTCGACTCGGCCTTAACTTGCTGGCAAATGATACATCTAGAAACAAACTTTGCCACATCCTTCTTCATCCCAGGCCAAAAGAAAATACGCTTCATATCTTTATACATCTTATCTCCGCCTGGATGTATAATCAACTTAGAGCGATGCGCTTCCTCAAGAATTTTTCTTACTAGATCTCCTACCACTGGAACACATAACCTTCCATCTCTCCTCAGCCAACCCTTGTCATCAATAGAATATCGAGCGAGATGACTAGACGTCTCTCCTCGAATCAGCTTATCCATAATCTCAACTATCTGAGGGTCTTCTTTCTGCGAAGCCCCAACTTGATCAAGAAGGGTAGGTCTGAGTTCCAGAGATGCTAATGAACCGGTCATCGACTCAATTGCCAAAGAGAAATCAAAGGTTGCCACATACTCTAAATTCTTCATCTCAACGAATAGAGGACTTAGGGTCAACCTCTTTCTGCTTAGTGCATCAGCCACAACATTACCCTTGCCAGGGGTATAAGCTATCTCGAAGTCATATGATGCCAAGAATTCCATCCACCTTTGCTGCCTAAGATTCAGATCTTTCTGCGAGAAGAGATACTTGAGTGATTTGTGATCAGTATACAACTCAAACCTTTCGCCTAAAAGATAGTGGCGCCAGGACTTGAGTGCAAAGACAATCGCCGCTAACTCCAAGTCATGAGTGGGGTAGTTCTTCTCATGAACTTTAAGTTGCCTACCCCCATAACATATCACTCTTCTCTCCTGCATCAGAACAGCGCCTAACCCCATGCCACATGCATCGGTATACACGGTAAACATTTTACCGCCATCGGGTAATGCCAAAACTGGAGCTGTGGTAAGGGCCCTTTTGAGCCTTTGAAAAGCAAGCTCACACTCTACGTCCCATGCAAAGACTAAGTTCTTCTTCGTCAATCTAGTGAGAGGGGCCGAAATCTTAGTGAAGTCTCTAATGAACTTCCTATAGTAGCGTGCCAGACCGAGAAAGCTTCGCACTTCGGTTGCATTCCTAGGAGTCTTCCAGTCTTGAACTGCAACCACTTTCGCGGGATCCACAGCTATACCCTGCTTAGAAACTATATGCCCAAGAAATCGGACTTCCTTTCTCCAAAAGTGGCATTTGGAGAACTTGGCTTTCAACTGATGGCCTCTAAGCGTATCCATCACTTCCTTGAGGTGTCTAGCATGTTCTTCCTCGTCTTTTGAAAAGATCAGAATATCATCCACGAAGACAACAACAAACTTGTTAAGGAACTCCCTGAACACCCTACTCATCAAATCTACGAAGTAGGCGGGTGCATTAGTCAAGCCGAATGGCATAACAAGCCATTTAAAGAATCCGTCTGGAGTCCTAAATGCAGTCTTATCAATGCTGTTTTCGGCCACTCTAAGCTGATGAAATCCGGTGGCTAAATCAAGATGAGAGAAAACAGAAGCACCAACAAGCTGGTCGAAGAGGTCATCTATCCTCGGCAATGGATGCCTATTCTTCTTCGTCAGCTTGTTTATAACAACCCGTATTTTCAATAAACTGTTATAACATAAATCGAGGCAGGATTTAATTCAAAAATCAGAATCAGGGGAAACGGGCTATGCCATTGCGTTCGTCTCGGAAAAATACGCGAAATAGAGTCCGAGTTTTCGAAAATCGGAGTCCGTATGACCCGGTTAAGACCCATTGAAGTTTTCAGAAACTTCTATGCTAAAAACAGATTTAAATTTCAAATTAAAAAACAGGGATTAGGGCTAATCTGGGTTAGGCGGGAAAATTCCCGCCAGGGGGCCCATGTCGACAGGCATGTCGACAGGGCACCCAGGGTGTCGACTGCCCTGTCGACAGCCCTGTCGACAGGGGGTGCCCAGGCAGTCCAGCCTGGTGCACCATTTCTGATTTGGGTTGGGTCAAGTGGCTTGGTTCTGGAGAATTCTAAGATCTGACGGGCCAAACCTAATCTAGGGTTAATCCTAGGGCCTAAAACACTCTAATTCTCTATAAATATACCCCTAATCCTACCCTAAAGCCTCATTAATCAATCTTGCAACAAAACTATGTCAATTTGAATCCTCAAATGGCCTCCACCTAAAACCTAGCCTCCACCTTCCTCAAAGTTTAATCCTATGATGATATGATGATCATACAACCTTTTCTATGGTGTATGAATGCTTAATAACTTGCATACTTCATTAAGATGCAAGTTTGATTTGCTAAAGTTTGTGTTTTTGGGATTTTGCAAAAGGGTTTTCTTATTTGAGGCTTTGTTTTGGTTTTTAAAAAGGGCTTCTTCATCTTATTTGGTGGACTTGTGGCTTGTTTATATTTGTAAGCCCTCTTACCTTCACTTTACAAACTTTAAAGTTAATGTTTGGTGAAAGTTGAGATTTATGTGAGTTTGGTTGATTATGCATGCTTATGCGAACTCACTATGTCATGTTTTATATGATTCATAAGTTATGCATGCTTATGCGAACTCACTATGTCATGTTTTATGTGATTCATAAGTTATGCATGCATATGCGAGATTTCTATGCCATGTTTTACATGTTTCACAAGTTATGCATGCTTATGCGAGCTTATTATGTCATGTTCTACATGTTTCATGGGTTATGCAAGTTTAATGGATTATGCATGTTCACCTTACCATGTTATGCAAGTTTAATGGATTATGCATGTTCATCTTACCATGTTATGCAAGTTTAATGGATTATGCATGTTCACCTTACCATGTTATGCATATTTAATAAGCTATGCATGTTTATGCGAATTCACCATGACATGATTTGCAAGTTTAACATGTATGCATGTTTATTACGACATGTGAAGTTCACCATGTATGTTATGCCAAGCTACCTTTTATACCCTTATACGTTATGACGAATATGTAAGCGAGTTAATGACGTTGGGAGGGCTTGGGTAAACTTAAAAATACATGAAACTAAAAGATTGGGAATTTACCTATTAAGTTAGGTCTACCCCTTGGGAATTTACCTATTAAGTTAGGTCTACCCAAGTATATGTTAACTTGTAAATATGTTTTGAAGTGGACATGACATTAGACAACATGATATGGCCAACTCGAGGTTAGACCTAGTTGTGGTGTAAATCTTCCCAGGTAACCACAACGTGGGGTCTAATGTGGGTAGTTGGTCATGTTGCACCATAAGACCCGAGGTTAGACCTAGACGTGGTGTAAATCTTCCCAGGTAACCACGGATGTCTAATGTGAGAGGTTGGGTGCGTTAAGTAATTAATGCCTCATGATTAGGGTTAAGTCATGGCCCACTAATACTTAACCAAAAATGGGGATGCGAGGATTAGATGGGGATAAGTGGTTACACTTAGCTAATCTAATCCGGGATTAGTGAGGGGTTAAAACCACAGTTAACCCTCTTAGAAACCCTAGCAACGTGGTCTGTTCCAGCAGTAATCCCAGTTTGGTATCATTCACAACCCTAGAGGCTAGGCTAGGGCGGGGCACGATTACTGGACTGATGTAAGCGACCAAAGCGACGGCTGAGTGGTACAGCGGTGCGGGTCCGGCGGGCTACGGACGTGCACGTAGTCCGATGTTGGACAAACTCGAGGCACGGGTACCAGTAGGCTTAGACTGTGCATTATTGCTTAGGTGTCTGGGGTTGACACCCGAGGGCTTGATACACCCAAGGGTGGACCCAGCGCAGTCTGACTACATCCATGTGGGCCGTATGGACACCAACACTCGACGTGTTAGGTTTATAGGGAGCCGATCGACTAGACCGTTGGGCTGGGCCTTATACTAAGGTCACTTCATGTATTGGGCCAAAGTTTGGGCTAAGGGATCAAGATTTGTTTTGTGGGTTCGCTAGTACACTGTGGTGCAAAGATTAATCTCGTCTATGTGATGTCACCTTATCTGTTGCCAGAATGTTCCTCTCAGTTTCCATCATACTGTTAACTTTATTAGTTTATAGATTGATCGTAGTAGGGCTTACCAGTCTTTTTGACTGACCTGTTTTCTTTCGCTTCTTTTCTTCCGTTTCCCCCCCCCCCCCCCCCCCACAGGTTCTCAGGGAGGGACTGCATCTGCTTAGTGGACCTTTGACTTGCTTGTTGGATAGCTCATGTATGGATCTGAGCTAGCTGTGGCTTATCTTTTATTTCTGGGGATTAGTACTGATGTTTACTATGTATTTTGTTATCACGTATCTAGACTGGAGTTGTATTTTGGATCATGACATTTTGATATTATGTACTTGACTATGTGGGTTTTCTGTGATGATGATGGGTTTTTATCTGCTACCGCTGCTTTACTTATATTTATTTTTATATACTCTGTCTTGCTATATCTCTGTGCATGTTTACCTTCACAATAACGCCCCTCCAAAGCTAGTACATTCTAAGGAGTAATCCTAGCGGAGGTGGGGTGTTACATTTGGTATCAGAGCACAAGGTTAACAAGATTGAAAAAACCCTTTTCGAAAAACTATTTTCAAAAACCTACTAAGTATTTTCCAAAATAAAGTCTAGATTATTTTAAGGCTAATCCCCAAAAGCCATTAGCGTTATCCTTCGTTCCCTTGACCTAATCTTATCTTACCTTTTGTTTCAGTATGGCTGAGAATCTTGACATCCCAGATGGAGTGAACGTACCACTCTGGTATAGGAGACTCCTAGAAGCTAGGGCGGCTGCTGGTCCCGCCAACCCTACTCCCACTCCTCCTCCTGTGGTTGAGAATCCTACCCCTAATATCCCTCCTCCGGTGGTCCCTGCTCCCCCTCCGCCAGCAGCTAATATTCCCCCTCCCGTTGCTAATGTTCCTCCTCCTCCCGTTGCTGAGGCTCCTCTTCCTCCTCCTCCCCCTCAGCATCCTCAGATTGAGTTTACAAAGGTGTGTAAAGACTTCAAAGCAATGGGGGGCAAGAATTTTCTAGGCACAGAATCTTTCGTTGAAGCTAGGAATTGGCTGAAGGACACGGAGGACTTGTTTGCCATCTTTGGAATAGATGATGAGAGGAAGATCTTATTGACTGTATGGCTCTTGAAGGATGAGGCGGCCTATTGGTGGGAGGTCACCAATGGGACGAGGCCCGTTGAGACTTGGGCCGATTTGAGGGCTAGATTTGTGACCAAGTTTCTATCTTCAGCTGAAGCAAATTTACAAATGGAGAAGTTCATTGCACTAAAGCAAGGGGATATGTCGGTCAAGGAGTATGTGAACAAGTTCAATCAGCTGGCCCGCTTTGGTTTGGATCTAGTAAACACCCCGGAGAAGAAGGCTCTTCGATTTGCCAGAGGATTGAATGAGCCGCTACAGGGCTTGGCAATGTCACATATTCCGCATGGAGCCACTTTCGAGAGTTTGGTCAATATGGCTCTGCTTCAGGGAGTGGGAAAGAAGGAAGTCAAGTCAGGCGATACTCAGGCAAAGAAGGCTGATTCTCAAGGCAAGGGCAACCAAGGTCAAAGCAGTCAAGGAAATCAGAATAAGAACAAGAAGGGCAACAACAAAGGCAAGGGGAAGTGCAATTACTGTGGCATAGCTGGGCATTTTGCTAAGGATTGCAGAAAGAAGAAAAGGAAACTTAATGGGGGATGCTTTTCTTGTGGAGAGACTGGGCACTTCAGCAAAGACTGCCCAAAGAAGAAAGGACAGGCTGGATCTTCAGGAGGGCAAGTCCATGCTCTCAATGCCGCTTCAGTTCCCGAGAGAGGTAGTGTTTCTGTTGAGAACCTTGTTTATATCTCTGATCTTCCAGTACGTACCTTGTTTGATTCCGGTGCATCACATAGCTTTATTTCATCTGATCTTGTTGATAGCTTGCACCTCAGTACTAGCCTAGTGGATGATCCCGTATGTGTTTCGAATCCCATTGGGGGTTCTGCTCATCTATCTATGATATGTGAGGATCTAAGGATCTCTATACTCAGCATTGAGTTCTTGTGTAGTGCGTATGTTCTAGGTTTCAGGGGATACGGATTGATCTTGGGCATGGATTGGCTGTCTAGATATGGAGCCATTCTGGATTGTGAGCATAGGGTTGTAAGGCTTGTGACTCGCCTGGGCAACACCTTAGAGATTTCATGCAATCCGAAGAATCCCGTCATGTTATGCTATCTAGAATCTCTCGACTCATCAGAGGAGGCCCTTCAGTCTGTAAGGGTGGTCCGAGATTATCCAGATGTGTTTGAAGAAGTTAAGGGGTTGCCCCCTAAACGAGAGATCGACTTTCGCATCTATCTGGTAGATAATGCTAAGCCTGTTTCTTTGCCCGTTCGGCATATGGCTCCGCGTGAGAGACGGGAGTTGAGCAAACAAGTTAAAGAATTGCTTGAGAAGGGCTTCATCAGAAGAAGTATATCCGAATGGGGAGCGCCTGTGGTGTTTGCAACTAAGGCAGATGGCTCTCTCCGACTCTGTGTGGATTATAGAGAGTTGAATAAGCTAACTAAGAAGAACCGACACCCGTTACCAAGAATCGATGATCTCTTTGATCAACTTGTTGGTGCTTCTGTTTTCTCTCAGCTTGACCTAGCTACGGGTTTCCATCAGCTCAGAGTGGCTGAAGACAGTATAGACAAGACTGCATTCAGAACTCCAGACGGATTCTTTGAATGGCTTGTTATGCCGTTCGGTTTGACGAATGCACCCGCATATTTTGTGGATTTGATGAGTAGGGTGTTTCGGGAGTTTTTGAATAAGTTTGTCGTGGTCTTTGTTGATGATATTCTGGTCTTCTCCAAGGATGAGGAAGAGCATGCGAGGCACCTAGTAGAGGTGATGGATACACTCAGAGCACACCAGTTAAAAGCCAAGTTCTCCAAGTGCCACTTTTGGAGAAGGGAAGTCAGATTTCTTGGGCATATCGTATCCAAGCAAGGCTTAGCGGTAGATCCCGCTAAGGTGGTTGCAGTTCAGGATTGGAAGACTCCAAGGAATGCAACCGAGGTGAGAAGCTTCCTGGGTCTTGCGGGTTTCTATCGGAAGTTCATTAAAGACTTCGCAAAGATATCCGCTCCTCTTACTAAGTTGACGAAGAAGAACTTAGTCTTTGCTTGGGATATGGATTGTGAGCTTGCTTTTCAGAGACTCAAAAGAGCCCTTACCTCTGCACCAGTTCTAGCCTTACCCGATGGTGGTAAGATATTTACCGTGTACACTGATGCTTGTGGCACGGGATTGGGTGCCGTTCTGATGCAAGAGGGCCGAGTTATATGCTTTGGTGGAAGGCAACTTAAGGTACATGAGAGGAATTATCCCACCCATGATCTAGAGCTGGCAGCGATTGTATATGCGCTCAAAGCATGGCGTCATTACCTTCTGGGAGAGAGATTTGAGCTATATACCGATCATAAGTCTTTAAAGTATCTCTTTTCGCAGAAAGATCTGAACTTAAGACAGCAGAGATGGATGGAATTTTTGGCTTCCTATGATTTTGAGATATCCTATACCCCTGGCAAGGGGAATGTTGTAGCGGATGCGTTGAGTAGGAAAAGGTTGACACTAAGTCCTCTGTTTGTTGAGATGAAGAATTTAGAGTTCTTAGCAACCTTTGATTTCTCTTTGGCAATGGAGTCGGTGACCGGTTCCTTGGCATCTTTAGAGCTCAGGCCTACCCTCCTAGATCAAGTTGGGGCTTCGCAAAAGGAAGACCCTCAGATAACTGAGATCTTGGATAAGCTGGTTCGAGGGGAGACATCTAGTCACCTTGCTCGATATTCTATAGACGATAGGGGTTGGCTGAGGAGAGAAGGAAGGCTTTGTGTCCCGATGGTAGAAGACTTGGTGAGGAAAGTTCTCGAGGAAGCACATCGCTCCAAGATGACCATACATCCAGGGGGTGATAAGATGTATAAGGACATGAAGCGCGTTTTCTTCTGGCCCGGAATGAAAAAGGATGTGGCGGAGTTTGTCTCGAGATGTGTTATTTGTCAAAGAGTAAAAGCTGAGTCGAAGAAGCCCGGTGGGCTATTACATCCGCTAGAGGTCCCACTATGGAAGTGGGAGAGCATTTCTATGGACTTTATTGATGGGCTTCCAAGGTCCAGGAAGGGGAATACGAGCATATGGGTCATTGTAGATAGGCTCACGAAGAGTGCTCACTTTATCCCAGTAAAGAGCAAAAGGACAGCATCTGGACTAGCATCAGTATATCTTCGTGAGATAGTGCGACTACATGGAGTCCCTTCCAGCATAGTCAGTGACCGAGACCCCATCTTTACTAGTCAATTCTGGAACAGCTTGCAGGAGGCTATGGGCACGAAGTTGAACCTGAGTACGGCCTATCACCCACAGACGGATGGCCAGACCGAAAGGGTGAATCGAGTGCTTGAGGACTTGTTGAGACTTTGCATCTTGGATTTTGGTGGTACTTGGGAAGACCACCTTCCTCTTGTAGAATTTGCTTATAATAACAGTTATCAGGCGAGCATAGGGATGGCACCTTTCGAGGCTTTATATGGGAGGCCGTGCAAGTCACCTACATGTTGGTGGGAATCCACGGATAAGCTTATACTTGGACCCGACATGATTAGGGATACATCCGAGAAGGTTGAGTTGATTAGAAGACGGATGAAAGCGGCCCAAGACCGGCAGAAATCCTATGCTGACAGGCGAAGGTCCGAATTGGAGTTTGAGGTTGGGGACAAGGTTTTCGTGAAGGTTTCTCCTTTGCGGAATGTGGTCCGATTTGGAGTTGTCGGGAAGCTAGCACCGAGATTTGTTGGACCCTTCCCCATCATTGAGAGAATTGGGAAGATGGCTTATAGAGTGCAATTGCCCGAGAAGTTGTCCGGAGTGCATAATGTCTTTCATGTCTCGCATCTCCGAAAGTGCCTGCATGAGTCCGCGGAGGTGGTTGAACCTAGCATGCTAGAAGATGTGGAAGTAGAGAAAGAAGCAACTTTAAGGAAAGCTCCGATTCGTATCTTGGGGACAGAGACCAAGAAGCTAAGGAATCGGGAGGTCAGATTGGTGAAAGTTCAATGGGGTGAAGCCGAAGAGGACGCAACTTGGGAAACCGAGGAGAAGATGCGTGGGCTTTATCCATTCCTGTTTGAGGGTACACTCTCAATCTCTTCCCTTTGTTAATATATCTTTCTCTTTGCTAATCCATATTTATCTAGTTATCGTGCTAAGCTTGTCATGAGAACCTTAGGCAGAAACCCTTTGGATGAAATATGTGTTTGAAGCATGTTATGGTTGATGGTTGCAAGTGGTTGCAAGTGTTTGCAAGTGGTTACTCGTGGATGCATGATACACATTAGGCACTAGATCGGCTCACACACTCCTCATATTGCATGTGCATGAGTGTTTATGCTTAATTCTTGGATGAACTTTGTATGCAATCACATGGATGTTGCATATGGGTGTATGGTTGAGCACGCATATAGACATTATAGGGATTTGCATACATATGGATACATTTCACTAACATATTTTGCATTGATCATTGCATTAGATAGGTGCATATACACACACTTTTGCATATTTTCATACAGCATTTAGAATCCTTTAAGGACAATGGTTGCTCGTGGATGATGTTTTGAGTAGATGAATGTTGGATGGTAGGATATGTTCTTCCTAACTTGAAGATTTCGGGGACGAAATCCTTTAAGGAGGGGAGAATATAACAACCCGTATTTTCAATAAACTGTTATAACATAAATCGAGGCAGGATTTAATTCAAAAATCAGAATCAGGGGAAACGGGCTATGCCATTGCGTTCGTCTCGGAAAAATACGCGAAATAGAGTCCGAGTTTTCGAAAATCGGAGTCCGTATGACCCGGTTAAGACCCATTGAAGTTTTCAGAAACTTCTATGCTAAAAACAGATTTAAATTTCAAATTAAAAAACAGGGATTAGGGCTAATCTGGGTTAGGCGGGAAAATTCCCGCCAGGGGGCCCATGTCGACAGGCATGTCGACAGGGCACCCAGGGTGTCGACTGCCCTGTCGACAGGGGGTGCCCAGGCAGTCCAGCCTGGTGCACCATTTCTGATTTGGGTTGGGTCAAGTGGCTTGGTTCTGGAGAATTCTAAGATCTGACGGGCCAAACCTAATCTAGGGTTAATCCTAGGGCCTAAAACACTCTAATTCTCTATAAATATACCCCTAATCCTACCCTAAAGCCTCATTAATCAATCTTGCAACAAAACTATGTCAATTTGAATCCTCAAATGGCCTCCACCTAAAACCTAGCCTCCACCTTCCTCAAAGTTTAATCCTATGATGATATGATGATCATACAACCTTTTCTATGGTGTATGAATGCTTAATAACTTGCATACTTCATTAAGATGCAAGTTTGATTTGCTAAAGTTTGTGTTTTTGGGATTTTGCAAAAGGGTTTTCTTATTTGAGGCTTTGTTTTGGTTTTTAAAAAGGGCTTCTTCATCTTATTTGGTGGACTTGTGGCTTGTTTATATTTGTAAGCCCTCTTACCTTCACTTTACAAACTTTAAAGTTAATGTTTGGTGAAAGTTGAGATTTATGTGAGTTTGGTTGATTATGCATGCTTATGCGAACTCACTATGTCATGTTTTATATGATTCATAAGTTATGCATGCTTATGCGAACTCACTATGTCATGTTTTATGTGATTCATAAGTTATGCATGCATATGCGAGATTTCTATGCCATGTTTTACATGTTTCACAAGTTATGCATGCTTATGCGAGCTTATTATGTCATGTTCTACATGTTTCATGGGTTATGCAAGTTTAATGGATTATGCATGTTCACCTTACCATGTTATGCAAGTTTAATGGATTATGCATGTTCATCTTACCATGTTATGCAAGTTTAATGGATTATGCATGTTCACCTTACCATGTTATGCATATTTAATAAGCTATGCATGTTTATGCGAATTCACCATGACATGATTTGCAAGTTTAACATGTATGCATGTTTATTACGACATGTGAAGTTCACCATGTATGTTATGCCAAGCTACCTTTTATACCCTTATACGTTATGACGAATATGTAAGCGAGTTAATGACGTTGGGAGGGCTTGGGTAAACTTAAAAATACATGAAACTAAAAGATTGGGAATTTACCTATTAAGTTAGGTCTACCCCTTGGGAATTTACCTATTAAGTTAGGTCTACCCAAGTATATGTTAACTTGTAAATATGTTTTGAAGTGGACATGACATTAGACAACATGATATGGCCAACTCGAGGTTAGACCTAGTTGTGGTGTAAATCTTCCCAGGTAACCACAACGTGGGGTCTAATGTGGGTAGTTGGTCATGTTGCACCATAAGACCCGAGGTTAGACCTAGACGTGGTGTAAATCTTCCCAGGTAACCACGGATGTCTAATGTGAGAGGTTGGGTGCGTTAAGTAATTAATGCCTCATGATTAGGGTTAAGTCATGGCCCACTAATACTTAACCAAAAATGGGGATGCGAGGATTAGATGGGGATAAGTGGTTACACTTAGCTAATCTAATCCGGGATTAGTGAGGGGTTAAAACCACAGTTAACCCTCTTAGAAACCCTAGCAACGTGGTCTGTTCCAGCAGTAATCCCAGTTTGGTATCATTCACAACCCTAGAGGCTAGGCTAGGGCGGGGCACGATTACTGGACTGATGTAAGCGACCAAAGCGACGGCTGAGTGGTACAGCGGTGCGGGTCCGGCGGGCTACGGACGTGCACGTAGTCCGATGTTGGACAAACTCGAGGCACGGGTACCAGTAGGCTTAGACTGTGCATTATTGCTTAGGTGTCTGGGGTTGACACCCGAGGGCTTGATACACCCAAGGGTGGACCCAGCGCAGTCTGACTACATCCATGTGGGCCGTATGGACACCAACACTCGACGTGTTAGGTTTATAGGGAGCCGATCGACTAGACCGCTGGGCTGGGCCTTATACTAAGGTCACTTCATGTATTGGGCCAAAGTTTGGGCTAAGGGATCAAGATTTGTTTTGTGGGTTCGCTAGTACACTGTGGTGCAAAGATTAATCTCGTCTATGTGATGTCACCTTATCTGTTGCCAGAATGTTCCTCTCAGTTTCCATCATACTGTTAACTTTATTAGTTTATAGATTGATCGTAGTAGGGCTTACCAGTCTTTTTGACTGACCTGTTTTCTTTCGCTTCTTTTCTTCCGTTTCCCCCCCCCCCCCACAGGTTCTCAGGGAGGGACTGCATCTGCTTAGTGGACCTTTTACTTGCTTGTTGGATAGCTCATGTATGGATCTGAGCTAGCTGTGGCTTATCTTTTATTTCTGGGGATTAGTACTGATGTTTACTATGTATTTTGTTATCACGTATCTAGACTGGAGTTGTATTTTGGATCATGACATTTTGATATTATGTACTTGACTATGTGGGTTTTCTGTGATGATGATGGGTTTTTATCTGCTACCGCTGCTTTACTTATATTTATTTTTATATACTCTGTCTTGCTATATCTCTGTGCATGTTTACCTTCACAATAACGCCCCTCCAAAGCTAGTACATTCTAAGGAGTGATCCTAGCGGAGGTGGGGTGTTACATTGTTCAACTCTCGATAATCAACACATAGACGAAGTGAGCCGTCCGCCTTAGTAGCGAACACTACAGGAGCACCCTATTCAGAAATGCTTCGCCTAATAAAATTCTTCTCAAGTAGCTCCTTGATTTGCTTACTGAGCTCTCTCCTTTCACGCGGGGCCATGTGCCTAACTGGTAAGGAGACTGGCTTAGCATTATCAACCAGATAAATGCGGAAATCTATCTCTCACTTAGGGGGTAACCCCTTAACTTCTTCAAAGACATCTGGGTATTCTCGAACCACCCTTACAGATTGCAGATCATCGATGGACGAGTCAAGAGATTCAAGATAACATAGCATGACGGGATCTAGCGGGTTGCAAGAAATCTCTAGGGTATTACCCAGGTGAGTCATGAGTCTCACCACCCTATGCTAACAATCGAGAATGGCTCCATAGCGGGACAACCAATCCATGCCCAAGATCAACCCGTATCCCGTGAACCCGAGAACATAAGCATCACACGAGAATTCTACGGTCAAGATAGAAATCCTCAAATCCATACAGATCATAGATAAATGGGCTGAACCCCCAATCGGATTTGAAACACTAACGGGATCCTCAACAAGACTAGTACTTAGGTGCAAACTTCCAACAACATCAGAAGAAATAAAGGTATGCGATGCGCCAGAATCAAACAAAGTGCGAACAGGAAAACCAGAAATATGAACAAGACTTTCCACAGAAATAGTACCTCGGTCCTGAACTGGAGTGGTGTTGAGAGCATGCACTTGCCCTCCAGATGAACCTGCGCGCTGAGTTTGTCCATGCCCCTGCTTCTAAGGGCAATCCTTGCTAAAATGTCCCGTCTCTCCACAATGAAAGCATCCACCCAATTTCATTCTCTTCTTCCTACAGTCCTTGGCCACGTGCCCAACAATCCCACAGAAGTGGCACTTTCTTGTGTCCTTTGCCTTGTTCTTGTTGCCCTTGTTGTTCTTGTTGTTCTGATTACTCTGATTCCCTCCCCACTTGGAGTCTGCCTTCTTAGGCTGAGTCTCATTGGGCTTGACTTCTTTCTTCCCATTCTTATCCTCTCCCTGCAGCAATGCCATGTCTACTAGGCTCTCGAAAGTGGCCCCCATGGGTATGTGTGACATGGCTAGACCTTGTAATGGCTCATTTAACCCTCGTGCAAAACGTAGAGCCTTCTTCTCGGGAGTATTGACCATGTCCAAACCGAATCGGGCAAGCTGGTTGAACTTATTCACATATTCTCTCACCGTCATGTCTCCTTGCTTCAAGGCTATGAACTTCTCTAGTTGCAAATTTGCCTCCGCAGACGATAAAAACTTAAGCCCAAACCTTGCCCTAAAGTCGGCCCAGGTTTCTACGGGCCTAGTAGCACTAGTGACCTCCCACCAATAAGAAGCTTCCTCCTTTAGTAGCCAAACCGCCAACAGAACCTTTCTACGGTCCTCTATATCAAAGATGGCAAAGAGATCTTCGGTCTCCTTCAACCAATTTCTTGCTTCCACAAAAGTCTCCGTCACAATAAAATTTTTGCCACCCATTGCCTTGAAGTCCTTGCAAACCTTGGCGAAATCGGCTTGTGGTTGCTGAGGAGGAGGAGGAGGGGGTGGAACCTCAATGATAGTGGGAGTGGTTATTGGACCTGCATTGTTGGCCCTAGCTTCCAAGTACCTCCGGAACCATACGGGAATGGTGACTCCCTCAGGAAGATTGAGATCGGCCATGCTGAAAAAAAAGGAAAAGATAGATTTAGAACGAGGAAACGAATGATAGTGCTTATGGCTCTTGGGGGATAGCCTTTCAAAATAAACTAGACTTTTCTTTGGAAAATACTTAATTGGTTTTGAAAATAGCTTTTAAAAGTAACTTTAAAACCCTTTTTGCTCCAATCTTGTAAATTTTATGCTCTGATACCAAATGTAGCACCCCACCTCCGCCAGTGCCACTCTTGCAAGGGCACTGACTTTGGAGGGGCGTTTAAACAAGGTAAACATGCATGCAGATATCACAAGACAGAACATATAAGTAAAAAAAACAGAGTAAATATAGCAGCGGATAAAAACTAGCATATCAAAACCATAAGTTAAGTTACAACACAGTACTTGATCATTATTTTCCATAAACAAAGCCTAGAAACATAAAACTGGAAACTGGAAAGGAAAACATAAAGTAGATATCCCCAAGGTAGAAAACCATAGCGATCTCAAGTCCAAAGCATACATGAGCTATCCAGGAAAAGCAGCTAAGATCCAAGCTAAGTAATGGTATTCCCGCCCTGTAAACCTGGGGGGGGGGGGAACGAAAGAAAAGAGGCGAAAGAAAATGGGTCAGTCAAAAGACTGGTAAGTCCTACCTACTATTGTACAACAACTAATAAAGTTAACTGTATATGTAAACAATGATGAGTCATAGGATGATAACTGGCATGGAAAAAGTCAACAAGATAGATCAAGTGTGGCACCGCATATACAAGGTTGAGGTTTGCACCAAGTGTACTAGTATCACAAGTCATGTCAAGTGTAAACAAGAAGTGATCCCCAGGCCCAAGTTTGGCCCAACATCATGAATGACCTAAACCAAGGTCCAACTAGCACGGTCTAGTCGATCGACTCTCCTAAAGCCTAACTCGTCAAGTGTCGGTGTCATACGGCCAAACTACGAAGTGTAGCTAAACTGTGCTATGTCCACCCTAGGGTGTATCAAGTCCTAGGGTGTCAACCACTGACACAAACCAAGCACGCACAGTTTAAACCTACTGGTGCCCGTGCCTGCTTTTTCAACTCTGGACCATGTGCACGACCATGGCCCGCCTGAACCTACACCGGCGCACCTACACAGCCGTCGTCTTGGTCGCTTACATGTCATCCCAGTAATCGTGCCCCACCCTAGCCTAGTCACTAGGGTATCATGATACAACTAAGAGGGTTACTGGTGCAAAGGACCACGTAACCAGGGTTTCCTTAATGGGTTAAATGTGGTTAACCCAACTCATCCAAGTACCAAGTTGGTTAAGTGTACCCAAGGTTCATGACTTAACCCTATCAACCCATCGTGTTTAATTGGTTAAGTATTCAAGCGGTCCATGACTTAACCCTACCATGTGGCATTAATTAATTTAATGCACCCAACCTCTAACATTAGACCTTGTTGTGGTTACTAGTTAGGCCGGGCGGGTCCGGGTTGGTTTACACCACAACTTAGTCTAACCTCGGGTTTCACGTGCAACATGACCAACTACTCACATTGGGTCCTATTGCTTGTAGCCTCTAGTTAAGCCGGTCGGTTCCGGGTAGGTTTATGCTACAAGCTCAACCCAACCTCGAGTTGGCCATCCTCATGTTTTCTAAGTGTCATGTCCATCATGTTTCCAAAACACATTACAAATTTTCAAGCAATTGGGTAGACCTAACTTAATAGGTAAATTCCCAATGGGTAGACCTAACTTAATAGGTAAATTCCCAAGCTTACGTTTTTATGTCTTTTAAGTTTACCCAACCCCAAACGCAATCCCCTCGCTTACATATCGCAATAGCGCATAAAGGATAGAAAGAGGGAACTTGGCAAAATCATGACATAAA
The DNA here is from genome assembly GCA_030737875.1 of Allium sativum. NCBI lineage: Eukaryota > Viridiplantae > Streptophyta > Magnoliopsida > Asparagales > Amaryllidaceae > Allium > Allium sativum. The sequence continues at coordinate 743,046,348 of CM060921.1, forward strand.
GGTGTTGGAGCCACAAGTTAAACATGGTGGCATATGAGACAAAGATGTGATCGCAAACTTGCATATCATGTTATCAACTTGCAAAATATTCCTAAGCATGCATAACATCATTTTAACTTGCATAGTGTTCATATGCATGCATAACATGGTTTCAACTTGCATAAGGTTCATATGCATGCATAACATCAAACTTGGCAAATAGGCGGAACATGGCCATAGACAGCATGAGATAAGGACTAGTAACATGCATATAACATTATATGCATGTTAATACAAGGTTTATGAGAGTTTCAAAGTTGCATCATGCAACATTTCCAACCAAAGATCACATCTTTCTATGCATAAAGCCAAGGTAATGACTTTACTAACATGCATAGAGTAAGCTTATGCATAAAATCATAAGATCAAAGCACATATCATGATTAACCCCAAACTCAACTTGCAACATAACATATTAACTTCATAGTTAAAATACAAGAGTAGAAATAGGCTTACAATGCTTATGTGGACTCAAATGAGTATAGCAAATGTAAGAAGCCCCTTATGCAACAATTTAAAACCCCAAAATGCAAGCAAACTTGATCAAGACTCCTCCTTTATGATGCCAATAGAGAAACAAGACTTTAATGCAAGCTAAAGAGGATCATACAAGCCTAAATACACTTGTATGCATGGAAATCTCTTAGAAATTTGATTTAGGAATTTTATGAAGAGAGTGGAGGCCATGAGAAGATTGATTTTGCCATAGTTTAGTTGTATGAATGAATAATGATGATTTAGGGTAGGTTAGAGTCTTATTTATAGACTGGCAAGTGTTTTAGGCCATAGGATTAAACCTAGATTCAATCCAAGCCATCAAAGCATGTCTTGGGAAAGAAGTCAAGTGTAGGAACCATCTAGGGCCTTTAGATTAAAGATGAACCATGAGAATCATCCAAATGAAAAATCTGCATTTGAGCGAATCGGTCCACGGGTTGACAGCCAAACACCCTGGATTAACCCCTAGTCGACCCAGCGAGCTCGGGTCGACCTCAAAAATCAGCCGGTTCGGTTATTCCCCTCTCCCAATTCGTTGTTTTGAACATTTTTGCATATTTATTTATTTAATTTTCAATTATATATATATATATATATATATCAATATATATATATTTCTCTGCGCAACCCATTTCACTTAATTAAGTATACTTTAATTTGGGAATTTTTCGTGAAACTTCGCGAGGCCATATCTTGGTCATACGGACTCCGATTTTCGAAAACTCGGACTCTATTTCGCGTATTTTTCCGAGACGAACGCAATGGCAAAGCCCGTTTCCCTTGATTCAGATTTTATAGTTTAATTCTGCCTCCATTTATGTTATAACATGTTATTCAAAAATACGGGTTGTTACATTGGGCCTTCGAAATGCGTATCGATCATGAAATTCCTATGCTCGGCTTTGTAAATTCGGAAGCCAAAATCTTTGTTTCGGAGCGGCTCGGAAACCTCCATAGTAAATTTCTACGTAAGATGGGTAGACAGTAAACAGCCCAGCCGTACGATGCGTGCGTTGATTTGGAAATTCCTATCCTTGCATTCTCTAGTTCGAAAGCCGAGATCAAGTGTTCATATCGCTCATGAAAGCCACCGTGGTGACTTTCTGTAGAGTGTGGAAAACCGCCCAAGAGTTTTGTACTTCGAGACGAGCATTTCAGTGACTTAACTACAAAAAATCTTCCTCAGTTCGAATGTATTCACTGGTCTTGTACACACCACCCGCCCTACCAAGTCAACCCACGGTGGGGGGCCGATCGTTTTTCTAGTTGGGCTGGTCGCGATCCAGGACCGCTTGCTAACCTATCGTAGAAACTTTATACCGAGTTTGGATAGCCGATCATTATTCACATTGGCCCGACCATAATACGGAACTGTCGGGCCTTCGAAACTCGCGTCAATCATGAAATTCCTATGCTTGGGATCGCAAATTCGGATGTCGAAATCTATGTTTCGGAGCGGCTAGGAAACCTCCATAGTAAATTTCTATGTAAGTCGGGTAGACGCTAAACCGCCCAGGCTTACGAAGCGTGCGTTGATCTGTAAATACCTATATTCGCATTCGCTAGTTCGAAAGCTAAGACCGAGGGTTCGGAGTGCTCTCGAAAGCCACTGTGGTGACTTTCAGCAGAGCATGGGAAATCGCTTAACAGTTCAATTCTTCAAAATGAGTGTTTCAGTGACCTAATTCCAAAAATCCTCCTTGTTTCGAATTCATACTAGGGCCATGTTCACAGCACCCGACCCACCCAACTAATCCACGGTTGGGAGCCGATCATTTTTCTAGTTGGGTCGGTCGTGATCTGGGACGGTTTGGGAACCTATCAAAGCAATTTTATATCAAGTTTGGGCAGCCGATCGTTATTCCTGTTAACTGGGTCACGATACGGAACCGTCGGGCCTTCGAAACGCGTGTCGATCATAAAATTACTTTGCTCGGCTTCGCAAATTCGAAAACCGAGATCTATGGTTGGCAGCAGCTAGGAGACCTCCATTGTAAATTTCTACGTAACACGGGTAGACGCCAAACCGCACAGGCTTACAAAGCATGCTTGATCTGTAAATTCCTATACTTGCATTCTCTAGTTCGAAAGCCGAGATCGATGGTTCGAAACACTCTCGAAAGCCACCGTGTTGAATTTCTACAGAGCTTAGGAAATCGCCTAAGAGTTTTGTACTTCGAAACGAGCGTTTCAGTGACCTAATTCCAAAAACCCCGCATGAGTTCGAATTCATTTTCGGGTCTTATGCACACCACCCGCCCTACCCATTCAATCCATGGTGGGGAGCCGATCATTTTTCTAGTTGGGCCGATCGCGATCCGGGACCGTTTGGGAACCCACCATAGCATCTTTATACCGAGTTTCGGCAGCCGACGGTTATTCCCATGGGCCAGGACGTGATACGGAACATCGAGCCACCAAAATGCGCATCGATCAATAAATTCCTACGTGCGGGTTCGCAAATTTGAAAGCCGAGATCTATGTTTCGGAGCGGCTAGGAATCCTCTATAGTAAATTTCAACGTAAGATGGGTAGACGCTAAACCGCCCAGGCTTATGAAGTGTGTGTTGATATGGAAATTCCTATACTCGCATTCGCTAGTTCGAAAGCTGAGATCGAGCGATCGGAGCGCTCTTGAAAGCCACTGTGGTGACTTTCTACAGAGCGTGGGAAATCGCCCAATAGTTTTGTACTTCGAGATGAGCGTTTCAGTGACCTAACTCCAAATACCCCTCCTAAGTTCGAATTCATTCTCAGGTCTTTTACACACCACGCGCCCTACCCGTTCAACTTATGTTAGAGAGCCGATCGTTTTTCTAATTGGGTAGGTCGCGATCCAGGACCATTTGGGAACTTACCATAGCATCTTTATACCGAATTTTGGCAGCCGATCATTATTCCCGTTGGCCCGGCCGTGATACGGAACCGTCAGGCATCTGAAACGCGCGTCGATCGTGAAATTCCTATGATCGGGTTCGTAAATTCAGAAGCCAAAATCTATGTTTCAGAGCGGCAAGGAAACCGCCAGAGTAAATTCCTATGTAAGATGTGTAAACGCTAAACCGCCCAGGCTTATGAAGCATGCATTGATCTGGAAATTCCTATACTCGCGTTCGCTAGTTCGAAAGTCGAGACCAAGGGTTCGGAGCGCTCTCCAAATCCTTTGTGGTGACTTTCTGCGGAGCATGAGAAATAGTCCAACAGTTCTATCCTTCGAAACGAGTGTTTCAATGAACTGATTTCGAAAACCCCTCCTCGATTCGAATTCATTCTCGAGAGTTGTACACACCACCCGCCATACCCACCCAACCCACGGTGCAGAGCCGATTGTTTTTCTAGTTGGACTGGTGGCGATCCAAGATGGTTTGGGAACCTACAATAGCAACTTTTATCGAGTTTGGCCAGCCGAACATTATTCCCATTGGCTAGGGCGAGATACGGAACCGACGGGCCTATGAAATGCACGTCGATCATGAAATTCCTACGCTTGGCATCACAAATTCGGAAACCGAGATCTATGTTTCAGAGCGGCTAGGAAACCTTCATCGTAAATTTCTACGTAAGATGTGTAGATGCTAAACTGCCCATGCTTACGAAGCATGCGTTAATTTAGAAATTCCTATACTCGCATTTGCTATTTTGAAAGCCGAGACTGAGGATTCGGAGCGCTCTCGAAAGCCACCATGGTGTCTTTCTGTAGAACGTGGGAAATTGCCCAAGAGTTCTATCCTTTAAAACCAGTGTTTCGATGACCTAATTCCAAAAACTCCCCTCGGTTTGAATTCATTCTTAGGCCTTGTACACACCACCCGCCCCCACCCACCCAATCCACGGTGGGGAGCTGATCGTTTATATAGTTGGGCCAGTCGCGATCCGGGACCGTTTGGGAAACTACCATAGCAACTTTATACCGAGTTTCGGTAGCCGATCGTTATTCCCGTTGGCCCAGTCGCGATACGGAGATGTCGGGCCTCCGAAACGTGTGTCGATCGTGAAATTCCTATGCTCGGCTTTGATATTTCGGAAGCCAAGATTTATGTTTCGGAGCGGCTAGGAAGCCTCCATAGTAAATTTCTACAAAAGTTGGGTAGATGCTAAACCGCGCAGGCCTACAAAGCATGTGTTGATATGGAAATTCCTGTACTCGCATTCGCTAGTTCGAAAGCTGAGATCGAGGGTTTGGTGCGCTCTTGAAAGCCATTGTGGTGACTTTCTTCAGAGCATGGGAAATCTCCCAACATTTTTGTACATCGAGATGAGCGTTTCAATGACCTAACTCCAAAAACCACTCCTCGTTTCGAATTCATTCTCAGGTCTTGTACACAACACCCCTACCCATTCAACCTTTGGTGAGTAGCCGATCGTTTTTCTAGTTGGTCCAATCGCGATACGGGATCGTTTGGGAACCTACCATTGCAAATTTATACCGAGTTTGGGCAACCGATCTTTACTCCCGTTGACATGATCGTCATACGGAACCGTCGTGCCTTCGAAACTCAAGTCGATTGTGAAATTCCTACGCTTTTCTTCGCAAGTTCAGAAGGAAAAATTTATGTTCCGAAGCGGCTAGGAAACCTCCGTAGTAAATTCCTATGTAAGATGGGTAGACGCTAAACCGCCGAGGCTTACGAATCGGGCGTTGATCTGGAAATTCCTATACTCGCATTCGCTATTTCGAAAGTCGAGACCGAGGGTTTGGAGCGCTCTCGAAATCTACTGTGGCGACTTTCTAAAGAGCATGAAAAAAATCCCAATAGTTCTGTCCTTCGAAACGAGTGCTTCAGTAACCTAATTCCAAAAACCCCTCCTCGATTCGAGATCATTCTCGAGCCTTGTTCACACCACCCGCCCCACCCACCCAACCCACGGTGTGGAGCCGATCTTCTTTCTGGTTGGGCCGGTCACGATCCGGTACAGTTTGGGAACCTACTGTTGCAACTTTATACCGATTTTGGGCAGTCGATCCTTATTCCCATTGGCCAGGGCATGATATGGAACCGTCGAGCCTTAGAAACGCGCGTCGATCGTGAAATTTCTATGCTCGGCTTCGCAAATTCTGAAACTGAGATCTATGTTTCGGAGCGGCTAGGAAGCCTACATAGTAAATATCTACGTAAGATGGACCGCCTTGGCTTGCGAAGCGTGTGTTGATATGGAAATTCTGATATTCGCATTTGCTAGTTCAAAAACCGGGATCGAGGTTCCTGAGCGTTCTCGGAAGCCACTGCGGTGGCCTTCTACAGAGCGTGGGAAATCGCCCCAACAGTTTTGTACTTCGAGACGAGCGTTTCAGCAACCTAACTCCAATAACCACTCCTCGGTTCGAATTCATTCCCAGGTCTTGTACACACCACTCACCCCACAACTTCAACCTATGGTGCGAAGCCGGTCGTTCTTCTAGTTGGGCCAGTCGCGATCCGGGACCGTTTGGGAACCAATCGTAGCAAATTTATACCGAGTTTTGGGCAGCCGGTTATTATTCCCGTTGGCCCGGCCGTGACACAGAACCGTTGGGCCTCCGAAACGTGTGTCAATCCTTAAATTCATACGCTCGGCTTCACAAATTTGAAAGCCAAAATCAATGTTTCGGATTGGCTAGGAAACCTCCATAGTAAATCCCTATGTAAGAGGGGTAGACGCTAAACCGCCCTGGCTTATGTAGCATGCGTTAATCTAGAAATTCCTATACTCTCATTCGCTAGTTCGAAAGTCGAGACCGAGGGTTCGGAGCACTCTCGAAATCCACTGTGGCAACTTTCTATAGAGCGTGAGAAATAGCCCAACAGTTTTGTCCTTTCAAACGAGTGTTTCAATGACCTAATTTTAAAACCACTCCTCAATTCAAATTCATTCTCGGGCCTTGTACGCACCACCCGCCCCACCCACCCAATCCACAGTAGGGAGCTGATCGTTTTTCTAGTTGGGCCGGTCGCGATCAGGGACCATGTACTATTGCAACTATATACCGAGTTTGGGTAGCCGATCATTAATAATGTTTGCCCGGGAGCGACATGGAATCGTCGGGCCTCCGAATCGTGCGTCGATCGTGAATTCATGCCCTCTACATCGCAAATTCGGAAGCCGAGATCAATGTTTCAAAGCGATTAGGAAACCTCCATCATAAATTTCTACGTAAGAATGGTAGACGCTAAACCGCGCAAGCTTATGATACATGCGTTGATCTGGAAATTCCTATACATGCATTCGCTAGATCGAATGCCAAGATCAAGGATTCAGAGCGCTCTCTAAAGCGCCGTCATGACTTTTTACAGAGCTTAGGAAATCGCCCAACAGTTCTGTCCATCAAAATGAGCGTTTCAGTGACCTAATTCCATAAACCCCCTTGGTTCGAGTTCATTCTCGGGCCTTGCACACACAACCCACCCCACCCGCCCAACCCACGGTGGGGAGCCGATCGTTTTTCTAGTTAGTACGGTCGCGATCCGGGATAGTTTGGAACCTACTATAATAACTTTATATCGAGTTTAGGCAGCCGATCATTATTCCCATTCACCCGGGCACGATTCAGAAAAGTCGGGCCTCCGTAACGTGCGTTGATCATGAAATTCCTATGCTCGACTCCGCAAATTCGGAAGCCTAGATCTATGTTTCGGTGCGGCTAAGGAACCTCCATTGTAAATTTCTACATAAGATGGGTAGACCCTAAACCGCCCAGGCTTACAAAGCGTGTGTTGATCTAGAAATTCCTATACTCACATTCTCTAGTTCGAAAGCCGAGATCGAGGGTTCGGAGCGTTCTCGAAAAACACCGTGGTGACATTATGTAGAGTGTGGGATATCGCCCAACACTTTTGTACTTCGAGACGAGCGTTTAAGTGACCTAACTCCAAAACCCCTCCTCTGTTCGAATTCATTCTCAGGTCTTGTACAAACCACCCGCCCTACCCATTCAACTAATGGTGGGGAGCCGATCGTTTTTCTAGTTGGGCCGATCGCAATTCGGGTCCGTTTGCGAACCTGCCATAGCAACTTTATATCGAATTTAGGCAGCTGATCATTATTCCCGTTGGCCCTGCCGTGATATGGAACCGTCGAGCCTCAAAAATGCGCGTTGATCATGAAATACCTATGCTCGGCTTCACAAATTCGAAAGCCGAAAACTATGTTTCGGAGCGGCTAAGAAACCTCCATAGTTAATTTATATGTAAGATGGGTAGACGATAAACCGCCCAGGCTTACAATGCTTACGTTGATCTGGAAATTCCTGTACATGCATTCGCTAGTTTCAAAGCTGAGATCGAGGGTATAGAGTGCTCTCGAAAGCCACCGTGGTGACTTTCTGCAGAGCGCGGGAAATCGCCTAAGAGTTTTGTCCTTCAAAATGAGTGTTTCGGTGGCCTAATTCCAATAAACCCCCTCGGTACAAATTCATTCTTGGGCCTTGCATATACCATTAGCCACACCTAACCAACCCACTATGGGGAGCCGATTGTTTTTTTAGTTTGGCCTGTCGCGACCCGGGATCGTTTAGGAACCTACCATATCAACTTTATATCGAATTTGGGCAGCCGATCATTATTCCCATTGGCCGGGGCACGATACGGAACCGTCAGGACTCCGAAACACGCGTTGATCATGAAATTCCTAATCTCAGCTTCGCAAATTCAAAAGTCGAGATCTATGTTTTGGGGTGGCTAGAAACCTCCATAGTAAATTTCTACTTAAGATGGGTAAACGATAAAATGTACCGGCTAACGAAGCGTGCGCTGATCTGGAAATTCCTATACTCTCATTCTCTGGTTCGAAAGCCGAGATTGAGGGTTTGGAGCGCTCTCGAAAGCCACCATGATGACCTTCTGCACAGCATGGGAAATAGCCTAAGAGTTATGTCCTTCAAAACGAGCGGTTCGTTTATCTAATTCCAATAAACCACCATGGTTTGAATTCATTCTCGGGCCTTGTACACATCACCTGCCACACCTACCAAACCCACGGTGGGGAGCCCATCGTTTTTCTAGTTGGGCCGGTCGCGATCCGGGATCATTTGGGAACCTACTATAGCAACTTTATACTGAGTTTGGGCAGCCAATCATTATTCCCTTTGGGCCGGGCGCGATACAGAACAGTCGGGCCTCCGAAATGAGCATCAATCGTGAAATTCCCATGGTTAGCTTCGCAAATTCGGAAGCCGAGATCTTTGTTTCGGAGCGGCTAGGAAACCTCCATTGTAAATTTCTTTTTAAAATGGGTAGACACTAAACTACCAAGGCTCAGGAAGCGTGCATTGATCTAAAAGTTCCTACATTCGCATTCGCTAGTTCGAAAGCCGAGACCGAGGGTTTAGAGAACTCTCGAAAGCCACCGTGGTGACTTTCTATAGAGCATGGGAAATCGCCCAAGAGTTTTGTCCTTCAAAACAAGCGTTTCGGTGATCTAACTTTAATAAACCCCCTCGGTTCAAATTCATCATGGGGCCTTGTACACACCACCCGCCACACATACCCAAACCACGGTGGGGAGTCGATAGTTTTTCTAGTTGGGCCGGTCACGATCCGGGACAGTTTGGGAACCTACCATGGCAACATAATATTGAATTTTGGCAGCGGATCATTATTCCCGTTGGCCCGGGCGCGATAGGGATCCGTCGGGCCTCCAAAACTTGCGTTTATCGTGAAATTCCTAAGCTCTGCTTTGCAAACTCGGAAGCCGAGATCTATGTTTCGAAGCGTCTTGGAAACCTCCATACTAAATTTCTACGTAAGATGGGTAGACGATAAAATGAACAGGCTTACAAAGCGTCCATGTAACACCCCTAAGTCCCACATCGTGGAAGCCTGTGTGAAGTGGGTACTTATTTAGTAGAGCCCATCTCTTACTAACGCCGAGGCCTTTTGAGGAATAAAACCCCACACCTATACGGTGGCTAAGTTGGGGACAATATCTTGCGTAAACGGAGGTGCAGGCTGTTACAGTGGTATCAGAGCCAATACCCAGTCGGAATTGTGGCTCCTGTGTGGACCACAGCGCCTGGGTGAGGTGTTTGTGAGCCAACGGGGACGTTGGGCTCTGTAGGAGGGGAGAATGTAACACCCCTAAGTCTCACATCGTGGAAGCCTGTGTGAAGTGGGTACTTATATAATAGAGCCCATCTCTTACTAACGCCGAGGCCTTTTGAGGAATAAAACCCCACACATATACGGTGGCTAAGTTGGGGACAATATCTTGCGTAAACGGAGTTGCGGGCTGTTACAGTCCATTGATCTGGAAAACTCACATTCGCTAGTTCGAAAGCCAAGATCGAGGGTTCGGATGCAGAGCATGGGAAATCGTCTAAGAGTTTTGTCCTTCAGAAAGAGCGTTTCGTTGATCTAATTCCCATAACCCCCATCGTTTGGAATTCGTTCTCGGGTCTTGTATATACAACCCGCCACACCTACCGAACCCATGGTGGGGAGCCGATCGTTTTTCTTATCGGGCCGGTTGCGATCTAGGACCATTTGGGAACCTCCTATAGCAACTTTATACCGAGTTTAGGCAGCCGATCATTATTCCCGTTGGCCCGGCCATGATACAAAACAGTCGGGCCTCCGAAATGAGTGTCGATCGTGAAATTGCCACACTTGTCTTCACAAATTCGAAAGTCGAGATCGTCGTTTCGGAGAGGCTAGGAAACCTCCAATGTAAATTTCTACATAAAATGGGTAGACGTAAACTGCCCAAGCTTACGAAGCGTGCGCTGATCTGGAAATTCCTATACTCGCATTCGCTAGCTCGAAAGCCGAGATCGAGGGTTCGGAAAACTCTCAAAAGCCACCATGGTGACTTTCTGCAGAGCGTGGGCAATCTCCCAACTGTTTAGTCCTTCAAAACGAGCGTTTCGGTGACCTAATTCCAAAAACTGCCACACGATTCATATTCATTCTCGGGCCTTGTACAAACCACCTGCCCCACCCACCCAACCCACGGTGGGGAGTCGATCGTTTTTCTTGTTAGGCCACCATGATCCGGGACCATTTGAAAGCTACCTAGCAACTTTTACCTAGTTTGGGCAGTAGATCATTATTCCCATAGGCCTGGGCATGATACAGAACACTTGGCACTCCGAAATAAGTGTCGATCGTGAAATTCCTGTGCTCGGCTTCGCAAATTCGGAAGCCGAGATCTATGTTTCGGAGCAGCTTGAAAACCTCCATAGCAAATTTCTGTGTAAGATGGGTAGACGCTAAACTGCCTAAGCTTACGATGCGTGCTTTGATATGGAAATTCCTATACTTGCATTCGCTAGTTCGAAAGCGGAGATCGAGGGTTCGGAGCACTCTCGAAAACCATCGTGGTGACTATTGCAGAGCGTAGGAAATCCCCTAACAGTTATGTCCTTCAAAATGAGTGTTTCGGTGACCTAATCCCAAATACCGCCCTAGGTTCAAATTCATTCTCGGGCCCAGTACACACTACCCGCCCCACCCATCCAACCCACGGTGAGGAGCTGATCGTTTTCTAGTTGGGCCTGTCGCGATCCGGGACCATTTGCGAACCTACCATAGCAACTTTATAACGAATTTGGGCAGCCGATCATTATTCGCATTTGCCCGGCCGTGATACAGAACCAGCGGGCCTCTGAAACGCGCGTCGATCATGAAATTCCTACGCTTGGCTTCACAAATTCGAAAGACGAAATCTATGTTTCGGAGCGGCTAGGAAACCTCCATAGTAAATTCCTATGTAAGATGGTTGGACACAAAACCACCTAGGCTTATGAAGCATGCATCGATCTAGAATTTCCTGTACTCGCATTCACTAGTTCGAAAGTCGGGATTGAGGGTTTAGAGCGCTCTCGAAATCCACTATGGCGACTTTCTACAGAGTGTGAGAAATAGCCCAATAGTTCTGTCCTTCGAAACGAGTGTTTCAATGACCTAATTCCAAAAACACCTCCTCGATTCGAATTCATTCTCGAGCCTTGCACACACAACCCGCCCCACCCACCCAACCCATGGTGGGGAGCCGATCGTTTCCCTTGTTGAGCGGGTCGCAATCCGGGACCGTTTTGGAAACTACCATAGCAACTTTATACCGAGTTTGGGCAGCCGATCATTATTCCCATTGGCCCGGCCGTGATATAGAACTGTCGGGCCTCCACAACGAGCATCGATCATAAAATTCCTATGCTCGGCTTTGCAAATTCGGAAGTTGAGATCTATATTTCGGAGCGGCTAGGAAACCTCCATAGTAAATTTCTACGTAAGATGGGTAAACGCTAAACCGCCCAGGCTTACGAAGTGTGTGTTGATCTGGAAATTCCAATGCTCGCATTCTCTAGTTCGAAAGCTAAGATCGAGGGTTCGGAGTGCTCTCGAAAGCCACCGTGGTGACTTTCTGCCAAGCATGGTAATCGCCCATTAGTTATGTCCTTCGAAACGAGCGTTTCGGTGACCTAATTCCAATAACCCCCTCGGTTTGAATACATTCTCAGGCCTTGTAGGTCGCGATCTGGGACCATTTGGGAACCAAATATAGAAACTTTATACCGAGTTTTGGCAGCCGATCATTATTCCCGTCGGTTCGAGCACGATACCAAACAATTGGGCCTCCGTAACGAGCGTCGATCGTGAAATTCCTATGCTCAGCTTCTCAAATTCGGAAGCCGAGATCAATGCATCGGAGCAGCTAGGAAACCTCCATGGTAAATTTATATGTAAGATGGGTCGACGTTAAACCACCCAGGCTTACGAAGCGTGCATTGATCGGGAAATTCCTACACTCGCATTCGCTAGTTCGAAAGCCGAGATCGAGGGTTCGGAGCGCTCTCGAAAGCCATTGTGGTGACTTTCTGTAGGGCATGGGAAATCACCCAATAGTTCTGTCCCCCAATAGCAATTTGGCGACGTAATTTGAAAAACCCACCCAAACAACCCACGGTAAGGAGCCGATTGTTTTTCTAGTTGGATCGGTCGCGATCCGGGACCGTTTGGGAACCGATCATAGCAACTTTATACCGAGATTGGGCAGCCGATCATTATTCTCGTTGGCCCCGCCGTGATATAGAACTATCAGGCCTCCGAAATGCGCGTCGATTGTTAAATTCCTTCGCTCGGCTCCGCAAATTCAGAAGCCGAGATCTATGTTTCGGAGCGGCTAGGAAACCTCCATAGTAAATTCTTATGTAAGATGGTTAGACGCTAAACCGCCCAGGCTTATGTAGGATGCATTGATCTAGAAATTCCTATACTTGCATTTGCTAGTTCGAAAGTCTAGGCCGATGGTTCGGTGTGTGCTCGAAATCCACTATGGTGACTTTATGCAGAGCGTTACAAAAAGCAGAACAATTCTATCCCTTGAAATGAGTGTTTCAATGACCTAATTCCAAAGACTCCTCCTCGATTCGAATTCATTCTCAGGCCTTGAACACACCATCTACCCCACCCAGCCAAACCATAGTGGGGAGCCGATCGTTTTTCTAGTTGGGTCGATCGCGATCCGGGACCGTTTGGGAACCTACTATAGCAACTTTATAACGAGTTTGGGCAGCCGATCAATATTAACGTTGCCCGGGCGCGATATGGAACCGTCAGGCCTTCAAAACGTGGGTTGATTGTGAAATTCCTACGCTCGGCTTTGCAAATTCGGAAGCCGAGATCTATGTTTCGGAGTGGCTAGGAAACCTCAATAGTAAATTTCTGCGTAAGATGGATAGACGCTAAACCGCCTAGGCTTACGAAGCGTGCTTTGATCTGGAAATTTCTATACTTGCATTCGCTAGTTCAAAAGCCAAGATCAAGGGTTCAGAGCACTCTCAAAAGCCACCATGGTGACTTTCTGCAGAGCATAGGAAATCGCCCAACAGTTCTGTCCTTCAAAACCACCATTTCGATGACCTAATTCCAAAAAAAAACTCGATTTGAATTCATCCTCGTGCCTTGTACACCACCTGCCCCACCCACCTAATCCATGGTGGTGAGCCATAGTTTTTCTATTTGGGCAGGCCACAATTCGGTACTGTTTGGGAACCTACCATTGCAACTTTATATTGAGTTTGGGCAGCCGATCGTTATTCCCGTTGGCTCGGCCGCGATGCAAAACCATCGTGTCTCTGAAACGCGTGTCAATTGTGAAATTCTTACGCTCGGATTCATAAATTCGGAAGCCGAGATCTATGTTTCGGAGCGGCTCGGAAACCTCCATAGTAAACTTCTACATAAGATCTTACGAAGCATGTGTTGATCTAGAAATTCCTATACTCGCATTTGCTAGTTCGAAAGACAAGATCCACGGTTCGGAGCGCTCTCGAAAGCCACCGTGGTGACTTTCTAAAGAGCGCGAGAAATCGCCCAACAGTTCTGTCCTTCAAAATGAGCGTTTCGGTGACCTAATTCCAAAAAACCCCCTTATTTCGAATTCATTCTCGGGCCTTGTACACACTACCCGCCCCACCCACCTAACCCGTGATAGGGAGATGATTGTTTTTGTAGTTGGGCCGGTCGCTATCGGGGACCGTTTGGGAACCTATCATAGCAAATTTATAATGAGTTTGGGCAGTCGATCATTATTCCCGTTGGCCCTGCTGTAATACAGAACCGTCAAGCCTCCGAAACACGAGTCGATTGTGAAATTCCTACGCTCGACTTCGCAAATTTTGAAGCTGAAATCTTAGTTTCAGACGGTTGGGAAACCTCCATTGTAAATTCCTACATAAGATGGTTAGACACAAAACCGCCCAGGCTTGTGAAGCATGCATTGATTTGGAAATTCCTATACTTGCATTCGCTAGTTCGAAAGTAGGAGTTGAGGGTTCGGGGCACTATCGAAATCCACTGTGGTGACTTTCTGCAGAGCGTGAGAAATAGCCAAACAGTTATGTCCTTCGAAATGAGTGTTTCAATGAACCAATTCCAATAACCCCTCCTCAATTCGAATTCATTCTCGGGCCTTACACACACCACCCGGCCCACCCAACCCATGGTAAGGAGTCGATCATTCCTCTAGTTGGGCGGGTCTCGATCCGGGACCGTTTAGGAACCTACCATAGCAACTTTATACAGAGTTTGGGCTGCCTTTAATTATTCCCGTTGGCTCTACCGTGATACAGAACCGCCGAGACTCTGAAACAAGCATCGATCGTGAAATTCCTACACTAGGCTTCGCAAATTCGGAAGCCGAGATATATGTTTCGGGGCAGTTAGGAAATCTCCATAGTAAATTTCTACGTAAGATGGGTAGACGCTAAACCGCCCAGGCTTACAAAGCGTGCATTATTCTAGAAATTCCTATACTCTCATTCGCTAGTGTGAAAGCTGATATCGAGGGTTCGGAGCGCTCTCGAAGGCCACCTTGGTGACTTTCTGCTGAGCATGGGAAATCGCCCAACAATTCTGTCCGTCAAAATGAGCTTTTCAATGACCTAATTCCACTAACCCCCCTCGGTTCGAATTCATTCTCGGGCCTTGTAGGTTATGATTCAGGACTGTTTGGGAACCTTCTATAGTTTTATATCGAGTTTGAGTAGCTGATCATTATTCACGTTGGCCCGAGCATGTTACGGAACAGTTGGGCCTCCAAAACGAGCATCGTTCTTGAAATTCCTATGCTCCGCTTCGCAAATTCAAAATCCGAGATCTATGTTTCAGAGCGGCTAGGAAACCTACATAATAAATTTCTGTGTAAGATAGGTAAATGCTAAACCGCCCAGGCTTGTGAAGTGTGCATTGATCTGGAAATTTCTATGCTCGCATTCACTAGTTCGAAAGCCAAGATCAAGGGTTCGGAGCGCTCTCAAAAGCCACCATGGTGACTTTCTACATAGCATGGGAAATCGCCCAATAGTTCTATCCTCCAAAATGAGCGATTTGGTGACCTAATTCGAAAAAACCCCTCGGTTCGAATTCATTCTTGGGCCTTGTACACACCACCCGCCCCCACCCACCCATCCAACATTGGAGAGCTGATCATTTTTCTAGTTGGGTCGGTCGCGATCCAGGACTATTTGGGAACTTACCACAGCAATTTTATACCGAGTTTGGGCAGCCGATCATTATTCCCGCTGGCCTGGCCGTGATACAGAACCGTCGGGCCTCCGAAACGCGCATCGATCGTTAAATTCCTATGCTTAGCTCCGCAAATTCGGAAGCCAAAATCAATGTTTCGGAGCGGCTAGGAAACCTCCATAGTAAATTCCTATTTAAGATGGTTATACGCCAAACCGCCGAGGCTTACGAAGCATGCATTGATCTGGAAATTCCTATACTCGCATTCTCTAGTTCGAAAGTCAAGACCGAGGGTTCAAAGCGCTCTAGAAATCCATTATGGTGGCTTTCTCTAAATTGTGAGAAATAGCCCAACAGTTCTGTCCTTCAAAACGGGTGTTTCAATGACCTAATTCCAAATCCCCTCCTCGATCTGAATTCATTCTCGAGCACTGTAAAAAC
This sequence comes from Allium sativum, assembly GCA_030737875.1. Taxonomy (NCBI): domain Eukaryota; kingdom Viridiplantae; phylum Streptophyta; class Magnoliopsida; order Asparagales; family Amaryllidaceae; genus Allium; species Allium sativum. Next base: position 743,062,268 of record CM060921.1, read on the forward strand.
TACGTGGCCCACCAACCAAAACCACAGTGGGGAGCCGATCGTTTTTCTTGTTGGGTCAATCACGATCTGGGACCATTTGGGAACCTACTACAACAACTATATAACGAGTTTGGGTAGCCGATCGTTATTCATGTGGGCCCAAGCATGATGTGGAACCATCGGCCTCTGAAACGCGCGTCGATCATGAAATTCTTACGCTCGGCTTCGCAAATTCGGAAGCCGAGATCTATGTTTCGGAGCGGCTAGGAAACCTCCATAGTAAATTTCTAGGTAAGATGGGTAGACGCTAAAATGCCTAGGCTTGCAAACCGTATGTTGATCTATAAATTCTTACACTTGCATTCGCTAGTTCAAAAGCCGAGATCGAGGTTCGGACTGCCCTCGAAAGCCACTGTGATGACTTTCTGCATAGCGTGGGAAATAGCCCAACAGTTATGTCCTCCAAAACGAGCGATTCGGTGCTCTAATTCTGAAAACCCCCCTCGATTTGAATTCATTCCCGGGCCTTGTACACACCACCTGCCTGACCCACCCAACCCACGGTGGGGAGCTGATGGTTTTCCTAGTTGGGCCGGTCGCGATACGGGACCGCTTGGGAAACTACTACAGCAACTTTATGCCGAGTATGGGCAACCGATCATTATTCCCGTTGGCCCGGGCGCGATACGGAACAGTCGGGCCTCCGAAACTAGCGTCAATCATGAAATTCCTATGCTTGGATTCACAAATTCAGAAGCCGAGATCTATGTTTCAGAGCGGCTAGGAAATCTGAATAATAAATTTCAACGTAAGATAGGTGGATGCTAAACCGCCCAGGCTTACAAAGCGTCCGTTGATCTGGAAATACCTATGCTCTCATTCGCTAGTTCGAAAGCCGAATTCGAGCGTTCGGAGCGCTCTCGAAAGCCACTCTGATGAGTTTCTGTAGAGCGTGGGAATCGCCCAACGATTCTGTCCTTTAAAACGAGCGTTTCATTGACCTAATTCCAAAAAACCCCTCTGTTCAAATTCATTGTCGGGCCTTGTACACACCACCGGACCCACCCAGCTAACCCAAGGTGGGGAGCCGATCATTTTTCTAGTTGGGTCGGTCGTGATCCTGGACCGTTTAGGAACCTACCTAGCAAATTTATACCGAGTTTGGGCAGCCGATCATTATTCCCCATTGGCCCGGGTGCAATACGGAAACCTCGGCCCTCCGAAATGAGCGTCGATCGTGAAATTCCAATGCTCTCCTTCGCAAATTCGGAATCCAAGATCTATGTTTCGGAGCAGCTAGGAAAGCCCCACAGTAAATTTCTACGTAAGATGGGTAGACACTAAACCTCCTAGGCTTAAGAAGCGTGCGTTGATCTGGAAATTCCTAAACTTGCATTCCCTAGTTCGGAAGCCGAGATCGAACGTTCAGAGCGCTCTTAAAAGCAATCGTGGTGACTTTCGGCAGCGTGTGGGAAATCGCCCAACAGTTTCTATCCTTCAAAATGAGTGTTTCATTGACCTAATTCCAAAAACCCCCCTTGATTCGAATTCATACTTGGGACTTGTACATGCCATCCGCCCCTCCCACCCAACCAACGATGGGGTGCTGATTGTTTTCTTGTTGGGTCGGTCACAATCGGGGACCGTTTAGGAAACTACCATAGCAACTTTATAACGAGTTTGGGTAGCCGATCCTTATTCCCTTTGGTTCGGCCGTGATACAGAACCGTCAGGCCTGCGAAACACGCATCGATCGTGAAATTCCTACCCTCGGCATCACAAATTTGGAAGCCGATGTTTCGGAGCGGCTAGGAAACCTCCATAGTAAATTCCTATGTAAGATGGTTAGACGTTAAACCGCCCAGGCTTATGAAGCATGCGTTAGTCTGGAAATTCCAATACTTGCATTTGCTAGTTTGAAACTCAGGACTGAGGTTTCAGACCGCTCTCAAAATCCACTATGGTGACTTTCTATAGAGCGTGAGAAATAGCCAAACAGTTCTATCCTTCGAAATGAGTGTTTCAATGAACTAATTCCAAAAACCCCTCCTCTATTCGAATTCATTCTCAGGCCTTATGCACACCATCCGCCCCACTCACCCAACCCACGGTGGAGAGCCGATATATTTTCTAGTTAGGCCGATTGTGATCTGGGACCTTTTGGGAACCTACCATAGCAACTTTATACTGAGTTTGGGCAGCCGATCATTATTCCCTTTGGCCCGGCCGTGATATAGAGCCGTCGGGCCTCCGAAACGAGCATCGATCGTGAATTTCCTACGCTCGGCTTCATTATTCGGAAGCCGAGATATATCTTTCGGAGTGGCTAGGAAACCTCCATAGTAAATTTCTACATAAGATGGGTAGACGCTAAACCGCCCAGGCTTACGAAGCATGCATTGATCTGGAAATTCCCATACTCGCCTTTTCTAGTTCGAAAGCTGATATAGAGAATTCAAAGTGCTCTCGAAATCCACCATTGTAACTTTCTGCCGAGCATGGGAAATCGGCCAACAGTTATGTCCTTCAAAACGAGCGTTTCGGTGACCTAATTCCAATAACCCCCCTCGGTTCGAATTCATTCTAGGGCCTTGTAGGTCGTGATCTTGGGACTGTTTGGGAACCTACTATCGCAACTTTATACCGAGTTTGGGCAGTCGGTCATTATTTCCATTGGCCCAACTGTGATATAGAACCGTTGGGCCTCCGAAATGCAGGTCGATCGTTTAATCCCTATTCTTAGCTCCGCAAATTCGGAAGACGAAATCTATGATTCAAAGCAGCTTGGAAACCTCCATATTAAATTCCTATGTAAGATGGTTAGATGCCAAACTGCCCAGGCTTATGAAGCATTAATTGATCTGGAAATTCTATACTCGCATTCGCTAGTTCGAAAGACGAGACCGACGGTTCGGAGTGCTCTCGAAATCCACTTTGGTGACTTTGTGCAAAGCGTGAGAAATAGCCCAACAGCTCTATCCTTCGAAATGAGTGTTTCAGTGAACTAATTCCAAAATCCCCTCCTCGATTCGAATTCATTCTCGGGCCTTGTACACACCACCCGCCCCACCTACCCAAACCACGGTGGGGAGCCGATCGTTTTTCTAGTTGGGCCGGTCGTTATCGGGACCATATGGGAACCTATTCTTGCAACTTTATAACGAGTTTTGGCAACCGATCATTATTCATGTTGGCTCGATCGCGATATGGAACCATTGGGACTCTGTAGCGTGGGTCAATCGTGAAATTCCTACGCTCGGCTTTGCCAATTCGGAAGCCAAGATCTATATTTCGGAGCGGCTAGGAAACCTCCATAGTAACTTTCTATGTAAGATGGGCTGATGCTAAACCGTCCAGGCATACGAAGCGTGCATTGATCTGGAAATTCCTACGCTTGCATTCGCTAGTTCCAAAGCTGAGATCAAGGATTCGGTGCGCTCTCGAAAGCCACTATGATGACTTTCTGCAGAGCGTGGAAAATCCTTCAATAGTTTTTTCCTCCAAAAAGAGCGATTTGGTGACCTAATTCGGAAAACCCCCCTCGCTTCGAATTCATTCTCGGGCCTTGTACACACCACCCGACCCACCCAACCCACGGTGGGGAGCTGATCATTTTTCTAGTTGGGCTGATCGCGATCCGAGACCTTTTGTGAACCTACCATAGCAACTTCATACTGGATTTAGGCAGCTCATCATTATTCCCATCGGCCCGGCCGTGATATAGAACCTTCAAGCCTCCAAAACGAGCATCGATCGCGAAATCCTACGCTTGGCTTCGCAAATTCGAAAGCCGAGATCTATGTTTCGGAGCGGCTCCGAAATCTCCATAGTAAATTTCTAAATAAGATAGGGAGACGCTAAACCACCCAGGCTTACGAAGCGTGCATTGATCTGGAAATTCATATACTCGCATTCTCTTGTTCGAAAGCTGAGATCGAGGATTCGGAGCAATCTCGAAAGACACAAGGGTGACTTTCTACCGAGTGCAGGAAATCGCCCAACAGTTCTGTCCTTCAAAACCAGCGTTTCGGTGACCTAATTCCAATAAACCCCTCGGTTGGAATTCATTCTCAGGCCCTATAGGTCGCGAACTGGGATCGTTTAGGAAATTACTATAGCATCTTTATACCAAGTTTGTGCAGCCGATCATTATTCTCGTTAGCCCAAGCGCGATACGGAATAGTCGGGCCTCCCAAACGAGCGTCGATCGTGAAATTCCTACTCTCGGCTTTGCAAATTCGGAAGCCGAGATCTATGTTTCGGAGCGGCTAGGGCACCTCCATTGTAAATTTCTATGTAAGATGGGCAGACGCTAAACTTCCCAGGCTTGCGAAGCGTGCATTGATCTGGAAATTCCTACACTTCCATTTGCTAGTTCGAAAGCCAAGATCGAGGGTTTAGAGCGCTCTCGAAAGCCACTGTGGTGACTTTCTGTGGAGCATGGGAAATCGCCCAACAGTTCTGTCCTCAAAAACGAGCGATTCGGTGACCTAATTGGAATACCCCCTCGGTTCGAATTCATTCTCGGACCTTGTAAACACCACATGTCCCACCTACCTAACCCACGGTGGGGAGCCGATCGTTTTTCTAGTTGGGCCGATCGCGATCTGGGACCGTTTGGGAACTACCATAGCAACTTTATACCGAGTTTGGTGAGCCAATCATTATTCCCGCTGGCTTGGCCGTGACAAAGAACCATCGGGCCTCCGAAACTTGCATCGATTGTTAAATAATACGCTTGGCTCCGCAAATTCGGAAGACGAAATATATGTTTCGGAGCGGCTAGGAAACCTCCATAATAAATTCCTACGTAAGATGGTTAGATGCTAAACCACCCAGGCTTATGAAGCATGAATTGATCTGGAAATTCCTATACTCACATTCGCTAGTTCGATAGTCGAGATCGAGGGTTCGGAGGGCTCTCAAATTCCACTATGATGACTTTTTGCAGAGCTTGAGAAATAGCCCAATAGTTCTGTCCTTCGAAACGAGTGTTTCAAGGAACAAATTCCGAAAACCCCTCCTCGATTTGAATTCATTCTCGGGCCTTGTACAAACCACCTGCCTCACCCACCCACCCCCCGGTTAGGAGCCAATCGTTTTTCTCGTTGGGCCGGACGCGATTCGAGACCATTTGGGAACCTACTATAGCAACTTTTTAATGAGTTTGGGCAGCCCATCATTATTCACATTGGCCCGGGCGAGATTTGGAACCGTCGGGCCTCTGAAACGCACGTCGATCGTGAAATTCCTATGCTCGACTTCGCAAATTCGGAATCCGAAATCTATGTTTCGGAGTGGCTAGGAAACCTCCATCGTAAATTTCAATGTAACATGGGTAGATGCTAAACCACCCAGGCTTACAAAGCATGCGTTGATCTAGAAATTCCTACACTCGCATTCGCTGGTTCGAAAGCAAAAATCGAGGGTTCAGAGCCCTCTCAAAAGCCACCATGGTGCCTTTCTGTAAAGCATGGGAAATCACCCAACTGTTCAGTCCTCAAAAACGAGCGATTCAGTGACCTAATTCGAAAACCCCCATTGGTTCGAATTCATTCTCAAACCTTGTAAACACCACCCGCCCCACCCACTCAACCCATGGTGGGGACCCGATCGTTTTTCTTGTTCGGCCGGTCGCGATCCACGAACATTTGGGTACCTACCATAACAACTTTATACCGAGTTTGGGTAGCCGATCATTATTCTCGTAGGCCCGGCCGAGATATAGAACCTTCGGGCTTTCGAAACTCGCATCGATCTTTAAATTCCTATGCTCAACTCTACAAATTCGGAAGCCGAAAAATATGTTTTGGAGCGGCTAGGAAACCTTCATAGTAAATTCCTACGTAAGATGGTTAGATGCTAAACTGCCCAGGCTTATGAAGCATTCATTGATCTGGAAATTCGTATACTCACATTCGCTAGTTCAAAAGTCGAGATCGAGGGTTCGGAGCACTCCCGAATTCCACTATGATGACTTTTTGAAGAGCATGAGAAGTAGCCCAATAGTTCTGTCCTTCGAAACGAGTGTTTCAATGACCTAATTCCAAAAACAACTCCTCGATTCGAATTCATTCTTGGGCGTTGTACAAACCATCCACCTCACCCACCCAACCCACGGTGGGCAGCCAATAGTTTTTCTAGGTGGTCCAGTCGCGATTCGGTGACATTTGGGAACCGATTGTATCAACTTTATAATTAGTTTAAGTAGCCCATCGTTATTCACGTTGGCCCAGGGGCGATTTGGAACCGTCGGGTCTCCAAAACGCGAATCGATCGTGAAAGTCCTAAGCCTGGGTTCACAAATTCGAAAGCCAAGATCTATGTTTTTGAGCGGCTAGGAAACCTCCATAGTAAATTTCAATGTAAGACAGGTAGATTCTAAACCGCCCAGGCTTACAAAGCGTGCGTTGATCTGGAAATTTTTGCACTCGCATTTACTAGTTCGAAAGCAAAGATCGAGGGTTCAAAATGCTCTTGAAAGCCACCGTGGTGACTTTCTGTAGCGCATGGGAAACCGCTCAATAGTTCTATCCTCCAAAATGAGAAATTCAATGACCTAATTCGAAAAAAAAACCTCAGTTCGAATTCATTCCCGAGCTTTGTAGACACCACCCGCCCCACACACCCAACCCACGTTAGGGAGCCGATTGTTCTTCTAGTTGGGTCGGTCGCGATCCGGGAACGCTTGGGAAACTACCATAGAAACTTTATATTGAGTTTGGGCAGCCAATCATTATTCCCATTGGCCCGGCCGTGATACAGAACCATCGGGCCTCCGAAACGCGCATTGTCGTTGAATTCCAACACTCGGCTTCGCAAATTAGGAAGCCGAGATATATGTTTCGGAGCAGCTAGGAAACCTACATAGTAAATTCCTATGTATGATGGTTAGACGCTAAACCGCCCAGGCTTATAAAGCATGCATTGACCTGGAAATTCCTATACTCGCATTCGCTAGTTCGAAAGTTGAGACTGAGGGTTCAGAGCGCTCTCGAAATCCACTACGATGACTTTCTGCAGAGCGTGAGAAATAACCCAATAGTTCTATCCTTCGAAACGAGTGTTTCAATGACTTAATTCCAAAAACCCCTCCTCAATTCGAATTCATTCTCGGGCCTTGTACACACCACCTGGCCCATACACATAACCCACGGTTGGGAGCCAATCGTTTTTCTAATAGGGCCGGTCGCGATCTGAGAACATTTGGGAACCTACCGTAGCAATTTTATAACTAGTTTGGGTAGCCCATTATTATTCACGTTGGCCCGGACGCGATATGAAACTGTCGGGCCTCTGAAACATGCTTCGATCGTGAAATTCCTACGCTCGACATTAGAAATTCAGAAGCCGAGATCTTGGTTTCGGAGCGGCCTTGAAACCTCCATGGTAAATTTCAATGTAAGATGGGTAGACACTAAACTGCCCAGGCTTACGAAGCGTGCATTGATCTAGAAATTCCTACACTTGTATTTGCTAGTTCGAAAGATGAGATCGAGGGTTTGGAGCGCTTTCGAAAGCCACCTTGGTGACTTTTCGCAGTGCGTGGGAAATCGCCCAATAGTTTTGTCCTCTTAAATGAGCAATTAGGCGAACTAATTCGAAAAACCCCTCTCGGTTCGAATTCATTCTCGGGCCCTGTACACACCACCCACCCCACCCACCCAACCCATGGTGGGGAGCCGATCGTTTGTCTGGTTGGGCTGATCGCGATCCGGGACCGTTTGGGAACATACCATAGCAAATTTATACCGAGTTTGGGTAGCCAATCATTATTCCCGTTGGCCTGGCCATGGTACAGAACCGTCGGGCCACCGAAACGTGCGTTGAACATGAAATTCCTACACTCGGCTCCGCAAATTTGAAAGAAAAAATTAATGTTTCAGAGCGGCTAGGAAGCCTCCATAGTACATTCCTATGTAAGATGGTTAGACGCCAAACCGCCTTGGCTAATGAGCCATGCATTGAGCCAGAAATTCCTATACTCGCATTTGCTAGTTCAAAAGTCGAGACCGAGGGTTCAGAGCGCTCTCGAAATCTACCATGGTGACGTTCCACAGAGCGTGAGAAATAGCCCAATAGTTCCATCCTTCGAAACGAGTGTTTTATTGACCTAATTCCAAAAACTCCTCCTCGATTCGAATTCATTCTCGGGCCTTGTACACGCCACCACCGCACCCACCCAACCAAGGGGGGAGCCAATCATTTTTCTAGTTGGGCCGGTCGCGTTCTGGGATCATTTGGGAACCTACTATAGCAACTTTATAACGAGTTTAGGCAACACATCATTATTCACGTCGGCCCGGGCGCGATATGGAACCGTCGTGCCTTTGAAACGCGCATCGATCGTGAAATTCTTACGCTCGGCTTAGTTAATTCGGAAGGCGAGATCTATATTTCAGAACGGTTAGGAAACCTCCATAGTAAATTTCTACGTAAGATGGTTAGACACTAAACCGCACAGACTTACGAAGCGTGCGTTGATTGGGAAATTCCTGTCCTCGCATTCGCTAGTTCGAAAGCCGAGATCAAGGATTCGGAGCGCTCTTGAAAGCCATCGTGGTGACTTTATGAAGAGCGTGGGAAATTGCCCAACAGTTCTGTACTTCAAAACGAGCGTTTTAGTTACCTAAATTCAAAAAACCACCTCGATTCAAATTCGTTCTCGGGCCTTGTACACACCACCTGTCCCACCCACCCAACCTATTATGGGGAGCCAACTTTTTTCTAACTGTGCCAGTCGCGATCCAAGACCATTTGGGAACTTACCTAGCAACTTTATACCGAGTTTGGGCAGCCGGTCATTATTCCCGTTGGCCCAAGCATGGTATGGAACCTTCGGGCCTTCAAAACGCGCGTCGATCGTGAAATTCCTATGCTCGACTTATCAATTCGAAAGTTGAGATATATGTTTCGGAGCAACCAGAAAACCTGCACAGTAAATTTCTATGTAAGATGGGTAGACGCTAAACCGCCCAGGCTTACGAAGCGTGTGTTAATAAGGAAATTCCTATACTCTCATTCGCTAGTTCGAAAGCCGAGATCAAGGGTTCAGAGCGCTCTCGAAAGCCACTTTGGTGACTTTCTGTAGAGCGTGAGAAATTGCCCAACAGTTTTGTTCTTGGAGACGAGAGTTTCAGTGACCTAACTCTAAAAACCACACCTCCGTTTGAATTCATTCTCATGTCTTGTACACACCACCTGCCCTATCCATTCAAAGTATAGTGGAGAGTCGATCATTTTTCCAGTTGGGCCAATCGTGATTCGAGACCGTTTGGGAACCTACCATAGCAACATTACGTCAAGTTTGGGCAGCCGATTATTATCCCGGTTGGCCCGGTCAGGATACGGAACCGTCGGCCCTCCGAAAGTAGCATCGATCGTGAAATTCCTACTCTTGGTTTTGCAAATTCGAAGGCTGAGATCTATGTTTCGTAGCGTCTAGGAATTCTCCGTAGCAAAATTTCTACGCAAGATGTGTAGACACTAAACCTCCCAGGCTTACGAAGCGTGCGTTCATCTAGAAATTCCTATACTCGCATTCACTACTTCGAAAGCCAAGATCGAGAGTTCATAGCACTCTCGAAAGCCATTGTGTTGACTTTCTGCGGAGCATAGGAAATCCCCAATAGTTTTATCCTTCAAAACGAGCATTTCCGTGACCTAGTTCCAAATACCCAATTGTTTCGAATTCATTCTCGTCCCTTGTATACTCCGCCCGCCCAACCACCCCACCCATGGTAGGGAGCCAATTGTTTTTTAATTGGGCCGGTCACGAACCGGGACCGTTTGGGAACCTACTATAGCGTCTTAATACCGAGTTTGGGCAGCTGATCATTATTACTATTGGCCCGGGCATGATATGGAATAGTTGGGCCTCCGAACGTGCGTCGATCATGAAATTCCGACACTTGGCTTCTCAAATTCGGAAGCCGAGATCTATGTTTTGGACCTGCTAGGAAACCTCCATAGTAAATTTTTACATAAGATGGGTAGACGCTAAACCGCCCAGGCTTATGTAGCATGCGTTGATCTGGAAATTCCTGTACTCGCATTTGCTAGTTCGAAAGCCGTGATCGAGGGTTCGGAGCGCTCTCGAAAGCTACCTTGGTGACTTTCTGCAGAGTGTGGGAAATCGCCCAACAGTTCTGTCTTTCAAAACGAGCGTTTCGGTGACCTAATTTCAAAAAAACCCCAGGGTTCAAATTCATTCTCGGGCCTTTTACACACCACTTACCCACCATCCAACCCACGGGGGAGAGCCAATCATTTTTCTTGTTGGGTCGGTCGCGATCCGGAACCGTTTGAGAACCTACTATAGCAACTTTATGCCGAGTTTGGGCAGCCGATCAGTATTCCAGTTGGCTCGGGCGTGATACGGAACCGTTGGCCCTTCGAAACGAGCATCGATTGTGAAATTCCTACGCTCAGCTTCGCAAATTTGGAAGCCGAGATCTATGTTTCAAAGCGGCTAGGAAACCTCCTTAATAAATTACTACGTATGATGGGCAGACGCTAAACTGCCAAGGCTTACAAAGCGTGCGTTGATCTGGAAATTCCTATACTCGCATTCCCTAGTTCGAAAGCCTAGATCGATGGTTCGGAGCGCTCTCGAAAGCTACCGTGGTGACGTTCTACAGAGCGTGGGAAATCGCCCAACAATTTTTTCCTTTAAAATGAGCGTTTCGGGAACCTTATTCCAAAAATCCCCTTGGTTCGAATTCTTTCTCGGCCCTTGTACACACTACATGCCCCCACCCACCCAAGCTACAGTGGGGAACCGATAGTTTTTCTAGTTGGGCCTGTCGCAATACGGGGTCGTTTAGGGACCTACACTAGTAACTTTATACCAAGTTTAGGCGGCCGATCATTATTCCCGTTGGCCCGGGCGGGCGCGATACGGAACTGTCGGGCCTCCGAAACATGCTTCGATCGTGTAATTCCTAAGCTTGCTTCGCAATTTCAGAAGCCGAGATCTATGTTTTGGAGCGACTTGGAAACCTCCATAGTAAATTTCTACTTAAGATAGGTAGACTCTGAACCGCCGAGGCTTAAGAAGCGTGTGTTCATATGGAAATTCCTACACTCGCATTCGCTAGTTCGAAAGCTGAGATCGAGGGTTCAGAGCACTCTCGAAAGCAATTGTGGTGACATTCTGCAGAGCGTGGGAAATCGCCCAACTGTTTTGTACTTCGAGACGAGCATTTCAGTGAACTAACTCCAAAAAACCCCCCTTAGTTCGGATTCATTCTCCGGTCTTGTACACACCACCCGCCCTACCCATTCAACCTATGGTGGGGAGCCGACCGTTTTTCTAGTTGGGTCGATCGCGATCCGGGACCATTTGGGAACCTATTATAGCTACTTTATACGAGTTTGGGCAGCTGATCATTATCCTCGTTGGTATGACCGCGATACCGAACCATCGTCCCTCTGAAACGAGCGTCGATCGTGAAATTCCTATGCTCAGCTTCGCAAATACGGAAGCCGAGAACTATGTTTCGGAGTGGCTAGGAAACCTCCATATTAAATTTCTACGTAAGATGGTAGATGCTAAACAGCCCAGGCTTACGAAGCGTGTGTTGATCCGGAAATTCCTATACTTGCATTCTCTAGTTCAAAAGCCGAGATCGAGGGTTCGGAGTGCTCTCGAAAGCCACCGTGGTGACTTTCTGCAGAGCGTGGGAAATCGCCCAACAGTTTTGTCCTTCAAAACGAGCACTTCGGTGACCTAATTCCAAAAACCTCCCTCGGTTCGAATTCATTCTCGGGCCTTGTACACATTACCCTCCCCACCCACCCAACCTACGGTGGGGACCCGATCGTTTTTCTACTTGGGCCTGTCGCGATCCGGGACAGTTTCGGAATCTACAATAGTAACTTTATTCCGAGTTTGGGCAGTCGATCATTATTCCCGTTGGCCCGGCCGTGATACAGAACCGTCGGGCCTCCGAAACGCGCATCGATCGTGAAATTCCTATGCTCGACTTAGCTAATTCGGAAGCCGAGATCTATGTTTTAGGGCAGCTACAAAACCTCCATAGTAAATTCTACATAAGATGGGTAGACGCTAAAACGCGCAAGCTTACGAATCGTGTGTTGATTTGGAAATTCCTATACTCGCATTCGCTAGTTCGAAAGCCGAGATCGAGGGTTCGGAGCACTCTCGAAATCCATTGTCGTGACTATATACAGAGCGTGGGAAACTGCCCAACAGTTTTGTACTTCGATACGAGCGTTTTAGTGACCTAACTCCAAAAACCACACCTCAGTTCGAATTCATTCTCAGGTCATGTACACACCACTCGCCCTACCCATTTAACCGATGGTGCGGAGCCGATGGTTTTTCTAGTTGGGCCGGTCACGATCCGGGACAGTTTGGGAACCTACTAAAGCAACTTTGTGCTGAGTTTGGGCAGCCGATCATTTTTCCCGTTGGCCTGGGCACGATACAAAACAGTCAGGCCTCCAAAACGAGCATCGAAAGTGAAATTCCTACGTGCAGCTTCTTAAATTCAAAAGACAAGATCTACGTTTCGGAGCGGGTAGGAAACCTCCATAGTAAATTTCAATGTAAGATGGGTAGACGCTAAATCGCTCAAGCTTACGGAGCGTGCGTTGATTTGGAAATTCCTATATTTGCATTCGCTAGTTCGAAAGCCAAGATCGAGGGTTTGAAGCGCTCTCGAAAGCCACAGTGGTGACTTTCTGCAGAGCGTGTGAAATCGGCTAATGGTTCTGTCTTTCAAAATGAGCGTTTTGGTAACCTCATTCCAAAAAACACCCTTGGTTCGAATTCGTTCTTGTGCCTTGTACACACCACATGCCCAACCCACCCAAGCCACGTTGGAGAGCCGATCCTTTTTACAGTTGGGCCGGTCACGATTCGGGACCATTTCGGAACCTACAATAGTAACTTTATACCGAGTTTGGGCAGCCGATCATTATTCACGTTGGCCCAGGCGCGATACGGAACCGTCTGGCCTCCGAGATGCGTATCGATCGTGAAATTCCTAAGCTCGACTTTGCAATTTCGGAAGCCAAGATCTATGTTTCAAAGCAGCTTGGAAACCCCCATAGTAAATTTCTATGCAAGATAGGTAGACGCTAAACCACCTAGGCTTACGAAGCGTTTGTTGATAAGAAATTTCTATACTTGCATTCGCTGGTTCGAAAGCCGAGATCAAGGGTTCGTAGCGCTCTCGAAAGCCACTGTGGTGACTTTTCGTAGAGCGTGGGAAATCACCCAACAATTTTGTACTTTGAGATGAGCGTTTCAGTGAACTAACTTCAAAAACCCCACCTCAATTCGAATTCATTCTCAGGTTTTGTACATATCACCCACCCTGCTCATTCAATCTATGGTGGGGAGATGATCATTTTTCTAGTTTGGTCGGTTGTGATCCGAGACCATTTGGGTACCAACCATAGAAACTTCATACCGACTTTGGCAGCCGATCATTATTCTCATTGGCCCGGTCGTGATACGGAACCATCGGCCCTCCGAAACGAGCTTTGATCGTGAAAATCCTATGCTCGGCTTCGCAAATTCGGAAGCCGAGATCTATGTTTCGGAGTGGCTAGGAAACCTCTATAGTAAATTTCTACGTAAGATGGGTAGACGCTAAACCACCCAGGCTTACGAAGCATGCATTGATCTCTAAATTCCTATACTCGCATTCGCTAGTTCTAAAGCCAAGATCGTGGGTTTGGAGCTCTCTTGAAAGCCACTGTGGTGACTTTCTGCAGAGCGTAGAAAATCGCCTAACAATTCTGTCCTTCAAAACAAGAATTTCGGTGACATAATTCCAAAAACCTCCCTCAGTTCGAATCCATTCGCGGGCCTTGACGCACTACCCTCCCTACCCACCCAACCCACGTTGGGGAGCCGATCGTTTTTCTAGTTGGGCCTGTCACGATCCGGGACTGTTTGGGAACCTACTATGGCAACTTTGTACCGAGTTTGGGCAGTCGATCATTATTCCCATTGGCCCGGGCGCAGTAGGGAACAGTCAGGCCTCCAAAACGAGTGTTGATTGTGAAATTCCTACACTCAGGTTCCTAAATTTAGATGCTGAGATCTATGTTTCTGAGCGGCTAGGAAACCTCCACCGTAAATTTCTACGCAAGATGGGTAGATGCTAAACTACCCAGGCTTACGAACATGCATTGATCAGGAAATTTCTACACTTGCATTTGCTAGTTCGAAAGCCGAGATCGAGGGTTCGGAGTGCTCTCGAAAGCCACTGTGGTGACTTTCTACAAAGCGTGGGAAATCGCCCAACAGTTCTGTCCTTCAAAACGAGCGTTTCGGTAACCTAATTCCAAAAACCCCCCCTCGGTTCGAATTCATTCTCGGGCCTTGTACACACCACCCGCCCTACCCACGCGCCCTACCCACCCAACCCATGGTGGGGAGCCGATCGGTTTTCTAGTTGGGTCGGTCGCGATTTGGGACTGTTTAGGAACCTACCTTGCAACATTATACCGAGTTTGGGCAGCCGATCATTTTTCCCATTGGCCCGGGCACGATACGAAACCATCGGCCCTTCGAAACGAGCATCGATTGTGAAATTCCTATGCTTGGTTTCGCAAATTTGGAAGCCGAGATCTATGTTTCAAAGTGGTTGGTATGCCTCAACAGTAAATGTCTACATAAGATGGGTAGATGCTAAACTGGCAAGGCTTACAAAGCGTGTGTTGATTTGGAAATTCCTATACTCACATTCCCTAGTTCGAAAGCCGAGATATATGGTTCATAGCGCTCTCGAATGCCACCGTGGTGACTTTCTTCAGAGCATGGGAAATCGCCTAATAGTTTTATCCTTCAAAATGAGCGTTTCGGTGACCTTATTCCGAAACCCCACTCGGTTCGAATTCATTCTCGGGCCTTGTACACACCACATGCCCCACCCACCCAAGCCACGATGGGGAGCCGATCGTTTTTCAAGTTGGTTCGGTCGTGATCCGGGAACGTTTGGGAACCTTCAATAGCAACAATGTACTAAGTTTGGGCAGCCGATCAATATTCCCGCTCGCCCGGGAACGATGTGGAACCGTTGGGCCTTCGAAATGCGCGTTGATCGTGAAACTCCTAAGCTAGGCTTTGCAATTTCGGAAGACGAGATCTATGTTTCGGAGCGGCTTGGAAACCTCCATAGTAAACTTCTACGTAAGATGGGTAGACGCTAAACCGCCAGGCTTATGAAGCATGCATTGATATGGAATTACCTATACTCGCATTCGCTAGTTCGAAAGCCGAGACCGAGGGCTCGGAGCACTCCCGAAAGCCACTGTGGTGACTTTCTGCAGAGTGTGGGAAGTCACCCAACAAATTTGTACTTCAAGACAAAAGTTTAAGTGACCTAACTCCAAAAACCCCACCTCAGTTCGAATCCATTCTGGTGTCTTGTACACACCACCAGCCCTACCCATTCAACCTATGGTGGGGAGCCAATCGTTTTTCCCGTTGGACCGGTCACGATCCGGGAACGTATGGGAACCTACCATAGAAACTTTATACTGAGTTTGGGTAGCCGATCATTATTCTCTTTGGCCCGGCCGCGATACGGAACCGTCGGCCTCCGAAATGAGCATAGATCGTGAAATTCCTACGTTCGGCTTCGTAAATTCGGAAGCCGAGATTTATGTTTCGGAGTGGCTAGGAAACCTCCATAGTAAATGTCTACGTAAGTTGGGTAGACGTTAAACCAACCAGGCTTACAAAGTGTGCATTGATCTATAAACACCAATACTTACATTCGCTAGTTTGAAAGCCGAGATCGAGGGTTCGGAGCGCACTCGAAAGCTACCATGGCGACTTTCTGCAAAGCATGGGAAATCGCACAACAGTTCTATCCTTCAAAACGAGCATTTCCGTGACCTAATTCTAAAAACCTCCCTCGGCTCGAATTCATTCTCGGGCCTTGTACACACCACCATCCCCACCCACCCGACCCCCGGTGGGGAGCCGATCGTTTTACTAGCTGGGCCGGTCTCGATTCAGGAATGTTTGGGAACCTACGATAGCAACTTTATACCAAGTTTGCGCAGCGGATCATTATTCCCAATGGCCCGGGGGCGATCCGGAATAGTTGGGCTTTCGAAAGGAGCGTCGATCGTGAAATTCCTAAGCTCAGCTTCGCAAATTCGGAAGCCATGATCTGTGTTTCGGAGTGGCTAAGAAACCTCCATAGTAAATTTCTACGTAAGATGGGTAGACGCTAAACCACCCAAGCTTACGAAGCGTGCGTTGATCCAGAAATTCCTATACATGCATTCGCTAGTTCGGAAGCCGAGATCGAGGGTTCGGAGCGCTCTCGAAAGACACCGTGGTGACAATCTGCAGAGCGTGGGAAATCGTCCAACGGTTTTGTCCTTCAAAACGAGCGTTTCTACGACCTAATTCCAAAAACCACCCTTGGTTCGAATTCATTCTCGGCCTTGTACACACCACCCGCACCACCCACCCAACCCATGGTGGGGAGCCGATCGTTTTTCTAGTTGGGTTGGTCGCAAAACAAGACCATTTGGGAACCTACCTAGCAACTTTATACCGAGTTTGGGCAACTGATCATTATTCCCATTGGCCTGGGCACGATACGGAATCGTCGTCCCCCGAAACGAGCATCGATTTTGAAACTCCTACGCTCAGCTTCGCAAATTCAGAAGCCAAGATCTATGTTTCGCAGCGGCTAGGAAACCTCCAAAATAAATTTCTATGTAAGATGGGTAGATGCTAAACCACCAAGGGTTACGAAGCATGTGTTGATCTGGAAATTCCTATACTCGCATTCCTTAGTTCGAAACCCGAGACCGAGGGTTCAAAGCGCTCTCGTTGTAGAGTGTAGGAAATCACACAACAGTCTATCTTTTTAAATGAGCGTTTCAGTGACCTAATTCCAAAAATCACCCTCGGTTCGAATTCATTCTCAAGCCTTGCACACACCACATGCCCTACCCACCCAAGCCACGGTGGAGGGCCGATCGTTTTACTAGTTGGGTCGGTCAGGATCTGGGACCGTTTGGGAACCTACAATAGCAATTTTATACCGAGTTTGGGCAGCTGATCATTATTCCTATTGCCGCAAGAGCAATACCGAACCATCGGGCCTCCGAAATGCGCATCAATCGTGAAATTCCTAAGCTCGGCTTCGCAATTTAGGAAGCCGACACCTATGTTTCGAAGCGGCTTGGAAATCTCCATAGTAAATCTCTACGTAAGATGGGTAGATGCTAAACAGCCCAGGCTTACGTAGCGTGTGTTGATATGGAAATTCCTATACACGCATTCGCTAGTTCGAAAGCCAAGATCGATAGTTTGGAGCGCTCTCGAAAGCCACTGTGATGACTCTCTACAGAGCATGGGAAATCACCCAATAGTTTTGTCCGTCGACACGAGCGTTTCAGTGACCTAATTCCAAAAACCCCACCTCAGTTCGAATTCATTCTTAGTTATTGAACACACCCCTCACCCTACCCATTCAACCTATGGTAGGGAATAGATCATTTTTCGAATTGGGCCGATCGCGATCCGGGACCATTTGGGAATAGCAACTTTATACCGACTTTGGGCATCTAATCATTATTCTCTTTGGCCCGGCTGCGATACGGAACCGTTGGCCCTCCGAAACGAGCATCAATCACAAAATTCCTATGCTCGGCTTCACAAATTCGGAAGCCGATATTAATATTTCAGAGCGGCTAGGAAACCTCCATAGTAAATTCTATGTAAGATGGGTAGACGCTAAACCGCCCCGGCTTACGAAGCGTGCATTGATATGGAAATTCCTATACTCGCATTCGCTAATTTGAAAGCCGAGATCAAGGGTTCGAAGCGCTCTCGAAAGCCACCGTTGGGACTTTCTACAGAGTGTGGAAATCGCCCAAGAGTTCTGTCCTTCAAAACGAGCGTTTTGGTGACCTAATTCCAAAAAACCCCTCGGTTTGAATTCATTCACGGGCCTTGTATACACCACGCGGCCCACCCACTCAACCCATGGTTGGGAGCCGATCGTTTTTCTAGTTGGGCCGGTCGCGATCCAGGACTGTTTAGGAACCTACAATAGCAACTTTATACGGAGTTTGGGCAGCCGATCATTATTCCTGTTGGCCCGGGCAGTACGGAACCGTTGGACCCCCGAAACGAGCGTCGATTGTGAAATTCCTATGCTCGGCTTTGCAAATTCGAAAGCCAAGATCAATGTTTCATAGCAGCTAGGAAACCTCCAAAGTAAATTTCTATGTAAGACGGGTAGACACTAAACCACCAAGGCTTACGAAGCGTGCGTTGATCTGGAAATTCCTATACTCACATTACTCGCATTCCCAAGTTCGAAAGCCGAGATCAAGGGTTCGGAGTGCTCTCGAAAGACACAATGGTGACTTTCTACAGAGAGTGGGAAATCGTCCAATAGTTCTGTCCTTCAAAATGAGCATTTCGATGACGTAATTCTAAAAAAAACCTGTCAGTTCGAATTCACTCGGGCCTTGTACACACCACGCGCCCCACCCACCCAGCCAATGGTTGGGAGCCGATCTCTTTTTTAGTTTGGTCGGTCGCGATACGGAACCGTTTGGGAACCTACAATAGCAACTTTATATGGATTTTGGGTAGCCGATTATTATTCCCGTTGGCCAAGATGGTACGAAATCGTTGGGCCTCCAAAACGCGCGTCGATCATGAAATTCCTATATCATTATAGGTTCTCATGCCACTTATCTAAGTTATGTTCATAATGAACCATAGCCCCATTTTTAGGTTTTTAATGAATTTCAAGTTATGTCTATATTCCATATTCACCTATTTGATTCACATTATGCTCGAATTTCCCAATACAAGTACCATCCCAATTCTTATAATTTCCCTCGTTCCTAATTTAACGCGATCGCATATTTCAGCGGCATGTCTGGGCTCGAAGGTAGACTGGCTATAAAAACGAAAAGAGAAAATAAGGTGGGAAGAGAACAGATACGAGCATAATAACAAGATTGACATAAACATATAGTGGCATATTGATAAGATGGCATATAAAAACAGATCTGGTGAACATGAGATAGTAGAAATGTTTCTAACATGGTAGCGATGTCAGAATAGGCATGGCAAGATATAGCCAATAATTTAGATGTCCAACTAATAACTGATCCAATTTAACCACAAAAATGATAGGTACAAGGTGATCTAAAGAGAAAATTAGATCTATAATCAAAGGTTGATCTGACATGATAAAATTTAAGTTCCAAGTCATAGTTATGTCAGAATATCTGGGATTCACAAGTTATTATAGATTTGACAAGATTCAAGCAGTTACAGGCATAGATCCAAATTACAGGCATATTATGTTTTACTTTTTTATTATTTAAATCTAAAAGTAACTTAAACTCGTAGCGTTAGAAGAATAATAGAAGAGGTTAAATCATGGATCTACACTTGAATAACTTGAATAACTTGATTGCAGAAGAAGGAAAAAGGTTTAATCAGTCTGAGCACCGATAGCATCTAGTTCTCCATTAATTTAGGTGTGGAGAAACAAGAGAAATAGTGGCTTATTTATAGCCTAGAGCCAACGAACCAAGTCAGAAATCCATCCACGTACAGAAAACCTATTTTCCCAGATCTATGGTAGGGGGGTCGACCCCTCTTGAGGGGTCGACCCATGGGTCGATACCCCCCTTGAGGGGTCGACACCTCTTGGCGAGAAACTTGCCGCTTATGGAATTTTTTATTTTCCGAATTAATTATATATATATAATTCTCTTACATGTATACAAACTTCAAACCTTCGAAACTTCTTCATACGGTGTCTGTTTTACGCAAACTAAATGTCTGTCTTAACTAGAATTTCAAGAAGGACACAAAGGCATAGTCCATTTCCTTTAATTTTGAATATAAAATTAATTATTATTTAATTTATCCTCTTTAGTATGGCTAAAATTGCAGGGTGTTACAGAAACAGTGTTGTCTATTTTTAGACAACATGGTCAACCTTTTGGGAAATGTGTGGACGTATGGATAGACGATAATGATCCCCATCTAGCACACACTTATATTTTTCTAAATTATGCTGAAGTTGCACTGTTTGTTAGATAATCTGAAATTTCAATCATTGCTTTATTCATTTCTACATTTTTTTCATGTGTATAATCTAATGTAAAATTTTATTTATATTTACAATACTTATGAACATGAACATCCAAATGGAGAAATCAGTAAAGAATTTTTAGCTTGGTTTACAAATTACATTTATGAACCCAAAAATTGTGTTGTTGATGAAGGGTTGAAACATCTTGTAATGGGACCAAAAAGATTGGTCAAGACATATCCAATATACTTGGTTAATGGATATAAATTTAACACCAAACAGTACGGTGCTGAAAAATTAATGGACAACACAGGTGCATTTGTTTAAGGCAGTGACAATCCGGAAAATCACATTAATGATTTTTATGGGGTGATAATAAAAAATTTGCTACTGAAATATTTCTCATGACCCATGGAGGAGGTGTTTCTATTTAAATGCAATTGGTTTAGCAGTGTTCCAGGATATGGGATTAATGTGCGTAAGGATTATAATCTGACTGAAATAAAGCATACATCACACTATTACAAGAATGATCCTTTCATAGTAGACAAACAAGCATTTCAAGTTTATTACACTCCTTACCCGTCTTTAAAAAGAGATAAAGCAGATTGGTCGGCAGTTTTTAAAAACAATGGCCAGATTTACGTTCAATGGGAAGAAAATTCCAGAGAAGGAGCCCATCAGGAAGAACTCAAATAGAACAATGAAATAATAATTGAAGATGATTACACATATTTTGGATCTCTAGTCGATGAGACAAATGTTTTGGTTGAAGCATTCGAGAGTGCAGAGGAAGATACAATAGAATCTGAGTCTGAATCTGAATTAGAAGAAGATGATGACTGATGTAGATGATGAGTATTATCTTTCTAGTAGTAATGTAATTATGGAGTATACATCGTATGTTTTGCAATTCATGTAAATCTACTAAATTTTTGAATACTATGATCATTTTTTACATCTTTTGTGTCATATGCAGTTTTTCCAATTGATTAATCTTAAATCTATAATGTAATATGTTACTCCTTGGAATATGAGACCGAATCAAATACAAGTATAAACAATTTCATTATGTTTATGTCGCTTATTTAGTAGCTTATATCATTTGTGTTAAGGTAGCTATAAAATAAATTTGAATATAATGTTATTGTTATCTTTTAAAATGATTTGTTTGTGACAGGTATGTCATCAAGAGGGAATTCTTCAGGCCAGGGTTCTGGATAGCAATTCTCTGAGCATCCAGTCGTTTCCTTCATCCCTACGAGTACAAGATAAAAATTAATCTTTACCCAGCATGTTAATCGGTTTTTACTATACAGTTATGCATGTCATATTTAACGCAGGGTTTTCGATCTTCAACCTTCTAAGATTATTTTGGACGTTTTCCAAGCAGTATATAGGTCTTGGATGTCGAGATGTTAACCTAAGTGGGATCTGATCCCACCCCACATAAAGGAGGTCGTTTGGCAGGATGTGCTAGTAAGTATTTTTTATATATGTTTTGCATTTTAATTTCATTTAATTGCTGATATACTGCACATGTTTTACCAGTAATGTTTGTTTAACGTGAAACACAGGCTGAGGAGGATATACAGACGCATTACTTATAATTGGCTCAGATGGCTGGATGTAGAAAATATGGAAAAATTACAAAGATGGCATATCAACAATGAATAAAAGCATGAAAAGACCTCCATGGATGGGAGCAACCATTTGGGAAGGATTTCTGACGTATTTGGATAGTTATGAAGCGAAGGCTAATGTACTAATTTTTCTTTAAATATAAAAAATATTTACTCGATAAGTATTGTATCAAATTTTGAATGTACAGGTGGAGTCAGAAAGAAACACTGCAAATTAAAAAAAAAAATCCAATCACACATCAAGGAGGATTGAAGTCATTTCAGTAGTGGTGGCAGGAGTTGGTAAATTTTTTTGAATGCGACTTATATAAAAATTAATATGCTATATAATTTTAAAAATGTAATAATTTCTTGTAATAATCAAATTCAGGAGGCTGAGGGGTAGGGTCCAGTCTCATATATGGATGTGTTCACCCATACGCATGCCATCGAGCATGTCGATGAAGATGGGAACATCACATATACATGGCATGACAATAAATCCGGGAAGCGTTACATAAGATTTCATTATATGTAGAAATATTTGTAGTAATTGTAAAATTATAATAATATAATATATCATGATATTAATTTTAGAAACATTCTTATTTGGTCTTGCAAGAAAAGTTTATGAAGCAATGACAGAAGCGTCTAGCTGAGACTGGACATGAGAAGCTCACAACCGATAGGGAGGATATCATCTTTCAGTCAGTGATGGATCCAGCAACGTGAAATACATGTTATAGATTTGGAAATCAAGTGGTAAAGTATTTTTACCCTAATTTAATTTTCAGTTTAGAAATAAAATATCTTTTATGAGTTACAGGTTTTTAATATAACTGTAAACGGTTAAAAGATTTTTTAAATAATTGTTACAGTCCACCAATCAGCAGGCACAGAGCAGACAAACTAGAGATTCCATAGACGCCACAGAGATCGAGGATTTGAGAGCTAGGGTGGCACAGCTTGAGGACCAGTATCATCGTCAAGCCATTGAGACGACTCAGCTTCTAGATCGGCGCTTAGCGGAGTTTACACAACTGTACGGGTGCTTCCCCTCATCAGCCTGAACTGCAGAAGATAACGATGCAAGAGATGACAAGTGATTGATGGATGGATAGGTATGTTTTTTGCTTAGGGCATGTAAATGTGACTGGGTTGCTATGACTGTGGTATGGGTGTACGACTTTGGCTCAACATTTTTTATGTATTATGACGGTAGACATGTTTTGGCACGGTTGATGTGGTAGACTTTATGTATTTTAAGTTGATGTGATGGTAGAAATGATGTATGTTGTACGTATTTTTGTTGTTTTTTTGGTTTTTCATGTTTTTTGGTTGATACGTTGTGTTTTGGATGATTTTTGAGTGCTAGGATTTTAGACTGATAGTCTGGTATGATGGTTTGAGATGTGTGTGCTGGAAGGCTAAATAGCAGCAGAAATTTTTAAAAAAAATGTAGGATTTCCGATGGCTTCCGATGTCTTTCAGGTATACGAATAAATCACAGTTTCCACGGCTTGGAATGGCTTATTGGCATCGTGTACGTAACGGTTTCCAACGGCTATCGACAGCCATCAGAAACCGACACTAGGTTACTCAAGCCGTAGGAAACAAGAACGATGGGTTGTGTTGAGAGCCATTGGAAACCTTATTTCTCGACGCCTTGACTTGCTATGGGATTTCTAACGGCTGCCGGCGGCTGACAACCATCGGAAACCCATATGTTTCTTGTAGTGAAATAATCTTGTGAAACCAACCCTAAGTTTGTCATTGACACTCGAACTCTTAGATCCCACTTTACTGACCAAAAGTGAGTATGACACTAATACGAACAACATGACTGACTGCTTTAAAACAACTCCGGCTCTCTCGATATGAGAAGGAGTATAAAAAATGGATGAGTGTGAAAGGTGCAACCCGACTAAAGACCGCTTGATCCTTAACAACTCTAACCCTCAATGATTAGAGGATGAGTATAAAAAACTTACATATCCCTAACCATGATCATGCGACCATTGGATCAGTTGAACAGACCTTGGAGCCGATGGGAAACTTGACGATCGAACCGATTCCCCACGACATTAGGGTCACGAGGATAAATAAGAAATCTGACAAAAAGTTTCACTTAAACCATCCTCGGAATATTAAATACACGAGGGAAATCAACATCTCCCCCAATGATTTTCGCAATACTTGAACACATTAATGATACAAGTATTTGAGGACAAAAAAATATTTATAAAGCAAATTTCTTCATCATGGGTTTTGTTTGCAAACTAAATCTTGTTTACAAGTACATCAAACTTTGTCCACAAAATGAAAGACCTGACAAAGACAAATTTGCGAGGGTCGCACTCGCGTATAACATCCAAAGATCCATTGACACATATAACAGCTAAAAAGTCCTACACTCGGGGTGGCTTGTCACCACGCTTCTCTATGTCCTCTAGCTCTTTTTGCTTAATCCACTCTTTCATCTCCACAGTAGTCAAACCAAGCTTCAGTCTTCTGAGTGCGCTATCAGAGGATGAAGATCGACAAGATGTAGTGGAAACATGTTTTCTTTCGCTCAGGATCGCTGGAGATGGGAAAGAAGCCATGTTGCCAGATGAGAGTGATGTCAGTGGAATATACTGGAGAGGAGGAATGTTGAGTGGTTTATCCGATGGTTCGACTTTAAGAGAACAAACCTTTTTATAATTCCTAGCCTTTATCTCAGCCAGAGATGGACGGTCTATTTCTTTGATCTCCTTTATGAACTCGGCATCATTATCCTCTGATCGAATCTCATCAGCATTGAATTTCTTCGAAAACACGGTCATCTTCTTGCAGTTACCTGGGCGGCAACCGGGCTCTACTCCAACACGTCGGTCTCCACCTCAGCGACATCTCTCAACAACGATGACATGCGATAGGACAAGCAAAAATTAGGAACAAGGAGACAGGCGGTCGGTAGACTTAAGAATAAGAAAAGTTACCTTTGGCCCCAGATCCCCTCAGACAGCCAGAAACCTTCCTTAGTGAAGCCAGAGCAGTCGGGCCTTCCTTGAGCAAGGGAAGAAGGGGTCATCTAGACTGCATTCCTCTAACAAGCCAGAAGACTAACTCAGAGGAGAAGGGATAGAAGACGAACCGACCCCAGCATTCGAATAAGGAAGAGATGCTTTCATCATACTTGTATCATTCTCGGGAACAGACTTCCCGTTGGCCACATATCTAGAAGCACCTCTTAGCTCCTCCAACTTTTTCTTCTCTTCGGCCAACACCCTCTGCTCATCATCGTTTAATTACTAGGCAATCAAAGCTTCCTCGTTTATTGGATTGCCCATTCCAGCTTCGACCTCCCCTTTCATAAAACCCCCCATGCATCAGTCAACCCATGCTGGTAGTTCCTTGCCCAAGACAAGTTTTGGTGTTGTAGAACACGAGCAATAAACCGCAGAATGTTGGCCCCAAATTTCCTGCTTGTTTCTCTCTTTTTAATGGATTGTTTGGTTTTGATCAACCGAATTTTTGTTTTGTGCTAATGATGAGCATTTGCCACATTCTTGATAGACTCAGTAGCAACACTCTTGGCCTTCACTCTGGCATGTGCAGATGCATCCTGGCAATCCTTGAGGTCTCGAGCCTTTTTGCCTAACTAATCGTTTTCATCACTTAAAGTCTCGTTATAGGTTCTCAATATTAAATGTTCTTGGATCGCCTTCTCGCACTGATCCTCCAGGCCCTTTAAAGTTTTCTTGCCATTTTCCTTGGCGATAACCACCTCGAGTTCACATTCTGCTACCCTTTTTTTGTAGCATCTCAAAAGCTTTCTTGTTGGTAGTTGGCTCCCTCTGCAAGCATTCATTCTCCTCTATTTTACCCATCATCCCTTCGCATACTTGCCTCGCTTATGCGCGCATCTCGTTATATTAAGCTAGGGAAAAATTGATATTATTTCTAACTTGATCGTGGAAACTTGGTGGAAATGGTTGTAGCATAGGAGCAGGCTCGATTACAGCAAAATAGAGATCTAGGAAGAGATCCTTGAGTTCTCGAATTCGATCGGCAGCTGCTCTCTT
The DNA here is from genome assembly GCA_030737875.1 of Allium sativum. NCBI lineage: Eukaryota > Viridiplantae > Streptophyta > Magnoliopsida > Asparagales > Amaryllidaceae > Allium > Allium sativum. The sequence continues at coordinate 743,088,017 of CM060921.1, forward strand.
TTGACCCGAAGAGGTTGGCATCTGGGGGTCCTCCCTATGACGACTAGGAGGAGGAGCAGAGTTATGATCCTGAATTTTAGCTAGTCGAGTTTCAGGGAAAGGGTCGACTCGACTAGGAGTTGGGGATGACTTGGAACAGCTCAAGAATGCTCGTCGACAGCTTTGTCACCACTCTTGGGAGTTTTATCCTGGAAATGGAACGAGGGTCCATGATGGGGCATCTCATGTTCATCCTTTTTCTTCGACTTGCTCCCCTCTTTCCCTTCTCTTAATCTCTTTTACTTCTTTCTCTCTCGATCTCCCTCTTTCTCATTCCTTTTCTTTCCTCCTTTCCTTTTTTCCTCCCGATCGATGTCCTCAATATCGCCGTCTTACCTGAATTGTTGCATGGACGACACAATGGGATCATCTCCCTCATGGACTCAAAGTTGACATGGTAGTACTCCTCATCCACAGCATCTGCGTTATAACAAAAGAAATAAGAGATGATAGTGCTATGTGTGTAGTGTTAATAAAATATATTATCTAAAAAGGGTCTTTGAGATTAACCTGTGCTTAAAAATTGGTGAACATCCCATGTGTCTTGAAGGTCAACCGATATTAAATCTTTAGCGGACCTATTGCAGAATAACATGTCCGGATCCAAATTCTGAGAGGACAAGGTTGAATCTGGTATCTCCACATTTTGTAACCATGAAAAGGAAGGACCGACTCCTCTCCTTGGGGGCGAAAGACAGGAAGGGAACCCCCATTTAAATCGGTACCTTGCAAATTGGGGCTCAACTGGCTCCTCTCGACAGTTCTACCACGTACCTCCCCCAGAACGTCTGCTGCTGTCTTCTGCATTTCCAACAGATCTGACTCTCGATGTAGTCTCTTAGGATCTGGCTTCTTCATCCTGATGTGATGATGAATATTGTTTTCCTCTCTAGACAAGGGTTGAGCAGGCGACCCTTCGATCGAGGACATGACCTTGACATTGGTCGTTTTCTCTCGGGAGAGGGGCAAGGTCGACTTGATGCTGTGTGAAATAATTGTTGTCTGAGTGTCCTAGTGACCTTTTTTTGTCCTGAAGATGATAATGTTGAAGGTTCGCATCGGTTAAAAGGACCTTATAATGTTAGTTGTCCTTTTTAATGGTGGACAACTTATCAAAGAGATCTTGGAACACTCCTCTTTCGGGTCGTGGATGCTCATTACCTACACAAAAATAACTTATATAAGAGACTAGTATGTTCTTAAATTGACCAGAGTAAAGAAACTTATGGCATTGGAGCCAGCGGCGGGCACATCCTGGTTAGCGTTTGAAGAAAAACCAGGCATGCATGGCATCATTAATCTTGCTGGGGATGCCTTCGACAATTTTTTGAGAATGGATGGCCTCAAGGTAAAGAAAAGAAGGAGATGTCTGCTCTTGATGCTTTAGGTTGAAGAAAAATACTATATCATCGAGAATGGGGGTTAGATTCAAGTACTTCATGTAAAGGAAACATAAAGAAAGCAAGTTGTTGTATGCGATCGGATGGAATTGCATGGGAGCTAGATTCATTTGCCTTAAAAAGTTAAGTATGAATGGTGTAAACGGGGGAATAGCACCAGCAGTACACATTGGATGGGTAATCGCAATATAGCTGCTCGGCGGGTCTTGGAGGAGTACTCGTGTTTTAGAGAAAGCATGTCGAGTCGTGGAAGCGTATGTTTCACACTCAGGTAGTCCAGCTGCTTATCGGTCGTTGTACCAGGCTGAGAGTCTTTATGAGCTGTTATAAAATTAGCATCAAGGAGAGTATCTGGTGCGGCTACTACCCCACCTGACACTCAAGTTTTCATAACATAAGAATGACCGATGGATTGACTATGAGCACCAACGTCAAGTCCAGGATCAGTGTGGGTTTTCTAAGTGGAAGCCGAGGAACTCCCCATGTCCATAGCAGTAGACATAGCCTTTTTCTTCTCAGATACAAGTGCGCGAGTGGTGCGTTGTCCCAACATTATGAATTATAATGCAAAATTAAAAAAAAAAGGAAAAGTCTCAGTCAAATCAAAGAGATCATAAAACCTCAACGTCCATATTCACAAATGTATGCAAAGAAAAACTGACAGTTTGAGTTTGAGGCTGTAGTCAAGAAAACATCCGACTCTATGGATTTATAGCCCCAAGGAAGCTAATCGACAACCTTATCGATCCAAAGCTGAATAGTATTACTCAAGCCTGATAAAAACAATCGCTTATTCTACGACGTTGAGTTGGCAATCATTATCTTTTAACATCCAACCTTATCTTCCTCTGCCTGATCATGCCGAGGACCATTTTCCCCTGTCTATTCATACCCGTATTATCATTTCCTCTCTCTTATGGCCACGTGTCCTATACTTTGAAATTTGAAAAGTTTAGGGAGGTAGGGTACATTTTCACAAAGATAACTCCCTTCCCACCATCAATTGCCACCGCCTACATTATCAGCTGCCTAAATGACCATCGTCATGTCACTAAATCATTATTCCAGCGAGTTCATGGCCGGCAACCCAAACTGCAGATTAAGGCGAAAAAGGGACGATAAAAAAAATTTTGTATGTAAAATCAGCGCTTAAAGGGAAGAGAAAGAAGAACATTGATACCTGAGGGAGGATTTGAGAGGAAGATCTCAATTTTTTGGTCAAGAAAATTTTTCCCAATTTTTCCATTCAAGGAGTCGACTACGTTAAAAATGGAAAGTAATTAAAGATGGAGGGTCAGTATTTTATAACGAGATGAGGTGACTCTTCGTGTTTTGTGGAAACGACTACTGAATCAGACATAGGGACTTACACGGCGATTCATTATTGAGCCAGGCCTGACCGAATGGATGCATAGCCGCAGAGCCTTAATATTTCTCGAATTGGTGGTTAGTTCACAAGACATATGGTCGGCCTTTAGACCTTATAATTCATAAAGAATCTTTCTATCTGTTGTAGATTCGTATTTCCAAATTCCATTGTAGCAAAAAATAATTTAGAATGGAATATTAAAAGCATGCCCTGTTCTTAAAACAACATACTTTGAGGGGAAAGTGTTGACTAGCCTATTCGGCAAGGCCTCAAGGTCCATTGGAACCGAAGAATCCAGCCAAAATGACTAGAAAGCACGTGTAATCCTAGTTGCGGAATCGACCGCTCCATTGACGAGTCGATCGGCAGTTAATCCTCGAGCCACGCACAAGGACCAACGTGTGAATCGATTGGAAGCCGCGACTTCCAAACCGACTAAGCCAGATTCATTCCAGCACTATGACAAATATCTCCTGAAGAATCGGTTTCACTCCTATTCTACGTAATCAAACACTCCTTTTTTTGGTGGATTCAAATGCCACCTATTGCCGCCAATTCAAATAAGGCCGAAAAGAGCTCATCTTTGGGAACTTCTAAAATCTTGGATCATAGGACATGTCTTAGCCAATTTGAATATTTTAGCATCTATAAATAGGCCTTCTTGACATAGAAAAAAGGACATTTGGCATTTTTCTGATTATATCACCATTGTAACAATTTGACTGTAATAGATTATCTGATATAAGGAGAGTTATAAAGTGGACGTAGGCTTGTTAACGCAAAATCACTATAAATCTATGCGTAATCACTCTTTTTAGCATTTTTTATTTTGTTTGTCTTCATTTAATCTCTACAAATTCATCTCTTTGGTGTTGTGTCAATTTTTAGTGTCAACACCAGCAATTAGTTGAATAGATTTCTAGATTTTAACTTGATTCTTGTTGCTAGGATGAATATTTGCATTTATTTTATATTATTTTCTAATATGGGTTTGGATTTTTATCTTGAGGATGGAGGAGGAGACAACCTTCTTTTCATAGGAAAGCTTCAGGAGGAAAAGAATGAACAAGGGGGAAAGGAGAGCACTTATTCCCCTTTTACTCTAGATAATTCTCCTATGTTTTGGTCTTAAAACAAAAACCCAATAAGCTAAAGTGTTGCAAAATTACCAAGTGTTACAAAATTTCTTCCTTAATAACAAATAACACTATTAACCCATGACATATTTACTTAAAATTCAATTGTGTACATTTTGAATTATGCTTTTACAAAAAATACAAAAACATAATTATAATATTCTCAGGCCATGAAAATATTAATTTTTGACACAAACACATTTATATGCATCTTTGTCAAAATGCTTAGTCATATTTCATTAATTAAAAACTTATTTATATTTCTACAAACAAAGTTTACGCATTTCTTTGTTTTAACCAAATTAAATCCATCAACTTTATTATAATATTTGTGGCCTTCAAATTTTGATTCTCAATCAATATTCGCATTTTCATTTTGATATTAACCCAATTAATCTACTAATATTGTTGTTAATGCCACTAGTTCATTTTCCTTACAATAACCTATGATTTCTATTTTCTCAACATAAATTCACAAATTATCTAATTACAAAAACTTAATGCTAATGTTGTAATTATATTTCCACTTAAATAATGATTGGTAGCAGTATTTTATATTTTCAATATTTGATAAAATCCTCAAATTAAAATATACAACCACAGATTAAAATAAATTTCTTTTTATACCGAATGGTATTTAATTTATTCCAATGCACACGAATCCTTGAAATCACAAGTTCTTTATTTTCTCATTTTCAAATGTTGTACGAACTAGGATTACAAACTTGTGTTTAATACTTCTGGATTTTAAAATATAAAGAACACACTAAAATCTTCTTATCGCAGGTACTCATAAACACAGGTTATTACTGTAATTATGATGTACCTTGACTTAATTTCTATGATATTTTGGATCTAACGTACTTGACATTATGATCCTTTATGATATGGTACATCTATTTCATTATTATATTTTATGCATTTCGCTGTGAGATCCGATTATGTTGTAGTCTAGCTTTATTTGTTTCAATCCTTATTAAAACAAGTGACTTGTTTAAAGCGGCTCTAAGTTCCGATGGGACTTTTTTAGGTTGAAATTCACACTCATCCCAAATAAATTGTTGTAGTAGTGGAAATCAAAATTTACAAATAGAGTGTACTCCAGTCCCCTAAGCTCATCTTTAATTGGTAAACATATCCCCAAACTTATATCTAGTATGCTCATCAGCATAATAGATGAGAACTCAAGATAATAAGAGGAAATATAAAGTTTTGGGTCAGAAAATGATTTAATATGAGGGATAAATGACTATCAACAACTATACTGCAAAAATGATATTATATAGGTTTAAGTCTCATATCTGACCAATCCCTACATCCAAAAAGTTAACACATAATAATTAAGATATGCTATTTTAAGTTTTAAAAATGACAAATATTGTACATAATATGATAGAAGAATCAAAGTAGCTACTATCAGCTTTTTATTCTCAATCCTTACTTCAATATCCTGTAATTGATAGGTTATCTGAAGAAACAAGGGAGAGGGCATCCATAGCAAACTTGACATCCAGTAAACAAAGCCTACCTATCGCCTTCTAAAGCCTTGAATACATTGATAATCCATGTGATTATCCTCACTAATACCAAGGGTAGTGAAACCCCTGTTCTAGCCCGACTACTATATTTGCAGAACTCACTTATTCAATATATTACCACCATTAAATCCCTCGTCTTGGGAATCCAAGTTACTCGACCATCACTACTAGTCATGATGGGTATCCCCACGATACCCTAGCTTTGAGTCTACAACTAGAACACTCCAGATTATCAAGGATTCTTTGCCACTTCCAAGCATAAGAGCATCCACAACTCCATCTTTACTTTGAGTGCGCCCTTAAAAATATCCATTATCTACTAGCCTAGTTCTAACCCGAGCTACCTATCGCACTCCTTCGACCGTTCCCTCTCGATTTCACAATCGAAGAGCCTTGACTTCAACATTCCATAACATACTCATCGTATAAGCTATTGATAAATCACAACTTGCTATAAGCTCTTAATGAAATACTCTACCTCCCGCATGAAACACACCTCTATGGACAACTATATGATGAAAAGTATCGATCCATATGCATTTAAAGTGGTTAATTGTTCTATAGTGTGGAGGTGTAAAAATGTATAGCGAGGAAATAAGGGAGATAGATGAGGTGCAGAAATGTGTAGTAGATGTAAAACCAAGTACTTAAAATTAGTTAATTATCGTTATTACATTACATGTGTAGAAAGAAACTAATATTTAATAATCTTATATAAAAAAATCAGTGAATATCATGGTTGTGAACGCTTAAGATGATGACTATAAAAAAAATCTACATTCTCGATTGCCACCTCATGCTCCTAACAATCTCTTCAGGTGCATACTTCTTAAACCAGTCCATACCTACGAAGATCCCATGTCTAGCAAAGTTCAAAACAAAACAATCACATACAAAAGAGAAACTATGACTTGGTATGACTAGACCATGAAAAATCATAAAAGATTAGTGGATCCTCCTATAGGATTAGTCACAATTAAAGGTTTATCTACTATTTTTAGTTCCAATCCAAGTCTGCATACTAACTCATTACTGGTAAAAGAATGTGAAGCTCTAATATCAGATAAAACTCTAATTATGTCTCTAATGGAAATCGTATCTTGCGCCAATACTCCTTTTCCTTTGTCAGTAGCACTAGGTGTCTTAGAAGAAGTAAGCACTACATTCAAAACATATGCCTTCACAACTTTCTTATCGTTAGGTGCCTCTAGATAATTTTTCTCCGTGTGCCTAGATTTGTTATGATTAAAGCGCTTCTTCTTAGCTTTGACAGCATTACATTCCTAGAATAATGATCCTTCTCATGAAAATTGTAACAAACTACTTCTCCTTTATTCTTCTTGTTTGGACCAACATTTCCTTGTTATTGTTTTCTCTTCTTATTACATTTTTTTTTACCTTTACCACCTTGTTGTGGCTTTAGTTCTTCCTTTTCAGCAAAATCAAAAATAGTAGCAGTAATCTTCTTAGGGAACATATGTACATGTGTAAGTGCCTTCTCATTCTTCCTTAATGGAATATCAGTAAATGATATCATGTAATTAGACAGGGCCTCAAAATTAGCAATGTACCAAGCAACAGAGTTATCACCTTGTTTCAACTCTGCAAACTTCTTGAGTAGAATGGACTTTTGACTAGTGCAGATGTATTTATCATCAAATTTGACCTCATACTGATCCCATGATGTCCGATCTTCCGGAGTTACAATAGCAATAACATTCCACCAATTTTATAGACCTACCTTGTAGTTGCCTAGAAGCAAGCCCTCTTTTCATTGCAGCATCAATTCCAAGGTCACCAAAAATGTGAGTGCATGTACCCAGCTAGCTAGCTTAGTCCCAACAAACATCTTACCTTTAAGAGAAAAATAATCATTGCACCACTTCGCAAAATCAACCCTATGCATTATATACTTCCATCCCTAGAGTGGTTCTAACTCTACTCATTACCGATGCCGCCATGGACTCAAACATGGCTAATTAATCGGTCATGGTGGCTCGATCCACCTCCATCTCTAATTATTCTAGAAGAAGAATTGTTCCAAGAAGTGTTTCTCTTGTTCCAACTCATTATTTATTTGAAACAAGAATGATTAGCCTCTTATAAAGAAAAGTCGAAATGATACTTAAAAGCATACTAATGTACTATATTTTATTACATAGATTTAGTCCAAATCACCTACAACTACGTCTCTCTTATTTTATTATATAGATTAAGTCCAAAGCATCTAGAACTACGTTCCTCTTATGAGTATGCTTTCTAATAACATTGGTCAATAAAATAACCAAAGATCTGATACCAAATGTGATGACCGCCACATACCATCTGAACCAAATAACAAGATGTGTTGAAAACCATTCCAAGCTAATATAGGAGAAAACCAAAGAAGGAACCTAAAAATATCTATCATATATCTCACAGCGTGTGGATAAAATATAATACGAACACATGCAATAGAATACCAATAAAGCATAATAAAGCAGAAAATCTCATCAATATATAGAATGACAGAGTTTGATATAGTATGTCAAAATATCAAAATACATTAAAGCCTCTGTTGAGCTCAAAATTTGACTCAACACTAAGGGTGTATCAAAACACTTCAGCAAACTGATAAGGATGAACAAAGTGAGGCAGCAATCACAAATATACAAAAAGAATAAAAATAAGAGCACAAAGTTTTTATAGTGGTTCGATCCAAATAGGATCTACATCCACTCTCATAAGAGATCCCATTATCAACATGTTGATTACAAGATTAATTTCACTCTTACAACGAATTTATCACTCTCATGCTTATAGATCTTATTTAGATTCACCGTGGATCTTCACTTTATTTTGAAGAATAAGCATTTAGAATTTCTTGAGATAGTTGTAAAGAAATTTCAACAGCACTTCGTAGCCCCGAAATCCCCCTCATCCCCTCCCCGTTATGAATGAATGAGGGGGTACTTATAGGTGGAGTTCGGACCAGGTGGCAATTATGTAAATACTGTACTCTTGTTTTAGGTCGTAGATGGGATAGAGGAGACGTTATACGATCCAAAGCAAGGCGAGAAATGCTAAATAAGGCGGAGCGACCCAAAAGTTCCTGATATGAAGTGATATGAATTACAGGAGTGTGGGGCGACCTGACTCGTTCTGGCTTAAGGTAGTGCGAGCTAAAGAACGCGGAGCGGGCTAAGTTAAGTTGTCGCAAGCTTGAGCAAAGCGGGGTGACCCAAGCATGCATAGAACGAACTAAAGCAGAATGATGTAGTTCGGGCCTTGATGAAGCAAGCTAAAACCTTTAGCAAGCTGGCGATCTAAGAGCCCTACGAGCTAGCAACTGAGAGAACCAAGATGCCCCCAACGACTTAAGATGCTCGAGCGAGCTAAAGCTTCCTGAACACCACATATTATCTATGCGACCCAAGACATCATAACGTTATTGCACTTGCGTGAACTAGAGACCCGATCGAGTTAGAGAATGACCCAAAGGGCTTAACGACCTAAAATCATAAATCAACCTAAACATGCTTATCATTCTCTGGAACATATTTTATGGTTAACATTTTCCCCGTGATGTTCATATTTATTAAAAATTGTACGGCCTTCGAACCAGGTGAGATTAGCATGTAATTTAAGATTTTAAGTCGTCTGGACCTTTAGACCTCATGAGTGCCTAAAGTACTTTATCCCTAGGTCGTCTAGGTTCTTAGGTCACGACACGGTCTTAAGTCGTGGGCCCTGAAAACTTGGTTTATTTGTTTAACCCCCCTCTATTTCCTCTTTAAGTCATCATTCTCTTGGAACCCTCACTTAAGCTAGAACACCTCATTAATGGCGACCATTATCAGCTAAATCCACCGACCCGGATAGAACCCTCACTTAAGCTAGAACACCTCATTAATGGCGGCCATTATCAGCTAAATCCACCGACTCGGATCATCATCAAAGTAATTGAAGTCCACATAATTCCCTAGTCCATTAATCAAATTCAGAACTTCTCATCACCAAGAATCAGGTGCGATTCAAAGATTTCACTTCCTATATATACATATACATTTTAAGTTGAGTTTGATATTTTTGGACTTTGTGGGATTATTGTTTGGTACAATTTCAATCATGCATTCGATGACAATGTTGATTCATGTAGAGACCTTGGTCTTGCCTTTTTTGAGTGTTTCGACATAACTTTCATGTAAAATTCTCAAAACACGGTCATGGCTTTAACCGCTAGGTGTTGTGTACACTACGATAATAATCTTGCTCAATTCCATTGTTCATAGACGTCCTTAATTTGCAATATCATGCTTTGCCATTCTTTTCGAAGTTGAAGCACCCCTGTAGGTTGTACATCTCAAGTTGTTGTTCTGTAATGGTTCATGTTGAATTAGGTCATCGCAACCACCCTAAGGCTTTAGACCGCAACCTACTCTAGATTGTTATGATAGTTCAAGGCCTTAGGTCGTCATTTCAACCTTCATCTTTGGGTCGTATAAACCCTTGAATTCTTAGGTCGTTTATGACCCAAAAGACTTGAAGTAGAAAGACTTCATGAGGAATCGGACTATAATAGTGACCTAAAGCTTCTTGGTTGTATAGAACGACCTAGAGCCCGATACCATACAGAACGACCAAATTTTAAGGTTGGCAGGAATGATCTGAAACATCTTGAATAAGATGCTTTCTGATTTTCTATTCCCTTCTTAAAATTGCTATTCGCACAGGATGTCAAAAAGAACTGAAGGGACCTTTAGCGAAGACACATCTCGCGAGCACCATAGGGTGGAAAAACTTCTAATGTCAGAAACTGAGACTGCCCCTGCTGCCCCCACCTTGGACGAGCTAAAAGTTATCATAGACAGGCCTTGTTACGCTTCCAAGCAGCACACCTCTGAGCTTGCTGATTGCTTCGAAGGCTGGTGTCTTCAAGGATTGAACTTCGTTCAATTTGATTTGGACATATATCCGTCCGACAAGCAAACAGTCCCTAAAGATTTGGACATTCTAAAGAATCACTCGCTGACGCAACTTGACACTATTAGGACTTGGATGGAAAAGCACATTGAGGAAATCGGTCAATATCACTCGTGCAAATTAGGAGCCTGGAACACCTTTTCTTGCGAGCTCCAAAGGCTGAACAGGGAGAATATGGAACTCATCACCACATTGAAGAAGGACAAAGCTGTGCTTATTCAGGCTTTTATGTCTCAGGATGAGATCATTGCTGAACTATCAAGTCCTGGGGGCAAAGCAGCAGCGTCTAGTACTTCTATGAAAAGAAGAAGTTTCCTCATCTGACTTTCGCTATTTATATTTATGCGCTTATGATATAGACCGGTTGTATATGCGCGTGTTGCTCCTTGCTTAATACTCTTATGATATTTTGCGTCCAATGTCTCTGTTTTGGACTTCTGATGTGGTGACGGAATTGTATTTTATCTAATGCATTTTAAGCCTTTATGCTAGGATCGAAAACTATTTGCTGTGGCGAGCTTTTGGTTTTGAATTCTTATGTCCCGTGCTTCCTGTTTTGCAATTAAGACAAACCTTCGCATGATTCTGGACTTATGCTCGTTATCAATTGTCCATGTTGACAACAGATTAGTTAGAGATGGACTATAACGAACTTTAACTTGTGTTTAATAAAATGCTAGCCTAGGACCATCTTATTTGATAGTTCAAAACTCATCAAATATTGTTTGCATAGTCATAGCATTCTAATTCAAATCTGTGTTAATGCTTAAAATTGTACAGTCAACTTAGGTTGACTGTAGAACCCAAACACGATCACTTTAATGACTCATATGAGCATGTTCGACACATTTGCATCTGAAATTCCAGATGATACGTAAATGGATTTTTTCATATTTGCCTTTTTAGATGCTACGCGAATGGTTCGACACTCTTCACATCTGGGATTCTAGATTCTACGCAAGTGGATTTTTTCTTTCTTCACATATGACTTTTCAGATGCTACATGAATGGTTCGACACTCCTCACATCTGATATTCCAAAGGCTACGCAAGTGTACTTTTTCATTCTTCACATTTGACTTTCTAGATGCTACGCGAATGGCTTTACACTCTTCACATCTGAGATTCCAGATGCTACGCAAGTGGACTTTTTCATTCTTCACATCTGACATTTCAAATGCTACGCGAATGGTTCGACACTCTTCACATCTGAGATTCCAAAAGTTATGCAAGTGGATTTTTTCATTCTTCACATCTGAATTTTCAGATGCTACGCGAATGGTTCGGCACTCTTCACATCTGAGACTCCATATGCTACGCAAGTGGATTTTTTCATTCTACACATCTAACTTTTCAGATGCTACGCGAATTGTTCGACACTCTTCACATATGAGATTCCAAATGCTACGCAAGTGGATTTTTTTCATTCTCATCTGACTTATCAGATGCTACGCGAATGGTTTTACTATCTATTTTATTGCTTCACGAGGGGGCCATTAGTTCCTTTACCAAATTCTTGATTTAGAAAGCTATTCTGGTTTAGGAATTAAAGCTCTGAACGGCTCTTTTTGGGAGGTGCCCCTTTGATAAAAGTTTTAGCTCTTCCGTCTATCGTGGCGCTTGCTCACTTTTTGGATCTTTGAGACTTTCCTGTCCACTTTTCAAGGCAGTGTTTTCCCTTTTTTTTTCATTTGTGCATGTTGGAATTCACAGCATTCAACCCTTGAACAAGCGTCGTCAGGGTCGCGATGGTATAGGAGCAAGCGCTCGGCAGCTGCCTGCAATATGATATCATCTTTTTAAGAAATTTTCAATTTGACATAAGACTTCGCAAGCGAGAAACTCATTCAAACATATATGCTCTTAGTCGTAGAGCTAAAGTTCAATGTATCACCTGTAGATTATTACATACTGTTTACAACAAGTTTTGAACATAACAGAAAGTAAAATGCGAAGCAAAGCATGAACTAAACCAAGAGGTAGAGCATAAAGTAAAAATATAGCAATGTTGATTGCTTATTCCGAGCCACTCAAGTTGAAGCACCCTCAATAAATATTAGTTGATAATCGGTCTTGGATTAGCTTGAACAGAAGCTACGTTGCTTGGACCAGACTGATAATTTGATTCTTCTTGCCCCTGAGGAATTGCAGGAGGATTCAAAGCTTGCGGATTCTTTATGTATTGCCGCAATCTGTTTTTCCTGATCAATTCCACAATGAAGTTCTTCAGGTGTCGGCACTCATTAGTGTTGTGACCAGGCTGGTTGTGAAATCTACAAAACTTTCCCGATTTTGCTGCCTTGTTGCTTACCCTCATTTGGTTTGGCTCCGCATACTCCTCAGAATTCTTGGTTGCAAGATAGATGTTTTCAGGAGCGTAATTAAAAGGCGTCAGTTCTGAAAAATTGAAAAGGCGAGACTTCTTGTTAGCCTTGTTATCGTTCCTGCCACTGATTCGTTTCTGCCTCTGAATACTCTTTTGGTTGGATTGCATAGCTGCACTTTTAGGTGCGTCAAGAAGTGGGTTACCATCACTGATCTGAAGGGGCACAGGATTATCGTCTATCCTCATGTACTCCTCTGCTTTTTTATAGAACTTTTCGAGTGTAGTCGGTTCTTTCATTTTTATCAATCTTCTGAATTAGCTCATTTTGTATATAGCATCGAGTTTAGCCATGAGAACTATGCGCGACTCCGGGTTCCTTACTTCAGATAGAGCAATATTGATTCAACTAAGGAAGGCTTTGAAAGTTTCTCCTGACTTCTATTACATAGCCGAGAGAGTTATAGCGTCCTTGGCCTTGGTAGCATGCAAACGGAACTGCTCTTTGAACTTTTTGGTCAGATCGGAAAACCAGTTGATAGATTTAGGAGGCAGCTTCGTGAACCGGAGTGATGCAACTCCTTCCAAATAAGGAGCGAAAACGAGCATCTCGTCTCATCTGTTTCCTTAGCCGCACCCATATGCCACTCGTATTTGAACAAAAAGTAGTTCGGGTCATCAAGGCAATTTACGGAGGCAGAGTTGGTGGATTGAACTTCTTCGGACATTCTGCTTCGAGGATTCTCTTGGTGAATGGAGTCCTATCGGGGGAGAAGTCCCATTCCCTTCCAATGTTGTAACACCCCACGCCCGCTATGGTCACTCTCTAAGGGAATGCCATAGCATCGGTGGAGTATTTTAGTGAGTATAGAACAGAAAAATTACAACAAGACAGATATAATTAGTACTTGAAATTTAAAACATCATCTCATAACAGCGGAAATAAACATGTCTGGTTACATCATAAAACCACAATAAAAGTCAAGTACAATATCCATCAAAATAAAGAAGTACATAATCCCACTCTCTCATACAATAGCCAGGACAAAAGAAAAGATAACTGGGTAACTGGAGCTTTACATCTATCCAAGCTCCTAAAGACTGGAACAGCAATCCGATCAAGCTCCACTACTGCTAGGATCCACCATAGGACCTGAGGGTTGGGAAAAAGATAAAAACAACGGGGTCAGACATAAGTCTGAGCGAGTCCTATAACTTTAACAATACAATCCTTAAAGTAACCAGAGAAGATATAAACTTGACCTACGGTAATGTCTGGGGATGAATGGCTACACTAAGCAGCTTGGTAGACTTAGGATAAACTAAGATAACTGTAAAGACGCATCTACCCACCCAAGGATAATTACTAACTGCACCACACCAGTCATTCCTACTTAAAGGTTGATCCCTCCCAAGGACTTAGAAAATTTCCCCAGTAGTTTCGTGTACCCCTAGCCCACTACATAGGTGCCGTCTGCCCCTATCTCCACTAGGTGCACTTAGTAATTTTACCCAGTAGTTTCGTGTACCCCTACATAGGTGCCGTCTGCCCCTATCTTTATTAGGTGTACCCAATACTCCCCAGCGATCGGCTCCCTACCGTAGATACCCGTGCTGGTCCCACAATGGGGTGTATCATTCCCCAAAGTGGCCACCTGATAATATCAACGGTGCACGGCTTTATATCTACACGATGCAACAACGGCTTATCTACCAGCCCGGGCCCACACACGCATATGAAACCCGTTGGACTTGCGTTGCCACCGCTAACCCGTTTTGGCCTCTTATAGTCAAGCCCAATATGCGTGTCCCGTCACTCGACTAGAGTCGAGCCCACAAAGATACGTTTGGGATATTGGTTGAAATGGGCCCCCACAAGCTACCCACCTAAGCTTGTCACTTATCTAGTGTATCCCACTTAACCCTTTAATCATGTTTAATTACGTGTTTCCACTTGGTTAAGTATTCTAATCGTATTTTCTATTGCCACCCAAGGCAACCACTCGATTTCCACATGCCACCCAAGGCACCCACTTAACCCCTCATGTCCCTCTACATGCTAATATGGTTAAGTGTTTCTTAATTAATTAATTAAGATCATGACCTCATAAAGACCTCTCACATTAGACCGTCTTTTATGACTGCTGGATATGCCGGTCGGTTCCGGGCAGACTTCTGTCATAAAAAGGGTCTAATCTCGTGTCTTTACTTTAATCATGTATTTAATTTATGACTAAGACCTCTCACATTGGGCCTATCATTTGTAGCCGCTGGATGGCCGGTCGGTTCCGGGCAGACTTCCGCTACAAAAGGGTCCAACCTCGTGTCTTAGTTGATTAATTACACCTAATTAATCACCCCCATAATTAATTATCCCTAATTAATTACACATTTTTCATAACATGGGTAGACCTAACTCAATAGGTAAATTCCCATGGGGTAGACCTAACTCAATAGGTAAATTCCCACTTATGTTAATTTATTTTTATGGTATGCTTAATCATACCCAATCATTAACATATTTATTAACCCCATCGTTCCCCACGTAAATCGTTCTCATTTCATGACATAATAAAGGGAAGATCCATCACAAATACCATGGGTTTAACCCCATCTTAGCATATAACTTTATCATGGGTTAAGAGGATGTCAACTTGCATATATGAGCATATATTAACCCAACTACATTTAACCCAAACTTGCATATTATCATACACATGACTCGCATAACATGTTGCATATGAGTTTGCATATTATCATACACATATCTTGCATAACATGTTGAACTTGCATATAAGCATTCTCATAACTTGCATAACATGTTAAACATGCATTTAAGCATACACATAACTTGCATAAGCATTCACATACTTGCATAAGCATCCACATACTTGCATAAGCATGCATAACTTGCATATCATGTTAAACTTGCATTTAAACATATACATAACTTGCATAAGCATTCACATACTTGCATAAGCATGCATAACTCGCATATCATGTTAAACTTGCATTTAAGCATATACATAACTTGCATAAGCATTCACATACTTGCATAAGCATGCATGACTTGCATATCATGTTAAACTTGCATTTAAGCATATACATAACTTGCATAAGCATTCACATACTTGCATAACCATGCATAACTTGCATATCATGTTAAACTTGCATAAACCCACTTGTTAAACATGCATAAACCAACTTATTAAACATGCATAAACCCACTTGTTAAACATGCATAAACATAGGAAAACATAGAGTAGCATATCATTACAAATGATTCAAACTCACTAATCCGCATTTAAGACCATAAGTCTCATTACACCCAATCTACTTACTTTAGCAATTGATGTTAAAGTGATAGAAACTCACCAAACCCAAGATTAGCAAACTTATGAAGTGGAATTAGTTGCTAAATATGAAGATGGTGATGATTAGAGATTGATTAGAGAGTGATTAGCTTGCAACTTCCTTCACAAACTAGTGGAGGCCCTCTCAAGTTTGATTTTGGCGGCATGAGGCCATCATTCCTATTTTTAGTATGGATTAGGGTAGGTTTAGGGTGTATTTATAGATTAGGTGAGTGTTTTAGGCCTTTAGATTAACCCTAGGTTAGATTAGGTCCGTTAGATTTAGGAAATCTCTAGAACCCAGCCCTCCAAGCCAGCCTAAAACCCAACCTGGTGCACCCAGGTTCTCTGGACGCCGCGCCCATGTCGACAGGCAAGTCGACAGGCAAGTCGACCCCCCTGTCGACAGCCCTGTCGACAGCCCTGTCGACATGGTTAGGGCGGGAGTTTTCCCGCCTGGCCCCGCTGGTTCCATTTTGAAATCTGAATTTGAATTTTTAAATCTGTTTTTAGCTTTAATTTTCCTGCAAACTTCTTTGGGCCATAACCGGGCCATACGGACTCCGATTCTCGAAAACTCGAACTCTATTTCGCGTATTTTTCCGAGACGAACGCAATGACGCAGCCCGTTACCCCCAATTCCCACATCTGAGATTATTTATCCTGTAATTAGTGAATTTTAGTATTAACTAAAATTCCGGGTGTTACATTCTCCCCTCCTTAAAGGATTTCGTCCCCGAAATCTCTAAGCTAAGGAGAATGCATATCCTACCATCTAAACAACCATCTACTCAAACCATCAACCACGGGCATCCATTGTCCTTAAACAGTTTCTAATGATGTATGAGCATATGCAAAAAGTGTGTGTATATGTTCCCTATCTAATGTATGAACATATGCAAACCATGATAGTGCCATGCATCCATTATGTATGCGAGAGAACCCTATCGACACATACAATATCTACATGAGTGCACAATCATTCACCAAAATGCATCATCCATATGATAACACAATCATTATACATCCATAAATATAGCTTCCTACACACAATTTTATGCAATATGCAATATGAAGTGATTGAGCCGATCTAGTGCCTAGAGTTTGTATATATGCATCCACAAGCAACCACTAGCAACCACTTGCTTCCACTTGCATCCATCAACCATAACATGTCTCAAACACATGTTTCAACCATAGGTTTACCCTATCTAAAGGTCAATCAGTACTAACGAGAGGATATACTAAAGATAAGATAAGTACTAGACAACGATAGAGGAGAAAGTAAAGACATACCCTCAAAAAGAAATGGGTACAATGAACGCATCTTCGCTTCCGTCTCCCAAGTTGCGTTGCTCTCCTCTTCTCCCCATTGCACTTTGACTAGTTGAACCTCTCTGTTTCTCAACTTCCTAGTCTCTGACCCAAGGATGCGAGTTGGAGCTCGTCGAATAGTCGCATCACGCTCTACTTCCACTTCTTTAAGCAAGCTCGGCTCTACCACCTCTGCGGTCTCATGTAAGCACTTCCTCAAGTGTGACACATGGAATACATCATGTACACCACTAAGTCTGTCGGGCAACTCCACTCTATATGCCATCCGTCCAATTCTTTCCTTAATGGGAAATGGCCCTACGAACCTTGGTGCTAATTTCCCAACAGATCCAAAGCGAACCACATTTCGTAATGGAGACACTTTGATAAAGACCATGTCCCCAACTTCAAACTCAAGATCCGTCCTTCTCTTTTCCGCATAAGACTTTTGCCTATCCTGCGCTGCTTTCATCCTTCTTCGAATCAAGTCAATCTTCTCAGAAGTCTCCCTAATCATATCAGGCCCAAGCAAGATCTTATCCGTAGATTCCCACCAACATGTAGGTGATCTACAAGGCCTTCCATAGAGAGCTTCGAAAGGAGCCATACCAATACTGGACTGAAAGATGTTATTATATGCGAACTCCACCAATGGAAGATGCTCTTCCCATGTTCCTCCAAAATCCAAGATACAAAGCCTCAAAAGGTCTTCTAGGACACGATTCACCCTCTCAGTCTGGCCGTCTGTCTGAGGATGATATGCGGTGCTCAGACACAATTGAGTCCCCGCTGCTTCTTGCAAACTTCTCCAGAACTCGCTAGTGAAGATAGGATCTCGATCACTCACTATACTAGAGGGTACCCCATGCAATCGAACTATCTCTCGAAGATATACTGAAGCTAGCCATGGAGCAGTCCTCTTGCTCTTCACAGGTATGAAATGGGCGCTTTTAGTAAGTCTGTCTACCACAACCCAAATTCCTGTATTACCCTTTCTCGATCTGGGTAACCCGTCAATAAAATCCATCGAGACGCTATCCCATTTCCATTGCGGAACTTCCAATGGGTGAAGCGACCCACCTGGTTTCTTTTGCTCCGCCTTCACTTGTTGGCACACCAAGCATCGAGCGACATACTCGGCCACATCTTTCTTCATACCGGCCCAGAAGAAAACCCTCTTCATGTCTTGGTACATCTTGTCCCCACCGGGATGAATGGTCATCCTAGAACGGTGTGCATCATCAAGAATAACCTTCCTCAAACCCTCGTCTTGCGGTACACAAAGTCTACCGTCTCTACGCAAGCACCCCCTATCGTCTAGGGTGTACCTACTCAAATGGCTGGACGACTCCCCCCTTATGAGCTTCTCCACCAACTCAACCAACTGTGGGTCGTCCCTCTGTGCTTCTCCAATCCGCCCCAAAAGAGTAGGTCTAACCTCCAAGGAAGCTAGCAAACCGGGTACATAATCAATGGAAGGTCTGAAATCAAACATCGAGATAAATTCCAAGCTTCGTTGTTCCACGAACAATGGACTCAAGGACAACCTTTTTCTGCTCAAGGCGTCCGCCACCACGTTACCCTTGCCAGGGGTATACGCTATCTTGAAATCATAGGATGCTAAGAACTCCATCCACCTTTGCTGTCTCAAATTCAAATCCTTCTGAGAAAACAAGTACTTCAATGATTTGTGGTCAGTGAATAATTCGAATCTCTCACCAAGAAGATAATGGCGCCAAATCTTAAGCGCAAAAACAATAGCGGCCAACTCTAGATCATGGGTAGGGTAATTTTTCTCATGCACTCTCAACTTCCTTCCACCATAGGCTATTACCCTTCCCTCTTGCATTAAGACTGCGCCAAGTCCTGTCCCACAAGCATCGGTATAAACAACAAATGGCTTGCTCCCATCTGGCAACACTAAAACTGGAGCAGTGGTTAAAGCTCTCTTTAACCGTCGGAACGCATCATCACAATCTACGTCCCATGCGAAAACAAGATTCTTCTTCGTTAACGGGTTAATGGGGATGATATCTTCGCGAAGTCTTTGATAAACTTCCTATAGTAACCCGCCAACCCCAAGAAGCTTCTTACTTCGGTAGCATTCTTCGGAACCTTCCAATCCTGAATTGATACTACCTTCGCGGGATCCACAGCTATCCCTTCCTTGGAGACCACGTGCCCCAAGAACCGCACCTCCTTCCTCCAGAAGTGACATTTAGAGAATTTAGCCTTAAGGCTATGTGCTCGAAGAGTCTTCAATACCTCCCCAAGATGTAGGGCATGCTCTTCTTCACTCTTAGAAAATACTAAGATATCATCCACAAAGACCACCACGAATTTATTAAGGAACTCCCTGAACACCCTACTCATCAAATCAACAAAGTATGCAGGGGCGTTCGTCAACCCAAATGGCATCACCAGCCACTCATAGAAACCATCCGGAGTTCTAAAGGTAGTCTTGTCTATGCTATCCTCAGCCACCCTCAACTGATGAAACCCCGTGGCTAAGTCCAACTGAGAAAATACTGAAGCGCCAACCAACTGATCGAAAAGATCATCAATCCTCGGCAATGGGTGTCTATTCTTCTTTGTGAGCTTGTTGAGCTCTCTATAGTCTACACAAAATCTGAGGGACCCATCCGCCTTCGTAGCAAATACTACTGGAGCACCCCACTCCGATATACTCCGTCTTATGAACCCCTTTTCAAGCAACTCCCCTACTTGCTTATGGAGTTCCCTCCTCTCACGAGGAGCCATGTGGCGCACTGGTAAAGATGCAGGTTTAGCATTATCCACCAGATATATTCGGAAGTCAATCTCCCGCTTCGGAGGTAAGCCCTTCACCTCCTCAAACACATCCGGATATTCCCGGACCACTTTAACAGATTGTAAACTCTCGACCGAAGCGTCAAGCGATTCAAGATAACTTAGCATAACAGAATCCATGGGATTACAAGAAATCTCGAGAGTGTTACCCAAGCGGGTCATGAGCCTAACAACTCTCCTTTCGCAATCAAGAATGGCACCATTACTGGATAACCAGTCCATGCCCAAAATCAACCCATAGCCCGTGAAGCCCAACACAAAAGCATCACATCTAAACTCAATGTTAAGTATAGAAATCTTCAAACCCAAACATATCATGGACAAATAAGTGGAGCCCCCAATTGGGTTTGAAACAACCAAGGGATCATCTACCAGACTGGTGTCTAAGTGCAGTGACACAACTAATGATGATGAGATAAACGAATGCGATGCGCCTGAATCAAACAATGTACGGACAGGATGATCAAATAGAAAAACCAGACTTTCAACGGAAATAGTTCTACCTCTCTCCTGAATCGTTGGAACCGCGAGAGCCTGTACTTGCCCTCTAGCCTGACCTGGTGCCATAAGAGCTTGCACCTGTCCTCCTGAGGTAGACCCCGTCCTTTGCCCTTTCTTAGGACAGTCTTTCACTAGATGCCCTGCTTCGCCACAGTGGAAGCAGCCAGTCTTCTTCTTCTTGGGACAATCCTTGCTTAGGTGGCCAGGTGTCCCACAATTGAAACACTTCTTCTTCTTGCCCTTGCCACCGTTGCCTTTCCCACCTTTGTTTTGTTGTTGTTGCTGAGGTCTCTTTTGATCTCCCTTCTTCTCGGGTGCCCTATTAGCATTGGGACCCTTCTCTTCTTCATGCATGAGTGCCATGTCAACTAGCTTCTCAAAGGTGGCCCCCATAGGGATATGAGTCATAGCCAACCCATGCATCGGTTCATTCAAGCCTTTCACGAACCTCAAAGCCTTCTTTTTCGGTGTATTCACCATGTCTAGGCCAAACCTTGCCAATTGATTAAACTTGTTGACATATTCCTTCACTTTGCTTTAAAGTCAAGAATCTTTCCATATACAAGTTTTCCTCCGCCCTTGAGAGAAACTTTGCCACAAATCTTTGCCTAAAATCCGCCTAAGAGTCAACGGGGCGTTCTCCATTAGTGACCTCCCACCAAAATGAGGCCTCTCCTTTCATTAACCAAGCAGCTAACTTGACTTTCTTTCCTTCTTCCATCTCAAAGATATCTATCAACTCTTCCACCTCCTTAAGCCAATCTCTAGCCTCCACAAAAGTTTCAGATCCTTGAAAAGGTTTCCCTCCCATAGCTTTAAATTCCTTGCAAGTCTTAGCAAAAGTATCCGTGCGAGGTGGAGGGGGAGGAGGAAGATCGGGTGCTACGGTTGGTGGAGGAACATTTGCTGGACCCGCAGTGGTGGCCCTAGCCTCCATCAATCTCCTATACCATACTGGTACCATCACACCCTCCGTAAAGTTAAGATCCTCAGCCATGCTGAAACGAAAAAGGAAAGATTCAAAACGGAGAATTCGAAGGATAAAGATATGGCTATTGGGGATTATGCTTTTCTTTCAAAAACTTTTCTCTTAAAAGGCATGTTTTTTTTGAAAAATATCTCTTCCAAAAATGTTTTTAGAAAAATAGTTTTCTAAAAATTTTATCTGTTCCGGTAACCTTTGCTCTGATACCACGTGTAACACCCCACGCCCGCTATGGTCACTCTCTAAGGGAATGCCATAGCATCGGTGGAGTATTTTAGTGAGTATAGAACAGAAAAATTACAACAAGACAGATATAGTTAGTACTTGAAATTTAAAACATCATCTCATAACAGCGGAAATAAACATGTCTGGTTACATCATAAAACCACAATAAAAGTCAAGTACAATATCCATCAAAATAAAGAAGTACATAATCCCACTCTCTCATACAATAGCCAGGACAAAAGAAAAGATAACTGGGTAACTGGAGCTTTACATCTATCCAAGCTCCTAAAGACTGGAACAGCAATCCGATCAAGCTCCACTACTGCTAGGATCCACCGTAGGACCTGAGGGTTGGGATAAAGATAAAAACAACGGGGTCAGACATAAGTCTGAGCGAGTCCTATAACTTTAACAATACAATCATTAAAGTAACCAGAGAAGATATAAACTTGACCTACGGTAATGTCTGGGGATGAATGGCTACACTAAGCAGCTTGGTAGACTTAGGATAAACTAAGATAACTGTAAAGACGCATCTACCCACCCAAGGATAATTACTAACTGCACCACACCAGTCATTCCTACTTAAAGGTTGATCCCTCCCAAGGACTTAGAAAATTTCCCCAGTAGTTTCGTGTACCCCTAGCGCACTACATAGGTGCCGTCTGCCCCTATCTCCACTAGGTGTACTTAGTAATTTTACCCAGTAGTTTCGTGTACCCCTACATAGGTGCCGTCTGCCCCTATCTTTATTAGGTGTACCCACTACTCCCCAGCGATCGGCTCCCTACCGTAGATACCCGTGCTGGTCCCACAATGGGGTGTATCATTCCCCAAAGTGGCCACCTGATAATATCAACGGTGCACGGCTTTATATCTACACGATGCAACAACGGCTTATCTACCAACCTGGGCCCACACACGCATATGAAACCCGTTGGACTTGCGTTGCCACCGCTAACCCGTTTTGGCCTCTTATAGTCAAGCCCAATATGCATGTCCCGTCACTCGACTAGAGTCGAGCCCACAAAGATACCTTTGGGATATTGGTTGAAATGGGCCCCCACAAGCTACCCACCTAAGCTTGTCGCTTATCTAGTGTATCCCACTTAACCCTTTAATCATGTTTAATTACATGTTTCCACTTGGTTAAGTATTCTAATCGTATTTTCTATTGCCACCCAAGGCAACCACTCGATTTCCACATGCCACCCAAGGCACCCACTTAACCCCTCATGTCCCTCTACATGCTAATATGGTTAAGTGTTTCTTAATTAATTAATTAAGATCATGACCTCATAAAGACCTCTCACATTAGACCGTCTTTTATGACTGCAGGATATGCCGGTCGGTTCCGGGCAGACTTCTGTCATCAAAAGGGTCTAACCTCGTGTCTTTTCTTTAATCATGTATTTAATTTATGACTAAGACCTCTCATATTGGGCCTATCATTTGTAGCCGCTGGATGGCCGGTCGGTTCCGGGCAGACTTCCGCTACAAAAGGGTCCAACCTCGTGTCTTAGTTGATTAATTACACCTAATTAATCACCCCCATAATTAATTATCCCTAATTAATTACACATTTTTCATAACATGGGTAGACCTAACTCAATAGGTAAATTCCCATGGGGTAGACCTAACTCAATAGGTAAATTCCCACTTATGTTAATTTATTTTTATGGTATGCTTAATCATACCCAATCATTAACATATTTATTAACCCCATCGTTCCCCACGTAAATCGTTCTCATTTCATGAAATAATAAAGGGAAGATCCATCACAAATATCATGGGTTTAACCCCATCTTAGCATATAACTTTATCATGGGTTAAGAGGATGTCAACTTGCATATATGAGCATATATTAACCCAACTACATTTAACCCAAACTTGCATATTATCATACACATGACTCGCATAACATGTTGCATATGAGTTTGCATATTATCATACACATATCTTGCATAACATGTTGAACTTGCATATAAGCATTCTCATAACTTGCATAACATGTTAAACATGCATTTAAGTATACACATAACTTGCATAAGCATTCACATACTTGCATAAGCATCCACATACTTGCATAAGCATGCATAACTTGCATATCATGTTAAACTTGCATTTAAACATATACATAACTTGCATAAGCATTCACATACTTGCATAAGCATGCATAACTCGCATATCATGTTAAACTTGCATTTAAGCATATACATAACTTGCATAAGCATTCACATACTTGCATAAGCATGCATGACTTGCATATCATTTTAAACTTGCATTTAAGCATATACATAACTTGCATAAGCATTCACATACTTGCATAAGCATGCATAACTTGCATATCATGTTAAACTTGCATAAACCCACTTGTTAAACATGCATAAACCAACTTATTAAACATGCATAAACCCACTTGTTAAACATGCATAAACATAGGAAAACATAGAGTAGCATATCATTACAAATGATTCAAACTCACTAATCCGCATTTAAGACCATAAGTCTCATTACACCCAATCTACTTACTTTAGCAATTGATGTTAAAGTGATAGAAACTCACCAAACCCAAGATTAGCAAACTTATGAAGTGGAATTAGTTGCTAAATATGAAGATGGTGATGATTAGAGATTGATTAGAGAGTGATTAGCTTGCAACTTCCTTCATAAACTAGTGGAGGCTCTCTCAAGTTTGATTTTGGCGGTATGAGGCCATCATTCCTATTTTTAGTATGGATTAGGGTAGGTTTATGGTGTATTTATAGATTAGGTGAGTGTTTTAGGCCCTTAGATTAACCCTAGGTTAGATTAGGTCCGTTAGATTTAGGAAATCTCTAGAACCCAGCCCTCCAAGCCAGCCTAAAACCCGACCTGGTGCACCCAGGTTCTCTGGACGCCGCGCCCATGTCGACAGGCAAGTCGACAGGCAAGTCGACCCCCCTGTCGACAGGCCTGTCGACAGCCCTGTCGACATGGTTAGGGCGGGAGTTTTCCCGCCTGGCTCCGTTGGTTCCATTTTGAAATCTGAATTTGAATTTTTAAATCTATTTTTAGCTTTAATTTTCCTGCAAACTTCTTTGGGCCATAACCGGTCCATACGGACTCCGATTCTCGAAAACTCGGACTCTATTTCGCGTATTTTTCCGAGACGAACGCAATGACACAGCCCATTACCCCCAATTCCCACATCTGAGATTATTTATCCTCTAATTAGTGAATTTTAGTATTAACTAAAATTCGGGGTGTTACAAATGTCTTCGCTAGCTTGATTCTTTTTCAAGGCTCGTTCTATCATATCCAAAATGTATTCTTCGGTGCTACGAGGCTCTGTGAAGCTAAGCTCTTTCGTCTAAGAATACGGTCTCGATTAGAGAGCTTAGTTCCTTTGCCTTCTTGTCGAGGGGGTGCCCCCGCGATAGGGCTAGTGACCTTTTGAGCACTCACTTCGGAATGATTCTTAGTTTTCAATCTCAATTCTTCGATATTAGCTTCGTCCCTATCACTTGCCCCATCATAATCGTATTCCACATTATTGTTGCGGTTATGATCGGAAGTGGGCGATTAATCATTCCCTTCGAGATCTATATGTATTTTCGGAGGAGCTGGATTCGATTGAGCATTAAGGATGGCGTCAAGTTTCCCTATATCATTTTAGTAGAGGCATCCGTTCAGTTATTCACTTTGGCAATAACAACTTTTAATTCATTTCTGGTCACACCGGCTCCACTTTACGAATTTTCGCCAACTTCAAAGCGGTTCACGAGCGATTTCTTCATTAGCAACATTATCGGCTTCGATCATTGTTTTGCTAGTGGTCTTCTTAGATTTGGCCATAACTATGAAGAAGGATGCGCCTTAGAACATTAATGAACAAGGCTTTAACTTTGTGAGAGTGTGAGAGGAGTTAGGAGATGCAAACGCGATCCCATGGTGGGCGCCAAATGTTGAGCTCAAAATTTGACTCAACACCAAGGGTGTATCAAAACACTTCACCAAATTGGTAAGGAAGAACAAAGTAAGGCCGCAATCACAAACATACAAAAAGCATAAAAACAAGAGCACGGAGTTTTTATAGTGGTTCGATCCAATGAGATCTACATCCACTCTCATAAGAGATTCCATTATCAACGTGTTGATTACAAGATTAATTTCACTCTTGTAACAAATTTGTCACTCTCACACTTATAGATCTTATTTAGATTCAACGAGGATCTTCACTTGATTCTGAAGAATAAGCGTTTAGAATTGCTTGAGATAGTTATAGATAAATTTTAGCAGCACTTCGTGGCCCCAAAATCCCCTCTCCCCTATAATGATGGAATGAGGGGGCTATTTATTGGTGGTGTTCGGACCAGGTGGAAATTATATAAATATTGTACTCTTGTTTTAGGCCGTAGATAGGCTAGGGGAGACGTTATACGGTCCAAAGCAAGGCAGGACGTGCTAAATAAGGCAGAGCGACCCAAAACTTCCTTATACGAAGTGATATGAATTACGGGAGTGTTGGGCGACCAAACTCGTTCTGGCTTAAGGTGGTGCGAGCTAAAGGACGCAGAGCGGGCTAGGTTAAGGTGTCGCAAGCTTGGGCAAAGCGGGGCGACCCAAGCACGCTTAGAACGAGCTAAACCAGAATGATGTAGTTTGGACCTTGATGAAGCGGGCTAAAACCTTTAGCAAGCTGGCTATCTAAGAGCCCTACGAGCTAGCAGCTGAGAGAACCAAGATGCCCCAACGACTTAAGATGCTCAAGCGAGCCAAAGCTTCCTGAACACCACATATTATTTGGGCGACCCAAGACATCATAACGATCTAGAGCACTTGCGTGAGCTAGAGAGCCCATCGAGTTAGAGAACGACCTAAAGGGCATAACGACCTAAAATCATAAATCATCCTAAACATGCTCATCATTCTCTAGGACATATTTTATGGGTTAACAGCCTCACTAAAGTCCCTTATAGTGTAGCATAACAATGGAAAGAAAAATTTACAATCAAAGTGCACTTTAGCCATCCAAGCTTGTCTTCGATTAACATCCACGCCACCAACTTGCTATATAGTCTTCTCATCAGCATCCTCGATGAGAACCTAAGATAATAAAAGGAAACATAAACCTTAGTCATACAACACTCAGGTGTGAGCAATAACTAACTATCAATGGCTATAGTTCATGATACTAACCTGTTTAAGTTTCACACCTAACATGTCCTTGCATCCAAAGAGTTAACACATAATAATTAAGCAAGACATGCTAATCAAATAAAAATAATAATATATACTACATAGAATATGCTAGAATCATATAAGCATCTTCGTTAAGCTCTTTATTCCCAATTCTTACTTCAGTATCCTACAGGTGATAGCCTGCCTATAGAAATGAGAGGGAGCAACCATATCATCCATTAAACAAAGCTCAGCTTTCACCAACTAAAGCCATGAATACATTGGTAGCTTGTATGACCATCTCGCATGTGCCAAGGGATAATTCAAACCTTGATTCTAGTTGGACTACTATGTTTGCGAAATCAAATTATTCAACATGTTGTCAGCACTAGCACTACATCCCCTGTATATGGGATCCAGGGTAGTCGACCATCGCTACTAGTCCCGATGGGCATCTATCTTTGCATTGAGTCCACAACAAGAAGACTCTAAGTTATCAATCATTCATTGGCACTACCAAGCACAAGATCCATCCATAAATCCATTTTAGTTTGAGTATTCCCTTAAACCAATCCATGCATCTTAGTTCCATCTCAAATTGTCTACCACACTCCTTTGACCACTCTCGACTGAGTTCACAATCGAACAATCTTGACTTCAACATACCAGAACTTCCTAACCGCAGAATCTATCGACGAACCACAACTTGGTACAAGATCCTGATGAAATCATCTGCCTCCCACACGGATAGCACATTCATTAGCCACCTTATGATCGATCGTTATTGATCCACACTCTTTGGATTGGTCTCGATCCATGTACCTAACCAAAATTTTTGTTTAAATTTCTCAACGTATTCCATATGATCTTCCCTAATGTCTTAAACTATACTACACCCATCCTATCCCTTCGTATACACCATAGTCAAATCCTATACCTCTAATACTGCTCCATCATCCTGTTATCACCTAGCCTATCCAGTAACCACCATCTCCCCACAGTACATTCAAATTGTCCCCAGCGTCATCCTTTCTAGATCACACCATCACCAAAGCTTCCTTTATACATCAGTATCAATCCATACCTTATGGGTCAGTGTCAATCCATATATCTGGCTCATATCATGGTGCGATTTCTCAAGTGCCTTTCTGCTGCGTTCCAAATCCTATCCTCTAAGTTCTATGTGATTTCGATGGACTTTGACCTGGCACCAAACATCAACCAAAGTCATAATTTAAGCATATACTAACACAAAGATCAAGCATAACAAGAAATTCAATCAATCAAATTGAAAATTTAGTCAGTTTCAACATATATAATAATCCAAATGCATATGAACTTTAATCAGTCAAATCTAATCACATGTCTATCACTAAACATGGCTATGTACTCACTAATTACATTAAATCTAGCATACTAATCAATTTATATATATATATATATATATCATAATTAATTTATCCTAGGGGTTGTTAATTTAACATATAAGTGATTAAAATTCTGAGTTACAACATATAATTCAATTTAGACAAGTGATATATTATAGCCACTCACCAAATCGTAAAATTTGATTAAATCGAATGCAGATCTATCCTGGACAGCAGGGAAAATGTAGGAATTTGAAATCCAATATAGAGATCTACTCTCTGATGTCGATATAATCTTCCATCTGTGATTATACATGATTTAATGTAAATTTGAGTATTGATATGAGAAATTTCGATGAACTAGAGTAGATCATAGTTTAGGAGCTGATATGAAGTTAAAGGTTAAACTTTAGTTATTTCTCTTTAGCCACTATTCATAAATGGGATTTCTTAGAATAATGAGCTTGTTGATCTTATCCCATTAGTGAAAACTCTAGTTTTGTCCAGTAGTGTTAAAGAGTTAGAATTGAAATATCTCTCAACATGCTTATCCAGTTTCATTATATGACCATTCTACGAAATAATAAACAACCTTCCCGAATTAACAAGACAAGTTAGAGTATGTGATTCGACTTATATTGAACGTTATGGCCAAAAAACACTTTCCAAGGACAAAACTGACACAAAGATTTGGGAAAATCATGGACATGTAAAACATCTCAAAAAATCATAACCCAAAATATTAAAATGATATGATCACACACGAATAAAATAATATTATTTAATGATGCTACGATACATAAAATACAAGTCGTTAAAGTTCAAACCAAAATAAAAACTCAAGCATGATCAAATTTTGCTTGTCTCTCTTATTATATACTTAACTATACACTTACGTATGTGTGTGAGTGTGTTGAATCCCCTTAACCACATTTTCCATTTATTCATTCTATACTTATGCATTTTCTTATGTTTTGGTTTGGAAGAATATATAACTTGTGTTGTTCAATAGTGTTCTTTATTGTATCTATAAGAAAATAATCGGTGTTATGATATCGAATTACATATTTCAAAGCATAATTGTTAAACTATTGATTTGGCGAGAATTTACAGTATATATTCTTTAGACAAAGAAGATAATTTTTAATAAATATTATAATTTTTGTTACTAATAACAAAATTAGAGTTATAGAAAATATCATAAAATAGCTTTTTTAAAGTCAAAATAAAATTTGTTATTTTTTATTTATCTTGTCAATTCCTTCTTGCACACACACAACATAGAAAGCCATATCAATAATCGGAATATTCTTAGCATTTTGCATATGTTAATATGCTTTTGAAAAAAGTAAGGGTACATTTGCACGTAACACTAACAGGTCATTTTAGGGGGATATTTAAGAGGGGCATTCAAAACGAACTAAAAGTTAAACGAGGTATGTGTTTGCATCTTCAAGCGGACCATTTATGTAATAACTTGTATTTTGATGATTGGATATTTACTTATTTCACTTAAATATTAATTATTAACTGTTTAACGGTTCCAAAGTGAGATTTTTTGTAAACGATCCAATCAGGACTAGATACTGTTTGCATTGAGTCCTGATAGCTCGTTAGGTAGAGAAAAAGTATACAGATCGCTATGTTTCGAGCAGGGGAAAACAATCTCGAAATATGCGTGAAAATTGTTGTTTTTGGGTACGATCTCGGATCACGATGAAATTTATATTTCTGGACTCATCTCAGTGAGTTGTGGCTCGCTATCAAGTTTTGTAGTCATTGGACATACAGTTTGGCTATGTGCATTTAAAACATATGTTATTTTTTGCATGTAGAATTCGATGCAATTGACCCTAACGACTTTATAAATACCCCTTAATTATTAAATAACCCCAATCTATCATTAGTTGTATATTATAGCCTCCTCCTTCAAAAATCATAGCCACCCTCATCTCCATAATTTCAAAAATTAAGATCTCTCTCCATTCTTGTCAAAAAATCAGTTTTTATATCATGAATCGATGAGTTTTCATGAAGACTGTTTCGGAATTTGGATTTATTGACTTTGGCAAACCTGTCATGGTTTTGCTGTAAGGAGTTATGAAGCTAAGACTCGAGAATTCTAAAGTTACGTTCATTGGTTAAGGGCAAGGAGGTAGAATTTTTTCTAGATTGAAGATATGCATCGTTCGCCAGAATTAGAGGAAGTGTGACAGCTTCTAAAAGGGTACGACATGAGGGAGTCCATGTGTTTCTTGTAGGTAGTTGAGGAGGATGCGTTTTTCTTGGCAGATCCCTGCAACATGGAGTTAGGATAAGCGAGTCGGATTCGGGAAGAGAAGTTCAACAACATAAACAATTTCGAATTCCATCAATTATTACTTTGTATCAGAGAAAGATGCACAAGATGAATTGGGTTTAGATATGTGTTATTGTGCAGGTGCTTGTTTATAGAGAAGAAGAGATTATGCGGGTTAATTAATTGCTAATGACTTGGCTTAAATCGAATTTTTTATTTAAATAATCCAAAAACTTATATCATGTATAATTTTTGCATACGATATCAGATTTGGACATCCTTTCTTCCATTAGAGTCGTATTCTGAAATCTACTTTTTGAAGCTAGTTGAGCTGATTAGGCTAAAGTGAATGATATTGTCTCTCATTGAAATGTAGTTTTTTGTACGGTGAATAATTGACATTCTAAAATGTTTTGTAACTAAAAAATATAATTCGTAGGATAGTTGAACTTAGTAATTAATAAATAAAAATATTTAAAATGTAATTTGGTTAGTTTAAACCTAAATAACACATTTTGACCTATCTGCGCGCTATTACGCTCTATTTCGATACTTTTACTAACATTTTGACACCAGATTCACACCAATTATTTTAGATAGGTTTTATTCATGTTATGATTGCTATTATGGATGA
The DNA here is from genome assembly GCA_030737875.1 of Allium sativum. Taxonomy (NCBI): domain Eukaryota; kingdom Viridiplantae; phylum Streptophyta; class Magnoliopsida; order Asparagales; family Amaryllidaceae; genus Allium; species Allium sativum. The sequence continues at coordinate 743,119,453 of CM060921.1, forward strand.
TTACATTCTATTTTAAGCAAACTAAGTATGTATTAATTGTATTGTTGTTTGTTTAAGTAGCCTGGTTGTAAATGTTGTTTATTAACAAATACGAATAGAAAATTTTGTCCTTTAGAGTTTAGTTTTATCAACCAAATGCATAGATGGTGTATATTGATTGAGCGCACAAGACTCGAATGGGAGATATAGATTCGAGGAGAAGTATCAAAAGGGGTAGACTGACTTGAAGACGGAGGTGCGTTGGAGCATGATGACTGATCAGAGTATAGAATAGCATTGGAATTGGAGACAGATATGAAGATGAAGGATTAATTCGATGGCGAGCTCAAATTTTCGAACAAATGCCAAATGTTTTCAGTGGATGTATATTTAACCACCATTGGTTAAATATTTGATTAGAATGTTCGTTAACAATTATTATGAAGTGATCGGTACTGACTACAACTGACGCCCATTTTGGCTAATTTGATGTAAATGATGTTGTGACTTTGAAGAGACAATATGATGATTTATTCCATGATGGCTTTGAATAGTGGCTTTTCAATTGATGGTTTTGGCACGAAATGGGATTGATGTTTCATCAAGAGACAAAATGGATGACATATTCCATGAAATGAGATGATGAGATCTTCAGGGCGTATGGAGGACTAAGATTTGTTGATTCTTCTACATGGTGTACTTGTAGCTCTCCAATCGAAGACTCAAGTGTGGAGTGGATCGAAGGGAGACTATGGATAGTACGTGGTGGGACTTAGCTACATGGTGATGTGGTAGTACGTGGTGAACAACACTGCTTTGACATGGATTTAGCTCATGGCGTACGATACTATAAAAATGGAAATATTTCATGGGAAATGAAGCTGCATGATAATGGATGGACTTAGGGGGATTCAAATTTTAGACAGAGTGGATTAACTCTAACAGCGGATTGCCAAGGGATTGTTGATAGCTCGAAGTGTTCTAGTGAACTCAAAGCAGGGGTATCGTGGAAGCACCCATAAGGATCAGAGAGATCATGTACACTAGGTGGGAACCTCGGCCGGAAGGGCACGTGTTGGAGAAACATAGAGTTCGATTAAATCCAGGATTTCTATTAGTCCTTAGTTAATTACCACACAAGAACGTATTCACGGATTTATAAGGTAAAATTTAGTTTGGGTGATGATTGCTATGTTTGCTTTATTTGTTTTCACCTTAACTTATTGGGTAGACTTTCACCTATATGGCTTGGAGGAGACGAGGAATGAGACCAATGAAGGCTATGCAGATTCTTCTATCTTAGGACTATACCAAATTATGTCGCTAGTGTTGAGTAGCACTTATTCTTTGATTAGCATATTATACTATTATATGTGATAACTCCATGGATGCAGGGACATGTCAAGTATGATTCCTTATACCATATGCTTTTCATACTATTACGACTTTTACACCTTTTTAAATTTATTTATCGCTTACACCAGACTATTGTATGACCCAAGGTTTTATGCCTCCTTTTATTACCTTGGATACTCAATGAGTAGACAGGGTTACATTGTGTAAGTGTTATCTAGAGCTGCGTAGATGGATCAACAGATGATGGTGTCTTCTATTATTTATTGTGCTATTGTTTATTCCGCTGTGTGACACTATGGAGACGTGATAGTGTGACTATCTATTAGAAACAGTTGTCAGTGAGTTTACATACCTCTTGTAAAATCTCCATCTTTATGTGACTGTATAAGCTAGTACTTTGATTATATGGTTTATTTACTTATTACTTTCTCATTTGTTTCCTGCATATGATTTTTGTTATATTTTATAGGATGCATTGTGTAATGTACGACTGTATTTATATTCATGTGTTATATTCCTTTCTTTCTAATCTCTTATATTTTATTCATTTCCATTATTTTTCCTTCTTTTTCCTATTTCTTTCCCCTAATAACCATTCTACATTGATCAGGTATCTGTAGAGATATGAGCACTGATGTTGTAGGACAGTTGTTACAATTTAAGTGAGGCATTTAAGAGGGATATTTTAACTTGTGATTCTTGATTCAATCGTTATGTAGTTAATTAATTATTACTTTTGTTATGTATATTTTTTTAATTAAAATGAAATAACATCACAGAAATTGAAATATATGCATATAGTTATATAACACTATCAAATACAAAATAAACGACATAATTAATCATCGTAGCTCTACTACAGCAGTTTCATCTCTTATGCTATCTCTACAATTGCCATCTCGAAATTCACATGCTGTTAAGCCTCTTCACGTGTTCTATGAGCTCTATTCAATGTACTGAAATACTCTTTTAGGTACTACCATCATTACAAACCATCAATTTTGACTGCCATTATGCAATTGCGTATAGCTATGGTAGTTACGATAACTTTTACTTGAGTTTCAAATAAATATGTTGGCATATTCCTCAAAATGAAGATTTTTCCATATTCTAAATGTTCTCTCAAATTTCGTACATAAACTCAATTGGAAATAAAGGAAATAAGTTAATTCATGGTGGTTGGTTGATAGGCTCTAGGGTTCCGTTTGTGAATCCCACTGCTCAGGTCGCCTTCTCCTCAACTGTCACATCCAGCGATTGTATGTCCTCCATGGCCATACTCCTTTATGGTGAGACATGACTCGAAGCATTACTTCGAACTAGTCTCCAACCTTCAATTTTTCTTCCTTCCTTCAGCAGTTGCTTCATCTATCGTGGTCCTCTAATGCTCACTCCTATCTTAGATTCTTTGGCGGTGGTGGAAACGAATGTCGCCATTCCTATCAGACCTGCAAAGACGGCAGAGGAATAGGGTTTTTCCATGCCTATTGTGGTTGGGGGTTCGCTTCCTCTAAGGTGGATGGAACTTGTCTACTGAATTGGAAATCACCTCTGCTTGGTGGGTGGTAGCGAATGATTTTGGCTCATCTTCTAGATTTATTGAGCCTCGGTTACTCAATAAGGATAGCTACACATTTGTATCCAAATCCATGAGCCAACGTTCTATCGATCGATGAGGGAAACTCTCTTGTGCTCTACATCATTGGGCCTCGTCCGTTTTTCAATCAACTTGTTGCCTTCACTAAGTAGATATAGAAGCCGGTGGGTAAGTGTTAGTTGTTTAACAGGATGCTTTTTTACTTCCTTATTCGTTTTGAGCAGGTTGTTGATTTGGATATGGTTTTGAATGATGGTCCCCATTTTTTTGATTCCCATTTTTTTTGCTGTAAAAATGGTCTTTGGGACTGATTTATTCGAAAGATGTTGTTAACGTTGCCGATTTGGGTGGAATTTCATATACCGGAAGATGCGTGGTATGTTGAGATAATTTGTGCAATGGAAAGTGTGCTCGGCATATAGTTGGGGATGGAAAAGTTCATGAGAAATGTTACCAATATTGGCTTTTCTTGTGTGTTGATTGAGATCATTACCCCCTTTTACTTACCTTATATCGTCAACGTTGACTTCTATAATGGAAAATCGTTAGGTGTCGTACGATTATAAGCTGCCTTGTTGCGATTAGTGCCATGCGTTTGGCCACTCTATTTCCTTTATACTGATTTTTTTAGTGAGTGGGTCACCAAGACCACACATGGTGGTTTAGGCGCTGCCCCTCGGTCTTTGAACGATCCAGTCGTTGCTACGCAAATTATTGCTGACCATGTAGTTGACGTGGTTCTTCCTCTCACACAAGCTTTTAACTTTGCATCTCATGATCATGATTCCGTATTCCAATTCACATTATGATGATTGTCATGCTAGTGTTCCTTATGTTGGCTCTCTCATTTGTGCTCAACTTCCTGTGTCGCCAACTTCTCGATCACTAGTTTCGTTTCAAGTGATGTTTCATCTGACTTTTCAAATGCTTGTGATGCTTCTCGTTCTACAGGTATTAATTCTTCCAGCTGTGTCTCATCCCATGAAACATTTCATTCTGATGTTGATATCTTGACATCACTGGGCCAAGCGCTGGCTACATGAGCTAATGGCATTCTCAGTTCTAATGCTGCAATGGGGTTGTCATTTCTGCCCCGGTGTCAGTTCCATCATCCGATGTCGTTAATGATATCTCTAATATTTCTTTCTTTGTGGCTTCCATCACTTGTAGTCATGTCTAGGACCTTACTGACAATGCTCATGTGTGTTTACTCCACAAGTATCGTTCACATTCATAGATCAAGCACATGGAAAGAAGTCCGACATGAATACCGATCAGTCTAACTTCAAGCATACCGGCCGGTCGGTCATAACTCCATAGCGGAACAGGTCCAGATGGAAAGAAAGAGGGAAACACCCACCGGTCACTTAGAGGTAAAGTGCACCGACCGATTGCCCCTAGAGCAAGGCGCTGAATTCAGACATTTCCATACCGGTCGGTTTAGAGGGCGAACGATCAACCGGCGATAATGCTAAGCTCACACCAGGTCGCCCGCGCACGGAAGAAGAGCAAATGTACCAACCGGTCGGTCCTGTTCCAGACCGATCGGCCCTCCAGACAGCTGTTGACAGGTTGGTTTCTGGACAGTTGTTTCCAGGCTGGCCAGTGGCTATTCCATAAATAAATTCCGACCGACCGATGGCTCTGAAAGTTATATCACTCCATTTCTCCACTCCTATAAATAGAGCTCCAATCCCCTTTAATGGGCGAGGATATTTGAGACCCCGAAGGGTTGCTAAATCTAATTCTCAACACTTACTTAGTGATTTCACCATCTCTAATCATCTCAAAGTGAAGATCCAACACAAATTCTTCATGAATATGCGAGAATTCGTCAAAGTCCATATGGAAATCTAGATCTGATCTACCATTGGCCATATTTGAAGATTCTCATTGATTTTCCTAATCAAGTTCTAAGAGTGTGTAAATATGGATGTAATGAGAAGACATGCTTATCTTGTAATTCTAAATGCTATAAAGGAATCGTTATTCAAAGTGGATGTAGATCACAATTGATCGACCACTATAAATGTTGTATGTTCTTTACTTGCATTTATTCTATTAATTGGCTCCACATCTCTCATTTTATGATTATCTAGCAAAGTACTCTTAATACTCTTGGTGTTGACCCCAATTTTGAGATCAGCATTTGGCGCCCACCGTGGGCTACGTTCACTTCTCCTACCTCCTCTCACACTCTCACCAGGTTAAATGCTTTGCTATTGAAATTCCAAGTTGCATCCTTCTTTAAAATTATGACCAAATCCAAGAAGACCATAAGCAAGGATGTTGGAAATTCCGATGATGTTGTTGTTGAGACTACTCCACTCACTAATCGTTTTGATGTTGGTGAAAACTTGGAAAGCTGAGCCGGTGTAACTAGAAATGAATTAAAATCCGTTATTGCCAACGTAAACAACCGAATAGATGCCTCTACTAAAATGATGATGGAGAAACTTGATTCCATTCTTAATGCTCAATCAAATCCAGCTCCTCCGAAGGTGCATGTATATCTCAAAGAAAATGATAAATCGCCCGCTACCGATTGTAACCACAATAACGGCATGGAAGACGGTTATGATGGGGCAGGCGACAGAGATAAAGCTAATATCGAAGAATTGAGGCCAAAAGCTAAAGATTGTTACGAAGTAAATGCTTGAAAGATCGCTAACCCCATCACGGGGGCATACCCTCGTAGAGAAGGCAAAGCACCAAGGCTCTCAATCGAGATAATGAGCTCAACTTCACAAAGCACCATAACACAGAGGAATACATCTCGGATATGATAGAATGAGTCATGAAATGGAATCAAGCTGGCAAAGACGATGAAAGAGAATGGTATTTCTCTCCAGACATGACTCCATTCACCGAAAGAATCCTAGAAGCGGAATGTCCAAAGAAATTTAATTCTCCTACTTTGCCCCCATACAACGACCTCGTTGATCCCAACTACTTCCTATTCAAATACGAGTGGCATATGAGCGCAGCTAAAGCGACTGATGAAATGAGATGCACATATTTTCCTCTCTACTTAGAAGATGCTGCATCATTATGGTTCACAAAGCTACCGCCTAAATCCATTGACTGTTTCTCTTATCTAACCAAAAAAATCAAAGAGAAGTTCTGCTTGTATGCTACCAAGGCCAAGGATGCTTAACGCTCTCAACCATAAAGTAGAAGCCCAGAGAAAATGTCAAAACCTTCCTTAGTTGATTCAATATTGCCTTGTCTAAAGTAAGGAATGCAGAGCCACGCATAATTCCCATAGCGTTACTGGACGCTATAGACAAGACAAGCGAGTTCGGGAAGTGGATAAAAATGAGGGAACCAACTACGCTTGACAAGTTCTATAAGAAAGCGGAAGAGTACATGAGGGTGGACGAGAATCCTATACCTCTTTAGATCATTGATGGTAACCAGCTCTTGGAAGCTCCTAACGGTGCAACTGTTCAACCCGATCAGAAGAGTACTCAGGGACAGAAGCGAGCAAACAACTGAAACAACAGCAAAGCTAATAGAAAGTTTCGTCCTTTTGACTCATCTAATCTAACACCTCTGAATGATACTCCTGAGAACATTTACCTTGCCACAAAGGATGCATAAGATTATCTAGAGGCTCGACCAATAAAAATGAACGACCATCCGACCAAATCTGGGAAATTTTGTCGGTACCATAATCAGCCAGGCCACAACCCGAACGAGTTTAGGAAGCTGAAATCATTGATCGAAGAGTTGAATAAAAATAACCGTCTGCAATAATATGTGCAAAATTCTAATGATGCAAACCATTCTGCGGCGACCCAAGGGCGAGGAGCATCAAATGACCATTCCGATCCAAACAACGTAGCTTCTGCTCACACTATGCCGAGGCTGATAATCAATTGAGGACCGCGGAAGATCTAATATCTGCAGCTCAGAATAAACGAACATTAACACGTTTACTTTGCTCTTTGTTGCGATTTACTTTCTTGTAAATAGTTTGTGATAATTTACATATATTGTACCAAACAACAGCACTATGGATGAAGTATTACTTGCTTGTATAAATCTCTGCCTTGCCGGAATTACATGAAAATTTTCTAACACACGATTTTTTTCAGTATGGGCTATCCAACGAGCACTTGCTTTCTCACAACCCGACTAAATGAGACAACTCCGGTAACTCTGATTCAATGGTAAATCGATAAAATCCCGATAAATCAAACGCTCAATAGAGCAACAAGCAGTCCCGGATTCAAAACCTCATCCCCCAAAGGTCCGCGAGAGTCTAGGGCACCTCAGTCGGGCAACAATCACTTACTAAAGTTAAGTGATTCCGACCAATGAATGAGTTTCGCTCTGCGGATCGATGCATCCTTAACCTTTACCTCACGGTTCATGGAGGTCCAGGATGCTTCAGCCGGGCAGCGATCACTTACCAAAGTTAAGTGATCTCCGACCGAAGGCTGATGCCCGCTCCATGGAACAACCTTAACCTTTACCTCATGGTTCATGGAGGTCCAGGATGCTTCAGCGGGGCAGTGATCACTTGCCAAAGTTAAGTGAGCTCTGACCGAAGGCTGATGTCCGCTCCATGGATCAACCTTAACCTTTACCTCATGGTTCATGGAGGTCCAGGATGCTTCAGCCGGGCAGCGATCACTTACCAAAGTTAAGTGAGCACCGACCGAAAACTGATGCCCGCTCCATGGATCAACCCTAACCGTTACCTCATGGTTCATGGAGGTCCAGGATGCTTCAGCCGGGCAGCGATCACTTACCAAAGTTAAGTGAGCTCCGACCGAAGGCTGATGCCTGCTCCATGGATCAACCTTAACCTTTACCTCATGGATCATGGAGGTCAGGATGTTTCAGTTAGGCAGCGAGCACTTACCAAGTTAACCGACTTCGACCAATGACTGACACCAGCTCCGTGAATTGATATACTCTTAACCAAAGGTTCGTGGGAGTCCAGGGCACATCAGTCGGGCAGCAATCACTTATCAAGTTAAGCGTCTTCAACCGATGACTGATGTTCACTCTGCGGATCAATGCAATCTCACACAAACCTCGTGGAAGTTCGCATTGCGAAATAATTCAACTGAAGAAGACGAATGTTGGGTTAAAGATGACCCCTCAAGCTAGAGCACGAATATCAAAGCTTCTCAAATAGGAAGGTGAATAGCAAATCACAGATACATATTTCTCTATCTTGAAATAATGTATGGCATTGTACATGTCAGGTTACATCAACTAGCTAATTATCAAATGTCAATATAAATTAAAATTCAAACCAGAATGACGTACTTTGACAAATAGTGTTCATTAAGTTTTAATTGTTGAATAAAATGAGTTTGCAAAGAGACTTCATTTGGTTCATGGCAGAAATTCACCATAGCTAAACAGCTGATCTATTATAGATATGGGCAATCAATGACAAAATAATTAGCCTAGAAATATGCAGTGTTTTTTTGTTACAAAACATGTTGTGATGACGAAAAGACCCGAGTTAAAGCTGGGGCAATCACACATCAATATCAACAAACTGGTTTTAGATGTAAAGTGCATGGCATGTCAAGTAGAAACACATGAAAGAAAATGAGATGAGAGCTAAGTAACCCGACCAATTAAGCATTGATTATTGTGACCAACATACCATTACCATCAAAATGAGTCAACAAGCACAGTCACAACAGTTATAGTAGCCACAGCGGTCACAGTGTATCAACATAAACTAGCATAGAGATTAAAGGCAAGGACCGGAACTCGCTTAAATACAACCGGTCTAAAGACAGAATTTATAAACCTAAGAACTATCAAGTACCAGAAGGGGAGAGCTATTCGTTCGAGTACTTTCGAAGCCTTCCCACCTTCCTTCTCATTGGAACAGAGCCCGATGAGGAAGCCTCAGAAGCTGGCCTCATACCAGATGTACCCACCAGCTCGACGTCTCCCTTGGGGAAGGCAGCAACGACAGCATCCTGGTCTCTCAAAGCATGGATCAGTTTCGCCTTATTAGCTTCCAGGACTGCAATGCGCTCAAGATTCTCTCGATGGAGTCTCTGCAGATCTCCAGCCAATGTGTTCCAGCCCTGAAGTTTCCTTGCAGTCTGGTCTTTTAGCAAGTCCATTTGTCACTCAAACTAATGCAGAGTATCCTCCATGCGACTGAGAAACCTAGACTTGGTGACAACAATGTCACTGGATGTCGCTTGACGATCGGAGGGGGACACATCCTGGTTGAAGGAAACCCACTACAAGTTCCAGCCTAGGAGTCGTCTAGCAAGTTTGAATTGCATGCTCCTGGAGCATAGCGAGGCTTGTTCACAATTATTTGAAGCTCTGGATAGGAAGGGCTGACGAGTGAAGCAGATTTCACCGAAGGTTGACCGGTTGTCGGAATGTCCAGATCGAAAAACCTCTTTTCCCTAAGATCTTTAGAAGATGGTTTCATCCTGCATGAAAAGGGAAGTGCTTAAACACTTTTTGTCATTTTCCTGATCATTAAAATGAACAAGAATAAGAAAGCATCTAGATTCCTTCAGAAGCAACCGGTCAGTATTGATTTTAGCCTAGGCTGACTGGTACCTCCCAAGAATCACCCAGAAAAACGAAATAACCGGCCAGTGGTATTAGTCACATACCAAAGAGTCACAAAACTGTCCGGCACCTGAGACAAACTGGTCGGTACCATCAACTTCCCGGGAGAATGGAAGCAACCGATCGGTATTTAATATAGAGTCGACCGGTGCTTTCACTCCCTCAGGAACTTAATACGTAACGACCAGTATCCAGAGCTGATCGGGCAGCAGGATTGACTCCTTATGAAGGAAACCTACCGGCACTAATGTAATTTTGGAATCTGTAGCTATTACTGACGTCAATCATGGGCATTGAAAGTACAAAAAGCACGGGAATTAAAGTGAAAATCAACGTGAATCACAAACAAATCGGATCAAATCACATAGATTTGGGTTTTTAGCAAAACTTTGGGCGAAACAAGAAGACTAAGTATTTAGAATCGACTAAGTACAACAACAAGTCAAAGAAATTTTTTGGCTTAGCTAGCAATATGATCAAATCATTTCCATATAGCCCGATTCTACACTAAATAACGATTCTACAATTACCTAATTGAGTGTTACAAACTTGAAGCAGTGAAAGCATTTCAAGTTGGATCGATAAAGAATAAAACGAAATCAAAAGAGAACCTGGCGGCTAAAAATTAATTCAACTCAAAGCTCGAAGAAAGAACACGGATTAACAAGAAATCTAAAAGAAAGAGAAAGATCCATTTTTTGTTTTTCTTCAAAACGGATTTGTCTGCCATTAATTTTTCTTGAAGATGAATGTAAAATAATGAGGAAATAACCACTTAAAGGGGCGCATAATATAAAGGTGCATTGGAAAACTCAACCGCCATGAGAGAGAAAGGTGTCACATCGGTCAAGGGCTGAGTCAAATCCACCAGGCCCAACAATGATGCACCGATCGGCCAAGCTGATGAGAGCGCATTACGTTGGACCGACCAGTCACCTGTCAAGCAATCAAAATCCGCTGACCGGTTATGTAATTGACCACAGCAAATATATACATAAGCTAACCAAAATGCGATGCTCGTGCGGATGATCTATCAATTGTGTGATATAAGCATTCATATTGAAGCTCACAATTTTCTCAAGAAGAAAATTGCGAACTCCGAGGGATAGATGTTTACTTCACAAGTATCGTACGCATATTGATTGATCAAGCATGTGGAAAGAAGTCCGACATGAATACCGATCGGTCTAACTTCAAGCATACCGGCAGGTCGGTCGCAACTCCATAGCAGAATGGCTCCAGGTGAAAAGAAAGAGGAACACACCCACCGGTCGGTCAGAGGCAAAGTGCACTGACCAATCGCCTATGAAACAACGCGTTGAATTTAGACATTTCCATAATGGTCGGTCTAGAGGGCGAACGACTGACCGGCCATAATGCAAAGCTCACACAACTTCACCCGTGCAAGGAAGAAGAGCAACCATACCGACCGGTCGGTCCTATTTCGGTCCTCTAGACAGCTGTTGACAGGTTGGCTTCTAGACAGTTGTTGCCAGGCTGGCCAGTGGCAATTCCATAAATAAAGTCGGACCGACCGGTGGCTCTGAAAGCTATATCACTCCATTTCTCCACTCCTATAAATAGAGCTCCAATCCCCTTTAATGGGTGAGGATATTTGAGACCCCGAAGGGCTGCTAAATCCAATTCTCAACACTTACTTAGTGATTTCACCATCTTTAATCATCTCAAAGTGAAGATCCAACACAAATTCTTCATGCGTATGCGAGAATTCGTCAAAGTCCATACGGAAATCTTGATCCGATCTACTATTGGCCATATTTGAAGATTCTCAATGATTTTCTTAAGTCAAGTTCTAAGAGTGTGTAATGATGGATGTAATGAGAATACATGCTTATCTTGTAATTCTAAATGTTATAATGGAATCGTTATTCAAAGTGGATGTAGACCGCAATTGGTCAAACCACTATAAACGTTGTGTTCTTTACTTGCATTTATTCTATTAATTGGCTCCACATCTCTCATTTTCTGATTATTTAGCAAAGTACTCTTAAAACCCTTTGTGTTGATCCCAATTTTGAGATCAACAATGTGCATGTTATTCATGATCAAACTTCAGTTTCTATGTACCACCATGTTGCCTCTTTTGTTTCTCTTCGCTTTAGACTGTCTTGTTCTCCTTGCAGCTGATCATTTCCTGGTGGGGTAATCTCAAAATCGTTGATTCACTGACTTTGGTGGGTTTCTCATGTGTCTCGTTCGCGTGTTTTTGTCTAATGGCGATATTCTTGCAAAAATCAATCCTGCTGTGGGCAACAACTACAGTCCAGTCACCCGGAACTAGGGGTGAACCGTCGTCGCTCTCATGATCTTAACTTGAAATCTATCATTTACATCCTTAACACTGAATCTGGTATTTTGATTTATTGGTGGCAACGAGTTCTCGTCATTGTTATACCTATGGATGCTCGGTGCATCATATCTCACCTGATCATTGCCAGATTCATTTAGCGTAAGATGGCTTTTCTTCTTAGGTGGAGCTAACTACTTAGGGGACAGATTGAGTGGTCTCTCTCTCTTTTCATTTCATTGTTACTTTAAGCTAGAAAGCTTCTTTTTTTGGTAATGCTTTTTCTTTTATTTGAAGGAAAAAAAGCAAACTCAAATGGTAGAAATTAAAAAAAATATTGATTTTGACTGATTTGCAGTTTCTCAATAGTAATGAATATGATATCTAACATTACGATATGGTGGTAAATATCCATTCTGAAGCGAAAAACCTGGATCAACATAATATTTTCTAGTTCGAGAATGAGAAGAATTTAAGCTTATATCATGTACAATTAAATTAAAAATTCTATTATCATGTGCAACACCTTTCCGGCAAACTACAACATACCTAAACGCAGTTTCAAAAATATGGATAGTAATGGTTTGAACTTTTAATTTCATTAAGAACAGCGTTAAATTGGAGACCAGCTGGTTTTATAATATCTGAAACATGTAATAGTAAAATATCTAAAACAACATGAAATTGTGCTACTTGAACGTTGTAATCTTTTGGGCATCTGTCGATTGGATAGCGTTGTCACCATAATGTACAAATATGTGTACTGTTTCTCGGACACAAACATCTTCCAATGAGACCAATTATAATTTCTCGCTATAGCTCATAACAAGAGATCATTCAGAAATTCCTTTGACATCACCCTTGATGACCATTCCATGTATCTTCCACTTAAAGTTCTATTTAATTTCACCAATTCTTCCACATAAATAAGCCTCCATAACAATCACATTTTGTAAATTTGATAATCAGAATTTATTTTTGAATTAGTCATTACTCTAATCGATAAAATTCTATAAAAGTATGTGTTGAATAGTCGTAGAAGATGGGAAGAAGAATGAAGAGAATGATGGAGGTTGGGTGATTTATAAAAGGGAAGAAGATATATAGGTGCCGTGGATGTTGGTATTTGACAACGATAACTCATTTTCTACCTATATTTGTATTCATTTATTAATAATTGTCTTACAAACGTAAATTTTCGGTCCGACCGTGAACTTTCAAAAATACTCTTATATATTTTTAGTTTTTTATATCACTTAAAATTAGGATCTACGAATTAAAAATCTTTTACAAATTCAAATTACATTTCTGTAAATGTTACAAATCTTAACACTAGTTAAAAACATAGAAATTAGGTCTAAGGGATCCTCTCATTTACTTTATTAGTTCGTAGGCCAGCGTCTTTTATTTTTACGTTCGCAGGGCTTATTATTAAAATTGTTTTAGTTTAAAGCCCATGGGAGCAGTACGTTCTCCTTCTAGGACAAAATGGTGTATATTTTCTGACCTAATTGTCCCTCTTTCTATTTTTAATGTAAATAAAAAAGTTGGTCTTTTAAAATTATCGATTCCAAATCGTCTTCCATTTTTATTAGCTTAAAATAATAAGTTTATTAATTCCTTTAATTTTGCTTTACAATTGTTATCGATTTCAGAGGTCGGATTTGGTTGCTGTCGATTCTTCAAGATCAACCACCTTTGCTTCTTCCTCCATTGTTGTTGTGATTCTGCCTCCAATGTTTCTCCTTTGCAACTTACTGGCACTGCTCGGAATGCAAGGTTAATTTAAGTTTCAAGAGGATGGTGGATGTAAAAAATACCATCATTTTTTTTGTTTTTACTATCCCAAACTTCAGTTCCAGGTGAATCGAGTATTTCTTCCATCAACCTAGGTTTCATATGAGATCTCACTTTCAAAGTCAGTCCTTTGTGACATGTATCTTCTATTTTATTGTGCCGCAAGGGTTTCTAAAATGTGTAAACTCGCTTTCAGCTACTGGGCACTAATGTTTCTAGCTTGAGACCAAACTCTTATTTGGTATATTATGAATTGTTTATCGTTCTTGTGATATGCTAGATGATTTGGAAATAAGGTTCCAGTGATGATATTTTATAAGGTATTGTTTTCCAGTCCAGTTGTTCTAAGAAATAAGCTTCCAAGACGTTATATTTATACTACTGCTCATCCCTCTCAATTCTCTCATCTCTCTTGACTCAAATTAGGTTCTTAATTTTCCCGTCCTTTTTGCTCATCTCTCTCGACAAAAATGTATCTCCCTCGACTAAAATTTGACAGATAATTCAATTTGATCTGAAAATAATTATAGGCTTCAACGTCGAACTTGATTTCCATTCTATTTAAATCGACTAGTTGATTTTAACGTCGGATTTAAGTCATTTACAATCATTAACCTTCAGATATGTATTTCTGCCTCGATGATTATTGTAGTTCTGTCTCGACTTCGTTATAATATTTTGATTTTAACGTCGGATTTTAACGTCGTCTTGTTGATTTTAACGTCGGAATTCCATTCAGTTCCAGTGACCATTATTTCTGTCTCGACTTCATTATAATAGATTGATTTTAATGTCGGATTATTGACTTGTTGATTGCTTCGTGTAGATTATCACCAATTGTTTTTAGTTAGTTGTTTTCGATGAATATCGCAGGTTCTTTTTTAAATTACTGTTATTAATATTTTTATGTAATGATAAATTCTTTTATCTTTTTTTGTTTTTTTTTTGGCAGTGATGTTCCATTGACATTCATAGCGTTCTGGCTGTTATTGATTTTAACAAAAACAGCTTTGGTATTAGACTTTCTCTAGATTCTACCATTACTACTTTGTGAAATAAATATGTGAAGTTTGGGATTATTTTACTCCCTTGTGCTTTGATGTATTTTATGTTTGGAACATGCTATTTAACGGCGCCTACTTCACTCCATCTGGAGCTGGAGCCTCTGCAAGTTACGTAAGAGCTTCTAGCCTTAGTGCAAAGCCATCATCCATGTCCTCCTCCATTACTTCTGCTGCTGGCGTCCTAGGTTGCCGTACAGGTGGTCAGTGCTAGTAAAACATTGAATTGAAAAAAAAAACCATATTTCATAATTTAAAAGGATCGAAATTTTTTCTTTTGTCTGGTAATGTCGTGTTATGTTACAGCTAATGTTTGTATCATCAGCTCTCTTAACCTCCCACTGCTTCAGCTCTTAATTTGGTGTAGTTACGGAAGCATCGCTGATCTTGTTGTCATCTTTTTACTTTAGTTTCTTATCTAGTTTGAGATTCTATAGTGTATTTGTGTCATATTTGTATGTGTGTTCTGTACAAACGGATGCATGGATAATTTTTAGAATTAAAGGTAATATGTAAAGTGGAGACACAGAATTTGTCCAGCGTCCAACAATATGGTTCATCTTGTAATATATCGGACATAAAATTTGCTCTTAATTTGCCAAGATCATGTTGTGGAATACTTACAATATGATTCGATCCTTCTGATGTTCTTCTCAAATTCATGATGACGAACAGTCCACAGTTAGATATGTTGTAAGAAGAAAAAACAAAGTAGGACTGCATCAACATCATGTTATATACAACTGAGAAATTAAAAGTGAACTTTACATTTATATTTGACAAAATCTGAGAAGAAAACAAGACTACCAAAGAAAGCAGCCCAGCCCACATTTATATACACAACCGTAGAATTTGGTGATATGCGTAACATTTTGGCGCTAAAATATCATAACATAAGCGTATTTTTAATGGAAATTTTTATGATCGGCCGAATGATCAATATATCAGTAGTAGTGAATGAACAAGCAAAAAGGAAATACTTGATATAAAATAATATAAAAAATCAAACTAGAATAAGATAAGTTTATCATTTTAAAATATTTTTGAGTTTTCTAAATATTTCGATATGTGTAACAATTGTTCAATAATACAGTAATGATATTTTCAATAGAAAACTAACTTGTATATCTTTTATTAATTAAAAAATCACAAGTTATAGATAAAGATAAAATTATTTATCTTCTGACATAATTATTTAAAAAGACAAATGTACTTATATTTTTTTTACTTTATTAAGAACACTTAAAGCATTTAAAAAATAAACATAATATTTTCAGTAAAAAAACTAACTTGTATATCGTTTTTATGAAAAAATCATAAGTTATTGAAAAGGATAAAACTACTTATCGTTTAACCTAATTATTTAAAAAGATAAATGTAGTTATATAATTTTTTACTTTATTAAAAACACTTGAAGTATTTAAAAAAATAAACATATTCCATAAATCATAATAGTTTTACAATCTTATTGAAAAAACTAAAATGTGTATGTTGTCGTATGGAAAAAAACATTTGTTCTTTAAAAAGATAAATGTATTTATCTTTTTTCCTACTTTATTAAAAAGTACTTGAAATAATAACATAATCCATAAAATGCATAATAATTTTACAATATTTAGTAAAAATGTAATACGAATATGGCGATGTATGGAAAATATATTACTTGTTTAAAAAGATTGATATATTTATCTTTTTTCCTACTTTATCAAAATAAAGTTGTTGTATGGAAAAAACATAAGTCCTTTAAAAGGATATATATATATATATATATCTTTTTGCCTATTTTATTAAAAAAACTACTTGAAATAATAAACATAATCCATAAAATGCATAACAATGTTACAATATTTAGTTAAATTGGTTAAAAAATGGAAAATATTTAGGACTATTTATATGACTGAATGTAATTTCTTTTTCAGCAATTTCAGTCATGTTATGTTTCTCTTTCAACCTAAATTAAAGTTCTGATCTTAATTTTTTTTCAACTTGTAATTAATTGCATTTCCTTCAACTGAAGATTCTTTCCCAACTCTACAGCTTTTTGTTTCAAATTTTCAATTTCTTTTTCTTTCTATTCAACTTGACAATGTAGACAGTTTTCTTCCTCCTCCTCTTCTTGGTTTTCACTTGTACCCTCTCTCTTTATTTGTTCTTCCATATTTTCTTTAACTTTCAGTAGCAACTTGTTTTCATCTTGCAAATGGAAATGAAGCAGTGCTACAGTATCCTTTTTTTTCTTTTTTCTTTTGTTAAAAACAACAATGCATTTTTGCCTTGGTTTTTCCAGTGGAAATTTGTGGGGGCCTATGCGTTTTGCTCTCACTCGCAGTTTTTGAAAAAATATACTTCAGGTACAGTAGAATTGTTGAATGGTATGTAGTAAAAATAGTGCAGAGGTATTTTCAAAGTAATAGCTTTACACTTTAACAGGAAATTCAATGGTTTATATGGTTGAATAACATTGATCTTTGCACATAGCATACACAGAAGACATAGCCAGTAAATCATGCAATAGAGGATATAAAAAGCTTAAAGAATTTTTCAGATAAGTGTGACTAACAGAGAAAGTTAAACCTTTAGCAAAAACCAACTAAAAAGGGCAACATATATGAAAGGATACAAAAGAGGTAAACACAACAGCCTTACTATTACCGACGAATAAAATTACACAAATGAATATGAAAATTACATTGAAACAAAAATGCCCGCTCACTGAATGACGTTCAAAAAAAGGAACTATAACTTAGCACCTAATCCTCTAAACTTAGGTCTTCTAATTGACTTCAGTAGCTTAAAAATTCCTTGTTATTTCCTACCCTGCTCTCCACCCACCACAAAACCCATGCTTTTCATTGTTTTGGATCCAAATCCGCTGGTATGTTTCTTAAAAGATCCATCCTGTTTGTTATCCTGTTTCTTCACAATGTGCTCTTCCTTTGCATGATCCTCCTCCTTTTCTTTGCTAAATTGGTTACCAAATCCAAAGGACTCTTTGAACGGGCTTAATAGGCTGAACAATCCCTTGCCCATTTTTTCCTAGCCCTATAATCTCGATGAAACCCATCTTAGGCAGCATTTTTGAGCCAAAACTAGTTGCATGCAACTCAAAAGCCCCAACTTTTAACGTGATTTCAGTTGTTTCATTATTTGGTTTGCTTCTACTTCTGCTTTGATTTTCAGTTGGGGTAATTGTGGAATCCGTTCGAATGGTTCTAGAAGAGACAAATGGCACTGGCTTGTCTGAGTATCTACTCTTGGTTTTATCAAGTTTTGGTAGAGCAGAATATCGAACAGAGCTCTTTTTGTTTGTTTCTGGAACAGAATGGGACAGAGAGAGGGTGCGTTCTTAACTAACGCGAGCAGGGTATTTGAGCGTGGCTTTTGAGCGTGGCTTTTGAGCGTGGCATTTGAGCGCGGTACTGTAGCGAACGGGGAATGTGTTTTTAGCTTCGAACGGGGTATTTGAGCGTTGTATCTGAGCGTGGTATTTTTAAAATAACATATAAATAGATATGATTTGGAAAATGCGAATACAAATACAAATACAGATACAGTTTCTAATACAGATACAAGTACAAATGCAGTTACAGATATAAAGACAATTTAGCGCAGACCGGCAGCAACCAACTCATCTCTAATGTTATCTCGAACTAATGACATTTCTCGGTATCCACCTGGGTGTACACGTTCAGAGCCTCTATTCATCGTATTTCTCATACTATAATATTCCGCCACGTACTGATCGGGGATTAGTTCAGGATCATCATCAAAAGCCACAAAATCAGGGTCACCGCTATTATATTTGCGTATTAAATTGTGTAAGGCCATTGTTAATACGACAACTTTCACTTGAGTGTTGAACCGAAATGTAGGCATCTTGTTGAGAAGGGCAAATTTTTTTTCCAAATGCCAAATGTTCTTTCGACGGCCATACGTAAACTCGAATGGTAGTAATTAAACACTTCATTGGCCGACTTTGGTTGACTCATGGTATCACGGAAATACGGAATATGTTACCTCATATTTCGATATGGCGGTAAATATCCAGTCTGAAATGGATAGCTCGAATCAACCAAATAATACTGTGTAGCTGGAGGGCTAGGAAAGTTAGAGTTTCTATCATTTGTAACAGCATTAAAAATTCTACTATCATGTGCAGTCCCTTCCCAACCAGCCATAACATACGTAAACTGTAAATCGAAATCACAAACCGCTAATACATTTTGAGTTGCAAAGCCTTTTCGTCCGATATAAGGGATAATTTGATCAGCGGGTAAATGTGCAGATACGTGTGTACCATCTATAGCGCCAATACAGTTTCTAAAATACGATAATACAGGGTTGAATTTCTGATGTGATGTGGAACAGTATTAAATTTTTGTTCTCTTGGCTTTATTACATCCGGAGCGAGTAATTGAAAAGCGTTTAGGACATCATGAAAACAAACAGAAATTGTGCTACCTGATCATTGAAATCTTTCTTGAAAGTTGTCTATTTGAAAGTCGAGTAGCCATTGTATAAATAAAAATTCCAACCATTTCGACGACACGGACTTCTGGTCTGGAAGCGAGACCATGATGTTGCAGTTTTTCACATAACGCGGGGAAACATAGTCTTTTCATTCGAAACTTATTTTGACAACGGCTTTGATGACCATTCAAAAAAAATTTTGATCCAAGATAAGCTAGTGAACTCCGAAGTATTAATCCGCGTCATATGATTTCTCCTTTCATTCTAAACCAGATAAACCCCGTAGAGCTCCATCAAATCGTCGTAATCGGAGGATGAATCGGAGTTAGACATTAATCGAATAAGCAGAAAGAGTTGAAGAAATTGTTGAAGTAGTATTGTGAAAGGTGTTAAGGATAGAGTGGGCGATTTATAGGGAGAAAGGGATGTTGAAAATCATGTCGTTGGCGTCGGACACGTCCTATGCGAACGGCTTGATTTTCAACTTCCAACGAACGTTCTATTTGGCAGTGGTAAAGGTGCTTGCGTCCGACGCGTCGGACGCCACAAAAATTCTGAGCGTGGTAAATAAAGGATGCGAACGCACCCAGAGTTTCTTGTCCGTCTTTATTCTACCTTTTGTTCTTTTATTAGATTTGCTCTTATCCCAGCTATCAGTGAACATCACACATGTGGAAACCTATTATAAAAGTGAACGAAATTATTTAATAAAGAAATCAAATATGTGAAAGTGCAGTACAGGTTCCCCATAATGAGTATGAGGAAGAGGATAAACTGAGAACATTAACAGTCACTTCTTCTCAAAGAAAAATAATGGGAATGTTCATGCACCATAATGTGAATGTAAAAACATCTGGTTGGCTACTACTGCTAGTTTGTTACTGCTGCAAAGTCATATTTTTCGCAGTTTGTTACTGTTGCAAGTTCATGGTTGGTTCCTTTAGTAGGGCTATTAGTAAAACATATAATATTTTATGAGAATATTCATGAAATCTCTTTTCAAATATATTGCTCTTTCATTACAATGCCCTGGTGTAGGTAAAGCTTGGCTGTTAGTCACAATGCAGGGAAAAAAAAGGTTAATTTGCACTTCCAGTAGAGCAGCGCTAACGGGTGAAAAAAAGTCTATCAAATGTTTGAAAAATCTACAAACTTACATTACAATGTAGCTAAAAAAAGGGTCAATTTCATTTAGAAAATTTAATTAATAGTGTTAAAAGATAAATTCATTTATCTTTTCAACATATTATAAATAAGTTTTTCATTTTAATAAAATTCATAGTTATGTAAATAAGTTGTTTAACAATATTTTGAATAAAAAGTTAATCGATATCTTTTGTTCAAAAAATATGTATTGTTTGAAAATATAATTGTATTTTATCTTTTTGTCTACTTGTTTTCTTTGTTCTTAGTGTATTTAAAACGATATATATATTAAAGCAAGTATAATATAATGATACTTGTTTTCTATGTTTTTAGTGTATTCAAATGTTTGGAGAGAACAATGAGATTATTATGAATGATCCTTCATGGGATCGAAATCGTCTTTTGGCTCTTTCCAATGCTAATGATCTGGCTGTTCGTTTTTGGATCTTTGAGCGCAACATGACTCCTTACACCGACTTTTACTACGACGAAGGTGATGATCCGTAGGATCCATCTTTTGGCTCCTTCATAGTTGATGTCTTGGCTCTACGTTCATGGATGGTTTAACGGTTATGTCTCTACTCTCAGGTTCTTCGGAATTATGTTACATACCTAGTGATATTCCTTTGTATGCAGTAATGTTGTCATTTTTGCTATTTTGATGTTTTGATAGTGACTGGAAACTTCAACCCAGACATGTTACTCTGTGCATGTGCAGAGTACCAGTTCTATTATTTTAATATAGGTGTTTGCGGTCACCTTAAAAACCGGTCGGCCTTGCCAAAATATATATATATATATAATGATAAACGCAACATAATTTTGCGAACTTTACAAAAACACTGATATGTATATGTTTTTGTATGAAAGAAAAATTAATTATTTAAAAAGATAAATGTATTTATCTTTTTTTCTATTTATTTCCTAATACAAAAATTAATACTGTTAAAACATAGTTAATTTATCTATTCAGTAAAAAAGCTAATTTGTATAAATTTTTGTATGAAAAAACATAAGTCATTAAAAAGATAAAGTATTTATCTTTTGGTTTACTTATTTTGTATGAAAAAATAAGTTATTTGAAAAATAAATGTATTTATCTTTTTTTCTACTTTATTAGAAACAATTAAATTATTCAAAATAATAAACATATTACATAATTGTATGATAATTTTATATTCTTATTGAAATATAATAAATTGTACATGTTGTTTTATTGAAATAACATACGTTGGTTAAAATGATAAATGTATTTATCCTTTTGTCTACTTTATTAAAATAAACTATTCAAAATAAGAAACATACTTCATAAATGCACAATAATTTTACAATCTTTATTAAAAAAGTAATATGTATATGTTGTTGTAAAGAAAAAAACATAATTTGATTGAAAATATAAATGTATTCATCTTTTTGCATACTTTACTAACAAAATATAGTATTTGGAACAATAAACATATTAAAAAACTAATTTTATAATATTTTGCACGAAACTTGTATACACAAAAATAAAATTTTACGATATAATTAAAATTTTAATATGTATATCATTTTGTATAAAAAAACATAAGTTTCTTAAAAAGATAAATGCATTTATCTTTTTGCCTCCTTTTAAAAATAATTATTTAAAATGGCAAACATATTAAAACATACATAACATAAGTGCATAGTAACTCAACAATCTTTATTTTAAAAAAAAAGTATGCATATGTTTTTACATTAAGTTGTTAAAAAAGATAAATGAATTTATCTTTTGTCCACTTGTTTCCTATTAAAAGAACATAGAGTATTCTCAAACATGTATTCCATAATAGTTGGAGATTTTTTTTGAGTAAAAGCCCAACTGTTATATGCTTTTAAAAAAAAATTATTTAAAAGGATAAAAATATATATCATTTTTTTCAATTCCTTTTCTACTTGAAACAGGTTAAAAATATCCAAAGATAAATCAATTAAAATATGTATTTATTAGAAAAAAAATGTATATACTAAAAAACATGTATTAGTTAACTAAGGTGGGTAATTGTTTTTTGCTGAAGTGGTTTTGGACCTGTTGTATTTTTAAGATGTATTACAAAACTAACATCTATATTATTTTATATAAAATTAGATATGTATTTACAAAAAGATAACTTTACAATCATATATTTATATACAAAAAGATAATTGAAAACATAGATGAATGACATTCATGATTGAAATGTAGTGTAATATTATTTTTTTGAATGAAAATAAGAAAGAAAATAACAGATGAACACAAAATTCACCATAACAGCAGAATTGCATTGAGGATGAAATTTAAGCAGGAAATAACGCAAATAGAAACCAACAAAGTAGCAGTTGGTGTATGTTGGAATACCAAAATTTTAACTGATTGTGCTTGAAATAATAATAAACACATTTGTTTTACTTACTGTAGGAGCCCATTGAGGGGTCGGTGGATTTTGTGTTGGTTGGTTATGTACATGGCAGAGCGCTGCACTTTGGTGTCTTATATTGAAATACTGTTGTCCGTTGATGTTTATGAAAATACACTATGGTGTGTTTTCAAAAGCTTTTTGATCAGGCTTTGCTGTTTTTCCTGCATATAAACCGCAATTTTGTTAATAGACAAACTGCTAACTTTTAATAAAAAACTATTATGCTAATATTAGAAAACATCATTGTTTAAAAAATAAACATACTTATCTTTTTTGTCTATTTGTTTTATATTAGAAAAAAACATGATAAAACAAATGATAAACATATTAAATATTAGTTCATATAAAGATAAAATATATGTTTAAAAAGATAAACTTATTTATCTTTTTTGATGACTCTGAATCTAAAATATGGTTAAATGATAAAGTAAAACACTTAGTACACTAAATCTAATTTTCAATATGTACTTTAATGGATAGTGCTTTATAGAATGGAAAGCATGAATATATGGTGCAATGGATAAATAAGCGTGCAATGGGGAAAGTAAACGCCCTAACTTTAAATGGCATTTTCCACACATATTCCCATTTATTCCTCACCTTAAAATAAATTTTTATGCAAGAATAAGCACATCTACACCAAGGCGAAATGCACACTCACTGCTGTTCACAAACAGACCCAGGTACACAACATGCATACTAATACACACATGCACACATAGACCAAAACGCAAGCACATAAAATAAATACACTGCTGGAAATGCACACACCACTCATATACACAAACACCATTTTACCATAAGCACAATAGCAACTCACCTATTAATATAATTACATTAATGCTTGCAACAAACTTACATACATTATCACATATGTACCTTGCCTCATATACACACTGACACACATAACAGTAACACTCACACTAAACATGAAGCATCAACAGTACAAAATACACACACTTGTCCACGCGCACGAAAAAACATGGCAGCAGCAAACACACAGGCTCTAGGTGTTACATAGGATAACGAGAGCTTGATTGCTGAAGCTTTTGTCATATATGGTGATTCACAGGCTATCTTCAATCATTTACCATTCTTGAACATAACATATCTATGCATATGTAATTTTCATAACCAATCATAGACAATACTATTTATGCATAAAGACATTGCATATCTATGCATAAAGTCATTACTCATCTAAAAAGATAAGTCTTATGATCTTTTTCTTATTTGTTTTTGTTACTCATTTTAAAACACAAATATGTTAACAAATCTAACATAAAAAAATACAGTATTTTTAGTAGAAGACTAATATTTATATCGACTGTATAGAAAACACATCAATTGCTTAAAATGATAAATCTAATTCTCCTTTTTTG
Organism: Allium sativum; assembly: GCA_030737875.1. NCBI lineage: Eukaryota > Viridiplantae > Streptophyta > Magnoliopsida > Asparagales > Amaryllidaceae > Allium > Allium sativum. The sequence goes on from CM060921.1 coordinate 743,143,548, forward strand.
TGTATTGTATTTAAAAAAAGCATTTTAAAAACTTATATAGCATTATACCTTAACATGCCTTCTGAAATATGCTATACATATCATATGAGTAGAAAAAAAGATAAATCTTTTTGTAGCTATACATTGTAAGTATTATTTTGTGTAAAGACAATTGTCATTTAAAAAGATAAATCTATTTATCTTTTTATTCGTTATCATTATAAATTGTTTGAAATGATAAATCTATTTATCACTATACTTATTATATGTGTAAATTACTTATAATATGCATAAACAACAAACTTTTGTGTAAATAAATGTCGAATTATTGCTTCGCTTTGTGTATAATTTTATCTTTAAGGTGTGTATTGATAAAGGAATTGTTGTTTAAAGTTGTAAAATACTGTGTCGGATATATCTTCTTGTGCTAATATTTTATCTTCAGTGAAATTGTTGCAGTTTATAAGTTAAAAGTGCTGGTAGGAAGTATGTTTATTACATGTATGTGTGTGTGTGTGTGTATATATATATATATACATATATATACATACATATATATATATATACACACACACACACCAATGACCATTTAGATGCATTTTTTATTTTGTTCACATGCTTATTGTAATGTTTGCGGTTTCAATTTAATTTTTAATCTGACATGGCGTACTTGTCTTTTATTTGTTATTGAAGCATACACACACATATATATATATATATATATATACACATAAATATACACGCACACACACACCAATGACCATTTAGATGCATTTTTTATTTTGTTCACATGCTTATTGTAATGTTTGCGGTTTAATTTAATTTTTGATATGACATGGCATACTTGTCTTTTATTTGTTATTGAAGTTATGTAATGCCAATTTCAATAGCATTTTATACTAAGTGTAATTTTATTTCTTGTTTTTGAATACTTTCCAATTTATGTGGTTTGCCTTTATTACTTAATAATTGAATGTATTATTTGATTGTTAAATGTTACCTGCATGTAGTATTTCATTTTTTATTTAACATTTCTTCCTCTTTTGAATAGCACTTATCTTGAATATATTGCTTAGATGCATTTCATTTTTTATTTAACTTTAAAAAAAATCCAACTGCCTGGCACTTAGTACAATGACAGTGCAGTTAGATAATGGATGCTTTTGGAATTAAGCAATATTACCGTTAAATGATTGATGCTTTGTACTGCATAATTAAAATATTACAGGCAGCTTAAACGTCAGTAGAAGCTAAAAAACATCATATAGCATTAGGGTTTAAAATATCTCGGTAAAAAATAAAAAATCCTCGATGGACATCAGTAGTCAGTATTGATGTCAAATTTTGTTGCGATCATCGATTGGCATCAATTTTCAAGTACTGATCATCTTACAGATTAGAGACATCATTGGTGTTATGATGAAACAAACCAATATTTTCCTCTCAGTCCAGGGTTTGGGTGAGTCATAGAAAAAATCATTTCCCCTAATTTATATTTGCTTTCAATAGGGATATATTCTTCCCATTTACTGTCATAATTTCTTCCTTCTGCTGTCATAGTACAGCATGTGAATTTTTCATCATGGCTATAAAGCCGAACAAGTCACCTAGGATTATAACGATTTATGTTTGTATGATAGATAAAATAATAATAAAAATGTATATTCTTACACCATGTGAAAATAATAATAAACTCACAAGGAAACTATTAAAAGGTATTCTGCTGTAAATTTGATGTGGTCCATCGTGTTTTTAAACTCGTCTTGTTGTTAATTGACATTAAAACAACATGGATGACATGATTTATGTTCTCATAAATTGAATTGATCGAAAACTGGTAGTCAAGTACCCTAGAACTGGTATAAAAGATTACGTTGAAAAGTAACGATGGCTGTAGCTGCAAATATAAATCTGACAAATGTATTATGCTACCTGGAGCTTTCTTCTCTGCTCATCGCATTGAGACGTCTCCATTCTCAACTGATACAGTTCTTTGATGCTCCGCTCAAAAACTTCTTTTTGCCCATGTAGAGTGAGTCTTGAAGGCTCTCTTCCAAATTTCACCTTCTCGGAGTAATTTCTCCACTTGTTCTTTCAATATTGCGTTTTCCTTTTTGACACTATTATGAAATTAAATTATTTATTTGATTATTGCCACATAAAATATTTTTCACATGACGAAAAGTTGTAGGTTTCTGAGCATATCAACACTGGAAGACACACAATAAACAGCAGCGGGGAAGGACAACAACCACCCGGCATTTTCTAACAGCTACCGTTATATTAGTTCAACTAAATAAATAATAGACTTGTTAGCTCCGTCTGATCCAAAAGGCAGGCCCCTTTCTTTTTGTAGTAGGGTTGTGGATTGTGAATACGACATGCTATGTTTGACTTGCTTTCTTCATCTTTGCATGTTATCGGCGGTTGTTAGGTATTTTCTTTTGGTTGTTGTTGGTTATTCTTGTTTGCTCTCGTTTTTCTGGGTATGCTGTTTTCCTTTGTTCGTCGTCTTGGGTGTTTACTTCTAGCTTTTGCTTAGTTCTAGTTGTTTGTTCTTTCATTGTGGTGGTTTTCTTGTCTTGTTATTGGTCAAGTTAGTAAGTTGTCCGGCCATTGTTGGACTGTGTCATTTGCAGTGTGACAAGTAAAGTGTCTATTGCAGTGTTTTCATTATGGCTTATAATAAGCATGTAGCATTTCATTTTTTTATTCGACTTAAAAATAAAATCCAACTGCCTGGCACTTAGTACTGTGACAGTGCAATTAGTTAATGGATGCTTTTGTAACTAAGCAATATTAGAGTTTGATAATGAATGCTTTATACTGCATAATTAAAATATTACAGGTAGCTTAAACGTCAGAAGAAGCTAAAAAGAAATCATATAGCATTAGGGTCTAAAATATATCGGTAAAAAATAAAAAATCCTCGATGCACAAAAATAAAATATATTTTATATTGTATGAATGATTTTATGTAAAGACGTTTCTCATCTAATAAGATAATTCATATTATCTTTTTCGTATTTGTTTTTGTATAATGAAAATACATTGCTTATTTTAAAATACATGCGTTAAAACATCTAATGCATAAAAAATTACACTATTTTTAGAGGAACACTAATAATTATATCCATTGTATAGAAAATAACACAAATGGTTTAAAATGATAAATCTATTTATCTTTTTTATCTATTGTGTTTAAAATAATTATTTTAAAAACATGTATAGCATTATATCTTAACACTATTTTTAAGTTAAAAACTAATAGATAAATATATTTTAGATTAGAAATATAATATTTTGTATATTCTTTGTAAAGAACATATCAATTTGTAAAAAAGATAAATATATTTATCTTTTTAGTACCAAACTTTTATATGAACAGACTACATTTGGACAAGAAATTATCTATTAGATGCAAAAAAAAATATGAAATATAAAACACATGCATAAATTACTTATTACATGCATAAATTTCTCTAACTGGAATTATTTTTAACTATTTACATTGAACTCTAGTCAATCTTCATTTTGGCCAAACATGGAAATTGAAATGCACACTTAATAATTAGGTCCGAAAGTTGATTCAAAGTTACATTAAGATTAGATAGAAAAAGCTTATTCGGTGGAAGACTGACAAGAGCACCTCAGCTTTACATCCAGTCAAAATATTCAGACTTTGAATTTGTTTTCTCCCCAATTAACTGAAAATGAAATGAACACACCCTCAACAAACTGGATACAACGACCCAAACCATTATCACCGTTCGGTGACTGTTATGAAAATTAAGCATATGCGGAAGCGCAATGAGGAGGATCTAGATTTGCCAATTGAACACCAATCTAATCTGATAGCAATTATTCTATTACATCAACAAAATAGTAAATAACTATAGCAGAGAAACAAAGAGACACAATATTCATACTAGTTCCACTATCCTCGGGATATTGTACGTCCAGTACAACAGAGAGAGATTTTATTCTACATGAGAGAATTACAAGAGATTACAAAAATAAGATTTTAAATATCCAAACCTCAATCAGGTTTAACAAGAAGTGACACCACTGGGGATCACTGGCTCCAGGCCAGGATGGGTTTACACTAAAGTCTACTCCTCAATATATAGCCAGTGCAATTCTATGTGAGTCATCAACTAAATTACCAACATGTGGTAATAATATAATGGAGACAAATTATCATAACAACAAATGTGCAAACATAGAAAGTAAATAAATCCATTTCTTTAGCATAGATAGAAGAAAATAATCCCTTCATTTATTTCTCTACCACCTCATCAATGCAATCAATGCATTCTCATTATAAAAATATTTACTTTCCATTCTTTGCAAATTTGTTCCAATCAATTTGTGATTTTGTATCACCAAATTTAACACTCCACCTCGATGCAAAATCACAAATCTCCCGCACACCACCTTGAGTCAAATTCTCTTCTCATCATAAAACTCTTCAACAGAACTCCACCTTCAATCAAAATCTCACAACAAGATACACCAAAAATGAATATTTACCAAATGAGTTCTAGCAAAGCCACCCCCCATCACACAATTGTTAATGAGCTCAGACTACGACCCCGCCCGCCAACAAAATGTTGCAAAAATCCAAAATAAAAAAATCGGCAGATTCCCAACACCACCAAGACCAAAAAATTATTTCTCAATTAAAACCGACCTCGGTATCAGGGCAATGAGATACACCCAGTCGATTTGAAAGGAAGACCACACCTCAATTACAAACACAACCCACCGCCTACAAAAGATGCATCTACCACCTGAGCTGCATCGTGCATCAACCAATGGTCTAAAAAGTGCTTTCAATACCACAAGGTCTCCATCGTCTTTGTGGATTTCAAAACTCGACATCTGTCTTCCGTTTGACATGATCTCTTCATCTCCGGGATCCCTGGAGCATCATAAACATCTAAACCCTTGTCGATACCACGATCCTCCACCTTAGGACCATCAGCGGTGACCATATTATCATCTCCACCTTGTTGTGGACCAGATTCTTCAACCGCCACCCGCCTTCTTCTTCGTCTTCTTCCATCTTCCATCATCCGTATTAGAGGGCTTTTTCACAATAAACTCCATATCACGTCAAAGTTCCCAGATTGGAATGCTCTTCACTCTCGACTTAATCTCCTCCACCAAACTCTCATTTTCTCCAAAATAGTAATAGCATAATCACCACTGAATCTATCAAACGTTGTAGAAATAATTGATGCATAATTTAAAACAAATCGCCTCGGTCCGATACCAATCTGCTGGGGTTTTGTGCGCATAGCGAAAGCGCAATAAGGAGGATCTAGATTTGCCAATTGAACACCAATCTAATCTGATAGCAATTATTCTATTACATCAACAAAATAGTAAGTAACTATAGCAGAGAAACAAAGAGACACAATATTTATATTGGTTCCACTATCCTCGAGATAGTGTACGTCCAATCCAACAGAGAGAGATTTTATTCCACATGAGAGAATTACAAGAGATTACATATCCAAACCTCAATCAGATTTAACAAAAAGAGACACCATTGGGGATCACTGGCTCCAGCCCAGGATGGGTTTAGACTAAAGGCTACCCCTCAATATATAGCCAGTGCAAATCTTTGTGAGTCATCAATTAAATTACCAACATATTGTAATAATATAATGGAGGCAAATTATCATAACAACAAATGTGCAAACATAGGAAGCAAATCAATCCATTTCTTTAGCATAGATGGAAGAAATTAATCCCTTCATTTATTTCTCTACCACCTCATCATATGCAATCAATGCATTCCCATTATAAAAATATTTACCTTCAATTCTTTGCAAATTTATTCCAATCAATTTGTGATTTTGTATCACCAAATTTAACAGTGACCTCTCTCGTTATAAATTTAACAAGATTGTAAATCTTCTACTTGAAAAAACATTGTTTATTTAAAAAGACAAATTATTTATCTTTTCTGTGTATTACTTTTTTGTTACTAAAAAAACAAATAATACAAATGCATACTAAAAATGATTGCTGAATAAATTTTCTAGGAAATAGCTAATATTTGTATGTTTGTATGAAATAAAATATCCCTTTAAAAAGATAAACTTGTTTATCTTTTTTAACAAATTCAATTCTAACTTCAAATATATTAATAATTTTAAAATGTAATTGTGTTTAAACATTTCATCGTTAATGCGCAGCAAACTATTTGCCTTGACTTCAGCGAATTACTTAGAAATTACATAGTTGGGATAGTTAGCTACGATCTACAGTTGGTAAAAACAACAAATATATTGTGTGATTATCAATATGGTTATGTCTCGGTTATGGGGAAAACTGAGAGTCTATGTTGTAACATTTTTTTTAGGAGGCAAGAAACATAAAAATGTTTAGATCATGTTATGCAAGCCGAAATATGAAGTAGGTATTGGTCCTTGAGCACTACGATTTTTAATTATTTATTTGTAGAATAAACAAGAAAATAAATGCAGGGTTGCAAAATACTTGGAGGAATCAGAAACCATGGAATAGCAGTGAACTCGGCCAGTAGAAGTCTTCAATGCCCTGCATACTTTAGTTGTATTAGTTTGCTGAGTTTGAATCAACTACAAGAAAAACAAACAAAACAACCAAACATTGAATAATACATGTATTTGCTATAATATAATTCACCAATGAATCTTACATAAAGTTAGCAAAGAATTGGCATAATGTTGAAATTAAACCAAGCAAGCATGTTAATTAAGTCCATTTACTACAACCAAACTTTTGTTGATACACTGGCTGGATGGAATAGAACAACTATGTTTACAACTAACAAGCAAGTTTCAAGCATTATGGCAAATGCTAAATTAAATCTAGATTTACTACATGAAACCAAAGAGATAAAGTGCCAAATTGACTATATTAAATTAGAAAAACTCGAATAACGGATATTTAGCAGAGCAAGAGCAAAGCCGAATTTAATTTTCAAGCAATTTGTGTTGATTTGCTGCAGATGGAGTTTGAAGAAGATAAATACCTGCGATTTGTGGCGATTTGTGCTGATTACCTGCGGTTTGCACTGATTTGTGCTTATTTTTGCTGATTTGTGTTGATTAGTTGATACTAATACAAATCCATCTGCAGATATTAAATCGAATTTTGAAGAAGAGGGAGATCTAAGTAAAGGAATTTGAGGATCGAAATGAAGAAATTTGAAGGATTTTGCTAGGGTTTTACCTGAGATGAGAAATGAGAAAAGTAGAAAAATAGCGCATATAGTCCTTTAAACTTATTTTTCTATTTGTGTGGCCTGGAAACTAATTAGTTATGGTGGTTTGTCACTAAAACATAATTGTACTGTAGATGATACTGTAGCTACTCATACTCTTCACTATCTTTGTAGTTTCTTCTTTTTGTCTATAAACTTTCTAAATTTTCCAGTGCTAAAACTTTTGCCTTTCTTATAGACATTAAATGTAACTTATGGGTGCATTCTGCTCCAAAATCACTTGCCAAATTATTGGTGGTGGCTATGCGCAGGAAGAGGGGGAACTGCGGTGCATTTGGTGAGGGTAAAGAGGTGGTACAACCATTGTTGAGTTTTTTGAATGCCCTATGATTATTAAATATTTGTTTTCTTATCATGTTTCAAGTGCGGTTTGTGATATTGAGAAATTTATTTTATATTGATTATGTGATTCAATAACATTTCGACCTTTAGGGATCTTCACATGGAAGGACAACTAAAAACTTGTAATCTTTTCATGCAAAATCATCATCCAAATCATGGTATTCTCATTTTTGTTTGGTTCTCTGTAGATTGCATAGAAATTTCTAGCTTTAGGGACTGTCATTTTTTGGAGTTCGGAAATCTTAAATTTCCATTACCAAAATGTGTTAATTTCTTTACCTAAAATAGTTACGTTACTGGATTCATGCTTGTTTTGACCACTTTCGTTTTTCATTTTTTTACCATAGTTTTTTCAAAAAAAAATCGTATTGGAATGAAATTGTTTGTGTTGAAGTATTTCTGCTTTGGAAGAGAGGATAATTTACTGTTGTTGTTGAGGTTTAGTCTTCCATCTGGTAAGTTGTTATAAACCAAGGAATAAATGGTTGATGTAGTTGGTGGTATTAGGCAAAATTTTACTAGAATAACAAGTATTTTTTAAAAAGGGAAAGTGAGAAAAGTGATTGATTTTTGTGCCAAGTTGTTAGATAAAATATTCTAAGTCTTAAACCGATCATAAATATTTTGCGTAATTGCTTATAAACTTTATTTCCATATTAGGCACGCTTCTTTATGTATTATAGTTATTCGAATGTTATGATGTTAATAGAATAAATGAATTTTTTAGTATTTAGTATAGGATGTTTTCAAAGTAACATTGCAATGTTATCATTAGTTTAGATGCTTGACAACATTATACAACTATTCAGAGGAGAAATACAAAAGCAATAGGGCACTACTAATCTAAAGTTTTGTATAACTTGATTCATGTTTGTTTTCTCATTATGATGTTATTTTATATAAAGTAAAATTATCATATGTTGATTAGCTTATCCCTTGATCTAATTTTTCTTCGATAAGGTGGATTCATCCATTATTATCTTTGACTCATTTTCCCAACACACATTAGTAACTATGATCATGTAGAAGTATAGAGTGTAGATTAATTTAGCAATTTATTTGGTTGACTCAATAGTCATTAAAAGGATATTCACTATCTATATTTTTGTTTTTTCTTTAAATAAAACATCAATTGTATGAGGTATTTAATATTTCTCATTTTATGAAATAAATGTTTCTATCATATAATAGTATCTCATGATGTTATATTTTTTTATTGAGACACATGCTTTGAATTTTTGTTATCACTACATTATATATCAGGAATTTTTAATTATTAATAACAGTAGAATGTGGTTCTCTTATAATTTCTATACTCTTCTCCAAAAATTTTGTCTATTTTTTAAAGTCATTAAAATTTTGGTATGTTTAGGAGTAACTCTCGTACCAAAATCCAATTTTTTCCAAAATGGTGCCTCATATACACTAATGTTTTTAGTAGTTCATATCTTAAGAGTGTTGCTTTTCCTTTACTTGAAGGTAATTAGTTTGTGAAGTAGTTGAAGACGATTTCCTAGATGTTCTGGTAATGGCTTCAGGTTAGACTAAATTATGCATCTGTTCACCTGAATCTTATATTTGCAACTCCTTCCAATTTTGGTACATTAAACGTTCATTAAATGCCTTGCTTTTGGATATGTGAGATATTTTGGTGAGTGGAGGTAAAGTAACAATAGCTAAAGGTTTAATAACATAAATTCCCTAAAAATGCAAATAGTACTATAGTTTTATCACTAAAGTTGTCATGTTATGATCTTTTACTATATGTGTTTGATGGTTAATGATTTCTTTTGTTGATCCTATTGATGAACATTGATTCTTCTATTCCACTTTTATCATGTTTTTTTGAGTTCTTCCTCCATGAATGTGAAGAAAGGGTTCATTCTGTCATAACTATTGTTAAAGATATTTTTTGCTAACACCGAAGATAGGTCAACGTGAGTGGATTTAAGCGAAAGACTAGGTCGTTCAACCTTCATAAGATGAACTAGACCTCCACTCCTTGGAATCAAGATCTGGGGGAAGAGATTCGCTACGAAACACCAAGAGGGGTCTAAACTTGTGGAAAGGGGTTTTTCATCCGGTCAGTGGAAAGGTTTGGATGAGAATCCATGTCAACCTGGAAAATAAACAATAAACCACCGTAATAATGATTAAAAACAAGATGACAAACTCGCAAAATGATACTCTGTACGTAGATTTACTTTTTATTTATCTATGATTTGGAATACATGAACCTGAAACGGAAGAAATTCTCCATCTTTCTCTCTATCTTAGAAGAAAAAGAAAAGTACAAGAAGCATTGAAAGCAAAAGATCTCTCTTCCATTTGACCCCTATGATTCTGTTTATAGGTTATTTTGAAACACCCCACCTCCGTTAGGGTCACTCTCAAAGGGAATGCCCTAATTTTGGTGGAGGTTTATAAGTATTAGTCACAGATATACAAGACAGATATAAGAACACATATTTGTAAACAGCGGAAAAACAACAACTTTTATTTCATAAAAGAAAATACGTGTTACAACAACATCACCATGATTGTCTTACATCCTTTCCAAAAACATAATATAACACTTTCATAATCTGTCTTGATTACATTATTTAAAGAAGCATAAAGAAAACATAGATAAACTGCAAAAGCCCCATAGTGGTTGTCCAAAGCCATAGTTCAAAACGAAAAGGTCCAAGCAATACATTTCTCCTCTTCAAGCTGGATGTTAAGGCTGGTCAAGCTGCAGTGTTCCCTCCCTGTGGACCTGGGGGGGGGGAGGGGGGGACGGAAGAAAAGAAGACGAAAGAAAAGTAGAGTCAGACATAAAGCCTGAGAAAGTCTAGGACTATTCTGTCTATGAATAAAGAACTGGGTATGATAAGTATAAACAAGAAGTGGGAATGCACTATAAACTTGGTTAAGTTGTCTAGGGTCGAATATACTATCGTACCCCATGTTAATCTCTGAACCCATATAAACTAGTTCCCAACTGGTACCCCCTAATCAGGGTGAAGTGATCCATTCTATGATGATCGGCTCCTACTCGCATAGTTACATGTGTCTTACGGCCCCCGATGTTGTAGTTACCTATGCTGGTCCCACCATGGGGTGTATCAAGTCCCATGGTGGCGGCCCGACACAATCCTAGAATACACAGGTATGCTACTGGTGTCCAGTGCCTTATTTTTCTGCACCGGAGTGTGTGCACGCCCGCACCCCGTTAGAACCTACACTGCTACACCACCGCCGTCGATTTGACCTCTTACAATAAGCCCAGTAATCGTGCCCCACCCTGCCTAGTTTCAGGGTATCCTGATACACCTTCTAGGGTTACTGCTGAAAAGGGTTCCCCGTTACTAGGTTTTCTATCTCTAGCCAACATGCTAAGTTGGTTAAGTGTTTTCTAACCTAACCCCCACCAGTCCGTTTAGTTTAGCATGTTCCATTCTGATTAAGTCTTTAGTTCACTTAATCCTAACAATCCTGACTCAGCCTTAATTGTCTTATTAAAGCCTTGACCTCTCACATTAGACAGGTATTGTTGTGGCTGCCTGTTGCCGGTTGGTTCCGGGCATTCTTACGCCACAACTCAGTCTAACCTCGGGTCCTTATTGGGCTCCATGTTTAACCTCCCACATTGGATAGGTATTGTTGTGACTACTGGACAGCCGGGCGGTTCCGGGCAGGTTTACATCACAACTCAATCCAACCTCGGGTTAAACACATCGTATGTTCTACATTTACATATTTTGTCTTTCTTCTTTATTTTCTTATATGTAAATATTTGCGGCCCATTATTAAGTTAATGATGTAAAGGTTACACCAATCATGGGCCCAACCCATACTTGAATTTGGGCCCTTCTACTTTATATTTTCATTTATTAATAAATTTAACCCAACGTTATTTTCCCCCGTTTAACACGTCCGTTTATTATATATATGTTGGGCTTAGCCTTTTTAAGCCCAACCTAGCCATGCGAAAAGGGGAGGCTTAAAGCGTGATTACATACACAAAAAGGGGAATGTGAACGCATGAACTTGCAACGTGACGTTGGAACTACAAAATAGAAAGTGGTGTACTTGCATAGTGGTAACATATACTTTGGTCATAAAGCATAGGTGACATGAATCAAACCATGTAAACTTGTAGTTAAGTTAAGAATATCACTATTGACACATAGGCTTAACTACAACATAAACCTATATTTTTATTCAGGCATAATGTCAAACATAAGCAAATCATGTTCATAAGATTACTACATGTTTACAAAGGTGCTTACTTTTGTTACTAACACAAAAGTATAGTTCAACTTAATCATAATTTTTACTTTAGTCATGCAAACTTGCAAAAGGGATTTTTGAACCTAACCTAGCTATGTACCACATATGTCATCATATAATTCTTGTTAACAATATAGACCTAACATGGATTTCAATTATGCAAAATATCAATCATGGCCTAGTCATATTCATAAGTTTGCAAATAGGTTTTCTAGTACAAAAGCATGGCTTAATACATAGATCATGGTGCCAAAATTTCAACATAGTTTCATACGAACTATAATAACCCGAACTTGTTCCCATTACGTACAAAATGATTTATGTACAAAAATATACATTATGATGGCATAGTAGCAAAACCCCAAACTTGCATGAATTTCAATTAATCAACTACATACATGTAGCTTCAACATGGATTACATAATTTGCGAATATTCCAAACGTATACTTGCATAAAACTACCGCAAACATGTAGTTTTTTATAATGAATAACATAATTCGAGAATATCCAAACGTATACAATATCCCCAAATCGATAAGAATCATAGTAACGCACAAATATGAATTACTTTATCGCCACAAATCAAGTATACAAACCAACACAATTATTTGTTCATACCAAAATAATACTCTACTTACAATTGTGTGGCGAATTCTCCAATTTAGGGATTTGGAGATGCGATTCCTCGTTGATTTGATTTGATTAAGTTGCTTTATGCTTTAGAATTTGCCTCCTAATCCTCTCTCCAATTGGTGGCTACTCTTAGTCGTTCCTCAGCAACATGGTGGCCTTGTTCTTTATTTTTGAATGAATAGATTAGGTTGAGTCTAGGGTCATTTTTATAGGGTTTATGAACTGATTAGGACCATCGATGTTGCTTGGTTTGATCGTAGCCATTCATTCTAAAGAGAGACCAATTAGAGCCTGCCACCTAGCCCTAATGACAAAGCAGACCCCTGAAAATCGACCAACATAGAATAGGCCAGCCAGGTTGGGCTGGGTTCGATCTGGCTCTGGACCAGGTCGACAGCCCTGTCGACAGCCCTGTCGACCTGGCTAGACCAGGTCGACAGCCCTGTCGACCTGGCTAGACCAGGTCGACAGCCCAGTCGACCTGGGTGCATTAGGCGGGTGTTTTCCCGCCCTGGCCAATTGGGCCCGATTTTGGAATTTAAACTTGCTTTTCTGAGCTGTTTTATTCTGTTTGAATTTTAAACTTAATTCAGAAACTTCCGAAGGCCATATCTTCTTCATACGGACTCCGTTTTTCGAAAACTCGGACTCTATTTCGCGTATTTTTCCGAGAAGAACGCAATGGCGTATCCCGTTTCCCTTAGTTCTTTGATTTGAAATTTATTATACTTTAATTTGTGAATTTCACAGTTATAGAATTCGTGGGGTGTTACATTCTCCCCCACTTAAAAGGATTTCGTCCCCGAAATCTTCAAGTTTAGGAAAATGTATATCCTAACATCCCATCATCCATCTACTCATCCATCAAACACGCGCATCCATTGTCCTTAAAAGACTTCTAATGCTTCATGATCATATGCGAAGTGTGTGTGTACATGAACTTATCTAATGCAAAATCAGGCGGTCTACTGATTCAGTTGACCTCCTTAATGCGAATTATGTAAGTGCCATGAATCCATTATGTATGCAAATTTTTCTATTCATGATTCTACATGAGTGCACAATCATTCATTACAAATGCAACATCCATATGACAACACATTAAAGTTCAACCATATACGAATGCAAACATATATGCATATGCAATGTGAAGTGACTGAGCCGATCTAAAACCTAGATTGTGTGTGTATATGCAACCACGAGCAACCACTGGCAATCACTTGCAACCACTTGCAACCATCATCAATAACATGTTTCAATTACATGTTTCCATCCAAAGGGTTTCTACCTAAAAGATAAGATAGATAAAAGCGCAACTTAAGGAAAAGGAAAGATCAAGGATGTACCCTCGAACAGAAAAGGGTAGGCAGTGCGTATTCTAGCTTCAGTTTCCCAAGTCGCGTCTCCCTCGGCGTCGCTCCACTGAACTTTGACGAGCTTGACTTCGCGGTTGCGTAGCTTCTTCACTTCCGTTCCTAAGATGCGGGTTGGAACTTTTCTTATGGTTGCTTCGCGTTCCACTTCGGCCTCTTCGAGGATATTTGGCTCTACCACTTCAGCAGACTCATGTAGACATTTTCGGAGATGTGAAACGTGAAAAACGTTGTGGACTCCGGCCAACTTCTCGGGTAGCTCTAATCTATAGGCCATTTTCCCAATTTTCTCGATGATAGGGAATGGCCCTACGAACCTCGGTGCCAGTTTTCCTGTGGTTCCAAAACGAACAACGTTTCTTAGCGGTGATACCTTGAGAAAAACTCTGTCTCCAACCTCAAATTCAAGGTCGGTCCTTCTCTTGTCGGCATAGGACTTTTGTCTGTCTTGGGCCGTCTTCATCCTTCTTCGTATTAAGTCTGCTTTCTCTGAAGTCTCTCGGATCATATCTGGTCCAAGTATGAGCTTATCAGTAGACTCCCACCAACAAGTGGGCGATCGGCACGGTCTTCCATATAAAGCTTCGAAGGGCGCCATTCCGATGGTTGCTTGATAGCTGTTGTTGTAGGCAAATTCCACCAAAGGAAGGTGGTCTTCCCATGTCCCTCCGAAGTCGAGGACGCATAGCCTTAAAAGGTCTTCCAAAACTCTGTTCACTCTCTCTGTTTGGCCGTCGGTTTGGGGATGATAGGCTGTGCTCAAGCATAACTGCGTTCCTACTGCTTCTTGCAGACTCCGCCAAAACTCACTGGTAAAGATGGGGTCTCGGTCACTAACAATGCTAGATGGTATTCCATGGAGTCGAACGATTTCCTTGAGGTAAAGTGATGCTAGGGATGAGGCAGTTCTTTTACTTTTGACAGGTAAAAAGTGGGCGCTTTTAGTAAGCCTATCCACTATTACCCAAATGCTGGTGTTGCCTCTCCTAGACCTAGGCAGCCCATCGATGAAGTCCATTGAGATGCTATCCCACTTCCACTGCGGGACCTCCAGAGGATGTAGCAGTCCGCCAGGCTTTTTCTGTTCCGCCTTAACCTGTTGGCACACCATACACTTAGAAACGAACTCTGCCACGTCCTTTTTCATGCCGCTCCAGAAGAAAGTCCTTTTTATATCTTTGTACATTTTATCTCCGCCTAGATGTATCGTCATCTTGGAGTGATGTGCTTCCTCGAGAACCTTCTTTACTAAATCTTTTGTCCGTGGGACGCATAGTCTTCCATCCCGCCTTAGCAAACCCTTATCGTCGATGGAGTATCTGTTGAGGTGACTTGAAGTCTCACCCCTAATTAGCCTATCAATTGTTTCCACAAGCTGAGGGTCTTCGCGTTGTGCTGTCCCTACTGAATCCACTAAAGTTGGGCGCACTTCGAGAGATGCTAGCAAGCCTGGTACGAAATCGGAGGAAGGCCTAAAGTCGAAGCTGGCTATAAACTCTAGGCTTTGTCTTTCAACAAACAACGGGCTTAGGGTCAATTTCTTTCGGCTCAACGCGTCTGCCACTACGTTGCCTTTGCCCGGAGTGTAGGAGATTTCGAAATCATACGAGGCAAGAAACTCCATCCATCTTTGTTGCCTCAAGTTAAGATCCTTCTGCGAGAAAAGATATTTCAACGATTTATGGTCAGTGTAAAGTTCGTACTTCTCACCTAGGAGATAGTGTCGCCAAGACTTGAGTGCAAAGACGATGGCGGCTAACTCAAGATCGTGGGTTGGGTAGTTCTTTTCGTGCACTTTCAACTGCCTCCCGCCATAATCTACTACCCTTCCTTCTTGCATTAAGACGGCGCCTAGCCCTGTCCCACATGCATCCGTATAAACAGTGAACATCTTGCTCCCATCTGGCAGCGTCAAAACTGGGGCTGTTGTAAGAGCTCTTTTCAGTCGTTGGAAAGCAAACTCGCAATCCAAATCCCAATTGAACACTAGATTCTTCTTAGTCAATTTCGTGAGCGGAGCTGAGATTTTCGCAAAATCCCTTATAAACTTTCGATAGAAACCTGCTAGTCCTAGAAAGCTTCGGACCTCAGTTGCATTCCTTGGTGTCTTCCAATCCTGTACCGCCACTACCTTAGCAGGGTCTACTGCTAACCCTTGTTTGGATACTATGTGCCCAAGGAACCTCACCTCTTCTCTCCAAAAGTGGCATTTGGAGAATTTGGCTTTTAGTTGATGGACTCGCAAAGTTTCCATGATTGCCCTTAAGTGCTGAGCATGTTCCTCTTCACTTTTTGAGAAGATAAGGATATCATCTATGAAGACCACTACGAATTTGTTGAGGAAATCTCTGAATACCCTACTCATCAGGTCCACGAAGTAAGCAGGTGCATTTGTCAAGCCGAAAGGCATGACAAGCCATTCAAAGAAGCCGTCTGGGGTTCTGAACGCCGTTTTATCGATGCTATCTTCAGCCACCCTTAGCTGATGAAAACCGGTTGCTAAATCGAGCTGGGAGAAAACAGATGCTCCTACAAGCTGGTCAAATAAATCGTCAATTCTAGGGAGAGGGTGCCTATTCTTTTTCGTTAGCTTGTTGAGCTCCCTATAGTCAACACATAGACGGAGTGAACCATCCGCCTTTGTAGCGAACACCACTGAAGCGCCCCATTCTGAAATGCTCCTCCTAATGAACCCCTTTTCTAGAAGCTCTTTAATCTGTTTACTGAGCTCTTTCCTTTCTCGTGGAACCATGTGTCTAACGGGCAACGCAACGGGCTTTGCATTATCTACAAGATATATGCGGAAGTCTATCTCCCGCTTCGGAGGCAAGCTCTTCACCTCTTCGAAGACATCCGGATATTCCCGGACCACTTTAACTGATTGCAAATTTTCAACAGAGGCATCTAGCGATTCAAGGTAACTAAGCATAACCGCGTATGAGGGATTACAAGAAATTTCCAAAGTATTATCGAGCTGGGTTAGGAGCCTAACTACCCTTTTCTCACAATCAAGGATGGCCCCATTACTGGATAGCCAATCCATACCCAAAATCAAACCATAACCCGAAAAGCCCAAAACAAAGGCACTACATTGAAATTCTACACTTAGAATAGAAATTTTCAATCCCAAACAGATCATAGACAAATGAGCTGGGCCCCCAATTGGGTTTGAAACAATTAAGGGGTCCTCTACCATACTAGTTTTTAGGTGCAGAGATTCTACTAAAGCAGACGAGATAAAGGAGTGTGATGCGCCAGAGTCAAATAAAGTGCGCACGGGGTGATCATAAAGATAAACTACACTTTCTACAGAAGTATTTATACCTCGCTGTTGCAGAGGTGGCGCTTCCAGCACATGAACCTGTGCCCCTGGGGTGGATCCAGCCCTCTGCCCCTGTCCTCGTTTCTTTGGGCAGTCCTTAGCCCTGTGGCCTATCTCACCGCAAGAAAAGCACCCACCATTCTCCTTGGCCTTATTTTTCCGGCAGTCCTTTACTAAGTGCCCTACTTTGCCATAGAAATTGCACTTCCTCTTCTCTTTGTTGCCTTTCCCGCCCTTCTTAAAGTCTGTCTTCTTAGGCTGCAAACCCTCTTTCTTCCCTTGAGAGCTTTCTGCCCTTTGTCTCCTTCTTGCCCTTATCCTCTTCATTCAGCAATGCCATTTGCACCAATCTTTCATACGTGGCTCCCATGGGTATATGGGTCATGGCCAAACTGTGTAATGGCTCATTCAACCCTTTGACGAAACGGAGAGCCTTCTTGTGCGGAGTGTTGACTAGGTCAAGCCCAAACCTAGCCAGCTCATCGAACTGATTCACATACTCTCTGACTGTCTTGTCCCCTTGCTTAAGAAATAAGAATTTTTCCAACTGCAAACTTCTTTCCGCATCTGAGAGAAATTTAGTCTCAAACATTGCCCTAAAGTCCTCCCATGTCTCCACTGGTCTTTCTGCATTAGTGACTTCCCACCAGTAGGAGGCCTCGCCCTTTAATAGCCATACTGCCAGTTGTACTTTTTGTCTATCCTCTACCTCAAAGATGATGAATAGGTCCTCAGTTTCTTTCAGCCAATTCCTAGCTGCCACGAAGGACTCAGTTCCATGGAAATCCTTTCCTCCCATAGCTTTAAAATCTTTACATATCTTAGCAAAAGTGTTTCCCCGAGGAGGAGGTGGAGGAAAAGGTGCCGCTGCAGCTGGATGATTTCCTGCAGCTGGGGGAGGTGGAACGGTAGGACCTGGCTGAGTGGCTCTTGCTTCTAAGAACCGTCTAAACCAACCAGGTATTGGCACCCCTTCTGGCAAGTTAAGTTCTTCGGACATGCTGAAACAAAAAGGATAGATTCAAAACGAAGGATAAGAGATAGTACCTATGGCTTTGGGGAGTGGACTTTGCCTTTTAAAATAAAATAACATTTTTATCTTTTTTTTTTTAAATGCTTCTTTAAATTTCCTTTTTGAAAATAAATTTTCAAAACTTTTTATCTTATCTGGTAAACCTGGCTCTGATACCAAGTGAAACACCCCACATCTGTTAGGGTCACTCTCAAAGGGAATGCCCTAATTTTGGTGGAGGTTTATAAGTATAAGTCACAGATATACAAGACAGATATAAGAACACATATTTGTAAACAGCGGAAAAACAACAACTTTTATTTCATAAAAGCAAACACGTGTTACAACAACATCACCATGATTGTCTTACATCCTTTCCAAAAACATAATATAACACTTTCATAATCTGTCTTGATTACATTATTTAAAGAAGCATAAAGAAAACATAGATAAACTGCAAAAGCCCCATAGTGGTTATCCAAAGCCATAGTTCAAAACGAAAAGGTCCAAGCAATACATTTCTCCTCTTCAAGCTGGATGTTAAGGCTGGTCAAGCTGCAGTGTTCCCTCCCCGTGGACCTGGGGGGGAAACGGAAGAAAAGAAGACGAAAGAAAAGTAGAGTCAGACATAAAGCCTGAGTAAGTCTAGGACTATTCTGTCTATGAATAAAGAACTGGGTATGATAAGTATAAACAAGAAGTGGGAAAGCATTATAAACTTGGTTAAGTTGTCTAGGGTCGAATATACTATCGTACCCCATGTTAATCTCTGAACCCATATAAACTAGTTCCCAACTGGCACCCCATAATCAGGGTGAAGTGATCCATTCTATGATGATCGGCTCCTACTCGCATAGTTACATGTGTCTTACGGCCCCCGATGTTGTAGTTACCTATGCTGGTCCCACCATGGGGTGTATCAAGTCCCATGGTGACGGCCCGACACAATCCTAGAATACACAGGTATGCTACTGGTGTCCAATGCCTTATTTTTCTGCGCCGGAGTGTGTGCACGCCCGCACCCCGTTAGAACCTACACTGCTACACCACCGCCGTCGATTTGACCTCTTACAATCAGCCCAGTAATCGTGCCCCACCCTGCCTAGTTTCAGGGTATCCTGATACACCTTCTAGGGTTACTGCTGAAAAGGGTCCCCCGTTACTAGGTTTTCTATCTCTAGCCAACATGCTAAGTTGGTTAAGTGTTTTCTAACCTAACCCCCACCAGTCCGTTTAGTTTAGCATGTTCCATTCTGATTAAGTCTTTAGTTCACTTAATCCTAACAATCCTGACTCAGCCTTAATTGTCTTATTAAAGCCTTGACCTCTCACATTAGACAGGTATTGTTGTGGCTGCCTGTTGCCGGTTGGTTCCGGGCAGTCTTACGCCACAACTCAGTCTAACCTCGGGTCCTTATTGGGCTCCATGTTTAACCTCCCACATTGGATAGGTATTGTTGTGACTACTGGACAGCCGGGCGGTTCCGGGCAGGTTTACATCACAACTCAATCCAACCTCGGGTTAAACACATCGTATGTTCTACATTTACATATTTTGTCTTTCTTCTTTATTTTCTTATATGTAAATATTTGCGGCCCATTATTAAGTTAATGGTGTAAAGGTTACACCAATCATGGGCCCAACCCATACTTGAATTTGGGCCCTTCTACTTTATATTTTCATTTATTAATAAATTTAACCCAACGTTATTTTCCCCCGTTTAACACGTCCGTTTATTATATATATGTTGGGCTTAGCCTTTTTAAGCCCAACCTAGCCATGCGAAAAGGTGAGGCTTAAAGCGTGATTACATACACAAAAAGGGGAATGTGAACGCATGAACTTGCAACGTGACGTTGGAACTACAAAATAGAAACTGGTGTACTTGCATAGTGGTAACATACACTTTGGTCATAAAGCATAGGTGACATGAATCAAACCATGTAAACTTGTAGTTAAGTTAAGAATATCACTATTGACACATAGGCTTAACTACAACATAAACCTATATTTTTATTCAGGCATAATGTCAAACATAAGCAAATCATGTTCATAAGATTACTACATGTTTACAAAGGTGCTTACTTTTGTTACCAACACAAAAGTATAGTTCAACTTAATCATGATTTTTACTTTAGTCATGCAAACTTGCAAAAGGGATTTTTGAACCTAACCTAGCTATGTACCACATATGTCATCATATAATTCTTGTTAACAATATAGACCTAACATGGATTTCAATTATGCAAAATATCAATCATGGCCTAGTCATATTCATAAGTTTGCAAATAGGTTTTCTAGTACAAAAGCATGGCTTAATACATAGATCATGGTGCCAAAATTTCAACATAGTTTCATATGAACTATAGTAACCCAAACTTGTTCCCATTACGTACAAAATGATTTATGTACAAAAATATACATTATGATGGCATAGTAGCAAAACCCCAAACTTGCATGAATTTCAATTAATCAACTACATACATGTAGCTTCAACATGGATTACATAATTTGCGAATATTCCAAACGTATACTTGCATAAAACTACCGCAAACATGTAGTTTTTTATAATGAATAACATAATTCGAGAATATCCAAACGTATACAATATCCCCAAATCGATAAGAATCATAGTAACGCACAAATATGAATTACTTTATCGCCACAAATCAAGTATACAAACCAACACAATTATTTGTTCATACCAAAATAATACTCTACTTACAATTGTGTGGCGAATTCTCCAATTTAGGGATTTGGAGATGCGATTCCTCGTTGATTTGATTTGATTAAGTTGCTTTATGCTTTAGAATTTGCCTCCTAATCCTCTCTCCAATTGGTGGCTACTCTTAGTCGTTCCTCAGCAACATGGTGGCCTTGTTCTTTATTTTTGAATGAATAGATTAGGTTGAGTCTAGGGTCATTTTTATAGGGTTTATGAACTGATTAGGACCATCGATGTTGCTTGGTTTGATCGTAGCCATTCATTCTAAAGAGAGACCAATTAGAGCCTACCACCTAGCCCTAATGACAAAGCAGACCCCTGAAAATCAACCAACATAGAATAGGCCAGCCAGGTTGGGCTGGGTTCGACCTGGCACTGGACCAGGTCGACAGCCCTGTCGACAGCCCTGTCGACCTGGCTAGACCAGGTCGACAGCCCAGTCGACCTGGGTGCATTAGGCGGGTGTTTTCCCGCCCTGGCCAATTGGGCCCGATTTTGGAATTTAAACTTGCTTTTCTGAGCTGTTTTATTCTGTTTGAATTTTAAACTTAATTCAGAATCTTCCGAAGGCCATATCTTCTTCATACGGACTCCGTTTTTCGAAAACTCGGACTCTATTTCGCGTATTTTTCCGAGACGAACGCAATGGCGTATCCCGTTTCCCTTTGTTCTTTGATTTGAAATTTATTATACTTTAATTTGTGAATTTCACAGTTATAGAATTCGCGGGGTGTTACAGATTTGCTGCCCCTTTTGTTACTGGGTCGCTGGTCCTACAAGGGCCTTTGTCAGTAGCTTTTCTCCTAGGTTTCGGATGTTCTTGCTTTCGGTCGCTTTGTTATATTAATTTCAGCTTTCGTAGGGAAGGTCTCAGCAGTTGGAAGCTTCTTTGAGATAGGAGGGGGCTTGTTGTCAAGGTGGCCTCTCAGAAGATATCTAGAGCTTCCGGTTGTATGTTTTCTTTTTGGTCATATACTCCTAGGTACGGGCCTTTGGTTTTCCCATGAGTACTTAGAGGATCTTGTCCTCTTTAAGTACGTGAGCAGCTGCCGGTTCGGAACCACTGTTAGTGTCTGTGCTAAGCAGATTAGTGGGGATAGCTCGTATCCCTTCCGAGGTTCCGATCTGTCGTCCAGCAGGACTTCCAAGTATGGCCAGATTCTTCAGGAGGCGGCTCTAGGGGGTTTATCTGATGACCTTTTGGTGTTTATATGGTTGATGTTTTCAAAAATTGGTTCCATATGGCTATCGTAAGCTTAAGGCTTGATGCTTTTGGCATTTTTATCTCCTGACATGTTGGCATTTAAGCTGGTTTATACTGGAGGCCCTTTCGGGTTCTAGTTGATGGAGCTCTTATTTTCATCGTTCTTGGTTTCTGACCTGGATGGCCCCTCGCTGTCGATTCCCCCTGCCGGGTTGGCATTGTTGGAAGGATTCTGCCAGCCCAGTCATGTCAGATAGACCCTATTGATTACAACTTTTAGCTTTTGAGGTCCTATCCCTTCGGTAGATCTCGGCTGATGACTTTTCTCCCTATTGTTGACTTCCCTTAGTGTTTGATTTTTCTTTCTGAAGAGTTCTTATGTGCTTTCAATCATCCGATACTCCTTAATCGCTAGCCTATTCCAGTGTTATTTTTTTGGTAGTAACATTTGCCCCTCCCCTTCCCCCCCCCCCCCCCCCCCGGCTAGTGAAGGGGTATTTTCGACTTTCCAAGTCAAACTTTCTGTCTTTTTTGAAGTACCATCTCCGTGCCTTTTGCTCTCCCTCACTTGGGGCGCGGATTGGCCTCTCCTTGTGTGGTCCAGATTGATCCTGAATCCCAAATGCAGAATTTCTTTTTTTTGTACGTCTGGACAATTATTTCTTCTTTTTTGAGATTAATCATGTTCGCCAATTTGATCCTAGGTGTACGGCTGAGAGGAAAAGCAAGTCTGCCTTTTCTGAAAAGAATCTTTTTCTCCTTTCTGCACAACATTTTAATAAAGCAAATTTAATGTTTATCTAAATTGGTCATATTATTTCCCAGGATACCAAATCTAACTAGCTGTAAGTTTGCTTGCTCAAAACCCAGTTTCTGATTTGGATTATACTTTGGATTAGGGATTTGGGGTTTCAGCATAAATTTAAACTTTCAACAATCATCTAAGATGACGATCAATGGTGATATTTAACATATCATACCCATTCCCGTATATTATCGGGATTCTGAGAAGCAAAATTTGCATATATAGACAACTAGTAATAAGGTAAATGTAACACCCCACCTCCGCTAGGGTCACTCTTTCGGGGGCACTAGCTTCTGGGGGGCGTTAGAACTGGGTAAGCATGCATAATGATATATCAAGGCAGAACAAGAACATAAATATATATGTAAAACAGAGTAAGTGAGAATAAAACAGCGGAATATCTCAAACCATCTCAAAACAAGTCTAGTACATCATAAAGTCAACTGCCAAAATAAACATGTCTAGTACATCATAAACAGAAATACTGAAATACATAGTGCTATCCCCAAAATAAAGATGATAAACCATAGCGAGCTCAATGTCCAGACATACATGAGCTATCCAGCAAACAAGCAAGCGATCCAAGCTAAGCACCACTATTCCCTCCCTGAGAACCTGGGGGGGGGAACGGAAGAAAAGAAGCGAAAGAAAATAGGTCAGTCAAAAAGACTGGTAAGCCCTACTACGATCAGTCTAAAAACTAATAAAGTTAACATCATGATGGAAACTGAGATGAACAAACTGACAATAGATGAAGGTGTCATCACATAAAGAATATTAAGCTTTGCACCACAGTGTACTAGCAAACTAACATAACAGGTATTGATCCCTCAGCCCAAACTTTGGCCCAATAACATGAGGTGACCTTAATACAAGGTACAGCCCAACGGTCTAGTCGATCGGCTCCCTATAAACCTAACACGTCAAGTGTTGGTGTCCATACGGCCCACATATGGTTGTAGTCAGACTGTGTTGGGTCCACCTTCGGGTGTATCAAGCCCTCGGGTGTCAACCCCAGACACTTAAGCAATAATGCACAGTCTAAACCTACTGGTACCCGTGCCTTGAGTTTGTCCAACACCGGACTACGTGCACGTCCGTAGCCCGCCTGGACCCGCACCGCTGTACCACTCAGCCGTCGCTTTGGTCGCTTACATCAGTCCAGTAATCGTGCCCCGCCCTAGCCTAGCCTCTAGGGTTGTGAATGATACCAAACTGGGATTACTGCTGGAACAGACCATGTTGCTAGGGTTTTCTAAGAGGGTTAAGTGTGGTTTAACCCCTCACTAATCATGGATTAAATTAGTTAAGTGTAACCAACAGTTCACCACTTAACCCCATTTAATTCCTCGTATCCCCAAAATTGGTTAAGTATTAGTGGGCCATGACTTAACCCTAATCATGAGGCATTAATTAATTTAATTGTGCCTTAACCTCTCACATTAGACTTTGTTGCGGTTACCTAGTTAAGCCGGTGGGTTCCGGGTAGATTTACACCACAACTTGGTCTAACCTTGGGTCTTGGCACCACATGACCAACTTCTCACATTGGATCCTATTGTTTGTAGCCACTAGTTAAGCCGGTAGGTTCCGGGTAGAATTACGCTACAAACTCAACCCAACCTCGAGTTGGCCACGCTTATGTTTTCTAAGTGTCATGTCCACTTTATTTTCAAAACATAATTACAAGTTTAACAATTACTTGGGTATACCTAACTTAATAGGTAAATTCCCAAGGGGTAGACCTAACTTAATAGGTAAATTCCCAATCTTATATTTTCATGTATTTTAAGTTTTACCCAAACCCCCCCCCCCCCCCCTCCCCAACGTCATTCTATCGCTTACATATTCGTCATAACGCATAAAGGATAGAAAGAGGGAACTTGGCACAACATACATGATGAATCTTACATAGCATAATAAACATGCATAACATGTTGGACTTGCATAACTTAGCATAGTGAACTTGCATAAACATGCATAACTTGTTAAACTTGCAAATCATGGCATAGTGAACTTGCATAAACATGCATAACTTGTTAACTTGCAAATCATGGCATAGTGAACTTGCATAAACATGCATAACATGTTAACTTGCAAATCATGGCATAGTGAACTTGCATAAACATGCATAACTTGTTAACTTGCAAATCATGGCATAGTGAACTTGCATAAACATGCATAACTTGTTAACTTGCAAATCATGGCATAGTGAACTCGCATAAACATGCATAACATGTTAAACTTGCAAATCATGGCATAGTGAACTTGCATAAACATGCATAACATGTTAAACTTGTGTAACATGGCATAGTGAACTCGCATAAGCATGCATAACTTATTAAACATGCATAACATGGCATAGTGAACTCGCATAAGCATGCATAACTTATTAAACACGCATAAATCCCAACTTTCATCACATATTAACTTTAGAGTTTCTAAAATGAAGGTAAGAGGGCTTACTATGCTTATGCGGACTCAAATGAGTATAGCAAATGTAAGAAACCCCTTATGCAACAAATTAAAACCCCAAAAATGCAAGCAAACTTGATCAAGATTCCTCCTTTATGATGCAAATATAAGAACTAGACTTTAATGCAAGCTAAAGAGGATCATACAAGCCTAAATACACTTGTATGCATGAGAATTTCTTAGAAATTTGTTTAGGAATTGTATGAAGAGAGTGGAGGCCATGAGAGGTTTGATTTTGCCATAGTTTAGTTGCTAGAATGAATAATGATGATTTAGGGTAGGTTAGGGTCTTATTTATAGATTAGGCTAGTGATTTAGACCATAGGATTAAACCCTAGTTGAATTAGGTCCATCAGATTTCGGAATTCTCCAGAACCAAGCCACACAACCAAGCCCAGATCAGAAATGGTGCGCCAGGCAAAACTGCCCGGCCACCCCGTGTCGACAGGGCTGTCGACAGGGCAGTCGACACCCTTAGACCCCTGTCGACATGCCTGTCGACTTGGGGGTCTTGGTGGGAGTTTTCCCGCCTGACGCCAGTTGTGCCCTAACCCTTGTTTTTAACTTAAAATTTAAATCTGTTTTTACTTAGGAATTTTCTTAAAACTTCGTCGGGCCTTAATCGGGTCATACGGACTCCGATTTTCGAAAACTCGGACTCTATTTCACATATTTTTCCGAGACGAACGCAATGGCATAGCCCGTTTCTCTTGATTCAGATTTTTAAATTAAATTCTGCCTCAATTTATATCTTAACCGGTTACTAAAAATACAGGTTGTTACATTCTCCCCTCCTTAAAGGATTTCGTCCCCGAAATCTTCAAGTTAGGAAGAACATATCCTACCATCCAACATCCATCTACTCAAAACATCATCCACGAGAAACCATTGTCCTTAAAAGATTCTAAATGCTGTATGAACATATGCAAAAGTGTGTGTATATGTACTTATCTAATGCAAAGATCAATGCAAAATATGTTAGTGAAATGTATCCATATGTATGCAAATCCCTAACATAATGTATAATATCTACATGCGTGCTCAATCATACATCCATATGCAACATCCATGTGATAGCATACAAATTTCATCCAAGAATAAGCATAAACACTCATGCACATGCAATATGAGGAGTGTGTGAGCCGATCTAGTGCCTAATGTGTATCATGCATCCACGAGTAACCACTTGCAAACACTTGCAACCACTTGCAACCATCAAACATAACATGTCTCAAACACATGTTTCATCCAAAGGATTCTACCTAAGGTTCTCATGATAAGATAGACACGATGAACTAGATAAACTAGATAGACATGGAAAGATAAAGAGATTGAGAGTGTACCCTCAAAAAGGAATGGATAAAGCCTACGCATCTTCTCTTCAGTTTCCCAAGTTGCGTCTTCCTCGGCTTTACCCCATTGAACCTTCACCAACTTGACCTCACGATTCCTTAGCTTCTTGATCTCTGTCCCCAAGATACGAATCGGAGCTCTCCTCAAGGTAGCTTCTTTCTTTACTTCCACATCTTCTAGAACACTTGGCTCAACCACCTCTGCTGACTTATGCAAACACTTCCGGAGATGCGAAACATGAAAAACATTATGCACTCCAGCTAGCTTCTAGGGCAATTCCACTCTATAGGCCATCTGCCCGATCCTCTCTACAACTGGAAACGGTCCAACAAACCTTGGTGCTAACTTTCCTACTGCTCCAAACCGAACCACATTCCGCAAAGGAGAAACCTTCACGAAAACCATATCCCCAACATCAAACTCCAAATCAGTCCTTCGCCTATCAGCATAAGATTTCTGTCTGTCTTGGGCCGCCTTCATCCGTCTTCTAATCAACTCGACCTTCTCGGATGTATCTCTAATCATGTCAGGTCCAAGTATAAGCTTATCTGTTGTCTCCCACCAACATGTAGGTGACTTGCACGGTTTCCCATATAAAGCCTCAAATGGTGCCATCCCAATGCTCGCCTGATAACTGTTATTATAAGCAAATTCCACAAGAGGAAGATGGTCTTCCCAAGTACCACCAAAATCCAGAATGCAAAGCCTCAACAAGTCCTCAAGTACCCTATTCACCCTTTCTGTCTGACCGTCCGTTTGTGGGTGATAAGCCGTACTCAGGTTCAACCTCATGCCCATAGCTTCCTGCAAACTGTTCCAGAACTGACTAGTAAAGATGGGGTCTCGGTCACTAACTATGCTAGAAGGGACTCCATGTAGTCGTACTATCTCACGAAGATATACTGATGCTAGTCCAGATGCAGTCCTTTTGCTCTTCACCGGAATGAAATGAGCACTCTTCGTAAGTCTATCCACAATGACCCATATGCTTGTATTCCCTTTTCTTGACCTTGGCAATCCGTCAACAAAGTCCATAGAAATACTCTCCCACTTCCATAGCGGGACCTCTAGAGGATGCAATAGCCCACCGGGCTTCTTCGACTCGGCTTTTACTCTCTGACAAACAACACATCTAGAGACAAACTCTGCCACATCCTTCTTCATTCCAGGCCAGAAGAAAATGTGCTTCATATCCTTATACATCTTATCTCCACCCGGATGTATAGTCAACTTGGAGCGATGTGCTTCCTCAAGAACTTTCCTCACCAAGTCTTCCACCATCGGAACACAAAGCCTTCCGTCTCTCCTCAGCCAACCCTTATCATCTATAGAATATCGAGCAAGGTGACTAGATGTCTCCCCTCGAATCAGCTTATCCATAATCTCAATTATCTGAGGGTCTTCCTTCTGCGAAGCCCCAACTTGATCCAGAAGGGTAGGCCTGAGCTCAAGAGATGCTAAAGAACCGGTCATCGACTCAACCGCCAAAGAGAAATCAAAGGTTGCCAAGAACTCTAAATTCTTCATCTCAACAAATAGAGGACTTAGTGTCAACCTTTTTCTACTCAACGCATCTGCTACAACATTCCCCTTGCCAGGGGCATAGGCTATATCAAAATCGTAGGACGCCAAGAATTCCATCCACCTTTGCTGCCTCAAGTTCAGATCCTTCTGCGAAAAGAGATACTTCAAAGACTTATGATCAGTATACAGCTCAAATCTCTCTCCCAGAAGATAATGACGCCAAGCCTTGAGTGCATATACTATCGCTGCCAGCTCTAGATCATGAGTGGGATACTTCTTCTCATGCACCTTAAGTTGCCTACCACCAAAACATATGACTCTGCCTTCTTGCATCAGAAAGGCGCCCAATCCCGTGCCACAAGCATCAGTGTACACGGTAAACATCTTACCACCATCGGGTAAAGCTAGAACAGGTGCTGAGGTAAGGGCTCTCTTGAGTCTCTGAAAAGCAAGCTCATAGTCCATATCCCAAGCAAAAACTAAGTTCTTCTTCGTCAACTTAGTAAGAGGAGCGGATATCTTCGCGAAGTCCTTGATGAACTTCCGGTAAAAACCTGCAAGACCTAGAAAACTTCTCACTTCGGTTGCATTCCTTGAAGTCTTCCAATCCTGCACAGCAACTATTTTGGCGGGATCCACCGCCAAGCCTTGCTTAGATACTATATGCCCAAGGAACCGAACTTCCCTTCTCCAAAAGTGACACTTGGAGAACTTGGCCTTTAACTGATGCGCTCTAAGCGTATCCATCACCTCTACAAGATGCCTCGCGTGCTCTTCTTCATCCTTAGAGAAGACCAAAATATCATCTACGAAGACCATGACAAACTTGTTCAAGAACTCTCGAAACACCCTACTCATCAAGTCCACGAAATATGCGGGTGCATTCGTCAAGCCGAATGGCATGACAAGCCACTCAAAGAATCCATCCAGAGTTCTGAACGCAGTCTTGTCTATACTATCCTCAGCTACCCTGAGCTGATGGAATCCAGTAGCAAGATCAAGCTGAGAGAAAACAGAAGCACCGACAAGCTGGTCAAAGAGATCATCGATCCTCGGTAATGGGTGTCTGTTCTTCTTAGTCAGCTTATTCAATTCTCGATAGTCAACACATAGTCGGAGAGAACCATCCGCCTTAGTAGCAAACACCACCGGCGCTCCCCATTCGGATATACTTCGTCTGATGAAGTTCTTCTCAAGCAACTCCTTTACTTGCTTGCTGAGCTCCCGTCTCTCACGCGGAGCCATGTGCCGAACGGGCAAAGAAACAGGCTTAGCATTATCCACCAGATAAATGCGAAAATCAATCTCTCGTTTAGGGGGCAACCCCTTAACTTCTTCAAAAACATCTGGATAATCTCGGACCACCCTTACAGACTGAAGGGTTTCCTCTGACGAGTCGAGAGATTCAAGATAGCACAACATGATGGGATCCTTCGGATTGCATGAAATCTCTAAGGTGTTGCCAAGGCGAGTCACAAGCCTCACAACCCTATGCTCACAATCAAGGATGGCTCCATGTCTAGATAGCCAATCCATGCCCAAAATCAATCCGTATCCCCTGAAACCAAGAACATACGCACTACACAAGAACTCTACACTGAGTATAGAGATCCTCAGATCCTCACATATCATAGATAGATGAGCAGAACCCCCAATGGGATTCGAAACACAAACGGGATCATCCACTAAACTAGTACTAAGGTGCAAACTATCAACAAGATCAGATGAAATAAAGCTATGTGATGCACCAGAATCAAACAAGGTACGAACTGGAAGATCGGAAACATAAACAAGGTTCTCAACAGAAACACTACCTCGGTCGGGAACTGGAGCGGTATTGAGAGCATGAACTTGCCCTCCTGAAGTTCCAGCACGCTAAGTCTGACCTGCCCTTTCTTCTTCGGGCATTCCTTGCTGAAGTGTCCAGTCTCACCACAGGAAAAACATCCACCACTAAGCTTCCTTTTCTTCTTCCTACAATCCTTAGCAAAGTGTCCAGGCGCACCACAGTAATTGCACTTTCCCTTGCCTTTGTTGTTGTTTCCCTTCTTATTCTTGCTCTGATTCCCCTGACTGCTTTGACCACCTTGATTGCCTTTACCCTGAGAATCAGTCTTCTTTGCTTGAGTATCACTCGACTTGACCTCTTTCTTTCCATCTCCCTGAAGTAGAGCCATATCGACCAAACTCTCAAAAGTAGCCCCATGCGGAATATGTGACATCGCCAAACCCTATAGCGGCTCGTTCAACCCTCTAGCAAATCGAAGAGCCTTCTTCTTAAGAGTGTTCACCATATCTAAACCAAAACGGGCCAGCTGATTAAACTTGTTCACATACTCCTTGACAGACATATCACCTTGCTTTAATGCAATGAACTTCTCCATCTGTAAATTCGCCTCAGCAGAAGATAGAAACTTGGCCACAAATCTAGCCCTCAAATCGGCCCAAGTCTCGATGGGCCTCGTCCCATTGGTGACCTCCCACCAATAGGCTGCTTCGTCCTTCAAAAGCCACACTGTCAATAAGATCTTCCTCTCGTCATCAATCCTAAAGATAGCAAACAAGTCCTCAGTGTCTTTCAGCCAATTCCTAGCTTCAACAAAAGATTCCGTGCCTAGGAAATTCTTGCCTCCCATGGCCTTGAAGTCTTTACAAACCTTCGTGAACTCAACCTGAGGATGCTGAGGGGGAGGAGGAGGAAGAGGAGCCTCAGCAACTGGAGGAGGAGGAACAGGAACCACCGGAGGAGGGACAGGAACCACCGGAGGAGGGACATTAGGGGGAGGATTCTCAACTACAGGAGGAGGAGTGGGAGTAGGGTTTGCGGGGCCAGCTGCCGCCCTAGCTTCTAGAAGTCTCCTATACCAGAGTGGTACGTTTACTCCATCCGGGATGGCAACATCCTCAGCCATACTGAAACAAAGGATAAGATAAGATTAGGTCAAGGGAACGAAGGATAACGCTAATGGCTTTTTTTTTGGGGGGGGAATAGCCTTTTAAAATACTAGACTTTTCTTTGGAAAATACTTTATACTTGTTTTGAAAATAGTTTTTCAAAAGTCTTTTAAAAACTTTTTGTTCTTTCTTGTAAACCATATGCTCTGATACCAAATTTGTAACACCCCACCTCCGCTAGGGTCACTCTTTCGGGGGCACTAGCTTCTGGGGGGCGTTAGAACTGGGTAAGCATGCATAATGATATATCAAGGCAGAACAAGAACATAAATATATATGTAAAACAGAGTAAGTGAGAATAAAACAGCGGAATATCTCAAACCATCTCAAAAAAGGTCTAGTACATCATAAAGTCAACTGCCAAAATAAACATGTCTAGTACATCATAAACAGAAATACTGAAATACATAGTGCTATCCCCAAAATAAAGATGATAAACCATAGCGAGCTCAATGTCCAGACATACATGAGCTATCCAGCAAACAAGCAAGCGATCCAAGCTAAGCACCACTATTCCCTCCCTGAGAACCTGGGGGGGGGGGGGACGGAAGAAAAGAAGCGAAAGAAAACAGGTCACTCAAAAAGACTGGTAAGCCCTACTACGATCAGTCTAAAAACTAATAAAGTTAACATCATGATGGAAACTGAGATGAACAAACTGACAATAGATGAAGGTGTCATCACATAAAGAAGATTAAGCTTTGCACCATAGTGTACTAGCAAACTAACATAACAGGTATTGATCCCTCAGCCCAAACTTTGGCCCAATAACATGAGGTGACCTTAATACAAGGTCCAGCCCAACGGTCTAGTCGATCGGCTCCCTATAAACCTAACACGTCAAGTGTTGGTGTCCATACGGCCCACATATGGTTGTAGTCAGACTGTGCTGGGTCCACCTTCGGGTGTATCAAGCCCTCGGGTGTCAACCCCAGACACTTAAGCAATAATGCACAGTCTAAACCTACTGGTACCCGTGCCTTGAGTTTGTCCAACACCGGACTACGTGCACGTCCGTAGCCCGCCTGGACCCGCACCGCTGTACCACTCAGCCGTCGCTTTGGTCGCTTACATCAGTCCAGTAATCGTGCCCCGCCCTAGCCTAGCCTCTAGGGTTGTGAATGATACCAAACTGGGATTACTGCTGGAACAGACCACGTTGCTAGGGTTTTCTAAGAGGGTTAAGTGTGGTTTAACCCCTCACTAATCATGGATTAAATTAGTTAAGTGTAACCAACAGTTCACCACTTAACCCCATTTAATCCCTCGTATCCCCAAAATTGGTTAAGTATTAGTGAGCCATGACTTAACCCTAATCATGAGGCATTAATTAATTTAATTGTGCCTTAACCTCTCACATTAGACTTTGTTGCGGTTACCTAGTTAAGTCGGTGGGTTCCGGGTAGATTTACACCACAACTTGGTCTAACCTCGGGTCTTGGCACCACATGACCAACTTCTCACATTGGATCCTATTGTTTGTAGCCACTAGTTAAGCCGGTAGGTTCCGGGTAGAATTACGCTACAAACTCAACCCAACCTCGAGTTGGCCACACTTATGTTTTCTAAGTGTCATGTCCACTTTATTTTCAAAACATAATTACAAGTTGAACAATTACTTGGGTAGACCTAACTTAATAGGTAAATTCCCAAGGGGTAGACCTAACTTAATAGGTAAATTCCCAATCTTATATTTTCATGTATTTTAAGTTTTACCCAACCCCCCCTCCCCCCCCCCCCCCAACGTCATTCTATCGCTTACATATTCGTCATAACGCATAAAGGATAGAAAGAGGGAACTTGGCACAACATACATGATGAATCTTACATATCATAATAAACATGCATAACATGTTGGACTTGCATAACTTAGCATAGTGAACTTGCATAAACATGCATAACTTGTTAAACTTGCAAATCATGGCATAGTGAACTTGCATAAACATGCATAACTTGTTAACTTGCAAATCATGGCATAGTGAACTTGCATAAACATGCATAACATGTTAACTTGCAAATCATGGCATAGTGAACTTGCATAAACATGCATAGCTTGTTAACTTGCAAATCATGGCATAGTGAACTTGCATAAACATGCATAACTTGTTAACTTGCAAATCATGGCATAGTGAACTCGCATAAACATGCATAACATGTTAAACTTGCAAATCATGGCATAGTGAACTTGCATAAACATGCATAACATGTTAAACTTGTGTAACATGGCATAGTGAACTCGCATAAGCATGCATAACTTATTAAACATGCATAACATGGCATAGTGAACTCGCATAAGCATGCATAACTTATTAAACATGCATAAATCCCAACTTTCATCACATATTAACTTTAGAGTTTCTAAAATGAAGGTAAGAGGGCTTACTATGCTTATGCGGACTCAAATGAGTATAGCAAATGTAAGAAACCCCTTATGCAACAAATTAAAACCCCAAAAATGCAAGCAAACTTGATCAAGATTCCTCCTTTATGATGCAAATATAAGAACTAGACTTTAATGCAAGCTAAAGAGGATCATACAAGCCTAAATACACTTGTATGCATGAGAATTTCTTAGAAATTTGTTTAGGAATTGTATGAAGAGAGTGGAGGCCATGAGAGGTTTGATTTTGCCATAGTTTAGTTGCTAGAATGAATAATGATGATTTAGGGTAGGTTAGGGTCTTATTTATAGATTAGGCTAGTGATTTAGACCATAGGATTAAACCCTAGTTGAATTAGGTCCATCAGATTTCTGAATTCTCCAGAACCTAGCCACACAACCAAGCCCAGATCAGAAATGGTGCGCCAGGCAAAACTGCCCGGCCACCCCGTGTCGACAGGGCTGTCGACAGGGCAGTCGACACCCTTAGACCCCTGTCGACATGCCTGTCGACTTGGGGGTCTTGGCGGGAGTTTTCCCGCCTGATGCCAGTTGTGCCCTAACCCTTGTTTTTAACTTAAAATTTAAATCTGTTTTTACTTAGGAATTTTCTGAAAACTTCGTCGGGCCTTAATCGAGTCATACGGACTCCGATTTTCGAAAACTCGGACTCTATTTCGCCTATTTTTCCGAGACGAACGCAATGGCATAGCCCGTTTCTCTTGATTCAGATTTTTAAATTAAATTCTGCCTCAATTTATATCTTAACCGGTTACTAAAAATACAGGTTGTTACAGTAAACTTAACTTATTGACAGTGATCCTTGTAATCAAGATCATTGTCTGATGGGACAATAAAATTTTATGGTGTTTGTTTACTTGCGTGTTGTTTATGTGTAGTTATAGAAATGGAAATTGGGTTTAAAATATATATTTATGCTATAACATCACCTGGCAAGACTATGTTTGGTGTTTCACAGCCAGGCGCCTCTAGTTGAAGGAGTCTTCTGGGCTTTATATGGGAAAAATACAATTCGAAGTAAAGAATCCTCAAGCTTTTGATGCAATTGATGGAGTTCATTCTTTTCCGGGGTCCAACGTTTCTTGAAGATGTTTCACATCCGTCTCCCACTATCTCTTCTCCTCCTGGATTTTCATCTAAGAGGAGGACGACCTCTATTACCCGTAGTGGACCTTTCGAAAGACATAAGAGGGAGCTTCCAGTCTCTCGTCCTTCTAGCGGTGGGACTGTGGAGCTGCCTAGGGTTCGGTTGTTATCAAGTCCTCTCCCCCCTTCCTTGGGGATTCTCTTAAGATATGCCCTTCCTCAGTGGACACTGCAGGAAATAGTTTTGTTGCTGGCCGTCTAAGATCTGGTTCTCAATGGACTTTGTATTTGGGAGGACCTGAATCCTTCCCCCTCTTATTGCCAAAGCGATTTCGTGAATCCTCCTTCCCTGATTCCGGACTTTGAAGGGGTTGTCAGATCTGTTTTACCTAGCGTTGATGGGTTCGTTATTTCAGGGTTCGATTTCAAAGATTGGCCTAGTTTTTTCTTTCATTGCATTCAGCGACAACTTTTGGTTTCTATTCTCGTACCTCCGAATTTCTTACTTGCTTACCTTATGTATGTGTTAACTTCACTTCGCTTCGTTCTAGATATCTAGTGGTTGGTACACCGCTGGGCTAACGGCGGCTTCGCTATTTCATGATGCAAGAGGACTGAAGGAAGAGAAGTTCGTGCTACAGTCGAAAATCCGTGATTTAGTTTCAGCGAAGAGCCAGAATGAGGAAGTTTGTAGTCAGCTGAGAGTGTTTCTTGAGAGGGAAAAGCTAGCAATCGAATTCTGGGCGCTAAAGTTTCGACTCTCAGGTGCGAGCAGCTTGATACGTTGGCGGAATGTGCGAGGAAGATGAGAGTAAAGGAAGCAACTCTTTGCAATGCAAAATGTATAATTTATGAGATCGGGATAGAATCTCCTCATTTATGAAGGTGAATCTTCTAAATATAGCGACAAATATTATGATAGGGCCCTCTCTCAGGTTTATTGTGAAATTATGGCAAATTTCTAGATATGTTGTAACGACCCGGATTTTCGGCGACTTTGGTTATCGACGTAAGCTCGACGTCGATAACCAAAACATCGAAAAATCCCGGTAATTAATGAAAGAAATTAGAGGGTAAGAATAGATAAGATAGAAACTTAGAATAGAAGAAGAAGAAGAACACAACATCAGAGTAACACGAACCTCACAGTGGAATGAATAACATATAATAGATAACATAACTTTGAAATATAACAGTTATGTATACAATAGCACTTATCAGAGTACAACACTTACAACACAGCGGAAATAAACTATAGCTATATGATCCAGAAGCCTCCTGCTCCAGCTCTTCAAGTATATCTGTAAATCCCGACTACTTGACTGCCCGTACAAATTTAGGCCCCCAAGAGTTTAGGGAAAACAACAAAGTAAACTCCGGGTCAGTCATGGGACTGGTGTGAGTAAAACAGTTTAAACAGGTATATGAACAAGTAAACGATATCTCATAAGACCACGCCGCAGAACGGAACGGGTTTTTCCCTAATGAGAATCCAAAATATCTTTATATCAAAAACCTTTTGATATTATAATAATGTCTATGTACAAATAGATATCAACTAGCAGAAACGCTTTCATCTCACGTTCTACATATATAGTATACAATCAAAATCGCAAGCACGTATTGGATAATGGATTTCCAACAATGACAAGGTATGGAACCACCTTCCGATCAGTGTACTCTTGGAATGATACACTGGAGTTCAACAAGAACATCTTGTAACTCAGCCACGCATGACCGACCTCTTATTTCGCTTGAGTGTATCGAATGTACATCACCAACGGTTGGGATCAGCAACCGTTCCCGTATATATATGGGACAGCATTGATAGATTTAAGAAACAAATGAATATTCTCTAGATAGGTGATTATACACCCTACTTCGGTGCGACCGACTTAGCCATGCTGCCTGCTCGATTTCTGTCATTACCGGTTGATGAGGCTAGAAGCTACGCTTTATCATTACATCAGATTCACTTCGAATGCTACATTGTCAAATCCATCGAGATCACTAATTGACGTTTACAACAGTACATTATGTGTCATCTAAAAGAAGTTTCCTTCTCCGCTTCCACTCTTGGTACGGTTGAAGAAATCAATGTACGTGACCATTCTGGAAATACTCTGTCAGACATCCATCTTCATTCACTTAAAATGTCACATCGTCATACCCGGCAAATCACAAATTGATTTATCCAAAAATAACACGGGTATACAGCTAAGAGAAACGAATTCCTCCGCCACCAAACGTGAATACGTTTGAACAGATCAACTTACGCGATCCATTGGATATACTCTGTCAGACCTTCGTCCATACAAGTTGTCCTAGGACTGGACAAACCGAAGGCACTATTCAGTATATCCATCTTAGTCACTGTTATCTAAGACTTATACAACAGCCCTTGCATTTTTCTCCGTCTTCAATTAACTTTGGCATATATGATTCGCAACGCTTATGCCAATACAGAGTGGTTCTTTGGATAATAATCCAACCGGTCTCTCCATATTAACAACGTTAAAATGGTCAAAACTTCGATAGTCGGCGAGTTAACTATCAAAGAAAAACAAGTGTGCAAACAACGATATTATTTCCAAATGGAAATTATATCGAACAAACATCATTTAACATAAATCTCATTAGTTCATTTATTTACTTATCTCCCGTTTTCCTATATTCTAAATTCTTATTTTTCTTTTATCAGAAAACATTTCTGATTCTCGTTTGGAAAACATTTCCAAAACTCCTTTACGATCAAACCTTACCATTTCTTAGTCAAGAAGGAAGTCACTCAAGTTGGGGTATAATTACCTCTCAGACCTTAACTGAACAACGTTATAACTTCGTAATGGTCAAAGTTTATCTTTTGATCTTTAACAACTTCTTTATGCCTTTCTCGGATTCAATTTTACTAATCCACTTCTATATTTAAAACATTAGTTATAACGATAACGTTATAATCCCTCCTTTCGAATTATCTAACTTTAATTATAACTTCTATTCTTATTAGTGAATAATTAACCTAACCCTTATTTATTTATTAATAAATAAATCTCTATTTAAACACTAGAAAGTATAAGTACTTTCCCGAATTCGATATAATCAAATTTGCCGAATAACTCTCTTCGAGAAATCTCTATTTGATTAACTCTTCTTCGAATAACCTATATTCGATTAACTCCTTCTCGAATAAACGATATTCGATAATCTCTCTTCGAATAACTAATATTCGATAACTCTTCCTTTTCAAATATCTCATATTTGAAAATCTAACTTCAATTAAACTATAATCGATAACTCCCTTCGATGAAACTAACATCGATAACTCCTTTCGATGAAACTAACATCGATAACTCCTTTCGATGAAACTAACATCGATAACTCCTTTCGATGAAATTAACATCGATAACTCCTTTCGATGAAACTAACATCGATAACTCCTTTCGATGAAACTAACATCGATAACTCCTTTCGATGAAACTAACATCGATTTATTTAACTCGACGAACTTAACTCTACTAACTTAACTTGACTCGACTAACTCGACTTACTTGGTTCGACCAATTCGATTTGATTAACTAGGCTCGACTAACTTGGTCGAACCACCCGATCAACTCAACTTATTTAACTTAACTTATTTCTCAACTCGATCAACTTGATTAACTCCTATCGAATAACTAATATTCGATCAAACTCCATTCGCTTGACTCTAGATCGCAGCGATCACAATGGTTACGCCTGACTCCCTCAGGAAACATCCGACCGCCGTAGGCTATTTACAGCCCTGCGAATTACGCTAGCAGTCGTACAAGATGGCAACTTACCCTGAATACTATGTTTGACTAACTCTGTCTCAAATAACTATATTTGATTAACTCTAGTTCGTTTTAACTCTAATCGATTAACTCTAACTAATTAACTCCAACTGGTTAACTCTAACTGATTAACTCTAACTGGTTAACTCTATTTGACTAACTCGACTTGACTAACCCCTTTCGAATAACATATTCGATTAACTAACTTTCGAATACCATATTCGATTAACTAACTTCGAATACCATATTCGATTAACTCCTTTCGAATGTCTATGTTCGATTAACTAACTTCGAATACCATATTCGATTTCTCCTTTCGAATACCATATTCGATTAACTAACTTCGAATACCATATTCGATTAACTAACTTCGAATACCATATTCGATTAACTAACTTCGAATACCATATTCGTTTTACTAACTTTCGAATAACATATTCGATTTACTTTATTCACTTTATAAAGATTTCTTTTTTGACAACGTTTTATTCATTTGAAAAGATTTACTTTTAAATAACGGTTCTACACTTTAAAAAATGATTTCCTTTTTATAATGTTCCCTTTCCAATTCTATTTGTAAATGGTTCACAAATATTTCCTTTTCAAATTTATTCTTAATATATTCTAACTCCTTAAATTCCCGGGAAAATTCGCCATAACCTCCTTTGTATCGGGAGCATCGGGAAAATCCCCAAACTCGCCACACAGGCCTTTCCATTCAAAAAGAAAATGGTTTGAAATTATTTCCTTTTTGAATATCTCCAATTTCTAAATATTCCAAATTTATAAATATTCCTTATTTATAAATATTCCATTTATAAATATTTTTATTTATAAATATTTTTATTTCAATATCACTTTGAAATTATTCCTTACCAACATTCCGGTATGTTATGGTATTCAATCATATCAAATTACGGTGTTCATTATCGCCCAAACACATATAATCGCCAACAGATTATATATCACATTGTATATCACAATATATAAATCACAATAAAATAACTGTTGAGGAATCCAGTTGGATTCCTCCAACCTGTTTCCCTGCATCCACAGATGTTACACAACATGATTGTCATCACTTCCAGTTCAATATGAATTATTCTGATAAACAGAATCAATATACAACTATGTAACTGTTTATATATTATATATATATTTATATAATATTTCATTAACTGACTAGCAGTTCAATCAAACAGTCAACACACAATCAAATAGACAATTTCTAACAGTTCTCGTTTATTTGACTGCGACGGGCAATTTCGCCATAAATTGTAACAAGCTCCGATGGACTTCCAGCCAGTCTCATTGTGTTGCTCCCGTCCATACGATCCTAAGGCAACTTAGGTTCTCGATTCTGACCTCGTATGGATTAGATATGCTATAAACAAGTTATATAATATTTTAAACTAAAAATAAAACTTTAATTTATAAAAGAATTTGGGCCTCACTCAATTTGATTTCAACGGCCCAAGCCCACTTGCCTCCAACCTGTCTTCCCCAATACCTGACCTTACCCCGTCGCTCCTCAAACAAAGCCACAAATCGATCCCTTTCTTTCCTTCATTACTCAATGATTTCCAGAACTAAAAACATCATCGATCTTCTCTTCTCAACCACTTCATTCTTATACCAATTTGAGCAAACTCGATCTGCTCCTCTCGACGCGACCTCAGGAATCCGAGTTGCTGTAGCACCCATCGCTCGATGGAAAAATGCGTCGAACTCCCTCAAATGTTGCACGCTAGTGCGATTTACTCCCCCCAATCCAAATCCGAACCTTAAACCACTCATCGATCCCTCAATCAGTCGCAGTATCGAACCCTAGGCACGCTGAGCAGTTTTCAACGATGGAAAACATTGTTCGAACAATACAAAATGAGTACCAAATGGAAGAGCAAGCTTCCAGGATTTCACCCATATGTTTTCTTTGATTTTAGGAATTTTATTGGAATATATTTTGATTTTCTAACTTCCAACATTTTCTGAAAGAAACATGAAGAAGTGGCGGCGCATTTTATTTCCTACAGAAGTTGGAAAAGTGATTTTATAGAGGGACGGGTTCTGTTGTGTGGTGGAAAGGATGAGCACGTGGCCATTGTTTTTACCTCAAATGAATTTTAGATATTTTCTTTTTATTATATAATATTCGATTCAGTCTTCTAAAAATCACTGCGAACACATACGACGCCTAAAAATCATGAAAACTGACAAGCAGATAGAATTTGACATTACGGTCCCAAAGAAACTAGTTTCGTCGAATTCCGACTCCGTATGCTCACACAGCGTATTTTTAACTGTCAAAATACTGACTGTTTCTCACTCTAAAAATCCGTACGGCCACACAGTGACTCTAAAAATCACGAAACTGGAAATCTAACAATAATTCAACACTGCGGATCCAACAAAACTAGTTTCGTCGAATTCCGACTTCGTATGCTCACACAGTGTATTTTTTAAAGCTCTGGATGACCCATTTAAATATATAAATATATTTAAATATAATTAAATAAAATATTAATAAATTATTATTATCGTATATATTCACAGGGGAATATCATACAGCTCCAGAATATCATATCAGAATTTACAGTTTGATATTTCAGATTTTAGATTTATCGATATTCAGTTTATATCGATAATCCTTTTATAACGTATATAAGGCGTCGCAAAATATAAAGGAATTCCACAGCGACTTTTCTGAAATTTGATTTGGTCGTTAATTGAAATCTATACGACGAAATCCCGATCTTCCTCTTCCACTAGAAAGATATACCCCACCAGCTCCACACGTTTCTTGTTTCACAGAAATCCGGCTTAAAACGAATCATGTATATTCAGTTGAAGTTCAAATCGCCAAATAGCGAACTGCAGCGCCATTTCGAGCTCGATTATAATTATATTATAAATTATACGTTCAACTGTCGTCGATTCAATATATTCGTTATTATAATTCAACCCCAGACTGAATTATAGCTTATATAATGTAACACCCCGCCTCCGCTAGGGTCACTCGCAAAGGAATGCACTAGCTTTAGAGGGGCATTATTGGTAAACATGCACAGAATATCACAAGACAGAACATATAAAATAGCGGAAGTAAAATCGAACTTTCATAAACATGAATACATAAGGTCTAAAGCCTTTTACATCAGAGTACATCAAAACCTGTCTTGCAATAGTAAAGAAGCATAAAGACTTTTTCATAAATTATTCCCCAAATAAAAACAGTAAAGTAGCCATAGCCAGGAAAATCCAAGCCATCCATGATGACCTTCAAGCAGAAGAAGTCCGAACTAAACAGCAGTGTTTCCTCCCTGTAACCTGGGGGGAAACGGAAGAAAAGAGGCGAAACAAAACGGGTCAGTCAAAAAGACTGAGTAAGCCCTATCTACTATTAGTATAAAAACTAGTAAAGTTAACTGACATGAGAAACTGAGATGAACATAAGCATGATAACAAGATAGATAAGCTAAATCAAAATAACAGGATGAACTACTGAACTCAGATAAACTTGGGTGTCGTGATAAACTACGGTGTCAAGATAAAACAAGGTATCACATTGTCAGGTTTCTATCAAGTATAATATCCCAAGATATCTATCGCGTATAACGTCCCATGGCATCTATCCTGTATATCTGCTCTGCACCTACCGTACTAGTACCCCAACTGTATTACGTGTTATCCGTGAATGACCCTTACTCAAAAGTCGTGTAATGGTCCATGTCAACCTAATATGCCGCATATATAGGTTACTCAACTCATATGTTTCTTTCCATGTATAAGTTCAGTCCTTTGCCGTAGGCTGTACGGGCTTTCCCATGTAAACGGTTTATCCTTGAAGTTGTTTTGGACTGCAACCCTTGATCTAGTTGTGTTTCCTTACCATGAACTATCGCGCGTCCACTTAGGATTTATGCCACCTAGGACCGCTAGGGATTATGCTACCTAATGAACGTTTCCGTGTCTCGGTTTGGGTTTTGGCCACCTAGGACCACTAGGGATTACGCCACCCGTCAACCGCGCCCTTGATCCCACGTATGTATCGTGAATCGTTTTCCATGTCTAGATGCACATGTTCCCCAATGTGCCATCCGAGTTCCGTGCCAGGGCAAATCAAGAAATACGGAACTCGGTCGGGAGCTTTAAATCGTCTGCCGATGCAGATATCAAGGTCTGTTTTTGTACCCGTGGCTATGGTCCCACGTGACCCCTCCCTCAACTACTGAAAGGCAATCCAAGAAAAATCATGTATAAGAACCACTCCACGGCCCCACTATAGCCCACTTTCCTACGGGCCAACCTCACCCATGACTCGATAGCAAGCACATGGTCTGTTGGGGGTTCCCTGCCTTTCCGCACGTACACGATTGACTAAAGATGGTAGGTAGTCGGCGATGCGCTATCCAGGGCAAAAACAAGAATCGTCGACTCCACGCTAATCCATCCCAGTCTTTAGGTTGCTCGCATAGCAACCAAGGCATACTCTTGGTCCTTCTAACGCAGACCTTAACCTCTCATGGGCCTAGTATAATTACCTGGCAGCCCACAGAGGGATCCCAAGAATATCCTCACGTCCCCCGAAGCTTCCACTTCGGCACCCAGTGCGTTGGAGCTTTTATCCAAGTCAGATAACTTGCTCCCCCTCGTATACTAAGTGATGACCTACCGTATCAGGTTACTCATCGTTTTGAGAATTAGTCCTATGTCCTTAGCTAAGAATTATTACTTAGTTACCCTTAACTAAGGTTTACCACTTAGCTTCCTTTCCCGTTATCCTTGATTAACCACGGTTTTCTACCTAGTTCTTCTAGCTAGGGTTTGTCTATTGGGTTAAGTGTTATCATTCAAGTCCATGACTTAACCCGCCCACGAATCACGTCAAAGATTGGCTAAGTATTTAAGTTCAAGACTTAGTCCCACAAGTTGGTTAAGTGTACCCAAAGGCTCATGACTTAACCCTATCAAGTCAAATTGGTCAAGTACTAGCTTACCTTAATCCTATCGGATTATCTTGCTAGATCGATTAAGCATAGATTATCTTAATCCCATCAAATTATCGAGTCGGATTGGTTAAGTATAGGTTGACTTAACCCCATCCTCTAATCATACTACAATGGTTAAGTATATTCTAAAAAGGTCTTGTGACTTAACCTTATCAGGTCCGCGTATTAGATTGGTTAAGTGTAAGTTACTTAACCTCATCAAATCATCATGTATAATTGGTTAAGTATAAGTTGCTTAACCCCATTAAATTATCACGTAAAGTTGGTTAAGTATTGGTTACTTAACCTCATTGAATTACCGAGTTTAAATTGGTTAAGTGTTTAACTTAACCCCATCGAATTACCGTGTTTAGATTAGTTAAGTGTGGATTGCTTAACCCCATCTAATTACCGTGTCGGATTAGTTAGGTGCAAATTACTTAACCCCATCCCCTAATCATCTTGTATGGTTAAGTGTCATAAAGAAAACTTACTTAACCTTGCCAAATTATCATGTTGGATTGATTAAGTGTTGGTTAACTTAATCCCCGTCCACTAGTCGTATAAAAATGGTTAAGCGTCATTAGGCAAATCAAATCACTTAACCTACCCAACCTTGTCATGTTTTGTTAAGTATCATTAGCCTAACCTATTTACTTAACCCATTTACCCATGTCATATTTGGTTAAGAGTCATTAATCAAATTAACTTAACCCTATCATGTGGCATTAATTACTTAATGCACCCCAACCTCTCACATTAGACTTTGTTGTGGTTACTAGTTAAGCCGGTCGGTTCCGGGTAGCTTTACACCACAACTTGGTCTAACCTCGGGTTCAAGCACAACATGACCAACTTCTCACATTGGGTCCTATTGTTTGCAACTACTAGTTAGGCCGGTCGGTTCCGGGTAGTTTTACGTTGCAAACTCAACCCAACCTCGAGTTGGCCACTTTCATGTTTAGTCTAGTGTCATGTTCATAGTCAAGTTTTCAAGCAATTGGGTAGACCTAACTTAATAGGTAAATTCCCAATGGGTAGACCTAACTTAATAGGTAAATTCCCAAGCTTATGTTTTTATGCATACTTACATGTCAACTTCCATGTTATACTTCAAGTCATGTTTTCAAGTATAAACACATGTCATAT
Organism: Allium sativum; assembly: GCA_030737875.1. Lineage (NCBI taxonomy): Eukaryota > Viridiplantae > Streptophyta > Magnoliopsida > Asparagales > Amaryllidaceae > Allium > Allium sativum. Next base: position 743,188,245 of record CM060921.1, read on the forward strand.
TTAACGTTACATGTTGTCATGTTTATACCCATTTACCCAAGTCATATTCATGTCATTATGTTTCCCCATAATGTGACCCCAACGCTTTTTAAACTAGCATATACGTTCGCAACAACATGATGGATTAAAAGAAGAGACTTGGCAAAGGAATGACAAAAATGGGTATTAAGCCACAAGTTAATCATGGTGGCAAATGAGGCACAAATGTGTTCATTAGCTTGCATGTTACATTCTTAGGCCTCAAAAACATGCATCAACCCAAACTTGGTACATAAGCGAATCATGGTGACAAAAGACATGGAATGATGGCTAGAAACTCGCATATATCATCATATAAGGATTATGACTTCATATGCAAGTTGACATAATGATTATGAAGATTCTCATGTTGCATAATGCAACATTTCAACATAAAGGTTGTGGCTTTTAGTTCATAAGATCAAGATAATGACTTCATAAACTTGCATAACATAATAGCATGCATCATTCTAATTAATCAATCCCCAACTTTCAACATGAACATTTAACTTCATAGTTAATATCTAAGAGTAGGGAAGGGCTTACATAGCTATGAAGGCACAAATCGAAATGCAAAACAAAGATTGTGATGAAGCCTATGCATGCCATCACCCAAAAACCCAAAGATGAACACTCCAAATCAACAAAAATACCATCTTTATGAACAAAGATCAAAGCTTTTGCCTTGAAATCAACTTGAGAAGCTCTCATACTAACATAGGGACTCTCTAATACTCTCATGATCATGAAACCTCTCATAGAAATGAAGTGGAGGCTAGGATAGTTGAGTGGAGGCCATGAGAGTAGCAATTTTGCCATAGTTTAGTTGCATGAATGAATAATGAGGGTTTAGGGGTAGGTTAGGGGCTTATTTATAGATTAGGCAAGTGTTTTAGGCCATAGGATTAAACCTAGATTCAATCCAAGCCACCAAAGTATGTCTTGGGGAAGAAGTCAAGTGTAGGAACCATCTAGGGCCTTTAGATTAAAGATGAACCATGAGAACCATCCAAATGCAAAATTTGCATTTGAGCGAATCGGCCCACGGGTTGACAGCCAAACACCCTGGATTAACCCCTAGTCGACCCAGCGGGCTTGGGTCGACCTCAAAAATCGGCCGGTTCGGTTATTCCCCTCTCCCAATTCGCTGTTTTGAACATTTTTGCATATTTATTTATTTAATTTTCAATTATATATATATATATCAATATATATATATATTTCTCTGCGCAACCCATTTCACTTAATTAAGTATACTTTAATTTGGGAATTTTTCGTGAAACTTCGCGAGGCCATATCTTGGTCATACGGACTCCGATTTTCGAAAACTCGGACTCTATTTCGCGTATTTTTCCGAGACGAACGCAATGGCATAGCCCGTTTCCCTTGATTCAGATTTTACAGTTTAATTCTGCCTCCATTTATGTTATAACAGGTTATTGAAAATACGGGTTGTTACATTCTCCCGACCTTTTAGGATTTCGTCCCCGAAATCTCCAAGTTAGGAAGAACATATCCTACCATCCATCATCCATCTACTCAAAACATCATCCACAAGCAACCATTGTCCTTAGATGATTTCTAATGCTGTATGAATATATGCAAAACGTGTGTGTACATGTTCCTTAGATAATGCTAATGATCAGGCCTGAATAATCTTTCTAATGCAAAATATGTATAGTGCCATGAATCCAACATGTATGCAAATAGTCCTAGTCATATAGATACTATATGCGTGCACAATCATTCATTCATATGCAACAACCGCATGATAATACATTCGATTTCATCCATAAACAAGTATAAATACTCGTGCATATGCAATATGAAATGTGACCAAGTCGAGCTAGTATCTAATGTGTATTCGCGCATCCACGAGCAACCACTTGCAACCATATCAATCATAACATGTTTCAAATACATGTTTACATCCATAGGGTTCTACCTAGGATTCCCTGAAACAGGGTCGAGAAGATAAACAAGACAAACTCCTTACGGGGTTTGTAACAGAAAATAGGACCGAGAGGATGTCCACAAAAGATAACCTACAAGTAAGCTTTACAGAAAACAGGGATCAAGGATATACTCCCAAAAAGAGATATCATGCGCGTATCTAGTCTTTGACCATCAAAGTCGTCTTTTAGCTTCGCAATTTTGTAGCTTCTTATTCCTGTTTCCATAACATGAGCTGGAACTCATTTCTTCGTCGCCTCTCGTTCCACTTGCACTTATCCTTTTCCTAGAATACTTGACGCAAACATGACTGCGTACTCATGATCTCATGCAAGCTTTCCAAAATTCACTAGTGAATCTTGGATCTCGTTTATATACTATAAGGCATTCCATGTAGAAGAACTTTCTCTTGAAAGTAAACAAATGTCAATCAGGTTATCATGTGCACTCACGAGGGTGATTTCTATAACCCGTGCATAAGTGAAATAAACCATCCGTCTTATCGGCGAACACCACTCGATCGGGCTTCAAATTTCCAATAAAGGCATCAAGGGATTCTAAGTAACTAATCATGACCGAACCCAAAAGGTTACACGAGACTTCGAGGGTATCACCAAGGCTAGTCAAGAGTCTGACTACCCTCCTATCAAAACCGAGAGTGGCACCCCTTACTGGATAACCACTTCATCCCTAGAATCCATCCATAGCTTATAAATATAAGCATTATTTCCAAACTCAACTCTTGGCATAGACATTCTCAAATCCAAACAAGTCATGTATAAATGGACTGATTCTCGAATAGGACTTTGAGACAAAAATGGGATTCTCTATTACGCTAGTACTTAAGGTGCAGAGACTCAACTATCCAAGCAGACTTAAATGATACGATGATCAAAACAAAGTCCTAAAGGGATGATAGAGAAGAAAAGCTAAACCTTTAACAAGATCGTTACCCTCCTTCCGAGGTGCCCTAGAAATGAGAGCATACTATTGCCCTCTCGATGATCTTGTCCTTGTCCCATAATACTTAATTATCCGCCCCGTTTTACCATGCCAAAGGTACTCTCTTGTCATGGGTTCCATTGTTCATCTTTCTCCCTCCTTTGAGGACTAAGCCATACCAACAAGTTGCTCATCCTTAAGCTCGTATCCTTTATCCTCTTTCTCACTATCCTTTCTTATAACGCGGCCACTGGTCTCTCGAGAACCACCTCCATCGCATGGAAAGCACTTTCGTAGATAGAAAAGACTAGTCGCAGTTAAAACCACTATGACTACAGATGGAGGAAAGAAAGGAAAAGAGATTCAATTAAGGAAACAAGGATAGTGCTAATGGCCTTTGGGGAATAGCCTTTTTCTTTTAAAAGAAAATTTTCTTGAAAAATGCTTCTTTATAAACGATTTTCAATAGTTTTCAGAAGGTCTTTAAAACCTTTTGCCCAGTCTGGTAACCTTCTGCTCTGATACAAAATGTAACACCCCGCCTTCGCTAGGGTCACTCGCAAAGGAATGCACTAGCTTTAGAGGGGCATTATTGGTAAACATGCACAGAAATATCACAAGACAGAACATATAAAATAGCGGAAGTAAAATCGAACTTTCATAAACATGAATACATAAGGTCTAAAGCCTTTTACATCAGAGTACATCAAAACCTGTCTTGCAATAGTAAAGAAGCATAAAGACTTTTTCATAAATTATTCCCCAAATAAAAATAGTAAAGTAGCCATAGCCAGGAAAAGTCCAAGCCATCCATGATGACCTTCAAGCAGAAGAAGTCCGAACTAAACAGCAGTGTTTCCTCCCTGTAACCTGGGGGGAACGGAAGAAAAGAGGCGAAAAAAAACGGGTCAGTCAAAAAAACTGAGTAAGCCCTATCTACTATTAGTATAAAAACTAGTAAAGTTAACTGACATGAGAAACTGAGATGAACATAAGCATGATAACAAGATAGATAAGCTAAATCAAAATAACAGGATGAACTACTGAACTCAGATAAACTTGGGTGTCGTGATAAACTACGGTGTCAAGATAAAACAAGGTATCACATTGTCAGGTTTCTATCAAGTATAATATCCCAAGATATCTATCGCATATAACGTCCCATGGCATCTATCCTGTATATCTGCTCTGCACCTACCGTACTAGTACCCCAACTGTATTACGTGTTATCCGTGAATGACCCTTACTCAAAAGTCGTGTAATGGTCCATGTCAACCTAATATGCCGCATATATAGGTTACTCAACTCATATGTTTCTTTCCATGTATAAGTTCAGTCCTTTGCCGTAGGCTGTACGGGCTTTCCCATGTAAACGGTTTATCCTTGAAGTTGTTTTGGACTGCAACCCTTGATCTAGTTGTGTTTCCTTACCATGAACTATCGCGCGTCCACTTAGGATTTATGCCACCTAGGACCGCTAGGGATTATGCTACCTAATGAACGTTTCTGTGTCTTGGTTTGGGTTTTGGCCACCTAGGACCACTAGGGATTACGCCACCCGTCAACCGCGCCCTTGATCCCACGTATGTATCGTGAAAAGTTTTCCATGTCTAGATGCACATGTTCCCCAATGTGCCATCCGAGTTCCGTGCCAGGGCAAATCAAGAAATACGGAACTCGGTCGGGAGCTTTAAATCGTCTGCCGATGCAGATATCAAGGTCTGTTTTTGTACCCGTGGCTATGGTCCCACGTGACCCCTCCCTCAACTACTGAATGGCAATCCAAGAAAAATCATGTATAAGAACCACTCCACGGCCCCACTATAGCCCACTTTCCTACGGGCCAACCTCACCCATGACTCGATAGCAAGCACATGGTCTGTTGGGGGTTCCCTGCCTTTCTGCACGTACATGATTGACTAAAGATGGTAGGTAGTCGGCGATGCGCTATCCAGGGCAAAAACAAGAATCGTCGACTCCACGCTAATCCATCCCAGTCTTTAGGTTGCTCGCATAGCAACCAAGGCATACTCTTGGTCCTTCTAACGCAGACCTTAACCTCTCATGGGACTAGTATAATTACCTGGCAGCCCACAGAGGGATCCCAAGAATATCCTCACGTCCCCCGAAGCTTCCACTTCGGCACCCAGTGCGCTGGAGCTTTTATCCAAGTCAGATAACTTGCTCCCCCTCGTATACTAAGTGATGACCTACCGTATCAGGTTACTCATCGTTTTGAGAATTAGTCCTATGTCCTTAGCTAAGAATTATTACTTAGTTACCCTTAACTAAGGTTTACCACTTAGCTTCCTTTCCCGTTATCCTTGATTAACCACGGTTTTCTACCTAGTTCTTCTAGCTAGGGTTTATCTATTGGGTTAAGTGTTATCATTCAAGTCCATGACTTAACCCGCCCACGAATCACGTCAAAGATTGGCTAAGTATTTAAGTTCAAGACTTAGTCCCACAAGTTGGTTAAGTGTCCCCAGAGGCTCATGACTTAACCCTATCAAGTCAAATTGGTCAAGTACTAGCTTACCTTAATCCTATCGGATTATCTTGCTAGATCGATTAAGCATAGATTATCTTAATCCCATCAAATTATCGAGTCGGATTGGTTAAGTATAGGTTGACTTAACCCCATCCTCTAATCATACTACAATGGTTAAGTATATTCTAAAAAGGTCTTGTGACTTAACCTTATCAGGTCCGCGTATTAGATTGGTTAAGTGTAAGTTACTTAACCCCATCAAATCATCATGTATAATTGGTTAAGTATAAGTTGCTTAACCCCATTAAATTATCACGTTAAGTTGGTTAAGTATTGGTTACTTAACCTCATTGAATTACCGAGTTTAAATTGGTTAAGTGTTTAACTTAACCCCATCGAATTACCGTGTTTAGATTAGTTAAGTGTGGATTACTTAACCCCATCTAATTACCGTGTCGGATTAGTTAGGTGCAAATTACTTAACCCCATCCCCTAATCATCTTGTATGGTTAAGTGTCATTAAGAAAACTTACTTAACCTTGCCAAATTATCATGTTGGATTGATTAAGTGTTGGTTAACTTAATCCCCGTCCACTAGTCGTATAAAAATGGTTAAGCGTCATTAGGCAAATCAAATCACTTAACCTACCCAACCTTGTCATGTTTTGTTAAGTATCATTAGCCTAACCTATTTACTTAACCCATTTACCCATGTCATATTTGGTTAAGAGTCATTAATCAAATTAACTTAACCCTATCATGTGGCATTAATTACTTAATGCACCCCAACCTCTCACATTAGACTTTGTTGTGGTTACTAGTTAAGCCGGTCGGTTCCGGGTAGCTTTACACCACAACTTGGTCTAACCTCGGGTTCAAGCACAACATGACCAACTTCTCACATTGGGTCCTATTGTTTGCAACTACTAGTTAGGCCGATCGGTTCCGGGTAGTTTTACGTTGCAAACTCAACCCAACCTCGAGTTGGCCACTTTCATGTTTAGTCTAGTGTCATGTTCATAGTCAAGTTTTCAAGCAATTGGGTAGACCTAACTTAATAGGTAAATTCCCAATGGGTAGACCTAACTTAATAGGTAAATTCCCAAGCTTATGTTTTTATGCATACTTACATGTCAAATTCCATGTTATACTTCAAGTCATGTTTTCAAGTATAAGCACATGTCATATTTAACGTTACATGTTGTCATGTTTATACCCATTTACCCAAGTCATATTCATGTCATTATGTTTCCCCATAATGTGACCCCAACGCTTTTTAAACTAGCATATACGTTCGCAACAACGTGATGGATTAAAAGAAGAGACTTGGCAAAGGAATGACAAAAATGGGTATTAAGCCACAAGTTAATCATGGTGGCAAATGAGGCACAAATGTGTTCATTAGCTTGCATGTTACATTCTTAAGCCTCAAAAACATGCATCAACCCAAACTTGGTACATAAGCGAATCATGGTGACAAAAGACATGGAATGATGGCTAGAAACTCGCATATATCATCATATAAGGATTATGACTTCATATGCAAGTTGACATAATGATTATGAAGATTCTCATGTTGCATAATGCAACATTTCAACATAAAGGTTGTGGCTTTTAGTTCATAAGATCAAGATAATGACTTCATAAACTTGCATAACATAATAGCATGCATCATTCTAATTAATCAAACCCAAACTTTCAACATGAACATTTAACTTCATAGTTAATATCTAAGAGTAGGGAAGGGCTTACATAGCTATGAAGGCACAAATAGAAATGCAAAACAAAGATTGTGATGAAGCCTATGCATGCCATCACCCAAAAACCCAAAGATGAACACTCCAAATCAACAAAAATACCATCTTTATGAACAAAGATCAAAGCTTTTGCCTTGAAATCAACTTGAGAAGCTCTCATACTAACATAGGGACTCTCTAATACTCTCATGATCATGAAACCTCTCATAGAAATGAAGTGGAGGCTAGGATAGTTGAGTGGAGGCCATGAGAGTAGCAATTTTTCCATAGTTTAGTTGCATGAATGAATAATGAGGGTTTAGGGGTAGGTTAGGGGCTTATTTATAGATTAGGCAAGTGTTTTAGGCCATAGGATTAAACCAAGATTCAATCCAAGCCACCAAAGTATGTATTGGGGAAGAAGTCAAGTGTAGGAACCATCTAGGGCCTTTAGATTAAAGATGAACCATGAGAACCATCCAAATGCAAAATCTGCATTTGAGCGAATCGGCCCACGGGTTGACAGCCAAACACCCTGGATTAACCCCTAGTCGACCCAGCGAGCTCGGGTCAACCTCAAAAATCGGCCGGTTCGGTTATTCCCCTCTCCCAATTCGTTGTTTTGAACATTTTTGCATATTTATTTATTTAATTTTCAATTATATATATATATATATATATATCAATATATATATATTTCTCTGCGCAACCCATTTCACTTAATTAAGTATACTTTAATTTGGGAATTTTTCGTGAAACTTCGCGAGGCCATATCTTGGTCATACGGACTCCGATTTTCGAAAACTCGGACTCTATTTCGCGTATTTTTCCGAGACGAACGCAATGGCATAGCCCATTTCCCTTGATTCAGATTTTACAGTTTAATTCTGCCTCCATTTATGTTATAACAGGTTATTGAAAATACGGGTTGTTACATATAAGGTCCAGTTCACATCGTATTGTGAATTCTACTATTTCCGGCTATTCTGGAAATATATTATCCAATTATTTATATTAATTAAATATAAATATTATTCAATTCCAGTTATTGATATCGTTAAATCGATATTTAATAATTAAATTAATTAATTATTCTCCTGCCAAATTACGGGTCATTACATATGGGTTTCCCTTCTCTCTCATCGTATCTTCAAAGCAGTGCCTTGGAGAGAATTAAGGCATCTGGGCATGATGTCGGAACGCTCATAGGGAGTAAGGAGAGAGTTGAGGATCTTCTATTTGTTAAGGGGCTACCTGACTATTTAGCACCTAGGAATTGCAAGGGCTTTGATTCGCTTATTGTTGACGATGATGTAGGCAATCGTCAAAATAGATTCAACTCCCAGCGTGGTCATAATAAAAATAGCAGGGAGGAAGGTATGTTGTAACATCCCGCATTTTGTCGGTTCGTATTCGAATATTTAAAACAGTTTAAATATTGAATTCGAAATATAAATGGATTTATATATTAATTAAAACGAAGTTGAACGTATATAAATATATATTAATTATAATCGAGCTCAGAACGACCCTGCAATTCGTAATTTAACGTTCTGAACTTCAACTGAGTGTACCGGACTCGTTTTGAATCGGATTTCTTCGAAACGAGAAACGTTGGAATCTGTTGAACTGTATCTTTCTAACGGAAGAGAAAAATCAAGATTTCGACGAATAGATTACAAGATATGTCCAAATCAAATATTCAAAAAGTCGCTATAGAAGCGTATATCGACCGTAACAGTTATTTGAATATAACTTGATATCGGGTGAAAATCGGGACAAGATTCTTTTGAGGCGCAGCGATAATTTAATTTTTAGAATTTTACTGTAATTTTTAATTAATTAAATATGCAACTTTTTATTTGGAGTATTGTGCACCCCGTATCGGTATTTCGGGATATCAAAATATAAGTCAATCTACCGGTATTATTATATTTTTGGGACCGTGACACCTCGTTGAGCACGATGGTACTCTTACATCTGTCTGTAATAGTCAGTAAATGAACGAAATTTTATACCGTCATCACCACATATATTTTAACAAATAATATATATATAACAATTGCCTACCTTACTATTCGCTGCCTACGCAGAAGCTTCATACAGATGGACAAGAAAATATATGTCCACATTTTTCTCAACAGTAAAGTAATAGCTTTACTTCATTACAAAGGAAACGCACCATACTTAAAACCATCCCCTATAACCTCAACTACCATAGACCCTTGTATTATTAAATCAAGCTGTACCTCTTACTTCGATATTAAGGAATTCAAAGAAATATATAAATATACAGCCTATACGTTGGGAATGAAGACTACCCTAATCTCTATGTTTTCACATCGAACTATATCAGGGAATGAAACATGGCTACTCTACTGGTTATACCATACCCCTATCGCTTAAGGAGTAAGCGTTCGCACCTTATAAATACACTACTGCCATCTTCTTTTTCGGAGGCAATCAAGCGAGAAGCTCCTCTTTAATTTCTCATCCTCTTTCGAATCTTTTGTTTTAAATCCTCCACTAAATCTTAAATTCATGAAAACCCACACTCGCCCTCTTATTCAAATACAAAGCCAGTGAGTTTTCGATCGATGCAGGCTATGCAAAACGGAGCTCCTAGCTCGAAGTGAGGCGCGGGGTAGTTGGATGCATGGAGTTTTGGTTGAGGGTTCATGGGATAGAAGATGAAACTAAATACATGGGAAGGAAGTGGGGCGTTGTCGGCAAATGAAGGGATGGTCACGCAAACGGCAAGGGCCTGGAGCATGTTGTTTTGCATGCAAGGAGTAGTGGATCTGGGTCCATACAAAGATGGTGACGGGTATACAACTACATGGGCACAAATTTTTTGTGAAGAGAAGAGTCATGAAAGGAGGGGGGACGGTTGTGTGGCTTGCGCAGGAAATTAGCAGGAGAGGGGGAATGAAACAAGCAAGAAGGCTGCGGCTTTCAGGAACAAAGAATGGGTCAACAGAAAGAAAGGTGTTATACGGATTTTTATATTGATCATTTATTAGTGAAGCACGGTGGGATTTGTTTCAGTAAATAAAAGGAAAGCTTTCTTTGAAGAAGGCATGGACTTACGTGAAAATGGTATAGCCTCACGGAAGCATTTTTGAAAAAGAAGAAGACTGGACGTGAAAGATGGAGCTAATAAGTGACACATGGGGAGAAGCCAGGCTCCGGATTTAGTGAAGATGACTTCGCAGCAAATCATGTAGGACTTGAAGTTATAGTGTGGTTGTTGTTTTTGCATGGCGAACTTGAATGAAAAGAGGGTGACGCTGCGACGCATTATGTGCTGTCAGTTTTGGATTGTGCGAAGGGGTCCCGTGGTTCAAACATTGGGTGAGGGTTCAAAAACGTGAAGTAAATAATGAAGAAACATGGATGGCGCGAGAGAAAGAAAATGGTCTGGAGGAAGTATGTTAAAAGCGGTTTTCAAGGGGTTGCGAGATCAGTCCGAAGTGGCGGTGGCGTATATCAGCGGTGAGGATGACAGGTTGATAAAGAAAAAGAATGGGGTTTCCGGAGTGTTCAAATCGCGAAGGGGCGAACGCTTGGAAGTGGGAGAAGAACAGACGGGGACGTGAATCAGTAGAAAACGCTGGTTCAACCGACCGACGCAAATCGTTATTTAACGGTTAACGCGAAAAGGTGAGTAAATTCACTCACTCTGATCTATTTTAAAATATTTTAATTTTATTTTAATGTTGTTTGAATGCTGTGTGATGGTCGATTAGGTAGATTGCAATTAATTTGGTTGAATATTATATACCGTTACATATGTACACATCATCGTTTGGACACTGATTCCACCGATTTGAATATCCCCTAGTATAGAGTTAGTGTAAATTGTGTTGACTGACATCTGTGGATGCGGAAACCAGTTGGAAGAATCCGACCGGATTCCTCAATATTTGTATGTACTGTTTGTTGTATAGTATTTATATATACGACATGAACCTAAATAACATTATTAGGAATTATAGTCTGATAGGCTAGTTAATATTTAGTTTTAAACCAACAAATTATAATAGGATACGTAATCAGTATTTAGTTATAAACTTAATATTGATTTAATAAGAACCTGACTTAGAAACAGAGTTTATCAAATGAAATGTGAATATGGCAGCGTATTGCAGTAGTTATAAAAGAGAATATAGCATCGTATTGCAGTAGCTATAAAAGAGAATACAACAGCGTATTGCAGTAGTTATAAAAGAGAATATAGCAGCGTATTGCAGTAGCTATAAAAGAGAATACAACAGTGTATTGCAGTAGCTATAAAAGAGAATACAACAGCGTATTACAGTAGCTATAAAAGAGAATATAACAGCATATTACAGTAGCTATAAAAGAGAATATAGCAGCGTATTGCATTAGTTAAAATATAATAGTTTTAAAGTGAGTCGATAAGTTATAATGTTTTAAAAAGATATACTGAGCATGATAAGGAAAGTGATATAGTTTAAAGAAATTAGAACCCGTTGTACGTTGGTTGAGTTGAGTAACTTTCGAGGCGTCAATCTGATGTTGGTTTCGGCCTTCGGGGTTGATACTTAGAAATTTATTCACTTACCGATTTATAACGAGGAACTAATAGAGTAGAAATGAAGGGAAGTAAGGAAGAGTTTATAGAAATATGGGAAACTAGAAACTTAGTATTAAATAAAAGGGCCAGTGTTTGTGAATGGATGTTTGTTTTTACTTCGATAGTTAAATAACCGACTATCAAAGTGTTTTGACCATCGTGTCAATACGGAGAGACCGGTTGGATTTATTATCCGAAAACCACTCCGTATAGTCGTAAGCGCTGCGAATTATATTTAAGTCAAATGGAAGACGGAGTTAAACGCAAGGGTCGTCCAGTTCCAGAAAAGATGCTATCTGTTTGTCCAGTCCCAGGACAACTTGTATGGATGAGTGTCTGACAGAGTATTTCCAACGGTCATGCCGTTGATTTTACGAATATACCAAGTTGGTGGGGAGAATGTAACTTCTCTTTATTCTACATCCAGTGTGCATTTGTGTAATCAAAATGTGATTACGGATTTGACGATGTGACATTCAAAGTGAATGGTGATCAGATGTTCTGAAGATAGACGTAGCCTCTAGCCTCACAACCTGAAGTAACAAAAGTTGGGCTAGGCAGCATGGCTAGTTGGGTCATCCCCAAGCAGGGTGTATTGTCACCGATCTAGAGAAAATTCATATTTAAACTTCTTTTCGATTCTGTATCTTCGGATTCACGGTTGGATGGCCTGCAACCGTGGTGGCAATATATTCGCGACACTCAAGCTAAATGAGTGAGCGGTCACGTGTGGCCGGGTTGCAAGACGTTCTTGTTGAACCCTGAGTGTATCCCCTCTAGAGTACACTAATCAAAAGGTGCTCCCATACCTTGTCTGTTGAAATCCATTCTCCAATAAGCGCCCTGCGGTTTATGATTTTATAATATATATGTGGAATGTGAGATGCAAGCGTTCGGCTACTTGAATATTTATGTGCTTAGACATTATCATAATATCACTGGTTTGATATCAAAGTATTTTGGATTATAGTAAGATAAAAACCGTCCATGTTTATGTGTGGGCTGGTCTTACTATTATCTTCTTGTTTGAAAAGAATTTTCAAAGTTAAACAGTATGGTTGGAATTTACTCACACCAGTCCCATGACTGACCTAGAGTTTATTTGTTTGTGTTTTCCCTAAACTCTTGTGTGCCCAAATTTGTACGGGCAGTCAAGTGTTTCAGGCTTTGCAGATTCACTTGGAGGAGCTCAAAAGCAGGAAGCTTCACCATTAGTTATGTAGAGTTATTTCCGCTGTGATATGATGTATTGTACTCTGATAATGGTATGTATATACAATACAGTTTTGTATTCAAAGTTATGTTATATAATACATCTTATTTTGTTCCGCTGCGAGTTTCGTGTTACTCTGATTTTGTTCAAGTGTGTTCTTCTTCTTCTTCTATTCTATTAGTTCTATCTTGTCTTTCTCACCCTCTAAATTCTTCTATAAATGTCCCGGTATTTTCGATGCTTGAATAGTCAACAGTGTGTTTTTATGTTGATTTTCTGGGTCGAAAATCCATCCGTTACATATGTTTTTTGTGTTTACAGAAGACTATGTAGGTTTCTTAAATGCAAATTCATCTTGTGTTCTAGTTTCTCTATGCGTAGATGGTGAGTTTGCCGAAAAGACCGATTTACCTGGGTCTAGCGAGGAAGGTCAAACGATGCATGCAATTTCTCCCATCCTTCAGGTATGAACCTTTTTCCCAGAATTTCTTTACTAGTAGTGGGTCTCGGCCCCTAATGACTCATTCCTTTGGTAATGAAGATTCTATTTCCCTTAATGATTTCGTTTTCCAAGGAGGACATACACTCCCTCTCTTGGCCGAGGAGGGAATTCCTTACACAACATGCCTACAAATCCGAAAGAGAAATTTTTTTGAAAGAGCTCACTCATATTTATATGAGGTATCTCGAGCTATCCTTCAATTTCTTAGGGAAAGACAGAGAGGTGATATTAAAGAAACTTAGGGCCCACCATGCAAAATTAATACGTAATGTGGAGGAGAAGGGTATTGGGGGAAATAATTAACTTGCTACGTCTATGGCTGATGTCAATTTGTATGGATATAGATTGTGCTCGTGTCTATTTTCTTTCTTCCGTATGTCGTTCTGTGGTTTAAAATTTGATATTCGTTGTTTGAGAATGAGTCCTACAAGTAGTCACCTACTTGTTTGTATGTATAGGAATATTTACTTGGAGATGCTCCTTGCTTCACTAACGTGGATGTTCGAATCATTTTGCACCCTAGAGGTTTTTCGGGAAATCTCCTTAGCGATATTGATGATATGCTTGCTCCGTCTGGGAAGCCATCTACACAACGTCTGAAGGAACAAATAGGTATGTTGGAGGCTTAAATAAAGCAAAAGGATAGACACATTCTCGAAGTGAAAAGGGACATAAAGACAAATCCTTTTATTGATTTTGAGGGGAGAAGGATGAACTCCAATGCCAAGTTATTGGGTTAGAGGAAGAAAGTGATGGCGTACTGACAAAATGTGGAGAATGGGAATCTATCTTTGGGCGCACCCCTGAAACTTCCACTCCGGAAGTTTTGCAGGATTCGAGCAGATCCGGATCTCCCAGGCTTGAGATAAGGGATCTTCCCCTTGGGATGGATCACTCTCTTGCCATTAGGTTGCGTATACAGGTTAAGGCCAATATGAAAGGTTTCTACGCCAAAAAAAGCGTTGAGGACATTCTTCATCGTAATGGTTTTTATACTCCTAAAATTAAACGACTAAAAAAGGAGAGATAGTTTTAACATAAACATGCTCTTAACTTAGAGAAAGAAAATGAAAATCTTCGTAGAATGGGTAAGGCTGTCAATCGAGCTCTAAAGTGGAAACCTAAACCCTCGGATGATCCACGTGCAGCCCCAGAAAAGATGCGAAAAATTGATGGACTTTTGCGTGTTGTGATCCATCATTCTGCGATTCCCCTTTGTCCCACGAATAAGAATCAACCAATAGAGGATCGGGCTGCTGTTCATGCAGGTGTTTTGGTGTTGTGATATGGGTGTTCTTTTTAGAAGATGTATTTATCTTATGAGATTTTTAACCTACAAACCTCCATGTAATCGGCTATGTGATGTATGAAGCATTCAGTGTTTTGCCAGTTGAATTTAATATTTCATAGCGATCGCATTTATGGAAGTATCACTTAACACATAATCGCACATTTCACACGTAAACATTTGGCATAAGTTATGGTGACGTCATGGCAGGATGTACATCTTCGGCGTACTTTGTCAAAAATATGTCTTACAGTATTTAGTACAGTGTCACGCATTCTTGGTAAGGCTGAAGCACTAAGGTGCACTAAACGTGAAACATTTTATTTGTGCTTCACGTGTTAGTCCAAACATTTGATATACTCGACTAATGGATCGATGTATGCATAAGCTAAGAAACACTTTCTTAAGCGAGCAAGAGAACCATATATTTGCACCTAATGTCGGTGGAGTTGTGCTTCCAAATCCCATCCGAGTTAGGGGGTGGAAGGTAAGACTGATTCCTTGTTCTCCTCTGAAAATTTGAACCAATCTCGATCCGGAGGCTTTGTGACGAAACTATACATCTGATTATAATCTGCATCCGAGCTTGGTGTTGATATGAGGCTAGGCGGCTTCCTTCAATATTTGTGGGGAACTAAATTAGCCCATATTCGGGTATTAAAGATGGTAGACTAAAGACCTCCTTTCAGCGTTAACTAGAAGTTCTGGACCACCTTTTACTTGGGTAATTGAAGAATAAAGACCAAGAATCCCTTCTGGCATCGAATAGATGTAGACCGGCACCTTCCCTGACATTCTCGGATTGAAGACCAGATATTTTTTCTTGCATTACAGAGATGTAGACCTGAACCTCCTCGGGCATTTTTGGACTGAAGACTGGAAATCCCTTTTGGCATTTGATAGATGGAAGACCCGAACCTCCTCCAGCATTTCTCGATTGAAGATCGGAAATACCTTCCTGCATTAAATAGATATAGGCCGGAACATCCTCCGACATTTTTTGATTAAAGACCGGAAATACCTTCCGGCTTTGAATAGATATCGGCCGGAACCTCCGCTGGCATTTTTGGATTGAAAACCGGAAATCCCTTCCGGCATTAAAGAGATGTAGACCAGAACCTCCTACGGCATTTTTTGATTGACGGCCGGAAATTACTTCCGGTGTTGATTTGTGAAGCAGAGGTTGTATGTTCTCCTTGAGCCACTCCCTGGGCTTTCGGTGTCAAAGCAGAGGATGTATGTGCTTTGTTCGCCACTCTCTGGTCATGTTCGTTTGGTGCGCTTGGCTAGCTTATCCAGAAGCAGGGCCCAAAGACTTGCCCGTCCTCCCTCCAGGAGGCTCCTTAAGCTGACCATTATAGGTAGTGATAAGTTCTTAGAAACTTAGACGGGGCCATCGTAGGCACAGAGCTAAGGTTTACTCTTTTGACACTCTATACAGACCATCGTAGGTACTGATAGAGGCTTACATGCTACCCCCTCCGAGGGGTGCCTTACCCAGACCATCGCAGGTGGTGACAGGGGTTAGAATTCCCTTCTACGGGTAACACGGAACATAAGAAGAGGTAGGATGTGCTCTTCTACAAGCAGAGGTAGGACGTGCTTTTTCTAGCAGAGGCACGGCGTACTTTTCTACAAGCAGAGGCAGGGAATGCTAAGTATAGATGCACCGCCATGACCATTGCTAGTGTGAAATGGCGGCTTGCGCTTTTTATGCTTTAACCTAGCCCCCTCTGATTTGGGTATGGAGAAAGACTAACACACCATGCCCTTCCAGGGGATGCCTTCCAGGGCCACCTGGGTAGAGACAAGGGATTTGATCCATTTATGGTTTGACCCCTTTTGGGTTTCTTTAAACTTCTGATGGGTGGGCTTTCCGTACCCTCGGTCATATTTGATAATCCTTTTCCTGAGGATTTTTATTGAAACTAAATCGATCTTATTATAAACTCTCATAATTGGCCTTGGTACATGAATTTTTTGATCCTCTCATCAAGGATTCTACAGCAATTAGTGTCATGTCCATTTCTCATGTGGTAATGACAATAGGGTCCTCCTACTTTCCTTTCGTATCTGGGCTTTTTCTTCGCAGACGACCAATAGTTGAGTTCATGTTTGGTTAGGAAATAGATATTCTCCATCGAGGTGGTAAAGTAATATTCCTTGAGTAATCTCGTTGTGAACTTCTTTTCTAGTCGCTGGGGATTAATCCTTTTGCAGTCTAATCCTGTCGTTTTTGCTACATCACCGTTCCTACTTCCCGAGGCATACTAAGAATGAGAGGTCATCCCCTCGGACAATTTGTTGGTGAAGTGGTCGAAATCGTTCATTATTTCTTGTTCAACGTTGTTCCCCTGACCTGTTGGTAGAGACTCCCTTTAGGTAAGAGAAGACGCTAGTATTCTCTGATGTGGAATCACTTAGAAGAGGTGTCACGGTTGATCTTGTATAGCAAGAGCCATTATCCTCAGTGTCCTGAACCTGTTGTCCTGTTTTTCTTTTCCACTTTAGTACTCACAAGGCTTCTGCTCTCTACCTTTGCTCCGCTATCACTTTTGAGTTGGTGGTTTTTGGCTGTTCCATTTGAAATTCCGAACACTTTTGTTAGAGCCTCTTACTCATGACTTTGCTTCTCCAAAGCCTTAGTCCAATCCGAAATGGAATATCTCAGGTGGATATGTGGCTATTAACCACAAAGTCGGAGGTTCAACCTACTTTCTAGCGCTAAAATGTTAACGATATTTTTCGCTAAAACCAAAGATAGGTCAACAGGAGTGGATTTGAGCGGAAGACTAGGTCGTCCAACCTTCACATGATGTACCGGATGTCCATTCCTTGGAATCAAGATCCGGGGGAAAAGATTCTCCACGAAACACCAAGGGGGTCTAAACTCGTGGAAAGTGGTTTTTCTTCCGGTCAGTGGAAAGGTTTGGATGAGAATCCATGTCTACCTAGAAAATAAACAATAAACCATAGTAATAATGATTAAAAACAGGATGACAAACTCAAAGAATGATATTCTGTACGTAGATTTCCTTTTTATTTATCTATGATTTGGAGTACATGAACAGAACAGAAGAAATTCTTCATCTTTCTCTCTGTCTTAAAAGAAAAAGGAAAATACAAGAAGCATTGAAAGAAAAAGATATCCCCTCCGTGTGGCCCCTGTGATCCTATCTATAGGTGATTTGCTAACCCTTTTGTTATAGGGCGGCTGGTCCTACAAGGGTCTCTGTCAGTAGCTTTTCTCCTAGGTTTCGGATGTTCTTGCATTCGGTCGCTTTAGTATATTAATTTCAGCTTTCGTAAGGAAGGTCTCGGCTAGTTGGAATCTTCTTTGAGATAGGAGGGGGTTTGTTGTTATGGTGGCCTCTCAGAAGATATGGAGCTTCCGGTTGTATGTTTTCTTTTTGGTCATATACTCTTTAGGTATGGGCCTTTGGTTTTCCCGTAAGTAATTAGAGGAGCTTGTCCTATTTATGTACGTGAGCAGCTACCAGTTCAGAATCATTGTCAGTGTCTATGCTTAGCAGATTAGTGGGGACAACTCGTATCCCTTCTGAGGTTTTGATCTGCCGTCCGGTGGGTTTTCCAAGTATAGCCAGATTCTTCAGGAGACGGCTCTAGGTGATTTATCTGATGACCTTTCGGTGTTTATACAGTAGGTCTTTTGGGAAATTGGTTCCATATGGCTATCTCAAGCCTTCGGGTTGATGCTTTTGGCATTTTTGTCTCCTGTCGTGTTAGTAATTAAGAAGGTTTATACTGGAGGCCCTTTCGGGTTCTAGCTGATGGAGCACTTATTTTCATCTTTCTTGGTTTCTGACTTGGATGGCCTCTCGCAGTCAGTCCCCCTTGCTGAGTTGGCGTTGTTGGCAGGATTCTGCCAGCCCAATCTTATCGGATAAACCTTGCTAATTAGATATTTTATCTTCTGAGGTCCTTTCCCTTCGGTAGATCTCAGTTGATGCTACTTTTAGAACTTTTCTCACTATTGCTGACTTCCCTTAGTGTTTGATTTCTCTTTCTGAAGAGTTCTTATGTGCTTGCGATCGTCCGATACTCCTTCACCGCCAGCCTATTTCGATGTTAATTTTTTGGTAGTAGCAATGGTTTCTTCACTTTTGCATTGGAAAATTTATAGATTGTACCATTCAAACAATTAATCATCTAGGAAGCCATCCTACTTATAATTTATTAAATTAATTTTTTTTTGTGGAAGCAATACAAGTGCAGGCTGAACACTGTCTACCTCAGATGCAAAGCCTAGAATGTTGTAAGCACGTTCATGTTTTTTTTTCGTGTTTGATAGTGTATGTTTTTTCCATATGCTACTCCTGGTGCAAATTTCTTTGACCATTTTATTTGGTATTTTGAAGTCTCAATATGGATATTGGAACCTGAACTTGGCCATCTTCGACGAGTTTCCTTGCTGATTTTGGAATTTAAAATTAAAGCGTTTGTCCAAACAATTATTTAAGTAATCAGGAATGAATTAAAAAAAAGCTATGCAAACTGTTATGGATATGTTTTCATATGTGGTTACATATGCTCCATAAAACTTTGTTCAGCCCATGTAAATAAATATATATACCATAAAGATGAAATGGCAAATTATTTATCCTGTGCAATTTATCATTCTATTTCCTTTTGATCAAATAGTTCATAAATTACATTTTTTTCATTTTCTAAACTTTTAATCGTAGAATGCCAATTTTATATTTTACATTTAACTACATTTAATGAAGAAAAATCATTTCCTTTTTGTTAGATATCCATTTAGATATTTAGTCAACTTCACCATTTTGCAGTTGAAAGGTCCAAAGATAGAGCTAGGTGATGTTGCGATGTTTGTACACGCAGCCTACAAGAGCTTCAACTATGATTTATTCTCGCCTTAGTATGCAACATGTTGGTATACAAAATAGTCTATGCTATCTTAATGTGGACTCTAAAGCTTTGGGTACTATGTTTCAAAACAAAGACATGCTAGCTCCGGGTCTAAGCTTCCTAGGTGAGTCACCAGATTTGCTCTTGTCTTCCCAGTTTTGAGTCTGTATCCTCATCTCCTTCGTTATTTGAACCTACAGAATGAATGTATACATTCTGGTTATAATTTTGAAAATGTTAAAATGCACACAAACAACTTATGATGTGGAGGGACGGAGCTAGAAACTGAAATTACCCCGGGCTATATAACATTGATACTTTACACCATATAGGTTGGTGTAAATCTATGATTGTTGTTAAACACACAGCTATTAACCATAATCCTACTTATTGAAGGTAATTATATAATGCACACAACTTACTGAAGGTAAATAAGTTTTTCTATCACAAATTATTTAAGGTAAAGTTTTTTAGTGATTATTAACAATGTTGGTCTCAGTGAAACTATGGGAAGAGGAAACATGTTCTCATAGAGGGGAGGCAAGGATTTTCTTACACACGGTAGGATTGAAAGAGTATTCACTAATGTGGAATTTCGAGAGGTTTTCACTAATTATTCCACCCTGCTCCTGGTGCATGCCACTAGTGATCGTTATCTGATAACGGTCAATTTAAATGTCACTAAACGCCATGAATAGGGCAAGATCCCCTTCAGATATAATAATATGTGGTCAATTTTTTATTTGTATGATGATGTAATAAGAAGCAGTTGGAGCAGAGAGTATTCCGAAAATAAGTTGTGTGTATTACTATGTAGGCTCAAATCGTTTAAAGTTAAAGGCTTGGGACAACGGTATGATTTATGACTAGTGTAAATTTATGATTGTTGTTAACCATACAGCTTGGTGTAAATAGTACTGTTAACCATAATCCGACTTGAAATCAACTGTTAACCATACAACTTCGTGTAAATTTATGACTGCTGCGTAAACTTCTATAACTTACTTTGTGTTAGGGTTTCCCCGAGATCGCTACACAATTAAAGTTTGAAAGAGCGAAGAAGATAACAATAACAAGCAAATTCCACCAAATAAACCTTTATTATTCCACCAATTAATTACGAAGAAAGACCCAAAATTGAGAAGATATCTCAATCCCTAAAAACAAAAACAAGTTTTTCTTCCTCAAAAGTACAAGTAAATCTCTCTCTAATGAGATGCTTATATAAGCAAATAGAAAGACTAGGTCTAAACCTAATTGGGCCCTAAAATATCTCAAAAACAAATACTCCTTAAAACTTGTTTAAAATAAAACTTTCCCTAAAATATCTGAACAAATCCATAAAACTTGGTCAACAGATCCTAAAATCCCGCAACTTCCAATATCTCCACTTTGATATCCATGTGATGAATATCACAAACCATAACACTCCACCTTGATATGAAATCACTCTGACACTCAACAAACCACCCCCAAACTATGCATTGTCCTAATGAGATGCGCCACATAAAAGATCTCAAAATTGCTTGTAATACCACAATGGCCTCCATGTAGACTTTGTGGCTTTACGTTGATGGCTCCACCTTGATTCAGATGAACTCGCCTCTCCTAATCCAACTTGAGAACTCATAACATTCTCCACCGTTTTTCCAAGAAATTTATAAATGTTATCATTTTCCCATTTTGCGCGCAGAAGCTCCTTGTTACCCCTCCAAACTCTTGTAACTCCACCTCTAGTCGAGAAATTGCAACCTTTTTGTTCCAACTGTCCAATTGAAGCAAGGTTCTTGTTAATTTCTGAGATGTACCTAACTCCCGTTAGCTTTACCACTTTTCCATCATTCATCTTTAATCGAACCAAACCTATGCCTTTAACATGCAAATCTCGACCATCGGCGGATTCCACTTTACTATTTTGTTCTTCATAATCAATAAATGCTTCCTTTTGATGGCATCATGGAAACAAGCTCCTGAATCAAGTATCCAAACTTTGCTTTTGCCTTTATTAACGCATAAAACATTTCCTTCGATCTCCTCGCCAAAATTCACCTCATTACTATTGTTATTTTGTTCATCAATCTTTTCTTCCAATTCCTTCATCTTCTCCTTATCTCTTTTAAGCTTGTGACAAGATCTCAGTTGATGACCGGGTTTGTCACAGTAAAAACAAACATATTCTTTTTTCATGTCCGATCTATTCTATTGCCTTTCCATATTTCGTTGACTATCCCTCCTTGCAATAAAATCTTTTTCAATTGGAGTTTCAATTTCCATTTCCTCCTTATCTTTTCCTTCCTTAAGGCTCATCCTCCGCATCTCTTCATTAAGCAAGCTACTAATCATGGACCCCATTGAAACAACGCCATCCGAATTTGAGTTATTCAATGCAACCACAAGTGTTTCCCAACTTTCTGGTAATGAACTCATCATCATTAAAGCTTGTGTTTCATCATCCATCTTGAAATTCACGGTAGCCAATTGATTCACAATTTCCTGAAAATCATTGAGATGCTCCCCAATTGATCCACCTTCCTTAAGCTTCAGATTCACCAACCTTCTCATAAGAAGAGCCTTACTTGTTGCAAAGTTCTTCGCATAAACCCCTTCCAATTTCTTCCATATAGCATAAGCCGATGTTTCATTTGCAACAATATGAAACACTGAATTATCCAAAAAAAACATCGAATAGATGCAGCGGCCTTCCTATCCATAGTCTCCCATTTTGTTTCGGATAGATTGCTAGGTTTTTCCCCATTATTCTCAGTGGCTGATGAAGATCATTAAGATAAAGAAAATCTTCCATCTTTGCCTTCCATAATCCCCAATTTCTCCCATTAAGCTTTTCAATAACAATTTTATCCATATTCAAACCCTCTCCAAAAAATTTGTGTAGAATGCTCTGGTACCAATTGTTAGGGTTTCCCCGAGATCACTACACGATTAGATTTTGAAAGAGCGAAGAAGATAACAATAACAAGCAAGTTCCACCAAATAAACCTTTGTTATTCCACCAATTAATTACAAAGAAAGACCCAAAATTGAGAATATATCTCAATCCCCAAAAACAAAAACAAGTTTTTCTCCCTCAAAAGTATAAGTAAATCTCCCCCTAATGAGATGCTTATATAGGCAAATAGAAAGACTAAGTCTAAACCTAATTGGGCCCTAAAATATCTCAGAAACAAATACTCCTTAAAATTTGTTCAAAATAAAACTTTGCCTAAAATATCTGAACAAATCCATAAAACTTGGTCAACAGATCCTAATATCTCGCAACTTCCAATATCTCCACTTTGATATCCATGTGATGAATATCACAAAACATAACACTTTGTTACAATATAAACCTTGGTTGTTATTTTTCTTATGCTTCCTTCCTATGATAATGTATTACTTGATTCATCATTTGCTGACAATACTTCTAAGCATGCCAAGTTAGTGCCAATATTTTTATTGCTTTATAAGACTCTATTTTGGTTTGGGAACCAGTCTGCTCATTTTGTACATTGCATCGTTCAGTGTTTATGAGTCAGTTCTCCATCTATTTTTACGTTCAGATATAAAAACCATTTAATAGTTTTTGTTTTGTGCTTTCGTTGTGCAGATAAGGCGTCAAATCAAAGCTACTCTCATAGGAACTAAAAAAACGTTCAAAAAAATTTGTTCATTGAAAGTATACTTAGTATAATGTAGCCAACGTTGCAAATGGAGAAAATACATAGTTGACAAGCTATGTACAACTGCGCAGAAGGATGGTGTCATTGCTATTAGAAGAACCGGTGGTCTTGGATAGCAGCTTGCTACATTTTCTATAAAGATTTATAAATAGAACTTTATGTAGTTCACTTATTTGCAGCAATTTTTTGCTTGTATTTAATTTAGTGTAAGAGCAGTTTCTGACAACTAATGTTGAAGTATTACATGGAGATAACGTTTTAATGGAATTCAAGACTATATAATGGGTTTAATTTCAGCTATTATGTTGAAGCATTATGTGTTTTGCTTTGATGACTTATTAATGTCTCCTTGAATATTGTAGCACGTAGTTTGGCTTTTTTATCTAGCGTGTACCTGAAATGTTTGTTTTCCTTTTGTATAATGTGCACAATGTAAACTAACATCCAAACATTGTGCATACGCTTTGGGTCCAAATTCTTAATCCACAAATCTGTTCCATAATTTCAAACAACATCGTATCATTAGCGATCCGTCTTCATTTGGGAGCAAGTAATTACTCCATCTCGTCTTCACATAAAAATCAGATGTGAACTGCTTGAAAACTAAAAACAAAACATTTACGATAACCGTCGTAGTGGCTATTGCACACCATTGCAACCATCTTCCTTGTTAATCTCTGCTTTTAGACCGTTAGGGCATAGTTTCCCTTCTTCAGACCAGTATTCTCTAATGGCAACAGACCATTTAATGCCTCGTCATTTCAATCCCAGAGGGAAGTATTCAAATGCCAAAAATTTGTACGTGGCAATTTATTTCTGTATCGATCTTAAGCAAATAACCGATTAGATTATTATGTTGGTTATAATTGATCGACGCGTTCCTATGAACTAGAAAAGCGCAGATTTAGAAATAAATACTGTAAGCGCACAGATGTGTAGTATGCAGGTCGAACACAGGGAGGTAGATTAAAATCAAATTATTTATCTAATCTCTTGGGCGAGTTAGACAAAGTTTGGAGATTTGGCTGAAATAAAAAACAAATTGAAATTGCAAAAATAGGAATATCGTTGAATCTGATCAAACGATTAATCACTAATGAAAATAAAATAGCAACAACAACTTGAGCTCTATCAAATCTAATTGAATAGATGGCACAAATTGCTTGGAAAATAAAATGCAAAACATAAATAAAATGCAGAAATTAAAATTTCAGAAAAAGAAGAACAACAAAAAGTAAATTTTGGATTGTCGTTGAAACAAATCAAACGACTAATCGCTAATAAAAAAATGTAAAATACAATTGGTGTTCTATAAAAACTAATTGTGAAGACAACACCAATTGCTAAGAAAAAGAAAAAATGCTAGAAAATAAAGGAAGAAGAAGAAGAACTTTTATTAATGGAGGTTAAGATAGAAAAATAGGATTGTGGCTACAATGATATTACAAGGGTATTTATAGGAGATAATCAAACCCTAACCCTAATTACAAATGGGTCTAGCTATTTCATGTAAGTTTTAGGCATGTTGTCATTCGGAACAAGTTCTATGCCTTTTCTCCTTTTCTCTAGCAAGCCTCCTTTAATTTGAGATGTGCATGGCATTTTTATCAATCATTTTCTTGTCCAACAGCAACTAGATGTGAGATCTTCATCTACAATTCTTCAAAATGTAAATACATAACAATCTTATTTCCATTTCTCTACTTTTCTGGTTGCATGCGAGTTGGGTCGGAATATCTGTAAAAGTGACAAAACAATACCCAAGTAATATTTATTTATATACAAAAGATAAGATATAAGAGCATAAAATAAATATATTTCTATGTTAATCAAATACCCCCACACTTATATTTTACTCGTCCTCGAGTAGAACAAGAAATGTAAAACTAAACTAGATAGGTCACACTTTCATAGGAAACACGATTGCATTGAGCGTATGCAACAAGCCGTTAAACCTTTAGGTGTCCCTAGTAGGACGAGTGGTGTCTCGTGAGGGTTTTCAACTGATACTACCCACTAAATCCAATTGCAGTATGCTATGATTCTAATGAAACTACATGAATGCAATGGGCATATGCAAAATAAAAACAAAAATGAAAACACGACTTGTTTCAGAAAAGTGGTACAGTAAATTAAGTTAACAATTTCTAGTTAGTTGATTTTATTTTAGATACCTCAATTTTT
Organism: Allium sativum; assembly: GCA_030737875.1. Lineage (NCBI taxonomy): Eukaryota > Viridiplantae > Streptophyta > Magnoliopsida > Asparagales > Amaryllidaceae > Allium > Allium sativum. The sequence continues at coordinate 743,213,739 of CM060921.1, forward strand.
CACAAATTTTCAATATAATTCAAGTTTTCTAATGTTAAATTCCAGTTTGGCCAGTTTGTAACACCCCTAAGTCCCACATTGTGGAAGCTTGTGTGAAGTGGGTACTTATATAGTAGATCCCATCTCTCTTCCTAATGCCGAGGCCTTTTGAGGAACAAAACCCCACACCTATACGGTGGCTAAGTTGGGGACCATATCTTGCGTGAACGGAGGTGCGGGTTGTTACAATGGTATCAGAGCAGAAGGTTACCAGACTGGGCAAAATATTTTAGAAAACCTTCTGAAATTATTTTCAAAACTATTTACAAAGAAGCATTTTTTTTTAAGAAAAGTCTTGTTTTATTTAAAAGTTATTCCCCAAAAGCCATTAACACTATCCTTTGTTTCCTCGTTTGAATCTCTTCTTTTCCATTTCAGCATGTCTGGGAATCTTAACTTTCCAGAGGGCGTGCCAATACCTGGCTGGTTCAGGAGGTACTTAAAGGCTAGGACCAATGATGCAGGCCCAGCAGATATTCCTCCTCCAGCTGCAGCGATTCCTCCTCCCCCTCCTCGTGCGATTGCTTTCTCAAAGATCTATAAAGATTTTAGGGCCATGGGTGGAAAGGATTTCAAGGGAACTGAATCATTCGTAGAAGCGAGGAACAGGCTCAAAGAAACTGAGGATCTATTCGTTATCTTCAAGGTAGACGATAGGAAGAAGGTACAGTTGGCGGTATGGTTGCTCAAAGATGAAGCTTCCTATTGGTGGGAAGTCACTAACGCTGAGAGGCCGGTTGAAACACGGATGGATTTCAGAACAAGGTTCGAGATGAAATTCCTCTAAATTAAATTAAATTAAAATGCGAAGATTATTTCTTGAAGACTACGGCTAGGAATTTCATATTGAGGGATTTGCTTCTACAATAAAAGCAAGATTCAACGATTCAACAATTCAACGACAAATTTCTAGACTTGACTTCTGCATCTAAATTTTTTATACCATGATCTGTAAGTTCCAGTTACTTTTAGATAAAAACTATAAACTTAATATGGGCATGTTATAAATTGGAATTGATTTATGTATGATTCATATCTATTCTTGTTTTCTTCTTGGATCTTGACTATTGGGAATATTGCCTATGACATTGAAACTATTGTTAATGGCATAAGACTATGCCTATGCCTATGACTGTGAACATAAGACTATGCATATGACTGTGAACATAAGACTATGCCTATGGCTATGACTGTGAACATAAGACTATTGCCTATGACTATGACAAGGACAATTGTGGTTAATCACCTAAGATTCATGACCATGAGGTTATTGCCTAGGATTATGACTATGAAATTGAATCTAAGCTTGATTTTCTAATCACACCTATTTTCTTTATTTATCCTTGGATCTTGATTTTGGGGATTTTTCTATTTAAGTTAGATCTATCCATGTTCTTGAAACTAGATTATCATTCAAACCTTTTCATGATCATAATGTTATCAGATCTATATGCCTACGATGTTTTAGTAAATTTAGTTATGTCATGCCTTGGAATTAAATTAATAATAGAACAATGTCTATTATGTTATATGCGGAATTGAATGATATAGATCTATGACTGTGGTTCTATTTTATTATCATGTTGAATTGAGAATTAATGAATAAGTCTATTCAGATGTATATGAACTTGGAGTATAGCCCGTTATGACAAGTTCTGTAGTTTATCATTTTATGCAAGTTTTAGGTTGTAAAATCATATCACATATGTGACCAAATGTTAGATCTACATGTTTATGTGTATATGTTAACATATGTCATATTTCAAGTTCACACTTATTCATACGTTCGTGATTGATTTGCAAGTTCACATATATGTAAGTTGATTTAGTCTATGTTGCAAATTCACATATATATATATATATATATATATGTTGATTTAGTCGATGTTGCAAGCTCACACCTATGATATTCATGTTGATTATTTTGCAAGTACACACCTATGGTGTTCATATTGACTATGCCGAGAATGCCAAGTTTACACCTATGTCACGTTTATGTTAATGAATTTCTTTTGTACAAATTTTGTGTACGTTAAATTAGACTAAGTTTTTAGCCTAATATTATATGTCAAAAATCATCCGGAAGAAAAATTAGGCTAAGATTGTTAGCCTAATATTTAGATAGGGTAACGTTGGGAAAATTGGTAATCATAGGAGGCTTGGCATGAAACTTGCCTTGAGAACTTGACACGAACTTGACATGAAAATATGAACATGGACATGACACTAGAATGAACTTGAAAATGGCCAACTCGAGGTTGTGTTGAGTTTGCAGTGTAATTCTGCCCGGAACAGCCCGGCAAATCCAGTTACGGCAAACATAGGATCCAATGTGGGTAGTTGGTCATATTGCACTTGAAAACCCGAGATCAGACTGAGTTATTGTAACACCCCACTCCCGCTAGGGTCACTCACTAAGGGAATGCCATAGCATCGGTGGAGTATTTTAGTGAATATAGAACAGAAAAATTACAACAAGACAGATATAAACAGTACTTGAAATTTTAAAACATCTTCTCATAACAGCGGAAGTAAAACATGTCTGGTTACATCATAAAACCAAAATAAAAGTCAAGTACAATATCCATCAAAATAAAGAAGTACATAATCCCACTCTCACACAATAGCCAAAACAAAAGAAAAGATAACTGGATAACTGGAGCTTTACATCTATCCAAGCTCCTAAAGACTGGGACAGCAATCCGATCAAGCTCCACTACTGCTAGGATCCACCGTAGGACCTGAGGGTTGGGAAAAAGGTAAAAACAACGGGGTCAGACATAAGTCTGAGTGAGTCCTATAACTTTAACAATACAATCGTTAAAGTAACCAGAGAAGACATAACTTGATATACGGTAACATATAGGGATGAACGGCTATACTAAGCAGTTAACTAAACCAAGATAAAAGATAAAGACGCATCTACCCTTCCTAAGGTAAATTACTAAACTGCACCACACCAGTCGTTCCTAACTTAAAGGTTGATCCCACCCAAGGACTTATAAAATTTACTAATTAGTACCTGCGTACCCCCAGGTGACCAAGTAGGCGCCACGGGGCCCTACAATCCACTAGGTGTACACACTACTTCCCATTCGATCGGCTCCCTAACGTAGATACCCGTGCTGGCCCCACCGTGGGATGTATCATTCCCCAATGTGGCAACCTGATGAAACTAAAGGTGCACGGCCTATATCTACTCGATGCAACAACGGCTTACCTACCAGCCCGGGCCCACTCACGCATATGAAGCCCGTTGGACTTGCGTTGCCACCGCTAACCCGTTTGCCTCTTACAGTCAAGCCCAGTATGCGTGTCCCGTCCTCGACATGGGTCGAGCCCACAAAGATACGTATGGGTTACTGGTTGAAATGGGCCTCCACAAGCTACCCACCTAAGCTTGTCCCTTTTTCTAGTATATCCCACTTAACCCTTTAATCATGTTTTAATTACATGTTCTATTTTGGTTAAGTATTCTAATCGTATTTTCTATTGCCACCCAAGGCAACCACTAGATTTTCTCATGCCACCCGAGGCACCCACTTAACCCCTCATGTCCCTCTACATGCTAATGTGGTTAAGTGTTTCTTAATTAATTAATTAAGAACGTAACCTTTGTAAAGACCTCTCACATTAGACTGTCTTTTATGACCGCTGGTTAAGCCGGTTGGGTCCGGGCAGCCTTATGTCATAACAGAGTCTAACCTCGTGTCTTTACATTAATTACGTATTTAGTTTGTGCCTAAGACCTCTCACATTGGGCTAACATTTGTAGCAACTGGTTAAGCCGGTTGGGTCCGGGCAGTTTTACGCTACAACTGAGTCCAACCTCGTGTCTTAGTCAATTAATTACACCTAATTAATCACCCTCATAATTTTATATTAATTATCCCTAATTAATCAAGTTTTCTTAACATGGGTAGACCTAACTTAATAGGTAAATTCCCATGGGGTAGACCTAACTCAATAGGTAAATTCCCAACACATAGTATGGGTACACCTAACCAAATAGGCAAATTCCCATACTATGTTTATTTATTTTGTGTTATGCATAATTATATTAATTTCACACAATCTTATTAACTTATGCATTTAATTACCCCATCGTTCCCACGTAATTTCGTTCATGATATAACACATATAAAAGGTGTCAACTTGCATATGAATGAACATGTTTCAAAGGTGCCATCTTGCATATTAACAAACACATAACTTGCATATGAACTTGCATAACATGTCACATAACTTGCATATAATATGTCACATAACTTACATATTCATTTTGCATAACAAACTTGCATATTAGCTTATAGACTTGCATAATGTGTCATCATGAACTTGCATATTAATAAACATGTAACTTGCATATTTACATACATGTAACTCGCATATTAACAAACATGTAACTTGCATATAAAGAAACATGTAACTTGCATATTTACATACATGTAACTTGCATATTAACAAACATGTAACTTGCATATTAACAAACATGTAACTTGCATATTTACATACATGTAACTTGCATATTAACAAACATGTAACTTGCATATTAACAAACATGTAACTTGCATAGCATATTACCATGAACTTGCATAACATGCATATGATTACATAGCCCACAACTTGCATATTTAGCATCATGCAAACATAACATACATCATATTAAACTTGCATAAGCTTACATACTCAACATGCATAAACATAAGATTAATGCTAACATCATATCATATGATTCAAAGCTCATTAACCCACATACAAAACCATAAATCTCATCACATCTCATCTAATTAGTTTACCAAAAGATCATCAAAGTGATAGAAACTCACAACTAGCAACTTTGAACACCAAATGAAGAAGATTAAGATGCTAAGAAGGGATTAGAAGTTGATTAGAGAGTGATTAGTATGCAACCCTCTTCATAAAATTAGTGGAGGCCATGAGAGCTAGCATTTTGCCATAGTTTAGTCACTAGGTTTAATTATGAATGAATTAGGGTAGGTTAGGGTCTTATTTATAGATTAGGCAAGTGTTTTAGGCCATAGGATTAACCCTAGATTCAATCCAAGCCATCAAAGCATGTCTTGGGGAAGAAGTCAAGTGTAGGAACCATCTAGGGCCTTTAGATTAAAGATGGACCATGAGAACCATTCAAATGCAAAATCTGCACTTGAGCGAATCGGCCCACGGGTTGACAGCCAAACACCCTGGATTAACCCCTAGTCGACCCAGCGGGCTCGGGTCGACTTCAAAAATCGGCCGGTTCGGTTATTCCCCTCTCCCAATTCGCTGTTTTGAGCATTTTTGCATATTTATTTATTAAATTTTCAATTATATATATATATATCAATATATATATATATATATATATCTACACAACCCATTTCACTTAATTAAGTATACTTTAATTTGGGAATTTTCGTGAAACTTCGCGAGGCCATATCTTGGTCATACGGACTCCGATTTTCGAAAACTCGGACTCTATTTCGCGTATTTTTCCGAGACGAACACAATGGCATAGCCCGTTTCCCTTGATTCCCATTTTAGAATTAAATTCTGCCTCGATTTATGTTATTACAGGTTATTGAAAATACGGGTTGTTACAGTTATGGTGTAACTCTGCCCGGAACCGCCCGGCATATCCAGTGACCACAACAACAGGTCTGATGTGAGAGGTTGGGTGCATTAATGAATTAATGCCACATGATAGGGTTAAGTCATGAACATGAAAGACAACACTTAACCTACTTGATACATGATTCGTAGGCGGGTTAAGTCATGAACTTGAATGACAACACTTAACCAACTTGACATGCTAGACTGATAAGGGTTAAGTCATGAATTTAAACGACAACAATTAACCTATTGGAGGGAAACCCTAGTTACGCGGTCCATTTCAGCAGTAACCCACTAGATGTATCATGGTACCTTGGAACTAGGTAGGGTGGGGCACGATTACTTAGATGATTATAAACAACAGAACGACGGCTGTGTTGGTGCGCCAGTGTAGGTTCAGGCGGGCTATGGTCGTGCACGTGGTCCGGAGTTGAAAATGCTGGCATTGGGCATCAGTAGGTTTATCTGTGCAGGCTTGATTCGTGTCAGTGGTTGGCACCCTAGGGCTTGGTACACCCTATGGTGAACCTAGCACAGGTGACTACATTCGTGATAGGGTCGTATGACAGACACACAACGAGCTAGAAATTGCAGGGAGCCGATCGATTAGTGGATCGTTCCGTTGGACCTAGAAATAGGTCATTTCATGATATTGGGCCAAGAGATCATTTCATGGTTAATATAAGACATGGGTTTGGGATTCCAGTATAGTTGATGTAGAGAACCTTGAATATGTGATGCTATACTTGATTTATCATGTTATCTTAGTCTATCTTGCCCATCTTGTCATCATCCTTATATTTACTTTCAGTTTGTACATGTCATGTTATCTTTACCTGTTTTTATGCTAAAAGTCACTAGGACTTACCAGTCTTTATGACTGACCCCTTTTCTTTCGCCTCTTTTTCTTTCGTCCCCCCCCCCCCTTCCCAGGTTCTCAGGGAGGAAACTCTAGAACTAAGCTTGGATTTCGCTTGCTTTCGGTTCAGCTCATGTACGGTTTGATCTTGAGATATGCTATGGCTGCATTTTGCTACCTTTGGGGAATTAAGCTACTTTTGATGGTTTAAGTCTATGCTTCTTTATTTATGTAAGACAGAATTTGTTGTAATGGAAAATGATGACCTTGGCTATTTGATGTAAAAGGTTTTGACTCTTTTTAGAAGTAATGAAATTTAGCCCTTGAATCTTCTGGTGTTTTATTTATGTTCTGTCTTGTAATATTTCTGTGTTTGTTTACCTCCATAACGCTCCTCCAAAACTAGTGCATTCCCTTTGTGAGTGACGCTAGCGGAGGTGGGGTGTTACACTTGGTATCAGAGCCAATACCCAGCCGAAATTGTGGCTCCTGTGTGGACCACAGCGCCTGGGTGAGGTGTTTGTGAGCAAACGGGGACGTTGGACTCTATAGGTGGGGAGAATGTAACACCTCTAAGTCCCACATTGTGGAAGCTTGTGTGAAGTGGGTACTTATATAGTAGATCCCATCTCCCTTACTAACACCAAGGCCTTTTGAGGAACAAAACCCCGCACCTATACGGTGGCTAAGTTGGGGACAATATCTTGCGTGAACGGAGGTGTGAGTTGTTACACATTTGGTTCGGTCGATAACATAGTGCAGCCATAAAATAAATTCTTATTTTTCTTGTCACAGTTTGTAAAGTGGTATTCTAATTTCCTTGTGTATGGCTAGTTGAATCAATAAGGTCAAGAAATGTTTGGGCATCATCGCTTATTCTCTATCTCTATAAAAGTTAAAATTTATGATTAATTACATACACCTAACTTTAAACACCAAGCTACACCACCCATACACTGCCTTGCGGATTGGCAGAGAGTTGGGACAGAGCTTGGCGGATTGTGCAGACCGACGCTGACTTTGTCAACAACATGTCGGAAATCCTTAGGTGTCCAATCTCATAAAATGAGACCAAGATATTCTGACGCTGACTTTGTCAACAACATGTCAGATAGAGCTTGGCGGGTATGCACACCAATGCTAGATATACAAGCAATGTTGGATACCCTTGGATTGCTATTATTATTATTGGAAATATAAGAAAAGAGAGAGTTATACGATTTCAGCTTAACACAACTTAGTTTTAAAGATTCGAAAAGTTAATTCAGGTATTTTAAGTCCTCCACTTATTTAAACAAAGACTACAATATAGAATAGATTTCATGGCCATCACCTAAGAATATCCCTATGTACCGGTACACAATTATCCCTCAAAATTCAACTTTTCATTATATTTCATATTCGATCTTTGTTGAGAGAAAAAAATACTATCAACTGATTAACAACTGTTAACTTATTTTGTTGTATCAATCTAAAATGAGTCGTATTTTCAAAAAAAATGGTATTTTACTACGATCTAAAATGTATGTTGGTTCTATCTAATGCATGAAAATAAAAAGGGAAAATTAAAGAAAAATAAAAAGGGAAAATTAAAGAAAAATAAAAATGGATGAAATGTAGACTCCCCCCACACTAGATCTAAACAGCGTCCACACTGTAACGTTTCCTAAATTTGAAAGATCGTACCCATAGGTGAATGAATTGCAAAATTATTTGTAAAATGAAATGAAGTTTAGCCACTATATGTGTGCCAATCATAAAAAAATGAAATCTATAACGGTGATGAGTGTTATGTGAAAAACGATATTTTCTTTTTCCCCCACACTTGCCTCTATCGAAAATGATGTATGATGATTTCCTATTTGGTTTTTGAGCTACAAGAGGCATGTCAATAAATTCTGAAATCAAAAAATTTCCTATGAAAATGTTGTCATGCCAATGATTTATATATTAAGATGCAGATTATCCCGTAAAATTTTCTCATGTTTTCTTCTTGGTCCTTGGTAAAATCAGAGGCCAAGATTATGGGATAATTTTTCGAAAAGTCCAAGTGATCATACTCAAAGTCTTGTGGCAGGGGTTTGAGGTCTAACTTAGAAAGTTCTTGTATGGCATTGGTCAACGTTCCTTGGTTAGATTCAGATAACATAGGTTTCGGGTCAAGAAGTTCATTTAATTCAGAAATGTATTCGAGCTCATCGAAATCAGAGTTGAAATGGTTAAAACACATTTTCAAGGCTTCAGAAGTGTTAATAAAAGTTTCATCAACTGTGGTTTGAATCATGCTAATTTTATCAATATCCAAATCCCTAGAAGAATTATGGTGGCTAAGACTTTTGTCATTCATCGTTATCAAATATGGAAAATCCAAAACTTAAATTTGACACAACTAGTTGTTATTACAAAATAAATAACGTACTCAAATATATTTTATTAGTTGATAATCTCGATTTGAAGGGGGAAGGGGGTCTTATAGCCATTCACGTATAGTATAAATACTAAGGGATACGACCAATGTTTTACGGGTAGTATGCAACCTCTTTTGCTAGAAGTTCAATAAATTGAACTAACATATATCCGTGATCAAACCCTTGAGACAATCAATTTCATAAAATACACTCAAGTAGTTAAATACTTTGAAAATCAAGTTTCACCGTTGAAAAACGATGAGGATGATGACAATAGTTATGAAAATTTCAGCCAACTACAACAATTAGACAATAACAATTAACAGAAATTAAAAAGTTGTACACGCAAGCCGCTGCCCCTGCAGAAATTTTTTACAAGCAATTTCTATAGATTTTTCTTTGCAGTTGAACACCTGTAGAGTTCAGAAAATATTACAGTGGTGTATGGCAGTCTGTTGAGAGCAATTAAATAGCTATAGGGATTAAAATCCAAGTATCTGCAATTTGTACACCTTTGAGTTCCTTGATTGATTTTTTTTATTTTTTTTGAATTTTTATCTTTGCCCTGGTCTTTGAACCCTTTTTTTTTAAAGGAAAGAGAGAGAGCAAACAAAAGAATTGGGAAAGAAAAATGAAACTTTAAAATTAGATTTTTTTTTTATTTAAGAAGACTAAATTGACAAACAAACAAGACTCGACCAAAAGAAATATAAAACGAGCAATGTATCTCAGCTAGACTAAACGAACCAGAAATAAAAAACTCAAAAAAAAAATTTGATTCAAAACGGAAAAGACAAAGAAAAAACAAAAGAAAAGAAAAAAAATCTTATCACACGCCAAGAATTTACACGTACTCAACTAAGTTAAAAATCCACGCAGTCAAAAGTAGGGTGATCAGTTAAGGAAATGAACAAACAGATTGCTTCCCAAATTAAAAAAAAAACCAAAAATATGGAAGCACTCAAATAAAAGCAACCAACGTCCAAATATATTGCTCAAACCTAAATCTTGCCCCTTCCCAAAATATGAATGGATTTCTTTTCCCAATTAAACAAAAAATAAAACAAAACTACGTACACAAAAAATTAAACCGGGAAACTCACAAAAATTAGTCAACAGATAAATGATGTCCTCCTTTTCTTCTTCAAATGCACGCTCCTGCTTTTCTTTTCGCAATACCCAGCACTCTGTTAATACCTCAAAAATTACACCCAAATTAAAATTGCAATGGACTGAACAAAAAGTCTCGCGCCCCTTTTTATTTTTTGGAAACAATTCACACAAGATTGCTTTGCAGTTCTGATTTCTGGATTTGTTGTTGTGACAGTTGAAAAGGTGGAAGGTTGAGTGACGGGGAAGTTGTTCGGTTGTTGGTATCTCAGAGGATGTTGGCGGTTCTGAGCGTCTCGGTGTAGGGCGGATGCAGATGTAAGGTTGGCGAATAACGGTGTGGGTTTGATTGTATGAACAGTTGGATCTGTGGTTTTGGTTTAAGAATTGGGTATTGATGGGATAAGGCTATTGCGATTTGGATATCTGGTGTGATATTAGAGTATGGATGCGATTGTGGTACTATGGTGGAATGGGGTAATGGTCTGAAAGTGGTGATCCGAGATGAAGGGTGATGTGGTTTTAGTAAATGGCACATGAGAATATAGAAGGAAGAAAGAAAAAAAACAGAAAGAGAGAAATTTGTAAAAAAAAATTATGTTTAGTAAGACCTATAAAAGAAGAAAGAAATTTGTATAGAATTGATTAAGTAAAAAAGGGAAAGAAATAAAAGAAAGAAAAAATAAATTTTAAAAGGTAGAAAATCAATGAAAATGGATGGTTTTTTTTGTTGTGTAATTAAAGCAAATGTAAAGAGATGGAAGAAAATAAAGAAAGGAAGGAACCGGAAAAAAAGCAAGTTATAAATGCAAAGGGGAAGAAAAAAAATTGTAAGAAAAAAAATTGAAAGAAATAAAGGAAATTGCAAAAGTGGGAAGAAATAAATGAATAAGCAGAGAATTAATTACAAGGCAGGGAAGGAAAGATCTTAAAAGAGAAAAGCCATTTTTTTTTGTTCATTGTTTTAAAAGATTGAACAACTGGAAATAAGTAAAAGGAAGGAAGGAATAGATGGAAAGAAATTGAAGAAAAACTGAAAGAATTTTTTTTTAAGACTTATAGAGCAAGAGTGGCTATGTACTAAAACAGGAAAGAAATCGTGAAATTGGCAGGTAATTGAAAGAAAATGAAAGAAGATCGAAATAGGGAAAGCAATAAAAGAGAGAACAAAAATAGAAAGAATATAAGAAAACAGGAATTTTTTGTTTAAAAATTGTTTTGAAAGTAGAGAAGGAAAAAGAAATATAAAAGGAAAAAAATGAAAAGGGGGGAAATAAATGAAAAAAAAGGAGAAGATAAAATCAAGGAAATTCGATAAGTTTTTCTCTCTCTTTCCTCTTGCTTAGAAGATTATAGTGTCTACAATTAATACCAATCCAACTAATCAAGATTTTTTTTAAGTATACATACAAGATAACAAAAGGAAATAAAATAAAACAAAAACTAACACGAATCAGAAATTAAACAAATAATAAAATTTAACTGTTACCTCCCCGACAACGGCGCCAAAAACTTGATCGGCGCGTTCCTACAAACTAGAAAAGCGCAGATTTAGAAATAAATACTGCAAGCGTACAGATGTGTAGTATGCAGGTCGAACACAGGGAGGTAGATTAAAATCAAATTATTTATCTAATCTCTTGGGCGAGTTAGATGAAGTTTGGAGATTTGGTTGAAATAAAAAACAAATTGAAATTGCAAAATTAGGAATATCGTTGAATCTGATCAAACGATTAATCACTAATGAAAATAAAATAGCAAAAACAACTTGAGCTCTATCAAATCTAATTGAATCAATGGAACAAATTGCTTGGAAAATAAAATGCAAAACACAAATAAAATGCAGAAATTAAAATTTCAGAAAAAGAAGAACAACAAAAAGTAAAATTACGATTGTCGTTAAAACTAATCAAATGACTAATCGCTAATAAAAAAATGTAAAATACAATTGGTGTTCTACAAAAACTAATTGTGAAGACAATACCAATTGCTAAGAAAAATAGAAAATGCTAGAAAATAAAAGAAGAAGAACTTTTATTAATGGAGGTTAGGATAAAAAATAGGATGGTGGCTACAATGATATTACAAGGGTATTTATAGGAGATAACCAAACTCTAACCCTAATTACAAATGGGCCTACCTATTTCAAGTAAGTTTTAGGCCTTTTGTCATTTGGAACAAGTTCTAGGCCTTTTCTCCTTTTCTCTTGCAAGCCTCCTTTAATTTGAGATGTGCATGGCCTTTTTATCAATCATTTTCTTGTCCAACAGCAACTAGATGTGAGATCTTCATCTACAATTCTTCAAAATGTAAATATATAGCAATCTGATCTCCATTTCTCTACTTTTTTGGTTGCATGCGGGCTGGGTTGGAACATCTGTAAAAGTGACAAAACAATACCCAAGTAATATTTATTTATATACAAAAGATAAGATATAAGAGCATAAAATAAACATATTTCTATGTTAATCAATAATCTAAACCTGTAATTGAATATATTTTCCATAACCAAGCTCATAACCAAGCCCATAATCAAAATTATTCATTTATATTTTATTCATATATTTATATTTTATATTTTAGCTTTTATATTTTACATTTTGTATTTTCTAATTTAACATTTATAATTATTATTTTCTAATTTGTATTATACAACTTATATTTAATTTGTAAGTCATCCTTAGCTAATTTCACTGGTATCCTCGTAACCAAATTGAACCATAAACAAAGTAATAATCAACCTTATACACAACCTAATACATTATCGAACTCATAACCTAATACGTTGTCAAGCCTATACTCATATGCATAACCGAGCATATAAATAAAGTCATAATTGTACATTGCACGCATAACCAAGCCAATAACCTAACCTAAAACTAAGCCCATAACCGAGCAAATTACTAAACCTATAACCAAGCATATAAACAAAGTCATAGTTGTACATTGTACGCATAACCAAGCCAATAACCTGACCTAAAACTAAGCTTATAACTGGTCCCGTTACCGATTCCATAGCCGAACTCTAAACCTATCTCGTAACTAAGGTAATAACCGAGCTCATAACCACGATCATCATCGAGGTCTTTAACAAACCTTTAATTTGGCTCATGACCGAGCCTACAATCGAGCCTATAACCAAGCTATAACCTAACCCATAACGTATCCTATAACCACGCCAATAATTAAAACCATAACCGAGAACATAACCGAGCCCATAACCGAGCCCAAAACCAAACTTATAACTGATCACATAACCGAGCTCTTAAACCAACACTAATTGAAGTAATAACTGAGATATTAATCGAGGTCATAACCAAGATCATAAGCTAAACCTGTAATTGAACATATTTCCCGTAATCAAGCTCATAACCTAGCCCGTAACCAAAATTATTTATTTATATTTTAATTTAATTTTTATAATTTATAATTTTATATGTTCCAATTTGGCTTTTATATTTATTATTTTCTAGTTTGTATAATACAACTTATATTTAATTTGTAAGCCATCCTTAGCTAGTTTCACAGGTTCCCCCGTAACCTAATTGAACCATAAACAAAGTAATAATCATCCTTCTACACAACCTAACACATTATCGAGCTCATAATCTAATACGTTGTCAAGCCTATACTCATATGCATAACCAAACAAATTACTACTAAGCCTATAACTGAGCTAATTACTAAGTCTATAACCGAGAATATAAACAAAGTCATAGCAGTACGTTGTATGCATAATCGAGCCAATAACCTAACCCACAACCATGTCTATAACTGTTCCCATAACCGATCTGGTAACCGAGCCCATAACCGAACTTTAAACCTAGCTCGTAACTGAGGTAATAACCGAGCTCATAACCACGATCATCATCGAGGTCTTTAACAAATCTTTGAACTCGCCCACAACCGAGCCCGCAATCAAGCCCACAACCAAGCTCATAACCTAACTCATAATGTATGACATAGCCGAACCAATAATTAAGCCCATAACCGAGCCCAAAACCAAATCCATAATTGATCCCATAACCGAGCTCTTAAACTAGCTCGTAACTGAAGTAATAACCAAGCTATTAATCGAGGTCATAACCAAGATCGCAACCTAAACCTGTAATTGAACGTATTTTCCATAACCAAGCTCATAACATAGCCCATAATCAAAATTATTATTTATATTTTATTTATATTTTATATTTTATACTTTATAATTCAGCGTTTATATTTATTATTTTATAATTTGTATTATACAACTTATATTTAATTTGTAAGTCATCCTTTACTAGTTTCATAAGTATCCCCATAACCAAATTGAACGATAAACAAAATAATAATCGACCTTTTGCACAACGTAATACATTATCGAGCTCATAACCTAATACGTTGTCAAGCCTATACTTGTATGCATAACCGAACAAATTACTACTAAGCCCATAACCGAGCTAATTATTAAGCCTATAACCGAGCATATAAACAAAGTCATAATTGTACATTGTACGCGTAACCGAGCCAATAACCTAACCCACAACCAAGCCTATAACTGATCCCATAACCGATCCATAGCAGAGCACATTATCGAACTCTAAACCTAGCTCGTAACTGAGGTAATAACCGAGCTCATAACCACGATCATCATCGAGGTCTTCAGCAAACCTTTAACCTTGCCTACAACCGAGCCCGCAATCGAGCGCATAACCAAGCCCATAACCTAACCCATAATATATCCCGTAACCAAGCAAATAATTAAGCCCATAACCGAGCATATAACCGAGCCCAAAACCAAACCCATAACCGAGCCCATAACCAAACCCATAACCGATCCCATAACCGAGCATTTAAATCAGCTCGTTACTGAAGTAATAACCGAGCTACTAATCGAGGTCATAATCAAGATCGTAACCTAAACCTGTAATTGAACATATTTTCCGTAACCAAGCTCATATCCTAGCCCATAATCTAAATTATTTATTTATATTTTATTCATGTTTTTTATTTTTATTTTTATAATTTAATTTTTATTTTTTAAAATTTAGCTTTTATATTTTCTAATTTAGCTTTTAAATTATTATTTTCTAATTTGTATTATACAACATACATTTAATTTGTAAGTCATCCTTAGCTAATTTCATAGGTATCGCCGTAACCAAATTGAACCATAAACAAAGTGATAACCGACCTTCAACACAACCTAATACATTATCAATCTCATAACCTAATATGTTGTCAAGCCTACACTTATATGCACAACCGAAAAAATTACTACTATGTCCATAACCGAGATAATTATCAAGCCCATAACCGAGCATATTAACAAAGTCAAAATTGTACATTGTACACATAACCAAGGTAATAACCTAACCTAAAACTAAGCCTATAACCAGTCCCGTAACCGAGTCCATAACCGAACTCTAAACCTATCTCGTAACTAATGTAATAACCGAGCTCATAACCACGATCATCATCAAGGTATTAACAAACCATTAATCTAGCCCATAACCGACCGCACAATCGAGCCCATAACTAAGCCAATAACCTAACCCATAATGTATCCCATAACCGAGCCAATAATTAAGTCCATAACTGAGAACATAACCGAACCAAAAACACAACCTATAACCTAGCCCAAAACCAACCCCATAACTAATCCCATAACCGATCCCATAACTGAGCATATAAACAGAATCTTAACTGTACAATGTACGCATAACAAAGCCAATAACCTAACCCATAACCAAGCCTATAACTGATCCTGTAGCCAAGCCCATAACCAAACTCTAAACCTAACTCATAACTGAGGTAATAACCGAGCTCATAACTAGGATCATCACCAAGGTCTTTAACGAACCTTTAATCCAGCCCACAATCGAGCCCATGACCTAACCCATAACGTATCCCGTAATCGAGCAAATAATTAAGCCCATAACCGAGCCTAAAACGATACCTATAGCCGGTCCCAAAACTGATCCCATAACCGAGCATTTAAACCATCTCGTAACTGAAGTAATAACTGAGTTATTAATCGAGGTCATAATCAAGATCATAACCTAAACCTGTAATTGTACATATTTCAATAACCAAGCTCATAACCTAGCCCATAATCAAAATTATTTATTTATATTTTATTCATATTTTTTATTTATATTTTAAGTTTTATATTTTATATTTCAGCTTTTATATTATATATTTTATGTTTTCTAATTTAGCTTTTATATTTATTAATTTCTAGTTTGTATTATGCAACTTACATTTAATTTGTAAGTTATTCTTATCTAGTTTCATAAATTTCCCCGTAACCTAATTGAACCATAAACAAAGTAATAATCATCCTTCTACACAACCTAATACATTATCAAGCCCATAACCTAATACGTTGTCAATCCTATACTCATATGCATAACAGAACAAGTTACAACTAAGCCTATAACCGAGCTAATTACTAAGCCTATAACCAAGCATATATACAAAGTCATAGAAGCACGTTGTATGCATAATCGAGCCAATAACCTAACCCACAACCAAGCCTATAACTGATCCCGTAACCTGGCCCATAACCAAACTCTAAACCTAGCTCGTAGCTGAGGTAATAACCGAGCTCATAACCACAATCATCATCGAGGTCTTTAACAAACCTTTAAACTCGACACAACTAACCCCACAATCGAGCCCATAAGCAAGCCCGTAACCTTACCATAATGCATGACATAACCGAGCCAATAATTAAGCCCATAACAGAGCACATAACTTAGCCCAAAACCAAACCCATAATCGAGCCCAAAACCAAACCCATAACTGATCCTGTAACCGATCCCATAACCGATCTCTTCAACCAGCTCATAACTGAAGTCGTAACTAAAGTAATAACTAAGTTATTAATCGAGGTCATAACCAAGATCATAACCTAAACCTGTAATTGAACATATTTTCCATTACCAAGCTCATAAACTAGCCTGTAATCAAAATTATTTATCTATATTTTATTCATATTGTTTAATTTTTATTTTTATTTTATATTTTATACTTTATAATTTAGCCATTGTATATATTAATTTCTAATTTGTATTATACAACTTATATTTAATTTATAAGTCATCCTTAGCTAGTTTCATAGGTATCCCTGTAACCTAATTGAACCATAAACAATGTAATAATCGACGTTTTGCACAACCTAATACATTATCGAGCTCATAACCTAATACGTTGTCAAGCCTATACTCATATGCATAACCGAACAAATTACTACTAAGCCCATGACTGAGCTAATTACCAAGCCTATAACCGAGCATATAAACAAAGTCATATCTATAAATTGTACGCATAATCGAGCCAATAACCTAACCCATGATCAAGCTTATAATCGTTCCCATAATCGATCCCATAGTCGAGCACATAACCGAACTCTAAACCTAGCTCGTAACTGATGTAATAACCGAGCTCATAACCATGATCATCATCGAGGTCTTTAATAAACCTTTAACCTAGCCCACAATCGAACCCACAAACGAGCCCATAACCTAACCCATAACGTATCCCGTAACCGCGTTAATAATTAAGCCTATAACCAGCATATAACCAAGCCTAAAACGAAACCAATAATCGAGCCCAAAACCAAACCCATAACTGATCCCGTAACCGAGCATTTAAACCAGCTCGTAACTGAAGTTATAACTAAGCAATTAATCGACGTCATAGTCAAGATCATAACCTAAACCTGTAATTGAACATATTTTCCATAACCAAGCTCATAACCTAGCCCCTAATCAAAATTATTTATTTTTATTTTTATTTTTATAATTTATATTTTATATTTTATAATTTAGCTTTTATATTTTATATTTTCTAATTTCTAATTTAACTTTATATATTATTGTCTGATTTGTATTATACAACTTATATTTAATTTATAAGTCATCCTTAACTAATTTCATAGGTTTCCCCATAACCAAATTGAACCATAAACAAAGTAATAATCGACCTTCTACACAACCTAATACATTATCGAGCTCATAACCTAAATACGTTTTCAAGCCTATACTAATATGCATAACCGAACAAATTACTACAAAGCCCATAATCGAGCTAATTACTAAACCTATAACCGAGCATATAAACATAGTCATAACTGTACATTGTACGCATAACCGAGCTAATAACCTAACCTAAAACCAAGCATGTAACCGATCCCCCAACTTAAAAGTTAGGATCTTCATTGAGAAGAATAAAGAACAAAATTATAAATTAAAAGTCAGTGTTGCTAACAAGGAGGAACACAAAATGGTGCAATAAACTTTGTAGTTGTTATCTACAAAGAAACGCTCCTGGTGCTTGCATGTCACCTGACTATAAATAGATTAGCAATTTTGTTTGGAAACACATAATGTAGGCTTTGCAGAATGGGGTTTTTCTCAGGCGATTACAGGGAAATTGATTGTTGTAGTGCGATGAGGCAGTTCTGTTAGTGGAATTGGCAACAGGTTGTGAAGGCAAGTTGAAGGAATTGGCAATGGAGGGCAATGATTTGTTAATGAGGATGTTTTGATAGCCGTGCATGGATGAGTAGTGGAAGGCAGAGGTTGATGTAGAAGAAAGTGATGAAGATTGCAGTTCGTTGAAGTGCAGGCTGCAATTGCAAAATACACGTGCTAAAGTGAAACTGCAATGCAATGAGTGTAATAATTGAACTTTATTTTTGAACTACAAAATCTGGTTATGTAATCAAGTTATTCAAAGTTGTACAGTACAAAAATAAGTCTCCATGAGTTGTTTGGTCCATTGTTTATTTGGAATTCAACTGTAAATAATGCAAAAGAAATTTACATACAATGAATGAAGAAACCATGATTGAACCTGGGCTAGAAGAAACTTCAATTATGGAGGCCAATGGTGGCAAGGACCAACAGTAATAGCAAATAACAATACAGAGAGAAAGGTTGGAATAATAGTGAACTGCCAAAACAAACGATGCAACAATGCAAAAATCGAATTGGTGTTTGTCACTGTGAATGAAATGCAACGATGTTAGGGAATGAGAACCACAAAACATAACAAAAACTGAAAAACAATATATTTTCAAAGCAAACTAACACCAGATCAAACAACAAAAAATAAAACCAACACCACTGAACCAAAATAAATGAAAAGAAAACACAAAATTGAACAAAAGAAATGCACAACGCATTTTTTTCCTTTTTAGACGAAGATAATACAAAATGAATAAAAAAAATATAATAAATCAGAAATAATTCAAAGTGTAAAATTAAAATAAAATTACTTTTCCGTGCAAAAACGCCAAAAACTTGTTTGGAAACGATAATGGTAAAATACTTTTCTCTTTGATTTTCCTATTAAAATTCTTATCATCCAAGGAAGAGCAGACTTCAGCCATATAAGGTACTACATTTTGTCGTGATTTTCCTATTAAATTCTTTTAGGCACTAGTGCTTGTCGTTCTTTCATGTTCAAGGAAATGGTTAAGAAGTTTAGATTCAATATTTATACTCTTACCATTTCTCTTCAATTTTCTAATCTTGTTGGAGGTTATGCTTCTCTGAATAGGAAATGTGTTAGAATTTTTGGGGAGGAAGAGGAATAGATTAATGAGAAAAATGAATATTTGGAAAAGAGGAAAACTTTTAAATTGCTTTATTACTCTTTTCTTTTCTCTTAATTCTTCCTTCATACCTCCATACAAATGAGACAAACTCTTATTTATAACATACAATACATCTTTCTAGATTTGCAGCATTAAAACCTCTCATTAATGAATAATTATCTTTTCCTAATTAATGAATAATTATCCTTTCAACATTAAAACCTTTCTAAAAATCTTCAATCTTTAATGGATCGCCAAAAAACCATTTCAAACTATATTCCAAAACTCCTTCCTAATTTGAAATTTCCTTTCTTACTCCATGCATAGCTCTCATTCTTCGAAAATCTTTGTATCTCACGTGTTTTGGCAGAAATAAAGAAATTATCCAAGCTTTCCTTTTTCTTCTCTTCTTTTTCACCATGAAGATTTTTAACATGATTTCTCGAATCCTTATTGCAAAGCTCCGTTCTTTTTGTCCTCCTCCATTCGCACAAGATGTTCCAAAAAGTGTGTGCTTTGGCTTCCATTTAATTCTGGTGTCATTAACTTTGAATGAGTCATATAAGTCATCTTTCCATTCTTTCATAACTTCCAAATTTTTCTTGTACTTGAAATCTCTAACAGTATATTGAATTTTTTTGACTTCTTTATTTCCATCTCTTTTGTTATCACCTTTCTTAAAAGGATCACTGACTACATGACTCAAACCACGAGCTTTTGACTTTTCCATGAACTCATCGTATATTTTTTCATGCATAAAAGTACGAGAACCAGCACAATAATATTGTCCCTGATTAAAGAACAATGCAACATGAGCAAGCTCGTTAACATCCATGTGACTAGCAAAGGCTGCACTAGTTGTGGAGCCAAAACCAGAGATCACATTAAGAACACCATCAGGACCTCCTTTACATTCTTCTGCCTTCTTCGCATTTTCCCAAGCATACTTTTTTATTGAATCATCATTGACCTCAGCATCGTCAGGGTCACTCATCTTGATATCCTTATTTTTATTATCTCCTTTGTCTTTTGTTTCTGCAACTTCTTTTATTTCACTATAACTTTCTTCAACGTCCTTTATCTCCATGCTATCCTTTACGTCCTCTTCTGCTTCGATTATCCATTCATCTATCATGTCTTTATTATTTTCGCCATTCTCAATTTTTAAATCCTCTTTGAGGTTTACATCAGCAACTTTATCACCATTTTCCTCCTCCGCATCAATAAGTTTTTCATTCGCTTTATTCTGGTCACCGACTTCTTCTTTCTCTTCTTTTACGTCATCTTCTACTTCTACTTCATATTCTTCCACGACTTCCTCCTCGATTTCTTCTTTAGCAGCTTTCTCTCTCATCAGCTCCTCTTCAGCTTTTAACTTCTTTTCCGCCACTCGAACATCAGCAATTTTTTCTCCATAGCCTCTTGACTGATTCACATTCGCATTCTCCCTTGTAAAGTAATCCGAAGTCGATTCGGATTCACTCATCTTCATTGCTTCAAAATCACTCCTTAGCGATTGAAGCTTAACTTTCTTTACTTTGTCAACTCCTTGGGAAGATTTTTCCAAAATTTCCCAGGCTTCTTTTGAAGTGGCTGCATCGATTACTATTTCAAACATTGAATCATCCAAACATTGATGGATGAGGCTAAGTGCATATTGATCTTTTCCCTTCATGTTTGCTAATGCTTCCTTCTCTGCTCGAGATAATGCAGTTTCATTTTCTGGCTTGTCGTAGCCTTTATCTACGATCTCCCATACTCTTTGTCCTCCAAGTAAAGCTTTCATTCGAATACACCATTTTTCATAATTTTCTTTTGTGAGACGAGGATATTGGAGGGGAAACATTCCACTGTTTGACATTTTATCACTCTTTCACTAACCTCGCTCTGATACCACTTTGTTAGAATTTTTGGGGAGGAAGAGGAATAGATTAATGAGAAAAAGGAATATTTGGAAAAGAGGAAAACTTTTAAATTGCTTTATTACTCTTTTCTTTTCTCTTAATTCTTCCTTCATACCTCCATACAAATGAGACAAACTCTTATTTATAACATACAATACATCTTTCTAGATTTGCAGCATTAAAACCTCTCATTAATGAATAATTATCTTTTCCTAATTAATGAATAATTATCCTTTCAACATTAAAACCTTTCTAAAAATCTTCAATCTTTAATGGCTCGCCAAAAAACCATTTCAAATTATATTCCAACAAAATGTTGTAGTGTACTTGTTATTTTATTAGATTAATTTTTCCTATAGGATTTGTTTATTATGGATTCTCTTTATTGAATTATCTGTTGAATGGATTGTCCAGAGTGTGCAATTACGGTTCAACACTGCAACCACATGGAACGAGTTATTATTGCACTAGAAGCATTGAGTATTAGTTCAGGATATTCTTTTAATACAACGGAATCTCAAGGAAATGAGATGTGAGAATTCCGGTATTCAAGAATTTAACTAATATTTTTGAACCTGATACGAATCTATTGGCCCTAAGAGTAGTTGAATTCATTTAGTTGGAATCTAACTATAGATGCCCTACGGAAATGGAGGAATTAACAGCTCAATTAGAAAAATTCAAGTGGAACAATTTCATTATTTCAAGCAGTTCACCATCGGCTGCATCATCTTTATTCACCAATAAGGCAGACGTATCATTATGACTATTTATAAATAAATCTAAATGATCTCACGATCAAAAATAAATATCTATTTCCATTAATTAATTACATTTATTATTAGTTAAGCCGCGCTAAAGTACATTTCATGATGGTAAATTGTTTTGTACCGATAAATTATTATATCTTTTTATGTGTTTGCAAACTGAAAATCATAGTTTAGCCACCAAAAACTACACTTAATTCATTATGTATAAGTTTAAATTTTTACCATTACAAAATTATTTAATCTTTTTACCAGTTGTAATTTTTTTTAATCATTTTGCTATAAATTGCACAACAAATTTTCAGTATGTGTAAACACAGCGGATTGAAGCATAAGCTATCAAAACTACTACAATTAACCTTTCAAACTATTAAAACCTAAGTCCAGACACAAACATTTCAACTACTAAATAATTTTGACTGCTTGCTATCCAGGCATACGTTAAAGTGGAAGGATGTTGGATTAAACAGTGAAGCCGAAAAACAATTTTAAATGTACCACTATTTATAGGGTCCATCTATTTACACCCCAGTATTTGCTCTTCCCACCCCAGTAATTCATAAAAAAAAGCTTCCCCCCAATTTTTACTCTTCGCACCCCATTTATACCCATATTACCCTACCCTTTTTCATCAATATGTTGTCTACTCTCTTACATTAGTTCCCAAATCCTTGAATATCAAAAAAAAAAAAAAAAAAAAAAAAAGCGAGCTGCTAAAACAAAGACGATAGGAAGAGGTAACCGAAAAGAGGAAGAAATCAGATCCAAGAAACACCATGCTAAGATCCAAATTCCTTTTCCTGTTGTTGTTTCGACCTATGACATTACCGTGCGTCGATTCGATTTACTCTTGAAACTGAGATGAGTTTGATGTAATAAAAACAATTTAAATTTTGGTAATTTGGATGAAATTCTGGGTATGTATTGCATATGATTATATTGTAAATAAGCATATTACAAATATAAGTTTGATCGTGCTGTATACATTGTAATTAAGTATATAAGTTTCTAAAAAATATTGAAGGACATAAATGGTATTGAAATTTTAAATTATTAAGGGGGGTGTGAAGAGTAATTAGTTGGGTGGAAATAGACGCACCCCTATTTATAGTTTATGAGGATTCCCGAGCAAATGCGCTAATCTAAAGCTTTGATTGGGAAAAAAACTGAAATGAACAATAGCTTTATGCTTTGAGCTAAAGCCAGTACTAGATTCGATTAACGAATTGAGATGATTTACTTGGAATGAACCATAGCTTCGGTTGACCTGATGCGGTTGAAATTGAATGAACCTAAGTTGTGGATTAAAGAATTGAGGAAAAGCATAAACCCTAGTTTATGTGTTTCAGCTTCGATTAAGAAAAGCAAAAGTTGGAATAAAATTTGAGTTGCGTCGTATAGAGGAAGGATAACAGTGTAATTTGTTTCAAATTGTCCAGTAAAATAATTTTTTAGAAGGATGGACCTGGAAACTAATATCTGGGTTTGTGCGAGCACTTTAGGCTAATTTCCCTATCTATTTTTTTACAATACCCTTTTTATCAATTAATAACAAATAAAAATTGAAATTAATAGGATTTCCAAATAGGTTTATTTTACTGATTCAAAAATGCATCTCTATAAATATTTTTTTATATTTAAAAAATATAAAATTTTAAGCACACCTTTTTATACCAAGTTAAAACTTAGTATGACAAAAAAGTAGGACTTAAAACATAAACTTTTTTATCGATTCAAAGCACATCTCTTTACACTAAGAATTAGGTCATATCACTTAAAAATAAGATCCGAAAAATAAATTTGTTTAACAAATTAATTCTAATAGAAACAAAAATTAAAACTTGATGACAAAAGTATACGTTGCAACTTAAAAATATAACTAAATCTTTAATAATAGCTGGAATACCTTTCGGTGTCACTTTTTTGATGTAAACATAAACTACCAAAAATGCCCTTATATGTTACTGTACAATGGTGAAAAAACCGATCATTAAGGTAATCAATATGAATATAAAATTATCAGTTAAAACATATTTTAAATTAGATTTTATTTAAAAAATTATAGGATACTTCATGAGAAAACAAAACAGAAAAATAGCGTGAAGGACAAAATGAACAAAAAAAAGTTCTATAAGGACAAGAGACTAAGATTTTGTCCATAAGGACAAACTTTAGTGTAAAGTATGAAATTATGGTAGGCCCCTGAATTTCTCCTTTTACACTAAAATTTGTCCTTATGGATAAAATTTTAGCTTCTTGTCCTTATTAACAATTTTTTGTTCATTTTGTCCTTTGAGGCTAAAAACCCCTAAAACAAAATTAAACTAAATTTTACATGTAAACTAACTTGAGAGAATAATATACTATCAATGAGTTGATTCCAATCAATTATAAACACATACATGTATTTTTATTATATATCATGTAGGATCAATGTAATCCAAATGTTTAGTTATTTTGCAATTATAAATCATTAATGGATTGTAGAAATAAAAAGAGAAATGAAGAGAATATAAGCTCAGAACATATCATTATATGTATACTTTTGATTATAAAAAAAGTGAAAAATAAATAGAGATTCAAAGTAAAACATAAAGAAATAAACGCAACATTTGAAAGCAGAAGGATTCGAAGAATGTACAAAAGAAAATGTACCTACTGAAGTAGGTAGGAAGAAGATTGTTGATTGAAGAAATATTGAAAAATGTGCATGAGTTTTCATTTACTTAGGTAGGGGTTTATATAGCTACGGCTATTGAGAAAATATTGGAAAGTAATACTCTTCAAACTATCTTATCCCCTTTAATAAGGATTGACTCATTCTATTTTGTATTCAAATACTCCTGACCTGAAGGCTACGAATATGGATTGAACTGAGTTGCAGGTATACAGCCTTTCAGCAGAATTGCCTTCGTTCTTTCTGTACAAAAAAATAATCGTTTTGAATACAGCTATTTAGCATGGTCTGTTGGTTATTATGAAACTGGGTCAAGCCAACTATGGAAATTAACCAAAATGATATTTATTAGAACAAACAGCATATCAATAACCTTGTTCAGAATTATACAAAGTATAAACCATAAAAACTGTAGCTTGTATTTTTAGGACTTCAAAGTTATAGATATTCAATAGTGTATATTCTAATAACTTAAAATGGGTGAGAGCAACGCAGTGCCATGTAAAGATCACTTAACACCCAACTTCGTGCAGCTTTGTTTCTTGTTTATTGAATCTGATACATATTTAATACATAGTATAAAACTTAAAATTATATTCACATGCACATCTAACTGTCGCGATAATTAGAAAAGCCAGAAGGCGAAAGCAGCAAAGAAACATGAAAATGCTCCATCTTCTATGACTCTTCACCACAAACACAATGCTAACATAGGGGAAAAAAACCATTCAGGTTGTGATTGCTAGTGCCAAAGTTGATCCGATAATGGCCAGTTTCCAAATCTACTAAGCCCAATAATAGCTTACATCTGCCATCATTGTTTGTTACTGAAGAGCGCAAAATTTCTAATCTGGAGATATCATTATTTGCGAAGGATGGAGCTTTTGTGGTGTGCTTCCATATCTCAAGCTTGACGTCAATGCCAGATGCTAGGTGGCCTTGAGCATTATCAAGCACATATTGATTACCTTAAGGAAAATACCAACACATGTTTCATATATGTTATAATTTTGCTGAATGATGTGCAACGCTTAAGTTTAAATGAAACATGCCTTTTTAATGCTAGATTAAGGTCCTTCTCCTTCTTATAGTTGAAGGCTTCCTCGAACCCAAGTTTGGTCTTCTATTGATCAACCTGATGATGTTATGAGACAAAAATGCACAATTGGTACATGTATAGAATCAAAATATGAAAGAGTGATTATTACTTATAAGTACCTTTTCATCAGACCCAGCACTTCCAATTACATAACAAACCATTTGTTTAGCAAACTGTCCAACAAGTTGGCCTACTGCACCTGCAGTTGCTAATACAAAAACATGCACAAACATCCCTCTCATCCACCTTGAATGAACTCTCCACCAACCTCTATTGCCTCACTTTATACTCCACGCGGGACTATTCCAGACCATGAAAACTCTAACTCCACGTCCTCCAACTTCAAAAAAACGTTGCATAAACTCCATGAACCCTGATTCGTCCCCCACCCCTTTGTATCACTGTCATCTCCTCCATTCATTGTCCTCCCGTATATTCCTAAAAACAGAGGAAACAAATTCCTTACTCTTCATCCCAAATGGCACCTACTCCATTTATTACCTTCCTAATTTTCAAATTAATAGTGACTAACAGTTATCAAAACTTTGACTTTACCAAGAAATCTTAATTTTATTACCTTTCTCCCTGACACATCTCTTTCTCCTTTTGTCCGAACAGCCGTTATTTCAATGACATTTTGTAAAGTAGCATCATCATATAACAAGCACGCCTGCAGTTGAGGAAATTAATGTAAGTAAATGGTCAAGTTAATTAACATATAAGGTTATCCAGTCAAGATTAAGGTTTTGATATTAT
This sequence comes from Allium sativum, assembly GCA_030737875.1. Taxonomy (NCBI): domain Eukaryota; kingdom Viridiplantae; phylum Streptophyta; class Magnoliopsida; order Asparagales; family Amaryllidaceae; genus Allium; species Allium sativum. Next base: position 743,240,557 of record CM060921.1, read on the forward strand.
ACCGATCTATCAAAGATAATTGAAACTAAAGAATAATTTATAAATCTTGAAACTTTGAATGAAACCGAGAATCAATATCTAACCGACAATCAATATCAATAAAGAATTCATTCTCAAATATCAGTAAAGAATTCATTCTTTGAAAGGAAAAAAATGAGCTATGTTTATAAAAATCTCTCTACATGCACATTTTCAAACATGTCGTTACCTAATAATAAGAGAGCAGATATTCTCTTTTGTCTTCTTATTTTAAAGGGTGTATTCATATCTTGCTCCTATAGTATTTGTCCACGGTTTCTTTCTCTAATGTATCTCGAGTATTTCCATGTAAGTTATTGTATTGATTTATTTTGTCAGATCCTCATTCTTACTTTTCTATTGCTCATTTGTACTTTGAGATCTTATATAATCCTAATAAAATATAGACTTGTTAATGTGTGTCAAATTATCTAATCCCAGCAATATATTTCCTGTTAAACATGGAATATTTTATCATTTGCATTTGGGTTGAAATACCAGAGTATAAGGGGAAGTTACGAATACCTGTGAAATCAAATTTATAGCTGTACTCACCATTTTCATGGATATAAATAGGATGGTTCCCATAAGTTTCCTTCGTAGACTCCAAAACTACTTGCATTCCATCTAGTGAGCTCATGCAGGAATAAAACTATTACTATCTGGTCATATTGTGGCTTTTATCACTAATTAAAGTTAAAACAAATTATGTTAGAAACATACTAAATTTCTTTTAGTTTTCTTTCATTTGTTGAAAAAGGAGTCTAGAAACCGATATACCAATACACCATCGTGTCTGTTGAAACCGTTGTGATTAATCTGATTTAAGACCACTCGAATCCAATATCTAAACCACAAAGTGCTAGCGAAAGACTAGACTGTTGTTAGGCTTGCAAAAACAACCAAAGCGATAACTCTAGCCACAAACAAAGATTAACCAATCATGAACAATCCAAATCTCAATCACAAGCAAGAAACTAACGACAAAGTAGGAAAAATAAATCACACAAGGATTTATAGTGGTTCCACTAACATCTTGTTAGTGTACATCCACTTTAGAGAGAGTATTTTATTACCACGATGAAAGGAATACAAGAGATTGATCCAATGATCTAGAAAAGAGTTTGAGGAGAATAGAATTGAAGAAATAAAATTAGGTTATAAGCCCTAATTCCCCCTTGAGAATAAACCCTTGATCCCAAATCAAGTTTCCAAGCTCTTCCTTAATTCACATCAGAAAATAGCTTATATAGAGGTTTTGCCAATTACCCAAATTGCCCCCGAATTAGTCACAAATCTGCTTGCTAATTTCCAGCCCGAAATAGCCCAATACTTGATCAGACGTCTGTCGCATCGCCTGACAGACCTCTGTTATATCCAGAGATTAATTGGGCACATCCACTCAGCATAGACATCTGCCAGGGATATGACAGACGTCTGTCTGAGCTCTCGGGAAACTAATTCCCTGCAGTCAGACGTCTGTCACTCCAAATGACTGATGTCTGTCCCTGTTCCCAGCAGACAGCAAACACCTTCCAGCTCATAACTCCTACATACGAGCTCCAATTTGCGAACGGTCACCTTCGACTCGAAGCTATCTTCGACCTCTTCAATCCAACATATGTATCGCATACTTCAACACTCCACCTCGATACTATAACCATCTCAACTCCAAGCTCCAATGCCCCAAGCATTTCTTTCTACCCTCGACCAAACAAACTTGAATGTTTTTCCAATGAGCTGCGGCATGGCCACCGCCCATTGCACTACACCAACGAGTTCAGGCAATGCCCCTACCCGCCAATGTAGTGTTGAAAACATTCAAACCAAAACCGTCTCACCAAAATACAATGTACTCGCGAGTGTAACAAGTACTTACCATGAAGACAGATTTCCAATCTCTCACCGCTATTCCTTTTCCATAAAACACAAAATCACTCTCTCCACCTCATGCCACCCCGTGGAACCTAGCAACTCAACAAGCGAATTAAGTTCGAGCAATGCTCGAACTTCCCATATGGCAATGCCTTCGTAAACATATCCACCGCATTATCCTTTGTTTGCACTTTTCGAAGGTATACTAGCTTACCCTTATCCATGGCTATAAGGAATGACTCCTCACCTCAATATGCTTGGTTCGTGAGCTAAACGCCAAATTCTCCGCCAAATGGATAGCACTTTGGCTATCACATCGAACATCAACACGTTCATGTTCGAAACCCAAGTCACACAACAATCGCTTCAAGTAGAGTGACTCCTTGGCCGCTTCCACAGCAGCAATCGACTCCGCCTCCGTAGTGGATAAAGCAACTATGGTTTGCAATCGCAATCTCCATCTAATGGCTGTCCTGCCAAGTGTGAAGACATACCCGGAAGTTGATATCCTCCGATCCGTATCACCGGCATAGTCCAAATCACAATAACCAACCAACTTGCAACTCCTATCGTCACTACCGCCAAAGACAAGTCCATTAGATGTTGTGCCTTTCAAGTATCTCATAATAGCCTTCACGGCTTCCCAATGCGATTTCCCCGGATTAGCTATATACCAACTAACCACCCCGATGGCATTTGCAATATCGGGCCTTGTACACACCATTGCGTACATTAAACTACCAACAGCACTTGCATATGACACCTTTGCCATATAAGCCTTGTCTTTATACCCAAAAGGTGATCCCTTCTCCGAAAGCTTCATATGCAAAAGTAAAGGTGTATTTAGCGCCTTTGCATCCTCCATGCTAAACCAGCAAAGCACTTTCTTTATGTATTCCTTTTGAGCCAATCTTAACTCAAAACGCTTTCGGTCCCTTTCAATTTCCGTGCCCAAGATTTTTCTTGCTTCCCCAAGATCTTTCATTTCGAATTCCAATTTCAAAAGCATCTTCAACTTGTTGGTTTCATTTTGATCCTTCGAAGCAATGAGTATATCGTCCACATACAAGAGTAAATACACCCAACAATCATTTCCCAACCTCTTGAAATATACGCAAGCACCCTTGATGCTTCGATGGAAGAAACTTTCAAGCATGAAATGATCGAATCTCTTGTACCATTGTCTAGGCGATTGCTTCAACCCATATTGTGATTTCTTCAACTTGCAAACCATTTTAGACTTACCATCAACAACAAACCCTTCCGGTTGCTCCATGTAGATGTCTTCATCCAGGTCTCCATGCAAGTAGGCGGTTTTCACATCAAGTTGCTCTAACTTTAAGTCATGGATAGCAAGTATGGCTAGTAAAACTCGTATAGAAGTATGGAGAACCACCAGTGCAAAAATTTCATCGTACTCCTTTCCTTTCCTTTGTGAGAACCCCTTTGCCACTAACCTTGCTTTGTACCTTCCATCATCCTTCACCTTGTAAATCCATTTGCACCCTATAGCACGGTTTCCTTGAGGAAGTGGAACCAACTCCCAAGTTCGGTTCTTCTTAAGCGATTGCATCTCTTCCTCCATGGCACAAATCCTCTTCGAGCTCTCTCTCAACTCCATGACGTCATCAAGGTCCATCGGCTCATCTTGGATACATTGAGAGCATAGTCCAAATGATCACAAAAGCTAAGGTAGTTCCAATTACCATATCTTTCGGGAGGCCTTATTGCACGTCGACCAACCCGAGTAGCAATACTATCACCCAAAACACTTTCGGCTCCACCTTGAGTCGAAACTTCACTAGTATCATGTACATCACCAACATCACTAGAGGAACCATGTGGACTATGTGATGTTTCATCAACCGCTTCAACCCCACGAGCTTCTTCAACGCTACAACCAAATGGACGTAATGTGGGAATGACTTCCTTCTCCTTTGATTCACCATGAACCCGGAACGTTTGATGAGCTCTTATTCACCTTGAATAAAGACGACTCATCAAAAGTGACATGATGAGAATTAACAACCTTCTTTGTTTCTGGATTCCAAATCCGATAGCCTTTCACGCCATCCGTGAAACCAAGCATGACCCCTTTGAATGCTCTAGCTCCGAGCTTATCATCCCCGGATCATGCACATAAACCGGGCTACCGAACACACGAAGATATCTCAAATCAACACTCTTCCCTTTCCACACTTCCTCCGGAATTTTGTTATCAATGGCCGAGCACGGAATTCGATTCACAATATGCACCGCGGTTGAAAAAGCTTCGACCCAAAATCCCTTAGACAAACCCGATGTCAATCTCAAGCATCGAGCTTTCTCAAGTAGAGTTTGGTTCATTCTCTCTGCTACTAGTAAAATGTCTCCGGATTTCGTGATGCTTACAATACTCCAAGGATTCACGCGAGACATATTCACCGCCATTTTCGGTCCTAGCACCATCAAAGTCTTACCACTCTCATTCTAAACAAGAGCCTTCCACACTTTGAACTTAGAAAATGCCTCCGACTTGGCCCCCATTACATACACCCATACCTTTCGAGACAAATCATCAATAAAATAAATATAATACCTTGCTCTACCCAAAGAAGCAACCGGTGCTGGTCCCCAAACATTCGAATGAACATACTCAAGAACCTCCTTTGAGTCATGCTTGCCTTCATCGAATGATACCCTTGTTTGCTTCCCTATGACACATTCCTCGCAAAACTCTAGTTTGTTGAAACTCTCACCCTCGATCATCTCCCACTTCCGAAGAATATCCAAACTCCTCTCTGAGACATGACCCAATCTCAAATGCCACAACCGTGTCGCATCCAAGTCACGAGAACTATCAACACCCACACAAGTCTCACCTCCTACGGTCACACTTTGAAGCAAATATATACCATGAGTCCTAGCACCCTTCATAACCACAAGTACCCCCTTCGAAACCCTCAAGCAATCCTTCTCGATAGTGATCTTGAATACTAGAGAATCCAATTGCCCCAAAGATATAAGCGACTTTCTAAGTCCCAGAACATTGTTAACATTGGTGAGCGTGCGAACAACTCCATCAAACATCCTTATTTGCACGGAGCCACTACCCATCGACTTGCAAATAGCACCATTTCCCATAGCTATTGCATTTCCCTCTTTGACCTCAAAGGATGAAAAACACTTTCTATCTGGTGTCATATGATACGATGCGCCCGAATCGAGTACCCATTCGTTACCCGAAACACCCGTTGTTACCGCCGTCAACACATTCTCATCTGTCTCACCATCCCCACTCTCCATCGCCACAGATGAAGATGCTACTTCCTTCTTATCTTTGTCCGGACATTCATTCTTCCAATGTCCCGGTTTCTTACAAATAAAGCACTTGCCATTTCTCTCTTTCGATTTACCTCTTCCACCGGGTTTTCTTGATTTAGAGCGCCCCCGGTTTCCTTTCTTCACATTCTTTTCTTTCTCCACAAACAACCCGTGACCACTACTAGATCCACTACTACCTTCACTCATCTCCTTCATTTGATCTCTCAACTCCTCACTAAGAAGACCTGTCTTGACATAATCTAGAGTCAAGGTATTCCGGCCATAGATCAAACTATTTGAGAAACCTGTATAACGGTCCGGCAACGAACACAATAATATCATCGCCTTCTGTTCTTCCTCAATCTTCAAATCAACGGCCTTCATCTTCATGAGCAATTCATCAAAGGCATTCAAATGTGCCTTGAGCGAATTGCACTCCTTCATCTTGAAGGTGAAAAACGTTCGCAACTCACCACTAATTTCGGAGATCACACTCTCCCCCATAGCAAGTTAAAGAGTAGTGTAAGCCCATTCCTCCATCTCCTCTCTCTCAACATCCGATATATCACTTGGCAATAAGTGAGTATCAAATACTACACGGTGCACCCGATTCTGCCTAAGAACCGCTTTCATTTTCCATTGCCACTTCTCAAAGTCATTATCACCATTCTACTTGTCAATAACCAACTGAGAACCCGACGCCGCATACGAACCCCATACATAAGGTGCCACACTATTCAGGCTTCCGGTTGAAGGACTTACCTCGCTATTATCCGTCTCCGGCATTTTCACAAACACCTAACAAGCACCAAACAACTCCGATACCAACTATTGAAACTATTGTGATTAATCCGATTCAAGACCACTCAAATTCAATATCTAAACCATAAACCGCTAGCGGAAGACTAGACCGTTGTTAGACTTGCAAAAACAACCAAAGCAATAACTCTCGCCACAAACAAAGATCAACCAATTATGAACAATCCAAATCTCAATCACAAGCAAGAAACTAATTACAAAGTAGCAAAAATAAATCACACAAGGATTTATAGTGGTTCTACTAACATCTTGTTAGTGTACATCCACTTTGGAGAGAGTATTTTATTACCACGATGAAAGGAATACAAGAGATTGATCCAATGATCAATATATTTCAATATAGAAAAGAGTTTGAGGAGAATAGAATTGAAGAATTGGAATTAGGTTATAAATCCTAATTCCTCCTTGAGAATAAACCCTTGATCCCAAATTAAGTTTCCAAGCTCTTCCTTAATTCACATCAGAAAATAGATTATATAGAGGTTTTGCCAATCACCCAAATTGCCCCCGAATTAGTCACAAATCTGGTTGCTAATTTCCAGCCAGAAATAGCTCAATACCCGATCAGACGTCTGTCACATCGCCTGATAGACGTATGTCGTCTTCTAGAGATTAATTGGGCACATCCACTCAGCACAGACATCTTCCAGGGATATGACAGACGTTTGTCTGAGCTCTCGGGAAACCAATTCCCTGCAGTCATACATCTGTCACTCCCAATGACAGATGTCTGTCCCTGCTCCCAACTGACAGCAAACACCTTCCGGCTCATAACTCCTACATACGAGCTCCGATTTGCGAACGGTCACCTCCGACTCGAAGCTATCTTCAACCTCTTCAATCCAACATATAATATCGCATACTTCAACAGTGTCAACACCTACACAGTAGATGAATCTTCATATTCACATATGTATGTATAAACAATAATTTACCTTCTAAAGAAGCACCTACATCGGTTATGACGTCACTTTAATCAATTGGTGCATCATAAGGGTACTTTTTCATAAATAAAGTGACATGGTATTTCACACCAAAAAGGTCAAATGGTTCATGAGTTGTTTCGATTCAGTCTTTGAGAATCTTGGAAGCTTATTTCCTGCATCCACTCTTAGACTTTTGGGGGAGTTTCCTCATGCCAGTGGCTCTATAAACCTACACATTCACGTTAACATGAAATTTAAATGAAAATTTGCTACATCACTAAAGTTTTGAATATATAGTATCTTACCATAGTATTCAGATAAGTACCAATTAAAGAATCGAAGTTAAACTTCTAATTAAAACTTCTGCTGCATACTTGAAAAATGTAGGTTTGCTTATGCATTCGAAAAAGGCCTTATGCATTTATTTACATAAGAAACTTTTATTTTGTAAAAAATAAAAAACCATAATAACCATACCGTATCATTGTAAATAAAAGATAAAAATATTGGTTATCCATCTACCGTCTTTATTTAAAAGAAATTAAACAAATAAAAAAGTTCAACAAAAAAAAAGGAAACATCACATGCTACAGTTCGGATGAAAAGGAAAAACGAATTGATTCCAAAAAGAAAAAAACCAAACAAATAAAAGGAAATTTGCAGATTGGATGAATAGAGAAAACCAAATCGATTCAAACAAGTAAAAATAAAAAATTAATTGATTTAAATAAGTAAAAGGAAACTTGCAGATTGGATGAATATACAAAAAAAAAAAAAAAGAATTGATTCAAACAAGTAAAAATTAAAACAAACATACCTTGTTTGAAGCGAAAAATTGGTTCAAGCATATTGATAGCTGACGAACATTGATCATTTCCGTGCTTATAAATAAGCAAGCTGAAACGAAAATCTTGCTGCAAGATTTGAGAATATATTGGGAGAAATCGGAAAGGAATGAGGTATGAGGAGAAGATTCGGCGAGATCAGAATTTTACAGGGATGGGAAGAACGAAAATTTTACGGCGAGATTTGGGAATATATTTGGAGAAATCGGAGAGGAAGGAGGTATGAGGAGGAATTTGCGGGGAGATCATGATTTGACATAGACGGGAAAATATTGTGTGAAACAGGGAACGCATTATTTTTGCTTAAAACTAAAATTGATTTCATGCCATAGCTGGAAAACCTCCATAATGGTCAGTTTAATAAACTTATTATTATTGAAATGTAAAATTTTTGAAATAAATTTTACTTACTTATTCAACATGTTAATTTACTAATATTATTAGATCATAATATCGCTTAAAAATAGGATTTTGTACATGAAATTTATTTACAAATTCAAAACATTCATTTATAAATATAAATAAGCCTTAATATTGCTTAAAAATAGGATCCAACAATTAATCTTTATATACATTTTTTTTCATTAACGAACAAACGAAGTGAAGATTCACACTTAAAAACCATGACATACAATAACATAATTTAAAAACAAAACATGATTTTAACATTAAAATATACATGTAAATAATTTTATTTTGAATGGCTTGAACATATAAGATTTGTAGAAAAAACTCACGCGCAATCCCCTTAACAAATAAAAGTAATTTTACCTTATTACCCGTTTAGGCTTAATTTCACTCTTTTGTTCATTAATCTAATTTTTAATGCTTAATCAACACCATTAGTTGTGGAGAAATCAAACTCTAACAAAAAAACATAATCGAAAAAGAAAACAATATGATATTGACACAGGAGAGTGAGCTTTATGTTGAAGTTGATCAGAGTGATGAGATGGTAAGATCTAATTTCAGTTTATTAAACTGTATGCACATGTTGTTGGGGTTAAGATCTAATTTCAGTTTATTAAATCGTATGTATATGATATCAACTATTCCCTGACGTTGATTTAGGGTTTTTTGATTTAAGGATTTGATGATTTTTGGGTGCGTAAGTTTTTAAAAGTAAGAATAAAAGTGTCGGAAGTTAAAAAAAATTAGCTATCTACATTGACCCCCTTAACAAATTAAAAAAAGTGGAGTGACCTTAAAATTTGGCCCTTCCTTAACATAAATTGGAGTGTCAATAACAACCCCTATATATAATTGTAGAGGCAGACTTGATTCGGTACCAGAACTTTGTACTCAAAACCATTACCGTACCGACTTTATATTGTAATTGAAAAACCATACAATTACCAACCAAAGAAATCGATTACCGACAATTCGGTTTATGGTTGGAAATGGTTGGCAGAGATCGATAATAAGTTTTTACCGCTCAATAGTATGAGACCTTTTTATTTACAATATTTCACGTCAAAATATTAAATATTAAAATTGATTTTTTCTGTTATTATATTGTTATTTATCTATCTTATTTTGCATAGTCAAACATGCATGAAAACTTTATGGATGAACGAAAATATCGTATAAATTGTACCGTTTCTAAGATATATGATAAAAATGCATTCAATTTTGTATCATAATAGTATTTTCCTAGGCATTTTATTAAATCATTATATTAGAAGTTCTTTGTTATGTAATAAACATATATGATGAAATATAAGAATATACAGATGTATTGTTTAAGATATGTGGTAAGTATGATAATTACTATTGTTAATGCTCAATTATCATTACCGTACCGCATATTTTCATGTGGTTCGGTATACCGTACCGGTTAAATTGGTTGCCGATTGTTCGACACCACTTTCGTTGGTAGCGGTTGATAATGGCTGATAAGTGATAATGTGATAAAAATTTCCAGCCCTATATAATTGGTAGAGAAGTAATTCAAAGCTAGTGTTTTTAAAAAATTGACCAAATTAACCATCGGACGCATCTGTCACGTGTCCATAAGAGAAATCGGTCTGTTTAAGTCTATCAGAGAAAGGGGAGCTGACCTATTTTGCAACAAAACTAATATTCTTTTGAGGTTTAATTACAGAATGAAGAAAATCAGAGTCTCTTGATTGGTTGGGTTCTGAAGACCTAGAGAAAGTGGTCTGTTTAACTTTTCAGTGCAGTAGTTTGTTAAACTCACTTTTACGTGAGGTGAACATCATCCAATTGGTGGAACACCTCAAAACACTTCATCCAATTGATGGAAACCGGAAGATCTATATGGACCCCTTGATTTCCATCAATAGAATTCGGTGTTTTGAATGTGTATTAAGTTGGACTCAACTTTTCATACCCAAAAAACGGAATGATTCGAACGGAATTGGATGCAGATCTATTTTAGGAAAAAAAAAAAAAAAAAAAAAAGGGTGAATGTTAAAGTGGGCGATACAGCGTCCTCCGTCTCGTCGACTCCTAATGCCTCAATTCTGTTTCCTCATCGAAGCTGCGACTCCTCTTTAGCTATACAAAACAGTAACAATATAAGCTTATTGTCTTGTTGTTTATGATCAATGGATATTCCAGTGAATCAACTGAATCCATCAAGTATCGAAGATGAAGATGCATGGGGTAAAATTTGAACTTTTGGTATTAGTGCGAGAACTTTCGATTTTGAATACAATTTTCATTGTTATTCAGAAATTCCTGACCTGATTGCTTACTAATTTGTAGATAATTTTGAGTTGCTTTACGTGACGTTGATTTTTGATGTTGTATTTTGGTTATTGTTCGATGCGCGATGATTTATCCTGCTGTAGATTGACATCAGGTCTTTGTTATTAGTTCTTTTGACTGGGACTGTACCACCGTTACGTAGATTCAACTCAGTTGACTATCTTAGATAAGTCTCATGTTTTGGAGGTTCACAGTATAAACAGATAATCTTGTCTGTTCCTGCAGTTACCCAATTTATTGGCTATGGGGACTGCCGTTAACAAACAGCATAAAAATAAAAATAAAAATAAAGAAAAGAAGAAGAGGAAGAAGAAGGATGAAGAAATATGTAACTAAGAGTGTAGTCTAAACTGAAATAGAAAAGTGGTTCAACACATCTTGATGTATACACAAAGAGTATTGCTACATCACCCAAAAATGGGACAAAACGAAAGCAAATCTCAAATCCTAAGGTGGAAATCAGGGGGGCTGCAGTTATTTTAAGGTTCAGATGAAATTCGCAGGTTTCGGGTATGTCAATTCTCGGGTAGAGTAGAATTGTCAATTTACAAAAGTAGACTAGAAGTCAGATGTAGTTCTCAATCAGGGTTTTCTTTGTACATGAGCTGTTCAGAAATGTGTTCTCTCAGCTGTATGATGCAATCTTTAGCTTTAAACCCATGTATTGTTTACTTGTCTTTGCAAACTGATGTGCCGGCAGAGAATCATCGCAGACCAAATTATACATTAGATTGCTTAAACTAACCATGCTAGATAAGCAATATAACACTTGGAGCAAGTTTCTTCTAAGTGAAATTACAATATTTAATGTTATGTGGGGGTAACAGTGTGCTGCCTTATCTTTTATTTCTTAGGTGATCAAAATTGGGGAAGCGTTTGCTACATGCCTTAAGAAACAGAGGTTAATTCATGTTTACAAACTAGGGTAACAGCTTGATATCAATGTTGAGGTTCAATTATGTCTTCTACAAATATCTTACTTTTACGAAACATTTGGATGTCTAATCATGAATTGTGATGCAAGTTCGCAAGAAAGGGAGGAGAAAGAGAAGGGAAGGGGCTAGGTCGCCGAGTAGTGCGAGGGACAATCTATAATAAAATCTTATCAGAGGTGTAAGATGTGAGAATTTAAAATTCAGTGGGTGTGAAATCAGTATAAATAACCAAATAAAAGCGCACGATGTCACGTGCACATATATGTACAAATGAACTTAGTAGGGGTTAAGATGTTATGCAAATTTAAAACTAATGAACATGGAATCAGTTTAAAAAGCTAAATAACCACATATTTTTGGAATACCAATTTAAGGACATAGAAGAACCGTGAGGTAACCGCCTCAGCTAAAATCTATGATAGGTTCATTCATTTTTCTTGAATTTGTACAACTATCACACTGTAAGTCCCTTTACAGGTTTTTTTTTTTGTGTGTGTGTGTGTGTGTGTGTGTGTGTTCATGCTGAATTAATTACTACAAGATTGTTTGGCTGCTCTCCAATTCGTCTTCCTTATTGTACGTAACGTCCAGTGACAACCCCTCAAAATTTAGTTTTTAATATAAATATTATTAAGAATATTTATTCTTTACAACGATCGTGTTCTTAAAGAAAATGTTCATTTCAAATTTTTCTGCACTTTCTTAATTTTATGTTAATATATTTAACATTGTTATGATTGTTTAAGCAATTAACTACAAATATTGTATTTTTTTTTAGAATCCGAATGAGTCTGTTTTGTGGAGATTATAGATTATATTGTGTGTACAATAATATAAATTATGCCTGCAAAATTTTGTCATAGTTTTGGAAATGTGTAGCTCAATGAACAAGAAGGATGCTAATGTGTAGCTCAATAATCTCTCTCTACGTATGTACACACACATGCACACATATAGGAAAATCATTTTGTGCACTAAGAAATAATGTAAGTGGTGTGTGATCCCACAATAAGAAATGACATTAGTTTTCTCATTGAAGTCAACCCATACTGAGATTCATTGACCAATATTTACTGTGTCCATTTGATGTATTATTTTGTATCCTAATAACCACTTCCTCTATATATTTTAAATGGATAAATTTTTAAAATATGTAACGTGAACTGTATTGTCAAATTACATTTTTATACTGACAAATGTAATCAACTACTTAATTGTTTTCGGTTTACCCGTGTGAGCAGCCAATCACAAGTTACTTTACCCAGCCCAAATTTATCATAGGTTCATCTTTTTTTGTGAAGTTGTACAATTACCACAATTTAATAGATTAAATTATCAATAAAAAATTTTCCATACCGAATTGAATACCATAGAATTTTTTTAGCTGCTCTCTAATTCATCTTTCCTTATATTTAACATGAATTGAAGACCTCAATTTCTTGTTTAATCTCTAATTATGATTTCCTCCTAGTGTAATTTTCCAATCTGTTTTCGCTCTTTACATCTCATTTTACTTATCCTTTTTTAAGTGTGCATTTTTGAATGATATAAATATTATGAATATTTACACAAACAAATGTTCATTTTGAATTATCCTTCACTTCCCAAATAATATTTGAATATTTACCGTTATTATTGTTTAATGGTTAACGAAGAATATTATTTCGAATTTTTTATTATCCAAATGAGTCAATTTTGTGGAGATTATATTATATATCAAATAATATAAAATCATGCCTACAAAACTTTATCATAGTTTTAAAATTTGTATCTTAATAAACAAGAAGGGTGCAAATGTGTAGAATGGATGTGAGATTTTACCAAACGCTAAAGTATGAATGTATGAAAATACATACATACATATATACATGTATATATGTGAGTGCATAAATAGATATAGATATAGATATATATCTATAATCATATGTATGTGCGTGTAACGTACTACTACGGGTATTCAGCTTTGTGATGGGGGCTACCTCGGTCGACAGTTAACTGCCGATGCAGTCTAAATCTAAATTAAAGAAAAATAAAAATTGGTAGCCCCTAGTATAAAGCTAGGTGCCTTTAGCATCACAATATACACACACGTGTATGTGTACACGTGCGCACACAAAAGGTTGTAAAAATCACTGTGCAGTAAACATGGATTATATATTAATCGTTTAGGCGCGGATTAATTGAGGATCAATTGAAGCTAGACATTCTTGATAAACTCATCCATTTTAGACAAAATTTAGTTTTCATTTTAGTACGAACCGATTATAGTGGGATATCATGGAGTTAGAAGCAACCATGAAGACAAAATCGCGAAAAACAAACATTTTGATGCTTATAAGAGACATCAAGCCTAAGTTAGTGTATAAATGATGTGTATAAACCTGTTTACGTGGTTAAATTATGCATTAAGTCTCATCTAGACGGACTTGGTAAAAACATAGACGGTAATGCTAGTCTAACACCTAGGAGGTGCTTAGGTGGGAACGTAGAATGATTTTTACAATAGAGGCACACACATGTAAAATGCATAAACATCGAAAATGTGAATGTATTCTCAAAGTTACATTTTCGTACTAACAGTTAGTCAACTGTGCAATTAATTTTTGGTTTACCCCATGAGAGCCGGCTAATCACAGTTATTTTGTCCACTCTGAGTTCATAATAGGTTCATCTTTAATCATGGGTTTGTACTGTCGCTGCAATCAGGGGCGGAGGCACGTTCATGTTGGGAGGGTCACGTGACCCTGCCAGGAATCCAAATATTAGAAATAAAAATCATAATTGCCCCATTACCTCTAAATCCTACAATTTCGCTTATCGGAGTTTCAGCCTAAAATTTGATAATTGCTATTTCTTGCTCGAGCTGTCTCTCTATGTAGCTGCTCAAGACCTCAGTCCGATCATCTAGTGTTGTGATTGAAAGTCGAGCTCTATGACTATGTAGAAACCAAATCCTAATCACTGCTATGCTAGTGCCACCTGAACCGACTTCCTCCGCAGTTCATTGCATCCGCGGTCTGAATCGTCGGCTCTGTCCTTGATATGAGTAACTGCAGTACCTTCATATTTTGATTTATTCACTAATTTTGCATTATTTATACTAGTTTACTGATGCTTAGCAATTTGTTTACTGAATTCCCAAATTTACAGAATTTTTGTGATGTCTAATTTTGTATACTAATGTTTCTCTACCCAGAAGCCTAATTTGTTGGTTGAATATCTAATTTGCCTAATTTATTTACTAGTTTCAATTAACATCGAGTGCTTAATTTGCATGATTTATGCTAATCAGTAATGCTATGTTAAGAAATGTAACATGTTCAAGTCTTGAAACAAATAACTGTTCTTGAGTTTCTAGAACTGTTTTTTGCATTTTCGTTCTTTAATTCCAAAGGCTAAAATACTTGTTAATTTTCCACCATTTTATTTGTTTAATTTAGTATCAGGAGCATATTTTAAAATATCATTCTGGAAATTTTAAATCTTCAAATTGTATTGTGAACAATACTACTTAGTCCACTATTTCAAAAGATTTATGACTTCTGTTCCAAATTTTTGATAAATTCTATTAAAAAAACTCGGCGGCTATCGCCTTCGGACCTCCTACTATTTCAATTGTGCCCCTTCCAAGTTCGAATCTTGGCTACGCCACTGGCTGCAATCTAACGAACCCTTTTATCAACGATATTTTTTTTAATTTAAATTAAATTGTATACTATAAAAATATTCGGTTTCTCTTTGTTTGATCGTCCCTTAACATCAAATGATGATCCCAGATTTTTATTTAATCTCTGATTATGGTTTCCTCATAATGTGATTTTCCTACCAAGTTCTCAATCACTTCAACCGAGCTCCTGTCAAACATTTTGACAGCCATACTGACACTTCTGTTTATACGGAGACCAAAGCTTTTTCACTTATAAATGACAATGGCTAACCCTAAAACAACAAATTCAAACTCAAACCTTGTCTCTAAAAATTCATTTCCAAATTCAAATCCATCTTCAAACCCTAACTGCCGTAAATGAAGAGGAGGATAAGGAGGAGGAGGATGACAAGACATAGAAGGAAGAGGGGGTTGAAAATGACTGATCGTATGGCTGCGGTGGTACAGGGTACAAGGAGCGGAAAGGGAAAAGAGAGAAACATAGAGTGTGGGGGCGGAAACAAAAACGAGAGGAAGGGGGAAGATAGTGCCAAACCGAAACCAAGAGCTAAATTTGTAGTAAATCCACAAGCTAAGCTTAGATCTTAGAGCGATATAGTTAGGAATGACGCTTGTGACGAATTTCTGTTTTTTGGAATATGGAAGTGTCAATAATCGAAGAAGGGCTTAAATTGAGGACGGAATGAATAGCAATGATAAAATTTTGGCTAATTGTGTTATGCTATATATGTTTGGAAGTAGGCCGCATTATGTGCATTTTAGAGCATATCTAGTGAGGACTTGGAGCCCTAAAGGTAATTTTGCGATTTACTCGGGAGAGAATGATTTCTATCTAGTTTAAGTGATTTTTCCCAATGGCCGCGCAAAAAAGAGAAAACAAATCGAAAACCCAAGGGTTTCCATATATTAAGTGTTGTTTAACTAACCGACTTAGTGATTTAGCAGTTGTAATGTAGTTTTCAGTTTTCTTTTTTGGCTCAGGGCCAATGGACCTGAGTTATAAAGTAGAGCATTTTTTACTTTATCAATAATTTAATATACCTTTCGAAAAAAAAGAAAACAGTAGTTCAATTTCTGAGTTTTTTATCATATGCAATTAACATTTTAGGATTATAAGTTGTAAATAGTAACCTAAAAAACAATATCAAAACACTTCATTTGTTCTGTAATATTTCCTTTATAACGCTTCTACTAATTTTCCTCACCCTGAAATTCCATCCATAATCAATCCTAAGGTCACGCATTTGCTGAAAATTATATGTACAATTTTCACAAGTCACAAAAATTATCTTTCTTTGTCTACAACCGTGACTTTCATCCTTGTCCTTGAGTCACACCCTATCATAAGTTACTACCAACTAATTTTGATTTTATCTCACACTGACCACGATAGGAGTAATTATGGGAAACTTCTCATTGTATTTGCCTGTTGATCCAAAATGATTATTGGTATAATTGCTGATAACATAGTTATGAAAGACATGTCATGAAATGGTATGGCGTGGTAATTGTGCCTGATAAATCTGTGGCGTGAGACACATAAGGCATACCAGATTGCATACATGATGCAAAAGGCATACATGGTGTGAAAAGACATTTTTTTTAAATGTTTTTTATATATTTATTTAATTAATTTTTTTCACAATCCAAAAATGCTTTAGTTTTGTTTACTGAATTCTTTTGCTAGACGAAAACATGTATACATTGTACAGTAATTGAATTGGTACTGAAAAGGTAATTTATTAATGTTATATTCTCAAGTATAGTCTATATACTTTTTTGTTTGATCTAGTATTATAGCATTGATCATGTATTAACAAACCAGCATTGATGTTTAAATATATCGTATATTTATTCACATGTTTATATAATAAAATTATCCAGTTCAATTTGATGTAAAATCTAAGTTAAATACTGGTTCCGTATGGTCGAAACAAACTAAAAAAATTATGTAATTAACCAAAACAAAATTGCAGTACAAAATAAACATGTTAGTATAGCACAAATTACCGTAAATTTTCAATTTTCATGGCTCGTTCCTGCGTATTGCAGTGAGTATAATATGTTCGTTGCTGTAGTTTTTAATGTGTTTATGTTGTTTATTCCAAGATCATCCTTTTGATTATCACAGTGTGCTCACTATTGGATGTTTGTGTTCCATTTCTTGTTTATCATGTTGGGGCACATCTGTATCTGTATTATGTGATTGCTATTTATATTACCACCTACCAGAGATCTGTTGCTAGTTCCTTCATGTTTTTTTTTTTATTCTTAAGCTTTTCCCCATAGTGCTCTCCTTGAACAGAGTTAATGATATATATATATATATATATATATATATATATATATTAAAAAAAATCAACCAAAATAATCACATTTTATACAATTTCACATCTTTTTTTTCCCCTTTACATGTGAAATACAAACAAACTATAAGTTTATAAATTGAAGTCCGATTGCTAAGCAATCGGTATTAAGTTTTTAGCTCAAAATTTAACCTATAAATAAATGATTAAACCTTCAATGAGACAATATTATTAATGAGTGTGTTTTATTATTATTATTATTTTTACCATTCGTGGTTTTTACGACAAACATTATACCATAAATGATGTGATTTTCATAATTAATTAATCAAAAAATATTTTTAAAATAAATTGCAATGAATGAATTATTATAAAATATCCACTTTCTATTACAAGTTAATATACCGTATTTTTTTGCATATCATATTTTGTTTGTTAAGCAAATTAGAGGATCTCAGATCAAAAAATGTTTTCATTTTGGTTTGTCTGTTATTTTGGATTTTGGCTTTTAAAATGATTTTTTTTTGTATAGCATTATGTTAGTGATATGCGAAATGGTAAAATAAAACAGTTAGATATTTGTAGAAAATAAAATAAAATGAAATAAAGTTATACTAATCTTGTTTAATGAACTGAGATGTATGGTAAATACACATCCATTTTAGTGAAGAATAAGTTTAGGCCCTTAAAATCAAATTTAATACATGAAATCTCCTTCACAAAAAATGATTGTAAATTATCCTCTAGAATTTAATTACAAAATAATTGCTTAAATTATGCAATAATTCAGTGAAAAATTGAAGACACTTATGCAATTATATGCAAATTTTGCATAAATTTCTGCAATTATTCAATGAATAAGTGTGGATATTTCTGCAATTGTTGTGATGAATAATTGCTGTAATTTTCGCAAATTTTCATTGAACAATTGCGGGAATGTTTGCAATTTTTTGATACAATTGCATGAATGTCTGCAATTATTCACTGAATAATTGCATAAAATTTATGCACTTATTTGGTAACTTAATTTACATAATATTTTTGAAAAGGATGTTTGGTGTATTTTGCAACTTAATATGAACTTTAGCCAAACTGTCTATTTTAATCATCTGTCCTAGTTCAAAATGTTAATGCAACGGAAGAATTAAGCGAAAATGAACCAAAATATAGTTCATTTTTGTTCAACATGGAATTTGAACCTATGCCCATTAATAACCAAAGTCCACAGCCTTACTGATATGCTATATAAGTATATTGTTGTTACAAGCGTAGTATCTATAACTTGAAAAACAGTTTCTCTAATCAAGAGAAACATATACATGTTAGTGTTGCACACAAACATGCGTAAACATATCTAGAAACTTAAGGATCCTTAAAAAGGCTGGAAACTCAGAGACCCAAGGCTACGGCTATGGCTGGTTCGTTATGAAGTGAAATGTAACAAAGTAGGAAAACAGTTAATGATTTATCTACATAAATTTCATCATCAGACATTCACACAGTAATCTATGTTTTTTGTAGTGTTGGCTAAAGTAATATAATTGATAAATATTCCATTAAAGTTATATGTTTTTGTTTTGCAAAAATCATACTTGCATTAAAAATGCAAGTGCATAATATGAATAAACATTTATTTTGGAAAATATACAAATAGAAACATTGAATAAAAAAATCATACTAAAGACAATGCTGTCGACTTTTTATTCACAATATATCCAGTAAAAACCTGATTAGTTGTAAGTTGCGACAATATTGAACTAGCCGTGTGTTTGAGAACATAAAGTTAATGCTTTTTTGGAAACTGATAATTGATGTTCCAGATGTTAGATTCCCATACTTCTGAATCCATGTTTTTTTTAGAGAAATAATAATAGTAATGTTATATGATATGTTAAACATATTTTATATTTGAGCTACCCGTTAAGATATATCTTCACGTAGCTTGTCATCTTAAAAACAGTAGTCTCTGCCTACATTAATAAATACTCATATAGTTTGTATTCTACATATTTTGTATACACTAGATAACGTGTTTCTAGAAAAGAAAAAAAAGCTGCTCAAGCTTAGTAGTTTTTATTGCTTGCACGCCATACATCTCCAACCGATTACGAATCGTAAAAAATCGTAATATTACGTTTCATAATGAAAAAATTCCCACAACATAGAAAAGGAAGATGGTTCTATTCATCAAACATCTAAAGTCTATCGCTAATGTAACAACTGCTCCAAGTCGGTCACTTGTATAACAAGCGCCTGTGGTGGCACTTGTTAACTGACCAACTATTGCACTCGTTTAACTATGCTTAGTGAAGCTGATATATCAACTTCACTCAGTGTTGAATTTTTAAACTTAAAATTTCATGACCAATGATTTTTTCAATTTTTCCAACAATTCACACCAACAAAGTTAAATCTCAGACCATGTGGGGCAAAAACAAAATATAAATTAATGTTTGAGTAGGCCAAAAAGTACAACATTAATACATACGTGGGCATTTTGGATGCAAAGGGAAAGGTGGGGGGGGGGGGGGGGGGGATAAATTCTCATATGCGTGCGGTTCATGTATCCTTGTTGTATCATATTTTCATTTCTTGTCATTGGTGTCAAATCACATACATGGGTTTTTGATTTATAGCCACGTCATATAGGACTTTGCACATAATGCACACATATACATACATTTGTGCTGTTATCTTATATATGTTCAAGCACTTGTTATAGGTAATGCCACGTTAGACTTGATTTTTGTTTCAAATATATAAATTTATGTAATTAAGTTTCAGTCTCGTCAGCACTATGGTTAGGCGATTCGACTTTGGTGCAAGATGTCATGGGTTTGAGACTTGCATAGCATAATTCAAACATATATTGACATGTAATATGTTGTATGCTACCTAAAACTTGTTTCACTAATATTTTCTACCATCTAGATACTCAGTATCAGAAAAAATAATAAATCTCAATAAATGCAACATTTGTTTCACTTTTCGATATCCGTTGCTTACACATTAGCTGTGTTTAGAAAGATGCAACAAACGTTCACTTTTTTCGGTTAATAGAATCTGTTGCTAACTGTTAGAGATGACTCTTATTTCTATTGTTTTTGTAGACCGATTTGAATGTACAGTTGTCAAGAAATACTTACCTGAACTGTAACATCCCACACCCGCTAAGGTCACTCATAAAGG
This sequence comes from Allium sativum, assembly GCA_030737875.1. Taxonomy (NCBI): domain Eukaryota; kingdom Viridiplantae; phylum Streptophyta; class Magnoliopsida; order Asparagales; family Amaryllidaceae; genus Allium; species Allium sativum. The sequence continues at coordinate 743,261,173 of CM060921.1, forward strand.
GAATGCCTTAACTTCGGTGGAGAATTTTAAGTGAGTATAGAACAGAAAAATTACAACAAGACAGATATAAATACTTGAAAATCTAAAACATCATTTCATTGCAGCAGAAGGTAAACATTTTTAATTACAACACCATAAAGAGTCAAGTACTAAATATCCATCCTGATAAAAACATAAGTACATAATCCCACTACATAAACAATAGCCATAAAAGAAAAGATAAACTGGACTCTACATCACGGTCCAAGCTCCAAAAGATAGATAGAGAAATCTGATCAAAGCCCACTAGTGCTAGGCCCAACCTGAGGACCTGAGGGGGAAAAAGATAAAAACAACGGGGTCAGACATAAGTCTGAGTGAGCCCTATAACTTTAACAACACAATCATTAAAGTAATTAGGGTATGATATAAACTAGGTACGGGATGACTGGGGGTAAATGACTACACTAAGTAGCCCACTAGACATAAGGTGAACTAAGATAACGGTAAAGACGCATCTACCCACCCAAGGGTAATTACTAACTGCACCACACCAGTCATTCCTACTTAAAGGTTGATCCCACCAAAGGACTTAGAAAATTTACTCAGTAGTTTCGTGTACCCTTAGCTGACTACATAGGTGCCGTCTGCCCCTATCTCCACTAGGTGTACCCACTACTCTCCAAGCAATCGGCTCCCTACCGTAGATACCCGTGCTGGCCCCACAGTGGGGTGTATCACTCCCCAAAGTGGCAACCCGATACAACCAATGGTGCACGGCTTATACCTACACGATGCAACATCTTACCTACCAGCCCGGGTCCACACACGCATATGAAACCCGTTGGACTCGCGTTGGCACCGCTAACCCGTTTTGGCCTCTTATAATCAAGCCCAGTACGCGTGTCCCGTCCTCGACATGGGTCGAGCCCAATAAGATACATATGGGTTACTGGTTGAAATGGGCCCCCACAAGCTACCACCTAAGCTTGTCACTTTATCTAGTGCATCCAACTTAACCCTTTAATCATGTTTAATTACATGTTTCCACTTGGTTAAGTATTCTAATCGTATTTTCTATTGCCACCCAAGACAACCTACTAGATTTCCGCATGCCACCCCAGACACTTACTTGATTTCCACATGCCACCCAAGGCACCCACTTAACCCCTCATGCCCACTGCATGCTTATCTGGTTAAGTGTTTCTTAATTGATTAAGAACGTAACCGTTGTAAAGACCTCTCACATTAGACTATCTTTTATGACAGCTGGATTTGCTGGTTGGGTCCGGGCAGCCTTACGCCATAACCGAGTCTAACCTCGTGTCTATACACTTGTCACGTATTTAATTTGTGCCTAAGACCTCTCACATTGGGCCAATCATTTGTAGCCGCTGGATTTGCCGGTCGGTTCCGGGCAGTCTTCTGCTACAAAAGGGTCCAACCTCGTGTCTTAGTCGATTAATTACACCTAATTAATCACCCCCATATTTCGAATTAATTTTCCCTAATTAATTCCAATTTTAACGATGGACATAATTGACTCAATTATGTCCATCCACTTTATGGTATGCATAATCATACCAACTTCACACTATTTCATTAACATGTATATTAACCCCATCGTTCCCCACGTAATTCGCTAACATGACATAAAAGGGAAGATTCATCACAAATACAATGGGTTCAACTTGCATAACATTAGCATCAACATGGGTTAAAAGGTGTCAACATGCATATAGCATCAACCCAACTAGCATAAATAATCAACCCAAACTTGCATGAATCACATATGTCATAAGGAGGTTAACTTGCATAAGTTATTTATGTCATACAAAGGGGGTAAACTAGCATATGTATGTATGACATACAAAGGGGTTAACTTGCATATGTATGCATATCATACTAAGGTGTCAACTTGCACATGTCACTTGCATATAATCAAACACCAAACTTGCATAACATGTCATATATGAACTTGCATATAATCAAACACCAAACTTGCATAACATATCATATATGAACTTGCATATAATCATACACCAAACTTGCATAATCATGGTGTCATAATGGATCAATGTTTATCATAGCAATTTGCATAACTAGCATCATGAACACATAGCCTAACACTTGCATAACGTGCATAACATCATGATCATGTAGCATATAATTTGCATAACTTGCATAACATCATGAACATGTAGCATATGACTTGCATAACTTGCATAACATCATGAACATGTAGCATATGACTTGCATAACTTGCATAACATCACAAACACATAACATATAACTTGCATAACATGCATAACATCATTAACACATAGCATATAACTTGCATAACATGCATAACATCATTAACACATAACATATAACTTGCATAACTTGCATTGATCCACATTCATAGCCATAACCTCATTATATCCTATCATAATCATTTCAATAATTGGTCATTAAGGCTATAGAAACTCACAACTTGTTGATTAACACTCCTAAGAAGAAGATTAAGTTGCTAGAGTTGATTAGAGATTGATTTGAGAAGCTATCTTCCTCTTTAATTTGATGGAGGCTCCTTCAAGTTGCATTTTGACGGCATAACGGTGTTGTATCTATTTTTAGTATGAATTAGGGTAGTCTTAGGGTGTATTTATAGAGTAGTTAGGTGTTTTAGGCCATTAGATTAACCCTAAATCAGATTAGAGCCGTCAGATCTCGTCCTAGCCACCAAGCACAGCCCAAAAGCCAAACTGGTGCACCCAGGTCACCTGGGCTCGACCAGGGAGGTCGACCCCCAGGTCGACACTAGGGTCGACACCCTAGTTGACCTGGTGGGTAGGTCGACACCCCTGTCGACCCCCAGGTCGACTCCGTGGGTCTGGCGGGAATTTTTCCTGCCTCTTCTGAAATGTGAAATTTCTGTTTTTAAATCTGTTTTGAATTTCCGAAAACTTCTTCGGGCCTTAACTGGGTAATACGGACTCCGATTTTCGAAAGCTCGGACTCTATTTCGCGTATTTTTCCGAGACGAACGCAATGGCATAGCCCGTTTCCCTTGATTCAGATTTTAAAATTTAATTCTGCCCTGTTTTATATTATAGCAAGTTATTCAACATACGGGGTGTTACGTTCTCCCCTACTTAAAGGATTTCGTCCCCGAAATCTCTAAGTCAAGAAGAACGTATCCTACCAACCAAACAACCATCTACTAAACCATCCAACACTGGCATCCATTGTCCTTAGAGCTTCTAATGCTGTATGAACATATGCAAAAAGTGTGTGTATATGTTCCCTGTCTAATGCAAAATCAGGCGGTCTACTGATTCAGTTGACCTCCTTAATGCAAACCATGATAGTGCCATGCATCCAATATGTATGCGAAAGAACCTTATCGACACATACTATTTTTACATGAGTGCACAATCATTCACCAAAATGCATCATCCATATGATAACACAACCATTATACATCCATTAATATAGCTACCTACACAAAATTTTATGTAATATGCAATATGAAGTGATTGAGCCGATCTAGTGCCTAGAGTGTGTATATGCATCCACGAGCAACCACTAGCAACCACTTGCATCCACACGCATCCATCAAACATAACATGTCTCAAACACATGTTTCAACCATAAGTTTACCCTATCTAAAGGTCAAAGATACTAATGAGAGGACATACTAAAGATAAGATAAGTACTAGACAAACGATAAAGGAGAAGTTAAAAGACATACCCTCAAAAAGAAATGGGTACAATGAACGCATCTTCGCTTCTGTCTCCCAAGTAGCATTGCTCTCATCTTCTCCTCATTGCACTTTGACTAGTCGAACCTCTCTGTTTCTTAACTTCCTAATCTCCGACCCAAGGATGCGGGTAGGAGCTCGTCGAATAGTCGCATCACGCTCTACTTCCACTTCTCTAAGCAAGCTCGGCTCTACCACCTCTGCGGTCTCATGTAGACACTTCCTCAAATGTGACACATGGAATACGTCATGTACCCCACTAAGTCTCTCGGGTAAATCCACTCTATATGCCATCCGTCCAATCCTTTCCTTAATAGGAAATGGCCCAACAAATCTTGGAGCTAACTTCCCATCGGACCCAAAGCGAACTACATTCCGTAATGGAGATATTTTGACAAAGACCATGTCCCCAACATCAAACTCAAGATCCGTCCTCCTCTTATCCGCATAAGATTTTTGCCTATCTTGCGCTGCTTTCATCCTTCTTCGAATCAAATCAATCTTCTCCGAAGTCTCTCTAACCATATCGGGCCCAAGCAAGATCTTATCCGTAGATTCCCACCAACATGTAGGTGATCGACAAGGCCTTTCATAAAGAGCTTCGAAAGGAGCCATACCAATACTGGACTGAAAGCTGTTATTATACGCGAACTCCACCAATGGAAGATGCTCTTCCCATGTACCTCCAAAATCCAAGATACAAAGCCTCAAAAGGTCTTCCAGAACACGATTCACCCTCTCGGTCTGGCCGTCCGTCTGAGGATGATATGCGGTGCTCAGACACAACTGAGTCCCCACTGCTTCTTGCAAACTCTTCCAAAACTCACTAGTGAAGATAGGATCTCGATCACTCACTATGCTAGAAGGTACCCCATGTAATCGAACTATCTCTCGAAGATAAACTGAAGCTAGCCATGGAGCAGTCCTCTTGCTCTTCACGGGTATGAAATGGGCACTCTTGGTAAGTCTGTCTACCACAACCCAAATTCCTGTATTACCCTTCCTTGATCTAGGTAACCTATCAATAAAATCCATCGAGACGCTATCCCACTTCCATTGCGGAACTTCCAATGGGTGAAGCAAGCCACCTGGTTTCTTTTGCTCCGCTTTCACTTGTTGGCACACCAAGCATCTAGCGACATACTCGGCCACGTCTTTCTTCATACCGGCCCAAAAGAAAACTCGCTTCATGTCTTGGTACATCTTGTCCCCACCGGGATGAATGGTCATCCTAGAACGGTGTGCATCATCTAGAATAGCCTTCCTCAAACCCTCGTCTTGCGGTACACAAAGTCTACCGTCTCTACGCAAGCACCCCTTATCGTCTAGGGTGTACCTACTCAAATGGCTGGACGACTCCCCCCTTATGAGCCTCTCTACCAACTCAACCAACTGTGGGTCGTCCCTCTGTGCATCGCCAATTCGTCCCAAAAGAGTAGGTCTGACCTCCAAGGATGCTAGCAAACCGGGTATATAGTCAACGGAAGGTCTGAAATCAAACATCGAGATAAATTCCAATCTTCGTCGTTCCACGAACAATGGACTCAAGGACAACCTTTTTCTACTCAAGGCGTCCGCCACCACGTTACCCTTGCCAGGGGTATACGCTATCTCGAAATCATAGGATGCTGAGAACTCCATTCACCTTTGCTGTCTCAAGTTCAAATCCTTCTGAGAAAACAAGTACTTCAATGATTTGTGGTCAGTGAACAATTCGAACCTCTCTCCAAGAAGATAATGGCGTCAAATCTTAAGTGCAAAAACAATATCGGCCAATTCTAAATCATGGGTAGGGTAATTTTTCTCATGCTTCCTCAACTGCCTTCCACCGTAGGCTATTACTCTTCCCTCTTGCATTAAGACTGCGCCTAGTCCAGTCCCACAAACATCGGTATAGACAACAAATGATTTACTACCATCTGGCAACACTACGACTGGAGCTGTGGTTAAAGCTCTCTTTAACCGTCGGAACGCATCATCACAATCTACGTCCCATACGAAGACTAGATTCTTCTTCGTCAAGCGAGTTAATGGGGCTGATATCTTCGCGAAGTCCTTGATAAACTTCCTATAGTAGCCAGCCAACCCCAAGAAACTCCTCACCTCGGTAGCATTCTTCGGAACCTTCCAATCTTGGATGGACACTACCTTCGCGGGATCCACAGCTATCCCTTCCTTGGAGACCACGTGCCCCAAGAACCACACTTCCTTCCTCCAGAAGTGACATTTAGAGAATTTAGCCTTAAAGCTATGCGCTCGAAGAGTCCAACATTTCCCTAAGATGTAGGGCATGCTCTTCTTCACTCTTAGAAAAGACTAATATGTCATCCACAAAGACCACCACGAACTTATTAAGGTACTTCCTGAACACCCTACTCATCAAATCAACAAAATATGCAGGGGCGTTCGTCAAACCAAATGGCATCACCAGCCACTCATAGAAACCATCCGGAGTCCTAAAGGTAGTCTTGTCTATGCTATCCTCAGCCACCCTCAACTGATGAAACCCCGTGGCTAAGTCCAACTGAGAAAATACTGAAGCGCCAACCAACTGATCAAAAAGATCATCAATCCTCGGCAATGGGTGTCTATTCTTCTTTGTAAGCTTGTTGAGTTCTCTATAGTCTACACAAAGTCTGAGGGACCCATCCGCCTTCGTGGCAAAAACTACTGGAGCACCCCACTCCGATATACTTCGTCTTATGAACCCCTTCTCAAGCAACTCCCCTACTTGCTTATGGAGTTCCCTCCTCTCACGAGGAGCCATGTGGCGCACTGGTAAAGATACTGGTTTAGCATTATCCACCAGATATATTCGGAAGTCTATCTCCCGCTTCAAGGGTAAGCCCTTCACCTCCTCAAACACATCCGAGTATTCCCGGACTACTCTAACAGATCGCAAACTCTCGACTGAAGCGTCAAGCGATTCAAGATAACTTAGCATAACAGAATCCATGGGATTACAAGAGATCTCGAGAGTGTTACCCAAGCGGGTCATGAGCCTAACAACTCTCCTTTCACAATCAAGAACGGCACCATTACTGGATAACTAGTCCATGCCCAAAATCAACCCATAGCCCGTGAAGCCCAAAACAAAAGCATCACATCTAAACTCAACGCTAAGTATAGAAATCTTCAAACCCAAACATATCATGGACAAATAAGTGGAGCCCCTAATTGGGTTTGAAACAACCAAGGGATCATCTACTAGACTGGTGTCTAAGTGCAGTGACTCAACTAATGATGATGAGATAAACGAATGCGATGCGCCAGAGTCAAACAATGTACGGACAGGATGATCAAATAGAAAAACCAGACTTTCAACGGAAATAGTTCTACCTCTTTCCTGAATTGGTGGGACCGCGAGAGCCTGAACTTGCCCCCTTGCCTGACCCGGTGCCATAAGAGCTTGCACCTGTCCTCCTGAGGTAGATCCCGTCCTTTGCCCCTTCTTAGGGCAGTCCTTCACTAGATGCCCTGCTTCACCACAGTGGTAGCAGCCAGTCTTCTTCTTCTTCCGACAATCTTTGCTTAGGTGGCCTGTTATCCCGCAATTGAAGTACTTCTTCTTCCCCTTGCCACCGTTGCCTTTCCCACCTTTGTTTTGTTGCTGTTGAGGTCTCTTTTGATCTCCTTTCTTCTCGGGTGCCTTATTAGCATTGGGACCCTTCTCTTCCTCATGCATGAGTGCCATGTCAACTAGCTTCTCAAAGGTGGCCCCCATAGGGATGTGAGTCATAGCTAATCCATGCGTTGGTTCATTCAAGCCCTTAACGAACCTCAAAGCCTTCTTCTCCGGTGTATTCACCATGTCTATGCCAAACCTTGCCAATTGATTAAACTTGTTGACATATTCCTTCACCGAGAGGTTTCCTTGCTTTAGAGTCAAGAACCTTTCCATATACAAGTTTTCCTCCGCCCTTGAGAGAAACTTTGCCATAAATCTTTGCCTGAAATCCGCCCAAGAGTCAATAGGGCGCTCTCCATTAGTGACCTCCCACCAGAATGAGGCCTCTCCCTTCATTAACCAAGCAACTAACTTGACTTTCTTTCCTTCTTCCATCTCAAAGATATCTATCAACTCTTCCACCTCCTTAAGCCAATCTCTAGCTTCCACAAAAGTTTCTGATCCTTGAAAAGGTTTCCCTCCCATAGCTTTAAATTCCTTGCAAGTCTTAGCAAAAGTATCCGTGCGAGGAGGAGGGGGAGGAGGAAGATCGGGTGCTACTGTTGGTGGAGGAACATTTGCTGGACCCGCAGTGACGGCCTTAGCCTCCATCAATCTCCTATACCATACTGGTATCGTCACACCCTCCGGAAAGTTAAGATCTTCAGCCATGCTGAAACGAAAAAGGAAAGATTCAAAATGGAGAACTCGAAAGATAAAGATATGGCTATTGGGGATTATGCTTTTCTTTCAAAAACCTTTCTCTTTAAAGACATGTTTTTGAAAATACTTCTTCCAAAAATATTTTTAGAAAAATAGTTTTCTAAAAATTTTATCTGTTCTGGTAACCTTCGCTCTGATACCACGTGTAACACCCCACACCCGCTAAGGTCACTCATAAAGGGAATGCCTTAACTTCGGTGGAGCATTTTAAGTGAGTATAGAACAGAAAAATTACAAGACAGATATAAATACTTGAAAATCTAAAACATCATTTCATTGCAGCAGAAGGTAAACATGTTTAGTTACAACACCATAAAGAGTCAAGTACTAAATATCCATCCTGATAAAAACATAAGTACATAATCCCATTACATAAACAATAGCCATAAAAGAAAAGATAAGCTGGGCTCTACATCACGGTCCAAGCTCCAAAAGATAGATAGAGAAATCTGATCAAAACCCACTAGTGCTAGGCCCAACCTGAGGACCTGAGGGGGAAAAAGATAAAAACAACGAGGTCAGACATAAGTCTGAGTGAGCCCTATAACTTTAACAACACAATCATTAAAGTAATTAGGATATGATATAAACTAGGTACGGGATGACTGAGGGTAAATGACTACACTAAGTAGCCCACTAGACATAAGGTGAACTAAGATAACGGTAAAGACGCATCTACCCACCCAAGGGTAATTACTAACTGCACCACACCAGTCATTCCTACTTAAAGGTTGATCCCACCCAAGGACTTAGAAAATTTACCCAGTAGTTTCGTGTACCCCTAGCTGACTACATAGGTGCCGTCTGCCCCTATCTCCACTAGGTGTACCTACTACTCCCCAAGCAATCAGCTCCCTACCGTAGATACCCGTGCTGGCCCCACAATGGGGTGTATCACTCCCCAAAGTGGCAACCCGATACAACCAATGGTGCACGGCTTATACCTACACGATGCAACGTCTTACCTACCAGTCCGGGTCCACACACGCATATGAAACCCGTTGGACTCGCGTTGCCACCGCTAACCCGTTTTGGCCTCTTATAATCAAGCCCAGTACGCGTGTCCCATCCTCGACATGGGTCGAGCCCAATAAGATACATATGGGTTACTGGTTGAAATGGGCCCCCACAAGCTACCACCTAAGCTTGTCACTTTATCTAGTGCATCCCACTTAACTCTTTAATCATGTTTAATTACATGTTTCCACTTGGTTAAGTATTCTAATCGTATTTTCTATTGCCACCCAAGGCAACTCACTAGATTTTCATATGCCACCCAAGACACTTACTTGATTTCCACATGCCACCCAAGGCACCCACTTAACCCTTCATGCCCACTACATGCTTATCTGGTTAAGTGTTTCTTAATTGATTAAAAACGTAACCGTTGTAAAGACCTCTCACATTAGACTATCTTTTATGGCAGCTGGATTTGCTGGTTGGGTCCGGGCAGCCTTACGCCATAACCGAGTCTAACCTCGTGTCTATACACTTGTCACGTATTTAATTTGTGCCTAAGACCTCTCACATTGGGCCAATCATTTGTAGCCGCTGGATTTGCCGGTCGGTTCCGGGCAGTCTTATGCTACAAAAGGGTCCAACCTCGTGTCTTAGTCGATTAATTACACCTAATTAATCACCCCCATATTTCGAATTAATTTTCCCTAATTAATTCCAATTTTAACGATGGACATAATTGACTCAATTATGTCCATCCATTTTATGGTATGCATAATCATACCAACTTCACACCATTTCATTAACATGTATATTAACCCCATCGTTCCCCACGTAATTCGCTAACATGACATAAAAGGGAAGATTCACCACAAATACAATGGGTTTAGCTTGCATAACATTAGCATCAACATGGGTTAAAAGGTGTCAACATGCATATAGCATCAACCCAACTAGCATAAATAATCAACTCAAACTTGCATGAATCACATATGTCATAAGGAGGTTAACTTGCATAAGTTATTTATGTCATACAAAGGGGTAAACTAGCATATGTATGTATGACATACAAAGGGGTTAACTTGCATATGTATGCATATCATACTAAGGTGTCAACTTGCACATGTCACTTGCATATAATCAAACACCAAACTTGCATAACATATCATATATGAACTTGCATATAATCATACACCAAACTTGCATAATCATGGTGTCATAATGGATCAATGTTTATCATAGCAATTTGCATAACTAGCATCATGAACACATAGCCTAACACTTGCATAACTTGCATAACATCATGATCATGTAGCATATAACTTGCATAACATCATGAACATGTAGCATATGACTTGCATAACTTGCATAACATCATGAACATGTAGCATATGACTTGCATAACATCACAAACACATAGCATATAACTTGCATAACATGCATAACATGATTAACACATAGCATATAACTTGCATAACTTGCATTGATCCACATTCATAGCCATAACCTCATTATATCCTATCATAATCATTTCAATAATTGGTCATTAAGGCTATAGAAACTCACAACTTGTTGATTAGCACTCCTAAGAAGAAGATTAAGTTGCTTGAGTTGATTAGAGATTGATTTGAGAAGCTATCTTCCTCTTTAATTTGATGGAGGCTCCTTCAAGTTGCATTTTGACGGCATAACGGTGTTGTATCTATTTTTAGTATGAATTAGGGTAGTCTTAGGGTGTATTTATAGAGTAGTTAGGTGTTTTAAGCCATTTGATTAACCCTAAATCAGATTAGAGCCGTCAGATCTCGTCCTAGCCACCAAGCACAGCCCAAAAGCCAAACTGGTGCACCCAGGTCACCTGGGCTCGACCAGGGAGGTCGACCCCCAGGTCGACACTAGGGTCGACACCCTAGTCGACCTGGTGGGTAGGTCGACACCCCTGTCGACCCCCAGGTCGACTCCCTGGGTTTGGTGGGAATTTTTCCTGCCTCTTCTGAAATGTGAAATTTCTATTTTTAAATCTGTTTTGAATTTCCGAAAACTTCTTCTGGTCTTAACTGGGTCATACGGACTCCGATTTTCGAAAACTCGGACTCTATTTCGCGTATTTTTCTGAGACGAACGCAATGGCATAGCCCGTTTCTCCTGATTCAGATTTTAAAATTTAATTCTGCCCTGTTTTATATTATAGCAAGTTATTCAACATACAGGTTGTTACATGAACCCTCTTTATCTTCATTTTAGATACGGATGATTTTGTTATACCTAGCTTTGGAGTCGATATGGATTTGAACCAAGAGGATTTGTCTGAATCAACTGATGATAAAACTCCAAAGGTATGATATGGTTTTATGCGATAAATTGACATTACTTTATTTGGCTGTTATAACTTTTTTTCACGTTACAGTTGTTGCTGAAGGTATATGATAATTGTATTATCTGAATGATGTAACAAAATGAAGCACATGTTAACAAAAGAAGAAGTTATAAATTAATCTTTGGAATGGCACAATGATATGTTGTAGATAGTACAAACATGTTTGTACAGCTTAGTCTGTAATCACAGGCAGTTCGTTGTGTAGGTTCTCACCTAAATTGGTGAATGATGGAAAAAATTGACTGTATTGTGTTTCATAATACACTTTACAATCATATGAGCTAAGCATCAAAAACCAAGCAGTATGGTTTATGTTTGTCTAGAGACCGAATTCAGGATTTCTACCATCCCTAGAAAGGAGAAGTTATCACATCATCTTATAAAAGCTTCAGTATTTCGATAAATGGACTTGAGAAGCTTTAATAATGATTTACTTTAGCTGAACAGATAGTACATATTCCCAAATATTGAATAAAGAAATGTTTTTTTTTCTCCAGCCTATGATAGGATTAGCATTCTCTACTGCACACAGGTTATGAAGGAAGATGAGAAGATGTACTTGGGTCCAAATGGCACTCCTCCACGAGCTAAGCAAGACTCAAGTGCACCAAATCGCAAGAAGAGACTCAAGCAGAAATTGAAGGAGGCTGATCGCAAACATTCAAATAATGTCGGGCACGAAAATAAAGTAGAGCATATTCGAGAGCTCGTGGGAAGTAAACCCAGTAATGATAGGGTGATGCTTAAAACTTCAAACAGAGATTGGCTTGATCCTCATTGCCATGAATCTGAATTTGACAAGCCTTCTTGCTAGTAATTTTCAAGTCAAATCAAACTGTTATAACCATCTTACCTTACAATGCTATTTTGTACTTTATAATTTTCCCTTTTTTTGTCACTTGAAAATAAACCTAGTGAGTTGTACGTACTGGCCTCACATTCTCGTGTATTATGGTGAATTAACCGCATACACATAGATACTTTCTTTTTTTAGTATCACTGGTGTGGTCCTTGTTTTGTACGCTGTTTATGCTAGACGAGCGTTATGGCATGTACTTTGTGCATGAGTTGTTTTTTCCATACGCATTCAACCTAAAATAATTTGTATGCATGTGTGTGCACACAAACGTGCATGTGCTGAAATCAAGGGGTTTTAATTTTCATTTTCAAGTTTCAATAATTAATGTTTTGTTGGTTTCAATTTCAGTCTATGTTATTAATTAATAAAAAATAAATTTGTAAGTAAATTTTATTTTTTTATATCCTATTTTTTAATATAATTTTCCGTTCTTTTTGTCACTTGAAACTAAACCTGGTGTGAGTTGTACGTACTGGCCTCACTTTTCTTGTATTATGGTGAATTAACAGCATACACATAGATACTTTCTCTTTTTTGTATGACGGGCGTGGTCCTTGTTTTGTGCACTGTTTATGCTAGACGAGCGTTGCATGTACTTTGTGCATGAGTTGTTTGTTTTTTAATTTGATATGTCACGCATTCAACCTAAAATAATTTATACTTTTATGCATGTGTGTGTATGCATGCATGTATTGAAATCAAAGGGTTTTTAGTTTTATTTTCAAGTTTCAATAATTAATTTTTTGTTGGTTTCAATTTCGGTCTTTGTTATTAATAAATAAAAAATAAATTTATAAGTATATTTTATTTTATTTTATCTTATTTTTACGGGTTTTTAGCCTTAAAGACAAAATGAACAAAAACCAGTTTCGTGAAGATAAAAGGTTAAAATTTTATTTATAAGGACAAATTTTAGTATAAAGAAAGGAACTCAGGTGTCCACTATAATTCCTCCATTTACACTAAAATTTGTCCTTATAGACAAAATTTTAGCCTTTTGTCCTTATGCAACAATTTTTTTGTTCATTTTGTCTTTGATGCTATTTTCCTATTAAAAAATTTAGTAAGATTTTACGGACTTTTTGAATTGTTAAAGAATATTTATTTGTTAAATTTTATTTTTAAGCGATATTAATATTTAGTAATATTAATTCGGAGCCTGTTTGAAATGGTAAAGTAACTTAATTTGCTATATCCTACTTTCTATTGTCCTTGCTCTCTTCTCTTTCTCGTTTCCCATACGTCCCCCATCCTCGTCCTCATCCGGTCATCCTTACCATCAATCTCCTGTGTTCCCGTTCTCACGTTCTAAACAGTTGTAGGGTCCGTTTGATTTTGAACGGGAAGGGTTATTTGGAAGGGGAATTTGAAGGGGAATTGTTGCGAACGGGGAATGTGTGTGTGTGTGTCTTTTTTTTTTTTTTTTTTTTTTATTTTTTTTACGAAAGGGGCATTTTGGAAGGGGCAGAGCTATTATTTTATTGTTTGTGTATATATCATTTTTAATTGTTTGTGTTTGTGTGTGTTTATTGCTGAACAGAATAGTAGATTGCAGAATACAAATTGCAGAATTAAAATTACATAATTGCGGAATACAAATTGCATAATTTAAAATGCTAATATAAAATACATAATACAATGAAACTTTTTTAATGCATTCCCGCGACAACTAGTTCATTTCGTATATTGTCTCGTACAACTGCCATAGTGGATGTTGTTCTGGTTCTTTGAACGAGTTCTCGATCTCTGTTTCCGGGATTTGATATACTGTAGTATTCTTTGAGATATTCGTCTGGCACTAAATCAGGGTTGTCATCATACGACATAAAATCTGGATCGCCAGCGTTGTATTTTCTGATGTAGTTATGAATAGCCATTGTAGCAGTAACAATTTGTACTTGAACATGGTATGGATACGTCTGCATGTTACGTAAGATGACAAATTTTTTTTTTCAAATACCAAATGTTCTTTCAATTGCAATACGCAAACTAGAGTGATAGCAGTTGAAAATTTCGTTTTCTGACTTCGGTTCATTTTATGTGTCATTAAAGTCTGGTATATGATATCTCATGGATCGGTAAGGAGTTATATGTCCTTGCAATAGTGGATATCCTGAATCCACTAAATAATACTGCCCGACAGGAGGATGAGGGAAATTAAGATCCGGATTATTTATAGCTTCCCGAAATACTTTAGCATCGTGCGCAGTTCCTTCCCATCCCGCTCTTACAAACGTAAAAGTTAAATCAAACGCACAAACAGCCATAATATTTTGTGTAGCAGATCTTTTCCGCCCTACAAAACATTGCATGTCTTCTTGACCCATGTGAGTCATCACATGTGTCCCATCAATAGCCCCAATACAATTTTTAAAGAAAGGATAATATCGGTTTGAAGAACGAATTTGTTCTGCGATTCGGTTAAATTGGGTATCAGCCGGTCTAATAATATCAACTGCCAATAAGAGAACTGAATATGAAAAATAACATTAATCGTGCCGTTTGATCGTTGAAACCGCTTAGCAACCTGCCTTGTAGGGAGGGCCAATGCAATAATATATAGGAATACAACCACCATTTCTTTGACTGTTATGTGCATTGAGTCTTTCAATCCGTAATTTGCTAACCGTTCACACAAGGATCTGAAACATAATCGCTTCATTCGAAAATTGCTATGACAACAATCTGCGTGTTCTGATAGTATTTCATGAACCCAAGCAAGGCCGAAACATACAGAATTATGTATTCTACTCCTTTCTCGTGTTTGATTAGCCATAAGTTCTTGAGCATCTAACAAATCTTGCAAATCTTCACAATCAGATTCATCACTAGCTGCCATAACTTATTAAAGAATAGGAGGAAATGAAGAGTGGATATGGTGATGTAGTGTTGAAATGGGTGGAATATATAGAGAGAGAGGGAAAAAAGGAGGGCAAAAAAATATCTGTCACGTCGAACGTGCGTCGGACGCGTCCGAAGCATCAGACGTGAAAGCTAACCTTTGAGCCGTTCAGCTTGAAGGGGCAAATACGTGGATCCCACTTCGGCCCGTCAGACACAGATGCGAACATTAACTACCCAGTTGGAAAATCAAACGGTACCGTAGTCTTTAGAGTTTTGCGTGATATCCCCCTTTCGCTGTCCCTTGCCCTTCCTAACTTCTTTAGTCCCCGATCTACTTCGTCAGAACTTGTTACTTGCCTTGCTATGGACTTTTCATGATGCTTTTCCCCAACCTAAAAATATGTCCATAGTAGCCAATTGTTGCTAGAAGATCGGGTGGTGTTATGTGCCTTCTTTTTACAAGACCTAGTTGTCAAAATTTTGAATCACAAACTGATAGGAATGAATGCAAGAAAACTAAATAGAGGGCGGATTGGAAGTACTTAGTAAATGGACAAGTAAGGAGGAGGTCTAAGGAAATACAAATAAAAAGAACAAGTAAACGGGAAGAAGATATAAAGAAGAGAGCAGAAGAATAGATTGAACAATATCATATTTATCAGAATTCGAATAAAATACTAAATTTATCCATTCAACACAATAACCATACAGTGTTTAAGACCTGCGATTTATAGGGTGTTACAGACATCTAACTGAACCAATAATACAAAATTTAATAAATTACAAAGTTTGTATAATAAAATTAAAACACTCCACCTCTTCACACTTTAGCAATGAGTGTGCACATGCACGAGTAATTCCAGCATTAAATCTAGGATTGACTATTAGGTCTGCTTGACATTGTTTTCTTCATCATGTTTATGCCTTCGTGGAGCTCCCATGTCATCTGAGTTGGTCATAGTGATTGAATTTGATTTGAAAATTGTATTGGATACATAAGTGTTTGACGAAACGACACCAAAAACCTCTATTTTGAGTTCCCATGTCATCTGAGCTGAAGAACTAACAAGTTAGATTTTCTTCACTTGCGCCTATTGTTTATGCTTCTGACTAAATGTCATCACCTACCTCGTTTCTGTCGATTATGCCGCTACAATATGTGTGTCGGATTATTTGTGCACAAATGGAGCTCCGTTAGAGCATGCCCGAACATGACTCTGGTGGTCTTCTCTTCGATCTCCAATGCTTTAACTCTAGAAGTATGCATTGATAAAATGTCCACATTAAAATGTGGATGTTGTAAAGGCCTCTGTTGGTCTTTTGTGTTTAATCGAAACCGTCGACATATGGGGAATTATACTAACAATTTGGTGTAACAGAGCCTATGGTTGCTACTATGGAGGTTATTGAGCGAAGCGAGAAATCATCTTATCCTTTTCTTCTTACACTCAAATCTACCTAATTATGTTGTCTCATATCGTCTAGTGCATTCGTATGGATCAAAACTTCTGATCAAAGGGTAAATCATTTAATGATAAACGTATTGAATCAAAAATTTAAATGATCTGTGCAAATGGTACAAATATTAATCAAATTTTCGACCTTAGACCAAACTCTAGATATCCAAACGATGCAATAAAGAAGAAGAAAATATGTGTACTACTCGTGATTATTAGGTGAACTTATATTTGATTAGAAATACGATTTTACCTGAATGGTTTGTTACCGTTAAGCTTATTGTAATTTAACAAATTCCATATAGACTTCGGTACTTGAACCTTTTACCTATTATTGTGGACCGAGTTCACATTAGAGAGACAATTGTGTTTTAGTTATTCTCAAATTGGACCAAGGATATACACATTGTATTTATATTTATGCCTAATTTCATTGTGGACCAAGTTCAAATTAGAGAGACAATTGTATTTTTTAGTTATTTTCAAATTGGACCATGGATATTAATATTGCATTATAATTTATGACTAATTTTATTTGATTTTTCAACGTTAAAATCGAACACAGTGATATATAAAAGTTATATGACGATTTGATTAATTATGAAGTCAGAAATTAGTTAAATAAGTAATGACTCGATATAAGCCAAGTGAATGTTTTATTAATGACCATACTAGATCACACCATGAATCGGTCATAGAAGCGGCTATTTATGTATAATATATACATATATATATATATACATGCTATAAAATAAATATTTTAAATTACATATGTAAAACATTATTTGACCAATAAGAAATAATATTTTTCTACAAAAAAACAACTAATTTTTTTTATTAAAAGAACATGTTTTATAGAATAATATTACATATGTATAATTAACTATATTAAGTAATTTTGACATATACATGTATATTATTGTTAGTACCACTAATGATAGTTTTGATGATATCAACCTTAGATGTATCATCCTACACCTCTTAACATACCCCTAACGAGTTATATTAAAGAATGTGGAGCATCTAGGTATAACTAAAAACTTACAGAGTCTAAGGTCACATGACATAAAATAATTTATAATGGAAACATTTCAGAGTAATAAAAGCATTTCATAGAATCATAACTTAAAAACCATTATTTCAAAATCATCAAAACCACCAAAGGTCTAAAAATCTCAATCTCATGAAAAAACCACATCAGAGTACATGCATAAAATACCCCATCACAAACCAATACAACAGAATCAAATGAAATGGTAAAGATAAGGTGATAACATGAAGAGAATATGGAGCTCTAAGGATTCACTTCAAGCTGTATTTAGTCGAACATTATCCTATAAGCCTAATAAGGGAAAATAGAATGGACCAGACATATAAGTCTAATGAATAAAAGTAACTATCAGAAAGAAAAAATTCAAGAGATAATAGACTTAAAAGCAGTTCTAAGTGTTACAAGATTTTAGCTTCCGTGATAAACTGAAGGTGATTACATAGGATGATTGTTTGCACTATAATTTGTACAATGGAAGTAAAGTATTGTTTATGAATGATTTCTAATTCTACCTTGATCAGCCTGCCACTCTCCACCATAAAGCTAACATAATAGTTGATGCCCCTTACACCAAATCGGAATGTGCTCACACAGTCATCTTTAGGATGGGCCACCCTTTTGTGGTCAATCATTTCCAGCACCGAAGCCATCCACTTACTCGTTCAGATGAACACCAATCTATTAGTGCTTGAGAACTCAAAGAGAATTACTTCCAGCACTAATGCTTGCAAGCCTGGACAACGGGTGAACTTTCTTTCGTTCTCCTCTTTGTTAGGTCACTTATTTCACACGTCGACATATGTGACTAATCGCAGTCGGATGGGTGCCCAAAAAGTAATCTAGTTGCGCTCCCTCATAGCCCACTATGACTAAGTCTTAAAATATTGGCCAATTATTTCCCGCATCGATGTGTGTGCTTGTATGTCATTGTGACAACCCCCAACTATTCTAGGTAAAACTATGGGTCATTTATTTCCACCCTGACGAACATCACGTTCGTCGTTGGGACGAGCTCCAACTATGTTGTTAGGTCTTTTACTGTTTTGTGATAATCAGTGTTTAAAAAGTTGCATATTTCTATCATGAGCTAATATCATAATAATTATATCATTAGTCTTTTTTCCTGTTATTATAACAGATGCTATAATTTAGCTTTAAGTTTAAAAACTTGTTCTTTTACTTCTATTTTTTTTATATAAAAGTTCATTTTTTATTATAAATTTACATAAATTATATGTGTGTTTTGTCTTTTCTGTAAATTCTGCGTTTTCTATTTAAATCTGTGTTATGTGAGATTTCTCTTTTTTCAACAATTTCCACATAAATTAAATAGATCTAAAACTACTTCTGTTTTTGAAAATTGCAGAATTATAAGCTAATTAACACATGTAAAAGAAATGTAAATAACCACGAATTTAAAAATAAACTCTACTAAATTGTAAACTAGAACTATTTAAAAGCCAAAATCCTTAATTTTTCTGGATTTAAAATTTGTAGTTCTTTCCACTTACTTGTGGTTCTAAGCAGGAGTCCTTGGCATTCTTTGGTCATTTTCTCTAGATCTTCTAATATTAGAATTATTGTCTTCATCCTCAAAGAAAATAGTTAATTTAGGTCTAAACCTCTAAAAACTTAGAGGGAAACCTAGGCATAGAGGAAGAAGAATATCACGCCCCGAATTCGCCCAGGCTCCGAGGAGACAGGAAAACGTGGATTGTGTTGAGAACATGACGTATCAGAACACAAACATGAGAATATTTCATTGCTATTACAGCAATTTACATCAGAATACAAGAAATCAGATAAATAATATATAACGGAAAAAATATTAGAGATTAAAATACACAAATTTAAAATGTATAAATACAATGTACAGCAGAAATACATCAACTAACACAACTGAAGTGAATAACGGATATAAAGCTTTCCGAATATTGCTCCAGCTGTAATCCAGGATCCTATGTAAAGAAATATATGCAAAACCAAAACAACTAGCTACCCATGTAGAAAATATGGGCACCCAGAGTTTAGGTAGAACAATAAACACCGAGCCAGTCATGGGACTGGTGTAAGAACTCAAAATGATTATTAAACTTTTACTTTAAAATATGGTATATCATGGGACCATGCCGTATGTCATGGAACAGGTTTACTCCCATGAATACTCTGACAAAGAAATTTTATAAACAACACAATGTTTTTTGAAAAAAATGAAGCTATTATAAGACTTAGGTCCCATCACATAATGCAACGCAAGCTGAGGATAGAGTTTTCCCTTATAATAGCCAAACATGCTTGATACGCTTAAGAAAATCATTTAGATATTACTATAAGAGCATAGTGTCAAAACAACTTCAAATATAAATGTATCAATCATAGACGACATAGGTACCATATATTATGTCGCCATATACAGGTTTACAAATAAAACCTAAAGGTCGCATATTGGAAATTTGGTTTCCATCTATGAACCAAGGCCGATTCGAGGCACACTAGTAATGCCTCAGGATTACAAGCTCTGGGAAACCCTAGGTTAGTCACATGGCCGGTCAACCTTCGCTGATTAGTTATACCATAAACTATATGTTAGCTGGTTCTATCGAACCTCCAATATGGCCAATATCGTCAAGCAAGTCTAAAGCCATTGGAGACCATGATATCAAATCTGAGGTACCTCACAATCCATCAAATAATATGCAACATCCACATGAGTAAAATGTCCGGGCTCCATACCTTGACATTACCCGTAGTTAGAAACAAACATATGTCCATTTCCATATGTTCATCATCCCTTTTTTGGTACATACCGGGGTGCGAAGCCCGCAAATTAACGCTACACAAAGCTATGCTATTTAAAGCCGTGCTATGATCATCAACCACAAAGCATTGCTTTTCAACAAAAGCTTTGATCCATGCATCTCAGCATGCCACATTGTCAATCCATACCATACCATTGATATCTACCAATATATAACCTCCAAGCCCGTATGTCTTAGAGAAGGGTGTTAAGCAAGAGAATAAATTCTTCAACACCAAACAGATATATATTTAGCAGAGATCAATGAATGCAGGGCGGAATACAACGCCCGACATACAATCCATTTGCAAGTCCGTTCTAGGTTTGAACGAAATTGTAGGCACCTTATTCCTTATCCCATATGTCCAATACAGGAGAGAGTCCTCGCATATCTGGTCGATCTCCAAGTACGTCTGGATGATCACCACTTATTACCTTGTCTTAGGTGTACATCCCAATCAAGAAATCAATAATCATCCAAACAATGTGAATATCTTCGGTCTTCAACCACCGTCTTCATCGTTGACTATCAGTCGTTATATTAATTATTCAAAACGGGTTAAACCCGGTCTTTCCGAATAATTCACATATCTTATAATTAACTATTATAAAAACACGTCATACGCCTCATTCCAATCTAGAGTATTCTTTTATTCAGATGTTCTTGGAAATCATTTCAAAATGTTGTTAATATCTTTTCTCCACTTAAACCAGGCTTATCAACTAGTCGGGATTAGCGAACCTTATTGAAATAATCATTTATTTTATTGTTCCAATCCCAACATATTCATCCCATGGAGCAAAACTAGTAGTAATCCATATTTAACGCCATTATGTTATCGATAAAATTAATTACCGTTCAATGTTTCAAATCTAATTAAAGATTTAACTATTGCATGGAGTAAAACTGGTGGTTCTCCATTCTCGACATTTTTTGAATTCGGTAAATTTACCTACCTCATTCTCATTTCAATCTAATTAAAGATACATGAAAACTCCACTTAGTTTTAATATCAAAAATAATCAAGTTTAGGAAAATTAATCATGTCTTTTATTGGATCAAAGAACTAATGCCATTTAAAACAAAGTTTACGATAAAACCAAAAATTCTCTTCCATTCAAATTGAACCTTCACGGAAAACATCGATTCAAATTTTTGAATCGGACTAATACTATAAACAGAATAATGACAAAGCCTTTTATATTCCATAAATAGTAAATGCCTTCCTTCAAAGAAGCTCACCTCGATTATCACTAAATCGCAATTCCAATTTCTTTTATTAAATTGGAAAAAACTTAGGAAAGTTTCCATTCAAATCCATCTCAATTCATAAGTTGGAAAAATTCTGGTTACAAAACCATTTCAATTCATTTAAGTTCCTTTTTGTGACCATCCGAAATCGGACATCAAAACCAATCTTTAATATTTTAGTGTCCATCCAAAATCGGACATCAAAACTAATCTTTAATTCATCATTGAATATTATATCAAAATATTCGTTGTTTTCCGAATTGGAATGTGACTCAATCAATTACCATATAATTTTATTTATATAGATTCCATACATCACATGCATTCAAAAATAGTGATTAACAACTATTAAACATCCAATTCACATCCAGAGTGTAATCTACAACTATATAAGCATTAAATAACGCTTACTACGGCTTGTCAATCAATCAATCGACATATAACTAAACACAAGGGGGATGTATAAAGTTATTATCATCCCCAGACCCGTGTGGGGTTTTCAATCAACATTCAATGATTAACTTTTGCATATTTGGGCGATGTGTAAAATTATCGTCCCAATACCTGTGTGGGGTTTACATCACAATCCATGCGAACTTATATATTATTTTCAAAGCTTAATAATGATAACATTTAAAACTGTAACATCCATCAACCACCAAACAATTATTTCAATCATAGGCAATCAACATATATTCAGTTATATAAATATATAAATAACTATACAAAATATTTGAGCGAGAGAGTTCTCACCATTCGTTTCCACTCCGTCATTCTTTAATTGATGATTTATAAAATGATTTCGTAATAATCAGCTGTTGAAATCTGTGAATTGTATAAACTAAAAAGTCACAAACGAAGTCCAAACGGTCTGGACTCCGACCGGGAAGGATCCTGGATTAATATAGAATTTGGACCGAGGACCTCCAGTCCACAAGTCAAATTCAGTCGACTGGTCCATTCTGACCAGTCGACTGGTCAGAACTTGGGTTCCTGCCTGGCTTGATACCAGTCGACTGGTCAGAAATGCACCAGTCGACTAGTGGCTGTTAATCAGCCTTATATGCTTTTTTTTTCTTTTCTCTTCTATAAATCGATTTGGCGAACCATGCAGGCTATGTACTTGAGTTAGATGATAATGTGGCCTCATAACCTTGTCGAAACAACTCTCTAACACATGCATTATGATATATGCATAAGATTGCTATGATTTCGATCATATATTCTAAAATGAACAAATTCCGTAACCATAGCTATCCAATGCGATATGAGCGAATTGTGAAGTCTTAGTACTTGCCGGTGCGACAACGATGCTTCACAATATCGCTAAAAACCCATGGCATGTGCATTCGATTATGTGCACATTCAAAACGAGAAATTCCAATGCTATGAAGCTAAAACTAATGAACCGGAAAAAGTACACTCATCTAACTAGTTCATATGCATATACTTAACTCTAAATGAACCTAAATCACCTTATACAAGCTAGTAGATTATGCCATAGACACTAAGAACTCACAAAGATCTCACCTTTGCTTGCTAGAACCAAGAAATCAATCCTAAGACAAGCTAGAACAACCTCTCTTCGAATATTGCATGCAAATCTCCAATCTAAACATATAATTGAATTTCCTAAGAGTTAGGTCATAGGAAATCAAAGAAATCAAAGAGGAAACAAGATGGAGAAGATAAAGGGAGCTTGCTTACCCTTATTCTTAGATTTGCACTTGATTTCAACAAGATTGAAGCTTGGAATCAAGAACTCTAGCTTAGGAATTTCTATTTCTCATTCCACTCTCCATTTTCTAATTTTTCTCTAGGCGTGGAAGTGAATGAGAGGGAGAGGCTAGTTTGGGAGTTATAAGGTGGGCTAGGTTAGCTAAATCAGGACCCTACCAATGGGCTAAAACTCTGAAGCTCGGAATATACAATCGTTTATACTTTTTGAGCATGTAAACGACGTTTTGAACTCAATGGAAGTGGTTTCGAATGCAAATTCGTCCATATGCAAAAAGTGATATTTTGGTCTTATATCCAATGAAAATGATTAAAATTTCTCCGACTCCAAAGGTATCGAAGCTTATAGTTTTCGAACACGTAAACAACATTTTGAACTCAATGGATGTGGTTTTAAGTCCAAATTCATCCGTATGCAAAAAGTGAGTTTTCTACGGACCATATACACAATTTAAATATATATATATATATATATTAAATTCCGTAGCGACTATTCTAAATTTTAATTTAGACATAGCTTACAATTTACAAAGTGAAATCTCAGTTTCTTACCGTCGTTAGAAAATTACAATTCAGAATATTCTGACATTTCTTATTTTATCAAATTCTGATTAATATTGAATTCGATATATTCGTTCAAAGTTTAAAAATCAAATTTTCAAACCACTACACCATTTCAAATTCGTATTTAATTAAATTATAAATTTTTACGTCCTAACTTCGATTTAAAATAAATTCTACATCATTTATTCTCAAAATAAATCATTTAAAATATTTAATTTCCATGAAAATTAATTAAAAATAATTTTGGGTTGTTACAATCTCCCCAACTTAAAACATTTTCGTCCTAAAAAAAGAACAGAGCTGAAATTTGTTTAATTAACTAACTCAACTTTCATTTTGGCTGGAGTTCTTCAACCTTTCAGTTTCTAAGAAAATCTAAATTTCCCTGAAATTTGGCTAACGCCTTAAATTTCTGGAAAAAATTCATCGTAATCTCCTTTGTATGGGTTGATCGGTACAACTACCAATGGCCTCTACGGGCTCTCATATATCGAAAGAAACTCAAAAGCCAATCGGCTCATAAAATATCAAACCCAATAAATACAATAAATACAATAAATATGTACCTATTTGTCGGGCATACAATTTTATTCCTCTTCTTAGCTTCCATGCTATGACCTGTTCATTACACATACATGTACTTATATCCAATTTGAACTAATTTTCAACTTAATTTTACATTATATTTAATTCGGCTTACTTTACCTTTCATTCGCATATTGGTTTTATTATTCCAATATTTTCGTTAGTTAAGCTAATAATCACACATCACAACCAGCAATCAATTAGTTGATTAGCCTTTCAAATATATAAGTTTTATTTATACTCAAATTCAAGTTTTCAATGCAAAATCATGGATGACTTGTTAATGGTGATAAGAAGATTTTTTTTGCTTGCTTTCGCTACGTGTAAGTCCTCTTGCTATATCATTTTCCATCTATTTTTCAGTTGGATTTCTTTCTGAAACAAATCGCTTTACGATTGTTGTTAACCTTCAACGATTTTGTATCGTTGATAAGACAAATACTTATTTCATCTTCTAACCCTAATTTACACAAATTTCAGTTCTATTAATCCTCCGTTAGATCCACATGCCGTCGCGATTTCCATCTACCTCAATCTTCGGATCTGATCAGTTTGATTACGGATTATCAAGCCACTGTTAACTTGGGATTCAGCATGGCCGACGCAACTGAATAACTTCAGTTCCGAGTTTTCCGACCGATCTTCCACTGTTGAGCTTGATCAAATTCTAATTTACTTGGGGTAAGATACTTTGGTTATGGTCTGGGGGTAATGGATTCTGAGTTTTTTTTTTTGCTTTTCGTCCTGTTTATGAAAGCTTTATTTAGTTCTTTGATTTTGAGAAAGAGATATGGTTTAAATATCATTCCACTATATATATTTGATCAGATCTATACGATTTGAATGTTATATGACCTCTTCAAAATTTATTACCCTATTTGGATTTTGGATTCGAGTTATTCCCCATAATCCAGAAATTGGGCATCAGTGTGTATGGTAGGATGTTGTTTTGGATTCTTTTTCAAGATTCAGCAACAAGTTATTAAATGTTCATCTGGACTCTCAATTTGAACAACTCTTATATGTGGTTAAGGAATTGCACCTGGATTCTCTGTTTCGAGGTTTAGATGCGGTTCATTTATTTTAAGGGCTGTTGGAAGGAATTTTGAGGATAATTTACAGTGTTCAATTTGGATTAGTTTTCAGTGAATTTGAATAGGCGTATTCATAATTTTTACCTCAATGTTTCCAATATTGATATAAGGTTTTCCTCCCAATAATCTTGGCCTACAAACAGTATAAATTTTGGATTCAGATTTGATGTTAATAAAAGTTTGCTCGGTTGTTTGGCTCTGGATGAAATGGGATTCATACCCAATTGAATACGTACAACTTTCAAGGACAAACAGGAATGTTAACTTGACTATAGAGTGCTGTGTGAGACAACATTCCATGAGGCAGCTTCATTTCGTCAGGAGTATGGAATTTGAAGTGCTTTTCACAATATAGGGTCCTGTAGTGCCTCATACATATTTCATGAGCCTATTAAAGTTTGGGTTTGTAAAGATGTTGTGTAGATCTAAATGATTGGGGATGAAGTTCATTTTTAAGAAGCAAAATGTTTATATTGGATTAGGTTCACGTCAATAGCAGATTTGATCACTGCTGGACCTTCATCTGGTGTTCAGATTTTTGTTTTGTTTTCATCCAAAATCCCTCGACCATTTTCAGCTCTTAACTGATTTAGATATCTGCACTTGGATAGTTCATTTTGCCAATTCTTGTCCTAAGATTGATTCACAATGTTGTGCATCATCAACCAGACTTAGTGATTAGAATTGTATATTAAGGGATTCAGGCGTAGGTACATTTGGAGATGATTCTTGGTTGATTGGTCCAGATGAAATGGGGTGAACTATTGAGAGATTTGTTAATGGATTTGATGTGGTGCTTCTGCCTCTTAGGATTGATTGATGAGCGAAGTGCAGAGTGGTGTCAGCGGGATGATGGCCTCATCATATGCCGATATTTGTTAGATTAGGTTTATATTTACTTCTATTTTTATGTTTTTCTTTTCTCTTTTGATTATGTTATGGTTAGTATGCTAATCTTCCTCTTGTATGGTTTTTTTATTTAGTATTAATAAAGTAAACCAATTTTCAAAAAAAAAAATTTCAATGAGAAATCACAAACAATAAACTCTAACTAAGTTTTGGTTCTCACACCCATCAATTGGAATCATATAGATATCCCACTTTCGAAACTCGAACATAAACACTGACGATGCTAGCAATCATCAAAATCATCCCTGGGTAATTAGAGTGTGATTCTATATCCACCTAGTATATTTGAGACTTCGAATATACGTTCATGACGCATATATGCAAAATCCCCTTATACTCGATAATCCAAATGGAAAATAAAATATTTAAATCTTACAGTAAGATATTATTTTCAAAACAAAACTCATGTTCATAAATAACACTCTTCAAACACATTCTAGGGTGTTACTAACCCCATCTCTAATGATTCACTCTTATAGGATATTACGAATGCTATCTTTGATGAATTCTTTCATTTGGTTCTAATGTGTCTTGTTCTTGAGCTTTGTAAACAAAAGCTCCGATACCACCTATCACGCCCCGAATTCGCCCAGCCTCCGAGGGGACGGGAAAACACGGATTGTGTTAGGAACACGACGCATCGGAACTCAAACATGAGAACATTTCATTGCTATTACAACAATTTACATTAAAGTATAAGATATCATAGTTCAAATAAATAATATACAGTGGAAAAAAATCAGAGATTAAAATACACAAATTTAAAATGTATAAATACAATGTACATCGGAAATACATCAACTAACATAACTGAAGGGAATAAACGGATACAAAGCTTTCCAAATATAGCTTCAGCTGTAATCTAGGATCCTGCGAAAAGAAATATCTACAAAACCAAAACTACTAGCTACCAATGTGGAAAATATGGGCATCTAGAGTTTAGGTAGAAACAATAAACTCCGAGTCAGTCATGAGACTGGTGTAAGAACGCAAAACAGTTATTAAACTTTTATTTTAAAATAGGGTAAATCATGGGACCACACCATATGTCATGGAATGGGTTTACTCCCATGAATACTCTGGCGAAAAACAATTTTTAAACAATGCAATGCTATTTGAAGAAATGAAGCTATTATAAGACTTAGGTCCCATCACATAATGCAACGCAAGCCAAAGGATAGAATTTTCCCTTATAATAGCCAAACATGCTTGATATGCTTAAAACAAATCATTTAGATATTACTATAAGAGCATAGTGTCAAAAAAACTTCAAATATAAATGTATCAATCATAAATGGCATAGGTACCATATATTATGTCGCCTTATATAGGTTTACAACTAAAACCAAAAGGTCGCATATTGGAAATTGGGTTTCCATCTTTGAACCAAGGCAAGCAATCATCCTTATTGATTCAAGACACATTAGCAATGCCTCAGGATTACACACTTTGGGCAACACTAGGTTAGCCGCATGGCCGGTCAGTTGTCGCTGATTAGTTATACCATAAACTATATGTTAGTCGGTTCTATCGAACCACCAAAATGGTCAGTATCGTCGACCATGTCTAGAGCCATTGGAGACCCTGATATCAAATCCGAGGTACCTTGTTATCCATTAAATAATATGCAACGTCCACATGATTAAAATGTTTGGGCTCCATACCATCACGTTACTCATAGCAAGAAACTAACAAATGTCCATTTCCATATGTTCCTCATCTAGTTTTTGGTTCATACAGAGGTGCGAAGCTCGCGAATTAACGCTAGACAAAGCTATGCTACTTAGAGCTATGCTTTGA
This sequence comes from Allium sativum, assembly GCA_030737875.1. Lineage (NCBI taxonomy): Eukaryota > Viridiplantae > Streptophyta > Magnoliopsida > Asparagales > Amaryllidaceae > Allium > Allium sativum. Next base: position 743,289,571 of record CM060921.1, read on the forward strand.
TCATCAACCAAAAAGCCTTGCTTCTCAAAAAAAGCTTTGATCCATGCATCTTAGCATGTCACATTGTCAATCCATGCCATACCATGATGTCTACCAATATATAACCTCTAAGCTCGTACGTCAGAGAAGGGTGTTAGGAAAGAGAACAAATTCTCCGCCACCAAACAAATATATATTTTTCGGAAATCAATGAATATAGCATGGAATACAATCTTAGACATACAATCCATTTGCAAGTCCGTTCTGGTCTGAACGAAACTAAAGGCACCTTATTCCTTATCCCATATGTCCAATACAGGGGAGAGGTCCTCACATATCCGGTTGATCTCCAAGTATGTCTAGATGACCACCACTTATTACCTTGTCTTGGGTGTACATCATGATCAAGACATCAGTAAACATCCAAATGATGTGAAGATCTCCGGTCTTCAACCACAGTCTTTGTCTTCGACTTTCAATCATCGTATTAATTGTTCAAAATGGGTTAAACCCAGTCTTTCCGAACAATTCGCGTATCTTATAATCAAGTGCTATAAAAATATATCATACGCCTCATTCCAATCAAGAGTATTCTTTTATTCAGATGTTCTAGCAAATCATTTCAAAAGATGTTTAATATCATTTCTCCAGTTAAACCAAATTAAGGCTTATCAACTAGTCGGGATTAGCGAACCTTATCGAAGTAATCATTTATTGTATTATCCTAATCCCAACCTATTCGTCCCATGAAGCAAAACTGGTAGTACTCCATATTTAATGCCCATTGTGTTATTGATAAAATTAATTACTGTTCAACATTTTAAATCTAATTAAAGATTTAACTATCGCATGGAGTAAAAATGGTGGCACTCCATTATCGACATTTCTTGAATTCGGTAAGTTTACTTACCACATTCTCATTTCATTCTAGTTAAATATTCATTAAAACTCTACTTAGTTTTAATCTCAAAAATCATTACCTAATGATTATTCAACTTTAGGAAAATTAATCATGTCTTTTACTAGGTCAAAGAACCAATGTCATTTAAAACATAGTTCACGATAAAACCCAAAATACTCTTCCATTCAAATTGAATCTTCACGGAAATCATAACAGTAAATAATCGATATAAACTTCCGTATCAGACTAATACCATAAACGGAATAACGACAAATCCATTTAAATTCCATAAATAGTAAATGCCTTCCTTCATAGCAGCTCATATCGATTATCGCTAAATCAAATTTCATTGAATTCTAATTTCTTTTATTGAATTGGAAAAAATTTTACTTAGGGAAATTTCCATTCAATTCCATCCCAATTCATAAGTTGGAAAAATTTTGGTTATCAAAACCATTTCAATTCATTTCACTTCCTTTTTGTGACCATCCAAAATCGGACATCATAACCAAGCTTTAATATTTTTGTTTCCATCCAAAACCGGACATCAAAACCAATCTTTAATATTTTTATGTTCATTACATATACATATACAAATATCCAATTCCAATTTCAACTAATTTTCAATTTAGTTTTACATTATATTTGATTGGGCTTACTTTTGCATATTGGTTTTATTATTACAATATTTTTGTTAGTTAAACTAATAATCACACATCGCAACCAACAATCAATTAGTTGATTAGGTTTTCAAGTATATAAGTCTTAAATACACTCAAAATCAAGTTTTCAACGCCAAATCACAACCAATAAACTCTAACTGAGTTTTGGTTCTCACACCAGTCAATTGGAATTATATAGATATCCCACTTTTGAAACTCGAACATAAACATGATGATGCTAGCAATCATCAGTATCATCCCCGGGCAACTAGAGTGTGATTCTATATCCACCCAGTATATTTGAGACTTCGAATATACATTCATGACGCATATATGTAAAATCTCCTTATACTCGATAGTCCAAATGGAAAATAAAATACTTAAATATTAAAACAAGATATAATTTAAAAAGAAAACACGTGTTTATAAATAACACTCTTAAAACTCATTCTAGGATATTACAAAACCCGTCTCTAATGAGTCACTCTTATTGGATATTACTAATCCTATTACTGATGAGTTCTTTCATACGGTTCTAATGTGTCTGTTTCTCGAGCTTGGTAAAACAAAGCTCTGATACCACCTATCACGCCCCGAATTCACCCAGCCTCCGAGCAGACGAAAAAACACAGATTGTGGGTAGAACACGACACATCAAAACACAAACATGAGAACATTTCATTGCTATTACAACAATTCACATCAGAGTACAAGATATCAGAGTTTAAATAAATAATATACAACAAAAAAGATACTAGAGATTAAAATACACAAATTTAAAATGTATAAATACAATGTACAGCAGAAATACATCAACTAACACAACTGAAGGGAATACATGAATGCAAAGCTTTCCAAATATAGCACCAGCTATAATCCAGGATCCCGTGAAAAGAAATTTTTGCAAAATCAAAACTACTAGCTTCCCATGTATAAAATATGGTCACCCAGAGTTTAGGTAGGAACAATAAACTATGAGTCAGTCATGAGACTGGTGTGAGAACTCAAAACAGTTATTAAACTTTTACTTTAAAATAGGGTAAATCATGGGACCACGCCATATGTCACGGAACGGGTTTGCTCCCATGAATACTCAACCAAAAACTGTTTATAAACAATGCAATGCTTTTTGAAAAAAATGAAGCTATTATAAGATTCAGGTCCCATCACACAATGCAATGCAAGCTGGAGGATAGAGTTTTCCCTTATAATAGCCAAACGTGCTTGATACACTTAAAACAAATCATTTATATATTACTATAAGAGCATAGTGTCAAAACCACTTCAAATATAAATGTATAAATCATAGACGACATAGGTACCATATATTATGTTGCCTTATATATAGGTTTACAACTAAAACCGAAAGGTCGTGTATTAGAATGTGGTTTCCATATATGAACCAAAGCAAGCGATCGTCCTTACCGATTCGAGACACACTAGAAATGCCTCAGGATTACACACTCTGGACAACCCAAGGTTAGTCGCATGGCCGGTCAGCCATTGCTGATTAGTTATACCATAAACTATATGTTAGCCGGTTCTATCGAACCTCTAAAATGAACAGTATCATCGACCATGTCTAGAGCTATTGGAAGCCCTAAAATCAAATCCGAGGTACCTCGCTATCCATCAAATAATATGCAACATCCATATGAGTCAAATGTCTGGGCTCCATACCATGACGTTAACATATGTCCATTTCCATACGTTCCTCATCCCGTTTTTGGTTCATACTACGGTGTGAAGCTTGAGAATTAACGCTACACAAAGCTATGCTATTTAAAGTCGTGCTTTGATCATCAACCACAAAGCCTTGCTTTTCAACAAATACTTTGATCCATGCATCTTAGCATGTCACAATTTTGAGCCATACCTTACCATTGATTTCTACCAATATATAACCTCTAAGCTCGTATGTCTCAGAGAAGGGTGTTAAGAAAGAGAATAATTCTTCGCCACTAAACAGATATATATTTAGCAGAGATCAATGAATACAACGCAGAATACAACGTCAGACAAACAATCCATTTGCAAGTCCGTTCTGGGTCTGAACGAAAACGAAGGCACCTTATTCCTCATCTGGTATGTCCAATAAAGAAGAGAGGTCCTCGCATATCCGGTCGATCTCCAAGTACATCTGGATGATCACAACTTATTACCTTGTCTTGGGTGTACATCCCAATCAAGACATCAGTAATCATCCAAACGATGTGAAGATTTCCGGTCTTCAACTATCGTCTTCATCGCCGACTTTAAATCGTCGTATTAATTATTCAGAATGGGTTAAACACGATTTTTCCGAATAATTCACGTGTCTTACAATCAAGTGCTATAAAAATACATCATATGCTTCATTCCAGTCTAAAGTATTCTTTTATCCAGATGTTCTTGGAAATCATTTCAAAATATTTTTAATATCTTTTCTCCACTTAAACCAAATTAAGGCTTATCAACTAGTCGGGATTAGCGAACCTTATTGAAGTAAACATTTATTTTATTGTCCCAATCTTAACCTATTCATCCCAATGGAGCAAAACCGGTAGTACTCCATATTTAACACCCATTGTGTTATCGATAAAATTAATTAACACTCAACGTTTCAAATCTAATTAAAGATTTAACTATCGCATGAAGTAAAACTGGTGGTTCTCCATTCTCGACATTTCTTTAATTCGGTAAATTTACTTACCTCATTCTCGTTTCAATCTAATTAAAGATTCATTAAAACTCTACTTAGTTTTAAGCTCAAAAATCATTACTTAATGATTATTCAACTTTAGGGAAATTAATCATGTCCTTTACTGGATCAAAGAAACAATGTCATTTAGAACATAGTTCACGATAAAACCCAAAATCCTCTTCCATTCAAATGGAACCTTCCCGGAAATCATAACAGTATATAATCGATAAAAATTTCCATATTGGATTAATACTATTAAACAGAATAACGACAAAGCCTTTAAATTCCATAAATAGTAAATGCCTTCCTTCACAGAAGCTCATCTCGATTATCCCTAAATCGAATTCCATTCAATTTCAATTTCTTTTATTAAATTGGAAAAAACTTCACTTGCGAAAATTTTCATTCAAATCCATCCCAATTCATAAGTTGGAAAAATTCTAGTTATCAAAACCATTTCAGTTCATTTCAGTTTTTGTGACCACCCAAAGTCAGACATCAAAACCAACCATTAATATTTTTGTGTCCATCCAAAATTGGACATCATAACCAATCTTTAACGTTTTTGTGTCCATCCAAAATCAGACATCAAAACCAATCTTAATATTTTTGTGTTCATCCAAAATCCGACATCAAAGCCAATTTTTAATAATTTTTGTGTCCATCCAAAATCGGAAATTAAAACCAATCTTTAATTCTTCACTGAATTTTATATCAAAATTTTCATTGTTTTCCGAATTGGAATGTGACTCAATCAATTACCATATAATTTTATTTATATGGATTCCATACATCGCATGTATTCAAAAACAGTGGTCAACAACTATTAAGCATCCAGTTCACATCCAAATTGTAATCTACGACTGTATAAGCATTGAACAATTAAATAATGCTTACTACGGCCTATCAATCAATCGATCGACATACAACTAAACACAAGGGGAATGCGTGAAGTTATTATCATCCCCAGACCCGTGTGGGGTTTTCAATCAACATCCAATGATTATCATTTGGATATTTGGGCAATGTGAAAAATTATCATCCCAATACCCGTGTGGGGTTTACATCACAATCCATGTTAACTTATATATTATTTTAACAGTTTAATATTGATAACATTTTAAACTGTAACATCCATCAACCACCAAACAATTATTGCAATCACAGGAAATCAACATATATTCAGTTATAAATATACATAAATAACCATACAAAATATTTAAGTGAGAGAGTTCTCACCATTGGTTTCCACTCCGTCGTTCTTTAATTGATGATTTATAAAAAGATTTCGTAAGAATCGGCTGCTGAAATCTGTGAATTATAGAAATTGAAAAGTAAAAAACGAAGTCCAAATGGTCTGGGCTCTGACCAGGAAAGAGCTTGGATCAATGGAGACTGTGGACCGTGGTCCTCCGGTCCACAACCAAAATCAGTCGATTGGTCCAATCTGACCAGTCGATTGGTCAGAACCTGTGTTTCTGCCTAGTTTGATACCAGTCGACTAGTCAGAAGTGCACCAGTCGACTAGTGGCTGTTAACCAACCCTATATGCTTTTTTTACTTTTCTCTTTTATAAATTGATCCGGCAAACCATGCAGGCTATGTACTTGAGTTAGATGATAATGTGGCCTCAGAACCTCGTCGAAACAACTCACTAACACATGCACTAACATGTATATGTAAGATTGCTATGATTTCGATCATATATTCTAAAATGATCAAATTACCTAACTATAGCTATCCAATGTGATATGAGCGATTTGTGAAGTCTTAAAACTTGCCAGTGTGACAACGGAGCTTCCCAATATCGCTAAAACAACCCATGGCATGTGCATTCGATTTTGTGCACAATCAAAATGAGAAATTCCAATTCTGTTAAGCTAAAACTAATGAACCAGAAAGTCTACACTCATATAACTAGTTCATATGCATATATTCAACTCTAAATGAACCTAAATTACCCTATACAAGCTAATAGATTGTGGCATAGATACTAAGAACTCACAAAGATCTTACCTTTTCTTGCTAGAAGCAAGAACTCAATCCTATGAAAAGCTAGAACAACCTCTCTTCGAATATTGCATGCAAATCTCCAATCTAAGCACATATAATTGAATTTCCTAAAAGTTAGGTGATAGGAATCAAAGAAATCAAAGAAGAAAAAAGATGGAGAAGATGAAGAGGAGCTTGCTTCCCCTTCTTCTTGGATTTGCACTTGATTTCAACAAGATTGAAGCTTGGAATCAAGAACCCTAGCTTAGGAATTTCTATTTCCCATTCCACTCTCCATTTTCTATTTTTTTTAAGTGTGGAAGTGAATGCGAGGGAGAGGCTAGTTTGGGAGTTATAAGGTGGGCTAGGTTAGCTAAACCAAGACACAACCAAGTGGCTAAAACTTCAAAGCTCAGAATATAGAGAAGTTTATACTTTTCGAGCATGTAAATGACGTTTTGAACTCAATGGAAGTGGTTTCGAGTCCAAATTCATCCATATGCTAAAAGTGATATTTTGGTCTTATATCTAATGAAAAAGACCAAAATTTCTCCAACTCCAAAGGTATCAAAGCTTATAGTTTTCGAACACGCAAACGACATTTTGAACTCAATGGAAGTGGTTATGAGTCCAAATTCATCCGTATGCAAAATGTGAGTTTTCTATGGGCCATATATACAATTTAAAAATATATAATAAATTCCATAATGACTATTATAAATTTTAATTTAGACATAACTTATAATTTATAAAGTGAAATCTCAATTTCTTACCATCGTTAGAAAATTACGAATCAAAATATTCCAATGTTTCTTATTTTATCAAATTCTGATTATTATTGAATTCGATATATTCGTTCAAAGTTTAAAAATTGAATTTTCAAACTCCCACACCATTTCGAGTTCGTTTTTAACTAAGTTATAAATTTATACATTCTAACTTCGATTTAAAAAAAATTCTATATCATTTATTCTTAAAATAAATCATTTAACATATTAATTTTCCATGAAAATCAATTAAAAATAAAATTTAAACTGGTTCCAAAATTCCAGGTTGTAACAAAGTACGTGTGGAATGGGAGTATTAGGTTAGACCCTATTTTTAGGTGTATTAGAGGATCATCAGCCATTGGATCAACCAGATATAATATGAGATTGATATGTCATCTGACCATCAATCTCAAATTTGAATGCTCAGGATTTCAAGTTTTTAGTTCTATTTATCCTTTTGTACCAGGCTAAATTTATGGCCAGGTACCAGAAGCGTGGGTCGACCCCCTTACCTGGTCCCTCTACTAACATGGTCGAATAACTAAGGGAGGTGGTCAGGCCTTGTCGCTTATATTAATTTTTTAACTTGGTATTAAACCTATATATTAATAAATTATGATAACTGAATTCTCTCATATCTTCTTCGTTTTAGCTCGAATTAAAACAAGTTATGTACGAAAATTATCTTGAAAACCGCCACGGAGTCAATGGTGAAACTTCGTAGCCAATTTCAAACATTTATATAAGTTCATTTTTTATTTAATTAATACTATTACTAAAATATTTGGGTGTTACATTCTCCCCTCCTTAAAGGATTTTTTTCCTCAAATCTCTAAGGGCAAAGAAATTGTAATTAACAACCACGACCAAAATCTACAGCCATCTACTCAAACTCCATCCTTGCATCGATTGTACTTAAGATTTTTAATGCAAATTATGTTATGCAATCGTGTAACGTATATGTTTCTAATTAATGCAAAATATTACGTGGCCAATTGATTCAGTCGACCTCCTACTTTTGCAAATATGCCTGTGCCATGCGTCCAAATATATGCAAACACCTTAATAATGATAGGTATTCTATTTGCATGTTATAACCATCATCCGTTTGCAATGTCCATATGTTATTCATCCATTTATGACAACCATGAAATAGATAAAAATACAAGCATACACTCATATAAATATGCTTTTGTGAACTTAGTTGATTGATCTTCCTAAAGATAATAGTGCCTAGTGTGTGTATATGCGCCCATTTGCAAATTTATTGGAACCACTTGCTTCTATCACACATAACATTTTCTAATAACATGTTTACATCCAATCCTACCATCCATAAGCTCAATCCCAAGATCTATCCTCCCAAAGAATACTAGAGAAAGACTTCAATCAAGCGAAAAGGATTAATATAGATAATATAAAGGTGTACCATCAAAAAGAAAAGGGTATGATGCATGCGTCTTCTCATCGGCCTCCTAAGTTGCTCCTCCGCATCATTCCCCCATTATATATTAACAAGTCGAACCTCCTTATTCTAGTGTCTCTTAACTCCATGTCCTATAACCGAGTAGGAACATGAAATACTAAGGATTCTCTTAATCTTAACCTCCTTTAGCTAAGTGGGCTCCACAACTTCCACTGAGTCATGCAAGCACTTTCTTTAGTGTAAGACATAAAAGATCTGACAAACGCCAGTCATCGTCTCTGGTGGCTTCACCTTATACTACATCATCCCTACACTCACAACTGTGAGGAACGGCCTTAAAAATCTGGGAGCGAGTTTCCCCATCAAGTCAAATCTCATGACGTTCCTCAATGGTGATATGTTAATGAAAGCTAAATCTCCAACCTCAAAATCCTAATCTGTCCTAGTCTTGTTGGCATATGAATTCTTCCGATCTAAGGCCTCTCTCATCCACTTTCTAATCAAATCAATCCTCTTTGAAGTCTTTTAAATCATGTATGGTCCAAGCAAGAGTCTACCAGTGGTCTCTCACCAACAAGAAGACGATCTACATTATCTTCTATAGAGAGCCGAGAAAGAATCTATTCTAATGTTTCCTTGAAATTTTTTATCATAGGCGATCTCTACCAAGAGTGAATGCTCCTCCCAAGTCTCTTCAAAATTAAGAATACACATCCTTGAAAGATCCTTCAATAACCTATTCATCCTTTCTATTAGGCATGTTAGAGTCCGTGCCTTAGAGGTAATCAATTTGATATGATTAATAACACTATTGATGTTATACTTTAATTTTTGAGTAAAAGATTCTGTTATATTATATTTACTACGTAATATAAATATTAACATAATAGAAGTCCTTAAAAATATTATACATAATTATATAGTTTCAAGTAAGTGACTTGAACATGAGATCATATATTATAATAAGTATTATAATTCTTAAATATCCCTAGTTACATTTTATTGTACATACGACAACAATAATACATTGAGACTAGTATGTTAATTGACAGATGATCATATCTCACCGATCATTAATATGCGTGATATTAGTGTCAATACATAAATATGTATTTGAGAATAGTGTATTGGGTTGACCCACTTCATGGAATATAATTAATAGTGTCATAAGTAATTTTCATAGTGAGAGTGATGTAATGGTCCTCAGACCCGAAATCATTATATATTTTATTCGAGGATATTTGTGTTTTGATATCATCAAAGTTAGTTTTAACCAAGTGGACAATAAGGTGATTATGAAATACATCTCGAATCAATTAAATAATCTGAATGTTCTAGATGGAATTTAACCCTATAATATAAGTAGAGATATCCATGGGCCTCTTGATTGATTATGATTATGAAATGCATGGCCGTGCTCAAATATTGATTTGTTTTATATAATCTGCTCATCAATCAAGAAAAAAGGATTAAATTATAAAGAGGATGATACATTCCATACCGCGAGTTTAATATTGGATATATTATTAAAATGATTAAGTTACGTTGAAACACTGGCCCCCGAAAAGGTTGCATCGAATCATTGATTTTATTATAACTTGGGTAACATTGATATATTACCAGATGCTGCTCACTATTTATAATTTTAAATATGATTTAAAATTATTTCAAATGTTGTAATAACCTATAGGGTCACACACCAGAATGTTTGAAAAAGGAAGAATTGTTCTTAATGAATAAACTATCAAATGTTGCTTTTTATTTATTTGAAATGGTGAACCATGTACTATAATTTATCCCCTTTTTGTTCTGGTATAGATAAAAGTGGTGTCGACCCTATTATTCTTTAGTAGAAAAATACGAGATAAAAAACAAATAGGGGAAATCAAAATCCATGGCTAGGGCTAGTACCTGATCTCTTCATTTTCTCCTTTGATCCGTTTGACGACTTCAAAGAGATGTTTGTGGATACCAATAAAGGCACAGCCATCGCCAGGTGCGCTAGGGTTCGATTCATTCCAGATCTGATTCCACGTCATGTAATTGCAAAAGATAAAAGGTATACAGATCTAACCCGATTTATATATATATATTTCACATATATCTTATTATTATTTTGGGTTACAATTTTGAATCACGTTGCCAGTTCGATCTAAAACCTAACAGTGGTATCAAAGCCACGACTTTCGAAAAATTAATATTTTGAGTTTTTGAAATTGGTTTTTGTATGTATTAATGCTTGTAATGTAAAATCATTGTGTAACATTGATGCGAGAATCTAATGTAATTTCATTTATAAAGTGAAATTGTTTCATTGTTAATAAGGCTGGTCTTTGATACAAATTTGAAATGAAATAATGAGTTAATGTCTGGTATTAATTCTGTTATAAATGTTGTTAGATCTTGCAATATTAAACTTTAAATATGTGTATCAGTTAGTATGTTGAGACACTGTTATATATGTAGTTTGGATCAAAAACCTTTTTTTATGACAAAAATATTATATCCTTTGGATCTGATCTAATGTAACATGCTAAACTGTGAATTAGTATTTTAATGACTATGTTGATGATTAACCTGAAATATAAATGTACACATGATATGTTATGGAATATGCTACTTCCTTCTTATCTATTCCAAATCAGATAACACAACATGTTTAAAATGTATGATTCAACATATCATATTGACATGTGTTTACTAGAAGTATGAGATGGAATTTTGACTCTTCTCTTAGAACATGTTTCAATTATCAGTGCCCAAACAACTTATCACTAGACTGCGGTATATATATACTCTGTTAAAACCAAGTATTTATATCAGTTAGCACTTATTATACATATACGTATGCTAAGGACTTGTTTGGATGATAACATACTGTATATAAGATAAAGATAACACTGATATACACCTCTATGAGAATAATTTATAAATGTCTATGTGCATATACTAATAATTGACATAAACAAGAAAAAGATGATGTTTGTACTTTTTTATCTTTCTTATGATGAATGCATATAGGCATTTAGTTGGGCTACAGTGTAGTAGACACATAGATCTCTAAACTGCTGATTTTATTTATTTATTCATGTGTGCATATTAAAATGAATTAGTTTTTAAACTAATTTATATTTTATATTAAACATCATATAAATGCATAACTCTGTTAATGAACTGGTGATTGTTACTGGATCTTTTATTTAGCAAGGATGATATATATTTCAGTGCATTATGATTTAATTGAAGCAGACTCTATGTGTATTACAAGTAGCACTAAGACTACAAGATTATGAATCATTTCTAAAGAAAGAAAAGTGGTTTCTTGAATTTTGAATAAGCATGCACTAGTTAATGTATTAATAGTTGTATGCATATAGTGTTATATGTTTATAATGTGATACTTAGTTAAACACATACATAAAAGTGCACTCAAATTTTGATTTGATTGTATATGTATGCAGTCATACACTCTTTTATATACATGTACAAATAAATGTTTATTGTGTAAATGGTCACAATACATATCACAATACATTTATAAGCAATGTGAATTGCTGTTTTAAATCCTATGCATATTCAAAAAAAACTTGGATTTATATATATACATATATATAATATGCTTCCTCTTAGGTTTATACTAATTGAATTCATTAAGTAAATGGTCATAGCACTTAAGACCTGTTGAGTCTATATGATGTTATGCGTGTTTTGATTTGATGTTACATGTGACACTGGTACTAATATAGATACATGTTGCGCGCACACACACACACACACACACACACACACATATATATATATAGCAAACCTTTTTTATCAATACTATAGCAAGTTTGACTTGAATTTACTATATTAAACACTAAAGTATGAACCAGCATATACACAAAAAGGCATCGGTATACATGCATGAAAATGTGAATGTTCTATAACCAGTGCACATGGTTTTAGTATAGGTGTTTGGATCTTAATTTTTTTTAAAACTGAATCAAAGCTGTTTAATTATTAAACATGAATTTTCTCGATTTTTTTTATAGTAACAAACCCTGTATCACTATTTTGATTAATGTTTTTGAACATTTCCTGATCTGTTTCAAATTTAAATTAGTATGACTAATTTTGTTCAACTTATGAAAATCAGGATACACATACCTGTAAGTATACAGTAATGCAAACTGATATGCATCCCTTCCTTGTTATGCTAATTTCTGATACATGATTTCTTAAAGCAAGTAAGAACTAGTATACATTTTTTAAAATATTATCTCATGAATAATCATATATTTATGGTTGATATATAAATTAGATGCTAGTGTTCATGTTGATTCATGATGCAAATATGATTTGCATTTTTGACGCTTCAAGTCTTGAAACACATTATGCTATAAGTATATATGTTTGAAACAATATACATATTTCATGAATAAATCTCCTTGGAAAAAATTAGTAAATCGGTTAGAAAGGGAATTTATTAGATATTGTTCCTTTAATAAAACTAATGGGTTATAATTTGCAAATATAGCCATTTAATATCTGATGTTAACTGGTGGCATTCAAGATGAATCCTGCACCAATGAAGAAATATACAAATTTGAAGCAAGTATGACTTATTTTGAAGTTAATTTATACATGATTGCTCTTCCTATGTGTTTGACATGTAAATGAGGTTACTAGTGTTTATTTAGATTCATGATGCTTCTTTCGATTTATATGGTAGGTTGATGGTGTATATATATGTAAATTTATGCTATATGAATCCAGGCTCTAAAATATGATTTACATATAGGTTAAATGTATGGACAAATTTACCGAACTTATTGTGTATTAGAAATAGCGCAAAAGCTGCATGATTTTGATATTATTTGTGGATATGTAAATTGTTGTAATATATATATATATATATATATATATATATATATATATATGTGCAAATGTTCTCTTGCTAGAGACTATTATAAATGTATTTTTTTATATATGTTGACCCATATATTTAATATCAATTCTGCAGGTATATATAAAAGGATTATGCCTACAAGTAAAGAATAACACTTCTATGTATATATAGTTATGAATAATAAGTTCAGATGGTTTTCAAATACATGATTAAAACTGGACCTTTTTTGGGCCTAGAAATCTACTTGGGCTTGATTTTGAATAGTTCTAAAATAATAGGTGCATGCAGTTTTCCTTTAAAATTGAGAATATTACATCTATGATTATAACGTTTTGGTACGGATGTGTGATATTGAACATGCATGAGCATGTACGAATGAATTCATGACCTGAAATTTTGAAATGTTTGAAAGACAATGAAGATATATTTTAATATAACATTCAATTTATACATACTCGTGTGTTATATAGATAATGCATCTACAAATAATTGAAGTTATCAATATTTTGTAATATATAAATGACAATGATATAATTTACTACTTTGAATAATGAATCCCTTCAAACCAATTATATTTATATCAAGTCATGGTAATGTCTTCCAATAAATACACTCACCAATGCCAGAATCAATAGATGCAGGTAATGCCAAAGCATCAGTGCACTATTTTTTTGGGTTATATGCAATGGTGTAAATGTGATACTCAAATTGTATAATCGGGTCTGACTTAACTAGGCTTCCATAATAAGATTATGGACTTAGAGACATGAAATACCTAATATTTAAATGAACAAAAAATTTTCATCATCCAAGAATCATATATGTGATATAATTGACATAAGATGTCAACATAAAATATTGTGTTTTGGGGATTAGCCAAAGCCAACTCAAGGCATTATTAGATATGGATATTGTGTTTTGGGGAGTAGAGTTGAAGGACACAGGTTGATAAGAGCTGACGGAATTTGAGTTTTTTGTATTTGTTATGATATGTAAGCCGAGAGGGTAAGGAAGTGGTGTGAGGTTTTGAGAGTGGTTTTCTGTATTGTTTTGGATCTGAGATGTTTTGTTTGTTAATATATGGAATAAATATGTACTCTTTTCCCTTATGTGGTATCCATTAGGGAGGGCATATGGTTTTGATGAGGCATATATATGAAGTATATGATTGGTTTTGTAATAAAGTAACCAATTTTCAATATATATATATATATACACACACACACACACATATATATACATATACGTATATACACACACACACACACACACACACACATATATATATATATATATAGGGACGTTGATTTGAGTGGGAGCATATTTTTTTAAATTTATACATTTATATTAATATGCAATGTTTTGTATAAATTTTGATTGTCAAAGTTTGTGTTTATATTGAATATAAACGGTGCAATATCATCCATCATTACTTTATTATTCATTATCTCCCGTAGATATTAAATTGTAAATAACACCAATAATTTATCACTAAAATTGGTCCTTAAGAAGGGTAAACTGAATTAAATCAAATTTGTTGACTAGAATCGAAATTTGAAAATTGCCCTCAAAACAAAAGGAAATGTAATTGTTTTGTATGATTAGAAGAACTGAAAGAAAAGGGAGATGTATGAGTTCAACCAAACAAGGTATAAATGTTATAAGTGCCAACTTATCTACTTATACATTTCTAGTATCAGATATTAGATATGGACCACATATATGTATGTGAATTTGTAGGCATTGCAAAACAAGTAGAAATAAAGCAAAAAGGAGAAGTGGATTTATTAACAGAAATGAAGCAAATGTTGCTACATTATCCATAGGAAACTTCCTCTTGTCCTAACCAATGGCTTAATTGAAGAATTAAAATTGTTGTTATATAATTTCTGTTAAAATAATTGTTATTCTATATCTTATTTAGGCAAGTTTGAATTTGAAATAAAAGACATCTGCTGTTTATTTTATTTAAATGAAATATCTTATGGAAATGCACAATTAGTTAACCATCTTTATAAATCCCTAACTTTGAAATGCTTGATTATAACATAAATACTAAACAGATTAAATCTAATGATTTAAATCCAATATACATTTGGCATTGTCGGTTAGGCCATATAAACAAGAAACACATATCAAAACTCCATGATGATAGAATTTTGAGGTCATTTGATTTCGAATCTTGTTTATAAGGTAAAATAACTATAACACCTTTCACTGGACACAGTGAATAGGCTAGTGATGTATTAGGCCTTATACATTATGATGTTTGTAGACCGATGAGTACATCAACTAGAGGTAGGTTTTATTACTTCGTTACATTGCTAATGATGTCAGTAGATATGATTGTGTGTTTTATTAAACCCAACTCAGAATCTTTGAAAAGTTCAAGGAATTTGAAAATGAAGTTCAAGACCAATTTTGAAACAATATAAAGACTCTTCAAACAGATCGAGAAGAATAATTAAGCCAATAATTTAATGCTTATCTAAAAGAGTGTGGAATTGTCTCACAACTTACTCCACCTAAAACCCACATTGGAGTGGTGTGTCCATAAGGAGATGTCGGCCCTTATAAGATATGGTACGATCAATAATGAGCCAAACAAATCTTCTGATAAATTTAAGGGTAATTCCATTGTAACAATTGCATTTGTAATGACCTAGATTTTTAACTGTTTATTTGAAACATTTAAAAGTTATTTCAAATGTTGATTTAGAATTTAAATAACATGAATTCACTGGATTTGAATATTTTATTAAATAATATAATAATAATTTAATTCCGTAATATTCGGAATTAGTCAAAAGCGTTGTATTTTATGAATTGGTGATATAAGAGAATTCAATTGAGTTTGGTTTAGAATTATATTAACGAATACATTTACTAAATGACATTTGAATGTTTAATTTATAATTTATGAAAAGGACCCGAAGTGGAGCGGTAGTTCGTAATATTACATTTTGAACTTTAATTGGACATACATGACCCAATATAAGTCGAAATTCTTTGAAACATGAAACGTCTAGATCTATTAGATAATATTTTTCTAATGGAAGAGAAAAATTGATTTTGCATGTTGTAGAATTTGTTTTATGTCCAAATCAAATTTACAAAAGGTCGCTATGGAATTCATTTATAAACTATAGCGATTAATTTATATATTATAGACATTTTATTATGAAATTAATATCGTTTTTACACGGAATTTCAATATTTGAAATCAGAAGTTACTTATTTTGGAACTATATGAAATTCTTACAATAATTTATTATTATTATATTGAGCTATTTTAAAATCAATTTATTTTAATTTAAATTGGACCCTTTAAAAGGGCTTTTATTCAAACGACCTCCGATTTTAACAAAACAAATTTTATTAAATCTATAATAGCTAATTATTGTTAGATTTCATGTTTCGCGCCAGTCAGAGTTATTTTGTTAGGATACGAAATTTAAAAGTAAATAAATCGACCATTTGGACAAAAACTAGCGCTGCTTGAGCAAACGAACTCGGAATTTGACGAAACAAGTTTCATCGCGTCCATAGTGTCGAGTTATAGCATGATGTCCATTTTCGTAGCGAATGGAGTTTGTATGTGATCATACGAACCAATAACTGCTGATCAAAAACGGCGATAGGCATAGAAAAAATATCGTTCGTCACTTCAATAAAAATCGGTAGCCAATTCAAATAAATTATATATAATGGTCAAAACCTATTTCTATCTGCCACCCTAGTTCTGGAAAAATAGGCATATGCCTCATTTTAAATACTGAACAAATGAAAAGGACATCTCTTTCCTTTCGTCTATTTAAGTCACTACACTCTGCTTCTTCTACCAAAAAAAAATGGTGATTTCCAAAATATAAACAAAGCCTCAGCGCTCCCCTTCATTTCAAAATAAAACTAGCAACATTCTAACACAAATGGCATGTAACCGAAATAAATCCAACACAGTAAAAATCCGAATCCTCCTCCTAAATACAATGCTTCAAAAAAATGCATGCTTCAGAAAAATTAAAACAATCGAAAGAAGAAAAAAAAAGGGCGGCGAACATGAGTGACGAAGATAAGTTGTGCATGGAACTAGAGCACGTGAATCTTGGAGCACGAGATATTCGTGGTAAGGGGATGGGGAGTTTTACATGCATGCATAGGTATATTTTTACGTGGAGAAAAAAAGGCACCAGGTCGGCATCTACTTGGAAATCGAGACTCGGGAGACGGTGGCGCTGATGATGTGGTGACGGGTTACCGATGACGTAGAGGAGGCAGGTGAGCCTAGAAAAGTGGCGGTGACCAAGCAGTGAGGTTCGAAGAATGGCCGGAGTATGGACGGTGGGCTTAGTTCGTGAACGTTGAAGCTGAGGAGGGCGCAAGGTCGTTTGGCGTGGAAGGGGAGGTCGGTGATCGATGGCGGCACGATTGGCTATTGGTGGATGTCGTGCTTTTCGTGATGGAAAGGATTAGGATATCGCAATGGGGAAGAAGCAATTAGGCCATGGGATTAATGTGCTAATCACGACTAGGGTAATAATATATAAATTTAAAGTTAAGTAGTTTAATATTAATAATGACCATGATAGTGGATTTAATTATAAAACTTGTAATAGGGATATCTCATCCATTCATATACAGAATTCAATGAAACAAGATTCGTTTGAATCGCAAAGATGAATTCTACGCAGTCAAGCTGTTTGTTTGGAATCTGAAGCAATTGTGATTTCGTTTAATTTTAAACGCCTGTT
Source organism: Allium sativum (assembly GCA_030737875.1). NCBI lineage: Eukaryota > Viridiplantae > Streptophyta > Magnoliopsida > Asparagales > Amaryllidaceae > Allium > Allium sativum. Next base: position 743,307,626 of record CM060921.1, read on the forward strand.
TAAAATTAAATGAAACAACACAAATCGTCAATCAAAATAAAATGGTAAGTTAACTCTCACGCTTTCTGGAATTCTATGATGCAGTATAAATCATATAACTAGAATTATCATTGACAATACAAATTGGATCTTTGGATGCTACGGATAATTATTGTTGTTTTTAATCAACTTTCGTCGATATTTATAATTCAGTCGTTTAATGTTTTTGTTTCATATGTTATTATCATATGATATTATAAACCTTGAGTGGAAGTACAGGTTAGAGGATCCAATTGGATTCCTCAAATAAATTGTACGTTGTTTATTTATTTTATGTAAACGTAGAAATTGTTTATCCCAAGTGACATTATATCCTATTTGCATATCGATTAGTGATTGGATGTTGATCGTTGAATTATAATTCAACGACTATTATGTTCTAATCAGTAGACAATATTGATTAAGTAGTTGGCATCGAATGGCCTAAAACCCGCCTTTTTAGATATTGATTGTTGCAGGCAAATTGACGCAATTGAAGTTATAAAATTTATTTTATAACTACGACATTCTGCAAGACACTAGGTGTTCTCTTTGCTCCGTGAATACTGAGGCAAATGGCCACCTATTCTTCCAATGTACTTATTCCCAGCAGATATGGATGTTTCTTAAATCTAAACTTGGCATTTCCACAAACATCTTCCACTCCATGCAGGAAGAAGCTAGTGCTTTATTTCACCCTTTTAAACAAAAGGACCAGGTAAGAGATGTGGCGTTTGCATCCAAAGACGATTTATCACATATCTCAAGAACGAAAATTCACGTATATTTCAAAATCGAAATCTACATTAAAAACCAAAATTCAGATAATGAGGAAAGACATTCAGTACCTTATTAACGACAATGGTAGTAGGAGAAAACGAACATGATGGAATCTAGAATTTCTTGAATGATGGGGATTAAATTACTCGACGTGGATTGAAGATGAAGTTTACGTTGAAGTGGATGGTGGTGCTATAATTTTGAATTAGTCGATTGGGCTTTATTTTATTTTCTAATTTTGGATGTTTGTAAACATCTATTTGATATTGCATTCTATACAGCTAATACATGGAATTTATATGTACTATTTTCCCTTATAAGACACCTATCTAGGTTAGGGGGATTACAATGTTTTGATGAGGCATATAAAGAAAGCATATGATTGGTATTATTAATAAAGCGTACCAATTTTCCAAAAGAAAAAATTAAAATATTTTTTTTATATTAGAAAATAGAAATTTTATTAATAAATTAATATTTTATAGTTGTAACTGATTTATTTTGACGTTTTAATAGGTTATAAGCAATGCAATCATAAATTAACCTAAGGGTTAATAATTTAGGACAATTGTTTTGAGAAAATAATTGAGCGATGTTGTTAAATTAATTAATTTAATAGAAATGATTAATAGAAATCAATTAACAAGTTAACTGAAGTTTACTAGTTGACGTAGTTAACTGTTTTAATTGAGAATTATTTATTAATTTTTTTTGAATTGATTTTACAAAAAATTGTTTAAATTTAAGGATTGTGCATAAGTTAATTAATTTCTTGATTAACCATATTTTAAGATAATCATCGAGAAGCTGTTTATTAATAAAACTAATAATTGTATAAATAACCATTAAATGAAAATTAATTACTCTATCTTAGATTAATAACGAAAGTTAACTACTTTTATTTCGTTAACGATGAAGTTAATAACTACTTTTAAAAGAGATTGCATTTGTAATTAAAACGTGTTTTAAGAAGTGGTCAAGTAGTAAAGGTTTTTTTTGTTTAACCGGATTAAGGAATTATAGAAAAAGAGTTTTGAAAAATTCGAAGTTTTATACATAGAATTATAAAAGAGGTTTAAACAAAGATAAGGATTTCAAATAGTATTTTACCAAGAGAATAGAACTATTGTGATTGAAAAGAAGATTTCAAATACAAATAATGGTTAATTAACCATATTAAAAAAATGGAATGCAAATTATAGGATTTGTTTCGAGTTACAAATTCGTATCTATATTAAGGTAAGAAAGTTGTCAATCAAGATTTGAGAGTTAAATATAATACCCAACTTGAACAACTTCACTATTTTCGAGAGACAATATTAGTTCGTAATGGTAAGGTAATATAAAGAAAAAATTTCATAAATACATTTCCATAATAAAGGAAATACAAAGGGATTGGAAATAATAAAACGGTATTTCCAAAATACGGAAGTATAATTAGATTTATGAAGTATAGTGATGTTTTTGTAGTAAAATAAAAAATAAAAATTCAGATACACTATAATAAAAAGAGAGTTTTATTTCAGTGGATTTGGTTTTCGGGAAAATAAAAATAAGGAATTATGAGAGTTTTTGGAAATGAAATCGGATTTTGCAAATATAGTTTAAAATTTCCATAAAGGGAGACTGTAAACTATAATTAGTAAGGTTTTAAACTTTGTTATGGTTATATTATAAGAATACGTCGCTTGACGTTATTTTGGTTCATATAAGATTTGGCATTAAACTATATTGATTGGGTAAAAGTAAATATAGTGATATTTCCAAAATAAAAGAAAGAAGAGGGTTTGCATAAATTAAAGCGATATTTCGAGATAAAGGAAGGAGTTTGGTAATATGGTTATTTAAAAAATATAAGTATTGATTACTATTTTCAAAGTAATGAATACAGGAGAAATGTGTTAGATAAATATATAAAATTTAAAGAATAATTTTAAGTGAATGGTTTCTGAGCTACCGAATTACTAATCTATACTGTTTGAGTTGATAGTTAAAACCCTGACTATCAGTGAATATTGTTGGACCTTTGACGAGTTAGTTTGAAGAGACCGGGAAGGGAACTAGACCCAAAACCACTTTGAACCAACTATGCATTGAAACTAATTTGCAGAGATATATAAATGGAGCATTGAAGACCGTGGATCTTCATGAGGGAAGAATTACTCATTAAAATTTCTTTGGTTTGGCCATCGAAGTTATTATGACTTGTGATTCTGTCGTGATTGGAAACTTCGGATTGCAAGGACTACTCACTACTAATCCTTGGCTGATTCCTATGTAGGATGCGGTAGGAGGATGACTTCAGTTCATCCTGTTCCTATATGAATTTTATGGGCGAATGCCTGGTAGAGTATTTCTTGAGGATCACGTATGATTGATTTTTAAAAATATACCAAGTTTGGTGGCGGAGGAGGAAACTTCTCTTAGCTTAACACCCAGAGTATATTTGTGGACGTCAATTAGTGATTTGATGGATCTGATAATGTGGCATTCAAAGTTAATGAGATATTCTCTGAACGATAAACGTAACCTCAAGCCTCATCAACCGGGAAATGATAGAAATCAGGCAGGTACCATGGCTATGTGGGTCATACCAATTAGGGTGTATTGTCACCATCTAGAGAAATTTCATTTGTTCTTCTTCTGTCATTTATGTATCCTATAGGAATACGATTTGGGTCGCTACCAACCGTGGTGACAATATGTTCGATACACTCAAGCTAAATTTGTGTTCGGTCATGTGTGGCCGAGTTGCAGGATGTTCCTGTTGAACTTGTGACATCGCACGTCCCTTAATGTCACCCATATGAGGATGCATTAATAATTGTGAATCGCTATAATAATACAGAAACTAATTATAACAAGACAGAATATAAAACTGCAATTGAAAAACTTTATATTTTTAATTTCAAATCAAACTCAACATTACATTTTCAAATGAATCATCCTTGACAGAAAGTCATGAACATCTATCTCATAAATCGTCAGAGTACAAAACCATACTCCTTCACATGCCATAATAATAAACCTAAAAGAAACTAAAGTAATTCGTGGAAAGATAAGTAATCCAAATCCAAGCTGAATAGAATCACGAACACTGTTACTGTCCGCCACCAATCTTAGAACCTGAGTGCGGGAAAAGGAAGAGAGAGAAGGAAAAGTGAAATAGGCCAGACATAAAGTCTAGCAAGTTCCAGTGATTTTTAGTATAAGCATAAGATAATAAGTATCAAGACAGATAAATGGTATTGGTATGAAAATGTAGTAAACATACATGTACAAAGTAAATGAGAAAACAAGGCAAGGTAAAGATCATGTAAGCTTCTCATTCATATCCGAAGAATAAGTTTCTGCACCAACTACTAGATTATCCAGATTAAGTTTTACCCTAATCACTACCCATGTGATCGGCTGCCTCCCTACTACGCAAATATACAGCGCCAGCTACGGTAATAGGGGATATAAGTCCCTAACCCGTCAACTTATAAGACACAGACCTATTCGTTGGTGTTACAACATCTTATATTCCCCCATCCGATCCATGCATGCTCATGACTCTACTGGAACGTGCCCGTACTCACCTTCCAACCTTTGAACCTCCTGCAATCCAGATTAGTAAAGAATGCACTGGCCCCTACTTAGTGCAAGGCCTCTTTATGATACCAACATGGATACTGACCGATCTGGGTTCCACATAGCAAGACTGACACAAGCCACCCCCTAGACTTGTGCCCCCAAGTAACTGGGATTTTAAGAGTCCTAAAACCGGATATAAAATGCAAGACGGGGGCCTCTTAGCTTATTAATTAACAGGTTTAACTTAGCAGGTTTAATCTCATTAGTGTGCGTGGTTGTAGATGACAATTCTTATAAATGTTATTCTTTTTACAACCCCTCCCCCAAAACAGACAAGCACCTTTCAGATGTGTATAAATTACAGTAACTTGTTTTAATTAATTACATCCGATCCACATATTTTTCCTTAACATATTTTACTTAATATTAAATTAATTTCAATCTATTTAGATTAACATGCTTACATATTCTTCCCTTTTTTAATTTCCTCATATTTACAGTCAAAGGTTCTCAAGTTATAATATGCCCAATTCTCCTTATTGTCAATACAAGTTATTTCAATTTATCCCAAATTATACGCAATTCTAACAGAACGGCCTAGGCTCTTGATTGCCTAGGCTCATCGTAAAATAAAAAGGAAAAGGAGAAAACTGATCCAAAATCAAACTGAATAAATAAGCATAGAAAAGACTGTAAATAAATAAAAGACAGAAAAGGGGATAAGGAAGAAAGTTGTATATATGAACATATAATAACTATAAACTGAATAGATAATTGACTATAAAACATTAACATATATGATACTTTTTAGATCCGACTCATATACTATCAAAATATTGTTTAAATAGCAGATCTAAAAATAAATAGAATTCACAGTGATTTGATTAAGGTCTAGAAACTGTCTCTTTAAATTGCTGTTGTAGAAAAACTAGAATTATCCCCTTTAATATATGTTTTGATAGCATCTCAGCATCTTCTTATTTTTATTTAGAAAATAGCTTAGAGGAAGAAGAATGAAGAATGTTTATGTGTAGTAAAATGGTGAGACTACTGGCCTATTTATAGCTTAGCTAGGATAATTTTAAACCATTAGATTTTATGTTATCAAATCAAACCGTACACCTCAAGATGGGTCATCGTATGTATTTGGCAAATAAAAGAGTCCAGATTCAATTGCAAGAATCTATCATGCATGCAAATAAAAGAGTCTAGATTCAATTGTTTACTTCGTAATTTGTATCATATGTTGACAAATGTTAGTCACCTAGTCATTTATGTTTTTATTTTATTTTATTGGCTTTAATGTAAGTAAGCTAGTGAGGTAGACATAAGAAATAGTTTGGTTTTGTCTTTTTTCGTTCTGGTGGTTTTGAGTATTTCTTTAGTAGCCACTCCTTCACTACATTGATAATCTTACCCATTTATTTTCTTATGTAGGCCTTAGCACTATTTGACTTTATCTCATGTCCTTTAGACTGTTGTAAGTCAATATATGAACATAATATGTACTTTTTTTTTTCTTTGCAAGACACATATTTAGATTAGGTGGTTGTATAATTTTGATGAGGCATATTATAAAAGTAAATGCTTATATATATTATACACTTTTTTTAGTTCAATTTTCCTTATTTCATAACTTCTTCATATTTAATCCGATTTATGAAAACTTAAAATCTGTCCGAACCAAAATTTACCAAATTCTGAATATTTAATTCATTTTATTTTATAATTATGGTGTATTAAATTATGGGATGTTACATTCTCCCATCCTTCAAGGATTTCATTTTCAAAATCTTCAAGTTAAGAAGAATGTTATTATTTAGCAACCACTTACACTCACCTACTCATCTATCAACCACTGGCATCCATTGTCCTTAAAATTTCTAATGCTTTGTATGAACATATGCAAATGTGTTGTGTGTATAACTCTCTATATTAATGCAAAAATCAGGCAGTCGACTGATTCTGTTGACATCCTTAATGCAATATATGTCTGTGTTTTGTGTCCAATATGAAACACAAAAGAAAATCCTAATGATACATACAAGTTCTATATGTGTGCATAAACATTCACCAAAATGCAACATCCATGTAATGATTCAACCATTTTCATCCATTGAAAATTAAAATGCACATGCATCCATATGCAATAAGCAAGTGTTTGAGCCAGTCTAGTGCCTAATGTGTGTGTATATGCGTCCACTGGCAACCACTATCAAACACTTGCATCCACTTGCAACCATCATGCATAACATGTCTCAAACACTTGTTTCCAACCATAGGCTTCTACCTAAGGATCGAGATTCAAACGATAGCATAAACATCCTTGAATGATATGGATAGCAGATTCAAATTCAAAAGCTTAGAAAGGAAATTAAGAATGTACCCTCAAAGAGAAAAGGGTAAGAAGCGTGAATCCTGTCTTTGGGTTCCCATGTCGCGTTGTCTCGATCTTCTTCCCATTGCACCTTCACTAACTTGATCTCCTTTTTGCATAGTCTCTTAGCTTTTGATACAAGAATATGGGTTGGAACTTTCCTAACTGCCGCCTCATTCTCAACTTCAACATCCTCAAGCGTACTTGGATCAACTACCACTGTTGAATCATGTAGACATTTCCTTAAGTGGGAAACATGGAACATGCCATGAACTCCCGCCAGCCTCTCTAATAGTCTAACTCTATAGGTCATATAGCCTATCCTCTTAACCACGAGGATCCGTCCTACAAACCTCAGTGTCGATTTTTGTATCGAGTCAAAGTGAACAACGTTTCTTAGAGGCAATACCTTGATAAAGACCATATCTCCTACCTCAAATTCCAAGTCATTCCTCCTCCTATCTTCATATGAGTTCTTCCAATCTTGATCTGCTTTCATCCATCTACGAATAAGGTTTATCTTCTCAAAAGTCTCTCTAATCATCTAAGGCCCAGGTGAAGTCTGTCCGTAGACACCCACCAACATGTCAGCGATCTGCAAGGTCATCCATAAAGTGTTTCGAAGGGCGCCATCCCTATGCTTGACCGATAATTATTATTGTATGCAAGCTCAACCAATGAGAGATGCTCCTCCCAAGTCCCTTCGAAGTCTAGGGTGCACAGCCTCAGTAAATACTCAAGAACTCTATTGACACTCTTAATTTGTCCATCGGTCTGTGGGTGATAAGCTATGCTCAATCATAACTGTGTACCTAGTGCCTCTTTCAAGCTCTTCCAAAACTCACTAGTGAAGATGTGGTCACTTACTATACTGGAAGATACCTTACGAAGTCGGACTATCTCTCTAAGGTATACCGATGCTAGCCAAGATGCCATCCTCTTACTCTTGACTGGAATAAAATGAGCGCTCTTAGTAAGCCTGTCCACTATCACCTATGTACTTATGTTTCCTTTCCTTGATCTGGGCAGCCCATCAATAAAGTTCATTGAGACGCTCTCTCATTTCCACTGCGGGGTATCCAAGTGCTGAAGCAATCTGCTAGGTTTCCTTTTCTCAGCCTTAACTTGCTGACAAGTCAAACATCGGGCCATAAGAAATCCGCTAGGTTTCCTTTGCTCAGCCTTAACTTGCTGAGAAGTCAAACATCGAGCCATAAATTTCAAAACATCCTTCTTTATGTCAGTCCAATGAAAAACTCGCTTCATGTTTTGGTACATCTTTTCACCACTCGGATGGATAGTCATTCGAGAGTAATGTGTCTCTGTAAGAACTGATCTCAGCAAATCCCCAACTCTTGGAACACACAATCTCCCATCTTGTCTTAGCCACCCTTTTTCGTCCACCGAATATCTAGCTAGGTGACAAGAGGACTCTCCTCTACCGAGTCTATCTAGCGATGTCCACTAACTATTGATCATCTAGCTGCGTGGATCCAGTGCACTCCGTGAGAGTAGGTCACACGTCCGATGATGCCAACAAACCAATCATAAAATCCGTAGATGGCCTAAAATCAAAGGTTGAAATAAAATCTAAGTTCTGTCTCTTTACAAACAAAGGACTCAAGGTCATCCTTTGCCTACTCAACGCGTCTGCAACCACATTACCCATGCCTGGCATATAAGCTATCTCAAAATCATAGGATGCAAGGAACTTCATCCATTGTTGTTACCGTAAATTAAGATCCTTTTGCGAGAACATATATTTGAGCGACTTGTGATCCATGTAAAGCTCAAATATCTCTCTAAGTAGTGTCACTAAGACTTAAGTTTGAATACTATTGCATCAACACAACACCTAATCCCATGCCATAAGCATCCATGTCGACCATAAACACCTTGCTACCATTGGGAAGAGTCAAAACAAGGGATGATGTAAGATCCCTTTTCAACCTCTGGAATGCATCCTCGCAATCAATGGTCCAAGTGAAAACCAAGTTATTCTTTATAAGACTGGTAAGCGGAGCTAATATCCATGCAAAGTCCTTAATTAACTTTCTGTAATAACCCGCCAGTCCCAAGAAACTCCTAACCTTTTTCGCATTCTTAGCGACTTTCCTGTCCTGGACTACGACAACTTTAGCGGGGTCCACCGCTATTCCATCCTTGGAAACTACATGCCCTAGGAAACCGACTTCCTTTCTGCAGAAATGACACTTAGAAAACTTAGCCTTAAGCTGATGCGATCTAAGAGTGTTGAGAACCTCCTTTAAGTGTCTGGCATGCTCTTCCTCGCTCCTCGAGAAAAACAAAATATCGTCCATTAAAACCACAAGGAACTTGTTCAGATACTCCCTAATCACTTGACTCATCAAATCCACAAAGTATGTGGGTGCATTGGGCAGCCCAAAAAGCATGGCCAACCACTAAATGAAACCGTTTGGAGTCCTGAATGTCGTCTTATCAATACTATCATTTGCTACCCTAAACTGATGAAATCCTGTGACTAGATCCAACCGTTAGAAAACCGAAGCGCCTACTAGTTGGTCAAATAAGTCATTAATCCTCGGAAGTGGATGCTTATTTTTCTTGGTGAGTTTATTCAACTCTCTATAGTCTATGCATAGACGGAGAGAGCCATTTTCCTTGGTCGTAAGGACGACTGGAGCTCCCCACTTAGAAATGCTCCGCCTAATGAATCTTTCTCTAACAACTCACCTACTTGTTTGTTGAGCTTCCTCCTCTCCCTGTGAGCCGTGTGGCGCATTGGTAAAGCGACTGGTTTCGCATTCTCCACCATGTAAATCCAAAAATCTACCACTCGTTTGGGAGGTAATCCTCTAACCTCATCGAACACATTCGGAAAAATACTAACTATGGTTACTGATGAAGATCGTCAACGGAAGCATCAAGGGAATCTAGGAAACTGAGCATAACAGACCCCGATGGGTCACAAGAAATCTCGAGAGTTCTGCCATAGCACGTTAGAAGTCTAACAACTCTCTTCTCACAATCTATAATGACACCATACATGGCTAGCCAATCCTTTCCTAGAATTAATCCATTACCCATAAAGCCAAGAACATATGCACACATTCAAATTCGACGCCCATAACATAAATTCTCAAACCCCTACATATAATAGATAAATGAGTCGTTCCTCCTATTGGTATGAGACTATAATAGGATCAGAAACAATACCAGTGTCTAGGTGCGGATTATCTACCCTAGAATTGGATATGAATGAATGAGAAGCACTGGAATCAAAGATAGCCCTAATCGGAGTACCAAAAAGAGTAATCAAACCTTCAACGGTTACTTTCCTACCATGATCCAGTCTACTAGCCTCTAGAGCATGAACTTTTCCTCCAAACGATCTTGCTTTCTGGACATTGCCTAGTGGAATATCCAACTTGACCACAACTAAAGCAAGCATTCTAAGTTTTCTTACAGTCTTTCACAAAGTGCCCCAAATTTCCACAGCCATGGCACTTAACCTCTGTCTTGATCTGGGCCTTTTTAGGGTTTCCTCCTTTCTCTTTCGCTCCTTTCTTTGGCCACCATTTATTTTTCTCATCCTTGGGTTTCCACTCCTTAGTCTTAACTTCTTTCATTTCCTCTTTACCATCTTTATGCATAAAAGCCATGTCAACTAGCCTCTCGAATCTCGCTCCCATTTGGATATGGGTCAGTGCTAGTCCTTGTGGTGGTGGATTTAATCCTTTTTTGAACCTTAAAGCCTTCTTATGGGGAGTGTTCACCAAATCCAAACCGAATCTTGCTAGTTGATTGAAATTATTGACATATTCCTTTACTGACATATCTTTTTGTTCAAATTCAAAAACTTCTTCATTTGCATTCCTTCCTCAGCTTACGACAAGAATTTCATCTCAAATATGCGTCTAAACTCATCCCAAGTGGCTACCTCTTGCCCCGCCTGAGTCACCTTCTACCAGTATGAAGCTTCCTTTTGTAACACCCCAAATTTTTAACTAAGATAATAAAATAAGAATAACATAATTAAATATTTAGAAGTAAGTGAAACGGACTACACCGTTGCGTTCGTCTCATAGTTCTGGTCAAAATAAACACCTGGTTTGCGTAAAACGGACTTCGTATGAAGAAGTTATTAAGGTTTGAAGTTTGTATACGCATAAAAAGAGTATATATCAATAAAATAAGTCTAGAAATTCAAAATAGTTCAAACTCACGTAGAAAAGTGGAGAGGGAAAATTCCCGCCTAGGGGTGTTGACCTCATCAAGGGGGTGACGACCCCTGGGTCGACCCTATAAGGGGGTTGTTGACCCATAGGTCGACCCCATAAGGGGGGGGGGGGGGGCTCGACCCCAATGGTAGTTCTGGGAATATTATTTCTACGCGAACGTAGACTATTTCTTTTACCAAATACGTTGATGAACATCTATAAATAAGCTAGTAGTGCCTACCCTAAGTCTCATATTTCTGAGACAACGTAGAAGCTATCATTCCTCTCCCTCCTCAAATCTGTTTGGAAAATTAAGATTATTAGTTTAGGAAAAATTCTGAACCCAGATCTAAAGGAAAGGAACATATGTTTGTAAATAGATGTTCAGATCTCTTATCGAAGTGAGAAAATTCCTAGATCTGGTCTATCTTCCATTCTCTTCTCTTTCTCGTTTTTCTTTCTTTCTTTTAGTAAAAAATATGAACCCATGGTTGTTAGGTTCTGAATCCAATTAGGGGAAAAACCATGGAATAATAGATCTGGACCAGATCCAGGATTTGGAAAGCATATGAGGTGAGTAGATTTAAGCTATATCATTTTAGATAATGATATATTATCGTTTAACATTCCCCATTATTGTACAATGTGAATTGGCTTGAATAACTAAAAGTATTGAAATGTTATTATGACATGTTTAAATATGATATGTTGAAATGTTTAAACATATGTTAAAATGGATTAAAGTGATGAATATGTCATTTTGGAATATTAATATTCTAAGATATTAATATGTTGGAAAATTTGCCAAAATATGCGTAGCAATTACTGTTGTTTTAATTCCATGTTAACTTGTGACATTTATGTACCTGGACCATTAACGGTAGAAATTGAGAAAAATTACATGGTTTGGCAATCACATGTTGTTGTTAAATTTGAACAATTATATGATTAATTGATTACATGGTGGAATATAATTGATTATATGTTAGAAAGAACGTATGATATAACATAGGCATAATATGATGGCATGTAAAATATAAATTACAGTGGAAACTAAAAAGAATACACATGCCTAGATTATATAGAAGATTTACAGTAAATGAGAAACTGTAACCACTCTTAGACACGAGGTTAGATTACACTTGTTGTAGAAGTCTGCTTGGAACTGCCCGACATATCCAGTATCTACAAGTGGTAAATCTAACATGAGGGGTCTAACTGCATAAATAAAACATGTAACGGTGCTAAGACACGAGGTTAAGTAAACTTGTGGAAGAAGTTTGTCCGGAACCGCCCGGCAAATCCAGCATCCCCAAGTGTTGGTTTAATGTAAGAGGTCTAGTACATAAATATATACGTATATATGTAAATAGCAGGACTGATAAACTACATTAATTGTAATTAATGGAAATAAGTGGAAGTGAAAGAAATATACTATAGTAAAAGGATTGAAATAAATGGGGAATGATAATAAGCTACTATAAATAAATTACATTAACTAGAATGTTGTATAATAAGTTGACTTGTCCTAGGGACAAGTGAAGACTATAACTCAGGTTATAATAAACTAGTAAGGAAATGAGATAGCTGGTGAAATAAGGTAAGTGGCACTTAATTGTAAATTAAGTAATCAGTAAATAGGGAAAACCTGAAACCAGTTATTTGTAATAAGTAGAGAAAAAAGGGAAAATTTATGAAGTATAAGAAATTGTACTTAATCATAAATTAAGTAATCTGCAGACTTGGAAGTCTGAAATCTGCTAGTAATAATGACATGTTTAGGCTTGTCCTAGGGACAAGTGGAAATTATAAATTTGGTTAGAATAAACGATAAAGAGAATGGAATAACTTATGTAAGGAGATAAGTTGTACTTAATTGTAAATTAAGTTATTTATAAGAACAAGAATCTGAAATCTACGGTTGAGGACAACATAAGTTATATTTATGGGAAGAGAACTTATTAGTGGACCTTAGTTAGGAGAACTAAGTTAATAAGTAAACAACGATAAGTTGTAGTGACAGTGTAAAATGGAATTATGATTAAATGAGAAAGAATGAAGAAAACTTATGAAATGAAATAAGCTATATTTAATCATAAATAATGACTGACATGTTAAAAAGAAAACATGTGAATTGAGAATATACTTAATTACATATTAAGTAGAACATGTTATTGCAACGATGAAATCAAACAAGAATATAAAGGATTATGGATTAAAGACCTTGGATCACAATCAAGAATAACATTTTGTGGGCTTATTAATAAACTTAAAAGGGTTAATTTATGTGACTGAAATTAATAAGCAAGAGAAGCTTGGAACTTGAATAAGAAGTCAATGTGAATGGGGATAACCAATGTAAATGGAAACCTGGTGAGGTAAAGCAAGCGCGTAAAAGACTGTTTGGACATAACATTAAAATGAGGCACTTGGACCAATCCATACATTTGAGGGTGAATAACCCAACGGGTTAGATCATCGTGGTGTCATTAGGTGCGAGGGGAGCGCACGTTCATCTGATTATTCTGTTAGCTCCAAAGGACTGGAAGGGGAAGCACACAGCTTCCTGAGAGACGTAAGGTGCTCCTGGTAGTCCTCTGTATGTTGGCAGATGTTTAGGCCATGCTCGCAGAGGTTGGGCCTGTGCATAACTACTAGGTGGGCGGGCCTTGACTGCAAAAGTAGATTTGTAGTCAGAATATCGTGACGAGGTGACACTAGGGTGATTCGGCGATCGCCTCAAGGGGCGGCAGAGGTCAGGACCAACAAGTATAGTAGATCGTCGGGTACCCGTCATCGGTAGCCAGTTGGATGCAAAAAAACTAGAGATAAACCAAACAGACCATTCATCTTTCACTATCAAGGTACGGTGGTTGATGGGAGATGCCAAGTGGATTTTTAGATTGTTTGCTAGTGGCAAGTCACTTAGCTCTGGTAGTCTTTACTAGTTGAGGGAGGGGACAAGGTAGGGCCACAAACACTATGAAAACAAACCCTAGGAATATCTGTGTTTTGATGCTCTTAAGGGCGGGCCTGTAATGATATGGAAAACCTCCCGACCGAGTTCCTTGTTTCTTGCATTGCCCTGCCACGGAATTCGGTGCACATTATATGGGGTTAAGGCATCGAATACGATTGACAATATGTACGTGGGACAGTCTAGATACATGCATGTCGGCTCTGGGTGGTGTATCTTAGACTTGAGGGCATTACTCTGATATGAAATCTGATTCGATCAGCGGTGGCAGTCCGTATGCTTATGTAGCATAGTAATGATAGATATATTCGGAACGTAACGTTGTTATGTAGATATTCGTACATCACTTCAGCGTAGGATGAGGGACTGCATTCATTTATATGGCATTACGGTGGAGACCGTGCGAGTGGGTTACCATGGTGTGTACCTTAATATTGAGGGGTAGCTACATATATACTGTATTAGGTTAATCCACTGGGAAGTAAATGGGTACGACGTTTGTGTAAGCCTTGAGTGCTGTTAAACTAAGTAACCTAATAAATAAGAAAGTGTGATTGAATAATATATGTAGGATTATCCAAAGTGTATAATTAAAATCTAGTCACCAGAACTTGTGTTCTTACCCTCTCCTCATAAAATACTCGCAGGTTAGATTTGTGGCAGAGACATGATAGCTTTGGATACTGGTTAGGCAGTATTATCGATACGGTAAGGCTATACTTTGAGTATATTATATTTTATCCATTCCGCCATGAGATATTTTATGAGCTCTGACCTATTTTATGGCTCTGTCTTTTCTGCAGTATACCAGAGCAAATAAACACGAGTTTCGATAGATTAGAATTTTGAAAAAAAATCCAGTATGTCAGAATTTGGGTTGTTACACCTCTTTCCGTTGCCAAGCGGCCAACTAAATCTTTCTCCTATCGTCGAGCTCCAATAGATCAAACACATTCTTCATTTCCTTAAGCCAATTGCTTGCCTCTACAAATCTCTTAGTATTGTAACACCCCACACCCGCTAAGGTCACTCACTAAGGGAATGCCTTAACTTCGGTGGAGCATTTTAAGTGAATATAGAACAGAAAAATTACACAAGACAGATATAAATACTTGAAAATCTAAAACATTATTTCATTGCAGCAGAAGGTAAACATGTTTAGTTACAACACCATAAAGAGTCAAGTACTAAATATCCATCCTGATAAAAACATAAGTACATAATCCCACTACATAAACAATAGCCATAAAAGAAAAGATAAGCTGGGCTTTACATCACGGTCCAAGCTCCAAGAGATAGATAAAGAAGTCTGATCAAAGCCCACTAGTGCTAGACCCAACCTGAGGACCTGAGGGGGAAAAGATAAAAACAACGGGGTCAGACATAAGTCTGAGTGAGCCCTATAACTTTGACAACACAATTATTAAAGTAATTAGGGTATGATATAAACTTGGTACGGGATGACTGGGGATAAATGACTACACTAAGTAACCAACTAGACATAGGATGAACTAAGATAACGAAAAAGACGCACCTACCCACCCAAGGGTAATTACTAACTGCACCACACCAGTCATTCCTACTTAAAGGTTGATCCCTCCCAAGGACTTAGAAAATTTACCCAGTAGTTTCGTGTACCCCTAGCTGACTACATAGGTGCCGTCTGCCCCTATCTCCACTAGGTGTACCCACTACTCCCAAGCGATCGGCTCCCTACCGTAGATACCCGTGCTAGCCCCACAATGGGGTGTATCACTCCCCAAAGTGGCAACCCGATACAACAAATGGTGCACGGCTTATACCTACACGATGCAACAATGTCTTACCTACCAGCCCGGGTCCACACACGCATATGAAATCCGTTGGACTTGCGTTGCCACCGCTAACCCGTTTTGGCCTCTTATAATCAAGCCCAGTACGCGTGTCCCGTCCTCGACATGGGTCGAGCCCTACAAGATACATATGGGTTACTGGTTGAAATGGGCCCCCCACAAGCTACCACCTAAGCTTGTCATTTTATCTAGTGCATCCCACTTAACCCTTTAATCATGTTTAATTACATGTTTCCACTTGGTTAAGTATTCTAATCGTATTTTCTATTGCCACCCAAGGCAACCCACTAGATTTCCTCATGCCACCCAAGGCACTTACTTGATTTCAACATGCCACCCAAGGCACCCACTTAATCCCTCATGCCCACTACATGCTTATCTGGTTAAGTGTTTCTTAATTAATTAAAAACGTAACCGTTGTAAAGACCTCTCACATTAGACTATCTCTTATGGCAGCTGGATTTGCCGGTTGGGTCCGGGCAGCCTTACGCCATAACCGAGTCTAACCTCGTGTCCATACACTTGTCACGTATTTGGTTTGTGCCGAAGACCTCTCCCATTGGGCCAATCATTTGTAGCCGCTGGATTTGTCGGTCGGTTCCGGGCAGTCTAACGCTACAAAAGGGTCCAACCTCGTGTCTTAGTCGATTAATTACACCTAATTAATCACCCCCGAATTAATTTTCCCTAATTAATTCCAATTTTAACGATGTACATAATTGACTCAATTATGTCCATCCACTTTATGGTATGCATAATCATACCAACTTCAAACAATTTCATTAACATGTTTATTAACCCCATCGTTCCCCACGTAATTCACTAACATGACATAAAAGGGAAGATTCATCACAAATACAATGGGTTCAACTTGCGTAACACATTAGCATCAACATGGGTTTAAAGGTGTCAACATGCATATAGCTTCAAACCAAACTAGCATAAATAATCAACCCAAACTTGCATGAATCACATATGTCATAAAGAGGTTACTTACATAAGTTTCTTTTGTCATACAAAGGGGTAAACTTGCATATGTATGTATGACATATAAAGGGGTTAACTTGCATATGTATGCATATCATCCAAAGGTGTAAACTTGCACATGTTACTTGCATATAATCAAACACCAAACTTGCATAACATGTCATATGTGAACTTGCATATAATCATACACCAAACTTGCATACATATGTACTTGCATATAATCATACACCAAACTTGCATAATCATGGTGTCATAATGGATCAATGTTTATCATAGCAATTTGCATAACTAGCATCATGAATCACATAGCCTAACACTTGCATAACTAGCATCATGAATCACATAGCCTAACACTTGCATAACTTGCATAACATCATGATCATGTAGCATATAACTTGCATAACATCATGAACATGTAGCATATGATTTGCATAACTTGCATAACATCATGAACATGTAGCATATGACTTGCATAACTTGCATAACATCATGAACATGTAGCATATGACTTGCATAACTTGCATAACATCACAAACACATAGCATATAACTTGCATAACATGCATAACATCATTAACACATAGCATATAACTTGCATAACATGCATAACATCATTAACACATAGCATATAACTTGCATAACTTGCATTGATCCACATTCATAGCCATAACCTCATTATATCCTATCATAATCATTTCAATAATTGGTCATTAAGGCTATAGAAAACTCACAACTTGTTGATTAACACTCCTAAGAAGAAGGTTAAGTTGCTAGAGTTGATTAGAAGTTGATTTGAGAAGCTATCTTCCTCTTTAATTTGATGGAGGCTCCTTCAAGTTGCATTTTGACGGCATAACGGTGTTGTAGCTATTTTTAGTATGAATTAGGGTAGTATTAGGGTGTATTTATAGATTAGTTAGGTGTTTTAGGCCCTTAGATTAACCCTAAATCAGATTAGAGCCGTCAGATCACGTCCTAGCCACCAAAACACAGCCCAAAAGCTAAGCTGATGCACCCAGGTCACCTGGGCTCGACCAGGGAGGTCGACCCCCAGGTCGACCCTAGGGTCGACTCCCCAGTCGACCTGGTAGGCAGGTCGACTCCCCGGTCGACCCCCAGGTCGACCCCCTGGGTCTGGCGGGAATTTTCCTGCCAGTTCTGAAATGTTTGAATTTTTTATTTTTAAACCTGTTTTGAATTTCTGAAAACTTCTTCGGGCCTTAACTGGGTCATACGGACTCTGATTTTCGAAAACTCAGACACTATTTCGCGTATTTTTCCGAGACGAACGCAATGGCATAGCCCGTTTCCCCTGATTCAGATTTTAAAATTTAATTCTGCCTGTTTTATATTATAGCAAGTTATTCAACATATGGGGTGTTACAAGTACCATGAAACAGTTTGCTTCCCATCGCCCAGAAATCCTTACAAAGCTTAGAAAAATTGACTACAGGATGAGGTGGAGCTACTGCGGCTGCAACTGGGGGTGGGACATTGCCTCACACTTCAGCAGGTGTCATAGCCTCTATGTATCTACATAACCATGCAGGAGTGGGAACGCACTCGAGGAAAATAGGAGCCTTAGACATGATGGAAAAGAGACGAAATAAGGATTCAAAAAGAGATCGAAGGAACATTGTAAATGATTTAAGGGGATATATTTTTCAAAAATTGGTTTTATTTGAAAATCTTTACTTTGAAAATACTTTTTTCAGAAAAAAATTCTCTAATCTTGTAACCTTAGGTCCTGATACCAAATGTGATAACCACGAGACTCGAACCCCTGACCACTTAGAACGTAACACCATGCACTAACCACTATGCAAAAATAACTTTTGTGTTTGCTTTTCGAGAGGGGTGTTACATAGTACCCCCCCTTAAAGAGCCCAACGTATTCGTTGTCTCGTACCACTCCCACCCAAGTGTTATGCATGTAACATCTTCAGTACCACACCGATTGACATCCGTAGCATTACACGCATGTTTCGACTGGGTATAGGCTCTACTACTAAATATGACACCCACGTCCCTTAATGTAATACATATGAGGATGCATTAAGTTCTGTGAAGCACTATAATAATATAGAGACTAATTGTAACAAGATAGAATAGAAAATGCAATGGAAAAACTTTAAATTTTTTATTTCGAATCAAATTCAACATTACATTTTCAAATGAACATCAATGTCATAAAGTCATAAACATCAGTCTCATAAATCATCAGAGTACAAAACCATAAAATAATATTCCCTCACAAGCCATAACAATAAACCTAAAAGAACCTGAAGTAATATGTGGAAAGAGAAGTAATCCAAATCCATGCTGAATATAGTCACGAACACAGCTACTGTCTGCCACCACTCTGAGAACCTGAGTGTGGGAAAAGGAATAAGGAGAAGGAAAATCAAAATATGTTAGACATAAAGTTTGGCAAGTTCTAGTGATTTTTAGTATAGGCATAAGATAAGAAGAATCAAGACAGATAAATGGTATTGGTATGAAAATTGTAACACCCCGAATTTTTAATGGCATAAAAGAGAATAAATTAAATAATAATTTATTTAATATTCAGAATTAGAGGAAACAGTCTGCACCATTGTGTCCGTCTCAAAATTCTGGTCAAGATAGACGTTTGGTTTGCGTAAACAGACGTCGTATGAAGAAGTTATAAAGGTTTTAAGTTTGTATATGCATAGAAATATTTTATATATACGCATGAGTCAGAGGTGAGTCAGAGATAAGTCAGAATTCTATCCACATGATTCAAATTCGAAAAATTCCTCTAAGCGTCAAAATTCTCGCCCTAGGGGGTCAACCCTTTTAGAGGAGTGTCGACTTAGGGGTCAACCCCTTGAAGGGGTTTCGACCTAGGGTTCAATCCACACACAGGGGCATCGGCACCCCTAAGGCTGACAAGGCACTCGATTTCAGGGGGTCTGAAAGCTATATATACGTGTCTTATTTCTCATATTTTCTTCATTGCGAGTCATGGAGGCCATATGCTGTTGGAGTGCGATCTGAACCGTTTTCTACAACATATTCTACAAATCCAATCAGAAATTCTAGATACGTTCTTCCTCAATTATCTAAACCTAACGCTATGAGCTTCTAGATTACTTTTAGGTTTAGATAAATAAAAGTATACTTTGAAAGACTATGAATTGGATATGTTGTAAAGTATGATTCTGTGTTAATGTGAAATCCTATACTATATCATGACAGATCTATTTTCCTAAATCTAATATAATTGTGGTGATTCGATTATGTTGCTTATGTGGATCTTGACTTGTAACCATGTTATGGTGGATGTACATCTATTAATTTGGACAATTGTAACATTACTAAGATCTAGATCTTTATGTTAATCACCTTTCACCTGTCATATTTTGATCCATTGACATATGTTGTAAACTTGACATGTGAAGCCATCTTTAGATCTAAACATGTTATTAGGTCACACTAGCTATGTTAGATCTAAATAATTGGACACCTAATGTTTACTCTAGATCTCATTATGCTTGCTTGAACATCACAGTAATTTCCACAAGTTACGAGTTTGATGTCCACCTTATTATGATGTTAGTCACATGTCCATTCACTTTGTTATCATGCCAGTTTATGTTCAAGTTTATGCCAAAATATGTTGAAACTATCACCCTTGTCATATTCCCTTTTTTGTTATAACTAGGCTACTTTATAGCATGGATGCCGCTAAAATACATATGAATACGTTAGAGACGAAACGGGGAAAAGGGATGATAATTGGCATAATTTATGTAATGTTTATATGAAATGGGACATGTAATTAAAATGGGGAAAACATAGAAATAGTTACCTATAGTGACATAGGTTGATTTAGATTAATTTGGAATATTTAGTAATTTACAATTAGGAATCGTAAATTGTACTTATGACCCGAGGTTAGGTTACATTAGTGGTGGAAGTCTGCCTGGACCCGACCGGCATATCCAGCATCCATTAGTGTTGAATCTAATGTGGGAGGTCTAAGTACGCAATTATGAATCGGGCTAAGACACGAAGTTAGGCCCAACTGTGCAATAAGACTGCCCGAACCCAACTGGCATATCCAGCATCCACACGTTGTAGGCCTAATGTGGGAGGTCTAGCCCATTATAACCATAATTGGACATGGTGACGAAATGGACTACTTAACCTAATTTAATATGACTTTGAACTTAAGTCAAGGTTAAGTAAAATTGGATGGGTAATGGGTGGTTTAAGTAAATTAGAGGGGTAGGTAATATGTATATATAGGCCCACGAACTTAACCCAATAAGGTTATGTAATTAAAGACACCTAGTGGTATACATAACTGGTAGATAGTGTAATAAAGTTATGTAATTAAAGACACCTAGTGGTATACATAACCAACAGATAATGTAATGAAGTTACGTAATTAAACACACGCTTTAGGGTAAGCATAACTAGTATAGGGTTATGTAATTAAAGACACCTAAGGGTATATATATTCAAAAACCTACTGGGGATACAAGAAAAGGGGGAGGGTTTGTATTATATTGTGTAGGACCTATTTCAGCTAGTTACCCGGAGTTGGTATTAAGTAAAGAACTCCGAACTAGGCGGAGAAGGGGGACGCTTACTGATTGATTGTAAGAGATCCAAACAAGGCGGATGGTGTGGACCACACAAACCGACTGGGGACATATGCGTGCATGGGCGGGCAAAGGGGGCTAAGACGACCGTGACACAGGGGGCTAAGACGACCGTGACACTAGTATATATAGTTGTGCACACCATTGATTGCCACTTTAGGAAGTGATACCCCCTACTGTGGGGTCAGCACAGGATATCTACAAGGTAGGGAGCAGATCAATTAGGGTAGTAGTTAGGGTATACTTGGACGTATGACCTAAGCCTACCAACTCATAATGGAAGAGATCCTCTCATTTCAGTTATACTAGTAATAGCGCTGAGTAATCATTAGTGAGGCACATACACCTTATCTTGCTTACTTGTCACACCTGCCATTTATGTAGTGATCTCTCTTATCCACTTTGTATGCCTATCATGTAGCTTTTATTTATCTACTGGCTAAAAGTAACTAGACTCGCCAGACTTTATGTCTGACCCAGTTGTTTCTCCTTCTTTCTTCCGTTCCCCCTAGGTTCTCAAGGAGGAAACACTCAGACTTAATCAGGAATCAGATATCATCTTGCTAGGAGCTACTTCTGAGGTATGGCTCTAGTTCTTGTCTCTACTATGGCTTAACTTGGCTCAAGTTCTTGTCTCTACTATGGCTTAACTCTTTTAATTGCGGTAATGATGCTTTTTATTTACTTACGTACTCTGATGGTGCAAGACAGAAATTATTTTATTGTAATGGTTTTTTTTGTGACTTATGAAATTGTGGACCATGGTATTATGACTTATGTTTGAAACAAAATTTTAATTTTTCCGCTGCTGCCTTATTTATACCTGTCTTGTAATTATTCTGTGTCTATTTACTTGTTGCGCTTCATGAAACTTAATGCATTCCCTTAGTGAGTGACATTAACGGATGTGGGGTTTCTCACTTGGTATCAGAGCTGAAGGTTACCAGATTAGATAAAAGTTTTTGGAAATTATTTTCAAAAAGGTTTTAAAAGAAAAGTATTTTAAAAAGACAATTCTATTTTGAAAAACGCTACCCAAAAAGCCATATGTAGTATCCGTGGTCCTTTATCTAAATTTCTTCCTTTCCCTTTTTCAGCTGGTCTGGGGAACAAAAGATACCTAATATCCCAGAGGGCATCACAATACCCGGATGGTTCCGTAGGTATTTGGAGGCCACGATGCCTGCCGAAGGCCAAGAAAACGTTCCTCCCCCAGCTGCACCAATCATTTCTCCTCCTCCCCCCCTTCAAGAGCTGATAACTTTGCCAAGAACTGCAAAGACTTCCGGGCCATGGGAGGAAGGCCATTCCATGGGAATGAGACATACGTAGAAGCTCGGAATTGGATTAAGGAGAAAGAGGACTTATTCATAATTTTTGAAGTGGAGGACCGAAGAAAAATTCAATTAGTTGTTTGGCTGTTAAAGGATGAAGCCTCATTTTGGTGGGAAATCACCCAAGCTGGACGTCCGGTAGAAACTTGGGAGGACTTTAGACAGAGGTTCGAAATGAAATTTCTTTCCCAAGCTGAGAGAAGCATATAGATGGAGAGGTTATTAACACTCAAACAAGGAAATTTTACAGTGAAGGAGTATGTGAACAAGTTCAACTAGCTGGCAAGGTTCGGGTTAGAGTTGGTAGACACGCCGTACAAAAGGGCTTTGCGGTTTGCTGAAGGGCTGAATGAGCTCCGCATGGTTTAGCCATGTCCCATATTCCAATGGGGGCCACTTTTTAAAAGCTTGTAGGTATGGCCCTGATGCATAAGGAGGACAAGGGAGAGAAGAAGGAAGCAAAGATTGAGGGGATATCGCAGAATAAGAAGGTGTAGCCCAAGAAAGGGTAGCAACAGCTGAAGAAAGGAGGGAA
Organism: Allium sativum; assembly: GCA_030737875.1. NCBI lineage: Eukaryota > Viridiplantae > Streptophyta > Magnoliopsida > Asparagales > Amaryllidaceae > Allium > Allium sativum. Next base: position 743,330,877 of record CM060921.1, read on the forward strand.
AGATGACAAAAGCAGGGATAAGAGAATGTTTCACCATTATGGAAAGGAGGGTCACTTGATCAAAGATTGTAAGAGAAGGAAGGCCAATTGCTTTATTGCGAGGAGTTCGGACACTTCTCTAAAGAGTGTCGGAAGAAACAGGGATCGCAGGGACAAGGGCAAAAAGCAAGGACTTCTAGAGGGCAGGTGCATGCTCTCGCGATCAGTGCTCCTGAAAGTGGTAGAAAATTTTCCATTAAAAGTTTAGTTTCTCTTTCAAACTACCCAGTTAGAACACTTTTTGATTCTGGTGCTTCACACTCGTTTATATCTAGTTCTGTGGTTGAATCTCTACATTTAATTACTAGTATGGTAGTAGATCCCATAGTTGTTTCAAATCCCATTGGTGGTTCAACTCATTTATCGATGATTTGTCGGGGTGTGAAAATATCTGTGTTAGGCGGTCGAGTTTGAATGCGATGCATTGTGCTCGGGTTTATGGGCTATGAGTTGATTCAAGGAATGGATTGGCTTACCACGTATGGGGCCATTTTGGATTGTGAGAGGAAGGTTGTTAGACTCCTGACTTGTCATGGAAAGACCCTAGAAGGTTTTTGTGATCCCCAAGGGGCTGTTTTGCTTAGCTTCTTAGAGTTCTATATGCATCCATAGATGATTTGCAATCTGTTCCAGTGGTTCGAGATTATCCCGATGTTTTTGATGAGGTACGGGGTTTCCCTCCAAGGCATGAGATCGAATTCTGCATATATCTGGTGGACAATGCAAAGCCAGTTGCATTACCAGTGCGCCACATGGCTCCAAGAGAAAGGATAGAGCTGAGTAAGCAAGTAGGGGAGCTACTTGAAAATGGGTTTATCAGACAAAGAATATTTGAGTGGGGTGCTCTGTTGTATCGCAACTAAAGCGGATGGTTCGCTTTGTTTATGTGTTGACTATGGAGAGTTAAATAAGCTCACCAAGAAGAATAGGCACCCACTTCCGAGGATTGATGATTTATTTGATCAGCTTGTTGGTGCCTTGGTATTTTCTCATTTGGACTTGGCTATGGGGTTCCATCAGTTGAGGGTGGCTGGGGACAATATAGATAAGACTACTTTCCGGACTCCTGACTGTTTCTTTGAATGGCTAGTTATGCCTTTTGGGTTGACGAATGCACCCGCCTATTTTGTTGATTTGATTAGTAGGGCTTTTCGGGAGTTCCTACACAAATTCGGCGTAATCTTCGTTGATGATATTTTGATCTTTTCCAAGAGTGAAAAAGAGCATGCCCAACATTTGGGAGAAGTTTTGAAAACTCTCCGTGACCATCAGCTAAAAGCAAAGTTCTCCAAATGCCATTTCTGGAGAAAGGAGGTGAGATTCTGGGGGCATGTAGTCTCCAAAGAAGGGATAGGTGTAGATCCCGCGAAGGTGGCTGTAGTACAAGATTGGAAGATTCCTAAAAATGCAAACTGAGGTGAGAAGCTTTCTTGGATTGGCAGGTTATTATAAGAAGTTCATTATGGACTTCGCGAAGATATCAGCCCCTCTCACTCGGCTGACAAAGAAGAATTTGGCATTTTCATGGGACATAGACTATGACGTTGCTTTCAAATGACTAAAAAGGGCCCTTACAATAGCCCTAGTCTTGACCTTGCCCGATGGGAGTAAAGTGTTTACTGTTTACACTGATGCATGTAGTACAGGGCTTGGTGCAGTTCTGATGCAAGAAGGGAAAGTAATATGTTATGGGGGTAGACAGTTGAGAGTTCATGAGAAGAACTACCCCACCCATGATCTAGAGCTAACTGCCATAGTATTCGCATTAAAGACGTGGCGTCATTATTTACTTGGAGAAAAGTTCGAGTTATACACCGACCATAAATATCTCTAGTATCCATTCTCATAGAAGGATCTCAACTTAAGGCAACAACGGTGGATGGAGTTCTTAGCTTCATATGATTTTGAAATTTCTTATACCGCTGGCAAGGGTAATGTGGTGGCAGACGCATTAAGTAGGCAGAGGGTGGCCCTGAGTACTCTGTTTGTGGAAAGAAAGAATTTGGAGTTCATATCAACTTTTGATTTTAGACCTTCCATTGAGGTTTTTGATTGATTTATTTGCATCCTTGGAGATACCACCGACTCTTGTGTATCAGATATGAGCTTCATAACATGGTGACCCACAGATTCCAGACATCATGGATAAGCTCAAAAGAGGGGAGACTTCTAGTCACCTCAGTAGGTATGCCATAGATGAAAAGGGGTGGTTGCGATGAGATGGAAGGCTTTGTGTTTCTCAAACTGGAAGCTTGATAAAGGCAGTCCTTGAAGAAACCCATCATTCTAAGATGACCATTAATCCATGCGGTAATAAAATTTACAGGGACATGAAGAGGGTTTTCTTTTGGGCTAGGATGAAGAAGGATGTAGCCGAATTTGTTTCTCATTGTTTAGTTTTCCATCAATTCAAAGCTGAGCAAGAGAAGCCTGGTGGATTACTTCATTCATAGGAGGTTCCACAGTGGAAATGGGAAAGCGTCTCTATGGATTTCATAGATGGTTTGCCTAGATCGAAGAAAGGCAATACCAGTATTTGGGTGATAGTGGACAGACTCACTAAGAGTGCTCACTTTATTCTAGTTAAAAGTAAGAGGACGACATCGTGGTTGGCAACAAGTTATGTTCGTGAGATAGTTCGTCTCCATGGACTTCCTTCTAGCATCATGAGCGATCGTGACCCCATCTTTATCAGCGAATTTTGGAGGATCTTGCAAGAAATATTAGGTACAAAATTTTGCTTAAGTACCGCTTATCATCCTCAGATCGATGGGCAGACGGAGAGGGTGAATAGGATTCTAGAAGATCTTTTAAGGCTTTGTATCCTAGACTTCGTAGGGACTTAGGAAGAACATCTTCCTTCAGTAGAGTTTGCCTAAAATAACAGCTATGAGGCTAGCATCGGCATGTCACCCTTCGAAGCATTGTACGGACGACCCTGTAGATAACCAAATTGTTTGTGGGAATCTATAGAAAGATTATTACTTGGACCAGATATGTTTAGAGAAAAGTCCAAAAAGATTGACCTTATTCGACGGTGGATGAAGACAGCTCAAGATAGGCAGAAGTCCTATGCAGACAAGGGAAGGACTGGCATCAAATTCGAAGTGGCAGACTTAGTTCTTATCAAAGTATCACATCTGAGGAATGCGGTTCACTTCGGATCAGTAGGGAAGTTGGCACCTAGGTTTGTGGGACCATTTCCCATAACCGAGAGGATTGGCCAAATGGCCTACAAATTAAAGCTCCCAGAAAATCTATCCGATGTTCATGACGTTTTCCATGTCTCTCATCTGCGGAAGTGCCTGCATGACACCGCGGAAGTTGTTGAGCCGAGTATGTTGGAAGAAGTCGAAGTGGAACAGGAGGCGACAGTCAAACGAGTCCCTACCCGTATTCTTGGGTCAGAAGTTAAGAAGTTGCGCAATAAGGAAATCAAATTGCTAAAGGTTCGATGGGGAGATAACCCATAAGATGCGGCTTAGGAGACCGAAGACAAGATTCGTGTTTCGTACACTTTTCTTTTCAAGGGTATGTTCTTAACTCCTTTTTCCTAAGTTTTATCAGTACTTGTTTCTGTCAATAGAGTTTATCTTATCCATAGTATTTTCGACCTTTAGATAGGAATACTATGGATGTAAACATGTGTTTGAAACATGTTATGTTTGATGGATGCAAGTGGATGCAAGTGTTTGCTAGTGGTTGCCTGTAGACGCATATGCACACTCATTAGGCAATTAGATCGGCTCAATCACTTTCATATTGCATATGGATGTGTGTGCATTTTCTTTTATTCTATAGATGGAAATGGATGAACTGGCATATGGATGTTGCATTTGGACGAATGGGTGTGAACACATATAGAACTTATACGATACAATAAGTTTATTTGCATACATATTGGATTCGTGGCACTAACATACATTGCATTAAGGAAGTCAACTGAATAGTAGACCGCCTGATCTTCGCATTAGTGTTGGGACATATACACACACCTTTGCATATATTCATATAAGCGTTAGTAATCTTTATGGACAATGGATGCCAGTGATTACTGGATGAGTAGATGGATGATGGATGGTAGGGCATGCATTCTTCTCGGCTTAGAGATTTTGGGACGAAATCCTTTGAGTAAGGGAGAATGTAACACCCCGATTTTTTAATGACATTAAATAGAATAAATTAAATAATAATTAATTTAATATTCATAATTAGAGGAAACGGACAGCACCATTGAGTCCACCTTGAAACTCTGATCAAGATTGACGTTTGGCTTGCGTAAAACGAACACCATATGAAGAAGTTATGAAGGTTTTAAGTTTGTATATGCACAGAAATATTTTATATATACGCATGAGTCAGGGGTAAGTCAGAGATAAGTCAGAATTCTATTCAGAGGATTCAAATTCGAAAAATTCCTCTGAGCGGCAAAATTCCCGCTCTAGGGTGTCGACCCCCTTAGAGTGGAGTCGACCCACCCACAAGGGTGTCGACACCCCTAGGGCTGACGTGGCACTTGATTTCAGGGGGTCTGGCAGCTATATATACGTGTCCTATTTCTCATATTTTCTTCATTGAGAGTCATGGAGGACATATGCTGCTGGAGTGCGAACTTCTACAACATATTCTACAAATCCAATCCAGAAATTCTAGATTCGTTCTTCCGCAATTATCCAAACCTAACGTTGTGAGTTTCTAGATTACTTTTAGGTTTAGATAAATAAAAGTATACTTTGAAAGACTATGAATTGGATATGTCATAAAGTATGATTCTGCGTTAATGTGGAATCCGATACTATGTCATGGTAGATCTATTTTCCTAGATCTAATAAAATTGTGGTGATTCGATTATGTTGCTTATGTGGGTCTTGACTTATAACCATGTTATGGTGGATGTACATCTCTTAATTTGGACAGTTGTAACATTACTTAGATCTAGATCTTTATGTTAATTACCTTTCACCTATCATATTGTGGTCCATTGAGATATGTTGTAAACTTGACATGTGAAGCCATCTTTAGATCAAAACATGTTATTATGTCACCTTAGCTATGTTAGATCCGAATAATTGGACACCTAAGGTTTAATCTAGATCTCATTATGCTTGTTTGAACATCATAGTTATTGCCATAAGTTACCAGTTTGATGTCCACCTTATTATGATGTTAGTCACATGTCCATTCACTTTGTTATCATGCCAGTTCATGTTTATGCCGAAATATGTTGAAACTTTCACCCTTGTCATATTCCCTGTTTATTGTTATAGCTAGGCTACTTTATAGCCTAGATGCGGCAAAAATACGTACAAATACATTAGAGAGGAAACGGGGAAAAAGATATTATAATTAGCATAATTTATGTAATGTTTATATGAAATGGGACATGTAATTCAAATGGGGAAAACATAGAAATAGTTACCTATAATGACATAGGAAGATTTGGATTAATTTGGAATGTTTAGTAATTTACAATTAGGAATTGTAAATTGTACTTATGACACGAGGTTAGGTTACATTAGTGGTGGAAGTTTGCCCGGACCCGACCGGCATATCCAGCTACCACTAATGTTGAACCTAATGTGGGAGGTCTAAGTACGCAAATACGAATCAGGCTAAGACACGATGTTAGGACCAACTGTGGAATAAGACTGCCCGTACCCGACCGGAAAATCCAGCATCCACACATTGTAGGCCTAATGTGGGAGGTCTATCCCATTATAACCATAAATGGACATGGTGATGAAATGGACTACTTAACCTAATTTAATATGACCACGAACTTAAGTTGGGGTTAAGTAAAATTGGATGGGTAGTGGGGTGGGTTAAGTAAATTAGAGTGGGTGGGTAATATGTATATATATGCCCACGAATTTAACCCAATAAGGTTATGTAATTAAATACACTTAGTGGTATACATAACCGGTAAATAATGTAACAAGGTTATGTAATTAAAGACACCTAGTCATATACATAACCAGTAGGTAATGAAGATATGTAATTAAAGACACCCTTTAGGGTAAGCATAACTAGTACAAGGCTATGTAATTAAAGACACCTAAGGGTATACATAGTCAAGTGGAAAACCTAGTTGGGATACAAGATAAGGGGGAGAGTTGTATCATATTGTGTGGGACCCATTTCAGTCAGTAACCTGGAGTTGGTATCAAGTAAAGAACTCCATACTAGGTGGAGAAGGGGCACTCTTACTAATTGATTATAAGAGACCCAAACGAGGCGGATGGTGTGGAGGGTGCAAACCGACCGGGGACATGTGCATGCATGGGCCGGGCAGAGGGGGTTAGGACGACCGTGACACCAGTAGATATGGTTGTGCACACCATGGTTGCCACTTTAGGAAGTGATACCTCATACTATGGGGACAACACATGATATCTACAGGGTAGTGATCCGATCGATTAGGGAAGTGGTTAGGGTATACTTGGACTTATGACCTAAGCCTACCAACTCATAGTGGAAGGGATTATCTCATTTCAGTTATACTAGTAATAATGCCGAGTAATGATCAGTGAGGCACATACACCTTATCTTGCTTACCTTGTCGCACCTGTCATTTATGTAGTGATCTCTCTTATCCACTTTGCATGCCTATCATGTTGCTTTTATTTATCTACTGGCCAAAAGTAACTAGACTCGCCAGACTTTATGTCTGACCTGTTGTTTCTCCTTCTTTCTTCCGTTTCCCCAGGTTCTCAGGGAGGAAACACTCAAACTTAATCAGGAATCAGATATCATCTGGCAAGGAGCTACTTCTGAAGTCTCGCTTAAGTTCTTGTCTCTACTATGGCTTAACTCTTTTAATTGGGGGAATGATGCTTTTTATTTACTTATGTACTCTGATGGTGCAAGACAGAAGTTATTTTATCGTAATGGTTTTTTTGTGACTTATGAAATTGTGAACCACGATATTATGACTTATGTTTGAAATAAAAGTTTTAATTTTATGCTGCTGCCTTATTTATATCTATCTTATAATTATTTTGTGTCTGTTTACCTATAGCGCTTCAAGAAATTTAATGCATTCCCTTAGTGAGTGACATTAACGGACGTGGGATGTCACAAAAATGCGGTAAACGTACAAGTACGAAGTAAACAAGAAAACAAGGCAAGGTAAAGATCATGTAAGCTTCTCATTCATACCCCAAGAATAAGTTTCTACACCAACTACTAGATTAGCAGGGTTAGGTTTTACGCTGCTTAATACCCATGCGATCGACTGCCTCCTTACTACGCAAATATACTCCGCCAGCAATGACGTTAGGGGATACAAGTAATGGCCCAAATTTCCGTACTAATTGAGTCGACTAATAACACCACACGTCCAACCCAAATTGCACAGAAATACGAATCATTATTAGAAAGAAGTTAGAGGATGAGAAATAGAAAGAAATGTTAGAATAGAAGAAAATGAAGATTACAAAATCACAGTGGAACAAATAAAATATATTAGATAACATAAACTTTGAAATACAATTCAGTAACTTTATATACATACCATCATCAAAGCACAACATCTATTTCTGGAACAGTTATAAACTCCTGTTTCCAGACACGAACATAATACAAAGCGGAAAAATATGATAGTCTATAGCTAACTGGTGAAGCCTCCTGCTTTAACTCCTCTAAGTGAATCCGTAAAATCCCGACTACTTTACTGCCCGTACAAATTTGGGCACCCAAGAGTTTAAGGAAAACTAACAAAATAAAATCTAGGTCAGTCATGGGACTGGTGTGAGTAAACTCCAACCATATTGTTTAACTTTGAAAAATCCTTTTGAAAGAAAGGATAATAGTAAGACCAGCCCACACATAAACATGGACGGTTTTTACCTTACTATAACCCAAAACACTTTGATACGAAAATCCAGTGATATTATAGTAATGTCAAATCAAATAAATAATCAAATAGCAGAACGCCTGAATCTCACGCTCCACATACATAGTATAAAATCAAAAACCACAGGGCGCTTATTGGAGATTGGATTTCCAACATGACAAGGTATGCAACCACCTTCCAATAGTATATCTCTAAAGGGGAATACACTGGGTTCTATAAGAACGTCTTGCAACCCGGCCCACACATGGCTGACCACTCATTTAACTTGAGTGTACCGAGCATATTATCACCAACGGTTGTGATCAGCAACCGTTACCGAAAGCATACAACAACGAATAGAATAAGAAGCAAATGAATTTTCTCTAGATCAGGTGATAATACCCCCGAATGGGAATGACCCACATGGTCATGCTGCCAGTCCGATTTTTGTCATTTCCTGGGTGATGAAGCTTGAGGTCACGATTATCTTTCAGCACAACTTGCCTTTATTTACTTTGGATGTCACGTCGTTAGACATTCGTCCATATACTTTGTCAAGGGACTGGACAAACTAAAGGCACCATTCTATTAATCCATCTTGGGCAATTTCCATCTAGGATTGATAGATCATCCCTTGCGCTTAACTCAGTCTTCATATATCTTCAGCATAAGTTGATTCGTAACGCTTAGGCAAATATGGAGTGGTTTTCAAATATTAAACCTGATCCCGGTCTCTCCATATTGACAACGGAGGTATAAAATAAAGCAAAACATTCATAGTTAGTGATTTAACTATCAAAGAAACATCCATACAATCAGCGGTCCTATTTCCCATTTGGAAATTCTACCGACCAAGCATCAAACAACACTGGCCCCTTTTTATATTAATTCCTTATTATATTATCGGTTCTAAATCCCATTTTCCATCTTTCATATCCTTTCAAAGCTCTATTTTCTCTATAGATTCTTGGAAAAAACATTTCTAGTATCGTAATTTATTTATTTGAAAAAATATCTCTCACTCCAGTTAGAAAACATTCTTAAATATTCACATTTTCTATATTCAGAAAATATACCTTACTAATATCGGAAAATATTTCCATATTCCATTACTTAATCCCTCGTTGACCAATTCATTTCATTTTATATGCGTAGAAAATATCTCATTTTATTTGGGGAAAAACATTTCAAATCCTTTGAATTAACGCGATGTTTTAAAAACATCGTTATTATAGCTCAACCAATTTATCATTTATTAACTAACCATATTGCTAACCAATCTTCACTATCAAACCTTAACCATTTCTCCATCAATCATGAAGTCAATCAAGTTGGGTATAATTACCTCTCAGACCTTAATTGAATAACATTCTCAATTTTGAAATAGTCAAAGCTCAGAACTTCAATCAAAACATGGCTTGTGCGACTCTCGGATTCAATCTAAGAATCCACTTCTTTTACGAAAAACATTGATTATAACGGTAGCATTATAATCGCTATTTCCAAATATTTGATTTATAAACATTTGTTTTAATGAAAGCGTTATAATCACTATTTTGATTTATAGAATATTTATTATAACAGTAGCGTTAAAATTGTTGTTTAAATTTATAAAAACATTTATTATAACGTTAGCATTAAAATTGTTGTTCCCAAATATTTGGTATATAAAAATATAATTTGTACTTATTAATTCAATTAATAAGTAAATAAATAAACAATTAAATAATTAAACCTGATTCAAATGTGAAAGTGCAAGCGTGTAATTGTCAAGTATAGTACACTCACAAGGATCGTGTAATATGACAAACAATATTCCACATATAAAGTAATAGCTAATCAAAGAACAGTAGTATAGTAAATGCAGTAAAAATGGTAAAATCACACCAGGGCTTTTTATACTGGTTCGGAGCACCGTCCTACGTCCAGTCCCAGACCTCTTTCTGGATTTTCACTAATCAACAACCTCGCTTCACCTGGAGGAACAGGTTCACAACACATTACTTGATTTCACGGGCTACAAGCTAACCCACTTGATTTCACGGGCCACAAGCTTACCCACTTGATTTCACGGGCCACAAGCTTACCCACCTGATTTGAATGGCTACAGGCTTACCAGAATTTCAATACAAAGTAGTTGATGATTGACTATATATTGTGTCTTCAATACACAGACTAGTCACTTGTAGTACACCCTTCCTATAATCTTATCCTCAAGTATATACTATGAATGCGTAGATTTAAGGAAGTATATTGCTTAATGAATGAAAATATATGAAATAATTTCAATGATTCAATAAGCAATTGAAATATTTGGGAGCTTTTAGAATGCAAGAATATTTAGAAAGTAAGATCAGAATTTAGAGCAAGAATTGGTGATTTGAAAGTATGATTTCAAGTCTATTTATAGTGTAGAATAGTTGCATTCCTTCATGAAGAGTATCTACAAAAGATTGCATCCGTTTCCATTGAAAATTGAAGAGAAAACTCTTAATGAATGGAAGCAAACCTTCATAAAAAAGCTTGCTATTCGGAACCGGTCGACTGGTTGAAAATCACCGGTGACTGGTTAAGTTTCTGGAAATTTAAAGAATAAAAAAATAGCCGTTATTTGCAAACACAGTAAAACCGGTCGACCGGTCCTTTTTTGGGCGGTCGACCGTTTTCTGGCTATGGACCGGAGGACCCCGGTTCATAGTCTATATCACTTTGCACTCTTTCCCGGTCAGAGCCTAGACCGTTTGGGCTTTTTCTGTGACTTTTCAATTCCTCAAATATACAGATTTCAGCAATGAAGTTTTGTGCATTCGTGTTATACTTTGAGGATAGATTTTAACATATTTGTAACATGACTCAAAGTAAAAAAACTTAGCTCTATGAAATGATCTTCATTGCACCTTTATATGTTGGCATCGATCAAAATCTTGTCTCAACATTCTCCCCCTTTTTGATTGATGACAACACCTAGGATTTTCTCCCTCTAAATATAAAGCTCCCCCTGAATTTCTGCAACATTTGTTAGTTCATAATATAAATAATCTTACCTTTTGTTTCCTGCATTAACAAATGTTAGCATACATATACTATTATCATGTTAAGCACATAATTTTAAATTGTAGTATATGTAACATGAGTTATATGTATCATCATAAGAGAAAATATTTCTCCCCCTTTGTCATCGATTAAAGGGATTAAAAACCATAATAAACACAGTAATTGAGAGTAGTAGAGAATACAAATAATTGTAGTATGTTCAGGAGATACCAAATAACCTTCTCTTTATTGTGGTATACCTGCAAAAAATATAACATATTTAGTTTGGTACCCACTTGCTTTGTTTGGGTCCATGGGTTAGATGGAAGGTAACCATACCCAAGAGGGATTAATGGAACCTTTAAAGATAAAATTTTCATTATTAATAACTGAATCAAAATAATCATCGATATATTTTTCTCTGTTTTTCCAACTTACAGGAACCCAAATACTTAAGTAATCTCTAGTGATATTCCTTTTCGTACTTCTATATTTATTATAAATACCGCTAGTCATAGAAGTATTCGAATTTCTATAATAATTGGGTCTTGGATGTGCATTTGTACTAGCAGTGATATTCTTATTGTACATAAAAGCATATCTAGTACTATTTCTGTGATTGGTTTTATTATATCCTATACCACTTTTGTCATGTAAAGGTCGAGATCTAGATAAAATCATGTTTAAATCACTTTGACCTTTATTAAATTTCCCGAATTTATTTGTACATTTGATTCCACAATCGCGATTGATATTTTCAAAAGAAACTTTGCTATTAATACCCTTATTTAATTCAGAATTCTTCCTTTTTAAAGTTTTATTCTCATTTTCGAGACAACTAATTTGAGATTCTGAATTCTATAAAGATGATTGTAATTTTTCAACATTTTCTTTTGATTCGTATTATTATTAACTTTTAAAGTCACACATTCTTTAGATAATTCCAAATTCTTTTGAGTTAGAGCTCCATTCTCTTTTTCAAGAGACGAAATTAAAGAAATTGAATTATTTAAAGAATCTTCTAATGATTTATTTCTATTTTGCAAAAGATCGATTTCCTTTAAAAGAACATTGTTTTTATCTTCTAGTCGTTCATTTTCTTTTTGAGAAACAAGCTTTTCTAAGGTATTTTCAAAACATTTGGCTTGTTTTGGTAAAAAATTGTTTTCTTATTTTAATTTTGAATTTTCTTGCTCACAATTTTTAGACTTGGCTGTAATGATTGCATTAAGTTTACCCAAACTTATACAATCTTTCAACAATTTTTCATGGTCTAACAAAAGATCTTTATATAATGGATCTACACATACCGATTGTGATCTGACTTTAGCTATAAGACATATGCTTCCTTGCTCTTTTGATTCTTCTTTGTTGCTCTTCCACTTTCTAATCCCTTGACTAGACTTCTTTATTGCCATTTGTTCCAGGATGTTGTTACGATCTCTAGAACACCGGGCTCTGATACCAATTGAAAGTGCGAGCGTGTACTTGTCAAGTATAGTACACTCACAAGGATCGTGTAATATGACAAACAATATTCCACATATAAAGTAATAGCTAATCACAGAACAGTAGTATAGGAAATGCAGTAAAAATGGAAAAATCACACCAGGGCTTTTTATACTGGTTCGGAGCACCGTCCTACGTCCAGTCCCAGACCTCTCTCTGGATTTTCACTAATCAACAACCTCGCTTCACCCGGAGGAACAGGTTCACAACACACTACTTGATTTCACAGGCTACAAGCTTACCCACTTGATTTCACGGGCCACAATCTTACCTACTTGATTTCACGGGCCACAAGCTTACCCACCTGATTTGAACGGCTACAGGCTTACCGGAATTTCAATACAAAGTAGTTGATGATTGACTATATATTGTGTCTTCAATACACAGACTAGTCACTTGTAGTACACCCTTCCTATAATCTTATCCTTAAGTATATACTTTGAATGCGTAGATTTAAGGAAGTATATTACTTATTGAATGAAGAGATATGAAATAATTTCAATGATTCAATAAGCAATTGAAATATTTGAGAGCTTTTAGAATGCAAGAATATTTAGAAAGTAAATCAGAATTTAGAGAAAGAATCGATGATTTGAAAGTAAGATTTCAAGTCTATTTATAGTGTAGAATAGTCGCATTCCTTCATGAAGAGTTTCTACAAAAGATTGCATCCGTTTCCATTGAAAATTGAAGAGAAAACGCTTGATGAATGGAAGCAACCCTTCATAAAAAAGCTTGCTGTTCGGAACCGGTCGACTGGTTGAAAATCACCGGTCGACTGGTTAAGTTTCTGGAAATTTAAAGAATAAAAAAATAGCCGTTATGTGCAAACACAGTAAAACCGGGTCGACCGGTCCTCTTTTGGGCGGTCGACCATTTTCTGGCTATGGACCGGATAACCTCGGTCCATAGTCTATATCACTCTACACTCTTTCCCGGTTGGAGCCTGGACCGTTTGGGCTTTTTCTATGACTTTTCAATTCCTCAAATATACAGATTTCAGCAACGAAGTTTTGTGCATTCATGTTATGCTTTGAGGATAGATTTTAACATATTTCTAACACGACTCAAAGTAAAAAAACCTTAGCTCTATGAAATGATCTTCATTGCACCTTTATATGTTGGCATCGATCAAAATCTTGTCTTAACAAAATGGAAAGTAAAAATAACTACTTCCCAAATTCGATATAATCTAATTCTAATAAATAATTCTCTCTTGAATAATCTATATTCGATTTATATTCCGAACTTCGGAATAAATCTTATAATTTAAGGTTAACTCAATTTCCCTTATGATTATTTCCATTTGCATAACATTTGCTTTCAGTCATTATTCATTTTCAAATATCAGTATCTTTCCTTAATAGGAATCAAGACTTGTTTAATAATCCTAATTTAAATAAATCTTAAACTATTTCAAAACATGGAATGGTATTTCCGTAGATATAAATATTGAAATATTAACTTCTTAATAGATTTCATTTTAAATTATAGTTTTATACAAAATAGAATTCAAATATCCTTTCTGAACTAAAACATTATAATAAAATTCGACCAAATCAAAGTATAATTATAAACCCCTTGGATTTATTTCAATTTGTTTTATATTCCAAACTTAGTAGTATAATACAACGTTTCCTTTTGAAAACGAATTTCCATTTCCCTTGTCATTCAAATTTCTATTTGAATTCACATTTCCAACCCAAATTTCTTTTATAAATGCTTTCATTTGCAAAATATATGCTCTAAAGGATTATTCACTTTAATCGGAATAATATTTCTTTTTACATAATCAACACCATATTCCATTTATAACTTCTATTTACAGTTGTTTACATAAAATCTCATTATTAATTTCAAACCCTATAATCTCACTTATAATTTCCTTTAGAATTTGCTAAGTTCAAATCTCATTTCATGTATTGGTTTCATAACTATTTCCATCTTTTCATATAAATTCAAATTTGAATTTATATTTCAATTTATCCAATGATAAATAATTCACTTAATTTATAAAACCGTTTTAAATTTACTTCTTTTTTTAAATAAACAAGTTTTTACTTTTTTAACTCCATTCGAAATTACACTTCAATTTTTGGAAAAATATTTTTCCTTTTTAATCACAAATTTCATTTTCTAAATTCGAAAGTATTTTACAGTATTTAAATACCAAAATTCTAGGACCACTGATATCTAAACACAACAAATCAATCACAATTAATATATCGCAACATATGTCACAATCAATGCAACACAATGATATAAATGCCGAGGAATCTAGTTAGATTCCTCCAGCCTGCTTCCCTGCATCCACAGATGTTAATCAACATCAATAATATTATTTTCACACCAATATGAAATATCATGGTGAATAGAATGATTAAACGATCAATGATATAACTAATTCAACCAATTTTATCAGCCATTCAACCAAACAACCATCATACAGTATAAATTACTATAAATAAATTTAAAACTCATGTGTATAAAAATATAAACGAGCCAGAGTTAGCGAGTTTACTCAAATTGTTTTGCAGTTGACAATTCTGCTTTTGTTTCGTTTTCAAACGAAAAGATGTTTAATTCCCCTATGAACTTCTGGTAGCTCAGTTCTCAATGAAATCAGTTCCACAATATAACTCTCGTCGCTACGATTCCAATCTAACCAGTTTCGCCTGATTCTGTTAACATATGACCATTATAAACATCCCAATATTAACGTTGATTTTAAATTATTATAGTTAATTTAATTTAATTTATTTATTTATTAACCTTAATGTGGTATTAACGCTAATCAAATTCCTAATTATTGAAGTTAAATGTAATAATGGTGCTTAGGTCCTTAAATTTTCGATTAGCTTATTCTCACCTTAGACAATCAGGATACTTTTCTTCCCAAACTTCTTGTTTTGCCAAAATCCAAAACTCTGACTTGCCACATCAATGTTTGAAGCATTCCTCCTCCTTGCAAAAAATCCGCTCCATCAAAGCCATACATCCCTTCACAACATACCATCCAAACTGTGTTGATCGAGTTCAATATGACCAAGTTCTTAGCGGTGCCCCAAAACAGCCTCTCATGGTCAGTAAACATTGCCTAAGACAGAGTCATCTAGCTTTATTGATAATTCATAATGATCTCAACTCGATAGCATGATTTCTGGTGCTAATTTTAGTACTGCTCCTAAGAGTAAAGGTCTAAAGCGAAAGAGAAATGCCGCTTTGCGTGGATCAGTGTAATTGTGTACGTGATAGTGAGGATGATTCCTCATTGAGTTTTAAATTGACCAACCTTAGGTCCTCAGCTGCACTAAGTTTTAAATTGGCCAAACTCAGCACCGTTCATAGATACAGAAACCTGCTACCTTCTACTGCAAACACTCCTCATCACTATTTTGTGTTTCCATCGACTCTCCCCCTTCATATTTCATCCTCATCCATCTACGAATATCTTTCACCCGCTTCATCTTTGTTTCACTTCTACCAACGACTACAAGAAAAAGTACCTCAACATGAAACCGCTGCTCCTCAATCAGACATCGATGAAACATCAACTCCCCGCGTTCTCTTTCACCGGCCTACCCTTAACCGTACCAAAACCTCTCAAACACCTCCAACTCATCTCAAGATCGACGTCCACCCACACTGCATCATTCTCCTACCCTCCTTTGAAACCAGCAGTGCCATCACCACTTTGTTCCACTCCTTTGAAACACGTCAGCCACTTCATCGACATGTAGTAATAGTGAGCCACCGACCCAAAATACCACGGGATACCGCTAAAAACTCCTATCTGATGCGAATCCCTTCCACTAACGCAGCTATACCCTATGAATCCTCAAACGAGCCCAATACTTTGAGGATCATACAATCCTAACTCACGCTGGGTTGAAAACTCATACTCTAGAAACTGTGCACACCTATTATTGATCACCTCATGTTGGAACTCTTGTTATAACGATCAAAACGAATCCAAAAACAAGAATTTCCATTGAGTATTTGATTTATAATTGAATTTATGAAGTTTGGTCTTTTCAAGTTTTGCTTGGATATGAGAACGTGAAATAAGGAGGAGAGAGCAATATTTAAAAGAGATGAATGCGTGGCTCGCATGGATTGAAGTTTGCATGATATGCATGTGTAAAAAGCTTGGTTGGCACAGAATCACTTTGCTTGGAGAGCACGGGACAGTGTTGATCTTATAGTATTAGGGTGGTAGGGTGTTGATGTTTGCATGTGCCTATGTCAGGGAGAAGAAATGGGATAGTTGTAAAAGGGTATGCGTACGAATTTATTTCACTGGTTCATGTGTGTACATTTGTATTATGTTTCCTTTTCTTAATTTTTTGCCATCTGCTCATAGCTTTTAAAAGCTCAAATTCATTTAGCTCTGGTTACAACTACTGTAATGGTTTTTTGATGTTAAGGACAAATAGGTTAGTTCGAAATGGTATGGCATCTTAAATTAACAACTAAAGGAAATCACACTGCTGTTTTGAAAATACACTATTTATTTACCAACTGCTATGGACAAAATAAAAATACTATCATGTCAAGCAATGTGGCCTGATCCCAAAAATGTAATAATATTGAGAAGTTGACATATATTGTGATATCCCAAAATGTTGATATTGGATGTAAAATACTTCAAATAAAAAAGTTGCCTATTTTTCAAAATAAATATTACAGAAAAATTCTATAAATTAAATTATAACTACGTCCCAAAAATCTTGTCCAAATTAGAAACCCATATTTAATTATATTAAATAAACCATTATGGTTTAAAAATGATTTCGTAGCGACTTTCTAAAAAGTTAATTTGGGCATAACTCACAATCCATAAGACGAAATTTAATGTTTTCTCTTCCACTAGAAAAATATAGTTCAACAAATCTGAACGTTTCTTGTTTTGAAGAAATCCGACTTATATTTAATTATGTATTATCAATTGAAGTTCAAAACATTAAAATATGAACTACCGCGGCGATACGAGCTCGATTTAAATATAATTATAAATTATACGTTCAAACTTCATATTAATAAATAAATTTCTTATAAAAATTGTTTTATAAATATAATATTTAAAACAAATTTAAATGTTCCGAGTTAAATGGCTAAAAATTCGGGCCGTTATTTTCCTCCCCCCTTAAAAATAATTTCGTCCTCGAAATTGCTAAGCAGTAAAAATGCTATAACTCTACTCCTCACAACCTACTTGGTTGAAATCCTATAGTCCATATTTCCTAACTCAGTTTTTATCCAAAACTTCTAATTCTCATATTAATATTCAACATTTCGTTATCTATTCCAGATAATCTGTCCACCATTTTTGGACAATCCATCATCACATTCTTATCTTCAATCATATGCTTTCCCGTATATCCACAAATACATAAATTGATTTAAATTAGTTTATCATTTCGCTTAACCATTCGGGTTTTGTAATCTCTTATTCGACCGATAAGTTGATTTTCAATTATCAAAATTTTGTAAAATACTAACTTTTTAAATTTTTCGAAAAATTTGGCCAGCTTCCTCTGTGCGGCTCAATCGGTACAACCACACCTCGTCTTTCTAGGTCTTCTCCAATCCAAAATAAAATCAGAAAGCCAAGCGTCTTGCCCCATAGGCTCATAAAACTATCAAACCCAAGTAATATTGTAAACATGTACCTTTTTGTCGGGCATAATTCTATCTCTTGCATTTGCTTCCATCCAATATTTGCTCAGCATACATATATCCATTTCCAATTAGTTTCAAATCAATCCAACTTCCAGTTTTAAACACTCTAATAAACTTCCGATTAGTTTACTTCCATTCTATCAATTCAAATCTGATTTCTATTCAGGAATCAATCCACTTACTCAGTTTGAGTTTCAGTTTCCTCCACAATTTAATTCCAACCTACAATATCTAATATATATTCAACTTGTTCATACATAATTCGAATTCACTTTAAAATTACCAATCTCAACATTTCTCTTTATCAAATTTCATTCAGCATTATCTCTATCTAATCTAATTTCTGTTTACTTAAGTTAAATTTTAATCCATTTGATTTACTTCCACTATTTCAATTTATTCAACATATACAAGTTAAATTTTAATTTCAGAATTCAAATTCCTAGGTTTTTATTTTAAATCAGTTTGAAATCATATATATTTATACACATATTAATAATCAACTCAATTCAAAACATTCGAATTTCTAAACAACTCTATTTTTCTCAAATAATTTCCACTAATAAATCTATTATGGTAGTAACCCATCACTTAGAAACTCGAAAATGAATACCGATAATGTCGCGATCAATTATCAAAATTAATTTCTCGCCATTGAAGTGATTTCAGCGCTTAATTACTTTCAAAATCCATTTAAAACCATTTTTATCTAAAAATTCTTCAAAATAGTGTTAGATTACTTATAAAAACACCTCCGAAATTTTTTCTAAATAATCGAGATTTAAATTTCCAAACTTTGGTTTAAATTCAATTCTAGTTCATCTTATTTGGACACATTATCCATATCCAAACTATATTTGATTATATATAACCAGTTCAATATCTTATAATTTCATTTGATTGGAATAATAACCATCCCATTTATATACTATAAGATTTTTTTAAAAAATATTCCTTTTGTATAGAAAAAAGTTTTTAGGTAAAATTATTTCACTTACCCATTTTAAAACAATACTGTATCGAATTGCTTTGTTCGAGAGTTTAGAAACACCTATCGATATAGTTGTACATCATGTATCGACCAGAATTCATAAACCACTGAACAAACCAGTCCATACAATGTAAAACAATTTTATATCAAATATACAAATACGCTCTCTCGTATACATACACTCAAGCTCAATCTAGGGTATTACTAACCCCATCTGTATTGAGTTATGCCACATAGCCAAGGTTATTACTTAACCTTTAGCTCTGATACCAAATGTAATGGCCCGAATTTCCGTAATCTTTGAGTCGACCAATAACACCACACATCCAACCTAAATTGCACAGAAATACAAATAATTATTAGAAAGAAGTTAGAGGATGAGAAATAGAAAGAAATAAATATTAGAATAGAAGAAAACGAAGATCACAGACTCACAGCGGAACGAATAAAATATATTAGATAACATAAACTTTGAAATACAATTCAGTAACTTTATATACATACCATCATCAGAGCACAACAGCTTTTTCTGGAACAGTTATAAACATCTGTTTCCAGATACGAACATAATAAATAGTGGAAAAATATGATAGTCTATATCTAACTGGTGAAGCCTCCTGCTTCAACTCCTACAAGTGAATCTGTAAAATCTCGACTGCTTGACTGCCCATAAAAATTTGGGCACCCAAGAGTTTAGGGAAAATAAACAAAATAAATTATGGGTCAGTCTTGGGAATGGTGTGAGCAAACTCCAACCATATTGTTAAATTTTGAAAAATCCTTTTGGAAGAAAGGATAAAAGTAAGACCAACCCATAATTAAACATGGAAGGATTTTACCTTATTATAACCCAAAACACTTTGATACGAAAATCAAATGATATTATAATAATGTCTAATCAAATAACTAACCAAACAGCAGAATTCTTGCATCTCACGCTCCATATACATAGTATAAAATAAAAAACCTAGGGCACTTATTGGATATTGGATTTCCAATAAGACAAGGTATGGAACCACCTTCCGATAGTGTATCTCTATAGGGGAATACACTGGGTTCAACAAGAACGTCTTGCTACCCGACCCACACATGGCTGGCCACTCATTTAACTTGAGGGTGCCGAGCATATTATCACTAACGGTTGTGATCGGCAACCATTACCGAAAGCATATAGCAGCGAATAGAATAAGAAGAAAATGAATTTTCTCCAGATCAGGTGATAATACCCCTAATGGGAATGTCCCACATGGCCATGCTGCCTGCCCGATATTTTTCATTTCCTAGGTGGTGAGGTTTGAGGTCACGATTATCTTTCGGCACGTCTTGCCATCATTTACTTTGGATGTCACGTCGTCAGACATTCGTCCATATACGTTGTCGTGGGACTGGACAAACCGAAGGCACCATTCTATTAATCCATCTTGGGAAATTTCCACCTAGGATTGGTAGATCAACCCTTCCACTTAACTCCATCTTCATATCTCTTCAGCACAAGTTTATTCGTAACGCTTAGGCCAATAGGAGTGGTTTTTAGAAATTAAACCTTATCTCGGTCTCTCCGTATCGACAATATATTATAAAATAAAGCAAAACTTTGATAGTCGGTGATTTAACTATCAAAGTAACATATACACAATCAATGGTCTTATTTCCCATTTGGAAATTCTACCGATCAAGCATCAAACAACATTGGCCTCTTTTTATATTAATTCTTTATTATATTATCAGTTCCAAAATACCATTTTCCATTTTTCGTATCCTTTCAAAGCTCTATTTTCACTCTAGATTCATGGAAAACAAATTTCTAATATCCTAATTTCTTTATTCGGAAAAATATCTCTCACTCTCGTGAGGAAACATTCCTAAATATTCACAGATCCTTATTTTCTTTATTCAGAAAATATACCTTATTAATTCGGAAAATATTTCCTTATTCCATTACTTAATCCCTCGCTGACCAAATCATTTCATTTTATATGCGTTGAAAATATCTCATTTTATATGGGGAAAAACATTTCAAATCCTTTGAATTAACATGATGTTATAAAAACATCGTGATTATAACTCAACCCATTTATCATTTATTAACTAACCATATTGCTAACTAATCTTCACTATCAAACCTTAACCATTTCTCCATCAATCATGAAGTCAATCAAGTTGTGTATAATTACCTCTCAGACCTTAATTGAACAACATTCTCAACTCTGAAATAGTCAAAGCTCATAACTTCAAACAAAACATCACTTGTTCGACTCTGGATTCAATCTAAGAATCCAATTCTTTTACGAAAAACATTGATTATAACGGTAGCGTTATAATCACTATTTCCAAATATTTGATTTATAAAACATTTATTTTAATGACAACATTACAATCACTGTTTATATTTATAGAATATTTATTATAACAGTAGCGTTAAAATCATTGTTTAGATTTACAAAAACATTTATTATAACATTAGCATTAAAATTGCTATTTCCAAATATTTGGTATATAAAAATATAATTTGTACCTATTAATTCAATTAATAAGTAAATAAATAAATAAATAAATTTGATTCAAACGGAAAGTAAAAATAACTACTTCCCAAATTCGATATAATCTAATTCTAATAAATAACTCTCTCTCGAATAATCTATATTCGATTTATATTCCGAACTTCAGAATAAATCTTATAATTTAAGGTTAACTTAATTTCTCTTATGATTATTTCCATTCGCATAACATTTGCTTTCAGTCATTATTTATTTTCAAATATCAGTATCTTTCGTTAATAGGAATCTAGACTTGTTTAATAATCCTAATTTAAATAAATCTTAAACTATTTCAAAACATGGAATGGTAATTTAAATAAATTTTAAACTATTTCAAAACATGGAATGGTATTTCCACAGCTATAAATATTGAAATATTCACTTCTTAATAGATTTCATTTTAAATTATAGTTTTATACTAAACAGAATTCAAATATCCTTTCTGAACTAAACCATTATAATAAAATTCGACCAAATCAAAGTATAATTATAAACCCCTTGGATTTATTCCAATTTGTTTTATATTTCAAACTTAGGAGTATAATACAATGTTTCCTTTCGAAAACGAATTTCCATTTCCCTTGTCATTCAAATTTCTATTTGAATTCACATTTCCAACCCAGATTTCTTTTATAAATGCTTTCATTTGCAAAATATCTGCTCTAAGCGATTATTCACTTTAATCAGAATAATATTTCTTTTTACATAATTAACACCATATTCCATTTATAACTTCTATT
The DNA here is from genome assembly GCA_030737875.1 of Allium sativum. Taxonomy (NCBI): domain Eukaryota; kingdom Viridiplantae; phylum Streptophyta; class Magnoliopsida; order Asparagales; family Amaryllidaceae; genus Allium; species Allium sativum. Next base: position 743,353,242 of record CM060921.1, read on the forward strand.
TACAGTTGTTTATAGAAAATCTCAATATTAATTTCAAACATTTATAATCTCACTTATAATTTCCTTTAAAATTTGCCAAGTTCAAATCTCATTCCAGGTATTGGTTTCAAAACTGATTTCCACCTTTTCATATAAATTCAAATTCAAATTTATATTTCAATTTATCCAATGATAAATAATTCACTTAATTTATAAACCCGTTTAAAATTAATTTCTTGTTTTAAATAAACAAGTTTTTACCTTTTTAACTCCATTCGAAATTGCACTTCAATTTTTGGGAAATATATTTCCTTTTTAATCACAAATTTCATTTTCTAAATTCAAAAGTATTTTAGGGTATGTAAATACCAAAACTCTAGGACCAGTGATATCAAAACACAACAAGATCAATCACAGTTAATATATCACAACATATGTCACAATCAATGCAACACAATGATATAGATGTTGAGGAATCCAGTTGGTTTCCTCCAACCTGTTTCCTGCATCCATAGATGTTGATCAACATCAATAATATTATTTTCACATTAATGTGAAATATTGTGTTGAACAGAATTATTAAACGATCAATGATATAACTAATTCAACCAATTTTATCAGCCATTCATCCAAACAACCATCGCATAGTATAAAACTACTATAAATAAATTTAAAACTCGTTTATTTAAAAATATAAATGAGCCAGAGTAATGAGTTTACTCACATTATTCGTCAATTTATGATTCTACTTTTGTTTCGTTTTAAAATGAAACAGGAATTTGATTCTTCTATGAACTTCTAGTACCTCAGTTCTTAATGAAATCAGTTCCACAATATAGCTCTCATCGCTACGATTCCAATCTAACCAGTTTCACCTGATTCGGTTAACATATGAACATTATAAACATCCCAGTATTAACGTTGATTTTAAATTATTATAGTTTACTTAATTTAATTAATTTATTAATCTTATTATGGTATTAACGCTAATCAAATTCCTAATTATTGAAGTTAATTGTAAAACAGTGCTTAGGTCCTTAAATTTTAGATTAGCTTATTATCACCTTAGACAATCAGGATACTTTTCTTCCCAACCTTCCTATTTAGCCAAAATCCAAAACTCTGACTTGCCACATCAATGTTTGAGGCATTCTTCCTCCTTGCAAACAATCCGCTCCATCAAAACCACCCATCCCTTCACAAGATACCATCCAAACTGTGTTGATCGAGTTCAAAGTGACAAAGTTCTTAGCAGCGCCCCAAAACAGCCTCTCCTTGTCAATAAACATTGCCTAGGACAGAGTTGTCCAGCCCTATTGATAACTCACAATGATCTCAACTCGACAGCATGATTTCCGGTGCTAATTTCAGTACTGCTCCTGAGAGCAATGGTCTCAAGCAAAAGGGAAATACCACTTTGCGTGGATCAGTGTAACTGTGTACGTGATAGTGAGGATAATTCCTCATTAAGTTTTAAATCGACCAACCTCAGGTCCTCAGCCACACTATGTTTCAAATTGGCCAAAGTCAGCACCGTTCATAAATACGGAAACCTGCTACCTTCTGCTGCAAACACTCCTCACCACTATTGTGAATTTCCATCGACTGTCCCCCTCCTTAATCCCTCCTCATCCATCTACCAAATTTCTTTCACCTACTTCACCTTTTTTGCACTTCTACCAACAACTACAGTAAAAATGTTTCTCAACATGAAACCGCTCCTCCTCAATCATACATCGCTGAAACTTCAACTCCCCACGTTCTCTCTCACTAGCCTACCCATAACCGTACCAAAACCCCTCAAACACCTCCAACTCATCTCAAGATCGACGCCACACGCACTGCATCATTCTCCTAACCTCCTTTGAAACTAGTGGTGCAATCACCACTTCGTTCCACTCCGTTGAAACACGTCAGCCACCTGATCGACATGTAGTAACAGTGAGCCACCGACCTAAAATACCATGGGGTACAGCTAAAAACCCCTATCCGATGCGAATCCCTTCCACTAACGCAGTTATACCCTATGAATCCTCAAAAGAGGCCAATATTTTGAGGATCATACAATCCTAGATCACGCTGGTTTGAAAACTCGTACTCCAGAAACTGTACGCACCTATAATTGATCACCCCATGTTGAAACTCTCGTTATAATGATCAAAACGAATCCAAAAATAGGAATTTACATTGAGTAATTGATTTATAACCGAATTTGTGAAGTTTGATCTTTTCAAGTTTTGCTTTGGATCAGAGAACGTGAAATGAGGAGGAGAGAACATTATTTAAATGAGATGAATACGTGACTTGCACGAATTGAAGTTTGCGTGATCTGCATGGGTACAAAGCTTGGTCGGCACGGAATCACTTTGCTTGGAGAGCATGGGATAGTGTTGATCTTATAGTTTTAGGGTGGTAGGGTGTTGACGTTTGCATGTACCTATGTCAAGGAGAAGAAATGGGATAGGCTGTAAAAGGGTATGCGTACAAATTTATTTCACTAGATTCATATGTGTGCATTTGTATTATGTTTCCTTTTCTTAATTTTGTGCCATCCGCTCATAGCTTTTAAAAGCTCAAATTCATTTAGTTCCGGTTACAACTACTATAATGGTTTTTTGATGTTAAGGACAAATAGGTTAGTTCGAAATGGTATGACATCTTAAACTAACAAGTGAAGAAATCACATGTAACAACCCGGAAAATCAAAACCAATTTAAAATTTTTATTTTGGCTATTTCAATGAATTTTGAATAGTTTTTTTTTGAAAACAAAAATGTGTGATCTTCTGAAAAGAAGAGAGCACACATATATAAAGTATAACCAAAAAACTACAAAATCCGACTACATAATACCAATCTCTGCTCTATAAATGTAAAGGAAAGTATATAGATGAGCTCAGGATAAACCACCGCCCATCAGACTTCAATATCGAATTCCGGCAAGGCCACCACCCGATATTGTAGTATATCTACTCCAATAAAAAAACAAAACACATCAAAATATCAAAAGGGAAACAATACATCCAAAATAAACACTCCAACTCTATAAAGTAAAAGTATCCCGCACAGCAACTGCTACCAATCCAACCAGCTATCCACTAAACTCTTCATCTATATCAACAACCTGAAACTACAAGAATCTCAACAAACTATTAGTAATTCATCACACTTATATATGGGAATATATATATATATATATATACATGTATATATATATATATATATCAAAGAAACATATACATACATACATACATACATATATATACCATACATATATGTGTAGAAGAAAAAGAGACAAAGAAGCAAAAACTAATAAAAGAGATTAACAACAAATACGAAATCTATTACGAAAAAATCTGTTAATTCTAATAAATTGACTCAAATTAAATCTAACCTTAATAAAAAACTCTCAAAGCACAATTTCCCGAATAACTTATAATGCGAATTAGACATCAATCCAAACAGAAATAAACTATCTAAATAATTAAATTATCCATAGAAACAGAAATAAAATGAAAAAAATCTCTGATTTCTCTCAAACCAAATGAACCAACTTATGATAGTGACTGAAGAATCTAAAACATACCTCTTTCTAGAGTTATTAACAAATCTATAAGAATCCCAATAATCAACACAACTGCTGAATGAATTAGGACAATCAAAAACAAATATCCTTAAAACCATATTAAAAACAAAATTTGTAATATTTCAAGAGAAAAATAAATGATCAACATCCTCATTCAAAATATTACAAAAACAACACTTAACATCAAAAATAATATTCTTCTTCTTTAGATGCTAAGGAGTATTAAGCTTCTTATGGGCAATTAACCACATTAGAAACTTAGCTTTAGGAGGAGAATTAGATTTCCAAATAAACTTAAAAGACCGAAATGAAATTCCCAAGAAATTTATAAAGTTATACATAGAATTAACCAAATAAACTTGACTCTTATACATACCACAACTAATAGAATCCATATACTCGTCCATATGATACAATGCTAACTTAGCATTAAGTGATGCTAATTGTCTTAACATTTTCCCTTCTATGATATTATCAAAAGAAAACTCCTATGGGGGATCCAAATTCCTTCTATAAACATCTTTAATCAACACATTTTTAAAACTGCAATTATTAAAAAGCTCACTAGATTCAATTTTAAGCGGTAAATGAGAAATCCACACATCATGCCAAAAGTAAGTAAGATTACCCGAATGAACAATCACCTTATAACCTATGTTAAAAAAATCAAAACAATTTAAAACAGACTTCCAAAAGTAAGATAATCTATTAGACCAACTACCACTAGATCCAACAATAAACTCACCTCCTGAATAGTAAAATTTATGTAACACCCCACCTCCGCTAGGGTCACTCACAAAGGGAATGCACTAGGTTTGGTGAAGCATTATCGAGGTAAACATGCACAGAAATATTACAAGACAGAACATATATAAAACAGCGGAAGTAAAACAGATTTCATTACCTTATAAAATAAGGTCTAAAGCCTTTTACATCAGAATACATCAAAACCTGTCTTGCAATAGTAAAGAAGCATAAAACCTTTTCATAAATTATTCCCCAAAATAAAGCGGTGAAGCAGGCATAGCCAAGAGAAGACCAAGTTATACATGATGACCTTCAAGCATAAGAGGTCCGAACTAAACAACATCATTTCCTCCCTGAAAACCTTAGGGGGGGGGGGGGTGGAAACGGAAGACAAAGAGGCGAAACAAAACGGGGTCAGTCATAAAGACTGGTAAGTCCTATCTACTTCCAGTATAAAAATAGGTAAAGGTAACATGACATGCATAAACTTAAAGTAAACATAAGGATGCCGACAAGATAGATAAGCTAAACCAAGATAACTGGATGAACTACTGTAGCAAGATAAACTAAGGTATCATGATAAACTACGGTGTCAAGATAAATCAAGGTATCACATCGTCAGGTTTCTATCAAGTATACTATCCCAAGGTATCTATCATGTATAACATCCCACGGTATTCATCATGTATATTTGCTCTGCACCTCTCGTACTAGTATCCCAACCCGCGTCATGTGTTAACTATGAATGTCCCTTGCCCAATGTCATGTAATGGTCCATGTCAACCTAATATTTAGCATACGTAGGTTTTCCCAACTCGTATGTTTCTTCCCATGTATATGTTCAGTCCTTTGCCGTAGGACGTACGGGCTTTCCCATGTAAATCTATACCACCTCAACGTAGTACCGTTTTATCCTTGATGTTGTTTTGGACTGCTACCCTTGATCTGGTTATGTTTTCTTACCATGAACTATCGTGTGTTCACTTAGGATTTATGCCACCTAGGACCGCTAGGGATTATGCTACCTAATGAACGTTTCCGTAACTAGGTTTGGGTTTTAGCCACCTAGGACCACTAGGGATTATGCCACCCGTCAACCACGCCCTTTGTCCCACGTATATATCGTGAATCGTTTTCCATGTCTAGACGCACATGTATCTCAATGTGCCATCCGAGTTCCGTGCCATGGCAAATCGAGAGATACGGGACTCGGTCAGTCGCTTTAAATCGTCTGCTGATGCAGATATCAAGGTCTGTTTTTGTATCCGTGGCTATGGTCCCATGTGACCCCCCCCCCTCAACTACTGAAAGGCAATCCAAGAAGAATCATGTATGAGAACTACATCCCGGCCCCACTATAGCCCCACTTTCCTATTGGTCAACCTCACCCATAACTTGATAGCAAGTATATGGTCTGTTAGGAGTTCTCTGCCTTTCCGTACGTACACGATTGGCTAAAGATGGTAGGTAGTCGACGACGCACTATCCAGGGAAAAAACAAGAATCGACGACTCCACGCTAATCCATCCCAGTCTTTAGGTCGCTCGCATAGCAACCAAGGCATACTCTTGGCTCTTCTACCGCAGACCTTAACCTCTGTGAGGCTAGGTTTCATGGACCATCTGCCACCTCACAGAGGGATACCAAGATTACCCTCACGTCCCCCGAAGATACGGCTTCGTCAGCCAGTTTGTTGGAGCCTTTATCTAAGTCAGATAATTTGCTCCTCCTCGTGTGTTTAAGCGATGACCTACCGTATCGGGTTACTCATCTATCTGTGAACTGGTCCAAATCTCTTGACTAAGAATTATTACTTAGTTTCCTAAACTAAGGTTTTCCACTTAGTCTCCTTTCCCGTTATCCTTGTTAATCCCGGTTTTCCACCTAGTCCCCTGAACTAGGGTTTTGTCTAATGGGTTATGTATTGTCATTTAAGTTCATGACTTAACCTGCCTACGAATCATTTCAAGATTTGTCTAAGTATTCAAGTCCAAGACCTCGCCCTAGAAGTTGGTTAAGTATACCAAGAAGCTCATGACTTAACCCTATTCAATCATCAAGTCAAATTGGTTAAGTATTTGTTTATCTTAACCCTATCAGATTATCGTGTTAGATTGGTTAAGCATATATTATCTTAACCTCATCGGATTATCGAGTCGGATGGGTTAAGTATAGGTTAACTTAACCCCATCCACTAGTCGTATTATATTGGTTAAGTATATTTAAACGGTCTTGTGACTTAACCCTATCAAGTTCTCATACTTGACTGGTTAAGTATGGTTGCTTAACCTCATCAAATCATCATGTATAATTGGTTAAGTATAAGTTACTTAACCTCATTGAATTACCAAGTTTAGATTGGTTAAGTGTTTAACTTAACCCCATCGAATTACCGTGTTTAGATTGGTTAAGTGTAAGTTACTTAACCTCATCTAATTACCGTGTTTAGATTAGTTAAGTGTAGGTTACTTAACCCCATCTAATTACCTTGTTTAGATTAGTTAACCCCATCTAATTACCGTGTTTAGATTAGTTAAGTATAGAATACTTAACCCTATCTAATTACCAAGTCGGATTGGTTAAGTGTAAATTGCTTAACCCCATCCCCTAATTGTCTTGTTGGTTAAGTGTCATTAAGAAATCAAGTCCGGTTCCACTTAACCTACCCATTCGTGTCATATCGGTTAAGTGTCATTAGTCAGAATTACTTAACCTTTTCATGTGGCATTAATTAGATTAATGCACCCCAACCTCTCACATTAGATTTGTTGTGGTTACTAGTTAAGCCGGGCGGGTCCGGGTAGATTTACACCACAACCTAGTCTAACCTCGGGTTTTAAGTGCTATATGACCAACTACTCACATTGGGTCCTATTGTTTGTAGCCACTAGTTAAGTCGGGCGGGTCCGGGTAGATTTATGCTACAAACTCAACCCAACCTCGAGTTGGCCACTTTCATGTTTGGTCTAGTGTCATATTACACTTACAACCCATACGTGTCTAGTTTCAAGTCCCATGTTTACCCCACACGTCATGTCCCCATTTAGGTGTATCATGAGTGTCATATTTTCATGAAATCCCATGTCAAATTATCTTATCATAATCACACGCTAACCTACCCCAAATTGTGTTTCCAACCCAAGTAAAACGAGTCAACATAGTGAGGATACCATGCTACATATTGGCTTCAAAACATGCACGATGCCAAAAAGGGATTGGCCACAAACATGCATAGTATCATAAGGTAATTTGGCCACAAACATGCATAGTATCATAAGGGAATTTGGCCACAAACATGCATAGTATCATAAGGGGTTTGGGTTCATTTACATGCATAAGCCCCAAAGTCAAGTCTTTGCCAATGTTTCATAAGTCAAATGGTTCCCAAAGGTTCATGCTAACATTCCATAGAAAAAGATTCAAACTTGCAAGATAAACTAGGTTAAACATGACATGAGTGGCATAATTAAGTCGCTAAAACTTAGCCCAAGGTCATAGATCATTGAAAAGGGGCAAAATTAGGTTCACATAGGCTAGCATACTTATGTTTCATCGCATTTTATTCCATGTCACATTATAACCACCGTTAGAATCTACAAGTAGCTAGAACTTACATAGCGAGGCTTAGGGAAAGATCATGAATCGTCTTGACCAAGTAAGGTGGCTCCTTTGTTGAAGAATCGTCATGAAATTTGCATAGCAGTGTTGATCTCTTCTCGATTTGGTGTAGAAAGCTTGCACCTTTTGATTTGAATCCGATTTGAATGCATAGTCTCTAGGAATTAGAGATGGAGGCCATGATCACTTGGCATTTGGGCGGCACTTCATGGCATGAGTGATTTGTGAGGGTTTAGGGTAGGCTTAGGGGTCTTTTTATAGAGATTAGGAGTAGTTTAGGCCCTTAGATTAACCCTAGGATAGATTTAAGCCTTTAAAATCCGTCACAAGCCTCCAAACATGTCTTGAGGAACAAGTCAGGTGCACCCAGGCCATACTGGCCGACCACCCAAGTCGATAGGGGTGTCGACTGGGCAGTCGACACCACCTGGGGTGTGTCGACTCCCAAGTCGACTCCCCAGTCGACTTGGGGGTGGCAGGAATTTTTCCCGCCTGTTCTGCTTGGATGAATTTGAATTCTGAATTCAAATTTGAACTGTTTTTGAATTGAAATTTTCTGAAAATTTTGACGGGCCATAACTTGGTCATACGGACTCCGATTTTCGAAAAATCGGACTCTATTTTGCGTATTTTACGAGACGAACGCAATGGCACAGCCCATTTCTCCTGATTCGGATTTTATAATTAAATTGTGCCTTGATTCTTGTCTTAGCATGTTGTAAAAATCCGGGTTGTCACATTCTCCCCAACTTAAAGGATTTCGTCCCCGAAATCTCCAAATTAGGAAGAACGTATCCTACCATACATCATCCATCTACTCAAAACATCATCCACAGGCAACCATGGTCCTTAAAAGACTTCTAATGCTTTATGAACACATGCAGAACGTGTGTGTATATGCTCCTTAGCTAATGCTAATGATCAGGCCTGAATGATCTTTCTAATGCAAAATATGTTTAGTACCATGAGTCCAACATGTATGCAAATAGTCCTAGTCATATAAACACTATATGTGTGCACAAACATTCATTCATATGCAACATCCGCATGACAACACATTCAATTTCATCCATAAACAAGTATAAATACTCGTGCATATGCAACATGAAACGTGACCGCGTCAATCTAGTATCTAATGTGTATTCGCGCATCCATGAGCAACCACTTGCAACCATTTGCAACCATATCAATCATAACATGTTTCAAATACATGTTTACATCCATAGAGTTCTATCTAAGGTTCCCAAGACAAAATCGAGGAGATAAACAAGACAAACTCCTTACGGGGTTTGTAACAGAAACAGGACCGAGAGGATAGCCACCAAGCGATAGCATGCAAGTAAGCTCTACAGGTGAACCAAGGATCAAAGATATACTCTTAAAAAGAGTCATGATGCGCGTGTCTAAGCCGCATTTCCATGAGCTTAATTCCATTGTGCCTTGACCACATTTGACTTCATGATTTCGTAGCTCCTTGATTCCTATTTCCAAGGTATGAGTTGGAACTCATTTCACTGTCGCCTCTCGTTTCACTTTCACTTATTCTTTCTCTAGTATGCTCGGCTCAACATATTTGCGTACTCATGCAAGCTCTCCAAAATTCACTAGTGAATTCTGGATCTCGTTTACCGATGCCAATCCATGTTACCACATGCACTTACTAGGGTGCTTCCTATAGCCCATGCTTAAACTGAATGAACCATCCGCCTTATTGGCGAACATTACTCGATCGGACCAAAGATTTCCGATAAATGCATCAAGAGATTCTAGGTAACTAACCATGACAGAACTCATAAGGTTACATGAGACTTCAAGGGTATCACCAAGGCAAGTTAAGAGTTTAACCACCCTCCTTTCAAAACCGAGAATGGCATCCCTTACTGGATAACCACTTCATCCTTAGAATCCATCCATAGCTCAACAATAGAAGCATTGATTCTAATCTCAACATTTGGAATTTACACTCTCAATTCCAAACAAGTCATGAATAAATGGACCGATCTCCAACCAGATTTTGGGACAAAAGTGGGATCTTCTACCATGCTAGTACTAAGGTGCAGAGACTTAACTATCGAAGAAGACTTAAACGATGCGATGATCAAAACAAGGTCTGGACGGGATGATAGAAAAGAAAGGCTAAGCCTTTAACAAAAACGGTACCACTCCTCTTAGGTACGCTAGAAATGAGAGCATACAATTGCCCTCTCGCTGATCTTGTCCTTATCTTCCTTTGTGGATCAAGCCATACCAACAAGTTGCTTATTCTTAAGCCCGTGTCCTTTATCCTTGCTCTTATTATCCCTTCTTATAACTTCGATAACAGGTCTCTCGAGAACTTCCTCCATCGCACGAGAAAACACTTACGTAGCTAGACAAGGATTAGTCGCAGTTAAAACTACTGTGGCTACAGATGGAGGAAAGAAAGGGAAAAGAGATTCGATCAAGGGAACAAAGGATAGCGCCAATGGCTTTTGAGGAATAGCCTTTAAAATTTCTTGAAAAATGCTTCTTTGTAAATGGTTTCTTAAATAGTTTTCAGAAGGTTTTAAAAACTTTTGCCCAGTCTGGTAACCTTCTGCTCTGATATAAAATGTAACACCCCACCTCCGCTAGGGTCACTCACAAAGGGAATGCACAAGGTTTGGTGAAGCATTATCGAGGTAAACATGCACAAAAATATTACAAGACAGAACATATATAAAACAACGGAAGTAAAACAGATTTCATTACCTTATAAAATAAGGTCTAAAGCCTTTTACATCAGAATACATTAAAACCTGTCTTGCAATAGTAAAGAAGCATAAAACCTTTTCATAAATTATTCCCCAAAATAAATCGGTGAAGCAGCCATAGCCAAGAGAAGAACAAGTTATACGCGATGACCTTCAAGCATAAGAGGTCCGAACTAAACAACATCATTTCCTCCCTGAAAACCTGGGGGGTGGGAACGGAAGACAAAGAGGCGAAACAAAACGGGGTCAGTCATAAAGACTGGTAAGTCCTATCTACTTCTAGTATAAAAACAGGTAAAGGTAACATGACATGCATAAACTGAAAGAAAACATAAGGATGCCGACAAGATAGATAAGCTAAACCAAGATAACTGGATGAACTACTGTAGCAAGATAAACTAAGGTATCATGATAAACTACGGTGTCAAGATAAATCAAGGTATCACATCGTCAGGTTTCTATCAAGTATACTATCCCAAGGTACCTATCATGTATAACATCCCACGGTATTCATCATGTATATTTTCTCTGCACCTCTCGTACTAGTATCCCAACCTGCGTCATGTGTTAACTATGAATGTCCCTTGCCCAATGTCATGTAATGGTCCATGTCAACCTAATATATAGCATACGCAGGTTTTCCCAACTCGTATGTTTCTTCCCATGTATAAGTTCAGTCCTTTGGCGTAGGCCGTACAGGCTTTCCCATGTAAATCTATACCACCTCAACGTAGTACCGTTTTATCCTTGATGTTGTTTTGGACTGCTAACCTTGATCTGGTTATGTTTTCTTACCATGAACTATCGCGTGTTCACTTAGGATTTATGCCACCTAGGACCGCTAGGGATTATGCTACCTAATGAACGTTTCCATAACTTGGTTTGGGTTTTAGCCACCTAGGACCACTAGGGATTATGCCACCCGTCAACCACGCCCTTTGTCCCACGTATATATCATGAATAGTTTTCCATTTCTAGACGCACATGTATCTCAATGTGCCATCCGAGTTCCGTGCCAGGGCAAATCGAGAGATACGTGACTCGGTCGGGAGCTTTAAGTCGTCTGCTGATACATGGCTATGGTCCCACGTGACCCCTCCCTCAACTACTGAAAGGCAATCCAAGAAGAATCATGTATGAGAACTACATCCCGGCCCCACTGTAGCCCCACTTTCCTATCGGCCAACCTCACCCATAACTCGATAGCAAGTATATGGTCTGTTGGGAGTTCTTTGCCTTTCCGTACGTATACGATTGACTAAAGACGGTAGGTAGTCGACGACGCACTATCCAGGGCAAAAACAAGAATCGACGACTCCACGCTAATCCATCCCAGTCTTTAGGTCGCTCGCATAGCAACCAAGGCATACTCTTGGCTCTTCTACCGCAGACCTTAACCTCTGTGAGGCCAGGTTTCATGGACCATCTACCACCTCACAGAGGGATACCAAGAGTACCCTCACGTCCCCCGAAGCTACCGCTTCGTCACCCAGTTCGTTGGAGCCTTTATCTAAGTCAGATAATTTGCTCCTCCTCGTGTGTTTAAGCGATGACCTACCGTATCGAGTTACTCATCTATCTGTGAACTGGTCCAAATCCCTTGACTAAGAATTATTACTTAGTTTCCTAAACTAAGGTTTTCCACCTAGTCTCCTTTCCCGTTATCCTAGTTAATCCCAGTTTTCCACCTAGTCCCCTGAACTAGGGTTTTGTCTAATGGGTTAAGTATTGTCATTTAAGTTCATGACTTAACCTGCCTACGAATCATGTCAAGATTTGGCTAAGTATTCAAGTCCAAGACCTAGCCCTACAAGTTGGTTAAGTATACCAAGAAGCTCATGACTTAACCCTATTCAATCATCAAGTCAAATTGGTTAAGTATTTGTTTATCTTAAACCTCTCAGATTATCGTGTTAGATTGGTTAAGCATAGATTATCTTAACCTCATCGGATTATCGAGTTGGATGGGTTAAGTATAGGTTAACTTAACCTCATCCACTAGTCGTATTATAATGGTTAAGCATATTTAAACGGTCTTGTGACTTAACCCTATCAATTTCTCATACTAGATTGGTTAAGTATGGTTGCTTAACCTCATCAAATCATCATGTATAATTGGTTAAGTATAAGTTACTTAACCTCATTGAATTGTCAAGTTTAGATTGGTTAAGTGTTTAACTTAACCCCATCGAATTACCGTGTTTAGATTGGTTAAGTGTAAGTTACTTAACCTCATCTAATTACCGCGTTTAGATTAGTTATGTGTAGGTTACTTAACCCCATCTAATTACTGTGTTTAGATTAGTTAAGTATAGATTAGTTAACCCCATCTAATTACCGTGTTTAGATTAGTTAAGTAAAGATTACTTAACCCTATCTAATTACCAAGTCGGATTAGTTAAGTGTAAATTACTTAACCTCATCCCCTAATTGTCTTGTTGGTTAAGTGTCATTAAGAAATCAAGTCCGGTTCCACTTAAACTACCCATTTGTGTCATATCGGTTAAGTGTCATTAGTCAGAATTACTTAACCTTTTCATGTGGCATTAATTAGATTAATGCACCCCAACCTCTCACATTATACTTTGTTGTGGTTACTAGTTAAGCCGGGCGGGTCCGGGTAGATTTACACCACAACCTAGTCTAACCTCGGGTTTTAAGTGCTATATGACCAACTACTCACATTGGGTCCTATTGTTTGTAGCCACTAGTTAAGCCGGGCGGGTCCGGGTAGATTTATGCTACAAACTCAATCCAACCTCGAGTTGGCCACTTTATGTTTGGTCTAGTGTCATATTACACTTACAACCCATACGTGTCTAGTTTCAAGTCCCATGTTTACCCCCACATGTCATGCCCCCATTTAGGTGTATCATGAGTGTCATATTTTCATGAAATTCCATGTCAAATTATCATGTCATAATCACGCTCGTCTAACCTACCCCAAATTGTGTTTCCAACCCAAGTAAATCAAGTCAACATAGTGAGGATACCATGCTACATATTGGCCTCAAAACGTGCACGATGCCAAAAAGGGATTGGCCACAAACATGCATAGTATCATAAGGGAATTTGGCCACAAACATGCATAGTATCATAAGGGAATTTGGCCACAAACATGCATAGTATCATAAGGGAATTTGGCCACAAACATGCATGGTATCATAAGGGGTTTGGGTTCATTTACATGCATAAGCCCCAAAGTCAAGTCTTTACCAATGTTTCACAAGTCAAATGGTTCCCAAAGGTTCATGCTAACATTCCATAGAAAAAGATTCAAACTTGCAAGATAAACTAGGTTAAACATAACATGAGTGGCATGATTAAGTCGTTAAAACTTAGCCCAAGGTCGTAGATCATTGAAAAGAGGCAAAATTAGGTTCACATAGGCTAGCATATTTATGTTTCATCGCATTTTATTCCATGTCACATTAGAACCACCGTTAGAATCTACAAGTAGCTAGAACTTACATAGCGAGGCTTAGGGAAAGATCATGAATCGTCTTGACCAAGAAAGGTGGCTCCTTTGTTGAAGAATCGTCATGAAATTTGCGTAGCAACGTTGATCTCTCCTCGATTTGGTGTAGAAAACTTGCATCTTTTGATTTGAATCCGATTTGAATGCATAGTCTCTAGGAATTAGAGATGGAGGCCATGATCACTTGGCATTTGGGCGGCACTTCGTGGCATGAGTGATTTGTGAGGGTTTAGGGTTGGCTTAGGGGTCTTTTTATAGAGATTAGGAGTAGTTTAGGCCCTTAGATTAACCCTAGGATTGATCTGAGCCTTTAAAATCCGTCACAAGCCTCCAAACATGTCTTGAGGAACAAGTCAGGTGCACCCAGGCCAAACTGGCCGACCACCCAAGTCGACAGGGGTGTCGACTGGGCAGTCGACACCACCTGGGGTGTGTCGACTCCCAAATCGACTCCCCAGTCGACTTGGGGGTGGCGGGAATTTTTCCCGCCTGTTCTGCTTGGCTGAATTTGAATTCTGAATTCAAATTTGAACTGTTTTTTAACTTGAAATTTTCTGAAAACTTTGACGGGCCATAACTTGGTCATACGGACTCCGATTTTCGAAAACTCAGACTCTATTTCGCGTATTTTTCCGAGACGAACGCAATGGCATAGCCCATTTCTCCTGATTCAGTTTTTATAATTAAATTCTGCCTTGATTCTTGTCTTAGCATGTTGTAAAAATCCGGGTTGTCACAATTTAGATACAATAACCTTCCACATGGTCGACACTTCAGGACACCTAAATCTCCACAACCATTTGGCTAACAAGGAAGAGTTAAAATTATATAGATTATTGATCCCCAGACCCTCATCTTTCTTGGGCTTACAACACACCTCCCAATTTACTAAACATTCATAACCTCTACAAATAGGATCACCACCCCCACTCCAAAGATAATTACGTCCTATTCTATTGATTTTCTCAATAACCCATTGAGGAAATCTATGAACAGACATCCAATAAGTAGGAATAGCAGATAACGCCGAATTAACAAGAACTATGAATAGACATCCAATAAGTAGGAATAGCAGATAATGCCGAATTAACAAGAACTAATCTACCTGCTCTAGACCAAAATATATTATTCCAACTTGATAATCTATTATCAATCTTATCAGTAATGACTAATCAATCATCCTTCTTTAGCTTCGAAGGCCTAATCATAAAACCCAAATAATCAGAAGGAAATTTCATGACAAAGTAGTTTAAGGTGCTTGCAACCATAGACTCTACATTACCAAAATCATTAATGAACATAACAGAACTCTTTTCAAAATTAATCCTAAGACCAGATAACATCTCAAAACAATAAATGAATTTTGAAGTATAATATCATCTGAAAATTGAAGTGTAGATAAATGAATTTTGAATTTTGAATAGTTAAAATAATTTATTTTAAATAATAATGATTAAAAAATTATTTTAATCGAAGTTAGAACGAATATATTTATTTTAATTTAAAAAGGAATTGGAAATAGTACGGTAGTTTGAAAATTCAAATCTGAACTTTGTTTGATTATATAGGAATGTAAATTTAAAGTATTTTATTGAAACCAAAAAAATCTAAATCTGTTTGAAAATATCTTTTCAATGAATCCGAAAAATCTAAATTTCATAGCGGGGATCAAAAGTTATGGCCAGTCGATTATTCAGAATAGTCACTATGGAATATAGTATAATTTATAGCCCGTATAAAAGGGCCATTTTACAAATGACCTCCATTTCGAGGAAACCACTTTTGTCGGATCCGGATTGTCAAATTATTACTAAGTTTGATCTTCCAGAATTTTTGGATTTAATTTGTGAGCGTAGTAAATTAAATTGGGATTCGATAATTTCTGTTGAATTTGATTGACAGTTAAAAAGGCCATTTTTCAATTGGTCTTCAAATTCGATGAAACTAATTTCTTTAGGACCGTATCGTCAAAACATAGCTAGATTTATTTTTTAGGAATTTTCGGAATCCGTATGTGGCCCCGATGAATTTAAATATACGATCGAATTAATTTAATAAAGGATTTAAATTTTAAATTAAAAAATCAGGCCAAAAACAGTCATTTGGGATGACAGAACCTAGCTCATTAAATCCGGAATAGGGGCAATTAGGTCGAAACAACTCCTATTGGATTGAAATTGGAGTTATTAAGAATTTATGGATTTATTTACAAAAATTAGGAATAAAGTATTATTAAATCCTTTTTGTCTTCTTCTTCCAAACCCTAAACTCCTGTAGCCGCCGCCTACCTCAAACCCATGGCCAAAATTCTTCCTCCCTTCCTTCATTAATTCCCATCGATTCACAACTCTAAACCCTTCACTCCTTTAGACAATATTCTAGAGATTTTTATCCTTTTCAGTTCTGTATGGTCGGTTCATCCCCAAGTGGCACGAGCTCCGAGAACCGTGGCCACAAACCCGCCGACTTTCCTCCTCTGCCACACCACCAGGCCTCCACCATGCTGGGCCCCACCTGTGGCTCATGTTCCCCTCTTCCTCCTCTCTGATGCTGCACCATCCGATCTTCGAACCACTACACCATTTGATCGCAAAGGTTAATCCTAGAGTTGAACCCATCGTGAAAAGCTTACGGCCTTGGATTTGTGTTGAGGAAGAAGGGTGACTTTCTATTTTAATTAATTAATTTAAATGTTAACAATGCGAATTAATTCATAACTCGCTCATATTGAATCAGAATTGAACGATTTCAGATCCTGTACGATTGTGAAACCGAGATCTACGCTGCTATCCTGACGAAATCAGATTCTGAGCTGATCAAATTTTGGCAAAAAATTGCAGATCTGAACCACTCAGATTCAAACGATAGTGGGATTTCTTATATTTTTTATAATTAAAAATTTAATTAATTATTGTCAGTTTAATCCATATAGTTAATTAAATCAGATCTGTGATTGGAAACTGTTAATTGTTGATTGTTGATCGTGATTCTCATGTTAATTAGGTCTTGTTTGAATCTATGTTTTATTATCTAATCTTGATTTGAAATAGAAATTTATTTTTATTTCAGATCTATGTATAGCGATATAATGTTATGACATAAATTTAATATTTTATCTAGGGGCATGAGACACAGTTTTTGTCAAATATAGATCTAAAATAAAGTGTTCATTCTTATTGTCAAATAAAATATCACCTTTTGTTAATGTTTGATTGAGCTAGAATTTTAAATCAAATAAAAATGTAACTTTTGGATTGTTATTTGATTGAACTAGAATTTTCAATCAAACAAAACTATCACTTTTGGATTGTTGTTTAATTGAACTAGAAATTTCAATCAAAATAAAAATATCACTTTTGGGTTGTTGTTTGATTGAACTAGAATTTTCAATCAAATAAAAATATCACTTTTGGATTGTTGTTTTATTGAACTAGAATTTTCAATCAAATAAAAATATCACTTTTGGATTGTTGTTTGATTGAGCTATAATTTTCAATCAAATAAAAATATCACTTTTGGATTTTTGTTTGATTGAACTAGAATTTTCAATCAAATAAAATATCACTTTTGGATTGTTGTTTGATTGAACTAGAATTTTCAATCAAAATAAAAATATCACTATTGGATTGTTGTTTGACTGGACTAAAATTTTCAATCAAATAAAAATATCACTTTTGGATTGTTTTTTGATTGAACTAAAATTTTCAATCAAATAAAAATATCACTTTTGGATTGTTGTTTGATTGAACTAGAATTTTCAAACAAAATAAAAATATCACTTTTGGATTGTTGTTTGACTGAACTGGAATTTTCAATCAAATAAAAATATCATTTTTTGATTGCTGTTTGATTGAATTAGAATTTTCAATCAAAATAAAGTATCGCTTTTGTAGATATTGTTTGAATTAGAATTTTCAATCGAAATAAAGTATCACTTTTGTTGTTAGTGATTGAATTAGAATTTTCAATCAAAATAAAGTATCACTTTTTGTTATTGATTGGATTAGAATTTTCAATCAAAATAAAGTATCACTTTTGTTGTTATTGATTGAATTAGAATTTTCAATCAAAATAAAATATCACTTTTGTTGTTATTGATTGAATTAGAATTTTCAAACAAAATTAAAGTATCACTTTTGTTGAATTAGAATGTTCAACAAAAATGAAATATAAATTCCTATCATTTTATGGAATTATCATAAAATAGAAATGTTCATGTTTTTAAAACAAAATAAAACATTACATTAAGAAGTTCACATTTTAATGTAATGGTAGACAATAGGAAAATGTACATCTTTTTAATCAAAACATGATTTCATATAAAAAGTTCACATTTTTAATATAATGTTAGAATATAGAAAATGCACATGTTTTGAATAAAAACATGATTTCATTTAAAATTTTCATTTTTAATGACAAGAATAGAAAAAAGGGAAAATGTTCATGCCTTGAATAAAAACATGATTTCATTAAAAATTTCAAATTTTATTGTCAACAATGAAAGTAGAGAAAAGGTTCATGTTTTTAATCAAAATATGATTTCATTAAAAATATGAATTTTTAATGTAATGTTGAAAATAAGAAAAATATACATGTTTTTAATTAAAACATGATTTCATTAAAAATATACATTTTTGATGTAATATTAAAAATAAAAAAAGTGTTCATGTTATAAAATCAAAATATGTTTACATTAGAAATATACTTTTTAATGTAATATTAGAAATTAGTGAAAAGATTCATGTTTAAAAAAGAAAACATGTTTTACATTAAAAATTCACTTTTTAATGTAATAATAGAAATGTAGCAAAAGAAACATGTTTTAAAATGAAAAGGTATTTTACATTAAAAGTTCACTTTTAATGTAATAGTAGAAATTTAGATAAAGGCTTATGTTTTAAAAAAAATATGTTTTACATTAAAAATTCACTTTTTAATGTAATAATACAAGTTGGACAAACATTCATGTTTTTAAAATAAAACATGTTTACATTAAAAACTTTGTTTTTAATGAAATGGATTAAAACACATTTATAATTACATCGCATATATTAGAATTTATATGCATTGTTAAAATTACGTTTATAATTACATCGCATATATTAGTATTTATATGCATTGTTAAAAGCACATTTATAATTACATTGCGTATATTAGAATTTATATGCGTTGTTATAATTACATTTATAATTACATCGCATATATTAGAAATTATATGTGTTGTTAAAATTACATTTATAATTACAATTGCATATATTAGAATTTATACGCACTGTCAAAATTTCATTTATATTTTCATTTGCATACATTAGAATTTATATGCAAAGTTGACTCGTCATTGGATAAATTTTCATGTAAATGATATATATTCTGTTTGGCAGTATATAGATATGATATGCCAATAAAAACATTCTTTTATTTGGCAAGTTAAATACGTTAGAGAAAATCGTCGAATGGTTAATATTTATATATAATTATATATATAAATATAAATTAAAATTAAACAAATAGCGCGCGGTAGTTTGCGTTTCGAAATCGTAACTTTAAACGATTATACCGAAAGATCCAACTGTCGGATTTTCCCAAAACTGGAATCGTTAGGACCGCTTTGTGAAGATCATTCCATCGATATAAACTTTGTTAAAATCCAACGGTTATATTTCGAGATAAGTGTAAATCAAATTTCGAAAAAACAGTGCCAGGGCCGCCTATTGACCCGAAGCATCGTTAAATTAATTTAGCTATTTTTATATATATATAAATAGCGATAAATCGTTATTAAATACTATTAACGATATGAAATGTTTTTACACTATATATATGTGAGAATCATTTAAAAAGACCGAGTTATATCTCATTTCTAATGGTTATAAGACGATCTAAATTGAAGATCTCAAAATGGCGATTGAAGGCCGACGATCTTCACATCGAAAGGATAACTACTGATGCACGATGTTGGTTAGCTACCAATAAAGGGTTAAAGTGGTAGTTGTTCGGACGTACATGTTGATTGTCCGGATATGCGAGCACCACTTTTCCGTATTGGACATGAGGACGAGAAATAAGGTGTCTCCAGTTTCATTCATACCCAGAATGGACTTGTAAATAGATGTGCGTCCGACATTGAATTTCACTCCATGCAATTAAACTGGTTTCTATTTAATATATATTTGTGGTGGCGGAGAATTTATTCTCTCGCTTAACACTCTTCTTTGAGGCGCATGAGCTCAAAGGTTATATATTGGTAGTTATCGATCGCATGGCGTGAATTATCAATGTGACATGCCAAGATGAAATTGATCGTGGCTTTTGTTGAAAAGCAGGGCCTTGTGGATGATGATCAAAGCATTGCCTATTTCGGCTTAGCCTTGTGTATAACGTTACCTCGCGAGCCTCACACCCTGGTAAGAGTCAGAAATGGGACAAGGGAACGCAGGGAGTGTACACGTTTCTTTCTAGCTAGAAGTAGTGTCAGCATTTACATGCCCGGACATTTTTACTTATGTGGTTGACGGAATGAGGGGCCTCGGTTTTTTTGGTCGATGGTGACCATTTTGTAAGTTTAATAGGACCAGAAAGCTTGTGTTCAGGCTTAACTAATCCACTAACGTTATTTGTGGACCAGCCCTGTAGAATCCAAGGGTTGCCCGTAGATGTGATCCTAAGACATTGCTAGAGTGTCTCGAATTGGTTAGGAGATTGTCCCTTTCCTTGACCCATGATGGAAATCCACTCTCCGGTATGACATTACGGTTTTGATTGTAAACCTATATATGGCGACACAGTAGGATGGGGTACTATGCCGTCTAGGATTGATACATTTACTTTGAAGTATTTTTGAAACTTATTAGACACTAATAATAATATTAAAAATATTATTTTCTACATATCAAGCATTTTTTATAATTATAAGGTAAAACTCTATCCTCGGTTTGCGTTGCATTATGTGATGGGACTTGAGTCTTATAATGATTTCATTATCTAAAAAGCATTGCGTTGTTTTTGAAATAAAATTTATTAAACTTATACACTAGAAATCCAATGGAGTAAACTCGTTCTGCGTTAGCAGCGTGGTCCTGTGATTTTCCATATTGTTAGTTAGGAAAGATTTCTCATACCAGTCCCATGACTGACTCGTAGTTTTTTTCACTTTGCAAACTCGGGCGCCCTCTTTCCACACGGGCAGCTAAATGACAGGTTTATTTATGGATACATTCTAGAGTAGAGCTTGCTTATGAAGAGGATGAATAACATTTCCCTTTTTATATTTTTATTTCTACTTGAGACATTTAGACACATTTTTGATCTTTGATGTATTAGATGGAGTTGAGACTCATTCTTCTCTTTGTTGAAACTTATTTCCTTTTTTGCTGAGACTTTTATTTTGCTAAGTTTATCCTGTAACTGCGTACTCTGATGTCTGTTGTAACGTGTAACGCCCCGAATTTTCTGAGAATATTAAAATTAACAAATCCAAGAATAGTTAATTTTTAGAAGAAGAATTAAGTGAAATGGGTTGCGCTGTTACGTTCTTCTCAAAATTTTGGTCAAGATAGACATTTGGTTTTCATAAAACGGATACCTTATGAAGAACTTATTAAGGCTTGAAGTTTGTACGCATATGAGAAATATATATATATATATATATACATATATATATATATACACATATATATAATATGCAAAAAAAGTTCAAAACAGCGAATCGGGAGGGGGAATAACCGAATCGACCCATTTTTGAGGTCGACCCGAACCCCGCTAGGTCGAGTAGGGGTTGATTCAGGGTGTTTGGCTATCAACCCGTTGCCCAATTCGCTCTAAGGCAGACGTGGCATCTGATTGGTTCTGATGGTTCAGGGTTAATCTAATGGTCCTAAAACACTCTCTACAACTATATAAGGACCCAAAACCTAAAACCTAATTCTATTATTCACTCTCATCTAAACCTAGCCGCCACTAAAACCTAAATCAAATTAGAAAAAAGTTCTTCATAAACCTAGAGGATTAATCAATATCAAGTTAGAGTTCTTCAACAACTACAAGCAATTCGATTATCTTTTCTAATCCAAACGATGTAAGTTCACGATTACTTTCAGATTTAGACAACCAATTATAGTATGGACATGGAATAAAATGAATTTGGACCTATGCTTGATTTTCTATTTGGATCTATTCTTAGCATTTGTGAATTTATGACTTTGTTTTGCTTCTTATCGATCCAGTTGAACCTATACAAGTTGTCAGACCTAGTTTATTAATCAAGCCTTTCATGTCCATAATATTGTTCATAACCAGATCTATATGCCTGCAATGATTCTAAATCAGTTTATTCAGTTATGCTGTAATTCTATTAGATCTGTAATTCTTGTGTTTTGGGACTATCATCTTGGTCCAATTCTTATGCCTATCATTGTCATATTATTCCTATTTGTTCCTTTTTATTTGTGAATCTAGATTGACCTATAATCTAGGATGAATCGCGATATACGTACGATGGGAATACGGGGAAGGTTTGGGTTATTCGGGCATAAACATGAAATTGACAATATTGGCATAATATAATTGGGGAAAGTAACTGAACATAACATATTTGGTGAAATGGTTGGGCAAAGCTTGTAATTGACATTGGGGCATTGCTATCATTATAACTGCAAGTTTGGGTTAGTTGTCTTGTAAACCAAGTTTTGGCCATACACTGTAAACTAGAATATTAAAGTAGATTGGGCTTATCTGTTGATTTGGAACGCCAAATACATGACATAGTGATTTTGGGAATGACTATTTTTGCAAGTTTGGGGAGACAGGGTATAGCCTATTTTGATTAATAACTTGAAATTGGAATTGGTTTGACATAACTTGGGAAACGGGATCATGACTAGTTTTGGTGGATTTGGGTAATTAGCATGAAAAGGGTATAATATTATGCCATTAATTATGAACATGATTTAGAAGGGAAGTGGGCCATGAAAATAATTGATTTAAAATTTACATATAAATATGAAGGATAAACATGAAAATTACATGGAATAGATTGGTTCTTGAAATGATATATTTAGTATACCATTAATCGTGAGCATAATTAAAAGGATAATTATAGCATAATTAAATTGGGAATAATTTACATATAGAATTTGTCATAAATAAGAAATATGTAAATTGTAGGAAAGATGAATATGCCTAACCTGTGGTTAGATTGAGTTGTGGTGTAAAACTGCCCGGAACCGCCTGGGTGTCCCGTAACCGCAACAATACGTATCTAATGTGGGAGGTTATGGCATTGAGCCTAATAAGAACCCGAGGATAGACTGATTTTCGGTGTAAAACTGCACGGAACCGACCGACACATCCAGTGACCGCAACAATACCTGTCTAATGTGAGTGGTTGGTGCTTTAATGAATAAATTAATGCTATTGACACATGCTAAGTATGGGAGGGTTAGGTTAATTGATTCTTAACCAATATGAAATATGGGTGGGTTAAGTTAAGCATGAATGGGCAAAGGACACCTAACCAATAAGACATGATATAGGGTAGGGTTAAGTTAACTAAGGGAACACATAACCGTTATAACATGTTAACTAAACGGATGGTAGGGTTAAGTTAGTTAAGGCAGCACTTAACCGTTATAACATGTCAATTAAGTAGATAATAGGGTTAAGTTAACAAAAGTAACACTTAACCAAAATATATAATGACTTTTGGTAGGGTTTGGTAGCACAAGAGGGTACATTTAACCAATATATAATGACATGTAGTGGGGTTAAGTAATACAAGAGGAAAACACTTAACCAATTATATAACATGATGTATGGGATGGGTTAAGCTAACACAAGAGGGCAATACTTAACGAATATAACATGATTTGAGGTAGGATCAAGTTAACACCAGAAGGAAACACTTAACCAACATGACAAGACGAGTGGGTGGGTTAAGTTAACTTGAATTGATTAATGACACTTGACCAATATAACTTGATCAATGAATGGGGTTAAGTTAAATGGGAAATACTTAACCAATATAACTGGACTAATGAGCAAAGTTAAGTTAATAAATCGCACTCAACCAATCCAACATGATATGTGAGAAAGATTAAGTTAATAAGAACCACTTAACCAACATGGCATGATGAGTTGGTGGGTTAAGTACACGTCGAGTTGGTGGGTAATATTAGTAAATATATAGGCCCACAAAACTTAACCATTTTATAAACATGCTTGAATCCGTGGGGAAGTTAAGTATACATCGGGTTGGTGGGTAATATTAGTAAATATAGGCCCACAAAACTTAACCATTTAATAAACATTCCTAAATCAATGGGAGGGTTAAGTACATCTCGTGTATGTCGATAATATTAGTACATATAGGCCCACAAAATTAACTGCTAAATAAAATGCTTGAATCAGTGCGGGAGGGTTAAGTACATATCAGGTTGGTGGGTAATATTAGTAAATATAGGCCCACAAACTTAACCAGTAGGAAACCCCTGTAACAGGGACCCATTTCAACAGTAAACCATATAGATGTATCACGGTACCCTGAGCTAGGCAGGGTGGGGCATGATTACTGGGCTGATTATAAGCCGTCAAAGCAGCGGCAGGGGGTATGTCAGTGTAGGTTCCGACGGTTTACGGACGTGCGCGTACTCCGGAGTGGGAAAAAGCAGGCACTGGATACCAGTAATTATACATTGTGCATCTTGAATCGTGTCGGGTTGCTATCATAAGGATTGATACACCTTATGGTGGGACCAGTACAGGGTATCTACACGCAAGAGAGGGCCAATTGACACAGACACAGGGAACATTTGTACAAGTTGGGGGCCGATCGATAGGCTAGTAAGGGTACATCTAACATCTTCATGGCAATTGGGAAGATTGAGGCGGAATCCTCATAATAGATGTACACCTGGAGGCTACCACAATTGTGGGGATTGGGATCACATTGTAATATCATCCTTTATACAGATTACTAGTTGGGACACTCGCTAGGTGTTGCAGAGATATAGGAATCAGAATAACAGGGTAGTAGCGAAGCAGAGAATAGTTAACATGCGATGTTATACTTAGTTTATCTTGCCTATTGCTTACCCTGTGTATCCTATGTTCCTTATCATCATGCTTATGTCTTTATTCAGTTTAATTCATGTCATATTTTTCTTGATTGTTCATATGCTGAAAGTAGCTGGACTTACCAGACTTATATCTGACCTAGTTTTGTTTCGCCTCTTTTCTTCCATTCCCCCCCAAGGTTCTCAGGGAGGAAATGTTACCACTTAATTCAATTTTCTTTTCAAGCATGAAGATAGACGATGTTTTGCTTTGGACCCTCTCTTTCACTGCTATGGTTGGTTTGGGGAATATCATTATTATTTTTATGCTTCTTTTATACTTGAAAGTTTTTAAATCAAGACAGAAGTTCTATGTATTACTTTTAGTATGATTGAGACAACTGTTGTAAAGGCTTGACTGAACCACATTGCTAATAAAATGACTATTTTTCGCTGTTTTATTTGTCTATCTTGTAATTTATCTGCATCTTTTACCTACAATACTCTACCAAAGTTAAGGCATTCCCTTTGCGAGTGACCTTAATGGAGGTGGGGTGTTTCACTCGGTATCAGAGCTGAAGGTTACCGGATCAGATAAAAGATTTGAAAAATTATTTTCAAAACGGTTTTAATAGAAGCATTTCCAAAAGAAAAGTTTTGTTTTAAAGGCATATTCCCCAAAGCCATATGCACTATCTTTTGATTCTCTGTTTGAATCCTTGTTTCTTTCTTTCCTGAATCTCCGGGGCTCCTGGCTTTCTGGGAGGTAACCTCATCGCGGCATGGTTCCATAGGCTCGACGAGACTACGACACTTGTCAAAGGGCAAACAAATGCCCAACTTCCATCTATAACCGTAGTAACCTACGGCTAATTTTCTTTCGAGCTTTGTAGTATTCTCCATGCTATGGAGACAACTTTCAAGGGACATGTCAACAAGTTAAACAAGGATGGAAAAGATGAGAATGAGGGAGTTTGGCTAAGGAGCACAACACAAGGATGAAGAACTCATGGATATGGACTTGGTTCACAAAGGAGGGGAGGAAAGAATAGTAAAACCTAAAGCAAGAGGAAGTATCTTTATTTTGGTATAACGGGTCGTATAGTTAAGGGCAATGGCAAGAACAAAAGACAGGATTTTCCGGAAGGCAAGCGCATGCTCTCACCACCAGCATATCTGAGAGAGATGTAGTAAGGTTTTTGTTGAAAAGTTTAGTTTTTCTTCTTGATCATCCTGTTAGTACTCTTCTTGACTTTAGCGCCTCACATTCATTTATAACTGCTTCCATAGTTGAGTCTCTGCACCTTAGTACCTATATATTAGAAGATCCCACTATTGTCTCAAATCCAATTAGTGGTTCGGCTCATTTATCTTTAGTTTGTAAGGCTTTGAGGATATCAATCGTAAGTATTGGGTTTAAGCATAATGCTTATGTTTTAGGTTTCATGGGCTATGGGTTGATTCTATGCATGGGTTGGTT
The DNA here is from genome assembly GCA_030737875.1 of Allium sativum. Lineage (NCBI taxonomy): Eukaryota > Viridiplantae > Streptophyta > Magnoliopsida > Asparagales > Amaryllidaceae > Allium > Allium sativum. The sequence continues at coordinate 743,379,909 of CM060921.1, forward strand.
AGCTACTAAGGAGAGTAGTTAGACTTTTTACTTGCCTCTGGAACACCCTCGAGATTTCGTGCGATCCTAAGTGGATCAGTTAGGCTTAGCTACCTTGAATCGCTTGATGCATTTATCGACGATTTTCGATCCGTTGGCGTAGCCCATGAGTACGTAGATGTTTTTGATTAAGGTTAGGTGTTTGTCCCCTAAAACGTGAGGTAGGCTTCCACATATATCTAGTGGGCAAAGCAAAGCCAGTAATGCGATCAACGAAAGTTTTGGAGCAGGATTGGCGAGGATAGCCAGAGTCGGTTAAGTGGTCAATTGTTTGGTTGTTTTGCTAGTATCATCTCACATAAATCGTCCAAATTCAGAGGAGGTATTCCTCGGGTGCTTGTCTAATATTGGTTTAGGCCTTGGGGCTTGTATTTGAGGGATGTCAAGGTCGACTAGGATGGTTTGCGTGAGAGATATCGACCCTCAGAATTGTGACATGATGGATACGATAAGTAGGAGAGAGACCTCTAATCATCTTAGTATATACACTTGGTATCATGGTTAACATCTGTTTATCCTGCAAAGATAGTTCAACTACATTGGAAACCCTCTAGCATAGTAAGTGTTCGAGGTCCTATCTTTACTAGTGGGTTTTGGAAATGGAGGTCAAGAAGCTCTGCAATCGTGAAGTTAAATTAGTTAAGGTACGGTGGAGTAATGCTCAAGAAGATGCATCTTAGAAGACTGAAGACTAGATACGCGCATCATACCCTTTTTGAGGGTATACCCTTGATTCTTCTTTTTCTGTAAAGTTTATTTGCATGCTATTCTTTATCTTTTAAGTACATCCTCTCGGTCCTATCCTCGATTCTTAGGTAGAAGCCAATGGATCAAAACATGTGTTTGTGACATGGTATGATTGATGGTTGCAAGTGGTTGCAAGTGTTTTCTAGTGGTTGCTCGTGGATGCGTATACACACATTTGGCACTAGATCGGCTCAGTCACTTTCATATTGCATATGCATATGAATGTATTTGTATATGGATTGAAACTTGATGTGTTATCATATGGATGTTGCATATGGATGAGTGAATATGCACACATATAGTATTTACATGATTAGGGATATTTGCATAAATATTGGACGCATGACCTTCTCATGATTCGCATTAAGGAGGTCAACTGGATCAGTAGACCGTCTGATTTTGCATTAGATAAGAGACATATACACACACTCTTCATATGTTCATATGGCATTAGAAGTCTTTTAAGGACAATGGATGCTTGTGGATGATGGATGAGTTGATGGATGATTGGATGTTAGGATGCATTCTTCTTAACTTGAAGAATTCGGGGACAAAAACCTTTAAGGAGGGGAGAATGTAACACCCCAAATTTTCTGAAAATATTAAAATTTATAAATTCAAGAACACTTAATTTTTAGGAGAAGAATTAAGTGAAATGGGTTTCACTATTACGTTCGTCTCAAAATTTTGGTCAAGATAGACATTTGGTTTGCATAAAACAGATGCCTTATGAAGAAGTTATTAAGCCTTGAAGTTTGTATGCATATGAGAAATACATATATATATTTATATATATATATATATATATATATATACATATATATAGATATATATAAAAATTAAATAAATAAATATGCAAAAAAAGTTCAAAACAACGAATCGGGAGGGGGAATAATTGAACCGACCCATTTTTGAGGTCGACCCGAGCCTTGCTAGGTCAACTAGGGGTTGATTCAGGGTGTTTGGCTGTCAACCCGTGGGCCGATTATAGGCATAAGAACTGGCACAAGATGATAGTCCCAGAACACAAGAATTACATATCTAATTGAATTTCGGCATAACTGAATAAACTAATTTAAAATCAATGCAGTTATTTAGATCTAGTTATGAACAATATTATGGACATGACAGGCTTGAATAATAAACTAGGTTTGGCAACTTGTATATGTTCAATTGGATCGATAAGAAGGAACCCAAAGTCATAAATTCACAAAGGCTAAGAATAGATCCAAATAGAAAATCAAGCATAGGCCCAAATTCATTTTATTCCATGTCCATACTTTAATTGGTTGTCTAAATCTGAAAGTAATCGTGAACTTACAACATTTGGATTAGAAAAGATAATAGAATTGCTTGTGGTTGTTGAAGAACTCTAACTTGACATTGATTAATCCTCTAGGTTGATGAAGAACTTTTTTTAATTTGATTTAAGTTTTAGTGGAGGCTAGGTTTAGATGAGAGTGAATAATAGAATTAGGTTTTAGGTTTAGGGTACTTATATAGTTGTAGAGAGTGTTTAGGACCATTAGATTAACCCTGAACCATCAGAACCAATCAGATGCCACATCTGCCTTAGAGCGAACACAACACCAGAAAAGGGTTTTAATAACAGTTATTACCGTTACAAATTAACTTTGTAACAGTAATAACCGTTACTACAATATACGTGACAAACTGTTGTCACAAATATTGTAACGGTTAGTACCGTTACAAAGTACGTATATTGTAACGGTTATTACCGTTATAAAATTATTATTATATAACACTTATAACCGTTGGTAGTGGAAAATTTGTAACACTTATAACCGTTGTAAGATTTATTTTTATAACAATAATTATTGTTACAAGTATGAAATATGTAACAGTTATTACTGTTGGTATATAAAGCTGACTATTTCATATAATAAATTTAATAACAGTTATAAATGTTACAAATATGAATATTGTAGCAGCCCTACAGCAGGTAATTCCTTTAAAAAACAATCATAATATGTTCCAACTAATTTCATAAAGCATATATCAATAAGCATATACAACATATAATAATAATATCTCAAAGGAAATACAACATATCACAATTTGCATCCTAAAGCATTCCATTTCGACAAACATCAAACTATCACAATTTAACATACAACCATTCATCATCCAAAAATATCAAATAACATTGAAGCATGACAATTTAACGTACAACCATTACACAAAATGCAAGCGATAAAGAAACCAAATTACAAACTCACAATCGACAAGATCAGATGGCGTATGCATACCATTTTGGAATGCGTCAAAAATTGACGCTTTTGGGTCCAGAACTTCCTCCATCCATATGGTTTTCTCTCCTAGTACAAGTCTATGACGACAAACTTTTTGCATTCTTTCATATCCCTTGGCTACCTCCTTTGAGTTTCATCGCCAGCTTCTGATCAGTGTCTTACTTCTGCTTCTTCAACCAAAGCCTACGATGTTCAACAAATATAATAATACGAGTCAAGACGTGAAAACAATGCATATTACTCCTAACACAAATTATAATAACATAATCTGAAGTGACACAGTTTATAAATATATAGTATTAACTAGAGCCAAATCTATAATAGAATAACTTGTAACTGAAAACCACTTTACACAGATGGTTATTTCCGTTGTAAACCATTATAGCGGTTACTTCAATACAACGGCTCGTCTCCTGACTAGCCAAATCTCACCGCCAGTTGGAATCAAACCTTCTCCCATTAGATAGTCTAAAATTTCCGCTAATATACCCTATATACCATTTACTGGCATAAGAATTACTCGTATCAGACATAAAAATTGCAAGTAGGAAATTATGTACCTTGGCATATGCTTTGTAATTATCCTTTAATATGTGTTTAGTTATTGCTGAATCAGATATAACCAAGAATAACCAATACGAATCCATACTGAAACTGATCTGCAAGGCAGCAATAACAAAATAAATTTATACTATGTCCATACATCAAAGAAAAATTTATAAATTTATCCTAAATAACAAAAGAACTGAGCTTCCAAAATAGCATCATTTCAATCATCTTTTTATACTATACCAATATCAATTTGTTGTTGTGTTATAACAAAAGTTCTGGTGCTTTGGTTTATTATTAAAAATATCATCATCTCGCTGAAATATGCGACTAATCATTTAAATAAATGTAATAAAATGTATTTTCAAATGAATTGCACATTATTTTTGATGAAATCTACTTAATGTCATAACCACATGACTTCAAAAGCTTTCAATTATAAGTTTTACAAATTGGCTAGCCCAGTTTTACAATTGAGCCTGGCTCATTTTATATTGTGCTTGGCTTTAGTCTTTTACATAAGAGCTCAGGCTCATTTTTAACAACTGGGCTCAGGCTCTGTTTTACAATTGAGCTTCAGTTAACTGGCTTAGACTCAGTTTTACAACCGTGCTTCAGTTTAAACTAGTTTTGGCTCAGCATGTTCCATTATCATTAACTCTTGCTTTCTCTCCCATTCGGTTAGGACGTACATGCTCCCTATCATCTTTCTACATGATCAGTTAAAGTTCTATAGTTGGGTCCATCTAGTTTTCGGTGTTAGATACAAAAACAGACAGTAATATGAGGATAAAAATTTATAAGATAGAAAACCAAACTGGTAGACAAGTCACTTATTCAAACAGGAGATTTTGAATCATAAGAAAAAAACAACAGAGTTACAGTTTTTTGTGATGATAAGGTCTTTGCTAATATGTTTTCTAGCACAGGCAAAATTGCAGAGTACAACATCCCTTCTACTAAGCAATCAACACATTTTCATTTGTATTTTTTATTATGTCTTATTATGTGAAGTTGTTTGTTTTATTGAAATATATATAACTTATATATATGATACAACACAAAGAACAGTATGGCTAAATACCAGGAAGAAACTGGCATTGATCCGTGGAAGGATTAGTATGAAGTAATGAATAGTGCACGTATTTTAAACTCAGTTCTTGTCTGATTTTTGAATTTAGTTTCTTTCATAAAGATTTTATGATTTCTTAATGCAAAGAATGCAAAATAAACCAAGAGATCTTAGGGAAGTTATAGGTAAGCTTCAGAGGGAGATAAGTTGTAAGAAGTGTTAATAATTTATAATTAGTAATTAATATATAGAATCCATACCCAGCAAAATGTGAAGCCTATTTTCAGCAGCTTGGATCTAAGCCTTTTTCCTCCATAACTAGATTAATATTCCAATTTTAACGTAAACCTGAAAGAATCATTAAGAATTGCTAAACAATGACTATTGCTATTTTTTATCATAATCTTTCCCTGTCAGTACATACAGCTTCCACTTGCTTACAGAGAATAGCAAAATAAGAATAGAAAATGGAACTTTTAAAATTTGCTGCACCTCAAGTGTTGTTGACAGTGGTAAGAATAAAAAATAGCACAACCGTTATCAAAACTGTTGACAGCCAAATATAATTTATAATAGGATTCCTAAACTCTGCTAAATACCAAAGAGAAAATATCACAATAGCAAGCTCAACGACCTAATCAAAACTGTAGCCAAATAATATGTTAATAACACTCGGTGATGTGTGAGATTGATCATGTTTTCCTTATAAATTTGGAAAATATATGGTAATATATGTATTTCCTAAAGAAGCTCTAACAGGTAAATGAATGCAATAAATATTAAAATATATAAGCAAGGTCAATAACATTCAAATAATATGGAGTTGATCATGCATGCCTTTTTCCTTATCATATTGAAATGAGTGTGGTAATGTATAACAGTAAATGATGCTCTAATACGTGAATAAATGGAAAAGAATAAAGTTTTATATTTTTTTCATGCATAAGATAATTATAATCCAGAATTCTTAGAACAACTAAAATTTCAAAATATTCCAACTCAAATAATGAATGGTGCCTCCATTTTTAATTATTGCTTCCGTGCTTTAGGTAAAAAAAAAAAAAAAAAAACTTTTTATACTATATCCTAATATTGAATGAATACTTTTTTTTTCTCTAACATAGTTTATTTAGAAAATATATATACCTGTAGAAGTACAGTTTCCTAAGTCAGTAATTACCATCAGAATTTTTGAAAGAAAATATTATCGTTTTGTAAATTTTGATAATATAAATTTGTCATGTATGTTACATTATCAGCTATTAAACTAGCCAATATGTAATATCAACTGTCTGTTAAACACCATAACAGGTTTTCACAGTTCAACAAGTGCTCATGTATAAATTAATAGCATGTTTTGACCATTGGTTTAGAATGTGATATATAAGGTTAAAAAATTAACCTTTAAAATGATTTTATTTGTTACAAATTAAATAATATGTACTTATATAGAAATAAATTGTTATATTATAAAGTTAGAAACTTTGATTTGCATCAAAATGGAACATCCTAAATTTATAATTATCATTTTCCTGTTATGTTTCAAATATTTGAATAAAATATATTCCCATTCTGCTTTAAATTAAGGCTTTGTAAAATAGTAATTATTTTAAATATTATCTCATTCTGTAATTATCTTTTCAAATAATGCTCACATTTTGCACCTGTTTTTGTAGACACACAACAAATATTTATTCTTTCATCTTGGGAATAATTTATTTTAGCCCTCTTTGCACAGGAGTGAGGCCTTTAATTAAAACATCTAAGGTCAAACTTTCTAAGCTGAAGAGGCAACATTGACAAAATTAGTAACTTATTTATTGCAGTTTTCAGTTGATTTCATCTATATTTGGGAAATCCATTTTTGTTATCAATTTTAAAACTTTTCATTCTAATTAGTTTGTACTTTTCATTTTTGTTATCAATTAGTGCATTTATTACATAAATTATAACACTTACTACCATTGGCTCTCTTTGGCATAAATTATTACTATAAAATTAACTCAAGTCCAACCAGTCCATCAAAAGAGGGGCATTTTCAATAAATTAAGAAGACTAAAAGAAACATATGTGTGTAGACAATTGGAAAGTGAGCTTGGGTATTTCAAAGATTAGATTTTTCGATACTTCAAAGATTTCCAAAAGGTTTGGCTTGGCAAAAATCTACAATGGCACTGCATTAAACTGAAGAAATATTGAAGTTAATTGTTAGTGAATGCCACATATCTAATGGCAGTAAGTTATAACTTAAAATATTTTAATTTACTAACATGGGCATGCTTTTGCTGGTATGATAGTTGAAGAATATATTGCATTGAAATATACTTGGGACACATGGTATAAACAATTTATCTTTGAAATCCACTTAAACAGTTTCCAGATAGTAAATTATTTACCTCTACCCTTGTATAATCTGCAGGTATAAATGATAATCTTAAAGTAATCAAATAAAATGATATTATAATCAGGATTATGATATGTACAGGAGCAAAATGCATGGTTCTAAAAAGCCAAATAATTATATAGTTAAATACCTGGTCATCACAAATAAATTTAACCCCATTATGGACTATAGTTTTATGCCACTGTGTTTCTTGCTTTTGTTAGTAAACTTGATACAAATGGTTAGCAGATCCCCACTCGAACATCTGAAATGGACCGAAAAATGTTAATATTTATCTATTATTTGAAACTAAGATTGAATAGAGACATGAAATGATATTGTTAGTGCTTATATCCTAATAATTTGTGAATTTAGCATTTACATAAAAGAGTGTGTTAAAAATCAATCATACATGTCACTTTTCTAAGACCAGGAGTAGTAAATTAAATTTATCTTTCTATTTTGTGAGCAATAAATCAAAATTATGTTCCCCTTTACACCTTTTAAACTCATGCCTAAAAGCTTTAGATACTCAGAAACAACTGTAATGTTAAATGCCTGAATCAATTTTCATTAGCAGAAATTTTATTTCTTCTACTTTTTTAAGCACAAAGATTGAAATATATTTATTACACTGAACAAATATTTTCCATTTATAATCCAGGTTTACCATTCCTAAGTGGGCCGAAAAAAGTTCAATATCTATTTAATATTTGAAACTAAGATTGAATAAAGACATGAAATGATATTGTTTGTGTTTATATCCTAATAATTGATGAATTTAGCATTTACATAAAAGAGTATAATAAAAATCAGTCATACTCATACATTTCAGTTTCGTAAGATTGGTAATTGATGAATTTAGCATTTACATAAAAGAGTGCAATAAAAACCAGTCATACATATCAGTTTTGTAAGATTGCGAGCAATAAATCATATTTATGTTTCATTTACATAAAAGAGTGTAATAAAAACCAGTCATACATGTCAGTTTTGTAAGATTGCCAGTAATAAATCAGATTTATGTTTCAGTTTTGTAAGAGTGAGAGCAATAAATCAAATTTATGCTTCCCTTCAACCTCATGCCTAAATGTGTTAAGTACATAGAAATAACTGTCATGTTAAATGTATCCAACAATAAAATCAATAAATTAAGTAAACTAGAATTATAGCATGTAATAAACTAAAATTCAATCACAGCTAATAGTGTGGTTTGTATAATTGCTTTTTCCATCTAAATATATCCTAAATCTTAACATAAACTTTGAGCTATACATCACAAAATATCATATTAGCACACAACATGAAAAACAAAATATTTAAGCATTTGGTGTTGTAATTGAAAAGGGTAGCACATTTACAGTTAGTATATATTATTGCTACAATGGGAAGAAAAGTTTATTGCCTTTTGTTGAATACAATAAGGGTAAAAAAGACCATAAAAGATTTTGTTTGAAGAAGCCAAACCAGATAATAGTAAAAGAAGCATATAACAGAAAGCACATAGCTTTTTGGTAGTTCATCTTATGCAATAAGACTAACTTCACATATGATATTGTAATGATCTAAGCTTTTTTCAAACAAAATGTAAACTACAAAGTTGAATTTCATTAAGGTGTTCTAACTTATAACAACAAAGAAGTAACATGTGCCTGATGTATTATAATGATCTAAAACTGTATAATACCATCATCGCCAACCCAAATCTTAGAGTGTACATGTGCCTGATGTAATTATCATCAAGATGTTTGGTTCAGCATGGACTTATTATCGGGCACACCAAAACAAACACTAGGGATGTGCGCCCATACGCACATCGTTGTCTATGTGAAACCCAATTGGACCACTGCAGCGTTTGTTTCATTAACTCGACTTGTATTTCCCAAACATCAAAGTTTTACACCAAGATATCACCAAGATATCAGATGTCTACTTTCATGAAATTACACTGTTTTTTAAAATAAAATAATTAAACTGTTAATTCATTTTTATTGTATTTATTAAGAAATGATGCATAACAGTATTTGCTATATTTTAATGGATGATTTTGTTCATATTTGCTATATTTTAAAGTGCTCTCACTCCAAGATGTCAATTTTGCAACAAGTAAAACATTGATTACACCAGGATCTAATAAATTTTGCAGGTTGGTTGTGAATGCTAATTAATCATATCCGCAAATTGGTCCACAATTCAAGTCTACAAATGATAGAAATAGTTAAAATAAACTGCATTTGTTAAAAAAACTGCACTGATTTAACAACTGCACTGATTTTTGGTCCACAATTCAAGTCTACAAATGATAGAAATACTTAAAAAACTGAACTGATTTAAAAAAAAAAACTGCATTTGTTCCAAAAAAAAAAAAAAAAAATCTGCATTTGTTTAAAAAAACTGCACTGCACTTGTTTTAAAAAATAAAAAAACTGCACTGCACTTGTTTTAAAAAATAAAAAAACTGCACTGCAATTGTTTTAAAAAAAACTGCACTGATTTCTTGTTTTAAAAAAACAGCATTTGTTTTATTAAAAAAAACTGCACTGATTTCTTGTTTAAAAAAACAGCATTTGTTTTATTAAAAAAAACCGCACCAACCTTGTTTTAAAAAATAAAAAAACTGCACATAATTTAATGTAGGTTCTTATACATATTTTTTAATCATGTAGTCCAAATCTTGTGTGCTGCTTCTTGATGAATTGTTGATTAGTGTAACATTATTTATTCATATTTCTTTCAAGTTAAGGAACATCTAAAAGATAAAGTTAAAGAAACAATGGTTCAGAAGGTGACATATAAAAATAAGAAATCTGGATAAGTTCTTCAATCTACAGCAAATGCATATGTAAGTATTTTTTTATACTTAAGACTCTTAGATTTCGCTGATGTCATATTCACTTTGATTCTCAAACAATTGAAGATAGATTGTTCGTACTGGTTACTTATTTGACTCTTAGCATGAACAAAAAATGTAATAAGTACCAATCAATGTTTTATCTCAAGAAATTGAGCTTTAGATTAGGTAGTTAATGCACTAAACAAATATTTATTCACTCGGTTTTACAATCGAAATAAGTAATTGTGAACGAAGCATCCTACAGATTAAGTATAGGCCATGTTACAAAATACCTAGTGTTCACATATGAGATGACAACAATACCAGGGACAAAATATCCAGTAAACTACTATAGGGATTACATACTCCATTTTTTACCCTTCTATTGAAATGATGCAATTGGTCCAACAAGCAATTGCATAAATTTTACTGTATTTTACTTAAATATCTATATTTAAAAACAAGAAATTTTCAAGCCACTTAAATGTTCCACATTCTCAACAAACCAACTTTACCTAATAAACTTCACATATACTGTATCAAATTTAAAGCTTCCCCAAGAAGAGCCCAGTTTAACAAAATATCATTTTTAAAAAGTTTACTATCAAATTTGAACAATCAGAAATAGGAATTATAATTAAAAACACAAACTAAGACAAAGCATACAAAGCATATATATATTTATATATATATATATATATATATATAAACTGTTTTAGGAACACTGACGGATACAAACATCGAAGTTCAAATATAAACACAGAATGACATGAATTTCAAGAAACATGAATATGATTTAACCCAAATAAATATATCTGCACAAAAAATACTATTATTTAGAATGAGGGTAAATTTTACTATTTGACTGTTCTCAACAGTTATCATCTATAATCAACTAGAAGTACCATATATTTTAAGAACTGTCTAGAATTAGATTACCTAATAAAAAGAAAGACACAAGTTACAGAAAGCATTTGGTTCATAATATTTTAATGCAGTCAATGACTAAACATGCCAACAAGCTTGAGAGAAAATGAACGACAACAATCAAGAGTACAAAACAAATAACCTGAGCTGATAGATGCATGTAGAAACTAGAAATGCATTATATGGTTTAATATTATAGTATGGAGTATCTCAGATCTAAATACTGAATATCCCCAATAAATTAGCAGATAACAACAAGAATGCTCGGCATGCCGATGTTAATTAACATATAATGGTTTTCTCTTCAGCCTAGCATCTAACGTGCAATTCAAAATTCAGACTGACAATCTATCAACTTTGGCTCGTATATAAAATAAAATAGTACAATTCTAACCCTTAAACTACCAATCTGTATAACAACTTACAATCTAAGAAAGACCAAACTTGAAATACCTATGGAATCCAAAAAAGTTACAAGAAAAAATATATGTTGTTCATGCATTCCTGGAAAAGTCACAACCACAAACTGATTTGCCAAAAAACCGAAGGTTTATGAAATTGCAGTTTCCGTTGATCTAAAACTCAATCGACTATGTATTAGTTAAAAGGTTCTATATCCGCTATTTTAAAAGTACCATGAATCAAAGACCACCTTCCAAACCACCGAATGCATTTTTTCCACAAAGTACAAAATAATTTAACTCATGTCGCATTTTAAAGAACGCCAACGTAGCTAATTTATAAAGAAAAATTCGAATCTTTATCCCTCAAATGTAATAGGCGCAAATTATATGCTCAGTGAGCAATAACATAACATGCAAAGAATAAAAATGCCTAAAACGTAATAGAAATATAAGCTGTAACCTCAAAACAGTAAAACAAGAAATCCATTTGAATTTTCAAATTGAGACTGAAATGATTTTTTTACTAAAACAATACTATTTTCTGAATTTATTTGGTGAAACAGAAACGGTAAGAAAATTTGCTGAAAAAATGTTAACAGCAATGAATTTGCTGAATTGTATTGAAACTGCTAAATGAAGTAGCAATGAATTTGCTGAGATCACATTAAATTTGGTAATTGAAACAGTAATGGCTACTTATAATTTTATTATGCTTCTTTTTATAACCATACAAATAGCTATAAAAAATAATTCATGGCCTATCGCCCTTAGACCTCCACATCTTCATGTATTGTGACCTCACCAAGCTAAATTCTTGGCTACGCCACTGCCAATGTCCTCAATGAGAAGGTATAAAAGGTATGTATTTTCAAAAATATTGCACACAACTTTTATGCAGAGTAGGTCTCATTTTATTTTCATACAAACACTCACTCAAGAATTTTCATGGAAACATTCACTCAACCATTTTCCCTTAGCTTGTGTAGATGTTACAATGATATAATTGCAAACATATCAGTTAAGATATTCAGAAAATTGAGATAATTTTACTGGAATCATGAAATAAAATGTGTTTTCAACAAATGATTAAATTAATCACAATACACTAATCACGAAATAAAAGCCTTTGTCCCACAAATAGCAATCTACATTAAGAGCGAGACTGGCGTCGGCGGAGAAAGAATACTGGTCAGAGAAGATACCTGAGCAGCGGCGGAGAAGGAATCGAGCTCAAAACGCGGTCAGACGAAGAACAGATCGGCGTCGGCAGGTGATGGAGATGAAAGAAACTGGTCAGAAAACCTAGGCGGCGGCTTTGCAAAATTTGGGGATCTAAGTGCAAATACGAAAAGGAACGGAAGGGTTAGAAACATGAGTGGAAGGAAAATTACCAAAGCATCCCTTGCGTGAAAAAATCTTGGCTATTGTAACGGTTATTACTATTATAACTAAATATAATGGTAATAAACGTTATAAAATAATAACAATAATAACAATAATAACTGTTACTAATAGGGTCCGCGAAAATGTTACAAAACAGGCTGTTTGGTGTAGTGAACCCTACCAAAAGGACATGTAGGAGTAAGAGTCTCCCGTTCGCCACCTAACGAAAACGAGAACCCCCTATCATGTGACACATGCCTAAGCACACAACATGGACTGGTGTGAGTAAAACAGTTTTAACAAGTAAGCAATATCTCATAAGACCACGCCGTATAACAGAACGGGTTTTTCCCTTATGAGAATCCAAAATATATTTATATCAAAAGCCTTTTGATATTATAATAATGTCTATCAATCACAGTATAATAATCAGCTAGCAGAAACGCTTTCATCTCACCTTCTACATATATAGTATACAATCAAAACCGCAAGCGCGTATTGGGTAATGGATTTCCAACTATGACAAGGTATGGAACCACCTTCCGATCAATGTACTCTAGGAACGATACACTGGAGTTCAACAAGAACATCTTGTAACTCAGCCACACATGACCGGCCACTCATTTTGCTTGAGTGTATCGAATGTATATCACCAACGGTTGGGATCAGCAACCGTTTCCCGTATATATATGAGACAACATTGATAGATTAAAGAAGCAAATGAATATTCTCTAGATAGGTGATTATACACCCTACTCCGGTGCGACCGACTTAGCCATGTTGCCTGCCCGATTTTTGTCATTTCCTGGTTGATGAGGCTTGAGTCTACGCTCATATCAGCACATCATATTTACTTCGAATGTCACATCGTCAGATCCATCAGAATCACTAATTGACTTTCACAACAATACATTATGTGTTAGCTAAAGAGGTTTCCACTCTTGGTACGGTTGGAGAAATCAGTGTATGTGATCTTTCTTGAAATACTCTGTCAGACATTCTTCCATACAAGTTGTCCTGGGACTGGACAAACCGAAGGCACTATTCAGTACATCCATCTTAGGCACTGTTATCTAAGACTTATACAACAACACTTGCATAAACTCTGTCTTCACGGTATTCAGTATACTTGATTCGCAACGCTTATGCCAATACAGAGTGGTTCTTTGGATAATAATCCAACCGGTCTCTCCATATTTACAACGTAAAATGTCAAAAACTTCTATAGTCGGTGAGTTAACTATCAAAGGAAAATACGTGTGCAAACAATGATATTATTTCCAGATGGAAATTCTATAAATCAATCATCAATCATATATATATATCTATATATAGACATATCCTTATTTTCTATTTTAGAAAATATACGTTAACACTGGTAAACATTTCCATAACTTATTAACTAATAACCACTTCACACTCGAACCGTAACCATTTCTTAATTTAAAACGCAGTCAATCAAGTTGGGGTATAGCTACCTCTCAGACCTTAATTGTACCACCCTTCAAATCTCGAAATAGATAAGATTCACCCTTTTAAATCTTTAACACTTCCTTACGAACCGTTGGGTTCTATTTACGAACCCCCTTCTTTTACAAGTTTACATGATTATAACAATGGTGTTATAATCTCCTGCATCCAAAATATATTATCTTTAATATGACTTTTATTTCCTAACTCGAATAATATAACGACAACTAATTTATTTACTTCTATTCGGTTAACTCTAATCTATAACTCTTATTTGAATAACTCCAACCTAATAACTCTTACTTGATTTACTCTTATTCGAATAACTTATTCGAATAACTTATATTCGATTTGCTTACTTTCGAATAATTTTATTTGATAATCTCTTTCTTCGAATAAATCTTATTCGATTTAACTCCTGTCGAATAACTAGATTCCATCAACTCACTTCGAATATTTATGATTCGATTATCTCACTTCGAATATTTATGATTCGATTATCTCACTTCGAATATCTCTGATTCGATTATCTCACTTCGAATATCTACTATTCGATTAACTCATTTCAACTTTATTCAAATAAACTAAATTCGATTAACTCCATTTGAATACTCTAGTTTGATTTAACTCTAATCGATTTACTCTAACTGATTTACTTTAACTGGTTAACTCTAACTGGTTAATTCTAACTGATTATCTCTAACTGATTAACTCTAACTGGTTAACTGGTTAACTCTAACTGGTTAATTCTAATTGATTATCTCTAACTGATTAAATCTAACTGGTTAATTTTACTGGTTAACTTTAACTGGTTAACTCTACTGATTAGCTTTAACTAGTTAACTCTACTGATTAACTTTAACTAGTTAACTCCTTACGATTAGCTTAACTCTAATCGATTTACTTAACTCAAATCGATTAACTCTTCTTTGATTAACTTAATTCTAATCGATTAACTTAACTCTAATCGATCAACTCTACTTCGATCAACTAAATTTGATTAACTCCTTTCGAATAAACTATATTCGATAACTCTTTTAACTCCATTCGAATAACTAATATTCGATAACTCCTTTTCGAAATAACGATATTCGATAATCTCCTTTTCGAATAAACGATATTCGATAATCTCCTTCGAATAACTAGTATTCGATAATCTCCTTCGAATTACTAATATTCGATAATCTCCTTCGAATAACTAATATTCGAGAATCTCCTTCGAATAACTAGTATTTGATAATCTCCTTCGAATAACTACTATTCGATAATCTCCTTCGAATAACTAATATTCGATAATCTCCTTCGAATAACTAATATTCGATAATCTCCTTCGAATAACTAATATTCGATAACTCTTTTGCTTTTTAAAGATTTCCTTTTTATAACGTTTATCCATTCTAAAAGATTTCCTTTTAACAGCGTTTATTCATTTATAAAGATTTATTTTTAGTAACGGTTCTTTACTTTATAAATGTTTTTTTAATAACGCTTCTCCACTTATAAGGATTTCCCTTTAATAACGTTTTCCTTTTCACAGCGGTTTCCTTTTTATAACATCCTATTTCCTTTATAAATGATTTCCTTTTTCAAACTCTATTTATTTTCTAAATAAATATTCCTTTTATCTTTTCTATTTATTTAATAAATATTTCCTATTTCAATCCCATTTTTTTTTCTAAACAAATATTTTCTACTTCAAACTTATTATCTTATTTGTGTTCTAAACAAATATTTATATTTCAATCTTATTTGTTTTCTATGAATACATCTTTTCATTTCTATTTGTTTCCTAAATAAATAACCCTTTTACCTTTATTTATTCCCTAAATAAATAAATTCTTTTACTTTTATTTATTCCCTAAATAAATAAATTCTTTTTATTCTATTTGTTTTTGGCAAATATTTTCCTTTATATTTGTTTTACAAATATATTTACTTTATATTTGTTTCACAAATATATTTCTTCTATATTTGTTTTACAAATATATCCCCTTT
Organism: Allium sativum; assembly: GCA_030737875.1. Taxonomy (NCBI): domain Eukaryota; kingdom Viridiplantae; phylum Streptophyta; class Magnoliopsida; order Asparagales; family Amaryllidaceae; genus Allium; species Allium sativum. The sequence goes on from CM060921.1 coordinate 743,395,984, forward strand.
TTATTTCTTTGATTTTATAACTCCTTCTATAAAAATCCTTTTCCTTAATATATAAAATCCGTTGATTTTATATAAATAATATATTTTCAAAATGTACTTTGAAAATCCCTCTTTTCATCCCTGTATTTCTTACGGTATTTAATATACCAAATAATAGTGATCAATACCGTTCAAACACATATAATCAACACAGATTATATATCACATCATATATCACAGTATATGAAACAATACAGTATTTTGTATGTTGAGGAACCCAGTTGGGTCCCTCCAACCTGTTCCCCTGCATCACAGACGTTAAACAATATAATTAACATCAACTTCTTTTCAGTATGAAATGTTCTGATAAACAACAACAATATATATATATATATATATATATAACGGTTTATATATATATATATAATTTCAACTAACTGACTAGCAGTTCAATCAACCAAATCAACACACAATAGTCAATCAATATCTAACAGTTCTAAAAATACGTTATAAAAATATAACTGTTCAGAGTTGGTGAGTTTTACTCACATTGGCGTTTTTCGTTAAATAACGATTAACGGTTCTTGATTTATTCCATTTGTTTTATTCTGTCGTAATTCCAGATAAGCTTCGAATCATTCCCGTTCCAATTCCTTGTTGTAGCGTCTGTTCCTATGATCCTGTCGGATTTGATTTTGCGAAATTCACATTTAGAAACTCGGCCCAGCCATTCTTCAAAAAACCCCGACCCGTTCTAAGAAAAATCCTCTTCTCCCCCGTTAGCCACACAAAAACCGTGCTCCAGTAATTTGTTTCCATTTTCCTTTGTCGGCCCATTTCCCCGCTTAAAGCCCGTCAGCTTCCAAGTCCTTCCACGCTTGAAAAACTCGACTCCATAAATTTACCAAAGCGGTGTTCAACTTCACTATCATCCTCTCCTTTACGCTCTCTATCCTTCCCCCTTTTCAAAATAAATTCAGCTACTTCTACATTCTTTCCAGTCCACAAATTTTCGAACTGTCTTCACCATTTCCTGTCACGGCATTACTTGCTAGTTCGAAACTTTGAACTAAAACTTGCAGTTACCAAAACCACTACTCCAGGTCACAGGTTTTAACTTCCAGCGTATAGAAAGGGAGTTCAAACCCATTACAACGCCATTTCCCTTTGCTTCCCTTCTCGCTTTCACCATTTGAAATTTTCTGTTTTTAAACTCAGTTCGTAAGTACTCCCAATACAATACTCGAGCATCTCCTCCCAGTAAGTTACGAAACCGCCTGTTGCCTGCTTAATGGCCATGACCGAATACTTATCCTCCAACTCCCCTCCATTACTTCATTTAACTTTGAACTAAAACCACCAAATTCATCACTTCAAAAATCAATTCACACTCATTACCAAAGCAACGAACTCGACGTTCTCTCCCAACTCGTGTGTTACAGGCTTCACGCACGGATGTCAGAAACGAGATCGACATCCAACTCTCCATTTCCCTACTATTATTACATCGCGAGCCCTCCTTCTAAAATAGATTTCAGAAACCCACTACAGTGAATCCATCGACAAAAGATGGTCACCGAACTCTACCACAAACAATGAAATCAAAGTCTCCTGATGCTGCGAACCCAAAATCATTCACCAAAACATGAATTTGTGTTTCAAAATGCCCAAATCGAAAACCCTAGTTCGGCTGTTCTTAGACACCGAACAAAGTACTGTCGAACTTGAAGAAAGGGGCATGGATTCGACGAGCTCCCCTTCACAAACCCATACATACAGGAATTACTATTTATAAGATTATATTTGATTTTCTTACTTGCGTTCTTGCTGAAAGAAGATAGAAAAGTGGCGGCGTGGTCTTTTGACCAACGAAATGGAAGTCTGAGGCTTTAGCTAGTTGAGAGGGTATTTATAGGCAATGGGATGGAGATATTTTGTAGATATTTTTAGTTTTATTTTTTCTATTTTTGCTTTCTAAAAATCTGTGTGATCACACACGATGCCCAAAAATCACGAAACTGGACATGCAGCTACAATTCGACATTACAATCCCAACGAAACTGGTTTCGTCGAATTCCGACTTCGTATGCTCACACAACGTATTTTTAACTGTCAAAATATTGACTGTTTTCCACTCTAAAAATCCGTACGACCACACAGTGACTATAAAAATCACGAAACTGGAAATCTAACAACTATTTGACATTGCGGATCCAACAAAATTAGTTTCGTCGAATTCCAACTTCGTTTGCAAAAGTGGGTATTTTTAAAGCTCTAGATGACCCATTTAAATATAAATATATTTAAATATAAATATATTTATATTATATATAAATATATTTAAATATAATTAAATTAAATATTAATAATTTAATATTATAATATATATTCACACCAGAATACCATACAGCTCTAGGGTAATTATATATTCGATATTTCAAGTCCTGGTTGAAATCGATATTCAATTATGTACTAAAATTCCTTTTATAACGTAATTAAAGCGTTGCAAATTATAAGGAATTCCACAACGACTTTCCTGAAATTTGATTTGGACATAAATCAAAATCTATACGACGAAATCCCGATTTTTCTCTTCCACTAGAAAGATATACTCCACCAGCTCCACACGTTTCTTGTTTCACAGAAATCCGATTTAAAACGAACCATGTATATTCAGTTGAAGTTCGAATCGCCAATTTACGAACTGCAGCGCCATTTCGAGCTCGATTTTAATTATAATATAATTACACGTTCAAACTGTCGTTCAAATAATATATTCTTCATTATAATTCAACTCTAACTGAATTATATATCACAGATGATCCAGTTCACACCATATCGCCATTTCAGCCAATTCTAATTATTTCAGAATTAAATATATTATTTAATTATTATTTTAATTAAATATTCCTAGTTATTTAATTAAACGCCCATTAAATTCTCCAAACCACTATTTAAATAATTAAATTAATTAATTATTGTACCCCTGGAAATGCGGGTCATTACAATCTTCCCCACTTAAAATAATTTCGTCCTCGAAATTGCTAAGGTAGAGGACGACCCTATCTACTGGGTAAATATTTATCTGTTTACCTCTTCTCTCTGGTTTCAACTGAACCAATTAATATCGACTAAAATATTAATTTATTTCGACTAACTAAAATTTCCAAAAATTTTGAAAATTTTCTAACGCTTAAATTTTTTGGAAAATTTCGCCATTACCTCCTTTGTACAGCCCTATCGGTAAAACCACAACTCGCCTCTCTAGGCCTTCTCCAACTCAAAAGAAAATCAAACAGCCAAGCGGCTTGCCAAATCGGCTCATCAAAATCTCATACCATATGAAATATAAACTTGTACCTTTCTGCTGACCATATCATTATACCATTCCCATTGGTTATCAACTTGACATATACCAATGTCATTCCAATCCATCTCCTGTCAGTTTTTGTCCTCAAACTCAAGCAATTGCTTACACTCAAGTCAAATTCCATTTCAAACTTAAGTACAATTCTTGATTCCAAATCCTTATAAAATCAATCAACTTACTCGATATCATCCCAATATAATTCAATATTATATTCAACCTTGTCCAAGTTTAATTCACAGTTATTTATTCACTTTCAATATTTTAATCCATTTAACTTCATAAGCTAAATTTTAATTCTAGAATCTAAATTCCTGGGTTTATTTCAAATCAGTTTTAAATCATAACATCAATTCAAAAGCTTTGAATTTCTAAACAACTTGTTTTCTCAAAACAATCCAAAAACAGAATCTTTGGTAGTAATCCGTCACTTAGCAACTCGAAAATGAACACTGATGATGTGGCCACACTCATCAGGGTTATTTCCCAGTTTATCGAAGTGAGTTCAATACTATAACACTTTCAATTTGAAAACATTTTCAAAATCTCCCAGGAACTTAAAATTCATGTATATTCAATCCATATTCAATTACAAACACTTGTCTGAATTTCCAGAGTTCAAATTTTAAATTCTGATAGAATTTCAGATTTAATTCATCTTATTTCATATACTTTACTTATATGAATCCTGATTAGTTATTTATAACCATTTCACGTTTTATAATCTTATTCGATTATAATAACAACCAATACAACCAATTATACTATGTTAATTTCAAAGCATATCATGTTGGTTCATCGTATTCGAATGTTTAGAAACCCCTATCGATATTGTGGTGCCCCACTATCGACCAGAATTCATAAGCCACTCAACCAATAAAGCTCCACAATATAAAACAAATTTTTATATATAATAACAAATACGTTCACTCATATGTATACACTCAAACTCAATCTAGGATATTACTAATCCCATCTCTACTGAGTTACGCCACATAGCCAAGGTAATAACTTAACCTTAAGCTCTGATACCAACTGTAGTGACCCAAAAATCCGGTCCAATTTGAGCTGACTAAATAACGCAAGTCCAACACCAAATTGCACTGGAAATTCAAGAAACTAATAGAAAGAAGATAGAGGGTGAGAATAGATAAGATAGAAATCACAACCAACCCTACTAAAGGGACATGTAGGAGTAAGAATCTCCCGTTCGCTACCTAACGAAAAGCGAGAACCCCCTATCATGCGACACATGCCTAAGCACGCAACATGGACTGGTGTGAGTAAAACAATTTTAACAAGTAAGCGATATCTCATAAGACCACGCCGTATAACAGAACGGTTTTTTCCCTTATGAGAATCCAAAATATCTTTATATCAAAAACCTTTTGATATTATAATAATGTCTATCAATCACAGTATAATAATCATCTAGCAGAAACGCTTTCATCTCATGTTCTACATATATAGTATACAATCAAAACCGCAAGCACATATTGGGTAATGGATTTCCAACTATGACAAGGTATGGAACCACCTTCCGATCAGTGTACTCTAGGAACGATACACTAGAGTTCAACAAGAACATCTTGTAACTCAGCCACACATGACCGACCACTCATTTTGCTTGACTATATCGAATGTATATCACCAACAGTTGGGATCAGCAACCGTTTCCCGTATATATATGAGACAACATTGATAGATTAAAGAAGCAAATGAATATTCTCTAGATAGGTGATTATACACCCTACTTCGGTGCGACCGACTTAGCCATGTTGCCTGCCCGATTTTTGTCATTTCCTAGTTGATGAGGCTTGAGTCTACGCTCATATCAGCACATCATATTTACTTCGAATGTCACATCGTCAGATCCATCAGAATCACTAATTGACCTTCACAACAATACATTATGTGTTAGCTAAAGAGGTTTCCTTCTCCGCTTCCACTCTTGGTATGGTTGGAGAAATCAGTGTATGTGATCTTTCTGGAAATACTCTGTCAGACCTTCTTCCATACAAGTTGTCCTGGGACTGGACAAACCGAAGGCACTATTCAGTACATCCATCTTAGGCACTGTTATCTAAGACTTATACAACAGCCCTTGCATAAACTCCGTCTTCACGGTATTCAGTATACTTGATTCGCAACGCTTATGCCAATACAGAGTGGTTCTTTGGATAATAATCCAACCGATCTCACCAAATTTACAACGTAAAATGTCAAAAACTTCGATAGTCAGTGAGTTAACTATCAAAGGAAAATACGTGTGCAAACAACGATATTATTTCCAGATGGAAATTCTATCAATCAATCATCAATCATATATATATCTATATATAGACATATCCTTATTTTCTATGTTTAGAAAATATACGTTAACACTGGAAAACATTTACATAACTTATTTACTAAATTTACTTAACCACTTCACACTCGAACCGTAACCATTTCTTAATTTGAAACACAGTCAATCAAGTTGGGGTATAGCTACCTCTTAGACCTTAATTGAACCACCCTTCAAATCTCGAAATAGATAAGATTCACCCTTTTAACTCTTTAACACTTCCTTACGACCCCTCGGGTTCTATTTACGAACCCCCTTCTTTTACAAGTTTACGTGATTATAACAATGGTGTTATAATCTCCTGCATCCAAAATATACTATCTTTAATTTGACTTTTATTTCCTAACTCGAATAATATAACGACAACTAATTTATTTACTCCTATTCGGTTAACTCTAATCTATAACTCTTATTTGAATACTCCAACCTAATAACTCTTACTGGATTTACTCTTATTTGAATTCGAATAACTTATATTCGATTTGCTTACTTTCAAATACTTATATTCGATAATCTCTTTCTTCGAATAAATCTTATTCGATTTAACTCCTGTCGAATAACTAGAGTAGATCAACTCACTTCGAATATTTATGATTCGATTATCTCACTTCGAATATTTATGATTCAATTATCTCACTTCGAATATCTCTGATTCGATTATCTCACTTCGAATATCTCTGATTCGATTATCTCACTTCGAATATCTACTATTCGATTAACTCATTTCAACTTTATTCGAATAAACTAAATTCGATTAACTCCATTTGAATACTCTAGTTTGTTTTAACTCTCATCGATTTACTCTAACTGGTTTACTTAAATTGGTTAACTCTAACTGGATAATTCTAACTGATTATCTCTAACTGATTAACTCTAACTGGTTAACTTTTACTGGTTAACTCTAAATGGTTAATTCTAAGTGATTATCTCTAATTGATTAACTCTAACTGGTTAATTTTACTGGTTAACTTTAACTGGTTAACTCTACTGATTAGCTTTAACTAGTTAACTCTATGGATTAACTTTAACTAGTTAACTCCTTACTATTAGCTTAACTCTAATTGATTTACTTAACTCAAATCGATTAACTCTTCTTTGATTAACTTAATTCTAATCGGTTAGCTTAACTCTAATCGATCAACTCTACTTCGATCAACTAAATTTGATTAACTCCTTTCGAATAAACTATATTCGATAACTCTTTTAACTCCATTCGAATAACTAATATTCGATAACTCCTTTTCGAAATAATGATATTCAATAATCTCCTTTTCGAATAAACGATATTCGATAATCTCCTTCGAATAACTAGTATTCGATAATCTCCTTCGAATAACTAATATTCGATAATCTCCTTCGAATAACTAATATTCGATAATCTCATTCGAATAACTAATATTCGATAATCTCCTTCGAATGACTAATATTCGATAATCTCCTTCGAATAACTAATATTCGATAACTCTTTTGCTTTATAAAGAATTCCTTTTTATAATGTTTATCCATTCAAAAAGATTTCCTTTTAAAAACATTTATTCATTTATAAAGATTTACTTTTAGTAACGGTTCTTTACTTTACAAATGTTCTTTTAATAACGCTTCTCCACTTATAAGGATTTCCCTTTAATAACGTTTTCGTTTTCATAGCGGTTTCCTTTTTATAACATCCTATTTCCTTTATAAATGATTTCCTTTTTCAAACCCTATTTATTTTCTAAATAAATATTCCTTTTAACTTTTCTATTTATTTAACAAATATTTCCTATTTCAATCCCGTTTGTTTTCTAAACAAATATTTTCTACTTCAAACTTATTATCTTATTTGTGTTCTAAACAAATATTTATATTTCAATCTTATTTGTTTTCTATGAATACATCTTTTCATTTCTATTTATTTCCTAAATAAATAACCCTTTTACCTTTATTTATTCCCTAAATAAATAAATTCTTTTACTTTTATTTATTCCCTAAATAAATAAATTCTTTTTATTCTATTTGTTTTTGGCAAATATTTTCCTTTATATTTATTTTACAAATATATTTACTTTATATTTGTTTCACTAATATATTTCTTCTATATTTGTTTTACAAATATATCCCCTTTTTATTTCTTTGATTTTATAACTCCTTCTATAAAAATCCTTTTCCATAATATATAAAATCCGTTGATTTTATATAAATAATATATTTTCAAAATGTACATTGAAAATTCCCCTTTTCATCCCTGTATTTCTTACGGTATTTAGTATACCAAATAACAGTGATCGATATCGTTCAAACACATATAATCAACATAGATTATGTATCCCATCATACATCACAGTATATAAAACAAAACAGTATTTTATATGTTGAGGAACCCAGTTGGGTCCCTCAACCTGTTCCCCTGCATCACAGACATTAAACAATATAATTAACATCAACTTCATTTTAGTATGAAATGTTCTGATAAACAACAGTAATATATATATATATATATGTATGTATGTAACGGTTTGTATATATATATAATTTCAACTAACTGACAAGCAGTACAATCAACCAAATCAACACACAACAGTCAATTAATATCTAACAGTTCTAAAAATACGTTATAAAAATATAACTGTTCAGAGTTGGTGAGTTTTACTCACATTGGCGTTTTTCGTTAAATAACGATTAACAGTTCTTGATTTATTCCATTTGTTTTATTCTGTCGTAATTCCAGATAAGCTTCGAATCATTCCCGTTCCAATTCCTTGTTGTAGCGTCTGTTCCTATGATCCTGTCGGATCTGATTTTGCGAAATTCACATTTAGAAACCCGGCCCAACCATTCTTCAAAAAACCCCGACCCGTTATAAGAAAAATCCTCTTCTTCCCCGTTAGCCACACAAAAACCATGCTCCAGTAATTTGTTTCCATTTTCCTTTGTCGGCCCATTTTCCCGCTTAAAGCCCGTCAGCTTCCAAGTCCTTCCACACTTGAAAAACCCGACTCCATCAATTTACCAAAGCGGTGTTCAACTTCACTATCATCCTCTTCTTTATGCTCTCTATCCTTCCCCCTTTTCAAAATAAATTCAGCTACTTCTACATTCTTTCCAGCCCACAAATTTTCGAACTGTCTTCACCATTTCCTGTCACGGCGTTGCTTCCTAGTTCGAAACTTTGAACTAAGACTTGCAGTTCCTAAAACCACAACTCCAGGTCATAGGTTTTAACTTCCAGCGTATCGAAAGGGCGTTCAAACCCATTACAACGCCATTTCCCTTTGCTTCCCTTCTCGCTTTCACCATTTGAAATTTTCTGTTTTTAAACTCAGTTCGTAAGTACTCCCAATACAATACTCGAGCATCTCCTCCCAGAAAGTTACGAAACCGCCTGCTGCCTGCTTAATGGCCATGAAAGATGTAACACCCCACCTCTGCCAGGGTCACTCACAAAGGAATGCACTAGGTTTGGAGGGGCATTATTGGTAAACATGCACAGAAATATTATAAGACAGAACATATAAAACAGCGGAAGTAAAACAAATTCCATTACTTTATAAAGCATCAAGGTTTAAAGCCTTTTACATCAGAGTACATAGAAACCTGTCTTGCAAATAGTAAAGAAGCATAAACCATTTCATAAATTAGTCCCCAAGTAAAACAGTAAGTTAGCCATAGCCAAGAAAAGTCCAAGCCATGCCTGATGACCTTCAAGCAGAGGAAGTCCGAACTAAATAACAGTGTTTCCTCCCTGAAAACCTGGGTGGGGGGGGGGGGGGGACGGAAGACAAAGAGGCGAAACAAAACGGGGTCAGTCATAAAGACTGGTAAGTCCTATCTACTTCCAGTATAAAAACAGGTAAAGGTGACATGACATGCATAAACTAAAAGTAAACATAAGGATGACGACAAGATAGATAAGCTAAACCAAGATAACCAGATGAACTACTGTAGCAAGATAAACTAAGGTATCATGATAAACTACGGTGTCAAGATAAATCAAGGTATCACATCGTCAGGTTTCTATCAAGTATACTATCACAAGGTATCTATCATGTATAACATCCCACGGTATCTATCACGTATAACATCCCAAGGTATTTATCATGTATATTTGCTCTGCACCTCTTGTACTAGTATCCCAACCCGCGTCATGTGTTAACTATGAATGTCCCTTGCCCAATGTCATGTAATGGTCCATGTCAACCTAATATATAGCATATGTAGGTTTTCCCCACTCGTATGTTTCTTTCCATGTATAAGTTCGGTCCTTTGCTGTAGGTCGCACGGGCTTTCCCATGTAAATATATACCACCTCAACGTAGTACCATTTTATCCTTGAAGTTGTTTTGGACTGCTACCCTTGATCTGGTTACGTTTTCTTACCATGAACTATCGCGTGTTCACTTAGGATTTATACCACCTAGGACCACTAGGGATTATGCTACCTAATGAACGTTTCCATGTCTCGGTTTGGGTTCAAGCCACCAAGGGCCACTAGGGATTATGCCACCCGTCAACCACACCCATTATCCCACGTATGTATCGTGAATCGTTTCCCATGTCTAGACGCACATGTATCTCAATGTGCCATCCGAGTTCCGTGCCAGGGCAAATCAAGAAATACGGAACTCAGTCGGGAGCTTTAAGTCATCTGTCGATGCAGATATCAAGGTCTGTTTTTGTATCCGTGGCTACTGTAACACCCCACCTCTGCTAGGGTCACTCACAAAGGGAATGCACTAGGTTTGGTGAAGCATTATCGAGGTAAACATGCACAGCGATATTACAAGACATAACATATACATAAAACAGCGGAAGTAAAACAAATTTCATTACCTTATAAAATAAGGCCTAAAGCCTTTTTCATCAGAATACATCAAAACCTGTCTTGCAATAGTAAAGAAGCATAAAACCTTTTCATAAATTATTCCCCAAATAAAGCAGTAAGGTAGCCATAGCTAAGAAAAGTCCAAGCCATGCATGATGACGTTCAAGCAGAGGAAGTCCGAACTAAATAACAGTGTTTCCTCCCTGAAAACCGGGGAGGGGGGTGGGGGGGGGGGGGAGGGGGGAAACGGAAGACAAAGAGGCGAAAGAAAACGGGGTCAGTCATAAAGACTGGTAAGTCCTATCTACTTCCAGCATAAAAACAGATAAAGGTAACATGACATGCATAAACTGAAAGTAAACATAAGGATGACAACAAGATAGATAAGCTCAACCAAGATAACTGGATGAACTACTGTAGCAAGGTAAACTAAGGTATCATGATAAACTACGGTGTCAAGGATCAATGTATCACATCGTCAGGTTTCTATCAAGTATATTATCACAAGGTATCTATCATGTATAACATCCCACGGTATCTATCATGTATATTTGCTCTGCACCTCTCGTACTAGTATCCCAACCCACGTCATGTGTTAACTATGAATGTCCCTTGCCCAATGTCATGTAATGGTTGATGTCAACCTAATATATAACATATGTAGGTTTTCCCAACTCGTATGTTTCTTTCCATGTATAAGATCAGTCCTTTTCCGTAGGCCATACGGGCTTTCCTATGTAAACCTATACCACCTCAACGTAGTACCATTTTATCCTTGAAGTTGTTTTGGACTGCTACCGTTGGTCTAGTTATATTTCTTACCATGAACTATCGCGTGTTCACTTAGGATTTATGCCACCTAGGACCACTAGGGATTATGCTACCTAATGAACGTTTCCGTGCCTCAGTTTGGGTTTTGGCCACCTAGGACCACTAGGGATTATGCCACTCGTCAACCACGCCCTTTGTCCCACGTATATATCGTGAATCGTTTTCCATGCCTAGATGCACATGTATCTCAATGTGCCATCCGAGTTCCGTGCCAGGGCAAATCAAGAAATACAGAACTCGGTCGGGAGCTTTAAGTCGTCTGTTGATGCAGATATCAAGGTCTGTTTTTGTATCTGTGGCTATGGTCCCACGTGACCCCTCCCTCAACTACTGAAAGGCAATCCAAGAAAAATCATGTATGAGAACCACATCCCGGCCCCACTATAGCCCCACTTTCCTATGGGCCAACCTCACCCATGACTTGGTAGCAAGAACATGGTCTGTTGGGGGTTCCCTGCCTTTCCGTTCGTACACGATTGACTAAAGATGGTAGGTAGTCGGCGCCGTGCTATCTAGGGCAAAATCAAGTATCGTCGACTCAACGCTAATCCATCCCAGTCTTTAGGTCGCTCGCATAGCAACCTAGGCATACTCTTGGCTCTTCTATCGCAGACCTTAACCTCTGTGAGGTCGGGTTTCATGGACCACCTGCCACCTCACAGAGGGATACCAAGAGTACCCTCACCTCCCCCGAAGCTACCGCTTCGTCAACCAGTTTGTTGGAGCCTTTATCCAAGTAGGATAATTTGCTCCTCCTCGTGTGTTTAAGCGATGACCTACCATATCGGGTTACTCATCCATTCATGAACTAGTCCCATGTCCTTGACTAAGAATTATTTCTTAGTTATACTTAACTAAGGTTTACCACTTAGCTTCTTTTCCCCGTTACCCTTGATTAACCACGATTTTCTACCTAGTTCCTCTAACTAGGGTTTTGTCTATTGTGTTGGGTGTTGTTATTCAGGTTTATGACTTAGCCTGCCTATGAATCTTGTCAAGATTGGCTTAGTATTTAAGTTCAAGGCTTAGCCCTACAAGGTGGTTAAGTATACCAAGAAGCTCGTGACATAACCCTATCAAGTCAAATTAGTTAAGTACTTATTTGTCTTAACCCTATCAGATTATCATGTTAGATTGATTAAGCATAGATTATCTTAATCCCATCAGATTATCGAGTTGGATTGGTTAAGTATAGGTTAACTTAACCCCATCCACTAATCGTATTACAATGGTTAAGCCTAATTTAAAAGGTCTTATGACTTAACCCTACCAGGTCCACATATTAGATTGGTTAGGTGTAGGTTACTTAACCTCATCAAATCATCATGTATAATTGGTTAAGTATAAGTTACTTAACCCCATTAAATTATCATGTTAAGTTGGTTAAGTATTGGTTACTTAACCTCATTGAATTACCAAGTTTAGATTGGTTAAGTGTTTAACTTAGCCCCATCGAATTACCGTGCTTAGATTAGTTAAGTGAAGGTTACTTAACCCCATCTAATTACCGTGTTTAGATTAGTCAAGTGTAGGTTACCTAACCTAATCCCCTGCTTGTCTTATATGGTTAAGCATCATTAAGGAACCAAGTCCGGTTTAACTTAACCTACCCATTCGTGTCATATCGGTTAAGTGTCATTAATCAAAATTACTTAACCTTTTCATGTGGCATTAATTAGATTAATGCACCTCAACCTCTCACATTAGACTTTGTTGTGGTTACTAGTTAAGCCGGGCGGGTCCGGGTAGATTTACACCACAACCTAGTCTAACCTCGGGTTTTAAGTGCTACATGACCAACTACCCACATTGGGTCCTATTGTTTGTAGCCACTAGTTAAGCTGGGCGGGTCCGGGTAGATTTATGCTACAAACTCAACCCAACCTCGAGTTGGGCACTTTCATGTTTGGTCTAGTGTCTTATTACACTTACAACCCACCTATGTCTAGTTCAAGTTCCATGTTTTCCCCACGTGTCATGACCATATTTAAATGTATCATGAATGTCATGTTCTCATGTAAACCCCATGTCAAGTTTTTCATGTCATACGCGCGTTTTTCCTAAGCTACCCAAACGTATTCCCAACCCAAGTGGAAGCGAGTCACATAGTAGGGTATTATGCCAACATATTGGCCACAAACATGCATAGTATCATAAGGGGATTTGGCCACAAACATGCATAGTATCATAAGGGAATTTGGCCACAAGCATGCATAGTGTCATAAGGGAATTTGGCCGCAAACATGCATAGTGTCATAAGGGAATTTGGCCACAAATATGCATAGTATCATAAGTGAATTTGGCCACAAACATGCATAAGCCCCAAAGTCAAGTCTTTGCCCATGTTTCACAAGTCAAGTGGTTCCCAAAGGTTCATGCTAACATTTCATTAATAAAGATTCAAACTTGGAAGATATACTAGGTTAAACATAACATGAGTGGCACGGTTAAGTCGCTAAAACTTAGCCCAAGGTCATAGATCATAGAAAAGAGGCAAAGTTAGGTTCACATAGGCTAGCATACTTATGTTTCATCGCATTTTATCCCATGTCACATTAGAACCACCGTTAGAATCTACAAGTAGCTAGAACTTACCTAGCGAGGCTTAGGGAATGAGAATGATCCGTCTTGACGAAGAAAGGTGGCTCCTTTGTTGAAGAATCGTCATGGAATTTGCGTACCAACGTTGATCTCTCTTCGATTTGGTGTAGCAAGCTTGCACCTTTTGATTTGAATCCGATTTGAATGCATAGTCTCTAGGAATTGGAGATGGAGGCCATGATCACTTGGCATTTGGGCAGCACTTTGTGGCATGAGTGATTTGTGAGGGTTTAAGCTAGGTCCAGGGGTCTTTTTATAGAGATTAGGAGTAGTTTAGGCCGTAGGATAAACCCTAGGATAGATCTGAATCATCAAAATTCGTCACAAGCCTCCAAAACCGAGCCAAAACCAGAAGCAGCTGCACCAGGTCGCTGGTTCGACCAAGGGGGGGGGGTCGACCCAGGGGTCGACACCTATGTCGACCCCCTGGGGAGGGGTCGACCCAGGGGTCGACACCCATGTCGACTCCCTGGAGGGGGGTCGACCCAGGGGTCGACACCCTGTGTGTCTGGCGGGAATTTTCCTGCCTTCTCTTTCTGGGCTGAATTACAAATCTGTTTTCGGATTTGAATTTTCGTGAAACTTCGTTGGGCCTTAACTGGGTCATACGGACTCCGATTTACGAAATTTCGGACTCTATTTCGCGTATTTTTCCAAGACGAATGCAATGGCGCAACCCATTTATCCTGATTCAGATTTTATAATTTAATTCTGCCTTGATTCTTGTCTTAACACGTTGTTTAAAATTAGGGTTGTTACATTCTCCCCTCATTTAAGGATTTCGTCCCCGAAATCTCCAAGTTACGAAGAACGTATCCTACCATCCATCATCCATCTACTCAAAACATCATCCACAGGCAAACATTGTCCTTAAACGATTTCTAATGCCATATGAACATATGCAAAACGTGTGTGTGTATGCTCCTTAGCTGATGCTAATGATCAGGCCTGAATGATCTTTCTAATGCAAAATATGTTTAGTGCCATGAGTCCCACATGTATGCAAATAGTCCTAGTCAAATAAGTACTGTATGCGTGCACAAACATTCATTCATATGCAACGTCCGCATGATAACACATTCAATTTCATCCATAAACAAGTATAAATACTCGTGCATATGCAACATGAAACGTGACCGCGTCAATCTAGTATCTAATGTGTATTCGTGCATCCACGAGCAACCACTTGCAACCATTTGCAACCATATCAATCATAACATGTTTCAAATACATGTTTACATCCATAGGATTCTACCTAAGGTTCTCACGATAGGATCGAGGAGATAAACAAGGTAAACTCCCTAAGGGGTTTGCGACAGAAACAAGACCGAGAGGATATTCACCAAAAGATAACATGCGAGCAAGCTCTACAGGAAAAACCAGGGATCAAGGATACACTCTTTAAAAAGAGGTACGATGCGCGTTTCTAGCCTTACATCTTCTAAGTCGCATTTCCTTGAGCTTAATCCCTCGGTGCCTTGACCATCTTTTTAACTCCATGATCTCGTAGCTCCTTGATTCCTATTTCCAAGATATGAGTTAGAACTCATTTCATTGTCGCTTCTTATTCCACTTTCACTTATCCTTTCCCTAGTATACTTGGCTCAAACGTATCCACTTACTCATGCAAGCTCTCCAAAATTCACTAGGGAATTCTGGATCTCATTTGCCGATGCCAATCCATGTTGCCAAGAGTACTTACTAGGGTGATTCCCATAACTCATGCATAAGCGAAACGAACCATCCTCCTTAGCGGCGAATTCTATTCGAACGGATTACCAACAACTGCATCCCGAGATTCTAGGTAACTAACCATGACAGAACCCAAAAGGTTACACGAGACTTCGAGGGTATCACCAAGGTGAGTCGAGAGTCTAACTACCCTCTTTCCAAAACCGAGAATGGCGCCCATTATTGGGTGACCACTTTATCCCTAGAATCCATCTGTTGCCGAGACATGTCATTCTCAAATCCAAACAAGTCATGAAGAAATGGACCAACTCTCCAACCAGAATTTTGGGACAAAAACTGGGATCCTCTACCATGCTAGTACTAAGGTGCAGAGACTCAACTATCCAAGCAGACTTAAATGATACGATGATCAAGACAAAGTCTGGACGGGATGATAGAAAAGAAAGGCTAAGCCTTTAACAGAAACGGTACCATCCTCCTTAGGTACGCTAGTGAGGGCATACGATTGCCTTCTTGCTGATCTCGTCCTTATCTTCCTTTGTGGATCAAGCCATACCAACAAGTTGCTTATTCTTAAGCTTGTGTCCTTTATCCCCTCTTATAACTTCAGTCACAGGTCTCTCGAGAACTTCCTCCATCGTACGGGAAAACACTTACGTAGCTAGACAAGGATTAGTCGCAGTTAAAACTACTATGACTACCGATGGAGGAAAGAGAGGAAAAGAGATACAATCAAGGAAACAAAGGATAGTGCAAATGGCTTTTGGGGAATAGCCTTTAAAAACTTTTCTTGAAAAATGCTTCTTTGTAAAACGGTTTCTCAAATAGTTTTCAGAAGGTTTTTAAAAAAACTTTTCCCAGTCTGGTAACCTTCTGCTCTGATACCAAATGTAACAGCCCACCTCCGCTAGGGTCACTCACAAAGGGAATGCACTAGGTTTGGTGAAGCATTATCGAGGTAAACATGCACAGAGATATTACAAGACAGAACATATATATAAAACAGCGGAAGTAAAACAAATTTCATTACCTTATAAAATAAGGCCTAAAGCCTTTTTCATCAGAATACATCAAAACCTGTCTTGCAATAGTAAAGAGGCATAAAACCTTTTCATAAATTATTCCCCAAATAAAACAGTAAGGTAGCCATAGCCAAGAAAAGTCCAAGCCATGCATGAGGACCTTCAAGCAGAGGATGTCCGAACTAAATAACAGTGTTTTCTCCCTGAAAACCTGGGGGGGGGGGGGGGGGAACGGAAACAAAGACGTGAAAGAAAACGGGGTCAGTCATAAAGACTGGTAAGTCCTATCTACTTCCAGCATAAAAACAGGTAAACGTAACATGACATGCATAAACTGAAAGTAAACATAAGGATGACAACAAGATAGATAAGCTCAACCAAGATAACTAGATGAACTACTGTAGCAAGGTAAACTAAGGTATCATGATAAACTACGGTGTCAAGGATCAATGTATCACATCGTCAGGTTTCTATCAAGTATATTATCACAAGGTATCTATCATGTATAACATCCCACGGTATCTATCATGTATATTTGCTCTGCACCTCTCGTACTAGTATACCAACCCGCGTCATGTGTTAACTATGAATGTCCCTTGCCCAATGTCATGTAATGGTCCATGTCAACCTAATATATAGCATATGTAGGTTTTCCCAACTCGTATGTTTCTTTCCATGTATAAGTTCAGTCCTTTGCCGTAGGCCGTACGGGCTTTCCTATGTAAACCTATACCACCTCAACGTAGTACCATTTTATCCTTGAAGTTGTTTTGGACTGCTACCCTTGGTCTAGTTATGTTTTCTTACCATGAACTATCGCGTGTTCACTTAGGATTTATGCCACCTAGGACCACTAGGGATTATGCTACCTAATGAACGTTTCCGTGTCTCGGTTTGGGTTTTGGCCACCTAGGACCACTAGGGATTATGCCACCCGTCAACCACGCCCTTTGTCCCACGTATATATCGTGAATCATTTTCCATGCCTAGACGCACATGTATCTCAATGTGCCATCCGAGTTCCGTGCCAGGGCAAATCAAGAAATACGGAACTCGGTCGGGAGCTTTAAGTCGTCTGCTGATGCAGATATCATGGTCTGTTTTTGTATCCGTGGCTATGGTCCCACGTGACCCCTCCCTCAACTACTGAAAGGCAATCCAAGAAAAATCATGTATGAGAACCACATCCCGGCCCCACTATAGCCCCACTTTCCTATGGGCCAACCTCACCCATGACTTGATAGCAAGAACATGGTCTGTTGGGGGTTCCCTGCCTTTCCGTTCGTACACGATTGACTAAAGATGGTAGGTAGTCGGCGCCGTGCTATCCAGGGAAAAATCAAGTATCGTCGACTCCACGCTAATCCATCCCAGTCTTTAGGTCGCTAGCATAGCAACCAAGGCATACTCTTGGCTCTTCTATCGCAGACCTTAACCTCTGTGAGGCCGGGTTTCATGGACCACCTGCCACCTCACAGAGGGATACCAAGAGTACCCTCACGTCCCCCGAAGCTACCGCTTCGTCACCCAGTTCGTTGGAGCCTTTATCCAAGGAGGATAATTTGCTCCTCCTCGTGTGTTTAAGCGATGACCTACCATATCGGGTTACTCATCCATTCATGAACTAGTCCCATGTCCTTGACTAAGAATTATTACTTAGTTATACTTGACTAAGGTTTACCACTTAGCTTCTTTTCCCCGTTACCCTTGATTAACCACGATTTTCTACCTAGTTCCTCTAACTAGGGTTTTGTCTATTGGGTTGGGTGTTGTTATTCAGGTTCATGACTTAGCCTGCCTATGAATCTTGTCAAGATTGGCTAAGTATTTATGTTCAAGGCTTAGCCCTACAAGGTGGTTAAGTATATCAAGAAGCTCATGACTTAATCCTATCAAGTCAAATTGGTTAAGTATTTATTTGACTTAACCCTATCAGATTATCATGTTAGATTGATTAAGCATAGATTATCTTAATCCCATCAGATTATCGAGTCGGATTGGTTAAGTATAGGTTAACTTAACCCCATCCACTAATCGTATTACAATGGTTAAGCCTAATTTAAAAGATCTTGTGACTTAACCCTACCAGGTCCACATATTAGATTGGTTAGGTGTAGGTTACTTAACCTCATCAAATCATCATGTATAATTGGTTAAGTATAAGTTACTTAACCCCATTAAATTATCATGTTAAGTTGGTTAAGTATTGGTTACTTAACCTCATTGAATTACCAAGTTTAGATTGGTTAAGTGTTTAACTTAGCCCCATCGAATTACCGTGCTTAGATTAGTTAAGTGAAGGTTACTTAACCCCATCTAATTACCGTGTTTAGATTAGTCAAGTGTAGGTTACCTAACCCCATCCCCTAATTGTCTTATATGGTTAAGTATCATTAAGGAACCAAGTCCGGTTTAACTTAACCTACCCATTCGTGTCATATCGGTTAAGTGTCATTATTCAAAATTACTTAACCTTTTCATGTGGCATTAATTAGATTAATGCACCTCAACCTCTCACATTAGACTTTGTTGTGGTTACTCGTTAAGCCGGGCGGGTCCGGGTAGATTTACACCACAACCTAGTCTAACCTCGGGTTTTAAGTGCTACATGACCAACTACCCACATTGGGTCCTGTTGTTTGTAGCCACTAGTTAAGTCGGGCGGGTCCGGGTAGATTTATGCTACAAACTCAACCCAACCTCGAGTAGGGCAATTTCATGTTTGGTCTAGTGTCTTAGTACACTTACAACCCACCCATGTCTAGTTTAAGTTCCATGTTTTCCCCACGTGTCATGACCATATTTAAATGTATCATGAATGTCATGTTCTCATGTAAACCCCATGTCAAGTTTTTCATGTCATACGCGCGTTTTTCCTAAGCTACCCAAACGTATTCCCAACCCAAATGGAAGCGAGTCACATAGTAGGGTATTATGCCAACATATTGGCGACAAACATGCATAGAACCATAAGGGGATTTGGCCACAAAAATGCATAGTATCATAAGGGAATTTGGCCACAAGCATGCATAGTGTCATAAGGGAATTTGGCCGCAAACATGCATAGTGTCATAAGGGAATTTGGCCACAAATATGCATAGTATCATAAGTGAATTTGGCCACAAACATGCATAAGCCCCAAAGTCAAGTCTTTGCCCATGTTTCACAAGTCAAGTGGTTCCCAAAGGTTCATGCTAACATTTCATTGATAAAGATTCAAACTTGCAAGATATACTAGGTTAAACATAACATGAGTGGCACGGTTAAGTCGCTAAAACTTAGCCCAAGGTCATAGATCATAGAAAAGAGGCAAAGTTAGGTTCACATAGGCTAGCATACTTATGTTTCATCGCATTTTATCCCATGTCACATTAGAACCACCGTTAGAATCTACAAGTAGCTAGAACTTACCTAGCGAGGCTTAGGGAATGAGAATGATCCGTCTTGACGAAGAAAGGTGGCTCCTTTTTTGAAGAATCGTCATGGAATTTGCGTAGCAACGTTGATCTCTCTTCGATTTGGTGTAGCAAGCTTGCACCTTTTGATTTGAATCCGATTTGAATGCATAGTCTCTAGGAATTGGAGATGGAGGCAATGATCACTTGGCATTTGGGCAGCACTTCGTGGCATGAGTGATTTGTGAGGGTTTAAGCTAGGTCTAGGGGTCTTTTTATAGAGATTAGGAGTAGTTTATGCCGTAGGATAAACCCTATGATAGATCCGAATCTTCAAAATTCGTCACAAGCCTCCAAAACCGAGCCAAAACAAGAAGCAGCTGCACCAGGTCGCTGGTTCGACCAAGGGGGGTCGACCCAGGGGTCGACACCCATGTCGACCCCCTGGGGAGGGGTCGACCCAGGGGTCGACACCCATGTCGACGCCCTGGAGGGGGGTCGACCCAGGGGTCGACACCCTGTGTGTCTGGCGGGAATTTTCCTGCCTTCTCTTTCTGGGCTGAATTTCAAATCTGTTTTCGGATTTGAATTTTCGTGAAACTTCGTTGGGCCTTAACTGGGTCATACGGACTCCGATTTACGAAATTTCGGACTCTATTTCGTGTATTTTTCTGTGACGAACGCAATGGCGCAACCCGTTTATCCTGATTCAGATTTTATAATTTAATTCTGCCTTGATTCTTGTCTTAACACGTTGTTTAAAATTCAGGTTGTTACAGCTATGGTCCCACGTGACCCCTCCCTCAACTACTGAAAGGAAATCCAAGAAAAATCATGTATGAGAACTACATCTCGGCCCCACTATAGCCCCACTTTCCTATTGGCCAACCTCACCCATAACTCGATAGCAAGTATATGGTCTGCTGGGAGTTCTCTGCCTTTCCATACGTACACGATTGACAAAAGATGGTAGGTAGTCGGCGAAGTGCTATCCAGGGCAAAAACGAGTATCGTCGACTCCACGCAAATCCATCCCATTCTTTAGGTCGCTCGCATAGCAACCAAGGCATACTCTTGGTTCTTCTACCGCAGACCTTAACCTCTTGTGAGCCCAGGCGGATCATCTGCAACCTCACAGATGGATACCAAGAGTATCCTCCCATCCCCCGAAGCTACCACTTCGTCACCTGGTTCGTTGGACCCTTTATCTAAGTCAGATAATTCGCTCCTCCGCGTGTGTTCAAGCGATGACCCACCGTATCGGGTTACTCGTCTATTTGTGAACTGGTCAAACTTCCTTGACTAAGAATTATTACTTAGTTATCCTTAACTAAGGTTTACCACTTAGCTTCTCTTCCCGCTATTCTTGTTAACTACGATTTTCAACCTAGTCCCCTGAGCTAGGGTTTTGTCTAATGGGTTAAGTGTTTTCATTCAAGTTCATGACTTAACCCGCCTACGAATCTTGTCAAGATTGGCTAATTATTTAAGTTCAAAGGTTAGCCCTACAAGTTGGTTAAGCATACCAAGAAGCTCATGACTTAACCCTATCAAGTCAAATTGGTTAAGTATTTGTTTGTCTTAACCCTATCAGATTATCGTGTTAGATTGATTAAGCATAGATTATCTTAATCCCATCAGATTATCGAGTCGAATTGGTTAAGTATGGGTTAGCTTAACCCCATCCACTAATCGTATTACAATGGTTAAGTATATTTAAAAGGTCTTGTGACTTAACCCTATCAGGTCCACATATTAGATTGGTTAAGTATAGGTTACTTATCCTCATCAAATCATCATGTATAATTGGTTAAGTATAAGTTACTTAACCCCATTAAATTATCATGTTAAGTTGGTTAAGTATTGGTTACTTAACCTCATTGAATTACCAAGTTTAGATTGGTTAAGTGTTTATCCTAACCCTATCGAATTACCGTGTTTAGATTAGTTAAGTGTAGTTTACTTAACCCCATCTAATTACCATGTTTAGATTAGTTAAGTCTAAGTTACTTAACCCCATCTAATTACCAAGTCGGATTAGTTAAGTGTAAATCACTTAACCCCATCTAATTACCAAGTCAGATTAGTTAAGTGTAAATTACTTAACCCCATCCCCTAATTGTCTTATATGGTTAAGTGTCATTAAGAAATCAAGTCCGGTTTTACTTAACCTACCCATTCGTATCATATCGGTTAAGTGTCATTAGTCAAAATTACTTAACCTTTCCATGTGGCATTAATTAGATTAGTGCACCCCAACCTCTCACATTAAACTTTGTTGTGGTTGCTAGTTAAGCTGGGTTGGCCAGGGTAGTTTTACACCACAACCTAGTCTAACCTCGGGTTTTGAGTGCTATATGACCAACTACTCACATTGGGTCCTATTGTTTGTAGCCACTAGTTAAGCCAGGCGGGTCCGGGTAGATTTATGCTACAAACTCAACCCAACCTCGAGTTGGCCACTTTTATGTCTGGTCTAGTGTCATATTACACTTACAACCCATACGTGCCTAGTTTCAAGTCCCATGTTTACCCCACATGTCATGTCCACATTTAGGTGTGTCATGAGTGTAATATTTTCATGAAATCCCATGTCAAATTATCATGTCATAATCACGCTCGTCTAACCTACCCCAAATCATGTTTCCAACCCAAGTAAAAGCGAGTCAACATAGTAAGGATACTATGCTACATACTGGCTTCAAAACATGCACGATGCCAAAAAGGGATTGGCCACAAACATGCGTAGTATCATAAGGGAATTTGGCCACAAACATGCATAGTATCATAAGGGAATTTGGCCACAACCATGCATAGTATCATAAGGGAATTTGGCCACAAACATGCATAGTATCATAAGGGAATTTGGCCACAAACATGCATGATAACATAAGGGGTTTGGGTTCATTTACATGCATAAGCCCCAAAGTCAAGTCTTTGCCAATGTTTCACAAGTCAAATGGTTCCCAAAGGTTCATGCTAACGTTCCATAGATAAAGATTCAAACATGCATGATAAACTAGGTTAAACATAACATGAGTGGCTTGATTAAGTCGCTAAAACATTGCCCAAGGTCATAGATCATTGAAAAGGGGCAAAATTAGGTTCACATAGGCTATCATACTTATGTTTCATCGCATTTTATTCCATGTCACATTAGAACCACCGTTAGAATCTACAAGTAGCTAGAACTTACATAGCGTGGCAAGAGGGCTAGGAGCATGAATCGTCTTGACGAAGAAAGGTGGCTTCTTTGTTGAAGAATCATCATGAAATTTGCATAGCAATGCTGATCTACCCTAGATTTGATGTAGAAAGCTTGCACCTTTTGGTTTGAACCCGATTTGAATGCATAATCCCTTGGAGTTGGAGATGGAGGCCTTGATCAATGGAGATTTGGGCAGCTCTTTATTGCAAGAGTGATTTGTGAGGGTTTAAGCTAGGTCTAGGGGTCTTTTTATAGAGATTAGGAGTAGTTTAGGCCATAGGATAAACCCTAGGATAGATCTGAGCCCTCAAAATCCATCACAGGCCCATAAAACCGAGCCAAGACAGCAGCAGGTGCACCCAGGCCCAAGTGGTCGGACCACCCAGGTCGACACCCGTGTCGACTGGGCAGTCGACCTGCCCCCTGGGCGTGTCGACTCCCCAGTTGACACCCCAGTCGACCTGGGGCTTGGGCGGGAATTTTCCCGCCCAGTTCGTTTGGCTCCCAATTTGAATTTCGAACTGTTTTTGAATTTGAATTTTTCTGAAAACTTTGATGGGCCATAACTGGGTCATATGGACTCCGATTCTCGAAAACTCGGACTCTATTTCGCGTATTTTTCCGAGACGAACGCAATGGCAAAGCTTGTTTCCCCTGATTCAGATTTTATAATTAAATTCTGCCTTGATTCTTGTCCTAGCACGTTGTAAAAATCCGGGTTGTTACATTCTCCCCAACTTAAAGGATTTCGTCCTCGAAATCTCCAAGTTAGGAAGAACGTATCCTACCATCCATCATCCATCTACTCAAAACATCATCCACAGGCAACCATTGTCCTTAGACAATTTCTAATGCCATATGAACATATGCAGAACGTGTGTGTATATGCTCCTTAGCTAATGTTAACGATCAGACCTGAATGATCTTTCTAATGCAAAAATATGTTTAGTGCCACGAATCCAACATGTATGCAAATAGTCCTAGTCATATAAGTACTATATGCATGCGCAAACATTCATCCATATGCAACATCCGCATGACAACACATTCAATTTCATCCATAAACAAGTATAAATACTCGTGCATATGCAACATGAAACGTGACCGCGTCAATCTAGTATCTAATGTGTGTTCGCGCATCCACGAGCAACCACTTGCAACCATTTGCAACCATATCAATCATAACATGTTTCAAATACATGTTTACATCCATAGAGTTCTGTCTAAGGTTCCCAAGATAAGATCGAGGAGATAATCAAGACAAACTCCTTACGGGGTTTGTAACAGAAACAGGACCGAGAGGATATCCACCAAGCGATAGCATGCAAGTAAGCTCTACATGTGAACCAAGGATCAAAGATATACTCTTAAAGAGAGACATGATGCGCGCGTCTAAGCCGCATTTTCTTGAGCTTAATTCCATTGTGCCTTGACCTCCTTTGACTTCATGATTTCGTAGCTCCTTGATTCCTATTTCCAAGGTATGAGTTGGAACTCATTTCACTATCGCCTCTCGTTCCACTTTCACTTATTCTTTCCCTAGTATACTTGGCTTAACCATATCTGCGTACTCATACAAGCTCTCCAAAATTCACTAGTGAATTCTGGATCTCGTTTACCGATGCCAATCCATGTTACCACGTGCACTTACTAGGGTGATTCCTATAACCCATGCCCAAGCGGAATGAACCATCCGTCTTATTGGCGAACGCTACTTGATCGGATCAGAAATTTCCGATAAATGCATTAAGAGATTCTAGGAAACTAACCATGACAGAAGTCATAAGGTTACACGAGACTTCAAGGGTATTACCAAGGCAAGTTAAGAGTTTAACTATCCTCCTTTCAAAACCGAGAATGGCATCCATTACTGGATCACCACTTCATCACTAGAATCCATCCATAGCTCAACAATAGAAGCATTGCTTCTAATCTCAACACTTGGCATAGACGTTCTCAAATCCAAACAAGTCATGAATAAATGGACCGACTCTCCAACCAGATTTTGGAACTAAAGTGGGATCTTCTACCATGCTAGTACTAAGGTGCAGAGACTTAACTATCGAAGCAGGCTTAAATGATATGATCAAAACAAAGTCTGGATAGGATGATAGAAAAGAAAGGCTAAACCTTTAACAGAAACGGTACCACTTCCCTTAGGTTTGTTAGTGATGGCATATGATTGCCTTCTTGCTGATCTCGTCCTTGTCTTCCTTTGTGGATCAAGCCATACCAACAAGTTGCTTATCCCTAAGTCCGTGTCCTTTATCCTTGCTCTTATTATCCTTTCTTATAGCATGGCAACAGGTCTCTCGAGGACTCCCTCCATCGTACGAAAAACTCTTACTTAGCTGGGCAAGGATTAGTCGCAGTTAAAACTACTGTGACTACAGATGGAGGAAAGAAAGGAAAAGAGATTCAATCAAGGAAACAAAGGATAGTACTAATGGTTTTTGGGGAATAGCCTTAAAAAAACTTTTCTTGAAAAATTCTTCTTTGTAAACGGTTTCTCAAATAGTTTTCAGAAGGTTTTAAAAACTTTTTCCCAGTCCGGTAACCTTCTGCTCTGATACCAAATGTAACACCCCACCTACGCCAGGGTCACTCACAAAGGAACGCACTAGGTTTGGAGGGGCATTATTGGTAAACAGGCACAGAAATATTACAAGACAGAACATATAAAACAGCGGAAGTAAAACAAATTCCATTACTTTATAAAACATCAAGGTCTAAAGCCTTTTACATCAGAATACATAGAAACCTGTCTTGCAAATAGTAAAGAAGCATAAACCATTTCATAAATTATTTCCCAAGTAAAACAGTAAGGTAGCCTTAGCCAAGAAAAGTCCAAGCCATGCATGATGACCTTCAAGCAGAGGAAGTCCGAACTAAATAACAGTGTTTCCTCCCTGAAAACCTTGGGGGGGGGGAACGGAAGACAAAGAGGCGAAACAAAACGAGGTCAGTCATAAAGACTGGTAAGTCATATCTACTTCCAGTATAAAAACAGGTAAAGGTAACATGACATGCATAAACTGAAAGTAAACATAAGGATGACGACAAGATAGATAAGCTAAACCAAGATAACCGGATGAGCTACTGTAGCAAGATAAACTAAGGTATCATGATAAACTGCGGTGTTAAGATAAATCAAGGTATCACATCATTAGGTTTCTATCAAGTATACTATCACAAAGTATCTATCGTGTATAACATCCCACGGTATCTATCATGTATAACATCCCTAGGTATTTATCATGTATATTTGCTCTGCACCTCTCGTACTAGTATCCCAACCCGCATCATGTGTTAACTATGAATGTCCCTTGCCCAATGTCATGTAATGGTCCATTCTCAACCTAATATATAGCATATGTAGGTTTTCCCCACTCGTATGTTTCTTTCCATGTATAAGTTCAGTCCTTTGCCGTAGGCCGTACGGGCTTTCCCATGTAAGTCTATACCACCTCAACGTAGTACCATTTTATCGTTGAAGTAGTTTTGGACTGCTACCCTTGATCTGGTTACGTTTTCTTACCATGAACTATCGCGTGTTCACTTAGTATTTATGCCACCTAGGACCACTAGGGATTATGCTACCTAATGAACGTTTCCGTGTCTCGGTTTGGGTTCAAGCCAGCTAGGGCCACTAGGGATTATGCCACCCGTCAACCACGCCCTTTATCCCACGTATGTATCGTGAATCGTTTCCCATGTCTAGACGCACATGTATCTCAATGTACCATCCGGGTTCCGTGCCAGGGCAAATAAATAAATATGGAACTCGGTCGGGAGCTTTAAGTCATCTGCCGATGTAGATATCAAGGTCTGTTTTTGTATCCGTGGCTATGGTCCCACGTGACCCCTCCCTCAACTACTGAAAGGCAATCCAAGAAAAATCATGTATGAGAACTACATCCCGGCCCCACTATAGCCCCACTTTCCTATTGGCCAACCTCACCCATAACTCGATAGCAAGTGTATGGTCTGTTGGGAATTCTCTACCTTTCCGTACGTACATGATTGACTAAAGATGGTAGGTAGTCGGCGACGTGCTATCCAGGGCAAAAACGAGTATCGTCGACGCCATGCTAATCCATCCCAGTCTTTAGGTCGCTCGCATAGCAACTAAGGCATACTCTTGGTTCTTCTACCGCAGACCTTAACCTCTTGTGAGCCCAGGCGGATCATCTGCAACCTCACAGAGGGATACCAAGAGTATCCTCCCGTCCCCCGAAGCTACCGCTTCGTCACCCAGTTCGTTGGAGCCTTTATCTAAGTCAGATAATTCGCTCCTCCGCATGTGTTCAAGCGATGACCTACCGTATCGGGTTACCCGTCTATTTGTGAACTGGTCAAACTTCCTTGACTAAGAATTATTACTTAGTTATCCTTAACTAAGGTTTACCACTTAGCTTCTCTTCCCGCTATTCTTGTTAACTACGATTTTCAACCTAGTCCCCTGAGCTAGGGTTTTGTCTAATGGGTTAAGTGTTTTCATTCAAGTTCATGACTTAACCCGCCTACGAATCTTGTCTAATGGGTTAAGTATTTAAGTTCAAAGCTTAGCCCTACAAGTTGGTTAAGTATACCAAGAAGATCATGACTTAACCCTATCAAGTCAAATTGGTTAAGTATTTGTTTGTCTTAACCCTATCAGATTATCGTGTTAGATTGATTAAGCATAGATTATCTTAATCCCATCAGATTATCGAGTCGAATTGGTTAAGTATGGGTTAGCTTAACCCCATCCACTAATCGTATTACAATGGTTAAGTATATTTAAAAGGTCTTGTGACTTAACCCTATCAGGTCCGCATATTAGATTGGTTAAGTATAGGTTACTTAACCTCATCAAATCATCATGTATAATTGGTTAAGTATAAGTTACTTAACCCCATTAAATTATCATGTTAAGTTGGTTAAGTATTGGTTATTTAACCTCATTGAATTACCAAGTTTAGATTGGTTCAGTGTTTATCTTAACCCTATCGAATTACCGTGTTTGGATTAGTTAAGTGTAGGTTACTTAACCCCATCTAATTACCGTGTTTAGATTAGTTAAGTCTAAGTTACTTTACCCCATCTAATTACCAAGTCGGATTAATTAAGTGTAAATTACTTAACCACATCTAATTACCAAGTCGGATTAGTTAAGTGTAAATTACTTAACCTCATCCCCTAATTGTCTTATATGGTTAAGTGTCATTAAGAAATCAAGTCCGGCTTAACTTAACCTACCCATTCGTGTCATATCGGTTAAGTGTCATTAGTAAAAAATACTTAACCTTTCCATGTGGCATTAATTAGATTAATGCACCCCAACCTCTCACATTAGACTTTGTTGTGGTTACTAGTTAAGCCGAGCGGGTCCGGGTAATTTTACACCACAACCTAGTCTAACCTCGGGTTTTGAGTGCTATATGACCAACTACTCACATTGGGTCCTATTGTTTGTAGCCACTAGTTAAGCCGGGCGGGTCCGAGTAGATTTATGCTACAAACTCAACCCAACCTCGAGTTGGCCACTTTCATGTTTGGTCTAGTGTCATATTACACTTACAACCCATACGTGCCTAGTTTCAAGTCCCATGTTTACCCCACATGTCATGTCCACATTTAGGTGTGTCATGTGTGTCATATTTTCATGAAATCCCATATCAAATTATCATGTCATAATCACGCTCGTCTAACCTACCCCAAATCGTGTTTCCAACCCTAGTAAAAGCGAGATAACATAGTAAGGATACTATGCTACATATTGGCCTCAAAACATGCACGATGCCAAAAAGGGATTGGCCACAAACATGCATAGTATCATAAGGGAATTTGGCCACAAGCATGCATAGTATCATAAGGGAATTTGGCCACAACCATGCATAGTATCATAAGGGAATTTGGCCACAAACATGCATAGTATCATAAGGGAATTTGGCCACAAGCATGCATGATAACATAAGGGGTTTGGGTTCATTTACTTGCATAAGCCCCAAAGTCAAGTCTTTGCCAATGTTTCACAAGTCAAATGTTTCCCAAAGGTTCATGCTAACATTCCATAGATAAAGATTCAAACTTGCAAGATAAACTAGGTTAAACATAACATGAGTGGCATGATTAAGTCGCTAAAACTTAGCCCAAGGTCATAGATCATTAAAAAGGAGCAAAATTAGGTTCACATAGGCTAGCATACTTATGTTTCATCGCATTTTATTCCATGTCACATTAGAACCACCGTTAGAATCTACAAGTAGCTAGAACTTACATAGTGTGGCAAGAGGGCTAGGAGCATGAATCGTCCTGACGAAGAAAGGTGGCTCCTTTGTTGAAGAATCGTCATGAAATTTGCGTAGCAATGCTGATCTACCCTAGATTTGATGTAGAAAGCTTGCACCTTTTGGTTTGAACCCGATTTGAATGCATAAGCCCTTGGAGTTGGAGATGGAGGCCATGATCAATGGAGATTTGGGCAGCACTTTGTTGCAAGAGTGATTTGTGAGGGTTTAATCTAGGTTTAGGGGTCTGTTTATAGAGATTAGGAGTAGTTTAGGCCATAGGATAAACCCTAGGATAGATCTGAGCCCTCAAAATCCGTCACAGGCCCATAAAACCGAGCCAAGACAGCAGCAGGTGCACCCAGGCCCAAGTGGTCGGACAACCCAGGTCGACACCCGTGTCGACTGGGAAGTCGACCTGCACCCTGGGCGTGTCGACTCCCCAGTCGACACCCCAGTCGACCGGGGGCTTAGGCGGGAATTTTCCCGCCCAGTTCGTTTGGCTACCGATTTGAATTTCGAACTGTTTTTGAATTGGAATTTTTCTTAAAACTTTGACGGGCCATAACTGGGTCATATGGACTCCGATTCTCGAAAACTCGGACTCTATTTTGCATATTTTTCCGTGACGAATGCAATGGCACAGCCCGTTTCCCCTGATTCAGATTTTATAATTAAATTCTTCCTTGATTCTTGTCCTAGCACGTTGTAAAAATCCGGGTTGTTACAACCGAATACTTATCCTCCAACTCCCCTCTGTTACTTCATTTAACTTCGAACTAAAACCACCAAATTCATCACTTCAAAAATCACTTCACACTCATTACCAAAGCAATGAACTCGATGTTCTCTCCCAACTCGTGTGTTACAGGCTTCACGCATGGAAGTCAGCAACGAGATCGACATCCAACTCTCCATTTCAATACTATTATTACATCGCAAGCCCTCCTTCTAAAACACGATTTCAGAAACCCACTACAGTGAATCCATCGACAAAAGATGGTCACCAAACTCTACCACAAATAAAGATATCAAAGTCTCCTGATGCTGCGAACACAAAATCATTCACCAAAACATGAATTTGTGTTTCAAAATGCCTAAATCGAAAACCCTAGTTCGGCTGTTCTTAGACAGTGAACAAAGTATTGTCGAACTTGAAGAAAGGGGCATGGATTCGACGAGCTCCCCTTCACAAACCCATACATACAGGAATTACTATTTATAAGATTATATTTGATTTTACTTTGATTTTCTTACTTGCGTTCTTGCTGAAAGAGGATAGAAAAGTGGCGGCGTTGTCTTTTGACCAAAGAAATGGAAGTTTGAGGGTTTAGCTAGTTGAGAGGGTATTTATAGGCAATGGGATGGAGATATTTTGTAGATATTTTTAGTTTTATTTTTTCTATTTTTGCTTTCTTAGAATCTGTGATCACACACGATGCCCAAAAATCATGAAACTGGACATGCTGCTACAGTTCGACATTATGGTCCCAACGAAACTGGTTTCGTCGAATTTCGACTTCGTATGCTCACACAGCGTATTTTTAACTATCAAAATACTGACTGTTTTCCACTCTAAAAATCCGTACGACCACACAGTGACTCTAAAAATCACGAAACTGGAAATCTAACAACTATTTGACATTGCGGATCCAACAAAATTAGTTTCGTCGAATTCCGACTTCGTTTGCAAAAGTAGCTATTTTTAAAGCTCTAGATGACCCATTTAAATATATAAATATATTTAAATACAATTAAATTAAAATTAATAATTTAATATTATCATATATATTCACACCAGAATACCATACATCTCTAGGGTAATTATATATTCGATATTTCAAGTCCTGGTTGAAATCGATATTCAATTATGTACTAAAATTCCTTTTATAACGTAATTAAAGCGTTGCAAATTATAAAGGAATTCCACAACGACTTTTCTGAAATTTGATTTGGACATAAATCAAAATCTATACGACGAAATTCGAATTTTTCTCTTCCACTAGAAAGATATACTCCACCAGCTCCACACGTATCTTGTTTCACAGAAATCCAATTTAAAACGAACCCTGTATATTCAGTTGAAGTTCGAATTGCCAATTTACGAACTGCAGCGCCATTTCGAGCTCAATTTTAATTATAATATAATTATACGTTCAAACTGTCGTTCAAATAATATATTCGTTATTATAATTCAACTCTAACTGAATTATATATCACAGATGATCTAGTTCACACCATATCGCCATTTCAGCCAACTCTAATTATTTCAGAATTAAATATATTATTTAATTATTATTTTAATTAAATATTCCTAGTTATTTAATTAAACGACCATTAAATTCTCTAAACCACTATTTAAATAATTAAATTAATTAATTATTATACCCCTGGAAATGCGGGTCATTACATAAAGGATAAACATGAAAATTACATGGCATATATTGGTTCATGAAATGATATATTTAGTATACCATTAATTGTTAGCATAATTAAAAGGATAATTATGGCATAATTAAATTGGGAATAATTTACATATGGAATTTGTCATAAATATGAAATATGTAAATTGTAGGAAAGATGAATAAGCCTGACACGAGGTTAGATTGAGTTGTGGTGTAAAACTGCCTGGAACCGCCCGGCTGTCCAGTAACCACAACAATACATATCTAATTTGGGAGGTTAGGGCATTGATCCCAATAAGAACCCGAGGTTAGACTGAGCTGCGGTGTAAAACTACCCGTAACCGACCGACACATCCAATGACCGCAACAATACCTGTCTAATGTGAGTGGTTGGTGCTTTAATGAATGAATTAATGCTATTGACACATGCTAAGTATCGGAGGGTTAGGTTAATTGATACTTAACCAATATGATATATAGGTGGGTTAAGTTCAACATGAATGGACAAAGGACACCCAACCAACAAGACATGATATAGGGTAGGGTTAAGTTAATTAAGGGAACACTTAACCGTTATAATATGTTAACTAAACAGATGCTAGGGTTAAGTTAACTAAGGCAGCACTTAACCGTTATAACATGTTAATTAAGTAGATGATTGGTTAAGTTAACTAAAGTAACACTTAACCAAAATATATAATGACTTGTGGTAGGCTTAGGTAGCACAAGAGGATACACTTAACCAATATATAATGACATGTGGTGGGGTTAAGTAATACAAGAGAAAAACACTTAACCAATCATATAACACGATGTATGGGAAGGGTTAAGTTAACATGAGAGGGCAACACTTAACCAATATAACATGATTTCAGGTAGGTTCATTTTTACACCAGAAGGAAACACTTAACCAACATGACAAGACGAGTGGGTGGGTTATGTTAACTTGAATTGATTAATGACAATTGACCAATATAACATGATCAATGGACGGGGTTAAGTTAAATGGGCAATACTTAACCAATATAACCTGATGAATGAACAGGGTTAAGTTAATAAATCACACTTAACCAATCCAACATGATAAGTGAGAAATGTTAAGTTAATAAGAACCACTTCAACATGGCATGACGAGTAGAAGGGTTAAGTACACGTCGGGTTGGAGGGTAATATAAGTAAATATATAGGCCCACAAAACATAACTATTATATAAACATGCTTGAATCCATGGGAAGGTTAAGTATACGTCGGGTTGGTGGGTAATATTAGTAAATATAGGCCCATAAAACTAAACCGTTTAATAAACATGCTTGAATCGATGGGATGGTTAAGTACATCTTGTGTAGGTGTGTTATACTAATACGTATAGGCCCACAAACTTAACCGTTAAATGCTTGAATCAGTGCAGGAGGGTTAAGTGCATATCATGTTGGTGGGTAATATTAGTAAATATAGGCCCACAAACTTAAACAGTAGGAAACCCTATAACGAGGACCCATTTTAGCAGTAACCCACATAGATGTATCACGGTAACCTGAGCTAGGCAGGGTGGGGCACGGTTACTTGGCTGATTATAAGCAGTCAAAGCAACGGCAGAGGGTACGTTAGCATAGGTTCCAATGGTTTACGGGCGTGCATGTACTCTGGAGTGAGAAAAAGTAGGCACTGGGTACAAGTAGTTATACACTGTGCATCATGAATCGTGTCGGATTGCTATCATAAGGATTGATACACCTTATAGTGGGACCAGCACAGGGTATCTACTTGCAAGAGTGGGCCGATTGACACAGACACCGGGAACATTTGTACAAGTAGGGAGCCGATCGATAGGGTAGCAAGGGTACATCTAACATCGTCATGGCAATTGGGCTGATTGAGGTGGAATCCTCATAATAGATGTACACTTGAAGGCTACCACAATTGCGGGGATTGGGATCACGTTGTAATTTTATCCTTTATACAGATTACTAATTGGGACACTCGTTAGGTGGTGCAGAGATATAGAAATCAGAATAACAGGCTAGTAGCGAAGTAGAGAATAGTTAACATGCGATGTTATACTTAGTTTATCTTGCATATTGCTTAGACTGCGTATCCTATGTTCCTTATCATCATGCTTATGTCTTTATTCAGTTTAATTCATGTCATGTTGTTCTTGCTTGTTCATATGCTTAAAGTAGCTGGACTTACCAGACTTATGTCTGACCTAGTTTTGTTTCGCCTCTTTTCTTCCGTTCCCCCGCCCCCCCACCCCCTAGTTTCTTAAGGAGGAAATGTTATCACTTAGTTCAGTTTTCTTTTCAAGCTCGAAGATAGACGATGTTTTGCTTTGGACCCTCTCTTCCACTGCTATGGCTGGTTCATGTCTTATTGGGGAATATCATTGTTATTTTTATGCTTCTTTTATACTTGAAAGTTTTTAAATCAAGATAGAAGTTCTACGTATTAGTACAATTGATACATTTGTTGTAAAAGCTTGACTGAACCACATTGTTAATAAAATGACTTTATTTTCCGCTGTTTCATTTGTTTGTCTTGTAATTTATCTGCATCTTTTACCTAAAATGCTCTACCAAAGTTAAGGCATTCCCTTTGTGAGTAACCTTAACGGAGGTGGGGTGCTTCACTTGGTATCAGAGCTGAAGGTTACCGGATCAGATAAAAGATTTGAAAAATTATTTTCAAAATGGTTTTAAAAGAAGCATGTTCAAAAGAAAAGGTTTGTTTTAAAGGCATATTCCCCAAAGCCATATTCACTATCATTTAAACCTTTGTTTGAATTCTTGTTTCCTTCTTTCCTGGGTCTTCGGGGCTCCTGGCTTTTTGGGAGGTAACCTTATCGCGACATGGTTCCATAGGCTCGACGAGACTACGACATTTGTCAAAGGGCAAACAAGTGCCCAACTTCCGTCTATAGCCATAATAGTTTCACCTGCTGCTAATTTTCTTTCGAGCTTTGTAGGATTCTCCATACGATGGAGGCAGCTTTCGAGAGACCTGTCAACAAGTTACACAAGGATGGAAAAGATGAGAATGAGGGAGTTTTGCTAAGGAGCACAACACAAGGATGAAGAACTCATGGATATAGACTTGGTTCCAAAAGGAGGGGAGGAAAGAATAGTAAAACCTAAAGCAAGAGGAAGTATCTTTATTTTGGTATAAAGGGTCGTATAATTAAGGGCAAGGGAAAGAACAAAAGACAGGATTTTCCGGAAGGCAAGTGGATGCTCTCACCACCAGCATACCTGAGAGAGATGTAGTAAGGTTTCTGTTGAAAAGTTTAGTTTTTCTTCTTGATCATCCTGCTAGTACTCTTCTTGACTTTAGCGCCTCACATTCATTTATATCTGCTTCCATAGTTGAGTCTTTGCACCTTAGTACCTATATATTAGAATATCCCATTGTTGTCTCAAATCCAATTAGTGGTTCAGCTCATTTATCTTTGGTTTGTAAGGATTTGAGGATATCTATCGTAAGTATTGGGTTTAAGCGTAATGCTTATGTTTTTGGTTTCATGGGCTATGGGTTGATTCTAGGCATGGGTTGGTTAGCTAGTAAGGAGGGTAGTTAGACTTTTTACTTGCCTCTGGAACCCCATTGAGATTTCATGCGATCCTAAGGGGATCAGCTAGGCTTAGCTACCTAGAATTGCTTGATGCATTTATCGATGATTTTCGATCCGTTGGAGTAGTCCATGAGTACGGAGATGTTTTTGATTAGGTTTAGGAGTTTGTCCCCTAAAACGTGAGGTAGACTTCCACCTATATCTAGTTGGCAATGCAAAGCCAATTATTCGATCAATGATAGTTTTGGAGAAAGATTGGTGAGGATAGCCAAAGTAGGTTAAGTGCTCAATTGTTTGGTTGTTTTGCTAGTATCATCTCACATAAATCGTCAAAAGTCGGAGGAGGTATTCCTCGGGTGCTTGTCTGATATTGGTTTAGGCCTTTGGGGCTTGTACTTGAGGGATGTCAAGTTCGACTAGGATGGTTTGCGTGAGAGATATCCACTCTTAGAATTGTGACATGACAGATAGGATAAGTAGAAGAGAGACCTCTAATCATCTTAGTATATACACTTGGTATCATGGTTAACATCAGTTTATCATGGAAAGACAGTTCGACTGCATTGGATACCCTCTAGTATAGTAAGTGATCGAGGTCCTATCTTTACTAGTGGGTTTTGGAAATGGAGGTCAAGAAGCTTTGAAATCGTGAAGTTAAATTAGATAAGGTACGGTGGAGTGAAGCTCAAGAAGATGCAACTTAGAAGACTAGATACGCGCATCATACCCTTTTTGAGGGTATATCCTTGATTCCTCTTTTTTTGTAAAGTTTATTTGCATGCTAGTCTTTATTTTTTAAGTATACCCTCTCGGTTCTATCCTCGATCCTTAGGTAGAATCCAATGGATGAAAACATGTGTTTGTGACATGTTATGACTGATGGTTGCAAGTGGTTGCAAGTGTTTGCTAGTGGTTGCTCGTGGATGCATATACACACATTAAGCACTAGATCGGCTCATTCACTTTCATATTGCATACGCATATGAATGTATTTGTATATGGATTGAAACTTGATGTGTTATAATATGGATGTTGCATATGGATGAGTGAATATGCACACATATAGTATTTACATGATAAGGGATATTTGCATACATATTGGATGCATGACACTCTCATGATTCGCATTAAGAAGGCCAACTGGATCAGTAGACCACCTGATTTTGCACTAGATAAGAGACATATACACACACTCTTCATATGGTCATATGGCATTAGAAGTCTTTTAAGGACAATGGATGCTTGTGGATGATGGATGAGTAGATGGATGATTGGATGTTAGGATGCATTCTTCTTAACTTGAATGCTTCGGGGACGAAATCCTTTAAGGAAGGGAGAATGTAACACCCCGAATTTTCTGAGAATATTAAAATTAATAAATTCAAGAACACTTAATTTTTAGAAGAAGAATTAAATGAAATGGGTTGCGCTATTACATTCGTCTCAAAATTTTGGTCAAGATAGACATTTTTTTGCATAAAACGGATACCTTATGAAGAAGTTATTAAGCCTTGAAGTTTGTATGCATATGAGAAAAATATATATATATATATATATATATATATAAATTAAAAAAATAAATGTGCAAAAAAAGTTCGAAACAACGAATTGGGAGGGGGAATAACTGAACCAACCAATTTTTTAGGTCGATCCGAGCCTTGCTGGGTCGACTAAGGGTTGATTCAGGGTGTTTGACTGTTAACCCATGGGCCGATTCGCTCTAAGGCAGGTGTGGCATCTAATTGGTTCTGACGGTTCAGGGTTAATCTAATGGTCCTAAAACACTCTCTACAACTATATAAGGACCCTAAACCTAAAACCTAATTCTATTATTCACTCTCATCTAAACCTAGCCGCCACTAAAACCTAAATCAAATTAAAAAAAAGTTATTCATCAACCTAGAGGATTAATCAATATCAAGTTAGAGTTCTTCAACAACTACAAGCAATTCGATTATCTTTTCTAAACCAAACGCTGTAAGTTCATGATTACTTTCAGATTTAGACAACCAATTATAGTATGGACATGGAATAAAATGAATTTGGACCTATGCTTGATTTTCTATTTGGATTTATTCTTAGCCTTTGTGAATTTATTACTTTGGGTTGCATCTTATCAATCCAATCGAAACTATACAAGTTGTCAAACCTAGTTTATTATTCAAGCCTTTCATGTCCATAATATTATTCATAACTAGATCTATATGCCTGCAATTAATCTAAATCAGTTTATTCAGTTATGCTGTAATTCTATTAGATCTGTAATTCTTGTGTTTTGGGACTATCATCTTGTGACAGTTCTTATGCCTATCATTGTCATATTATTCCTATTTGTTCCTTTTTATTTGTGAATCTAGATTGACCTATAATCTAGGTTGAATCGCGATATACGTACGATGGAAATACGAGGAAGGTTTGGGTTATTGGGGCATAAACATGAAATTGAGAATATTAGCATAACATAATTGGGGAAAGTAACTGAACATAACATATTTGGTGAAATGGTTGGGCAAAACTTAATTGACATTGGGGAATTGTTATCATTATAACGACAAGTTTTGGTTAGTTGGCTTGTAAACCAAGTTGTGGCCATACATTGTAAACTAGAATATTAAAACTAGATTGGGCTTAACTATTGATTTGGAACGCCAAGTATATGACATAGTGATTTTGGGAATGACAGTTATTGCAAGTTTGGGGAGATGGGGTATAGCCAATTTTGATTGATAACTTGAAACTAAAATTGGTTGGGCATAACTTGAGAAACAGGATCATGACTAGTTTTGGTGGATTTGGGTAATTAACATGAAAACGGTATAATAGGTATGCCATTAATTATGAACATGATTTAGAAGGGAAGTGGGCCATGACAATAATTGGTTTAAAATTTACATATAAATATAAAGGATAAACATGAAAATTACATGTCATATATTGGTTCATGAAATGGCATATTTAGCATACCAATAATTGTGAGCATAATTAAAAGGTTAATTATGGCATAATTAAGTTGGGAATAATTTACATATGGAATTTGTCATAAATAAGAAATATGTAAATTGTAGGAAAGATGAAAATGCCTAACCCGAGGTTAGATTGAGTTGTGGTGTAAAACTGCCCAGAACTGCCCGGCTGTCCAGTAACCACAACAATACATATCTAATGTGGGAGGTTAGGGCATTGGTACCAATAAGAACCCGAGGTTAGACTGAGTTGCAGTGTAAAACTGCCCGAAACTGACTGGCACATCCAGTGACCGCAACAATACCTATCTAATGTGAGTGGTTGTTTCTTTAATAAATGAATTAATGCTATTGACACATGCTAAGTATGGGAGGCTTAGGTTAATTGATACTTAACCAATATGACATATGGCCGGGTTAAGTTAAACATGAATGGACAAAGGACACCTAACCAACAAGACATGATATAGGGTAGGTTTAAGTTAACAAAGGGAACACTTAACCATTATAACATGTTAACTAAACGGATGATACGGTTAAGTTAACTAAGGCAGCACTTAACCGTTATAACATGTTAATTAAGCAGATGATAGGATTAAGTTAACTAAAGTAACACTTAACCAAATTATATAATGACTTATGGTAGGGTTAGGTAGTACAAGAGGATACACTTAACCAATATATAATGACATGTGGTGGGGTTAAGTAATACAAGAGGAAAACACTTAACCAATTATATAAGACGATCTACACGAGAGGGCAATACTTAACCAATATAACATGATTTGAGGTAGGATCAAGTTAACACCGGAAGGAACCACTTAACCAACATGACAAGACGAGTGGGTGGATTAAGTTAACTTGAATTGATTAACGACACTTGACCAATATAACTTGATCAACGAATGGGGTTAAGTTAAATGGGAAATACTTAACCAATATAACCTGACGAATGAACAAAGTTAAGTTAATAAATCACACTTAACCAATCCAACATGATAGGTGATTAAGGTTAAGTAATAAGAACCACTTATCCAACATGGCATGACAAGTTAGAGGGTTAAGTACACGTCGGATTGGTGGGTAATATTAGTAAATATATAGGCCCACAAAACTTAACCATTATATAAACATGCTGGAATCCGTGGGAAGGTTAAGTATGCGTCGGGTTGGTGGGTAATATTAGAAAATATAGGCCCACAAAACTTTACCGTTTAATAAACATTCTTGAATCGATGGGAGGGTTAAGTACATCTCGTGTAGGTGGGTAATATTAGTACATAAAGGCCCACAAACTTAACCGCTAAATAAACATGCTTGTATCAGTGCGGGAGGGTTAAGTACATATCAGGTTGGTGGGTAATATTAGTAAATATAGGCCCACAAACTTAACCAGTAGGAAACCCCATTAACGGGGACCCATTTCAACAGTAACCCACATAGATGTATCACGGTGCCTTGAGCTAGGCAGGGTGGGGCACGATTACTGGGCCGATTATAAGCGGTCAAAGCAGCGGCAAGGGGGTACGTCAGTGTATGTTACAACGGTTTAGGGGCGTGAACGTACTCCGAAGTGTGAAAAAGCAGGCACTGGGTACCAGTAGTTATACACAGTGCATCTTGAATCGTGTCGGGTTGCTATCATAAGGATTGATACATCTTATGGTGGGACCAGCACAGGGTATCTACATGCAAGAGAGGGCCGATTGACACAGACGCAGGGAACATT
This sequence comes from Allium sativum, assembly GCA_030737875.1. NCBI lineage: Eukaryota > Viridiplantae > Streptophyta > Magnoliopsida > Asparagales > Amaryllidaceae > Allium > Allium sativum. The sequence goes on from CM060921.1 coordinate 743,436,161, forward strand.
TGTACAAGTAGGGAGCCGATCGATAGGTTAGTAAGGGTACATCTAACATCTTCATGGCAATTGGGCTGATTGAAGTGGAATCCTCATAAAAGATGTACACCTGAAGGCTACCACAATTGCGGGGATTGGGATTACATTGTAATATTATCCTATATACAGATTACTAGTTGGGACACTTGTTAGGTGGTGCAGAAATATAGAAATCAGAATAATAGTGTAGTAGCGAAGCAGAGAATAGTTAACATGCGATGTTATACTTAGTTTATCTTGCCTATTGCTTATCCTGTGTATCCTATGTTCCTTATCATCATTCTTATGTCTTTATTCAGGTTAATTCATGTCATGTTGTTCTTGCTTGTTCATATGCTGAAAGTAGCTAGACTTAGCAGACTTATGTCTGACCTAGTTTTGTTTCGCCTCTTTTCTTCCGTTCCCCTCGGTTTTGAAGGAGGAAATGTTACCACTTAGTTCAGTTTTCTTTTCAAGCTCGAAGATAGCGGATATTTTTCTTTGGACCTCTCTTCCACTGCTATGGCTGGTTCATGTTTTATTGTGGAATATCGTTGTTATTTTTATGCTTCTTTTATACTTGAATTGTTTTAAAACAAGACAGAAGTTCTATGTATTACTTTTAGTATGATTGAGACAGCTGTTGTAAAAGCTTGATTGAACCACACTGTTAATAAAATGACTTTATTTTCCGCTGTTTTATTTGTCTGTCATGTAATTTATCTGCATCTTTTACCTATAATGCTCTACCGAAGCTAAGGCATTCCCTTTTTGAGTGACCTTAACGGAGGTGGGGTGTTTCATCTGTGATGTTATGTTGTGATGACATTCTTATTTCCACTGCAATGATTATGTGTTATGCTATTATCTGAGATCTGTTATTGTTGTAATTATGTTATGCTCCTATGATTATCCTTACTTTCGTACCATGGAAGTTTGGGATCGTCATAGTTGGTATCAGAGCTAAAGGTTAACCTTAGCTTCGGAGTATAACATATTTAGAACAATTCCTCTATATAGAATCTGTAGCATTCAAAGATGAGTAGCTCATTAGGGATAGGATTAGTAATATCCTAGAATGAGCACAACAGAATAGCACATATTAATCGGTCATTACATCATTATCATCTTATCATATGCCTCTACTTTTAACATTTCCTTTAAAATTATCATTTCTGTCAGTCTGATTCTTTCCTATATGCTACAGAACTAACTAAGAAATGAACACAGGAGAACGAGCTAGAGCCCGAGGCAGAGGTAGGGCTAGAGGCACAACTAGTGATGAGAGTCCTACGGCCCAGGGACAACCCACTCAAGAGGCTGTGACACCATCTCCACCCCCGCAACCGTTTGACTTGGATAAAATGTCCAAGAAGTACAGTAACTTAGAGGACGTATCCTTTACTGGCCTGGAGACTATGATTGAGGCACATGCATGGCTTAATAACTGTGAGAAAATCTTTGAAGGCTTGGAATTGGAAAACTAATACAAGCGTTTTTTGGCAACACGGCTATTGAAAGACCAAGATGAAATTTGGTGGGACACAGTCAAAATTGGCAATGATGTCGCCAACATGTCAGGGGCTAGGTTCAAAGAGCTCTTCAACGATAAGTATATCCCTCCGCAGGAATTTGAGAGGCCCCATGATCAATTTGCAAATCTGCAGCAGGGAGAGATGATAATTTCAGAATATGTGCGAAAGTTCAAGTAAATTTCCCACTATGCTCAAGATCTTGTTCAGGAACCAGTGCAGAATAACAAGAGATTTATCAATGGCCTCTCCAAGAAGTATTCGAACAGGGTCACTGCTCACATCAAGCTCCCCTTCAATGAAATGATCGAAATGGTTAACCGCTATGAGGATAATGACAGAAATGCACAATAGGAGCGTGAAAAGAATCAAAACAACAACAAAAGAAAGCAAGCAGATAAGAAAGCAGAGTAAAGAGATTCTTCTACCACCAAGCCCCAAGGGAAAAAGAAAAGGGATAAGTCCAAGGTGAAATGTTTCAATTGTCAGAAAATGGGGCATTTTGACTATGAATGCCGAGCCCCGAAGAAACCTAGAAGAAATGAGTTTGGACTGAGTCAGAACCGCGACTAGAATTCTCAGAACACTCAGGAGTGCTTTAATTGCCATAAGATGGGGAACTTTATCATAAATTGTGCTCTGCTCAAGAAATATGAAGTGGCATAAATCTATGATGAAACGGCTGCACCGTCTTCTTCTGAAGGAGCAGGTAAACCTGATGTTTAAGGAGGTACTCTTCACACTAAGAACATTCCTATTACAGTTTTGTTTGACACTGCTACATCAAGAAGTTTCATTTCTAGTGACACTATTAAAAAGCTTAAACTGAAATCACGAAAACTTAAAGAACTGATTAGAGCCTATAGTTTGATTAGAGGTTCACTTATTCTTGACCAATATTGTAGAGTGCCAGTTTCTTATTCCTACTTCCAATTCCCTTTTAATTTGATCATCATGAATTTCTCCGGGTATGATATGATATGATACTTGGAATGAATGGGCTGGAAGAGTAGTCAGAATTAAAACCAAATTCGGGGATATTATTTCTATTCCATGCCACGGCTCAGCCATGGATAGGAAAGAATTCTAGTCTTCTCTAGGAGTCACTCCTGCTTCTATTGAGGATATTCCTGTCGTCGAAGATTATGCGGATGTGTTCGAAGAAGTTGACAGCTTACCTCCGCGCAGAGAAATCGAATTTAGGATTGACTTGGTTCCTAATGCAAGGCCCGTTGTACACCCTAATCAGAGAATGACACTGAAAGAAAAAGAGGAGCTAGCAATCAAACTAAGCAACTTTTGCAGAAGGGTCTGATCAGGCCTAGCTTCACAAGCTGGTGGTGCAGCAGTGGTGTTTGTCCTAAAGTCAGACGGTACCCTCAGACTATGGGTGGACTACCGTGTTCTAAATAAGCAGACGCTGAAAAATAAATATCCACTACCATGTATTAATGATCTGCTAGTTCGCTTGAATGGAGCACGAGTATTCTCCAGGATGGTCCTAGCTACAGGTTTCAACCAACTGCGCATTGCCGAGGAATGTGTTCCTTGACAGTTTTCAGAGGACCAGACTTATTTTATGAATGGCTAGTGATGCCCTTCGGCTTATGCAACGCTCCAGCATACTTCATTGATCTGATGAATAGAATATTCCGTGATGTTTTAAATAAATTCGTGTTGGTGTTCATCGATGACATCCTGATCTTTTCTAAATTCACAGCTGAACACGAAAAACATTTGAAAGAAGTGTTAGAGATTTTGTGGAGAAATGCATTGAAAGCAAAATTCTCCAAATGCATATTCCGGCAAGAAGAGGTGAAATTCCTCAGCCAAGTTGTTTCAAAGGAAGGCATTTCAGTAGATCCAGGAAAGATCTCAACCATCCAAGATTGGAAGCAGCCTAGCACGCCCACGGAAGTCAGAAATTTCTTAGGTCTGGCTGGCTATTATCGGAAATTCGCTAAGGATTTTTCGAAATTATCTTGTCCATTGACGAAGCTGACAAGAAGCATACAAAGTTCATTTGGACATCCGAATGTGAGGCAGCTTTCCAAGAACTGAAATGGAGGTTGATCACTGCTCCTGTGTTGCCCATTATTGATGGAAATCAGGATTTGAAAGTCTGGACGGACGCTTCTAGAGAAGGTTATTCTTTTTATCTAAAATAAACATGTCAGAGATAACATTTTTAATGTCAAATCTTATTTTAACATGTTATCTTTATACCTATTTAAGGTATTGGTGCAGTTCTAATGCAAAAGGACAAAGTAGTTGCATATGCTAGCTGTTAGTTAAAGCCACATTAGAAGAATTACGCCACTCATGATCTTGAGCTAATGGCCATCGTATTTGCTCTAAAGATATGGAGGCACTATCTCTTGGAGTGAGAAATTCGAGCTATATACTGATCACAAATCCTTAAAGTATCTGTTCACCCAAAGAGATTTGAACTTGAGAAGCAGCGTTGGGTTGAATTCCTTGCACCCTATGACCTGCACATCTTACATACTCCAGGGAAAGCCAGTGTAGTAGATAATGCACTCAGCAGGAAGAATACGGCCATCACCAATCTTATCCTCGCCAATCTCATTATTACACCTTCCTTGATCGATAAGATCTCTGCTCTCCAGAAAGATGATAAATTTATTCAGATGATTAGTGAGCGAGTTCGAAAGGGCGAAGTGTCAAGTTTCCAAATAGACGGCAAGGGAACCCATAGACTGCAAGGGCGAATATGTGTGCCAGATTTTCCTGAGCTAAAAAGAGAAGTTATGGATGAATGTAACAAATCTAAATTCAGCATCCATCCAGAGTAAGCAAGATGTATCATGATCTTAAGCGTACCTTTTGGTGGAAGGCGATGAAGAGAGACATTTCTATATATGTTGCCAGATGTCCCACCTACCAGCAAGTCAAAAGCGATCAGCAAAAGCTAGTAGCATTGTTGCAACTGCTAGATGTTCCAAGTTGGATATGGGACCAAATTTCTACGGTCTTTATTGGCGGCTTGCCCCGAACTAGAAAAGGCAATGACAGTATATGGGTCATTGTAGGTTGCTTCACAAAGACCACCCATTCCATCCTTGTCAAATTAATAGAACAGCTAACTTTATTTCAGAGAGATTGTCAAACTACATGGAGTTCCCAGTTGCATTTTCAGTGACCGCGATCCGATATTTGCTAGCAAATTCTGGGAAGCTTTCCAAGAAGAGCTTGGGACCAAGTTGAATATGAGCACCGCTTATCATCCTCAGATAAATGGCTAGACTGAGAGGGTGAACCGCATATTGGAAGACTTGTTGCGAGCATGCATTCTTGATTTTGGCTGGTCATGGAAAGATCATTTGCACTTGGTTGAATTCTCTTTTAATAACAACTAATAAGCAAGCTTGCAGATGTCGCCATTTGAAGCATTATATGGAAGGCCATGCAGATCTCCCGCATGTTGGGTGGAACCCGACAATCGATTAGAATTGGGTCCCGACATGACTCGTGAAGCAGTAGATAAAGTTGATTTTACTAAGAAGCGATTGCTCGCTGCTCAAAGCCGATAGAAGAGCTATGTAGACTAACGAAGAAGGCATTTAGAATTCTCTATTGGTGATCTTGTATACTTAAGGGTTTCGCCACTGAGAGGTGTAATTCGATTTGGGAAGACAGGGAAGTTGGCGCCGAGATTCATTGGTCCATTTCATATTCTCGAAAGGATTGGAACTCTCGCTTATAGGGTGCAGCTGCCTCACTGGTTGCCAGGGATTCACGATGTATTTCTTGTGTCCCAACTCCGGAAGCATGTTCATGATCTAGACTTAGTTGTCGAGGAAGCATCACAACGAGATTTGGAGATTACACCGAGCTTAGCAGTGAGGAGGGAGCCAGTGAAAATAGTTGGTAAAGAAACCCGAGTTTTGAGGAATAAGAGGATCCACTTAGTCAAGGTGCAGTGAAGCGGGGATCCAAGAGACTGTACATGGGAGACTGAGGATAACATCAAATAGGCTTATCCCATGTGTAGAGTAGAACATCTCCGAGTGACTCTTGTGTTGAGGTACATTTACAACACCTGGCATTTTCCGTTTTGTTCCTAGTTTACTATTGTTTCCTTTTCGGGGACGAAAAGCTTTTAAGTGGGTGAGATTGTAACAACCCGGAAAATCAAAACCAATTTAAAACTTTTATTTTGGATATTTCAATGAATTTTGAATAGTTAAAATAACTTATTTTAAATAATAACCATTAAAAAATTATTTTAATCGAAGTTAGAACGAATATATTTATTTTAATTTCAAAAGGAATTGGAAATAGTACGGTAGTTTGAAAAGTCAAATCTGAACTTTGATTGATTATACAGGATTCAAAATTTAATGAATTTTAGTGAAACCAGAAATATCTAAATCTGTTTAAAAATATCTTTCCAACGAATCCGAAAAACCAAATTTCATAGCGGGAATCCAAAATTATGGCCTGTTGAATATTCAGAATAGTCACAATGGAATATAGTATAATTTATAGCCCGTATAAAAGGGAAATTTTACAAACGACCTCCATTTTCGATGAAACCACTTTTGTCGGATCCGGATTGTCAAATTATTGCTAAGTTTAATTTTCCAGAATTTTTGGAATTGATTTGTGACGTAGTAAATTAAACTGTGATTTGATAATTTCTGTTGAATTTGATCGACAGTTCAAAAGGCCATTTTTCAAACGGTCTTCAAATTCGACGAAATTAATTTCGTTAGGACCGTATCGTCAAAATATAATTAGATTTATTTTTCGGGAATTTTCGAGTCCGTATGTGGCCTCAGTGAATTTCCATATATGATCGAACTAATTTAATAACGGATTTAAATTTTAAATTAAAGAGATCAAGCAAAAAATAGTCGTTTGGGTTGATGGGACTTAGCCCATTAATTCCGGAACACGGGCAATCAGGTAGGAACAATTCCAGTTGGACTTAAATTGGAGTAGTTAAGAATTTATGGATTTATTTGTAAAAATTAGGAATAAAATATTATAAAATCCTTTTTGTCTTCTTCTTCCAAACCCGAAATTCCTATGGCCGCCGCCTACCTCAAACCCATGGCCAAAATTCTTCCTCCCTTCCTCCATTAATTCCCATAGATTCACACCTCTAAACCCTTCATTCCTTTAGACAATATTCTAGATATTTTCATCCTCTTTAGTTCTGTACGGTTGGATCATCCCCAAGTGGCACGAGCTTCGAGAACCATGACCACAAACCTGCCGACTTTCCTCCCATACCGCACCACCAGACCTCCGCTGAGCTAGGCCCTACCTGCGGCGCACGTGCCCCTCTTCCTCCTCTCCGACGCTGCGCCATCTGATCTTCGAACCACTGCACCATTTGATCGCAAAGGTTAAACTAAGAAATGAACCCATCGTGAAAAGCATATGGCCTTGGGTTTGTGTTGAGGAAGAAGGGTGATTTTCTATTTTAATTAATTTATTAATTTAATTTAAATGTTAACAATACAAATTAATTCATAACTCGCTCATAATGAATCAGAATTGAATGATTTTAGATCTTATACGATCGTGAAACCGAGATCTACACTACTGCCCTGACTAGAACAGATTTTGAGCTGATCGAATTTTGGCAAAAAATTGCAGATCTGAACCACTCAACTCAAACGACGGTGAGATTTCTTATATTTTTTTATAATTAAAAGTTTAATTAATTATCGTCAGTTGAATCCATATAGTTATGATAATTAAATCAGATTTGTGTTTGGAAACTGTTAATTGATGATTGTTGATCATGATTCTCATGTTTATTAGGTCTTATTTGAATCTATGTTTTACTATCTGGTCTTGATTTGAAATAGAAATTTATTTTTATTTCAGATCTATGTATAGCGATTTGATGTTATGACAATAAATTTCATATTTTATTTAGGGGCATGAGACACGGTTTTTGTCAAATACAGATCTAAAATAAAGTGTTCATTCTTATTGTCCAATAAAATATCACTTTTTTTTAATGTTTGATTGAACTAGAATTTTCAATCAAATAAAAATATCACTTTTGGAATATTGTTTGATTGAACTAGAATTTTCAACCAAATAAAAATATCACTTTTGGATTGCTGTTTGATTGAACTAGAATTTTCAATCAAAATAAAAATATCACTTTTGGATTGTTGTTTGATTGAACTAGAATATTCAATCAAATAAAAATATCACTTTTGGATTGTTGTTTGGTTGAACTAGAATTTTCAATCAAATAAAAATATCACTTTTGGATTGTTGTTTGGTTGAACTAGAATTTTCAATCAAATAAAAATATCACTTTTGGATTGTTGTTTGATTGAACTAGAATTTTCTATCAAAGTAAAAATATTACTTTTGGATTGTTGTTTGATTGAACTAGAATTTTCAATCAAATAAAAATATCACTTTTGGATTGCTGTTTGATTGAATTAGAATTTTCAATCAAAATAAAGTATCACTTTTGTTGTTATTGATTGAATTAGAATTTTCAATCGAAATAAAGTATCACTTTTGTTGTTATTGATTGAATTAGAATTTTCAGTCGAAATAAAATATCACTTTGGTTGTTATTGATTGAATTACAATTTTCAATCAAAATTAAAGTATCACTTTTATTGAATTAGAATATTCAACAAAAACAAAATATAAATTCCTATCATTTTATGGAATTATCATAAAATTGAACATAAAATTGAAATGTTAAGGTTTTTAAAACAAAATAAAACATTACATTAAGAAGTTCACATTTTAATGTAATGTTAGACAATAAGAAAATGTACATGTTTTTAATCAAAACATGATTTCATATAAAATGTTCACATTTTTAATATAATGTTAGAATATAGAAAATGCACATGTTTGGAATAAAAACATGATTTCATTTAAAATTTTCATTTTCAATGACAAGAATAGAAAAATGGAAAATGTTCATGTTTTGAATAAAAACATGATTTCATTAAAAATTTCATATTTTAGTGCCAAGAATGAAAGTAGAGAAAAGGTACATGTTTTTAATCAAAACATGATTTCATTAAAAATATACATTTTTTTTGTAATGTTGAAAATAAGAAAAGTGTATATGTTTTTAATCAAAACATGATTTCATTAAAAATATACATTTTTGATGAAATGTTAAAAATAAGAAAAGTGTTCATGTAATAAAATCAAAACATGATTACATTAAAAATATACTTTTTAATGTAATATTAAAAATTAGTGAAAAGATTCATGTTTTAAAAAGAAAACATGTTTTACATTAAAAATTCACTTTTTAACGTAATAATAGAAATGTAGAAAAAGAAACATATTTTAAAATGAAAATGTGTTTTACATAAAAAATTCACTTTTAATGTAATAGTTGTAATTTAGGTAAAGATTTATGTTTAAAAAAAAATGTTTTACATTAAAAATTCACTTTTTAATGTAATAATAGAAGTTGGACAAACATTCATATTTTTTAAAATAAAACATGTTTATATTAAAAACTTTGTTTTTATGAAATGGATTAAAGCACATTTATAATTACATCGCATATATTAGAATTTATATGAGTTGTTAAAATTACATTTATAAATACGTCACATATATTAGATTTTATATGTGTTGTTAAAAGCACATTTATAATTACATCGCATATATTAGAATTTTCATGCGTTGTTATAATTACATTTATAATTACATCGCATATATTAGAATTTATATGCGTTGATAAAATTACATTTATAATTACAATCGCATATATTTGAATTTATATGCACTGTCGAAATTTCATTTATGTTTTCATTTGCATACATTAGAATTTATATGCAAAGTTGACTCGTCATTGGATAAATTTTCATGTAAATGATATATATTCTGTTTAGCAGTACATTGATATAATATGCCAATAAAAACATTCTTTTATTTGGCATGTTAAATACATTAGAGAAAATCGTCGAATGGTTTATATTTACATATAATTATATATATAAAAATATAAATTAAAATTAAATGAATAGCGCGCAGTAGTTCGCGTTTCGAAATCGTAACTTTAAATGATTATACCGAAAGATCCAACCATCGGATTTTCCCAAAACAGGAACTATTAGGACTGCTTTGGGATGATCTTTCCATCGATATAAACTTTGTTAAAATTCAATGGTTAGATTTCAGGATAAGTGTAAATCAAATTTCAATAAAAACAGCGCAAGGGCCGCCTATTGACCCGAAGCATCGTTGAATTAATTTAGCTATTTTCATATACATAAAAATAGAGATAAATCATTATTAAATACTGTTAACGATGTGAAATGTTTTTAAACTACATATATGTGAGAATCATTTGAAAAGGCCGAGTTATATCTCATTTCTAATGGTTATACGACGATCTAAATTGAAGATCTTAAAGATGGCGATTGAAGACCGGCGATCTTCACATCGAAAGGATAACTACTGATGCCTGACATTAGTTAACTACCAGTAAAAGTTAAAGTGGTAGTTGTTTGGATGTACTTGTTGATTTTCCGGATATGCGAGCACCTATCTACCGTGTTGGATATACGGGACGAGGAATAAGGTGACACCGGTTTCGTTCAGACCCAGAACGAACTTGTAAACGAATGTGTGTCCGACATTGAATTTCACTCCATGTAATTAAATTGGTTTCTATTTAATATATATTTGTGGTGGAGGAGAATTTATTCTCTTGCTTAACACCCTTTTTTGAGACGCATGAGCTCAAAGGTTATATATTGGTAGTTATCGATCGCATGGCGTGAATTTTAAATGTGACATGCCAAGATGCAATTGATCGAGGCTTTTGTTGAAAAGCAGAGCCTTGTGGATGATGATCAAAGCATAGCCTATTTCGACATAGCTTTGTGTATAACGTTACCTCGCGAGCCTCATACCCAGGTAAGAGTCAGAAACGGGAAAGGGAACATAGGTAGTGCACACGTTTCTTTCTAGCTAGAAGTGGTGTCAACGTTTTCAGGCCCTGACATATTTACTTGTGTGGTTGATGAAATGAGGCACCTCGGTTTTATTGGTCGATTGTGACCATTTTGTAGGTTCAACAGGACCGGGAAGCGTGTGTTCAGGTGATCCTGAGACATTGCTTGGGTGTCTCTAATCGGTTATGAGATCGTCCCTTGCCATGACTCATGATGGAAATCCACTCTCCGATATGACCGTAAACGCATATATGGCGACATAGTAGGATGGGGTACTATGCCGTCTAGGATTGATACATTTACTTGGAAGTATTTTTCAAACTTATTAGACACTAATAATAATATTAAAAATATTATTTTCTACGTATCAAGCATTTTTTATCATTATAAGGTAAAACTCTATCCTCCGGTTTGCATTGCATTGTGTGATGGGACTTGAGTCTTATAATGATTTCATTTTCTAAAAAGCATTGCGCTGTTTTTGAAATAAAATTTGTTATACTTATGCACTGGCAATCCAATGGAGTAAACCCGTTCCGCGTTAGCGGCGTGGTCGTGTGATTTGCCACATTGTTAGTTAGGAAAGATTTCTCATACCAGTCCCATGACTGACTCGTTGTTTGCTTCACTTTGCAAACTCGGGTGCCCTCTTTCCACATGGGCAGCCAGATGACAGGTTTAGGTATGGACACATTCTAGACTGGAGCTTGCTTATGAAGAGGATGAAGAACATTTCCCTTATTATCTTTTTATTTCTACTTGAGACATTTAGACATTTTTTATCTTTGATGTATTAGATGGAGTTGAGAATCGTTCCTCTCTTTGTTGAGACTTATTTCCTTCTTTGCTGAGACTTTTTTTTTGCTAAGTGTATCCTGTAACTGCATACTCTGATGTCTGTGATGTTTTGTTGTAATGACATTCTTATTTCCCCTGTAATGATTATGTGTTATGCTCTTATCTGAGATCTATTATTATTGTAATTATATTATGCTCCTATGATTATCCTTACTTTCGTACCACGGAAGTTTTGGGTTTTCACATCACATTGCCATTTTGAAAATACACGATTTATTTACCAACTGCTATAGACAAAATAAAAATACTATCATGTCAAGCAATGTGCGCTGATCTAAAAAATATAATAATATAGACATGTTGACATATATTGTGGTATCCAAAAATGCTGATATCAGGTGTAAAATACTTCAATTAAAAAGTTGCTTATTTTTCAAAATAAAAATTGTAGAAAAATTCTATAAATTAAATTATAACTACGTCTGAAAAATCTTGTCCAAATTAGAAACCAATATTTAATAATATTAAATAGTTATGGTTTTAAAACGATTTCATAGTGACTTTCTGAAAAATTGATTTGAACATAACTCATAATCTATAAGACGAATTTTTTTCTCTTCCACTAGAAAAATATCGGTCAACAAATTTGAATATTTCTTGTTTTGAAGAAATCAAACTTATATTGAATTTTGTATTACCAATTGAAGTTCAAAACGTTAAAATACGAACTGCCGAGGCGATATGAACTCGATTTAAATATAATTATAAATTATATGTTCAAACTTCGTATTAATAAATAAATTTCTTATAAAAACTATTTTATAATCCAAATATAATATTTAAAACAAATTTAAATGTTTAGAGTTAAATGGCTAAAGTTCCAAGTCATTACAATATCAGTCCCTACCCTGTCAACTTATAAGACATAACCTATTCATTGGTGTTACAACATCTTGGTTTCCCCCATTCGACCCATGCATGCTTATGGCTCTGTCGGAATGCACCCGTACCCACCTTCCAACCTTTGAATCTCTTACAATTCAAATTAGTAAAGCATGCTCTGGCCTCCACCTAGTGCGAGGCCCCTCTATCATACCAACAGGGATACTGGCTGATATGGGTTCCACAAACCAAGATTAACACAAGACACCTCCTAGGCTTGTTCCCCCATGTAACTAGGATTTTAAGAGTCCCATAACCAGATATAAACAATAAGACGTAGGACCTCTAATCTTATTAGTTAACAGGTTTAACTTAGTTGGTTTAAGTTCATTAATAAGCATGGTTGCAAATGACATTTCCTATAAATGTTATTTTGTTTACAACCCTTCCCCAAAAATAGACAAGCACCTGCTCTTATGTATATAAATTACAGTAACACATTTTACTAATTTACATTTGATCCACAAACTTTTCCCTAGCATGTTTTACTTAATATTAAATTAATTCCAATCTATTTAGATTAACATGTTTGATATTGTTCTCTTTTGTAATTACGTTAGATTTACAGTCAAAGGTTCACAAGTTATAATATACCCAATACTCCTTATCGTCAATACAAGTTATTCCAATTTATCCAAAATTATACACAATTCTAACAGAAATGTCTTAGGCTCTCGATGGCCTAGGCTCAGTGTAAAATAAAAAAGAAAAGGAGAAAACATATCCAGACTCAGACTAAATAAATAGACATAGAAAAGAGTGTAAATAAATAAAAGATAGAGAAGGGGATAAGGAAGAAAGGCGTATATATAAACATATAATAATTGTAAACAAAATAGATAATTGACAGTAAAACATTAACATATACACACATAAACATTTATACTTTTTAGATCCAAGTCATTTACTGTTAAAATACTGTTTAAATAGCAGATCTAAAAATAACTAGAACTCACAGTGATTTGGTTAAGGTCAAGAAATTGTCTCTTTAAATTGTTGTTGTAGAAAAACTAGGATTATCCCCTTTAATCTACGTTTTGGTAGCACCTTGGTATCTTCTTATTTTGTTTAGAAAATAGCTTGGAGGAAGAAGAATGAAAAGTGTTTATGTGTAGGAAAATGGTGAGCCTGCTAGCCTATTTGTAAATTAGCTTGGATAATTCTACACCTTTAGATTTTAGGTTATTAAATCAGACCTACACCTCAAGCTAGGTCAGCGTATGTATTTGGAAAATGAAAGATACCTGATTCAATTATAGGAATCTGTCCTGCATGTAGGTGGATCGACTCACCTACTAGCTGGGTTGACACATGAGTTGGCCCGCCTTGGACCTGAGTCGCCCAATAACCGTTGCTTCTGCGTTCAGGTTATATATATATTATACACTGTTTTTAGTTCAATCTTCTATAGTTCGTAACTTCTTCATATTCATTCCGATTTACGAAAAATATGACTCTATCCAAACCAAAATTTTGTAACGAACGCACGGTAAAGTCTGTTTTACCAAATTCTAAATATTTAAGTAATCAATTTTCATTTTATTATATAATTATGGTGTATTAAATTATGGGGTGTTACAGAACCCTAGTGTATTTTCTCTAAAAGTACACTAGTCGGAAGGTGGTCCCATACCTTGTCATGTTGGAAATTCAAACTCCAATACAAACCATGCAGTTTTTGATTATATACTAAGTACGTAGAGAATGAGATGCAAGCGTTCTGCTAGATGGTTATTTGTTTATGGTTAGATATACATTATGATATCACCAGATTTTTATTATAAAAATGTTTTGGGTTATTGCAAGCTAAAAATCGTGTGTGTTTATGTGTGGACTGGTCTTACGATTATCTTTTTCTTCCAAAAGAATTTTTGTAAAGTTAAACAAATTGATTGTGTTGTGAATTTATCACTGAATGTATTCCAAATTGATCTAGGTCAAGTTTGCAATGCTTCAAGTGTGCTCGGGTCAGATTGAGTACATTATCAGGTTAGGTTTTGCTTGGAGCTTTAGAAGGGAAAGTGGAGTCAAGACGTATACCCCTATTTTCTGGCAATAGATTATGATTCCTCTATGTGTATTGTACTGAAATGGTTGTATACTCTGATATTGTAATCATGTGTATACAGTTTAATTTTATATAGAGCATTTTGATATATTTTATTTTATTTGTTCTGCTGTGAGATTCTGATTTTCTTCTTATTCTTTTATTCTCATATTTCTTTCTCCTCTCATCCTCTAGTTTTCTTTTTATGAACAATATGGGTTTTCGATACTTGGGTTTTTGGTAAGTAATACAAAGTTATGTATTTTTATGGAAAATTCGAACTTCTAATTTTACGAGTCGTTACAGCATTCATACTTAATCATAATCCTACTAAAAAGATTTTGAACACGCCATATGAGATATGGACTAAGAAACATCCTAACATCCTAGAGTGTCTTTTATGAAGATTTGAGATATGAGGCTTTTTTAAATGTCTTTCTTCTGACAAGCTTGGACCTAAATTAGATAATTATTATTTTGTGGAATATCCAAAAGAAGCAAAAAGATATTATTTCTACAAACCCTCTAGGAATATAATGTTTATTGCACGAATTGGTACCTTTTAAAAGGAGAACTAGTCTCTGAAATGCTGATGGGAATAAAATAGAACCCGAAATGTCTCAGGAACCACAAAATACCAAAGAACCTTGTGTATATAAGGAGTTTAGTGGGAGTAATGATATATTCTTATTATTATATGTTGATAACATATTACTTATTAGGAATGATGTTAGTTTAAAATAAGAAATAGATACTGATTCTACAAAAGAGGATGCTTGGATTAAGAAGTTCATTATTGAACATAACGCATTATTGACCCAATGATTTTACATTGTGATAACAATGGAGCTATTGATCAGGCCTAGAAACTTAGATCTAATTAATGATCCAAACACATATTTAAGAAATACAATATTTTCCATGAAATTGTTTGTAGAGGAGATATACATATCTGCAAAATACAAGTAGATAATAATGTTACAGACCCACTGACTAAAACTCTGTTGCAGCAGAAGAATGACAATCACACCAGTTTCATGGGTATATGATACATGAATGATTGACTCTAGTGCAAGTGGGATATTATAAGAGTTCGTGCTTTAAATGCAATCCATTTAATGTGATTAATAACAGAGTTAATGTTATAATTTTATTTTTGAATAAAAGATCATGTTATATTTACTGCGTAATATATGTATTAACATAATAGAAGTCCTTAGAATTATAATACATAATTATATAGTTTCAAGTAAATGACACGGAAATGGATTATATAATATAATAAGTATCATAATTCTTATATGTCCCTAGTCAAGTTTTATTGTCTATAGGACAACAATAAAACATTGAGACTAGTATGTTTATTGACTGATGATCATATCTTATTGATTATTAATATGTGTGATATTAATTTAAGTACATAAATACGTATTAGAGAATAGTATATTGGGCTGACCCAACATGAGAAGACTTCATGGAATATAATTAATAATGTCATATGTAATTCTCATGGTGATAGTGATATAATGGTCCTCAGACCTGAAATCATTATATATTTTGTTTGAGGATATTTGTGTTTTGTTATCATCAAAAGTTACTTTTAACCAACTAGACGATAAAGGTGACTATCGGATACATCTCGAATCGATTAAATAATATAAATGAGCTAGATGGAATTTAATCCTACAATATAAGTTGATATATCTGTGTGCCTCTTGATTGAGTATGAAATGCATGGTCGTGCTCAAATATTGATTTGTTTTATATAATCTGCTCATCAATCAAGATAAAAGGATTAAATTACAAAGAGGATGATATGTTCCGTGCCACGAGTTTAATCTTGGATATAATAGTTAAAACGATTAAATTACGTTAAAACACTGGTCATTGAGAAGGTTGTATCGAACCATTGATTTTATTATGACTTGGGTAATAACGATGTATTACTAGATGTCGCTCGATGTATATAATTTTAAATATGATTTAAAATTATTGCCAACGTTGTAATAACCTATATGGTCACACAACAGAACATTTGAAAAAGGAAGAACTATTCTTAATGAATAAAATATCAAACATTGATTATTTTATTTATTTGTAATGATGAACCATATACTATAATTTACCCCCTTTCTGTTGTCGTATAAATAAAAGTTGCGACGACCCATTTATTCATTGTCAGAAAAATACGAGGCAAAAAACAAATGTGGCAAAATCGAAATCCATGGCTAGGGTTAGTACCCGATTTCTACCTTTTCTCCTTCGATCCATTCGACGGCTTCGAAGAGGCGTTTGTGGATACCAATAGAGACAATGCCCTCGCCAGGTGCACTAGGGTTTGATTTGTTCCAAATATGATTTGACGTCATGTAATTGCAAAAGCTAAAAGTTATACATCAAACTTGATTTATATATTTTTTTCATAGATCTTAATATTATTTTGGGCTGCAAATTTTGAATCCCGCTTCCAATTTGATTTAAAACCCAACAACAATTTGTTTAAGGGTGATAGGATGTTCCCCACCTCAACCGTATACCTAATGCCTCTTGTAGACTCTTTCAAATTTCGCTCGTGAAAATTAGACCGCTCACTCATTTTGTCGAATGAGACTCCATGAAGCTGAATGACCCATGTAATATAATGGGACCCCGATTATGCAACCGACCTCTTACACCGAACTGGTATAAAGTGGGCGCTCTTAGTTAATTTATCAACACTCACCCAAATGCTATGCTCCCCTTCCTTGATCGAGGTTTCCATTGGTACACTCTCCAACCTCTATTACAGTAAATCTAAGGGCTGAAGTAGTGCTCCGGGCATCTTTTGCGCTGCCTTAACTCTTTGCTAGATTAAGTATCTAGCGACAACCTCTACCACATTCTTCATCATACTGGGGAAAAAATAAGACTCACTTCATATATTTGTGCATTTTAACAACATCGAGATAGATGGTCATCCAGGAGTGGTGTGCCTCAGATAATATCATACTCACTAAATCACTGATGCGGAGTGCACATAACCTCTCATCTCTTCTCATCCATCTCTTAGAATTTATGAAATAACAGCGTAGATTCTCGAACGCTCCCCTTTTCTAATCCTATCTATGATGCCCACTAATTCTATGTTCTCTTTCTACCTCAAACCAGTATGTTCAACAAGAGTGGGCTAAACCTCTAATGCAGCAAGTAATATGAGAGTGAAATCCATAAATATTTTAAAATCAAATTTGTTTATGAACTCCAAATTCCTCCATTCTACTTATAAGGGACTTAATATTTCTGTGATGAGCTCCCTATGCCACTTGCATTTAAAGAAGGAAATAATGCGCTATAAGCATGTAAAGCTTTTATGACACGACTATCAGATGTGATAATCAAAATCATACGTATCGTATATCTCACAACGCATGAATAAAGTAAATAAAAAAATATAGACGATAATGTTATGAGTGTGAATTACGGATCTTAAGGATAAATTAACAATAGAGGGGAAATTATCAGTATTCAAAAGGGTTCGGTTTGGAGATGCTTGTTAATGGCGACAACTGACTTTTTCTTTATCCAATTTCTCTTCAACACACCTTTGTTTCCTTCATCACAAACCTCACCTCTCTCTCACCTCTCTTCTCTCGCCTAAGTACCTTGCTTTCATCATCTTGAGTTTTCATCAAACCCTAATTTCAATTTTTAGATCTAACCCTATAATCTTCGAGATCTCCTTCGCTTCATACTTAAGCCCTGCTTTGCTATTCTTGCGCCTCGTCCATGGTGCGGTTTCTTATCCAATCTTCTTATTTGTGATGATTTTGACTTACTGTGGTTGATTTGATCGGCTTTTACGCGGAGTCAGTTGAGGCACTTTTTGGCAAGCAGTATTTGATTTGTTTCGCACCTTTCTTTTGCAAGATTTGATAAGCTATAATCCTAATTTACCAAGTATGCAAATAAAATCTGATTATATGCTCTTACTTAGTGAGCTGGAGGTGGGTTGGTTTGTTGAGTGGTGTATGGTTTTGATGGGCATTCTACAATTGTCGATCTTAATGTTTTTCCTCTGTTCGTCTTGTTTATGCTGATTTGGGGACTGTTTTCATTGGGTTATTGTTTAGTCTGGTGTTGGTGCTTGGATTCTTGGGAGATTGGAAATTATTTCTTTCTTTTTTTGGTTTGTGAGAATGGTTCATCACCGTCGAGCAATGACAAACATGAGATGCTTTGCACTGCTCTGGACGATCTGCTTGATGGAGATTTTGCTTGTTCTTACTCTCCAAAAATTACCATGGATGTTGTTTGTTATTGGGTGGGTTTACTGTCCTTGTTTCTGTAACCTACATGGATGTGATGCTCCACCATGTGATGCTTTGCGCTTGCTTGTATTCGTTTGCTACAGTTTCTTGGAGAAGCTTACACTGCCTTTCATGTCATCCTCGTGACTAAGTGTTATCTTTCTTTTGGAGGGTTTCATGTTGTATTGTATATTCTAGTTCACGAATGTAATTTCACTACGCCGAGTAGTATGTAATGTATTTTTATGTAATGCGCCCCCCTGCGTGGAATTGCTTTATAGTCTAGTAAATTAGCTAGCCCTAGTGCTTTAAGCCTGTAAGGTAGAGTGCTTAAAATTCCGTTAATGGTGGATGGTCCACCTTTAAAACTGAATTAGTTGATTGTCAATCACAATTACCTGTATTATAATATATTTTTATTATTGGTCATAATAAAAAGGTGTTTGCAGTCACCTTAAAAACCGATCGGCTTTGCAAATAAACTATAGAGCGGGAATAGTGTTTAATGGAATTTATGAACATTTCAAAATCTTTTAAATATATCAGAATCATATGCAATCAGATATGAAATAGTCACAGAATCAAACATAGATGCAAATAATGAGTAAAAAAGTAAAGGAAAGAACACATTAGGATTTTATACTGGTTCGGAGTTACCTTACATCCATTTCCACACAACTCAGGGTTGTGTAGATTTCTTTTCAAATAAATATCAATATTACAACCCTCGATTTCAAGGCCATAAGGTAAACCCTGCATATTTCCACAGTACGATGAGACTCAATTGATTTTTTAGGCTACAATCACACCCAAATGATTTATCGGCCACAATCGCATTGCTTCAAGTTGTTTAGATGGATATATAGACTTGATATACTTCATGCTGATTACAAATGATCCTACAACTTTGAATAACACTTAGATCTTTGAGAGAGAGAGAGAGAGTAGATAATTAAATTAGGTATAATTTGGTTTGTATCCCTTTGAATTTCAGTAGAGTTTGGTCAAGGACTCTAGAAAATTCAGAAAGGAAATGGAGTGGAGAAGAAGTGAAAAAGATAATGAAAAATAGTTGAATTTTTTTTTCTGGTTGGGTATTTATAAGGAAACAAAAGCCATGTCCATTTACAAAGAGATTTAAATGAATATACACATCTTTTAAAATTTTAAATTTGAATAAAACGACTATGATGTCGAAATGGGTATCCCTACATGTCGACATCCCCTTTGTATTTTTGAAAATTGAGTTTTTGAAAAATAATGGAAATGATGTTCAAATAGATCAAGGTAATTCTGGGGCTTTAAAAAACTATTTTCCCATATTATAAAATATTGTAATAGAATAAGAATATAGATTTCAAAACATATATTTAAAATATATAAAAGTGATATTAAAACTTAAGTGTATATATATATATATTAAAATTTGGACTTTAATTTTTTTTTTAAAACAATTCGGAGACTTGTTAAACTTTCTATTTATAATATAAGTCAATAATAACACTTGTTAAACATTCTAGAAAATGATTTTGAAAATAAAAAAATATTTAACATATAAAACTATAAATAAGAATATAAGAAAAAAATTGAGATTAAAAAAATTAAAACTTTGAAATTAAAAAATAATAAATTACAACAATAACAAAGGGTAAAATATTTAAAAACAATAAATGTTTAGAAATAAAAAATAAGTTATTCAAAACAGTTTTGATTTTGAGGCTAAGAAATAAAAAAGTAAATTTTGAAAAACACTTTTGAAAGTGCGCGGGATCCATCCCATTATTAAAATCTAAATAAAGATGTTAGTGCTATTAAATTGTTACTTATCTTGATATCTTAAACTCTTGATACTAATGAGTCTTCAATCTTGAATTCTTCATCTTTTTAATTTTCAATCTTTAATCTTTATATTGTACAGTCTTCATTCTTAATACCTGTCTACAAATATCCTACATATACGTATATAACTCAACGTAGAATATTAGTATAGGTATTAATATGTCATAAGGTTGTTGTCATTAAAACCATCTTCTTAGGAACTAACAATCTCCCTTTTTTAAGATAGTTTGTTTATAAAATATAATTTACCTTGATTCTTTAGTTACTCCCCCTTACTCGAACAATTCCTCAATTATTCTCCCTTGCTCAAAGCCTATTTTATAATTCTCTCCCTTTGTCATCAATAAAAACCAAACCTAGACTGATATGACTCTAGTACTTCCCCTTAAACTATGATAACAACCTTACCATTTATGTTAATATTAGGAATCAGTGGAACAAAAAACAAACAATATCAATATTAAACTGACATAATGTTAATAATCAATCAAATCGTTATATAAAATCAAATCATGTTTTCACATACAATCAATAAAACCATCATGTTTCCATACACAACCAATCCAAATTTAAATGTATCAAATCCATTTATAGCACACCAAATAAAATCAAATGTTTCTTCGAACTTCTACAATCCTTATTCACCGAAGATAGGATAAGCCTTTATAGCATCCCAGTCTCCATTATTTTTGGCAAGAGTTCCATTTGGGTGTTATTGTCTTTTTATTTGTTAAGTGCAGAAATCATCCATTAAATGACATTGAAATGTCTCTCTTGTTCTTTAATCAAATGCGTTTGACCTTATTCTAAGTTACATTGATTATGGAAAATGGAAGTAAGGATATTCTTGAAAGAATTGATTGTCTCTTCAAGATTTTCGCTCAAATTGTGAGTTGGAGAATCGATAATTTTGATGGAGCAAGTAGGTAATAGATGGAGACTAAAGAAAAATGAAAACGTAAATTTTTCTGCAAGAAATAGATATTTATAGGCACAAGAATTCATTAGAAATGAATAGACACTGGCTGGTTAAGAGAATTCAAATTCAAATCATAAAATTTGAAAATGCTAATTGTATGTCGACATGGAGGGATGGGCATGTCGACATGGTCCTTTCAAAATTTCAATTTTGCAATTCTTTTTGTATTGTGTTTTGGTTTCATATATAAACACACTTAACACAATAATAGGCATTGCAGAGATGTTTTATAGTTAATGAACAAAAATAAAAGATTTTCGCTAATTATATTAATTAACGATACATTGAAATGATACATAACAATAACTAGATAGGAAAAGAAACTAATGCAACATGGAATTAAAGCTAAAATTAAGCAGAAGATGATGATGATGATGATAGTCCGAGCTTGCAACTTACTTTACCAAAGAACTTATTCATTTTTATGGATATCTTATTCGTTTTCTTACTGAATGACCTTTTTAGAATCGTTTGATTCTCCATAATGATCTTTTAATTGTTAAGAATGGTTTTGTTAGACGAATTGGCGGGATTTGCGGGATATTCAACACTTTCAAAGGAAGTTTCTTCTTCTTCCTCTTCCACAATTTCCATTCCTTCCACTTTTTCTTCCTCTTCTTCTTCCATTTCATAAGTTAACCTTCCCTCTTTTTCCGTAAGTGTTTTATATGGTTTAAAGTGGAATCTTCATAAGTGAGATATTTCTATAGTTAAAGACCTTTCTGGAGACAAGCAGTTCTCTTTTGAATTCGACAACAAGTAAAGTAAATTCCATGGTATATAGTATTTTCACCTAATGAAAAGTTTTTGGGTTGAAACTCATCTACGATGACTTAAGCCCAATTAATGTTGAATTTTCCATAAATGGCGAAAAGATCTTTGCAAACTTTCATGGTTAGGTTATCGAAATTTCTCGATCTAGGTGTGATAGTGTGTTGAAGAAGTAGGTTCAGAATTCTTGGTTTTAGGCAAAATTAGAGATTTTTGAATTCTAAGTTATCATCTTCTTCAAAAATACGATGGAAAGTCTCCTAGTCATGTTCAATGAATTTGAATTCCAAGAGATCCATTCTCATGCTCTAATACCCTAAAATATTTCCTAAAATTTGATAGTCTAAATAATTTGAGTGCCGTTCACACTACTCCAAACTTCACATTCATTTCCTTCATAAAAACTGCGGTTTAAATTTGCATAAAACATTTTCACAAGGTTGGGATAACATACAAAATCATTTTCTTTGGAATAAATCGAGCTAAGAATTTGATTTTTTAGAAAGAGATATTTGATTGACATTGAAAAGTGTTTATTTTATTACTCTTATGCTTTATCTTTTGTAAATAAATAAATGATACTTTGGTTACTTTTGTATGTTTTTACAGGATGTCAAGAAATGCCTCCTTCAATTCAAATCAAAGGCCAACTACAAGAAAGAACTACTTCCTCACATCAAATTCATTTCAATTTCAAAAGAAGTAGTAGCTCACTGGTAAAGGCATAGGAATTGGTGCTGAGAGACCTAAGTTCGAACCCCGTCAAGCTCACTTTTTTGCCAAAGAAACGGAGTGCGTTCACACTGGCCCCTTTTGCTTTGAGAAATATCTGGATTAGTGTTATGTTATATATATACATACACATATTCATGTGTATGTATTTATGATGTGCACCAATTAACATTTCAGCAATAGCCATATTCTCATCATGGAAGTAAATTCAAATCATTCAATTTCAATTAGAAGAATTTCTGATTGAATTGTTGCCAAGAAGAAAAACCAATTTTGAAGATTTTATCTTATATTGCCTTTGGAGTCTGATAAGCGTCCTTGTTTGGAAGAATTAATTAGATGCACTCTTCTATCAATCAAGCCACATGGGAAAATTGAAAGATATGGAAAATATTTACCATGATATGCCCAGATTTTCTCCAATCAAGTTAGTCAAGGAAGGCAAGAAATATTCATGAATGAGGAGGCCCATTTATTCATAGACCTAATTAGGGTTTTCCCATTCTCATCTATAAATATGTGATTGTAACCATTGTAAAAGGCATCCATTCTTCTGTACTCTCTTTCAGTCTTAATAAAGCTTTCTTTTCTTTAGTTTCTGCATTTTATTTTCATGGCATATTGTGTTGTCTAGTCAATTAGATTTGCTAGAACACAATTTGCTATTGCTTCTATTTTTCTTACTAGTGATTGACCGTCTGATTAGATTCAGCGGTGATCCTAGTTTTTAATTTTCAGTTGTTGATTTCTTCTCTGCAATTTTATTTCAAGTGTTCTATTTTATTTTAATCATTGAATTTATTACAGATCCGATTAGATTCGAATCTGTAGTGAATTTAATTGCATCTTTTATTCGTAGTTTCAGTTTTTATTTTACTTTGCGAAAAAAAAATCAACCTCCAGCTTCGTCTAACACGCCCAAGAAAAATAAATAATAATTTTTAATTAAACCTCCCTGTGTTCGACCTGTATGCTACACGCCTGTATGCTTGCAGAATTTATTACAAATGTCGCGCTTTTCTAATTCATAGATCAGCGACGATCAAGTTTTTGGCGCCGTTGCCGGGGAGGTAAACATTGAATTTTATTATTTATTTAATTTCTGATTCGTGTTAGTTTTATTTTTTTTATTTTTCCTTTTTGTGTTATTGTATATATATATATATAAAAATCTTGAATAGTTGGTTTGGTATTAAACATTGATACCGTAATCATCTAAGCAAGAGAAAAAAATAATAATAACTTGCCATTTTCACTAATTTTCTGCCTTTGCAACTTTTTTCTCTTTTATTCCTTTCCTTTTTTTTTAAGATCATTTCTATCCTTTGTACAAATTTCTTTCTTCTTTTACAACTCTTTTAACAATTAAAAAAAAAAGAAACTTGCAACTTTTTATTAATTTCTTTCCAACAACAATTCTCTTTCACCTCCTACAATCTCTCATTCTTATTTTTTCCCACTTATTTCTTTCCTTCAATCACCTTTCTAATTTCACATTTATTTATTTCCTTCTCTAATTCCTTTTTCTCTCGACAAGTTTCATAAAAAATAAAATCCCTCTTTCTATTTACACATCTTCTTTATCCCTCATCACCTCCACTCTTCTTTACAGCCGATCACAAATCAGATCATATAACACATCTGAGACCATCACTCTTTGCTTACATAATTCAACAATTTCCATCATCTTCCTTGCCAAAATTCACACCGTCCATCCTCCTCTATCAAATAACAGACTTCACCAACGTTCACAGTCAACTTCTGCCACAGCGATCTCATTTCGAACCCCACTGCCAACCATGGTCCAAACTAGTTTTCTCCGAACCTTTCACCCTACACAAACCCGTCAGTCCCCATCACATACGGCTGTGATCTTCACCATCGTCGGATACACCATTCACGTCTGATCTGCCTTCGTACCAATTATTTCAGATCAAATGCACTCCATTCCCCTCCTCCTGTAAACCAAACCACCCCTTTGACCATCCCCAATCTCACACCCCCACTCAATACCACATACCAACCCTTCTTCCCTGTTGCCTCGCAAAATTCCGACTAACACTTCATCACAGCGAGCCAACCTTGGACCAAATCTCTCCAAACACCAAACAGGAAAAAATCGCTCTCTGCCATTAAACCAAGAACAACCACAAAATCAACCAACTCCTTCATACACAACCAATCCGAAGCCAAACAAGTTTTTTGTTTGATATGTTTTCAAAAAAAGGGGCGTGAGTTCTGATTTTATTCGGGTGATCAACTGTGTCAATTTTGGTTCAGCAGTTTTCTTTGATTGACTGAGAATCCAAACCCTAAACACCTTAGTCGAAAACTCAGATCTGAAAACAACAAATCTACCTCAGATCGAAAACCACTGCTGAACTCACAGATCGAAAACCGATATAAAAAAAAAATTGACTTCGATTTTGGGCAATTTTGTTTTCTTGAGAAATTGGGTTAAGCCGCTTGTTTTTAGAGTTGAATCTGGTGGTACTTAATTTGATTTAGCAGATGATTTGTATCCTGAATGAAGAGGGTGCGTGAATAAAAGGCAGGAGACCTGATTTTCTTGTTTACTATTTATCTGAGATTTTGTTTCCAAAAAACCTGAAACTCGAATTTCGAAAATTCGAAGTCTTTCTTCAAGTCGTGATTTGTTTTCTAAAGTGAGAAAAAAAAGGGAATTGCGTGAGCACTGAGAACAGAAGGGGCGATTTGTTTCCTGAAACAGCAGAGGAATTGAGGGGAAGCCGAGCCAATATTTTTTTTTCCCTAAATTGATTGGTTCAAGTCTTTTGGTTTGAGAATGGGTAATATTCGGGCTCTCTTGATATAGGGTTGGTAATCTTTTGGTTCAAATTAATTTTTTTTTTGAGTGTTCGTTTTGTAAAGGAATCATTTGTTTGGTAAGGTTGCATTCATTGTTTTAGTGGCAAGTTGTTGTACTGCGTCTACACGTAAATTGCACTCGACTGTTTGCAGTAGTTCAAGAAGCAACTGAGATAATATTTTTTTCCTTCTCTGCTCTTGTTTCACTTTTATTGCAACTTAATTCTTTTCTTCATTTCAAAAAAAAAAAAAGAGGAAGAAGAAGAAGAATAAGACCATTCAAAAACAAAGATTGAAGTGAAGAAGGAATTCAAGCATACAAATCAAAGGAAATCGAATCGAAACAAATTGCAAACACTGAGATTTTAATCACTGACGCTTCTCAACTGCTCTGGACGGACTGCCACACCCCACTGTAAAATTTTCTGTACTCTACAGGTGCTCTACTGCAAAGAAAAAAATATAGACAATTGTTGTAAAAATTTTCTGCAGGGGCAGCGGCTTTGAATGTACAATTTTTAATTTCTGCAATTATTTTGCGTGATTGCTGTTGTTTCTGCATCTTTTATTCATTCTGTTAAGGGCAATACCCCAATTCACATAAGGTGAGGGATTTCATCACCCTTTCCTTAGCCCACAAATTGCATTTCATCGTAGAATCTGACTAATAATAACGGTTAGACATTGGACTTAAGGGAGTCACGGGCTCATCTAGGGCTTAATTATATTGTGATAGTTGATTCATTTGGAACGAATTATTTCTTGGTGTCTAGACTACGGCAGAGAAATAACCGTTTACAAATATTACGGTGATTCGTAAATATTATATCGGTTGTTACTCTGAAGGTACTTAAACCTTCGGCTACATTGCTAGGGTGATTCCTGGTGCACCGATAACTCCTGTCCGTTAACTGGCTAAGAAATCTTTTGATCTAAGTAATCAAACACATCACTTTATAATTTTGGGTTAAGAGCCAATAAGGACAGAAAACTTCATTGTAGCTAATTTCTGTGCTTGCATTTAACAACAATGAGTGAAAAAAGTGTTAGCCAACAAAATTCTCCTAGGGGTTCTCGAATCAACCAAAATTTTCCACCCGAATTGGATCAAAATCGAGTGAATCAAAACTTTCCAAACTTTGGGGATCAAAACCAAATAAATCAAAATTTTCAAAACCTCAATATTCAAATGGATAGACCCTTGTCTCTTCGTGATCGATGTTATCCTACTAGGACCGTTCAACCATCTGTCATTGTGTTCCCACCAGCTGAAGGAAACAACTTTGAGCTAAAACATTCTTTTATCCAAGGGGTACCAAAATTTACTGGGTCTGAAAATGCTTATGAATTTCTAAGTGAATTTGAATTGTATGCGTCCACAACAAAAATGCAACAATTATCTAACGAATCGATCAAGCTAAGGCTAATTCCATTTGCACTACTTGAAAGCGCTAAAAGATGGCTAAATTCTCTTCCACGACATTCCATAAGAAGTTGGGATGAATTTTCACTGCATTCTTGAAAAAGTTTTTCCCTTTCCATAAAACTCTAAAAATTCGAACTGAGATAAATCAATTTTGTCAAAATGAGGGGGAAACTTTTTCAAAATACTTTGATAGATTCAACCAGCTATTATATAGTTGCCCTCATCATGGAATTCTAAAAGATCACTTATGTCAAATTGCATATGAAGGGTTAAACTATCAGACTAGAACTCAGCTAGAATCAATGTGTGGAGGAGACTTTATGTCCAAAACAGCCGATGAAGCTTTGCGGTTTTTAGAAGATTATTCTGAAAAGGACATGCAGTGGGAATCGATTCGAGTTCCCATTCGTACTTCTACTAGAGGAGTGCATGTTGTGGACCCAAGTCAAATTCCCTTAGAAAATCAAACTCCTCAAACCGGAGAAGGGTTACCCCACTATTACTCTCAAGACCAAGCCAATGCCATAGCTCAAAATAATCCTTACTCATCCACGTACAACCCTGGGTGGAGGAACCACCCAAATTTTTCCTGGTCGAACCCTAATAATTCGGCTAACCCATCTCACGTGCAACCCTTTATTCCCAATCCGAATTACCAAGGTCCACCCCCCAATTCTCAAACCTCTCAAGCTACACCTCAATCCAAACAACCTTATAGGCACCCCAATTTTCAATCATCAAACCAATCATCTCAATCCTCTCAACCGTCACCAGACATTGTGCGTTTAGAAAAACAAATGGAACAAATGATGAATATGATAAAGGAACTAGCGAAAAATAACGAGAAAGGAAAGTTTCCTAGTCAACCTGAGGTGAATCCAAAATATAACTCTCGTACTGTAAATTCTTGTGAGGACGAAAACCATAATCCAGTCAACGCTATTACAACCCTTCGATCTGGAAAGAGGATTGATAATAACGTGGACGACCCTGACGAACCTCCTAACTCGACCCCAATCTCTAATCTTGATGATCACCTATTGGCTTCGAATGCCAAATCTTCTAAACCTCAAGTTCCCTTAAATGTTGGCAATCCCAATAGTTCTTCTCCCAGCGTCGGCAAACCCGACCCACCTTCGAAAATTAATGTTGGCAATCCCAACATTTCATCTTCTACACCCCTACCACCTTCTTCTTCGAATGATGAAACTCAATCTTGAATCGAAAAACCAGTAGCTCCTTTTCCTCATAGACTCAATAATAAGAAGAAAGCTGCAAATTTCGATAAAATCTTGGAAATTTTCAAACAAGTCTGTGTGAACATTCCTCTTTTAGACGCCATTGAACAAATCCCTCAATATGCCAAATGTCTTAAGGAATTGTGCACACAAAAACGTGCGACCAATGTCCCAAAAACCGCCTTTCTAACTGCGAATACAAGCTCTGTTCCTTCGAATCTTGCCCCAGTCAAGTATAAAGACCCTGGCTGCCCTACGATTGATTGTAAAATAGGAAACACTCACATCTCTCGTGCCCTACTCGACCTTGGTGCCAGTGTCAACCTTCTCCCTTATACTGTC
Organism: Allium sativum; assembly: GCA_030737875.1. NCBI lineage: Eukaryota > Viridiplantae > Streptophyta > Magnoliopsida > Asparagales > Amaryllidaceae > Allium > Allium sativum. The sequence continues at coordinate 743,464,873 of CM060921.1, forward strand.
TATCGTCAACTTGGACTAGGGGAGATTAAACCAACAAACATCACTCTTCAACTAGCCGATCGATCTGTCAAAAAGCCATTGGGAATTATCGAAGATGTCTTGATACAGATCGAACAGTTTTACTTCCCTTTCGATTTTATAGTTCTAGAAACAGAGCCTGTCTCAAATCCCAATGTTCAAATACCATTGATCTTAGGACGCCCTTTCTTAGCAACCTCTAATGCTGTCATTAATTGTAGGAATGGTCAACTTCGACTTTCCTTCGGGCACCTATCCATTGAGGTAAACATCTTTAATCTCAACAAACAACCTAGGGATTTTGAGATCGATGAAATTGACATGATTCAAACCACAGTTGATGAAACCTCTAGTGACACTTCTGAAGCCCTGAAAATGTGTCTTGACCATTTCGCCTCTGATTTCGATGAACTCGAATACATTTCTGAGCTCAACAAAATTCTTGACTCCGACACTTCGTCACCTGAATCTAACCAAGGAATGTTGACCAATGTTGATACACAAGAACTTCCTAAGTTAGACTTCAAACCCTTGCCACCAGACCTTAAGTATGCCTACCTAGATTCTTCAAAAACTTTTCCCGTAATCGTGGCTTCCTATCTTATCGAGGACCAAGAAGAAAAACTTTTGGATATCTTGCGGGAAAATAAAGACGCCTTGGGGTGGGAAATTAGCGATATAAAAGGAATTAGCCCATCAATTGTGGAACATCGCATACATTTAGTTGATGAGGCTAAAACCACCCGTGAGGCTCAAAGGCGATTAAACCCAAACACGAGAGAAGTGGTCAAGGAGGAGATAATCAAATGTCTAGACAATAACATCATCTATCCCATCTCTGATAGTACTTGGGTGAGTCCGGTACAAGTTGTACCAAAGAAGTCAGGAGTCACAGTGATCAAAAACGAAAGTAATGAACTCGTCCCAACAAAAATCAAAACCAAATGGCGTGTGTGCATCGACTATCGAAAGCTTAACTCAGCCACATGAAAAGACCATTTTCCCTTGCCTTTTATTGACCAAATGCTCGAACGCTTAGCGGGACATGAGTACTAGTGTTTTTCTCGATGGATACTCTGGCTATAACCAAATCCCTGTTGCTTTAGAGGATCAACATAAGACCACCTTTACTTGTCCCTTTGGAACCTTTGCTTATCGTCGCATGCCTTTCGGTCTTTGTAATGCCCCCGCGACTTTCCAAAGGTGTATGATGAGTATTTTCTCTGATATGGTGGAAAAATTCTTGGAAATATTCATGGACGATTTTTCAATATATGGATCATCTTTTTCCCAATGTCTCACTCATCTAGAACTCGTCCTTAAACGTTGTAAGGAGAAATCACTCGTGCTTAATTGGGAGAAATGCCACTTTATGGTTAAAAGGGGGATAGTTTTAGGTCATGTCGTCTCCAAAGATGGTCTAGAAGTCGATAAATCAAAAATCGATTTGATTGCTAATTTACCTCCTCCCAAGTCTGTCAAAGATGTTCGTTCATTTCTTGGCCATGCGGGATTCTATAGAAGATTCATTAAGGATTTCTCGAAAATTTCAAAACCTCTCTCGAATTTACTTGCCAAAGACGTAAAGTTTGAATTTTCCAATGATTGCAAAACATCTTTTGAAACTCTTAAATCACTCTTGACCACAACTCCCATCATTCAACCTCCTGATTGGACTCAACCCTTTGAACTTATGTGCGACGCTTCTGACTTTGCAATTGGAGCCATCTTGGGTCAGCGTATTGATAAACTCCCTCGAGTCATTTATTACGCCAGCAAAACCTTAAACGAGGCCCAACTTAATTACTCAACTACTGAAAAGGAATTTTTGGCAGTTGTCTTCGCTCTTGAGAAATTCAGACCATATCTCATAGGATCCAAAGTCATAGTTTACACTGACCATGTTGCCCTACGATATTTGCTTTCTAAAAAGGATGCCAAGGCCCGCTTGATTCGTTGGATCCTTCTTCTTCCAGAATTCGATATAGAAATACGAGATAAAAAGGGTTCTGAAAATGTCGTAGCTGATCATCTCTCTCGAGTTGATCACGAAAATGATAACGACACCCAAATCAATGACTATTTTCCTGACGAACAACTCCTTTCGATCTCTTACACCCCTTGGTACGCTGACATTGTGAATTATCTTGTCACACAACAAATGCCCGCTGAATGGTCGAAACAAGATAAACAAAAATTTCTCTCGAAAGTTCGAAACTTCTATTGGGACGACCCATATCTTTTCAAATACTGTCCCGACCAAACCATTCGAAGGTGTGTGCCTGATCATGAACACCAAAGTATTCTCTCTTTCTCACATGACCATGCTTGTGGCGGTCATTTTGGAGCAAGAAAAACTGCTGCAAAAGTTTTGCAGAGCGGTTTTTATTGGCCTACACTCTTCCGTGACGCTTTCGAATTTTGCTCTAAATGTGAGCGATGTCAAAGAACGGGTCGAGTCTCTAAGAGAAACATGATGCCTCTCAACCCCATTTTAGTGATTGAGTTATTCGATGTTTGGGGCATCGATTTCATGGGACCATTCCCTAATTCATTTGGGAATCTTTACATCTTACTTGCGGTAGATTATGTCTCAAAATGGGTTGAAGCCATTCCGACCAAAACCAACGACAATAAGGTTGTTGTCAAATTCCTCAAAGAAAACATCTTTTCACGCTTTGGCACACCTCGAGCTATCATTAGCGATAATGGCACTCACTTCTGTAATCGTGCTTTTGAGTCTTTGCTCAAGAAATACTCAATCACACACAAGCTGTCGACCCCCTACCACCCACAAACTAGTGGGCAAGTAGAAGTCTCCAATAGACAAATCAAACAAATTCTTGAGAAAACCGTGAATTCCAATAGAAAAGATTGGTCCGTAAAACTGATTGATGCACTTTGGGCTTTTCGCACTGCTTATAAAACCAATCTAGGGATGTCACCATATCGATTAGTCTTTGGAAAGGCCTGTCACTTACCTCTTGAATTAGAGCATCGCGCTCTTTGGGCCATAAAATTTTTGAACTTTGACTTAGAAAAAGCCGGCTCACACAGGAAGTTACAAATTTCTGAATTAGAGGAATTAAGAAATGAGGCGTATGAAAATGCGAAAATCTACAAAGAAAGAACCAAAGCCCAACACGACAAAAACATACTTCGTAAGGAATTCAACATAGGTCAAAAAGTTCTTTTATACGACTCTAGACTTCACTTGTTTCCAGGGAAACTCAGATCTCGATGGACTGGACCTTATGTCGTGAAAACAGTATACCCTCATGGAGCGGTTGAAATTGAAAATCCTAGGGATGGAAAAGTCTTCAAAGTAAACGGTCAGCGACAGAAACCATTTTTGGAATTCGAGCAATATGACGAAGACGACTCTATCGATCTGCATGATCATCCACCATGAAATCAGGTGGTACACGTTCTTTTTCTTTTATTTTTCATTTTTTTTCTGCTTTAGACAGTTGGGACACTGTCTCAATCAAGTGTGGGGGGAGTCTGCATTTCATCCATTTTCATTTTTCGTTGTTTTTATTTCTTTTTATTTTCAGCCATTTAAGTAGGACCATCATGCATTTTAGACTGTAGTAACATGCCATTTTTTTTTGAAATACGACTCATTTTCAATTGATACAGCAAAATAAGTTTACAATTTTAGCCAGTTGATAGTATTTTTCTCTCTCAGCTAAGTTCGAATTTGAAATATAATGAAAAGTTTAATGTTGAGGGATAATAGTGTAACCGGTACATAGGGAGATTCTTAGGTGATGGCCATGAAATCTATTCTATATTGTAGACTTTGTTTAAATAAGTGGAGGACTTAAAATACTTATATTTGCTTTTCAAATCTTTAAAACTAAGTTGTGTCAAGTTGAATTCGCGTAACTCTCTTTTGTGCTTATATTTTCGATAATAATAATAGTATTCCAAGGGTATCCAACATTGCTTGTATATCGAGCGTTGGTGTGCAAACCCGCCAAGCTCTATCCGACACGTTGTTGACAAAGTCAAAGTTGGAATATCTTGGTCTCATTCTATGAGATTGGACACCTAAGGATTACCGACACGTTGTTGACAAAGTCAAAGTCGGCCTGCACAATCCGCCAAGCTCTTTACCTACTCTCCGTTAGTCCGCGAGGCAGTGCATGGGTGGTAAACCTTGGTCTTTATAGTTAGTTGTATGTACTTAATCATAAATCTTAAAAAATTTATAGAATAAAGAATAAGCGATAATACCTAAACACTTCTTGACCTTATTGATTTGACTAGCCATACATGAGAAAATTAGAATACCACTTTGCAAACTGTGCCAAGCAAACTAAGAATTTATTTCATGGCTGCACTATGTTATCAACCGAACCAACTGGCCAACCTGGAAATTAACATTTGAAAACTTGAGTTATATTGAAAATTTGTGACAAGTCGAGGTATCTAAAATAAAATCAACTGGTTGGAAATTATTAACTTAAATTGTTGTACCACTTTCCTGAAATAAGTCGTGTTGTCATTTTTCGTTTTTATTTTTTTGCATATGTCCATTGCATTCATGTAGTTTCATTAGAATCATAGCATACTGCATTTGGATTTTGTGGGCAGTATCCGCTGAAAACCCTCACGAGACACCACTCGTCCTACTAGGGACACCTAGAGGTTTAACGGCTTGTTGCATACGCTCAATGCAATCGTGTTTCCTACGAAAGTGCGACCTATCTAGTTAGTTTTTTATTTTTTTTTTTACTCGAGGACGAGTAAAAGATAAGTGTGGGGGTATTTGATTGACATTGAAAAGTGTTTATTTTATTACTCTTATGCTTTATCTTTTGTAAATAAATAAATGATACTTTGGTTACTTTTGTATGTTTTTACAGGATGTCAAGAAATGCCTCCTTCAATTCAAATCAAAGGCCAACTACAAGAAAGAACTACTTCCTCACATCAAATTCATTTCAATTTCAAAAGAAGTAGTAGCTCGCTGGTAAAGGCATAGGAATTGGTGCTGAGAGACCTGAGTTCGAACCCCGTCAAGCTCACTTTTTTGCCAAAGAAATGGAGTGCGTTCACACTGGCCCCTTTTTCTTTGAGAAATATCTGGATTAGTGTTATGTTATATATATATACATACACATATTCATGTGTATGTATTTATGATGTGCACCAATTAACATTTCAGCAATAGCCATATTCTCATCATGGAAGTAAATTCAAATCATTCAATTTCAATTAGAAGAATTTCTGATTGAATTGTTGCCAAGAAGAAAACCAATTTTGAAGATTTTATCTTATATTGCCTTTGGAGTCTGATAAGCGTCCTTGTTTGGAAGAATTAATTAGATGCACTCTTCTATCAATCAAGCCACATGGGAAAATTGAAAGATATGGAAAATATTTACCATGATATGCCCAGATTTTCTCCAATCAAGCTAGTCAAGGAAGGCAAGAAATATTCATGAATGAGGAGGCCCATTTATTCATAGACCTAATTAGGGTTTTCCCATTCTCATCTATAAATATGTGATTGTAACCATTGTAAAAGGCATCCATTCTTCTGTACTCTCTTTCAGTCTTAATAAAGCTTTCTTTTCTTTAGTTTCTGCATTTTATTTTCATGGCATATTGTGTTGTCTAGTCAATTAGATTTGCTAGAACACAATTTGCTATTGCTTCTATTTTTCTTACTAGTGATTGACCGTTTGATTAGATTCAGCGGTGATCCTAGTTTTTAATTTTCAGTTGTTGATTTCTTCTCTACAATTTTATTTCAAGTGTTCTATTTTATTTTAATCATTGAATTTATTATAGATCCGATTATATTCGAATCTGTAGTGAATTTAATTGCATCTTTTATTCGTAGTTTCAGTTTTTATTTTACTTTGCGAAAAAAAATCAACCTCCAGCTTCGTCTAACACGCCCAAGAAAAATAAATAATAATTTTTAATTAAACCTCCCTGTGTTCGACCTGTATGCTACACGCCTGTATGCTTGCAGAATTTATTACAAATGTCGCGCTTTTCTAATTCATAGATCAGCGACGATCAATATTCAAGTTCATAAAATTCAAAATCTATAAAGATAGCAAATTTACCCTATAAACTTTATCAAAGATTACAAAGTTAATGTAATCTTTCATAGCTTCCAAGTCATTAAAAAGAAAGGCTTTGATGGCTTTGGACTGCCTCATGGTACTTGAAGTGCTTGAGGAAGACATTTTTATTTTTATGAAGTGTAGAATATAATGAAGATAAGTTTTAATTTTGAATTAAAGGTGAAAAGTGATGATAAGAATAGAGAAATAAATAGGGATTCTATGGACATGTTCTCTGGTCAAGAGGTGCCTTTTCAGTACATTGGAATTAGTGAAAAGGTAAAGGGAATTTCAAGAGTTTGAATTCAAATTTTGAATTCAATTTTACAAGGGGAATGTTGGCATGGTGTATCTGGGCGTATTGACATTTGTACCTTCATTTATGTGTAAATTCTATTTTCAAATATGTGTGTGTATATCCTATATTCTAATATATGTAATTCCAGAAATAATATTAAATATAATAATACTTAAATATCAATATTCTGATATTTATAATTTAATTAAAATAATAATATTATTAACCTTTTTGAGTTTTAAATTTTAAATTTTAGATAGTGAATGTTAATTTATAATTCAAGAAATTTCAAAGAAATCAAGCAAGTAATCAAAAAACCATTTAAATAAATAATTTCAGTCAAAGTAATATAAATGCGTACCTATTTTCAGATCTAATTTTCAATATCTTGTAAGTCATGAATAATCGTGAAGTGAATATTTGAATTGTCTTTTTCATTATCTTCGTCACTGGAGGATGAATCCTAATCGTCTAGTGTGACAGTATCTGAATCGTCTATTGTGGCAGTATACGCTCCTTACCTTTTCTTTGATGAATCATTGTTTAGAGGATATTTCTGTCTATCTGGATATGGACAATCTCTTTTCAACTGGCCTGATTCATTATAATGGAAACATATAATGTTGTTTGGAATCTCATTATTTTCCATAGAATTCTTGTGCTCATTTCTCCTAAGATTGTTCATCTTTCTATATTTTAAAAATATCCCAAAATTTATTGTCATCAACGCTGTCTCTTTACTGCCATCACTATTTGAATTTGAATCTTCAGTTATTACATTGAATGCTACTGACTTCTTTTCCAATGACTTAATTTCTCTCCTTCCTTGCATTTGTAGTTCAAACGACATTCGATTTCCAATAAACTCTTCAAATTTCAAATACTGATATAGTTAGCTTCTTCATTTGCCATAGTTTTTTGGTCCCAATCTGAAATTAATGAATTCAGGAATTTTCCAACTTGGTCTTCCTCAGAGACCTTTCCCAAGGGTATTAGTGAATGCACAATATCCTAAAAACTGTGGTACACATCAAAGACAGATACATTTGGATTCATCTCGAATAATTGAAATTGATTTGCTACCATTGATATCTTGGTTTATTTAACTTTTCTTGTTCCTTCATTAGTAAATTGCAAAGTTTTCTACATTTCACATGAATATTTACAAACAGACACCTTATTAAATTCATTTCTATTAAGTGTAAAAAAATAAAAAATTCATGGCTTTTGAAATTTTTTGTGCAATAGCTTTTTCCTTAGTAATCCGTTGTGCAAAATTAGTTGTGGGTTCGGATTACTTAGTTTGTGTGATGTTCCAAGTGTCTAATCCTATTGACTGTAAATATATTTTCATTATACATGCCCAATATGCATAATTACTTCCATTAAACAATGGTGGTCTGGCAGTGGATTGACCCTCTACAAATGAACTAGAACTACTATTGTTAACATTACCAGTGTTAGTAGCCATTTAAAAACTTTTTAAAAAATTAGATTATGAAAACTTTGAAAAGCTATGCTCTGATACCAATTGTTAGGAATGCGAATTATGAATCTTAAGGATAACTTAACACTGGAGACATGGGTGAATAGTGTTTAAATGGAATTTATGAATTTTTTGAAATCTTTTGAATATATTAGAATCAAATTTAAATCACAGATATGAACCAGTCACAGAGTCAAACACAAATTCAAATAATAATAAAAGAAGTAAAGGGAAGAACACACCGGGATTTTATGTTGGTTTGGAGTTACCTAACATTTAGTCCCACACAAATCAGTGTTGTTTAGATTTCTTTTAAAATAATTGTGGATATTACAACCTTCGATTTCAAGGCCACAAGATCACATGTATTTAGAGTACAGTAAGACTCAATTGATTTGCTGAGCTACAATCACACCCAAATGATTTATGGACATAGTCACAATATTTCAACTTGTTTTGATGGATAGACAGACTATATACTTCATGTTGATTAGAAATGATCCTACAACTCCGATTAGCACATAGAGAGAGAGGGGGATAGAGAATTAAACTATGGATTACCTAGTTGGAATCTCTTTGAATTTCGGTAGAGTTTGGTTAACGATTCCGGTAAATTTAGAAAGGAAATAGAGTAAAGACAGAGTGAAGAAGATAATGAAAAGCAGTTGAAAAATTCTTTTTTTTGGTTGGGTATATATAGAGAAACAACAACCACTTCCATTCAGGAAGAGATTTAAACAAGTAGACACTTCGTTTAAAATTTGAAATTTTGAATAAAACAACTACAATGTCGGTATGGTTAACCCTACATGTCGTCAACCCCTTTATATTTTAAATTTGAGTTTTTGAAAATAATTGAAATGATGCATAAATAGATCAAGGTAATTCTAAAGTTTAAACAAAGTATTTTCCTATATTATAAAATAGTAAATAGATTAAGAATATAGATTTAAAAACACATATTTATAACATATAAAAGTGATATTAATACTTATGCATATATTAAAATTTTGACTTTAAAACTTGTTAAAACAATTCTTAAACTTTTAAAACATTCTATTCATAATATAAGTAAATAATAACACTAGTTAAACATTCCAGAAAATGATTTTGAAAATAATAAAATACTTAATATATAAAACTATAAATATGAATATAAAAAAATTAAAATAATATATAATTCGAGATCAAGGCTAAAGCTTTGAAATTAAAAAAAAAATTAACAAAAATAATAAAGAGTAAGATATTTAAAAATAAGAAATATCTAGAAATCAAAAATAAGTTATTCAAAACAATTTTGATTTTAATGCTTAAAAATCGAAGTGGAAATTTTGAGAAACACTTTTGAAAGTTTGTGGGTTCCATCCCATTAACAAAACCAGAATAAAGATGTGTGGTATTATGAATAATCTAGACACTATTACTTATCTTGCTATTTTGAACTCTTGATACTCAAGAGTCTTCAATCTTGAATTCTTCATCTTTGTAATCTACAATATTTAATCATTATACTGAACAATCTTCATTCTTTTCTCTTTTTTAGCAAAGCTAAGTCGGTTTTTGTAGTGGCTGCATCCACTTTCATTATAACAAATAATGAATATGTGCAAAACAGGAGTTAGACAAATTGTCTAACTATTACAAGGCTGGTTGATGTGTGTAACAACCTTACTTTTCCGTATTGTTTAAGTTGACATTTAACTACGCATGTTCAACTCAAGTTGCATAGGAAATCAGATAGTTAGGGTAAACAAGAGGGTGAGAAGAAGAAAGAAATGTTAGAATAGAAGAAGAACACCAATAATACAGAATCAGTGTAGATCAAAATCTCACAGTGGAAGAAATAAAATATAATATATCAATACTCGTTACACAAAGAGAAAACAGTATTTTTATGACTACACAATCAGATTCCATAACTACATCAAACTAAACAATATGATGAATACAACACACAATACGGAAATAATTTAATACTAGAAATTATGGGAATACGTCTCAACTCTGGCTCCAATCCTGAAGTTTCAAGCAAAACCTAACCTGGAAAATATACTCGTTCTCACCCGAGACATTTTGAGGAGAGCAAAATCCCCAGGATCGGTATGGAATTCTTTCAGTGATAACAATCACCACAAACTAGTTTCTTAACTTTTAGAAAATCCTTTAAAAGAATGGAACTCTCGTAAGACACGACCACACATAAACATGACACGTGTTTTTCCTTATGATAACTAAATCCTTGTTCAAAATCAAGTGATATTATAATAATGTCTAACATTCCACAAATAAAATAGGAATATAACCGAAAAACTTGCATCTCACTTTTTGACATAGTTGGTTTACGTCTAAAAACGTACTACTCATATTGGATTTTTTATTTACAACATGACTAGGTATGGAACCACCTTTCGATCAGTGTGCTCTAAAGAAAAAACATTGGGGTTCAACAAGAACATCTTACAACTCGGCCACATAGAATCGACTACTCATTCAACTTAAGTATACTGAATGTAACATCACCACGATTGGGATCAACAACCATATCATTCCAAAGCATACAATAAGGGATAACCGATTTCTCTAGATCAGGTGATGATATACCCTAATGTATATGGCCCACGTAGCCCAGTTGCCTGCCCAATTCAAGTAATTTCTCGGTTGATGAGGCTTGAGATCATGATTACCTATTCGGAAACATCACATTCAGCTTTGAATGCCATAGTGTTAGATTGTAACAACCTGGAATTTTAGGGCCAATTTAAAATTTTATTTTAAGGAAATTATGATAGAAAATGCGTCAGAATTTAAAAATTCCATTTCTAAATTAAATTTATTATTAAAAAAAAAATTAAAAAAAATTAAAAAAAAAGAAGAAGAAGAAAAGAGTATGAAATAATAAGGATATAATTTTGCCAATAATAAGGTTACATGATATTAAAATGTAATACAAATGTAAAGGTATTAAAAACAATGCATATAAATTACCTAATAATAATATGGAAAGGAACATTAGTATTTGGTTCAGAAGAAGGGTATGAAATGTAGGAATTAACATTTATTTCAAACGCAGAATACAAAGAGATGGTTATGGTCATTTATTTGCGCTAGAATATATAATTGTTAAAATTAATACATATAGAATGATAAGAAATAAATATGGGTAATAAGTGCATTAATTCACAAACATACATACTTTATTCATCCAAAGCATGTGTAACAAATGCTAGTTATTGGTACTAAATAGGTAAAGGTTTAGGTTAGGTTGGAATTTGAAATGTCCTCCATTTATTACTATTACATATAATAAATGGAATATTAACAATTACAACCATGTAGTTTTGAGGGAAGTAAATGTACTAATAAATTAGTATGGAATTAGTGTGTTTAGTTTTATATAATTTTATTCTTTCCTTGTTCGTGCTCCTTTGTATTTATGCCTAACATTCTGGCTTTCGATTTCATTACTTGTATTTGACAAATTTGAGTATTTTAAATTTTGCTGTCTTACTTAACATATTTATCTATTTCAACTCAAATCTATTTGCGTTGTAAACCATTGTATTTACCGGTTTTATATTAGAAATATCTTATTTTGAACATAGTATTCACTTTGGAATTAAAATTACTTTTGTAAATTTATTTTTCTAATGTAATGTTCTAGCATAATTTACATCATTAACAAATTTGAATATTCAATATTAGAATTCTTTAATGATAAGAATATTTCTTAAATATAATACTTTCCCTAGTTATTCAAACTATAAGGTTCATTAATGTGGAAAGTTGCAGCAAGTTTTCAATGCGTTTTCCATTCCTTATTGCAAGCGCATGCATCCATGCTATATATTTGGTGTCATTTTATGAACAAAAATAAATAGAATTTTTTTTTTTCTTTTTGCAATTAAATTTAATGTAATAAATGGTAATATGTGATTATAGCTATAGCAAATGTGAACGTGATTTGAAATTCAAAAGGTTACAATCAATTTGAACATAATAAATGTTTTCAACTTTAAAATAAACGGAAATTTAATTGAGAACAATTAAACATACAAGGGGGTAAAGGGAAAATTCATCTCCATTATAGAATAACCTAAACTCCTCCCATAACCTAACACAAACTCTCATTCACCTCCTCCTTCTTATCAATGGCCACGACTGCTCTTTTCTCCTCTTTTTTTTTTTCCACGAAATGAAATTAGAAACTCATATAGGAAAGATCGAAGAGATTTTTAGGAGCTTCAAGATCATACGGATGTGATCATATTTCGTGAACTGTGGAGGGTGAATTCGAAGCTCAAAACGGCGGAGTTCGTCGCCATTTTCAAGCGCAAGAAACCCCCTCACCTCCTCTCCAGCGTGCCATTTTCTGATTGCCTTCAAGCTTCATCGATTTGGAGAAAATAGAAACCCCAGATCTGAAATCGTCTTGAATTGGAACACCGAACCTGAATCACCTCCTCTGACCAAACACAGTGAGAGTTTCAAACCGCAAATTTTTTTTTTTTAATTGAATAAATTGTTGAGTGTTTATGTGGATAATAATTGGGCATCATAATTATATGCTATGCTATGACGATGAAATTGTCACCATTATTTTTGTGATGCTATAACGATAAAATTTGACACCGTTTAATTTGCGATGTTATGACATGATAAAATTTGACACCGTTTAATTTGCGATGTTATGACATGATAAAATTTGACACCGTTTAATTTGCGATGTTATGACATGATAAAATTTGACACCGTTTAATTTGCGATGTTATGACATGATAAAATTTGACACCGTTAAATTTGCGATGTTATGACATGATAAAATTTGACACCGTTTTATTTGCGATGTTATGACATGATAAAAATTGTCACCATAAATTGTTTGATGTTATGACATGATAAAATTTGACACCGTTTAATTTGCGATGTTATGACATGATAAAATTTGACACCGTTTAATTTGCGATGTTATGACATGATAAAATTTGACACCGTTTAATTTGCGATGTTATGACATGATAAAATTTGACACCGTTTAATTTGCGATGTTATGACATGATAAAAATTGTCACCATAAATTGTTTGATGTTATGACATGATAAAATTTGACACCGTTTAATTTGCGATGTTTTGACATGATAAAAATTGTCACCATAAATTGTTGGATGTTATGCCACAAGGAATTGATACCATATATTGTCCGATGCTATGACATGTAAAATTTGACGTTGTATGTAGCGTAGTGTTGACAGTAAGTTTTGGGAACAAATTGGCAATGTAATTTGATTGACATTTTTTTTTTGTCAATGTTTATATAAGAAAATAAACACCGTATGATGATTGACATTTTTTTTTTGTCAATGTTTATATAAGAAAATAAACACCGTATGTTGATTGACATTTTTGTCAATATTTTAAAATAGAATTTGTCGCCATTTGAGATAAGTATATTTTTGTTCATTTACAAAATAGAATTGGCCGCTATATGTAATGAACTAATATTTTGTTCATTATCAAAATAAGAAAACATCGTATGTAAGTGAATATATTTTGTTCATTATCAAAATAAAGAGCACCGTATGTTGAATGAACAAATTTGTGTTATTATAAAATTTGCATTGCATAAAATAGTATTTTGTCATGATAGAAAAATAAAAATTTGCTTTGCATAAAATAGTATTTTGTCATGTTAGAAAGAATAGAAAATGCATTGTATGTATATCATCGTTTTTTGTCAAGTTAAAAGCATAAAATGCATTATATGTAAAATAAGTAAATAATGCATTGTATGTAAAATAATGCATTGTATGTATGCATATTATTTTATCAAAGTTAGAAAATAATGCATTGTATGTAAAATAATGCATTGTATGTATGCATATTATTTTATCAAAGTTAGAAAATAATGCATTGTATGTAAAATAATGCATTGTATGTATGCATATTAGTTTATCAAAGTTAGAAAATAATGCATTATATGTAAAATAATGCATTGTATGTATGCATATTATTTTATCAAAGTTAGAAAATAATGCATTGTATGTAAAATAATGCATTGTATGTATGCATATTATTTTGTCAAAGTTAGAAAATAATGCATTGTATGTAAAATATAAAAAGAATAAAGCATTGTATGTTAATGAATATATTTTGTTCATTATATAAAAAGGAGAAAGCATCGTATGTTAATGAATATATTTTGTTTATTATAAAAGTTAAAAATAAGAAAGCACCGTATGTTGAATGAATATTTTTTTTTTGTTCATTATAAAAGTAAGAAAAGCACTGTATGTGAATGACTATATTTTTGTTCACTATAAAATAGAATATGGCATTATATGAAATGAACAATATTTGTCATAAATAAGAAATATTTGCATTGTATGAAAATAGCATATTTGTTAATATTATTATAGAAAATTTGCATTGCATGAAAATAGTGATTTTGTCAATTTAGAAAAAAAAATCAAATGCATTGTATGTATAGTATTTTTGTCAATTTAGAAAAGTACTAAATGCATTGTATGTATAGCATTTTTGTCAAGTTAGAAAAATATCAAATGCATTGTATGTAAATAGTATTTTGTCGAGTTAGAAAAGTATCAAATGCATTGTATGTAAGTAATATTTTGTCATGTTAGAAAATATTAAATGCATTGCATGTGAAAATAGTGTTTTTGTAATGTTAATAAATAGAAAAAGGCACCGTATGTAATATTAACATTATCTTTAATGTTAATAAATAGAAAAAGCACCGTATGTAATATTAACATTATCTTTAATGTTAATAAATAGAAAAAGCATCGTATGTCAAGAAGGATAGTTTAATCATAGGATTCATATACATTTATTTTCAATGTTATTAAAAAGAAAATGAAGTGTATGTAAATTTGACAACATTTACAATGTTATTTTACAAGAGGATTCACCGTATGATTGATTAACATATTTTTAATGTTAATATAAAAATATCTACACCATATGGTATTAACATCATCTTTAAATGTTGAAAATAAGAAAAACTTTCATCGTAGGAAAATTTCATTTTTTTAACGTAATAAAAAGAGAAATCCACCGAATGCTATTTACATTATTTTATAAGTATAATATAATTGAAATTCATAGCATGATGAAATTAACATTGCTAATGTTAATGAAATAAAGGTAATTTCACCGTAGGATGTAATTAATATTTTTTTTAAATGTTAATATAAAAAGAAATTTATGCCGTAGGATAAGATGTTCATTATTTTATAATGTATATAAAAGAGAAAAATGCATCGTAGGAAAAGTACATTATTATTATTTTTATGTTAAATAGAAAGGTAATCTACATCGTAAGATGAAGTGTACATTATTTATAATGTGAATAGAAAGGGAATTCCATCGTAAAATAAAATTTCATTTTAATGTAATTGATATTGAAAATGCATTTAAAAAGAGAATTAACTGTAGGATGAGTTACATTATTTTATAATGTGAATTAAAAGAAGAATTGCACCGTAGGATGAGAATAACCTTATTTTTAATTTAAATATTAAAAAGAGTTTAACGATAGGATTAATATACATTATTTTTAATGTAGATAATAAAAGAAAGTTTAATCAGAGGATAAGTTACATTATTTATAATGAAAATTAAAGAGAATTGACCGTAGGATTGAATTATATTATTTTAATTAAAAGGTAATTTAACATAGGATGAGTTACATTATCTTAATGTAAATTAAATGTAATTTACATCGTAGGAAGTTAACTTTTATGTTAAATGATTAACATTAAAGAAGGATTACAACGTAGAATGAGTTAACATTATTTTTGATGACAATATATAAGAATGCGACATGTAATTGCAAGTTTACATTTTATTCATTGTAAATAAGTAATAATGTGACATGTAATTGCAAGTTTGCATTTTATTAAATGTAAAGAAAACAAGAATGCGATATGTAATGAAAGTTTACATTTTAATTAATGTAAATAAAAATATGATTTTGAGAATTCGTCGTTAAATAAGAAGTTTGACTATTTTAAATAATTAAAATAGAATGAATTGTTAATAAAAATAATTATTAACAAATAAGGAGGATTTTCAAAAATATATATATGTATATATATACGAGGATTGTTTGGGAAGTCCGAGATATTCTCATCCCAAATTAATCCAGCGGCGTTAAAGATCGAAGTAAGAAGACGAAGCATGAAGACCGTAAACCTTCCCTCGAATGGACAGCAATCGAGACCCTGAATTGACTTGCTACCAATTCATGGGTCAAGGTCATTGCCCAGACGTACGTGTTGGTTTCACGGATTTGACTTTCGTTCAGACCCAGAGCATAAGTTTAAATGGATGGTGTGTCTGACATCGTACTTCCTTATATATCATATTGTTGATTTTCTGTTAATATATAAATATTGGTGGTGGAGAATTTATTCTCTACTTAACACCCATTTATGTATTGATGGAGAAGCAATGGTATGGTATGGAGTGACAGTGTGGCATACTAAGATGCAATGATCAAAGTTTATTGTTGAAAAGCAGAACCTTGTGGAGACGATCAAAGCATGGCCTGTTTAGGCGTAGCTTTGTGTATTACGTGACTTCGCGAGCCTCACACACCGGTTGAGTCAAAAACGGGCGAAGGGAACGCAGGGAAAGCCGCACGTTTCTTTCTAGCTAGAAGTAGTGTCAGGGACCTCCCAACGCTGATACTTTACTTATGTGGATGATGGAATGTGGCGCGCCTCGGATAGGTCCTATAGGACCGGGAAACGTGTGCTTAGGAATAACTAATCCTCTAAGCTGTATGTGAGGACCGGCCCTGCCATTTCCAAGGGTTAACTGCGGGTAATCCTGAGGCACTAGCTAGAGTGTCTCGAATCGGTAAGGAGCTCCGCTCTAGCCTTGACTCATGATGGAAACCAAAATCCAAATACGAACCGACAAATTTGATTGTATTACTAGTACGGAGGCATAGTATATGGTACCTATGCTTCCTAAGATTAATACATTTACTTTGAAATGCTTTCATATACACTAATAATAATATTAGATGCGTATTTGCCGTATTTAGCATGTTTAATCACCATAAGGTAAAACCCTATCCTCTGGTGTGCGTTGCATTGTGTGATGGGACTTAGGTCTTATGGTGATTCCATTTTTCCAAAAAGCATTGCGTTGTTTACGATGTATTCAATTATTTGTTATGACACTTTAAATTATGCACTGCAATCCGTTAGAGTAAACCCGTTCCGCGTTAGCGGCGTGGTCTTTGGATTTGCCTTATATCTACTAGTATTTTACTTAAGAATTCTCACACCAGTCCCACGACTGACCCATAGTTTGTTTCACCTTTTTGCAAACTTGGGTGCCCTCTTTTCCACACGGGCAGCCAAGTAGACAGGTTCATTCTTTGCTTGGAGTCTTTTCTTTGGAGCTGCTTATTCTCTCTCTTGGATTTGCTTTTGTGGAGAGGTGATGACTTGGAGCTTGAAGAAATTTATCTTTTGTTTTCTATGGCATCTTTTCTTTTCTTTTTAGTCATCAAATTTATTTCTTTTCTGCAACTTGTTGTAATAGCTTAGTTTCGGCGACTGTGGATTTTCTGTGATTGATGACATTATATTTTTCCGCTGCTATAATGTTATTACTCTATGAATTTCCTTTGCTATATTGTATCTGTGTTCTGTTTTATTGTATTTATGTTGTATTCCAAAAATGATCACTCCTACTTTCACCCGTGGAAGTATGGGGTCGTCACAGTTGGTATCAGAGCTTTGGTTTACAAAGCGGAATATAACATATTTATAATAATTCGTTTACGTAGAATCACTATATTCTACGGCGAACAGTTCATGAGATACATAATAGCCAGTCACTTTATCGTCATCTTTTTCATTCATCCTTCGATCTTTTCTATCTCTTAAATCACCATTTCAGTTGTTTTGACTCTTCCCTTAATCGTGCATTCGAAGAAGACTAAGAGAAGTGGCGATGCTTAATTGGCACACGTTTACGAATGAGCGAAAGGACCAACTTCTTCAGTGCCAGCTTTTACTGAAGGAGGAGGAAAGCCTGTTGTCTCTAAAGGTACGCCTAGAATAAGTTACGTTCTCCATGTTTCTTTCTATTCTTTTTTTTTATGAGCCGTTGCTTGGCTTTCTCTCTCTCTTATCCTCTTTCTTCTTTCTCTTTCTCCTTTTCGAGGACGAAAAGTTCTTAAGTGGGGGAGACTATAACAACCTGGAATTTTAGGGCCAATTTAAAATTTTATTTTAAGGAAATTATGATAGAAAATGCGTCAGAATTTAAAAATTCCATTTCTAAATTAAATTTATTATTAAAAAAAAATAAAAAAAAAATAAAAAAAAAAGAAGAAGAAGAAAAGAGTATGAAATAATAAGGATATAATTTTGCCAATAATAAGGTTACATGATATTAAAATGTAATACAAATGTAAAGGTATTAAAAACAATGCATATAAATTACCTAATAATAATATGGAAAGGAACATTAGTATTTGGTTCAGAAGAAGGGTATGAAATGTAGGAATTAACATTTATTTCAAACGCAGAATACAAAGAGATGGTTATGGTCATTTATTTGCGCTAGAATATATAATTGTTAAAATTAATACATGTAGAATGATAAGAAATAAATATGGGTAATAAGTGCATTAATTCACAAACATACATACTTTATTCATCCAAAGCATGTGTAACAAATGCTAGTTATTGGTACTAAATAGGTAAAGGTTTAGGTTAGGTTGGAATTTGAAATGTCCTCCATTTATTACTATTACATATAATAAATGGGATATTAACAATTACAACCATGTAGTTTTGAGGGAAGTAAATGTACTAATAAATTAGTATGGAATTAGTGTGTTTAGTTTTATATAATTTTATTCTTTCCTTGTTCGTGCTCCTTTGTATTTATGCCTAACATGCTGGCTTTCGATTTCATTACTTGTATTTGACAAATTTGAGTATTTTAAATTTTGCTGTCTTACTTAACATATTTATCTATTTCAACTCAAATCTATTTGCGTTGTAAACCATTGTATTTACCGGTTTTATATTAGAAATATCTTATTTTGAACATAGTATTCACTTTGGAATTAAAATTACTTTTGTAAATTTATTTTTCTAATGTAATGTTCTAGCATAATTTACATCATTAACAAATTTGAATATTCAATATTAGAATTCTTTAATGATAAGAATATTTCTTAAATATAATACTTTCCCTAGTTATTCAAACTATAAGGTTCATTAATGTGGAAAGTTGCAGCAAGTTTTCAATGCGTTTTCCATTCCTTATTGCAAGCGCATGCATCCATGCTATATATTTGGTGTCATTTTATGAACAAAAATAAATAGAATTTTTTTTATTTTTTCTTTCTTTTTGCAATTAAATTTAATGTAATAAATGGTAATATGTGATTATAGCTATAGCAAATGTGAACGTGATTTGAAATTCAAAAGGTTACAATCAATTTGAACATAATAAATGTTTTCAACTTTAAAATAAACGGAAATTTAATTGAGAACAATTAAACATACAAGGGGGTAAAGGGAAAATTCATCTCCACTATAGAATATCCTAAACTCCTCCCATAACCTAACACAAACTCTCATTCACCTCCTCCTTCTTATCAATGGCCACGACTGCTCTTTTCTCCTCTTTTTTTTTTTCCACGAAATGAAATTAGAAACTCATATAGGAAAGATCGAAGAGATTTTTAGGAGCTTCAAGATCATACAGATGTGATCATATTTCGTGAACTGTGGAGGGTGAATTCGAAGCTCAAAACGGCGGAGTTCGTCGCCATTTTCAAGCGCAAGAAACCCCCTCACCTCCTCTCCAGCGTGCCATTTTCTGATTGCCTTCAAGCTTCATCGATTTGGAGAAAATAGAAACCCCAGATCTGAAATCGTCTTGAATTGGAACACCGAACCTGAATCACCTCCTCTGACCAAACACAGTGGGAGTTTCAAACCGCAAATTTTTTTTTTTTTTTAATTGAATAAATTGTTGAGTGTTTATGTGGATAATAATTGGGCATCATAATTATATGCTATGCTATGACGATGAAATTGTCACCATTATTTTTGTGATGCTATAACGATAAAATTTGACACCATTTAATTTGCGATGTTATGACATGATAAAATTTGACACCGTTTAATTTGCGATGTTATGACATGATAAAATTTGACACCGTTTAATTTGCGATGTTATGACATGATAAAATTTGACACCGTTTAATTTGCGATGTTATGACATGATAAAATTTGACACCGTTTAATTTGCGATGTTATGACATGATAAAATTTGACACCGTTAAATTTACGATGTTATGACATGATAAAATTTGACACCGTTTAATTTGCGATGTTATGACATGATAAAAATTGTCACCATAAATTGTTTGATGTTATGACATGATAAAATTTGACACCGTTTAATTTGCGATGTTATGACATGATAAAATTTGACACCGTTTAATTTGCGATGTTATGACATGATAAAATTTGACACCGTTTAATTTGCGATGTTATGACATGATAAAATTTGACACCGTTTAATTTGCGATGTTATGACATGATAAAAATTGTCACCATAAATTGTTTGATGTTATGACATGATAAAATTTGACACCGTTTAATTTGCGATGTTATGACATGATAAAAATTGTCACCATAAATTGTTGGATGTTATGCCACAAGGAATTGATACCATATATTGCCCGATGCTATGACATGTAAAATTTGACGTTGTATGTAGCGTAGTGTTGACAGTAAGTTTTGGGAACAAATTGGCAATGTAATTTGATTGACATTTTTTTTTTGTCAATGTTTATATAAGAAAATAAACACCGTATCATGATTGACATTTTTTTTTTGTCAATGTTTATATAAGAAAATAAACACCGTATGTTGATTGACATTTTTGTCAATATTTTAAAATAGAATTTGTCGCCATTTGAGATAAGTATATTTTTGTTCATTTACAAAATAGAATTGGCCGCTATATGTAATGAACTAATATTTTGTTCATTATCAAAATAAGAAAACATCGTATGTAAGTGAATATATTTTGTTCATTATCAAAATAAAGAGCACCGTATGTTGAATGAACAAATTTGTGTTATTATAAAATTTGCATTGCATAAAATAGTATTTTGTCATGATAGAAAAATAGAAATTTGCTTTGCATAAAATAGTATTTTGTCATGTTAGAAAGAATAGAAAATGCATTGTATGTATATCATCGTTTTTTGTCAAGTTAAAAGCATAAAATGCATTATATGTAAAATAAGTAAATAATGCATTGTATGTAAAATAATGCATTGTATGTATGCATATTATTTTATCAAAGTTAGAAAATAATGCATTGTATGTAAAATAATGCATTGTATGTATGCATATTATTTTATCAAAGTTAGAAAATAATGCATTGTATGTAAAATAATGCATTGTATGTATGCATATTATTTTATCAAAGTTAGAAAATAATGCATTATATGTAAAATAATGCATTGTATGTATGCATATTATTTTATCAAAGTTAGAAAATAATGCATTGTATGTAAAATAATGCATTGTATGTATGCATATTATTTTGTCAAAGTTAGAAAATAATGCATTGTATGTAAAATATAAAAAGAATAAAGCATTGTATGTTAATGAATATATTTTGTTCATTATATAAAAAGGAGAAAGCATCGTATGTTAATGAATATATTTTGTTTATTATAAAAGTTAAAAATAAGAAAGCACCGTATGTTGAATGAATATTTTTTTTTGTTCATTATAAAAGTAAGAAAAGCACTGTATGTGAATGACTATATTTTTGTTCACTATAAAATAGAATATGGCATTATATGAAATGAACAATATTTGTCATAAATAAGAAATATTTGCATTGTATGAAAATAGCATATTTGTTAATATTAATATAGAAAATTTGCATTGCATGAAAATAGTGATTTTGTCAATTTAGAAAAAAAAATGAAATGCATTGTATGTATAGTATTTTTGTCAATTTAGAAAAGTACTAAATGCATTGTATGTATAGCATTTTTGTCAAGTTAGAAAAATATCAAATGCATTGTATGTAAATAGTATTTTGTCGAGTTAGAAAAGTATCAAATGCATTGTATGTAAATAATATTTTGTCATGTTAGAAAATATTAAATGCATTGCATGTGAAAATAGTGTTTTTGTAATGTTAATAAATAGAAAAAGGCACCGTATGTAATATTAACATTATCTTTAATGTTAATAAATAGAAAAAGCACCGTATGTAATATTAACATTATCTTTAATGTTAATAAATAGAAAAAGCATCGTATGTCAAGAAGGATAGTTTAATCATAGGATTCATATACATTTATTTTCAATGTTATTAAAAAGAAAATGAAGTGTATGTAAATTTGACATCATTTACAATGTTATTTTACAAGAGGATTCACCGTATGATTGATTAACATATTTTTAATGTTAATATAAAAATATCTACACCATATGGTATTAACATCATCTTTAAATGTTGAAAATAAGAAAAACTTTCATCGTAGGAAAATTTCGTTTTTTTAACGTAATAAAAAGAGAAATCCACCGAATGCTATTTACATTATTTTATAAGTATAATATAATTGAAATTCATAGCATGATGAAATTAACATTGCTAATGTTAATGAAATAAAGGTAATTTCACCGTAGGATGTAATTAATATTTTTTTTTAAATGTTAATATAAAAAGAAATTTATGCCGTAGGATAAGATGTTCATTATTTTATAATGTATATAAAAGAGAAAAATGCATCGTAGGAAAAGTACATTATTATTATTTTTATGTTAAATAGAAAGGTAATCTACATCGTAAGATGAAGTGTACATTATTTATAATGTGAATAGAAAGGGAATTCCATCGTAAAATAAAATTTCATTTTAATGTAATTGATATTGAAAATGCATTTAAAAAGAGAATTAACTGTAGGATGAGTTACATTATTTTATAATGTGAATTAAAAGAAGAATTGCACCGTAGGATGAGAATAACCTTATTTTTGATTTAAATATTAAAAAGAGTTTAACGATAGGATTAATATACATTATTTTTAATGTAGACAATAAAAGAAAGTTTAATCAGAGGATAAGTTACATTATTTATAATGAAAATTAAAGAGAATTGACCGTAGGATTGAATTATATTATTTTAATTAAAAGGTAATTTAACATAGGATGAGTTACATTATCTTAATGTAAATTAAATGTAATTTACATCGTAGGAAGTTAACTTTTATGTTAAATGATTAACATTAAAGAAGGATTACAACGTAGAATGAGTTAACATTATTTTTGATGACAATATATAAGAATGCGACATGTAAATGCAAGTTTACATTTTATTCATTGTAAATAAGTAATAATGTGACATGTAATTGCAAGTTTGCATTTTATTAAATGTAAAGAAAACAAGAATGCGATATGTAATGAAAGTTTACATTTTAATTAATGTAAATAAAAATATGATTTTGAGAATTCGTCGTTAAATAAGAAGTTTGACTATTTTAAATAATTAAAATAGAATGAATTGTTAATAAAAATAATTATTAACAAATAAGGAGGATTTTCAAAAATATATATATGTATATATATACGAGGATTGTTTGGGAAGTCCGAGATATTCTCATCCCAAATTAATCCAGCGGCGTTAAAGATCGAAGTAAGAAGACGAAGCATGAAGACCGTAAACCTTCCCTCGAATGGACAGCAATCGAGACCCTGAATTGACTTGCTACCAATTCATGGGTCAAGGTCATTGCCCAGACGTACGTGTTGGTTTCACGGATTTGACTTTCGTTCAGACCCAGAGCATAAGTTTAAATGGATGGTGTGTCTGACATCGTACTTCGTTATATATCATATTGTTGATTTTCTGTTAATATATAAATATTGGTGGTGGAGAATTTATTCTCTACTTAACACCCATTTATGTATTGATGGAGAAGCAATGGTATGGTATGGAGTGACAGTGTGGCATACTAAGATGCAATGATCAAAGTTTATTGTTGAAAAGCAGAACCTTGTGGAGACGATCAAAGCATGGCCTGTTTAGGCGTAGCTTTGTGTATTACGTGACTTCGCGAGCCTCACACACCGATTGAGTCAAAAACGGGCGAAGGGAACGCAGGGAAAGCAGCACGTTTCTTTCTAGCTAGAAGTAGTGTCAGGGACCTCCCAGCGCTGATACTTTACTTATGTGGATGATGGAATGTGGCGCGCCTCGGATAGGTCCTATAGGACCGGGAAACGTGTGCTTTGGAATAACTAATCCTCTAAGCTGTATGTGAGGACCGGCCCTGCCATTTCCAAGGGTTAACTGCGGGTAATCCTGAGGCACTAGCTAGAGTGTCTCGAATCGGTAAGGAGCTCCGCTCTAGCCTTGACTCATGATGGAAACCAAAATCCAAATACGAACCGACGAATTTGATTGTATTACTAGTACGGAGGCATAGTATATGGTACCTATGCTTCCTAAGATTAATACATTTACTTTGAAATGCTTTCATATACACTAATAATAACATTAGATGCGTATTTGCCGTATTTAGCATGTTTAATCACCATAAGGTAAAACCCTATCCTCTGGTGTGCGTTGCATTGTGTGATGGGACTTGGGTCTTATGGTGATTCCATTTTTCCAAAAAGCATTGCGTTGTTTACGATGTATTCAATTATTTGTTATGACACTTTAAATTATGCACTGCAATCCGTTAGAGTAAACCCGTTCCGCGTTAGCGGCGTGGTCTTTGGATTTGCCTTATATCTACTAGTATTTTACTTAAGAATTCTCACACCAGTCCCACGACTGACCCATAGTTTGTTTCACCTTTTTGCAAACTTGGGTGCCCTCTTTTCCACACGGGCAGCCAAGTAGACAGGTTCATTCTTTGCTTGGAGTCTTTTCTTTGGAGCTGCTTATTCTCTCTCTTGGATTTGCTTTTGTGGAGAGGTGATGACTTGGAGCTTGAAGACATTTATCTTTTGTTTTCTATGGCATCTTTTCTTTTCTTTTTAGTCATCAAATTTATTTCTTTTCTGCAACTTGTTGTAATAGCTTAGTTTCGGCGACTGTGGATTTTCTGTGATTGATGACATTATATTTTTCCGCTGCTATAATGTTATTACTCTATGAATTTCCTTTGCTATATTGTATCTGTGTTCTGTTTTATTGTATTTATGTTGTATTCCAAAAATGATCACTCCTACTTTCACCCGTGGAAGTATGGGGTCGTCACATAGATCTGCCAAATCACTAATTGATTTGCACAATATACTATGGGTGTTAAGCTAAAGAAGTTACCTTCTCCGTCACCATACTTGGTATATTTTAAAAACCAACATACGTGATTCTAGGAAATACTTTGTCCGACATTCAACCTTACAAGTTCATTTTGGGACTAAACGAAACTGAAGAAACCCAAGAACATAGGGGTTACTTCTACAAGTTTAATCCTAGTAGTTAATCAGAGACATCATCGAGCACCCATTTTCGCTCAGAAGGTCTACGCCTTCAATTATATCATAAGCATCCATGTAAGATAGTTTTCGAACAGAAAGTCGATTCGATGTGGTTTTGTGTCAAGTTCCCATCCCGGTCTCCTTGAACTAACAAGTCAAAAGTCAAAAGGGATATTTATTAATAGTCAATTCTAAATATTAAATTAAAAATAGTACAGTCAAGTACATCAACAACTCATGCGCTTTCTAAATCAAAATCATTCACTAAAGCGCTTTCATTGATTCTTACAAATCGGTTTCATTTACTTATATCAACAAATATCTTTTTTTTCGTTACGTTAGAAATATATCCATACACTTATATCTTTAGAACAAATATATTCACCAAACCCCCTCTTTATTTCCTTTACCTCGAAAATATTTCTATATATACTTAGAAAATTGGCATAAATACAATTGCCAATCTCATGCGGGGTAAAACTGACACGAACAAAACTCCTGCTCCACGGTGGCAAGGTCGGTCTTTGGAAAATAACACATTAATCACATCAGCTAAATACAGAACATAGCATAATACACAAAGTTGGAGAATAATTTACATCATATCATAATAGCGAAATCATAATCATCATCAGAGTTACACAGGTACACGATCCTACTTAGTACATAACCAGTTTCATCAAGTAGATAACAAGTCTACAATGGATCAAACATAAACATACACAAGATATGTGTCTAAAAGTTCAAAAGGAATGATAAAAAAAACATCTTCATCTTCTTCCAAAAGAGCACCCAATGCTACGGTGCATACCCAAAAGAAAGCCAATCACTTGTTCACTTAGTTGCCCGTGTAAAAATATGGACACCTGAGTTTGCAAGGGAAAAACAAAAGACGAGTCAGTCATGGGACTTGTATCAGAAATTCTACAATTACTTGACTTGTTTAAGACTTCGGCAAATCACAGGACCATGCCGTATGTCATGAAATGGGTTTACTCCATTGGATTGCCAGTGCATAAGATAAAGTAAATCAAGTAAGCAACGCAACGCTTTTTAGAAAAATGAAGTTGTTATAAGACTCAGGTCCCATCACACAATGCAACGCAAGCCGGAGGATAGAGTTTACCTTATAAGGGCCAAACATGCTTGATACGAATAAAACAAATCATTTTGGTATTACTATAAGTGCATAGTCTATAAAACAACTTTGAATGTAAATGTATCAATGATAGACAACATAGGTACCATATATTATGTCGCCATATATGTTTACAATTAAAACCGCACAATGTCGTATTGGAATTTGGATTTCTATCTATGAGTCGGGCAAGGGGTCTTTCTCACCGATTTCGAGGCACTCTAGCAAATGCCTTAGGACTCAGACGCTGGTGAGCACTTGGATCTTCAGGGTCGGTCCTCCTTTACTTTTGAGGATTAGTTATTCCTGCACGATATGTTTCCCGGTCCTGTCAGATCTATCACTCGAGCCTTTTAGTCGGCTCTATATCCGAGATGCCTCGCAATCTAACAACCACATAAGTAAAAATGTCTGGGCACACCATGACCACACTTCTAGCTAGAAAGAAACGCATGCACTCCCTGCAGTCTCTATCCCGTTTTTGACACATACTGGGGTGTGAGGCTCGGAAATTAACGCTATACACAAAGCTATGTTACTTAAAGATGTGCTTTGATCATCATCCACAAGACTTTACTTTTCAACAAAAGCCTTGATCACTTGCATCTTGGCATGTCACACTGTCAATCCATACCATGTCACTGATTTCTACAGATATATGACCTCTAAGCTCGTACGTCTCAGAGAAGGGTGTTAACAAGAGAATAAATTCTTCGCCACCAAACAGATATATATTTTGCAAAGATAAACAACATAGCACACGCTATAGTGTCACATACATCCATTTATACATCCATTCTAGTTTTGAATGAAATCGTAGGCACTATATTCCTCATTCTGTATCTCCAATACAGAAGAGAGGTCGTTGCATATCCAAAAATCAACAAGTATGTCTGGACAACCATATCCCCTTCAAGGGAGCTACCCATATCCAAGGCATCAGTAGTAATCCATTTGATATGAAGATTGTCGGTCATACACCGTCTTCATTATCTTAGACTTTTAATCATCGTTTAATTATTTGAATGAGATTTAACTCGGTCTTTCCAAATAATTCTCGCATAAATTTCAAATCAAATTCTTTCCCTTGGTTAAATCAATGGCCTTCATCATTTGTTATCGTATGTGAAAAGGTTTAGCCGAGAATTTAATTCGGTCATCAAATTAGATATTCAAGTCATATCATATTCAATATTCATTTTATATGTTTTCATGCCAAATCGTATTTAACTATTTTAATTTTCAAACCGAGCAAAATTTGTTTGCACACATCTTAAATCGCTTAAAATATTTTGAAACGGTTTATCAAACGATTTTGAACAAAACCAATTGCTGAAATATGCAAATTAGCCAAACTGAAAAGTCACAAATGAAGTCGAAATGGGCCGAAACTCTACCGGGAAAGAGTCTGGATGGACCTAAACTGTTGACCGTGGTCTCCACTGGTCAACGGCCCAAAAACAGAATTCAGACGTCTGAATTAAAAATTTAGATGTTTGAATTTGCAATTTCCTAAAACAACAAGAATTTTGTTCATTTTGGTACCATTTCAGACAACTGAATTTTTTTAACTAGACGTCTGAATTAAAGTTTAGACATATGATTTAAAAATTTCAGATGTATGAATTACTTTGTTTGATTCCATAATTATTTAGAGAAGGTTAGACGTCTGACCTAAATAATTCAGACGTTTGAACCTGTTCCAAAGTACAATTAGACTAGAAAACATGTTCAAAACGACAACGACAAATGCTTGAAAGCCTATGATGTTATATACATGTATATGGGGCTTCTAAGACTTGCCAAAACAACTTACAACACCCAAATGCACATGCACAAACATTCATACAAGAGATTTGCAATGGTTTTGATTATAAATTCAAAGGTGAACTAAATTCCAAACCAAAGCATTCAAAAGCGATTCAAGCTACTTGTGAAGACTTAAGACTTTGTCGGGGGATAACGGAGCTTCACAAAATCACTGAATCCACTCATAGCATATGAATTAGATCATACGGAGAATCTCATCACAATTTTCAATTAAATGAACTTGAATACAAGAAATGGCTATGTTACACTAGCATATCCATTCACTAGCATATGCAAACTCAAATGAACATTAAATTACTCTTTTGCAAGCCAATAACTTATGGCATAGTTGTGAGTTCATGAATAACTCACTTATATCAAATAAAAACGATTTTTATTGCAAAACTTAACATTTATCCTTATGTTAAAATCATATGATCTATCAATAGTCATTTCATCAACCCAAAATTAATCAACTACAACATATTCAACTAGGACTAGTTCTTTTTGTTTCTCACAACAAATATTATTATAAAAAATCTTACTTTTAATAATTTGATATGAAAGTTCTCACCTTTGCTTGTTTACAAACAAGGAACATATCCAATAGCGAGCAAAATCAACCTCTCTTCTAATACTGCATGCAAATCTCCAATCTAAGCACATATAAATTGATTTCCTAAGTGTTAGGTCATAGGAATCATCAAAAATCAAAGAGGAGACAAGTAGGAGAAGATGGAGAAGCTTACTCAAGTTGTCTCTTTGATTTTCCCCTTGATTTGGGCTTGGATTTGCAAAACCTAACTTAGGAATTTTAATTTCCCTTTCCATCCCCCCCCCCCCATTTTCTAGTTTTTTTTTCTAAGTGTGGAGTGAATAAGGGAGAAGGGCTGATTCGGAGCACTTAAGTGGCCAAGTTGGCTAACCAAGCTCTAACCAAAGTCCCAATCTTCACAAACCCCAAACATATCGATCGTTATAGTTTTCGACCACCTAAACGACGTTTTGAACTCAATGGAAGTGGTCTCGAGTCCAAACTCGTTCATGTGTAAAATTGAAATTTTGGTCATACAAACAAAGAAAAAGACCAAATTTCACCCAACTATAAAGGTATTGATGTTTGTAGTTGTCGAACATGCAAACGACATTCGGAACTCAATGTAAGTGGTTTCGAATCCAAATTCATCTGTAGGCAAAATGTGACTATTAGGGCTATTTATAATATATATATATATATATAAAATCCATAACGACTATTATAAATTTTAATTTAGACATAACTTACAATTGATAAAGTGAAATCTCAACTTCTTAAATTCGTTAGAAAACTACAATTCAAAATATTCCAATGTTTCTCGTTTTATCAAATTTTAATTTATATTGAATTTTATACATTCATTCAAAGTTTAAAATCAAATTTTCAAACTACCATGCCATTTCAAGCTCGTTTTAATTAAATTTTAAATCTATACGTTTTAACTTCGATTTAAATAAATTTTAAATCGTTTATTCTTGAAATAATTCATCCAAAATATTTAATTTATATGAAAATCAATTAAAAATAATTTTTAATTTGGTTCCAAAAACGCGGGTTGTTACAAAAACAATGTTATACTACATATTGTTTATTATACAAACCTCAAAGGTTTATTTATTTAACTTTAAAAACTTTATCGGTTAAAGTTTACAATAACAATTTTGGAAATAATAATTAAATTTCCAACATTCACTTCCGTTTCAAACCAATTTAACCAATTACTTATTTCTTCGAAAACCATAACATTCACTTATTTCTTTAAATAAGTGTATTCATAAAACGTACTATTTTCATTCCTAAGAAATTAATGCTACATACTTAATTAAATGGTATACGTATAGTCACACTTCATAGCTGGACCAAACAATGTCAAAAGATACATTTTCTATTATAAAACCCAAAATTTTTATTAAATCTCTAAACCCTTACAATTTAAGTGCAATATTTCTTCATGGAAATAATAAACTATTTCCAGTATCTTTTGCCATTCCAAACTAGTACCATCCTTTGGATAATAGTGGAGTCGGTCAAGTTGAGGTACTTTATTTACCCCTTAGACCTTGACTCGACAACGTTTTATCTTAAGATAGATAAAAATTTGTAACTCAAAAACTAAAATAAATCAAAATATAATACCAATTTCATTTAATATTTCAGTAAGATATGGTTTTATAAACCATTGTTTACTTTTTAAAATCTTTTTTCAATCATAACCCCTTTTACTTACTTTTTTGACAAAGTAAACACTTACTAAACACTAACCCTTAACTTAAACCTCTTTAATAATTCATTAATAATTTGGATTTGTTATGAAAATCCATTCACCAAATCCTTTTTCACAAATTTATTAAGCATCTTATTATTAAATTTAATTCAGATTTATTTACAAAAATCCAATTACCAAATTCTTTACAAAAAACCATAAAGCAACCTTTCTTTGCATATTTTAAAGTCTCCTTTCAATTAAAATTAATTTAATTAATTCAATTATTAAATAATCACTTATCTAAACCATCGCATTAGCTTCAAACTCTTCTATAAACCTTGTTTATAAACTTGGGTTTATTATATATTCCCTTTACAAAGCCCTTTTCAAAATTCAGTCAAAATCCCATCACAACTTGGTTATTCCCTTTAATGAATTCTAATTAATAGGAAATCACTTACATTATTATTAATTAAAATAATAATTGACTTCAATATTAAATATAGTAAAAGTAGTTAACTTCGTTATTAACTAAAAATAGAATGGTTAATCCCTTTTATACCTTACTAACATAATAACTAACATCGTTAATAATAAACAACTCGATAATCATCTTTAAACACATTTAATTGAAAGATAAATTAAATTATATGAACACTCATTAAGTTTGATGATGGTCCATTAAAAAATTTCTTATTAAATTAATTATAAACAAATTAATCTAATAACCAATTCCAATTAAAACAGCTGACACTAACTTAGTCAACTTGAAAACATCAGTAAACTTGCTAACTGATTTTAACTAATCATTTGCCTTATATTAATTAATAATATAATTAATTTAATATAATCCCACTTACTTGTTTCTTGAAATGAATTATTCAAAACCATTAACCCTTAGGTTAGTTTCTGATTCACTTGCTTATAAAACTTGTTAAAACATAATAAATTTTACTATATAAATCATTTTATAATACTTTATAAGACCAATTGTTAATATCGATTTATTTATAAAACTCTATTTAAATAACTTATATAAAATTTAAATGAAAACCTGTCTTCAAAAATAAAAATAAATTATAACTTCAAATTCGTCAATTTGCCTAATGGAGAATCAACGTCTTAAAAAGATGGATTTTAGGCTATCTGCTGCCAATCACTTAATCAATACTGTTTATTAATTAACAACACATCAAATGTCGAATTCAATTCAACTATCAACATCCAAACAGATTTTAATGTTACTTGGGTTGACCAGTTCATGTATGAATAATATGAAATCAATTAAAATACAAAATATTTGAGGAATCCAATTGGATCCCTCCAACATGTTCTCTCGGCATCACTGCTTATAATATCATATTATACTTGCATATGAAATAGATATTTTAATCTAATTATTTAAGATGATAGAAATATAAATATCGTCAATAAACAATCAAACAATAATCATCCAAAGCATTCATGCACGCAATTTTATACTAACAATGATAAATATTATCAAATGAGTTTAATCACATCATTGTATTTTAGAAAGCATGAGAGTTAACTCACATTTCATTTTCTATCGACGATTTCACGTCGTTGTACCTTATTTTAAACGAGCATGTAAAATTAGACAAAATTTGTAACACCCCGAATTTTTTGAGAATATTAAAATTAACAAATTCAAGAACACTTAATTTTTAGATGAAGAATTAAGTGAAATGGTTTGCGCTATTACGTTTGTCTCAAAATTTTGGTCAAGATAGACATTTGATTTGCACAAAACGGATACCTTATGAAGAAGTTATTAATCCTAATTTGTATGCATATGAGAAATATATATATATATATATATATATATATATATATATAAAATATGCAAAAAAGTTCAAAACAGCAAATCGAGAGGGGGAATAACCGAACCGGCCCATTTTTAAGGTCGACCCAAGCCCCGCTGGGTCGACTAGGGGTTGATTCAAGGTGTTTGGCTGTCAATCCGTGGGTCGATTCTCTCTAAGGCAGATGTGGCATCTAGCTGGTTTTGATGGTTCAGGGTTAATCTAATAGTCCTAAAACACTCTCTACAACTATATAAGGACCCTAAACCTAAAACCAAGTTCTATTATTCACTCTTATCTAAACCTAGCCGCCACTAAAACCTAAATCAAATTAAAAAAGAAGTTCTTCATCAACCTAGCGGATTAATCAATGTCAAGTTAGAGTTCTTCAACAACTACAAGCAATTCGATTATCTTTTCTAATCCAAACGCTGTAAGTACACGATTACTTTCTGATTTAGACAACCAATTATAGTATGGACATGGAATAAAATGAATTTGGGCCTATGCTTGATTTTCTATTTGGATCTAATCTTAGCCTTTGTGAACTTGTGACTTTGGGTTGCTTCTTATCGATCCGAACGAACCTACACAAGTTGTCAAACCTAGTTTATTATTCAAGCTTTTCATGACCATAATATTGTTCATAACCAGATCTATATGCCTGCATTAATTCTAAATCAGTTTATTCAGTTATGCTGTAATTCTATTAGATCTGTAATTCTTGTGTTTTGGGACTATCATCTTGTGCCAGTTCTTATGCCTATCATTGTCATATTATTCCTATTTGTTCCTTTTTATTTGTGAATCTAGATTGACCTATAATCTAGGTTGAATCGCGATATACGTACGATGGGAATACGGGGAAGGTTTGGGGGCATAAACATGAAATTGACAATATTGGCATAACATAATTGGGGAAAGTAACTGAACATAACATATTTGGTGAAATGGTTGGGAAAAACTTGTAAATGACATAAGGGCATTGTTATCATTGTAACTGCAAGTTTGGGTTAGTTGGCTTGTAAACCATGTTTTGGCCATACACTGTAAACTAGAATATTAAAACTAGATTGGGCATAACGATTGATTTGGAACACCAAATATATGACACAGTGATTTTGGGAATGACTATTATTGCAAGTTTGGGGAGACTAGGTATAGCCTATTTTGATTAATAATTTGAAATTGGAATTGGAATTGGTTGGGCATAACTTAAGAAAAGGGATCATGACTAGTTTTGGCGGATTTGGGTAATTAGCATGAAAACGGTATAATTGGTATGCCATTAATTATGAACATGATTTAGAAGGTAAGTGGGCCATGACAATAATTGATTTATAATTTACATATAACTATGAAGGATAAACATGAAAATTACATGGCGTAGATTGGTTCATGAAATGGTATATTTAGTATACCATTAATTGTGAGCATAATTAAAAGGATAATTATGGCATAATTAAATTGGGAATAATTTACATATGGAATTTGTCATAAATGAGAAATATGTAAATTGTAGGAAAGATTAATATGCCTAACCCGAGGTTAGATTGAGTTGTGGTGTAAAACTGCCCAAAACCGCCCGACTATACAGTAACCACAACAATACATATCTAATGTGGGAGGTTAGGGCATTGAGCCTAATAAGAACCCGAGGTTAGACGGAGTTCCGATGTAAAACTGCCCGGACCGACCGGCACATCAAGAGACCACAACAATACCTGTCTAATGTGAGTGGTTGGTGCTTTAATGAATGAATTAATACTATTGACACATGCTAAGTATAGGAAGGTTAGGTTAATTGATACTTAACCAATATGACATGCGGGTGGGTTAAATTAAACATGAACGGACAAAGGACACCTAACCAACAAGACATGATATAGGGGAGGGTTAAGTTCACTAAGGGAACACTTAACCGTTATAACATGTTAATTAAGCAGATGATAGTGTTAAGTTAACTAAAGTAACACTTAACCAAAACATATAATTACTTGTGGTAGGGTTAGGTAGCACAAGAGGATACACTTAACAAATATACAATGACATGTGGTGGGGTTAAGTAATACAAGAGGAAAACACTTAACCAATTATATAACACGATGTTTGACAAGGGTTAAGTTAATATGAGAGGGCAACACTTGACCAATATAACATGATTTGAGGTAGGGTCAAGTTAACACCAGAAGGAAACACTTAACCAACATGACAAGACGAGTGGATGGGTTAAGTTAACTTGAATTGATTAACGACAATTGACCAATATAACTTGATGAACGAATGGGGTTAAGTTAAATGGGAAATACTCAACCAATATAACCTGATGAATGAACAGGGTTAAGTTAATAAATCACACTTAACCAATCCAACATGATAAGTGAGAAAGGTTAAGTTAATAAGAAATACTTAACCAACATGACATGATGAATGGGTGGGTTAAGTTAACATGAATGGACAACACTTAACCAATACGACATAATTTACGGGAGGGTTAAGTACATATCGGGTTGATGGGTAATATTAGTACATATAGGCCAACAAAACTTAACTGTTAAACAAATATGCTTGAATCGATGGGAGGGTTAATTACATCTCATGTAAGTGGGTAATATTAGTACATATAGGTCCACAAAACTTAATCGTTAAATAAACATGCTTGAATCAGTGGGAGGGTTAAGTACATATCGAGTTGATGGGTAATATTAGTAATTATAGGCCCACAAACTTAACCAGTAGGAAACCCTAGTAACGGGGACCCATTTCAGCAGTAACCCACATAGATGTATCATGCGACCCTGAAACTAGGCAGTTTGGGGCATGATTATTGAGCTGATTGTAAGCGGTCAAAGCAGCGGCAGGGGGTACGTCAATGTAGGTTCCGATGGTTTACGGGCGTGTACGTACTCCGGAGTGGAAAAAACAGGCACTGGGTACCAGTAGTTATACACTGTGCATCTTAAATCGTGTCGCGTTGCTATCATAAGGATTGATACACCTTATGGTGGGACTAGCGTAGGATATCGACATGCAAGAGAGGGTTGATTGACACAGACACATGGAACATTAATGCAAGTGAGGAGCCGATCAATAGGGTAGTAAGGGTACATCTAACATCTCTATGGCAATTAGGCTGACTGAGCTGGAATCCTCATAATAGATGTACACCTGAAGGCTACCACAATTGTGGGGATTGGGATCACTATGTAATATTATCCTTTATACAGATTACTAGTTGGGACACACGTTAGGTGGTGCAGAGATATAGAAATCAGAATAACTGGGTAATAGCGAAGCAGAGAATAGTTAACATGTGATGTTATACTTAGTTTATCTTGCGTACTGCTTATCCTGTGTATCCTATGTTCCTTATCATCATGCTTATGTCTTTATTCAGTTTAATTCATGTCATGTTGTTCTTGCTTGTTCATATGCTGAAAGTAGCTGGACTTACCAGACTTATGTCTGACCTAGTTTTGTTTCGCCTCTTTTCTTCCGTTCCCCCCTCCCCGGTTCTCAGGGATGAAATGTTACCGCTTAGCTCAGTTTTCTTTTCAAGCTTGAAGATAGTCGATGTTTTGCTTTGAACCCTCTCTTCCACTGCTATGGCTGGTTCATGCTTCATTAGGAATATCATTGTTATTTTTATGCTTCTTTTACGCTTGGAAGTTTTTAAATCAAGACAGAAGTTCTATATATTACTTCTAGTATGATTGAGACAACTGTTTTAAAAGCTTGACTGAAACAACATTGTTAATAAAATGACTTTATTTTCAGTTGTTTCATTTGTCTTTCTTGTAATTTATCTGCATCTTTTACATATAATCCTCCACCAAAGTTAAGGCATTCCCTTTGTGAGTGACCTTAACGGAGGTGGGGTGTTTCAAAATTCTCATCAATCCGAAATCAAACCAATCCAGCTCATACGCGTAGACTTCGAAGGTACGATTCCAAAGCTACTGGTTTTACTTGAATGTGATAACGCATGTCATTGTTACAAGTTTTAAAATAAATTAAAATATACTCTACTTTACTAATTACCATCATTAACTTTAATTACACAGATTAGCTTTTGTTGCCTGCATCTCTGACCCACGTTTACCATCACACAACTCTTTCTTCCCTAGGTCACGATTTCCAAGAACCCTTATTCGCTTCCCTTTTTCATCACATGGTCGGCCACCCACATGCCACCAGACACTAATCAGGCACCACCGCTCCGACCTCCTCTCCACGCGCTTCCAATAGCCACCGATCCTCCCTGATTACCCCTAGCACTAGAAATTTCCACAAAACCGCGTGCTCTACAACTGAGATTTCTGACCACCCCACTTCGTCAGAGCCCCAACACATCCATCCTAGCATAGATCTGCCTCCAACAAACACATCTCCTGTTAACATCATTAACCAATATCACTTTATGGAGGAGATCAGAGATAATTAAAGAAGGAGACGAGGGTTGTTTTTTCTTTAGGTTGCGACTATGAACTGAATAAAAGGGTTTAGAAG
Source organism: Allium sativum (assembly GCA_030737875.1). Classification (NCBI taxonomy): domain Eukaryota; kingdom Viridiplantae; phylum Streptophyta; class Magnoliopsida; order Asparagales; family Amaryllidaceae; genus Allium; species Allium sativum. The sequence continues at coordinate 743,501,817 of CM060921.1, forward strand.
AGATGAATTTATAGGCATATTATATTATTAATTTATATTTAATTGTAATTTGCATTGAAGTTTCAAGCTCGTATGAACACATATGAGCTTCAATTTCGAAGAAATTTGGATTCTTATAATAAGAAAATATTCCAAATCCAATGGAACTAGTTTTGTCGAATTCCGAGACTATTTGAATAACTCCCATTTTAATTTCAAATGTAAATCAATATGCGTTTATATTGGGCACGATCACACAATAGCTCCAATTGACCTGAAGCTGGAAATTTTACAATAATTAACCATAATGGATTTAATGAAATTGGTTTTGTTGAAATCTGAGGTCATTTGAAAATTGGCTATTCTCAAGTGTTAAATTAAATCGATAAAATGTAAATGTATTTCAGATAATAAATTATTATTATCATCTATATTTAAATAGAATTTATATAAATTGTTATAATTGTTGTTGATTCATTTGAACTTAGAATTTAATTATTTCTTGTTTCCAATAATTCGATATATTTGAAATTAAATCGTATTCTACTTATTAAATTGATTAATTCCATATAAAAAATCCATTTATATTTTTAATTTAACATTTAATACAATTTTAAATGTTCGAAATTAAGCTACTAAAAATCCAGTGCCTTTCCTTTCATCTGTGCCTTTCTTTCCTTACCGCATCGAGTCTCTCCACTTATAATCCCCTATCTGGCCTCATGGTTCGCAAGAAGAAGAACAAGCCTCCTTAGTCTACCCTAATCTCTACTTCAGCTACTAGATATGGTCGATGTTTCTCCGTTCCTCCTCCTCTGGCCGCAACGCCTGCTTCCGGTTCTGATTCCACTGGACCTGAAGTTTTGCCTCCCTTCGATAGGTTTGACAAATATTGATTAGAAGCCACAAACCCTCTTGCCTCGCAGTTACAAGATACAATACCACTTTGCCCATGTCCTCTTTTCCTATTGCAGAATTTGGCGATGACATTGTTCATGTGAGACTCTATCGCGTCTTCTAGATGCATCACATTCTGAAACATGTTGGGATAACACTGATGTTACATCCTTACTACCTGATACTATTGTGGTTGTTGCTACTTCTCCTGCTAATGTTGTCTATGAGGTAAACACTCCCCTTTCTGGTTTTGACAGGATTATAAATCATAATCTGACTACGTCCCATGTTGATAAGGGCGAGGATGATATTGAAATTGTTTTGACTCCTTGTAAGGCAGTCTTGCCTGGTCGTGTTGATAATGTAACAACCCGTATTTTAATAACGTGTTATAACCATAAATCAAGGTAGAATTAATTTTTAAAATAAGAATCGAGGGCAGCGAGTTACGCCATTACATTCGTCTCTGAATTCTTCTTGGAAACGAGTCCGAGTTTTCGAAAATCGGAGTCCGTATGTCCAAGTTATGACCCTTCAAAGTTTCAGAAATTTCAAGTTCAATAACAGCTCAGAATTCGAATTCAATTTTCAAATTCAAACCCCAGAACGGACTGGGCGGGAAATTTCCCGCCCAGGACCAGGTCGACCTGGGGGTCGACCATAGTGTCGCCCTGCCCAGGACCAGGTCGACCATAGATTCGACCTAGGTGTCGACCGGGGTGTCGACCTGGTTGCCGAGCCCATTTTTGAGTCAGAGTTCACTCTGATGTTTCTAGTCCGATTTCTGTCTAAATTCGTTGGCCTGACCCTATATAAACAGCCCCTAACTCTAGTCTCTCTACACAAATTCTCTCTGGTCTTATGCTGCTAAAACTCTGGTTGAAAAGTTAGAGAAAAAGTAATTGCTTCTTCTCCAACAAGGCTACGTGTAGAGTATTACTGTTTGGGGGATTTCTGTTAGACTCGAGATTCAACATCGCCTCTTTGTTTTCTAATTCTCAAACCACGATCTGTAAGCCCCAGTTACTTTTAGATCTAAAATTTAAACTTAATATGGACATATTGTAAATTGAAATTGAACCTAAGTATGATAATTATCTTGGATCTATCATTGTATATCTTGGGTCTATTATTGTTCCTTTTGGATCTACTATTATTCACCTGGGATCTATTCATCTTGAATCTTGACTTGTAGGAATATTTATATGAAATTGATTTTGGGCCTAAACATGTTGTAAACCTAAACCCCTCATTTCCATGATGTTAACATGCTTGTGATGTGGAATTAGTTGTTATCCACAACTTTGGGGTTATTATCTTATGTCGACTGTTACCATGAATATCACCCTATTTTGCTAGGTTAGATATTTAAGACCACTATTCCTTACGCCAGTATTGTTGTAGTCATTTATCTCAAGTTATACCATGCTTGACTTATAATCACTTTTTCCACCTTATGCCCGTTCTTTCTATGTTATTCCCTAATTAGATTTGTTGGTGTCGATTCGAATTCACGTGCGATGGGAATACGATTTGGGTAGTTTAGGCAAACCTGAATTTACTATAAACTTGAAACATGAACATTGTTTTAACTTGAACCTGGGTAGGGACATGAACTTGACATGAAACATGATATGAAAACTTGACATGAATTTAGACTCGAAACTTGAATCTGGACATGACACTTAGAATAAACTTGAAAATGGCCAACTCGAGCTTGGGTTGGGTTTGCAGTGCAAATCTACCCGGAACCGCACTGCGAATCTAGTGACTGCGAACAATAGGATCCAATGTGGGTAGTTGGTCATATCGCACCTAAAACCCGAGGTTAGACTATGTTGTGGTGTAAATCTGCCCATAACCGCCCGACAAATCCAGTGACCACAACAACTAGTATAATGTGGTAGGTTGGGGTGCATTAATGAATTTATGCTATAGGGGAGGGTTAAGTCATGAACCACTTGAATATACTTAACCAATTTGACATGATGATTTGATAGGGTTAAGTCTTGAACCGCTTGAACACACTTAACCAACTTGATACATGATTTGGATAGGGTTAAGTCACAAATTTGAATGACAACACTTAACCTATTAGAAACCCTAGTTACGCGGTCCTTTTCAGTAGTAACCCACTTAGATGTATCACGATACCCTAGGACTAGGAAGGGTAGGGCATGATTACTGGGCTGATTGTAAGCGACCAGAACGATGGCTGAGTAGGTGCGCCATTGTAGGTTCAGGCGGACTATGGTCGTGCACGTAGTCCAGAGTTGAAAAAGCAGACATTGGGCACCAGTTGGTTTACACTGTGCGTGCTTGATTCGTGTCGGCGGTTGGCACCCTAGGGCTTGATACACCCTATGGTGGACCTTGCACAGGTGACTACATTTCGTGATTGAGTCGTATGACATAGACACATGACGAGCTAGAACTTGTAGGGAGCCGATCGATTAGTATGTCGTACTGTAAGACCCTGTAATGGGTCATTTCATGATATTGGGCCAAGGGATCATTTCATGGTTAATACTTGACATGGGTTAGAATACTAGTACAATTGGTGCAGCGAATCTTGAATATGCGATGCTAGACTTGATTTATCTTGTTATCTTGCCATACTTATTATCATCCCTATGTTTACTTTCCGTTTACTCATGTCTTGTTAACCTTACTAGTATTTATACTAAAAGTAACTAGGACTTACCAGTCTTTATGACTGACCCTTTTTTTTCGCCTCTTTTTCTTTCGTTCCCCTACCTCCAGGTTCTCAGGGAGGAAACGCTAGCTCTTAGTTGGATTTAGCTTGCTTTCTGTCAGCTCATGTACGGTTTGGTCTTGAGCTATGCTATGGCCGCACTTCTGCAATTTTTAGGGAAAAATTTACCTTGTTATCATAAGTTTATGCTTCTTTATTTAGAACTTGATGTAATGGAATAATTTGTACTTTGGAAATATGAGGTTTTGACTATTTTATTGAAAGTAATGAAATTCTGTTTTAAATTTCTACCGCTGCTTTATTTATGCTCTGCCTTGTGATATCTCTGTGTATGTTTACCTGGATAATACTCCACCAAAACTAGTGCATTCCCTTTGTGAGTGACCATAGCAGAGGTGGGGTGTTAAATTTGGTATCAGAGCAGAAGGTTACTAGACGGGGCAAAAGTTTTAAAAACCTTCTAAAACTATTTTCCAAAATCGTTTATAAAGAAGCATTTTTCAATAAAAGTTTTATGTTTAAAAAGGCTATTCCCCAAAAGCCATTAGCACTTTCCTTTGTTTCCTCGTTTGAATCTTTTTCTTTTTTTAGCATTTCTGTTCTTAACCTTCCTGAGGGAGTACCCGTATCTGGATGGGTTCCGAAGGTGCTTAGAAGCTAGGGCCAATGGCGCGGGCCCGGCAAACATCCCTCCTCCTCCCCCAGTGGCCGCGGTTCCTCCTCCTGGTACCGCCTTTGCCAATATGCAAGGATTTTAAAGAAATGGACGGCAAGAACTTCGTTTGAACTGAAACCTTAGTTAAGGCACGAAACTGGCTAAAGGAGGCTGAAGACTTGTTTATTATCTTCGATGTAGAGGATCATAGGAAAGTTTAGTTGGCAGCATGGTTGTTGAAAGAGGAAGCTGCATTTTGGTGGGAAGTCACCAACGCTACCAGGCCAGTTGAGACTTGGGCAAACTTTAGAGAGAGTTTTGGGCTTAAATTCTTATCGTCAGCAGAAGAGAACCTTCAGATGGAGAGGTTCTTAGCACTCAAGCAAGGGGACATGTCTGTTAGGGAGTACGTGAATAGGTTTAATCACCTTGCTCAGTTCGGTTTGGACTTAGTTAACACGACCCAGAAAAAGATTGTACGCTTTGCTCAAGGATTGAACGAGTCTACACAGTTTGGCCATAACTCATATACCCATGGGGGTGACCTTTGAAAGCTTGGTGGATATGGCCCTACTTCATGAGGTAGACAAGAATAGCAAGAAGGAGATTAGGCCTAATCAGACTCAGAATAAGAAAGTTGACTTCAAGAAGGGAGGCAACAAGAATAACGAGAATGACAAGGGCAACAACAACAATAATAACAAGGCACGTAAGACAAGGAACTGTAACTTTTGTGGGATTACGGGGCATATAGCCAAGGACTGTAGAAAGAAGAAGAGAAAGTTGGGTGAATGCTTTCATTGTGGAGATTCTAGACACATCAGCAAGGATTGCCCTAAGAAGCAAGGACAGGGGCAAGGGCAGACCCAACGAGCAGGACCTTCTGGAGGGCAGTTGCATGCTCTCAACACCACCCCAGCTCTTGGCTGAGGTAGTAATATTTCTGTAGAAAGCCTTGTTTACATTTCTGACTTTCCTGTTTCGAACCTTATTTGACTCTGGCGCATCGCATACTTTTATTTCTTATAATATTGTTGAAAATCTGCACCTAAGTACTAGTCTAGTTGAGGATCCCATTAGTGTTTCATATCCAATTGGGGGCTCTGCTCATTTATCTATGATGTGTGTGGATTTGAGGATTTCTATCTTAAGCGTAGAATTCACGTGTATTGCTTATGTTCTCGGATTTATGGGATACGGTTTGATCCTAGGTATGGATTGGCAGTCCAATTATGGAGCCATTCTTGATTGTGAATGAAGGGTAGTGAGGCTCATGACTCGCCTTGGTAATACCCTTGAAATTTCTTGTAACCCTAAGGGTCCGGTTATGCTGTGTTATCTTGAATCTCTTGACTCGTCCATCGACAATTTGCAATCTGTAAGAGTGGTCCGAGAATATCCAGATATCTTTGATGAGGTGAAGGGGTTACCCCCTAAACTCGAGATAGATTTCTGTATTTATCTTGTTGATAATGCCAAGCCTGTTTCATTGCCCGTTAGGCACATGGCCCCGCGAGAAAGAAGAGAGCTCAGTAAACATGTTAAGGAGTTGCTTGAGAAAAATTTCATAAGACAAAGCATTTCTAAATGGGGTGCTCCATTGGTATTTGCTACTAAGGCAGATGGTTCGCTTCGTCTATGCGTAGATTATCATGAGTTAAACAAGCTAACTAAGAAAAATATACACCCACTACCAAGAATCGACGATTTGTTTGACCAGCTTGCGGGTGCATCTATTTTCTCTCAACTCGACCTAGCCACAGGATTCGATCAACTTAGAGTGGCTGAGGATTGCATTGACAAAACTGCATTTAGGACTCCGGATGGGTTCTTCGAATGGCTCGTCATGTCGTTTGGGTTAACGAATGCACCCGCGTACTTTGTAGATTTGATGAGTAGGGTGTTTCGGGAGTTCCTTAACAAGTTTATAGTGGTTTTCGTGGACGATATTTTGATCTTCTCAAAGGATGAAGAACAGCATGCTAGACATCTCAAGGAAGTCGTGGATACGCTTAGAGCACACCAGTTAAAGGAAAAGTTCTCCAAATGCCATTTTTGGAGGAAGGAAGTTCGGTTTCTTGGACATGTAGTTTCTAGGCAAGGCATAGCCGTGGACCCCGCAAAGGTAGTTGCGGTGCAAGACTGGAAAGTTCCTAAGAACGCAACTGAAGTGAGAAGCTTTCTCTGTTTGGCGGGCTACTATAGGAAGTTCATTAAGGACTTCGCTAAGATTTCAGCTCCCCTTACTATGTTAACGAAGAAAAACCTAGCGTTTGCATAGGACATAGAATGTGAGATTGCTTTTCAGAGACTCAAGAGAGCCCTTACCACAGCTCCAGTTTTGGCATTACCGATGGAAGTAAGATGTTTACGGTGTACACAGATGTGTGTGGCACGGGATTAGGCGCATTCCTAATGCAAGAAGCGAAAGTGATTTGCTACGGGGGTATACAACTTAAAGTTCATGAGAAGAACTATCCCACACATGACTTGGAGTTAGCAGCGATCAATTTTGCACTTAAATCTTGGCGCCATTATCTTGTAGGGGAGAGGTTCGAGCTGTATACCGACCACAAATCGCTTAAGTACCTCTTCTCATAGAAAGATTTGAATCTGAGACAACAGTGGTGGATGTAATTCTTGGCATCATATGACTTCGATATTGCTTATACCCCTGGCAAGGATAACGTGGTGGCGGATGCGCTAAGTAGGAAAAGGTTGACCTTGAGCCCCTTGTTTGTTTAAAGAAAAAGTCTAGAGTTTATAGCAAACTTTGATTTTACACCTGCTGTTGAGTCAATGACTGTTACATTAGCATCTCTTGACTTAAGACCTACACTTCTAGATCAAGTAAGGACTTCACAAAAGGAAGACCCACAGATAGTCGAAATCATGGACAAGCTGATTAGTGGTGAGACGTCAAGTCACCGCGGTAGGTATGCCATAGATGACAAGGGATGGCTAAGGCGTAACGGAAAGCTATGTGTCCCATAAGTGGGAGACTTAGTAAGGAAAGTTCTCGAAAAGGCTCACCACTCGAAGATGACTATACATCCCGGAGGGGATAAGATGTACAGAGATATGAAAAGGATATTCTTTTGGGCTGGAATGAAAAAGGACGTGGCAGAGTTCGTTTCAAAGTGCGTGGTGTTCCAACAAGTAAAGGCCGAGTCGAAGAAGCCCGGTGGGCTATTACATCCTTTGGAGGTTCCGTAATGGAAATGGGAGAGTATCTCGATGGATTTCATTGATGGACTACCTAGATTAAGGAAGGGAAATACTAGCATATGGGTCATAGTTGATAGACTCACGAAAAGTGCTCACTTCATTCCAGTGAAAAGCAAGAGGACCGCATCATGGCTAGCGTCTATTTACCTTCGAGAGGTAGTACGGTTACACGGGGTTCATTCTAGTATAGTTAGTGATCATGACCCAATTTTCACTAGCCAGTTTTGGAATAGTCTGCAAGAAGCAATGGGTACACGACTGAGCTTAAGCACGGCCTATCACCCGCAGATGGATGGACAAATCGAAAGGGTAAATAGGGTATTAGAGGATCTTTTGAGGCTATGCATTCTTGAATTTGGTGGTACTTGGGAAGACTATCTTCCTCTCGTGGAGTTTGCATATAATAATAGTTACCAAGCTAGCATCGGAATGGCACTGTTCGAAGCCCTGTATGGAAGATCGTGCAAGTCGCCAACTTGTTGGTGGGAGACGACAGACAGGCTTATACTTGGGCCCGACATGATTAGGGACACTTCTGAGAAGGTTGAGTTGATACGAAGACGGATGAGAACGGCCCAAGATAAACATAAATCTTATGCGGACAAGAGAAGGATAGGCCTAGAGTTCAAAGTCGGAGATATGGTCTTTATAAAAGTTTCTCCTTTACGTAATGTGGTTTGTTTTGGAGCAGTTGGAAAGCTAGCATCAAGGTTCGTAGGACCGTTCCCTATCACTGAGAGGATTGGGCAAATGGCTTATAAGGTAGAATTACCCGAGAGGCTGGCCGGAGTACACAATGTCTTTCATGTCTCGCATCTCCGAAAGTGCTTACATGAATCAGCCGAAGTGGTTGAGCCAAGCATCCTTGAAGGCGTAGAAGTGGAAAAAGAAGCAACATTGAGGTGAGTTCCGATTCGTATCTTAGGAACGGAGATCAAGAAGCTAAGGAATCGAGAAGTCAAGCTAGTTAAAGTACAGTGGAGTGAAGCCCAAGAAGACGCAACTTGGGAAACCGAAGAGAAGATACGCGCGCTTTACCTATTTCTTTTTGAGGGTACATTCTCGATCTCTTTTCCTATAAACTTGAAAACCTTCTGTACCATCCTTTTACTACCTATGTTTTCCTTGTTATCTTCTCGATCTTATCTTGAGAACCTTAGGTAGAACCATATGGATATAAACATGTGATTGAAACATGTTATGGTTAACGTTTGCAAATGGTTGCAAGTGTTTGCAAGTGATTGCTAGTGGATGCATGACACACATTAGGCACCAGATCGGCTCAGTCACATTTTCATGTTGCATATGCATGAGTGCTTATACTTGTACATGGATGGAACTTGTTATGCTATCACTTGGATGTTGCATATGAATGAATGTTATGTGCACTCATGTGGAGATTATAAATTATGTTAGGAATTTGCATACATGTTGGACTCATTGCACTAACATATTTTGCATTAAGGAGTTTTATTGAATCAGTAATTGCCTGATCTTTTGCATTAGATAAGTACATATACACACACTTACTGCATATGTTCATACAGCGCTAGAAATCTTTTAAGGACAATGGTTTCCTGTGGATGATGTTTTGAGTAGATGGATGATTGGATGGTAGGATATATTCTTTCTAACTTAGACATTTCGGGGACGAAATCCTTTAAGGAGGGGAGAATGTAACAACCCGTATTTTAGTAACATATTATAACCATAAGTCAAGGCAGAATTAATTTTTAAAATAAGAATCGAGGGCAACGGTTTACTCCATTACGTTCGTGTCGGAATTCTGCTTGGAAACGAGTCCGAATTTTTGAAAATCGGAGTCCGTATGACCAAGTTATGACCCTTCAAAATTTCAGAAATTTGAAGTACAAAAACAGCTCTGAATTCGAATTCAAATTTCGAATTCAAACCCCAGAATGGACTGGGCGGGAAATTTCCCGCCTAGGACCAGGTCGACCTGGGGGTCGACAATAGTGTCGACCTGCCTAGGACCAGGTCGTCCATAGAGTCGACCTGGGTGTCGACCTAGTTACCGAGCCCATTTTTGAGTCAGAGTTCACTCTGATGTTTCTAGTCTAATTTCTATCTAAATTCGTTGGCCTGACCCTATATAAACAGCCCCTAACTCTATTCTCTCTACACAAATTCTCTCTGGTCTTATGCTGCTAAAACTCTGGTTGAAAAGTTAGAGAAAAAGGAATCGCTTCTTCTCCAACAAGGCTACGTGTAGATTATTGTTGTTTGGGGGATTTCTGTTAGACTCGAGATTCAACATCGCCTCTTTGTTTTCTAATTCTCAAACCACGATCAGTAAGCCCCAGTTACTTTTAGATCTAAACTTTAAACTTAATATGGACATGCTGTAAATTGAAATTGAACCTAAGTATGATAATTATCTTGGATCTGTCATTGTCTGTCTTGGGTCAATTATTGTTCCTTTTGGATCTATTATTTTGGATCTACTATTATTCACCTGGGATCTATTCATCTTGAATCTTGACATGTGGGAATATTTATATGAAATTGATTTCGGGCCTAAACATGTTGTAAACCTAAACCCCTCATGTCCATGATGTTAACATGCCTGTGATGTTGAATTAGTTGTTATCCACAAATTTGGGGTTATTATCTTATGTCAACTGTTACCATGACTATCACCCTATTTTGCTAGGTTAGATATTTAAGACCACTATTCCATATGCTAGTATTCATGTAGTCATTTATCTCAAGTTATACCATGCTTGACTATAATCACTTTTTCCACCTTATGCCCGTTCTTCCTATGTTATTCCCTAATTAGATTTGTTTGTGTCGATTCGAATTCACGTGCGATGGGAATACGATTTGGGTAGTTTAGGCAAACCTTAATTTACTGTAAACTTGAAGCATGAACATTGTTATAACTTGGACCTGGATAGGGACATGAACTTGACACGATTTGACATGAAACATGACATGAAAGCTTGACATGAATTTAGACTCGAAACTTGAATCTGGACAGACACTTAGAATAAACTTGAAAATGGAAAACTCGAGGTTGGGTTGATTTTGCAGTGTAAATCTGCCCGGAACCACCCAACGAATCCAGTGACTGCAAACAATAAGATCCAATGCGGGAAGTTGGTCATATCGCACCTAAAACCCGAGATTAGACTATGTTGTGGTGTAAATCTGCCCGGAACTGACCGGCAAATCCAGTGACCACAACAACTAGTCTAATGTGAGAGGTTGGGGTGCATTAATGAATTTATGCTACAGGGGAGGGTTAAGTCATGAACCACTTGAATATACTTAACCAATTTGACACGATGATTTAATAGGTTTAAGTCATGAACCACTTGAACACACTTAACCAACTTGATACATGATTTGGATAGGGTTAAGTCACAAATTTGAATGACAACGCTTAACCCATTAGAAACCCTAGTTACGCGGTCCTTTTCAGTAGTAACCCACTTAGATGTATCACGATACCCTAGGACTAGGTAGGGTGGGGCACGATTACCGGGTTGATTGTAAGCGACCAGAACGATGGCTAAGTAGGTGCGCCATTGTAGGTTCAGGCTGACTATGGTTGTGCAAGTAGTCCGGAGTTGAAAAAGCAGGCATTGGGCACCAGTGGTTTACACTGTGTGTGCTTGATTCGTGTCGGTGGTTGGCACCCTAGGGCTTGATACACCATATGGTGGACCTAGCACAGGTGACTACATTTCGTGATTGGGCCGTATGACACAGACACATGACGAGCTAGAACTTGTAAGGAGCCGATCGATTATAATGTCATAATGTAGGACCCCGTAATGGGTCATTTCATGATATTGGGCCAAGGGATCATTTCATGGTTAATACTTGACATGGGTTAGAATACTAGTACAGTTGGTGCAGCAAATCTTGAATATGCGATGCTAGACTTGATTTATCTTGTTATCTTGCCAGACTTATTATCATCCCTATGTTTACTTTCCGTTTATTGATGTCTTGTTAACTTTACTAGTTTTTATACTGAAAGTCACTAGGATTTACCAGTCTTTATGACTGACCCTTTTTCTTTCGCCTCTTTTTCTTTCGTTTTCCCCCAGGTTATCAGGGAGGAAACGCTAGCTCTTAGCTTGGATTTAGCTTGCTTTCTGTCAGCTCATGTCCAGTTTGGTCTTGAGCTATGCTATGGCCGCACTTCTGCTATTTTTGGGGAATAATTTACCTTTGTTATCTTAAGTTTATGCTTCTTTATTTAGAACTTGATGTAATGGAATAATTTGTACTTTGGAAATGTGAGGTTTTCACTCTTTTCTTGAAAGTAATGAAATTCGGTTTTTAATTTCTACCGCTGATTTATTTATGCTCTGCCTTGTGATATCTCTGTGTATGTTTACCTGGATAATACTCCAACAAAACTAGTGCATTCCCTTTGTGAGTGACCCAAGCGGAGGTGGGGTGTTACAGATAAAATGACCGGTTTGGTTTTAGACAGTGCGGTGGATAAAGAGAAGGATGGTCGAAATGTTTTGCTACCTGGTCAGGTTGGCATGCTTGAAGTAATAACTAAGTCTTAGCCTACTTGGGTTTCCATCTTTGGCAACCGCCCCAAAAATAAAGTTATGAACCTCGTGACTTTGAATATTGTGAAAAGGATAGTGTGGATGATATCCCATCTGAAGTGGTTGAGGCTGGTAAGGATTTTTGGTCCTATTGCCTGGTAGATTTCTTTTTAGCCCCTCCGCCTAGCTATACAGTTGTAACGGAATTATTTGGTAAACTTTGGCAATTTAGGGGTATTCTAAAGGTACGGTTAAACAAAACCATGTTTTTTATGAAGTTCTCGCTACAAGAGGAAAGGCTTTGTGTCTTAAGTCTTGATCCAACCATTATTTTAGGTAAACCCTTCGTTATTGCACTTTAGAATCCCAAGGTTGATAGAGCTAGGGAGCAAGTCCTTTCTATGCCAGTATGGACCTATCTCTCTCGCATTCCATCTGTTCCCCAATCCCTTATTGGTCGAAATTGGCTTTCGAACAAGATTGGGAAGCTTAAGTGCTTTGATGCTTGTACTATAGCTAGGGAGTTGTTGTTTTATGCAAAGGCTCTTATTGAAATCTCTCCAGATAAACCCCTTCTGATAGTCTAAAAGTCAGATTGGAAACAAATTATTTAGTTGTAGTACGTGTCTGATATGGATGGAGGCCAAAAGTTTGCACTTCATGTCACCCTTTTGGCCATCTTCGGGAGACTATACATAGGCTCCATCAGTTGCGGTCCCCTCTCCTATTCCTCTAGCTGATCATATCCCAGTTCCTCGTCCTCCCTCTCTGAATTGGGCGTGTAAGGTTCCAGTTTCTCCTCCTCAGTCGGTAAGCTCTCCTGTTGTTACATCAGTTAAGTCTGGTGATTTCCAGTCTTCTGATAGGAATTCTATTGGAAATGATTTTTTTCGTCTGCGAGAGAACATGTGTGGGGTCATGTCCATCTAGTATGCATTATTCTCCTTCCGAAGCTTTGTACTACAAGTATGTAATTAATGAAGATTATTATGATAGGAAACTATTTTATAGAGTGGTTGGTGATGATTTTGAGCTCGTCCAAGGGGGTGAGCTTGGGATATGAACATGTCTCTATTACATGATCCTACTTGGGATAGCATACGCGAGTTTCGAAGTCCTAAATAGTGTTATGTTCCTAGCATTGCTGTACTTTTCAGGAATTACATCAACGCCATAGGTAGCGACAGTTCTAGTTGTTCCTCCTATACTTTTTAACTTGTGCCCTGGCACTTTAAACTTGTTTGCGGCAGTAAGATATATTTTTTATCTTCTGTACTATCATGTATTCATTATATGTTATAATGAAAGTGGTTGCGACCTCTATAAAAAACGGCTTAGCTTTGCTAAAAAAAAATCCAATACATTCCTTCCCACTTAAAATAATCTCAGTTTAAAATAAAGAAACGCAATGCTTTTGGAAAAATGAAGCTATTATAAGACTTAGGTCCCATCACACAATGCAACGCAAGCCGAAGGATAGAGTTATCCCTTATAATAGCCAAACATGCTTGGTACGTTTAAAACAAATCATTTTGATATAACTACAGCTGCATAGTGTTGAAACAATTTCAAATATAAATGTATCAATCATAGACGGCAAGGGTACCATATATCATGTCGCCATACTAGTTCTACAATTAAAACTGAAAAAATATCGTATTGGAAATTGGATTTCCATCTATGAGTCGAGGTAGGGGATGGCTCCTCTCTGATTCGAGACACTCTAGCATGTGCCTCAGGATTCAGCCGCAACTGCGCCTGGATCTTCAGGGTCAGTCCACACTTACTTTAGTGGATCAGTAATTCCTGAACAATACGTTTCCCTACCCTATGTGGCATAAATTTGGTCAGTATGTCGACCAATCATATCCGAGGCGCCTTGCAATCAATCATCCACATATGTAAAAGTGTCTGAGCTCCATACCATGACACCACTTCTAGCTAGAAAGAAACGCATGCTCTCCCTGTAGTCACTATCCAGTTTTTGACTGATAATGGTTGTGAGGCTCACAAATTAATGCTATACACAAAGCTATGCTATTTAAAGCTATGCTTCATCAACCACAAGACTCTTCTTTTCAACAAAAGCCTGATCATTTGCATCTCAGCATGCCACACTGGAAATTCATGCCATACAATTGATGTCTATCAATATATAACCTCTAAACTCATACGTCTCAGAGAAGGGTGGTAAGAAAGAGAATAAATTCTCCGCCACCAAATAGATATATATTTATTAGAAATCTGTAACACCCCACCTCCGTTAAGGTCACTCACAAAGGGAATGCCTTAACTTTGGTGGAGCATTTTGGTAAACAGAACATAAACTTACAAGACAGATAAAACAGTACTTGAAAATTTTCAACTTTATTACAGTAGAAACAGAAATCAATATGGTTACATCCTTTCAAATCTCAGAATTCAATTACAAATATCAGTCTTGTACAAAAGCCTTCAAAATGTATGTTTAAAATCATAATCCCCATGGAACGGAAGCTATACAGAGCCAAGCCATACTTTAAGCACTTCAAGCAAAGAGAAATCCGGATCAAGCTAAAGTATTTCCCACCTTGGATAACCTGGGGGGGGGGGGGAACGGAAGAAAGGAGGCGAAACAACAAGGGTCAGACCAAAAAGTCTGGCAAGTCCAGTGACTTTCAGCATATGAACAGATAATAATAATATGATATGAACATAAAACTGGATGTGAGATAACTATAACAGGTGTAGTAGATATAACAGAAAAACAGAATGATATAAACTATTGTTTTACACTTCTCTGCATTAATACTAGTATAACAGAATTATGTGTCACCCTAATGTCTAAATTGAAGCAGGAACGGGTACAGAATTCTTTAACAGAAACAGAATGCTAATAATGGGCCTTTACTACCCGATCAGAAACAGACAGAAGTAGAAACAGATTTATCCCTACGGAAACAGAATGTAGAATTAGGTGTACACTAGTAATGGGCCTTTACCACCCGAACAGACGGTACCACACAGAAACAGACAGGTGTTACCACCCAACAGAAACAGACGGTACCAACAGAAACAGACAGAACTAAGCGTACCCTAAAACCCTACCCCAAGCGATCGGCTCCCTAATACATAAATATCCTGTGTCGGCCCCACAGTAGGGTGTATCACTCCCTAAAGTGACAACCAATTGGCACAGACCTATTTACAGATGTCACGGCGTCTTACATCCTCAGAGGCAGACCGGGATCCATGCACGCACATGACCCGGTTGGAACGCACCATCAACACCCCTCGCCATTATCAGAATGAACCTCTTATAATTAGTTCAGTAAGCGTGCCAGGACCCTACTTACTGTTGGGTCAAAGTTTTGATACCAGAAAGGGTTACTGACTAATATGGGTCCCAAACAACAGACGACACAAGTAATTCCCCTCCTAACCTTGTGTCCCCAGACTAACAGATTTCAGATTAACTTGTTTACAAGTTCAGACATACAGAATTCAGATTTACTAATTCACAAATTAAGTTAACAAGTTTTCAGACTAACGGGTCAGGTGTACAGATTTTTCAGATTTGTCTAACTTTGTATTGGGCATACAGATTCATGGACGGGTTTTACTACATCTATTAATCCCATTGGTTTAACCCTATTTTCCCCAATACGTTTTAGACGTCATTCTTATCTTAGATTTGCATTAATTAATTATTAATGCACAGACCTCTCACATTAGGTCGGTAACTTGTGGCCGCTGGATATGCCGGGCGGTTCCGGGCAGACTTCTGCCACAAGCCAGACCTAACCTCGTGTCTTACGCATGTTATGACTAACTTCTCACATTAGAACCTATTGTTTGCGACCACTGGATGTGCCGGGCGGTTCCGGGCAGATTTACGCCGCAAACTCATTCTAACCTCGAGTTAGCCATGTTTATCTTTGCGGCCAATTAATTAATAATTTACCGTTTATGCACGTGCCCAATATATATATGCCAGTTCTGATTATATCAATCACAGGATGATTATATCAACATAGCAGATAACAAATTTTATATGACATAACGGATTTAACAGATTTAGCAACTTAGCAGATTTTGGCATTTAACAGGTTAGGCATTTCAACCGACAAATTTAACAGATTAGGCATTTCAATCTAATTAGCAGTCTAGGCAATATAACAAAACTAGTAGTTTAGACAACTAGGCAAATTAGCAGATTTAGCAAATTTAATATTTCTAAAAGTTCTATTTACATGCCTTGCCCAATCATAAATTGGCCCAAATTCCTATGCTTGCATAATTGTCATGATTCACAACATATACTCCATGTTTGCATAAAGTTACCTAGCACAGAATATGGACATAATTTGCCATATAACATATGTTCCAATTTTTGTTAAACTAGCATCTTACAGCAGATTCACATATAAATTATACCAAATATAACCATTAATTTCAATGCATGCCATATATCCAAAAATCCCTATTTAGGTGTAATCTAAATAATAGATATCCTAATTAATGTAAATCTTTACACCTAACTTTCCATATCCTTCTTCTTTTCATGTCATGAATCATTATGCAAACTATACCCAACAATATAAATCTTTAAATCATATCTTCTAAAAATCAGATCTTGACTTTTATATGCATTTTGTCCAAAGTCTCAAATCATATGTAATCTTACAATGGTTCCTCTTTTCTTCTATCATAGAATATGCATAGATCCAAATCTATGTTTACAACATATGCTCATTAATTACAGTTCTAAATTACAACATAGCTATGCATACAACATGCATAAATTATATGTTCATAGTCAATTTTATGCATATGTCCAATATATTTTATGCCTCAGACCTAAAGTCATACATTCAATTTAGTCTTGTCAAATTTCGCATCATTCATCCCAAAATATGCGTTCATACGTTCATCTCTTATGAGATTAGGCACAGGCTCGTGGTAGCCTGGCTATAAAAAACAGAAAAGAAGAAAAGGGATACAGAAAAACAGATCTGACAGAAGAAAATATATATACAATCTCAGATTCAGAATCAAAAACATATCAAAATTATTATTAACGTTTATAGCGGAAAATAACTGTACTTGCCTTGATTAGATTAAAGAAAGAACTTTAACTTGCTGTAGAATCTTTGCAGAAACTTTAATCTCTAGTTTGAATTGAGTTGCTTAGGCTGATGTTGATTATCTTCTAGTTTCAATTCCAGCAGAGCAGCGACGCCATTTTTATTTTTTTATTAGAAGAAGAGAGCAATGGAGGCTAGAGAATTGTGTAGGAAACCTAGGTAGAGTCTAGGGTCATTTTTATAGAGTTTATGAACTGATTAGGACCATCGATGTTGCTTGGATTGATCGTAGCCATTCATTCGCAAGAGGGACCAATTAGAGCCTGCCAGCTAGCCCTAATGACAAAGCAGACCACAGAAAATCGACCAACATAGAATAGGCCAGCCAGGGTGGACTGGGTTCGACCTGGGTCTGGACCAGGTCGACAGCCCTGTCGACAGCCCTGTCGACCTGGTTAGACCAGGTCGACAACCCAGTCGACCTGGGTGTCTTAGGCGGGAGTTTTCCCGCCTTGGCCAATTGGGCCCGGTTTTAATTTATAAACTGTTTTATTCTGTTCGAATTTTAAACTTAATTCAGAAACTTCCGAAGGCCATATCTTCTTCATACGGACTCCGTTTTTCGAAAACTCGGACTCTATTTTGCGTATTTTTCCGAGAAGAATGCAATGGCATATCCCGTTTCCCTTAGTTCCTTGATTTCAAATTAATTATACTTTAATTTGTTAATTCCACAGTTATAGAATACACGGGGTGTTACATTCTCCCCCACTTAAAAGGATTTCGTCCCCGAAATCTTCAAGTTAAGAAGAATGCGTCCTACCATCCAATCACCCATCTACTCAACCATCATCCACAAGCATCCATTGTCCTTCGAAAACTTCTAATGTTGTATGAACATATGCAAAAGGGCGTGTATATGTTCCTTATCTAATGCAAAATCAGGCGGTCTACTGATTCAGTTGACCTCCTTAATGCGAATTATGTCAGTGCCATGAGTCCAACATGTATGCAATAGAATTCTGATGATATATATTATTTCTATATGAGTGCACAACCATTCACTCAAATGCAACATCCATGTGCTGAATCAACCATTTTGCATCCACAAGAATTGAAAAATGCTCACCCATCCATATGCAGTATGAGAGTGTTTTCGAGCCGATCTAGTACCTAGTGTGTGTATATGCATCCACGGGCAACCACTAGCAACCACTTGCATCCACTTGCAACCATCAAACATAATATGTCTCAAACACATGTTTACACCCATTAGTTTCTACCTAAAGTTCAAACATTCGATCGATAGGATACAGTCGAATGATGGAAGCGAGTACAGATAGAACGAAAATTTGGTTCCCATTAGACATGGGTCCTAAGTATCGGCCCCAAAGACCGAAACCAATATCAAATTGACACCCAGAGGAGTACCTTCTTTAGACAATGTCAAAACTGGAAATCCTATAAAAAAGTATTTAGATATTTACAGACTACTGGTACAGATCAGGTTCCCTAATGATTCTTAGGAAGCTAAGCATGATAAAATCATACCCTACGAAAACTCAGAATGTATGCGTCATACTTGACGCCTAACACAGATATCCCTCAAACCCCAATCTCAAACAGATGATCCATAACCCTTATGGGTCTGACTCTATAGCGGAATTCAGAAATAATACTAGTATTAAAGTGCAGAGTATCGATTACAAAATCAAAATACCAGAATCAGAAAAAGTCTTAACTCCATAATCAGATAAAGAAATTAAACCTACTATAGAAAATTTCCTATTTCTATCCTAGCCACTAGCCTCAAGAGTGTTCGCCTGCCCTCCTTGTCCTCGTCTCTTCGGGCAGTCCCCAGTGAAGTGTCCCATCTCCCCAAAGTTGAAGCAAGCGCCCTTCCTTTTTCTGCAATCCTTGTTCAGATGAGTTGAGCTCCCACAAGTAAAGCACTTTTTCCCCTTCTTATCTTCAGACTTCTCATCCTTCTTTTGTGTTTCCTTTTTGGGCCCCGCTTTCTTATTCTATGGTTCTTCCTTCTTTGTCTCTTTCGGGCCCTTGTCTTCCTCGTGCAGTAGTGCCATATCCACCAATTTCTCGTAAGTTGCTCCCATGGGTACATGGGTCATGGCTAGGCTGTGCAGTGGCTCATTCAATCCTTTAACAAAGCGGAGAGCCTTTTTATGCTGAGTGTTGACTAAATCTAATCCGAACCTAGCTAGTTGGTTGAACTGGTTGACGTATTCCTTGACCGTCATACTTCCTTGCTTAAGAGATAAGAACTTTTCCAGTTGTAAACTTCGTTCAGCTTGCGAGAGGAATTTTGTCTCAAACCTTGTTCTGAAATCCATCCATGTCTCGACCGGCCTCTCGGCGTTAGTGACTTCCCACCAGTAGGAAGCTTCGTCTTTGAGCAACCATACCGCCAACTGTACCTTCTGCCTATCGTCCACCTCGAAGATAACGAATAGATCCTCAGT
This sequence comes from Allium sativum, assembly GCA_030737875.1. Taxonomy (NCBI): domain Eukaryota; kingdom Viridiplantae; phylum Streptophyta; class Magnoliopsida; order Asparagales; family Amaryllidaceae; genus Allium; species Allium sativum. Next base: position 743,521,379 of record CM060921.1, read on the forward strand.
TTCTTTGAGCCAATTCCTCGCTTCTACGAATGATTCAGTTCCTTTGAAATCGTTTCCACCCATGGCCCTAAAATCTCTACAGATCTTTGAGAAAGCAATTGCACGAGGAGGGGGATCATTTGCTGGACCTGCAGCGGCGGTCCTAGCCTCAAGATATTGACGAAACCAACCGGGTACATGGACACCCTCTGGTATCTCAGATGCTTCAGACATGCTGAAACGAAAAAGGAAAGGTTCAATACAAAAAGGACTGAAAGAAAGATATATGGCTCTTGGGGATCATGTTTTTCAAAATAAGCTTTAATTTTGAAAATACTTCATTTTAAAACCTCTTTGAAAATAGTTTTCAAAAACTTTTATCTAATCTGGTAACCTTTAGCTCTGATACCAAGTGTAACACCCCACCTCCGTTAAGGTCACTCACAAAGGGAATGCCTTAACTTTGGTGGAGCATTTTGGTAAACAGAACAGAAACTTACAAGACAGATAAAACAGTACTTGAAAAATTTCAACTTTATTACAGTAGAAACAGAAATCAATATGGTTACATCCTTTCAAATCTCAGAATTCAAGTACAAATATCAGTCTTGTACAAAAGCCTTCAAAATGTATGTTTAAAATCATAATCCCCATGGAACGGAAGCTATACAGAGCCAAGCCATACTTTAAGCACTTCAAGCAAAGAGAAATCCGGATCAAGCTAAAGTATTTCCCACCTTGGATAACCTGGGGGGGGGGACGGAAGAAAGGAGGCGAAACAACAAGGGTCAGACCAAAAAGTCTTGCAAGTCCAGTGACTTTCAGCATATGAACAGATAATAATAATATGATATGAACATAAAACTGGATGTGAGATAACTATAACAGGTGTAGCAGATATAACAGAAAAACAGAATGATATAAACTATTGTTTTACACTTTTCTGCATTAATACTAGTATAACAGAATTAGGTGTCACCCTAATGTCTAAATTGAAGCAGGAACGGGTACAGAATTCTTTAACAGAAACAGAATGCTAATAATGGGCCTTTACTACCCGATCAGAAACAGACAGAAGCAGAAACAGATTTATCCCTACGGAAACAGAATGTAGAATTAGGTGTACACTAGTAATGGGCCTTTACCACCCGAACAGATGGTACCACACAGAAACAGACAGGTGTTACCACCCAACAGAAACAGACGGTACCAACAGAAACAGACAGAACTAAGCGTACCCTAAAACCCTACCCCAAGCGATCGGCTCCCTTATACATAAATATCCTGTGTCGGCCCCACAGTAGGGTGTATCACTCCCTAAAGTGACAACCAATTGGCACAGACCTATTTACAGATGTCACGGCGTCTTACATCCTCAGAGGCAGACCGGGATCCATGCACGCACATGACCCGGTTGGAACGCACCATCAACACCCCTCGCCATTATCAGAATGAACCTCTTATAATTAGTTCAGTAAGCGTGCCCGGACCCTACTTACTGTTGGGTCAAAGTTTTGATACCAGAAAGGGTTACTGACTAATATGGGTCCCAAACAACAGACGACACAAGTAATTCCCCTCCTAACCTTGTGTCCCCAGACTAACAGATTTCAGATTAACTTGTTTACAAGTTCAGACATACAGAATTCAGATTTACTAATTCACAAATTAAGTTAACAAGTTTTCAGACTAACGGGTCAGGTGTACAGATTTTTCAGATTTGTCTAACTTTGTATTGGGCCTACAGATTCATGGACGGGTTTTACTACATCTATTAATCCCATTGGTTTAACCCTATTTTCCCCAATACGTTTTAGACGTCATTCTTATCTTAGATTTGCATTAATTAATTATTAATGCACAGACCTCTCACATTAGGTCGGTAGCTTGTGGCCGCTGGATATGCCGGGCGGTTCCGGGCAGACTTCTGCCACAAGCCAGACCTAACCTCGTGTCTTACGCATGTTAGGACTAACTTCTCACATTAGAACCTATTGTTTGCGGCCACTGGATGTACCGGGCGGTTCCGGGCAGATTTACGCCGCAAACTCATTCTAACCTCGAGTTAGCCATGTTTATCTTTGCGGCCAATTAATTAATAATTTACCGTTTATGCGCGTGCCCAATATATATATGCCAATTCAGATTATATCAATCACAGGATGATTATATCAACATAGCAGATAACAGATTTTATATGACATAACGGATTTAACAGATTTAGCAACTTAGCAGATTTTGGCATATAACAGGTTAGGCATTTCAACCGACAAATTTAACAGATTAGGCATTTCAATCTAATTAGCAGTCTAGGCAATATAACAAAACTAGTAGTTTAGGCAACTAGGCAAATTAGCAGATTTAGCAAATTTAATATTTCTAAAAGTTCTATTTACATGCCTTGCCCAATCATAAATTGGCCCAAATTCCTATGCTTACATAATTGTCATGATTCACAACATATACTCCATTTTTGCATAAAGTTACCTAGCACAGAATATGGACATAATTTGCCATATAACATATGTTCCAATTTTTGTTAAACTAGCATCTTACAGCAGATTCACATATAAATTATACCAAATATAACCATTAATTTCAATGCATGCCATATATCCAAAAATCCCTATTTAGGTGTAATCTAAATAATAGATATCCTAATTAATGTAAATCTTTACACCTAACTTTCCATATCCTTCTTCTTTTCATGTCATGAATCATTATGCAAACTATACCCAACAATATAAATCTTTAAATCATATCTTCTAAAAATCAGATCTTGACTTTTATATGCATTTTGTCCAAAGTCTCAAATCATATGTAATCTTACAATGGTTCCTCTTTTCTTCTATCATAGAATATGCATAGATCCAAATCTATGTTTACAACATATGCTCATTAATTACAGTTCTAAATTACAACATAGCTATGCATACAACATGCATAAATTATATGTTCATAGTCAATTTTATGCATATGTCCAATATATTTTATGCCTCAGACCTAAAGTCATACATTCAATTTAGTCTTGTCAAATTTCGCATCATTCAACCCAAAATTTGCGTTCATACGTTCATCTCTTATGAGATTAGGCACAGGCTCGTGGTAGCCTGGCTATAAAAAACAGAAAAGAAGAAAAGGGATACAGAAAAACAGATCTGACAGAAGAAAATATATATACAATCTCAGATTCAGAATCAAAAACATTTCAAAATTATTATTAACGTTTATAGCGGAAAATAACTGTACTTGCCTTGATTAGATTAAAGAAAGAACTTTAACTTGCTGTAGAATCTTTGCAGAAACTTTAATCTCTAGTCTGAATTGAATTGCTTAGGCTGATGTTGATTATCTTCTAGTTTCAATTCCAGCAGAGCAGCGACGCCATTTTTATTTTTTTATTAGAAGAAGAGAGCAATGGAGGCTAGAGAATTGTGTAGGAAACCTAGGTAGAGTCTAGGGTCATTTTTATAGAGTTTATGAACTGATTAGGACCATCGATGTTGCTTGGATTGATCGTAGCCATTCATTCGCAAGAGGGACCAATTAGAGCCTGCCAGCTAGCCCTAATGACAAAGCAGACCACAGAAAATCGACCAACATAGAATAGGCCAGCCAGGGTGGACTGGGTTCGACCTGGGTCTGGACCAGGTCGACAGCCCTGTCGACAGCCCTGTCGACAGCCCTGTCGACCTGGTTAGACTAGGTCGACAGCCCAGTCGACCTGGGTGTCTTAGGCGGGAGTTTTTCCGCCTTGGCCAATTGGGCCGGGTTTTAATTTATAAACTGTTTTATTCTGTTCAAATTTAAAACTTAATTCAGAAACTTCCGAAGGCCATATCTTCTTCATACGGACTCCGTTTTCGAAAACTCGGACTCTATTTCGCGTATTTTTCCGAGACGAATGCAATGGCGTATCCCGTTTCCCTTAGTTCCTTGATTTCAAATTAATTATACTTTAATTTGTTAATTCCACAGTTATAGAATACAAGGGGTGTTACAAAATCTATCAACATAGAATGAAATCCAATGTCAGACATACAACCATTTACTAGTCCATTCTGGGTCTGAATGAAACCCGGGGCACCTTATTCCTCGTACCATATGTCCAATAAGGAGACAGGTCCCCGCATATCCGGTCGATCTCTATGTACGTCTGGAAGATCAGCACTAATTACCTTGTATTTGGTGTACAGCCCAATGAAGACATCATTTATCATCCAAACGATGTGAAGATCTCCGGTCTTCAACCACCATCTTCATCGTCGACATTTAGTCGTCATGTTAGTTATTCAAAATGGGTAAACCCAGTCTTTCCAAATAACTTGCGTATTTTATAATCAATAATCAAGTGTTATAAAAACACATCATACGCCTCATTGCAATTCAGATTATTTTGTTATTCAAATATTCACATCTTTAGGGAAAGGTTCCCATTAAATTTTTCAATGATAAGTTTATTTAAACTATTTCTTTAATCTTCCTTTGGATATCATTTTAAAAGATATTATTTTATCTTTTAACAATTCTAAACCAAATTAAGATTTATAAAACTAATCGGGATTATCGAGCCTTACCAAAGTAATAATTTATTTTATTATCCCAATGCCAACATATTCATCCCGTGGAGCAAAACTGGTAGTACTCCATATCCAACACCCACGGTGTTATCAGTAAATTTAGTTACCATTTCATGTTCAAATCTAATTAAAGATTTAACTATCGCCTGGAGTAAAACTAATGGTACTCCATTCTTGGTCATTTCATAAATTCGATTAATTTAATTATCACATTCTCATTTTAATCTACTTAAAGATTTATTAAAACCTTATCTTAGTTTTAATCTCAAAAATCATTACTTAATGATTATTCGCCTTTAGGAAATTTAATTTTGTTTTAACTAGGTTAAAGAACCCATGCCGTTTAAAACACAGTTCAACATAAACCCAAAATCATCTTCTATTAAAATGGAATCTTCACGGAAATCTGATCAGTATATAATTGATATAAATTTCCGTATCAGATTAACACTATAAATGGAATAACGGCAAAGCCTTTTTAATTCCATAAATAGTAACGATCTTCCTTCACAGAAGCTCATCTCGATTATTACCAAATCGAATTCTATTCAATTCCAATTTAATATATTAAATTGGAAAACTTTACTTTGGAAAATTTCCACTAATCTTAATAAAAAGATTTATAATTTTCAAATCATGTCTTCATTGTTAATTGGGTTGTAAGAACAGATGTTATCTTAAACATCGTTCACAATGAATCCAAAATCAACTACCATTTCAATTCCAATTAATAAATATAATTATAAACGTCATTAATCTTAATTAAAAGAATTATTCCTTCCTCAACTGGGTTTAAGAACAGTGTTATTTAAGACACCATGCATGACAAATCTAAAATCCAGTTTAATATTAAATACAAGACCCTAAATAGAAATTATATTGGCATATATTCAATATTCTGAAACCAACAAATATCGTATTTGGAATAACGATATATATCCTCCAAATTCCTCAACAATATCCGTACAATCATGGAATCGAATATCAAAATATTCAAAATATTATTTCCATTCAAACCTATTCCAATTTATTCATTGAAAAACTCTGGTTATTTTAAAAACATTTAATTTACTTTTAGTTCTCTATTCTAGTTATTAACTAGTTCATTCTGATAAAGTATCATTTATCTTTGCAAATATGGAATATTTCATCCAAACTCTTTTCAAATCATTTATAACGATTTTAAATAATTTACTCATATTTTTAATGGTTTTAATACTGCCATTTCAGTCGATTTCCATATACGGTCATCGAATTGAGTTTACAACGACCTTTTCCAAAACTGATTTGGACATACGGTCATCGAATTGCGTTTCCACCGACCTTTTCCAAAACCGATTTGGACGTAATTTTAAATCCAACCATTAAAATTTAAATCTCTTATATTTATTGGGAAGATCTTTTCGATATGAATCAAATGGTTCCGATTTTAGGAGAATCCGACGGTTGGATCTCCCATTACATCGATTTGAAGTTAATGGTTGAAATTCGCGAACGGCCGTTGCGCGGCGCGTTCTTTTAAAGCCATTATATATACATATATAATATATATCATCGATTTCCATTCACAACGTGTTTTATAAATCGTTTATAAATACATTTCAAAATGGTTTCAGCTTCATTTTCAATTTTAAATCAAAATCGAATATTCTCTATCATTTCAATTTGAAAATGATAATATTTTCAAAATATCTGATTTTTAAATCCATTTCCTTCTCATATTCACTATAAAATAAATAAAATCGATATAAAAATCCATTCGAGTAAAAAATGGCATTTAACTACTTGACTCAGCTTTACATTTCAATATTTTTGTGTCCATCCAAAATGGACATCAAAATCATATTTTGATTCTTTTACTGAATATTAATTTAAAATATTCGTTATTTTTGAATTAGAATGCGACTCAATCAATAACCATATAATTTCAGTTATATGGATTTCATACATCGCATGTATTCCAAAATAATGATAAATAATCATTAACCATTCAAACATCATCTAGAATGCAATTTACAATTGTATAAGCGTTATAATAAATAAATAACGCTCATCAATGTCAGTCCATCATTCAATCGACATACAACTAAATATTGGGATTAGTGTATGCCAAATATCATCCCAATACCTGTGCGAGGGTTTCAAACAACAACAGTCAATTTAACTAAATCATTGGCTAATAAATTTAACCAATTCTAATTTGGTTTGAATTATCTTTCTATTTAACCAATTTTCATTGTTTAAATTATAAATGGATATTTATAATTTAATTTCAATGACCACATTAATATTAACATTATTTTTAATATGTTAAACATTTCAACATCACAAACAACACACAATACATTCAATTTAAATCGTCCATGGTCTGCGGACGGGGGAGTTGAGCTAATAGGCACCGTATACAATTTATAATGATTAAAACTGACAAAAATCTACATTGGCAGTTCTATATATTTTTATACATGAATGCAATAAAATGATAAAATACCTTTGTGCGAGAAGGAGTTCTCACCTTAGGTTCCACTCCGCCAATTTTTTTTATGATCGTTTTAACAAAATTAAAACACAATTTAATTTTGTCAAAAATTCAAACTACCTCCGTTTCCATTCTAGTTAGTTCCATTATGAAGCTCTTGTCCATATGGTTCCAATGGAACTTATTTCGTTGAATTTCGATAACGTATGAAGAAGTTATATATTTTTCAAAATAGAATGCAATATACGGTCATTAATTAATAATTAATTTATTATCTCAACCTTTTTTACAACCTTAATCTTCCTCCTCCTATCTAAAAATCCCGTCGCCTGCTCCTTTATCTTTGTCGTTGTCAAATCTATTCAAGATCCAAACTCCAATGATGATTCACAAAATCAAAAACCAAGACTACTGTTCTTCCTCTCTTCCATTACTCTATGATCCCAACTTCATCAAGTCCAACTCGGTGCTCCAGGAAAAATGCATCGACATACCATATCGAGCACTCCCCCATATTTCGAACGACACTTCCCCCTTCAAATTCCACCAATTTTTCATATGAGGTGCTAAATTCCCCCCTCACTCCATAAACAACTTCAAAAACACAACTTGATGAATGTTTTTTTAACCTTTTGCTAACCCTGGTTTGCGTCCTTTCACGCTGTTCAAAAATCAGTGTACAAAAATATCGCAGAAACTATTGAAGAACATCTGAGGGTGAAGTACACTTCCATATGAATTCGAATATATGTATTTGATAATTTATAACATTTAGTTTGAATTTATTCATGAATTTCAAAGCCTCATTTTTGCTGCGTTAAAAAATTTGGAGGCGGCATATATTTTGTTGACTACGAGAGAAAGTGGGAGGTTTAGAAATGATAATGACATTATATAGTAGGTGTATATTTTTTATTTGCTTATATATTTTATTTTATTTGATCTTTACCTTTAACTATCATTTTAAAATTCATATGACCACATATAAATTCTGTTTTCAATAAAAATTGACACGCATCTATATCTTGACATCACGGACCCAACAAAACTTGTTTCTTCGAATTTCAAGTAAGTTAGCTCCAGTGGCGTACATTTAAAGTCAAAACATTGACTGTTTCATATTAAAATCGCACACCATCACATACTAGCTCCAAAAATTACATAAAAATTAGTCTAGCTATGTTTTGATGATACAGTCCTAACAAAACTAATTTCATCGAATTTGGAGACTATTTAAAAATGGTCATTTTCCAGTCGATTAAATTTAAACTAAAATTACAAAACACGATTTAATTTACCATGATCACATATTAATTCCAAAAATTATGAAATTTGAAACCTCATAGTAATTTGACATTCTGGATCCAATAAAAGTGGTTACATCAAAAAGGGAGGTTGTTTTTGTTTTCACCAAAAAATGGCTCAAACACCAAAGGTACTAAAATTGTACTTCACTGATATGGTAAGAAAATAAATGGAGCCGTACTTAATAACAATTGAAAGTAAAAATGCAAATAAAGAAAAATAGAGATGAGATTTAGAGTGGTTTAGCCTTGTGCCGGGCCTACATCCACTATGAAGATTACTTGCATTCTTAAAACGGAGGTTACAAAATACACTAACTCTCTTTTCTCATACATCTTTATATTCACTCAACATACTCTCATTCATACATATCAATCCTGTGGTTTCATGAGAAAATGGTAGAGTTCAAAGAGGAGAAAGACGAATGGATGATTGAGAAGGAGAATGTCTTTGATTTTCCGATTACAAGGTTATACTAGACGCCATGGCCAAATCGGTGATGAACCTTTGGAATGAGAAGATGATTTAAATCTTTAAGGAATGATTGAAGATAGAATTTAGCAGCACTTTGTAGTTCGAAAGATTCGATCCCCTTTATTTTGGTAGCCATGGCCTATTTATAGGTGACCCTCCCAGGAGAAATAGGATGAAGTTCATATATGCAAGCGACAGATCATTTCAACCGGTAATTACCAAAATGCCACTACCTGGTTGTTGCCAGCTGTCTGTAGTTGTATCTAGCTGTCATGTGCGAGCAACTTTATAGGAGTGATCGCTTTGAGTAGTCGAATGAGCGAATTTAGTCAATGCCCTTCAGACGTGGATATATCTGGCACTTGGTGAATAGTTATCTGATTCTTTTGATTGTGAAATGAGCGGGCGATCAAGGTCATACTTATGGTCGAGCTATTTCATAAGAGCGGAGCGTGGGACAGGAACCAATTCTTCTTTGTATTTTTCACGACTAATCTGGTTGGATCAAGGTCGTTCGACCTTCGCTGTCTTTGTACTGTGCCATTTTTTGTATGGCTGTGCTATATGGTTTCCCTTGCTTATGTTAAATGGGCGACTTGTCTTGTTTTGGCATTCGAGCAGCTTTGTTCTGATGCGAACGGCCGACCTTTGCTTCGTGCGCCCAAATCACGGCTTGCATCTGGCTTTGGTTGAAGACATGGGCTCCTAAAATGTTGCAAGTGCTTGTTTTGCAAGTCTAACCCGGGCTCGATCTTCTAACGGATAAACATTTGCCCCTCGAAGCTTGTAGTTTTTTTTAAAAGACTATAAATTTCGAAATAGTGAGATACAACACCATTGGGTGGATTTAGTCCAATTTTCTATAAAACAGGCACTTTTATCAATGGCCTATGTTTTCAAAATTTAAGCACTTTTACAGTCGTCTACATACGGACACCTGACAGGCTTGCTATTTTTCGGGTATGTTAAACCGGATCATAGGGTTTCGACTAAGCTGTCCTATCATTTTAATTTTCTCTCTCTTTTTTTGTTAAAAAAGGACCTTCTAGTCCTCTTTAAATATCGCCTCTTCATTTTCCCGCCCCTTATATCCTTCTATTAAACACATTTTAATGGCGATTCCACTGTAGAAGACTCCGTCGTTGCCTCTCGAAACTTCGATTTTCTTTGCTTGGTTGATATTTTCGCCTGATCTTTTAGGTTGAAGTTTTTCAACTTTGTCTCCAGCTATAGCACTCCTTCTAAATTGAATCTATCCATTTGTTTGTGTAACAACCCGTATTTCAATAACATGTTAAAACGAGAATCAAGGCAGAATTTCATTTTAAGTTCTGAATCAAGTAAAACGGCCTATGCCATTGCGTTCGTCTCGGAAAAATACGCGAAATAGAGTCCGAGTTTTCGAAAATCGGAGTCCGTATGACCCGGTTAAGGCCCAAAGAAGTTTTCGGGAAATTTGAATTTCGAAACATGCAGAAATGGGGCCAGGCGGGAAAATTCCCGCCCAGACATGTCGACAGGCATGTCGACAAGCATGTCGACATGCATGTCGACAGGCATGTCGACAGGCATGTCGACAGGGCTGTCGACTTGCCCTGTCGGCTGATTCTGGTCTGGTGCACCTATTTTCTATCTTGGCTAGGATTTTGGGCCTGGTTTGAAATCTGACGGTTCAGGTTGGTCCTAGGGTTAATCTAAGGGCCTAAAACTATCCCAATCCCTATAAAAAGACCCTAAACCTACCCCTAAACCCTCATTATTCACTCATGTAACTAAACTATGGCCAAATTTCTACTCTCATGGCCTCCATCTCAAATCCCTAGAGCCTATGCACTCAAATCAAGTTCTAATCAAAAGGTGCAAGCTTGCTACACCAAATCAAGGCCAAATCAACATTGCTATGCGAGTTCCATGACGATTCTTCTACAAAGGAGGCACCTTTCTTAGCCAAGATGATTCATGCTCCTTTCCCTAGGCCTAACTATGTAAGTTCTAGCTACTTTTGGATCAAAACGGTATTTTTAATGTTGACATGGGATAAAATGAGGCTAAACATGATTATGCGAATCTATATGAACCTTACCATGCCTCTTGTGTTCATATTTATGATCTTAGGCCATGTGAGTGACTTAATCATGCCTCTCATGCTATGCATAACCTAGTTTAACTTGCAAGTTTGGATCTTTATGCATGAAATGCTAGCATGAACCTTTAGGAACCACTTTACTTATGAAACATTGGCTAAGGCAAGATTTTGGGGCTTATGCATGCTTATGAACCCAAATCCCTTATGCTAACATGCAAGTTTGTGGCCAAATCCTTTATGAGATTATGCATGCTCGTGGCCAATCCCCACTTTTTAAGTTGTGCATGTTTATGGCCAAATCCCTTTTTGATAACATGCATGTTTGTGGCCAAATTACCTTATGACACTATGCATGTCTATGGCTAATCCCTTTATGATGTTATGCATGTGGAAGCCAAGCCCTTTTTGGCATCATGCATGTTTTGAGACCAATATGTGACATAGTATCCTTACTATGTTGACTCGCTTTGCTTGCGTTGGGAAAACACGATTTTGGGTAGTTAGATAAACATGAACATGTCGCAAAATCTTAACTTGAAGATGACATGTGTTTATACTTGAAAATATGACTTGAAAGATAACATGGAAGATGACATGTAAGGATGCATAAAAACATGAGCTTGGGAATTTACCTATTAAGTTAGGTCTACCCTTTGGGAATTTACCTATTAAGTTAGGTCTAACCAAATGCTCGAAAACTTGTAACATGTTTTGGAAACATGATGAACTTAGATAATATGAGTATGGCCAACTCGAGGTTGGGTTGAGTTTGCAACGTAAAACTACCGGAACCGACCGGCCTAACTAGTAGTTGCAAACAATAGCACCCAATGTGAGAAGTTGGTCATGTCGCGCTTAAGACCCGAGGTTAGACTAAGTTGTGGTGTAAATCTACCCGGACCCGCCCGGCTTAACTAGTAACCACAACAAGGTCTAATGTGAGAGGTTGAGGGTGCATTAATTAAATTAATGCCACATAATAGGGTTAAGTTAATTTGATTAATGAGGCTAAACCAAATATGATATGGACTAGTGGGTTAAGTAATTTGATTAGGCTAATGATACTTAACAAAACATGATAAGCTTGGGTAGGTTAAGTAACTTGATTTGCCTAATGACACTTGACCATTTTTATACGACTAGTGGACGGGATTAAGTTAACCAACACTTAATCAATCCAACACGATAACGTGATAAGGTTAAGTAAATTTTCTTAATGACACTTAACCGTATAATACAGTTGGTGGATGGGGTTAAGATTAGGCTTAACTAATCTAAACATGGAAATCGGATAGGGTAAGTTAGCCTAGACTTAATTAATCCAACTTGGTAATTTAATGGGGTTAAGTTAAACACTTAACTAATTTAACACGATGATTTGATGAGGTTAAGTGACCTATACTTAACCAATCTAACTCGTTAATTTGATGAGGTTAAGTTAATCTATACTTAACCAATCTAACGTGAAAACATGATAAGGCTAAGTCACGAATCACTTGAATACGCTTGACCGATTTGATGACAAGGTCAAGTTAATTTATATAATTAACCAATCTAAAATGATAATTAGACGAGGTTAAGTCATGGATTCCTTGATATACTTACATGGTTTGTAGGGTTAAGTCTTGGACTTGTATACTTAGCCAATTTTGACATGGTTTGTAGACGGGCTAAGTTATGAACTTAAGTGACACTTATGACCCATTAGATAAGCCCTAATTCGGAGGATTAGGTAAATAACCATAGTTAACAAGGATTATGGAAATAAGGCTAAGTGGTAAACCTTAGTTAAGGGAAACTAAGTAATAATTCTTAGTCAAGGAAATTTGGACCATTTCTTAGATAGATTGGTAACCCGATACGTTAGGTCAACGTTTAAGTATGCGTGAAGGAGCAGGCTATCTGATTTAGATAAAGGCTCCAACGAATTGGGTAACGAAGCAGCGGCTTCGGGGAACGTGAGGATATTCTTGGGATCCCTCTGTGAGCTGCCAGGTCATTATACTAGGCTCACGAGAGGTTGAGGTCTGTGGTAGAAGAACCAAGAATATGCCTTGGTTGCTATGCGAGCGACCTGAAGACTGGGGTGGATAGCAGTGAGTCGACGAATACATAAGGTGCCCGAGATAGCAAGTTCGTCGATCATCTACCATTTTGAGTCAAGCGTGTACGTACGGAAAGGCAGGGAACACCCAACAGACCATAATTGCTATCTAATTATGGGTGAGGTAGGCCGTAGGATGTGGGCTGGCCGGAGTGTAGTTCTCATGCAAGATTTTCTCTTGTGTTGCCTTTCACTAGTTGAGGGAGGGGTCTCGTGGGACCATAGCCACGTGTAGAAAAGCAGACCTTAGTATCTGCATCGGCAGATAAATCTAAAGCTCCCGACCGAGTCCTGTATTTCTTGGTTTGCCCTGTGACAGGACTCGGGTTGCACGATGTGATACATGTGCATGCAGTAATAGAAAAACGATTCACGATGAATGCGTGGGAAAAAGGGCGCGGTTGAGGGTTAGCGTAATCCCTTGTGGCCTAGGTGGTTTAACCCAAACCAAAATACGAAAGCGTGCAATAGGTAAGCGTAATCCCTAGTGGTGCTAGGTGGCGTAAGTCCTAGTAGTTCAAACGATGATTCATATGGAAGAGCCTAGCTAGAACAAGGGTGACAGTCCAAACGAATTCAAGGATAATACGACATGAGGAAGCCCGTACGAGGTACGGCAAAGGACTGAACTTATATACACGGAAAGAAACATATGATTTGAGTAACCTATATATGCGATATACTAGGTTGACATGGACCATTACACGACTTTGAGCAAGGGACATTCACGGTTAACACATGACGCGGGTAGGGGTACTAGTACGAGAGGTGCAGAGCAAATATACATGTTAGAACTAGGAAGAATATACATAATAGATACCGTGGGATGTTAGACGGGGTAGATACCTTGGGATAATGTACTCGATAGAAATCTGACGATGTGATGCCTTGACTTATCATAACACCGTAGTTTATCATGATACCTTAGTTTATCTTGCCACAGTAGTTCAACCGGCTACCCCGGTTTATCTATCTTGTAGTTATCCTTATGTTTACTTTCAGTTTATGCATGTCATGTTACCTTTACCTGTTTTTATACTGGAAGTAGATAGGACTTACTCAGTCTTTTGGACTGACCCGTTTTGTTTCGCCTCTTTTCTTCCGTTTCCCCCCCCCCCCCCCAGGTTTCAGGGAGGAAACAATGCTGTTTAGTTCGGACTTCTTCTGTTTGAAGGTCATCATGGATGGCTTGGACTTTTCTTGGCTATGGCTACATTACTGTTTTTACTTGGGGAATAATTTATGAAGATGTCTTTATGCTTCTTTACTATTACAAGACAGGTTTTGATGTACTCTGATGTAAAAGGCTTTAGACCTTATTTATTCATATTATGAAAGTTTGATTTTACTTCCGCTATTCTATATGTTCTGTCTTGTGATATTTCTGTGCATGTTTACCAATAATGCCCCTCTAAAGCTAGTGCATTCCTTTGCGAGTGACCCTTGCGGAGGCGGGGTGTTACACGTGGTATCAGAGCAGAAGGTTACCAGACTGGGCAAAAGTTTTTAAAGACCTTCTAAAAACTATTTGAAAATCGTTTACAAAGAAGCATTTTTCAAGAAAATTTTCTTTTAAAAGAAAAGGCTATTCCCCAAAGGCCATTAGCACTATCCTTGTTTCCTTAATTGAGTCTCTTTTCCTTTCTTTCCTCCATCTGTAGTCACAGTAGTTTTAACTGCGACTAGTCTTTTCTACCTACGAAAGTGTTTTCCTTATGATGGAGGTGGTTCTCGAGAGACCAGTGGCCGTGTTATAAGAAAGGATAGTGAGGAAGTGGATAAAGGATACGAGCTTAAGGATGAGCAACTTGTTGGTATGGCTTAGTCCTCAAAGGAGGGAGAAAGATGAACAATGAAACCCATTACGAGAAAGTATCTTTGGTATGGTGAAACGGGACGGATAGTTAAGTATTGTGGAACAGGGACAAGATCATTCGGAGGGCAATAGTATGCTCTCACTTCTAGGGTACCTCAGAAGGAGGGTAACGGTCTTGTTAAAGGTTTAGCTTTTCTTCTCTATCATCCTGTCGGGACTTTGTTTTGATCACCGCATCTTTTAAGTCCGCTTCGATAGTTGAGTCTCTGCACCTTAAGTACTAGCGTAATAGAGAATCCCGTTTTTGTCTCAAGTCCTATTGGAAGATCGGTCCATTTACTCATGGCTTGTTTGGATTTGAGAATGTCTATATCAAGTGTTGAGCTTGGAAATAATGCTTATGTTTATAAGTTGTGGATGGATTCTAGGGATGAAGTGGTTATCCAGTAAGGGGTGCCACTCTCGGTTTTAGAAGGAGGGTAGTTAGACTCTTGGCTTGCTTTGGTAATACCCTTGAAGTACCGCGTAACCTTTTTTGGGTTCTGTCATGATTAGTTACTTAGAATCCCTAGATGCCTTTGTTGGAAATTAGAAACCCGATCGAACGGTGTTCGCTAATAAGACGGATGGTTTACTTCGATTATGTATGGGTTATGGGAATTACCCTAGTAAGTGCGCACGGTAACTTGTTTACTTTCAAGAGAAAGTTCTCCTACGTGGAATACCTTATGGTACGAGGTCCGAGATTCACTAGTGAATTTTGGAAAGCTTGCGTGAGATCATGAGTACGCAGTCATGTTTGCGTCAAGTATTCTAGGAAAAGGATAAGTGCAAGTGGAACGAGAGGCGACAAAGAAATGAGTTCTAGCTCATGTTATGGAAACAGGAAATAAGAAGCTGCAAAATCGTGAAGTTAAAAGACGGTCAAGGCACGATGGAATTAAGCTCAGGAAAGACGACTTTGATGGTCAAAGACTAGATACGCGCATGATATCTCTTTTTGGGAGTATATTCTTGATCCCTGTTTTCGGTAGAGCTTACTTGTAGGCTATCTTTTATGGATATCCCCTCGGTCCTGTTTCTGTTGCAAAACCCGTAAGGAATTTGTTTTGTTTATCTTCTAGATCTTATTTTGGGAACCTTAGGTAGGACGCTATGGATGTAAACATGTATTTGAAACATGTTATGGTTGATATGGTTGCAAATGGTTGCAAGTGGTTGCTCGTGGATGCGCGAATTTACATTAGATATTAGCTCGACTCGGTCACATTTCATATTGCATATGCACGAGTATTTATACTTGTTTATGGATGAAATTGAATGTGTTACCATGTGGACGTTGCATATGGATGAATGTTTGTGCACGCATATAGTATCTATATGACTAGGGCTATTTGCATACATATTGGATTCATGGCACTATACATATTTTGCATTAGAAAAATTATTCAGGCCTGATCATTAGCATTAGCTAAGGAACATGTACACACACGTTTTGCATATATTCATACAGCATTAGAAATCATCTAAGGACAATGGTTGCTTGTGGATGATGTTTTGAGTAGATGGATGATGGATGGTAGGATATGTTCTTCCTAACTTAGAGATTTCGGGGACGAAATCCTAAAACGTGGGGAGAATGTAACAACCCGTATTTCAATAACATGTTAAAACGAGAATCAAGGCAGAATTTCATTTTAAGTTCTGAGTCAAATAAAACGGGCTATGCCATTGCGTTCGTCTCGGAAAAATACGCGAAATAGAGTCCGAGTTTTCGAAAATCGGAGTCCGTATGACCCGGTTAAGGCCCAAAGAAGTTTTCGGGAAATTTGAATTTCGAAACATGCAGAAATGGGGCCAGGCGGGAAAATTCCCGCCCAGACATGTCGACAGGCATGTCGACAGGCATGTCGACAGGGCTGTCGACTTGCCCTGTCGGCTGATTCTGGTCTGGTGCACCTATTTTCTATCTTGGCTAGGATTTTGGGCCTGGTTTGAAATCTGACGGTTCAGGTTGGTCCTAGGGTTAATCTAAGGGCCTAAAACTATCCCAATCCCTATAAAAAGACCCTAAACCTACCCCTAAACCCTCATTATTCACTCATGTAACTAAACTATGGCCAAATTTCTACTCTCATGGCCTCCATCTCAAATCCCTAGAGCCTATGCACTCAAATCAAGTTCTAATCAAAAGGTGCAAGCTTGCTACACCAAATCAAGGCCAAATCAACATTGCTATGCGAGTTCCATGACGATTCTTCTACAAAGGAGGCACCTTTCTTAGCCAAGATGATTCATGCTCCTTTCCCTAGGCCTAACTATGTAAGTTCTAGCTACTTTTGGATCAAAACGGTATTTTTAATGTTGACATAGGATAAAATGAGGCTAAACATGATTATGCGAATCTATATGAACCTTACCATGCCTCTTGTGTTCATATTTATGATCTTAGGCCATGTGAGTGACTTAATCATGCCTCTCATGCTATGCATAACCTAGTTTAACTTGCAAGTTTGGATCTTTATGCATGAAATGCTAGCATGAACCTTTAGGAACCACTTTACTTATGAAACATTGGCTAAGGCAAGATTTTGGGGCTTATGCATGCTTATGAACCCAAAACCCTTATGCTAACATGCAAGTTTGTGGCCAAATCCTTTATGAGATTATGCATGCTCGTGGCCAATCCCCTCTTTTTAAGTTGTGCATGTTTATGGCCAAATCCCTTTTTGATAATATGCATGTTTGTGGCCAAATTACCTTATGACACTATGCATGTCTATGGCTAATCCCTTTATGATGTTATGCATGTGGAAGCCAAGCCCTTTTTGGCATCATGCATGTTTTGAGACCAATATGTGACATAGTATCCTTACTATGTTGACTCGCTTTGCTTGCGTTGGGAAAACACGATTTTGGGTAGTTAGATAAACATGAACATGTCGCAAAATCTTAACTTGAAGATGACATGTGTTTATACTTGAAAATATGACTTGAAAGATAACATGGAAGATGACATGTAAGGATGCATAAAAACATGAGCTTGGGAATTTACCTATTAAGTTAGGTCTACCCTTTGGGAATTTACCTATTAAGTTAGGTCTAACCAAATGCTCGAAAACTTGTAACATGTTTTGGAAACATGATGAACTTAGATAATATGAGTATGGCCAACTCGAGGTTGGGTTGAGTTTGCAACGTAAAACTACCAGAACCGACCGGCCTAACTAGTAGTTGCAAACAATAGCACCCAATGTGAGAAGTTGGTCATGTCACGCTTAAGACCCGAGGTTAGACTAAGTTGTGGTGTAAATCTACCCGGAACCGCCCGGCTTAACTAGTAACCACAACAAGGTCTAATGTGAGAGGTTGAGGGTGCATTAATTAAATTAATGCCACATAATAGGGTTAAGTTAATTTGATTAATGAGGCTAAACCAAATATGATATGGACTAGTGGGTTAAGTAATTTGATTAGGCTAATGATACTTAACAAAACATGATAAGCTTGGGTAGGTTAAGTAACTTGATTTGCCTAATGACACTTGACCATTTTTATACGACTAGTGGACGGGATTAAGTTAACCAACACTTAATCAATCCAACACGATAACGTGATAAGGTTAAGTAAATTTTGTTAATGACACTTAACCGTATAATACAGTTGGTGGATGGGGTTAAGATTAGGCTTAACTAATCTAAACATGGAAATCGGATAGGGTTAAGTTAGCCTAGACTTAATTAATCCAACTTGGTAATTTAATGGGGTTAAGTTAAACACTTAACTAATTTAACACGATGATTTGATGAGGTTAAGTGACCTATACTTAACCAATCTAACTCGTTAATTTGATGAGGTTAAGTTAATCTATACTTAACCAATCTAACGTGAAAGCATGATAAGGCTAAGTCACGAATCACTTGAATACGCTTGACCGATTTGATGACAAGGTCAAGTTAATTTATATAATTAACCAATCTAAAATGATAATTAGACGAGGTTAAGTCATGGATTCCTTGATATACTTACACGGTTTGTAGGGTTAAGTCTTGGACTTGTATACTTAGCCAATTTTGACATGGTTTGTAGACGGGCTAAGTTATGAACTTAAGTGACACTTATGACCCATTAGATAAGCCCTAATTCGGAGGATTAGGTAAATAACCATAGTTAACAAGGATTATGGAAATAAGGCTAAGTGGTAAACCTTAGTTAAGGGAAACTAAGTAATAATTCTTAGTCAAGGAAATTTGGACCATTTCTTAGATAGATTGGTAACCCGATACGTTAGGTCAACGTTTAAGTATGCGTGAAGGAGCAGGCTATCTGATTTAGATAAAGGCTCCAACGAATTGGGTAACGAAGCAGCGGCTTCGGGGAACGTGAGGATATTCTTGGGATCCCTCTGTGAGCTGCCAGGTCATTATACTAGGCTCACGAGAGGTTGAGGTCTGCGGTAGAAGAACCAAGAATATGCCTTGGTTGCTATGCGAGCGACCTAAAGACTGGGGTGGATAGCAGTGAGTCGACGAATACATAAGGTGCCCGAGATAGCAAGTTCGTCGATCATCTACCATTTTGAGTCAAGCGTGTACGTACGGAAAGGCAGGGAACACCCAACAGACCATAATTGCTATCTAATTATGGGTGAGGTAGGCCGTAGGATGTGGGCTGGCCGGAGTGTAGTTCTCATGCAAGATTTTCTCTTGTGTTGCCTTTCACTAGTTGAGGGAGGGGTCTCGTGGGACCATAGCCACGTGTAGAAAAGCAGACCTTAGTATCTGCATCGGCAGATAAATCTAAAGCTCCCGACCGAGTCCTGTATTTCTTGGTTTGCCCTGTGACAGGACTCGGGTGGCACGATGTGATACATGTGCATGCAGTAATAGAAAAACGATTCACGATGAATGCGTGGGAAAAAGGGCATGGTTGAGGGTTAGCGTAATCCCTAGTGGCCTAGGTGGTTTAACCCAAACCGAAATACGAAAGCGTGCAATAGGTAAGCGTAATCCCTAGTGGTGCTAGGTGGCGTAAGTCCTAGTAGTTCAAACGATGATTCATATGGAAGAGCCTAGCTAGAACAAGGGTGACAGTCCAAACGAATTCAAGGATAATACGACATGAGGAAGCCCGTACGAGGTACGGCAAAGGACTGAACTTATATACACGGAAAGAAACATATGATTTGAGTAACCTATATATGCGATATACTAGGTTGACATGGACCATTACACGACTTTGAGCAAGGGACATTCACGGTTAACACATGACGCGGGTAGGGGTACTAGTACGAGAGGTGCAGAGCAAATATACATGTTAGAACTAGGAAGAATATACATAATAGATACCGTGGGATGTTAGACGGGGTAGATACCTTGGGATAATGTACTCGATAGAAATCTGACGATGTGATGCCTTGACTTATCATAACACCGTAGTTTATCATGATACCTTAGTTTATCTTGCCACAGTAGTTCAACCGGCTACCCCGGTTTATCTATCTTGTAGTTATCCTTATGTTTACTTTCAGTTTATGCATGTCATGTTACCTTTACCTGTTTTTATACTGGAAGTAGATAGGACTTACTCAGTCTTTTGGACTGACCCGTTTTGTTTCGCCTCTTTTCTTCCGTTTCCCCCCCAGGTTTCAGGGAGGAAACAATGCTGTTTAGTTCGGACTTCTTCTGCTTGAAGGTCATCATGGATGGCTCTGACTTTTCTTGGCTATGGCTACTTTACTGTTTTTACTTGGGGAATAATTTATGAAGATGTCTTTATGCTTCTTTACTATTGCAAGACAGGTTTTGATGTACTCTGATGTAAAAGGCTTTAGACCTTATTTATTCATGTTATGAAAGTTTGATTTTACTTCCGCTATTCTATATGTTCTGTCTTGTGATATTTCTGTGCATGTTTACCAATAATGCCCCTCTAAAGCTAGTGCATTCCTTTGCGTGTGACCCTAGCGGAGGCGGGGTGTTACAGTTTGTAAGTGAATTTTCTTCTTTCAAATCCCGACTTTGAGTTAATCCGCTTGGTTTCGTAATGAGATTCCCTATTGGTAAAAGAAAGACCAAATTGCTTGAATATGTAAGGCTGTGGTGTTTGGAAAATGTCAATTTGACTTAGTTTGTGCTTGAATTTCATGTGAAATCATTTGGCAGTTCTGATTTAGACAAAAAACCCTTTGTTTTTTTTTGATTTCAACAGTATGTCTGCAAGTTGCTTACTAAAATGCCTTTGAAATGACATTTTCTAATCCAATACGCCTTTACTAGATGTCGGATGGAATACTTATGCCATGGAAACATTTCTGCTCTTATTCCCTTTTACTGCTACTGGTATTCTTTTAACATGTGTGATCGGTGATTCGCTGTAATCGATCAGTCCAGAGCATGTGTTTCTCGTACCTTTGAATTTGTGATTCTTCCTTTATATGATTATATTACGAGTAAATCCTATTACTGGGTATGACTGATCATTTTTATTCGAAAAGCATATCTGCCCAGAGTCGCTTCTTTTTAACTATTAGCAACTAAAGTAGCAACTTATTTCCAGAGCATACTTGTCTGTGTTGAAATGCAGACTAAATGCCAATTCAGTAAAAACCCCAGCAAAACTGTCATGTCTGGAGAACAAAGGGGTTTGGGTTAGGCAATTGAAGTAAACCCTGCCACTAGTTCTAAGTTGAACATTAGCCAGATTTATCCTCAACCTCGCTTTCTTGAAGGGGTGCTTTCTGGTTGCCGTAAATCGACACTCTCTTTTGATCTATACTTACAAATGTGTGCTCGCTTTGGGTTTTCAAAAGATGAAGCTAAATTTCCAAGGAAAGAAGATTCGACCGATCGTCCTCCTCCTGGGTATGTGACAGTTAATTATCGCATGTTGTCTTGTGGGGCAATTCCTCCTTTAATCCCTTATTTAGGGTCCGTTTTGTGATAATTGGCTATCGCCCCATATCAGTTTCATCCCTGCGAGTACTAAATATTGCTCGAGTTGTGCATACACCTACATTTGCAAACATTTGTTGTTTATATGCTTTTAAAAGTAGGGAAGAGGATGGTCCTTCTTTCATTTTTATGGAAGCCAGGCATGGTAGAATTATTATCGGCTTGACGGATGGTGCCAATGGGTTTCCGGATCAATATTTCTATGTTGGTGCCCTTTTAGGTTCTATGGGCGATGGATGGATGGAGGTAATTACACCCTTGCCCTGGAACTTTTTACTTCTCTTTCTTTCTCATTCGACTTCCTTTCTGATTTTGCAGTGATCCCTTTTGTTGTGGACCTTACTTTAGACCAAGATCTCCTTAATTATTTAGTGGCTGTTGATAAAACCGGAAGAAGTAGGCAAGCATTGCTTTAAGAGGAAAACCTTCTTGAATACCCGTTGATTCATCCTACACGATCTCTGAAGAAAACTCTGGCCCATCCTTAACGTTCCATTGGCAAACCTCCTACTAAAAGGAAATGCTTAACCCATGGTGGTAGTAGCCAATCTTCACCTTTGATCACTGAAGGTAATGATAAGGGGGCAGACGAGAACATGGATGGCTTGGATGGTGGTATTATTTTTGAAAAGATCGTTGAAAACTCCGTTCCTTTGTTACTCAAGAAGGGGGTCTTGTAGGAACTTTGGTAGGCCCGAGGGATCTAGATACTATCAATTGCACTGATCAGGGTGACATTATGATTTTTTGGTCCTGTGACATCCAATATGAAAAGAACTCAAGAATCTAGTTAGCGTCCTAGGAAAGCTTCTGACTTAACTACTCCCCTTGAAATTGGTTTGTTATTATCACCCACATAACATGCTTTCTTTCTCATAATCCTCATAACTTTCGACTACTTGCCAAAATCTTGTTTTGTTCCTTAGGTATAAACATGGGACATTCGCTATCGGATACTTTTGCCTATCAAGCTGGTGGTACTGATCCACAAAATCTTTTACAATCTCGCCTTTCTCGTCATTTGAAACGCTCGTAATCATCTTCAAACTCTCCGACCCAGCATGTCCCTGACTTCCCAACGACCGATTCTTTAAGGAGGGGTGGACCTGATTGTGCAAAAATATTGATGAAAGACAATAAGGGTGAACACTTCATAGGAAGGGAAAAAGGTAGGGTCGACCGAGGCAAGATCGAGATTCAGAAGTGTTCCTCATCACTTGAATCCCCTGAATCCATCATCCCAACTTCTGCTCAAATTCAAATGATACGCGACCCCCCCTTATGAGGTTCCACCTAGAAATTCGATAATTAAGGATTGGTTCGGTGGCTGGGATCTGCAGGGAATGTATTTTGACTTAGATTTACATCCAGATGACCGACAGGACGCTATTAATTGTCTAGACACCATAAAGAATTGTATGATTGCTCAATTTAACACTGCTAAGTATCAGCTTGAAACACAATTGAATTTGGCCATGAATAATGTTGACAAACGACTAGAACATTGGGCCAAATTTGGTTATGAGTTTCGAAGATTAAATGCTCAACACCTTGACCATATTGATATCTTATAAAATGATTAAGTCAGACTGGTTCACTTGGTCAAATCTCGAGAATCTGAAATTGCCTCTTTAAAGCATGGGAACATCAAAGTGAGCAACCTAGAGGTCAAAAATGACGAGCTTAGGAAAGAGCTGGAGGTTGTGCGAAAGCGACTTCGAGAAGCCCAGTCTGCTCAAGAACTTGCCGAGTGCCACCTAGCCTTAGAAAGACGGGCTCTGACTTCTTCTAAACTGGAAAGAATGGTTCTCAAGGGAAAGATTGCTTCCCAAAATGAGGCCCTTAGAACTCTTGAAGAAAGAAAAAGCAAGCTGCATAAAGAACATGACGAAGCCAGAATCCAGACAGACAATGCTTTGTACCAACTTTACATTTGCAGTGTCATGCGTCATGGAAGTCTAAGTTATTTGAACAAGGAATTTCTGCCGACTTTGGCCTTGGTCTGGGAACAAATGCTTCAATATTCCAATAATGCTGATGATGAATACCTTCAAGAGCAGCTCTTGGAAGGTATAGATTGTTGGGCTTTGGCTGAGGGCCGGAAGATATTCGCGAACGAGAAAGCTCAATCTTCTTAGGTAAAAGATCCAGGTGTAATCATTACTTGTGACCCATCCAGTTCCATTGGGATTGAAGTTTCGAGTTCTCATATTCCTTCTGTAGGTCACTCTACCCTTGATATTGTCGGGATTCACCCCGTTACCAAGCATTCAGCTCAAGAAAGTGCTGTTAAATAGTGCACGAGTCATGATAATGCTTCTTCAAATGTGAACGATTACGAGGTTGACCGTGCACACCCAGTAACCCCAGGTAAAATTGATATCTATCAGTCTGCCCCGGATTTAGATTTCCTTACTTTTTCACCTGGGTTTGCTGAGTTTCATGCTTGTTATTCACTTGCACCTAGTGTGCTCTCGCCACCTCCTTTGCCTGCTTATGGTACTACTGTGATGACCCGTAAATCCCCACCCTTTGAATCAACCATAAACCCACAGGTCTGAACCAAAGGATGGAAATCTGCGGATACATCAACTTTGGGAATACAACACATTAATACAAAAATAGAAGACTTTTATAACATCATAACAGAGTTACATCAGAGTACAGAATATCGGAGTACATCGAATATAAATTACAGCGGAAGATAAGTTACAATATTATAATACAATACAGTGGAAACAATAAAATAGATACAGCGAAAGACAACTATGCTTTGGACACAGCTTTAAGCTTCAATCCAGAATCCTGCTCAAGAAGTAAATATCTGCAAAAAAACTACTCGACTGCTCGTGTGGAAAAAGAGGGCACCCGAGTTTGTAAAGGTGGAAACAAACACGGGTTAGTCATGGGACTGGTGTGAGAATTCTTAACTAATTTCACTAATAACAATAAGACAAATCCAAGGACCACACCGCTAATGCGGAACGGGTTTACTCCAATGGATGGTCATGCATAAATTAAAGTAAATCGTTAAACAACGCAATGCTTTTTGGAAAAATGAAACCATCATAATACCCAAGTCCCATCACACAATGCAACGCAAACCGGAGGATAGGGTTTTATCTTATAATGGTCAAAAATGCTTGATACGATAAAACGAATTTGATATTATTATTAGTGTTTATATGTTTCAAAAACATTTCAAAGTAAATGTATCAATGCTAGGACACATAGATACCATAATATAATGCTTCCATACTAGTAATACAATCAAAACCGCATGAGGTCGTATTGGAAATTGGGTTTCCAACATGAGTCAAGGCTAGAGAGGAGCTCCTTACTGATTCGAGACACTCTAGCTTATGTCTCAGGATTCCCCGCAGTTAACCCTTGGATCCTGCAGGGCCGGTCCACACATACAGCTTCGTGGATTGGCAATTCCTGAACACACGTTTCCCGGTCCTATAGGACCTATCATCCGAGGCGCCTCATCCCATCATCCACATAAATAAAATTCAGGCCGTGTTAAAGCCCAAACACCACTTCTAGCTAGAAAGAAACGTGCTGCTCTCCCTGCGTTCCCTTCTCCCATTTTAGACTCCACCGGGGTGTGAGGCTCGCGAAGTCACGCTGTACACAAAGCTATGCCTAAACAGACTATGCTTTGATCATCCCACAAGGCCTGCTTTTCAACAAAGCCTTGATTATATGCATCTTAGCATGCCACATCGTCACTCCATATCACACTACCAATCCTTTGCCGAAATATATGAAAGTGTGTTAAGAAAGAGAATAAATTCTCCGCCACCAAACATTCATACATTCGACAGAAAATCAATAAATACAATATAAAGGAGTATAATGTCAGACATACAATCCATTTACAAGTCCACTCTAGGTCTGAATGAAACAACGTGTCCGTCGATCTCCAAATGTGTTTGGACGATCATTACCAAATACCTTGCCTTGGGAGGCCAGTCCCAATTCACGATACCCGTCATCATCAACCCAACGATCTGAAAACCTTCGGTCTTCAACTGGCGCCTTCATCTTCGACTCTTTATCGTCGTGATGATTATTCAGAATGGGTTAAACCCGGTTTTTCTGAATAATTCGCATATTCTGTGATTAAAAAGCAAATATTGGAAAGTCACACATTACACCGCATTCCAATTCCGAATATTCTTTTAATAAGGTATTCATATTAAAAGATTCTCATTAATTTAATCAAAGATAAACTCTGGAAATAAAGTCTCAAATCTTCTTTAAAGGGTTTATTAGAACTCCAATTTTGATTTTATATCAAAAATCATTCTTTCAAGGTCATTTATTTTAAGGAATAAATCTTGTCTTAAACAGGTTAAAGAACTAGTGTCCTTTAAAACACAGTTCACGATAAACCCTCAAATCAATTTCTAAAATATGGAATTCCACAGAAATCATATCAATACATAATCGATATAAAATTTCTGTATCAGACTAACAATATACATGGAATAACGGCAAAGCCTCTTAAATTCCACATGTAATATCGGTCTTCTTTTACAGAAGCCCATCTCGATTATGACCAATCAAATTTCCACTTAATTCCAATTTAATATATTAAATTGGAAAACTTGATTTTTAGAAAATGTCTTTTTAATTCTATAAAATTGATTTATAAATTCCAAATAATAATTCCAATGTAAATTGGATTAAAGGACAAATGTCGTTTAAAAACACCATCCACGATAAATCCACTTCACACATCAATTTATTTCATATCACACAATATAATTGCACATTCTACTAATCGTAAATAAAAGGTTGCTCTTTAAATATTAATTCATTATTATAAGAACGTATTTAAAATAATCGTTAAAAATATTCTTTATCTTTAAAGTTTTTTAATATACGAATATTCTTCTAAAAAAAGAACACATGAATCGAAGTGCAACTCAATCATTTACCATATAATTTGGATTATATGGATTTCACACCCATCTCAGTAAATGCCAATAACCGTATAATCATCAAGTCATCCATTTACATCCAGAGTGTAATTTCTACTGTGTGAGCATTAAAAATTAAATAATAACGCTCATCGCAGCCTGTCGATCCAAGATAGACATACAATTTAACATTGGGATTTGTGTCAGTCAAATATCGTCCCAATACCTGTGTGGGGTTTTCAGCCAACACAATCCATATAGATATACAAATAAATAATTGGTTAATGGATTTAACCAATTTAAATTTCGCTAACAATTGATGATAATGAACATGTCATTTATTTCCAATGTTGAATAAAAATATAATTTCCTCGAAATATAATTTGATATGGCATTCCATTTATTTCTTTTCTTCACAACGTAAAATTTTCTTTCTTCTCCACATTGAAATTATAATCAACATTATAATGTAAAATTTCTATCTTTCAGTTGCATTGTAAAATTTTCTTTTTAATTACATTATAAATGTAATTAATATTACCGTGAAAAATTTTAACTTTTTAAATTACATTAAAAGTGTAATTTTCATAACTGTGCCAATCTTTATCTTTTAGAATTATATTAAAAAGATAAATTTGATTCTATGTCCACTCTTCTCCCTAATTACATTAAAATGTAGTTTTCTATGCGATGCAAGTTTCACGCCTTTTAATTACATAAAAATGTAATTTTCTATATCATGCGAATTCTCAACTTCTAGTTACATAAAAAATGTAAATTTTATATTCCAATGTAAATCTCATTCTAAATTACATATATAAATGTAAATTTTATTTTACAATGTGAATTTTATTTTACAACGTAAATCTCATCCTAAATTACATATAAAAATGTAAATCTTACTTAACAATGTAAATTTATATCTAAATTACATATAAAAATGTAATTTTAATCATACAATGTAAATTCATATTAAGAATGGTGTTTATTTCCAATCTAACATCTGTAACTAAAATGATATCATTTTCTTTCTAACTAAAAGAACATTTTTAATTCTAACTAAATATGACAATTAACACTAAAATGGCATTTTATACTAAATTGACAATTTATGACTAAAATGGAAAATTTTCACCAAACGTAACCTTTATACTAAATGAATTTTTTTAACATAACATCCTGTAACACCCCGTGATTCTATAACATTAAGATTCCCAAATCAAGGCAGAATTAGAATTTTAAAATCAAAATCAGGGGAAATGGGTTGCGCCATTGCGTTTGTCTCGAAATTCTGCATGAAAACGAGTCCGAGTTTGCATAAAGTGGAGTCCGTATGAGGAAGATACAGCCTTAGGAAGATTCAGCGAAGTTCGAATTTCAAAACAAACCCAGAAGCGGGCTGGGCGGGAAATTTCCCGCCTAGGACCCAGGTCGACCAGGGGGTCGACCTGGGAGTCTTTCTGTTCTAATCTAATTTCTGTAAGTTAGTTACTTTTTATATTTGAACGTTTCTCTCTGTTTGTGACATGAATCAAAGGAATAACAGAATATGCCAAATCTTTCTATTCGAATCCGTGCCTACATCTTTAGACCTAATTAAGAACTGTTATGATTCGATGACCAATTAGGCCTTGCCTATGACTTTGAACATTACCTATGACTATGAGCATTGCCTATGACTGTGATTGTGACTATAAGAATTATTTCCTTGACAATGAACACAAGCCTATGCCTTTGATTAGGAAACATAAACTATTGCCTATGACATAAAGAGGACAACTGTGATTAAACACCTATGATTCATGACTAGGAAAGTGTTTCTTAAGTTTTGTGACTATGAAATTGGGTCTAAACCCGATTATCTATTCTGTCTGTTCTTGGTTTTCTTTGGTTTTAGACCATGGGAATTTTCCTATTAAGTTAGGTCTACCCATATTCTTGAACCTACTCTATCTATTCTTGGTTTTAGACTATGGGAAATTACCTATTAAGTTAGGTCTACCCATGTTCTTGAACCTACGTCGTTATCCAAACCTTTTTGTGCCAGTTATTATGTCCATCCATTTTCATAGCATCTTTGGTTCATTCCCTATTTTCTACAAATCTAGATTTATCTATAATCTAGACTGAGTCACGATTATACCAACGGTGGGAATACGATTTGGGCAGAATATGAAATTTACTAAAAACTTAGTTATAAACGTGGAAATTGGCATAAATTGGGAACATGTATTATGGCATGTTCATAGAAGTGCAAATTGGATAAATTTGACATGCATTATAGGATGTGTAATTTGAATCTAGTATTGACATGTAAATCTAGCGTTTATATGAATTGTGAACGAGAATAATAAGTCTAGTTGGATATGAACTGTAATTAGAATGTTAGATCAGAATTGGATTAGCTAATTTGGCATAACAAGTATACTGGTATAAATTTGAAATTGGCCATAATTGTAAGTAATTGTCAGGTTTAGCAAAATCATGGTTAGAGACACTTAATTCGGTATAGTTTACATACCAAAAAGGCATAAATATGATATAGAGGGGAAAATGGGCCATGATAGTAAGTGTTGACAATTTACAGAGTAATTAGGAAATAAGAAAATTAGAAATAATTTACTTACAGAATTTGTTCTAAATGAGAAAATGTGAATTTCGACAAATTAAAGGTTTATTAACGACATCTCCTTTAATAACACACCAGAAAGTTCTAGGGTGACAGAGAGGATAGTGTCTAGGCTTGGGTTTGGAAAATACAAGTTTCCTTCTCTCCCTGGCTATGCCTAACTGATCCGATGGACGGGATGGTTAATTTTAAAACCTGATTTGGAAATTAATCAAAACCCTTTGAACTTAGAAAACACGAATATGCCTAACCCGAGGTTAGACTGAGTTGCGATGTAAACCTGCCCGGAACTAACCGAAACATCCAGTAATCGTAACAATATCTGTCTAATGTGAGTGTTCGCGGCTTTAATCTATTTAGTTAAAGCTAGAACAAGAATGGTAGGGTTAAGTTAACTAAGACACTTAACTAATTCAACATGATAACCAGACCGGTGGGTGGGGTTAGGTTCATACAGACACTTAACACAGTTAAGCTAGAATGGGAGGGTTAAGTCCATAGGAACACTTAACCAACTTAACACAGCTAAGCTAGAATGGGAGGGCTAAGTCCATATGGAAACTTAACCAACTTAACATGGTGACAAGACAAGACTCTTAGGGGTTAAGTAACTATGAAAACACTTAGCCAAATTAACATGTTAACTAGACTAGAAGGTGGGGTTAAGTAAAGTTAATACACTTAGCCAAATTAACATGTTAACTAGACTAGAAGTTGGGGTTAAGTAAAATTTAACACACTTAGCCAATTTGATATGTTAGCTAGGCTAGACCGTAGGGTTAAGTAAACTTGAACACTTAACCGTCAGATTGTGACAAAGGAATAGGGTTATGTTTAAAACATGAAGGGATAATACTTAACCATTAATAACATGTTAGTTAAAATAGACGGGTAGGGTTAAGTTAAAAAGGAACACTTAACCAATACAGAATGAAGGGGTAGGGTTAAGTAATAAGAAATACTTAACCAATATAACTGGGTTTGTGATGGGGTTAAGTCAACATGAATTACTGATAACACTTAACCAGTTTAACAGGATAAATGAAGAGGGTTAAGTTGGCTTGAATTGACTAATGACAATTAACCAATCCAAATTGACGGGAAAGAGAACTAAGTAGTAAACCTTAGCAAGAAAACAACGATTCTGAAAACTAAGTGGTAAATCTTAGTTAGTAAAACTAAGTAGTAATTCTTAGTATAACACGGGAAGGAGCGAATGTCCGTCTGGGTAAAAAGAAGGCTCCAACGAGTTGGGTTACGAAGCCCGAGGCTTCGAGGGGACATGAGGGCACTCTTGGTATCCCTCTGTAAGGCTGCAGATGATCCTCCTGGGCTCACAGAGGTTAAGGTCTGCGTAGAAGAACCAGGGGTATGCCTTGGTTGCAATATATGGCAACCTAAAGACTAGTATGGACCGGCGTGATTCGGCGAGAAAACGGTAGCCCTATGATAGCAACTCGTCGTCTACCATCCATCTTCAGTCAATCGAGATACGTGAATCGGAAAGGTGGAGAACTCCAAAAGACCATATACTTGCTATCTAGTTATGGGTGAGGATGGCCATAGGATAGTGGGGCACCGGGGGCCTGCTTATAGTTCTCATTTTTCAAGGTGTGCCTTTCATTAGTTGAGGGAGGGGTCAAGTGGGACCATAACCACTGGAATAAAAACAGACCTTAGCATCTGCATTGACAGATATCTGAAAGCTCCCGACCGAGTTCTGTATTCCTTGATTTGCCCTGCCACAGGACTCGGGCCGCACATTACAGGACATGTGCATCTAGACAAGAGATAGCGATTCGCGATACATGCGTGGGGAAGTATAGGAACATATACCACTCTAGGTAGTGTGTCCTAGACTTGGGGGCACCGTTCGATAGGAAGCACTAGTTGGACTAGGTGGCATAAACCGTGAATCCGAGAAGCATTCAGCAGATAACGTAAACTCGAGTTAAATCTAGGTAACAAATAATAAATGTATGCCTGAAGGCGATGGAAAACACATGGATTGGGATCACGTTATCATTACTAGTTGGGACATTAGTTAGGTGGTGCATAGATATAGAAACCAGTATAACAAAGAAATAGCGAAGCGGCGAAATTATTAAAGCATATCCAGTTTATCTTATCTTAGCATATCTGGTGATTATCTTGTCTACTCTTGCTGACCCTATCATCATGGTGTTATCTTGTATTCAGTTAATTTATGTCGTTTTGTTTTCCCATGTTCACATGCTAGAAGTTACTGAACTTACTCAGGCTTTATGTCTGACTCTGTTTTTCTTTCGTCTTCTTTTCTTCCGTCCCCCCCCCCCCTAAGGTAGTAAAGGAGGGAATAGTATAGCTCAGGTTAAGTTGGACTGTTACTCTTTCCCAACTTGAAGATTTGTCGAAGAATTGCTTAGATTCTCTTTTCAGATGCTATGGCTGGCTCTTGCTAAAATTGGGTAATATAAATGTTGTTTTATGCTTCTTTATTTTGTAAGACAGATGATACTCTGATATTGTAAAGAAATCATTGTACAAACTATTTTATCAATAAAGCAAAGTTTTATTTTCTACTATTAAATTTCTATCTGACTTGTAATTTATCTGCATCTTTTACCCTAAAATGCTCCACAGAACTTAGTGCATTCCCTTTGTGAGTGACACTAACGGATGTGGGGTGTTACACATCCTCTAATCAAATGGCACTTTATTTTAATAAAACATTTAAAACAAAAATGACATGTTTAACACTAATGAAATGACATAATTATCTTCTAATATAAACGAAATGTTATAAATTTTAATATAAAAGGTAAATTCCTTTATTCCCCTTTATTTCTTTTATGTACATTGAAAAATGTAAATTCTTTAATTTCCTTTTTTATGGACAATGGAAAGTGCAATCTTTCTATTTCTAATTACATTGAAAAATGTAATCTTTTTATTTCATTAACTCCATTGTGACAAGATTGTAATTTTTATTTCAATAACTTTATTTTTGACAAAATTGTCCTTTTTACTCTAATTATCATTTTTCTAACAAAAATGTATAACCTTGTCCAATCCTTTTTTGCTAACCAAAATGAATAAAAATGAGCATTTTATTTCAACTCTTTTTAACTAACAAAATGAGAATTTTTGTTCTCATTCTTTCTTTTTATTTACATAATGCACTTCTAATCAAAAATGTCATTTTGTTTTGCGTAACATATTTCAAATAAAAATATTGTTTTTATTTTTCTAACAAATTTCTAATCCAAATGTTATTTTTGATCTAATGTACTTTTTTTACACTAAGAATGGCATTTTACTCTAAATATACAATTTTCATTAGAAATGATCAAAATAATATTTTATTTATATTGAATTAACAATATAATTAAATTCAACAAATATGAAAATCCATTTGTTGTTCAAATTCTATCGTAAGTAAAAAATAATAATATTTTATTAGTCGTCCAAATTCTGTTGAAAAGTAAACAAATAAAAATAAGATTTTATTTGTTAACCAACTTTTGTTGTAATATAAACAAATAAAAATAATGTTTCATATGTCGTTCAATTTCTATGGTAATATCAACAAATAAAAATGAGTTTTTTTATTCGTCGTTCCAATTCTATTGTAGTATCAACAAATAAAGATACGTTTTATTTGTCGTTCAAATTTTATTGTAACATCAACAAATAAAAATAAATTTTTATTTGTCGTTCAAATTTCATTGTTCATTTCAGAATTAAAAAAATATATTTTAATAACATAAAACAAATTAGAACAACTAGATCTGAATAAAATCTGATTTAGATCTAAATTTAGATTTTAATTTGCTAACCGCAATAAACTTCAACAATATATGAAATTCCAATGCGGATCTAGCATAACATGAATAACAAACATATCACAAGCAACAATCAACAATTTATATAAAACATACATTCCAGATCTGAATTAACATCACAATACAAATATTTTTATCGCGAGAAAAATAATTTATAATTGATTAAATAATACAAATTAGAATTCTCACATTGATTTTTGGCTGATTTTTCAACTGTCTCTGATTCAGCTATCGTTGGTGCCATCGCGTAGATCTCGGAAAGACGAATCCAACACAACTAACGGTTTGAAAAACATACCTCGTATGAGAGAGTTACGAATGTTTAAACTTTGGGATGTTAAATAATAAATTAAATAATTAAAATAAGTTTATACCCATCGTTAACAAAATTTGGCCGCTCCCTTCATCTTCTTCTTCGTTACTTGGAACCCGTCACTCCAGCGTTGACCACCCCTACGCACGCCTACCCGAAGCCCTGACCGACGATCAAACTCCACCGCACCAACGCCCTAGCCGAGCTCCACCGTCGGCCGAAACCCCAGCCAACTCGCGGGTCCAATTCCGAAATCTATAGACTATTTATTTAAAATTCCATTAAAAATTAATTAATTAAATGTTTACCGTACATTTAAATATGCCGGAGCCACATATGGCATCTAAAAATTCCAGAAAAAATATTTTTGGCTTCATATTGACTATACGGTTCTAACGAGACTAATTTCATCGAATTTTGAGACTGTTTGAAAAATGGCTTTTTTTCCGGCTCGATTAAATTTAACTACAACAGTCAAAACACATTTTCTTTTGCCACTCTCACATATTAATTCGAAAAATTCTGGAAAATTAAATTTAGTCATATTTTGACATTCTAAATCCAACAAAAGTGGTTTCGTCAAAAACCTAGGTCGTTTTAAAAGGACTATTTTTAAGGCTAATATATTATGTATTAAAAAATACATTTTTAAACAAATAATTTTCGAAACTCGAAATATATAAGTGTTTACAGTTTTTCAATGCAGAAACGTCATTCTGAGCTCAATGGAAGTGATTTCGAGTCCAAATTCCTTTATATGCAAAAAGTAGTGTTTTTGACCTTTGTAAATTTCCTAGCAACCTTTCTAAATTTTAATTTGGGCATAACTTTT
This sequence comes from Allium sativum, assembly GCA_030737875.1. Classification (NCBI taxonomy): domain Eukaryota; kingdom Viridiplantae; phylum Streptophyta; class Magnoliopsida; order Asparagales; family Amaryllidaceae; genus Allium; species Allium sativum. The sequence continues at coordinate 743,555,684 of CM060921.1, forward strand.
GATTCCCTCTATGAAATTTCAATTTTTCAGTTTCGTTAGAAAGATATTTTAAAATAGATTCTAATATTTTTAGTTTCACTAAAATCCGTTAAATTTTGCATCCTGTACGGTCAGTCAAAGTTCAAGTTTGACCTTTCAAACTACCGCGTTGTTTCTAACAATTTTTATAGTTAAAATCAAATTATTCATTCTAACTTCGATTCAAATCAATTTTTAATCATTATTATTTTAAATAAATTATTTTAAATATCAAAACCCATTAAAATTAGTTAAAATAAATTTTAAGTTTACCCCAAAAATTCAGGATTGTTACTGTCTCCCCCACTTAAAAACTTTTCGTCCTCGAAAAGGAACGAAGCTCAAGTTGTTTAAGTATCCTATCTCATCTTCCATTCTTTAATTCGTTTCAATAATTCTATTAGTTGAACTAATAATTATACTACACAAACATCAATCAATTAGTTGATTAACTTTTAAAATATATAGCTTTTTTATATTCAAAAATCATATTTTCTAAAATAGATTATAATTACAAATACGTATATTATAGGCTTGTTACTCTCAACTCATTCTAGGGCATTACTAACCCTATCTCTAATGAGTTTCTCATTCTAGGATACTACTGATCCTATCTGTAATGAGTATTCTTATTGGATATTACTAATCCAATCTCTGATGAGTCTTTTGTTCAGTTCTAACGAGTTGTATCCCAAAGATTTTGAACTAAACAAAGCTCCGATACCAACTGTGATGACCCATAAATCCCCACCCTTTGAATCGACCATAAACCACACATGTTTGAACCAAAGGATGGAAATCTGCGGATACATCAACTTTGGGAATACAGCAAATTAATACAAAAATAGAAGACTTTTATAACATCATAACAGAGTTACATCAGAGTAAAGAATATCAGAGTACATCGAATATAAATTACTGCGGAAGATAAATTACAATATTATAATACAATACAGTGGAAGCAATAAAATAGATACAGCGAAAGACAACTATGCTTTGGACACAGCTTTAAGCTACAATCCAGAATCATGCTCAAGAAGTAAATATGTGCAAAAAAACTACTCGACTGCCCATGTGGAAAAAGAGGGCACCCAAGTTTTTAAAGGTGGAAACAAACAACGGGTCAGTCATGGGACTGGTGTGAGAATTCTTAACTAATTTCACTAATAACAATAAGACAAATCCAAGGACCACGCCGCTAACGCGGAATGGGTTTATTCTAATGGATTGTCGTGCATAAATTAAAGTAAATCGTTAAACAACGCAATGCTTTTTGGAAAAATGAAACCATCATAAGACCCAAGTCCCATCAAACAATGCAACGCAAACCGGAGGATAGGGTTTTACCTTATAATGGTCAAAAATTCTTGATACGATAAAACGAATTTGATATTGTTATTAGTGTGTATATGTTTCAAAAACATTTCAGAGTAAATGTATCAATCCTAGGACACATAGATACCATAATACTATGCTTCCATACTAGTAATACAATCAAAACCGCATGAGGTCATATTGGTAATTGGGTTTCCAACATGAGTCAAGGCTAGGGAGGAGCTTCTTACCGATTCGAGACACTCTAGCTAATGTCTCAGGATTCCCCGCAGCTAACCCTTGGATCCTGTAGGGCCGGTCCACACATACAGCTTCGTGGATTGGCAATTCCTGAACACATGTTTCCCGGTCCTATAGGACCTATATTCCGAGGCGCCTCATCCCATCAACCACATAAGTAAAATGTCGGGCCGTGTTAAAGCCAAAACACCACTTCTAGCTAGAAAGAAACGTGTTGCTCTCCCTGCGTTCCCTTCTCCCGTTTTAGACTCCACCGGGGTGTGAGGCTCGCGAAGTCACGCTATACACAAAGCTATGCCTAAAAAGACTATGCTTTGATCATCCCACAAGGCCTGCTTTTCAACAAAGCCTTGATTATATGCATCTAAGCATGCCACATCGTCACTCCATATCACACTACCAATCCTTTGCCGAAATATATGAAAGGGTATTAAGCAAGAGAATAAATTCTCCGCCACCAAACATTCATACATTCGACAGAAAATCAATAAATACAATATAAAGGAGTACAATGTCAGACATACAATCAATTTACAAGTCCACTCTGTGTCTGAATGAGACAACATGTCCGTCAATCTCCAAATGCGTTTGCACGATCATTAACAAACACCTTGCCTTGGGAGGCCAGTCCCAACTCAAGATACCAGTCATCATCATCCCAACGATGTGAAAACCTTCGGTCTTCAACTGTCGCCTTCATCTTCGACTCTTGGTCGTCGTGATGATTATTCAGAATGGGTTAAACCCGGTCTTTCTGAATAATTCGCATATTTTGGGAATAAAAAGCAAATATTGGAAAATCACACATTACGCTGCATTCCAACTCCAAATATTCTTTTAATAAGGTATTCATATTTAAAGATTCTCATTAATTTTATCAAAGATAAACTCTGAAAATAAAGTCTCAAATCTTTTTTAAAGGATTTATTAGAACTCCAATTTTGATTTGATATCAAAAATCATTCTTACAAGGTCATTTATTTTAAGGAATAAATATTGTCTTAAACAGGTTAAAGAACTAGTGTCCTTTAAAACACAATTCACGATAAACCCTCAAATCAATTTCTAAAATATGGAATTCCACAGAAATCATATCAATACATAATCGATATAAAATTTCTGTATCAGACTAACAATATACATGGAATAACGGCAAAGCCTCTTAAATTCCACATATAATATCGGTCTTCTTTTACAGAAGCCCATCTCCATTATGACCAACCGAATTTCCACTTAATTCCAATTTAATATATTTAATTGGAAAACTTGATTTTTTAAAAATGCCTTTTTAAATCTATAAAATAGATTTATAAATTCCAAATAATAATTTCAATGTAAATTGGATCAAAGAACAAATGTCGTTTAAAAACACCATCCATGATAAATCCACTTCACACATCAATTTATTTCATATCACACAATATAATTGCACATTCTACTAATCGTAAATAAAAGGTTGCTCTTTAAATATTAATTCATTATTACAAGAACATATTTAAAATAATCATTAAAAATATTATTTATCTTCAAAGGTTTTTAATGTACGAATATTCTTCTAAAAAAAAGAACACCTGAATCGAAGTGCGACTCAATCATTTACCATATAATTTGGATTATATGGATTTCACACCCATCTCAATGAATGCCAATAACCGTATAATCATCAAGTCATCCATTTACATCCAGAGTGTAATTTCTACTGTGTGAGCATTAAAAATTAAATAATAACGCTCATCGCAGCCTGTCGATCTAAGATAGACATACAATTTAACATTGGAATTTATGTCAGTCAAATATCGTCCCAATACCCGTGTGGGGTTTTCAGCCAACACAATCCATATAGATATACAAATAAATAATTGGTTAATGAATTTAACCAATTTAAATTTCGCTAACAATTGATGATAATGAACATGTCATTTATTTCCAATGTTGAATAAAAATATAATTTCCTCAAAATATAATTTGATATGGCATTCCATTTATTTCTTTTATTCACAACGTAAAATTTTCTTTCTTCTCCACATTGAAATTATAATCAACATTATAATGTAAAATTTCTATCTTTCAGTTGCATTGTAAAATTTTCTTTTTAATTACATTAAAAATGTAATTAATATTACAGTGAAAATTTTTAACTATTTAAATTACATTAAAAGTGTAATTTTCATAACTGTGCCAATCTTTATCTTTTAGAATTATATTAAAAAGATAAATTTGATTTTATGTCCACTCTTCTTCCTAATTACATTAAAATGTAGTTTTCTATGCGATGCAAGTTTCACGCCTTTTAATTACATAAAAATGTAATTCTATATCATGCGAATTCTCAACTTCTAGTTACATATAAAATGTAAATTTTATATTCCAATGTAAATCTCATCCTAAATTACATATAAAAATGTAAATTTTATTTTACAATGTAAATCTCATCCTAAATTACATATAAAAAGGTAAATCTTATTTTACAATGTAAATTTATAACTAAATTATATATATATATATATATATGTAATTATTATCATACAATGTAAATTCATATTAAGAATGGTGTTTATTTCCAATCTAACATCTCCAACTAAAATGATATCATTTTCTTTCTAACTAAAAGAACATTTTTAATTCTAACTAAATATGACAATTAACACTAAAATGGCATTTTATACTAAATTGACAATTTATGACTAAAATGGCAAATTTTCACCAAATGTGACCTTTATACTAAATGACAATTTTTAACATAACATCCTCTAATCAAATGGCACTTTATTTTAATAAAACATTTAAAACAAAAATGACATGTTTAACACTAATGAAATGACATAATTATCTTCTAATATAAACGACATGTTATAAATTTTAATATAAAAGGTAAATTCCTTTATTCCCCTTTATTTCTTTTATGTACATTGAAAAATGTAAATTCTTTAATTTCCTTTTTTATGGACAATGGAAAGTGCAATCTTTCTATTTCTAATTACATTGAAAAATGTAATCTTTTTATTTCATTAACTCCATTGTGACAAGATTGTAATTTTTATTCCAATAACTTTAATTTTGACAAAATTGTCCTTTTTATTCTAATTATAATTTTTCTAACAAAAATGTATAACCTTGTCCAATCCTTTTTAACTAACCAAAACGAATAAAAATGAGTATTTTAGTTCAATTCTTTTTAACTAACAAAATGAGAATTTTTGTTCTCATTCTTTCTTTTTATTTACATGATAAACTTCTAATCAAAAATGTCATTTTGTTTTGCATAACATATTTCAAATTAAAATGTTGTTTTAATTTTTCTAACAAATTTCTAATTCAAATGTTATTTTTGATCTAATGGACTTTTTTTACACTAAGAATGACATTTTACTCTAAATATACAATTTTCATTAGAAATGATCAAAATAATATTTTATTTATATTGAATTGACAATATAATTAAATTCAATAAATATGAAAATCCATTTGTTGTTCAAATTCTATCGTAAGTAAACAAATAATAATATTTTATTAGTCGTCCAAATTCTGTTGAAAAGTAAACAAATAAAAATAATATTTTATTTGTTAACCAACTTTTGTTGTAATATAAACAAATGAAAATAATGTTTCATATGTCATTCAATTTCTTTGGTAATATCAACAAATAAAAATGAGTTTTTTATTCGTCGTTCCAATTCTATTGTAGTATCAACAAATAAAGATACGTTTTATTTGTCGTTAAAATTTTATTGTAACATCAACAAATAAAAATAATTTTTTTTTTGTCGTTCAAATTTCATTGTTCATTTCAGAATAAAAATAATAATAATAATATTTTAATAATATAAATAAATTAGAACAACTAGATCTGAATAAAATCTCATTTAGATCTAAATTTAGATTTTAATTTGCTAACCGCAATAAAATTCAACAATATATGTAATTCCAATGCGGATCTAGCATAATATGAATAACAAACGTATCACAAGCAACAATCAAAAATTTATATAACACATACATTCCAGATCTGAATTAACATCACAATACAAATATTTTTATTGCAAGAAAAATAATTTATAATTGATTAAATAATAAAAATTAGAATTCTCACATTGATTTTTGGCTGATTTTTCAACTGTCTCTGATTCAGCTGTGGTTGGTGCCATCGGTAGATCTTGGAAAGACGAATCCAACGCAACTAACGGTTCGAAAAACAGACCTCGTATGAGAGAGTTACAAATGTTTAAAGTTTGGAATATTAAATAATAAATTAAATAATTAAAATAAGTTTATACCCATCGTTAACAAAATTTGGCCCCTCCCTTTATCTTCTTCTTCGTTGCTTGGAACCCATCCCTCCACCGTTGACCACCCCTGCGCACGCCTACCTGAAGCCCTGACCGACGATCAAACTCCACCGCACCAACGCCCTAGCCGAGCTCCACTGTCGGCCGAAAACCCAGCCAACTCGCGGGTCCAATTTTGAAATCTGTAGAATATTTATTTAAAATTCCATTAAAAATTAATTAATTAAATATTTATCATACATTTAAATATGCCGGGGCCACATATGACCTCTAAAAATTCCAGAAAAAATATTTTTGGCTTCGTATTGACGATACGGTTCTAACGAGACTAATTTCATGGAATTCTGAGACTGTTTGAAAAATGACTTCTTTTTCCAGGTCGATTAAATTTAACTAAAACAGTCAAAACCCATTTTCTTTTGCCACGCTCACATATTAATTCGAAAAATTCTGGAAAATTAAATTTAGTCATATTTTGACATTCCGAATCCAACAAAAGTGGTTTCGTCGAAAACAGAGGTCGTTTGAAAAATGAATATTTTTAAGGCCAATATATTATATATTAAAAAATACATTTTTAAACAAATAATTTCTGAATCTCAAAATATATAAGTGTTTACAGTTTCTCAATGCAAAAACTACATTCTGAACTCAATGGAAGTGATTTTGAGTTCAAATTCGTTTGTATGCATAAAGTAGTGTTTTTGAGCTTGGTAAATTTCCTAGCGACCTTTCTAAATTTTAATTTGGGCATAACTTTTGATTCCCGCTATGAAATTTCAATTTTTCAGATTCGTTAGAAAGATATTTTTAAATAAATTCTAATATTTTTAGTTTCACTAAAATCCGTTAAATTTTGCATCCTGTACGGTTAGTCAAAGTTCAAGTTTGACCTTTCAAACTACCGCGTTGTTTCTAACACTTTTTAAAGTTAAAATTAAATTATTCATTCTAACTTCGATTCAAATCAATTTTTAATCATTATTATTTTAAATAAATTATTTTAAATATCAAAACCAATTAAAATTAGTTAAAATAAATTTTAAATTTACCCCCAAAATTCAGGGTTGTTACAACTACTGTTCAAACTGTCGCTGTTGATTCTGTCTTAGTATTCACCAGCACTAACCCTCGCGTCACACCTTCACCATTATTAATTGAGGTGTTAGATCCAGATGATGGGGATGGGATTTGGAATACCAAGGCTGTGTCTATTTTGGTACGCAAAAAGAAACCAATTTGCAAGTAGTCCAGAATCATTAACCTATCCTTTTCCGATAGTTCTTTGTATAAACAGATTAGTAAGAGATGAATGTCAAGCAGTTGATCCATCTATTTCTTCTCTGTTAGCAACATCATTTATGACTTTTGTACTATGATTTTAGTCTATTCCCTTTATTTGTTACGCATTTAGACTGGTTGTATATTCGAGTATCGGCCCTCGCTTAATATTTTTACGTTCGCACACTCACGTTTGTATCGCTTGGTACTATAATAGTTTTACCATTTTGCTTTTATGAGTGAAAACACTTCATGGGGAATTATTTTCGTCAGCCGCGCGAACTTATCATTCATTTATTTTTTAAGGTAACGTTATAACGAGTCTGTGGTATGTCTTGAATAGGCATTGTTGATTTTTATACAATGGTGATGTCCCCATACCAAAGCTCTTTATAATTTTATAGATTTTCTTAATTTTAGTCACGATTTCTGTTGATCAGTTCATGACTTTTGAATTGTTGTTCAACCACTTCTCCTGCTAGCTTGGCTATACAAGTTTTTTTTCAGGGACTAGGTTTTTTTTTTTGGGGTGCCCCAAGGGGAGGCCTTGGTTTTCAATGTTGTAATCCAATCTTGACTTTGTTTGACTTGGTTAACAACAAAGGACAAAATTGGATACCCCCTTTCGGCTAGGATTTCTGCTTTGTGCTGGTCCTTTCAGCATGTTTTGTCGGCCTTTCCGGCACTAGAACTAGTGTTTCTATCCTAGGTGTTTTATCCGTGGGACAATTTTAATATTACCCATGTACCTTTCTTAAAGCCTGATACCAAATCTTTCAGTGGACGCTTACCGAGAGTTTGGTGCCTTTTGTAGCAACAAAGTACAGCCTTTTCTTGAGGCGATGTGCTTACTTATTTTGCTTTACTTTGCAAGATACTCCTTGTTGGATTAAGATTAACCCTAGAGGGGGGGTGAATAGGGTTTATCACAAATTATCGCAGAGTTTAAATATTACGGGATATTAAAATATTCATATATCACAGAATGCAGTAGAAATAAAAATACAGAGAGCAAATAACATACGATACACCCAACTTCGGTAAAATCCTGCCTACTGCTGCATTCCTAAGGTTTCTACTAGGAGTTAATAACAGATCCCGCTTACAAACACTATAAACTCGAACTCCCTGCTCCTGTACTAACCCTACGCTCAAAACCCTAGACTGGACGATATCCCCTCAACCAGATTTTCTCGAATTACAAACCCGTATTCTGTAACCCTAGATTTTACAAACTCTGGTAAACCACTAGTTAACACCCTAAATGGTTTCATATATTTTACAGACTCTAGAACTTTTAGATGAATACAGAATGAAATAGAAAATACAACAAAAAAATAAACAAATGAAAAACACTTAAAAACTAAAACAAATTAAATCTCCCTTTACAAATGTTAGCAAGCCGGCCCATTTCTTTTCAAAGCCATTCATTTGGCCCAATTTCTCTTTTCACTGGGAAATAAAAATGGCATCTATCAAATTTGGGATTAGGGTTTTTCTTTGATTCAAATCGTTGCATGTATAACTGATGAAACTGATTCAGTGATGGGTTTGATCTTTGAAGCTTCCTGGCAGATCGATTTGGCTATGTTGATGATCGAAAACACTGTAAGCAAATTTGTTTTAATTATTCAATTTGCTTTTTTAATTTTTATTCTTCGTTCGATCCTTAAAAAGCCTATGATGATACTGGTGTTAAAATAGGATAATAAAATCCTACTTTTACTCTGATTTCACATATATGACTTGCATTGATTTCTTCGCATGGCTTCGATCTAATTTTATGCAATTTCCTCTTTTGAAATTTTCGGTTGAATTTGAATTTTGCTGAGATGAACCTGGACCTGTCTCTTGCTAAATTACATGATTGAGAATCATTAAGATGTTGTCTGATTTTCTTTTTAATGCATTGGTAAATTTTTGAAAGGATTATAATTCAAAGTTGAGGATGGAAAAGTAGGAAACAAAAAAAATGAAGTCTCGCTAAAACATGACTTTGATTGCTCAGCTGAATTTCCGAATTTCAATTTATGATTTCAGGAAACTTTGCATTGATTTCTTCCTATATGCAAATCCTTAAAACATCCTTGCCGACTTTTAGTGTTTCTTGGAATTAAATACTTGTTCCTTGTGAGACAAAATTTGTTTTCCATTTGAACAGTTGCCAAAATTTGTTGCCAAAGATGGTTAAGCAATTTCAGGAAAACATCTATTTTATGCGTGCCAAAAAATGATTCACCACAAAATTTTTGGTTTACCATGTTTTGTATAAAAATAAAATCCTTTCTGCTAAAATGAAATTCTTGCCAAAAAAACTGTTTCATGAAATCTTTTAAAACAGCGAATCAATCTTACCAAAAGGATTTCTGAAAAAAACTGGAAACAATTCAAAAACCTTTTGAATTCGAATCATTAAAGAAAACTTTGCCAAAAATTACTTGCAATTAATTTACTGCTTCACGCAGTAGCTCCTTGAATGCCCTATTGATTTTTCTGGAAACAAAATTAAATTGCATTGCCATTCCTTGAATGTTCCATCCATTTGTGTAGAACTGTTTTATGTAACTATGACTTTGTCCCTGTACATCTCGTGTTGAAGTTGACACTTTGTTCATGCTAGAACTCATTTTCTCTTTACTGAAGTGTCCTTGCTTCTAGCTTGCATGTCCATGCCTCATTATCCTATCTGCCATTATTTGCTTTCTTGTATACATGCCTTGGCTTGTTTGTGCATTTGATATTCTGACCTGGCTATGCTTGTGTATGTACATAAGTTTGTTTGGTTCCATACTACATGTACTCGAGTCTCCCATTCTTGCATTTGTGTATGCATACTTGAGCCATCCAGACAAGTTTTCCTGTCCCTGCATTGATATATATATATATATATATATATATATATATATGTATATATATATGTTGTCTTCCTTATGATATTTACAGTGGATCGCTTTGAATATCACAACCTATCTAGACACAGTCAGATGGATTTGAAAGTCAGATCGAGTCAGAAAAATGATGAGAAACACATCGAAATTCTGAGGCAAATAAAAGTTTTCAAAATAAAAATTATATCTATTAGAATATGAAATTATTTCTGTTTCAGATAATGTGTGTGTGTTTCTGTATATATCAGGTGTAGATGGTGGCTGGACTGACTGTGAGGTATGAAGACAGAAGACAGTAACAGAGAGTATGTAACAGTGTAAAGAATGTATATATGAAAATGTATAAACGAAGTGATGAGTGATGTGTGAGGAACTGTGTATAATGAAATTGAATGTATTGTATTTCTGTGATGTACAAATAGTGGAGTTGTAATCTGTACTGTTTTAAATATTGAAATAAAATATTATATTTAAATAAAATACTCTTTGAATATTTAAATTCGTGTACAATGGTATTCTGTTTAAATATAAAATTATACTCCTGTCTGTGATGTATATGTGAAGCAGTACAGTACAAACAAATTTCAAATAACAAATATTTGGTTTGTTATCATCAAACAAAAATCATATAATTGTGTATACAACACCGTTATATACAACAATCTCCCCTTTTGAAGATGATAAACAAATATTAAGATTTTGAATCCAATAAACGTGTTTAACAGTGAAGATCTGAACTCCCCCTATTTGAAAGCTCCCCCTACTTCAGAAACTCATCCTATAACTATGCATGAGTGAACAGAATGTGAATTTTCGAAATTAAAATACTTATAAAATATTCACTAATAAATCAAATCTCAACCCATTCTTCCCCTTTTGATATCAAAAGGATTTAAAATTTAAAATATAGATGAATAATGACTAGAAAATATAATTTCAGCTTAAGAGAAGATCAGTCATCATAAATCTCAATCAGTCAAACAAAATCATAATAAACTGAGAACTAGTGTCTTATTTCACATTATAGAGAATGACGGATTTATGATGAATTTTATAAAAACTGGAGAGAGTTAAAAAATGAGTTCCAATTATTTTCCAAAAGAATTTTATAAAAATGAGGCACAAAAATAGTGATGGATTTGGACTATAATTATAATTTCAACTTAAATGACAAAATAGTATAATCTGAAATTCCAATAGCTATCAATCAACAAATCATAATACATCATAAGATTTCAACACATTTCACAAATAGAAAATGGATTGATAGGCTGGCTTTTATAAACACCAAGCAGTATTTCAGATTAATTTCTATTTATAGCATATTATTTCCTATTTCATTTTATTTTATTTAAGAGCACATTGATCACGCATAACCAAAGGATGGATTTTTAAATGAGGTCAGTCGCAGCTTAAATTATAAGTTGTCTCTTAACCATGCACGATCAGAGCTTGGATTTTTAAATGAGGTTAGAGACACACTTATATATTAATTATATATTTATCATTTCAGCTCTAAAAGGAAAAACTCCTAAATATATGAAACCAGTATATGAATGATAGAAAATGGGGTAGGTACAGAGATGGCTGTGAAATAAATTTCTAAATTAATTATATTATGAAATATGCTCGACTGTACTAGGATCATTGAAAATTGTCAATTATCACTAAGTCTGAACAATAACATAGTCCCATTTCTATCACTAATATTTCCACCGTTTATTCAAAAAGATTTTATAAATATTTACTCTCCACATGAATATAAAATCATAATGAATGACAGAATAGTGGAAGATAAGGAAGATGGTCGTGAAATAATCGCCAATTCAAAGATATTATAATAACTGTTCAACCATCTTGAGAATCTAAATACAATCTCCTCTTGTAGTAAAATATATTGCAGTCACAATTTATCACAATTTCAAAATCTATTAATATTTTGATGAATTATAAGTACAGTTCAATTTAAATATAGATCTCAATTTCTGAATGAATAATCAATAAATAACTTTAAAATTGAAAATCAATTACAAGTGGAATATGAAGAGCTGTACATGACAAGAGGGATCAAAATATATAAAAATTATTTAGCACTTCTAAACTGATACCACTTGACATCTCTATACATGAGATTTAACAATGATACTGGAGATGAACAAAGATATCTCAGACAATAGAATCTTAATAACAAACCCTAAGCAGACACGGTTAACAAATCAAGCAAATTAATTTCATCTATCAGAGCATGGTATATATTTGACACCAAAACAAGCAGTTACCAAAAAAAATATCAAGAACAATACTTGAGCAACACAAAAATCAGATTCAAATCAGACTTGTCAAGATGACGATCACATAAGATGACTCATGATCCAAGATTAAAAATACAATTTATTTTAAATCATTTGTTGGAATATGAAGATATCAAGATATCAATATTCAATGAATCAATCACTCTAGATTATAAATTTCAGATCTAGCATATGTGTAGGATTCAATAAATCAATAATTTCAAATGAATTCAAATAGACAAATATTCAAATCAAATAATCATGAAATCACAGTGAGTTTCAAGATCGGATTTTCAAAGAATTTTTCCAAATTATTTCTGACAAGCCCAAAGAAAATTCAAATCATTTACATCAAGTTTGAGTAATAATTCATGATCCAAAAATAATGATTTATTTGAAATCACTTGAACAAATGTAAATCATGAGATACAATGAATCAATCACACAGAATTAATAATTTCAGATCTGAGAGGTGTGTGAGATTCAAGATATCCGAAATTTCAAATGATCTCAAATAAAACAAAAATCTATGCAGATAATCATGAATAACAGTGAATTTCAAGAGGTAAAGACTGTGTCTCAAGAGAGTTCAAAAAAAAATTCAAGTCAATCTAAAAATCAATGAAATTATCACAACTGAGAAGTAGCAGTGTGTTGTAATAGTATATTATTTCAAGCTTATCTAAAATGAATTTGAAGAACCTCAAAATAGCAGAGATGTGTGAAGTTCCAATTGTTTTTCAGATCTTCAAGAATTCATATTAACAGTGTTCAAGATATAACAAGAATATGTCAACACTGTTAAGAATTCAAAAAAAAAAAAAAAAAAAAAAAAAAAAAACAGAAAATGAACTTCAAAACAATTGCAGATATTTACAAGATTAAACTGAAGATCTGGAAATGATTGAAACACTAGTATTCTAAAGTGAATTTCCAGAAAAATATGAATTCTGCAATTTGAATTTAATGAAGCTCCGAGTAGAAAAAACAAAAATATATGGCAGTGTCAAATCAAAACAGAAGAGATAAAGTAAATAAACAGAGGAAGTAGAAGGATGAATAAAAGAAGAAAATAAAAACTGAGAATATTTACAAAGATAAGTTTAGAGATTATACTTGAAATCGATGTAATATAATGAATCTCTAAATCAACAGATGTGGCTAAGGAACTGTGAATGATTCTGTGATATGTAGCAGTTTGAATCCAATTTTAGCTATGCAGTTCCTCTGCCTCCTTTGGTACCTAACTGTTAAGAGGATTGAGTGGTCTAACAAAAGTAGTAAAACCACTCACAGTTATATTCATACGTTTTGGTACCCAAACCTGTTTGCATAATAATCCATTCGAATCTATTTTCGTACCTTTAGGAACCCAAATTTGTTTTACTCTATTTCTTTTTGGGATCCAAGATGGATTATTATAAAACAAATTCACATATCGATTATGATTTAAATATCCTTTGAAATTACTAGAATTTAAAATTTTAAATCGATTCTTTTCAAAGAAGTTTGTAGAATTTTAAAATCACAAGAATTCAATTTTTCAAAACCACATGTTTTTCCAAACCAACACCTCGTTTATGTCCAACATAAAATAGGTTTTTCATTAACATATTCAAAGATTTTTCACTATCAGAAAGTCAAAGTAGACTCTAGTCGTTGAATTTTGGATTTAAGATCACTGTTCTCTTTTATTAAATCTGAACAACGGTTATTAGTGATCTTCCTTTCAACATCATATTGTTTGAAAACCAAATTTTTAGACTCAAGTAATTCGCTTCTGACTTAGGTGTCGGAAATTTCAGATTCTAATCGTTTTTGTTTTTCAAACTCAAATTTCTTGGATTTTTCAATCTTGTTTTCAAGTTCTTTCAAAATCAAATCAGATTTCAACAACTTCTCCTTTTCAGCAATTTCAAATTTGGAATATATATCAGTCTCAAAAATTTCAAATTCTTTTTGTAGAAAATTGTTCAAACATGACAGCTCAATCTTGTTTTCTTTTAAGATCAGAATTTCCTTTTCGAACATTGGAATATTTTTATTGAGATGAACAAGATTGGTTTCCAATTTCAAACAATTATTGCAATCTGAATTTGAAGAATTTTTAAAATATTCAAGTTGTGATTTCAAATCAACAATTTTGCTGGTCAACTCAGAATTCTTAGATTTCACAAATTAATTTTTCAGTTGGAATTTATCGACAGATATGGTTAAATCAACACAAAAATAAACTAGATCTTCATATGAAAATTTTCTTATTTCATCATCTGTTGAATCTCCAACAATGTCATCATCTGATTCTTCTTTAGTAAATCCTATTAGACATACTTCTGAATCTGAGTTGATCTTTGTAGGTTTTGAGCACTTGCTGTCATTTTTTCCAAACTTTGCATTAAGAGTTCTCCATATTTCCAATGCAGATAAACAATGACAGATAAGATTAAACTGTTCAGTTCTAAGATAATCAAATATAATTTTCATAGAATGAGCATTGAAAGTAATATCTACACTATCAATCCCTTTTATAACAACATCCCAACAATTAATATTAACAGATTTTAAATAAAATTCCATTTTGGATTTCCAGTTTAAAAAAAGCTGTTCCATCGAAAATAGTTGGAGAAGAACTGGACCGACTCTCTATTGGTTGACAACTAGGATGACTCATGACTCTAGAGTTAATGAAATAACCTGCTTTGATACCACTTGTTGGATCTAGATTAACCATAAAGGTGGGGTTAATAGGGTTTATCAAAAATTATCACAGAGTTTAAATATTACGGGATATTAAAATATTCACATATCACAGATTGCAGCAGAAATAAAAATACATAAAGTAAATAACACACGATATACCCGGCTTCGGCAAAATCCTGCCTACTGCTGCATTTCTAAGGTTTCTACTAGGAGTTAGTAACAGATCCCTGTGAAGACCCGCAACCTCCCCGTAAAGGAAAGCGTCGGATAGTTCGAGAACAAGCCACAACAGAACGCATACAGAAGAACATTTCACTATATATAACAACAGTGCATCAGATTACAAGAATATACAGAGTATAAATGAATATTACACAGAAATATCAGAGATTTAAATTACATTTAAATACATAGCAGCGGAAAATAATACAATACACAACTAGAAGAGATATACGGATACAAAGCTTTCCGGATATCGTTCCAGCTGTAAACCAGGATCCTGTGAATATAAATCTGCAAAACCAAAACTACTAGCTGCCCGTGTCAAAATAGGGGCACCCAGAGTTTAGGTTAAAACAATAAACTCCAGGTCAGTCATGGGACTGGTGTGAGAACTAAAACAGTTATTAATCTTTATTTTCAAAGCTAGGTAAATCAAGGGACCACGCCGTATAACACGGAACGGGTTTCCTCCCAAGAATACCAGTGCATAAAACAAACAGCGCAATGCTAAATAAAGAAAAATGAAGCTGTTATAAGACCCAGGTCCCATCACACAATGCAACGCAGTCGAGGATAGGGTTTTCCCTTATAACAGCCAAAGAATGCTTGATACGTTTAAAACAAATCATTTGATACTATTATAAGTGCATAGTGTATAAAACAACTTCAAATCATAAGTATCAATCATAGGCGGCATGGGTACCATATATCATGTCGCCATATATAGGTTTACAAATAAAACCGCAAAATGTCACGTATTTGGAAATTGGATTTCCTTCTATGAACCGAGGCAAAAGATAGTCCTCAACCGATTCGAGACGCTCTAGCCCGTGTCTCAGGAACAGCCGCAACTGCCCCTTGGATCGTCAGGGCCGGTCCACACGGAGTGGATTATTATGCCTGAACAATACGTCTCCCCACCCTATGGGGTGTAAGTCTGGTCCGTCAGCCGACCAGAATGCATTCGGCCGAAACCGATATAACCGAGGCGCCTCGCAACAACCACAACCACATAAGTCAAACTCGTCAGGGCGTGTAAAACCACTGACGCCACTTCTAGCTAGAAAGAAACGCATGCCCTCCCTGAGGTCCGTCTCCCGTTTTTGGTTCATACCGGGTGTGAAACACGCGAGGTAAACGTTACACAAAGCTACGCCACAAAGGCCGTGCTTTGATCATCACCACAAGACTTTGCTTTTCAACAGAAGCCTCGATCATTTGCATCTTAGCATGCCACACAGGCAAGCCATCCTATGCAACCGATATCAGTCACACAGAATGAAATCCGATGTCAGACACACAGTCCATTTACAAGTCCGTTCTGGGTCTGAACGAAACCGGAGGCACCTAGTACCCCGCATATCCATCGATCTCCAAGTACGTCTGGACGATCACTAACTGTTTCCATCTTCTTGGGTGTACAGCCCAATCAAGATCATCAGTAATTACCCAAACGACGTGAAGACCTCCGGTCTTCGACCATCGTCTTCATCTTCGACTTATCGTCGTATCAGTTACTCAGAATGGGATAAACCCGGTCTTTCCGAATAACTCGCGTATATTTTAAATAAGTGTTACACAAACACAACATACGCCTCATTCCAATTCCTTAGTCACTAACCGTAAATTAATCAAGAGAATAATTCCCCAAATATTAACCCCGAAGGCCGAAACCAACATCAGATCAATATCCAGAAAACCATTCTGCTTGGCTAACCGACAGTTAGTTTCTAAATTTCACGTTCAAATCTAATTAAAGATTTAACTATCGCCTGGAGCAAAACTGGTGATACTCCATTCTCGATCTTTTCAATCTAATTAAAGATTCATTAAAACTCCACTTAGTTTTAATCATTATCTGGGTTAAAGAATCAGTGTCATTTAAAAACACGGTTCACGATAAACCCAAAATCACATTCCATTAATTATCGGGTTAAAGAACGAGTGTTGTTTAAAACACTGTTCACGATAAACCCAAAAATCAATATCCATTCAATTCCAATTAAATATTATTTAATTGGTACACTTCATTAAATCTAAATAAAAAGATTTAATCTTTTCTCAACTGGGTTCAAGAATGGTGTTAGTGAAGACACCATTCACGACAAACCCAAATCACATTCGATATTCAATACAAGGCTCTGAATAGAAAATATATCGGCTTATATTCAATATCGAATTCTACGACTAACAAATGTCGTATTGGAAATAACGATATCAATATATATCTTTCAAATTTCCATAACAACACCTGTATAATCACGAATTCCAACATCGAAATATTCCGAAGACAATTTCGATTCAAATCCACTCCAATGCAATCATTGGAAATTTTGGTTATTTTTAAAACCCTTTTCGAATTCAATTTATTTATTTAAAAATAAATAGAATTATAATTCTAGTTCAAAACTAGTTCATTTCGATAAAAATCCATTTTTATCTTTTCAAATATGGAGTTTTTCATCCCAATTCTTCCCAAATCATTTCTTATGATTTTACACAAATTATTACTATTTTTAATAATTTTATCAAGGCCCGTACAGTCGATTTCCATCAATGGCCATCGAACTGCACTTATAGCGACCTTTTTCGAATTTGATTTGGACGTATCTCCAAATCCAACCGTTAGATTTCAAATTTCTAATATTCGTTAGAAAGCTCTTTTCGATACGAACCCAACGGTTCCGGTTTTAGGAGAATCCGACGGTCGGATCTCCCGTACTGTCCGTTTGAAATAAATGGTCGAAATTCGCGAACTGCCGCGGCGCGGCGCGTTCTATTCAGGCCATTATATTATATATAATATATATATATAATATATATATCGTCGATTTCTATTTAAAACGAATTATATAAATAGTTTTGAATTCGTTTCAAAAACATTTTCAACTTCCATTTCAATTCAAATCAAAATTGAATTCTTCTTTATAAATTCGTTTTAAAATTCATTTCTATTCAATTCGAATTTCAATTCAATTTGAATTCATTTCAATTCGCTTTCAATTCCATTTGAATTCGTTTTCAATTCAATTCATTTCGAAATCGTTTTCAATTCATTTTGAATTCGTTTTCAATTCATTTCATTTCGAAATCGTTTTCAATTCAATTCATTTCGAACTCGTTTTCAATTCATTTCATTTCGAAATCGTTTTCAATTCAATTTGAATTCGTTTTCAATTCAATTCATTTCGAAATCGTTTTCAATTCATTTCATTTCGAAATCGTTTTCAATTCATTTTGAATTCGTTTTCAATTCAATTCATTTCGAAATCGTTTTCAATTCAATTCATTTCGAATTCGTTTTCAATTCATTTCATTTCGAAATCGTTTTCAATTCAATTTGAATTCGTTTTCAATTCAATTCATTTCGAAATCGTTATATATTCAATTCATTTCGAAATCGTTATATATTCAATTCATTTCGAAATCGTTATATATTCAATTCATTTCGAAATCGTTATATATTCAATTCATTTCGAAATCGTTATATATTCAATTCATTTCGAAATCGTTATATATTCAATTCATTTCGAAATCGTTATATATTCAATTCATTTCGAAATCGTTATATATTCAATTCATTTCGAAATCGTTTTTCAATATTCATTTCATTTCGAAATCGTTTTTCAATATTCATTTTTAAGATGAATAAAATCGATATAAATATCGTTCCCGTCAAAATGGCGTCAATCTAATCAACACGGCTTCATAAATTTCTATTTTCAAATATTCTATTTCAAATATTTCTTATTATCAAAATATTTCGTTCAACACATGACCAATCTCAATGAATGAGTATTGTCAACACATGAACTTTTATTTTATAATATTCTTTATTTTTCAAATTGGAATGAGGCCCAATCAATTACCATATAAAGTTAATTATATGGATTTTCATACAACTCATGTATATAATTACATTGAAAAATAATCAACCATCAACCAAAGTGCACTACACTGTATAAGCATCAAATAAAGATATCTAACGCTTATAACAGCATGTCAATCAATCGATCGACATATTTAATCAATCAGGATGAGTGAACTTCAAATTTCATCCCAACACCCGTGTGGGGTTTCAAACAATCAACCGCATATTTTATTTGTGCAGTTGGGCGATGTGTGAAATTTATCGACCCAATCAATATCAGTCAAATCAGTGTATATACAAACAAATCGGCCGATTTGTTTATAACTATTCTTTTATTCACATTCACGTTAAAATTTATATTTTTAACGATAAAACATTTTATTTCAACCTATGAATTTCTATTCAATTCATCTACACAATAAAATGATATTTTTATTTTCTAACATATTTTAGAAAATTTCGGCGGCATAACGGCACGATACTAGAAACGGGACGAGGCCTAGCCTTATCCCCGGTCTAGTGAAGGCCCACGCCATTCACACATCAATCAAATCAATTCGTTATGCAAACCACAAACTTTGGAGTAAGGGTCTAACCTAGCCTTACTCCTTCGCCTTATAACGGCGCACGTCTAATCCTAACCAATTTATCGATTCGATTTTTCACACCACAAACCACATTCAAACCAATATCGCAATCAATCACCAAACAGTCAAACAAACAAGTCCATGGTCTGTGGACGATTGTGTCGGGTGCTACTAAGCACCGTCTGCATCCTAGTATATATATATAACTAGAAAAATTAAATTGAATGGTGAGAAATTCTCACATATAGCTATCCAGCTCCACGGCTCTTCTTTTGCAGAAGTCTTCCTTGTTATCGCCTCTTCGTCATCTTCGTTGCCCGTAGTCACTATATATATAAAAATCGAATTTTTACTTCAAAGTTCAATATATAAAAATCGAATTTTTAGTTCAAAGTTCAATATATAAAAATCGAATTTTTAGTTCAAAGTTCAATATATAAAAATCGAATTTTTAGTTCAAAGTTCAATATATAAAAATCGAATTTTTAGTTCAAAGTTCAATATATAAAAATCGAATTTTTAGTTCAAAGTTCAATATATAAAAATCGAATTTTTAGTTCAAAGTTCAATATATAAAAATCGAATTTTTAGTTCAAAGTTCAATATATAAAAATCGAATTTTTAGTTCAAAGTTCAATATATAAAAATCGAATTTTTACTTTGCTTTTCAATATATAAAAATATGATTTTTCTTTTTAAAGAAATCAGTTTTCAATACCTTTTCAAAATCTGTTTTCATATCTTTTCAAAATCTGTTTTTTTTTCTTCTAAAATAAAAAAAAAAAACTGCTTTTATTGTTTTAAAAAAAAACTGCTTTTATTCTTCTAAAAAAAATCTGGTTTTATTCTTTTTTTTTTAAAAAAAAATCTGGTTTTATTCTTTTTTTTTTTTTTAAAAAAAAAATCTGGTTTTAAATTCTAATTAAAATCAGGTTTTTTTAAATTCTATTTTATAAAAATAAAAATAAAAATAAACAAATTAAATAAATTAAAAATAACTTACAGGGGGGGGCCTGAGGCGGCGCTGTGGCCATCGGGGGGGGGGGGGGTGTTCTCCGTCGCCGAACATTGCAGGGGGGGGGGGTCCTTCGGTGTCGCTCGTCGAGGGAGGGGGGGATCCTTCGGTGTCGCTCGTCGAGGGAGGGGGGGGGCTTAGGGTTCCACGGCGGCTGTCGATTAGGGCAGGGGGGGGGGTTGCGGAGGAAGGGGAAGAAGGATGGAAGAGGAGGAAGCGGCTCTGGGGGGG
The DNA here is from genome assembly GCA_030737875.1 of Allium sativum. Taxonomy (NCBI): domain Eukaryota; kingdom Viridiplantae; phylum Streptophyta; class Magnoliopsida; order Asparagales; family Amaryllidaceae; genus Allium; species Allium sativum. The sequence continues at coordinate 743,576,649 of CM060921.1, forward strand.
GGCGCGCGAGGTGGCGGCGGCGGCGCTCTTCCCCCCCGTCGCCTTCCTTTTTATTTCTTTTTTTTTTTTTTCTTTCGGTTTTGATTCTGTTCGAAGCTAACGGGGGGGGGGGGTATATGGAAAAGAAAAAGTTTTATATATTTTTAATTATTTAATTATTTAATTTTCAAAAAGGTACTTTTACATACGACCTCGAAACGAGGTCCACCGCCTGTCGCCCATAGCGTTTCACCCCCATTCCGAACACAATGGGATATGTATCGTAAGCTGATTCGACTGTTTGAATCAGTTCCTGTTAAATTTACACTTAAATCGCTATATTGAATTTTAAACGTACATTTCAAATTACCGGGGTCACATACTAACTAGAAAAATTCCAGAAAAATATTTTCTAGCTTCGTATTGACGATACGGTCCTAACAAAACTAGTTTCGTCAAATTCTGAGACCGTTTGAAAAATGGCCAATTTCCAGTCGATTAAAATCAACTGAAATGGTCAAAACACGTTTTCCTTTACCACGCTCACATATTGATTCGAAAAATTATGAAATTTGAAATCTAGCAATAACTTTACATCCCGGACCCAACAAAACTGGTTTCATCGAAATCCGAGGTCGTTTGCAAAATTGCTATTTTTAAGGGCCTTATATATATAAAAATATATATAAATTCCACAGCGACTATTTCTAATTTTCAACTGGACATATCTTATCATTCCTAAGATGAAATCTCAGTTTGTTAACTTCGTTACAAAGACATAGTTATACAGATTCAAATATTTCTTGTTTCGTTCAATTCTGACTTATATTGAATTCTGTATATTCATTTGAAATTAGAAATCGAATTTTCGAACTACCGCGCCATTTTCAATTCTATTTATAATTATATATAATTATTTATATTCTAACGACGACGCGTATAATATATACGTTCGAATTATATTCAAAATAAATTTATTGTCGATATTATTTAAAATAATTCATTTTAAATAATCAAAATTCGCTAAAATTGCCAAAATAAAATTTTCAAACTGGCCCAGATTTTCCGGGTTGTTACAATCTCCCCCACTTAAAACTTTTCGTCCCCGAAAAGGAACAAAGTCGAAAGTGGTTTGATTATTCAGCTCTACGTTCGATCTGGCTTCCATTCTCTAACTTTTCAGTTTCTGAGAATTTCCAAAACTTCAAAAATTTGGCTAACACCCTAAATTTTCGAAAAATTTCGCCATAACCTCCCCTGCCCCGGGAGCATCGGGGAATTTCAAATAGCTTCCCCGGTCCTTCAGATCTCAAAAAGAAAAAGAAAAAGCCAAGCGGCTAGCCAATAGGCTCACAAAATCATCATCACCCAAACAAAACAGGAAATTATGTAGTAAACATGTACCTATTTGTCGGGCAAACAAATTTTATTCTCTGCTCTAGCCTCCTTGCTATGACCTGTTCAAAGATATATATGTATATGCAAGCAAATGCGACCAGATTTCAATACAAGTCAATATTTGATTCAATTAGGCTAAATGGCTAAAAATTAGCAAACAACTAAACAAACAACACAAACATCAATCAATTAGTGAATTAGATTATCAAATTCATAATTTTGATACATATACAAAAATCAGATTTTTGATGCCAAATCACAACAATAGGCCCTATCTAATTTTGGTTCTCACACCAGTCTAATGGAAATATATAGAAATCTCACCTTCGAAACACGAAAATAAATTCTAATGATGACGCGTCAATCATTAGAATCATGTCCGAGCGACTAGAGTGTGATTCTATATCTATCCAGTATATTAAAATTTCGAATACACGCGGATCAGACGTATACGCAAAATCTATATATACTGGATTGTCCACATCAATATAAATAGATAATCAAATACGAAAAATTGATTTAAATTTTCAAAACAAAACTTGTTTTCATTTGAAAAATATACTCTTCACACTCGTTCTAGGATACTACTGATCCTATCTCTAACGAGTCATTCCCATTGGATATTGCTCATCCAATATCTGATGAATTCTTTCGTATGTTTCTAATGTGTCTTGTTCTCTGCTTTGTAAACCAAAGCTCTGATACCACGTGTGAAGACCCGCAACCTCCCCGTAAAGGAAAGCGTCGGATAGTTCGAGAACAAGCCACAACAGAACGCATACAGAAGAACATTTCACTATATATAACAACAGTGCATCAGATTACAAGAATATACAGAGTATAAATGAATATTACACAGAAATATCAGAGATTTAAATTACATTTAAATACATAGCAGCGGAAAATAATACAATACACAACTAGAAGAGATATACGGATACAAAGCTTTCCGGATATCGTTCCAGCTGTAAACCAGGATCCTGTGAATATAAATCTGCAAAACCAAAACTACTAGCTGCCCGTGTCAAAATAGGGGCACCCAGAGTTTAGGTTAAAACAATAAACTCCAGGTCAGTCATGGGACTGGTGTGAGAACTAAAACAGTTATTAATCTTTATTTTCAAAGCTAGGTAAATCAAGGGACCACGCCGTATAACACGGAACGGGTTTCCTCCCAAGAATACCAGTGCATAAAACAAACAGCGCAATGCTAAATAAAGAAAAATGAAGCTGTTATAAGACCCAGGTCCCATCACACAATGCAACGCAGTCGAGGATAGGGTTTTCCCTTATAACAGCCAAAGAATGCTTGATACGTTTAAAACAAATCATTTGATACTATTATAAGTGCATAGTGTATAAAACAACTTCAAATCATAAGTATCAATCATAGGCGGCATGGGTACCATATATCATGTCGCCATATATAGGTTTACAAATAAAACCGCAAAATGTCACGTATTTGGAAATTGGATTTCCTTCTATGAACCGAGGCAAAAGATAGTCCTCAACCGATTCGAGACGCTCTAGCCCGTGTCTCAGGAACAGCCGCAACTGCCCCTTGGATCGTCAGGGCCGGTCCACACGGAGTGGATTATTATGCCTGAACAATACGTCTCCCCACCCTATGGGGTGTAAGTCTGGTCCGTCAGCCGACCAGAATGCATTCGGCCGAAACCGATATAACCGAGGCGCCTCGCAACAACCACAACCACATAAGTCAAACTCGTCAGGGCGTGTAAAACCACTGACGCCACTTCTAGCTAGAAAGAAACGCATGCCCTCCCTGAGGTCCGTCTCCCGTTTTTGGTTCATACCGGGTGTGAAACACGCGAGGTAAACGTTACACAAAGCTACGCCACAAAGGCCGTGCTTTGATCATCACCACAAGACTTTGCTTTTCAACAGAAGCCTCGATCATTTGCATCTTAGCATGCCACACAGGCAAGCCATCCTATGCAACCGATATCAGTCACACAGAATGAAATCCGATGTCAGACACACAGTCCATTTACAAGTCCGTTCTGGGTCTGAACGAAACCGGAGGCACCTAGTACCCCGCATATCCATCGATCTCCAAGTACGTCTGGACGATCACTAACTGTTTCCATCTTCTTGGGTGTACAGCCCAATCAAGATCATCAGTAATTACCCAAACGACGTGAAGACCTCCGGTCTTCGACCATCGTCTTCATCTTCGACTTATCGTCGTATCAGTTACTCAGAATGGGATAAACCCGGTCTTTCCGAATAACTCGCGTATATTTTAAATAAGTGTTACACAAACACAACATACGCCTCATTCCAATTCCTTAGTCACTAACCGTAAATTAATCAAGAGAATAATTCCCCAAATATTAACCCCGAAGGCCGAAACCAACATCAGATCAATATCCAGAAAACCATTCTGCTTGGCTAACCGACAGTTAGTTTCTAAATTTCACGTTCAAATCTAATTAAAGATTTAACTATCGCCTGGAGCAAAACTGGTGATACTCCATTCTCGATCTTTTCAATCTAATTAAAGATTCATTAAAACTCCACTTAGTTTTAATCATTATCTGGGTTAAAGAATCAGTGTCATTTAAAAACACGGTTCACGATAAACCCAAAATCACATTCCATTAATTATCGGGTTAAAGAACGAGTGTTGTTTAAAACACTGTTCACGATAAACCCAAAAATCAATATCCATTCAATTCCAATTAAATATTATTTAATTGGTACACTTCATTAAATCTAAATAAAAAGATTTAATCTTTTCTCAACTGGGTTCAAGAATGGTGTTAGTGAAGACACCATTCACGACAAACCCAAATCACATTCGATATTCAATACAAGGCTCTGAATAGAAAATATATCGGCTTATATTCAATATCGAATTCTACGACTAACAAATGTCGTATTGGAAATAACGATATCAATATATATCTTTCAAATTTCCATAACAACACCTGTATAATCACGAATTCCAACATCGAAATATTCCGAAGACAATTTCGATTCAAATCCACTCCAATGCAATCATTGGAAATTTTGGTTATTTTTAAAACCCTTTTCGAATTCAATTTATTTATTTAAAAATAAATAGAATTATAATTCTAGTTCAAAACTAGTTCATTTCGATAAAAATCCATTTTTATCTTTTCAAATATGGAGTTTTTCATCCCAATTCTTCCCAAATCATTTCTTATGATTTTACACAAATTATTACTATTTTTAATAATTTTATCAAGGCCCGTACAGTCGATTTCCATCAATGGCCATCGAACTGCACTTATAGCGACCTTTTTCGAATTTGATTTGGACGTATCTCCAAATCCAACCGTTAGATTTCAAATTTCTAATATTCGTTAGAAAGCTCTTTTCGATACGAACCCAACGGTTCCGGTTTTAGGAGAATCCGACGGTCGGATCTCCCGTACTGTCCGTTTGAAATAAATGGTCGAAATTCGCGAACTGCCGCGGCGCGGCGCGTTCTATTCAGGCCATTATATTATATATAATATATATATATAATATATATATCGTCGATTTCTATTTAAAACGAATTATATAAATAGTTTTGAATTCGTTTCAAAAACATTTTCAACTTCCATTTCAATTCAAATCAAAATTGAATTCTTCTTTATAAATTCGTTTTAAAATTCATTTCTATTCAATTCGAATTTCAATTCAATTTGAATTCATTTCAATTCGCTTTCAATTCCATTTGAATTCGTTTTCAATTCAATTCATTTCGAAATCGTTTTCAATTCATTTTGAATTCGTTTTCAATTCATTTCATTTCGAAATCGTTTTCAATTCAATTCATTTCGAACTCGTTTTCAATTCATTTCATTTCGAAATCGTTTTCAATTCAATTTGAATTCGTTTTCAATTCAATTCATTTCGAAATCGTTTTCAATTCATTTCATTTCGAAATCGTTTTCAATTCATTTTGAATTCGTTTTCAATTCAATTCATTTCGAAATCGTTTTCAATTCAATTCATTTCGAATTCGTTTTCAATTCATTTCATTTCGAAATCGTTTTCAATTCAATTTGAATTCGTTTTCAATTCAATTCATTTCGAAATCGTTATATATTCAATTCATTTCGAAATCGTTATATATTCAATTCATTTCGAAATCGTTATATATTCAATTCATTTCGAAATCGTTATATATTCAATTCATTTCGAAATCGTTATATATTCAATTCATTTCGAAATCGTTATATATTCAATTCATTTCGAAATCGTTATATATTCAATTCATTTCGAAATCGTTATATATTCAATTCATTTCGAAATCGTTTTTCAATATTCATTTCATTTCGAAATCGTTTTTCAATATTCATTTTTAAGATGAATAAAATCGATATAAATATCGTTCCCGTCAAAATGGCGTCAATCTAATCAACACGGCTTCATAAATTTCTATTTTCAAATATTCTATTTCAAATATTTCTTATTATCAAAATATTTCGTTCAACACATGACCAATCTCAATGAATGAGTATTGTCAACACATGAACTTTTATTTTATAATATTCTTTATTTTTCAAATTGGAATGAGGCCCAATCAATTACCATATAAAGTTAATTATATGGATTTTCATACAACTCATGTATATAATTACATTGAAAAATAATCAACCATCAACCAAAGTGCACTACACTGTATAAGCATCAAATAAAGATATCTAACGCTTATAACAGCATGTCAATCAATCGATCGACATATTTAATCAATCAGGATGAGTGAACTTCAAATTTCATCCCAACACCCGTGTGGGGTTTCAAACAATCAACCGCATATTTTATTTGTGCAGTTGGGCGATGTGTGAAATTTATCGACCCAATCAATATCAGTCAAATCAGTGTATATACAAACAAATCGGCCGATTTGTTTATAACTATTCTTTTATTCACATTCACGTTAAAATTTATATTTTTAACGATAAAACATTTTATTTCAACCTATGAATTTCTATTCAATTCATCTACACAATAAAATGATATTTTTATTTTCTAACATATTTTAGAAAATTTCGGCGGCATAACGGCACGATACTAGAAACGGGACGAGGCCTAGCCTTATCCCCGGTCTAGTGAAGGCCCACGCCATTCACACATCAATCAAATCAATTCGTTATGCAAACCACAAACTTTGGAGTAAGGGTCTAACCTAGCCTTACTCCTTCGCCTTATAACGGCGCACGTCTAATCCTAACCAATTTATCGATTCGATTTTTCACACCACAAACCACATTCAAACCAATATCGCAATCAATCACCAAACAGTCAAACAAACAAGTCCATGGTCTGTGGACGATTGTGTCGGGTGCTACTAAGCACCGTCTGCATCCTAGTATATATATATAACTAGAAAAATTAAATTGAATGGTGAGAAATTCTCACATATAGCTATCCAGCTCCACGGCTCTTCTTTTGCAGAAGTCTTCCTTGTTATCGCCTCTTCGTCATCTTCGTTGCCCGTAGTCACTATATATATAAAAATCGAATTTTTACTTCAAAGTTCAATATATAAAAATCGAATTTTTAGTTCAAAGTTCAATATATAAAAATCGAATTTTTAGTTCAAAGTTCAATATATAAAAATCGAATTTTTAGTTCAAAGTTCAATATATAAAAATCGAATTTTTAGTTCAAAGTTCAATATATAAAAATCGAATTTTTAGTTCAAAGTTCAATATATAAAAATCGAATTTTTAGTTCAAAGTTCAATATATAAAAATCGAATTTTTAGTTCAAAGTTCAATATATAAAAATCGAATTTTTAGTTCAAAGTTCAATATATAAAAATCGAATTTTTACTTTGCTTTTCAATATATAAAAATATGATTTTTCTTTTTAAAGAAATCAGTTTTCAATACCTTTTCAAAATCTGTTTTCATATCTTTTCAAAATCTGTTTTTTTTTCTTCTAAAATAAAAAAAAAAAACTGCTTTTATTGTTTTAAAAAAAAACTGCTTTTATTCTTCTAAAAAAAATCTGGTTTTATTCTTTTTTTTTTAAAAAAAAATCTGGTTTTATTCTTTTTTTTTTTTTTAAAAAAAAAATCTGGTTTTAAATTCTAATTAAAATCAGGTTTTTTTAAATTCTATTTTATAAAAATAAAAATAAAAATAAACAAATTAAATAAATTAAAAATAACTTACAGGGGGGGGCCTGAGGCGGCGCTGTGGCCATCGGGGGGGGGGGGGTGTTCTCCGTCGCCGAACATTGCAGGGGGGGGGGGGTCCTTCGGTGTCGCTCGTCGAGGGAGGGGGGGATCCTTCGGTGTCGCTCGTCGAGGGAGGGGGGGGGCTTAGGGTTCCACGGCGGCTGTCGATTAGGGCAGGGGGGGGGGTTGCGGAGGAAGGGGAAGAAGGATGGAAGAGGAGGAAGCGGCTCTGGGGGGGGGCGCGCGAGGTGGCGGCGGCGGCGCTCTTCCCCCCCGTCGCCTTCCTTTTTATTTCTTTTTTTTTTTTTTCTTTCGGTTTTGATTCTGTTCGAAGCTAACGGGGGGGGGGTATATGGAAAAGAAAAAGTTTTATATATTTTTAATTATTTAATTATTTAATTTTCAAAAAGGTACTTTTACATACGACCTCGAAACGAGGTCCACCGCCTGTCGCCCATAGCGTTTCACCCCCATTCCGAACACAATGGGATATGTATCGTAAGCTGATTCGACTGTTTGAATCAGTTCCTGTTAAATTTACACTTAAATCGCTATATTGAATTTTAAACGTACATTTCAAATTACCGGGGTCACATACTAACTAGAAAAATTCCAGAAAAATATTTTCTAGCTTCGTATTGACGATACGGTCCTAACAAAACTAGTTTCGTCAAATTCTGAGACCGTTTGAAAAATGGCCAATTTCCAGTCGATTAAAATCAACTGAAATGGTCAAAACACGTTTTCCTTTACCACGCTCACATATTGATTCGAAAAATTATGAAATTTGAAATCTAGCAATAACTTTACATCCCGGACCCAACAAAACTGGTTTCATCGAAATCCGAGGTCGTTTGCAAAATTGCTATTTTTAAGGGCCTTATATATATAAAAATATATATAAATTCCACAGCGACTATTTCTAATTTTCAACTGGACATATCTTATCATTCCTAAGATGAAATCTCAGTTTGTTAACTTCGTTACAAAGACATAGTTATACAGATTCAAATATTTCTTGTTTCGTTCAATTCTGACTTATATTGAATTCTGTATATTCATTTGAAATTAGAAATCGAATTTTCGAACTACCGCGCCATTTTCAATTCTATTTATAATTATATATAATTATTTATATTCTAACGACGACGCGTATAATATATACGTTCGAATTATATTCAAAATAAATTTATTGTCGATATTATTTAAAATAATTCATTTTAAATAATCAAAATTCGCTAAAATTGCCAAAATAAAATTTTCAAACTGGCCCAGATTTTCCGGGTTGTTACAATCCCGCTTACAGACACTGTAAACTTGCACTCCCTGCTCTTGTACTAACCCTACGCTCAAAACCCTAGACTGGGCGATATCCCCTCGACCATATTTTCCCAAATTACAAACACGTAATCCGTAACCCTATATTTTACAGACTCTAGTAAACTGCCGGTTAACACCCTAACTGGTTTCCTAGATTTTACAGACTCTAGAACTGATGGACGAATACAGATTGAAATAGAAAATACAACAAAAAATAAAAAAAATAAAAAAGCCTTAAAACTAAAACAAATTAAACCTCCCTTTACAATTGTTTGCAAGCCAGCCTATATCTTTTCATAGCCATTCGTTTGGCCCAATTTCTCTTTTCATTGGGAAATAAAAACGGAGGCTACCAAATTTGGGATTAGGATTTTTCTTTGATTCCAATCGCTGCGCCTATAACCAATGAAACTGATTCAGTGATAGGTTTGGTCTTTGAAGCTTCCTATGAAATCGATTTGTCTATGTTGATGATCGAAAACAATGTGAGCAATTCTGTTTTAATTATTCATTTTGCTTTTTTAATTTTTGTTCTTTGTTCGATCCTTAAAAAGCCTATGATGATACTAGTGTTTCAATAGGATAATAAAATAATAATTTTACTCTGATTTCACATATATGACTTGCACTGATTTCTTTGCATGGCTTCGATCTAATTTTATGCAATTTCATCTTTTGAGATTTCCGGTTGGATTTGAATTTTGCTGAGATGAACCTGGACATGTCTCTGACTAAATTACATGATTGAAAATCTAAAATGTTGTCTTATTTCCTTTTTAATGCATTGGTAAATTTTTGGAAGAATTATAATTCGAAGTTGATGATGGAAAAGCAGGAAATGAAAAAAAAATCTAACCAAAACATGACTTTGATTGCTCAGCTGAATTTCTAAATTTCAATTTATGATTTCAAGAAACTTTGCATTGATTTCTTCCCATATGCAAATCCTTAAATACTTGTTCCTTGTGAGACAAAATTTGTTTTCCGTTTGAGCGGTTGCCAAAATTTGTTGCCAAAGATAATTAAGCAATTTCATGAAAACATTTATTTTATGCATGCCAAAAAATGATTTGCCAAAATTTTTTTGGTTTTCCATGTTTTATATATATATAAAAAATCCTTTCTACTAAAATGAAATTCATGCCAAAAAAACTATTTCATGATATCTTTAAAAACAGTGAATCTATCTTGCAAAAAAGATTTGTGGCAAACTGGAAACAATTCAAAAACCTTTTGAATTCGAATCATTAAAGAAAACCTTGCCAAAAATTACTTGCAATTAATTTACTGCTTCATGCAGTAGCTCCTTGAATGGCCTATTGACTTTTCTAGAAACAATATTAAATTGCATTACCATTCCTTGAATGTTCTATCCATTTGTGTAGAACTATATTATGTAACTATGACTTTGTCCCTGTACATCTCATGTTGAAGTTGACACTTTGTTCATGCTGGAACTCTTTTTTTCTTTACTGATGTGTCCTTGTTTCTGGCTTGTATGTCCATGCATCATTATCCTATCTGCCATTATTTGGTTTCTTGTATACATGCCTTGGCTTGTTTGTGAATTTGATATTCTGACTTGGCTATGCTTGTGTATGTACATGAGTTTGTTTGGTTCCATACTGCATGTACTCGTGTCTTCCATTCTTGCATTTGTTTTTGCATACTTGAGTTTGAATATGATGATAAACTCATATGTGAACATGGATTGCACCATTCATGCAGTCTTGAACTTGAACTTTGGCCATTCTGTTTGCCTTGTTCTGATCATGTTGAATTGTCACAACACTTTGCAATTGTCATTGTTTTAAAGAAAATTTTCTTTTCTGGAAACTGAATCACTTATTCATGCGGCTATACATTTGCACTTGTGACTTGAATATACTTGATGTTTTTGGGTTGCCTCGACCATATTGATTACTGTTGCACTGAGTCGGGATGGTTCACATGGCTACTCCTCAGTTGCACACTGGATTGGCGAGGCAGTGCACACATGTATACATATACACGTGTATATATGCAGCCATCCAGACACATTTTCCTGTCCCTGCATTGATATATATATATATATATATGTGTGTGTGTGTGTGTGTGTGTTGTCTGCCTTGTGGTATTTACAGTGGATCACTGTGAATATCACAAGCTGTCTAGACACAGTCAGATGGATATGAAAGTCAGATCGAGCTAGAAAAATGATGAGAAACACACCGAAATTCTGAGGCAAATAAAAATTTTAAAAATAAAAATTATATCTGTTAGAATATGAAATTATTTCTGTTCCAGATACTCTGTGTGTGTTTCTGTATATGACAGGTGTAGATGATGGCTGGACTGACTGTAACCTGTAAAGACAGAAGACAGTAACAGAGAGTATGTAACAGTGTAAAGAATGTATATATGAAAATGTATAAACGGAGTGATGAGTGATGTGTGAGAACTGTATATAATGAAATTGGCTGTATTGTATTTTTGTGATGTACAAATAATGGAGTTGTAAATCTGTACTGTTTTAACTATTGAAATAAAATATTATATTTAAACAAAATATGCTTTGAATATTTAAATTCGTGTACAATGGTATTCTGTTTAAATATAAATATTATATTCCTGTCTATGATGTATATATGAAGCAGTACAGTATAAACACATTTCAAATAATAAATATTTGTTTGTTATCATCAAACAAAAATCATATAATTGTGTATACAACACCATTATACACAACACTCCTTGCTTTTCAAATTGCTTTTCCTGGAAACATGCTTTTGGGAATCTTCCATTATGGTTTAGCTGTAGATGAGCGATTGCCTCTATATCAATCCTACATTTGAGAAATTGGCTTTTAGTATGAATTCATAAGTATGTCATCTTAGGTAAGCTCCTAATCTTTAACTTACAAACATTCATTTAATATAAAGCAGGTGAATCATTGTCTGTTGCTTACAAGAGTACATTAAGTAATATAATAGAGCAAAATAACTACTAGTTCTTGGGTTATAAAGCAACGTGAAGTAACGAGGTGGAACAAGATAGCGGAGGTCGCTCGTTCAGAGCCCGGGTTACTAATCTCAAGTAGGCGTTGGCCTTGGACTTATTTGGGAGATTTCCTCAATGCTCGCTGCCCCTTGTTCGTAGAGAATTGGAGCAACATCCACAGTCTTGCACATATTGTTGCAAGAGATTCTCCCCGACCATCTCCTCAATTAATGACTTTAAATGCCTACACTCACCAGTATCGTGTCCTGATTAGTTGTGGAATTGACAAAACCTTCCTGATTTTATAGTGACATCTCTTATTTTCATTCGCTTTGGAACTGGATACTTTTCAGTGCTCTTAGTGGCCATGAAGATATTCCCTATGGTGTCGTTGAGGAGGGTAAGTTCAGAACTCTTAAAAAAGCGTGAGTTCTTTTTAGGCTGGGTAGTTCCTCCTTCATTGCTTCCTCTTTACATTTCGCCAGCCATTCCTAAGATGTATTTTCATTTTTCACTACTATCCATGGAACAAGCCTTTTTCCCTGCTAGATCTTTGCCCGAGAACATAATCACGATTTGGAAACGAGGTATCTATGCCTTCTTCCAAGAGAGATGCCCTTTCGATGGGATCATTTACCTGTTGTAGGGTTATGTCATTGGAACGATCACGCACAGGTATTCTAGTTTTTCCATGGTCCAGGTTAACATGATATGCGGTTTTCTGAGCAGAATCCTCTCGTTCAGCAAAAAATTCTGTCTCGTTCGCATGATTCGTTTGAGCCAATGGAAGGTCAGTGGCACTTAGCGCGGCTTTTACAGTAGTGATCTGAATGACGAGCATCGAATCAATCTTCTTTATCACCACGTCATTTGCAATAGTTATTTGACTCGTTAGCCCTATCATTGCTTCTTCCAATTCTCTCTTGGTTACAGCTGCTTCAACTTTTAATGGTTTCTCTGCTTTGAAATGGATGGTAGGCGATGTGACGACATCGAAGATGCCATCAAATTCGTCAGTAGCTTCCATTGGTGCGTTCATGATTTCAAGCACAATTTTTCTTTGAGAATTTCGTCGGACCTTAATGGGGAGAGATGCAAATACGACCCCATGGTGGGCGCCAAATGTTTTCACCAAAAAATGGCTCAAACACCAAAGGTACTAGAATTGTACTTCATCGATATGGTAAGAAAATAAACGGAGCCGTACTTAATAACAAGTGAAAGTAAAAAATGCGAATAAGGAAAAATAGAGACGAGATTTAGAGTGGTTCAGCCTTGTGTCGGGCCTACATCCACTATGGAGATTACTTGCATTCTTAAAACGGAGATTACAAAATACACCAACTCTCTTTTCTCATACATCTTTATATTCACTCAACATACTCTCATTCATACAGATCAATCCTGGGATTTCATGAGAAAATGGTAGAGTTCAAGGTGGAGAATGACGGATGGATGATTGAGAAGGAGGATGTCTTTGATTTTTCGGTTACAAGATTGTACTGGATGTCATGGCCAAATCGGTAATGAACCTCTGGAATGAGAAGATGATTCAAATCTAGAAGGAATAATTGAAGATAGAATTTAGCAGCACTTTGTGGTTCAAAAGATTCGATCCCCTTTATGCTGGTAGACATGGCCTATTTATAGGTGAGCCTCCCCGGAGAAATGAGCTGAAGTTCAAATATGCAAGCGACGGATCGTTTCAGCCAGTAATTACCAAAATGCTACTGCCTGGTTGTTGCCAACTGTCTGTAGCTATATCCAGCTGTCATGTGCGTAGCAACTTTATAGGAGCTATCGTTTTGGGTAGTCGAATGAGCGACTTTATTCAATGCCCTTCGGACTAGCTATATCTGGCACTTGGTGAATAGTTGTCTGATTCTTTTGATTGTGAAATGAGCGGGTGACCAAGGTCATACTTATGGTCGAGCGATTTCATAAGAGCGGAGCATAGGACTGGAATCAATTCTTCTTTATAATTTTCACGACTGGTCTTCTTGGCTCAAGGTCATTCGACCTTCACTGTTTTCGTACAGTGCCATTTTTCTATATGGCTGTGCTATATGGTTGCCCGTGCTTATGTTAGATGGACAACTTTTCTTGTTTTGGCATTCGAGTAGCTTTGTTCGGATGCGAACAACCGACCTTTGCTTCCGGCCCGAATCACGGCTTGCATCTGGCTTTGATTGAAGACATGGGCTCCTAAAATGTTGCAAATGCTTGTTTTGTAGTTCTAACCCGGGCTCGGTCTTTTGATGGATAAACAATTTGCAAAATGGCTATTTTTAAGGGCTATATAATATTAAAAATATATAATTTCCAAAGCGACTATTTTGAATTTTATAGTGGACATATCTTACAATTCATAAATTGAAATCCCAGTTTCTTACATTTGTTAGAAAAATATTATTAAATAGATTCAAATGTTTTTAGTTTACTGAAATCCGATTTATTTTGAATCCTATACGTTCAATTGAATATTAAAATCGAATTTTCAAACTACCGTGCCATTTCGAGTTCGTTTTATAATTAATATAAATACATACGTTATAACTTCAATTAAAATAAATTTTAGTCGTTATTATTTAAAATAAATCATTTTAAGTATTCAAAACCCATTTAAATAGCTAAAATAAAAATTTCAAATTGGCTCAGAATTTCCGGGTTGTTACAATCTCCACCACTTAAAATCTTTTCGTCCTCGAAAATGAACAGAGCTAAAAGTTGTTTAACCAACCAACTCAACTTTCATTCTGGCTTTCTTCAAGGTTTCAGTTTCGAAGAATTTTCTAATTTCTCAAAAATTTGGCTAACACCCTAAATTTTTGAATTTTTTTGCCATAACCTTCTTTGTATGGGTTGATCTGTAAAACCGCAACTTGCCTCATAGGGCTCTCATCAATTAAAAATAAAAAGAAAAATCCAAGTGGCTCATAAAATCATCAAACCCAATGAATATAGTAAACATGTACTTTCTCTTCTTAGCTTCCATGCTATGATATGTTCAATATATACATGTATATGTTGCAATTCCAGTCAATTTCCTGTTCAGCTCAATATTTGATTCGATTTGGCTAAATTTACCTTTTATTCTCTTATTAGTTTTATCGTTCTAATTTTATTAATTAGGTAAACTTATAGTCATTCATCACGACCAGCAATCAACTAGTTAATTAGATTTTCAAACATATATAACTTTTATGTGTAGTCTAAATCATATTTTTAGTTCTAAATCGCAAATAATAAATTCTAACTAAGTTTTGGTTCTCACAATAGTCAATTGGAAATATATAGACATCCCACTTTTGAAACTCAAACATAACTATCACAAGAATCATCTCCGGGATACTAGAGTATGATTCTATATCTATCCAGTATTTTTAAGACTTCGAATATATGTTCATGACGCGTATATGCAAAATTTTCATATACTCGATTGTCCAAAATCAATATAAAATAGGATACTCAAATACGTATAATAAGATATAATTTTCAAAATTAAATTTGTTTTTAATAAATAGTACTCTTCAAACTCATTCTAGGATGCTACTGATCCTATCTCTAACGAATTATTCTTATAAGATGTTACTAATCCTATCTCTGATGAATTCTTTCTTTTTGTTCTAATGTGCCTTGTTCTCGAGCTTTCGAAGCTCTAATACCAACAATAACGATCCAAAATTCCTCGATCTCCGAAGCGATGGAAAATAGTGGAATTCTTTGAAAACACAGTGCATCAGAACACAAACACCTGAACATTTCATTTCTATTACAACTTTTACATCAGAGTATAAGAATATTTTGGAGTATGAAAAATATTACACATTGAAAATACAATACCAGGGATAATGAATCTACATTGCAGCGGAAAATAATACATAAATACAGTGCATAGTGGAAAATAACAACTGAAACAACTAAAAGAGATATACGGATACAAAGCATTCTGAATATAGCTCCAGCAGGATCCACTTAAATAGAGATCTGCAAAATACCAAAACTACTAATTGCCCGTATGGAAAATATGGGCACCCAGAGGTTAGGTTAAAACAATAATGTAACTCCCCGTAATTTTGTTAACATTAAAGAGGATAAATTAAAGAAATTTAATATTAAGAATTAAGGGAAACTGATTATGTCATTACGTCCGTCTCTAAATTCTGGTCAAGATAGACACCTAGTTTGTGCAAAATGGATAACATATGAAGAAGTTACGGATGGTAAAAAGTTGAAAATTGGAACCAGGTATAACTAGCGCACTTGCCAAGTGCGCCAAGGCAATTTTGCACTGGCGCACCTGTAAAGTGCACCCATAATAGCTTTTGGATATTTGGGTCTTTTCCCAAATGGGAAGGCGACCAACGACCAAATTTACCCTAGGGATTTTGTGGCAGTCAATTCCAAAGGGTTCTGCAACTATAAATATATAACTATTTCACATATTTCTTCATTAGAAGTCATGGCGGTCAAACTCTGCCGGAGTCTGAACAGAACTAGGGTCTCTCATCTTCTTCAATCAACTAAAGCATATCAAATTCTAAGATTCAAGCATTGACTCAGCACCAACTTCTTTTCTATCATCTTGGCAATCCAATCACAGTGAGTTCTAGTTGCTTTTAGGTTTAGATAAATAAAAGTGAATTATGAAAGACTGTGATTTGGATATGTTGTAAATCTTGAATCTATGTTATTTTTTTGATCTTATGATAGATCTATTTCTCTAGATTCAATTCAATTATGATTGTTCTACTATGTTATTATTGTGGATCTTGGTTTGTAAATATATTGTGGCTAAAATAGATTTGTTAATTTGGATAGTTATATCATTGGATTGATCTAATCATTTACGTAAATCATGAACATATGTCACCTTGAATTGGTTAGGATTGAATCTAAACCTTTATCTTAATTCTAACTTTTAGGACATGCTATGATGTGGATGTGTATAGATCTATTTCTAAACTAGTAGATCTAATTTATGTGGACATTAAAATATTTAGATCTATTTTATGTGATCTAAATTATCACCTTATGTTACCGTGTTAGATCTATTTTATGTGATCTAAATTATCACCTTATGTTATCATGTTAGATCTATTTTATGTGTTCTAAATTGCCACCTTATGTTATCATGGTAGATCTATTTTATATGATCTAAATTATCACCTTATGTTATCATGTTAGATCTATTTTATGTGATCTAAATTGTCACCTTATGTTATCATGATAGGTCTGAATTATGTGATCTAATTTATCACCTTGTGATTATCATGTTGGATCTAAGTCGATTAAACATCTAAATTGCTAATTTAGATCTTATTATGCTTAGTGTGACATCAAAGTTCATCATTTTTATGTCTACCTTGTTATGATGACAATTTCATGTCCATGCCAGTATGTATGTTCACCTTATTATCATACAAGTTTATGTTTATGCCAAGATGATCATTTTAGTTGTATTCCCATTATTTTCCCTATTATCGTTTATGACTTGGCAATTGTCTAGCCTAGGCATGTTGCCAATTTTGTGAGAGCGCTAGTTAAAGAATGGGGAAAAAGGGTTAAAAATGGCATAATTTGAATATGAACATGTTTGGATATGTAATTTAAATTATTGGGTAAAATAGGTATTGACACCTATAAAAAGGAAAGGATTAATTAATTTATTATTTAATTAAAAATGGAATGTCTAGTCATTAGAATTAGGAATTGTAATTGAACTTATGGCACGAGGATAGGTTGCATTAGTGGTGGATGTCTACCTCGACCTGACTGACATATCCAGCAACCACTAATGTTGAACCTAATGTGAGGGGTCTAAGTACGTAAATACGAATCGGGCTATGACACGAGGTTAGACCCAACAGTGGAATAAGTTTGCCCGGACCCGACCGATATATCCAGCATCCACATGTTGTAGGCCTTATGTGGGAGATCTGGCCCATTATGAAATCATAATTGGACATGTTTAAGAATTGGACTACTTAACCTAAGTTAATCCATAAGGATTTTATGAACGTAAATTTAAATTGGGGGTTAAGTAAACATGATTTAGGGGTAGGTTAAGTAAATCTGAAGAGGGGATAGGTAATATTCAAATATAGGCCGACAAACTTAACTCATTAATGTTATGTAATTAAAGACACCTAGTGGTATACATAACCGGAGGAAATAATAAAGTTATGTAATTAAAGACACCCTTTAGGGTAAGCATAACTGTTAGCAATAAATAAGGCTATGTAATTAAATACACCTAGTGGTATACATAGTAAGTGAAAACCTAGTGAGGGATACAAGACAAAGGGGAGAGCTTGTATCATACTGTGTGGGACCCATTTTAGTCAGTAACCTGGAGTAGGTATCAAAGTGCTCCGTACTAGGAAGAAAAGGGGCACGCTTATTGACTGATTGTAAGCGAACCCAACGTGGAGGACGGTGTGGGCGTCGCAAACCGATCGGGCCATGTGCGTGCATGAGCCGGGAAGAAGGGGATAAGACGACCATGACACCTGTAGATATGGTTGTGCACATTGTTATGACGAGGGGTTGCCACTTTAGGAAGTGATACCTCCTACTGTATGGCCATCACAAGGTATCGATAAAGGTTAGTATTAACCGGCCTTTTGGTTCGGTTACCAAAAGTACTCAAGACACGCTCGACTCAACTCATCGCACGAACCCAGGGCCTAGGGAGAAAGTCAGGAAGCACAGGAGGAAAATCGAAGAGAGATCGCGCCAATGAACCTTGACTACGTCCCTCGCCCAATAAACTTCGCACCCAGCCAAGGGAGAAATTCCGCACCAGGTGGGTGTGAAATTCCGCACCAGATGGGTGCGAAATTCTGCACCTGGCAGGTGCAAAATTTTGCAACCCGACCTAGGTGCGAATTTCTGGTGGCCGACAGATGGAGGCGCGAATTTCCTATAGATGGTCCCCATTTCTACCTACTCCTACCTAACCAATTCCTATAAATACCCCATGGCCTCACAAAAAAGGGGGGATTCTTGAGCTTTGAGACCTTCATAGAGCTCCACTAATGGCATCTCCCCTTTAAGGAAGAAGAAGGAAAAAATTGTCCATTTTACTATTTCTTGCAAATATGACTATTGTAACTTCAATTAGCATAGTCAACAAATGTAATGAGAGGGTCTCAACTGTGTAATCTTTCAAGTGATCAATAAAATTCCAACAACTCTTCAAAGTGGATGTAGGCCCTCACTAAGGCCGAACCACTATAAATCTCTTGTATTATTTACTGCTTATATTTAATTTATGTTCTTGTCTATGCGACCATATTTATAATTCCTAGTAATTGGGAATCCTTGGTGTTTACGACCTTTTTTGTCAACAACATTTAGTCCTTTCACTGAGAAAACGCGGATATTGCGTCCTTCTCACACATTACCATCTCGAATTTGCCGTGCTTAAGGTTCCCTGCTTAACCTGTTGTCGAGTCCGCTTACGATGGTAAAAAAGTCAAAGAACGCAATGATCGGCTCTTCAACCGCAGCCGAAGCAGGTACATCTCAGCAACCTCAACCGGTGGACGTCCCGGCCACTAATGAAAGTGAACCTCCAGTTGCGGACCCCGAGGCGCCTGTAACCCAAGCACAAATCCGAACACTTAATGAAAGATATGAAAATACATCTCTCAAGCTTAACCAAGCGTCGAGGAATAACATCCACCTCATGCGGAACTTCAAGAAAGCCAGCGCATCGTCGCTCGACTGCAATTAGCTCGGAACAATGCTCGACCCCGACCACCGACATCGGAAACCTCCTCTTCCGAGTCAAGGGGTCTGCATCAAAGAAGGAGGTTTAGTCTTGTCAACAACGTGGCCGTCCGAACAAATGCCCACGGCAATGGAGTGGTCAACAGAAACGGCGATTAGACCAACGTTACCTATAGCGAGCATGCCCAATATCGGGACCATTCTCGCTTAGTCATCAATGAAGGACCCGCTCCTACTAACCAACCTCCTCCTCGACAAGACCCAATGGTCGCCCGTCGAGACAATGAACCTAATTTTTTGGCGGCCCGTGCCTTTCTAGAACCGGATCCGCGTGACCCCGCTCCACATCATCACGCACACCAGGATCCCGCTATAGATGTTGAGGACATGGAAGAATACGATCTATACATCCACCCTAGAAGATTTCCTCGCGCCAGAACTCTGGAACCTCGCCAAAACCCAGGGGTCCCGATGGCGTACCCCCATCCGACCTACCTTCCCGACATGGTCCGAAATATCATGAGGGAGATGCGAGGTAATATGCATGATTCAAGGGAAGTGCACATTAGGCGCAACCCTTTCACTCGAAGAGTTAATGAAGCTGAATGGCCACGACACTTCAGCATGCCGCAGATGTCGCTCTACGACGGCAACACTGACCCTAGTGCTTTCCTAAACCGCTATGAATGGCAAACGGACTCGAGAAAAGGCGACGATCCAGTTAATTGCAAATGCTTTCTAGTCTTCTCGCCAGGAACCGCTCTGTTATGCTTCTCTCTCCTTCCGCTGAATTCCATCAATAACTTCGGCCAATTAGCGATGCAGTTAGTTAAGCAATTCAAGATACATATCCCTACTCCGAAGAATGACCTCACCCTTTCCAACCTATGCCAAGGGCCCACAGAGTCGCTCAAAAGCTACGTTTTAGGTTCAACATCGCCCTTGCCGAGGTCGAGGATCCGGATCCACGCACCATACTCTTTCAGCTAGCTTCAGGCGCCCTTCCTACTTCTGAATTTGGGGCATGGATCGACTGAAAGCAACCGAAGAGCTTTGATGCTTTCTATGAGAAAGCAGGGTAGTTCTTATGCCAAGAAGAAGCAAGGCGGAACTGCATCTCTGAGGCTAGTCGCCCCAATATCCCTCTAGCGGACACCGCTAATAACCGTCCTAGAGGGTAAGAAGCGGGAGGACCCTCCAATCCAAACATGAGGGCAGGACCCCCCGGACAAAGACCAAACCTTGGGGGGCAATGTGGCCTAAGCAACAATCAAGTCCAAATGGAGCCAAGGAAGCCTCGGTCTTACGAAGCTTACGAGACATACACTCCGCTGAATGAAGATCCGGGAACTATCTATCTAGAGACATGTAACACTTTGCCGTACAAGAAACCCCGCATCAGGGAGCCAACCTATTCCGAGAAGAACTCGGGGAGAAATTGTTGATGTCATGATATGTATTTGCACAACATGAATGCTGCCAGCTATGCAATGCAATTGAAAAGCTTATCTAAGAAAATCGTCTTGAACAATATGTCCAAGAGCCCTTTCCCCTGAAACTAATCAAAAAACTCTAGCGCCAACTCCTCAGATGGCCGCCAAGACAACACCGGGACCATCTAACATGAATTGAGGAATTGTGATCAATACTACATGCGGTGGGCCTGGCCCTACGCATGATAGCTTCCGAAAGATGGAGGAATATGTGTGGTCCATTAAACATGCAACCTATGAGGATTGCTCCGCTCCTGACTAGTCTGTCCTGGACAAGCTCTAAAAAACCATGCAGGATGACATTATCTTCAATGGAAGGGAGTCCACAGGAATTGAAATCCCGACCACCGATCCTTTGGTTATTGCAGCCCAAATTGGCGCTGCAACTATTCAAAAAATATTTTTCGATTTATGGAGCTCGGTCAACATTATCTTCAAAGCCGAGTACGACCAGATGAAGTTAGAGGCAAGAAATCTTAAACCGTGCCTTTCCACGATCCGCGTCTTTAATGGGGCATCCTGCTGTCCGGTTGGAGTCATCGACCTAGACGTCGAACTCGGTACGGGGGATCGGAGCCGAGTATGAATCCTCACCTTCGTGGTTGTCGACATCATCTCGCCATACAACATCTTCCTTGGACGTCCTTTCCTCACAAAATTTCGCATCTGCCTATCGCCATGGTCCCTCCTAATGAAGTTTCCGATAGAGAACGGGATCGGAACAATCAGAGGCGACCAACTCAATGCTAGAGAACGTTATCCAGTAGAATGGAAGAATGCACGCAATAGGGACAAGGGAAAAGCAGCGTCGTAGCCTTTTGCTCCAAGACCACCTCCATATAGCAGCCAGCGGCATCTAGGCCCTGGCCCAGGCGCCACTCCCGTCTTTCGATGACCTCGATTCAAGGAAAGACGAAGATCCCGAGGGGGTGAGACCTACTCCGGTCGAGCCCATAGTAGATGTTCCTGTAGGTCTCGACGATCCGTCGCGAGTACTAAAGATAGGATCACACCTTCACCTAGCGGTTAAAGACGATCTTGTGGATTTTCTAAAGGATAATCTATATGTATTCACATGGACCTACTCCGACATGAAAGGCGTAGACCCGACAATCGCCTGCCATTCTTTATGCATGGACCCTACGATGCCTCCAGTCGAGCAAAAGCGTCGCCTCCTGGGACCCGACAGATCCAAGGCACTCGAAGAAGAGGTAGATCGCCTGCTAAACAACAACTTCATTTGAGAGGCTGACAACCCCGAGTTGGTCTCCAATCCAGTTCTAGTCAAAAAGGCCAACGGTAAATGACGGACGTGTGTCGACTTCTCTGATCTAAACAAGGCATGTCCTAAGGACAGCTTCCCGCTCCTAAAGATCGATCGGCTAGTTGATTCAACCGCCGGATGCCAATTGCTATTCTTTATAGACACCTACTCCAGTTACAACCAGATCCAGATGAGTCTCCATGACCAGGACCATACCTCCTTCATAACCGACCTCAGTCTTTACTGCTATCGCGTCATTCCCTTCGGCCTCAAGAATGGTAGCGCCACATATCAACGGATGGTCAATCGACTCTAAAAAAATCAAATCGGGAAATCCATCGAGGTGTACGTGGACGACATGCTAGATAAATCAAAAGTTTCTAGCTACCACGTCCATGGCTTATCTGAAATGTTCGATGTCCACTATCGATACGACATGAAACTCCACCCTCTCAAATGTTGCTTTGGCATCGCTTCAGGAAAGTTTTTGGGTTTCATCGTCAATGCCTGGGGAATCGAAGCTAATCCCGAGAAAATCCAAGCCATTCGGGATATCCAAATCACCAATAATATCAAGGATGTACAAAGTTTAAATGGAAAGGTCGCCGCTTTAAGTCAATTCATCTTAAAGGCCACCAACAAGTGTATTCCTTTCTTCGATTTACTTCGAAAAGGGAAACACAACTTCAAGTGGACACCTAAGTGCGCTTCGGCATTTAAGAACTCCTAGATCACTTGGAGCGACCACCCATCTAGTCTAAACATATAGACCATGAGGACTTATATATTTACTTGGCTGTTTCTACGCAGGCAATTAGCTCTGCATTAATATGGCTTGAAGATCGCATTCAACGACCTGTCTACTACAGAAGCAAGTGATTGACAAGGGCAGAAAAGAATTATCTGAAATTCGAAAAGCTAATTTTCTACTTGCTGCTCTCATCCTGGAAGCTTCGACCATATTTCCAAGCTCATCCCATGAAGGTCTTCACCGACCAGCCGCTTCGTCCGGTTCTACAACGACCCGAGGCATCCGGTCGACTCCTAAAATGGAGTATGGAACTAAGTCAGTTCAACATAACTTTCATTCCCCATCGAGCAATCCTCGGGCAAGCCCTCGCCGACTTCATAGTCAGATTCACGGCTCCCGAGGAGACTTCAATAGAGAACGCTGAGGCCCCTGACAGTAAACGGAAGTTATTTATGGATGGGTCCACCAACAAAAAGTGTTCGGGACCCGGCATCATACTCGTCACTCCCGAGGGACGCTCGATACACTACGCACTAAAACTAAATTTCCCCGCCACCAACAATGATGCAGAATATGAGGCACTGATAGACGGACTAAGGATCGCGATCGAACTCAATCTAAAGATTATTCAGATTTTCTCTGATTCATAGCTCATCGTGTGCCAGGTAAAGTAAGATTACCAGACTAAGGGGGAACGACTTACCCTGTATCTGGCTCACGTACAGGAAGTACTCACTCGCTCTGGCCACTTCATTATCACTCACATTCCGAGAGAGAAATTCACTGGCCAGATTAGCAAGTTCCGAAGATCCACAGCTGTTAGGGTTCGCCCCCGTCAAGGTGCTCAACTCCCCCAGTACCAAGCCAATACAAACTAGCACAGCCATGAGCGCCGAACCCAAGCTAGAATCGTGGATGACGCCGATCAAAAGCTACATGCAGCAGGGGATCCTCTTGGAAAGCTGTAAAGAAAGGCGAGCGCTCACCCGCCAGTCAACCCGTTATCTTCTTATGGATGGGGTACCCTATCGAAGAGGCTTCTTTGTCCCCCTACTTAGATGTGTGGCCTATGACGACGCCATCAAGATTCTAGTTAGCATACATGAAGGAGAATGTGGTGACCACACCGGGGGGCAAACCCTGGCTAGGAAGATACTCCAACATGGCTACTACTGGCCCACAGTCGACCAGGACGCCACCAATTATGCTCACAAGTGCGACCAGTGCTAACGCTTCTCAAAGATCTCGAGAGCCCCGCCTACGGAACTGACGCAAATGACCAGCCTATGGCCATTCTCCATGTGGAGAATCGACATCCTTGGGACTCTTCCCATGGCCAGAGGTGGGGCACGATACGCTCTAGATTATTTTACCAAATGGGCTGAGGCCGAAGCCCTCTCCATAATCACTACCCAAGAAAATGATCAACTTCATGGTACGCAACATGATCACCCGATACGGGGTCCCCTAGGCCATCATTTCAGACAATGGCACTCAGTTAGGGAGCGTAGAGTTCAAATCCATTTGTCAGAGGCACGACATCAAAATAAGCTTCTCGGCCTTAGCACACCCATAGGCTAACGGACAAGTTGAGGCAGTTAACAATGTTATCCAGTCCATTATCAAGAAGCGCATTGAGAAGGCCGGGGGCATGTAGGAAGACGAACTTCCTTTAGCCCTATGGGCCTATCGAACGACCCACATGACAGCGACTGGGCATACTTCCTTCGCCCTCGCATACTGGTCCGAGGCCGTCATCCCCATATAGCTCGAGCTTCAATCTCACTGAGTCACCTACTTTGATCCAAAGGCGAACCAAGACTTGCTTTTGGGGTCACTCGACTTGCTAGAAGAGAAAAGGAACGAAGCCGATCTCTGAGCCGCTGCTCAACGACAACGAGTCGCTCGGTACTTCAACTCTCGAGTTCGCCACAAGGACCTCAACACTGGCGACTTCGTTCTAAAACGGGTATTCCCTCTACCAATGGCCTTGATCCTCGTTGGGAAGGCCCGTACTCTATAATACGAAGACTCAATGATGGAACTTTCAAGATGGGGATGGTGCAGAACTACCAAGGGCATGGAACAGTGAACATCTTCACCGCTACTTCACATTACTTGTAAAGGCTATTCATGCCAAAAATTACTAGCGGAAATGATGTTCATCTTTCTATCTCTTTATTTTGGGTTTACTCCTCACGTGACATGTTTGTTTAATCCTGACAGCTAGCTTTCGTGAAACTGCCGACCGCTGTGTCGACCACTAGTATAGGAGCCGACATCGCCTCTAGGCCGCAAGCCAACCTCGCAGTCTAACCCCATTGACACCAATCGGCACCCCAAGCATGGGAGCCGGCATCACTACTCGAGTTTCCAGCCCGCGATGCGGCCAAGTATAAATAACCTCTAACTCGAGCCTAGGCCCAAGGCCGAGGCCGAGGATAAATCGTTCGCTCAAGTCCCATACGACTTGGGGCCATCCAACAGCCAGATGAGATGATACAAACTCCCCTTGAACTACGGGTGATGGTCGAATCTTGGTGAAACACTGAGACCGACCCTTAAATCATTACTTCCCCGAAGCTCTCAAGGCTAAGGAGTAGTCCACGGCTACGATCAGACCCTACGGGCTGATGATCCGGGCTTCTCCTCCCAGGCGAACAACGACGCCTACAGGCTCGTCTCAACCCGATGAACGACGGGAGAGCCTACACCGGACGGACCGCATAATGCGACGTCATATGCCTTCGCTACACTTGGGATTAACCCCGGGAAACCCAATTACAGCAGGGCACTTAGCCTGGCTTCGCAAACTATGGGTTCCCTGAGCTGAGGGAAACTTACTAGAAGCCTGTGCACTATCACTCCTCCCTGGAACCATCGATCCAGGGTACAACACTCACAATCGCTTTTTTGTTAAGTGTAACAATAAGTAGGCCTATGCAAGAATGGGACGACTGAAAACATGGGAAGAACATTCGAACATTTAACAGAAAATGCGATCTTTACTAATTCATATTTCATTACAACACACACATATTACAACCAACTACATAGCTAATATCTTTCTTTCTAATGACAGGATGAACATGTGAACCACACCATGTATTGAAAAACCAAAAGCGAGGGCCGAACTCGCATAAACTATCAGCCTACACTACCAAAATGAGCAATTAACTTATACTTAAACGACTAATGCTAACCATGCTTCTTCTTCTTGTCTTTATGCTTCTTCTTTGCAGATTCGGCGATCGACGGTTCATCCTTGGAGCTGGGCCTTTTCTTGCCAGACCCGCCTTTTACACTTCGGCTCCTTTGGGAAGTGGTCGACTCGTGAGAGGCCGGAAGATGCCTCTCGTCTGCCCCATCACTGCTAGAAATCTTGGTGACATCAGCAGGGCCAATAGGCGGCAAAGGC
This sequence comes from Allium sativum, assembly GCA_030737875.1. Classification (NCBI taxonomy): domain Eukaryota; kingdom Viridiplantae; phylum Streptophyta; class Magnoliopsida; order Asparagales; family Amaryllidaceae; genus Allium; species Allium sativum. The sequence continues at coordinate 743,603,157 of CM060921.1, forward strand.
CTGGAGGCATCTCTGGCAGCTGGACCTATTGCTGCAGCACTCACCTCCGGAATCACTTTCCCTTCCCGCTTAGCTTTTTCCTTGGCTTCTTTAGCGGCCCGACGTTCAATGAGTTCCTGGGGCTTATGCATTGGATCGCCAGCCCTAGTTTTCTCCCGAGTCTCGATGGCACACCGCTGAGCCTCTTCATCCTCCTGCTTCTTCTGAGCCTCATCCGCCGACCTCTTCTTCTCCGCTTCATCATCAGCCTTCCTCTGAGCAACTGTCACGACAGCCCTCTTTTCAGCATCCTCCCAGAACATGGCTATGACCTCCTCCCTGACAGCTTCATCCTGCCTCCACTTCTCCTCCACCTCCTCGCTTTTGGCCACCATCCTAGATTTATGCGCATTCATAACGGTGGCCATAGAGGACACGACGGCCTCCACCGTACCTCGGGCAGTCGCATTCCGCCCATATACCTTCTCTCCTTCATCAACAAGGCTTTTGTTGAGGCTGGTAGTTACCCTTATCCCCGAGAGGATATCAAGATGATCTCTGCTCTCTCCAAACTGAATCCCCTCAAGTCCTGGCGTAGAATCGATCCCTTCGGGTATCATGGGGGTAGGATCCAAGGCCGTAGTTTATCCAGAAGGGACTGCACAATGAAAACACAATCTTTTAGTCCACAAATTCGGTAACCACATCATCCTCTGGGATGCATTATAAAGGGAATTCAACTCCGGTCAAGGATGGCGTAAGCTGAGCAGAAGGGGCACTCGGCGCAACATGCAATGTACAATCAGTCCCTCTCGGCTCCAGATCATGTTCGATTGAAACTCGAGTCAAACCTATCGGATCACTCGCTATAACCAATCCAGGGACTGGCAGTCGATAGGAGTTTCCCTTCGCAAAGTCTCCGCTACCATGAAACTATCAGTCATGGCAGACTTCCCTTTTTTAGCAGCAAGCCTCTCCAGCCTTTCACTCTCCGCATCCTCAAGCAGCAACCTTCTACCTTCCTCCAGCTTCTCACGCTCCTCTTCGGTCAAGAGGTCAATCATAAGTTGCCGCTCGTTTGAGGTCCCAACATCCACTCGGCGCAAGAAGGCCTCGAAAGGAGCCAACCTATCCCAGGTTCGAGCTAGCTCACGGGGGTAGTCATCCATCCAAGAAATTCCATGGAATTTCAGGACCTTAGTAAGCATGTCCTTAATGTCTTCCTCCACAAACGACTGTGGCCAGTACTCCGCATCCACTAGCTCGTCTCTTAGTTGCTCCACCTCTCTCTGGAACTCGGCTTTTGGTCCTTCTATAGTGTCTAACACATCCGGATTGCTGGCTTCCGTGTCCTCCTTCGCCTTCTTCACCAACTCAATCTCCCTCGTTAAGCGATCATTCTCCTCTTGTAAAGCTTAATTATCCTCCCGAAGCTGGAAGACCTTGGCGTTTTCTATCTCCAAGTCAATGCAAGCCTGGCCCACCTCAGCCTTTTCCTACTTCAAAGTCATGTTCTGGGCGGTTAAGTCAGCTATAGTCTCCATAAAAACAGAGCCAGAATCATCGGCCTCCTTTTTTAGCGTCTCGTACCCCTGCTTCAGCTCAGCTGAAATACCACGAGACCCGTAAGCCAGTGTTTAAATATACAAAAACAAAAGACCTCTGATAAACAGGAAAGGAGGAGAAGAGGGAGACCGACCAATTTCCGTATTCAAGTTAGCAACGGAAGTCTTCTCAACGTCAATGGTTAGTTGACGGTTCAGGAGGTGTAGGTTCTTTCGTCTAATCAAGTCCGATGAGTGGTGAGAGTATTTGGTAAGCTCATTGACCTGGTGATATGCGTCCTCCACATGCATCCATATCTCTCTAGATGCCCTATTAGGAGCTGGGTGAAGATCAGGGAAAGACGACAGCTCATCAAAGTAAAGTCGAGGGAAATTATGCTTCAAGAATGCTTTCTTCTCCTCTAGGGAAAGCCCTTGAACTTCGGGCTCCGTCAAATCTTGTGTTTCAACCATAGTCGCCTTATCCGATCTCGGCAGGGCGAGCGGTGGCTCTCTCCCCTTTAGAAGTCTGAACGAGAGCCAATGGTGCAGCGATGGGCAGAGTTGTTGATGACGTATGACTCGATCCTCCTAGATCAAGCCGTTAATCTCCTCTGGGCACCCGAATTGGAGGAGGTGGGGGAGGTGTCGGGAAAGATTGAGGCCTGTCCAGGTGATGACTCCCGCTGCCGCAACCCCATGGGGGAGGAACATCACCATATAAGCTGGCCCCCTCTTGAAGGTGTTGATAAAAGCACTCTCGGGGCGATGGCAGTCTCTTGCAACCTCGTCCTCCACTTCCTCTGACCATGTCACATGTCAAAGAAACAAAGCAAAATCAGTCAAGCAAAATGCACATGCACTCTTCTATGTGGTGTGGTATGTATAAGTGTATGCCCTAAGTGCTCTCTTAATAGACCAAATTGTCCCACAACGAGGGAGTTAGCCCTTCCACGGCATGAGCTAGATCCTCCATACTAGCTGCGCTCGGACATAGAGACAAGTCCATGAGAACGGTACCCAGACCAGCAAACTGATCCACTTTCTCAAGGGAGGCGGTAGCTTCTAGAGAGGTCACAAGAGAATGAGGACTAGCCGACGCTTCTTCCCCCGTCCCTTCCATCAGGGGCAGGACAAAAGCGTCGGAAAGCCCCTCATCCCGAGCAGCCGTCTCCGCGCCAACAGCTTTACTACCGCCAACATCTTCTTGGAACTTGACGACCTTTTTTGGTCCGAGCCCCGTAGAAACCTCTTTCTCTTCAGAACAGAAGCAGCAGGTCCTTCCGTTGCATTCTTTGTTAGTACAAAACTTGCCACCGCAGGCCTGATTGTGGCCCTGTTGGCTGGAAGCAACCCAACATAGGTAGTCCTGATCTACCACGGTATCCGTCTTGCGAGAGTCTTCAGGGATGACTCGGAAGGCATCGAGACGTTGCAGATACTCGTCACCAGTAGACGCCTTGGGATTTCCTGCAACAATCAGAAAACAATGAGATGAGGATCCCAGCAACGTTATAAGAAGAGATCATAGGTACTCACTTCCTTGTATCCACCTCCTCGCAAACCCGGGAGGGCGATGAATGAAGAACCAGTCATGCTTAATCATGGATGGCCTGGGCCACTCTCCAACAAAAAATCTAGTGGTGGGAGATGCTTCCAAGAACCATTGGGAGGACGATCCACCAATTGATCGCCTAAAATGAAAGAGATACTGAATATCCTCTCGGTAGGATCTCGGTGTAGAAATTCTCGATAAAGAACGCAAGTACCCAGGAGCGAAGAATAAGCATTCGGGTGCAGCTGTGAAGGTGCGAGGCGGAAGTAGGATAACATTTCCCTAATAAAGTCACTGGCCGGGGCATGCACCCCACAAATCAAGCATGTCGGTTCCATGCAGTGAAACCCTCCAGCGATGCATGGGCCTTTCCGCTCATTCCAGTGGACCGAGCATCTCCCTCCGGGATGCTAAACCGCAGTACTAAATTTCTAACTATCGTGGAATCCATGCGCGACTGCACCAAGTCTGGTGGATTGTCTAAAATAACTGCGCCAGTCATCATGTAGGGAGCAATTGGGGCAGGTGGTTCGCCACCACCAATGATGCCCATGTTTTCCATTTCCGCATGTATGACGGGAGAATGTATTCTCTCAATGTGCTCCCCGTGCTCAGACATTGCGGGAGAGCTGCCCAATTGGAAGGGAACCGATTCTTCAGTAGTCTCAAGTTTGCTGCCTCCTGAGTTGTCCTTGTCCGTAGAGTTAGATGTGTGAGATGATGGCGGGGAAGCCTCGGCTTCCAGAAGTTTCCCAGTCCCTGATCTTGTTTGTATGGCTGGATATACTTTAATGCACCAGTATTGGACATCACAGTGAAATAGCCTGTACCCCTCTCATTGGTAGGGATTAACAAGTGTGTGCGGTATCATGCAAAAATCAGAATATACTTAGAAACTTTAAATATCCTAACAAGTTCAGTTACAGTCCAGGGATATGCTCTATCCTATGTGAAAGATTCGAGTACCTGTCCGTACAGTTATCGATGTGCACCTTGGTACATTTATACAATCAAATAGGCAGTATATAGGTCCAAGGGATGCCAGTTAGGAAATCGAAGCGGCAGTGGACCGACTCCCCAGGGCTCGAAGATTCGAACCACTTAGGTTTGAAAATTCGAACCTAGATGGCTCAAAAATTCGAATCCCTTAGGGACTGGAAATCCAAACCATGATGGCTCGAATATTTGAACCCCTCGGGTTCAAACTTTCGAGCCCTTAGGGTTCGGAATTTCAAAGCGTATGGTTAAAAATCTCACGCCCCAGTGTTCGAGAAATCTTGCGCCCCAGTGTTCGAGAAATCTTAGGCTTAGGAGATCGGAAATTTGAGCCCATGGCTCGAAATTTCGAACCCTACAGGGTTCAAAAATTCAAGCCCCATCAGGTTCGAATTTTTGAACCTCTCCTGCGAGGCTCGAAGACTCGAGCCTCCTCTGACCATCGTACTTCAACCCCCATCCTTCCTTCCTTCATGCGACCAATCCCATTACCAAATAAATTGGTTGAAAAAAGTCGAGTAACGAAGTCTTCAGAATAGTGGCAACCAAAGGAGAAAATAGAAGAAGGAAGAAAAATGAGGGGAGAGGGGCCTATTTATAATAAAAAGGAAGAAGTCCCTTCGTATCCCTAACCCAGGCTCGAAATTTTGAACCAAAAAGCCCGAAATTTTGAACCTCCATGACTCGATATCTCGAGCCACCAAGGTACGAAAATTTGAACCTATTTGGTTTGAAATTTCGGACCCCAGTGGTTCGGAATTTCGTGCCTCAAAAAAACCATCTTGACCATCACACTCGCGTACGCCTACTCTCTGCAAGTGTCAAGTCTCCTAAAACATGCGACGACGGCACAATGTGAATACTTAGCAACGTGAGTGCGACACCAAAACAACAGTGACTCACTCACTTTCCCCCAATGAGCAAGCCCGCTAGCTAACATGTTTTTACTATAACTTGCAGGATAAATCCGGAATCTAACTATCATCTCAACTTCCATTCCAAAGCACATTATGTTAAGAAAAGACGTACTTTGGGGGGCAAATGTTTACCGGCCTTTTGGTCTAGTTACCAAAAGTACTCAAGACATACTCGACTCAACTCATCATGTGAAGCCAGGGCGAAGGGTGAAACTCTGGAAGCACAGGGGAAAACCGAAGAGAGATCGTGCCAGCGAACCTCGACCACGTCCCTCGCCCAATATACTTCGCACCCAGCCAAGTGCGAAATTTCCTACCTGGTAGATGCGAAATTTCGCACCCTGCAGGTGCGAAATTTCGCACCAAGTGGGTGCGAAATTTCGCACTTGGCTGGTGTGAAATTTCGCACCCAGCAGGTGCGAAATTTCGCACCCCGACCTAGGTGCGAATTTCTAGTGGCCGACAGCTGGAGGCGCAAATTTCCTGTGGATGGTCCCCATTTCTACCTACTCCTACCAAACCCCTACCTAACCATTTCCTATAAATACCTCATGGCCTCACACTTCATAAAGGGGGGATTCTTGAGCTTTGAGACCTCCGTAGAGCTCCACTAATGACATCTCCTCTTTAAGGAAGATGAAGGGCAAAATTGTCCGTTTTACTATTTCTTGCAAATATGACTATTGTAACTTCATGTAGCATAATCAACAAATGTAATGAGAGGGTCTCAACCTTGAAATCTTTCAAGTGATCAATAAAATTACAACAACTCTTCAAAGTGGACATAGGCCCTCACTGAGGCCGAACCACTATAAATCTCTTGTGTTATTTACTGCATATGTTCTATTTTATGTTCTTGTCTATGCGACCATATTTGTAATTCCCAGTAATTGGGAGTCTTTGGTGTTTACGACATTTTTTGCCATCAACAGTTAGGGAGCCGATCGATCAGGGTAGTAGTTAGGAAACAATTGGACATATACCTAAGCCTACCACCCTATAGTCATCTCTTTCTGGATATAATAGTAAGAGTGCAGAGTAATCTTTAGAAGCATATACACCTTATCCTGTCTACGTTGTTACACCTTCCATCTATGTAGTGATCTCTCTTATCCACTTTATATGCATATCATGTTACTTTTATTTATTTACTGGCTAAGAGTAACTAGACTCGCCAGACATTATGTCTGACCTATTTTGTTTCTCCTTCTTTCTTCCGTCCCCCCTCCCCCACTGGTTCTCATGGAGGGAACACTCGGGTTTAATTAGGACTCAGATATCGCTTTGATAGGAGCTACTTCTGAAGTATGGCTCAAGTTCTTGTCTCTACTATGGCTTAACTCTTTCAATTGGGGAATTATGTTTTTATATTCTTATTTACTCTGATGATGCAAAACAGAAGTTATTTTTATTGTAATGGTTTTTATGACTATTGGTATTGTGGACCATGGTATTTTAATTTTTGTTGAAATAAAAATTTAAATTCCGCTGCTATCTTATTTATATTTGTCACGTAATCATTCTTTGTCAGTCTACCTATAACCCTTCATGAAACTTAATGCATTCCCTTAGTGAGTGACATTAATGGACATAGGGTGCCACATTTGGCATCAGAGCTGAAGGTTACCAGATTAGATAAAAGTTTTTGAAAATTATTTTCGAAAGGATTTTAAAAGAAAGCATTTTCATAAAGAAAAGTCTGTTTCGAAAAACATTCCCAAAAAGCCATATGTATTATCCTTCATTCCTTTATATAAATTTCTTCCTTTTCCCTTTTTCGGCATGTCTGGGGAACGAAACATCCCTAATATCCCAGAGGATGTCACTATACACAGATGGTTCTGTAGGTATTTGGGGGCCACGGCGCCGGCCGAAGGCTAAAGAGACGTTCCTGCCCCAGCTGCACCAGTTATTCCTCCCCTTCCTCCCCCTCCAAGAGCTGACAACTTTGCCAAGATCTACAAGGACTTTCGTGCTATAGGATCGATGCCATTCCATGGGAAAGAAACATTCGTAGAGGCTCGGAATTGGCTTAAGGAGACCGAGGACTTAATCGTAATCTTTGAAGTGGAAGACCGAAGAAAGATTCTGTTAGCCGCTTGGCTGTTAAAGGACGAAGCCTAATTTTGGTGGGAAGTCACCCAAGCTGGACGTTCGATGGAAACTAGAGAAGATTCTAAATAGAGGTTCGAAATGAAATTTCTTTCCCAAGCTGAAAGAAACATGTATATGGAGAGATTCTTGGTACTCAAACAAGGAAATTTGAATGTGAAAGAATATGTGAACAAATTCAACCAGCAAGCAAGGTTTGGGTTAGAGTTGGTGGATACACCGCACAAAACGGCTTTGTGGTTTGCTAAAGGGCTGAATGAACCCCTTCATGGGTTAGACATGTCTAATATTCCAATGGGGGCCACTTTTGAAAAACTTGTTGATATAGCCCTGAAGCATGAGGAGGACACAGGTGATAAGAAGAAGGTAAAGGCTGAGGGGACATTGCAAAATTGGAAGGTGTGGCCCAAGAAGGAACAGCAGCAACAACAGAAGAAAGAAGGGAAAAATGATAAAGGCAAGAATAAGAGAAAATGTCACCATTGTGGGAAGGAAGGTCACCTGGTTAAAATTGTAATCGAAGGAAGAATTCTTGCGACCACTATGTAGAGGCTGGACACTTTACTAAAGAGTGCCCGAAGAAACGGGGATCACAGGTACAAGGTCAAAGGGCAGGAAATTCTGGAGGGGAGGTGCATGCTCTTGCGACTAGTGCTCCTAATAGAGGTAGAAAATTTTTTGTGGAAGATTTAATTTCTCTTTCGAACCATCCTATTAGAACACTTTTTGATTTTGGTGCCTCACATTCATTTATATCAAGTTCTATAGTTGAATCTCTGTACTTAATTACTAGTATGATAGTGAATCCCGTAGTTGTTTCAAACCCTGTTGGTGGTTCGACTCATTTATCTATGATTTGTCGGGGTTGGAAAATATCTGTGTTAGGCATTGAGTTTGAATGCGACGCGTATGTTCTTTGGTTTATGGCTATGGGTTGATTCTAGGAATGAATTGGCTTGCCACGTATGGTGCCATTCTGAATTGTGAAAAGAGTGTTGTTAGGCATCGGACTTGTCATGGGAGAACCCTTGAGATTTTGTGTGACCCACAAGGGACGGTTATGCTTAGTTTCCTAGAGTCTCTTGATCCATCTATCGACGATCTACCATCTGTTCCAGTAGTCCGGGATTTTCCGATGTTTTTGGTGAGGTTCGGGGTTTAACTCCAAGGCGTGATATCGACTTTCGCATATATTTAATGGACAATGCAAAGCCAGTTGCATTACCAGTGCACCACATGGCTCAAAGGAAAGGAGGGAGCTGAGTAAGCAAGTAGGGGAGCTACTTGAGAAAGGGTTTATCATGCGAAGCATATTTGAATGGGGTGCTCCAGTAGTATTCGCAACTAAGTTGGATGGTTTGATTCATTTGTATATTGATTATAGGGAGCTGAATAAACTCACTAGGAAGAATAGGCACCTGTTTCCGAGGATTAATGATTTATTTGATCAGCTTGTTGGTGCCTCGGTATTTTCCCAGTTAGACTTGGCGACGGGGTTCCATCAGTTGAGTTTGGCTGAGGACATCACAGATAAGACTACCTTTAGGACTCCGGAGGGTTTCTTTGAATGGTTGGTTATGCCTTTTGGGCTGACGAATGCACCCGCCAATATTGTTGATTTGATGAGTAGGGTGTTTCGGGATTTCCTAAACAAATTTGTCATAGTCTTCGTTGATGATATCTTGATCTTCTCCAAGAGCAAAGAAGAGCATGCCCAGCATTTGATAGAAGTTTTGAAAACTCTCCGTGACCATCAGCTTAAAGCAAAATTCTCCAATTGCCACTTTTGGAGAAAAGAAGTGAGTTTCTTAGGTAATGTGGTCTCCAAAGAATGAATAGCCATAGATCTCGTGAAGGTGGTTGCGTTGCAAGATTGGCAGTTTCCTAAAAATTCAACCAAGGTGAGAAGCTTTCTTGGGTTAGCAGGTTACTATAGGAAGTTCATTAAGGACTTCGCAAAGATATCAGCCCCACTCAATAGGCTGACGAAGAAGAAGTTGGCATTCTCATGGGATATAGATTGTGATGTTGCTTTACAACAACTGAAGATGTATAACACCCCACCTCCGCCAGGGTCACTCTTGCAAATACACTGGCTTTGGAGGAATGTTGGACAAGATAAACATGCATGATGATATCACAAGACAGAACATATGAGTAAAATAGAGTAAATTAAGCAGCAGATAAAATTTCTATTTCAAAACCATAGTCAAGTTACATCAAAGTACTTAGTCATTATTTTCCAACTACTACAAGTCTAGAAACATAAACTAAAAACTGGAAATAACATAAAGCAAACTATCCCCAAAGTAGACGTGGTAAAGCCATAGCGAGCTCAAGTCGAAACCGTACATGAGCTATCCAGAAAGCAAGCTAAAGATCCAAGCTAGGTGCTAGTGTTCCCACCCAGAGAACCTATGGGGGGGGAAACGGAAGAAAAGAGGCAAACGGAAAACAGGTCAGTCAAAAAGACTGGTAAGTCCTACCTACTATTAGTATAAAAACTAATAAAGTTAACTGGACATGTAAAACAGAGATGAAACATAGGATGATAACTGGCATGGTGAAAAGTTAACAAGAGTGGCATCGCATATACAAGGTTAAGTTGCACCAAGTGTACTAGTATTCTAATCCATGTCAAGTATAAACAAGAAATGATCCCTTAGCCCAAAATTGGCCCAACATCATGAGATGACCTAAATCAAGGTCCAACTACTCGGTCTAGTCGATCGGCTCCCTATAAGCTTAACCCGTCGTGTACCGGTGTCATACGACTTAATCATGGAATGTAGTTAACTGTGCAAGGTCCACCCTAGGGTGTATCCAGTCCTAGGGTGTAAACCACAGACACAAAACAAGCACGCACAGCCTAAACCTACCGGTGGCCACGATCAACTCCGTACTTAATGTTCACGACCATGGTCCGCCTGAATTTAACTGGTGCACCATTCAACCGTCTCTTTTGGCCACTTACAATCAGCCCAGTAATCGTGCCCCACCCTAGCCTAGTCCTAGGGTATCCATGATACTCCCTAGTGGGTTACTACTGAAAAGGACCACGTAACTACGATTTCAAGCGGGTTAAGTGTGGTTAACCCTGTCCTAACCATGTATTGAGTTGGTCAAGTGTATCCAAGCAGTTCATGACTTAACTCTATCAATACATCGGGTTTAATTGGTTAAGTATTCAAGTAGTCCATGACTTAACCTTACCAATCCATCGTGTTTAATTGGTTAAGTATTCAAGTGGTCCATGACTTAACCCTACCATGTGGCATTAATTAACTTAATGCACCCCAACCTCTCACATTAGACTTTGTTGTGGTTACTAGTTAAGCCGGGCGGGTCCGGGTAGCTTTACACCACAACCTAGTCTAACCTCGGGTTTTAAGTGCGATATGACAAAGTACTCACATTAGGTCCTATTGTTTGTAGCCACTAGTTAAGCCGGTCGGTTCCGGGTAGATTTATGCTACAAACTCAACCCAACCTCGAGTTGGCCACTTTCATGTTTTCTAAGTGTCATGTCCATGTCCATGTTTTCTAGCATAATCACATGTCATATTTTCAAGTCATGTTTCATGTCATTTAAGTTTACCCATAATGTAACCCCATCGCACGTAAGTTCGCATCAACGCAAATAGATCAAAAGGGGGGACATAAGAATATGACAAGGTGGGCATAAGATGGCAAAGTCTATCACAAGTTAAACATGGTGATATTTGAGGAAAAAGGGGTTCAACATACTAGCATATGGCCTCAACATGTATGATAGCAAAAAAGATGACTTGGCCTCAAACATGACAATTGCATAAAGGGTGACTTGGCCTCAAACATTATGATAGCATAAAGGTTGAATATCATCATATGCATGTTAAGGGACATGAGGGGTTAAGGTTTGTTAACATGCATAAGCCATAATCCATTTCATAGCATTTTTTTCCAAAAGTCAACATGTAAGGTACAAGGTTCATGATAGATCCACAATCATAGATCAAGAGAAGCATGAATAGATCTATGAATATAATGATGGGTTCAAGGCAAATATTGCACTTAGGTCCAATTCCAATCTACACATGTATGGAATTAAACTTAGCAAATAGGGTGACAAACTTGTGATTAGCATATAGGTCCATCATGGCAAGTTAATATCAAGGTCATGAGGGGTTCTATGTTTCATTTATGCACAATCACCACATAAAGCTCATAGCTTTCCACCCAAAAGTCAACATAAATGGTACTAGATTCATGATAGGTAAACATTAGGTCCACAAACATAGATCAAAAGGGTCATGAATGAATCTGTGCATGAAACCCAAGGCAAGCATAACACAAAAGTCTTATTTCAACTTGCTACATGTCATATTATGTTCATAGTTTAAATCTAAGAGTAGAGTAATGCTTACCAAGCGAGGCTATGAATACTAGAACACAATAAAACAAGATAGAAGCTTTAGGAATGATGTAGCAACACTAGAAATCTCCAAATAAATAAGCTCCACTCCAAGCCTTGTGAAATAAGAAGAAGCTCCTTGGTTTTGATGAAGAAAGACATCTCGTTTTTGCCTTAGGTCTAGCGTAGGCTCTCAAGCTTTCATGAAGAAGATGGAGGCCATGATATGAAGATGGAGGCCATGATTAGGGAGCATTTTGGCAGCACTTAGTTGTAGGATTGATTTGTGTGGGTTTAGGCTAGGTCTTAGGGTCTTTTTATAGAAGTTTAGGTTAGTTTGGGCCATAGGATTAACCCTAGTTTAGATCCTAGCCATCAAAATTCGTCACAGGGCCAGAAACATGACTCAAAAGGGATAGCAGGTGCACCAGGCCAAACTGGCCCGACCACCCAGGTCGACAGGGGTGTCGACTGGGCAGTCGACACCAACTGGGGTGTGTCGACTCCCAAGTCGACTCCCCAGTCGACTTGGGGGCTGGGCGGGAACTTTCCCGCCCAGTCTGTTTGGCTCCAGATTTAAAATTTGAACTGTTTTTGAACTTGAAATTTTCTAAAAACTTCAACGGGCCATAACTGGGTCATACGGACTCCGATTTTCGAAAACTCGGACTCTATTTCACATATTTTTCCAAGACGAACGTAATGGAACAGCCCGTTTCCCTTGATTCATATTTTATCATTTAATTCTGCCTTGATTTATGTTATAACATGTTATTCAAAATACGGGTTGTTACATTCTCCCCACCTTAAAGGATTTCGTCCCCGAAATCTTCAAGTTAGGAAGAACGTATCCTACCATCCATCATCAATCTACTCAAAACATCATCCACGAGCAGTCATTGTCCTTAAAAGATTCTAAATGTTGTATGATCATATGCGAAAGGTGTGTGTATATGTGCTTATCTAATGCGAAAATCAGGCGGTAACTGATTCAGTAAACCTCCTTAATGCAAAGAATGTTTGTGAAATGAGTCCATATGTATGCAGATTCCTAACATAATTTACAATCTCTACATGAGTGCACATAATATTCATCCATATGCAACATCCACGTGATAGCACAACAAGTTTCAGCCATGAACAAGTATAAGCACTCATGCATACGCAATATGAAAGTGCGTGAGCCGATCTTAGTGCCTAATGTGTATCATGCATCCACGAGTATCCACTTGCAAACACATGCAACCACTGGCAGCCATCAAGCATAACATGTTTCAAATACATGTTTCATCCAAAGGGTTTCTACCTAAGGTTCTCATGACAAGGTTAACGAGATAACAAGATAAACATGGATAGCAAAAGAAAGATATGCTGACTTATAGGGAAAGAGATTGAGAATGTACCCTCAAAAAGAAATGGGTGAAGCGCGTGCATCTTCTCCTCGGTTTCCCAAGCTGCGTCCTCTTCGGCTTCACTCCACTGAACCTTGACTAACTTGACTTCTCGATTCCTAAGCTTCTTGATCTCCGTTCCCAAGACACGAATCGGAGCTCGCCTCAAAGTTGCCTCTTTTTCTACCTCCATGTCTTCAAGAATGCTAGGCTCAACTACCTCGGCTGACTCATGTAGGCACTTTCGGAGATGCGAGACATGAAAGACATTGTGCACTCCGGCCAGCTTATCAGGCAATTCCACCTTATAAGCCATCTTCCCAATCCTCTCTATGATTGGGAAGGGTCATACGAACCTTGGTGCCAGCTTCCCCACTGCTCCAAAACAAACCACATTTCGCAAAGGAGAAACCTTCACAAAGACTATATCTCCAACTTCAAATCATGCGTGGGACAGTTCTTCTCATGAACTTTAAGTTGCCTACCCCCCATAACATATCACTCTTCCTTCTTGCATCGAGACAGCACCTAATCCCGTGCCACATGCATCGGTGTACACGGTAAACATCTTACCCCCATCGGGTTACGCTAGAACTGGAGCTGTGGTAAGGGTTCTCTCAAGCCTTTTGAAAAACAAGCTCACACTCTAAGTCCCATGCAAAGACTAAATTCTTCTTTGTTAACTTAGTAAGAGGGGCTGAAATCCTAGCGAAGTCCTTAATGAACTTCCTATAAAATCCAGCCAGACCGAGAAAGCTTCTCACTTCCGTTGCATTCTTCGGAACATTCCAGTCTTGTACCGCCACCACTTTAGCGGGATCCACAGCTATGCCGTGCTTAGAAACTATATGCCCAAGGAACCGAACATCCTTTCTCCAGAAATGGCATTTAGAGAACTTGGCTTTCAACTGATGAGCTCTAAGCGTATCCATAACCTCCTTGAGATGTCTAGCATGTTCTTCCTCATCCGTTGAGAAGATCAGAATATCATCCACGAAGACAACCACAAACTTGTTAAGGAACTCCCTGAACACACTACTCATCAAATCAACAAAGTACGCGGGTGCATTAGTCAAACCGAATGGCATGACTAGCCATTCAAAGAATCCATCTGGAGTCCTAAACGCAGTCTTATCAATACTATCCTCAGCCACTCAAAGCTGATGGAATCCGGTGGCTAGATCGAACTGAGAGAAAACAGAAGCACCAACAAGTTGTTCAACTCACGATAATCAACACATAGACGAAGCGAACCATCCGCCTTAGTAGCGAATATCATCGTAGCACCCTATTCTGAAATGCTTCGCCTAATGAAATTTTTCTCAGGCAACTCCTTGATTTGCTTGCTAAGCTGTCTTCTTTCTTGCGGGGCCATGTGCCTAACGGGCAATGAAACTGGCTTGGCATTATCAATAAGATAAATGCAGAAATCTATCTCTCGCTTAGGGGGTAACCCCTTAACCTCATCAAAGACATTGGGATATTCTCGGACCACCCTTACAGATTGCAGATCATCGATGGATGAGTCAAGAGTTTCAAGATAACATAACATGACGGGATCCGTAGGGTTACAAGAAATTTCCAGGGTATTACCGAGGCGAGTCATGAGCCGCACCACCCTATGCTCACAATCAAGAATGGCTCCATAACTGGATAACCAATCCATGCCCAAAATCAACCCGTATCCCAAAAACCCGAGAACATAAGCATTACATGTGAATTCTACGGTCAAAATAGAAATCCTCAAATCAATACAAATCATAGATAGATGGGCGGAACCCCCAATTGGATTTGAAACACTAACGGGATCCTCAACAAGACTAGTACTTAGGTGCAAACTTTCAACAATGTCGGAAGAAATAAAGGTATGCGATGCGCCAGAATCAAATAAAGTTCGAACAGGAAAACCGGAAATATAAACAAGGCTTTCTACAGAAATACTACCTCGGTCCATAGCTGGAGTAGTGTTGAGAGCATGCATCTGCCCTCCAGAAGGTCCTGCTCGCTGAGTCTGCCTTTGCCCTTGTCCTCGCTTCTTTGGGCAATCCTTGCTGAAGTGTCCAGACTCTCCGCAATGAAAGCATTCTCCCAACTTCCTCTTCTTCTTCCTACAATCTTTGGCTATGTGTCCAATGATCCCACAGAAGTTGCACTTCCTTGTCTCCCTTGCCTTGTTGTTGTTGGCCTTGTTACCCTTGTTGTTCTTGTTGCTCTTGTTGTTCTAATTACTCGGGTTGCTCTGATTTCCTCCCCACTTGGAGTCCGCCTTCTTGGCTTGAGTCTCATTAGGCTTGACTTCTTTCTTGCCATTCTTATCATCTCCCTGAAGCAAGGCCATATCCACTAAGCTCTCAAAAGTGGCCCCCATGGGTATATGAGACATGGCTAAACCTTGTAATGGCTCGTTCAATCCTCGAGCAAAGTGTTGGGCCTTCTTCTGAGCTGTGTTAACCAAGTCTAAACCGAACCGAGCAAGTTGAATAAACTTATCCACGTATTCCATAATGGTCATGTCCCCTTGCTTTAGTGATAGGAACCTCTCCATTTGAAGGTTCTCTTCTGTCGTTGAGAGAAACCTCAGTCCAAACCTTCTCCTAAAGTCACCACAAGTCTGAATTGGCCTAGTAGTGGTGGTGACTACCCACCAATATGCAGCTTCCTCTTTCAATAGCCATACCGCCAACAGAACTTTCCTACGGTCTTCTATATCAAAGATAGCAAAGAGGTCTTCAGTTTTCTTTAACCAATTTCTTGCCTCAACAAAAGTCTCCGTCCCAATAAAATTCTTGCCACCCATCGCCTTAAAGTCTTTGCAAATCTTTGCGAAATCCGCTTGTGGATGCTCAGGAGGAGGAGGAGGTCCCTCGGCTACGAGAGGAGGAGGAATGTTAGCCACGGGGGAAGGAGGAAGAATGTCCGCGTGGCCGGCTTCATTCGTCCTTGCCTCCATGTACCTTCTAAACCAAATAGGTACTGATACGCCCTACAGAATGGCAAAATTATCGGCCATACTGAAACGAAGAAAAGGGATAGATTGAGAACGAGGAAACAAAGGATAGTGCTAATGGCTTTTGGGGAATAGCCTTTTAAAATAAACTAGACTTTTCTTGGAAAATACTTCTTTATAATCGGTTTTGAAAATAGTTTTTCAAAAGGTAATTTTTAAAAACCTTTTGTTCAATCACGTAAACCTTATGCTCTGATACCAAATATAACACCCCACCTCCGCCAGGGTCACTCTTGCAAGCACACTGGCTTTGGAGGGATGTTGGACAAGGTAAACATGCATGAAGATATCACAAGACAGAACATATGAGTAAAACAGAGTAAATAAAGCAGCGGATAAAATTTCTATTTCAAAACCATAGTCAAGTTACATCAAAGTACTTAGTCATTATTTTCCAACTACTACAAGTCTAGAAACATAAACTGAAAACTGGAAATAACATAAAGTAAACTATCCCCAAAGTAGACATGGTAAAGCCATAGCGAGCTCAAGTCCAAACCGTACATGAGCTATCCAGAAAGCAAGCTAAAGATCCAACCTAGGTGCTAGTGTTCCCACCCTGAGAACCTAAGGGGGAGAAACGGAAGAAAAGAGGCGAACGGAAAACAGGTCAGTCAAAAAGACTGGTAAGTCCTACATACTATTAGTATAAAAACTAATAAAGTTAACTGGACATGTAAAACAGAGATGAAACATAGGATGATAACTGGCATGGTGAAATGTTAACAAGAGTGGCATCGCATATACAAGGTTAAGTTGCACCAAGTGTACTAGTATTCTAATCCATGTCAAGTATAAACAAGAAATGATCCCTTGGCCCAAAATTGGCCAAACATCATGAGATGACCTAAATCAAGGTCCAACTACTTGGTCTAGTCGATCGGCTCCCTATAAGCCTAACTCATCGTGTATCGGTGTCATACGGCTTAATCATGGAATGTAGTTAACTCTGCAAGGTCCACCCTAGGGTGTATCCAGTCTTAGGGTGTAAACCACATACACAAAACAAGCACACAGAGTCTAAACCTACCGGTGCCCATGTTTAACTCTGAACTTAATGTGCACGACCATGGTCCACCTGAACTTAACTGGTGCACCATTCAGCCGTCTCTTTTGGCCTCTTACAATCAGCCCAGTAATCGTGCCCCACCCTAGCCTAGTCCTAGGGGTATCCATGATACTCCCTAGTGGGTTACTACTGAAAAGGACCACGTAACTAGGATTTCAAGCGAGTTAAGTGTGGTTAACCCTAACCTAACCATGTATTGAGTTGGTCAAGTGTATCCAACAGTTCATGACTTAACTCTATCAATACATCGTGTTTAATTGGTTAAGTATTCAAGTGGTCCATGACTTAACCCAACCAATCCATCGTGTTTAATTGGTTAAGTATTCAAGTGGTCCATGACTTAACCCTACCATGTGGCATTAATTAACTTAATGCACCCCAACCTCTCACATTAGACTTTGTTGTGGTTACTAGTTAAGCCGGGCGGGTCCGGGTAGCTTTACACCACAACCTAGTCTAACCTCGGGTTTAAAGTGCTATATGACCAACTACACACATTGGGTCCTATTGTTTGTAGCCACTAGTTAACCCGGTCGGTTCCGGGCAGATTTATGCTACAAACTCAACCCAACATCGAGTTGGCCACTTTCATGTTTTCTAAGTGTCATGTCCATGTTCATGTTTTCAAGCATAATCACATGTCATATTTTCAAGTCATCTTTCATGTCATTTAAGTTTACCCATCACGTAACCCCGTCGCACGTAAGTTCGCATCAACGCAAATAGATCAAAAGGGGGGACATAAGAATATGACAAGGTAGGCATAAGATGGCAAAGTCTATCACAAGTTAAAGGTGGTGATATTTGAGGCAAAAGGTTTTCAACATACTAGCATATGGCCTCAACATGTATGATAGCATAAAAGATGACTTGGCCTCAAACATGACAATAGCATAAAGGTTGACTTGGCCTCAAAAATATATGATAGCATAAAGGTTGAATATCATCATATGCATGTTAAGGGACATGAGGGGTTAAGGTTTGTTAACATGCATAAGCCATAATCCATTTCATAGCATTTTTTCTTCCAAAAGTCAACATGTAAGGTACAAGGTTCATGATAGATCCACAATCATAGATCAAGAGAGGCATGAATAGATATATGCATATAATGATGGGTTCAAGGCAAATATTGCACTTAGGTCCAATTCCAATCTACACATGTATGGCATTAAACTTAGCAAATAGGGTAACAAACTTGTGATTAGCATATAGGTACATCATGGCAAGTTAATATCAAGGTCATGATGGGTTCTAGTTGCATTTATGCACAATCACCACATAAAGCTCACAGCTTTCCACCCAAAAGTCAACATAAATGATACTAGATTCATGATAGGTAAACATTAGATCCACAAACATAGATCAAAAGGGTCATGAATGAATCTATGCATGAAATCCAAGGCAAGTATAACACAAGAGTCTCATTTCAACTTGCTACATGTCATATTAAGTTCATAGTTTAGATCTAAGAGTAGAGTAGGGCTTACCAAGCGAGGCTATGAAGACTAGAATACAATAAAACAAGATGGAAGCTTTAGGAATGCTGTAGCAACACTAGAAATCTCCAAATAAATAAGCTCCACTCCAAGCCTTGTGAAATAAGAAGAAGCTCCTTGCTTTTGATGAAGAAAGATAGCTCCTTTTTGCCTTAGGTCTAGCTTAGTCTCTCAAGCTTTCATGAAGAAGATGGAGGCCATGATATGAAGATGGAGGCCAAGATTAGGGCGCATTTTGGCAGCACTTAGTTGTAGGATTGATTTGTGTGGGTTTAGGCTAGGTCTAAGGGTCTTTTTATAGAAGTTTTGGTTAGTTTAGGCCATAGGATTAACTCTAGTTTAGATCCTAGCCATCAGAATTCGTCACAGGGCCAGAAACATGACTCAAAGGGGATAGCAGGTGCACCAGGCCAAACTGGCCCGACCACCCAGGTCGACAGGGGTGTCGATTGAGCAGTCGACACCAACTGGGGTGTCTCGACTCCCAAGTCGACTCCCTAGTCGACTTGGGGGCTGGGCGGGAAACTTTCCCGCCCAGTCTGTCGGGCTCCAGACTTGAAATTTTCTGAAAATTCAACGGGCCATAACTGGGTCATACGGACTCCGATTTTCGAAAACTCAAACTCTATTTCGCGTATTTTTCCGAGAGGAAAATAATGGCGCAGCCCGTTTCCCTTGATTCATATTTTATCATTTAATTCTGCCTTGATTTATGTTATAACATGTTATTCAAAATACGGGTTGTTACAAGAGGGCTCTGACAATAGCCCCAGTCTTGACCTTGCCTAACAAAAATAAAGTGTTAACCATTTACACTGATGCATGCAGTACAGGGCTTGGTGCGGTTCTAATGCAAGAAGAGAAAGTAGTGTATTATGAAGGTTGACAGCTGAGAGTTCATGAAAAGAATTACCCCACCCATGACCTGGAGCTAGTTGCAATAGTGTTTGCATTAAAGACGTGGCGTCATTATTTACTTGGAGAGAAGTTCGAGTTATACACCGATCATAAATCTCTCAAGTATCTGTTCTCGCAAAAGGATCTCAATTTAAGGAAACAACGGTGGATGGAATTTCTACTTCTTATGATTTTGAGATTTCTTATACCCCTGACAATGGTAATGTGGTGGCAGAGCACTAAGTAGGCAGACCGCCTAGGCATAAATAATGGATTCAAGGTCAAATTTATCAACAGACTGCCTAATCTTCGCATTAGTGTTGGGACATATACACATATGTTTGCATGTACTCATGAAAGCATTACAAATTCTTAAGGACAATGGATGCCAGCGATTGATGGATAAGTAGATGGATGGTAGGATATGCATTCTTCTCAACTTGGAGATTTCGAGGATGAAATCGTTTAAGTAGGGGGGAATGTAACACCCCATAATTTTGTTAACATTAAAGAGGACAAATTAAAAAATAATTAATTTAATATTAAGAATTAAGGGAAATTGATTATATCATTACGCCGGTCTCGAAATTCTGGTCAGGATAGACACCTAGTTTGTGTAAATCGGATAACATATGAAGAAGTTACAGACGATAAAAAGTTGAAAATCAGAACCAGGTATAACTGGCGCACTTGCCATGTGCGCCAAGGCAACTTTGCACTGACACACTTGTAAAGTGCACCCATAATAGTTTTTGGGTATTCAGGCCTTTTCCGAAATGGAGAGGCGACTCGCGCCCAGATTTACCCTAGGGCTTGTATGGCAGTTGATTCCAGAGGGTTCTGCAGCTACAAATATATAGCTATTTCACATATTTATTCATTAGAAGTCATGGCGGCCAAACTTTCCCGGAGTCTGAACTGAACTAGGGTCTCTCATCTTCTTTTATTAGATAAAGCATATCAAATTATGAGATTCAAGCATAGACCCAGCACCAACTTCTTTTCTATCATCTTAGCAATCCAATCGCAGTGAGTTCTAGTTGATTTTAAGTCTCGATAAATAAAAGTGAATTATGAAAGACTGTGATTTGGATACATTGTAAAACTTGAATCTATGTTACTGTTAGATCTTATGATAGATCTATTTCTCTATATCCAATTCAATTGTGATTGTTCGACTATGTTATGTTTGTGGATGTTGGTTTGTAAATGTATTGTGGTTAATATAAATATGTTAATTTTGACAGCTATATCAATGGATAGATCTAATCATTTATGTAAATCATGAACATATGTCACCCTGAATTGGTTAGGATTGGATCTAAACCTTTATCTTAATTATAACTTTTAGGACATGCTATGATGTGGATGTGTATAGATCTATTTCTAAAATAGTAGTCAAAATTATGTGGACATTGAAACTGTTAGATCTATTTTATGTGATCTAAATTATCACCTTATGTTATCATGTTAGATCTATTTTATGTGATCTAAATTATCACTTTATGTTATCATGTTAGATCTATTTTATGTGATCTAAATTGTCACCTATGATATCATGATAGATCTATTTAATGTGATCTAAATTATCACCTTATGTTATAATGTTAGATATATTTTATGTGATCTAAATTGTCACCTTATGTTATCATGATAGATCTGAATTATATGAACTAATTTATCACCTTGTGATTATCATGTTAGATCTAAACCGATTGGACATATGGATTGCTAATTTAGATCTTATTATGCTTATTGTAACATCATAGTTCATCAGTTTTATGTCCACCTTGTTATGATGACAATTTCATGTCCATGCCAGTATGTGGGTTCACCTTATTATCGTACAAGTTTATGTTTACGCCAAGATGATCATTTTAGTTATATTCCCATTATTTTCCCTATTATCGTTTATGAATAGGCTATTGTCTAGCCTAGGCATGTTACCAATTTTGTGAGGGCGCAAATTAAGGAATGGGGAAAAAGGGTTAAAAACGGCATAATTTGAATAAGAACATTTTTGGATATGTAATTCAAATTATTGGGTAAAATATGTATTGACGCCTATAAAAGGAAAGGATAAATTAATGTATTAATTATTTAAAAATGGAATGTCTAGTAATTACAATTATGAATTGTAATTGTACTTATGACATGAGGTTAGGTTGCATTAGTGGTGGAAGTCTGCCAAGACCCGACCGGCATATCCAGAAACCACTAATGTTTAACCTAATGTGGGAAGTCTAAGTATGTAAATACGAATCAGACTATGACACGAGGTTAGGCCCAACTATGGAATAAGTCTGCCCGCTCCCGACCGGCATATCCAGCATCCATGTATTATAGGCCTAATGTGGGAGGTCTAGCCCATTATGAAACCATAAATGGACATGGTATAGAATTGGACTACTTAACCTAAGTTAATCCATAGGGAATGTATGAAATTAAATTTAAATTGGGTGTTAAGTAAACATGGTTGAGGGGTAGGTTAAGTAAATCTAGAGTGGGGATGGGTAATATTCACATATAAGCCCACAAAATTAACCCGTTAAGGTTATGTAATTAAAGACACATAGTGGTATACATAACCAGAGGAAATAATAAAGTTATGTAATTAAAGACAACCTTTAGGGTAAGCATAACTGGTAGAAATAAATAAGGCTATGTAATTAAAGACACCGAGTAGTATACTTAGTTAGTGAAAACCTAGTGGGGGATACAAGACAAAGGGGAGTGCTTGTATTATATTGTATAGGACCCATTTCAGTAGGTAACCCGGAGTAGGTATCAAACAAAGTACTCCGTACTAGGCAGTGAAGGGGCACACTTACTGACTGATTGTAAGAGATCCGAACATGGAGGACGGTGTGGGCGGTGCAAACCGACTGGGCCATGTGCGTGCATAAGCCGGGCAAAAGGGGATAAGACGGTCGTGACGCCCGTAGATATGGTAGTGCACATTATTACGATAAGGGGTTATCACTTTAGGAAGCGATACCTCCTACTGTGGTGCCAGCACAAGGTATCCACGAGGGTTAGGGAGTCGATCAATCAAGGTAGTAGTTAGGATACAATTGAACGTATACCAAAGTCTACCACCCGTTAGTCATCTCTTTCTGGATATACTAGTAACAGTGCAGAGTAATCATTATAAGCATATACACCTTATCCTGTGTTACACCTGCCATTTATGTAGTGATCTCCCTTATCCATTTTATATGCCTATCATGTTACTGTTGTATATAACGGTGTTGTATACACAATTATATGATTTTTGTTTGATGATAACAACCAAATATATATTATTTTAATGTGTTTGTTACTGTACTGTTCTATATTTAAATCACAGACAGGAATATAATATTTATATTTAAATAGAATACTACTATACACAAATTTAAATATTCACACAGTGTTCTATTTAAATATAATATTTTATTTCAATATCAAACAGTACAGAATTACAACACCACTATTTGTACACTTCACTAATATTTTTCATTTATACATAGCTCTTCACTACAACCCTATCAATATACATTCACATTGATTCATATACATACACTCAACTCTTTATACAGTCACATGTACATTCATTTACATAGACTTATATACATACTGACACATGCTGTCTTCTTTCTTCTGTCTTCATTCTTCTGTTTTGTTTTCTGCCTTCTGTCTTCACAGCTCTCTGTCAGTCCAGTCATCATCTTCTTACCTATCACAATAGAAACCTACACACAGTATCAAGAACAGAAATAATACTCTAATTTCTAGCAAATGTTATTTTATTTTTAAAATTTTATTTGCTCGTTTTCTGGTGTGTTTCTCATCATTTTTATGAATTGATCTGATTCATCTGTGTCTAGGCAGACAGTTTGTATATGTATAGGGACAGGAAATCTTGTCTAATGCCTGCATATACACACGTGTATACACATGTGCACTGCCATGCCAATCAGAATGTAGTAGCGAGCAGCTGTGGAGCAGTCACATGGACCAAGCTCGGCACAGTGAAATGGAGCAAATGATCACAAGAAAGAAACTGGTCGAGCTAAAAGACACTCAATATGGTTCATCATGACAGCGCATGCTCATGTAAAAGCATCCCAAGTGTCGAGCTAAGAAATTCAAAAATAAAGGACAAAGCAACTCAAATTCAAGTACACAGCACATCCCAAATAAAATGGCCGTGCGCATATGCATCAATGAACAAGTGTGCATACACAACAGCAAAGCATAGGGATGAAAGTCAGGACTACATGCCACAACACAAGACAAACAGGTCAACAATGCTCAAGCAAGTTAAAGTGTTCTTCAATGTCAAGCAAAGTGGTGTGCACTTCAGTGGAGTGCAGGTGTATAAACCCAAGTTCAGGTGAAGAAAGAAAAAAGTTGAAATGGCTGTTACAAGTGGTTCCGAATAAGGAGCATTAGATTTCATCATACAAATTATCATGGCATATCACAAATGAGCAGGCATAATATTCCAGCAAATACAATGAACACAAGTGCATGAATGGTGTTCAACACACAGGTCAGTGTACAAATGCATGTACAAAAAGGGTTAAAGCAAGGATCATGGTTCAGCAAAATTTCGCAATGGTCAAGACTGCATGCAACATGAAATCAGCATATATATATATATATATATATATATATATATATATATATATATATATATGAATGTATTCATGTTGGTATGGAGTACAAGTACATAACTGGCAAGAATCTGAACAAGTGTAGCATAATTCAAAAGGAGGTGCAACAAAACTATTTTGACCAAGGTCAAGAGTGCAAAACTGTATACAACTATAAAGTAGAGTTGAACATACAAGCAAGTGGCAGAGCAAAGATACAGCAGTAATGAGAGAAGGCAGAAGAGCATGCACAGCCAGCAAACATATACAATGGGTGAACTCAACAATTTTTCTTTCTTATATATACACAGTTTTATTTTCACAAGTGTGTGCACAATCAGTTTCTACATGCACAAGTTTTGAATAAGTTTCCAGAAATAATTTAATTTTCCAATCAATCATGAAGAGAGTGAACTAAGAAACGAAATTCAATTTCATATTTAAATGTTTCGAGGAAGCTTCCCGTTACAAATAGTACATGCAGAAATTCATGGATCTACTCTGTTAAGTTTTTTAGCAAGAAATCAGTGAGCAACATTTTATGGCAAGTGTTTAATGTTGTTCTAATAAAATTCCTTGTGTCCAGATATAATCATTCAGGGAAAATTAATTTCGAATATATTTGGCAAATTGTTGTGGCATGGAACAATCCAAATCTAGCAGGAAATCATCTCTAGTAATCACAGGAATTATATCAGGAACGCATGCATCATTTCAATAAAGAAATCTGGAGAATTGTTTCTAAATTCAGAAAAGGCAAGAAACATTTTTTAGAGATGATTCATTTTCGTTCAAGGCAGTTTTTATAGCCAAGGAATTAGATTCATTCAAGGAATTAAAAAGAGGAAACTCGTAAATCAGGAACAAATGATTCAACAAATCAGCCTAGTCAGATAGGACATCAGAGCGTTAATTAGGAATTCTATAATCCTATTTTAACACCTATCATCATAGGCATATAAAAAAAGAAAAATCGAAAACCAAAAATAATATCAAGAGAAAAAGTTTCAAATCAATAGAATACTCAATATTATCCCATCGTTTTCGATCGTCCAAATCCCAAATCAAAGTACCAGAAAGCAATGAAGAAGTCGAGCACCAGAGAACATCATTCAATCGAGCAACGAAATCGATTTAGGGGTTCATTTCAAAAAACCCTAATTCCCTTATCAGTCGCCATTTTTAATTTCCAGAACAAAAGGGGATCGGGCAAATAAAAGAGAAAGGGCTGGCCAAGTATTCATGGGCTAAGCCATGTTCAAATAAGAAAAAGGATGACCCTTTATATTTAAAATCCTCTATTCATTTTAGTAAGGGTTTCTTTTGATTTTATTTTTGTTGTAATTTTTCAATTTCTTTCGTAATCAAACGAACAGTTTCTAGTGTTTGTAAAATACTAGGAAATCAGTTAGGGTGTTGACTGACAGTTGACAATGTTTGTAAAATCTGGTTGTTGGTTATGGGTTCGTAATCAGGGGAAATCTGATCGAGGGGATATCAATCAGTCTAGGGTTTTGAGCGTAGGGTTAGGACAGGAGCAGGCGTTGCGATTGTCCATGGTCGTGTATGCGGGATCTGTTTATAACACCTAGTAGAAACCTTAGGAATGGAGCAGTAGGCAGGATTTTGCCAAAGCTGGGTATCTCTGTGTGTTATTTCTTTTCTGCTTTTTATTTCTACTACAGTATGTGATCTGCTTATTATTTAATGTTCTATTATTTTTTTAATATCTCGTAAAAACTGTGTAAAACCATATTCACCCTCCACACCTCTAGGGTTATTCTAGATCCAACAAGTAGTATCAGAGCAGGTTTTCTGTTAACTCTAGAGTAATGGTGATTCCTTGTTGTCAGTCGATAGAGAGTCAGTCCAGTTCATCTCCAACTATTTTCGATGGAACAGATTTTTTAAAATGGAAATTCAAAATCGAATTTTATTTAGAATCTACTAATGTTAAATGTTGGGATGTTGTTGTCAATGGTTTTGATTATGTAGATATTACTTTTAATACTCGTGCTATGAAAATTATATTTGATTATCTTAATACTGAACAGTTTAATCTTATTTACCATTGTTTATCTGCACAGGAAATCTGGGATACTCTCAATACAAAGTATGGAAGATCTGACAACCACAGTTCAAAACCCGAGGACATCAACTCAGATTCAGAGTTCTGCTTAACTGGATTCACCAAGGATGAATCAGATGATGGAGAATCAACAGATGCTGAAATAGAAAATTTCACATACGAAGGTTTAGTTTATATTTGTACAAATTTGACTAAATCTGTTGATAAACTTGAATTGAAAAACAAATCTCTGAAATCCAAGAATCGTGAGTTGACCAGAAAGATTGAAGATTTGGAATCACAACTTAAATATTTTAAAAATTCTTCAAATTTAGATTGCAAAAACTGTTTGAAATTGGAAACCAATCTTGTTCATCTTAATAAAAATATTCAAATGTTTGAAAACAAAATTTTGATCTTAAAAGAAAACAAGATTGATTTATTAAGTTCAAACAATTTTCTGCAAAAGGAGTTTGAAAATTTTAAGACTGATATAAATTCCAAACTTGAAATTGTTAAAGAACAAAATTTGTTGAAAAGTAATTCGATTTTGAAAAAACTTGAAAATGAGATTGATAATTTCAAGAAATTTGAATTTGAGAATTGAGAACTTTTTGAATCCGAGATTTCCGAATCCCAAGCGAAAATTAAATCTCTTGAAAACGAGAATTTGGTTTTGAAACAACTTGACATTGAAAGAAAGATCCCTAATAGTCGATGTTCAGATTTAATGAAAGAAAACAGTGACCTTAAATCCAAAGTTCAACGACTTGAAATAACTTTGAATAAATTTTCAAATGGAGAAAAATTGTTGAGTATGTTGTTGCAAAACCAAAATTCTTTTGGAAATAAACGTGGTTGGCTTTGGGAAAAATAATATTTTTGAAAAAAGAAATTCAAATGATTTTTAAAACCCTTCAAACTTCTTTGAAAAGAATTGTCTTGATAATTTGAACTCGGATAATTTCAAAGGTTTTTCAAATCATTACGGAGATGAGAATTTGTTTTATAGTAAACCATTTAAACATTCTTGGATCCTAAAAGGAAATAAAACGGGCTTCGTTAAGGTCAAACAGATTTGGGTTCCTAAGGGTACGAAAGTTAATTCTAATGGTTTTTTATATAAACAAGTCTCGGTACCAAACATATGAATACAATTGTGAGTGGTTTTACAAATTTTGTTAGATCACTCGATTCTATAAATCATTAGGTAACAAAGGAGGCTGAGGAACTGCTTTGCTAAAGAGAAATTGAATTCAAACTATGTCATATCATCAGGTTATTCACAGTTCCTTAGCCAAGACTGATGAGTCAGAGATTCTGGTTTACACTGATTTCAGGTATGATCTCTGAACTTGTCCTTGTAAATATTCTCCCTTTTTTTCTTGTTTATTTCTTCTTCTATTCTCCTTCTATCTTAGTTTGTTTTGATTTATCACTGTTATATCTTTATTTCTTGTTATGTGCTTCTTAAACTTCCAGTTGCAGTAATTATTTGGAAATTTGCTTTATGTGAATAAAACTCTCTTGTTTTAATCATTTCCATATCTTGAGTTTAAATCTATAATTATTTGCAATTGTTTTGAAGTTTAATTTTTTTATTTTTGAATTCTTAACAGTGTTGAAGCATTAATATCATATCTTGAGCACTGTTATTTTGAATTCTAAATTTTTGAAGATCTAAATAATTAATGAAATTTCACACACTTATGCTGGTTTGAGTTTCTTCCAATTCATTTTGGAAACACTTAAAATATTATACTCAATACAGTACACTGCTTCTTATCATTTGTGATAATTTCATTGATTTTCGGATTGGCTTGAATCACAGTGATGCATCTTGAATTTCACATTTATTCATGATTATTATGGTTGAAATTTGCTTGTTTGAAACATCTGAAATTATAGACATTTTGAATATCACACACCACTTAAATTTGAAATTATCAATCTTGTGTGAATAATTCATTATATTTCAAAACCTGACATTTATTCAAGGGATTTCAAATAAATTATTTTCTAAATTTTCTGGATTATGAATACTTCTCAAACTAGATGTAAATGATTTGAAATTTCTCTTATATTTGTCAGAAATATCTTGAAGATTTCTTTTGAAAAATGGTCTTTGAAAATCACGATTATTTCATGATGATTTGATTTAAATATTTATTTGCTTAAAATCATTTGAACTTATTGATTTACTGAATCACACACATATCTTGAATGTGAAACTAATAATTTGGTGTGATCGATTCATTGAATCTAGAGTTTTTCATATCCCTTAAATGAGTTCAAATAAACGATATTTCTAATCTTGGATCATCTTATGTGACCGTCCTCTGACAAGTCGGCAATGATATTGTTTTCTATGCTGCTCTCATACTATGTCTGCTTGTTCTTGTTTGCGGTTTTGAAAAAAGTGCAAATTTGTTAATTCTGTCTGTTTGGCTTTGTGATTAAGATTTGTTAATAGAGACACCAATTGGTTTCAGAGGTGCTGAATTTTTATGTATATATTTGTCTTATCCCTCTTGTCATGTATAGCTCTTAATATCCCGCTTGTAATTGATTTTCAATTTTAAAATTATTTATTGATTATTCATTCAGAAATTGAAATCTATATCCAAATTGAACTGTATTTTCATCAAAATTATTATCAGATTCTGAAATTATGATGAATTGTGACTGTAGTCTATTTCACAATAAGAGGAGATGTTTATTTCGATTTTTCATGATGGTCGAACATTTATTTTAATATCTTTGAATAGGCAATTATTTCACGAGCATCTTCATTTTCTCTCATCTTTCTACCATCTATCGAGATTTTATAATAATGTGGAGAGTTTAATACTTTTTTATAAAAAAAACTTCTTGAATAAATAATGAAAATATTTGTGATGGAATTGTGGTTATTCTATTATTCAGAATTAGTGATAACTGAAAATTTTCAATGATCTCGGTACATTAGATCATATTAATATGATTAATTTAGAAATTTATTTCAGAAACCATTTCTGTACCTACCACATTTCTATCATCCATATTGGTTTTATATACCAAGGAGTTTTTTTCCTTTTAAAGCTGAAAATGATAAATATATAAATTTTATATATAAGTGTCTCTCTAGTCTCATTTAAAAATCCAAGCTATGGTTATGCATGTTTTTGAGACAACTTATAATTTGAGTTGCGACTGATCTCATTTAAAAATCCAAGATCTGTTATGCGTGGTCAGTGTGCTCTTAAATAATAATACAAAATGTGCTATAAATTGAAATTAATATAAAATCCTCCTTGGTGTTTAAAAACCAGCCTATCAATCCATATTCTAATTTGTGAAATGTGTTGAAATCTTATGACATATTATGATTTGTTGATTGATAGCTATTGGGATTTGAGATTATACGATTTTGTCACTTAAATTGAATTTATAATTATAGTCCAAATCCATCACTGTTTTTTGTGCCTTTTTTTAATAAAATTCTTTCGGAAAATAATTGGAACTCGTGTTTTTTAACTCTCTTCATTTACATAAATTTCATCGTAAATCCGTCATTCTCTACAATGTGAAATATGCCACCAGTTCTCAGTTTATTATGATTTTTGTTGGACTGATTGAGATTTATGATGACTATTCTTCCTCTTAAGCTGAAATCATATTTTAGTCATTTTTTTATCTATATTTTAAATTCTGAATCCTTTTGATGATAACAAAAGGGGGAGAATTCCTTCAGATTTTGATTTATGAGTGAATATTTATAAAGTATTTTTGATTTTGAAAGTTCAATATTATTCAATTCATTTCACTCATGCACAGTTATAGGGGGAGTCTCAATTGTAGTGGGAGCTTTAAATAGGGGGGGTTATGTTCTTTTCTGTCAAACACATTTATTATATTCAAAAACTTAATATTTGATTGTCATCATCAGAAGGGGGAGATTGTTTATAACATCCTGTGAATTCTATAACGTTGAGCTTCACAAATTAAAGTACAATTAATTATAAATGATGAAATCAAGGGAAATGGGTTACGCCATTGCATTTGTCCCGAAATTCTGCTTGAGATTGAACCCAAGTTTGCGTAAAACGTATATCGTATGAAGAAGATATGGATGAACGAAGTTGGGCAGAAAAACCAGAAAACGGATCAGAATGCACTGGCGCACTTGGGAAGTGCAACAGAACAAAGTTGAACTGGCGCACTTGGGAAGTGCGCCAGTAAATTTTTAGCCTGGCGCACCTGCCAAGTGTCAAGTCAGAATGACCTGCTGGTCAGGTTCTGGCTGGCCTGATCCGGGTCTGATTGAACTCTGAGGCTTGGCTGAGTCACTAGGGCTTACATGTCACTTTCTGATTGGCTTCTCTCGAGATGGATGGTCTAGATTCACAATAGCTTCATCGACGGCTCTAATTAGATTGAAATTCTATAAATACAACTCAAGTCTAACCCTAAATTCACATGAATAATAGAATACAAAAGCCGTCATGCTGCTGGAAAGGAACTAGGAATGGCCGTCAATTAGAAAGCCTAGAGACAAGCCAACACCAAAGCTTAGAAACGAACCAAATTAAGAAGAAGATAAAAGTTTAATCAAAATTAATCAACGCAAAGAAAACAGACTTCAAGAAAGGAGGGAAGAACAATAAGCCCCATGAAAAGAGAAGGTGCAATTTCTATGGCATTGTGGGCCATATATCAAAAGACTGCCGGAAAAGAAAGGCGAAGATGGGTGGTTGCTTCCATTGTGGAGAGACTGGGCACCAAGCAAAGGACTGCCCAAAGAAGAAAGGGCAGGGACAGAAAGCCGGATCCACTTCAGGGGGTCAGGTTCATGCGCTAGTGGCACCTCAGTAGGAATGAGGTAGTAATATTTCTGTAGAAAGTGTAGCCTATCTTTATGATCATCCAGTTCGTACAATTTTTGACTCTGGCACATCACACTCTTTTATTTCATCTGCCTTAGTAGAATCTCTGCATCTAGACACCAGTATGGTAGAAGATCCCTTAGTAGTTTCAAATCCAATTTGGGGCTCCGCTTACTTGTCAATGGTTTATTTAGGTTTGAAAATCTCTATTCTCAGCGTTGAGTTTAGTTGTGTTGCCTTTGCCTTAGGCTTCTCGGGATATGGTTTGATTTTAGGCATGGACTGGTTATCCAGTAATGGTGCCTTCGTTGATTGTGAAAAAGGAGTAGTTAGACTCTTGACTCGGCTTGGTAACACTCTAGAAATTTCTTGTAATCCATTGAATGCTATTATGCTTAGTTATCTAGAGTCGCTGGATGCTTCTGATGAAAATTTGCAATCAGTAAGAGTAGTCCGGGAATATCCGGATGTCTTTGAGGTTGTGAAAGGCTTACCTCCGAGGCGGGAAATAGGCTTCCGCATATATCTTTTGAATAACGCAAAGCCTGTAGCTTTACCTGTCAGACACATGGCTCCAAGGGAGAGAAAGGAGCTCAGTAAGTAGGTTAAAGAACTTCTCGAAAAAGGGTTTATTAGATAGAGCATTTCAGAATGGGGTACTCCAGTGGTGTTCCCAACCAAAGCAGATGGTTCGCTTCGCCTTTGCATCGACTATAGGGAGTTAAACAAATTGACCAAGAAAAAAGGCACCCCCATCCTCGAATCAACGATTTGTTTGATCAGCATGTAGGTGAAACGGTCTTCTCCCAACTTGGTCTGGAAACTGGGTTCCATCAGCTAAGAGTAGCTGAAGATAGTATTGATAAAACGGCATTCAAAACCCCAGACGGTTTCTTCGAGTGGCTTGTCATGCCTTTCGGCTTGACAAACGCACCCGCTTACTTCGTAGACCTAATGAGCTGGGTGTTCAGAGAATTTCTCAACAAATTTGTGGTTGTCTTCGTAGACGATATCTTAATCTTCTCAAAGAATGAGGAAGAACATGCTCAGCATCTGAAATAAATCATGGATACTCTTCGGACACATCAGTTAAAAGCCAAATTCTCCAAGTGCCACTTTTGGAGAAAGGAGGTAAGGTTTCTGGGGCATATAGTGTCCAAAGAAGGGTTGGCCGTGGACCCCGCGAAAGTGGTGGTAGTGCAAGATTGGAAGACACCAAGAAATGCAACCGAAGTTCGAAGCTTTCTTGGGCTAGCTGGTTTTTACCGAAAATTTATTAGGGATTTCGCAAAAATCTCAGCCCTACTCACAAGGCTAACAAGGAAGAATCTGGCGTTCGCTTGGGATTTGGACTGCGAGTTTGCTTTCCTACGATTAAAAAGGGCTCTTACAACAGCCGTAGTTCTAACTCTGCCTGATGGAAGCAAAATGTTCACAGTATACACAGATGCATGTGGAATGGGACTAAGCGCTGTTCTAATGCAAGAAGGAAGGGTAGTAGCTTATGGGGGAAGACAACTGAAAGTTCATGAAAAGAACTACCCAACCCATGATCTTGAGTTAGCCGCCATCGTCTTTGCGCTTAAGTCATAGTGCCATTATCTCATAGGTTAGAAGTTTGAATTATACACTGACCATAAATCGTTGAAATATCTCTTCTCGCAGAAGGATCTTAACTTGAGGCAGCAAAGATGGATGGAGTTTCTTGCCTCGTATGAATTTCAAATTTCCTATACTCTGGCAAAGGCAACGTAGTAGCAGACGCGTTGAGCCGAAAGAAACTGGCCTTAAGCCCACTCTTCTTAGAGAGGCAAAGCTTGGAGTATATAGCCAGTTTTAACTTTAGGCCCTCCTCGGATTTTGTACCGGGTTTGTTAGCAACTCTCGAAGTACGCCCTACTCTCTTGGACTCAATAGGGGTTGCACAACGTGAAGACCCTCAGCTTGTTGATGTGATTGGTAAACTTATTAGGGGTGAGACTCCTAGTCACCTCAGTAGGTACGCCATCGATGATAAGGATTGGCTGAGGCAAGATGAAGATTATGCGTCCCACAAGCAGGGGAGTTGACAAAGAAGGTTCTCGAAGAAGCGCATCATTCCAAGATGACTGTACACCCTGGCGGTGATAAGATATACAAGGATATAAAAAGGACTTTCTTTTGGAACGGCATGAAACAAGACGTGGCAGATTTCATTTCTAAGTGCATGACATGCCAACGGGTCAAGGCGGAACAGAAGAAGCCTGGAGGACTACTTCATCCTTTAGAGGCCCCACAGTGGAAGTGGGATAGCATTTCAATGGACTTCATTGATGGACTGCCTAGGTCGAGGAGAGGAAACACTAGCATTTGGGTAATAGTGGATAGGCTTACTAAAAGCGCCCACTTTATACCTATCAAAAGTAGAAGGACCGCCTCATCTCTAGCATCTCTTTATCTCAAGGAAATAGTCCGACTCCATGGGATACCCTCCAGCATTGTTAGTGACTGAGACCCTATCTTCACAAGCGAGTTTTGGCGGAGTTTGCAAGAAGCTGTAGGCACACAGTTATGTTTGAGAACGGCCTATCACCCCCAAACCGATGGCCAGACGGAAAGGGTGAATAGATTTTTAGAGGATCTTTTGAGACTTTGCGTTCTTGACTTTGGAGGGACTTGGGAGGATCACCTTCCTTTAGTGGAATTTGCCTACTACAACAGCTACCAAGCTACCATCGGTATGGCACGCTTCGAAGCCTTGTATGGAAGGCCGTGCAAATCACCAACTTGTTGGTGGGAGTCTACAGATAAGCTTATACTTGGGCCAAACATGATTCGAGAGACTTCGGAGAAAGTGGACTTGATACGTAGGAGAATGAAGACTGCCCAAGACTGACAGAAATCCTACGCCGACAAAAGAAGGACCGACCTTGAGTTTGAGGTTGGGGATAGGGTTTTCCTTAAGGTATCACCTTTAAGGAACGTCGTTCGCTTTGGATCCGCAGGAAAGCTAGCACCAATATTTGTAGGACCGTTTCCTATCATTGAGAAGGTTGGGAAGATGGCCTATAGATTAGAGCTACCCGAGAAACTTGCCGGAGTTCACAACGTCTTTCATGTTTCTCACCTTTGGAAGTGTTTGCATGAGTCAGTGGAAGTGGTGGAACCTAGCATTCTAAAAGAAGCAGAAGTGGAATGTGAAGCAACTGTGAGGAGAGTTCCGACCCGCATCTTAGGAACTGAAGTGAAAAAGCTATGCAACCGCGAAGTCAAACTCATTAAAGTTCAGTGGAGGGACGCCGAGGAAGACGCGACTTAGGAAACTGAAGACAGAATACGCGTTGCCTACCCTCTTCTTTTTGAGGGTACATCTTTGATCTCTCTTTTTCCTTAAGTTATGCTTTATCTATCTTTTTAGGTATATTTCCTCGATCTGTCTCCTAACTCTTTAGGTAGAAAAAAAATGGACGCAAACATGTATTTGAAAACACGTTATGGATGATTGTTGCAAATGGTTGCTAGTGATTGCTAGTGGTTGCCCGTGGATGCATACACACACACACCTTAGGTTATAGATCGGCTAAGTCACTTCATATTGCATATGCATATATGTATTCTCATTTGTATATGGTTGAAAACTTGATATTTTGTCATATGGTTGTCGCATTTGTATGAATAGTTGTGCACACATGTAAAATTATGAGTAGGAAAAATATGCATACATAATCGATTCGTGACACTTACATGATTCGCATTAAGGGGGTCAACTGAATCAGTAGGCCGCCTGATTTCTGCATTAGATAAGGACATGTACACACACACTATGCAGATGATCATGAAGCATTAGAATTCTTTTAAGGACAGTGGATGCCTATGTTTGTTGGTTAAGTAGATGGACCGTTGGATGGTAGGATATACATTCTTCCTAACTTGAAGATTTCGAGGACGAAATCCTTTTAAGGGGGGAGAATGTAACACCCCGTGAATTCTATAACATTGAGCTTCACAAATTAAAGTATAATTAATTATAAATGATGAAATCAAGGGAAATGGGTTACGCCATTGGGTTCGTACCGAAATTCTTCTTGAGATAGAGTCCAAGTGTGTATAAAACGGATATCGTATGAAGAAGATATGGACAAACGAAGTTGGGCAGAAAAACTAGAAAACGGGTCAGAATGCACTGGCGCACTTGGGAAGTGCACCAGAACAAAGTTGAACTGGCGCACTTGGGAAGTGCGCCAGTAAATCTTTAGCCTAGCGCACCTGCCAAGTGCACCCAGGTCAGAATGGCCTGCTGGTCAGGTCCTAGCTGGCCTGATCAGGGTCTGGTCGAATTCTGAGGCTTGGCTGAGTCACTAGGGCTTACATGTCACTTTCTGATTGGCTTCTCTTGAGATTGATGGTCTGGATTCACTCTAGCTTCTTCGATGGCTCTAATTAGATTGAAATTCTATAAATACAACTCAAGTCTAACCCTAAATTCACACAAATAATAGAACAAAAAAGCCGTCATGCTACTGGAAAGGAACTAGGAATGGCCGTCAATTAGAAAGCCTAGAGACAAGCAAACACTAAAGCTTAGAGACGAATCAAATTAAGAAGAAGATAAAAGTTTAATCAAAATTAATCAACACAACGTTAGTCTACCCAAAGGTGCACATCTCAGTTTCAGAATTCAGAATCCAGAATTCAAGATTCTGCATTCGTTGTAAGTATAGTGACCTTTCAGAATATGAACAAAAACTGTGATGTGATTCGATGTAAATGAAAATTGAATTGTGTTGTTATATTGCATAAATTCTATGTATTGTAATGATTCTATCATGACTTGTGTATTGATATTTGTGGCCTTAATTGATTGATGCAAACCTATTGGATATTTGTATATGAAAGTGATAGCAATAGCAAATTGTGGCAAAAACTAGAAATTTGATCCCTTTTTGTACATGTCGATGGTATGGATTATATATAATCCCTTAGTCTAAGTTTGAATTTATGTAAACATGTTATAGACCTTTTATGCCTACATGACCCAAAACCTATGATATCGTTCTTATGTTTATTTGCAAGTATAATTAGATCAATGTTTCACAAACTATGCAAGTTCATGTTTATTTGCAAGTATAATTGGATCTATGTTTCATCAAGTATAATTAGATCTGTGTTTCATAAACTATGCAAGTTCATGTTTATTTGCAAGTGCAATTGGATTATGTTTCATAAACTATGCAAGTTCATAGGCTATATGATTAGATGTTAAAATTGTACATTTTGGTGAATATACAACATGCTAGTTTTGTGGTTGATATTATGCCAAGTTAAACATGTCTAAACACAAGCTTGTATTAGCCTAAACTATGCCATTTCACATGTCACCTACTTAGTCATATTTTGACTTGAATGCAAGTTTCCATGACCCATGTTACATGTTAGTTGAATCGCCAAATTGCAAGTTTATGCGCCACACACCTTTAGGTATTGCCTGTTCTCGATTTCCCCTTTTTTCTCACGTTTATAAAGTTGGGCTGAATTGTAACAAGCCCAGCACATGTTATAATGTTGCGAATAAACGGGGGTAATAACGTTGGGTGTAAAACATGAAAATATATGTAGGCATGTTTGGCACATGCCAATGACAATGACATTTGAGCGGTATGAATTAATATACCCAAAAATAAAAGATATGACATTTACATATATAATTAAGAAGTAATAAAATATGTAAATTTAGAAAACACGATATGCTTAACCCGAGGTTGGATTGAGTTGTGATGTAAACCTGCCCGGACCCACCTGGCTATCCAGTAGTCACAATAATACCTATCCAATGTGGGTAGTTAAGCATTGAGCCCAATAAGGACCCTAGGTTAGACTGAGCTACGGTGTAAACCTTCCCGGAACCAATCGGCACATCCAGTAACCAAAGCAATACCTGTCTAATGTGAGTGGTCTGGTGCTCCTAAGAGGCTAAGGATAGATGGTAGGGTTAAGTCAACTATAACACTTAACCAAATTCAACATGTTAACAAGAATTGATGGGTGGGGTTAGGTAAATACAGACACTTAACCACGTAACATGTTTGACTAGAAATTCCTGGTAATAAGGGACCCATTTCAGCAGTAACCCAAGTTAGGTATCAACGCCACCCTGAAACTAGGCAGGGTGGGGCACGATTACTGGGCTGATTGTAAGCGGTCAAACGACGGTGGTGGGTGCACAGTGTAGGTCTAATGGGGTGCGGGCATGCACACACTCCAGAGCAGACAACCAGGGCACTGGGGACACCAGTAGTATAACCTATGCCTTCTAGAATTTTTGTCGGGCCCCCCCCCATGCGTCTTGATACACCCCATGGTGGGACCAGCATAGGTATCTACAATTCTTGGGGGCCGTATGACACATGTTAACGCGAGTAGGAGTCGATCTTTTAATAAGAATGGGGATCACTTCACCCTCTCCATGGGGTGCCCGTTAGAATAAACTCAAGTAGACGCAGAGATATAGTATGGGTGCGATAGTACATTCGACACTTCCTTAGCTTGTGACACCATCCTATTTTCAGTATATATCTACCATGCCCTTTTCTTATTCACATGCTGAAGAGTTACTAGATTTACTCAGGCTTTATGTCTGACCCTATTTTCTTTTTGTCTTCTTTTCTTTCGTTCCCCCCCCCCTCCCCAGGTCCACCGGGAGGAAACAACTCAGCTCAGTCAGGCTCTGTACAAGCTCCAAGAACGTAAATGTATTATTTGGATCTCTTTTGCTCGGATTATGGCTTTGGATATCACTTTGGAGATTTTTGTCACTTTATTTATGCTTTATGCTTCTTTAATAATCAAGACAGTTATGAGGTTGTAATGATGGAAGCATTTTGAGACAATTATGGAATGTTATGTTTTGAACACGTATTAATGAAATAAAAAGTCTGTTTGGATTCCGCTGTTTAAAATATGTGTATTTATATCTGTCTTTAGTTTATCTATGGCTTTTACTTATAATTCTCCACCAAAATTAAGGCATTCTCTTTATGAGTGACCTTAACAGAGGTTGGGTGTTTCATTGTTGTATATAACGGTGTTGTATACACAGTTATATGATTTTTGTTTGCTGAAAACAACCAAATATATATTATTTTAATGTGTTTATTACTGTATTGTTCTATGTTTAAATTTGCAGATAGGAATATAATATTTATATTTAAATAGAATACTACTGTAAACAAATTTAATTATTCACACAGTATTTTATTTAAATATAATATTTTATTTCAATATCAAACAGTACAGAATTACAACTCCACTATTTGTACATTTCACTAATATTTTTCATCCATACACAGCTCTTAACTACAACCCTGTCAATATACATTCACATTGATTCATATACAGACACTCATCTCTTTATACAGTCACATGTACATTCTTTTACACAGACTAATATATAATGACACATGCTGTCTTCTTTCTTCTGTCTTCATTCTTCTGTTTTGTTTTCTGCCTTCTGTCTTCACCGCTCTCTGTCAGTCCAGTCATCATCTTCTTACCTGTCACAATAGAAACCCACACACAGTATCTAGAACAGAAATGATACTCTAATTTCTAGCAAATATTATTTTATTTTTAAAATTTTATTTGCCTTAGTTTTCTGGTATGTTTCTCATCATTTTTCATGACTTGATCTGATTCATCTGTGTCTAGGCAGAGAGTGTATATGTACAGGGACAGGAAATCTTGTCTGATGGCTGCATATACATACGTGTATACACATGTGCACTGCCACGCCAATCAATGTAGTAGCGAGCAGCTGTGGAGCAGTCACATGGACCAAGCTCGGCATGGTGAAATGGAGCAAATGAACACAAGAAAGATACTGGTTGTGCTAAAAGCATCTCAATATGGTTCAGCATGACAGCGCAAGCTCATGTACAAAGCAGCCCAAGTGTCGAGCCAAGAAATTCAAAAATAAAGGGCAAAGCAGCTCAAATTCAAGTACACAGCACATCCCAAATAAAATGGTCGTGCTCATATGCATCAGTGAACAAGTGCGCTTACACAACAGCAAAGCATAGGGATGGAAGTCAGGGCAACATGCCACAACACAAGATAAACAAGTCAGCAATGTTCAAGCAAGTGAAAGTGTTCTTCAATGTCAAGCAAAGTGGTGTGCACTTCAGTGGAGTGCAAGTGTATAAACCCAAGTTCAGGTGAAGAAAGAAACAAGTTGACATGGCTGCTACAAGTGGTTCAGAACAAGGAGCATTAGATTTCATCATGCAAATTACCATGGCATATCACAAATGAGCAGGCATAATATTCCAGCAAATACAATGAACATAAGTGCATGAATGGTGTTCAACACACAGGTCAGTGTACAAATGCATGTACAAAAAGGATTAAAGCAAGGATCATGGTTCAGCAAAATTTCACAATGGTCAAGACTGCAAGCAACATGAGATCAGCATATATATATATATATATATATATATATATATATATGAATGTATTCATGTCATTATGGAGTACAGGTACACAACTGGCACGAATCTGAACAAGTGTAGCACAGTTCAAAGGGAGGTGCAACAAAACTGTTTTGATCAAGGTCAAGAGTGCAAAACTGTATACAACTATAAAGCAGAGGGGAACATACAAGCAAGTGGTAGAGCAAAGATACAACAGTAATGAGAGAAGGCAGAAGAGCATGCACAGTAAGCAAACATATGCAATGGGTGAACTCAACAGTTTTTCTTTCTTATATATACACAGTTTTATGTTCACAAGTGTGTGCACAATCAGTTTCTACATGCACAAATTTTGAAGTTTCGAGAAATGAATTCAATTGTCCAATCAAGCATGAAGACAACGAACTAAGAAATGAAATTCAATTTCATATCTAAATGTTTCCAGGAAGCTTCCCGTTACAAATAGTACATGCAGAATTCATGGATCTACTCTGTTAAGTTTTTTAGCAAGAAATCAGTGAGCAAAATTTTATGGCAAGTGTTTAATGTTGTTCTAATCAAATTCCTTGTGTCTAGATATAATCATTCAGGGAAAATCAATTCCGAATATATTTGGCAAATTGTTGTGGCATGGAACAATCCAAATCTGGCAAGAAATCATCTCTAGTAATCACTGGAATTATATTCAGGAACACAGGCATCATTTCTATAAAGGAATCTGGATAATTATTTCTAAATTCAGAAAAGGCAAGAAACATTTTTCAGAGAAGATTCATTTTCATTCAAGGCAGTTTTTATAGCCAAGGAATCAGATTCATTCGAGGAATTAAAAAGAGGAAACTCGCAAATAAGGGATAAATGATTCAACAAATCAGCCGAGTCATATAGGAAATCAGAGCGTTAATTAGGATTTCTATAATCCTATTTTAACACCAATCATTATAGGTGTTAGACCAAAAAATGGTTCTAACACCCAAATTGACTAAAATTCTAATAAAATAAGATTAAAAACAGAAAAGAGACACGAGATTTATAGTGGCTCAGCATTAAAGAGCCTACGTCCACTCTATATCACTTTGCTTGATGATGTAGATGAAAGTACAACAAGATATTCACTCAATCTCACTCATTTTTCATATACATTCACTCGATTATATATAAGATATCCTTTGAATCATGATTTGGATTGTTTGGGAGCACTGAAATTCGGTTCTCAATGATACTCAAACTTTCAGAGTGCCAAAAAGATCCCTCTAAATGCCTCTTGATGGGGTATTTATAGGTGAAAATTCCTCCTGGATCCAGGTCGGGTATACGTGGCTTCCGTCCCGTCACTTTCGGGATCGGGTGAGTTCTGGTGAGAACAACACATCTAGTTAGTGGCCAATGTGGGTATAAAGTGGGTGTAACTGTCCCAAATATCTAGGAGATCGTGGATCGGAGTAGCGGGATGCACTAGGTTCGGATCGGATAGGCTAGCAGATGGGGTTCAGATTGGCCCTACTACCTTCGATCCGATCTGAATACTTTCCTTCCTCCTTTGTCTTGTTTTAGTTTCTACTCCTGTAATTTCGATCCGAACCGGATGCATAACAAAGTGTCTTTTGTCTACTTGATCTTCTAACTTCTTGACTTTGTGTTGCCTAGTTTACAAAGTGGGCTAACATTTTGCCCCCTCAAAGGATGCTTCGGTTGGAGACGAAGCATGCTTTGATGTTATCTATTCATTGGTCTTTGAATTTGAGTCGCTGAGAAGTTGTTTCCATTGACGTGTAGGGATATATTGCTTCAGACAGTCACATCTCTTGACGTTTATATATATATATATATATATATATATATATATATATATATATATATATATATCATGTAGCATGTAGGCTACTTTCTTCATTTTTTAACCAGTTTGAAGATTCTTCTTGATTTCCAGTGATCCCTACAGGTAATTCCTTTCCTTATTTCTCTTTTTGCTCCACTATGCGTGTTGAATTAATCTTCTTAGGCTCTTGGGTCGTTTCCTGTTCGAATGGCTTTTCCTATGTCTTCACATTGTTATGCTAACAAGCCCGATATTCATGGACCAGCTTTCCGCTTCCTTTCTTTCTTTTACTTTTACATTTTTAGCGACTTGCCCCAATTTCGAAGAGGGAAAAAACCTAATTCCAATTCTTGAATTC
This sequence comes from Allium sativum, assembly GCA_030737875.1. Classification (NCBI taxonomy): domain Eukaryota; kingdom Viridiplantae; phylum Streptophyta; class Magnoliopsida; order Asparagales; family Amaryllidaceae; genus Allium; species Allium sativum. The sequence goes on from CM060921.1 coordinate 743,644,710, forward strand.
ACGAAGGAAATTCTTCGATTTCCCGAAATAAATCCATAGGTAGGGCTTCAAACAACGACTTAATCCTCCTTTAATTTGTTCTGACTTGAATCCATGAATGGTTTAAGCGATTTTAATGTGAAAATTTGCTGGCATTGGCACCATGTCCTCCACCTCTCCTCCACGTCGTCGATGACCTTGTTGCCACCTCGAGGCTGTTGCGGAGGAGGCCTGGAGTAGTCATTTATCGTGCCAATTTACAAGCCCTAACTTTACACTGATTTTTGGGTAAGATGCTTGGTAGGAGATGAAGGAGCAGAGAGGAAGAAGGAGATGGATTCGATTCAGCTTGGATGCTTCAGAAGGATGGAAGGAAGGAGAAAGGTTGGTTCGGGTCGGAGGAGAAAGATGAGATAGGGGGTTGAAATAAATGGACTAGTCAAGTGATGTTGGTACGGTTCGGGTCGGGGTCAACCAATCCAACCAGGTCAGCCTTTGCCCATACTCCTCCTATCTGAATCCGTCGTTCTCATTGCTTTGATCTAAACTTGTTTAAATAAAGCACCTGAACCGATCCGATTGTTGTGCTCGCACCAAACCGGTTATCACATTCATATCCGATCCGATCCAAAGGCATCACACAAAGACAGCCTGACTAATCCAACTAACATTAACTTTGGTCTATGACATCATGGATAGTTAGGATAGTGCCTTGCGAATACGGACGAACATCAAGAACTATTCTGAATATTGCTGCTTTGTCAAAACTTTGCATTATACTTTCAAGTGTTCACTTTACATCTCCTTCACACACCGTACACACTTTAGTTCACACACATGCACAGGGGGACACGGGCTAATTTAATCTAATTTCTGTTATTGCTTCTTTGATAGTTTATTGACCAAGGCCGAAAGACGTTCTTCTAGACTGGCAAAGAAGATGGAAGTTGTAGAAACTTCTGAGAAATATACTCTCAATGACATATCTTCTTCTTCGGACCCTGAATGGGACGACGAGGGATATGATTATGAAGTAGGGGTGCATAACAGCGAAACGCCTTCTGACAGCGAAGTTTCTCTAGGCTATGAAGAGGAAGGAGGGGTTGGAAATAATCGAGCTCCTAACAAATTCGAGTCAGCCATCATATTGGAATCACCTCAAGATTATGTTGAATCGACGATTGACAACGACAGGCTCATTCGAATATGCTTAAAGTACGGGATACTGAAAAAGGATACCCTAATGCCATCGAAAACTAATCGTCTCACAACCCTCCAGAAGGATTTATGGCAATCACCCGATTGATGTGCATGGTCGGGGCTATTCCGCAGTTTTCTCCTTTTGTTATCGACTTTCTGAGACAGATGCGGATTGCCCCCATGCAGCTGCATCCCAACTCCTATGCTTACCTATATACTTTATATGTAGCATACCATGAGATCTTAGGTATAGAGCTCACTTTCAATGACGTTCATTTCTTTTATAACTTCAAGCATCGGACTCGAGAAACTCCTTCTTTCTCTTACTTCGAATCAGTCCCAAAAAGGAAAATAATTTCAGCGCCTTTTTGCAGCAAGGTCGGCGATTCCAGGCTGGAATGGTTTTATATTAAACAATAGCCGGGATGTGCCAGAAGATGGACAAAATCAAGTAAAGCATTGGTTTTCTAAATCTCAACTCTGAATGTCCACGCCACCACGTTAATCCATTTTCTTTTTGTTTACAGTTGATAATCTAAAACAAATATCGGGTCAAGTGTTCTTTAATCGGATGCAACGGCTCCTCAATGGCGACCAAAAATTTCTAACCATCGATGGAGTCCTGAAGGATGAATACCTTCATCTTCACGGGTTGCTGTCCATTAACCATAGCATAGGTCATGGGTCGGGTCCATATGTATACATCCCCCCAGTGGACGTAATTCTTGAAACGAGCGAGAGCTCGAAAACTCCTACAATGCCACTTCGAACTTCACCTTCTCCATCTTTGACTCAAGACGATGAGCTGGCCAACATGGCCGAAAAGCACCAAGAAGGGTACATCATCCCCAAGGATGCTATCTCTCCGGAGAAGTCGACGTCTTCCAAAGAACCGCCAATAGATGCTTCCCAGGGAGATGCCCCTAGTACCGATGATCCTACATTTCAGGGTTTAGGAGATCTTCCCTTACCTGAAACTATCTACACTTCAGAGGATTTTGGAACAAATTCTTTAGTTTTCACTTTTTCAGAAGAGACCACTCCCGCTAAGGCCAAAGAGCCCACTCGCACTAGTCTGGCTTCGGACTCGGATTTGTCAGGGGGAAAACACCACTTAGGATGCACCTAGCACAATAGCACCACATTTCATAGCACTTACCTTTTGTGAGGACACTGATTCTGAATTCCATTTGCATTGTTGTGCAGGTACAATGTCTCGACCCCATTATGATATCAGGAAACTTCGTCGAAGCATGACTGGCCCCCTTCTGACACTGAGCGTGATCGCCGCGAAGACCGGGGAAGAGATGATAGAAGGCCTCACGACTCTTATCAGTCGCGGACCTCGCGTTCTCGCCCGCCCGGTCGGTTTTAGAACGATACAGAGTCTACCACGGCCGTCCAGGAGAAGACATGTCGTAGTCAAAAGATCAAACCTTTTCTCAAGAAAATGCAGTAGGGAAAAGAGCCTGCCGAAAGATACCGACTCGCGAGGCAAGAATAAGGTTTCCGATAAGCGGCCTAGGAAGGGTGATACGGCTGTCGTGCGCACTCATCCTAAGGATACTGAGCTAACATATCGCGCACCTCCACCATTGGATGCTGAAGCAAAAGTCAAGCGGGCATTTTTGGAGAAAGAATTCCCCGAGCACAACTTTGAAAACCTGACTTTCTTACCCGCTCTCGAGCCTATTTCCTCAAGGTGGGCAGACGAGGCCAAAGCGAAAATTGATGCTGTTGAAAAACAATATTCAGAGATGTTCAAGTATTCACCTAACCTCTCCAGAATCACCCGAACTCTGATTACGATACTGAGTCGATGAAAAATACTACTGCAGCTGACGCTAAAGCCTTGAAAAATTTAAGGTAGATCTTGAGGACACGCAGGCCCAACTTGTCGTTGCTCAGCGGGATGCTACCAACTTCAAACAGCAATTTGAAGAGCTACAAAAACGTTATCATGACTTGCTCGAGTCTCATAATCAAGAGCGCTCGGAGTTGAAAAAGCAAGCAGAAGATGCAAAGTCAGATAATGCTAAAATGCAACTTGCCTACACCGCTCTGGAGCAAGAGAAAGTCGGGTTAGCGAGAAAGAATGCTGAATTGGAGAAGAGAAACGCTGACTTGGCTTCCAAGTTGGTGGAGGCTGAGAATAGGGCTGCCCTAGTGGAGGGTAATGTTGAAAGTGTTATTAAATCTGTCAAAGAGACCCGCAAGCAACTGTCAGAGGCTGAGGAGGAAGTGCACGGTTTCGGTGAATTAATGATCGAATTATTGGCGCATATAACCCGCCGCCGAAACATCTCTTGGATTGAAGATTATCCGACTACCTTGGTTCACGTACGGAGTCAAATTGTTGAATGGGAGTAAGAGGAGCTCAAGGTAGATCCATCGGCGAAGACAAGCTTATGGAAAAATATTTAAGAGACGATGAGCCAGCACGTCTGGCCGAGGGGCGTCACCTCATCGCTGCTGCTATGGAGGAGGAGAAGAAGATGGCCAAGCAAATGAATGTCTCTGAGGCTAGTTTTTCTTCTACTGCCGCTAGAACCTCTGAAGTAGAGGGTTATGACCCCGAAAACCGAGGATTCCTCGGGCATCTCTTTTATCCCCCATACCCGAGATGGCGTCAGAGACGGCAGCTACTCCAGCTGAGAAACCATCGGAAGGTATTTCTACCTTTTCGCCTCAATTCCTCAAGGCCGTCTCCACTTTTCATCACATAATCGGACAATCGACGGAGGATCCTTTATTTTCTCCTGAGTTCATGTAACACCCCACCTCCGTTAAGGTCACTCACAAAGGGAATGCCTTAACTTTGGTGGAGCATTTTAGTAAACAGAACAGAAACTTACAAGACAGATAAAACAGTACTTGAAAATTTTTAACTTTATTACAGCGGAAACAGAAATTAGTATGGTTACATCCTTTCAATTTCAGAATTCAAGTACAAAATATCAGTCTTGTACAAAAGCCTTCAAAATGCATAGTTTAAAATCATAATCCCCATGGAACGGAAGCTATACAGAGCCAAGCCATACTTTAAGCACTTCAAGCAAAGAGAAATCCGGATCAAGCTAAAGTATTTCCCTCCTTGGATAACCTGGGGGGGAAACGGAAGAAAGAAGGCGAAACAACAAGGGTCAGACAAAAAGTCTGGCAAGTCCAGTGATTTTCAGCATATGAACAGATTATAATAATATGATATGAACATAAAACTGGATGTGAGATAACTATAACAGGTGTAGCAGATATAACAGAAAAACAGAATGATATAAACTATTGTTTTACACTTCCCTGCACTAATACTAGTATAACAGAATTAGGTGTCACCCTAATGTCTAAATTGAAGCAGGAACGGGTACAGAATACTTTAACAGAAACAGAATGCTAATAATGGGCCTTTATTACCCGATCAGAAACAGACAGAAGAAGAAACAGATTTATCCCTATGGAAACAGAATGTGGAATTAGGTGTACACTAGTAATGGGCCTTTACCACCCGAACAGACGGTACCACACAGAAACAGACAGGTGTTACCACCCAACAGAAACAGACGGTACCAACAGAAACAGACAGAACTAAGCGTACCCTAAAACCCTACCCCAAGCGATCGGCTCCCTAATACATAAATATCCTGTGTCGGCCCCACAGTAGGGTGTATCACTCCCTAAAGTGACAACCAATTGGCACAGACCTATTTACAGATGTCACGGCGTCTTACATCCTCAGAGGCAGACCGGGATCCCTGCACGCACATGACCCGGTTGGAACGCACCATCAACACCCCTCGCCATTATCAGAATGAACCACTTATAATTAGTTCAGTAAGCGTGCCCGGACCCTACCTACTGTTGGGTCAAAGTTTTGATACCAGAAAGGGTTACTGACTAATATGGGTCCCAAACAACAGATGACACAAGTAATTCCCCTCCTAACCTTGTGTCCCCAGACTAACAGATTTCAGATTAACTTTTTTACAAGTTCAGACATACAGAATTCAGATTTACTAATTCACAAATTTAGTTAACAAGTTTTCAGACTAACAGGTCAGATGTACAGACTTTTCAAATTTGTCTAACTTTGTATTGGGCCTACAGATTCATGGACGGGTTTTACTACATCTATTAACCCCATTGGTTTAACCCTATTTTCCCCAATACGTTTTAGACGTCATTCTTATCTTAGATTTGCATTAATTAATTATTAATGCACAGACCTCTCACATTAGGTCGGTAGCTTGTGGCCGCTGGATATGCCGGGCGGTTCCGGGCAGACTTCTGCCACAAGCCAGACCTAACCTCGTGTCTTAATTAGAGAATTCGCCGCAACCATTGTAAGTAGAGTATTACTTTGGTATGAATAAACAACTGTCTTGATTTGTATGCTTGAATTGGGATAATAAAGTAGTTCATAATTGTGCAAAATTATGTTATTCATTATAAAGAACTACATGCGGTAGTTCTATGCAAGTATACGTTTGGAATATTGCGCAAATTATGTAATCTATGTTGAAGCCACATGTATGTAGTTGATTGAAATTCATGCAAGTTTGGGGCTTTGTTATTATGCCATCATGATGTATATTTTTGTGCATAAATCATTTTGCAAGTAATTGAAACAAGTTTGGTTGTTATAGTTCATATGAAACTATGTTGGAATTTTGACACCATAATCCATGTATTAAGTCATGCTTTTGCAAACTTATGAATATAACTAGGCTATGATTGATATTTGACCATGTTAGTTCTATATTGTTAACAAGAATTATATGATGACATATGTGAGACATGGCTAGGTTAGACTCAAAAATCCCTTTTTGCAAGTTTAAAGCAAACACCATGTTTAGGAATATTTATGCATAAGTATGTTTATACCATCGTTATGTGATTAGACTTAAACCATGATTAAGTTGAACTATGCTTTTGTGTTAGTAACAAAGTATCCCCTTTGTAAACATGTAGAAACCTTATGAACATGACTTGTTTATGTTTATGCTAGAAATACTTATGCCATGCTTATGTTTGACGTTATGCCTAAATAAGAATATAGGTTCATGTTGTAGTTAAACCTATGCAAGTTTACATGCCTTGATTCATGTCACCTATACTACCACTATGCAAGTACACCAGTTTCTATTTTGTATTTCCAACGTCGTATTGCAAGTTCATGCGCTCACATTCCCCTCTTTGTGTATGTAATTACGCTTTAAGCCTCCCCTTTTCGCATGGCTAAATTGTGCTTTAAAAGGCTAAGCCCAAAATATATAAACGGACGTGTAAAACGGGGGAAAATAACGTTGGGTTAAAATTAATTAATGAATGAAAACATGAAATAGAAGGGCCCAAATTCAAGTATGGGTTGGGCCCATGATTGGTGTAACCTTTACACCATTAACTTAATAATGGGCCGCAAATATTTACATATAAGAAATAAAGAAGAATGACAAGATATGTAAATGTAGAACATACGATGTGTTTAACCCGAGGTTGGATTGAGTTGTGATGTAAACCTGCCCGGAACCGCCCGGCTGTCCAGTAGTCACAACAATACCTATCCAATGTGGGAGGTTAAACATGGAGCCCAGCAAGGACCCGAGGTTAGACTGAGTTGTGGCGTAAGACTGCCCGGAACCAACCGGCAATAGGCAGCCACAACAATAACTGTCTAATGTGAGAGGTCAGGGCCTTAATAAGACAATTAAGGCTGAGTCAGGATTGTTAGGATTAAGTGAACTAAAAACTTAATCAAAATGGAACATGCTAAACTAAACGGACTGGTGGGGGTTAGGTAGGAAACACTTAACCAACTTAGCATGTTGGCTAGAGATAGAAAACCTAGTAACGGGGGACCCTTTTCAGCAGTAACCCTAAAAGGTGTATCAGGATACCCTGAAACTAGGCAGGGTGGGCACGATTACTGGGCTGATTGTAAGAGGTCAAAGCGACGGCGGTGGTGTAGCAGTGTAGGTTCTAACGGAGTGCGGGCGTGCACACACCCCGGTGCAGAAAAATAAGGCACTGGACACCAGTAGCATACCTGTGCACTCTAAGGTTGTGTCGGGTTGCCACTATGGGACTTGATACACCCCATGGTGGGACCAGCATAGGTAACTACAGACATCGGGGGCCGTAAGGCACATGTAACTTTGCGAGTAGGAGCCGATCATCATAGAATGGATCACATCACCCTGATTATGGGGTGCAAATTGGAAACTAGTTTATATGGGTTCAGAGATCAACATGGGGTACGATAGTATATTCGACCCTAGACAACTTAACCAAGTTTATAGTGCATGCCCACTTCTTGTTTATACTTATCATACCCAGTTCTTTATTCATAGACAAAATAGTACTAGACTTACTCAGGCTTTATGTCTGACTCTACTTTTCTTTCGTCTTCTTTCTTCCGTTCCCCCCCCCCCCCCCCCCAGGTCCTCCGGGAGGGAACACAGCAGCTTGACCTACCTCAACATCCAGCTTGAAGAAGAGAAATGTATTGCTTGGACTTTCCTGTTTTGAACTATGGCTTTGGACAATCCACTATGGGGCTTTTGCAGTTTATCTATGTTTTATTTATGCTTCTTTAAATAATGTACTCAAGACAGATTATGAAAGTGTTATGTTATGTTTTTGGAAAGGATGTTGTTGTAACACGTATTTGACTTTATGAAATAAAAGTTTGTTGTTCTTCCGCTGTTTACCAATATGTGTTCTTATATCTGTCTTGTATATCTGTGACTTGTACTTATAAACCTCCACCAAAATTAGGGCATTCCCTTTGAGAGTGACCCTAACGGAGGTGGGGTGTTTCAGTTCATAACTGTTACTTCTCATTCTGTAGGTGTCGAACCGACTGAGAAGATTGGTGGGCCTCAGGGAACCACCACTGGAACAAAACCCACGGAGAAGGCTAAATGGGGAAAGGACAGGGCTGCCACTATTGATTCAGGAGAGAGGGAGCTGAACCATCTAAGGCTGATGCTCCTCACAATGACGAGATGATAGACGCCTTGAAAGATGATGGCGGCAACGAGGGACATGAGGAAGACCCTGAGGTGGCTATAGTTGGGGAGTAAAAAGCGCTGATGACATCACTTTGGCTGCACTGAAAGCTGAGCAAGACAAACGTATGCAGCTTAAAGTTGAAGACCTGGACATCGAAAGCCTTTAGCCTCTTACAGTGGTGGATGCTGGATCAAGGTTAGTTGTTAAGCTTTCGACTAGGTCTATTACAGAAGAGCTTGCTAAAAAGTCTTCTCTTGATTCCAGTGTTCTAATTCCTGGGAAAAAATCAACCGATTCTAGCACTTCGGTCACAGGGAGGAAAAAACCAAAGCGCATTCTAACCAATGCAGAAAGGGAGGCGAAGGATGCTCAGAAGGCTGCTAAAAAATCCAAGTCCACTCCAAGGTTTAAGCGATGAAGTGCTTTACTTATGGCTTTTTGATTGGCCCGCAATTGTTGCAGCGAGCGCGACCCTTGCATCTTCTTTTTTGCTTGTTTTTCTTGTACAAGCTCACATGTTTGTGAATAAAAATAGTTTATTTCCTGCAATGTCTGATAGTTGTACGTTCATTACTTAAATGAAAATATGCAAGTATGTCAAATTAAAGTCATATAATGAAGTCATTGCTGGAGGAAACATGTATACATATACATGCCTCCAGTCAGTCTTCAATGACTGAGGAAGAACTACTCAAGATTAAATTAAAGAGTCCAAATGTCCCTGATTCTCCGACGGGGGCCATATTCCTTTCGTCATTGATGCCTGTTCTTTCTGTCATATTTATACTCTCCGGTCTCATATCCAGGCTAGAGTTTTCGCAGAAGCGGTCTCTCATCTGGGTGCACCTTCACGCCTCAGAGGACGTCGTCTTCCTGTCCTTTATACTCTCTCTTGATTCTTGAGAGTTAGAGTTAAGAATGTCATCTTCCCATTCTTCTATGTCTTGTTGTACAAACAGTCGTTGTGTTTGTTCTTGCATATAAGCTATCTCCAACTTTCCAAATTTTAATTTAACATTTCGTATTCCACAGTCATAATAGAATAATAGTTGAAGATATAAATAATACAGGAAAGTAAATGGCATACGATATTTTTATAGTGGTTCGGCTAAGTCGTAGCCTACATCCACTTTATAGTCCTTTGTTCGCATAAATAGAATTTTTTAAGGCAAGTCGTGCCTTTTTCCAGGGTTCATAAAAAAAACAAAAGAAAATACAACATCCCTAATTCAAATATCACATCAAGTGCTGGGCATTCCAAGCCCTAGGCACTTCTTCACCATCTACGGTCGTTAACTTGAAGGCTCCTATCTCAAGTTTCCGTTGGACGGCGAATGGTCCTTCCCACTTTGGACCGAGATGATGAAGGGATGGAAAAACTCGCTTTATCATCAAATCCCCTGGCTCAAAGTTCTAAAGCGAACTATCTTTTAATAATTGCATGCCATCTGACATCGATGTCTTGACGCATGCAAGTCTGCTTCGTCCCTTTTCTCTTCGACTTCATCAAGGGACTCGAGGAGGAGTGCTCGATTCGTCATCGGGTCATAATATGTCACCCTATGAGAGGGAACTTCAAGCTCTATGGGGATTACCGCTTCTGTACCAAATGAGAGAGAGAAAGGAGTATGACCGGTAGCTGTCTTAAACGTTGTCTGATATGCCCACAAAGCCAAGGGAAATTCATTCTCCCATTTTGATTTTGCACATTCCAACCGCTTCTTGAGGATGGGTTTTATTACATTATTTATTGCTTCTATTTGCCCATTCGACTATGGATGGGCGACTGCAGTGTACCGCTTGTCAATCTTGTATTTCTGGCAGAAATTTCTTAATTCAGCGCCATCGAACTGGGTTCCATTATCAGTTATAATGGTCCTTGGAATCCCAAAACAGCATATGATATTTCTAACCACGAAACTTATCACCTTTCTCGCCGTGATTTTGGCTAAGGGCTCGGCTTCCACCCACTTCGTAAAATAGTCCACGGCGACTATGCATACTTCGCTCCTCCTTTGGCAATCGATAGAACTCCGATGATGTCAATTCCCCACATGGCTAGCGGACACGGACTCTCCATCGACTTGAGCTGGGTCGGTGGTGCTCTGGGGATCTTGGCGAACCTCTGGCATTAGTTGCAGCGTCGTGAGTAATCTGCTGCATCTTTATTAATAGTGGGCCAGAAATACCCATACCGCAACACCTTTTTTGCTAAAGTCTGACCCCAGTATGATCTGCACATTCACCTTCGTGCACTTCCCTTAGTACATGCTTGATGTCGTCGTGCGCTATACACTGTAACAGGGGCATAGAAAATCCTTGCCGATAAAGGGTATTATCTTGAAGGACATATCTGGTAGCTTTGCGAACTATGGCTCGCCTCTCACTTTTCTTTGGCGGGAGTACTCCGTTTCTAAGGAAATTCTTTATTGGGGTCATCCATGACTCCCTCTCCGGTTCTGCTTCGAAAGCTAATTCAATTTCCATTAACTCAAAGCTTGGCGATCCCAACGTCTCAATTGGAACCATTTCGGTTTCCTTCGGATTGTCGGAACTTGCCAGCTTCGCTAGCCGGTCTGCCTTATGGTTTTTATCTCTTCGGATATGGGTTATGTTATACCATTCCAAGTTGCTCAACTACTCCTTCTCCTTTCCAAGATAGGTAATAAGTCGAGGTCCCCGGGTCACAAACTCCTTTCGCACTTGGCAGATGACTATTTTTGAATCGCAGAATATATCTAATGCCTTTATTCCGAATTCCTTAGCAAGTTTTAGTCCGGCAATCAGGGCTTCATATTCAGAGTCATTATTGGTCGCTGAAAATTCTTGTCATAGAGCGTAACATAAAGATCGTCCTTCAGGAGTAACTAAGACGACTCTAGCTCCGGCCCTTCGGTCGTTATTGGCTCCATCTATGTATAACTTCCATGGATCTAATTCTTCCTCTAATTTGACCACCTTATCATCGATTGTCTCTTCCTCTGGAATTGTGAACTCTGCTATAAAGTCAGCCAAAGCTTACCCCCTGGTCGATCTCCGCGGCTGAAAGTTCAAATCAAACTGACTTAATTCCATATTCCACTTGATCAACCGTCCTGATGCTTCGGGTCTTTGCAACACCTGTCTTAGAGACTGATCGGTGTATATGATTATTGGGTGAGCTTGAAAATAATGGCGAAGTTTTCGGGAGGCGATCAGAAGGCTGTAAGCAAGCTTCTCAATCCTGGGGTAGTTACGTTCTACAGCTGCCAATTTCTTACTTACGTAATATACCGGCCTTTGCACCTTGTCTTCTTCTCGGACCAAGGCGGTGCTAACGGCGTGAGCCGATACTGCTAGATAAACAAACAGTTCTTCATGATCCACTAGCTTTGACAAAACGGTTGTCTCTCTAGTAAGTCTAATAGATTTCGAAAGCCCTCAACACAGTCCGAAGTCCATTCAAAATTTTTCTTTCCCCTTTTTATTAGGTCAAAAAAGGGACACATTTGTCTGTTGCTTTGGAGATAAACCTACTCAACGCAGCCACCTTCCCTGCAAGACTTTGGACAACTTTGATTCTTCGCGGTTCCTCAATGTTCCTTATCACTGCTATTTGACTAGGATTAATTTGAGTTCCCCGAGAGCTCACGATGAAACCCAGAAACTTTGCAGATGCCACTCCAAACGAGCACTTCAAAGGATTTAACTTCATTCGATACTTTCGCAGGATACCGAACATCTCTGCCAAGTCATGCGTATGGCTAGAGGACTGCCTCGATTTGACAAGCATATCATCCACATAAACCTCCATGGTTTTCCCTATTTGGTTATAAAACATCCTGTTCACCAAGCGTTGGTAGGTAGCTCCAGAATTTTGCAATCCGAAAGGCATGACCACGTAGCAGTACAACCCCAAATTTATAATAAAGCTCGTGTGCTCTTGATTGGGCACATGCATGGGTATCTGGTTGTACCCGGAATATGCATCCATAAAAGAAAGAAGTACATGTCCTGCTGGTCTATTCTGGGGAGTGGGAAGCTATCTTTCGGGCAGGCTTTGTTCAAGTCTGAAAAATCAATACACGTTCGCCACTATCTGTTTGACTTCTTTACCAAAACAGGATTCAATATCCACTCGGGATATGTCGAATCTCTAGTAAATCCGTTCTCTTTCAGCTTCTCCACTTCTTCTTTTAGAGCTGTCGACCTCTCTGGGCCCAACAAACGTCTCTTTTGCTTTACAGGCGGGTGTTTCGAGTTTATACTCAGCGAATGACTCATGATGGATGGTGATATCCCACACATGTCAGCGTGGGTCCAGGCAAACACATCCAGGTTTGCCTTCATAAAGTTAGCCAGTTCTTTGGCTCGGTGCGGATGCACCTGGGATCCAATCTTCAAAACTTTTGTTGGATCAGCTTCATCAATGGGTATATCCACTGTTGTTTCGTTAGGAGTTGCCTTTTTATCCTCAAGTTCCTCATCTTCTCTAGGATCTAGGTCCTCAGGCATTCCCTTGGGCAACTCCTTCGGGGCTGATCCCTCTAATTGCTATGTCAAACCCTCCTTTGGAGGAGGTGAAGTACTTTTAGTATCGATGTTAAGTCCCTTCATCAGCATCTTTAATTCAGCAATATAACAAGCTCGCCCAGAGACTTGGTCTCCCCTCATTAGTCTTGTTCCGGCTTCAGTTGGGAACATTAGCAATAAGCACCATGGTGCGATACAAGCCCTGAAATCTGCAAGGGCAGGCCTTCCTAAAAAAGCGTTGTAGGGCGAATCGATATCTTGCACTACGAACTGAAGTATTCGTACTCTTCGACGATCCCCTTGTCCAAATGTTACGGGTAATTCTATATACCCCATTGGAGTTGTCGATGCCTCATTGAAGCCACGGATCCAACCTTCACAGGGCTTCAAATCTCCTGGCTTGAGTCTCATCTGATCAAACGACTTCTTAAACAGAATGTTGACAGAGCTTCCATTGTCTACTAGTACCTTATGAACCAGTGCCAGCCCAATAGTAGTGGTAATAACCAACGGATCTTCGGTAGGTGATTGGATTCCGGTATCGTCTCTGCTACGGAATACCACATCATCGAACATTGTACTCTGTTGTTTCACAGGGGTGATATCTTCCAAATCATTACACTCATTCACATCTATGTGCTTAACTGCATTAACGTATTGCTCCATTGCTCTGAAACTGTTGATTGCTGGATAGGGTCCACCTACTATGGTGTTAATGACAATCCCTTTACCCTTTTGTTACGCTGTAGGCTTGGGAGCAGACTGATTCTGGTTTGGGGCCTATCCTCCTTGCCCCCTGTCCCTTGGGGCAGCCTTATACTCATCCAACTTCCCTTCACGCAACAACTTCTCAACCACATCTCTCAAGTGTTGACATTCGTTCGTTGAATGTCCGTGGGTTCCGTGAAAAAAACAAAATTTTCCGGTAGCAATTTCTTTCTTTGTCGAATCTCGTGGCGGTGTTTTTTTGTATTGCAAAACATTATACGTTCCTAAATAAATGTTCTCCAATGTATCATTCAATGGTGAATAATTTTCAAAATTCTGGAACTGGGGTCTTTTGTCAAAATTACTTCCTCGGTTCCTGTTTCTCCTATTACCATTCTCATTACGGTTGTTGTTGCCCCCGTTTCCATTATTATTGTTTCCATTCTTGTTTCCAACATTCACTTCGACTTTCCCAGAGCTTTCTCCAGACTGCTTTACAGTAACATTACTCCGAACATCTTCTTTTGAGGCCGCTCCGGACTTCCTCTTTCTGTTTGCCCGTGCTTCCTCCCGTCTTAACTGAATATTGGCCTTCTCATAAATAACTCTCTTGTGGGAGGCGGCTTCCCAGAAAGATAATCTCCAAACTCTGAATCAGGATCAACTCCCTCCATTAAGGCCATCAAGATGGTAGGCTCATGAGGGTCGCTGACTTCTATTACAGCTAAATTGATACGGTCCAGATACGACTTCAAGGACTCACCTGTTGCTTGCTTAATTCTCGATAATTCGATAACAGTCTTAGACTTTCGGGCGTGAAGTCGGAATTGATTCATAAAACATTCACTTAATTCTTTGAAATTCGATATCGATCGAGGAGGAAGTCGGGTAAACCATAGTAATGCTATGTCTTCTAAGTAAATCGGGAAAGCCTTACACTTCACAGCATCAGGAGCAGCTGCAGCATTCATAAACCATGCGTATCGCATCAGATGTTGTCCCGAGTCAGTTCTCCCGTTATATCTGTCCATCTACGGCAAATTAAATCGTCGAGGGAACTGAAACTCAAGAATGTCATCAATAAAGGGAGTATGGCTTCGCTCAATACCATAATCTTCATTGGTGTAATTTCTACTCTCAGACATGATCTGGCGCACCATAGCCCATACATCAGCATTGGTCAAGGGCCGTTCAGGCTCCCTGGCCCGGATGTTCGGGTTTCTTCTGGGCTCCTGATCAGGGGACACCCTCCTTATTCTAGCGGCTTCTGCTCTTCTTTGCTCCCTACGTTCCCAGTCGATCACGGGAGGAAGGGGCTGAAGCATTTGTCCCTCAGTGGGGTTGGTAAGGTTAGGATCTCTAGGCAGAACATGAAATCCTCGCATTAGTAACAGCATAGGCTCTCTCAAGCTCGGGTCATCAGGTCCTAACACACGATCGGCATCTTCGCGGGATCCCAGAGATACGAAAGTCATTTGTTCCAAATTCTAAGGTCGTTCAAGTGGCCTTCTTTCACGAGGTCGCTCTTCCTCTGGGGAAGAAGACTAATCCACTGCAGTGTGATGAACTAGGGAAGGGGTCCTCTGCCTGCGAAGCTCGCCAATCTACCTACTTATGGTTCTCATATTCTCTTGCATCATAAGGTTGGTGCGCTCATGGGTTCTCATAGCCTCCCTAGTGCTCTCAAGCATGTCGAGAAGGCGCAAAAAATCTCCTTGTGTGACAGGCCCAGACGGATTGATCTGGTCATTGGTCCTGGTGGCTGGAGTCGAAGCATTTGGAGGGGCTCGAGTAGAGGTTCTAGCATCACCTAGACTCAGGTGGGATCGGAGCAAATGACCTGGCCGGATCAGTTCGGGTTAGGGGAGCGCACCTCTTCAACATCTTCTACTTAGGTCAGATCGCAGCTTTCCCTCTATCACCGGTTCGGATTTCCTGAGCCAGTCCGATCCGCTCCCGAGCTTTGCCCATGAGACCTCGTCACGACCGCGTTTCGATGATCTTCGCCAACTTTGTTCCCTCGACTGGTTTGAACTTCCTTGCCTTTTCCTTTGGCCATAGTTCTTCAAAAATCAATCAACAAGTACTTAAAAGCATCGAAAATTGGGGATTAACTTCTTTAAACTCAATGGTCCAAAAGTAGAACGATAATCCAGAAAAACAGAGAATTCAAATGATTCTCAGTGAAAGCACAAAAATGTTTGACCAAAAAATGGTTCTAACACCCAAATTGACTAAAATTCTAATAAAATAAGATTAAAAACAGAGAAGAGACAAGAGATTTATAGTGTTTCGGCGTTAAAGAGCCTACATCCACTCTATATCACTTTGCTTGATGATGTAGATGACAGTACCACAAGATACTCACTCAATCTCACTCATTTTTCATATACATTCACTCGATTATATATAAGATATCCTTTGAATAATGATTTGGATTGTTTGGGAGTACTGAAATTTGGTTCTCAAAGATACTCAAACTTTCAGGGTGCCAAAAAGATCCCTCTAAATGCCTCTTGATGGGGTATTTATAGGTGAAAATTCCTCCTGGATCTGGGTCGGATCGGGTATATGTGCCTTCCATCCCGTCACTTTCGGGATCGGGTGAGTTCTGGTGAGGACAACACATCTAGTTAGTGGCCATCGTGGGTTGAAAGTGGGCGTAAGTGTCCCGAATATCCAGAAGATCGTGGAGCGGAGTAGCAGGATGCACTAGGTTCGGATCGGATAGGCTAGCAGATAGGGTTCGGATCGGCCCTACTACCTCGGATCTGATCCGATTACGTTCTTTCCTCCTTTGTCTTGTTTTGTTTCTACTCCTGTAATTCCGATCCGAGCTGGATGCATAACAGAGTATCTTTTGTCTACTTGATCTTCTAACTTCTTGACTTTGTGTTGCCTAGTTTACAAAGTAGGCTAGCAATAGGCATATAAAAAAATAAAAATTGAAAACCAAAAATAATCTCAAGAGCAAAAGTTTGAAATCAAGAGAATACTCACTATTTTCCTATCATTTTCGATCGTCCAAATCCCAAATCATAGTACCAAAAAGCGATGAAGAAGTCGAGCAACAGAGAGCATCATTCCATCGAGCATCGAAATCGATTTGGGGGTTCATTTCAGAAAACCCTAATTCTCTTATCCGTCACCATTTTTAATTTCCAGAACAAAAGGGAATCGGGCAAATAAAAGAAAAAGGGTCGGCCAAGTATTCATGGACTAAGCCATGTTTAAATAAGAAAAAGGATGACCATTTATATTTAAACTCCTCTATTCATTTTAATAGGGGTTCCTTTTGATTTTATTTTTTTGTAATTTTTCAATTTCTTTCGTAATCAAACGAACAGTTTCTATTGTGTGTAAAATATAGGAAATCAGTCAGGGTATTGACTGATAGTTGACAGAGTCTGTAAAATCTGGGTTACTAGTTACGGGGTCGTAATCAGGGAAAATCTGATCGAGGGGATATCAATCAGTCTAGGGTTTTGAGCGTAGGGTTAGGACAGGAGCAGGCGTTGCGAGTGTCCATGGTCGTGTATGCGGGATCTGTTTATGACACCTAACAGAAACCTTAGGAATGCAGCAGTAGGCAGGATTTTGTCGGAGCTGGGTATCTCTGTGTGTTATTTCTTTTCTGCTTTTTATTTCTACTGCAGTTTGTGATCTATTTATTATTTAATGCTCTGTGATTTTTTTAATATCTCGTAAAAACTATGTAAAACCTTATTCACCCCCCTCTAGGGTTATTCTAGATCCAACAGTTACTTTTATTTATTTACTAACTAAAAGTAACTGGACTTGCCAGACTTTATGTTTGACCCTTTTTGTTTCTCCTTCTTTCTTCTGCCCCCCTCCCACCCCTAGGTTCTCAGGGAGGAAACACTAAGGCTTAGTCAGGACTCAGATATTACCTTGCTAGGAGCTACTTCTGAAGTATGGCTTGGGTTTTTGTCTCTACTATGGCTTAACTCTTTAAATTAGCGAATTATGTTTTTATATTCTTATATACTCTGATGATGCAAAACAGAAGTTATTTTATTATAATGGTTTTTACGACTTATGGTATTATGGACAACGGTATTTTAATTTATTTTGAAATAAAAAATTAAATTTCCACTGCTATCTTATTTATATATATCTTGTAATTATTCTATGTCAATTTACCTATAACGCGTCACAGAACTTAATGCATTCCCTTAGTGAGTGACATTAACGGATATGGAGTGTCACAAATAAACTCCGAGTCAGTCATGGGACTGTTGTGAGAACTAAAACAGTTATTAAATCTTTAATTTAAAAGTCAGGAAATCATGGGACGACGTCGTATAACACGGAACGGGTTCACTCCACATGAATCTCAGTTTAAAATAAAATAACGCAGTGCTTTTGGAAAAATGAAGCTATTATAAGACTCATGTCCCATCACCCAATGCAACGCAAGCCGGAGGATAGAGTTTTCCCTTCTAATAGCCAAACATGCTTCGTACGTTTAAAACAAATCATTTTGATATTACTATAGGTGCATAGTGTCGAAACAATTTTAAATATAAATTTATCAATCATAGACGACATTGGTACCTTATATCTTGTCATCATACTAGTTCAACAACTAAAACCGAAAAAATGTCGTATTGGAAATTGGATTTCCATCTATGAGTGGAGGCAAGGGATGTCGCATCTTCGATTCGAGACACTCTAGCCTGTGCCTCAAGATTTAGCCGCAACTGCACCTAGATCTTCAGGGTCGGTCCACACTTACTTTAGTGGATTGGTAATTCCTGAACAATACATTTTCCTGCCCTATAGGGCATAAATCTGGTTAGTATGTCGACCAATCATATCCGAGGCGCCTCACAATCCATCATCCACATAAGTAAAAATGTATGGGCTCTATACCATGACACCACTTCTAACTGGAAAGAAATGCATGCACTCCCTATAGTCACTATCCCGTTTTTGGCTCATACCGGATGTGAGGCTCACGAATTAACGCTATACACAAAGCTATGCTACTTAAAGTCTTGCTTTGATCATCAACCACAAGACTCTGCTTTTCAACAAAAGCCTTGATCATTTTCATCTCAGCATGCCACAATGGAAATTCATGCCATACAACTGATGTCTACCAATATATAACCCCTAAACTCGTACGTCTCACGGAAGGGTGTTCAGCAAGAGAATAAATTCTTCCCCACCCAACAGATATATATTTAATAGAAATAAATCAATACAGAATGAAATCCAATGTCAAACACATCCGTTTACAAGTCCGTTTTAGGTCTGAATGAAACCGTAGTTACCTTATTCCTCTTCCCATATGCCCAATACAAGAGGGAGAGAGGTCCTCGCATATCCGGTCGATATCCAAGTACGTCTGTACAATCACCACTTATTACCTTATCTTGGGAGTACTGCCCAATCAAGACATTAGTAATCATCCAAACGAAATGAAGATCTCCGGTTTTCAACCACCGTCTTTATCGGCGCCCTTTAGTCGTCGTATCAGTTATTCAAAATGGCATAATCCCGGCCTTTCCGAATAACTCGCGCATTTTATAATCAATAATTAAGTGCTATAAAAACTTATTATACGCCTCATTGCAATTCAGAATATTCTTTTATTCAAATATTCACATCTTTAGGCAAAGGTTACCATTAATTTTATCAAAGATAGGTTTATTTAAACTGTTTCTTTAATCTTCTTTTGGATATCCTTTTAAAAGATTTTATTTTATCTTTTAACAATTCTAAACCAAATTAAGTTTTATAAAACTAGTCGGGATTATCGAGCCTTACCGAAGTAATCATTTATTTTATTATCCTAATCCCAACCTATTCATCCCATGGAGCAAAACTGGTAGTACTCCATATCGAACACCCATAGTGTTATCGGTAAATTTAATTACCATTTCACGTTCAAATCTAATAAAAGATTTAACTATCGCTTGGAGTAAAATGGGCGGTACTCCGTTGTCAGTCATTTCATAAATTCGATAATTTTAATTATCACATTCTCATTTTAATCTTCTTAAAGATTCATTAAAACTCAGTCTTAGTTTTAGTCTAAAAAATCATTAATTAATGATTATTTAACTTTAGGAAAATTAATTTTGTCTTTAACTAGGTTAAAGAACCCATATCATGTAAAACACAGTTCACGATAAACCCAAAATCATCTTTCATTAAAATGGAATATTCAAGGAAATCTGATTGGTATATAATTTGTATAAATTTCCATATCAGACTAACACTACAAATGGAATAACATCAAAGCTTTTTAAATTCCATAAATAGTACCGGTCCTTCACAGAAGCTCATCTCGATTATTACCAAATCGAGTTCCATTCAATTCCAATTTAATATATTTAATTGGAAAACTTTAACTTTGGAAAATTTCCATTAAATCTTAATAAAAAATTTATAAATTCGAAATCATATCTTTATAGTTAATTGGGTTGTAAGAACAAATGTTGTCTTAAACATCTTTCACAATGAACCCAAAATCAACAACCATTTCAATTCCAATTAATAAATATAATAGGTTAACTTCATTAATCTTAATTGAAAGATTTATTCCTTTCTCAACTGCGTTCAAGAACATTTTTATTTAAGACACCATTCACGACAAACCCAAAATCGAATTTGATATTGAATACAAGACTCAAAATAAAAATTATATCGGCTTATATTCAATATCAAATTATGAAACCAACAAATATCGTATTGGGAATAACGATATATATATCTTCCAAATTCCTCAACAATATCCATATAATCATGGAATCCAATGTCGAAATATTCCGAAGATTATTTCCATTCAGATCCATTCCAATTTATTCGTTGGAAAACTCAGATTATTACAAAACCACTTCAATTCCTTTCAGATCTCTATTCTAGTTGTTAACTAGTTCATTTTGATAAAAATATCATTTATCTTTACAAATATGGAATATTTCATCTAACGCTTTCCAAATCATTTATTATGATTTTATGTAATTTATTCATATTTTTAATGATTTTAATATCGCCACTTTAGTCGATTTTCATATACGGTCATTGAACTGCATTTACAGCGACCTTTTCTAAAATAGATTTGGACATAATTGGAAATTCAACTATTCAACTTAAATTTATTGGAAAGGTCTTTTTGATACGAATCCAACGTTCTGTTTTAGGAGAGTATGACGGTCGGATCTCCCGTTACATCGATTTGAAGTTAATGGTTGAAATTCACGAACGGTCGCTGCGCTGCGCATTTTATTCAAGCCATTATATATAGTTATATATAATATATATATATATATATCGTCGATTTCCATTCATAACATATTTTATAAATCATTTATAAATTCATTTTAAAACGATTTCAGCTTCATTTTCAATTTTAAATCAAAATTGAATATTCTATATCATTATAATTTGAAAACGATAATATTTTCAAAATAACTGATTTTGAAATCCATTTCCTTTTTGCATTCACTATAAAATAAATAAAATCGATATAACAATCCATTCGAATAAAAATGGTTTTTAACTACTTAACTTGGCTTCACATTTCAATATTTTTGTGTCCATCCAAAATCAGACATCAAAATCATATTTTGATTCTTTTACTAAATATTAATTTTAAATATTCGTTATTTCTGAATCGGGAATGCGACTCAATCAATTACCATATAATTTCAGTTATATGGATTTCATACATTGCATGTATTCCACAATAATGATAAATAAACATTAACCATTCAAACATCATGCGGAGTGCTATTTACAACTGTATAAGCATTAAAATAAATAAATAACGCTCATCACAGTCAGTCCATCAATCGATCGACATACAACTAAATATTGGGATTAGTGTATGTAAAATATCATCGCGATACCTGTGTGGGGCTTTCAAACAACAACGCTCAATTTAAAAAAATCATTGGTTAATAAATTTAACCAATTCTGATTCGGTTTGAATTATTTTTCTGGTTAACCAATTTTCACTATTTATATTATAAATAGATATTTATAATTTAATGTCAACAACCACATTAATGTTAACATTATTATTAATACTTTAAACATTTCAACATCACAAATAATACACAATACAGTCAATTTAAATCGTCCATGGTCTGCGGACGAGGAAGGTGAGCTAACAGGCACTGTATACAATTTATAATGATTAAAACTGATAAAAATCTACACTGGCAAATCTATATATTTTTATACATGAATACAATAACATGATAAAATAACTTTGAGTGAGAAAGAGTTCTCGGTTGGTTTCCAATCCGCCAATCTTTATTTGATGATCGTTTTAACAAAATTAAATAGCCATTTAATTTTATCAAAAATTCAAACTGCCTCCGTTTCCATTCTGGTCAGTTCCATTGTGAAGCTCTCGTCCATATGGTTCCAATGGATCTTGTTTCGCTGAATTTCGATAACTTATGAAGAAGTTATATGTATTTTTCAATATTGAATACCATATACAGTCATTAATTAATAATTAATTTATTATCTTAACATTAATATTCTTCCACCTATCTAAAAATCTCGTAGTCTCCTCCTTTATCTTTGCCATTGTCGAATTTTTCAGGACCCAAACTCCGTTGATGATTCACGAAATCAAAAACCAGTGATACCGTTCTTCCTCTCTTCCATAACTCAACAATGCCATCTTCATCAAGTCCAACTCGATGCTCCTGGAAAAACGCATCGATAGACCATGTTGAGCACTCCCCAGATTTCGAACGACACTTTCCCCCTTCAAATTCCACCAATTTTGCATACGAGGTGCTAAGCTCCCTCCTCACTCCAGAAACAACTTCGAAAACCCAAATCGATGACTGTTCTTTAACCTTTTGCGAACCTTAGTTTGTGTCCTTTCACGTTGTTCAAAAATCAACATACAAAAATATTGCAGAAACCATGGATGCACACACGAGGGTGAAGAGAACTTCCATATGAATTCGAATATATGTGTTTGATAATTTATCACATTTTACTTGAATTTATTCTTGAAAATTAAAGCCTCATTTTTGCTGTGTGAATAAATTTGAAGGCGACGTACTGTTTTGTTGACTGCGGGAGAAAGAGGGATGTTTAGAAATGATAATGACATTATATAGTAGGTGTATATTTTTTTATTTGCTTATATATTTTATTTTATTCGATCTTTACCATTAACTGTCGTTTTAAAATTCATACGACCACATACGAATTATGATTTCGATAAAAATTAACACACAACTATATCTTGACATCACAAACCCAGACTTGTTTCGTCGAATTTCAAGTCCGTTTGCTCCATTGGCGTATTTTTAAAGTCAAAATATAGACTATTTCATATTAAAATCGCACACTGTCACATGCTCGCTCCAAAAATTACAGAAAAATTAATATGGCTATGTTTTGACGATACGGTCCTCACAAAATTAATTTCATCGTATTTGGAGACTGTTTAAAAAATGGCCATTTTCCAGTCAGTTAAATTTAAGCTGAAATTACAAAACACTTTTAAGTTTACCATGATTACATATTAATTCCAAAAATTATGAAATTTGAAACCTGACAATAATTTGACATTCCGGATCCAACAAAAAATAGTTTCATCGAAAACGGAGGTCCTTTGCAAAATGGCTACTTTTAAGGGCTATATATTATTAAATACATATATATATATATATTCCATAGCGATTATTTTGAATTTTAAAATGGACATATTTTACAATTTATAAAGTGCAATCCCAGTTTCTTACATTCGTTAGAAAGATATTATTAAACAGATTCAAATGTTTCTGGTTTAACTAAAATCTGATTTATTTTGGTTCCTATATATTCAATTGAAATTTAAAATCGAATTTTCAAACTACCACGCCATTTCGAGTTCATTTTATAATTAATATAAATATATACATTCTATCTTCGATTAAAATTAAATTTTAGTCGTTATTATTTAAACTAAATCATTTTAAGTATTCAAAACCCATTAAAATACTTAAAAATAAAAATTTTTAATTGGTTCAGAACATCCGGGATGTTACATATATTTATTAGCAATCTCAGGAATTCATCATTCAATTATACATTTCAAATGATCTATAC
This sequence comes from Allium sativum, assembly GCA_030737875.1. Lineage (NCBI taxonomy): Eukaryota > Viridiplantae > Streptophyta > Magnoliopsida > Asparagales > Amaryllidaceae > Allium > Allium sativum. The sequence continues at coordinate 743,668,215 of CM060921.1, forward strand.
ACCATTTCATTTAGTTTTGAATAATTTCCACTTGATATTCTTTACATTCAACTTTATATCCCACACATAATACATTCACATTCAACCAAATTGATTTTATATCAATTTATTTACCTTCAGTAAGAAACGCAATCTTAATTTTCTTAAATTCATTTTATTTTATTTAAAAAATCGTCATAGTTCATATATGACCATACCGAATTTTTTTGGAAATTTAATTTGACATAACTCAAAATCTATACTATGAAACCTTGAATTTTCTATTTCTTTTGAAAACTATAATATAATAGATCCGGAAGGTTCTTGTTTCAAAGAATTTCGACTTATATTGGACCATGTACATCCATTTAAAGTTCAGAACATAAAATTACAAACTACTACGATGCAGCGAGCTCGTTTTTAATTAAATTTAATTTAATATGTTCAACTTCATTTAATTAATAAATTTTAGGTTTATTCTCTTATATTTTATTATAAATTAAGCTAGGTTTTCAAATCTAACTTGAAAATCTCGATTGTACAAAATCATCGAATATTCCATTCAAAAATCATTTAAAACTCAATTTTCTATATTCGTTTCCACTCAATATTATTTCTAATCACACCCAAATTTATTTAACTTAAATTAAATTAAATTTTGTTCCTTTTTATTAATACCATTTTAATCTATTTAATTTGCACAAGTTAAATTTAATTTCAGCTTTCAAATTCCCTATATTTATTTAAAATTATATTAGACTAATACAAATATATGCTTATACTAATTACCATTTGCAAATTCAAAACATTTGAATTTTTAAGACAACTTGTTTTATCAAACAAATTCCCATTAGTCGTTTTACTCTGGTAGCAACCCATTACTTAAAAACTCGAAAATGAACACCGATGATTTTGTGATCATTTATTCAATTAATTACATGCAAAGCTGGATCAAAATTTAATTCCATAAATCTCTTTGTTATTTAGTTCTTCTTTTGAAACCCAATACCCAACTTCTCCAACCTTATTATTCCAAAAAATATTTCTCGTATTTGCCATTATCATTTTCATAGATTTCAAGATTAGCAAATCATAATTTGGTTTTAACTCACATTCACGAAAATCCGGACAATTGATGTTTCAAATAGAGTTTAAACTTCCAATGTCTTATTTAAAATTGGAACAATTTAAATAAATTCCATTCCAAATATTCTAAATTCTTTCAAGAAATTTAACAAAACCTTTCCATAATTTAAAACGATAGTTCATGGTTTATTATCTTCAAACCAAATCATTTCCAAGAAATGTTACATAATATTTGAAACGTTTACTAAAAGCGCTATAAAGTAGCCATTTACAACACATAGATTTAAAGTTGTAAAAACCCGTAACTTCCCCGTGAAGGAAAGCGCGGATAGTTCGAGAACAAGCTGCAACAGAATGCAGACGGAAGAACATTTCATTGTATATTACAACAATTCCACCAGAATACAAGAATATACAGAGTATAAATGAATATTACATTCGATAAATATCAGAGATTACATTACATTTAAATACATCACAGCAGAAATAATACAAAACACAACTAGAAGGAGATATACAGATACAAAGCTTTCCGGATATCATTCCAGCTGTAAACCAGGATCCTGTGAATATAAATCTGCAAAACCAAAACAACTAGCTGCCCGTGTCAAAATAAGGGCACCCAGAGTTTAGGCTAAAACAATAAACTCCAGGTCAGTCATGGGACTGGTGTGAGAACTAAAACAATTATTAATCTTTATTTTAAAGTTAGGTAAATCAAGGGACCACGCCGTATAACACGGAATGGTTTTCCTCCCAAGAATACCAGTGCATAAAACAACAGCGCAATGCTAAATAAAGAACAATGAAGCTATTATAAGACCCAGTTCCCATCACACAATGCAACGCAAGCCGGAGGATAGGGTTTTTACCTTATAATAGCCAAGAATGCTTGATACGTTTAAAACAAATCATTTGATACTATTATAAGTGCATAGTGTATAAAACAATTTCAAATCATAAGTATCAATCATAGACGGCATAAGCGCCCCATCCCACTATGTCGACATACTAGGCTCTACAAATAAAACCGTAAATGTCACGTATTTGGAAATTGGATTTCCGTCTATGAACCGAGGCAAAAGATAGTCCTCAACCGAATTCGAGACTGTCTAGCCCGAGCCTCAGGCAAGTATTCAGTCAAGCCTTGGATCCTCAGGGCCAGTCCACCGATGTGGATTAAACTTAAACCCTGAACATGCGTTCCGCCGCCCTATGGGGCGTAAATGAGCCAACGAATGACTCCATCGGACCCGGATCGTCCGATCAAACCGAGGCGCCTCGCAACAGCAACAACCACATAAGTCAAACTCGTTAGGGCGTGTAAAACCACTGACGCCACTTCTAGCCTGAAAGAAACACATGCCCTCCCTGACGTCCTCTCCCGTTTTGGTTCACACCGGGGCGTGAGGCTCGCGAATCAACGTTACACAAAGCTACGCCACACAGGCCGTGATTTGATCATCAACCACAAGACTTTGGTTTTCAACAAAAGCCTTGATCCATTTTCCACTTAGGCACGCCCCACAGGTAATCCATTCCTTGCGATGGATATCCATCAATATATAACCCCTGAGCTCGTACGTCTCAGAGAAGGGCGTTAAGCAAGAGAATAAATTCTCCGTCGCCAAACAAATATATATTTAATAGAAATCAATCACATAGACTGAAATCCAATGTCAGACACACAGTCCATTTACAAGTCCGTTCTGGGTCTGAACGAAACCGGAGGCACCTAGTACCCCGCATATCCATCGATCTCCAAGTACGTCTGGACGATCACCAACTGGCTCCATCTTCTTGGGTGTACGTCCCAATCAAGGTCATCAGTAATTATCCAAACGACGTGAAGACCTCCGGTCTTCGACCACCATCTTCATCTTCGACTTATCGTCGTATCAGTTATTCAGAATGGGATAAACTCGGTCTTTCCGAATAACTCGCGTATATAATAAACAAGTGTCACACAAACACAACATACGCCTCATTTCAATTCATCAGTCACTAACCGTAAATTAACATGAGAATAATTCCCCAAATATTTAACCCGAAGGCCGAAACCAACATCAGATCAATATCCATAAAATCATTCTGCTTAGCTAACCGACAGTTAGTTTCTAAATTTCACATTCATAGGGAAAGGTTCCCATTAATTTTATCAAATATAAATTCCTTTAAATTTGTTCTTTAATCTGCCTTTGAATATCAATTCAAACTAGTCGGGATTAACGAACGTTACTGAAGTAATCATTTGTTTTAATTTCCCTAACCCAACCTATTCATACCATGAAGTAAAACTGGTTATACTTCATATCTAACACCACAGTGTTATCGGTAAATTCAATTACCATTTCACGTTTAAATCTAATTGAAGATTTAACTATCGCCTGGAGCAAAACTGGTGATACTCCATTCTTGATCTTTTCAATCTAATTAAAATTCATTAAAACTCCACTTAGTATAAATCTTTAACTAGGTTAAAGAATCAGTGTCATTTAAAACACGGTTCACGATAAACCCCAAAATCACATCCCATTTCAATCAGTCCCTAACCGTAAATTAGCAAGCGAGAAATTCCCTAAGTATTAACCCCGAAGGTCGAAACCAACATCAGATCAATACACAGGAAACCATTCAACTTAACTAATCTCCAGTTAGTTTCTGATTTTCTTAACTCCTTTTGGGTCTAAGAACAATATTATTGAAGATACCGTTCACGACAACCCAAAACCACATTTCCATTAATTATCAGGTTAAAGAACGAGTGTTGTTTAAAACACCATTCACGATAAACCCAAGAATCAATTCGAATTCAATTCCAATTAAATATTATTTAATTGGTACACTTCATTAAATCTAAATAAAAAGATTTAATCTTTTCATCAACTGGGCTTAAGAACAGTGTTAATGAAGACACCATTCACGACAAACCCAAATCATATTGGATATTAAACACAAGGCTCTGAATAGAAAATATACCGGCTTATATTCAATATCAAATTCTACAACCAACAAATATTGTATTGGAAATAATGATATATATATATCTTTCAAATTTCCATAACAATATCTGTATAATCACGAAATCCAAAATCGAAATAATCCAAAGACAATTTCGATTCAAATCCATTCCAATAAAATTATCGGAAATTCTGGTTATTTTCAAAACCATTTCAAATCCAATTTATTTATTTAAAAATAAATAGAATTATAATTCTAGTTCAAAACTAGTTCATTTCGATAAAAAAAATTATTTTTATCTTTTCAAATATGGATTTTTTCATCCCAAATCTTCACAAATCATTTCTTATGATTTTACACAAATTATTGATATTTTTAATAATTTTATCAAGGCCCGCACAGTCGATTTCCATCAACGGCCATCGAACTGCACTTACAACGACCTTTTCCAAATTTGATTTGGACATAATTCCAAATCCACCCGTTAGATTTCAAATTTCTAATATTCGTTAGAAATATCTTTTCGATATGAACCCAACGGTTCCGGTTTTAGGAGAATCCGACGGTCGGATCTCCCGCAATGTCCGTTCGAAGTCAATGGTCGAAATTCGCGAACTGCCGCGGCGCGGTGCGTTCTATTCAGGCCATTATATTATATAGAAAATATATATAATATATACTTCGTCGATTTCCGTTTAAAACATATTATATAAATCGTTTTAAATTCGTTTTCAAAACGATTTCAACTTCTTTTCAAATTCAAATCAAAATTGAATTTTTCCTTATAAATTCGATTTAAATTCATTTCAAATTGATTTCAATTCAAATTGATTTCTAATTCAATTTCAGTTCGTTTTCAATTTAATTCAATTTAAATTCGAATTCATTTCTATTCGATTTCAATTCGAATTCATTTCTATTCAGTTTCAGTTCGAATTTCAATTCTTTTCAAAATATCAGATTTCGAAATCACTTTCGATATTCATTATAAAATGAATAAAATCGATATAAATATCGTTCACGTCAAAATGGCGTCAATCTAATCAATATGGCTTCATATATTTCTATTTTCAAATATTCATTTCATATATTTCTTTTTCAAAACTGGAATAAGGCCCAATCAATTACCATATAATGTTAATTGTATGGATTTTCTACAACACATGTATACAATAACAATGATGAATAATCAACCATCATCCAAAGTGCTGTCTACACTGTATAAGCATCAAATATAAATATTCGACGCTTATAACAGTCTGTCAATCAATCAATCGACATATAACTAAACAATCGGGATTAGTGTACGTCAAATATCATCCCAATACCCGTGTGGAGTTTCAAACAATCAAACACAGATTTTATTTGTGCAGTTGGGCGATGTGTAAAATTTATCGTCCTAATCAATATCAGTCAAATGTGTGTATATAAACAAATCGTCCGATTTGTTTATTTTTATTTCATTTCATATACACGTTAAAATTCTATTTTTAACTATAAAATATTTCCCACTATAAAATATTTTATTTCAACTATATAAATATTTTATTTCATTTCACATCACATCACACAATCAACTACATATCCAAATCAAACAAACATACAAGTCGTCCATGGTCTGTGGACGGTGGGTGTCGGGTGCTACTAAACACCGTCTGCGTCTTAGTATATATTTTAACTAGAAAATTAAATTAAAAGTGAGAAGTTCTCACAGAAGGTTCCACTCCGCCGTGATTTGCTGTTGAACTGCTGAATCGTTTGGACCGGTTTGAAATGACCATTGCAGTCCTTTTCTCGCTGTTCATAATAAAAATTATATTTTATTGCTTCATTTCAATAAATAAAAATCATATTTTTATTTCTACTTCATATATATTTACAGCGCTTCTTACCGTATAAAAATTATATTTTATATTTCTGCTTCTTATATAAAGATCGAATTTTTATTTCAAAATCTCATTTTTACTTCACTATATATATAATAAAAAATCAGATTTTTATTTCGCTACATATATAAAGATAATACTTTTATATTCTCCATTATATAAAAATTCTATTTTCAATACACTACTTTATAAAAAATCATATTTTAATATTTCACACATGATAAAAATCATATTTTTATTCCCTACATTATATAAAAATTATATTTTCATATTCACATACAATAAAAATCTCATCTTTATTTATTGTTCACATAGATAAAAATCACATCTTTTATTGACTAAAGAAAAATCTATTCTTTTCTCTAAAAATATAATTTATTCTTTACATAAAAATAAAATCTTTCCTATGAAGCTAAAAATCCTATTTTTACGTAAGCCAAAATATATATATTTATATCTCTAAAAATAATGCAAATTTATCCTTAAAACTGAAAAATACCAATGTTTTATATATTTTATAAAACCAATTTTAAAACAATGCTATACATTTAAATAAAAAGGTAAAAGCTCACCGTTTTTGGAGGAGGTGGGGAACGGGCGTCCGCTATTGAAGAAGTGCTGGTGGGATCGCGGGTTTGGATTCAGCAACGAACGGAGGGCGGATTAGGGAGGTGGAGGCGCGGTTTCTGGTTCGCGGTGGTGTAGGTGAGGGGGGATCGATTTGGAGGTGGAAGAAGGGGGTAGGGAGGAGAAGGCGGTGTAGAAGAAGGAGGCGGCGGCGGAGTAGAAGGGGGTGCGGGGCTCGCTCTGGCGCGAGAGGAGGAAGAGGAGAGGGTGAATCGAGGGGGGGATAGGCGGCGTGGTGGCCCCTCCTTGGCCGGCTGTGGAACTATCGGGTAGGGGGGCGGTGGTGGATTGCGATCCCCCTCCTCCATTTTTTTCTTTTTTTTTATTCGTTTTTTTCTAATTGATATTAAATCGAACGGGGGAGGGTCTGAGGAGTGATAATGGGAAGAGAGAGAGTTTTAATTTTTTTATTTAATTATTTAAATTTCAAAAAGTTGACTTTTTATTTCGACCTCGAAACAAGGTCCACCGCCTGTCGTCCATAGCTAATTACCCCCATTCCGAACACAATGGGATATGTATCGTAAGCCGATTCGATCGTTTCGATCAGTTTTCGTCAAAATCAACATATAACTCTATATATTGAATTTGAACGTGCATTTCAATTTAACGGGGTCACATACTAGCTCGAAAAATTATCAAAAAATATTTTCTAGCTTTGTATTGGCGATACGGTCCTAACAAAACTAATTTCGTCAAATTCCGAGACCGTTTGAAAAATGGCCAATTTCCAATCGATTAAAATCAACTAAAACTGGTCAAACGCGTTTTCCTTTGCCACGCTCACATACTAATTTGAAAAATTATGAAATTTGGAATCCAGCAATAACTTGACATCATGGATCCAACAAAAGTGGTTTAATCGAATTCCGAGGTCGTTGGCAAAATTCCAATTTTTAAGGGCCTGAATTCCATAGCGACTATTCTGAATTTTCAACTGGGCATAATTTTTTATCCCCGCTATGAAATTTCAATTTTTCGGATTTGCTGGAAATATACCATCAATTAGATTCTAATATTTTTGGTTTTGCTAAAATCCGGTTTATTTTGAATCCTGTACATTCGAAGTTTGAAATCGAATTATCGAACTACCGCGCCATTTTCAATTCCTTTTATAATTATAAATAATTATTTATATTCTAATGATGATCGATATAAATATATTCGTTCGAATTCTATTCAAAATAAATTTCTCGTCGTTATTATTTAAAATAATTCATTTTAAATATTCAAAATTCGCTAAAATTGCCAAAATAAAATTTTTAAATTGGCTCGGATTTCCGGGTTATTACAATCTCCCCCACTTAAAACTTTTTGTCCCCGAAAAGGAACGAAGCCGAAAGTTGTTTTAAATACCAACTCAACTTTCATTAGTTTTATTATGGCTTAAGTTCTTTTTTCAGTTTCTAAAAACTTTTCAAAGTTTTCAAAAATTTGGCTAACACCCTAAATTTTCGAAAAATTTCGCCATAACCTCCCCTGCACCGGGAGCACCGGGAAAATCCCGAAATTGCCATACAGGCCCTCTGATCTCAAAAAGAAAAAGAAAAAGCCAAGCGGCTAGCCAATCGGCTCATAAAATCATCATCACCCAAACAAAACAGTAAATTATGATAAACATGTACCTATTTGTCGGGCAAACAAATTTTATTCTCTGCTCTAGCCTACTTGCTATGAGCTGTTCAATGTAAGTACATGTATATGCAAGCAAATGTGACCAAATTTCAATACAATTCACTATTTGGTTCAATTGGGCTATATGGTACAAATTTTAATAAATCAACCAATAATCAACAACACAACCATCAATCAATTAGTTGATTAGCTTTTGAAGTTCATAACTTTGATACATAGTCAAAAATCAGATTTTTGATGCCAAATCACAACAATAAGCCCTATCCAGTTTCGGTTCTCACACCAGTCTTTTGGAAATATGTAGAAATCTCACTTTCGTCGCTCGAAAATAAATGTTGGCGATGGTGCCCCGTCACCAGAATTATCCCCGGGCAACTAGAGTGTGATTCTATAACTATCCAGTACATTAAAACTTCAAATACACGTTTGCAAGACATATATGCAAAATCTTTATATATTGGATTGTCCCAATTCAATATAAAATAAATAATCAAATACGAATAATTGATTTAAATTTTCAAAACAAAACTTGTTTTCATTTTAAAAATATACTCTTCACACTCGTTCTAGGATACTACTTATCCCATCTCTAACGAGTCATCCTCGTTGAATATTACTAATCCAATTTCTGACGAATCCTTTCGTTTGGTTCTAACTTGTCTTGTTCTCTAGCTTTGTAAACCAAAGCTCTGATACCAACTGTAAAAACCCGTAACATCCCCGTGAAGGAAAGCGTGGATAGTTCGAGAACAAGCCACAACAAAACGCAGACGGAAGAACATTTCATTGTATATTACAACAATTCCACCAGAATACAAGAATATACAAAGTATAAATGAATATTACATTCGATAAATATCAGAGATTACATTACATTTAAATACATCGCAACGGAAATAATACAAAACACAACCAGAAGGAGATATACGGATACAAAACTTTCCGGATATCATTCCAGCTGTAAACCAGGATCCTGTGAATATAAATCTGCAAAACAAAAACTACTAGCTGCCCGTGTCAAAATAAGGGCACCCAGAGTTTAGGTTAAAACAATAAACTCCAGGTCAGTCATGGGACTGGTGTGAGAACTAAAACAGTTATTAATCTTATTTTGAAGTTAGGTAAATCAAGGGACCACGCCGTATAACACGGAACGGGTTTCCTCCCAAGAATACCAGTTCATAAAACAAAAGCGCAATGCTAAATAAAGAATAATGAAGCTATTATAAGACCCAGTTCCCATCACATAATGCAACACAAGCCGGAGGATAGGGTTTTTAACTTATAATAGCCAAGAATGCTTGATACGTTTAAAACAAATCATTTGATACTATTATAAGTGCATAGTGTATAAAACAATTTCAAATCATAAGTATCAATCATAGGAGGCATAAGCGCCCCATCCCATTACGTCGCCATACTAGGCTCTACAAATAAAACCGCAAATGTCACGTATTTGGAAATTGGATTTTCGTCTATGAATTGAGGTAAAATATAGTCCTCAACCGAATTCGAGACTGTCTAGCCCGAGCCTCAGGCAAGTACTCAGTCAAGCCTTGGATCCTAAGGGCCAGTCCACCGATGTGGATTAAACTATAACCCTGAACATGCGTTCCCCCACACTATGGGGCGTAAATGAGCCAACGAATGACTCCATCGGTCCCGGATCGTCCGATCAAACCGAGGCGCCACGCAACAGCAACAACCACATAAGTCAAACTCGTCAGGGCGTGTAAAACCACTGACGCCACTTCCAGCTAGAAAGAAACACATGCCCTCCGTGACGTCCTCTCCCGTTTTGGTTCACACCGGGGTGTGAGGCTCGCGAATCAACGTTACACAAAACTACGCCACACAGGCTGTGCTTTGATCATCAAACACAAGACTTTGCTTTTCAATAGAAGCCTTGATCCATTTGCCACTTAGGCATGCTACACAGGCAATCCATTCTATGCGATGGATATCCATCAATATATAACCCCTGAGCTCGTACGTCTCAGAGAAGGGCGTTAAGCAAGAGAATAAATTCTCCGCCGCCAAACAGATATATATTTAACAGAAATCAATCACACAGACTGAAATCCAATGACAGACACACAGTCCATTTACAAGTCTGTTCTGGGTCTGAACGAAACAGGAGGCAACTAGTACCCCGCATATCCATCGATCTCCAAGTACGTCTGGACGATCACCAACTGGCTTCATCTTCTTGGGTGTACGGCCCAATCGAGATCATCAGTAATTATCCAAACGACGTGAAGACCTCCGGTCTTCGACCACCGTCTTCATCTTTGACTTATCGTCGTATCAGTTATTCAGAATGGGATAAACCCGGTCTTTCCGAATAACTCACGTATATAATAAACAAGTGTTACACAAACACAACATACGCCTCATTTCAATTCATCAGTCACTAACCGTAAAATAACAAGAGAATAATTCCCCAAATATTAACCCCGAAGGACGAAACCAACATTAGATCAATATCCAGAAAATCATTTTGCTTAGCTAACCGACAGTTAGTTTCTAAATTTCACATTCATAGGGAAAGGTTCCCATTAATTTTATCAAAGATAAATTCCTTAAATTTATACTTTAATCTTCCTTTGAATATCAATTCAAACTAGTCGGGAACAACGAACCTTACCGAAGTAATCATTTGTTTTAATTTCCCAATCCCAACCTATTCATCCCATGAAGTAAAACTTGTTATACTTCATATCTAACACCACGGTGTTATCGGTAAATTCAATTACCATTTCACGTTTAAATCTAATTAAAGATTTAACTATCGCCTGGAGAAAAACTAGTGATACTCCATTCTGGATCTTTTCAATCTAATTAAAGATTCATTAAAACTCCACTAAGTTTTAATCTTTAACTGGGTTAAAGAATCAGTGTCATTTAAAACACGGTTCACGATAAACCCCAAAATCACATCCCATTTGAATCAGTCCTTAACCGTAAATTAGCAAGCGAGCAATTCCCTAAGTATTAATCCCGATGGCCGAAACCAGCATTAGATCAATACACAGGAAACCATTCAACTTTACTAATCTCTAGTTAGTTTCTGATTTTCTTAATTCCTTTTGGGTCTAAGAACAGTATTATTGAAGATACCATTCACAACAACCCAAAATCACATTTCCATTAATTATCGGGTTAAAGAACGAGTGTTATTTAAAACACCATTCACGATAAACCCAAGAATCAATTCGAATTCAATTCCAATTAAATATTACTTAATTGGTACACTTCATTAAATCTAAATAAAAAGATTTAATATTTTCCTCAACTGGGCTTAAGAACAGTGTTAATGAAGACACCATTCACGACAAACCCAAATCATATTTGATATTAAACACAAGGCTCTGAATAGAAAATATACCGGGTTATATTCAATATCAAATTCTACAACCAACAAATATCGTATTGGAAATAACGATATATATATCTTTCAAATTTCCATAACAATATCTGTATAATCACGAAATCCAACATCGAAATAATCCAAAGACAATTTCGATTCAAATCCATTCCAATATAATTATCGAAAATTCTGGCTATTTTCAAAACCATTTCAAATCCAATTTATTTATTTAAAAATAAATAGAATTATAATTCTAGTTCAAAATTAGTTCATTTCGATAAAAAAAATTATTTTTATCTTTTCAAATATGGAGTATTTCATCCCAAATCTTCACAAATCATTTTTTATGATTTTACACAAATTATTGATATTTTTAATAATTTTATCAAGGCCCGCACAGTCGATTTCCATCAACGGCCATCGAACTGCACTTACATCGACCTTTTCAAAATTTGATTTGGACATAATTCCAAATCCAACCATTAGATTTCAAATTTCTAATATTCGTTAGAAAGATCTTTTCGATACGAACCCAACAGTTCCGGTTTTAGGGGAATCCGACGGTCGGATCTCTCGCAATGTCCGTTCGAAGTCAATGGTCGAAATTCGCGAACTGCCGCGGCGCGGCGCGTTATATTCAGGCCATTATATTATATAGAAAATATATATAATATATACTTCGTCGATTTCCTTTTAAAACGCATTATATAAATAGTTTTAAATTCGTTTTCAAAACGATTTCAACTTCTTTTCAAATTCAGATCAAAATTGAATTTTTCCTTATAAATTCGATTTAAATTCATTTGAAATTGATTTCAATTCAAATTGATTTCTAATTCAATTTCAGTTCGTTTTCAATTTAATTCAATTTCAATTCGAATTCATTTCTATTTGATTTCAATTCGAATTCATTTCTGTTCAGTTTCAGTTCGAATTTCAATTCTTTTCAAAATATCAGATTTCGAAATCACTTTCGATATTCATTATAAAATGAATAAAATCGATATAAATATCGTTCACGTCAAAATGGCGTCAATCTAATCAACACGGCTTCATATATTTCTATTTTCAAATATTCTTTTCAAATGTTTCTTTTTCAAAACTGGAATGAGGCCCAATCAATTACCATATAATGTTAATTACATGGATTTTCTACAACACATGTATACAATAACAACAATGAATAATCAACCATCATCCAAAGTGTATTCTACATTGTATAAGCATCAAATATAAATATTCGACGCTTATAACAGTCTGTCAATCAATCGATCGACATAAAACTAAACAATCGGGATTAGTGTATGTCAAATATCATCACAATACCCGTGTGGGGTATCAAACAATCAAACACAGATTTTATTTGTGCAGTTGGGCGACGTGTAAAATTTATCGTCCCAATCAATATCAGGCAAATGTGTGTATATAAACAAATCGTCCGATTTGTTTATTTTTATTTCATTTCATATACACGTTAAAATTCTATTTTTAACTATAAAATATTTCCCACTATAAAATATTTTATTTCAACTATATAAATATTTTATTTCATTTCACATCACATCACACAATCAACTACATATCCAAATCAAACAAACAAACATACAAGCCGTCCATGGTCTGTGGACGACGGGTGTCGGGTGCTACTAAACACCGTCTGCATTCAAGTATATATTTTAACTAGAAAATTAAATTAAAAGTGAGAAGTTCTCACAGAAGGTTCCACTCCGCCGTGCTTAGCTGTAGAACTGCTGAATCGTTTGGATCGGTTTGAAATGACCATTGCAGTCCTTTTCTCGTTGTTCGTAATAAAAATTATATTTTTATTGCTTCATTTCAATAAATAAAAATCATATTTTTATTTCTACTTCATATATATTTACAGCGCTTCTTACCATATAAAAATTATATTTTATATTTCTGCTTCTTATATAAAGATCGAATTTTTATTTCATCACTATAAAAATCTCATTTTTACTTCACTATATATATAATAAAAAAATCAGATTTTTATTTCGCTACATATATAAAGATAATATTTTTATATTCTCCATTATATAAAAATTCTATTTTCAATACACTACTTTATAAAAATCATATTTTAATATTTCACACATGATAAAAATCATATTTTTATTCCCTATATTATATAAAAATTATATTTTTATCTTCACATACAATAAAAATCTCATCATTATTTATTGTTCACATAGATAAAAGTCTCATCTTTTATTGACTAAAGAAAAATCTATTCTTTTCTCTAAAAATATAATCTGTTCTTTACATAAAAATAAACTCTTTCCTATGAAGCTAAAAATCCTATTTTTATGTAAGCCAAACTATATATATTTATATCTCTAAAAATAATGCAAATTTATCCTTAAAACTGAAAATTACCAATGTTTTATATATTTTATAAAACCAATTTTAAAACAATGATATACATTTAAATAAAAAGGTAAAAGCTCACCGTTTTTGGAGCGCCGGACCTGACCGGAGGTGGGGACGGGTGTCCGCTATCGAAGAAGTGCTGGTGGGATCGCGGGTTTGGATTCAGCAACGAATGGAGGGCGGATTAGGGAGGTAGAGGCGCAGTTTCTGGTTCGCGGTGGTGTAGGTGAGGGGGGATCGAATTGGAGGTGGAAGAAGGGGGTAGGGAGGAGAAGGCGGTGGAGAAGAAGGAGGCGGCGGCGGAGTAGAAGGGGGGTGCGGGGCTCGCTCTGGCGCGAGAGGAGGAAGAGGAGAGGGTGAATCGAGGGGGGGATAGGCGGCGCGGTGGCCCCGCCTTGGGCGGCGGCGGAACTATCGGGGAGGGGGGCGGTGGTGGATCGCGATCCCCCCTCCTCCCGTTTTTTTCTTTTTTTTATTCTTTTTTCTCTGATTGATATTAAATCGAACGGGGGAGGGTCTGAGGAGTGATAATGGGAAGAGAGAGAGTTATAATTTTTTTTTATTTAATTATTTAAATTTCAAAAAGTTGACTTTTTATTTCGACCTCGAAACGAGGTCCACCACCTGTCGTCCATAGCTAATTACCCCCATTCCGAACACATTGGGATATGTATCGTAAGCTGATTCGATCGTTTCGATCAGTTTTCGTCCAAACCAACATATAACTCTATATATTGAATTTGAACATGCATTTCAATTTACCGGGGCCACATACTAGCTCGAAAAATTCCCGAAAAATATTTTCTAGCTTCGTATTGACGATACGGTCCTAACTAAACAAATTTTGTCGAATTCTGAGACAGTTTGAAAAATGGCCAATTTCCAGTCGATTAAAATCAACTAAAACTGGTCAAACGCGTTTTCCTTTGCCACGCTCATATATTGATTCTAAAAATTATGAAATTTGGAATCTAGCAATAACTTGACATCACGGATCCAACAAAAGTGGTTTCGTCGAATTCCGAGGTCGTTTGCAAAATTCCCATTTTTAAGGGCCTGAATTCTATAGCGACTATTCTGAATTTTCAACTGGGCATAACTTTTTATCCCCGCTATGAAATTTCAATTTATCGGATTCGCTGGAAAGATACCATCGATTACATTCAAATATTTTTGATTTCGCTAAAATCCGGTTTATTTTGAATCCTGTACATTCATTTGAAGTTTGAAATCGAATTATCAAACTACCACGCCATTTTCAATTCCTTTTATAATTATAAATAATTATCTATATTCTAACGATGATCGATATAAATATATTCGTTCGAATTCTATTCAAAATAAATTTCTCATCGTTATTATTTAAAATAATTCATTTTTAATATTCAAAATTCGCTAAAATTGCCAAAATAAAAATATTAAATTGGCTCGGATTTCCGGTTTTTTACAAAAGTCATTCAAAATTTAAATATTTCAACATCAATAATAAAATATTCCAGTGACCGAAGTGAGTCTAGTTATTTATTACTTCCAAAATCCATTTTAAACAATTCTTTTTCAAAAATTCCTTCAAAGTAATGTTATATCACTTTATAATACTTCAATGAATATTTATTGAACAACCAGGATTTATATTCTCAATTCTGTTTTGGATCCAATTTTAATTTTTCTCATTCGTATATTTCATTCTCATCTCAATATTATAATCTTATTTGATTATAACAATAACAATCAATCACATCAATAATATCAGAAAATTATTCTGTAACACCCCACCTCCGCTAGGGTCACTCTTTCGGGGCACTAGCTTCTTGGGGGTGTTAGAACTGGGTAAGCATGCATAATGATATATCAAGGCAGAACAGGAACATAAACATATATGTAAAACAGAGTAAATGAGAATAAAACAGCGGAATATCTCAAACCATCTCAAAACAAGTCTAGTACATCGTAAAGTCATCTGCCAAAATAAATATGTCTAGTACAACATAAACAGAAATACTGAAATACATAGTGCTATCCCCAAAAATAAAAGTGATAAGCCATAGCGAGCTCAATATCCAGACATACATGAGCTATCCAGCGAACAAGCAAGCGATCCAAGCTAAGCACCACTGTTCCCTCCCTGAGAACCTGGGGGGGGGGGGGGGAAACGGAAGAAAAGAAGCGAAAGAAAACAGGTCAGTCAAAAAGACTGGTAAGCCCTACTACGATCAGTCTATAAACTAATAAAGCTAACATCATGATGGAAACTGAGATGAATATACTGGCAATAGATAAAGGTGTCATCACATAAAGAAGATTAAGCTTTGCACCACAGTGTACTAGCCAACTAACATAACAGGTAATGATCCCTCAGCCCAAAACTTTGGCCCAATAGCAGGAGGTGACCTTGATACAAGGTCCAGCCCAACGGTCTAATCGATCGGCTCCCTATAAACCTAACACGTCAAGTGTTGGTGTCCATACGGCCCACATATGGTTGTAGTCAGACTGTGCTGGGTCCACCTTCGGGTGTATCAAGCCCTCGGGTGTCAACCCCAGACACCTAAGCAATAATGCATAGTCTAAACCTACTGGTACACGTGCCTCGAGTTTGTCCAACACCGAACTACGTGCACGTCCGTAGCCCGCCTGGACCCGCACCGCTGTACCACTCAGCCGTCGCTTTGGTCGCTTACATCAGTCCAGTAATCGTGCCCCGCCCTAGCCTAGCCTCTAGGGTTGTAAATGATACCAAACTGGGATTACTGCTGGAACAGACCACGTTGCTAGGGTTTTCTAAGAGGGCTAAGTGTGGTTTAACCCCTCACTAATCATGGATTAAATTAGCTAAGTGTAACCAACAGTTCACCACTTAACCCCATTTAATCCCTCGTATCCCCAAAATTGGTTAAGTATTAGTGGGCCATGACTTAACCCAAATCATGAGGCATTAATTTAATTGTACCTTAACCTCTCACATTAGACTTTGTTGCGGTTACTAGTTAAGCCGGGCGAGTCCGGGTAGCTTTACACCACAACTTGGTCTAACCTCGGGTCCCAGGTACACATGACCAACTTCTCACATTGGATCCTATTGTTTGTAGCAACTAGTTAAGCCGGTCGGTTCCGGGTAGGTTTACGCTACAAACTCAACCCAACCTCGAGTTGGCCACACATGTTTTCTAAGTGTCATGTCCACTTTATTTCAAACCATAGTTACAAGTTTAACTTGGGTAGACCTAACTTAATAGGTAAATTCTCAAGGGGTAGACCTAACTTAATAGGTAAATTCCCAATCTTATATTTTCATGTATTTTAAGTTTTACCCAAAAAAAAACCCCCAACGTCCTTCTATCGCTTACATGTTCGTCATAACGCATAAAGGATAGAAAGAGGGAACTTGGCACAACATACATGATGAATCTTACATATCATAATAAGCATGCATAACATGTTGGACTTGCATAACTTAGCATAGTGAACTTGCATAACTTGTTAAACATGCAAATCATGGCATACTGAACTTGCATAAACATGCATAACTTGTTAAACTTGCAAATCATGGCATAGTGGACTTGCATAAACATGCATAACTTGTTAAACTTGCAAATCATGGCATAGTGAACATGCATAACTTATCAAACATGTGTAACATGGCATAGTGAACTCGCATAAGCATGCATAACTCATTAAACATGCATAACATAGCATAGTAAAGTCGCATAAGCATGCATAACTTATTAAACATGCATAACATAGCATAGTGAAGTCGCATAAGCATGCATAACTTATTAAACATGCATAAATCCCAACTTTCATCACATATTAACTTTAGAGTTTCTAAAATGAAGGTAAGAGGGCTTACAAATATTATGAAGACACAAATCTACTAATAAAGATTGAGAGCCCTTTTATGCAAGCAAATAAAACCCCAAAACAAGCTCCAATTAACAAAAATCCCAAAAACTCTAGCTTAGCAAATAAAGCTTGCAACTTGATGATGTATGCAAGCTAATGATCATTCATACAACTTAGAAAAGCTTGTATGAACATCAAAATCTTAATAGAAATGATTTTTGAAGAGGGTGGAGGCTAGGGTTCTTAGGTGGAGGCCATTTGAGATTTCAATTGGACATAGTTTGGTTGCTAGAGTGAATAATGAGGCTTTAGGGTAGGATTAGGGGCTTATTTATAGAAGATTAGAGTGTTTTTAGCCCTAGGATTAACCCTAGGTTAGTTTAGGCCCGTCAGATTTAGGAATTCTCTAGAACCAAGCCACAAGACCAAGCCCAAATCAAAATGGTGCGCCAGGCAAAACTGCCTGGCCACCCCGTGTCGACAGGGCTGTCGATAGGGCAGTCGACACCCCTGGACCCCTGTCGACATGCCTGTCGACATGGGGGCCCTGGCGGGAATTTTCCCGCCTGACACCAATTAGCCCTAATCCCTGTTTTTAATTTGAAATTTGAATCTGTTTTTAACATAGAAATTTCTGAAAACTTCAATGGGCCTTAACTGGGTCATACGGACTCCGATTTTCGAAAACTGGGACTCTATTTCGCGTATTTTTCCGAGACGAACGTAATGGCATAGCCCGTTTCCCTTGCTTCAGATTTTAGAATTTAATTCTGCCTCGATTTATGTTACAACAGGTTATTGAAAATACGGGTTGTTACATATTCCATTATACCAAAAAAATAAAATTTGTGCAAAATTATTTCATTTACTTAAAAACAATAATGTATCGAGTTGCTCTGTTCAAGTGTTTAGGAACACCTATCGATACAGTTGTACACCCTGTATCAACCAGAATTCATAAACCACTCAACAAATCAGTTAACACAATATAATACAATTTTTTTATAAGACTAACAAGTACATTCTCTCATATATGCACATATACACACAAACTCAATTTAGGGTATTACTAACCCTGAGTTACGCCACAAAGCCAAGGTTATTACTTAACCTTCTGCTCTGAGACAACTTTGTAACAACCCAACTTTTCCATAGCGTTTAAGCTGACATTTAAACAGACATGTCCATCTCAAACCGCATAGGAAAACAGATAGTTAAGGGAAATAAGTTAGAGGGTGAGAATAAGAGAGAAAGAAATGTTAAAACAGAAGAAAAAGAATACTAACACTACAAAATCAGAGTAGATCAGAATCTCATAGCGGAACGAATAAAATATAATCTATCAATACACTTTACACAAAGAGAAAAGATCTGTATGATTACATTATCAGAGTACTTAAATAGATCAAATTAAACAACTGATGAATACAACATACACATAGGAAATAAATTAATACAAAAAAAGACGGGAATACGTCTCGACTTGGGCTCCACTCCAAAAGTTCTAAGAAAAACCTAACATGGAAATTATACTTGGTCCGACTCGAGCACATTTTGAGGAGAGTAAAGTCACCCAGATTAGTCTGGAATAATTTCACCAATAAAACACATAACAAATAACTTGCTTAACTTTTATAAAATTCTTTAAAAGAAGGAAACTCATGTAAGACACGACCACACATAAACATGGCACGTGTCTTTCCCTTTGATAACAAAATCAATTTTTATATCAAAATCAATTATATTATAATAATGTCTAATAGTCCATAAAAAAGCAACAAAGCCGAAAAACTTGCATCTTTTCGACATAGTCGGCTTACATCTAAAAACGTACGATTGGTATTGAAGTTTGGAATTACAACATGGCTAGGTATGGAGCCATCTTCCGACCAATGTCCTCTTGAGATAAAATAATGGCGTTTAACAACATATTACAACCCGGTCACATTGAACCGACCACTAATTCGACTAAAGTGTTCTCCACGGTTGAGATCAACAACCGTATCATTTTCAAGCATACAATAAGGGAGAAACGATTTATCTAGACTAGGTGATGATATACTCTAATGGGTATGACCTATGTAACACCCCACGTCCGTTAGTGTCACTCACAAAGGGAATGCACTAAGTTCTGTGGAGTATTTAGGGTAAAAGATGCAGATAAATTACAAGACAGACAGAAATTAAACAGCGGAAAATAAAACTTTTCTTTATTGATAAAATAGTTTGTACAAAGATTTCTTTACAATATCAGAGTATCATCTGTCTTACAAAATAAAGAAGCATAAAACAATATTTATATTCCCCAATTTTAGCAAGAGCCAGCCATAGCATCCGAAAAGAGAATCCAAGCAAACTTCGACAAATCTTCAGGCTGGGAAAGAGTGACATTCCAACTTAACCTGAGCTATACTATTCCCTCCTCTACTACCTGGGGGGGAAACGGAAGAAAAGAAGACGAAAGAAAAACAGAGTCAGACATAAAGCCTGAGTAAGTTCAGTAACTTCTAGCATGTGAACAAGGGAAAAAAATAACATGAATTAACTGAATACAAGATTACACCATGATGATAGGGTTGGCAAGATTAGATAAGATTAACACAAGATATGATAAACTAAGACAAACTGGATATGCTTTAATAATTTCGCCGCTTCGCTATTTCCTTGTTATACTGGTTTCTATATCTCTGCACCGCCTAACTAGTGTCCCAACTAGTAACGATAACGTGATCTCAATCCCTGTATTTTCCATCGCCTTCAGGCATCCATTTATTTATTTGTTACCTAGATTTAATCTAGGGTTTCCTACCAAGTACTTTCTAGATTCCTCTAAAGTTTACGCTATGTGCTTAATGCTTCTCGGATTCAGGATTTATGCCACCTAGTTCAACTAGGAATTATGCTACTTGTCGAACGATGCCCTTTAGTCTAGGATACACTACCTAGAGTGGTACATGTTCCTAGACTTTCCCCACGCATGTATCGCGAATCGTTATCGCTTGTCTAGATGCACATGTCCTGTAATGTGCTACCCGAGTCCCGTCTCAGGGATACTCTAGAAATACGGAACTCGGTCGGGAGCTTTCAATATCTCCCGATGCATATGTTAAGGTCTATTTTTCCAGTGGCTATGGTCCCACTCGACCCCTCCCTCAACTAATGGAAGGCCACCCTTGTAAAATGAGAACTGTACGAAGGCCCCTATCTGCCCCACTAATTCTATGGCCAACAACACCCCGCAACCACAACTAGATAGCAAGTATGTGGTCCGTATGAGTCCTCCAGCCTTCCCGCTTCACGTGTCTCGCTTGACTGAAGATGGTAGGTAGACCACGAGTTGCTATCACAGGGCTTCCGTCTTCTCGACGAATCACGCTGGTCTATCCTAGTCTTTTGGTTGCCATATATTGCAACCAAGGCATACCCTTGGCTCTTCTACCGCAGACCTTAACCTCTGTGCGCCCAGGCGGATCATCTGCAGCCTCACAGAGGGATACCAAGAGTACCCTCACGTCCCCTCGAAGCCTCGGTCTTCGTATCCCAATTCGTTGGAGTCTTCTTTAAAATCAGATGGGCGTCCGCTCCTTCGTGTTATACTAAGAATTACTACTTAGTTCTACTAACTAAGTTTTACCACTTAGTTTCTAGGATCATTGTCTTCGTAACTATGTTTTACTACTTAGTTCTCTTTCACGTTAAGTTGGACCGGTTAAGTGTCTTTAGTCGATTCAAGCTAACTTAACCCTCTACACTTATCCTGTTAAACTGGTTAAGTGTTGTCAGTATTCATGTTGACATGACCCCACCACAAACCAAGTCTTATTGGTTAAGTATTTCTTAACCCTACCCATTCATCCTGTATTGGTTAAGTGTTCCCTTTTTAACTTAACCTTTCCCACCGGTTTTAACTAAACCTGTTATTAATGATTAAGTATCATCTCTTCGTGTCTTAGACTTAACACTATTCATTTATCATATTCTGATGGTTAAGTGTTCAAGTTTATTTAATCCTACGGTCCAACCCAGCTAACATATTAAATTGGCTATGTGTATTACTTAACCCCAACCTCTAGTCTAATTAACATGTTAAATTGGCTAAGTGTATTAACTTTACTTAACCCCACCTTCTAGTCTAGTCAACATGTTAATTTGGCTAAGTATTTCCATGGACTTAACCCTCCCATTCTAGCTTTAACTGTGTTAAGTTGGTTAAGTGTTTCTATGGACTTAACCCTACCATTCTTGCTTAACTATTTTAGATTGGTTAAGTGTTTCTATGGACTTAACTCTCCCATTCTTGTTCTAGCTTTAATTAATAATTTAAAGCCGCAACCTCTCACATTAGACAGATATTACTGCGGTTACTGGATGTGCCGGTCGGGTCCGGGCAGGTTTACACCGCAGCTCAGTCTAACCTCGGGTTAGGCATATTAATGTTTTCTAAGTTCAAAGGGTTTTTGATTAATTCCCAAATATGTTTTTGAAAGTAACCATCCCGTCCGTCGGATCAGTTAGGGATAGCCAGGGAGGGAAGGGAACTTGTATTTTCCAAACCCAAGCCTAGACACTATCCTCTCTGTCACCCTAGAACTTTCAGGTGTATGTGTTATTCAAAGAGAAAACCTTTCTTTTGTCCATATATAAATTGTCAACAATTTATCTTCAAAGTCCATTTTCCCTTTTTTAAATAAACTTGGCCTATACCATTTTCATTTTGTCCTGCCCACTAGTATACTTATATTCTAGGCCCAAGTCCTAACCCAACTTGCAGTTCAGGCCATTTCCTATTTCATTGCCAAAACTAGATTAAATATCCTAGTTTATAATTTATGGCCAAAACTTTACCTATATGCAAGTTATATATTTTGTGGTAAATGAACAATTTATCATTTATGACAAATTGTATAAGTAAATTTACTCCTAATTTACTTATTTCATTATTACGCTTTTAATGTACATTGTCACATTTATTATTATGGCCCGTTCCCTCTTATTTACCATATTTATACTTTTTGGTATGTAAATTATACCAAATTAAGTGTCAATAACCATAATTTTATTCTAAACATGACAATTTCTCACAATTATGGCTACATTCAAAATTTTGCCAATATACTTATTCCAAATCTTTAATTAACACAATTTTTGATTAAACATTCCTAATTCACAGTTCATGGTAAGACTAGAATTATTATTCTAGTTTACATTTCATGCCTAAAATTTAGCTTACTTGCTAATACTAAATTTAATATGTCAAACTTATCCAATTTGCATTCCTATGAACATGCCATAATACATATTCCCAATTTATGCCAATTTCTAAGCTTATAACAACATTTATGTTCATTTTCATATTTTCCCCAAATTGCATTCCCACCGTTCGTATAATCGTGATTTAACCTAGATTGTAAATAAATCTAGATTCGTAGAAAATAGGGAATGAACCAAAGATGCTGTGAAAAGGCATAATAACTGGCATAAAAGGTTTGGATAATGACGTAGGTCCAAGAATATGGGTAGACCTAACTTAATAGGTAAATTCCCACGGTCTAAAACCAATAGATAGAATAGGTTCAAGAACATGGGTAGACCTAACTGAATAGGTAAATTCCCACAGTCTAAAACCAAAGGAAAACAAGGAACGGATAAAATAGATAATCGGGTTTAGACCCAATTTCATAGCCAAAAAACTTAAGCAACAATTTTCCTAATTATGAATCATAGGCAAAGTTCATAGTTATAGGCAATGTTTATAGTCCAAAAGGGAAAATAATTCCCATAGTCATAAGTCATTGTCATAGGCAATATCATTGTCATATGTTGTATGTCCCAAATCAAGGTTCATGTTCGTAATTCAAAGGAAATAGGTTCATGGTCATAGTTCTCATAATCATGATCATAGGCATAGGCATATCCTCTTTGTTCAATAGTCATAGGCCGTCAATCAAAGTCATAGTATGTTCCGGGCCATAGTCAAGAATTAGATCCAAAAACTTAAATAAACACAGATCTAAGTGAAGAGATTAGGCATTTTTCTTATATCCTTTTAATTTCATGTCACAAATAAAAATAAAATGTTCAAGTCTAGAAATAACCAACTTACAGAAATTAGATCTAGAATAGAAGAACGGCGAAGCTAAGATTCGTATGTCGTTGCTCGAGGTTTGTTGATTTAGCCTTTGAATTCTTCACTTTGATTTGAATCTTCAATTAGAAGAAGAACTTTAACTTTTTTTAGTGGAGAATTAGATTTATTTTAACGGTGGAGGCTAGAGTAGAAAGAAGCAGTATGTAGATGCCTTAGAGAATTTGTGTGGAGGAACCCTTAGGTCTAGGCATTCTTTTATAGGTGTAGAGAGTGTTTTAGGGCCCTTAGATCATCATAGAAGCCATCAGAGTCGCACAAGTCGAATACACATCATCCAACCACTCAAAAGGAGACACGTCATCACAGAACACTCCAGAATTCGGTGCTGGATTAGTATGGGCGCACTTGGCAGGTGCGCCAGTGCATTTTTGTACTGGCGCACTTCACAAGTGCGCCAGTGCATTCTGGTCAGTTTCCGGTTTTACTGCCTAACTTCGTTCGCCCATATCTTGGTCATACGGACTCCGATTTTCGAAAACTCGGACTCTATTTCACGTATTTTTCCGAGACGAACGCAACGGCGTAGCCCGTTTCCCTTGATTTTGAATTTAACTTTTAATTTTTCCTTGATTTGTAAATCTTAGTGTTACATAATTACGGGGTGTTACATTCTCCCCCACTTAAAAGTATTTCGTCCCCGAAATCTTCAAGTTAGGAAGAATGTGTCCTACCATCCAATCACCCATCTACTCAACCATTCAATCACAGGCATTCATTGTCCTTAAAAGATTTCTAATGCTTTCATGTTCATATGCATAGTGTGTGTATATGTCTCTATCTAATGAAAAATCAGGCGGTCTATTGATTCAGTTGACCTCCTTAATGCAAATCATGTTAGTGCCATGCGTCCAATAATGTATGCAAGCATCCCTGGTCATGTAAATACTACATGCGTGCACAGCCATTCATCCATATGCAACATCCATAACATATCAAGTTCAACTTACAAACAAATACATATTTGTAAATGCAATATGCAAGCGTCCGAACTTGTTCTAGTGCCTAATACATATGCATATGAATCCACGAGCAACCATTAGCAGCCACTTGCAACCATCAACCATAACATGTTTCAAATACATATTTACATCCATTGGCTTCTACCTAAGGATCGAAGATACGACCTAGAGGATATACTTTGGAAAGAGAGAAACAATTATGCATAAAGCTCCTAAACAAAGATATCAAGGATGCACCCTTTTAAGGGTATGATGCTAGTATCTAGTCTTCTTGAGCTTTACTCTACTGTGTCTTAACTAATTTAACTTCACGATTGTGTAGTTTCTGATCTTTGTTTCCAAAATAAACAGATGTCAATCACGGTACCAAGTGTACGTACTAAGATGATTAGAGGTTTCCCTCTTATCCACCATGCCATAACTATAAGGGTCAAAAGGTTACTACGTGCTTTTTAGAGTACCTGCCACAACTATTCATCTCTCATGCAAACCATCCTAGTCGAACTCGACATTCCTCAAGTACAAGCCCCAAAGGCCTAAACCAATATCAGACAAGCACCCAAGGAATATCTCCTTTGAATTTAAATGATCTACGTGAGATGATATAAGTAGACTCGATAGCTATTCTCAAATCCCTACTAACCAAAAATAAACTGGTCGGACCAATAATTGGATTTGAGACTCTAGTGGGACCTTTCTACTATACAAGTACTATGGTGCAGAGACTCAACTATGGAAGTGGATACGAACAAATGCGAAGCGATAAAACCAAAGGAAATAGTACGAATAGCAAAACTAGACTCTTCCAAGAGAACTTTTACTACCTTTCTCCTAGGTACGCTTGGTGGCGAAAGTAGGTTCTTGCCCTTATGAAAATCTTGTTCCTCGTTCTTGTTCTTGTCCTTAATTATATGCCCTAATATATCATAGAAAAACTACTTCCTCTTGTTTTGCGCTTTATAATTCCTTCCTCCTTGGTGAGCCAAGTCCCTATCCATGAATTCCTTATCCTTGGGTTGTGCTCCTTAGCCAAACTCCTCATCCCCTTCTGTGTGTAGTCATGTTGACAAATCTCTCGAAAACTACCTCCATCGTCCGGAAAACCCTATAAGCTTCGAAAGAAAACTGCCCGTAGATGAAACAACTACGGCTATGGATGGAAGCCGGGCACTACTTTTCCCTTCGATGATGTTACCTCCCAGAAAGCCAGGAGCCCCATAGACTCAAGAAAGAAGGAAACAAGAATTTAAACAGAGGAAGAGAAGATAGTGCGTATGGCTTCGGGGAATATGTCTTTCAAACAAATCTTTTCTCTTGAAAATGCTTCTTTAAAAACCGTTTTGAAAATAATTTTTCAAATCCTTTATCTAATCTGGTAACCTTCAGCTCTGATACCACGCGTAACACCCCACGTCCGTTAGTGTCACTCACAAAGGGAATGCACTAAGTTCTATGGAGTATTTAAGGTAAAAGATGCAGATAAATTACAAGACAGACAGAAATTAAACAGCGGAAAATAAAACTTTTCTTTATTGATAAAATAGTTTGTACAAAGATTTCTTTACAATATCAGAGTATCATCTGTCTTACAAAATAAAGAAGCATAAAACAATATTTATATTCCCCAATTTTAGCAAGAGCCAGCCATAGCATCCGAAAAGAGAATCCAAGCAAACTTCGACAAATCGTCAAGCTGGGAAAGAGTGACATTCCAACTTAACCTGAGCTATACTATTCCCTCCTCTACTACCTGGGGGGGGGGGGGGACGGAAGAAAAGAAGACGAAAGAAAAACAGAGTCAGACATAAAGCCTGAGTAAGTTCAGTAACTTCTAGCATGTGAACAAGGGAAAAATAAACGACATGAATTAACTGAATACAAGATTACACCATAATGATAGGGTTGGCAAGATTAGATAATATTAACACAAGATATGCTAAACTTAGACAAACTGGATATGCTTTAATACTTTCGCCGCTTCGCTACTTCCTTGTTATACTGGTTTCTATATCTCTGCACCGCCTAACTAGTGTCCCAACTAGTAACGATAACGTGATCCCAATCCCTGTATTTTCCATCGCCTTCAGGCATCCATTTATTTATTTGTTACCTAGATTTAATCTAGGGTTTCCTACCAAGTACTTTCTAGATTCCTCTAAAGTTTACGCTATCTGCTTAATGCTTCTTGGATTCAGGATTTATGCCACCTAGTTCAACTAGGAATTATGCTACCTGTCGAACGATGCCCTTTAGTCTAGGATACACTACCTAGAGTGGTACATGTTCCTAGACTTTCCCCACGCATGTATCGCGAAACGTTATCGCTTGTCTAGATGCACATATCCTGTAATGTGCTACCCGAGTCCCGTGTCAGGGCTACTCTAGAAATACGGAACTCGGTCGGGAGCTTTCAATATCTCCCGATGCAGATGTTAAGGTCTATTTTTCCAGTGGCTATGGTCCCACTCGACCCCTCCCTCAACTAATGGAAGGCCACCCTTGTAAAATGAGAACTGTACGAAGGCCCCTATCTGCCCCACTAATTCTATGGCCAACAACACCCCGCAACCACAACTAGATAGCAAGTATGTAGTCCGTATGAGTCCTCCAGCCTTCCCGCTTCATGTGTCTCGCTTGACTAAAGATGGTAGGTAGACGACGAGTTGCTATCACAGGGCTTCCGTCTTCTCGCCGAATCACGCTAGTCCATCCTAGTCTTTTGGTTGCCATATATTGCAACCAAGGCATACCCTTGGCTCTTCTACCGCAGACCTTAACCTCTGTGCGCCCAGGCGGATCATCTGCAGCCTCACAGAGGGATACCAAGAGTACCCTCACGTCCTCTCGAAGCCTCGGGCTTCGTATCCCAATTCGTTGGAGTCTTCTTTAAAATCAGATGGGCGTCCGCTCCTTCGTGTTATACTAAGAATTACTACTTAGTTCTACTAACTAAGTTTTACCACTTAGTTTCCAGGATCATTGTCTTCTTAACTAAGTTTTACTACTTAGTTCTCTTTCCCGTTAAGTTGGATTGGTTTAGTGTCTTTAGTCGATTCAAGCTAACTTAACCCTCTACCCTTATCCTGTTAAACTGGTTAAGTGTTGTCAGTCTTCATGTTGACTTGACCCCACCACAAACCAAGTCATATTGGTTAAGTATTTCTTAACCCTACCCATTCATCCTGTATTGGTTAAGTGTTCCCTTTTTTAACTTAACCTTTCCCACCAGTTTTAACTAAACCTTTTATTAATGATTAAGTATCATCTCTTCGTGTCTTAGACTTAACCCTATTCATTTATCATATTCTGATGGTTAAGTGTTCAAGTTTACTTAACCCTACGGTCCAACCCAGCTAACATATTAAATTGGCTAAGTGTATTACTTAACCCCAACCTCTAGTCTAATTAACATGTTAAATTGGCTAAGTGTATTAACTTTACTTAAATCCACCTTCTAGTCTAGTCAACATGTTAATTTGCCTAAGTATTCCCATGGACTTAACCCTCCCATTCTGGCTTTAACTGTGTTAAGTTGGTTAAGTGTTTCTATGGACTTAACCCTACCATTCTTGCTTAACTGTGTTAAATTGGTTAAGTGTTTCTATGGACTTAACTCTCCCATTCTTGTTCTAGCTTTAATTAATAATTTAAAGCCGCAACCTCTCACATTAGACAGATATTGCTGCGGTTACAGGATGTGCCGGTCGGTTCCGGGCAGGTTTACACCGCAGCTCAGTCTAACCTCGGGTTAGGCATATTCAGGTTTTCTAAGTTCAAAGGGTTTTTGATTAATTCCCAAATCTGTTTTTGAAAGTAACCATCCCGTCCGTCGGATCAGTTAGGGATAGCCAGGGAGGGCAGGAAACTTGTATTTTCCAAACCAAAGCCTAGACACTATCCTCTCTGTTACCCTAGAACTTTCAGGTGTATGTGTTATTCAAAGAGAAAACCTTTCTTTTGTCCATATATAAATTGTCAACAATTTATCTTCAAAGTCCATTTTCCCTTTTTTAAATAAACTTGGCCTATACCATTTTCATTTTGTCCTGCCCACTAGTATACTTATATTCTAGGCCCAAGTCCTAACCAACTTGCAGTTCAGGCCATTTCCTATTTCATTGCCAAAACTAGATTAAATATCCTAGTTTATAATTTATGGCCAAAACTTTACCTACATGCAAGTTACATATTTTGTGGTAAATGAACAATTTATCATTTATGACAAATTCTATAAGTAAATTTACTCCTAATTTACTTATTTCATTATTACACTTTTAATGTACATTGTTACATTTATTATTATGGCCCGTTCCCTCTTATTTACCATATTTATACTTTTTGGTATGTAAATTATACCAAATTAAGTGTCACTAACCATAATTTTATTCTAAACATGACAATTTCTCACAATTATGGCTACATTCAAAATTTTGCTAATATACTTATTCCAAATCTTTAATTAACACAATTTTTGATTAAACATTCCTAATTCACAGTTCATCGTAAGACTAGAATTATTATTCTAGTTTACATTTCATGCCTAAAATTTAGCTTACTTGCTAATACTAAATTTAATATGTCAAACTTATCCAATTTGCATTCCTATGAACATGCCATAATACATATTCCCAATTTATGCCAATTTCGAAGCTTATAACTACATTTATGTTCATTTTCATATTTTCCCCAAATTGCATTTCCGCCGTTCGTATAATCGTGATTTAACCTAGATTGTAAATAAATCTAGATTCGTAGAAAATAGGGAATGAACCAAAGATGCTATGAAAAGGTATAATAATTGGCATAAAAGGTTTGGATAACGATGTAGGTTCAAGAATATAGGTAGACCTAACTTAATAGGTAAATTCCCATGGTCTAAAACCAATAGATAGAATAGGTTCAAGAACATGGGTAGACCTAACTGAATAGGTAAATTCCCACAGTCTAAAACCAAAGGAAAACAAGGAACAGATAAAATAGATAATCGGGTTTAGACCCAATTTCATAGCCACAAAACTTAAGAAACAATTTTCCTAATTATGAATCATAGGTAAAGTTCATAGTTATAGGCAATGTTCATAGTCTAAAAGGGAAAATAATTCCCATAGTCGTAAGTGATAAGTCATTGTCATAGGCAATGTCATTTTCATATGTTGTATGTCCCAAATCAAGGTTCATGTTCGTAATTCAAAGGCAATAGGTTCATGGTCATAGTTCTCATAATCATGATCATAGGCATAGGCATATCCTCTTTTTTCAATAGTCATAGGCCGTCAATCAAAGTCATAGTATGTTCTGGGCCATAGTCGAGAATTAGATCCAAAAACTTAAATAAACACAGATCCAAGTGAAGAGAATAGGCATTTTTCTTATATCCTTTTAATTTCATGTCACAAATAAAAATAAAACGTTCAAGTCTAGAAATAACCAACTTATAGAAATTAGATCTAGAATAGAAGAACGGCGATGCTAAGATTCATATGTCGTTCCTCGAGGTTTGTTGATTCAGCCTTTGAATTCTTCACTTTGATTTGAATCTTCAATTAGAAGAAGAACTATAACTTGTTTTAGTGGAGAATTAGATTTATTTTAATGGTGGAGGCTAGAGTAGAAAGAAGCAGTATGTAGATGCCTTAGAGAATTTGTGTGGAGGAACCCTTAGGTCTAGGCATTCTTTTATAGGTGTAGAGAGTGTTTTAGGGCCTTTAGATCATCATAGAAGCCATCAGAATCGCATAGACCGAATACACATCATCCAACCACTCAAAAGGAGACACGTCAACACAGAACACTCCAGAATTCGGTGCTGGATTAGTATGGGCGCACTTGGCAGGTGCGCCAGTGCATTTTTGTACTGGCGCACTTCACAAGTGCGCCAGTGCATTCTGGTCAGTTTCTGGTTTTACTGCCTAACTTCGTTCGTCCATATCTTGGTCATACGGACTCCGATTTTCGAAAACTCTGACTCTATTTCGTGTATTTTTCCGAGGCGAACGCAACGGCGCAGCCTATTTCCCTTGATTTTGAAATTAACTTTTAATTTTGCCTTGATTTGTAAATCTTAGTGTTACAGAATTACGGGGTGTTACAACCTACATCGCCCCGTTGTCTGCCCAATTTCAGTCATTTCCCGGTCGATGAGAGTTGAGGTCACGATTACTTTTTTAGAAATAATATATTCAACTGTAAATGCCACACTTTCAAATTCGCTCAAAGTTACTCTAGGTGTTAAGCTAAATGAAGTTTCCTTCTCCACCACCCTTCTCGGTATATTTGTAAAAACCAACGTTTGTGATTCTAGGAAATACTCTATCCGACATTCGTCCATACAAGTTCGTTTTAGGACTGAACATAATTGAAGAAACCCCAGAACATATGGGTTCTTGCCGTAAATTTAATCATGTTAGTTAACCAGAGACATCAACAGGAACCCCTTTCCATTCAGAAGGTCTACGCCTTCAATTATCTCACAAGCATCACTACAACTTAGTTTTCGAACGCAAAGTCAATTCAAAGTGGTTTTAGGTCAAGTTCTCATCCTAGTCTCCTTGAACTAACATGTCAAAAGTCAAAAAGGATATTTTTTGATAGTCGGTTCTTCAACTATCAAATTAAAAATAGTACTGCTAAGTACATTAGCAACTCAGGCTTTCTTTAAATTAAAATCTTTCATTAAAACCCTTTCATCGATTTTCACAAATCGATTTCATATATTTATCTCAAAACATCTCTCATGTTTTCATTACTTTGAAAACATATCTGTACCCTTATATCTTTAGAATAAATGTATTCACCAAACCCCTACTTTTTTCCTTTACCTTGAAAATATCGCTATATATACACTTAGAAAAATGGCATAAATCCAATTACCAATCTCATACGGGCCTAAAAATGTCATACTAAACATTGTTTATTATATAATCCTCAACAGTTTATTTATTTAACTTTAAAAACTTTATCCGTTAAAGTTTACAATAACACTTATGGAAATAATAATTAAATTTCCAACATCCACTTCCATTTTCAAACCAATATAACCACATGTTTATTTTTTCGAAATACATGGCATTCAATTATTTGTTTTAAATAAGTGTATTCATAAAATATACTATTTTCATTACTTGGAAAATAGTGCTACATAATTAACCGAATGGTATAAGTATAGTCACACGTCATCATATCTGGAACAAACAATGTCAAATGATACATTCTTTATTATGATACCCAATAGTTTTATTAAATCTCTAAACCCTTTCAATTTAAGTTGTAATATTTCTCTCATGAGACTAATAAAGAACTTCGAATATCTTTTACCATCCTTATATAATAGTGAAATCATTCAATTTGAGGTATTTTATTTACCTCTTAGACCTTGACTCGATAATGTTCTTATCTAAAGATTGATAAAAGTTTGTAACTCAAAAACTGATACAAATTATAATATCATACCAATTTCATTTACTATTTCAGTTAGATATGGTTTTATAAACCATTCTGTACTTTTGAAAATCTCTTCCCAATCATAACCCCTTTCACTAAATTCATTGACTAAGCAAACTCTTACTAAAAACTAACCCTTAACTTAAACCTCTATAATAATTCATTAATAATTTGGATTTGTTATAAAACTCCTTTCAACAAATCCTTTTTCATAAATTTATTAAGCATCTTATTATAAAACTTAACCTGGATCTAATTACAGGAATCCAATTACTAAATTCTTTACCAAAAACCAATAAGCACCCTTCTGTTGCATTTTTGAAAATCTCCTTTAAATTCCAATTAATTTCTTAATTCAATTATTTAGTAATCATTTATCTAAACCATCGCATTAGCTTCAAATCCCTTTTATAAACCTTGTTTATAAACTTGGTTTTATTATATAATCCCTTTGCAAAACCCTTCTCAAAATCCAATTAGAATCTCACTACAATTTGTTTATTCCCTTTAATGAATTCCAATTAAAAAGGAAATCATTTGCATTATCATTAATTAAAATAATAAATGACTTCAACATTAACTATAGTAAAAGTAGTTAATTTTGTTACTAATTAAAAATAGAATAGTTAACCCTTTAAACCTTATTAGAATAATAATTAACTTCATTATTAATAAACAACTCGATAATTATCTTTAAATGCGGTTAATTAAAAGATAAATTAACTTTTATGAACATCCGTTAAGTTTAACGACTGTTCGTTAAAAATATTCCTATTAGACTAATTATTGAAACAAATTAATCTACTAACCAATTCCAATTAAAACAGTTGAATTAGTCAACTTAAAAACATCAGTTAACTTGTTAATTGATTTCAACTAATCCTTTACATAAGATTAATTAATAATATAACTAATTAAAAATAATCCTACTTAATTGTTTCTTGAAAACAATTATTCCAAACCATCAACCCTTAGGTTAATTTCTGATTCACGTCCTTATAAGTCTTATTAAAACATAAGAAATTTTACTATATAAATCATTATATAATTCTTTATAAAAACCAATTATAACTGTCAATTTATTTATAAAAATTCTATTTAAATAACTTATGTAAAATAGAATTGAAAACCTTGCTTCAATTATAAATATAAATTTATAACTTCAAATTCTTCAATTTGGTGGCGAATCAACGTCTTAAACAGATGGATTTTAAGCTATATGCTGCCAATCAATTAATCAATACTGTTTATTGATTAAAAATACATCAAATGCCAAATTCAATTCAACAATCAACATCTAAACAGATTTTAACTTTACTTGGGTTAAATAGTTCATATATGAATAATATGAAATCAAATAAAATACAAAATATTTGAGGAATCCAGTTGGATCCCTCCAACCTTTTCTCACTGCATCACAGGTCATAACATCATACTACAAATGCGTACAAAATAGATATTTTAATCTAACAATTTAAGATGACAGAAATATAAATATCGTCAATCAACGATCAAACAATAATCATCCAAAGCATCTAAGCACGCAATTTTATACTAACAGTGATAAATATTATCAAATGAGTTTAATCACATCGTAGTATTTCAGAAATCATGAGAATTAACTCACATTTCATTTTCGATAGACGATTTCATGCCATTTAACCTAAATTTTAAACAAGCATTTAAAATTAGACAAAATTTCCATCTGCTCGAAATCGAACCAATCCAGCTCATACGCATAGCCTTCGAAGGTATGATTCCAACGTAGTTTGTTTTTCTTGAATCTGATAATGTATGAAACATAAATCGTAGCTACAAGTTTTACAATAAATTAAAATAAACTATACTTCACTAATTACCATCATTAACATTAATTACCTAGAATTGCTTTAATTAACCTCAACACTAACCCGCATTAACCATCGCACAACTCTTTCTTCCTCAGGTCATGATTTCCGTGAACCCGACTTCGCTCCCCCTTTTCATCACACAGCCGCGACCCCCACACGCCATCAGCCACTGATCAGGCACAACCGTTCCGACCTCCTCTCCATGCGCTTCCAATAGCAATCAGCCTGGTCCTCCCTTATCAGGCCCAGCGCCGGAAATTTCCATAAAACTACGCACCCTACAAGCGAGATTTTTGGCCAACCCACTCCGTCGAAGCCCCAATGCTTCCATCCTTGCATATATCCCCCTCCGACGAAGAAAACTTTTGTTGACATCGTTACCCAATATTGCTTCGTGGATGATTTTTAGTATAACAATATGATTTTTGTTTAATGATAACAAACATATATATTATTATATATATGTGTCTGTAATTGTAAATTCTATATTATATCTCACATGCAAATAAATATTTAGTTTGAATAAAATGCTATTGCACAAAATTTAATATTCAAACAGTATTTTTATTCAAATAAATATTTTATTTCAACATTTGAAATGGCACACATTTGTAACTCCACTATTTACAATTCACTGTTATATAACACTGTAATTCACATGTACAAACAATCCTCACTACATCACTTTATTCACTCAGCTACATATACAATTTCATATACAGACTTATATACACACACATTGACAAACTGAGTCTTCAATATCTTCAGGTACAATCCAGTCACTTGTATAACTTTCACAGAAACATACATAGTAAAATGAAACAAGATTAGATTTAAATGTTGGCGAATATAAATTTATTTCTAAGTTTTATTTGCCTCAGATATTTGGTGTGTTTCTCATCATCTTTCTAGACTTGGTCATATATATATATATATATATATATATATATATATATATATATATATATACGAGTCTAGACTACTTGTAATATTCATAGTGATCCACTGTAAAGACCATAAGGTAGACTGAATACTAGTGTTTGCAGATCAACCTTAACATAGCTATAGTGATCTGCT
Source organism: Allium sativum (assembly GCA_030737875.1). NCBI lineage: Eukaryota > Viridiplantae > Streptophyta > Magnoliopsida > Asparagales > Amaryllidaceae > Allium > Allium sativum. The sequence goes on from CM060921.1 coordinate 743,703,467, forward strand.
GGTAACCAGCCACGACTCACAGATGTGGTCTGCTGATCTTGACCAGCCATGACACAACATATAGTTGTCTGCTGATGCAAATAGGAAAACATATATGCACATGTATACATTGATTTTCCGGTGAACAGGTACAAAACTAGGAAGCATGCACAAGGTCAATGGTGCTACACCAAGTGATCATGGAAATGTACAAAATGCCAAAGTTTACAAAGAACATAAACCGAAACAGCAATTCATAGCAGGCCAGGACAGTAGGGTAGAAGGCTCAAACCAAGAATTGAAGCAAGTGATGATCAATAGCAACATATGTCAAGTACAAGGTGTACTCAACAATTAAGCATAGGGCTCGGTCAACATAAACAACTACCTAAGTCTAGTCAACAAAATACAATGGCACATGCAACATTGTACAAGTGTACAAGTTCAAGACATGAACAGAGATGCAAACAAGCATGGAAATAATGCTGAGCAAAGTGTAAAGAATTCCAATGCAAATGAACAACAATATTAATATAAAAAATGGACATGAGCAAATGTACATATAATTTCAGACACATAAGTCAAGTGACCAGGCTAAAACATGTGCACAATGTAACAAATGGCTCAGCAAATCTGATGCGGTACAAGTACAAAGAAATGAAGCATTCATGAATATTTTTCAAATCAACATCTAGTATTATAGGGCATACTGCATGTCAAGGCATGAATGGCATAGTGAACACTATAGGCAGTCAAAGGCAAAAAAAGGAATGCATAGAGCTTAGCAAGGTTGTGGTAATACACAAGGTGCCAAGGGATAATGGCACAACATGGCATATATGAAGCTAACAGAGGCAACACGATCACATATCAGGCCACGTACAAAACACATGACAGTGAAGTAATACAAAGTACAAGAGACACAAAGGGGAAAGTGCAAATCAAAATGATCAAGACTCAAGCATGTGCAGCAACATGGGAGGCATGTGTGCAATAGAAAACATGCACAAAGCATATGTAAAGGCAGAGTTCACATACAGAAGTACAACATACTGGGAACATGGGACAAGTGCACAAATCATAATAGTGGTGCTAGCAAGCCTCAAACCCAAGTGAAAATGTATACAAGACAGTGACATGCAAGTGTGAAACATACATGGCAGCATAGCCAAGAGACAACAAAAAATAAATATGGCAACATTGAACATACAAAGGCAAAACTCCAAGACAGTGCACATGCACAAAACAATTCATGTCAAGAATGTATAACAGTAAGGCACAAAGGGACAAAGATTACAAAAAGAGCAGTTTCCAAACTCAAGTAGACAAATCAGAGGAAGATTTCAAAATTCCATATTTGAAATTGCAAAATTTAGCAAGTTAAAATTTACAATGTTTCCAGAAATCAAATTCAAGAATATTGGGAAGAAGAATATTTCAAAATCTCATATTTTTGGCATATTTATAAATGGAAACTGAATATCCAACAAAAAGGATTATTTGAATTTTTCTAGAAATCACAAGTTTATTGTTGGCAACAAACTATTCAAATTCAATTAAAGAAATCTCCCGAGAGTATGAAGAATTCAATAAGCATAATCCCGCAAATATCATAACCAGATTTACGGGAGGAAATCAGAGCAATTAAGGATTTCAAGCACCTTATATATACATCACCAATTCATCATAGGAAAAGCATCAAAACCGAAAGAAATCAAAATTCAACATAAGGATATCAAAATCAAAATAACTCATGAGTTTTTTGATCATCTGCAAAGCTAAATTAGACGACCAGGGAGAAACAAGCATTCAAAGAAATCAGAGAATAATTTTCTTATTTCAGTAGTCACGGTTTGGAACAAAGCATAAAACTCTAAAGTTGGATTTCATTTTCTCACCATTAAAAAAGAAAAGAGGAAGTCGATAATTTTCAAGAGACAAAGCAAATGAAAAGGGGGCCGATCAACTTAGATTTTAACTAATTATTATTTATATGATTTAGGGTTTTGTATTTTTGTTTTTAGTTAATTTTTAAGTTTTTACCATGTAATTGTTTCGAATTTTTCTACTTTTCTAAATTAGGGATTCTAACTACAGGGTTTTGTTCTTAAGAAAAATCCGATCTCTAGGATTGAGATAAGTGCAGGGTTTGAGCATAGGATTAGAACAGTTGGGAGCGGGTGTCGCAAGTTTACAGGAACTTATAAGCACAGAGATTGTTTTAATAACTAGTAGAAACATTGGGAAATGCAGAAGTGGGTAGGATTTTGCCGAAACTGGGTAAATCCTATGTTGTTATTTCTTTTCTGCATTTACTCTGATTATTATCTTTGTTGCTATTATTTTTTACGTAGCGAAAAATTACAGTTAACCCTATTTACCCGCTCTAGGGTTAACTTAGATCCTATAGATGAGATCAGTGATAATTAAACTAAGGAGATGAGGGTTGATCATTCTTTAAGTGGCGGCTGTGAACTAAATAATAGGGTTTAGAAGAGATGAATTTATAGGTAGATTATATTATTAATTTATATTTTCTCGTAATTTCCATTAAACGTTTTAAGCTTGTATGACCATATATGTGCTCTGATTTCAATGAAATTTTAAATCCTACAAATACTTAATATTCCGGACCCGATGAAATTAGTTTCGTTGAATTCTGAGAATATTTGAAAAGTTCCTATTTTAGTTTCAAAATATAAATCGACATGCATTTATATCGCACACGATCACACAATATCTCCAGTTGACCTGAAACGAAAAATCTTACACTAATTAACCATTGCGAATTTAATAAAATAGGTTTCGTTGAAATCTGAGGTCATTTAAAAATTGGTTGTTCTCAAGTGTTAAATTAAATTGATAAAATATAAATCGATTTCAAAATAATCAAATCCATTGATAGCAAATTATTATTATCGTCTATACTTAAATAGAATTTATATAAATTATTATTGTAACACCCCTTGTATTCTATAATAGTGAAATTCACAAATTAAAGTATAATAAATTTCAAATCAAAGAATTAAGGGAAACGGGGTAGGCCATTGCGTTCGTCTCGGAATTCTGCTTGAAATAGAGTCCGAGTTTGCATAAAACGGACTACGTATGAAGGAGATATGGCTTCCGAAAGTTTCAGAATTCAGTTTAAAATTCAAACAGACCAAAACAACTTAGAAAATAAATTTAAATTTCAAAAATCGGGCCGGATTGGCCAGGGCGGGAATTTTCCCGCCCAAGACACCCAGGTCGACTGGGTAGTCGTCCTGGGGCACCCAGGTCGACTACATAGTCGACCTGGGGGTCGACTAGGGGGTCGACCTGGCCCCTGAGCCAGGTCGAACCCAGCCCCCCTGGCTGGCCTGGTCTGTGCTTGGTCGATTTTCTGAGCCTTGCCTTGTCACTAGGGCTAGGTGTCAGCTCCTGGTTGGTCTCTCCTTCAAACGAACGGCTATTATTAAACCAAGCTCCATCGACGGTCCTAATCAACTCACAAACTCTATAAAAAGAACCTAAGACTCACCCTAATTCATACAAACAAAAATGGGGATGAGACCGTCATGCTGCTAAGGAAAGACTAGGAATAGCCGTCAGAAATTGAGAGACAATTAGGAGACAACTCGAAAGCTTAAAGCAACATCAATTAAAATCAAAACAACGCCTACGACAAAGGATAGCATATCCAAATTCAGAATTCAGATTCCTAAACTGAAGATTCGTCATACGTTGTAAGTGGAGTGCTATTCGATGTGAATGAACAATTTAGTTTTGATTTATGTAAAATGAGAAATTTAATTGTACTTAATTTAATTCATGATTGTATGTTGCTATGATTCTAATTCTGAATAGATTTGGGATATTGTGGTATAACGATGTTAGGCCTATTGGATATTCGCAAGTATATGATTCATGTTAACAACTATATGTTGTGGTAGTTTATTTGGGATTCATGCAAGTATATGATTCACTATTATGCCAATATGATGTACATACTTTTATGATCACTTTCAGTGTGTAATTGGATTCAACTAAGTACTATGGTTTATGTGAATTTATGTTGGAATTGGCATCGTGACTCAAGTGTAAAACTATACTTTTGTGTTAAAGACAAAAGTAAGCATCTTTATGAACATGACTAAACTATGTTTGGTGTTATGCCTAGTTGAAAACATGTTGTATGCCTATGTTGTTATCAAACTCATATGGTGATATATGTGACACATAATTAAGTTAGATTTACATTCCAATTGCAAGTTTACATGAATGGATTAAAAACCATGATTTCATGTTTAGGTATGTTTATGCCATGATTATATGAATAGAATGATTCATGTTTAAGTATGTTTATGCCATGATTATATGCTATTACAATGCAAGTTCACATGTGCCTAATTCATGTTAATTAGATCGTTATGTTGCAAGTTCATGCGTTCACACTTCCCTTTTTAAGTTACTTAGAATATATAAACACCATGTTATAATCCTCCCCTTTTTCATGTGGCTAAGTTGGGTTTAAATGTTAAACCCAACATATGTTATATTGTAGCGAACGTGTAAAACGGGGGTAATGACGTTTGGGTTAAAATATAGAACATATGTGTTGGCATGCTTGACGCATGCCAACAACCTTGAAAAACAATTTAAGTGGTATAAATTAATTTTACCCAATAAAGATGAATTTAAATAACGGGCCGCAAATATTTACATATAAAAAGAAAAGAGACAAAATATGTGAATTTAGAAAATACGATGTGTTTAACCCGAGGTTGGATTGAGTTGTGATGTAAACCTGCCCAGAACCGCCCGGCTGTCCAGTAGTCACAACAATATCTATACAATGTGGGTAGTTAAACACAGTGCCCAACAAAGACTCGAGGTTAGACTGGGTTGTGGCGTAAGACTGCCCGGACCCAACCGGCAACGGGCAGCCACAGCAATACCTGTCTAATGTGAGAGGTCGAGGCTTTAATAAGACGATTAAGGCTGAGTCAGGATTGATAGGATTAAGTAAATTAAATTAATACTTAATCAAAATGGAACATGCTAAACTATACAGACTGATTGGGGGTTAGGTCTACAAAACACTTAACCAACTTAGCATGTTGGCTAGAAATATAAAACCTAGTAGCGGGGGACCCTTTTCAGCAGTAACCCTACAAGGTGTATCAGGATACCCTGAACTAGGCAGGGTGGGGCACGATTACTGGGCTGACTGTAAGAGGTCAAATCGACAACGGTGGTGCAACAGTGTAGGTTCTAACGGAGTGCGGGCGTGCACACACTCCAGCACAGAAAAATAAGGCACTGGGCACCAGTTGCATACCTGTGTATTCTAGGATTGTGTCGGGCCGCCACCATGGGACTTGATACACCCCATGGTGGGACCAGCATAAGTAACTACAACATCGGGGGCCGTATGACACATGTAACTATGCGAGTAGGATCCGATCATTGGAAACCAATCACTTCACCCTGATTATGGGGTGCCTGTTGGGAACTAGTTTATATGGATGCAGAGATTAATATGGGGTACGATAGTATATTCGACTCTAGACAACTTAACTTAGTTTATGGTGCTTTCCCATTTCCAGTTTATACTTATCATACCCAGTTCTTTATTCATAGACTGAATAGTCCTAGACTTACTCAGGCTTTATGTCTGACTCTACTTTTCTTTCGTCTTCTTTTCTTTCGTCCCTCCCCTAGGTCCACAGGGAGGGAATACCGCAGGTTGACCAGCTTTCACATCCAGCTTGAAGAGAAAGAATGTATTACTTGGATATTTTTGATTTGGACTATGGCTTTGGACAGCAATTATGGGACTTATGCAGTTTATTTACGTTTTTATGCTTCTTTAAATAATGTAATCAAGACAGTTATGAAGATGTTATGATTTGGAAGTATTGTAAGACAAATTATGACATGGTTTGTGTAACACGTATTTTGTTGAAATAAAAATTTCTCTTGTTTTCCACTGTATTCAAAAATATGTGTTCTTATATCTGTATTGTGTATCTGTGACTTATACTTATAAACCTCCACCAAAATTAGGGCTTTCCCTTTGAGAGTGACCCTTACGGAGGTGGGGTGTTTCACTTGGTATCAGAGCATAGGTTTACTAGATAAGATAAAATGTTTTGAAAATTTATTTTCAAAAGAAAATTTAAAGAAGCATTTTTAAAGATAAAATATTGTTTTATTTTAAAAAGGAAAAGTCCCCCAAAGCCATAGGTACTATCTTTTATCCTTCGTTTTGAATCTATCCTTTTTGTTTCAGCATGTCCGAAGAACTTAAATTGCTAGAGGGCATACCAATACCTGATTGGTTTAGACGACTCTTAGAAGCAAGGGCCACTCAGCCATGTCCTACCGTTCCCCCTCCTCCAGCTGTAGGAAATCAACCAGCTGCAGCAGCACCTCTTCCTCCACCTCCTCCGCGGGGAAATACTTTTGCTAAGTTATGTAAAGATTTTAATGCTATGGGAGGAAAGGACTTTCATGGAACCGAGTCCTTCGTGGTAGCCAGGAATTGGCTGAAAGAAACCGAGGACTTATTCGTCATCTTTGAGGTAGAAGATAGGTAGAAGGTACAACTGGCAGTATGGCTACTTAAAGGCGAGGCTTCCTACTGGTGGGAAGTCACCAATGCAGAAAGACCAGTGGAAACATGGGAGGACTTTAGGGCAAGGTTTGAGGCTAAATTTCTCTCAGAAGCTGAAAGGAGTCTTTAGTTGGAAAAAATCTTATTTCTTAAGCAAGGGAATATGACAGTCAAAGAGTATGTTAACCAGTTCGATCAGCTGGCTAGGTTCGGACTGGACCTAGTCAACACCCCGCACAAGAAGGCTCTCCGCTTTGTCAAGGGGTTGAATGAGCCATTACACAGTTTGGCCATGACCCATATACCCATGGGAGCTACGTATGAAAGGTTGGTGCGGATGGCACTGCTGAACGAAGAGGATAAGGGCAAGAAGGAGAAAAGGCAGAAAGCTCTCAAGGGAAGAAAGAGGGTTTACAGACTAAGAAGACAGACTTTAAGAAGGGTGGGAAGGACAACAAAGAGAAGAGGAAGTGTAATTTCTATGGCAAAGTGGGGCACTTAGTGAAAGATTGCCGGAAAAAGAAGGCCAAGATGAATGGTGGGTGCTTTTCTTGCGGTGAGACAGGCCACCTGGCTAAGGATTGCTCAAAGAAGCGAGGGCAGGGGCAGAGGGTTGGATCCACCTCAGAGGCACAAGTTCATGCGCTAGAAGCGCCACCTCTGCAGCAGCGAGGTATAAATACTTCTGTAGAAAGTGTAGTTTATCTTTATGATCACCCAGTTCGCACTTTATTTGATTCTGGCGCATCACACTCCTTTATCTCATCTACTTTAGTACAATCTCTGCACCGAGAAACTAGAATGGTAGAGGACCCCTTAATGGTTTCAAATCCAATTAGGGGCCTAGCTCATTTATCTATGATCTGTGTGGGATTCAAAATTTCTATTTAAGCACTTAATTTAAATGTAGTGCCTTTGTTTTGGGATTTTCGGGATATGGTTTGATTTTGGGTATGGATTGGCTATCCAATAATGGTGCCATCCTGGATTGTGAGAAAAGGGTGGTTAGGCTTCTGACCCAACTCGATAACACCCTGGAAATTACTTGTAATCCCTCGTATGCGGTTATGCTTAGTTATCTTGGATCGCTAGATGCCTCTGATGAAAGTTTGCAATCGGTTCGAGTGGTCCGGGAATATCCGGATGTCTTCGAAGAGGTGAAGGGCTTGCCTCCGAAGCAGGAGATAGACTTCCGCATATATCTTGTAGATAATGCAAAGCCCGTTGCGTTGCCCGTTAGACACATGGCTCCACGGGAAAGAAAGGAGCTTAGTAAACAGATTAAAGAGCTTCTAGAGAAGGGGTTCATTAGAAGGAGCATCTCAGAATGGGGCGCTCCAGTGGTGTTCGCTACAAAGGCGGATGGTTCACTCCGTCTATGTGTTGACTACAGGGAGCTCAATAAGCTAACAAAAAAGAATAGGCACCCTCTCCCCATAATTGACGATCTGTTTGATCAGCTTGTAGGAGCGTCTGTTTCCTCCCAACTCGATTTAGCGACCGGATTTCATTAGCTAAGGGCGGCTGAAGATAGTATCGATAAGACAGCATTCAGAACCCCAGACGTCTTCTTTGAATGGCTTGTCATGCCTTTCGGCTTGACAAACGCACCCGCTTACTTCGTGGACCTAATGAGTAGGGTGTTCAGAGATTTCCTCAATAAGTTCGTAGTGGTCTTCGTAGACGATATCTTGATCTTCTCAAAGAGTGAAGAAGAGCATGCTCAGCACCTAAGGGCGATCATGGAAACTCTGCGAGTCCATCAGCTAAAAGCCAAATTCTCCAAATGCCACTTCTGGAGAGAAGAAGTGAGATTCCTTGGGCACATAGTATCCAAAGAAGGGTTAGTTGTAGACCTGGCTAAGGTAGTAGCGGTGCAGGACTAGAAGACACCAAAGAATACAACAAAAGTCCGAAGCTTTCTCGGGCTAGCTAGTTTCTATCGGAAATTCATCAGAGACTTTGCAAAGATATCAGCTCCGCTCACAAAGTTGACCAAGAAGAATCTAATGTTCAATTGGGACTTGGATTGCGAGTTTGCTTTCCAACGACTAAAAAGGGCTCTTACAACAGCCCCAGTTTTGACGTTGCCAGATGGAAGCAAGATGTTCACAGTTTATGCAGATGCATGTGGGATAGGTCTAGGCGCTGTCTTAATGCAAGAAGGAAGGGTAGTAGCTTATGGCAGACGATAGTTGAAAGTGCACGAAAAGAACTACCCGACCCACGATCTTGGGTTAGCTGCCATCGTCTTTGCACTCAAGTCTTGGCGACACTATCTCCTAGGTGAGAAGTTCGAACTTTACACTGACCATAAATCGTTGAAATATCTTTTCTCGCAGAAAGATCTTAATTTGAGGCAACAGAGATGGATGGAGTTTCTTGCCTCGTACGATTTTGAGATATCCTACACTCCGGGCAAAGGCAACATAGTGGCAGATGCGTTGAGCCGAAAGAAACTGACCCTAAGCCCGTTATTTGTTGAAAGACAAAGCCTAGAGTTTATAGCCAGCTTTGACTTTAGGCCCTCCTCCGATTTTGAACCAGGCTTGCTAGCATCTCTCGAAATACGCCTGACTTTAGTGGACTCAAAAGGGATAGCACAACGCGAAGACCCTCAGCTTGTGGAAACGATTGATAGGCTAATTAGGGGTGATACTTCAAGTCACCTCAACAGATACTCCATCGACGATAAAGGTTGGCTAAGGAGAGACGGAAGACTATGCGTCCCACAGACAAGGGATTTAGTAAAGAAGGTTCTCGAGGAAGCACATCACTTGTAATAACCCGGAAAATGTGAACCAATTTATAAATTTTAAATTTGGTTATTACCAAAGAATTTGAATAATTGAAATAGCATATTTTAATAAAATAAAGAATTGGGTATAGTAAGGCAATTTGAAATTTTGAATACAAACTTTGTCTGACTGTACCGGGTGGAAAATATAACGGATTTTAGCGAAACTGAAAATATTTAAATCTGTTTATGAATACCTTTCTAACGAATCTGAAAAATCGAAGTTTCATAACGGGAATCAAAAGTTATGGCCGAACGAATTTTCAGAAAGGTCGCTATATAGCATATATAGCCCTTGAAAATAGATATTTTGCATACGACCTCGGAATTCGACGAAACCACTTTTGTTGGGTCCGGGATGTCAAACTATTGCTAGGTTTCAAATTTCATAATTTTTGAAGCTAGTATGTGAGCGGGGCAAAAGAAAATGTGATTGGTCAATTTCTGTTAAAATGGGTCGACCTAAAAATGGCCGTTTTTCAAACGAGCTTAGAATTCGACGAAACTGGTTTTGTTAGGACCGTATCGTCAAAACAAAGCTAGATTTATTTTTCTGAAATTTTTCGATTCAGTTTGTGGCCCTGGCAAATTTAAATGAACGTTCAAATTAAATATTGAATGTTTTCTATTTTAATTTGAAAAATAACTGACTGTAATAGTCGAATTGGCTAACGAAACATATCCCATTGTGTCCGGAATGGGGGTATTTAGTTGGGGGCGACAGTCGTTGGGTTTGATTTCGAGTTTGTTTGCAAAAACACTATTTAAAATCTCCTATAAAGTCTCGACCAATAGAATTTTTTCTTTAAAAATAAAAAATAAAAGCCGCGAGAAACCCTAGCCGTCTTTCTTCCTCTGGACGATCCGCATCGCTCGAGACTTCCGCTCGATTTTCCCGCCACCACCGCCACCTATAGGCCGCGCCACCACCACAGTTCGACAGCCCTTCGTCCCCTCTTCACATCCGACCAAACGACGCCCTCCACCATCGCCTGTATCGCCTGAACCACCCCCAGGAAGTCGACGCCTTTCCGACACCGCCCAGCCTTCCTCCGACCACCGAGCTGACCCTACTCCTAGGCGCAGGCCCGTCTCTCCAAGCCCGAGGGCGTGGCACTACCTGATCGAAGCAACGATCGACAGATTTCACATATTTTGCAACCCTAGTTCTGAATCAAAAATAAAGGTGCGACCTTTATTATTCTGAAATGAAAATAACACTATAAAGTGTTGCAAAACATTGAAAAATAATATCTTTTTCGTTCGTTAATGAAATTCGATGAAACAGGAGACACCATGACCACAAGGAGGATCTCTACCATCTAGAAGAAGCCACGGATTTTTCTGATCTTCCTACGATTTTTAGCACTGCAAAAACCAATGTGAGGAATCTAAACTAAATTGTGTGAATGGAATCGCGTTGTATAAATTATATAAGCGAAGTGTAAATTATATACGCATTGTATACCTCATGTACATGTATTGTATAAGTTATATTAGCGATGTATAAATTATACAACGTTGAATGAAACATATATGCTTTGAATTGTGATGAAATGCAAGTGGATTATAGAAATATAATATATATATATATATATATACTCCCCTTGTCCACAGACCATGGACGATATTTATTGCTTGTGATTGACGTGATATTATATGGTATGACGAATGGTTGGAAATAATTGTTTGTGGTTGATATTGTGGTTGAAAAATACCTTTGTGGTTGAAAAATACCCTCTTGTGGTTGAAAAAAATTAGAATAGGATTGTGGAATTGAAAATAAAACATGCCGCCTGAGTGCGAACTAGATGCATGATCCCCATTGTCAAAAACGCGAGGTTTTAAGGTAGAGCGAGGAGCCGTACTAGGGACGGTCCCGGTTTTAACTACCCTGTCGTTATGCTGCCGAAATTTTCTATAATATTCATGTGTTAGAATGATTTTCATTCGTTGAAATAAATTACATATATTGAAACCAATATTCATGTGTTGAGTTGCAATTCATTCGTTGAATCAAAATTCATGTGTTGAATATTATTTGAATTTAAACAAATAGCTTTAGCGATAAAAATCACATTTTTATATATATACAAACTATAGCGAATATTCATGTGTTGAGTTGCAATTCATTCGTTGATTTGAAATTCATGTGTTGAATATTATTTGAATTTAAACAAATAGCCTTAGCGATAAAAAACACATTTTTATATATATACAAACTATAGCGAATATTCATGTGTTGAGTCGAAATTCATTCGTTGAATCAAAATTCATGTGTTGAATATTATTTGAATTTAAACAAATAGCTTTAGCGATAAAAATCACATTTTTATATATATACAAACTATATAGAATATTCATGTGTTGAATTGAAATTCGTCCGTCGAGTTGAAATTCATGTGTTGAATGTTATCGTATTTTAAAATAAAATGAATAGACAATAAAAACTACATTTTTATTGCGAATATGAAGTTTTAAAAACATTCACGAGTTGAATAAATATTTTTGATGATAAAAATATTTCTTTTATCATGTATACGCTTTGATAAAAATACACACGTGTTGAAATAAATAATAGTTTGCTAGAAATATTTTTATTAGCTTTGTTCTGCATATATATACATGTGTTGAACAGGAAAAATGGATTAGCTGTTGAGTAAAGAAATTATTTGCGTGCCCGACAAATAGGTAAACCTTGATGAGTTGGCTGCGCAATTTTATTTTTATATCAACTCCTGTGAATGCCATTGGATGCGGAGTGCTGGTTATTCTGTGTGAAATAATAAATATCGCCATAGGATAGTAACAATTAATTTTGAACTACACTACATGGCATACTTCTTGACGATAGGCATACTTCATCATATTTCACATAAGCAATTGGAGCTTGTGTGACGAGGTGGAAGATTTACCATACGAGCAAGAGGCTTGTATGGCGATGACTATATACTACAGGTTGAACTGATGAATAATATGGACTATATAAAATAGAACGATAAATCGCCAGATTAATAAAAAACCTACACGGGTCTGGAGTTGACAATAATCACGTCTCTCTAGTTATTAGATACGGCACATGGACTATTTATTTCCACACGGAAACGGGGTGACGAGAATTTATTCTCTGGAGTGATTATCTCTACATGCTCCCTCGTAAACACCAGAATATATCACTACAAATATGTGGATGCTTTTAAGGATTTATTGGGTACCTAACACGGCTCAATAAATTTCCAAACCCCTCCGCATAAAAAGGCGGTTATGGCGAAATTTTTCGAAATATTAAGTCGTTAGTGAAATATTTGAAGTGAAAACGAAGTTGAAGATATAGAATGAACTATAGTTGGAATTATAGAATGAACTTTATTTATACATATATATATATATATATATAATTAAAAGGAATCGAAGCCGTGCAGTTCGTGTTTCGGAATCGTAATTTGAAACGATTAGTACGAGAAATCCGACCATCGGATTTTCCCGAAACCGCAACCGCTGGGTTCGCCTTGGAATTATCTTACCAACGGCACCAACCTTGTAAAAATCCAACGGTTGGATTGTCCAGAATGTTTAATTCAAATCTAAAGAAAAACTGCACCAGAATCGTTTATATTTATATATAAATATAAATATAATTAAATTAAATCGAATAACGACGCTGCAGTTCAAATTTTGAAACCGTAACTTAAAACGATTAGTGTGGAAGATCCGACCGTCGGATTTTCACGAAACTGGAACCGTTGGGTTCGCTTTGGGAATATCTTCCCACTGATATAGACTTTGTAGAAATCCAACGGTTAGTTTTTCCGATATGTGTAAAACAAATTAGTGGAAAAACAGCGCCAGTGCCACGGCACGACCTGAAACGTCGTTTAATTAAATATGGCCATTTTTAAATAAATAAAAATGGCGAAAAATCGTTATAAAATATTATAAGCAACATAGATTGCAAATAAACCAATTAGGCTTGAATTGTTTGATATTTGATGGTTGTATGTGCTTGACACGAAAATAACACTAAAGAACTGAAAGATGGATGTCGAATAATATAACCATGGAAAGAATCGATTTAAATTCTAATGACGTGAATTATTTGAAAAGGCCGAGCTAACCCTCATTTCAAATAATTTATCGAGCGATTCGAATTGGAAAATGCAAAGACGATTCATGACCGACGATCTTCGTATCGGTTGGATGGGCACTACTGAGGTTCCTGACCGGAGTAGCTACCGTAAAGGAACGAAGGTAGTAGCCATCTGAACGTATGTGTTGATTGTACAGATATACGCGGAATTTGACGCCTTCGGTTTCGTTCAGACCCAGAACGGACTTGTAAATGGACTGCGTGTCTGACATTGGATTTTGTTCTATACTGATTGATCTCTGTTAAATATATATCTTTTTGGCTGCGGAGAATTTATTCTTTTGCTTAACGCCCTTCTTTGAGACGTACGCTCAGAGGTTATATATCGATGGGAATCAATCGTATGGAGTGGACTGCCTATGTGGCATGCCAAGGTGCTATGATCAAGGCTTCTGTTGCAAAGCAAAGTCTTGTGGATGATGATCAAAGCACGGTCTACGTGGCCTAGCTTTTTGTATTTCGTAGATTCGCGAGGCTCACACCCCCAGTATGAGTTAAAAACGGGATACGGACTGCAGGGAGAGCACGACGTTTCTTTCTAGCTATGGTGGTGTCAGTGACTTACCAGCCCTGACATTTATATCTACTTTTCACCTTTGTGGTTGTTGGAATGCGAGGCGCCTCGATTATAGGTCTGTAAGGACCGGGAAACGTGTTTTCAGGAATTGCCAATTCTCAAATGTAGAAGAGGACCGGCCTTGAAGCATCCAGGGTTACCCAGAGTGTGTAGTCCTGAGGCATTTGCTAGAATGTCTCGAAGCGGAGAGGAGCTTGCCCCTTGCCTCGACTCATGACGGAAATCCAATTTCCAATACGAAATAACGGACTCGATTGTAGAACTAGTATGGCGACATAGTAGATGGTAGTTATGCCGCCTATGATTGATATTTATGATGTTATTCGCTTTTGAAACATATATGCACTAGTAATAATATCAATTGATTTTTCTTTATACGTATCAAGCATATTTGGCCATTATAAGGTAAAACTCTATCCTCCGGCTTGCGTTGCATTGTATGATGGGACCTGAGTCTTATAATGGCTTCATTCTTTTTAAAAGCATTGCATTGTTTTAAAAGAATTTACTTTGTTTTAAATGCACTAGCAATCACTGGAGTAAACCCATTCCGCGAAAGTGGCGTGGTCCTATGATTTGCTTATTACTGTTGTTTAACTGCTAAATAGATTCCTCATACCAGTCCCCGTGACTGACTCGTTGTTTGTTTCACTTTGCAAACGCGGGTGCCCTTATTTTCACACGGGCAGCCTAGTTCACAGGTGACAAGTTTTTTTTTGGCTCTGCACTGTTACATAGAGTGCATTTTGGCTCATGGCGAGGCTGACTTCACAGAGACGACTTTGACATTTTCCGCCATTATTGTACTTGTATTATGATTCCGCCACAGGCGATGCAGACTTATTTACTTTCAGTACTTATTATCGTATGTATATGTACCGCCTTCGGCGATGTAGACTGATACCCTTATTATGTCTCACTGCATGTATGTATTCCGCCTCGGGCGATGATGACTGATCACTTCCCTTTTATTTACTAAGTTATATCCTACGTTGTGCTATTCTGATGTTATTACATGTTGTGATTCCGCTGTCATATCCATGTAAAATTATTCTATTTGTTGTTTTTGCTATTATCTGTACTCTGCTATGATGACTAATGTGTTATATTCCAATGATTATCCTTAATACTGCCCCTCGGATTTTGGGATCGTCACAGTTGGTATCAGAGCTTTGGTTAACCTTAGTTCCAGGATCTAACACATTAAACACCTCGTTAGAATAGAATCAGTAGTGTTCTAAGGCGAGTAGCTCATTAGAGATAGGATTAGCAATGTCCTAGAATGAGCTAAGCAGATTAGCAAAGCAATTTGATCAGTACATCATTACCTTTCCTTATGTTCCCCTGCTTTATCATACATGAAAATTATCAAATCTGTTGGCTTGACTCTTTTCTTGCTTATACAGTACTCTTTCTGATGGCTACATGAGCAGCAGCAGCTAGAGGAGGTCGTGGAGGCCGAGCAGGAGTAGCAGGAGGACGGGGGAATATCCCCGTAGTTGAGGGGGGGCCTATTGTTTAGCCACCAGCACCCGAGGACTTCGAGCTAGACAGCGTAGCGAAGAGGTATAGGAACCTTGGGGGAAAACCCTTTTCTGGGACGGGTACAGTGATAGAGGCTATAGCTTGGTTGAAGACCTGTGAAAAGATCTTTGAAGGCATGGGTTTGGGAACCAACAACAAAGTACGACTAGGTATTTGCCTCCTACAGGAGGAAGCAGAGTTGTGGTGGGATGCCATCACCTCAGAAGATGCAGCAGGTACTGTCAGAACCTGGGAGCAGTTCAAAACCATGTTCAACGAGAAGTTTTTACCTGAACAGGCCTTAGAGAGGATGCGAGAACAGTTTGTTAATCTCCAGCAGGGAGATCTCTCTATCCAGGATTACCTCAATAAATTCATCCAGTTGTCGCGCTATGCTCCAGAGCTTATTATGAACAACAAAGCAAAGAACAAGGGATTTATATTTAGGCTAAAGCGCAAGTACCATGATAGAGCCATGAGTAACATCAAACTCTCCATCTCAGAATTGGTAGAAACGGCTTGCAATTTTGAAGACATGGATGAAAGACATGCCAGCCAAGACCGTGCAAAAAGCCAAGCTGGAAATAAGCGCAAGGCTTCAGCGGATCAGCCAGAGTCTAGCATTACAGCGACCGCTACTCAGAAACCTGGAAAGATACTGAATGGAAATTGCTACAACTGCGGGAAGCCAGGACATTTTTCTAATGTGTGCAAAGCCCCGAGGAAACCAAAGGCAAATCCAGACTCAACCGAATGCTACAACTTCCATAAGAAAGGGCACTATAGCAGGAACTGTCCTCTGAAGCTGAATGCACAAGTGGCTCATGTGTATGACGGGGAGACCCCGCCAACTACCACCGATGGATCAGGTAAACCCGACGTCTTGGGAGGTACCCTTACCATTAAAAATATTCCTGTTTCTGTACTTTTTGATACTGGTGCATCACGTAGCTTCATTTCTGGTAACACTGTTCACAAGTTAAAATTGAAAAAAAGAAAGCTTAAAGAATCAATTAAAGTTCAAAACCCGATAGGAGGTTCTGTTAGTCTCAGTTCATATTGTAGAGCGCATGTCTCATATTTTTGCTACAAGTTCTCTTTTGATTTGTTCATCATGGACCTTTCCGAATTCGACATTATTCTGGGACTTGATTGGTTGACAAAATATAAGGCCGAAGTTAGATGTGCCGAACGAATCGTTAAAGTTAAAACGAAGCTTGGACCTATATATATACCATGCCATGGCTCCGAAATTAATTGAACAAAATTTTAGTCTTCTTTAGAAGTTACTCCCCCTTCATTAGAAAAGATACTGGTCGTTAAAAACAATGCGGATGTGTTTGAAGAAGTAGAAAACTTACCGCTGCAAAGAGAAATTGAATTCAGGATAGATCTAATTCCTAACGCCCGACTAGTAGTGCATCCAATTAGAAGAATGGCCCCGAAAGAAAAGGAAGAGTTAGGTAGTCAAACCCGAGAATTGCTTTGGAAAGGTCTGATTAGACCGAGCTTTTCAGCTTGGGGAGTAGCAGTAGTATTTGTCCCGAAATCAGACAGTACTTTAAGACTTTGTGTTGATTACCGAGATCTCAATAAGCAGACACTGAAGAACAAATATCCCTTGCCACGTATAGATGATCTGTTAGATCAATTAAATGGACCAACCGTATTCTCCAGAATGGACCTAGCTACAGGTTTCCACCAATTACGTATAACCGAAGACTGTGTTCCTTTGACAGCCTTCAGGGGTCCCGATTTATTCTATGAATGGTTAGTAATGTCGTTCGGCTTGTGTAACGCTCCGGCATACTTCGTCAATCTTATGAACAGAGTGTTCCGTGGTGTATTGAATAAATTTGTTTTAGTCTTCATCGATGACATTTTAATCTACTCCAAGTCGGAAGGCGAACATGCCAAACATTTAGAATAAGTGTTGAAAATTCTTAGGAGAAATGTCTTAAAAGCTAAATTTTCTAAATGTGTCTTCTGGTAGGATGAAGTTAAGTTCTTAGGCCATGTAGTATCAAAAGAAGGGATTGCTATAGATCCAGGCAAAATTACAGCGATTCAGAACTGGAAACAACCTACTACCCCCACAGAAGTTCGAAGTTTCCTTGGATTGGCCAGTTACTATCGGAAATTCGTTCAGGATTTTTCAAAGATATCTGGTGTATTGACAAAGCTTACAAAGAAGCATGTGAAATTCAAATGGACTCCCGAATGTGAAGAAGCTTTCCAGGAGCTGAAACTGAAGCTGACAACCACTCCAGTATTGACAATTAGAGAAGGCAACCAAGACTTGACTGTATGGACAGATGCTTTTATTAGAGGGCTAGGCGCAGTATTAATGCAAAAAGGCCAAGTGATCGCTTATGCCAGCTGTCAGCTGAAGCCGCATGAAAGAAAATATGCAACTCATGATCTTGAGTTATTAGCTATCGTGTTTGCTTTAAGAATCTAGAGGCATTATTTACTAGGTGAGAAGTTCGAACTATTTACCGATCATCAATCCTTGAAATATCTATTCACTCAGAAAGATCTAAACTTGAGACAACAGCGTTGGTTAGAATTCCTTGCAGCATATGATTTTGAAATACTATACACTCCAGGGAAAGCCAATGTTGTAGCAGATGTGCTCAGCAGAAAGAATGAAATCATCGCCAGTTTTGTCATCACGTCTTCATTAATAGACAGGATCTCGACCCTTCAGAAAGACGATGAATTTATTCAAAGAGTCAGTCAGAGAGTCAAGGGAAGTGAATCCACAAGTTTTCGACTCGATGACAAAGGAGTTCTTAGATTAAAGGGTAGAATTTGCATCCCAAATCTTCCTGAGCTCAGAAGAGAAATACTTGATGAGTGCCACAAGTCCAAATTAAGTATCCATCCCGGTGTGAGCAAAATGTATAATGATATCAAACGCACATTCTGGTGGAGGGCTTCAAAAAGAGATATTTCATTATATGTTAGTAGATGCCCCACTTGTCTACTAGTTAAGAGCGATCAGCAAAAATTAGCGGGATTATTACAACCATTAGAAGTTCCAGGATGGAAGTGGGAGCAAATTTCGATGGACTTCATTGATGGCTTGCCTCAAACGAAGAAAGGAAACGACAGTATATGGGTAATCGTAGATCGCTTCACGAAGACTGCCCATTTCATACCATTCCGATCCAATAGAACGGCTCAAAGTTTAGCACAGATTTACTTCAAAGAAATAGTTAAACTACATGGAGTGCCGCTCAATATAGTCAGTGATAGAGATCCCCTGTTTACTAGCAAATTCTGGGAAGCATTCCAGACAGAATTGGGATCCAAATTGAATCTAAGCACCGCTTATCACCCTCAGACAGACGGCCAAACTGAGCGGGTGAATAGAATTCTAGAAGATTTACTGCGGGCTTGCGTTATTGATTTTGGAGGCTCATGGGAAGATCACTTACATTTAGCCGAATTCTCTTATAACAATAGCTATCAAGCAAGTCTGGGAATGTCTCCATTTGAAGCATTATACGGTAGACCGTGCAGATCTACCGCATGTTGGGTAGAACCTGGCAACAGACTTGTGTTAGGGTCCGATATGATTCAAGAAGCATCGGATAAAGTCGACTTCATTAAGAAGCGATTGAAAACCGCACAAAGCCGACAGAAAAATTATGCTGATGCGAGGAGAAGGGATTTATCGTTTCCCGTTGGCGATTATGTTTATTTAAGGGTTTCTCCAATGCGGGGAGTAATCAGATTTGGCAAAACTGGGAAGTTGGCACCGAGATTTATTGGTCTCTTTCCTATACTTGAACGGATTGGAACTCTTGCATATATGGTTTCATTACCTGATTGGTTGCCTGGTGTACATGATGTGTTCCATGTGTCTCAACTCAGAAAACATGTTCATGATCCAGATCTTGTTGTGGAAGAAGCAGCGCAATAGGATATAGACATAACTCCAGAATTAGCGCTCAGAAGAGAGCCATTAAAGATTATTGGCAAAGAAACTAGAGAGCTAAGGAGCAAAAAGATTCATTTAGTCAAAGTGCAGTGGAGTAGTGATCCTAGAGACTGTACTTGGGAGACTGAGGAAAGCATTAAACAAGCCTACCCCAAATGTAGAGTGGACATCTCTGACTAACTCCGGTGCAAGGTACCTTTACAATACTTTGCGTTTACATTTTGTTTCCTACTTTGCTGTTATTTCCTTTTCGAGGACGAAAAGTTTTAAGTGGGGGAGATTTTAATAACCCGGAAAATGTGAACCAATTTAAAATTTTTAAATTTGGTTATTACCAAAGAATTTGAATAATTGAAATAGCATATTTCAATAAAATTAAGAATTGGGTATAGTAAGGCAGTTTGAAATTTTGAATACAAACTTTGTCTGACTGTACCGGGTGGAAAATATAACGGATTTTAGCGAAACTGAAAATATTTAAATCTGTTTATGAATACCTTTCTAACGAATCTGAAAAATCGAAGTTTCATAACGGGAATCAAAAGTTATGGTCGAATGAATTTTCAGGAAGGTCGCTATATAGCATATATAGCCCTTGAAAATAGATATTTTGCATACGACCTTGGAATTCGACGAAACCACTTTTGTTGGGTCCGGGATGTCAAACTATTGCTAGGTTTCAAATTTCATAATTTTTGGAGCTAGTATGTGAGCGGGGCAAAAGAAAATGTGATTGGTCAATTTCTGTTAAAATGGGTCGACCTAAAAATTGCCGTTTTTCAAACGAGCTTAGAATTCGACGAAACTGGTTTGTTAGGACTGTATCATCAAAACAAAGCTAGATTTATTTTTCTGAAATTTTTTGATTCAGTTTGTGGCCCTGGCAAATTGAAATGTACGTTCAAATTAAATATTGAATGTTTTATATTTTAATTTGAAAAATAACTGACTATAACAGTCGAATTGGCCAACAAAACATATCCCATTGTGTCCAGAATGGGGGTATTTAGCTAAGGGTGACAGTCGTTGGGTTTGATTTCGAGTTCGTTTGTAAAAACACTATTTAAAATCTCCTATAAAGTCTCGACCAATAGGATTTTTTCTTTAAAAAAAATCGCGAGAAACCCTAGCCGCCTTTCTTCCTCTGGACGATCCGCATCGCTCGAGACTTCCCCTCGATTTTCCCGCCGCCACCGCCACCTATAGGCTGCGCCACCACCACAGTTCGACAGCCCTTCGTCCCCTCTTCACATCCGACAAAACGCCGCCCTCCACCATCGCCTGTATCGCCTGAACCACCACCAGGAAGTCGACGCCTTTCCGACGCCGCCCAGCCTTCCTCCGACCACCGAGCTGACCCTACTCCTAGGCGTAGGCGCGTCTCTCCAAGCCCGAGGGCGTGACACTACCTGATCGAAGCAACGATCGACAGATTTCACGAATTTTGCAACCCTAGTTCTGAATCAAAAATAAAGGTGCGACCTTTATTATTCTGAAATGAAAATTACACTATAAAGTGTTGCAAAACTTTGAAAATTAATATCTTTTTCGTTCGTTAACGAAATTCGATGAATGTCGTGACCGAAAGGAGGCTCTCTACCATCTAGAAGAAGCCGCGGATTTTTCTGATCTTCCTACGATTTTTAGCACTGCAAAAACCAATGTGAGGAATCTAAACTAAATTGTGTGAATGGAATCGCGTTGTATAAATTATATAAGTGAAGTGTAAATTATATACGCATTGTATACCTCATGTACATGTGTTGTATAAGTTATATTAGCGATGTATAAATTATACAAGCGTTGAATGAAACATATATGCTTTGAATTGTGATGAAATGCAAGTGAATTATAGAAATATAATATATATATATATATATACTCCCCTCGTCCACAGACCATGGACGATATTTATTGCGTGTGAATGATGTGGTATTGTATAGTATGACGAATGGATGGAAATAATTGTTTGTGGTTGATATTGTGGTTGAAAAATACCTTTATGGTTGAAAAATACCCTCTTGTGGTTGAAACAAATTAGAATAGGATTGTGGAATTGAAAAGAAAACATGCCGCCTGCGTGCAAACTAGATGCATGATCCCCATTGTCAAAAACCGCGAGGTTTTAAGGTAGAGCGAGGAGCCGTACTAGGGACGGTCCCGGTTTTATCTGCCCTGCCGTTATGCTGCCGAAATTTTCTGAAATATTCATGTGTTAGAATGATTTTCATTCGTTGAAATAAATTACATATATTGAAACCAATATTCATGTGTTGAGTTGCAATTCATTCGTTGAATCAAAATTCATGTGTTGAATATTATTTGAATTTAAACAAATAGCTTTAGCGATAAAAATCACATTTTTATATATATACAAACTATAGCGAATATTCATGTGTTGAGTTACAATTCATTCGTTGAGTTGAAATTCTTGTGTTGAATATTATTTGAATTTAAACAAATAGCCTCAGCGATAAAAATCACATTTTTATTTATATACAAACTATAGCGAATATTCATGTGTTGAGTCGAAATTCATTCATTGAATCAAAATTCATGTGTTGAATATTATTTGAATTTAAACAAATAGCTTTAGCGATAAAAATCACATTTTTATATATATACAAACTATGTAGAATATTCATGTGTTGAATTGAAATTCGTCCGTCGAGTTGAAATTCATGTGTTGAATGTTATCGTATTTTAAAATAAAATGAAAAGACAATAAAAACTACATTTTTATTGCGAATTTGAAGTGTTAAAAACATTCACGAGTTGAATAAATATTTTTGATGATAAAAATATTTCTTTTATCATGTATACGCTTTGATAAAAATACACACGTGTTGAAATAAATAATAGTTTGCTAGAAATATTATTATTAGCTTTGTTCTGCATACATATACATGTGTTGAACAGGAAAAATGGATTAGCTATAGAGTAAAGAAATTATTTGTGTGCCCGACAAATAGGTAAACCTTGATGACTTGGCTGCGCAATTTTATTTTTATATCAACTCCTGTGAATGCCATTGGATGCGGAGTGCTGGTTATTCTGTGTGAAATAATAAATATCGCCATAGGATAGTAACAATTAATTTTGAACTACACTTCATGGCATACTTCTTGACGATAGGCATACTTCATCATATTCCACATAAGCAATTGGAGCTTGTGTGACGAGGTGGAAGATTTACCATACGAGCGAGAGGCTTGTATGGCGATGACTATATACTACAGGTTGAACTGATGACTGAGATGGATTATATAAAATATAACGATAAATCGCCAGATTAAAAAAAACCTAACACGGCTCTGGAGTTGACAATAATCACGTCTCTCTAGTTATTAGATTCGGCACATGGACTATTTATTTCCACACGGAAACGGGGTGACGAGAATTTATTCTCTGGAGTGATTATCTATACATGCTCCCCCGTAAACACCAGAATATATCACTATAAATATGTGGATGCTTTTTAGGATTTATTGGGTACCTAACACGGCCCAATAAATTTCCAAACCCCTCCGCGTACAAAGGAGGTTATGGCGAAATTTTTCGTAATATTAAGGCGTTAGTGAAATATTTGAAGTGAAAACGAAGTTGAAAATATGGAATGAACTATAGTTGGAATTATAGAATGAACTATATATATATATAAATATAATTAAAAGAAATCGAAGCCGTGCAGTACGTGTTTCGGAATCGTAATTTGAAACGATTAGTACGAGAAATCCAACCATCGGATTTTCCCGAAACCACAACTGCTGGGTTCGCCTTGGAAATATCTTCCCAACGGCACCAACCTTGTAAAAATCCAACGGTTGGATTGTCTGGAATGTTTAATTCAAATCTGAAGAAAAACAGCGCCAGAATCGTTTATATTTATATATAAATATAAATATAATTAAATTAAATCGAATAATGACGCTGCAGTTTGAATTTTGAAACCGTAACTTCAAACGACTAGTGTGGAAGATCCGACCGTCGGATTTTCATGAAAATGGAACCGTTGGGTTCACTTTGGGAATATCTTCCTACTGATATAGACTTTGTAGAAATCCAACGGTTAGATTTTTCGATATGTGTAAAACAAATTAGGGGAAAAACAGCGCCAGTGCCACGGCACGACCTGAAACGTCGTTTAATTAAATATGGCCATTTTTAAATAAATAAAAATGGCGAAAAAGCGTTATAAAATATTATAAGCAACATAGATTGCAAATAAACTAATTAGGCTTGGATTGTTTGATATTTGATGGTTGTACGTGCTTGACATGAAAATAATACTAAAGAACTGAAAGATGGATGTCGAATAATATAACCATGGAAAGAATCGATTTAAATTCTAATGACGTGAATTATTTGAAAAGGCCGAGCTAACCCTCATTTCAAATAATTTATCGAGCGATTCGAATTGGAAAATGCAAAGACGATTCAAGACCGACGATCTTCGTATCGGTTGGATGGGCGCTGCTGAGGTTCCTGACCGGAGTAGCTACCGTAAAGGAACAGAGGTAGTAGCCGTCTGAACGTATGTGTTGATTGTACGAAAATACGAGGAATTTGACGCCTCCGGTTTCGTTCAGACCTAGAACGGACTTGTAAATGGACTGTGTGTCTGACATTGGATTTTTTTCTATACTGATTGATCTCTGTTAAATATATATCTGTTTGGCGGTAGAGAATTTATTCTTTTGCTTAACTCCTTTCTCTGAGATGTACGAGCTCAGAGGTTATATATCAATGGAAATCAATCGTATGGAGTGGACTGCCTATGTGGCATGCCAAGATGCTGTGATCAAGGCTTCTGTTGCAAAGCAAAGTTTGTGGATGATGATCAAAGCATGGTCTACGTGGCCTAGCTTTGTGTATTTCATAGATTCGCGAGCCTCACACCCCGGTATGAGTTAAAAACGGGATACGGATTGCAGGGAGAGCACGACGTTTCTTTCTAGCTATGGTGGTGTCAGTGACTTACCAGCCCTGACATTTATATCTACTTTTCACCTTTGTGGTTGTTGGAATGCGAGGCGCCTCGATTATAGGTCTGTAAGGACTGGGAAACGTGTGTTCAGGAATTGCCAATCCTCAAACGTAAGAGAGGACCGGCCCTGAAGCATCCAGGGTTACCCAAAGTGTGTAGTCCTGAGGCATTTGCTAGAATGTCTCGTAGCGGAGAGGAGCTCGCCCCTTGCCTCGACTCATGACGGAAATCCAATTTCCAATACGAAATAACGGACTCGATTGTAGAACTAGTATGGCGACATAGTAGATGGTAGCTATGCCGCCTATGATTGATATTTATGATGCTATTCGCTTTTGAAACATATATACACTAGTAATAATATCAATTGATTTTGCTTTATACGTATCAAGCATATTTGGCCATTATAAGGTAAAAATCTATCCTCCGGCTTGCGTTGCATTGTATGCAGGGACCTGAGTCTTATAATGGCTTCATTCTTTTTAAAAGCATTGCATTATTTTAAAAGAATTTACTTTGTTTTAAATGCACTAGCAATCACTAGAGTAAACCCGTTCCGCGAAAGTGGCGTGGTCCTATGATTTGCTTATTACTGTTGTTTAACTTTTAAATTGATCCCTCATACCAGTCCCCATGACTGGCTCGTTGTTTTTTTCACTTTGCAAACGCGGGTGCCCTTATTTTCACACGGGCAGCCTAGTTCACAGGTGACAGGTTGTTTTTGGCTCTGCACTGTTACATAGAGTGCATTTTGGCTCATGGCGAGGCTGACTTCACAGAGACGACTTTGACATTTTCCGCCATTATTGTACTTGTATTATGATTCCGCCACAGGCGATGCAGACTGATTTACTTTTAGTACTTATTATCGTATGTATATGTACCGCCTTCGGCGATGTAGATTGATACCCTTATTATGTCTCACTGCATGTATGTATTCCGCCTCTGACGATGATGACTGATCACTTCCCTTTTATTTACTAAGTTATATCCTACGCTGTGCTATTCTGATGTTATTACATGTTGTGATTCCGCTGTCATATCCATGTAAAATTATTCTATTTGTTGTTTTTGCTATTATCTATACTCTGCTATGATGATTAATGTGTTATATTCCAATGATTATCCTTAATACCGCCCCTCAGATTTTGGGATCGTCACATCACTCCAAGATGACGATACACCCAGGCGGGGATAAAATGTACAAGGATATAAAGAGAACTTTCCTTTGGAATGGCATTAAGAAGGACGTGGAAGATTTCGTTTCTAAGTGTATGGTGTGCCAACAGGTTAAGTCGGAACAGAGAAAGCCTGGCGGTCTGCTCCATCCGCTAGAGGTCCCGCAGTGGAAGTGGGATAGCATCTCAATGGACTTCATTGATGGGCTGCCTAGGTCTAGAAGAGGCAATACTAGCATTTGGGTAATAGTGGATAGGCTTACTAAAAGTGCCCACTTTTTACCTGTCAAAAGTAAAAGAACTGCCTCATCCCTAGCATCTCTTTACCTCAAGGAAATTGTTCGACTCCATGGAATACCATCCAGCATTGTTAGTGACCAAGACCCTATCTTCACAAGTGAGTTTTGGCGGAGTCTACAAGAAGCGGTAGGCACATAGTTATGCTTGAGCACAACTATCATCCCCAAACCGACAGCCAAACAGAAAGAGTGAACAGAGGTTTGGAAGACCTTTTAAGACTGTGCGTCCTTGACTTTGGAGGGACGTGGGAAGACCATCTTCCTTTGGTGGAATTTGCCTACAACAACAGCTACCAAGCAACCATCGGAATGGCGCCCTCCGAAGATTTATATTGAAGACCGTGCCGATCGCCCACTTGTTGGTGGGAGTCTACTGACAAGCTCATACTTGGACCAGATATGATCCGAGAGACTTCAGAAGAAGTAGACTTAATACGGAGAAGAATGAAGACAGCCCAAGACAGAAAAAAATCCTACGCCGACAAGAGGAGGACCGACCTTGAATTTGAGGTTGGGGACAGAGTTTTTCTTAAGGTATCTCCGCTAAGGAACGTTGTTCGTTTTGAAACCATAGGAAAGCTAGCACCAAGGTTCATAGGACCGTTTCCTATTATTGAGAAAATTGGGAAAATGGCCTATAGATTAGAGCTACCCGAAAAGCTGGCCGGAGTTCACAACGTCTTTCATGTTTCGCACCTCCGAAAATGTCTACATGAATCTGTTGAAGTGGTAGAGCCAAATATCCTAGAAGAAGCTGAAGTGGAACGCGAGGCAACCGTGAGGAAAGCTCCAACTCGCATATTAGGAACAGAAGTGAAGAAGCTACGCAACTGCGAAGTCAAGCTCGTCAAAGTTCAGTGGAGCGACGCCGAGGGAGACGCAACTTGGGAAACTGAATCTAGAATACGCGCAGCCTACCCTTTTCTTTTCGAGGGTACATCTTTGATCTTTCTTTTTTCTTAAGTTGCGCTTTTATCTATCTTTTTAGGTATATCTCCTAGAATTATCTTTTAGGTAGAAACTCTTTGGATGAA
Organism: Allium sativum; assembly: GCA_030737875.1. Lineage (NCBI taxonomy): Eukaryota > Viridiplantae > Streptophyta > Magnoliopsida > Asparagales > Amaryllidaceae > Allium > Allium sativum. The sequence continues at coordinate 743,730,539 of CM060921.1, forward strand.
AACATGTAATTGAAACATGTTATGGATGATGGTTGCAAGTGGTTGGAAGTGATTGCTAGTGGTTGCTCGTGGTTGCATGTACACACACAATCTAGATTTTAGATCAGCTCAGTCACTTCATATTGCATATGCATATATGTATTTATTCGTATATGGTTGAAGTTTAATGTGTTATCATATGGATGTTGCATTTATATATGAATGGTTGCGCACTCATGTAGAATCATGAATAGGAGAATTTGCATACATAATGGATTCATGACACTTACATAATTTGCACTAAGGAGGTCAACTGAATCAGTAGACCGACTGATTTTGCATCAGATAAGTACATGTACACACACTTTGCATATGATCATGAAGCATTAGAAGTCTTTTAAGGACAATGGATGCTCGTGTTTGATGGATGAGTAGATGTGTTTGGATGTTAGGACATACATTCTTCCTGAACTTGGAGATTTCGGGGACGAAATCCTTTTAAGTGGGGGAGAATGTAACACCCCGTGTATTCTATAACAGTGAAATTCACAAATTAAAGTATAATAAATTTCAAATCAAAGAATTAAGGGAAACGGGGTGTCTCGGAATTCTGCCTGAAATAGAGTCCGAGTTTGCGTAAAACGGACTCCGTATGAAGAAGATATGGCTTTCGGAAGTTTCAAAATTCAGTTTAAAATTCAAACAGACCAAAACAGCTTAGAAAAAAAATTTTAATTTCAAAAATCGGGCTGGATTGGCCAGGGCGGGAATTTTCCCGCCCAAGACACCCAGGTCGACTGGGTAGTCGACCTGGGCTACCCAGGTCGACTGGGTAGTAGACCTGGGGCACCCAGGTCGACTACATAGTCGACCTAGGGGTCGACTAGGGGGTCGACCTGGCCCTTGAGCCAGGTCGAACCCAGCCCCCCTGGCTGGCCTGGTCTGTGCTTGGCCGATTTTCTGAGCCTTGCCTTGTCACTACGGCTAGGTGTCAGCTCCTGGTTGGTCTCTCCTTCAAACGAACGGCTATTATTAAACCAAGCTCCATCGACGGTCCTAATCAACTCACAAACTCTATAAAAAGAACCTAAGACTCACCCTAATTCATACAAACAAAAATGGAGATGAGACCGTCATGCTGCTGAGGAAAGACTAGGGATAGCCGTCAGAAATTGAGAGACAATTAGGAGACAATTCGAAAGCTTAAAGCAACGTCAATTAAAATCAAAACAACGCCTACAACAAAGGATAGCATCTCCAAATTCAGAATTCAGATTCCTGAACTGAAGATTCGTCATACGTTGTAAGTAGAGTACTATTCCGATGTGAATGAATAATTGAGTTTTGATTTATGTAAAATGAGAAATGGAATTGTACTTAATTTAATTCATGATTGTATGCTGCTATGATTCTAATTCTGAATCGATTTAGGATATTGTGGTATAACGATGTTAGGCCTATTGGATATTCGCAAGTATATGATTCATGTTAACAACTATATGTTGTGGTAGTTTATTTGGGATTCATGCAAGTATATGATTCACTTTTATGCCAATATGATGTACATACTTTTATGATCACTTTTAGTGTGTAATTGGATTCAACTAAGTACTGTGGTTTATATGAATTTATGTTGGAATTGGCATCGTGACTCAAGTGTAAAACTATACTTTTGTGTTAAAGACAAAAGTAAGCATCTTTATGAACATAACTAAACTATGTTTGGTGTTATGCCTAGTTGAAAACATGTAGTATGCCTATGTTGTTATCAAAATCATATGGTGATATATGTGACACATAATTAAGTTAGATTTACATTCCAATTGCAAGTTTACATGAATGAATTAAAAACCATGATTTCTTGTTTAGGTATGTATATGCCATGATTATATGAATAGAATGATTCATGTTTAAGTATGTTTATGCCATGATTATATGCTATTACAATGCAAGTTCACATGTGCCTAATTCATGTTAATTAGATCGTTATATTGCAAGTTCATGCGTTCACACTTCCCTTTTTAAGTTACTTAGAATATATAAACACCATGTTATAAGCCTCCCCTTTTTCATGTGGCTAAGTTGGGTTTAAATGTTAAACCCAATATATGTTATATTGTAGCGAACGTGTAAAACGGGGGTGATGATGTTTGCGTTAAAATATAGAACATATGTGTTGGCATGTTTGACGCATGCCAACCACCTTGAAAAACAATTTAAGTGGTATAAATTAATTTTACTCAATAAAGATGAATTTGAATAATGGGCCGCAAATATTTACATATAAAAAGAAAAGAGACAAAATATGTGAATTTAGAAAATACGATGTGTTTAACCCGAGGTTGGATTGAGTTGTGATGTAAACCTTCCCGGAACCGCCCGTCTGTCCAGTAGTCACAACAATATCTATCCAATGTGGGTGGTTAAACACGGAGCCCAACAAAGACCCGAGGTTAGACTGAGTTGTGGCGTAAGACTGCCCGGACCCAACCGGCAACAAGCAGTCACAACAATACCTGTCAAATGTGAGAGGTCGAGGCTTTAATAAGACGATTAAGGTTGAGTCAGGATTGATAGGATTAAGTAAATTAAACTAATACTTAATCAAAATGGAACATGCTAAACTATACAGACTGATTGGGGGTTAGGTCTACAAAACACTTAACCAACTTAGCATGTTGGCTAGAAATAGAAAACCTAGTAGCGGGGGACCCTTTTCAGCAGTAACCCTACAAGGTGTATCAGGATACCCTGAACTAGGCAGGGTAGGGCACGATTACTGGGCTGACTGTAAGAGGTCAAATCGACGACGGTGGTGCAACAGTGTAGGTTCTAACGAAGTGCGGGCGTGCACACACTCCAGCGCAGAAAAATAAGGCACTGGGCACCAGTAGCATACCTGTGCATTCTAGGATTGTGTCGGGCCGCCACCATGGGACTTGATACACCCCATGGTGGGACCAGCATAGGTAACTACAACATCGGGGGCCGTAAAACACATGTAACTATGCGAGTAGGAGCCGATCATTGGAAACGAATCACTTCACCCTGATTATGGGGTGTCTGTTGGGAACTAGTTTATATGGATGCAGAGATTAATATGGGGTACGATAGTATATTCGACTCTAGACAACTTAACTTAGTTTATGGTGCTTTCCCATTTCCAGTTTATACTTATCATACCCAGTTCTTTATTCATAGACTGAATAGTCCTAGACTTACTCAGGCTTTATGTCTGACTCTACTTTCCTTTCGTCCCCCCCCCCCCCACCCAGGTCCACAGGGAGGGAATACCGCAGCTTGACCAGCTTTCACATCCAGCTTGAAGAGAAAGAATGTATTGCTTGGATCTTTTTCGTTTTGGACTATGGCTTTGGACAGCAATTATGGGACTTATGCAGTTTATTTATGTTTTTATGCTTCTTTAAATAATGTAATCAAGACATTTATGAAGATGTTATGTTTTGGAAGTATTGTAAGACAAATTATGACATGGTTTGTGTAACACGTACTTTGTTGAAATAAAAATTTCTGTTGTTTTCCGCTTTATTCAAAAATATGTGTTCTTATATCTGTCTTGTGTATCTGTGACTTATACTTATAAACCTCCACAAAATTAGGGCATTCCCTTTGAGAGTGACCCTAATGGAGGTGGGGTGTTTCAATTATAATCGTTTTCGATTCATTTTAACTTAGAGTTCAATTATATCCCTTTCTCATATTACAATAATTCGATATATTTGAAATTAAATCGTATTCTGCTTATTAAATCTATTAGCTCCATATAAAAATCCATTTATATTTATAATTCCAATCTAGCATTTAAAACAAATTTTAATGTTCAAAATTAGGCAATTAGAAATCCACTCCATTATAATGTACCAAGACATAGAAAAGTAAAATACATGAGTGAAATAGAGTGCTTCAACTACTAACAATGACCAATAGATATAATCCCAACAATGGAGGAACTATTGGAGTCATCACTACTTGTAGCATTGACTTACTCAGTAAATACTACAACAAGGTTAGAAAAAAAACACGGGTTAGGACTACGAAACTCGTAGTCCCGATTCCAAGTAGAATAAAGGAACAGAGACATGTTCTTCTCACTTAGCTCACCCACTTCAGGGAGCTAAAATCCATCTCCTACAACTTGTATTCCAATCTTCGAAAATCGTCCTTAGTGTCAGATACATATTTATAGTACATATTTTCAAAAGATCGTATCTCATACGAGAAAAATCATGGACCCAAAAGCGGTCATCCGAGAACCAGTACCTATTTATAAATATTCAACATAACTATATAAATCCACATAGAATGTTAGTATACATATTTTATAATAAGTCATAAGGTTGTTGTCATCAATACCATTATCTCAAAAACTAACAAGTAATGTAGTGAGTAATGACAGAGAGAATAAAACAATAGAAACGTCATCATATCACTAAGTTATGTACATGAAATTCCAAAATATCTAAATGCATGGCATCCTTACTACATCCCTTAGAGTACTCCAATAACAACCAAAAGCAAATATATACAAGTATTGTATATGCTACAACCCCTCCAAGCTCGTCTTTAGCTCGGCATCCTCATAAATGATGACCTGTTATCTAGCATACTAATCGACAATGTAACACCCCACCTCCGCCAATGCCACTCTTGCAAGCGCACTTTCTTTGGAGGGGCGTTAAACGAGGTAAACATGAATAAAGATATCACAAGACAGAACATATAAGTAAAACAGAGTAAGTAAAGCAGCGGATAAAACTATTATTTCAAAACCATAGTCAAGTTACATCAAAGTAATGAGTCATTATTTTCCAACTACTACAAGTCTAGAAACATAAACTGAAAACCGGAAATAACATAATGTAAACTATTCCCCATAGTAGAAGTGATAAAGCCATAGCGAGCTCAAGTCCAAACCGTACATGAGCTATCCAGTAAGCAAGCTAAAGATCCCTGCTAGGTGCTAGTATTCCCCACTCTGAGAACCTGGGGGGGAACGGAAGAAAAGAGACGAAAGAAAACGGGTCAGTAAAAAAGACTGGTAAGTCCTACCTACTATTAGTATAAAAACTAATAAAGTTAACTGGACATGTAAAACAGAGATGAAACATAGGATGATAACTGGCATGGTGAAAAGTTAACAAGATAGATCAAGTGTGGCATCGCATATACAAGGTTAAGTTGCACCAGGTGTACTAGTATTCTAATCCATGTCAAATATAAACGAGAAATGATCCCTTAGCCCAAAGTTGGCCCAACATCATGAGATGACCTAAATCAAGGTCCAACTACTCGGTCTAGTCGATCGGCTCCCTATAAGCCTAACTCGTCGTGTATCGGTGTCATACGGCCTAATCATGGAATGTAGTTGACTGTGCAAGGTCCACCCTAGGGTGTATCCAGCCCTAAGGTGTAAACCACAGACACAATTCAAGCACGCACAGTCTAAACCTACCGGTGCCCATGTTCCACTCCGGACTTAATGTGCACGACCATGGTCCGCCTGAACAACTGGTGCACTCTTCAGCTGTCTCTTTTGGTCTCTTACAATCAGTCAGTAATCGCGCCCGACCCTAGCCTAGTCCAGGGTATCCAGATACTCCCAGGTAGGTTACTGCTGAAAAGGACCACGTAACTAGGGGTTTAAACGGGTTAAGTGTGGTGAACCTTATCCTAACCATGTATTGAGTTGGTCAAGTGTGTCCAAGCAGTTCATGACTTAACCCTATCAATACATCGTGTTCAACTGGTTGAGTATATTCAAGTAGTCCATGACTTAACCTTACCAATCCATCGTGTTTAATTGGTTAAGTATTCAAGTAGTCCATGACTTAACCCTACCATGTGGCATTAATTAACTTAATGCACCCCAACCTCTCACATTATACTTTGTTGTGGTTACTAGTTAAGCCGGGCGGGTCCGGGTAGCTTTACACCACAACCTAGTCTAACCTCGGGTTTCAAGTGCAATGTGACCAACTACTCACATTGGGTCCTATTGTTTGTAGCCACTAGTTAAGCCGGTCGGTTCCGGGTAGATTTATGCTACAAACTCAACCCAACCTCGAGTTGGCCACTTTCATGTTTTCTACACGTCATGTCCATGTTCATGTTTCAAGTATAATCACATGTCATATTTTCAAGTCATGTTTCATGTCATTTAAGTTTTACCCATAACGTAACCCCATCGCACGTAAGTTCGCATCAACGCAAATAGATCAAAAAGGGGAAACATAATGACATGATAAGTTGGGCATAAAGTGGCAATGTCTATCACAAGTACAACATGGTGATATATGAGGCAAAAGTGTCCAACATACTAGCATATGGCCTCAACATGTATGATAGCATAAAAGGTGACTTGGCCTTAAACATATCAAAAAGCATAAGGGTGCTTTGGCCTCAAGCATGCATAATAGCGTAATGGTGATTTGGCCACAAGCATGCATAATAGCATAAGGGTGATTTGGCCACAAACACGTATGATAGCATAATTAGCAAATTGGCTCAATATCATCATATGCATGTTAAGAAACATGAGGGGTTAAGGCTTGTTAACATGCATAAGCCATAATCCATTTCATAGCATTTTCCCAAAAGTCAACATGAACGGTACCAGGTTCATGATAGGTCCACAATCATGAATCAAGAGAGGCATGAATAGATCTATGCATACAGTGATAGGTTCAAGGAAAATATTGCACTTAGGTCCAATTCAAATCTACACATGTATGGCATTAAACTTAGCAAATAGGTGATACATGGTCATAGATGGCATAGGATGATAACTAGTGATTCGCATATAACATCATATGCAAGTTAACATAAAGGTCATGAGAGTTTCTATGTTGCTTTATGCAACATTTCAAATCAAAGCTCATAACTTTCTATGCATAAAGTCAAGGTGATAGCTTTACAAACATGCATAGGATATATCTATGCATAACATGATAGGATCAAAGCACAAATCATACTTAAGCCCAAACTCAAACTTGCAACATGTCATATTTAACTTCATAGTTAGAATCTAAGAGTAGAATAGGGATTACAATGCTATGAAGACTATAAAATAAAACAAGATTGAGACGAAGCCACACTAGCAACACTAAAAACCCTCAAATGAATACAAGCTCCAAGTTGTCTTGAGAAATAAGAAGCTCCTTTGATTTGTATGAAGAAAGATCCTTGTTTTGATGAAGAAAGGTGGCTCTTTTACTATCTTAGAACACTCAAACTTTCATGAAGAGGATGGAGGCCATGATATGAAGGTGGAGGCCATGATTAGGAAGCATTTTGGCATAGTTTAGTTGTAGGAATGATTTATGTTGATTTAGGCTAGATATTAGGGTCTTTTTATAGAAGATTATGTTAGTTTAGGCCATAGGATTAACCCTAATTCAGATCTGAGCCTTTAAAATTCGTCACAAACCTCCAAACATGTCTTGAGGAACAAGTCAGGTGCACCCAGGCCAAACTGGTCGACCACCCAAGTCGACAGGGGTGTCGACTGGGCAGTCGACACCACCTGGAGTGTGTCGACTCCCAAGTCGACTCCCCAGTCGACTTGGGGGTGGCGGGAATTTTCCCCGCCTGTCCTGCTTGGCAGAATTTGAATTCGGAATTCAAATTTGAACTGTTTTTGAGCTTGAAATATTCTGAAAACTTTGACGGGCCATAACTTGGTCATACGGACTCCGATTTTCGAAAACTCGGACTCTATTTCGCGTATTTTTCCGAGACGAATGCAATGGCATAGCCTGTTTACCTTGATTCAGATTTCAAAATTTAATTTTGCCTTGATTTATGTTATAACATGTTATTCAAAAATACGGGTTGTTACATTCTCCCCACCTTAAAGGATTTCGTCCCCGAAATCTTCAAGTTAGGAAGAACGTATCCTACCATCCATCATCCATCTACTCAAAACATCATCCACGAGCAGTCATTGTTCTTAAAATATTTCTATTGCTGTATGAACATATGCAAAAGTGTGTGTATATGCACCTATCTAATGCGAAGATCAGGCGGTTACTAATTCAGTAAACCTCCTTGATGCAAAATATGTTTGTGAAATGCGTCCATATGTATGCAAATTCCTAACATAACTTATAATCTCTACATGAGTGCACATAACATCCATCCATATGCAACATCCATGTGATAGCGTACAAGTTTCAACCATGAATAAGCATAAACACTTATGCATATGCTGTATGAAAGTGTGTGAGCCGATCTTAGTGCCTAACGTGTATCATGCATCCACGAGTATCCACTTGCAACCACTTGCAACCATCAAGCATAATATGTTTCAAGTACATGTTTCATCCAAAGGGCTCCTACCTAAGGTTCTCATGACAGGATTAACGAGATAACAAGATAAATATGGATTGCAAAAGAAAGGTATGCTAGCTAGGAAAAGAGATTGAGAATGTACCCTCGAAAAGAAAAGGATAAAGCCTACGCATCTTCCCCTTAGTTTCCCAAGTTGCGTCTTCTTCGGCTTCATTTCACTAAACCTTTACTAACTTGACTTCTCGATTCCTCAGTTTCTTGATCTCCGTTCCCAAGATACGAATCGGAGCTCGCCTCAAGGTCGCCTCTTTCTCTACCTCCGTGTCTTCAAGAATACTTGGTTCAACCACTTCGGCTCACTCATGTAGGCACTTTCGGAGATGCGAGACATGAAAAGCATTGTGCACTCCGGCCAGCTTCTCGGGCAATTATGAGCCATCTTCCCCACTCTTTCTATAATAGGGAAGAGTCCTTGGTGCCAGCTTCCCAACTGCTCCAAAACGAACCATATTTCGCAAAGGAGAAACCTTCATGAAAACCATGTCTCCAACTTCGAAATCCAGATCTGTCCTTCGCTTGTTAGCATAGGATTTCTGTCTATCTTGGGCCATTTTCATCCGTCTTTGAATCAAATCTACCTTCTCGGATGTGCCCCTTTTCATGTCGGGCCCAAGTATACGCTCATCCGTTGTCTCCCACCAACATGTTGGTGACTTGCACGGCCTCCCATACAAAGCTTTGAATGGTGCCATTCCTATGCTTGCCTGATAGCTGTTATTACAAGCAAACTCTACGAGAGGAAGATGATCTTCCCAAGTGCCACCAAAGTCAAGGATGCATAGCCTCAACAGATCTTCTAGTACCTTATTCACCCTTTCGGTCTGGCCATCCGTCTGTGGTTGATAGGCCGTACTTAGATTCAATCGTGTACCCATCGCTTCCTGCGAACTATTCCAGAGTTGGCTAGCGAGAATTGGGTCACGATCGCTAACTATGTTAGAAGGAACTCCATGCAATCGCACTATCTCTCGAAGATGAACAGATGCTAGCCATGATGTGGTCCTCTTGCTCTTCAACGGAACAAAGTGAGCACTCTACGTAAGTCTATCAACTATGACCCATATCCTATAAAGCCCAAATAGTTTGGTCAACTTGATGGATATCCTCACCCCAACTATATAGGCGAGTCATACTCCTTATGTGGTTTGCAACAGAACTAAGATTGAGAATAGGACCGAGAGGATATACTTAAAAGATAGCATGCGAGTAAGCTCTACAGAATAATAGGGATCAAGGATATACTCTTAAAAAGAGATATAATGCACGTATTTAGTCTTCAATCTTCTAAGCCGCATTTTCTTGAGCTTAATCCTATCGTGTCTTGACCGTCTTTTAACTTCACAAATTCGTAGCTCTTAATTCTTATTTCCAAAATATGAGTTAGAACTCATTTCACCGTTGCCTCTCGTTCCACTTATTCTTTTCCTAAAATACTTGGCTTCCACATAACTGCGTGCTCATGGTTTCATGCAAGCTTTACAAAATTCGTTAGTGAATCCTGGACCTCGTTTACATACTATACGGTATCCCACGTAGAAGAACTATCTCGCGTTTAGGGGGTGACCCCTTAACCTCTCCAAAGACACCAGGATATTCTCGGACCACCCTCACAGATTACAGATCATCGATGGACGAGTCAAGAGATTCAAGATAACATGACATGACGGGATCCATAGGGTTACCAGAAATTTATAGGGTATTACCGAGGCGAGTCATAAGCCTCACTACCATATGCTCATAATCGAGAATGGCTCCATAACTGGACAACCAATCCATGCCCAAAATCAACCCGTGTCCCATAAACCCGAGAACATAAGCATTACACATGAATTCTACGCTCAAGATAGAGATTTTCAAATCCATACAAATCACAGATAGATGGGAGGAACCCCCAATCGGATTTGAAACACTAACGGGATTTTCAACTAGACTAGTACTTAGGTGCAAACTTTCAACAAGATCAGAAATAAAACTATGCGATGCGCCAGAATCAAATAAGGTACAAACAGGGAAATCAGAAATGTAAACATGACTTTCTATAGAAACACTACCTCGATCAAAAGCTGGAAGAGCGAGGAGAGCCTGCAACTGCCATCCAGAGGGTCCTGCTCGCTGAGTTTGCCTTTTCCCTTGTCCTCGCTTTTTCGGGCAATCCTTGCTATAATGTCCAGACTCTCCACAATGAAAGCATACGCCCAGCTTCCTCTTCTTCTTCTTACAGTCTTTGGCTATGTGCCCAATGATCCCACAGTAGTTTCACTTCCTTGTCTCTCTTGCCTTGTTGTTGTTGTTTCCCTTGTTTCCCTTCTTGTTGTTCTTGTCTCCTTTCTCGGAATCTTCCTTCTTGCCTTGAGACTCATTTGCCTTGACCTCCTTCTTGCCACTCTTATCTTCCTCTTGAAGCAGGGCCATATTCACCAAACTCTCGAAGGTCGCCCCCATGGGTATATGGGACATGGCCAAATCGTGCAATGGCTCATTCAATCCTAGAGCAAAGTGTAGCGCCTTCTTCTGAGCCGTGTTAACCAAGTCTGGGCCGAACCGAGCAAGTTGATTAAACGTATCCATGTATTCCATAACTGTCATGTCCCCTTGTTTTAGAGATAGGAACCTCTCCATCTGAAGGTTTTCTTCTGCCGATGATAGAAACCTCAGACCAAACCTTCTCCTAAAATCATCCCAAGTTTGAATTGGCCTAGTAGTGGTGGTGACTACCCACCAATATGCAGCTTCCTCTTTCAATAGCCGTACTGCCAATAGAACTTTCCTACGGTCTTCTATATCAAAGATAGCAAAGAGGTCTTCAGTTTCCTTCAATCGGTTTCTTGCCTCAACAAAATTCTTGCCACCCATCGCCTTAAAGTCCTTGCAAATCTTCGCGAAATCCGCTTGTGGACGCTGAGGAGGAGGAGGAGGAACCTCAGCTATGGGAGAAGGAGGAATGTTAACCACGGGGGGGGGGGGGAGGAATGTCCGCGGGGCCGGCTTCATTCGCCCTTGCCTCCATGTACCTTCTAAACCAAATAGGTACTAGTACGCCCTCCAGAATGGCAAAATTATCGGCCATACTGAAACGAAGAAAAAGACAGATTGAGAACGAGGAAACTAAGGATAGTGCTAATGTCTTTTGGGAATAGCCTTTTAAAATAAACTAGAGTTTTCTTGGAAAATACTTAATTAGTTTTGAAAATAGATTTTTCAAAAGGTAAGTTTTAAAAACCGTTTGCTCAGATCTTGTAAACCTTATGCTCTGATACCAAATGTAACAACCCACCTCCGCCAATGCCACTCTTGCAAGCGCACTAGCTTTGGAGGGGCGTTAAACGAGGTAAACATGCATAAAGATATCAGAAAACAGAACATATAAGTAAAACAGAGTAAGTAAAGCAGCGGATAAAACTACTATTTCAAAACCATAGTCAAGTTACATCAAAGTACTAAATAATTATTTTCCAACTACTACAAGTCTAGAAACATAAACTGGAAACCAGAAATAACATAAAGTAAACTATTCCCCATAGTAGAAGTGATAAAGCCATAGCGAGCTAAAGTCCAAACCGTACATGAGCTATCCAGTAAGCAAGCTAAAGATCCCTGCTAGGTGCTAGTATTCCCCACTCGGAGAACCTGGGGGGGAAACGGAAGAAAAGGGGCGAAAGAAAACGGGTCAGTCAAAAAGACTGGTAAGTCCTACCTACTATTAGTATAAAAACTAATAAAGTTAACTGGACATGTAAAACAGAGATGAAACATAGGATGATAACTGGCATGGTGAAATGTTAACAAGATAGATCAAGTGTAGCATCGCAAATACAAGGTTAAGTTACACCAGGTGTACTAGTATTCTAATCCATGTTAAATATAAACGAGAAATGATCCCTTGGCCCAAAGTTGGCCCAACATCATGAGATGACCTAAATCAAGGTCCAACTACTCGGTCTAGTCGATTGGCTCCCTATAAGCCTAATTCATCGTGTATCGGTGTCATACGGCCTAATCAGGGAATGTAGTTGACTGTGCAAGGTCCACCCTAGGGTGTATCCAGCCCTAAGGTGTAAACCATAGACACAATTCAAGCACGCACAGTCTAAACCTACCGGTGCCCATGTTCAACTCCGGACTTAATGTGCACGACCATGGTCCGCCTGAACAACTAGTGCACTCTTCAGCCGTCTCTTTTGGTCTCTTACAATCAGTCAGTAATCGTGCCCCACCCTAGCCTAGTCCAGGGTATCCAGATACTCCGAAGTAGGTTACTGCTGAAAAGGACCACGTAACTAGGGTTTTAAACGGGTTAAGTGTGGTTAACCCTATCCTAACCATGTATTGAGTTGGTCAAGTGTGTCTAAGCAGTTCATGACTTAAGCCTATTAATACATCGTGTTCAACTGGTTAAGTATATTCAAGTAGTCCATGACTTAACCCTACCAATCCATCGTGTTTAATGGGTTAAGTATTCAAGTATTCCATGACTTAACCCTACCATGTGGCATTAATTAACTTAATGCACCCCAACCTCTCACATTAGACTTTGTTGTGGTTACTAGTTAAGCCGGGCGGGTCCGGGTAGCTTTACACCACAACCTAGTCTAACCTCGGGTTTCAAGTGCGATGTGACTAACTACTCACATTAGGCCCTATTGTTTGTAGCCACTAGTTAAGCCGGTCGGTTTCGGGTAGATTTATGCTACAAACTCATCCCAACCTCGAGTTGGCCACTTTCATGTTTTTTACACGTCATGTCCATGTTCATGTTTCAAGTATAATCACATGTCATATTTTCAAGTCATGTTTCATGTCATTTAAGTTTTACCCATAGCGTAACCCCATCGCACGTAAGTTCGCATAAATGCAAATAGATCAAAAAGGGGAAACATAATGACATGATAAGTTGGGCATAAAGTGGCAAAGTCTATCACAAGTTCAACATGGTGATATATGAAGCAAAAGTGTTCAACATACTAGCATATGGCCTCAACATGTATGATAGCATAAAAGGTGACTTGGCCTCAAACATATCAAATAGCATAAGGGTGTTTTGGCCTCAAGCATGCATAATAGCATAAGGGTGATTTGGCCACAAGCATGCATAATAGCATAAGGGTGATTTGGCCACAAACATGTATGATAGCATAATTAGCAAATATGCTCAATATCATCATATGCATGTTAAGAAACATGAGGGGTTAAGGCTTGTTAACATGCATAAGCCATAATCCATTTCATAGCATTTTCCCCAAAAGTCAACATGAACGGTACTAGGTTCATGATAGGTCCACAATCATGAATCAAGAGAGGCATGAATAGATCTATGCATACAATGATAGGTTCAAGGAAAATATTGCACTTAGGTCCAATTCAAATTTACACATGTATGGCATTAAACTTAGCAAATAGGTGATACATGGTCATAGATGGCATAGGATGATAACTAGTGATTCACATATAACATCATATGAAAGTTAACATAAAGGTCATGAGAGTTTCTATGTTGCTTTATGCAACATTTCAAAACAAAGCTCATAACTTTCTATGCACAAAGTCAAGGTGACAGCTTTACAAACATGCATAGGATAAATCTATGCATAACATGATAGGATCAAAGCACAAATCATACTTAAGCCCAAACTCAAACTTGCAACATGTCATATTTAACTTCATAGTTAGAATCTAAGAGTAGAATAAGGCTTACAATGCTATGAAGACTATAAAATAAAACAAGATTGAGACGAAGCCACACTAGGAACACTAAAAACCCTCAAATGAATACAAGCTCCAAGTTGTCTTGAGAAACAAGAAGCTCCTTTGATTTGTATGAAGAAAGATCCTTGTTTTGATGAAGAAAGGTGGCTCTTTTACTAGCTTAGAACACTCGAACTTTCATGAAGAGGATGGAGGCCATGATATGAAGGTGGAGGCCATGATTAGGAAGCATTTTGGCATAGTTTGGTTGTAGGAATGATTTATGTTGATTTAGGCTAGGTATTAGGGTATTTTTATAGAAGATTAGGTTAGTTTAGGCCATAGGATTAACCCTAATTCAGATCTGAGCCTTTAAAATCCATCACAAGCCTCCAAACATGTCTTGAGGAACAAGTCAGGTGCACCCAGGCCAAACTGGCCGACCACCCAAGTCGACAGGGGTGTCGACTGGGCAGTCAACACCACCTGGGGTGTGTCGACCCCCAAGTCGAAGTCGACTTGGGGGTGGCGGGAATTTTTCCTGCCTGTCCTGCTTGGCTGAATTTGAATTCTGAATTCAAATTTGAACTGTTTTTTAACTAGAAATTTTCTGAAAACTTTGACGGGCCATAACTTGGTCATACGGACTCCGATTTTCGAAAACTCGGACTCTATTTCGCGTATTTTTCCGAGGAAAACGTAAAGGCACAGCCCGTTTCCCTTGATTCAGATTTTAAAATTTAATTCTGCCTTGATTTACGTTATAACATGTTATTCAAAAATACGGGTTGTTACAGACGATGTCAACCAATCAGCGACAATGCTAAAGAGCACCCAAGATAATAAGAGGAGACATAAAACCTTAAGTAAGTTAATAGTCTGGTGTCAGCGATTGGATCTATCAAAGTTGTATTATAAAATATGGAAATGGACATATTAACTCTCATACCTGACCCGTCCTTACAACTGAAAAGTCATCACATAAAAACATATAATACATTCTACTCATAGTAAAAAACAATAAAATTTGTAATGATCATAAGATAGAAGAATCTATATGGCCCATTCCGCATCTCCTTCATCAAGTCCTATAGGTGATAGTCTATCCAACAATGTAGGTAAAAGAATAAAAGCAAATATAATAACGGTCATCCAAATCCTAACTATCACATTCTAAAGCCGAGAATACATTGATAACACATTTGGAAATCCTTGCTCATCGAGGGACTAATGGAAACTTCGAATCTAGTCGAACTCCGTGTTTGCACTAACACATGCCTCCCTAACCTAGGTTATGCAACCCAAGCTACATGATTTCCCAATCCTAATGGATGTCCCCATGATACCCCTCCTTTGAGTTAACTAGAACATTCCGAGTTATCAAAGATCCCTTGGCAATCCAATATCTGAGTTACTCCACTTTATCTAAAGCTTGAGTCCCACTCAACCAATCCATTATCACACAGTTTCGTTACACCAGAACTACTTCCATTCTTTTAGCGTTGTTATATGTAACGACCCAGAAAATCTGAACCAATTTAAAAAATTTAAATTGGCTAAAATAATGGATTTTAAATATTTAAAATAAATATTTTAGATAATGGCGATGAAAACTAAGTTTGAATCGACAATTGAAAATGAATATAATTAATTATAATTATAAACAAGGCCTGAAATGGCGTGGCAGTTTCAAAAATTGAATTCAAACTTTGTCAGACTGTACCGGGTCCAAAACAATCCGGATTTTAGTGAAACCAAAAATATTTAAATCTGTTAGTGAATATCTTTCTAACGAATCCGACCAATCGAAATTTGATAGCGGGAATCAAAAGATATGTCCAGTTGAAAATTCTGAATAGTCGCTATGGAATTCAGGCCCTTAAAAATGGACATTTTGCAAACGACCTCGGATTTCGACGAAACCACTTTTGTTGGATCCGCAGTGTCAAGAAATTGTTAGGTTTCAAATTTCATAATTTTTCGAATCAATATGTGAGCGTGGCAAGGGAAAACGCGTTTGACCGGTTTTAGTTGATTTTAATCGACTAGAAATTGGCCATTTTCAAACGGTCTCAAAATTCGACGAAACTAGTTTTGTTAGGACCGTATCGTCAATACGAAGCTAGAAATATTTTTCTGGAATTTTTCTAGTCAGTATGTGTAACGACCCTGAATTTTGGGGCCAAGTTAAAATTTATTTTAAGTGATTTTAAATGAGTGTTGATATTTAAAATAATCTATTTTAAATAATAAGGATCACAAATTTGGTTCAAATCGAAGTTAGAATGAATAATTTAATTTTAATTATAAAAAGAGCTAGAAATGGCGCGGTAGTTTGAAAAGTCAAACTTGAACTTTGACTGACCATACAGGATGCAAAATTTAACGAATTTTAGTGAAACCAAAATTATTAGAATCTATTTAAAAATATCTTTCCAACGAATCCGAAAAATCGAAATTTCATAGCGGAAATCAAAAGTTATGGCTAATTCAATTTTTAGAAAGGTCGGTGGGTAATTTGCATAGGACAAAAATGCTACTTTTCACATATGTAGGAATTTGAACTCGAAACCACTTCCATTGGTTTCAGAATGACGTTTCTGCATTGAAAAACAGTAAACACTTATATGTTTCGAGTTTCAGAAATTATTTGTTTAAAAATGTATTTTTAATATTAAATATATTCGCCTTGAAAATAGCCATTTTTCAAAAAGTCTCAGAATTGAACGAAATTAATTTTGTTGTGATCGTATCGTCATAAGAAAGTCAAAAATAATTTTTCTAGATTTTTCTGAGTCCGTATGTGGTCCCGGTGAATTTCTGCGTACGTTTGAATTTAAAATAATGATTTATATTTAAAACTGAAAAACGAAGGCCAAGACGATCCCGTGGGCTGATGAGACAGGTCCAGATGAGTTCGGGACGGGGGCTATTTGGTATAAATGACAGTCGTTGGGCCTGAATCGGAGTTCGGACCAAAACGGACCTTTATTGGATAATTAGATATTAACCTAATAAAAAATAATATAAATAAGAAAAAGGTACGGCATCCTTCTTCTTCATCGTGAGTAAGCCGCCACCGAAACCCATTAGCACTCAGAATTTCAAACTCCATTTTCTCCCTCATCTCTCAACGGTTTTCAACAAACTTGTACTCATTTCGAAGCTCTCTCCGAGCTCTACGTTCTCCGACAAATCTCAGCCTCCCTCGTGCCCTGTAGCTCCGCCACCGAGCCCGCAAACTCGCGCCGCACGCAGCCACGTGGGCCCCACCACGTCCAACCGCACCGCCCCCAACTCCCGGCAAAGATCGGCCTCTCGTAGCACTCCAAGCTCCAACAAACGGCACCCAAAACCGTTCAGTAAATCAAGAGAAATCCGGATTTGAAGTTTTGAACAAAAGGGTATGAATTATTTCAGATTTTGTAACGCTTTTAAGTGTTACACAGCCAGTTGTTAAAAGCCTGAATTTGATTTTTTTTCTATGAATTTGCATTGGAATCATTCCAGATCTAGAATCAAATTGAATACGAACACCGAATCTGATTGAACCTGAGTCGTCTTTTCAGAATCAAGCAAGGTGAGAATTTATTTTTAATATAATTTAATTAATTAAATTATTATTATTGTTGTGTTATGTGTAATTGAACATCAAACAAGTAGATTTGTGATGAATGTTGCTATGGGACGGATTCAAATTGTTGTGATTCTATGATTTTAGATCCGTTATTTTTTTTTTTTTTTATCATAGACCTGTTAATTAAAAACATAGATCGGTAGGAAAAAATGAGATTTTTCCTCGTTTAAATTGTTGATGGTTGCTTGTGATATGTTGTTGTTCATGTTATGCTAGATCCATACTGAAGTTCCATATATTGTTGAATGATGTTTGCGGTAAGAAAAAGTAGGAAAAAAAAAAACTTATTTTTGTTTATAAAAAAGAGAATAAGAACAAAAACTTTTTTTTTTTTCTTAATAAAAGAAGAAAAAGAACAAAAATACTCCCCTTTCGATTAAAGAAATACATGAAAACAAAATTTACATTTTGTTAAAGAAATGAATAAGAACAAAAATATACATTTTTGTTTACAAGATGAAAAAAGGAACAAAATATACATTTTTGTTCAAAGAAAAGAATGAAAACCAAAATTCACATTTTTGTTTGCATTGGATTGAATAAACAAAATTAGCATTTTGTTTGCATTGAGAAGAATTAGACAAAATATACATTTTTGTATATTAAGAGTGAATTAGCGAAATAAGTATATTTTCACAATGCAAACATGACATTAGAACAAAAATTCATTTTTGTCAATGTAAGTTAGCAACAAAAATTCATTTTTGTCAATGTAAGTTAGCAACAAAAATTCATTTTTGTCAATGTAAAGTTAGCAACAAAAATTCATTTTTGTCAATGTAAAGTTAGCAACAAAAATTCATTTTTGTCAATGTAAAGTTAGCAACAAAAATTCATTTTTGTCAATGTAAGTTAGCAACAAAAATTCATTTTTGTCAATGTAAGTTAGCAACAAAAATTCATTTTTGTCAATGTAAGTTAGCAACAAAAATTCATTTTTGTCAATGTAAAGTTAGCAACAAAAATTCATTTTTGTCAATGTAAAGTTAGCAACAAAAATTCATTTTTGTCAATGTAAGTTAGCAACAAAAATTCAATTCATTTTTGTCAATGTAAGTTAGCAACAAAAATTCATTTTTGTCAATGTAAGTTAGCAACAAAAATTCATTTTTGTCAATGTAAAGTTAGCAACAAAAATTCATTTTTGTCAATGTAAGTTAGCAACAAAAATTCATTTTTGTCAATGTAAGTTAGCAACAAAAATTCATTTTTGTCAATGTAAAGTTAGCAACAAAAATTCATTTTGTCAATATAAATGAAGTTGGCGACAAAATCATTTTTGTCAAATAATGAAGTAGTGATATAATTATATTTTGTCAATGTAAAAGAAAGACAAAATATACATTTTGACAAATGTAAAGAATGACATGAACCGTATGTGTATGCTATGATATAAACCATTGTATGTTAATGAATATATTTTGTTCATTATATAAAAAGAAGAAAGCACTGTATGTGAATGACTATATTTTTGTTCACTATAAAATAGAATATAGCATTACATGAAATGAACAATATTTGTCATAAATAAGAAATATTTGCATTGTATGAAAATAGCATATTTGTTAATATTAATAAAGATAAAAATGCATTGTATGTATAGTATTTTTGTCAATTTAGAGAAGTACAAAAATGCATTGTATGTATAGTATTTTTGTCAATTTAGAAAAGTATAAAAATGCATTGTATGTATAGCATTTTTGCATTTTTGTCAAGTTAGAAAACTATCAAATGCATTGTATGTATAGTATTTTTGTCAATTTAGAAAAGTATAAAAATGCATTGTATGTATAGCATTTTTGCATTTTTGTCAAGTTAGAAAAATATCAAATGCATTGTATGTAAATAGTATTTTGTCGAGTTAGAAAAATATCAAATGCATTGTATGTAAATAGTATTTTGTCGAGTTAGAAAAATATCAAATGCATTGTATGTAAATAATATTTTGTCATGTTGGAAAATATTAAATGCATTGCATGTGAAAATAGTGTTTTTGTAATGTTAATAAATAGAAAAAGCATTGTATGTAATATTAACATTATCTTCAATGTTAGTAAATAGAAAAAGCACCGTATGTCAAGAAGGATAATTTAATCATAGGATTCATATACATTTATTTTCAATGTTATTAAAAAGAAAATGAAGTGTATGTAAATTTGACATCATTTACAATGTTATTTTACAAGAGGATTCACCGTATGATTGATTAACATATTTATAATGTTAATATAAAAATATCTACACCATATGGTATTAACATCATCTTTAAATGTTAAAAATAAGAAAAACTTTCGTCGTAGGAAAATTTCATTTTTGTTAACGTAATAAAAAGAGAAATCCACCGAATGCTAGTTACATTATTTTATATTGTGAATTAGAAGAAGAATTGCACCGTAGGATGAGAATAACCTTATTTTTAATTTTAATTTTAAAAAGAGTTTAACGATAGGATTAATATACATTGTTTTTAATGTAGATAATAAAAGAAAGTTAAATCAGAGGATAAGTTACATTATTTATAATGAAAATTAAAGAGAATTGACCGTAGGATTGAATTATATTATTTTAATTAAAAGGTAATTTAACATAGGATGAGTTACATTATCTTAATGTAAATTAAATGTAATTTACATCGTAGGAAGTTAACTTTTATGTTAAATGATTAACATTAAAGAAGGATTACAACGTAGAATGAGTTAACATTATTTTTGATGACAATATATAAGAATGCGACATGTAAATGCAAGTTTACATTTTATTCATTGTAAATAAGTAAGAATGTGACATGTAATTGCAAGTTTGCATTTTATTAAATGTAAAGAAAACAAGAATGCGATATGTAATGAAAGTTTACATTTTAATTAATGTAAATAAAAATATGATTTTGAGAATTCATCGTTAAATAAGAAGTTTGACTATTTTAAATAATTAAAATAGAAGGAATTGTTAATAAAAATAATTATTAACAAATAAGAAGGATTTTCAAAAATATATATATGTATATATATACGAGGATTGTTTGGGAAGTCCGAGATATTCTCATCTCGAATTAATCCAGCGGCGTTAAAAATTGAAGTAAGAAGACGACGTATGAAGACCGTAAATCTTCCCTCGAATGGACAGCGATCGAGATCCTGAATTGACTTGCTACCAATTCATGGGTCAAGGTCATTGCCCAGACGTACGCGTTGATTTCACGGATTTGACTTTCGTTCAGACCCAGAGCATAAGTTTAAATGGATGGTGTGTCTGACAGCGTACTTCGTTATATATCTTATTGTTGATTTTCTGTTAATATATAAATATTGGTGGTGGAGAATTTATCCTCTACTTAACACCCATTTATGTATTGATGGAGAAGCAATGGTATGGTAGGGAGTGACGGTGTGGCATACTAAGATGCAATGATCAAGGTTTCTTGTTGAAAAGCAGAACCTTGTGGTGACGATCAAAGCACTGCTTGAATAAGCAGAGCTTTGTGTATTACGTAGCCTCACGAGCCTCACAAACCGGTAGAGTCTAAAACGGGCGAAGGGAACGCCGGGAGAGCAGCACGTTTCCTTCTAGCTAGAAGTGGTGTTTGGGTTTAACACGACCTGACATTTTACTTACGTGGATGATGGAATGAGGCGCCTCGGATAGGTCCTATAGGACCGGGAAACGTGTGCTTAGGAATAACTAATCCTCAAAGCTGTATGAGAGGACCGGCCCTACCATTTCCAAGGGTTCACTGCGGGGGATCCTGAGACATTAGCTAGAGTGTCTCGAATCGGTAAGGAGCTCCGCTCTAGCCTAGACTCATGATGGAAACCAAAATCCAAATACGAACCGACGAATTTGGTTGTATTACTAGTACGGAGGCATAGTATATGGTACCTATGCTTCCTAAGATTGATACATTTACTTTGAAATGTTTTCATATACACTAATAATAATATTAGATGCGTATTTGCCGTATTTAGCATGTTTAATCACCATAAGGTAAAACCCTATCCTCTGGTGTGCGTTGCATTGTGTGATGGGACTTGGGTCTTATGGTGATTCCATTTTTTCCAAAAAGCATTGCGTTGTTTACGATGTACTTACTTATTTGTTATGACACTTTAAATTTTGCACGACAATCCATTAGAGTAAACCCGTTCCGCGTTAGTGGCGTGGTCTTTTGGATTTGCCTATATCTACTAGTTATTTTACTTAAGAATTCTCACACCAGTCCCACGACTGACCCATAGTTTGTTTCACCTTTTTGCAAACTTGGGTGCCCTCTCTTACACACGGGTAGCCAAGTAGACAGGTTCATTTCTTGCTTGGAGCTTTTCTTTGTAGCTGCTTATTTTCTCTCTCTTGGATTCTGCTTGGGAGAAGAGGTGATGACTTGGAGCTTGAAGACTTTTTGTTTCTATTGGCATCTTTTCTTTTCTTTTTAGACATCAAACTTATTTCTTTCTGCAAACTTGTTGTAATAATCTTAGTTCTATGACTGTGGAATTTCTGTGATTGATGACATTATATTTTTCCGCTGCTATAATGTTATTACTCTATGAATCTCCTTTGCTATATTGTATCTGTGTTCTGTTTTATTGTATTTAAGTTGTATTCCGAAAATGATTTCTCCTGCTTTCACTCGTGGAAGTTTGGGGTCTTCACAGTTGGTATCAGAGCTTTGGTTTACAAAGCGGAGTACAACATATCTATAATAATTCGTTTACATAGAATCACTATATTCTATGGCGAACAGTTCATGAGATACATAATAGCCAGTCACTTTATCGTCATCTTTTCATTCATCCTTCGATCTTTTCTATCTCTTAGAATCACCATTTCTGTTGTTTTGACTCTTCCCTTGATCGTGCATTCGAAGAAGACTAAGTGAAGTAGCGATGCTCAATTGGCACATGTTTACGAAGGAGCGAAAGGACCAACTTCTTCGGTGGAAAGCCTGATGTTATAGACGGTACCATCTCTGTTAAAAACATTCTCTGTGTTTATTCTTCCTCTTTTCCTCTTCTATTTTTCTTTTCCCTTTTCGGGGACGAAAAGTTTTTAAGTGGGGGAGACTGTAACGACCCTGAATTTTGGGGCCAAGTTAAAATTTATTTTAAGTGATTTTAAATGAGTGTTGATATTTAAAATAATCTATTTTAAATAATAAGGATCACAAATTTGGTTCAAATCGAAGTTAGAAGGAATAATTTAATTTTAATTATAAAAAGAGCTAGAAATGGCGCGGTAGTTTGAAAAGTCAAACTTGAACTTTGACTGACCATACAGGATGCAAAATTTAACGAATTTTAGTGAAACCAAAATTATTAGAATCTATTTAAAAATATCTTTCCAACGAATCCGAAAAATCGAAATTTCATAGCGGAAATCAAAAGTTATGGCTAATTCAATTTTTAGAAAGGTCGGTGGGTAATTTGCATAGGACAAAAATGCTACTTTTCACATATGTAGGAATTTGAACTCGAAACCACTTCCATTGGTTTCAGAATGACGTTTCTGCATTGAAAAACAGTAAACACTTATATGTTTCGAGTTTCAGAAATTATTTGTTTAAAAATGTATTTTTAATATTAAATATATTCGCCTTGAAAATAGCCATTTTTCAAAAAGTCTCTGAATCGAACGAAATTAATTTTTTTGTGATCGTATCGTCATAAGAAAGTCAAAAATAATTTTTCTAGATTTTTCTGAGTCCGTATGTGGTCCCGGTGAATTTCTGCGTACGTTTGAATTTAAAATAATGATTTATATTTAAAACTGAAAAACGAAGGCCAAGACGATCCCGTGGGCTGATGAGACAGGTCCAGATGAGTTCGGGACGGGGGCTATTTGGTATAAATGACAGTCGTTGGGCCTGAATCGGAGTTCGGACCAAAACGGACCTTTATTGGATAATTAGATATTAACCTAATAAAAAAATAATATAAATAAGAAAAAGGTACGGCATCCTTCTTCTTCATCGTGAGTAAGCCGCCACCGAAACCCATTAGCACTCAGAATTTCAAACTCCATTTTCTCCCTCATCTCTCAACGGTTTTCAACAAACTTGTACTCATTTCGAAGCTCTCTCCGAGCTCTACGTTCTCCGACAAATCTCAGCCTCCCTCGTGCCCTGTAGCTCCGCCACCGAGCCCGCAAACTCGCGCCGCACGCAGCCACGTGGGCCCCACCACGTCCAACCGCACCGCCCCCAACTCCCGGCGAAGATCGGCCTCTCGTAGCACTCCAAGCTCGAACAAACGGCACCCAAAACCGTTCAGTAAATCAAGAGAAATCCGGATTTGAAGTTTTGAACAAAAGGGTATGAATTATTTCAGATTTTGTAACGCTTTTAAGTGTTACACAGCCAGTTGTTAAAAGCCTGAATTTGATTTTTTTTCTATGAATTTGCATTGGAATCATTCCAGATCTAGAATCAAATTGAATACGAACACCGAATCTGATTGAACCTGAGTCGTCTTTTCAGAATCAAGCAAGGTGAGAATTTATTTTTAATATAATTTAATTAATTAAATTATTATTATTGTTGTGTTATGTGTAATTGAACATCAAACAAGTAGATTTGTGATGAATGTTGCTATGGGATGGATTCAAATTGTTGTGATTCTATGATTTTAGATCCATTATTTTTTTTTTTTTTTTATCATAGACCTGTTAATTAAAAACATAGATCGGTAGGAAAAAATGAGATTTTTCCTCGTTTAAATTGTTGATGGTTGCTTGTGATATGTTGTTGTTCATGTTATGCTAGATCCGTACTGAAGTTCCATATATTGTTGAATGATGTTTGCGGTAAGAAAAAGTAGGAAAAAAAAAACTTATTTTTGTTTATAAAAAAGAGAATAAGAACAAAAACTTTTTTTTTTTTTTCTTAATAAAAGAAGAAAAAGAACAAAAATACTCCCCTTTCGATTAAAGAAATACATGAAAACAAAATTTACATTTTGTTAAAGAAATGAATAAGAACAAAAATATACATTTTTGTTTACAAGATGAAAAAAGGAACAAAATATACATTTTTGTTCAAAGAAAAGAATGAAAACCAAAATTCACATTTTTGTTTGCATTGGATTGAATAAACAAAATTAACATTTTGTTTGCATTGAGAAGAATTCGACAAAATATACATTTTTGTATATTAAGAGTGAATTAGCGAAATAAGTATATTTTCACAATGCAAACATGACATTAGAACAAAAATTCATTTTTGTCAATGTAAGTTAGCAACAAAAATTCATTTTTGTCAATGTAAGTTAGCAACAAAAATTCATTTTTGTCAATGTAAGTTAGCAACAAAAATTCATTTTTGTCAATGTAAAGTTAGCAACAAAAATTCATTTTTGTCAATGTAAGTTAGCAACAAAAATTCATTTTTGTCAATGTAAGTTAGCAACAAAAATTCATTTTTGTCAATGTAAGTTAGCAACAAAAATTCATTTTTGTCAATGTAAGTTAGAACAAAAATTCATTTTTGTCAATGTAAAGTTAGCAACAAAAATTCATTTTTGTCAATGTAAGTTAGCAACAAAAATTCATTTTTGTCAATGTAAGTTAGAACAAAAATTCATTTTTGTCAATGTAAGTTAGCAACAAAAATTCATTTTTGTCAATGTAAGTTAGCAACAAAAATTCATTTTTGTCAATGTAAGTTAGAACAAAAATTCATTTTTGTCAATGTAAGTTAGCAACAAAAATTCATTTTTGTCAATGTAAAGTTAGCAACAAAAATTCATTTTTGTCAATGTAAGTTAGCAACAAAAATTCATTTTTGTCAATGTAAGTTAGCAACAAAAATTCATTTTTGTCAATGTAAGTTAGCAACAAAAATTCATTTTTGTCAATGTTAAGTTAGCAACAAAAATTCATTTTTGTCAATGTAAGTTAGCAACAAAAATTCATTTTTGTCAATGTAAGTTAGCAACAAAAATTCATTTTTGTCAATGTAAGTTAGCAACAAAAATTCATTTTTGTCAATGTAAAGTTAGCAACAAAAATTCATTTTTGTCAATGTAAGTTAGCAACAAAAATTCATTTTTGTCAATGTAAGTTAGCAACAAAAATTCATTTTTGTCAATGTAAGTTAGCAACAAAAATTCATTTTTGTCAATGTAAGTTAGCACAAAAATTCATTTTTGTCAATGTAAGTTAGCAACAAAAATTCATTTTTGTCAATGTAAGTTAGCAACAAAAATTCATTTTTGTCAATGTAAAGTTAGCAACAAAAATTCATTTTTGTCAATGTAAAGTTAGCAACAAAAATTCATTTTTGTCAATGTAAAGTTAGCAACAAAAATTCATTTTTGTCAATGTAAGTTAGCAACAAAAATTCATTTTTGTCAATGTAAGTTAGCAACAAAAATTCATTTTTGTCAATGTAAAGTTAGCAACAAAAATTCATTTTTGTCAATGTAAGTTAGCAACAAAAATTCATTTTTGTCAATGTAAGTTAGCAACAAAAATTCATTTTTGTCAATGTAAAGTTAGCAACAAAAATTCATTTTTGTCAATGTAAGTTAGCAACAAAAATTCATTTTTGTCAATGTAAGTTAGCAACAAAAATTCATTTTTGTCAATGTAAGTTAGCAACAAAAATTCATTTTTGTCAATGTAAAGTTAGCAACAAAAATTCATTTTTGTCAATATAAATGAAGTTGGCGACAAAATCATTTTTGTCAAATAATGAAGTAGTGATATAATTATATTTTGTCAATGTAAAAGAAAGACAAAATATACATTTTGACAAATGTAAAGAATGACATGAACCGTATGTGTATGCTATGATATAAACCATTGTATGTTAATGAATATATTTTGTTCATTATATAAAAAGAAGAAAGCACTGTATGTGAATGACTATATTTTTATGAAATGAACAATATTTGTCATAAATAAGAAATATTTGCATTGTATGAAAATAGCATATTTGTTAATATTAATAAAGATAAAAATGCATTGTATGTATAGTATTTTTGTCAATTTAGAGAAGTACAAAAATGCATTGTATGTATAGTATTTTTGTCAATTTAGAAAAGTATAAAAATGCATTGTATGTATAGCATTTTTGCATTTTTGTCAAGTTAGAAAAATATCAAATGCATTGTATGTAAATAGTATTTTGTCGAGTTAGAAAAATATCAAATGCATTGTATGTAAATAGTATTTTGTCGAGTTAGAAAAATATCAAATGCATTGTATGTAAATAATATTTTGTCATGTTGGAAAATATTAAATGCATTGCATGTGAAAATAGTGTTTTTGTAATGTTAATAAATAGAAAAAGCACCGTATGTAATATTAACATTATCTTCAATGTTAGTAAATAGAAAAAGCACCGTATGTCAAGAAGGATAATTTAATCATAGGATTCATATACATTTATTTTCAATGTTATTAAAAAGAAAATGAAGTGTATGTAAATTTGACATCATTTACAATGTTATTTTACAAGAGGATTCACCGTATGATTGATTAACATATTTATAATGTTAATATAAAAATATCTACACCATATGGTATTAACATCATCTTTAAATGTTAAAAATAAGAAAAACTTTCGTCGTAGGAAAATTTCATTTTTGTTAACGTAATAAAAAGAGAAATCCACCGAATGCTAGTTACATTATTTTATATTGTGAATTAGAAGAAGAATTGCACCGTAGGATGAGAATAACCTTATTTTTAATTTTAATTTTAAAAAGAGTTTAATGATAGGATTAATATACATTGTTTTTAATGTAGATAATAAAAGAAAGTTAAATCAGAGGATAAGTTACATTATTTATAATGAAAATTAAAGAGAATTGACCGTAGGATTGAATTATATTATTTTAATTAAAAGGTAATTTAACATAGGATGAGTTACATTATCTTAATGTAAATTAAATGTAATTTACATCGTAGGAAGTTAACTTTTATGTTAAATGATTAACATTAAAGAAGGATTACAACGTAGAATGAGTTAACATTATTTTTGATGACAATATATAAGAATGCGACATGTAAATGCAAGTTTACATTTTATTCATTGTAAATAAGTAAGAATGTGACATGTAATTGCAAGTTTGCATTTTATTAAATGTAAAGAAAACAAGAATGCGATATGTAATGAAAGTTTACATTTTAATTAATGTAAATAAAAATATGATTTTGAGAATTCATCGTTAAATAAGAAGTTTGACTATTTTAAATAATTAAAATAGAAGGAATTGTTAATAAAAATAATTATTAACAAATAAGAAGGATTTTCAAAAATATATATATGTATATATATACGAGGATTGTTTGGGAAGTCCGAGATATTCTCATCTCGAATTAATCCAGCGGCGTTAAAAATTGAAGTAAGAAGACGACGTATGAAGACCGTAAATCTTCCCTCGAATGGACAGCGATCGAGATCCTGAATTGACTTGCTACCAATTCATGGGTCAAGGTCATTGCCCAGACGTACGCGTTGATTTCACGGATTTGACTTTCGTTCAGACCCAGATCATAAGTTTAAATGGATGGTGTGTCTGACAGCGTACTTCGTTATATATCTTATTGTTGATTTTCTGTTAATATATAAATATTGGTGGTGGAGAATTTATCCTCTACTTAACACCCATTTATGTATTGATGGAGAAGCAATGGTATGGTAGGGAGTGACGGTGTGGCATACTAAGATGCAATGATCAAGGTTTCTTGTTGAAAAGCAGAACCTTGTGGTGACGATCAAAGCACTGCTTGAATAAGCAGAGCTTTGTGTATTACGTAGCCTCACGAGCCTCACAAACCGGTAGAGTCTAAAACGGGCGAAGGGAACGCCGGGAGAGCAGCACGTTTCCTTCTAGCTAGAAGTGGTGTTTGGGTTTAACACGGCCTGACATTTTACTTACGTGGATGATGGAATGAGGCGCCTCGGATAGGTCCTATAGGACCGGGAAACGTGTGCTTAGGAATAACTAATCCTCAAAGCTGTATGAGAGGACCGGCCCTGCCATTTCCAAGGGTTCACTGCGGGGGATCCTGAGACATTAGCTAGAGTATCTCGAATCGGTAAGGAGCTCCGCTCTAGCCTAGACTCATGATGGAAACCAAAATCCAAATACGAACCGACGAATTTGGTTGTATTACTAGTACGGAGGCATAGTATATGGTACCTATGCTTCCTAAGATTGATACATTTACTTTGAAATGTTTTCATATACACTAATAATAATATTAGATGCGTATTTGCCGTATTTAGCATGTTTAATCACTATAAGGTAAAACCCTATCCTCTGGTGTGCGTTGCATTGTGTGATGGGACTTGGGTCTTATGGTGATTCCATTTTTTCCAAAAAGCATTGCGTTGTTTACGATGTACTTACTTATTTGTTATGACACTTTAAATTTTGCACGACAATCCATTAGAGTAAACCCGTTCCGCGTTAGCGGCGTGGTCTTTTGGATTTGCCTTATATCTACTAGTTATTTTACTTAAGAATTCTCACACCAGTCCCACGACTGACCCATAGTTTGTTTCACCTTTTTGCAAACTTGGGTGCCCTCTCTTACACACGGGTAGCCAAGTAGACAGGTTCATTTCTTGCTTGGAGCTTTTCTTTGTAGCTGCTTATTTTCTCTCTCTTGGATTCTGCTTGGGAGAAGAGGTGATGACTTGGAGCATGAAGTCTTTTTGTTTCTATTGGCATCTTTTCTTTTCTTTTTAGACATCAAACTTATTTCTTTCTGCAAACTTGTTGTAATAATCTTAGTTCTGTGACTGTGGAATTTCTGTGATTGATGACATTATATTTTTCCGCTGCTATAATGTTATTACTCTATGAATCTCCTTTGCTATATTGTATCTGTGTTCTGTTTTATTGTATTTAAGTTGTATTCCGAAAATGATTTCTCCTGCTTTCACTCGTGGAAGTTTGGGGTCTTCACAGTATGTGGCCCCGGTAATTTGAAATGTACGTTTAAAATTCAATATAGTGATTTAAATGAAAATTCAAAAGGAAACTGATTGTAACGATCAAATCAGCTTACGATACATATCCCATTGTGTTCAGAATGGGGGTGAAACGCTATGGACGACAGGCGGTGGGCCTCGTTTCGAGGTCGTATGTAAAAGTCAACCCTTTTGAAAAATTAAATAATAAAAAAATAAATAAATAAATAAATAAATAAATTTTCATTCCCTCTCTTTATCCTCGTTCTGCCCCCCCCCCCCCCCCTTCATTTCAGTTTCAAATCGGAAAACAAAAAAAAACAAAAAAAAAAAAAAAACCCTAGCGCTATCGCCAGCCCCCCCTCGAGCGAACGCCGCCGACGAAGACCTCGCCTCCCCCTGCATCGATCGAAGACCCCGTCCTCCAGCAGCCATCGCGAGTGATTCGAGCAGCCCCCTCCCCGTCTGACGACCGCCTGCCACCACCGTTCGAGACCCGAGCCGCCACCTCGAAGCCTCCCCTCCGACGAACAACAGAACCCCCCCCCCCCCTAAGTTTTTTTTTGTTTTATTATTTTATTTTTAAGGATTTAAAAACTGTTTATTTTAGAGAAAAAAAAGTTTTAAAACAGATTTTTCTAAAGAATTTTAAACTGATTTTTATATAAAGTTAAAACTGATTTTAATTAAAAGTAAAAACTGATTTTAGTTATGATTTCAAAACTGAATTTTAATTAGTTTAAAACTGATTTTCTTTTTAGGATAAAAATGATTTTTATAAATAGAGTAAAAACTGATTTTGAAATAGAGTAAAAACTGATTTTGAAATAGAGTAAAAACTGATTTTGAAATAGAGTAAAAACTGATTTTGAAATAGAGTAAAAACTGATTTTGAAATAAAGTAAAAACTGATTTTTTTTAAAAAGTAAAAACTGATTTTTAGAAAAAGGTTTGAACTTTAAATAGAAAAAGTTTAAACTTTAAAAAGAAAAAGGTTTTAACTTCAAAGAGAAAAAGGTTTGAGCTTTAGAATGGAAAAAGATTTGAACTTTAAAAAGTAAAAATCATATTTTTATATATTGAAAGTCAAAGTAAAAATCATATTTTTATATATTGAAAGTCAAAGTAAAAATCATATTTTTATATATTGAAAGTCGAAGTAAAAATCATATTTTTATATATTGAAAGTCGAAGTAAAAATCATATTTTTATATATTGAATAGCGACGTCAAAACTCGATTTTTATATATTGAATAACATAGTAAAAATTCGATTTTTACATGTGTAGAGAATACGGGCGAAAGCGACAGAAAGGCGAAGATTTCTCTAAGGAAGTGTCGTGAAGTTGGATAGCTATTGGTGAGATTTCTGATTTAAAAATTATATATATGTGTTGAAAATGAAAGTGAATTGCTATATATAAATATATATATATATATATATATATATATATATATATATATATATATATACGCCCCTCGTCCACAAACCATGGACGATATTTATTGGTTGAAATTGTTGTGATAATTGGTTGATAACGAATGGTTGTTTGGGATTGTTTGTGATTGATATTGGTTGATTGAGGTTGAAAAATACCCATTGTGGTTGAAAAATATTTGGTTGAAACCACATAGGATTAGTTTGTGGAAATGAAATAAATATATACATGCCGCCTGCGTGCGAACTAGATGCATGATCCCCATTGTCAAAAACCGCGAGGTTTTAAGGTAGAGCGAGGAGCCGTACTAGGGACGGTGCCGGTTTAACTACCCTGCCGTTATGCTGCCGAAATTTTGAATAATATTCGTGTGTTTGAATTATTTTCATTGAATAAACTATATTTATTCATTGTATAGAAAACATTCATGTGTTGAATTGATATTCATTCGTTGATTAGAAATTCATGTGTTGAATGGTATTCATATTTTGAAATAAATTGTTCGATAATAAAAATCACATTTTTATCTATATATAAAAACTATTGAAAACATTCATGTGTTGAATTGATATTCATTCGTTGATTAGAAATTCATGTGTTGAATGGTATTCATATTTTGAAATAAATTGTTCGATAATAAAAATCACATTTTTATCTATATATAAAAACCATAGAAAACATTCATGTGTTGAATTGATATTCATTCGTTGTTTAGAAATTCATGTGTTGAATGGTATTCATATTTTGAAATAAATTGTTTGATGATAAAAATCACATTTTTATCTATATATAAAAACCATAGAAAACATTCATGTGTTGAATTGATATTCATTCGTTGTTTAGAAATTCATGTGTTGAATGGTATTCATATTTTGAAATAAATTGTTCGATAATAAAAATCACATTTTTATCTATATATAAAAACTATTGAAAACATTCATGTGTTGAATTGATATTCATTCGTTGATTAGAAATTCATGTGTTGAATGGTATTCATATTTTGAAATAAATTGTTTGATAGTAAAAATCACCTTTTATCGACCAATTTGAACTATATAGAAAAATAGAGTTTTGAAATGAATCATTTTACAATAAAAATCACATTTTTATTGTATGCATAAATCGTTGAAATGTGAAGTGTTAAAAATAGCCACTTGTTCAAAATAAACATATATGAGATGAAATATTCATTAATTAGCTCATGAAATGATTTGCACCTATTTATGTAACATTAGAATGAATGGAGTTTTTAAACCAAATAGAAATCAAATATGAAGTCGAATAGAAATTGATAAATGATAGGAACTGTATATATTTGTGCATGCAATATTCATTGAACAGATTATAGCAAAGGGGCTAGAGAAGAGGAATAAAATTTTGTGCCCGACAAATAGGTACACATTTACTGATTTGTTTGGGTGATGATTTTGAGCCTGTTGGCTAGCCGCTTGGCTTTTCTTTTTCTTTTTGAGATTAGAAGGACCAGGAACGCTATTTGCGATTTCCCGATGCTCCCGGTGCAGGGGAGGTTATGGCGAAATTTTTCCAAAATTTAAGGCGTTAGAAAAATATTTGAAGTGAAAACGATATGGAAATCATTGAATGAACTATATTTATATAAATATATAAATATAAATAAAATTAAAACGAAACGAGGCCGTGCAGTTCGTATTTTGAAACCGTGATTTCAAACGACTAGTACGGGAAATCCGACCATTGGATTTTCCCGAAACCTCAACCGTCGGGTTTGCCTTGGAATAATCTTTCCAACGGCACCAACCTTGTAAAAATCCAACGGTTGGATTGTCTGGAATGTTTAATTCAAATCTGAAGAAAAACAGCGCCAGAAGCGATTATATTTATATATATATATATATAAATATAATTATATTTAATCGAATAACGACGCTGCAGTTCGTATTTTGAAATCGAAATTTCAAACGATTGTACCAGGAGATCCGATCGTCGGATTTTCCCGAAACTGGAACCGTTGGATTCGTTTTGAAAAGACCTTTCTAATGATGTAAATTTTGTAAAGATCCAACGGTTAGATTTTCAGATATGTGTAAATCAAATCTGAAGAAAAACAGCGCCACGGCCGCCTTATGGCCCGAAGCGTCGTTTTGAATAAAATGGCTATTTTAAAATAAATAAAAATAGCGATAAATAGTTATAAAATATCATAAGCGATATGGAATGGAAATAAACTGAATTTGCTTGATTTATGTGATGTTTGATGGTTGAATGTGTTTGGTGTGAAAATTACATTAAAGGACAAAATTGGTGTTGTCGAATAATTTAACCATTGAAATAAATTGAATTGAAATTCTAAATATACGTGAATTATTTGAAAAGGCCGAGTTAATTCTCATTTCAAATAATTGACCGACGATTGAAAGTCGAAGATAAAGACGGTGGTCGAAGACCGGAGATCTTCACCTCGTTTGGATGGTAACCGAGGTCCTGATTGGGAGGCATCCCGAAATATGGATAATGAGTGGTGATCGTCCAGACGTACGTGGTGATCGATGGATTTGCGAGGTATTTAGTGCCTCCGGTTTCGTTCAGACCCAGAACGGACTTGTAAATGGACTGTGTGTCCGACATTGGAATTTGTTCTGTGTGATTGATAGCCATCAGTTGCACGGTATGAATTGCCTGTGTGGCATGCTAAGATGCAATGATCAGGGCTTCTGTTGAAAAGCAAAGTCTTGTGGTGATGATCAAAGCACCGCCTGTGTGGCATAGCTTTGTGTATAACGTGAATTCGCGAGCCTCACACCCCGGAATGAACCTAAAACGGGAGAGGACATCAGGGAGGGCCTGCGTTTCTTTCTAGCTAGGGTGGTGTCAGTGACCTACCAGCCCTGACATTTATATACTTTTCACTTATGTGGTTGTTGCTGTTGCGAGGCGCCTCGGTTTGATCGGACGATCCGGGTCTGATGGAGTCATTCGTTGGCTCGTTTACGCCCCAAAGGGCGGGGAGACGTAGTGTTCAGGCATAATAATCCACATCGGATGACCGGCCCTGACGATCCAAGGGGCAGTTGCGGCTGTTCCTGAGGGGCGGGCTAGAGCGTCTCGAATTCGGTAAGGACTATCTTTTGTCTTGGTTCATGACGGAAGTCCAATTTCCAAATACGTGATCGTGCGGTTTTACTTGTATATATATATTTGGCGACATAGTGGCATGGGACGCTTATGTCGTCTATGATTGATAGTTATGATTTGAAATTGTTTCCGAAACATATAAACACTAGCAGTAATATCAAATGCCTTTGTTTTATTCGTATCAAGCATATTTTGGCCGTTATAAGGTAAAACTCTATCCTCCGGTTTGCGTTGCATTGTGTGATGGGAACTGAGTCTTATAACGGCTTCATTTTTATAAAAAGCATAGCGATGTTTAAAAGAAAGATTTGTTTTTAAAGCACTGGCAATCCAATGGAGTAAACCCGTTCCACGAAAGTGGCGTGGTCCTGTGATTAGCCAATTATATATGTGTTGAGTGGATTTCTCATACCAGTCCCATGACTGACTCGTAGTTTGTTTCACTTTCAAACTCGGGTGCCCCTTTTTCTACACGGGCAGCCTTGTTTTCAGGTTTAGCTGGTTCTTTCGGGATAGCTGGAGCTGAAGATGGATTCTATCATTTATTTCTTTTTATGTTGTTCAGCACCTATTGTACATATTTTGTTTATTTCCACTGTAGACATTTATGTATAGCTGAACTGTATTTGTACTAAGTAAGATCCTGTATACTGTGTAACTCTGATGATTACTTTTATCCAGTATATTCTATTGTTCATTATCTGGTGTATTTATTTAATTCTGTTCTGCTATTATTTGTTTCTGTGTTATATTCCAAAGATAGTCCTGTTTCCGTCTAAACGGGAATTCGGGTCGTCTCATTATACCACAAGTTGTGTAAATAACTTCGTTACATGAGGAGCTGAATCCCTCATTATGCAATGTCATTACACCAGGAACTGCCTCATCACCATGTAGCTATGTTACACCACGACCCATTCGTAAAATCCCTTCAAACTAATTCTTCATCCGAGCCTTCAATTGAAAAGTTAACACTTGATCATGCTACAACTTCCAAAATAGAGAAGCAATCGACGAGCCACCACCTCCAGCATGATCCCAAAGCCTATGCTTTCTACCCAATCAACCTCACTGCTCAACTATCAAGTTTGATAGACCGCTATTGGTCCATCCTCATTGGACCAGTGTTGTTCCTTTTACTTAGCCAAACTTTGACTAAGTGTACTTTGACTCGCCCAAGATTCCATCCAAGTTTCCATTTCCATACCGACCCATCGATTTTAAGTCACATGCCACTTCATACCGGTTCATAGCATACGAGTCACTTTCCATAACCAAATGTCACGAAACTCCATCCGTTCAATGTAAATGCCCCTTGGAGCTACCATAAAAATTTGCAAGTCCATCCCTTGCATCATGGTGAATCGGCGCCGATCCACAGGGCATGGACCGATACTAGTCCACGTACTTAGTATTTTCCAAGCCTAAACTTCTTCAGTGTGGTCCTGACGCATTCCAGAGCCAATCCTCTAAGTTTCTGCGATTCGGATGAATTTTGATTCCAATATTCCCTTATATTCATGTCAAGTACTAATCACAATGATTCTAACATGCAAAATCAAGTATAACGTCAAAGTAAGAATTTCAACAATTCAAACGACAAGCATATGAATCAGTAATCAAAAGTAAACATTCAAATTCATGGAAATCACTAATCATCCATTTATATGCGTAGATCAGATATGAATCTACATGCTAATTAATACAAACTTATCGTTTTAATCCATTATATGTCTAGTTAGTTTTCGCAAGGGTTTCAAATATGAAATGAACATAGATGAACATATTCTAAGGTGATTTATATGTGATAAAAATGCCTAATCTAAACATATAATGCAATATCGTATAAAGAGAGATTGAAAGCTCACTATATCAACAAACCTATGTCGATCTATGAGAGTTCGATTCGAGACAACAAGGAATGAATTAAAATAACCCTCTAATCAATAGAAACATGTAGATATATATAGTCCTAATCTCTTTCAAGTGTTAAAAGGAGATCAGAATTGGATTAGATGTGATTTGGGGTTTAGGTAGAAGAACTAGAGTTGACTATAGTTATTTAGTAGCTAGGAAAGTGAGGAAAAAGACCAACCTAATCTCTTTCAGCCCTAATTTATAACTTTTCTCATTAACTTAATAGGCTAGTTTAATCGGCCCATCACATATCTAAAAGTAGGCCTAGCATTTCTAAAAATTTAAAATTGTTATTTCTCCCGAGCCCCTTAGCCAAATTGTTAATATAACCACTCTACGGGATGATCAACCATTATTCCAATCCAACGGAATAGGTTAAAGCATCTAATTCTTCAGTAAACAAAAGTCAAAGCCAAAACAAAAATACCCAGGGGTAAAATGGTCATGAAATAATCCGCTAAAGATCATTGAAGTGAAAAACATACAACTGACCATGTTTATATGTATGAGAATGGTATGAACATATATGAATTAAATAGAAGTATTTTACGATATTCTAATACATAAAATATAGGTCGTTACCTTCTCCCTCCTTTAGGAATATTACCCCCGAAATCCCAAATAAACTCAAGAAAACACAGTGTCCTGCATGCCTACCATAAACAAGCAACTAATCTGATATGCAATCTAGAATCCAACAATGCATGAAAAAATGTCTTATCCTATCATGTAGAATTCTAAATAGTATTAGACACAAGGATGCAAGTTGATGCAAAAATGGATCACACAATCTGAAGAGCTATAGTTATGCCTCCTTCGCACTATTCTCTATTTCCCATGTACAATCTTCACCATCCTCACTCCACTGTACCTTAACTAGGTTAATTACCTTCCTCCTAAGCTTCTTCCTATTATTCCCCATGATCTGAAGCGGCTTATGGAGTCTTGAAACTTCTACGTCAACATATAAGTCTTCAAGCTGATCCAATGCCACTACAACACCAAAGTCATGCACAGACTTCCACTGATAGTAAACATGAAAAATATTGTGCACAGCTATCATCTTCAAAGGTTGATCCACTCTATATGCTAAACTCTCAGTCCTCTCGACGATCGAAAATGGTCCGACAAACCACGGAGCCAAGTTACATTTCCTACCAAGCCAGACTGCATTTCTAAGTGGATAAACCTTAACAAATAGCATGTCTCTAATAGAGAAATCCAAATTGCTTCTTATCTTATCTGCATAGCTCTTCTGATTATCCTGAGAGGCTTTCATTCATTGATAAATTAACTCTATCGTATCCAAAGTTTCTCGAATCATCTCAAGCCCAAGTATTGCCTTCTTTCTTGCTTCCCCACCAACCTGATGGTACATTACAAGGTATTCCATAAAATGCTTCATAAGTTGCAATGCATATACTCACTTATTAATTGTTGTTATAAGAGAACTATATAAAATGGACGTATTCATTCTAAGATCCTTTAAATCCAAAATATAAGATCTAAGGTGATCTTCCAAAATGCAGTTCACTCTTTCGGTCTATCCATCCATCTGAGGTTCGACATGTATCCCCGAAACACTCCTGGATCAGTACAACTTAAGAATTACTAAGGAAATATGGAAATTTAGCTAAGTGTTTGGGGATCGGCATCACTTCTTTTCCTTGAATTGGCAAAATCTCACTAAGTATCCCGGGCCAGTATTAGTAACTCGTGTCCTAGGATCGATATTCCTGGTCTTATTGGATCGGTGCAAATTGAGGATTATCCAAGATTGGAAATTATTCTTCTTATCTCCAAATACAAAATAGGAGGTAAGCAATTGGATTTAATCATCGAGATAAAGTGCTGATTTTGGCTAAGGTTTGGGCAGTCGGTACCGATCTAGAGATACTGATCCCAGTGTTATTTTATTTGGCTTCGAGCCCACTCCCTTTTTCCTATAAATACCCACACTACTGGGTTGTTTTCAAGATATTTTGGCTCATTTTCTGCACTAAAGATTCATGTACTTGGAGACTATTAATGGCTTCTTCTTCCTTGGAATCACCTCTGGGCTTATGAGCTTCTTATTGGATTTTGCTAGGATATTCTGGACACTCAGCTTTCTTCTTGTGCTCTTTTGGACGTATAAGCATTTTATTGATCTTTTGGACTTAGATGCATCTTCTTAGACATCTGGACATTGGAGAGGACTTGTTGGATCTAAGGAAAGACTTTGTTATTACTAACTTAACATTTTACAAAAAGGACTTTAGTTGTAACCAAATAATATATACACAAAGTTACATTAAAGTAGACGTAGGCATACTTTCCAAATCAGTAGAAACCTCTGGTTTTATTTACTTTTACTACATTTATGTGACTGGACTATTTGGATTTACTGCATAACCTCTGGAATTAGGTGTTGGCGTGTGAAGATCAACTTTCCCATATCAACATTTTGGCATGCCAAGAAGTGGCTAGCGGAACTTTGGATTGCTAAGGATTTGGATTGCTTGGGATTTAAAAATGGTGAAAAGGAATAAGGAAGCTACTTTCCCTCGATTTGAAGGAGAAAGAATAGAAGGAAGACGGAAGGTTTCATCTACTGAAAATCCACCAAACTATCTAACTAGAAAAGAGATGGACGGATTGGTAAAGGATTTGCATGCATGTATGCAATGGCAAGAAGAACTTATTACAAGACAACAAGAAATGATGAACACTTTTTTACTCGGATGGAAGGATTTAAGAGGTCGGCAATCCAAGAACCGGGGCCAAAACATGCATGCCACGCATTCATGGTTTTGTAGGACTTAGGGGCAATTCTCTCAAATCGACAGCAAGCCTATCCGGCTCGGCTAGGGGGTTCTCCTCTAATCCCGATGGAAGTGTGGTTCAGGAGGTTTTTGTTAGTTGGACTATGGGATCTGGAGTTGGAATTATGGCTCAGGCTCCGATGCGTGTGGGTACAACTGCTGAAAGAACTCCTGCAGCTTCGAAAGTTAGGTTTTCTCCTGTAGTAGCTCCTTAATCCAAGGCTGAAGCAAATGTTCAGGTTGGGAGTCAATGAATGGATAATGTGAGGTTGGACACAGAGGGGATCGGCATTGGTTTGGAAGATTGGAGGCAATTGCTTGAAAATGAAGATTGAATTACGAATGTAAATTCGATGGTTAACTCGAGGTAAAGCTTCTCACTCAGATCTGGCTATGTCAATCGCAACCCACTCGCTCAGGCTATCATGAATTCTCAAAACCCATCGGATTTCAAGTTGCTAGTTTTGTATGCTTATGCTGGTAGGAAGGATCCTACTGTTCACTTGTTGTGTTATATGAAGCATATGGAAGTTCTAGTAGTGTTGGATAACGTAATGGAAAAAATGCTTTCCACTTTATCTTACGGATATTGCTGCTATGTGGTTTTGGCAGTTGGAATTGGAATGTTTTGGTTAAAAAATTCATTGAACAGTTCAGGGTCCACATTTCTCTATCTAAGAAGGTTATTACTCGTATGGCAATCAAGCAAAGGTGTGGAAAATGTTGCAGAAATACTTGGAAAGGTTTAGTGTGGCGTTGATTGATCGACCAGACCCATCTTTGGTATTAATGGCTACTGTTTCTGGAATTTTGGATATGGCGGACTTCAAGATCTCACTTCAATGGGACCCACTAAGCAACCGTGATGAATTTTACTTCAAAGAAAGATAGATTACTACGGGAAGAGGATGTGAGGACTGATTAGGAAATTATTAGGGTCAATATGGTTAAGGCAAAGGATCGTCCGAAACTAGCAAGGATAAAGGCAAAGAATTAGTTTTGTTTGGAAAAAATCGAAATACTCAGTAACAGAGGGAATAAAACTCCCTTTGTGCAAAGAGCTTACTTCTTCTTTACAAGAATTTTACTTGAATGTTCACCCAATCGCTCCCTTCAGAAAGACTCCCAGGAGGAATTCCACTCAGAAGGAAAAGAATTATGGTTAACGCTACTTGTTTCATGAGCTTGATGGCCATAATACAAACGACTACAGGAATTTTCGTGTAATAATTAAGGAATTTATCAGGCATGGTGAGCTAGATTAATATGTTAGAAATTAGGCTGCAGTTGCAGAACGATCACAGTTGCATGCTCCGACTCGGAATAGGGACGAGCCAGAATGTGACCCGAGTGGATTGACCGTTAATTGATGGGGATTTCTTTGGACGCTTTGGATTTGTGGCTTTTGGATTTTGGTTTTCCTTACTTTAACTTTGGCTTTTTATCTATTGGCTTTTGGCACTTTGGTTTTCTAGCATTTGGATATCGCTTTCTGGTAATCTTGGTTTTGGGTGTTGTTTCCCTATTTTTTTGTTATCTAGATTCAGATAGCTAAGTTTGTTTACCCATGTATGAGAATTGGCGAGATCCCTAGGCATGCTCTTTGCAGATGATAAACCATTTGCCTTGTAGTTAATAAATGTGTAATCAACTAATTTGTATTTGGATTTGAATGGCTATCTTTTTACTCATGTACGAAAATCGACAATATTCCTAAGCATGCTCTTTACGGACAAAAAACCATCCAATCTCTTTAACTTAATGAACTTGAAATCAGAAACGGCTAAGTCATCTCGCCCATGTACTTGGTTAGGACTTAACCCCTAGGCATGCTCTTTGCCCATCAATAAACCATTAGGTGTTATTATAGAATTATTAAAAACTTAGAAAATTTTC
Source organism: Allium sativum (assembly GCA_030737875.1). Classification (NCBI taxonomy): domain Eukaryota; kingdom Viridiplantae; phylum Streptophyta; class Magnoliopsida; order Asparagales; family Amaryllidaceae; genus Allium; species Allium sativum. The sequence continues at coordinate 743,771,293 of CM060921.1, forward strand.
CAACTTTAATAACATTACTTCGCTTGTATGGACTATGACCATGAAGTATGAAATTAGGAATTGGAATTTCGAACTCTAAGGGATTATTGAGTATGAACTATGATCGTCAAGTATAAAAAATTAACTCTGATCCCCAGGCATGAGATATGCTTGAGAAGAGTCGAACCATATTGTCAGGACTTGGCAAGATTGCATGATTAAGCATTAGGTATGGACTATATACGATTGGTTGTAGGTCATTTAGTCAGGACTTGGCAAAATGATTCATTTAGTTATTTGCAGGTATGGACTATGCCAGCATTGGATATTCTAGATTTTGGGTTTCCATGGCTTTCTGGGTATTGGAGTTCTGGTTTTTCGGTTTGGCTTTCTTTCATAGTACGATCTGGAGTGATCGTGGAATTTCCTTAGTCTTCGGATTTTGGTTTTCTTCTAATATGATCCGACATGATCGTGGTTTTCTGGTTATTGGACTTCTATTTGGACTTCTCTTGGGTTATGTAACACCCCGCAATTTTAACAAAACTTGTTAACCCTGTAAAAACACAGTTCAAAACATCAGGTCATTCCGTTTTCTTCAGAACAGTTCCAGTCAGTCAGTTTCAATGGACCGGGTCGATCAGTTTGTTCAGAGGAACCGGATTGGTCAGTTGGCCACAATGGATCGGTGCGTAGAGAAATGCATGGTCCGGTCATTAACCTTGTACGGGGAAAGCGCTAGCATGCACAGTATTCATGCATTAAAGAATGACGTGGCGTCTACTAAAGTGTATGTACATATTGCATAAACATAAGCCTTCAACATGACAAGGTTTCATGATGGATGACACGTCAGACAAAAGATGCAAGGCCATTCAAGAATGCGTCAACAACATAAACAAACAAAGATGATCGTCTCAAGTAAGAAAGCTACAGCATCATCTCAAATCTGGTTGGGTTAGTACTAGAATACATCTTGTCGGGTGCTAAAATGTAGAAGTGGGTCGGGGTATAACAGAAAAGGCTGAGACTTCATAGAACAAACTGGATCAGGACCTTGAATGAAAAGGATCTGTATTAAGTAAAAGGAGGCAATTTCTGTAATAGCAATGAACACGTGGATTCGTACAGTTGAAAGTATAACAGAAAAGGCGGTGGCATGAATTATGAATAAACTGGATCAGGTCGAGATGTAAAGTAAGCTAGCTCGGGTCGGGGTTTAACGTGGAAGCTGGACAGTCCTATCCCAAAACAACGTGGTACAAATTATGGTATTTAAACCAGTCGCATTTCCGTAATTAATTCTACCCCGAACCAAACTACGCCCGATCCAAACTACCCCGATCCAAACTACACAGCAGCGGAAGAACCATAAATATTGGACCATGACAGTTGTACACAGTTGTAAAGTGGACCAGTGGCATTTCCGTAAATAATGTTTAGCCCGAGCTAGATCTACGCCCGATCCAAATTCCACACTCCATAATTACGAAACTGCCACTACCTTCATACTTCTTCTACAAATAGCCCCTTGCTCCACAATTCAAAGGACCGATTTCTTGACCCCGAAGGGCTGCCTAAACCATTCCTACACCTCTCTAAAAGCTTCAAAAGCATCATTAATGGCCGCCAAACTTCTCTCCTCCTTTCTCTAACATGAAATGGATCTTATTTTCTCCAAGCACCATTAATTCACACTCCGATCTACTCCAAGTGATATCGAATCTCAATAGCTCCTCCATAATGCACGGATCTAAAATCATTTTCATGATGGAACGAAGGAAAAGCATATAATTACGTAATCCAATTCGTTCCTTCTCGAATCATAGTGCGATCTAAAGCGGAAAGAGAGCTATAAGTGGAGAATTATCACAAAACTGGTCAAGTGTAATAAATGCGATGTATGAGATGATAAAATTTGTAATTCTCTCCATAATGATGAAAAGTGATTGAAAAGTGGATGTAGATTCATAGCGAATCGAACCACTACAAAAAATCCTGTCTCTTTTACTTGTTTTTCCCTATTTATTTTGCGATTGTGGCCCTTTTTAATTTCTAACCATAATTGATGAAGTGTGATTTCACACCTTGGTGTTGATTCCAATTTTGGGATCAACATTTGGCGCCCACCGTGGGGCCGCGTTCGCTTCTCCAACCTCCTCTCACACTCTCACAAGGTTAAACACTTTTCTATTAAACTTTTAAGTCGCATCCATCTTCAAAATTATGGCCAAGTCTAAGAATACCGTTAGCAAAACCGTGGTAGAAGCTGGTGATGTTGCTGATGAAGAAACACCCTACGTAAACCGCTTTGAAGTTGGCGAAAATTCAAAAAGAGGAGTCGGTCTGACCAGGAATGAATAAAAAAAAACTCTTGCCAATGTCAACAACCGAATGGATGCCTCTACTAAAATGATGATGGAGAAACTTGACGCCATTCTTAACGCTCGATCAAATCCAACCCCTTCGAAAGTGCATGTGGATCCCGAAGAGAATGATAAATCGCCCACTTTCGATCATAACTGTAACGACAATATGGAAGACTATTATGATTAGGCAAGTGATAGGGACGATGTTAGCATCGAAGAATTGAGATCAAAAGCTAAGAATAATCCCCAAGTGGATGTTCGAAAGATCGCTAATCCTATCATGGTGTCATCCCATCGTCGAGAAGGCAAAGCACCTAAGCTCTCTAATCGAGATCGTATGCCTAGGCGAATATTTGGTAAAGAGCTCAGCTTCACAAAGCGCCATAACACTAAAGAATACATTTCGGATATGGTAGAAGGAGTCATGAAAAAGAACCAAGCTAACAAAGAAAACGAAATATAATGGGACTTCTGCCCCGATAGGACTCCATTCACCGAAAGGATCCTCGAAGTAGAATGTCCAATGAAATTTAATCCTCCGACTTTGCCTCCATACAACGGCCTCGTTGATCCCAACTACTTCCTATTTAAATATGAGTGGCATATGAGTGCAGCCAAAGCGACTGACGAAATGAGATGCACCTATTTCCCCCTTTATCGAGAAGGTGCCGCGTCATTATGGTTCACGAAGCTACCACCCAAATCCATAGATCGTTTCTCCGACCTAACCGAAAAGCCCAAGGAGCAGTTCCTCTTGTATGCTACCAAATCCAAGGACGCTATTAATCTCTCAACAATGAAGCAGAAGCCATGGGAAACTGTCAAAGCCTTTCGTAATCGATTCAATATTGCCTTGTCTGAAGTAAGGAATCCGGAACCATGCATAGTCCTCATGGCTCTACTCGATGCTATAGACAAAGAAAGCGAATTCGGGAGGTGGATTAAGATGAAGGAACCAACTACGCTTGACAAGTTCTATAAGAAAGCGGAAGAGTACATGAGAATGGACAATAATCCTATACCTCTTCAGATCATTGGTGGTAACCAACTCCTTGAAGCTCCTAAAAGTGTAGCAATTCAGTCCAATCAGAAGAATACTCAGTGGCAGAAGCGAGCCAATGACGGAAACGACAACAAAGTTAATAAAAAGTTTCATCCTCTTGATTCGTCTGATCTAACACCTCTGAATGATATTCCTGAGAATATTTACCTTGCCACAAAGATGCAGAAGATTATCCAGAGCGTCGACCAATAAGAATGAATGACCATCTGACCAAATCTGGGAAGTTTTGTCGGTATCATAATCAGCCAGGCCACAACACCAACGAGTGCAGACAACTAAGATCATTGATCGAAAAGCTGATTAAGAAGAACCATTTGCAAAAGTATGTGAAAAATTGTCAAGATGCAAATCCTTCTGCTACTACCCAGGGGCAAGGGGCAAGGGGCATCAAATGTCCACTCCGGTCCAAGCAACGTAGCTTCTGCTAACACTATTCCAAGGCTGATAATCAACTGATGACCGTTGATGATCCAATATCCGCGGCTTGGAAGTAGCGACCACTATCTCCTTTACTTTACTTCCTGCATTACTTTACTCTTTGCTATATTCTACTTTCTTGTAAATATTCTACAGTGATTTACATGCATTGTACCGAACAATAGCACTATGAATGAAGTATTACCTGCCCATATAAATATCTAACTTGCCAAATTTACACGAAAATATGCTAACAAGCGATTTTTCATTATAGGCTATCCAACAAGTCAAACGCACAATAAAGCAGCAAGCAATCCCTGATTCAAAACCTCATCCCCCAAAGTTTCACGGGAGTCTAGGGCACGTTAGTCGGGCAGCGATCACTTACCAAAGTTAAGTGACTCTGACCGACAAATGACGTTTACTCCACGGATCAATGCAACCTTCACCTTACCTCATGGTTCATGGAGGTCTAGGTGCTTCAGCCGGGCAGTGATCACTTACTAAAGTTAAGTGACTCCGACCGATGAATGACATTTGATCTGCGGATCGATGCAACCATCACCTTACCTCATGTTTCATGGAGGTCCAGGTGCTTCAGCCGGGCAGCGATCACTTACCAAAGTTAAATGACTCTGATTGATGGCTGATGCCCGCTCCATGGATCAACCCAACTTTACCTTATGGTTCATGGAGGTCCAGGTGCTTCAGCCGAGCAGTGATCACTTAACAAAGTTAAGTGACTCTAACCGATGGCTGATGCCCACTCTGTGGATCAACCCAACCTTAACTCATGGTTCATGGAGGTCCAAGTGCTTCAGTCGAGCAACGATCACTTACCAAAGTTAAGTGACCCCGACCGATGGTTGATGCCCGATCCGTGGATCAACCCAACCTTACCTCATGGTTCATGGAGGTCCAGGTGCTTCAACTGGGCCGCGATCACTTACCAAAGTTAAGTGACTCCGGCCGATGGCCGATGCCCGCTCCGTGGATCAACCCAACCTTACCTCATGGTTCATGGAGGTCCAGTTGCTTCAGCCAGGCAGCGATCACTCACCAAAGTTAAGTGACTCTGACCGATGGCTGATGCCTGCTCTGTGGATCAAAACAACCTTTACCTCATGGTTCATGGAGGTCCAGGATGCTTTAATCGGGCAACAAGCACTTACCAAAGTTAAGTGACTTCGACCGATGACTAACACCCGCTCTGTGGATCGATATAGCCTTAACCAAAGGTTCGCGAGAGTCCAAGGCACCTCAGTCGGGCATCGATCACTTACCAAGTTAAGTGACTCCGACCGATGATTGATGTTCGCTTTGCGGATCGATGCAACCTCACCCAAACTTCAACGGAGTTCGCACTGCGAAACGATGCAACAACAAAAAAATCATTTCCGTAAATAAAGCAATTTCTCCATAGGAAAAATCAACAATGCTCGATGAGCTCCATCATGTTGACTCAGTCGGCAAGAGAAGACAAAACGTTGGATTAGAATGATCTCTCCAGAACACGGGGCATCCAATGGAATCTCAACGTCAAAACTGATCAACAAAGCAAAAAAAAATTGAGTTATAGGAAAAACTCTTCTTATAATGAAGACTGGTGATGACCTCTTAAGCCGGGGCACCAATAATCAAAAACTTCTCCGAAGAGAAGCAGAGAATAAATCACCAATACATATTTCTCAATTGAAAAATATCGAATACCATCATATAAGTCATTAAAGCGATAATGTTTGACATCTACAGTCGGTTTAGTCGATTAGTTGATTTTAGGCGTTAATGCGAATTCGAATTAGAATATCGTATTTGTGTAGACATTATCTGATGGGTTATAAGTCGTCAAGTAAAATAATTCTATACAGACATTTTACTCAATTCAAAATAAGTTCGCTATATCTCATTTTCTGATGATTAACTAATCCACTATCGATATGGTCAGCCGATAGTGAAGTGTAAGTCCAAAATTGCACAGGTGCTTGTTTTAATTACAAAACAGGTGACATGAAGCATATGAATTCAAAGTATGGTTTGCCATAGCAGACATAAAGCTATAACTGAAGCTCAATGCAGAATATATCAACAGTAACATTCATTTCGAAGCCCGCATTTCCTGCAAAAAGAAAATACAGGCTTCGAGGGGTAAATATTAACCCTGTTAAAACACAGGTCAAAACAACGATTCAGTTTATTTTCTTTAGAACAATTTGGGTCGGTCAGTTTTAATGGACCGAGTCGGTCAGTTTTTTCAGAGGAACCAGATCAGTCAGTTGGTCACAATGGATCGGTCCATAGAGAAATGCATGGTCCGGTCATCAACCTCGTACGAGGAAGGTGCTAGCATGCATAGTATTCATGCATTAAAAGAATGATGTGGCGTCTACTAAAGTGTATATACATATTGCATAAGCACATGCCTTCAACATTACAAGGTTTCATAATGGATGACACGTCAGACAAAAGATGCAAGGCCATTCAAGAATGTGTCAACAACATAAACAAACAAAGGTGATCGTCTCAAGTAAGAAGGCCTCAGCATCATCTCAAATCTGGTTGGGTTAGTACTAGAATACATGTGATCGGGTGCTAAAATGTAGAACTAGGTCAGGGTATAATAGAAAAGGCGGAGACATCATAGAACAAACTGGATCGAGACCTTGAATGAAAAGGATCTGTATTAAATAAAAGGAGGCATTATCATTTCTTTAACAGCTTTGAACACGTGGGTTCGTACAGTTGAAAGTATAACAGAAAAGGCGGTGGCATGAATTATGAATAAACTGGATCAGGTCGAGATGTAAAGTACGCTAGCTCGGGTCGGTGTATAACGTGAAAGCTGGTCGGTCCTATTCCAAAACAACGTGGTACAAATGATGGTATTTAAACCAGTGGCATTTCTGTAATTAAATCTACCACAAGCCAAACTACGCCCGATCCAAACTACACGGCAGTGGCAGAACCGTAAATATTGGACCATGACAGCTGTACACAGTTGTAAAGTGGACCAGTGGCATTTCTGTAAATAATGTTTAGCCCGATCCAGATCTACGCCCGATCCAAATTCCACGCTGCATAATTACGAAACTGCCGCTACCTTCAAACTTCTTCTATAAATAGCCCCTTGCTCTACAATTCAAAGGACCGATTTCTTGACCCCGAAGGGCTGCCTAAACCATTCCTACACCTCTCTAAAAGCTTCAAAACCATCATTAATGGCCGCCAAACTTCTCTCCTCCTTTCTCCAACATGATATGGATCTTATCTTCTCCAAGCACCATTAATTCGCACTCTGATCTACTCCAAGCGATCTCCAATCGCCATAGCTCCTCCATAATGCATGGATCTAAAATCATTTTCATGATGGAACCAAGGAAAAGCATATAATTACGCAATCCAATCCGTTCCTTCTCGAATCAAAGTGAAATCTAAAGCGAAAAGAGAGCGATAAGTGGAGAATTATCACAAAAGTGGTAAGTATAATTAATGTGATGTACGAGATGATAAAATTTGTAATTCTCTCCATAATGATGAAAAGTGATTGAAAAGTGGACGTAGATTCATAATGAATCGAACCACTATAAAAATTCCTGTGTCTTTTACTTGTTTTTCTCCATTTATTTTTCCGATTGTGACCCTTTTAATTTTGAACCATAATTGGTGAAGTGTTATTTCACACCCTTGGTGTTGATTCCAATTTTGAGATCAACAAAATTAAAGAGGAAAAATTAAAAAATAATTAATTTAATATTCAGAATTAAGGGAAATGGATTGTATTATTGTGTCCGTCTCGAAATTCTGGTCAAGATAGACACTTGGTTTGCGTAAAATGGACACCGTATGAAGAACATCACCGTTGTAATATACCTTTTACAACGGTGATGCAACCGCCGTGTACTAAGAAGTTGTAATAGATACAAATCTTTTACAACTTTTTTGCATCGTTGCAGCACTGTTGTAGTTTAGTATATTTTACAACTGTTTGTCACTGTTGTAATAAACTTGATTATAACTTTTATGCACCGTTGTAGTAAGACCTACTACAACTTTTATGCACCGTTGTAACTTCGTAATTTTTACAACTATTTCTGTTTACTTGTAATACGCTTTATTATAACTTTAATTGAATAAATTTTGCAAATGCAACAAAATCTGGATAAACAAAAACCAAATTGATATAAATTCAAAGCAACAGATCCATTCATACAAAAAACGTTGCAATTTTATATTCAAAATACAAAACTAACGAATAACACATCATCACAGTAATATATCAATTCTTCATTACAAATATTGATTATAAATCAGTACCATCCAAAAACATTTCTTCAACTATCAGCCTGCTTCATCTTTGCACTTCCTCAACATCCCCACCACCACAAGACACACCACCTGCACAATCACAAAAATGCATATATATATAAACACAACCTTAAGCTTGTTGTAAACATAAAATGGTGGATATAACGACATCTTCTAATGAATTATAAAACTTGCCACAGATTGTTATATGCTCGAAAATGGTATTGGTTCAACTTTAATACTTAGGAGTTTCCTTACTCATAAAATATCTATTTTGTTAAAAAATTGAAAACAAAACATGTGATAATCTTAGACCAAAAGTATATAATACTCCCAGTTTGATTTATGGAGGATAACTTTCATTTGTTTACATCCCATTAATTAGAGTTTTGCTATGCAAATTACGAGGAAATCATCTAAGTAAAAGCCAAACTGTTTTGAAACCTATTTTGAATAAAAAAAATGATACACTTGGCATAGTTATTAAATTGCAGGGAAATCTATTACGGGGAAATCATCCAAGTAAAAGCCAAATTGTTTCGCTATTTAATTTTTAAAACTTTACTGTTGATCACATTTTCATACGCTAGGGGCAATTTTCTTGTTTATAGTTACCGCTAGGGGCAATTTTTAAGTTTGTCATGCCCAACTCCTGTAAAAGAAAGTGAGAAATAAATGTGCATTTTGCGTTCTGCCTTTTGAAGGTATCAAACTCTATTGTATTTTCTAATGTGGTACTCCTTAGTACATTAATTTTGCAATGACTAAATATGTATAAATGTTATGTAGATCTTCTGTAGAAGTGGAGTGAACCAAATGATGGACAAGTTCGAGAAGCATCTAATGGCTTAAGAAAATATGTGAAGTGGAGCTAGCTTTACGACTAACTGTTAATTCAGTAGTCGATTTGTTGTTGCTGTCAAGGCAATGCGAAATACCTAAACTCTACTTGTTGTGCATGAAGTTGCTTCAAAAAGATTTCCCTACTGTTGAGAAAACCGAAGCCTGGGGTTTTCTTCAAAAAATGACGTTTGGTTTGAGTTTGAAATCCTTTAATTCCTCGAAGTCGATGACTTAGTATGATTACCATTTATTAAATCATTGTGTACTCGACATGATGTTCTCTTTGATCTCGGTAGTTATTGAAAAGAATTGATTTAAAATTCAGAAGGAAAAGAGAAGGAGAAAGAAGATGGAAGAGCAAAACACATACCAGCAACTGAGTGAAGCAACGGAGTGCGTGCAACACATATTCTCTGAAGGATGCGCTCATATTGTCCCTTACAATAAATGTAAATCAAGGGGGAAGATGGAGTCATGCCCAAACTACACCACTTGCTAGGCTATTCAGCTCTTGCTTCACCACTTGGCTTCTTGTACATCTAAGAGGTTGACCTGTACATATTCACCATTTTAATACACACATTTTATAAATGTAAATATAAAAGGGACATGGATAATACACACATTTTAAGCTTTTCAATTGTTTGCAATTCCAAAATCAAACAAGGATGGACAAATTGAAAATAAATATCAGTCCCTGAATTATGCACATGTTTTTTTATTCGTCAAATATTCATGCATGTTTCCTAATTTTAATAAGCGAATTTGTTTGTTTTTTAACCCACTCTAATGCAAAAAATAAAATAAAATAAAAAATCAATTTCAAATACTCAAGTTTTGAATCAACTATAGATATCGTAAAATTCAACTTCACATGCTTGAAGCTCTTGGAGTAGAATTGTTTTATTATGTGAAGTTCTATATTTTCTTTGATTTCACTTTCGTGCTCAAAGCATGGATCTTTGATTAGAATGATCGTGTTTACCATCAAATTTTATTCAGATTCTCAAATCAGTTGAATAACTAAATTCAGCATGTGAAGACTAAATAATATTTAGCTTCACTTTTTGTGCAATATAATGCTTTATGTTTTTATTTTTTTTATTTCCTTATTTGAATAACGAATTTTATTTTCCAAAAATAAGGTGCATATACCAAACCGTGTGCGGAGCATCTCTTCACCTTTTGTTTAAATGTATACTATGATTTGTGGTGCTGATAATAGAGATATCTAATTGCACCATATTAGTTGAATTGATGGTAGTAATGCTGTTAAAAAATTTCTTCGAAAGACTGAAGGACATTTTGATGATTTACCTGACACTGATATTTGTACATAATACAGTGATTATATGTAGGTAATGTTTTTTAAAATCAATTCTGTAATTTTCCTGAATAAATGAGAATTAATATTGAAGTAGATTTCAAATTAAGCTAATGGATTATTGGCTAAAAAACGCAAAATATTTTAGTTATCATTATCCTTTAAAGCGACTAGAGTATAGTAAATACTTCCTTCCCTAATGTTTTTCTTTGGAATTATAACTGAAACAAACAGGAAAGTTTATTACCAGCATTAATTTGTTTGATAGTTGCCGGTTGCATTAATCAATCCTTTGAAATGTAGCAATCTAATGGCCATTTCACTGTAGTATATGATATTCTACAAAGAAAAGTATAATAAAAAGACTAGAAGACATATTATAAAATAACATTGTATTGACTATATCCTAACATGTCTAACTTTATATATTTCTTGGGAATTTCATTCAAGCAGCTCTATTTTATGGGTAGCAGGTTTCAATTTTTTTTAGATGCAAGGATCTATAAGGAGTTTACTTCATATTATACTGGTCCATATCATTTTTTTCCAGAACTTGGGCAATGCTAGCCTTGAAAAATACTAATACAAAATGTTTCAAAATAATTTGTTCTGCACTTGATGTTTTTCCAAACTTACAGACATAACATAAATCTCCTATGAATGGACAAAAATATATGCCTGTTTTCAGCAAATACATACAATAGTTTTTGTGTGTCAATAGGAAAACAGTTAAAGTAAACTACAAAACGTATTAATTGCATGCCAGACAATGTAACTTATCTAAAGTGTGCCACGGTACAAGTTTTGTCATACCCATTGATAGGTGTAAAAATTTGTATGGACTTACAGTTAAGAAATAATATCTACTTTTATCATTGGTAAGCGACAATGAAAATGTGTTACTCAGTATATAGAAAGCCAATAATTATGCTTTCAAGAAATAACAAAGGAAAGGGTCATTGGTCACGCATGTTTCCTTATATGTATCCGGTAATTAGCTGCCTCTCTCTTTCGGTATTCCCAACTTTGTTCAATCCTTTAAAATTTATTGAATTATACTAGGTTCAATAAGAAGAAAAAAAGACTCATGAAAGCAACAGTAGTAGATACCAAAAGATGCGAACTCTCCTTTGTATAACAAAAATGTCAGTGATATTTGGCTTATTGATTTAGTTATTTCTACTTAAATTCATGATTATTCTGTTAAGGGTGCCATACCATTATTCAAAGTTAGAAAATGGTTTAGCTTTAGTCCTTATACATCTAACCCAATCTGTAGAAGACATCCATCTCTTTTTACATATTTGTGGGCTTTCATTTTGAAATATTTTCAATTTACAGGTTAGGCAGGTATTTTTCGGACATGATTGGTGCAAACAGAGAGATGTTGGACTTCAGCTTTGAAGATCTCTTCCTTGCTCAAATTAAGTAGTAGAATACTCAGGAGTCTATCAGCCTACATTGCAGCAAAAATTGAGTCAAAACATTCATAAAGTTGGTTTCAGAACCAATTACACCATGAGAACAATTTTCAAGGAAAACTAATATTTGATTTGACTGGCTATACAGGCAAAAAAAACCAGTCATTGTTTCCTAACATAATTTTGAAGCTTTTTTCCTATTGCAAATTATAACATCATTTGCAACTCTATACTCTGTAATAACAAATGTGTGATGGATTTTGTAATTCACTAACATTGTAAGGAACATTTATTTAATACTTGAAAGTAAGAAAACATTTTCATGATTTCTTCATGTTATGTTTATTTTTATATTGTGAATTTGGAGCCATTTGTTCGCTCCTTAAATCAAGTTTGAACGAAAGGAAAAATATCATATGTATCTCAATGCAGCAGTTATCTTTGTTATTATTCATTGTTTTGACTTAAGATTACTTTTTTAAAATGGTCTGAAGCCCTTGCTTATTATATTTGTGCAGTGCCATTTCAAAAGTTTGCTACCTATAGTTTCACTATTTCAGTGCTATTTGAAAACATGTTACATAATGCGGCACAAATTTATTATAGACAATTAAGATGTAAACATTTTACATTTGAAGATACAAGGCATTTGACTCCAAGATGACGCAAGGAGAATGTCCGAAGGTGATCTCACTTCAAATAATTTTAGTCTTTACATAATCGTGATTTGTGTTTTTGCAACTCTAAATTGTGAAGCATAGCTTACAGTTTGCATTTGCATGTTAGAAAACATATTTTTATAATAAGTTTAAATGACGCACAAAGTTTAAAAATGTTCTCTCAAGTTCTAAAATGATCTTTCTGCATTAATCCTTTTATAGATATAATAATCATATATCGATTTGACTGACATGAATCCTGGCTTCCTAGCTATAATGTTTATAATGTGGGAGATTATGCAATAAATAACTGTATTGTTGTAGTTTTTTGTCTAAATCTTAAACTACCCGCACATTCTTTGGGTCTGTTTCTTGGATTCCATTTCATGAAAGTGTATACCCTTATATATTTTAATCTAATTAGTTGTATAATCTGAGTCATATTTCTTTTATCTCCATATTACTTTATGTAAGCTCTGTATGGTGTTCTAAACTATTCATATAACTACTAAGTGATGTTATCCAATAAAGTCAAAACTTTTAGATATATATAATAATCCTTAAACCCAGAATAGACTAACCATTGCTATCAAATAATTCAAGGGTAAGATAAGGTAATAGACATTGCCGTGTAGTATCAATACCTTCCTCCACATAACACTATGATAATTTGAGGTAATATATTGTACTAACATAGCACTACTGTTTGACAGCAATATGGTCCTCCATATACCACTAACAGCCACCAAACGGAACAAAATTATCATTGCACCAGTTAGGCTGCATTCTTGTGCGTAGCACATATTTGATATAAATTGTTTCCGATGTTGATTCCCCAAAATTCTACCTTTAAAATTCATCGTCTACATTGTTTAATATGAACTCATATTTCATCTTTGTAACAAAAGACAATAAAAACAAAACACTCTGCCTTCTTTAAAGCGGATGTAAAAATGTATCCATTAGATCTAATTTCTAAATCAGAAACATTATCTTATTTCAAACGATAGATTCACAAATTAAATTTGATTGGTTCAATATAAATGCAAGAGAGACAAAGTAAAAGTAACAGATTACCATACAAAAAGCGGGCTTGAGTGGGGAATGGAGCCGTTTCAAATTTCAGCATCACCATTCCAGATTTAGACACCAACGGTTGAACGGAGGCGAGCAAGCAAGGTGGCTTAAGGACCAAGGCGAGGCAGAAGAAAATGAAGGCGAGGTGGTAATTCGAGATCATGAGAGCTAGGGTTTTTTTTAGGCAGCGATTCAAGATCGAAAGGGTTTTTTTCTTTTCAGTTGGGTCTCGTGAGTTTTTTGGTTTGACTGGAGTCAAATTTGGGTTTCGTTGAATTGGGGGAAGATGAAAATTTCAGTCATACAAAAAGCGGGCTTGAGCGGGGAACGAAAATTTCCGTATAGAATGAAAGTGGGCTTGTGGGGATAATGAAACATTGTTGATATTAATGGTTTTATAAAAACAATATTCATGTATAAAACACAATGGGTGAATAGAATTTTTTATTGTTTAGTTATTATTTATTTTCAGACATTTTTTTAATTATTAGTTACTATTACTAATTACTTATTTAAATTAAAAAAATCTATCAAAAGCGCGAAAAAGCGGATGTTAACTTCTAAACAAACAAATTGCCAAAATTATATTTATTAAAATTGCTGAAATAGTTACCGCCAAATCAAATATTACTTATTAATAATAGTTATTATTTAAATTTTACTTATTTCTACTTAGTTATAATCGATAAATAATTATTAAAAGCATTAATTATCAAAAATAAATTACTACTTATTAAATATTGATTATTTAATAATAATTAATAAATATTACCGATTCCTAAGTTTATTATTAATTATTATCAAAAATTAATATAATTAGTTATTAAATATAAAGATTATAAACATGAAGTTTGTAATAGGCATATATTACAACTAACAAAATGAAAAGTTGTAAAAGTATGTTTATTACAACTTTAGAAAACTGACTGTTGTAAAAAACATTTATTAGAACTGTGCTTTACCCACAGTTGTAAATTTAAAGTTGTAATATGGTGTTTTTGTTGTAGTGCGCGCCTATACGTGAGGTTAGAATACACTTGTGGTAGAAGTCTGGCCGGAACTGCTAGGCATATCCAACGACCACAAATGGTGAATAAAATGTTAGGGGTCTAGGTGCGCAAACATGAGACGTGCTAAGACACGAGGTTAAGCCCAACTTGTGGAAGAAGTCTGCCCGGAACCGACCGGCATATCCAGCATTCAGAAGTGGTAGGCTTAATGTGGGAGGTCTAGCACATTATAACCATAAATGGACATGGTAATGAATTGGTATAGTTAACCTAGTTGAATCCATAGGGATTGTATGAACATGAACCTGATTAGGGGTTAAGTAAACATGTTTGAAACAGTGGGTGGGTTAAGTAAATCGGGGTTGGGCGGGTAATATTTATATATAGGCCCACAAAATTAACCTGTTGGGGCTATGTAATTAAAGACACTATTATGTAAGCATAACATGTGGAATCCTAGTGGAGATACAAAACAAAGGGGAGAGCTTGTATCATCTTGTGTGTGGGAACTGTTTTAGTCAATATCCCATATATAGATATCAAACGAGTACTCCAAGCTAGGTCGGAGTCGGGGCACGCTTACTAGGCTGATTGTAAGAGATCCAAACGTAGAGGACGGTGTGGGAGGTGGAAACCAACCAGGGTCATGTGCGTTCATGGTCGGGGCAGAGGGGACAAGACGATCGTGACACTAGTAGATATGGTTGTGTACATCCAGAAAATGAAGGGTTGTCACTTTAGGGAGTGATACACCCTACTGTGGGGACAGCACAGTGTATCTACGGAGTAGGGACCTGATCAACTAGGGTAGTAATTAGGGTATATCTGGACGTATGCCTTAGTCTGACATCTTCTTGTTGTTAGGATCATCTCATTCTGGTTATACAAGTATCATGTAGAGTAATCATTAGAGAAGCGTATACACTCTATCATGTTTACCTTATCATACCTACCTTTTATAATGTTATCTCTCTTATCCACTTTATATGCCTATCATGATACTTCCACTTATTTATTTGCTAAAAGTAATGGACTCGCCAGACTTTATTTCTGACCCTTTTTGTTTTCTCTTCTTTCTTACGTTCCCCCCAGGTTCTCAGGGTGGGAATACTCAAGCTTGATCAGGATTCTGCTATCATTTTGCCGGACCTACTTAGATGTATTGCTCAAGTTCATTTATTTGCTGTTATAGCTATGCTTTTATTTGGGGATTATACTTCTTTATTTTTGCACTCTGATGTTTTGAGTGCAAGATAGAAGTTTTGATGATGTATTGGATTTATGTATTTTCAGACATATTTCTTTTTCAACCACGATGCTTTATGATTAATAAAGTTTTAATTCCGCTGCTATTTTATATCTGTCTTGTAATGTTTCTGTTTCTGTTTACCTATATATAACGCATCACGAAACTTAATGCATTCTCTCAGTGAGTGACATTAACGGACGTGGGGTATCATAGGTTATGACATCTGGATTCATGGATTTCTGGATTATACAGAACACGTCTTCCACAATAAGACATGTTTTTGGGGGAAAGTGTTGACCCACCATTTTACAGGTTAGTTATGCTTTAAAATTCTGGCTATTGGAGTACTCAGGACCTGAGTATGGACTTAGGAAAATCTGAAGCGATTTGGGCATCGCACAATTCACAAAAACTCAAAATTTTGGCCAATTATTTCGAGATCGGTCTCCATTCCCAAACACTACTAGATTGGTAAAACTTAAAAATTACTAAGGAAACATGGAAATTTGGTTAAGTATTTAGGTATCGGCATTATCACTTCCTCTCCCCGTATTTGCAAAATCTCACTAAGTATACCGGGATCGATATTGGTAACTCGTATCCCGGGACAAGTATTCCTAGTCTTCATGGGATAGTTATTTCGAAAGGTGGTAGGATTTCATACCATGATTTGGTCTTGAGATTTCATGTACCAGGCATGATGGATTTTCTTGAAGGCATCAGGGATCGCAGCTTTTCGTACCCAAGGGTGGCTTTCGGATTGGTGCAAACTTGAGGATTATTCAGGATCGGAAATTGTGCTTCTTATCTCCGGATACGAAATAGGACGTAAACAACTATTTTTAGGCTTTGAGATAAAGCGCTGGTTTTGGCTAAGGTTTGGGAGGTTGGTATCAATCCTGGGATAAGTACCAATCCGAGAGATATTTCATCGGGATTCGAGCCCATACCCCTCTGCCTATAAATACCCCACTGCTGGGCTATTTTCAGGATCTTTTGGCTCATTTGCTGCACTCGGGATTCTTGAATTTTGAGACTATTAATGGCTTCTTCTTCCTTGTAATCACTTTTGGGATTTTGAACTTCTTCTTGGATTCGGCTTGAATCTTTTGGACACTTGGCTTGCTGCTTGTACTCTTTTGGAAATAGAAGCATCATCTTGATGTTTTAGATATAAAACAATGTTCTAGGATTTCTGGACATTGTAGAGGACTTGTTAGCTCTAAGCGGGGACTTTGCTATTGCTAAATTAACATTGTAACCAAAAAGGACTGTACCTGTAACCATACAATATAAATATACAAAGTTACTTCAAAGTGGATGTTGGCTTACTTGCCGAATCACTATAAATCTCTTATTTTATTTACTTCTCCTGCATTTCTATGACTGGACAGTTTGGATTTACTGCATAACATCTAGAATCGGGTGCTAGCGTATGAAGATCAAATTTCTTATGTCAACAATTTACATATAATTGTACATGATTTTATTAAAGTTAGGAATTTACTAATTATAATTAAATTAAATGTAAAAATTTCATTTATTTAGCATTTACATATTTGTATCATAATTACTTACAAGTTTTATATGCTACTTTAGAGTCATCCGCTATATCACAACATTTCCTCGCTTTTTCCCCGCTAGAAGTTTTTGCACCTTCACCGCATTGAATTTGTTGAGCGCTTTAACAGCACAGACCCAAGGGTATCCCAAAAGCAGTCTTTGACCCAATATCGCTTACGACTCTCAAATTTTGAAATCTCATAGCCAAATCCATTTGGAAAACACCTTAGCCTCGTGCAGTTGATCGAACAAATCGTCAATCCTTGGTAATGGATACTTATTCTTCATGGTCACTTCGTCCAACTCACGGTAACTCACAAATAGCCTCATTGAGCCATCCTCTTTCGTTATGAACACAATAGATGCACTCCATCCAGATATGCTCCACGAAGTGGATCCTTTCGTTAATAGGTCTCTAACCTGCACCACTAGCTCCTTCTACTCCCTAGGTGTCATTCGCCTCAAAGACATAACAATAAGTCTGGCTTCCTCTAGTAAATCAATTCTGAATTCGATCTATCAATGTAGCGAGAACCCAGCTACTCTATGAAAAGACAAGGACACTCGCTTACAATGGGTGTAGATGACAATCTTTTCTATGGAGTCTCAAGTGATTATAAATAGCTCACCATCACACCATCTCCTAACAAACAGTCAATCACAACCCCTTACACCTTCACATTCTTGATTGTCACCCTAAGCTTCTCACAATCCACAATAGCTGCATACTTCCTAAGTCAATCCATACATAAAATAATTCTAAACCCTGCAAAATTCAAGACAAAACAATCATAAGAAAAGAAGCATCCATGGCTCAATAAAATAAAATCGAGACAAATCATATAAAGACTTGTAAACTCTCCTGTAGGGTTAGTCATAATCATAGACTTATCTGCAATCTCATAGTACAAATCTAATCTATACACAAAATCAGCACTAATAAAAGAATGTGCAGCTCCAGTATTAAATAAAACTCTAACAAATATGTCTTCTATAGAATGCATAACTTGCACCACGACGATTTTTCCTTTAGCCTTGGCATTAGATGAATTAGAAGAAGTAGGTACTTCATCCAAAGCGTATTTTTTCACAATCTTCCTATCCTTCAAGGCTTTATACAATATTTCTTTAGATGTCCCATCTATCGCAGTTATAACACTTCTTCTCAACTTTATTAGCCCTGCACTTATTAGCAAAGTACCCCTTCTTGTTACAATTGAAATAGACTACCTACTCATGTCCTTCTTCATATTGGGCCCACCCTTACCCTACTGTTGCTTCTTCTTCCAGTTCCATTTTTCTTACCTCCACTGCTATACTCGGCTTTGGTTCCTCAAAAACATCACAAGCAACATTATTTGAGAACATGCTCTCATGCCTAAGAGCTTTCTCAACCAATTTCTCTACCGGAACCTCAATATGATTTATAAGCTTCTACATCATATAATCATCCAACTCAGTAATGAACGTCTCATTCATCCTTAATAGAGTACCTATAAATAAAAGTTTATACATAGAGACAGCCTCAAATTCAGTAACATATTCCAATACTGTTTTATCTCCTTATTTTAGCTTGGAAAACTTCATGAATAAGATAGACTTATGGGCCATAGAAAAAGACCTATATTCGAATCTAATCTTAAAGTCATTATAAGTAATTTCATCCTTTGGGGGTAGTAAGTGTAATAGAGTTCCACTAAAACACGACCCAACCCTGAAGCTCGCAAGAAGTCCTCTTTATAGCATTATCTATCCCTAAGTCTCCAAAAATGCGAGCACAAGTGTCCAACCACTCCTAGACCTGAATAGAATACTTGGTTCCCTTTGAATGGCTTGCCTTTCGAAGTAGAATAATCTTTGAATAACTTGGAACAGTCCATTATCGGTTTCGACATAGGATTACCACCATCACTTAAAGCTACTCCTAGAGTGGCATGAGCTCTTCCAACGGCCGACACTATCATAATAATGAATATAATCTGGTAAATAGGGTAGCCACTCCCGATCCACCTTCGCCTTCTACTCCTGAGGTATAATTGTTCTTAACTATGTGTTACTACCAAAATTAAATCTGAAACCTGTTAACGGCGAAGAGGTATCTGAAGAACACAAAAACAGAAGAACCTTCCGGAAACAAAAGCCAAATATAAGGAAGAGATGAAAACAGTAAAGTTCGAAAGCGGCATAAACTGGCACCTTCCCATTGGTCTATCTCCAATTTTAACGAAAAAAATCATTAACATTTTGGCGCTAGAAGGAGGGCTTGAACCTCCGACCTTGTGGTTAACATCCACATAACTACCCGTGCAGTTTCATCACGAATTGGACTAAGGCTTTGAAGAAGAAAAGTTATGGGTAAGAGGTCTCGGCAAAAGCTTTCAGGATCTCGAATGGATAAGTCAAAAATCACCGACCCTAGAGTGATAGAAGAGCAAAGATTAAGAGTGGAAGCCTTGCGAATAACAAAGCATAAAAAATTTAGGGCAACTCACTTACGATACTTGGGATGATAACATTTCCCACATAATACAAACCTTAACACCTCCTCCAAGTGGTTCCACATCAGAGGATGCTAGCGTTTTCTCTCACCTAAAGAAGGTTCCTTATGAGATGATTAGAGGAACGACGGTTGAACAAGAAATGATGAATGATTTTGACTACTTCACCAACAAATGGTCCAAAGGGATAGCATCGCAACCTCAGTGTACTTATGAAAGTAGAACGCAGATGTAGGTAAAAAAGCAGGGCCGAATCACAAGAGGGTTAGGTCCCAGTGACAAGAAAAGAAGTTCACGACAAGATTACTCAAGGAATATCACTTTATCACCTCAATAGAGAATATCTATTAAACACGAAATAACCTATTGGTCGTCCGCTAGGAAAAATCCCAAATACAAAAGGAAGGCAGGAGGACCCTACTGTCATTACCATATGAAGAATGGACATGACACTAATCATTGCAGAATCCTTGAGGAAATGGTCATTCAAATCCGTCATCCAAGGCCAATTACGAGAGTTTATAACAAATCAGTTCAAGTTCAGTAAAAATTCTTAGGAAAAGGATTATCAAACACAACCGAGGGTATGGAAAACCCTTCATTCGAAGCTTAAAGAAACTCAAAAGGGGTCAAACAATAAATGGATCAAATCCCTTGTCACCACCAAAGTGGTTAGGGAAAGGCATCCCCTATAGGGGGATGGTGCATTACACTTTCTCCAAGCCCAAATAAGAGAGAGATTAGTTAAAGCATCAAAAGCGTAAGCCTCCGTTTCACACCAGAAATGGTCGTGGTGGTGCATCTAAAATTAGCACACATTGTCTCTGCTCACAGAAGAGTATGTCCTGCCTCTGCTAGAACTAAGCATGTCCTAGCTCTGTTCGTAGAAGAGCACGTCCTACCTCTTCTTATGTTCCGCGTTACCCGCAGAAGGAATGGTAACACCTATCATCACCTACGATGGTCAGATAGGGCACCCCTCGGAGGGGGATGGCTTATAAGCCTCTATCAGTTCCTATGATGGTCAATATAGAGCATCAAAAGAGTATACCTTAGTTCTATGCCTATGATGGCCCCGTCTAAGTTTCTAAGACCTTATCATCACCTATGATGGTCAGGATAAGGCGCCTCCTAGAGGGAGATCAGATAAGTCCTTGGGCCCTGCATGTGGATAAGCTAACCAAGCGCACCGGACGCATAGGCCTAGAGAGTGGCCAAAAAAGCACGTACATCCTCTGCTTTGACATCAAAAGCCCAGAGAGTGGCTCAAGAAGCACATATAACCTCTTCTTTACAAATCAAATCCGAAGGGGATACCAATACACTAATACCGGAAGGGAGCCTCTGGTCAACAATCTCTAATCACCTGAACAAGGGTTGGTTCAGGTCTTTCGTAACAATACCCGAATCTGGGTTGATACCAATCTTCATAAATACTGGAAGGGGATTCCCAGTCTTCAAGCTCTAATTTCTTGAACAAGGGTTGGTTCAGGTCTTCTACATCGATACCCGAATCTAAAATTAGTTTAGTTCCTAGCGAAGACGAGAAGCATATTTCCAATCATGGCCCGAATCTAGGTCGGATCAGATGCACACATACGGAAAGGGGGTCTCAATCATACACTGATACACAAAACTAGAATAATCCAAGAGAAATTACAACTAGGCATGGGGTTCCGGTTTTGTAACGAATACCTAAACATTGGTGGATACAGACTCTCGAATCTAAGCAAGAAGGAATTATTCGTCTCTCTCGGATATTCAAATATGGCTTAGAACTACACTTCTGGTACTACTAAAGACGACCTTATGATTCTATCAGGGAAGTGTCTTTAACATATGCACTCATTAGTTTATTTCTTATATTAAGCTGCTTACACGGCATGGGAAACAAAATTATATCAATACCTTGGTTCAAGAAGAACTAAGGAACAGATCTCGAACATTACCAATAGAATTCTATAACTAGGACAACTCCCTTTTTCTAGGAGATCTTTCATTTGGGGTTTCCAAGGATAATCACTACATGAAGAAATTTTTAATAACACTTAGCACAAGTAGGTCTCCACACATTACAACACCCTAAGTTATAGTGACATTGTTTTTGACAAAAGCGGTACATCAGATAAATCAAACAATACGCGAGCATACCTACTAAAAGTCACAACATAAACCGTTACACAAACACAATCGATGTTTTGAAAATGACCAATATTACCAACATATAAGAAAATATATCATTATGAATCAGGGTTTTGCAAAGCGAATTCTAGGGAAGCGCAATTCTCCTTAGCTTTCTTTAATTCATCCAATAACTTGTCAATCTATTGGTATAGTTTGCCTACCGCCGCATCTGAACTTTCAGAAGATTTTGTCGCTAACCTACGTTGCAAACTGTAAATTATTTCATCTTTCTCCTTCAATTGCTTTTCCAAATGAGGCACCTCTTCCATTACGTAAAACAAAAATATCAGATATACGCTAACTACATCACGCATTTCAAAGAAAAATAATCACATGGCTATTACCAATCCATACACACATACACACCATGTCCACACTGACATATCACTACAATACCGTATACTGTCGAATGTCATGAAACCAACGCAATTCACGGAAAAATTAAAAGAAAACATATACTTCATACAATAATATTCTAAATCCTTGTCAAACTGTTTTCACAGAATAGAATTCCTGGGAAATCCCCCGATATTTTCAAACGCACAGTCTAAAGCAATACTATAACTTACATCTTCGGAGAAGCAGAGGATAGTTGTAACATGAGAAGACTAGTTATTAATGGAATTCAAGGAGAAGAAAATTATTTCAAAAGCAAAATCCATGCCTGTGTAACATCGACATCAGACCTATCAGGAGTCCCTTTCTTCTTAGAATCTGAAGAACCAACTTCCTTGGAAGGTGACTCCTTCGCTATAGGAGAGGATATTCCGTCATCCTTTCCGGGTCCACCTTTTTTATCCATATTTTCTTCTATCTCTCCTTCTTCCATGTTTTTCCCCTCCACTTCTTCCTCGTAATCCTCAGAAAACCCATTGATAAAAAAAAGACGCGGGATTTATCTTGTCCATTGGAGGAACCTTATGCTCTCGTCTCCCCCACTCAATCTTCTCCAAAATTCTACCTCAAACAGAGGGATCGATTGAAGAGAAGTCAAATTCCGAAAGCCTCCTATAGTTATTAGAGAAAGCAAGGATGAGGGCATCTTCGTAACACTCCATTACTATTGTACTAAGATGAACATTCAAAAAGTTGGAAATTTTGTCACCAGCCTCATAAATTATTCTTTTTTGCGGTAAAGAGTTGAGTGTTCATCTGATCCACCTTAGCGGAATGGTCCACCTCCATCCTAGATTTTTCCTCTTTAAGGCCTTCAACTCGCTTCACCAACATGTCTTTGGCCTTCGTTTTCCCTTCCAGTAGAGTCTACAACTCATTATGCTTGTTGTCACTCTCTGCCTTCACCTGCAACAAAGTATTGACATTATCTGTCGGCGCCCTATTTCTTCCTTAAGAGCATTGACCTCCGCTGCTGAAGCAGCAGCCTTTCATCTTGATAGATACCAAGTCTTCATTATCTAAAGAAGGTAAATGAATTAAGCTTCTTGCAAAAACAATATGAATACAGAGGAATCGGAAAGGATAAATCAATACCAAAAGTTGGTCCCTGATTTGCTACCAATGAAAATATTCCAAATCTAAGGCTGAAGAAGTTGGTGTGATATTAGAAACTTCGGGAGATGAGAGAGCAAGAACCACAAGCCTATCAAAATTAGAAAATGGCGAAGGGGTTGAAGGAGAGATAGTAGGCTGAGAAAAGGACGACATCGAAAGGAATGCCCTTCTCCGCTTAACCCGATGAAAGTATCGAGATGCACATGGGAACTTACGGATTTACCTTTTGGTGAAACATCAGGTGAAGCGTCCAAGTTAACCATTTGGTAATCATCAATGGTAGAAGGATCAAAGGTCTGCCTTGCTCTAGGGGCAACAACAATGTCCTTTAAGAAGCTAACCGACTTATCATGTCTGGGTCTCTTTGATTATGATTCAATGTCGAATTGGGCGAGCCTCTTTACTGCTTGGGCACGGGACCAACTGAAAGACGCGAGGACAGACGCGTCTTGAGAAGTTGAAGACCCTAAACAAAGAAGAGTTAAATCAGGAGACCGAAAATAACAAGGAAGGCACATAACTTTGTCTAATAAAGGAGAAGGTATGATCTCATCCAAGTCACCTTAATGCATGGGAGAACCTGCATTGAATGAGTTAGAATTCACCACTAGCCCTTTAGGACCAGAAAATTGGATGGGAGGTTGTCCCAATATCTTCTACCCAGGGGGAATCAAGCCATATTGATTGAGCCTATCGGTTGTTAAAAGAGATTACTGGCACATATGCTCCACCGGTGCTTTGAAGATAGCCTCGACGACTTGGGCTTCCTCCGTTGTTAAACTCATATCCTTAGAGGGGTGTTCTGTGATAGAAGAAGAATACCGTTAAGCAAAAGACTCAAACATAAAATATTTACCTTCGGGAAAGAGAAGCTTATCATTGTCAATAAATTTTCCCATATACCGGGAGGACATTTGACAAGAAAATAAATTGATCTTCCCTTGACCTTGTCTTGCTAATACTATCAGTAACCTTATGGGATTGGCCCTCCATATCGGTGACTCTGAACTTTTAGAAAATCGGATCATATGACAGATGAGTTTAGGGCTTAAAGAACCCTGACCTGAAGCAAGCGCTAGTGTATCCAAGCATAAGAGGGTTGTAAATGTATTGGATGAAAGCAGAATGGGAGCTACTTTCAAATCAACTATGCGCATGTGTAGAAAAGGTGGGAAAGGAAGAATACCTCCATGCCAGATATAAATTGCTGAATAGACAAAGTACCCTTCCGGAGGGTTCCCAACAAAATTTGGAGAAGAAGCTACGATAGCATCAACAACCGATACACCAAAACTATCCAATATGGCATTCACGGAACGTTGGAAAGTAATTAAGGATGACTTTAGAGAAAACTCTTTTTTAGGACATGAGACCTTAGAATCTTTGGACTTCTCGTTAACTGGACTTTTGCTGGACAAAATTCTGCCAGGTAACATCGTTCCATAACAATGCAATTAGTACACATAAACCATACACAAAGGTCGATCGGCCAAAAAGCCAAATTGAATCTATATATGAGACAATAGGAGGATAACATCGAATATACTTTAGTTAACATACAACTAAGTTTTTTTAACAACGGAGGCATGTATCCTGACATCGTTATTTTTTCGGGTAAATTAAAACATTATCACCGTAAAACCTAGATAAGCCAACAAAACGGTGAAGGAAAATGAACCCTAATTATGTTAGAATCATTCCATTACGTATTGATGGCATAGGATTTCAATTAGTAGGAAATTTGTTTCCTCCTTGTGTGTCTTGTGTTGTATATGGCATTACCTAAAATGAATTAACTTGCCAAATAGATAGTCACTGATTTCGAATATTAGGCATAGGGAAGAGGAATTGATATCTAAACCTATTTTATGATTAACATAATCCTAACCGACTCCCCCATCAATTTTGGCACATAATTAAGATTACAACCCTTATAAGAAGTAAAAATACTCATAAAGGATCAAACTTGGATTTTCAAAAAGAAAAATTTGAGCAGCTTCTTAGAAGAACAGTGATCTTGTTCAAGGATCTGATTTGTAGGTGAAAGGAAGAAATGAGGGAAAAGAAGAATTTATGTTCAAATGTCAAGAACGATATGAACCGTACAGGCAAAGATCAATCAACGATTCTGATCGAGGGATATCAAAGGACCCTGAAGTGACACTTTGTAACAGACAAAGAGTTTGACTTGAAAAGTCAAAAACACCCCTTTACTTGGGGGGAGGCAAATATTACTACCAAAATTAACTCCGAAACCAGTTAATGGCAAGGGGGTATCAGAAGAACACAAACATAGAAGAACCTTCCGGAAATAAAAGCCAAATATTGGGAAGAGCTGAAAACAGTAAAATTCGAAAGCGACACAAACCGACACCTTCTCGGAAGGAAGAAGATCAAAGTCTATAAAATGCCAACAAAGATCATCCAATAGGATCCATCCGACAGCGCCTATTTGGGAGCAAGTTTTGTAACCAAAGGTCACCTAAGTTAGAAATTAAGAAAGAGCGATTCACGAGCGCCGCTCATCGAAACCCAGAGGGGCTATCGATATTAACTCGCTTAATACTGATCCATCTGGAAGTAAAGACACCAAAGTATATAAAGATAATCCGGAGCCAGCTTCTGAAACATCTGCCGCATAAAAGCCAAAAGGTCACACCGGTAGACAATAACACATCACCGGAAGCCACCTTCCAAAGGGCCAGAAAATCCTTAAAGTTCCACTGGGAGGTTGATAGGAACCCTAGAAAAGATACAGGCTATCCATACTAATCTACTTAGTACAGACTCCGACAGCAGTTTTGAACCGACAGCCATCTAAATACATCAGGAGGACAAGCTCCTCTAAGTACACACGAGAAAGTCGGAAGTCTACATGTGGAAACTTACATCTAAGGGCCTACTTCTGGGAGACAATATAAGAGGTTCACATGTTGTCCTAAAGTCATCACATCAACAAGATCATCTCAATCTCGGAGAAGCCCCGATCGATTGGGACCCTCACTTCAGAGGCCATAACAAGCACCAAAAAGCGGTCGGAAGCCAAACATCCAAGACCAAGGAGAAAAGCGATCGACAAAGGCACCAGCAGGCCCAATAGCCCAACATCGGAAGGGGCTCCGAGTTCTCTATAAATAAAACCCCATGAGTCACATTTCAGGGGGATTCTCTCTTTTTTTAATTCTTTCACTCCTTCTCTCCAAGACCCTAAGATGAGATCCATTAAAGGATTTCTTCTATTCTGATCATGTATTCTAAATGAAGGATTAATAAAGAACGCATCTATATTCAAAGTATTTCGCTGTGAGTTTATCATATTTGTTCTTAGTTACTATTGTTATGATTTACCGTTTGTTTCCTATATATGTGTGGATTCTTGTCCAAACCTTTCTGCAGATTGGATGAAACACCTCTTTCCATAGGTTCAAACCCATCCTGCAAGCGTAGGTTTTCCTTACGAGCTTAGATCTTTCCACGAGCTTGGTGTGAAATCTCTTTCTAACATCCATTTAAACCCTTTGTCAAGAGTGATCCCTCTCCTCAAGACCTTGACACCTAGTAGCAATAATCTGACCAAGACTCGCAAAGGCTAAAAACCCATTTCTTTTCTCTTAGATCCATCCCCATTGGCCTATGTCCGGTGTAGGCGAAAAATATCGTTAACACTGTGTTTCTAGAGGCTCGACTCATTCTTAATCGGTAACAAGAATAGGCATTATCGACTAAAGAAAAGCAATGATGGTGGTCAAGTGAAACGGCTATACAAACTACCATATATGTTATAAATTCATATTATCTTCCAATATGTCTCTCTTATGTGTATGCTTCCTAAATCTTTGGTTAAATCATATAGCCAAAGCATGGATACCAAATGTGATGGCTTCCCCATTGTACTTGCATGCAAATAAAGAAATAATACGCTGCAAGCATTCTAAGATAGCATGGGATGACTATCAAAATTCATAATCAAAAGAAGACTTTTTGTAAATCTCATAGCGCATAGATAAGGTATAATATGAAATATAGATGGTAATGTGGTGAGCAATGACAGAGAGAACAAAACAACAAAAACATCATCATATCACTGAGTCATACACATGTAATTAGAAAATTTCTGAATACATGTCTTCCTCACTATATCCCCCAAAGTACTCTAATAAAAACGAAAAGCAAATCTACACCATCAAGGTATACAATATAGCCCCTCCAAACTCGTCTTCGGCTCGGCATCCTCATAAAGGATGACATGTTATCTAGCATACTCACCGACAATGTCAACCAACCAATGAAAATGCCGAAGAGCATCCAAGATAATAAGAGAAGAACTAAAACCTTGGGTTAGACAATAATCTGGTTTGAGCAATAAGATCTATCAAAAGATGTATTGTAAAATATGGAAATAGACAGGTTAAGTCTCATACCTTCTCCTTGCAACCGAACGTTAGAACATAATAACAAATTATATATTCTACTCAAAGTAAACAACAACAGAAGTGGCAATGATTATAAGATAGAAGAATCTCTATAGTCTACACGCACCCTATTCCCTGTCTCCTTCCAAGTCCTATAGGTGATAGTCTACCCAAGAAGTGATGTTAAAAGCAATCAAAGAAAACATAAAAATGATCTACAAAATCCTAATTATCACTTTCTAAAGTCATGAATCCATTGATAAGCTGTAGAAAAATCCACGCTCAGCCATGGAAAAATGGAAATTTCGGTTCTTTCGAACTTCATGTTTGCACCAACACATGCCTTCCCAGCCTAGGTTACACTACCCAGGATACTACACGATCTTCCTGATCCTAATGGGCATCCCCACGATATCCCTGCTTTGAGTCAACTGTTCTTTAGATATCAATGATTTCTTCGGAATCCACTATCAGAGTTATTCCCTCTTTCTAAAGCTTGAACCTCCCTTTGCTGTTCCATTATCATGCAGCTTTGTTACACCACAAACTACTTCCATTATTACATCTTTACATCACAAACTATGTCCATAGCTTCGTTACACCACGAGCTTAATCCATCGCGAAGCAGTGTCATTACACCATGAACTGCCTCAACACCAGTAGATACGTTACACCACAAGTTATTCTTAAACTTCTTTTGAACCCACTCTACATCTGGGCCTTCAATCAAAGATTTACCACTTGGTTATGCTATAACTTCCGAAATAAAGAAGAAATCGATGATCCAGAAGCTCCAACGTGATCCTAAATCCCCATGCTTTCTACCTTATGGAAATTGCAGCCCAACCATCAAGATTGATGGACCGGTGCCATTCCATATAATTAGCCAAATTTTGACTAAGTATACTTCGACTTTCCCGAACTTCCCTAAAGTTCTCCATTTCTACGTTGGTCCATCAGTTTCGAGTCACATGTCGCATCCTTCCAAGCCATAGCGTCTTCACTACATAGTAGTCACATTCCATAACCAAACTTCAGCAAACTCCACTCGGGCAATGTCATTGCCCCATGGAGAAACCGTAAAAAATATTAGTACATCCCTTGCATCATGATGGATTGGTGTCGATCCATAGGGCATGAAAGGTACCAGCCCATGTACTTACTATTTTTCAAGCTTAATTTTCTCTAGTGTGATCCCAAGGCGTTCCAGATCCTATCCACCATGTTTCGTGCGATTCTGACGATCTTTGATCTCAATATGCTCCAATCTTCATTAAAGGTCCTAATTACGACGATTGTAACATGGAAAATCAAGTATATCATCCAAAAACAAATTTCAACAATTCAAACAATAAGCATATAAATCAAAAATCATAACTAAACAAACAAATTCATAGAAATCATGAATCAATCATTTATATGCATAGATGTGAAGTATATCTACGTACTGATCAATCTAAACCAATCTTTTTAATCCATTATATGTCTAGTTAGGTTTTTATAAGTGTTTCAAATCTAAACTAAACGTAGATGATCATATTTTAGGATTATTTGACATGTATATGTGATAAAAATGCCTAATCTAGATGTACAATCTAAAATATTATGGTGAGAGATCAAAATCGCTTATCAAATCAACAAAGCTATGTAGATCTTTGAGAGATCGATTTGGGATAGTAAGGAATGAATGAAGTTGTCCCTTTAATCAATAAAAATGCGTAGATCTATATAGATCTAATCCCTTTAATGTGTTAAAAGGAGATTAGAAGCGGATTAGATGTGATTTGGGGTGTAGAAGGAAGAACTAGAGTAGATCATAGTTTTTTGGCTGCTAGGAAAATAAAGAGAAAGATTAACCTAATCTCCTTTAGCTCCTATTTATAGTTATTGGTCAGTAACCAAATAAGCTAGTCTAAATAGCCCACTAGCCATCTAAAAGTCTGCCTAGCAGTTCTAAAAGCTTAAAACTAAATTTTCTCCCAAATCCCTTGGCTACATCGCTAATGTGACCACTCTATGAAATGGTGAACCATCATTCCAATCCAATGGAATATGTTAGTGAATCTAAATTTGCACAAATCAAAAGCTATGGCCTAAACAAGATACTCAAGGGAAAAATGATCACAAAGCAATTCGGTAAAAATCATATATTTGCAACAACATAACTAACCTTATTTCAAAATAAGAGGATGGGATGACGTACATGAGTTAAATAGAATTATTTTACGATCCTACGAAACATAAACTACAAGTCATTACAGTTTCTCTTTTCCGACTCAATGTATCTGCTCCTACATTCCTCTTCCTCGAGGTATAAGAAATCTCAAAGTAGTAGGATGCCAAGAATTCCATCCGCTATTGCTGCCTTAACTTCAAATCCTTTTGGGAAAACAAGAACTTCAATGACTTATGATTCGTGGGCAGCTCAAACCTCTCACCAAGCAAACAATATTTCCAAGAATTAAGAGCTAACACGATGGAGGCTAACTACAAGTCGTAGATGGGGTAGTATATCTCATGGGTTCTCAACTACTACTTCCATAACTCATTACCCTCCCCTCTTGCATCAAAACTGCACCAATATCGATACCACATGCATTCGTGTAGACTGTAAAAGGCTTAGTACCATTTAGATGTACTTACACCGGTGCATTGGTATGAGCTCTCTTCATCTTCCTAAAAGAATCCTCACAATCATCATCCCAAGAAAATGCTAAATTCTTCTTGGTAAGACGGGTCAACTGCACAAGATCTTTGGAAAATCCTTGATAAACTTTCAATAATAGCTTGCAAGACTAAGAAAGCTTTTAACCTCTGTAGCATTCTTGGGTACTTTTCAATCTGGCACTAACCACTACCTTGACGGGATCTACGGCCTATCCTTGCTTAGACACTTGTGCCCCAAGAAACACATATCTTCTCTCCTAAAATGTCATTTAGATAACTTCGCTTTTATCTTATGCGCTTATAGGGTGTTGAGGAACTCCTCTAAGTGCATAGCATGCTCTTCTTTACTACTTGAATATACTAGAATGTCATCCAAAAAACGACAACAAACCTACATAAGACGTTCCTAAACACACATACTCATCAAATATACAAAAATAGCTAAAGCATTGGTTAACACGAATAGCATGACTAACCACTCAAAGAATCCAAATAGTGTCTACAATATTGTCTTATCTATACTGTCCTCCGCTACCCTCAACTAGCGGAAACCAGTGACTAGATCTAACTAGAAAAAAACTATGGCTCCTACCAACTGGTCAAAAATATCATCAATACGAGGAAGCGGGCAATGGGTCTTTTTGGTTAGCTTATTCAATTCTAGATAGTCTACACATAGCCGGAGGTAACCATCCTTCTTTGTTACAAAGAAGACTAGTCCCCTACTCTGAGATACTCCTCCTATCAGTTATAACTTAAACTTGATCTAAGAGCTTGCATATACTAATGTCACTACTACAAAAGTGGGCATATTCGACACAAATTTGTGTGCGTTGCATGAAAACTGTGGCGAAAGCTATGCTTTCTTTGATCTTCTACAACCACATTCATATGTTGTTGCATTAGACGTGAATGTAGTATTGCGGTTGGATTTCTTGTGTTGTGACGTGCAACACCAGTTCAAAGCGTTGCTTTACATAAATATATGTCAGGTCAGCAACCCGCGCTATCAGTTTAAATAAATAAATAACCATAGATGTTGATTAATTCAATGGTTCAAACTGATTCCTGCTTCAATTTGGTGAAAATTTGGCGTGATGTTTTCCCCATTCATGAAATACTCCCCCGCTCCCCCCCCCCCCCCCAAACAAATTTCTCCCATACTCTTCCTTCTGTACTCTTCTCTGTCCACGAAATCCATCCACAAACACCTCAGATTACTACTCTACCTCCGTTTACAAACTATAAACCTCCGATTGCTCCTATTTTACAAAATTTACACCTTCGTTTTGGATCATTTAGGACAATTGCAGGTAGTTAGGGCTTCATTATTTCGGTTTTGTTTAGGTAATTTCATCACTACATTATTTTGGTCTACATTCAAAGTCTCTATTTGATTTGGGTATATCAATTGCCTTAAATTAGGGTTTTTTATACTTGAAGTGTTGTATTATGTTTGCATGTGCTGAAATTGTGCAAGTTCTGTATTTTTTTGTTTGCCAAACCATTGATGTATTGGTAAATAATGCCTATTTTGGAAAGTGGAAAAAAAATTTAGAGGGCAAAAGAAATCCAATTTAAATGTTTAAATGCCTATTTCTGTTTGTAGTCAAATAATGCCTATTTCTCTTCCTACATCGTATGATTATGAAGATACCCTGGGCATGGGTGATCAACGACTATCAAACCTATTATCACCAGAAACTCCTATTGATTTTTATATGGAGTTGCAAGATAAGCACTATGTTGATTTGCATGGGTACGAACTTGAGCAAGAAGAACCCCGAAGACAAAGGCAAGAAGAAGAACGACGTTAAGAAAGGGCAATGCGACGACATAGTCGTGCTGCCTTACATCTTCAACATCAAAACAACCAAGTGGTTAATGAACAGCAAGTTGACTGGCCAATCATAATGTGTGAGTGTTTTGGTATGCCACTGTAGAAGATGTTATTTCGATTGGATTCATCATTGGTTGTCATTATTTTAGATGTCGTGTTTATCCCACAGGGGTACCTTTTGGAAGTGGATTGACCATAAGTTTTCTAGTTGAGCCGCTGTGTATGCAAATGAATTACAATGTCAACTTACAACGCTACAAAATCGAGTTACTGGTTTTCAAACTAACATTAGTAGTCTTAATGGACAGTTTCAAGGGCTAAACATTAGAAGACAAAATTAAATTATTGCATCGTTCATTGTATTTGGTACAACAACTATATCGTCTTTGTATCACTTGTATAGTCTTTGTATTTGTACTGTTTTGTTTTGGTGCAGCCATGTAATGTTATAAATTTGTGTTCAGTATTCTTATTTGCTTGTTTTATGTAATCTCCTAATAATTCAGTTCCAAAAGTTAGTGACAATTTATATCAAAACAATCATCTTTGTATCACCACACTGATATAAATATTTGTAAATTATTAACTTGTTTTGTTTTTATTTTTAATTTAATCAAACCATACAGGGTAGCCCCAGTTAGTATCTTGAAACTATTAGTGGTATCAAATTTAGTTTTAATAGGCTGTGGTTAGATTGTGGCAATGAATAGTGAGTATTACATATGGGTAGAAGTTCCGAGATCGAGTGAAGAATATGTTGGAGTGGTAAAAGCTTTTCTAAGAAGTGCATTTCCCATTTATAAAGTAGGTGATGGGATGAATTGCTCATGCAAAAAATGTATAGAACGTAATTGGTATTGTGAAAATGTCATATACGATCATCTTATTATTAATGGCCCTTCTCCATTACATACCGAGTGGATTTGTGAAGTTTCACATATGAAATTAATAGATGTTGATGACCATATGGATTGTGCAATAGAGATGGATTTTGAGGATAATTTAGGTGTGGTGTTCAAATGTGTGGGTTATAAATTTGATTAAAATCCCCGGGACCTTGACGTAGAACCAAATCCAAAGGTTGCGAAATTTTATCGGCATGTTAAAGAAGGGAAAAAAGAATTATATCCTGGCTGCACTAAATTTTCTCGACTAAGTTTGTGTATCGGGCTTTATCATTTAAAGTGTTCTTATGGAATTAACGAGTCTACGTTTGGGGAATTACAAAAGCTTGTTAAAGAAGCCTTTCCTGATGCCCAGCTGCCTTTGTCTTCCTACACTGCAAATGATGTCATTAAGGATTTAGGTCTTGATTACCATAAAATACATACTTGCCCAAACCATTGCATGTTATACTAGGAAGAGAATAAAAATAAAGAGGCTTGTGACATTTGTGGTTTTTCGAGGTGGGCTGTAAAAGAAAAAGAAGACATCATTGATAATAATGATCCACCAAAGACGATTCCCAAAGTGCCGGCAAATGTTATGAGGTACTTTCCACTAAGACTAAGGTTACAAAGGATGTTTATGTGCAAAGAATTTTCCAAACTTATGAGATGGCACCAAGTGGAACAAAAAGAATATGGAAAACTAAGACATCCGGCTCATGGTGTGGCATGGAACATGAAGGATGCTCACTATCCCAATTTTTCATCACAAAATAATATTTTTGATTGGGTCTAGCATTTGCTGGATTTAATCCATATTGTTCAATGAATTCAGGTTATAGTACATGGCCGATTGTGTTGGTAAACTACAATCTTCCGCCTTGATTGTGTATGAAACATGAGAATTTGATTCTTTCAACGTTAATATCTTGTTTAGATTCTCCAAAGAACAGTATTGACGTATATATGCATCTTTTAATTGCTGAATTGGAATGTTATAGAATGTTGGCATCGAAACTTATGATTCCTTGACTAATAGGAATTTTAATTTTCGTGCAAGCATCTTATGGGTCAATAATGATTTTTCGGGATATTCCATATTGTCAGGTTGGAGCACGAAGGGGAAACTAGTGTGTCCAGTATGCCATTATGAAACTTCTTCAGATTACTTAAAGCATAGCAAAAAAAATGTGTTACATGCACCATAGGAAGTTTCTTGATCTGGTACATAAGTGGAGGCTGGATAAGAGGAGATTTAATGGCGAAACTGAAATGGAGAGCATTCTAGAAATATTACTAGGAATAGATATTGAAGAGTTATTGCAGAGGTTCAAAAATCAGTTTGCGGATAAGACCAAGAAACCAGGAAAAAGGATGGCCCTTTTAAAACAAGGTCAAAACTGTTTGACTTACCATATTGGTATCATAATCCCCTTCGACATAACCAGGATGCCATGCACATAGAGAAGAACATATGCGACAAAATATTAGGTACTTTACTTAATATAGGTCGCATGTCGAAGGATCACCCAAACGCTCATTTGGATTTATAGGAGTTGGCATAAAGAAGGCCCTTCATCCTATTGAATGTGGTGATGGAAAGCATGTTGAAATTAGAGCTGCAATATTTATATAAAAAATAAGGAAAAAGAAATCTTTTTCTCTGTATTGAAGAACGCCAAACTGCCCCCCACAGTTTTGCCTCGAATGTTAGTCGGTACGTGCACATAAAAGAGAGAATATTTGTGGGATACAAGAGCCATGATGCTCATTTTATACTCCAATATTTGTTACAATTTGCCATGAAGAAACCGTCAAAACCTGAGGTTGCGTTACCAATGATAAGGTTTAGTGCATACCTTAGAGGACTATGGAGAAAGGTTATCGAAGTGGATGGTATCAAGAGGCTGCAAATAGAAATTGTCGAGATACTTTGTCATTTTGAAGTGATTTATCCACATACTTTTTTCAATGTAATGGTACACTTGCATGTTTATTTATGCAGAGAAATCGAATACGACGGGCCTAAACACCTTAGATGCACGTATTCAATTGAGAAATATCGAGGAAAGTTTAAACCTAATGTGTGAAATAGAAACAGACCGGAAGTTTCGATTGCAGAAGGTTACTTGCTAGAAGAGTGTGTGACCTTCTGCTCAAGATTTTTAAGCACTGATGAAGGAACAAAAATCATGTCGATTGATTTTGGAAGATGTCCAATAGATTTGGAATATCATATTGGAACAAAGAAGAATAAAGATGGAAAGATGTTCAATTTGAAAGATGCAGATTGGAAGGTAACGCATCGCTATATTCTGTTCAATTCTAATAACAAAAATATTGAAAGTTTGAACGAGTAAGTTCTTAAGTTCCTATATCATTTTTCTTAACTATAAAATTAATATCTGCATTTTGTAGTTTTTTACCTTAATAATTATTATTGGTTCATTGAGCTTTTGTGGATGGTCTTGCAAATCCAAGAAGAGACAAGAGGGAATGAGAACATTTCAAAGAGTTTTGGAATTGGCTAAAAGAAGAGGTTCTGAAAATGGTCATTATTTTAAGAGATTTAGAGGTGTTTGAATTAGGTCCTAATTGAGTAGCTAGGAAGTTTACCGATTATATAGTAAATGGATATAGATTCCACCCAAAATTTAGAGATTCTCGACGTACCATACAAAATAGTGGTGTATTTTTGACTGCCAAAACTACCAGCTTAGCAAGTTCGAAAGACCAAAACTTAATAGTGGGTGATGTCAATTACTATGGGTCAAACGAAGAAATTTCTGAGCTTGATTATTGTGGATGTTTCACAGTGATCCTTTTTAAATGTTGTTGGTACCAAGAGGAAAAGGATTCATATGGTCTTACTCGAGTAAATTTTAGCAAGTGTCATAAAACTGAGCCTTATATCCTGTCTTCGCAAGTGCAACAAGTATTTTATGTGGAAGATGTAGTTGAAAAGAATAGTCATTATGTCATTAGAAAATTGCAGAGAGATTGGTGTTATACTGAAAATAAGAATGCAATGGAAGAAGATATGAGCAATCCACATTCACATTATAGAGGCAGAAGTGGTGAACTAGAACCTGAAGTTGTTAATGGGGGTTGGATTAGAAATGATGTCCCCATAATACAACTAGAAACAGAACTAGAAGCAAAAGTTCTTGATCCTGTTCTGTCTCGTTAGGACAAAAAAATCCCACTTTCTTATTGCTTTATTTTGGTCTAATCTATTAATTTATGATGTATTTGACACTTTTTGTTTTAGCTGTAAATTATTATATTTGGTGAATGTATTTGGCACTCATTTATCATAATGCAATCTACATTGTTTACATGTTTTATGAGCTAATGTCTTCCTTTACTGTCATTTAAATTTGTTATAGACCAAAATGTTAATTGTTGTTTTTATCCACTTTACCATGCATGTACCTTGTTCTAATTTATTCATTTTGTACAGGATGGATGAACTTATAAATATTTGGCTACACCAGGGTGGAGAGTTTCGAAGGACATGTTACATCGTGGAGAATTCTTCGTAGTAACAAAATATGATATAGACCGCTTTTATTACTGTGTGCTTATGGAATTTGTTAAAGATTGCCTCCCTTACACTGAAATAGAAGGAGTCTATGTTAGCAAAGGAACGAGGGGTGGATGGCAGCTGATACTGCCAAGGACGTAAACGAACACATACAGGGTTGCATTAAGGAAGAAGAGGCGGGTTTTTACATTGACAACACCATAGACAAGGACAGTGAGTCATTGATTCAACTGTAGCCACATAAAATCATACGACCAAGGAAAAGCATAATTCAAGATATATACGTATATGTAATATAGGTCCATTCTTTTATGTGTGTGTATATATTTGTGGCATAACTGCATAAGTTTAAAAAGTGAAAAAGTTTTCCTTCTATTTTCATTTTAATGGTGGATCCCCCCAATATTTCAAAATCCTGATCTAGTTTTCTGTGATCTAATCCTTCAACTTCTTCATTTAATCCTCCTCCTACTTCTACTTTTGGAAATCTTGTTTCAAATTCTACTACTGATGATGTTAAGACCAATCGAAATCAATGCATAAGTGTATCTAATAGTCAAAAATTAAATTTTGTCAAATCTTCATCAAATAATGCTTGAATTCTGGAAAAAACATACAATTCATCAGAATCGACTTGGTCAAATACAATTGCATTAATAATGATCTATTTTAAATTATCAACGGTGAAATTGAAGGATTATATCAAAAAATTGTGGAGACCTTCAGGAAATTTCAATGTGCACATCACTTCTTCTTACAATTTTGTTATTTAATTTGAGAATCATACGGATTTCTCTTGTATTTCTGAATGTTCTACATATTCTTATTTTGGACGGCTGCTCACGGTAGAAGTATGGTATCCTCGATTCGATAATAAAAATATCCAAAGCAGTAATGTCCAGATTTGGACCAGATTACATGATTTTCCTATGGAATTGTGGATAAAGGAAGCTATACAAATGATTGCAAGTTTTATTGCTCAACCACTATTGTTAGATGAAAATACAGATTCTAAAAAAATATACAAAGTTTGCGAGAGTTTAATAACTATTGATACAAAATCAGAGCTCAAAAAATCAGTTCCTATTCTACTACATAATGGTCAGAAGACTGTACTCAAAGTAGAATACGATTGGTGCCTTCCAAATGTGAGAAATGTCCGTTGTTTGGACGTGATGAAAGTTTCCATGAATCTGCAAATGAGTCTAGATGGAATGAATCAGATAATCCTTCTACTTCTTATGAGCCAAATGATGATGATGCCAATAATCCGGATCTGGTATCTTCTATTATGACTAAGAAGTGGTCTTCTAATCCTTCAGATAATCTTTCTTTCTTGGATAGTAATTTTCCTGAAGACATTATTCCTCATGATTTGCAAAAAGTAGCAGAAGTTATTGAAGAATCTGAAAATCAAGAAGATAATGGAAAAGGTAAGCAAATAAAGTCTCTGGCTTTATTGATAAAAATTCAAGCTATTTGCAAGGTGATGAAAATTATGCAACTAATGTTACTTTCAAAGCTCCTTCTAAAAGAACTACTAGGAGCTCATCATCAATTAAATGACGATTTTAGCTTGGAATGTTAGAGGTATGAACGCAATTTCTCATATGAAAAAAGTGTTCACTCTCCTAACACAATCTAAACCAACTATTGTTGGTTTAATGGAAAATAAACTATCATCAATATACCTTACTTTATTCATTTCTATGCTACCTAGTAATTGGAAGTACTTATCTAACAATTATGTTTCTTCTAATGGCTGAGTATTGTTGGGGACTCCAATGTTTGGAACTGTGTGAACATGGCATCATCTATTCAACATATAACCATTTCTGCTATTAACAAAGGGGGGTTTTTATATGACACGCTCCATGATATATGCTAGTAAATCTTTTTGTGAAAGATTAGATTTATGGAAGCTTCTAGTTAATGATTTGGCTATAGTAGATGGTCCTTGGATTCTTATGAGGGATTTTAATAATATGCTTTCACCAATGATAAATTTTGGGGGTCTATCAGTACCATATCAGCATATAAGAGAATTTCAGAAGTTTATATTGCAAACTGATTTGACTGAAGTTAAACCATTGGGATTTCAATTCACTTGGCATCGCAGAGGCATTGCTACCTACATTGATAAAGTACTGGTTAACAATTGTTGTTTACAATTGTTTTTTAACGTGAAAGCCATATCTCTTTCTCAACATTCAAGAGATCACAATCCCATTTTACTAGATCTTATTCCAACTCACAATTCAAAAGTGTTTCCATTCAGGTATAAGAATGATTGTCATTACATTTTTGGTTATAATGATGCAATTGAAAGGGGTTTAAATTGTGCTACTTGGGGCTTTCAAAGCTGAAAATTATTGCAAAAATTTTAGAGTTGTAGAGATGAATTGAAAAATTGGAACAAAGTGAGAGATAAAAATAATGTTAACCTTTCTAATGCTAAACAATTTGTTGCTAGTATGGAACTTGCTGTTGACCAAAATCTAGATGATTTGCTGATATATGAAAATTTCCTACATGCAAAAATGGAATATCAAAGGCTTCAGAAAATTCATTTTTAAGGATATAAACTACAAGCAAAAGGGAATTGTTACAAAATGGGGATACAAATCAAAATTCTTCTATGCTCGTATGTATAATCGTAGATTTTTCAATCACATTAGAGCTTTAATTGATGAGAGTGGAAATCTAATTTTTAAACTTGATGAAATTGAATTAAAGGTAATCAATTATTTCTCTGATCTATTTAATGGCAATAGATTTGCTATATTCCCCAACTTTCAACCAATTTCTACTATAAATGTACAAGGCTAGAATTATCTTTCAAAAAAAGCATCACTTATTGAAGTGCATGAAGCTTTATTTTCAATAAAAGATGATACTGGCCCAGGACCTGATGGATCAAATTCGAAATTCATGAAAGTTCATTGGGAAATATTGAAGAATGACATTCTAGCTACCTTGTCTGACAAATTTCACTCAGGTAAATTGCCAAAATCAATTAACCACACTTTTATAACTTTGATTCCTAAGAATGAAAGGCCTGCAGAAATTACTCACTTCAGACCTATTTCTTGCTGCAATGTTTACTATAAAATATTTGCAAAAATTCTATGCAATAGGCTGAAACATTTTTTTGTCGTATCTTATTTCTAAGAATCAAAGTGCATTCACTAAAAATCGATATACTGGAGATAATATATTGTTGGCCCATGAACTTCTAAGGGATTTTAAGAAGAATGGAATAGCCAAAATGTTTGTAAAGTAGGTCTCCAAAAGGCTTATGATCGAGTTAGTAGAGAATTCATATGTCACATTATGTCACTCAAGAATTTCCCTGTGCATTTTATAAATCTTATATATGAGTGTATGTCCACAACTACATTTTCTATTTTAATTCAAGGAAAGCCAAAAGGTTTTATTTCTTATACTAGAGGATTTCGTCAAGGGGGTCCTTCTTTCTTCTTATTTCTTCGCTATTGCTACGAAATTATTTTCCTTTTAATGGATGAAGCTACTGTGAGCAAAGTTTTCAACCCAATAGTTCAGTTCAGTCTATTATCTCTCACTTATTATATGCTGACGATTTGATGATTTGGTGAATCAACTTCTCAAAATGCATATACATTAAAGTCAGTATTTCATAAGCTTGGTGAATATGCAGGATTGAATGTTAATGCAACTAAAACCAAAATTTTTTTTAGTGTTTCAGTATGTAATTCTACTGAGGTATTAAATATACTTGGTTTTGATCAAGGACAATTGCCTATTAAGTATTTGGGAGTTCCTCTCTCTTCCAATTACTTAAATTATGCAGAATGTAATTCACTTGTCCAAAGAATCCAAAGTAAGATACAAGGGTGGGAAACTACACTTCTGCCATTTGTTGGTAGGCAGAGTTAATTAATGGAATTATAAATCCAATTATCGTGTATTGGCTATTCATATATCAAATACCTGAATTCACACTAGATAAAATTCAATCCCAATGTGCTAATTTTTTTTTTGGGTGGTTCGCCTCATAAAGTAGCTTGGAAAACTTTA
Source organism: Allium sativum (assembly GCA_030737875.1). Taxonomy (NCBI): domain Eukaryota; kingdom Viridiplantae; phylum Streptophyta; class Magnoliopsida; order Asparagales; family Amaryllidaceae; genus Allium; species Allium sativum. The sequence continues at coordinate 743,812,175 of CM060921.1, forward strand.
AGTAAACCTAGAAATAAAGGAGGAATTGGTCTTTTTTTATCTTAAAAAAGTTGTGTGTATAAAGTTGTTATGGAAATTTTTACCAGGGAATTCTCTTTAGAGCACATGGACTGCAAATAAATATTGTAAAAACAAATATTTCTGGTCTATAGCTATTGATAACACTGCTTCTTCTGTCTGGAAATCGATGCTTTGACTTCGTACAAACACAAAGCAGCTTTTGAATAGTAGTATTGCGAGAGGGGAAGATACTTATCTGTAGTATGATCCTTGAATCAATTGCCAGTGCTTAGTGGACTTACTTGGTTATGACAGATTGTACATGATGGGTCATGTGGATCATAAGGTGAATTCTATTTTTGTAAATGGTGCTATGGATCCAAATCTTCATCCTCCAACAAGAGAGTTGATAAATGAAATATGTGCAGTGCAAATATATCCAAATAAAGATCAAGATTAATATGAATGGGGTAATGGTGTCAGTTTATCCTTTCACAAAGCTTGGGAATCAGTTAGAATTCATAAGGAAAATGATAATGCATTCGAAGTGGTGCGGCATAAGAAGAACAACAAAAAATGGCTTTAATTTCTTATTTAGCCATTATGGGGAGATTAAATACTAAAGACATAATTTTTCACTTTGGAAATGTGTTAAATACCTTGTGTCCTCTATGTGAAGTTTACCCAGAATCAATAAATCACTTATTCTTTGAATGCGACTATTCTGCGTTCATTTGGATGTCAATTAAGCAAAAGTTATCTCTCCCTTTATCTATTCAATCGGGTATTAAAGAAGAAGCTAGATTCTTTCACTCTGCATTCAAAACTCAAGATCAAATTCGCGATGTTGCTTATATGGCTTTCACTACTATAGTTTACCTTATATGGAAGGAAAGAAATTTGAGAATTTTTCAATATAATAAGACTCTTGCATCAAATAAACTAGTTCAAATCGAGAGAGAAGTCATGTACCTAGTGAGAAATAATGGAAGCAATTCTGCTAGAAATCTGAGGAACACCATGATACTTGACCGTCGTAGCGTAGATTTACTAGATACAGGATGAAGTAAGAAGACATTGCAATTTATCAGAGGACGGCTATTCGAATAAATGGGCCTAGAGTTGGGTTGTGTTATGGAATTTTTATTGTATTTCATTTGAGGCTTTTTGATTGTTTTTGTTTCGTTTTATACTGTTAGACTTTTGTTTGATGTACTCAAAATTTATATGAGCTCTTTTTCCCCGTATGGTACCCACTTGGGGGATTACAGAGTTTTAGCGAGGCATGTAAAGGAGGTTTTCTATTGGTATTAGAAATTAAGGGTACCAATTTTCAAATATATATATATATATATATTTGTGTGTGTGTGAAGAACTATGAAGGAGGTCATCGTTATTATTTTTATTGTTACAGGTTCTGCTAAAAAAACCAGTTGCAAAGCACAAGTATATTACTACACATAAACTTTAGCAGCAAGTAAAAATGATGAAAAACAACCTAACTCAAGTGGGTTAGAAGAAATTATAGCTAGAGCCTGATATGAATAATGATGAAGAAGATGCTACTGTAATGGACAAAGGAACCAGGAGGAAATTACATGTACAAAATGAAACAGATAATGATGATGTTACCCGAGAGAATGAAGCTAATTTTCATGAGGTATTTTTCAGTTTTCATTTCAGTTTTATTACTCAGGATGAATTCTTGTATTTCAAACTACTTTTTATTAAAATTCTGCACGTAAAAGCAAGAACTGCATTTTAGTGTTTTACATTACCTTGTTGATTTCCTATTCCAACCATGAAGGCTACAGCTAATTCACGTAACTATTTGTTCTTTATGCATGCATTTCGTCGAAACAGCAAAAACTGTTTATATGTCGACTCTATTTGATTAACTAGCTTAAATTTATCATCAATGGTGAGTAATAATGTTAATCTGCTTGCAGTTCTCACAACCATCAGTTTTGATGAAGTATGAACAAGAGCGAAGCACTTGAATGTAGGAAAATTATGTAGTCAGTAGATCACTAGGGGTGCCTTCATTGGTTAGTAGTATGCAAGTGGTTGTCGCACAAAATAAGAAAGAAAAAGGTAAAGATATTGCTGGACATGATGAATACATCCCAGAAAATGCCGGTGAAGATGTTAGTGATGATTCATCGAATTCAGAGGTATAAAAAATTTATTTGTTTACTACTTATTGTATTTGCCTTTGTGAACATAAAAAATCTTGAACTTCGACTTAATTGTAGAGAATCGAAGTTGTTAAGTCAAAGGATCGTTTAGTTGAATCGAGAACTCGTTCACGAACCAATGCAGCTATTGAAATTGAGAAGCAAGCGATAACCCGCACCCCTTTCCAAAGAAAGCTGGCTCCAACAAGGAGTTGTTGACACGCACTCCCACTCCAAAAAAACTGAGTAACCGAGAGAGATTTGCAAAAACATTAAAGAAATTGATGAAACCTACACTGTCTTATTCAGGAGTTTTAAAATCTATAATGTCTCGTCCACTAGTTTTAAAACCTACATTTAGCAAAATGTTTAAACAATCAACCAATTCATGTAAAGCTGCTAGTTCAGTCGCTGCTTATTTAGCGATGCAGAAATGCCAAAAGCAAAATGTTGAAGTGCCACCAACAATGGAAATTCTTACTGATCGATTAGAGCAGGAATGGATTGCACAGGAAAATGAAGCAGGTATAGACTCAATGTTTCTTTATCTGTGCACTGCACTATTGAGTGTGTCTATTTTAAGTTTTGCATGCATATTATGTTTCTGTAATGCCATATATTAATTTTCTGTTCATTTTTTTGAACTTGGAATATAAAGTATAAGGTCCAAAAAAAACTGTAGGGAGGTCAAAAATGACCAAAGTGCATGATATAACCCCCAAAGATAAAGTAGTCATTGAGTTAAATGAGGATGACCAAAGTTCAAATGATAATGTGTCTCTTACTTACATTAATTGACATGTTATTCCTGATCAATTAAAGAGGCAAATGTTGGAATATGCTCTGGTAAAATCTATCACCCTAAATCATAGTTCAAACGATCACTTTCTAAATATTTAGTTTTAATTACATAGTTTATTTCCTGAATTTTGTGTTTGATATATTGTAGGCTAGGTATGTTATTCCGGAAGGACACAAGTGGGTCTTGAACACGCTTAATGACTCTTAGAGGCAATACAAGTCTCGCATGAAAGCAAGGTAATATAAAAAAACATTTAACTGATGAGGAAAGGCTTGCGAATAGGCCCAGTACAATTCTGTTGGAGGATTTTAAAATGCTCTTGGAATATTGGGGGGATGATGCAGTTCAGGTACGACTTTAGTGTGACCACAAAAGAAAACTAATTTTTATAATTCTAATTAAATAATCATGCAACAGATGGAAAAAATTAATAAAATAAATTAAAGATATTCACATTTTCTTGTTTAGTGCTAATTTAATAATCATGCAACAAATGGAAAAAATAAATAAAATAAATTAATGATATTCACATTTCTATAATGTTGAGTAGTTCACATTATTTTGTTTAGTGCTAATCTTTTCTTTAGTAGTTCGCATTATATTGTTTGGTGCTAAACTTTCCTTTAGTAGTTCGCATTATCCCTGTTTAGTGCCAATTTTATTTTATTTTGGATTTCCAGGCCCAAGCTGAGAATAATTTTGCTCATCATAATTCATTAAGTGAGACACATACCATGGGTCCTAAAACTCATGCAGCGTCCAAAGAACAGGTAGTATGTTTTTATTAACTTAAGTTAATTTTTTTTGTGATTGAGTTGAACTGGCCACATGATAATTTTAGTTTGTTATATCATTGAATTATATTTCATATCATTGTCACAATGTTCATAAGCAGCAACTGGATTCGTAAATTCTTAAAATTGAATGTTAAAAATTCTGTTTAATTTTTGGTTATCCTAATACTTGACAGAGAAAGAAGGACCCGGAAAAAATCACCCTATCCGCTACATTGGTCTATTTGGAAACGTATAAACAAGAACCAGATGAACTTACAGGACTAACACGGATGAACTAAAGGCCAAATACGTAAGTACGTTGGATACTGAAATAGCAATTTAATAGTTAGTTTGAAAGAAGACCACATTGCAGTTGAAACTTTCATATTTTAATTAATATATTTTAAAGATAAACACTTATGTTAATAAATTTTATCGAGTAGCTTATATAAAGTATTTGACCTAAGATCAATTATGAATCAATACTTCTGTCAGTATAATTGGCACATTGTACGTTTATTGGGGCTGCTTATTTAGTCGAACACATAGTTAGTTTGAAAGAAAACAAGTTTTGTTAATAAATTCATTCCTGTCAGCTTCCTTCTCAATGCTTTCCTAGTTTTCATTTTGTAGGCGAAGATTCAAGCAATGGTGGTTGCAGGAAACATTGCTGAGGCAGATGCACTTGTCTCTAGTGGGAAGAGCCACACACGGAACTGGCTTGTAGGAAGGCAAGGAAAATTGGCTGAAAATTCTCTAATAACTCCTCGTTCTTTGGACAGTTATGTGCAAGAGTTGACCAAAAAAATAAGGCAAGAGCTTGAGGAGGATTTGGAGGAAAAGGTGAATGGAAAAGTGAAAGAGAACGTGTCATGGGTGTTAAAAAAGTTAGGTGAATGCAATCCAGATCTTAATTTAGATGTTAAAAACTTTTGTGTCACCACAACAAGTGATGAAGATGACATTGGTACTCCTGCAACCTCCTCAAGTGAATGAAGTATTTGGATGGTATGTGTTAGCACTTTTGATATATTCGAATTATACATTTAAATTGTGGCACTTGTGGTATGTGTTAGTGATAACATTTGTGGTATGTGTTTGTGATGGCACTTGTGATATGCGTTTGTGATGGCACTTGTGGCATGTGTTCGTGATGCCACTTGTGTTATGTTTTGGTGATGGCACTTGTGTTATGTGTTGGTGATGACACTTGTGAGTTGGTATGTATAATTGGTTGATCTGATTGTGGTGATGAATGTTCTACGAGGATTTATTGCATGAATATTTTGGTATATATGTATGAGTGTGTACAATGTTTTGGATTGTATGTATATACTGTAGAATTTGTAATTACAGGGTTGTATTATAATTGCAGTTGTTTTTTTTTGTGTTGCAGTTGATTTTTTCTGATGTTGCATTACATTGTTGTGGTGTTGCATTGATTGTGTTGTGGTGTTGCATTAGATGGTGTTGTGGTGTTGCATTAAGGGCAATATTATTAATTCCACTTTGGTATAGCACATGGGGCCCACAGCTTACATGGTGTCATGTGGATAGCTGACATGGCATGTGACACATGGGTAGCTGACGTGGCATGTGACACGTTGGCAGCCGATGTGGAAAGTTGTGGGCCCCACTACCATGACTTGGAAGCCAAGCTCTGGCTTCTTCTTAAGGCAACGTTGTACGTTGTTGCATTACTTGTGTATACTGTTGCAATAGGGTTATAATGCAACACTTTCTTTCCATGACAGTAGATGGGAAAAAGCGTTGCCTTAGAGGGATAAGGCAATGACCACGAATGTCTGGCCCCTTTAGTGTTGCCTATTTGAAAAAATGGCCTACGACAATGCTTTTTTGATCTAAGACAACATAAAACTTGTGCTGAATATGCCCACTTTTGTAGTAGTGTATGATTGTTCGAAATATTTTAAGTGTAACAATGTACTATTGACTTTCCCTTCTATGTTTCAAGATGACAAATATATTCATGTTCGTTTAAACTTTAGATTGATGTGCCAAAGTTTTCATAAGTGGAATGGTTTGCGTCATTATCTCATTTATATATTCCTCAAGCTTTATAGATATACTCTATTGTGCAGATATTCATGTTCATGGAATCGGTCTATATTAATTTTCAGTTTAGGGGGACCCCCATATGTTCCCATTTCATGCTTCATACTTCATTTTCTGAAAGTGCCCTGCTTTGTTCAAAGTCTCATATTTTAGAATAATGTACGAGGCTTTGCTTTCTTTTGATGTATTTAAATTTATCTTTTTGTTCATTGTACTTTAAATATCAAAAGTAACAAATTTACTGTCTTATTCCATAAATACAAGTTGATACTTTAGCTTACAGTTTTGTGTGTACTATAAACTAAAATACATTTTTTTTTCTTACCGTATTTATAGTTTTTTACCTAATAATATTGTTGATACGCACTTTTAGATATAACAGAGATAACATAAGATGGGTCTACAGAAATATTTCTCTTTCTTACTTCAGACATGCTAGGAATTACAAATTTTGTGTTTTATTTCATTACTAACTATTACGGATAAAGAATTTAACATATTATGTATATCTCCTATACTTTCATTTTTTTTCTTTGGTAACTCTGTATGTCTATTTAAGTTGGCCATCTTTCGAAGTTAATGGGAAAGGAAAATATTCGTGAAATTTTCACTTTTTGACAGACTTCAATATGAGAAGTTCACTTGGTGCAATAGAATATGTACTCGTATCTGATACGAACCGAGCATTAGGTGAATATTCCACGTCCTATATACTAATGAATTATGAATCTATATCTCTCATCTCGGTACATGCAACCAATTGATTATAAATTCCTATCATAAACAAGAATTAAAACATGTCGATTTATCAAAAATAGTTTATAATTTTGGTTTCTTTTTGTTACAAATTGCTTATCTCTTGCTTTGTTTTTTTTTACTAGGAGATTTCAGTACTGTATATATATTCATTTTTATGTGTTATATATAAATATACGTATGTATGTATATACTCACACATAGAGCAGTGCGTGTTCACATAAATTCGTTGTTTTCTATTACCAGGAAGGGTTATGTTTTTACTTCATATTATGTTTTGTATTTTCTGGATAAACTTCGGAAACTTTTTGAGCTTAATAATAACTTTGTATAATCTAATTCAATATTATCAATTTATTATATGCAGATTTTATGATTTGCTGCATGGTAGTGAGATGGATTATAGAGGCGGTATGGTTTTGTTTGGATTCTAATGTGATAAGGCAGGGTTGTGCTTGGTTAAGTTACAGTGTGTAAAAGTGGAACGAGGGAAGGTGTTGAAGCTTTCTATAGGGAAAAGTGGTGTTGTTGTTGCTTTCTAAAAGATTTGCAGTGGCTAAAAACTGATCGAAAATTGTTATCCAACTGATGGGTATAACCATAACGTTGAGAGAATTGAAGTTAAAAAAAATAGGCTAAATGAAGGTTGCAACTAAGGGACGGATTGAACACTTCTAATTAAGAGTTGTAGGAAAGAGCATAAGTGATACCGCTGCACAGGGATGTGTGCATGACTGTAGGCAGATTGATGCACATTGCTAATTATGACGATGGGTGTGAATGAAGCTGCTGCTATACTGGTTGAACACATGACGTTGAAAAAATTAATTAAATTTATGGTAAGCATTTAAATATTTTGCATAATACATTACTTTTTTATATATTTGCATTCTAGTCATTTTCTTTAGCTTTCTATATTGATACATTAAACATTGCTCTGCTATATAAAAAATTGATAGCTAACATTGTTAATAAAGGTATGTTCTTAAGCAATTAAATTTGTATGCCATCCTGAAGTATATTTTGTTACATATGATTATCAACTTGTTCTTGTATTGATTGCGTAAATATATATTAAATTAGATGAAATGACCCAAACTCGCCCGTAAGGAAAGCTCGGATTTAGTTGAGAACAAGACACATCATAACGCAAACAGAAGAACATTTCATTGTTATTACAGCAATTTACATCAGAGTACGAGAATATAATAGAGTATGAATAAATTTTATACATTGGAAAATATCAGAAATTTAAAATTACAATGCAGCGGAAAAATAATACATAACACAACTGAAAAAATACACAGATACAGAGCTTTCCGAGTATAGTTCCAGCTGTAAATCTAGGATCGTATGAATATAATATCTGCATAACCAAACTACTAGTGCCCGTGTAGAAAATAGGGGCACCCAGAGTTTAGCTTAAAACAATAAACTCTAGGTCAGTCATGTGACTAGTGTGAAAACTAAAACAGTTATTAGATCTTTACTTTAAAAGAGAGTAAATAAAGGGACCATGCCGTATAACACGGAACGTGTTTCCTTCCAAGAATACCAATGCATAGAATAAACAGCAATGCTTTTTGGAAAAATGAAGTTATTATAAGACTCAGGTCCCATCACACAATGCAATGCAAGCCGGAGGATAGATTTTTACCTTATAATAGCCAAACATACTTGGTACATTTAAAATGAATCATTTGATACTATTATAAGTGCATATATAAAACAACTTCAAATATAAATGTATCAATCATAGATGGCATGAGTACCATATATCATGTCGCCATACTAGGATCTACAATCGAAACCGAAATGTCACGTATTGGAAGTTGGATTTCCGTCATGAGTCGAGGCAAGATATGTACTCCTCGTCGGCTTCGAGACACTTTAGCAAATGCCTCTGGATCTCCCAGAGTAGACCATTGGATCCTCCAAGGCCGGTCCACACTTGCGTTAATGGATTAATATTCCTGAACACATATTTCCCGGTCCTATAGGACTTATCCATCTACTTCGTAGTAACCGATATATCTGAGGCGCCTCGCAATCCATTATCCACATAGGTAAAAATATAACAAATGTTTGGGCTCCATACCATGACACCGCCTATAGCTAGAAAGAAACGTAATGCACTTCTTGGGTCCTTTATCCCGTTTTTGACTCATACCGAGGTGTGAGGCTCACGAATCAACGCTACACACAAAGCTATGTTATTTAAATCCGTGCTTTGATCATCAACCACAAGACTCTGCTTTTCAACAGAAGCCTTGATCATTTGCATCTTAGCATGCCACACAGGCAATTCACGCGATGCGACTGATGTCTATGGATATATAACCTCTAAGCTTATATGTCTTAGAGAAGAGTGTTAAGCAAGAGAATAAATTCTCTGCTACCAAACTGATATATATTTAATAAATATCAATCAACACAGAATAAAATCCAATGTCAGACACACATCCATTTATAAGTGTGTTTTGGGTCTGAACGAAACCGGAGGTACCTTATTCCTCATCTCATATGTCCAATACAGGAGAGAGGTCCTCGCATATCCGGTCAATCTCCAAGTACGTCTAGACGATCACCACTTATTACCTTGTCTTGAGTCTATCATCTGAACGATGTGAAGACCTCCGGTCTTCAACCACCAACTTCATCATCAACTTATTGTAGAATCAATTATCTAGAATGGGATATAAACCCTATCTTTCCGAATAACTCGCGTATCTCATAAACAAGTGCTACACAAACACAATATACGCCTCATTCCAATCCAAAATATTCTTTTGTTCAAATATTCATTTCATAATTTAAACCAAATTAAGGTTTTCCCAACTAGTCAGGATTAGCGAACCTTATCTAAGTAATCATTTTTTATTTCCTAATCCCAACCTAATCATCCCATGGAGAAAAACTGGTAATGCTCCATTTCTAACACCACGGTTTTATCGGTAAATTTAATTACCATTTCACGTTCAAATCTAATTAAAGATTTAACTATCTCCTGGAGTAAAACTGGTGGTACTCCATTCTTGATCATTCCCCACATTTGATCATTTAAATTGTCTCATTCACATTTCAATATAATTAAAGATTCATTAAAATTCCACTTAGTTTTAATCTCCCCAAAAAACAATACTAATGATTATTTAACTTTGGAAAACAAAACATATCGCATCGACAATCTACACTGTGCCATTGATTTCTGTCGGTATATAACCTCTATGCTCATATGTCTTAGAGAAGGGTGTTAAGAAAGAGAATAAATTCTCCGCCACCAAACAGATATATATTTAGCAGAGATCAACAATACAATTCGAATAACAATGTTGGACTTGTAATCATGTTTTTAATTGGGTTAAAGAACCAATGCCATTTAAAACATAGTTCACGATAAACCTAAAATCACCTTCCACTAATTGTGGAATCTTCATGAAAAACAGATCAATATATAATCGATATCAGTTTCTGTATCCGACTAATAATATAAATGGAATGACGACAAAGCCTTTTAAATTCCATATTTATTAACTGTCCTCCTTCATAGAAGTTCACTTCGATTATTACCAAATCGAATTCCATTCCATTATTTTAATTAAATTGGAAATATTTACTTTGGAAAATTTCGATTAAATCTTAATAAAAAGATATATAAATTCCAAATCATATTTCACTATTAATCGGGTAAAAGCATGAATGTCGTTAAAAACACAGTTCACAATAAACCCAATTCACATTCCATTTAATTCAAATTACTAAATATAACTGGAAACTCTAATAATCTTAATTAAAAGATTTATTCTTTTCACACGAGGTTTAAGAATAGTGTTATTTAAGACACCATTCACGACAAACCCAAAATCCAATTTAATATTAAACATAAGGCTCTAAATAGAAATTATATCGGCTTATATTCAATGTCAAATTCTGAAATCAACACATATCGTATGGGGAATAACAATATATATCTATCTTACAAATTTCTCCACAATATCCATATAGTCACGGAATCCAATGTCGAAATATTCCAGAGATGATTTCTATTCAAATCCATTCCAGTTTATATACTGGAAATTTCTGGTTATATTAAAACCCTTTATAAATCCAATTTATTTATTTAAAAATTATTGGATTATCCTTCTAGCTAATAACTAGTTTATTTTGATAAAAATATATTTCTATCTTCCGAAACATGAAATTTTTCATCCCAATTCTTTCCAAATCATTTATTATGATTTTACACAAATTATTAATATATTTAATAATTTTATCAAGGCCCTGTCAATTTCCATAAACGGTCATCGAACTGCATTTACAGCGACCTTTTCCAAATTTGATTTAGACATAATTCCAAATCCAACCGTTTGATTTCAAATATCTTATATTCGTTGGAAATCTCTTTTCAATACGAACCCAACGGTTCCGGTTTTAGGGGAATTCGATGGTCGGATCTCCCGTAATGTCCATTCGAAGTCATTGGTCGAAATTCGCGAATGGTCGCGGCGCGGCGCGTTCTATTCAGGCCATTAAATTGTATATATAATATATTTCGTTCAAAGTGTATTTTATAAATTCATTTTAAATTCGATTCCCACTTTCATTTCAATTTTAAAACAAAATTGAATTATCCTTATCATTATAATATATAAATGATAATATTTTCAAAATATTATATCTTGAGATTACTTCCTTTTCGATATTCATAATAAAAATGAATAAAGTTGATATAAATATTGTTCGCATCTAAATGGCGCATATCTAATCAATACGAATTCATATTTTAATCCTTTACGGAATATTATTTTAAAATATTCGTTATTTTAAAATTTCGTTATTCGTGATTCGGAATCAGACACAGTCAATTACCATATAATGTTATTTATATGGATTTCATACACACATGTACACAACAATAATCATACACAATCAACCATCATCCAGAGTGCATTACACAACTGCATAAGCATTAAATATAAATAATTAACGCTTACAATAGTCTATCAACCCATCGATTGACATACGACTAAATAATTGGAATTAGTGTACGTCAAATATCATCCCAACACCCGTGCAGGGTTTCAACCATAAAATAATAATTATTATTTGTGCACTTGGGCAATGTGTAAAAATTATTGTTCCAGTCGATATCATAAAAATAGGCGAGCATAAACAAGTCGTCTGACTTGTAAATGGATGCGTAAACTTATTTTTAACTATCCAATAAATATATAGAAGTTTATATCTTTGCTTATAAAATTCTATAAAATGCCTAAATAATTTTATTCATCGCCGTTACAAACTAAAAATAATATTTTCAACTAACTAAATTTTTCTAACACTTTTTAGAATATTTCAACAACATAAGTGGAAGATGCTAGAACCGGAATAAGGTCTAGACTTATCCCTCTCCTAATACTGGCTCGCACCATACACAAACCAAATTAATTCAATTCCATTCACATCCCAGACCAAATTCAAACAAATCAATCAATCAAAACAAACAACCAAATACCCATGGTTTCAATCAAAGGTCTCGGGTGCTACTAAGTACCATTTGCATCCTAGTATATATTTACTGTAAACAAAATTAGAGTGAGAAGGAGTTCTCACCTTTGGTTTCCACCTCCTTCATTCTTTGATTGTCAATCTTAAATCTTTCCAGAAATCCAGCATATGTATTTTATAACATACATACAATAGAAATCATATTTTTATATCGCTACTATATATATAAAAATCATATTTTTATATCGCCACTATATATATAAAAATCATATTCTTATACCGCTACTTCATATATAAAAATCACATTTTTATAATGCAACGTCATGTATAAAAATCACATTTTTCTCACGCTACTTCATATATAAAAATCACATTTTTATGGCACTATCATGTTTATAAAATCACATTTTTATCTTGCTATTATATATATATATAAACTAAATTGTTATAATGTCATATTTTTATAACGTTATTCATATAATAAAAATCATATTTTTATAATGATATTCATATAATAAAAATCATATTTAATTATTTTTATAATGCTTGTGACGACCGCCCATAACCCCGCACTATACAAGAGGAATAATGCGCTGAAGGGTGTGCCAGGCAGTCATGGACGATCATCAAAGTAGGTAAACACAAGCGGAACCTGTCGTAAACTTACAGCGCAAGGATAAAATATAATAGAACATATACAACAGGTAGTAACAGTGAAGCAGAAACACTGGACTTTTATACAACTAGAAAGTAATATCCACAACTTGGAAATAGTGTTTGTACAAAGTTTCCTCACTACATCACCCCGAAATGCAAACGGCGGAGATACAATTATTATATAGTAGTAAAACTGGTACGTGAGCCTCCTACACATCATTAATCAGCATAGTCGTACTCACTAAAGCACTACCTGTCACCTGTTACTTAGTCTTCCCATCCACAACTGGATGAACATCCTAAGATAATAAGAGGAAACATAAAACCTTGAGTCAGACAACAGTCTTAGTGAGCGATAAAACAACTAACAACTTCAACAATAAAGTGTATGAGAAGGGATAGATAAATATACTAATCTACCCACAACACCAGAGAAGAACTCAATCTTGTCTTCCCCACATTGGACAGTGATAGCCTTTACAATCCATTCACCCAAAGGAATAACAATTCATATATGGGAACCAGAACAACCATTGACAACATTCATAGCATCCAAATTATATAGGTCTCAAGTAGCAACCCTAATCGAGTTTAACATTCCCCAAGTACTCTCCCCATAGGCCTAAACCAATATCAGTTAAGCACTCAAAGAACATCTCCCTCGACTTTGGATAATCTATGTAAGATAGTACAAACAGAACAACCAACTGAAAAACCTTGAAACAACGATTTCTCCCAAACCGCTAAGCCAAATCCTTAATGCAACCTCTCCGCGAAAAGGAAATCATCAATTCATTTCCAATGGTATAGGTCTTACCCTCTGATTCACCCTTAGTCAAAAGTTATGCCCAATGAAACCGGTGAAAATTATGGACATGTTTCACATCCCCATAAGCACCATATTAAAAGATGAGAATGATCCAACCCTCAGAGAATAAAGCAAAAATATTTACGATCTTCTGATATGCAAAATGCGGGTTGTTCACATAGAAAGGTTGATCTGTTTCGACAATAGCATAGAACAGATGAACAGGTTTAGGTATGCTAAGGCTTTGGTGGAAGTCTCCCTTAATTTTGAACTGCCGGATTCTATACCAATAACTGCTTTAGGTGATAATTTCCCCTCTGTTAAACGTTCGTATGACTGGAAGCCAATGATCTGTATAGTGTGTAAAGAATTTGGTTATGACACTAATACTTATGAGTTAAACAATAACAGGAAGGAGGAAAATGTTGATCAGGTTGATGCGTCGATAGGATATGAGCAAGGAAAAGCTAATGTCCATAATGGGAAGAACAATCAAAGTACACAGGAGAATACAAATTAGAACAATTGGAACACAGTAAAAAATAAGAAGAAGAAATATAGGAGAATGAAAACAAGTGGTAATAAAGGGATGTTGTTAATCAAATTGCGGAATTAGGAAATGAAAGTTCTAATCTGTTTGCACATCTAGATACTGCTACTCTTGATAACAATAGACAAGATAATGATGTGCAAACATTAGTTGATAATGGTAATGCTATTCAAAATAACGGTGTAAATATTGTTGTTGCTGATGTTCAAGATAATGTGAATGATGTGCAAACAATTGTTGATGCAGGCATGACTTACAATGAACAAAACGCAGCTGATGACCAATGTAAAAATTTATGCAATGAGGGTATTAGAAATAAGACTAGGTCTTCTACATCAGTAAGTACTTCTACAACTTGTTCTTACCTAGCTGCTCCTACGTCACGTGCTACTACAATTAGTTAAAGTTCACTTGTAACTACTTCTTTGAATGCTAGTTCTCCTTTAAATGTTGCATCTACTCCAGGCGCTGCTTTGACATCACGAATGGTTGGATCACCTTATGCAAACCTTAAGCCGCCAACACACTTCAATCTTCCCCCTCCTGTCTGTGGTTCGGGATTAACATTTCCAAAAGTTAGTACATCCATGGCAAACCTTTCATCTACAGTAACAACTAGTGCAATGCCATCTAAGGGAAAATTCTGGGCAGATGATCTTGATGAGGGTCACAACTTCACTATGGATGACATTCTACCAGCAGGCACCAAGATGAAATTAAAGGGGAGACATACTAGGAGCAATCCTGGTCCTATGTATGATCCTTCTATTACTTAAGTAGCTTTTATCTTGATGGAACTAAGTGGTATTGTTGAAACTTGAAGGATGACAATATGGACTGCTGCACTTCTTTTGAAGATAGTTGTTTCGTTGTGACTTGCATATGTAATTTGTAATGTACAGTCCTTTTATAGATTGAAACGCTACATGCTTGTATTTGCAAATGTTATTTGTAATTTGTAATTTTTGCTTATTAATAAAATTTGCTTAACTTTCAAAATGCGGGCTGTTACATTCTCCCCCACCCCTTAAGAATTTCGCCCCCGAAATTCCAAGCAGAGACAAGCAACCACAACAATTCCGCATGCCTATCATCCATGAGAAGCCAATCCTATCATCCAAACTAGCAACCATCAAGCCATGCATCCATAGGCTTATCATAGCACGCAGAATTCTACCACACAACCACAAGATACAACGATATAATGATGATATGATATCAAAGGGTCCTACTGACGAAGAGTTCTGGATAAGTCGCCTTCATACTCTCTTCCGTCTCCCACGTACAATCGTTGTTATCTTCACTCCATTGTACCTTGACTAGCTTAACCGTCTTCCTCCTAAGCTGTTTTGTATCATTTCCCACAACACGAAGTGGCTTATGAGATTTTGCAACTATAGTCTCTACTTCTAGATCTTCGTACTGCTCTGGAGATACCAACATATTCGAATCATGCACGAACTTCCGTAGAAATGACACATGGAATACATTATGCACACTCGACATCTTCTCGGGTAAATCCAATATATATGCGAGCTTTCCAATTCGCTCGACTATTGGAAACTGTCCAACGAACCAAGGAGACAACTTTCCTTTACTTCCAAATCTCATCGTATGCTTCAACGGTGAAATCTTCACAAAAACCATATCGCCTACATCGAATTCTAAATCTTTTCGACATTTATCTGCATAACTCTTCTGACGATCTTGTGCTGCTTTCATTCGTTGCTAAACGATTTCAAAAAAATCCGAGGTCTCTCTAATCATCTCTAGCCCAAGTACTAACTTATCTCCAGTTTCTAACCAACATGCTAGAGAATTGCATGGTCTCCCATACAGCGCCTCGTATGGTGCCATCCCAATGCTATACTGGTAGCTATTATTATACGCAAACTCAACTAGATGTAGATGGTCTTCCCATGATCCTACGAAGTCTAACACACAAGCCCTCAGAAGATCTTCCAAAACTCGGTTGACTCTCTCGATTTGACCATCAGTTTGGGATGATATGTTGTACTCAAGCACAACTCGTTTCCCAAAGCTTCTTGCAAACTTTTCCAAAATCCACTCGTGAATAATGGATCTCGGTCACTTACTATACTCTTTGGGACGCCATGGAATCGAACTATCCTTTTAGCATAAAGTTCAGCCAATTTCGATGTCGTCCTAGTTGACTTGACAGTAATGAACCTTGCACTTTTGGTCAAGCGATCCACGATGAACAAAATTCCTTCATTTCCTGCCCTGGTTCTAGGTAGTCCATCGATAAAGATCATCGATATCTGCTCCCACTTCTATGTAGGAACTTCCAATGGCTGAAGCAAACCACTCGGCTTCTTCTATTCAGCTTTCACCAACTGACAGTTCATACACTTGGAAATGAACTTTCCAATATCTCACTTCATCCCTTCCCAGTAGTAGACTCTCTTTATGTCCTGATACATCTTATTTCCACGGGGATGAATGGTCAGCTTCGAGTCATGACATGCTCTCAAAACCTTATCCCTCAATCCGTCGATATCAGGAACAACTAATCGCCTTTGCTTTCGAAGCCAACCTTATCGATCGACCTCGAACTCTTTATCTTCTGGTTCTAACTTCTGGATGAACTCGACAAGCTTTGCGTCTTTCTTTTGGCTCTCGCCAATCGTTTCGATAAGAGTAGGTCTTATCGACAAGCTCGCCAACATTTCAGGATCCAACTCATACCTTTGCCTGAAATCAAACCTTGCCAAATACTCGATGATCTTCCATTCCGAAAACATCACTTCCAAACTTGCGTGTCTTCGACTCAACGCTTCTGCAACTACATTACCCTTGCCCAGTGTATAGGCTATGCCAAAATCATATGACGCCAGAAACTCTAACCATCTTTGTTGTCGAAGATTCAAATCCTTTTAGGAGAAAATATACTTCAATGACTTGTGATCCGTGAACTCCCAACAAGTAATGTCTACACATCTTCAGAGCGAATACAATTGCCGCCAACTCCAAATCATAAGTTGGGTATTTCCTCTCATGCGGCTTTAGTTGTCGACTTGCGTAGGCCACAACCTTATCCTTCTGCATTAGTACTGCTCCAAGCCCAGTACCACATGCATCGGTATATACCACCATCTCTTCACTCCCATTTGGAATGGTCAATACATGTGCACTCGTCAATCTCTCCTTCAGGATTTCGAATGCTTGTTCACACTTTGCATCCCATTTGAACACTTGGTTCTTCTTCGTCAATCCTATCAATGGCATAGCTACCTTGGAGAAATCCTTGATAAACCATCGGTAATAACCGGCCAACCCAAGGAAACTTCAAACATCTGTCGCATTCTTAGGTCTATCCCAGTCCTGAAATGCTGCAATTTTAGCGGGGTTAACCGCTATCCCATTTCCAAAAACAACATGACCTAAGAATCTCACCTCACTCTTCCAGAAGCGACACTTGGAAAACTTAGCTCTCAGTTGATGCTTTCGCAAGATCTCTAACACAACTCTCAAGTGTGTCTTATGTTCTTCCTCATTTCTGGAGTAAACCAAAATATCATCCATGAACACAAGCACAAACTTGTTCAACTAGTCTCTAAATAATCTATTCATAAGGTCCACAAAATATGTTGGCGTGTTAGTTAACCAAAATGGCATCACCAACCATTCAAAGAAACCAGATGGTGTCCTAAAAGCAGTCTTTGGCACACTATCCTTAGCCACCCTCAACTGGTGACATCTCGTTGCCAAATCCATCTGAGAAAACACTTTGGCTTCATGAAGCTGATCGAGCAAGTCATCTATCCTTGGCAACGGATACTTGTTCTTCTTCGTCACCTGGTTCAGCTCACGATAATCCACACACAATCTTAACAAGCCATCCGCCTTGGTTGTAAATACGACTGGTGCACCCCATTCGGATACACTCCTCTGAATGAATCCTTTTCCCAAAAGGTCTCTAACTTGCACCTCTAACTCACGTTGTTCCTTAGGCGCCATCCTCTTAAGTGGCATAACGGTTGGTCTAGCACCCTCAACTAAATCGATCCTAAATTCGATCTCACGATGCGGCGGCAACCTTTTGACCTCATCAAAGACATCTACATACTCATTAGCGATCAGCACTAATGACAGGACTTATTATGGAATCCCAAGCGAATATAGATAACTCACGAAGACCCCGTCTTCATGCTTACATCTAATCAACATCTTTCGCCCTTCCACATCCCCAACCCTCACCTCTAGCTTCTCGCAATTCACCCTTGCCGCAAACCTCTTGAGCCAATTCATGCCCAATATGATCCCAAACCCAGCGAAGTTAAGAACAAAGCGATCACACACGAAAGAGCAACCATGACTTGACAACACTAGACCATGACATATCATGCAAAGATTTGACGAACTCCCAATTGTATTAGTCACCATGAAGGGTCTATCACAAATCTCAGGTTCCAAACCTAAGACACACACAAGCTCATTGCAAACGAAAGAATGTGATGCTCCAGTATCGAAAAGCACATGAACTGAAACACCATTAACAGAAAGAGTACCTTACACCACGACACCCTTTCCCTTCTCCTCTGCAGTAGGAGCCTTCGAAGAATATGGCACGGCTTCCAAAGCATATGTCTTCACAATCTGCTTGCCCTTAGCTGATTCTGGACATTCTTTCTTCTCATGCCCAGGCTTCCCACATTTGAAGCACTTCTTATCAACTTTAGGATTCTTGCACTTATTAGCAAAATAACATTTCTGCTGGCAGTTAAAGCAAACCACCTCACTCTTGGGTTTATTTTGGCCATCCTTTTCATTCTGTTGTTGTTGCTTCCTCCTTTTATTATTACCACCCTGCTGTGGTTTCTGAGCTTCCTTGGTTGCAGCGACAACATTTACTTCTTGGGAAACAAGCTCTCATGGCGAATAGCTTTTTCCACAATCTTCTCAAATGAATCATCAAGATGGTCTACTAACGGCTTTCCAATATAAAAATCCAAACCCAAGACAAACTTCTCGTTCTTCTGATAGGGTGTATCAATATATGAACGAGCATATCTAGACAAAGCCTCAAAATCAGAAATGTAGTCAAGAACTGATCTGCCATTCTGCTTCAACTCTACGAACTTCTTGAAGAGAACAGACTTCTGAGCAGTGGAGATAAACTTTGCTTCAAACTTAGCTTGGAATTGTTCCCATGAAATTTCTTCCTCTGGAGTCTCGAGTGTAACAGAATTCCACCATTCCATGGCCCTGCCTTGCAGTTGCCTTGATGCAAGTTTTCTCTTTATTGCATCCTCAATACCCAAGTCTCCAAAGATTCGAACACATGAATCCATCCACCTCTGAACCTTTTCAGCTTGTTTAATTCCCTTGAATGGTTTTCCCCTAGAGTTGTAAAGTCCTTGCACAGCTTTGCTAATTCTACTACTCTAGGAACTCGCACACAAACATCCACCGTTGTTGCCACTAGAGCGGGAGCCTTTCACATAATTGCTTCTGCCATGGCTTTAAACATGGCCAGGTAATTAGATTCAACACCATTTCCCCCTCCAGTATTGGCTCCCCTAGCAGCGTGTCTAATTTCTCATCTACTCATTCTAAATCTGCAATTTAGAATAATTAGCTACCTTCAAGAAAAACTGCTAATGGAAAACAAACGCTACTACTATATAAGCTTATATATCTAGTAAGCATCTAACAGAAATCTACAGATACGTCTCTCATACGGGATTACATCCTTGAACTTTAACTAAAGTCGTTAACCAGAGCTATGATACCAAATGTGACGACCACCTATAACCTCCGCACTATACAAGAGGAATAATGTGCTGAAGGGTGTGCCAGGCAGTCATGGACGATCATCATAGTAGGTAAAAACAAGCGGAACCCGTCGTAAACTCATAGCGCAAGGATAAAATATAATAGAATATATACAACAGGTAGTAATAGTGAAGTAGAAACACTGGACTTTCATACACACATGTACACAACAATAATCATACACAGTCAACCATCATCCAGAGTGCATTACACAACTGCATAAGCATTAAATATAAATAATTAACGCTTACAATAGTCTATCAACCCGTCGATTAACATATGACTAAATAATTGGAATTAGTGTACGTCAAATATCATCCCAACACCCGTGCAGGGTTTCAACCATAAAATAATTATTATTATTTGTGCACTTGGGCAATGTGTAAAAATTATTGCCCCAGTCGATATCACAAAAATAGGCGAGCATAAACAAGTCGTCCGACTTGTAAATGGATGCGTAAACTTATTTTTAACTATCCAATAAATATATAGAAGTTTATATCTTTGCTTATAAAATTCTATAAAATGCCTAAATAATTTTATTCATCGCCGTTACAAACTAAAAATAATATTTTCAACTAACTAAATTTTTCTAACACTTTTTAGAAAATTTCAACAACATAAGTGGAAGATGCTAGAACCGGAATAAGGTCTAGACTTATCCCTCTCCTAATACTGGCTCGCACCATACCCAAACCAAATTAATTCAATTCCATTCACATCCCAGACCAAATTCAAACAAATCAATCAATCAAAACAAACAACCAAATACCCATGGTTTCAATCAAAGGTGTCGGGTGCTACTAAGTACCATTTGCATCCTAGTATATATTTACTGTAAACAAAATTAGAGTGAGAAGGAGTTCTCATCTTTGGGTTCCACCTCCTTCATTCTTTGATTGTCAATCTTAAATCTTTCCAGAAATCCAGCATATGTATTTTATAAATAACATACATACAATAGAAATCATATTTTTATATCGCTACTATATATATAAAAATCATATTTTTATATCGCCACTATATATATAAAAATAATATTCTTATACCGCTACTTCAAATATAAAATTCACATTTTTATAATGCAACGTCATGTATAAAAATCACATTTTTCTCACGCTACTTCATATATAAAAATCACATTTTTATGGCGCTATCATGTTTATAAAATCACATTTTTATCTTGCTATTATATATATATATAAACTAAATTTTTATAATGTCATATTTTTATAATGTTATTCATATAATAAAAATCGTATTTTTATAATGATATTCATATAATAAAAATCATATTTTATTATTTTTATAATGCTTGTGACGACCGCCCATAACCCCGCACTATACAAGAGGAATAATGCGCTGAAGGGTGTGCCAGGCAGTCATGGACGATCATCAGAGTAGGTAAACACAAGCGGAACCTGTCGTAAACATACAGCGCAAGGATAAAATATAATAGAACATATACAACAGGTAGTAACAGTGAAGCAGAAACACTGGACTTTTATACAACTAGAAAGTAATATCCACAACTTGGAAATAGTGTTTGTACAAAGTTTCCTCACTACATCACCCCGAAATGCAAAGGCGGAGATACAATTATTATATAGTAGTAAAACTGGTACGTGTGCCTCCTACATATCATTAATCAGCATAGTCATACTCACTAAAGCATTACCTGTCACCTGTTACTTAGTCTTCCCATCCACAACTGGATGAACAGCCCCAGATAATAGGAGGAAACATAAAACCTTGAGTCAGACAACAGTCTTAGTGAGCGATAAAACTGCTAACAACTTCAACAATAAAGTGTATGAGAAGGGATAGATAAATATACTAATCTACCCACAACACCAGAGAAGAACTCAATCTTGTCTTCCCCACATTGGACAGTGATAGCCTTTACAATCCATTCACCCAAAGGAATAACAATTCATACATGGGAACCAGAACAACCATTGATAACATCCATAGCATCCAGATTACATAGGTCTCACGTAGACAACCCTAATCGAGTTTAACATTCCCCAAGTACTCTCCCCAGAGGACTAAACCAATATCAGTTAAGCACTCAAGGAACATCTCCCTCGACTTTGGATAATCTATGCGAGATAGTACAAATAGAACAACCAACAGAAAAACCTTAAAATAGCGATTTCTCCCAAACCGCTGAGCCTTCCAAACCGCTAAGCTAAATCCTTAATGTAACCACTCCATGGAAAGGACATCATCAATTCCTTTCCAATGGAACAGGTCTTACCATCTGATTCACCCTGAGTCAAAAGTTATGCCCTGTACAAGGCTGACAGGGGCAAAATGGTCAGAAATAAAATCGGTGAAAATTATGGACATTTCTCACATCCCCATAAGCAACATATTAAAAGATGAGAATTATTCAACCCTTAGAGAATAAAATAAAAATATTTTACGATCTTCCGATACGTAAAATGCGGGTTGTTACAATGCTATTCATATAATAAAAATCATATTTTTATTCCTATGTTGTCTACATAAAAATCATATTTTTATTCCTATGTTGTCTACATGAAAATCATATTTTTATCTTACCATATATATAAAATAACTGATTTTTAACAACAATGCTTTATAAAAAAATGGATTATTAAAACTAATTACATTAAATAAAAATAAATAAAAACTCACTTTTTGGACGTCGACTGGAGCTAGGGGAGGCGGAGGCTGGCGCTGGGGGTCTGGAGGTAGCGGCGGCGGTTCAGATGGCCAGTGGTGGGCCCTACGGTGGTTGGAGCGGCAGTTCTAGTTGGGTTTGAAGGAAGAAAGGGAAGAGAGAAGGAAGAAGGAGTGGAGGAGGAAGGGGGTGGCTGGAGGAACGTTGCGGTGGTTCAAATGGTCGGAGGAGGACACCACGGCGGTTGGAGCGGCGGTTTTGGTCGGGTTTGAAGGAACAAAGGGAAAGAGTGAAGGAAGGAGGAGCGGAGGAGTAAGGTGGGTGGCTAGAGGAACACGGTGATGGTGGAGTCGCCGGAGGTGGCGGTGTGGGGTGGGGCGCGACGATGAACGGAGGGAGAAGCGATGGTTTTTTTTTATTAGGGGCACGGGTTATCTGAGTGAAAGAGATCTAGAGTTAAGCCCCCTTTTATATAAATATATTTAATACTATTTTAATTTCCAAAAAGTTAATTTTTAACTCGAACTCCAAATTGAACCCACCGACTGCTGTCCCTAACAAAATACCCCCATTCCGGACATAATGGGACAGGTCCCGTAAGCCAATTCGACTGTTTCGATCATTTTTCATTAAAATTAAAATATAAATTAATATATCGTTAAAAATTGATTTCAACGTACATTTTAATTTACCGGGGCCACATACTGGCTCAAAAAATTCCCAAAAACTAAATCTAGCTAGGTTTTGATGATACGACCCTAACAAAATAATTTCATCGAATTTGGAGATCGTTTGAAAAACGGTCATTTTCCAATCGATTAAATGCAAACTAAAATTATGAAACACAATTAAATTCACCACGCACACATATTAATTCGAAAAATTATGAAAATTGGAATCTAGCAATAATTTGATAGTCCGGATCCAACAAAATGGTTTTGTCAAAAACGGAGGTCATTTGCAAAGTCGCTATTTTTAAAGGCCATATATTAAATAAAAAATATATAAATTCCAATAGTGACTATTCTGAATTTTAAACTGGACATAATTTTTTATTCTCATTATGAAATCTCAGTTTTTCACATTCGTTAGATAGATATAATTAAACAGATTCAAATATTTCTGATTTTACTGAAATCCGATTTATTTTGAATCCTTTACATTCAATTGAAATTTAAAATCGAATTTTCAAATTGCCACGCCATTTCAGGCTCGTTTTATAATTAAAATAAATTTATTTGTTCTAACTTCAATTCAAAATAAATTTTTAATTGTTATTATTTAAAATAAATCATTTTAAATATTCAAAATCCATTAAAATTGATAAAATAGAAATGTTAAATTAGTTCTGAAAATCCGGGTTGTTACATTAGGTGTGAGGAAAAGCATTTTGATCAAAAGGTGTTATTGTTTGAATTTATGAAATTCGATAAGTGTATAAAAATTAAGTTTTACAAAAATTTAATTAGGTTAGTTTTATACATAATCACCACAAATATTACTTGAAAAAATGCATTATCGAAATGATCCAATTTGGACATTTTATATTCGTAACATTAGTAAAAGGTAGCGTTGACCCGCCTTTTAGCAATGCAGTCACACGAAGGATTTACAGTTTTTAAGTGCTTGTAACTCGAGTACAAACTCATGGAAAATCGCAACAATTTGGTCGAAGTTGCGAAGTGTTCAAAGGCTTGTAAATATGGTTAATCCATGGATCGACATTCTCGGTTCGGTGGGATCAGTTCAGTAGAGACTTTAGCTCGTAATCTTCAGTTCGACTAAGTTTAGATCGGCATTGCTTTAGCAACATGAAATCAATGCTTTGTATTGGGAAAAAGGTTTCGTATCAATATTCTTTGACTCAAGGAAATTTTGTACTCCACCTCACTTAGGAAATTTCATATCCCACTCAGGGATATGAAAACATTGCATCAACTCTGGTTTCTTCGTATCCAAAGAAGGTACACAAAGTGATAGATGGACCTCATGGCATTGGGCATAGCACAAGATACAAATATGATTTTCATATCTCGGGATTCTTCTCAGGAATTCGCATCCCACTCAGGAATCCGAAGTTTAGAAAAGAACATGATATGAGGTCATTATTTCTTATCGTGCATAGGGGAATTAATACTTATTTGGTCTCTGTATTCAGCAAACATCAGGGAATGGCATAAATTCTTCTCATCTCTAGGGATACAAAAATCATATTTCGTATCCGGTGTTGGGGATACAAAGTAAACTTTGTATCCTCTCTTTATATCTAGCATCGCATATGAGAATTCGTATCCCACATGGAGATACGAAGTCATGGCTTTGGCATCTGAAGATTGGTTATGTTTTGGGGATACGAAGTTGTGGTTCGTATCATATTTCATATTCGACGATATGATATGAGGACGTGATATTCTTGAATAATTCTTCAACTCTTGGTATTACGAAGTTCCCTATTTCGTATTCGGTTTTTTGCTTGGATTAGAAATGCTTCAACGCGAAGCAACGCATAAATTGTTTAACTACCCGGGATATGGTTCACTCCCATTATCAATCAGTACCGATCCCGGGATATGAAAACTTTGGGATACAAAATCTCATATCCCCTCACCTATATATACCCATGTGCTTGGTTGTTTTCAGGATCCTTTGGTTGTTTCATTCTTGCACGCAATAGCTTGATCTTGGAGCATTTTAATGGCTTCTCTCTTAGTTTCTTTAGCTTCGAAAGGTCTTTTGGGCTTATAAATTTCACATATAAGTTCTCTTACAACATATTGGTATTTGGATTGGATCTTTGCTTTCTTTTTCGACATTGGAGCATACTTGAGGCTTTTTGGACTTAGGAAGATATTAATTGTTGTTTGGGTCCCATAGGGAATTGGCAAGGACTTTTCCATTCACCATTCATAACTTTGTAAAACTCAAAGTTTATGGACTTAGGTATTAGTATTGAACCACTATAGACTTGGTGTTATTTACATTTAAGCACTCCATGTCTGGATTGCTTGGATTTTGATACAATTTATTGTGTAACCCATCTCATCAAGTGTCGCTGTATTTGACCAATTCACCACGTCAACATTTTGGCCCACCAGGAATGGGGAGTTGGATTTTGTTTGGATTTTAGATTGTCAGGGAAATAGATTCTCTTGTATTTTTCTATGGTTAAAAGGAAACGGATCTCATTGGCTAACTCGGAAGGAGTGGGAATATAGGAGAGTGAGTAGGTATCCTCTACTAGACAATATTCGAAATACGTTACCCGTGAGCATATCAATGGAGTGGTTAAAGATTTGAGTTTGGGATTGAGATGACATGAAGAGCATTTTGAAGGGCAGGAGGCTAATATGAATACTCTTCTCCCTAGACTTGATGGTTTCGAAAGACCGTGGGGTCTAGGTAA
Organism: Allium sativum; assembly: GCA_030737875.1. Lineage (NCBI taxonomy): Eukaryota > Viridiplantae > Streptophyta > Magnoliopsida > Asparagales > Amaryllidaceae > Allium > Allium sativum. The sequence goes on from CM060921.1 coordinate 743,838,137, forward strand.
TATATCGGGAACAAGTGCTAGTGATCCTCAAGGATTAGCTTGGGAATTAGGAGCAACTTTCGAAAAACAACCCTGCATCGACACCAATTCTTATATCATTGCCGAATCGTCTAGAGTCGAGGGCAACAACCTTAATCCCGAAGGAGATTCGGATCTTGTTTTGGTTGGTTAGATTTTAGATTCTAGTTTTGAAAATGTTGTTCGAGTGTCGGATGAAGTTTAGGATATTGGAAATCCCATAGTTTCGGAAGTTAGGTTTGTGCCTATGGTGGCTCCTCAGGCTAGGGTTGATCCAGATATGTAACACCCCACCTCCATTAAGGTCACTCACAAAGGGAGTGCCTTAAATTCAGTGGAGCGTTTTTGGAAAATAGACACAGAATATCACAAGACAGGTATAAAATTTTTGCAGCGGAAACAAATAACTTTATTAAATCTCCAAAATACTTTGTTACATAATACCATGAGTCATAAAACTATTACAACAAAACACTTCTGTCTTATATCATCAGAGTACATAGGTTTTTAAAAGAAAATCATCATTCCCATGATTAAAGAGCAAGCCATATAAGAGACAGAGACTCGAGCCACACTTCAGAAGTAGCTCCTAGAAGATGATATCCAAATCCTGACTAAACCTGTGTGTTTCCTCCCTGAGAGCCTGGGGGAAAACGGAAGAAAAGAGGCGAAACAAACTAGGTCAGACATACGTCTGGTGAGTCCAGTAACTTTTAGTCAGTAAATAAATAAAGGTAAACATGACAGACATACAAAGTGGTTAAGTGGATTCACGGTACAGATGACAGGTATAACAGGACAAATAAGGTAAGATGTATGCTTCACTACAAACTACTCTGCACTATTACTAGTAAAATCAAGATGGGGTGATCCCTTCCGCTAATGATAATAACAATAACGATGGTGGTAGTTTCGTGTATTTCTAGCTGCTGTCATAGGTGCCGCTTGCTCCTATCTTAACTAGTTGTACCCACTGCACTCCTACAATAAATTGGTAGACTTGGGGCATATGTCCGGATATACCATAACCACCACCCTAATCGATTGTCTCCGTACTTGGTAGATACCCTGTGCTGGTCCCACAACTATGGGGTATCACTTCCCTAAAGTGGCAACCTAAGGTGTGCATAGTTATACCTACTGGTGTCACGGTCGTCTTGTCCCCTTATTCCCGGCCCATGCACGCACATGTCCCCGGTCGGTTTGCGACGCCCGCACCATCCGTCTCGTTTTGGATCTCTTACGATCAATCAGTAAGCATGCCCCTTCCCCGCCTAGTACAGAGATTTTTACTTTGATACCTCTCTGGGTTACTGACTGGAATGGGTCCCGCACAACATGACACAGGCTCTCCCCTATGTCTTGTATCCCCACTAGGTTTTCTACTGACCATGTATACCCTGAGGTGTCTTTAATTACATAGCCCTCAATCAGTTATGCGTACCTATAGGTGTCTATAATACATAACCCCTATTCTACCTATTGGTTATGAGTACCTATAGGTGTCTTTAATACATAACTCTACCTATTCCCATTAGTTATGCGTACCCCTAAGGGTGTCTTTAATACATAACTTTACCTATTCCCATTAGTTATGCGTACCCCTAAGGATGTCTTTAATAAATAACTTTACCTACTCCCATTTGTTATGCATACCCCTAAGGGTGTCTTTAATACATAACATTACATATTCCCATTAGTTATGCGTACCCCTGAGGGTGTCTTTAATACATAACTTTACCTATTCTGCCCCGGTTATGTATACCATTAGGTGTCTTTAATTACATAACCCCTTTTTAATCGTTAAGTTTGTAGGCCTATATGTATTGATATTACCCACCTACCCTTCAGTTGTACTTAACCCTCCCATTGATTTAATCCTATTTATTTAATGGTTACGTTTGTGGGCCTATATATACTAATATTACCCACCAACCCTTCAGTTGTACTTAACCCTCCCACTGATTTAATCATATTTATTTAATGGTTATGTTTGTGGGCCAATTTATACTAATATTACCCAACTACCCATCAGTTGTACTTAACCCACCTACTGATTTAACCCGGTTTATTTAATGGTTAAGTTTGTGGGCCTATATGTATTGATATTACCCACCTACCCATCAGTTGTACTTAACCCACCCACAATGCAATTCGTTTCACTTAACCCTAACTTATGTCTATCATCATACAGTCCATATGTATTAAGTTAGGTTAAGTAGTCTTTGATCAGCATTAATTAATTATTGAAACATCTAATCGTATTTCACATGCCACCCTAGGAACCCACTTAATTCCACAAGCCACCCAAGGCACCCACTTAACCCCTCATGTCCCACTACATGTTTATCTGGTTAAGTGTTTCTTAATTCATTAAGACCGTAACCTTATAAAGACCTCCCACATTAGACTGGCATTTGTGGCAGCTGGATTTTCCGGGCAGGTCCGGGCAGTCTTACACCACAAAAGAGCCTAACCTTGTGTATTTACACCTGTTACGTATTTAATTTATGCCTAATACCTCACACATTAGACTGGCATTTGTGGCAGCTGGATTTGTCAGGTGGGTCCGGACAGTCTTACACCACAAAAGAGCCTAACCTCATGTCTTAGACGAATAATTACTTCTAATTAATCATCCCCCAATTTGAATTACTTTCCCTATTCAAATTATCAATTAATTCCAAATTTCACTATGGCCAAATTTGACTCAATTATGTCCATCTATTTATGGTATGAAAAATCATACCAATTTTCATCACAAATTTATTTTATGCCAATTCTAAATATTAAATTTTCATACTTTAATTTCTTAAACATCCCTCTTTTGATTAATTAAGTTAATTAACTAATCCTTTCCTTTTTCATAGGTGTCAATACCTATCTTAACAATTTGGATTTCTTATCCATAAATGGTCATATTCAAATTATACCATTTTTACCCCATTTTACCCATGTCATAATAGGTAATTATTATATATTTCCCTACTTGAATCATGTGTCCAATTTACATAGTCACTATGCAAATTATGCCTATTACAAATTCCCCTTTTCCCCGTTTCTTAACTAGTGTAACCATTTGCGTTTTTGGCGTCATCGAGGCTACAAAATAGTCTCGCCATAACAATAAAATAAAGGGAATGACAAGGTGATCATTTTCAGTACAATTTTTTGGCATAAGCATGACAAATAGGGAAAATGACATGATAACTTCGCATATAATTATGATTCACCACATAATTAACAATTTGTATAGATTCATAACAACTTGCATAGGTTTATGAATTAACAACATAATTAACAACCAACATAGGTTCATGATTCTCAGCATAGTCAACAACTTATATGGGTTCATGATTCACAATATAACAACTTTCATAATTCATAACATAACTTCTTGCATAGGTGACTTACATAGATTCATGATCCACAACATAACAACTAGCATAGGTTCATGAATTAACAACTTATCAACTTGCATAGGTAACTTCATAGGTTCATGATTCATAAATCACAACTAGCATAGATTCATGAATTAACAACGCAACAACTTGCATAGGTTACTTGCATAGGTTCATAGTTTCTTAACATAATAAATTACATAACTTCATGATTCACAACAATAACGAACTTGCATCATTTTATGATTCACAACAATAATGAACTTGCATAACTTCATGATTAAAAATAATAGGGAACTTTACATTATTTCATGATTCACAACAATAAAACAATGAACTTGCATAACTACAAACAATACATGCCCAAATCATAGTCTACCAAAATTCACTTTCATTTATTTAAACCTAAAAGTGACTAGAACTCATCGAATAAGGGGTCTTGAGTTCTGGATTCTGAATTCTGTAATTGATTAGCGTTCCCTTGTTGTAGACAATTTCGTTGTTGTAGTTTTAGGCTTGATTCGAATTGAATTGTTGTCTTTAATTTGCGTCTAGTTGGTGGCGACTACTCTAGGGTTTGGAGTGACAACATGACAGCTACTGATCTAATTTTTGATTTGATTCTAGGGTTTGGGTCTACACATGTTTATATAGAATTTCAATTTAATTATAGTCGTCGGATGATCTTAGGGTTAATCAAAACCACTCAGTCGGTATAGGGTGACACCTCAGTCCTAACGACTCAGCAAGGAGACAGAAAGGACTCAGAAATGAGTCAGAACATGGGTCAGACTGAACTGTGCAGGTTTTCTCTCAGCCTGGGCGCACTTGGGAAGTGCGCCAATGTAAATTTGTACTGGCGCACTTCCTAAGTGAGCCACTGCAATCTTTTTTTTTCTTCTTCTATATTTAGCAACCAAACTTCGTTCGTCCATATCTTCTTCATACGATATCCGTTTTTCGCAAACTCGGACTCTATCTTAAAGCAGAATTCCGAGACGAACGCAATGGAATGACCCGTTTCCCTTAATTCCCACATTTGAAATTAAGTATTCTTAAATTTTAGGTAATTTGATTATTCGAAAATTCAGGGTGTTACATTCTCCCCTACTTAAAGGATTTCGTCCCCAAAATCTTCAAATTAAGAATAATGTGTCCTACCATCCAATCACCCATCTTCTCAACTATCATCCACAAGCATCCATTGTCCTTAGAAAACTTCTAATGTTTTATGAACGTATGCAAAAGTGTGTGCATATGTTCATTATCTAATGCAAAATCAGGCGGTCTACTGATTCAGTTGGCATCCTTAATGCAAACCATGATAGTGCCATTCGTCCATTATGTATGCGAAAGAATCCTATCGATACATATTATTTCTACATGTGTGCTCAACCATTCATCAAAATGTAGCATCCATATGATAACACAACAATTGTTCATCCATTAACCTAAATATGGACACACATTTATATGCAATATGAAAGTGATTTAAGCCGATCTAGTGCCTAATGTGTGTGTAAATGCATCCACGAGCAACCAATAGCAAACACTTGCATCCACTTGCAACCATCAAACATAACATGTCCCAAGCACATGTTTACATCCATGGATTTCCTATCTAAAGGTCAAAGATTCGGTTGATGGGATACAAAAAAATGATATAACTAAAACAAAAACTCTGTTCCTATTTGACATCGATTAAGAGAATAATTCCCTAACCTCATCCCCGAAGGCCGAAATCAACATCAGACTAACACCCAAAGAATTAACCCCATTAAGCAGTGTCAAAACTGGAGATCTACTTCATGCTTCGAGTAGAAACTCGTATCCTTCAGAAATATCCAGATACTTACAGACTACTAGTACAGATTAGATTACAGAATGTTTCTCAGAAAGCTAAGCATAACAGACACTTGCGGATCACCAGAAACTTTGAGGTCTTCACATGTCAAGTTAGAAACTTAACGACCCTGCTCTCAAAATCTAGAACGACCATCTACATAGAAAGCTGGTCCATTTAGAACCAACCCATAGACCATAAACTTGAGCACACAAATGTCACATTCAAAATTTTGATGCCTAACACAGATAATTTCAAACCCCTACGAATCATTAATAATTGAGCTGAACCACAAATGGGGTTTGAAACAACTACAGGATCCGAAACATAACTAGTACTAAAGTGCAGAGTCTCAATGCTAGAATCCAAAAGAGTCTTAACTTCATAACGAGATAGGGAAATTAAACCTTCTATATAAATTCTCCTATCCCTATCCTATCCATCAGTCGTGAGAGCATTCGCCTATCCTATCAAGGAAAAGATTCTAGACAAAGGACCGAAGGATACTACATATCGCTTTTCGGGGAATGTTTTTCAAAACAGGCTTTACTTTTTGAAAATACTTTCATTTAAAACCCTTTTTGAAAAATATTTTCAAAACTTTAGTCTAATCTGGTAACGTTCAGCTCTGATACCAAGTGTAACACCCCACCTCCATTAAGGTCACTCACAAAAGGAATGCCTTAACTTCAGTGGAGCGTTTTTGGTAAACAGACACAGAATATCACAAGAAAAATATATAAAAAATTTGCTGTGGAAACAAATAACTTTATTAAATCTCCAAAATACTTTGATACAAAATACCATGAGTCATAAAACTATTACAACAAAACACTTCTGTCTTATATCATCAGAGTACATAGGTTTTTAAAAGAAAATCATCATTCCCCTGATTAAAGAGCAAGCCATATAAGAGACAAAGACTCGAGCCATACTTCAGAAGTAGCTCCTAGAAGATGATATCCAAATCCTGACTAAACCTGTGTGTTTCCTCCCTGAGAACCTGGGGGGAAACGGAAGAAAAGATGCGAAACAAACTAGGTCATACATACGTCTGGTGAGTCCAGTAACTTTTAGTCAGTAAATAAATAAAGGTAAACATGACAGACATACAAAGTGGATAAGAGGATTCACGGTACAGATGACAGGTATGATAGGACAAATAAGGTAAGATGTATGCTTCACTACAAACTACTCCACACTATTACTAGTAAAATCAAGATGGGTGATCCCTTCCGCTAATGATAGTAACAATAACGATGGTGGTAGTTTCATGTATTCCTAGCTGCTGCCATAGGTGCCGCCTACTCCTATCTCAACTAGTCGTACCCACTGCCCTCCTACTATAAATTGGTAGACTTAGGGCATATGTCCGGATATATCATAACCACTACCCTAATCGATCGGCTCCCTACTCTGTAGATACCCTGTGCTGGTCCCACAACTAGGGGGTATCATTTCCCTAAAGTGGCAACCTAAGGTGTGCATAGTTATACCTACTGGTGTCACGGTCGTCTTGTCCCCCTCTGCCCGGCTCATGAACGCACATGTCCCCGGTCGGTTTGTGCCGCCCACACCATCCGTCTCGTTTTGGATCTCTTACAATCTATCAGTAAGTGTGCCCCTTTCCCGCCAAGTACGGAGATTTTTACTTTGATACCTCTCTGGGTTACTGACTGAAATGGGTCCCACACAACATGATACAAGCTCTCCCCTATGTCTTGTATCCCCACTAGGTTTTCTACTGACTATGTATACCCTGAGGTGTCTTTAATTACATAGCCCTCAATCAGTTATGCGTACCTATAAGTGTTTTTAATACATAACCCCTATTCTACCTATCGGTTGTGCGTACCTATAGGTGTCTTTAATATGTTATGCGTACCCCTAAGAGTGTCTTTAATACATAACTTTACCTATTCCCATTAGTAATGCGTACCCCTAAGGGTGTCTTTAATATATAACTTTACCTACTCCCATTAGTTATGCGTACCCCTGAGGGTGTCTTTAATACATAACTTTACCTATTCCCATTAGTTATGCGTACCCCTGAGGGTGTCTTTAATACATAACTTTACCTATTCTGCCCCAGTTATGTACACCATTAGGTGTCTTGAATTACATAACCCCTTTTTAATGGTTAAGTTTGTGGGCCTATATGTATTGATGTTACCCACCTACCCTTCAGTTGCACTTAGCCCTCCCACTGATTTAATCCTATTTATTTAATGGTTAAGTTTGTGGGCCTATATACACTAATATTACCCACCTACCCTTCAGTTGTACTTAAGCCTCCCATTGATTTAATCATTTTTATTTAATGGTTAAGTTTATGGGCCTATATATACTAATATTACCCAACTACCCATCAGTTGTACTTAACCCACCTATTGATTTAACCCTGTTTATTTAATGGTTAAGTTTGTGGGCCTATATGTATTGATATTACCCACCTACCCATCAGTTGTACTTAACCCACCCACAATGCAATTCGTTTCACTTAACCCTAACTTATGTCTATCATCATATAGTCCATATGTATTAAGTTAGGTTAAGTAGTCTATAATCAGCATTAATTAATTACTGAAATATCTAATCGTATTTCACATGCCACCCCAGGCACCCACTTAATTCCACATGCCACCCAAGGCACCCACTTAACCCCTCACGTCCCACTACATGTTTATCTGGTTAAGTGTTTCTTAATTCATTAAGACCGTAACCTTATAAAGACCTCCCACATTAGAATGGCATTTGTGGCAGCTGGATTTGCCGGGCGGGCCCGGGCAGTCTTACACCACAAAAGAGCCTAACCTCGTGTCTTTACAATTGTTACTTATTTAATTTATGCCTAAGACCTCCAACATTAGACTGGAATTTGTGGCAGCTGGATTTGCCGGGCGGGTCCGGGCAGTCTTACACCACAAAAGAGCCTAACCTCGTGTCTTAGACGATTAATTACTCCTAATTAATCATCCGCCAATTTGAATTACTTTCCCTACTCAAATTATCAATTAATTCCAAATTTCACTATGGCCATAATTGACTCAATTACGTCCATCTATTTATGGTATGAAAAATCATACCAATTTTCATCACAAATTTATTTTATGTCAATTCTCAATATTAAATCTTCAGACTTTAATTGCTTAAACATCCTCTTCTGATTAATTAAGTTAATTAATTAATCCTTTCCTTTTTCATAGGTGTCAATACCTATCTTAATAATTTGGATTTCTTATCCATAAATGGTCATATTCAAATTATACCATTTTTACCCCATTTTACCCATGTCATAATATGTAATGATTTATATATTTCCCTACTTGAATCATGTGTCCAATTTACATAGTCAATATGTAAATTATGCCTATTACAAATTCCCCTTTTCCCCGTTTCTTAACTAGTGTAACCGTTTGCGTTTTTGGCGTCATCGAGGCTACAAAATAGTCTCGCCATAACAATAAAATAAAGGGAATGACAAGGTGATCGTTTTCAGTACAATTTTTTGGCATAAGCATGACAACTAGGGAAAATGACATGATAACTTCGCATATAATTATGATTCATCACATAATTAACAATTTGCATAGATTCATAACAACTTGCATAGGTTTGTGAATTAACAACATAATTAACGACCAACATAGGTTCATGATTCTCAGCATAGTCAACAACTTATATGGGTTCATGATTCACAATATAACAACTTTCATAATTCATAACATAACTTCTTGCATAGGTGACTTACATAGATTCATGATCCACAACATAACAACTAGCATAGGTTCATGAATTAACAACTTATCAACTTGCATAGGTAACTTCATAGGTTCATGATTCATAAATCACAACTAGCATAGATTCATGAATTAACAACGCAACAACTTGCATAGGTTACTTGCATAGGTTCATAGTTTCTTAAAATAATAAATTACATAACTTCATGATTCACAACAATAACGAACTTGCATCATTTTATGATTCACAACAATAATGAACTTGCATAACTTCATGATTAAAAATAATAGGGAACTTTACATCATTTCATGATTCACAACAATACAACAATGAACTTGCATAACTACAAACAATACATGCCCAAATCATAGTCTACCAAAATTCACTTTCATTTATTTAAACCTAAAAGTGACTAGAACTCATCGAATAAGGGGTCTTGAGTTCTGGATTCTGAATTCTGTAATTGATTAGCGTTCCCTTGTTGTAGACAATTTCGTTGTTGTAGTTTTAGGCTTGATTCGAATTGAATTGTTGTCTTTAATTTGCGTCTAGTTGGTGGCGACTACTCTAGGGTTTGGAGTGACAACATGACAGCTACTGATCTAATTTTTGATTTGATTCTAGGGTTTGGGTCTACACATGTTTATATAGAATTTCAATTTAATTATAGTCGTCGGATGATCTTAGGGTTAATCAAAACCACTCAGTCGGTATAGGGTGACACCTCAGCCCTAACGACTCAGCAAGGAGACAAAAAGGACTCAGAAATGAGTCAGAACATGGGTCAGACTGAACCAGAAGGTTGTGCAGGTTTTCTCTCGGCCTGGGCGCACTTGGGAAGTGCGCCAATGTAAATTTGTACTGGCGCACTTCCCAAGTGCGCCAATGCAATTTTTATTTTTTTTCTATATTTAGCCACCAAATTTTGTTCGTCCATATCTTCTTCATACGGTATCCGTTTTATGCAAACTCGGACTCTATCTTAAGCAGAATTCTGAGACGAACGCAATGGAATGAGCCATTTCCCTTAATTCCCACATTTGGATAAGTATTCTTAAATTTTAGTTAACCAGATTATTCGAAAATTCGGGGTGTTATAAGATATCTTTGTTGGGTCTCAACAGTTCGCTAATGTTGGACCTGACAACAAGGGCACTGGTATTGGATTTAATGATTGGAACTGTTTGCCTAGGAATGGTTGTGGCAGTCAAATCGCTGATATTATTCAACGATATACTCGATGCGGGGTCTCTCTCTTGAACATGGATTGTTTTACGTGCAGTCCATTCACTCAGGATATTCATAATTCTTGTAACCCAACGTATATTAATTTAATAGTGCTGGAGGCTTTGGATGGTAGAAAGGATCCTACGTTTCACTTGATGCATTACATGCACCACATGGAAGTACTTTCGGCTTCAGAGAATGCTATAGTAAGGTGCTTTCCTCTTTGTCTCACGAACATAGCTGCCATGCGGTTTCGGAAGTTAGAGAATGAATTAGCTAATTCATGGAATGTCCTGGCTGGTAAAAATCATCTAACAGCTCATGGTTCGCAATGCTCAATCCAAGAACGTTATGGCAATTAAGCAAAGGAAATGCGAGATTTTGCATATGTTCTTGAAAAGGTTTAATGCTGCTGTGGCCACGGTCGATCGACTAGATCCTTATATGGTTTGAACAGCTGTTGTTTCTGTTGTCTTGGATAAAACGGATTTCAAAATTTTGCTTCAACGGGATCCACCAAGGGGCCTTGGTGAATTCTATTTTGAGGCAGATTAGTTTTTGAGGGAAGTGGATGCGAGGATCGATAAAAAGTTCTCGAGACTAATTTGTAGGGGTGATAATAGGACAGGACAGTCTGTTGTATGACTCGATCCGAAGGGTTAAGGTGTCTGGTCCATGTTCGTACAATTCTCATTTAGGACAAGAAAATTTGTATGAAAATATGTTCGTCTGAAAAAGTTCGAAGTTTTTTATTGTTAGAACCTTGTCCGCCCATTGTCCAGCTCGTACGAACAATGTCCGAGCCAACTCCTCGTCCGCCCCATGTACGCCCGAAAGTCTTATAGGACAGGACACGAACACCTCTATGTCCGGTCCGGTGCGCCTGATTAACACACCTAATAATTTGGTTCAGGGTGAAGGATCTTTCAACTCTCGCAAAGGTAAAGGAAAGACAGCTCCCCGGAATGATCGAAATTCGTATCAGTGGAATCAACCCAAATTCTGTTCGTTTGCAAAGCTTACTCATCCTATGAAAGAGAATTATGTGGAAGTTCATCCAGTTGCTCCCTTCAGGATGCCTTCCGTGAGGGAGTCAACTCATCGACTCAGAGGGAGAAGGATTCTGGTAGGCATTGCTTATTTCCTAACCTGGATCGAAATAGCATTAACGATTACGGGCATCTCATATATATGATTGAAGAAAGCGTCAGACGTGGCAGAGTACGTCGGAATCGAGCTGCAGTACCGGGACAGGCACAACCGCCAGCTCTGACCCAGAATAGGAATGGATCGGGACCTGCTCTTGATGGCTTGGTCAATGATTAATTGATGTGGTTCTATGGTTTTGTGGCTCTTGGAATTTGGTTTTCTTAGTTCATCTCCCCGCATTTTGAACTTTGGCTTTGCGAATTCTGGTCTTTTGGCATTTCATCCTTTTGATTCCAACAATTATATTTTTGGTTTTTTGATATTTTGGATTATGGATGTGGTTATTTGGTCTTCCGACTTGTAGATATGACCATATGTTTATCTTGGTCTCTATCTCTTGTATTTTGGATATTTGGTGATTGAAAATTCTGGCTTATCATCTTTGGACTCTAGTTATATTAGGTTTCGTTCTTTTGGATACTATACCTTTGGTTTCTCAGTTTCGGTTGATTCTAAGTTAAATCACACACATACAGGATTAGGTTTTGATCTCTAGGCGTGCTCTGTACCCAACTATAAACCATCTTCCTCATGACTAACTAATTACCTTGGTTTTCATGATTGTAGGATTACGAAGGGCCTTAGTCCACCTACCCATGTACGGGATTAGGCCTAATCCCTAGGCATTCTCTTTGTGGATGAGAGATCGTCTAATCTCATACTTTCATCGCTGGTTATTTGGTTTTGGATTTTAGAGGGCCTAAAGCTGGCTATTCATGTATGGGATCAGGTCTTAATCCCTAGGCATGATCTGTGTATATGAGAAACCGTCTAATCCTTGACTTTCATCTTTGGTTCTCTAGCTTAGGATTTTCAAGGGATAAGTCCACTTACCCATGTACGGGATTAAGTCCTTATCCATAGACATGCTCATAACGGACGATAAATCCGACGACTTCCTTCAATCATTTCTGGCAACCTGGCTTGGGAGTTTGGAGGGCTAAGCATGCGAACCCATGTATGGTAGTAGGTCTTATTCCCTAAGAATGCTCTTTGCGGACGATAAACCATTCAATCTCCTTCCTTCATTTTTTGGCTTTGGATGACTACGTTAGCCTACCCATGTTGAGGAGCCGGCATGATCACTAGGCATGCTCTATACCCGGCGCTAGTGCATCCCTTCTAAACTTAACCGAATTTACAAGACTTGGCCTTAACCACCAGGCATGCTCTCTACGTGATGAAAAATCGGTATGTTTTCCTTTGGATTTATTAAAAACTCCAACTCTTGAAAACTTTAATAAAATTACTTCGCTCATCGTGACGCTACTTGCGGAGTATGAAAATATGGAATTGGAATTTCAAACTCTAAGGACTTGGTGCAGTAAATACTTTTCTCGCTAAGTATAAAAATGTAGCCCTCAAGTAAGAACTTTGCCTGGGAAGGGGCGGGCCCTCTTGTTGGAAATTGGCAAGGCCACCTTGCACAATGGCAGGTAGGGCCCTACCCGTTTGTCTTTTTCTTGGTCGTCTTGTCAAATTCTGGCAAGGCATTCTTGAACTCATTGTTGCTTTCCTTGGTCGTCTTGTCATCTTGGCAAGGCCATTTTGGACTCTTCTGGCTTTCCATGGTCGTCTTTTCATCTTAGCAAGGCCGTCTTGGACTCATCGGCTACATACGATTGTCATGTCGCATCCTGGCAAGGCCACCTTGGCTTGTGGCATAGATTATACCACATCTGGGTAATCTGGTTTTTGTATTCGTCCGATCATATGGCTGATTTGTTATTTCCTCTTCTAGTTTTTTGGATTTAGGGTCACTTCGGTTTCCTGGTTCTTGGTTATTCTAGTTATCTTGGTTATTCTAGTTATCTTAGCCATCCCTCGTAATACGACCTGGAGCAATCGTCGAGTCTTCTTGGCATTCTAGTTATCTAGTGCAATCCAGTGTGATTGCGGCTCTTTGGATTTCTGATTTTCTATTAAAATGATCAAGTATGATCCTATCTTTCGGATTTTCAGGTTTTGGCTATTGGATTTCCATGCAGACTTCTCTTAATTTACTTTTGGATTTCTGGATTTTTCAAAACACGTCTTCCATTTTCAAAGATAGACATGTTTCTAGGGGAAAGTGTTGACTTGTCTTTTGGCAAGGAAGTCATACAAAGGATTTACGGTTTTCTAAGTGCTCTAATCTTGAGTTCGAATTCATGAAAACTCGCAGCGATTTTGTCAAAGTCGCGAAGTATTCAAAGGCTTGGAAATAAGGTTAATCCCCATATTAGAATTTTCGGTTCGGTGGGATCAGATCATCAGAGACTATGGCTCATCATCTTTGGTTCGTCTTAGTTCGGATCGACATTACTCTGGCAAAACAAAATCAACACTTCGTATTGGGAAAAAGGTTTCAGATCAGTATTCTTTGGCTCGTGGAGATTTCGTACTCCACCTCACTCAGGAAATTTCATATCCCACTCAAGGATACGAAATCATGGTATCAACTCTGGTTTCTTCGTATCCTAAGCAGGTACACGGAGTGATGGATGGCTCTCATGGGACTAGGCATGGGATACACGTACGATTTTTTTATCCTCCGTTTCTTCTCTGGAATTCGTATTCCACTCAGCGATGTGAAGTCTGGCAAAGCATGTAATATGAGGTCATCATTTCTTATAATGCATTGGGGATACTAATTCATATTAGGTCTCCGCATTTGGCAAACATCAAGAAAGGCATAGATTCTTCTCATCTCTAGGTATACAAAAATCATATTTTGTATTCGGAATTTGAGTGTGTAACTACCCACTCGGAATGGGCTTAAATTCCAACCCATAAAAGGCCCATCGAAACTTAGAGCTACTCTAAACGGATCATTGGTTCTTATAAGGAATTACAAAACAGATATATGGAGCAGCCTAAACAGAAAATCAGAATCTCACACAGTGGAAGGGATAAAATATAATAGCATAAAATAGATGTATCATTATTTCAAAACCATAAATTATGGTGCAATAAGTCTCACAGATGATAACAGGTACATCATTCATTATCCCAATTACATAACAATAACAATAATAAGGCTATTGCCGTAATAATTAAATCTTCTAGAGGCTCGTCCTCCAAGTAATCGTTCCTTATCCTCAATTAACAATCTCACCTACTAAGCTGTTAATGTTAAGAGGTGGGAGGTCATAACATAAAGTCCAGGTAAATGAATTACATATATGACTAGGAAAAACTATTTCCTATATTTAGCAGTATAAACTCTTAATGTTATGTCTACACAACAAACATACACAGAATTGAAAATATGAGTTGGACACTCTAACCATTACCTAAGGCATATATGTAAATCTAAAGGCGGACATGTTTACAGTCACTTAATACCCTACAAGGTAATTTTAAGGGCATACATTCTTAAGGTCGCTTAATAACCCACGAGGCGGGCTACTCCTAGTCACTTATGGACATTTACTAGTTTATTAAAGGTGTACATACCTACAGCCACTTATATCTTATAGCGGACCCCAACCACTTATGACCTCGTCTCTAGCATCAACGTTATAAATACTTTCTCTTGTAGGTTGAGAAATAGTAACGACCACTTACAACTAGGTTAGGGCCAGGAACTCAACTTCATTTTAAGAGAACCCTACCGATGGACCTTCTTGTTACCATCTAGCTGTCCTTATGGGTGAACTCCTAGCCACTTAATACTTCCCTTAGATGGTGATTACTTCAGGTCGTATATATAATTCGTCCCAAGGTCAGCCTTCATTAGCCCCCAGATAAGAAGTGGACATTACTTGGAGAACTACCATACTCATGTTATCGTCTATTAAGACAATTTAATACCTTATAGGAGGAAAGCGGACCCAATGACCATTTAAGAACTTTGTAAGGATGATTCCTATGACTTGGATCTTAAACCAAGTGGTGAACCTTAGGAATGACCTAGTCCTAACTACTTAATACCCAAATCAATGTAGGTCAGCCACTTAATACCTTTTCTCTAAGGCAAGCCTACTTATCACACACACACACACACACACACACACACACACACATATATATATATATATACACACACAAATATATACACGCACACTAGACATCACTAATCACTTGTAAATGCTGGATGTGTCAAGCAGTTTTGGCAAACTTCTACTACAAGTTGGACCTAAACTTGTATCATAGTGTACTAATTATAATGTCTCATGGAACTTAGACCACCCACATTAATGCGGCAAACTTGTAGATGATGGATATCCCGACCAGTTCCAGATAGGCTTCTACAACAAGTAATGGTTAACCTCGTGTCTATGTGTCATTAATATATATATATATATATATATCCATTAACACACACAAAGATACAAATTTCTATGGGGACATTCAAATTAAATTCCTAATTTAACTGTATTTATTTGCACTTAATACGTAATAATATCACATTATTTACGTTATATATATATACATATATATATATATATATATAAAGGAGTGAATTAAGCAAACGCAATTAACGTCCTAACCATGTTTTGAAAATTCAATCCCTATTTTAAATTAGAGGTATACAAGTTATTATTTCTCATTTTTCCTTCAATCATGACATAAATATACATATTGGCATGTAAAATGGAAAAACAATAATAGCAACACAGAACTTGCAACCTAGTTTTGACTTGATTTTATTAATAATAGAAGATAAACAAAGTGCCACTTTTATGTACGTTTATACACAAAACCTTAATATCTGGTCATCTTATAAACAATACGTTCAAATACTTATTTAGAAAAATAGAGGTTTAAACTTATTCAAATTTACAATTCCATCCAAATCTTAACCTTTTGCATAAAACAATACATATTAAATTACACAAAATAAAACATGATGAATATGACAAATAAAGAGAATTATACAACATTAATCGTACTTCTCTTTGATTATCTCAATAACCTAAAACTTCCTATACAAATAGGTTGACAATTTCTTTGTACTAACAATAAGAAAATGGATGATTTGAGGAATTTTGTGTTGCTTTCTTTTGATAATAACTCAAATCTTCCTTGGCACAATAATCAACTTTATACAAAAAAATAGAAAGTAGTATATTAAATGAATCCACTCACAGTGTTGTAAGAATGTGCAACAACATAATTGAGTAAAATAAGTTTTTGATTTGGCCTTTGTAAACAATTGTGCTCCACCCTTTCAAATCTATATATATATATGTGTGTGTATATATAATAATTACGTATTAGAATCTTATTGTGACACCCTGCATTTTTATAATATTAATTCAATTAAATAATTACTAGAAAATGACGAATGAAAAATGGACATTTTGGAATTTGCAGAATTGGGCTTGGAACGTGTACCATTGTGTTCGTTGCATTTTTCTGATAAATTTACATATATAATATGTTCCGAATGGAGTTTGTATGGAGGAATTATGTATGTATGAAGTTTAGCATCAGAAAATATTTATGCATACGTATAATTTATAATTTTAATTATATGTACGTAGAAAATTCTAGGAATAACATTTGAAATGGGGATAAGGACATAAATAAAAGAAACAAATAAGAAATAACGTTAACAATAATCACGTTAAGGAAATAAATTAACTACGTATAAATCATTGTTAAAGGCATGTGCACGTTTTCTTTGAAAACATGTATGGGTTAACCCAAGAAAGCGCTTAGGTCGACCTAGTATCGACCTTATGTCGACCCAGGCCGATGTTGGGTCGACCCAGGCTAGGCTGGCAGCGTGCGTTCTTAGGGTTGTTACGTGGTTTATTATACAAACAACGGTTCTCATCAGTTTTCCATGAATCTAATGAGCTAGGTTCGTTTGAGCGGCTATAAATAAATGTCCACGGACAACCGTCAAACTCATTATTTTCTTAGTAGATGCCGAATCCCTATTGTTTCATTTCTTCTCCAAATTTTTTTTGAATCAAATTAAATTAGTTCGGGTCTTTAGAAACAAGAATTTGAGAATTAAATTCATAGCTTAGGATTTTAGGCGCTTAGAATTCCTTTCTATGCGTTGTAAGTTCCATGAATCTGATTCTAATTCAATTCTTTTGTTTTCTTTTGGGTTTTAAATTGTAAATCGTTGTTTATTACGATATTGAATTAAATTAAGGAGAAACCACGGTTAATAATTCTAAATCAGATTCTGGAATCGGAAAGCTAACAGATGAGTGGATTTAAATTATGCCTTTTGGTAATGGTATATTTATCGTTTAGTTCCTAGTAATTCTTAATGTAAAGAATAACTGAAATTGTGGTAATTGTGAGTCAATTCATTCCCTAAATGCATTAAGAATATTACTGCTATGTAAATTCATTCCTATATATTTCTGTTTGGGCTTAAGAAATTACTATAATATTAAGATTTTGAATCTGACGATGATTATGTGTATATTCCTAGGATTATAAAATTGACGGTAAATTGTGTATATTCCTAAAAATTATTATTAAGAATATGACTAAGATGTTGGGTTCAGAAAGATTGCAATAAATTATGATAACAATGGAATAAGAATTAGTAAGCCTAATTTTATATAGAAATTTACCATAAATAAATTGGAATTGAGAATTGTGTAAGAAAACAATAAATAATATATAACTCGGAAAAAAGGGCATGAGTGGTGGACTGGGTTGGTTGGGGGTGGAAAAGGGATAAATTTCCATAATTGCCATTACGGTAAATTACAGAGAACGTAGTTGCAAGAAAAATAAAGGTAGTAGGGATTAGTGTGAAATAGGGCTTTTTGTCGTATTACATGCTAATCAAATATATGTATATACGTGATGTAATAAAGAGAAACAACTTGCATCTACAAATCTTGATTAATGTGTATTATTGAAATATATTTTTATACATTTCCACCAACCAATTTAATGAAGTGTGTGAAATATTTTCTATAATAATAAAAATGTACAAGACTATAAATAAAGAAAGGTTACAATAGTAAAGGTTCGCTTAAATAATAAGGAACTTAGGGGAAATATGATGAACGGGAATATAACTTATTATAATTAATTATATGAATGAGAATGAAATGTAACAGGTAGGCTTGTCCTAGGGACAAGTGGAATTATAACGTAGGTTATAATTAATGGTGAAAAGAGAACTTACTAATAAACCTTAGTTAAGATAACTAAGTTAATAAGCAGACCCACAACAATTGTGGTAATGATATTACATGAGATTATAATTAAACGAGAATAAAGTAGGCCTATTATTAGTAAACTTATAATTGGTAAGATTTAAGTTAATGAATGTAATAATAAGAAGAAGTCCGTTTCGGTAGCATGGGGCTGATTGGGGAAGATAAGTGGCTCATAGATATGGTATGTTCTGCCAGCATATGGCTGATTGGGTAAAGCAAGCGGCCAAATATATGCTAATAAACTAGTAACATGAAGAGAAAATAAATGTTCAAATAATCAAGTTAATTAGCAGTGTGATAAGTTAAAGCAAGTGCTCGATTAGAAGATTAGACATTTTATCTATTAACAAAATGGCATGATAGGATTGGACCAGTCCGTCCATATAGAGATGAAGAACCCAACGAGATAGATCATCGTGGTGTTTGGTGACACGAGGGAAGCACGTCCAGCTGATTATTCTATGGGACAAGAGGGAAGCAGAAGCTTCTGCAGGACATGGTAGGTACCCTGAGATGGCCCTCTAAGGAACAACTAAATGAAGTCGTCGCTCGGACGCAAGTCTGTTGCACCATCTAGAGTATACCTCGACTACAATTATGATGTAGTTGCCATAAGACTGTGGCAGATGGCATTGGGTGATTTGGCGATTTTCCTCGCACTGGGAGGAGGTAGTTAAGACCAGAATAAGAAAAGTAATCATCAGATACTTTTCATCGGCAATCAGTGGGAAGCGGAAATACTAAGAGCTAAACCAACAGACCAACAATCTTTCACTATTGGGACATTGGTTGAGGGACACACCAAATTGGAAGTTAGATTGGTTGATAAGTCATTCATTAGTTGAGGGTAGGGCCAGGGTAGGGCCATAGCCACCATGAAAAGAGACAGACCATATGTGGATATCTATAATGTACGCCTAACGAAGCTATCTTTTACATTTATCGAAAGCTCTCGACCGATTTCCATGCATTGGATGCAACCCTATTACACTACTCAGGTTATAGTAGGCAGTACGTTCGTGCAAGGGTCTACATACACGCACCGCGTGGTGTATTTTAGACGTTTGGGAATTATCTGTGTCAAGACGAGGTTTAACCGAGGAGTTCGGATATGACCATCCATACATTTACGTGGCATAGCGATGGTGGTTCTATGCGATTACATGGCATAACGATGGAGATTTCTGTATGCGGTTCGGCATAGGATGAAGGTTGTGCATGCTTCCGCGGTGTGATCGTGGAGACCATACGAGAAGGGTACCATGTGGAGTACCTTGAGATGTTGGGCATAGCTACATATATATTATATTAGGTTTTATCTATTGGGGAGTAGATGAGTGCTATGCGTGTACAGTGCCTAGAGTGTTATTAACCTGAATAACCTAATAATTAAGAAAATATGACTAAACAGTATATGTAGGGTTATTTCACAATGTATAATTTGTCCTCGCACCAGAACTTGTGTTCTCACCCCGTCCTCATCACATACTCGCACGTTAGATTTATGGAAAAGATTTGGTAGCCTTTAGACTTTTGTTAGGAAGTGGCATTATTTCGCTCAGGCTATATTTGATTATTATATTTTATCCACTCCATTGTGACATGTTTTATCAAGCTTTGTTATATTTATTGACTCTATCTTTTCTATAGGATACCAGACAAGCCAACTCGAATTTCAGTGGTTTCAAATTTAGAATTTTTGAAAAATCTGGACCTATTGGAATTTAGGTTGTTACAGCTAGTGTTAAAGCTCAGGTTTAGGACTTCTATATATAGTTAGTGAGTATTGCATTTGTATTTTAGGATATAGGTGCATTTGTATTTTAAAATATAAATATTATATATATATATAAATATCCACGAGACTGACCCAATTTTGGGAAAATGACACATGTAAAGTATTGAGTAATGAGTTCCTACACCAATGTTATGATTGTAAAGGGTCCTAAAAGAGTAAGTTCTGGCTTAACCTTAGTATGGGGTGTATGATAGATTTGATGATTAATAGGAAAGTTCACGTGTCGATAATTGGAAACTGATGGTATGTCCATATTGTAGGTGGGTAATAAGGTTTTTTGTTTGGAAAATGGATGGATTGCGAAGATATATATATTGTGTACATAGGCAGAACGGGATTTAGACGCTACTAGTAGTTTGGAAAGTTTGCTTGAGGATTAGTGAGGTAGTAAATTTATTTCATGCAAGAATTTTTCAAAAGTGTGAGCTTGGAGAGAACCTTATACTTAGTCCCACAATTAAACTTTTAAAAGAACTTGAAATAGAAATAGGTATACTAAAAGATTTCTAAAAGAGATTTCAAATTTAAAAGTTTAAAAGTTATTTGGAAAGTTATTGATTTTGGCGTTATTTTTTTTGAAGAAAGTATAAAGATTTGTTTTTCAAAAGAATAATATGTGTAAGCAAGTTGTGGACTTAAGTCGCAGTGGTAGAAAAAGGAAGGCATGAATAAAAGAATTAAACATGCATGTTGGATAGATAGATTATTCAATATTGAATAGAAGTAATCAATTCTTATTTCCCTAAATTTTTGACTCTAAGAAGTAGGGAAGTAAAAATTGAAAATTGTTCAATGTTGAAAAGGTTATATGGTAATGTATGTGAACTGAGAAAAATAATGTTAGAAAATTGTCTCTCTAATGGGTACTTTTTTAGTAAAAAGGATGAAGGGAAATTAAAACTTGTATAATTTATGTGGAAAGGAAGTAGAGAGTTTCTGCTTAAATATTGATTTAAAAGTTGATACAAGTTAAGTGGAAAAGGCTGGTTAATTTAAATGAGAATTAAGTTCCCTTCAAATTCAGTAATAGAATGAGAGAAGATTAAATTTTCAAGGAAAGGCCAAGAACATACCTAATTGGAATATTAAGGTAAATGAAAAGTAAGAGCAAATTTGGGATTCTTGTATAGAAAACTGCGGTATGACGTGTGATTAATGGAAATCCCATTTTTAGCACTTCTTAGGAAATTAGAAGACATGATATGTTGTCTTACTTTAAGAAATGATAAGAACTAGGCACAATGATGTGAGGTTACTTCATGGTGAAGTAACGGTTGTCAGGTTTGTATCCGTTTAGGTATCGGGTGTGGTTAGCCTATGGATATCAGTATGTCATTGGTAGACAATTGAGAATAGCTCATAGAACTAGCAAGTACGCGGAATGATTTTGTAGAGAGTGGTAGATGGGAAGGAGGAGTGTTATTGTTGGATGGATTTAGTGATGATAACCTTTTTTATGTCACGAGGACATGGTCTTAGGCCTTCTAGTTTGAGTAGGTAGCCACATTTAAGCATCGTACCTTTTCCCTAGTAGTGATTGCAGTAGAGTCTGTTTTCATTTAGTACGGAATTACACTCCTATGTAGTATTATATTTTATTGTTAAAGATGGGATGGTTTAGTATGGCATTCTTTTTCCGGGTATATGGGACGAATACTAGAAAAGAATAAAGACGTATGATGTCAAAAATAAATTAACTATGTAAGTAAGAAATGAATGACTAAAAGGAAAACAAATAAAATGAAAAGTAATAAAGGCTATAACTGCAATAAACGAAAACAGTAACAGAAAATATATTCTCCCAAAGTTTGTTTAGGAAAGTTGAAAAATAAATTCTTCTTGTGTAAACTGTGATTGGAAAAGAAAGTAGAAATTTTTGTAAAATAGTTGCCAAAGGTTCCAAGCACAGGGAAAATTGTATGTAAAACTGAAGTGGAAAATAATGACTTTCCCACTTCCTACCTTTTTTTAACATAAGAAACCAAATTTGGAAAATTAGTTTTTTCTGAAATTCAAAATTTTAAAGTTCGTTGGTAGGGTTAGGATGCAAAAATTTGATGAACTACACTCTTACTCTTTGAGAGTGTGAGAAAATTGGATGAAAAGATATTTGTGATTATAAAAATATTGCACTCATATAGAAATTGCAAGTATATTTAGCTTGTGTGTATCATGTTTTCAAATTATTTTTGAAAAAGGCAGCATTCATGTAGGAGGTATCGCTTAGAAATTCATTGCATACATGAATTTTATAATGTACTGCACTAGCATGTAGGTGGTTGCGAAATTGGATGTACACATGATGGTTGTAAATTATGCGAGGAATTACATAGGAGCACCTTTTATCAAATTTTGGGTCGAAATTTCTAAAAGGTGGGAGAATGTAACACCTCGCATTTTTATAATAGTAAATTCAATTAAATAATTATAGAAAACCACGAATGGAAAAGGGACATTTTAGGAATTTGTAGAATTGGGCTTCGGAACATATACTATTGCATTCACTACATTTTTTTGATAAATTTGTATATATAATATGGCCCGAATGGAGTTCATACGGAGGAATTATGTACGTATGAAGTTCAGTGTTGGAAAATCTTTATACGTAAATAATGTGCAAAAATAAATTATAATCTTAATTATATGTGGGCAAAAATTTCCAGGTATAATATTTGAAATTTGAAATGGGGACAAAGCTAAGAATAAGGGAAATAAATAATAAATAACATTAAGAATAGTCAAGTCAGGGAAATAAAATAACCATGTATAAATCACCATTAAAGTCCTATACACATTTTCTTTGAAAAGTGTACGAGTCGACCCAAGAAAGCGCTTGGGTCAAACTAATGTCAACCCTGTGTCGACCCAGGCCGACATTTGGTCGACCCAAGCTGGGACGGCGGCATGCATTTTTAGGGTTGTGACATGGTTTATTTTATAAACGACGCTTCTGATCAATTTTCCACGAATCTAATTGACTAGGTTCCTTTGAGTAGCTATAAATAAACGTCCAGGGTTAGTCATCGAACTCATTATATTCTTAGATGACGTCGAAGCCCTACCGTTTCATTTCTTCTCCAAGAATCAAATTAAATTAGCTTAGGCCTTCAGAAATAAGAATTGGAGAATGAAATTCATAGCTTCAGAGTGTAGGTGTTCTTTTGTTTTATTTTAGGTTCTGAAATTCAAATTGGTGGTTATTACAATATTGAATCAAATTTTAGAGAAACCACGGTTAATATTTTTGAATCGGATTCTGGAATGGGAAAGCTATCAGTTGAGTAGATTTAAATTATGCCTTTTACTAATGGTATATTTATCATTTATTTCCCCGTGGTTCTTAACGTAATGAATAATTAAAATTGTGGTAATTGTGATATAATTCATTCCCTGAGTGCGTTAAGAATATTACTCTTATGTAAATCCATTCCTATATCTTTTTGTTTGGGCTTAAGAAATTACTGTAATATTAAGATTTTGAATTTGACGATGATTATATGTATATTCCTAAGACTGTAAATTTGACAGTAATTTGTGTATATTCCTAAAAAGTATTGTTAAGAATAGGACTAAGATGTTGGTTTGAAAAAGATTACAGTAAATTATGAGAACAATGGAATAAGAATTAATAAGCATAATTTTGTATAGAATATTACTGTAATTAAATTGGAATTAAGAATTATGTAAGAAAATAGGAAATAATATATAACTCAGAAAAGGGAATAAGTAGTGGACTGGGTTTTTTGGGGGTGGAAAAGGGATACATTTTCATAATTACCATTACAGTAAATTATAGAGAACGTTGGGATTAGTGTGAAATATGAGGTTCTGCAGTATTGCACACTAATCAAATATATATATGATGTAACAAAGAGAGTAATAGTTTGCAACTTCGGATCTTAATTAATGTATATTATGGAAATAGATTTTTATACATTTCCACCAACCAATTTTATGAAGTACGTGAAATATTTCATGTAATAATAAAAATGTACAAAATGGTAAATAAAGAAAGGTTACAACAGTAAAGATTTGCTTAAATAATAAGGAACTTAGGGAAAATGCGATGAACGGAGAATATAACCTATTATAATTAATTATATGAATGAGAATGAAATATAATTGGTAGGCTTGTCCTAAAGGCAAGTGGAATTATAACGAAAGTTATAATTAATGTGAAAAGAGAACTTATTAATAAACCTTAGTTAAGGGAACTAAATTAATAAGCAAACCCACAACAAAGGTTGTGGTAATGATATAACATAAGCTTATAATTAAATGATAATAAAGTAGGCTTATTATTAGTAAACTTATAATTGGGTGGATTAAGTTTAATGAATATAATAAGAATAAGTGGAAGTCCGTTCCGGTAGCGTGGGGCTGATTAGGAAAAATAAGTGGCTCATAGATATGGTATGTTCCGGCAGCATGGAGCTGATTGGAGAATGTAAACGGCCAAGTACAAGCTAATAAACCAGTAACTTGAAGAGAAAATGAATGTGTAAATAATCAAGTTAATTATCAATGTGATAAGTTAAAGTAAGCACATGACTAAAGGATTAGACATAGGTTCTAATAACACAATGGCGTGATGCGCTTGGACCAGTCCGCACGTATGGAGATGAAGAACCCAACGGGGTAGATCATTGCGGTGTTTGGAGACACAATGGAAGCACGTCCAACTAATTATTCTACAGGACTAGAGGAAAGCACGAGTTTCTAAGGGACATGGTAGGGTACTCTGAGATGGCCCACCGAGGAACAACCAGATGAAGTTTCCACTCAGAGGCAGGTTTGTTGCACCATCTAGAGTACACCTTGACTACAATTATGGTGTGATAGTCAAAAGGCTGTGACAAATGGTGTTGGGTGATTCAGCGATTTGTCTCGCTCTGCGAGGAGGTGGTCATGACCAAATTAAGGAAAATAATCGTCAGACACCTGTCATCGACAGTCGGTGGGATGCAAAAAGACTAACACTACAACAAAAAGTAGTTTTAACTACTCCACATCTAATACGACTGTTAGCCGTTTCAAATATAATACGGCTATAAGTCGTATTTATGTGTGTCATAGCCATATTAAATTGACATGGCTAATAGTCATATCCAATCTAGTGCCTAATTTTGGTGCACACAAACCATCATATCCCTATTCTTTTCCACCATTTATCCCTATTCCCCAAAGTATTTTGTAAAGCAAACAAACCGATGCCAAAAAATAGAAAATGGAGGTAGCCTCCAACACCGACCCTCGACGGTAATCTCCAACAACCTTCGACAACCTCTACCACTAACCCTCGACGAAGAAGGCAGCACCAACATGCACAACATCCAACACCTCATTGCCAACCTCCATTACCAACTTCCATCACCTCATCGCCACCCTGCCGTCGTCACCGGAGCACCAAGGTGAGATTTCGAAATATTATAATCAATTGGTCAAAATTTCATTGAACTATACAGATTTGGGTTTAATCAATGACTACTATTAAATATGAATTGGGTGCAATACGAATTATACACTTTTGTCGCCTTGCTTGTGATATCAAATGAACTTGACTCTAGTTCATGTATAAATACTTGTATGTATAGATATGGTATAAAATATTTGATTAGTCTGGAAATTTTCATATATGTCCATTATGAATATAATGATTGTCAGGTTTCAATACTGTTTGATCAATGAAATCTGTTTGCATTGAGCTCATGATATTCAAACTTGCAGCATCGAGCTCATAACCGAGCCTTCAATTGATCCCATATTAGGATGGACTGAGTGAGTCTCAGTTCAATCAGGTGATGAATGTAGAGTTGTTATGTACCACACAAGTATATATAACTTGTTTGATGGTATAGGTATAACTTGAATTTATCTCCTGATAATGTTTCTTTAAATTGTATAACTTGTGTCTTATAAATAGGTATTTTAGCAGAAAACAAAGTCTGCTATCCAAGAAACTATGATTTCTACATGTGCTCTCATGCAGGAATGACCAAGCCCTTAACCAAGCCCATATCAGAATGGACTAAGCGAGTCTCGGTTTAATCATGTGATGAATGTAGAGCTGTTAACACCACACAAGTATAACTTATTTGATCATAAAGGTATAACTTGAATTTATCTCCTGATAATGTTTGATTAAATTGTATACCTTGTGTCTTATAAATAGGTACTGTAGTAGGTAACAAAGTCTTCCATCCATGAAACTAAGATTTCTACATGTGCTCTCATGCATGGATGAGGCATAAGTAATAATTTCCGAAAGATCAAAATTTCCAAAGGTGTGGTTAGTTGCACAAATAATAATTTGTATGTTACCTTAAAGCGGTTCTTACATAAAGGACTTTAAGGCATCTAAGGTAGCATACAAATTATTACTTGTGTAACCAACAACACCTTTGGAAATTTTGATCTTTTGGAGTTATTAAATGAGCTTGTAGTTTCGATGGAGCGGTTCACAAAAATAGGAACGTCGTCCGATTTGGTGGGATAAGGCTAGTCAAAAAGAGGCACTTTTGATTAATCCAATCCCACCAACTTCGGATGACGTTCCTATTGTTGTCGGACAACTCTATAGGAACCACAAGCTTAAGCCTCGCCCCTACCTTGAAAAGGGAGAACTGCTACTACAGGTATGTTAGATACTTTATACATGAATTTCTACTTTATGTTACGTTTGTTAGTTGTTGGTCACCTTGTTTACACTATGAACCCAAACTATGATAATCATGAACCCAAACTATGATACACTTGGTATCACTTGGTACTTATATGATGTACTTGGTATCGCTTGGTACTTATATGGTGTACTTGGTACTTGGTACTTGGTATCGCTGGTACTTATATGATGTACTTGGTACTTGGTACACTATGCTTATTCACTCTACTAATCATGAACACAGACTTGATACACTATGATAACTATGATACACCTGATAGCTATGATAATCATGAACCGAGACTTGAAACATATATTAATACACTTGTTTGGTCTGTCACATATTGTGTTGAGTGATAATTATGAACCCATACTTGAACTTGAAAATTTTGAACAAAAGTTCATTTACGTGATGCTATATATACATTTTTTCAAGTGGCCTATGTTTTGTCTTGCTGTCCATTTTGTTTTGTACTTGAACTTGGATTGTCTACTTTTCCATGCCATGAATAATGTGCAGACTGGTTGAACCTTGCATGTTTGCATGCACATCATTTTTTCAGCCTTGTCCGTTGACTTATACAGTTGCATTTTTGGACTTGTGGCTTGTGTATATGAACTTGTTTGTAACCCAAATATCATGAGTAGTGTAGGAAATTGATGGTATATTGATGTTTTGGTTGATACTGGTAGGTGCAAGCAGACATTTTGATAACATATGGCGATCCAAAGGAGGTTATATGAAGCAGCTGAACAAACACAAGATGATCTTCTTGTTGTTTAGAGTCATAGGTTACTAAAAGGTGTTAATTTAAATACATGTATTATTGTGGGTACCTGAAGCTATTGAGTGGTGTGGGAAAACCATTTCCCTTCTTATAATATATGCTTAAATAAGGTATATTATTGTTCTTGATCGTCTGTTAAATAAGATGTTTTATTGTTCTTTATGATGTGCTAAATAAAAAGTTTTATTGCTTTTGATCATGTATAATAATATTATCGTTTGATATGTCTCAGAATGATTATATATGTGGTAATGGAACTATTTTTTGCATGATAATTAGATTATGTTTAATTAGGTCTAGGATAATCGATGCATTAGGTGCGAATAAAATCCTTGTTATTCAATTAATTACGGCTTTGAGCCATATCTAAAAGGACATAAGTTGTATCTAATAAGTATGGATAGCAGAGCAATTAGTTATGGCTCTGAACTGTATCTAACGGATCAGTTAGATACAGCTATATTTTGTGTCAGTTGAGGAAACTAAGCATGGTTTAAAGCCGTGTCTAATCATTAAAGATGCCATTATTAGCTACGTATAAGAGTCATATTAAACTTCATTAGAAACGGCTTTTATCCATGACTAAATTACATTTATAGTGTAGTGTAAGAGCTAAAACAACAGACCAACGATCTTCCACTATTAGGACGTAGGTTGAGGGATACGCCAAATTGGATGTTAGATTGGTTGATAGGGGCACGTCATTAACTCTTGATGTAGTCTTTCATTAGTTGAGGGAGGGACAAGGGTGGTGTAACGACCTGCATTCTACGCATCACAGGATCGTAGAATATTTCTTTCATTCACATATGAAGTCGTATGATCATTCCACTTTGGGAGACGACTATTGGGGTCAATTCCCATGCTCATGATTTTTGCCGATTTTTAAGTGACCATTTTGCCCCTAGCTAGTACTGTATTGGGCATAACTTTTGATTGGAAAGGAATTTTGACCTGAAACCACTGCCATTAGCTCCGGATGATGGTTTACCTTTCCGTAGAGTGGCCACATTAGTCAAACGGACTCACCGTTTGGGAGATATGGCTGAAACAAGGTTTTGAAGGTGAAAAATAGCTTGACCGGGCCTAATTAGGGTGATTAGCAAGAGGGCCCATGACCCATTTGGGATTAGAGATGTATAGGGGCTAATTAGGGTTAGAAAACATTTCTTTCAGCTGCCACTTTCTTTCTTGGAACCCCAGCAATGGCTCCAACACCCAAATCAACTTCTAGTCACTTTCTAATCAAGTTTTAGCTTAGTCTACATCAAATCAGTATTAGAGCTGCTGTTAGACATCAGTATTCGTCCAAATCAACGAGCTTTCAATTCTGAAAATTTTATTTGTGGCCAAGGTGAGTGATTAGCATTGTTTTGACACTAGTTACAGTTAATTAAGGGTAATTAGTGAAGATTAGCGAATTTCTACACTAATAAATCCTGGAAAAATATCTATAAATTCGAAAATAATGTTTTAGACCTCTGTTAGAAATTTGGTTTATTTGGTTAAGTTTTGCTAATCATATCATTAGTTTTGCCTAAACATGCTTAAGGGAAAATATGGGTTTTTGGGTATATTTGATCCGTTTTGACATGTTAATTCATTGTTTTGGTGTTTGTGGTTAGTTTGCTATGTTGCTATGACTGTTTGGAATGATTTGTGATTGTTTAGAAAAGTTAGATTGGTCGAAAACAATGTTGAATGGCGTAAACAAGTCGTTGGAAAAAGTTGCAGAAAGTTGTGCAGGGTTTCGGATCGGATCGGGTTAGGGGCTCGGATCGGATAGGAAAGCTGGGCAAGGAAATCCGAACCGGACTGAAGTCTGGCACAAAGGAAGCTTGGCGAGAAGGAAAGCCATTTGCATAGAGTTGGAGTTGGGTATGGACCAGGATCAAAGACGAGAGGATCAGATCAGAGCTGAGCATGAGGACCGGATCAGATCGAACTAGGGAGTAAGGATCGGATTGAATAAGGAGGCCACGACCCGGATGGAGTACCACGACCGAACCGAACCGACAACTGAAGGAGGAGAACCACCGAACCGAGCCGCATCCAGGAGTATACTATGAAGCATTGCACCGAACCGAACCGGGTTATATGTATATATCCGAACCGAATCCAGGACCACTTCTATGCGACGATTCTTCTGAAGACCAACTCCAATTCGACCAAAACTCGAGATGCAAAGGAAGTCCAAATGAGGAGCTCTGATTCAGGATTCAGTTGGGAACCAATTAGTGAGCTTCATGATTGGGCTTTGCTGCGGGATGTGTGCTAAGGGTTTGTCGATGTCTGTAACTTTGAATCACTATGTGTAGGGAGTACGTGAACGGATTAAGGGCCACAATGGCCTAGGTACGACTAAAGAGCTATAGGCCAATGAAGTGGGGTCATTTGTAAAGATTTGGTTATGACTCCATGTGGTAAGCTTGGTAGTAGTAGTTGTTGTACAAGTTGAACTCCGTCACTACTTCGATGGGTCTAATGATTGACAGTGGTGGACATCGTATGCTTTTCGCACTGAGTGAGAGATGTGAGGACGTTTGTTACGGTTGACTTGTTTGCCATCATTATGACATGCACACCCCCACCCCCGTTATCTTTGTACCATGTTTAGTGGCAACTTAGAGTATTGTACGGTATGCAGTGCTAACTCTTTGGTTGCAGGTCCAGGTTCAGGTATGGTTTAGTATATCTGTTATTGTTCTGTTTAGCTGCTTATCGTTCATACTAGACGTTTTGTCTGACCCAGATTTTTATGTCTCTTCTTATTACTCTGGGTGCTCTCACGAGCAGACTAGAGACAGGTTAGCTGAGTATGCACGGGTAGCTGATCCGGAGACGAGCAGGAGGCTTCCACGTATGATATATATAGTATTCTCCCTGTGTTATTGAAGATCACTGCTTGGGCATTAGTAGTGCATCTTCTACTTTAGCTTTCTTTTGTTTTAGAGATAGTAGTTTGGAAAGTTGTAATAAGCTGTATTTGGATTTCCGCTGCTAAGTTGGTTTAGTTTTCAGCTTATGAACTGTATCTCCTATTTTATGTCAAGATTATGTTATTATTATATTTTGTTCCATGCGTTGTGATACATTCTACAGGTTCCTTGTTAGTTCATCCTCTTCATTCCTTTCTTTGGAGACCGTTCGGTGTTAGTCGGGCATGCGTATAGCGCACCTTCGGAGGAAATGCAGGCTAGTGCGGGGCGGGCCGTCACGCTTGGTATCAGAGCTCTAGGTTGCGTAGTTAACCTAGGGAAGTCATCAAGGAGAGATAGTATACGTATACGAGAGCGCGTATTTGTGATTATTTTGGTTTTTAAAAGCTATATATATACTATTAGTAGTTAAGGATGAAGTCGCATTGCACTAGCACCACTATGGAGATGGTTAATCGTTTTCTCTTTACAGATTGAACGATGAGCCGATACGCAAGAGGTGCTGGTAGAGGAGCCAATAATGGGAATGTTGCTGACATGCGGACGATGTTTACTGACCTCATGAGGGAGATGCTTAGGGATGTACAGAGGGCAGCTCCCAATGGTGATAATGGTGGTGGTCCAATAGTGTAGGCACCTAGGGCCGATTTCGCCAAGCTGAACAAGGATTATACTGGTCTTGTTGGGAAGCCGTTCCATGGAACAGAGTCGGCTACGGATGTTCAGGATTGGTTGGATAGCTGCGAGCGTATCTTCTAAGATTTGGGTATAGAGGATGCGATGAAGAGAAGGCTAGCATCTCGTCAGCTGCAAGGATGGGCAATGAATTGATGGAATGCTATAAAGGCAGCTACTCCCGAAGATCGGATTATTTGGGAGCAGTTTAAGGTTCGCTTTAGCGATAAGTTCATTCCAGCTGCTCAGAAGTCAGTGTTGTTTGAGCAATTCCTGGAACTCAAGCAGAATGACAGAGCTGTCTCGGAGTATATTGTTGAATTCGACACTTTGTCGAAGTATGGTTTATCTCTTATTCATACTGCCGAAATGAAGAATGAGAAGTTCATAACTGGCTTGGATCAGTACTTGGGGGAAAGGCTTATTAACCACATCGATGAGACGTTTGAATCGATTGTGGGGAAAGCATTGAGGTCAAAGAGTCTTTACCCTAAGCTGAAGACTGAGGTTGCATCTACAGAGGAGCCAAAGCCGCAAGCAAGTGGTGGAGGCAAGAGTAGTTCTCAGAATAAGAGGAAGCAGAATCAGAATAAGGATGGCCAGAAAAAGAGTAAGAAAGATGTTGAGTGCTTCAGCTGTGGTAAGAAGGGCCATTGTGCTAGTAATTGTCGGGCCAAGCCAGCGGATAGGAAGTGCTTCAACTGTGGCCAAGTGGGACATCACAAGGACAAGTGTCCGCAACCCCCTAAAGAAAAGCAAATAGTGAAAGCATATGCCCTTAATGTTATTCCTTCTTCATCGAATGCCCCAACTGCAGCAGAGAAGGGAAAGAATGTTGTTATTCAAGGTATGCTTTCTGTTTATGATGTTCCTGTTAGAGTTTTGTTTGATACCGAGGATTCCAGTTCTTTCATATCTAGTGAGCTGGTAGATAGGTTGGGATTGGAGCCCGAGATTGTCGATAAGCCTTTAGTAGTGACGAACCCGATTGGTGGTTCCACTAACCTTAGCATGATTTGTCGTAATGTGATCTTATCGAGTCATGGATGCATGTTTGTTTGTGATTGCTTTGTTTTTGGCTTTACTAGGTTTGGCATTATTTTGGGGGTCGATTGGCTCCAAAGATACGGGGTGGTGGTAGACTGTGATGGCTTTTTGGTGACGGCTAGAGCGGATGATGGGCGGAGGGTAGTGTTTGGTGGTCTACCCGGTGATGGGGTAATGGCTAGTTTTCTAAATTCCCTCGACATCTCGCATAGTGAGTTGTTAGGTTTGCCCATGGTTGGCCAGTATCCGGATGTCTTCGAGGAAGTGACCGGGCTTCCGCCACACCGAGAGATTGAGTTCCGTATTGATTTGTTGAAAGATGCCAGAACTATTGTGATGCCACTTCGTCGTATGGCACCAAGGGAGAAGCGAGAGCTCGGGGTGCAAGTCAACGATCTTTTGAAGAAGGGATTTACCAGAAGGAGTCTTTCTGAATAGGGAGCACTAGTTGTGTATGCTACCAAGGCGGATGGTTCCCTTCGTTTGTGTGTAGACTACCTCGAGTTGAATAAAGTGACGAGGAAGAATAAGTATCCTCTACCGTGGATTGATGATTTGTTTGATCAGTTGAATGGCGCGAGAGTATTCTCTCAATTAGATCTCACGACAGGTTTTCATCAGCTTAGAGTGGAAGCTGAGAGTATAGCTAAAACGGCATTTCAGACGCCGTCTGGGTTTTACGAGTGGTTGGTCATGCCATTTGGGCTGACTAATGCCCCATCATACTTTGTGGATCTTATGAATAGGGTATTCAGAGATCAGTTGAACAAGTTTGTCCTTGTGTTCAATGATGATCTTTTGGTATATTCGAGGACAGAGGAAGAACACAAGGAACATTTAAGAATAGTGATGGCGGTGTTGAGAAAACACCAATTGAAAGAAAAGTTTTCTAAGTGTCACTTTTGGAGGTGAAAAGTGAGATTCTTGGGCCATGTTGTTTCAGAGAATGGTATTGCCGTGGACCCAACGAAGGTGGCTACAGTACAAGATTGGTCTACGCCCAAGAATGCAATGGACATAAGAAGTTTCTTGGGATTAGGTGGATATTATCATAAGTTTATCCAAGACTTCTCCAAGATAGCAGCACCGT
Organism: Allium sativum; assembly: GCA_030737875.1. Lineage (NCBI taxonomy): Eukaryota > Viridiplantae > Streptophyta > Magnoliopsida > Asparagales > Amaryllidaceae > Allium > Allium sativum. The sequence continues at coordinate 743,871,704 of CM060921.1, forward strand.
TGACTCAGTTGACCAAGAAGAATCAAGCTTTCGTCTGGGACGAAAAGTGCAAGAATGCATTCAAGAGTCTAAAGGACAAGTTGACATGTGCACCAGTGTTAGTCATTCCTAAGGGGAATGAAGAAATGACAGTATATACGGATGCATGTGGTACGGGACTAGGTGCTGTATTGGTGCAAGGAGGTAGTGTTGTAGCCTATGCGAGTCGGCAACTGAAACCGCATGAGAAAAGATACCCTACCCATGATTTGGAAATGGTAGCGATCGTGTTCGCATTGAAGATGCAGAGACATTATCTCTTGGGGGAAAGATTCGAGTCGTTTACCGATCATAAATCGTTAAAGTATCTTTTCTCTCAAAATGATCTAAATCTCTGACAGCAAAGATGGTTAGAATTGGATCCAGAAATGTTAGCAAGTTTGACGATCAGACCCACTTTGATTGAGCGGATCGGCTCTAGTCAGAGGGACGATCCTAACCTATTAGAAATCATCTCCAAGTTAGAGATGGGTATCGATGAGGAGATGAATAAGTATGGGCTTGATCGAGATGGATAGCTTAGAAAGAATGGAAGACTAGTTGTACCCAATGTCAATGGATTGAGAGATGAAGTGCTTAAAGAATGTCATCACTCAAAACTGACTATACATCCCGGTGGTAACAAGATGAACCGAGACATGAAGCTGACCTACTACTGGGAAGGGATGAAAAGAGACATTGGTAAATTTATATCCAAATGCATAAACTGCCAGATAGTTAAAGCTGAGCAAAAGAAACCTTGTGGTGCTACAACCATTAGAAATTCCAGAATGGAAATGGGAACAAGTGTCAATGGATTTCATTGATGGGTTACCAAGGAATAGATTAGGCCATGATAGCATTTGGGTGATTGTGGACCGATTGACTAAGAGTGCAAGATTTATACCCATCAAATCGAACAGGACAACAGCTAAGTTAGCAGAACAATATATAAAGTGGGTAGTGAGTTTTCATGGAATATCCAAAGGCATTGTGAGTGACTGAGATCCGTTGTTCACTAGTGGATTTTGGAAGATCTTACAAGAGGCATTAGGATCAGAATTACATCTCAGTACCGCGTATCATCCTCAAAATGATGGGCAGACAGAGAGAGTGAATCGAGTGTTAGAAGACCTCTTGAGATCTTGTGTACTGGATTTTGGTGGATTATGGGATGACTATTTGCATCTAGTAGAGTTTTCATATAATAATAGCTACCAATCCAGTATCGGTATGGCTCCATTTGAAGCTTTGTACGGAAGACCGTGCAACTCACCGTCATGTTGGGTAGAAACTGGTGAGAAGTTTGTACTTGGACCCGATGTGATAAGAGAAACTTCAGCTAAGATTAAGGTTATCCAACAGCGAATGAAGGCTGCCCAAGGTAGGCAGAAGAGTTATGCTGATAAAAGAAGAAGAGAATTAAAATTCTCCATTGGCGACTTGGTGTTTATCCAAATTTCTCCATTGAAGAGCGTCATACGATTAGGCAGGAGGGGCAAGTTAGCACCAAGATTTGTTGGTCCATTCCCAGCCCTTGAGCAAATTGGGGATTTGGCAAACAAAGTTGAATTACCAGAGAAGATGGCAGGAGTTCACAACGTATTTCATGTTTCCCAGTTAAGGAAGTTCGTGCACGAGCCAGATGTGACTATTTCACCTAAACAGTTGGATGATATCGAAGTTGAACCCGCGGCGGTTGGGAACCGCAAGCCTATGCATATCGTTGGGAACGATACGAAGCAACTTCAAAGGAAAGCGGTGAAATTAGTCAAAGTTCAGTGGGGCGAGAATGAGAATGACTGTACTTGGGAGACAGAGGAGAGCATTAGGAAGACGTATCCAGAACTCTTCGCCTGACAATATTTTAACTTCGATTTAGTTTTTCCGCATGCTAGGATAGGCGTGTTTTGGTTGTTTTTCATGATTGACTGTTGTATATGGTTGGTAGGCATGCGGGATCCTTTGTTTGTTTGGGTTAAGGAATTTCGGGGACGAAATTTCTTAAGGGGGGGAGAGTGTAACGACCCGCATTCTATGCATCATAGGATCGTAGAATATATTTTTCTTTCACATATGAAGTCGTATGGTCATGCCACTTTGGGAGACGACTATTGGGGTCATTTCCCATGTTCATGATTTTTGCCGATATTTAAATGACCATTTTGCACCTAGCTGGTACTGTTTTGGCCATAACTTTTGATTCGAAAGAAATTTTGACTTGAAACCACATTCATTGGCTCCGGATGATGGTTTACCTATCCGTAGAGTGGTCACATTAGCCAAACGGACTCACCTTTTGGGAGATATGACTGAAACAAGGTTTAGAAGGTGAAAAACAACTTAACCGGGCCTAATTAGGGTGATTAGCAAGAGGGCACATGACCCATTTCGGGATTAGAGATGTACAGGGGCTGATTAGGGTTAGAAAACATTTCTTTCAGCCGCCACTTTCATTCTTGGAACCCTAGCAATGGCCTCCAACACCCAAATCAACTTCTAATCACTTTCTTGTCAAGTTTTGGCTTAATCTACATCAAATCAAAGAAGATCTTCACCAAATCAGTATTAGAGCTGCTGTTAGACATCAGTATTCGCCAAAATCAGCGAGCTTTCAGTTCTGAAAATTTTATTTGTGGCCAAGGTGAGTGATTAGCATTGTTTTGACACTAATTACAGTTAATTAAGGGTAATTAGTGAAGATTAGCGAATTTATACACTAATAAATCCAGGAAAAATATCTATAAATTCGAAAATAATATTTTAGACCTCTGTTATAAATTTGGTTTAATTTGGTTAAGTTTTGTTAATCATATCATTAGTTTTACCTAAACATGCTTAAGGGAAAATATGGGTTTTTGGGTATATTTGATCCATTTTGACATGTTAATTCATTATTTTGGTGTTTGTGGTTAGTTTGCTACGTTGCTATGACTGTTTGGAATGATTTGTGGTTGTTTAGAAAAGTTAGATTGGTCGAAAACATCGTCGAATGGCGTAAACAAGTCATTGGAAAAAATTGCGGAAAGTTGTGCAGGATTTCGGATCGGATCGGGTTAGGGGCTCGGATCGGATAGGAGAGCTGGGCAAGGAAACCCGAACCGGACTGAAGTCTGGCACAAAGGAAGCTTGGCGAGAAGGAAGGCCATTCGCATAGAGTTGGAGTTGTGTGTGGACTAGGAGCAAAGACGAGAGGATCGGATCGGAGCTGAGCATGAGGACCAGATCAAATCGAACTAGGGAGTAGGGATCGGATTGAATAAGGAGGCCACGACCCGGATGGAGTACCACGACCGAACCGAACCGACGTATGAAGGAGGAGAACCACAGAACCAAATCGCATCCAGGAGTATACTATGAAGCATTGCACCGAACCGAACCGGGTTATATGTATATATCTGAACCGAACCGAATTCAGGACCATTTCTACGCGACGATTCTTCTGAAGACAAACTCCAATTCGACCAAAACCCGAGATGCAAAGGAAGTCCAAATGAGGAGCTCTGACTCAGGATCCAGTTGGGAACCAATGATTGAGCTTCATGATTGGGCTTTGCTGCGGGACGTGTGCTAAGGGGTTGTCGATGTCTGTAACTTTGAATCACTATGTGTAGGGAGTACGTGAACGGATTCAAGGCCACAGTGGCCTAGGTACGACTAAAGAGCTATAGGCCAATGAAGTGGGGTCATTTTTAAAGATTTGGTCATGACTCTATGTGGTAAGCTTGGTAGTAGTAGTAGTTGTACAAGTCGAACTCCGTCACTACTTCGATGGGTCTAGTGATTGACAGTGGTGGACATCGTATACTTTTCGCACTGAGTGAGAGATGTGAGGATGGTTGTTATGGTTGACTTGTTTGCCATCATCATGACATGCACACCTCCACCCCCGTTATCTTTATACCATGTTTAGTGGCAGCTTCGAGTATTGTACAGTATGTAGTGCTAACTCTTTGGTTTCAGGTTCAGGTATGGTTTAGTAAACCTGTTATTGTTCTGTTTAGCTGCTTATCGCTCATACCAGACTTTTTGTCTGACCCAGAGTTTTATGTCTCTTTTTATTACTCTGGGTGCTCTCACGAGCAGACTACAGACCGGTTAGCTGGGTATGCACGGGTAGCTGATCCGGAGACGAGCATGACGCTTCCACGGATGATATATATAGTATTCTCCCTGTGTTGTTGAAGATCACTGCTTGGGCATTAGTAGTGCATCTTCCACTTTAGCTTTCTTTTGTTTTAGAGACAGTAATTTGAAAAGTTGTAATAAGCTGTATTTGGATTTCCGCTGCTAAGTTGGTTTAGTTTTCATCTTATGCACTGTCTCGCCTGTTTTATGTCAAGATTATGTTATTATTATATTTTGTTCCATGCGCTGTGAGACATTCTACAGGTTCCTTGTTAGTTCATCCTCTCATTTCCTTTCTTTGGCGACTGTTCCGTGCTAGTCGGGCATGTGTACAACGCACCTTCGTAGGAAATGCAGGCTGGTGCGGGGCGGGCCGTCACAGGTGGGGCCATAGCCACCGTGAAAAGAGATAGACCATATGTGGATATTTGTAATGTTGGTTTTAACGAAGCTGTCCTTTATAGGTATCGAAAGCTCCCGACCGAGTTTCGTGCACTGGATGCTTCCCTATTACGGAACTCGGGTTTTAGTAGGCAATACATTCGTGCAAGGGTTTAAGATACACACACTGGGTGATGTATTGCAGACATTAGGTGATTACTTCGTGTTGAGAAAAGGTTCGACCGAGGTGTTCAGATACGAGGATCCATAGGCTTACATGGCATAACGATGGTGGTTCTGTGCGATTACATGGCGTAACGATGGGGATTTCCGTACGCGGTTTGCCATTGGATGGAGGTTGTGCATGCTTCCGTGGTGTAATGGTGGATACCTTACGAGGAGGGTACTATAGGTAGTACCTTGAGAGGTGGCATAGCTACATATATAACATATTAGGTTTGATCTACAAGGGAGTAGACGGGTGTGACTTGGCTTTTAGCCTAGAGTGTTGTTAACAGGAATAATCTAATAATTAAGAAAATGTGACTGATAGGTATATATAGGGTTATTTCAGAATTTATAATTTGTCCTCTAACCAGAACCTGTATTCTGACCCCCTCCTCATAACATATTCGCATGTTAGATTTATGGCAGAGATCTGGTAGCCTTTGGACACTTGTTAGGTAGTGTCATTATTTCGGTAAGGCTATATTTGATTATTATATTTTATCCATTCCGCTGTGAGATGTTTTATCGAGCTCTGATATATTTATTATCTTTGTCTTTTCTGCAGGGTACCAGACAAGCCAACTTGAGTTTCAGTGGTTTCGGATTTAGAATTTTTGAAAATCCGGACCCGTTGGAATTTGGGTTGTTACACTTATATATATATATATATATATATATATATGTGTGTGTGTGTGTGTGTGTGTGTGTGTGTGTGCGTGTGTGTGTGTGAAGTCCAAAATAAATCTAAATCTATATTAGAAGAGATAATATATGTTAGGAAGATAGAAGAAAAACCTAAACCCTTTTCTCTTCCAGAATTAGCGATGGAGTAAGGGCATTATGAAGGCGTGGAGAAGGATGGTTGCATGGTTTTGAGTGAGGGTCTGGGGTCTTAATTATAGTTGATGTCATGTATACAGACCGTTAGATTCAATAAATTAAATCTAAGTAGTATGCTTAATGAAAAATATAAGTTCCTCTTTAAAACAACCCTCACTGAGCTCCACTACAGGAGGGCGACCGACCCCCCTTCTGGGTCGATCCCAGGAGATGATTTCTCCTGTACGTTACTTTTTATTAATTCCTTGATTTATTTTGATATATTTGTTACCTTATATTAATTATTTTTGTCCCCGTTTTGTATAAATATATGCACACACATTTGAATTCAAAAGGAATGTTCTTTTCATGCTTATCCAAATTAATATATTCCAGGTTTATATATTTATTTTTTTGAAATTCAAACTTTGTACGTTAATATATACGCACAACTTGATTTATTAATATCTTTTGTATACGGACTCCGTTTTCAGTAAATAAAATATGAAAACGGATTGGTATCTCACCACGCACGCAACTACATATTTTCATGGCCCAATTCCTAGTTACTCAAATTTTTATTTTTCATCCCATTAGCATATTATTAATTTTTCTAGTTTGTTTAAATTATATTATCCTAAGTTTAGTATATGTTTATTTTACAGGGTGTTATAGGGGGATACGAAGTAAACTTCGTATCCGCTCTTTGTATCTAGCATCACATGGGAGAATTCGTATCCCATATGGGGATATGAAGTTGTGGCTTTGGCACTGAAGATGGTTAAGGCCTGTGGATACGAAGTTGTGCTTCGTATTACATATTTTGTATCCGGCAAAACGATACGAGGACGTGGTATTCTTGGATAATTCTTCAACACTTTTGATTACGAAAATTCCTATATCGTATTTGGCTTTCGGCTTGGACTGGAAATGCTTCTACCCGAAGCAACGCAGAAATTGGTTAAGTACCCGGGGTACATGCCAAACCCGAGATACGAAAGCTTTAGGATTCGAATTTTTTATCTCTTCGCCTATAAATACCCAAGCACCTGGTTGTTTTCAGGATCCTTTGGCTGTTTCATTCCTGCACCCGAGAAGCTTGATCTTAGAACATTTTAATGGCTTCTTTCTTGGTTTTTGTGGCTTTGGAAGGTCTTTTGGGCTTATAAACTTCACCTAGAAGTTCTCTTACAACATTATGGCATTTAGACTGGATCTTGGCTTGCTATTTGGATACTGGAGCATATTTGAAGCTTCTTGGACTTAGGAAGATATTAATGACTCTTTGGGCCGTGCTGGGAATTGGCATGTACTTTGTCATTCACCATTTCGAACTTTGTAAAACTCAAAGTGTTTGGACTTAGATTGAACCTGTAACTGTAATTACTATGATGAATAGTTACAACAAAGCAGATGTAGGCCTTAGCCCTGAAGCACTATAAATTTGGTATTATTTACATTTATGTACTCTGTGTCCTGATTGCTTGGATTGTAATAGGATTTATTGCGTAACCCATCTCGTTTGGTGTTGGCGTGTGCTGGCCAATTCCCCACGTCAACATGTAGTAATAAATATATATATTTTTCATTGGTATTAAACAATTTGATGGTCGATTTTCCCATCGTTGTGTGATTATATTGTTAGTATATTTAATCATAAGAAGGATAAGAGGAGAAAAGTTTCCAGGCTGTTTAGAAAGTATTGAAAACTCGAAAGTGTGACGTGCTAGCCACCCATACGTTCTATTACCTGTTAAATCTGTATCTCATTTCATCCGTGAATTGTCCTCTACCAGCTACTTCAACAAATATGGTTGTAATTTTTGTTAATCAAATATGTAAAATAAAAGTTTACCGCAAAATTTTTATTCGATGTAGCGAAATAAATAAGGAATTTACCCAGTAAGGGTGCGTTTGCGGAAAGCGGAAGCGAGGAAAATAAGAGGGAATTTAAGCGGAGAAGGAAGTTAAGCGGAGAATGCATTTGCTGCTTTAAGCGGATCATGTTAATTTAATTAATTTATGATTAATTAATTTATTTTTTAATTTTAATAAATAATACGTCCCAGCAATTTATACGAACAAATAATAAATTGAAAAATTATAAATTATTCTGATTTAGTTCAAATCAATTTCATTACGTATAACACTTCGATACGATCGCAACGCAAATAACCGCATCTCAAATGAATTTAATTTCCACAAGTTATTAATTTTTTAAAATTATAAAAATTTAAATTGATTAATTAACATTATTATAAGTCTAAACGGGCCAAATCCCTGTGTTTGCGAAATGAGGCAAAATACCCGATTTCAGTTTTTGATGCGATGACGCGTCAAAAACTCTAACGGGGTATTTCTACCCACGAACAACCCCTAAATGCTTAAGAACTTTCATTTAGTAGGTTGATTGGGTACAAATATGACAACTCGCTCACAATTTTCATTCTATATAAGTACCTTTAAGGGTGTTTTGTCATGTGTTTCTAAGCTATTATGCATTTAAACTTGAATGAAAAGACATTTATACTTCGGATTAGGGGTGAGCATTATTTGGTTAAACCAAATAAACCAACTGAATAATTTATTTTGGTCAGTTTGGTTCGGTTTTGAAATTAGATTGGTTTGTAATCGGTTCGGAAAAATATTTAGTTTGGTTATCTGTTTAACCAAATTAACCGAACTTTTATTATGTTTTAAAACTTATCAATATTATAGTAAATCTTTCAGGTTAATTTAGTTATCTAAGTAAATTTTAATCATCACATATGTATCAAAAATACTTTTGTGAAGCATAAGAATCATAAATAATAATATGTTAATAATATATTCATAATTTATATCAAATTATACTTAATATTATGAACATAAAAGTGTAAAATATTTTTAGTTTGGTTAAATCGGATAACCAACCGAACCAACCAATCTTAATTTGGTTGGTTTGGTTTGGTTTTCATTTTTATTGGTTTTAGTTTGGATTGACAATTTTTATAATTGGATAAACCAAACCAATCAAACGCTCACCCCTACTTCGGATTATTATTTTCTATCTTGAATCTGTTTTGGTATAAAGCAACAAAATTTGTACTATCAACCTAAGTCTTATAATCAAACTTGATGGCAAGTGATATTTACACAAGGGAAAAAATTTGATAAGGACAAAAAATATAAATTATTTATCCAAAAGGACAGTCCTTTAAAAAATTTATGTGAAGGACAAAAGCCCAGTCCAGTAACACAATTCAATCAAAAAACACATCCGTCCGTTCTCTCAAAAAACTCTCTGCATTCCGTTTTACTTCACAAAATCGATCGTTCGTACTTTCAAAATTTCGTACAAAAATGTCATCCGAAAACCCTACGAATTTGATTGTTGAAGAAGAGCAAACTAAATCGCCAGACATTCAATCTAAATCGGCACAAGTTGATTCGGCGGAAAATCAACCCGAAATACCTATTGATCAAGTTCAGACGGAAGCTGAAACCCTAGAAATGGGAAAAAATCAAGCCGATTTGAATCAAGCCGATTTGAATCGTACCAAAACCATGGAAATCCCAACTAATCAAGCCGCTGGAACCCTAGAAATCGACGAGCCAGAAGGAGAGGCCAGTCTGAGTACGGAAGGGCAAAAGTCGATGACTAACCCTACAGAAACAGAAAAAGATGACGAAACCCTAGCACAAATGCTACAAAAAGTAGTTCAACACAGAGAGAGAAGAAGCAAAAAAAGAAATGATAGAGAAAGTGCTATGAAAGATCAGAGAACTACTAGAAAGAAGATTGAAGAGGCTAAAAGCGGAGAAGAAAACTCGGTATAAATATTTTAAAAACTCTGATATCAGTTTTTTTGAGTGCTAATTAAATTTATTTGTTCAGTAGCATAGTATCAGTTTTATTAGGATGGTAGTATCTGTTTTTGTTTTTGTTTTTCTTAACTAAAATTTAATTAGGATGGTAGTATCAGTTTTATAAGGATGGTAGTATCGGTTTCATTCTGAAGTGTCTTGTAGTATTAAAACTTATAGTTAGCATGTTGTTTTAGAAATGATACCACAAATTTTTAAAACTATGATACCAGAATGCTTTGAAAATTGCTAGATTAAACTACGTAATTTGGAAAACTGATACCATAATCATAAAAATAAGAATTGTAGTATCATAACTGGGAACAATTAACTAGTGAGCTTTAATGTTGTAGTATAAAAACTGATACCTGGTATCTGTTATGGAATCACACTAGTATCAGTTATGGTAATAAAAATTTGTTTATGTGTATGTGGTATCAGTTCTTCCAGTTAACTGGTATCAGTTTTGAAATTTAGATTAATGGTTCAATTTTTGAAAGCATTTTGTTATCAGTTTTGAATCCAATATGGTATCAGTATTATTACTGAAATTTTATTTACATGAATATAGTGTCATTTTGTTATCTAAATAGTAATTTATTAGTTTTCAATAATGTTTCTATTTTACATTAGGACGATGATTTTGCTAATCCTCGGCCACGAGAACCAAAAGATAAAACAACCGCAAAAGCCGAAAAAGATAAAACTGAATCTGCGTATAGATGTGGGCTACAACCTTCTTATAAAATCATAAAGCTTGTGAAGGAGAAAAAAGCATTAAGCAAAAAACAACTAGAACTATTGAAAAGATCACCATTCTTCAACCTTTTCAATGTTTTCTATGAAGGAAAAATAAGTTTGAAGGAATGTAAGAAATATACGGAAAATTTGGATGCGATTTATAAGTGTTATTCTGCGGAAGAAGGAGCTTTTATCTTTGGCAAAGATAAAATGACAGTAACGGCCAAAGATATTAGCTTACTTTTTGGGTTGCCAATGCTTGGAAATAATATAGAGCCTCCCAAAATGATGACTAGCAAAACAATTCCATCAGCTTGTAAAAGTTACGCTTTACGGAATTTTGGATCATCGACATATATCACAAGACCTGTGATTGAAGATAGAATAAAGAAAATAATAGATAAAGAGAAGGAGTACAAAATGGAAGACTTGCCTACTCTTCTCATTATGGACATTGTAGTTACTTTTTTCTTCCCAAATAATCAACAAAAATTGAGATGGGGACTTCTGCAGTACTTGTGTGATATGGAGAAAATGAAAACAGTTTCTTGGCCATTGACCATTGAAAAGAATTTCCATAAATTTGTTAAAAGTTTCATTCATAATCCAAGGAATATGTCTGGATGTGCAATGCTTCCGCTGGTAATTTATTTGTTTTTTATTTGATTTTTTCTAACATTTGTGAATTTGGCACAACTTTTATTAACTTTTTTTTTGTTTTTTTAACAAAGTATTGCATATGTGAGAAAATGAAGATAATAAAGCCACGATGCTCAGTTAGCGAGAAATACCCAAGATTTGCTAGATGGGATCTACGAGGCTTGAAGGAATATGTTACCGAAAAGTTCCTGAATGACATCAATGAAGGAGAGGTATATGTTTTTTAATTTCAGTTGTATCAGTTTTAGGATTATGGTAGTATTATTTCTTATGATTTCATGTATAAATAAAATTTTCAGGTCTTTATGTAGTATCAGTTTTACTGGACTGGTAGTATCGGTTTTAGTTAAAATTTAATTTTGCATTTTCTTGGTATCAGTTATAGGAGACTGGAGTATCAGTATTTTTAGTCCTGCTTAAAAATTATTTTTCCCAGTATATTGATATCAGTTTTATTAGCCTGGTGGTATCAGTTTTTTGGGTGCTAGCCTGGTGGTATCAATTTTACTAGCCTAGTGGTATCAATTTTCCCAGTATATTTATTTGTCCAGTAGCATAGTATAAGTTTTATTAGGATGGTAGTATCTGTTTTTCTTTTTGTTAACTGAAATTTAATTTTTCACATTCACGGTTTCATTCTAAAGTGTCGAGTGGTATTAGAACTTTAACATTATTATAATCAAAACTGATGTTATCAAAACAAATTTATTTTTTTAGGTTCATGAAATTTCAGACATGCAGCCACATGAATTGAAAAAATTGGAAACAGCAGATGAAATTTCTTCTAAATCAAAGAGATAAGAAGAACGCCCAGCATCAAAAAAAAAGAAAATGTCGAGAACAGCAAACACAAATGGATTCTTTTGAGGACGATGTGAGTATGAGAGTGTTGAAAATTCATATTGACAAAATTGAAGCTGAAAACAAGAAACTGAAAAAAGATTTGACAAATGAAAGATTTTTGAGAAGAGAAGCAGAAAAAAAGGTTGTTAGTTTGGAACAACAGTTGCAAGGAAGAATTACAGTTCAAACGGAACTTCCGGAATCCGATTCGGAAAAGACTAAAAGTGATTCACATTCTCAACATAATGATGAAGGAGGAAAAAGCGACAATGAGAATGTTGACAATGACAATGAGAATGTTGAGAATGAAAATGAAAATTTTGAAACTGCAGAAAAAACAAACCCAGATGAACAAAGCTCAGAAATCAGAAAAAATGTATCGGTTGAAGTCAATCCACCCAACTTCGACTTTGGTATCACACAAATAATTAAGGAAATACAAGAAGAAAGAAAATCGGCCGAGCAACAAGAAAAAAAATGCCATCAAAAGACGATCCGCCATCATATGTAAACAGAATAAAAAAGAGAGAAAGGAAGAAGACTAGAAGAGATTCATTTGACTATCCTACAATTTCAAAAAAAAAAAAAAGGAAAAAAAAAACAAGTATTGAAGTAGGAAAAAACAGGGAAGATCAACCTAGAGAAGAATCAGAAAAAGAAAAAAAACGAAGAGCGGCAACATGAAGAAAAACAAAGTGAGAAAACAGAGAAAAATGTAGAGCAAGAACCAATTAGAGTTGAAAAGCCACTAGCTATTGTGGAAGCATCATGGGCAGAATTGAATTTGTCGCATTGCGACAGTGTTAAATATCTGAATAAAAAACAAGCAGCCTTGGTTAAAGAAAAATTCTCTGTTGCAAAAGCAAGAAATTTGTAAGTACACATTTTTTCTATCGATATTACTAGAGATTCGTTCAAAACTTAACTATAATTTTCATTTCTACATAACAGGGATGTTATGATAAATGATGACACAATTTTTGGTGGTTGCGTCATAACGAAACGTATGCTTGTTAATGTTCTGGAAGGGACCTTCACGGACGGACAGGTACCATATATATGCTTGTTAGTATCTATTTTCAATGCCTGCTAGTATCATTTTTTTTTAGTTATAGTAAATTTTATTTTTGCAGTTTCTTGGTATCTGTTTTAATAGCCTGTTAGTATCAGTTTTTTTAATTTCTGGTAAAAATTTATTTGTAGTAAATTTTAACTAGTGAGCATCTCTGTTTTTGATACTGATCTACTTGTACATGCATTGTGTGCATGTTTGATTGTGCACGTGTTTAAGTTGAAATGATGGACATTTATGTGTACAGTCATAGACATAAATCTGAACTTGTCCTGTCTGTGTGTTGTTGCACCTGTGTCAGATTGTGATGCTTTACCACCCTGTTTTCAATATTGCATACTCTTGCTGCACTCTGGTTCACACTTTAACTAGACCTAGCTGTTTCGTTACGCAATTGAATTATAGGTGTCCATACTGTTGAATTGCTTGGTCCATCTTGTACTTTACATAAATTTTAACTAGACCTGTATCAGTTTTAACATATCAGATTTCATAGACTGGTAGTATCAGTTTTTTTGATTACTCGGTAAAAATTATTTTTCCAGTATCGTGGTATCAGATTTCATAGACTGGTAGTATCAGTCTTTCTGATTACGCGGTAAAAATTATTTTTCCAGTATCGTGGTATCAGATTTCATAGACTGGTAGTATCAGTTTTTTTGATTACATGGTAAAAATTATTTTTCCAGTATCGTGATATCAGATTCATAGACTGGTAGTATCAGTTTGTTTTTATTTCTAGTTAAAAATTATTTTACCAGTATCTTGATATAAGTTTTCATAGCCTGATAGTATCATATTTATTTCGCAATATCATATGACTTCTTATACACATATGTATGTATATTACAGATTATCGACTGGTTTACAAGGTATTGTGCTTTAACAGAAAACAATTATGCAATGCCGACGATGGGAACGGTAAGTAAAATTTCAGGTCACTTTTGTGCAATAATATTTCTTAAAATTAGTAAATAACAATAACAATATTTTTTATGAATAGAAAGCACTGGCTGACAAAATCGAATCACTTATAAAGGCAATAGCTGTTCCCATTTTAGAAAAGGCTGTGATAAACGAGATGACGGAGATTATTTACTTTCCATTGCATTGTGAAGATCACTGGACGCTAGTGACTTTATCATATGCAAATATGCAGTGGGCACATTTCGATTCCAATCGGCCTAGAAGATCAACCACGAACACTAATGGAAGTTTGAAAGCCGCACTAGCATTGGTACGAAGTCACTACTTGTATATGTTTGAAACTACTGTTGTAGTTATATCACTAACATATAACCTGCTTATGTTTTACAGAGAGCTGTAGTTGAGGAATTACTGCCGCAGTTATGGCAAAAACATAATGTTACAAATAAGCAACTCAGCACATCCGAAATGCTTCAAGAAAAATGCGCACAACAAGACTGTAACACGTAATTCTTTACCATATATTAATTTTAATACTCAGCATGAATGAGTATTTATACAACTAACATCATGATTTCCTTTGTACAGGCTTGACTGTGCGATATATGTTATGGTTTTAATAATATCAATGAACAAAACAGCTATTCCTCTAACGGTTGCTCCGAAGAACATGTTGAAATGTAGAGCGCAGCTAGTGTATGAAATTTTGGCAAGCAATGGTTATTGTTGGGATTTAGCAGACTTTATGTCTAATCTTTCTTAGGAGGAAAAATGATTGTAGTTGGTAGTCGAAATTGGTTGGTTGTTAGAAATGTATATATGATGATATTTGTTTCAAAACTACTTGTTTTTAGCTATTGTAATGGACGTCAAATGTTGCAAATGTTCAACATTTCTTGTGGGATTTTTTTTTTATATCATGATATTATATTAGTTTGAAATTGCTGCGATGTTACAAATGAGTTTTATGCTGTCAAAATGCATTGAATCACGTGTTGTGAACTGTTTTATGGTTGTATCTATGAAACTGATATCTCATTTTTTCCAAATTGACATGTATATGTAAAAAAAAAAAAAAAACAGATACCAGATTTAACACAAAACTGATACCAAATTACTATAATTTTAACAAAACATGATAAAAGATGAAATAGCTCAAAACAGATACCCTACTGATGTTAAATATAAATATCCCAAACTGATACCAGCATGAATGAAAAACCAATACTAGAAAACTACTAACTATACCATAACTTATACCACCACGTGATTTGTTATATGCTTAACCATGCACTTGGTCATGTGCTCGATCACGTGCTTGGTTATGTGTTCGGTTATGTGCTTGGTTATGGGAAAAGTCATGGGCTTGGTCATGTAATTTGTCGCGTTCTCGATCATATCCTCAGTCAAGTGCTCAATAATGTACCAGCTCAAGGGTTCGATCAAGTGTCCGATCATAGACTCAGTTATGGGCTCCGTTAAGGGCTTGGTTATCTTCACAATCATGTGCTCATTCACATGCTCGGTCAACTGTCCAGTCATGAACTCGATTATGAGCTCGGTCATACCATATTAATGTATACATAGTTTCAGAAACAAATCTGATACCATGTTAATGTATATATAATTTAATACCATGTTAATGTATACATAATTTCAGAAAGAAATCTGATACTATATTATTAACGTGCTTCCAAAAGTAATACCTTGACTATGTTATTGCAACATATAATAGCCCATGATTGAGAACAAAACCATACCTCATAGGAATTCTTAAACCAAGTACATACCTATCGCACATAAAATATGTCTTATAGAAAAAGCTAATCAAGTAACTATGGCTTTAAAATTCATATATCAACCTATTTTTATATCAAAAGGATGCCTTAATCATGTAAATAAAGTCACAGTCGAAAAATGATACTAGATTTCGTTCAAAACAGATACCAGGTAATTTGACAAAAATATACCATATTAACATAAACAAATCTCACTATCAAAACAGATATCAGTTAGCTTGAAAGTCTGATACCACATTGGTGTAAACATAATCACAGTACCAAAACTGATACCATTATGATTCAAAACTGATACCAGAAACAGTATATTACAACATTGAATGATACCAATATCATCACAGTACCAAAACTGATACCATTATGATTCAAAACTGATACCAGAAACAGTATATTACAACATTGAATGATACCAATATCATCACAGTACCAAAACTGATACCATTATGATTCAAAACCGATACCAGAAACAGTACATTACAACATTGAATGATACCAATATCATCACAGTACCAAAACTGATACCAGAAACAGTATATTACAACATTGAATGATACCAATATCATCAATAATTGACATCTACAAAACAAGCAACATAAAATAGACACAGAACAAACAAACATATATACATATACATATATACATATATATATATATATATATATATATATATATATATATAAAAGCATCAACTAAAACATGATAGTAAACGAAAAATTCAATGAATACTCACAACTAATCTCAAATTTATTACATTTCCAAATTTGAATGCATAAAGTGAAGGAAAAAAACTATAAAATCTGTAATACAATTGTAAGAAAATATCAATTCTTCAAAGCTTGGCAGTTGCGCTTGTTGTGGCCATATTGCTTACACATACCACACTGATTTTGTTTATTCTGAAAAAATGTGAATCCACCTTTTCGTTTGGTAGAAGGTCTACCAGCACCACGTTTGTCTTTAGGAGGCTTAATGAAATCTTCATTGCAAGGATCAACAATGGGCTTATCATAGTTCGGAATTGGATTCACTGGATTAGCATAAGAAGATCGATAAGCATCTACGGTGAAATAGTGTTCAACAAAATCGTATACCCGAAGTTTAGATTTAGTAATGCACTTGATAGCATGAGCACAAGGAAATCCGGTAACTTTCCATTGATTGCAAGTACAATTTCGATTTTGAAGATCAACATGATGCGAAGATGGAGACTTGACTTCAAATATGAATTCCGAAGATTTATGAACAACCCAACCAAACCCTTCATCAATCAACCCTTTTAACCTATGCTCCATAGATGGACAAAGAATGGTAGTCCACAAATGACACTCCTCTCTCCTTTTAGCCATTTGTTCCATAATTTTAATCCTAATTCCATCTAAGCATGAAGTAATTGGCAATGCTCTTTCCTGTATAATCCAACTATTAAAACTTTCAGCTACATTTGAACTATACTCTCCATATCGTTTACCCTTAAAAAACAAATCAGTCCACTTATCAAACGGTTTATCCTTTAAAAAGTTCATAGCTGCTTTACCTCCAACATCCAAAAATTTAGAATATGCAGCTTCAAATTCATTTAAATTTGAAGCTCGAGAACACAACTTAAACAAGTCAACAATCGAAACATTTGTATTCTTTGACTTAACAGCTGAAAGCAAGTTTTGTTCCATATGAAGATAACAAAAACTATGAAATGCATTAGGGAAAACTTCACGAATACCCAAAACTAACCCTTGATGACGATCTGAAATAAAAACCAAATCACGAGTTTCTTCAAGCATTTTCTTCAAGTGCCTTAAAAACCATCTCCAATTATCCACATTTTCAATGGAGACTACACCCATAGCTAAGGGGAAAAAGCCTGCAAATTAAATAACAGCCAAATAGACAATCAAATTACATGTAAAAAAAAAACTGATACTATCAGGAACATAAAACTGATACCAGAAAACTGGAAATTAAATTTGTTACAAGAATCATAAAAACAGATACTACCAGGATATGAAAACTGATATCAGGAAACTGGAAAAAATAATTATTAAGTAAAAATTTAAAAAACTGATACTGCCAGACACATAAAACTGATACCTAAAAACTGGAAAATTATTTTTTAACAAGACATCATAAAAACTGATACTATCATGATATGAAAAGTGATACCAAGTAACTGCAAAAATAAACATTAACTAATACTTAAAGAAACTGATACTATCAGGCTTCTAAAAATGATATATAAAAACAATTTAAAATAAGACTTAACATAAGCTGATACTACATGTCACCTAACACCAATATGTAAGAAAATAAAAAAACTTGAACACATAAAACAAAAACAAAAATACCTTGATTACCATTCTTTGTAGTAGCTCCCATCAGTACACCTGGTTGTCCCTTTAAGTGAGTAGCATCCAAAAAAATCATGGGTCGGCAATACTCAAACCCACGTATACATGCAGAAAGAGCAATAAACACTCTCTCAAACTGGTTAGTACTGGCATTAACCTCTAAATCAACATAACTACCAGGGTAATGATGTTGTAGTGCCTCCAAATACCATCTCAAGTCATCATAAAACATAGCATCATTACCATACAATTCAGCCAAAGCAAGTTTTTTTGCAGAGTAAACAACTGGATAATTCAACTCAATATTATATTCTCTACGAAAATCATCTATGATATCCTTAGGCTTCTTGCTTGGATGATCACGAATTTCATCTATAATCAATAATTTAATAAACGAGCTAGAAATATTCGGATTGCTCAAATTTTTAAGTCCACCACCACAAGAATGCTCACTAACTAAATTCCGTATGAAAAACCTATTAAGTTGGGTGGAATCACAAGTAGCATGAACTTTAAATTGACATCCAGTAGACGACAAAGAAGAGAAAACAACTATTATCCTAGAAGAAGTATTCTTTAAAAAAATTAGTTCATATCCTGTCTGAATTTGATATGCCATCAATAATCCCCTAAAGTCAATAGCACTACCAAAACAGAACCCTTTAAAATCAGAAATGGAAAGATTAGATCCTCTCTTCATCATGTCTTTTAAGTAACTTTTTCCATGTACAACAATTGTAGAACACAAAGATGCATTAGACGAAACTTCAGATGCAGTTGAATGAGAACTTGTATCAATATTTTGGAGATGACAATCCTTCCTCTTAATAGTGAAAGAAAAGAAAGCACTCTTTTTATATAGTTGAAAGCAGATTGCACTTTGAAGATCGGAATTAGTATCAACAAATGTTATTTTGTTCTCAAGCAAATAACTAATCTCAATTGAATCAGGAGTAAGTTGAGATCAATGATGGCATAATTCATTCTTCAAATCATATAATGAACTTTTAACGGTCAACCGAGTACTGAAGGTAAGATTGTTGAACAAAAACAAAACCAAAAGACTATCATCACCACTGAAAAAAAAAGAAAAAAAGGAAAAAAAAAAAAGTCAGCAAATTATTATATAACTGTTACAAATTTTGATTCAAAACTGATACTGTATTGTTGTACACTTAACAACAGATAATAAACTGATACCATCAATGACATAAAACTGATACTGCATTGATGTACACTTAACAACAGCGAACAAACTGATACCACAAATGACATAAAACTGATATTGTAATGCTGTACAATTAACAACAGAGAACAAACTAATACCACCAATGACATAAAACTGATACCCAGATATAAACATAATATTTATGAACATAACACCAATACCACATGCCTTAAGAGATTGCAATATAGAGCTACTACAACTTATAATATTTGACAGAATAAAACTGATAGCATATCCATTAACCACATAGCATAACACATTACAAATACCGTAATCTACATGAAAACAACCAAAAAGTGAGGACAATTTGATACATATATGAACACAATGTAAAGGAAAAAAAAAATTGCTGAGAGTAAAACATATAACCTGCTGGTGATGCTAATCGAATCCATTAATCAACCAATTCAAATCAATCCGAGAAAACCTGAAGAGAATCGATCACATAAAAAAAAATTAAAAACTGAAAAAGATCGCGCAAAGGAATTTCAGAACAGGGAAAGCAAAAAATAATCGCTCAAAAGAAAATCGCACGTAACAAATAGCCCAATCGCGCACAGGAAAATTATAATCGCTCAAAAGAAAATCGCACCTAACAAATAGCCCAATCGCGCACAGGAAAATTGATTTTGCAAAGGTGCCTGAGTAATCGCGTCTGAAAATCTGAATTGGAGAAGACGCGCACAGAAATATCAAACACAAATTTGCAAATCGATTTTCTCTTGAGATGATGCGAAATTACGGTAACGAGAATGTTTCTTAAAGAGGTAATTGCGCGCGCTAGATATGCGAGAAAATCTTATATATTGTCCTGGAGAAAAAAAATAAATGGACTGTCCTTATGAACAAAAAGCCCAATATTTTTGTCCTTCACAATATTTTCCTGTTTACACAAATCCTTTTTTCCTATTCGGAGAGTGGACAAGTTTGTTTATATTTTTTTTAAAATGTGAACAAAACACTCAGCCTTTATCAGTGTAAACCAAATGAATCCATATGTAGTCCATAATTTCCATCAATAGAGATGGAGTGTTTTCTTAAAGGATGTAAACAAACTAGCACTCCCAAGGAGACCTAGCATGACGCTTAAAACACAAATGAACCAACATCAAAGGTCAAAACACAGAGATCAGTTTCTCAAACGTGACGTTAGGTCAATCTCCATCACATAGAACAAATCTAATATTCGCTTTTTAAACAAATTTACTAACCACTGTAACAAATAAGTATGTTATAAGTTATATAACATTCTAAAATGAATAAAATACCCACTAATTATAATTAATATCTTTCTATATAATCTTAAACCTAAACGTCAATTTTGCTTGCAGCAAAATCAATTTACAAAATTTTCTTATCTAATCAAAGAATCAACAAACCAGCCCACCAACATCAGATCCTGAAAATTCAACCGACAAAAATGTGGCAGCGCTACGTGGAGTCATCACAACCGTTGTCTCTTCCCTTCGTTTTTCGCTCGAATCAGTTCCATCCTCCTCTTCCTCGCCGCCGCGCAGTCCCCTCTCCAAGGTCGCCTCCTTTCCGCCGCCGTCGGAAACCGTCCACCGCCTCTTATCTCTGCCATTACTGCCGCATTCCCCATAGGAATTCGACCCCAAGATTGCTGACTCAAAACTAAACCCACTTTCATCTGTTCATTTAAATTAGTATCAGCTGAAAATTCAAACACGAAATAATCAAATAGCCCAACGTGAAAACATAGAAGATAGATCTTACCCTTTTTAACGAAGCATTGCGTTCTTTAAGGATCAAGTAACGCGTCTTCATCTCAAATCGAATCTGAAGTTAGCATAATCACAGTTAGACCTTAGGCGTTAACAGATAAAAATTCGATCCTGTTAACTGAAATACTTACTTTTTGAAGGGTTAAATTCTCTCGAACCAACACAGCAACTTTTTCCTTTTCCTCTTTCAGCATCATTCCACGTCCCTTGGCCGAAGTAGATCGAGACGGCACCTCCAACGGTAGCTTCTCTGATGGCGACATCTCAGATGAAGACGGCTGCGGATCGTCGGCGACGCTGCAGAAACTGAGAGGTGATTTTGGGCTCGGTGCTTTCGGTGCAATTTTGTTTTGAGATTTATCTTGTACAGTGATTTTTGAACACGATTGAGATTTATAACCAATGGATCGCTTCCCTTTGGAGCCCCAAACAGAAGTTCGGGGTTTGGAGAGGAGGAGAAGGGCATCTGCTACTTCGGACTCAGTGGCCGAAGGAAACGAAGGAGCCGACGGCATGGATTTTGTTTTGATATCTCTTTCCCTTTTTTTACGATTTTTGGAGAAAGATTGAATGAGAGTTGAAGGGATTTGGTGGATAGATATAAGCAAATGAAAGGAAGCATTAACATTCGGACGCGTGGCACTTGTTTGTAAATTAATCATTTTTGTTATTGGAGATTTTTTCGAGTTACGTTCACGTATACATCGATTTAGGTTTTTATAAACCGAGATTTTTAACATATATAACTCAACCATAGTTCAGGAACACAAATGCCAGAAACCCAGGTTCAAGGCAAATAAATTTTTCTAACGTTTCCTATTAACTCATTTGTGTTCATTGAACGTTATCATGTATGGAAGGCACTTAAAAGGTCAGTTTTGAAGACTACATTTTCGAAAAATTAACAACAATTTATAAAAAAAAAGTTAAATCAATTTATAATTTATAATTTTCAATTATAGAGAAGTAATGATAAATTAAACTTATTATTTATCATTTTATTATTCTTGTATTGTTATAAAATAAAGAAAATAGAATTAATTTGAGAGAACGACGGGAAGTGAATTTTATTTATTTAGAACATTAGTTATCAATTTCTATAACATTGTTTTTTTATATATAAGTTTGAAGCTAGTGATCAAACTTATCTAATGAAGTGAGACTAAACAGAAAAATACAAAAATATATTCATTCATATGTTACAACACCCCACTTAAATATAAGTCTTCAAAATTTTGAATACTCCACTAACTTAAAATTGTCCCTTTGAAGTATATATGATGATTGTTTCTCATTATTATTATTTCGTTTGCATACATCCATTCAATCGTTGCAGTTACTGTCTTCGCCTTATTAAAATAATATATATTAGGAAAACTCAATGAGAAATATTTTAAATGAGGAAAAGAGTGCAACATGTGAGATTATAAATATCATATTAAAATGATATTCCCTCAAAGAGTTGGACAGTTGGGGATCAAAATAACATCTCATTAAAACCTTACTTAGAAAAACCCAATAGAATAAATCTTAATGAATAAAAAAGAGTATAATGACATACTTTAACATCTCATTGCATCTAATAAAATTTAATACTTCTAAACCAGGATAGTGCCTTACTAAAAACCTTATTAAGAAAAACCATATGGTAAAATCTTAGTGAGAGGAAAAAGTACAATATAATACAAAATATTTCAATAATTTATTACATCAAATAGAGTTTGATACTTGCAGATCAATGTAATTCCTCGTTAAAACCTTAATAAGAAAAACCCAATGGGAAAAATGTTAAATAAGGAAAAAGAGTACATTATAACTTATTTTTATATATTACTTTTCGGGTTGATATCTCTGGATCAAGATAACGCCTCATTAAAACCTTACTACGAAAACCTAATGTAGAGAATCTTAGTTAAGAAAAAAGAGTGCATTATAACATATGTATGGATGCACCTCCTGATCTAATAATTTCCTCTGAAGTCGTATTCATCTTTCGATAACTCAAATTGTTTATAGATACTTCTTGATGAAATTTTGCTTTAAAAACTTCATGTGCATTTCCATGCTTCATGCATGTTATCTTATTTAAAACGCCTTATGTTTGCACTTTGTATGTTACTAATATTCATTTTTGAATACAGTTCATGTGCTTACAATTTCGTGCTTCAATCAGGTTTGTATATTGCTATATACATTTGATGAATAATACAAGTTTCACTACAACCACGCAGTAATCTACATTTTAAAGTATATTAATCTTCTCATTACAACAATACTTTAAACAATGTTGTAATCGTTCGTCCATGTCTTTGGCATTTTTATAACCACAAGTGTTATTTATATTCTTCATAAACTTGTTTTATAATTAGGTTTTGCATACCACAGCTACCGTTCTAGTGGATATTGTTTCATTATAACAATTCTTAAAAGTAGGAAATAATCTACTTATGATGAATATACCAAGATTTTCATCAAATGATACTTAAAAGAATGTTGTAATCTACATTTCTTATTCTTTTCTTTCTTTATCACTGCTAAAGTTATTTACATTCTTTCGGAATTTGTATGCTTTAATCTTTATACCTTCAGGGTATTCTAAATGTTTCAAACACTTCTACTACTTTAATCAATTCAATTATAAATAAAAGTATAATGTTGCACATAACATGTTGTTGACCCTTTCTGGTGCTTCGGTAATTTTAGCGTGCCTTTTCCATTTTATATACAATTTCTAATTATATTGCGGACTACAGATTCACATTTCTTATTTATGAAAGGATTCGTGATGGTCAATCATGTTCCCCCTAATTCAAAGTTTTTAATCTATCAATCAACGTAAGCGCTTTATTGTTTACAAATTACCATTGATGATTATTTATTGTCAGTTCTCGATATGATTATTAACGTAATCTATTAATTTGTGATGGTCAATAATTTCTTCCACGTGTCAACATTAGACGTTGGAGACCGTTGAAAAATAGACGTTGATGGTGCTGGAAAGCGTTGATAGCCATTGAAGTGTATAACAATGGGATTTCCAACGGCTGCCAATGACCTCTAACCATTGGAAACCACTGTTGTTCGTGTAGTGGTTGGGTTAAAACGGTTACATCGGCCAAAGACCCGTTTCGGTCGCCATACCAAAATACATCGTCCCAAATATTGAAATATACAATTTTGATATTTCTGAATCCAATAGAAGTATTAAAAATATCAAAAAAGCAATTCTGTACAAATTATATTTTTTTACCGTTAATTTAATTTTAAATTACCGTCCATGACTACGATTTAGCGGTCGTTAATTATTATTTCAAAATTCACTATTTTTTAATCAAATCATAATTAGATTCTCATAAAAGTCAATTTCATTGAAAACACTTATTTTATTTAACGTAAACTTTGCGTTCTCTAATATTAGTCCATTAATTACAAAATCATCTTACCAGTTAAATTTAAAATTTCACATCTATTTAATTTCAATCAAATTTAATTTTTGAATTACGATGGATACAAATTTTATCCTAATTTCACATATTATTAGCTTAATAATCATTTTATTTTGTTGTAGTCAAATCAGCCTAAAATATAATCTATATCTATAAAAATTTAATTTCTTACAAAGTTATTAAAAAAATTATTCTAAATTATATATTTTTTAAATGGTTAAAAATACAGTGTGTTACAGGAAATGTCTAAAGTGCCTTCTCGTTAACCCTAGACTATGTCGGACCCCGACCTAGAGGTATTGAGTAGATTTTTTTTTAGAAAGCTTTAAAATAAGTTGTTACAACAAAATTAGTTTTGCAGAAATGCTGAGAATTTCTTTCGCAAGCTAAAATTATGTATCATTTCGAGTTGGATTCATATAAGAGGTTGTGAGAGCATACCAACAGAATATTGATGCCAGTGTAATTTTTAGTATTCAAGTTGCAATGTAGAGATTATCCCAAAGTATAGTTAAATGATAATGTATATTTGTCAAAACAAGGGATTTCATTGTATGAATTGGTTTTATTTACACCTAAATGGTTTTGGTTGTGTATTGGATTTTGATTATTTGTAAAAACATAACAAATTCTGTACTTTCTGAATTACTGAGTTACTGTAATGTAGTGTTCATATTTTTAAAATTGGTTTTATTGGATGAATAACGTACATCTGTAAAGTCAGATAGTCAACTATGATATTATTGGATAATTTTAGTCAACAAATTTATTTTATTTTTGTAATTTAATAGTATCGGGGGTCTTCAGTCCTAAAGTTACTAGTATAGTCGCACAACGGTAGGAAAACCAACCGTTAAGGTGTTTTATATAAAATATACATTTATTTGTTAAAACTAATTTCAAATAAGATTTTATTAAAAAAATATTATAGGGTAGTTTAAGAGATTATAAGTAATTAAAAAAATGGGAATTTAATTAAAGTAAATTTTACATGTAAACCAACTTAAGATTAAGAATATACTATTAATGTATTGATCTGAATTAGATATATATATATATAAATATATATATATATATACATACATATATATATATATATATACACACAAACATGTTCTTATTATACATCTAGGAGAATCAACGTAATCTTAATGTTTCATTATTTTGCAACTTTAAACTATTAATGGACTGAAAAAAATAAAAAGAAAAAAAAATTTAGCTCAGTGCATATCACATATCAATGAATATTTAACTGAAACAAAAAAAATGCATAATAAAATGTAATAAATAAGTCACAAATTATTGAATTAATTTATAATGAATCACCTAAGTGTCATTGTTATTTAAAAAACTGAACATACTAAAATAGAAATACTGAGGGAAAAAACTAAATTTTGGGGTCTGACTTGGATATTTCTTCCAACAAGAAGCTTGTTTCGGTTGAATAATCAATGGCTGATTGCGATGTAACGGTGATCTTCTGCTTTTTTCCGTTCATATACTCAATCTGACTAATAGCAACCCTATAAAGACGAGGCATCCATAGCAATTTCTTTAGCTTCTATTGGTATATATCTCACTAGTGCAAAAAGCATCTGTTGCTTCTCCTCATTTGCTTCTGATGTGCCTGCAACAGAAGCAAATAATATTATTTGCTTCTGTTCATAATTACATTAGAAGCAATTAGTACAAGGAGTACAGCATAAAATCCAACTATTAAAATTTGCTTATGTTGTTGTAGGAACAGAAGCAATAGAAAGGAAGTCAATTTAGTTTTTTGCTTCTGATCCGTACACATCAGAAGCATTTTCGTTTTATTTGCATCCGGTTCTCAAGTATTGGACGCTAATTATATTGGACTATCCATAAAACCAAATCTTCCCGCCATTAACAACCCTACCGCGCCCAAATTTCTATCAATTAACACCTCAATTTCTATCAACACGTCATTTATCGAAGGAAAACAAAAAAGTAAACCTCCTTTATTGACAGAAATTGTTTATTAACAAAAAAAGAAGGTAATCAACATAAATCGTTTCTCCACATCGACTCGTCAAGGGTGAATTCAACGCTAATTTGGATTTGTGTGATTTATCGATTCGCTAGTTTGGATTGCTTCAGGTATTAACCGATTTATGAATTTCCTTGTTTGTGATTCCCTAAATTTTTGTTATGCGTTTTGAGTTTAGCGAAGAGTTTAAAGATTGGTTATACGTTTAAGCAAAGTTAGAAATCTCAATAATGTACACGTAGGATGGCTCAACTAAGATTGGTTATAAGTTTAAAGATTGGTTATACGTTTAAGCTAAGATTGGTTATACGTTTTGAGTTTAGCGAAGAGTTTAAAGATTGGTTATACGTTTATGCATATAAGTTATTTGTTTTAATTCCACTGTGGTTCTTCAGTTTGTCTGCCTAATGCTTAAACGTGCTAAGATTGGTTATCTGTTTTTGTTTGTTATGCCTTATTTCGTTTTGGATCCTTAAGATTTGACTGAGCAGTATAAGATTATAATCCTAACTTATATCTTGGATTAATCAATTTTCATCCTAAAATCATTGTTTCTTCTTCATTTTATAGTCTGCTGGCTCCATAACTCCAGGCTGCTAAAAATATATGTTGTTTTTCCTTTGTAATTTGAGTTCCCACAATTTTGTAGGAAAAGCTAAGATTCAAACCCATTAGGGTAAATTTGTAAATTACTAAAATTATTGCATAAATATACATATATTTTTGAATGTTTTCTGGTATATCTTTCCTATGTTACCTATGTGACAGGCACAAAAGAAGGGGATTTATTATTTATTTCTTGTTTGAATCGAAACCGACTATTCATTTTTGATTTCTTGCTTTGCCTGTTTTGGTATTGGTCCTTGCAGCTTGGAGATTCAAGAAAAAAAAAGTTATATTAATTTAATATCGGATTTTTATCGTTTCCAACACTATTTTGAATGTTTTTCCTAATGAGATTTCCAATACTATTGAAGCTTGTTTAGAAGTTATTGGAAAATAAATTATATTTTTTATATCTTTATCCTTCTTTTAGGAACGCTGATATAGCTTTTTCTTTCAAATCTTTATACTGCTTTCAGAAACGATGACATAGTTTCAAAATAATTGGCATGAAGATGAATTTTTTATACTTGCGCATGTTTGTAGTGCTTTCAAAATGATGATACAGGTTCAAAAAATCGCTGGCATAAAGATGAATGTTAAGGTTTCAGAAATTATGTTAGAGAATGAGATATTAGTAAGTGAAAAAGTGGAATAAAAGTTGGAGATTATTACCTATTTTACACAAATGTCTCCGTTCTTTGAGGTGGCCCAAGTTGAAAGATTTTCGTTTGTTTCATATGTTGCTAATTGGTAGACTATACATCTTCTGCTAGCTCAGAAAAGAGGTTCAAACTTTGAATGAATTTGTCAAAAAAAAAACTCTACATTCAGTTTTCTATTT
The DNA here is from genome assembly GCA_030737875.1 of Allium sativum. NCBI lineage: Eukaryota > Viridiplantae > Streptophyta > Magnoliopsida > Asparagales > Amaryllidaceae > Allium > Allium sativum. The sequence continues at coordinate 743,899,388 of CM060921.1, forward strand.
GTGTTGCTTTGTACTTATTATGTCCAATACTATCTTTTACTTAATTAATCTTAATCATGCATTATATATGGCTATATATATGCATGACTAATTATTTTGTATGAAATATATCATCCTTTTGTTATATGCAACAAAGTCATAAATGTTTCAACAGTTAATTACCTGCTTCAGCACTGCAGCTAAATGATGAAAGTTACAATATCTACTAACCATAATAATTAATAACTACCAAATTGCACAAATCATCTTTTTTTCCTCCTTTTTGAAGATTGACGTTTTATATTAGACCAAAACAAAGTTTATTGCACGGTTGCTAACTGAAACTTGGTGCCAGAGGTGATGAACCAATCTGATTTTTGGGCACTTTGCATGTTACAGAATTATCTGCTGAAGATTATTTTGTAAAATAAAGGTCTATTGTTTGGAGATAATTTTTATTCTATTTAATATTTTTGGAGCATGTCAATTTGTCATAAGGTGAGATTGCATCATGTACAACGGTGTACCTTGTTCGATTTTCAGATTAGTTAACGTTAAAAGGAATATATATATATATATATATATATATATATATATATATATATTCTTACATAACGCTGAAGTATAACAGATGGTATAACTTGGCCTAATTTATCGACCCACTTATTGTCTATAAACAAGTTTTGGCGACTAATATTAATGTTTTTGTTGAACTAATAAGAATAATATTGATTGTATTTTCATATGTCTATATTGCTTTCAGTTTCATTATATAGATGGTTATAGTTTGTTTGGATATTAAAGAACACTAATTAGTCTATGTTGCCAGTGGGGATCATGGAAAGTCCAGAGAAGTTTATCTTACTACAAGGAAAGCGTAAAAAACAAAATGCTAAAAATCCGTGCAACACACATCAAAATCAAATGTGCCTTCAAATTTATCATGGAAGGCAAGCTTTTGCAATGCATTACAATTAAAATTATAATCATTGCTCTTTTTTGTATGCTTTAGTACAATTTTGATGGAGTGGAAATTGTTGTATTTTTTTTATTTGTATGTGATGACAAATATGTGTTTACAGGCTTTTATTGTTTGGAATGTGTTGCTGCTCTGCTTGCTGCATGTGGATTTTATGAAGAAGAAAAAAACAATCACTATCAAGTTACTCTCTCATTACCTAGGTATTGATTTATGCCCTCTGAAACGTACATAATTTACCTTCAACTAGCATATTTTGTGCTTTAACTGGACCTATATTAACAAGTTGATGTGTACTATGTTGGAAAGAATGGTAATTAGTGGCTGATTTAGAATTGATTACATTGCTATGATTATTAATGCTAAATATAGATCCCTTTGTCTCATGTGTTGATTCACTCATATCATATTTTCTTTCTCCTCCTTTGACCAATTTGTTATAAAAAATGCTCCAGTTATCATTGGTGCTTTCTATATTAAACTAGCAGGTTATATTATGGTTCTATGTCAAAAGATCCTGTTATTTTACGTTAGTAGCGACTTAGTGCATTATTGAGTAAACTTTGAAAATGTCTGATATTACTTTCCATACACGGTCAAATGGTGTTTGGCATATTGCCTAATAAGTTATTTTCGTTTGACTCATATGTTTCACATTTGCTGAAATTATAGTTTTCAATGTAGAGTTTCACATAAATATTACATCAGCTGTTGTGTTTATATTTATCAAATGGACAAGAAATTTTGTTCTATGGTGTGTTTTGCATCACACCCCTACTTCAACTACTTATTTCAATGAATCAACTCACTTATTTTACTTGATTTTTTTTTCCGACATTAATATTGAACCAATTTATGCAAGTTACATTAACTTTAAAGGCTAAACATCAAAAATAAAAGCGCATGATTTATGTAACACAACTCCTATACTTCATTGTAATATACAATTATATTTTTTACTGAAGCTACAACAAGTGAGTTTAGAGCTTAGTCACTGCAAGAAATAAATATGGTTAATAACAAACATGGTAAAGCATTTTAATTTGTATGTTTTTGTTATCATATTTTTATGGTTAGGTCTCATTTCATTCTACAAACAAATTTATTTAGTTTCCAAAATTAGTTGTATAAGATAATGGATATTGATCTATATAGATATGCAAATTATGATATTTTCAATTTTGTGAACAGTTTTCCTTATGTGTGTGTGTGTGTATTTATATATATATGGCAATTAATCTCCAATTTGCTCGCTGTCTGTCCCATAAATTCACGCTTATGTATAAACAGTCTCAAATTTCTTTATTTTATAGAAATGTTATGTTTGTTACCTTTAATACAACATCAATAAGAAAGTTAGAGCTATTTGTCTCCATAAAATGAGGGGTATTTATTTGTTTACTTTGTTTATCTAATATCACATATAGTGAGTTATTTAAACTCTTCAGGGATACAAATGTGAATAGGAACCAGAAACAATTCAATATAAAATTGAAATAATAAATTTTGAGTGTAAGTTTACAGAAGAAATGGTCCAGACTTTATACTGTTTTGATGTAGCCTCATCCAAAATGCAATTTATATTTCAAATCAGTACATCCATTTGAATATCTTATATTTGGATTTGTAGACTTAGCAAAATATTATTTTATGCACGGCTAAAGTATCATATCAGAATCTTGGATTTCAACCATGGGTTGTCATAGCAAAATATTATTTGTATGCACCTTCTATTTTTCCTCTTTTTGGCTAAACTTACGGTTCATATATGGGCTAAACTTTGCATGCAAAGTAATAAATTTTTGCCTGGTCTAATTTTTTTTGCCTTATCTTTTTTTTGTATGATATATAGGATAAACAAATAGCTCAAGTGGACTTATGGGCAGGATTTGTCTCGGACTGATCATGTGCAATTGATCTAAATTTTATATGTAAATTGCAATGACTATTTTTTTTGTTAAATTGAATTTTATTTATTTTATTAAGTAAAAGACAACGAATTTGTAAACGATGGTTATTCTTTTAAGCGATGTTGATTTGTTAGATTTTAATTTATAAATCAGTTTTAACTGTTCGATCCTATTTTTAATCATTTACATATATTTTAAAATTGTAACACAGGTTTAAGTGTTAGATTATATTTTTAAGGAATATTTTGATATTTTAATATCTATATATGGTGTTTCCGGTTGTTTAGCTTGACACGAAAAAAACATAATATTAAATGCTTTACAACTATAAATAAAGATTTTTGATACTTATCCACAATTACAATGTATTTTCGTTGTCGGATGATCCCAAAAAAGATCAAAATAGTACCAAATAAAGATTATTAAGATTATGGGTCTTAACGCGGTCGATCCATACAAATAAGTTCCAACCTCCAAGGAAAGGATCGGTTAATAATACGCTGCAAGTTTCAACCTCCATGGGTTTATGTGTCCATGCATGCATTTTTGAAGTAAAATGTAATTTTTTAAATCAACTTCCACTTTTGCAATACATTTTTTGTTGTTCCAAAATATGCAAAAAGATAAAACAGACAATTTTTATAGTTTATAGCTAAAGGGAGTGCACAGATTTTCTTTTAGTTTTACTTCATTGTATCTCTTGAAAGACAAACAATGGTTTGAAGCCTAATTTCCGCTTTAGTTAGTATGGCCATGCTTTAAGCTTACCTCTTCCTTTTTTCTCCATGTAATTTCTCCTGGCAAATTTATGTTGATTCAGAAAATTAGGTCCTTGAGTATGTTTTATTTATACATCTGGTAGAACTATTTAAGTTTTTGGCTGATAACATTTATCTGTGCTTGTATCTCCATAGAAATATATTACATTGTAAAAGGAACATGTACTGTATGAAGTTGTATATATAATCAAGCATGTCCCAGAATTAGCACAAATAAAAGATATCTTGCTACAAAGTTTCCATGTATAGATTTTCAGTTCAAACCCCAGTAAACACACATACATACATACACATATCAAATCAACTAGCAAATACGATGTTAATATCCTAGATTTGACCCTTGGTGTGTCGTTTGGAAGAAGTGCAGCAGCTATCAATATTTCATTATGACAATGGGTAGTTTAAGGCATAACATGGCGGCTGTGGATCAGGTTCATCCATTGCTTTCTGACCTGAGTGCCTCCGTGGTGAAACTTGGTGGAAACATCCTACCTCTTGATTTTGAAGGGAAAGTGAAAGTGAGGGAGTGGCTTGGTAGGTTGAGCAAGATGGGTGCAGCGGATGAGTTGACAAAGCAACAGTGTAGGCAGCTGCCTTTTGATTTGGAATCTTCCTATTCTTCTTTCATGGCAGCTGTTCCTTCCGCTTCTTAATTGGGTCTTCATCTACATTTAGGTAAATTTAGTACATGTGTGTATATCCATCTGATTCTGAAATGCACACGAGGCTGGGGCATGTTGGGGCTCACATTATTTGTATCTTGCTTGTGAATTCTTGTTTCTATTGCATGATACGACATAGTTATGTGTATTAGATATGTGTTGTCATTACAACTTTGTTGTATATGGAGGAAAAAAATTCATTAAAAAAAAAGCTATCAATATTAGGTGGAACAATCATTGTAGCTGCTGTGTCACCTGACCACATTTCCTTCTATGTGCAGTTCTTCAGTCCCCATGGCTCAACGGCAAGTCTGCAAATTAGACTCTTCCTTATATTCATTTGTAAGTAGCAAGAAAAATGAGGTACGAATAGTATGTTGATCTTGTTGAATTATAGTCGTAAGCAAGGAAATTGATATACTTACCTGTTTTTATATGAACTGTTACTTCAACATATGCTGATTTTATTAAAGCTAATGTTATATTTTTGTTCAAAGCAAAAGTTTATCATTATTATTATTTTTGGGTACTTCAATTACGATATTTGTTTAGGTGCTAGTATGTTTTAATTTCCTATGAACTATTTGAAAAAATTAGAAGGATATTCTACCTAATATCATTTTTTTGATATGCAGCTTATTATCTCAGGAAACTTCTTTTGTTTGGATTTTTTTCTGTCATTGCTTACCATAATGCTAGCTGGAATCATCATGACTCTCTGAAAAATACTAAGTCTAAGGTTTGTACTTTGTAGTGGTTGCATATTCAATTCATGACCAGCTATTACTAGATTTTGTTTCAATATTTGTACGTTGTTAAGTGGGGTACAAAATTCATGTCAATAGTTCAAGATATTACTTATTTAACTATTTTCATGTCTTTGAAAATAAATTTAGCCATGATTTCCATATCCGTGACAATTCCATGACTAATTTGCCTTTGCCTTTTTACCAATTTAAAAATGGTGGAAGAATAAATTCTACTTTGCTTCCCTATTTACAAGACATCTGCTAGTACCTGTCGCATATCTAACATTGTTTTACTTTTCTACTTGCAGTCAGCCGAAGCATATTGAAATATTTCAGCTGTAGCCGACAATCAAAGAGCAGCATGTTTGAAGAAACCGAAGAGAAACTACGTTCCCCTCAGAGAGTTGTATTTTGTAAAAGCCGCACATCATCCTAAAACTGTGATTTTATAATTAGTAAGTTATAGTTTAAGTTTGTACTTGGTTTTTTCTTGTGTTAAGACCGGATCACTACTACAAAAGTGGGCATATTCGACACTATTTTTATGTGGCCGTAGATCAAAAAAGCGTTGCCGTAGGCCATTTTTTCAAATAGGCAACACCAGGGGGGCGTGGCATCTGCGGCCGTTGCATTAGCCACCTAAGGCAACACTTTTGCCCATCTACAGCCACGGAAAGAAAGTGTTGCATTATAGCCATAATGCAACACTATTTGCACGTAATGCAACACTATTCAGCGTTGACTTAAGCATTAGTTAGGGACTGGCTTCCAGTGCCGCCAAGTCAGCTTTCCACGTCAGCTGTCTACGTGTCACACGACACGTCATCTCTCCATGTCAGCACTCCACGTGTCACATGCCACACCAGCTATCCACGTCAGCTGTGGGGTCCACGTGCGACGGGTAAGCCATTATATTTAATGTAATGCAACACCACTACAATATGTAATGCAACACCATTACAATGAAATGCAATATCAATAAAAGCTAACGCAACAGTAGAAGAAGGAAAATGCAACACTAACTTGATAGAAATACAATGCTTTAATTAAATATTTTGCAATACAGGTTTTGTACAAGAAACTCATCCAAAGAAATTGTTTTAATTATCCAAATATCAAAACTCAAAAATCAGCTACACCGTTTTGTTCATTGTATACAGTAAGCTCGAACTACTTCAAGAATAGGTGCACGGCATAAGGGACATTATCCTGATCCAATCCTGGCCAATTCTTTAGCGAATTCTGAACATGTACACATGTGTCCACACCTGCAAAATGTATTACTCATTTATATATATGAATCGCATATATGCAGCAATCCGATTGCAATAGGAAATATATATGTATGTTAGTATGCACCTATATATGAATCATATATATGCAGCAATCCGATCTGCAAAATGTATTCCTCTGCCTTCCGGAATTAAATATGCACCTGATCAAATGATAACAAGTTATTTGATAAGTGGTGGCATCGAATGGCCATTGGCCTTCTTAGTAAAATGTTATGAACACAATTATTACAATTGACTTACTGACCATTGGCGATTGGTCACTCATGCCAGCCAACAAATAAGCAATTTCATATGGCCATTCGTCTTCTGAGCAAAAAGTTTTCAGTTCCCATATTACTGCCACGTACAGTGTGTCACTTCATATCCTGTCAAGCTTCAGAAGCATATCGTCATCTACATCTTCAACTCCTAAACAAAACTCCATCGTCAAAAGTAAAAAAAAAAAAAAACAATGGAGGACTCTTCATTATGCATCACTGCCACTGTTCTTTCAGGACATTGGACTTACGAATTTGTGCATCTCATGCTTAGGCATACGCTGAAGCTTAATGAGGAGTGGACTATACGGGTTATACCCAAAAACTCTTTTCTAATAACATGCCCATCTTACAGTACGCGTGATCATGCGCTAATGTTGAAACTTTTTACAAAAATTGGAGGTGCTTTTTATGTGCAACAATGGTCTGCTGAAGAATTTGAGCCTGAACCAGCGTTCGAGGCAGAATCATGGGCCAGAGTTGTTGGCTTTCCCGAATTCCTAAAGACAAATGTTCCTGCAATAAAAGAATTAATGACGCCAATGGGAAATGTGTGTGAAATTGACGACTGTCATTGGTCTCGAATTGACCATAGATCATTATACCTGAAAATGGAATTTTATGAAGGCATTGGCTTGGAGAATGTTTTTGCTGCTCGATTCGACAACAAGAAATACATCATTAGGGTTGAGCGCACCACACATACTCATCCTTTGACGAGGCCTGAAATTCTGTTTGTGAGCAATAGGGAGGAACCGGTGGTACCATTTTTTTGTGATCATAGGTAAATTTTACTTCCATCCACAGTTTCTTATAGTGAGACACAACCACACATGCACACACTCACATACATACATACAAGGTTATAATGCCCCACCCAAGATTCTGAAATAATAATACAAACTGGTGCTCTGTTAGTTGTACATAGATGTGGTTGTGTGGCTTGAATTTGAGACACTGTTATTGTATGGCTTGAATTTCCTTCAGATGTGGTTACATGTCAAATTGTTTGATAATTAATGTGTGTTACATGTCAAATTGTTTGATAATTAAGGCATATAAACTCGTAGGTGGATCACATTATTTGAGAATTGAATCATATAATATATTAGGTGGATCACAAAATGTTTACAGAAATAGAAGTTTGATCATATAATATATTAGGTGGATCACAAAATGTTTACAGAAATAGAATTAACATACCTATTGAAGTTTGATCATCCAAAGATCACTTTGCCCTCCACAACAAGAAATTCTGGTTTGGTCGCTGACTATGCTCTATCCTTAACAGCCACTCTGACATAGACAATGACTCAGACATGGACAATGACTCTGACATGGATGCTGGTGCTGATGCTGGTGTGGATGCTGGTGATGATGCTGGTGATGATTGGTGATGTTTGTGGATGTTGGTTTTATTCTGCTGGTAATGATTTTTGGCTTGAAATTTTGTGAATATTTGTGAAACTTTGTGTGGTTGTGGAAGTTTGTGATGACTGGTGATGACTAATGATGGATGCTGGTGAATGTTTTTGAATGTTTGTAAATGGTACGTTGTTTTGTTTGTGAATGCTGGTGATTTTTTAAAATCTCTGCGTACGTCTCTGGTGCATACACACCGCAGTGCAAATTAACCTCAAGCATACAAATTAACCACAGTGTAAGGTATGAACCTCAAGCAGTGCAAATTAACCGCAATCCCCATTCCTTAACTAGCTCGACCTCTATAATAAACCAATGTCTTTTTCATGCCAGTAGCCCGGTTCTCATAGTTTATTGCTGGGTATAATTTTCGAATAAACCTCAGCATAATCCCAAATCCCAAATCGATAATAAGCGCAACTAATTACTCATAAGCGAATGGGTTTTCCAGAATGTAACAAATGAACTAATTACTAATTACTCATAAGCCAATCTATAATAAGTGCAACTAATTCACAGTGCAATACAAACTGAACCCGAGGGAAAAAACTGGCGATGTCAGCGCCCTGAGCAATCAAAACTAGAAAGCGTTTCAAAGCTTCATCCTTTTCGGAATAGAATTTGCTGTCGAGGATAGGATCGATACTGACGTGAATTTAGGTTTAAATTTTTGTCAATAGTAAAAAGGGGGAAAAACGATTAGATGATAGAGAAGAAAACGATTTCATGAAGGGAGAAGATCGCGCCAAAATTTCGTCAAAAGAATGAAATGACGTGGCTGTCAATGATTGGATGACGGCTAACATTAAGATCATCAGATCCATAGATGGTTTGAACCATTGGATTAACCTTTCATCTACGGTTGGGTTTTTTATATGTTGATAACACGGATAGCTGAGCTGGATTATATATACGTAATGCTACGCTTTTAACTAGTGTTGCACATCAGAACACTAAAATTCCCACCGCAACAGTGCATCCACGTATAATGCAACAACATATGAATGCTGTTGCAGAAGCTCGAAGAAATCATAGCATTCGCCACACTTTTCATGCAACGCACACAAATTAGTGTCGAATATGCCCACTTTTGTAGTAGTGGATTATTAACAATATTACTAAATTATTTTGTTTTCTGTTATGTTTTTGCTCTTAAGTGTATGAATTATAATACGATTAATGAAATTGTGATATTCAATTTTACAATTTATATTGTTATATGTTTCGATTATATAATTGTAAAAGATAATTATATGTGATATATTTTAATTGCTTGTTTGAGAATTGTAGTGATTTGAAAGGGGTATATTTTATTATTAAATGTAGTTTTTTGCTTCTGATGTAAGCATAACAGAAGCCACAAATAAGGTCCAGCTACCCCTCTTTTGCTTCTACAGCGGGGAACGGGAGCAAAAAATATTTTTTTCTTGCTTTTGTTGTATACCAGAAGCAACAAATTTGGATCTATTTGCATCTTCTTCATTTTCTTCTAATGTTGAACAAAAGCAACATGGGGTAGGAAACCGAAGCAAAAAATATTTTTTGCTTCTGATGTTGAACAGAAGCAATAAGGAGGTAAGAAACCGAAGCAAAAAAATGTTTTTTGCTTCTATTCCCAAGCGGAAGCAACAAGTTTTGGTTTATTGCTTCGGCTGCTGTTGCTTCTGTTGTTGAACAGAAGCAACATGGGTTTGACAACAGAAGCAACAGACCAGTTTTGTAGTAGTGTCTTCACCTACAACTTTTATAACTATAGCCTATAATTTCTTTTGCCTGTTCATTGAAAGCAGTTATCCAAGCTTCAGCGGTTGAGTCAGAAATCTTCATGACCATAGTATATCTGCATTGTAAAAAATATAAATACAAATAACAACGTTAAATAAAGATGTTTCGTTTTAACTGTTTATTACCTCAAGTTACGTATATCTTTGTTTTGTTGGCATCCTTCACACCAATAGCCGGATGTTGTACCTTTTTATTGCAAGTCTTACAGGCTCGATACCACAATGATTGAGTCTTAATGTGAGATATGTAACCAGAAACACTGGAAAAAAAATAGACTATATATGGAAAAAAAATTAACATGGTATTATCAGTATATATATGATATAAATTGACTTATTAGCACAAACCTTATCATGACTCAAACTTTGATTGTCTACTATATGAGAAAGCATGACTCAATCATAAGTGGTAGATTTAATGTGTGCATTCTTGCCTTCAGTATCATACCAAATTATAAGATTTTTAGCTTCTAGTATGATTGGATTTATAGCTATATTGCTATTACCCAGTGTAGATAATAACAAACCTGCAGTAAAATTGAGAAATGTATAAAAATGATAACGTTCTAAGAACATGAAATTAATTAAAAAAATTTACCTTGAAAATCTCCAACTTTAACGTATGTAATTGCTACTATAGGAGCTTTGTCGACCATTTCCATTAGTTCAGATCCCACTTTCATAGAGCTCTCCCCAGAATGCAACATTAACTGTTTTGGTTCTATAATTTAAAATCATATATAAATATTTACATTAAAAAATCAACTAATTTACTATATTTACTTACGAATCATCTACAATAGTTATGTCACGTTTTTGAATATTCTCGTTGCTGAATTTCCTACGAACATCTTTGATTGCTGAGACGCTTTAAATAACGCCGACCACATCTAAAATTTAATTTTGTTAACAAATAATACAATGATTTTTTAAAAATTATTTATTTTGATGAATTACCTTCAACTTTCTTTTCTGCAACAAATTTTTGAAGCCGATCAATCCTTCCAAAATTGTATACGATTTCAGGTATACAAATACTCACATCATCAACTTTTTCAACCAATGAGTATTCATTTATATTCAACTCATAATCGTTCTTCACAGTGTTGGATTCTTTTTTCGCAGGCCTTACGGTTCCTTTGGAGATATGGTAGAATTTTTCCACACTCAAATATTCAATAGTATTTTTTAGCAGCCTTATTAAACATTATAGCTTGAATTTGGGTACCTTATTAATATGAAGAAAACAAACATTATAATAATAGTTTAATGATTGCACACTCGAAGAATATATCATTGGAAACAATAAAATTGAAAAACTTACACTACACCAGATTGGACATTTTGCTACTGCCCAGGCGGAACCTTTGCCACGGTCTCTAGCCGTGGCAATTTTACCATGGTCATGGACCATGGTAAAAGACATTATGCTATGCTCATGCCCACGTGGCTACAAAATAGTTTCTAACCCCCTTCCTAGAATACAAAGAATACGCCTCTTTCCTAGAAAACAAAGAATACGCCCTCGTGCCCTAACCATCCTCCCTCTCTGAAACTTCACGATCCTGCCGTAATCGATAATCCCTTTCTCTGAAAATCCACGATCTCGCTTCTGTAATTTCGATTTTCAATTTGAGCCTCTCTCCATTATTTCGATTTGAAAATATTGTTGTACTCAGGTATCTTTTCTTCTCCTCTTTGATATCTCCTTCTTGATATATTTATATTAGGTTTCTATCTTTATTTTTGTCAAGAATTGGGATGTTTTTTTTTATATAATTAGCGTTTGTTTTCTGTTGATTTGCTGGGGTTTGTTTTTTAAATCAGCAACCGTTTTTTCCAGCATTTTATTTGCTGCAGTTGGTGCTGCCATAAAGGTCTCTGTATTTTTACTTGATGGTGATATTACCATAGATTTCGAAGTCAGGTATCAATTTTGTACATGTTTTGTTTATGCTTTTCAGATCTATGCAACTACTTAATGCAGTAGTTATGACGGTTTAAGGTGGCATAATTATCATAACTTTATTATAAAGTGGTGCTATATATTCAGACCTATATTTTAAGTATCATTGTATAGAGTTTTTGTGTTAGTGAATAATATTTGAAATTGAAATAGTTGTTGTTTGAATTGAAGTTGCGTTGGAATTTTGAAGAAGAAGTAGCAATAGTATTTCAATTGTCAGAAGATTAGATTAACTTTCATCTTAGCTTTCTTCTTCGACATTGCAAATTTCAGGTGAGTTGATTTGCTTAATTTATGCACTATAGTAGCCATCCACGTCATATGCAGAGTAATGATATTTGTTAGTTAGGTCTTAGTACATCATTATTTCAGCCTATTTCTTGATGAGAATGTGGATAATGATACTTGTAGTAATCATAACCATACCTGCATATTAAAGAAACAAAATAGCTACAAATAAAGGGCAGTGAGGGCATTTAGCACTGGTCATAACAAGATGATCATACTCCGAATCTTTTCACCAACTGAATGGCACTAGCGTACAAAAGTATAAAAACTACTCGTAGCAAAAGGTTAAAATTAGACTTTGAACAAACAATATGTGAGTACGGAAGCTGGTCTGGTTGAGCAGAATATAATGATTCTAAATCCAAGTTCATTTTGCTCATGTGACGCCAACAGATGATGAATTTTGATTATGGACATCTCACATGAAAGCAAGATCATTTTTCCGAGGTGAGACAAGAGGGATGTTGCAGAACCGGACGTCATTGATGACCACTATAGGCATTTAATTATTTGGTTATTTTTAAAAAATAATATGTATTGGTAATTTATGAAAATAAATAAATGGTTACATTTCAAACTATCCGGATTTAGTTCAAACCAATTCCATAATACAGAACGCCTTGATATGGCGGTAAGTCAATAAAACATGTCTTAAACACACCTCATTTGCACAAATTATTAATTTTAGAAATTTATATAAAAAAAAGTTAGAATAGATAGGGGCGCACTTGGTCCATTATCGTTCCTCCCACGTTGGAAGCGTCATTAGAACGGTGATAAAATAAACGAAGATTCGAACAATAATGATGCAATGCAAAGGTTGGTGAAGGGATAATGTTGGATGGGTTGAAGTGAGAACTTGTTGGGTGCGGATGTACTTATTTAGATTAACACAACTAGACTGTGTAGAATGTGAATGATAATTTATTTTCTTGTTAACGCCATGTCATTAGTGACATTTTTTTACCCATCAGACCAGGCTGAACTGGTCTCTCTTTCCCACATTAAGCCTACAATTCAAGTTGCTATAGTCGAGTGGCATGACTATTTGTTTAAGTAGAGATCAATACTATATTTCTATATATCTATTTTTTTCTTTTGTCGTGAGACTAGGACGTGTATATATTTAAAACTTATATATATCTCTGTACCGCACATACCATGCCAACTTAACGACCTATCCCTGTTGGCATCGCTTATAGTTCCTTAAGAATTGTGCGCATGTTGATAGGACTTGCTATATATTCTAGAGTTATTTATATCTATTACTATAGAATGGATACATATATCATTCTATTTATGTTTAGTACTATCCGAGGAAAGTTGCAAACGATTCTTATTTACAAATAACTGAAAATGGCTCACCACATAGGAAATTGTTTAGAAATGGAAGCATTGAGGTTACAACAGATATTATGCTGAAATTGGTGATACGCAAATCACAATTTTGGGTAACAAATAATCTTATATATTTTGTGGAGAGATTTGTTGTTAGATTTGATAAAGAGATTTGGTGCTAGATTTTACGGAGAGATATTGGTTGCTATATTTGTGGACATTTATTGCAAGGATATTTGGTGCTTAACCAAATAGTTTTATAATATATATGAAGATATTTGGGAGCTAAGTTTTCTTGGGCATGAAGCCAAGTTTTTCTTGGGCATGAAGCAATTCTCACTATAAAAAGGGCTAGCTAATCTCTTCATTAGGTGTGGAAATTTTGCCATTATTCTTCATTGTCTTTCTCCTCAAATTTTTAGACATTAGATATTCTCTACCTATTTCTCAATAAGGTTATTGGTTCAAGTTGTAATTGTTTGTAACGATAGTTGAGATTGTTTGTAAACAATTTTTATTAGTGAATCAATAAAGAGGGTGGTTGGGTGGAATATCGTGCGCTCATATTTTCGATATTATTTGTGTTGTTTTTTTTCAATCAAATTCATATTCAAGTGATTGGGTGATAAAGATCCAATTTTTCTTGGCATTTTGTCAAGCTTCCGCTGCACACAAAATCATAACAGTTTGGTATCAGAGCCAGATCGTTGCATAGCTTGGAGTGTTTATTGGAATGAAAATTGGAGATGTCGGAGATGATGATGTTTTCAAAGATGGCTATTTTAAATGGGAAGAATTGGGGTATATGGAAGCCGAAGATGGAGGACATTCTATATATCAATGATTTGCATGATCCCATTGATGGAGATGGGGTGAAGCCCTCGAATATGGATGAGGGAAAGTGGAAGAAAATGGACAAAAAGGCGATTGCGTTGATTCGTCAATATTTGGATGATTCTGTATTCCAACATGTGGCTAGTTGTGAATCCACGAAGGCGTTGTGGGACAAATTAGTATCTTTGTATGAGTCGAGGAGTGCTACAAGTAAGGCTTTTCTGGTTCGAAAGTTGGTGCAACTTTGATTGGATGAGGAGAAGTCTGTTGCAGAGCATTTGAACGAGTTTCAGGATGTCATCAATCAACTGGCAAATATGAAGGTCAATTTTGATGATGAGCTGCAGGCTCTTTTGTTGATGACTTCTCTTTCAGAAAGTTAGGAGACTTTGGTTGTTTCATTGAGTAATTCCAATGCTAATGGAACTATCTCTTTAGAAACGGTTCGAAGCAGTCTTTTGAATGAGGAGCTAAGGAGAAAAGGGTCGGAGTTGAAATCGGTTCAAACTGAGGCGATGGTAGCAAGGGACTCGGGGAAAGATACAAGAAGGAAGAAGAAAGAGGCTAGTGGTAAAGGTGCTTGTTATTATTGTGGTAAAAAAGACCACAAGAGCAATGATTGTTATGCTTATCAGAGGGATAAGAAGAAGGCGCAAGATGATGATAATAATGATTTGGCACAAGCAGGTTTTGCTGAAGGTACCGAAAGCGGTTCTTCATGTGATGCCCTATTTAGTGTTGTGGAGCCCTGGAAGATTGATTCAGGAGCCAGTTTTCACATATGTCGTAATGTGAAAAGTTTTTCTTTATATGATAAAAGTGTTAGCATGATAAAGACGTCCAATGGAGTAGAGCTACCAATTTGTGGAGTTCTGGCTGTTAGGTTTCAGAAGCATGATGGAGTGGTGAGAGAAGTGGCCGGTGTGAGGCACATACCCACTTGTTCGCATAACCTCATATCTCTCGGTCAGTTAGACCACCGCGGTTGCACTTATAAGACTCGAGGTGGAGTTTTGAGAGTGAAGAAGGGTGGTCGTGTGATGATGCGAGGAGTTTTGGAGGATGGAAACCTATATAGTTTGATCGGTTCGGTGGTCAATAATGAAAGGCGGGTGACGGTTGAAGAACCTAGTCCACAGCAAGGTGGAGAGGTTAATATGGTCACCGATGATGGTCCTAAGGTGGATGATTATGGTATCGACAAGGGTCTAGATGTTGATGATGCTCGAGGGATCCCGGAGATGGAGAGATTATGTCAAGCGGAAGACGGATGTCGAGTTGTGAAATCCACAAAGACGAGATGGAGGTCTTTGTGGTATTACAAATGCTTTTGAAGATCGCTAGTGGCATGGTGCACGGTTAAGGGAGGTGCATCATTAGTGGGAGATGGTGGAGGTTTGTAATGGTGTTAATTGAGAAAGAAAGGTTGAAAGTGAGAGCTAAGGGGCTATTGTTTGAGTGGAGGAGATGTGATTTGGTATCAAGGTGGAGTGTTGAAATTGGTGATATGCAAATCACAATTTTGGGCAACAAATAATCTTACATATTTTGTGGAGAGATTAGTTGTTAGATTTGATGAAGAGATTTGGTGCTAGATTTTATGGAGAGATATTGGTTTCTATATCTGTGGACATTTATTCCAAGGATATTTGGTGCTTAACCAAATAGTTTTATAACATATATGAAGATATATGGGAGCCAAGTTTTCTTGGGCATGAAGCCAAGTTTTTCTTGGGCATGAAGCAATTCTCACTATAAAAAGGGCTAGCTAATCTCTTCATTAGGTGTGGAAAATTTTCCATTATTCTTCATTGTCTTTCTCCCCAAATTTTTAGCCATTAGATATTCTCTACCTATTTCTCAATAAGATTATTGGTTCAAGTTGTAATTGTTTGTAACGATAGTTGAGATCGTTTGTAAATAATTTTTATTAGTGAATCAATAAAGAGGGTGGTTGGGTGGAATATCGTGTGCTCATATTTCCGATATTATTTGTGTTTTTTTTCAATCAAATTCATCTTCAAGTGATTGGGTGATAAAGATCCAATTTTTCTTGGCATTTTGTCAAGCTTCCGCTGCGCACAAAATCATAACATATTCGACATGTGAACGGTAACGTGTTAAAAATAGCTGAAAAGGGTACCTTGCCTTACTAACCTATCTGTTCGCAAATGTTTATAACAAATTTTCTAAGGGGAAACATTTGGTTTCTGTTCTATAACTTGAACAAAAAGAATTCAGTACAAAGATGCCACCATTCTCAGTAATAGTGAGTGCCGCTGTTACCATTCACGAGAATCATGACAACTATTTTAAAGCTCTTTCGAGAACTAATTCTAGAAACAGGTTATTAAAAACTTACATGCCATCCCCTTTCTATTACATCATACTTAGGAGGAGAATCTTTTGGAGTTTCAGCAACATTGACAATCTTTATGTGAATTGAGTTTATCATGCCACTGCAGTTGCTTGAAGATTTAGGCAATTTCAACCATAAAGTTGTGGTTCATCCCCAAAAACCTGCTATTTTTCCTAGTTGTCTTTATCAGTGCATGCTACAATCAAACAACAACTCAATGAAAATTTAACCTACATATGAATATATCTAAAGCAATTCACCATATAACCTATGACAATCTGGGTTAATATTGAAAAAAAAAATAACCAGAAAATGCCAACTACAAAAGATGAAGAGTCGATCAAAACAAATAAAATAAACTCATATGACATACATATTGTTCTCCGGCTAGTAGAGATGATTTATTTGTAGTCTTCATTGTGAAGTATGCAAAAATGTTTAGATGATGATTTGTTGTACTCAAATGATTTTTTTCTCTTAATAAATAAGAGTAATAAGCATTGTGTAGACCAAAGCAAGCACGAAAGTTATTGTACGTTGGTTATGAAGCATGCGAAACCCCTTCCAGTGACCAAATATTTTATGAATAACATTAGTCATAACTAATGCTGAAAAGGGTATTTCCTTCAAAAGAAATATTGTTTCCACCAATGAGACTTGAACAGTCGGAAAATGAACCTTAGGACTATTAAATTTGAGTAATAGATTAATTCATTTTGTTGCAGCAAAATAAACAAAGAAACACCATAGAATACAACATACAACATAGAATTAATATCCAAGAATTTAATATCTATTCGTGTTATGTTGACTATTTTAGGAAATAAATAAATAAAATCTACATGATACTGAAAATTATTTCAGTTGTATTTCAAATCATGCACAAAGGCGAATCAAGAACTTAAAAATACCCATATATGCTGCTTTGACGATTTTTTTTCTATTAAAAAAGGAATCCATAGGATACTTAAAATATTTTGGCTATGCACAAAGGCATAATAAATCTTTTATCATTTGCTTCATTCCTACTTACCATGTAAAATAGTAAAGAGAGAATAAAACTGTAGCAAAAATAATGAATTTTTGCAGAAATAGTATTTTTCAAATCCATTGTATAGCTACCTACATATGTACTTAAGTTCTGTCAAAGATATGTTTTAAATGAAAACAGTACATTTTAATGGACTAAACTTCATGATTCAACCCACTATTGAAATTTCAAGAAAAAAATATTGCATTATGCAAGGAAACATGTCGTACATTAATTGTCTATGTAATGGGTTGTGCTTATGTTTCTATATTACGGATGTATAAATTTGTTAGTCCTTGTCTCCTCTATTTGCGTGTTTTTTGTGGGCTTTTTGATTGAGAAGTTTGTACATCAGTGGTTTAAAGATGTATATATTTGCTAGACATTGTGCTCTCTCACTGCTCCTCCTCGTCTCTTTTTTTTGCTTTTGTTTTGAAACTTATCAATTAACTGTTTTAAAAATGGATTTGCATACAAACATGAAGATCATTTTAAAGTAAGAATGCAAAAATAAAATCATGTCTTTAAGATAGAATAAAGACCGCATCTCAGTTTTTGGTATTCGGTCTTCACAAATTTTTGTAACTAAACTTCAATTTCTAAATTCCGAGACTGATATTTCAGTTTCAAATGTTATTTGGGATTTGATAATTTATGACCGAAACATTCATTTTTTAATTAGTTTGGACTTATTATTTAGAGATAGATTTTCTTAATTAAGGACTGAAATTTGTAGTCCTTATTTCTACAATATTTTATAGTTTAACTAGCAATCAATCTAATCTCATTTGCACAACTCCACTTTTTCATGGTCGGTTTCGCCCTTTGAAAAAACACGCTTTGTTAGACTACCTATTGACTGTTATTGAGGTGGAAGAAGCTTGTGGCAGCAGTCCTAGGGAGGAGTAAGGTTGAGTCTGTGAAAATGGTTTCTAAGTCAAATAAGGATTTTAGGAGCTCTAGATGACTGCATTCTTAGATGAAGATGTTTGATGTATTGCAAGTTTACACTTTACTTTGGTGCACTTGTGCTATTTCAGGGCATACATTTGATGATGCCATTTTTTATATACATTAAATAATTATGATGAGAGCTTAAGTCAGGGAAGGAAAAGAAATTCTCTTTAATGTTCACACTTGGTTTTTGATTGTCATATAAGATACTTAAGTTGACACACATGCCACTACATTTGGTAACTCTTTTACTATTTTTAAGTTTTGTCAATTACAAATGCATGGGACTGACAAAATACAAGAAAGTCAGCAGTTTCTTTGGTTTTGGTCGTTTTGTAGCTACTTGGTTATGTTCAGAATTGAATTTGATAAATTAATAGACGAATTCCAAGTTACTCCCTCACATAATCCAATGTTATTCACATATTTTTATGTTACTCGTTTCTTGCCTTTCCTAAGTAAATTAATGGTGAGAAAATGTAGGCATACAAATTTGATGCTTTGGATATCACATTTCAAAATACATTTAATTGATTGGTAAGGTTACAATTAGTGCATCCAATGATACCGCTCTAGTTCTAATAACATGTTGCAACATATCTATAGAACATATATATGAATATCAAATAATATGAACACAGGTACACCAAAAAGAGTTACACCAGCACATACTTAAAAGCGAAAACTAAGACAACTTTTCGTTAATAATGGTTGTGAAGCTCTACCCATGTTGTGCTCCCTGATTCAACACTGTATTGATATTCAGTATTATGTTACTCGTTTAATATTGATAGCAATCATGTTTAAATATATATAAGTTTGTGTCCATATATATATATAATATAAATTTCTTTCTGAAATAAAATGTATTTTTAGAAGGTTTTATATGTAGCTTGAAATTAGAACTACAAAAACGTATTGGTTTAGTGTCACACAGTATGTGGTCAGCCTATGCTATTATATTTATGGCATAACTATAAAATAAAATGTATTTTTTATTTTTATTTTACCTTTTTTCCCCCTTAAAAATCAGATTTGACTATTATGCCATACTAAATGAAAGTGTTGTTCGTGTCAGTAGCAAATAAAATTGTTGTTTTGCAGACCATCGTGGATATACTATATTCATACTACGGATTTGGTTATAATTTTATTATTTAAAGCTGGTATGTAACCTTGTCTTGTTAATCAAGCAATTTGTTCGTGTCAGTAACAAACCCTTGCCGTAATATGAATTTGAGTAGATAGTGGGTTAAAATATGCTTGGAAAAAGTAGAGTTTAATAAAAATTTGGGAATGAAATTTGTCGAACGATTATTTTCTATTGGGCAATGTTAGAGATCTGGGGTGTTTTGTTGTCGGAGATGGGGAAAAGGGGAATACGCACAGGGTTGATTATTTTGAAATACAGAGTTAAAAAGAGATCCACGATTGCAATGTAAGGATATTGTTTTCTATTTCAAGTAATAGATAAGTAACGAAAATTTATTTATATATATTTTTATACAATTAATTTTCAGTTTTTAAATTCCATCTAAGAACAACAATAATTTCGATGCAATCATAAAAATTTATAACTAGTGTTAATCTCGGGTAAATGGCTAAAATGGATGGTGAAGTATGTAATATTAAGCAAACAGTCAGTTAAGTTAATAATTTCCACTTTACGCAACACTGTTAAGTGGCGTGTTCCACATGTTTGTTGAAGCTTGGTGGAATTGTTATTAGTCGCCGATTGTTTTATAGGCAAAATGGTTAGTGAAAAGTCAGGCTTTAGAAAGGCGTATGTCTATGTAATTGCAAGAAGTCTTAGGTTTAGCCTTTTTTTTATCATTAGCCATCGTTAACTTAATCAAACGTGCAAAATGAGCTGTATGATTTTTATGCACAACTTGAGACAGTGAGAGCCACGCCAAATCCCGATGCACACAGAAAAAATAGAGGACACTATCATTGCAGAAAATAACTATAATATGCTGAGATGGTTAGGTTTAACATTCAACCTTGCATCTGGTTCTTTTTTATTCAGATGGTTATGTTGTAGGCCAATGTGCTTGATCTTAAACTAATCAAGTCATCCTCATTATATGATATAGCAGGGCAATATGTCTTCAAATATTGGCAAACAATGGATGACACAATCTGATCGAAGAACTGCACGATATGTGGAAGGAGTACGGGAATTTATTGAATTCGTTGAGCAAAATGGTGGTAATAAAGAAATATATGTTGGATCTAGATTAACCCTAGAGGGGGGGGGGGGTGAATAGGGTTTTTCACAGTTTTTAACTGAATTAAAAAACTTAACGAGATATATAATAATAAACTGATCACAGAAAATAGCAGAAACTGAAATGCAGAAAATAAATAACACACAGATATACCCAGCTTCGGCAAAACCCTGCCTACTGCTGCATTTCTATGGCTTCTACTAGGTGATAGAACAGTTCCCGCATACAAGACCATGTACACTCGCAAACCCCTGCTCCTATTCTAACCCTACGCTCAAACCCCTAGACTGATTCAAACCCCTGAATCAGATTTTCCCTTGATTACAACCCCGTAATCAATAACTCAGATTTTACAGATTCTGAGACCGACAGTCAAATATCCTGACTGATTCACCTCTAGATTTTTACAGAATCTATAAACTGTTCGATTCGTTTTTACAAAACAAAATTAAAAATAATACAAGTATAAAAAGGAGAAATCCTAGGATTTAGATTAAAAAAGGGTCATCCCCTTATCCATTTAAACACATGGCCGACCCATTTGTTATTTTGTTTCCCCTTTAGCTTTGCTTCCTCTGAAAAAAAAGCGGCGGCGATTTGCTAGGGTTTTTCTTCTTTGCCCCAATTCGATCGCGATAGCTCCAGATAGATGAATTCTGGTTCTCTGATGAACTTCAGTTCTTCGATGGATATCTTCACGTCTGATATCGGATTTTCTGGTGGTCAAAACTTGGTAAGATTTTTGATTTTAATTCTTTTGGTTGCTCGGTTAATTTGCTTGGTTTCGATACCTGTGTCAATGATGAATCGGTGTTGTTTATAGGGTATAGAAACCCTATAATTACTCTCTGATTTCAATTAAATATGACTTGGCTGATTCTGTGTTGTTTCCCCTTTTGATTCTCGGCTTGAATTGATTTTCCCCTTTTGTTTCTCGGCTTGAATTAATTTTTCCCTTTTGTTTCTCTGTAAATTAGCCGAGATAAAAGCAAACTTTGTGATGATTCTGGACATACTTTCATACATCCATTTCTGGCATGATTTATATCAGGAAAACAACCTGATTAATTTCCCTTTCGAATTTGAACCCACTCTGCATTGATTAGATATGATAATTCAGGAATAAATATTTGTTGTCCCCTTTTTGATTGAAAAAAAAAAATAAATCTGCTTTGAAGTCCTCTTTTAAATCGATTGATTGGATTGATGAAATGTTGGTTGCCTTGTTTAAAATACCACGGCCTTGAATTGTTTGTGTGTATTTCCATTTTTGTTTCTCTTCAAAATTTCCTCGATTTGAATTTCCTGATTAAAAAAATCTGCTGGTCCCTTGAATAACGTGAATCATTTCTGGAAATTTATTCTGAAACTGCATTGTGACATTGATTACTTTCCCTATATGATCTGTGCCATTTCATTTCTGAAATCCGAAATATGCCTTGATACAAAACTTTGCTTTAAAAACATGAAACCAATTTAAGACTTGCCAAAAAAAAAGAAAGGAATGATTCTTTGCCAAAAATGTTTGTGAGAAGATTTGAAACCTGCCACAAAAAGAAATCTGATTGTATATGTTTGTTTCAGTGTGTTATTTGAATTGAACCCATGTTCTTGCACCAGTTAGCTTGAAGTCGAGCTTCCTTGACTTGTTTAATTTGAATATCTTGCTGTGTATACTACTTGACTTTGTTCATGCTATAATGTTGTTGTGCCATGATATACTCTTGTTCTTCCTTACTAGTAAATGTGACACCATGTAGGCTGTTCATTCACCATTTCTGCTTGTGAACACATTGATCTCCCGGATGCCATGTACACTGAAATGCACACATGTACTCCTTGCTGTTTAACCATGTTGCATTCATTCACCATGCTGCTCGGCCCATTTAGCTTGTTGCAACTAAAACCTGTATTCTTCACCACTTTAAAGCAGTCTTTTGAATTTGGCTTGCTCATGTTTGAATAATGAATCCTTGCCGAACTTTGTTGCCATGTTCTTGTATACACCATAAACTTGTTTGTGCTGAAGTAACTGGGCCGAACCTCCATGTTTAAACTGCACCTTTTACTTGCTTGTGTGATCTGGACATCATTCATGTATGCTCTGTCCATTTGACCATTGTGGCACTTGTATGTTGACATGCATTTATCGTGCTGCTCCATGTCTTGATGCAATTCCATGCTATTGCTTGACTACTTTAAGCTGTGTCACTGTTTTGAAAATCTGGTTTGCTGTCTTGACCATGTTGAGTATCACTTTGACTATGACCATGAGGTTGAGCTGAACCACTTTGTTTTTGCACCCGTCTTGATCACTTAGTCCATTCTGACTCTGTCATATTTGTTGCATCAATTTCTTACTGCCATGTTACTTTGCTGTGTAATCATTCATGTTTGTGCACCAACACTTTGAGCGTGTGCCATGAGTCCTCTTTGCCACTTTGACATTGTATTTTGAGATGTGTTGACTTTGAATGCTTGACTCATGAGTTTGCTGTTGACTTTTGGCTTGAATGTTTACTGAGTAAAGCACTGAGTCGAGACGGTCCATGTGGCTACTCCTCAGTCGCAAACTGATTGGCGAGGCAGTGCACACGTGTATATTTTATACATGTGTGTATATGCAGCCATCAGACAAATTTTTCTGTCCCTGCACTTTATATACATACTGTCTACCTTGTGGTATTTACAGTGTATCACTGTGAATATCACAAGCTGTCTAGACACAGATTGAAGGTTTTATAATTCAGATCAAGTCAAGAAAAATGATGAGAAACACACCAGAAATCTGAGGCAAATAAAATTCTAAAAACAAAATTTATATTTGCATATATTCAGTATTATTTCTATTGCAGTATACTGTGTGTTTCTGTTTCATGTGTGACAGGTAAGCGGGGATGACTGGACTGACTGTGATGACTGGACTGACAATGACTGGACTGAAAGCTGAGGATAAGAAGACAGTGTGTGGTGTCAATGAATGTATGAGTCTGTATATACAAGTGAAAATGGATATATATGAAATGTAACTGTGTATATGTATGACTGAGTGACAATGAATAAACTGTACTGAGGAGCTGTGAGAGAATTGTACAGATATATGTAATAAACAAATTTGATTGAAATAAAATATCATTTTATTGTCAAACGAACTTGTCTATTATATTCTGTTTATATACAAGTACAATATACAGTGAATGTTTAAATAGTGGAGTTATACAGAGTTGTACTGTTTGAATGTTAGAAATATAATATTCAATTCAAATATTATATTCCTATCTGTGTTGTATATATAAAACATTACAATAACAAACACATTTATAATAATATATATTTGTTTGTTATCATCAAACAAAAATCATATAATTGTGTATACAACTGCGTTATATACAACAATCTCCCCCTTTTGATGATGACAAACAAATAAAAGATTTTGATTACAATAAATGTGTTTGACAGTGAATTCTGAACTCCCCCTATTTATTAGCTCCCCCTACAACAGAAACTCCCCCTATAACTGTGCATGAGTGAAAAGAATGTAAAAAGATTCAGAATTCTCAAAATTAAAATATTTATAAAATATTCATTCATAAATCAAAATCTAATCCATTCTCCCCCTTTTGTTATCATCAAAAGGATACAGATTTTAAAATACAGATAAAAATTGACAAAAAAAATGTAATTTCAGCTTAAGAGGAAGAACGGTCATCATACATTTCAATCAGTCAAACAAAAATCATAATATTCTAACAACTGGTGGCATATTTCACATTTTAGAGAATGATGGATATACGATGAATTTTATATAAAATGGAGAGGAGAGAGTTTTAAAAAAAAAAATTAAATTATTTTCAAAGGATTTTTATAGAAATAAAGCACAAAAACAGTGATGGATTTGGTCTATAATAAATAATTCAATTTAAGTGAGAAAATTCAATAATCTCAAATCCCAATACCTATTAATCAACAAATCATAATACGTCATAAGATTTTAACACATTTCCCAGATTGGAAGATGGATTGATAGGTTGGTTTTTATACTCAGAGGAGAATTTCAAATTTATTTCTATTTTTAGCACTCTATTTTTTTTATTTAAGAGCACACTGACCACGCATAACCAGAGCTTGGATTTTTAAATGAGATCAGTCGCAGCTTAAATTATAAGTCGTCTCTTAACCATGCATGACCAGAGCTTGGATTTTTAAATGAGGTTAGAGACACACTTATATATTCATTATATATATTTATCTTTTCATCTTTTAAAAAGAAACACTCCTTGGTATATGAAACCAATATGGATGATAGAATTGTGGTAGGTACAGAAATGGACTGTGAAATAAATTTCTAAATTAATTATATTATGAAATAAGCTCGACAGTACCGGGATTATTGAAAATTTTCAATTATCACTAATTCTGAATAATAATATAGTCCCATTTCTATCACAAATAATTTTCACTGTTTTAAAATAAGATGATTTTCCTTAAAAAAAATAAACTCTCCAAATTAATATTAAATCATGATGGATAGCAGACGGGTGATAGATAAAGGAGATGGTCGTGAAATAATTGCCAGTTCAAAGATATTATAATAAATATTCAACCATCATGAAAATCCAAATATATTCTCCTCTTGTTGTGAAATACACTGTAGTCACAATTCATCACAATTTCAAAAACTGATAATAATTTTGATGAATTATATATACAGTTCAATATGGATATTAATTTCAACTTCTAAATGAATAATCAATAAATAACTTTAAAATTGAAAATCAATTACAAGAGGGAATTAAACATAAAAAAAATTGAATATATACAGGGTGATAATTCAAAAAAAAAAAAAAATGAGTAAAAAAAAACTGATACCAAATGCTCTCGCTTATCGAGGAATTTAATTACACCCTGATGGACTATCATGGACATCTTAGGCTAAAGAAAATTAGACACAAACCCAGCCAGACAAATTTAGCACATTTGTTTGTATAAAAAAAAATGTATGGACCTATACAAGGTGAAAAATTTGAATCTCAGTACAGATGAGTGAACCAAAAAAATAAGCACTTCTGATACCACTTGGTGTCTCTATTTACGAGGAATTTTAACATGATACTGAACAAGAATATCATAGACAAAAGAATTATTAAGTACCAAGCCCTGACGGACGAGATAATAGATTATGCACATGTATCAGAGCAGCAAGCATGTGATTCCAGAACAAACATTTTTAAAAACAATATCAGAGTAACACAAAACATAGTTTCAAATCATATTTGTCAGGATGATGGCCAGATTCATGATCTAATGATTAAAATACTGTTTACTTGAAATCATTTGAGGAATATGAAAATATCTGGATTTAATAAATCAATCACACCAATTAATAAATTTTAGATTCAGAATATGTGTGTGATTCAATAAATCAATAAATTCAAATGATTTTAAACAAACTAGTATTCAAGTCAAATATTCATGAAATACCAATGACATTCAAATCCCAATTCTCAAAGAATTTACACAAATATTTCTGACAAACAGAAGAGTTATTTCAGATCATTTACATCAGAAATGAGAGATATTCATGATCTACACAATTAAACAATAGTTTATTTGAAATCAATTAAATCGATGTCAAAGTTTGAGATATAATGAATCAGTCACACAATATTGATAATTTTAATTTTAAGAAGTGTGTGAAATTCAAAATATCATGAATTTCAGTTGATTTCAAACAAACAAATTCCAAGTAAAATGATCATGAATATAAGATGAATTCCAAGATGTATCACAGATTCAATACAATTCAAAATATCCAGGCCAATCTAAAAAATAATGAAATTATCACAACTGATAAATATTGGTGTGCTGTAATATTTCAAGCTTTTCCAAAATGAATTAGAAGAAACTCAAAACAGCAGTGGTGTGTGAAACTTCATCAAATTTTCAGATCTTCAAAATTTAGAATTCTAATTAACAGTGTTCAAGATTTGACAAGAATACATCAACACTGTTATGAATTCATAAATCAGAAAAAAAAACTTCAAAACAATTGCAGATATTTACACAAATAAATTCAAGATCTGGAAATAATTACAAACACGAGAGTTTTCTACAAATAAAATGAATTTCCAGATAAATATGAGTTTTGCAATTGGAAGTTAATGGAGCACAGAATAAACAAAGATATGGCAGTGACAAATCAAATAAAGACAAATAGAAGAAAATAAAATAGAAAGGGGTAGAAGAAGTAGGAAAAAAATAAAAAATATTTACAAGGTTGAGGTCAGAGATCATACCTGATTCACAGAAAACGTTGTGGATCTCTAACTCGTCAGACTTTGCTAAGGAACAGTAGATGATTCAATGATGTGAAGTAGTTTGAATCAGTTTCTCTTTTCAGCACAGTTGTTCCTCAGCCTCCTTTGGTAGCTAACTGTTTAGAGGATTGAGTGGTCTAACAAAGGCAGTAAAACCACTCACAGTTGTATTTGTTCGTTTTGGTACCCAAACCTGTTTATATAACAAACCATCAGAATAAACCTTTGTACCCTTAGCAACCCAAATCTGTTTGAATTTCACGAAGTTTGGTTTATTTCCTTTTGGGATCCAGGATTGTTTAGAAGGATTATTATAAAACAATTTCTCATTTTGATTTTGACTCAAAAAAACTTTGAAATTATAAGAGTTCAAATTTTCAAATTGATTCTTTTCAAGATTGTTTGAAGAATTTTTCAAATCATTTGTAATTCGTCTTTCAAAAACATTATTTTTCTCAAATCCAAGTCCATGTTTATTTTGAACAGAAAATTGGTTTTTCAACAACATATTCAAAGATTTTTCACCGTTTGAAAAATTAGACAAGATTGTTTCAAGTTGTTGAATTTCAGTTTTAAGATTACCATTTTCTTTCAATAAATCTGAACAACGATTTTTAGTGATCTCACATCTTTTAAAATCAGATTTCAAAACCAAATTTTCATCTTTGAGTAGCTTTATTTTGGTTTGGGATTCAACAATCTCAGCCTCAAAATGTTTTCGACTTTCAGACTCAAATTTCTTGAAATTTTCAATCTTGTTTTCAAGTTCTTTCAAAATCGAATTCGATTTCAACAGATTTTCCTTTTCTGCAATTTCAAGTTTGGAATGAATATTAGTTTTAAAAATTTCAAATTCCTTTTGCAGATGATTGTTCAAATTTGATAACTCAATCTTGTTTGCTTTCAAGACCAAAATTTCATCTTCAAACTTTTGAATATTTTTATTGAGATGAACAAGATTGGTTTTCGATTTCAAACAATTTTTACAATCTGAATCTGAAAGGTTTTTAAAATATTCAAGCCGTGATTCCAAATCATCAATTTTGCTGTTCAACTCAGAATTCCTAGATTTTAGAGTTTTGTTTTTAGATTTGAGTTTATCAACAGATTTAGTTAAATCAACACACATATAAACCAAATCTTCGTATGAGAAATTTTCAATTTCAGTAACCGTTGATTCTCCATCATCTGATCCTTCTGAATTCTCATTTGTAAATCCTGTTAAACAGAATTCTGAGTCTGAATTGACAATCTGGGGTTTTGAGCTGGAGTTGTCAATTTGACCATACTTCGTATTAAGAGCTGTCCAAATTTCCTGCGCAGTTAAACAATGGGAAATCAGACTGTATTGATTATCATCAAGATGAGAATAAAGAATATGTGTAGCACGAGAATTAAAAACTTTATCTACCATATCGTACCCATTGATAACAACATCCCAACATTTAATATTAACAGATTTTAAATAAAATTCCATTCTGGATTTCCAGTTTAAAAAATCTGTTCCAGTGAAAATAGTTGGAGATGAACTGGACTGACTCTCTATCGACTGACAACAAGGATTCACCATTTCTCTAGAGTTAAAGAATACCTGCTCTGATACCAATTGTTGGATCTAGATTAACCCTATAGGGGGGGTGAATAGGGTTTTTCACAGTTTTTAACTGAATTAAAAAACTTAACGAGATATATAATAATAAACTGATCACAGAAAATAGCAGAAACTGAAATGCAGAAAATAAATCACACACAGATATACCCAGCTTCGGCAAAACCCTGCCTACTGCTGCATTTCTAAGGTTTCTACTAGGTGATAGAACAGTTCCCGCATACAAGACCATGTACACTCGCAAACCCCTGCTCCTATTCTAACCCTACGCTCAAACCCCTAGACTGATTCAAACCCCTGAATCAGATTTTCCCTTGATTACAACCCCGTAATCAATAACTCAGATTTTACAGATTCTGAGACTGACAGTCAAATATCCTGACTGATTCACCTCTAGATTTTTACAGAATCTATAAACTGTTCGATTCGTTTTTACAAAACAGAATTAAAAATCATACAAGTATAAAAAGGAGAAACCCTAGGATTTAGATTAAAAAAGGTTCATCCCCTTATCCATTTAAACACATGGCCGGCCCATTTGTCATTTTGTTTCCCCTTTAGCTTTGCTTCCTCTGAAAAAAAAGCGGCGGCGATTTGCTAGGGTTTTTCTTCTTTGCCCCAATTCGATTGCGATAGCTCCAGATAGATGAATTCTGGTTCTCTGATGAACTTCAGTTCTTCGATGGATATCTTCACGTCTGATATCGGATTTTCTGGTGGTCGAAACTTGGTAAGATTTCTGATTTTAATTCTTTTGGTTGCTCGGTTAATTTGCTTGGTTTCGATACCTGTGTCAATGATGAATCGGTGTTGTTTATAGGGTATAGAAACCCTATAATTACTCTCTGATTTCAATTAAATATGACTTGGCTGATTCTGTGTTGTTTCCCCTTTTGATTCTCGGCTTGAATTGATTTGCCCCTTTTGTTTCTCGGCTTGAATTGATTTTTCCCTTTTGTTTCTCTGTAAATTAGCCGAGATAAAAGCAAACTTTGTGATGATTCTGGACATACTTTCATACATCCATTTCTGGCATGATTTATATCAGGAAAACAACCTGATTAATTTCCCTTTCGAATTTGAACCCACTCTGCATTGATTAGATATGATAATTCAGGAATAAATATTTGTTGTCCCCTTTTTGATTGAAAAAAAAAATAAATCTGCTTTGAAGTCCTCTTTTAAATCGATTGATTGGATTGATGAAATGTTGGTTGCCTTGTTTAAAATACCACGGCCTTGAATTGTTTGTGTGTATTTCCATTTTTGTTTCTCTTCAAAATTTCCTCGATTTGAATTTCCTGATTAAAAAAATCTGCTGGTCCCTTGAATAACGTGAATCATTTCTGGAAATTTATTCTGAAACTGCATTGTGACATTGATTACTTTCCCTATATGATCTGTGCCATTTCATTTCTGAAATCCGAAATATGCCTTGATACAAAACTTTGCTTTAAAAACATGAAACCAATTTAAGACTTGCCAAAAAAAAAAAAGGAATGATTCTTTGCCAAAAATGTTTGTGAGAAGATTTGAAACCTGCCACAAAAAGAAACCTGATTGTATATGTTTGTTTCAGTGTGTTATTTGAATTGAACCCATGTTCTTGCACCAGTTAGCTTGAAGTCGAGCTGCCTTGACTTGTTTAATTTGAATATCTTGCTGTGTATACTACTTGACTTTGTTCATGCTATAATGTTGTTGTGCCATGATATACTCTTGTTCTTCCTTACTAGTAAATGTGACACCATGTAGGCTGTTCATTCACCATTTCTGCTTGTGAACACATTGATCTCCCGGATGCCATGTACACTGAAATGCACACATGTACTCCTTGCTGTTTAACCATGTTGCATTCATTCACCATGCTGCTCGGCCCATTTAGCTTGTTGCAACTAAAACCTATATTCTTCACCACTTTAAAGCAGTCTTTTGAATTTGGCTTGCTCATGTTTGAATAATGAATCCTTGCCGAACTTTGTTGCCATGTTCTTGTATACACCATAAACTTGTTTGTGCTGAAGTAACTGGGCCGAACCTCCATGTTTAAACTGCACCTTTTACTTGCTTGTGTGATCTGGACATCATTCATGTATGCTCTGTCCATTTGACCATTGTGGCACTTGTATGTTGACATGCATTTATCATGCTGCTCCATGTCTTGATGCAATTCCATGCTATTGCTTGACTACTTTAAGTTGTGTCACTGTTTTGAAAATCTGGTTTGCTGTCTTGACCATGTTGAGTATCACTTTGACTATGACCATGAGGTTGAGCTGAACCACTTTGTTGTTGCACCCGTCTTGATCACTTAGTCCATTCTGACTCTGTCATATTTGTTGCATCAATTTCTTACTGCCATGTTACTTTGCTGTGTAATCATTCATGTTTGTGCACCAACACTTTGAGCGTGTGCCATGAGTCCTCTTTGCCACTTTGACATTGTATTTTGAGATGTGTTGACTTTGAATGCTTGACTCATGAGTTTGCTGTTGACTTTTGGCTTGAATGTTTACTGAGTAAAGCACTGAGTCGATACGGTCCATGTGGCTACTCCTCAGTCGCAAACTGATTGGCGAGGCAGTGCACACGTGTATATTTTATACATGTGTGTATATGCAGCCATCAGACAAATTTTTCTGTCCCTGCACTTTATATACATACTGTCTACCTTGTGGTATTTACAGTGTATCACTGTGAATATCACAAGCTGTCTAGACACAGATTGAAGGTTTTATAATTCAGATCAAGTCAAGAAAAATGATGAGAAACACACCAGAAATCTGAGGCAAATAAAATTCTAAAAACAAAATTTATATTTGCATATATTCAGTATTATTTCTATTGCAGTATACTGTGTGTTTCTGTTTCATGTGTGACAGGTAAGCGGGGATGACTGGACTGACTGTGATGACTGGACTGAAAGCTGAGGATAAGAAGACAGTGTGTGGTGTCAATGAATGTATGAGTCTGTATATACAAGTGAAAATGGATATATATGAAATGTAACTGTGTATATGTATGACTGAGTGACAATGAATAAACTGTACTGAGGAGCTGTGAGAGAATTGTACAGATATATGTAATAAACAAATTTGATTGAAATAAAATATCATTTTATTGTCAAATGAACTTGTCTATTATATTCTGTTTATATACAAGTACAATATACAGTGAATGTTTAAATAGTGGAGTTATACAGAGTTGTACTGTTTGAATGTTAGAAATATAATATTCAATTCAAATATTATATTCCTATCTGTGTTGTATATATAAAACATTACAATAACAAACACATTTATAATAATATATATTTGTTTGTTATCACCAAACAAAAATCATATAATTGTGTATACAACTGTTTTATATACAACAATATATTCTTGTTCTTGCACACAGTGCAGAAATATGAAATTGAAGATTAAATTAGATGATATTCACTATCATCTTCTTAGATACAGAATTGTCCAAACATATATACCGTTGGCATTTTAATGGGGAAGAGTCGACGAAGAAGCAAGAACAACCCATTATTCAAACTATAAGTTCTAATGAGTCCGAACATCCTAGGATGGAAGATTTGGTCAATAATGCTGATAGATTTCATCATTTTCAACTTACAATTCCATCATCTGATAATATTGGAGATCCATTTATGGTTGATGTCGATGGGCAGACTAATCAAAGTAAGAAGTATAAATCACTTTTTGATAGTTCAAAAGAGCCATTGTATCCTTCATGTCCAAAATGGATGACAAGTTTGTATGCCATAGTGAAACTTAATATCTTTACTCAGTATAGCTTTTCCGACAATGGTGTGAGTGCACTTCTTGAATTTATAAAGGAGTTGCTCCTTGAAGGTAACGCGCTACCGACAAAGTACCCCGACATGAAGAAGATGATTAAACAAGTTGGAATGGATTACAAAACTTATGATGCATGCATTAATGATTGCATCTTATACTGGAAAGATAACGTGAACAAAGTTTCTTGTACAGTTTGCAATCAACCAAGATATAAGACATCATTCAACGAAGAGAGAAGAGCCACCAAAGCACCTCAAAAAACATTAAGACATTTTCCTTTAATACCTAGATTGAGGAGACTGTATAACATTCCATGGATAGCAGATGCTATGACTTGGCATGGGCATTCCAAGTCTGACCCAACTGTAAAGCGCCATCCATGTGATTCTTCTCAATGGCGAGCTGCAGATTCTTTTGACAAAACATTTGCTGATGAGCTACGAAATGTCACGCTTGGAATAGCAACTGATGGTTTCAACCCACATGCTTCTCTATCTAACCGATATAGTTGTTCACCATTAATTGTTGTACCATATAATCTTGCTCCATCCATGTGCATGAAAAAAGAGTTCTCAATGTTGACATTGTTGATTTCTGGGTCAAAACAACCTAGGAAAGATATTGATGCTTACTTGCAACCATTGATAGACGAGTTAAAGCAGTTATGGGAGGAGGTCGCTGCATTTGACTCATTTAATAAATCAGAGTTCACAATGAGAGCTAGAATGTTGTGGGCAATTCATGATCATCTTGCATTCGGGACATTATCAGGATGCACTACTCATGGTTATTTTGCATGTCCTGTATGTGGGGAAGACACTTGTTCTTATTATCTTCCTGCAAGTAAGAAAATGTGCTATATGGGACATCGAAGATTTCTTCCTTCCAAACATAAGTTTCGAGATGATAAGACAAACTTCAATAAAAAACAAGAATATAGTCGTCCTCCATGGCCATTGAATGGCTATAAAATTGAAGAGAAAGTAGCAAATATCAAGATGAAAGTTGGTAAAAACAAACAAGAGATTGGCCGAAAACGAAAAAAGAAAACCGACGAAGAAGAGTTTGCCAATGTTCTTGCATGGTATAGGAGGTCCATTTTCTTTGATTTTCCATATTAGAAAGCAAATTTGGTTCGACATAATGTTGATGTGATGCATACGGAGAAGAATGTTACTGAGCATCCCATCAGCACAATTATGAGTCATAAAGAGAAGTCAAAAGATGGCCTAAATGCACGCAAGGAGTTGAAAATCATGGGAATCAAACAAAATTTATGGCTGAAGGAAGATTCTAAAGTAAATAAAATAACCATACCAGAGGCAACTTTCACATTAAGCAAAGAAGAAAAAACACAGTTTTTCACCATTTTGAAAAATCTAAAAATGCCTAGCAAATTCTCTTCTAACTTTCAAAACAATGTAAGCATCAATCCTCCTGAACTAATAAATATGAAGTCGCATGATTACCATGTCATATTGCAATAGTTACTTCCGGTATTGCTTCAACATTTTTATCCACAACATAAGGATCTGCATAACGCTATACATGTATAAGTCTATTCTTCAACATTTTATGTTTAAAGGTGACTAGTAGGGAACATCTTTTAAAAGCAAAGACTAGTTTGGTAGAAGCATTAAGTGTGTTTGTAAAACATTTTCCACCAGCTTTTTTTGATATCAGTATTCATCATATGGTTCATTTAGCCGATGAAGCATTAACTTGCGACCCTGTTAGGTATAGGTGGATGTAACCTTTTGAACGGTAATTATTAATTTTAGTTTTGTTAATTATCGTTTGATTTAAATAGCTATGGTTATTTACAATTGACTACCTTATTAGGTTGATGATAACATATAAAGGACATGTACGCAATAAACGATATATTGAAGGGTGTATTGCAGAATGATATATTGAAACACCCCACCTCCGTTAGGGTCACTCTCAAAGGGAATGCCCTAATTTTGGTGGAGGTTTATAAGTACAAGTCACAGATATACAAGACAGATATAAGAACACATATTTGTAAACAGCGGAAGAACAACAACAAAACTTTTATTTCATAAAGTCAAATACGTGTTACAACAACATCCTTTCCAAAAACATAGCATAACATTTTCATAATCTGTCTTGAGTACATGATTTAAAGAAGCATAAATAAAACATAGATAAACTGCAAAAGCCCCATAGTGGATTGTCCAAAGCCATAGTTCAAAATAGGAAAGTCCAAGCAATACATTTCTCTTCTTCAAGCTGGATGTCAAGGCTGATCAAGCTGCTGTGTTCCCTCCCTGAGGACCTGGGGGGGGGGGGGGAACGGAAGAAAGAAGACGAAAGAAAAGTAGAGTCAGACATAAAGCCTGAGTAAGTCTAGTACTACTTTGTCTATGAATAAAGAACTGGGTATGATAAGTAATAACAAATAGTGGGCAAACACTATAACTTGGTTAAGTTGTCTAGGGTCGAATATACTATCGTACCCCATGTTAATCTCTGAACCCATATAAACTAGCTTCCAACTGGCACCCATAATCAGGGTGATGTGATCCATTCTATGATGATCGGCTCCTACTCGCATAGTTACATGTGTCTTACGGCCCCCGATGTCTGTAGTTACCTATGCTGGTCCCACCATGGGGTGTATCAAGTCCCATAGTGGCAACCCGACACAACCTTAGAATGCACAGGTATGCTACTGGTGCCCAGTGCCTTATTTTTCTGCGCCGGAGTGCGTGCACGCCCGCACACCGTTAGAACCTACACTGCTACACCACCGCCGTCGCTTTGACCTCTTACAATCAGCCCAGTAATCGTGCCCCACCCTGCCTAGTTTCAGGGTATCCTGATACACCTTTTAGGGTTACTGCTGAAAAGGGTCCCCCGTTACTAGGTTTTCTAACTCTAGCCAACATGCTAAGTTGGTTAAGTGTTTCTTAACCTAACCCCACCAGTCCGTTTAGTTTAGCATGTTCCATTTTGATTAAGTCTTTAGTCCACTTAATCCTAACAATCCTGACTCAGCCTTAATTGTCTTATTAAGGCCCTGACCTCTCACATTAGACAGGTATTGTTGTGGCTGCCTGTTGCCGGTTGGTTCCGGGCAGTCTTACGCCACAACTCAGTCTAACCTCGGGTCCTTGCTGGGCTCCATGTTTAACCTCCCACATTGGATAGGTATTGTTGTGACTACTGGACAGCCGGGCGGTTCCGGGCAGGTTTACATCACAACTCAATCCAACCTCGGGTTAAACACATCGTATTTTCTACATTTACATATCTTGTCATTCTTCTCTATTTATATGTAAATATTTGCGGCCCATTATTAAGTTAATGGTGTAAAGATTACACCAATCACGGGCCCAACCCATACTTGAATTTGGGCCCTTCTATTTTATATTTTCATTCATTAATTCATTTTAACCCAACGTTATTTTCCCCCGTTTTACCCGTCCGTTCATATATATTGGGCTTAGCCTTATAAAGCCCAATTTAGCCATGTGAAAGGGGAGGCTTATGGCGTATACACAAAGAGGGGAAGGTGAGCGCATGAACTTGCATAAGACGTTGGAAATACATAATAGAAACTGGTGTACTTGCATAGTGGTAACATAGGTGACATGAATCAAGCATGTGAACTTGCATAGGTTTAACTACAACATGAACCTATATTCTTATTTAAGCATAATGTCAAACATAAGCATGTCATAAATATTCCTAGCATAGGCATAGCATAATGTCAGACATAAGCATGGCATAAGTAAAGTTAAATTTGTTCATGGCATAAACATAAACAAGTCATGTTCATAAGCTTCCTACATGTTTACAAAGGGGAAACTTTGTTACTAACACAAAAGCATAGTTCAACTTAATCATGGTTTAAGTCTAATCACATAACGATGGTATAAACATACTTATGCATAAAAATTCCTAATCATGGTTTTTGCTTAAACTTGCAAAAAGGGATTTTTGAGTCCAACCTAGCCATGTCTCACATATGTCATTTAACAATATAGAACTAACATAGATTTCAATTATGCCAAATATCATTCATAGCCTAGCCATAAATTTGCAAAAGCATGACTTAATACATGGATTATGGTGTCAAAATTCCAACATAGTTTCATATGAACTATAACAACCAAACTTGTTTCAATTACTTGCAAAATGATTTATGCACAAAAATATACATCATGATGGCATAATATCAAAGCCCCAAACTTGCATGAATTTCAATTAACTACATACATGTAGCTTCAACATAGATTACACAATTTGCGCAATATTCCAAACGTATATTTGCATAGAACTACCGCATGTAGTTCTTTATAATTGAATGACATAATTCAGAATATCCAAACGTATATAAATTGATAAGAACGCACAAATATGAATTTTATTGCCACAATTCAAGCATACATATCTACACAATTGTTTATTCATACCAAAGTAATACTCTACTTACAATGGTTGCGGCGAATTCTCTAATTAAGAGACACGATTCCTTTGTTGAATTGATTAGCTTTAGGTTGCTTGAATTGCTTTAGGCTTTAGAACTTTCTTCCTAATTCTCTCTCTAGTCGGCGGCTAATCTTTGTCGTTCCTCAGCAACATGGCGGCTATAATCTTATTTTGAATGAATAGATTAGGGTTTAGTCTAGGGTTGTTTATATAGAGGTTAGGAATTGATTAGGACCATTGATGTTGCTAGGATTGATCATAGCCATTCATTAGATAGAGAGACCAATAAAAACCCGCCACCTAGCCCTAATGACCAAGCAGACCACAGAAATTCGACCACACACCGTCCTGGCCAGCCAGGGCTAGACCAGACCTGGCCAGCAGGTCATTTTTGACCTGGGCGCACTTGGCAGGTGCGCCAGGTCAAAAATGTACTGGCGCACTTCACAGGTGCGCCAGTTCATTTTTGTTCTGGCGCACTTCCCAAGTGCGCCAGTGCATTCTGATCCTTTTTCGATTTTTCGCCTAACTTCGTTCGTCCATAACTTCTTCATACGATATCCGTTTTTCGAAAACTCGGACTCTAATTCGCGTATTTTTCCGAGACGAACGCAATGGCGTATCCCGTTTCCCTTAGTTCTTTGATTTGAAATTAATTATACTTTAATTTGTGAGTTTCACAGTTATAGAATTCGCGGGGTGTTACATTCTCCCCCACTTAAAAGGATTTCGTCCCCGAAATCTTCAAGCTAGGAGGAATGTATATCCTAACATCCAATCATCCATCTACTCATCCATCAAACACGAGCATCCATTGTCCTTAAAAGACTTCTAATGCTTCATGATCATATGCGAAGTGTGTGTATATGAACTTATCTAATGCAAAATCAGGCGGTCTACTGATTCAGTTGACCTCCTTAATGCGAATTATGTAAGTGCCATGAATCCATTATGTATGCAAATTTTCCTATTCATGATTCTACATGAGTGCACAATCATTCAATACAGATGCAACATCCATATGACAACACATAAAAATTCAACCATATACGAATGCAAACATATATGCATATGCAATATGAAGTGACTGAGCCGATCTAATACCTAGATTGTGTGTGTATATGCAACCACGAGCAACCACTAGCAATCACTTGCAACCACTTGCAACCATCATACATAACATGTTTCAATTACATGTTTCCATCCAAAAAGATTCTACCTAAAAGATACGGTCGAGGAAATATACCTAAAATGATAAAAGCGCAACTTAAGGAAAGATAAAGATCAAGGATGTACCCTCGAACAGAAAAGGGTAGGCTGTACGGATTCTAGCTTCAGTTTCCCAAGTCGCGTCTCCCTCGGCGTCGCTCCACTGAACTTTGACGAGCTTGACTTCGCGGTTGCGTAGCTTCTTCACTTCCGTTCCTAGGATGCGGGTTGGAACTCTCCTTATGGTTGCTTCGCGCTCCATTTCGGCCTCTTCGAGGATGTTTGGCTCTACTACTTCAGCAGACTCGCGTAGACATTTTCGGAGATGTGAAACGTGAAAAACGTTGTGGACTCCAGCCAACTTCTCGGGTAGCTCTAACCTATAGGAAATTTTCCCAATTGTTCCTATCTAAAGGTATAGTCGAAGCAAGTAAAAACTTTGTGCCTATTAGGCAATGTCAAAACTGAAAACCTATGCCACATATATATTGATTAGGAGAAGAACTCCCTAAGCATCAGCCCCGAAGACCGAAATCAACATCAGACTGACACCCAAAGAGTTACTCAACCCAACCACCATATATGATTCTAGGCAACTAAGCATGATGGACTCCTTTTAGGTCACAAGGGAGTCCCTTCCTAAGACCAATCTGTATCCTATAAAACCCAAAAACTTTAGTCAAACCAATGAACACCCTCGAGCCCCAACATGTGATACTAACAGATGAGTCATATTCCCTATGTGGTTTGCAACAGAAATTGGATTGAGAATGGGACCGAGAGGATATACCGAAAAGATACTATGCAAGTAAGCTCTACAGGAAGAGAGGAATCAAGGATATACTCTTAAGAAGAGATATTATGCACGAATCTAGTCTTCAATCTTCTAAGTCGCATTTCTTGAGCTTATCTCCATTATGCTTTGTCCGTTTTTAACTTCACAATTTCGTAGTTTCTTAATTCTTGTTTCCAAAATATGAGTTGGAACCTATTTCTCGTTCCTCTTTCACTTATTCTCCTTCTAGTATACTTGGCTCAAGCCTAACTGCGTACTCATGGTTCCATGCAAGCTTTCCAAAATTCATTAGTGAATCTTGGATCTTGTTCACTTACAAGAAGGTATTCCACATAGATGAATTATCTCTTGAAAATAAACAAATGTCAACTATGTTGCCAAATGTACTTACTAAGGTGATTCTTTACAACTCATGCATCAGCGAAATGAACCTTCAGCCTTAGTGGCGAACACTACTGGAGCGCCCTATTCTGAAATGCTCCTCCTAACGAACCCCTTTTCTAGAAGCTCTTTAATCTATTTACTGAGCTCTTTCCTTTCTCGTGGAGCCATATGTCTAACAGGCAACGCAACGGGCTTTACATTATCTACAAGATATATGCGGAAATCTATTTCCCGCTTTGGAGGCAAGCCCTTCACCTCTTCAAAGACATCCGGATATTCCCGGACCACTCTAACTGATTGCAAATTTTCAACAGAGGCATCTAGCGATTCAAGATAACTAAGCATAACCGCATACGAGGGATTACAAGAAATTTCCAAAGTATTACCGAGCTGGGTTAGGAGCCTAACAACCCTTTTCTCACAATCAAGGATGGCCCCATTACTGGATAGCCAATCCATACCCAAAATCAAACCATACCCCGAAAAGCCCAAAACAAAGGCACTACATAGAAATTCTACGCTTAGAATAGAGATTTTTCAATCCCACACAGATCATAGACAAATGAGTTGGGCCCCCAATTGGGTTTGAAACAATTAAGGGGTCCTCTACCATACTAGTTTTTAGGTGCAGAGATTCTACTAAAGCAGACGAGATAAAGGAGTGTGATGCGCCAGAATCAAATAAAGTGCGAACGGGGTGATCGTAAAGATAAACTACACTTTCTACAGAAGTGTTTATACCTCGCTGTTGCAATGGTGGCGCTTCTAGCACATGAACCTGTGCCCCTGGGGTGGATCCAGCCCCCTGCCCCTGTCCTCGTTTCTTTGGGCAATCCTTAGCCCTATGGCCCGTCTGACCGCATGAAAAGCACCCACCATTTTCCTTGGCCTTCTTTTTCCGGCAGTCCTTTACTAAGTGCCCCACTTTGCCACAAAAATTGCACTTCCTCTTCTCTTTGTTGCCTTTTCCGCCTTTCTTAAAGTCTGTCTTCTTAGGCTGCAAACCCTCTTTCTTCCCTTGAGAGTTTTCTGCCTTTGTCTCCTTCTTGCCCTTATCCTCCTCATTCAGCAATGCCATTTGCACCAATCTTTCATACGTGGCCCCCATGGGTATATGGGTCATGGCCAAACTGTGTAATGGCTCATTTAACCCTTTGACGAAACGGAGAGCCTTCTTGTGCGGGGTGTTGACTAGGTCAAGCCCAAACCTAGCCAGCTCATCGAACTGATTCACATACTCTCTGACAGTCTTGTCTCCTTGCTTAAGAAATAAGAATTTTTCCAACTGCAAACTTCTTTCCGCATCCGAGAGAAATTTAGTCTCAAACCTTGCCCTAAAGTCCTCCCATGTCTCCACTGGTCTTTCAGCATTAGTGACTTCCCACCAGTAGGAAGCCTCGCCCTTCAACAGCCACACCGCCAGTTGTACTTTTTGTCTATCTTCTACCTCAAAGATGATGAATAGGTCCTCAGTTTCTTTCAGCCAATTTCTAGCTGCTACGAAGGACTCAGTTCCATGGAAATCCCTTCCTCCCATAGCTTTAAAATCTTTACATATCTTAGCAAAAGTGTTTCCCCGAGGAGGAGGTGGAGGAAAAGGTGCTGCGGCAGCTGGATGATTTCCTTCCGCTGGGGGAGGAGGAATGGTAGGACCTGGCTGAGTGGCCCTTGCTTCTAAGAACCGTCTAAACCAACCAGGTATTGGCACCCCTTCAGGCAAGTTAAGATCTTGGGACATGCTGAAACAAAAAGGATAGATTCAAAACGAAGGATAAGAGATAGTTCCTATGGCTTTGGGGAGTGGACTTTGCCTTTTAAAAATAAAATAATAATTTTCTTTTAAAAATGCTTCTTTAAATTTCCTTTTTGAAAACAATTTTTCAAAAATTTTTATCTTATCTGGTAAACCTATGCTCTGATACCAAGTGAAACACCCCACCTCCGTTAGGGTCACTCTCAAAGGGAATGCCCTAATTTTGGTGGAGGTTTATAAGTACAAGTCACAGATATACAAGACAGATATAAGAACACATATTTGTAAACAGCGGAAGAACAACAACAAAACTTTTATTTCATAAAGTCAAATACGTGTTACAACAACATCCTTTCCAAAAACATAGCATAACATTTTCATAATCTGTCTTGAGTACATGATTTAAAGAAGCATAAATAAAACATAGATAAAATGCAAAAGCCCCATAGTGGATTGTCCAAAGCCATAGTTCAAAATAGGAAAGTCCAAGCAATACATTTCTCTTCTTCAAGCTGGATGTCAAGGCTGATCAAGCTGCTGTGTTCCCTCCCTGAGGACCTGGGGGGGGGGGGAACGGAAGAAAGAAAAGTAGAGTCAGACATAAAGCCTGAGTAAGTCTAGTACTACT
Source organism: Allium sativum (assembly GCA_030737875.1). Lineage (NCBI taxonomy): Eukaryota > Viridiplantae > Streptophyta > Magnoliopsida > Asparagales > Amaryllidaceae > Allium > Allium sativum. Next base: position 743,941,164 of record CM060921.1, read on the forward strand.
TTGTCTATGAATAAAGAACTGGGTATGATAAGTAATAACAAGTAGTGGGCAAACACTATAACTTGGTTAAGTTGTCTAGGGTCGAATATACTATTGTACCCCATGTTAATCTCTGAACCCATATAAACTAGTTTCCAACTGGCACCCATAATCAGGGTGATGTGATCCATTCTATGATGATCGGCTCCTACTCGCATAGTTACATGTGTCTTACGGCCCCCGATGTCTGTAGTTACCTATGCTGGTCCCACCATGGGGTGTATCAAGTCCCATAGTGGCAACCCGACACAACCTTAGAATGCACAGGTATGCTACTGGTGCCCAGTGCCTTATTTTTCTGCGCCGGAGTGCGTGCACGCCCGCACACCGTTAGAACCTACACTGCTACACCACCGCCGTCGCTTTGACCTCTTACAATCAGCCCAGTAATCGTGCCCCACCCTGCCTAGTTTCAGGGTATCCTGATACACCTTTTAGGGTTACTGCTGAAAAGGGTCCCCCGTTACTAGGTTTTCTAACTCTAGCCAACATGCTAAGTTGGTTAAGTGTTTCTTAACCTAACCCCACCAGTCCGTTTAGTTTAGCATGTTCCATTTTGATTAAGTCTTTAGTCCACTTAATCCTAACAATCCTGACTCAGCCTTAATTGTCTTATTAAGGCCCTGACCTCTCACATTAGACAGGTATTGTTGTGGCTGCCTGTTGCCGGTTGGTTCCGGGCAGCCTTACGCCACAACTCAGTCTAACCTCGGGTCCTTGCTGGGCTCCATGTTTAACCTCCCACATTGGATAGGTATTGTTGTGACTACTGGACAGCCGGGCGGTTCCGGGCAGGTTTACATCACAACTCAATCCAACCTCGGGTTAAACACATCGTATTTTCTACATTTACATATCTTGTCATTCTTCTCTATTTATATGTAAATATTTGCGGCCCATTATTAAGTTAATGGTGTAAAGATTACACCAATCACGGGCCCAACCCATACTTGAATTTGGGCCCTTCTATTTTATATTTTCATTCATTAATTCATTTTAACCCAACGTTATTTTCCCCCGTTTTACCCGTCCGTTCATATATATTGGGCTTAGCCTTATAAAGCCCAATTTAGCCATGTGAAAGGGGAGGCTTATGGCGTATACACAAAGAGGGGAAGGTGAGCGCATGAACTTGCATAAGACGTTGGAAATACATAATAGAAACTGGTGTACTTGCATAGTGGTAACATAGGTGACATGAATCAAGCATGTGAACTTGCATAGGTTTAACTACAACATGAACCTATATTCTTATTTAGGCATAATGTCAAACATAAGCATGTCATAAATATTCCTAGCATAGGCATAGCATAATGTCAGACATAAGCATGGCATAAGTAAAGTTAAATTTGTTCATGGCATAAACATAAACAAGTCATGTTCATAAGCTTCCTACATGTTTACAAAGGGGATACTTTGTTACTAACACAAAAGCATAGTTCAACTTAATCATGGTTTAAGTCTAATCACATAACGATGGTATAAACATACTTATGCATAAAAATTCCTAATCATGGTTTTTGCTTAAACTTGCAAAAAGGGATTTTTGAGTCCAACCTAGCCATGTCTCACATATGTCATTTAACAATATAGAACTAACATAGATTTCAATTATGCCAAATATCATTCATAGCCTAGCCATAAATTTGCAAAAGCATGACTTAATACATGGATTATGGTGTCAAAATTCCAACATAGTTTCATATGAACTATAACAACCAAACTTGTTTCAATTACTTGCAAAATGATTTATGCACAAAAATATACATCATGATGGCATAATATCAAAGCCCCAAACTTGCATGAATTTCAATTAACTACATACATGTAGCTTCAACATAGATTACACAATTTGCGCAATATTCCAAACGTATATTTGCATAGAACTACCGCATGTAGTTCTTTATAATTGAATGACATAATTCAGAATATCCAAACGTATATAAATTGATAAGAACGCACAAATATGAATTTTATTGCCACAATTCAAGCATACATATCTACACAATTGTTTATTCATACCAAAGTAATACTCTACTTACAATGGTTGCGGCGAATTCTCTAATTAAGAGACACGATTCCTTTGTTGAATTGATTAGCTTTAGGTTGCTTGAATTGCTTTAGGCTTTAGAACTTTCTTCCTAATTCTCTCTCTAGTCGGCGGCTAATCTTTGTCGTTCCTCAGCAACATGGCGGCTATAATCTTATTTTGAATGAATAGATTAGGGTTTAGTCTAGGGTTGTTTATATAGAGGTTAGGAATTGATTAGGACCATTGATGTTGCTAGGATTGATCATAGCCATTCATTAGATAGAGAGACCAATAAAAACCCGCCAGCTAGCCCTAATGACCAAGCAGACCACAGAAATTCGACCACACACCGTCCTGGCCAGCCAGGGCTAGACCAGACCTGGCCAGCAGGTCATTTTTGACCTGGGCGCACTTGGCAGGTGCGCCAGGTCAAAAATGTACTGGCGCACTTCACAGGTGCGCCAGTTCATTTTTGTTCTGGCGCACTTCCGAAGTGCGCCAGTGCATTCTGACCCTTTTTCGATTTTTCGCCTAACTTCGTTCGTCCATAACTTCTTCATACGATATCCGTTTTTCGAAAACTCGGACTCTAATTCGCGTATTTTTCCGAGACGAACGCAATGGCGTATCCCGTTTCCCTTAGTTCTTTGATTTGAAATTAATTATACTTTAATTTGTGAGTTTCACAGTTATAGAATTCGCGGGGTGTTACATATATCGTACAAGAAGCTAGCCTTTACTGCATGGAGTATATGCCGAAAGGAGGTGATGGCACTCATAAACATACCCGTGAAGCATTTTTAGACGAGGGTGATGAATTTGCTGATAATGGTAAAGATATAAAATTAACCCAAGTGCAGTTTGAACAAGTTCGTAGATGGGTTCTTAACAAGTACGACGGATTGGATGAATGGGAGACGTAAGTTCACAAATTTATCTTGTATTCCCATTGATGTAAATCAATTCTTACGTATATTTTGTAACATGTGTCGCAGGATGTATAATGTCTATGTGAAAAGTACTAAATCTCAACCTCGAAGTGCCATAGAAGTTTGCGAAAATTTTATTCTATGGCTACGTAATGAGGTATTATTTCTTAAGTATTTCACATGTATTTAAGTGGATCATACACCATGACCATACTTTTTACCAATTGTATTTTTTCAGTTGGTGAAGGCCAACGATGTTGATTCGACTCTTTGGCGGCTAGTGAATGGACCAAAGTTTAAAGCACGTAGTTATATGAAATATCAAGTGAACGGGCTTATATTTTCTCCCAAAACTTACGAAGAGCGGATAGTAACACAAGACAGTGGTGTATATATGAAAGCAATCACAAAATTTAGAGCAAGTGGGAAGGATAAAAATTATAAGGAAGCAGAAATAGTGTACTATAGAGTCATTCAACATATAATTGAATTAGATTACATCAATTTCAAACAAACAGATTTTTATTGTCATTGGGTAAAGGTCGAAGATAAGGTCAATGGTTGCAAGATAGATCCTGTTTCAAACTTGATAACCATTAATTTAGGAAAATTAAAGAGAAATGATAGAGTGAATGATGAGCCATTTATTCTTGCATCGGAAGCGGGTCAAGTTTTTTATTCCAAATATCTAAAAAATGACAGATGGTTTGTGGTTTTGCATACACCCAAACGGTTGACAACAAGTGTGGATGATACCGATTTTCGTACTACATATCAATCCGCTTTTGAAGACAATAAAAAACTAGAGGGCCTTATCAAATGCACATGTTAATATGAAATGTATTTTAATTTGGTTCAATTGAACATCTAGTCTTATTGAATTTAGAATTAATTTGCAATGGGTTTTTTGTACTATTTGTGAACCTGATCAAGGCGGTGGTTGCATCGATAAAGATGATATTATGCTTGTTTCTCTGCATGTTTATTACTTAGCACGTATTCAACAAACATTTCTGGAAGCTACGCTAATGTATTCCTTTCAATTCCTTCTAATTATAGTAATTTTGAGCTAAATTTAGTTTAAACAACAAAATACAAATATGATTTCAAAGCACTACCACATACAAAAATTAAGTGCATTTGGTTCAATTATCAGTAAAGAAGTCCACTGCAAACAGAGTCATGAATTCACAAGCTCGTGTATTATACTATTATGAAATATGTAATATGAGATATGTGGATATTGTCAAGTTTTAACCATAAAAAAGTGCAAAATTGATCAAGTTGGAAACTGTTCCATACATGATGTTAACTCTTTTGCCTCTTTCGCTTGCCTCTTAAACTATAGTGATGTAAACAAGAATCTTAAGTGTACAAAAATACAAACCTATTAGATTATCCAAATATAGAATGATGGACTTGGGTAGGTAACAAGTTGCTTTCCTGTATTTTTCTGATAATTAAAGTGAAAATAAGTATGAGAAGCTGCCTAAAACTACTTAATATATTTTATAATATTTTTTATATTTTAAACGAAAATACAAAGTTATTTAATGTTGAAACTACTTATATTTTAGTTCAATTTTTTAGTGAATATATGCGCCTTATAAATATATTTTTAGCTTGTTGTGATTAATAATGGAGGCGACCCTGATGGACATGATGATGAAGATGATCACTGAGTTTGGAACTTGCTCCTTTTTTTGAAATAAATTTTGATGGGACGCTTCATTTTTAATACACTGTCCAGTTTTGAATAACTTTCCAATAATCTCTTGGTCAATCTTCTTACAAAATGTAAGACTTTGAGTAGTATGAAACTCTTATTCTTTGCATCTTAGATGGTCATGCCACTATTTTGACTGAAATTGTTGTTCTTTTTCGTGCATTTTTATTGATAATTTATGGTCACTTGAAAAGTCACATATTGTTGTTTAGCAATGTTGCGTTTATTTTTTATGAAGGTTTTGTTTATTCTGCTATTTTTGCACTTTAGAGAATATATATGATATAAGTCAAACTGAAGAACCATTAGTACATTAGAAGCCGGAATAGTGTTGAAACCCAGCGCACAAGCTATGAATGAAACCCAGTGCACAAGCTATGAGTGAAACCACTACTAATCAAAACCTTTGATCAGGTCAAATTAGCTTAGTTTTGCCCATGCTATTATTCCAAACCAACATACAGTAATTCTCTCTCTCTCTCTCTCTCTCTCTATATATATATATATTATAATATGTTGTCTTACTAAGTATTTTCTTTTTTAAAAAACGTACGTGGTACAAACGTTTTTTTTCATATATGCTTTACAGGTATCAAAGTTGAATATAGTGTGTAAGGTCTGGGAGCGGTGAAAAGATTTGGGTTACCTCAGGCAACACAAGTTTAGATGAATTTTGTTTTTGAAAAAATCTTGCTCCAAAAATGGTTTGATGGGAAGAAAAATTGGTGAAGTTTCCCAGAACCAGAATCGAACTATGCTGGGGCAACAAGGTTTGCTGGGATAAAATAATCAAATAAAGTTGCTCTTTAGCAAATCAAAATGCAGACGCTCACAAAATCATATTACAGAAATGATCATAATACATTAGACACTGGAATAGTGTTTTCCTGTAAAGTCCCTTCACCAAGAAGAGCAGTAATGGTCGTGTCTTTGTTAATTTCTTTGCTGAGGTAAAAGTATGTTAGATCTAAAATAAAAGATAAACAAGTTAGTAAAGAAATGCTGAATTGTAAATTTATGATGGAGGGTGGCCCTGTAATAAGTTTTCACATTTGAATTATGGGTACATCATGAGATTCTGACTTGGAGTTCTGCGCTTGTAGCTATGTTTGTTAATGGAGCCTGACCAAGTTGTCCGCTGGTTTTATCTTTGTTAACTGCTTTCTCATGGATGTTAGTGGCTTTAATATTAAGTAGTTTCAATGTAAAATAAAAAGTCTCATATAATTGCTTTTGGATAAGGGAGGTTCTTTTTTTGTGACGTTTTAGTTTTCTGATGTGTTATTTTAAACTGAGATATAACCAATTGCAATCTCTCTCTTCAACATCAGATGTTTATTTGTAATGTCGAATCTTAAGGTTTGCCATGAATGAACTGGTACTTTAGGTGGATTAAAAGCTGCAGCCTTTAGGTCTTCAATACCAATAGTACTCAAAACTAATATCTTTTGAAATATACTATTCTTCTGAATTTTTTGCTTCTTTTTTGCAGATAAATAGTGGTAGAATACACAGAAGCATCAAATCACTCAATTACGCAATCATCCGCAACACAACCTGAAAAAGTTGACGTAAACACAAATGGTGCTCCCATTTCAAAAAATGCTGCAAAAATAAGCAGTCGAGTTGGTAAATTAGTAAGAAGTCATGTGCCAATCTCATATGAAAGCTGGGATAAGGTACCCTCAAAATATAAGGATGACATTTGGGATGACTTGCTGGTAAGGTACAATTGATATATATCAGTTGTAGTTTTCTATATAAATATATTTCGCTATTTTTTTAAGCAACCAACTTCTACTTTCATAGAAAGAATTCGAAGTAGAGTCCGGTGCAAAAGACCTTTTTCTTAAAAAAATGTCCAAGTAGTTTAGGAGATACCAGAGCGAGTTGAGGGCGAAATATTATGACAAATTCAATACTGATGAAGATCGTTTGAAAAATTGTCCACATTGCATTCGACAAGAAGATTGGGAGGGGTTTTTGTAAAATGAAGCAAAATCTGGTGCAAGCGAAAGAAGAGGAATAGGAAAAAGAAACAGATCGTTGTACAACTATGGTTATCATACTGGACGTACAAGCCACGCTGTAGTAGAACATGAAATGGTATGTTTGTTTCATCTTTTTCGCAACAGTAGTAAACTCAGTTAACTTATATAATGCATGATTTAATGATGACTACATGCTTTCTATAGTTTCTAGTGTATGGTTTCTCAAACTGCCACCAAACAGACTGTACATGAATGCAGGCCTGTATTGTTTGTTTATACTTGTAGTAGAACCTTATATGGGATATTTGGGGAAAAGAAATTCAATATTAAAACATTTGCAGCCATATTATTTGAAACTTTTTTGTTTTTTGGGAAAACGACAACGTAAGCGTGCTCTTTTACACTCTTAATTAAATGCATTTAGATGTTAATATCAATGTACGGATTAGCCATTTTTATATCCCTCCTCATGCTTTCTGCGTATTAGTTAAGTATATAATACACGTATGTATTGGTCATCAGGTCTACGCTATTATTGCATAATGATTCGATTAAACTTGGATAATATTAAGAACATCTCTTTATAGTCTAAGTAAAGCGCAAGTATTTAGTGATAATTAATGAAGGATAGTGCGATATGAAGATGCGTGGTTGTGTAGGCCTGCTGCTACTTTGACAGCAAGGCTGCAGCGCAATAACTACTAATCGAATTCGATCCTGACCATCGAAAGGAACATGGAATTAATACAAAGGCTGCATAGAGGAGGCAGCTTAGCAGTTTGGCAACGCGTGGCGTGCTCTTGCGCCTGCTATCATTCATGTCAAATTGCACCGCGTCCTGTTTTCCCTTTTTTTACACTCCTTCTGCAGTGTCATGGGCTCGATCCTTGTAGAAAAAAAGATGAACTTCTTTTCAATTCACTTTTCCTATAAGGTGCAATTATGCTGCTATGAATTGAAATATCTTTCCTAAAAATTTACAGTGAATAAAAATACTATTGTAAAAACAACATACATAATGTAAAACATGAACTGATTTAGCGATAAGGCTTAAAATTTATGATACTTAAGTAACCGAACCTATCAATATTTTGACTAACCGTTAAATAGGTAAAAAGAGTAGAAATCAAATACCAAAATCAGAAGCAAATGTCTCTTGTTTGTGCCATTCTTTAGTTATTTACCATTGGAAAAAGAAGAGGTACTGCAACTACTTGCAAATAAAAAACCTTAAACATTTGCCAATTCATTATGCAGTAATGAATACTAATAAAATTGCCATATAAATCTTGCAAACTTCGCCAATTATTTTGTCTCTTCGTTGTGCAATCTCCTTGTTTAGAAAATATTGGATCTAATCTACAAAATTATCGCTTTCCAAGGCCTTCTTAAATTCAACTTAAGTAAGCAATTTTGGGTACTATGACCACAAAAACTATTAGCATAGCTCGTTCTTCAACTACAGTGCTGCCATGTTAAATTTGATCAAGTAACTTTGTAAAGATTCATTTTCTTTTTGCTTCACATTGGAAAGAGCTATCACATTGCATGGTTGAACTTAAAGAACTCTAAACTGTCTCATAAATCTCTCAAATAATCAGGTTCACGTGATGACGAAACCGTCGTCAAATTGGCAAAAGCACATGGTAGCAAAATCGGTCGACTCAAAACAATGTCCACTCAATTCCACTAAAGCTCTCGACCCACCCATAGTTAGACATGTTTGATCAAATGAACATTTTGACCGATCATTTCATTGTATGGTTCTATCGTTGGTAGTTTGAAGTCAAGTGGATTCCTAACATATTTGATGTGAAGGAATTTTTGTTACATTTTCGTAACTTTGTCCTGAGAATCCACCTCAAATCACTTATCATATCATATCATTAATTTTATCATCATGATTCTATTAAAATCTCTGGAATTATACGTGTCTGCCACTCCATTCATTAGGAAATCCTTTCAATATTTTCTCTTGTCATGCTAGCATTCTCACATGCATCACTGTTGTAATGCCAATTCTTTAATCCCATAGACTTAAAAGAAGGTTTGAACTAGATGAAATCTCCTGGTTGCCCCAGCCATGGTTGATTTCCTTAAACAACAATTATTTTTTGATAGTAGGCTTCTCCATCTTCAACAAATTAGATCTTGATTTTTTCTCAATGAAAGAACCGATCGATTTCATGTCTTTAACACGCACGGATATGACATTTCATTTTGGTCATACTGGTGAGAGAGTCTTGATGTACTACATAAGTGAAGGTTAATCGAAGGTATTTGTCAATCGAAGCCTGGATTTTACAAAAAAAGCATGTAATATTTGACATTGGGAGACCTAAAGGTGAAGATTATACAGAATTTTTATTCTTATGTTTGATGATCCACCACACTTACTTCTTCAGGTGTAGCAGATAATTTCATTTTATTTTTGACTGATTTATAAAGTGGCAATAGCAGTGAATGTGCATCACAAAAATTCACTAGCTATTGTGAGTATGATGTGTAGTTGGAGATGTCGATATTCTTGTGAAATCATGGTGTGCAATGGCTAATAGTATGAGTTGGATTTTGTGGAAGGGAACTATAAATTAAACATTGACTGCCGGATTGAAAGAGGGATTTTGGACAGAAACATTATTTGTGGTGCTATCTCTCACTTTGAATTCCACGAGATGAAAATCCTTCGCTTGCTTGGTTGTAAAGCTAATATTTCCAACGATTAAATACTTGTCATATCTTCAAGCAGCCTACATGCTTGATCTCTCAATTTTTATATTGATTAAATAACTCTGCATAGCCTCCACAGTAGGTCAATAATAATAATGATTAATAAATAAACTGAGAAAAATATCAATCATTTTTTATATATTAAGAGCGATATTTCATTGGTATTCATTGCCTACAACTGATATCATTGTCGATTGAACTGGCACCCGGTTTCTACTCGAGAAGGCGAATCCGTAAGGCAATTTCCACAGTAGTAGCAAGAAAATTTTTTCACAACAGTGAGCTACACATTACTTCAACATAGGTTATACGTTATAAATATGAAATGATACACTTCATATTAATCCATAGCAGGATTCAATATAAATGTCTCTTATTTGTTGTGAACTGTGATGGCGATTGTTGCTTTATTTTTAAGAAAGTACATACCTAGTCTTAGACAAGAAGAAAAGAATGAATGTTCATGCACTAATGCTACGTCATTAATGTTCCATTCCTTCCAATGAATATTTTATTCCATAGAACTAATGCAATTCTGTAGTATTAACAATTATTCCGAATGCGTACATGCCACTCCAAATGAATATATAGAATCTTATGCTCCTAACATTTTGACTACTTCCAGGTTATACATACATATTTATTCACTTCAACACAAATCCTCCTCAATGGAAATCCACAATGAAACTAGCAAAGATTTAGCTTTCTTCATCAAAACTGAAAAAGAAAGTGCACAAAAAAAGACTATATAAGTCCAACGTTATTCTTCCATAATAAGTTTTGTCAAAAAATAATTTAATCACTACATATCGGATATAATACTGTAGAGTTCTATCTGCATTTCATCTGCATTTTTTTTTCTGCATTTTTTTCCATAAAAGTCATGTGAAATTGGACTTTTATCTGCATTTTTTTCAGGCTAGCGCAAATCGAGCAAAGGAAATTATACGTCGTCAAGTATGGGAGAAAACTCATACGACAAAGGATGGTACCATATCCGATTCGGGTTCGGTGTACTTCGTAAGTTAAATAAATAATAATTCATATATTCGATAAATTTTCCATATTACATTATGTCTCAAATATTATCATTTTTCAGGATAAAATAGCAAAAGTAAAGGAGTCAATAAATGATAGTGATGAAGAAGTTTTACCACTGGATGAGGATATCTTATCCCAAGTTTTTGGCAAGGATAAAAAAGGTCGGACCCGAACTATTGGAGCCAACATATCACGGAACCAAGTTAAGGCTTCTACTATATCACGTAAACAAGCCAAACGGTCTCATGGAGACTCGCAAGACTTAAAATTCAGGATGGACAATATGGAGGGTACATTAAAGATGTTGGTTGATATGTTCAGGGGATACATAAGTCAAGGAAATTGTATACCGGGCAATGCTTCAAACGAAGGAGGAAATTGTACACCTCGAGGAAGTGTTGGGGGGCTGGTGAATAATGACATTGCTAATCCGGTGAATTCGTCCAATTCGAGCAATCTAAAATGCAAAATCCTAAATTTTGAACTACAGGTCATTGCAACCGCAACTGTTTGTAGAGATTCGACAGCATGCATTATACATGGAAAACGTGTACCTCCAACGAATCAGAAATTGGTTGTGGACAACATACTGCTCCCAGAAGTGAAGACAACCACTCAAAATCATCCTCTTGCTACGACCTTCGGGGAAGTTGGAATAGGTGGTTTTGTGTGTCATCCAAAGAACTCTATTCATTATCTTTAAAAACAAAAGCAGGTATGTACTATTATTATACTTTGGTAATTTCAACCTAGACATCGTAAACAATAACGTCGAAATACCTCACCTCAGAAAAATTGCCTAATATAAGTATATTTAATTGCCTAATACGAGCCAAGGCATTAATGATTAATGTCATGTTTGGGGCTTGCTACCAGTTTGGTATAAACTAGAGAACATGGATTGTTTCCGGCAATACATATGTCATCAATGAGAAAAAGATTAGAATGTTATTATACTGTTTTTAGCTTAATAATATTCGTCATGATATAAACTTGATGCCCAGCTTAAGCAAACTAAGCTTTGTCTAGATCGATTTTCCTTTTCCGTCCACTCATTACGTAAGATCGATTTTCTGCTTTGTCCAGATTGCATATTACCATTGAATAAGCTATACATGAAAACTTCCTAGTATTCCCAAATAATTGAGCGATTATTATTTGCATTATTTTGGACTTGCATTCCCATACCTTTCAACATCCAGATCCTAGAACCTTTTCTTCTTTGAAATAAAATCTTTATATATGCGTGTAAGATTATACATCAACATCCACCGTGAATGTATGTCTGGTGTTACCTCATTTTAAATGCTAACTTCACAAGTGATCTGTCCTTTTAACAAAAGATATTTTCCCTTCAAGATCTAGCCAGCATTTTGAGTTATTAGCTTAATAAATGGATTATAATACATGGAGAAATCAACTGATATGTTTGCCTAAATTTTGGATTGTTTTCTAGCAAAACATGATATATTTTTTTATTCTTTCTGAACCAGCACGATCGACCAAACTAAGCTGTATAATATTCATATGATATTTGGAATTTTCAGTAAAGAGAAGATTATATTGGAAAATCCGAATTACTCGGTCATAATATATGCTAACATAACCTCGGCCTCATTTAATATAACTTACATATGTGCTGAAAAACAATTTTCTTTTAGTATGATATAAGTATATTTAAAATATGATATTCGTAACATAACATCGAAATAATTTCTCTGTTTGGCTACCTTATAATGCTTAGCTAGCCTCACAGATCATGATGTACAACGCAATATTTATAAAGTAGTTTTACCACATTTTAATGCACATTTCAGTTTGGTTGCATAAGTCGGAATATACTACCCAGTACATGCCATGATATAAAGATATATTGAGTAAGACTAAGACTAAAATGGTAATAGGAAAGTACACTTTAGCTGCCATTATTTTTTACCATAGTATGCCATTTTTTTCTAATGCCTATAGAGTGCAGTAACATTAAACAACTTGTTTTATTAATCAACTACAATTTACCTTTGCTTACCAGTGCATCTTTGGCCAAATATTTTAGTTGCAAACTTGAGTTTATTTAACGTAATTATGGAAAATCCTGTTCTGTGTAAGCTTGTGTAACCGACACAGGGTTGTTATAAAACTTTGTTGTACTGGGATCAAATGGAGTGTGTAATCCACTGCACAATTGGCTCCCGCTTTTATAGACTGGCTCTGCCTATGCTCTAATTTTGTATTTACATATGCAATCTACACATAGTTGAATTTTAACCATTCAGCCAAATCAACACATGTCATTATCAAAACTGTTCACTGGAGGTTTGTTATGCTTCAATCTTTATATTTTTACCCTGCCATCATCATATTTTATAGGATTTGCCCATGTATGCCATGATGGCCAAACTAAAAAAACTCACAGGCCATTAAAAAAACAAATAGGACTTGGTACAAAAAGGGAAGAACCATAAAAAAAAATATTACAGACTGGACATGATGGATAGTGTAAAACTGAGTAAGTTTGTCAAAATAAGGAACACATCACCATAGTACTTTGAGCTTAACATTTTTTCCGCAAGTGTTATTTGGATGAGCTTCTCATTTTTCTCTATAATGCATGGCTTACTCCTGTATTGCCAGGTCATTTTTCTTTATAACGCATGGCTTACTCTTGCATTGGGATGATAAAATAATATTACATGATGACCAGATATTTCCAACTTCAATATCTCCATAAATTTGGGCCTTGTGCTTCCTTCTAATGTGTCCACATTTGTGTTTTAATCTTGTAAAATCAGTATATCAATTTGTATTTTGATTTTGTTCTCTTATTCGTTCGATATTTGTTTTTGTCGTGGCTTTGTGTTGCTGTTGTTGACGGCTACTTTAACCGTGGTATATTCTTCGCAGGAAGTTGGATGGTGGGTTTGAATGTAGATTGTTGTTGACAGCTGACTCAAGCCTACTACTTCTCAAGCAAATTCTTAAGAATGTATTGTCGAACTATGGCATATTCTAGTTAGCTTGAATTAAAAGTATGCATTGTTGAACTTATGTGTAATACGTATTGTTGAACTTTTGTATGCATTGCTATATCTATGTTTTGTTGGTGAATGTTTGATATTTTATTTTCAAGATTTGTATTGTAACATTGCAGTGCTCCATTTCAGAGTTTGTATGATTGAATGATATATATTGATGCTGCATTCTTTTTATAAAATAAACAAGAAAATTAGCCATGGATAAAAGCCGTGGCAAAAAAGTATCTAGCCACGGTCTAAAACCGTGGCTAATATTGAATTTGCCACGGTCCATACCCGTGGTTTAATGACAATTTCACAATGTTACAGGCCGTGGCAACATGAAATTTAGCCACGGCTATTTATCAATTCAGCCACGGGCTTTGACCGTGACTGAAATTTAGCCACAGGAAATTTTACCACGGTCCAAAACTGTGACGAACTTCATTTGCCACGGTCCAAGACCATGGCAAAATTGCATTTCTGGTGTAGTGTACATTCTCATATGTGAGTATTATGCTAAAAAGGCAACCTTCCCCTTTTCTATTTTTATAGCATTTAAAAGTGCCTTTGTTAGTCACCCTAACTTTGATCATCCAATTATGTTGGTAGAGGTTAAGCAAAGCAAGAGGAATGTAACACCCCGCCTCCGCTAGGGTCACTCGCAAAGGAATGCACTAGCTTTAGAGGGGCATTATTGGTAAACATGCACAGAAATATCACAAGACAGAACATATATAAATAGCAGAAGTAAAATCAAACTTTCATAACATGAATAAATAAGGTCTAAAGCCTTTTACATCAGAGTACATCAAAACCTGTCTTGCAATAGTAAAGAAGCATAAAGACTTTTTAATAAATTATTCCCCAAGTAAAACAGTAAAGTAGCCATAGCCAAGAGAAGTCCAAGCCATCCATGATGACCTTCAAGCAGAAGAAGTCCGAGCTAAACAGCATTGTTTCCTCCCTGAAACCTGGGGGGGGGGAACGGAAGAAAAGAGGCGAAACAAAACGGGTCAGTCAAAAAGACTGAGTAAGTCCTATCTACTTCCAGTATAAAAACAGGTAAAGGTAACATGACATGCATAAACTGAAAGTAAACATAAAGATAACTACAAGATAGATAAACCAGGGTAGCCGGCTGAACTACTGCGGCAAGGTAAACTAAGGTATCATGATAAACTACGGTGTTATGGTAAGCCAAGGTATCACATCGTCAGATTTTTATCGAGTACCTTATCCCAAGGTATCTACCCCATCTAACATCCCACGGTATCTATTATGTATATTCTTCCTAGTTCTAACATGTATATTTGCTCTGCACCTCTCGTACTAGTATCCCTACCCGAGTCATGTGTTAACCATGAATGTCCCTTGCTCAAAGTCGTGTAATGGTCCATGTCGACCTAATATATCGCATATATAGGTTACTCAAATCATATGTTTCTTCCCATGTATATATAAGTTCAGTCCTTTGCCGTACCTCGTACGGGCTTCTGCATGTCGTATTATCCTTGAAATCGTTTGGACTGTCACCCTTGTTCTAGCTAGGCTCTTCCATATGAATCATTGTTTGAACTACTAGGACTTACGCCACCTAGCACCACTAGGGATTACGCTTACCTATTGCACGCTTTCGTATTTTGGTTTGGGTTAAACCACCTAGGCCACTAGGGATTACGCTAACCCTCAACCGCGCCCTTTTTCCCATGCATTCATCGTGAATCGTTTTTCTATTACTGCATGCACATGTATCAAATCGTGCCACCCGAGTCCTGTCACAGGGCAAACCAAGAAATACAGGACTCGGTCGGGAGCTTTAGATTTATCTGCCGATGCAGATACTAAGGTCTGCTTTTCTACACGTGGCTATGGTCCCACGAGACCCCTCCCTCAACTAGTGAAAGGCAACACAAGAGAAACTCTTGCATGAGAACTACACTCCGGCCAGCCCACATCCTACGGCCTACCTCACCCATAATTAGATAGCAATTATGGTCTGTTGGGTGTTCCCTGCCTTTCCGTACGTACACGCTTGACTCAAGATGGTAGATGATCGACGAACTTGCTATCTCGGGCACCTTATGTATTCGTCGACTCACTGCTATCCACCCCAGTCTTTAGGTCGCTCGCATAGCAACCACGGCATATTCTTGGTTCTTCTACCGCAGACCTCAACCTCTCGTGAGCCTATTATAATGACCTGGCAGCTCACAGAGGGATCCCAAGAATATCCTCACGTTCCCCGAAGCCGCTGCTTCGTTACCCAGTTCGCTGGAGCCTTTATCTAAATCAGATAGCCCGCTCCTACACGTATACTTAAACGTTGACCTAACGTATCGGGTTACTAATCTATCTAAGAAATGGTCCAAATTTCCTTGACTAAGAATTATTACTTAGTTTCCCTTAACTAAGGTTTACCACTTAGCCTTATTTCCATAATCCTTGTTAACTATGGTTATTTACCTAATCCTCCGAATTAGGGTTTATCTAATGGGTTAAGTGTCACTTAAGTTCATAACTTAGCCCGTCTACAAACCATGTCAAAATTGGCTAAGTATACAAGTCCAAGACTTAACCCTACAAACCATGTGTCAAGTTGGTTAAGTATATCAAGGAATCCATGACTTAACCTCGTCTAATTATCATTTTAGATTGGTTAATTATATAATTTAACTTGACCTTGTCATCAAATCGGTCAAGCGTATTCAAGTGATTCGTGACTTAGCCTTATCATGTTTTCACGTTAGATTGGTTAAGTATAGATTAACTTAACCTCATCAAATTAACGAGTTAGATTGGTTAAGTATAGGTCACTTAACCTCATCAAATCATCGTGTTAAATTAGTTAAGTGTTTAACTTAACCCCATTAAATTACCAAGTTGGATTAATTAAGTCTAGGCTAACTTAACCCCATCCGATTACCATGTTTAGATTAGTTAAGCCTAACCTTAACCCCATCCATTAACTGTATTATACGGTTAAGTGTCATTAAGAAAATTTACTTAACCTTATCACGTTATCGTGTTGGATTGATTAAGTGTTGGTTAACTTAATCCCGTCCACTAGTCGTATAAAAATGGTCAAGTGTCATTAGGCAAATCAAGTTACTTAACCTACCCAAGCTTATCATGTTTTGTTAAGTATCATTAGCCTAATCAAATTACTTAACCCATTTGTCCATATCATATTTGGTTAAGCCTCATTAATCAAATTAACTTAACCCTATTATGTGGCATTAATTTAATTAATGCACCCTCAACCTCTCACATTAGACCTTGTTGTGGTTACTAGTTAAGCCGGGCGGGTCCGGGTAGATTTACACCACAACCTAGTCTAACCTCGGGTCTTAAGCGCGACATGACCAACTTCTCACATTGGGTCCTATTGTTTGCAACTACTAGTTAGGCCGGTCGGTTCCGGGTAGTTTTACGTTGCAAACTCAACCCAACCTCGAGTTGGCCACACTCATATTATCTAAGTTCATCGTGTTTCCAAAACATGTTACAAGCTTTTCGAGCATTTGGGTAGACCTAACTGAATAGGTAAATTCCCAAAGGGTAGACCTAACTTAATAGGTAAATTCCCAAGCTCATGTTTTTATGCATACTTACATGCCAACTTCCATGTTATCTTTCAAGCCATATTTTCAAGTATAAGTACATGTCATATTCAAGTTAAGAGTTTGCGACATGTTCATGTTTATCTAACTACCCAAAATCGTGTTTTCCCAACGCAAGCAAATCGAGTCAACATAGTAAGGATACTAAGTCACATATTGGTCTCAAACCATGCATGATGCCAAAAAGGGCTTGGCTTCCACATGCATAACATCGTAAAGGGATTGGCCATAAACATGCATAGTGTCATAAGGCAATTTTTGGCCACAAACATGCATATTATCACAAAGGGTTTGGCCATAAACATGCATAATCTCATAAAGGACTTGGCCACAAACTTGCATGATAGCATAAAAGGGTTTGGGTTCATAAACATGCATAAGCCCCAAAATCTAGTCTTAGCCAATGTTTCACAAGTAAAATGGTTCCTAAAGGTTCATGCTAGCATTTCATGCATAAAGATCCAAACTTGCAAGTTAAACTAGATTATGCATAGCATGAGAGGCATGATTAAGTCACCCACATGGCCTATAATCATAAACATGAACACAAGAGGCAAGGTAAGGCTCATATAGGTTCGCATAATCATGTTTAGCCTCATTTTATCCCATGTCAACATTAAAAATACCGTTTTGACCCAAAAGTAGCTAGAACTTACATAGTTAGGCCTAGGGAAAGAAGCATGGATCATCTTGGCTAAGAAAGGTGCCTCCTTTGATGAAGATCCGTCATGAAACTCACATAGCAATGTTGATTTGGCCTTGATTTGGTGTAGCAAGCTTGCACCTTTTGATTTGAACTTGATTTGGATGCATAGGCTCTAGGGATTTGAGATGGAGGCCATGAGAGTAGAAATTTGGCCATAGTTTATTTACATGAGTGAATAATGAGGGTTTAGGGTCTTTTTATAGAGATTAGGATAGTTTTAGGCCCTTAGATTAACCCTAGGACCAACCTGAACCGTCAGATTTCAAACCAGGCCCAAAAACCTAGCCAAGATAGAAAATAGGTGCACCAGACCAAAATCAGCCGACAGGGCAAGTCGACAGCCCTGTCGACATGCCTGTCGACATGCCTGTCGACATGCCTGTCGACATGTCTGGGCGGGAATTTTCCCGCTTGGCCCCATTTCTGCATGTTTCGAAATTCAAATTTCCCGAAAACTTCTTTGGGCCTTAACCGGGTCATACGGACTCCGATTTTCGAAAACTCGGACTCTATTTCGTGTATTTTTCCGAGACGAACGCAATGGCATAGCCCGTTTTACTTGATTCAGAATTTAAAATGAAATTCTGCCTTGATTCTTGTTTTAACATGTTATTGAAATACGGGTTGTTACATTCTCCCCACCTTTTAGGATTTCGTCCCCGAAATCTCTAAGTTAGGAAGAACATATCCTACCATCCATCATCCATCTACTCAGACCATCATCCACAAGCAACCATTGTCCTTAGACGACTCCTAATGCTTTATGAATGTATGCAAAACGTGTGTGTACATGTTCCTTAGCTAATGCTAATGATCAGGCCTGAAAAATCTTTTGAATGCAAAAATATGTTTAGTGCCATGAATCCAACATGTATGCAAATAGTCCTAGTCATATAGATACTATATGCGTGCACAATCATTCATTCATATGCAACAACCGCATGATAATACATTCGATTTCATCCATAAACAAGTATAAATACTCGTGCATATGCAATATGAAATGTGACCGAGTCGAGCTAGTATCTAATGTGTATTCGCACATCCACGAGCAACCACTTGCAACCACTTGCAACCATATCAATCATAACATGTTTCAAATACATGTTTACATCCATAGGGTTCTACCTAGAATTCCCTGAAACAGGGTCGAGAAGATAAACAGGACAAACTCCTTACAGGGTTTGTAATGGAGAATAGGACCGAGAGGATGTCCACAAAAGATAGCATACTAGTAAGCTCTACAGAAAACAGGGATCAAAGATATACTCCCAAAAAGAGATATCATGCGCGTATCTAGTCTTTGACCATCAAAGTCGTCTTTTAACTTCGCGATTTTGTAGCTTCTTATTCCTGTTTCCATAACATGAGCTGGAACTCATTTCTTCGTCGCCTCTCGTTCTACTTGCACTTATCCTTTTCCTAGAATACTTGACGCAAACATGACTGCGTACTCATGATCTCATGCAAGCTTTCCAAAATTCACTAGTGAATCTTGGATCTCGTTTATATACTATAAGGCATTCCATGTAGAAGAACTTTCTCTTGAAAGTAAACTGATGTCAATCAGGTTATCATTCGCACTTACTAGGGTGATTTCTATAACCCACGCATAAGTGAAGTAAACCATCCGTCTTATCGGCGAACACCGCTCGATCGGGCTTCAAATTTCCAATAAAGGTATCAAGGGATTCTAAGTAACTAGTCATGACAGAACCTCAAAAAGGTTACACGATACTTCGAGGGTATTACCAAGGCTAGTCAAGAATCTAACTACCCTCCTATCAAAACCGAGAGTGGCACCCCTTACTGGATAACCACTTCATCCTTAGAATCCATCCATAGCTTATGAATATAAGCATTATTTCCAAGCTCAACACTTGACATAGACATTCTCAAATCCAAACAAGCCATGAATAAATGGACTGATTCTCCAATAGGACTTTGAGACAAAAATGGGATTCTCTATTACGCTAGTACTTAAGGTGCAGAGACTCAACTATCGAAGCGGGCTTAAAAGATGCGGTGATCAAAACAAAGTCCCGACAGGATGATAGAGAAGAAAAGCTAAACCTTTAACAAGATCGTTACCCTCCTTCCGAGGTACCCTAGAAATGAGAGCATACTATTACCCTCCCGATGATCTTGTCCTTGTCCCATGATACTTAACTATCCGCCCCGTTTCATCATGCCAAAGGTACCCTCTCATCATGGGTTTCATTGTTCATCTTTCTCCCTCCTTTGAGGACTAAGCCATACCAACACGTTGCTCACCCATAAGCTCATATCCTTTATCCTCTTTCTCACTATCCTTTCTTGTATAACTCTGCAATGGTCTCTCGAGAACCACCTCCATCGTACGGGAAACACTTACGTAGCTAGAAAGACTAGTCGCAGTCAAAACCACTGTGACTACAGATGGAGGAAAGGAAGGAAAAGAGATTAAATCAAGGAAACAAGGATGATGCTAATGGCCTTTGGGGAATAGCCTTTTTCTTTTTAAAAGAAAATTTTCTTGAAAAATGCTTCTTTGTAAACGGTTTTTCAAATAATTTTCAGAAGGTCTTTAAAAACTTTTGCCCAGTCTAGTAACCTTCTGCTCTGATACCAAATGTAACACCCCGCCTCCGCTAGGGTCACTCGCAAAGGAATGCACTAGCTTTAGAGAGGCATTATTGGTAAACATGCACAGAAATATCACAAGACAGAACATATATAAATAGCAGAAGTAAAATCAAACTTTCATAACATGAATAAATAAGGTCTAAAGCCTTTTACATCAGAGTACATCAAAACCTGTCTTGCAATAGTAAAGAAGCATAAAGACTTTTTAATAAATTATTCCCCAAGTAAAACAGTAAAGTAGCCATAGCCAAGAGAAGTCCAAGCCATCCATGATGACCTTCAAGCAGAAGAAGTCCGAGCTAAACAGCATTGTTTCCTCCCTGAAACCTGGGGGGGGGGGGGGAAACGGAAGAAAAGAGGCGAAACAAAACGGGTCAGTCAAAAAGACTGAGTAAGTCCTATCTACTTCCAGTATAAAAACAGGTAAAGGTAACATGACATGTATAAACTGAAAGTAAACATAAGGATAACTACATGATAGATAAACCAGGGTAGCCGGCTGAACTACTGCGGCAAGGTAAACTAAGGTATCATGATAAACTACGGTGTTATGGTAAGCCAAGGTATCACATCGTCAGATTTTTATCGAGTACCTTATCCCAAGGTATCTACCCCATCTAACATCCCACGGTATCTATTATGTATATTCTTCCTAGTTCTAACATGTATATTTGCTCTGCACCTCTCGTACTAGTATCCCTACCCGAGTCATGTGTTAACCATGAATGTCCCTTGCTCAAAGTCGTGTAATGGTCCATGTCGACCTAATATATCGCATATATAGGTTACTCAAATCATATGTTTCTTCCCATGTATATATAAGTTCAGTCCTTTGCCGTACCTCGTACGGGCTTCCGCATGTCGTATTATCCTTGAAATCGTTTGGACTGTCACCCTTGTTCTAGCTAGGCTCTTCCATATGAATCATTGTTTGAACTACTAGGACTTACGCCACCTAGCACCACTAGGGATTACGCTTACCTATTGCACGCTTTCGTATTTTGGTTTGGGTTAAACCACCTAGGCCACTAGGGATTACACTAACCCTCAACCGCGCCCTTTTTCCCACGCATTCATCGTGAATCGTTTTTCTATTACTGCATGCACATGTATCAAATCGTGCCACCCGAGTCCTGTCACAGGGCAAACCAAGAAATACAGGACTCGGTCGGGAGCTTTAGATTTATCTGCCGATGCAGATACTAAGGTCTGCTTTTCTACACGTGGCTATGGTCCCACGAGACCCCTCCCTCAACTAGTGAAAGGCAACACAAGAGAAACTCTTGCATGAGAACTACACTCCGGCCAGCCCACATCCTACGGCCTACCTCACCCATAATTAGATAGCAATTATGGTCTGTTGGGTGTTCCCTGCCTTTCCGTACGTACACGCTTGATTCAAGATGGTAGATGATCGACGAACTTGCTATCTCGGGCACCTTATGTATTCGTCGACTCACTGCTATCCACCCCAGTCTTTAGGTCGCTCGCATAGCAACCACGGCATATTCTTGGTTCTTCTACCGCAGACCTCAACCTCTCGTGAGCCTAGTATAATGACCTGGCAGCTCACAGAGGGATCCCAAGAATATCCTCACGTTCCCCGAAGCCGCTGCTTCGTTACCCAGTTCGCTGTAGCCTTTATCTAAATCAGATAGCCCGCTCCTACACGTATACTTAAACGTTGACCTAACGTATCGGGTTACTAATCTATCTAAGAAATGGTCCAAATTTCCTTGACTAAGAATTATTACTTAGTTTCCCTTAACTAAGGTTTACCACTTAGCCTTATTTCCATAATCCTTGTTAACTATGGTTATTTACCTAATCCTCCGAATTAGGGTTTATCTAATGGGTTAAGTGTCACTTAAGTTCATAACTTAGCCCGTCTACAAACCATGTCAAAATTGGCTAAGTATACAAGTCCAAGACTTAACCCTACAAACCATGTGTCAAGTTGGTTAAGTATATCAAGGAATCCATGACTTAACCTCATCTAATTATCATTTTAGATTGGTTAATTATATAATTTAACTTGACCTTGTCATCAAATCGGTCAAGCGTATTCAAGTGATTCGTGACTTAGCCTTATCATGTTTTCACGTTAGATTGGTTAAGTATAGATTAACTTAACCTCATCAAATTAACGAGTTAGATTGGTTAAGTATAGGTCACTTAACCTCATCAAATCATCGTGTTAAATTAGTTAAGTGTTTAACTTAACCCCATTAAATTACCAAGTTGGATTAATTAAGTCTAGGCTAACTTAACCCCATCCGATTACCATGTTTAGATTAGTTAAGCCTAAACTTAACCCCATCCATTAACTGTATTATACGGTTAAGTGTCATTAAGAAAATTTACTTAACCTTATCACGTTATCGTGTTGGATTGATTAAGTGTTGGTTAACTTAATCCCGTCCACTAGTCCTATAAAAATGGTCAAGTGTCATTAGGCAAATTAAGTTACTTAACCTACCCAAGCTTATCATGTTTTGTTAAGTATCATTAGCCTAATCAAATTACTTAACCCATTTGTCCATATCATATTTGGTTAAGCCTCATTAATCAAATTAACTTAACCCTATTATGTGGCATTAATTTAATTAATGCACCCTCAACCTCTCACATTAGACCTTGTTGTGGTTACTAGTTAAGCCGGGCGGGTCCGGGTAGATTTACACCACAACCTAGTCTAACCTCGGGTCTTAAGCGCGACATGACCAACTTCTCACATTGGGTCCTATTGTTTGCAACTACTAGTTAGGCCGGTCGGTTCCGGGTAGTTTTACGTTGCAAACTCAACCCAACCTCGAGTTGGCCACACTCATATTATCTAAGTTCATCGTGTTTCCAAAACATGTTACAAGCTTTTCGAGCATTTGGGTAGACCTAACTGAATAGGTAAATTCCCAAAGGGTAGACCTAACTTAATAGGTAAATTCCCAAGCTCATGTTTTTATGCATACTTACATGCCAACTTCCATGTTATCTTTCAAGCCATATTTTCAAGTATAAGTACATGTCATATTCAAGTTAAGAGTTTGCGACATGTTCATGTTTATCTAACTACCCAAAATCGTGTTTTCCCAACGCAAGCAAATCGAGTCAACATAGTAAGGATACTAAGTCACATATTGGTCTCAAACCATGCATGATGCCAAAAAGGGCTTGGCTTCCACATGCATAACATCGTAAAGGGATTGGCCATAAACATGCATAGTGTCATAAGGCAATTTTTGGCCACAAACATGCATATTATCACAAAGGGTTTGGCCATAAACATGCATAATCTCATAAAGGACTTGGCCACAAACTTGCATGATAGCATAAAAGGGTTTGGGTTCATAAACATGCATAAGCCCCAAAATCTAGTCTTAGCCAATGTTTCACAAGTAAAATGGTTCCTAAAGGTTCATGCTAGCATTTCATGCATAAAGATCCAAACTTGCAAGTTAAACTAGATTATGCATAGCATGAGAGGCATGATTAAGTCACCCACATGGCCTATAATCATAAACATGAACACAAGAGGCAAGGTAAGGCTCATATAGGTTCGCATAATCATGTTTAGCCTCATTTTATCCCATGTCAACATTAAAAATACCGTTTTGACCCAAAAGTAGCTAGAACTTACATAGTTAGGCCTAGGGAAAGAAGCATGGATCATCTTGGCTAAGAAAGGTGCCTCCTTTGATGAAGATCCGTCATGAAACTCACATAGCAATGTTGATTTGGCCTTGATTTGGTGTAGCAAGCTTGCACCTTTTGATTTGAACTTGATTTGGATGCATAGGCTCTAGGGATTTGAGATGGAGGCCATGAGAGTAGAAATTTGGCCATAGTTTAGTCACATGAGTGAATAATGAGGGTTTAGGGGTAGGTTTAGGGTCTTTTTATAGAGATTAGGATAGTTTTAGGCCCTTAGATTAACCCTAGGACCAACCTGAACCGTCAGATTTCAAACCAGGCCCAAAAACCTAGCCAAGATAGAAAATAGGTGCACCAGACCAAAATCAGCCGACAGGGCAAGTCGACAGCCCTGTCGACATGCCTGTCGACATGCCTGTCGACATGCATGTCGACATGCCTGTCGACATGCCTGTCGACATGTCTGGGCGGGAATTTTCCCGCCTGGCCCCATTTCTGCATGTTTCGAAATTCAAATTTCCCGAAAACTTCTTTGGGCCTTAACCGGGTCATACGGACTCCGATTTTCGAAAACTCGGACTCTATTTCGCGTATTTTTCCGAGACGAACGCAATGGCATAGCCCGTTTTACTTGATTCAGAATTTAAAATGAAATTCTGCCTTGATTCTTGTTTTAACATGTTATTGAAATACGGGTTGTTACAAATAACATTTCTAGTCAAACCCATTTGAATTATAGAATTTTCCTATCAAACTGTAAAAGCAATCTAAATCAAGCATAAATAAATGTACATGTAAATTAGTATATCATTATGAGTCAACATAATAAATAAATGTAATTAATTAGCAAGAGTAACAAAATTGAATAGCTGCAAATTAAAAGAAATCACTGACATCTCAAAATTTATTTCTGTGTACAACATTGCATAGTCTTTGTTCTAATTAAATCAAGATTATAATAAACATATGTGGTATGAAAGGGGAAAAAACTTTATTATTCACAAACTGATTACAAAAGGTAAACCAAGAGCTGTACAACCTATACCATTTATTGCAAAAGAATCAAAAGAAGAAGAAAACTATAACGTGGTAACTATTAACTAAAGAGAATCACGACGAGTGCTTGGAAGATTTTGTGAACTTGCTGAGAATAATCGCTCATAACTGATCAACATTCATCGTCTGCACTCCAAAAATAAGATTGTTCCTTTCAATCCAAGTTTCATACATAAACTTTTTCAACAGCTTCAGTAATATTTCAAAAGATAACATTAAGTTGCAACTTATATTCCAATTGCACTTAGCAAATAGTATAGTTCTATTGTAATTAAATCAAGATTATAGTGAACATTGTAGCAACTTATTATTTAAATGGCTAATTTTTTTTATTTTTTTTGGGTTACAACTTCTGAAGTATATATAAGCTCTGTTTTGCTTAGCAACAAAACATATAGCTTAAGACAAAAATGACCAACATTTTATTTAAAACAAATACTTTCAGTTCGTAATGGAATAATTTATCAGCCATTTTGGGAGATATAAAAACTATAATCAACAGAAACAAAACCAGAAAGTTTATCTACGAATATGAACATAACCAAAAAATATTAAAAGTTTCAAGCGTTTTGTTCAAATTCAGCCTATGCTATGTTGCTCATTTTTTGTTGTTTTTTCTCTTATCTATGCTTCAGCTTCACTCATCTATTACGTGTTACACAAAAAAAAAAAAAGATTAGAGTTGTACTTCATACAATCACCATAAATATATAGGCTTATTGACTTGGAAAGATGAACTTTTAATTGATTGGAAATGATCAAATGCAAACAAAAACACAGCATGAAATCACCGTAAAAACGATTATAAAATGAATTCCCATGACAACAATATAATAGAAAGAGCTTTTAACAGAAATAAAAGAATTTTTCCCATGATAGTAAAAATGAATTCACATGACAGCAATATAACACAAGCAAAAGAATTTTTTTCATGATAGGAAAATATCAACTTTTAACTGATGCAAACAATTCTTGGAATTTTCTTCGTAGCTAG
Source organism: Allium sativum (assembly GCA_030737875.1). Classification (NCBI taxonomy): domain Eukaryota; kingdom Viridiplantae; phylum Streptophyta; class Magnoliopsida; order Asparagales; family Amaryllidaceae; genus Allium; species Allium sativum. The sequence goes on from CM060921.1 coordinate 743,967,318, forward strand.
TCTATTAAATGAAGTATTATATTTCAAAAACAAAGATGTGTACCATAATTTATATAGCTACACTTAAACTATTTCAAAAGCAGAAAGGCTACCATAGCCGATAAATAAAAGTAGCTATGATACAAGAGTTGTTCATAATCATGCCTCATGTATGTGCTTTGTTATATCACATGATAAATCGAACTGCGTTCTATTAGAGCATCAAAAGAATGCATGGCTCAAATGTGTGAAATGAGATTGGTGAGTATTAATAAGTACCTGCTGAAGTCGGTAGGAATAAGATTGTGTGGATGGAAGAAGATTACGAACTGCATTGTATTAGAGTATCGGTTTACTTGAGGACTTTGTATAGCCAGAGTTATTGAGAAATTATCGAATATAGCTAGAGTTATTGAGAACTTATTGGAACGTACGACTTTTCAAATTATCTTATCCCAATAAATAAGTATTGACTCAGTATATCCCATTAAAATTGCATCGACTTAATGAAAGTTGCAGATAATTCTTTCTGTTATTCGAGTCTAAGAGGTTTAACCCATAAGGACCTTGGACTTTTATAGAATTGGATATCTAAGAGACTACAGAATTTTTATGTAATATATGATGTGATCTACTTTTTTATAGTTACCAAGCTTTTGATATAAAATGATTTCAAAGACTTGAAATCCGAGACTTCGAATGCAAAGCTTCCACAGTAGGAAGCATCCAATATATATAATGTCCTGAACGCAAGCCGCATGTGATATTTAATTATTCTTTAAGCTTTCCTTTCTATATTAGGATCCAATATAAAACAAAATGCTTTATGTAAAGCTTTGTTATTGTTTATATATTTATTACAGTCAAAATTCAAAATGAAATTACTATTTGTAAGCATCCAGAAGCTCTGATCTGTTAGTCATGTGACATGAGGTTAAATTTGCGCATGGTTGCAGTGATTATAACCTGCATATACAACAAATGGAATTCACTTTGTTGGCACCATAACTCATAGTATCATCATCCTTAAATATCCTAGCTTCAGCCAAACAACATGCAAGACTCTACTCACTCTATCAAAGGTACCCAATGAAACAACTAATTTCAATCCTAAGTCCTAACCAAACCATAACTTGAAGACAAAGCGAAAAAATACAAAGTCTTGGAGAACCTGTAAAATAACTGTAAGCTACAGTGTCTCATTGTAGTTTCTAGTATATTTCTTAAGATAAAATGTATGTTATAGTGTTTTCAAAACTAGCTCAAATATCATAATCAACGTTCCCCTTAAATAAACATCATAACCAACATGTTCAACCATCCTATTGACATATACTAATGATATATCAATCTCTGTCAATGCCATAGCCACTTCTTTTTTTTCTTGCACTACCGATATTGAGCTGCTTTAACCAATTAACACAGAATCAAATTAAGTTATATTTCAATACCAAAGCGACTAACTGACATGGCACACAAATACAGCCAAACATACATTTCAAAACAAGCACCATACATCATATATGCCTAAACCATGTACATGCTACTGCCACTTGCATAACCCTTTTTTCTTTTAAAATCTAAATTCATAATAATTTGTTATATTGCCATGAAAGCAACTTGTACAACAACACATAGATGTTGACTATGTTGAAATTGATGATTAAAATATTTGTAGAGAAGGAAATAAATTGATTGATTGTCAATCAATTCGTTGGCTTGTATATGGAAAGATATAAGAGGAAGTTTTATTTTTGGAAGAAAAATAACAGGCCAATCAATCAATTAATGGAGAATCAATTTACTCAGGGAAAGAGATCGAGACCATGATTGCACCAACCATTTATGATCCAATCAAATCAAGGAAGATATTATATTTATTTTTCCTTCATGTCCCAGTAATCTAGAAACTTCTCTTATTTATCTCCAAGAAATCCCTCTATATAAATAGGGGTCATGTTATTATATGAATGTAAGCAATCCACCATTAATCTTCTCTCTATTGTAATCTTTTCCCTCTCTTATGTACTCATTTCTTCATTGAGAAATAAAAATTTGTTAGGTCCGTGGATGTAGGCAAAGCCGAACCACGTTATATTGGTGGGTCCTTTCCTCTCTTTTCTGTTTTCATTCACTCTATAATTTGTGCCACTTGATTTTATTTTATTTTTGATATTGTCGAAATTGTTGACAGACTAGATTATTGGGTTTATTCGCATTAAGCTGCCCAAATCTCTGATTCTTCACTTCAGATTGGTATCAGAGCAAGTTGTCATGTTCAAAGACTTTTTAAACCATGTCAAATTCCGCAAAGAATAATGGTGGTAGAAGCGCTACAAATTATGGAGTTGCTAGATTTGATGGAAATGGGGATTTTGGCACATGGAAGATGAAGATGGAAGCGGCGTTGAAGAAAGAGAGGACATTTAAGGTTGTCTCAAATCCAGAGAAATTGAAGAAATTAGCACCTGAAGAAATAGAATAATTGGAAGAGGATGCTCTTACTACCATCCAACTTAGTCTTTCTGATGAAGTACTTAGAGAGTTTCCTCATGTGAAAACTGCTAAGGAATTTTGGTGATGCTCTTCATAGAAAGTTCTATGACAAGTCTCTCACCAACCGCATCATCTTATAGCAACAACTTTATTCTTTCAAAATGCGGCCCGAAACGGATGTATTTGCTCATATAGATACCCTCAACACACTTGTCATGAATCTTCGAGCAGTTGATGTAAAGATTGAGGATGAGGCGCAAGCTGTTATTCTTTTATGTTCTTTACCTGCAGAGTATAACACTTTTGCTAACTCTACGATCTACGAGCGTTCGTCTATTTGCATTGAGGATGTGAAGACAAATTTGCATAATGAGATGTTGAGAGCAAATTAGCAAGCATGAGCATGGAGAATGATTATGAAAGCCTTATTGCACAGAGAGGAAGAAGTAAAAGTAGACCCAAATATGTTGGAGATAGATCTAAGTCCAGATCTCAGTCCAGAGGAGCTCAGAAGGGAGTTTGTCATTATTACAGAAAACCTGGACATTATATTGCAAGTTACCACAAGTTGGAGAATAAAAACAAAGCTATTCCTTAGAATGCTTCAGCATCTACAGCGGAGACGTCAAATTCAGATAACGATCCTGGCATTTTTACAGCTTCCGCCTCTCCTATAAATAGTACTATGTGGATTATTGACTCGGGAGCATCCTATCACATGACACCTGATAGGGACTTTTTCCTACTTACCGTCAGCTTGATGGAGGAGAGGTTCTCATGGGAAATAATGCTTCTTGTCATACGATTGGTACTGGAACAGTAGAAATCAGGATGTTTGATGGTGTGGTTCATAACTTATGTGATGTCAGGCATGTGCCTGATTTAAGACGTAGTTTGATCTTCATTGGAGCATTGTGCAATTTTGGCTTAAAGTGTGTAATAAAATAGATTCATTAAAAATTACAAATGGCTCATTAATAGTAATGAAAGGGGTAAAAGCTGGGAATCTATATTTGCTGAAGGGTACAACTAAAGTTGCGGAGACTGCTTCGGTTATTGATTCAGTTGATTCTGATTCTACCAGATTGTGGCATTTTCGTATGGGTTACATTGGAGGGCGCAGTTTAGAAGTATTGAGAAAGCGAGGCTTGATTGATGGTGTTCGTCATTCAAAACTTAATTTTGTGAAGGATGTGTACTTGGAAAGCAGACGAAGGTTTCTTTTAGCATTGCAGAGCATAAGTCTAAAGATGTTTTAGAGTATGTTCATACTGATGTTTGGGGCCCCACACCATGCCTATCTTATGGAGAATCCAGGTATTTTATTTCATTTGTTGATGATTTTTCTAGAAAAGTATGGGTTTACTTTATGAAGTCCAAAGATGAAATTTTTGATAGGTTTCTAAGTTGGAAACATCTTGTTTAGAAGCAGTATGAAAAGAAAGTGAAGGTTCTTCGTTCAGATAATGGTGGTGAATTCACTTCTCAAAAATTCATCAAATTTTGCGAGTCCGAGGGAATCAAAAGACACTACACCACAACAGGAGACCCTCAGTCAAATGGGGTTGCAGAGAAAATGAATCGAACTTTGTTGGAAAGAACTCGTTGCTTACGCTGACTGCGGTATTAAATAAGAGATTTTGGGTAGAAGCATTATCTACGACGGTTTTCCTTATCAACCGCACACCTTCTACCGCCATAAATTTGAAGATTCCGAAAGAAGTGTGGAAGGTAGAGCCTGTATCATATTCCTTTCTCAGAGTGTTTGGTTGTCCAACTTATGTGCATGAGAGCAAAGGGAAGTTGGATCTAAGATCGCTCAAGTGTATTTTTCTTGGCTATAAGAAAGGAATTAAGGGTTATAGGATATAATGTCCAACTACCCCAAAGATTATTACTAGCAGGCATGTTACATTTGATGAGAAGACTATGTTGAAGGTCGAGCCTTCTTCTTCAGTTAATGATGATGTTGAGAGGACAAATTCAGAATACCAAGCACATGGCAGATCATCAGACTTCCATATGAGTAAAAATGGTGATTCCGATGAGACCGTGGTTGATAGGGAAGAGACAAAAGATCAATCTCAAGGTGGAGCTCAAATTCAAACTCGACCAACGGGAGAGAAGAAAAGACCTACATGGCTTCATGATTTTGTGGGATTAAGCATTAAAGATATTGGCTTTGATGACATGGCAGCTTATGCATTAAGCATATTTCATGATGAACCAAGAGACTACAGAATGCCAAAAGTTCAGTTGATAGCTGTAGTTGGCTAGTAGCAATAGAGGAGGAGATTGAGTCTTTGCACAAAAATCACCCTTGGGATTTAGTGCCACTTCCTTCTAGCAAGAGAGCGATTGGATGTAAATGGATCCATAAGGTGAAAGATGGCGGCAATGGTGACTTAAGGTATAAAGCAAGATTAGTGACAAAGGGTTATGTTCTAAAGAAAGATGTGGAGTTTCATGATATTTTTTCTCCAGTTGTTAGACACACTTCCATTTGGCATTAGTTGCTCACATCGATATGGAGTTGGAACAACTAGATGTCAAGACAATATTCTTGCATGGTGATCTTGAGGAGGACATTTACCTACAGCAGCCAGAGGGATTCATTGATAACAGCAGGTCAGGTCATGTTTGTAAACTTAACAAATCTCTTTATGGCTTAAAACAGTCCCCTAGATAGTGGTATAATGTAACGACCTACCATTTTTGACTACTCCAAATCGATAATTAAACCAACATAGAACGTTCAAAACGACAGTTCATTATTATCTTACAAGGTTTAACAGAATATCACACTGAATCACAAATAAATTTTTATATAGTATTTAACAGTAGAAAAACATTTAAATAACAAATATCAGAGTTGATACAAAATATTCGGTACGGCGGAAAAATATAAAAATATACATGAATTTTTAAAAAAGGTACAATTTTGTCACCCTGCGCGGTCGTATGTATCTTCATGTTCCTTTCCAGTTTACAAGCTGAATACCCTTAAATCTGGAATACTCGTATCTGACCCAAGCGTATTGCAAAAAAAAAAAAAAAAAAACACAAAATAAAACAAAAACAAAAAAACACACACACACAACAAACACTCGGATCAGGTTTACTTATTCAAGTAAGATAATTTCAATAGAAACTGAATATAATTGTAAAATCCGGTTTAGTCTTAAAGTTACAAGATCCTGGATATAAGTAGTCCGTTCACGGTCCAAGTAAGGTGTTCAGGATGGGTTTCGAAGTGTGAACATGCAGGCAATTTCACATCTAAATATACAAAAAATACAGTGTGCAACATCATAATATATTAGACAAGCATTTTCATTGCACACTAAATACTTCTAACTGTATACACGAGCTATTTTTATACACGCAAAACCAAAATTTTCCAAGTACACTCATAATTATAAATCCCAGGTAAACACACTACTTCCTTTTTATTTTATTTTTAAAATGTCAGCCTTCTATTTTGAATGCAACATTGTATAAAATCCACCTAAAACAGCCCTACACCGCATAGACCCTGAACGCAAGTGTTAAAACAGTATTCATATATGTAATTTCCATTGCAATTGAACCAAACATAATCAAGGGTTCCTACATAGGTTGTGCTTCACATGTGGCACTTTAAAGTTTCAAAGGGGCATGATTCTCAACAGTATATAATGAATGGCTCAGTAGGTTCATGCATAAAAAGGCAACAATATTTAAATTGAAGCAGTACAATATTGGACATAAGATAACCTTAAATGGCAACCATGTTTCTAAATAAAGTGAAAGGTGATTAAATGGGAGTACATTTCGAATTATAGGGCCTGAAAAAAAGAGGAGGCTTATGCCTTCTTTTCACATTCAATAAGACATTCCAAAACTTGAATATTATATGAACAGCTTTTCCATTCAGTTCCCTTTTAATGACATACACTTGGTATCTACACAGGTTCTCGAGATAACGGTAAAAGATGGGAACATATATATATATGTATATGTATATGTGTATATATATATATATATATATATATATATATATATATATATATATATATATATATATATATATATATATATATATATATATATATATAGTGACCCAAAGGTTTGCATGCATTAGAATATTTTGATCTAACTTACAGGTAACATTTACATGACATATTCACTTGTTGATAACAAAACATGCTCGTGCCCAGGATTATGAACCCAGCATACACAAATAAGTGACCAAGCACAAATAAAACTAGACAAGCTTCCAAATACATATATATCAGTTCAAAGCATAACCCCAAAATTGTGCAAATGGATTGCAGTTAACACATAAAACGTATAACCGTCAAAAACAAGAGCATGATTTTCGCAATGTAAGATTAATCGATAGAATTCCTACTACTATACTCCAGTTTAAAAAAAATTAAACTAACTGAAACAGTAATCGATCATGAGCAAAATACTCACCTACAACAGCAGACAACGCAGCAGATAACAGACAACAAGCGGTGTTGAGCCAGGCGTGCCGCAGCGGCTTTGGTCACGATGGTTATGCGAGATTATGAGGTGCAGCAGTTCGACGTCGGCGGGGACATATTTAAGAAGGCCGAACAGCGAGGCGAAGGACCGACGGACGGTTGCTGGCGATGGAGGCTTTTTGCGGTAGCAGGGGGCGGTTCGAATTGTATTTGAGGAAATGGTTTTTTTCTTTATGGAAGCCATTATTAGGTTTGGTTAGGAATTGATGTCGGCCGCCATTTTCCTTGATTTGGAAAAGAAGGAGTTTTTTGGGGAAAGAAGTAAATAGGTTCTGAGTCTTTACAGATGAAAAGAAGGGCAGTTGGAATGGAAACTTGAATGGATAACGTGTGCAGCCATTTGAGTGTGTCTCCCCAAATACCAAAAGAACCGAACAGTGATTTACCAAGTCAAACATTTACTTTTTGTTCTTTTTCTTTTCTTTTTTTATTTTTTATTTTATAAGAGGAATGGTTTGCGTTGAATAGAAAGAAGGGAGGAGCGATGCGTGAGTAGATCTGAGGAGAAGAATGGTAAGAGTTAAATAAAGAAGAGGAGAGAGAAGCAGTCAAAAGGGTAGATAAACCAAAATGATGCAATTTCCTTTTGTTTGTCTATTTAAAATGACCGAATGTAGCCAGGTTCATAAGAAGGGACAACACAAATTTTGAAGAAACGGTAGACTTTAAATATGTATTTAAACGAGGTCCCACGTTTCCAAATCCTAATGTTTACCATTTCAATTGCTATATTAAATTCAATTTTTTGGTAACGATCTAATTTATTTAAAATTTTCTCTATATTACAAACGAAATGAACTTTTGTACACTACTACGAAAATTCCTTCATTGCTAAATTAAATTACACGTATTCCTAATATCAAATTTTCGTAATTAAATTTGACTGCAAAATTTTACATAATATTTCGAGTAACTGCACCGTTCAAATCATACATTATTAAAATCGTTGAAACTTCCATTATTAATGTTTAATTTAAATTTACTTAAATTAAACAAACATTTGTATTTTCATGTACGGAATTAAAGTTTGAATTTAAATTTTAACGCCAACCATTTCAATATTATTACGGTTATTGTTTCACGATTGACAACTGTCTTTCCTTTTATAAATAATACCTCAAAGTTAATAATTCCACAAAATTTAATAATTGTTTCCATTGTAATAAATCATCATCCATTTAATCATAAATTGTTGTTTATGAGAAATAAATTTGAAATAGTTTATTAATAATATCCTAAAATTAATTTTCAAACCATTTTAAATTCAAGGATTAAATTCAATTAATTCAATATTTAAACGATCTAAATTTGCGGAAAGTTGCATTCTCCCTCAGTCGGGACTTTTTGTCCTCGAAAAGGAATGTAGTAAAGAACTAGTAATTTAACGATATATAATTCATTCGCCTATCAACCTCAATTGCTGGTTTAAATACAAAATTATGCTTCCAATTAGTATTGATAACCCGATGACTCTAGCGCGAACTTCAAATTCGACTTCTTGACAAGAAACTTCTATTCTCATTGCATAACAATAAGTTATGATAGAGAATTTCAGATTCATATCAAAATTCTTTTTAGAAATTCATCGTCGAAAATCGAGCAAACAATTCTATTTAGAATCAACAATTTATATTCAAACTAAATCAAAATTGTTATGTGAATAGAATGATTAATGTTTAACTACATATTCATTCCATTAGTTCTTTTCCTTTTTGGAGACGAAAATTAGTATTTTGATTTATTTCAAAAGCTGTGAACTTGCAAAACATTTAAAATCTCTTTCTTACTTTACTATGTTGAGGTAATACATTATTAAATTTTTATGTCATAAATTTGTTAGTTAACGTCAGAATACTTTATAACTCGAAGGCTTAACAAGTTTATTTTCATTCTTAAAAGTTTGAGACATACGTTGATCAGACGCATGACTAAAAATCTCCTAGTGCTCAATATACTTGTTTCAGTGAAAGTACTTAAAATTTTTAAAATAGATACGAAAAATACATTCCCCCATGGATCGCGGACACGCGGCAGTTACGCTACTGTTATTTCAAAGATGTGAACTTGCAAAACATTTAAAATCTCTTTCTTATTTTACTATGTTGAGGTAATATATTGTTAAATTTTCATGTCATTAATTTGTTAGTTAACGTCAAAATACTTTATAACTCGAAGGCTTAACAAGTTTATTTTCGTTCTTAAAAGTTTTAGACATACGTTGATCAGACACATGACTAAAAATCTCCAAGTGCTCAATATACTTATTTCAACTTACAGTGGAAATACTTAAACCTTTTAAAATAGATGCGGAAAATACATTCCCCCATGGATCGTGGGCACGCGGCGGTTACGCTACTATTCCTGTAGAATCGCTTGTGCCCGTAGGTATCACACACATCAAATTTCGCAATGGTTGTTGCCATAGATTGCAGTTACGCGGCGGTTACACCACTATCCTAGTGGAATAGCTTGTAATTGTAGGCATCTCACCCCTCGAATTTCGTTATGGTTATAGATCGTAGTTACGCAGCGGTTACGCCACTATCCCAGTGGAATCGCTTGTAACTGTAGGCATCTTGCCCCTCGAATTACGCTATGAAACATCAAGTGAATATACATAAATCAACCCCACCAAGTGGGATTCAGTATGTGTTCCTTTCGAGTAGGACCCTGATTTCCGATGGACACTCCCGTCAGGTGGAGTTCCAATACAGCCCCTACCAAGTAGGTTCGCGATTTCCGATGGACACCGCGTGCGGAGTACCAACGCAACCCTATCAAATAGGATCACGATTTTCTATAGAAAGTACTTTCCATATCTTCAACTTCAAAACAAATAATACTACATATAGCATTTTTCATTTCGTACATCACATATATCGTGCTTATATAAAATTCCATTTACAAAACTTTTTCTTCCTTTTCAATTGGGATTCTTTCAAATCAGTAATATCAAATTCACCACACACTGATATAACTTCCAATTTTATATAAGAATCAAATCATTCAATATCAAATCTTTGCCGAATTCAAAAAATTTAATAGTCATAGCTTTCAAAACTATTTCATTTCCACACTTATATAAATGTAAGATTATCAATTTCCAATTTCTAACATTTTAGAATTTACCGTTTGGATTTTGTTTCATGTTCGAATAACATTCATTCTTGATATTTTCAAATATCTCTCATAAATCATTTTCCATATAACTCAACAGGTAAATTTCAACATAACTCGTACGAATTCCGTTTTATCAAGTCGCAATTTCTAGTTCAACGTACTTACGTAGTTATCTGTAAGATTTCTCAATTCCATAAAGTAAATTTCATTATAAATGATATTTCCATTTCTTCATACGTACTATATATATAATACTTCATTTCACATTTTGCATATATAGCACTTACATAAATATCAATTTTCATAAGATTTTCTGTCCAAATCGCGTTTCAACATATCATTCTTATATTAATTCCATTATATAAGATTTCACAAAATTCCATTTCAATACCAATTTAGTTTTGATTTCACAATTGATTCGTATATTCAATTACTTCGGACTAAATTGATTGGATCGGGAATAAATAATTTATCTCAAATTAGTTCTAAAATAGTAAGCTAGAAATAAAATAGGTTCGAATAAATTAGATAAGTTATGATATAAAATAGTTTAAGTAAATTAAATAGGTTTAACAAAATAGGTTTGAATAAATTAAATATATTTTAATACAAAATAGTTTGCAAAATAGTTCGAAAATCAAAATAGATTTGGTAGAGAATAATTAAATAAGATAGATAAAAATTATAATTTAGCTCATATAAAACAATAATAAAACATATAATAGTTACAAATTAAATACTATTTTTAGGAAATATTCCAATCCGAACTAAATTTCCCGAACTTTACAAAATTTAGCTAACATCGATTTCAATGTCGTAATCAAACTCAAATTTAACTAAAAGTTCAATTGAAAACCTTTCAGTTTGAACTAAGTGTTCAAGTTAGATCACAACCCAAATTCCTCATTTTAAATTTTCTTTTGAAGTTTTAATTTTTCATTCATTCCATTTTCTTTGTTTTAAACCAATTTTCAAATTTCAAATTGTCCATAGATTTTGTTAAGCAATTCAAAGGATCGGGGTAAGATTTGGACAGTTTCAAAATTTTAAGCATGAATGGTTCGAACGATAGGCAAACGATAACAGCAGGTCAAGGCCAACTAACAAAACAAGTGAAACGGCAAAATTATTTTTTTAAACATTCATTTCTATTTCAATCTTTATTGAAATTATTCCCAGTTTCATAGCAATTCATTTGCAATTTCAATTTATACTTTACAAAATATTTAATATGTCGCTTATCTAAATTTCGCTTATCTATTTCAGTTCATATTAATTTATCAAAACATTTTATTAAATTTTATCCAAACATGCTCATCTAATCAGTTTCAAGTATTTCTTGATGTTTAAATCAGAACCATACAGTCATCCCATTTTCGAAACTCGAAAATGAATACTAGTGATGTCGCGATCATCCCCAGAATTATTTCCAAGCGACTAGAATGTGATTCTATATCAGTCTCGTATATATTGGACTTTGTATATACGTTAGCTAGGCGTATATTCAAAATCTGTACATACTTGACAGTCCAATCTCGACGTCGAATAAAATACTCAAAACTCTTATCATAAATTATATTTCAAAATAATTTTGCTTTTCAAAACTATTTATTTAATTTCAAAATAATTCATATTTTCAAAATACGCTCTCTCAACTATGATTCTTGTGATAATTCCACTCATTCGAAGTATTGCTACTCTGTCGCTAATGAGTTTTTAAACCCGATAAGCTAAGCTTTGTCAAACCAAAGCTCTGATACAACTTGTAATGCCCTGCCATTTTTGACCGCTCCAAATCGATAACTAAACCAACTTAGAACATTCAAAATGAAAGTTCGTTATTAGCTTACAGGGTTTAACAGAACATCACAAAGAATCACAAATAGATTTTTATACAATATTTAACAGTAGAAAAACATTTTTATAACAAATATCAGAGTTTATACAAAATATTCGGTACAGCGGAAAAGTATAAAAATGTATATAAAATTTTAAATAAAGTTACGGTTTTGTCGCCTGGCGTGAGCGTATGCGTCTTCACATTCCTCTCCAGATTGCAAGCTTAATATCCTTAAATCTGGAATACTCGTATCTGACCTGAGCGTATTTCCCAAAAACGCACACACACACACAACAAACACTCGGATCAGGATTACTTATTCAAGTAAGATAATTTTAGTAGAAACTGGATATAATAGTAAAATCCGGCCTAGTCTTAAAGTTACAAGATCCTGGATATAAGTAGTCCATTCACTGTCCAAATAAGGTGTTCAGGATGGGTTACGAGGTGTGAACATACAGGAAATTTCACATCTATATATACAGAAAATATAGTGTGCAACTTCATAATATATTAGACAAGCATTTTCATAACACATTGAATACTTCTAACTGTATACACGAGCCATTTTTATACACGCAAAACCAAAATTTTCCAAGTACACTCATAACTATCAATCTCAGGTAAGCAGACTGCTTCCTTTGTATTTTATTTTTAAAATGTCAGCCTTCTATTTTGAACGCAACATTGTATAAAATCCACCTGTTTGCTCCAAATTTGGGATCAAACACCAAAGGTGTAAAAGCTACACTTCATCTGTTCGGTAAGAATATGGAACCGCGAAATCGCAAAATAAACGGATAAAAGCAAGTAAGTGCACAAAAGAATTTTTATAGTGGTTCGATTCTCTATGAATCTACGTCCACTTTCAATCCATTCTCATAATGATATTCAAACTTACAACATATGGGTTTTCCATCATTACAATCATTTCTCTCTTTTAACTCTCTTGACGATTTACTTTCACTTGAATTTGGTGAAGAAAATAAAGAGATCTTTTAGCTTTGTGATGAATCTTCAACCACTTGTGTGCTTTGATCTTTTTCCATGATCTTCATAGATTTTTTAGTGAATTAACATTCGATTTTAAGCTTCGGAGAGGAGAAGAGATCGTTTGCATGATGCTAGAGAGACTTATCATGTAGCTTGAATGAGATTGAAGGTTCTTAGATTTGATTGGAGAAAGCTTTTATGATCATTCACTTGGATTTGATCTTCATGAAATAAAAAAGTGTTGTTGAATCCATGGAGGCCATTAGAGAAGTTGTAGATGAGATTTGAATTTGACGGAGTCTCCTTGTAGAAAATGAATTTTCGGTCCCCCCTCAAGTGAACTATGAGGGGTATTTATAGGTGTTTATAGCCCGGGTGGCAATTCTGTAATTGTGCAGTAAACGCCATAACTTAATTTCGCCATGACTCCACTTCGACATGAAGGGTCGAAATGTCTTGAATGCTTGCGCCATGGCCTTCACGACATGAATCAACATGGCTTGAACTCCCCTGCCCTATGCGACCTTATTGAATTGGTTTCAACATCATCACGCATTGATTCAATCCGTTCCACTTGACAGTTGTCCATTTGTATATCACGTGCCATTAATTACAAGGTCCTAACGACATGAGTTTTATCCAGTTGCACGACCTGGTGATGTTAGCAACTTGGAATCAATGTGATATACGCGGCATGACTTGGTCATAACGATATGGAACGTCTACCCGTCTTGAATGGTCAGCGCCATGACCTTTTTTCCACTGGGGTGCGGCATGTCTCCTAAAGCCGATGTCTTGAATTGGTACGTGGTGCTAATGAGATGCTTCCACTTTCAAACCGTATAACGACATGAACTCTCAATCCAATGCCACACGTGGCACTCTCATAAATAGCTGGTGCCTTTTTAGCATGTTTGGAATAGTCTTGACATACGGCTTGAGCTCATCGTCATGAATTCTTGTGACATGGTAGACAGCCAACGTCATGAGTATCGTTGTTACCAATAGTCGACACGTCTTGGCATGTTAACAGGTTCTAAGAAGTCTTCCACTCGGTTACTAACTCCATGTCGTGGGAATAGGCTAGTTCCTAGTTGTTAGAATGACTTGAAAGCTAGCGGGATGACTGGCTCGCTATATGAGTTATGTCGTTTGAACGACATGCTGGCGAGCTGAGTTTGCGGGATGAACCGAACGTCATGCGAGATGTAGGTTAGGTGACATAAGCGATCGACTTGGCATATGTCATGCTGCCGACATGATATGTTCGTGTGCGAATTATTTTTTGTGTCACCGTTCGTACACACTTCTTAGTTCTGAACCGTGTTCCAAGAACGGGGTTATCATTTTCCCTTCGAAGCTTGTATTTCTAGCTTGCGAAGAATGCAGGCTTCGAAATGACTATTGTAACTGGTGAGCCTTTCCTTGATTGGTCTTGGACTAAAATCTGGATTTGCTCGCTGTAACACCCCACCTCCGCTAGGGTCACTCACAAAGGGAATGAACTAGGTTTGGTGCAGCATTATCGAGGTAAACATTCATAGAAATATTACAAGACAGAACATATATAAAACAGCGGAAGTAAAACAAATTTCATTACCTTATAAAATAAGGTCTAAAGCCTTTTATATAAGAATACATCAAACCTGTCTTGCAATAGTAAAGAAGCATAAAACCATTTCATAAATTATTCCCCCAAGTAAAACAGTAAAGTAGCCATAGCCAAGAAAAGTCCAAGCCATGCGTGATGACCTTCAAGCAGAAGAAGTCCGAACTAAACAACATCAATTCCTCCCTGAAAACCTAGGCGGGGAAACGGAAGACAAAGAGGCGAAACAAAACGGGGTCAGTCATAAAGATTGGTAAGTCCTATCTACTTCCAGTATAAAAACAGGTAAAGGTAACATGACATGCATAAACTGAAAGTAAACATAAGGATGATGACAAGATAGATAAGCTAAACCAAGATAACTGGATGAACTACTGTAGCAAGATAAACCAAGGTATCATGACAAACTACGGTGTCAAGATAAATCAAGGTATCACATCGTCAGGTTTCTATCAAATATACTATCCCAAGGTATCTATCGTGTATAACGTCCCACGGTATCTATCCCATATATTTGCTCTGCACCTCTAGTACAAATATCCCAACCCGCGTCATGTGTTAACTATGAATGTCCCTTGCCCAATGTCATGTAATGGTCCATGTCAACCTAATATATAACATATGTAGGTTTTCCCTACTCGTATGTTTCTTTCCATGTATAAGTTCAGTCCTTTGCCGTAGGCCGTACGGGCTTTCCCATGTAAATCTATACCACCTCAACGTAGTACCATTTTATCCTTGAAGTTGTTTTGGACTGCTACCCTTGATCTGGTTATGTTTTCTTACCATGAACTATCGCGTGTTCACTTAGGATTTATGCCAGCTAGGACCACTAGGGATTATGCTACCTAATGAACGTTTCCGTGTCTCGGTTTGGGTTCAAGCCACCTAGGGCCACTAGGGATTATGCCACCCGTCAACCGCGCCCTTTATCCTGCGTATGTATCGTGAATCGTTTTCCATGTCTAGACGCACATGTTCCTCAATGTGCCATCCGAGTTCCGTGCCAGGGCAAATCAAGAAATATGGAACTCGGTCGGGAGCTTTAAGTCGTCTGCTGATGCATATACCAAGGTCTGTTTTTGTATCCGTGGCTATGGTCCCACGTGACCCCTCCCTCAACTACTGAAAGGCAATCCAAGAAAAATCATGTATGAGAACTACATCCCGGCCCCACTATAGCCCCACTTTCCTATAGGCCAACCTCACCCATGACTCGATAGCAAGAACATGGTCTGTTGGGAGTTCTCTGCCTTTCCGTTCGTACACGATTGACAAAAGATGGTAGGTAGTCGGCGACGTGCTATCCAGGGCAAAATCAAGTATCGTCGACTCCACGCTAATCCATCCCAGTCTTTAGGTCGCTCGGATAGCAATCAAGGCATACTATTGGCTCTTCTATCGCAGACCTTAACCTCTGTGAGGCCGGGTTTCATGGACCACCTGCCACCTCGCAGAGGGATACCAAGAGTACCCTCACGTCCCCCGAAGCTACCGCTTCGTCACCTAGTTCGTTGGAGCCTTTATCCAAGTCGGATAATTTGCTCCTCCTCGTGTCTTTAAGTGATGACCTACCATATCGGGTTACTCATCCATTCATGAAATAGTCTCATGTCCTTGGCTAAGAATTATTACTTAGTTATACTTAACTAAGGTTTACCACTTAGCTTCTTTTCCCCGTTACCCTTGATTAACCACGATTTTCCACCTAGTTCCTCTAACTAGGGTTTTGTCTATTGGGTTAAGTGTTGTTATTCAGGTTCATGACTTAGCCCGCCTATGAATCATGTCAAGATTGGCTAAGTATTTAAGTTCAAGGCTTAGCCCTACAAGTTGGTTAAGTATACCAAGAAGTGCATGACTTAACCCTATCAAGTAAAATTGGTTAAGTATTGGTTTGTCTTAACCCTATCAGATTATCGTGTTAGATTGATTAAGCATAGATTATCTTAATCACATCATATCATCGAGTCGGATTGGTTAAGTATGGGTTAGCTTAACCTCATCCACTAATCGTACTACAAGGGTTAAGTATATTCAAAAGGTCTTGTGACTTAACCCTATCAAGTCCACATGTTAGATTGGTTTAGTATTGGTTACTTAACCTCATCAAATCATCATGTATAATTGGTTAATTATGAGTTACTTAACCCCATTAAATTATCATGTTAAGTTGGTTAAGTATTGGTTACTTAACCTCATTAAATTACCAAGTTTAGATTGGTTAAGTGTTTAACTTAACCCCATCGAATTACCGTGCCTTGATTGGTTGAGTGAAGGTTATTTAACCCCATCTAATTTACCGTGTTTAGATTAGTTAAGTCTAAGTTACTTAACCCCATCTAATTATCAAGTCGGATTACTTAAGTGTAAATTACTTAACCCCATCGAATTTACCGTGTTAGATTAGTTAAGTATGGATTACTTAACCCCATATAATTACCGTGTTTAGATTAGTTAAGCGTAGGTTACTTAACCCCATCTAATTACCAAGTCGGATTAGTTAAGTGTAAATTACTTAACCCCATCCCCTAATTGTCTTATATGGTTAAGTGTCATTAAGGAACCAAGTCCGGTTTAACTTAACCTACCTATTCGTGTCATATCGGTTAAGTGTCATTAATCAAAATTACTTAACCTTTTCATGTGGCATTAATTAGATTAATGCACCCCAACCTCTCACATTAGACTTTGTTGTGGTTACTAGTTAAGCCGGGCGGGTCTGGGTAGATTTACACCACAACCTAGTCTAACCTCGGGTTTTATGTACTATATGACCAACTACCCACATTGGGTCCTATTGTTTGTAGCCACTAGTTAAGCCGGGCGGGTCCGGATAGATTTATGCTACAAACTCAACCCAATCTCGAGTTGGCCACTTTCATGTTTGGTCTAGTGTCTTATTACACTTACAACCCACCCATGTCTAGTTCAAGTTCCATGTTTTCCCACGTGTCATGACCATGTTTAAATGTATCATGAATGTCATGTTCTCATGTAAACCCCATGTCAAGTTTTTCATGTCATACCCACGTTTTTCCTAAACTACCCAAATGTATTTCCAACCCAAGTGGAAGCGAGTCACATAGTAGGGTATTATGCCAACATATTGGACACAAACATGCATAGTATCATAAGGGAATTTGGCCACAAACATGCATAGTATCATAAGGGAATTTGGCCACAAGCATGCATAGTTTCATAAGGGAATTTGGCCACAAACATGCATAGTATCATAAGGGAATTTGGCCACAAACATGCATGATACATAAGGGATTTGGGTTCATTTACATGCATAAGCCCCAAAGTCAAGTCTTTGCCAATGTTTTCACTAGTCAAGTGGTTCCCAAAGGTTCATGCTAACATTCCATGGATGAAGATTCAAACTTGCAAGATATACTAGGTTAAACATAACATAAGTGGCATGATTTAGTCACTAAGCATAGCCCAAAGTCATAGGTTCAAGTAAAAGAGACATGACACGGTTCATATAGGCTAGCATACTTATGTTTCATCACATTTTATCCCATGTCACATTTGAACCACCGTTAGATCCTACAAGTAGCTAGAACTTACATAGCATGGCAAGAGTGCTAGGAGCATGAATCGTTTTGACGAAGAAAGGTGGCTCCTTTGTTGAAGAATCGTCATGAAATTGGCCTAGCAACATTGATCCACTCCCTTGATTTGACGTTGCAAGCTAGCACCTTTGATTCGGATCTTGTTTGAATGCATAGTCTCTTGGAGTTGGAGATGGAAGCCATGATCAATGAAGATTTGGGCAGCACTTCGTTGCAAGAGTGATTTGTGAGGGTTTACGCTAGGTCTAGGGGTCTTTTTATAGATATTAGGAGTAGTTTAGGCCATAGGATTAACCCTAGGATAGATCCAAGCCCTCAAAAATCGTCACAAGCCTCCAAAACAAGACCCAGGAGCCAAAACAGGTGCACCAGGCCGACCTGGCCGAACAGGGAGGTCGACACCCAGGTCGACCCCCAGGTCGACTCTAGAGTCGACCTGGTTGGGGGGGGGGGAGGTCGACCCTAGTGTAGACCCCCCTGTCGACCTGTCTGGGCGGGATCTTTCCCGCCTACCCTGAATTCTGAAAATTTTGAATCTGTTTTCGAATTTGAATTTTTTGTGAAACTTTGCGAGGCCATATCTTGGTCATACAGACTCCGATTTATGAAATTTCGGACTCTATTTCGCGTATTTTTCCGAGTCAAACGCAATGGCGCAACCCATTTTCCCTGATTCAGAATTTAACATTTAATTCTGCCTTGATTCTTTTCTTAACACGTTGTTAAAATTCGAGTTGTTACATTCTCCCCTCCTTTAAGGATTTCGTCCCCGAAATCTCCAAGTTAGGAAGAACGCATCCTACCATCCATCGTCCATCTACTCAAAACATCATCCACAGGGAAACATTGTCCTTAGACGATTTCTAATGCCATATGAACACATGCAAAACGTGTGTGTATATGCTCCTTAGCTAATGCTAATGATCAGGCCTGAATGATCTTTCTAATGCAAAATATGTTTAGTGCCATGAGTCCAACATGTATGCAAATAGTCCTAGTCATATAAGTACTATATGCGTGCACAAACATTCATTCATATGCAACATCCGCATGATAACACATTCAATTTCATCTATAGACAAGTATAAATACTCGTGCATATGCAACATGAATCGTGACCGCGTCAATCTAGTATCTAATGTGTATTCGCGCATCCACGAGCAACAACTTGCAACCATTTGCAACCATATCAATCATAACGTGTTTCAAATACATGTTTACATCCATAGAGTTCTATCTAAGGTTCCCAAGATAAGATCGAGGAGATAAACAAGACAAACTCCTTATGGGGTTTGCAACAGAGACAGGACCGAGAGGATATCCACTAAGCGATAGCATGCAAGTAAGCCCTACCGGTGAACCAAGGATCAAAGATATAGCCTTAAAAAGAGACATGATGCGCGCCTCTAAGCCGCATTTCCATGAGCTTAATTCCATTGTGCCTTGACCGCCTTTGACTTCATGATTTCGTAGCTCCTTGATTCCTATTTCCAAGGTATGAGTCGGAACTCATTTCATTGTCGCCTCTCGTTCCACTTTCACTTATTCTTTCCCTAGTATACTTGGCTCAACCATATCTGCGTATTCATGCAAGCTCTCCAAAATTCACTAGTGAATTCTGGATCTCGTTTACCGATGACAATCCATGTTACCACGTGCACTTACTAGGGTGATTCCTATAACCCATGATCAAGCGGAATGAACCATCCGTCTTATTGGCGGACGTTACTCGATTGGATCAGAGATTTCCGATAAATGCATCAAGAGATTCTAGGTAACTAACCATGACAGAACCCAAAGGTTATACAAGACTTCGAAGGCATTACCAAAGCAAGCCAAGAGTCTGACTATCCTCTTTTCAAAACCGAGAATGGTATCCCTTACTGGATAACCACTCTATCCCTAGAATCCATCCATAGCTCAACAATACAAGAATTGCTTCTAATCTCAACACTTGGCATAGATGTTCTCAAATCCAACAAGTCATGAATAAATGGACCGACTCTCCAACCAGATTTTGGGACTAAAGTGGGATCTTCTACCATGCTAGTACTAAGGTGCAGAGAATTAACTATCGAGGCAGACTTAAATGATGCGATGGTCAAAACAAAGTCTAGACGGGACGATAGAAAAGAAAGGATAAGCCTTTAACAGAAACGGTACCATTCCTCTTAGGTACGCTAGAAATAAGAGCAAACAATTGCCCTCTCGCTGATCTTGTCCTTATCTTCCTTTGTGGATCAAGCCATACCAACAAGTTGCTTATTCTTAAGCTCATGTCCTTTATCCTTGCTCTTATTATCCCTTCTTATAACTTCGGTAACAGGTCTCTCGAGAACTTCCTCCATCGCACGGGAAAACACTTACGTAGCTAGACAAGGATTAGTCGCAGTTAAAACTACTGTGACTACAGATGGAGGAAAGAAAGGAAAAGAGGTTCAATCAAGGAAACAAAGGATAGTGCTAATGGCTTTTGGGGAATAGCCTTTAAAAACAAATTTTTCTTGAAAAATGCTTCTTTGTAAACGGTTTTTCAAACAGTTTTCAGAAGGTTTTAAAAACTTTTTCCCAGTCTGGTAACCTTCTGCTCTGATACCAAATGTAACACCCCACCCCCGCTAGGGTCACTCACAAAGGGAATGCACTAGGTTTGGTGAAGCATTATCGAGGTAAACATATTACAAGACAGAACATATATAAAACAGCGGAAGTAAAACAAATTTCATTACCTTATAAAATAAGGTCTAAAGCCTTTTATATCAGAATACATCAAACCTGTCTTGCAATAGTAAAGAAGCATAAAACCATTTCATAAATTATTCCCCCAAGTAAAACAGTAAAGTAGCCATAGCCAAGAAAAGTCCAAGCCATGCGTGATGACCTTCAAGCAGAAGAAGTCCGAACTAAACAACATCGTTTCCTCCCTGAAAACCTGGGGGGGAGGGGGGGGGGAAACGGAAGACAAAGAGGCGAAACAAAACGGGGTTAGTCATAAAGACTGGTAAGTCCTATCTACTTCCAGTATAAAAACAGGTAAAGGTAACATGACATGCATAAACTGAAAGTAAACATAACGATGATGACAAGTTAGATAAGCTAAACCAAGATAACTGGATGAACTACTGTAGCAAGATAAACCAAGGTATCATGACAAACTACGGTGTCAAGATAAATCAAGGTATCACATCGTCAGGTTTCTATCAAATATACTATCCTAAGGTATCTATCATGTATAACGTCCGACGGTATCTATTCCGTATATGTGCTCTGCACCTCTAGTACTAATATCCCAACCCGCGTCATGTGTTAACTATGAATGTCCCTTGCCCAATGTCATGTAATGGTCCATGTCAACCTAATATATAACATATGTATGTTTTCCCCACTCGTATGTTTCTTTCCATGTATAAGTTCAGTCCTTTGCCGTAGGCCGTACGGGCTTTCCCATGTAAATCTATACCACCTCAACGTAGTACCATTTTATCCTTGAAGTTGTTTTGGACTGCTACCCTTGATCTGGTTATGTTTTCTTACCATGATCTATCGCGTGTTCACTTAGGATTTATGCCACTTAGGACCACTAGGGATTATGCTACCTAATGAACGTTTCCATGTCTCGGTTTGGGTTCAAGCCACCAAGGGCCACTAGGGATTATGCCACCCGTCAACCGCGCCCTTTATCCCGCGTATGTATCGTGAATCGTTTTCAATGTCTAGACGCACATGTTCCTCAATGTGCCATCCGAGTTTCGTGCTAGGGCAAATCAAGAAATATGGAACTCGGTCGGGAGCTTTAAGTCGTCTGCTGATGCAGATACCAAGGTCTGTTTTTGTATCCGTGGCAATGGTCCCACGTGACCCCTCCCTCAACTACGGAAAGGCAATCCAAGAAAAATCATGTATGAGAACTACATCCCGGCCCCACTATAGCCCCACTTTCCTATGGGCCAACCTCACCCATGACTCAATAGCAAGAACATGGTCTGTTGGGAGTTCTCTGCCCTTCCGTTCGTACACGATTGACTAAAGATGGTAGGTAGTCGGCGACGTGCTATCCAGGGCAAAATCAAGTATCGTCAACTCCACGCTAATCCATCCCAGTCTTTAGGTCGCTCGCATAGCAACCAAGGCATACTCTTGGCTCTTCTATCGCAGACCTTAACCTCTGTGAGGCCGGGTTTCATGGACCACCTGCCACCTCGCAGAGGGATACCAAGAGTACCCTCACGTCCCCCGAAGCTACCGCTTCGTCACCCAGTTCGTTGGAGCCTTTATCCAAGTCGGATAATTTGCTCCTCCTCGTGTCTTTAAGCGATGACCTACCATATCGGGTTACTCATCCATTCATGAACTAGTCCCATGTCATTGGCTAAGAATTATTACTTAGTTATACTTAACTAAGGTTTACCACTTAGCTTCTTTTCCCCGTTACCCTTGATTAACCACGATTTTCCACCTAGTTCCTCTAACTAGGGTTTTGTCTATTGGGTTAAGTGCTGTTATTCAGGTTCATGACTTAGCCCGCCTATGAATCATGTCAAGATTGGCTAAGTATTTAAGTTCAAGGCTTAGCCCTACAAGTTGGTTAAGTATACCAAGAAGCGCATGACTTAACCCTATCAAGTCAAATTGGTTAAGTATTGGTTTGTCTTAACCCTATCAGATTATTGTGTTAGATTGATTAAGCATAGATTATCTTAATCGCATCAGAGCATCGAGTCGGATTGGTTAAGTATGGGTTAGCTTAACCTCATCCACTAATCGTACTACAAGGGTTAAGTATATTCAAAAGGTCTTGTGACTTAACCCAATCAAGTCCACATGTTAGATTGGTTAAGTATAGGTTACTTAACCTCATCAAATCATCATGTATAATTGGTTAATTATGAGTTACTTAACCCCATTAAATTATCATGTTAAGTTGGTTAAGTATTGGTTACTTAACCTCATTAAATTACCAAGTTTAGATTGGTTAAGTGTTTAACTTAACCCCATCGAATTACCGTGCCTAGATTGGTTGAGTGAAGGTTATTTAACCCCATCTAATTTACCGTGTTTAGATTAGTTAAGTCTAAGTTACTTAACCCCATCTAATTACCATGTCTGATTAGTTAAGTGTAAATTACTTAACCCCATCGAATTTACCGTGTTAGATTAGTTAAGTGTGGATTACTTAACCCCATCTAATTACTGTGTTTAGATTAGTTAAGCGTAGGTTACTTAACCCCATCTAATTACCAAGTCGGATTAGTTAAGTGTAAATTACTTAACCCCATCCCCTAATTGTCTTATATGGTTAAGTGTCATTAAGGAACCAAGTCTGGTTTAACTTAACCTACCCATTCGTGTCATATCGGTTAAGTGTCATTAATCAAAATTACTTAACCTTTTCATGTGGCATTAATTAGATTAATGCACCCCAACCTCTCACATTAGACTTTGTTGTGGTTACTAGTTAAGCCGGGCGGGTCCGTGTAGATTTACACCACAACCTAGTCTAACCTCGGGTTTTAAGTGCTATATGACCAACCACCCACATTGGGTCCTATTGTTTGTAGCCACTAGTTAAGCCAGGCGGGTCCGGGTAGATTTATGCTACAAACTCAACCCAATCTCGAGTTGGCCACTTTCATTATTGGTCCAGTGTCTTATTACACTTACAACCCACCCATGTCTAGTTCAAGTTCCATGTTTTCCCACGTGTCATGACCATGTTTAAATGTATCATGAATGTCATGTTCTCATGTAAACCCCATGTCAAGTTTTTCATGTCATACCCACATTTTTCCTAAACTACCCAAACGTATTTCCGACCCAAGTGGAAGCGATTCATATAGTAGGGTATTATGCCAACATATTGGCCACAAACATGCATAGTATCATAAGGGAATTTGGCCACAAACATGCATAGTATCATAAGGGAATTTGGCCACAAGCATGCATAGTTTCATAAGGGAATTTGGCCACAAACATGCATAGTATCATAAGGGAATTTGGCCACAAACATGCATGATACATAAGGGATTTGGGTTCATTTACATGCATAAGCCCCAATGTCAAGTCTTTGCCAACGTTTTCACAAGTCAAGTGGTTCCCAAAGGTTCATGCTAACATTCCATGGATGAAGATTCAAACTTGCAAGATATACTAGGTTAAACATAACATAAGTGGCATGATTTAGTCACTAAGCATAGCCCAAAGTCATAGGTTCAAGCAAAAGAGACATGACAAGGTTCATATAGGCTAGCATACTTATGTTTCATCACATTTTATCCCATGTCACATTTGAACCACCGTTAGAACCTACAAGTAGCTAGAACTTACATAGCGTGGCAAGAGGGCTAGGAGCATGAATCGTTTTGACGAAGAAAGGTGGCTCCTTTGTTGAAGAATCGTCATGAAATTGGCCTAGCAACATTGATCCACTCCCTTGATTTGATGTAGCAAGCTAGCACCTTTGATTCAGATCTTGTTTGAATGCATAGTCTCTTGGAGTTGGAGATGGAAGCCATGATCAATGAAGATTTGGGCAGCACTTCGTTGCAAGAGTGATTTGTGAGGGTTTAAGCTAGGTCTATGGGCTTTTTATAGAGATTAGGAGTAGTTTAGGCCATAGGATTAACCCTAGGATAGATCCAAGCCCTCAAATATTGTCACAAGCCTCCAAAACAAGACCGAGGAGCCAAAACAGGTGCACCAGGCCGACCTGGCCGAACAGGGAGGTCGACCCCCAGGTCGACTCTAGAGTCGACCTGGTTGGGAGGGAGGTCGACCCTAGTGTCGACCCCCCTATCGACCTGTCTGGGCGGGATCTTTCCCGCCTACCCTGAATTCTGAAAATTTTGAATCTCTTTTCGAATTTGAATTTTTCGTGAAACTTTGTGAGGCCATATCTTGGTCATACGGACTCCGATTTACGAAATTTCGGACTCTATTTCGCGTATTTTTCTGAGACGAACGCAATGGCGCAAACCGTTTTCCCTGATTCAGATTTTAACATTTAATTCTGCCTTGATTCTTGTCTTAACACGTTGTTAAAATTCGAGTTGTTACACTCGCATCTTCATGTTATTTGATCTAGTATCATGAATTTCGTTGTATTTTTGCACTGCTGATGATTTGCCAGAGTTTCGTCATAGTTTGTCATCTTTTGGAGATGCATTGGATCGTAAATTGCTTTACTCCACCTGTTCTGTAATTAGAACAAGTGATTGCGCAACTTTGGACTTGTGCTCACCATCGACTGTCTGCATCAATAACAGATTGGTCGATTACTAAAAATTAATTATAGCGAATTTTATTTTTAATTGAATGAAGTGCCTGCACAAAATTACTTTATCCAACGGTTTATAACCCATTAAATATTGGTTGTACAAACACGACATTCTAATTCGAATTCGCATTAACGCTTGAAATCAACTAGTCGACTATGCCAACTGTGGATTTCAAAAGCTATTGTTTTGAAATCTCATATGATAGTATATGATATTTCTCATCTGGAAAATAAGTATTTGTGACTTATTTTCCGCTTCTCTTTGGAGAATCTTTGATTATCCGTGCCCCAACTCTGGAGGCCATTGTTAGCATTCATTATGCAAAGAATTTCACTACTCAATGTTTGTTTGTCATGCTAATTAGTTTTGGCATTGAAGATTCCATTAGATGCCCCATGTAACAACCCGTATTTTCAATAATTTGTTATAACATAAATTGAGGCAGAACTTAATTATAAAATCGGAATCAAGGGAAACGGGCTATGCCATTGCGTTCGTCTCGGAAAAATACGCGAAATAGAGTCCGAGTTTTAGAAAATCGGAGTCCGTATGACCCAGTTAAGGCCCATTGAAGTTTGCAGAAAATTCCTAAGTAAAAACAGATTTAAATTTTAAATTAAGAACTAGGGTTAGGGCAAACTGGGCAGGCGGGAAAAATTCCCGCCCAGGACCCCATGTCGACAGGCCTGTCGAGAGTGGTCTAGGCATGTCGACTGCCCTGTCGACAGCCCTGTCGATAGGGGGTGCACGGGCTGCTTAGCCTGGTGCACCATTTCTGATTGGGGTTGGGTCTTGTGGCTTGTTTCTAGAGAGTTCCGAGATCTGATGGACCTAATTGAATCTAGGGTTAATCCTATGGTTCAAATCACTAACCTAATCTATAAATAAGACCCTAACCTACCCTAAATCATTCATTATTCATCCTAGTAACTAAACTATGCCAAAATCCATCCTCTCATGGCCTCCACCCTCGTCATACAATTCCTAAATTAATTCCTAAGTGATTTTCCATGCATACAAGCATATTTAGGCTTGTATGATCCTCCTTAGCTTGCATTAAAGGCTTGTTTTTCAATTGGCATCATAAAGGAGGAGTCTTGATCAAGTTTGCTTGCATTTGGGGGTTTTAATTAGTTGCATAAGGGGTTTCTTGCATTTGTTATACTCATTTGAGTCCGCATAAGCATTGTAAGCCCTCTTACCTTCATTTTAGAAACTCTAAAGTTAATGTGTGATGAAAGTTGGGGTTTATGTATGTTTATTGAGTTGTGCATGTTATGCAAGGGTACTAAGTCATGATTTGCAAATCTATTGAGTTATGCATGTATACTAAGCCATGATTTGCAAGATTAATAAGTTATGCATGTTCATGCAAGTTTGCTAAGCCATGATTTTTATGTTTATTAAGTTATGCATGTTTATGCAAGTTTGCTAAGCCATGATTTGTATGTTTATTAAGTTATGCATGTTTATGCAAGTTTGCTAAGCCATGATTTGTATGTTAAATAAGTTATGCATGTTTATGCAAGTTTACTAACCCATGATTTGCAAGTTTAACAAGTTATGCATGTTTTGACAAGTTGTGCATGTTTATGCAAGTTTAAAATGACAAGTTGTGCATGTTTGACAAGTTGTGCATGTTTATGCAAGTTTAAAATGACAAGTTGTGCATGTTTGACAAGTTTTGCATGTTTATGCAAGTTTAAAATGACAAGTTGTGCATGTTTAACAAGTTATGCATATTTGTGCAAGTTTAAATTGACAAGTTGTGCATGTTTGACAAGTTGTGCATGTTTATGCAAGTTTAAAATGACAAGTTGTGCATGTTTGACAAGTTATGCATGATTATGGTAAAATGCAAGTTCACTATGCTAAGTTGTGCAAGCCTAACATGTTATGCATGATTGTTGTGCAAGTTTGTCATGTATGTTGTGCTAAGTTCCCTCTTCCTATCCTTTATGCGTTATTACGAATATGTAAGCGATAGAATGACGTTGGGGGTTTTGGGTAAACTTAAAATACATGAAAATATAAGATTGGGAATTTACCTATTAAGTTAGGTCTACCCCTTGGGAATTTACCTATTAAGTTAGGTCTACCCAAGTAATTGTTGACTTGTAATTATGTTTTGAAATAAAGTGGACATGACACTTAGAAAACATAAGTGTGGCCAACTCGAGGTTGGGTTGAGTTTGTAGCATAATTCTACCCGGAACCGACCGGCTTAACTAGTGGCTACAAACAATAGGACCCAATGTGAGAAATTGGTCATGGGGTGCCAAGACCCGAGGTTAGACCAAGTTGTGGTGTAAAGCTACCCGGACCCGCCCGGCCTAACTAGTAACCACAACAAGGTCTAATGTGAGAGGTTAAGGTGCATTAAATTAATTAATGCCTCATGATTAGGGTTAAGTCAGGGTCCACTAATACTTAACCAATTTGGGGATTCGAGGATTAGATGGGGTTAAGTAGTTACACTTAACTAATTTAATCCTGGATTAGTGAGGGGTTAAAACCACACTTAACCCTCTTAGAAACCCTAGCAACGTGGTCTGTTCCAGCAGTAATCCCAGTTTGGTATCATTCACAACCCTAGAGGCTAGGCTAGGGCGGGGCACGATTACTGGACTGATGTAAGCGACCAAAGCGACGGCTGAGTGGTACAGCGGTGCGGGTCCGGCGGGCTACGGACGTGCACGTAGTCCGATGTTGGACAAACTCGAGGCACGGGTACCAGTAGGCTTAGACTGTGCATTATTGCTTAAGTGTCTGGGGTTGACACCCGAGGGCTTGATACACCCAAAGGTGGACCCAGCATAGTCTAACTACATCCATGTGGGCCGTATGGACACCAACACTTGACGTGTTAGGTTTATAGGGAGCCGATCGACTAGACCGTTGGGCTGGACCTTGTATTAAGGTCACCTCATGTTATTGGGCCAAAGCTTGGGCCAAGGGATCAATACCGGTTATGTTGGGTTGCTAGTACACCGTGGTGCAAAACTTAACCATGTTTATGTGATGACACCTCTATCTTTCTTGTAGTTAATTTACCATGCCAGTATGTTGTTATCTATGATCATCTCAGTTTCCATCATGATGTTAACTTTATTAGTTTATAGACTGATCGTAGCAGGGCTTACTCAGTCTTTTTGACTGACCCGTTTTGTTTCGCCTCTTTTCTTCCGTTCCCCCCCCCCCCCCCTCCCCAGGTTCTCAGGGAGGGAATACAGGAGCCTAGCTTGGATCTTAGCTGCTTTCTTGGATAGCTCATGTATGCTTTGGACTTGGGCTCGCTATGGTTTCTTCCACTTTGGGGATAGCTACTTTTATGTTTTCTTTTTCAGTATCAGATGATGTTATTTTATGTACTAGACTTGTTTACTTGGGAAATTGACATTATGATGTAGCAGACTTGTTTTTGAAATAGTTTAAAAGTCTTCCGCTGTTTTATTTACTTACTCTGTTTATTTACATATATATATGTCATGTCCTGCCTTGCTATATCATTATGCATGTTTACCAATAATGCCCCTCCAAAACTAGTGCATTCCTTTGCGAGTGACCCTGGCGGAGGTGGGGTGTTACATTTGGTATCAGAGCATATGGTTTACGAGAAGGGATAAAAAGGTTTTTAGAACTTTTGAAAAGAAAAACTATTTTCAAAACCAAGTATAAAGTATTTTCCAAAGAAAAGTCTAGTTGTTTTTAAAGGCTATTCCCCAAAAGCCATCAGCACTATCCTCTGACTCCTCGTTTAAACTCTTTTCTTTTCGTTTCCAGCATGTCTGATAATCTCATCTTGCCCGAAGGAGTAACGATACCCGATTGGTTTCGTCGGTACTTGGAAGTCACGGCACCGGTCCCGGGTGTCCCTAATGTTGTCTTCCCAGTCGAGGCCGCTGTTCCTCCTCCTCCTCCCGTAGCTGATGTTCCTCTTCCCCCTCAGCCTCCACAAGCGGATTTTGCGGAAACTTGCAAGAACTTTAAGATGATGGGTGGCAAAAAATTTAATGGAACAGAGACTTTTGTAGAAGCAAGGAATTGGTTGAAAGAGACCGAAGATCTTTTAGCCTCCTTTGATATAGGTGACCGCAGGAAAGTTTTATTAGCAGTATGGTTGCTAAAGGAAGAAGCTGCACGTTGGTGGGTAGTCACCACTGCTACTAGGCCAATTGAGACTTGGGATGACTTTAGAGGAAGGTTTGGACTGAGATTCTTATCACTGAAGCAAGGGGACATGACGATTAGGGAATACATAGATAAGTTTAATCAACTGGCTCGTGTCAATTTAGACTTGGTTAATACAGCTCAGAAGAAGGCCCTACACTTTGCTCTAGGATTAAGCGAGCCATTACATGGTTTGGCCATGTCTCATATACCCTTGGGGGCGACTTTCGAGAGTTTAGTGAATTTGGCCCTACTTCAAGAAGAAGGTAGCAATGACAAGAAAGAGGTCAAGGCGAATGAGTCTCAAGGCAAGAGAGTAAATTCCGGGAAACGGGGCAAGAATATGAAATGTAACTTCTGTGGTGAAGTTGGACATATAGCCAGGGAATGTAGGAAGAAGGAGAAGAGAAAGCGGGGCGAATGCTTTGATTGTGGTGAGTTTGGACATTTCAGCAAGGATTGCCCGAGGAAACAAGGGCAAGGTCAGACTCGGTGTGCAGGACTATCTGGAGGGCGAATTCATCCCCTCAACCCCGTTTTCCCAGCTCATGATAGAGGTAGTGTTTCTGTTGAAAATCTTGTTTACATTTTCTGATTTTCCCTGTTCGAACTTTGTTTGATTCTGGCACATCGCATAGTTTTATTTCATCTGATCCAGTTGAAAGTTTTGCACCTAAGTACTAGTGTAGTTGATGATCCCGTATGTGTTTCAAATCCAATTGGGGGTTCTGCCCGTTTGTCTATGGTCTGAGTGGATTTGAAAATTTCTATCTTAAGTATAGAATTCTCGTGGGATGTTTATATTCTCGGTTTCAGGGGATATGGGTTGGTTTTGGGCATGGAATGGTTGTCCTGTTTTGAAGCCATTCTTGGTTTTTGTATATAGGGTTGTGAGGCTTATGATCCGCCTCGGTAATACCCTAGAAATTTCTAGCAACCTTATGGGTCCCGTCATGATTGTTATCTTGAGTCCCTCAACTCGTCTATCGATAGTTTGCAATCGGTGAGGGAGGTCCGAGAATATCCTGATATCTTGGGTGGAGTGAAGGGGTTACCCCTGGACGTGGGATAGATTTCCGCATTATCTGGTTGGTAATACCAAGCCAGTTTCGTGGCCGGTTAGGCACATGACCTCACGAGGTGAGAGTTAAGAAAGCAAGTCAAGGAGTTGCTTGAGAAGAACTTCCTGAGGCGAAGCATTTTCGAGTAGGGTGCTCCAGTAGTATTCGTTACTGATGTGGACAGTTTGTTTCGCTTAGGTGTTGATTATCGTGAGAGGAATAGATAACTGTTACCAAGGATCAATGATTTGTTTGATCAGCTTGTAGGAGCATCTGTTTTCTTTTAATCTAGCTACCGGATTCCATCAGCTTAGGATGGCTGAGGATGGAATTGACAAGACTGCGTTTAGGACTCTAGATGGATCTTTTAGAATGGCTAGTCATGCTATTTGGCTTGACTAACGCACCCACATATTACGTAAACTTGATGGGTAGGGTGTTTAGGGAGTCCTTGAACAAGTTTGTCGTGGTCGTCGTAGACGATATTTTTATCTCCTTAAAAGAACGAGGGAAAGCATGCTAGACATCTCAAAGAGGTGATGGATACGCTTAGAGCCACCGGTTGAAGGTCAAGTTCTCCAAATGTCACTTTGGAGGAAAGAAGTTGGATTTCTTGGGCACATAGTTCCTAAGTAAGGCTTAGCGGTGGATTCCGCTAAAGTGGTTGCGGGTTAAGACCGGAAAACTCTGAGGAGAGCAATTGAAGTAAGAAGCTTTCTCCGTTTGGCTAGTTAGTTAGCATTCCCGGAGCTTATACTTACTCTTCTGGGTCAAGAAGGGGGTTTCACAGGAAGAAGACCCATCGTTGGTCAGGAACATGGACCAGCCGATTCGAGGCGAGATGTTAAGTCACCTCGCTAGGTATATTATAGATGACAAGGGATGACTAAGGCGCGATGAGAGATTATGTGTTCCTCGAGTGAAAGACCTGGTAAAGAAGGATTTTGAAGATGTATACCACTCGAGGAGGTGGCCGAGTTGGTCTCAGGATATATGTTGTGCCACCAGGTTAAGGTCAAGCCATAGAAGCCCAGCGGGCCATTACCTCCATTAGAGGTTTCGCAAGGGGAGTGTGAAAACATCTCGATAGATTAGGTGGATAAATTACCTAGATCAAAGAAAGGGAATACGGGTAGGTGGGTCATAATAGGTAGACTCACGAAGAGTGCTCATTTCAGAGCGAGAGAACTGCATCATGGTTAACAGCGGTTTACCCTCAAGAAGTTGGCCAGTTTTGAAATAGCCTACAGGAAGCCATGGGTAGGCAACTGAATCTAGGCATGGCCTATCACTCATAGGCGGATGGTTCATTTCGATTTAAGCACGGGTTAGAGAAAATCACGTTTAGAAGGGCAACTAGCAACGTGGATTGGTATTTTCAAGGAAAGTTCTGCTGCGTGGAATACTTTATAGTAAGTGGACGAGATCCAGGATTCACTAGTGAATTTTGGAGAGCTTGCATAAAATCATAAGGTTATAGTATGGTTAGGCCAAGTATACAGAAGGAAGAATAAGTGGAAAAGAAAGACGAGAGGCAATAATGAAATGAGTTCCAACTCGAATTTGGGAAATAGGAGTTAGGAAGCCAAGGAATCATGAAGTGAAAGATAGTCAAAGCACAGTTGAGTTAAGCTCAAGGAAACGTGACTAAGAAGAGTGAAGACTAGATACACGCATCATATCTTTTTAAGAGTGCATCCTTGACCCTTGTTTTCCTGTGGAGCTTGCTTGCAAGTTATCTTTTGTATATATCCTCTCGGTCCCATTCTCGATCTTATTTCTGTTGTGAACTCCATAAGGGGGTTAAGACTCATCGGTTAGTACTATATGTCAAAGTTTGAATGGATTTCTTGTAATCCAAAAAGGAGTTTGTCTAGTTTATCTAGTTTATCGTGTCTATCTTGTCATGAGAACCTTAGGTAGAAACCCTTTTGGTTGAAACATGTGTTTGAAATATGTTATGCTTGATGGTTGCAAGTGGCTGCAAGTGTTTGCAAGTGGTTGCTCGTGGATGCATTATACACGATTAGGCACTAGATCGGCTCACACACTCTTCATGTTGCATATGCATGAGTGTTTATGCTTATCCATGATTGAAACTTGTTGTGCTACCACATGGATGTTGCATATGGATGAATGTTATGTGCACTCATATAGATACCATAAACTATGGTAGGAATTTGCATACATATGGATTCATTTCACTGACATACATATGCATTAAGGAGGTTTACTGTATCAGTAACCGCCTGATTTTCACTGACATACATATGCATTAAGGAGGTTTACTGTATCAGTAACCGCCTGATCTTTGCATTAGATAAGTACATATACACACACTTTTGCATATGTTCATACCACATTTAGAATCCTTTAAGGACAATGATTGCTCGTGGATGATGCTTTGAGTAGATGGATGATTGGATGGTAGGATATGCTCTTCCTAACTTGAAGATTTCGGGGACGAAATCCTTTAAGGAGGGGAGAATGTAACAACCCGTATTTTCAATAATCTGTTATAACATAAATTGAGGCAGAACTTAATTATAAAATCTGAATCAAGGGAAACGGGCTATGCCATTGCGTTCGTCTCGGAAAAATACACGAAATAGAGTCCGAGTTTTAGAAAATCGGAGTCCGTATGACCCAGTTAAGGCCCATTGAAGTTTGCAGAAAATTCCTAAGTAAAAACAGATTTAAATTTTAAATTAAGAACTAGGGTTAGGGCAAACTGGGCAGGCGGGAAAAATTCCCGCCCAGGACCCCATGTCGACAGGCCTGTCGACAGGGGTCTAGGCATGTCGACTGCCCTGTCGACAGCCCTGTCGACAGGGGGTGCACGGGCTGCTTAGCCTGGTGCACCATTTCTGATTGGGGTTGGGTCTTGTGGCTTGTTTCTAGAGAGTTCCGGGATCTGATGGACCTAATTGAATCTAGGGTTAATCCTATGGTTCAAATCACTAACCTAATCTATAAATAAGACCCTAACCTACCCTAAATCATTCATTATTCATCCTAGTAACTAAACTATGCCAAAATCCATCCTCTCATGGCCTCCACCCTCTTCATACAATTCCTAAATTAATTCCTAAGTGATTTTCCATGCATACAAGCATATTTAGGCTTGTATGATCCTCCTTAGCTTGCATTAAAGGCTTGTTTTTCAATTGGCATCATAAAGGAGGAGTCTTGATCAAGTTTGCTTGCATTTGGGGGTTTTAATTAGTTGCATAAGGGGTTTCTTGCATTTGTTATACTCATTTGAGTCCGCATAAGCATTGTAAGCCCTCTTACCTTCATTTTAGAAACTCTAAAGTTAATGTGTGATGAAAGTTGGGGTTTATGTATGTTTATTGAGTTGTGCATGTTATGCAAGGGTACTAAGCCATGATTTGCAAATCTATTGAGTTATGCATGTATACTAAGCCATGATTTGCAAGATTAATAAGTTATGCATGTTCATGCAAGTTTGCTAAGCCATGATTTGTATGTTTATTAAGTTATGCATGTTTATGCAAGTTTGCTAAGCCATGATTTGTATGTTTATTAAGTTATGCATGTTTATGCAAGTTTGCTAAGCCATGATTTGTATGTTAAATAAGTTATGCATGTTTATGCAAGTTTACTAAGCCATGATTTGCAAGTTTAACAAGTTATGCATGTTTTGACAAGTTGTGCATGTTTATGCAAGTTTAAAATGACAAGTTGTGCATGTTTGACAAGTTGTGCATGTTTATGCAAGTTTAAAATGACAAGTTGTGCATGTTTGACAAGTTGTGCATGTTTATGCAAGTTTAAAATGACAAGTTGTGCATGTTTGACAAGTTATGCATATTTGTGCAAGTTTAAATTGACAAGTTGTGCATGTTTGACAAGTTGTGCATGTTTATGCAAGTTTAAAATGACAAGTTGTGCATGTTTGACAAGTTATGCATGATTATGGTAAAATGCAAGTTCACTATGCTAAGTTGTGCAAGCCTAACATGTTATGCATGATTGTTGTGCAAGTTTGTCATGTATGTTGTGCTAAGTTCCCTCTTCCTATCCTTTATGCGTTATTACGAATATGTAAGCGATAGAATGACGTTGGGGGTTTTGGGTAAACTTAAAATACATGAAAATATAAGATTGGGAATTTACCTATTAAGTTAGGTCTACCCCTTGGGAATTTACCTATTAAGTTAGGTCTACCCAAGTAATTGTTGACTTGTAATTATGTTTTGAAATAAAGTGGACATGACACTTAGAAAACATAAGTGTGGCCAACTCGAGGTTGGGTTGAGTTTGTAGGATAATTCTACCCAGAACCGACCGGATTAACTAGTGGCTACAAACAATAGGACCCAATGTGAGAAGTTGGTCATGGGGTGCCAAGACCCGAGGTTAGACCAAGTTGTGGTGTAAAGCTACCCGGACCCGCCCGGCCTAACTAGTAACCACAACAAGGTCTAATGTGAGAGGTTAAGGTGCATTAAATTAATTAATGCCTCATGATTAGGGTTAAGTCAGGGTCCACTAATACTTAACCAATTTGGGGATTCGAGGATTAGATGGGGTTAAGTAGTTACACTTAACTAATTTAATCCAGGATTAGTGAGGGGTTAAAACCACACTTAACCCTCTTAGAAACCCTAGCAACGTGGTCTGTTCCAGCAGTAATCCCAGTTTGGTATCATTCACAACCCTAGAGGCTAGGCTAGGGCGGGGCACGATTACTGGACTGATGTAAGCGACCAAAGCGACGGCTGAGTGGTACAGCGGTGCGGGTCCGGCGGGCTACGGACGTGCACGTAGTCCGATGTTGGACAAAGTCGAGGCACGGGTACCAGTAGGCTTAGACTGTGCATTATTGCTTAAGTGTCTGGGGTTGACACCCGAGGGCTTGATACACCCAAAGGTGGACTCAGCACAGTCTAACTACATCCATGTGGGCCGTATGGACACCAACACTTGACGTGTTAGGTTTATAGGGAGCCGATCGACTAGACCGTTGGGCTGGACCTTGTATTAAGGTCACCTCATGTTATTGGGCCAAAGCTTGGGCTAAGGGATCAATACCGGTTATGTTGGGTTGCTAGTACACCGTGGTGCAAAACTTAACCATGTTTATGCGATGACACCTCTATCTATCTTGTAGTTAATTTACCATGCCAGTATGTTGTTATCTATGATCATCTCAGTTTCCATCATGATGTTAACTTTATTAGTTTATAGACTGATCGTAGCAGGGCTTACTCAGTCTTTTTGACTGACCCGTTTTGTTTCGCCTCTTTTCTTCCGTTCCCCCCCCCCCCCCCCAGGTTCTCAGGGAGGGAATACAGGAGCCTAGCTTGGATCTTAGCTGCTTTCTTGGATAGCTCATGTATGCTTTGGACTTGGGCTCGCTATGGTTTCTTCCACTTTGGGGATAGCTACTTTTATGTTTTCTTTTTCAGTATCAGATGATGTTATTTTATGTACTAGACTTGTTTACTTGGGAAATTGACATTATGATGTAGCAGACTTGTTTTTGAAATAGTTTAAAAGTCTTCCGCTGTTTTATTTACTTACTCTGTTTATTTACATATATATATGTCATGTCCTGCCTTGCTATATCATTATGCATGTTTACCAATAATGCCCCTCCAAAACTAGTGCATTCCTTTGCGAGTGACCCTGGCGGAGGTGGGGTGTTACACCCCATGTTTAAGTGTGGTCCTTTTAATCCAACATCTTGTCTTTTTCTTGCAATTGAATCAACATGATGGATTTCATTGAACGTTGTTGATTTCTCTTGTGAAGAGGATTTCTGGTTGTCGCATCGTTTCGCCATGTGGACTCCTGCGAGGTTTGGGTTAAGGCGACATCGCTCCGCGCTTACGAACTACCATGCTTTGTCTTGCTTTAGCAAGCTCCCGCGCTTCATTTCGCGCCTACGGATTCCCGCGAACCATTGGATTTAGGCTGCATCGCTCCGCGCTTACGAACTCCCACGCTTTGTCTTGCTTTAGCAAGCTTCCGCGCTTTGTTTCGTGCCTACGAATTCCCACGAACCATTGGGTTAAGGCTGCATCGCTCCGCGCTTACGAACTCCCATGCTTCGCCTTGCTTTAGCAAGCTCCCGCGCTTCGTTTCGCGCCTACGGATTCCCGCGAACCATTAGGTTTAGACTGCATCACTCCGTGCTTACAAACTCAAATGCTTCGTCTTGCTTTGTCAAGCTCCCGTGCTTCGTTTCGCGCCTACGGATTCCCGCGAACCATTGGGTTAAGGCTGCATCGCTCCGTGCTTACGAACTCCCATGCTTCGTCTTGCTTTAGCAAACTCCGCAATTCGTTTCGCGCCTTCGGTTTCCCGTGAACCATTGGGTTAAGGCTGCATCGCTCCACGCTTACAAACTCCCACGCTTCTTCTTGCTTTAGCAAGCTCCCGCGCTTCGTTTCGCGCCTATGGATTCCCACGAACCATTGGGTTAAGGCTGCATCGCTCTGCATTTACGAACTCCCACGCTTCGCCTTGCCTTAGCAAGCTCCCGCACTTCGTTTCGTGCCTACGGATTCCCGCAACCTTTGGGGGATGAGGTTTTGGATCCGTTACAGCTTGTTGCTTTATTCGCCGCTTGATTCATTGGGACTTCCTTGATCATCCGTTGAGTTGGTAATATCGGTGTCGTCTCATTTCAATCGGATTTTGAGGAAGCAAATGCCTACGGAATAGCCTGCAATGAGAAAATCATCTTTTAGCAAACTTTCATGTATATTTTGCAAGTTAGAGATTTTGCACCAGCAGGAAACATTTCATTCATAGCACTTTTGTTATGTAAACCATTATAGACTTTTTACAAGAAAGTAAAACATAGTAAAGAGTAAAGTAATTCAAAGAGGCGATAGTGATCGCTTATTCTGAGTTTCAGATATTAGGTCATCATCAACGGTCGTCAGTTGATTATCATCCTTGGAGTGATCTGAACAGAAGCTACGTTGTTTGGACCAGACTGATCATTTGATGCCCCTTGCCCCTAGGGAGCTATAGAAGGATTCGCATCTTGGGAGTTCTTCACAAATTATTGCAGACGGTTCTTCCTAATCAATTTTTCAATTAATGATTTCAGATGCCTGCATTCGTTGGTGTTGTGGTCCGGCTGATTATGATACCGACAGAACTTCTCGGATTTAGTCAGATGGTCATTCATTTTTATTGGCCGAGGCTCTGGGTAATCTTCTGCGTCCTTTGTGGCAAGGTAGATGTTCTCAGGAGTGTTATTCATAGGAGTTAACTCATATGAGTAAAGAAGGTGAAACTTTTTATTAGCTTTGTTGTCATTTCTGTCATTTACTCGCTTTTGCCCCAAAGTATTCTTTTGATCACACTGAGTAGCAGCGCATTTGGGAGCTTCAAGAAGTTGGTTACCACCGATGATCTGAAGATGTATAGGATTATCGTCCACTCTCATGTACTCTTCCGCTTTCTTATAGAACTTGTCAAGCGTAGTTGGTTTTTTCATTTTTATCCGTCTTCCGAAGTCGCTTGTTTTGTCTATAGCATCGAGTAGAGCCATGAGAATTATGCGTGGTTCTGGATTTCTCACTTCAGACAAGGCAACATTAAATCGACTGAGGAAGGCTTTGACAGTTTCCCCTGGATTCTGTTTCATCGCTTAAAGTGTTATAGCATCCTTGGCTTTGGTAGCATATAAGCGGAATTGCTCCTTAAACTTTTTTGGTCAGGTCAGAGAACCGATCGATGGATTTGGGTGGCAGTTTTGTGAACCATAGTGATGCGGCACCTTCTAAATAGAGAGGAAAGTACGTGCATCTCATCTCATCGGTCGCCTTAGCTGCACTCATATGCCATTCACATTTGAATAGGAAGTAGTTCAGATCAACGAGACCTTTGTACGGAGGCAAAGTCGGAGGATTGAACTTCTTCGGACATTCTGCCCCAAGGATTCTTTCGGTGAATGGAGTCATATCGGGAGAGAAGTCCCATTCTTTTTCGTCGTCTTTGCTAGCTTAATTCTTTTTCATGGCTCGTTTTACCATGTCCGAGATATATTCTTCGGTGCTATGGCGCTCTGTGAAGCTGAGCTCATTACCAAATGCTCGTCTAGGCAGGAGAGCTTAGGCCCTTTGCTTTCTCGACGAAGAGGTGCCCCTGTGATAGGATTGGCGGCTTTTTGAGCATTCACTTCAGAATGGTTCTTAGCTTTCGATTTCAATCCTTCGATATTATCTTCACCCCCGTCACTTGCCCAATCATATTCGTCTTCCATATTGTTATTGCGATTATGATCGGAAGTAGGCGATTTGTCATTTTCATCGAAATTAACTTGGACTTTCGGAGGGGCTTGAATTTTTTGAGCATTTAGAAGAGCGTTCATTTTCTCCATTAGAGCATCATTAGCATCCATCAAAGCTTTATTTGAAGTTTCAATTCGGCGGTACCCATTGGCAATAACGGCATTTAGTTCATTTCTAGTCACACCTGCTCCACTTATCGAGTTTTCACCAACATCAAAATGGTTAGTAAGCGGGGTTTCTTCATTAGCAACATCATCGGCATTTCTGACATCTTTACTTACGATCTTCTTCGATTTAGCCATTATTTCAAAGGAAGAAAGCAATTTAGGATTTAAATGCAAGGATCTCAACTTTGGAAGAATGTGAGAAGAGGTAGGAGATGCGAGCGCGGCCCTACGGTGGGCGCCAAATGTTTGCTCCAAATTTGGGACAAACACCAAAGGTGTAAAAGCTACACTTTACCTATTCGGCAAGAATATGGAACCGCGAAATCGCAAAATAAACGGATAAAAGCAAGTAAGAGCACAAGAGAATTTTTATAGTGGTTCGATTCTCTATGAATCTACGTCAACTTTCAATCCATTCTCATTATGACATTTATGCTTACAACATATGAGTTTTCCCTCATTACAATCATTTCTCTCTTTTAACTCTCTTGACGATTTACTTTCACTTGAATTTGGTGAGGAAAATGAAGAGATCTTTTAGCTTTGTGATGAATCTTCAACCACTTGTGTTCTTTGATCCTTTTCCATGATCTTCATAGATTTTGTAGTGAATTAACATTCGATTTTAAGCTTCGGAGAGGAGAAGAGATCATTTCTATTATGCTTGAGAGACTTATCATGTAGCTTGAATGAGATTGAAGGTTCTTAAATTTGATTGGAGAAAGCTTTTATGATCATTCACTTGGATTTGATCTTCATGAAGTTAGAAAAGTGTTGTTGAATCCATGGAAGCTATTAGAGAAGTTGCAAATGAGCTTTGAATTTGTCGGAGTCTCCTTCTAGAAAATGAATTTTCGGTCCCTCCTCAAGTGAACTATGAGGGGTATTTATAGGTGTTTTTAGCCCGGGTGGCAATTCTATAATTATGCAGTAAACGCCATGACTTAATTTCGCCATGACTCCACTTCGACATGAAGGGTCGAAATGTATTGAATGCTTGCGCCATGGCCTTCACGACATGAATCAACGTGGCTTGAACTCCCCTGCCCTATGCAACATGAATGAATTGGTTTCAACGTCATCACGCATTGATTCAATCCGTTCCACTTGACAGCTGTCCATTTGTATATCACGTGCCATTAATTACAAGGTCCTAACGACATGAGTTTTATCCAGTTTCACGACCTGGTGATGTTAGCGACTTGGAATCAATGTGATATACGCGGCATGACTTGGTCATAACGATATGGAATGTCTACCCGCCTTGAATGGCCAGCGCCATGACCTTTTTTCCCCTGGGGTGCGGCATGTCTCCTGAAGCCAATGTCTTGAATTGGTACGTGGTGTTAATGAGATGCTTCCACTTTCAAACCATAAAACGGCATGAACTCTCAATCCAATGCCACATGTGGCACTCTCATAAATAGCTGGTGCCTTTTTATCATGTTTGGAATAGTCTTGACATACAGCATGAGCTCATCGTCATGAATTCTTACGACATGGTAGAGAGCCAACGTCATGAGTATCGCTGTTAGCAATAGTCGACACGTCTTGGCATGTTAACAGGTTCTCAGACGTCTTCGACTTGGTTACTAACTCCATGTTGTGGGAATAGGCTAGTTCCTTGTTGCTAGAACGACTTGAAAGCTAGCAGGATGACTGGCTCGCTATATGAGTTATGTCGTTTGAACGACATGCCGGCGAGCAGAGTTTGCGGGATGAGCCGAACGTCATGCGAGATGTAGGGTAGGTGACATAAGCGATCGACTTGGCTTATGTCGTGCCACCGACTTGATACGTGCGGGTGCGAATTATTTTTTGTGTCACCGTTCGTACACACTTCTTAGTTCTGAACCGCGTTCTAAGAACGGGGTTAACACCACCTAAATCATCCCTACACCGCATAGATCTTGAACGCAAGTGCTAAAACAATATTCATATATGTAATTTCCATTGCAATTGAACCATACATAATCAAGGGTGCCTACATATGTTGTGTTTCACAGGTGGCACTATAAAATTTCAAAGGGGCATGATTCTCAGCAGTATATAACGAGCGGCTCAGTAGGTTCATGCATAAAAATGCAACAATATTTAAATTGAAGCAGTACAATATCGGACATAAGGTAACCTTAAATGGCAACCATATTTCTAAATAAAGTGAAATGTGATTAAGTGGGAGTACATTTCGAATTACAGGGCCTGAAAACAGAGGAGGCTTATGCCTTCTTTTCACGTTCAATAAGACATTTCAGTACTTGTATACTATATGAACTGCTTTTCCATTCGGTTCCCTTTTAATGACATAATGAACACACTTGGGGTCTACATAGGTTCTCGAGATAACGATAAAAGATGGGAACATATATATATATATATATATATATATATATATATATATATATATATATATAGTGCCCAAAGGTTTGCATGCATTAAAATATTTCAGATCTAACTTTTGGGTAACATTTACATGACATATTCACTTATTGATATAAAATATGCTTGTGCCCACGGATTATGAACCCATCATACGCAAATAAGTGGCCAAGCACAAATACAACTAGACAAGCTTCCGAATACATATACGTCAGTTCAAAGCATAACCACAAAATTGCAAAAACGGATCGCAGTCAACACATAAACCATATAACCGTTCAAAACAAAAGCAGGCAATGTAAGATTAATTGATAAAATTACTACTATTATACTCTAGTTTAAAACAAAATAAAACTACTTGAAACAGTAATCGATCATGAGCAAAATACTTACCTATAACAGCAGACAACGTAGCAGATAACAGACAACAAGCGATGTTGAGCCAGGCGTGGCGCAGCGGCCTTGGTCACCGTGGTTGCGCGAGACTATGAGGCGCAGCAGTTTGATGCCGACGGGGACATATTTAAGAAGGACGAACAATGATGCGAAAGACTGACAGACGGTTGCTGGCAGAGGAGGCGGTTCGTAGTAGAAGGGGGTGGTTCGAATTATATTTGAGGAAATGGTTTTTTCTTTGTGGCAACCATTATTAGGTTTGAGTAGGAATTGATATCGGTTGCTATTTTCTTTGATTTGGAAAAGAACGAGATTTTTGGGGAAAGAAGTAAATAGGTTATGAGTCTTTATAAATGAAAAGAAGGGGAGTTTGAGTGGAAACTTGAAGGACAACGTGTGTAGCCATTTGAATGTGTCTCCCAAAACACCAAAAGAACCGAACACTAACAGTGATTTACCAATTCAAACATTTACTTTCTTTTTCTTTTTTTTATATTTTTTCTATTTTTTAAGAGGAATGGTTTGCGTTGAATAGAAAGAGGGGAGGAGCGATGCATGAGCAGATCTGAGGAGAAGAGTGGTAAGAGTTAAATAAAGAAGGGGAGAAAGAAGCGGTCAAAAGGGTAGATAAACCAAAAAAATGCTATTTCCTTTTATTTGTTTATTTAAAATGACCGAACATAGCCAGATTCACAAGAAGGAACGACACAAATTTCGAAGAAACGGTAGACTTTAAATATGTATTTAAACGAGGTCCCATGTTACAAATCCTAATGTTTACCATTTCAGTTGCTATATTAAATTCTATTTATTGGTAACGGTCTAATTTATTTAAAATTTTCTCTATATTACAAATGAAATGAACTTTTGTACACTAATAGAAAATTCCTTCATTGCTAAATTAAATTACACGTACTCCTAATGTCAAATTTTTGTAATTAAATCAACTGCAAAATTTTACATAATATTTCGAGTAACTGCACCATTTAAATCGTACATTATTAAAATCATTGAAACTTCCATTCTTAAATTTACTTAAATTAAACAAACATATGTATTTTCATGTACGAAATTAAAATTTGAATTTAAATTCTAACGCCAACCATTTCAATATTATTACGGTATTATTTCACGATTGACAACTATCTTTCCTTCTATAAATAATACTTCAAAGTTAATAATTCCACAAAAATTAATAATTGTTTCCGTTGTAACAAATCATCATTCATCTAATCATAAATTGCTATTTATTAGAAATAAATTTGAAATTTTTTATTAATAATATCCTAAAATATTTTCAAACCATTTTAAATTCAAGGATTAAATTCAATTAATTCAATATTTAAACGATCTAAATTTGTGGGATGTTACATACAAGAAATTTGATAAGTTTATGATCTCACATGGCTACACTGGAAGCTTTAAGGACCAATGTGTCTATTTTAAAAATTGTAATGCTGACATCATCTATTTGTTACTTTATGTTGATGATATGTTGATAGCTTCTAAGAGCATGTCTAAAATTTCGGAGTTGAAGATGGAGCTCGGTAAGGAATTTGAGATGAAAGATTTTGGAAATGCACAGAGAATTTCAGGGATGGAGATTCAGAGGGATAGAAAGCAAAGTGTTTTAAGGTTCACTCAAACTCAATACATCGAGAAAGTCCTATCTCGATTTGGTATGGAGAATGCTAAACCGATGGCTACTCCATTAGGTTCTCAATTCATGCTATCTAGAGATATGTGTCCTACCTCAGATAAAGACAAAAAGGATATGTGTACTATACCTTATTCTGGTGCTGTTGGTAGTCTTATGTATATAATGATGTGCATGAGATCAGATTTGCCCCACGCAGTTGGTGTTGTCAGTCGATATATGTCTAACCCAGGTAAAGAGCATTGGAAAGCAGTGAAGTGGATACTCAGATATCTTCATGGCACTTCTTCAGTTGGCTTTTTATATGGTGGAGTATATGGAGACATCTCTCTTAGAGGATGCATGATTCAGATTATGCTGGGGATAGAGATGGACGGAAGTCGGTGTCTGGCTAATTTTTTACACCTGGCATAGGCCCGATTTCGTGTAGATCAAAGGTATAGTCTATCGTAGCATTGTTGACTACCGAAGAAGATTTAATATCGATTGTGGAAGCAAAAAAGGAAGGATTGTACTTACTTCATTTGTTGGATGATCTTTCAATGGCGTAGTAGACAGTGAAGCTATTTTCAGATAGTCAGAGTGCGGTTCATCTTGTTGAGAATCAGGCTTATAGTTCACGGACGAAGCACATTGATGTTAGAGGTTTCTTTCTTATGCTTGAGGAAGAACGAAGCAAGATCAAATTATTGAAGGTGGGTACTTCGGATAATCCTTCAGATATGATGACTAAGTCACTTCTAACGGACAAGCTTCAGCATTGCTCAAACTTGATCAGTTTGCTTCCTATTACTTGAGCGCCATGAGGCGTTGGGCCCAACAACTTCTATGTTGATTGTTGAAAATGAGACGATGAAGAAAGGTTGTCATATTTGAATCAAGGTGGAGTGTTGAAATTGATGATTCAAATATTTGTAGAGAAGGAAATAAATTGATTGATTGTCAATCAATTAATTGGCTAGTATATGGAAAGATTAAGAGGAAGTTTTCTTTTTGGAAGAAAAATAATAGGCCAATCAATCAATTAATGAAGAATCAATTTACTCAGGGAAAGAGATCCAGACCATGATTGCACCAACCATTTATGCTCCAATCAAATCAAGGAAGATAATATATTTATTT
Source organism: Allium sativum (assembly GCA_030737875.1). Lineage (NCBI taxonomy): Eukaryota > Viridiplantae > Streptophyta > Magnoliopsida > Asparagales > Amaryllidaceae > Allium > Allium sativum. Next base: position 744,011,973 of record CM060921.1, read on the forward strand.
TTCCTTCATGTCCAAGTAATCTAGAAACTTCCTTTCTTTATCTCCAAGAAATCTCTCTACATAAATGGGGGCCATGTTATTGTATGAATGTAAGCAATCCACCATTAATCTTCTCTCTATTGTAGTCTTTTCCCTCTCTTATGTACTCATTTCTTCAATAAGAAATAAAAAGTTGTTGGGTCCGGGGACGTAGGCAAAGCCGAACCACATTATATTGGTGTGTCCTTTCCTCTTTTTTTTTTTGTTTTCATTCACTCTATAAGTTGTGCCACTTGATTTTGTTTTATTTTATTTTCGGCATTGTTGAAATTGTTGGCAGAGTAGATCATTGGGTTTATTCGTATTTCGCTGCCCAAACCTATGATTCTGCAATACACACTAACATCAAAATAAGTGCATGCAAAGGGAGGACCAGAAAAATGACAAATTTAATCAAATCAGATGATATATGTTGAGGGATTAGTTTGCTGTTGCGTATCTTTCAATATTCAATATTTCAATTTTCAATATCCAATATTTTAAGTCTCTTGTTATTCTAAAGTTATAAATATCACCAAATAAAATAATTTTAAAGTCATAACTTACAGTGTTGAATCTCAGTTTTCACCACTGATACTTGTTTTCAACATCCTTATCTATACCAAATAAAGAATTAGAAAGTTAGAACAAAAACAAAATGTTAACTAATTGCTTAAGCCAACCCATTTTCTTGCCAAGTTAGGCATCATATCAACTTAATAAGTTTCGAAGTATGCAAAATGTAGAAAAAATAGCTAGATTATGGATGAAACCTTTTTATATGGCTGAATGGTAAAAAGTAAAAACAATTTAAGGCCTTCATTAGTGCTTTAATTCAAGAGTCTTGGACTTTGAACTCACTGTACAAACAAAAAATTATGCAAATTATTTGAATGGTATTTTACTGACAGATCAAACTCGATAATTGTTTCACTATGACATTATAAGTTACCGGGATGTAATTGGTTGTAATAAAGTGATTACATAATGAACGGCCAGCCTCTTTTACATCTTTATGTTCACATATGGGCAGGGCTGTTAGCCCACTTTCTATTTTTTTCCTCTTTTGTAATTATAAACGTTAGCATATTGTCTAACGTTAGCCTATAAATAGGCATCACCTCTGTACAAACATTCTATTCGATTCTAATATCAAAATACTCCGTTTTCCTTTATGGTATCAGAGTTGATAAGCCAAACGGCACATACACAAAATTAGAAAATCACATTTCTTAATTTCAAATCAAGAGAAGAGTATATTTTGTTGTTCTTCTCAGAAAGTCTTCATCATTGAAGAATATACCCATCTCTGATCGAGTTTCTGTTCATATCAGTCAACCTGATTGAAGATTTCCTCGCCAAGAGGAAGAATCACATAAATTTCATCACCTTCCTCCATCTTGGCTGCAATTTCTGGCCATCTGACACCATTGTCATCATTTGGCCGAGACCTGGTTGCAAGAATCACCATTATTTGCTGATCTTACCATCCAAGAATCTCGTTATTTCATCTGTTGGACTTATTTCCTTTAAGACCTGGTTGCTGAAGACACTTTGCAGTGATCCAGCCATCCAAGAATTTTCTCCTGCACCAAGAAAATCTTTCTCTTAGTTTTCTTGATCACCATGGCAGGAACTGGAAATAATGATGCTCTCAGTTCTGCCAATTCAGGAACAAATCCCACATCCATGCCTCCAACACCAGATCTTCCCCTGATAAAGCCCAAAAGTCAGATAATTACCATCCCGCTTGATGAGGATAATTACATGCTATGGAAGTTTCAGGCTGAAGCAGCGTTGAAGGGATATGGGCTTCTTGATTTCATCAAAGGTACTGTGATAATCCCACCTGTTATGATTCATGACAAAGATGGAAACCTAGTCAGTAATCAAGATTATTTGAGATTTCAAAACAAGACAGTCTTCCGGTTTCATGGTTAATATCATCAATTAGTGCAAGTATGCTGTCAAGAGTGATAGGATGCAATACATCCTTTGCCATATGGAGTACTATAGAGCAAATATTCAGTGCTCAGTCTGCTGCAAGAGTGATGTTATATAGAAGACAGTTGCAGTGCATGAGGAAGGATGAAATGAGCATGCATGACTACCTTACCAAAATAAAGACTCTATGTGACAAGTTAAATTCTACTGGACACACAATCAGTGAAAGTGAACAAGTTCTCTATATCATAGGAGGTTTAGATGAAGATTATGAATCTATTGTAACATTCATAGCCTCACAAAAGAGTGTACCTGATTTGCAGTATGTGCATTCATCTCTCCTTGCACATGAAGGAAGAGTTGAACAGAAAAGGATATCCCAATCAGAGTTTTCAGTCAACTTTACCTCCACATCAAGAAATAAGGGTCAGCAAAAAGGCAATACTGGTCAAGGAAACAAACAAGAAAATCAGCCATTCAGAGGCAACCCTAATCAAAGAGGCAGAGGTAGAGGAGGCAGGTTCAACAACAATAATAGGGTGAAGTGTCAAATTTGTGAAAAGTGTGGACATGTTGCTAGCAGATGCAACTTCAGATTCAACACTGAATTTAATGTCAACCAGTAAGGTCAGGCGAACCAAAGGGGACCAAATGTAAATGTGACACAAACGGCACAACAAAGAAACAATGCTGAAGGTTCAAGAATGCAGACACAAAACTCTAGCAGTGATGAATTAAACAAGTCTGAAGACATAAATCTTGATGACTGGTACCCAGACTCTGGAGCTACAAATCATGTGACAAACAACTTACAGAATCTAAATCTGGGCAATAAAAGCTAGTCAGATATGAATTCTGTCTCAATGGGTAATGGTGAAACTATTAGTATATCACACCTAGGACATGGTTATATCAATGGAAAAAGGGAACTCTATTTGAATAATCTACTTAAAGTACCCAAAATCAAGAAAAACTTGATTAGTGTGTCACAATTTGCTAATGATAATCGTGTATACTTTGAGTTTCACCCAAATTACTGCCTAGCTAAAGATTTACTGAATAAAGATATATTACTACAGGGTAGTTTGGATAAGGGGTTGTACAAGTTCAGGAAATTGGGATCAAGACATGCCACAGATAATGGGAATTATTGTTACAATGTTGAATCAATGAATTCTAATGATAACATGTATAAAACTTTTAATGATTGGCATTGTAAATTGGGACACCCAAATTTCAAAACTGTTAAACATGCCTTGAATGAAAATAATATTGTCTGCAAGAATATACCTGATCATTACATATGCAAACATTGCCAAATAGGCAAAAGTCATAAATTACCCTTCACTTGGTCTGATACAAAGTACAGCAAGCCACTTGAACTTGTAGCTGCTGACCTGTGGGGTCCTTCTCCAGTCTGAACAGATCATGGATACAGGTATTACCTCTCCTATGTAGATGTTTTTACAAGATTTACATGGATATATCTACTCAAGAGTAAATCAGAGGCATACAATATAACAATACAGTTTGTCACTCTGATTGAGAAGCAAACAAATTGCATTGTTAAAACTATGCAAACATATGGTGGTGGTGAATTCAAACCACTAAAGAAATTTTTCAATAACAAGGGTATATTACACAGAGTAACCTGCCCACACACATCAGAACAAAATGGACTTGTAGAAAGAAAACATAGGCACATTGTTGAGACTGGACTCACACTGATATCACAATCTCATCTACCATTAAAATTTTGGTCAGAAGCTTTTGTGACATCAGTGTATTTAATTAATAGAATGCCTACAAAGGTTCTACAATATAAAAGTCCATATGAGATGATGTATGGTGTTAAACCAGACTACTCTATGCTAAAAAAAATTGGCTGCTTATGTTTTCCTTGTCTCAGAACATAAAATAAACATAAATTGAGTCTGAGATCAAGTCCTTGTACCTTTCTTGGCTATGGTGAAAACCAAAAAGGATACAAATGTTTAAGTGAAAGTGGGAGGTCATTTGTGTCAAGACATGTTGTATTTAATGAACATATTTTTCCTTTTGCAAAAAAAGGAATCAAAACCACTAGCAAAATAGTAAACAGTGAAAGGAAGATCATTACATTGCCTGAACTGATTGAAGACATGGTGCACAACTACAAACAACAGACTCAAAATGGACATGCAGATGCAGATGCGTACCTAGTACTAGAACTGACTACAGTCCAGCAAGTTCATTAGTTGGAGATGAAGACACTATTCATGAAAATAATGATGTAGAAAATGACAATGTTGAACCTATTGACAACCATGACAATACTACAAGCAACTCCAGTACAAGCAACTCCAGTGGTGAAGAGGAGCAGCATGACTAAAATAAACATCACATGATAACAAGGGCTAAATATGGTATTTTTAAGCCTAAGATATACACTACATCCGTCAGTGATAGAGGGCCAATAAACTTTAATGAAGCTGTGAAATGTGAAAAGCGGAGGAATGCCATGAATGAGGAGTATGAAGCCTTAATCAAAAATAAAACATGGAGTTTAGTTGAAACACCTAATCACAAGAATGTTATAGGTTGCAAATGGACCTATAGACTAAAGAAGGGAGCTGATGGTAGCATCCAGAAACATAAAGCAAGGCTGGTGGCGAAGGGTTATACACAGGGGTATGGCTTCGACTTCAAAGAAACTTTTTCCCCCGTGGTCAAACACACTACAATAAGAATTATAATCACTATTGCACTACACAATCATTGGTGTATAAGACAGCTTGATGTTTGTAATGCCTTTTTAAATGGAGAGCTACAGGAGGATGTGTACATGGAACAGCCAGAGGGTTACAGAAATGCTCATAATAGTCATTTAGTCTGTAAACTACACAAGGCTATTTATGGGTTGAAACAGGCTTCAAGGGTCTGGTATGACAAACTTAAAGGTACTTTTATGAAATTGGGATTCTCTACAGCAAAATCAGACAACTCTCTACACATCAAGAGAAGTGAAGGAAATATTACCTTTATACTAGTATATGTGGATGACATTTTGATCACTGGAAACAATCAAGCAGAGATCAACAAGATTATACTGTTTTTAAATCAAACTTTTTCTATTAAAGACTTGGGAGAATTGGATTACTTTCTAGGAATACAAGTCATACGAAAATCCAAGGATGAAATTATTCTGTCTCAAAGCAAGTACATCTCAGATCTACTTATCAAATCAAAGATGGACAAGGCTAAACCCATGCCAACACCTATGGCCAGCAGTTCTAAACTATCTAAACATAAGGGTGAAGCCATTCAAAATATCAGGGAATACAGAAGCATTATGGGTGCATTACAATACCTAACAGTGACTAGGCCTGACATTTGTTACAGTGTTAACAAAGTTTGACAGTTTATGCAATCGCAACTTAATGAACATTGGACAGCAGTTAAAAGGATCTTACGATATCTAAATGGAACTATGAATCATGGAATTAAACTAAAGACTTGCAAGGAATTACATATTCAAGCTTATAGTGATTCGGATTGGGCCTCAGATCCTGACGACCGCAGATCAACATCTGGATACAGTGTATACATGGGATCAAATCCAGTGTCTTGGTGCTCAAAGCAGCCAACTATCTCACGCTCGAGTACTGAAGCAGAATATCGGTTGCTAGCATGCACAACGGCTGAAATCATGTGGATAAACTCGCTACTTGGAGAATTAGGGTTTCTTCCCAACAAGAGACCAGTGGTGTGGTGTGATAATCTGAGCACAGTTTCATTGTCTGCTAACCCGATCCAGCACGCTCGCACGAAACACATCGAGATTGATTTGTATTTCGTACGAGAATAGACCACAACTGGAAAGCTTGAAGTAAATCATGTGCTTGCTCAATTTCAGAGAGCCGATGCCCTAACGAAGCCTCTATCGGTAAAGAATTTTGTCAAATTTAGAGAAGACATGAGAGTTGAAGATGGTGGCGGCACAGAAAGGGATGGGAAAAACCCTAGATAAATTTGAGAGAGGCTAATAAAGTGATTACATAATGAACGGCCAGCCTCTTTTACATCTTTATGTTCACATATGGGCTGGGCTGTTAGCCCACTTTCTATTTTTTTCTCTTTTGTAATTATAAACGTTAGCCTGTTGTCTAACGTTAGCCTATAAATAGGCATCACCTCTGTACAAACATTCTATTCAATTCTAATATCAAAATACTCAGTTTTCCTTTAGGTTAGTGGTAGCAGAAGTTGTATGGCTTTGTTGAAATAATTCCATGACAAAATTAACATTATTAACATTTAAAAATAGATCTAGTCTGATAATTAAAAGCCAATGTATTATTGTCTTCCCAAGGCTCCCATAAGAAGAAGAATGACTTTTTTAAGCTGCCAAGATGCTATGAACTCTAAAACATGTGTTAATGACGAAGAGGCAATTTTATATAACAAGACTAATTTATCTTACATAGCACACATTCAGCCTGGCAACTTGCGCCTTAACTGCACCTGTACCATGGTGCTATTGCAAAAAAATTGATCCACTCATGCTGCACGTTTTCAGTGTTGCAACAGCAGTGATTAATATTGAATACTGTTAAACTTGATAGACATCATCAAATATAAAAAACTCAGCTAGAAATTTCACTAATTACGGCTTGCCGTATTGATTTCAAATAATGAAGCACAATATATACATGAAGCACGGTATATTTTACTGCTTGCTGTACATGGAGCCTGATAGTAGCTAGATTCTAAATGATCAGAAGGCAAACGATCGCAGAATATTTGTTCTAACTAGCTATATAGTAAAATTAAATAAGCAATGCTAATGCGAACTATAGAATATCTGTTCAATTAATTAATTGTTTTGCATCTTCTTATCGTCATAATTTGTCTTACTAATTAACATGAAAAAAAAATCAAAAAATCAAAAAGCGAATATCCATCAGGGCTCTTGTTATAAATAGAAAAGTCAGAGCCATTTTCAGGTCATCGTCTTAATCACAACATACTAAAACAGGATCGACTATGCAATAAAGATGCAATGTACATATAACAATGTTCGCAATTATATGCCAACCCAATGTCGATCATTAATTGCTACTGTTTCGGAAAGAGTGAAATCTACTTAGCAGTACAAATTAACAAACTATGTGGGTGAGGGATTTTGTGATACTGATTATTGAAATACAAAATTAATAATAGCCACTGAGTTTGCCAGGCCCCATAAATCACAGTGATTTCATTTTTCCTAATGTCAGAACCATCAAAACTGTTTGAGCACTAGGACGGATCATTAAAAATTAAGTTCTTACCTTGGAAGCTCCAATGATGCTAAGAATAATGTTAAAATTGCTAAGTATTCCACCTCTCTGATCCTTAGAGAAGTTCCGTCTATAGTCTTTTGAGTAGTTGATTTGAAAAATAACAAAGGCTGACTGAAAAGGAGGAAACATCTTGTATAAATAGTTCAAATTAATTCAAGTCAGTGAACATTGGTGATCGAGTGTGCAACCTACATTGTTCTATATGGTTATGTATCATAATTTTACAGGATAAATCGCCTTGTCGTTATTTTTATTAATTTTTTTGAAAAAAAATCCCTCACCATATTAATCCAAGAGGTTTTTCCAGCTCCATTAGGGCCAAGCATGCCAGAACATTCTCCTCTAGGCAAAGCATGCCAAAACCTTCCTCTGAAGGATGACATCCCCATAAAAATGCACGTAATCTGAATTGTGGAAGACAATAACAACCTGCAGCCATCATTCCTAGTCTCACATGTTAATTCATGTGAACTAACCGGTTTATTCCACATCTACCAAGAGTAGCTCCTGCAAATTTCAGTATATCTACCAAGGGCATGATCCTCCAAATGAAATCTGCACGCTAAAATAATTTAGAAGGTACCTTAAATTTTTTATTGGCTCCCATGTATATTCGCTAGGATCATACACCTCCCAACGTAACTAATACCTAATCTGTATGCAAATTACCAATACATTGTCAAAGAGTGCATGCAGGATGTGTATATTTTCTCGAAGAGTTTAATAGAGCATTTACTTTGTTCACAGATGACCTTTGGCTCACCTGAAGAAGCAAAGCACTAATAAACTCTAAGGTCATGTAGCTTGCATTTGGAAGCTTTTGTAAGATATCTCTCATGTCAGTAATACTGCTTCTGGCATGTCTAATTTCATTATAATGAGCGTACGTTACCAGTGACTCAGGAAGACTAGCAAGGTAACATTTTATAAGAGCTGCCACTTCAATCACCTTTATACCATTTGGCAAAGGTGCATCCCAATCTGCAACATTACAGATAAATTAAAAATCACATCTAGTATTACAGATTCAGTATTAGATGCATTTTAAATGTTACCTTGATTGTAAACTGAAATTAACTAGCGGATAATGCTTCTATCTACCTCAGTTTTGAACAAGTATTCAGAGTGTAAGCCTGTAGATAAACCAATTTTGCATCAGGACTTCAATCTTCAAAATATGCAATTCCGTCCAATGTAACAATCAACAACATATTGTCCTGTTCTCAAATAAAATACCAGATATTTTCAAGTAGTATATATGGTCATCTAATTATCTTGTTCTCTTTTACTAGAAATCGATGTTCTTCTGGAATAACTCCTCTAATTATCTAGTTCTCTTTTGTCACTGTTTAATTGATTCGGTTCGCAGATTGTGTATGTCACTGTAGGTACAACACAGATAACAAGTAGATGATAAAGGAAAGCTATTTAAATATGGAATAGCATTTTAAGATGGATTTCACCATAATTCCATATGAAATGGTGTCAGCTATAATCGACGGAAATCCCTTGTTAACAACCTAAATTTAACTATAACAAGTTACAAGCTTCAAATTTCTGACTGGCTTATTTAAATATCCTTTTGAAACCTTTGGAATTATTTATTTTTCTGCTTCATCCATAAAACCAGTCTTATAAATAATAATTCATATGATGATGCTTAGTAAAAGCTGCATTTCAAAGAATTATCTATCCTACCTTTCTTACATCCATGCAACACTACACAAATCTACCAAACAATTCCAATACTCTGAAAGTGGACACATGAGCTCTCCGGGATAGTAAGTTTCTCAACTACTTCCCAGTTTGCATTATGAGCTTTCATAGGTTCTCATGGCATGTTTTTTCTTTAGCACAACATTCAAATTGTGAGCAGAAAGGTATGGATAGGTAGGCATACCTGAAAGGAAGAAAAAAACTGCAATTTATATTCATTTTAAAAATTAACATAGAATATCAAGAACACGGGACAGAACAACAAAAATTTATAGAATTGATCATATAACAAAATTATATTTACCATTTATTATAATGACATTGTACTCAAACGTTCTTCCTCTGATAATCTAGAAAGCAGAGCTTTGGATTTTCCTATCAGTGCAAGTCTTTCAAAAGTAAACATTGGATTGAAAGTAAGACCCTCTAATTTTTGAGTTCTTAATAGTGCAACAAACGTTAAACCAAAACTTTCTCGATCACCGATATCAATGATTGCTTGATCAAGTGTTAGCCCTTGACTTTTATGTATTATTATTGCCCAACAAAGAACTAAAGGTAACTGAGTTCTAGTACATGTGGTACAGGGAGAAGTTTTCAAATTAATCGTTTGTGGAGTTACAGGAATAATGCTCCTTCCTTCACGAAATGGAGTACTGCGATACTTATCAAAATTGACCATGATCGCTAGAGGTAGATCGTTAGGAGAGCTTGATGACTATGAATATACAATATCTACAACAGTACCCATTGCACCATTAACCAATCCATTTTGCATAAAAAGATTAGATCGTAACATCACACGAGCACCTGTAGAAAGATAAATACATTTTTCTAAACTTTTTGCATCATCAGAAGAAGCATTAGCTGCTTCTACACAGTTGTCGAAAGAAGGAATTGTGCGATAGGTTTTCGAAGTTGAATCAAACGATGTTTGTCACGTTCGTTAGCAGCAATTCTTGCTGGAAAAAGATAAAAAGCATTCTTAAAAGTGCAGGTGGAGAATATGTAACCTCAAACTAAGGCAACGCGGTACGTACGTGCTAATACAACATCACAATAAAAGACAAAATTTTATAAAAGTGTAGGTAGAGAATATGTAACCGAGCTCAGCAAGTAACTCAGGACAGAGAATAGGCAAACATGGCAACACATGTATTACAGTGAATACTATGTTTTGCACCCCTTTTTTTCTTCCTTTTGTAAACGTAACACTCTAATAGGGACAACTATTGCATTAAAGAATCTTCAATATACAACAAAGAATTATCATTTTGGGAACAAAGTACATAACATTTGAAATTTTCAATGGACAAACATATACGTACAGCAAGAAGGTGGCCTAAATTTTATTACCCATTTCCAATTAAATAGCATATACGTCAGGGTTGTTATAGTAAGGGTATTAAGCATGTTCAAAATATTCAATTGCGTACCATAAAGTTTATATTCCAAATTGTAATAACAATGGCAAAAGTCGGATCGGATAAGGTTTGTAATGTATTATATCCACATATAATGTATATGTTTACAAAGTATGATATTTTATGTATCTGTTTCTTTTAAGGTTATATATGCTTCAAAATATCAAAACAACAAAACCACACACATCAAAATAAGTTAATTAGCTTAAAAATATCAACCTAAATATGGACCTAAACATAACAATATTGTAATGACCCAAAGTTCCGGTCCAATTTGAGCTGACAAAAAAAAACACAAGTCCAACCCCAAATTAAACTGAAAATCAGGAAATTAATAGAAAGAAAACAGAGAGTGAGGAAAGATAAGATAGAAACTTAGAATAGAAGAAGAAGAAGAACACAACATCAGAGTAACACGAATCTCACAGCGGAACGAAACAACATATAATAGATAACATATCATTGAAATCAAATCATTATATGTATACAATAACATTATCAGAGTACAGCTCTTACAACACAGCGAAAATAACCTATAGTTACATGATCCTGAAGCCTCCTGCTCCAAGCTCTTCCAGTATATCTGTAAATCCCGACTACTTGACTGCCCGTACAAATTTAGGCACCCAAGAGTTTAGGGAAAACAAACAAAATAAGCTCCGGGTCAGTCATGGGACTGGTGTGAGTAAAACAGTTTAAAACAGTTCAAACAATTAAACGATATCTCATAAGACCACGCCGTATAACGGAATGGGTTTTTCCCTTATGAGAATCTAAATTATCTTTATATCAAAAACCTTTTGATATTATAATAATTTCTATCAACACAATATAATACTCATCTAGCAGAAACGCTTTCATCTCACGTTCTACATATATAGTATACAATCAAAACCGCAAGCACGTATTTGGGTAATGGATTTCCAGCTATGACAAGGTATGGAACCACCTTTCGCTAGTGTACCTCTAGAAAGGAATACACTGGGTTCAACAAGAACATCTTGCAACCCGGCCACACATGATCGACCACTCATTTCGCTTGAGTGTATCGAATGTATATCACCAACGGTTGGGATCAGCAACCGTTTCCCGAATGGGACAGCATCAACAATAGATTTTTAGAAATAAATGAAACTCTAGACCAGGTGATTATACACCCTACTTCGGAGCGACCGACTTAGCCATGCTGCCTGCCCGATTTCTGTCATTTACCGGTTGATGAGGCTAGAAGCTACACTTTATCATCACACCAGATTCACTTCGAATGTCACATCATCAAATCCATCAAATCACCGATTGACGTCCTCAACCATACATTATGTGTTAGCTAAAAGAAGTTTCCTTCTCCGCTTCCACTCTTGGTACGGTTGGAGAAATCAATGTACGTGATCGTCTGGAAATACTCTGTTAGACATCCGTCCATACAAGTCATCCAGGAACAGGATGAACCGAAGGTACTATTCAGTATATCCATCTTAGGCACTGTTATCTAAGATTTATACAATAGCCCTTGCACTTTACTCCGTCTTCAATTATCTTTGGTATATATGATTTGCAACGCTTATGCCTATACAGAGTGGTTCTTCGGATAATAATCCAACCGGTCTCTCCATATTAACAACGTTAAAATGGTCAAAGCTTCGATAGTCTGTGATTTAACTATCAAAGAAAAACAGGTGTGCAAACAACGATATTATTTCCAAATGGAAATTCTATCAATCAATCATCAATCATATATATATATATCCTTATTTTCTATGTTTAGAAAATATACGTTATTAACACTGGAAAATATTTCCGTTATTTATTTACATATCACTATCATTTCACAACTATCAATCCCTGACTATAAACTAGTAGGAGAACAATTCTCTAAGTATAAACCCCGAAGGCCGAAACTAACATCATATCGATACTCAGAAAACTATTCAACTTAACTAATCTCTAGTCAGCTTCTAATCTTATTTAACTCTATTCCTATTAACTCTAATCCGAATAACTAATATTCGATTTAACTCCATTCTCTTAACTCTAGATCGCAGCGATCACAATGGTTATGCCTGATTCCCTCAGGAAACATCCGACCGCCGTAGGCTATCTGCAGCCCTAGGAATTATGCTAGCAGTCGTGCAAAATGGTAACTTATCCTATATATCTATGTCTGATTTACTCCTTTTGATTACTACGTTTGATTAACTCCTTTTAATAAACTACGTTTGATTAACTCCTTTTAATAACTACGTTTGATTATCTCCTTTTATAATCCTATTTATTTCCTAAATAAATATTCCTTTATTCTATTCGTTTTATCAACATTTTCCCTTTTATAAAAGTCTATTCGTTTTATAAACATTTTCCTTTTATTTACTTTCGAAATATTTCCTTTTTATAAAATCTATTGATTTTATAAAATCCCTTTATTTCAATATACATTGAAATAATTCTTTTTACATCCCAGGGTCTTTTTATGATATTAAAAATATCTAATCACAATGATCAACATCTTTCTAACACACATAATCAAACAAATTATATATCACATCATATATTACAATACATGAAAAACAGTAAAATAATTGTTGAGGAATCCAGTCGGATTCCTCCAACCTGTCTCCATGCATCCACAGATGTTACACAATATAATCAACATCACTTTCAGTTCCATATGATATATTCTGTTAAACAGAATCAATATAGAAATTCGACTAACTGACTAGAAGTTCAATCAAACAATCAACACACAGTCAATCAGCTAATATTTAACAGTTCTAAAAATACAACATGAAATTATAAACTGTTCAGAGTTAGTGAGATTTACTCACATTAGTCCGAAATCGTTAACTAACGATTTACGGTATTTGATTCTGATTAGACCATTTATTTCACGGTAAATTGAGACGAGCTCAAATCATTCCTGACCCGTTGCTCTGTGTACCCACAGTCCATACGATCCTGATGATACCGAGTTCGTGGAATTCTAATACGGGATGTATAAGATATGAAGTTTACACTTTCATATGTTATTTTAGTTTAAACTTTAACTCAAAAATATAAAAAAAAATATGGGCCTCACCAACTTTCGATATCAGCCCAGCCCAAATCCACTTAAGTTAAATTTCAGCCCGTCAATTATCTATCAGCCCAACCCCTTTTTCATTTTCCAGATCCGCCCTTCATTTTTGTTTGAACCCGCTGACTCGAAACAAAACAGGTCCGTCTCCTCCAAACGAAAAGCTCCAATACACCCTCTCCACTCTGCATTTGTTCACCAACACCCAACTGAAAAACCACCCACTGCCTCCCGTCAATTTCCCCAGCAACACTTCTTCCAAGGCCATTTCTGAATCGTACACTTCCTTATCCCATACCAGATCGTGCTTCAGCAAACTTCGACTCCACCATTTCCAGATTCTAGCTGCCTCTCTCCCTCTAGAAAGTCCATACATCTTCAAACGAAGAACACCGTGATAATCCTCATCAACAACCCCTCACTTCCATACCAAAATGGTGAAGCTCGATCCACTAAAACCACCGCATCAACTGCAGGTTTTCCACGCCACCACTGCAAAAAAACCGACATCAAATTCCGTGAATCTCCCTCAAAAACTTCACAACAGTTTTAGTTTACTCCTCGAATCCAAACCCAACACAGAAGACCTAAAATCGAAGCTTGTACTCCTTCTTCCCGAGTCGCCAGAACTCGCGCTGATCCAAACGATTTCGACCCAAAAATCATCTTCGAGCTTCCAGAAAAATCGACCAACGATATGATAAGAGGAAGGAAACGAACTCGTGTTGATTCCATTTGATTTTCTTTTTGGATTTTAGAGTTGGTTTTCCCATTTGGATAATGAAACAAATGACGGCGGTTTTTGAGATGTGTTTGACTATTTTCTAGGTTTAGAACCTTTGAGGATTATTTATAGGAAGTTGAGATATTTTATATCCGAGTTTTATATTGCCTTATATTCAATTGCTCCTTGTATTTGTCCTCAAAAAAATTCCTGTGACCACATACGAGATCCAAAAATCACGAAATTGGACATGCACCTACAATTCGACATTACGGTCCCAACGAAACTGGTTTCGTCGAATTCCGACCCCGTTTGCTCACATAGCGTATTTTTAACCGTCAAAATACTGAAATAAGGTTTGGAGGGAAAAAAACTGCTTAACCGGGCCAAATCGGGTGATTAGTGAGTAGGCCCATAACCCATTTCGGGATTAGGGTTATGGGGAGGCTAAAATGAGATAGAGGATCATTCCATTTCAGTTTTCTAGCCTCCACTTATCACCAAGAAACCCTAAAAATGGCCTCCAACCTCTAAATCACCTCCAAATTACCTTTTGGTTAAGGATTTGGCTTAGCAACCTCTAATCAAGGAAGATCTACACCAAATCCACATTGGAGCTGTTGTTTAGCATTGAGATTCACATCAAATCAGAGACTTATTTTAGATCTTAGTTTATTTTATGGCTAAGGTGAGTGATTTGCATAGTTTTGCACTAATTATGGCTAATTAGGGGTGATTAGTGTTAATTAGTGAATTTAAACATGATAAAATTCTGGAAAAATGTTTATAAAATTCGAAATGATGTTTTAGACATCTGATATGAATTTGGGTTAATTTGGTTAAGTTTTGCTAGTCTTATAATAAGTTTCACCTAAACATGCCTAAGGGGAAATAAGGGGTTTTGGCTATGTTTGATCCATTTTAACCTATCATATTGTTGTTTTGATGTTTGTGGTTGACTATATATGTTTCTATGACTATATGGTATGCTTTGAGACTGATTAGAATAGTTGGAATGGTTAAAAACGCCGTCGAGGGGCGTAAACAACTCGCTGGACAAGGTGCAGGAGTTCGGATCGGATGGGGATTGAGGGCCGATCGGATCGCCCTATGGGATCGTGGGACAACACCACGAGTCAAGTCATCTCCCCGAGTCGAACCATCTGCGCAAGGCCCACGAGCACCAACCGTGAACTGCTACCTGATCCGATCCACTCGTGCTTCGTATCACGATCCGACTAGAGGAAACCAGCATCCACGATCCGATGCACTACGAGACGTCGATCCGAATCGGGGGAGCCACGAGCTGGAGGAGCATGATCCGACCCATATGGGGTATTCCGATCCGAACTGAGGAGAGGAGCACGATCTGAAGCAAAGAGAAAGAGGACCACGATGACGATCCGAACCGTGGCGTGCTGAAGAGCAGATCTGATTCAAATGGGGGTATGGAAGGCCGAACCGAACCAATGAAGATTGATAACCGAGATGCAAAGGTAGTCCAAATGAAGGGTATTGGCTCAGGATCCAGATAGGAACCAATGAGTGGACTTCATGAGTTGGACATTGCTGCGGGACGTGTGCTTAGGAGTTGTCGACATTCATAACTTCGATTCACCACTAAAAATGAATGATGGCTACTTATCAGTGCAGTAGGGTCATTATGACCTGAGGGGCAAGGTGACGGTAGAAAGACTACGTTATCAGTGCAGTAGGGTCATTATGACCTGAGGGGCAAGGTGATGCGTAGTAAGACTATGAGCCAACGCAGATGGGGTGAACAACTCCATGGGGCAAGTGGACATAGTAAGGATTGGTAAGGCTATGAGCCAGCGCAGATGGGGTGAATAACTCCATGGGGCAAGTGGACATAGCGAGGAATTAGTGGCTACGTTATCAGTGCAGTGAAGCCATTTATGACTTCATGGGGCGGAGTGATCGTAGCAAGGTATGTTGGGTGATCAAAGTGGTGAATATCGTATGCTTTACGCACTGAGTGAGAGATGTGAGGATGGATGCTATGTTTGATTGTTTGCCATCACTTTGACATGCACACCTCCCCCACCTCCGTATCTTTACACTGTTTGATATGATACCTTAGAGTGTTGTACAGTATGTAGTGCTAACTCTTTGGTTGCAGGTCCAGGTTCAGGTATGTTTTAGTCTACCTGTTATTGTTCACTTTAGATGCTTATCGCTCATACCAGGCTTTATGTCTGACCCAGAGTTTTATGTCTCCTTTTATTACTCTGGGTGCTCACACGAGCAGACTAGAGACAGGTTAGCTGGTGATGCACGAGTAGCTGATTCGAAGGCGGGCAGGAGGCTTCCACGTATGATATATATATATATGCACATTTTCCCTGTGTCGTTGTTAGTCTCTACTTGGGCATTAGTAGTATACCTCATTTATCTTACTTTTGCTTTGAGACAGTTTAAAAGTTGCAATAAGCTGTATATTGGATTTCCGCTGCCATGATGTTTAGTTCTGGTTTTCAGCTTATGCACTCTCACCTGTTTTATGTCAAGTATGTTATTATTATATTTTATTCTATGCGCTGTAAGACATTCTACAGGTTCTTGTATGTTCATTTCCTTCTTCCCTTTCCTTCTGACGACCCGTTCCGTGCTAACTGGACATGTGTACAACGCACTTTTGGAGTGAATGTCGGTTGGTGCGGGACGGGCCGCCACACTTGGTATCAGAGCTCTAGGTTGCATAGTTAACCTAGGGAAAGACACTAGGGAGAGTTAGTACGTATATGAGAGCGCGTATTTGTGATTACTTTGGTTTTCAAAAGCTATATATATACTATTAGTAGTATAAGAATGAAGTCGCACTACACTAGCACCACTATGGGATCGTTAATCGTTTCCCTTTTTCAGAATGACGATGAGCCGAGACACGAGGGGTGCTGGTAGAGGGACCAACCATGGGGATGCCGCTGACATGAGGTTGATGTTTACTAACCTCATGAGAGACATGCTTAGAGAAGTGCAAGGGGCAGTTCACAATCCCGGAGTCGGCCACAGATGTTCAAGACTGGATGGATAGCTGTGATCGTATCTTCGATGACTTGGGTCTTGAGGATGTGATGAAGAGAAGGCTAGCGTCTCGTCAGCTGCAAGGGCGAGCGATCAATTGGTGGAATGCTATTAGAAAAACTACTCCAGAGGATCGGGTTACTTGGGATCAGTTCAAGGCTTGCTTTAGCGAGAAGTTCATTCCAGCTGCCCAGAAGTCAGTGTTGTTCAAGAGGTTCTTGGAACTCAAGCAGAACGAAAGGGTAGTTTCTGACTATATTGCTGATTTTGACACTTTGTCGACGTATGGACTGTCTCTCATTGATACTCCTGAGAAGAAGAATGAGAAGTTCATTACTGGTTTGGATGGATACTTGGGGGAAAGGCTTATCAACCACATCGATGAGACTTTTGAATCGATCATGCGGAAAGCTTTGAGATCAGAGAGTCTTTACCCTAAGTCAAAGACTGAGGCTGCATCTGCAGAAGGGCCAAAGCCGCAAGCAGGCGGTGGAGGCAAGAATAACTCTCAGAATAAGAGGAAGCAGGACCAGTCTAAAGGTGGCCAGAAAAAGAGCAAGAAGGAGGTTGAGTGCTTCAGCTGTGGTAAGAAGGACCATTATGCTAAAGAATGTCGGGCCAAGCCAGCTGAAAGGAAGTGCTATAACTGTGGTCAAGTGGGACATCATAAGGATAAGTGTCCACAACCTCTTAAGGAGAAACAGATTGTGAAAGCATATTCTATTGATGCTGTTCCTTCTTTGTCGAATGCCCCAACTGCGGCAGAGAAAGGAAAGAATGTTGTTATTCAAGGTATGCTTTCTATTTATGATGTAACAGTTCGAGTTTTGTTTGATACTGGGGCTTCCCGTTCCTTCATATCTAGTGACCTGGTAGATAGGTTGGGACTGGAACCCGAGATAGTCGATAGACCATTGGTTGTGACGAACCCGATTGGTGGTTAGACTAGCCTTAGTATGATTTGCAGGAATTTGGTCTTATCGAGTGATGGATGTATGTTTGTATGTGATTGCTTTGTTTTGGGCTTTACTGGGTATGGCATTATATTGGGAGTCGATTGGCTCCAAAGATACGGGGTGGTGGTAGACTGTGAGGGCTTTTTGGTGACAGTGAGGGCGGATGATGGGCGGAGGGTAGTGTTTGGTAGTCTACCTAGTGATGGGGTTATGGCTAGTTTTGTAAAGTACCTCGACATCCCACAGGATGAGTTGTCAGATGTGCCCGTGGTCGGCCAGTATCCGGACGTCTTCGAGGAGGTGACCGGGCTTCCACCACACCGAGAGATTGAGTTCCGCATTGATTTAGTGAAAGATGCCAGACCTATAGTGATGCCACTTCGTCGTATGGCACCAAGGGAGCAGCGAGAGCTCGAGGTGCAAGTCAGCAATCTTTTGAAGAAGGGATTTATTAGAAGGAGTGTCTCCGAGTGGGGAGCACCCGTTGTGTTTGCCACTAAGGCAGATGGTTCCCTTCGTTTGTGTGTTGACTATCGCGAGTTGAATAAGGTGACGAGGAAGAATAAGTATCCTTTACCGCGGATAGATGATTTGTTTGATCAACTGGAAGGAGCAAGAGCGTTCTCCCAGTTGGACACCGCGACAGGATTTCATCAGCTTCGAGTAGCAGATGAGAGTGTCCCGAAAATGGCATTTAGGACGCCGTCTGGATTTTATGAGTGGTTGGTCATGCCATTTGGGTTGACCAATGCACCAGCCTACTTTGTGGATCTTATGAATCGAGTATTCAGAGATCAGTTGAATAAGTTTGTTCTTGTGTTCGTAGATGATATCATTGTTTACTCAAGGACAGAGGAGGAACACAAGGGACACTTGAGGATAGTGATGGTTGTGTTGAGGAAACACCAATTGAAAGCGAAATTCTCTAAGTGTCACTTTTGGAGAAGGGAAGTGAGATTCTTGGGTCATGTTGTTTCCGAGAATGGTATTGCCGTGGACCCTGCGAAGGTGGCTACGGTACAGGATTGGCCTACGCCCAAGAATGCAACATATGTAAGAAGTTTCTTGGGATTAGCTGGATATTATCGTAAGTTTATCCAGGACTTCTCCAAGATAGCAGCACCGTTGACTCGGTTGACTAAGAAGAACCAGTCCTTCGTCTGGGACAGAGTGTGTGAGGATGCCTTCAAGAGTCTAAAAGAGAAGTTGACGCGTGCGCCAGTGTTAGTCATTCCTAAAGGGAATGAAGAGATGACGGTATACACGGATGCTTGTGGTACCAGACTGGGTGCTGTATTGATGCAAGGAGGTAGGGTTGTAGCTTATGCTAGTCGACAGCTAAAGCCACATGAGAAGAAGTATCCTACACATGATTTGGAATTGGCAGCGATTGTATTTGCGCTGAAGATGTGGAGACACTATCTCTTGGGAGAAAGATTTGAGTTGTTTACCGATCATAAATCGTTGAAATATCTCTTCTCTCAGAAAGATCTGAATCTCCGTCAACAGAGATGGTTAGAGTTCTTGGCTTCGTATGATTTTGATATCGCATATACACCTGGGAAAGGTAATGCGGTAGCCGATGCCTTGAGTAGGAGACATGCCAGCTTAGGGGAAATGTTTCTTGAATGGAAGCAACTGGAGTATATCGCGGGGTTTGATTTCAGACCAAGGTGCGAATTGGATCCAGTTATGCTAGCTAGTTTGACAATTAGACCCACTTTGATTGAGCGGATCGGCTCTAGTCAGAGGGACGATCCTAACCTATTGGAAATCATCTCCAAGTTAGAGATGAACATCGACAATGAGGAGATGAATGTGTATGGGCTTAATCGAGATGGATGGCTTCGGAAGAATGGGAGACTAGTTGTGCCCAACGTGAATGGTTTGAGAGATGAAGTGCTTAGAGAATGTCATCACTCAAAACTAACCATACACCGCGGTGGTAATAAGATGTATCGAGTCATGAGACAGACTTACTACTGGGAAGGGATAAAAAGAGATGTTGGGAAGTTTATATCCAAATGCATGAATTGCCAACTAGTTAAAGCCGAGCAAAAGAAGCCTAGTGGTTTATTGCAACCATTAGAAATTTCCGAATGGAAACGGGAGCAAGTCTCGATGGATTTCATCGATGGTTTACCAAGGACTAGATCGGGACAAGATAGCATTTGGGTAATTGTGGATTGATTGACTAAGAGCGCAAAATTTATACCAGTCAAATCGACCAAAACGGCAGCCAAGTTGGCAGAGTTGTATATGAAGTGGGTAGTGAGATTTCACGGGGTACCCAAAAAGCATTGTGAGTGACCGAGACCCGTTGTTCACTAGTGGGTTTTGGAAGAGCTTACAAGAGGCTTTAGGGTCAGGATTACATCTCAGTACCGCATATCATCCTCAGACCGACGGTCAGACGGAGAGGGTGAATCGTATATTGGAAGATCTCTTGAGAGCTTGTATATTGGATTTTGGTGGATCATGGGATGACCATTTGCATCTAGTAGAGTTTGCATATAATAATAGCTACCAATCCAGTATCGGTATGGCTCCATATGAAGCTTTGTACGGAAGACCATGCAACTCACCATCATGTTGGATAGAGACTGGCGAGAAGTTTGTGCTTGGACCAGATGTGGTGAGAGAAACTTCAGATAAGATTAAGATCATTCAGCAACGAATGAAAACTGTCCAAGATAGGCAGAAGAGTTATGCTGATAAGAGGAGAAGAGACTTGAAATTCTCCGTTGGTGACTTGGTGTTTGTTAAGATCTCTCCGTTGAAGAGCGTGATACGATTTGGCAGGAGAGGCAAGTTGGCACCAAGATTTGTTGGCCCATTCCCTGTTCTTGAACTAGTCGGGAATTTGGCATATAGAATTGGCTTACCAGAGAAAATGGCGGGAGTTCACAATGTGTTTCATGTTTCCCAACTAAGGAAGTTCGTTCACGACTCAGATATGACTATTTCACCTGATCAGTTTGAGGACTTCGAAGTAGAACCCGAGGCGGTTGGGAACCGCAAGCCGATTCGTATTGTGGGGCACGATACGAAGAAACTTCGAAGGAAGTCGGTGAAGCTAGTCAAGGTTCAGTGGGGCGAGGACGAGAATGATTGTACTTGGGAGACAGAGGAGAGCATTAGGAAGGCATATCCAGAACTCTTTGCCTGGTAAGATTTACTTTGCAATTTAGTTTTCCGCACGCTAGGGTAGATTTGTTTTGCTTGTTTGCATGTTTGATTGTTGTTTTATGATTGATAAGCATGCGGGAATCTTTGTGTGTGTTTTGATTAGGGAATTTCGGGGGCGAAATTTCTTAAAGGGGAGGGGGGGAGTGTAATGACCCGCATTCTACGTATCGAGGGACCGTAGAATATTTATTTCTTTCCCGTATGAAGTCGTCTGGTCATGTAACTTTGGGAAACATCCATTAGAGTCATTTCCCATGCTCATAATTTTTGTCGATTTTCAAATGACCATTTTGCCCCTAGTTGGTACTGTTTTGGCCATAACTTTTGATTGGAAAGGAATTTTGACCTAAAACCACTTCCATTAGATTCGTTTGATGGTTTACCTTTCCGTAGAGTGATCATAATAGCCAAACGGACTTACCGTTTGGGAGATATGGCTGAAATAAGGTCTGGAGGGTGAAAAACTGCTTAATCGGGCTAAATCGGGTGATTAGTGAGTAGGCTCATAACCCATTTTGGGATAAGGGTTATGGGGAGGCTGAAATGAGATAGAGGATCATTCCATTTCAGTTTTCTAGCCTCCACTTATCACCAAGAAACCCTAAAAATGGCCTCCAACCTCTAAATCACCTCCAAATCACCTTTTGGTCAAGGATTTGGCTTAGCAACCTCTAATCAAGGAAGATCTACACCAAATCAACATTGGAGCTGCTGTTTAGCAATGAGATTCACATCAAATCAGAGACTTATTTCAGATCTTAGTTTATTTTGTGGCTAAGGTGAGTGATTTGCATAGTTTTACACTAATTATGGCTAATTAGGGGTGATTAGTGTTAATTAGCGAATTTAAACATGATAAAATTCTGGAAAAATGTTTATAAAATTCGAAATGATGTTTTAGACCTCTGATATGAATTTGGGTTAATTTGGTTAAGTTTTGCTAAACTTATCATAAGTTTCACCTAAACATGCTTAAGGGGAAATAAGGGGTTTTGGCTATGTTTGATCCATTTTAACCTATCATATTGTTGTTTTAATGTTTGTGGTTGACTATATATGTTTCTATGATTGTATGGTATGCTTTGTGACTGACTAGAATAGTTGGAATGGTTAAAAACGCCTTCGAGGGGTGTAAACAACTCGCTGGACAAGGTGCAGGAGTTCGGATCAGATGGGGATTGAGGACCGATCGGATCGCCCTACGGGATCGTGGGACATCACCACGAGTCAAGTCATCTCCCCCGAGCCGAACCATCTGCGCAAGGCCCACGAGTACCAACCGTGAACTGCTACCTGATCCGATCCACTCGTGCTTTGTATCACGATCAGACTAGAGGAAAGCAACATCCACGATCCGATGCACTACGAGACGCCGATCCGAACCGGGGGAGCCACGAGCTGGAGGAGCGCGATCCGACCCGTATGGGGTATTCCGATCCGAACTGAGGAGAGGAGCACGATCTGAAGCAAAGATAAAGAGGACCGCGATGACGATCCAAACCGTGGCGTGCTGAAGAGCAGATCTGATCCAAATGGGGTATGGAAGGCCGAACCGAACCAATGAAGATTGATAACCCGAGATGCAAAGGTAGTCCAAATGAAGGGTATTGGCTCAGGATCCAGATAGGAACTAATGAGTGGACTTCATGAGTTGGACTTTGCTGCGGGACGTGTGCTAAGGAGTTGTCGACGTTCATAACTTCGATTCACCACTAAAAATGAATGATGGCTACTTATCAGTGCAGTAGGGTCATTATGACCTGAGGGGCAAGGGGATGGTAGCAAGACTACGTTATCAGTGCAGTAGGGTCATTATGACCTGAGGGGCAAGGTGATGCGTAGTAAGACTATGAGCCAGCGCAGATGGGGTGAACAACTCCATGGGGCAAGTGGACATAGTAAGGATTGGTAAGGCTATGAGCCAGCGCAGATGGGGTGAATGACTCCATGGGGCAAGTGGACATAGCGAGGAATTAGTGGCTACGTTATCAGTGCAGTGAAGCCATTTATGACTTCATGGGGCGGAGTGATCGTAGCAAGGTATGTTGGGTGATCGAAGTGGTGAATATCGTATGCTTTACGCACTGAGTGAGAGATGTGAGGATGGATGATATGTTTGATTGTTTGCCATCACTATGACATGCACACCTCCCCCACCTCCGTATCTTTACACCGTTTTATATGGTACCTTAGAGTGTTGTACAGTATGTAGTGCTAACTCTTCGGTTGCAGGTCCAGGTTCAGGTATGTTTTAGTCTATGTTCACTTTAGATGCTTATCGCTCATACCAGGCTTTATGTCTGACCCAGAGTTTTATGTCTCCTCTTATTACTCTGGGTGCTCACACGAGCAGACTAGAGACAGGTTAGCTGGTGATGCGCGAGTAGCTGATTCGGAGGCGGGCAGGAGGCTTCCACGTATGATATATATATATATATATATATATGCACATTCTCCGGGTGTCGTTAGTGGTCGCTACTTGGGCATTAGTAGTATACCTCATTTATCTTACTTTTGCTTTGAGATAGTTTGAAAGTTGTAATAAGCTGTATTTTGGATTTCCGCTGCCATGATGTTTAGTTCTGGTTTTCAGCTTATGCACTGTCTCACCTGTTTTATGTCAAGTATGTTATTATTATATTTTATTCTATGCGCTGTGAGACATTCTACAGGTTCTTGTATGTTCATTTCCTTCTTCCCTTTCCTTCTGACGACCCGTTCCGTGCTAACTAGACATGTGTACAACGCACTTTTGGAGTGAATGTCGGTTGGTGCAGGATGGGCTGCCACATAATGACATAACTATCACTTATCTGCCAAATTTTGACAAACGTTCACACTGCTTTCAACACTGACGTCCAAATCCCAAATACATATATTTGATTTCAATGATTAAATCTTAATTTAATTTATTTTAAGCGCCGAAATTTTCAAAGCTATTACAACCCCTTTCCAAAAATCCAGGTTGTTATAGTCACCGACTAAAACAATAGAAATACCACCACTACACCATAATACTAATTTCGCAACCCCTTAATGTGGCAGCTTTGCAACGGCTATGAGCCGTTGCTAATTGGCAACGGCTTTTTGTCGTTGTAAAGCTCTTTAGAGAATTGGTCCCCATCGTTTCATATTTTACTACGACTTTCGGCCGTTCTAACTGGGAATTGTACTTCCCTACCCCCCCACCCCGTCCCTCCTCGGTCAACCAGTACGCTTCCCTTTTCTCCAACATACACCATATCCAAGTCAGTACGCTCACTTTCCCAAACCATTCCAAATAAAAATAAAAAAAGAAACCCTAAAATCAACTGTCGATCCCAAATCGAAGCTGACTTACTGTCTGATACCTAAATGAAGATTGCGATTTCAAAAGAAGACTAATCTCGATTGATTCAAGGTATGGAACCGTTCTTCGTTTCAATCATTTGTCGTTGATCCATTTTGTTTTCTATCAAACTCGATTAACTCAGGATTTCGATTTGTGTTCTACCGATCTAAAGGGGATTCTAAAGGGGAATTTCGATTGACTTAGGATTAAGTGGATTTATATCTGCATTGAGGTAATGGGAATTTCATAGATTACTAGGTAACTAATTATCTGTATAGCGCCAACGTATATATGTTAGGATTGTCTGTGTATGCTTTCTTTATATATATATATATATATATATATATACACACACACACACATTTAAGTTGGTTACTTATGTATACAAATACTATGACAAGTTGTCTTCTCGAACCGAATACATGATCTTTTGCATTTTGTTCCAATGCCTTAAAACGAAAATATTTGTCGTGTGTACATGGTTTTACTAAGTCTGGTTTGTTTCTCAACTTAACGTTGGAAGAGTGTAATTTTGGTGATGTGCGTTATGTGTGAAGTTGAAGTTGTTAAGTTTTGTTTAACATTATCCTTGAAAGTGTGTTTTTCGTTGCATTTTTCTTACTGATGGTTGTACTTGCACAAGTAAGGTCAAACGAACATGGAAAATCCACTTCTTTAGATTAGTTAAATGCTGTAATAGATAACGGATATTTCAAATCGAATTGACCAAATTCAATGAATTATTTTGTTACCAGTAGAAATCAAAACTAGTATGTATTGCTTTGAAAAATATAGCATGTATTGCTTTGAAAATTGTTAAATATTTAGGAATAAAGCCTCACCATCCATTGTTTAGCATTATAGGGTGTAAGAATTGTTTGATTAAAACAAATAAATTAACCATATCAATTTATTTTGATTTTAAAACTAAAATGGTTTATAATCGGTTCGTAAAATAAATTAATCTGGTTTTTGTTTTTTAACTAAACTTTTATTATATTTCCAAAACTATTATTTTATAATGAGTATTTTATATTAGTCTACTAATTCAAATAAGTTTGTTTATTATATGTACCAAAATTACTTTTGAAAAACATAACATTGATAAATAAGAATACTTTAACTATACACAGTGAATATTCGAAATATAAGGTGCAATACCTTTTTAGCTTGGTTAAATCAGATCACCAATCAAACTTAACTTGATTAGTCTGCTTTGATTTTCATTTTTATGAGTTGTAATTTAGGTTTAGAAAATTTCATCATCGGATTTGCGTGTGTATCATTAAAGTAGTTTGAAATTTTTATGTTAGGATTGTGTGTACATCGCTCTACTTGGGTTGTGTTGTTTTTCAACTTACCGTAAAAAGGATGTAATTTTGGTGGCGAGTGCGTTTTGTGTAAAGTTAACAATGTAAGTTTTATTTAACATTTATCCTTGAGAGATGGCTTTCCATTGCATTTTTCTTACTAAAGGCAGTTCAAACAAAAAACCACTCTTCATATTAATTATATGATGTAACAAATAACGGATACATCAAGTTGAATGGACTAATTTAAGGAATTGTTTTGTTACAAATACAAGTCTCAACTAACATGTATCGCATTGAAAATTATATCATGTATTGCTTTGAAAATAGTTGATTGTTTAGGAATACACAACTTACCGTGAAAAGGATGTAATTTTGGTGGCGAGTGCGTTTTGAGTAAAGTTAACAATGTAAGTTTTATTTAACATTTATCCTTGAGAGATGGCTTTCCATTGCATTTTTCTTACTAAAGGCAGTTCAAACAAAAAACCACCTCTTCATATTAATTATATGACATAACAAATAACGGATACATCAAGTTGAATGGCCTAATTTAAGGAATTGTTTTGTTACAAATACAAGTCTCAACTAACATGTATCGCATTGAAAATTATATCATGTATTGCTTTGAAAATAGTTGATTGTATAGGAATACACTGTCCTTTGTTTAGGATTGTCTGTTTATGCTTAGGAATACACTGTCCCTTGTTTTGAATGTTTAGGAATACATTGAGGAAATTGATGGTGAACGTGAGATAAATCTTTTTAGTATATACTCACTTTAGCTTGTTTATTTAAAGCTTATTGTGGCAGATGTTTAAACAATAATAAGGCAGTCCATAACATGATACTCGCATGGTAGGAATCTTCTAATCGAAATCGATACATGAGTAGAAATTCCATCCTTTTCGTGGTGTCTTGGCTTTTAGCTCTCCTTTCATTAAAGACATCATCAACATAACTATATATAAAGTTGTCTAAAATTGAAGTATAGGTAAATAATGGCAGTGATCATTCATTACATCGATAAGATGGTTATGAAATGCCGAAGTCATGAGTTTCAATTTTGGAATTAAATGTATGAACATAATAAAATAAATATGTTATTGTAGGCTTCTTTGGCAATTTTTAAGATTTTTTCTGTCAATATTTACCAAATATATCGATACCATACCACAACCATTTTTCATTAATATCATTATTCTTCACATTTGCTGAAAATATTTTAACTCGTTCCCTAATACAATTTTTTATTGTATTAAATTTGTGCTTTTCTTGTTGGATTCAAGATCATCAAATATTCAGTAGCGTATAATCGACAGTTTTATTCAAGCATTATACTAACTATACATAGATGATATTGAATAAAAATATTATTATGAGTGTTAGTTATATTGAGCTGGAATGACAAAATATTTTTTAACACTGAATTTCCAGATTCAGCAAATGTAATCTTGTTTATGGTACATTTTCAAGCATTTTGTAAATGTAATAAAACTATATAAGATGATCATTTGTCTACTTTGTAATATCTCTCAATGATGATATTTCTGTCACTATGAAAGTATGTCCATCAAAAAAGAGAATAAAAACATATCAGTGAATAACTAACCAATCCTAATAAGAAATATATTCTCAATTTCCATGCCCTTGTGGTTATAGCTAAGTAAAAGAGAAGATATATTTGAAATAACTGGGTAACCAATTATTTCAGTATTGGTAGTAAAATTGCCAGGCACGGTTTGATTAAAGAGGTATAGGAACACTAATATTCTGGACAGTTTACATGACTTGAGTATAACCTTGAATGGTCTAAAATATGTTAGATGTCCATTGTTGTAATGCCTGTTATAGTTGCTAACAACCAAAACCCAAACTAACAGTTAATAACTATTTGCTAATTATTTTGCCTGTTAAAGTCCATGTAAAAATACATAAAATTCACAACTCTTCTTTCATTAGAAAACGCAAACTAATTTGCGGGTTTTGATAGAAAATACATTTTTAATTACACAAATAAAAGACATGAACTTAGTAACCACAAATTAGATTTTTAATTTATTAAATATTAGCTTCAAAGATTTGATCAAAGTAGGGAAGGCTAACATAAAGTAGCAAACTAGTTCTATTTAATTGATTGGTCGAAGAAAAATAATTCATGGCCTGTTATAATTGATACACAGGTCGGTATGTCTTCCAACGTTGAAATATAGTGGATGAAAGAATCCAAACGTAGAACTCTGCGATATTTGAAAGGAGTGCAGGAGTTTATTAATTTCGTTGAAGTAAATGGTGGTAATAAGGAAATCTATTCTTGTTCTTGCGCTAAATGTCAGAGTATGATGAAAAAGATTAAATTAGAGGATAATCATTTTCATTTGCTTAAATGGGGAATTGATCAAACATATACCATTTGGTATTTTCATGGAGAAGAATTGACGGGAAAGGAAAAACAACCCATCAGTCAAGCCACGCATGTTGATGATGACAAATTTCCCAGAATGGAAGATCTAATCAATGATGCCGATAAATTTCATAATTTTCAATCGATAAGTCAATTCCATGATAATGTTGACGAACCGCCTATCATTGATGTTGACTGGCAAACCAATCAAAGTCAGAAGTATAAATCACTTTTTGATAGTGCAAAAGAGCCATTGTACCCTTCTTGTCCAAAAGGGATAACAAAATTATACGCCATTGTAAAGCTGAATAGTTTCAAAACGCAATACAGTTTTTCCGACAATGGTGTGACCGCACTCCTCAAATTTATAAACGAGTTAATTCCTGAAGGTAACAAACTACCAGCAAAATATTCGGACATGAAGAAGATAATTAAACTGGTTAGGATGGATTGTAAATCTTATGATGCTTGCATTAATGATTGCATGCTATATTGGAAAGATGATGCAAACAAAGTTTCTTGTAGAATTTGCAACAAACCAAGATATAAGACAACATTTTGCGAAGAAAAAAGGGCTACCACGGTGGCACAAAAGATTTTGAGACATTTCCCTTTAATTCCCAGATTAGGGAGACTTTATACAATACCATGGATAGCAGAAGCTATGACTTGGCATAGTCGGGCAAAATCAGATCCAGCTGTAATGTGCCACCCATGCGACACTTTGCAGTGGCGAACTGTAGATTCCTTTGATAAAACATTTGTCGTTGAACCACGAAATGTTACGATGGGAATCTCAATGGATGGTTTCAGTCCACATGCATTTCTAGGTACCCGCTACAGTTGTTGGCCAGTAATTGTAGTACCATATAATCTTCCTCCAACAATGTGCATAAAAGAGAGTTTTCAATGTTGACACTATTGATCGCGGGACCAAAACAACCAGGGAAGGACAAACATCAATGGGAGAAGTAAGTTTAAGAAATTTTCTTGAATTTCCATTAGCATAAATCAATTTACTTATACGTTTTAAAATTTATGTGTTGTAGGAGGTATGAAATCTATGTGAAAAATACTAAATTACAATCTTATGGTGGGGTTATTCCTACAGAAACTTGTCAAAGTTTTACTCTATGGTTACGTGACGAGGTAAATATAACACTGTATTAAATATAACATGTGCCTTTAACTAATCTTACTCCTTCATGACCATACTTCCCACATACTAATTTTTTTAGGTGGCGAGTATCGACGATGTTGATCCAATTCTTTGGCGGCTGGTGAATGGGCCGATGTTCAAGGCACGCAATTATGTGAAGTACCAAGTAAACGGATTCAGATTTTCCCCGAAAAGTTACGAAGAGCGGTTGTTAACACAAGACAGTGGTGTATGTATGAGAGCAATTACCAAATTTAGAGCGAGCGGGAAGGACAAAAATTGTAAGGAAGCAGAAACCAAGTATTACAGAGTTATTCAACAAATAATTGAGTTGGATTACATTGACTTTAAGCAAACAGTTTTCTATTGTGATTGGGTAAAGGTTGAAGTCAGGGTCAATGGTTGCAAGACTGATCCCATTTCAAACTTGATCATGGTTAACTTAAGAAAATTGAAGAGTAAAAACAGAGTGAACGATGAGCCGTTTATTCTTACATCGGAGGCGACTCAAGTGTTCTACTCGAAAGATTTAAAACAGGACGGATGGTTTGTGGTTTTACACACACCAAAACGGTTGACTAGTATTGTGGACGACATTGAGTTTCCTACTATTTACCAATCAGCTTTTGAAGATAATAAGAAGTTAGAAGACCATACAAAATGTGTTTGCTGATATCAATTGAATTTCTTACGGGAATTGAATGGAAGCATTTCTTTGATGTATGAAGTGACTAGAAATTATGTGTAAAAAAATGTTGAATTCTACTTGCTATATTTCACTTGAATTGTTAATTTTCATTTGCTATTTTTTACTTATACGTAATAGGGCCATTAGTAATTGATAAGTTTATTGAATTACCATTAAACTATATGTTAGCCAAACTGTAAATCAGTCCACCCCTTTGTTATTTCTTGGGTCTACCCTTGCTTTCACATGCATAAAAAGCGGTTGTTTAGAGGAAAGGAAATTTACACACACGAACACACAATTTCAAAATCAGTGTAAATATGAACTATAGTTTAGGCAAATTACTTTGGAATTTAGTGTTAATAATAAAAATTTAACATATTATAAATGCAGCTCATTACAGGATTTTGATGGAGATGTTTTTATATCTATGTGAATAAGATAACAAGAATTTCAAAATTGTTACATAATTACAATAAAATTAGGTGTTCCTTTTCTTTCTTATTTGGGAATTAACATATGCTCTTAGCACATTGGCGTGTACTTTCTGCTGGCTTCAGTGATGCCTGCTGATGCTAATCATTTCTGGTGATCGAGCTACCTCGATCCATGGTTTTTAGTTGATTGGACCGTATCGATTACATGTATTCTGGAGTAATCGATCCGATCTGGAGATGATTACATGTTTTCTGAACCATCGATACAATCTTCCACTTACTTACAGATGTTTATTCATTATTCAGGTTGCCTTTTATGTTTTGGTCAAGTGTCAAAACTCTGCTGTCTAGAAAAATTATTCATATTGCCGTTGCAGATTGCTTTCAAAAAGGAATTAGGTTAACATTTTTGTCTTTTGAGAGCACAAGGAGACTTAACAGAAACTGCTTTAAAAAATTATCCAGATTTCTATTTAAGGTTGCTGTCTAGAAAAATGATCCATGTTGTCATGTAAATTAACATTCACTTTGTTGTTTTCAAAGAATATTCTGATTGTCGTTGTGGATTGCTTTAAAAATAATTTTGGTTGCTTTCTAAGGAGAACTATAGTTATATGTCCTAGCGGTTCACGTGTTGGACAATCTCGAAAATTACCTTTTTTACCTGTATTACTTCTCCTGTAGGTCATTTGTCCTCTCTTATGTTTATGTCAGGACTTAAAAATATATTCAAAACCTATTTCTCTTATACTTTGTAAATTACCGTTGTTTTCTATCTGATGTGTTCTGCCTTATAAACAAATTTTCTCTAATAAGTTTATTTTTTCTAAATTTAGTATTTTTAGTATGAAGAAATACATCCATAATTTTTCTTTCTAGAATTTATGTTCCATTACAAACAAATATATACACAAATAAAAAAAATTGGTATATCATTACAAACATATAACCTTTTTTTCAAAATTGGCACATTAAGTAAATAATTTCTCATTAATATAATTTATTTTGGGAAGAATGACACTACAATTGATTATTAGTGATAAATGTATATATTCTACAATGTTGAAAAAACATTAAATATATTTAGTTGGTATATTTTATAAGTAAATTATATTTTGATATTTATATTCATAATTTACATTAACCATTGGACATCAGAAGGTGAAAAATACAATGACCAAGAAACAAATTATTCAATATCCAATTCAAAGCATAGCAGTTGTGTGTGTGACCTATTTTAATGCATTTATCAAAATATATGGTTGTTTTTCACAGTTTACTGTCAATATATAAATAAATGATTAGTCAATCCTATAAAACTACATATGATATCATACAAACTACCATGTCTCTTCTTACTATATTCAGTGAATTTAATATACGTTGTTATTGTTATGCAAAAATTGCACAAATGCGGAAGCGCAATAAGAAGGAAGATTTTCCAATTGAACACCAATCTAATCTGATAACAATTATTCTATTACATCAACAAAATAGTAAATAACTACAGCAGAGCAACAAAGAGACATAATATTTATACTGGTTCCACTATCCTCCAGGTAGTGTACGTCCAGTCCAACAGAGAGAGATTTTATTCCACATGAGAGAATTACAAGAGATTACAAAATAAGAGTTTACATATCTAAACCTCAATCAGGTTTAACAGGAAGAGACACCACTAGGGATCACTGGCACCAGGCCAGGATGGGTTTACACTAAAGTCTACCCCTCAATATATAGCCAGTGCAAATCTATATGAGTCATCAATTAAATTACCAACATATGGTAACAATATAATGGAGGCAAAATACCATAAGACCAAATGTGCAAATATAGGAAGTAAATCAATCTGTTTCTTTAGCATAGATAAAAGAAATTAATCCCTTTATTTATTTCTCTGCCATCTCATCAAATGCAATCAATGCATTCTCATTATAAAAATATTTACTTTCCATTCTTTGCAAATTTGTTCCAATCAATTTGTGATTTTGTATCACCAAATTTAACCCCACCTTGATGCAAAATCACATATCTGCAACACCCCATCTCCAATCAAATTCTCTTCACAACATAAAACTCTTCAACAGAACTCCACCTTCAATCAAAATCTCACAACTAGATACACCAAAAAAATGAATATTTACCAAATGGGTTCCAGCAAAGCCACCCCCCATCACACAATTGTTAACGAGCTCAGATTACGTCCCCGCCCGCCAACAAATTGTTGCAAATATCCAAAATAAAAAAAGGCAGATTTCAAAGTAATCTCAACACTACCAAGACCAAAAAATAATTCACTCAATCTCCTAAAAATCTCTCTCTTGCCACTTAATCAAAACCATTACAAGCTTCACCCACCGCCTGCAAAAGACGCATCTACCATCATGAGCTGCACCACGCATAAACCAACGGTCTAAAAGTGCTTGCAATACACATCGACACCCGTCTACCACTTGATCTGAGCTCCTTCCTCGATCACTCTGGATCCCTCGAGCATCATCAACGTGAAGACCCCTGTCTAAATCACAATGACCTCTGTCTCGACACCCGTCTATCACTTGACCTGAGCTCCTTTCCTGATCATATTGGATCCTTCGAGCATCATCAACATGAAGGCCCCTGTCAAAAACATGATCAGAACTTCCCAAATCCAATAGCCCCTTCAACGCAGTAAACTCCATATCACGTCAAAGTTCCCAGATTGGAATGCTCTTCACTCTCAACATAATCTCTTCCACCAGAGTCTTCCGTTTCTCCAAAAAAGTAATAGCATAATTACCACTGAATCTACCAACCTTTGTAAAAATAATTGGTGCACAATTTAAAACAAATCGCCTCGCTCTGATACCAATCTGTTATGTGAGAAGATTGCGCGAAGGCGGAAGCATAATAAACATGATCTAGATTTGCCAATTGAACACCAATCTAGTCTGGTAACAATTATTCTATTACATCAACAAAATAGTAAATAAATATAGCAGAGCAACAAAGAGACATAATATTTATACTGGCTCCACTGTCCTCCAAATAGTGTACGTCCAGTCCAACAGAGAGAGATTTTATTCCACATGAGAGAATTACAAGAGATTACTAAATAAGAGTTTACATATCTAAACCTCAATCAGGTTTAACAGGAAGAGACACCACTAGGGATCACTGGCACCAGGCCAGGATGGGTTTCCACTAAAGTCTACACCTCAATATATAGCCAGTGCAAATCTATGTGAGTCATCAGTTAAATTACCAACATATGGTAGTAATATAATGGAGGAAAATTACCATAACAACAAATGTGCAAATATAGGAAGTAAATCAATCTGTTTCTTTAGCGTAGATAAAAGAAATTAATCCCTTCATTTATTTCTTTGCCATCTCATCAAATGAAATCAATGCATTCTCATTACAAAAATATTTACTTTCCATTCTTTGCAAATTTGTTCCAATCAATTTGTGATTTTGTATCACCAAATTTAACAGTTATAAGCTTGTAGAAGTTTGATTATAAATAATATACGGTCTCCCTTCCATTGTTTAATCAATACAAGCTGTAATATTTTAGGTCAACTAATTATATAAAGACTCCATTCCTTTAATTTTTGTGACTTGAATGTTACAATGTAGTGTAGACGAGGAACCTCATGTGCATGCAGTCTATGCATGTTGTGCATTCACATGGATTGATCTAATGAATTGATCTATGCTGAATGATTTTGTCCTTATTCCAGACAAATTATGTAAAGCAGTATCCTTCGATTCGAGTCGAATTGCTTCAAATGTCCATTATTTGGCTTTAAAACAGTGTATATGCTCTGTTTCTAAGACAAACACAGTATGTACATTTTGAATTTATAATATATGTTAGTTTTCAACTCATGGTATTCTAAATCCGTTATTTTGCATTTTTTTTAATTTGCAATGGAAATGCTTATAATCTTTTCAATTTTTTCTTAGAATTTTCATTGGCAACAAATGGAAATTTCGGTTCCTCCTTGCAAAGTCTGCCATTATAAATTTAGTTTTATTTAATTATCCAAAATTGAATTTCTCTATCTACAAAACTTTAAAAATATAATAAACTGTAAAAATTCTAGCATTTGGATTCATCATCCGAAATTATACTTGGTGAATGAGGAGGAGTAATTTTGAAAGGTTGTTGTATGCCAATTTGTTGCTTTCAAGTACTTTCAAAAAACCATGTAATATGTGTGTAAAGATAAGCATGGCAGGGCTATTACTTCAACCACTGTTGGCCTGGTGATAAATGTGACATTTGTTGTACGCACATTGGTGTTTTTGAGGTACTTAGTTTACTATTATTTTTAAGTGCATTTGAAAAAAAAATTACAATCAGAAATTTGAACATATACATTATGAGTAGAATTACTTATTTAATTTTATTAGAACTGAAAAACAGTAGTAATTAGATCAATTACTATCCTTGTCTAATGTCGCATCTTAGTTGGGTGTAAATGCACTGATGGTTAATAACATTTCATTTTTAAGTTATTCTCCATTTTTTTGATATTTATATGATTTAAATCAAGTGAAGTGATCCACCTTTGATCGGTTAAATGCCCTAATGACTTCAGTTTTTTTCTAAACGTTTTTTGACAGAATTACCCTAACCCATCATATCATCTTCTGAAAATGTGCAAGTCTTAACTCACATTAAAAAAACTTAACAAAAACGAAATTCTGCAAATTTTCATTTGTATGTAATGAAATCTGAAGTGGATAAACTGAAGTCATAAAAGGTAGTCTGGTTATATTATAGGGGTTTTTAGCCTCCAGGACAAAATGAAAAAAAAATGTTACATAAGGGCAAGAGGCTAAAATTTTATCCATAAGGACAAATTTAGTGCAAAAGGGAGGAATTCAGGGGTCCACTATAATTTCATACTTTGCACTAAAATTTGTCCTTCTGGAAAAAAAATTAGCCGCTTGTCCTTATGGAAATTTTTTTTGTTCATTTTGTCCTTCACACTATTTTCCTGTATATTATATATGGTTTCATTTTTTATCGTACAAATACTGTATTAACTCTGTTAGTATAAATGTTTTGTAAAATATGATTGATATGATGTTTTACACACCACGAAAATTGACAGGCGTAAAATAGATCTAGATAAATAATATGGATATATGCTTTGAAATCAATTGCACAAACAATGCTAACTGGTATGAAATGAACTTTGCACAGTCTAAATGTTTTTATTTTCTCTTCTTATGCCAAATGCACTATTTTTCCCTTGCTCACTGCTATGGAAAGGAGAAACCAAGCGTTTGAACATAACATACCTAAACAACAGCATACAAATTCATTGTTACATAGGTAAACAACACTGAATCATAACAAATTAAATAAATAGGTTTGATTAATGCATTCAAGTTAACTGTTATACTGCGGTATTACAGTTATACTGCGATTTTATGTTAATGGTTTTTATATTGATTTTTATTGAGACAACTCATGTGCTAACCCCTATAAGTTTATGTATAGTATACATTTGTTATGCATTCAAGTTTACTGTTGTGCTAACTCCTTATTTACATATGTGCAGATTACCAATTTTTCGAACAAAGAATGTCAGAATCCCAAGAAGCTCCAACCCAGTCTAAGCAATCATCAACAACACAACCCGAGAAGGTTGACATAAATGCATATGGAGCTCCCATTTCAAAAAACGCAGGAAAAATAGGCAGCCGCACTGGTAAACTTATGCGGATGCATGTGCCGATATCGTACGAAAGCTGGGATAAAGTACCGTCAAAAATTAAAAGTGACGTGTGGGTTGCATTGTTGGTAAGTACATTTATTTGGTAAGTACATTTATCACAATATAAGTATTTTTTTTATTACAATGTCCTTTTTAGTAAATAATTTGTAATTTTTGCACAAACGTTTTGAACTTGATGCAAATACAAAAGAATTTTATTTCAAAAAAAATGTGTGAGTATTTTAGGAGACATAAGAGTGAATTCAGGACAAAATACAATGACAAATTCAACAATTACGATGAAAGGTTGAAAAACTGTCCACCCACTATTAGTCAAGCCGACTGGGAGAGATTTTTGAAGAACAAAGAGAAACCCGGTGTGTGCGAGCGAAGAGAGCTAGGCAAAAAAAAAGATCAGGATATAGCTATGGCCACCACACCAGTCGAACAAATAATGCTGTCGTACAACATGATATGGTATGTTTTTCAATTTCAGTACTTCTCTTGTGCATTTATATAAAATTTTGATTACTGATTTTGTCTGCATGTCCAATAACATTACTGTTGTTATAGTATTTTGTGCATGTATATAAAATTTATATAAAACACTGATTTTGTGCATTTATATAAAATTTATACAAACAAACAAACAGTGTTGTTTCTTGGATGTAGGCTTAGCTATGAATTCTAATGTTTCGATCCTGGTGCCTGTCTCGATTTTTGATACATGCAGGCAGTCTGATTCCAGGTATATTTATAGAAAGGTATATGCAATTTAAACGTACGTTAAACTAATTTTTTTATGGATTGTATGAATAAAAATTTGGTTAAGTACAACTATATATGGAAGTAATATAGGTTTATAGATGTTTTATTTTAGTAGAGACTTTCTTATGGATTAATGAGCCAATAGTTAAATATCATTACCAATACATGTTTCTTTCTTGAGCACAAATACAGTTATTTTGACAATGCTTATGTTAACACTATCGTTTGATTGAAAACAAGCTGGTACTTCATTAGTCGATCATATCATACTGCAGCAATTTTTACTTGTAAAAACTTGTAAATATTGCATAAGTGATCCTTTTTTGGGTTAATTTAGCCTTTACTTAAAACACACGAGCTCAATTTTTTTTTAAATTTTTTTCCATTTATGTTTTAAATTATTTCACTATGGTAACTCCAGCAATAAAGACAAGTAAGATTCGGGAAATTAGATTGTTTAAATATCATTTTACTCAACAGCAAATACAAAAACCATTAGCGATTTCATATAAGTTATGTTTTTTTTCACTATGCAGGAAAATTACCAATGAGACCAAAGTTGCTTATCATTTTCGAAAAGAAAAAAAAACATCCCTATATATGTATTAAGCATGATGGCCACTCGGTTCATTCTTCAGTTTTTCTTCAATTAACATATCAAGATATGTTTCTGGGGAAAGATTCAGCGAACTATGCTTGTTTGTTTTTTGCCATTCAAAAGAAAATTTATAGGTGATCCACTTAGTGTACACAAGATAGGTTTCTAGTTAACTTTAAATTTTCTATCTAAAATAGTGTCTCATTAAAATATGGAAATTTGAACTGAGTTTTCATTGCTACCGCTATTTTTTTAGTTTCACAACATCAATTTGATCAATTGCTACTTAATTTATAGGTTTTAAATTAGTACATAATATACTATATGACAAATGTGTTAGATCCGCAAAGCGGAAATCAAAAAATAACCCCTACGATAAGACTGTTTAGTTTTTTGTTATTAATACGCACAACCATTTTGATTAAATATGGGATTGCTTTGGGTAATACATGCTGACTTTCAAAATATACAAGAACAGATATCATAGTAGAAAGATAGGAAGAAATTTTTTGTACATACTAATTATCTGTTTAAACGAGTAGATGAAAATGTCATTTGTTTTGTATGAAAAATACAACAACAGCAAACATGAATAAGTGCATAAATATGCCAACTTTACCATCATAATCACCAAATTTATTTTCTTTTGTTGATAGTAACATGGTTTGTTAACCTGACATTTGTATCAAGTTTCTACTATTTTCCTGTGCTGTAAAGTTATGCAGACTGCAGTTATTATCATCTTATAAGTGATTATATTTCTAAATTTGAAATAATGGGACTAAAAGTCCTTATGCACTGATACATTTGGTTCTCTTCTTACCAGGCATTGACTTGTTTTCATATATATGTAGTATTGTGTTTCATCTAGTTATTAATGTATATACGAAGGTCTATCAATGAAGATTCTAAAAATCAAAAATCCATTTGTATTCGTATCCAAAATATAAAATAAATCATTAATGTAATGCAGTCATAGCAATGTCCTCTGAAAATTGTACTACTTTTTCTTATTAAAATACTAATTTGCATATTAAGAGCTAAAAATTCATAGTTATACCACCATGTTTATTGCCCACAAAGGGATGCATCCGATAGTTCAAATTAGTTACATTACATGGTGATATAAAAAAGAAATACATTTAATTATTAGATTATAAAGCAATTGATTTTGATTACGTGCTTCGACTTTGATGCGATGACCGGTCGTAATTAAAAACTTGCTATTATTGGCTATAAGATATATATCATGAATGTTTCCTGTTTAATGTTCTCGTCATAATTCTGGATCATTTCTGTTATTTCGTTTCATGTTTTACTGCAGTTTATTGCAAATCCGGAAAAAGAAATAACACGTCGTGAAGTATGGGAGAAAACTCATACAAAAAAGGATGGAAGCAAATCTGATTCCACTTCTCCATACTTTGTAAGTTAGCCAAATAATTGCTTGTTTGAATTATTCACTATTTCAATTTATATATTTAAGCTTCATGATTAGGATAAAATTGCGAAGGCAAAGGAAGCAATCAAAGACTGTGCGGAAGAGGAATTGGCGATGGATGAAGACATACTTTCACAAGTTTTTGGAAAGGATAAAAGGGGCCGGACTCGTAGTATTGGAACTAGGATATCAAGGACCCAAGTTAAGGCCTTCAATATTGCACGCAAACAAATTAAAACTGCTCAAAACATGGAAGATCGGACGACCAATGTAGAGGGTGCATTGTTGTCTTTAGTGGACTTGATTAAGGGAAAATATGAGAAGCAATTACCAGACAATGCTTCGAACGAAGGAGGAAGTAATGCATGTCACGATGCTTCGAATGAAAGACAGGCAGACAAAGACATTGGCAATCCAAATAATTCTTCCGATTCGGTAAGTTTGAAGTGTGAAATCTTAAACTTTAATCTGGAGGTCATTGCGATAGGTACAGTATGCAGAGGTGCGATGGGTTCAATTATTCATGGAAAAGCAGTACCGCCAACAAATGAGAAGTTGGTTGTGGACAAACTGCCAGATGAAAGTACAACCAAGCAAAACCATCCTCTTGCTACAACCTTTGAAGAAGTTGGAGTTGGTGGTTTTGTGTGCCATCCGAAGAATCTTCTTCGATACCTGTAGACACCGGTTCAGGTGCTTATTCTCAGTTTCTTGTTTTTGTGTGGTGATCATTTAGTAACTATTTTTGTTTTGTGTGATCATTTAATATCCACAATATGTCATGATGTAGATCAATAATAAGGTAGGAAAAAAATGGACCAGTAAATTTAGAATAAACATTAATAGTGGTACTGAATGTGTTTACGTTGATGCATTTATGATGTTACCTAGACACATAGCAAAACACAATCCTCTTTTAGCTTTAACACATTTCTGATGTTTGCTGCAGGACTGTGATCATAATTCCTGTTAAAGGTGGGGGGATAAGAAAAAAAACTCCTTTAATTAGAAGTTTATTAGGAAAGCCCTGTAAAAAAATTTAGTGCGCCATTTGCTCAGATTGATTAAAAAATGAACTAATATGGTCAAGATAAAATTGGTGCGCCATTTGGTTTAATTTTTGGACAAGTTTGAGAGGAAATTCGTGACTCAAGGCGCATACGACACTCACAACATTTTCCAATCGCATGCATGCAGCTATCAATAATTGAGATGCATACCCGTTATTGAAGTCTAATCCAACAGTTTTGTTGGATGATTACATTAATTTGTGCATCAAATTTTTTAGTTGTCTAATGTGCATTTGGTGTCATAATTTAAGAACTGTACGGTTGTGCACAACATGCCGTGTCCGCAACGACGGACTTACCATAGGCCCAGCAGGTTCGATCGCCCCCACTCAACATGGTATAATAAATGAATATTGACTTTTCTGGGTTACAGCCATGGACAAATTTTGTATTAAAATCATTAGTTTAACCTTGTTTGTGTAGTAAAAGATATTTCTTAATGGATCTTATCTTTTTATGTAATGTAACGTTCATAAACCATCACACTATAGTTATTCATTTTGTTTGTGGCAGTACATTTCTCTGAAGTGTGTAAATGCTGTGATAGCTATCAAGCTTTAAAGGAAGAAATGTTTGAAATAAAGAAGTGTTCAATTCGTATGTTTAATTTCCCTATTAACATAAGGGAAGGTCAGGCTTGATTTTAATAGATGGATCTTGTTTCTATCAATCTAAAGTATACTCATGCTTTGACTCATTTGGACGGAGTTAAATAAATTACTTTTTGAAAGCCAAAACCATTTAATTTTGGCTTTCAAAAAACAAAAACAAATAATATCCCTATTTGTGCCAGTTTATTATTTTTTTGAATCAGGCTTATTTATTCTGACTCTCGTTGAGATTGGTTTGATTTCCGCTCTTTACAACTTGCAATTTTAATCAATTTTTTGACTTATACAAAAAAGCATATTTATCATTCAAACAAAAAAAGTGTTCTATCGTTTTTTAAACTTTTTAAATCAATACTTTGAGTCCGATAATATTTAGTCACAAACAGATTATATTTTATGGTGGAATTTTAGTGCCATTCTGAAATGCTAAAAAGTATAATTTTACTGTGAATGTGTACGTAATATATATTATGTTCTCAGCCATCAGAAATATATTTGATATATTTCGCCCCTACTAACACATTCTTCTGCATACGCCACTGCGTGTCCGGGTGCATGATGACAACTTGAAGGTGTATTCAACTCTTGAAGGTGTAAAACTTGTATTGACAACTTGAGCATGGAATTGATCTGCTATTTTGTTTGTTGTGGTTTAGATTAAAACTTATTTTGCTGTTCTTGAAGTGTTCCTTCATGCCACATCTGTGTCTTATGCGGTAAATTTTTTTGTATGCATTACAAACAGTGTTTAAATGTTGTGCCCCGGTGGTGCTGATTCATTAGAAGCTTACCCGAAAGAGTCGTAACAAATGTTGTGCCCTAGTGGCTTAAATCTGAGCACTGCTGCTCCACTTTTGTTGGACTTAGGTTATGCTGCCACTGTAATTGTACCTCTGATCGTCTTTTCAGTCATAATGCTTTTGATGTTTGTGAACTGAGTGATCTGTTTGAAATCGGTCGGCTGTAGTCGAACTTGCTGTAAGTGTTGGTTGGCGGTAGTAATTGAGTATTATGTGTTATTTTATTGGCTCCTTCTTAAACATGTTAAGATAAAAATATGCATTTAATTAAATTTTACTCCATGTTTTAATAAATAAAAATGTCTAAAATCGAAAAATGATGGAAAGCAAATGATTCATAATTGGCAGGTACTTTTTTTTGTATAACTCTTCTAATATTTTTTTTCCTTTTTTGAGTGTGCAATTTACTTAGTTCCTGTCATTATTGAGATATTATGGATCATTTTGTATCCATACTTTCATCTTGCAGTTTTTTGAGACTAAGTTGTACTCTTAATTCGTGTTCTCTGGATTTCTTACTTAACGCAGTCTAATTTTGTTGGCAGGTTAAGAGTATGCAGGGAGATGCAGTCTACTTTTCAGGTTTCATTCCTTTTTGTTTGTATTTTATCAATTTAACTAAAGTTAGACAAAATAGTAATCTTCCTCTGTATAGAATTTGCACATATATCCTACAATTTTATAGAAATACAACATAGTTATTTATTTTCGCAATACATGGAAATATTTGACTACTTTCACCAGCATTTGAATCAAATATTGGATAAATTTAGTAAATATATTGACAAATATCGTTGATATATCGAAAAAAATCTTTCAATGATATTTTGATCACTATTAAGAAGAAGAAGAAGAAAATGTTAGAGATCCAGTATGCGATATATCAGCGAAATGCAAACATTAACTACCTTGCTTCTGTTAAGCACTGATAAAAGCAATGCTCGCCTTGGAAGTGACTATAAATCTAACCCAAATGAGAGGTGCATAAAATTTCTGGTCACCAATAGTGCATTAGGGAAAACATGAAAATAGGTAAATCAGAGAGAATATGTTCCTTCAACCATGTTATTATGATCCCTAATAATGATATATGAATACTGAATTATAGTTTATGCATGTAACAACCCGTATTTTGAATAACATGTTATAATGTAAATCAAGGCAGAATTAAATGTTAAAATCTGAATCAAGGAAAACGGGCTGTGCCATTGCGTTTGTCTCGGAAAAATACGCGAAATAGAGTCTGAGTTTTAGAAAATCGGAGTCCGTATGACCAAGTTATGGCCCGTCAAAGTTTTCGGAAAATTTCAAGTTCAAAAACAGCTCAAATTTCAAATCTGGAGCCAAACAGACTAGGCGGGAAAGTTTCCCGCCCAGCCCCCAAGTCAACTGGGGAGTCGACTTGGGAGTCGACACGCCCCAGCTGGTGTCGACTGCCCAGTCGACACCCCTGTCGACCTGGGTGGTCGGGCCAGACTGGCCTGGTGCACCTGTTTTGGATCCTGGGTCTTGTTTTGTTGGCTAGTGACGTGATTTGATGGCTCAGATCTGAATTAGGGTTAATCCTATGGCCTAAACTAACCTAAACTTCTATATAAGCACCCTAAACCCTACCCTAAATCAACGCATATCAATCCTACAACTAGGTTATGCCAAAATGCTCCCTAATCATGGCCTCCACCTTCTTATCATGGCCTCCATCTTCTTCATGAGAGCTTGAGTGTTCTAAGCTAGTTAGTAAAAGAGCCATCTTTCTTCATCAAAGCAAGGATCTTCTTCTTATTTCTCAAGGGTTTTTGGAGTGGAGCTTATCATTTGGGGATTTCTAGTGTGGCTTCGTCTCAATCTTGTTTATTTTGTTCTAGTCTTCATAGCCAAGCTTTATAAGCCCTATTGTACTCTTAGATTTAAACTATGAACTTAAATGTGACATGTTGCAAGTTGAAATTGGGCTTTAGTGTAATGTTTACCTTAGATCTATCATTTTATACATAGATCTATTCATGACTCTTTTGATTTATGATTATGAGACTATCACCTTGACATTTTGGGTTGAAAGCTATGAGCTTTATGTGGGAATGTTGCATAATGCAACATAGAAACTCTAATGACCTTGATGTTAACTTGTCATGTTATGAACTATATGCTAATCACAAGTTATCACCCCACGTCTACTATGACCATGTTATCACCTAGTTGCTAAGTTGATGTCATGCATGTTTTAAGGCCAATAATGCCATATGCTAGTTGTGATGAACACCTTTGCCTCATATATCATCATGTTAAACTTGTGATAGACTTTGCCACATTATGCCCACCTTGTCATATTCTTATGTCCCCCCTTTTAATCTATTTGTGTTGATGAGAACTTACGTGCGATGG
Organism: Allium sativum; assembly: GCA_030737875.1. Lineage (NCBI taxonomy): Eukaryota > Viridiplantae > Streptophyta > Magnoliopsida > Asparagales > Amaryllidaceae > Allium > Allium sativum. Next base: position 744,056,099 of record CM060921.1, read on the forward strand.
GGTTACGTTATGGGTAAGCTTAAATGACATGAGACATGACTTGAAAAAATGACATGTGATTATTTTTGAAAACATGAACGTGGACATGACATGTAGAAAACATGAAAGTGGCCAACTCGAGGTTGGGTTGAGTTTGTAGCATAAATCTACCCGGAACCGACTGGCTTAACTAGTGGCTACAAACAATAGGACCCAATGTGAGTAGTTGGTCATATCGCACTTAAAACCCAAGGTTAGACTAGGTTGTGGTGTAAAGCTACCCAATTCGCCCGGCTTAACTAGTAACCACAACAAAGTCTAATGTGAGAGGTTGGTGTGCATTAAGTTAATTAATGCCACATGGTAGGGTTAAGTCATGGACCACTTGAATACTTAACCAGTTAAACACGATGGATTGTTGGGGTTAAGTCATGAACCACTTGGGTATACTTAACCAACTTGATACATGGTTTGGATAGGGTTAACCACACTTAACCCATTAGAAACCCTAGTTTGCGGGGCCCTTTTCAGCAGTAACCCACCAGGGAGTATCGAGATACCCTAGGGACTAGGCTAGGGGTGGGGCACGATTACTGGGCTGAATGTAAGTGACCGAAAGGGACGGCTAGGTGGGTGCGCCATTGTAGATTCCGGTGGACTATGGTCGTGCACATAGTCCGGGGATGAAAGACAGACATGGGCACCAGTAGGCTTGGACTGTACGTGCTTGTTTTGGTGTCAGTGGTTGGCACCCTAGGGCCCGGATACACCCTAGGGTGGACATTGCACAGTCGACTACATCTCGCAGTTGGGCCGTATGACACCGACACTTGACGAGTTAGGCTTATAGGGAGCCAATCGACTAGACCGTGTAGTTGGACCTTGATTTAGGTCATCTCATGATGTTGGGCCAATTTTGGGCCAAGGGATCATTTCTTGTTAATACTTTACATGGATTATAATACAAGTACACTTGGTGCAACTTAACCTTGTATATGCGATGCCACACTTGATCTATCTTGTTAACTTTTCACCATGGCAGTTATCATCCTATGTTTCATCTCTGTTTTACATGTCCAGTTAACTTTATTAGTTTTTATACTAATAGTAGGTAGGACTTACCAGTCTTTTTGACTGACCCGTTTTCTTTCGCCTTTTTTCATCCGTCCCCCCCCCCGGTTCTCAGGGTGGTAACACTAGAACTTAGCTTGGATCTTTAGCTTGCTTTCTGGATAGCTCATATACGGTTTGGACTTGAGCTCGCTATGGCTTTACCACGTCTACTTTGGGGATAGTTTACTTTATGTTATTTCCAGTTTTCAGTTTATGTTTCTAGACTTGTAGTAGTTGGAAAATAATGACTAAGTACTTTGATGTAACTTGACTATGGTTTTGAAATAGTAATTTTATCTACTGCTTTATTTACTTTGTTTTACTCATATGTTCTGTCTTGTGATATCTTTATGCATGTTTACCTTGTCCAACACCCCTCCAAAGCCAGTGTACTTGCAAGAGTGACCCTGGCGGAGGTGGGGTGTTACATTTGGTATCAGAGCATAAGGTTTTACTAGACCGGACAAAAGTTTTAAAAACCCTTTTGAAAAACTATTTTCAAAACCGATTACAAAGAAGTATATTCCAAGAAAAGTCTAGTTTATTTTTAAAAGGCTATTCCCCAAAAGCCATTAGCACTATCCTTTGTTTCCTCGTTCTAAATCTATCTTTTCCTTTTTCAGCATGGCCGATCTTAACCTTCCCGAGGGAGTACCCATACCCAGATGGTTCCGCAGGTACTTGGAAGCTAGGGCCAACGATGCGGGCCCAACAAACACTCCCACTCCTCCTCCCGTACCTGAGGTTCCTCCTCCTCCTCAGCGTCCACAAGCGGATTTCACAAAGATTTGCAAAGACTTTAAGGCGATGGGTGGCAAGAATTTTGTTGGGACAGAGACTTATGTGGAGGAAAGAAACTGGTTAAAGGAAACTAAAGACCTTTTTGCTATCTTTGATGTGGATGATCGTAGGAAAGTTCTGTTGGCACTATGGCTATTGAAAGAGGAAGCTGCTTATTGGTGGGAGGTCACCAACGCTACTAGGCCTATAGAGACTTGGGTCGACTTTAGGATGAGGTTTGGGCTTAAGTTTCTATCATCTGCTGAGGAGAATCTACAAATGGAGAAGTTTATATCTTTGAAGCAAGGGGACATGACAGTGAGGGAGTATGTGAATAAGTTTAACCAACTTGCTCGATTCGGTTTGGACATGGTTAACACACCCCAGAAGAAGGCTCTATGCTTTGCACGAGGATTGAATGAGCCATTACAAGGTTTAGCCATGTCTCATATACCCATGGGGGCCACTTTTGAGAGCTTAGTGGATATGGCCTTGCTTCAGGGAGATGATAAGAATGCCAAGAAAGAAGTCAAGCCTAATGAGACTCAAACCAAGAAGGCAGACTCCAAGTGGGGAGGAAATCAGAGCAACCAGGGTAATCAGAACAACGAGAGCAACAAGAACAACAAGGGTAACTAGGCCAACAACAACAAGGAAAAGGAGACAAGGAAGTGCAACTTTTGTCGGATTGTTGGACACATAGCCAAAGACTGTAGGAAGAAGAAGAGGAAGTTGGGAGAATGCTTTCATTGCGGAGAGTCTGGACACTTCAGCAAGGATTGCCCAAAGAAGTAAGGACAAGTGCAAGGACAGACTCAGCGAGCAGGACCTTCTGGAGGGCAGATGCATGCTCTCAACACTACTCCAGCTCCGGACTGAGGTAGTATTTCTGTAGAAAGCCTTGTTTATATTTCCGGTTTTCCTGTTCGAACTTTATTTGAATCTGGCACATCGCATACCTTTATTTCTTCCGACATTGTTGAAAGTTTGCACCTAAGTACTAGTCTAGTTGAGGATCCCGTTAGTGTTTCAAATCCAATTGGGGGTTCCGCCCATCTATCTATGATTTGTATGGAATTGAGGATTTCTATCTTGACCGTAGAATTCACATGTAATGCTTATGTTCTCGGGTTCATGGGATACGGGTTGATTTTGGGCATGGATTGGTTGTCCAGTTATGGAGCCATTCTCGATTGTGAGCATAGGGTAGTGAGGCTTATGACTCGCCTTGGCAATACCCTAGAGATTTCTTGTAACCCTTTGGATCCCGTCATGTTATGTTATCTTGAATCCCTCGATTCGTCTATTGACAATCTTCAATCTGTGAGGGTGGTCCGAGAATATCCTGATGTTTTTGATGAGGTGAAGGGGTTACCCCCTAAACGCGAGATAGACTTCCGCATTTATCTTGTTGATAATGCCAAGCCAGTTTCAGGCACATAGCCCCGCGAGAAAGAAGAGAGCTTAGCAAGCAAATCAAGGAGTTGCTTGAGAAAAACTTCATTACGCGAAGCATTTCAGAATGGGGTGCTCCGGTGGTATTCGCTACTAAGGTGGATGGTTCGCTTCGTCTATGTGTTGATTATCGTGAGTTAAACAAGCTGACAAAGAAGAATAGACGCCCGTTACTGAGGATTAATGATCTCTTTGACCAGCTTGTTTGTGCTTATGTTTTCTCTCAGCTCGATCTAGCCACCGGATTCCATCAGCTTAGCGTGGCTGAGGATAGTATTGATAAGACTGCGTTTAGGACTCCAGATGGATTCTTTGATTGGCTAGTCATGCCATTCAGTTTTACTAATGCACCCGCATACTTTGTTGATTTGATGAGTAGGGTGTTCAGGGAGTTCCTTAACAAGTTTGTGGTTGTCTTCGTGGATGATATTCTGGTCTTCTCTAAGGACGAGGAAGAGCATGCTACACACCTCAAGGAGGTTACGGATACGCTTAGATCTCATCAGTTGAAAGCCAGGTTCTCTAAATGCCATTTCTGGAGAAAGGAAGTTCGGTTCCTTGGGCATAAAGTTTCTAAGCAAGGCATAGCTGTGGATCCCGCTAAAGTGGTGGTGGTACAAGACTGGAAAGTTCCGAAGATTGCAACTGAAGTGAGAAGCTTTCTCGGTCTGGCAGGATTTTATAGGAAGTTCATTAAGGACTTCGCTAGGATTTCAGCCCCTCTTAGTAAGTTAACGAAGAAGAACTTAGTCTTTGCATGGGACTTAGAGTGTGAGCTTTCTTTTCAAAGGCTCAAGAAAGCCCTCACCTCAGCTCCAGTTCTAGCATTACCGATGGAGGGAAGTTGTTTACCATGTACACCGATGCATGTTGCACGGGATTAGGCACTGTCCTGATGCAAGAAGGGGAGTGATATGCTTTGGGGGTAGGCAACTCAAAGTTCATGAGAAGAACTATCCCACTCATGATTTGGAGTTGGCGGCGATCGTCTTTGCACTCAAATCCTGGCGCCACTATCTTCTAGGCGAAAGGTTTGAGTTATATACTGATCACAAGTCGCTCAAGTACCTCTTCTCGCAGAAAGATTTGAATCTAAGGCAGCAAAGGTGGATGGAATTCTTGGCATCATATGACTTTGAGATAGCTTATACCCCTGGCAAGGGTAATGTTATGGCGGATGCGCTAAGCAGAAGAAGGTTGACTTTGAGTCCTTTGTTTGTTGAGATGAAGAGCCTAGAGTTTTTGGCAACCTTTGACTTTGCACCTGCTGTTGGGTCGATGACTGGTTCGTTAGCATCCCTCGAGCTTAGACCTACACTTCTTGATCAATTTGGGGCTTCACAGAGGGAAGACCCGCAAATAGTCGAGATCATGGATAAGTTGATTCGGGGTGAGACGTCAAGTCACCTCGCTAGATATACTATTGATGACAAGGGATGGCTAAGGCGTGATGGAAAACTATGTGTCCCACGAGTAGGAGACTTAGTAAATGAAGTTCTTGAGGAGGCGCATCACTCGAGGATGACCATACATCCCGGAGGGGATAAGATGTACCGGGATATGAAGTGCATTTTCTTTTGGGATGGGATGAAAAAGGATGTGGCAGAGTTTGTTTCTAGATGCATTGTTCGCCAGCAAGTAAAGGCCAAGTCGAAGAAGCCCGGTGGGCTACTGCATCCATTGGAGGTCCCGCTATGGAAGTGGGAAAGTATCTCTATGGATTTTGTGGATGGATTGCCGAGATCAAGGAAGGGGAATACTAGCATATGGGTCATAGTGGATAGACTCACGAAGAGCGCCCATTTTATTCCGGTCAAGAGCAAGAAGACCGCATCATGGCTAGCATCTGTTTATCTTCGAGAGATAGTGCGATTGCATGGAGTTCCTTCTAGCATAGTTAGCAATCGTGATCCAATCTTCACTAGCCAGTTCTGGAGTAGTTTGCAAGAAGCGATGGGTACGCGATTGAATCTAAGTACAGCCTATCACCCACAGACGGATGGCCAGACCGAAAGGGTGAATAGGGTACTAGAAGATCTGTTGAGGCTATGCATTCTTGACTTTGGTGGCACTTGGGAAGACCACCTTTCTCTCGTAGAGTTTGCTTATAATAACAGCCACCAAGCAAGCATAGGGATGGCACCATTCGAAGCTTTATATGGGAGGTCGTGGAAGTCACCAACATGTTGGTGGGAGACGACGGATAAGCTTATACTTGGGCCCGACATGATAAGGGGCACATCCGAGAAGGTTGAGTTGATTCGAAGACGGATGAAAACGGCCCAAGACAGACAGAAATCCTATGCAAACAAGCGAAGGACAGACTTAGAGTGTGAAATTGGAGATATGGTCTTTGTGAAGGTTTCTCCTTTGCGAAATGTGGTTCGTTTTGGAGCAGTTGGGAAGCTGGCACCAAGGTTCGTAGGACCCTTCCCTATCATCGAGAGGATTAGGCAAATGGCTTATAGAGTGGAATTGCCCGAAAAGCTGGCTGGAGTGCACAATGTTTTTCATGTCTCGCATCTCCGAAAGGGCCTACATGAGTCAGCCGAGGTAGTTGAGCCTAGCATTCTTGAAGACATGGAGGTAGAAAAAGAGGCAACTTTGAGGCGAGCTCCGATTCGTATCTTGGGAACGGAGATCAAGAAGCTGAGGAATCGAGAAGTCAAGTTGGTAAAGGTTCAGTGGAGTGAAGCCAAGGAAGACGCAACTTGGGAAACCGAGGAGAAGATGCGTGGGCTTTATCCATTTCTTTTTGAGGGTACATTCTCAATCTCTTTTCCTAGTTAGCATATCTTTCTTTTGCAATCCATGTTTATCTTGTTATCTCGTTAACCTTGTCATGAGAACCTTAGGTAGAAACCCTTTGGATGAAACATGTATTTGAAACATGTTATGCTTGATGTTTGCAAGTGGTTGCAAGTGTTTGCAAGTGGATACTCGTGGATGCATGATACACATTAGGCACTAAGATCGGCTCACACACTTTCATATTGCATATGCATGAGTGCTTATACTTATTCATGGCTGAAACTTGATATGCTATCACATGGATGTTGCATATGGATGAATGTTATGTGCACTCATGTAGAGGTTATGAATTATGTTAGGAATTTGCATACATATGGACTCATTTCTCTAACATACCTTGCATTAAGGAGGTTTACTGAATCAGTAACGGCCTGATTTTCGCATTAGATAAGTACATATACACACACCTTTCACATATGATCATACAGCATTTAGAATCTTTTAAGGACAATGAATGCTTGTGGATGATGTTTTGAGTAGATAGATGATGGATGGTAGGATACGTTCTTCCTAACTTAAAGATTTCGGGGACGAAATCCTTTAAGGTGAGGAGAATGTAACAACCCGTATTATGAATAACATGTAATAACGTAAATAAAGGCAGAATTAAATGTTAAAATCTGAATCAAGGGAAACGGGCTGTGCCATTGCGTTCGTCTCAGAAAAATACGCGAAATGGAGTCCGATTTTTTGAAAATTGGAGTCCGTATGACCAAGTTATGGCCCGTCAAAGTTTTCGGAAAATTTCAAGTTCAAAAACAGTTCAAAATCTGGAGCCAAACAGACTGGGCGGGAAAGTTTCCCGCCCAGCCCCCAAGTCGACTGGGGAGCCGACTTGGGAGTCGACACACCCCAGCTGGTGTCGACTGCCCAGTCGACACCCCTGTCGACCTGGGTGGTCGGGCCAGACTGGCCTGGTGCACCTGTTTTGGCTCCTGAGTCTTGTTTTGTTGGCTAGTGACATGATTTGATGGCTCAGATCTGAATTAGGGTTGATCCTATGGCCTAAACTAACCTAAACTTCTATATAAGCACCCTAAACCCTACCCTAAATCACCACAAATCAATCCTACAACTAGGTTATGCCAAAATGCTCCCTAATCATGGCCTCCACCTTCATATCATGGCCTCCATCTTCTTCATGAGAGCTTGAGTGTTCTAAGCTTGTTCTAAAGTAAAAGAGCCACCTTTCTTCCTCAAAGCAAGGATCTTCTTCTTATTTCTCAATGGTTTTTGGAGTGGAGCTTATCATTTGGGGATTTCTAGTGTGGCTTCGTCTCAATCTTGTTTATTTTGTTCTAGTCTTCATAGCCAAGCTTTGAAAGCCCTATTCTACTCTTAGATTTAAACTATGAACTTAAATGTGACATGTTGCAAGTTGAAATTGGGCTTAAGTGTAATGTTTACCTTAGATCTATCATTTTATACATAGATCTATTCATGACTCTTTTGATCTATGATTATGAGACTATCACCTTGACATTTTGGGTTGAAAGCTATGAGCTTTATGTGGGAATGTTGCATAATGCAACATAGAAACTCTAATGACCTTGATGTTAACTTGCCATGTTATGAACTATATGCTAATCACAAGTTATCACCCCAGGTCTAATATGACCATGTTATCACCTAGTTGCTAAGTTGATGTCATGCATGTTTTGAGGCCAAATATGCCATATGCTAGTTGTGATGAACACCTTTGCCTCATATATCACCATGTTAAACTTATGATAGATTTTGCCACATTATCCCCACCTTGTCATATTCTTATGTTCCCCCTTTTGATCTATTTGTGTTGATGTGAACTTACGTGCGATGGGGTTACGTTATGGGTAAACTTAAATGACATGAAACATGACTTGAAAATATGATATGTGATTATGTTTGAAAACATGAACGTGGACATGACATGTAGAAAACATGAAAGTGGACAACTCGAGGTTGGGTTGAGTTTGTAGCATAAATCTACCCGGAACCGACTGGCTTAACTAGTGGCTACAAACAATAGGACCCAATGTGAGTAGTTGGTCATATCGCACTTAAAACCCGAGGTTAGACTAGGTTGTGGTGTAAAGCTATCCGGACCCGCCCGGCTTAACTAGTAACCACAACAAAGTCTAATGTGAGAGGCTGGGCTGCATTAAGTTAATTAATGCCACATGGTAGGGTTAAGTCATGGAACACTTGAATACTTAACCAGTTAAACACGATGGATTGTTGGGGTTAAGTCATGAACCACTTGGGTATACTTAACCAACTTGATACATGGTTTGGATAGGGTTAACCACACTTAACCCATTAGAAACCCTAGTTTGCGGGGCCCTTTTCAGCAGTAACCGACCAGGGAGTATCCGGATACCCTAGGGACTAGGCTAGGGGTGGGGCATGATTACTGGACTGAATGTAAGTGACCAAAAGGGATGGCTAGGTAGGTGCGCCATTGTAGATTACAGCGGACTATGTTCGTGCACATAGTCCGAGGATGAAAGACAGACATGGGCACCAGTAGGCTTGGACTGTGCGTGCTTGTTTTGGTGTCAGTGGTTGGCACCCTAGGGCCCGGATACACCCTATGGTGGACCTTGCACAGTCGACTACATCTCGCAGTTGGGCCGTATGACATCGACACTTGATGAGTTAGGCTTATAGGGAGCCGATCGACTAGACCGTGTAGTTGGACCTTGATTTAGGCCATCTCATGATGTTGGGACAATTTTGGGCCAAGGGATCATTTCTTGTTTAAACTTGACATGGATTAGAATAATAGTACACTTGGTGCAACTTAACCTTGTATATGCGATGCCACACTTGATCTATCTTGTTAACTTTTCACCATGCCAGTTATCATCCTATGTTTCATCTCTGTTTTACATGTCCAGTCAACTTTATTAGTTTTTATACTAATAGTAGGTAGGACTTACCAGTCTTTTTGACTGACCCGTTTTCTTTTACCTCTTTTCTTCCATTTCCCCCTCCCCCCCCCCCCCAGGTTCTCAGGGTGGAAACACTAGCACCTAGATTGGATCTTTAGCTTGCTTTCTGGATAGCTCATGTACGGTTTGGACTTGAGCTCGCTAGGGCTTTACCACATCTACTTTGGGGATAGTTTACTTTATGTTATTTCCAGTTTTCAGTTTATGTTTCTAGACTTGTAGTAGTTGGAAAATAATGACTAAGTACTTTGATGTAACTTGACTATGGTTTTGAAATAGTAATTTTATCCGCTGCTTTATTTACTTTGTTTTACTCATATGTTCTGTCTTGTGATATCTTTATGCATGTTTACCTTGTCCAACACCCCTCCAAAGCCAGTGTACTTGCAAGAGTGACCCTGGCGGAGGTGGGGTGTTACAATGCACTTCATTTAGAGCTCGTACGTGATATTTGGGCTTTAAGATCGCTGATAGAGTTTACTTTTCATGTATGAATCAGAAATGGTCATGTATACTAGCTCGTCGCCGTCTACTTCGTACAAAATACAAGCTAATAATAATTTCTTGTGTGACTTAAGCTCGAAAGTAACCACATGTTGGTTGCACTTTTTTTTTAGTACAATGCTATAAACACATAATCAATTTGCCTAATCTTGTTAAATGGTCAGCATTATTTCAGATAACCCATTAACTAAGTTATTTGGTTTTGTGTAATGAACAAGGCCCGTTATTAGCTGCTGGAATCAATGCAGTTTGACTTCTACCATTTCTATTTCTTTTGGTTTTAGTCATGACTGCAATTAGTGTGAGAGATAGATTAAGGAAAAGTCATGCAATTGTTTTGTTAATACTTACTGTTAGGGGATTAAATGAATATGATCATTACCCACCAGCCACATAGTAATATACACACAACTTTAGTTAGTGCATTGCTTGTATTTATGTGGAAATTTAATTCAGTCTATGTTAACCACCAGCCACACGGTTAGCTTCCGTATGATTTTTTTGTACTCCTTATCTATTTGATTCCTTATTTTTATGTCACAACTTTAGTGATAAATTTTTCGACTTTTTTTTCTAGTTTAAGTGCCAAAAATTGCAGTGGTGTCATGGGTCTATTAAATTGCAGTGGTGTCATGGTTACATTTTAGTTTGATTTCTGAAGCCCATACTTTCATCTTGTAGTTTTTTTGAGCCTAAGTTGTGCTCTTAACTTGGGTTGTCTGGATTTCTTACTTAATGCAGTCTACTTTTCTTGGCAGGTTAAGAGTATGAAGGGAGATGCAGTCTACACTACAACAAAACAACCCTTTTACAACGAGCAAAGACCGTTGTTATATGCTTTTCACAACGGGCAAAACCTCATCCTAATATGCGTCGTCGTAATAGGTCCTTTCTAATTTACAATGGTCTGTGACTGTTGTAAAAGACCGTTGTAATAACGTGCTTCTGCCACGTGCACTGACTCTATGAAAATGTCTACAAAACCCGTTGTAATAGCTTATTAATTACAAGCGGCTTCTGCCCATTGTAATGCATTATATTACAACAGGTTTTGCCCATTGCGAAATAAATGAAGATTTATATATAATTTGTTGCCATATAGATTAATAATATATATATATATATATATATATATATATATATATATTAACATGCAATAATTATTATGATGCAACAATCAAAATCACATAATAACACATAATAAAAGACTAAAGCAAAAGTCTTAAAATTCCAACACATTTCAAAAAGTTAGATGAGTTTACATCCAAAAGATTTAGATAAGTTTACATTCCAAAAGATTTAGATAAGTTGCATCGACATAGTTCTAACATAAATTACATAACTAGTTTCGTAAGTGCCAACACTTGACCAAGGAAACGTAATCTTTGTGCCATGCGACGGTTGATCCAACGGCCTGTCTGATAGTGGACATCTCCGAATTTGGCCTAAAAAAAAGCTTTCGGTTTCACCACTACATTCACACATATCTTCCAAGCATCATCTCTAATCTTTTTAAAATGTACTAAAGCATCGGGATCGGTACTTGCTATCGTCCCCTCTGCAATTATGTTTTTATCCAAACCCAATTTATTGCACTTTTTGTTCACCAAATCGTCCAGAGTAACCTGATCTCGTCGATCTTAAGCCTGCATACTGTTACTAGCATGGTATGACTGCAAACAATAAAAATAAAAACAATGTTAACCAAATGCCGAAAGAATATATTATTATACACCATTCAGAACTTATTATACAACATTTAAGTCTTTCATTGCTGTAACCTTACAGCGTTGCACTAAATTCGGAATGTGTACGAAAATTTAATCTTACATCAAAGGATACAAGTGCAAACTACAGTAATTAAGTTCCAAAGGTTGCTTTTCACAAGTATCCAACCATGTCCCTGTTACTGCATATAGTTTTGGCCAAGCAGCACAGCTCACACATCAATGCACATTATGCTACTGATTATTATCATTTACTTGTCCAGTGACATGGTAGAAGTAGTTTGAAATAAACAGAATTACACAAGACAGAAGTGTTGTAAAACATAAATTACCGCAACATGACTTCGACGATTGTCCTTATTTTTAGTGAAGCTCTTTGTGGTTGATTACGGCAATTGTGGGAAGAGGCAATTTCCACCTGAACTCCAAAAAAAAATACATACTCAAAATTAGGTGAACCTACAAAAATGTGAAACAGCATTAGAAATTTCAATGTATTGTTATTTTCTTTTGTTATTCGTATTTTCTTGTAGCTTATATTGTTTCAAATCAAATGCTGCAACATAAAAACTCATCAAGGCAACTACAAAACTCATCATCCCTCTACCCAACAACAAAGTAGTGGAATACGCCAATTGTGACAGCCCGCCCCGCACCAACCGACATTTACTCCAAAGGTGCGCGGTACACATGTCCAGTTGGCACAGAACGGGTCGCCTAAAGGAAAGGGAAGAAGGAAATGAACTAACAAAGAACCTGTAGAATGTCTCACAGTGCATAGGATAAAATATAATAATAGCATACTTGACATAAAACAGGTGAGACAGTGCATAAGCTGAAACAACTAACATAGCAGCGGAAAATGTAAGTACAGCTTATGATCCAAGATTAAACATTATTACAACTTTTCAAACTGTCTCAAAGAAAAAGCAAGATAAAGGAGGCACACTACTAATGCCCAAGTAGCGACCACCAACAACACAGGGAGAATATATATATAATACGTGGAAGCCTCCTGCCCGCCTCCGAATCAGCTACTCGCGCATCACCAGCTAACCTGTCTCTAATCTGCTCGTGTGAGCACCCAGAGTAATAAGAGGAGACATAAAACTCTGGGTCAGACATAAAGCCTGCTATGAGTGATAAGCATCTAAACAGAACAATAACAGGTAGACTAAAACATACCTAAACCTGGACCTGCAACCAAAGAGTTAGCACTACATACTGTACAACACGCTAAGGTGGCATATCAAATGGTGTAAAGATACGGAGGTGGGGGTGTGCATGTCAAAGTGATGGCAAACCATCAAACATAGCATCCATCCTCACATCTCTCACTCAGTGCGTAAAGCATACGATATTCACCACTTCTGAAACACCCCACCTCCGTTAGGGTCACTCTCAAAGGGAATGCCCTAATTTTGGTGGAGGTTTATAAGTACAAGTCACAGATATACAAGACAGATATAAGAACACATATTTGTAAAACAGCGGAAGAACAACAAACTTTTATTTCATAAAGTCAAATACGTGTTACAACAACATCCTTTCCAAAAAAAAACATAACATAACACTTTCATAATCTGTCTTGAGTACATTATTTAAAGAAGCATAAATAAAACACAGATAAACTGCAAAAGTCCCCATAGTGGATTGTCCAAAGCCATAGTTCAAAACAGGAAAGTCCAAGCAATACATTTCTCTTCTTCAAGCTGGATGTTAAGGCTGGTCAAGCTGCTGTGTTCCCTCCCTGAGGACCTGGGGGGGGGGGGGGACGGAAGAAAGAAGACGAAAGAAAAGTAGAGTCAGACATAAAGCCTGAGTAAGTCTAGTACTATTTTGTCTATGAATAAAGAACTGGGTATGATAAGTATAAACAAGAAGTGGGCATGTACTATAAACTTGGTTAAGTTGTCTAGGGTCGAATATACTATCGTACCCCATGTTGATCTCTGAACCCATATAAACTAGTTTCCAACTGGCACCCCATAGTCAGGGTGATGTGATCCATTCTATGATGATCGGCTCCTACTCGCATAGTTACATGTGTCTTACGGCCCCCGATGTCTGTATTTACCTATGCTGGTCCCACCATGGGGTGTATCAAGTCCCATGGCAGCGGCCCGACACAACCTTAGAATGCACAGGTATGCTACTGGTGCCCAGTGCTTTATTTTTCTGCGCCGGAGTGCGTGCACGCCCGCACACCATTAGAACCTACACTGCTACACCACCGCCGTCGCTTTGACCTCTTACAATCAGCCCAGTAATCGTGCCCCACCCTGCCTAGTTTCAGGGTATCCTGATACACCTTTTAGGGTTACTGCTGAAAAGGGTCCCCCGTTACTAGGTTTTCTATCTCTAGCCAACATGCTAAGTTGGTTAAGTGTTTCCTAACCTAACCCCACCAGTCCGTTTAGTTTAGCATGTTCCATTTTGATTAAGTCTTTAGTTCACTTAATCCTAACAATCCTGACTCAGCCTTAATTGTCTTATTAAGGCCCTGACCTCTCACATTAGACAGGTATTGTTGTGGCTGCCTGTTTCCGGTTGGTTCCGGGCAGTCTTACGCCACAACTCAGTCTAACCTCGGGTCCTTATTGGGCTCCATGTTTAACCTCCCACATTGAATAGGTATTGTTGTGACTACTGGACAGCCGGGCGGTTCCGGGCAGGTTTACATCACAACTCAATCCAACCTCGGGTTAAACACATCGTATGTTCTACATTTACATATTTTGTCATTCTTCTTTATTTATATGTAAATATTTGCGGCCCATTATTAAGTTAATGGTGTAAAGGTTACACCAATCATGGGCCCAACCCATACTTGAATTTGGGCCCTTCTATTTTATATTTTCATTCATTAATTAATTTTAACCCAACGTTATTTTCCCCTGTTTTACACGTCCGTTCATATATATTGGGCTTAGCCTTTTAAAGCCCAATTTAGCCATGCGAAAGGGGAGGCTTAAAGCGTGATTACATACACAAAGAGGGGAAGGTGAGCGTATGAACTTGCAATATGACGATGGGAATACAAAATAGAAACTGGTGTACTTGCATAGTAGTGACATATACTTTGGTCATAAAACATAGGTGACATGAATCAAAGCATGTGAACTTGTAATTGAGATATCATTATTGACACATGAACCTATATTTTTATTTAGGCATAATGTCAAACATAAGCATGGCATAAATACTTCTAGCATAAACATGGCATAATGTCAAACATAAGCATGGCATAAATATTTCTAGCATAAACATGGCATAATGTCAAACATAAGCATGGCATAAATACTTCTAGCATAAACATGGCATAATGTCAAACATAAGCATGGCATAAATACTTCTAGCATAAACATGGCATAATGTCAAACATAAGCATGGCATAAATATTCCTAATCATGGTGTTTGCTTTAAACTTGCAAAAAGGGATTTTTGAGTCTAACCTAGCCATGTCTCACATATGTCATCATATAATTCTTTTAAACAAGATAGACTTAATCATAGATTTCAATTATGCCAAATATCATTCATAGCCTAGCCATATCCATAAGTTTTGCAAAAGCATGACTTAATACATGGATTATGGTGTCAAAATTCCAACATAGTTTCATATGAACTATATAACAACCAAACTTGTTTCAATTACTTGCAAAATGATTTATGCACAAAAATATACATCATGATGGCATAATAACAAAGCCCCAAACTCGCATGAATTTCAATCAACTACATACATGTAGCTTCAACATAGATTACATAATTTGCGCAATATTCCAAACGTATACTTGCATAGAACTACCGCATGTAGTGCTTAACTTTGCACAAATATGAATTACTTTATTATCCCAATTCAAGCATACAAATCAATACAGTTGTTTATTCATACCAAAGTAATACTCTACTTACAATGGTTGCGGCGAATTCTCTAATTAAGAGATATGATTCCTTTGTTGAATTGATTGGCTTTAGGTTGCTTGAATTGCTTTAGGCTTTAGAACTTTCTTCCTAATTCTCTCTCTAGTCGGCGGCTACTCTTAGTCGTTCCTCAGCAACATGGCGGCTATGTTCTTAATTTGAATGAATAGATTAGGGTTTAGTCTAGGGTTGTTTATATAGAGGTTAGGAATTGATTAGGACCATTGATGTTGCTAGGTTAGATCGTAGCCATTCATTAGATAGAGAGACCAATTAGAACCCGCCACCTAGCCCTAATGACAAAGTAGACCACAGAAATTCGGCCAAACACAGACCTGGCCAGCCAGGTTGACTGGGCTCGACCAGGTCGACACCCCTGTCGACAGGGCTGTCGACAACCCTGTCGACATGGGTAGCCCAGGTCGACAGCCCAGTCGACCTGGGTGGCCTAGGCGGGTGTTTATCCGCCCTGGCCCATTGGGCCCGATTTTTAATTATTTTATTCTGTTTGAATTTTAAATTTAATTCAAAATTTCCGAAGGCCATATCTTCTTCATACGGACTCCGTTTTTCGAAAACTCGGACTCTATTTCGCGTATTTTTCCGAGACGAACGCAATGGCGTATCCCGTTTCCCTTAGTTCTTTGATTTGAATTAATTATACTTTTAATTTGTTAATTTCACAGTTATAGAATTTTCGGGGTGTTACATTCACCCCCACTTAAAAGGATTACGTCCCCGAAATCTTCAAGTTAGGAGGAATGTATATCCAAACATCCAATCATCCATCTACTCATCCATCAAACACGAGCATCCATTGTCCTTAAAAGACTTCTAATGCTTCATGATCATATGCGAAGTGTGTGTGTACATGAACTTATCTAATGCAAAATCAGGCGGTCTACTGATTCAGTTGACCTCCTTAATGCAGATTATGTAAGTGCCATGAATCCATCATGTATGCAAATTTTCCTATTCTTGATTCTACATGAGTGCACAATCATTCAAAACAAATGCAACATCCACATGACAACACATAAAAATTCAACCACATATGAAAGCAAACATATATGCATATGCAATATGAAGTGACTGAGCCGATCTAAAACCTAGATTGTGTGTGTATATGCAACCACGAGCAACCACTAGCAATCACTTGCAACCACTTGCAACCATTCATACATAACATGTTTCAATTACATGTTTCCATCCAAAGAGTTTCTACCTAAAAGATACGGTCGAGGAAATATGCCTAAAAAGATAGATAAAAGCGCAACTTAAGGAAAAGGAAAGATCAAGGATGTACCCTCGAACAGAAAAGGGTAGGCTGTACGGATTTTAGCTTCAGTTTCCCAAGTCGCGTCTCCCTCGGCGTCGCTCCACTGAACTTTGACGAGCTTGACTTCACGGTTGCGTAGCTTTCTTACTTCCGTTCCTAAGATGCGGGTTGGAACTTTCCTTATGGTTGCTTCACGTTCCACTTCGGCCTCTTCGAGGATATTTGGCTCTACCACTTCAGCGGACTCGTGAAGACATTTTCGGAGATGAGAAACGTGAAAAACGTTGTGGACTCCAGCCAACTTCTCGGGTAGCTCTAATCTATAGGCCATTTTCCAAATTGTTCCTATCTAAAGGTATAGTCGAAGTAAAAACTTTGTGCCCATTAGGCAATGTCAAAACTGAAAACCTATGCCACATATATATTGATTAGGAGAAGAACTCCCTAAGCATCAGCCCCGAAGACCGAAATCAACATCAGACTGACACCCAAAGAGTTACTCAACCCAACCACCATATATGATTCTAGGCAACTAAGCATGATGGACTCCTTTTAGGTCACAAGGGAGTCCCTTCCTAAGACCAACCCGAATCCTATAAAGCCCAGAAACTTTAGTAAAATCAACGAACACCCTCGAGCCCCAACATGTGTTACTAACAGATGAGTCATACTCCCTATGGGGTTTTGCAATAGAAATTGGATTAAGAATAGGACCGAGAGGATATACACGAAAGATAGCATGCAAGTGAGCTTTACAGGAAGAGAGGGATCAAGGATATACTCTTAAGAAGAGATACGATGCACGAATCTAGTCTTCAATCTTCTAAGCCGCATTTCTTGAGCTTAACTCCATTATGCTTTGTCCGTCTTTAACTTCACAATTTCGTAGCTTCTTAATTCTTGTTTTCCAAAATATGAGTTGGAACCTATTTCTCGTTCCTCTTTCACTTATTCTCCTTCTAGTATACTTGCCTCAAGCCTAACTGCGTACTCATGGTTCCATGCAAGCTCTCCAAAATTCATTAGTGAATCTTGGATCTTGTTCACTTACTAGAAGATATTCCACATAGATGAATTATCTCTTGAAAATAAACAAATGTCAACTATGTTGCCAAATGTACGTACTAAGGTGATTCTTTACAACTCATGCATCAGCGAAATGAACCTTCAGCCTTAGTGGCGAACACTACTGGAGCGCCCTATTCTGAAATGCTCCTCCTAATGAACCCCTTTTTTTTAGAAGCTCTTTAATCTGTTTACTGAGCTCTTTCCTTTCTCGTGGAGCCATATGTCTAACGGGCAACGCAACGGGCTTTGCATTATCTACAAGATATATGCGGAAGTCTATTTCCCGCTTCGGAGGCAAGCCCTTCACCTCTTCGAAGACATCCGGATATTCCCGGACCACTCTAACTGATTGCAAGTTTTCAACAGAGGCATCTAGCGATTCAAGATAACTAAGCATAATCGCATACGAGGGATTACAAGAAATTTGCAAAGTATTACCGAGTTGGGTTAGGAGCCTAACAACCCTTTTCTCACAATCAAGGATGGCCCCATTACGGGATAGCCAATCCATACCCAAAATCAAACCATACCCCGAAAAGCCCAAAACAAAGGCACTACATTGAAATTCAACACTTAGAATAGAAATTTTCAATCCCACACAGATCATAGACAAATGAGCTGGGCCCCCAATTGGGTTTGAAACAATTAAGGGGTCCTCTACCATACTAGTTTTTAGGTGCAGAGATTCTACTAAAGCAGACGAGATAAAGGAGTGTGATGCGCCAGAATCAAACAAAGTGCGAACGGGGTGATCATAAAGATAAATTACGCTTTCTACAGAAGTATTTGTACCTCGCTGTTGCAGAGGTGGCGCTTCCAGCACATGAACCTGTGCCCCTGGGGTGGATCCAGCGCCCTGCCCCTGTCCTCGTTTCTTTGGGCAGTCCTTAGCCCTATGGCATGTCTCACCGCAAGAAAAGCACCCACCATTCTCCTTGGCCTTCTTTTTCCGGCAGTCTTTTACTAAGTGCCCCACTTTGCCACAGAAATTACACTTCCTCTTCTCTTTGTTGCCTTCCCCGCCTTTTTAAAGTCTGTCTTTTTGGGCTGCAAACCCCCTTTCTTCTTGCCCTTATCCTCTTCATTCAGCAATGCCATTTGCACCAATCTTTCATACGTGGCTCCCATGGGTATATGGGTCATGGCCAAACTGTGTAATGGCTCATTCAACCCTTTGACGAAACGGAGAGCCTTCTTGTGCGGGGTGTTGACTAGGTCAAGCCCAAACCTAGCCAGCTCATCGAACCGATTCACATACTCTCTGACAGTCTTGTCTCCTTGCTTAAGAAATAAGAATTTTTCCAACTGCAAACTTCTTTCCGCATCTGAGAGAAATTTGGTCTCAAACCTTGCCCTAAAGTCCTCCCATGTCTCCACTGGTCTTTCAGCATTAGTGACTTCCCACCAGTAGGAAGCCTCACCCTTCAATAGCCACACTGCCAATTGTACTTTTTGCCTATCCTCTACCTCAAAGATGATGTATAGGTCCTCCGTTTCTTTCAGCCAATTTCTAGCTGCTACGAAGGACTCAGTTCCATGGAAATCCCTTCCTCCCATAGCTTTAAAATCTTTACATATCTTAGCGAACGTGTTTCCCCTAGGAGGAGGTGGAGGAAAAGGTGCTGCTGCAGCTGGATGATTTCCTTCCGCTGGAGGAGGAGGAATGGTAGGACCTGGCTGAGTGGCCCTTGCTTCTAAGAACCGTCTAAACCAACCAGATATTGGCACCCCTTCCGGCAAGTTAAGTTCTTGGGACATGCTGAAACAAAAAGGATAGATTCAAAACGAAGGATAAGAGATAGTTCCTATGGCTTTGGGGAGTGGACTTTTGCCTTTTTAAAATAAAATAATATTTTTCTTTTAAAAATGCTTCTTTAAATTTCCTTTTTGAAAATAATTTTTCAAAACTTTTTATCTTATCTGGTAAACCTATGCTCTGATACCAAGTGAAACACCCCACCTCCGTTAGGGTCACTCTCAAAGGGAATGCCCTAATTTTGGTGGAGGTTTATAAGTACAAGTCACAGATATACAAGACAGATATAAGAACACATATTTGTAAAACAGCGGAAGAACAACAAACTTTTATTTCATAAAGTCAAATACGTGTTACAACAACATCCTTTCCAAAAAAAAACATAACATAACACTTTCATAATCTGTCTTGAGTACATTATTTAAAGAAGCATAAATAAAACACAGATAAACTGCAAAAGTCCCCATAGTGGATTGTCCAAAGCCATAGTTCAAAACAGGAAAGTCCAAGCAATACATTTCTCTTCTTCAAGCTGGATGTTAAGGCTGGTCAAGCTGCTGTGTTCCCTCCCTGAGGACCTGGGGGGGGGGGGGGGGGGGGAACGGAAGAAAGAAGACGAAAGAAAAGTAGAGTCAGACATAAAGCCTGAGTAAGTCTAGTACTATTTTGTCTATGAATAAAGAACTGGGTATGATAAGTATAAACAAGAAGTGGGCATGTACTATAAACTTGGTTAAGTTGTCTAGGGTCGAATATACTATCGTACCCCATGTTGATCTCTGAACCCATATAAACTAGTTTCCAACTGGCACCCCATAGTCAGGGTGATGTGATCCATTCTATGATGATCGGCTCCTACTCGCATAGTTACATGTGTCTTACGGCCCCCGATGTCTGTAGTTACCTATGCTGGTCCCACCATGGGGTGTATCAAGTCCCATGGCAGCGGCCCGACACAACCTTAGAATGCACAGGTATGCTACTGGTGCCCAGTGCTTTATT
The DNA here is from genome assembly GCA_030737875.1 of Allium sativum. Classification (NCBI taxonomy): domain Eukaryota; kingdom Viridiplantae; phylum Streptophyta; class Magnoliopsida; order Asparagales; family Amaryllidaceae; genus Allium; species Allium sativum. The sequence goes on from CM060921.1 coordinate 744,076,433, forward strand.
TTTCTGCGCCGGAGTGCGTGCACGCCCGCACACCATTAGAACCTACACTGCTACACCACCGCCGTCGCTTTGACCTCTTACAATCAGCCCAGTAATCGTGCCCCACCCTGCCTAGTTTCAGGGTATCTTGATACACCTTTTAGGGTTACTGCTGAAAAGGGTCCCCCGTTACTAGGTTTTCTATCTCTAGCCAACATGCTAAGTTGGTTAAGTGTTTCCTAACCTAACCCCACCAGTCCGTTTAGTTTAGCATGTTCCATTTTGATTAAGTCTTTAGTTCACTTAATCCTAACAATCCTGACTCAGCCTTAATTGTCTTATTAAGGCCCTGACCTCTCACATTAGACAGGTATTGTTGTGGCTGCCTGTTTCCGGTTGGTTCCGGGCAGTCTTACGCCACAACTCAGTCTAACCTCGGGTCCTTATTGGGCTCCATGTTTAACCTCCCACATTGGATAGGTATTGTTGTGACTACTGGACAGCCGGGCGGTTCCGGGCAGGTTTACATCACAACTCAATCCAACCTCGGGTTAAACACATCGTATGTTCTACATTTACATATTTTGTCATTCTTCTTTATTTATATGTAAATATTTGCGGCCCATTATTAAGTTAACGGTGTAAAGGTTACACCAATCATGGGCCCAACCCATACTTGAATTTGGGCCCTTCTATTTTATATTTTCATTCATTAATTAATTTTAACCCAACGTTATTTTCCCCCGTTTTACACGTCCGTTCATATATATTGGGCTTAGCCTTTTAAAGCCCAATTTAGCCATGCGAAAGGGGAGGCTTAAAGCGTGATTACATACACAAAGAGGGGAAGGTGAGCGTATGAACTTGCAATATGACGATGGGAATACAAAATAGAAACTGGTGTACTTGCATAGTAGTGACATATACTTTGGTCATAAAACATAGGTGACATGAATCAAAGCATGTGAACTTGTAATTGAGATATCATTATTGACACATGAACCTATATTTTTATTTAGGCATAATGTCAAACATAAGCATGGCATAAATACTTCTAGCATAAACATGGCATAATGTCAAACATAAGCATGGCATAAATACTTCTAGCATAAACATGGCATAATGTCAAACATAAGCATGGCATAAATACTTCTAGCATAAACATGGCATAATGTCAAACATAAGCATGGCATAAATACTTCTAGCATAAACATGGCATAATGTCAAACATAAGCATGGCATAAATACTTCTAGCATAAACATGGCATAATGTCAAACATAAGCATGGCATAAATATTCCTAATCATGGTTTTTGCTTTAAACTTGCAAAAAGGGATTTTTGAGTCTAACCTAGCCATGTCTCACATATGTTATCATATAATTCTTTTAAACAAGATAGACTTAATCATAGATTTCAATTATGCCAAATATCATTCATAGCCTAGCCATATCCATAAGTTTTGCAAAAGCATGACTTAATACATGGATTATGGTGTCAAAATTCCAACATAGTTTCATATGAACTATAACAACCAAACTTGTTTCAATTACTTGCAAAATGATTTATGCACAAAAATATACATCATGATGGCATAATAACAAAGCCCCAAACTCGCATGAATTTCAATCAACTACATACATGTAGCTTCAACATAGATTACATAATTTGCGCAATATTCCAAACGTATACTTGCATAGAACTACCGCATGTAGTTCTTTATAATGAATAACATAACTTTGCACAAATATGAATTACTTTATTATCCCAATTCAAGCATACAAATCAATACAGTTGTTTATTCATACCAAAGTAATACTCTACATACAATGGTTGCGGCGAATTCTCTAATTAAGAGATATGATTCCTTTGTTGAATTGATTGGCTTTAGGTTGCTTGAATTGCTTTAGGCTTTAGAACTTTCTTCCTAATTCTCTCTCTAGTCGGCGGCTACTCTTAGTCGTTCCTCAGCAACATGGCGGCTATGTTCTTAATTTGAATGAATAGATTAGGGTTTAGTCTAGGGTTGTTTATATAGAGGTTAGGAATTGATTAGGACCATTGATGTTGCTAGATTAGATCGTAGCCATTCATTAGATAGAGAGACCAATTAGAACCCGCCACCTAGCCCTAATGACAAAGCAGACCACAGAAATTCGACCAAACACAGACCTGGCCAGCCAGGTTGACTGGGCTCGACCAGGTCGACACCCCTGTCGACAGGGCTGTCGACATGGGTAGCCGAGGTCGACAACCCAGTCGACCTGGGTGGCCTAGGCGGGTGTTTATCCGCCCTGGCCCATTGGGCCCGATTTTTAATTATTTTATTGTGTTTGAATTTTAAATTTAATTCATAATTTCCGAAGGCCATATCTTCTTCATACGGACTACGTTTTTCGAAAACTCGGACTCTATTTCGCGTATTTTTCCGAGACGAACGCAATGGCGTATCCCGTTTCCCTTAGTTCTTTGATTTGAATTAATTATACTTTTAATTTGTTAATTTCACAGTTATAGAATTTTCGGGGTGTTACAACTTCGATCACCCAACATACCTTGCTACGATCACTTTGCCCCGTGAAGCCATAAATGGCTTCACTGCACTGATAACGTAGCCACTAATCCTTTGCTATGTCCACTTCCCTCATAGAATTATTCACCCCATCTGCGCTGGCTCATAGCCTTACCAATCCTTTACTATGTCCACTTGCCCCATAGAGTTATTCACCCCATCTGCGCTAGCTCATAATCTTACCAATCCTTTACTATGTCCACATGCCCCATGGAGTTATTCACCCCATCTGCGCTGGCTCATAGTCTTGCTACCATCACCTTACCCCTCGAGTCATAATGACTCTATTGCACTGATAAGTAGCCCATCATCCATTTTTAGTGGTGAATCGAAGTTATGAACGTCGACAACTCCTTAGCACACGTTACGCAGCACAGTCCAACCATGAAGTGAACTCATCGGTTCCCAATTGGATCCTGAGCTCTAACTTCCCATATTGGACTACCTTTGCATCTCGGGTTATTGGTCAATACTGGGTCGGGTCGAATTCCCTTCATGCCATCGGTTCGGGTCGGGTTCACTACGTTGCGTCATTCCTGGTCCTCCTCTGGTACGGTTCGGTTAGGGTCCACTCCATCGCGTCGGTTCGGGTCGGGTGTCCCACTTCGGGTTGGGTCGGGTGTCCCACTTCGGGTCGGGTCGGGTTGCCATATCCCATCCAGTTCGTCCTCCCGCTCCGATCAGCTCCCTCGTTCTTCATATGCTCCGATCCGATCCCCCTCTTTTAGTCGATCCGATCCCAGTTCAATTAGCATGGCCTTCCTTTTTGCCAGGTTTCTCAAGTGTCAAATTCTGATACGATCGAATCCCTTGCCCAGTTCAACTTATCCGATCCGAGCCTCCATATCCGATCCGATCCGAAAACCTGCACCGTTTCCTGAACCTTTTCCAGCAAGTGTGTTACGCCATTTGACGACGTTTTCGACCATTCTAACTATTGAAATCAATCACAAAGCATATCATACAGTCATAGCAACATGCATAATCAACCACAAACATCAAAACATCAATACGATAGGTTAAAATGGATCAAACATACCCAAAACCCCATATTTCCCCTTAAGCATGTTTAGGTGAAACTAATGATAGGATTAGCAAAACTTAACCAAATTAACCCAAATTCATATCAGAGGTCAAAGACATCATTTCGAATTTTATAAATATTTTTCCAGAATTTTATCATGTTTAAATTCGCTAATTAACACTAATTACCCTTAATTAGCCATAATTAGTGAGGAACTATGCAAATCACTCACCTTAGCCACAAACAAAACTAAGGTCTGAAATAAATCTCTGATTTGATGCAAATCCCAATGCTAAACAGCGGCTCCAATGTTGATTTGGTGTAGATCTCCCTTGATGTTGCCAAGCTTATTCCTTGATCAAAAGATGATTTGGAGGTGATTTAAAGGTTGGAGGCCATTTTTAGGGTTCCTCGGTGATAAGTGGAGGCTAGAAAACTGAAATGGAATGATTCTCTAACTCATTTCAGCCTCCCCATAACCCTAATCCCGAAATGGGTTATGGGCCTATCCACTAATCACCCTATTTGGCCCGGTTAAGCAGTTTTTCACCTTCCAAACCTTAATTCAGCCATATCTCTCAAACTGTAAGTCCGTTTGGCTATAACCATCAAACGAATCTAATGGAAGTGGTTTGAGGTCAAAATTCCTTTCCAGTCAAAAGTTATGGCCAAAACAGGATCAGCTAGGGGCAAAATGGTCATTTAAAAATTGACAAAAATCATGAACATGGGAAATGACTCCAATAGATGTTTCCCAAAGTTACATGACCATACGACTTCATATGTGAAAGAAATAAATATTCTACGATCCTCCGATGCGTGGAATGCGGGTCGTTACACTCTTCCCCCCTTAAGAAATTTCGCCCCTGAAATTCCCTAGTCACAACACACAAAAGGGTCCCGCATGCCTATCAATCATAAAACAACAATCAAACATGCAAAACAGGTCTATCCTAGCATGCGGAATAACTAAATTACGAAGTAGATCTTACCAGGCAAAGAGTTCTGGATACACCTTCCTAATGCTCTCCTCTGTCTCCCAAGTACAACCATTCTCGTTCTCGCTCCACTGAACCTTGACTAGCTTCACCGCCTTCCTTCGAAGTTGCTTCGTATCGTGCCCCACAGCACGAGTCGGCTTGCAGTTCCCAACCGCCTCGGGTTCTACTTCGAAGTCCTCTAACTGATCAGGTGAAATAGTCATATCTGAGTCGTGAACGAACTTTCTTAGTTGGGAAACATGAAATACGTTGTGAACTCCCGCCATCTTCTCTGGTAAGCCAACTTTATACGCTAAATTCTCGACTAATTCAAGAACAGGGAATGGGCCAACAAATCTTGGTGCCAACTTGCCTCTCCTGCAGAATCGTATCACGCTCTTCAACGGAGAAATCTTGACAAACACCAAGTCGCCAACGGAGAATTTTAAGTCTCTTCTCCTTTTATCAGCATAACTCTTCTGCCTATCCTGGGCAGCCTTCATTCGTTGTTGAGTGATCTTAATCTTATCCGAAGTTTCCCTCACCACATCTGGTCCAAGCATAAACTTCTCGCCAGTCTCTATCCAACATGATGGTGAGTTGCACGGTCTTCCGTACAAAGCTTCATATGGAGCCATACCGATACTGGATTGGTAGCTATTATTGTATGCAAACTCTACTAGATGCAAATGGTCATCCCATGATCCACCAAAATCCAATATACAAGCTCTCAAGAGATCTTCCAATATACGATTCACCCTCTCCGTCTGACCGTCGGTCGGAGGATGATATGCGGTACTGAGATGTAATTCTGACCCTAGAGTCTCTTGTAAGCTCTTCCAAAACCCACTAGTGAACAACGGGTCTCGGTCGCTCACAATGCTTTTAGGTACTCCATGAAATCTCACTGCCCACTTCATATACAAATCTGCTAACTTAGCTGCCATTCTGGTCGATTTGACTGGTATAAATCTTGCGCTCTTAGCCAATCGATCCACAATTACCCAAATGTTATCATATCCCGATCTAGTCCTTGGTAAACCATCGATGAAATCCATCGAGACTTGCTCCCATTTCCATTCGGGAATTTGTAATGGTTGCAACAACCCACTAGGCTTCTTTTGTTCGGCTTTAACTAGCTGGCAATTCATGCATTTGGATATAAACTTCCCAAACTCTCTTTTCATCCCTTCCCAGTAGTAAGTCTGCTTCATGTCTCGATACATCTTATTACCACCAGGGTGTATAGTCAGTTTTGAGTGATGACACTCTCTAAGCACTTCATCTCTCAAACCATTCACGTTGGGTACAACTAGTCTTCCATTCTTTCGAAGCCATCCATCTCGATCAAGCCCATACACAATCATCTCCTCACCGTCGATGTTCATCTCTAACTTGGAGATGATTTCCAATAGATTAGGATCATCCCTCTAGCTAAAACCAATCCGCTCTATCAAAGTGGGTCTGATTGCCAAACTAGCTAGCATGACTGGATCCAATTCGCACTTTGGTCTGAAATCAAACCCCACGATATACTCCAGTTGCTTCCATTCAAGAAACATTGCCCCTAAACTGGCATGTCTCCTACTCAAGGCATCGGCTACCGCATTACCTTTCCCAGGTGTGTATGCGATATCAAAATCATACGAAGCCAAGAACTCTAACCATCTCTGCTGACGGAGATTCAGATCTTTTTAGGAGAAGAGATACTTTAACGATTTATGATCGATAAACAACTCAAACCTTTCTCCCAAGAGATAATGTCTCCACATCTTCAGCGCAAACACGATCGCTGCTAATTCCAAATCATGGGTAGGATACTTCTTCTCATGCGGCTTTAGCTGTCGACTAGCATAAGCTACAACCCTACCTCCTTGCATCAATACAGCACCTAGTCTGGTACCACAAGCATCCGTGTATACCGTCATCTCTTCATTTCCCTTAGGAATGACTAATACTGGCGCACGCGTCAAATTCTCTTTTAGACTCTTGAATGCATTCTCACACACTCCGTCCCAGACGAAGGACTGATTCTTCTTAGTCAACCGAGTCAACGGTGCTGCTATCTTGGAGAAGTCCTGGATAAACTTACGATAATATCTAGCTAATCCCAAGAAACTTCTTACATCTGTTGCATTCTTGGGCGTAGGCTAATCCTGTACCGTAGCTACCTTCGCAGGGTCCACGGCAATACCAATCTCTGAAACAACATGACCCAAGAATCTCACTTCCCTTCTCCAAAAATGACACTTAGAGAATTTCGCTTTTAATTGGTGTTTCCTCAAAACCTCCATCACTATCCTCAAGTGTCCCTTGTGTTCCTCCTCTGTCCTCGAATAAACAAGTATATCATCCATGAACACAAGAAAAAACTTATTCAACTGATCTCTGAATACTCGATTCAAAAGATCCACAAAGTAGGCTGGTGCATTGGTCAACCCAAATGGCATGACCAACCGCTCATAAAATCCAGACGGCGTCCTAAATGTCGTTTTCAGAACACTCTCATTCGCTACTCGTAGCTGATGAAATCCTGTTGCGAGGTCAAATTGGGAGAACACTCTTGCTCCTTCCAGTTGATCAAACAAATCATTTATCCGCGGTAGAGGATACTTATTCTTCCTCGTTACCTTATTCAACTCGCGATAGTACACACACAAACGAAGGGAACCATCTGCCTTAGTGGCAAACACAACTGGTGCTCCTCACTCGGAGACATTCCTTCTAATAAGTCCCTTCTTCAAAAGATTGCTGACTTGCACCCCGAGCTCTCGCTGCTCTCTTGGTGCCATACGACAAAGTGGCATCACTATAGGTCTGGCATCTTTCACTAAATCAATACGGAACTCAATCTCTTGGTGTGGTGGAAGCCCGGTCACCTCCTCGAAGACGTCCGGATACTGGCCAACCACGGGCACATCTGACAGCTCATCCTGCGGGATGTCGAGGGAATTTACAAAACTAGCCATAACCCCATCACTAGGTAAACTACCAAACACTACCTTCCGCCCATCATCCACCCTAACTGTCACCAAAATGCACTCACAGTCTACCACCACCCTGTATCACAAACAAACATACATCCATGACTCGATAAGACCAAACTCTTGCAAATCATACTAAGGCTAGTCGAACCACCAATCGGGTTCATCACAACCAATGGTCTATCGACTATCTCGGGTTCCAGTCCCAACCTATCTACCAGGTCACTAGATATGAAGGAACGGGAAGCCCCAGTATCAAACAAAACTCGAACTGGTACATCATAAATAGAAAGCATACCTTGAATAACAACATTCTTTCCTTTCTCCGCCGTAGTTGGGGCATTCGACGAAGAAGGAACAGCATCAATAGCATATGCTTTCACAATCTGTTTCTCCTTAAGAGGTTGCGGACACTTATCCTTGAAATGTCCCACTTGACCACAGTTGAAGCACTTCTTATCCGCTGTCTTGGCCCAACAATCTTTGGCATAATGGCCCTTCTTACCACAGCTGAAGCACTCAACATCCTTCTTGTTCTTTTTATGGCCACCCTTAGATTGGTCCTGCTTCCTCTTATTCTGAGAGTTATTCTTGCCTCCACCTCCTGCTTGCGGCTTTGGCCCTTCTGCAGATGCAGCCTCGGTCTTTGACTTAGGGTAAAAGCTCTCTGATCTCAAGGCTTTCCCCACAATCGATTCAAAAGTCTCATCGATGTGGTTAATAAGCCTTTCCCCTAAGTATCCATCCAAACCAGTAATGAACTTCTCGTTCTTCTTCTCAGGATTATCGATAAGAGATAGTCCATACTTTGACAAAGTGTCGAACTCAGCAATATTGTCAGAAACTGCCCTACCATTCTGCTTGAGCTCTAAGAATCTCTTAAACAGCACTGACTTCTGGGCAGTTGGAATGAACTTCTCGCTAAAGCGAGCCTTGAACTGATCCCAAGTAACCTAATCTTCTGGAGTAGCTGTTCTAATGGCATTCCACCAATTCATCGCTCGCCCTTGCAGTTGACAAGACGCTAGCCTTCTCTTCATCGCCTCCTCAAGACCCAAGTCGTCGAACATACGGTCACAGCTATCCATCCAGTCTTGAACATCTGTGGCCGACTCCGTCCCGTGGAATGGCTTCCCACCAAGATTAGTGTAATCCTTGCACAACTTGGCGAAATCTACCCTAGGCACCTGCACTACTGGGCCAACACCAACACCGGGATTGGGAACTGCCCCTTGCACTTCTCTAAGCATGTCTCTCATGAGGTCAGTAAACATCTCCCTCATGTCAGCAGCATTCCCATGGTTGGTCCCCCTACCAGTACCCCTCGTGTCTCGACTCATCGTTAATCTGGAAAAGGGAAACGATTAACGACCCCATAGTGGTGCTTGTGCAGTACGACTTCATCTTTATACTACTAATAGTATATACATATATAGCTTTGAAAACCAAAGTAATCACAAATACGCGCTCTTATATACGTACTATCTCTGCCTAGTGTCTTTCCCTAGGTTAACTATGCAACCTAGAGCACTGGTACCAAATGTGACGGCCCGCCCTGCACCAACTGACATTTACTCCAAAGGTGCGTTGTACACATGTCCAGTTGGCACGGAACGGGTCGCCTGAAGGAAAGGGAAGAAGGAAATGAACTGACAAAGAACCTGTAGAATGTCTCACAGTGCATAGGATAAAATATAATAATAACATACTGGCATAAAACAGGTGAGACAATGCATAAGCTGAAACAACTAACATAGCAGCGGAAAATATAAGTGCAGCTTATGATCCAAGATTAAACATTATTACAACTTTTCAAACCGTCTCAAAGCAAAAGCAAGATAAAGGAGGCACACTACTAATGCCCAAAGTAGCGACACCAATGACACAGGGAGAATATATATAATACGTGGAAGCCTCCTGCCCGCCTCCGAATCAGCTACTCGCGCATCACCAGCTAACCTGTCTCTAGTCTGCTCGTGTGAGCACCCAGAGTAATAAGAGGAGACATAAAACTCTGGGTCAGACATAAAGCCTAGCATGAGCGATAAGCATCTAAACAGAACAATAATAGGTAGACTAAAACATACCTGAATCTGCAACCAAAGAATTAGCACTACATATCGTACAACACTGTAAGGTGCCATATCAAATGGTGTAAAGATACGGAGGTGGGGGTGTGCATGTCATAGTGATGGAAAACAATCAAACATAGCATCCATCCTCACATCTCTCACTCAGTGCGTAAAGCATACGATATTCACCACTTTGAACACCCAACATACCTTACTACGATCACTTTGCCCCATGATGTCATAAATGGCTTCACTGCACTGATAACGTAGCCACTAATCCTTTGTTATGTCCACTTGCCCCATGGAGTTATTCACCCCATCTGCGCTGGCTCATAGCCTAACCAATCCTGTACTATGTCCACTTGCCCCATAGAGTTATTCACCCCATCTACGCTGGCTCATAGTCTTACCAATCCTTTACTATGTCCACTTGCACCATGGAGTTATTCACCCCATCTGCGCTGGCTCATAGTCTTGCTACGATCACCTTGCCCCTCGAGTCATAATGACTCTACTGCACTGATAAGTAGCCCATCATCCGTTTTTAGTGGTGAATCGAAGTTATGAACGTCAACAACTCCTTAACACACGTCTCGCAGCAAAGTCCAACCATGAAGTGAACTCATCGGTTCCCAATTGGATCCTGAGCTCTAACTTCCCGTATTGGACTACCTTTGCATCTCGGGTTATTGGTCAATACTGGGTCGGGTCGGATTCCCTTCAAGCCATCGGTTTGGGTCGGGTTCACTACGTTGCATCGTTCCTGGTCCTCCTCTAGTATGGTTCGGTTCGGGTCCACTCCATCGCGTCAGTTCGGGTCGGGTGTCCCACTTCGGGTCGGGTTGGGTTGCCATATCCCATCCTGTTCGTGCTCCCGCTCCGATCAGCTCCCTCGTTCTTCATATGCTCTGATCCGATCCCCCTCTTTTAGCCGATCTGATCCCAGTTCAATTAGCATGGCCTTCGTTTTTGCCAGGTTTCTCAAGTGTCAAGTTCCGATCCGATCGAATCCCTTGCCCAGTTCAACTTATCCGATCCGAGCCTCCATATCCGATCCGATCCGAAAACCTGCACTATTTCCTGAACCTTTTCCAGCAAGTGTGTTACGCCATTCGACGACGTTTTTGACCATTTTAACTATTGAAATCAATCACAAAGCATATCATATAGTCATAGCAACATGCATAATCAACCACAAACATCAAAACATCAATATGATAGGTTAAAATGGATCAAACATACCCAAAACCCCATATTTTCCCTTAAGCATGTTTAGGTGAAACTAATGATAGGATTAGCAAAACTTAACCAAATTAACCCAAATTCATATAAGAGGTCTAAGACATCATTTCGAAATTTATAAATATTTTTCCAGAATTTTATCATGTTTAAATTCGCTAATTAACACTAATTACCCTTAATTAGCCATAATTAGTGAGGAACTATGCAAATCACTCAACTTAGCCACAAACAAAACTAAGATCTGAAATAAATCTCTGATTTGACACAAATCCCAAAGCTAAACAGCGGCTCCAATGTTGATTTGGTGTAGATCTCCCTTGATTCGATGTTGCTAAGCTTAATCCTTGATCAAAAGATGATTTGGATGTGATTTAGAGGTTGGAGGCCATTTTTATGGTTCCTTGGTGCTAAGTGGAGGCTAGAAAACTGAAATGGAATGATTCTCTAACTCATTTCAGCCTCCCCATAACCCTGATCCCGAAATGGGTTATGGGCCTATCCACTAATCACCCTATTTGGCCCGGTTAAGCAGTTTTTCACCTTCCAAACCTTAATTCAGCCATATCTCCCAAACGGTAAGTCCGTTTGGCTGTTATGACCACTCTACGGAAAGGTAAACCATCAAACAAATCTAATGGAAGTGGTTTCAGGTCAAAATTCCTTTCTAGTCAAAAGTTATGGCCAAAACAGGATCAGCTAAGGGCAAAATGGTCATTTAAAAATCGACAAAAATCATACGACTTCATATGTGAAAGAAATAAATATTCTACGATCCTCCGATGCGTGGAATGCGGGTCGTTACACCAATGGACATATAAATATAGATACATACACGTGTTGATACGTTTGTATTATGACGATCCTTATACATGCGTACATACATATTTAATATATATGTACATACACAAATGCATTTGTCACATAATCAAAAAAAAAACATTAGGATCTTAAGATGCTAAAAGTTAATAGTACTTTGGCCTAATTAAAAACATCCATATACCCACGCATATTAAAACTGAAAGATAATGGTAATACTTTTGTACAATGGTGACCTTAATTCATCTGTATATCTCTGACAATTATATACAATGCTGTAACAATAAGATTGAATCTATTACAAATATTAGCCGAAAAGAAGATGTTTTATCCATCAATCTCCTATAAACTTTTGCTTCTATCACTCGTCCTCATATTTAATTTGTAAGTATGGGTACTAGAAGCTAATGCCTTTATATGCCATTTTATCTTGTAGAAAAAGACTTCCGTGACGCTATCATTATCATCTGCATTGTTATATGATTCAACTCAAGCATGTATCTTTTGTAAAACGTAAAAAATCACGGATAGAACACTCCACAGACCCGTGATCGATAAGAATACAAATTGTTAACAAAATATTAATTACATCTGATATAGTTCTGGTAGATAAAAATATCTCAAAAAATAAAGTAATATTGTTTTGAGTCATAAAACATACAGACTGATGTATCACTAAGTTTCTGTAAATAGTACTTTTCAAAACAACCATTTGCAATGTTGAAGCGACTAATATTTTATTAAAACTAAAACCTTTTGCATTAATGCATGAGGAAGCCCACAAGAAATTATCTAATGATGGCCCCTGTAAGTTGATATATTGTTGCGTGTTGGCCCAATAGAAACAGAAAAATGAAATAGCAATATGGACTAAGCAGCAAATAATGCAACTTCTGATTTGTAATGATTGACATTTTCTACATTAAAATAAATAAATAAATAAACCCTAACATTTCAGTATGAAAAAAAGATACGTTAGTTTTAAACAAATCACACGCATATGAATCCAAAAGTATGAGGAGTAATGGAGTATTTTCTTGCTAAAAACTAATAGTAAAAAGCACACGTTATGTGGTCCTGTGTGTGTATATAGCACAGGAAACATTACCAAAATGAACTTACATGAAATGATGTCAGAGACCCAGGTACAAAAATATATATCTAAAGCACGCATATCTAAACTCAATTTATTTGCAACCCAGGGCCTTCCAAATTTTTAAACACTTTTGATCAGTGCCACAACATTTCTGTCATCATCCATCCAAAAAGCCTGAAAATCCAAACTTGGATGTAAATTTCTATACAAAAGAAAATTATAAACACTTGGTAAATTAGAGCATCAATATATCATTTAACACTCCTATTAACACAACTAAAAATCAAAAATATAAGTATGATAATTATTTTTCCTTTTAAAGGATTCTCGTAAAGCATTTTGGTTCTGCAAATAATCAGTAGTTGGTTATTTAGGTGTCAAGTTAAAGGTAGAGCATATATGGTTCTATAAATTACCAAATGTTATTTCTAAATTTGTATCAATTCCCATAGATCTTAAGTCGAACAGCTGCATCAAGAACCAGATCACGAAACAACTACCTTATAATAGTTACAACAAAATTTCATGGTCAAGGAAAATGGTAAAGTATAAAGGGGTAGAATGCTTAACATGTAAATATATTCCATTCAATTTGATTCCTTACGTAATTGTGCTGAGGGCGATTTAGGCAATTTTAAACTTGTTTTTTATTTCTTTTTTCTTTTTCCTATTTTCTTTTGTATTTTATTCAAAATTCTCTTTTATGCGACTTGGCCCTTCAAAATATTTCCCAAAAATATCTTTATGGCTGTTCACTACCAGAATTTTGGTCATTCTTTGTATCAAGAGACCTACAAAATTCAAAAAATTCCATAGATGAGTATAGAAAGTGAATTATGCTTAAGCAACAGAAACACATTCATTTAATCATCAAAACAGGAAAACTCAAATTCTAAAATATAATGTCCTTCTGGCGTTAAGTTCAAACATCCATGTTATTTCATGATAATCGAAACTCTTTTATGATTGGATTCCTCTAGCAAACCAATCTATGTTTAGGATTATGTGAACTTATAAATAGAATACTGTACCTAAAAAAATTTGAAAGCGGGTAGGAAATCTTTTGACCATTCAATTTAGGGAGAAGCTTGAAATGTGATGAACACCGCAATAGTGATCCAAAAAGTGAAGAGATATCATTCCACTAAATACGTTCAGATACACTGACTCCTAATTATGACATGCAGTGAACGATATATAAATTTAAAATGGTGAAGTAATTATTGTTTTTATTGATTGTAATGGTTGAATGCATGCATGGATATAATACAATTAACATGATTAACCTGTCTATGAATTTTCAAAATCTAGCATATACTGGCACAAATCAACCAAATATTTATGTACTCGGTCATACATATACATACATACATACATATATATATATATATAACCAATCACATCTCAAGACAAATCAGGTGTCAATGACTAAATTAAGTCATTTGATTCTTTATCCTATACTAATACAATATGAATCAAAATATGTATCCCCTTGGAATGTTTAATGTTGCATATAAATAAGTTGCACATAGGTATATTTTTATATTTGTTGCACTAAATTTTGTATTAACAAAAGTTAACTCAGGTTGATAGCCAAAAACCATACTATAGAAGGTTTAATAAAGAACAAAATAAAACATGAAAAGCAATTATCAAAAGAGATTTAAACTCAAGTTGGAAGATTCATGACATATAGCCACGTATATTTGTAGAAGCAATACACTATTAGTTGGCTTTCAACATCTACCTTTGACTTAGACAATTTACCTTTTAAATCCTTTTGACATGGAATATCATCTAGAAAAGCTTGCACCTCCACCTACGTGTCGACCTCCAATCTTTTGCTTTAAAGTTTGAACTTTTTCACAAATCACTACTAACAATAAGCATAGTTTTATTTGCAAATTACTGAAGATAAAATAGTGCATGCTGCTGTAGAAAGTACAATGTTGTAACATTATGTTTTTACATATAAGCTATCATGCATATCAATAAATGTGAGTGAGACAATATTTTCATAGAAAAATTAGTAAATAACATCAAACACACACAGACATGATTTTCTATATACAGATCAGCAAAAGTCTATATTTTCTTATGAGACATACTTAGGATTAAAATAATGACCATTGTTGCCTATATATGGTTATCAAGCCATTCTTTCTATGTGAATTAATGAGAACTTGCTAATAAAAATCACCCAAAAATAATCAAATAACATACACACACAAAAATATCAACAAAATTTCTATAATTATCCAGAAAAACAATTCATTTTTATTTCTATATACTGATCAAGTCCGAATACGAAATTATGATTAAGGTCTGATGCAGAATCAAGATAACTAACCAATATTTCTTTTAAATTTGTTCCGAGGATGGAAGCAATATGACGGTTGGATGCTCTTGGAGCAATGCCTACGATTCTGACTCCACATGAATCATTAACCAGGGGAAGAATACCTCTCCTACCCTGTCTCTACTTATAATAAGATTAGATACAATAACTACCTTGTTAAGCACAAAAACATAAAATATGTTGTTATTTCCATATAACCATTGAGCTACGCATCAAATTGACATTAAATGGAAGATAGAGGCCACTACATCTACCTATCTAGTAAAACAGAGAAAGCTACTTTGAACTATAAAATATTTGTTTAATTCAATACATGGTGTCCCCGATCTCATTTAGATATAAAACCATAGTTTAAACTGACAGAACTGAAAAGTGACAGCATTTAGGAATGATTATGAAAAAGGAGAAACTACCATACCCAATATTCATCAATTTTATTTGTGCCTGCTTCAATTATTCTCTAACAATATTATCTTTCATCATTGTAAAGACACATTTACATACCATGTTTAACTTATTATCGAAAACTAATTATTAATTACAAACCAATTCATATTTAACTTATATTTTGAAAGTCACTAATTTTATCTTATTGTGACCAGTCAATCCGTTAATTTCACTGAACTTCCACGAAAAGAGCTATTAATCAAATGACAGCTGAGGGATTTTATTTTGATGTCCTTTTAAGTGCTAAAAATGAAAATTATCTGAATTGCTCTATATCACCCTCAAGTAGTTGGACCGATAACTTTATATTCATTCAATTAACAGAAGTCTGGTACAAATTCTGTAAAAAGAAATACCGATTCAGAAAAAAATATAAAAAACATAAACTGCTATTTGAAGTTTTGTAAAAAGCCAAGTGTAACCCTTAACATACGCGTTTTAATACATGTTACTTATTTGATAACGCAAAGATTGCTGGATGAGGAAGGTCGTGTGGATTAGGTTGGACAAAAAATAAAAATTATGAAATGACGCTTTTACTAAAGGAAATTCGTTTTTTGCGACTGTTGCGTTTTACAAACTCAGGAGGTCTGTGAGCACTACATTCTAAATTTAGTAATTATAATATAGTATAGATGAGTTACATGAGCTTTTTGCTTGCTCTGTTGATGGTCTATGTTGGATTTTCCTTTACTTTATTGATATATTGCTTCTCACATTAAGTCTGCTCTGCAATCCGTATGAAAAAAGCAGTAAACACAATTTGGAATATTGATATATATGAGTAAGAGGATAGTTCCTGGAGGTTGGCAAGCAACAAAGACTTTCCTTATCAAATTTCGCATCCGATACTAGATACTAAGAACATAATAAATGATTTAGCATGTAAGCAAGATTCTGGAACACTTTCTATAATTGCCCTTGACATCGAATTCAATAACTGCAGCAACAGTTCCACAACAAATTTTAGCAAAAACAACACAACACATTTCATTAACAATTTACCTGATGCGAAAAATAAAGTCATGCATAGCAGAATAATGCGTAAAATACGACACGTTTCAATTACCTTGCCAGACATCGCCTGTTGCATTTTGAGCATAATGGATTCAGATGGCATACGACGAGAGAAACCAATGGTCTAATCGGCTTTGAGGCAGACTGAAGGAGGCAGTCGTCGATCGGAGGAGAGGCGGCGGTTGATATGAGGGGGAAGCAACAGTTATTCTGAGGGGAGGCAGCGGTAGACTGAGAGATCGCCGCGGTTGATCTGAGGGGAAGCAGCAGTTTTTCTGAGGGGAGGCTGCGGTAGACTGAGAGATCTGGGTTTTTTTTTAATCTTACGGTCGACAATGAGAAATAGTGATTGGGACTAACGGTGATTTATTTATGGATAATTGTATCGAGCTAGGCTTTGATGCTTTCATTTGTATTATTTGTGTATGACAAGTTAATGAAATTGAACATTTATTAAATATTAAATTATAATAAAATATGTAATTTATTTCAAGTTGGACAGATATTTATCCCGATGCCGCCATATTTCTATTCGTTTCCAAATATTATTAAGGCTACTGTACATTCAGATCCACCTTCTGAATGTTTGATATTTTCGTTATCAATGGTTGAAAATGAAATAGTCGATATTTCCCATATCAATATGATTTTGGTTACTGAAAGGGGACCAGGATGGTATAATTGAAACATATTAATGGTTGAAAACATAAAATCAAAACAAAATGATTACGGAATGTTTGTGTTTCGTTATTACTTTTAAAATTCATAATTGTACGAAAACAAGAGAAAACGAGTAAAACTACTTTTAAAAACAATAGATATACTTCAGAAAATTTTAAAGTTTTTCAACTATGAAACGGAAATATTAATTTAATAATTAAATATCAAATACAAGATAATTAAAATTACTTGTTAATTATTTTAATTACTAATTAATTATTAATTATTAGTCTTACTTAATGATTATTTAATACAGACTATTTAATAGTATTAATTATTAGAAAATACTGCTTTTTATTTATTAGTTATTTATTACCAATTGTTACTTATTACTTATTAATTATTACTGAATATTAATTATTAGGTACTAATCATTATATGCCTTTTAGTAATTATTATTTCTTAATCATAAATAAAAATTAACTATAATTTACTAATTATTAATGACTAATCATAATAAATTATTGAATATAAAATATAATTAATAGTTATAGAAAACAATTATCTATGGCATATCTATAATATAAAATTATATTTTATAATTTTATAATTATTTTAACATTTTTAAAATTTGGAATAATGTTTATAATTATTATTTTTGAATTTTTGTCAAAATTTCAAATTTTAATTCTAATTTTTTTAATATTAGAAAATTTATCTTAGAAATTTTCAAATCTTAATTTTTTTGTAACATTCAATATAAAATATAACAAGTATTTACATTATTAAATAGTAAAAAGGTAATAATAAATATCACTTCCTAATTATTAGAAATTACACATTAATAAAAAATTATTAAAAGTAAAGTATCAAATACATAGTAAATTGTTAGCCCACTTTGTGAACTGGGCAACAAAAAGTCGAGATGTGAAACATTGAAGAACTTAAAGAGCATTATAGCGGATCGGATCGGAGCGATGTAGCGGGTCGGATCGGATAAGTTTTGCTGTTCGGATCGGTGAGCTATTACTGTTGGAATCAGAGAGGCACAACTGTTCGGATCGGAAAGCAACCTACTGCCAGTTGGAGCGGAGGGCTACCTGCTACAAAGACAGATCGGAACGGGGTGAAAGTGGACGAAGACTTAGCCTTGGGACAAAACCGGATCGGATCGGGTACCCCGATCCGAACCCCTCCTGTACACTCCTCCGATCCGAACCCATGTTCCACGTCACTCTCCCTCATGATCGCCTGGTTATTTGGAGCGGCTATGACCAGTTCCTACCCACAACGTCCACTGCTCTGATGCGTTGTCAACACAGAAATCCATCCGAACCCGAGGCTGATGGGATGGATGACACGTGGCTCCGATCCGGATCGGGTTCTGAGCAAATTTTCACCTATAAATACCCTGTCTGGAGACAATGGAGACGATCTTCTTTTTGGCACTTGGAGAGTTCAACCACTTTCATAAACCGAATTCCAGCACTCCCGGATAATCCAAATAGTCTTTCAACATTTGTTTTTAGACAATTGAGTGAATGTAAGTGAGTTCTGAGAGAAATTGAGTGAATATTTCATTGTAATTGCAACTACATCATTGAAAATAGTGATTGACAAGTAGACGTAGGCATTTCTTCGCCGAACCACTATAAATTCTACGGCTCTATTTTATTTTTGATCTTATTTCCTTCTGCTTTTAATCAATTTGGGTGTTAAAACCACTTTTTGGTCTAACATTTTGGTGCTTTCACTGAGAACAATCTGAATTCTCTGTTTTTCGGGATTATCGTTCTACTTTTTGGACCGTTGAGTTCAAAGAAGTTAATCCTCAAGTTTCGACGCTCTTGGATATTTGTTGAATTGATTGTTGAAGAACCATGGCCAAAGGAAAAGGCAAAGAAGTTCAATCTAGTCGAGGAAATCGAGTTGGCGAAGATCACCAAAATGCGGTCGTGACAAGGTCTCGTAAGCAGAGCTCAGCAGCAGGACGGACCGATATAGGAAACCCGAACCGCCTACAGGGGGAGAGCTCCGATCCGATCCGGGTAGGAGAATCTGAAGCAGTGCATTCTCCCAACCTGAACCGACCCGAGCAACTTGCCCTACACCGACCCGACCTGGCTTTCCAGCTCCGACCCGAACAGGCTTCCCAGCTCCGACCCAACCCGATATCCCATCTCCGAACCGACCCATCACTTGGTGATGTAGGAACCTCTACTCAAGCCCCTACAAATGCTCTGATTCCAGCCACCATGGTCAATGGTCAGGTTAATCCATCCGCGCCCATTACTCAAGGAGATTTCTCGCGCCTACTTGACATGCTTGAGAGTACTAAGGGAGGCTATGAAAATCCACGAGCGCACCAGTCTCATGATGCAAGAAAATATGAGACTCATGAGCAGGGAAATTAGCGAACTCCGTAGATAGAGAACCCCATCCCCGGTTCGTCACACACCAGTGGATCAGTCTTCTTCTTTCGAGGAAGAGCGGCCCCGTGAACGAAGGCCGCTCGAACGACCTCAGAATTTGGAGCAGCTGACATTCGGATCTTTGGGGTCTCGCGAGGATATTGCACGAGCACTAGGAAACAATGATCCCACTCAGGGGCAAAGGCTCCAGTCCCCTCCTCCCGAGATCGACCGGGAGCGTAGGGAACGGAGATGAGCAGAAGCAGCTCAAAGAAGAAGGGCATCTCCTGAACAAGAGCCCAGAAGGAACCCGGATACCAGGGCCAGGGAACCTGAACGACCCCTAACTAATGCTGATGTACAGGAAATGGTACGCCAGATTATGTCCGAGAGCCGGAACTATACCAATGAAGATTATGGCATTGAGCGAAGCCATACTCCTTTCACTGACGACATCCTCGACTTTCAGTTTCCCCGGCGTTTTAACCTGCCACAGATGGACAAGTACAATGGGATAACTAATCCAGGATAGCATTTGATGCGATACTCGTGGCTCATGAATGTTGTTGCTGCTCCTGATGCAGTGAAGTGTAAGGCATTCCCGATCTCTATAGAAGATGTGGCGCTGTTGTGGTTTACCCGACTTCCCCCTCGTTCGGTATCGAATTATAGGGAATTGAGCGAACGTTTTATGAATCAGTTCCGACTTCATACCCGAAAGTCCAAAAGTGTCATTGAATTATCAAGAATTAAGCAGGCACCAGGAGAGTCTTTGAGGTCATATCTTGACCGTTTTAACTTAGGTGTGACTGAAGTTAGTGACCCACATGAGCCCACCATCTTGATGGCATTAAAGGAAGGAGTCGATCCTGAATCCGAGTTTGGAGATTACCTTTCTGGGAAGACACCCTCCACGAGAGAGATATTCTATGAAAAGGCCGATATTTATTTAAGACGAGAGGAGGCCAAGGCAAACCGAAAGAGAAAGTCTGAAGCGGCTTCAAAAGAAAATGTTCAGAGTAACATCGCCGTGAAGCAGTCTAGGGAAAGTTCCGGAAAAGTTGAAGTAAATGTGGGAAACAAGGGTGGAAACAACAATTCTGGAAACAGGGGCAACAACAACAACCGTAATGCGAATGGTAACAGAAGAAATAGAAATAGGGGAAGTGATCCTAACAAAAGACCCCGATTCCAGACTTATGAGAATTATACACCGTTGAACGACACTCTGGAGAACATTTACTTGGACACATACAATGTTTTGCAATATAAAAGACCGCCACCTCGCGACTCAACAGAGAAAGAAATGGCAACTGGGAAGTTTTGTTTGTTTCATGGAACTCATGGGCATTCAACCAATGAATGTCAGCATTTGAGAGACGCGATTGAGAAGCTGCTGCGCGAAGGGAAACTGGATGAATATAAGGTTGCCCCGAGGGACAGGGGGCAAGGAGAGCAGGCTCCAAAACAGATTCAATCTTCTCCCAAGCCTACAGAGCAGCAGAAAGGCAAGGGAATTGTTATCAACTCCATAGTGGGTGGACCCCACCCAGCAATCCGTAGTTTTAGAGAAATGGATCAATATGTAAATGCTGCCAAGCGCGTGGATGTGAATGAAGGTGATGATTTGGAAGATATCGCCCCCATAAAACAATAGAAGACAATGTTTGACGACGTGGTATTCCGTAGCAGAGATAGTACCGGGATCCAGTCACCCACCGATGATCCATTGGTCATTACTACCACCATTGGGCCGGCCTTGGTTCATAAGGTGTTAGTAGACAAAGGAAGCTCTGTTAATATTTTATTTAAAAAGTCATTCGATCAGATGAAGCTTGAATCTGAAGATTTGAAGCCATGTGAAGGTTGGATCCGAGGCTTCAACGGGGCGTCAACAGCTCCCATGGGGTACATAGAATTGCCCCTAACCTTGGGGCAAGGAGAACGCCGAAGAGTACAAATGCTTCAATTCGTAGTGTTGGACGTAGATTCGCCTTATAATGCATTTTTGGGAAGGCCTGCCCTTGCTGAATTCAGGGCTTGCATCGCCCCTTGGTGTTTATTGCTTAAGTTCCCAACTGAAGCCAGAACTGGGGTAATGAGAGGGGATCAAGTCTCTAGACGGGCCTGCTATGTTGCCGAATTGAAGATGTTGATGAAAGGACTTAACATCGAGAGTAAAGATGCTTCGCCTCCTCCAAAAGAGGGTTCGGCGTAGCAATTAGAGGGACCGGCCCCGAAGGAGTTGCCCAAAGGAACGCCTGAAGACCTGGATCCCAGAAAAGACGAGGAACCAGAAACTAGAAATGCAACTCCTAATGATGCGACAGTGGACATTCCCATTGATGAAGCTGATCGAACAAGAGTTTTGAAGATTGGATCTCAGTTGGATCCACGTTGGGCCGAAGAACTAACAGACTTCTTGAAGGCGAACTTGGACGTGTTTTGCCTGGACCCACGCTGACATGTATGGGATATCACCATCCATCATAAGTCACTCCCTAAATGTAAACCCGAAACACCCGCATGTGAAGCAAAAGAGACGTATGCTGGGCCCAGAGAGGTCAGCTGCTCTCAAAGAAGAAGTGGAGAAGCTGAAACAAAACGGATTTATTCGAGATTCGACATATCCCGACTGGATATCGAATCCCGCCTTAGTAAAGAAGCCGAATGGAAAGTGGCGGACCTGTATTGATTTTTCAGATTTGAACAAAGCTTGCCCAAAAGATAGTTTCCCACTTCCCAGGATTGACCAGCTTGTAGATTTGACAGCGGGTCATGAACTTCTCTCTTTCATGGACGCATATTCTGGGTACAACCAAATTCCTATGCATGTGCCAGATCAAGAGCATACGAGCTTCATTACAAATTTGGGGTTATACTGTTATGTGGTCATGCCGTTCGGATTGAAAAACGCCGGAGCCACTTATCAGCGCCTGGTGAACAGAATGTTTTATAATCAAATAGGGAAGACTATGGAAGTTTATGTGGATGATATGCTTGTCAAATCGAAACAGTCCTCCAGCCATACGCAAGACTTGGCAGAAATATTTGGTATCCTGCTAAAGTATCGGATGAAGTTGAATCCTTTGAAATGTTCATTTGGAGTGGCATCGGGAAAATTTCTAGGCTTCATTGTGAGTTCCCGAAGTATTGAAATCAATCCTAGCCAAATAGCAGCGATTAGAAACATTGAAGAACCGAGAAGAATTAAAGATGTCCAAAGTCTTGCAGGGAAAGTAGCCGCGTTGAGTAGATTTATCTCCAAAGCCACGGACAAATGCATCCCGTTTTTTGATTTGATTAAAAGGGGAAAGAAGAACTTCAAGTGGACTCCGGACTGTGTTGAGGCCTTTCGAAATTTATTGGAATTGCTAGAAAAACCACCGATTTTGTCAAAACCAGTGGATCATGAAGAGTTATTTGTTTACTTGGCAGTTTCAGCTCACGCTGTTAGCACAGCCTTGGTTCGAGAAGAAGACAAAGTGCAAAGGCCAGTATATTATGTAAGCAAGAAATTGGCAGCGGTAGAACGTAACTACCCAAAGATTGAGAAGCTCGCTTACAGCCTCCTAATCGCATCCCGAAAAATTCGTCACTATTTCCAAGCTCATCCAATAACCATATACACTGACCAGCCGCTGAGGCAGGTGTTGCAGAGACCCGAAGCATCGGGAAGGTTGATCAAATGGAATATAGAATTAAGTCAGTTTGATTTAAATTTTCAGCCACGAAGGTCGATAAGGGGGCAAGCTCTTGCAGACTTTATAGCAGAGTTCACCATCCCAGAGGAGGAAGTAATCGATGACAGAGTGGTCAAGTCCGAAGATGAGTTAAAGATAGATCCATGGAAGCTATACACAGATGGAGCCAAAAACGACCGAAGGTCCGGAGCTGGAATCGTCTTAGTTACTCCTGAAGGGCGGTCGTTATATTACGCTCTACGATTAGAATTTTCAGCGACTAACAATGACTCTGAATACGAAGCCCTGATTGTCGGGCTGAAGCTTGCTAAAGACCTCGGGATAAAAATGTTGGACATATTCTGCGACTCCAAAATCGTTGTTTGCCAAGTACGAAAGGAATTTGTGGCCCGGGGACCTTGACTCATCGCTTACCTCGGAAAAGTAGAAGAGTTGTTGAGCAACCTGGAGCGGTACAGTATAACACATATCCCAAGAGCCGAAAACCAGAAGGCAGACAGGCTGGCAAACTAGCTAGTTCCGAAAATCTAGAAGAAACTGAAATAATTCCAATTGAAACGTTGGAATCGCCAAGCTTTGAGTCAATGGAAATTGAGTTCGCTTTCGAAGCGGAACCGGAGAAGGAGTCGTGGATGACCCCAATTAAGAACTTCCTTAAGAATGGGACACTCCCATCAAAGAAGAGTGAGAAAAGGGCTATAGTTCGCAAGGCTACCAGATATGTTATGCAAGATGATACTCTTTATAGGCAAGGATTTTCTATGCCCCTGTTACGATGTATAGCACACGACGACATCAAACGTGTACTAAGAGAAGTGCACGAAGGTGAGTGTGGAGATCATACAGGAGGTCAGACTTTAGCGAAAAAGATATTGCGATATGGATACTTCTGGCCTACGATTAATAAAGATGCAGCTGATTATTCACGACGCTGCGATAAGTGCCAGAGATTCGCCAAAATCCCCAGAGCACCGTCAACCCAACTCAAATCAATGGTGAGTCCTTGGCCATTTGCCACGTGGGGAATTGATATCATCGGAGTTCTACCGATTGCTAAAGGAGGAGCGAAATATGCAATAGTCGCTGTGGACTATTTTACGAAGTGGGTGGAAGCTGAGCCCCTAACCAAAATCATGGCGAGAAAGGTGATAAGTTTCGTGGTTAGAAATATTATATGCCGATTCGGGATCCCAAGGACCATTATAACTGACAACGGAACCCAGTTCGATGATACTGAATTCAGAAATTTCTGCCAGAAGTATAAGATCGACAAACGATACACTGCGGTTGCTTATCCGCAGTCGAACGGGCAAGTTGAAGCAATAAACAAAGTAATAAAATCCATCCTCAAGAAACGGTTAGAGCGCGCAAAGGAAAAATGGTTTGACGAATTGCCTTTAGCTTTGTGGGCATATCGAACAACATTTAAGACGGTTACCGGTCATACCCCTTTCTCTCTCTCTTTTGGTTCAGAAGCAGTAATTCCAGTAGAGCTTGAAGTTCCTTCCCACCGGGTGACTTATTATGACCCGATGACGAATCGGGCACTCTTACTCGAGTCTCTTGATGAAATCGAAGAAAAAAGGGACGAAGCGGATTTGCGTGCGGCAAGACATCGACGTCAGATGGCACGCTATTACGACAAAAAATTTCGCCTTAGGACTTTTGAACCAGGAGATTTGGTGCTAAAGAGAGTCTTTCCATCCCTTCCTCACCTCGGTCCAAAGTGGGAAGGACCCTTTGTCATCCAACGGAAACTTGAAAAAGGAACCTTCAAGTTAACGACCGTAGATGGCGAAGAAGTCCCTAGGGCATGGAATGCCCAACACTTGATGCGATATTTGGACTAGAAATGTTGTACTCTTTGTTATTTTTCTTATGAACTCTGTAATAAGGCACGATTTGCCTTAGGAAAATCTGATGATATGAATAAAGGACTATAAAGTGGATGTAGGCTACGACTTAGCCGAACCACTATAAAAATATCGTGTGTTATTTACTTTTATGCATTGTATATATACATTCATCGACTATTCTGTTGTGATTATGGAATATAAGATGATTCAAAATCTGAAAAGGTTGAAAACAGTTTAAACATAAGAAAAAGCACAACGACTATTTGTGCGACAAGACATAAAAGAATGAGAAAACGACATTCTTAACTCTAACTCTCCAGAGAGAGAGAGTATAAAAGCGTCTCCGATTGAGCGCTGAGAAAGAGATCCTTCCCCGCTGAAGGATCGAGGAGTGAATAAATTACTGAGCTCGAACTCTAACTCTCCAGAGGGAGAGAGTATAAAAGGACGGGAAGACGATGTCCTCTGAGGCGTGAAGGTGCACCCAGACAAGAGACCGCCTCAGTAAGAACTCTAACCTGGGTATAAGACAGGAGAGTATAAAAGAAATGCCAGAAAAAAAACGACAGTCATTGACGACATAGAAAATGCAATCCCGTCAGAAAATTGGGAGCATTCAGATTACTTGATTAAGCCTTAAATTTTTTTTTTGAGATTGACTGGGGGCATATATGTATACACATATTTCCTCCCTCCGTAACTTCATTTCATAACTATAGTACGACATGCATTTTTACATAAGTGAAGAACTACTGACAAACAGACATTGCAGAAAATGAATTATTTTTTATTTACGAATGAATGAATTTGTACAGGAAAACAGCCAAAAAGAAGGTGCAAGAGCCACCCTTACAGCAGCAATTATTGATCTACCAAATACTAAAACAACGCAAGGCAACCCACTATTTAGATTTCGAGCGAGGCTTGTACTTCTTGGCGGCTTTCTCCGCTTCCTTTGCCTCTTTCTCGGCCTCCGTCAAGATGCGCTTTGATTTTTTCTTTCCCGAAGATGCGGCGCTGGAATCGGTTGACTTCTTCCCGAAGGGCGGAGCGCTGGAATCAAGAGAAGATTTTTTAGCGAGTTCCTCTGTAATAGATCTAGTTGAGAGCTTAACAACTAACCTTGATCCTGCATCCACAACTGCGAGAGGCTTGAGGACTTCAGGGTCTAAGTCTTCAGCTTTTAACTGCAAGCGTTTATCTTGATCAGCTTTCATTGCAGCCAAAGTAACAGCATCTGCACTTTTCGACTCCCCGACTATTGCCACCTCTGGATCTCCCTCATGTCCTTCGTCGCCGCCATCGTCCTTTAAGGCTGCTATCATTTCTTCATCATAGGGAGTGTCAGCCTTAGACAGTTCGCTTCCTTCTCCCAAATCTATAGGAGCAGCTTTGTCCTTCCCCTCTTTTGCCTTCTCTGTAAGCTCTGCCCCAGACACGGCTCCCTGAATCACATTTGTCTTTCCGGATGGCTCAATACCTACAGAGTGAGAAGCAACAGTTATCAACTCAGGAGAAAATAATGGGTTTTTCATCGATTGCTCAATCACGTGGCAAAAGGTAGAAATAGCCTGAACGAATTAAGGAGAAAAGGTAGGGATACCTTCCGAAGACTTCTCGGCAGGGGTAACTGCTGTCTCTGATGTCGTTTCAAGAATAGGGGATAGCAGAGTTGTTCGAGGGATTCCCGGGTGTTCAGGATCATACCCCTCTACTTCAGGAGTTGCGGGGGCAGTAGAAGAGGAACCAGCCTTGGGAATGTTCTTCTGTTTAGTCCTCCGCCTTTCTTCTTCCATAGCATCAGCAATGAGGCGGCGCCCTTCAGCTAGGCATTCTGGCTCATCATCCCTTAAGTATTTCTCCATCAGCTTGTCCTCATCGATGGAATCAACCTTGAGCTCCTCTTTTTCCACTCAACGATTTGACTCCATACTTGGACTAGAGTAGATGGATAATCCTCAATCCAAGAAATGTTCCGGCGACGGATGATATGAGCAAAGAATTCAATCATTAATTCGCCGAAACCCTGAA
The DNA here is from genome assembly GCA_030737875.1 of Allium sativum. Classification (NCBI taxonomy): domain Eukaryota; kingdom Viridiplantae; phylum Streptophyta; class Magnoliopsida; order Asparagales; family Amaryllidaceae; genus Allium; species Allium sativum. The sequence continues at coordinate 744,103,681 of CM060921.1, forward strand.
TCTCTGCCTCCGCCTCTGACAATTGTTTGCGGGCCTCCTCCGCGGATTTTATTGCACACTCAACGTTGCCCTCCGCCAGGGCAGCTCTGTTCTCCGCCTCCAGTAGCTTTGAAGCCAAGTCAGCATTTTTCTTTTCTAGCTCAGCATTCCTCCTTGCCAACTCGGCATTTTTCCGTTCAAGGTCAGTGTAAGCAAGGCGCGTTTTAGCGGCATCTGACTTAGCATCTTCAGCTTGCTTTTTTAACTCAGAACGCTCTTGAGTGTGGGATTCAAGAAAATCGTGATAACGTTTTTGCATATCTTCAAATTGTTGTTTGAAATTAGAAGCGTCCCTTTGGGCAACAGCGACCTGGGCCTGTGTGTCCTCTAAATCTTTTCCTAGATTCTTTAAGGCCTTTGCATCTTCTTCCGCGGTTTTTTGCATTGAATCAGCATTCGTGATTAGAGTACGGATAATTCTGGAAAGCTTACGTGAATATTTGAACATTTCAGAATACTGTTTTTCAACCGCATCTATCTTTGCTTTGGCCTCGACTGCCCACCTAGAAGAAATAGGTTCAAGGGCAGGTAAAAAAGTCAAAGTCTCGAAGTAATGTTCGGGAAATTGCTCCTCCAAATACGCCCGCTTGATTGCAGTTTCAACATCTAGTGGTGGAGGGGCGGGGATCGTCAATTCAGTGTCCCTGTGTGTGGAGGATTCAATAGTGTCTCTATCTGTTCTAGGCCGTTTAGCAGGGACCTTGCGTTTACTTTGCGACTCAGTATCTTTTGGAGGACTTCTCTCTCTGCTGCGCTTCTCTTGGGAAGAGGTGGAGTCTTTTGATTGTGGCCTGTCCTCTTCCCTGCGACTTTGATAACCTTTATACCTCTCTTGGTCCGACCGAACGGGAGAGCGAGAACGCGAGGTTCGAGGGCGATAGGGTTCATAAGGCTTCTCTCCTCCCTACTGCGATCGTCGCGGCGATCATACTCAATATCCTGAGGTGGATTAGACATGCTGCGGCGAAGCTTCCTGATATCATAGTAAGATCGGGACATCGTGCCTGCACAATAAGACAAATGAAATTCAGAATCAATAGTTTCACAGAGAGAGGGGTGCAATGAGTGGTAATGCTATTATGTAAAGTGTGTCCTAAGTGGTGTGTTTCCCCCCAACCAACCCGAGTCCGAAGCTAGACTAGTACGCGCAGGCTCTTTGGCCTTAGCAGGAGTGGTTTCTTCAGAAGAGGTGAAGACTAAAGGATCCTTCCTAAAATCCTCTGAGGTGTATATAGTTTCAGGTAAGGGGAGATCACCCAAACCCTGAAATAATGGGTCATCAGTGCTAGGGACATCTCCCTCGGAAGCGTCAGTTGGCGACTTTTTAGAAGACGTTGAATTTTCTGGAGAAATGGCATCCTCAGGAGCAGTATACCCTTCACGATGCTTTTCGGCCAAGTTAGCCAATTCATCGTCTTGAGTAGAAGATGGAGAAGGTGAAGTTTGAAGAGGTACTGTAGGAGCTCCCGAACCTTCTCCTGTTTCTGGGACTACATCCACTGGAGGAATATATACGTATGGAGCCGTCCCATGACCGATACTACGAAAAAGGGATAGCAGCCCATGAAAATGAAGATATTCGTCCTTAAGGACTTCATCAATAGTCAGTAACTTCTGATCGCCATTGAGGAGCTGGTGCATCCGGTCAAAGAACACCTGGTCTGATATTTGTTTTGGATTGTCGACTGCAAACAAAAAGAAAAACGAGTTAAGGCGATGACTTGAATGTATAGAGCCAAGATGTAGATAATCGGTGCTTTACTTGATTTCGTCCATCTCCTGGCACACCCAGGTTGTCGCTTCACATAAAACCATTCCAGTCTGGAATCTCCAGCTTTACTGCTGAATGGCGTTGAAATTATCTTCCTCTTAGGGACAGACTCAAAATAGCAGAAAGAAGGAGTTTCTCGAGTCCGATGATTGAAATTGTAGAAGAAATGAACGTCATCGAAAATGAGCTCTAAGCCTAAGATCTCACGGTATGCTATATATAAAGTGTGTAGGTAAGCATAAGAATTGGGATGCAGCAGCATGGGGGCAATCCGCATTTGTCTTAGAAAATCTACGATGAAGGGAGAAAATGGAGGGATAGCACCAACCATGCACATCAATCGAGTAATCGCCATATATCCTTCTGGAGGGTTGTGGGGACGGTCAGATCTCGAAGGCACTAGAGTGTACTTTTTCATTATCCCGTATTTTAAACAAATTCGAATAAGTCGGTCGTTGTCGATTGTTGATTCAACAGAATCTTGGGGTGATTCCAATATGACAGCCGATTCAAACTCATCAGGAGCCCGGTCGTCACCAATCCCTCCTTCCTCTTCAAAACCTAGAGAAACTTCATTCTCTGAAGACACATCGTCACTTTCACGATTTCCGACCTCATAGTCTGAACCCTCATTATCCCATTCTGGATCCGACGGAGAAGATATGTCCTCGAGAGTAATTTTGTTGGAGGTTTCCGGGGCCTCTTTCTTCTCAGCTAGTCTGGAAGAGCGTCTGGGTCTCATGGTCATAAAACTATTGAAGAAGCAATAGCACACATTAGAGCAAATTAGCCCGTATCCCCCCGTGCATGTGTGCAAACTAAAGTGTAAATGGTGTATGCGAAAAGTGTGAAATAAATGTTTAAAAGTGCGGCGCAATATTTTGGCAAAGTATAAAGGATTGAAGTAGTTCCTGATGTCCAGTTACGTTCGCAAGGCATTATCCTAACTGTCCATTAAATTGAAGATTATGCCAAAAGTTGATTGGGCCAGTTAGACGAGTTTTTATGCGTTAAGGTAGACTGCGCTTCGGTTCGGTTCGGGCGCGTTCATTGGGATCGGATCGGCGGCGTAGCCTTAGGCTTGGATATCTCATTGAAACTCAGAAATCAAAATCGGATCGGCTCGGAGGCAGAGTCCCCTGACGGTTCGGATCGGATCACGTAGTTATACTTCTCCTCCGTCATCTTACGGTCCGACCCGATCCGGTTAGGTAAGCTCCCTTCCCCCCTTCTTTAAATACTTGCTCCGACCCGATCCGATCTCCTGGATTTCTTTTCTTTTTCCCTTTCTTTACTTACCCCGACCCGATCCGACTTCCTGAACCTCCTTTCTTTTCCCTCTCATCCACCTTCGACACTCCAGCCCGAACCGATCCCCTCAATCCTCTTCTTCTTCTTCCCATTCCTCAGTCACAACCAAACCCAATCCTGTTTTCAAAGATCCAGTTAAGAAGGGACGTATATCCCCTCCAACATCCCAGTGCCTAGATGTGGTGGCGAAGCCACCAGCGACGACGGCAAGGGGGAGGAGGTCGTGTTGTCAAGGTCAATCAAATACCATGCTCAAACCGCTTAACTTATCCGCAAATTCGAATCAAGATCAACTAAAAAGGAGTTGACAGAAATTCTTTAACCCACCTATGTAATCGATTGGAGAATTGAAAGGGAGTTTTGAAGATTTTAGGGTTAGAGTTTTTTCTTATCTTTTAAGAAATTCTTAGAAAGTGACGGAGGTAAAAAGCGAGGAAGGAGGAAATAAAGAAATAATGAATATATACGTGATTTCGGGGCGACTCTTTGTGTTCTCGCTGATGTGTCATCTTACTCCGATCGGACCGGAGGCCGAACCCTTGGACAAATGCTTAGCCCATTATTTCGACAATGGTGGATTTGAACGAGAACTCGTCCGAGCTGGAACATTAGCCCATGAAACATTTGCAGCCCGTGAGTTTGAGAAGTCATTAGTCAAAGGACAGAGGCCGTTCGGATCGGAATCCGAACCGAACCGAATTCTGTAGCTCAACAGCGAATTAAATTGAAGTGTGAAGAAGAAGATGAAAACACAAGGAAAATCAAAAGAAAAATTACCTCGAAGAACGCTGTGCAATGATAGTCAAAGCATGCTCCGTCTCCAACAGAAGCATCCTTTGAGGGGGAAAAATGTTAGCCCACTTTGTGAACTGGGCAACACAAAGTCGAGATGTGAAACATTGAAGAACTTAAAGAGCATTATAGCGGATCGGATCAGAGCGATGTAGCGGGTCGGATCGGATAAGTTTTGTTGTTCGGATCGGTGAGCTATTACTGTTGGAATCAGAGAGGCACAGCTGTTCGGATCGGAAAGCAACCTACTGCCAGTTGGAGTGGAAGGCTACCTGCTACAAAGACAGATCGGAACGAGGTGAAAGTGGACGAAGACTTAGCCTTGGGACAAAACCGGATCGGATCGGGTACTCCGATCCGAACCCCTCCTGTACACTCCTCCGATCCGAACCCATGTTCCACGTCACTCTCCCCCATGATCGCCTGGTTATTCGGAGCGGCTATGACCAGTTGCTACCCACAACGTCCACTGCTCTGATGCGTTGTCTACACAGAAATCCATCCGAACCCGAGGCTGATGGGATGGATGACACGTGGCTCCGATCCGGATCGGGTTCTGAGCTAATTTTCACCTATAAATACCCTGTCTGGAGACAATGGAGACGATCTTCTTTTTGGCACTTGGAGAGTTCAACCACTTTCATAAACCGAATTCCAGCACTCTCGGATAATCCAAATAGTCTACCAACATTTGTTTTTAGACAATTGAGTGAATGTAAGTGAGTTCTGAGAGAAATTGAGTGAATATTTCATTGTAATTGCAACTACATCATTGAAAATAGTGATTGACAAGTGGACGTAGGCATTTCTTCGCCGAACCACTATAAATTATGTGTCTCTATTTTATTTTTGATCTTATTTCCTTCCGCTTTTAATCAATTTGGGTGTTAGAACCACTTTTTGGTCTAACATAAATATTAATTATTTATTTTTTAGTATTTAATAAAAATTATCAAATGTTAATTACTAAATAATAAATATTAATTATTACTATAAATAACTTAGTATTTATTATTATTTATTTATTAGCATCTCTTACAATGGGCAGTATGACCGTTGTAAAATTAGCACCTCTTACAACGAGCATTTTATGACCGTTGTAAAATTGACACCTATTACGACGGGCATTTTGTAAACGTTGTTAAATTGACATCTATTACAACGGGCCAAAAATGACCATTGTAATAGCAATCAATTACAACGGATAGTCATTCCCCGTTGTAAAAAGAGTGTGGTATAGGGCATCTATTACAATGGACTTGAATGGACCATTGTAATAATACTCTATTACAATGGGCCTTTACTGCCCGTTGTAACAGGGCCGTTGTAATAGGGTGTTTTTGGAGTAGTGCTACTTTTCTTGGGCAGCGCTTATATATGACTTGTAGTATGATATTTTGATCATGGCTTGCAGTGTTACTACTTTATGATGGTATGTGTGTAGTATTAGTACTTTATGATGGTATGTTTGTAGTATTAGTACTTTATGATGGTATGTTTGGTGTACTATTGTTTTGGTGAACTCAGAATGTAAGATTGAATAGTATTTTGGTATTTGTACTTTATGAAGCAACATATGTATTGAAATTATCGTAATATTATAAACAGTTGTGGTATTCATATCACATATTAATAGATTTTTGCTGAATATGAAATGCAGGGAATGAAATGCAAAAATATATTATTATTTTTTTGGAAAAATATTAGCACAGCAACGGCTCAAAACCGTTGCTAAATAAAATTGGCAACAGCCAGCAGCCGTTGTTAAACAAAATTTATTGACTGTATTACAACATGTAGCAACGGCCATAAGCCGTTGCTAAATTTATTTCTATAAGGCTATTAACCGTTGTAAAATATAATTTAGCAACGGCTCGAAGCCATTGCTAAAAATGTATTTTGCAACGGCTTTAAGCTGTTGCTAAATGTTTGCAACCCAGGTCGTTACAATGGCTTAAAGTCGTTTCTAAATAACTTTGTAACGGCTTAAAACCGTTGCTAAATGAGGAATTTGGTGTAGTGCACCAAATAAATCATTTACTGAAAAATATCATGATATCGTAAATCAATATTTGCGATCATTAATCTAGTTATACTCATCTATTATAATCAACTTTGTATCTTTAAAGTCATCTTGCATACGCCGACATTGCTCTCCTGTAATTTTTTTATAGATGATTTTCTTTCTGTAGATATCAAAAGTTCATGATGAATAGTGCTACCACCAATGTTAAATGCAGCCACTCCAGTTGGGGCCATAATGCGAACTGGTTTTTGGTTCCAAAATGAGTAATGCTTGTTCTTACAATGGCGTTTACAAGAGTCGATTCCCATGCCAGCACCACCACATATAATCATTCGAATAGATTCTCCTTTAGATATGGTAATATATATCATATTATGTGTTATCCTCTGTTCTTCAGATAAGTTCTCAAAAGGAACAATAATAGAATCATTTCTGCTCTCATTTGCATCTTCTATGATGGAGCATAAATTGGTGTGGACAAAATTACGTTCAATATCTATACTATGATACAGTTGAAGTGCTTCATTCCAATTGTGCAACGTATCGAACTCTCTTAATCCCATTTCTATCTCTTCTCCTGAAACAAACAATGGTCCCATCGATGCTGCTATCATCCACTCTTCTTGGTAATTTTCATCTATATCATTGTTAGTGTTATCATCTTCGATAGCATTTGGAAGTGACTTAGGTTCAATCAAGCCTAAATTAACATATCTTTTGGACTAAGTACCAAATTTTCCTTTTGCTTCGCTCAAATTTCGATAGTGATGGCGTAGTAGTACCTGTATTCATATTGTATAAATTATAATTTCATATTGTAAAATAAGACAACAATCTAATAACCTTGCATTTCAAATTGAATGGATGACATTTGTAAAAGTTGAACTAATAAAAAATAAAAAATTACGTTACCTGTTGTTTGTAAAAAAAAAATCCCATTTTTCGCTAAAAGGAGGAATGTTGGTGCTTAAATCTGGTATTATTCGGACAATTGCCCGTGTTCGAATTTTATGCCACCCTTTATTATAATAACGGAAGTTTTTGGCCATATCCAGCAGTGAGAGATTTTCATGTTCCCATGGTCGATCCATGTACCTTATTATGAAATTTGGGTCTGATTCAACCGAATCTTCATCCATCGTTGTATTTCGATGTCGAATTACTGTTGATACTTGATATCATGGTCTTTTCGGTACGGTAAGTTGCATGATTTTTCTAGATGAATGTACTAGAGGGTAGGCTATAAGAAGATGACATACTTCTTATGCAGAAATGTCTTGTTCAGATACACTCTTAAGGAGTAATTTCTTTATGGCGGAAGTTGATGTTGGACAGGACCGATGAATATTTTCAACTATTATTCTGAATGTGCCTGTAAAGCTTTTTGATACTGGTTCAGATTTTGCAGCATACTTTCCAATATAATTTACAACAGGGTGCACAGATAAGACTGGAGACCAATCAATATTAGCACGCCAAACCTGAAGTACCTTTCTATTATGTGAGCAAACCAAAGGATCATTGCATCGAGAAATAAAAAGAAGCATTTTACTATTTGGAGATTCTTCTACAATTTTAGATTGTGAAAGCATGTCAAACAGATATCTGAAGCGATATGTCAATTGTTTGGTTGTTTTATGTACTCGCAAACAATAGTTTCCACACCTCGAATGGCGCATAACCCAAGTAACTAAATTTGCATAGTCATCATCATCAGCATCCAAATTTGCATCTGGTTGAATAACTTTGGCACATCGATGCTCTTGTTCTTGCGAAGATCCACCCATATTCCGGTTTATCATACAAACAAGACGATCAAAATTATGCTGGTCAAAGAAGGTAAATCTGGTGCGTCATGCAGCCATAGAAAACCATGGATATGTCCACTTCCACGATTTTGCCATTCAAAACGAGACCAATAGTCCTTAGCAGAAAATTCTAGTGTCAAAAATTCTTTGATAAAAGTTGCAACCCTCGCTTGAAAAAACCATGTAGCAACAAGTGGATTTTCGTTTAGCAACGGTGCCTTTCTTTTTCTTTGTTCACAGAGATTCAAATTTTCCATATCTCAAGAAGTCTATAAAGTTTTGGCCATTGCAAATCTGCCGAACTTAATGTGAAAAATATAGTTGGAGCACCTAACTGTTTCACCATAGCAGTAAGCCCCTTTAATCTTGAAGACCAGTAAAAGTGGCTTCTACGAATTCCCTTTGCGTAGTAAGAAATGCGTTGAGACAAGTGCTTATCTCCTGATTTTAACATTTCACAAATATCTTTTATAGACAAATTCCCATCATTTGGATTTTTTTGTATGTAGATATTACCAATATCTAATGCACGCCACCTACTAATAGAACTATAAGCAAAATACCGAATCTAGAGTCTTTTGCATACCGTTGATCATGAAATTTCATTAAATATTGAAAGTATTCCAAGGGTCTAATTTTCCTTGGTCGTACTTGTCTTAAATCGGCGTTTCCTGAAGGAAATAGTGTCGGAAATGCCATTGAAATGTATCCTGGAGTATTAAATTCATCAACAGCAACAAACGAAATAGGCATTTGAACAACTGTTTCATTGTCTTCTTGGTTTTCAAAAAATGATAATACATAGGCTTGTTGGTTTGGTTGTACTGAAGTGGTGATTGCACCTGATATCTCAAATTCGTCGATGATAGTTATTTCGCTTTCGAATTCGGGCGGTCCACGAAAATCATCATAGTTATTTTGAGTTTGAGAAATAACTCATCATTTAAATTTAAAATTTCACATCAATTTAAATTCAATCAAATTTAATTTTTGAATTACGATGGATTCAAATTTTATCCTTGTTTCACATATTATTAAAACTTAATAACCATTTTATATTGTTGTAGTCAAATTAGCCTAAAATATAATCTATATTTATAAAATTTTAATTTCTTACAAAATTATTCTAAATTTAATATTTTTTAACTGGTTAAAAATAAAGTGTGTTACGGAAAATGTCTAAAGTGCCTTCTCCTAATTCCTAGACTATGTCGGACCCCGACCTAGAGGTATTGAGTAGATTTTTTAGAGAGCTTTAAAATATGTTGTTACAATGGAATTAGTTTTGCAGAAATGTTGAGAATTTCTTTTGCAAGCTAAAATTATAAAACCGACCGTTAAGGAGGTTTCGCGTCTACTTCTCTCAGCTCTGTTTCTTCCTCTACTCCAAATCAATTCGTTTCTACTATTCCTCCGCTTTCCGTTTCCTCCTCAAATCCCCTAATTTTCGTTTTTTTATTAATAGATCATAGCGTTTTTCCTGTTTCTTCGCTTTACGTTTCCTCCTCAATTTCCCTAAATTTCGTTTTTCTTATTAACAGATCCTACTAAATCAAAAAGATGCAATGCATTGAAATATACGATGCTTCTGGAGATCTTCCAGAAAAATCTGAAAAGACCAGTGAGAAATAAATCAATCCTTCTTTGTCCTTGATTTATCAATTCAGGTTTGCTCCTCTTGCTTCTTCCTATTCCTCCATTTTACTCCTTTTTTAGTTTTGCTGAATTATGAATGCGATGCCATGTTAAACTTGTTTTGATTTTGTCTCGGTCCAGTTTCTAAATAGGAATTGCGATTTAGTATTAGACGCTACTATTTTGCGTATTTGGTGCCTTAAAATAGGTTATTAGTGGTCCAAAAATGAAATTTGTAGCTATGTCCTATAATTATTGAAACTAATATACGTTAAAATGAGAAGAATCCCTCTTTGACAATGAGGCAAAAAACAAGGAAAAGGAGGATGGCCGTGATGCTTTGTGTGGTTGACTTGAACGTGTGAGAGTAAGCACCAATCGTGAATCCTGCTCCTTCTAGTCCTATCAGCAATCCACTCGCATTTTCGTTCGTTGTTTATTTCCTGATCTTTTTTCCTCTTTTTTTTTGATTGCTTAATGGATGAGGCATGAGTCTTTTGATAAGCTTCAAAGGTTCACCGAAATAAGCTGTGTCGCTTTCATCTTGATTAATTTTATGACTTTATTAAGCAATTGTTAGCCGTTTGTACTTCAGTAACAATTTTCATCTGCTGAAAACATTAAACTTCAATGATTGTATTTATTCATTTTTAATAACAGTCCAGATATTGGGTTATGAGGGTGTGTTTGTGTAAAAATCGGTGGTAGTTTTTGATTCATGTCCCATTCTATACTTTGCATGAGAAAGCTACTGGGTCTGAAGTGTAATCTATCAATATTTGTACTAAATTTGTAATTGATTCATATGACGACAGTAGTTCTAGGGTACATCTAGGATAACCCCTTAGTCATTTCTATTATTGGTCTTATTCAAAATAAAACAATATGAGTAGCTTATATATTTGTAAAGCAATATTTTATGTATACATCTAGGATATCTCCCTTAGCGATTCCTATAATTGATCTTATTCAAAATTAAATATTAGGAAGGTGAATTTTATCTATGATAATTCTATGAGTTATGAAAACTATGCATAATTAAAATCTCAGTTCTATTGACATCCCCAGAGAAAAATTGGATGTTTCCATGGTCAGGCGAAAACTCAATAAGTTGATACTATTCGACATATTATAAAATGTGTTAAGTACTCATAGCTAGTGCTAGTTTCACTTATGTATCATTAACAAATCCTCACTATCACCTTTACTATTTTTATATCCCTCCAACTAGGACATTGGTGATGATCAAGATTGCCTATACGCATCATAGGAAGTAAGGTTGGAATTAAAATATCATTGATAAATATTTAGGACAGAAACAAGTTAAAATCCTTCACAATTTACAACCTCTTCAGCATCCAAACTTAATATGTATCAAAATAAGTGCACACATATTAATTGTTAAAATGAATATATCGTCACCGCAACATTATTCCCACAATTACCAGTACATCCTAAGAACGAGATTTTTAGTTTGTCAACAGCATCAACAATTCACTTGTGCTTGAATAAAAAAATCTTACATCTTTAAAATATAATTTACAATTGGTTGGCTAATCAATCCTGGCCTGTTATTACAAAACGCCTTCATGCCATATTTTCCACTAATCTATACACTGTGTCATATGCTCCGAAATGATAATATCTGTATTAAAGAACGATGAATTGACAGAGTATTCGTATTAGTATTTGCATGTTGAACATTTGTATATATATTTTTTGGGAGGTTAAGTAAGTCACTATTCTGTAGAACGCCAAAGCCTCCGGTCATATTGAAACAATAAATGCAATTACATTTTGAATAACTTTATGGGTTCTACTTGCGTTAACAGTCATGATATATAATACGACTTTATAACGGCAGGTTAGTTGATGCTGACTTATTTGCTAACATAATGATAAATTTCACTGTTTAAACAGATAAATCATTTTTTTACTATATTCTACAAGATAAATTGAGTTATGAAAAAGATGTTACTTCTTTATAGGCCTGCATTCCGTTATGTATAATTGTATATATGTTCATTTTCTGTTGCATATATCATTCCTTGTTGGGAAACAATGGCTGAGTCGCGGACCAGGTCGCTTTCTTGAAGACGATTCGGCGATCTGGTCGGTGGTGCAAAACCAGTTCGTACTTTCGCCGCCGCCTCTAGGATAAAACAGCCTCTCTGAAATTAATAACTGATCTTCTTTGCACAAACAAATCAGTGCAGATTTGCACTTTCTGAATTTAACTACTCGAAAATTTCCGTAATAATATTTTAATGGCGGTGGAAGAGAAAAGAGAAAAACAGTTTTTTTTTTCTATCTATATTAATCTCGTCTAATCTGAAGATAATAATATATAGACGAGGATTAGGTTATTCGAAAATACTGGTCAGTGGAGGAAAATAGGATCTGCGAAATACTTGGTCAAAAGTTTACCGTTTCAAATTAAATTCGGTTCAGAAATATTTTCCGTAATTAAAAAACGGTTCGAAAAAATCAAGTTTTTCTGGTCTAAAAATATAAGTATCTACACCACATAGCCAAGGCCCAAGCCCGAACCGAACCGGGCCGGGTCGGGTCGAGTCGGTCGGTCGTGCGCGCGTGTGGTGGTCATGATGCATGAGCTCCCTCCTCACAACAAAACATGTATTGGGAGCCCCAAGGCCCCATTAAAGCTTCTTAGAAACAAGTATAAATACTTGCTTCTTTCATGTAATCCCATGATGTGGGACTATTCACATTTAGGAGCCATCATACACTTATTTCTATATTTTAAACAATTCACAAAAATTTCCAACAATCCCCCACTTGAATTTTTTAAAATATTATCGAGCAGTTTCTAAAAACATAAAACTGTGCATAAACAAAGGTGTCATCCGACTAGAACCTTTGCGTAGTGAATAAGATTCAGTTTTTACTAGAGTGACACATAGTCTTGAACTCTATTCCTGACATCAAACCACACACAATCTTTTCCATAGTGCAATCAAATAAGCCCGTGCGTTTATGGCCATGCACGTCTATCCCAGTTTAGTGAATGCTCTAGAAGTTCTGCCCAAAACTCCATAGGAAACGGCCACATTTCCACATTCACATAGGTGAGTCTATCAAGAGTACTCCTGAAGGTAGGTACTCCACTCCAAATAGAGTATAGATCTCATTAAGAGTTTCTATTAACTCATCCTCTAATCACTTCAGGAATACATGCTTCTTAATATATAAATTTAGCATGTTCATCTACTATCACTACACAACTTGTTTTTACCCATTGAACCTAGTTCTTGGGATCTCCAGTCATTTAGGTTGGGTTACCATTGTGCGTGATTCCACTATCTCAGGCAGTAGTCCCATTCTTTTAGAATTATTAAGGACTTTCTTTCTGGTCAGTCCTTTCGTCAAAGGATCTGCCAAATTATCATCACCTCATATGTGATGTTCTCTAACAATAATGTGTATATGACTATCATTTCTTACCGTTGTAATATCGGTTTTGTTTTCCTTTCAATAGTCGTCGAATTTTTGATCACTATGTATGTGATGTTCTTTTACAGTATTGTTCTTACGACGTCGTTTTCTACCGTTGTTATAACAGTTCTATACTTTTTGTAATAGCCGCGGAACTATCACAATCGATTACACCACTGGTGTCTATCTTTCCCATATAGGGATCTCAACTAGCAGATTTCTTTAGTTCTCTGCTTCTTCACTAGCTGTGGCTAGTGCTACTATCTCAGTCACTATAGCATACTGAGTCAAGATATTCTGTTTCTTAGAATTCCAAGAAACAGTTCTTCCAGCGATGCTGAATATATAGCCACTGGTCGCAATAGAGTCATCAGATAAAGTATTCCGGTCTACATCAGAATATCCTTAAGTACAACTGGAAACTTTTCATAATGTAATCCAAGGTTCATAGTTTGTTCAAGGTATCTCATGACCTTTTCAATAGCATGTCAGTGCTCTATACTAGATCAACTAATAAACCTGCACAATTATCCCACGACATAGGCAATGTCGGGTCTAGTACAATCAATGGCATATCAAAGATTGCCAATGATGCTCGCATAATCAGACTGTCTTACACCTTCATCAGTGTTCTTAAATAACTTTACACTATGATCATATGGGGTATTTACATATTTACAGTCTAAACAATTGTATTTCTTTAGTATCTTCTCAATGTAATAAGATTGATCCAAAGAAATTCTCTTTTCTGACCTAGTAATTTTAATACCAATGATTACACTCGTCTCACCTAGATGTTTCATATCAAAATTGGCACTCAATAAAGATTTGACTTAATTTATGGCATGAATGTTTGACCCAAAGTTGAATAGGTCATCTACATAATAGTGCAAATGTCATTCTCAGATTTGTATTAAATGCATTTGTCACTTTCATTAGCTTTAAAACCATGTGAAATGATTAAATTCTCAAATTTTTCATGCCATTGTTAAAGTTCTTGTTTTAAACCATATAATGATTTATCTAATTTGCATACTTTATGTTCTTAACCATGTACTACAAATCCTTCAGGCTGGTCTATATAAATTTCTTCGTCTAATTCACCGTTTAAAAAAAACCGTTTTAACATCCATTTGGTGTCTTAGTAAATTATAAATGCAAGGAAGTGAAATTAACACCCGAATGGATGTTATTCTAGTCACATGTGAGAAATTGTCGAAGAAATGTAAATTTTCTTTTTATTTAAAACCTTTAGCTACTGATCGTCCTTTATATTTACTAACAGTACCATCAGGTTTTAATTTTCCTTTAAATACTCATTTACAGCCTATAGATTTACAGCCAGAGAGTAAATCTGTCAAATACCAAGTCTTATTGGATTTTAGAGAATCCATCTCATCATTTATAGCCTTTTGCCAAAAATCGGCGTCTTAAATAAGATAAGGCCTCTTAGAGGTTTAAGTGATCCTCCTCTATAGTAAAAGCAAAAAATCCGAACCAAATCTTTTACGGTTCTCGCTCTTTTACTTCTTCTAGGTTCAAATTCAGAACTTTTATTAAGTTCTGTTCTAATAGGCATATTTGATGTGCCCCCACTATTCCTTAATTTAAAAGGAAATTTCGTTTCATAAAAAATTGGCATCATTTGATTCAGATTATATTATGTGTATTTAGATCATAAATCCTGTATGTTTTGCTATTAACAGCATAGCTAATAAATACACATTCGTATGATTTACTTGCCAATTTTATTCTCTTAGGGTCTAGAATGCGAACATATGCTAAGCAACCCCAATTCTAAAGTATGACATATTTGATTTATATTTCTTTTAAAATTTCATAATGTGAAATTTTATTCTTAGATATGGAGATTCTATTCTGAACATAACGTACAGTCTATAAAATATCCCCTCACTAATATTATGCTGCACCAAAATTTAATAAAATAACAATTATTAATTCGGTAAAGGTCCTTTTTTTTCAGCTTTACCGTTCATTTCAGGTGAATAGGGTGCAGTTCTCCTATGTACAATATATCACATAAAAAATCCAGAATAGAATTTGATTCGTATTCTGTTCCTCTATCACTATGTAGTTTCTTAATTTTCTTATTTGCTTGATTTCAATTTTGAATGTTTTCAAACATGTCAAATGCATCACATCTTTAAGAATCAATGTCTTTCCAATCATATGTTTTATTTTCATATTACTAGTCTCTTCAGCTTAAGTGGTGCGAGGATCTCACAGCACACTTTCTGATCGTTAGTAACCGTGTATATTGTGAATATATCACGATCATAGCAAACATGGAGAGAAACACCAATGTCTACCCACCAACCCTCTGATTCACCAACAAGGCGAATCTCAGTAATCATAGCCGTAAGAGGCTCCTCAGTCAGGTTAGCCTGTGGTGCAGGGCCTGGCCTGTTCCAAAACATTCGTGTCATATGATCTAGTTTTCTACAGTTGTATTATAGAATAACTGTCCAGAATCATTCGTTTGGGTTGATTGCTGCTGTCATTTATGGTTTCCTTGCGGATTCTATTCTGTTATTTATTGGTCGATTGTTGATGCTTACTATTTTTTAAAGATGTTCATATGTTAATAATTTATATTTTCTCATAGGAAAATATTCATAAACTCAGAGACTAACATAAGTTATTCACATGTATGCAATAAAAGTGTTCTATATTCTATCTTTTCACTTGTATGCATATAAACTATGTCAATTTATTTGATGAAAAAACCTATTCATTCAATTAATGTCAATTCTTAATGACATTATCAAATAACATACACATTCTATTAATGTCAAAAAAAAAAAAAAATAGTGACATTTTCCAATATTATATGTGTTCTTTTAATGTCAATTCTTGCTGACATTTTCAAATAATATATGTTTGAAAATCAATCAACAAAACAATACAAATTGATTTTTGGTAATGGATTATATTCTGTTGTTATGTTCCATTACCTCCCTTGTCTAAATAATAGTCCATATAACAATTCATCTTGAAAGAATTGTTCATTTTCCACCAACTTTTAATCAGGAGTTATGAATCTAATTTTGTCAATGTACTCCATTACGAAGTGTTTCTAGAAAGGTTTGGATGACCATTCTCATTCATGTACATTTAAATTATGAATGAACTATATTCATGTTAACTGGGTTCAATTTGGTGATCCCTTACAATACAGGTAGTATTTAAACAAGTCCCCGGTTAAATTAAACTGTTCCTATCTCCAGAACCATAATAAAGGCCAACAAATAAATTTAAATCAGTAAATAGCATACCTTCCTATGCTTCGATTCTAAAATTAAATGCAACCTGTACTAGAGTGGCCTTTTAGATCTGAGATGCTTTATCATTTTGATGACTGTGGCGTTACATTGATTCTTCAATTCGCTTCTATCAGCTATTGCCATCTGGACATCTCACATCGCCAATTAACTCTTTTCCAAAGCCTCCTTTTTGTCCTTTTTTCAAAGCCATCTGGATCACGTCGCACAAACGGAGGATTCAACGTTCGGATTTCATCTGTTTCCTTCACGGGCAGTCTCGGAGCCGGCGAAGTTCGCGGATCGACGCGTGTTTATTGGGCGAAATGGAATCAGAGGCTGAGTCAACACACGCGTGTTTATTGGTCGCCAAATCTGAATGGGGTAAACGAAGCCATTGTTTCACTATTCGTCTTCAAATTGTTGGGAAACAATGGCTGAGTCGCGGACCAGGTCGCTTTCTTGAAGACGATTCGGCGATCTGGTCGGTGGTGCAAAACCAATTCGTACTTTCGCCGCCGCCTCTAGGATAAAACAGCCTCTCTGAAATTTATAACTGATCTGCTTTGCACAAACAAATCAGTGCAGATTTGCACTTTCTGAATTTAACTACTCGAAAATTTCCGTAATAATATTTTAATGGCGGTGGAAGAGAAAAGAGAAAAACAGTTTTTTTTTCTTTTCTATCTATATTAATCTCGTCTAATCTGAATATAATAATATATAGACGAGGATTAGGTTATTCGAAGATACTGGTCAGTGGAGGAAAATAGGATCTGCGAAATACTTGGTCAAAAGTTTACCGTTTCAAATTAAATTCGGTTCAGAAATATTTTCCGTAATTAAAAAACGGTTCGAAAAAATCAAGTTTTTCTGGTCTAAAAATATAAGTGTCTACACCACATAGCCAAGGCCCAAGCCCGAACCGTACCGGGCCGGGTCGAGTCGGTCGGTCGCGCGCGCGTGTGGTGGTCATGATGCATGAGCTCCCTCCTCACAACAAAACATGTATTGGGAGCCCCAAGGCCCCATCAAAGATTCTTAGAAACAAGTATAAATACTTGCTTCTTTCATGTAATCCCATGATGTGGGACTATTCACATTTAGGAGCCATCATACACTTATTTCTATATTTTAAACAATTCACATAAATTTCCAACATTCCTGTTTTCATTTATGAACTATGCATATATTTTGTTTATGCATAATCATATACATTCACATGCGAGACCAAAGTGGCTTGGCCTGTGAAAATTTAGCTTGCTCTCATTTGGTACTCATAGTTATTTTTGTTGCTTCAGATATACGCTAAAAAGTTGATACCCTTCTTCTTCTTCTTTTTTCTTCTTGACAAACTCTTTTCTAACGTATATTATTATGATCTAGGTTCACACACTACAACAGATTTACCTTTTAATAGCACGTAAAAAACGCTATAATAGGCTACAATAGCATTAGTGATGACTTTATATAATGACATGTAATAATAGCCCTGTTTCATCTTATAGCTCAAATCTGAATGCTATAGTATTATACATTTTATAGCGCACCATCACCAGTATAAAATGTTTTACATAGCGTTCTGACTTAGCTATTATATTTACACACTAAAATCTCAGCTTATTTTTTTATAGCGTTGTCAATAATTTCATAGCACAAATTCATAGCTATGAAAAATGTTTTCCATTTTGTTTTTTAAAAAAATTCCGCTATTAATGAATACCCTAATTATATATAGCGTATAGACTGTACCATGTTAAATATTAATAATTTTTTTATAGCATTATCACTGTTTTCATAGCTCGTACATAGTGATATGAAAAGTGTTCCATACGGTTTTTATAGCATTTCATATTTTGATTCGATAAGTGGAGTTTTCCGCTATGAATATTTGTAGTATATATTGCATTATCAGTTTTTTCGTAGCACACATTCAATGTTATGAAAAGATTTTCCACACTATTTAATTTTTTACATAGCATTCTACCTTACATTTCCATAAGTGCAATTTTCCACTATTAATATCTTTAATAATATATAGCATATATTTCAGCTATGATCTTTATATAGCAAATCTCTTATTTAATTTGTGCACCGTTCAGACAATTAAGCAGTAAATTCACGAGACAACTACCAGTTGCAAAAAATTAATAGCAAAAGCATATTTGATTTCAATTACAAAGTCATAGTTAATAAGTCTACTAATAAATATAGAAATAAGTCAACACACAATGTTGTTCAAACATCGTTTCGAAACATGATTACATGAATAGTCTTCAACTTGTAAGCTCGTCCAACTTGTAGAGCCTGCAATTCACAAGCACAAGTTATAGTCTTGTATAAAAGCTAAAATCCAAGCAACACAATTAAATTGCAAAAATGTAACAGTCTGATGTCATCTCCATATTATTAGCACATATGAACACCACCACATTTCTCAGGCTCGGTTTCTTTTAGACTATTAAATAGGGTACTAGCTCAGTTTCATACCAACATCAATATTTAAGGAAAAAAATAGTCCATGTTCAGATAATACTGACGTTGATTTCATATATACTCAAGTTACAGCAATTCATTTATGAATAGTAATATGTGTTGCAACTCGACTTCCAATATCTTGCTTGTAATTTCTATCCACGCCATGCTAACAGATCATATTATAAGCATAGACTGACGATGGTTGTGTTTATAAATTATATAATCATAGTCCACTTAGAGTCAATATTTAATTTATATAAATTGCGGATGATGAGAATCACACCTAAAACAACTCATGCTCAACATTTGTCATACTGCTAAAGATTGAAGGTGGAGCATGGATGCAAGTAGAAACTATAACACTCATCACCAGAAAGAATCAAAAGAACACGTCCACATGTCATAATATTCTTCAATAAATGAACGATTCCTCATCTCATAGTGATTGCACTCATAAAGTACTGATGGAACAATTATCAATCTAAATAACAGTGCTAATAGCAAAACATATATAGTATAATTTGTGTGCTTTTGGCTAGCTAGACACTCCAAAGTTTCAAGTACATTGGGATGACCAGTATGTCTGAAAAACAGTCATCAATTGCTGCTTTCACAATATTTTCAATACTCGATTTTTTTTCTTATTACTTCATCTTATTTGAGTTTCAGCGAATTATGCTATAGGAAAATTAGTTGAATATTATCAATAAATTAATGGAAAACCAATTGCACCAAAAAAAAAGAAGAAGAAGAAGAAGAAAAACCTATTGGATTAAATTAAATTTTCTTATCAGTATGCACAATTACTTTTTCCAGTTCGTCCAAATATAGTAGTCACCGAAAGGCTCAATTGAGATGTATTATAAGCCAATGGGTTTTATAATCATGCGTTTCACTCTTGGAGAAGACGACGTTTCACTAATTTATTCAAGACCTTTTACTTTCAATTCAAAAATAGTTACAGTCAAACAATGTCGACCGAGTTTAAACTGATGAGATACTGTTTCCCAACAATTCCAATATGGATTAAACTACTGGACCTTGATTTAGAGTTATGGAATAAAGAAGCCATTAGTTGAATAACAATTGTTTTGAGAAGGCCTATAATAAGGAATAACAACATAGAGACATAAAGTCGACTTAATTATGCGAGAGTGCTTGTTGAAATAGATGCTAAATTTGATTTTCTATATCCAGTATGCAGTTTAGATAGTGATGGAAATCATATTGAGATCCTTATAGCATATGAATATAAAGCAAGACATTGTCAGAACTTTAATGTACTCGGCCATTTATAGTAAGAAACATCTATGTCGACTGAACCTAAAAACTTGGAAAATGTAGATAGCATTTGTCATACTGCTGTTTGACGCCTATCGTGAGCAATAAGTCACTTTTTGATGCCTGTCGTGAGCATTTGTCATACTGTTGCAATTGGTACGCCGTCTTCTGCAACTATGATGCTAATGGTTACCATGTTGTCAAAGGTAGAGTCACCAAACTCACAATAGATGACATAGACACCCCATGAATAATCTCATCTAATTACCGTAATTATTAATGTCCCATGGTGGCCCGAAATAGTTTGCACGAATTAAAGGATGCATATTGAGCCCAAACTGAAGTATACTGACTAGCTAAGTGACTGACAAGCTTAAACGATGGTCAAACTGAATTAAAGGATGCACGAATTAAATAGTATGCATGAATTTAAATGGTGGTCAAACTGAATTAAAATGGTGGTCAAACTGACTAGCTTACATAATTTAAATAGTATGCACGAAGTAAAGGATGCATACTGAGCCCAAACTGTTCTACTCAAACTGAAATATGCATGAAGTAAAGGATGCATACTGAGCCCAAACTGTTCTACTCAAACTGAAATATGCACGAAGTAAAGGATTATCCTTTTCATTTCAAAAGATATAAGGGACATGTGTAGGCTTGCGTATTTGTCATCAATTGTGGTAATCCATTTGCACATCGTTTTTAAGCAGTGGTGATAGTTTCTAAACAAAATATGAATGTATGAAGCAAGGAAACAACATAAAGGTAAATGAGAAATTACTGTAAACTTGGTCCTGAACTCCAACGTTTTTGTCCAAGGTGAATTATATCTTAAACTGCTTCCTACATGAGAAGGCGACTGGAATGTTAAAACAAACAAAACATGTCCAAAACTGTTAAGGAAAACCATGATTGCAATTATTTCATTCAAATGCGAAACTACAATTTGGTTATAGCAGAAACCAACCGAGCTAAATTTCACTGGCTTAACTTGATTTCATACTGTCTCCCAAAATCTTTCCCTTCAGTCACCTTCAAACAGAACCAATGCACTGGAACTACGTTTTTCATCCCAAACTCCACCGTGTATTGCCAACCACCTTAACTAATTACAGTCACCACAATACAGTGTATTGTAAACATAGAAAAAAGCAGTAGTTATTTTCAGCCATAAAACGGTCAAATTGTTTGACATAAACCACATAGTTTGTATGAACTCCGTAGATTATTAAAAATACTAATATGGAATAACAGTAAAAATACATGAACACAAATTGGAGATCTCCAAGAACTCAGGGATCTCACAATCAAAGGGAACTATGATCTAAAAGGCAGAATTCCTGCATCCATCGGGAACCTCAAGAAACTATATGGACTTGCAATAACAGACAACCCTTTACTTACTGGTCCTATACTGATAACCATTTGCAACCTTCCTAAACTAACTGACCTTATCCTTTTCAATGACAATTTGACTGGGCGGATATTATATGTTGACTCATGATAATAATTGTGGATCAATGCTCTTGTAACTTTGTAGATTTAATGAAATGAAAGTTGCCAGAGCAAATATTATATATCGATCACATGCTGACAACTGATAAATATATAAATTAAAAAATTTTAACAAAAAATAATATTCGATCTGATTGTTTATAATGAAAAAAAATTAGAAAAATTTAATGATAATAAATAACTGAAAGTTAACAGACATTAAGGGATGAATATGATTTCAGTTTTCTTGCTCTGCAGTATCATGTGTTTGCAAACGTTTACTTGTACTTTCCCCAGTTTACTTGTACATACTGCCAAAACACCATGCCTTTATCCAACCATGCCATATAAGACGACATTCTGAATTTTTAAAAAAAAATATATATGAATGCACACCAGTCAAAGTTCAAGCTACTATTAGTTGGTTAAACTAGTAGACGGAGGCAATTAAAGAATCAGAATAAAATAATTGTGAAAACCCAACATCTGTTGTATATGAAAACCCATATCCAAAAGGAAAAAAGAAAAAAAATGCATGTTTTGTGCTTACATTAGGAATCAACGATGGAATTCGAAGGGTTGCAAAGATAATTTAATAACATGGTACCATTCATCTTATTTCATTAGATTAGATACTCAATTAAATCAATACGTTAACTAAAATAAAAAATTTAAACTATACATAGACAGGGACTGTTATAGTTTGAACAAGGAAGAAGTCACTTTCACAATACCAAGCAAAGCTATAACTTACATGATAATTTTTCCATTTATTTATTTTTGCTGATTATTGATAAGGAGATGCTATTACTTATTTTTACACAATAATTTTTGCTAATTATTGGCATGTGTTGTTTATTGAAAAAAAATTATTACCTAATTAATTATAAAAACGTATCAAGTTCAATACTCGGTTTATATTTGCCACAAAGACATACTGAATAATTTGAAATTTACATGCATGTACTTGTCATCTCTTTTCTAAAGCTATAATCCTTATATTGCAATATTATAAAGTAATCTTCTAGAAGCGACAAAGAGAAGAGAGGAAACTTTTTTTGCCCTTTAACGTCAGTGCCGACCTTTTATGTTATCCTTTTATTTGCAGGCAATAAATGGATGGCCAGGTGGTTTGATAAAAAAAGTAATGCTATCAATGGACGCAGGCCAGGTGGTTTGATAAAAAAAAGTAATGTTGCTGCCATCTTGCTTTACTTCCATATTAATTACAAATTGCATATGATACCTTGGTTGATTTGTTTGAGATGGTTTTTTCTTCTTCTTTTTAACATGGATTCTCTTATTATGTAGCTAATAGGGTTAGAAATTTTTACCATATTATCACTTGTCAGCCATTACCCACCGCTAGCAATGAAAGTGGTACCAAACAAATGGTAACCGATTTGATTGGTACAGTATGTCAAACCAAATGAAAACATGTGTTACGGTAACGATCAAGCATTAAAAATGATAATTATCATACCTACCACATACCAAAAACAATACATATGCATATTCTTATATTTCATTATATCTATTTATTACTTAACATCAAACTTCTAATATTTAATGATTTAACAAAATACCAACAAAAATATTATTATGATACAAGACTGAATCTTTCTCGTTCCCTCAGCACCGTTATAACAGCTATTGAATCTTCATCTTAGTATATATTCTTATTTTTTTAACATTTATCTCAATATATGGGACTATCTACATTGATAAAGTTAATACCTCACACCCATAATTTTCCAGCAACTTACACATCATAAGTTTTGATATACGATAGCTGCATTCACACATTGTAAACATAGTCGATAATGATTTGGACTGGTAAAAGCGAAACACAAGGAAAAAAACTAAACAAGATTTTATATATTTGAGAAAAATTAGTGCATAATTTACGTTGGCTTTGCCAACATGGGTAAACAATATATCATAAAATCAAACATGAAAAGAATAGATATAAATAAGTTGGCTTCTTCTCTGATTGTCATGCTTTGTTCAAGTAATAATATAGATATAAATAAACCTGCTAAGTAAAAATTTGATTTTACGAGATTTTAGTAGCGTGGATTGGATAGGTGCGGATCAGCTGAGTTCCTGATCCAACCCTACACCTGAATCTTCTAAGAATGGATCATGAGCCTATCTACGACGATCACTCAATATAGCAGGTCTTGACATGTCAAAACAGAGACAGATCTATTGGTATTAGACCTTACACCTATCTCACTGTCATCTCTAATTTGTTATGTTTCAGATATAATTACTTCTAATATTAGTTTTGTATTTTACAAAGAATTTATTCGAAACAATTATACGTGATTCATATTTATGTATGTATGTATTTTTTAAATCAAATTACTGGAGAATCGTCTACAATGATTTGGATATAAACGCAGGACGATCGTCGACTTCACGTTAAATATTAAAAGGTGAGGTGTAAAATATTCGCCAGCCACCAAAAGTCGTAATAAACTTTTCTTTCCCAATGAGGACATAATGACTGACCCACATCAACAGACAACCAACACAGAAACCTAATATCGTTCGGGTAAGCTCCCAAAAAACATTTTCAGCACATAAAAACACTAGGAAAAATTAATTCGATTCAAATATTTGAAATCATCTGTCAATAAAAATAAAAGTGAAACACAAGGAAAAAAACTAAACAAGATTTCACATATTTGAGAAAAATTAGTACATAATTTACGTTGGCACTGCCAACATGGGTAAACAATATATCATAAAATCAAATCTTTTGTACTGCTATTAATTCTGATCTATTATGTTGTTATTTCAATCAAATTCATCTTCAAATGATTAGGAAAAAAATCATGTTTTTTCAGATGTTTTGTCAAAATTTTGCTGCGCACAAAACCCCAACAACTTATAGGTTAATTGGCATGTTTACTGGAACTGTGTATTTTAACACTTATTATCTAGTAGTATATAATAACCCTCATATATTATTGACTGTACGTACTTTTGAATTATAATATACTTCAACTATAAAAATTTATACCAAAAATATGTGTTTGGGATACCTTCAAGTCAACAGACTTATAATAAGAGGCGGTAACAAACTGACTCTCTTTCTGATGAAGCTTCTCAGTTGATCTTGTCCTTGCACCAATCTTGCATCTCTGGTCAGCAACTAACATCTCTGGTCAGCATCTATTTGGCATTCATCAATCAAACTTCTATTTGTATATAACAATATATATTATTGTAGTAACATCTACCTACATTTAAACTAAAGCATATAATATTATTTATTATATGTTGAAACAATTACCTCTCTTCGTTAATTTCAAATATTTTCCCGTAGTTCCTTTAGCACCATGGATGACTTGAATTTTGTATCAAGGATTATGCATCTTCTCTGTTTTTCATCTGCAATAAAATTCTGTTCTAATTATTTTATAAAAATTACCTTCTAAAGATAGGGAGGAATTGATGTAAAACTGATCCTTGCCCTATATATTCATGGTGTTGTGTGTGTGTTGTTAGGACTGTTTACACTTACAATTTTGATACACCTCAAATCCCCTGATTTCAAATACATGCCATGAAGTGTAATAATGTCTTCTCCCTAGTGAAGCAAGAAGAGAGAAGACATATTATTTAATTCGTAGCATGTAATTGAAGTTGAAGTCAAATGGATTTGAGCAGTAACAAAAGTTGTAAGTCATATTAATTGAAGTGAGAGGGAGTCGATCCTAGTCCATATATGAGAAAATATATATGTTATTCACTTTCGTTATTCTTCTATTAAATAGGTTTTTGCAGTACAAAAAACTATATAAACAAAAGTCATATTGACCGAAATGAGTTTTCTTCCTTACATGAAAAAATATAAATATCAAAGAAAAAAAGGGAAACTGCATATTTGCAGATTATTCATCATGGATTACTAATCAGATTTATATTTACTGACAATTATATAAAACACCAAAACCGTACATTTATTACAAACTTTCTTTTGCAGTGTACGCATTACATAGTAGTGGCATAGTGTAGCTACTCAACGGTGTCATATTTTAAGTACGATAGAGAGTTGATACACAGTAACATAAATGGGAAGTTCTAACTAAGATATATAGCAGCTATCATTATTAACTTGTAGGGAAAATGGTGATATCTCTCCATTTTATGACAATCGAAATGGTGATATATGAGTATGCCAAAGGATTTTTCTTCCTAAATAACTGTGGAAGCCATGTACTAACAAATGCAGTTGGGCTTGGATGAAAAAGTAAAGAAAGAAGAAGGGGGCAGAATGCATGCCGACTTCAAGTCCCTAAATCTAAAGCAAGGCAACAGCCAAATCAACAGCTGTACAAGGCAGAAAACGAAAAATCCATACGACAAAGACTAAAACAAAAGATAGAACAACACGTACATCATACATCGCAGGTGTTCTAGCTCCTAAGATGAAAGAACGTACATAGGCAGAATAGCGTTTACCTCCACAAAATCGGCAGGTACCAAAGTAATGAAAACCCGGGGAACTGCAACCACGGCATTGTATCATTCATCACAAAGTCTGCAATATCAATTCTAACTGTAACCCAATATATATATATATATATATATATATATATATATATATAAATCTAAAGATTCAAGTAAATAACAAATGTTATCATAATATCACATGAATGTGACAATCAATTAATACCATACATTTCAGTTTTGCGAATGGAGTAAGAAATAATAAAATTTATCCATGACCCAAAGCGACAACAACTAGAATTTGAGGATCTCCCAACCTCATACTTAAGATTAGCAACACACCGTTTAGCTCAACGCTATATTCTGTAGTCTGTAGCAATGCCTGAAAATCTTCTTCCTAATAGGGTTGGACCTCTAATTGTTCTTCGTAAAATATCCCAATCTAAGAAGCTCCCATCAGTATGTCTTATGGATATCCTAGTAAATTTTTCACAAGAGCAAATTATAGATTCTATTAAGGTTGCTACTAACAGAGGTCTCACAAAAATTCACAAGATAATAGTGTTTCAAACTTCAAGTCTTCTTCTAAATCCAGTGGTGTAAAAAGCATTGAGGAAAGAAAAGAAGAATATAACAAAGCACGTAATCGTATCTTTAGTGGCAGTAGTACAAGAGAAACCAAGGAAGACTCTGAAACTAATTTTGCACCTTACTTGTATACACCAGTAATTAGACCATCTTTTGATGAATATCCCGAGTTTAACCTTCCAAGTGATTTGAGTGAATCTTCTTTAGTTGGGAATAGATTAGATGGAAATGGAGGCATATATCAAGAAGTTAGTCGATATCGATCATGTAATAGAGTAGTTATTCTTCGAGATCAAGAGGTTGATAAAAAAAGATCCAGATTACAATAGGAGCTATGATAGGTAAGTTACTTATACTTTGTAATCTACTTATGCTCCTTGTGATGTTTTGCCAGCACCAATAGTTCAGTGGTATCTTTAAAACACTGCACCACCTATATGGCTTTTTTATATCTCTTTGTTCTGTACAGTAGCTAAGGTTTGCACAATCAATTTAAGTACCCAGTTGCATACACGATTAATCAGCCAAAAGGACAATATGGTCTGCAATATCAATTCTAACTGCAACCCAAAAGATCCCAAAAAAAAAATTCTATAGATTCGAGTAAATAACAAATGTTATCACATGAATGTGACAATCAATTAATAGTTATTCATATTTCCTATGTTCAATAAGAGAACTTGTGAACATAAACAATTTTGGACCAATTTAAGTACCCAATTCCAGTCCAGTAAAACCTTTCATCTAAAGTAAATGAATGTTGCTTCCTTATCTCACTTGATCTCCCTTGGTCGCTTTCTCAACTAAACCTATCCCCTGAATTCCAGCTAATGCCGTAATTTCAATCTAGTAGGGCATTCATTCATATGTTGATTGGAAAGAGAAGAAAATGTTAAAGGATTATCGAAGTATATTAGCGAAAATACTAAATTCATATTCAATTTCGATTTGTTGATCGAAGACGAAGTCGATAATTTAGATTTAACCTATGTAACTCTCAAGTCTTTAAGCAACTTACATAGCTTTGTTTATTTATGTTCTTCTTTGTTGAATCAAGAACAATATTCTAATAACTTACATAGCTTTGTCGTATTTTGTGCGCATCTTTTTACTTTTTTTTTTCACAGTCAAACAATCAGTGGAAGATGCAATTAATTACCATCCTTTACATTATATTTTTCAAGTTTTTATCCATAATTTTGAATTGAGGATGGACACTATACAATTCAGTTCTGCCTACATGTATCAATTTAGAAAAGCAAGTAACCAAACGAAAAAATTACAAACTCAACCGCTTTTCCATGTTAATATAGAAGTAAAATAACCATAGAAAAAACAAATCAACAAGTAATTTGGCTCAAATCTTAATTTTTTATGTGGTAGCAACCATTGGAACAAATCCTATAATGAAACTCTATAAACTAAAGAAAAAAATAAAGGGAAACACAAAACCTATAAACATACTAAGGCAGCATGTTTCAATATTTTTTTTAAAATCAAAGTATATACTTCGTTATCTTTGTTTCTAATTCCTGTTCGCAAGAGTTAGAAAGCGGAAAAAAGGGTAAAACAAAGCCTGGAAAAGAAGAATAATATTATGTAGAAGCATTGACGACGCAAATCAATGCCAATGCTCAACAGTAAATTTTTAAATTTGCATTTTTCATCTCGGCATTAGTAGATTTACGCATAAGTATTTATAAATCTTCCACAAAAAAACGAAACGGAATAGATCCATCAAAATAGCAAAATAAATCACGAAAATAAATTAAGAGATTTTGATTCTGACCGCAAAATAGTAAATAAAAATATTAGCGGTCTGTTAACATACTATAAACGGTTTTCCAGTCATCAAAAATTTCAACGTTCGAACTATTAATTTGTGATCCGAAATTCACATTAGAATTGGTCCAGCTGATGTCACCTAAAGGATCTTATCTATGTCCTTAATTTATTCTCTTGATTGAGATATTTTTAGCAACCTCATTTAAAGGATAAAGGAGATCTTTAATTTATTCTCCTGATTGAGATATTTTCAGCAACCTCATTTAAATGATAAAGGAGATCTTTATTCTATTCTTTCTCTCCTTATTTGGCTGCATGAAAGTAGAATATAAATTCATTGCTATGGTTTGTAATGAAAATAAGCTTGTAAAACTCCATCAATTAATTAATAAAGTTTGCCTTTCTCCCGTGGTTTTTTTTTCCGAAAAGGGTTTTTCCACGTTAAATTTTGTGTGATTCTATTCTTTGCTTGCTTCTTTGATCATTTATTTATTAACAAGAGGTATCAGAGAGCTGGTTCGTTCAACATGGCGTCGTTAAAGTATGATATTCCGCTGTTGGATCGAAACACTCGATTCTCATTGTGGCAAGTGAAGATGCGGGCGTTGCTCGCACAAGCTGATTATGATGATGCATTGGATGGATTCGGGAATAAGAGATTTGAACTATGGACCGATGATGAGAAGAGAAAGGATCGGAAGGCTTTGTCTCAAATTCAGCTCCATCTACACAATAATATTTTGCAAGAAGTTTTGAACGAGAAGACAGCTGCTTCTCTTTGGCTGAAACTGGAGTCAATTTGCATGACCAAGGATCTCACAAGTAAGATGCATCTCAAACAAAAGCTGTTTCTGCACAAATTGCAAGAGGGAGGTAATTTGCTTGACCATATTTCTGATTTTAAAGAGATTGTTTCTGAATTGGCTGCAATGGAAGTCAAATATGATGATGAAGATTTGGGTTTAATCCTGTTATGTTCTCTGCCGAGTTCTTACTCAAATTTCAACAGACGACTCAAAGCTCCCGAACGAGTTCCATATTTCTTGATTTGTCCTGGCACGGAACTCGAATGGCACATTGAGGAACATGTGCGTCTAGACATGGAAAACGATTCACGATACTTACGCGGGATAAAGGGCACGGTTGACGGGTGGCATAATCCCTAGTGGCCCTAGGTGGCTTGAACCCAAACCGAGACACGGAAACGTTCATTAGGTAGCATAATCCCCAGTGGTCCTAGGTGGCATAAATCCTAAGTGAACACGTGATAGTTCATGGTAAGAAAACATAACTAGATCAAGGGTGGCAGTCCAAAACAACTTCAAGGATAAAATGGTACTACGTTGAGGTGGTATAGATTTACATGGGAAAGCCCGTACGGCCTACGGCAAAGACTAAACTAATACATGGAAAGAAACATACGAGTTGGGAAAACCTACATATGCTATATATTAGGTTGACATGGACCATTACATGACATTGGGCAAGGGACATTCATAGTTAACACATGACGCGGGTTGGGATACTAGTACGAGAGGTGCAGAGCAAATATACATGATAAATACCTTGGGATGTTATACATGATAGATACCGTGGGATGTTATACATGATAGATACCTTGGGATAGTATACTTGATAGAAACCTGACGATGTGATACCTTGATTTATCTTGACATGTAGTTTATCATGATACCTTAGCCTATCTTGCTACAGTAGTTCATCCAGTTATCTTGGTTTAGCTTATCTACCTTGTCATCATCCTTATGTTTACTTTCAGTTTATGCATGTCATGTTACCTTTACCTGTTTTTATACTGGAAGTAGATAGGACTTACCAGTCTTTATGACTGACCCCGTTTTGTTTCGCCTCTTTGTCGTCTGTTCCCCCCCCGGTTTTCAGGGAGGAAATGATGTTGTTTAGTTCGGACCTCATATGCTTGAAGGTCATCATGTATAGCTTGGTCTTCTCTTGGCTATGGCTGCTTCACCGCTTTATTTTGGGGAATAATTTATGAAAAGGTTTTATGCTTCTTTACTATTGCAAGGCAGGTTTTGATGTATTCTGATGTAAAAGGCTTTAGACCTTAATTTATAAGGTAATGAAATTTGTTTAACTTCCGTTGTTTTATATATGTTCTGTCTTGTAATATTTCTGTGCATGTTTACCTCGATAATGCTTCATCAAACCTAGTGCATTCCCTTTGCGAGTGACCCTAGCGGAGGTGGGGTGTTACATTTGGTATCAGAGCAGAAGGTTACCAGACTGGGCAAAAGTTTTTAAAACCTTCTGAACACTATTTGAAAACCGTTTACAAAGAAGCATTTTTCAAGAAAAGTTTTTAAAGGCTATTCCCCAAAAGCCATTAGCACTATCCTTTGTTTCCTTGATTGAATCTCTTTTCCTTTCTTTCCTCCATCTGTAGTCACAGTAGTTTTAACTGCGACTAATCCTTGACTAACTACGTGAGTGTTTTCCCCGTGCGATGGAAAAAGTTCTCGAGAGACCTGTTACCGAAGCTATAAGAAGGGATAATAAGAGCACGGATAAAGGACACGAGCTTAAGAATAAGCAACTTGTTGTTATGGTTGGATCCACAAAGGAAGATAAGGACAAGATCAGCTAGAGGACAATTGTATGCTCTCATTTCTAATGTACCCAAGAGGAATGGTACCGTTTCTGTTAAAGGCTTAGCCTTTCTTTTCTATCACCACGTCCAGACTTTGTATCGATCATCGCATCATTTAAGCCTACCTCGATAGTTAAGTCTCTGCACCTTAGTACTAGCATGGTAGAAGATCCCACTTTAAGTCCCAAAATCTGGTTGGAGAGTCGGTCCATTTATTCATGACTTGTTTGGATTTGAGAACGTCTATGCCAAGTGTTGAGATTAGAAGCAATGCTTCTATTGTTGAGCTATGGATGGATTCTAGGGATGAAGTGGTTATCTAGTAAGGGATGCCATTCTCGGTTTTGAAAGAAGGGTAGTTAAACTCTTAACTTGCCTTGGTAATACCCTCGAAGTCTCGTGTAACCTTTTGGGTTCTGTCATGGTTAGTTACCTAGAATCTCTTGATGCATTTATCGGAAATCTCTGATCCAATCGAGTAACGTTCACCAATAAGACGGATGGTTCATTCCGCCTAAGCATGGGTTATAGGAATCACCCTAGTAAGTGCACATGGTAACATGAATTGGCATCGGTAAACGAGATCCAGAATTCACTAGTGAATTTTGGAGAGCTTGCATGAGTACGCAGGTATGTTTGGGCCGAGCATACTAGGGAAAGAATAAGTGGAAGTGAAACGAGAGGCGACAGTGAAATGAGTTCCGACTCATACCTTGGAAATAGGAATCAAGGAGCTACGAAATCACGAAGTCAAAGGCGGTCAAGGCACGATGGAATTAAGCTCAAGGAAATGCAGCTTAGACGCGCGCATCGTGTCTCTTTTTAAGAGTATATCGTTGATCCCTGGTTCTCCTGTAGAGCTTGCTTGCATGCTATCGCTTGGTGGATATCCTCTCGGTCCTGTTTCTGTTGTTTGTCTTGTTTATCTTCTCGACCCTATCTTTGGAACCGTAGGTAGAACTCTATGGATGTAAACATGTATTTGAAACATGTTATGATTGATATGGTTGCAAACGGTTGCAAGTGGTTGCTCGTGGATGCGCGAATACACGTTAGATACTAGATCGACGCACTCACATTTTGCATTGCATATGCATGAGTATTTATACTTGTTTGAATGTTAATATGTTGTCATGCGGATGTTGCATATGAATGAATGTTTGTGCACGCATGTAGTACTTATATGACTAGGATTATTTGCATACATGTTGGATTCATGGCACTAAACATACTTTGCATTAGAAAGATCATTCAGGCCTGATCATTAGCATTAGCTAAGGAGCATATACACACACGCTTTGCATATGTTCATATGGCATTAGAAATCATCTAAGGACAATGGTTGCCTGTGGATGGTGTTTTGAGTAGATGGATGATGGATGGTAGGATACGTTCTTCCTAACTTAGAGATTTCGGGGACGAAATCCTTTAAGGAGGGGAGAATGTAACAACCCAAATTTTAACAACGTGTTAAGACAAGAATCAAAGCAGAATTAAATTATAAATCTGAATCAGTATAAACGGGTTGCGCCATTGCGTTCGTCTCGGAAAAATACGCGAAAAAGAGTCTGAAATTTTGTAAATCGGAGTCCGTATGACCGAGATACGGCTTCGCGAAGTTTCACGAAAATTCAAATCCGAAAACAGATTCGAATTCAGCCCAAAAAGAGAGGGCGGGAAAATTCCCGCCAGACACACAGGGTGTCGACACCCGTGTCGACATGGGTGTCGACCCCCCCTCCAGGGGGTCGACAGGGGTGTCGACCCCTGGGTCGACCACACCCCCTGTAGAACCCCGACCAGGTGCACCTGCTTGTCATGTTGGCTCGGTTTTGGAGGCTTGTGACGATTTGGGATGGCTTGGATTCGATCTAGGGTTAATCATATGGCCTAAAATGCTCCTAAACTCTTTAAAAAGACCCTAACCCCCTAACCTAAATCACTCAAACTCTCTCATGCCACGAAGTGCTGCCCAAATGCTAAGTGATCATGGCCTCCGTCTCCAACTCCAAGAGACTATGCATGCAAATCGGATCCGAAACGAACGGTGCAAGCTTGCTACACCAAATCGAGGCTCGATCAACGTTGCTACGGTGATTTCGTGACGGTTCTTCATCAAAGGAGCCACCTTTCTTCGTCAAGACGATTCATGTTCCTAGCCCTCTTGCCATGCTATGTAAGCTCTAGCTACTTCTAGATCTAAACGGTAGTTTTAATGATGGCATGGAATAAAACGAGATTAAACTAAGTATGCTAGCCTATATGAATCTTGTCATGCCTCTTTTGCTTGAACCTATGACTTTTGGCTATGCTTAGTGACTAAATCATGCTATTCATGTTATGATTAACCTAGTTTATCTTGCAAGTTTGAATCTTTATCTATGGAATGCTGGCATGAACCTTCGGGAACCATTTGACTTGTGAAACATTGGCAAAGACTTGACTTTGGGGCTTATGCATGTAAATGAACCCAAACCCCTTATGTTATCATGCATGTTTGTGGCCAAATTCCCTTATGATACTATGCATGTTTATGGCCAAATTCCCTTATGATACTATGCATTCTAGTGGCCAAATTCTCTTATGATGCTATGCATACTTTGAGGCCAAACCCCTTATGATATCATGCATGTTTGTGGCCAATCCCTTTTTGACATTGTGCATGTTGTGAGGCCAATATGTAGCATAGTACCCTTACTATGTTGACTCGCTTTTACTTGGGTTGGAAACACGCTTTGGGGTAGGTTAGACGTGCGTGATTATGACATGATAATTTGACATGGGGTTTCATGGAAATATGGCACTTATGATACACATAAATGTGGGCATGACATGTGGGGTAAACATGGGACTTGAAACTAGACACGTGTGGGTTGTAAGTGTAATATGACACTAGACCAAACATGAAAGTGGCCAACTCGAGGTTGGGTTGAGTTTGTAGCATAAATCTACCCGGACCCGCCCGGCTTAACTAGTGGCTACAAACAATAGGATTCAATGTGAGAAGTTGGTCATGTCGCGCTTAAGACCCGAGGTTAGACTAGGTTGTGGTGTAAAACTACCCGGACCCGCCCGGCTTAACTGGTTACCACAACAAGGTCTAATGTGAGAGGTTGAGAGTGCATTAATTAAATTAATGCCACATGATAAGGTTAAGTAAATTTGACTAATGACACTTAACCGATATGACACGAATGGGTAGGTTAAGTGGGACCGGGCTTGATTTCTTGATGACACTTAACCATACAAGACAATTAGGGGATGGGGTTAAGTAATTTAGACTTAGCTAATCTAAACACGGTAATTAGATGGGGTTAAGTAACCTATACTTAACTAATCTAAACACGGTAATTCGATGGGGTTAAGTTAAACACTTAACCAATCTAAACTTGGTAATTCAATGAGGTTAAGCAACCAATACTTAACCAACTTAACATGATGGGGTTAAGTAACTTATAATTAACCAATTATACATGATGATTTGATTGGGTTAAGTAACCTATACTTAACCAATCTAACATGTGGACTTGATAGGGTTAAGTCACAAGACCTTTTGGATATACTTTACCCTTGTAGTACGATTAGTGGATGAGGTAAAGCTAACCCATACTTAACCAATCCGACTCGATGATCTGATGCGATTAAGATAATCTATGCTTAATCAATCTAACACGATAATCTGATAGGGTTAAGACAAACCAACACTTAACCAATTTGACTTGATAGGGTTAAGTCATGCGCTTCTTGGTATACTTAACCACCATGTAGGGCTAAGCCTTGAACTTAAATACTTAGCCAATCTTGACATGATTCGTAGGCGGGCTAAGTCGTGAACCTGAATAACAATACTTAACCCAATAGACAAAACCCAAGTTAGAGGAACTAGGTAGAAAATCGTGGTTAATCAAGGGTAACGGGGAAAAGAAGCTAAGTGCTAAACCTTAGTTAAGTATAACTAAGTAATAATTCTTAGCCAAGGACATGGGACTAGTTCATGAATGGATGAGTAACCCGATATGGTAGGTCATCGCTTAAACACACGAGGAGGAGCAAATTACCCGACTTGGATAAAGGCTCCAACGAACTGCGTGACGAAGCGGTAGCTTCGGGGGACGTGAGGGTACTCTTGGTATCCCTCTGTGAGGTGGCAGGTGGTCCATGAAACCCGCCCTCACAAAGGTTAAGGTCTGCGATAAAAGAACCAAGAGTATGCCTTGGTTGCTACGCGAGCGACCTAAAGACTGGGATGGATTAGCGTGGAGTCGACGATACTTGATTTTGCCCCAGATAGCACGTCGCCGACTACCTACCATCTTTAGTCAATCGTGTACGAACGGAAAGCCAGGGAAACCCCAACAGACCATGTTCTTGCTATCGAGTCATGGGTGAGGTTGGCCCATAGGAAAGTGGGGCTATAGTGGGGCCGGGATGTGGTTCCCATACATGATTTTTCTTGGATTGCCTTTCAGTAGTTGAGGGAGGGGTCACGTGGGTCCATAGCCACGGGTACAAAAACAGACCTTGATATCTGCATCAGCAGACGACTCAAAGCTCCCGACCGAGTTCCGTATTTCTTGATTTGCCCTGGCACGGAACTCGGATGGCACATTGAGGAACATGTGCGTCTAGACATGGAAAACGATTCACGATACTTACGCGGGACAAAGGGCGCGGTTGACGGGTGGCATAATCCCTAGTGGCCCTAGGTGGCTTGAACCCAAACCGAGACACGGAAACGTTCATTAGGTAGCATAATCCCTAATGTTCCTAGGTGGCATAAATCCTAAGTGAACACGCGATAGTTCATGGTAAGAAAACATAACTAGATCAAGGGTGGCAGTCCAAAACAACTTCAAGGATAAAATGGTACTACGTTGAGGTGGTATAGATTTACATGGGAAAGCCCGTACGGCCTACGGCAAAGGACTGAACTAATACATGGAAAGAAACATACGAGTGGGGAAAACCTACATATGCTATATATTAGGCTGACATGGACCATTACATGACATTGGGCAAGGGACATTCATAGTTAACACATGACTATTACGAGAGGTGCAGAGCAAATATACATGATAAATACCTTGGGATGTTATACATGATAGATACCGTGGGATGTTATACATGATAGATACCTTGGGATAGTATACTTGATAGAAACCTGACGATGTGATACCCTGATTTATCTTGACATGTAGTTTATCATGATACCTTAGCCTATCTGGCTACAGTAGTTCATCCAGTTATCTTGGTTTAGCTTATCTACCTTGTCATCATCCTTATGTTTACTTTCAGTTTATGCATGTCATGTTACCTTTACCTGTTTTTATACTGGAAGTAGATAGGACTTACCAGTCTTTCTGACTGACCCCGTTTTGTTTCGCCTCTTTGTCTTCCGTTTCCCCCCCCCCCACCCCCCAGGTTTTCAGGGAGGAAATGATGTTGTTTAGTTCGGACCTCATATGCTTGAAGGTCATCATGTATAGCTTGGTCTTCTCTTGGCTATGGCTGCTTCACCGCTTTATTTTGGGGGAATAATTTATGAAAAGGTTTTATGCTTCTTTACTATTGCAAGGAAGGTTTTGATGTATTCCGATGTAAAAGGCTTTAGACCTTATTTTATAAGGTAATGAAATTTGTTTTACTTCCGCTGTTTTATATATGTTCTGTCTTGTAATATTTCTATGCATGTTTACCTCGATAATGCTTTACCAAACCTAGTGCATTCCCTTTGCGAGTGACCCTAGCGGAGGTGGGGTGTTACATACTCTCACTCTAAATGACGTTCATGAAGCCTTGCACGCCAAGGAGAAAATGAAATAACTGGTGTCTTCAAATGGATCAAGCTCTCAAGCCGAAAGCTTGTCCGTTCGTGGCAGGACAAAGGAGAAAAATCCAAATAATGGATCTCGAGGTAAAAGTTCCAATGCCTATAAAGGTCGATCTAAATCTAGAGGCAAATACAAGTCTTGCAAATATTGTAAGAGGGATGGACATGAAATATCCGAATGTTATAAGCTGCAGAACAAGGAAAAGAGAAATGGCACATACAAACCAAAAGATAACAAAGAAGATGAAGTTAATGCCAATTGTGCTCATAATGATAGTTTTGACAATGAGGTGCTTGTTGTTACCGTGTTTGCTGGATGTGCTGAGATTAAGGATGAATGGATACTTGACACTGCTTGCACTTTCCATATGTGTCCTAATAGAGATTGGTTTACAAATTTAGAACCCATAAATGATGCTGGCTCAGTTTTGATGGGTGATGATTCAGCATGTATAGTAGCAGGAATTGGTTCTATTCAGATCAAGATGTTTGATGGAGCAATCAGAACTTTAACAAATGTTCGGTTCATTCCCAACATGAAGAGAAATCTGATTTCTTTAATTGCTCTTGATGACAAAGGGTATAAATATTCAAGTGGAGGTGGTGTCCTGAAAGTCACAAATGGTTCTCTTATTGTAATGAAGGGAAATCTTAGGCAAATAAATGGGCTTTGTTATCTTCAGGGCACTACTGTTTCAGGTAATGCTTCCCCTGTTATCTCAAATAATATTTCTGATTGTGATACTGCTAATCTTTGGCATATGCGTCTTGGACATATGAGTGAATTAGGTCTGTCAGAGTTGAACAAGAGAGGACTTCTTGATGGGTACAATGCAGGCAAGCTGAAGTTCTGTGAGCATTGCATTTTTGGCAAGCATAAGAGAGTGAAGTTCAACACTGCAGTTCATACAACAAAAGGCATTCTAGATTATGTGCATTCAGACTTATGGGGACCGTCTAGGAAAGCATCCATGGGCGGTGCTTGTTACATGATGACAATTATTGATGATTATTCCAGAAGGGTTTGGCCTTTTTTTTTGAAACATAAATCTGACGCTTTTTCAGCTTTCAAAGAGTGGAAGACTATGGTTGAGAGACAAACTGAAAGGAAGGTAAAGAAGCTTTGGACTGATAATGGGATGGAGTTTTGTTCAGATGAATTTAATTCATTTTGCAAGGCTGAAGGCATTGTTAGGCACTACACCATACCTCACACTCCTCAGCAAAACGGGGTTGCCGAGCGTATGAACAAGACTATCATTTCTAAGGCTCGCTGCATGTTGTCAAACGCAGGTTTGGATAGATGTTTTTGGGCTGAAGCTGCTTCCACAGCCTGTTATCTCATCAACCGCTCTCCCTCTGCTGCTATTGGTAAGAAAACTCCGATTGAGGTATGGTCTGGTTCTCCAGCAAATTATTCTGATTTGAAAGTTTTTGGATGCATTGCTTATGCTCATGTTTATAATGGAAAGCTAGAGCCAAGAGCTGTTAAATGCATTTTTCTTGGTTACAAGTCTGGTGTTAAAGGCTATAAATTATGGAATCCTGAAACAAGTAAGGTTGTAATTAGAAGAAATGTTGTGTTTAATGAATCTGCTATGTTACATGTTATTCCATCTACTAATGATCTTGTTGAGAGTAAGCAGAAATCAAATGTCCAGGTGGAGCATATTATTGATTCAGATGCTACATCAAAAGCAGAAATTGAGGGACAGGATGAAGCAACCATTGTTGAGGATCCTCCACCAGTTATGCAACCACCGCAGCAATCTATTGCAACAAGCAGACCTAGAAGGAATCCAAAACCAGTAATAAGGTTTATTGAGGAAGCAAATGTTGTTGCTTATGCGTGTGCTGTAGCAGAAGAAATAGAAGGTATTGCCGAGCCTTCTTCATATTCTGAGGCTGTTATCTCTAGTGATTCTGATAAGTGGATGGCTGTTATGCATGATGAGATGAAGTCACTTGCAAGAAATGACACTAGGGACTTAATCAAATTGCCTAAAGAGAAGAAACCTATTCATTGCAAATGGGCTTTCAAGAGAAAAGAAGGTGTTTCTCCAAATGATAAGACAAGGTACAAAGCAAGATTAGTTGCAAAAGGTTACAGTCAGATTCCAGGTATTGACTATAATGAAGTTTTTTCCCCTGTTGTGAAACATAGCATAATTCGCATTTTACTCAGTATTGTTGCTATGCTTGATTATGAGCTTCAACAGTTAGATGTAAAAACTGCATTTTTACATGGAGAATTAGAAGAGGATATTTATATGCATCAACCTGAGGGTTTTATCATCCCTAGAAAAGAAAATCTTGTCTGTAAATTAAAGAAATCTCTTTATGGATTGAAACAGTCACCTAGGCAGTGGTATAAAAGATTTGACACTTTTATGCTATCTCAAGGTTTTAAAAGGTCCAATTATGATAGTTGTGTCTATTTGAAAATTACTACTCATTCAGCCGTTTATTTGTTACTTTATGTCGATGATATGTTGATTGCTTCAGAAGACAAGGCAGAAATTGAAAATTTGAAAAGGCAGTTGAGTAGAGAGTTTGAAATGAATGATTTGGGGGATGCTAAGAAGATTCTTGGCATGGAGATATCAAGAGATATAACTTATGGAAAATTATACCTAAGTCAGAGTGGGTATGTTAGAAAAGTGCTTCGCCGTTTTAATATGCTTGATGTCAAACCTGTAAGTACTCCTCTTGCTGCACATTTCAAATTGTCATCAGCTATGTGTCCACAATCAGATGAGGATATTGAGTACATGTCTAGAGTTCCCTATTCTAGTGCAGTTGGTTCACTTATGTATGCCATGGTTTGTTCGCGTCCTGATTTATCACATGCTTTGAGTGTTGTTAGTAGATTCATGGCCAATCCTGGAAGAGAGCATTGGAAAGCAGTTCAATGGATTTTCAGATATCTTCATGGCACTGCAAATGCTTGTTTGCAGTTTGGTAAATCTAAAGATGAACTTGTTGGTAATGTGGATTCTGACTTTCCTGGTGATTTGGATAAAAGAAGATCATTAACAGGTTATGTTTTCACCATTGGTGGTTGTGTTGTGAGTTGGAAAGCAACCTTGCAAACTACCGCAGCATTATCTACTACTGAGGCCGAGTATATGGCTATTTCTGAAGCATGTAAAGAAGCTACTTGGCTGAGAGGTTTATATTTTGAGCTTTGTGGAGATACATCTTGCATTATTATATTTTCTGATAGCCAGAGTGCTATATGCCTTACAAAGGATCAAATGTTTCATGAGAGAACTAAACATATAGATGTTAGGTATCACTACATTCGAGGTGTTATTGCTAAAGGTGGTGTTAAAGTTTGCAAGATAAGTACTCATGACAATCCCGCTGACATGATGACAAAGCCAGTTCCAATTACTAAATTTGAGCTTTGCTCAAGCTTGGTTGGTGTTACAGTATAGTCTTTAGGGACTATTGGAGTAAGGCAGATATTTATTTGTTGAAGGAGTTCGTTTTTTATAGTTCATCTTTCTACTTCAAGATGAGAATTCGTCTCAAGGTGGAGATTGTTAACTTGTGATCCGAAATTCTCATTAGAACTGGTCCAACTGATGTCACCTAAAGGATCTTATCTATATCCTTAATTTGTTCTCTTGATTGAGATATTTTTAGCAACCTCATTTAAAGGATAAAGGAGATCTTTAATTTATTCTCTTGATTGAGATATTTTCAGCAACCTCATTTAAAGGATAAAGGAGATCTTTATTTTATTCTTTCTCTCCTTATTTGGCTGCATGAAAGTAGAATATAAATTCATTGCTATGGTTTGTAATGAAATTAAGCTTGTAAAACTCCATCAGTTAATTAATAAAGTTTGCCTTTCTCCCGTGGTTTTTTTTCCCGAAAAGGGTTTTTCCACGTTAAATCTTGTGTGATTCTATTCTTTGCTTGCTTCTTTGATCATTTATTTATTAACACGAACAAAAAATTAAAACGACGGAAATATGAAGAGTAACAAGAGAGTAGGAGATGCTCAAGATTTACCTTTGACAGAGTAGGAGATGGATGACTTTGGATGTTGGATTGAATCGGACGCTGATTATTAGTGAATCCAAATTTTTAGTGATTTAGGAATTAGGTTTGAACTTTGAATGTAATGGAGCGATTTTTTTAATTTCGGGGCTGAAATTTTATTTTGTCCCGCTTTTCTTTTCTTTGCTCCCGCTTTTTGTTTCACGAATGCAAATATAGCGGATTATATTATGTATAGCTTAATTTATTTGTTATTTTATTTGCTCCCTTTACATAGCACAATTTATACATTATCTTCTTTTCTTTAATTATTTTATTATAGCATTTTAATATAAGGCTATGATACATTGCTATGTATATCATATTTTCTTGTAGTGACAGCAGTTTTAAAGGCGAATGAAAGAATAAGAAATAGATCTTGAAAAGCAGTTTAGGGAGAAATGAAGATGACATGCACTAACATTTAACATGCATATCGAAACCATATGTTGACAGAGATGCATGCTAATAAATAATGGTTCCTAGCTTGTTGGATGAAGAATCTGCAGACATAAGCGACATTGTCCCATTACACATGCACGATAATAAAGAAATAACAAGTGCATGATGCTATCATAATGTGGAGGCTTTGTTGTTATTCAATTTTACGTATGCGTTGCCACACATGATTTTTTTGTAATGTAACTAAATAGTATTTACATTCTGTGTGCGGTTGTCCTCATGTTTTTTTTTTTTTTGCCATTCTTTAAAACTCAACAGATTTCATTCTTTGATGTGAAAGTATGAAAATGAACAGATGTTGGTATTATGGTATATTATATATATGTTCAATATTGCCAAAATATACAATAAGCTTCGATTATTTGAATCTTTTAAGGTGTGTACAGAGTTGAACAACACTTAAGATTGAGGAGCTGCTTTGCTTTCATCGGAAAGAGCAACAAAATCGATGTATACAACTACTGCATTGGTTACTACTGCCATGAATATCTTAAACGCTGATAGCACTCGATCTGTTTTCGAAGCAATGTCGTGCGAATTCCTGTATCATAACAGTCGATTCATATCAGAACAAATATTGGTGTTAATAATCCAAATATATATGTTGTATAACATATATCATGTTATCATTTATCACGTTGTATCATGTTATATTATGTTATCATGTTATATAGTTACATAGGACTGGACAATGCATACATTGTCTTAGAGTAATGGCAGCAGAAAATATGAATCCAGTACAAACTGCAGTAAGGATTTTTATATAGATTCCACGTTTTTCAGTTATAGATTTTATGTTAAAAAACCGTAGAATGTCGTACCTCGATAACTTCATCAATTTTTTTTTCTTTTTCAATGAAGTTAGTTTAACTAGAGCTGCTGAAACAGATCTTACATGGTCTTTTATAAATTTTTATGTCTATACAACGAACTCTTCTGACAAGAGGCAGTGCCAGTTTCTTGTCTATGCGAAGAGTCGAATTATATATAGATATCTTGAAGTGCACAGCAAAGATAGATTGTAAATACATCTATTAATATGGAGAACAAGCAATGAAACGCATGATGAAATATTAAAAAATTTGACTTTATATATATATTAGCTCTAATCAAGATTAACTTGATGGGTTCTTGCTTTTTAGCATAATCTACTTTATTAATCACATCCATTCTCCCTCAGCCCTATTATTTTCTAAATAAAATTTAAATTGATATATGTTTTAATAAATAATTTTTATTTTATTTGAAAACTTTAACGATTAGTTTTTTCACTGTTATGCGGTAATACTAGTGTATCATTTCGAGTTGGATTCATATAAGAGGTTGTGCGAGCATACCAACACACAATTGATGCCAGTGTAATTTTTAGTATTCAAGTTGCAATGTAGAGATTATCCCAAAGTATAGTTAAATGATAATGTATATTTGTCAAAACAGGGTATTTCATTGTATGAATTGGTTTTATTTACACCTAAATGGTTTTAGTTGTGTATTGGATTGTGATTATTTGTAAAAACATAACAAACTCTGTACTTTTTGAATTACTGAGTTACTGTAGCGTAGTGTTCATATTTTTAGAATTGGTTTTATTGGACGAATAACGTACGTCTGCAAAGTCCGATAGTCAACTATCATATTATTGGATAATTTTAGTCTACAAATTTATTTTGTTTTTGTAATTTAACAATGTAATAACGCTGATAATCGCTGTTAGTCCAAAGAAGTAGTCAATTGCAGCTGTGAAAAACAAATCTAAATTTCAGATTGCAAGATAACCGCATTTGTTCACCCAAAAATAACTGAGTACGTCACTCGATATCTACGAGCCACGCGTCCGAATACCAGTTAGTTTTCTCTGTTATATATTTGCCCAGGCCCCTTCTTCTTCCCACAAATCTCGTTCAGTATCTCCTTACTCTTCTCCAACGCAGTAAACAGAAAGAGAAAGAGATATCAATGGATTCTACGCCGTCATCTCCTCCGTTTCCTTCGCCAGCTGAATCCGAAGCAGCGGATGCCCTTCTCCTCTTCTCCAGACCTCAGCCTTCTGTCTCAAGGATCACGGTAAAACGTGAATCGCAAAACGAAAATGTACCGAAAACACCGAGCCCAAAATCTCCTCTTAGTTTAAACAGCAGCACCGAAGATGAACAGCCGCCATCATCTACTTCTGCAGCGGCGAAAGAAATAACAATGCTGAAAGAGCAAAAGGAACGTATTGCTGCATTGGTTCAAGAGAATTTAGCCCTTCAAACAGTAAGTAATTCGGTTATTAGATTTTGATTTCATTCTTTTAGTACGTGGAGGATTTCTAACTGTTACTGTGATACTTCAGACCATATATGACTTGAAGACGAATAGCTTGATACTCAAGGAACATAATGCCTCATTAAAATGGGTAAAGAAACAATTTCTACGCCTTCAATTTAGATTTTATGTCATTGCGCATTGAAATGTACAGTTACTCATGATATGTATTAACAGATGAAAGAGTTTATAAATTTGAATAGGCGACCGGAGAGTCAAATTCCTATGGAAAGAGACGTTGCAACTGCGGAAGAGACGATGAGCAGTACGCGATTCCTAATGGAGGCGGAGAGGAGGCGAGCTTGGAGAGAGGGTTGTGCCGCTGCGAGGAAGAGAAGGAGGTTACTGATGAGAGCGAAGGCGGAGGAGAAGAGACAACGGTTGGATTGATCACACGTGGAGGTCCTACGCTTTTGTTGGTTGGATTATAAAGATCCGGTTTTGTGGGTTTGTTGGTTGCTGATTGATGAAAATTTGTAGTCAGATTTTATTAATAACTCTTTTAGCAAAATCAGTGTCTGTATTTAGATTATAATAGCATCGCCTTAGAATCAATATGTTATAACTTGTGTGTTGCTATTCGCATCCGCTCTCCACTTCCGACCACCACAGTTGTTCGAGCCCTTTGTTGTCGAATGGTTTTTCTTTTTCAGAAAAAATGCACTATATGGTGGTTGTTAAGGCCAACGAACGTAAAAGAAGGTTGGCCTTTCACCGTCGAACACTGTCTCGCGGTGGCTGGAAGAGGATTTCGAGGTGTGAATAGTCGAACGCTAACTAATAACATACATGGTGTTCATTCTTTCGTTGTATTGTGAAAATTCGATGATTCAATTTCCTTTTGAAATGTAAGTTTCGAATTCATGAATTAAACTTGAAATATTAAATATTTAAATGTGATATATTCTTCATCGGTTGGTTGATGGTATGTTTTTGGTGTTTACTGTTACCTTTTATGATGAATTCATTCATGGTGTACGAAGCAGGTCTTTATGGTGTTTTTGACGCAAGCGGAGAATTTAAACGGAGAATTGTAGTTAGCGGAGCATGCGTTTAACGAGTTAAGTGGAGTATT
Organism: Allium sativum; assembly: GCA_030737875.1. Taxonomy (NCBI): domain Eukaryota; kingdom Viridiplantae; phylum Streptophyta; class Magnoliopsida; order Asparagales; family Amaryllidaceae; genus Allium; species Allium sativum. Next base: position 744,148,246 of record CM060921.1, read on the forward strand.
TAAGTGGAGCACTTAAGTGGATCATTTTATTTTGTAATTTAATTAATTAATGGTTAATTAATTTATCATTTGTTTTTAATAAATAATATATATCAATAATTTACACAAATAAATAAATAAAATTAAAAATTAAAAAAATTATAAGTTGTTCCAATTCAGTTCAAACTAACTTCATTACGTATAGCACTTCGATACAATCGCAACGCAAAAAACCACATCTCAAACGGATCTTATATGCACAAGTTATCAATTTTTAAAATTTATAAAAACTTAAAATAATTAAATAAATAATATATATTTATATCCAACAACTCAAAATTAGGTTGTTTAGGAGCCGAGCTCAACAACTCAATTTTGAACTGTTGGGCAAACGAACCGTTTGGTCCAGCCGAACGCACCCTTAATTTATTAATGATCCGTTTTTGGTGTTTAGTCATTATGCTTAAATTTAGATAGATGGTGAGAACATTTGTAGTTTTGTACCATTGTTTTAAACTATGATACTTAAGGTCCAAGTCTTCTTGGAACTTGGAAGGCTGGTTTAGCCCAAACATAAGTTGCTTTGTGTTTTCTATTTTTTTCCTTAAGTTTACTATTTCGCAGGTGCAAATTAACGTGACCAATTGCTCAAAATATCATAGAATATAATTCTAATAAAAATGCACCATAAGGTTTCCTTAAGAAATGATGCTAGAGCACCCGAAGAAATGAACATCCGAAATGCCAGAAACACATAATTAATGGTGGATATTGTATGTTTGAAAGGTGATAATTTGGTGAATAAATGGATTCAGATGAATATGTAGTGAAGGATTTTAGGAGAAAAAGGCGTGGGTTTGGATTCAATCACGTGTTTGAGGAAATGATGATCAAGAATTTGAGTTTGGTAAGCCTTTGATGAAAAGTAATTCAAGAATTTTGAATAACTAAAATGATTAATATACGGATTTATTCAAGAACAGGTTTGCATGGACAGGAATTCACAGAGAAACGATGGAAAACATGTAACATATTTCAAAGAACGCATGTACTTATTGCATGAATTAAAGAAATGGAAAGTATAGCTACTGGAACTAGTGGCCACCCGAAGAGGAAAAAAAGTACAAAACAGAATGCGAACGGCTGCACTGATAGTCGTTAGTTTCCTTCAGACAATTGTAATATTCAATGCGAACAACGTAAACTCCATGGCACTCTACCAGCCACAAGCCATATGCCCTGAGGCTATATATCTTGTAATATTATATGCGAACAATAGTAATTTTCCTGCTAGCAAGAAAAAGGAAAAAGTGCTTCAACCTTTTGCTGTACAACTAATATTTTACTTGTTTAAATTTGGAGATTATTAGTTTGAATCGTTTATTGGTTGATTTCACGGCATTATGGGTAAAACACTGTGTTTGATTTGGATGAATGAGCAATTTTAATGTTCTTAAATTATTTGACATATGAATTAAAACTAATGTAACCTGAGAAAAATAAAATTCTGGACCTACCGCCCCGAACACCCTTCCTTACTGTCTTGCCCCCCTCCTCCCTCCATAATTATTTCCTGCCTAAGCCACTGACTGGAACTACATAAGAACTAAAAATGTGCAATGGAAGAAAGTAACAGAAGTTGTAATGCCAAATAAAAGGAATGAGTACAACAGGTAATTTGTATAAAGATCGGAAAAATAACAATAGAGAATTGAATTAGCAAAAGTGAAGAAGGGGATGAATCGTAAACAAAGTTAATCTAATTAACAAGAATCATCATAAGTGATTAAAAGGATCTAAGAATCACAGAAAAGAACTGAACTAAGGTTTGAAAATGAACTGAAATGAAAAGGAGGGAAGATTTTATTTCGGAATTCTTTACCTCCATTATATAGCAATCTGAAACGTGCTTCCTAACACCATGTTTAATTTGATCACACTTAATTAATTTAATCTACTTTCTAACACCAGTTTTGTTCCTCCATTCATTCCCTAATCACCCAAGAACGTATTCCTCTCCCGCCATTAGTTCAAACTTAAACCCTAATCATTTTTATCGTTTTATCTTGATCGATCAAATTTAAACGTCGACCTAATGTGCTTCCTGACATGATCCGCCATCTACTTTTCTCAAATTGATTACTCTTAAACCCTAATTTCCAATTTTATTGTGATTGGAGAAATACTTAAAAAAGTAATTTAAACTATTAGATTGGTTAGCGAAATCGATTAGGTCAGAATCGAAGTAAAGCGATGAAGAATGTAGAGCAATGAAAATTATAAAGCGATGAAGATAACGAGAGTGGCGTTGAGGAATTCGAAGCGTCGAATGAAGGAACATCGGGAATAATTTAGGGTTGGTTGCCTATTTTTTATTCCGTGGTAGGCGGAAGCATATGGATATACGAACGATGGTTGTGTTTAGTTATGGTGTTACGAAGCATATTTCAGGATGTTTTTAGCAGCACACTAGAAAAATATACACAAATACACATACCCCCGCAAAATGGAAATAGAATGTATCAGTTGTGCACATGCACACACTAATACACTCGAATAATTTCCATCTCCGGCACTATTTTCAATCATTAGAGCATCTGACACCTTCCTGCTACCTTAAGCTATCAATTTTGATGATGCCAATGTCAGTTCTGACAATCTCTGCCTGAATTACTCTTTCCTTCCTCCTCTTCCCATAAACAGCATGCTTTCCTCTCCATATTCATGGCCTACAAGGTGTAGTTATTACATCAACGAAGATGATCTCAGGAAGCAACTCAAGCACAGAAAACTAGCAAAACAGACATGGCGGCACTCAAGCAGGATTAAATATTGATTTATTAGTAATAATTTATAAGAAAATAAACAAGATTTTGCTACAATATACTATGTTACTAGTGCTTTCAATGGCGCACTTGCTGCATTAGCGGTGGCGCTTGTGGCAGCAGCGACAGATTTTGCCGTGGGTAGTTTGCTGAGCCAGGGCCTGTGAGATTTTGGGAATAGCATACTGTGGTTTTGACACTTTCAAATTGAAGAAATAGTGTTGAATATTTTATTTAGGATGAAATAATTTGAATGTAAGAGTTTGCGAAAGAGAAATTACGATCGTGAAATAATTTGAATGTTTTATTCATTGTATGAATTGGTTTTATTTGCACCTAAATGGTTTTGTTTACGTACTGGATCGTGATTATTTAACTTAATCCTGAATAATCGCAGTTAGTCATAAGAAGTAGTCAACTGCAGCTGAGAAAAATTTGCCCGGCTCTTCTTCTTCCCACAAATCTCGTCCAGTATCTGTTTCTCTTCTCCGACGAAGTAACAGAAAGAAAAAGAGAAAGAGAGATGAATGGATTCTACGCCGTCATCTCCTTCATTTCCTTCGCCAGCTGAATCCGAAGCAGCGGATGTCCTTCTCCTCTTCTTCAGACGTCAGCCTTCTGTCTCAAAGATCACGGTAAAACGTGAATCTCAAAACGAAAATGTACCGAAAGCACCGAGCCTACAATCTCCTCTTAGTTTAAACAGCAGCACCGAAGACGAACAGCCGCCATCATCAGAGAAGCTGCTGTCAGGGGTACAGCCTCGATCTTCTTCGACAGTGGGGAATGAACAAACGATGCTGAAAGAGCAAAAGGAACGTATTGCTGCGTTGTTTCGAGAGAATTTAACCCTTCGTGCAGTAAGTAATTAGGTTATTATTTAGATTTTGATTTCAATCTTTTAGTACGTGAGGATTTCTAATTGCTATTGTGATATATTCAGACCATATATGACATGAAGATGAATAGCTTGATACTCAAGGAACATAATGCTTCGCTGAAATGGGTAAAACAACAGTTTCTACGCCTTCACTTTAGATTTTATGCCATTGCGCATTGAAATATACAGTTACTCATGATATGTATTAACAGATGGAAGACTTTATGAATTTAAATCAGCGATCGGAGAGTCAAATTCCTATGGATGGAGACGTTGCAATTGTGGAAGAGACAATGAGCAGTACACGGTTCCTAATGGAGGCGGAGAGGAGGCAAGCTTGGAGAGAGGGTTGTGCCGCTGCGAGAAAGAGAGGGAGGTTACTGATGAGAGCGAAGGCGGAGGAGAAGAGACAACGGTTGGATTGATCACACGTGGGGGGCCTACACTTTTGTTCGTTAGATTATTAAGATCCGGTTTTGTGGGGTTTGTTCGTTGCTGATTGGTCAGATACGAAAATTTGTAGCTAGATTTTATTGATGACTCTTTTAAGGAAATCAGTGTCTATATTTAGATTATAACTCCTATTGCATGTCTTAGAATCAGTATGTTATAACTAGAGGCGGAATTGGTTCGGTACCGGAACTTTGTATTCAAAATCATTGCTGTACCGACTTTATATGATAATAAAAAAATCATACCATTGCCAATCAAAGAAATCGGTTATCTATAGTTCGGTTTATGGTTGGTAAAGGTCGGTAATAAGTTTTTGTCAATTGCTAATATAAGATCTTTTTGTTTACAATATTTCACATTAAAATATTAAATATTAAAATTGATTTTTTTTGTTATTATATTATTATTTGTCTATCTTATTTTACATAGTCAAACTTGCAAGAAAACAATACAGATGAACTAAAATATCATATAAATATATACTATTTCTAAGATATATGGTAAAAATTGCGTTCAATCTTGTATCGTAATAGTATTTTCCTAGGTATTTTATTAAATCATTACATATTATAAGTTCGTTGCTATGTAATAAACATAGATGATGAAATATAAGAATATACATATGCATTATTTTAGATATGTGCTAGGCATGGTAATTACCATTGTTAATGCTTAATTATCATTACCGTACCACATATATTCATGTGATTTGGCATACCGTACCAATCAAATCGTTTACCAATTGTTCGGTACCACTTTCGTTGGTAGCGGTTGGTAATGGTTGGTAAGTGGTAATATGGTAAAAATGTTCTGCCCTAGTTATAACTTGTGCATTGCTTTTAGCACCCCACTCTCCACGTCTGACCGCCACAGCTGTTCGACCAACGAACGTGAACGGAGGTTGGTCGTTCACCATTGAATAGTGTCTCATGGTGGCTGAAAGAGGGTTTCGGGGTGCGAGTAGTTGTATACTAACTTATAACATACATGGTATTCATTCTTTCGTTGTATTGTGAAAATTTCGATGATTCAATTTGTTTTTGAAATGTAAGTTTTGAATTCATGAGTTTGTAACAACCCGTATTTCTGATAATCTGTTATATCGTAAATCGAGGCAGAATTTAATTTATAAATCTGAATCAAGGGAAATGGGCTATGCCATTGCGTTCGTCTCGGAAAAATACGCGAAATAGAGTCCGAGTTTTCGAAAATCGGAGTCCGTATGGCCCGGTTAAGGCCCGAAGAAGTTTTCTGAAAATTCAAAGTTCAAAACAGATTTAAAATTCAGGTTCAAATTTCGAAATTGGGGCCATTGGGCGCAGGGGGGGAAATTCCTGCCTAGCTACCCCAGTCGACAGGCCTGTCGACTGGGCAGTCGACTTGGCTAGGACCAAGTCGACAGCCCTGTCGACTTGGGTGTCGACAGGAGGTGCTCGGCCAGTTTGGCCTGATGCACCATTTTTGGGCTTGGCTTTGTTTTGGGGCTGTTTTCTGGAAGCTTCCGAGATCTGATGGTCCTAATCTAACCTAGGGTTAATCTAAGGGTCTAAAACACATCCTAATCCTATAAATAAACCCCTAACCTAACCCTAAATCATCATTATTCATTCAAGTAACTAAACTATGGCAAAATCATTTCTCTCATGGCCTCCACTCTCTTCATAAAATTCCTAAATAGATTTCTATGAGAGATTTTCCATGCATACAAGTGTTTTAAAGCTTGTATGAGCATCATTAGCTTGCATTCAAGTCAAGTTTCTATATTTGCATCATAAAGCAAGGGTTTTGATCATTTTGGCTCAAGGGATTTTCTATTAGAGCTTGCATTTTGGGTCTATTTGATTGCATAAGGGCTTTGTCATATTTTTGTGTCTTCATAAGCATTGTAAGCCCTATTCTACTTTCATACTTAAACTCTAAAGTTAAATGTATGATATGCAAGTTTGCCATGATATGCAAGTTTACTACGTCATGTTATGCAAGTTTGATATGTTATGATATGCAAGTTTATCATGTTATGTTATGCAAGTTTGATATGCAAGTTCGTCATATGATATGCAAGTATGTTATGCAAGTTCGGGATGATCATTTTGTTCATGTTATCATGTTATGCAAGCTTATCGTGAGTATATGAACATAAAGCTTCAAACTTTATGCTAAAGGTTGCATTTTGGCAACATGTAAGTTATCATATCTCTTATGATAACTTGCATGTGAGGCTAAATGCAAACTTATGGCCATTTCTACATGTCATTTATCGCCATGTATCACCAATATGCTAAGTTTGGTTTTATGCATGCTTTTGAGGCCTAAAAATGTAATATGCAAGTATATGAACATATGTACATTTCATATGCCACCATGATTAAACTTGTGGCTTCAACACCTTTATGTCATGATTATGCCAAGTTCCCTCTTTCTATCCTTTATGCGCTATTGCGATATGTAAGCGATGTGATTGCGTTTGGGGTTGGGTAAACTTAAAGGACATAAAAACATAAGATTGGGAATTTACCTATTAAGTTAGGTCTACCCATTGGGAATTTACCTATTAAGTTAGGTCTACCCAAATTCTTGAAAAAAAACGTGTAATATGTTTTGGAAACATAATGGACATGACACTTAGAAAATATAAGTGTGGCCAACTCGAGGTTGGGTTGAGTTTGTAGCATAAATCTACCCGAAACCAACCGGCTTAACTAGTGGCTACAAACAATAGGACCCAATGTGAGAAGTTGGTCAAGTTGTGCTTGAACCCGAGGTTAGACTAGGTTGTGGTGTAAAGCTACCCGGACCCGCCCGGCTTAACTAGTAACCACAACGAGGTCTAATGTGAGAGGTTAAGGTGCATTAAATTAATTAATGCTACATGATAAGATTAAGTAAATTTGATTTATGACACTTAACCAATTTGACATGAATGGGTAGGTTAAGTGAAACCGGGCTTGATTTCTTAAATGACACTTAACCGTAAAATACGACTAGTGGTTAGGGTTAAGTTAACCTACACTTAACCAATCTGAACTCGGTAATTTAACGGGGTTAAGTTGAACTATACTTAACCAATCCAGCTCAGTAATTTGATAAGGCTGAGAACCGATTTGATACCTGGTCTGGATAAACTAACTTGATTTATAAATTAAACGAACCTGTTTTGCGGATCTGTAGGACCCACACCAAGTTAGGCAAATTTGTAAATCTGTTATCTGATCCATTAGTCTGAAAACTGATCGTCTGAACTTTGTATGTCTTAACTCTGTTAATAAGTTATTCTGAATCGGATAGTCTGGGGACACAAAGGGGAATACTTGTGTCAATTGTTGTTTGGGACCCATATTAGTCAGTAACCCTTTCTGGTATCAAAACTTTTACCCAACTGTAGGTAAGGTCCGGGCACGCTTACTGAACTAATTATAAGTGGTTCATTCTGATAATGGCGATGGGTGTTTGATGGTGCGTTCCAACCGGGTCATGTACGTGCATGGATCCCGGTCTGCCTCTGAGGATGTAAGACGCCGTGACATCTGTAAATATGCCTGTGCCAATTGGTTGCCACTTTAGGGAGTGATACACCCTATCGTGGGGCCGACATAGGGTATTTATGTATTAGGGAGCCGATCGCTTGGGTAGGATTTAGGGTACACTTAGCTCTGTCTGATTCTGTTGGTACCGTCTGTTTTGTTGGGTGGTAACACCCGTCTATTTCTGCGTGGTACCGTCTGTTAGGGTGGTAAAGGCCCACTACTAGTATACACCTAATTGTAGTATTCTGTTTCTGTACTCTGTTCTGTTAGGGTGGTAAAGGACCATTATTGTTAGCATTCCGTTTCTGTACTTTATTTGTTAGGGTGGTAAAGGCCCACTACTAGTGTACACCTAAATGTAGTATTCCGTTTCTGTACTCTGTTCTGTTAGGGTGGTAAAGGCCCATTATTGTTAGCATTCCGTTTCTGTACTTTATCTGTTAGGGTGGTAAGAGCCCATTTTTCCCGAACTCTATCTATGGACCATTCTGTTCCGTCCTGTTTCGATGTAGACATTAGGGTAACACCTAATCCTGTTATACTAGTATTGGTACTAGGAAGTTGGATCTTGACTTAGGTCAACACCTGATATTGGGCCAAGTTTAGGCCAAGGGATAAATTCTTGTTTATACATGACATGTTAGAACGCTGGTACACCTGTGGTGAAAAACTTCACCTTGATTATGTGGTGACTCTTTTGAACTATCTGTTAGATATTCACCATGCTAGTATGTAATTATCCTTATGTTCATCCCTGCTTCTCATGCCAGTTAACTTTATCAGTTTACATTGATTGTAGTAGGGCTTACTCAGTCTTTTTGACTGACCTGTTTTCTTTCGCCTCTTTTCTTCCGTTCCCCCCCCGGTTCTCAGGGTGGGAATATTGGAGCTTAGCTTGGCTTTCTGATCGCTTGCTTGTGGGATTTTAGCTCATGTACTGTCTTGACATGAAGCTAGCTATGGTTATCACTTATTTTGGGGATAGTACTTATGTATTTCAGTTTTTCAGAAATGTTGTTTTTATCTAAACTTGTGTATTTGGAAAGTTGACACTATGTTGTACCAGACTTGTTTTGAAATGGTTTGAAATCTTCCGCTGTTTTATCTATGTTATTTACTCTGTTTACATATATACGTATGTTCTTGTTCTGCCTTGATATATCATTATGCATGTTTACCTGATTCAAACACCCCTCCAAAGTCAGAGTGCTTGCAAGAGCCACCCTGGCGGAGGTGGGGTGTTACATTTGGTATCAGAGCATATGGTTTACGAGAAGGAACAAAAAGGTTTTTGAAACTTTTGGAAAACTATTTTCAAAACCAAGTATAAAGTATTTTCCAAAGAAAAGTCTAGTTTATTTTAAAGGCTATTCCCCAAAAAGCCATTAGCACAATCCTTAGTTATCTATTCTTAGTTTCCTCGTTCTGAATCTATCTTTTCCTTCGTTTCAGTATGGCAGATAACTTTGTTATCCCAGAGGGAGTGCAAGTTCCTGTTTGGTATAAGAGACTTATGGAGGCTAGGGCGACCGAAGCCGGCCCCGCAAATGTTACTCCTCCTCCGGTGGTTAATGTTCCTCCCCCTCCTGTCACTGAGGTTCCTCCTCCTCCCCCTCAGCATCCTCCAGTAGAGTTCACGAAGATTTGCAAGGACTTCAAAGCAATGGGTGGCAAGAACTTTCTAGGTACCGAGACTTTTGTAGAGGCCCGAAATTGGTTGAAAGAGACCGAGGATTTATTCTCTATCTTTGGATTAGATGATCAGAGAAAAATCTTGTTGGCGGTTTGGCTTATGAGGGATGAAGCCGCATATTGGTGGGAAGTCACCAATGGTACTAGACCCGTTGAGACTTGGGCCGATTTCAGGACAAGATTCGGGCTTAAGTTTCTGTCTTCTGCTGAAGAGAATTTGCAAATGGAGAGGTTTATTGCTTTGAAGCAAGGAGACATATCTGTCAAAGAATATGTGAACAAGTTCAATCAGTTAGCTCGTTTTGGCTTGGATATGGTGAGTACTACTCAGAAGAAGGCTCTTCGTTTTGCTAGAGGATTGAATGAGCCGTTACAGGAGTTAGCTATGTCTCATGTGCCCATGGGGGCCACGTTTGAGAGTTTGGTAGATATGGCCCTACTCAATGAAGAAAACAAGAGTGCAAAGAAGGAGGTCAAGGTGAATGAGTCTCAAAACAAGAAAATGGGGCCCAAAAAAGGAAATGCAAAGGAAGGAGGAGAAGTCTGAAGATAAGAAGGAAAAGAAGTGCTTTACTTGTGGAAGCTCAACTCATCTAAACAAGGATTGCAGAAAGAGGAAGGGCACTTGCTTTAACTGTGGAGAGATGGGACACTTCACTAGGGACTGCCCGAAGAAGAAAGGGACTACATCGGAAGGAACGGCGAATACTCGCATGGCGAGTGAATAGATTAGGGCTAGAATAATTTGTCTGTAGGATGTTTAATTTTCCTTGTCTGATTTTCAGTTTGAAACTCTTTTTCTGGTATTTTGATTCTGTAATGGAAACTCGGTACTTTAATGCTAGTCTTGCTTTTGATCTGGTAATAGTCTCAAACTCCCTGAGAGTTATAACTCATCTGTTTGTGATAAATTGGGGTTTGAGAGTATCTGTGTTGGGCATGAGGGTGGCTATGACGAATACATTCCGGGTTTCTACCATGCTTAGTTTCCTAAGAATCATTTGGGGAAAATCTGATCTGTACTAGTAGTCTGTAAGTATATGTACCAAGTTTTTGTTTTATCTGTACTCGCTTCCATCACTCGACTGTATCTTGTTGAGATAGGAATCCTATGGATGTAAACATGTGTTTGAGACATGTTATGTTTGATGGTTGCAAGTGGATGCAAGTGGTTGCTAGTGGTTGCTCGTGGATGCATAAACACACACTAGGCACTAGATCGGCTTGAAATACACTCTCATATTGCATATGGACGTGTGTACATTTTCAATTCTTATGGTTGCAAGATGGTTAATTCAGCACATGGATGTTGCATATGGACGAATGTTTGTGCACACATATAATGTTATATGATTAGGACTATTTGCATACATAATGGATTCATTTCACTAACATACTTTGCATTGAGGATCTCTGCATTAGATAAGAACATATACACACACCTTTTGCATATGTTCATACCGCATTAGAATCTTTAAGGACAATGATTGCTCGTGAACGATGATTTGAGTAGATGGATGATGGATGGTAGGATGCGTTCTTCCTAACTTGAAGATTTCGAGGACGAAATCCTTTAAGGAGGGGAGAATGTAACAACCCGTATTTCTGATAACCTGTTATATCGTAAATCAAGGCAGAATTTAATTTATAAATCTGAATTAAGGGAAATGGGCTATGCCATTGCGTTCGTCTCGGAAAAATACGCGAAATAGAGTCCGAGTTTTCGAAAATCGGAGTCCGTATGGCCCGGTTAAGGCCCGAAGAAGTTTTCTGAAAATTCAAAGTTCAAAACAGATTTAAAATTCAGGTTCAAATTTCGAAATTGGGGCCATTGGGCGCAGGGGGGAAAATTCCCGCCTAGCTACCCCAGTCGACAGGCCTGTCGACTGGGCAGTCGACTTGGCTAGGACCAAGTCGACAGCCCTGTCGACTTGGGTGTCGACAGGGGGTGCTCGGCCAGTTTGGCCTGATGCACCATTTTTGGGCTTGGCTGTGTTTTGGGGCTGTTTTCTGGAAGCTTCCGAGATCTGATGGTCCTAATCTAACCTAGGGTTAATCTAAGGGTCTAAAACACATCCTAATCCTATAAATAAACCCCTAACCTAACCCTAAATCATCATTATTCATTCAAGTAACTAAACTATGGCAAAATCATTTCTCTCATGGCCTCCACTTTCTTCATAAAATTCCTAAATAGATTTCTATGAGAGATTTTCCATGCATACAAGTGTTTTAAAGCTTGTATGAGCAACATTAGCTTGCATTCAAGTCAAGTTTCTATATTTGCATCATAAAGCAAGGGTTTTGATCATTTTGGCTCAAGGGATTTTCTATTAGAGCTTGCATTTTGGGTCTATTTGATTGCATAAGGGCTTTGTCATATTTTTGTGTCTTCATAAGCAATGTAAGCCCTATTCTACTTTCATACTTAAACTCTAAAGTTAAATGTATGATATGCAAGTTTGCCATGATATGCAAGTTTACTATGTCATGTTATGCAAGTTTGATATGTTATGATATGCAAGTTTATCATGTTATGTTATGCAAGTTTGATATGCAAGTTCGTCATATGATATGCAAGTATGTTATGCAAGTTCGGGATGATCATTTTGTTCGTGTTATCATGTTATGCAAGCTTATCTTGAGTATATGAACATAAAGCTTCAAGCTTTATGCTAAAGGTTGCATTTTGGCAACATGTATGTTATCATATCTCTTATGATAACTTGCATGTGAGGCTAAATGCGAACTTATGGCCATTTCTACATGTCATTTATCGCCATGTATCACCAATATGCTAAGTTTGGTTTTATGCATGCTTTTGAGGCCTAAAAATGTAATATGCAAGTATATGAACATATGTACATTTCATATGCCACCATGATTAAACTTGTGGCTTCAACACCTTTATGTCATGATTATGCCAAGTTCCCTTTTTCTATCATTTATGCGCTATTGCGATATGTAAGCGATGGGATTGCGTTTGGGGTTGGGTAAACTTAAAGGACATAAAAACATAAGATTGGGAATTTACCTATTAAGTTAGGTCTACCCATTGGGAATTTACCTATTAAGTTAGGTCTACCCAAATTCTTGAAAAAAAAAACGTGTAATATGTTTTGGAAACATAATGGACATGACACTTAGAAAATATAAGTGTGGCCAACTCGAGGTTGGGTTGAGTTTGTAGCATAAATCTCCCCGGAACCAACCGGCTTAACTAGTGGCTACAAACAATAGGACCCAATGTGAGAAGTTGGTCAAGTTGTGCTTGAACCCGAGGTTAGACTAGGTTGTGGTGTAAAGCTACCCGGACCCGCCCGGCTTAACTAGTAACCACAACGAGGTCTAATGTGAGAGGTTAAGGTGCATTAAATTAATTAATGCTACATGATAAAGTTAAGTAAATTTGATTTATGACACTTAACCAATTTGACATGAATGGGTAGGTTAAGTGAAACCGGGCTTGATTTCTTAAATGACACTTAACCGTAAAATACGACTAGTGGTTAGGGTTAAGTTAACCTACACTTAACCAATCTGAACTCGGTAATTTAACGGGGTTAAGTTGAACTATACTTAACCAATCCAACTCAGTAATTTCATAAGGCTGAGAACCGATTTGATACCTGGTCTGGATAAACTAACTTGATTTATAAATTAAACGAACCTGTTTTGCGGATCTGTAGGACCCACACCAAGTTAGGCAAATTTGTAAATCTGTTATCTGATCCGTTAGTCTGAAAACTGATCGTCTGAACTTTTTATGTCTGAACTCTGTTAATAAGTTAATCTGAATCGGATAGTCTGGGGACACAAGGGGGAATACTTGTGTCAATTGTTGTTTGGGACCCATATTAGTCAGTAACCCTTTCTGGTATCAAAACTTTGACCCAACTGTAGGTAGGGTCCGGGCACGCTTACTGAACTAATTATAAGTGGTTCATTCTGATAACGGCGATGGGTGTTGATGGTGCGTTCCAACCGGGTCATGTGCGTGCATGGATCCCGGTCTGCCTCTGAGGATGTAAGACGCCGTGACATCTGTAAATATGCCTGTGCCAATTGGTTGCCACTTTAGGGAGTGATACACCCTATCGTGGGGCCGACATAGGGTATTTATGTATTAGGGAGCCGATCGCTTGGGTAGGATTTAGGGTACACTTAGCTCTGTCTGATTCTGTTGGTACCGTCTGTTTTGTTGGGTGGTAACACCCGTCTATTTCTGCGTGGTACCGTCTGTTAGGGTGGTAAAGGCCCACTACTAGTGTACACCTAATTGTAGTATTCCGTTTCTGTACTCTGTTCTGTTAGGGTGGTAAAGGCCCATTATTGTTAGCATTCCGTTTCTGTACTTTATCTGTTAGGGTTGTAAAGGCCCACTACTAGTGTACACCTAATTGTAGTATTCCGTTTCTGTACTCTGTTCTGTTAGGGTGGTAAAGGCCCATTATTGTTAGCATTCCGTTTCTGTACTTTATCTGTTAGGGTAGTAAGAGCCCATTTTTCCCGACCTGTATCTATGGACAATTCTGTTCCGTCCTGTTTCGATGTAGACATTAGGGTAACACCTAATCCTGTTATACTAGTATTGATACTAAGAAGTTGGATCTTGACTTAGGTCAACACCCGATATTGGGCCAAGTTTAGGCCAAGGGATAAATTCTTGTTTATACATGACATGTTAGAACGCTGGTACACCTGTGGTGAAAAACTTCACCTTGATTATGTGATGACTCCTTTGAACTATCTGTTAGATATTCACCATGCTAGTATGTAATTATCCTTATGTTCATCCCTGCTTCTCATGCCAGTTAACTTTATCAGTTTACATTGATTGTAGTAGGGCTTACTCAGTCTTTTTGACTGACCTGTTTTCTTTCGCCTCTTTTCTTCCGTTCCCCCCCCCAGGTTCTCAGGGTGGGAATATTGGAGCTTAGCTTGGCTTTCTGATCGCTTGCTTGTGGGATTTTAGCTCATGTACGGTCTTGACATGAAGCTAGCTATGGTTATCACTTATTTTGGGGATAGTACTTATGTATTTCAGTTTTTCAGAAATGTTGTTTTTATCTAGACTTGTGTATTTGGAAAGTTGACATTATGTTGTACCAGACTTGTTTTGAAATAGTTTGAAATCTTCCGCTGTTTTATCTATGTTATTTACTCTGTTTACATATATACATATGTTCTTGTTCTGCCTTGATATATCATTATGCTTGTTTACCTGATTCAAACGCCCCTCCAAAGTCAGAGTGCTTGCAAGAGCCACCCTGGCGGAGGTGGGGTGTTACAGAGTTAAACTTGAAGTATTAAATTTTAAATGTGATATATTCTTCATTGGTCGGTAGAAGGTACTTTTCTGGTGTTTACAGTTACCTTTTATGATGAATTCATCCATGGCGTACGAAGCAGATCTTTGATTTATTTATAATTCATTTTGGGTGTTAAGTTTATATAGATGGTGAGAACATCTGCACCATTGTTTTTAAACTATAATACTTAAGGTTCAAGTCTTCTTGGAAGGCTGGATTGATTAGCCCAAACATATGTTGCTTTGTGTTTTCTAATTTTTTTACCTTTTAACTTTACTATTTCCCAGGTGCAAATTAACATAACTAGTTACTCAAATTATCATAGTATATCATTTTAATAATAAAAACGCACCATAAACATGGGCATACGAAATGCTAGAAACACATAATTAATGGTGAATATTGTACTTTTGAAAGGTGGTAATGTGGTGAATAAATTGTTTGGATTTTGTGCGCAGCGGAAGTTTGACAGAACGCCAATAAAAAATAGGATCTTTTTCACCTAATCACTTAGAGATGAATGTGATTGAAAAACAAACAGCAACACAAAAAATATCGGAAATATGAGCACACGTTATTCCACGCAACCACCCTCTTTATTGATTCACCAATAAAAAATTGTTTACAATCAATCTCAACTATTGTTATGAACAATTACAACTTGAATCAATAACCTTGTTGAGAAGTAGGTAGAGAATATCTAATGGCTAAACAATTCGAGGAGAAAGACAATGTAGAACAATGACAAATTTTTCCATCATGAAGATATCAACTAGGCCTTTTATAGAGTGAATTGCTTCATACCCAAGTAAACTTGACATCCAAGTAAACTTGCCACCCAAGTAAACTTGTCATCCAAGTAAACTTGACACCCAAGTAAACTTGCCATCCAAGTAAACTTGCCATCCGAATTATCTTCATATATATATCAAATATCTATTTGGATAAGGGCCAAATAATCTTTGCCTTCACTTTCAATTATCCCACAAAAGTAGCAACAAATCTCTCCACCAAAAAATGGATCTACATAGAAAATTTGTTGCCTTGTGATTTGCGTATCACAATTCTCAACACTCAACCTTGATACCAAATCACAACATCTCCTCCACTCAATACTGGCCAACTTAGCTCCCACTTTCAACCTTATTTTCCCAATTAACATCATTACAAACCTCCACCATCGCCCACTAATGATGCACCACCCTCATCCGTGCACCACGCCAATAGCAATCTTCAAAAGCGTTTGTAATACCACAAAGACCTCCATCTCGTCTTTGTGGATTTTACAACTCGACATCCGTTTTTTGTTTGACATGATCTCTTCATCTCCGGGATCCCTCTAGCATCATCAACATCTAGACCATTGTCGATACCATGATCCTCCACCTTAGGACCATCAGCAGTGACCATATTAACATCTCCACCTTGTTGTGGACTTGGTTCTTCAACCGTCACCCGCCTTTCATTGTTGACCACCGAACCGACTAAACGATATAGGTTTCCCTCCTCCAAAACTCCTCGCATCATCACACGACCACCCTTCTTCACTCTCAAAACTCCACCTTGAGTCTCATAAGTGCAACCGCGGCGATCTAACTGACCGAGAAATATGAGGTTATGCGAACAAGTGGGTATGTGTCTCATACCCGCCACTTCTCTCACCACTCCATCATGCATCCTAAACCTAACAGTTCCAACTCCACAAATTGGTAGCTCTACTCCATTGGCCGTTTTTATCATGCCAACACTCTTCTCATATGAAAAAAAACTTTTCACATCACGACATATGTGAAAACTGGCTCTTGAATCCATCTTCCAAGGCTCCACAACACTAAATAGGACATCACATGAAGAATCGCTTTCGTTACTTTCAAAAAACCTACTTATGCCAAATCATTATTATTATCACCTTGCGCCTTCTTCTTCATATCTCGTATATATGAATAGCAATAATTGTGCTTGTGAACTTCCTTGCCACAATAATAACAAGCACCTTTACCATTAGCCCCTTTCTTCTTCCTTCTTCTTTCTTTCCCCGAGTCCCTTGCTACCATCACCTCAGTTTGAACCGATTTCAACTCTGACCCTTTTCTCCTTAGCTCCTCATTCAAAAGACAGCTTCAAACCGTTTCCCAGGAGATAGTTCCATTAATATTGGAATTACTCAATGAAACAACCAAAGTCTCCCAGCTCTCCGAAAGAGAACTCATCAAAAAAGAGAGTCTGCAACTCATCATCAAAATTGACCTTCATGTTTGCCAATTGATTGACGACATCCTGAAACTCGTTCAAATGCTCTACAACAGACTTCTCCTCATCCAATCGAAGTTGCACCAACTTTCGAACCAGAAAAGCCTTACTTGTAGCACTCCTCGACTCATACAAAGATACTAATTTGTCCCATAACGCCTTCGCGGATTCACAACTAGCCACATGGTGGAATACAAATTCATCCAAATATTGGCGAATCAATGCAATCGCCCTTTTGTCCATTTTCTTCCACTTTCCCTCATTCATATTCGAGGGCTTTTCCCCATGTCCATCACTGGGATCATGCAAATCATTGAGATATAGAATGTCCTCCATCTTCGGCTTCCATATACCCCAATTCTTCCCACTGAAAATAGCCATCTTCGAAAATGTCATCATCTCCGACATCAAAAAAAATCAAAAAAAAAAAATCAAATAAAAAAATCAATTTTTTTTAATCCAACAAACACTCCAAGCTATGCGACGATATGAGCTCTGATACCAATCTGTTAGGCAAAAATTGCTTTGATACCAAACTGTTGGGGTTTTGTTCGCAGCGGAAGTTTGACAGAACACCAATAAAAAATAGGATCTTTTTCACCCAATCATTTAGAGATGAATGTGCTTGAAAAAAAAACAGCAACATAAAAAATATCGGAAATATGAGCACATGATATTCCACCCAACCACCCTCTTTATTGATTCACCAATAAAAAATTGTTTACAATCAATCTCAACTATCGTTATAAACAATTACAACTTGAATCAATAACCTTATTGAGAAATAAGTAGAGAATATCTAATGGCTAAACAATTTGAGGAGAAAGATAATGGAGAACAATGACAAATTTTTCTACCATATAATGAAGATATCAACTATGCCTTTTATAGAGTGAATTGTTTCGTGCCCAAGTAAACTTGTCACCCAAGTAAACTTGACACCCAAGTAACTTGCCATCCAAGTAAACTTTTCATCCAAATTATCTTCATATATATAAAATATCTATTTGGATAAGAGCCAAATAATCTTTGCCTTCACTATCAAATATCCCACAAAAGTAGCAACAAATCTCTCCACCAAAAAATGGATCTACATAGAAAATTTGTTGCTTACAATTGTGATTTGCATATCACAATTCTCAACATATGTTTTTAAACAATGATACTTAAGGTTCAAGTCTTCTTGGAAGGCTGGATTGATTAGCCCAAACATATGTTGCTTTGTGTTTTCTAATTTTTTTCCTTTTTAAGTTTACTATTTCCCAGGTGCAAATTAACATAACCAATTACTCAAATTATCATAGTATATCTGTAATGACCCGAAAATCCGGTCCAATTTGAGCTGACTAAATAACACAAGTCCAACCCCAAATTGTACTGGAAACCAGGAAATTAATAGAAAGAAGACAGAGGGTGAGGAAAGATAAGATATAAACTTAGAATAGAAGAAGAAGAACACAACATCAGAGTAACACGAACCTCACAGCGAAACGAATAACATATAATAGATAACATATCTTTGAAATTAAGGATTGTACTTGAATATACATATCATCATCAAGTACAGCACTTACAACACAACGGAAATAAACTATAGCTGTATGATCCCGAAGCCTCCTGCTCCCGCTCTTCAAGTATCTGTAAATCTCGACTACTTGACTGCCTGTAACAACCCGTATTTTCAATAACCTGTAATAACATAAATCGAGGCAGAATTTAATTCTAAAATGGGAATCAAGGGAAACGGGCTATGCCATTGTGTTCGTCTCGGAAAAATACGCGAAATAGAGTCCGAGTTTTCGAAAATCGGAGTCCGTATGACCAAGATATGGCCTCGCGAAGTTTCACGAAAATTCCCAAATTAAAGTATACTTAATTAAGTGAAATGGGTTGTGTAGATATATATATATATATATATATTGATATATATATATATATATATATATAATTGAAAATTTAATAAATAAATATGCAAAAATGCTCAAAACAGCGAATTGGGAGAGGGGAATAACCGAACCGGCCGATTTTTGAAGTCGACCCGAGCCCGCTGGGTCGACTAGGGGTTAATCCAGGGTGTTTGGCTGTCAACCCGTGGGCCGATTCGCTCAAGTGCAGATTTTGCATTTGAATGGTTCTCATGGTCCATCTTTAATCTAAAGGCCCTAGATGGTTCCTACACTTGACTTCTTCCCCAAGACATGCTTTGATGGCTTGGATTGAATCTAGGGTTAATCCTATGGCCTAAAACACTTGCCTAATCTATAAATAAGACCCTAACCTACCCTAATTCATTCATAATTAAACCTAGTGACTAAACTATGGCAAAATGCTAGCTCTCATGGCCTCCACTAATTTTATGAAGAGGGTTGCATACTAATCACTCTCTAATCAACTTCTAATCCCTTCTTAGCATCTTAATCTTCTTCATTTGGTGTTCAAAGTTGCTAGTTGTGAGTTTCTATCACTTTGATGATCTTTTGGTAAACTAATTAGATGAGATGTGATGAGATTTATGGTTTTGTATGTGGGTTAATGAGCTTTGAATCATATGATATGATGTTAGCATTAATCTTATGTTTATGCATGTTGAGTATGTAAGCTTATGCAAGTTTAATATGATGTATGTTATGTTTGCATGATGCTAAATATGCAAGTTGTGGGCTATGTAATCATATGCATGTTATGCAAGTTCATGGTAATATGCTATGCAAGTTACATGTTTGTTAATATGCAAGTTACATGTTTGTTAATATGCAAGTTACATGTATGTAAATATGCAAGTTACATGTTTGTTAATATGCAAGTTACATGTTTGTTAATATGCAAGTTACATGTATGTAAATATGCAAGTTACATGTTTCTTTATATGCAAGTTACATGTTTGTTAATATGCGAGTTACATGTATGTAAATATGCAAGTTACATGTTTATTAATATGCAAGTTCATGATGACACATTATGCAAGTCTATAAGCTAATATGCAAGTTTGTTATGCAAAATGAATATGTAAGTTATGTGACATATTATATGCAAGTTATGTGACATGTTATGCAAGTTCATGGTAATATGCTATGCAAGTTACATGTTTGTTAATATGCAAGTTACATGTTTGTTAATATGCAAGATGGCACCTTTGAAACATGTTCATTCATATGCAAGTTGACACCTTTTATATGTGTTATATCATGAACGAAATTACGTGGGAACGATGGGGTAATTAAATGCATAAGTTAATAAGATTGTGTGAAATTAATATAATTATGCATAACACAAAATAAATAAACATAGTATGGGAATTTGCCTATTTGGTTAGGTGTACCCATACTATGTGTTGGGAATTTACCTATTGAGTTAGGTCTACCCCATGGGAATTTACCTATTAAGTTAGGTCTACCCATGTTAAGAAAACTTGATTAATTAGGGATAATTAATATAAAATTATGAGGGTGATTAATTAGGTGTAATTAATTGACTAAGACACGAGGTTGGACTCAGTTGTAGCGTAAAACTGCCCGGACCCAACCGGCTTAACCAGTTGCTACAAATGTTAGCCCAATGTGAGAGGTCTTAGGCACAAACTAAATACGTAATTAATGTAAAGACACGAGGTTAGACTCTGTTATGACATAAGGCTGCCCGGACCCAACCGGCTTAACCAGCGGTCATAAAAGACAGTCTAATGTGAGAGGTCTTTACAAAGGTTACGTTCTTAATTAATTAATTAAGAAACACTTAACCACATTAGCATGTAGAGGGACATGAGGGGTTAAGTGGGTGCCTCGGGTGGCATGAGAAAATCTAGTGGTTGCCTTGGGTGGCAATAGAAAATACGATTAGAATACTTAACCAAAATAGAACATGTAATTAAAACATGATTAAAGGGTTAAGTGGGATATACTAGAAAAAGGGACAAGCTTAGGTGGGTAGCTTGTGGAGGCCCATTTCAACCAGTAACCCATACGTATCTTTGTGGGCTCGACCCATGTCGAGGACGGGACACGCATACTGGGCTTGACTGTAAGAGGCTAACGGGTTAGCGGTGGCAACGCAAGTCCAACGGGCTTCATATGCGTGAGTGGGCCCGGGCTGGTAGGTAAGCCGTTGTTGCATCGAGTAGATATAAGCCGTGCACCTTTAGTTTCATCAGGTTGCCACATTGGGGAATGATACATCCCACGGTGGGGCCAGCACGGGTATCTACGTTAGGGAGCCGATCGAATGGGAAGTAGTGTGTACACCTAGTGGATTGTAGGGCCCCGTGGCGCCTACTTGGTCACCTAGGGGTACGCAGGTACTAATTAGTAAATTTTATAAGTCCTTGGGTGGGATCAACCTTTAAGTTAGGAACGACTGGTGTGGTGCAGTTTAGTAATTTACCTTAGGGAGGGTAGATGCGTCTTTATCCTTTATCTTCGTTTAGTTGACTGCTTAGGGTAGCCATTCATCCCTATATGTTACCGTATATCAGTTTATGTCTTCTCTGGTTACTTTAACGATTGTATTGTTAAAGTTATAGGACTCGCTCAGACTTATGTCTGACCCTGTTGTTTTTATCTTTTTCCCAACCCTCAGGTCCTACGGTGGATCCTAGCAGTAGTGGAGCTTGATCGGATTGCTGTTCCAGTCTTTAGGAGCTTGGATAGATGTAAAGCTCCAGTTATCCAGTTATCTTTTCTTTTGTTTGGCTATTGTATGAGAGTGGGATTATGTACTTCTTTATTTTGATGGATATTGTACTTGACCTTTATTGTGGTTTTATGATGTAACCAGACATGTTTTACTTCCGCTGTTATGAGATGATGTTTTAAAATTTCAAGTACTATTTATATCTGTCTTGTTGTAATTTTTCTGTTCTATATTCACTAAAATACTCCACCGATGCTATGGCATTCCCTTAGTGAGTGATCATAGCGGGAGTGGGGTGTTACACGTGGTATCAGAGCTTAAGGTTACCAGAACAGATAAAATTTTTGAGAAAAACTACTTTCTAAGAGTATTTTCGAAGAAAGTATTTTTAAAAGCATGTCTTCTAAGAGAAAAAGTTTTTGAAAAAGAAAAGCATAATCCCCAATAGCCATATCTTTATCTTTCGGAATCTCCTTTTTGAATCTTTCCTCTTTCGTTTCAGCATGGCTGAAGATCTTAACATCCCGGAGGGTTTAGTTATACCACTATGGTATAGGAGGTTGCAAGAGGCTAGGGCCGCGGCTGCGGGTCCGGCCAATGCTACTACACCAGAGACAACCGCTCCTCCTCCTCAGCCTAGAGTGGATAATTTTGCTAAGGTTTGCAAGGAGTTCAAGGCTATAGGAGGAAAACCTTTTCTTGGTTCAGAGACTTTCGTAGAGGCTAGAGATTGGCTTAAGGAAGTGGAAGAGTTGCTAGATATCTTTGAAGTGGAAGAGGGAAAGAAAGTCAAGTTGGCGGCTTGGTTAATGAAGGGAGAGGCCTCATTCTGGTGGGAGGTCACTAATGGAGAACGCCCTGTTGACTCTTGGGCAGATTTTAAGCAAAGATTTGGGGCTAAGTTTCTCTCAAGGGCGGAAGAGAATCTGTTTATGGAGAAGTTCTTGAATTTGAAGCAAGGGAATCTCACGGTGAAAGAATATGTCAACAAATTCAATCAATTAGCAAGATTTGGCATAGAGTTGGTGAATACACCGGAGAAGAAGGCTTTGAGGTTCGTTAGAGGCTTGAACGAACCATTGCAAGGAATAGCTATGACTCACATTCCTATGGGGGCCACCTTTGAGAAGCTTGTCTACATGGCACTTATGCATGAGGATGATAAGAATTCTAAGGCACCAGAGAAAAAGGGGGATCAGAAGAAACCGCAACAACAACAAGGCAAGGGTGGAAAAGGCAATGGTGACAAGAAGAAGACAAAGAAGAAGTGCTTTAATTGTGGGACACCAGGGCACCTCAGTAAGGATTGTCGCAAAAAGAAGAAGACCGGTTGCTTTCATTGTGGTGAAGCGGGGCATCTTGTGAAAAACTGCCCAAAGAAGGGGCAGAAGACGGGGTCTACCTCAGGAGGCCAGGTGCAAGCTCTTATAGCACCACCTCAGTCAGGGGGGCAAGTTCAGGTTCTCTCAGTTCCACCGATTCAGCAGAGAGGTAGAACTATTTCCGTTGAAAGTCTGGTTTTTCTGTTTGATCATCCAGTTCGTACTTTGTTTGACTCTGGCGCATCGCATTCTTTTATCTCATCATCGTTAGTTGAGTCACTGCACTTAGACACCAGTCTAGTTGATGATCCCTTGGTTGTCTCAAACCCAATTGGGGGCTCCATATACCTGTCTATGATATGTTTGGGTTTGAAGATTTCTATACTTAGCGTTGAGTTTAGATGTGATGCTTTTGTATTGGGCTTCACGGGCTATGGGTTGATCTTGGGCATGGACTGGTTATCCAGTAATGGTGCCGTTCTTGATTGCGAAAGGAGAGTTGTCAGGCTCATGACCCGCTTGGGTAACACTCTCGAGATCTCTTGCAATCCCATGGAATCTGTTTTGCTAAGTTATCTTGAATCGCTCGATGCTTCGGTCGAAAGTTTGTGTTCTGTCAGAGTAGTCCGGGAATATCCGGATGTGTTTGAAGAAGTAAAGGGTTTGCCTCCGAAGCGGGAGATAGATTTCCGAATTTATTTGGTGGATAATGCCAAACCAGTGTCTTTGCCAGTACGCCACATGGCTCCTCGTGAGAGAAGAGAACTTCATAAGCAAGTAGGGGAGTTGCTTGAGAAGGGGTTCATAAGGCGAAGTATATCGGAGTGGGGAGCTCCAGTAGTGTTTGCCACGAAGGCGGATGGGTCCCTCAGACTTTGTGTGGATTATAGGGAACTTAATAAGCTCACGAAGAAGAATAGACACCCATTACCGAGGATAGATGATCTCTTTGATCAGTTGGTTGGCGCCTCAGTGTTTTCGCAAATGGACTTAGCTACAGGGTTTCATCAGTTGAGAGTGGCGGAGGACAGTATAGAGAAGACTGCTTTCCGGACTCCGGATGGTTTTTATGAGTGGCTAGTGATGCCATTTGGGTTGACAAACGCCCCCGCATACTTTGTTGATCTCATGAGTAGAGTGTTCAGAGAGTATCTGAATAAGTTTGTAGTAGTTTTTGTGGATGACATCTTGGTCTTTTCCAAGAATGAAGAAGAGCATGCCTTACATCTCAAGAAAGTGTTGGAGACTCTTCGAGCGCATAGTCTTAAAGCTAAATTCTCTAAATGCCATTTTTGGAGAAGAGAAGTGCGATTCTTAGGGCATGTGGTCTCTAAGGAAGGGATAGCTGTGGATCCCGCAAAGATAGTATCTATCCAGGATTGGAAAGTTCCTAGAAATGCTACCGAGGTAAGAAGTTTCTTGGGGTTGGCAGGATATTATAGGAAGTTCATCAAAGACTTCGCGAAGATATCAGCCCCATTAACCCGCTTGACGAAGAAGAATCTGGTTTTCTCATGGGATGTAGATTGTGATGATGCTTTCCGACGGTTAAAGAGAGCTTTGACCACCGCTCCAGTTTTAGTGCTTCCAGATGGGAGTAAGCCGTTTGTTGTTTATACCGATGCTTGTGGAACAGGATTAGGCGCAGTCTTGATGCAGGAGGGAAGGGTAATAGCCTATGGAGGGAGACAATTGAGAGTGCATGAGAAGAATTACCCTACCCATGATCTAGAGTTGGCCGCGATTGTTTTCGCACTTAAGTCTTGGCGCCATTATCTTCTTGGTGAGAGATTCGAGTTGTTCACCGACCATAAATCATTGAAGTACTTATTCTCTCAGAAGGATTTAAACTTAAGACAGCAAAGGTGGATGGAGTTCTTAGCATCCTATGATTTCGAGATAGCGTATACCCCTGGTAAGGGTAACGTGGTGGCAGACGCCTTAAGTAGAAAAAGGCTATCTTTGAGTCCATTGTTCGTGGAACGACGAAGCTTGGAGTTTCTTTCTTTGTTTGACTTCAGACCTTCTGTTGATTTTGTACCTGGTTTGTTGGCATCCTTGGAGGTTAGACCTACTCTTTTGAGACGGATTGGCGAGGCTCAGCGAGACGACCCACAGTTGGTTGTGTTGGTAGAGAAGCTTATAAGAGGGGAGTCGTCCAGCCATTTGGGTAGATACACCATAGATGATAAGGGATGGTTGCATAGAGACGGTAGACTTTGTGTACCGCAAGATGAGGGTTTGAAGAAGGCTATTTTGGATGATGCACATCGTTCAAGAATGACTATTCATCCCGGTGGAGACAAAATGTACCAAGACATGAAGAGAGTTTTCTTTTGGGCCGGTATGAAGAAAGATGTGGCCGAGTATGTGGCTAGATGCTTAGTGTGCCAACAAGTTAAAGTGGAGCAAAGGAAACCCGGTGGGTTGCTACACCCATTGGAAGTTCCACAGTGGAAGTGGGATAGTGTCTCGATGGATTTCATCGACGGGTTACCGAGATCGAGGAAGGGCAATACGGGAATTTGGGTTGTGGTAAACAGACTTACCAAGAGTGCCCATTTTATACCCGTAAAGAGTAAGAGGACCGCTCCATGGCTTGCTTCAGTCTATGTTAGAGAGATTGTTAGATTGCATGGCGTACCATCCAGCATTGTGAGTGATCGAGATCCTATTTTCACTAGTGAGTTTTGGAGAAGTTTGCAAGAGGCGGTAGGGACTCAGTTGTGTTTGAGCACCGCATATCATCCTCAGACGGACGGTCAGACCGAGAGGGTGAACCGTATCTTAGAAGATCTTTTGAGGCTTTGTATCTTGGATTTTGGAGGTACATGGGAAGAACATCTTCCTTTGGTGGAGTTCGCATATAATAACAGCTTTCAGTCCAGTATTGGTATGGCTCCTTTCGAAGCTCTTTATGGAAGGCCTTGTCGATCTCCTACATGTTGGTGGGAATCTACGGATAAGATCTTGCTTGGGCCGGATATGGTTAGAGAGACTTCAGAGAAGATTGATTTAATTCGAAAAAGGATGAAAGCAGCGCAAGATAGACAGAAATCTTATGCGGATCGGAGAAGGACGGATCTTGAGTTTGAGGTTGGGGACATGGTTTTTGTCAAAGTATCTCCATTGAGAAATGTTGTTCGCTTTGGGTCCGTAGGGAAGTTAGCACCGAGATTTGTTGGGCCGTTTCCTATTAAGGAAAGGATTGGACGGATGGCATATAGGGTGGAGTTGCCCGACAGACTTAGTGGTGTTCATGATGTATTCCATGTATCACATTTGAGGAAGTGCTTACATGAGACCGCGGAGGTGGTAGAGCCGAGCTTGCTTAGAGATGTAGAGGTAGAGCGTGATGCGACGATTCGACGAGCTCCTACTCGCATCCTTGGGTCAGAAACTAGGAAGTTGAGGAACAGAGAAGTTCAGCTAGTTAAAGTGCAATGGGGAGATGACGAAAGCAATGCTACTTGGGAGACGGAAGCAAAGATGCGTTCTTTGTATCCATTTCTTTTTGAGAGTATGTCTTTTAACTTCTCCTTTATTGCTTGTCTAGTACTTATCTTATCTTTAGTATATCCTCTCGCTAATACCTATGACCTTTAGATAGGGTAAAACCTATGGTTGAAACATGTGTTTGAAACATGTTATGGTTGATGGATGCATATGGATGCAATTGTTTGCTAGTGGTTGCTCGTGGATGCATATACACACACATTAGGCACTAGATCGGCTCAGTCACTTCATGTTGCATATTGCATAAATGGATGTGGTAGTTAGATTGATGGATGTATCATGGCTGTGTTATCATATGGATGATGCATTTTTGTGTATGGTTGTGCACGCATGTAGAAATTTGTATGTGTCAATAGGGTTTCGCATACATATTGGATGCATGGCACTATCATGGTTTGCATTAAGGAGGTTTACTGTATCAGTAACCGCCTGATTTTTGCATTAGGTAAGTACATATACACACACTTTTGCATATATCCATCCAGCATTTAGAATCTTGTAAGGACAATGATTGCTCGTGGATGATGCTTTGAGTAGATGGATGATTGGATGGTAGGATACGTTCTTCCTAACTTGAAGATTTCGGGGACGAAATCCTTTAAGGAGGGGAGAATGTAACAACCCGTATTTTCAATAACCTGTAATAACATAAATCGAGGCAGAATTTAATTCTAAAATGGGAATCAAGGGAAACGGGCTATGCCATTGTGTTCGTCTCGGAAAAATACGCGAAATAGAGTCCGAGTTTTCGAAAATCGGAGTCCGTATGACCAAGATATGGCCTCGCGAAGTTTCACGAAAATTCCCAAATTAAAGTATACTTAATTAAGTGAAATGGGTTGTGTAGATATATATATATATATATATATTGATATATATATATATATAATTGAAAATTTAATAAATAAATATGCAAAAATGCTCAAAACAGCGAATTGGGAGAGGGGAATAACCGAACCGGCCGATTTTTGAAGTCGACCCGAGCCCGCTGGGTCGACTAGGGGTTAATCCAGGGTGTTTGGCTGTCAACCCGTGGGCCGATTCGCTCAAGTGCAGATTTTGCATTTGAATGGTTCTCATGGTCCATCTTTAATCTAAAGGCCCTAGATGGTTCCTACACTTGACTTCTTCCCCAAGACATGCTTTGATGGCTTGGATTGAATCTAGGGTTAATCCTATGGCCTAAAACACTTGCCTAATCTATAAATAAGACCCTAACCTACCCTAATTCATTCATAATTAAACCTAGTGACTAAACTATGGCAAAATGCTAGCTCTCATGGCCTCCACTAATTTTATGAAGAGGGTTGCATACTAATCACTCTCTAATCAACTTCTAATCCCTTCTTAGCATCTTAATCTTCTTCATTTGGTGTTCAAAGTTGCTAGTTGTGAGTTTCTATCACTTTGATGATCTTTTGGTAAACTAATTAGATGAGATGTGATGAGATTTATGGTTTTGTATGTGGGTTAATGAGCTTTGAATCATATGATATGATGTTAGCATTAATCTTATGTTTATGCATGTTGAGTATGTAAGCTTATGCAAGTTTAATATGATGTATGTTATGTTTGCATGATGCTAAATATGCAAGTTGTGGGCTATGTAATCATATGCATGTTATGCAAGTTCATGGTAATATGCTATGCAAGTTACATGTTTGTTAATATGCAAGTTACATGTTTGTTAATATGCAAGTTACATGTATGTAAATATGCAAGTTACATGTTTGTTAATACGCAAGTTACATGTTTGTTAATATGCAAGTTACATGTATGTAAATATGCAAGTTACATGTTTCTTTATATGCAAGTTACATGTTTGTTAATATGCGAGTTACATGTATGTAAATATGCAAGTTACATGTTTATTAATATGCAAGTTCATGATGACACATTATGCAAGTCTATAAGCTAATATGCAAGTTTGTTATGCAAAATGAATATGTAAGTTATGTGACATATTATATGCAAGTTATGTGACATGTTATGCAAGTTCATGGTAATATGCTATGCAAGTTACATGTTTGTTAATATGCAAGTTACATGTTTGTTAATATGCAAGATGGCACCTTTGAAACATGTTCATTCATATGCAAGTTGACACCTTTTATATGTGTTATATCATGAACGAAATTACGTGGGAACGATGGGGTAATTAAATGCATAAGTTAATAAGATTGTGTGAAATTAATATAATTATGCATAACACAAAATAAATAAACATAGTATGGGAATTTGCCTATTTGGTTAGGTGTACCCATACTATGTGTTGGGAATTTACCTATTGAGTTAGGTCTACCCCATGGGAATTTACCTATTAAGTTAGGTCTACCCATGTTAAGAAAACTTGATTAATTAGGGATAATTAATATAAAATTATGAGGGTGATTAATTAGGTGTAATTAATTGACTAAGACACGAGGTTGGACTCAGTTGTAGCGTAAAACTGCCCGGACCCAACCGGCTTAACCAGTTGCTACAAATGTTAGCCCAATGTGAGAGGTCTTAGGCACAAACTAAATACGTAATTAATGTAAAGACACGAGGTTAGACTCTGTTATGACATAAGGCTGCCCGGACCCAACCGGCTTAACCAGCGGTCATAAAAGACAGTCTAATGTGAGAGGTCTTTACAAAGGTTACGTTCTTAATTAATTAATTAAGAAACACTTAACCACATTAGCATGTAGAGGGACATGAGGGGTTAAGTGGGTGCCTCGGGTGGCATGAGAAAATCTAGTGGTTGCCTTGGGTGGCAATAGAAAATACGATTAGAATACTTAACCAAAATAGAACATGTAATTAAAACATGATTAAAGGGTTAAGTGGGATATACTAGAAAAAGGGACAAGCTTAGGTGGGTAGCTTGTGGAGGCCCATTTCAACCAGTAACCCATACGTATCTTTGTGGGCTCGACCCATGTCGAGGACGGGACACGCATACTGGGCTTGACTGTAAGAGGCTAACGGGTTAGCGGTGGCAACGCAAGTCCAACGGGCTTCATATGCGTGAGTGGGCCCGGGCTGGTAGGTAAGCCGTTGTTGCATCGAGTAGATATAAGCCGTGCACCTTTAGTTTCATCAGGTTGCCACATTGGGGAATGATACATCCCACGGTGGGGCCAGCACGGGTATCTACGTTAGGGAGCCGATCGAATGGGAAGTAGTGTGTACACCTAGTGGATTGTAGGGCCCCGTGGCGCCTACTTGGTCACCTAGGGGTACGCAGGTACTAATTAGTAAATTTTATAAGTCCTTGGGTGGGATCAACCTTTAAGTTAGGAACGACTGGTGTGGTGCAGTTTAGTAATTTACCTTAGGGAGGGTAGATGCGTCTTTATCCTTTATCTTCGTTTAGTTGACTGCTTAGGGTAGCCATTCATCCCTATATGTTACCGTATATCAGTTTATGTCTTCTCTGGTTACTTTAACGATTGTATTGTTAAAGTTATAGGACTCGCTCAGACTTATGTCTGACCCTGTTGTTTTTATCTTTTTCCCAACCCTCAGGTCCTACGGTGGATCCTAGCAGTAGTGGAGCTTGATCGGATTGCTGTTCCAGTCTTTAGGAGCTTGGATAGATGTAAAGCTCCAGTTATCCAGTTATCTTTTCTTTTGTTTGGCTATTGTATGAGAGTGGGATTATGTACTTCTTTATTTTGATGGATATTGTACTTGACCTTTATTGTGGTTTTATGATGTAACCAGACATGTTTTACTTCCGCTGTTATGAGATGATGTTTTAAAAATTTCAAGTACTATTTATATCTGTCTTGTTGTAATTTTTCTGTTCTATATTCACTAAAATACTCCACCGATGCTATGGCATTCCCTTAGTGAGTGATCATAGCGGGAGTGGGGTGTTACACTGCCCGTACAAAATTGGGCACCCAAGAGTTTAGGGAAACAAACAAATAAACTCCGGGCCAGTTATGGGACTGGTGTGAGTAAAACAGTTTGAATAAGTAAACGATATCTCATAAGACCACGCCGTATAACAGAACGGGTTTTTTCCTTATGAGAATCCAAATTATCTTTATATCAAAAACCTTTTGATATTATAATAATGTCTATCAACCACAATATAATAATCATCTAGCAGAAACGCTTTCATCTAACGTTCTACATATATAGTATACAATCAAAACTGCAAGCACGTATTGGGTAATGGATTTCCAACTATGACAAGGTATGGAACCACCTTTCGCTAGTGTACCTCTAGAAAGGAATACACTGGGTTCAACAAGAACATCTTGTAACCCGGCCACATATGACCGACCACTCATTTCGCTTGAGTGTATCGAATGTATATCACCAACAGTTGGGATCAACAACCGTTTCCCGAATGAGACAACATCAACAATACATTTTTAGAAGTAAATGAAACTCTAGATCAGGTTATTATATACCCTAATAGGTGCGATCTACATAGCCATGCTACCTGCCCGATTTCTGTCATTTACCGAATGCGAGGCTAGAAGCTACGCTTATCTTTTACATGCCACATCTTTATTCACTTAGAATGTCACATCGTCATATCCGCCAAATCACAAATTGATTTCCCCAAAAATAACACGGGTATGCAGCTAAGAGAAACGAATTCCTCCACCACCAAACGTGAATAGGTTTGAAGAGATCAACTTACGTGATTTATTAGATATACTCTGTCAGACCTTCTTCTATACAAGTTGTCCTGGGACTGGACAAACCGAAGGCACTATTCAGTACATCTATCTTAGGCACTGTTATCTAAGATTTATACAACAGCCCTTGCACTTTACTCCGTCTTCAGTAATCTTTGGCATATATGATTCGCAACGCTTATGTCAATACGGAGTGGTTCTTTGGATAATAATCCAACCGGTCTCTCCATATTAACAACGTTAAAATGGTCGAAAACTTCGATAGTCGATGAGTTAACTATCAAAGAAAAACACGTGTGCAAACAACGATATTATTTACAGATGGAAATTATATCGATCAATCAACATTTAACATATATATATATTCACATTTTCTTATTTTCTATGTTTAGAAAATATATGTTATTATCAGTGGAAAACATTTCCATTGTTTATTCACGCATCACTATCATTCCACAACTGTTAGTCCCTAATCGTAAACTAGTAGGAGAACAATTCTCTAAGTATAAATACCGAAAGCCGAAACCAACATCAGATAGACACTTAGAAAACCATTCAATTTACTAATATCTAGTCAGTTTCTAATCTTGTTTAACTCTATTTCGATTAACTCTAATTGAATAATTCTTATTCGAATAACTAATATTCGATTTAACTCCATTCTCTTAACTCTAGATCGCAGCGATCACAATGGTTACGCCTGATTCTCTCAGGAAACATCCGACCGCCGTAGGCCATCTGCAGCACTGCGAATTACGCTAGCAGTCGTGGAAAATAGCAACTTATCCTAAATAACTATGTCTGATTTACTCCTTTTGATAAACTACGTTTGATTGACTCCTTTTGATAAACTATGTTTGATTAACTCCTTTTATAATCCTATTTAATTTGCAACTAAATATTCCTTTACTAATTCTATTTATTTTCTAAATAAATATCTCATTTATAACATTCTATTTATTTCCTATAAATAAATATTTCCAATTATAAAATCCTATGATTTTATAAATACTTTATTTTCAAAATATTTCTTTTTATAAAATCGGTTGATTTTATAAAATCCCTTTATTTCTATTTACATTGAAATAATTCTTTTTACATCCCAGGGTCTTTTTATGATATTTAAAATATCAAACCGCCATGATCGATATCATTTAAACACACATAATCAAATAGATTATATATCACCTCATATATTACAATACATGAAAAATCAGTAAAATAACTGTTGAGGAATCCAGCCGGATTCCTCCAACTTGTTTTCCCTACGTCCACAGATGTTACACAGTATAATCAACATCACTTTTAGTTCCATATGAAATATTCTGTTAACAGAATCAATATATAACTATTTAACTTTATATATATATATATATATATATATATATATATATATATATATAAAGTACTCACTATCTGACTAGCAGTTCAATCAAACAGTCAGCACACAGTTAATCAGCCAAAATTTAACAGTTCTAAAAAACAACATGGAAATATAAACTATTCAGAGTTAGCGAGATTTACTCACATTTGCAGTTCATAGTTAAAGAACGATAAACTGTTTGTTTGATTTGAATCAAACAATTTATTTTGCCGTAAATTCAAACGGGCTCAATTTCACTTCCAGTCAATTCCAGTGTGTAGCTTTCTTCCATACGGTCCCAACGGATCCGACCGTTCGAAATTCTGTTATCGTATGTGCCGAATACGATAGTTCAAAGTTAGCATACACTAATTTAAATTTGATTTAAAACAACTTACATAACATCGAGCCTTACATTTTCATTCATGGCCCATAACCCAACTTCAAAAGCCCACGATCACTCTTCTTCCCCAAACCGAAATACACCGATGTCTGCTCCTCCACGTTCACCATTTTTGAATCCTTCTAGGCCTCGTTCTCCTTCTACGAGTCCTAAAACACCCAACCGACACCACCATCTCACTCCACTTCGAATCCTCATTCACTTCGACACCGCCAAAACGGGCTCGACGCCATCACCACTGTTCCGTTGAACAACAGAACTCAGGATAAACTGACATCGCGTGACCTTGCTCTTTGACTAACCCTTCCATCATCTATCTCACGCTCCAGTATTTGTTTTCCACGTTTTACACAACTGCTCCACCAATTTTTGCATGTACATCGTCATTTCCTGTTCGCTCAAGTAGTCCCTCCAGTTACCCAGACTATGCACCACGTCCTTTCTGCTTTCTCCTTGTGACCCCGTTCACCCTTTACGCAAATGAGAGAAACCGCTCCCAGTAATACAAGTTCGAATGCAAGCTGCTTCCATCATTTACACTTGCTCATGTCCTACCCTTAAGTCCATCTCCACGTTGGAGATACACAGTCCGCTCCTCATGTCAAAAACTCCTCCCTATACTTTAAGCTTCTGCACAAAACCCCATGGCCGTACTTACTTCTCCAAACTGCTCCGCCATGTCGGTGCTTACCAACGCATACCCCCCTTCCCGACTGCCTCATCAACAAATCACAGAAACAACAGTACGGCTCCTTCTTACTGCAGCCCTAACCGACGCTCTACACATAGCAGCGGATTTTTGTGGTGATTGAACCCACCAAATGGCATACCAAGCTAACGAGAAAAGAGGATCTCAAATAATACCATTACATGATTTTAGAAATTTGTTTCGATTTGTTTTTGATTTATAAAAGCTATTAAGAATCTCAACAGGAAAATCTCCTGAGCCAAAACGAGAACAAATGAAGAGGAGACGCGGTGGTATTTAATGGATTTCGAAACTTCATGGTTAAGGCATCATAAAAATATCTCCTTGGATAATGAATCACGGGGTTAGTTTTCTTCCTTGATTTTCTTACAGAACTTTTGAAGGCAAGGTTTGGGTTTGAGGCCACAAGAGACGGGCGGTCTGATGGGAATGAACGCAGATCATTCTTTGATGTTATAACTTTTGTTAAAGTTGCTATATAAGGCATATATATTTTTCTGTATCCATTTTTGTAAACTCCATTCATATATGACTTCTATAGACAGAATTAACTACATTGTTGTGACGACCAATGTGTCAGGATCCAAAAAAATATAATAATATCGGTAGATTAACTCATTTTGTGAAACCTCAAAACATTGATTACAGGGTGCAAAATACTCCAAATAAAAAGTTGCTTATTTAATTAATTAAAAATTTCAATAAAATTCTAAAAATTTAATTATCACTACGTCTCAAAAGAACCTTGTCTAAATTCGAAACTGGTATCTAGTTATATCGAATAAACCGTTACGGCCGATAAATGATTCTATAGCGACTATTTGGAAATTTGATTTGGACATAAATCAAAATCTACATGACAAAATCTCGATTTTTCTCTTCCACTGGAAAGATATACTCCACTAGCTCCACACGTTTCTTGTTTCACAAAAATCCAATTTAAAATGAACCCTGTACATTCATTTAAATTTCGAACCGCCAATTTACGAACAACAGCGCCATTTCGAGCTCGATTTTAATTATATTATAACTCTACGTTCAAACTGTCGTTTATATATTATATTCGTTATTCAAATTCAATTCCAAGCTGAATTAAATATCACAGATGATCCGATTCACACCATATCGTCATTTCAGCCAATTCTGATTATTTCAGAATTAAATATATTATTTAATTATTATTTTAATTAAATATTCCCAGCTATTTAATTAAACCACCATTTAATTCACTATATCACTATCTATATAATTAAATAAATAAATTATAATACCTTTGCAAATACGGATCATTACAATCTTCCCCACTTAAAATAATTTCGCCCTCGAAATTGCTAAGGTAGAGAACGACCCTATCGACTTGTTAGAACATATTTGTTCACTTCTTAACTTCATTTCAACTGAACCAATTTAATTTCAATTAAAAAAAATTATTTTATTCTTATCAACGAAAATTTCCAAAAATCCTTAAAAAAATTTAACGCCTTAACTCTTCGAATAATTTCGCCAGCACCTCCTTTGTACTGGTCAATCGGTCAAACTCCCACTCGCCTCTCTGGGCCATCTTCAACCCAAAAGAAAATCAAACAGTCAAGCGGCTTGCCAATCGGCTCATAAATCTCATGCTTATACCAAATATAAACTTATACCTTTTTGTTGGGCATATCAACTCTATCACTTTCACCTGTTATCAGTCCACATATGCCAACGTCGTCTCAACCAATTTCCAATCAGTTTTTATTTTCAACACAACCATTCGCTTTTCCAATCCAAATATCATTTCAAACTCGAGTTTCATTCTCGATTCCAAATTCTTAACTTGATTAATTCATTACACCTCAAATTCGAATCTCACAAATCCAATTTGTCTTTATCATTCTAATTCAATTTCAGTTACCATTTAACTGGCTTGATTTTTAATTCCAATTTGCTGCTACAAATTTCTGTTAAATTTGTTTTCAATTCAAACAGTCTTTCCCTGGGAGTTTTTTTTTATAGTTTACTCTTTTCAAAAATCAAATTTTCCTTTTTGAAATTCAACACAACTTGCCTTTCCCAAAACAAATTCAAAACAGTATCTCTGGTAGTAATTCGTCACTTACAACTCGAAAATGAATACTAATGATGCAGCTGTCATCATCAGAATCTATTTTCCAGCGATCGACGTGAGTTCAATACTATAAAACCATTTCTAAACATTTCCACTTTGAAATTCAATTCAAAAATATAGTTCACACTACTTGTAAAACAATTTAATTCTCCCAGGATCTTAAATTTTCCTTATTTTTTTTTATCCAAATCCATTCACAAACACTTATCCAATTCTCTAGAGTTTTAATTATTTTTTTGGTTTAAATTTTAGATTCAATTCATTTCGTAACACTTATACGAATTCTGATTGGTTATTTACATAACCATTTAATTTATAATCTTACTCGATTATAATAACAACCAATATATCCAAGATATTATAATCATTTCAATATCAATCTTCTTTATATCAAGATATAATTTGGGTAAACTTATTTTAATTTACCCTCCTATCAAAACATATCGTGTCGACCCATCGTATTCAAGTGTTTATAAACTCCTACCGATACAGTGGATCAAACTGATCGACTAGAACCCATAAACAACCCAACCAATGAATCTCCACAATATAAAACCACTTTATATCAAATTATAAATACGCACTCGTATATATACACTCAAACTCAATCTAGGTTATTACTAACCCTATCTCTACCGAGTCACGCCACAGAGCCAAGGTAATACATAACCTTTGCTCTGATACCAACTGTAATGACCCGAAAATCCGGTCCAATTTGAGCTGACTAAATAACACAAGTCCAACCCCAAATTGCACTGGAAACCAGGAAATTAATAGAAAGAAGACAGAGGGTGAGGAAAGATAAGATAAAAACTTAGAATATAAGAAGAAGAAGAACACAACATCAGAGTAACATGAACCTCATAGCGGAACAAATAACATATAATAGATAACATATCTTTGAAATAAAGGATTGTACTTGAATATACATATCATCATCAAGTACAGCACTTACAATACAACGGAAATAAACTATATCTATATGATCCCAAAGCCTCCTGCTCCCGCTCTTCAAGTATCTGTAAATCCCGACTACTTGACTGCCCGTACAAATTGGGCACCCAAGAGTTTAGGGAAACAAACAAATAAACTCTGGGTCAGTCATAGAACTGGTGTGAGTAAAACAGTTTGAACAAGTAAACGATATCTCATAAGACACGCCATATAACGGAACGGGTTTTTTCCCTTATGAGAATCCAAATTATCGTTATATCAAAAACCTTTTGATATTATAATAATATCTATCAACCACAATATAATAATCTTCTAGCAGAACACTTTCATCTCACGTTCTACATATATAGTATACAATCAAAACCGCAGGCATGTATTGGGTAATGGATTTCCAACTGTGACAAGGTATGGAACCACCTTTCGCTAGTGTACCTCTAGAAAGAAATACACTGGGTTCAACAAGAACATCTTGCAACCCGGCCACACATGACCGACCACTCATTTCGCTTGAGTGTATCGAATGTATATCACCAACGGTTGGGATCAGCAACCGTTTCCCGAATGGGACATCATCAACAATAGATTTTTATAAGTAAATGAAACTCTAGATCAGGTGATTATACACCCTAATAGGTGCGACCTATATAGCCATGCTACCTGCCCGATTTCTGTCATTTACCGGATGTGAGACTAGAAGCTACGCTTATCTTTTACATCCCACGTCTTCATTCACTTAGAATGTCACATCGTCATATCCGCCAAATCACAAATTGATTTCCCCAAAAATAACACGGGTATACAGCTAAGATAAACAAATTCCTCCGCCACCAAACCTGAATACGTTTGAAGAGATCAACTTACGCAATTTATTAGATATACTCTGTCAGACCTTATTCTATACAAGTTGTCCTGGGACTGGATAAACCAAAGGCACTATTCAGTACATCGATCTTAGGCACTGTTATCTAAGATTTATACAATAGCCCTCGCACTTTACTCCGTCTTCAATAATCTTTGGCATGTATGATTCGCAACGCTTATGTCAATACGGAGTGGTTCTTCGGATAATAATCCAACAGGCCTCTCCATATTAACAACATTAAAATGGTCGAAACTTCGATAGTCGATGAGTTAACTGTCAAAGAAAAACACGTGTGCAAACAACGATATTATTTCCAGATGGAAATTATATCGATCAATCATCATTTAACATATATATATATATATATTCACATTTCCTTATTTTCTATGTTTAGAAAATATATGTTATTATCAGTGGAAAACATTTCCATTGTTTATTCACGCATCACTATCATTCCACAACTATTAGTCCCTAACCATAAATTAGTAGGAAAACAATTCTCTAAGTATAAACCCCGAAGGCCGAAACCAACATCAGATAGACACTTAGAAAACCATTCAATTTACTAATCTCTAGTCAGTTTTTAATCTTGTTTAACTCTATTTCGATTAACTCTAATTGAATAACTCTATTTGTTTAACTCTTATTCGAATAACTAATATTCGATTTAACTCCATTCGCTTAACTCTAGATCGCAACGATCACAATGGTTACGCCTGATTCCCTCAGGAAGCATCTGACCGCCGTAGGCTATCTGCAACCCTACGAATTACGCTAGCAGCCTTGCAAAATGGCAACTTATCCTAAATAACTATGTCTGATTTACTCCTTTTGATAAACTACGTTTGATTAACTCCTTTTATAATCCTATTAAGTTTCCAACTAAATATTCCTTTATTAATTCTATTTATTTTCTTAATAAATATCTCATTTATAACATTCTATTTATTTCCTATAAATAAATATTTTCAATTATAAAATCCTATGATTTTATAAATACTTTATTTTCAAAATATTTCCTTTTATAAAATCCCTTTATTTCAATATATATTGAAATAAATCTTTTTACATCCCAGGGTCTTTTTATTATATTTAAAATATCAAACCACAATGATCGATATCATTTAAACACCCATAATCAAATAGATTATATATCACCTCATATATTACAATACATGAAAAATCAGTAAAATAACTGTTGAGGAATCCAGTCGGATTCCTCCAACCTGTTTTCCCTGCATCCACAGATGTTACATAGTATAATCAACATCACTTTTAGTTCAATATGAGATATTCTGTTAACAGAATCAATATATAACTATTTAACTTTATATATATATAATACTCGCTAGCTGACTAGCAGTTCAATCAAACAGTCAACACACAGTCAATCAGCCAATATTTAACAGTTCTAAAAAAACATGGAAATATAAACTGTTCAGAGTTAGTGAGATTTACTCACATTTACAGTTCATCGTTAAAGAACGATAAACTGTTTGTTTGATTTGAATCAAACAATTTATTTTGCCGTAAATTCAAACGAGCTCAATTTCACTTCCAGTCAGTTCCAATGTGTAGCTCTCGTCCATACGGTCCCAACGGATCCAACCGTTCGAAATTCTGTTATCGTATGTGCCGGATACGATAGTTCAAAGTTAGTGTACACTAATTTAAATTTAATTTAAAACAAACTATATAACATCGAGCCTTACATTTTCATTCATGGCCCATAACCCAACTTCAAAACCCTACGATCACTCTTCTTCCCCAAACCGAAATGCACCGATGTCTGCTCCTCCACGTTCACCATTTTCGAACCCTTCTAGGCCTCGTTCTCCTTCCACGAGTCATAAAACGCCTAACCGACACCCCCATCTCACTCCACTTCGACACCACCAAAACGGGCTCGATGCCATTACCATTGTTCCGTCGAATAGCAGAACTCAGGACATACTGACATCACGTGACCTTGCTCTTTGACCAACCCTTCCATCATCTATCTCACACTCCAGTATTTGTTTTCCACGTTTTACACAACTGCTCCACCAATTTTGGCATGTACACCGTCATTTCCTGTTCGCTCAATCAGTCCCTCCATTTACCCAGACTATGCACCACGTCCCTTCTGCTTTCTCCTTGTGACGCCGTTCACCCTTTACGCAAATGAGAGAAACCGCTCCCAGTAATACAAGTTCGAACGCAAGCTGCTTCCATCATCTACACTTGCTCATGTCCTACCCTTAAGTCCATCTCCACGTTGGAGATAATCAGTCCGCTCCTCATGTCAAAAATTCCTCCATATACTCTAAGCTTCTACGCAAAACCCCATGGACGTACTTACTTCTCCAAACTGCTCCGCCATGTCGGTGCTTACCAATGCATACCCCCTTCCCGATTGCCTCATCAACAAATCACAGAAACAACAGTACGACTCCTTCTTACTGCAGCCCTAACCGACGCTCTACACATAGCAGTGGATTTTTGTGGTGACTGAACCCACCAAATGGCATACCAAGCTAACGAGAAAAGAGGATCTCAAATAATACCATTACATGATTTTAGAAATTTTTTCGATTTGTTTTTGATTTATAAAAGCTATTAAGAATCTCGATAGGAAAATCTCCTGAAGCCAAAACGAGAACAAATGAAGAGGAGACGCGGTGGTATTTAATGGATTTCGAAACTTCATGGTTAGGGCATCATAAAAATATCTCCTTGGATAATGAATCACGTGGTTAGTTTTCTTCTTTGATTTTCTTGTGGAACTTTTAAAGGCCACGGTTTAGGTTTGAGGCCACAAGAGACGGGAGGTCTGAGGGGAATGAACGCAGACCATTCATTGTTGTTATAACTTTTGTTAAAGTTTCTATATAAGGCATAGATATTTTTCTATATCCATTTTTGTAAACTCCATTCATATATGACTTCTATAGACAGAATTATCTACATCGTTGTGACGACCAATGTGTCAGGATCCAAAAAAATATAATAATATCGGTAGATTAACTCATTTTGTGAAACCTCAAAATGTTGATTACAAGGTGCAAAATACTCCAAATAAAAAGTTGCTTATTTAATTAATTAAAAATTTCAATAAAATTCTAAAAATTAAATTACCACTGCGTCTCAAAAAAACCTTGTCTAAATTCGAAATTGGTATCTAGTTATAACGAATAAACCATTACGGTTGATAAACGATTCTATAGCAACTATTTGAAAATTTGATTTGGACATAAATCAAAATCTACACGACGAAATCTCGATTTTTCTCTTCCACTGGAAAGATATACTCCACCAGCTCCACACGTTTCTTGTTTCACAGAAATCCGATTTAAAACGAACCCTGTACATTCATTTAAAGTTCGAAATCGCCAATTTACGAACTACAGCGCCATTTCGAGCTCGATTTTAGTTATATTATAACTCTACGTTCAAACTGTCGTTTATATATTATATTCGTTATTCAGATTCAATTCCAAGATGAATTAAATATCACAGATGATCCAATTCACACCATATCGTCATTTCAGCCAATTCTGATTATTTCAGAATTAAATATATTGTTTAATTATTATTTTAATTAAATATTCCCAGCTATTTAATTAAACCACCATTTAATTCACTATATCACTATTTATGTAATTAAATTAATTAATTATAATACCTCTGCAAATGCAGGTCATTACAATATCATTTTAATAATAAAAATGCACCATAAAAATGGGCATACGAAATGCTAGAAACACATAATTAATGGTGAATACTGTACTTTTGAAAGGTGATAATTTGGTGAATAAATGGATCCAGATGAATCTGTAGTGAAGGATTTTAGGAGAAAAAGGCGTGGGTTTGAATTCTATCGTGTGTTTGGGGAAATGAAGATCAAGAGTTTGGGTTTAATAAGCCTTTAATGAGAAGTAATTCAAGAATTTTGAATAACTAAAATGATTAATATACGAATTATTCAAGAACAGGTTCGCATGGACAAGAATTCACGGAGAAA
This sequence comes from Allium sativum, assembly GCA_030737875.1. NCBI lineage: Eukaryota > Viridiplantae > Streptophyta > Magnoliopsida > Asparagales > Amaryllidaceae > Allium > Allium sativum. The sequence continues at coordinate 744,189,672 of CM060921.1, forward strand.
CGATGGAAAACATGTAACGTATTTCAAAGAATGCATGTACATATTGCATGAATTAAAGAAATGGAAAGTAAAGCCACTGGAACTACATAAGAACTGAAAATATGCAATGCAAGAAGGTAACAGAAAGTGTAATGCCAAATAAAAGGAACAAGTAGAGCAGGTAGTTTGTATAAAGGTAGGAAAAATAACAACAAAGAATTGAATTAGCAAAAGTGAAGAAGAGGATGAATTGTAACCAAAGTTAATCTAGTTAACAAGAATCGTCTAAGTGATAAAAAAAGATCTAATTAGAATCATAGAACTGAACTGAACTAAGGTTTGAAAATGAACTGAAATGAAGAGGAGAGAAAATTTATTTCAGAATTCTTTACCTCCATTATATAGCATGTTTACAATAGGCATAAGGAAAAATTTTGAAAAAAAAAATAGTCTGAAGGACATCATGTTTTATTTTTAGGATGAAGGACAAACTTTAAAAAAATTAGGCTGAAGGACAATGCTAAATATAATTAGCATTTTGTGCAGTGTAAAACTGAATAATTCTAGTTATAACTAGCATTTTCGTGTAGTGTTAAAATTTCAATATAATGCTAATTACATTTAGCATTTTAGTTCATCTTAATTTTGGTTTAAAGTTTTTCCTTCAGACTAAAAATAAAACTTGGTGTCCTTCAACCTAATTTTTTGGTAAAGTTTGTCCTTCTCCCTAGTTACCTCTTTACAATATTTACACATGTAACCAGGCACGCACCTCTTTAACTCGGCCAAACCACAAAACACAACCCAAACTGGCCCAACTAATCATGGATTCATCGTTCGATCCATTTACAAACCCAAAGCAGTGTACAACATTTAATAGAAAAATATACACAAACACACATCCCCCACAAAATGGAAATAGAATGTATCAGTTGTGCACATGCACACGCTGATACACTCGAATAATTTCTATCTCCAGCACTATTTTCAATCACTAGAGCATCTGACACCTTCCTGCTACCTTCAGCTATCAATTATGATGATGCCAATCTCAGTTCTGACGATCTCTGCCAGAATTTACTCTTTCCTTCCTCCTCTTCCTATAAACAGCATGCTTTCCTCTCCATATTCATGGCCTACATGGTGTAGTTATTACATCAACGAAAATGATCTCAGGAAGCAACTCACGCACAGGAAACTAGCAAAACAGACATGGCGGCACCCAAGCAGGTTTAAATATTGATTTATTACTAATAATTTATATAAAAATAAACATGATTTTGCTACAGCAACATACTATGTTACTGGTGCTTACAATGGTGCACTTGCTGCGTTAGCGGTGGCGCTTGGCAGTAGTGGCCGATTTTGCTGTGGGTCGTTTGCTGAGCCAGGGTCTGTGAGATTTTGGGAATAGCAGATCATGGTTTTGACACTTTCAAATTGAAGAAATAGTGTTGAATGTTTTATTGAGGATGAAATAATTTGAATATAAGAGTTTGCAAAAGAGAGATTAGGAATTTAGGATAAAACTTATTGTTTTCAAATATCTTTGATACTAATATATATACAGTTTTGCAAAGAAAGAAATCGGGCTTCGGCCTTGCAGTTGATGAGCTTGATGGTTGATGTGCTTTGAAACCAGACCCGCTTCATTTATGTTATGTGATATTCTAGAGATAGTGAATCGTTATTCTTATTCTCCCCCCATCAAACCAATATATTAGGCTTATAATTTTTCTCTTCGTTCTCCATCAGGTTTATGCTCTTCTTCTTTAGCGATTTCACGGAAATCGATTGACAAAAATGCCATATCTTTCTCGAGACCACTTTAAGAGGATATACAATGTAAATCTAAGTGGCTTCGACTTAAGTCTAGGGCTGACAATGAATACCCGAAAAATCCGAAAAGGCAATCACATCCGTATCTGAAAAGATGATAGATATCAAATATCCGAAAAAACAGATGCAGATATGGATACATAGATATCCGCTTCCAAAAATTATCCGTTCGATTTTTGTTTAACATTATGCTCAAAATTATATGTATTTTAGTATAACGAATCAGATTTATTTATTGTTTTACTAAGTCGAAGGTTTATATTATTTACACTAAATGTATATTAGCTACTCAAATCTATTTAATTTCATTGTATATGTTTATTTTTAACACTTTTGTGATCAACAGAATTGAAAAACATTTATGTTACACTAGAAATTTCCATTTATATTTCTTGATTTATCGATCATTGGCAGATATGATAATTATCTGATATTCGTCCGTATCTGCGGATATGGATGTCTGAAAATGATTTTGGATATGGATATAGATATAGCACTATCCATATTCGAAAGTATCCGTTGACAGCCTGCTTAAATCTAAGGTATTGTTCTGGACTTTAAGAGTCACTCATGGGCCGTATGATGTGTGTGCATATTTATATATATATATATATACATATATATATATACATATATATATATGTGTATGTGTGTGTGTGTAATATATAATTGTCTGGACTTGTAATTGAGTGAGTAGCGTACACACACACACACACTCTCTTTATATGACCCATGAGTGAATCAATCAACTCAGATTTTAACCGCCCATGCCTGACTCACTCAATTACAAGTCCAGACTCTTACACATCACACACACACGCGCGTGCGCGCGTGCGCGCGCACACACACACACACATATATATATACACACACACACACAAATATATATATATATATATGGTACCCCAAAAATGAGATACCCATTTAGCCCTCTCTTTCCACCTTTCGTTTATAATAAAACAACATGGAGTGAGAGAGAAACCGTGTGGTGGAAAACATGAGAGCTAAAGGAGTGCTACTGAAGTCTAGCCATATATAAGAGCGTTCAACAACACCCCAAAAATAGAGCACTACAATAAATCATCTCTTTCCACTGCTCATTTATAGTAAAATAAGTTAGTGGGGTAGAGGGGGGTTAGTGGAAGGAGAGAAATCAGGATTTGTGATGGAAATCAGGAGGGCTAAAAGGGTGTTGCAGTATTTGGGATTCTCTTAATCACACATATAAATAATATAATACAATATATTATAATATAGTATAATATAATGGCGTCTTCCGAGGCTAGGGTTCCAAACCCTAACAACGGAAAAACAACAAATAATAGTGAATTTAGATAGAAAGAGGTGCGAAAATAGGGCAACTCTTTTGCTAAAGCAGTAACCGACGGACTTGGCGAGGACTGTGGCTCCATCTCACATGTTCAGAAGAAGAAGGGCACATCGCTGAACTTTAAGCCTAGTGCCAGAAAATGGGCAGAGGCTCTGGTCGAAAACACAAAAATTTCTAGCAGGCTCTGGCCGAAAATATCTGGCACGTGTTCATGACCTGATGTGGGTCTTATTAACAACCTGGTATATGATGGGGCAATTACGACCTGGCCTTTATGTAAATGTTCCTAACGACCTGAACCAAGAGTGACCCAACTTATTCACATGTTTTCCATTTCATGTTAACTTGGGTATACGCCTTTTTCCATGCAAGCCAGGATTTACATGAGAGATGGGGACAATATATTGACACGTCAATTGCTCTGTTTTACAAATGTTTCATTTTTGTCACATAGCATTCCCGGCTCATGACTTAACTGTGCTCGATCCACTGATGCAAAATAAAACGATCCATCATATATAAATAATAACAAAACCGGTCCATGACATTTAATCGTAACAGATCTCTCAAATATGCTTTAACCAATATGTTTGAACCATGCTTTAAACAGGGTTAACAGTTCAAAAATATCACATGCCATAATTTTTCATCAGTCAACAGAAACTCTTCGATATGTTCACCGTTACAAGATACTGTTTATTCTTTATAACTTTGTTTGACACTTTTAATGCTGAGAGTCCTACGTCATAGTTGGAATTTTTTTATGATGTACTTGTTGGTTTCAAAGTGTAGATATTTCATGGTATCTTAAATGCAGCATTTCAAACTATCAGATCAATTATATGTTAGTTTTCAAGAATAACTTTACAGAGTTAAAATCCATGTGATGTAAGTTTTATTCTCTTAGCATGTGCTAGACCTCTTTATTTTTTAGTTGAGAATATTCTGAAATCAAATATTATACCCGTGTTCTTGACAATTTTTAATGTGATAAAAATTCCAAAATGAACCCAGATATGTAATAGTGATCTTTAATACACGGTATGTCGGTATAACTGTAACAGTATGCATTTTACGTAGCGGAGGATCGTAAAATATATTTATTTAATTCCTTGAAGGTTGGATCATTCTTATATTATAATATGTTGATTATGGGGATGTGAGACATGTTCATAATTTTTACCAATTTTGTTTGTGATCATTTTCCCTCTGTCAGTCTTGTATAAGGCATAACTTTTGCCTCATATCGAATCAGGTGCTGAGGTCGGTCTCATTGGAAAGCAAATGATGTTTCCCATTCTGTGGAGTGGTTACATTAAAGATTTGGTTCAGCGATTTGGGAGGAATCGCTATTTTAGTGTTTCATAGTTTGTTGATCATGTTCTTAGAGCCTTAAATGACTGATTTGGAGAGGCCCACCAGTGGGATGGTAGGAGGCTATAAATAGAGGGTTAGAGGTATCCTAGAGAGGGTTACTTTCTTCATTCTCTCATTTGGTAGATCTTGTGATTGATCCTTACTCAAACAAATACACCTTTCGACCATTAAAATTCTAGATCTACACAAGAGAATCGAAGATCTACATCGTTTGAAGCTGGACCTACATCGAATGAAAATTGATTTCATCAAATTGGAAGATATGGAGAACATTCTTCGCTGTCTGAAATCGAGATTCATCGTTTTTGTGTTGTTTTGGAGATTTGGTGAGTGATTAACATCTCTCGCTCGAATTTAATCAAGTATATGAGTTGTTTGATTACTTGTCCATCATTTCGAGTTATATTTGCATAGATCTATTCGAGATAAGTATGGCTTTTACTCAAATCACCATAAGATCTAATTAGCAACTTAAGTTGGTAAGTTTTCTATGTGATTTCTGTGATAATTGTTGTTTTAATGATTGTTGATTGTTTATGTGATTTGTTGGTGGATTATGGTTGAATTGAGATTGCAAACATGTTGAAATTGATTGGACTTGAGCGCAAGATTTAGTTTGAAATTCGAAAAGTAAATCTAGTTGTTTTGGCGTGAAAATTGGTTGGATCTGATTTGATTTGTTGCATGGATCATGGCAATACATGGACATAGCAAGACATGGATTGTGGCAAGGCAAAGACAATGGTCCATCAACAGTGATCCATCAACAGTAGTCCATCGGCAGTGGTCCATTGGCAGTGGTCCATTGGGAAGGACGGATATTGATCCATTAAGTATATGACCAAATGATGTTTATTTTTATTGGCTCAATGATGGTTCTAGCTTCAACACGAGTTCAAGGTGGAATGTTCGAAGCAATGTGATGTGTTCGTTGATCGGTGTAAAGAAACAAATGTGAAGACAACTCTAGGGTGTTGAGTTGTGGATAATGGTTACTCAAGGGGGACTTGAGTTGCAAATAATTGCCGGTGATGATGACTAGAGATGCGAAGGCTGAGAGATTATTATTGTCGTAAGTTCTAGCAGACTGAAAGCAAGGGTACTTTGGGTAGTCATGAAGGGCCTCGTATCTTGGGCAGTCGTGAAGGGCCTAGTTGTCGAGATTTGAGAAAACAAACATACGAATCGTGAAGGCGTATGGAGTTTTTGCTAGAAATGAGGTTTTCCATTAGCCCTTGACATATGGCAGGAGGCCGTCATACGATTAACGATGGTTTCAAAGCAGGATTGGCAGTGATAGCCAGAGTTAGTCATGGATGTTGGATGTTTGGTTATTTTGTTTGTGTTATCTCACGTAGATCGTCTGACATGATGTTTCTTGAGTGCTTGTCTGATATTCGTTTAGGCCTCTGACTTGTGCTTAAGGGATGTTGAGCTTGATTAGGATGGTTTACATGAGATATATAATTTAATTGCTATGATTTTTATCGCTTGGTTACTTCTGATTGCCATGAATGGATGGTTGTTCTGGTTTCCATAGATGTATGGTTGAAATGACTGCATGTAAAGGCTATCACTGTCAGATTTGGGGAAGATGGATGTGGGTTCTTCTCTAGAGTTTTGGGCGGATTGGTTTGTTAGTCTACCTATTCCCATATACTTTATTGATGAGTTAGATGGTTGTTTTATCACTCTCTAAGATTGTTATCTGACTCATGGTTTTATGTTTCCCTCTTATTACCTTGGGCTATTCATTCGATTTTAAATGGGTAGACTAGGTGACAGGTGATTGCTGAGACGATGCTGTTGTGCGATGATGAGCAAAAGGCTGGCGTATTACTTTTCTATTACCTAGTATCTTTGTTTCCGCTATTTGATGAGCGTTGTAGTGAGGCTTCAAGTATAAACTTTGATGTCGTATTCAGTTGATGTTTGGATGATCTTTCAGGATGTTATGCAAGTCTAAAAGTTTTTTATATGATGCTCTACTAATATCGCTTGTTATATATGTTCTATTATATTTTATCCTTGTGTTGTGAGTTATACGATAGGTTTCGCTTGTGTTTACCTACTCTGATGATCGTCCATAGCTATCTAGCACACCTTTTAGCGCATTATTCCTCTGGTTCAGTGTAGAGGTTAAAGGCAGTTGTCGCATTTAGTATCGGAGATCTGGTTAACGATTTTAGCTAAAGTTCAAGGACGCAAGAGAGACGTACTTATAGATTTCTGATGGATGCATACTATATAGTAGTATATAGTATAATAGCGCTTGAACTTCATTACAGTTTTTTCGCTTATGGGATAATCATTTTATATTGCAGATTTAGATTGAGTTGTTAATTGTCGAGACACTTCTAGGGAGGAGGCTATTCCTGGAGGGGCAACGGTGGTGCACCAGACTACCCAGCCATGTTCGAAGCCATGATGGCAGCGATCATGAGATGGGTACCCGCTCCAAGAGCAGTCGCGGTAGAAGTTGGTGTTCAAGTGCAAGTACTGAGGGATGTGGACTTCACTTCTCTCAGAGGGAAATCATTTAAAGAGATAAAGCCGATTTAAAAGATTCATGGATGATTAGATGCTTGTATTCTAATTTTTGGAGACTTGGGAATTGACGACGCAATTAAGCGAAAGCTTGTACTGAGGGAACTATAGGGCAGAGCCATGGATTTGCGGAACTTTATCATGCTTGAGACTCTAGAAGATGAGATCACGAGGGCTCAGTTCCAAGTCAAGTTTGAGACAAATTTCATGTTTATCGCTCAAAATTCTATTCTGTCAAAAAGTTTGTGGTGTTAAAGAAGAATGGTCGACTAGTGCTGGAATATGCTTCTGATTTTGAAGCTTGTTCAAGTATGTTCGTTCGTATATTATGAATCCTTATTAGAAGAATGAGAAGTTCATTATGAGCTTATGTTCCGCTTGGGTTTGGAACACGAGATTTGTGATAGACCTTTGGTTGTGACTAATCCAGTTGGGGGTTCGTCTAGCCTTTGTATGTTTTGTTGTGATCTTGTATTATCGAGTCATGGTTGCTCCTTTGTATGTGATTGCTTTGTTTTGAACTTTGCTGGGTTTAGGATCATCTTGGGCATGGATTGGCTCAAGAGGTATGAGACAATAGTGAATTGTGAGAAGCTAGAGGTGAGAGTCGGGGATGTGGAAGGGCGAAAGGTGTTGATTCGATGTAAGCCCTAAGATGGGGTCTTCGTGTGCTATTTGTATTCGCTTGTGATTCTACAAGAAGACTTGTCATCTGTGCTGATCGCAAATGAGTTTGAAGATATCCTTGACGAGGTCAAAGGGTTTCCACTGCATCGAGATATTGAGTTCAGAATCGATTTGGTCGAGGGGGCTAGACCTATCGTTATGCCTCTTAGGCGGGTGGCGCCTAAGGAACAACGAGAGTTAGAAGTGCAAGTTTGTGACCTTTTAGGAAAAGGATTCATTCCGAGAAGTGTATCTGAATGGGGTGCACCAGTTATGTTTGCAACCAAGGCAGACGACTTGTTGATATTGTGTGTGGGCTATCGTGAGCTGAACAAGGTGACTAAGAAGAAAAAGTATCTATTGCCGAGGATAGGTGACTTGTTCGATCATCTTCACAAAGCCATGGTGTTTTCTTAGATGGATTTGGAAACGGGATTCCACCATTTGAGGGTGGCAAAGGATAGTATGTCAAAGATTGCTTTTAGGACACCATCCAGTTTCTTCGAATGGTTGGTGAGGTCATTCGGGTTGACTAATGCGCCAGCGTATTTTTTTGGATCTTATGAATAGGGTGTTTAGAGATCAGTTGAACAAGCTCGTGCTTATGTTCGCGGATGATATTATGGTTTACTCCTAGAATGAGGAAGAGCATAAGACACACTTGGGAGTTGTTTTGGAAATTGTGACGGTCGCCCAGCACCATCAGACATTTCCCTCGAAATGCGTTGCGTTGATGCCCAACTGGCACAGGACGGTCATCAAAAGAAACAGGTTTGAAACGATGAATCATCAAGAACCTATATTATATCTCACAGCGCATGGAATAAGATATAATAATAATATACTGGATATAAAATAGGTGAGACAGTGCATAAGCTGAAAACTAAACCATATCCATCAGAGTAGCAGAATCCCAAAATACAACTTATGATCCAAACCATTATTACAACTTCAAAACACTGTCTCTAAAAAGGAAATAAAAGAGGTACACTACTAATTCCCAAGCAGTGACCAGCAACAACACAGGGAGAATATATTTATATAGTACGTGCTCGTCTTCGGACAGCTACTCGTGCATAACCACCTAACCTGTCTCTAGTCTGCTCGTTTCGGAGCACCCAGAGTAATAAGAAGGGACATAAAACTCTAGGTTTGACGAAAGTCTAGTATGAGCGATAGCAAATCTATACCACTAAATAGAGCGATAACAGGTATAAGAAATCATAACTGACCTGGACCTACAACTAAAGAGTTAGCATAACAAGATGTACAGTACTATAAGGTAACACAAACATGTAGTGTAAAAATGGGAGTGTGCGTGTCACGGTGATAGCAAACATCAAACATAGCAATCGTTCTCAAATCTCTCACTCAGTGCGTAAAGCATACGATATCCACCGCTTTGATCACCAGATCCATTGGGGCCATGACGGAGTCCAACTCCATACAACTATCGCTACGACCCCTTTGCCCTTTGGGCCCCTGACGGAGTCCCACTCCATATAATCTCTAACCCACTACACCGGTCCATAGTCAATAATCCTAACGAGTCAACTAGTCAACATAGCCCTGGCCCTGGTTCGTCCACATACCCAATCTCTCAATGGTGAACCAAAGTTACGGATATCGATAACCCCTTTGCACACGTCCTGCAGCAAAGCCCAACTCTAGAAGTTTACTCGTTGGTTCCCATCTGGATCCTGAGTAATAACTTCTTATTTCGACTTCCTTTGCACCTCGGGTTTTGGTCTTCTCCGGTTCAGTTCGGTCTCCATTCGATTCGTGAGTTTGGGAAGCAGGCGGTTCGATTCGTAGTCATCATTGCGGTGGGTCGTTATTGACCCACGGGGTCTGGTCGTGCCATATCACTGGGGCCGGTTCGACCTCCTCCTCCGGTTCGTAGTTGTGCCATCTCACCGGGTTCGGGTCGATTTCTTCCAACGGTTCGTGGGTCATGCTTCTTCCACCGGGTCGGTTCGTGCTTCCTTCACTGGGTCGGTTCGTGCTTCCTCCACTGGATCGGTCATGGTTTCTCCCATCAGGTCGGGCGGTTCGTGAGCTCCTTTAAGGAAACGGGTCGGTTCGGGGTCGGGCCTCTTGGTTCGAGCAGGCGGCTCATGCGGCTCGAGTGCGAGCGGGTCGGTTTGGGGGTAGCGAGCTTGATCCTGTCTCATTTCTTGCACCTCTTACAACAAGCTATTTACGCCTTACCACGGCGTTTTCGACCATTTTAACTTTCCTATGCAATCACAAAGCATACCAAATAGTAGTAGAAACATATAGAATCAATCAAAAATATTAAAACATCAATTACATAGGCTATTGTAGATTAAACATACCCCAAATCTATGATTTTCCCCTTAACCATGTTTAACCATTTCTAACAGTAGGATTAATAAACTTAATCCAAATTAACCCAATTTTATACCAGCGACATAAAATAATATTTTTGAATTTATGCATATTTTTCCATATTTTTGTGAGTTATTAATTCACTAATTATCACTAATCATCCCTAATTAGCCATATTTAGCGTATAAACATGCAAATCACTCACCTTAGCCACAAATAAATGTTAGATCTGAAACTTATATTGATTTGGCATGGATTCCTATGTAGTGAAACACCTCTAACTACGATTTGGTGTTAATCCGACTTGACTTGACGTAGATTTGATCAATTAGTGATTAGAAAGCAATTAGAGAGAGATTTGGAAGATGGAGGTCATGATTGGGGTTAGAGGAATGTTTGTGATGGCTGGAAAAATGAAAGAGAATGTTTCTCCAAACCATTTCAGCCCTCCCATAACACTAATCCCAAAATGAGTTATAGGCCTAGCTGCTAATCACCCTATTAAGCCCGATTAAGCTGTTTTCCATCATCCAAACCTTATTTCAGCCATATCTCCTAAATGGCAAGTCCGTTTGATTAAAGTGACCACTCTACGGGATGGGAAACCATCATCCGAATCCAATGGAAGTGGTTTGATCAAAACTCCTTACTAATCAAAGGTTATAAGCGAAACAACATTTGCTAAGGGGAAAATGGTCATTTAAAATTCGGCAAAAACCGTGAATGTGGGAAATCACGCCAATATTCGTTTCCCAAAGTTACACGACCATACGACTTCGTATGAAAACAAAACAAATATTCTACGATCCTCTAATACCTAGAATGTTGGTCGTTACACCCCCTCCCCCCAATAAGAAATTTCGCCCCCGAAATTCCTTAACCAAGAAAACATACAGTGGTGCCCCGCATGCTTATCAGCCATTTACAAACAATCAAACATACATAAGAACACAACAAGCCTATCCTAGCATGCAGTTTACTAATAAGGGAATAATTATATCATGATTAAAATCTTACCAAGTAAAGAGCTCTGGATATGACTCCCTTATGCTCTCCTCGGTTTCCCAAGTACAGTCATTCTCATTATCACCCCACTGTACCTTAAACAGTTTCACCATCTTCCTCCGGTGTTGCTTCGTATCGTGTCCGATAATACGAACTGGTCTGCGATTTCCAACTGCCTTAGGTTCTATCTCGATATCATCTAACTGATCTGGTGAAATAGTAATATCAGAATCGTGCATGAACTTCCTTAACTGAGAAACATGAAATACATTGTGCACTTTTTCCATCTTGTCAGGTAATCCAACTCTATACCCTAAATTCTCAACTTGTTCGAGAACTGGAAATGGACCGACAAACCTTGGTGCTAATTTACCCCTTCTACCAAACCGAATCATACTCTTTAATGGAGAAATCTTGACGAATACCAGGTCACCAACGGAGAATTTCAAATCTCTTCGTCTTTTATCAGCATAACTCTTCTGCCTATCTTGAGCAGCCTTCATTCACTGTTGAATAACCTTGATCTTACCTGAAGTTGCTCTTATTACATCTAGCCCAAGCACAAATTTCTCATCGGTTTCTAACCAACATGATGGTGAGCTGCACGATCTTCCGTACAAAGCTTCAAATGGAGCCATACCAATACCGGGCTGATAACTGTTATTATATGCGATCTCAACCAAATGCAAATGGTCATCCTATGAACCCCCAAAATCCAATATACAAGCTCTTAAGAGATCTTCTAATACACGATTCACCCTCTCTATTTGACCGTTAGTTTGAGGATGGTCCGCAGTACTGAGATGTAATTCTGACCCTAAAGCCTCTTGTAAGATCTTCAAAAACCCACTGGTAAATAATGGATCTCGGTCATTCACAATACCTTTAGGTACTCCATGAAATCTCACAACCCACTTTATATACAGTTCCGCTAACTTAGCTGCTATTTTATTCGACTTGACCGGTGTAAACCTTGCACTTTTGGTCAATCGATCCACAATCACCCAAATTCTATCGTGACCCAATTTAGTCCTTGATAAACCATCAATGAAATCCATTGAGATTTGTTCCCATTTCCATTCGGGATTTCCAATGGTTGTAACAAACCACTGGGCTTCTTTTGCACGGCTTTAATTAACTGGCAGTTCATGCACTTGGATATTGACTTTCCAACGTCTCTCTTCATCCCTTCCCAGTAGTATGTCTGCTTCATGTCTCGATACATTTTGTTACAAATGTGATGTATAGTCAACTTCGAGTGATGACACCCTATGAGCACTTCATATCCCAATCAATTTACTTTGGGTACAACCAGCCTATCATTATTTTGAAGCCATCTTTCTCGATCAAGTCCATACTTGTTCATTCTCTTACCGTCGATACCTATCTCTACCTTGGAGATGATTTCCAATAGATTAGGATCGTCCCTCTGACTGGGACCAATCCGCTCAATCAAAGTTGGTCTGATCGTCAAACTTGCTAAGTTCTTTGGATCCAATTCATACTTAGGTCTGAAATCATATCCCGCGATATACTCTAGTTGCTTCCGTTCCAGAAACATAGCCCCCAAACTGGAATGTCTCCTACTCAATGCATCAGCTTCTACATTTCCCTTCCTGAGTGTGTATGTGATACTGAAATCACATGAAGCCAAGAACTCTAACCATCTCAGCTAACGAAGATTTAAATCCTTTTGAGAGTAAAGATACTTTAAAGGCTTATGATCGGTAAACAATGCAAATCTTTCTCCCAAGAGATAGTATCTCCACATCTTCAACGCGAACACGATCGCTGCCAATTTTAAATCAAGGGTAGAATACCGTTTCTCATGTGGTTTCAGTTGCCAACTTGGATAAGCTAGAACCCTACCTCCTTGCATCAGTACAACACCTAGTCTGGTACCACAGGCATCCATGTATACCATCATCTCTTCGTTCCCCTTAGGAATAACTAACACTGACACACACGTTAACTTCTCCTTTAGACTCTTAAATGCATTCTCACACCTTTCGTCCCAAAAAAAGCTGGATTCTTCTTGGTAAACTGAATTAACGGTGCTTCTATCTTGGAAAAGTCTTGAATAAATTTACGATAGTATCCAACTAACCCCAAGAAACTTCTCATGTCTGTTGCATTCTTGGGCGTAGACCAATCTTGCACCGTAACAACCTTCGCAGGATCCACGGAAATACCATCCTCTGCAATAGTATGGCCCAAGAACCTCACTTCCCTCCTCTAGAAGTGACACTTAGAAAATTTCGCTTTCAATCGGTGTTTCCTCAACACCTCCATCACTGTCCTAAAATGTTCCTTGTGTTCTTCCTCTGTCCTCGAGTAAACCAAGATATCGTCCATGAACACAAGAACAAACTTATTTAATTGATCCCTGAAAACCCTATTTATAAGATCCACAAAATATGCGGGTGCATTGGTCAACCGGAATGGCATGACCAACCACTCATAAAATCCAAACGACGTCTGAAATGCCATTTTAGGTATACTCTCAACTATTACTCGGAGTTGATGAAAACCAGTCGTGAGATCCAACTAGGAAAACACTCTTGCTCCATTCAGTTGATCAAATAAATCATCTATCCGTGGAAGAGGATACTTATTCTTCCTAATCAACTTGTTCAACTCATGGTAGTACACACATAAGCGACGGCAACCATCGGTCTTAGTAGAAAATACAACCGGTGCTCCCCACTTGGAAACACTTGTTCGTATAAATCCCTTCTTCAAAATATCGTCTCTTGTACTTCGAGCTCTTGCTGCTCCTTTGGTGCCATACGGCGAAGTGGCATCACTATAGGTCTGGCATCTTTTACCAAATCAATACGAAACTCGATCTCTTGGTGTGGTGGAAGTCCGGTCACTTCCCCGAAGATGTCCGGATACTCGCCAGCAATATGCATATCTGATAACTCATCATGTGGGATGTCGAGGGAATTTAGAAAACTAGCCATCACCCCATCACTTGGTAGGCAACCCAATACCATCCTCCGCCCATCATCCGCTCTAATGGTCACCGAAGACCCCCTCATAGTCTACCACCACCCCATACCTTTGGAGCTAATCGACTCCCAAAATAATTCCAAATCCAGTAAAGCCCAAAATAAAGCAATCATAAGAAAACACACATTCATGACTTGATAAGACCAAATTACAACAAATCATACAAAGGCTAGTTGAACCACCAATCGGGTTTGTCACAACTAAATGTCAGTCGACAATCTCGGGTTCCAATTCCAACCTGTCTACCAGGTCACTTGATACGAAGGAATGGGACTCCCCGGTATCAAACAATACTCGAACAGGAACATCATAAGTAGAAAGCATACCTTGGATAACGACACCCTTTCCCGTCTCCACCACTGTTGGGGCATTCAACGAAGAAGGAACAACGTTGATAGCATATGCTTTCACAATCTGCTTCTCTTTAGGAGGTTGTGGGCATTTATCCTTGTGATGTCCCACTTGTCCGCAATTGAAGCACTTCCTTTCCGCTGGCTTTGCTCGACAATCCCTGGCATAGTGGCCCTTTTTGCCACAGCTAAAGCAGTCGATACTTTTCTTATTCTTCTTTTTCTGACCATCCTTGGTTTGGTTCTGTTATCTCAAATTCTGAAAATTCTTATTGCCTTAACCGCTTGCCCGCGGTTTCGGCTCCTCTGCAGATGTAACAGCGACCTCAGTATTCGGATTAGGGTAAAGGCTCTCCTACCTCAATGCCTTTCTCATAATAGATTTGAATGTCTCATCGATATGGCTTATAAGTCTTTCCCCCAAGTACCCATCTAGGCCAATTATGAACTTCCCGTTTTTTTCTCAGCAGTATCGATAAGAGATCATCTATATTTCGATAAACTATCGAATTTAGCAATATATTCTGAGACTGCCTACCATTCGGCTTAAGCCCCAAAAACTTCCTAAACAATTCTGATTTCTAAGCAGTTGGAATAAACTTGTCACTGAAGTGAGTCTTAAACTGATTCCAAGTAACTTGATCCTCAGGAGTGGCCGCTTTAATGGCATTCCACTAATTCATTGCCTATCCT
This sequence comes from Allium sativum, assembly GCA_030737875.1. Classification (NCBI taxonomy): domain Eukaryota; kingdom Viridiplantae; phylum Streptophyta; class Magnoliopsida; order Asparagales; family Amaryllidaceae; genus Allium; species Allium sativum. The sequence goes on from CM060921.1 coordinate 744,204,825, forward strand.
TGAAGCTGTCGCGATGTTAGCTTCCTCTTCATTGCATCATCGATCCCCAAATCCTTGAAGATGCGCTCACAACTATCCAGCCAATCTTGAACTACCGTAGCCGATTCCGTTCCATGGAACGGCTTCCCACCAAGACTAGTATAATCCTTGTTAAGCTTGGCAAAATCGGCTCTAGGTGCCTGCACTACTGCACCACCACCGTTAGCAGCATTAGGAACTTCTCCCTGAGCATACATAAGCATCTCCCGCATGAAGGTAGTAAACATCGTCCTTATGTCAGGGACATTACCATTGTTGGCTCCTGAACCCGTACTCCTCGTATTTCGGCTCATCGCTCAATCTATAAAGAGAAAACGATTAACCATCTCCTTTGTGGTGCCTGTGCAGTGCAACTTTATCCTTAGATATACTAATAATATATATAGTTTTTGAAAACCAAAATATCAAAAATATGCTCTCTCATATACGTATACTATATCTCCCTGATGTCTTCTCTAGGTTAAATGACGAACCTAGGTTCTGATACCAAGTGTGACGACCGCCCCGCACCATTAGACATTTCCCTCATAATGCGCTGCGCCGATGCCTGACTGGCATGGGACGGTCGTCAAAAGAAAGGGGTTTGAAATGATGAATCATCAAGAACCTATTGTATAACTCACAGCGCATGGAATAAAATATAATAATAACATACTTGATATAAAACAGGCGAGACAATGCATAAGCTGAAAATTAAACCATATCCATCATAGTAGCGAAATCCCAAAATACAGCTTATGATCCAAACCATTATTACAACTTCAAAATACTGTCTCTGAAAAGGAAATAAAAGAGGTACTACTAATGCCTAAGCAGTGACCAACCACAACACAGGGAGAATATATGTATATAGTACGTGGAAGCCTCCTGCTCGTCTCCAGACAGCTACTCGTGCATAACCACATAATCTATCTCTAGTCTGCTCATTTAGGAGCACCCAGAGTAATAAGAAGAGACATAAAACTATGGGTCAGATGAAAGTCTGGTATAAGCGATAACAAATCTATACCACTGGATAGAGCAATAACAGGTATAAGAAATCATACCTGACCTGGACCTGCAACCAAAGAGTTAGCACATCAAGATGTACAACACTCTAAGGTAATACTAACATATAGTGTAAAAATGGGAGTGTGCATGTCATGGTAATATCAAACATCAAACATAGAAATCATCCTCACATCTCTCACTCAGAGCGTAAAATATACGATGTCCATCGCTTTGATCACCAGATCCATTGGGGCCATGATGGAGTCCAACTCCCTACAACTATCGCTACGACCACTTTGCCCTTTGGAACCCTGACGGAGTCCCACTCCATACAACCTTTGACCCCACTACACTAGTCTATAGTCAATAACCCTAACGGGTTAACCAGTCCACATAGCCCTAGCCCTGGTTCGTCTACATACCCCCTCTCTCAATGGTGAACCAAAGTTATGGATATCGATAACCCCTTTGCACACGTCCCACAGCAAAGCCCAACTCTAGAAGTTAACTCACTGGTTCCCATCTGGATCCTGAGTAATAACTTCTCATTTGGACTTTAATTGCATCTCGGGTTTTGGTCTTCTCCGATTCGGTCTCCATTCGATTCATGAGTTTGTGAAGCAGGCGGTTCGGTTCAGAGTCATCATTGGGGCCGGGTCGTGATTAACCCACTGGGTCGGTCGTGCCATATCACCAGGGTCGGGTCGAGCTCCTCCACTGGTTCGTGGTCGTGCCATCTAACTGGGGTCGGGTCTAGGTCCTCCACCAGTTCTTGGATCGTGTCTCTTCCACCGGGTCGGTTCGTGCTTCCTTCACCGGGTCGGTTCGTGCTTCCTCCACTGGGTCGATCATGGTTTCCCCCCTCGAGTCGGTCGGTTCGTGAGCTCCTTCAGGGCATCGGGTCGGTTCGGGGTCGTGCCTCTTGGTTCGAGTAGGTGGCTTGTGGAGCTCAAGTGCGAGCGGGTCGGTTCGTGGGTAGCGAGCCCGATCCAGTCCCATTTCCTGCACCTCTTACAGCAAGTTACTTACACCTTACGACAGTGTATTCGACCATTTTAACTTTCCTATGCAATCACAAAACATACCAAATAGCATTAGCAACATATAGAATCAATCAAAAACATTAAAACATCAGTAAAATAGGCTATTGTAGATCAAACATACCCCAAATCTATGATTTTCCCCTTAACCATGTTTAACCACATCTAACGTAGGATTAGCAAACTTAATCCAACTTAACCCAAATTTATACCAGTGACATAAAATAATATTTTAGAATTTATGCATAATTTTCCATATTTTTCTGAGTCATTAATTCGCTAATTATCACTAATCATCCCTAATTAGCCATAATTAGTGTATAAACATGCAAATCACTCACCTTAGCCACAAATGAATTTTAGATCTGAAACTTATATTGATTTAGCATGGATTTCTATGTAGTGCAGCAGCTCCAACTCTGATTTTGTGTTAATCCTACTTGATTTGACGTAGATTTGATCAATTAGTGATGAGAAAGCAATTAAAGAGAGATTTGGAAGATGGAGGCCATGATTAGCGTTGGAGGAATGTTTGTGACGGTTGGAAAAATGAAAGGGAATGTTTGTCCAAACCATTTCAGCCCTCCCATAGCCCTAATCCCAAAATGGGTTATGGGCCTAGCTGTTAATCACCTATTTAGCCTGATTAAGCTGTTTTCCATCTTCTAGACCTTATTTCAGGCATATTTCCTAAACGGTTAGTCCGTTTGATTAGTGTGAGCACTCTACGGGATGCAAAACCATCATCCGAATCCAATGGAAGTGGTTTCAGGTCAATACTCCTTACCAATCAAAAGTTATAGGCAAAACAAGATTCGCTAAGGGCAAAACAGTCATTTAAATTTTGGCAAAAATCATGAATATGGGAAATGACCCCAATATTCGTTTCCCAAAGTTGCATGACCATATAACTTCATATGAAAAATATTCTACGATCCTCCAATACGTAAAATGCGAGTCGACAGTTGAAGCCACACGAAAGAAATTATCCAACTCATGATTTGGAGTTGGCGGCATTGTGTTTGCTCTGAAGATATGGAGACATTACATGTTGGGAGTTCGATTTGTTCAGGGATCATAAGTCGTTGAAGTATCTTCTCTCCTAAAAGGATTTGAATCTTCGGCAATAACGGTGGTTAGAATTTCTGGCATCGTGTGACTTTTGTATAACCTATACTCCTGCTAAAGGCAATAAAGTGGAAGATGCGTTGAGTCGAAGACATGCAAGATTGGGAGCAATGTTTTTAGAATGAAAGTGCCTCGAGTTTTTGGCAGGATTTGATTTCAGACCAAGGTGTGAATTGGAACTTGAAATGTTGGCAAGCTTATCGATAAGACCTACTCTTATTAGAAGGATTGGCTAAAGCCAAAACCGAGATGCAAAGCTTGTCGATTTTATCCAGAAGTTGGTACTAGAGAATAAAGAGTTTGAGGTCGATCGAGAGGGTTGGCTTTGAAAGAAAGGACGACTGATTGTCCTATATATGAACGGACGGAGGGATGACGTTCTAAGGGAATGTCATTACTCGAAGTAGATGATTCATCCTGGAGGTAATAAGATGTATCAGGAAATGAAGCAATCTTACTACTGGGAAGGGATGAAAAGAGACATTGAAAGTTCATTTTCAAGTGCATGAACTGTTAGTTGGTGAAAGCTGAAAAGAAGAAACCAAGTGGATTTCTTTAGCCGTTGGATGTTCCTACACGGAATTGAGAGCTAATATCGATGGACTACCTTAAACCAGGGCAGGAAATGAAGGAATTTGGGTCATCGTGGATCGCTTGACCAAAAGCGCAAAGGTTTAATCCTATCAAATCAACTAGGGCAACATCGAAGTTGGCTGAGCTTTATATAAAATGGATAATACGATTCCGCGATTTCCCCTGGAACATAGTGAGTGATCGAGATCCATTGTTCATGAGTGGATTTTGGAAGCGCTTGCAAGAAGCTATAGGAACCAAGTTGTATTTAAGTACGGTATGTCATCCCTAGACTGTTGGTCAAATCGAGAGGGTTAACCGAGTTTTGGAAGATCTCCTAAGAGCTTGTGTGTTGGATTTTGGGGGATCGTGGGAAGACCATCTACATCTAGTTGAGTTTGCATATAATAATAGCTACCAGTCAAGCATTGGGATGGCACCATACGAGTCGTTGTATGGTAGACCATGTAATTCTCCGGCATGTTGGTTAGAAACCGGAGATATGTTGGTACTTGGGCCAGATATGATCAGAGAAACATCGGACTGTATCGAGATCGTTCGACAATGAATGAAGGCAGCCTAAGATCATTAGAAGAGTTACGCCGATAAGCATCATAAGGATTTGGAATTCGACGTAGGTGACATAGTTTTCGTGAAGATTTCTCCTTTAAAGAATGTTGTTCTGTTCGGAAGTAAAGGGAAGTTAGCTCCAAGGTTTGTTGGACCGTTTCCGATAATCAAGCGAATTGGGAAGCTTGCGTATAGGTTGGAGTTACCTTAGAAGATGTCGAGCTTGCATAATGTTTTCCATGTATCGTTTCTTCAGAAGTGTGTGCATGATTCGAGTGCGGTGGTACCTCCAAATTAGTCTGAGGACCTAGAGGTCGATTTTGTAGCTACGAAGCCTCGTAAGCTGCTTCATGTTGTGGAGAATGACACGAAATGGCTTAGGAGGAAGACGATTAAGTTGGTCAAGGTACAATGAAGTGAGGATGATGACAATTGTACATGGGAGACGAAAGAGTGTATGAAGGCGACTTATCCAGAACTCTTCGTTGGTATGACCCACTAATATCGTGTTACATTGCCTCATTGTAACTTGTACTATTGTAGTTATGATTGTTGTTACAGTTCTACATGCTAGGATAAGGATGTGGATGTATGGTCTGATGGATGATAGTTTGGATGATAGAATTGGCTGCTCATGGATAATAGGCATGCAAAGTTGTTTTGTTTGCTTGCAGTTGTTGATGGTTGTTGGAATTTCAGGGGCGAAATTCCTGGGGGGAGGGGAATGTAACAACCAGCATTTTACATATCAGAGGATCATAAAATATTTTTATTTACTTCCCTGAGGGTTGGATTATTCTTATATTTTAATATGTTGACTATGGGGATGTGAGACATGTCCATAATTTTTATCAATTTTGTCTATGACCATTTTTCCTCCTTCAGTCTTGTACAGGGCATAACTTTTGACTCGGATCAAATCAGGTGATGAGGTCGGTCTCATTGGAAAGGAAATGATGTTTCCCGTTCTGTAGAGTTATTACATTAAAGATTTGGTTCAGAGGTTTGGGAGGAATCATTGTTTTAGTGTTTCACAGTTTGATGTTCGGATTTTTAGAGCCTTAATGGGCTGATTTGGAGCGGCCCATTGGTGGGTTGGTAGGAGGCTATAAATAGTGGTTAGAGGTATGGAGAGAGGGTTACTCTCTTCATTCTCTCATTTGTTTGAGCTTGTAATTGATCTTTACTCAAACACATACTCCTTTCCACCATTAAAATTCTAGATCTACATAAGAGAATCGAAGATCTATATTGTTTGAAGTGAAAATTGATTTCATCAAATTGGAAAATATGGAGAACATTTTTCGCTGTTCGAAATCGAGATTCATCGTTTTTTTGTTGTTTTGGAGATTTGGTGAGTGATTAGCATCTCTCGCTCGAATTCAATCAAGTATATGAGTTGTTTGATTACTTGTTCATCATTTCGAGTTATTTTTGCATATATCAAATCGAGGTAAGTATGGTTTTAACTCAAATCACCGTAAGATCTAATTAGCAACTTAAATCGGTAAGTTTTCTATGTGATTTCCATGATAATTGTTGTTTTAATGATTATCGATTGTTTATTTTTATTGGCTCGATGATGGTTCTAGCTTCGACACGAGTTCAAGGTGGATTGTTCGAAGCAATGTGATGTGTTCGTTGATGGGTGTAAAGCTGAAGACAACTCTAGGGTGTTGAGTTGTGGATAATGGTTACTCAAGGGGGACTTGAGTTGTGAATAGTCGTCAGCGATGATGAGTAGAGATGCGAAGGATGAGAGATCATCGTTGTCGTAAGTTCTAGCGGACTCAAAACAAGGGTAATTTAGGCAATCGTGAAGGGCCTCGTACCTTGGGCAGTCGTGAAGAGCCTAGTTGTCGAGATTTGAGAAAACAAACATATGAATCATGAAGGCGTATGGAGTTTTATCTAGAAATGAGGTTTTCCATTGGCCCTTGACATATGGCAGGAGGCCGTCATACGATTAACAATGGTTTCAAAGTAGGATTGGCGGTGATAGCCAAAGTTAGTCATGGATGTTGGATGTTTGGTTGTTTTGTTTGTGCTGTCTCATGTAGATTTTCTGACATCGAATGAGATGTTTCTTGGGTGCTTCTCTGATATTGGTTAGGCCTCCGGGCTTGTGCTTAAGGGAAGTTGAGCTTGATTAGGATGGTTTACGTGAGATATATAATTTGGTTGCTATGATTGCTATTGCTTGGTTACTTCTCATTGCCATGAATGGATGGTTATTCTGGTTTCCATGGATGTATGGTTGAAATGATTACATGTAATGGCTATCATTGTTAGATGTGGGGAAGACGGATGTGGGTTCTTCTTTAGAGTTTTGGGCAAATTGGTTTGTTAGTCAACCTATTCTCATATACTTTATTGATGATGTTAGATAGCTATTTTATCGCTCACAAAGACGGTTGTCTGACTCATGGTTTTATGTTTCCCTGTTATTACCTTGGGCTGTTCATCTGATTTTGGATCGGCAAACTAGGTAGCAGGTGACAGGTGATTGGTGAGACAATGCTGTTGTGCGATGACGAGCAAACGGCCAGCGTATTACCTTGCTATTACCTAGTATCTTTGTTTTCGTTGTTTGATGAGTGTTGTAGTGAGGCTTCATGTACATACTTTGGTGTTATATCTAGTTGATTTATGGATGATCTTTCAGGATGTTATGAAAGTTTAAAAGTTTGTTATATAATGCTCTACTATTATTGTCTATTGTATATGTTCTATTACACTTTATCCTTGCATTGTGAGTTATATGATAGGTTCCGCTTGTGTTTACCTACTCTGATGATCGTCCATTGCTGTCTGACACACCTTTCAGTGCATTATTCCTCTTGTTTAGTGCAGAGGTTATGAGCGGTCGTCACAATAACTCTTGCACACGTTGATAAAAAGTTGGCAGTTTTGATGAGCTATTTGTATAATCCATTTGTGATTTGACCCAACTTGTGTTATCTCGGGTTTCAAAAGGGTTTCCATACCCTTAGTTGTGTAGACAATCCTTTTCCTAAGGACCTTTATTGAATTTAGTTTGATCTTTTTATAAAGTCTTCTAACTGGCCTTGATTGAGGAACTTGATGATCATCCCATCGAGAATTCTGCAGTGGTTAGTTTCATGTCTATTCGTCATGTGATAGTGACAGTAAGGCCCTCCCAATTTCTTTTTGTACTTGGGCTTCTTCTCTGTGGATGGCCAATAGTTGAGTTCAAATCTGGTCTAGAAATAAACATGTTACGACCGCCCACAACCCCTGCACTTAACAAAAGGAATAATACGCTGAAAGGCATGCCAGACAGTTGTGGATGATCATCATAGTAGGTAAACACATGCGAAATCTGTCGTAAAACTCACAGTGCAAGGATAAAATATAATAGATCATATACAACAGGTAGAATTAGTGGAGCATCATATGACAAACTTTTGAAAGCTTTCACAATATCCTGAAAGGTTATCCATACATCATAGGAATATCAAAGTCTGTACATGAAGTCTCACTACAACACTCAGAGAGCAACTCAAACAACAGAAATAGAAATACTAGATAGTAAGTAAGATAATACGTCAGCCTCGTGCTCGCCTCCGAATTGCAACATCGTCCTGGCTAAGCTATCACGTGTCACCTAGACTGCCCATCCACAACCGAATGAACAACCCAAGGTAATAAGTGGGAAACATAAAATATTGAGTCAGACAACAGTCTTAATGAGCGATAGAACATCTAACAAACATTAACAATAAAGTATATGAGAATAGGTAGATTAACAACTCAATCTACTAAACATCAGAGAAGAACCCAAACCTGCCTTCTCCACATCCAACGGTAATAGCCTTTACATCAAGCACTTCAACCATTCATTCATGGAAATCAGAAGCAAACACTACTAGCACTCATAGCATCCAGATTATAAGTATCTCACGTAAACCATCTTAATCGAATTCAACATCCCTCAAACACAAGCCCTAGAGGCCTAAACCAATATCAGACAAGCTCTCAAGAAATATCTCCTTCGACGTTGGATAATATACGTGAGACGATACAAACAAGGCAACCAATCAACCATGACAGACTCTGTTTATCACCACCAATCCTGCCTCGAAACTATCATTAATTGTACGACGTCCGACCTTGCCATATGTCAAGGGCTAATGGTTACCCTAGTTCTAGCATAAACTCCTTACGCCTTTCAACGATACGTATGTATCTCCAACCTTAATAAATAGGCCTTTCAACGATACCCAGACAACTCGACCAACAACCTTTCAACGATACCCAGACAACTCGACCAACAACCTTGATAAATAGAACTTACGACAATGATAATCTCTTGACCTTCGTATCTATAGTCATCTAACAGGACGACTTTTCATAGCTCAAGCAACCTTCTCAAGCAACCATTGTCCACCAACTCACAACCTTTGAGTTGCCACATCATTCATTATTCTGAACCGATCAACGAACACGTACAACACTTTGAATATTCCCACTTGAATTTTCTTCGAAGTTACAACATCACTGAGCCAAAGTACATCACTGCGCCGCGGCTAGGGTTCGGGGGGTTACCCCCGAAAAAAATTCCAGGCCTTTTTATTAAAATCAGTGTCATACCCAAAAAATATAATTTTTCAGAAATAACCCTGTTCGACCAACCCCTGGCCGTGCTCGACCCTATTTTCCAAAACATGACCGACCGAGCCTGTAACGTGCAACCGACCAGGCTTGCTGGACCCAACCTCTTCCCTGCTCGACCCATACACCCATGATCCAAAACATGCTCGACCGACCGGGCTTGCTCGAGCCCATGTTATGCTCGATCCGACCAGGCTGACCCCCTCCACTCAAGCTTATGCTCGACTGACCCGATCCACCCCCTCTCCCCATGCTTGACCCCCTTGCTCAAGCCCGTACTCGACCGAGCCAATGTACTCGACCCAGTTGCGTGAGACCCACTAGTGCACGACCGACCCAAGCACCTGTACTACCATTTGTACTGCATTTGTACAACACTTGTGCTACACGCTCGAACCGTGGCATACACGCACGACTAGAAACCTACACAGGTCCAATCCAAGTTCAATTTCGACCAAAACTTCGCCAATCAACTACTTTGACGAAATCTATTCATCCAATTCCTTAATTTCGACAATAAACATGTTATGAACCCACCAACAACATAAATGTGATGATTTTCACCAAAATTATGCAAATTTCACCAAAATCATGATAACTGAACATATGAACTAAATTATGGATCTAACTTGCATATACGTATGAAATAGCATAGGAATTACTAGTTTTAACTTGCTAAATTAGATCCTAGGGTGATTAATATGAAAATAGACTTACCATGATGTGGATATAGGGAAACGACATGAAAATGATGAAATTAAGATCATAGAACTCGTATACGTGCTTGAATCCATGTGAGAGATGCATATCACTCACCAATTCTCCAATACAACCCAAAATGATTGAAATATTATTCCGGACAGCGAAGAATTTGACCCAAACTCTTCAATTCGATGATCTCTCCCTTGGAATGATGTAGATCTAGCTTCCAACGATGTACATCTTTGATTCTCTAATGTAGATCTCCAATTTTAATAGTGGAAAGGTGTAGGAGAATGGAGAAATAGAGGATCACCAGCTCCTCCAAATGGGAGAGTGGAGAAAGTAAACTATTCTCCATACCCCCTACCCCCTATTTATAGGCTCCCACCAGCCCATTAGTGGGCCTCCCCAAATCAACCCATCATGACTAGTCAAACCTGAACAACCAACTGCTAAACCTTAAAACTGCGATCCCTCCCAAAACGCTGAGCCAATTCTTTAATATGACTACTTTACGGAAAGGGAAGCATCATTTCCTTTCCAATGGCATAGGTCTCAACACCTAGATCAACCCGAGTCAAAAGTTATGCCCTGTACAAGACTGACAAGGGAAAATGGTCACAAACAAAATTGGTAAAAATTATGGACATGTCTCACATCCGGATAAGAAACATATTAAAATATGAGATTGATCCAACCCTCGGGGAATAAAAAAATATTTTACGATCCTACGATACGTAAAATGCGGACTGTTACAAAATGCTTTCCATTAAAGTGGCAAGGTTGTATCCTTTATGTGATCTAGGTATAAAATTATTTTCATGTCGTTGGAACTTAGCCTTTTTGTTATTGAACTCCATTGCTCCATCTTTATCCTTGTTTCTTCTTTTCAAGCGAAGTGGTTGAAATCCTTCGTAATTTCTCATTTAAACACCATTCCTTCGATTTGCTTATGGATAATGTTCCTTATATGGGAGAAGGGGTTACATTCCTTTGACGTGGAACCACTTAGGGAAAATGTTAGGGTTTGTCCTATGTAGGAAGTGTTGCTGTTCCAATAGGTAGAATCATATTGCTCTACTTGCCTTTTTCGCTTGATTATTATTTGCAATGCTTCCATTCTCAACCTTTGTTCTTCCGTAACTTTTGGGTCAGTGGTTCCCGATATATCCATCTGATATCCAGAAGACCCCTGTTGGGACCTTTTACCCATAATCTTGATTCTTCGAAGCTTTAGTCCAATCTAGGATGGAACAACACAGTTAGATATATGGTAAGGTTAACCGCAAGGTTGGAGGTTCAAGTCCTCCTTCTAGCGCCAAAATGTTAACGATATTTTTCTTCAACACCAGAGATAGGTCTATGGAAGTGGGCCTAAGGAGAAATGGGGTTATTTAGCTTTCACGAGTCTGAGTTAGTTCACCATTTCCAAGATATCAAGGTTTAGAGCCCGAAAGATTAGTTACGCTTCCCTCAATGAGGTGAGAATTACGCTTAAGCGACTCAAGAAGCAACAATTATCTTGGGACAAGGGTCCCCTAAGCTCTACCCTCGATAAAGGGCTAAACGACTTATACGAAGTGGTTCTGCACTATCTTTGCGGAAGGTTCTAACTTTGAGTAGGAATTTGTAAGCTTGTAGAAAGCATTTAACATGTTGCACTGGAGATGGCTAAGAAATCACATAAGAAACTCATAAGAAAATATGTTAAGTGTTGATCCACTCTTTATTTATCTTAGTGATTACAATAGAAATCCCCAAATTGATTTAGGACTTAGGGTTTACTCCAAAGGAAGATGGTGCAAGAATGAAAAATGAAAAAAATCACTCTGAAAATGAGACCATAGGTATTATTTATAGACAATTCGGGACCCTTTTTGCTATAGGGCCAGCAGAATCTCTTGTCGACCGCTTTTCCCTTTAGTTCCAGAGGTTTTGGTTCTCTGCCGCTTTTTAGGTTCACTTGTGCCTTTTAAGGTGTTGGCTCTGGCTCTTGGGTGGATGGTCCCGGTCTTTGGAGCTTGTTATCGATGTCAAACAGTTGGTATGGATATCTTCAGCAAGGCTTTGAGCTTCCGGATATAGGCTTCCGGCCATGAGCTTTTGGTCTTGCTATTAATTTTCCATGGAACTTGTCTTCATGATTCAAGTGGGTAGTTATCGGATCCGCCACCACTGCCCGTATCGACACTAAGCAGATTAGTATGGATAGTATGTCTCTTTTCGAGGTTTTGGCTTGCCTTTCGGTAAATCTCTAAAATGTGTCTCGCCCTTCCGGAAGGGTGCTTTCGGTGCTTTTTGTTTCTTAATGTATCGACATTAAGCAAGTTAATGCCGATAGCCCTTTCGTCCTTTTGGGTATTGGGTTGCAGTGTCCCTGGTCTTTCTCTTTGTTAGCTCTCGGTTTTGGATGACTTCCTGTTAGTTATCCTTCCTGCTAGAATTACCCTGCTGGTAATCTCTCTTCGTACTCGATTTGAGGTTCCTTCTTTGTTGAGGGTGCCGGTTGCTTGCCCTTCCGGATACTTCTCTTAGGCTCTTGGCTTTACCCTGTGCTTGGCTTCTACTTACGGACTATTCTTTTTTGTCTATAACTGTCCGGTACCCCTTCACAGATAGCCTGTCTCGGAGTTAACTTTTGGTAGTAACACGACCGATAACTAGGGTTGGGAATGCTAGTGCTATTTTTAAAGATGGTTAGTCTATAAAGCAAAGGAGTACCATTAGGAATTTGTAAGAAATGATTATAGTTGACTGCTAATTGCTATAAAGACGACTTATTACCACGTAATTGGAGCAATATGTATCCCCATTGGTGGTTCAAAATAATTTACACTAGGTATTGCTCCAGTATATCATGAAGATTCTACAAGCCCAAAATACAAGTCTCCTATCATAAGTTGAAACAAGTAATTAAGGGTGGTGTTCACAAAAAAAGCAGGAAGTCACATACATAATAGAACAATTTACCTCTAATGTCATAGGTCATCTGCTAGGCAATAGAGAAACAATCCACGGATCATAATATGTCTGAGAATATATTTAGAATATGCTTTAATCTACGATGATCGTCTATTATGATTGCATATATATTCTTTGAATTATTAACACATATAAATACTTATATAACATGCTATAAGTAGGTTTCAAATATACTTTTAGTATATGGACGGTAGCAAATTCATATAATGGGTATATCTAGGTTACTTTATTTCTTTCAAAATTCCTGACCTGGCATATATAACTAGTAAGTACGTTGTTGGTAGGAACAATTCCTGCTTCCCTGCAAAGTGCAAACCCACTCAACTTGATCAACTTGCTTGTAGTGGGTGATAACAAACTTAAAGGCACCATTCCACCAAATGTATGCATCTAACTGCTGAAACTATCCCTTACCTTTCTCCATCTCTAAAACAATAGATTTAAAGGAAACATATCTCAATCTTATGCCAAGGTTAACTATTTTGCATGTTAATTACAGAAGAATGAACTTACAGGAGATGCTTCAATTATTTTTGGAATAAACAAGACTTCCAATCTACCTAAATACATTCAAATTTGATCCAAGTATAGTTGAGTATCCATATGACATATTTGGATGTTAGTACAAATGAGATTTATGGAAGAATTTAAATGCCGTCTTACCAAAAAATTAAGCAAACTATGAAAAAAATAAAGTAAAACGTACAAAGAAATACCTTTTATGAATCCATTTTAATATAGTCTAATGGATGACCTAGGCCATATATGTGTTCTTATTATATACAATGCGGTACTAGATAGGTAGGCTGTTCAAAAACCAACAATGAGTCACAATTCAACTGAGAGCAGGTCAGGTCAGTCTTATAACAAGCCGGACTCAATAGTTCATATCAAAAAAAGACTACACATTCTACTTACCATGCGGATATCCAAATATAGGCAATTACATTTTATGTACTTTAACTAAAAATACTGAATGAAGTAAACATTTGATTTATGTGAAGCAATTGTAGTATGCTACTCCTTCAAGAACCAATTGAAAACTTTTGCCAAAACCTCCTATTAGGCTCAGGTCCCTTTGCTTTATCCTTTATTCCTTTAGAAAATTCCCTCTATTAAAATATACGGTCATAAAAAAAACTTAATGCTACAAAAGAAATTTGCCGCAAATGAGTATATATATGCATTGGCGTACATCAAAAACATTCTTATTAGCAAGTTGATTGATAATCTCAAATAATATATCTATTGTATACTCTAGATGACCTTGAGCACCAAGAATATGTTTTCCAATGATAGACGACTCTATTTACGTCATATCGGAATATGCAATCACCTCTGCACGTACTGGCACCTCCCCTATCTGAAAACATGCAACAACAGAGCAGCTCGGTCGTATTTATCATGATGATATAGTTTGCTCTTCCTAGTGCTTGACACAGTAACTATTATTGAATATATAACAAATAATCACCCACTAGTGTTGAGATTGTAATAATATGCAGATACATCGAATTATTATATAGTCACTCACTTCATGGCCAAAACAAACACCAAGTAGTTTCTTCCCCATTGCATCCAGTGTTTGTAACAAGAAGCACATCTTAAGCACCCATGGGTCATCCATATGCGTCATTTGGGATGCCGTTGATAACAAAATCGTCGTATTTGTCCAAATGTTTAGGATTTGGAAATTCGTCTTCTACAACTCTATATAAGTCCCACGTCTCTCCTTTATCCCCAGATGCTTCCAAAAACACTTTGAAGTAGCCATCGTACATTTTCTTGACATATTCGAAATCGTCTGCTGCTAGTAAAAGTGCAAACCTTTTCTCTTCTTCTTGCTTCATGTCTATTTAGCTCAGTTGGGACTGAAACCGTTTTGTTGATGTGAATATTATATAGATATATGTGCATATATATAGAGTGGTGAAGTAAACACAAAATAAGCTCATTCCAATTGTAACTGGAAAAGTACTAAACTTTTGAAAAGTACATATCTGGAAGGGACGCTTTCTGCTTAAACAACAGGCACTGATCAGAAAAATAAAGCTATTCCAAATCTTCAATAACTTTGTTCCTATACCTATTTCAAACAATTAGCTCGTTTCCATTTCAACTGCATAGAATGTAAACCTGAACGTGTTTTTATTAGGGTTTTAATCTTAAAAGTTTACATTGTGAAGAAGAACTAGACAGTACAATACGATAAATCATAAATCTCACTATGACGACCTGCCTGTCAAATACTAACTATGAAGACATCTATGAAAAAAAATTATCTCAACATTGCTTCTCCTTTTTCTACTTAATTTACCCCTTCCACCTTATCATTAGGTGTTACTATGGAATAACTACAAGAGTAAATGATAGTTATAATGCAGATTTTGATATTGCATTACCCGCCCTATGGTACCTTCACATACTACTAGGATTTAAATATTAGTGGTTTAATGGGTGATACCACAGCGGATAATACATACTTGTGCTATTTTTATCAGCTGCGTATGTGTTTTATAGACTATTTAAGGTGCTTAAATTAATTATGTTCCTTTTCTTTTCTTTTTCCATATCCAACACACAATTAATATCCCAGAATTTAAAAACAAGGATAAGAACAATAAACACTATTTCATATTCACATCAATTATAGCATGCCAAACTATTTTTGCATGTTCTTGGTTGTTTTCTATACATGTATATATGTGAAATGATTTTAGATGTTAAAGTTATAAAACAAACCTCAGCAAATTTAATGTCAGTGTTACTGTGGTCTTCCGCTCCCCCTGCTGCATCCCCCACATAAAATGATCTACACAAATAATACTCATTTTTTAATATATGGTAACTAGTATGTAATTTCAGAAAAAAACACAATACTATAGTTAAAACAACCACAATTCAACTACTATTAACACAAAAATGTCTAATAAGTAACATAGAAATCCTAATCATTATCACTGGAGGCTCGAATTCTTCTGCCCAAAGCTAAGAGATGCCAACAAAAATCTACAAATAATATACTAGAAAAATCATTAACATAGCAAATCAAATTAAGACATCTTTTAAATAGGGAAACTCACCAAGGACCGATGGATAATCATTCAGAACTTTTCCACATCAAAAAGCTTAGTTAGTTTCCTTGTGGCTGTTAAGCAGCATTTATGCGGTTTCTAGTTTGGTTGGGTAATGCGTAATGTTATTCTTCTGTAAGTGCTATCAATTTTCCTTAAACCATAGGGAAAGATAATCCTTGTGGTCAGTTTAGTGTTTGGTGAAAATATTCTTTGGTTTGTAGCTAATATTAAACATATGTGCAAGCTCTATTTTTGAAAAAGCTTAGTACTGCAGAAATTGAACTTAACTGAAATGATATTCATAATAGAAACCTACTTTTTAATTTGAAAGAATATCATACTTGAAACAACAGCATTATTACATTCAGAAAGAAACATGATTTTAAAAAAAGTTGCAAAAAAGTTACACTTGTGCAAAAAGGTTACTACAATTTAAAACCATTACAACCGATACACTACTCCTCACCCACTGCCACTTACTTCACCTTCATATACTCTCCCACAACTGGTTCTCATTCAACAAACTTCCAAACAAACTCATTAAACCCCCCTCTTCAAATCATTAAACTCCAAGAATTATTCCATGTAGTAAGGAGCAGTAATATTGTGTATATGTATGTATTCTAAATAGTGTGTGGTGAAATGCAAGAAGATAATAAAGTGGGCAACAATCAATAAATTTATTTTATCGTATTTGTTTGCATGAAAACATTGACCACTTAAGCTTGCTAGCAGATTACAACTCATCATATTTCACATTGGTATTGTATTCATGGACATCTAAAATGTCACATCGTTATTTTTATATCTTTAGTAAGTATATTATATCCACTTCTATCTATTTATTAAGACATTTTTAACCCTTTTTATACTTCCTTGATCTTTTGAATATTAAATATAGGCAGTAGCCGTTAAACTCAAACCTTATTTAATTCGGTAGTTATGATGATTAGGTAATTACTGTATTGAAATTACATGCAATAAAAATTGAAGCTATACCACATAATAATTGTTCATATAGCATAAGAAATTCAAAGTGAGAGTTTCAGCCAAAAACAGAATCGCCACCTCAATTCACCAATCAATCCATAACTATCAAACCTGCTTCCATCCCCAAATTCAGATTCCTAAACAGCATACCTCAAAATGATGATTGTGATTTCGATTTAATTTGGTGAAAGCCGAATATTTGGGCGAACTAACAGGCTTTTGGTTTGGATTTGGATTTTTCTTATTTTGGGGTTTTGCTAATTAAACAAAGAGAGTAGGATGGATTTTCACCGATTACTAAAATACCAACACAAAATTTGCATATAAAATATAGAGTAGAGACTACAAAAGCGAACCCTTAGCATATATGAATTGAATGTCACTATATGAATCTAAAAATATTGCTGTTCATAAATGCTAACTAATTACCAAACTATTCTCAAACAGACACAAACGTAAAAAAACATAACAATATAAGAATGAGAATCACACACTATTCATCTTTGACTATTTATCGAGGATTACCTTCGGAGGAAAAGGAAAGCGACGAGCCTGGAATAGGAGATCTGAAGAAATCGCAGGAAGAAGGGTTTGTTAGAAAGAAAAGGAATGCGACCTAGTTTCAATTTTTTTGAAACACTGGCTCAGAAGCAAACTGTATTTTGGCTTGTGAGTGGAACGGTAGTTTTATAGAGAAGTTCCGAAAGGGTTTCACTTTTTTACATGGAAAATTATATATTAAAATAATAATAATAAAATCAGAAACCCTTTAGTAGATATAGGAAAACTATATAAATATTTCAGGCCAAGAAACTAAAATAAAGGTTTCAAGTAAAACATATCATGCGTTTCAAATTTGATTATTTGGTGTAGTGTGTACATTTACAATTCAAATTCTAATTGTTTGGTTTGCTCGATTTCCAGTATCTATAGTTAATCACAAAGTTATAGAGCTAAATGGAATTCTTCTTACTCAAGCATTTGTAACATTTCGTGAATTGATTATAAAATGTGCACAACATTATTCATGGTACAAGTTTGGATAACTGACGTAATTCTCTGTTATACCCCATGAATATTTTCTAACATTCCATATACTAATATTGATTATTTAACAGAAAGCTATGTTTATCTCTGCTCCGTTTGTTCTTAGTAAATAGAAGTCTCTAATGGATAGACAACAAGCATGCGCACTTGGACTATCTTTAGTTCTTATGTATGTTGTAAGTACTAACCATGAAAATGTATGGTAATGTAAATACTAACCATGAAAATGTATGGTTATGCACACTTCGACACTTATGTATGTTGTGGATGTTTGAATGTGTTTGTATTTTGTGGTTGTTTAATATGTTATGTTCGAAAGTGTATGTGTTTGTGTATTATGTTATGTAATCGGAGGCAAAATTATAAGTCTGGAATGTTACGATACAAATTAGGAACAAACGACTGTGGAGGAAACACCACGCAATGTTATTTTTATTTGCAGCGTTTAAAAGCCACTACAAATAAATGGATAAAGTAATAAGGAAACTTTACAGTGGCATTCACTGAATGCTACAAAAAAGACAAGTGACCGCCATTAAAAAAATATTGTAGTGAAGAAACATTTTCGGTGGCTGTTAACGATATTTTTCGTCAACACCGGAGATATGTCAATGGGAATAGACCTAAGGGGAAAAAGGGGTTGTTAGTCTTTCACAAGTTTGGGTTAAATCCCCGTCCCCAGGTACCAAGGCCTTAGAGAAAAGGATCCCTTAAACATTTCCCTTGATAAAGGACCTAATGGATGGTAGAAAGGAATTCTACAACAAGTTCGCCAAAGATCTAAGCTCATAGGGATGGTCTAAGCTTGCAGGAAGGGTTTAAGCATACAAGAAAGGGGAGTTTCATCAGAACTATGGGAACGTTTAGGCAAGGATTCATGCATATGTAGGAAACAAACAGTAAATTGTAGCAACGATGACTAAGCAATAACACGATAAACTCATAAGAAAATACTATAAGCATAAGATCGCTCTTTATTGATCTTTGATTTAGAATACATGAACATAAATAGAAGAAACCCTCGAATTGATCTAAGTATTAGGGTTTACTTTAGAGAGAAAGCGTACAAGAATCAGAATGAGAGCCTTTTTCCAAATGTGACCCATGGGGTCTTATTTATAGAGAAATTGGGGCCCCTTCCGCTGTTGGGCCATTGGGCCTGCAAGAGCCTCTTGTCGACCGCTTTTTCCTTTGGTCTCGGATGTTTTAGCTTCTGGCCGCTTTATGGTGCTGATTATAGCTTCTGTAATGAAAGTTCCGGTTAGTTGGAGCTTCTTTGAGATTGATATAAGGTCTCGGCTATATGCTTTCGGTCATAAGTTCCCTGATGTAGGCTTTAGGTTTTCCTGTGAATATTTAGAGGAGCTTGCCCTCATGATGTATGTAGAGAACTACCGGTTCGGAACCACCGTCGGCGTCTGTGCGAAGTAGACTAGTATGGATAGCTTGTATCATTTTCTAGGGTTCCGGTTTATCTTCCGTTTGGGTCTTCGGGTATAGCCTAGTCTTCTGGAAGGTAACTCCATGTGAGCTTCCTGTTGTCTATCAGTGCGGCCTTTCGGTGTTTATGCAGTAAATGTTTCGGAAGCAGGTTCCGGATAATCTTTATGCACCTTTGACTTGACACTCATGATGTCTTTATCTCCTGGTGTATCGGTATTAAGCAGGTTGATACCGACAACCCTTCTGCCCTTTCGGGTTTCCGTTGCAAGGACTCTTGCCTCTTTCTTTCTTAGCTTCTGACATAAGTGATCTTTTGCTATGAGATCCCCCTATCGGAGGGACCCTGTCGGAGAGACCCCTGTCGTTACTCTATGGCCTCTGAATTTCTTTTCCCTAGGATGGTGTCAGTTTATGTAGCTCTCGAATTATTCTATATTACTCTTTGTTCCTTCTGGTGTTTGGCTCTTGTCTATTGGAGAATTCCTACGTGCTTGTGGTCACCTGATACCCCTTCCCCGTCAGCTTGACCCAGAGTTAAATTTGGTAGTAACATTGGCCCCCTATTAGTGAAGGGGTGTTTTTGATTTTTCAAGTCAAGCTTTTCTCATCTGAGGGGTTGTAAGATTTCCAACCGTACAAGATTCCTGACTTTTTACTTTTTCAGTTTGAATCCTTTTCGTTGATTTGGTTTAGGATGCGTGGTGGAGATGAAAAAGTGAGCTCTTGCCCAAAAAGAATCTTCTTTTCCTTTCTTCCCCTTACTGCATAGCATTGTACTCAAACGAGGTTACTATTCATCGAAATTCACCACACTACTTTTGGTGGTTTCAAGCTTAACTAATCGTAAGTTTTCTGGCTTTAACCTTAACCGATGATTTGGACTATGCCATGTATTGGTGTTCAATGGCCTCAATACAGATTAAACTCCTAATAACCATTTAAAATGATGTTAAATGATGATTTCAATAGACATTGTCTATCCCGCATTATTATTGAGGCCTGGGAAGTAAAATTTGTATAGGCAATTAACTTGCGACACAAAACAATTTGAATTGTTGATATTGATCTTTGCAATCAATATCATTACTTAATCGGTTAATGAAACTCTACACCATCTGTTCGTCTACATGTAGTTAGTATGCATTTATGAAATAGAAATGAGATTAGAATGTATGCTTATGTTAAAATATCACCTGCTAGGACTATGTCTGAAATCTCGCAAGTTGGTGATTCCAATTTGAGCAAGTCGACTAGACTTCACTTGAAGGAGGAGAAACTTGGAGCGAAGGAGCTTCAAGTGGCCAATGCTATGGGTGAAGTTCCTGGTGACTTGAGTCGACATTCTGCTCTATTATCTTTGGAGTCCCTTTACGAATCTACCCCTTTACCTTCGGGATAAAATTTCCTGGGCAACCTCCTCCTTTAGGTTCAGTCTTTCTTAGGGATGATTTACACCTGTCTTCCACTGCCTCTATCCCTCTTAAGTCCTTACCTAAAAAGAGGATGACTTCGGTTGCCAGTAGTGGTTCTATCAATGGACACAAAGTGGAAAATGTTATTTCCTGTTCTTATGGTGATGAAATCATTGAGTCGCCTAGTCATCGTTATTGTCCAACTCCCTTGCCCATTCTCCTGGAAGCTTTCCTAATACGTCTCCTTTTTTAGTGGGGACGACAAGAAGTGACTTTATTGCTGGCTTTTTAAGATCCGACTCTCAGGGGATTTCAGGTTCAAGAGAGTGTGAGCTACTCTATTCTCCTTATCGACTATGTGACCCCATAAATTCTCCTTTATCGACCCTGGATTTTGATAGTATTATCGGATCTGTCTTGCCCTCTGTTGATGTCTTCGATATTCCAGAATCTGCTTTCACAGATTGGCCTGATTCTTGTCTTTACCTTGTTAAATGGCAACTTCTGGTTCACACTCTTGTTTTTCCTAAAACTCTTCATCTGTTTTATTTGTTTAAGGGCTAACATTACACCGTTCCTTTTTAGATATCCAGAAATTAGTATGTTGCCAGGGCGACGACGACCTCCTTATCTCGAAAAAAGAAAGAGTTGTAGCGAACTGAGAGTGTCTCTTGAGAGGAAAAGGGTTGGCAACAG
Source organism: Allium sativum (assembly GCA_030737875.1). NCBI lineage: Eukaryota > Viridiplantae > Streptophyta > Magnoliopsida > Asparagales > Amaryllidaceae > Allium > Allium sativum. The sequence goes on from CM060921.1 coordinate 744,226,149, forward strand.
TTCCTTAGCTGCTAAAGCTTCGACCCTCAAGCGTGAGCAATCGGATATGTTGGTAGAGCAAGCAAGGAGGTTGAGAACAAAGGAGGCATTTCTTTCCAATGCTAAATGGATAATTTACGAGACTCAAGACCCGATTTCCTTGTTTTTGAGGGTGCGTCTTCCAGATTTAATGTCGGAATATTATGAACAGGCTCTCTTTTCATTATATTGTGATAACCGCGACAAGTTTTCGGACATGGATTTTCCTTTCCTTTATTCATCCCTTGGGGTAGGATCTTGGGGGATGCTAGTACGTCAGATGAGGACATTGAAGTTTCCGAAGGGAAAAAGGCGAGGGTTAAGGGCCTTCTGTTTGTTGAAGAGTTGCCCGATTATTCAATGTCCAGTAATGATGAAAATCCAATTTTGTATGTAGGAGATTATGACATAGGTGATCATAACGACAATTTTGACTATAAGTGTAGGCACGATAAGAATAGCCGAGAGAAAGGTATGCTTTATGCATTTGTAGGTGACTTCTTGGGCCTTACATGTGCTAATTCCTCTCATGTCTCAGTTACTTCATGTGTAGATGGTGGGTTTGCTGAAGAAATCAATCTCCCAGAACCTAGCAAGAAAGAACAGATAATGCGTATAGTTTCTTTCATTCCTCGGGTATGAACCTTTGTTCTGGAATTTCTTCTTTACTTGTGGGAATCGACCCTTAATGATTCATTCTTATGGTGATGAAGACTCTATTTCCACTAATTATTCTGTTTTCAAGGATGAATTGCACTCTCTCTAGGCTGAAGAGGGAATTCCTTACAAAACATTCTTATAAATCCAGCAAAGAACGCTTTTTAAAAGAGCTCAAGCATATTTATATGAAGTATCCTCAGCTATCCTTCAACTTCTTGGGGAATGATAGGGAAATAATATTAAAGAAACATAGAACTCATCATGAATAATTAATATATAATATATAGGAAAGGAATATTAGAGAGAAAAATTAATTTGTTGCACCCTTTTTAGCTGACGTTAATGTGCATGGACGTGAATTGCATTCACATTTTTTTCTTTCTATTGTACGTAGTTCTGTGGTTCAAATATTGATATTTTCTAATAATTGATTCCACAAGCGGTAGTTCATTTGTTTATATGAACAGGAAAATCCACCTGAAGACACCACCCCTTACATATATAAGGGCGTTCGATTTACTTCGCGTCCAGGAGATTTTCTGGGAACACTTTTATCGGTATCTATGATAGATCTGCCCTATCCAAGGAACTGCTTGTGCGGCGCTTGAAAGAACAAATAGGTATATTGGAGGCTCAGATAAAGTAAACGGACAAATACATCTTCAAAGTGAAGAGGGATGTAAAGACAAACCCCTCTGTCGATTTTGATGGAGAAAGGGATGAGCTTCATCGTCAAATCGCTGACTTAGAGGAAGATCGTGACCACGCATTAACTAAGTGTAAAGAATGAAAAACTATTTTTGGATGTACACTTGAAACTTCCACACTTGAACTCTTGCGAGTTTCAATGGAGTTTGAGTTCTCAGATCAGGAGATAAGGGGTCTTTCCCTTAGGCTGGATCATTCACTCGTTGCTAGGTGGCATAGAAAGACTAAGGCCAACATGAAAGGCTTTTACGACAAGAAAGTGTTGAGGATAACTCTCATCGCATTGACCTCTATACTTCCAAAATTAAGAAACTACAAAAAGAGAAACAGGCCTTATGTAAAGATGCTTTTGATTTGAAGAAGGAAAATAGAACTCTTCGTGAAATGGGCAAAGATTTCAATTGAGTCTTGAAGCTACAGCCTAAACCCTCAGATGATTCACGCATGGCTATAGAGAAGGCACGAAAGATTGATGGATTTTGACGTATTTCGATTCATCATTCTGCGATTTCCTCTTTGTCTAATGAATAAGAAGCATGTCGCTGAGAGATAAATTATTCATATGATACTCCTAGCTTTGGGGTATGGGTGTTTTTCCCTCTAGAAATGTGTTTGTCTTACAATTTTCCTTGTGAATTACTATGTAAGATGTAAAGTACTCAACATATCACTTATCGCATGTAATATATTATAAAACGCTGTTTATGAATAGAGGCAGGACCTATAACAGTGTTATTAAATGCTTGATTACACATTTCAATGTTAACGTTTCTCTCTCGTTGTGACGTGGTGTACATTTTTGGCACACTTTGTTAAAAAACTGTCCCGTAGACACTCGCAGAGTGTCATTTTCTCTCAACAGGGTTAATAGTACCAAGGTGCGTCAGACTTGAATTGTCTATGATGCTTACTCATGTTTTATGTATTAGTACAAACATTTGGTATACTTGGATAATAAATTGACGAAAGTATAAGTTAAAGATACTTCCATGAGCAAGTGAAAATGCCATAAGTCTACACCTGGTAACAACAGGAATGTGACTTCAAACCAGGTACGAGTTGGTGAGAAGGTTGAACAATTCCTTCTTTGTTCGGTTTTGATTTCTGAATTGATACAGATTTGTATATTTGTGATGAGACCAGCACCATTTCTCCGGTTGTGATTCATATTTGCACCGACTTAGATTTGGTCATTGAGATATGAGACCGAGAAACCATTTATGGTCTTTATTGAGAACCAAACCAACCAGATTCAGGTATTGAGGTAAGACCGGGACCCCCCTTCCGGTACCTGTGTGTCTGATCCGATCCAAATTCGGGTTATTTAAGGTAAGTGACTGGAAGTACGATTCTAGTCTTCGCTAGGAACTGAATCAACCCAGATTCGGGTATCGATGTAGAAGACCTGAACTAACAGTTGTTTAGGCAATTAGATATTGAAAACCAGGAATCCCCTTCCGGTATTTGTGAAGAATGGAACCAACCCATATTTGGGTATTAGTACAGAAGACCTGAACCAACCCTTGTTCAGGTGATTAAAGATTAAAGACCGGAAATTCCCTTCCGGTATTAACGCTTTGGTATCCCCTTTGGGTTTGATTTGTGAAGCAGAGGTTTTACGTGCTTCTCGATCCACTCTCCGAGCTTTTGATGTCAAAGAAGAGGATGTACGTGCTTTGTTGGCCAATCTCTGGGCCCGTGTATCCGGTGCGCTTAACTAGCTTATCCACAAGAAGGGCCCAAAAGCTTACCTGACCTCCCTTCAGGAGGCGCCTTATCCTGACCATCGTAGGTGATAATAAGGTCTTGAAACTTAGACGGGACCATTGTAGGAACATAATTAAGTTTTACTCTTTTGATGCTTTATATTGACCATCGTAGGTATTGATAGAGGCTTACACGCCACCCCTTCCGAGGGGCGCCCTATCCTGACCAACGATTATAAGGGTTGGCGTTCCCTTCTGCGGGTAACGCGGAACAAAAGCAGAGGTAGGACGCGCTCTTCTATGAGTAGAGGTAGGACGTGCTTAGTTCTAGCAGAGGCAGGGTGTACTCCTCTACGAGCATTGGTAAGGCATGCTAATTTTAGATGCACCGCCACGACAATTTCTGTTGTGAAACGGGGGCTTACGCTTTTGATGCTTTAACCTAGCCCCCTCTGATTTGGGCATGGAGAAAGACTAACACATCCTCCTCCTCCGGGGGATGCCTCGTCATGACCAATTTGGTGATGACAAGGGATTTAATCCATTTGTGGTTTGACCCCTTCTGGGTTTCTTTACGCTTCGAAAGGAGGATTTTCCGTATCCTTGGACATGTTTAGTAATCTTTTTTCTAAGGATTTTTACTGAGTTTAATATGATCTTTTCATAAATTCTCGTAATTGGCTTTTGTTGATGAATTAGAATACTGTTTCCTCAAGGGTTCTGCAGTGATTAGTTTCATGTCCATTCATATTGTGGTAGTGGCAATAGGATCCTCATGTTTTCCTTTTGTATTTGGTATTTTTCTTTGCGAGTGGCCAATAGTTGAGCTCGTGTTTGGTTAGGAAGTAAATGTTTTCCATCGAAGTGGTGAGGTGTACCCTTGGGTAATCCTGGCGTAAACCCCTCTTTTGTCGTTGGGGTTTCATCCTTTTGTGACCCAGCCTTCTTGTTGTGCCTATACCATCGTTCTTTCTTCCCAAAATATACTGAGGTTCGGGTATCACCCTTTCAGACTATTTGTTGGTGAAGTGGTCAATATCATTCATTATTTCTTGTTTAAACACCATTCCTCTGACTTTCTTATGGAGAGTTCTTCTTAGATGAGAGAAAATGTTAGCATCCTCCGATGTAGAACCACTTGGAGGGGGTATTAAGGTTTGTCCTATGTGGGAAAGGCTATTATCCCCAGTGTCGAAAGCATATTGTACCTTTTCTTATTTTCGCTTTATAATCTGCAAGGCTTCCACTCTCAACCTTTGTTCTTTTGTAACTCTTGGGTCAGTGATTTCCGAATTATCCATTCGAGATCTAGAAGACTTTTGTCGGGATCTCTTACCCCAAACTTTGCTTCTCCAAAGCCTTAGTCCAATCCAGCACAGAACATCACAGGTAGATATGTGGCTATTAACCACAAGGTCGGAGGTTCAAGCCCTCTTTCTAGCGCCAAAATATTAATGGTATTTTTCGTCAACACTGGATATAGGTCAATAGGAATAGACATAAGGGATAAAGGGGTTGTTTAGTCTTTCGCGAGTTTGGGTTAAATCACTATCCCCGGGTACTAAGGCCTTGGAGAGAAGGATCACCTAAACATTTCCCTTGATAAAGCACCTAATGGATGGTAGAAAGGAATTCTACAACTAGCTCGCCGAAAGATCTATGCTCATAGGGATGGCCTAAGCTTGCAGGATCATACAGGAAAGGGGAGTTTCATCCGATCTGCGGGAAGGTTTGGGCAAGGATTCATGCATATGTAAGAACCAAACAGTAAATTGTAGCAACGATGACTAAGTAATAGCATGATAAACTCATAAGAAAATACTATAAGTATAGATTCGCTCTTTATTTATCTTTGATTTGGAATAGAAGAGCAGTAATAGAAGAAACCCTCCAATTGATCGAAGTATTAGGGTTTACTTTAGAGTGAAAGAGTATAAGCATCAGAATGAGAGCCTTTTTCCAAATGTGACCCCTGGAGTCTTATTTATAGAGAAATCGGGGCCCCTTCCGCCGTTGGGCCGTTGGGCCTGCAAGAGCCTCTTGTCGGCCGCTTTTTCTTTTGGTCTCAGGTGTTTTAACTTTTGGCCACTTTATATTGCTGATTATAGCTCCCGTAATGAAAGTTCTGGTTAGTTGGAGCTTCCTTGAGATTGATATGAACTCTCGGCTATATGCTTTCGGTCATAAGCTCCGGGATGTAGGCTTTCGATTTTCCCATGAATACTTAGAGGTGCTTGCCCTCATGATGTATGTAGAGAACTGCCAGTTTGGTACTACTGTCGGCGTCTGTGCTAAGTAGACTAGTATGGATAGCTTGTATCATTTCCTAGGGTTCGGTTTGTCTTCCGGTGGGGTCTTCGGGAATAGTGTAGTCTTCTGAACGGTAACTTCGTGTGAGCTTTCGGTTGTCTATCAGTGCGACCTTTCGGCTTGATACTCTTGATTTCTATATCTCCTGGTGTATCGGTATTAAGCAGGTAGATAACGACAACTCTTTTGCCCTTCCGGGTTTCCTTTGCCAGGACTCTTTCCACTTTCTTTCTTAGCTTCTGACTTAATTGATCTTTCGCTATAAGATCCCCTTATCGGAGGGACCCTGCCAGAGAGACCCCTGTCGATAATTTGTGGCCTCTGAGTTTCTTTTCCCTAGGATGGTGCCTGTTTATGTAGCTCTCGAATCATTCTTTCTTGCTCTTTATTCCTTCTGGTGTTTGGCTCTTGTCTTTTGGAGAATTCCTACGTGCTTGCGTTCATCCGATACCCCTTCACTAATAGCTTGACTCGGAGTTAATTTTGATAGTAACATTTGCCCCCCTAGTGAAGGGGTGTTTTCGACTTTTCAAGTCATGCTTTTCTCGTCTGAGGGGTTGTACGGTTTTCAACTGTACAAGATTCCTGATTTCTTTTTCAGTTTGAATCCTGATCGCTGATTTGGTTTAGGATGCGTGATGGAGATGGAAAAAGTGAGCTCTTGCCAAAAAGGGATATTCTTTTCCTATCTTCCCCCTTCCTGCATAACATTTTACTCAAATGGGGTTACTGTTCATCAAAATTCACCACACTGCTTTTGGGGCTTTCATGCTTAACTAATCGTAAGTTTTCTAGCTTTAACCTTAACCACTGGTTTGGACTATGCCATGAATTGGGGTTCAATGGCCTCAATACAGATTAAACTCCTAATAACCGTTTGAGATGATGTTAAATGATGATTTCAATAGGCAATATCTATCCCTCATTATTATTGAGACCTAGGAAGTAAAATTTGTATAGGCAATTAACATGCGGCACAAAACAATTTAAATTGTTAATATTGATCTTTGCGGTCAATATCATTACTTAATGGGTTAATGAAACTCTACACTATGTGTTCATTTACATGTAGTTGGTATGCACTTATCAAATAGAAATGAGATTAGAACGTATGTTTATGTTAAAATATCACCTAACATGACTATGTCTGAAATCCCACAAATTGGTGATTCCGTTTTGAGAAAGTCGATTGGACTTCGCTTGAAGGAGGAAAAACTTAGAGCGAAGGAGCTTCAAGTGGCCAATGCTGTGGGTGAAGTTCTTGGTGACATTAGTTGACATTCTGCTCTATTATATTTGGAGTCTCCTGCGAATCTTCCCCTTTACCTTTGGGACAAAATTTCCTAGGGCAACCTCCTCCTTTATGTTTAGTGTTTCTTGAGGATGATTTACACTTGTCTCCCACTGCCTCTATCCCTCTTAAGTCCTTACCTAAAAAGAGGACGGCTTCGACTATCGGCAGTGGTTCTATCAATGGACATAAAAGGGCAAATGTTATTTCCCGTTCTTTCATATTATTGATACGTGTTAACAAATTCTACATTTATTTTCTTGTACATCAAAAGTCTCACTTTATAGCTTCATAATCAGACGCTCATGCCATTTTCTTGTTTCATCCTTCGGTCTGCACATGTCCATTTTCTTATTAAGACAACCTGCATCCTTACTAGAAAACTGAAAAATCCACCATGATCAAAGATGTAACCTGGGCCTTTTATTGAACTTGGTGCATTTGATGCACAAAGCAACTAATAAAACAATTCAACAAAATAATTCCAGTGTAAAGTTTACTCTCTATGGGGAAAAAATAAGCGAAATTTTGTTGTGTAATGTCAGTAAAAGGGTGACAGATCTTTTGTGTTTATTCTCTGTAATACTTTCAGGGCCGAAAGTTTGAGCCTATTTGCCTATTAAAAAAGCTTATACCTCTATTTGGGAGCACCCCAAATGCACCCTCATTAATAGCCACACATTTATATTAAAAAAAATTAGTGGGGGAGAGAGAGTTACTTAAAGGAGAGAGAAACAGAAATGTGTGGTGGAAATCGAGAGGTTGAAGGGGTTCTGCACTATTTGGGGTGCTCTTGAGCCTATCTCACACACATACACACACACACACACACACACATATATATATATATATATATATATATGAGGAGGGTTCCGCTACACCTCTTATATTGCATGTGAACTCACCCCATGAATCTCATCCACCCATCCCTCTACTCATTCTCTCTATTTCCATTTGAATATTCTTTCTTAGTAGGAAGAGAGAGAATGGGTGGGGGAATGAGTGGATGAGACTCAGGAGGAGAGTTCACGTGCAATATAAGAGGTGTAGCGGAACCCTCCCCTATATATATATATGTATATGTATGTATGTATATGTATAGATGTAATTTCCTTTCACTTCTTATTATTACTTAGATAATCAATTGTAAAGTTAATCTTAGCTTAATTGTTGATCATCTTAATTCATTTGTTTGCTACCGTCAGTTCCTGTTATCACTTTCTGCATTGTCAATCAATTCCTATTTTCGTTTCCTGTAGTTTTATTATTCCAGTCCCTTAATCATCAGTTTATGTTTCTAGTTAATCCTTGCTTTTTAATTTCAGTTGTTATTTTCCTGCATATATACAATTTTAGTTCGTGTCTCTTTCTAGTAATTCATGCATTTTGCTAGGGTCTTGAGTTGTTACTTGCTTATCAATTCTAATACTGATATTGTTGTTTGTCTTGCATTTATTTTCACTACCCTAAAAATTCTCATGTCGATTTCACGTTTTGATTCTTGTTACTTATGCACATCGATATGTGTCCACAAATTTTGCATTTATTTTCTTGTATCTGTGCCATCTAAAATTTCACTTTACATCTTTATAATCTTTCACTTCTACCACTTTCTTGTTTCAGCCTTCAGTCTGCACATCTCCATTTTCTTATTGAAACAACCTGCATCCTTACCAGAAAACTGAAAACTTCACCATGATCGAACTAGTAACCTAGGCCTTTCATTGAACTTGGTGTATTTGATGCACAAAGCAACTAATAAAACAATTCAACAAGATAATTCTAGTGTAAGTTTTACTCTTTATGGAAAAAAAATTATTGTCATTCTTTTTCAATGCTCGAGTATAATTTTTGTTTCTTTAAAAAAATCTGAACTAAATTTATCAAACTGACCGTTACGAGGTTTGCTTATTGTGAGTTGCCCAAAACCAAATTCTCTAAAGCCAAAAAAACATTGTGGCTTCCTAGATATTTTTCTCCTATCATATAATTGTTCTTCCTATTTCTCCTCCATAACCTTGTTTCCTCTCCCAATCTAATTCGAAAGAACTGTTCTCTAAATCAATACATCTCCGTCCACTTTGATTTCTCACTTTGATTTCTTCTACGCTTTCTTAGCAAATTCTCTCTGTATTCTCCTCATTTTGGAGTACAAACTACAGATTTATTTCATCTTCCTCTTTCTATCACAAAAAAAAAAATTAAAATTTTGGAAGCTATCCATTATCTTTATTGTTGCAAAATGCTTTCAACACAGTAGGAGCCAGCAAAATAAAGATAGATTTTTTACACCCTATTATTTAATCGCTCCCCGATTTTCATGTCAAAAGGAAGTGACGTTCTTCTCTTCTCCCAAAATCATGTCGCAGAAGCGACAATATAAAATCCAAGTTGAATCGAACCCCGATGGTAAAAGGCAGAAGGTTCCTACTTTTACCTAGGGGGTTTCGCATGAAATTATAAATCCTAATTTGTACATGGAATCTTTAACCTATTTGTTTTCCGTTTTCTGTCACAGAGCCGTATTGGACATTTTGAAAATGGTAAGCGTGGAATTCCTTAGGTGCTCAGAAGCCTTTGATTGGGAGAGTTGTAAGTTTTTTCTTTCATTTTGATTAATTTCCAAGTTTTTTCGTGTATATTGTCAATTGATATGTTCAACCCAAAAAATGGTTTTGAAGGCATGACATTAATTTATGTTTCTGGTGAATTTGTAATACAAGCTCTCATTTTATATTTTATTCTGTCCTACAAAATACGGATGAGTAAGATAATAGAATTAACACAAAGAAATTACTTTATATAATAATATCATGTGAGTTTATAGTGTTGACCATTAACTTAAAATGTTGTTTTTGTGTTGGATATGAAAATATCAGTATAGCTTTCCTAAAATATACTTCAAAGGAGCTAGGCAAGGAAGAAATAAAGGGGCAAAAAGTATGGTGATAGTCTGAATTCAAGGATACATATCACAATGTCTTTATGATCATCACTGTAATTAGGCACTTCATTTAATCCTTCACATCTTAATGTGAATCAATTAGAGAAAGTTAATAAATGAAAATATCATGTATATTTGAGCTCATAAGTTTTTTTTTTCTTTTTTATTTGTAGGGTGGGAGAAGTTTTCTTCCATGATTTTGTAATATACAAAAAGTTTGGTGGTAGAAGAATACTATGTTATTTTGGTAATATGCATCCAAGTTCCAACTCATGTTTCAACCCAGCGGTTGCATTATTTCATGTTGGATTTTCGATGAGAGCTAAAGTGGAATTGATCTTGTTGTTATCTACTTAATAAGAGACCAAAATCAACCCTCCTATGTATAACATTTATTTATACATGAATTGAAGCCCGATGTTATGCTCAAGGAAAATAAGGTTCGGTTAATTTTATTTTCTCGTTTATACTCAGAAATTATAGTGTTGATGCTTAAGGAAAAAATTCATTCACAAAATAAGGTACGGTTAACATTTGAATTGGTGCAATATATTAAAAAATGTCATGCTTTGAAGTGGTAAGAACTTTGTAATGTGGGTAATATCGCTGAAATGTCTCCACCTTGGTAGAAAGTGGCTTGACTGTCATTCCAAGACTGATGTGAGGCGCCTATGGATGACCAGAGATCCCCTGTGGTCATAAGGACTAAGATACTCAGGTATATCTAGGGTTGTCAATGAATACCTGAAAAATCTGATATCCGTTCGAATTCGTATCCGAAATATCCGTTATCCGGCATTATCCGAAAAGCGAATACGGATATCCGATATCCGAAAAGCTTTTCGGATACGGATATGGTTATAGTGGTACCCGTATCCGAAAAATATCCGTTCAAATAATTGATGTAATGTATATATAAATCAAAACACAAAATTAGATTAATAATTATTTTGTAACCATTGGATATTACTATGGTATAAATTTTTGTCTATTTTTAGCGAAAAATGGTAGTCTTAATGTTTAATTTTGGAATATTTTTTGATATACTTATGGATATTTGTATAAAACAATGTTTCATCATCACATTCCTTTATTTTCTGGTTTTTTATAAACATTAGTATAAAAATTATTTTATGCTGATCCAAACATTTTATTTACTCTTAAGAATTCATTAATTACCGACGGAGCGAATAAATATCCGATATCCGTCCGTATCCGAAAATTTAGCGGATACAGATATCCGAAAATTAAGCGGATACGGATATCCGATATCCGAAAATAATTTCGGATACAGAAACGGATATGGCACCATCCGTATCCGAAGGCATGCGTTGACAGCCCTAGGTATATCATATTTTTTGTACTTGATTCAATATAGAATTTGCATATATATTTTTCTATTCTCAGCTGATTTAAAAATGTAACACAGTCAAAGCTAAACCAAATTTTGTCTCCATACTTGATTATTTTCCCTTAAAATAGCATTTGAACTATGTCATAGATTTGATTTCGTTGCATAAAATTTCCAATTTAGAACAAGTATCCAGTAATCATTCTCATAGTTAAGTTGATACTATTTTTTTATTGCTTTATTAGGTTGACTGTACCAACTGTTCAATATTTTTGTCAATTTTGTAATGTATAAGGTAACTTTTAATGACAACTATTATAATATACTATTATTGCCCGTGGTGCAACTAGAGTAAATAAATTGGTTGGTTGCTGGACTTGGAAACAAATGATACGTGTTATTCATGGAATAAGTTTATACCTAAGTTTTCCGATTCCTAATAAAAAAAATATAAATTTTTATGCATGCTGAAGTTTTGGATTATTTTCACTTTTTTTGCCTTATATGACTCCTAAGACCTAAATTATAAAAGCTGATTTCACATACGATTGTTTTGGATTATATTTCATTTTTTGCGTCATATGACATTTAATTTAGAGATAACTGATTTGGATATAGGACATATAGAATAGTTGGATTCTGAAATATTTCACTTACTGCTAAAACCAAAAACTGAAATTTATTATCATCTCTTAGTCCTACAATTGACTATATATTCATTTTAGCTAATCAGCTATATATAACTCAAGGGATTTTCAACTCATTTTCTATACAACTATTAGATATGTCTACTTAAGGCATTAATGGAATGAGTTTTTTAATTTGAATAAGTTTATAGTGTGCTCCAAATCAGTTTCTTAAACTATATTGACGGGATCTGATACATGCTTAACTATGGCATTTTATATCCTTTTTATATGTTTGTTTTCTTTTTTCCTCTACAAATTCATGCATACAATTGTGTAAAATAAATGATATATACTGCCAGCAAGTACTGTCAAAAATGTAAAAAAATAAAAATAGAAAAAGAGTTGGATTGTTATTTTAGGAGTGTTAGGAACAAATTCCCAGTTTATTAGGATTTTATTTCCTTACTTACTCTACATACATTATTTTCATTCTCTGAAACTTTTACACCTATACTTAAAAAGGATTCTTAAAAAAAGTATTTAATTAAGGATATAAATTGCCAATTGCAATTAATTAGTCAACCTGTAGAAAGTTTTAGTTTCATATTTTGAACTTTCTGAGTTATATGTACTTCTCAATTATTAAAACTTTGAGTTATGCAAAAGCTACGATTATATAATTTGGTGAAACTCATCGCGTGTGTGCTGAACATATGAAATTATTGGATCATGGATTATAACTGTGATTAAATACAGACCGCACCTGGTTTGAATCTAAATTCCAATACAGTAGTTTTGATATTTTATTAAAGGTTTGAGTTTTATACATGTAATTAACTCATTATCATACACCTAAATATGTATCTTATGATAATGATTTTAAATTATAGCAATTGATAAAACCAGAAATGCACAAACATGCGTGAACAGTAATATATAGTCTATACCATGATAACCATCGATCGTATATCTCAGCAAACATAAAGACTTCGTAAAAATAATATGGTACATCTTGTGTATGTGGAGGTACCTCTTGTATTTAGGGGGGTATATCTTGTGATTGATTATGCGAATACTTTTTCTCTGCTTTTGAATTATAGTACAATGTTTGTTGCAAACAAATAAGTAAATCATATTATAGTTTGAATTAGAAAGAATATGTTTTTTATGATGACAGGACTAGTTGAGATTCAATGTTGCCTTCTGGCACAGTATGAGGATTTGGTACAGGCCCATTTGGTACTTCGACGAAAACTTGTCCACAATGAAAAACAATGAGTTGAAGCAAATTTGGACGAAGTAGTTGAACTTGCAAAAGAACTTCAGGTATAAACTTGCTCCGGCGCAAAACAGTAGTCACAGCAGTCCATATTCTTCTTCTTGGTGGCTTTGTTTAATGTTCTATAATCTTACCACTGCAAGAGGTCTAAAATCAAACCACTATGGGGGCAACACTCAATTATTTATACATCCTCGTTACATACATGTATATAAGATCCTAGTTCTAATGCTAGTTTTATGTTTATAATCATCATTCCATTTCTGTAGGTCACACACTATCTTAGAAGTGAGAACTTTATTTTTTTAGCTGTATGTGAAGGGCACTAAAACTTTTGAATGTGGACAGAAAAGAGAACTTGACCACTTGTATTGTCTTGCGGTGTGTTTCTGCACTTGTTACTATTGAAAGGTTGTTGTAATACATATAAGTGAATATGCATTTATCATATTATTTTTAGTCCCACATTTTGGGTGTAAGGCTAACATCAGCTCCAAAGCCAATATATAAGGGAGCCAATGTAATAGAATTATGTACACTGAATCAAGAGAAATAAAAAGGTCTCTCCCTTATGTCTTATGTTCTTTCTAATGTCTTCTCTTTTATGATATGTTCTATTCTATTTCATAACACGTTATCAGCACAATATTCTTTTATAGTTATTTGTTGAAATCTTCTAGATCTACATTTATGAATTTGTCATGTAAGTAATTTTTATTTGAGAATACCAATTCGTGGATTTCTATATGTGTTCTACAATTATTTTCTATTTGAGAATATCGGATCTATATTTTTTTTGTAGAGCTAGATTATGTTCCAGTGGATCTAACTTTTTAGATCTAATTATTCTTAGCTTATTGGTTTTTAGATATCCACCTATTCATATTTGATCTGGTATTATGTATACCGAATTTTTTTTAGGAAGATCCATTCAGTTTCTTTTTATAATATTATATATGGATCCTTTACCCCATACGCTATACATAAAATAATCTTCATTTGCTACTTTATCTCATCAATAACAGAGAAGCCATTGATAATAGTTGTGCATATATGTAAACTGCAGGCTGCTTCTTATTTAATCTAATGCTTGCTGTACAGCTTCAACTTTGTAATCATAGACTACCCATTCTCATTTTTTTAGTGCTTCATCTCGCAAGATGAGATGCTTTAAACATTTAGAATTACATTTCCATGTATAGCTTACTTTATATGCTTTTTCATCTCTCAATACAAGCAAGTTTCTTGTTCACCAGCATATTTGTTACTGTGGCCATAATTTTTGTTATGTAACATGGTGTATGGCTGCTTAACGGTTGGTATTATTTTCATTATTGTAATAAGTTCATTGTAAATGTATAGAGAAAGATCTGCAGATTTGGATGTTTTTTTTTATGATTCTGTGTCGTAATATATTCAATTTAATTATAGAACATGTATACTAATATGTGAATTTTGTTTAATTAAGCATCTGCAATTTTTTTTGTGTAGTTCACAAAAATGTCGAACACTGAGATCCATTTACAATCCCAATGCTTAGAGGATACCATTAAAAATGGTATTACTATGTCCCAGTAGGACAAAGCAAAGGCTCTGATATTTTTAAGATGCCATATCCGCAATGATCTAAAAGCAGAATGTTTAACTGAAAAAGATCCTATCCACTTATAGAACTCCCTGAAGGAGCATTATGACCACCAGAAGATGGTCTACTTCTAAACACAATGAAAGAGTGGTTGAACCTAAAGTTCACATGCATATGACCTAAAGTTCATATACAAATTCTTTCAAATGAGGGACCTGAAGTTCATGAGGAACATGAAGTTCATATTCAAATGAGTAACATGAAATAAAGCATAAAAGCGTATAATTGCATTTAATATTTGCTTATAGCAAATGACCAATAATAGGAAAGGATTTAAAAAATCAATGAAAGGAAAATTTTCAACAAAAGGAAAAAGCCTTGTATTCCAACTTTATGCTATAAATAGTTTCTTATATCATTACATTTATAATAAATACTATTTTCTTGAAGAAAATAGTAAAATGACGCTCATATGTGAAAAAAGGGCACTTTGTTGAAAAGTTGCTTCGATTTAAAATATATATTAACATTATATGAATTATGATAAAACTTGAAGTTTTATTATAGTCATATTATATTTCTAGAAGAAATAATTTATTGTTTCTTAGGAAAAAATTATAAAGAAAATACGCATCCTGAAGATCATATTACGTTAAGATATAAATATTGATTTTAATTTTTGCACACCGGAAGTGAATGCAAAAGTAATTTTTGTTATAAAATGGAAAACTTAGAACCTGCAGTTTCTATGATGGTAACAAGTAGCCTGAAGCTCACTATGTGATTTTTATTTTGTTTCATTTCCTTTCAACATGCATTAGTTTGAAACTTTTGTTTATTTGCCTTTCTTTTTAGCTTGTGCTTATGGAATTGCAGAAATAATATCTAATGTTGGACATGATAAGTAGTTTATTCACATGGACATTTATCTATATTTATAAGTTATTTCTGTTATCGACTAGCTGTATTGCTTTTAATTCTTAAGGTATGGATCGATAGTGTTTAAGTGATGTTATATGTCCGATTGATTGTGGAACTATTCAAACGATATTGAAAAATCCGAAGTTTTTCTCTGAATTATCCAAAAATGTTTCATACAAAGTTTCAACTATAGTTGGTTCAGCCAATATAATTGAAGGGTCCAGAAGAGTCCATATAGTGTTACCAAATGGTACACATATATTCATTCAAAATGCACTATATTCAAGCAATTCTAAAAGAAATCTGCTTGGCATCAAAGATATAAGAATGAATGGATATCATAAATGAAAACAACAAAGAATATCTTTGTGTTATTTCTAAAATTGAAAGCCAGAAGCTTATTTTAGAAAAAATTGATACAATTTCAACTGGATTATACTTTACCAAAATTGGCATAGTTGAATCTCATTTTATAAACATGAGCTTGAAGCTCACAGATACAAAGAAATTGATTCTTTGGCATAATCGTTTAGGTCATTCCGGATCAACTATGATCGTTTACATAAATAAAAAATATGTTCCCTGAAGGAATATCATGCACTCCAGAAGTAGTGATCTCTTTACTTGAATCTTATTTTTATTTAATGCATCTATTTTTGTTACTGCATTTAAAGTTTGATATGTATTTTTGTATATTGATATGATGTTTCAATAGTTTGTATGGAGGAGATAAGTTTATACCAGAAGCGGTGATAACAAAATATCTTTAGAGGATATTTCTATATTTGGAAATGATAAGATATTCTAGAAGAGATCTATTTATCTGAAAATAATAAAATATCTCCAGAAGAGATTTCTACAATTAAAAGTAATAAATATTTGTAGAAAAGTTCATACATTAACCTTAAAAGAGAAAATATGTATTAAAACTCCACAAATGGTGTTTATGGAATATCGCAGAAGCAATATTAAAACTCCATCAACTTAACAACTTGAAGTTGTTCATATATTTATTTGGACCAGAAGTTCGATATGTTTCCAAACTAGAAGTTTTGAACATTATCATACGATCCTAAAGAGTTTTGTAATGACATTGATCAATACGTTGAAATCAATAGTTTGATCTTTTTAATAATTTATTCTAAAATCACTAACTCAAATGAGAAAGACTATGCAAATTTATAATACGTAGATGCACGTATTTATATATTCATATCTATAAATATTTAACTAATAACCTGAAGTTTGTCATAAGCATATTTTATAGATTATGCATAAATATTATTTAGTGATTTAAATTTCAGTCAACATGAATGTTGAATGACTTGAAATCATATGTGTATTCAAATAACCTGTATAATAAGAAAATTCTTACAATATTGCTAGATCAATGAAAGAGAATAAGTAATTAAAAAAATGATGAGTGCATCTTATCAACTAATTAAAGGGTTATCCTCCAACAACTGATATACATATAATATACTTGCCAGCAGCAATGTGATAATGGATCAAAATGAGAATCCCATGATGATTATTATAATGTGACAATGTTTGTCAACATTGAGGGGGAGGATAAAGGGATACGATTTCATTTTGAGTAACAGTGTTAAATAATTGTCACACGAATAAATTATGAATAATATCCCTTGTATACTTGCTTCAATATATATTTGAATCCCTAAAGGATCAAAATGCATAAACCACATTTAAAGATTGGTTTAAAAGTCAGTTCGAGATACTTTTGAAGTAAGTAATAAAGATGCCATATGAAGGAGGTGAGTGTTCTTGAAGAAACACCTAAGGAGTCTCTTGAAGAGATCCATGACATGATTGTCAAATAACCCCAGAAGTGGTTTAGGTACCTAAAATAGATAAATAAAGAGATCTCAATAAATTATATCTAGAATTGACAATATATAATCATTGATAATAAATTTATAAAACTAAAGCGCTTATGTTAAATCATGATTAGCCATCATGAATCCTTTTCTAATTGAGAAATGTGGACATGTAGTCCGCAAAGTAGTGAATAAACCTCGATGGTGTGAATATTTGTTAAATCACACGAAATGATGAAAGAATATTAGTTCCTGAAGAACATAAACTACTTTGTTGGTTATATAGAATATAAAGAACAAAGAAAGTTGATTACAACATTCTTTTAAGTATTGTTATAATGAAAATCATGATATAATTCATGATGAGTAGATTATTTCCTGCTTTTACGTATTGTTGTAATGAAACATTTAATATACTTTTGAGTATAGTTGTGATATGTAAAATTCATTGAAATGTACAGGTTCCTGATGAACATAAATAACTTTAGTGATTATAAAGAATGCATAGAACATAGAATATAGATTACAACATGCTTCTAAGTATTGTTGTAATGAAAATCTTGATTTAATCCTAGATGAGTAGATTACTTCCTGCTTATAAGTATTGCTGTAATGAAACTATTATTGTTCGCAATGTGCAAACCTGATTGAAGCACAAAATTGTAAACACTCAAAGTGTATAGCAAGCAAGCGCAAACAAAAGGTGTTTTAAATAAGAAAACATGCCTGAAGCACGAAAATGCACACAAAGGTCTTTAAAGAAAAGTTCATTAAGAATTTTCTTGTGATGTTGTACTCTTTTTCCTTCACTTTGGTTTTTTCCCATAGGGTTTTCCATTGTGAAGGTTTTAATGAGGCAAATGTTAATAAATGATGAACGTCGGAAGTATGAAGAGTAAAGCTTGGAATATCATACACTCCAGAAGTAGTGATCTCTTTTCTTGAATCTTATTTTTATTTAATGCATCTATTTTTGTTACTGCATTTAAAGTTTGATATGTATTTTTGTATATTGATATGATGTTTCAATAGTTTGTATGGAGGAGATAAGTTTATCCCAGAAGCGGTGATAACAAAATATCTTTAGAGGATATTTCTATATTTCGAAATGATAAGATATCTCTAGAAGAGATCTGTTAATATGAAAATAGTAAAATATCTCCAGAAGAGATTTCTACAATTAAAAGTAATAAATATTTGTTGAAAAGTTCATAAATTTCCCTTAAAGGAGAAAATATGTATTAAGACTCCACAAATGGTGTTTATGGAATATCGTAGAAGTAATATTAAAACCCCATCAACTTAAAAATTTGAAGTTGTTCATATATTTATTTGGCCAGAAGTTCGATATGTTTCCAAACCAGAAGTTTTGAACATTATCATACGATCCTAAAGAGTTTTGTAATGACATTGATCAATACGTTGAAATCAATAGTTTTATCTTTTTAATAATTTATTCTAAAATCACTAACTCAAATGAGAAAGACTATGCAAATTTATAATATGTGGACGCACGTATTTATATATTCATATCTATAAATATTTAACTAACAACCTGAAGTTTGTCATAAGCATATTTTATAGATTATGCATAAATATTATTTAGTGATTTAAATTTCAGTCAACATGAATGTTGAATGACTTGAAGTCATATGTGTATTCAAATAACCTGTATAATAAGAATTTTTTTCCAATATTGCTAGATCAATGAAAGAGAATAAGGAATTAAAAAATGATGAATGCATCTTATCGACTAATTAAAGGGTTATCCTCCAACAACTGATATAAATATAATATACTTGCCAGTAGCAATGTGATAATGGATCAAAATGAGAATCCCATGATGATTATTATAGTGTGACAATGTTTTTCAACATTGAGGGGGAGGATAAAGGGATACAATTTCATTTTGAGTATCAGTGTTAAATAATTGTCACACGAATAAATTATGAATAATATCCCTTGTATACTTGCTTCAATATATATTTGAATCCCTAAAGGATCAAAATGCATAAACCACATTTAAAGATTGGTTTAAAAGTCAGTTCGAGATACTTTTGAAGTAAGTAATAAAGATGCCATACGAAGGAGGTGAGTGTTCTTGAAGAAACACCTACGGAGTCTCATGAAGAGATCCATGACATGATTGTCAAATAACCCCAGAAGTGGTTTAGGTACCTAAAATAGATAAATATAGAGATCTCAATAAATTATATCTAGAACTGAAAATATATAATCATCGATGATAAATTTATAAAAGTAAAGCGCTTATGTTAAATCATTATTGGCCATCATGAATCCTTCTCTAATTGAGAAATGTGGACCTGTAGTCCGCAAAGTAGCGAATAAACCTCGATGGTATGAATATTTGTTAAACACACGAAATGATGAAAGAATATTAGTTCCTAAAGAACATAAACTACTTTGTTGGTTATATAGAATATAAAGAACAAAGAAAGTTGATTACAACATTCTTTTAAGTATTGTTATAATGAAAATCATGATATAATTCATGATGAGTAGATTATTTCCTGCTTTTATGTATTTTTGTAATGAAACATTTAATATACTTTTGAGTATAGTTGCAATATGTAAAATTCATTGAAATGTACAGGTTCCTGATGAACATAAATAACTTTAGTGATTATAAAGAATGCATAGAACATAGAATATAGATTACAACATGCTTCTAAGTATTGTTGTAATGAAAATCTTGATTTAATCCATGATGAGTAGATTACTTCCTGCTTATAAGTATTGCTGTAATGAAACTATTATTGTTTGCAATGTGCAAACCTGATTGAAGCACAAAATTGTAAACACTCGAAGTGTAAAGCAAGCAAGCGCAAACAAAAGGTGTTTTAAATAAGAAAACATGCCTGAAGCGTGAAAATGCACACAAAGGTCTTTAAAGAAAAGTTCATTAAGAATTTTCTTGTGATTTTGTACTCTTTTTCCTTCACTTTGGTTTTTTCCCATAGGGTTTTCCATTGTGAAGGTTTTAATGAGGCAAATGTTAATAAATGATGAACATCGAAAGTATGAAGAGTAAAGCTTGGAATATCATACACTCCAGAAGTAGTGATCTCTTTTCTTGAATCTTGTTTTTATTTAATGCATCTATTTTTGTTACTGCATTTAAAGTTTGATATGTATTTTTGTATATTGATATGATGTTTCAATAGTTTGTATGGAGGAGATAATTTTATCCCAGAAGCGGTGATAACAAAATATCTTTAGAGGATATTTCTATATTTGGAAATGATAAGATATCTCTAGAAGATATCTGTTTATATGAAAATAATAAAATATCTCCAGAAGAGATTTCTATAATTAAAAGTAATAAATATTTGTAGAAAAGTTCATAAATTTCCCTTAAAGGAGAAAATATGTATTAAAACTCCACAAATGGTGTTTATGGAATATCGCAGAAGCAATATTAAAACTCCATCAACTTAACAACTTGAAGTTGTTCATATATTTATTTGGACCAGAAGTTCGATATGTTTCCAAACTAGAAGTTTTGAACATTGTCATACGATCCTAAAGAGTTTTGTAATGACATTGATCAATACGTTGAAATCAATAGTTTGATCTCTTTAATAATTTATTCTAAAATCACTAACTCAAATGAGAAAGACTATGCAAATTTATAATACGTGGACGCACGTATTTATATATTCATATCTATAAATATTTAACTAAAAACCCGAAGTTTGTCATAAGCATATTTTATAGATTATGCATAAATATTATTTAGTGATTTAAATTTCAGTCAACATGAATGTTGAATGACTTGAAGTCATATGTGTATTCAAATAACCTGTATAATAAGAAAATTCTTCCAATATTGCTAGATCAATGAAAGTAAATAAGTAATTTAAAAAATGATGAATGCATCTTATCGACTAATTAAAGGATTATCCTCCAACAGCTGATATACATATAATATACGTGCCAGCAGCAATGTTATAATGGATCAAAATGAGAATCCCATGATGATTATTATAGTGTGACAATGTTTGTCAACATTGAGGGGGAGGATAAAGGCATACAATTTCATTTTGAGTATCAGTGTTAAATAATTGTCCCACGAATAAATTATGAATAATATCCCTTGTATACTTGCATCAATATATATTTGAATCCCTAAAGGAACAAAATGCATAAACCACATTTAAAGATTGGTTTAAAAGTCAGTTCGAGATTCTTTTGAAGTAAGTAATAAAGATGCCATATGAAGGAGGTGAGTGTTCTTGAAGAAACACCTAAGGAGTCTCTTGAAGAGATCCATGACATGATTGTCAAATAACCCCAGAAGTGGTTTAGGTACCTAAAATAGATAAATAAAGTGTGACGGCCTGGAATTTCGCTCGATCCGAATCAGTCGTTAAACCGATCTAGACCGTTTGAAACCCCTGATCGTTTGAGAACAGGACAAATCAGAACGCAGACGGAAGAACATTTCATTACTATTACAACAATTCCATCAGATACAAGAATATACAGAGTTTAAATAAATAAATTACATTCGATAAATATCAGAGATAACAATAAATTACAAAGTAGCGGAAAATTATATAAAGCACAACTGAAGGTGATATACGGATACAGAGCTTTCCGGATATCATTCTAGCTGTAAACCAAGATCCTGTGAATATAAATCTGCAAAACCAAAACTACTAGCTACCCGTGTCGAAAATAGGGGCACCCAGAGTTTAGGTTAAAACAATAAACTCCAGGTCAGTCATGTGACTGGTGTGAGAACTAAAACAGTTATTTAAAACTTTACTTTAAAAGAGAGTAATTCAAGGGACCACGCCGTACAACACGGAACGGGTTTCCTCCCAAGAATACCAGTGCATAGAATAAACAGCGCAATGTTTATTCAAAAAAATGAAGCTATTATAAGACCCAGGTCCCATCATACAATGCAACGCAAGCCGGAGGATAGGGTTTTCCCTTATAACACCAAACATGCTTGGTACGTTTAAAACAAATCATTTGATACTATAATAAGTGTATAGTGTCAAAACAATTTCAATCAT
Organism: Allium sativum; assembly: GCA_030737875.1. Lineage (NCBI taxonomy): Eukaryota > Viridiplantae > Streptophyta > Magnoliopsida > Asparagales > Amaryllidaceae > Allium > Allium sativum. Next base: position 744,248,437 of record CM060921.1, read on the forward strand.
AAATATAAATCATAGACGGCATAGTATCCCATGCTACTATGTCGCCATACTAGGCTCTACAAATAAAGCCGAAATACATGTATTGGAAATTGGATTTCCGTCATGAGTCGAGGCAAGGGGCAAGCTCCTCTCCGCGTTCGAGACACTCTAGCAAATGTCCCAGGGCTACGCACTCTGGGCAACCCCTGGATCTTCAGGGCCGGTCCTCACTTACGTTAGAGGATTGGAAATTCCTGAACACACGTTTCCCGGTCCTTACAGACCTATAATCGAGGCGCCTCATCCAACAACCACAAAGGTGAAAAGTATATAAATGTCAGGGCTGGTAAGTCACTGACACCACCAAAGCTAGAAAGAAACGTCGTGCTCTCCCTGCAGTCCGTATCCCGTTTTTGACTCATACCGAGGTGTGAGGCTCGCGAATTCACGATATACACAAAGTTGCCACGTAGGCGTGCTTTGATCATCAACCACAAGACTTTTCTTTTCAACAAAAGCCTTGATCATTGCATCTTAGCGTGCCACACAGGCAGTTCATGCCATGCGACTGATGTCCATCGATATACAACCTCTGAGCTCGTACGTCTCAGAGAAGGGCGTTAAGCAAAAGAATAAATTCTCCGCCGCCAAACAGATGTATATATAATAGAAATCAATCAACACAGAATAAAATCCAATGTCAGACATACAATCCATTTACAAGTCCGTTCTGGGTCTGAACGAAACCGATGGCACTTTCCTCGCATATCCATCCATCTCCAGGTACGTCTGGACGACCACCAACTATTTCCATCCTCTTGGGTGTACAGCCCAATCAGGATCGTCAGTAATTATCCAAACGATGTGAAGACTTCTGGTCTTCAACCACCATCTTCATCTTCGACTTATCGTCGAATCGGTTATTCAGAATGGGTATAAACCCGGCCTTTCCGAACAGCCCGAGTATATTAAAACCAAATGTTACACAAACACAACATACGCCTCATTCCAATTCAGAATATTCTTAGGGAAAGGTTCCCATTAATTTTATCAAAGATAAATTCTTTAAAATTTATCCTTTAATCTTCCTTTGGATGTCATTTCAAACTAGATTATAATTTTCTAAACTAGTCGAGATTAGCGCACCACACCGAAGTAATTATTTATTTTATTTCCCAATCCCAACCTATTCATCCCATGAAGCAAAACTGGTAATACTCCATATCTAATACTATGGTGTTATCGGTAAAATTAATTACCATTTCACGTTCAAATCTAATTAAAGATTTAACTATCGCTTTGTAGCAAAACTGGCGATACTCCATTCTCGCTCATTTTTAAATTTGATAATTTAGATTATAGATTCACATTTCAACCTAATTGCTGATTCGTTAAAACTCCTTTTACAGGGTTAAAGAACTAGGTGATATTTAAAACACAGTTCACGATAAACCCAAATCACATTCTATTTATTATCGGGTTAAAGAACTAGTGTTATTTAAAACACAGTTCACGATAAACCCATTTCAAATCCAATCAAATATATTAGAAATTTCGATTATTTAAAACCCCTTTTTAAATCTAATTTATTTATTTAAAAATAAAAATCGGGTTTTAAATTGAGTTCAAACTAGTTCATTTCGATAAAAATCTATTTTTATCTTTTCAAATATGGAGTTTTTCATCCTATATTTTCCCAAATCATTTCTTCTGATTTTACACAAATTATTGATATTTTTAATAATTTTATTAAGGCCCGTACACTCGATTTCCAACAATGGTCATCGAACTGCACTTACAACGACCTTCTTCGAATTTGATTTGGACGTATCTCCAAATCCGACCGTTAGATTTCAAATTTGTAATATTCGTTAGAAAGCTCTTTTCGATACGAACCCAACGGTTCCGGTTTTAGGAGAATCCGACGGTCAGATCTCCCGTAATGTCCGTTTGAAATAAATGGTCGAAATTCACGAACTACCACGGCGCGGTGCGTTCTATTCAGGCCATTATATTATATATATAATATATATAATATATATTTCGTCGATTTCTATTTAAAACGAATTTTATAAATCGTTTTAATTTCGTTTCAAAGACAATTTCAACTTCCATTTCATTCCAAAGAAAAATTGAATTCTTCTTTATAAATTCGTTTTAAAATTCATTTCTATTCAATTCAATTTGAATTCATTTCAATTCGCTTTCAATTCAATTTGAATTCGTTTTCATTTCAATTCAATTTCAAAGTCGTTTTCTATTCGATTCAATTCAAATTGGTTTTCTATTTGATTCAATTCAAATTGGTTTTCTATTCGACTTAAATCAAATTCGTTTTCTATTCCATTTGAATTCAAATTCGTTATCTATTCAATTCAATTCGAATTCGTTTCGTTTGCTATTCAATTGAAGTCAAATTCGTTATATATTCAATTCGAATTCGTTTCGTTTGCTATTCAATTGAAATCAAATTCGTTATATATTCAATTGAAATCAAATTCGTTATATATTCAATTCGAATTCGTTTCCTATTCAATTCATTTCGAAATCGTTTTATATTCAATTCATTTCGAATTCGATTTGTTTTCTATTCTATTCAAATTCAAATTGGTTTTCTATTTGAATCAAATTCATTATATATTCAATTGAAATCAAATTCGTTTTATATTCAATTCATTTCGAAATCGTTTTCTATTCAATTCATTTCGAAATCGTTTTCTATTCAACTCATTTCGAAATCCGATTCAAAATATTCGATTTCGAAATCACTTTTCAATATTCATTTTAAATGAATAAAATCGATATAAATATCATTCACGTCAAAATGGCGTCAATCTAATCAACACGGCTTCATATATTCCTTCATTCTATTCAACAAATGAATATTTATTTTTGTCAACACACGACTAATCTCAGCGATTGAGTACCGTCCACGTGTGACTATTTTTGTTAAATTATTTCATTCAACACATGACTAATCTCAACGGATAAGTACCGTCAATACATGAACCTTTATTTTATATTGATAAAGATATAAAATTTATTGTTAAAATATTACGTTCAACACATGACTAATCTCAACGGATGAGTACAGTCAACACATGAACCTTTATTTTATAATATTCTTTATCTTCTAAATTGGAATGAGGCCCAATCAATCACCATATAAAATTAATTATATGGGTTTTTATACAACACATGTATATAATAGCATTGAAAAACAATCAACCATCAACCAAAGTGCACTACTATGTATAAGCATCAAATATAGATATCTAACTCTTATAACAGCCTGTCAATCTATCGATCAACATATTTAATCACTCAGGATGAGTGAACTTCATATTTCATCCCAACACCCGTGTGGGGTTTCAAACAATCAAACACAGATTTTATTTGTGCAGTTGGGCGATGTGTAAAATTTATCGTCCCAATCAATGTCATTCAAATAGGTGTACATAAACAAATCGGCCGATTTGTTTATAAATATTTATTTATTCACTTTCACGTTAAAAATTATATTTTTAACGATAAAACATTTTATTTTAACATATGAATTTCTATTCAGTTTATTCTTTAAATAAAATGATATTTTATCTTTCTAACTTATTTTAGAAAATTTCGGCGGCATAACGGCACGATACTAGAAACGGGACAAGGCCTAGCCTTATCCCCGGTCTAGTGAAGGCCCACGCCATTCACACATCAATCAAATTTACCAAACAACCAAATTCAAATCAAATCATCTAACTAATTTATGCAACCAAACAAACAAGTCCATGGTCTATGGACGATTGTGTCGGGTGCTACTAAGCACCGTCTGCATCCTAGTATATATATATAACTAGAAAATGAAATTGAAAGGTGAGACATTCTCACCGATAGCTATCCAATCATCTTGACTCTTCTTTGATAGAAATCTTCATCGTTCTCGCCTTTTATCGCTTTCGTTGCCCGTAGCCACTACATATATAAAAATCGAATTTTCACTACGCTATTCAATATATAAAAATCGAATTTTTATTATGCTATTCAATATATAAAAATGGAATTTTTACTTCGCTATTCTATATATAAAAATGGAATTTTTACTTCGCTATTCAATATATAAAAATGGAATTTTTATTATACTGTTCAATATATAAAAATCAAATTTTTATTATCTCGCTATATGGATAAAAATTCCATTTCAAAAATACAGATTTCGCCTTTATAAAAATAAAGATTTCTCCTTTATAAAAATAAAAAATTCGCCTTTTCAAACATATCATTATAAAAATCACATTTTTATTTTTCTACCCATATAAAGATGATATTTTTAATATTTCTAGCGTGTAAAAATTATATTTTTAATTCTCTACCTAAACAAAAATCACATTTTTATCCTTCTACAATATGAAAGATTATATTTTTAATACTTTAAAAATATAATCATATTTTTATTCTCCTTCATATGTAAAAATCAGATTTTTACAATGCTAATTATATATATAAACTAAAAACTGAATCTAAATCATGTATTCTACAATTTAAAACTGAATTCAAATTAACTAAAAAGGAAAAGCTTACTATTTTCGGAGAAGGAGGTGTTGCAGAGGTCGTCGGAGTCATGATCGGCTTCAAGGGGGCGGTTTTTCTCAACGGCGGGCCCCGCTTCGTGGTGGTGGGCTGGAGCTGTTGCAGGAAGGGGGTGGAGGCGTTGCTGGTGGCGGTGAGAGCCTGGGGAGGCGACACAGTTGGCTTGCGAGGCTAGGGGTGGTGGTTCGGTGGTCGGGCGTGAGTCCAGAGGGAGGCGGCGGCGTCTCGTCGGTTTGGGGATCGGCTGGTCGGAGAGGAAAGGAAGGAGGGAGGGGGAAGAAGAGGAGGGGGTTTGGATGTGGCACGGTGGTGGTGGCTCTGCCACCAGCGGCGGCGTGGGGGGGGGGGGGGGCATCGACGCGATTTCAATTTGTTTTTCTTTTCTTTTCTTTTGTTTTCTGAATTGAAAAGATATCGGGGGGGGGGGGGCTGGTTAAGGGAGGAGAGGGTTTCTTTTTTTATTTTTTATTATTTAATTAATTTAATTTCTCTCTCCTAAGTTGACTTTTCATACGACCTCGAAATCGCACCCACCGCCTGTCGTCCATAGCGTTTTACCCCCATTCCGAACACAATGGGATATGTATCGTAGGCTGATTCGATCGTTTCGAAGAGTTTCTGTTGAATTTACTTTTAAATCGCTATATTGAATTTTAAACGTACATTTCAAATTACCGGGGTCACATACTAACTCTATAAATCCCATAAAAATATTTTCTAGCTTCTTATTGACGATACGGTCCTAACAAAACTAGTTTCGTCGAATTCTGAGACCGTTGGAAAAATGGCCAATTTTTCAGTCGATTAAAATCAACTGAACTGGTCAAACGCGTTTTCCTTTGCCACCCTCACACATTGATTCGAAAAATTATGAAATTTGGAATCTAGCAATAATTTAACATCACGGACCCAACAAAAGTAGTTTCGTCGAAATCCGAGGTCATTTGCAAAATTTCCATTTTTAAGGGCCTGAATTCCATAGCGACTATTCACAATTTTCAACTGGACATATCTTTTGATTCCCGCTATGAAATTTTGATTTTTCAGATTCGTTGGAAAGATATCATCAATTAGATCCTATTGTTTTTGGTTTCACTAAAATCCGGATTGTTTTGCACCCAGTACATTCAATTGAAGTTTGAAATCGAATTATCGAACTACCGCGCCATTTTCAATTCTATTTATAATTATATATAAATATTTATATTCTAACGACGATGCGTATAATATATACGTTCGAATTATATTCAAAATAAATTTCTCGTCGATATTATTTAAAATAATCTATTTTAAATATTCAAAATTCGCTAAAATCGCCAAAATAAAAATTTTAAACTGGTTCAGATTTTCCGGGTTATTACAATCTCCCCCACTTAAAACTTTTCGTCCCCTAAAAGGAACAAAGTCAAAAGTGGTTTGATTAATCAACTCTACATTCGATCTGGCTTCCATTCTCCAACTTTTCAGTTTCTGAGAATTTTCAAATTTTCAAAAATTTGGCTAACACCCTAAATTTTCGAAAAATTTCGCCATAACCTCCCTTGCACCGGGAGCCACGGGAAAATCCCGAAATTGCCATATAGGCCTTCAGATCTCAAAAAGAAAAAGAAAAAGCCAAGCGGCTAGCCAATAGGCTCATAAAATCATCATCACCCAAACAAAACAGTAAATTATAGTAAACATGTACCTATTTGTCGGGCAAACTAATTTTATTCTCTGCTCTAGCCTCCTTGCTATGACCTGTTCAATGTAAGTATATGTATATGCAAGCAAATGCGACCAATTTTCAATACAATTCAATATTTGGTTAAATTAGGCTAAATGGTTCAAAATTACCAAACAAATGAACAGACAACACAAACATCAATCAATTAGTGAATTAGAGTTTCAAATTCATAAATTTGATATATATACAAAAATCATGTTTTTGATGCCAATTCACAACAATGTGTTCTAGCTATATAAGTTTTGGTTCTCACACCAGTCTAATAGAAATATATAGAAATCACACCTTCGAAACACGAACGTAAATTTTGGTGATGGAGCTCCATCGTCAAAATCATCTCTGAGCGACTAGAGCGTGATTCTATATCTATCTAATATATTAAAACTTCGAATATACGTTCATGACGCGTATATACAAAACCTTTATATACTAGATTGTCCAAATTCAAAATAAATAAATAATCAAATACGTTTAAAGTGGTTTATATTTTCAAAACAAAATTGTTTTCATTTGAAAAATATACTCTTCACACTCGTTCTAGGATACTACTGATCCTATCTCTAACGAGTCATTCTAATTGGATATTACTAATCCAATATCTGATGAATTCTTTCGTATGGTTCTAATGTGTCTTGTTCTCGAGCTCTGTAAACCAAAGCTCTGATACCAAATGTGACGGCCTGGAATTTCGCTCGATCCGAATCAGTCGTTAAACCGATCTAGACCGTTCGAAACCCCTGATCGTTTGAGAACAGGACAAATCAGAACGCAGACGGAAGAGCATTTCATTACTATTACAACAATTCCATCAGATACAAGAATATACAAAGTATAAATGAATAAATTACATTCGATAAATTTCAGAGATTACAATAAATTACAAAGCAGCGGAAAATTATATAAAGCACAACTGAAGGTGATATACGGATACAGAGCTTTCCGGATATCATTCCAGCTGTAAACCAAGATCCTGTGAATATAAATCTGCAAAACCAAAACTACTAGCTGCCCGTGTCGAAAATAGGGGCACCCAGAGTTTAGGTTAAAACAATAAACTCCAGGTCAATCATGTGACTGGTGTGAGAACTAAAACAGTTATTTAAAACTTTACTTTAAAAGAGAGTAATTCAAGGGACCACGCCGTATAACATAGAACGGGTTTCCTCCCAAGAATACCAGTGCATAGAATAAACAGCGCAATGCTTTTTCAAAAAAATGAAGCTATTATAAGACCCAGGTCCCATCACACAATGCAACGCAAGCCGGAGGATAGGGTTTTCCCTTATAACAGCCAAACATGCTTGGTACATTTAAAACAAATCATTTGATACTGTAATAAGTGTATAGTGTCAAAACAATTTCAATCATAAATATAAATCATAGACGGCATAATATCCCATGCTACTATGTCGCCATACTAGGCTCTACAAATAAAGCCGAAATACATGTATTGGAAATTGGATTTCCGTCATGAGTCGAGGCAAGGGGCAAGCTCCTCTCCGCGTTCGAGACACTCTAGCAAATGTCCCAGGGCTACGCACTCTGGGCAACCCCTGGATCTTCAGGGCCGGTCCTCACTTACGTTAGAGGATTGGAAATTCCTGAACAAACGTTTCCCGGTCCTTACAGACCAATAATTGAGGCGCCTCATCCAACAACCACAAAGGTGAAAAGTATATAAATGTCTGGGCTGGTAAGTCATTGACACCACCAAAGCTAGAAAGAAACGTCGTGCTCTCCCTGCAGTCCGTATCCCGTTTTTGACTCATACCGAGGTGTGAGGCTCGCGAATTCACGTTATACACAAAGCTGCCACGTAGGCGTGCTTTGATCATCAACCACAAGACTTTGCTTTTCAACAAAAGCCTTGATCATTGCATCTTAGCGTGCCACACAGGCAGTTCATGCCATGCGACTGATGTCCATCGATATACAACCTCTGAGCTCGTACGTCTCAGAGAAGGGCGTTAAGCAAAAGAATAAATTCTCCGCCACCAAACAGATGTATATTTAATAGAAATCAATTAACACAGAATAAAATCCAATGTCAGACATACAATCCATTTACAAGTCCGTTCTGGGTCTAAACGAAACCGAAGGCACTTTCCTCGCATATCCATCCATCTCCAGGTACGTCTGGACGACCACCAACTATTTCCATCCTCTTGGGTGTACAGCCCAATCAGGATCGTCAGTAATTATCCAAACGATGTGAAGACTTCCGGTCTTCAACCACCGTCTTCATCTTCGACTTATCGTCGAATCGGTTATTCAGAATGGGTATAAACCCGGCCTTTCCGAACAACCCGCGTATATTAAAACCAAATGTTACACAAACACAACATACGCCTCATTCCAATTCAGAATATTCTTAGGGAAAGGTTCCCATTAATTTTGTCAAAGATAAATTCTTTAAAATTTATCCTTTAATCTTCCTTTGGATGTCATTTCAAACCAGATTATGATTTTCTAAACTAGTCGAGATTAGCGCACCACACCAAAGTAATTATTTATTTTATTTCCCAATCCCAACCTATTCATCCCATGAAGCAAAACTGGTAATACTCCATATCTAATACTATGGTGTTATCGGTAAAATTAATTACCATTTCACGTTCAAATCTAATTAAAGATTTAACTATCGCTTTGGAACAAAACTGGCGATACTCCATTCTCGCTCATTTTTAAATTTGATAATTTAGATTATAGATTCACATTTCAACCTAATTGCTGATTCGTTAAAACTCCTTTTACTGGGTTAAAGAACTAGGTGTTATTTAAAACACAGTTCACGATAAACCCAAATCACATTCTATTTATTATCGGGTTAAAGAACTAGTGTTATTTAAAACACAGTTCACGATAAACCCATTTCAAATCCAATCAAATATATTAGAAATTCCGATTATTTAAAACCCCTTTTTAAATCTAATTTATTTATTTAAAAATAAAAATCGGGTTTTAAATTGAGTTCAAACTAGTTCATTTCGATAAAAATCTATTTTTATCTTTTCAAATATGGAGTTTTTCGTCCTATATTTTCCCAAATCATTTCTTCTGATTTTACACAAATTATTGATATTTTTAATAATTTTATTAAGGCCCGTACACTCGATTTCCAACAATGGCCATCGAACTGCACTTACAGCGACCTTCTTCGAATTTGATTTGGACGTATCTCCAAATCCAACCGTTAGATTTCAAATTTGTAATATTCGTTAGAAAGCTCTTTTCGATACGAACCCAACGGTTCCAGTTTTAGGAGAATCCGATGGTCGGATCTCCCGTAATGTCCATTTGAAATAAATGGTCGAAATTCACGAACTGCCGCGGCGCGGCGTGTTCTATTCAGGCCATTATATTATATATATATAATATATATAATATATATTTCGTCGATTTATATTTAAAACGAATTTTATAAATCATTTTAATTTCGTTTCAAAGACAATTTCAACTTCCATTTCATTCCAAAGCAAAATTGAATTCTTCTTTATAAATTCGTTTTAAAATTCATTTCTATTCAATTCAAATTTCAATTCAATTTGAATTCATTTCAATTCGCTTTCAATTCAATTTGAATTCGTTTTCAATTCAATTCAATTTCAAAGTCGTTTTCTATTCAATTCAAATTGGTTTTCTATTTGATTCAATTCAAATTGGTTTTCTATTCGACTTAAATCAAATTCGTTTTCTATTCCATTTGAATTCAAATTCGTTATCTATTCAATTCAATTCGAATTCGTTTCGTTTGCTATTCAATTGAAGTCAAATTCGTTATATATTCAATTCGAATTCGTTTCGTTTGTTATTCAATTGAAATCAAATTCGTTATATTTTCAATTGAAATCAAATTTGTTATATATTCAATTCGAATTCGTTTCCTATTCAATTCATTTCGAAATCGTTTTATATTCAATTCATTTCGAATTCGATTTGTTTTCTATTCTATTCAAATTCAAATTGGTTTTCTATTTGAATCAAATTCATTGTATATTCAATTGAAATCAAATTCGTTTTATATTCAATTCATTTCGAAATCGTTTTCTATTCAATTCATTTCGAAATCGTTTTCTATTCAATTCATTTCGAAATCCATTTCAAAATATTCGATTTCGAAATCACTTTTCAATATTCATTTTAAAATGAATAAAATCGATTTAAATATCGTTCACGTCAAAATGGCGTCAATCTAATCAACAAGGCTTCATATATTCCTTCATTCTATTCAACAAATGAATATTTATTTTCGTCAACACACGACTAATCTCAGCGAGTGAGTACCGTCCACGTGTGACTATTTTTGTTAAATTATTTCGTTCAACACATGACTAATCTCAACGGATGAGTACCGTCAATACATGAACCTTTATTTTATATTGATAAAGATATAAAATTTATTGTTAAAATATTACGTTCAACACATGACTAATCTCAACGGATGAGTACAGTCAACACATGAACCTTTATTTTATAATATTCTTTATCTTATAAACTGGAATGAGGCCCAATCAATCACCATATAAAATTAATTATATGGGATTTTATACAACACATGTATATAACAGCATTGAAAAATAATCAACCATCAACCAAAGTGCACTACTCTGTATAAGCATCAAATATAGATATCTAACGCTTATAACAGCCTGTCAATCTATCGATCGACATATTTAATCAATCAGGATGAGTGAACTTCATATTTCATCCCAACACCCGTGTGTGGTTTCAAACAATCAAACACAGATTTTATTTGTGCAGTTGGGCGATGTGTAAAATTTATCGTCCCAATCAATATAATTCAAATAGGTGTACATAAACAAATCGGCCGATTTGTTTATAAATATTTATTTATTCACTTTCACGTTAAAAATTATATTTTTAACGATAAAACATTTTATTTTAACATATGAATTTCTATTCAGTTCATTCTTTAAGTAAAATGATATTTTATCTTTCTAACTTATTTTAGAAAATTTCGGTGGCATAACGGCACGATACTAGAAACGGGACAAGGCCTAGCCTTATCCCCGGTCTAGTGAAGGCCCACGCCATTCACACATCAATCAAATTTACCAAACAACCAAATTCAAATCAAATCATCTAACTAATTTATGCAACCAAACAAACAAGTCCATGGTCTGTGGACGATTGTGTCGGGTGCTACTAAGCACCGTCTGCATCCTAGTATATATATATATAACTAGAAAATGAAATTGAAAGGTGAGAAATTCTCACCGATACCTATCAAATCATCTTGACTCTTCTTTGATAGAAATCTTCATCGTTCTCGCCTTTTATCGCTTTCGTTGCCCGTAGCCACTACATATATAAAAATCGAATTTTCACTACGCTATTCAATATATAAAAATCGAATTTTTATTATGCTATTCAATATATAAAAATGGAATTTTTACTTCACTATTCAATATATAAAAATGGAATTTTTACTTCGCTATTCAATATATAAAAATGGAATTTTTATTATACTGTTCAATATATAAAAATCAAATTTTTATTACCTCGCTATATGGATAAAAATTCCATTTCAAAAATATAGATTTCGCCTTTATAAAAATAAAGATTTCTCCTTTATAAAAATAAATATTTCGCCTTTTCAAACATATCATTATAAAAATCACATTTTTATTTTTCTACCCATATAAAGATGATATTTTTAATATTCCTAGCGTGTAAAAATTATATTTTTAATTCTCTACCTAAACAAAAATCACATTTTTATCCTTCTACAATATGAAAGATTATATTTTTAATACTTTAAAAATATAAAAATCATATTTTTATTCTCCTTCATATGTAAAAATCAGATTTTTTTCAATGCTAATTATATATATAAACTAAAAACTGAATCTAAATCATGTATTTTACAATTTAAAACTGAATTCAAATTAACTAAAAGGAAAAGCTTACTATTTCCGGAGAAGGAGGTGTTGCACAGGTCGTCGGAGTCGGGATCGGCATCAAGAGGGCGGTTTTTCTCAATAGTGGGCCCCGCTTCGTGGTGGTGGGCTGGAGCTCTTGCAGGAAGGGGGTGGAGGCGTTGCTGGTGGCGGTGAGAGCCTGGGGAGGCGGCACGGGTGGCTTGCGAGGCTGGGGGTGGTGGTTCGGTGGTCAGGCGTGAGTCCAGAGGGAGGCGGCGGCGTCTCGTCGGTTTGGGGATCGGCTGGTCGGAGAGGAAAGGAAGGAGGGAGGGGGAAGAAGAGGAGGGGGGTTTGGATGTGGCGCGGTGGTGGTGGCTCTACCACCGGCGGCGGCGTGGGGGGGCATCGACGCGATTTCGATTTGTTTTTTTGTTTTTTTTGTTTTCTGAATTGAAAAGATATCGGGGGGGCCCGGTTAAGGGAGGAGAGGGTTTCTTTTTTTTATTTTTTATTATTTAATTAATTTAATTTCTCTCTCCTAAGTTGACTTTTCATACGACCTCGAAATCGAACCCACCGCCTGTCGTCCATAGCGTTTTACCCCCATTTCGAACACAATGGGATATGTATCGTAGGCTGATTCGATCATTTCGAACAGTTTCCGTTGAATTTACATTTAAATCGCTATATTGAATTTTAAACGTACATTTCAAATTACCGGGGTCACATACTAACTCTAAAAATCCCATAAAAATATTTTCTAGCTTCGTATTGACGATACGGTCCTAACAAAACTAGTTTCGTCGAATTCTGAGATCGTTGAAAAAATGGCCAATTTTTCAGTCGATTAAAATCAACTGAACTGGTCAAACGCGTTTTCCTTTGCCACCCTCACACATTGATTCGAAAAATTATGAAATTTGGAATCTAGCAATAATTTAACATCACGGACCCAACAAAAGTGGTTTCGTCGAAATCCGAGGTCGTTTGCAAAATTTCCATTTTTAAGGGCCTGAATTCCATAGCGACTATTCAGAATTTTCAACTGGACATATCTTTTGATTCCCGCTATGAAATTTTGATTCTTCAGATTCGTTGGAAAGATATCATCAATTAGATCCTATTGTTTTTGGTTTCACTAAAATCCGGATTGTTTTGCACCCGGTACATTCAATTGAAGTTTGAAATCGAATTATCGAACTACCGCGCCATTTTCAATTCTATTTATAATTATATATAAATATTTATATTCTAACGACGACGCGTATAATATATACATTCGAATTATATTCAAAATAAATTTCTCGTCGATATTATTTAAAATAATCTATTTTAAATATTCAAAATTCGCTAAAATCGCCAAAATAAAAATTTTAAACTGGTTCAGATTTTCCGAGTTATTACATAAAGATATCTCAATAAATTATATCTAGAACTGACAATATATAATCATCGATGATAAATTAATAAAAGTAAAGTGCTTATGTTAAATCATGATTGACCATCATGAATCCTTCTCTAATTGAGAAATGTGGACCTGTAGTCCGCAAAATAGTGAATAAACCTCGATGGTATGAATATTTGTTAAATCACACGAAATGATGAAATAATATTAGTTCCTGAAGAACATAAACTACTTTGTTGGTTATATAGAATATAAAGAACAAAGAAAGTTGATTACAACATTCTTTTAAGTATTGTTATAATGAAAATCATGATATAATTCATGATGAGTAGATTATTTCCTACTTTTACGTATTGTTGTAATGAAACATTTAATATACTTTTGAGTATAGTTGCGATATGTAAAATTCATTGAAATGTACAGGTTCCTGATGAACATAAATAACTTTAGTGATTATAAAGAATACATAGAACATAGAATATAGATTACAACATGCTTCTAAGTATTGTTGTAATGAAAATCTTGATTTAATCCAAGATGAGTAGATTACTTCCTGCTTATAAGTATTGCTGTAATGAAACTATTATTGTTCGCAATGTGCAAACCTGATTGAAGCACAAAATTGTAAACACTCGATGTGTATAGCAAGCAAATGCAAACAAAAGGTGTTTTAAATAAGAAAACATGCCTGAAGCATGAAAATGCATACAAAGGTCTTTAAAGAAAAGTTCATTAAGATTTTTCCTGCGATGTTGTACTCTTTTTCCTTCACTTTGGTTTTTTCCCATAGTGTTCTCCATTGTGAAGGTTTTAATGAGGCAAATGTTAATAAATGATGAACGTCGGAAGTATGAAGAGTAAAGATTATTGTCTCTTGAGTTTATTTTCTATACAAGATTTGTTTAAGTAATATTGGTAATGAGATACATATTTATGGATCCAGGAGTATCTATAACAAAATTGAGATATCAAAAAGTATGTACTTTTTTTAACTAAGATTTTTTCCACCGGGTTTTTCTTAGTAAAGTTCTAATGTGACGACCCCAAACCCCGTAAGGACGGTGGCAAGGGTAATCTTTGGAATATAACACATAAACAGGTAATAGCAGAACAGAAATAAATAAATACACCAGATAATGTACAAATAATACACTGGATAAACGTAATCATCAGAGTTACACAGTATACAGGATCATACTTAGTACAAATACAGTTCAGCTATACATAAATGTCTACAGCGGAAAACAAACATAATATGTGAATAGGAGCTGAACAGCATAAAAAGATATAAATGATAGAATCCATCTTCAGCTCCAGCTATCTGGAAAGAACCTGCTAAAACCTGAATACAAGGCTGCCTGTGTAGAAAGAGAGGCACCCGAGTTTGCAAGTGAAACAAACTACGAGTCAGTCATGGGACTGGTATGAGAAATCTACTTAACACATTTATAATATGGCTAATCACAGGACCACGCGTCTTTCGCGGAACGAGTTTACTCCATTGGATTGCCAATGCCTTACAACAAGTAAATCTTTAAAACATCACAATGCTTTTTATAAAAATGAAGCCATTATAAGGCTCAGTTCCCATCACACAATGCAACGCAAACCGGAGGATAGAGTTTTACCTTATAATGGCCGAAATATGCTAAAACAAAAGAATTCTTAATCAGACTCCAACTGTAAAATAGTAAGAGAACGATTACCTAGGTATTAATCCCGAAGGCCGAAACCAACATCGGACCAATACCCATGAAACTATCTGTCTTAGCACGTTTCCAGTTAGTTTCTAATTTTATAAAACAATCATAAATATCAATCATAGATGACGTTAATGCCCCATACCAATATGTCGCCATATATAGGTATACAATCAAAACCGCACGATGTCGTATTTGGAAATTGGATTTCCGCTAAGGCAAAAGATAGTCCTTACCGAATTCGAGACTCTCTAGCCCGAGCCTCAGGGCAAGTACTCAGTCAAACCCTTGGATCCTCAGGGACGGTCCACCGATGTGAATTAAAATGCCTAAACACTGCGTTTTCCCGCCCTTTGGGTGTAAATGAGCCAACGAATGGCTCCATCGGCTTCACATAGTCACCGATATATCCGAGGCGCCTCGCAACAGCAACAACCATACAGGTGAAAATAATATGAATGCCAACCAGTTTAAGCACTGACACAACCTCTAGATAGAAGGAAACGCATGCCCTCCCTGATGTCCTCTCCCGTTTCTGGTTCATACCGGGGTGTGAGGCTCGCGAATTCACATTATACACAAAGCTACGCCACACAGGCGGTGCTTTGATCATCAACCACAAGACTTTGCTTTTCAACAGAAGCCCTGATCACTGCATCTTAGCATGCCATACAGGCAATTCACACCATGCAACTGATGGCTATAAATCACACAGAATGAATTCCAATGTCAGACACACAGCCCATTTGCAAGTCCGTTCTTGGTCTGAACAAAACTGGAGGCACTATATACCTCGCATACCCATCGATCTCCACGTACTTCTGGACAATTACCACTCATTATCCATATTTCGGGATGCCTCCCAATCAGGACATCAGTTACCATCCAACCGAGGTGAAGATCTCCGGTCTTCAACCACTGTCTTCATCTTTGACTTCTTATCGTCGATTCAGTTATTCAGAATGGGATAAACCCGGTCTTTCTGAGCAACTCGCGTATATAATTAACAAGCGCTACACAAACACAACATACGCTTCATTCCAATTCGTTATTCACTAACCGTAAATTAGTAAGGGAACGATTTCCTAGATATTAACCCCGAAGGCCGAAACCAACATCAGATCAAAACCCAGGAAAACATCCGACTTAGCTAACCTCCAGTTAGTTTATAAATTTCACATACAACCATCGAATATTCAACAAACTAGGTAAATTTGGTTAATTTCCATTCCATATCGTTTATAATATTTTATAATGATTTATCACTATTTTTATTCATTTATTTATAGCCAATTCATTCAAACGACGCTTCGGGCCATAACGCGGCCGTGGCGCTGTTTTTCTTCAGATTTGATTTACACATATCTGAAAATCTAACCGTTGGATCCTCACAAATTATATATCATTAAAAATATCTTTTCAAAACAAATCCAACTGTTCCAGTTTTGGGAAAATCCGACGGTCGGATCTCCCGGTACACTTGTTTGAAGTTTCGATTTCAAAATATGAACTACAGCTTCGTTATTTGATTTATTTTAATTATATATATATATATACATATATATATATATGTATGTATGTAAATATAATCGATTCTAGAGTTGTTTTTCTTCATATTTGAATTAAACATTCCAGACAATCCAACCATTGGATCTTCACAAAGTTGGTGTCGTTGGAAAGATATTTCTAAAGCGAACCCAATGGTTTCGGTTTCGGGAAAATCCGATGGTTGGATCTCCCGCACTAATCTTTTGAAATCACGGTTTCAAAACACGAACTGCAGCTTCGTTATTCGATTTATTTTAATTATATTTATATATATATAAATATAATCGATTCTTCGATCTCAAAACTATTTTCTTTTCATACATTTGATAAAATTGATATTTTTATCCAACCGTCATTTATTTCAACACTTCACTATTTTTAATGATTCATGTATATAATAAAAATGTGATTTTTATTGTAAAATGATTTATTTCAAAACACGACTATTTTATATAGTTCATATAGGTGATAAAAATATGATTTTTATTATAAAACTATTTATTTAAAACACGAATACCATTCAACACATGAATTTCTATTCAACGAATGAATTTCTATTCAACACATGAATGTTTTCTATAGTTCTTATATATAAAATAAAAATGTGATTTTTATTGTTAAAACGATTTATTTAAAACACGAATACCATTCAACACATGAATTTCTATTCAACTAATGAATTTCTATTCAACACATGAATGTTTTGTATAGTTCATATATATAAAATAAAAATGTGATTTTTATTGTTAAAACAATTTATTTAAAACATGAATACCATTCAACACATGAATTTCTATTCAACGAATGAATTTCTATTCAACACATGAATGTTTTCTATAGTTCGTATATATAAAATAAAAATGTGATTTTTATTGTTAAAACCATTTATTTAAAACATGAATACCATTCAACACATGAATTTCTATACAACGAATGAATTTCTATTCAACACATGAAGGTTTCAACATATGAAAATAATTTCAACAAATGAAAATAATTCTGATACATGAATATTTCAGAAAATTTCGGCAGCATAACGGCAGGGTAGTTAAAACTGGGGTCGTTCCTAGTACGGCTCCTCGCTCTACCTTAAAGCCTCACAGCTTTTGACAATGGGGATTTCATGCATCTAGTTAGCATGTAGGCGGCATGTTTATTTTTATTTCTTTTCCACAAACTAATCCTATGTGGTTTCAACCAAATAATTCTCAACCACAAACGGGTATTTTTGAACCACAATCAATCAATTTCAACCACAAACAATTCTAATCAACCATTCGCTATCAATCAATTTTCATACCAATCACAGCCAATAAATATCGTCCATGGTTTGTGGACGAGGGGCATATATATATAAGTATATTTCACTTCCATTCAACACATATATAATTTTTACAACGCATATATAACTTATACATCGAACGTACAACGTATACAACGCTTATACATGAGGTGTACAACACTTATATAATTCATACATCGACTATATAATTTATACATCGTCGTTTTCCATATCGTTTATAATTCAGAAATCTCACATTGGGTTCCACTCCACCAAAAATAGCAGGAGGCTCAGAAAAATATGCCGTCTCTTCTAGAATGTAGAAGACGTCCACATGCGTCCACTGTATATTGTTTCACTGAATTTCATCAACAAACGAAAAAGATATGATTTTTATAGTGAAATCATAAACCATAGCACTTTAAAATGCTATTAAACAGTTAAAATAAATTCAATCATTACCTTTCTGAAATCGTTCAAAACTAGGTTTAGCTTTTTCGGTTAATCCACGAAGTTATAGCACGATCGGACCGTACATCGTTGAAGAGGGAGGAGAAGGCATTGTGGTGTCGGTGGTGGCGTCCAGTTCGACGCTGGCACGGAGGGGTTGTGGTGCTTTGGAGTCGCCGACTTCGGGGGCATGATTCTCGAAGCAGGGTCGATGAGGGAGGGAGCGGCTTATACGGATTTGAAGAGGAGGAGAGGATCTACAAAAAGTTCAACAGGGCCAGGGGCTATCGACGATCGTGGCGGCCGGAAAATGATTGGGAAGCTTTTGAAGTGTTTCCGTCGTCAATCGAGGGGGGAGAATTTTCCTTTTTTTAAAAAAAAATCTGATTGGCCGGGAGCTTTTAAAAGAGGGTTTTCTAACACGAACTCCAACCCAAACCCAACGACCATCGTCTCTAGCTAAATACCCCCCTTCCGAACACAATGGGATATGTTTCGTAGGCCCATTTAAATGTTTCAGTCAGTTTTCTTTCAAATTAAAGTATAAGACATTCAATATTAAAATTGAACGTACATTTCAATTCGCCGGGGCCAAATGTTGATTCTAAAAATTCCCGAAAAATAAATCTAGCTATGTTTTGACGATACGGTCCTAGCAAAACTAGTTTCATCGAATTCTGAGACCGTCTAAAAAATGGCTTTTTTCTGGTCAATCCAATTTAATAGAAATCGACCAAACACATTTTCTTTTGCCACGCTCACATACTAGCTTCAAAAATTATGAAATTTGAAACCTAGCAATAATTTGACATCCCGGATCCAACAAAAGTGGTTTCGTCGAATTCTGAGGTCGTTTACAAAATGGCCATCTTCAAGGGTTCTATAAATTCTATAGCGACCTTTCTGAAATTCGTTTAGCCATAACTTTTGCTTCTCGCTATGAAACTTTGATTTTTCTGATTCGTTAGAAAGATATTCACTAACAGATTCAAATATTTTTGGCTTCACTAAAATCCATTTTGTTTAGCACCTGGTACAGTCAGTCAACTTTTGAATTCAAATTTTGAAACTACTGCAACATTTCAGGCCTTGTTTATAATTAGAAATAATTATATTCATTTTCAAACGTCGATTCAAACTTACTTTTTGTCGTTACTATTTAAAATATTTATTTTAAATATTTAAAATCCACTAAAATAACCAATTAAAAAATTTTAAATTGGTTCAGATTTTACGGGTTGTTACAATCTCCCCCACTTAAAACTTTTCATCCCCGAAAAGGAACAAAGTCGAAAGTGGTTTGATTAATCAACTCTACTTTCAATCTGGCTTCCATTCTCCAACTTTTCAGTTTCTGATAATTTTCAAATTCTTCAAAAATTTGGCTAACACCCTAAATTTTTGAAAAATTTCGCCATAACCTCCTTTGTACGAGGAGGGGTCTGGAAATTTATTCGACCGTATTAGGTGCCCAGTAAATCCCAATAAGCATGCACATATTTATAGTGATATATTCCCATGTCCAAAGGGGAGTGTGTATAGATCATAACTCTAGAGAATAAATTCTCGTCACCCTATAAATGGTTTTTGTGCCTTAATGACCAGAGAGACGTGTTTATTGTCATCTCCAGACCCGTGTAGGTTTTTTTTAATAATCTGGCAATTTATCGTTACATTTTATATGGTCTATATCAGTCATCAGTTCAACCTGTAAAATATTGTCATCGCCATACAAGCCTCTCGCTCGTATGGTAAATCTTCAACCTCGTCACACAAGCTCCAAATGCTTATGTGGTATATGATGAAGTATGCCTATCTTCAAGAAGTATGCCATGTAATGTAGTTCAAAATTAATTGTTACTATCCTATGGCGACATTTATTATTACACACAGAACAACCAGCGCTCCGCATCCAATGGCATTCACAGGAGTTGATATAATAATATTTTGCATCCAACTCATTAAGGTTTACCTATTTGTCGGGCACACAAATAATTTCTTTACTCAACATCTAATCCATTTACCTGTTGAAACATATATAATGCACATGTATATATTTCTACCTATTTTTAAATCAGTTCAATGTGTGATTTAATCGAATAAATTCTACCATTCATTCACTTATTCATTAAATTAACTATCGTTCTAATAATTTAATTAACCATATCCACTATCACACAACACAAACAACAAGCAATTTTATTTTTAACTTTTCAAAAATGTACTAATCAATTCCTATACTCTTTTAAAATCATTCAGACTATAGAATTAAAAGTTCACATCCATGAAAAGAAAACAACAGCAAAGTAAAGAACAGAATGAAAATGCAAAATATGGTAGATGTACCTTGCACCAGAGTCAATCAGAGATATCCACCATGCACTTAGGATAGGCTTTCTTAATGCTTTCCTCAGTTTCCCAAGTACAATCATGTGGATCTCCACTCCATTGAACTTTTACTAAGTGAACCTTCTTTTTCCTCAGATCTTTGGTTTCCTTGCCAATAATTTTTAGCGGCTCTCTTCTCACCACCAATTCTGGAGTAATTTCAATGCCTTGTTGGGCGGCCTCTTCCACAATCAAGTCTGGATCATGAACGTGCTTTCGAAGTTGAGATATGTGAAATACATCATGCACTCCAGGCAACTAATCATGCAATTGAATTCTATAAGCGAGGGTTCCAATCCGTTCAAGAATAGGGAATGGACCAATAAATCAGGGCGCCAACTTCCCAGTTTTTCCAAATCGAATCACTCCTCTCATTGGAGAAACCCTTAGATACACATAGTCACCAACAGAGAAATCCAAAACCCTTCTTCTCAAATTAGCATAGCTCTTCTATCGGCTTTGAGCGGCGAGTAATCGTTTCTTAACGAAATCGACTTTGTCTGCAGCTTCGCGAATCATATCTGGTCCCAATACAAGCCTATTACCAGGTTCAGCCTAACGAGAAAGGGATCGGCACGGTCTACCATACAATGCTTCGAACGGTGACATTGTCAGGCTCGCTTGGTAGCTGTTGTTGTATGAGAACTCAGCCAAATGTAAATGGTCTTCCCATGATCCACCAAAGTCAAGAACGCAAGCCCGCAATAAATCTTCTAGAATACGATTCACCCTCTCAGTCTGACCATCTGTTTGAGGATGATAGGCGGTGCTTAAGTTCAGCTTCGTTCCCAATTCTACTTGAAATGCCTCCCAGAATTTGCTAGTAAATATTGGATCTCTATCACTAACTATACCGAGTGGCACTCCATGTAGCCTAACAATTTCCTTAAAATATATCCGCGCCAGACTCTGAGCAGTTATGTTCGATCTGACAGGTATGAAACGGGCGGTCTTCGTGAAGCGATCTACGATCACCTAAATACTGTTATTTCCTTTTTTGGTTCTGGGCAAACCATCTATGAAGTCCATGGAAATGTGTTCCCACTTCCAACCTGGAACGTCCAGCGGTTGCAACAATCCAGCGAGTTTCTGTTGGTCGATTTTGACTAGTTGGCAAGTAGAGCATCGGCTAACATATATTAAAACGTCCCTTTTCATAGCCTTCCACCAGAATGTTTGCTTGAGATCGTTATACATTTTGGTCACACCTGAATGGATGCTCCGCTTGGACTTGTGACATTCGTCAAACACTTCCTTTTTTAACTCGGGGATGTCGGGAACACAAATCCTTCCTCTCAATCTCAGGGTCCCATCGTTATCTATTTGAAAACACGAGGGTTCGCCTTTCTGAATCCTTTTGATCATATCCATAATAAAATTATCATCTTTTTGAAGAATATATATTTTGTCAATCAAAGAAGTCGTAATAATAAAACTGGCGATCATTACATTCTTTCGACTTAGCGCATGGGCCACGACATTGGCTTTCCCTGGAGTGTACAAAATCTCAAAATCATATGCTGCAAGGAACTCTAGCCACCGTTATTGCCTCAAATTCAAGTCTTTCTGGGTGAACAGATACTTTAGCGACTGATGATCTGTAAACAGTTCGAATTTCTCACCCAGAAGATAGTGTCTCCAGATTTTCAAAGCGAATACGATAGCCATCAACTAAAGATCATGAGTGATGTAATTCTTTTCATGTGGCTTCAGCTGACGGCTAGCATAAGCAATCACTTGACCTCTTTGCATTAATACTGCACCAAGGCCTTCTCTAGCGCATCTGTCTAGACTTTCAAGTCCTGATTGCCGTCGATTATCGTCAACACTGGAGCCGTTGTTAATCTTAACTTTATCTCCTCAAAAGCCTCCTCACATTCTGGAGTCCACTTGAATTTTGAGAGCTTCTTTGTAAGCTTTGTTAAGTGACTAGATATCTTCGAAAAATCTTTAACGAACTTCCGGTAATAACTAGCCAATCCAAGGAAACTTCGGACTTCTATAGGAGTACTAGGCTATTTCCAATTTTAAATAGCGGTGATTTTACTTGGATCCACAGCAATTCCCCCTTTTGATACGACGTGGCCAAGAAACTTTACTTCATCTTGCCAGAATATACATTTGGAAAGTTTAGCTTTCAATACATTCTTTCTCAGAATTTCTAGAACTTTTTCCAAATGCTTTTCATGTTCGGCCTTTGACTTAGAGAAGATTAGAATATCATCAATAAAAACCAGAACAAACTTATTCAAGACTCCTTTGAACAATCTATTCATTAAATTGACGAAGTACGCAGGAGCGTTACATAAGCCGAACGACATTACTAACCACTCGTAGAATAAGTCTGGACCTCTAAATGTTGTCATAGGAACACACTCTTCGACAATACGAAGCTGATGGAAACCTATAGCTAGGTCCATCCTTGAAAATACCTGTGCTCCATTCAGACGATCCAATAAATCATCGATTCGTGGCAATTGATATTTATTCTTTATTGTCTGCTTATTCATGTTACGATAATCCACGCATAGTCGCAGAGTACCGTCAGACTTTGGGACAAACACCACTACTGCTCCCCAATCAGAGAAACTAGGCCTGATCAGACCCTTCCATACTAGCTGTCGAGTTTGATTGTCTAGTTCTTCTTTCTCCTTTAGAGTCATTCTCCGAATAGCGCGCACTACTGTCCTCGCATTCGGGAGTAAAGCAATTCTGAAATCAAATTCTCTCTACGGAGGTAAGCTAACAACTTCTTCGAACACATCCGCATAATTCTTTATGACAGGAATATCTTTTATGAGGTCGGGAACATTCTCTGTGACTACTGGGATATTCTCTATTTGAGCAGGAGAAACATCTAGAGTTGACCAAAATTCTTTTCTATTTGTATTCGGGCCTTCACATGGTATGGTTATATAATTCCCTGATTTAATCTTTGCCCTGACAACTCTCTTGGTGCATCTAACCTCTGACTCATATTTGGTTAACCAATCCAATCCCAAAATAAGATCGAATTCAGTAAAATTCATGATGATAGAGATGGTAGGGAACTTATAATAGGAAAAAGAGACAGGCACCGCACAAATCCAACTAAGATCGAGAGAGCCTTCGACCGGATTATGGACAGTGATGGGTTCCTTGAGCTTTTTCAAATTCAAATCCAACTTCTTAACTGCATTCTTTGCAATAAAGCTTCGTGACGCGCATGTATCAAACAGTACTTTAACTGGAATGTTTTTGACATTAAGCATGCCTTCTAAAACATCAGGCCTTCCCTGACTAGTTGAGGGCTCAGAAGTTTATGCTACTTCATTTATGTGTACTGCTTCAGATTTATTTGAGAGTTGGCACTCCCGTGCAATATGACCCGCTTGGACACACTTATGGCATCTCCTCCCACTATGAGATTTCTTTTGTTTCTTTAAAGCTCTGCAATTTACCGACAAATGTCCCTGCTTATTGCAGTTATTGCATACGACAATCGTTATTGGTTCTTTCTCAGATTTAACCCTTTTCCTCTTGGCTTTGGGCTTCTTACTGGCCTTTGACATTGTACTGGCCTCTGACATTGTACTGGCCTCGGGACTATCAGTTTCAGACTCCTCTTTGTTACTCGGACTGACTTCCTCTTCGTCGCGCAACATACCTTTCTTATGGGGATCATCATACTGATAAGCCATGTATATCATTTCTGAAAAAGGAAGTTTCATATGCCCCATTACTTTATTATGGTATTTTCTTTGCTGGCCATGAATAAACCTCAGATTCTTCCTCTTCGGATTTTGAATTAGATGAGGGGAAAAGTGAGAAAGCTCGTTAAATTTCTTATGATATTCAGGAATGGTCATATCTCCTTGTATCAGATAAGAGAATTCATCACATAGCCGCTCAATTGCTTCAGGAGGAGTAAATCTTTCTAGGAAAATCTCTTTGAACCAATCCCAGGTGATATCACCTTCTGGATTATCTTTGATGATCGTTTCCCACCAGATTAAAGCTTCTTCTTTGAGCGCCCAAGATGCTACTAATCTTTTCTGATCATCTCTCAGCTGGAAATGCTCAAAAATTCTTTCAACAGAACTAATCCATGCATGAGTTTGAATAATCGATTCATTGCCCGAGAATTGTGCTCCACCCAGATTTCGATATCTCTTATAGATCTGGTTCTACATTCCTCCTGTTTCTGACACTCATTTTCTAGTACTTCTGCAAATGGCAGATCAAGTGTTATGTCACAGAAAAGATATTTCAAAACATAGAGACATATACTTCAAATGTAAATGCGTCTATTGGGGTATATTTCATTCTGCTTTACTCATAGTAGTATATTACTGATCCTATCTATAATGAGTTACCCATCCTAGAACACTACTGGTTCTATTTCTGACGAGTTCGCTAATATGTTATATTCCAGCACTAAGCTTAACCAAAGCTCTGATACCACATTGTGACGTTACCGCGAAATCCGGTAGGCTTTACAACCATCCCTTCATCCTCCAGTACAACAGGTAAAACCCACCGCGGCTCACAATGGTCCCCCAATCCCTTGTTTTACGGCGACCCTCTCGAGTCTCACGACACTGCAGAACCAACCCTCAACAGGGACATGTAGGGGTAAGAGTCTCCCGTTCGCCACCAAACCACAAAACGAGAACCCCCTATCATGCATACCCGGCCTACTCAGGACCAACAACAAGGACTGATATGAGAAATCTACTTAACACATTTATAATATGCCTAATCACAGGACCACGCCTCTTTCGCAGAACGGGTTAACTCCATTAGATTGCCAGTGCCTTACAACAAGTAAATATTTAAAACATCGCAATGCTTTTTTTAAAAATGAAGCCATTATAAGACTCAGTTCCCATCACACAATGCAACGCAAACCGGAGGATAGAGTTTTACCTTATAATGGCCAAAATATGTTTGATATGAATAAAAAAAAGAATTCTTAATCAGACTCCAACTGTAAAATAGTAAGAGAACGATTCCCTAGGTATTAACCCCGAAGGCCGAAACCAACATCAGACCAATACCCAGGAAACCTCCGTCTTAGCTCATTTCCAGTTAGTTTTTAATTTTATAAAATAATCATAAATATCAATCATAGACGGCATTAATGCCCCATACAACTATGTCGCCATACATAGGTATACAATCAAAACCGCACGATGTCGTATTTGGAAATTGGATTTCCGCTATGAACCAAGGCAAAAGATAGTCCTTACCGAATTCGAGACTCTCTAGCCCGAGCCTCAGGGCAAGGACTCAGTCAAACTCTTGGATCCTCAGGGCCGGTCCACCGATGTGGATTAAATTGCCTGAACATTGCGTTTCCCTGCCCTTTGGGGGGTAAATGAGCCAATGAATGGCTCCATCGGCTTCACATAGTCACCGATATATCCGAGGCGCCTCGCAACAGCAACAACCACACAGGTGAAAATAATAGGAATGTCAGCCAGTTTAAGCACTGACACCACCTCTAGCTAGAAGGAAATGCATGCCCTTCCGGATGTCCTCTCCCGTTTCTGGTTCATACCGGGGTGTGAGGCTCGCGAATTCACGTTATACACAAAGCTACGCCACACAGGCAGTGCTTTGATCATCAACCACAAGACTTTGCTTTTCAATAGAAACCTTGATCACTGCATCTTAGCATGCCACACAGGAAATTCACACCATGCAACTGATGGCTATGAATCACACAGAATGAATTCCAATGTCAGACACACAGTCCATTTGCAAGTCCGTTCTGGGTCTGAACGAAACCGGAGGCACTATATACCTCGCATACCCATCGATCTCCACGTACGTCTGGACGATCACCACTCATTATCCATATTTCAGGATGCCTCCCAATCAGGACATGATTTACCACCCAACTGAGTTGAAGATCTCCGGTCTTCAACCACCGTCTTCGTCTTCGACTTTTTATCGTTGATTCAGTTATTCAGAATGGGATAAACCCGGTCTTTCTGAGCAACTCGCATATATAATTAACAAGTGCTACACAAACACAACATATGCTTCATTCCAATTCGTTATTCACTAACCGTAATTTAGTAAGGGAACGATATCCCAGATATTAACCCCGAAGGCCGAAACCAACATCAGATCAAAACCCAGGAAACCATCCGACTTAGCTAACCTCCAATTAGTTTATAAATTTCACATTCAACCATCAAATATTCAATAAACCAGGTAAATTCAGTTTATTTCCATTCCATATCGTTTATAATATTTTATAACGATTTATCGCTATTTTTATTCATTTATTTATAGCCAATTCATTCAAACGACGCTTCGGGCCATAACGCGGCCATGGCGCTGTTTTTCTTCCGATTTGATTTACACATATCTTAAAATCTAGACATTGGATCCTCACAAATTTTATATCATTAGAAAGATCTTTTCAAAACGAATCCAACGGTTCCAGTTTTGGGAAAATCCGACGGTCGGATCTCCCGGTACACTCGTTTGAATTTTCGATTTCAAAATACGAACTGCAGCGTCGTTATTTGATTTATTTTAATTATATATATATATATATATATATAATCGATTATGGCGCTGTTTTTATTCATATTTGAATTAAACATTCCAAACAATCCAATCGTTGGATCTTCACAAAGTTGGTGTTGTCGGAAAGATATTTCCAAAGCGAACCCAACGGTTTCGGTTTCGGGAAAATCCGATGGTCGGATCTCCCGCACTAATCGTTTGAAATCACGGTTTCAAAACACGAACTGTAGCTTCGTTATTCGATTTATTTTAATTATACTTATATATATATATAATCGATTCTTCGATTTCAAAACTATTTTCTTTTCATACATTTGATAAAAATGATATTTATATCCAATCATCATTTATTTCAACACTTCACTATTTTTAACGATTCTTGTATATAATAAAAATGTGATTTTTATGGTAAAACGATTTTTTTCAAAACACGACTATATTATAAAGATCATATAGGTGATAAAAAAATATGATTTTTAGTATAAAACTATTTATTTAAAACACGAATACCATTCAACACATGAATTTCTATTCAACGAATGAATTTCTATTCAGCACATGAATATTTTCTATAGTTCGTATATATAAAATAAAAATGTGATTTTTATTGTTAAAACAATTTGTTTAAAACACGAATATCATTCAACACATGAATTTCTATTTAACACATGAATGTTTTCTATAGTTCGTATATATAAAATAAAAATGTGAATTTTATTATTAAAACAATTTATTTAAAACACGAATACCATTCAACACACGAATTTCTATTCAACGAATGAATTTCTATTCAACACATGAATGTTTTCTATAGTTCGTATATATAAAATAAAAATGTGATTTTTATTGTTAAAACCATTTATTTAAAACAAGAATACCGGTCAACTCATGAATTTCTATTCAACGAATGAATTTCTATTCAACACATGAAGGTTACAACATATGAAAATAATTTCAACAAATGAAAATAATTCTAACACATGAATATTTCAGAAAATTTTGGCAGCATAACGGCAGGGTAGTTAAAACCGGGGTCGTTCCTAGTACGGCTCCTCGCTCTACCTTAAAGCCTCGCAGCTTTTGACAATGGGGATTTCATGCATCTAGTTCGCACGCAAGCGGCATGTTTATTTTTATTTCTTTTCCACAAACTAATCCTATGTGGTTTCAACCAAATAATTCTCAACCACAAACGTGTATTGTAACACCCCATATTTTTAATGTAATTAAAAATGTATATATATCCACAGAAAGGATTAATATGATGATGTATAATGAAAATTAATTAATATATGAAAAAAGAAAAGAAAAGATTGGTTGCATTCGATGTAAATATGTTGCATGCACTGATTTGCAAACATAATGCATTAACATTAAAAGAAAAAGATTCATGCATTGGTTTAATTTAAGTATTGTAACTAACATGAAAAAGAGAAGTAAGGAAAGAACAATAATTATCATTGTTCTAAGACTTATTAACAAAAGACTTTGTAGCTCAGTTGGTTAAGACATTGGATTTGTAACACAGAGGTCGGGGGTTCGAACCCCGGCGGCAGCATAATTTTTATCTCTGTTTTAAAGAGGGCCAACCGAACATGCAAATATATGTACATATACAAATTCAAAATTTGAAAGGATAAGAACGTACATATAAGGAAATAAAGAAAATATATGTATATACATGAGAATATATATATATATATATATATGCAGAAATATATGTATACGAAAGATAAAATTTAAGATAAGGCTATAGTAAATGAAATATGGGAAGAATTAAATAACGGTGCAACATCGTTTGAATTTTGAAAATAAAATGAAAGTTGTGCATATATATATATACGCGTAAAATGGTCGTTAAAGGAATTGTATATATATATAAGAATATTTCATGTGAATAAAACAGTTAGATAAATTCCATGAATTCAAAAGTTCGAAATTCAATTTTCTGCGCCAAAACAGCTTGTGGGACCCAATGCTGACTTAGCACTGCATGTACGATAAGATTTGGCTAGATTCATCTGCGAACCTGGACTATTTTCTTAACTAGGTTCAATGTTGACTCAGCGCTGCGTGTACGATAAGGTCTTGAGCAACTATATAAACAGCCCTGGTCTTCTTCTCTATTCACAATTCTTCTCTACCCTTATGCTGCAAAGATTCTTAGTAAACATGGCTTCCTCTCCTCCTCTTAATCAAATAATAAATAAAATAATATATATAAAATAAATCAAGACGAGGAGGTGCTGCTCAAAGACATTCAAAGAGGAGATTCAAGCTAGAATTCAAGTGAAGATTCGAACGACAGCAACGACCGTTTTTCTACGAATCATAGCAACGCCATCTTTCTATTCTAATCTAATCTCTGTATGTCAGTTATTTCTAGATTTGAACGTTTCTCTTTTCATGACATGAAATTAAAGGAATAAAAGAGTATGCCAATTCTTTCTATTGAATCAGTGCCTATTTCTTTGGACCAAATTAAGAACTGTTATGATTTCGAGGACAAATAAGACTGTAACTATGAAACTATGGATCTTAGAACCATATGCCTCTTCGACTATGAACATTGCCTAAGACTATGAACATTTCCTAGGACTATGAACATTGCCTAAGACTATGAAAATTGCCTATGACTATGGACATTGCCTATGACTATGGACATTGCCTACGACTGTGACCATGAGAATTATTTCCATGACTATAGCCTATACCTTTGATTAGGAAGCAAAACTATTGTCTATGACATAAATCAGACAACTGTGATTAAGCACCTATGGTTCATGACTAGGAAAGTGTTTAAAATTTTGTGACTGTGAACCCGATTATCTATCTTGTCTGTTCTTTGGTTTTAGACCTTGGGAATTTACCTATTAAGTTAGGTCTACCCATTTTCTTGAACCTACGCCTTTATTCTGTCTATTCTAGGTTTTAGACCTTGGAAATTTACCTATTAAGTTAGGTCTACCCATGTTCTTGAACCGACGTCGTTATTCAACCCTTTTTATGCCAATTAGTATGTCTATCTTTTGCATAACATCTTTGGTTCATTCCCTATTTTCTACGAGCCTAGCTTTATTTATAATCTAGACTGAATCACGATTATACGAACGGTGGGAATGCGGTTTGGGCAAAATATGAAATTTACTAGAAACATAGTTATAAACTAGGAAATTGGCATAAATTAGGAACATGTATTATGGCATGTTCATATAAATGCAAATTGGATAAATTTGACATGAATTACAAGATGTGTAATTTGAATCTAGTATTGACATGTAAATCTAGCATTTACATGAATAGTGAACTAGAGTAATAAGTCTAGTTTGACGTAAATTAGAATGTTGAATCGGAGTTAGATTAGCTAATTTGGCATGATAAGTATATTGGCGTAAATGTGAAATTGGCCATAATTGAGAATAACTGTCAGGATTAGAAAAATCATGATTAGTGACACTTAGTTTGGTAAAATCCACATACCAAAAAGCATAAATATGATTTAGAAGGGGAAATGGGCCATAAGGATAAATGTTGACAATTTACATTAAAAGAGTAATTGGGAAATAAGTAAATTAGGATTAATTTACTTATAGAATTTGTCCTAAAAGAGGAAATGTAAATTTAGACAAAATTAAAGGTTTATTAACGGCATCTCTTTTAATGACACACCAAAAATTTCTAGGGTGATAGAGAGGATAGTGTCTAGGCTTGAGTTTGGAAAATACAAGTTTCCTGCTCTCCCTAGCTATCCCTAACTGATCCGACGAACGGGATGGTTACTTTCAAAACTTGATTTGAAAATAAATTGAAACCCTTTGAACTTAGAAAACACGAATATGCCTAACCCGAGGTTAGACTGAGTTGCGATGTAAACCTGCCCGGAACCAACCGACACATCCAGTATTCGCAACAATACCTGTTTAATGTGAGTGGCAGTGGCTTTAATTTATTTAGTTAAAGCTAGAACAAGAATTGTAGGGTTAAGTTAACTAAGACACTTAACCAGTTCAACATGATAACTAGACTGATGGGTGGGGTTAGGTTCAGACTGACACTTAACCATTAATAATAACATGATAGTTAAAACAGACGGACCAGGTTAAGTTAAAAAGGAATACTTAACCAACACAGAGTAAATGGGTAGGGTTAAGAAATAAATACTTAACCAATATAACTTGGTTTGTGGTAGGGTTAAGTCAAAATGATTTGCTGACAACACTTAACCAGTTTAACAGGGTAAATGAAGAGGGTTAAGTTGGCTTGAATTGACTAATGACACTTAACCAATCCAAATTGACGGGAAAGGGAACTAAGTAGAAAACCTTAGTTAAGAAAACAACGATTCTGGAAGCTAAGTGGTAAATCTTAGTTAGTAAAACTAAGTAGTTCTTAGTATAACACGGGAAGGAGTGAATGTCCGTCTGAATAGAAAGAAGGCTCCAACGAATTGGGTTATGAAACCCGAGGCTTCGAGGGGACGTGAGGGTACTCTTGGTATCCCTTGTGAGGCTGCAGATGATCCGCCTGGGCCCACGGAGGTTAAGGTCTGCGTAGAAGAACCAGGGGTATGCCTTGGTTGCAATACATGGCAACCTAAAGACTAGGATGGACCGGCGTGATTCGGCGAGCAAACGGTAGCCCTGTGATAGCGACTCGTCGTCTACCATCCATCTTCAGTCAATCGAGATACGTGAAGCGGAAAGGCGGAGAACTCCAAAAGACCATATACTTGCTATCTAGTTATGGGTGAGGATGGCCATAGGATAGTGGGGCACCGGGGGCCGGCGTATAGTTCTCATTTTACAAGGTGTGCCTTTCATTAGTTGAGGGAGGGGTCAA
Source organism: Allium sativum (assembly GCA_030737875.1). Taxonomy (NCBI): domain Eukaryota; kingdom Viridiplantae; phylum Streptophyta; class Magnoliopsida; order Asparagales; family Amaryllidaceae; genus Allium; species Allium sativum. Next base: position 744,280,739 of record CM060921.1, read on the forward strand.
GTGGGACCATAGCCACTGAAATAAAAACAGACCTTAGCATCTGCATCGGCAGATATCTGAAAGCTCCCGACCGAGTTCTGTATTCCTTGATTTGCCCTGTCACAGGACTCGGACCGCACATTACAGGACATGTGCATCTAGACAAGCGATAACGATTCGCGATACATGCGTGGGGAAGTATAGGAACATATACCACTCTAGGTGGTGTGTCCTAGACTTGGGGGCATCGTTCGACAGGTAGCGTAATCCCTAGTTGGACTAGGTCGCATAAACCCTGAACTCGAGAAGCGTTCAGCAGATAGCGTAAACTCTAGTTAAATCTAGAAAGCACTTGATAGAAAACCCTAGATTTGATCTAGGTAATAAATAATGAATGTATGCCGGAAGGCAATGGAAAATACAGGGATTGGGATCACGTTATCGTTACTAGATGGGACACTAGATAGGCGGTGCAGAGATATAGAAACCAGTATAACAAGGAAATAGCGAAGCGGCGAATTATTAAAGCATATCCAGTTTATCTTATCTTAGCATATCTTGTGATTACCTTGTCCAATCATGTTGACCCTATCATCATGGTGTAATCTTGTATTCAGTTAATTCATGTCGTCTTGTTTTTCCATGTTCACATGCTAGAAGTTACTGGACTTACTCAGGCTTTATGTCTGACTCTGTTTTTCTTTCGTCTTCTTTTCTTCCGTTCCCCCCAGGTAGTAGAGGAGGGAGTAGTATAGCTCAGGTTAAGTTGGACTGTCACTCTTTCCCAGCTTGAAGATCTGTCGAAGTTTGCTTGGACTCTCTTATCATATGCTATGGCTGGCTCTTGCTAAAATTTGGGGAAATATAAATGTTGTTTTATGCTTCTTTATTTTGTAAGACAGATGACACTCTGATATTGTAAAGAAATCTTTGTACAAACTATTTTATCAATAAAGCAAAGTTCTATTTTTCGCTGTTTAATTTCTGTCTGTCTTGTAATTTATCTGCATCTTTTACCATAAATGCTCCACAGAACTTAGTGCATTCCCTTTGTGAGTGACGCTAACGGATGTGGGGTGTTACACATGGTATCAGAGCTGAAGGTTACCAGATCAGATAAAGGATTTGAAAAATTATTTTCAAACGGTTTTAAAAGAAGCATTTTCAAAAGAAGAGATTTGTTTTAAAGGCATATTCCCCAAAGCCATACGCACTATCTTCTCTTCCTCTGTTTAAATTCTTATCTCCTTCTTTCTTGAGTCTCTGGGGCTCCTGGCTTTCTAGGAGGTAACCTCATCGAAGGGCAAAGTAGTGCCCGGCTTCCATCCATAGCCGTAGTTGTTTTATCTACGGGCAGTTTTCTTTCAAAGCTTATAAGGTTTTCCGGATGATGGAGGCAGTTTTCGAGAGATTTGTCGACATGACTACACAAGGAAGGGGATGAGGAGTTTGGCTAAGGAGCATAACCCTAGGATGAGGATTTCATGGATGTAGACTTAGCACACGAAGGAGGAAGAAATTATAAAACCTAAGACAAGAGGAAATATCTTTACTAGGATATGATAGGGCATATACTTAAGGACAAGGGCAAGAACAAAGACGAGATTTTCATAAGGACAAGTACATGCTTTCGCCACCAAGTGTACCTAGGAGAAAGGTAGTCCGGTTGGAAGAGTCTAGTTTTCCGTTCGTGCTATTTCCTTAGGTTCTAGCGCTTCTCATTTGTTCATATCCACTTCCATAGTTGGGTCTCTGCACCATAGTACTTGTATAGTAGAAAGATCCCACTAGAGTCTCAAATCCAATTGGTGGTCCGACCAGTTTATTTTTTTGTTAGTAGGGATTTGAGAATAGCTATCGAGTTTGCTTATATCATCTCACGTAGATCATCTAAATTCGGGGTAGATATTCCTTGGGTGCTTGTCTGATATTGGTTTAGGCCTTCGGGGCTTGTACTTGAGGAATGTCGAGTTCGGTTTGGATGGTTTGCGGGAGAGATGAATAGTTGTGGTAGGCACTCCAAAGAGCACGTAGTGACCTTTTGACTCTTATAGTTATGGCATGACGGATAAGAGGGAAACCTCTAATCGTCTTAATACGTATACTTGGTATCGTGATTGACATCTGTTTATTTTGGAATTGGAGGTCGGAAACTTCACAATCGTGAAGTTAAATTACTTAAGATACAGTGGAGTAAAGCTCAAGAAGGCAAGATACTAGCGTCATACCCTTTTTCTTAAGGGTGTATCCTTGATTTCTTTGTTTAGGATCTTTGCGCATAATTGTTTCTCTCTTTCCAAAGTATATCACCTAGGTCATATCTTCGATCCTTAGGTAGAAGCCAATGGATGTAAACATGTATTTGAAACATGTTATGGTTGATGGTTGCAAGTGGTTGCTAATGGTTGTTTGTGAATGCATATGCATACGTATTAGACACTAGATCAGTTTGGACGTTTTCATATTGCGTTTACAGATATGTATTTAAGTTGAGCCTGATATGTTATCATATGGATGTTACATATGGATGAATGGCCGTGCACGCATGTAGTATTTACGTAACTAGGGATGCTTGCATACATGATTGGACGCATGGCACCGACATGATTCGCATTAAGGAGGTCGACTGAATCAGTAGACCGCCTGATTTTACAGTAGATAAAGACATATACACACACTATGCATATGAACATGAAAGCATTAGAAATCTTTTAAGGACAATGGATGCCTGTGATTGGATGGTTGAGTAGATGGGTGATTGGATGGTAGGACACATTCTTCCTAACTAGAAGATTTCAGGGACGAAATCCTTTTAAGTGGGGGAGAATGTAACAACCCGTATTTTTAATGTAATTAAAAATGTATATATATCCATAGATAGGATTAATATGATGATGTATAATGAAAATTAATTAATATATGAAAAAAAAAAGATTGGCTGCATGCGATGTAAATATGTTGCATGCACTGATTTGCAAACATAATGCATTAGCATTAAAAGAAAAAGATTCATGCATTGGTTTAATTTAAGTATTGTAACTAACATGAAAAAGAGAAGTAAGGAAATAACAATAATTATCATTGTTCTAAGACTTATTAACAAAAGACTTTGTGGCTCAGTTGGTTAAGGCATTGGATTTGTAACATGGAGGTCGGGGGTTCGAACCCCGGCGGCAACATAATTTTTATCTCTATTTTAAAGAGGGCCAACTGAACATGCAAATATATGTACATATACAAATTCAAAATTTGAAAGGATAAGAACGTACATATACGGAAATAAAGAAAATATATGTATATACATGAGAATATATATATATATATATATATATATATGCAGAAATATATGTATACGAAAGATAAAATTTAAGATAAGGCTATAGTAAATGAAATATGGCAAGAATTAAATAACAGTGCAACATCGTTTAAATTTTGAAAATAAAATGAAAGTTGTGTGTATATATTTATACACGTAAAATGGTCGTTAAAGGAATTGTATACATATAAGAATATTTCATGTGAATAAAACAGTAAAATAAATTCCAGGAATTCAAAAGTTCGAAATTCAAATTTCTGCGCCAAAACAGCTTGTGGGACCCAATGCTGACTTAGCACTGCATGTACGATAAGATTTGGCTAGATTCATCAGCGAACCTGGACTATTTTCTTAACTAGGTTCAACGCTGACTCAGCGCTGCGTGTACGATAAGGTCTTGAGCAACTATATAAACTGCCCTGGTCTTCTTCTCTATTCACAATTCTTCTCTATCCTTATGCTGCAAAGATTCTTAGTAAACATGGCTTCCTCTCCTCCTCTTAATCAAATAATAAATAAAATAATATATATAAAATAAATCAAGAAGAGGAGGTGCTGCTCAAAGACTTTCAAAGAGGAGATTCAAGCTAGAATTCAAGTGAAGATTCGAACGACTGCAACGACCGTTTTTCTACGAATCATAGCAACGCCATCTTTCTATTCTAATCTAATCTCTGTAAGTCAGTTATTTCTAGATTTGAACGTTTCTCTTTTCGTGACATGAAATTAAAGGAATAAAAGTGTATGCCAATTCTTTCTATTGAATCAGTGCCTATTTCTTTGGACCAAATTAAGAACTGTTATGATTACGAGGACAAATAAGACTGTAACTATGAAACTATGGACCTTAGAACCATATGCCTCTTTGACTATGAACATTGCCTAAGACTATGAACGTTGCCTAAGACTATGAACATTTCCTAAGACTATGAACATTGCCTATGACTATGGACATTGCCTATGACTATGGACATTGCCTATGACTGTGACTTTGACCATGAGAATTATTTCCATGACTATAGCCTATACCTTTGATTAGGAAGCAAAACTATTGTCTATGACATAAATGGGACAACTGTGATTAAGCACCTATGGTTCATGACTAGGAAAGTGTTTAAAATTTTGTGACTGTGAACCCGATTATCTATCTTGTATGTTCTTTGGTTTTAGACCTTGGGAATTTACCTATAAAGTTAGGTCTACCCATGTTCTTGAACCTACGCCATTATTCTTTCTATTCTAGGTTTTAGACCATGGGAATTTACCTATTAAGTTAGGTCTACCCATTTTCTTGAACCGACGTCGTTATTCAACCCTTTTTATGCCAATTAGTATGTCTATCTTTTGCATAGCATCTTTGGTTCATTCCCTATTTTCTACGAGCCTAGCTTTATTTATAATCTAGACTGAATCACGATTATACGAACGGTGGGAATGCGGTTTGGGCAAAATATGAAATTTACTAGAAACATAGTTATAAACTAGGAAATTGGCATAAATTGGGAACATGTATTATGGCATGTTCATATAAATCCAAATTGGATAAATTTGACATGAATTATAAGATGTGTAATTTGAATCTAGTATTGACATGTAAATCTAGCATTTACATGAATAGTGAACTAGAGTAATAAGTCTAGTTTGATCTAAATTAGAATGTTGAATCGGAATTAGATTAGCTAATTTGGCACGATAAGTATATTGGCATAAATGTGAAATTGGCCATAATTGAGAATAAGTGTCAGGATTAGAAAAATCAAGGTTAGTGACACTTAATTTGGTAAAATCCACATACCTAAAAGAATAAATATGATTTAGAAGGGGAAATAGGCCATAAGAATAAATGTTGACAATTTACATTAAAAGAGTAATTGGGAAATAAGTAAATTAGGATTAATTTACTTACAGAATTTGTCCTAAAAGAGGAAATGTAAATTTAGACAAAATTAAAGGTTTATTAATGGCATCTCTTTTAATGACACACCAAAAAGTTCTAGGGTGACAGAGAGGATAGTGTCTAGGCTTGAGTTTGGAAAATACAAGTTTCCTGCTCTCCCTGGCTATCCCTAACTGATCCGATGAACGGGATGGTTACTTTCAAAACTAGATTTGAAAATAAGTTGAAACCCTTTGAACTTAGAAAACACGAATATGCCTAACCCGAGGTTAGACTGAGTTGCGATGTAAACCTGCCCGGAACCAACCGGCACATCCAGTATTCGCAACAATACCTGTCTAATGTGAGTGGTAGTGGCTTTAATTTATTTAGTTAAAGCTAGAACAAGAATAGTAGGGTTAAGTTAACTAAGACACTTAACCAGTTCAACATGATAACTAGACTGATGAGTGGGGTTAGGTTCAGACTGACACTTAACCATTAATAATAACATGATAGTTAAAACAGACGGGCCAGGTTAAGTTAAAAAGGAATACTTAACCAACACAGAGTAAATGGGTAGGGTTAAGAAATAAATACTTAACCAATATAACCTGGTTTGTGGTTGGGTTAAGTCAACATGAGTTACTGACAACACTTAACCAGTTTAACAGGGTAAATGAATAGAGTTAAGTTGGCTTGAATTGACTAATGACACTTAACCAATCCAAATTGACGGGAAAGGGAACTAAGTAGAAAACCTTAGTTAAGAAAACAACGATTCAGGAAACTAAGTGGTAAATCTTATTTAGTAAAACTAAGTAGTAATTCTTAGTATAACACGGGAAGGAGTGAATGTCCGTCTGAATAGAAAGAAGGCTCCAATGAATTGGGTTACGAAGCCCGAGGCTTCAAGGGGACGTGATGGTACTCTTGGTATCCCACTGTTAGTCTGCAGATGATCCGCCTGGGCCCACGGAGGTTAAGGTCTGCATAGAAGAACCAGGGATATGCCTTGGTTGCAATACATGGCAACCTAAAGACTAGGATGGACCGGCGTGATTCGGCGAGCAAACGATAGCCCTGTGATTGCGACTCGACGTCTACCATCCATCTTCAGTCAATCGAGATACGTGAAGCGGAAAGGCGGAGAACTTCAAAAGACCATATACTTGCTATCTAGTTATGGGTGAGGATGGCCATAGGATAGTGGGGCACCGGGGGCCGGCGTATAGTTCTCATTTTACAAGGTGTGCCTTTCATTAGTTGAGGGCGGGGTCAAGTGGGACCATAGCCACTGAAATAAAAACAGACCTTAGCATCTGCATCGGCAGATATCTGAAATCTCCCGACCGAGTTCTGTATTCCTTGATTTGCCTTGTCACAGGACTCGGACCGCACATTACAGGACATGTGCATCTAGACAAGTGATAACGATTCGCGATACATGCGTGGGGAAGTATAGGAACATATACCACTCTAGGTGGTGTGTCCTAGACTTGGGGGCATCGTTCGACTGGTAGCGTAATCCCTAGTTGGACTAGGTGGCATAAACCCTGAACTCGAGAAGCGTTCAGAGATAGCGTAAACTCTAGTTAAATCTAGAAAGCACTTGATAGAAAACCCTAGATTTGATCTTGGTAATAAATAATGAATGTATGCCGGAAGGCAATGGAAAATACAGGGATTGGGATCACGTTATCGTTACTAGATGGGACACTAGATAGGCGGTGCAGAGATATAGAAACCAGTATAACAAGGAAATAGCGAAGCGACGAAGTATTAGAGCGTATCCAGTTTATCTTATCTTAGCATATCTTATGATTACCTTGTCCAATTATGTTGACCGTATCATCATGGTGTAATCTTGTATTCAGTTAATTCATGTCGTCTTATTTTTCCATGTTCACATGCTAGAAGTTACTGGACTTACTCAGGCTTTATGTCTGACTCTGTTTTTCTTTCGTCTTCTTTTCTTCCATTCCCCCCTCCCCCCCCCCCCCCCAAGGTAGTAGAGGAGGGAGTAGTATAGCTCAGGTTAAGTTGGACTGTCACTCTTTCCCAGCTTGATGATCTGTCGAAGTTTGCTTGGATTCTCTTATCAGATGCTATGGCTGGCTCTTGCTAAAATTTGGGGAAATATTAAATGTTGTTTTATGCTTCTTTATTTTGTAAGACAGATGACACTCTGATATTGTAAAGAAATCTTTGTACATACTATTTTATCAATAAAGCAAAGTTTTATTTTCCGCTGTTTAATTTCTGTCTGTCTTGTAATTTATCTGCATCTTTTACCCTAAATGCTCCACAGAACTTAGTGCATTCCCTTTGTGAGTGACACTAACGGATGGGGCGTGTTACACATGGTATCAGAGCTGAAGGTTACCAGATCAGATAAAGGATTTGAAAAATTAATTTCAAACAGTTTTAAAAGAAGCATTTTCAAAAGAAGAGATTTGTTTTAAAGGCATATTCCCCAAAGCCATACACACTATCTTCTCTTCCTCTGTTTAAATTCTTGTCTCCTTCTTTCTTGAGTCTCTGGGCTCCTGGCTTTCTGGGAGGTAACCTCATCGAAGGGCAAAGTAGTGCCCGGCTTCCATCCATAGCCGTAGTTGTTTCATCTACGGGCAGTTTTCTTTCAAAGCTTATATGGTTTTCCAGACGATGGAGGCAGTTTTCGAGAGATTTGTCAACATGACTACACACGGAAGGGGATGAGGAGTTTGGCTAAGGAGCATAACCCTAGGATGAGGAATTCATGGATGTAGACTTAGCACACTTAGGAGGAAGAAATTATAAAACCTAAGACAAGAGGAAGTATCTTTACTAGGGTATGATAGGGCATATACTTAAGGACAAGGGCAAGAACAAGGACGAGATTTTCAGAAGGACAAGTACATGCTTTCGCCACCAAGCGTACCTAGGAGAAAGGTAGTCTGGTTGGAAGAGTCTAGTTTTCCGTTCGTGCTATTTCCTTAGGTTCTAGCGCTTCTCATTTGTTCATATCCACTTCCATAGTTGGGTCTCTGCACCATAGTACTTGTATAGTAGAAAGATCCCACTAGAGTCTCAAATCCAATTGGTGGTCCGACCAGTTTATTTTTATGTTAGTAGGGATTTGAGAATAGCTATCGAGTTTGCTTATATCATCTCACGTAGATCGTCTAAATTCGGGGGAGATATTCCTTGGGTGCTTGTCTGATATTGGTTTAGGACTTTGGGGCTTGTACTTGAGGAATGTCGAGTTCGGTTTGGATGGTTTGCGGGAGAGATGAATAGTTGTGGTAGGCACTCCAAAGAGTACGTAGTGAATTTTCGACTCGTATAGTTATGGCATGACGGATAAGAGGGAAACCTTTAATCATCTTAGTACGTATACTTGGTACTGTGATTGACATCTGTTTATTTTGGAATTGGAGGTCGGTAACTTCACAATCGTGAAGTTAAATTAGTTAAGATACAGTGGAGTAAAGCTCAAGAAGGCAAGATACTAGCGTCATGCCCTTTTTCTTAAGGGTGTATCCTTGATTTCTTTGTTTAGGAGTTTGCGCATAATTGTTTCTCTCTTTCCAAAGTATATCACCTAGGTCGTATCTTCGATCCTTAGGTAGAAGCCAATGGATGTAAACATGTATTTGAAACATGTTATGGTTGATGGTTGCAAGTGGTTGCTAATGGTTGCTTGTGAATGCATATGCATACGTATTAGACACTAGATCAGTTTGGACGTTTTCATATTGCATTTACATATATGTATTTAAGTTGAGCCTGATATGTTATCATATGGATGTTGCATATGGATGAATGGCCGTGCATGCATGTAGTATTTACGTAACTAGGGATGCTTGCATACATGATTGGACGCATGGCACCGACATGATTCGCATTAAGGAGGTCGACTGAATCAGTAGAACGCCTGATTTTACAGTAGATAAAGACATATACACACACTATGCATATGAACATGAAAGCATTAGAAATCTTTTAAGGACAATGGATGCCTGTGATTGGATGGTTGAGTAGATGGGTGATTCGATGGTAGGACACATTCTTCCTAACTAGAAGATTTCGGGGACGAAATCCTTTTAAGTGGGGGAGAATGTAACACCCCGTATTTTTAATGTAATTAAAAATGTATATATCCACAGATAGGATTAATATGATGATGTATAATGAAAATTAATTAATATATGAAAAAAAAAGATTGGTAGCATGCGATGTAAATATGTTGCATGCACTGATTTGCAAACATAATTCATTAACATTAAAAGAAAAAGATTCATGCATTGGTTTAATTTAAGTATTGTAACTAACATGAAAAAGAGAAGTAAGGAAAGAACAATAATTATCATTGTTCTAAGACTTATTAACAAAAGGCTTTGTAGCTCAGTTGGTTAAGGCATTGGATTTGTACATGGAGGTCGGGGGTTCGAACCCCGGCGGCAGCATAATTTTTATCTCTGTTTTAAAGAGGGCCAACTGAACATGAAAATATATGTACATATACAAATTCAAAATTTAAAAGGATAAGAACGTACATATAAGGAAATAAAGAAAATATACGTATATACATGAGAATATATATATATATATATATATATGCAGAAATATATGTATACGAAAGATAAAATTTAAGATAAGGCTATAGTAAATGAAATATGGCAAGAATTAAATAACGGTGCAACATCGTTTGAATTTTGAAAATAAAATGAAAGTTGTGTGTGTGTGTGTATATATATATATGCGTAAAATGGTCGTTAAAGGAATTGTATACATATAAGAATATTTCATGTGAATAAAACAGTTAAATAAATTCCAGGAATTCAAAAGTTCGAAATTCAAATTTCTACGCCAAAACAGCTTGTGGGACCCAAAGCTGACTTAGCACTGCATGAACGATAAGATTTGGCTAGATTCATCTGCGAACCTGGACTATTTTCTTAACTAGATTTAATGCTGACTCAGCGCTGCGTGTACGATAAGGTCTTGAGCAACTATATAAACAGCCCTGGTCTTCTTCTCTATTCACAATTCTTCTCTACCCTTATGCTGCAAAGATTCTTAGTAAACATGGCTTCCTCTCCTCCTCTTAATCAAATAATAAATAAAATAATATATATAAAATAAATCAAGACGAGGAGGTGCTGCTCAAAGACTTTCAAAGAGGAGATTCAAGCTAGAATTCAAGTGAAGATTCGAACGACTTCAACGACCGTTTTTCTATGAATCATAGCAATGCCATCTTTCTATTCTAATCTAACCTCTGTAAGTCAGTTATTTCTAGATTTGAACGTTTCTCTTTTCGTGACATGAAATTAAAGGAATAAAAGAGTATGCTAATTCTTTCTATTGAATCAGTGCCTATTTCTTTGGACCAAATTAAGAACTGTTATGATTTCGAGGACAAATAAAACTGTAACTATGAAACTATGGACCTTAGAACCATATGCCTCTTTGACTATGAACATTGCCTAAGACTATGAACATTGCCTAAGACTATGAACATTGCCTATGACTATGGACATTGCCTGTGACTAAGGACATTGCCTTTGACTGTGACTGTGACCATGAGAATTATTTCCATGACTATAGCCTATACCTTTGATTAGGAAGCAAAACTATTGTCTATGACATAAATGGGACAACTGTGATTAAGCACCTATGGTTCATGACTAGGAAAGTGTTTAAAATTTGTGACTGTGAACCCGATTATCTATCTTGTCTGTTCTTTGGTTTTAGACCTTGGGAATTTACCTATTAAGTTAGGTCTACCCATGTTCTTGAACCTACGCCTTTATTCTGTCTATTCTTGGTTTTAGACCTTGGGAATTTACCTATTAAGTTAGGTCTACCCATGTTCTTGAACCGACGTCGTTATTCAACCCTTTTTATGCCAATTAGTATGTCTATCTTTTGCATAGCATCTTTGGTTCATTCCCTATTTTCTACGAGCCTAGCTTTATTTATAATCTAGACTGAATCACGATTATACGAACGGTGGGAATGCGGTTTGGGCAAAATATGTAATTTACTAGAAACAAAGTTATAAACTAGGAAATTGGCATAAATTGGGAACATGTATTATGGCATGTTCATATAAATGCAAATTGGATAAATTTGACATGAATTATAAGATGTGTAATTTGAATCTAGTATTGACATGTAAATCTAGCATTTACATGAATAGTGAACTAGAGTAATAAGTCTAGTTTGACGTAAATTAGGATGTTGAATCGGAATTAGGTTAGCTAATTTGGCATGATAAGTATATTGGCATAAATGTGAAATTGCCCATAATTGAGAATAACTGTCAGGATTAGAAAATTCATGGTTAGTGACACTTAATTTGGTAAAATCCACATACCAAAAAGAATAAATATGATTTAGAAGGGGAAATGGGCCATAAGAATAAATGTTGACAATTTACATTAAAAGAGTAATTGGGAAATAAGTAAATTAGGATTAATTTACTTATAGAATTTATCCTAAAAGAGGAAATGTAAATTTAGACAAAATTAAAGGTTTATTAACGGCATCTCTTTTAATGACATACCAAAAAGTTCTAGTGTGACAGAGAGGATAGTGTCTAGGCTTGAGTTTGAAAAATACAAGTTTCCTTCTCTCCCTGGCTATCCCTAAATGATCCGAAGAACTGGATGGTTACTTTCAAAACTTGATTTGAAAATAAGTTGAAACCCTTTGAACTTAGAAAACACGAATATGCCTAACCCGAGGTTAGACTGAGTTGCGATGTAAACCTGCCCGGAACCAACCGGCACATCCAATATTCGCAACAATACCTGTCTAATGTGAGTGGTAGTGACTTTAATTTATTTAGTTAAAGCTAGAACAAGAATAGTGGGTTAAGTTAACTAAGACACTTAACCAGTTCAACATGATAACTAGACTGATGGGTGGGGTTAGGTTCAGACTGACACTTAACCATTAATAATAACATGATAGTTAAAACAGACGGGCTAGGTTAAGTTAAAAAGGAATACTTAACCAACACAGAGTAAATGGGTAGGGTTAAGAAATAAATACTTAACCAATATAACTTGGCTTGTGGTAGGGTTAAGTCAACATGAGTTACTGAAAACACCTAACCAGTTTAACAGGGTAAATGAAGAGGGTTAAGTTGGTTTGAATTGACTAATGACACTTAACCAATCCAAATTGACGGGAAAGGGAACTAAGTAGAAAACCTTAGTTAAGAAAACAACGATTCTGGAAACTAAGCGGTAAATCTTAGTTAGAAAAACTAAGTAGTAATTCTTAGTATAACACGGGAAGGAGTGAATGTCCGTCTGAATAGAAAGAAGGCTCCAACGAATTGGGTTACGAAGCCCGAGGCTTCGAGGGGACGTGAGGGTACTCTTGGTATCCCTCTGTGAGGCAGCAGATGATCCGCCTGGGCCCACGGAGGTTAAGGTCTACGTAGAAGAACCAAGGGTATGCCTTGGTTGCAATACATGACAACCTAAAGACTAGGATGGACCGCGTGATTCGGCGAGCAAACGGTAGCCCTGTGATAGCGACTCGTCGTCTACCATCCATCTTCAGTCAATCGAGATACGTGAAGCGGAAAGGTGGAGAACTCCAAAAGACCATATACTTGCTATCTAGTTATGGGTGAGGATGGCCATAGGATAGTGGGGCACCGGGGGCCGGCGTATAGTTCTCATTTTACAAGGTGTGCCTTTCATTAGTTGAGGGAGGGGTCAAGTGGGAAGATAGCCACTGAAATAAAAACAGACCTTAGCATCTGCATCGACAGATATCTGAAAGCTCCCGACCGAGTTCTGTATTCCTTGATTTGACCTGTCACAGGACTCGGACCGCACATTACAGGACATGTGCATCTAGACAAGCGATAACGATTCGCGATACATGCGTGGGGAAGTACAAGAACATATGCCACTCTAGGTGGTGTGTCCTAGACTTGGGGGCATCGTTCGACAGGTAGCGTAATCCCTAGTTGGACTAGGTCGCATAAACCCTGAACTCGAGAAGCGTTCAGCAGATAGCGTAAACTCTAGTTAAATCTAGAAAGCACTTGATAGAAAACCCTAGATTTGATCTAGGTAATAAATAATGAATGTATGCCGGAAGGCAATGGAAAGTACAGGGATTGGGATCACGTTATCGTTACTAGATGGGACACTAGATAGGCGGTGCAGAGATATAGAAACCAGTATAACAAGGAAATAGCGAAGCGGCGAAGTATTAGAGCGTATCTAGTTTATCTTATCTTAGCATATCTTGTGATTACCTTGTCCAATCATGTTGACCTATCATCATGGTGTAATCTTGTATTCAGTTAATTCATGTCGTCTTGTTTTTCCATGTTCACATGCTAGAAGTTACTGGACTTACTCAGGCTTTATGTCTGACTCTGTTTTTCTTTCGTCTTCTTTTCTTCCGTTCCCCCCCCCCAAGGGAGTTGAGGAGGGAGTAGTATAGCTCAGGTTAAGTTGGACTGTCACTCTTTCCCAGCTTGAAGATCTGTCGAAGTTTGCTTGGATTCTCTTATCTGATGCTATGGCTGGCTCTTGCTAAAATTTGGGGAAATATAAATGTTGTTTTATGCTTCTTTATTTTGTAAGACAGATGACACTCTGATATTGTAAAGAAATCTTTGTACAAACTATTTTATCAATAAAGCAAAGTTTTATTTTCCGCTGTTTAATTTCTGTCTGTCATGTAATTTATCTGCATCTTTTACCCTAAATGCTCCACAGAACTTAGTGCATTCCCTTTGTGAGTGACACTAACGGATGTGGGGTGTTACAGGTATTTTTCAACCACAATCAATCAATTTGAACCACAAACAATTCTAATCTACCAATCGCTATCAATCAATTTTCACACCAATCACAACCAATAAATATCGTCCATGGTTTGTGGACGAGGCACACACACACACACACAAACATATATATATATATATATATATATATAAGTATATTTCACTTCTATTCAACACATATATAATTTTTACAACGCATATATAACTTATACATCGAACGTACAACTTATACAACGCTTATACATGAGGTGTACAACGATTATATAACTCATACATCGACTATATAATTTATACATCGTTGTTTTCCATATCGTTTATAATTCAAAAATCTCACATTGGGTTCTACTCCACCAAAAATAGCAGGAGGCTCAGTAAAATATGCGGTCTCTTCTAGAATGTAGAAGATGTCCACACGAGTCCACTGTCTCTTGTTTCACTGAATTTCGTCAACAAACGAAAAAGATATGATTTTTACAGTGAAATCATAAACCGTAGCGCTTTAAAGTGCTATTAAACAGTTAAAATAAATTCAGCCGTTACCTTTCTGAAATCGTTCAAAATTAGGTTTAGCTTTTTCGGTTAATCCATGAAGCTATAGCACGATCGGACCGTACAACGTTGAAGAGGGAGGAGAGGGCATTGCGGCGCCGGTGGTGGCGTCCAGTTCGACGCTGGCATGGAGGGGCAGCGGCCCTTTGAAGTCGCCGACTTCGGGGCACGATTCTCGAAGCAGGGTCGACGAGGGAGGGAGCGGCTTATACGGATTTGAAGAGGAGAAGAGGATCTACAAAAAGTTCAACAGGGCCAGGGGCTATCGATGATCATGGCGGTTGGAAAATGATCGGGAAGCTTTTGAAGTGTTTCTGTCGTCGATCGGGGGGGGGGGGAGAGAATTTTCCTTTTTTAAAAAAAAAAAAATTCTGATTGGCCGGGAGCTTTTAAAAGAGGGTTTTCTAACACGACCTCCAATCCAAACCCAATGACCATCGTCGTCAGCTAAATACCCCCATTTCGAACACAATGGGATATGTTTCGTAGGCCCATTCAGGTGTTTCAGTCAGTTTTCCTTCAAATTAAAATATAAAACATTCAATATTAAGTTTGAACGTACATTTCAATTCGCCGGGGCCACATATTGATTTTAAAAATTCCCGAAAAATAAATCTAGCTAAGTTTTGACGATACGGTCCCAACAAAACTAATTTCATCGAATTCTGAGATCGTTTGAAAATTGGCCTTTTTCTGGTCGATCCAATTTAATAGAAATCGACCAAACACATTTTCTTTTGCCATGCTCACATACTAGCTTCAAAAATTATAAAATTTAAAACCTAGCAATAATTTGACATCCCGGATCCAACAAAAGTGGTTTCGTCAAATTCTGAAGTCGTTTGCAAAATGGCCATTTTCACGGGCTATATAAATTCTATAGCGACCTTTCTGAAAATTCATTTTGCCATAACTTTTGCTTCCCGCTATGAAACTTCGAGTTTTCAGATTCGTTAGAAAGATATTCACTAACAGATTCAAATATTTTTGGTTTTACTAAAATCCGTTTTGCTTTGCACCCGGTACAGTCAGTCAAAGTTTGAATTCAAATTTTGAAACTACCGCGCCATTTCAGGCCTTGTTTATAATTAGAAATAATTATATTCATTTTCAAACGTCGATTCAAACTTACTTTTCGTCGTTACTATTTAAAATATTTATTTTAAATATTTAAAATACACTAAAATAGCCAATTTAAATTTTTTAAATTGGTTCAGATTTTACGGGTTGTTACATCTAATGAGATATTATATTGATCCAGAAGTATCATCCTCAAAGTAATATTTGAAAGTTATAACGATGCATTATCTTGATCTAGAAGAATCAAGCACCACATCAAGGAATAACATCTCAAATATGTTATTTAAGTTAATCTGTATTTTTATCCTTAACTAAGGTTTTTCCCACTGGGTTTTCCTTTGTAAGGTTTTTACTGAAGAATTGTATTGATCCAGAAGTATCATTCTACATTTAATGTAGTAAATTATTGAAAATACGTTTTTGTACTCTTTTTTCCTTCACTAAGATTTTTCCCATAGGGTTTTTCTTAGTAAGGTTTTAATGAGGCATTACATCGATCCTGAAGTATCGAACTATTATAAGAAATATCATTTTAATATGACAATATCTATGAGGGGGAGCAATAATTTTTCAAGGGGGGTAATTTCAAGCTAATATAAGAGCATTCAAGAATTTGAAGACACATATTCAAGGAGGAGTGTTAAAGTTACCTTTCTGATCCACATAAAGCAAAATCACAAACTGGATATGTGTTTACAAACAACAATGCAGCTATTTCATGAAGATCTACAAAACAAACATTGGAAGCAACATCATCCAATCATTCTGAAATTTTAGCACTAAATGAAGTGAGTCGAGAATGTGTTTAGTTAAGGTCATTAATTGAACATATTCGAAACACATGTCAACTTCCCTTAACTATAGAAAGATCAACTATTATTTATGAGGACAATGCAGCATGCGTAGCTCAGATTCAAGCAGGATATATCAAGGGTGATAGGACAAAACATACTCCTTCTAAATTCTTTTTCACACATGAACTTCAAAATAGAAGTGAAGCAAATCCAATCTCAAGAAAATCCAACAGATCTATTCACGAAGGCACTTCCATAATCAACATTGCAGAAGGCGATATATAAAATTGGTATACGCAGCTTGCATCGCCAAACTATTTGAATAATGCGTTATGAATAAGGAGGAGCGTATATTATGATGTAATGCACTCTTTTCCTTCACTAATATTTTTCTCACTGGGTTTTTATTAGTAGGGTTTTTAACGAGGCATTATTTTGATTCAGAAGTATCAACCCTCATTGGAACATTGTCAATATGTTTCCTGGAGATAAAATAAAATTGTACTCTTTTCTTTGTTTATGATTTTTCCCACAGGGTTTTTCATAAAAAGGTTTTTAATGAGGCAAATAATATTATCATCTTTACATACGCATATTCAAGGGGGAGTATTGTAATACATATAAGTGAATATGCATTTGTCATATTATTTTTAGTCCCACGTTTTCGGTGTAAGGCTAACATCAGCTCCAAAGCCAATGTATAAGAGAGCCAATGTAATAGAATTATGTACACTGAATCAAGAGAAATAAAAATGTCTCCCTTATCTCTTATGTTTTTTCTAATGTCTTCTCTTTTATGATATGTTCTATTTTATTTCATAATAAAGATAGGTTCTTTTTTTTTTTAATTCTAGGTCAAATTTCTCCAAGTTGCCGTGGAATACAAAAGGAAGATAGGATTTATTGTCACATTTTACGTTGCAGAATGTGCATTTGGAATAAATAAATTTAATAATCAAAATCGTGGTTATTTTGGATGGTGAAGATGTTTGCAAATGCATAAATCTTCTGTAGATAATCTAATAACCGAACCAAAACCACACGGGCCTACAAAGCATCAGTTTGACTGGGATGCTGTAATCTCAATATCCTCCTTGTAGAAGTATGACTTTTAAGATATTTTCCATGGTTCTTTTCTCCAACCTCCTCGGTATTTGTTAAAAAAGAAATAAAGCTTTCCTATATGTAATGGAACAGTGTCCATGAATTTATATGAACTTAACTAATCATTTATGACATACTAATGACATCACATATTTTTGACTTTTAGTAGAATCTGTAGATCAATTTGTAAATATTTTGTTTGCATAACCTACAAAAAATAGGCTTAGAGAAATTATTCCCAGATAAGTTGTTTATTTCATGCATCCTATTTTTAAGCATCAAGTTCAGTAAGCAATATACGCGTTCATGCAAGCACACATCTTTTAAACAAATCTAGCAATAATTGGAATTTTAGAAGTTTTATGCCTGCATTTAATTCTATTGAATAAAATACTTAAGTTGGTTTTCATGGTTTTGCAATGTAAGCAAGAGAAGATCTTGTTTGCCGAGTCCAGCATCTTTTACTTTTTGTTAGAAAATATTACACAAGTTTAGGTATTTGTTGAATTGCAGCCTATTCCTATTCTTGCATGTGGGTTACACACCTTTGCCTACTTTTTATATCATTTTTCAAAAAAAAAAAGGAAATAAAAAAAAGGCATAATACTTATTGAGATTATTTGTTGGTTTTCGTATTTTCAGTTGAGAGTAAATGAATTGAATGTATTGACATAATTGAATCTTTATTGATAATGCAGTGATTGTTACATAAATTTGACAATACACTGTTTCGGTGTTACATACTATGTCAAACCGACCGTTAGGGAGGTTTGCCTACTGTAGGTGGAAATCAATTTTCGTCGGAAGCCAAAAACAGTTGCCTGCTTCGTCTCTTCCGTGTTCCATCCGTCTTTCACGCTCCCCATTTCTCTCCATTTTTTCCTTGTTCCCGTTTCTTCTTTGAATTTTAAAATCAAAGTTTTTCATCTAACTCGTTTTTTTCGATAATTCAAGTTGACAATTTCTACCTCATATCCGATCTTAATTGGAGAACAACGGTTTGATAAAGTTCCATGCTCGATCTGAATCTCATCACAAATCTGTTGCTCCTCACTCATTACCCAATCTGTTATTCTTCCTTATTCAAATCAATTTTATACACATGAAATCAAATAAGGCGATCTTCTCTATTCTAATCAATTCGCGATTTTGATCCAATCGAATCCGATTCTTCTTCTCTGGTCGTTTGGAAAGGAAGTACAGTTCTAGTTTAATCTGCTTCTAAATTGGTTTTGATTTTAACGCTTGCAATTTCAACGAAAAATCAGTTTTGATTTTCCAGTTCGAATTTGATTTTCTCGAATAATTTTCCGATCTGACTTTTAGTTTCAATTTAATCTCCTAATCACCTTATCAGAAGATGAACGGGGCATCATCGGAGGAAGCTGAAGCTGCAACGCCTCTGCCGCCTACTCTTGAGTGGAAAATTTCTTAGGTTTTTTGCAAACGAACTGCTGGACAAGAAGCTCAAAAAGGTAATAATCTATTGGATCTGATTTGGTTTTAATTTTAGTATCACATAACACAGTTTCGCAGAGCACAGTTTCAAAAAATTGTAGAGCAAATGTTACTTAAGAAGAGCGTCACATCTGAGAATATAGTCTAACAACTATAAGTGGTCATACTACATTGTATTTATTGATGTATTTCACGCCATTCTTTGAGTTGGACGCCGCATTGGTTGGATTAGCGAGATAATTGTCCAGATTGTTACATATCGCCTAAGGGTGAATTAAAGGACTGAGTTAGAGTACAGTTATAAATTGTCTTTAAAGTTATGCACAACATGAATTGGATATGATAATATGTATTCCACTGTAAGCCAAGCTTGTAAATATGTAGTGTAGCAGTTATGGATTTTAATCTATCGTGGTAAGTAGAGTCTAGGATAGTTCCAACAAGGTGGTGAAACACACATTTTCATATTTGAAATGTGAGACTACGAGTAGAATCAAGGCCATTGAAGATCTGGAAGAGCACGGAGCCAGAAGAGCTAGTAAACAGACAATTTATTTCGTTGTTGACTTGCATGTTTCCCTAGTTTCGTATGTATGCATTAATTTATTTCCTATGCAATCTTAACTTATTCTTGAGTATCTTGACAAAGGTAATAATAATTTACAAATTCGCAAACTTTTGCATTGGTTAGTATTTCCATTTACTGAAATAACACAGTGCCATATATTTTAGGATGGATGATACCAAAAATAAAATAAAAAAAAATGCATCTACTTTGGTTTGTCCTTGACTGCGAATAATGATATTGAGAACAATATTATAGGATGAATACATGCGTCTTCTTATGTTTGTCATACATACAACTTATTGTGCGCCATGTGTGCATGGTGCAGATGTCTTATTGTAGTTTCTTGGATGAGTCTCATTTTGAGAATAAGATGTGCTACGTGTGGAACAATAGTGTTATGGGCTCAAAGGAATACAGATTGCAAGGATATTGCTACTGTTATTTGTATATACTTGGAGTGCTTGGGTATTGTTCTTTTTGGATGATTTCAGGATATTGCTACTGTTATTTGTATATACTTGGAGTTCTTGGGTATGGTTCTTTTTGGATTATTTTAGAATGCAAAGATATTGCTACTGTTATTTGTATACACAAAATGCAAGAATGCTGTCGGAGTGGATAGTGCAGAAATTTCCTTTTTTCCCAGTTGTTGCATTGAAGGTCATGCTGGAGCTAACTTGAATTTGACTTGTTGAATGAATTCAGGGACTCTGTTTTGAGCGTGTCATGCAGCTTCATTTCCAGTTCAAAGTGGCTACTCATTCTTCTAATTATTTCTATTTACTATCTTTAATTTACTTTAAAGCTGTATAAGCAAGAAATGATAAGTTGTTGGAGGTTTCTTTAGAGCTGTGCTTGTAAACTGAAGTGTAATATGTATACGTATCATAAATATGCGTGTAATGTGATTTTACATGTGCCGTAGAGGAACCAATTTATCTTGGTTTATATTTTAAATATATGTGTAATCAATTTTTTTCTTGGTTTAATCTTTGTACGACCATGAATATATTTCGTGTTGAAGTAATAAAATGTGTTTACATGAACTGCCATTAAAGATAATGTTTTTACTGGTTCGTTATTTCCTTATTAACGTGTTAAACTATTTGTGCCTGCAATAAGTAATTATTGGCACTACATACTTAGTATTACATATATATATATATATATATATATATATATATATATAATAGGCAACATAAAACAATATAAAGAATGAATTTGATGCTAATATAACTAATACTGTAGTAGCCTTCTCAGTTAGTAGAAACTAAAATATTGCTAACTGCGGAGTCTTAAAAAGCATTATAAAGCATGAATTTGTCTTTTTATTTTCCAAATTATGTAATAATTTAGAAGTTCTAGACGCTTATCTTTTGAAATGTGTATTAATTCTTCGTGATATAATATGTATGTACTTGAATATGAATGATTTATATCCATACAATGATAGCGGTTCATAATTATCAAACTAGGTTACGGGCATAAACCTTAGCGCAATTAATTTTTATTTTTTAAAATATTTTATTTTATTTTCAAATAACATAGTTGATTTTCCATCAAATTCGCAATTACAAAAATTAACAAAGGTATTTTCATTTGATACTATATAATTTAACGGTCGGTTTTCCCCACCGTTGTACGGTAATACTAGTATACACTTCTGAATGTGATGGTGGGCTAACCGTTCAGGCCAAAAGGGATATATCCAACTCGACTATCTTGATATATAATACTAAAATTTAGAAATCCAATGCCAAGTTGCAATTCAAAGACTCAATCTGTAAATTATGAATTTAGTTCGGAAATTAGGGGCGGTGCGTGCTACTTCAACTCTCCTGTTGTCTTGGAGAAATTTTCTTTTACTTTAGGATAGTAGCTCTATTATTAGTTTTAATAACATTACCTTTTTTCTATTTCTACCTTAGAATATTTCTCAATACAATTGTTCACCACCTTACGGGTCTTTCATGTCAAACTTGATCCTATTGCAAATCCTATATGCACTTATTGGTGCACACGTTAGCATGTCCCAAGCCATACATTCAAGCAACTACAACTATTTTTATATACATGTTTATATAAACTAATCGTTATTCTTAAATGTTTTTAACCCACAGTATAATCATGGTGTAATAATTGATAAGATTTTTTATTCATTGGGGATGAGAATAATAGAATTTGGAAATTTTGCACCTGAAGGCTCGCAAAGATTTTGATCACATCTGCGGACTGGAGGCAGTTCATATGTGATTTGAGACTCTCATCCAATATTAAATGTTCGAACGGTATTGGAATGGACACATGATGCATACGAATGGTACAAATCAAAAAGTTGATGAAGCATGTAAACTTTACATCCCGATTAAATTTATTTTAAATTAGATGTGAAGCTCTATATTTTGTGTTTCTTTGATTAATATATCTTTGCCTTTAGTCTTGAACTATGAGCAAGATTCATTTAGAAATTCTTATTGTTTCTGAATGCACTGCGTCTGATTTATTTTCCAACAGCTGTTATTATACCGTACTAATAGTTTTCTTAGCCACCTTAAATATGATTACATGAATACAAAAAATATATAAATAAATACACCAAAAATAGTAATAATGAAGAAATTAACCTGAAAGCAAGAAGACACATAACAAACAAAACGTATTATCCAAAATCCATACCCACCCGCTACAAACTTACTCTCCTCTAAACCCTCAACTCCTCGTAAAACCTCCAAATAAACATCTCGACCCTCGAATCAGCCGACTCCTCCAAATCTACCGTTTCAAATTTCTTCCATCCAATCGACAAACCATCACGATCGTTCATCCAATCAATTTCCAATGCAAAGTTCACAGCGTTACCTATGCACACAAAAATCGATAAAATATGTCTTTACTTCTTAAACTTAAGCCACACCTTCATGTAAAGCAGTGAATTTCATGTTATACCATAAGAACTTACAACAACAAACAAGTTATATTTAATCATTGCACCGGATCATACCATAAGAATTTATGTTAACAAATTTCTTTATACTCCAACTCATATCATAAGAATTTAAGTCAACAAACAAGTTATATTTAATCATTGCACCGGGTCAAAGGTATTTCTTTCTAATTTTACTATTACCTTTTAATGAAAAAAGTTGTGTTGAACGTGCCTTGCTTTGCTTTATTACTCTGTTCCTGTTTATTGTTGTTGCTTCTGGAGTATGTATCGATCAAATATGCACTTTTGCCAAACGTTTTGCATTTTTTTATTTTAATTAAATAATCATTGATACGATGATATGTTTTGAGTTTATACTTGTTTCGTTCCTATTTTTATTTCTTCAGTCCATTAATGATTTAGAGTTGTAAAATAACAAAACATTAAGATTACATTGATCTTGTTTGACATATAATAAAAATGTATGTATGTGTTTGTGACTGATTCGAATCAATACATTGATTGTATATTTTAGTTTCATGTTGGTTTACATGTAAAATTTAGTTTAATTGTATTTCTACTTTATTAGTTACTTCTATTTTCTTTTAAAATACCTTATAATTTTTTAAATCAAATATACTTTGAAATATGTTTTAATAAGTAATTTTTATTTTATGTTGAATAGCTTAACGGTTGGTTTTCCGGCCGCTGTGCGGTAATACTAGTTAC
Organism: Allium sativum; assembly: GCA_030737875.1. NCBI lineage: Eukaryota > Viridiplantae > Streptophyta > Magnoliopsida > Asparagales > Amaryllidaceae > Allium > Allium sativum. Next base: position 744,303,930 of record CM060921.1, read on the forward strand.
GTAAAGCTTAATATAATGTCTTTAAAGATCCTACTGTTTCTCCTTAACTTTTTCATCTCAAAACAAATAATCAACCAATTAGAATCTCAACATCTTCAAGGCGGTTACCGCTGAATTCTGATAAACCTTATAACTTAAAGCTCATGATCGTGTAAAAGTTGGTTCTTAAAGTACATGCTCAACCACTTGGACTCTTCATCAAGTTAAAATGTCAAACGATAACAATTAGTACTTTTATCATCATATACCACTAATATAAATGTAGCTACAAAATTACATATCAAACAATATTTTTTTTCCTTTTTCAAGAAAAAAAGACAACAACAGTGAAATGGTAAAAATAAATGACGTACGTGAAGAAATATTTATGGGGAGCAAAAAAATTAAAAGTTAGAAAGTAAATCAGGCTTAAAAAAAGGAAGTACTACCTTAATTTTAGGGTGGACCAAGTAGTTAGAATAGCGTGTTGAAGTAGAAAAAAAAAAAACCTACCACAGTATCCAAATAAAAGACATAATATTTTCGATTATATTAAAAAAAATCATTTTAGATCTGACGGAAGAGACGAAAGAACAACCCCTGGAGTTCTGACCGATTCAACAACTTTTTCATGGATAATAAATTCAGGTCAGCCCATTTAAACCATTTCTATTGGCCTTTTTAGCCCACTATAAAAAAGTACCCAAGTTAGTGGCAATTGAAAAGAGGCAAAGTAAGAACGGTGTGCCCTGTTATTTAGGATATAAGATGTACTACAGGGAAGGCGTTTTACCATGCAAATGTTGAGTGGCTACGCAGCTACAAGTGGTTAGTTACTATCGATATTTTGCTACCAGAACTTGAGGCTATTTTGTGTCGTTTTCATTTTGCAAATCAAGACAAAAGGAGAATATGCTTGAACAATAAAGTTTAGGGGTGACTTAACTATGTCCTTGAATATTTACTCGAGTTCTATTACACATTTTCTCTCGAAAGATATTCTTGATTTCACTAAGAGACTGAAATTGAATTTGATATAAATAGGTTTGTGGTCGCTCAACCAATGATTACCAAAGTAAAACTCATCAACTTTTGTATTTTAGATATTATTAACAGATACTTTTATCAGTTTAACTTTGAATTGATAAAAATACACCTTCCGTCCACATGAAAATATATATATTAAAATTTAGTCCTTTTAAATTACACTACAAGGAAAGATATTATTAGCACTGACAGGTGACCATCGACGGTCGTCAATTATATCAACGATGGCTACCCATTTTATTAATCATCAAATTAAGTAATTTATTTACTTATTTTTCATTATGTGTTTTTTTTTGTAAGACCAACTGGTTTTTATAGTGATACGTAACACAGTTTTCATTACAACAAATAAAGAATACTTGATTATACAGGAGATATGTAAGTTGTCTATCTGCTATAGACATTTCTTAGCTCTAGCTACACACTAATGCATACGGATTTAAACTTCACTCAAGGAGGAAATCAAGGAAGAAATCAAGGCTAGTACAAGTAGCTAGAAAGGCTTAATATTATTACAACATACAATATAACGCAAATTACAAACTTAATGACCTTAAGCAGGCATCAATATTAGTCTCAAGTCTGCAAGTAGCACTACAAAAGAATGACCGAAATGCCACTACGCTTAACAACAACAACTACCACCCAGAATGACATGGTTAGACTCATATATATTTCACTGACAATATATTGATGGTAGACTTCATTGTAAACTCATCCTGGCATGGTGCCAGTGATAACCAAATAAAGTGTCTTTTCTTGTCAAACCTAATTTGAGATTTGGATATGTAAACTCCTATTTTGTAATCTATTGTAATTCTCTCATATGTAATAAAATCTCACTCCTTTGAACTGTTGGGTTTTGTACGCAGCGGAAGTTTGACAAAACACCAAAAAACAAGATCTTCTTCACCCAATCAGTTGAAGATGAATTTCATTGAAAATCACAAAACAATAAATCGGAAATAGCAGCAATACACAAGATATTCCACCCAACCACCATCTTTATTGATTCACCAAAAACAAATTTTGTTTACACTCAATGAATCAAATAAATAAATAAAATACAATTGAATCAATAACCTTATTGAGAAAGTAAAAGAATATTTAGATGTCTACAGATATTGTTGGAGCAGAAGAGCAATGACAAACCCTTGTATCTATCTAGAGGCAACAACTACGCCTTTCAGCCGTAAATAGGAATAGCTACCTCAGCCCAAATTCTTACATCGTCATCTCCAGGGCACAAGCCCCTTGAGGCACACAACCTCACCAGATATTTCTAATGGTTTTTGTTGATTGATATAACCAAGAAGGCTGCATATATGGGAGAACAGAAGACCTGGGAAAATATACAAATCGCCCTTTCAAAATATCTCCAGCATTTGTTATTGCATGTGTTACCCATCCATTCCTTTTAAAAAATCTTTCTTATAACTTTTGCATGCAATCATTTATTCATTGTTAATGCATAAGTTACCCATCCGTTCACTTTAAAATCTCTTTTTATAACTTCTGGATGCAATCATTTATTTCCTGTTTAATGCATATGTTACCCATTTCTATTTCAATTCAATACTTATGCTAATTCATTTTCAAGGCTATTCATTTCTTGTCGTTGCTTCTATTATTCACCAGACCTTTCTCTCTTTCCTTCACTTTCCCTTTCTTCATTTTCCTTTTCTTATTTAAAACCTGTAGCCTCGCATATATATAAACAAAAGAGAATCAAATAGTAAATCAACTTTCTCGTTTTGGAATTCACATTATTCCTTCCTTCGCGCATAGATTAGGCATCATATTTTTTCAATTTCTCCTTGCAAAAAGAGGCTAACGCATGACATGAAAAAAAAAAAAAAAAAAAACTTCATAATGAAGCCCATCACCCTTGCTCTCACCACGAATGCTAACCGTTTTCCTCTCTTTTTCCGCTGCCTATAAGTGAACTCACCTCACTATTTCTTAATTCAAGTATTCGACTTTATGATTTGTGTGCACTTTTTAGCTATGTTCTTGGTTGTTTCATTTTCATGCTGAACAAAATACTTGACCTGTTATTTTCTTAAACGAATAAGAATCTATGATACACTTGGTATTTGCTCACTACCTTGCTAATTTTTGCTAGAATGAGTGAATGACTATGGTATTTCTGACACCTTTTTTGATTGAATTTTTGTGTTGTGCAATCTTACCAATGATACTGGGGTCAATAACATCCGGTATCTGTCTAAAAGAAGTAGGTTGTACCAAGTTGTGGATTATCATTTTTCCCTGATTAGTGTATACATCTTGCCGACCTTTTTCTATTCCCTTTGCCTAGCAGTTCATGAGTACCTACCTCTTATTTAGTATGTACTAGATACTTTGTGCTTTACATGCATTCCGTCTATAAGTTGAAATGAATTCATATGTCAGTCGCCTTGAAATGAATGTTTATATTTGCTAATAGCCCTACTGCAATATGCATATTTACATCATTTTCATGTCGCTGCCAGTTTTTAATTTGCACTGCATGTGTCCAGTGTGTTAGGTTTGATAAAAAGAAAATTTTATGCTGCAAGTATATTAATAAGTTTATAAACATTAAGGACACTTTACCTTGTAATTGATAATCGACCCACTGCTTGGATCTGTTTGATGCATGTAAATAAAAAGCCAAAATGTTTGATTTACATTATCAACACTCATATAAGGTAGTGATGAGTGGAATAAAATTTGTGTTATAGTTGAGTATTGAAATCAATTAAATGCAAAGAAATGGATATGACATATATATGTATATAGCTATAGTTAATTATAAAGCTGTTTATTTTGTGTGAAGGATTGGTTATTAATGCAACGTGTATACTGTGAAAGTATCATTTGCTTGTAAGAAAAAAAAATAGTGGTAACTAGATATTCAAATATGGCAATTAGGATTTGAATTCGTGCTTGAAATTTTAATTATAGTTGATTTACTTGAATACAGCCTAACCTGAGTTTTTGTTTGCTCTGGTCGGAGTCAGACCTGTGTAATTACAGCTTAGATTTGAAGCTGACGACGATAAGAATAAGTGAAGGCACGTGAAGGCGCGCTCGCTTTTGGTCCAATTAAAATTTGAAATCTTTTGGTAAATAAATTAATGTATATTTTTCTTTCGCCGTGTATATGAATTTTGTAAACTCTGATATTTGTATAAAATGCTCCCGCAATGAGATATTGTTTTTATTTTATTCAGTGATTCTGTGTATGATTTTATTTAAACCTCGTAAGCTAAATAACAATTTGTCGTTTCGAGCGGTTTAAGTTGGTTTAATTACCGACTTGAAGCGATCAAAAAGGCAGGTCATTACAGTTGGTATATACAAGTATTCGAGCGGTTTAAGCTTATATCGATTTTGATTCCTGAAACTTGTGAAATTTATTTTCATTGTTTTGAAGAAAAAGACTAGCAGTATATACAAGTATGTTCAAATAAAAATGTTTGAGGTAATTTTTTGAAATGTTTTCAAAAAGGAAAATTTATGATTGGAGAACCCACTTTTTGCATTGTAAAATAATTTCAATAATAATATTAGTTCATTGGAATTTATTCTCGAGTCTCAAAGTGGGGGATACCACTTTAATAGCTTTGCTACTTGTTTATCTTGGTTAAACAATGCTTGATTTGTGAAGCATAATTTGATATGCATATATATATATATATATATATATATATATATATATATATATAAACACACACACAAGCTGCTAGACCCATTACAACTCTAATAGATGACATTTTTACCACGGGAGAAAATATTTCATCAAAATCAATACTTTCTTTTGATTGCAACCCTTAACAACAATTTGAGCTTTGTATCTGGGTAGATTATTCTTCTCTTCTGTTTTTAACTTGTACACCCATTTGCATTTTAAGGTTCGTTTTCCCTTGGGTAGCTCCACCAGATCATATGTATGATTGTCATGCAAGGATTGCATTTCTTCCTGCATAGCTTTCTCCCATTCTCCTTTGTGTTCACTGGTTATAGCTTGTTCGAAACATTGAGGTTCCCCCTCATCAGCGATTACCACATACTCATCTCTAGGATATCTAGCAGAGACACGTCTTTCTCTTGTAGAGCGTCGTAATGGAGGTTGTGTTGTGGAATTTGTTTCATCTGTCATCTCTTCATTTGACTGAGATTGTTCATGCAATGATGGCTCTTCAATTGATTGTTCTGTAACTTCATGTTGTCTTTGCAACCCGTTATGTTTAGGCTCCTCCTCTTGCCTTCCATCTGCATCTTGCATCACAGGGGATGGTGCAGGATTTGAATATATTATATGCTTGGGTCTGGACTTCTCTGCTTGCTTAAGATCTTCTATTGTCTGGTCTTCAAAGAAAATAACATCCTGGCTTCTGATAATCTTTCTTTTAACAGGATCCCATAACCGATATCCAAACTCATTTTTAGGTGAACCAAGGTAAATACACTGCTTGGTTTTTGAGTCAAGTTTAGCCCGCTCGTCTTTCGGAATATGAACGAATGCAAGACAACCAAACACCTTCCAGTGGTCATAAGAGATCTTCTTGCCTGACCAAACTTCATCTGGAATGCCTTTGTTTAGAGGACCTGATGGTGAGAGATTAATTATATCAACAACAGTCTTCACAGCTTCTCCCCAGAATGATTTAGAGAGTTTAGCATGAGATATCATACACCGAACTCTTTCTTCGATGGTTCGATTCATTCTCTCAGCAACACCGTTTAGTTGAGGGGTCTTTGGAGGTGTTTTCTCAAGACGGATGCCAAATGTCTTGCAGTACTCTTCAAATGGACCACAATATTCACCACCATTATCAGCTCGGATACACTTCAACTTCTTGTTTGTTTGTCGTTCCACCATGGCATGGAACTCCTTAAAAGCCGCAAGTACATTGTCTTTTGTTTTCAACAAATACACCCAAACCTTTCTTGAATGATCATCAACGAATGTTACAAAATATAATGCACCTCCGAGAGATTTTTCAGTCATAGAGAAGACATCAGTATGTACTAAATCAAGGATATGCTTTCTTCTTGATGGTCTATTTGATCTGTAAAAGGAAACTCTATGTTGTTTCCCAGCCAAACAATCAATACAAGTTTCAAGTGTTTTACCTTTCACTTCAGGGATCAACTCCTTTTGGGCAAGTATTTGCAATCCCTTTTCGCTTATGTGTCCTAATCTCTTATGCCATAGTTCAAATACTGAATCATCACAAATAACATTAGCTTCACCGTGTAAGCAACCACGTGCTAAATACAAAGAGCCCTCCTTTTTGCCTCGAGCAATGAACATGTTTCCATTTGTGAGTTTCCATTTTCCAGAACCAAATTGATTAACTAAACCAGCGTCATCAAGCTTACCTGCAGATATTAGATTGAGGCGCATATCTGGAACATGTCTTACGTCCTTCAATATGAGCTTGCAACCAGTATTAGTTTTCAAATGAACATCTCCTATGCCAATAATTTTGCTAGTAACTTGATTACCCATTTTAACAGTACCAAAATTACCTTTTTGATAAGAAGAAAATAACCATTCATGTGGAGTAATGTGAAAGGAAGCACCTGAGTCGACAATCCGTATATTTTCATCATAAGCCAAATTGAGATAATTGTCATCTCCAATAAAGAATACATCTGATTCTCCTTTGAATGCAACTGCTGTAGTGTTTTGTTCTTCCTTCTTTCTCGGGTCAACTTGGTCTGGCTTCACAGTTCCATTTCTTTGATCTCTTTTAAAATTACGACATTCAGATTTTTTATGACCTGGTTTGCCACAATAATAACAAGTGTGTGACCCGTGCTATGCATACGGGAAAAGCGGGCAATCATATTGCGATATTAATTGTTTATAGTATAGTGATTGTAGTGAATATGTACGAAAATAAAAGTGGTGCAGGAGAATAGTATTTACTTGGAGTTTTGAAAAGAATTAGAGAAACATGTGAGTTTAAGATATGTTCATTTACCGGTTATGTCATAGAACCAATAGGCAGGTGCGTAGAGTAAGCTTAAATTTTGATTATTAATTATTGGAACACAAAATTAAACATAGAATTAAAGACACAAACTCTGGACCGTAGGATTTGTTTGTCTTTATGTGGAATGTGGAATTCAAGGGGAGATCTGGTGGTTGAGATCGCTTCTGTCAAAGTTTGTCTAAATAAATTATTATTTATTTATTTATATTTCATGCATTTTAGATTTATTAGTTTATTTCGCAAGGTTGCATGTATGTACATACATGTGTATATACATGCACGCTCTCTAGTACCGTTTGTGTTAATGCACATGTGTTAAGGATTCGGGTTTGATCCCTAATTTGTGTTAGGACCGACAATTAGAACCGAGAATGAAAAACCCCAACCGAATCGATAAGATACGAATCTAGATCGAATCGAACCGAACCCGATAGGTCTCGAGTCGGGTCTAGGCGATGATAAATACAATTAAGACTCAATCAAACCCGGTCCGAAAAAACTAACCAAAAAGCATTGAAATACATGTATTATTAGTATTATAATGTAACCGAACCCGACCTGAACCGAAGTTCAGATCGGGTCAGATTTAGATTTTTGAAATATATAGTTCGGACTCGACAAAACGTGACCCACCTAGAACCGAGAACCACCAGCTCAGGCCCGCATCCATTGGATCTAATTGCCATCACCTATTTTGTTCATGGGTTGCAAAATTGTCATTTAAAAACAATAAAATTGAAGATAAAGGCAAAAGTTGTAATTGAGAAGCCAAGGTATATAGGCTAAACATTTTCTTTTTACTATATGCATATGAGTACAAACAAAATATCGTCTTTGCAAAAGCATTCATGCTAATTTAACTTACCTGTACGTGTAATATTATGAATTTTAAAAAATGGAAATTCAGCCAGACTGTCATAAGCATATGCAATAATAGAGTCGCATGAAGCGTTGGTGCCGGAATCGTTAATATATATGAATAATGTTTAATAGAAATAGATGAAACTCATTTAAATAATATCCTAAAATATCATAGATAAAACTTGTTCATCTCCTCTGCTATTTTTTCATTTGCAAAATAAATATTCAAAACTCGTCCTATTCTTATTACATTTGTGCCAGACAACTTTATATGTTTAAGAAACAAAATAACAAAGAAAAACATTAGACAACAACGTTCATCAGTATAACTTAGCAGATGAGACAACTACATGCAATAACTAAAAATTAAATTCTGGTATGTGCAAATTGAGTAGATAGGCTTAGAAATAAATTTTTGTTAACTCGCTAAATTGAAAGGGAAAAAAATGATCATGCTCAATTCTGCAATTGCTATTAGCCGACAACGACATCTATAATTCCCTTGCAGTAGTCAAATCATAGAGAAGTTACAGCAAAAATTGAAACAAAAGTCTAACGATTTCAGATAGTAAATTATCCAAGGAGTAAACACAAAGGGCTTACCTGCAAAAGGAAAAAGGAAAAAAAAATAAGAATCATCTACTTACATTTAGAAATCATGTTTTTTGTGTGTGTCGTAAATCAATGTAGTTGAAAATATATGTTAAATGGGGAAGTGTAGTGATGGAAATACATGGCTGAATGGATAAATTTTCTTGCTATTGGTGAACATATTAAAATGAGCATTTCAGCATTTAAAATAATGCTTCAATACTTGATAGATAAATGGGAAATGAAGAAAAAATAAATGCAATATCTTACTGAAAGACAAATCTATATCTCAAATAAGCAAATACATCACCAAAGCGAAATGAGTAAAGTTGTCTATTATACCTTACATTAAATTAGTAAATATTACTTTTGACTCGATATTGCTTTATATTTCAAATAAAAATTTCAATGTCAAGTGTATGCCTATTGTGTCGAGCGAAAGGTTTGTCGCTAAGTACCATTATATTAACTATGAAATAACCATATAGGTTAACAGTGTAATGTTACCTCGGTGTAAACCTAAAGTGTAAGTCCATAAGATTATAAGTTGCTTTAGATCAAGCAAATTCAAAGAAACAATATGAACTTACCTTTTCTTATTTGTAATATCATAGTCTGTAACAAATGTACCTGCTCTTGCAGCATAAGAGCGATTTGCCAGGTACAACAAAATATTAATTGATGCAACCAACATTAGTGTCATGATTTACTTGCACTACATAATGTATAAAAATCTAGAATTTTTTGAGCAAGAATTGGCAGTGCTTTCTAAGCTAACTAACTTACAGCAGAAGTCTAGAATTGGCAGTGCTTTCTGAGCTATCTAACTTACAGCAAAAAAGAAGGCAAGAGATGTATATGTAACTCATCCGAAGAAACAATGTGTTGACTTTTATTACCCATCAGACAGTTAACTTCCTATGAGAACCAGATAATCACTGTTGCTTTCACTTATGCTGATGGGGATCCAAGGCACCTATTATATGAAGGATCTGAATTATGTATTAGCAATTTCTTGAATGTTAGGAATAAGGAAATTCCTTAATGAAATTCATATCAAAATAAATTACCTTCAATGCTTCTTGTCGACCATGCTGATTCTCCCTTCAACAGTTTCAAAATCAGACCGAGTAACTGTTATGTGGAGTTATAACATACCGAGATGAGAATGAAGCAGCATGAAAATTCAATAAACATATGCTTGGACTATGAAACTAAAAACTATGGAACCTTTGTCGGATGAAAAAGAAACAATTCAACTCGAGTAAAGCTGTAGGAAGAACTTATCCTACCATACTTAACCTTAAATCCAACCATACTTAACCTCAATTGTGCTTAGCTGTCTTTATCGATTCACGTGGATTGCCATTCCTACCCAAAATTGCAGCAATTTATTGTTGGTTGAAGCTATCAGCGGTTGTGATTCTAACTGTTTTTTTTATTTGAATAGCTAAAAAAATTGGAGCAAAAACAACAATTTTTTAAGAAAATATTGGAATGAAAATGTACTGAAAATCAATTGAAGTAATAGCACGCCGTGTACAAAAGCAAAGGCACTTTACGTTGTGGTTTGCAATTGTAAAGTATTTACAAAGTCTGGCACTTGCCAAAAAATAAAAGTCTGCATGTATACTATTCAACTCATGCTGCCAAAGTAGATAGAATGCTTGAGAACCATATATACAAAAAATGCGTTCATTTAAAAGAAAATCTGTATTCGATGCGTTATCATCTAACATCTTATGTACATATAATTGTAGGCTAGTGATCAGCTGTGCATCAATGTTTATGTTTTACTGCTGATGTGGACAAATCATTAGTTTTTTTTAGTTGTTGGAAAATTTTAATGTCTTAAATGCCCATAAATAAGTTGGTAAAAGTGTATGTTATGTGAAAAGGTTAAAATGGTGCAAAGCTTCACATTATGAATAGCAATACGTTAAGCATATTTAAATGAAACTGGAAAAAAATAAGATTAATATTATGTTATCATAAAATTAATAATCATTTAATGATATAATTATGACTGGCAAAAGAATACCTTATAGCCAAGTTTTATCACCATACAACCTCAAATTAGGTCTTCAATGTTATAGGCCCTAGAAAAGGAAACTCATTTTGGTTCTGCACAAAAGAAATAGTGGAAAATAATAATTCTGCATACAAATTTAAATAGCAGATCTAATATATAAATAAGAAAAAAAAGTAGCTTCTGATATCAAACCTGAGGTTGAGATCATTTATAGCAGATCTGCTTCTGCTGATATTCCTTGATTCTGATTCATGCTTTATCTAAAGACAAACAACAACATATATAAAACAATTTGGAGATTAGATGAGAGTAAAATTAGCAAGTTCCAGAAGAAATGAGATTTTATAATGGGTGTCATTCAGATCTGTTCATCGCTCAGGAAAAATTGTATGTGAAATTAGGACAATCTTGGATAATATGAAGGTGAAAGAGTGAAAAATAGAGACAGATGGTTCCAATGAGTAGAGGAATGAGATTTTACTAAGTGCAATGTAAGCACCTGCATTAAGGGAGATTTATTTTGTAACAGAAAGAAGTCATGGAAGGGGAGAAGATGTGGAATCGTGAGTCGTGGGTTTATGGGAGGGATAATATGTGCAGTCGTGGAAAGGTTGAATGCTCCAGTTTACAAAAATAACCATGTTAACTATATTTTGTTGCAACAAACAGAAGGATATTTTAGGAATTTTGAGAAGGCTTCACTTTGACCTGCTGACCAAGGTTTTGCATTATATATAAGATATATATATATATATACATATACATATACATATATATATATATTGAATGATTGAAAGAAAATATGGAATTGATTCTTGAGTTTAGTCGAAAGGTAATCCTATGTATTATGTAACACCCTGAATTCTCAGTGTATATTAAAATAACAAATTAAAGAACACTTACACTACAACAAAATGATCCTATTACAACGGTGGAACACCGTTGTAATATGCATTTTACAAGGGTGGGCAAACCGTTGTGTATTAAGAAGTTGTAATAGACTCATATCTTTTACAACTTTTTTGCACTGTTGCAACACCGTTGTAATATGTATATTTTACAACTTTTTCCACTGTTGTAATAAACTTTATTACAACAGTTATGCACCGTTGTAATAAAATCTACTACAACTGTTATGCACAGTTGTGATTGACATTTGTTTTTTTTTTAAAATAAACATCTTTTGCAACTGAAAAGAACAATACACTAAATATAGCAATACTCCATAAGCAAATCCGATAGTACAGTTATTTGCAAACTAATTTATTAAAATACTCAAATATTCAGTATTACAAACAATAAGTTTTAGACAACATTTCGTACATTATTACATACTTAACCGTTACAAATCAACTTAGTACAAGCACAAGTTATCCACAAAAAAGTTGCATATCCTACGGGAGTACACTAGTCGAAGACAAGGTAATCTTTACACCATTTATCTTTTTGGTGCAAGTTCACTGCAGTGATCAAACCTATTGCATAAGAATATGTCTGTTGTTAGAAAAAAGAACAAAAAGTGTTTTTTTAAGCCAACAATACCAAAACTTAACAATAATGCTTAACATACCTGATAGCATGAACTTCATGTGGTCCAAAGCCCCTTTTTAAAATCTGACAACAGCAATGAAATGCAATTTTTTTTAAAAGTCACATGGAACCAAATGCCGACTTATGCATGTGGATACTCGTGCTGAGATATGTACCCAGCGCCTAAACATCAGACATGTCAACAATCCAAAAACAGAGGGATCTTCCAACAACTCACTTCCAAGAAGGAATTAGCAACAGACCAAACTATGTAAAAGAATGTCCAAATAGACAAAATTTTATAAATAAATTGACATGTATACGCAAACATGTAGTGTTATATAATTCTAATTTATGTCTATTGAAATTACATACAAAATCAAAATTTAATACAATAAGATATGTTTGTTTACATGCATGTTTACTGCACATAACAAAGATCACTTCTCAATAATCGTTCTACAAATTGTGCATTTTATATACCACCCAAAAAATATAGAATAGGATTATTGTATAATGTTACAGAACTGCTAATTAATATTTATGAAACTGAGAGTGACTCAATACATGTTCGAATGATCATATTGAGTTCCGATCTATGTAAGAAAACCATATATACAGGAATAGTGGTATAATATTTAATATTTAATAAGAAAGATAAAAATCCAATGTGAATAGGTAATACAAGGTAGATGCGTACATTTTTGAAGGGTTCGTTGTCAATGCTTGGTTGTTCACCTTCACATGTACAATGTGTTTCCTGTTAAAAATACATCCACAAATTGTTGAAGATTTTGAATCAATACTTGTTTACATTAACATCTAAGTTATCAGACATTATAAGCGGAATCAATATCTCCGGCTATAGAAATGGGATTTTTTGAATAAGCATTTATTCAAACACTTCTTATGCAACCAACATAAACATCTAAGCCACATGAAATTTTGACAGCTTCATTACATCCAACCGCCCGGACGTTATCATAGCCTTTACCATTATAATTCAACACATCCAATATATCACTATGATGAATTCTTCAAAAGAAAACAACAAAATGTAATTCATAAAAGAACCAAATGGAAAGAAAAAAAAAACAACAGCAATTTTATTCTGAAAAGTCACAAGCTTTTACACAAACACACCCAACGTAATGTAATTTTGAAAATAAGCAGCAGTAAAAGCTGCTTATTCGCCACTATAATACAGATGCGATAAAAGTACTCACCTTCAAATCCTCAAGCAAGTAGCTGAAGCCTTTCTACATCGATTTGGAGCTAGACTTAGATGCGATAAAGGATTCACCTTCAAATACTCAACGGCAAGTGCAACATCTCCTCTTTTCACGAGGAAAACAGGTGAGGGAAGTAGAGGATCGGAGATACAAGAGGAAGGAGAGTGGATTTGAAGGCGAAAATAGATGATGGGAAAACAAGATAAAGAAACGTAAATCCGGATCTCATTTTTCTTCATAGGCGCAAGTTTTTCTAAGGAAGGAGGAAATGGGAATCGACTCAAACATACGGAAGAGAATAGGGTAGGTCGGCCCCACAGAAGGAACTAGAAATACGAAATGTGAATTCTTGGAGCCAATTTTTCAACTTACCTCCTTCATTTTCATCGTTTTGAAATATCGCGCCAGTTTTCCGTGAGGTTACAATTAAAGTTTCACTAAATTTTAAAGAAATAAAAAAATAAGTAAGAATTAGTGAGTTAAAGTAAGAATTAATAAGTTAAACTTTATTTTAAATATAATATGAATTTATCAATGCTAACAGAAAAAATAGGTATTAAAAATACGCATTTATTACAATTAAAAAGAAAGATTGTAATGGCATCTATTACAATTGGTAAAAAATATAATTGTAGTGCCACATTTATTGTTTTCTAAAAATGTACGTAACATTAGGTATTGTAGTGATCGGTTGAACACTTTCGACATTTGGATCATTATACACATTTATTAAATATACGCATTTATTAAAAATACGCATTTATTAAAAATACGCATTTATTACAATTAAAAAGAAAGATTGTAATAACATCTATTAGAATTGGTAAAAAAATATAATTGTAGTGCCATATTTATTGTTTTCTAATAATGTTACACAATTATTACAATTAAAAAGAAAGATTGTAATAACATCTATTACAATTGGTAAAAAAATATAATTGCAGTGCCACATTTATTGTTTTCTAATCATGTACGTAACATTAGTTATTGTAGTGATCGGTTGAACACTTTCGACATTTGGATCATTATATTATAATAAGTCACGTTGTAATATATATGTAATAGAATATTATATAAATTGCTTGAAATTTTTACTAAAATATTTAAAAGTAATTATTTAATTATTACTTCTTAATTAGTGATTCTTACTTCTTATTTATTGATTACTAAAATTAATTATTCGTTACTAAAATCTATTTTTTATTTATTTATTTTTAATTTCTAATAATAATACATAATTATTATTTATTAATTATTATATAGCGAAAAGTAATTATTAATATTAATTATTACATATTCTCAAATAAACTATTTATTATTATTAAACAATAGTTATTGAGTATTAATATTTTTAGTAATTATTGAATTTTTTATTAATTATTAATGTGGTATTTTTGTTGTAGTGTAGTCATATATTACAACAGTCAAAAAATAAAAGTTGTGATAGGCTTTTATTACAACTGTCACAATAACACAATTGTTCTGGAAAAAGTTGTAGAAAAACATTTATTACAACAGTGATTTTACCACCGTTGTAAAATTAAAGTTGTAATATGGTGTTTTTTTTGTAGTGTTAATTTGTTAAAAGAAGAACTAGGGGAAATGGGCTGCGCCATTGCGTTCGTCTCGGAATTCTGCTTGGGGAAGAGTCCGAGTTTGCGTAAATCGGACACCGGATGAGGAAGTTATGAGCCTCGGAAGATTACAAAAAGTGATAGAATTAAATAATTAATTAACCAACCCAGAAAATAATTCAAAAACATCCGTAATCAGAAGAGCGGGTTAAGCGGGAAATTTCCCGCCCAGGGGTGTCAACCGCCCAAAGAGGGAGTCGACCCAGGTGTCGACCCCCCTAAAGGGGAGTCGACACAGGTGTCGACCCCCTATAGGAGGCGTCGACCCCTTTTCGGGTCCGAGCCCAAGCAGGCTGAGCGGCTTAGTGCTTAGACCTAACCTTAATTCATAACAATTCATTGTGATGCCTCTATGTTGCTGAACTCTCGATTCTCTTAGCCCTCGCCTCTAAAACCTTAATCAGATTAGAAGTTCTTCATCAACAATCAACTTTGAAGATTAATCAACATCTAATTAGAGTTTCTGCAACAACAACGATTCAATTATCTTTTTTAATCCTAGTAGTGTAAGTTCACGTTATTTTCATATTTGAGTACCTGATTGAAATCTTGACATGTAATAAAATGAATCGAAGTCTATGCCTGATCTAAGATAATCTTTTCAGATTTATCTCTATCCTTCTATGGAATCTATGACTTAACATGCCTTAGAGGTTATTTTTGTTGATCTAATCAGACCTATATTTGTTGTACATCACCTTTATAATCCTCTTTGGCTCGTGATGTTATTCTTATGCATGCGATAATGATTGTATCGGTTTATTCAAGAATATATCTTTGTTGGATCTAAACCTCTTGTATTAGGTCTGTTGTTACATGCCTATTCTTATTTTATGCTCCTTCCCTCTTTCTTCCTCTATTTCCTTTTTCTTTTATGAACCTGGGTTACCTTCGAACCTAGGCTGAAATCGCGAGATACGAACGATTGGAATACGAGGAATATTTAGGGTAAATATTGGGCATAATGTATTCGGTGAAATAATTGGACATAATTTGTAACTTGTGATTTGGGGTATAAATATGTTATTGTTGCGAACTTGGGATAAATTGAAATATTAAATCTAGATTGGCCGGAAAGTGTAAATTGGAATATTAAATCTAGATTGGGCAAACTATTGGTCGGGACGCCAATCATAATGTATATTGCGATTTTGGGGCATGACTATTATTGCAAATTTAGGAAGATTGGGCGTAACCTATTTTGAGTAATAACTTGTAATTGAATTTGTTGGGCATAACTTGGGGATTGGAACATGACTAGTTTTGTGAATTTGGGATAATTAGCATACAAAATCTAGACATGAACATGTATAGTAAATATGTAAATTTGCTAAAGATGAACGCGCCTAACTCGAGGTTTGATTGAGTTGCGGTGTAAGACTGCCCGGAACCGCCCGGCACATCCAATGACCGCAACAGTTTAGATCTAATGTGAGATGTTAGTGCATTAAACCCAAAACCCAAGGTTAGAATGAGTTTGCGGTAGAAGTCTGCCCGGAACCGCCCGGCACTTCCAGCAACCGCAAACGACAGTTCTAATGTGAGAGGTTGAGGCATTAATGAATGAATTAATGCTAATGAACGGACATGATAAGAATGGTATGGTTAAGTTAACACAAGAGGGTAACACTTAACCAATATAACATGATGTGTGATAGGGCAACGCTTAACCAATGTAACATGACAAGTGGTAGGGTTAAGTAACACAAGAGGGCAACACTTAACCAATGTAACATGACAAGTGTTAGGGTTAAGTTAACACAAGAGGGAAACAGTTAACCAACGTAACATGATGAACGAGTGGGGTTAAGTTAATGGGAGACACTTAACCAATATAACTTGATGAACGAATGGGGTTAAGCTAAAGGGAAACACTTAACCAATATAATATGATGAATGAACAGGGTTAAGTTAATAGAAAACACTTAACCAATTACAACAAGATGAATGAGAAGGGTTAAGTTAATAAGAAACACTTAACCAACATGACATGACGTGTGGATGGGTTAAGTTAACCTGATGGATGGATAACACTTAGCCAGTTTGGTGGGCATACGAATAAACCCTAGGAAACCCTAGTAACGGGGACCCATTTCAGCAGTAACCCACAAAGATGTATCACGGTACTCTGAACTAGGCAGGGTGTGGCACGATTACTGGGCTGATTATAAGCGGTCAAAATAGTGGCATAGGCTACGTCAGTGTAGGTTCCGACGGTTACGGGCGTGCATATACTCCAGAGTGGAAAAAGAAGGCACTGGGTGCTAGTAGTTCTACACTGTGCATCTTGACTCATTTCGGGTTGCTATCATAGGGATTGATACACCTTATGGTGGGACCAGCACATGGTATCTACATGCAAGAGAGGGCCGATTGACACAAACACAAGGAAAACTAGTACAAGTAGGGAGCCGATTGATAGGGTAGTAAGGGTACATTTAACATCTTCATGGCAATTAGGCTGATTGAGGTAAGATCCTCATACTAGATGTACACCTGAAGGCTACCATAATTGCGGGCTTGGGATCACCTTATTATATAACACATGATACTAGTTGGGACACTAGTAGGGAATACAAATAATTCTATAAAAGACACTAGTTAGGATGCTAGTTGGGTGGTGTAGAGAAAATAGGAAATCAGAGAAAGAACCGAAGCGCATTCAGTGTATCTTACCTTGTCATATCTGACGATCATCATTTGTTGTCTTGCTATTCTTATTATCATTGTTATGACTGGTATCCAGTTTATTCATGTCATGATGCTTTTACCTATTTACTTGCTGAAAGTCACTGGACTTACCAGGCTTTATGTCTAAATCTGTTTTGTTTCGCCCTCTTTTCTTCCGTTTTCCCTCTCAGGTTCAAAGGGAGGGAATATTACCACTTAGCTTAGTTTTCTTTCCAAGCTCGAAGATAGCCGATGTATTGCTTTGGACTCTCCTTTCCACAGCTATGGCTGGCTCATGCTTTATTGGGGAATATCATTGTCATTTCATTCTTTCTTATTTTGTTAAACAAGATAGATGCTTTGTTGTAATGGGTATTGGTGCTGGAAAACAATCTTTGAACAAGCTGTTTTACCAAGTTGTTGTTTTATCAATAAAGTAAAGTTTTATTTATTTTCCGTTTTTTAAATTTTGTCTTTTTTGTAATTTATCTGTTCTATACACTTATGATGCTCCACTGAAGTTAATGCATTCCCTTTGTGAGTGACCTTAATGGAGGTGGGGTGTTACACGTGGTATCAGAGCTAAAGGTTACCAGAACAGATAAAGATTTTTCAAAAGCATATTTTAAAAGGGGTGTTTTCTAAAACATGTTTTAAAGAAGCGTTTTTTTTATTGTTTTTGAAAGGCATATCCCCCAAATCCATATGCATTATCTTTCGATTCTCTATTTGAATCTCCTCTTCCTTTCTTTTCGCCATACTTTCGTAGGCATATGGCACATGTCGAGGGAGAAGTAGTGCCCAACCTCCATCTGTAGCCGCAGTAGTTTCACCTACAGCTAATTTTCTTTCAAGCCTTGTAGGTTGTCGTGCGATGGAGGTAGTTTCGAGAAACTAGTCAACAAGCTAAACAAGGATAGTAAGGATAAGAATAAGGGAGTTTGGGCTAAGGAGCACAAGCCCAAGGATAAGAAGCTTGTTGATATGGCTTAATCCACGCAGAAGGAGAAAGGTGAAAAGAAAGAGGCCAAAGTGGAAGAATCTCAAACAAGGGATTGGAGTATAAGAAGGGTGGAAGAAATAATAGACCCCACGACAAGAGGAAGCGTCTTTTCTGTGGTATAGCGGGTCATTTAATTGTAGGAAGAAGAAGACAGGTGGTTGTTTTCAGTATGGTGAAGCAGAGCATCTTATCAAGGATTGCCCGAAGGACAAGGACAAGGGGCAAAGGACATAATCTTGTAGAGGGCAATTGCATGCTCTCACTGCTAGTGTACCTAAGAGAGGTAGGAACATCTCTGTTGAAAGTTTAGTTTTTCTTTTCAATCATCCTGTTAGAACTTTGTTTGGTTCTGGCGCTTCATATTCTTTTCTATCTGCTTCCATAGATGAGTCTCTACACCTTAGTACTTTTATAGTAGAAGATCCCATTATTCTCTCCAATCCAATTGGTGGTTCGACTCATTTATCTTTGGTTTGCAAGGATTTGAGAATAGATATATTAAGTATTGAGTTTAAGTGTAATGCTTATTTTTTGGTTTCATGGGCCGTGGGTTGACTCTAGGCACGAATTGGTTAGTTAGTAATTGAGAAAGGAGGGTAGTTAGACTTTTGACTTGCCTCGGGAATACCCTCGAGATTTCGTGCGATCCTAAGGGATTAGTTCAGCTCAGCTACCAAGAATCGCCTGATGCATCTATCGACGATTTGCGATCCGTTGGAGTAGTCCAAGAGTACGCAGATGTTTTTGATCAGGTTAGGGGTTTGTCCCCTAAAACACAAGATAGACTTCCGCATATATCTTATTAACAATGAAAAGCCAGCTGCATTACATGTACGACACATGAATCCAAGGGAAAGGAAGGGCTCAGCGAGCAAGTTAAAGAGTTTCTTGAAAAGGGGTTTATTAGGCGAAGTATTTCTGAATGGGGTGCTCCATTAGTGTTCGCTACTAAGGCGGATGGTTCACTTCGCCTATGCATGGATTATAGAGAATTAAACAAGCTGACTAAAGAAAATTAGGCACCCACTTCTAAGAATAGATTATTTGTTTGACCATCTTATAGATGCGTCTGTTTTCTCCCAACTAGAGTAGGCTGCAAGGTTTCATCAGCTAAGAGTAGCTGAGGACAGTATAGACAATACTGCTTTTAGGACCGCTGACGGTTTCTTTGAGTGGCTCGTCATGCCTTTCGGTTTGACGAATGCACCAACTTATTTTGTTGACTTGATGAGTAGGGTGTTTAGGGAGTTCCTTAATAAGTTTGTAATAGTCCTCGTGGACGATATCTTGATTTTCTCAAAGAATGAGGAAGAACATGCTTTGCATTTAAGAGAAGTCATGGATACATTTCGATCACATCAACTTAAGGTAAAGTTCTCCAAAATGTCATTTTTGGAGAGAAGAAGTAAGGTTTCTAGGACATGTGGTGTCCGAAGAAGGGATAGCAGTAGATCCCGCAAAAGTAGTTGCGGTGCAAGACTAGAAGGTCCCAAGGAATGCAACAGAAGTAAGAAGCTTTCATGGACTAGCGGGCTAATATAGGAAGTTCATTAAGAACTTTGGGAAGGTATTAGCCCCACTTACTAGATTAACGAAGAAGAATCTAACCTTTGCTCGAGGTATTGATTGTGATGTCGCTTTCCAACAATCAAAGAGGGCTCCTACAACGGCCCCAGTTTTGACTTTTACCTTATGGTAGTAAAAGGTTTACGGTATACACGGATGCATTCGGCATGGGACTAGGCACCATTTTAATGTAAGAAGAAAGGGTAAGGTCGTAGCGGATGCCTTAAGAAGAAAAAAGTTGACTTCAAGTCCTCTTTATGTGAAAAGGAAAAGTTTAGAATATATATCAACCTTTGATTTTAAAACCTTCGATTAAGTTAGTAGTTGGCGTCGCTAGGAGTAAGACCTAGCTTTTGGATCAAATAGGGACTTCACAAAGAAAAGACTGTCAGATAGTTGACGCAATGGATAAGTTAAGTAGAGAAGAGACCTCTAATCACCTTAATAACTACACTTGGTAACATGGTTAGATTCTGTTTATTTTCAAGAAATAGTTCTAACACATGGAATACCCTCTAGTGGATTTTGGAAGACCTTTTTAGCATAACACAACATAAGTTGTAGTGCCGAGTATACTATAAGGAGAATGGGTGGAACGAGAGGCGACAGTGAAATGAGTTCCAATTAATATTTGGAAACAGAAATTAAGAAGCTACGCAATCGTGAAGTTAAGACAGTTAGAGCACAATGGGGTGAAGCTCAAGAAGATGCGACTTAGGAGACTGAAGACTAGATACGCGCATCATACCCTTTTTGAGGATATATCCTTGATCTCTCTTTTTCTGTAAAGTTTTTTTGCATGCTAGTCTTTATCTTTTAAGTATGTCCTCTCGGTCCTATCCCCGATCCTTAGGTAGAAGCCAACGGATGTAAACTTGTGTTTGAGACATGTTATGTTTGGTGGATGCAAGTGGATGTAAGTGTTTCCTAGTGGTTTCTCGTGGATGCATATACACACACATTAGGCAGTAGATCGACTCAGTCACTTTCGTATTGCATATGCAAATATGTATTTGTATATGGATTGAAACTTGATGTGTTATCATATGGATTTTGCATTTGTATGAATGATTGGACACTCATGTAGAAGTTATAAAATACGATTAGGAGTATTTGCATACATGATGGAATCATGGCACTAACATAATTCGCATTAAGGAGGTCAACTGAATCAGTGGACCGCCTGATCTTTTGCATTAGTATTAGGACATGTACACACACCCTTGCATATGTTCATATAGAATTAGAAATATTTTAAGGACATTGGATGCTTATGGATGATGGATGAGTAGATGGATGGTAGGACATATTCTTCTTAACTTGGAGATTTCGGGGGCGAAATCCTTTAAGGAGGGGAGAATGTAATAGCCTGAATTTTCTATGTATATTAAAACAACAAATTAAAGAACACTTAATTTGTTCAAAGAAGAATTAGGGGAAACGGGCTGCGCCATTGCGTTCATCTCGGAATTCTGCTTGGGGAAGAGTCTGAGTTTATGTAAATCGGACACCGGATGAAGTTATGAGCCTCGGAAGATTACAAAAATTTAGAGAATTAAATAATTAATTAACTAGCCCAAAAACTAATTCAAAAACATATGAAATCAGAAGAGTGGGCTGGGCAGGAAATTTCCCGCCCAGGGGTGTCGACCCCCCTAAGGGGGAGTCGACCCAGGTGTCGACCCCCCTATAAGGGAGTCGACACAGGTGTCGACCCCCTACAGGAGGGGTCGACCCCTTTTCGGGTCCTAGCCCAAGCGGGCTGAGCGGCTTCGTGTGACGTGTTTTGATGCGCTGGACGAACGTAATGGATTCTGGGGTGATCTTAAGGCCCTAAAACACTCTCTACACCTATAAATTAGTGCCTAGACCTAACCCTAATTCATAAAAATTCCTTATGACGCCTTTATGCTGCTGAACTCTCAATTCACTTAGCCGCCGCCTCTAAAACCTTAATCAGATTAGAAGTTCTTCATCAACAATCAAATTTGAAGATTAATCAACATCTAATTAGAGTTTCTGCAACAACAACGATTCAATTATCTTTTCTTAATCCTAGCAATGTAAGTTCACGTTATTTTAAGATTTGAATACCTGATTGAAATCTTAACATGTAATAAAATGAACTGAAGTCTATGCCTGATCATAAGATAATATTTTCATTTATCCTTCTATGGAATCTTTAACTTAACATGCCTTAGAGGTTATTTTTATTGATTTAATCAGACCTATCTTTGTTATACATCAAGTTTATAATTCTCTTTGGTTCGTGATGTTATTCTTATGCCTCGATAATGATTGTATCAGTTTATTCAAGAATCTGTCTTTGTTGGATCTAAATCTCTTGTATTAGATTTTTTGTTACATGCCTATTTTTATGCCTATTCTTACTTTATGCTCCTTCCCTCTCTCTTCCCCTATTCCCTTTTTCTTTTATTAACTTGGGTTACCTTCGAAGCTAGGCTGAAATCGCGAGATACGACCAATTGGAATACGGGGAATATTTAGGGTAAATATTGGGCATAATGTATTTGGTGAAATAATTGACATAATTTTTAACTTGTGATTTGGGGTATAAATGCTATTGTTGTGAACTTGGAGTAAATTGAAATATTAAATCTAGATTGGGTGGAAAATGTTAATTGGAATATTAAATCTAGATTGGGCATAACTATTGGTTGGAACGCCAAGCATAATGTATATTGCGATTTTGGGGCATGACTATTATTGCAAATTTAGGAAGATTGGGTGTAACCTATTTTGAGTAATAACTTGTAATTGAATTAGTTGGGCATAACTTGGGAATTGGAACATGACTAGTTTTGTGAATTTGGGATAATTAGCAGATAAAATCTAGACTTGGACATGTATAGTAAATATGTAAATTGGCTAAAGACGAACGTGCCCAACCCGAGGTTAGTTTGAGTTGCGGTGTAAGACTGCCCGGAACCGCCCGGCACATCCAGCAACCGCAACAATATAGATATAATGTGAGAGGTTAGCGCATTAAGCCCAAAACCCGAGGTTAGAATGAGTTTGCGGTAGAAGTCTGCCCAGAACCGCCTGGCACATCCAGCAACCGCAAACAACAGTTTTAATGTGAGAGGTTGAGGCATTAATGAGTGAATTAATGCTAATGAACGGACATGCTAAGAATGGTAGGGTTAAGTTAACACAAGAGGGTAACACTTAACTAATATAACATGATGTGTGATAGGGAAACGCATAACCAATGTAACATGACAAGTGGTAGGGTTAAGTAACACAAGAGGGCAATACTTAACCAATGTAACACGACAAGTGGTAGGGTTAAGTGACACAAGAAGGCAACACTTAACAAATGTAACATGACAAGTGGTAGGGTTAAGTTAACACAAGAGGGAAACACTTAACCAAAGTAACATGATGAACGAGTAGGGTTAAGTTAATGGGAAACACATAACCAATATAACATGATGAACGAATGGGGTTAAGCTAAGGGGAAACACTTAACCAATATAATATGATGAATGAACAGGGTTAAGTTAATAGAAGACACATAACCAATTACAACATGATGAATGAGAAGGGTTAAGTTAATAATAAACACTTAACCAACATGACATGACTTGTGGAAGGGTTAAGTTAACCTGAATGGATGGATAACACTAAGCCAATTTAGGGGGCATACGAA
This sequence comes from Allium sativum, assembly GCA_030737875.1. Lineage (NCBI taxonomy): Eukaryota > Viridiplantae > Streptophyta > Magnoliopsida > Asparagales > Amaryllidaceae > Allium > Allium sativum. Next base: position 744,327,741 of record CM060921.1, read on the forward strand.
TAAACTCTAGGAAACCCTAGTAATGGGGACCCATTTCAGCAGTAACCCACATAGATGTATCACAATACCCTGAACTAGGCAGGGTGGGGCACGATTACTGGGTTGATTATGAGCGGTCAAAATAGCGGCGTGGGGTACGTCAGTGTAGGTTCCGAAGGATTACGGGCGTGCACATACTCCAGAGTGGAAAAAGCAGGCACCGGGTACTATTAGTTAAACACTGTGTATCTTGAATCATGTCGGGTTGCTATCATAGGGATTGATACACCTTATGATGGGACCAACATAGGGTATCCACACGCAAGAGAAGGCCGATTGACACAGACACAAGGAAAACTAGTACAAGTAGGTAGCTAATCGATAGGGTAGTAAGGGTACATCTAACATCTTCATGGCAATTAGGCTGTTTGAGGTAAGATCCTCATACTAGATGTACACCTAAAGGCTACCACAATTGCGGGGTTGGGATCACCTTATTATATAACACTGGGTACTAGTTGGGACACTAGTAGGGAATACCAATCATTCTATAAAAGATACTTGTTAGGATGCTAGTTGGGTGGTGTAGAGAAAATAGGAAACCAGAGAAAGAACCGAAGCGCATTCAGTGTTTCTTACCTTGTCATATCTAACGATCACTATTTGTTGTCTTGCTATGGTTATTATCATGGTTATGAATGGTACTTACCAGGCTTTATGTCTGACTCTGTTTTGTTTCGCTCTCTTTTCTTCCGTCCCCCTCCCCCCCAGGTTCACAGGGAGGGAATATTACCACTTAGCTCAGTTTTCTTTCCAAGCTCGAAGATAGACAATGTATTGCTTTAGACTCTCCTTTCCACAGCTATGGCTGGCTCATGTTTTATTAGGGAATATTTTTGTCATTTCATGCTTCTTTATTTTGTTAAACAAGACTGATGCTTTGTTGTAATGGGTATTGGTGTTGGAAAACAATCTTTGTACAAGCTATTTTATCAATAAAGTAAAGTTTTATTTATTTTCCGCTGTTTAAGTTTTATTTGTTTTGTAATTTATCTGTTCTATACACTTATGATGCTCCACTAAAGTTAATGCATTCCCTTTGTGAGTGACCTTAATGGAGGTGGGGTGTTACATATTAGGATAGTGTAATTATACATGTGATGTCTTGATAAGAAATGATTAAATTCATGATTTCCAATTATTGAACTGAAAAATAGATTTTTCCAACTATTTGAATAGTCGAACTCTTTGTTGAACAAGATTTGAATTTTAAGCAAGTATAATTTAAAATAAGCTCAAAGCTAGTAAAATATCAGATGTGCAAATGAAAAAATTGTAAGTATGAAAATTTGAAATATCTTGAATAAAACTTTGTTTTGAAGAATATTTTAACAAAAGTAATAAGTGAGAAAAAATATTTTAGCTTGACTTTATGAATCAAATGGTTTTGATATTAAATTGCAAACATAGATTAATGTGGTAAAATATTCAATGAGTGGCTTTAATTTATTGAAATTTAGTTTGGTTGTTTGAAAGTCGAAGATAATGCAAGGTACAAATGAATTTAAATTTGAATTGGTTAACTTATGGATTCTATTAAGTTTAATAGTTTTGATAGATTAATAGAAAATTTAACTTGTGAAGAATTGATTTAAGGGATGAATTAAATATTTGAAAATTTGAAGCCAATAATATGGAATGAATGAAGAATTCAAACTTCAAATAGAAATTGAAGATGAGAAATTGAATGAAAAATTCGAATTGTGATCTAACTTGAACACTTGGTTCAAACTGGAAGGTTTCCAATTGAATCTTAAGTTAAAATTGAGTTTAGCTTTGACAGCAGAATTGGTGTCAACTAAAATTTTGAATGTTTGGAAAATTGATTCGGATTGGTATTTCTTGAAAATTAGTATTGTTCAGTTTACAATTATTATATGTTTTACCATCGTTTTACTTGAACTAAAGTACTAAAATTACTTATCTTGCTTAATTATTCTATACCAAATCTATTCTTATTCTAAGCAATTTTGTAAACTATATTGTATCAAAACTTGTTTTATTTCAAACCTATTTTATAAAATCTATCTAATTTTATGTAAACTTATTTTTTTCAATAACTTGTTTATTTTACTCAAACCTATTTTATTTCAAGCCTATTATTTTACTTAAACTATTTGATACTTAATTATTTTGAAATAGAAATATGTAATTCCAATCCGAGCAATTTTGTCTGAAATGATTGAATGTAAATATTCAATTGAATAATGATATTTGTGATATGTAACCCAAATTGAGAGTGAAGTTTTAACAATGAATTGATTATCAATATGAATTAGATTTTAAATGATATTGAATATTCAAATCAATTTTGAAATAAAAACTAAATTGATATTGAAATGAAAATATTGAAGATTTATCGACTTATGAATATTGTGATTTGAAATGTTTGAAATATATATGACTTATATAAGTATCAGAATAATTTTGAACCCACTGATTTGGATGATAATTGATTGAAATAATAGTCCTATATAATAGAATTTATGTGAGAATGATATGTTGGAAAAACGTGATTTGAAAAAAATCTTATGTAAATTGATACTTATGTAAGTGCGATACATGTGAAACGTGAAATGAAGTACTATAAATATTTAATGTATATGTTTTCCACATGAAGATATGGGAGTGCCTTCCATTCAAAATTGAAAATCGTAGTTACGTTGGTGCTCCATAGATTAGAGTATCCATTGATATTGGAGTCCTACTCGGTGGGATCACATTGATTATTATTACTTATTTGCTTTAGCGTAATTCGAGGGGTGCAAAGCCTATAGTTACGAGCGGTTCCACTTAGATAGTGGTCGTAACTGTCGTGTAACTGCGATCTAGATGCCATAGCGAAATTCGAGGGTTGCGATGCCTACAGTACAAGCGGTTCCATTGAGAGAGTAGTCGTAACCGCCATGTAACTATAACAACCCGTATTTTTGGAGCGAATTTAAAATTTATTTTCATAGAAATTAAATATTCTTGACGAATTATTTTGAGAAGTAACGATTTAAAATTTATTTAAATTGAAGTTAGGACGTATAAATTTAAAATTTAATTAAAACGAACTTGAAATGGCGCGGTTGTTTGAAAATTCGATTTTAAACTTTGAATGAATGTATAGAATTCAATATAATCAAAATTTGATAAAACAAGAAATGTTGGAATATTTTGAATTGTAATTTTCTAACGAATGTAAGAAATTGAGATTTCACTTTATAAACTGTAAGTTATGTCTAAATTAAAATTTAGAATAAGCGCTATGGAATTTGTTATATATTTTAATATTATATAGCCCTTAAAAATCATCATTCAGCAAACGACCTTCGTTTTCGACGAAACCACTTCCATTGGGTTCAAAATGTCGTTTATGTGTTCGAAAAGTCCAAGCTTCGGAGTTTTAGCACCTTGATTGGGTTTAGGGTTAACTAACCTAGCTCAACCACTAAAGCCCAAACTCAGCCCTCTCCTTTCATTCATTCATTTCCACTTCGAAGAAATAGAAAATGGGGTTAGGGAATGGGAATTAAAATTCCCAAAGCCCTTGTAACACCCCTTATTTTTAATGCAATTGAAAATTTGAAAATAGAGATATATGCATAAAAATAAGTAAAAATATAAAAATAAAAGAAATGAATTAGTAAATGTAATGCAGCATTGATAATAAAAAGAAAAATAAAAGGATAAGAGGCATGCATAGTAATATAGTTACATATTTAAAAGAGGGATGAATGTAATACAATGAAAATATCATAAGAGAAAAGAGGAAGGTGGAATGCATTGAAGAGAATGTATGATAAAGATGCATTAATTAATAATATGTAAGTGAAAAAGAGAAAGCATTAATTCATTTAAAAAGGAACATTAGAAATGTATGCAATAAAGAAGTGAATAACAAATGCGTTAAAAATAGAAAAGGGATGCTATAAATTAAGTAAATTCAAAAGAAATAATGTCACATGGATGTAAGTAAAGAAACGCCATGGAAATTTTAATGCATGGAAAGAGAAAGTGAGCAATCAGTGTAAGAAAAGACAAGAAACCTCTTGTAGGAAGAGGGAAGGTTAACATGTGAATAACAAATGGTGCATTAAATAGAAAGAAAATATTGCATGTGTGAATGCACGGAAGAAATTTTAGAGGAAGTTAAAAATAGTAGAAATGTAACGACCCGCATTCTACGTATCGAAGGATCGTAGAATATTATTTCTTTTTCATATGAGGTCGTATGGTTGTGTAACTTTGGGGTACGACTATTGGGGTCATTTTCTATGTTCACGATTTTTGCCGATTTTTAAATGTCTATTTTGCCCCAAGCGAATCTTGTTTCACCTATAACTTTTGATTGGTAAGAAGTTTTGACTTGAAACCACTTCCATTGGATTAAGATGATGGTTTGCCTTTCCGTGGAGCGGTCACATTGATCAAACGGACTTACCGTTTGGGAGATATGACTGAAATTAGGTTTGGAAGGTGAAAAACAGCTTAACCGGGCCTAATTAGGGTGACTAACAGCTAGGCCCATAACCCATTTCGGGATTAGGGTTATGGGGGTGCTGAAATAAGTTAGGAAACGATTTTATTTCATTTTCTTAGCCACCTAAAATATTTCTCTAACCTTAACAAGGACCTTCACCTTCTAAAATCATCCCAAATCACCTTCTAATCACTAAATAAGAAGATCTACATCAAATCAAGGAAAATCAACACCAAATCAGAGTTGGAGCTACTGTGTTGCATTGGAAAACACCCCAAAATAGTAGAGTTTCAGATCTAAAGTTTTATTTTTGGCTAAGGTGAGTGATTGGCATTGTTTTTCATTAATTACGTCTAATTAGGGGCGATTAGTGATAATTAGTCAAATTATGGCTTAGAAAACTCTGGAAAAATTTGCAAAATTCTTAAATATTATTTTAGGGCTTTGATAAAAATTTGGGTTAATTTTGACATGTTTTGCTAATCATATGGTTAAATCGTGATTAAGCGAATTAAGGGAAAAACATGGGTTTTGGGTATGTTTGATCCATATTAACATGTTATATTGTTGTTTTGGTGTTTATGGTTGATCCTATATGTTTCCACCATTGTTTGGAATGTTTTATGATTGATTAGTAAAGTTAGAATGGTTGAAAATGCCATCGTATGACGAGAATGGACGAAACAAGCTTGTTGGAAATTCTGCAGTAATACGGATCAGAACGGGTATAGGAGATCAGATTGGGTGGAACGAACTGAAATGGGGTAATGGAATACTCAGCAACATGGAAATAAGGAAGGTCGGATTGGATCAGATTGGAATAGAGTTGGAGTTTGAATAGATAACTGAACGTAAGTAGCACCGAACCGAAACATTTTAGGAGCACCTAACCGAGCCGCATATGAAGGGCCGATCTGAACCGCCTGGAGGAGATGAAACCGAACCAAACTGAGGGAAGATAATTAAGCCCAACCGAATGGGGAGCTTGAGCACCACATACCGAACCGAACCGAACCGAGTAAGCCGAACCGAACTAGGTTTGGACCTCCACTACTACTGCGCGGCGACTCTTCTGAAAACCAACTCCAATTCGACCAAAACCCAAGATGCAAAGGAAGTCCAAATAGGAAGTAGAGCTCAAGATCCAGATGGGAACCAACGAGTTAACTTCATGAATTGGACTTTGCTGCGGACTTGTGCAAAGGGGTTATTAATGTTTATAGCTTTGACTCACCACTGAGAAATAGATTAGTGGCTATGGATCAGTGCAATGGGGTTGTTATGACTCCATGGGGCAAAGTGATCATAGTAGGGCTATGAGTTAGTGCAGTTGAGTTGTTATGACTCCATGGGGCAGAGTGGACATAGCAAAGTATTAGTGGTTATGGATCAGTGTAGTGGAGCCGTCATGACTCCATGGGGAAGAGTGATCGTAACAAAAAATTTGGTGATAAAGTGGTAGATATCATATGCTTTACGCACTGAGTGATAGATGTGAGGATGATTGCTATGTTTGATGTTTTACTATCACCATGACATGCACATCCCCCCAAGTATTTTCACACCATGTGTTAGTGTCACCTTAGAGTATTGTACATCCTGTTGTGCTAACTTTTTGGTTGCAGGTCCAGGTTCAGGTATGGTTATGTATACCTGTTATTGTTCTGTTTTGCTACTTATTGCTCATACCAGACTTTTGTCTAACCCAGAGTTTTATGTCTTTTCTTATTACTATGGGTGCTCTTAAATGGGCAGACTAGAGACAGGTCAGGTGATTATGCACGAGTAGCTGTACTAGAGACGAGCAGGAGGCTTCCACGTATGATATATAAGTATAATCTCCCTGTGTTGTTGCTGGTCACTACTTTGGGTATTAGTAGTGTACCTCTTTCTTTTGATTTAGAGACAGTATTTCAAAGTTGTAATAATGTTGGTTTGGATGATAAGCTGTATTTTGGATTTCCGCTGCTATGATGGTTTAGTTTTCAGCTTATGCACTGTCCCGCCTGTTTTATGTCAAAGTTACGTTATTATTATATTTTATCCCATGCGCTATGAGACATTCTACAGGTTCCTTGTTAGTTCAAATTCCTTTCTTTGACGACCGTCCCGTGCTAGTCCAGCATCAGCACATCGCACTTTCATTGGAAGTATCGGCTGGTGCGAGGCGGCCTGTCACTCTTGGTATCAGAGCTCTAGGTTGCGTAGTTAACCTAGGAAAAGACACCAGGGAGAGATAGTATATATATAAGAGTGTGTATTTGTGATATTTTGGTTTTCAAAAGCTATATATATATATATATACTATTAGTATATCTAAGGATGGAGTCGCACTGCACTAGCACCACTGAAGGGACGATTAATAGTTTTCTCCTTACAGATTGAACGATGACCCGATATACAAGGAATACTGGTTTAGGAGCCAATAATAGGAATGCTCCTGATATGAGGGCGATGTTCACTGAATTCATGAGAGAGATGCTTAGGGATGTTCAGAGGGTAGCTCCTAATGCTGCAAATGGTGGTGGTGTAGCGGTGCAGGCGCCTAGGGCCGATTTCACCAAGCTTTGTAAGGATTACACTAGTCTTGGTGGGAAGCCGTTCCATGGAACAGAATCGGCTACAGAAGTTCAGGATTAGCTTGATAGTTGTGAGCGTATCTTCGAGGATCTGGGAATCGAACACGCGATGAAGAGGAGGCTAGCATCCCGTCAACTGCAAGGATGAGCTATGAATTGGTGGAATGCTGTTAAGGCAGCTACTCCCGAGGATCAAGTTATACGGAATCAATTTAAAGCTCGCTTCAGTGACATGTTTATCCCAGCTGCCAAGAAGTTAGAGTTGTTTAGGAAGTTCTTGGAGCTTAAACAGAATGGTAGGGCAGTCTCGGAATATATTGCTGAGTTAGATACTTTATCGAATTATGGATTATCCCTTATAGGCACTCCCGAGAAAAAGAATGAGAAGTTCATAACAGGCTTAAATCAGTACTTAGGGAAAAGGCTTATAAAAAATATTGATGAGACTTTTGAATCGATTGTTGGGAAAGCATTGAGGTCAGACAACCTTTACCCTAAGCCTAAGACTGAAGTCGTTGTTGCATCTGCGGAAGGGACAAAGCTGCAGGCAAGCGGTGGAGGCAAGAATAATTCTCAGGATAAAAGGAAGCAGAGTCAGACCAAGGATGGTCAGAAAAAGAAAGACAGGAAAGATGAAGAGTGCTTTAGCTGTGGCAAGAAGGGCCATTATGCTAAAGAATGTCAAGCAAAGCCAGCAGACAGGAAGTGCTTCAACTGCGGCCAAGTGGGACATTACAAGGATGAATGCCCGCAACTCCCCAAAGAGAAGCAGATTGTGAAAGCATATGCTATTAATGTTGTTCCCTCTTCATCGAATGCCCCAACTGCGGCGGGGAAAGGAATGAATGTCGTCATTCAAGGTATGCTTTCTGTTTATGATGTTCTTGTTCGAGTACTGTTTGATATTGGGGCTTCCCGTTCCTCCATATCTAGTGACATGGTAGATAGGTTGGAATTGGAACCCGAGATAGTCGATAGACCTTTAGTGGTAACGAACCCGATTGGTGGTTCGACTAGCCTTAGTATGATTTGTCGTAATGTGGTCCAATCGAGTCATGGATGTATGTTTTCTTGTGATTGTTTTGCTTTGGTCTTTAATGGGTTTGGCATTATTTTGGGAGTCGATTGGCTCCAAAGATATAGGATGGTGGTAGACTGTGCAGGATTTTCGGTGACTGTTAGGGCGGATGATGGGCGGAAGGTAGTGTTTGGTGGCCTACCTAGTGATGAGGTGATGACTAGTTTTCTAAATTCCCTTGACATCTTGCAGGACGAGTTATCAGGGGTTCACATTGTTGGCCAATATCCGGATATCTTCGAGGAAGTGACCGGACTTCCACCACACCGAGGGATTGAGTTCCGTATTGATTTAGTGAAAGATGTCAGACCTATAGTGATGCCACTTCGTCATATGGCACCAAGGGAGCAGAGAGAGCTCGGGGTATAAGTAAGTGAACTTTTGAAGAAGGGATTTATCATAAGAAGTGTCTCCGAGTGGGGAGCACCAGTTGTATTTGCTACCAAGGCAAATGGTTCCCTTCGTTTATGTGTGGACTATCGCGAGTTGAATAAAGTGACTAGGAAGAATAAATATCGTCTTCCGCTGATAGATGATTTGTTTGATCAACTAGAGGGAGCAAGGGTGTTCTCCCAAATGGACCTCGCGACAGGATTTCATCAGCTCCGAGTAGCAGCTGAGAGTATTCCTAAAACGGCATTTCGGACGCCGTTTGGATTCTATGAGTGGTTGGTCATGCCATTCGGGTTGACCAATGCACTAGCATCCTTTGTGGATCTTATGAATAAAGTATTCAGGGATCAATTGAATAAGTTTGTTCTTGTGCTCGTAGACGATATCTTTGTTTACTCGAGGACAAAGGAAGAACACAAGGAACATTTGAGGATAGTGACGGAGGTGTTGAGGAAACACCAATTGAAAGCGAAGTTTTATAAGTGTCACTTTTAGAGAAGGGAAGTGAGATTCTCAGAGAATGGTATTGCCATGAATCCTGCGAAGGTGGCTACGGTACAATATTGGTCTACGCCAAAGAATGTAATATACGTAAGAAGTTTATTGGGATTAGCTAGATATTATCGTAAGTTTATCCAAGACTTCTCCAAGATAGCGGCATCATTAACTCGGTTGAAGAATCAAGCTTTCGTTTGGGACGAAAGGTGTAAAAACGCATATAAGAGCCTAAAGGAAAAGTTGACGTATGCACCAGTATTAGTCATTCCTAAAAGGAATGAAGAGATGACAGTATACACGGATGCATGTGGTACTGGACTAGGTGTTGTATTGATGCAAGGAGGTAGGGTTGTAGCTTATGCAAGTCGGCAAATGAAACTGCATGAGAAAAAATACCCTACCCACGATTTGGAATTAGCAGCGATCGTGTTCGTGTTGAATATGTGGAGACATTATCTCTTGGGATAAAGATTCGAGTTGTTTACCGATCATAAATCATTAAAGTATCTCTTCTCTCAGAACGATCTAAATCTCCGACAGCAAAGATGGTTAGAATTCTTGGCTTCCAATGATTTCGATATCGCATATACACCAGGAAAGGGCAATGCAGTAGCTGATGCATTGAGTAGAATACATGCCAGTTTAGGGGCTATGTTTCTTGAGTGGAAGCAACTGGAGTATATCGTAGGGAATGATTTCAGACCAAAGTACGAATTGGATCCAGAGATGTTAGCAAGTTTTACGATCATACCCACTTTGATTGAGCGGATTGGTTCTAGTCAGAGGGACGATCCCAACCTACTAGAAATCATCTCCAATTTAGAAATGGGTATCAATGGTGAAGAGATGAACAAGTATGGGCTTGATCGAGAAGTATGGCTTCGAAAGAATGGTAGACTGGTTGTACCCAATGTCAATGGTTTGAGAGATGAAGTGCTTAGAGAATGTCATCACTCAAACTAACTATACATCCCGGTGTAATAAAATGTATCAAGACATGAAGCAGACCTACTATTGGAAGGGATAAAAAGAGACGTTGGGAAGTTTATATCCAAATGCATGAACTGCCAGCTAGTTAAAGTTGAGCAAAAGAAACCTAGTGGTTTGTTGCAACCATTAGAAATTCTAGAATGGAAATGGGAACAAGTCTCAATGGATTTCATTGACGGGTTACCAAGGACTAGATCGGGCCATGATAGCATTTGGGTGATTGTGGACCGATTGACCAAGAGTGCAAGGTTTATACCCGTCAGGTCGAATAGAACAACAGCTAAGTTAGCAGAACTGTATATGAAGTGGGTAGTGAGATTTCTTGGAGTACTAAAAGTCATTGTAAGTGACCGAGATCCATTGTTCACTAATGGATTTTGGAAGAGCTTACAAGAGGCTTTAGGATCAGAATTACATCTCAGTACTGGGTACCATCCTCAAACCGACGGTTAGACAGAGAGGGTGAATCATATATTGGAGGATCTCTTGAGAGCTTATATATTGGATTTTGGAGGGTCTTGGGATGACCATTTGGATCTAGTGGAGTTCGCATAAAATAATAATTATCAATCTAGTATTGGGATGGCTCCATTTGAAGCTTTGTATGGAAGACCGTGCAACTCACCATCATGTTAGTTAGAAACCGGTGAGAAGTTTGTGCTTGGGCCAGATGTGATAAGAGAAACTTCAGACAAGATCAGGGTTATCAAACAACGAATGAAGGCTGCTCAAGATAGGCAGAAGAGTTATGCTGATAAGAGGAGAAGAGATCTGAAATTCTCCATTGGCGACTTGGTGTTTGTCAAGATTTCTCCGTTAAAGAGCGTGATTCGAGTTGGCAGGAGACGCAAGTTAGCACCAAGATTTGTTGGTCCATTCCCAGTTCTTGAGCACATTGGGAAGTTGGCATATAAAGCTGAGTTGCCAGACAAGATGGAAGGAGTTCATAACGTGTTTCATGTTTCCCAGTTAAGGAAGTTCGTGCACGACCCCGATATGACTATTTCACCAGATCAATTGGATGACATCGAAGTAGAACCTGAGGCGGTTGGGAACTGCAAGCCGATCCATATTGTCGAGAGCGATATGAAGCAACTTCGAAGGAAGGCGGTGAAATTGGTCAAGGTTCAGTGGCGGCGAGAAGGAGAGTGACTGTACTTGGGAAACAAAGGAGAGCATAAGGGAATCGCATCCAGAACTCTTTGCCTAGTAAGATTTTAATAGTGATAGTTTCTTTCCTTGTTAGTAAACCGCATGCTAGGGTAGGCTTGTTGTGCTTGTTGTGTATGTTTGATTGTTTGTGAATGACTGATAGGCATGCGGAACACCTTTGTATGTTTTTGGTTATGGAATTTCGGGGGCATAATTTCTTAAGGGGGAGAGCGTAACGACCCGCATTCTACGTATCGAAGGATCATAGAATATTTATTTCTTTTTCATATGATGGTCGTGTAACTTTAGGGAACGACTATTGGTGTCATTTTCCATGTTCACGATTTTTGCCGATTTTTAAATGACCGTTTTGCCCCTAGCGAATCTTGTTTTGCCTATAACTTTTGATTGGTAAGGAGTTTTAACCTAAAAACACTTCCATTGGGTTCAGATGATGGTTTACCTTTCCATGGAGTAGCCACATTGATCAAACGGACTTGCCGTTTGGGAGATATGGCTGAAATAAGGTTTGGAAGGTGAAAAACAACTTAACCGGGCCTAATTAGGGTGATTAATAGCTAGGCCCATAACCCATTTCGGGATTAGGGTTGTGGGAAGGCTGAAATCAGTTAGGAAATTATTTTATTTCATTTTCTCAGCCGCCTAAAACATTTCCCTAACCGTAACAATGGCCTCCACCTTCTAAAATCATCCCAAATCACTTCTAATCACTAATTAAGAAGATCTACATCAAATCAAGGAAAATCAACACCAAATAAGAGTTGGAGCTGCTCTGTTGCATAGGAAAACACCCCAAAACAGTAGAGTTTCAGATCTAAAGTTTTATTTGTGGCTAAGGTGAGTGATTTGCAGTGTTTTTCATTAATTATGGCTAATTAGGGGTGATTAGTTATAATTAGCGAAATTCTGGCAAAGAAAAATCTAGAAAAATTTGTAAACTTCTTAAATATTATTTTAGGGCTCTGATATAAATTTGGGTTAATTTGGATATGTTCTGTTAATCATATTGTTAAATCATGATTAAGGGGATTATGGGAAAAACATGGTTTTGGGTATGTTTGATCCGTATTAACATGTTATATTGTTGCTTTGGTGTTTATGGTTGATCCTATATGTTGCTACCACTGTTTGGAATGTTTTATGATTGCTTAGTAAAGTTATAATGATTGAAAACGCCATTGTATGGCGAGAATGGACGAAAAAAGCTTGTTGGAAATTCTACAGTAATACAGATCGGTTCGGGTATAGGGGATCGAATCGGGTGGAAAGAACCGAACTGGGGTAGTGGAATCTTCAGCAACATGGCAATAAGGAAGTCCGGATCAGATCAGATTGGAATAGAGTTGGAGTTTGAATGGATCACTGAACTGGAGTAGCACCGAACCGAACCGCTTTAGGAGCACCTAACCGAGCCACATATGAAGGGACGAACCAAACCACCTGGAGGAGATGAACCCGAACCGAACCGAGGGAAGATAATTGAGCCGAACCGAACGGGGAGCTTGAGCATCACATGCCGAACCGAACCGATTAAGCCGAACCGAACCAGGTTTGGGCATCCACTACTACTACGCGACTACTCTTCTGAAGACCAACTCCAATTCGACCAAAACCCGAGATGCAAAGGAAGTCCAAATAGGAAGTAGAGCTCAGGATCCAGATGAGAATCAACGAGTTAACTTCATGAATTAGACTTAGCTGCGGGACGTGTACAAAGGAGTTATCGATGTCTATAGCTTTGACTCACCACTGAGAGACGGATTAGTGGCTATGGATCAGTGCAGTGGGGTTGTTATGACTCCATGGGGGCAAAGTGTTAGTAGCAGGGCTATGAGCCAGTGCAGTGGAGTTGTTATGACTCCATGGGGGCAGAGTGGACATAGCAAAGTATTAGTGGTTACGGATCAGTGCAGTGGAACCGTCGTGACTCCATGGAGCAGAGTGATCGTAACAAAGAATTGGGTGATCAAAGTGGTAGATATCGTATGCTTTACGCACTGAGTGAGAGACGTGAGGATGATTGCTATGTTTGATGTTTTGCAATCATCATGACATGCACACCCCCTCCCCAGTATTTTCACACCATGTGTTAGTGTCACCTTAGAGTACTGTACATCCTGTTGTGATAACTCTTTGGTTGCAGGTCCAGGCTCAGGTATGGTTATGTATACCTGTTATTGTTCTGTTTTGCTTCTTATCGCTCATACCAAACTTTTATCTGACCTAGAGTTTTATGTCTCTTCTTATTACTCTGGGTGGTCTTAAACGGGCAGACTAGAGGCAGGCCAGGTGATTATGCACGAGTAGCTGTACCAGAGACGAGCATGAGGCTTTCATGTATGATATATATATATATATAATCTCCCTGTGTTGTTGCTGGTCACTACTTTGGGCATTAGTAGTGTACCTCTTTCTTTTGCTTTAGAGACAATATTTCAAAGTTGTAATAATGTTGGTTTGGATGATAAGCTATATTTCGGATTTCCGTTGTTATGATGGTTTAATTTTCAGCTTATGCACTGTCTCGCCTGTTTTATGTCAAAGTTATGTTATTATTATATTTTATCCCATGCGCTGTGAGACATTCTACAGGTTCCTTGTTAGTTCAAATTCCTTTCTTTGACGACTGTCCCATGCAAGTCGGGCATCGGCACAACGCACTTTCATTAGAAGTATCGGCTAGTGCAGGGCGGTCCGTCACAAGAAAGAAGGTTAATGCATTAAAATTAAGAAAGAAGTTTAAAAAGAGGAGTAAAGATTTAATGTGAAAGGGGTTTTAATTAGAAGCGGTTTAGTGTGAAGGCAGGTTTTATATGGAAGTAGCTTGATTAAAAAGAGTATAATAGGAAAGATGGTTGAAAAGAGAAAAGTTGGATATTAATTGATTTGAGAAAATTAAATGTGGAACAAAGTAAAGAATTGTTTGCATGTAGAAACATTGTATACATATAAGAATTTCCCATGAATGAACATTATTCGAATGCAAGGTTATGCGCGAATAAAGAATAAAAGAAAGAAAAGTATATCAAATTCAAAATGAAGTTGAAAAAAAAGAGAATTAATTTAAAAGTTTAAGGTGGCGCCTAATAAGCATACTTGATTGGTGAGATATGGCAATGCATTCTTAGTTGGTTTGATCCTAATTGTTCAATTCAAATTTTTGATGACATGGCAACTTCTGATTGGCTATACGATTTGGAGAGAGTAGATTCCATCAAGGAAAATAGATGGTTAGCATCGATTTAAACTTCTTATATAAGGAAACCTATAGCTCTTCATTCTCATTTTAGGTTTTCTTCACTCTCTTCTTCCTCCGTGTAATTTCTAAATAAAAATAATTATTAATTGTAATATTGGAGCGCTACCCAAATGAAGATTAAAAAGAAAATTGTCATCAACAACTACAACTTTAGAAATCAACTACAATGACAATTTAAATTCAAGTTTCTCCATCTGCAACCTATCCAAAGAGATTCTCTTCTAGATCTACATATCGAGATGAGTGGGTTTAAAATATACTTTTTGAATAATAGTATATCTATCGTTTGTCATTCCCCATAATGAACATATTGGAAGGTTTAATTTGATGAAATGAATTATTGCGCTAAAATGGGTAATATGTTCAATCAGTTAATATGTTGAGATGTACATTTACTTGAATGTTTAAGAAAAATGAATACCGTTGTATAGATCCATTTTATGAACCTATAAATTGGGTAAATGATATACTATTGGAAAACTAAATGTTATTTTAAATAAATGTAATTACATGTAGGAAGACATGCGACATATATTGGGATTTGGGGCATAATTTGTAATGGGATTTTGGAACATAACATATATTATGTTTTGAGACTTTAATTTGGAGGCGCAATCTGATATGAACATAAATGGTTAAATGAAGACGAATATGCCTAAACTGAATCATGCCTAGGCACGAGGTTAGATTGCACTTGTGGTAGAAGTCTGCCCGTAATTGTCCAGCATATCCAGCAATCACAAGTGGTGAATCTAATGTCAGAGGCCTAGTGCGTATATATGAAATGACACTAAGACACGAGGTTAGATTGCGCTTGTGGTAGAAGTCTGCCCGAAACCGCCTGGCATATCCAGCATCCACAAGTCGTTAATTTAATGTGAGGGGTCTAGTGCAGAAATACACACACACACACACACACATATATATATATATATAGAGAGAGAGAAGATAGAAGTGAATTGCATTAATTGCAATTAATGGAAATAAGTGAAATTTAATGAAAGGTACAACGGTAAAAGAAATAAAATGAATAGGGAATGATAGTAACCTATTATGAGTGAACTTGAATAAGAAAAGGAAAGATAATAGGCAGGCTTTTCCTAGGGACAAGTGAGAACTATAACGTAAGTCATAATGACGATAGGGGAAAGTGCAATAACTTATGTAATAAGGTAAGTTGTACTTAATTGTAAATTAAGTTATTTGTGAGAACGAGAATAAATCTATGAATGAGGAAAACATAAGTTATATAAATGAAAAGGGAAACTTATTAGTAAACAACCTTAGTTAAGAGAATTAAGTTAGTAAGTAAATAACGATAAGTTGTAATGATGACGTAAGACGAGATTATGATTAAATAGGAAAGAAGAAGGCAAACTTATGAAAAGAAGTAAGTTATATTTAATCATAAAAGATAAGTGACATGTTGGTAGGAAACATGTGAATTGAGGTAAACTTAATTACAAATTAAGTAGAACATGTTATTAGACAATGAATAGCGCAAAGAGATTGTAGATTACAAATTTTGAAATTACAATGCAGAGAATAACATGTTGTAGGCTTATTAATAAACTTAAATGAGTCTAAGTTATAAATGAAATTAATAAGCGAGGAAGAACTTGGTAAGGTGTCGATGGGAATAACCAAGTTAACAAGCAATCTGACGAGGTATAGCAAGCTTGTGGTTGTGGCTTACTTATATATATATATATATATATATATATATATATATATATATATATATATATGTATGTATGTATGTATGTATGTATGTATGTATGTATAAAGAGAGAGAGAGAGAGAACTTGGTAAGGAGTCAATGGGAATAACCAAGTTAACGAGCAATCTGACATGGTAGAGCAAGCGCATAATTAATGATTAAACATAAGGTCACATTAAACTGAGGCGCTTGGAACAGCCCCTACGTTTGAAGGTGAATAACCCAACGGGGTAGATCATCGCAGTGTCATGAGGCACGAGGGGAGCGTACATTCATCTGGTTGTTCTGGCGGCTTCGACGGACTGTAAGGGGAAGCACGCGGCTTCCTAAGACGCTAAAAGGTGCTCCTAGTAGTCCTCTTTGGTGGTTTAGCTTCGAGCTAGGATTACAGAGGTTAGATCTACGTGTTACTACCAAGTGGGTGAGCCTTGACTGCAAGGGTAGCTTGGCAGTTAGAATGCTGTGACGAGGTGACACTAAGGGTGATTCGGTGATTGCCTCAAGTGGGAGGCAGATGGTCAGGACTAATAAGGATAGTAGGTCGTCGAGTATCTGTTATCGGCAGCAAGTGAGATGCGGAAAGACTAGGTAATAACCCGAAAATCCGAGCCAATTTAAAATTTTTATTTTGGCAATTTTAGCAAATTTCGAATATTTAAAATGAATTATTTTAAATAATAGCAACGAGAAATTTATTTTGAATAGAAATAGAACGTATATATTTATATGGATCGTCGTTAGAATATAAATATTTTTAATTATAAAAGGAATTGAAAATGGCGCGGTAGTTCGATAATTCGATTTCTAATTTCAATTGAACATACCAGATTCAAAATAAACCAAATTTTAGTGAAACCAAAAATAATAGAATCTAGTTGAGAATATCTTTCCAACGTATCCTAAAAATCGAAATTTCATAGCGAGAATCAAAAGTTATGTCAAATTGAAAATTCAGAATAGTCGCTAGGGAATTCTGGCCCTTAAAAATTGAAATTTTGCAAACGGCCTCGGATTTCGACGAAACCACTTTTGTTGGATCCGTGATGTCAAGTTATTGCTAGGTTTCAAATTTCGTAATTTTTCGAATCAATATGTGGGCGTGGCAACGGAAAACGCGTTTGACCAGTTTTAGTTGATTTTAATCGACTGGAAAATGGCCAATTTTCAAACGGTCTCATAATTCGACGAAACTTGTTTTTTAGGACCGTATCGTCAATACGAAGCTAGAAAATATTTTTCTGGAATTTTTCGAGCTCGTGTGTGGCCCTGATAAATTGAAATGCGCGTTCAATTTCAATATATAGAGTTATATCTTGATTTTGACGAAAACTGATCAAAATAGTCGAATCAGCTTACGATACATATCCCATTGTGTTCGGAATGGGGGTAATTAGCTATGGACGACAGGCGGTGGGCCTCGTTTAGAGGTCGAATGAAAAAGTCAACTTTTTGAAATTAATAAAATAAAATAAAAACCTCTCTCCTCAAACATACCCCCCTCCCCCCTGTTCTAAATCAGTTCAAAAAAAAAGGGGGAGAAATAATCACGACAGGGGGGGGGGGGGATTCGACGCCGCGCCGCCCTCAACAAAAACCGCCACCACCACACCCTCCTCTTCTACCTCTGCTCCCCGCCTCTCTTCTCCTTCCCCTCTCGCGAAACCCCCAAGACCCCCAAATCCGCCCAAATCGAGCGCCACCAGAAACCCTAGGCCATGCCACCGGCCACCATAGCCCTACACCACCTGGCTGCGACCGACTACGCCCTCCCAGACCCCGCTCCAGTGCCTCCTCCACCCCCTTCGATTCCAACAGTGAGTTTGTTCATATTTTTTGTTTTCTTCTAATTTATTTTCAGTCTCCTTTCTTTTTATATAACATTAGCATGATAAAAACAGAATTTTCACATATATATAGTTTTGTATTTTAAATATATGATTTTTATATTTAATAAATATATGGTTTTTATATTTTATAAAGGTACGACTTTTATATTTTATAAAGGTATGATTTTTATATTTTATAAAGGTATGATTTTTATAATTTAAAAAGCGAAGGGCTATGATTTTTGTATAGGAAGAGGTGGTGATTTTGAATAGGAAAGTTCATATTTTTAATATAGAAAAGTATGATTTTTATAAAGCAGAAGTATTAAAAATATGATTTTTATATAATAGAGGATATAAAAATATTATCTTTATAGAAGTAGCAAGGTAAAAATATGATTTTTATATATGTTGTAGTGAAAAGATTTGATCTTTATATCATAGGAGGAATAGAAATGTGATTTTTAATCATGTAGAGTAATAAAAATAGAATTTTTATCTATATAGTAGAAGTGTAAAAATAGAATTTTTATCTATATAGTAGCAGTGTAAAAATAGAATTTTTATCTATATAGTAACAGTGTAAAAATAGAATTTTTATCTATATAGTAGCGGTGTAAAAATAGAATTTTTATCAGTATAGTAGCAGTGTAAAAATAGAATTTTTATCTATATAGTAGTGGTGTAAAAATAAATTTTTTATCTATAAAGTAACCATATAAAAATGTGATTTTATATATGTAGTGGCTATGGGCAACGAAATTGACAAAAGGCGAGCACGACGAAGATTTCTACCTATGGAGAGTCGTGGCGCTGGTTTAGCTAATCGGTGAGAATTTCTCATTTTAGATCTTGTTTTCTAGTTAAAATTATATACTAGGATGAAGACGGTGCTTCATAGCACCCGACACCCGTCGTCCACAGACCATGGACGACTTGTTTGTTTGGTTGTGCAGTTGATTGGCTGATTGGTTTGAATTTGGTTGTTTGGTGAAATGAGATTGATTAGATTGGTATGTGTATGGCGCAGGCAATTATTAGACCAGGGATAAGGCTAGGCCTTGTCCCGTTTCTAGTATCGTGACGTTGAGCCGCCGAAATTTTCTAAAATAAGTTAGAAAAATAAAAATATCATTTTATTGAATAAATGAACTGAGTAGAAATTCATGTGTTGAAATAAAGGAATTCATCGTTAAAAATACAATTTTTAACGAGAATCTGAATAAATAAATATTCATTTACAAACCAGACGGTTTGTTTATGTACACCTATTTGAAGGACATTGATTATGACGATAAATTTTACACATCACCCAACTGCACAAATAGTATTCAGTGTTTGTGGATTGAAACCCCACACGGGTGTTGGGATGATATTTGGCGTACACTAATCCCAATTATTTAATTGTATGTCGATCGATTGGCCGATAGACTGTGTAAGCGTTAATTATTTATATTTAATGTTTATGCAGTTGTGTGGTGCACTTTGGATGATGGTTGATTACTTATCATTGCTATTATATACATGTGTTGTACGGAATACATATAATTAACATTATATGGTAATTGATTGGGCCTCATTCCAATTGGAAAAATAAAGAATATTATAAAATAAAGGTTCATGTGTTGACAGTACTCATTCGTTGAGATTAGTCATGTGTTAAACGAAATATTTTAACAATAAAATTTACATCTTTATCATATATAAAATTTGAAACTAACTAGAAAATAGATAAGATGAGTGGTCTCCTTGATATTGATCTGATATTGGTTTCGGCCTTCGGGGTTAATATTTAGGGAATTGCTCTTTTGCTAATTTACGGTTAGAGTTTGATTAAAAATTAGACGATAGAAATCATAATTTTATAGAATATATTAAATAACAAAAATAGTCATCTTTTGGCAGTACTCATTTGTTGAGATCAGTCATGTGTTGAAAGAAATATAGATTTACGTGTTGAATAGAATAAATATTCATTTGTTGAATAGAATAATGAAGTTATTGAAAAATATAAAGCCGTGTTGATTAGAGATGCGCTATTTTGATGCGAACAATATTTATATCGATTATATTCGTTTTTATAATGAATATTGAAAAGAGATTTAAAAATCGAATATTTAGAAAATGAATTCGAATTGAATTGAATATAAAATGAATTCGAATTGAAATGAATTCAAACCGATTTGAATTGAAATCAAATAGAAATGAATGTAAAAAGAATTTATAATGGAAAATTCAATTTTGATTTGAATTCGAAAGGAAAGTCGAAATTGTTTTTGAAACAAATTTGAAACGATTTATAAAATTCGTTTTAAAAGGAAATCGACGAAAATATATAATATATATAATGGCCTGAATAGAACGCGCCACGCCGCTGCAGTTCGTGAATTTCAACGATTGACTTCGAACGGACATTACGGGAGATCCGACCATCGGATTCTCCTAAAACTGGAACCGTTGGGTTCGTATCGAAAAGAGCTTTCTAACGAATATAAGAGATTTGAAATCTGATGGTTGGATTTGGAGATACGTCCAAATCAATTTCAGAAAAGGTCGTTGTAAGTGCAGTTCGATGGCCTTTGATGGAAATCGACTGTACGGGCCTTGATAAAATTATCAAAAATATCAATAATTTGTGTAAAATCATAAGAAATGATTTGTGAAGAATTGGGATGAAAAACTCCATGTTTGAAAAGATAAAAATAGATTTTTATCGAAATGAACTAGTTTTGAACTAGAATTAAAATCCAATTATTTTTAAATAAAGATATTGGATTTGAAAAGGGTTTTAAATAACCAGAATTTCAAATATATGAATTGGAATGGATTTGAATCGAAATTGTCTTTGGAATATTTTGATATTAGATTCCGCGATTATACAGATATTTTGGAGGAAATTTGGAAGATATACTTTATATCTTTATTTCCAAAGCAGTATTTGTGGGTTTCAGAATTTGATATTGAATATAAGCCAATATATATTTTCTATTCAGAGTCTTGTATTTAATATCAAATGGGATTTGGGTTTGTCGTGAATGGTGTCTTCATCAACACTGTTCTTAAACTCCGTTGAGAAAAGATTAAATCTTTTTATTTAGATTTAATGAAGTATACCAATTAATTAATATATTTAATTGGGATTGAATTAGAATTGATTTGTGGGTTTATCGTGAACGGTGTTTTAAATAACACTTGTTCTTTAACCCGATTATAAATAGAACGTGATTTTGGGTTTATCGTGGATCGTGTTTTAGATGACATTGGTTCTTTAACCCAGTTAAAGATTAAAACTAAGTGGAGTTTTAATGAATCTTTAATTAGATTGAAAAGATCATGAATGGAGTATCACCAGTTTTGCTCCAAAGCGATAGTTAAATCTTTAATTAGATTTGAACGTGAAATGGTAATTAATTTTACCGATAACACCGTGGTGTTAGATATGGAATATTACCAGTTTTGCTTCATGGGATGAATAGGTTAGGATTGGGAAATAAAATAAATAATTACTTCGGTGTGGTTCGCTAATCCCAACTAGTTTGGAAACCTTAACATGGTTTAAAATGACATCCAAAGGAAGATTAAAGAATAAATTTAAAAGAATTTATCTTTGATAAAATTAATGGGAACCTTTCGCTAAGAATGTGAAATTTAGAAACTAACTGTAGGTTAGCTAAGAAGGATGGTTCCCTGGGTATTGATCTGATGTTGGTTTTGGCCTTCGGGGTTAATATTTGGGGAATTGTTCTCTTGCTAATTTACGATTAGTGACTGATGAATTGGAATGAGGCGTATGTTGTGTTTGTGTAACATTTGTTTATTATATACGCGGGTCATTCAGAAAGGACGGGTTTATACCCATTCTGAATAACCGATTCGACGATATGTCGAAGATGAAAACGGTGGTTGAAGACCATAAGTCTTCACATCGTTTGGGTGATAACTGATGATCTTGATTGGGCTGTACACCCAAGAGGAGGGAATCAGTTGGTGATCATCCAGACGTACTTGGAGATCGATGGATATGCGAGGAAAGTGCCTCCGGTTTCGTTCAGACCCAGAATGAACTTGTAAATGGACTGTGTGTCTGACATGGGATTTTATTCTGTGTTGATTGATCTCTGTTAAATATACATCTTTTTGGCGGCGGATAATTTATTCTCTTGCTTAACGCCCTTCTCTGAGACGTACGAGCTCAGAGGTTGTATATCGATGGACATCAGCCGCATGGAGTGAATTGCCTGTGTGGGATGCCTAAGTGGAAGATGATCAAGGCTTCTGTTGAAAAGCAAAGTCTTGTGGTTGATGATAAAAGAACGGCCTACATGGCATAGCTTTGTGTATAATGTGAATTCGCGAGCCTCACACATCGGTGTGAGTCAAAAACGGGATATGGACCGTTGGGAGAACACGACGTTTCTTTCTAGCTATGGGTGGTGTCAGTGCTTAAACTAGCTGGCATTTACTTTATTTTTACCTATGTGGATGCTGGATTGCGAGGTGCCTCGATTATAGGTCTGTAAGGACCAGGAAACGTGTCTTCAGGAATAACTAATCCTCAAACGTAAGGGAGGACCGACCCAGCCGATTCCAAGGGTTACCCAGAGTGCGTAGTCCTGAGTCATTTGCTAGAGTGTCTCAAAGCGGAGAGGAGCTTGCCCCTTGCCTCGGCTCATGACGGAAATCCAATTTCCATTACGAGATATTTCAGTTTTATTTGTAGAGCCTAGTATGGCAACATAATATATGGTACCTATGCCGTCTATGATTGATACTTATGATTGAAATTGTTTTGACACTATACACTTATAATAGTATCAATTGATTTGTTTTAAACGTACCAAGCATGTTTGGCTATTATAAGGGAAAACTCTATCTTCCAGCTTGCGTTGCATTGTGTGATGGGACCTGGGTCTTATAATAGCTTCATTTTTTCGAAAAAGCATTGCATTTTTTATTCTATGCACTGGTATTCTTGGGAGGAAACCCGTTTCGTGTTATACGGCATGGTCCCTGGAATTATTCTCTTTTAAAGTAATGTTTTAACTAACTATTTTAGTTCTCACACTAGTCACATGACTGACCTGGAGTTTATTGTTTTAACCTAAACACTGGATACCCCTATTTTTGACACGTGCAGCTAGTAGTTTTGATTTTGCAGATTTATATTCACAGGATCCTGATTTATAGCTGGAACGATGCTCAGAAAGCTCTGTATCCGTGTATTACTTTCAGTTGTGTTTTGTATTATTTTTCTGCTGCAGTACAGTATTTAAATCTCTGATATCCTTTGTTGTATAATATTTATTCATACTCTGTATATTCTTGTAATCCGATGGAATTGTTGTAAATAACAATGAGATGTTCTTCTGTTTGCGTTCCGATGTTTATTGTCCTCAAGGTAATCCGTGCTTTCCTTACCGGGGAAGTTACGGGCTATCACAGTTGGTATCAGAGCTTTGGTTTACAGAGCTCGAGAACAAGACACACTAGAACCGAACAAAAGAATCCATCGGATATTGGATTAGTAATATCCAATTAGAATGACTCGTTAGAGATAGGATCAGTAGTATCCTAGAACGAGTGTGAAGAGTAAATTTTTCAAATGAAAACAATATTGTTTTGAAAATTTAAACCAGTTTATACGTATTTGAATATTTTATTTGTATTGAATTTGGACAATCGAGCATATAAAGGTTTTGCATATACACGTCATGAACGTATGTTCGAAGTTTTAATATACTGGATAGATATATAATCACATTCTAGTCGTCCGGAGATGGTACTGATAATTGTCATTACATCATCAGTATTTATGTTCGTGTTTCAAAGGTGTGCTATCTATATATTTCCATTACACTGGTGTGAGAACCAAAATTTAACTAGATAGGTTTATTGTTGTGGTTCGGCATCAAAAACATGATTTTCTGTATATATATCAAAACTATGAATTTGAAATGTTAATCCACTAATTGATTGATGAATGTGTTGTTTGATTTTTGGTTTGATAATTTTGAACCGTTTAGCCAAATTGATCAAAAAGTGAGTTGTATTGAAAATTTGTCGCATTTGCATACATATACATGTACTTACATTGAACAGGCTATAGCAAAGAGGCTAGAGCAGAAGAGTAAAATTGTTTGCCCGACAAATAGGTACATGTTTACCATAATTTACTGTTTTGTTTGGGTGATGATGATTTTATGAGCCTATTGGCTAGCCGCTTGGCTTTTTCTTTTTCTTTTGGTTTGAAGAAGGCCTTGGGAGGCTATGTGAAATATCCTGAAGTCCCCGGTGTAGAGGAGGTTATGGCGAAATTTTTCGAAAATTTGGGGTGTTAGCCAAATTTTTGAAAAATTTGGGTAGTTCTTAGAAACTGAAAAGTTGAAGAACTTAAGCCGTAAAGAAAATAATGGAAGTTGAGTTGATTAATTAAACAACCTTCGACTTCGTTCCTTTTCGGGGACAAAAAGTTTTAAGTGGGGGAGATTGTAATAACCCGAAAATCCGAGCCAATTTAAAATTTTTATTTTGGCAATTTTAGCGAATTTTGAATATTTAAAATGAATTATTTTAAATAATAGCGACGAGAAATTTATTTCGAATAGAAATAGAACGTATATAATTATATGGATCGTCATTAGAATATAAATATTTTTAATTATAAAAGGAATTGAAAATGGCGCGTTAGTTCGATAATTCGATTTCTAAGTTCAATTGAACATACCGGATTCAAAATAAACCAGATTTTAGTGAAACCAAAAAAATAATAGAATCTAATTAAGAATATCTTTCCAACGAATCCGAAAAATCGAAATTTCATAGCGGGAATCAAAAGTTATGTCCAATTGAAAATTCGGAATAGTCGCTATGGAATTCTGGCTCTTAAAAATGGAAATTTTGCAAACTACCTCGGATTTCAGCGAAACCACTTTTGTTGGATCCGTGATGTCAATTTATTGCTACGTTTCAAATTTCGTAATTTTTCGAATCAATATGTGGGCGTGGCAAAGGAAAACGCGTTTGACCAGTTTTAGTTGATTTTAATCGACTGGAAAATGGCCATTTTTCAAACGGTCTCAGAATTCGACGAAACTGGTTTTGTTAGGACCGTATCGTCAATACGAAGCTAAAAAATATTTTTATGGAATTTTTCGAACTCGCGTGTGGCCCTGGTAAATTGAAATGCGCGTTCAAATTCAATATATAGAGTTATATCTTGATTTTGACGAAAACTGATCGAAACGGTCGAATCAGCTTATGGTACATATCCCATTGTGTTTGGAATGGGGGTAATTAGCTACGGACAACAGGCGGTGGGCCTCATTTAGAGGTCGAATGAAAAAGTCGACTTTTTGAAATTAATAAAATAAAATAAAACCCTCTCTCCTCAAACATACCCCCCATTTTAAATCAGTTCAGAAAATCAAAATAAAAAAAGGGGAGAAAGAATCGCGACCGGAGGGGGGGGGGGGGTTCGTCGTCGCGCCGCCCTCATCAGCAACCGCCATCACCGCACCCTCCTCTTCTACCTCCGCTCCCAGCCTTTCTTCTCCTTCCCCTCCCGCGAAACCCCCATGACCCCCAAATCCGCCCAAATTTAGCGCCACCCGAAACCTTAGGCCGTGCCACCGACCACTATAGCCCCACACCACCTGGCCGCGACCGTCTACCCCCTCCCAGACCCCGCTCCATTGCCTCCTCCACCCCCTTTGATTCCAACAGTGAGTTTGTTCATATTTTTGGTTTTCTTCTAATTTATTTTCAGTCTCCTTTCTTTTTATATAACATTAGCATGATAAAAGCAGAATTTTCACATATATATAGTTTAGTATTTTTAATATATGATTTTTATATTTTATAAATGTATGATTTTTATATTTTTAAAGGTATGATTTTTATATTTTATAAAGGTATGATTTTTATATTTTATAAAGGTATGATTTTTATAATTTAAAATGCGAAGGGCTATGATTTTTGTATAGGAAGAGGAGGTGATTTTGAATAGGAAAGTTCATATTTTTAATATATAAAAGTTCAATTTTTAATGATAGAAAGACGAGATTTTTATATTACAGAAAGGTTTAAAATATGATTTTTATAAAGTAGAAGTATTAAAAATATGATTTTTATGTAATAGAGGATATAAAAATATTATCTTTATAGAAGTAGCAAGGTAAAAATACGATTTTTATATATGTTGTAGCGAAAAGATTTGATCTTTATATCATAGGAGGAATAAAAATGTGATTTTTAATCATGTAGAGTAATAAAAATAGAATTTTTATCTATATAGTAGCAGTGTAAAAATAGAATTTTTATCTATATAGTAGCAGTGTAAAAATAGATTTTTTATCTATATAGTAACAGTGTAAAAATAGAATTTTTATCTATATAGTAGTGGTGTAAAAATAGAATTTTTATCTATATAGTAGCGGTGTAAAAATAGAATTTTATCTATATAGTAGCGGTGTAAAAATAGAATTTTTATCTATATAGTAGTGGTGTAAAAATAAATTTTTTATCTATAAAGTGACCATATAAAAATGTGATTTTATATATGTAGTGGCTATGGGCAACGAAATTGACAAAAGGCGAGCACAACGAAGATTTCTACCTATGGAGAGTCGTGGCGCTGGTTTAGCTAATCGGTGGGAATTTCTCACTTTAAATCTTGTTTTCTAGTTAAAATTATATACTAGGATGTAGACGGTGCTTAGTAGCATCCGACACCCGTCGTCCACAGACCATGGACGACTTGTTTGTTTGATTGTGTAGTTGATTGGATAATTGGTTTGAATTTGGTGAAATGAGATTGATTAGATTGGTATGTGTATGGCGCAGGCCATTATTAGACTGGGGATAAGGCTAGGCCTTGTCCCGTTTCTAGTATCTTGCCGTTATGCCACCGAAATTTTCTAAAATAAGTTAGAAAAATAAAAATATCATTTTATTGAATAAATGAACTGAGTAGAAATTCATGTGTTGAAATAAAGGAATTCATTATTAAAAATATAATTTTTAACGTGAATGTGAATAAATAAATATTCATTTACAAACCGGAAGGTTTGTTTATGTACAAATATTTGAAGGACATTGATTGGGACGATATATTTTACACATCGCCCAACTGCATAAATAATATTCAGTGTTTGTGGATTGAAACCCCACACGGGTGTTGGGATGATATTTGGCGTACACTAATCCCAATTATTTAATTGTATGTCGATCGATTGGTCGATAGACTGTGTAAGCGTTAATTATTTATATTTAATGTTTATGCAGTTGTGTGGTGCACTTTGGATGATGGTTGATTATTTATCGTTGCTATTATATACATGTGTTATATGGAATCCATATAATTAACATTATATGGTAATTGATTGGGCCTCATTCCAATTGGAAAAATAAAGAATATTATAAAATAAAGGTTCTTGTGTTGACAGTACTCATTCGTTGAGATTAGTCATGTGTTGAACGAAATATTTTAGCAATAAAATTTACATCTTTATCATATATAAAATTTGAAACTAACTGGAAAATAGACAAGATGAGTGGTCTCCTGGATATTGATCTGATGTTGATTTCGACCTTCGGTGTTAATATTTAGGGAATTGCTCTCTTGCTAATTTACGGTTAGAGTTTGATTAAAAATTAGACGATAGAAATCATAATTTTATAAAATATATTAAATAACAAATATAGTCATGTGTTGGCAGTACTCATTTGTTGAGATTAGTCATGTGTTGAAAGAAATATAGATTTAAGTGTTGAATAGAATAAATATTCATTTGTTGAATTGAATAACGAAGTTATTGAAAAATATAAAGCCGTGTTGATTAGAGATGTGCTATTTTGACGCAAACGATATTTATATCGATTATATTCGTTTTTATAATGAATATTGAAAAGAGGTTTAAAAACCGAATATTTAGAAAATGAATTCGAATTGAATTGAATATAAAATGAATTCGAATTGAAATGAATTCAAATCGAATTGAAATCGATTTGAATTGAAATCAAATAGAAATGAATGTAAAAAGAATTTATAATGAAAAATTAAATTTTGATTTGAATTCGAAAGGAAAGTCGAAATTGTTTTTGAAACAAAATTGAAATGATTTATAAAATTCATTTTAAACGGAAAATGATGAAAATATATTTAATATATATATTATATATATAATGGCCTGAATAGAACGCGTCGCGCCGCTGCAGTTCATGAATTTCAACCATTGACATCGAACGGAAATTACGGGAGATCCGACCTTCGGATTCTCCTAAAACTGGAACCGTTGGGTTCGTATTGAAAAGACCTTTCTAACGAATACAAGAGATTTGAAATCTGACGGTTGGATTTGGAGGTACGTCCAAATCAATTTCAGAAAAGGTCGCTGTAAGTGCAGTTCGATGGCCTTTAATGGAAATCGACTGTACGGGCCTTGATAAAATTATCAAAATTATCAATAATTTGTGTAAAATCATAAGAAATGATTTGTGAAGAATTGGGATGAAAAACTCCATGTTTGAAAAGATAAAAATAGATTTATATCGAAATGAACTAGTTTTGAACCAGAATTAAAATCCAATTATTTTTAAATAAAGATATTGGAATTCAAATGGGTTTTAAATAACCAGAATGTCAAATAAAGATGTTGTTCTGTGGATGTGTTGAGGTTATGATATTTGTTGAAACACATTGTTCTTGGACACGAGGTTAGGTCACATTTATGGTGGAAGTCTGCCCGGAACCAACCGGCATATCCAGCAGCCACAAATGTTGGGCCTAATGTGAGAGGTCCAAGTGCAATTATAATTTATAATTGTAATTATTTCATTGGGAATTATTATTTTAAAACATTCTAATTGAATATTAGATTAATATATATATATATTTTTATCCTAAATTGGAATGGGACCCAAATCAAATACCATTAATTAATGGATTTCATACAACGCATTTGTGAAATAATGATAAACATTCCTTTATCACCAAAATAACATTCCAATAACATTCAGATAACATTCACACAACATTCAAATGATATTCAAACAAAATCCAAGTAATAATATATTATTTGTGCACTTGGGTGATGTGTGAAAATATCAGCCCAATCAACATATACAAGTCAGGCAACTTGTATATGGCAGTGTAACATATTTGAATTATCATAAATAATAATAAATTAACATTAATTAGCATGCTACCCACTTTCAAAATTCAAACATTGTGTCACATCCAAACATCAATTCACAACATATCATGCATGCCACAGAAATAATTCTAAGTTTTTATTCACATCTAAAATGTGAATTAAATATACTTTCTTAATTCATGTCTTTTACTTAGACCATGCATTTCTATCATTATATGAATTGGAATGGATTTGAATCGAAATTGTCTTTGAAATATTTCGATATTAGATTCCGCGATTATACAGATATTTTAGAGGAAATTTGGAAGATATACTTTATATCGTTATTTCCAAAGCGGTATTTGTGGGTTTCAGAATTTGATATTGAATATAAGGCGATATATATTTTCTATTCAGAGCCTTGTATTTAATATCAAATGGGATTTGGGTTTGTCGTGAATGGTGTCTTCATAAACACTGTTCTTAAACCCCATTGAGAAAAGATTAAATCTTTTTATTTAGATTTAATGAAGTATACCAATTAATTAATATATTTAATTGGGATTGAATTAGAATTGATTTGTGGGTTTATCGTGAACGGTGTTTTAAATAACACTTGTTCTTTAACCCGATAATAAATAGAATGTGATTTTTGGTTTATCGTGGATCGTGTTTTAGATGACATTGGTTCTTTAACCCAGTTAAAGATTAAAACTAAGTGGAGTTTTAATGAATCTTTAATTAGATTGAAAAGATCGAGAATGGAGTATCACCAGTTTTGCTCCAAAGCGATAGTTAAATCTTTAATTAGATTTGAACGCGAAATGGTAATTAATTTTACTGATAACACTATGGTGTTAGATATGGAGTATTACCAGTTTTGCTTCATGGGATGAATAGGTTGGGATTGGGAAATAAAACAAATAATTACTTCAGTGTGGTTCGCTAATCCCGACTAGCTTGGAAAACCATAACATGGTTTGAAATGACATCCAAAGGAAGATTAAAGAATAAATTTAAAAGAATTTATCTTTGATAAAATTAATGGGAACCTTTCCCTAAGAATGTGAAATTTAGAAACTAACTGTAGGTTAGCTAAGAAGGATGGTTCCCTGGGTATTGATCTGATGTTGGTTTCGGCCTTCGGGGTTAATATTTGGGGAATTGTTCTCTTGCTAATTTACGGTTAGTGACTGATGAATTGGAATGAGGCGTATGTTGTGTTTGTGTAACATTTGTTTATTATATACGCGGGTCATTCAGAAAGGCCAGGTTTATACCCATTCTGAATAACCGATTTGACGATATGTCGAAGATGAAGACGGTGTTTGAAGACCGGAAGTCTTCACATCGTTTGGGTGATTACTGATGATCTTGATTGGGCTGTACACCCAAGAGAAGGGAATCAGTTGGTGATCGTCCAGAAATACTTGGAGATCCATGGATATGCGAGGAAAGTGCCTCCGGTTTCATTCAGACCCAGAACTAACTCGTAAATGGACTGTGTGTCTGACATGGGATTTTGTTCTGTGTTGATTGATCCCTATTAAATATACATCTGTTTGGCAGTGGAGAATTTATTCTCTTGCTTAACGCCCTTCTCTGAGACGTACGAGCTCAGAGGTTGTTTATCGATGGACATCAGTCGCATGGAGTGAATTGCCTGTGTGGGATGCCTAAGTGGCAGATGATCAAGGCTTCTGTTGAAAAGCAAAGTCTTGTGGTTGATGATCAAAGCACGGCCTACGTGGCATAACTTTGTGTATAACGTGAATTCGCGAGCCTCACACCTCGGTATGAGTGAAAAACGGGATATGGACCATTGGGAGAACACGACGTTTCTTTCTAGTTACAGTGGTGTCAGTGCTTAAACTGGCTGACATTTATATTATTTTTACCTTTGTGGATGTTGGATTGCGAGGCGCCTCAATTATAGGTCTGTAAGGACCGGGAAACGTGTGTTTAGGAATAACTAATCCTCAAACGTAAGGGAGGACCGGCCCAGCCGATTCCAAGGGTTACCCAGAGTGCGTAGTCCTGAGGCATTTGCTAGAGTGTCTCGAAGCGGAGAGGAGCTTGCCCCTTGCCTCGGCTCATGACGGAAATCCAATTTCCAATACGAGATATTTCGGTTTTATTTGTAGAGCCTAGCATGGCGACATGATATATTGTACCCATGCCGTCTATGATTGATACTTATGATTGAAATTGTTTTGACAATATATACTTATAATAGTATCAAATGATTTGTTTTAAACATACCAAGCATGTTTGGCTATTATAAGGGAAAACCCTATCCTCCGGCTTGCGTTGCATTGTGTGATGGGACCTGGGTCTTATAATAGCTTCATTTTTCGAAAAAGCATTGCGTTGTTTATTCTATGCACTGGTATTCTTGGGAGGAAACCCGTTCCGTGTTATATGGCGTGGTCCCTGAAATTACTCTCTTTTAAAGTAAAGTTTTAACTAACTGTTTTAGTTCTCACACCAGTCACATGACTGACCTGGAGTTTATTGTTTTAACCTAAACTCTGGGTGCCCCTATTTTCGACACGGGCAGCTAGTAGTTTTGGTTTTGTAGATTTATATTCACAGGATCCTGATTTACAGCTGGAATGATGCTCGGAAAGCTCTGTATCCGTGTATTACTTTCAGTTGTGTTTTGTATTATTTTTCCGCTATAGTACTGTATTTAAATCTCTGATATCCTTTGTAGTATAATATTTATTTATACTCTGTATATTCTTGTAATCCGATGAAATTGTTGTAAATAACAATGAAATGTTCTTCTATTTGTGTTCCGATGTGTATTGTCCTCAAGGTAATCTGTGCTTTCCTTACCGGGAAAGTTACGGGCTATCACAAGAGCTAACCCCAAGACGTCATTAACCATTCACTACCATGGGACGGTGTTTGAGGGGAGACGCCATATGGATGTTTAGATTGTTTGCTTGTTAGGGGCGGTCGCTTAGCTCTTGTAGTCTTTACTAGTTAAGGGAGGGGCTGAGGTGGGGCCATAACCACCATAGAAAACAGACCCGAGGGATATCTGCGTGTCGAGGCTCTTAAAGGCAGGCCTACATAGATGTAAGGAAAGCTCCCGACTGAGTTCCGTGTTTCTTGTATAGCCCTACCACAGAACTCGGTGCATGCACACACGAGAGGTGTGCGGGTTTTGGCATCAAATATGTTTAAAGATACATAACATGGGAAAGTCTAGATACATGCATGTCTACTCTGGGTGGTGTATCATAGACTCTAGGGCATCACTTGATGGTGGATTCTATCTCGATTGAAAGGTTCAAAATAGCAGTCAGTATGCTTACGTAGTATAGCGATAGTGGTTCTATGCGGATGTAGCATTGTTATACACAGAGATCCGTACGTTACTACGGCATTGGATACAGACTGCATATATTCCTGTGATGTTACAGTGGAGACTGTGCAAATAGGGTACCATGGGTTGTACCTTAATTTAGGGGTAGCTACATATACACTATATTAGGTTAATCTACTGGGAGTAGATGTGTATGACGTGTGTGTAAGGCTTGAGTGATGTTAACATAAATAACCTAATCAATAAGAAAATACAAGTGAATGACACATGTAGGATTATTCAAGATGTATAGTTTAAATCCATTCACACAGAACTTATGTTCTGACCCTCCTCCTCATAACATTCGCAGGTTAGGTTTGTGATAGAGATGTTATAGCTTTGGATACTAGCTAGGCAGTATTATTACTACGGTAAGGCTATATTTTGATTACATTATATTTTACCCTTCCGCTGTGAGTAGTTTTTCTGAGTTCTGATATATTTTACATCTCTGTATTTTGTATAGGATACCAAAGCAAACCAACACGGGTTTCAATAGAATAGAATTTTGAAAAAAATTCGGTCTGTCGGAATTCAGATTGTTACAGCCCTAGTTAATCGTAGGAGCTCCAATTCTAGTTGAAATCAAGTGCAAATCAAAGGAAAGCTTCGGTAAGCTTCTCCATCCTCCTACTCATCTTCTCTAGCTTGCTTTCTCAATGATTTTTGAGATTTCCTATGACCAAATTCTTAAGAAATGTGTTCAAAATGAATATAGGTTGTTGATTCTAGAGTTTTTATCAAAGAGATGTTGTTATTGCTTGTCATTGGATCGATATCTTGCTTCTAACCATCCAATGCGAGTTCTTTGTGAGTTATATATGAACCCACATCTATGCCACAACCCTAGAGGCTTGTAAAGTGTAATTTGCGTTCATTTTGATTTGTGTATATGCATATGAATGTGTCAGACAAGTATACACTTTCTGATTCATTATTTTTAATTTCATTGAATTGGAAATTTTGATTAGAATTGTCCACACAATCTAATTCATGAGCTACTAGTGATTTGGGGATATTATGAAGCTCCGTTGTCGCCCCGGCAAAGTTCTAAGTCTTCACAATTCGCTTATAATAAAAAATCATTGCAAATCTCTTATATGAATGTTTGTGCATGTGAATTTGGTATTATGAGTTGCTTTGGTGAATTAAAGAAGTCTCATTTGCATGTACATAACATCATAGGCCTTCGAGCATTGGCCGATATCATTTTGAATATGTTTTCTAGGCAAATTGCAATTTTTTTAGGTTTAACAGTCATTCGGCCATCAACGGCCGAAATAATACCCTACCCTCGGTTGTTAACAGCCAAATAGTGAAAAATACAATTTTTTTAGGTTTAATATCCGTTCGGCCATTAACGACTGAAATAATGGTATATCCTCGTCCGTTAATGGCCGAACAGAGAAGTTTTTTTTTAAAAACGATCATAACTTTTTCATACGAACTCGGAATTCAGCGAAACAAGATGCGCCGTATCGACAAGAGCTTTGCAATGAAACTAATTAAGAATGATTTGGCGCCCATGATAATTTTTTATGGAGATAAACGTCCGAAGTAAACAATCAAATGTTTTTATTTTTTGAATGATTTCAAAACCGATAAAGGTGAGAACTCTCTCACTCAAGTACTTTATGTAGTTATTTATTTTTATAACTAAGCATATATTTATTGCCTGTGATTGCAATATTTGTTTGATGATTGATGAATATTTACAATTTAATGCTATTATTATTAAACTATAGATAAATTCACACGGATTGTGATTTAAACCCCATACGGGTATTGGGACGATAATTTTACACATCGCCCATTTATGCAAATGATAATCATTGGATGCTGATTGAAAACCCCACATAGGTAGGAGGATGATAATAACTTCACATGTCTCCCATGTATTAGTTGTATGTCAACCGACTGATTGACAGACTGTTATAAGCATTTGTTAATTGTTTAATGCTTATGCAGTTGCAAATTGCGCTCTTGATGTGAATTGAATACATGTGATGTATGGAATCCATATAAATAAAATTATATGGTAATTGATTGATTCTGATTCCAATTCCAATTCAGAGATAATGAATATTTTAAAATAATATTCAACGAAGAATCAAAATATGGTTTTGATGTCCGATTTTGGATGGACACGAAAATATTGAAATACCCCAAATTTGAAAAGGTAAAGGATATTTTTATCTAAATGAACTAGCTAACAACTAGAATAATGAATTGAAAGGAACTAAAATGGTTTAATCTAACCTGAGTTTTCCAGCGTATGAATTGGAATGGACTTAAATGGAAATAATCTTCGGAATATTTCGATATTGGATACTAATTACACGGATATTGTTGAGGAATTTGGAAGATATAGATATCGTTATTCCCAATACGATACCACTAGTCTCAAAATTTGAGATTGAATATAAGTCGATATGATTTCTTTTTAGAGCCTTGTATTTATTGTCAAACTGGATTTTGGGTTTGTCATGAATGATGCCTTCAATAACATTGTTCTTAAACCCAATTGAGAAAAGAATAAATCTTTTAACTAAGATTTAATGAAGTTTTCCAATTAACAAGTATAATTGGAATTAAATGGAAGATGATTTTGGGTTCGTTGTGAACTGTGTTTTAAATGACACTAGTTCTTAAACCCAATTAACCGTGAAGATATTATTTGGAGTTTACAAATCTTTTAACTAAGATTTAAGGGAGTTTGCCAAAGTAAAGTTTCTTCTTAATTTAATATATTAAATTGGAATTGAGTGAAACTTAGTTTAGTGATAATTGAAATGAGCTTCTACGAAGGAAGACCATTACTATATATGGAATTTTAAAGGCCTTTCCGTCATTCCACCTATAGTATTAGTTCGATATGGAAGTTTATATCGATTATATATGGTTATGATTTCCGTGAAGATTCCATTTTGATGGAAGATGATTTTAGGGTTTATCGTGAACAGTGTTTAAAATGACATTGGTTTTTTAACCCAGTTAAAGACAGGATTAATTTTCCTAAAGTTGAATAATCATTAAGTAATTATTTTTGAGATTAAAACTAAGTGGAGTTTTAATGAATCTTTAATTAGACTGAAATGGGAATGAGGCAAGTAAATTTACCAAACTCAAGAAATGTTTGAGAATGGAGTACCACCACTTTTACTCCATGCGGTAGTTAAATCTTTAATTAGATTTGAACATTAAATTGGTAATTTATTTTACCGATAACACAATGGGTGTTAGATGTGGAGCACTACCAGTTTTGCTCGATTGGAGGAATAGGTTGGGATTGGAAAAAATAAAATAAATGATTACTTCGGTAAGGCTCGTAAATCCCGACTAGTTGGATAAACGTTAATTTTGCTTAAGATGGTTAAAAGATAATACAAAATCTTTTGCAATGTTTTCAAAGGAAGATTTAAACAAGAGGTTTAAATGAATTAAATCTTTGATAAGATTTATGGGAATGATTCCCAAAGTAATGAATATTTGAATAAAAGAATATTCTGGATTGGAATGAGGCGTATGATGCGTTTTTATAGCACTTGATTATAAGATACGCGAATTATTTGGAAAGACCGGGTTTAACCCATTCTGAATAACTGATACGACGACTAAAAGTCGAAGATTTGAAGATGGCGGTTGAAGACCGGATATCTTCACATCATTTGGATGATTACTAATGTCTTGATTGGGCTATACACCCAAGACGAGGTTATAAGTGGTGATCGTCCAGACGTACTTAGAGATCGACCGGATATGCGAGGACCTTTCTCCTGTATTGGACATATGTGACGAGGAATAAGGTGCCTCCGGTTTCGTTCAGACCTAGAAAGAATTTGTAAATGGATTATGCATTACATTGTATTTCGTTCTATATTTATTGATTTCTATTAAATATGTATCTGTTTGGTGGTGGGGAATTTATTCTCTTGCTTAACACCCTTCTTTGAGACGTATGAGCTTAGAGGTTATATATTGATATTTATCAGTTGTATGGCATGAACTGATAATGTAGCATGTTAAGATGAAAATAATCAAGGCTTTTGTTGAAAAGCAGGGCCTTGTGGATGACGATCAAAGCATGAATTTAAGTAGCATAGCTTTGTGTATAGCGATAATTCACGAGCCTCACACCCTGGTATGAGTCAAAAATGAGGTAGTTACTGCAGGGAGTGCATGAGTTTCTTTCTAGCTAGAGGTGATGTCTTGGTATGGAGCCCAAACATTTTTACTTATGTGGATGATGGATTATGAGGCACCTTGGATATCGAGCCAACTAAAAGGCTCAGAGACAGGTCCTATAGGACTAGGAAACGTATTGTTCGGGAATGACTAATCCTCAATAGTAAGGGAGGACCGGCCTGAAGATCTAAGGGCTCACGAGAGTGTGATTCCTGAGGCATTTGCTAGAGTGTCTCGAAACCGGGGAGACATCCTTTGCCTTGACTCATAATGAAAATCCAATTTCTAATACATGACTTTTTGGTTTTAGTTGTAAACCTATATGGCGACATAGTAGGATGGGGTACTATGCCGTTTATGATTGATACATTTATATTTAAAGTTGATTCCTTCACTTATAGTAATAATAAAAGATAAATTTCGCGTACTAAGCATATTTGGCCATTATAAGGTAAAACTCTATCCTCTGGTTTGTGTTGCATTACGTGATGGGACTTGAGTCTTATAATGGCTTCATTTTTCCTTTTTAGCATTGCATTGTTTGTTTATGGTATTCTTGGGAGGAAACACGTTTCGAGTTATATGGTGTGGTCCCTTGATTTACGGACATAAAAATCAAGTTAATAATAACTACTTTAGTTCTCACACCAGTCCCATGATCAACCTGGAGTTTATTGTTTCTACCTAAACTATGGGTGCTTATATTTTCCATACCGGCAGCTAGAAGTTTTGGTTTGCAAATATTTCTTTTCACAGGATTTTGGATTACAGCTGGAGCTATATTCGGAAAGATTTGTATCCGTATATCTCTTTCATTGTGGTAGTTTATGTTTTCCACTACACATTATGTTTATGTATTTAACTGTAAATTACTAACCTCTGATATTGTATTTCCGCTATGTATAATTTATTCAATACTCTGGTATCCTGTAGGTACTCTAGTGTAAATTGTTGTAATAGCAATGAAATGTTCTCATGTTTATGTTTTGATACGTCGTGTTCTCATTGCATTCTGCATTCTCCCATCTCTTCGGAGGCCAGGCGAATTCGGGGCGTAACAGTAACTCCGATCTATGGCAACAACCATGGCGAAATTCGAGTGGGTGTGATATCTATGGTTACAAGCAATTCTACTCGGATAGTAGCATAACCGCCGAGTAACCGTGATCCATGGGGGAACGTATTTTCCATATCTATTTTAAATGTTTTAAGTATTTTCACTGAGAGTTGAAACAAGTATATTTAGTGCTTAGAGATTTTAGTCATGCATCTGGCCAGCGAATATCTAACGTCTATACAAACGACAATAAACTTGTTAAACTTTGAGTTATCAAGTATTTTCAAACATTAAAAAACAAAACAATGACTTGGAATTAAATTTATATAACTTCGACATAACAAACTAAGAAAGAAAAGTTTTAAATGTCTTGAGAAATAGAACAGCTTTGGATTTTTAATAAAATACTTATTTCTGATTTCAAAGGTTGTTTTCAAACACAAGAATCATATTTTCAAATTTTAAGTTTTGTTATAAATATTTTAAGCTGTGATATAAGAAAACTTGCACTTTAATAAAAAAGTGTCTGAAATAAAGGTTTTGAATTTAATAAGTGGATTTATAACAAATGAATTTAATTGATAATATAAAGACGAATTTTTGAATTTAAAATCCTATAATTTATTTTGTTCCAAACTTTGTAAAATTTGTATAAGTAAGAATATTTTGCTGTAATATTTTTAACATCCTCTCCTTTGCGAGGACGAAAAGTTCTGAGTAGGGGATGTTGTAACATCCCGTAAATTTCGAGCATTTAGGTCACTAAATAAGTTTAATTATTGAATTTAAAGTGATTTTAAGATAAATTTTATGATGTTATTTATGAACGATTTCAAATAAATTTCTAGTAAACAACAATTTGTAATTAGATTGATGATGATTTATAACAATTGTGATTATTATCAAATTGCATGTATATTTTAATAATTAACTACGAACTATTAATAATAAAAGAAAATAGTAGTTGAATCATTATTTTGTTTTAAAACATTTATGTAGAACTTTTATGATAATTGATAACAAATTAATTAATGTTTCCAATTTAAATAGTATAGAAGAAATTGTAATGAAATGAGGTGGCAACAATATACAATGTGAGTTTTAACTAGCATAGTTGATGAAATTTAATGTGGACATTAATAATCAAATAAATCATACATGTAATTTCTTTGCTCATTCACATTTCACGCAAGTCTATTTACTTTCCTATTATTTCTCTACTTTTCCCAAATTCACTACCTCCTTTCTCTCTACTCTATTTCTCCATTAATTAGCATTCGTTTATTCCTTATTAATGCATACGATACCTATCTATTCATTTTAAAATTCATCTTTATAACTTTCGCATGCATTAATTTGTTCTTTGTTAATGCATACGTTACTCATCCATTCCTTTTAAAAATTCCCTTTTATAACTTTTGCATGCAATCATTTATTCCTTGTTAATGCATATGTTATCTATCCATTCATTTTAAAATTTCTTTTTATAACTTCTTCCTGCATTCATTTGTTTCCTGTTTAATGCATACATTACCAATTTTATTTCAATTAAATTCTTATGCTAATTCATTTTCAAGACTATTCATTGTCGTTGCTTCTATTAATTAGTTAGACCTTTCTTTCTTTCTATCACTTTCCTTTTCTTCATTTTCCCTTTTCTTCTTTAAAACCTGTAGCCTTACATATATATAAACAAAAGAGAATCAAAAGGTAAAACAACTTTCTCTTTTTGGAATTCAAATTATTCCTTCCTTCATGCATGGATTAGGCATCATATTTTTCCAATTTCTCCTTGCAAAATGAGGTTAACGAATGACATGAAAAGAAAGGATAACTTCACAATGAAGGCCATCACCCTTGCTCTGACCGCGACTGCTAGCCATTTTCCCCTCTTTTTCCGCTGCCTATAAGTGAGTTCACCTCACTTTTTAATTCAAACATTCGACTTTATGATTGTGTGCACTTTTTACCTATGTCCTTGATTGTTTCATTTTCATGCTGAAAAAAATACTTGACCTGTTGTTTTCTTAAACGGATAAGAATCTATGATACACTTGATATTTGCTTACTACCTCGCTAATTGTTGCCAGAATGAGTGAATTACTATGGTATTTCTGACACCTTTTTGGATTGAATTTTTGTGCCGTGAAATCTTACCAATGATATTTGGGTCAATAGCAACTGATATCTGTCTGAAAGAAGTTGGTTGTTCCAAGTTGTGGATTACCATTTTTCCCTGGTTAGTTTATATGTCTTGCTGGCCTTTTTCTATTCCCTTTGCCTAGCAGTTCATGAGTACCTGCCTCTTATTTAGTATGTACTAGGTACTTTGTGCTTTACATGCATTCCATCTTTAAGTAGAAATGAATTCATTTGTCAGTTGCCTTGAAATGAAATATTTATATTTGCCCATAGCCTTATTGCAATCTACATCTTTACATCATTTTCATGTTGCTGCCGGTTTATAATTTGCACTGAATGTGTACAGTGTGTTGGGTTTGATAAAAAGAACATTTTATGCTGTAAGTATATTAATAAGTTTATAAACATTATGGATACTTTAACTTATAATTGGTAATTGACCCACTGTTTGGATCTATTTGATGCATGTAAATAAAAAACCAAAATGTTTGATTTACATTATCAACACTCAGATAAGGTAGTGATAAATGGAATAAAATTTGTGTTTTAGTTGAGTATTAAAATCAATTAATTGCAAAGTAATGGATACGACATATATATATATGTGTGTAGTTATAGTTAATTATAAACCTGTTCATTTTGTGTGAAGGATTGGTTATTAATGTATCGTGCATACTGTGAAAGTATCATTTGTCTACAAGGAAAAAATAGTGGTAACTAGATATTCAAATATGGCAATTAGGATTTGAATTCATGCTTGAAATTTTAATTATAGTTGATTTACTTGAATACAACCTAGCCTGAGTTTTTGTTTGCTTGGGTCGGGGTCAGACCTGAGTAATTACAGCTTAGATTTGAAGCTGACGATGATAAGGATTCATGAAGGCACGTGAAGGTGCACTCATTTTTGGTCCAATTAAAATTTGAAATCTTTTGGTAAATAAATTAATATATATATTTCTTTCGCTATGTATATGAATTTTGTAAACTCTGATATTTGTATAAAATGCTTCCGCTATGAGATATTGTTTTTATTTTATTCTATGATTCTGTGTATGATTTTATTTGAATCCCGTAAGATAAATAATAGTCTGTCGTTTCAAGTGGTTTAAGTTGGTTTAATTACTGACTTAAAGCGGTCAAAAAGGTAGGTCATTACATATCTTAAAAAGGGAGCTCTAAAAAACATGCAATTAACTGCGTTTAACAAAGGAAATATATGTATTTTTTCTTCGCTTAGCCTTTTCTTTTGGGAATTGTTAAAGAGACTCCACATTTGGTTAAGGGAGAGATCAAATTTAATTTAGTGTATAATTGTTCAGGGGGTACATAATAAATTAGCGTCCCATTAAACATTAAATTAATTGAAGTGGAAAATATTGATATTAACCCCGTATAATCCTCATTAATTAAATCATATAACCTGAACCTTAATTAATACTTACAACTAAATGATGCACTTAAAAATAAAAAATGGATACAATTAATGTAATGGAGATGCAAGAAAGTTTTGGGGGAGATCAGAAGGCATTGATTGGATTGGGTAATTAATTGTAATGTCATATTGGAATTAATATGTTCAATCTAAAATAAATGTTGAAACGAAAATTTTGATCTAACATGCTGCTATTATATATTGTTCTTTATATTTTAACAAATTTTATTTGTTTGCAATTGTTTTTGTTTTTTAATTTTTGGAAGCACACGTTTGTAATTTGCGCTGAATTTAGTATGCTAGGTTTTAACACAAGTGACGAGCTAAGGGCATTTAGGTCTCTTTTTCTTTTAAAGTAATCTAGATCCCCCTTAATAAAAATATTCAGTTGGAGTCCTCTTAAAATTATTCTCCCCTTAACCAAATGTGGAGTCCTTTTAACTATCCCCTTTCATTTTAGGTTTCCTATATTGCTTTTATTACGTCCTATTAATCACTGCACTTTTTATTACAATTGCTCTCGTTCCAACGAATTAAATTACTTTATAATCCACCTTAGTCACATTTTTTTTATTGTCATTCCTACTAAATTGGTGCAGTCACCCAAGGTTTAGTTTCATTATCCTAATCTCATTTTCTGAATTCTTTTCCCTATTCCAAATTCCTAAACTTTCTTCCAAAAATTCCTTCATTTATTCCACTTATATTTCCCAAACCCATAAAGTAATTTTCTTTTCAAACTTCAAAAAAAAAAAATTCAAGCCTAATCTACTTTTTAAGTATCTTATTTAGAATCTTTTTGGAAAGTTTAAATTCCTTTGATTCAAATCATGAATTCCATCTCAAGTTATGCTCTTTTTAAGAAGTTCTTATTTCCATGTTTATGTGGGGTTAAAATCAAAGTAGATATACGACCTCCTTTTTATTCGAAAATCCTACTTCCTAAGTCTTACTAATTTTTAAACAATTTTTCTATAAAGATTGTCTATCTTTCTTCGGTACTAAAATCCTTATCTTTTTACCAAATTGCTTTCCTTTTTTCACAACACAAAGATTATCCCATTATTCTTGTGGAACTTGCATATTTCTACCCCTTAATAACATATGGATATTCAACCATTTTCTTAACAGTTGGACTTATTATACATTATAAATTAGCAGTCTTACAAGTCACAAACATCCTTAGGTTCTCTTAAATTAATTTGAACAAAAATTCACCATTAAAGTCCTTTTATATGTTATTACTCTATAATTTGAATTTCTAGGATCTTAGTATATATATTATATTTATATTTTAAAAATACAAATATATAAGATCTGCTGACCTAAGCTCTGATACCAAATGTAACAACCCACTCCATAGTGGGTCTGAATTTCGCAAAAAGAAAAAACCCAAGTCCATTGAAACACGTTTTTTTTTTTTTGGAAACCTGCAAATAAACAAATATATTTATCAGAGGTCAAATAATAACTCACAACAGGATAATTTAAAATATGGTAATAAATAAGTATTTACCAAAATGCTGACACTTTCAAATCAGGTGTCTCTAAGTAGTTTTAGTCTTGTATTTTATCTAATCATTGGGTTGTTTTGAGGATGGAGGACAATTATTCTAGTAACTGGTAAATCATACCTCTTTATATATAACGCTACATATACAGATTTCTTACCATTTAGGTCATAAATATCGTTTAGACCTTATCATTGTGCGCATTTCACACCCATCTATTCCCCAGGAGATCTATGTTATATATATATATATATATATTTATTATATATATATATCTGTGTGTGTATGTGAGTGTGTATGTGTATGTGCGCATCTCCTTGAACCGCCATGGTCCCAGATACCACCATAATATCTTTAGTAATCATCCCGTTGGGATTCCATCACCTAGTCACGTCATGATACCATCGTCGTATAATATAAGCCCATGTATGTTACATCCGCAATGAACTTTTATATGAATACGCTATGTATGTGCACATCATCGTCCTATTATAGGCCTTTTCGGATTCCGCCAAAGGAGTGACTTATTTCCGAAGCTGTAGGGAAGCTTAGTTAGGGATTTAATTTGGTGGTTTTTTTCCTATCGCATACCGGCTACGTTCCCTTTTCTATTTTGTAATCTTAATACAGGCTGATAGTCTTCCCTCTAAGAAAACAATTTAAAACGATCATATAGCCCCTCACAGGCATCACGATAGTGACTGATTTCGTCATATCATCGATGATGATCAGTAATCCTACACTGCTATCCTTTTGGGTTTTCCTTATGAGCACCAGCTAATTGATCGTACGATTACCCAGTCATCCAATTGATCTTTTAGACTGCCTAAAGCAGTTAAGGTAATAACCCCTTAATAGACCGTTACCAACGTTACCTCTAGTGGATTGCCTCTATACCTACATCAGAGGACATCCCGAGGTATTATTGTCTTTATGTCTTATGATAACCTAAATGATTTGTGATGGACTGCAACTAAATTTCCTACATTGCAGACTCCGCAAGGTCGTATTTAAATGCATTCTATAAAATTATAGTTGTACATTTATCTTTTTTTATTAGACCCTGTGTCTAACTTTCTTTTCTTTTTCGTTTTATTCTCCTTTCATTAAATTTTCATTTTATGTTTTTATTTCATTGTTTTGTCATCGTATTTTACTTAAGCCTCTACCTATCATGAATGTATTCGTTTCCATTATC
Organism: Allium sativum; assembly: GCA_030737875.1. Lineage (NCBI taxonomy): Eukaryota > Viridiplantae > Streptophyta > Magnoliopsida > Asparagales > Amaryllidaceae > Allium > Allium sativum. Next base: position 744,371,800 of record CM060921.1, read on the forward strand.
TTTTCATTTACGCCTCTACCTATCATAAAGGTAGTCATGATTAGTCTTTTATTTAGGCCTCTACCTATTAATATAGTTTTCATTATCATTGTCATTGTCATTGTCGTTTTGTAATCTTGTGTTATAACTCAATATTAACTATTTTTTTTTTGTTCCTTCATAAAAAAAATCTTTGGCAGCCATCATTTCTTTCAAAATTATCGTTGTTACATCAAATTCTCATTCTTATAAGACTTATCGGATTTCTTAATAACTGTCCTTCTTGGAACCCGCAATGTTGTAATGGGTTGGCGGTTTGGTTCGACAACCTATATTATAGATAGCCCGCTTCCATATTTTTCACAAATGGTGGGACGTTACACGAAGAAGGCATTCTTTTATTTTATTTTATTTACTTTTTTTTTCCTGTAATTACATCCATCGCATTTTCAAGAGATAAATCAAAAGTATGAAAATTCTTTTTTATCTTTTTCCAATAGACTAAAATATCGCTTAATACCTAATTTTAGGTAAATTTCTTTTGTGAGTTTTTATAATTTACTCTTTTGACCTACGTTCATTTGAATTCAACTTTAATATTTTCTTTGCCTTTCATTTATATATGGATTTACTTGTATTCTTGTCTATCATTGTATTCCTATATTACATTGTAGTACATGTAAGACTAGGATTAGCGGTTTACTCTGATTTTACAAATGAGTCCATTTTATAATTAACATGGAAATATTGCAGTCCTTAACATATGAAACAAAAATGGGAAGTCAACAATATCATATATCATCAAAATAAAAGATGGCTAATTCTGTTCATACATCAATAATATCTTAACATACGCCATAAAATAAAATAAACTAACATACACCCGAAAATTACTTTTCATATGCTGTCTTTTTTATAATACTAGCCTTATTTTTGTCTTTCTCTTCCCTCTTTAAAACTTTAAAATTATTTACAGAAAATGGGAAATCTGTAGCACTAAATATAGTTTAAATTTAGTAAAATGGATTTTTTTTGAGTGTATAGTATACAATTTGTTATGCTACAAAAAATTCTCAACTTCAGCAAAAGAGACCCTCCTTTTAAATTAAATTACTCTAAACTAACACTTACTTGTAAAAGTCATAGTAATTCAAATTTTAGGTTTCAACATTATGTTCTTCAGATTGTTTTATATAGATTTAATTAAATATCATTAGTTACAATGTTTTAGTTTGATGGGTTATCATTGAAAAGTAAAATGCAATAAAGAAGAAGGGTAATTTAGTAATATATATTTTGAGCAAGATAGTGGTGTACATAAAGTAATTTTCGGTGTATGAATAGAACTTGCCATAAAAGATATACAATTTATTCACTCGCCTCAAAAGCATTCCAAATCTCCAGCCTCATTCAAGAACTAGTCCCAATATGCATGTCGTTCCTTTCATAAATCCCTATTTGGACTTACAAATAAAATATATGTAGATCTATTAAATGTGGATTAAAACTTGGATTTGTATAAAAATAGGATTTGGAATCTCACGTCATTCAACCAGCTTTCTGATTTGTACTTTATTCCTAATTCTCTATAATCTCCTTCTCCAATTCGTATTAGAAAACCTAATCTAATTTCAATAATTTTAGAAGTTTTGAAGGAGGGAGGAAAGTGGTAGAGCTTACGCATCCATTCAGGTAAAATAAAGTTTGGAGTGTAGCCATGTATGTTTATTTATAGAGGTTTCAAAACAAAGTCAACCATACGATGGAAAAACATCGTAATCTAGTTATTAAAAAAGAGCTTCGAACATGGTTTTAAGCTACATGGCAGTTGATCTGAACTCCCGTGCAGTCGACCTCCCTAGTGGTCATTGATCGTTCATTTCTTTTACATGTTTAGTTTACTCATTATATTTTTTTATTTAATTATACTTATATCTTAAGTTTAACATTACTACTTCTGACCTTTATTTATATATAACATTTTATTTAGTACTGACCGTTAATTCCTTTCTTATTTTATCATACGCTTGAAATTTAAACTTCAAACATACTTCTAATTTAGATGTGTCATACGCGAGTATTATATAAAATAATTCCATTGATTATCTTCTTTTACTTGTATGTTGATTTCTTTACTACGTTGTAAGACATGTACATTGGTTTTCATTGTAATATACATTAATTATCATTGTAATGTGTGTTATTTATCACTTTAAAGTCAACTAATTAGTATGATTTATAATCAATTTTCAGTTTCTTAACTTCCTACATTAAAAGAAAATGTTATATATTACATCAATGGTTCGTCTTTAATTTGAATTCAAACGTATAGGTATACATGCATATAGATATGTCAAAAAATTTCTAGTTTGAAATTTGGAATATGAAATTTTAAGCTAATTCAATTATTCATTAACAAAATACATTTAATCTCATTTAATTGATTATGTTATCGTTTTAACATTCCCTATATTATTTTCTTTTGTTACACATATATTATAATTTTGAAATTAAATTTCAAATGTATACAAATTAACTGAGTTATTACACGTGTGTATGTGTGTGTGTCTATACGTGCATACATATAGTTGTTTTGTTAGAGAACCCCAAATGATCACAAAACTGATTAACAATGTGAAGGGTGGACTCTTAATATTTATACAAAATTTATTTTATTAATTCCAAGATGTGGGACTTGCCTCAACACGCCCCCCACATGTGCATATCCTGAGCCTAATACTTGGATCTTATTAGGTGATCACGTGGACGAGTGTGGTAATTATGTGCACACGAATTAAATCTGACTCGAATACCATGTTTGAGAACCCCAAATTATAACAAAAACCAATTGGCAATGTGAAGGGTGGACTCATAATATTTATATAGAATTTAGTTTATAAATTCCCCAATGTGGGACTTGTCTCAACGTGTTTTTTAACGTTGGAACTTCAAATGGTAATAACCTTTCCATTTAGAATCCAGTCGAAAAATATTACACATGAAAGTTCACTAGAAATCTCCATGAACACAATCGTATAAGTTTCATAGAAAAAATCAAACTTCTATAAAATGTTCAATTTTCATCATTCTCAAATTTTATTATCTAAATTTACATTAATTATTTGTTTAAAAACCCAAGATGTTGTAGATTCTACATACACTCTATTCCATATACTATTATGACTTTTATAGCATTTTGAGAGTTTATTGCCCCCTCCAAACTGTTGTATGACTTGGGGATTTATGCTTTGCTTCTTGTTATCTCGTGTACTATTAAATGAGCAGACTGAATAATAGGTATGCACAGTGTTTGGCATGTGCAGTTTGGACAAGCAGAAGGTGACACTTTCTCATATCCATACTCATATTATCTGCATACTCCGCTGTTTCACGCTATGGAGCGTTGGCAGTGTTCAATTTCTATTATTAGAGATAGTTTAACAATTGAGTTTATTTATTAGTTGTATAAACTCTATTACTGTTTTGTATAATTGCAGAGCCTGTGTACTCTGATTATTTGGCATATTATACTATTATTGCCTCTCTTGTTTTGCATCCACGGTTGTTATTATATTTTGTCTGATGTGTTATGTTATGCAAATTGAGCATATGCAGAAGCGCAATAAGCAAGATCTAGATTTCCCAATTGAACATCAATCTAATTTGATACAATTATTCTATTACATCAAGCAAATAGTAAATAACTATAACAGAGAAACAAAGAGACACAATATCTATACTGGTTCCACTATCATTATAGTGTACGTCCAGTCTAATAGTGAGAGATTTTATTCCACATGAGAGAATTATAAGAGATTACAAAATAAGAGTTTACATATCCAAACCTCAATCAGGTTTAACAAGAAGAGACACCATTGGGGATCACTGGCTCCAAGCCCGGATGGGTTTACACTAAAGTCTACCCCTCAATATATAGCCAATGCAAATCTGTGTGAGTCATCAATTAAATTACCAACATATGGTAATAATATAATGGAGGGAAATTACCATAACAACAAATGTGCAAACATAGGAAGTAAATCAATCTGTTTCTTTAGCATAGATGGAAGAAATTAATCCCTTCATTTATTTCTCTACCACCTCATCAAATGCAATCAATGCATTCCCATTATAAAAATATTTACTTTACATTCATTGCAAATTTGTTCTAATCAATTTGTGATTTTGTATCACCAAATTTAACACTCCACCTTGATGCAAAATCACATATCTACAACACCCCATCTCCAATCAAATTCTCTTCTCATCATAAAACTCTTCAATAGAACTCCACCTTCAATCAAAATCTCACAACGAGATACACCAAAAAATGAATATTTACCAAATGGGTTCCAACAAAGCCACCCCCATCACACAAATGTTAACGAGCTCAGACTACGTCCCCGCCCGCCAACAAATGTTGCACATATCCAAAAAAAAGGCAGACATCAAAGTAACCTCAACACTGCCAAGACCAAAAAATAATTCTCTCAATCGCCAAAAAATCTCTCTCCTGCCACTTAATCAAAACCATTACAAGCTTCACTCACCGCCTGCAAAAGACGCATCTACCACCATGAGCTGCACAACGCATAAACCAACGGTCTAAAAGTGCTTGTAATACACATCGACACCCGTCTACCACTTGATCTGAGCTCCTTCCTTGATCACTCTGGATCCCTCGAGCATCATAAACGTGAAGACCCCTGTCTAAACCACAATGATCTCTGTCTCGACACCCGTCTATCACTTGACCTGAGCTCCTTTCCTGATCATCATGGATCCCTCGAGCATCATCAACATAAAGACCCCTGCAAGAAACATGATCAAAACTTCCCAAATCCAATAGTCCCTTCAACGCAGTAAACTCCGTATCACGTCAAAGTTCCTAGAATGGAACACTCTTCACTCTTAACATAATCTCCTCCACCAAAGTCTCCTTTTCTCCAAAATAGTAATAGCATAATCGCCACTGAATCTACCAACCTTTGTAGAAATAATTGATGCACAATTTAAAACAAATCGCCTTGCTCTGATACCAATCTGTTATGCAAAATTGCGCCTTTGTGGAAGCGTAATAAGCATGATCTAGATTTGCCAATTGAACATCAATATAATTTGATAGCAATTATTCTATTACATCAAGCAAATAGTAAATAACTATAACAGAGAAACAAAGAGACACAATATTTATACTGGTTCCACTATCATCATAGTGTACGTCCAGTCTAACAGAGAGAGATTTTATTCCACATGATAGAATTACAAGAGATTACAAAATAAGAGTTTACATATCCAAACCTCAATCAGGTTTAACAAGAAGAGACACCATTGGGGATCACTGGCTCCAAGGCAGGACGAGTTTACACTAAAGTCTACCCCTCAATATATAGCCAATGCAAATCTATGTGAGTCATCAATTAAATTACCAACATATGGTAATAATATAATGGAGGCAAATTACATAACAACAAATGTGCAAACATAGGAAGTAAATCAATCCGTTTCTTTGGCATAGATGGAGGAAATTAATCCCTTCATTTATTTCTCTACCACCTCATCAAATGTAATTAATGCATTCCCATTATAAAAATATTTACTTTCCATTCTTTGCAAATTTGTTCCAATCAATTTGTGATTTTGTATCACCAAATTTAACATGTTATGAGATATACGACTGGTTTTATGATTGCTTTTAGTATTTCTTTTCTTTTCATTTCCTTTTTATTTCATTTTTCCTATTTCTTCTCTTTGATAATCGCCATGCATCAACCCGACGTTTGTATAATGCATAATCAAGTTGTATGAGCACTGGTTGCGTAGGGAGGTCATTGCACTACTCTTGAAAATATTGAAGTTAAGTTTCCATAATAAAAGTGTGTGTATGTGTGTGTGTGTGTGTGTATATATATAAACCATTAATATAGTTTGGCACTGTATATGCATTGAAAATGGTTTAATAAGAATTGTAACCTTTTTCAAATGTATAATCAAAACTACTTATTATGATGTCAATGAAATAATGTGTACAAATACACAACATTGATACGCTGGATCTATACAGTTACATATTTGTTAAAGTAGAGGTAATATATAACACTATACGCATTATTCCTGCTAAAAAACAAGCATTGAGTATGATAGTAGTCACATGTCAATTCCTAAAAACTTTCCAAATAACCAAAAGGTTATGGTTAATAATTTCATGCCTCAAATAGACATAAAATTACGCTTGCAATGTTAGTAGCTTAAAATTATACATCATGTGCTCTTTGTATTTTTCCACTATCCCAAGCATGAATATTGTCTTGAAAATTAATACAATGATGGTCTTGTCGGGGTTCTTAAGGTCAATTTTATAAAGCTCGAGATAGACCCTTTGTTTTTTTAGTTATGTGACTACATTGTGAGAAGAAGATATTTATGAGATAATGCATTTAATGTTTCCGATTGTAATATTTCCCCAATCGTTCTCAAAAGAAATTACATAATAAATGACTGTGAACTTGTAACTTGTATTAGGAATAATTTTGACATTATCAATTGAGTGGATACACAGGTTGAAGTTCTTGCATAAGCTGAGCCAAATAAGTTGCAATATATAATGTTAGAATATGAGAAGGCATACGTGTATAGTCATTCTTAATAATGATTCATTTGAACATATGAGAAATAAGTGTGATATCGCTTTTATGTTATTCATCTACTTTTATATTTCAAACATCAATATCCATGTGAAACAAGTTACAAAATTAAACTTATTCGTGTTATGTCATACGAATTTAGTGTTCTATAACACATAACACTAAAGGTATTCCTTCAAACTACGAACATCTCAAGTATATTTAGGGCCCTACGTGATTCTACATAGTCGAAATCTTAATAATGGTTAATCGAACAAATATTTAACTTCAGGTTGATATCTATATGCTCTATAAACAAAATTATTGCTCTGGTTCAGATAAAATCAATTTAAGATCTAAAGAAAATATATTTGAAGAACCATAACCAGCGAATACAAATTCATTTGAAATAGTTTTAAAGTGATAACAAATACACCTTACAAGATTCTACCTAGAAAATTAAAAAAACAATGGCATTTCAAAATTACCATATTTGGAAGTACCCTTTCAATGCTTTCGGAAGTTATCTTTCGATGGCACTTGATGCTTGAAATGACATAAGTATGTTATAGAAAGCAAACCGACTTCCGCCTTTACCTTTTAGGTTTGCACTTGGTTCCGATGCCTATATATTTCAAAATTTGAAAGTTAGCCAGTCCACATGAGACAATGCCTCAACTCCTTTAATTGGGTCGAAGGTTGCTTTTACATAAATGAACTTATTTTATAAAAGAACCTCAGGTATAATGCCTTAGTACCCTTCTACTCAGTTGGAAGGTTTACATGGAAAATATTACTTTGAAAAGAATAAGAACTATTTCCTTTGCACCTTTAGGTGGAACCGAAGGGATACTGAAAGGTTATCACCTCCGTAACCTTCGATGCTATCGAAGGATTTTATTTAAAGACTATAAGTATAAGGGGCTTTTGTCCACGTACCTTTAGATAGTGTCAAAGAAGGACATTTTCCACACAAAATTATTGTTAAAAGAGGCTATCGCTTCCTTACCCTTTGATTTTATGGAAGGGTTTTTCTTAAGATTTACTTTTAATCTCGATTTACTAAGAATTTATGTCCTAAGCGAGCTGGGGTGTTGTCTTCTAGTCTAGATGTCCTGGGTAGCGGAGTTTCATTGGGGTTCTCCGACTTACTAAGAATTCATGTCCTCGTAGTATAGTCTGCAAGCGTGTAACGGCGCGATTTTCGACCCCTCGAAAACCGTGTCATTTTTGAAAGAAATTAGAGGATGAGATAGAAAAGATAGAACTAATAGAATAGAAGAATAAGAAGTTATCAGAAATCTCACAGCGGAATTTAAAAATACAAAATACATTACATCATAGGGTCTGATACATCATAGTACATCATCATATTACATCATCATAGTACATTAACATAATTATACATCATGATATGGGAATACAAATCTAAACTGGATACATAGGTGTAGATAAAACTTCTAGACTGGTCCTGCAACTTGAACTTCGTAAGGTTCCATTTGCCTACCTGAATTACTTGCCTACTCATAATAAATATTATGAGTACCCAAGAGTTTAGGGAAAACACAGAAAATAAACTCCGGATCAGTCAGGGGACTGGTGTGAGTAAACACTGTTAAAAATATGTAAACAGGGAAATAAGGAATAAGGTGCTCCGTTATTAATAGATTCAATTACTTTAGAAATCTTAAGCCCAATTCCATAACTAACATGTGGAAAATGACCCTTGTATTTTGATATCAAAACGGTTGATATTTACGATAGTATTTATCAAATAAATAATTATCTAGTGAATCGCTTGCATCTCACGTTCACGTACATAGAATAAAATCTAAAACCATCAAGCGCTTATTGAAATTTTGATTCTAACTGATAGGGTATGGGAGCACCCACCGATCAGTGTACTCTAGAGAGGATACACTGGGGTTCACAAGAACATCCTGCAACCCGGCCACACATGGCCGTCCACTCATTTAGCTTGAGTGTAACGAATATATTACCACCTCCACGGTTGGGAATGACTCGCCGATTACCGAAGTTACAGCAGTGAATATAGATTTAAGAAACAAAAGGAAATACTCTAGATAGTGATAATATACCCTGCTTGGGTATGACCCAACTAGCCATGCTGCCTAGCCCAACTATTGTCTTTCCGGGTTGTGAGGTTTGAAGTCACGTTTACCGTTGACGGATTATTCTTCAACGTCTTTGAATATCACACCGTCCTATCTGACAGATCACTCATTTGTTTCCCCAAATATATTCTGGGTATAAGGCTAAAGAAACGAATTTCTTCGCCACCAACAAAATACACTTACGTAAAGTCGATGTGTAAAATCCGAACGATATACGTTGTCAGACATCCGACTGTTCGGATCTGTTCTGGGATTGAACAGACCGTAGATACTATTTTGAAATAGTCCTTGCATTCTTCATCTTTATCGATTCTCGGTATACGTCGTAAAATTCGAGTCGAAGTGGAAAGTAAATTCCGGACACTTCGAAACGATGTACGAATTGTCTTTTGTAGTCGACAATTTATTATCTGCTTACTGTTTTTAATCCAGTTGCACATCCTGTATTTATAATTATATATACAGTCTATAATTCTCTGGTTAATATCTGGATATTTTAAATATCGTTTACAAATGTATAGTTAATGTATGTGCGACGCACACAAGATGTTATACAATTTTTATCAATATTTGACAGTGTCTAGAAAAAGCCCGTGCTTCGCACATGGTATTTTGTCATGTTGAACATTGATGTTTAGATGATGTTTCACTGCTAAAGTTCTGCTGGAAAATAATTTATTTCCTTCATATTTTACTCAAATAAATTGTTTAATAATTTATTTAAATTAAATCATCTTTAAAACTTAAGTTTCCATCTCGATGAACTTCATCAGACAACTTCGATTCTCTGACCTCACTGTCATCTTTACTGTTCCACTTGCCTAAGCCAAATTAAATAAAAACTCTATTTTTATTTAATTAATTAATTTCTGATTTGTTTTATATTTATTTATTTATTTTAATTAACTTCGACTTAATTAAATTCTTGCCTTGGAAAAACTGTTCTCGCTTGTATTTGCCAAGTCGGATCTCGGCATCTCAAAATCAAGTGATCACCACGGGGTGATCACCGATTTTCACCTGCCAAACCCACGTGCCTTGCCATTTTGTTTTTCCAAATGCTAACAACTCCAAAACACTGCTGATCTCCTCCAAAATCTCGTGCCAGATCCTTCTTTCCCCTTCTCCATTTTCCTGATACACACGGTGCACATGTGTACGTGCACACCGCCTCTGGCCACCGTACGGCCTCCGATCCTCCTCCCACAAGTTGCCTCACCTTCCCTGATCACATACGACCAGTCGCCACCACCGTCAGACTCCTCCTTCTCCAAATCCATCTTCCACATTTTCAAACCGAAAGCTGTTCCTCAATACCCCTACCTACATCGACCTCGTCCGACCCCCTCCGACGACCTGGAGACCTCGCACCACCGCCGATAGCTGCCCCAACTTCCGACGCCGCTCCTCCCCAAGTTCTGGCCCACTCGATCCATCGTGGGACCCGTACATCGCCTCCAAACCGATGAACTCAATTTGCTTCTCAAAACATAAATCGAGCTCGACAGCTCGAATCACTCACTCGAAAAATCATGGGGCATTTTTCTCGTGTTCCCCGATGTGACCAGCTCCTTCACGCTCCACGCCCCGACCATCATCGTCACCGATCACCGGAATTTGGTCAAAGTACCATTTTCGGTTGTCCCCCTCTACCTCGCTCATCTCAACAATAAAAATCATGAAATTACTTTTAAAAATCATTATCTAGTGCTACGATTACATCTATAACCCTGTAATTCATTTCTATGATGTTTGAAAATTTGGTGATTAAGTTTGAGACAGAGAACCATATGTTTCTTCTGTTTTCTTGTTTCAAACATATATAGATGAGGTTTGGTTCTTGCTAAAATGTTTATATATATATTTTCGTATATAAGTTAACTCATACATATGCTTGTATAGCTTGCGTTTGAGATCATCAAGGTATATTTCATTTTACAAAGGTTTTGTTTTTGACAGTAAACAAAACTGTCTTGGTTTCTTTGATCAAATAATTGATGAACTCATTACCATTTCTATCATGAACAACACTTGCATACATAGTTTTACAGATGATCTAAGCAGGGTGTTTTAACATCTATAAGGTGATAACAACATAGTATACTTGCATTGATATATAAACATGGAAGGTATATAAAACTATTTACTGTAAACAATGAAATCAAACTTGAACTTAGTGAGGTTTACTCACTTGAAAACTCCTGTATTTTTCTTGCTTGCGAAAGGTTAAAATTTCAGCAAAAGCTCTTGAGTTTGTGTAAAAGGATACGCATGGAAATGGAGATGTATTTATAGGCCACTTTCCCTTATAGTTTTCTATAGCAAAAAGCTTTTGTTTCCTACCTACCCACTCTTTCTCTCTCTTCGAATGGTGCATATTTGTTATAGCAAAAATGAAGTACCTTGCACAAAAGATAATTCTACCAACCCTTACTTCTTTCTTCAAAGTACATAAGCCCTTACACCTTCATTAAATGCATAGCTTACTTTCATTAAATGCAAACTTAACCCTTCTTGTCAAGATAAAGAATGATTATTCTTCTCTTGGATATTTTGTTTGCACTTATCATTTTAGCCGCAGACATATATGTATGAGGGGATTAGGTGATGTTTAAGTCCAAATCTACTACTAAATGATGGAGTTTGCACTTTCTTTTGTTTTGGTTTTAAACTCTCCTGTTTGTTGCTAATTGAAATGATGTATATATGCATATATACATGCATATTTGGCCGTAACATATATATATATATATACATATATATATATATACATACATATATATATATACATACATATATATATACATACATATATATACATATACTTTTTTTCCATGTTATAATCTTATATATATATAAGTGTTAATCTCCTTAAACTTGTTTGCCTTTATTTGCTTTTGATTTTAATCTTTTTCTTGAATTTGATATCATGTATCATTATATATACATAAGTAGCCATAGTATATGTATATACTCCTTAGTCATGAGACATCACTTATATATAAACATATATATATATATAAGTGTTAAACTCTTTTGAACTTGAATGCTTATATTTGCTTCTAAAATGATAACTTGCTTATGCAAGTTGTAAAATAGGATTTGCCATATCTATTTCATGTTGCCTATGCTTATATAGGTGATTATATATATTAAAACTGGTTGAACACTCCCGATATATTTTAAATCTCTATATTAAAATAGATATCAGAGGCTTGAAAAATCCCGCCATTACAGACTACCCCACTTAAAAGAATTTCGCCCCGAAATTACATAAGAAAGATAGAAAGTTTCCAAAAGAAAATATTTCAATAACTGGTTGTTTTAGTACACATACACATATGACTAGTTCTATACTAGCACTCGTCTTGATACATACAATAATACTAGACTTGACTACTCAAGTTCTAAACTGCCCCAAAATATACATACGTAACTATCCTCCTCCAGTCTCTGTCCTACTACTCATCGTCAGAGATATCTATTATCTCTACGACCTCCTCGTCATCAAATATATTAATGACTTCAACTACGTCTTCTGAATCTGTCTCCTCCTCGTCATCCTCTATATAAATCAGACCCACTGGTGGTATTAAATATAGCCTCACCACGGGGTATCCATACTCACCGAATACTTGTACTACTCCTCCTGCTATGTGAAACTCGACGAGTACTTGTTCCAATCTATTCCACATCGCTGTCCTTTGGGCTACTTGCACTTCTTGCTGGTTTCCCGTAGCAATGACTGGGGTTCCCGGAACAACTTGGTCTTCTTCTTCCTCTTCTTCTTCTTCTTCGTATTCTTCCTCTTCAGCGTCCATATACTCAACTTCTTCCTCCTCCTCGTCACCCTCATCTCCTTCACCATAACCGTCAACACTCCCTTCATCTCCTAACACTTCATCCTCATCAGTAAAGTCTTGGTGTCCTCCATCTTGTTCTATTGGTTCGTTCCTGCCAAGCACTGATCCTTCTGATGATATGTGTGTACCCTCGTCGTCGATGGGTGATCTCTCTCGATTTTTGTCAGAATCTCCTACTCTTTGTCTCTTTGCTTGAAGCATAAGGAACTGGAGTGGTGTCATCCTCTTTCTTGCCGTGGTCTTCCACAATGGTGCCATCTGGTAAGTAAACAAGAAAATAGAACTCATCAGTGATGTAAACATACAAGAGAGTTCATAAGTCCTAATAAACTGAATCCATAAAACACACATGCAAAAACTCACGGAAATGTAGAAATAAAAATTTCATTACATTTGACTATACCAAAGTAAATCATACCTAACCCGTAGGAAAATCTGGGTATAATTTCTTTATATGCTTCTCGGTCTCCCACGTACAGTCTTTCAGGTTTTCGCTCCACTGGATCTTTAGTAGCCTCACCACTTTGTTGCGAAGTTGCTTTCCCTCTCGGTCAATAATACTAAATGGATGTCTTATCACTGACAAATCTGGCTCGATCTCTATCTCTTGCTGAATAGAGGGTTCCAGAATTAATGATGGATTGTGCATACATTTTCTCAAGTTGATACGTGAAATACGTTGTGAATTCCCGCCATATATTCTGGTAATTCAACTTTATATGCTTGAAAACCAATTCTTTCAAAGACGCGGAATGGTCCAACATATCTTGGTGCTAACTTTCCATATTTTCCAAATCTTACTACTCCCTTCATTGGTGAGATCTTCACAAAAACTAGATCTTCTATTTCGAATACTATATCTCTTCGCCTTTTATCGGCATAGCTTTTCTGGCGATCCTGGGCTTCCTTCATTCTCAGCTTCACTAATTCCACTTTCGCTGCTGCCTCTCGTATCATATCCGTACCAAGTACCAATTTGTTTCCGGACTCCACCCAACATGCAGGCGCTTTACAAGGTCTTCCATATAATGCTTCATATGGTGCCATTTGTATACTCGCCTAGTAACTGTTATTATATGAAAATTCTACTAGGTGTAAATGATCTTCCCACAATTCTCCAAAATCTAAAATACACGCTCTTAGAAGATCTTCCAATATAAGATTAACTCTTTCCGTCTGACCGTCCGTTTGAGGATGGTAAGCTGTACTAAAATTTAATCTTGTTCCCAACGTTCTCTGCAAAGCTTCCCAAAATCTACTTGTGAAAATGGTATCTCTGTCGCTTACAATGCTCGTTGGAATACCGTGCAGTCGTACTATCTCTTTCATGAATACTTCGGCTAATGTTATGGCAGTGCGCGTTGGTTTCACTGGAATAAAGTGCGCACTCTTAGTTAACCGATCTACGATTACCCAAATCCCTTCGTAGCCTCTCCTTGTTCTTGGCAAACCATCGATGAAGTCCATCGATATCATTTCCCACTTCCAGTTGGGAATCTCTAATGGCCGTAATAGTCCAGCAGTCTTTTGATGGTCTCCCTTGACTTGCTGACAACATAGACATTCATTTACGAAAGTAATGATATCTTTATTCATTCCTGACCTCCAAAATACTCGTCTCATATCGTGATTCATTTTATGAATTCCTGGATGGATGCTCAACTTTGATGCATGGCATTCTTTTAAAATCTCCTGTCTTATCCCATCCACGTTAGGTACGCATAATCTGCCGTTTATTCTCAACACTCCTTTATTGTCCAACTCAAAGTCAGTCTCTTTTCCGTTTGTGACTCCTCGAATAATCTTTTCCAGTTTGGGATCCCTTTTCTGAACTCATTATCCTTTCTTGGAGAGTCGGTGTGACTTCCAAAAGTGGTAATATCGCATTTCTACTCAAGGCATCTGCCACTACGTTCGCTTTTCCCGGTGTATAAATGATATCCAAGTCATATGATGCAAGAAATTCTAACCACCGCTGTTGTCTCAGATTTAAATCTTTTTGAGTGAACAGATACTTCAATGGTTTATGATCGGTGAAAAGTTCGAATCTCTCACCCAGAAGATAATGTCTCCACATCTTTAATGCGAAAACAACTGCCAATAACTCTAGGTCGTGAGTTGCGTAATTCTACTCGTGAATCCTTAACTGCCTACTTGCATATGCAATCACTTGTCCCTTCTGCATTAACACCACTCCTACTCCCTTTCCACAAGCATCGGCGTAAACTGCAAATCCGCTCGTTCCATCGGGAACAGCTAATACTGGTGCTTCCGTTAATCTTTTCTTTAGTTCTTGAAACGATTCTTCACACTTTGGGTCCCAAATAAACTTTTGGCCCTTCTTTGTTAACTTGGTCAGATGTGATGATATTTTGGAGTAGTCTTGGATAAATCTTCGATAGTATCCCACCAGTCCTAGGAAACTACGAATATCTGTTGGTGTTTGAGGTTGTTTCCGTAGTTGTACTGCATCTACTTTAACTGGGTCTACTGATATCCCATCTCCGTTTACTATGTGCCCCAAAAATCTCACTTCCGATTTCCAAAAGTGACATTTTGAAAACTTTGCCTGCAACACGTGTTTCCTTAGAGTTTCTAGCACTACTCTAAGATGACCACGGTGCTCTTCTTCGGTTTTTGAAAAGATTAAGATATCGTCAATGAAAACGAGAACGAATTTAATAAGAATTTTCCTAAAGACTCTGTTCATCAGATCTACGAAGAAAGTTGGTGCGTTGGTTAGTCCGAACGGCATAACCAACCATTCATAAAAGAAATCTGGGCCTCTGAATGCTGTTAAAGGAATACAATCTTCAGAGATTCTCAGTTGGTGAAATCCTGTTGCTAAATCCATCTGGGAGAATACCGTTGCTCCATGCAATTGATCAAAAAGGTCATCAATTCTAGGTAATGGATATCTATTTCGGATGGTTACTTTATTTAATTCTCGGTAGTCTACACACAGTCGTAAGGACCCATCAGACTTTACTACAAAAACTACCGCAGAGCCCCAACTAGAAAAACTAGGTCGGATTAAGCCTTTACTCAGCAAATCCCGAGTTTGTTTCTCTAATTCCTGAACTTCCTTGGGAGCCATCCATCTCTTTGGTTGAATCATTTGTCTAGCTCCTGGGACTAAATCAATTCGGAATTCGATCTCTCGATGCGGAGGTAAACTTCCGACTTCCTCGAATACGTCCTTGAATTCTCTTACTACTTCCAAAGTGTTGAGACTTTCTTGAGGTGCTTCTAAAGCGTATAGAAAACTACAGGTGTGAATTCCTGGTTTCCCACAAGTTATTCTAGCTTTTCGCTCTAAGCTAGTTATAAGGGTTATGATTTCTTTATCACATTTTATCTTGGCTTTGAACTTGCTTAACCAGTCTAATCCAAGTATAAAATTGAAACTTTTGAAGTATAGAACTTAGAAGTCAAATCGAAAAGAGTGTGAGAGATATAAGAGAGTTATATCCTCACAACACATTTTAAGCTCATTTTTTCCCCCTATGGGGTTTGATACGCAAATGGGGTTTGGTGATATAATTGGTTTAAGGTCAAACTGATCTATGGTTTCGGTTGAAATAAAACTGTGTGAAGCGCCGGTATCAAATAAAACACGAAGGTAAATTCCATTAAACTGTAAAGTACCTTCCAACACTCCCTTCCCTTTCACATTCAGAGAAGTAGGCGGTTCATCTTTGATTGTAAAAACCCTAGGCTATGGTGCCATCTTCATCAATGGACAGTCTTTCACCATGTGTCCTGGTTGATGACAGTTGAAACAAAGATTCTTCACTACCATCTCGTTCCTTGGATTCTGGTTCTGGTTCTGATTCTGTTGCTGTTGCTGAGGTTTTTGTTGCTGTCTTGGGTATTGATGGGGTTTCTGTTGCTGTTGCGGGTATTGCTGGGTTTTCTGGTTCCCCTTTTGTTTGCAGAATCGCGCAATGTGCCCCTTTTGCTTGCAGTTGTGACACACCATATTCTTAAATTTATCACCCAATTTCTACTGTCCTGCCTTACCTTGGCCTTGGTTATCCGTCCAGTCTGGGTTGATCTTTCTTTTCAGATAATTCCCTCCACTTGACTCTCCGGTCTGAGCCTTTGCTACTGGCTTCTTAGCATCTAGTGCTTCGTGTCTGAGTGCTAAGTCTACTAATTCCACAAATGGATCCTTCAAATGTCCCATCATCCTTGCTTGCATATTATCTCTAAGACCAGCTATAAACATCTCGTTCTTTTTCAAAAGAGTATTTATCAGCTCCGGTCCAAAGATTGAAAGTGCGTTGAACTGGTTTTCGTACTCAGCGACAGACATGATTTCCTGCTTTAAGTCAATGAAGTCTCAGTACATCCTTGTCCTTCCAGTAGCAGGTAGATACTGACCTTCAAAAGCTTCTTTGAACATGGGCCAAGTAAAGTTTTCCTCAGGAGTGTTAGCAGTCTGGGCATCCCACCATATTGTTGCGGCTCCTTCCAGATTCCATGAAGCTAAGAGACGCTTATGCTCGTCATCCAACCTCAGTCCTTTAAAGATCTTCTCACATGACCTAATCCATGCTTGGACTCCAACCAATGAGTCAGTACCTCTGAAAATATTCCCTCCCAGAGTTGTGTAATTCTTACAGATCATAGCAAAGTTAGGCTGAGTTGGTGCTCGGATTACTTCAGTAGTATCCACTTGGGTCTGGTTAACAGTGTGTCCGTTTGTCGTAGTTGCCCCGCTTGCTCCTCGGCCTCTTCCGCCACGAGAACTCATTTTCAACTCCTTGAGTACACGGATTGAAATTTTATTAACTAAACTGGAAAAATATGTCGAGGGATTACCTAAGTAACTACGATCTACCTATATTAAAAATATAGTTTTTAGTAAAAATACGCTCTCTTACTATTTCAAAGCCTAAATGTTTCCGAAGAACATAGGCTCTGATACCAACTGTAATGGTGTGATTTTCAACCCCTCGAAAACCGTGTCATTTTTGAAAGAAATTAGAGGATGAGATAGAAAAGATAGAACTAATAGAATAGAAGAATAAGAAGTTATCAGAAATCTCACAGCGGAATTTAAAAATACAAAATACATTACATCATAGGGTCTGATACATCATAGTACATCATCATATTACATCATCATAGTACATTAACATAACTATACATCATGATATGGGAATACAAATCTAAACTTGATACATAGGTGTAGATAAAACTTCTAGACTGGTACTGCAACTTGAACTTCGTAAGGTTCCATTTGCCTACCTGAATTACTTGCCTACTCATAATAAATATTATGAGTACCCAAGAGTTTAGGGAAAACACAGAAAATAAACTACGGGTCAGTCAGGGGACTGGTGTGAGTAAACACAGTTAAAAAGATGTAATCATGGAAATAAGGAATAAGGTGCTCCGTTATTAATAGATTCAATTACTTTAGAAATCGTAAGCCCAATTCCATAACTAACATATGGAAAATGACCCTTGTATTTTGATATCAAAACGGTTGATATTTACGATAGTATTTATCAAATAAATAATTATCTAGTGAATCGCTTGCATCTCACGTTCACGTACATAGAATAAAATCTAAAACCGTTAAGCGCTTATTGAAATTTTGATTCTAACTGACAGGGTATGGGAGCACCCACCGATCAGTGTACTCTAGAGAGGATACACTGGGTTTCACAAGAACATCCTACAACCCGGCCACACATGACCGTCCACTCATTTAGCTTGAGTGTAACGAATATATTACCACCTCCACGGTTGGGAATGACCCACCGATTACCGAAGTTACAGCAGTGTATATAAATTTAAGAAATCAAAGGAAATACTCTAGATAGTGATAATATACCCTGCTTGGGTTTGACCCAACTAGCCATGCTGCCTAGCCCAACTATTGTCTTTCCGGGTTGTGAGGTTTGAAGTCACGTTTACCGTTGACGGATTATTCTTCAACGTCTTTGAATATCACACCGTCCTATCTGACAGATCACTCATTTGTTTCCACAAATATATTCTGGGTATAAGGCTAAAGAAACGAATTTCTTCGCACCAACAAAATACACTTACGTAAAGTCGATGTGTAAAATCCGAACGATATACATTGTCAAACATCCGACTGTTCAGATCTGTTCTGGGATTGAACAGACCGTAGATACTATTTTGAAATAGTCCTTGCATTCTTCATCTTTTCGATTCCCGGTATACGTCGTAAAATTTGAATCGAAGTGGAAAGTAAATTCCGGACTCGTCGAAACTATGTACGAATTGTCTTTTGTAGTCGATAATTTATTATTAGCTTACTGTTTTTAATCCAGTTGCACATCCTGTATTTATAACTATATATATACAGTCTATAATTCTCTGGTTCATATCTGGATATTTTAAATATCGTTTACAAATGTATAGTTAAAGTATGTGCGACGCACACAAGATGTTATACAATTTTTATCAATATTTGACAGTGTCTAGAAAAAGCCCGTGCTTCGCATATGGTATTTTGTCATGTTGAACATTGATGTTTAGATGATGTTTCACTGCTAAAGTTCTGCTGGAAAATCATTTATTTCCTTCATATTTTACTCAAATAAATTGTTTAATAATTTATTTAAATTAAATTATCTTTAAAACTTAAGTTTCCATCTCGATGAACTTCATCGGACAACTTCGATTCTCTGACCTCACTGTCATCTTTACTGTTCCACTTGCCTAAGCCAAATTAAATAAAAACTTTATTTTTATTTAATTAATTAATTTCTGATTTATTTTATATTTATTTATTTAATTTAATTAACTTCGACTTAATTCAATTCTTGCCTTGGAAAAACTGTTCTCGCTTGTATTTGCCAAGTCGGATCTCGGCATCTCAAAATCAAGTGATCACCACGGGGTGATCACCGATTTTCACTTGCCAAACCCACGTGCCTTGCCACTTTGTTTTGCCAAATGCTAACAACTCCAAAACACTGCTGATCTCCTCCAAAATCTCGTGCCAGATCCTTCTTTCCCCTTCTCCATTTTCCTGATACACACGGTGCACATGTGTACGTGCACACCGCCTCTGGCCACCGTACGGCCTCCGATCCTCCTCCCACAAGTTGCCTCACCTTCCCTGAGCACATACGACCAGTCGCCACCACCGTCAGTCACCTCCTTCTCCAAATCCATCTTCCACATTTTCAAACCGAAAGCTGCTCCTCAATACCCCTACCTACATCGACCTCGTCCGACCCCCTCCGACCACCTGGAGACCTCGCACCGCCGCCGATAGCTGCCCCAACTTCCGACGCCGCTCCTCCCCAAGTTCTGGCCCACTCGATCCATCGTGGGACCCGTACATCGCCTCCAAACCGATGAACCCAATTTGCCTCTCAAAACATAAATCGAGCTCGACAGCTCGAATCACTCACTCGAAAAATCATGGGGCATTTTTCTCGTGTTCCCCGTTGTGACCAGCTCCTTCACGCTCCACGCCCCGACCATCATCGTCACCGATCGCCGGAATTTGGTCAAAGTGGCATTTTCGGTTGTCCCCCTCTACCTCGCTCATCTCAACAATAAAAATCATGAAATTACTTTTAAAAATCATTATTTAGTGCTACGATTACATCTATAACCCTGTAATTCATTTCTATGATGTTTGAAAATTTGGTGATTAAGTTTGAGACAGAGAACCATTTGTTTCTTCTGTTTTCTTGTTTCAAACATATATAGATGAGGTTTGGTTCTTGCTAAAATGTATATATATATATATTTTCGTATATAAGTTAACTCATACATATGCTTGTATAGCTTGCGTTTGAGATCATCAAGGTATATTTCATTTTACAAAGGTTTTGTTTTTGACAGTAAACAAAACTGTCTTAGTTTCTTTGATCAAATAATTGATGAACTCATTACCATTTCTATCATGAATAACACTTGCATACATAGTTTTACAGATGATCTAAGCAGGGTGTTTTAACATCTATAAGGTGATAACAACATAGTAAACTTGCATTGATATATAAACATGGAAGGTATACAAAACTATTTACTGTAAACAATGAAATCAAACTTGAACTTAGTGAGGTTTACTCACTTGAAAACTCCTATATTTTTCTTGCTTGTGAAAGGTTAAAATTTCAGCAAAAGCTCTTGAGTTTGTGTAAAAGGAAACGCATGGAAATGGAGATGTATTTATAGGCCACTTTCCCTTATAGTTTTCTACAGCAAAAAGCTTTTGTTTCCTACCTACCCCCTCTTTCTCTCTCTTCGAATGGTGCATATTTGTTACAGCAAAAATGAAGTACCTTGCACAAAAGATAATTCTACCAACCCTTACTTCTCTCTTCAAAGTACATAAGCCCTTACACCTTCATTAAATGCATAGCTTACTTTCATTAAATGCAAACTTAACCCTTCTTGTCAAGATAAAGAATGATTATTCTTCTCTTGGATATTTTGTTTGCACTTATCATTTTAGCCGCAGACATATATGTATGAGGTGATTAGGTGATGTTTAAGTCCAAATCTACTACTAAATGATGGAGTTTGCACTTTCTTTTGTTTTGGTTTTAAACTCTCTTGTTTGTTGCTAATTGAAATGGTGTATAAATGCATATGTACATGCATATTTGGCCGTAACATATATATATATATATATGTATGAATATATATATACATATACTTTTTTTCCATGTTATACTCTTATATATATATATATATAAGTGTTAATCTCCTTAAACTTGTTTGCCTTTATTTGCTTTCGATTTAAATCTTTTTCTTGAATTTGATATCATGTATCATTATATATACATAAGTAGCCATAGTATATGTATATACTCCTTTGTCATGAGACATCACTTATATATAAACATATATATATATATATATATAAGTGTTAAACTCTTTTGAACTTGAATGCTTATATTTGCTTCTAAAATGATAACTTGCCTTTGCTAGTTGTAAAATAGGATTTGCCATATCTATTTCATGTTGCCTATGCTTATATAGGTGATTATATATATTAAAACTGGTTGAACACTCCCGATATATTTTAAATCTCTATATTAAAATAGATATCAGAGGCTTGAAAAATCCCGCCATTACAAAGCGGCTCCTTGTACTCCCCGCACCATTCGCACATGTTCTATAGCGGCGTCTTAGCAGATCGTAAGATCTACTCGACATATGCTCTATCTTATCTGAGGTGTGTGGTCATCTGTTCTTATAGTTTGTGAGTGGTCCTTTTCGCCATGTGCATGTTTGTTTTCTCTTCTTTTTTTGGTTTGATGGCGAAATTCCTGTTTTAGAACGTTTGTGGCATTAGTAATGATGCGTTTATAGCTAGATTCAAGCACATTGTTAGATAGCACTCTACCTATTTGGTGGCCTTTCTAGAACCGTTTGTGGGACCAGAGGAGATTACCAAATTGGTTTTTTCTCTGGGCTTTAATGGTGCCTCAGCAACGTGTCATACAAGATTTGGATCCTCTGGTCCAAAGATGTTGTCGCCCATCCCTTCCCGATTCCGAGCAGCTACTATCGGTTAACTGTTATACCCCGTATTTTTCTTCTTTTTTCTGTTCTCGGCAGTCTACCCGAAGTGCGATAGGATTGAGCGATTGACCCGTTGGTTCGACATCATCGCTCTCTCCAACTTCAGCTTTCCGGTTTTGGTTTCGGTTTCGGGAAGCGACTTCAACATTGTCGCCTGTCAAGCTGAGAAACAGGGAGGCAACACCATTAACTGCTTAGCGATAGCTGATTTCAATGCCTTCATCGTCAGATCGGGTTTGTCTAAAGTTGCGTTTGTTGGGTCGGCTTTTACTTGGAGTAACAACCAAGAAGGGACAAATCAGATTCTTTCTATACTTGACAGAGTCTTCGGATCGGAAGGTTAGTTCAACCTTCCATTCATCTTTTCTGTTTTCCATTTGAATTGCACCATTTCGGGTTATGCTCCTATGGTCCTTCGTTGTTCTCCTCTTTCCCTCTCTGGTCCTGCTTCCTTTAGGTTTTAGAGTATGTGGAGATCTCACTACAACTTCCATAATGTTGTGGAAGAATCGTGGAGTTCCCTTGTTGTCGGTTCCCTGCATGTTGTGTTTTCTCATATGTTGAAGCGACTTAAGGCTTGCCTTAAGACGTGGAACGTTCTTGATTTTAAGAATATCTTCGACCGCATTCGTGCGGCTGAAGAAACTCTTGTTTTAGCTGAATCATCCTTTGATGAGCATCCCTCGGCGGCTAACAAGGAGGCATGGGAGATCCTGAAAAGGTCGGTTGTGTACGACTTGTGCAGGATCTATAATATGGCTATGCGGAATGTATGTGATAACTTAAGCTATTCAATAGTTCTGCGAATAAATATTCGCAAACAATATATATATCACAAATAACTATAAATGCTGTAAAGTAAAGTAAAGTAGAGTAACGACACCAGGATTTTTATACTGGTTCGGACCTCCAGTCCTACGTCCAGTCCCGAAGCTCCTCTTCGGCTTTTCACTAAACAACACCCTCTCTTCACCCGGAGGAACAGGTTCACAACACTACTTGATTTACGGGCTACAAGTTTACCCACTTGATTTCACGGGCTACAAGCTTACCCACTTGATTTCATGGGCTACAAGCTTACCCACTTGATTTCACGGGCTACAAGCTTACCCACTTGATTTCACGGGCTACAAGCTTTCCCACACAGGACAATTACAAGAGTTTGACTTCTGATTGCGTTCTTCATTCAACACTGATTTGTCAACGATTGAGTACACCCTTCCTATATCTTATCCTCAAGTATATGAATTGAATGCGAAGATTTGAAGGAAGTTAGTTGCTTGTTGAATCAAAATATGAGAAATATTATCAAGGATTCAATAAGTAACTTGAATTTGGGAGCTTTTTAGAATGCAAGAGTATTTAGAAAGTAAGATCAGAAATTAGAGCAAGAATCGGTTGTGTGGAAAAAAAATGCTTTGATGTATATATAATCGTTGAAGAGTTGTCAACTTCCATGAAGAGTTTTATCGAAGAGATGCACCCGTTTCCTTTTAGAAATGAAAAGGAATCTCTTCATGAAATATGATGCCTTTTAGAAAATATGGCCGTTGTAAAATATGACCGTTGGAAATATGACCGTTAGAAAATATGACCGTTGTAAAATATGAACGTTGTAATATATGACCATTGGAAATATGAAGTGTCCCTTCGTGAAGTGTCTTTTTGTGAAGTGTCTTTTCGTGAATTGTCTTTTCGAAGTGTCTTTTCGCGAAGTGATGAAGTGTCTTTTCATGAAGTGTCCTTTCATGAAGTGTCTTTTCGCGAAGTGCCTTTTCGCGAAGTGATGAAGTGTCTTTTCACGAAATGTCTTTTCATGAAGTGTCTTTTCGCGAAGTGTCTTTTCGCAAAGTGTCTTTCACAAAGTGTCTTTTCGCGAAGTATCTTTTCACGAAGTGTCTTTTCGCGAAGTGTCTTTTCACGAAGTGTCTTTTCGCGAAGTGTCTTTTCGCGAAGTGTCTTTTCACGAAGTGTCTTTTCGCGAAGTGTCTTTTCACGAAGTGTCTTTTCGCGAAGTGTCTTTTCGCGAAGTGTCTTTTCGTAAATGCATTTGTGTATGTTATATATTTGAGGACAGATTTTAACAATATATAACACCTCTAAGACACAATTAAATAGATAATCATAACCTATATCACTTTTCCTTTGATCTTCTCTTCTTCCTTGTCATGAATCAAAAACCTGTGATCTAACATTCTCCCCCTTTTTTGATTGATGACAACCTCTTGCAATCTTGTAGAGTTATTTATTTTCTCCCCCTGAATGTATGCTTGCATATATTTATCTCCCCCTGAATATAAAGCTTCTCTGCAACATTTGTTAGTGCATACGTAAAAGTACTTACCATTTGTTTCCCTGTAACAAAATGTTAGTGTATAATGCATATATATTCTATACTTTTTCTCCCCCTTTGTCATCGATTAAAAAGAATAATATAACATGATAAAGTAGTAATCGAGAACAAGTAAGAGAAAACAATTATAGATAGTTTTCAAAGAGCATACGAGACTATTTATTATACGTCCATAGAGATACCGAAATAGTCTTCTCTTTGTTGTGGTGTACCTGCAAAAAAAAATGATGTATATACTTTGTACCCACTTGTTTCGATTGGGTCCAGGAGTTAGATAGAAGGTAACCATACCCAAAAGGGTTTAATGGAACCTTTAAAGATAAAATTTTCATTATTAACTACTGAATCAAAATAATCATCAATATATTTTTCTCTGTTTCTCCAATCTATTGCAACCCAAATACTTAAGTGGTTTATATTGATATTTCTATTCATACTTCTAGATGTTATAGAAGTATTCGAATAATAATTGGATCTAGGATGTGTATTAGTACTAGCATTGCTATTCTTATTGTACATAAAGCCGTATCTAGTACTATTTCTATGATTGGTTTTATTATATCCTAAACCACTTTTGTCATGTAAAGGTCGAGATCTAGATAAAATCATATTTAAATCATTTTGACCTTTATCAAATTTCGCGAACTTATTTGTACATTTGATTCCACAGTCGCGATTGATATTCTCAAAAGAAACCTTGTTATTAATACCCTTATTTAATTCAGAATTCTTCCTTTTTAAAGTTCTATTCTCATTTTTGAGACAACTAATTTGAGATTCTGAATTATATAAAGATGATTGTAATTTTCCTTTTGAGTCAGAAATTTCATTTTGCAAAATATTACTATTCACTTTTAAGAACTCACATTCTTTAGATAATTCCAAATTCTTTTTAGCTAGAGTTCCATTCTCTTTTTCAAGAGACGATATTGAATAAATTGAATTATCTAAAGAATCTTCTAATGATTTATTTCTATTTTGCAAAAGATCGATTTCCTTTAAAAGAACATTATTTTTATCTTCTAGTCGCTCATTTTCTTTTTGAAGAAAATCTTTTTGAAAAACAAGCTCTTCTAAGGTATTTTAAAAACATTTGGCTTGTTTTACCAAACGATTGTTTTCTTCTTTTAATTTGGAATTTTCTTGCTTGTAATTTTTTGACATTGCTAAAACAACTGTATTGAGTTTCAATAATTTTTCATGGTCTAACAAAAGATCTTTATATAATGAATCTGTACATACCGATTGTGATCTGACTTTAGCCATGAGACACTTGTTTCCTTACTCTCCTGATTCTGCTTTGTTGCTCTTCCATTTTCTAATTCTCTGACTAGATTTCTTTATAGCCATTTGTTCTAGGATGTTGTTACGATCTCTAGAACGTCTTGCTCTGATACCAATTGAAAAGGTCGGTTGTGTACGACTTGTGCAGGATCTATAATATGGCTATGCGGAATGTATGTGATAACTTAAGCTATTCAATAGTTCTGCGAATAAATATTCGCAAACAATATATATATCACAAATAACTATAAATGTAGTAAAGTAAAGTAAAGTAGAGTAACGACACCTTGATTTTTATACTGGTTCGGACCTCCAGTCCTACGTCCAGTCCCGAAGCTCCTCTTCGGCTTTTCACTAAACAACACCCTCTCTTCACCCGGAGGAACAGGTTCACAACACTACTTGATTTACGGGCTACAAGTTTTCCCACTTGATTTCACGGGCTACAAGCTTACCCACTTGATTTCACGGGCTACAAGCTTACCCACTTGATTTCACGGGCTACAAGCTTACCCACTTGATTTCACGGGCTACAAGCTTACCCACACAGGACAATTACAAGAGTTTGACTTCTGATTGTGTTCTTCATTCAACACTGATTTGTCAACGATTGAGTACACCCTTCCTATATCTTATCCTCAAGTATATGAATTGAATGCGAAGATTTGAAGGAAGTTAGTTCCTTGTTGAATCAAAATATGAGAAATATTATCAAGGATTCAATAAGTAACTTGAATTTGGGAGCTTTTTAGAATGCAAGAGTATTTAGAAAGTAAGATCAGAAATTAGAGCAAGAATCGGTTGTGTGGAAAAAAAATGCTTTGATGTATATATAATCGTTGAAGAGTTGTCAACTTCCATGAAGAGTTTTATCGAAGAGATGCACCCGTTTCCTTTTAGAAATGAAAAGGAATCTCTTCATGAAATATGATGCCTTTTAGAAAATATGGCCGTTGTAAAATATGACCGTTGGAAATATGACCGTTAGAAAATATGACCGTTAGAAAATATGGCCGTTGTAAAATATGAACGTTGTAATATATGACCATTGGAAATATGAAGTGTCCCTTCGTGAAGTGTCTTTTTGTGAAGTGTCTTTTCGTGAATTGTCTTTTCGAAGTGTCTTTTCGCGAAGTGATGAAGTGTCTTTTCATGAAGTGTCCTTTCATGAAGTGTCTTTTCGCGAAGTGCCTTTTCGCGAAGTGATGAAGTGTCTTTTCATGAAATGTCTTTTCATGAAGTGTCTTTTCGCGAAGTGTCTTTTCGCAAAGTGTCTTTCACAAAGTGTCTTTTCGCGAAGTATCTTTTCACGAAGTGTCTTTTCACGAAGTGTCTTTTCGCGAAGTATCTTTTCACGAAGTGTCTTTTCGCGAAGTGTCTTTTCACGAAGTGACGAAGTGTCTTTTCGCGAAGTGTCTTTTCATGAAGTGTCTTTTCGCGAAGTGTCTTTTCACGAAGTGTCTTTTCGCGAAGTGTCTTTTCGCGAAGTGTCTTTTCGTAAATGCATTTGTGTATGTTATATATTTGAGGACAGATTTTAACAATATATAACACCTCTAAGACACAATTAAATAGATAATCATAACCTATATCATTTTTCCTTTGATCTTCTCTTCTTCCTTGT
Organism: Allium sativum; assembly: GCA_030737875.1. Lineage (NCBI taxonomy): Eukaryota > Viridiplantae > Streptophyta > Magnoliopsida > Asparagales > Amaryllidaceae > Allium > Allium sativum. The sequence continues at coordinate 744,399,198 of CM060921.1, forward strand.
CATGAATCAAAAACCTGTGATCTAACAGATCCCCTAATTGGCCTTCTCGTCGGAGCTTTGTACTAAGCATGACTATCTTCGCCAAAAGGTGAGGATCAAGTGGATTGTTAACGGTGATACAAACTCCAAGTTTTTCCATGCTTCTATCCCTAAGAAGAATAATCTTCTTATGATTCACCATATCCTGCGTCCTGATCTATCTATGGCACTCTCTCCGAGTGAAGCCAAAGATATTATTCTTTCATATTTTCTTTCTTTTCTAGGTTCTCCCTCCGTGACGGTTCATGATCCAACCTTACTTGATTTCGCTCCAAGATTGGTTCTTCCCTCGGATAGATAAAATCTTATCGCACCGCCGACTATGGAGGAAATACGAGCTTGTGTATTTGATCTGAGTAAGGATAGTGCGAGTGGGCCTTCTAACGGCTTTAATGGGTTTTCTTCAGAGTGTTTGGTCTATCATTCAGGACGACTTCTGTCTGGCTATCCAGTTCTTCTTCTCTATTGGAGATCTCCCTCCGGTTCGGACTTCCACCAACCCGATTCTTATTCCCAGGTTCGAATACCCTAGAACTTGCGTGTATTTTCAGTCGATCAGCTTATGCAATTTTGATAACAAGGTTATATCTGAGGTTCTAGCCTCTCGACTAGCATCATTTCTCTAGCATTTATTTCTTTGCCTCAAGCTGGGTTTGTTAAAGGACGTTTGATCACATATAACGTCCTTTTAGCCTAAGAGCTGGCCTCTCAGATCGACAGGAAGGTCAGAGGTTCTAATGCGATCTTCAAGCAGGATATAGCTAAGGCCTACGATCGCATGTTTTGGTTCTTTGTTATTAAGGCTCTAAGGGATTTCGGATTTCCCGAACCATTTATTGATCGTATTAGGAGGATGATTTCCAACTGTTGGTTTTCTGATTCTTAACAAGGTATTAGCCAATGTTTTTTTCAAGGTTGGTAGGGGTCTCCGTTAGGGTTACCCCCTACCACCTTCCTTGTTAGTTATCACTGCTGAGGCTTTCGTTCATGGACTGCATTCACTTACGATAGCTGGGAAGATTCATAAGTTTGGCATTCCTAGTGGATGCCTCCTCATTCCTTCCTTATCCTTCGCCGATGACATCGTTATCTTCACAAATGGTAGTCGTACCTCTACCCACCGCATTATTAGACTTATTCAGCGGTACGAAATAGCCCTTAGCCAACTTGTCAATACTACAAAAAGATGCTTCGTCCATGCGAAAGACCTGTCTTCGACCAGGTCTTCTCCAATTAAGACCTTCACCAGCATCAAGGCAACATCTCTCTCCTTATCTTATCTCGGTATTGTTTTATATCGAGGCAGGAAGCTTGACCCCATCTTCGATCCCCTGATTGACAAAGCTAGGGGTAAGATCATTCGTTGGAATGTGACTCTTCTATCTCAGGCAGGTAGACTTGTTCTTACTGGGTCTGTTCTAGACACGATAAAATCACATGTCTTTGTTGCTATGATTCCTACAGCTTCCTTCTTTCGCTTTTACCATTCTTTAGCATCGTCTTTTTTCTAGTGGAACATGGACATTGCTAATCGTTACCATTGGATATCGTGGAACACAATTTGTCATCCCAAAAGTGAAGTAGGACCGGGCCTTCGTAACCCTAAGGACATTTGTACTGCCTTTGCTTACAAGCTGTGGGCGAAGTTTGGAGCGAACGACTCTTTATGGGTGACGTTTCTCCACGCTAAGTACCACAGATCGTCGGGCACGAATTACTCTGGTGTCCCGTCCTATGCTAGTGAGACGTGGAAACATATGCAATCTGTAAAGGCCTTATCAGATTTACATTGTGGTGGAATCTACTGGGATGGCAGTCCCTTTTCGATTAAGGCGGCGTAGAATTTGACGAGGTCACCAGCTCTACGGCTCCACCTTTTGTCTTTCATCCAGGACTTCTATCTTCTCTCGAAGATCTCGCTATTTATGTGGAAAACCCTGAATGATGGGCTGCCAATAGACAAGAATCTCTAGAAGATTGGCATCCAAATCGGTTCCTATTGAAGATGCTGTCAATCGGGTTCGTTGGAATCCGCTGTTCATTTGTTATTCTTGGCTCTTATGCCAATTTTGTCTGGAATTACTTCGGAAACTTCATGGGTTGTCATGGTAGTTTCACTTCGCTTGCAGAAAATTATTGAGAATCTGGTGGATAGGCAACTCAAATAAATCTGTTCGCTCGATCCCCTTTCGTCTTATCCCTTGTTTTATCTACTGGCAAATCTGACGCCTGCAGAGTAAGACAATATTTGATGAAGTGCCTATGGATTCTCCTAACATCATTAGACAGGTAAGGAATATTGTTTTCCTTGCTTTTCGGGGTAGACCTTTCAGGTATGCAATTGGCTCCCGTTCTAGGAGTTTGGCATTTATGTTCGATGTTACATTGGTACCGGCCTCACCCAGGGTGGGAATTGGTTGGTTTCATTGATTATGGCTCTTTCCTGCTGCCCTCTTTTACTTCGCGACCTCCCTTTTAAGATCTAACGTTGTTTGCTAGTACTGCAGGGCCTGGATTTATAGGTTTTTGGGCATCGTCTACCATTAGATATCTATGTTGTTGATGGAGCTGTTGTTCAGTCAGATCTTTTGAACTTTGAAGAGATGGAGATTTCATAGCTTCAGGAGATTTTCTCGCCCGATCCTATAGCCCTGGATGACGTATCTTTTCTTGTCATGGATTTTCTCCGTCTACTTGGCAGCAATGGTTTCCTCAGCGCAGCTTTTATCTCTGGTGTATGATTGGAGTAGCTTCGTCTATTAGGACTGTGTTCTTGATTATTTTATTTGTCAGGTGTCTATTTTTTATGGGATTTATTTTGGTTTACATGTTCTGTATTTCCAGTTTGTGTGATTTCATAGTTTCTGTAGCCTCTCTATTGTAACTGATTTTGTGAGCCATTGGAGAAAGGTTATCTCTCCCTTTTCTTATGTTATATTTTATTTTATTTAAAGAAAAGATATGAGGCTATCGCCTCCTGACCTTTCGTCAAAGACAAAAGGATTGCTTTCAAAATATAACTTAAGTTGATTTAATGGCTATTATCCCTACGCCTATGGAAGATATTGAAAGGACTTGTTATACTTGAAATTTTTTTTTTATATAAAGGGGAAGAGGTTACCGCCTCACTACCTTTCGGAGAAACTAAAAAGGGCTTGTTTTGTTGAAGAATGAAGTTTTGATGACAACAACCTTATTTCAATATTAATGTATTATAAAATATATACTAACATCTCAATTTAGAATATATATACATTTATATGAAGAATTTATGCAGGAATTAATACTGAAGACTGCACAGTTTTAGAGATTCAAGAGATTTTGTATTTAAAGAAGATTCGAGACTCATGAGCAATCAAGATATCAAGTGTTCAAGATAAATATAGTAATAGAGTCTATTTTATATGTAAGACTCGGAATAACACTCTAGGTTCAAATTCAAATTCTGTTTATCAAATTCTGATTTTAAAATTTCAATCTCTGTTTTTTAAAACTAAAATTCTAATTTTAATTAGTTTTTCTATCTTGTTTTTTATTTCAAATTTAAGTTTTAAAGTTTATATATATTTCTACAGTTATATACTTGTATAATTTTATATTTATATAGTTTTAAATCTTATATTTTTTTAAGTAAGTCTACATTATTTATATTTATGTTTTCATATGATTTTATACTTTATAATATTCATTTATATCACTATGTTTTAATTCAAGAATTTCCAGAATTATATATATAGTTAACCACCTGAAATTATTCAATATTCAAAATTTCAAAAGACATATGTCGACATACATATATACATATCTCGAAATACAACTGTCACTTTTTCAATTTTGAAAGGAATTGTCTTTTCACTATTTGTAACATTTCAGAAGCGTTGCAACCTTTCAAATCTTATAAATAGGGGTTGAATTCGAATTTTTTAAACAATTCTTCTTCTTCATCTTCACCCCTTTTCCTTCCTCCATTATTATTTCATTTTTCTTATTGATTTCTACACTTCTACTCTGCTGATTTCTATCATAATTGCATATAACCTCTTCTCTTCTTACTCTCTACTCATTACCCTCTTAATTGAAGTGCTATTGAAGAGTTGTAGGAATGTTCTATTCATTTGGGATTGTTTGGGAAAGGTTGTGTTCCTTGTAGCCCTGAAATCAAGGAAAGGAATCGATGTAACCATGTAGCCGTGAAATCAAGGGTGTGGAATCAGTGTATACCTTGTAGCGTGAAATCAAGGGTGTTTGGAGCGGCGTTAACCTTGTAGCCGTGTAATCAAGGGGATTGTACTTGGATATTGTTATTGTAATAAAACTTTGCGTAATCCAGCGTTGCATGGGACTAGACGCAGGAGTAATCTGAACCAGTATAAAATCCAGTGTGTCGTTTCCTTTTCTGCATTTATTTTTGTTTATTTCTATGTTTATGTTTGATTTTGTGTCTGTGATCATCTCTGTAGTGTGTGATTCATATAGCAGATCGTATAAGTTTTAGATTATCTTAAATTCCTTGAAAACACTATTCATCCCCCTCTAGTGGTAGTTTTGCCTTAAGATCTACATTCCACATTCCCAAACAATTGGTATTAGAGCAAGGGATTTCAAAAAGTTCATAATATGATTTTTGAAAATTTTAAATGGAAACCAACACTAGTAATAATAGTTCTTTTGTAGTGGGTCAGTCCACTGTTAGACCACCATTGTTTAATGGTAGCAATTTTTCATACTGGGCATGTAGAATGAAAATATATTTACAATCAGTAGGATTAGACACAAGGAATAGTACACAGAATGAGTTTGTTGAACCCACAACTAATTTTGCACAATAGACTAATGAACAAAAGGCTATAGCACAAAGCAATTCTAAAGCCATGAACATGTTATTCTGTTCATTAGATAGGAATGAATTTAATAGAATGTCAGTCTATAAAACTGCTTATGGGATTTTGAGAACTTTACAAGTTACTCATGAAGGAACTAGTAAAGTTAAACAAACAAAGAAATCAATGTTAATTAATAAGTTTGAGTTATTCAAAATGAACGAGAATGAATCTATCTCCGATATGTATCGTAGATTTCAAGAGATAGTGCATTCATTAATAACACTGAGAAAACTTTTTCAGAAGTAGATCAATTTAAAAAAATATTGAGTTCATTGACTCCAGATTAGGATCAGAAAACATTGGCAAATGAAGAAGCCAATAATGTCAATGAAATAAAGATTGAGGAGTTAATCGGGAATTTGATGTGTTTTGAAGTCCAATTACAGAAAGGAAAAGAAAATAGACCAACTGAAATGATATCTATTGCATTCAAAGCGACAACAAATGGTTCGGACTCGAGCAATGAAGACGATGAAGAAACAAACCTAATGACAAGACATTTCGGAAAATTTCTGAAATACAGAAAGAGAAATAATTTTAAAAGAAATAGCCAAGGAAGTTCACGAAGAAATGATGATGATGTTATAAATGCAATAAACTAGGCAATATAAAGAGATTGTGTCCATATCCAGATAAATCAATTCAATAGACGGATAAAAGAAATTCATTAAAGAAAAGAAAGAGAGCATAGACAGATACTTTAGACGATTCAGATTCATCATCAAGTGATGAAGAACCATAAACTAAAAATTCAAAAATGTTCTTCACACCAATTCAGAATTTAGAAAATATTGAAGAAATGAATCTAAAAACCAGGTACACCTTAAGTAATTTTAATTATTTTTGGTTGAATGGATGCTTTGTTTGCCTTGTTTGTTTGCTATGAATTTGAAATTTAAACTTTAAAAATCAAACTTGAAATTTAAAATTCAAATTTGAATTTTGAATTTTGAAACCGAAAGATTAATAAAATAATAAATATTATAATAAAATAAATTTTGGATGTTTGTTAGGATTAATATTATTTCAGGAAATAGTTAAACCTGAAATATAAATCGATAATTCAAAACCAAAAGTCACAACACCATATTCCTTTTGAAAAATACACATGTATGTCGACATACATATGTCCATATGTCGACATATTAACATGCAAAATGAAATTCAAAACTTGAATTTCAAAGGTTTAAACTTTCAAACTTCCCACTAATTGTTCACCAACTCCCAAGGACTGAAAAGATGTCATTGATTTCAGAAAAGTTATGCCCATTCAATTCATATCTATTAAATCCCTATTTATATCTATTCTATCTTATTCTCTCTACCTCTCATTCAAAATTCAAATTATTCTTCATATCTATACTCTTCAAAACTCTCTAATGGCTTCCCCTAACAATACTCAAACTGTGAGATTATCCAAAACCATCAAGGGATATCTCTACAATGATAGAGAAGCAATCAAAGCCTATGTTGACTATGTAGCAAATGAAAAGTCAATATGGATGCTTTTACAATCTTTGGAGATTTTCCATCCTACGATCTTTCTTCTCTTTTCAATCACAATGAATTATTGAACTTGATTGATGCTTGGGATAACGATTAATTATGTTACCCGAAACTCGTCAAAATGTTCTACGCAAATCTCAATCGTGGCTTTCACGAAGGAGGAAAAAACCAAACTTGGAGTAGCGTAAAAGGCACACATATCGTTCTAGACTGTGAAATTTTGGGCAATATTTTAAATTGCAAAAGTATGGGCTCGGATATTCCAGGGTTCTAAATCGAAGAAACGAATTTAGAAACATATCACCACATTTTTGAAAGTGGTGCTCACATGGTATTCAAAAATCGCTTTTTCCGCCCAAAAACAAGAATTGTAAACCTTCTCCTTCAGCATACCATCAATCCTCATTTCGGAAACTTCAATAACCCAAGTCTCAAAGTCCAAAAACACTCTTTGCAATTATTGGTGGATATGGCATCGATTGGGCCGATATGATCTTAAAAGAACTCAAGCACAAAGAAATGTTAGCCCATGAAAACACTCTATATTATGGAGTTTATCTCACTGGTATCTTCAAATATTTCGGAGTGTATTTCAAGGGAGAAGAATCCATATGAAGAAAGGTGTTTGACTCCACAAATATACACCTTATGCAAATCCCACTCACTTACAAACCTTATGAGGCATTCGAAGACAAACAAGCTCGAATGAAACAAGAACAAGAGCCAATGGATATCGAATAAGAAGAAACTTCTTTAGAAATTGTTGAGTGTCCAATCAACACTAGAACCATTTCCAAAGAGACGATTGTTCAAAATCAAGTGAAACTAGCCAAAACCAAAAGAAGCTCAAGAAAACCCTTACCAAAATGAATAAGTTCTTGGGAAATATAGGAAGAAAACTTGGAATTTCATCTTCCTCCTCATCATCCGTTGGAATCTAAGCCTATCTATTTTAAGTTACCTTTACTATTTACTTGTATTTACTTTTGAATCTCGTATATAGTGTCTTGTAATTAGTTGGATGTATTTTCTTTTTGAGTAGTAATGAATGAAGTTTTATTTATGTCAAAACCATCTTTAAGTTATTGTGAAAACATTAGAATTAAATATATTAGTATAATATATTAACAAATAACTAAAAATTGAATTTTTTTTAAAAAATTACTTATGTATGTCGACATACATATTATGTTAACATATAACTGCCAGTTTTTCAAAATTGTTCAAAATTTAAAATTGAATAACTAACTCATGTCCATTCAAATCCAATGAATTCTAGACCCTATTTAAACCTATTTCTTCAAGAAAAATTTATTCTATCATTTCTCCTTGCTCTGTAATCAATTCTTAATCAAAAATTATCAAAACAATGGAAATTCCAATTCATAATGTGATGAAAATCTTGAAGATACTTTAAATTCCTTCAAGAACATCCTATCCATAGTTCTACGAAATCAGCATCATCTAGAATTAATTCAAATGCGAATGGTTGAATATCAAGAAAAACACTTTGACGTAATTCATTGGTCAATCTCTTCTAATTTCAGAGATGAAAACAACAAAACTATGCTTACCAATGAAAAAGACTAGAAGGACATCAAGAAGAGCCCAATCACTGGACAAGATGATTAGGTAGAAGTTCCACGAGACGTTTGACTTTTTGGTATGATTTGGTTAGTTTGATTTGTTTGAACTTGTTTGAACTTATGTACTGATTGGTTTGAATTAATTGACTTGAAACATGTATATATTTAAACATATATAAATTTTACTTGGATTGGTTTGCTTGCTGGTATATATAACGATACATGGACTGATTTGTTTATATACTTAGTATAATATAGGCATAAATTTAGGGGGACTTATATATACTTTAGTATAGAATCAATTATAGAATATGTATAGATAGATATATGATTTAAGGGGAGTATTTTTAGAATTTCTTTTTGATAATGCCAAAGGGGGAGAAATTACAAAATATATACTTAGATATATAGAATATATCAAATTTATATTGACAGAGGGAGTACTAGAAGGATCAAAATCAACATGTATGAGTGTGAATACTTTATAAATTAAGGATGTCATCATCAAAAAAGGGAGACTGTTAGAGAATGGAGTTTTGATGACAACAATCTTATTTCAATATTAATAGATTATAAACTATATACTAACATCTCTATCAAGAATATATATATATATATATATATATGCACACACATGTATATGCAGAATTTATGCAGGAATTAATACTGAAGACTATACAGATTTCAAGATTTAAGAGATTCTAAATTTAGAGAAGACTCAAGACTCATGCGCAATCAAGATATCAAGCGTTCAAGATAAATACAGTAATAGAGTCTAGTTTATATGTAAGACTCTGAATAGCACTCCAGATTCAAATTCAATTTCAAATTCTGTTTATCAAATTTTGTTTTTTAATTTTAAAATTCTGTTTTTCAAATTTCAAATTCTAATTTTAATTAGTTTTTCTATCTTGTTTTTATTTCAAATTTAAGTTTTAAAGTTTATAAGTATTTGTATAGTTATATACTTTTATAATTTTAAATTTATGTAGTTTTAAATCTTATATTTTTATAAATATGTTTATATAATTTATATTTATGTTTTCATATGATTTTATACTTTATAATTTTCATTTATATAACTATGTTTTAATTCAAGAATTTTCAGAATTATATATATAGTTAAACACTTGAAAATATTAAAAATTCAAAATTTCAAAAGATGCATGTCGACATACATATATACAAATATCGACATACATATATGCATATGTTGACATACAACTGTCACTTTTCCAATTTTGAAAGGAAGCGTCTTTTCACTATTCGTAACGTTTCAGAATAGTTGCAACCTTTAAAATCTTATAAATAGGGGCTGAATTTGAATTTTTTTAACTATTCTTCTTCTCCATCTTCACCCCTTTTCACTCCTCCATTATTATTTCATTTTTTTGTTGATTTCTACACTTCTACTCTGCCGATATCTATTCTAATTACATAAAACTTCTTCTCTTCTCACTCTCTACTCATTACCCTCTGAATTGAAGTGCTATTGAAGAGTTATAAGGCTGTTGGATTCATTTGGAATTGTTTGGGGGGGGGGGAGGGGTGTTCCTTGTAGCCCTGAAATCAAGAAAAGGAATTAGTGTTGACCATGTAGCCATGAAATCAAGGGTGTGGAATCGGTGTTAACCTTGTAGCCGTGAAATCAACGGGTGTTTGGAGTGGTGTTAACCTCGTAGCCGTGAAATCAAGGGGATTGTACTTGGATATTGATATAGTAATAAAACTCTGCGCAATCCAGAATTGCGTGGTACTGGACATAAGAGTAATTCGAACCAGTATAAAATCCGGTGTGTTCTTTCTTTTTTTGCATTCTATTTTTGTTTGTTTATGTGTTTTTGTTTGATTCTGTGTATATGATCACCTCTGTGGTGTATGATTCATATAGTAGATCGTATAAATTTTAGATTTTCTTAAATTCCTTGGAAACACTATTCAACCCCCTCTAGTGTTAGTTTTTCCTTAAGATCCCATTTCACATTCCCCAACATGTTTTACAACCCTGCATGATAACTGGAGACTATCATCTCAACATCCCTTGGTGAAGCAGAAGGATGAGTTTTTCAACATAAGCTTTAAATTATTATACTACTTGATTGTTGTAAGTTTTACGGTTATTGCCCAACCCAACTGCTATAGCCAGTGAGTTATTTGTGGCTCTTTGCATTAAAGCCAGGTTGACACAATTGTTGTTGGCCTAAGAAGTAAATATGGTTAATTGCCATCATCCCATTTGACACAGATATTACCGAAGGAGTTGCTTTACAAGATTGCTTTTTAAACTACTTTCGAAACTGAGGGTTTATACCTATGACCATTTTGACACCTCTAGTGTCAATAGGGCCTATTTATATTTGCTTCCTAAAATACTTATATGTTAATCCTCTATCCTTATCGTGGAGATAGGATCTTTTTTCAAACCATGTTTTCTAACTTGAAGCTCAGGCTTCCAAATCCCTAGAAGTCATTGCCTTCCACGACAGGCCTTCAAAAACTTATTTTCTAACTTACTTCCTTATAGGCTGTTGCAGTCGACAAGGAACTTTTCACACTCAAATAATTTTGAGGCATTGCCTCTGCAGCTTGTTGATGCCGGTAGTGTCGGAAAGGAGAACCTTTTATTAAATTGTTTTCTAAATTACCAGGAAGCAACTACCTTTGTTTCTTGTTGCCACTCGACAAGACTTAATGCTTGCTTGTTTGCATAAAGTTGATATGGTTTTACTTATCGCGAGATCATGAATATTGGCTTCGACACCGAGTAGGGATTCAATGATAATTGGAGGACGACAATGGTGTCGTGCCTATTAATATATGCACCATATTGGTAGAAAACCATTGAAATGCTTATATTGTTTGGTAGATAGCCATTGCTTTGACAATGAATTTGTGTGGACACAATGGGGATACCATTGGGGTGAGCGAAATGAATACTGGGGATATCTATAATGTTCAAAACATATTGGGATAGTTAATCCCAAAATATTGAGGGATTCATGGTCAACCGAAGGTAAAACCATGCGGCATGTGAGAAGTACTTGCATTGCTTAGTGTGAGGATTACTTGCATTACCTTTTTTGGCTTGGTGTGAGGATTACTTGCATTACCTTACATTAGTGGTTCATAGCTATCTGAAGGACAAAACTATGGGGTGTGCGATAAATAATCGACATATATAATTGAAATATTGAACTCAAGCAGATAACTTGACAGCGGGTAGTTAACTTGTCAATAATTAAGAAAATTAAATCAAAACTGTTAAGACAACTAGTTTGTATAACGAAGATATGGAATCCACTGTAAGTCGCATGTTGCACAACATTATTTCTGTTATTATTGTTATTGTACTAAACATTGAAGTGCATGAGCATAGGACTGGTTATGTTGTTATAGCTCGATACTAGTGAGAGGGAAACCCGTTCGACTTTGCGGCGTGATCTGACTAGCTATCTATTATGTCGGGTATTAGGAATATTATTCACAACCATCTTTTTGACTGATCCGTAAATTTTGATTTTTTCCTCCCTAAATGCTTGGGTACTCATTTGAGTAGGTTGAAGGATAAGATCTTTCAATTTATTTTCTTCAAAATAAGCTCCAATTTGCAAGCATGTGGCTATTAGGGGTGAGCGTTCGATCGGTTTGGCTGGTTTGGAGCTAGAAAAACTTAAACCAAATTGAAACTGAACCAAATTAATTTCGGTTAATTCGGTCGGTAACCGATTTAACCGAACTTGAAAGATGTATTATTATTCAAATGATGGATTAACTCAAAGTAAAACATAAATTCATGCTTGGAGAAATTTTATACAATAAATTTTATGTTTATAATAAGATTTGATCTATTTGCAACAAATGTCTTTGTATTATATAGCTAAAATAATTATTTAAAGTACTACAATATCAAAGAATTAAATAAAAAAAATTAAAAGTTCGGTTAAACCGATAACTAGAAAAATATATTTTACAAACCAAATTCAAACTAATTTATTTTTGAAATCGAACCGAACCGACCGAAATGAACCGGTTTGCTCGGTTAATTCGGTTTGAACCGAATATTGCTCACCCTTAGAGGCTATAACTATTTAGGAGTTTTCCGTTGTATATTTTAATGTCTTTTAGATGTATATATGGAAAAGTTGTTTATTGCCTATGTTTTGAAATCTGATCAATCAAGAGAGTGTCTTCATATCTCGCTCTTGGAGATAGTATTTTGTCATTAGTAATATTTGATTTGAGAGGGGTTTCGCATGCGAATTTAATGAACGTTTGTCAATGAAAGTTATTTAAAAAAAAAAAAAATCATTTTACCGTGTTATCTGATATTATGATTTATTAACGATCTGTTTCTTGTTATCGAAAGTTAATACTATAGATTACTGCAACATCCGTAGCGTTTGGCTTTGAGCCTTAGAGAATGAGGTATTGCATTCTCGTTGAGTCGATACTACTTCAGACCCTAACCCAGAGTTCAATGGTAGTGGGTAAATTCTTAGGAAAGTTTTGAAAAAGTTGATGCAATGGGTCAGTTTTGCAGTAGTGCTCAGAATTTCTTATGCAAGTTGAAATTAGGTATAATTTCCAGCCGGATCCATATAAGAGGTTGTGAAAGGATACAAAGTGACACTTGATATCAATGTCAATTTTTAATATTCGAGTTGCAAACCAGAGTTTATCCCCAACTATGGTTGAATGATCATGTACATTTGTCGAAAAAATTAAGGGATTTCATTCTGTGAATTGGTTTTATTTGTGTCTAATGTTTTTGTTCATGTATTTGGTTGTGATTATTTGTGATAACATAACTAATTCGACAATTTTGGAACTACTGAGTTACTGTAATGTAGTGTTCATATTTCTTCAATTAGACAACTGTACTTTATGTTCTTTGCACTATTTGATGTACTTTTGTTGCAAGAATAATGTCTGTTTGTAAAGTCAAATAGTACAAACTCAAAATAACATGTTTTTATCTTCTTCTTTTTAACCCTAATTTGTTTTCATGCAATTTTCTTTATCTTTCCAAATGTATTCTACAAAGTACTCTTCTTCTTGCTTACCATATGTAGAAACATAAAAGTATCTTTGTTTTTCTTCATATTTCTAGTGTGCTTTGAGCCGTAAGTTTTTCAAATAAATTTTGTTTTTGTTTTCGACAATTCAATATATTACCGAATTTTCTTTGTTTGAAACTAATAAATTTTGTTTTTGTTTTTGTTTGAAACTAATGAATTTGCTTTGACATTTAATTAAAGTAAATGAAAAATTATGCTATTTTTTTCTTTTAAAAAAATTTACGAAATTTAATATGGTTGGTTTTCTCATCCAACTGTTTTATGGGTTTACCAAAGTAAAAACAGACTATGGTATTGTTTAAAAACATATATTCCAAGTTTAGGGTGTATAACGTCCCAAGTAAACGCTCGTCGAAAATTACTGAGCTCAGATGTCTTTCATTGAGAAGCATGTGATTCGTCCAAAATTAAATATCTACGATTAACCCAGGTTGAGAAGCCACGCGTCCAAACTCTCCATCCGCTTTCCTTGCGTATATCTTTTGCCCAGTCACTTCTTCCAAATCTCGTTCACTTAGTCAGTTTTTCTTCCCCGACGTTGTAAACCGAAAGCTAAAGAGTGATCAATGGATTCCACGCCGTGGTCTCCTTCGTTTCCTTCGCCAGATGAAGTCCAAGTAGCCGATTCCCTTCTCCTCCTCTCCGATCCTCAACCTTATCTCTGGGGCTCCAAAAAGGTGAGGTCGGTTCCTTATAGATCACAACCTGGTTCCAAGATCACCGTTAAACGTGAATCGCAAAAAAAAGCTGTACCGAATGCACCGATTCGAGCGATGATGAGTAGTGTATGGTTCCTAATGGAGGCCGAAAGGAGGCGAACTTGGAGAGAGGAATGCGCCGCTGCGAGGAAGAGGAGGAGGTTACTGATGAGAGCGAAAGCTGCGGAGAAGAGGCAACGGTCAGTATGATCACAAATGACGGTCCTAGACTTTTGCTGGTTGAATTTTTAAGATCCCGTTTAGTAGGATCTGGTTTGTTGTTGATTGGTTGATTAGATAGATATGAAAAGTTGTAATTAGATTTTATTGCAGACTCTTTAAGAAAAATCAATGCCTATATTTAGATTATAATCCTCTTGTACACAAATATAATTAGACTTTAATGGCATCCTCTTAGAATTAGCATGTTATGACTTATAACATACAAAGTATTCATTGCCTGTGTTGTGTGAATTTTGTTGATTCATAAATGTGTTTGAAACGTAAAGTTTAAATTCATGAATTAAATTTGAACCAGTAAATGTGATTTATTCTATGTTTGTTTGTTGCATGTTTCTGCTATTTACTGTTGGCTTTTACAATGAATTCTTCCATGGCATACGAAGCACAATTTTATTTTATTTACGGTTCGTTTGGGTGTTTAGTCATTTTGCTCAATTTGTATAGATTGTGCGATTTCTTCTTCTTCCTTCTTTTTTTTTTTTTTTTTTTTTTTTTTTTTTTTTTTTATTTTTTTTTTGGTGATTCTTTCTTCTACTTCTTCTTTTTGGATAAATTTACTTTTTTGCAAGTCAAGTAGACATATCCAATAGTTCAAAGTATCATAATATATCATTCTGACAAAAATCCAACATAAGATTTTCTAGAAAAATCCAACATAAGTATCATAATAGTTCATTTTTATTTTGAACTTTTTTCTACTTTTCAACTTTTCATGGCGGCTCCCACTGAGCTTTTCCCGCCCAATCCCATCACCATACCCAACCCCTTACCCTCCACCTCGAGCCTCCCACCTGCCGTCCTTCCCTCTGTATCACCGCCTCTCTTACCTCCCGATCCTCCTGAGTCTAATCTGCCAAACCCAATCCAGCAACCACTGACCACAATCCCCTTCCAAGCCTTCTCTGTACCACTCTCTTCTGCCCCTGTCAACCCCAACTCTCATGCGATTCCAACCCTAAACCAACCCTTGAACTCGACAGGTCAACAGCCTTGGACTTTTTGTTTCAGCGCAAGCCATCCAATGCTGGAAAGTACACACCTGTTGACCTCAAACGAGTAATTGTTAACGGAGCTCTATCCCTTGTTGAAGGGGTGACAGAATCTGGCACAGCTGTTTGGAATGATTTCTTAGTGGGGTTTTTCCTTGACAAGCCCCTTTCTTACCCCGAGGTGATTAACAGGATTCTTCCGATCTGGCGTCTTAAGGGTGAGGTTACTGTGCGTTCAGATGGAGTTATTTTCCTTTTTCAATTCTCCAGCGAGGAAGACAAATGCAGAATCCAGAAAGCTGATCCAATAATTCTCAAGAACAAGCTCTTTATAGTAAAGCCTTACGACCCAAAAATAAGTAACGTTAGAGGCAACATCAAGTCAGTTCCGGTGTGGGTGAGACTCTATAACATCCCAATCTTTTCATGGTCTAACTTCGGAATAAATTGGATCAGTAGTATGCTTGGTAAGTTGATATGCATGGACGAAAAAACAGAAAGCAGAGAGAGGATACGGTATGCAAAATGTCTTATTGATATCCAACCGGATAGAGAATTCGTAAATGACTTCTTAGTAGAAATGCCAGAGGGAGGTGTTCAAAGAATTTATGTCGAATATCTCTGGAAACCGGACATATGTCTCAAGTGTAATTCTTTTGGCCACAAAACTGACTTTTGTGATACGACATGCAACATGGAAATAGAAGCGAATGAGGGAAATCAGAGAACAAGAAATGAAACAGCGGCACCGAATGTACAATTAAGGGAACAAGTGATATATAAACCGAAAGCTGTGGTACAAAACAATACTCAAAGATGGCAAACAGTAAATAACAGGAAAAGCAAAGCAAATGAAAGTGAACTCAATAAAGGAAAACAAAACAATGTGAGTGATGAAGGAAAGACCTTGATGAAGGAAAAAGACGATGGAATTGAAATCTGTAATAGCTTTAATGTGTTGGAAGAGGGGGAAATTATAATTGAAATAGAAGTTGACGATGAGGAACAGAACTACAGAGACGAACTAATGGAAGCTAATACGGACGAGAATATCGCTTACGAAATGCCAACACTGGAAAGTTAGTCGCTTCAAAGAAACAATGTTCAGGCAATATTTTCTCCAATGCAATGCAATGAAGCAATGAATGAGGATGAAATGATGGATGAATTGATCGCAACAAACAAAATTTATGAGATGGTGAATGAAACAGTTAAAGATGGTTGGCTAGCTGATAAAGCTAAACAAAAAGAGAACTCATGTACTGAAGAAATCGAATTGAAGACTTACAATAGTAATGAGAAAGTGGGATCTAGTGACATGGCTGTTAATGAGAGTGTTGAAACTTTAAATGCCTCTGAACTATCATCCCCACTCGCATTAAATATCCCTGGTATTGATCCTCTAGCTTCCTTTCCGATGCACAACCCTACGTCCACCTCAAAAGTCCTTCATCCTAATATACCACGCCAGCCTAAAGACACTCAAACCCCTACAAGTGCCACTCCACGCAATGCAATATACTCCAAAATCACCCCCGCGCTTGCCTTCAAATCTCCGCCTTTAGACTCCTTTTCCCCTATGACTTATAAGAAAGACAAAGCCAGTAAAAAGAGAACTTCTGCCTCGGTACCTTGTAAGTACGGGCTAAGAAGTAAGAAAGGCGATGATACTATACCCCCCTCGGTTTAATCAACGATGAAAACCCTTGGAGTATGGAACATACGAGGCTGTCACGAAGATACTAAGTTGAATCATTGTAAAAAACTTATTAAAGAAAACAAGTTATTTTTCTTGGCGCTGCTTGAAACCAAGCTAAACCTGGCATTAACATGCAGAGCTTCAAAATTCATTAATCCCTCCTGGTCCTTAATTCACAACTTGGAAGATGCTCCTTATGGTCAGATTCTCTTGATGTTCAACCCCAAAATAATCCAAATCGATCCTGTTTTCTCCACCTCTCAAATGATACATTGTTCTGCACACTTCATTGAAGACTCACCTCCTTTCAACCTTACCATAGTTTACGCTGCCAATTCTGTCAACGTTAGGAAAATCCTCCTCGACAAAATACCCTCTCTCTATCACTCCACCACTCCTTGGTTAATTCTAGGGGATTTTAATTGCTGTTACGACAGCACTCAAAGGGCTGGTGGCAATCCTCTGTCCCTTTCTGCGATTTTTCCTCTTCAAGATATGATCGACAAGAGTAACCTGGTTTCTATTAATAAATTTGGTCTACCATATTCTTGGAACAACAAAAGCAGAAATAGACCTAGGACTTATTCTCTCATCGATCATGCTTTTTGTACACCATTAACCCTGAACCTTTGGCCTGCTTTAAATTGCAACTTACCTCCCCCCATGCTCTCCGACCATTCCCCGCTTATTCTTCACCTCAGTGGGATTGACATGAAAGGTCCCTCATGCTTTAAATTTTTTAACGTATGGTTCAATGAACCCGATTTCCTAAACACTTTGTTAGGAGCATGGGGGAGAACAATATACGGTAACCCAATGTTCATTTTGCAGGAGAAACTGAAAGCGGCCAAAGCTGTGCTTAAAGAATGGGCGAAAGAAAAATACGGGAACGGTAACAAACAAACATATTACTGGAAAATGAAGCTTCAAGAAATACAGACAGAAATGATGAATGACACGAACAACCCTGTGCACTCTAGTATGGAGACTTATATCTTACATCGGTACACAATGGCAATTAAAACTGAAGATGCAATGACTGAGCAAAAGGCAAGGCTCAAGTGGAAACTCGAAGGAGACAATAATAGCTCGTTTTTCCACTCTTCTTTGAAAGACAAGCAATATAGAGAAAATATAGTGAGTATTGTGGACAATCTGGGCAACACTGCCACCAGTCATACCGATGTGGAGAATGCTTTCCTTAATCACTTTTCTGAAATGCTTGGTAACAAGGATGGTTTTAAGCCTGCGCTGGAACTTATTGACCCGTACGTTCTTCCAAAACTTTCAAGTGCTGATATTCAACCTCTATGTGCTGAAGTTACGAATGAAGAAATTAAAAGAGCAATGTTCTCGCTTAATAGCAACTCTTCGTGTGGTCCCGACGGTTTCAATGCGTACTTTTACCAAAAATGCTGGAGCAGCATTCATCTGGAAGTTTGTAATGCAATACGACACTTCTTCAAGACGGCCAAAATGAATCAAACCTACAATTGCACTAATATAACCCTTATCCCAAAGATTAAGAATGCAACTAAAGTTTCCGACTATCGCCCAATTTCGTGCTGCAACACGATCTACAAGTGTATCTCGAAAGTCATTGCAACAAGACTGAAGACAATTCTTCCAACAATCATATCATCGAATCAAGCTGCTTTCCTTTCGGGTAGGAGTATTTTAGACAATGTGCTCATGTCTCATGAGTTGCTAAACGGATATAAAAACCGGAATAAAAGCCCGAGAGCAATGTTCAAGCTGGACATTATGAAAGCATTTGACATGCTACAGTGGGATTCTATAGTCAGGGTTATGAGTCTTATGAACTTTCCACCACATTTTGTTAGCTGGATCTTTTCGTGTATTTCCACGCCTATGTTCTCAATCAAGCTGAATGGTTATATGGTTGGTTTTTTTAAAAGCAACCAAGGTGTGAGACAGGGGGATCCTCTGTCTGCTTATATATTTATCTTGATTATGGAAGTCTTGACTCGTATGTTGAACAGTAAGATCGATAACGGCACTTTTAAGCTACACCCGCAATGTGAACAATCGAGGATTTCGTCTTTGATGTTTGCCGACGATCTCGTAATTTTCTGCACTCCGGACAATACTACTGTTGACACCATATTACAAACACTTGATGAGTTCCATCGGATGACTGGGCTTAGAGTCAATCTACAAAAATCTGAGATGATGGTCGCTGGTCTCTCCAATCAGCAAGTGAGTGACCTACGTGTTAAAATCGGCTTGAGGTGTAGTATGGACACGATCACATATCTCGGCCTTCCGCTAACTACCACTAGAATTACTACTACTCAGTGCTTGCCACTCTATACTAAGATAACAGCACGGATGTCTTTTTGGATGAATAGAATGTTGAGCCAAGCCGGTCGACTAATCTTAATCAAATCTGTTGCTTTCTCCATGCAAGTATATTGGGCACGGATGTTCATTTTGCCAACCAAGCTAATAAAAATGATTCGATCTGCGTTTATGAGGTACTTTTGGAAAGGGAAACTAGAAGGGAGATATCACGCCCGAATCTCGTTTAGTGCTATTGAAAAACCAGTTTGTAATGGGGGGCTCGGCATTATTAACTTGGTGCAGTGGAATAAAATTGCTTTTGCTATTCATATGGATGACTTCCTTAATGACTGCGATAGCTTATGGGTTCAATGGTCGAAGCATCATGTTATCAAAAACCGGAATTTTTGGATAATGAAACAGCCTCAAAATATAAGTTCAACTTGGAGGAGTATCTTTAGGCTGAGAAGTCACTTTCTCCCTTATTTCTCATACAAAGTAACCACTGATGATGCGGTGAAACTCTGGTATGATCCTTGGCTGAAGAATGGCTTTATATTATACAATGAACTCAATGACATTGAAATAGAAGTATCAGGTGTGTGTATGAACGCCAATGTCAGTCACTTCATCAACAATAATGTTTTAACTTTTCCGGCGTGTTCTGTTCCTAGAATTAACCATTGTTGGAATGAAGCGCGACAACTCAAGGTGGATGACGGCAGTGAACGCATTACTCAGTGGAGCATAGACAAGAAACAGTTTCAGATAAGCAATATGTATCGACACTTATCGGGACATAACAGGTTGCGGAAATGTAAATGGAACAAGAAAATATGGAGCCGTGATAACTGCGCCAAGGAGAACATGATGCTCTGGAAAGTACTGTACAAAGCATTGCTTACTAGAGATAAACTTTTTTAACGAGGCATGCAAGTTGGGCAAAAATGTGTGATGTGTGATGTGCAACAAGAAAGTGCCGAACACCTATTTTTCGAATGCAATACTACTTATACATTATGGAATGAAGTGAAACATGCAGCAACTTTCAGTGGTGCTTTACAGAACAATGAAACTGAATGGACAAATTTAGAGAAGATGACAAGCAAGAAGTTAAGTAGAGGCAGAATACTGTGTTTTACCCTCAAGGAAGTTATCAGCTCTATTTGGTGGGAGAGGAACAATTGGACATTCAACCCAACTGAAGCCAAAAGCAACAAAAATCTAAAAGCTTGCATCAAAGCCAATGTGAGGAACGGGTTAAAGCTTCTGAACTTCACATTTGATCCGGGCATTATACAGAGATTAAAATGAGAGGTGTTGCCTTAAGGTTTTCGGTATTATGTTCTGTCTTCTTGTGTTGATGTACCGTGTTTCTATGTTGTCTTGTGTGTGTTGTACTTCTTTTTTATTTTCTTCGGTACATTAATAAAGTGGTAGGGGTCCACTTAACCCCGTCGGCCTTGCCAAAAAAAAAAAAAAAAAGATTTTCTAGAAAAATGATGCTAGAATTATTACTAAAAGTCATAAGAAAACAAACACGATTTTACTACAACATCGTACTACTCGACCAGTGCTTTCAATGGCAGCACTTGTTGAATAGGTGGTGGCGCTTGTGGCGGCGGTGGTGATGCTGGTGGCAGCATCAGGGTATTTCGCTAGGGGGTGTTTGCTGAACTAGGGTTTGTGGAATGGTGGCTTTCTGATGATAGTGTGAGGAGTAATGACTATTGAGGTAATCAAATTGCAGTTTACTGATAGGTAAAGGGTCAAATGGGAACAAGAATGGTGATATTGAGATGTATTTTAAGGGAAGTTGAAGCATCTGTGCTGTGTTGAAATTTAATGTACAGATTTAATTAAAGATTTGATTTTCCACAATTTTTATATTGCCTGTTCACACAAATATATACATGAACCTAAGCACATATACAACTGTTAAGAATTTGTGTTGCTCCGATACCACTTTGTTAAGAAAATTTATGTGGAGGAAGAGAAACAAATTAGAAGAAAGTAGAATATTTTAAGGGAGAAAAAAAAACTTTTATTGCTTGATTCTTTTTGTTTCTTGATTATTAATTGGTACAACATATGAGAGAGTATCTATATATAACATGACATTGTTAACACTCTTCTCTCTCTAGATAATTCTATTGCATATTTTGATAGACCAAAATTTATTATCATTTATTTGATTTTGGCCTTTCCTAAAACAAGGATAGAATTTATTACATAATTGGCATTTACTTATAGAACCAAATTTATTTGTTTCCATTTAAAACCAAGTTTACTTTTCAACATCCCCCCGTAAACTTGGTTTTATTACTCCAAGCAAATTTCTCAACCTGATAAAATATTCATACTTGAGCGGCTTGGTGAAAATATCAGCAATTTGATCATTGGACTTCACGTACTCTAGCTGCACTTCCTTTCTAGTGATACACTCTCTAATATAGTGATGCGTGTGTCAATATGCTTGCTTCGATCATGAAAAACTGGATTTTTGGCCAAAGCAATTGCTGATTTGTTATCCATGAAAATCTTGGTTGGCTCCTTTTGTTGCAAATCTAATTCTTTTAGCAAGTTCCTTAGCCAAATTGCATGGCAAACACATGAAGTAGCCGCTACATACTCCGCTTCGCATGTAGAGAGCGTGACAATTAGTTGTTTTTTCGATATCCATGTGAAAGTTGTGTCTCCCATGTAGAACACAAAACCACTTGTGCTTTTCCGGTCGTCTATATCTCCACTCCAATCGCTATCACTACATTAGAGAGTGCATCACTAGAAAGGAACTGCAGCTAGAGTACGTGAAGTCCAATGATCAAATTGCTGATATTTTCACCAAACCGCTCAAGTATGAAGATTTTATCAGGTTGAGAAATTTGCTTGGAGTAATAAAACCAAGTTTACGGGGGGATGTTGAAAAGTAAACTTGGTTTTAAATGGAAACAGATAAATTTGGTTCTATAAGTAAATGCCAATTATGTAATAAATTCTATCCTTGTTTTAGGAAAAACCAAAATCAAATAAATGATAATAAATTTTGGTCTATCAAAATATGCAATAGAATTATCTAGAGAGAGAAGAGTGTAGAACAATGTCATGTTATATATAGATACTCTCTCATATGTTGTACCAATCAATAATCAAGCAAGAAAAAGAATCAAGCAATAAAAGTTTTTTTTCCTCAAAATATTCTACTTTCTTCTATTTTGTTTCTCTTCCTCGTTCTTGACCACGACCCCATCTTGGTTGGCTTTGATTACTTTCTTCCTTTTTTGAATCAATTCGTGTCTTAAGAACATGCTCTACAGTCTCTTCCTTCTTCTTTTTCTTTTCTTCATAAGCCTGCAATGAGCCTAAAAGCTCCTCTATAGCCATGGCCTCCAGGTTTTTTGTTTCTTCAATGATGGCGACAATATGTTCAAACTTTGAATCTAATGATCTAAGAATCTTCTCCATGATTCTGACATCATCTAATTTTTCACCATTTCTTTTCAAGTTATTAGTAACAACTAAAACTCTTGAAAAATAATCAGAAACAAGTTCACCTTCTTTCATATGTAGAGATTCAAATTCTCCTCTTAATGTTTGAAGACGCACCTTTTTGACTTGATCTGCCCCTTGTACGATACCTGAAGCCTTTCCCATGCTTCTTTTGCTGATTTTGCTTCCGAAATCTTTTCAAAATTGTCATCATCCAATGCTTGATAAATTAGACTAAGAGCCTTCTTGTCTCTTGTCCTCAAGTTTTCCAATTCATCCTTTTGGGTTTGGGATAAGCTATCTTCGTCTTCTGGTTCAGTATAGCCTTTCTCAACTATCTGCCATACACGATTTGCTCCAAGGAGGGCCTTCATTCTTAAGCTCCAATTATCATAGTTGGTCTTGGTAAGCATTGGAACTGGAACGGGAACATTGGTATTCACCATTTCTTAGGATCTTCAAGCTCCGATACCACTTTATTAAGAATTTGTGTTGCTCCGATACCACTTTGTTAAGAAAATTTATGTGGAGGAAGAGAAACAAATTAGAAGAAAGTAGAATATTTTAAGGGAGGAAAAAAAACTTTTATTGCTTGATTCTTTTTCTTGCTTGATTATTGATTGGTACAACATATGAGAGAGTATCTATATATAACATGACATTGTTCTACACTCTTCTCTCTCTAGATAATTCTATTGCATATTTTGATAGACCAAAATTTATTATCATTTATTTGATTTTGGTCTTTCCTAAAACAAGGATAGAATTTATTACATAATTGGCATTTACTTATAAAACCAAATTTATTTGTTTCCATTTAAAACCAAGTTTACTTTTCAACAACAACTCAGTAGCAATACAACCAGGCCCGGTCCCCCGAACACCCATTGCTGACCAGTTCAACAAACATCACAAACCCACCACTTCCACTAATTAATATACTACAATTTAGTACCATTCAGCATAGACCCAAATTTGACACTGTCAGGTGTGCACGTGCACACATGCACAATCTGATATACACAAATTGCTTCCACCTTAGAACATATCTCCACCTCTACAGCACCAGGCACCTAGATGTTAACTCCAGCCTCCAACACTGATGTTCCAACGGCCGGCTCTGATGAAATTCCCCTAAGCTTGGTCTCTCGTATTTTCTCAGCTTGGAAGCAGCAGCTCACTTTTCACCGCAATCATGACAGCCATACCTAGGTTGTTACAGACATATATGTGTGTGTATAAATGAATTCTAATGTTAAATGGTTAAGTTTCAGATATATGTTCCCTTCAACATTGTATTAATTGAAGCAAAAAAGAACTTGAACAAAATTATGGTGCATCAAACTTTTTGTTTTAATTTTCAATAAAACCTATCTAAAGTCGAAATAACTGCTATGATGTACGCTGCAATGTTTAAGTCAATAGTATTTTAATTATGGTGTGGGTAAGCGAATGTCAAGATGCAACTAACTGAAGCAGCAAAAGTTCAGGGTAAAAATGTTGGATGGCAAACTGTGGAGATTTGATTATTGCTAAAATACAATATGTGATCGAAGTTGGTAATTGTATGAGCTCGGGTAAACTGAGAAAGAGCAGAAAGAAGATTAGTTCAGATCCATATCATAGCAAGAGGCCAACTTTATTCACATCTTCATAAGGATAAATTCTCATTTCCATCGAAGCTCATCAGAGGCAGGGCTGGGATCATTGGAGAAGGTGCTCATATATCTGTGTGATATATTTGCATGTATCCATGTGTAAATGTATGCGCGAAGAGCTGATACTAGAGGAATTCATATATCTATGGCGGTGTGTTTTAAGAAGCTATGTGTAAAATGTACAAGAGTTTTGTTGGCATTTTATAGTTTAGAGAGCTACATAGTTTGTTCACAAAACCAATTGGTTGATGTGAACTGTAGCTTCTTAGTATATATCCAGGATTTTAGTTGAACATTTCCCGATGTGGAACTTATATTTTCATCACTCCCCCTTCACGTGTGGCGTATTTGAGCCATCTACGTGATCATGCTATTTTGGATGGAGTGGCGCACGTATGGCGGTTAAGCACATACGTATTAGTTGAACTAGTTGAATTAGTTGACCTGGGCTCTGATACCACTGTTGGCATTTTATAACTTTAGAGAGCTATTTAGTTTGTTCACAAAACCAATTGGTTGATGTGAACCGTAGCTTATTAGTATATATCCAGGATTTTAGTTGAACATTTCCCGATGTGGGACTTATATTTTCATCAAGTTTGGCTTGTAATTGAGTAGGGCCTTGACCTGTGTTGTTAAAATCTTAGTTGATTGATCCATTTATGGAGCATATGAAATGTGTGTGTGCGCGTATTAGGCTCATGTATTGGTCAGTGGTATGTGATGAAAAAAAAAGAGCATTTCATTTCATTTCTTTTCAATAACAGATGCAATTTATATCATTTTTCCCGTTCCACTTCTTATACTTAGATAATCAATTGTAGATTTAACCTTAGTTCAATTATTGTTCTTCTTAATCCATTTATTTGCTATTATCAATTCCTGTAATCACTTACTGCATTTATCAATATCAGTTCTTGATTTCTTCTTGGTAATTAATGCAATTTGTCAGTGTTGTTAGTTATTACTTGCTTTGCAATTCTAATACTGACATGGTTATTCTTGCATTTTTTTCCATTGCTCTGAATTCTCTTGCCGGTATTTCATTTTGATTCTTGTTACTTCTGCATACTGACATCACAAATTCTGCATTCACTTTTCCTGTATCTTTCGTCTAAAATCTTTGTTTACATCCCCATAATCCTACACTTAATTCAATTTTCCTGTTTCATCCTTCAGCCTGCACATTCAACCTTCACCACATCGTCATGTTCTCGTTAAAACAGCCAGCTTCCCAACCAGAAAACCGAAAACTCCACCATGATCGAAGTAGTAAACATCATATCGTTAACAACCAATCGTTATTTTATATTTCAGTAAACATTGTATTTTCATGTCATAAATCAATTCAGTTCGAATTTTAGTTTCATGTTATTATATCTCATATCAAATCAGCCAGATGCAATCTAGATTCAAATTTCCATTTCATATCAGCCGGATGCTAGCTAGACTCAAATTTCCATTTCATATGTTCATGCCGCAAATCAGTACGCTATAATCCTTTACATTTTGAAATATTTTGGGATCAAATAGCTTGGATGAGAATAGTTTTGGATGAAAATAGTTTTAAATATAAAAATGGTTACACTAAAAATAGTTTTAATTGCACCGTTTAAGTTCAAAAGTAGTTTAATCGAAATTAGTTTTGAACGAAATTAGTTTGAAACAAAAAAATTTAATGGAAAATAGTTTTAATAAGAAAGATTTTGGGTAAAAATAGCACCAATATGAAAATAGTTTACAATAAAAAATTTATTTTTCTTCAAACCGTTTGAGCCCAATTTCAAATTTCACGTTAAACCCTTTCAAATCTCATATATCGATTTAAGTCAAATTCCAAACATTACAAGCTTTAATTTATAATCAATTTAGATTTTGATTTCAAAACCAACTTTAATTTAAATCTAAATTTCTAATTTTAAATACATTACATTAAATCGGTTTCAAAACTTAATGCTAATTTTAAATCATTTAAATTAAATTGATTTCAAAAGTTAAATTTCCAAAATGTAAACACATATACATTAAATTGATTGCAAAAGTTAAAATTTCAAATTTCAAATACATTTACACTAAATTGGTTTCAAGACATACATCTCGAATTTCGATTTCAACATTTGAAATAATTCAATTTTGTTGAATTCAGTTTAAATTTCAAATTCGTCTCTTTAAAATTGAAAACCAATAACTTTAAGTCAAAATTTATAAATTGATTTCATTTAATAAATTCAAATTTAAAATTTCAAACCATTTCATTTGACCTAGTTTTGTGTCCATAATTTAATTATCTTTTTTATGACCAAGGGATCGTTTAATCTAAATATCAATTAAATGAGTATATATCATTTCAACTCATCGTAAATGTCATAGATATATACAATTTCAAGCTATTTCTCAGTTTAGGTATTCAATATCCAAATGATGTAGATGATCAATTTATACAATTTCAATAATAAATAGGGCGATAAAAGGATACATCATAATCAATAATCATCAAAATTAAAATCACCCAGCCAACTATCACAACAAGCAATAATCATACACATGCAAACAACATCTAAATCGACCAATAAATCACGAAGGTCACAAGTTATTTAATGTCTGTGTTCCAACTGGTAATCAAATTTCAATGACAATTTAAATGTCAATCCAATTATATGTCAATTCTAATTTTATCGATTCAAATTCAATTTCAACGTATATTTCAAATTTCTGAGTAGACAGTCAACATAAAATGTTATATCAATATCAATTATCATATATCGGGTGTCAATTAGTAGTTATATTCACTTTAAATTTCGTAATGCCTTACCAAAAAAAATCGTAATGGAAGTTAAATCTGTTAGGGATTGTGGAATGGATCGTTAAGGCAAAATAAACACTAAAGGGAGGTGAATAGTGTTTTTGAGAATTAAACAAAATCTAAAACTTATGTGGTAAACTATATGAATCAAACACCACAGAAACAATCACAGACACATAATTTAACATAAATACAATGATAAACAAAAATAAAGTGCAGAAAAGGAAAGAAAACACTGGATTTTATACTGGTTCGGAATTGCTCCAACGTCCAGTTCCACGCAACGCTGGATTGCACATAGTTTTATTACTATATCAATATCCAATTACAACCCTCTTTGATTTCACGGCTACAAAGGATACCACCGATTCCACCCACACACTTGATCAAGTATACCTTACTTGATTTCACGGCTACAAGGGATACCACCGATTACCCGTCCTTTATTTCATGGCTACAAGGGATACCACCGACTACTTTACTCAACCCAGACAATTACAAACAACCCTATAACTCTTCAATAGCACTTGATCCAGGGAGTAATGAGTAGAGAATGTAGAGAGAAGAAGATTAGTGAAAATAGAATTGAATTCGATGGAGTATAGGTGTAGAAATCATAAAAATGATAAAAAATAATGGTGTAATGAAAGAGAGTGGCGAGGGAGAAGAAGTGATTAAAAATTCGAAATCAGACCCTTTTTATAGTGTGTGAAAGGTTGCAACGCTTCAAAACCGTCACAAATAGTGAAAAGACACTTCCTTTCAAATTCGAAAAAATGACAGTTATATGTCGACATTTATGTATATGTATGTCGACATATATATATATATATATATATATATATAAAGTTGAATTTTGAACATTTTTCAAGTGTTTTGATATGTATATAATTCTGGAAATTCTTGTTAGAAATAAATATTACAAAGTAGGAATCCTATGGAAACATAAATATAAACTATATAAACATATCTATACTATTATAGAGTTTAAAACTATATAAATATAAAGTATATAAAATATAAATCTATAAAACTTATAAAGTATAGATTATTAAACTTAAGTTTAAAATCAAATAAAAATAGAAGTAAAATAGAGAAGAAAGAAATTGAAGATAGAATTTGAAAACAGAATTTGAAAAACAGAATTTGAATTTATTTTGAATTTGAAACTGGAGTGCTATTCAGAGCCTTACATAATCTAGACTCTACAACTATATTTATCTTGAACTCTTAAAATCTTAAATACCCATGAGTCTTGAAATTTCTCTGAATTCTGAATCTCTAACATCTTTAAACAGCACAATCTTTAGTAATAATTCATGTATATAAATCCTACATATGTGTGTGTGATTATATATATTCTAGATCGAGGTGTTAGTATATATTATATAATCAATTAATATTGAAATAAGGTTGTTGTCATCAAAACTCCATTCTCCAACAATCTCCCACTTTTTAATGACAACAACCTTAGTTTATAAAATATCATACCTGTATACACCTGTTGATGATGATCCTTATATACTCCCCCTGTCTATATAAATCATATATACTATGTCTATATTTTATGATTTCTCCCCCTTTGGCATTATCAAAAACAAATTCTAAAACTACTACCCCTAATCTAAATAGAACCTATAAGAAACTAAGTAACTACTAATTCAAAGTAAATACTACCCCTTAATCTATATAAACCTATAATAATAATTACTAACATTATAATGGTTGAATACAAACCAATCGGGGTATCTAATTACAAATGTTTGATATCAATTGTACAAACCAAATTAAAGCTCACTGCACTATATGTCTTAATATATACAAGTTTCAAGTTATAAAATCCAAATCAAATTCAAACAAATCAGTCAAATCAACCATACCAATCAATTAAACCTTTTTTGGGATTTCAACCCAGCCGTCTTCTCCAAAGATTGGATCCTTTTTGATGACTTCCTAATCCTTATCTTCTTTGGTTGGTGGAGCCTTTGCGGGATTATTATCTTCATCTTTGAAAAGAGAAGAGATTAGCCACCGAATTGCATCGAAATGTTTCTCTTGCTGTTCAAACATCTTTATTTGGCTTGGTTTGAGATGACGCTGGTTTCATTGAATGAAAGAGAGAATATTTTTGAAAGAATTCAAGATTTTTTCTAGATTTTCACTAAGATTATGAATTGGATTTGCCATGGATTTGAGAGGAAATGAATAAGGAAGAAGGAGAAGTAGAATAATGAATTTTTCTGGAAGAAATAGGCTTAAATAGGGTCTGGAATTCATTCGATTTTGAATGGACATGAATAGTTATTTAATTTTAAAATTTGAAACGTTCTGAAAATATGGTAGTTATCTGTCGACATATACATAAATGTATGTTGACATAAGCTATTGATAATTTTGAAAATTTTCAAATTTTGAATCTTTCGAACTTATTTTAAATTTTAACTAGTTTTACAGTAACTTTAAAACAACTTTAAATAGAAATAAAACTCAATTCATTACCTAATATAAAGAAAATACATCCAAACTAATAAAGACACATTAAATACGAGATTCGAAAGCAAATACAAGGAAATATAAACGAATGTACATGAAGATAAATAAAAGTAGATAGGCTAGTTCTCAGCAGATGAAGATGAGGAAGATGAAATTCCAAGCTTTCTTCCTATCTTGACCATGAATTTGGGCATTTTGGAAAATTTCTTTTTGATCTTTTTTTAATTGTTGACGATTTTCACTTGATTTTGAACAATCGTCTCCTTGAAAAAGCGTCTAGTGTTGGTTGGACACTCAAGACTTTCTAAAGAAGTTTCTTCTTCTTCTTGGCGCTTGTTCTTATTGCATTCGAGCTTGTTTGGCTTCGAGTGTTTAATATGGTTTGAAAATGAGAGGAATTTGCAAGAGATGGATGTTTGATGAGTCGAACACTTTTCTAGGTACAAACTCTTCTCCATGAAGATCGACTCCAAAGTAATTGAAAATACGAGTGAGATAAACACCATAGTAGAGAGTGTTTTCTCTTGAAGACAATTCTATGGGCTTAATTTTATTTAAAATCATGTCGGTCAAATTGACAGTATAATTACCCATAATAGCGAAGAGAGCCTTTTGGACTTTGGGAGTTGGATTGTTGAAATTTCTGGAACGGGAAGTGATGGTATGTTGGAGGAAAAGGTTTACAATTCTTATTTTTGGACGAAAGAAGTGACTTTTGAACTCCATTGAGAATCGTCTTCAAATAGTCGTGGTAGGTTTCTAGATCGGTTTCATCAATTCTGAAATCCAAATAATCTGAGCCCGTGCTTCTACAATTTAGAATAGTGCCTAAGAGTTCGACATCAAGAACAATTTGAGTGACTTTGACAGTACTCCAAATTTGGTCTTTGTTGCCTTCGTAAAATCCGCGATTGAGATTTGCATAGAACATCTTGACAAATTTGGGATAACATACTTCGTTGTTATCACGAGAGTCAATGAGACTCAAGACTTCATTGTGTTCGAAGAGAGAGACAAGATCATAAGAAGGAAGATCGCTAAAGATGGCGAAAGCTCCCGTGTTAACTTTAGCACTTGCTAAATAGTTACCATAGGTTTTGATAGCCTCTTTGTCATTATGAAGATAACCTTTGATGGTTTTGGTTATTTTCAATTTGTGAGATGAACTTGAGGAAGCCATTGAATTGATAATTTTGAAGATAATAGATATGAAGAATATTGTTTTGAGTTGTGAATGTAAGGTAGAAAGAATAAGTGTATATATAGAAATTGAATGGATATGAATTGAATAGGCACAACTTTTCAGACTTAAATGATACATTTTCAAACCTTGGGAGTTGGTGAAAAGTTTAAGGGAAGTTTGAAAGTTTAAACCTTTGAAATTCAAAATTTGAATTTCAAATTAATGGTCAGATATGATGACATATACATATATGTATGTCGACATATGTACTCAATTTCAAGGGAATTTGGATTTTGGTGAAATGTAATTTACACCATCGATTTATATTTCACTTTTAACGATTTCCTAAAATAATTCTAATCCTATCAAACATACAACAGTTCAGTTTATTGTTTTATTTGTTATTTATTATTATATTATTATTTTGAATTTCAAATTTCAAAATTTGAATTTGAATTTCAAATTTTAAAAATTTTGAATTCAAATCAAAGCAAAAAAACAAAGCAACCATTCAACTAAATAAAATTTAAAAATTAATTAAGATGTGCCCGGTTTTTAGATCCTTTTCTTCGAAATTTTCTGAATTCTAAGTTGTCGTAAAGCACATATTTGTTTTTCCGGTTTCTGGCTCTTCATCATTTGATGATGAATCTGAATCATCTAATATTGCTGCGTATGCTTTCTTTATCTTTCTTGATGAACTGCTGTTATCTATTTGTTGAGTCGGTTTATCTGGATATGGACACATTTTCTTTATATGGCCTGGTTTGTTGCAGTTATAACGTCGACCATCATTACTTCTTGGACTTCCTTGGTTATAATTTTTCCTTCTATATCTCAGAAATTTTCTTAAATGTTTTGTCATAAGAGTGGTTTCTTCATCATCTTCACTACTCGAGTCAGAATCATTTGCAATTGCTTTTAATGCAGTAGATTTCTTCTCAGTTGGTCTGTTTTCCTTTCTTTTCTGTAATTGAACTTCATAAGACATCAGATTTCCGATTAACTCCTCAATCTTCATTTCATTGACATCATTGGCTTCTTCAAATGCCAGAGTTTTCTGATCCCATTCTAGAGTTAGTGAACTTAATATATTTTTAACTTGATCTGTTTCAAAATAGGTTTTTGCAAGTGCCTTTAATGAATGCACTATCTCTTGAAATCCGCAATGCATATCTGATATAGACTCATTCTCATTCATTTTAAATAATTCTAACTGATTAACTAACATTGCTATTTTAGTTTGTTTAACTTTACTAGTTCCTTCATTAGTAACTTGTAAAGTTCTCCAAATTTTGTCTTTACGTACTTACACACTCTATTAAACTCATTCCTATCTAATGAACAAAATAACATATTCATGGCTTTCGAATTGCTCTACGCAGCAGTCTTTTGTTCATTTGTCCATTGTGCAAAAGCAATTGTGGGTTGGGTTCAACAAATTCATCTTGTGTACTGTTCCATGTGTCTAATCCTACTGAGTGCAAATATATTTTCATTCTACATGCCCAATATGAATAATTATTGCCATTAAACAGTGGTGGTCTAACAGTGGACTGACCTTCTACAAAAGAACTATTATTGCTACCAGTGTTGGTTGCCATTATCATTATTTTCAAAAATCAGATTATGAACTTTTTGAAAGACCTTGCGCTGATACCAATTGTTAGGGATGCAGAATGGTTTATTAAGGCAAAACAAACACTAGAGGGGGATGGGGGTGAATAGTGTTTTTAAGAATTTAAACAAAATCTAAAACTTATGTGATAAACTATATGAATCAAACACCACAGAAACAATTATAGACACATGATCAAACATAAATACAAAGATAAACAAAGACAAAATAAAAAAAAGGAAAGAACACGCTGAATTTTATACTGATTCGAAATGGCTCCTACGTCCAATCCCACGCAACGCTGGATTGCGCCGAGTTTTATTACTATATCAATATCCAATTATAACCCTCCTTGATTTCACGGCTACAAAGGATACCATAGATTCCACCCACACACTTGATCAACTACAAGGATACCACCGATTATCCGTCCTTGATTTCACGGCTACAAAGGATACCACCTATTACTTTACTAAATCCAAACAATTACAAATAGCCCTATAACTCTTTAATAGCACTTGATTCAGAGAGTAATGAGTAGAGAGTGTAGAGAGAAGAAGATTAGTGAAAATAGAATTGAATTCGGTAGAGTATAGGTGTAGAAATCATAAAAATGATAAGAAATAATGGTGTAATGAAAGAGAGTGGAAAAGGAGAAGAAAAGTGATTAAAAATTCGAAATCAGGCCTTTTTATAGCGTGTGAAAGGTTGCAACGCTTCAAAACGGTCACAAATAGTGAAAAGACACTTCCTTTCAAATTATAAAAAATGATAGTTATATTTCGACATATATATATGTATATATATATATAGTTAAAATCTTAGTTGATTGATCCATTTATGGGGCACATGAAATGTATGTGTATTTTAGGCTCATGTATTGGTCAGTGGTATATGATGAAAAAACAAGAGCATTTCATTTCATTTCTTTTTAATAACAGATACAATTTATATCCTTTTCCCCCTTCCACTTCTTATACTTAGATATAATCAATTGTTGATTTAACCTTATTCCAGTTATTATTCCGCTTAATCCATTTATTTGCTATTATCAATTCCTGTAATCACTGACTGCATTTATAAATATCAGTTCTTGATTCCTTCAAGGTAATAATGCAATTTGTCAGTGTTATTAATTATTACGCACTTGCCTTTCAATTTCAATACAGAAACGGTTATTCTAGCATTCCTTCCCATTGCTCTAAATTCTCTGGCCAACTTCCCATTTTGATTCTTGTTACTTCTGCATACTCATATCCGTTCAAAAATTTTGCCGTCTAAAATCCTTGTTTACATCTCCATAATCCTACACTTAATACAATTTTCCTATTTCATCCTTCAGCCTGCACATTCAACCTTCACCACATCGTCATGTTCTCGTTAAAACAGCCAGCTTCCCAACCATAGAACTTAAAACTCCACCATGATCGAAGAAGTAAACATCGTATTTTTCAAGTAATCGTTAACAACTAATCATTATTTTATATTTTCAGTAAACATCGTATTTTCATGTCATAAATCAATTCAGTTCGAATTCTAGTTTCACATTATTATATCTCAAATCAAATCAGCTGGATGTTAGCTAGATTCAAATTTCCATTTCATAATTTCATGTCACAAACCAGTATACAAATATAATCCCTTACATTTTGAACTATTTTGGGCTCAAATAGCTTAGATGAGAATAGTTTTGGATGAAAACAGTTTTAAATATAAAAATGGTTACACTTAAAGTAGTTTTAATTGAAACCGTTTAAGTTCAAAAATAGTTTAACCGAAATTAGTTTTAAAGGAAATTAGTTTGAAAAAAAATAATTTAATCGAAAATAGTTTTAATAAGAAAGATTTCGGTAAAAATAATACTAATATGAAAACATTTTATAATAAAATAGTTTATTTTTCTTCAAACCGTTTGAGCCTAATTTCAAATTTCATGTTAAACATTTCAAATCTCATATATCGATTTAAGTCCAAACATTTAAAGCTTTAATTTATAATCAATTTTAATTCTGATCTCAAAATCAACTTTAATTTAAATGATTTCAATCTGAATTTCTAATTTTAAATACATTACATTAAATCAGTTTCAAAACATAAGTGCTAATTTTAAACCATTTAAATCAAATTGATTTCAAAAGTTTAATTTCCAAAATTTAAACACATATACATTAAATTGATTTCAAAACTTAAATTTTCAAATTTCAAATACATTTACACTAAATTGGTTTCAAGACTTACATCCATTTTGATTTCAACATTTGAAATAATTCAACTTTGTTGAATTCGGTTTAAATTTCAAATTCGTTTCTTTAAAATTGAAAACCAATAACTTTAAGTCAAAATTTATGAATTGATTTCATTTAATAAATTCAAATTTATAATTTCAAACCACTTCATTTGACCTAGTTTCATGTCCATAATTTGATTATCTTTTTTATGACCAAGTGATCATTTTAATCTAAATATTAATTACATAAGTATATATCATTTCAACTCATCGTAAATGTCATAAATATGTTTAGTTCAAGCTATTTCTTAGTTCGGGTATTCAGTGTCCAAATGATGTAGATGATCAATTTATGCAATTTCAATAATAAATAGGGCTATAACAAAGATACATCATAATCAATAGTCATCAATGTTAAAATCACCAGCCAACTATCACACCAATCAATAATCATACACATGCAAACAACACCTAAATCGACCAATAAAACACGACGGTCACTAGTTAATTAATGTCGGTGTTCCAACTGGTAATCAAATTTCAATGACAATTTAAATGTCAATCCAATTATATGTCAATTCTAATTTAATCGATTCAAATTCAATTTCAACGTGTATTTTAAATTTCCGAATAGACAGTAAACATAAAATGTTATATCAATATCAATTATCATATATCGGGTGTCAATTAGTAGTTATATTCAATTTAAATTTCATAATGCCTTGCAAAAAAGAAAAAAATTCGTAAAATCATATCATGTCATAAATTTAATCTAAATTAAAAGTTTAGTAATTCATGAGTGAAATTAAAGACTCACCTTCGATTTTAAGTCCAATTAAAATCCGATTGAATGCGAAATTTCCAGTAGTCTCCAATTTCAATCAGACTTGTTCATGTCATTCTTAATTTTGATACAAGTTCAGGGGAAGAAACAACGCATCAATTGGACCTCGAATGCAAAAGCTATTAACGTTAGAATATTTGAATTCAAAATTAAAATAAAATTACTAAATAAACACCACCACTCAAAACATGATGCGCTAGCACAAATCACTCCCGCACTTTCCTCTCTCTGCATTGAACTCATGAGCTACGATAACAGTAAATCCTAAACCAAAATGGCCACGTCGACTGGGTAAACCCTTCACTTCCAACCACCTGACTATGATTCGAACCCATCGAAGTACTCGCCTTGCCAACCTCTTCCTCCCCTGGCCACAACCTCACTCGCGTTATCGCCATTTGCTTGTGCTGCCGCCGCATATTGCAAAATTTTAAATAACGTTTTTGGGCGAACTCGTGTACTACTAGAACAAACGAACCTCATAGATCAACTCCATTCATCCTCTTATACAACCCAATACTTTTGACCACCGAATCTTAGATGATCACTACTAGATGAACAATCTATTCCAACGGCCGCCAACGGCTATTAAGGGACTGTTAGAAAATGCCATTGGAAATTTTCCTGCATATCTTCCAGCGAGCCCGACCTACTGCTCATTTATTTACTTTCCTCTCCCAATTCGATTTCCATACCCATTCCACCATTTCAACTTTGTCAATTTCGATTCCTCCACCCCTACAACTACCGCAACAGCCTCTGGCATCATCCACAAGCTTCTCCAACCCTTCTCCTTGCTTGTTGCTCCCGGATTTAGGTGAAATTCTTAAACCTAATTTTTAGGTTTTCAACTAAATTCGGTTTAATATGAGTTTTATTTGATTCCTAGTTGTTTGCGTACGTATATTACATCATATTATTCCCTAATTGCTATTATTGTTACCGTAATGATCAAATTTTTGGGAATTGTTAGCATGTATAGCAAATACTTGGTGTTAGCATGTAATCGAACCCTTAAATGAAAACACTTGTTGCCATGGATGTTAACAATATGTTAGTGAAATAAACATTTTAGCATGTATAGCAAATACTTGGTGTTAGCAATATGTTAGTTAAATAAATATATAAAGATAAATTATTAAGTTATCAAAATCATATTTTTCTCATTTTTTGTCGCTTCGTTGTGCATTGAAGTTACGGTTATCATGATTTATTTATACGTATTGTAACAAATATATGTGATTCGTTTGTTGTAATTATTATAAATAAAAAATAATTGTTATCTGAAACATAAATTCCATTTTCACAATAATTGTTATGTGAGAAACAATTGTAATTTTAATTTTGTACTCCTTGCGTTTTCATTCAATTGTTAATACAAATTAATTTCTTTCAATTTCGACTAGATTGAGTTTAGAGAAATTATTAAATCATGTTTAAAGAAAAATATTCTCAAAATATTCATGCTTTATAGCATATTAGCTATCTTTTTCTACTTTAGTTACATATTCTCAAAATGTAAGTTATGTTGCTCATATCCAATTTTATATTCATGTTGCAGGTATATTATGTCTGACCCTGCAGGTTCAGGCTCCAGCTCTCACTCTGCCTCTAGATGATGTAGCATTACCACTCATGCCAGTGAGGGTAGTGGCTAACAGTTAGCTTGTCCGGTTGTGTACCTGAAGCCTAAGGCTAACAAGGCGTAAGTATCAAAATTAGCAGAATAACATTTTTTTACATGATATAACTATATTATATAAAGTTCTAATTTATATTTAATGCTGGGAGTTTGAGTTGGAACCGTCTCAGATGGTTCTAAATATCTCTAAGGATGCGTATATGGCTAGAATGAGCGATTTCTGGCCTAAGTGGAGCACGGTCCCAGCAGACGTCAAAGAGACTATCTGGAAAGATTTTCTCGTACGTTTATACCGCTTTATAAATTGGTTAAATACAAATAAATGAGACTAGTAATATTTTCTCATTATACAAGGGGCAATAATTATGTAGGAAGCTGACATGAGCCTTATTCAGCGATACTGGAACTCAAAGGTTGCCAGAAATTATAGAGAAAGGATGAATGGGATTAACTCAAAGGGGAAGAAACCAAGGTGGATAGGCGATGAAGCGTTTGATAAGATGGTTGCGTGGTGGGACATAGAAGAGTTTAAGGTAAATCTATAATGAATCTAATTTATTTTTTTGTCGATTTTAAATAATTAGTCAATGTAAATTTGCAGGATGAGTCAGCAAGGAACACCGCGAACAGGAGCAAGAATCCTGTAACTCATCGCGGAGGATCCAAGTCTTTCTAGCATCACCGTGAGGACTTGGTAAATTTTCCAATTATTACATTTGTATATTGATTAGTTAAGTGATTGACTGTGTGGAATTGAATTATTCAAATTATACACTGCAGGAACGTATGCGTGGACATCCCATGTCATACATGGACGTATTTACTCACACCCGCGCATCCAGGCATGTAGACAAGCATGGCAATGTCACTATCAGTGGGATAATCTGGATAAGGTGACAATTACATACATATGCGTATTTAAATTTTATTATCACATAGATTAGTTTATTAATTACTAGTTAATGTAAAATAAAATCAACATTATATAATTTTTCAATTGAAAATGTTTTTTGCATTATAGGAAAAGTTCCAGGAGGCATGGGCTCATGCGCTTGAGGAGTTAGGTCGTGACGAGTTGACGTAGGAGGAGGAAGACAACCTATTCGATGTTGTTACGGATGCATCGCAGCAGAGCAGGCGTTATGGATTCGGTGACCTGACGGTAATACTATGATAATTAAATTTACTTATGCACTTTGATTGAACTAAAATAAAAATTGATACAAACGTGACATTCAAAAAGAAATTAAGGAATTTATTTTGTAATTTTATTTTCTTTGGCTTAATATGATGGATGACAATAACCATATCATCTTATATAGGAACTAAAATAAGTACCTAGAGTACATAACGTGATAGTGAGTATAAAGTAAGAATTTGTTGGCAGAACAATAAAACTTATCAGTCTCCGTTGTGTAAATGTGTTAGTTACTTTTTCAGCCTTGTACGAAGGAATAGATTTTTGCATGGGTCGGAAATAAAAAGTCAATTTTTATTTAAATTACCAAGGCCATCAAAAATGTTAATACTTTAAAAAGTTCAAAGTGAAAGATACCAATAGTGTTGTGGTACTGAAAACATCGCGAAACATCATAATACATAAATATGTACACCTTCATTTCCGACTGAATTTAAAAGCAAAACTTGACACCAAGTGCATGTTAGCCTAGCATGTTTAAACATTTGTGAAACCATGTACATTTATGAAGTTATGCATGCTATGACATTCACTGCTTTTAGTCTGAAATTTCGATAGCAAATCTTACATCTAATAATTATTCATGTTCTAATTTCCGTGCAAGCTTTCAGTCTTAAAACATTTGTGTTCTAAAGTCTTCTATACTTGTATTTGCAGGTTTCACAAGCTAAGAAGGTACCGGACAAAAAAGAAATTAAGGAGATACGAGCATTTATTGAGCAGCCGTAGGACTTGAATCGTGTGCATGCTATGCTGATTGAGCAGTTGAATTAAAAGGCTGTAGAGTACGTGCACAGTCATGGTAGTTTTCCTTCTTCGTCTGCTTCTGGAGCACATAGCGATGGACATGATGCAGCTTGAGGTATGTTTTTTTAGGTTTTGGCTTGGAGATGTCATTTGTTTTGTTGATGTATACATTGGTATGGAGTGGATGAGACATGTTTGGATGTTTTTTGATGGTTTGTAAATATTGATACAGTTTGTAGACATGTTTGGATGTTTGTAGACGTGGTTCGTGTAACAACCCGGAAAATCAGAACCAATTTAAAAATTTTATTTTAAGAAATTTTGTTAGAAAATGTGTCAGAATTTAAAAAAAATCCCATTTTAAATAATAACAAAGCTATTAAAAATAGCCATTTTGCAAACGACCTCCGTTTTCGACCAAACCATTTTTATGGGATCCGGAATTTCAAATTATTGTTAGGTTTAAATTTCCATAATTTTTGGAATTAATATGTGAGCATGGTAAATCAAAACGCATTTGGTAATTTTTGTTGAATTGTATCGACCATTAAAAAGGCCACTTTTCAAATTGTCTCCAAATTGGACGAAATTAATTTTGTTATGACCGTATCATCAAAATATAGCTATATTTATTTTTTGGAAATTTTTGGAGTCAGTATATGGCCTCGGTAAATTAAAATGTACAATCAAATTTAATATTAAATGTTTTATATTTTAATTTAAAGAAAAACAGGCTGAAACTGTCAAATGGGCTGATGAAACCTTGTCCAATGTGTCCGGAATGGGGGTATTTGGTTAGAGACGACAGTCATTGGGCTGAATTTGGAGTTAGTACGAGTTAACTGGCCTTTTTGAAAATTAGAGAATTAAATAATATAATATTATAAATATAGGATTAACAAAACCTTAATTCTAAACAAAAGCCGATGCCATCATTCGTTAATGGCTAGAATTGCTTAGAACTTCTTTCCCCAATAACTCCTTATCCACTTAGAAAAACTTGTTGATCCTTTAGAGAATTTTGAAGTCCTCTCTCCATTCTTCAAATCCATACGGACAACGCTACCTGTTGTTGGGTATTTTGATCGCACTACCTCCTCGAAGTGCAGCCGCGTCGATCGCCAGAACTCCGCCAACCCGCCAACGAGTTCCGCCGCTATGGGTCCCACCTAGCGCACGTTCTCAAGCCCTTCGTCGTGGTGCAACCCGATATCCCCCTCGTGCTTCCAGCCTCGCGATAACTTGAACCCTAAGTTTGAACAAACAAAAAATGGGTGCGGCCATGTTTACAGAAGGTAGAAGAAGAGGTAAATTTTTAAATTAATTAACTTATTAATAAAATTTTAAAACTATAAACCTTTAAAAGTTCGTAACTTGTTCCTACGATATACAAATCACAGGAAGCAGGAACCATTGGGATCGTGGCACTGTCGACTACATTTTAGAAGGGACCAGGGAAATTTAGAGCGATCTACAATTTTTGAAGAATTCAAAATCATTGTGAGATCTCTAATTTAAAATAAAATTTATTATTGATTTTGATGTGAAATTCATACATGTGTGGTATAAAATTTGAGATGACTGTTTGTGATTACGATGAACGAATGGATTGCACTGTGTATGTTAGAAATAAAATATTCATGTTTGTTAGAAATTGTTCATACAATAAAAATAATTTTTTTATTGTATATATGAAAATAAATTATTCATAATTGTTAAAATTGTTAAACAATAAAAATCATCTTTTTATTGTACATGTGAATCATAGAAATTGTTAAAATTGTTATACAATAAAAATTATCTTTTTATTGTACATGCGAATCATAGAAATTGTTAAAATTGTTATACAATAAAAATTATCTTTTTATTATACATGTGAATCATAGAAATTGTTATACAATAAAAATTATCTTTTTGTTGTGCATGTGAATCATAGAAATTGTTAAAATTGTTATACAATAAAAATTATCTTTTTATTGTACATGTGAATTTGTTATACAATAAAAATTATCTTTTTATTGTATATGTGCACATAGAATTTGTCAAAAATATTTATACAATAAAATTATCTTTTTATTGTATATATGAATCATAGAATTGGTCATAATTGTTTATACAATAAAAATTTCATTTTTATTGTATATATGATCATAGAAATTGTCATGTTGGAAATAACTGTTTATACAATAAAAATTTACTTTTTATTGTATATATGAGTCACAAATTTATCATGTTTTAGAGAAAAATAGTTAAACATTAAAAATAACATTTTTAATGTATGTTTTGATTCAACATTTAAAATGACATGTTCATTAGAAATTGTTTAGATATTTAAAAGGACATTTTTAGTATATGATTAGTTTCATTAAAAATGATGCATCATTAAAAATGTCATGTTCCTTAGAAATTTTTTAGATATTAAAAAGGACATTTTTAATGTATGATTAGTTTCATTAAAAATGATTCATCATTAAAAATGATTCATCATTAAAAATGACATGTTCATTAGAAATTGTTTAGATATTAAAAAGGACATTTTTAGTGTATGATTAGTTCCATTAAAAATGATTCATCATTAAAAATGACACGTTCATTAGAATTTGATTTGATATTAAAAAGGACATTTTTAATGTATGATTAGTTTCATTAAAAATGATTCATCATTAAAAATGACATGTTCATTATAAATTGTTTAGATATTAAAAAGGACATTTTTAATGTATGATTAGTTTCATTAAAAATGATTCATCATTAAGAATGACATGTTCATTAAAAATTGTTTAGATATTAAGAAGGACATGTTAAAATAGATTTTGAAATTAAAAATGTTATATTTAACATGTTTATTTAGATTAAAAGGATTACATGTTAAAAATAGGATTTGTAATCAAACATGTTACTTTTAACATGTTTGTTTAGATAAAAAGAATTACATGTTTTGTCTATTAAAAATAAAAATAAAATAATCATTTACATGTTAGCGAAGGAGAAAAATGTTCATTAGTTAAATGATGTCATTTACATGTTAGTGATGATTAGAAAAATAATAATATATTTTGATTCATTAAAATGTAGTCACTTACACGTTAGCAAAGTAGGAAAATGATTATATATTAATATATGTTTTGTTTGTTGAAAACATCACTTTTCACATGTTAATGAAATCGTCGAACGATTTATATATATATAAATTAAAATTAAACGAATCGCGCACGGTAGTTCGAGTTTCAGAATCGTAACTTTAAACGATTATACCGAAAGATCCGACCGTTGGATTTTCGCAAAACTGGAACCGTAAGGTTCGGTTTGGAAAGATCTTTCCAACGATACTAAATTTGTTAAGATCCAACGGTTAGATTTCAGGAAATGTGTAATTCAAATTTGGATAAAAACAGCGCCAGAGCCGCGTAACAACCTGAAACGTCGTTCGAATTAAACGGACTATTTTTATTAAATAGCGATAAATCGTTATAAAATAATATTAACGATATGAAATGATTTGAATTATATATATTCAAGAATTATTCGAAAAGATCGAGTTCAATCTAATTTCAAATAATTATACGACGATTTAAAATTGAAGACGGTGGTTGAAGAACATCAATCTTCACATCGAATGGATGACTACTGATGCCCTGGATTGGTTTGCTCCCATGAAAGGGTTAAAGTGGTAGTTGTCGGACGTACTTGTTGACTGTCCGGATATGCGAGAACCTCTCTTCCGTATTGGACATACGGGACGAGGAATAAGGTGTCTCCGGTTTTGTTCAGACCCAGAACGGACTTGTAAATGGATATATGTCTGACATTGAACTTCTTTTAGTGTGAATTGATTTCTATTAAATATATATATCTGTTTGGTGGCGGAGAATTAATTCTCTTGCTTAACACCCTTCTTTGAGACGTATGAGCTTAGAGGTTATATATTGATAGACATCAGTCGCATGGTGTGGATTGTCAATGTGGCATGCCAAGATGCAAATAATCAAGGCTTTTGTTGAAAAGCAAAGCCTTGTGGTTGATGATCAAAGCACAACTTTATTTAGTATAGCTTTGTGTATAGCATTACTTTGCGAGCCTCACACCCCGGTATGAGTCAAAAATGGAATGAAAACGGTAGGGAGTACATGCGTTTCTTTCTAGCTAGAAGTTGTGTCATGGTATGAAGACCATACATTTTTACTTATGTGTATGGTGGATTGTGAGGGCCCTCGGATATTGGTCGCTACTGGCCAAGTGATCGGTCCAATAGGACCGGGAAACGTATTGTTAAGGCATATCTAATCCACTAAAGTATTTGTGGAACGGCCCTACTGTTAACCAGGACTCGCGAGCGTCCAAGTCCTGAGGCATTTGCTAGAGTGTCTCGAAATTGATGAGGATGATTCCTAGCCTCGACTCATGATGGAAATCCAATTTCCAATACGACATTACGGACTTGATTGTAAACTTATATATGGCGACATAGTATATGGTAGCTGTGCCGTCTAGGATTGATACATTTACTTTGAAAGTGTTTTAAATTGATTAGACACTAGTAATAAGATCAAATGATTATTGTTTTATACATATCAATCATGTTTGATCATTATAAGGTAAAACTATATCCTCTGGTTTGCGTTGCATTGTGTGATGAGACTTGGGTCTTATAATGGTTTCATTTTTCTAAAAAAAGCATTTCGTTGTTTTAAAAGATTTACTTATTTTATGCACTGGCAATCCAATGGAGTAAACCCGTTCCGCATTAGCGGCGTAGTCCTTTGATTAGACTTATTATTAGATAAGTTAAGTAAGATTTCTCATACCAGTTCCATGGACTGACTCGTAGTTTGTTTTCACTTGCAAACTTGGGTGCCCTTATTTTTAAATGGGCAACCAAGTAAACATGTGACATGCTTATTTTGGATATGCACCGCAGTATGGTGTGCTTGTTTGGCAGAAGACGAAGACTATCTTCATCTTTTTTCTCTATTTTGGGACATTTAGACATCATTTATCTATGCTGTATTTGAGGATTTTCTAGACTTATTTTCTATTTGTTGGAACTTATTATGCACTAAGTAGTATCCTATGTCCGTGCAACTCTGATGTTGATGACATTTATGATTCCGCTGCTATGATGATGATATTATTCTATGATTTCATGTGTTATGCTATTATCTGTAATCTGCAGTTGTAATAAATGTGTTATATTCTAATGATTATCCTTGCTTCCGTGGCACGGGAGTTTGGGATCATCACAATTTATTGGTTATATATTGATGTTTCTGCGTTTTATTTTGGTTGTTTATAGTGATAAGGGTATATTTATGTTGAGTATATGTGGAATTGGTTGGAAATGGATTGGAAATAAATTGAATTGGAAATGGGGTGGCAGGAAGGTTGTTTGCTTGCTGTTATATAAAAAAGAACCCAGCATTTCCAATGGCTAGAAACGGTTTCCAACGGTAATTTGGTCATGTTTTCTAATGGTTTCCAACGACCATATATCATTGGAAGCTATTGGAAAGGATCTGTGG
This sequence comes from Allium sativum, assembly GCA_030737875.1. Classification (NCBI taxonomy): domain Eukaryota; kingdom Viridiplantae; phylum Streptophyta; class Magnoliopsida; order Asparagales; family Amaryllidaceae; genus Allium; species Allium sativum. Next base: position 744,443,644 of record CM060921.1, read on the forward strand.
GTTCCGTTGGAAGTCTTGAATGCTATTTCAACGGCTTTTCCAACGTCTTCCAACTGCCGGCAATGGCCTTGGACAGTGGGAATAACCTTGTATTCTAGTAGTGGATCAGCCATTGGATCATCAAAACCCTAAAATAGACGGTGGGAATTGATTGTAAATCTCCAGCCAAAAGATGCAATGAATCTGCAAACGAGTTTTTGCCGTAAACTCCATTGACTGAGAGATTTCTGACGATATATAATTCGACATACTTTAAAGGGACTGAATTTTCAAAGTTTTTAATCTGTTTGTTAACTGCCATTATCTGTTAATAATGCAATTTCAGGACTAGAAAGGAAAATCCATCATTTGAGAATGGATGAGGTCTATTAGAGTTTCAGAAAAACAATATTATATATGTATAAATATATATATATATATATGTGTGTGTGTGTGTGTGTGTGTGTGTGTATATATATATATATATATATATATATATATATATATATATACGATGAAAGGACCGTTGGGCTAAATCGGTTACATATAGGGCTACACACAACCCCTATCCAATCCGATCCAACCCACCAACCCGACCCAACCCACATAAACCCAACCCAACCCATCCTAGTTCGGGTCGGATATGGGTTACAATTTGTAACCCGTATTATATACGGGTTGGGTTTGATATTTTGTTCAACCCAACCATATTTTAACCCAACCCAACCCTTTATTAAAAAACTAATGTAATATCAATACACTTAAAATTAGAATAGTATAATCCTGGAATAATGTTTATGTATTCTATAGTAAATATACGAAAAAACATATTTCATGTTAATTTAAACTAAATGGAATTTGGCAAACATATTTTAAAGAGCATTTTAATGTATTTTAAAATGAAACAATTGTTCTACTGTGTAGTAAATTTGTTTCATATGATGTGTTTTACAATGAAATTTCAATAAAATATGTCATTTATAATGAATCAGTTATTTTAAATGCATTACGCTAGCTAAAATCTAATATTTTATGTTGAATATTTTAATATTATTTTTAAAAAAATCCCCTTATATTCCCATTTATTTTATATTCAAGCAACTCAATCCAACCCCACTAAATCCGACTCAACCCATACTTCAGCCCAACCCATATCCAACCTCATATAAGGTCGGATACAGGTTGAACTACCTCAAATCCATACCTATGCGAGTCGGATGTAGTATTGGTCTAAGCCGACCCAATCCATACTTTGTGCAACCCTACTTACATAGGCCAAAAGTTGTTTTGTTCGTCAACCCAAAACACATTGTCTCATATATTGAAATATACATTTTTGATAATTTTGAATCCATTGGAACCATCAAAAATCTCAAAAACGCAATTCTAGACAAATTTTATTTATTTTTACTGTCAATATAATTTTAAATTACCACTGATGACTGCAATTTAACGGTTGTAAATTATTATTTTAAAATTAACTATTTTTTATCAAATCATTACTAGATTTCTCAAAAAAGTCAATTTCATTTAAAAGACTCATTTTATTTAACATAAAATGTGTGTTCTTTAATATTAGTCCGTTAATTACAAAACCGTCTTACCATTTAAATTTAAAATTTCACGCCAATTTTATTTCAATTAAATTTAATTTTTCGAATTATGGTTTCAAATTTTATCCTAGTATCATATATTATTAATTTAATAATCAATTTATATTGTTGTAGTGAAATTAGCCTAAAATATAATCTATATCAATAAAATTTTAATTTCTAACAAAAATATTCAAAAATTATTCTAAATTTAACATTTTTAAATGGTTAAAAAATACATTTTGTTACAGGAAATGTCTAATGTAGCTTCCCGTTAAGCCTAGATTGCGTCTGACGCGAAAGCTATATTTTCAACCGTTGAGCTTGAAGGGGCAAAAGTGTGGGACCAATCGTAGACGCGTCGGACGCAGACGCGAACATTAACTGGCCAGTTCAGAAATCAAACGCTACCTTAATATGTTGTCACAACCATGCAGAAATGTTGAGAATTCTTTTTGCAAGCTGGTATCATTTTGAGCTGGAACCATATAAGAGGCTGTGAGAGCATACAAACAGACAACTGATGCCAGTGTCAATTTTTAGTATTCAAGTTGCAACGTAGAGATTGTCCAAAAGTATAGTTAAATGATTATGTAAATTTGTCAAAACAAGGGTTTTCATTAGATGAATTGGTTTTATTTGCGCCTAACTGGTTTAGTTTTTGTATTGGATTGGATTATTTGTGACAATAACGTAGTGTTCATATTTTTAGAATTAGACCGATTATGTTGTAGCTCTATGTTCTTTGCACTTTTCGATATATTTTTATTGCATGAATAACGTACGTTTGTAGTCAGATAAGGTAAACTCTAAATAACATGCTTTTATCTTCTTTCTTATTAACTACTAATATGTTTACACGTTTTTTTAAATATTATGTAAATGTATTCTACGAAGTACTCTTCTTTCTTATGCACTGTCTTTGAAACCAAAACAGTATCTTTGTTTTACGTCATATTGCAAGTATGCTTTGTGTTGTAAGTTTCTTTAATAACTTTTGTTCTTGTTTTCAACAATTCAATATATCAGCTTCTCTTTCTTTTTATTTGAAGTTAATGGCTTACTTCTTGTCCGTTTATGCTGCACTGTTTTAATACGTTTCATTTTTTTGTTTTCAGCAATGGATAAAAACCATGGTTGAATACTCACATTACTTGTTTAATAACGGGAACTAACTAAATAATACAGTATATATTTCATTTAAATTTTATAATTGAATAGCTGGTTTTCCACCGTTGTCCAGTTATAGCGTAGAGTTACTAAAACAAATTGTATTAAGCTAAAAAAATAAATAACATATTTGCTATGTGTCATTTTACATTTCTCAAATTGAATTTACTCAATTGACTCTGCTAATAGTTCCTTATGTCTGTTTAATGTCAAATATTTTCTAGCATGTTATTATTTAGTATTTAACTAAAATTGATGAAAAAGCGTATTCGTTTTATTTTGTAGCGATAGACGTCTAAGCTAAAACCGAAAAATTTCTCGAGAGTTACGACCGATGTCTGTCACCCCTCCAACCAAAACACCTTTCACCTTTTCTCCTCTAACTTCCTCCCACGAGCACCAATTTGTGAATTGTCTCTCCGTGACATATCTACTTTTAGCTACTTCAATTCTAGCCATATAATGTAGCAAAATTTAACACATCAGCTTCACACTATATCCATATCCAACTCCAATACTGATGGTACCAAACCATCCTCTACCTCAACCAAAGAAGTTTGAGTGTTTTATCAATAAACTCGGGCATAGTCACTGCCCATTGCACTCCACCAAAGAGTTCAGGCAAAGCCCTCAACCCCCAATGAAGTGTTGAAATCACCCAACTCTAAAATGAGTCTCACTATAAGGCAAACATACTGTAGAGATAAACGAGTACATACTTAGAAGATAGAACTCCAATCTTCAGCGATACTCTTCTCCATCCATAACTAAGCTTCTTCCCCAACCGTGCCACCCTGTGGCACCTAGCACCTCTCCAAGTGAACTAAGTTCAAGCAATGCTCGAACTTCCCAAGCAGCAATGCCTTAGTGAACATATCCACCGCATTACCTTTCGTGTGCACTTCAGAAAGGCATACTAGCTTGTCTTCGTTAATGGCTACTACAAATGGCTCTCTCACTTCAATACGCTTGGTCCATGAGCTAAATGTCAAATTCTTCGCCAAATGAATATCACTTTGTCCATAACATTAAACATCAACACTGTCATGTTCAAAACCCAAGTCACACAACAATCGCTTCAAGTAGAGTGCTTCCTTTTTTGCTTCCACCACGGCCTATAAACTCTACCTCCGTAGTGGATAAAATAAATATGCTTTGCAATCTCGACCTCCAACTTATGGATGTACCACCAAGAGTGAAGATACATCCGAAAGTTGATTTACTTCAATCCTTATCACTAGCATAGTCCGAATCACAGAAGCTAACCAACATGCAATTATTCTCCTTACTACCCTAAAAAAATGCCATGAGATGTTGTACCTTTCAAGTATCCCAAAATAAGCTTCACTGCTTCCCAATTCGAATTCCTCGAATTAGCCATAAACTGACCAACCATCCCGGTGACATTCGCAATATCGGGTCTTTATACACTCCATGGCATACATCATTCTACCAATTGCACTAGCATATAGCACTTTTTCCATATAAGTCTTGTTTTTCTCCTTGATAGGTGTTCCCTTACTCGAAAGCATTACATTTAAATGTAAAAGCGTATTTGACGCTTTTGCATCCTCCATGCTAAACCAACAAAGCACTTTTCTAGTGTATTTCTTTTGAGTCAATTTCAACTCAAAATGTTTATAATCTCTTTCGATTTCCATGCCCAAAATCTTCTTTGCTTCTCCAAGGTCTTTCATTTTGAATTCCGCTTTTAACCTCAATTTCAACTTGTTGATTTCTCCCTTGTCCTTAGAAGCAATGTTCATATCATCTACATACAAGAGTAAATACACCCAACAATCATTTTTCAACTTCTTGAAATATAGACAAGCATCCTTGATGCTTCTCTCAAACCCACTTTCAAGCATAAAATGATCAAATCTCTTACACCATTGCCTAGGTGATTGCTTCAAAACATATAGTGATTTCATCAACCTGCAAACCAATTTTGACATATCATATACTACAAACCCATCCGGTTGCTCTATTTAGATGTATTCATCCAAGTCACTATACGAGAAGACGGTTTTCACATCAGGTTGCTCCAACTCCAAGTCATGAATAACAATTATAGCAAGTAATATCTGGATAGAAGTATGTCTCACATCCGGTGCAAAGATCTCATCATACTATTTCCCCTTCCTCTGTGTAAACCCTTTAGCCACTATCCTAGCTTTCTGTTTTCCATCGTCTTTCACCTTATATATCGATTTGCACCCAATAAAACCATTTCCTTTAGGAAGTGGAACCAACTCCCAAGTTTGGTTCTTCATAAACTATTGCATCTCTTCCTCTATAGCACAAATCCATTTTGAGCTATCACTCAACCCATGATGTCATCAAGGACATCAGCTCATCTTGGACTACATGAAGAGCATAGTACAAAATCTCACAAAATCTAAAACTGTTGCAATCACCATATCTTTCGGGTGGCCTTATAGTACGATGACCAACCCAAGTAGCAATATCATCACCCGGTATTCCTTAAGCTCCAATTTGATCGAAATCTTCTCTTGAATCGTGCATATCACCAATACTACCAGAAGAACCCTGTGGACTATGTGATGTACCATCAATCACATTCACCTTGCAACCACCTCCAACAACTCTTTCTGGGACTGAAACTGGGAATAATATCCTTCTCCTTTGATTCACCATGGACCAAATCTAGAACATCCGATGAGCCCTCATTCTCCTTGAACATAGCTGACTCATCAAAAGTAAAATGAAGATAATTCATAAGATTCTTCGTTTTTGGATTCAAAATCTGGTAGCCTTTAACAACGTCCGTATAGCCAAGAAGAATCCCTTTAAAAGATCTAGGCGTAAGTTTATCACTCCCAGGATAATGCACATAAACCGGGCTGCCAAATACACGAAGATAACTCAAGTCATTGCTCTTTCTCTTCCACACTTCTTCTGAAATTTTGTTACTAATAGCCGAGTATGAAATTTGATTAATAATACGCATTGCGGTTGACAAAGCTTCGGCCTAAAATGCCTTAGACAGACCCGATGTCAATCTCAAGCATCGAGCTTTCTCCAGTAGAGTTTGGTTCATTCTTTCTGCCACCCCATTAGATTGCGGGTCCCCGAGTGTAGTAAAATGCCTCCGAATACAATGGTGCCTTCAAAATTTTAGAAAATCTCAGAAAACATATTCTTCGCCATTGTCGGGCCTAAGAATCTTCAAAGTTTTACTGTCATTCTTGAGAAGAGCTTTCTATCCTTTTAATCTTATAAATGCCTTCGACTTGGCCTTTTTACATACACCCAAACTTATCGAGAAAAGTCATCAATAAAAGAAATATAAAATCTTGCTTCTCCCAAAGAAGCTGTTGGTGCTGGTCTCCAAATGTCCGTGTGCACATACTCAAGAATCCCTCTTGAATCATGTTTCCCTCCGTCGAATGATACTCTTGTTTTCTTCCTCATGAAACATTCCTCGCAAAACTCTAGCTTGTTGAAACTATTTCCATTAGTTGTTTCCATTTTACGAAGAACATCCAAACTCATCCTGGAGACATGACCTAATCTCAAATCCACAACAACTGTGTCGCATTCAAGCCACGAGTACTATCAACACCACTGCAAGTTTCACCTTCTATAGTCACTCCTTGAAGTAAATAAAAATCATGAGTCCTAACAATCTCCATAACCACAAGCACACACTTCAAACCCTCAAGCTATCACTCTTAGTAGTGATCTTGAACCCTAAAGAATCCAGCTGTCCCAATGAGATAAGTGACTTCCGTAGTCCCAGAACATAGCGTACACTAGTGAAATTATGAACAACTCCAACAAACATCCGAATTGGCATGGAACGAATTCCCTTCGACTTACAAACAACATCATTCCCCATAACAATTGAATTTTCTTGTTTATCAGTATAAGAAGAAAAACAATTTCTATTTGGTGTCATGTGATATGAAGCATCTGAATCAAGCACCCATTCACTATCCGAAACATTCGATGCTGCAACCGACAAAACATCCACTTCTCTCTACCGTAACCAATGAAAATGCTACTTCCTTCTTCCCCTTCTCCTTGTCTAGGCACTCATTCTTTTGATGACCAGGTTTCATACGTATGAAGCACTTGCTATTTCTTTCTTTTGACTTTCCTCGCGAACCGTGCTTTCTAGACTTAGAGCGCCCCAGGTTTCCCTTTTTCTCATATATCTCCTTTTTCAAAAACAAACTATGACCATTGTCTGCACAACTACTTCCATCACTCAGATCCTTCATCTGATCTTGCAATTCCTCACTAAGAAGACCTATATTAACTTCATCAAGGGTCAATGTATCACATCCAAAGATCAAACTATTTGAGAAACCCGTATAATGGTCAGGTAATGAAAACAATAATATCATCGCCTTCTACTCTTCCTCAACCTTAAAGTCTACTGCTTTCATCTTTATTAGAAAACCATTAAACACATTCACACTACGAGAAAATTGAATTTTTGTTGCAAAAATCTGTGGCGTTTATTTGTAAATGCAAGCAAAGTGGTTTTCCTCACTCACAATATAAACATGGCAAAAAAAAATTCACTTTCTTACCTAAGAAAAATTAGTCCGCATGGTCCAAAATAAACGTAACCCCCTAGTTTTCTATTTCTCCCCCCTCATACTTAGGAATTTTTAACCCTCATTCCGTTTCCCCCAAACTGCTCTACAAAAGTTCGTGGCACCGATTAACTTTCCTCGAGTCATCATCATCATCAATCTTCGCTCTTGTGCTAATGCTCTCCATCTTTAGTGTCGCGCAAAGCCCTCTTCGTAGTCCTCATTAATTTCAACTGTATATCGTAACTATTTTTCGAAATTTCAAAGCAAACCAGGTATGACTTTACTATTTCAATTCTATTTCAATCTGATTTTGGTTTGCCTATTTTAATCGGATTTTCTTCATAATTTGTTGCCGGTTTCTCTTGGATAATACCAACTGGAACCCGTCCTCGTCGATTTGGGGGTCTGGAGAAGGTATTATCTTGTCAAGCGGTTTTGGAGGAGCCAGAGCTATCGGCGGTGTTCATTTTCTAGACAAACTCTTTTGTCGCCATTGCGATTAGGTCGGTTTCTCTATTTTTTATTCATTTTTTTTATAACATTAAGTGTAAAATATGGGTTGAATATCAGATTTATGTCAAAGTCAGTCTTGCAACCCAGAAACAAAATGTGCTCCGGGTGCTAATATAGGAACTAATGTGAATGTTTCTTTGATAGTCACAATTCATGTATGTTACAGAATTCATGTTTTTATCCTTTCATTTAATTGTTTATTTTTGTTATCTAGTGCATGTGATTACAAATTTTTATTGAAGCATAAGTTTTGCTAATGCAAGGAAATGTTCAGTCCGGTTTCTACATTATCTGAACTATAATGAAATGAGATTAACAAATATAACCCAAAACTTGGCCTAAGAAACACTTTGACTAGATTAGAGGAGCAGTTGAATTTAAATGATTAAGAGACAGTGACATGATTGTGCATGGCATATCACATATTGTTGTATTTAAACGACTGATTGAGTGACGTGAGTGATTGACTAAAGTTAAGTATTTGTTAGAGCTGTATAGTTAAGTCTTATTGTACTGTTGTAGAATCAAGGGATGTAATCGAAGCAGATCACTATATGGTCAAAGAATTGGTGTGTACAGGCAGATATTAAAGCATAAATGAAGCGAAACTGACGTGGAACATCACCAAAAACCTAGGCTCACTGCTGAAGCACAACATTAATTGTTGTACAAAAATGGTTTGAGACGTGGTGTAGTGTCATCTGAGTTTTGAGTGTTAACTAAAGTTTTGGTTTCCTATAGGCTATTATGTATGCACTATGCAGTGTCATTATAAATTATATATGCCAAATATAAGTACATTTTTGTTGTTTATGCTATATACATGTGTTGATGGAGCAATCTAAGTGTGCCTATTAACAAACATGACGCGAAAAAGATGTAATTATGGTGTTTGTTAGTTGTATGGTCGGGTAAAGTTGGTGATGGTCTCCAATAGTAAGTGGAGGGATGTCCAGTCCCATAAATAAATGGGAAGTTATGAGGTCCTTAAGCTTGCTCAAAATCTCTTCATGTCAGGAATTTCAAATTTGAATATCTAGCAGATATATAAGCTGCTTTACCATTGCTGCTTATTGAATGGTAAGTAAAACACCCGACGTCCGTTAATGTCACTCACTAAGGGAATGTATTAAGTTCTGTGAAGCATTGTAGGTAAACAGACATAGAATAATTACAAGACAGATATAAATAAAGATAGCAGCGGAAGTTTCAAAATTTTTATTTCGGACATAAATCATAATCCTATGGTTTATAATACCATAACTCATAAAACCATTACAACAAAATACTTCTGTCTTGCATAATCAGAGTACATAGGAATTAAAAGAAAACATTATTCCCCAATAAAAGAGTAAGCCATAACAGAGACAAAGACTCGAGCCATACTTCAACAGTAGCTCCTAGCAAGATGATATCCAAATCCTGGCTAAGCCTGGGTGTTTCCTCCCTGAGAACCTTGAGGGGAGGGGGGTGGGTGGTGAACGGAATAGAGAAGGAAAAACAAAAAGGGGTCAGACATAAAGTCTGGAGAGTCTAATGACTTTTAGCCAGTAAATAAATAAAGGTGAACATGATAGACATAAAATGGATAAGAGAGATTGCAATACAAATGGCAGGTGTGACAAAGCAGATAAGATGAGGTGTATACATGCTTCACTAAGGACTACTCTCCACTATTACTAGTATAACTGAAATGAAATGACCCCTTCCACTATAAGCTGGTAGGATTAGGTCATACGTCCAAGCATACCCTAACCACCACCCTAATCGATCGACTCCCTACTCTGTAGAAATCCTGTGCTGGCCCCACAGTAGGGGGTATCACTTCCCCAAAGTGGCAACCCAAGATGTGCACAGGGATACCCACTGGTGTCACGGTCGTCTTGTCCCCCTCTGACCGAACCATGCACGCACATGTCCATGGTCGGTTTGCGCCACCTACACCACCCGTCACATTTTGGATCTCTTATAATCAATCAGTAAGCGTACCCCTTCTCCGCCTAGCACGGAGTTCTATACTCTGATACCAACTACGGGTTACTGACTGAAATGGGTTTCGCACAATATGATACAAGCTCTCCCTTTTGTCTTATGTCCCCACTAGGTTTTCCACTGACTATGTATACCCTAAAAGGGTGATCTTTAATTACATAGACCTATACTAGTTATATATACCCTAAAGGGTGATCTTTAATTACATAACCTCCACACACTATGATACAAGCTCTCCCCTTTGTCTTATATCCCCACTAGGTTTTCCACTGACTATGCATGCCCTAAAAGGGTGATCTTTAATTACATAGCTTTTACTATTTTATCTACCCGTTATGTATACCTCTTAGGTGTCTTTAATTATACAACATGTATTAGGTTAAGTATGTGGGCGTATATGTAGATATATACATATACACCCACACACACACAGACACACACACACACATTACCCATTCCCTCTAACTTACTTAACCCCTCCTCACTACCCATCCAATTTTACTTAACCCTAACTTAAGTCCATATTCATATTAAATTAGATTAAGTAATCCATTTCTTTGCACTACAACAAAAATACCATATTACAACTTTAATTTTACAACTGTGCGAAAAGCACAGTTGTAATAAATGCTTTTTTACAACTGTGCAGAATGCACTGTTGTAATAAATGTTTTTTACAACTGGTAAAAAATCACTGTTGTAAAAAACATATATATATATATATATATATATATATATATATATATCACAACTTTTCTTTTTTGTCTATTGTAATAACTAGTATATACCAATTAATTTTTGATAATTAATAGTTAAATTAGAAAGTTGTTTAAACTTATTTTTAGTAACTCTTTTATCTATTTCTTTTATTAGAGACCTATTAAATATTAATAACAACCATTCTTTATTGCCACTTGTAATAGATGTCTATTTCTAACAATTTTTTTTGTTAATTATAATATATGTCTAGTACAACTCTTTTTTTCTAGTAGTAACAGATGCCAATTAATACTTTTTTCATTTTCTCATTGTAATAATAAAATTAATAATTAAAATTAAACATAGTAATCGATAATTAATAATAAATTATAATGCTATCAAATAATAATTAATTTGAAATATGAAATAATTATGTTTAACAATTAACATTCAATAATTATTAATTAGTATAATACAAATAATTAATAAATAATATTAATAATGTTCATCAAATAATTAATAGATATTTGTTATAATTAATAACTAATATTAGTTAATATTTTACAATAACGGCATGTTGTCAATTATAAATAATTAGTTATGTAGATTTTTCACTAGCACATTCTTTTGTATTTATAGCCTTCTAGTACTTGTCTTTAAAATAGTTGTTGAATGTTTAATCACGGTGCAAAAATTTGGCAGCAACTCATGAATATTAGGCGGCCTTGACTTAAATTTTGGCGGGAGTTCCAAAATTATTGGCTCCAGAAAGTAATACTATTGTTTTGCTTTCCATGCTAAAAACTAGCGCTTCAAATCCAATGCCAGCTTTCCCCATTCCTTCTCCTTCTTCCGTGCTCACTCAATCCCTCCCGAACTATTATTGGCTTCTCTTTCCAAACACAATACACTTCAATCCCCAGTCTCAAAATAAACTAGCTGGGCACCATTCTCAGCTACCAAGAATCGATATCCCTATAGAAGGTCTGACAAACCCAACTTTAGCCAGCAAAAAAATGATGCTAAAGCTAGTTTCACTTGCAAATCTAACATGCGCCTAGACATTGAAATCACTGCTTACGACGATAACTCACAGCAGCATAGTCTCCATGTCGAAGCTAAGTTATTCTCCTCTGAAATTTCATATCTTAATTTTTATTTATTTGATTTTATTTTTGATATTATTATGGGCCATCGAAATTTATATTTCAACATTAGTAAACAAAAATCTTGCTTTACATGTTGAAACCTTATAAATTAAAGGTATAGTGTGTTAACCATCATTTACCGAATATGTAGATGAACTGTTTGTTAAAATTACTAAATTGGATTTGGAGCATGATGTTGAACTATACAATTCTGAGGTTCATTAAGGAGATCGAATTCTTCTGGTTTAAGGATATATTAATAGTAGGTTACTGTGGGATTAATACAGAAAGGATGTAGACCTGAAATTGCAGCAACTATTGTGCATTGCATTTCCCCTAGAATTGAATTCTTTTATAATGATGTAGAAGACAAGTGTGAAGTAATAACATACTTTTCTTCACACAACTCTTTTATAATGAAATTGTAGTGACTACTGTGCTTTTTCACTGTAAAAGGCTACCGTTTGATAGCAGTCATTGATGCCTTGAACCATTTACTACTACTGGATATTTTCTTCCAAAACATGGTAATGGCTATTACTGTATTGTAACTAAATTGTTCAACGGTTCCACTGCCTCTAAGATCATCGGGTTTACTGCTTAAAATGCAGAGCAGTGCTTAGAAAATTCGATATGTTCTGTTAAGATATTTGAAGAACGTGGAATTAATGAGTATACTATTACTGCACATACACCAAGTGGTATGTTAGAACATTGCTTATTTTCTAGCTACCTGATGTGTTGATTGTCACCTTCATGTGTTCTTTTCTAAAGCCTGCATTGAGGTTTTTAGAACCAAAAGGGAAACACTTTCCGGATATATATATAATATAAGAATTGTCTTCATGCTTATATACAAGATAAGAATTATGTTCATACTAAACAATACCAGTATTACAGTGGTTAGGTGTCTGGACTTTGATGCTAATATTCATGCTTATGATAAGAGGAAGATTAAGCCTACCTTTGACGTCGACGATAAGAGTATCATTATCATCTCCATGCATCCACTGTGATCGTGGTTCAAAATCTTTGAAGGATTTAGACTCCATTAATTATACAAGAATAACTACTTCTTTTTTTCCTAGAAAAAAAGAAGTAATGATAAGAGATTGGAATGTAGATGATTTTAACATAATGCCTAATGGTTGCAGAGATAAATAGTGCATTTTTTACTTCTTCAGCTAGTTATTCTTTTTTTGTTCTTCAAGGATGGAGTTGCTTTTCACATGATGATTTTGAATGCAGTTCAAGTTGTTTCTCTTTCAGATTCTTTGTAGCTTTGTGCACATACAATATTCCAAATTTCTCTCATTTTTGATATTTAACATGATGAATTACATTTTCACAGGAACAAACAAGTAGCAATGACTGGAAATCATATAGCACAAGAGTTACTGTGCAAACCATGGAGCAACCTGTTTTTGTGAGCTGAAGTACAACACGGAATCACGCTTATAGGCTTGGAATAGCCAACCTCATCGTAGGTCTATCTTTACGCCATTTATCTTTTTGAAGCAAGTTCACTACAGTGATCTGAAACCTATTGCATAAGAATACGTCTGTTGTCAAAAAAAGAAAAAGTGTATTTTTAAGCCAACAATACCAAATCTTAATAGCATCAAACATAACTAGCATTCTATACACATGCTATAACATACATATATATTTTTTGAAAATTGGTAAGTTTTTATTAACTTCTAGAAAATTACATTACAAGATTAGCATACTAACCCGAATTAAACTTAAACAAACATGCATATAACTAAATACAAATATAAAACTGTTAAATACACTAAAGACATACCTACGATGAGGTTGGCTATTCCAAGCCTATAAGCGTGATTCCGCGTTGCACTTCAGCTCACAAAAACAGGTTGCTCCATGGTTTGCATAGTAACTCTTGTGCTATATGATTTCCAGTCATTGCTACTTGTTTGTTCCTGTGAAAATGTAGTTCATCATGTTAAATATCAAAAATGAGAGAAATTTGGAAAATTGCATGTGCACAAAGCTACAAAGAATCTAAAAGAGAAACAACTTGAACTGCATTCAAAATCATCATGTGAAAAGCAACTCCATCCTTGAAGAACAAACAAAGAATAACTAGCTGATAAAGAAAAAAATGCACTATTTATCTCTGCAACCATTATGCATTATGTCAAAATCATCTACATTCCAATCTCTTATCATTACTTCTTTTTTTCTAGGAAAAAAAGAAGTAGTTATTTTTGTGTTATTAATGGAGTCTAAATCCTTCAAAGATTTTGAACCACGATCACAGTGGATGCATGGAGATGATAATGATACTCTTATCGTCGACGTCAAAGGTAGGCTTAATCTTCCTCTTATCATAAGGATGAATATTTGCATCAAAGTCCAGACACCTAACCACTATAATACTGGTACTGGTTAGTATGAACATAATTCTTATCTTGTATATAAGCATGAAGACAATTATTATATTATATATATATCCGGAAAGTGTTTCCCTTTTGGTTCTAAAAACCTCAATGCAGGCTTTAGAAAAGAACACATGAAGGTGACAATCTACACATCAGGTAGCTTGGAAATAAGCAATGTTCTAACATACCACTTGGTGTATGTGTAGTAACAGTATACTCATTAATTTTACGTTCTTCAATTATCTTAACAGAACATATCGAATTTTCTAAGCACTGCTCCGCATTTTAAGCAGTAAACCCCATGATCTTAGAGGCAGTGGAACCGTTGAACAATTTAGTTACAATACAGTAATAGTCATTACCATGTTTTGGAAGAAAATATCCAGTAGTAGTAAATGGTTAAAGGCATCAATGACTGCTATCAAACGGTAGCCTTTTACAGTGAAAAGCCGCAGTAGTCACTACAATTTCATTATAAAAGAGTTATGTGAAGAAAAGTATGTTATTACTTCACACTTGTCTTCTACATCATTATAAAAGAATTCAATTCTAAGGGAAATGTAATGCCCAATAGTTGCTGCAATTTCAGGTCTACATCCTTTCTGTTTTAATCCCACAATAACCTACTATTAATATATCTTTAAACCACAAGAATTTGATCTTCTTAATGAACCTCAGAATTGTATAGTTCAACATCACGCTCCAAATCCAATTTAGTAATTTTAACAAACAGTTCATCTACATATTCGGTAAATGATGGTTAACACACTATACCTTTAATTTATAAGGTTTCAACATGCAAAGCAAGATTTTTTGTTTTCTAATGTTGAAATATAAATTTCAATGGCCCATAATAATATCAAAAATAAAATCAAATAGCTAAAAATTAAGGTATGAAATTTCATAGGAGAATAACTTAGCTTCGACATGGAGACTATGCTGCTGTGAGTTATCGTCGTAAGCAGTGATTTCAGTGTCCAGGCGCATGCTAGATTTGCAAGTGAAACTGGTTTTAGCATCATTTTTTTACTGGCTAAAGTTGGGTTTGTCAGACCTTCTATAGGGATATCGATTCTTGGCAGCTGAGAACGGTGCCCAGCTTGTTTATTTTGTTGGAAAGAGAAGCCAATAATAGTTTGGGAGGGATTGAGTGAGCACGGAAGAAGGAGAAGGAATGGGGAAAGATGGCATTGGATTTGAAGCGCTAGTTTTTAGCATGGAAAGCAAAACAATAGTATTACTTTTTGGAGCCAATAATTTTGGAACTCCCGCCAAAATTTAAGTCAAGGCCGCCAAATATTCGTGAGTTGCTGCCAAATTTTTACACCATGATTAAACATTCAGCAACTATTTTGAAGACAAGTACTAGAAAGCTAGAAATACAAAAGAATGTGCTAGTGAAAAATATGCATAATTAATTATTTATAATTGACAACATGCCCTTATTGTAAAATATTAACTAATATTAGTTATTAATTATAAACAAATATCTATTAATTATTTGATGAACATTATTAATATTATTTATTAATTATTTGTTTTATACTAATTAATAATTATTGAATGTTAATTGTTAAACATAATTAATTCATATTTCAAATTAATTATTATTTGATAGCATTATAATTTATTATTAACTATCGATTACTATGTTTAATTATAATTATTAATTATTAATTTTATTATTACAATGAGAAAATGAAAAAAAAAATATTAATTGGCATCTATTACTACTAGAAAAAAAGAGTTGTACTAGACATATATTATAATTAACAACAAAAAAATTGAAAAAAATAGACATCTATTGCAAGTGGCAATAAAGAATGGTTGTTATTAATATTTAATAGGTCTCTAATACAAGAAATAGATAAAAGAGTTACTAAAAATAAGTTTAAAAAACTTTCTAATTTAACTATTAATTATCAAAAATTAATTGGTATATACTAGTTATTACAATAGACAAAAAAGAAAAGTTGTGATATATATGTTTATTACAACAGTGATTTTTTCACAGTTGTAAAAAACATTTATTACAACAGTGCATTCTGCACAGTTGTAAAAAAGCATTTATTACAACTGTGCTTTTCGAACAGTTGTAAAATTAAAATTGTAATATGGTATTTTTGTTGTAGTGAATTACCATGTTCAATTTTGGTTATAATGGGCTAGACCTCCCACATTAGGCCTACAACGTGTGGATGCTGGATATGTCGGTCGGGTCCAGGCAGTCTTATTCCACAGATGGGCCTAAACTCATGTCTTAGCCTGATTCGTATTTGCGTACTTGGACCTCCCACATTGGGTTCAATATTAGTGGCTGCTGGATATGCCGGTCGGGTCCGGGCAGACTTCCGCCACTAATGTAACCTAACCTCGTGTCATAAGTACAATTAAAATTCTTAATTTTAATTACTAGCATTCCATTTTTAATTAATTTACCAATTAATTAATCCTTTCCTTTTATAGGTTCAATACCTATTTTGCGACCATAATTTGAATTACATATCCATAAATGGTCATATTCAAATTATGCCATTTTTACCCAACTTTTCCTATGTCATTATAGGTAATTAATTCTACATTTCCCCATTTAAATTATATGCTCATTTCATATAAATATTATAAAAACTATGCCAGTTACAAATTCCCTTTATCCCCGTTCCTAACTAACGTATTCACACGTATTTTGGCGGCATCGAGGCTATAAAGTAGCCTCGTCATAACAATAAAAGGGAACATGATAAGGGTGACAGTTCAACATGTTTTTGCATAAATATTAATATAACTGGCATAGTAACTAAGTGAATGGGCATGTGATAATTATCATAATAAATTGGACATCAAATTAATAACTTATGTTTAGGCAAGCATAAAGAGATCTAGATTCATTATTAGGTGTCCAATTACCTAAATCTAGCATAGACAGGGTGGCATAATAACAAGTTTAGATTCACATGTCAAGTTTACCATATATACCAAGGTATCATAATATAGCAGGTGAAAGGTGATTAACACAAAAATCTAGATCCAATAATGTCAAATTAATGGATGTACTATCATCCTAACATGGTTACAAATCAATGTTCATATAAACATCATAACGAATCACCACAATCAGATATAGAAAGTTTGATCTTTATTAACAAGTTCACATGTACCACAATATAATTGTAATTCAAGATTCACATAGGAAACATAGTAGAATGTCCACGTATTAGATCTAGGGAAAATGACATAGTATGCTTGCATAAGTTCATGATTTACAGCATATACCCAATTCATAGTCTACTACAATTCACATTTATCTATTTAAACCTAAAGTTACTAGCACTCACAGAAAAAGAATGGATCTTGAATTCTAGGATCTGATTTTTGAATTTGTTAAGCTTAACCCTTGATGTTGACTTTGATTTTTGTCTTCTAGCTTGAATTTTATTTGTTATGGTGGAGACTAGGTAAGTTTAGGATGCAGCAGCATATAGGCTCATGAATTATTTTAGCTTAGATTAGGGTTTGGGTTAGATGTGATTATATAGATGTATAGGATTAATTAGAGCCTTTAGATCAACATAGGATCCATCGAAACCGTCTAGTCTAAGAAAATGCATCACCAAGCCAATCAAAGAACGCCACGTATGTCCTAAAAAACAAGTATTCGCACAGGCCATTCTGGGCCAATGGAACTGATTCCAAACACCCAGAGTCGACCCGGGTCGACCCAGCGGTGCTCCAGTTGACCAAAAAAATAGGTCGGTCCAGCGTCTTGCCTTCCCGCTTCCGCTTTTTTGAATTTTTTTCTTGAATTTTAGGTTAATTTTATTTTATTAATTTATATATATATATACATACAATCCCTTTATATGTATACAAACTTCCAAGGTCCTTAACTTTCTCATACATTATCCGTTAAACCCAAACTTAGGTCCATTTTGACCAGAATTTTGAGACGAATGCAATGGTATAGTCTGTTTTACTTAATTCTTCTTCTAAATTTTAAGTATTCTTCATTTTGCCAAATTTAATATTCATAGAAAATACGGGGTGTTACATTCTCCCCTCCTTAATGGATTTCGTCCCTGAAATCCCTGAGTTAAGAAGAATCCTAACATCCAACATCCATCTACTTAACCATCAATCACTGGCATCCATTGTCCTTAAAAGATTTCTAATGCTTTCATGATTATATGCATAATGTGCAAAACTCCTTATCTAATACAAAATCAGGCGGTCTACTGATTCAGTTGACCTCCTTAATGCGAATTATGTCAGTTCCATGAGTTCATCATGTATGCAAATAAACCTATTATAACATATAAGCTCTACATGTGTGCACACTCATTCGTCCAAATGCAACATCCATATGCTAGTTCATCCATTTCTATCCATATGAGAAAAGAAAATGCACACACATCCATATGTAGTATGAGAGTGATTGATCCAATCTTAGTGCCTAATGTGTGTGTATATGCGTCCGCAGGCAACCACTAGCAAATACATGCATCCACTTGCATCCATCAAACATAACATGTCTCAAACACATGTTTACAATCATGGGATTTCCTACCTAAAGGGCAAAGATTCGATTGATAGGATATACTCAGAAGGTAGAAGCAAATGCGAATAAAAGCTTTTGGAAGAGAAGTTAAGAACATTCCCTTATAAAGGAAAGGGTATGAAGCGTAAAAATCTTGTCTTCGGTCTCCCAAGTTGCATCTTCTTGATTGTCCCCCCACTGGACCTTCCCAACTTGACTTCTCATTTGTGTAGCTTCTTAACCTCCGATCCAAGTATGCAAGTCGAAACTCATCCAATCATTGCTTCCTTCTTTATTTTCACTTCCTTTCGCAAGTTTGGCCCCACTATCTTGAACTCTATACATTTTATCGCCACTTGGATGAATAGTCATCTTGGAATGATGGGCTTCCTCAAGGACTGTCTTCAATAGGTTTCCGATCCTAATATGATTCACCTATCAAACCTCTTCTCAAGTTGCCCCGCCACTTGCTAATCAAGTTCCCTCTTTTCATTTAGGAGCCATATGGCGCACAGGTAATGCAACTGGCTTTCCATTGTCCACCAGGTATATACGGAAATAAATCTCGTGCCTTAGGGGTAATCCCCGAACCTCGTCTAAGACATCAGGATACTCACGGACTACTGGTGCCGATCGCAAATCATCGATGGAGCCTCGAGAGACTCTAGGAAACTAAGCATGACAGACCCTTGGGGGTCACAAGAAATTTCGAGGGTCCTTAACGACCCTGCTCTCACCACCCAGAATGGCACCATATGTGGTAAACCAACCTGTCCCTATATTCAACCCATAACCCATGAAACAAAATGTGCATCGCACTCAAACTCGACGTCTAACACAGATATTCTCATACCCTGAGAAATCATGGATAAATGAGCTGAACTACCGATGGGGTTTGGGGGCAACAACGGGATCCACTACCATACTAGTAATTAAATGCAGATATTCAACTATAGAACTAGATATGAACGAATGTGAATGCGCCAGAATCGAAAAGAGTTCTAACCAGTTGATTGGTAAGAGAAATCAAAACCTTCCATGGAAACTTTCCTACCTATATCTGGTGCACTAGCCACGAGAGCTTTCGCTTGCCCTCCAGTGGTTCATGTCCTTTGACATTGCCCTGGCTTCCTTGGGCACTCCCCCAGATTAGTGTCCAACCTCTCTTCAAACGAAGCAAGCATTCTTCCTTTTCCTGCAGTCCTTGGCCAAGTGACCCTCTCGCCCACAGCTTTGGCATTTCCCCTTATCCTTAGCCTTGTCATTTTTTTTCCGCCCTTCTTCTTCTGTTGTTGTTGTCTTTTCTTGGGCCATACCTTTTTCTCATCCTTGGGATGTACTCCTTAGCCCTAACTACCTTATACTCCTTTCTACCCACGTTTGTGTAACAAGCTATTCAAAAGTTGCCTCTATCGCATGGAAATCCTTTCGAAGCTCGAGAAAATTAACCGCAGGAGAAACCACTGCGGCTACGGATGGAGGTTAGGCACTTCACTGCTCTTCGACATGTGCTAAACATGCCTACGACATCATGCCGGAATGAGGACACCTTGGGAGAAGAATAGGTTCCCCAGACAAAAAGGGAAAAAGGAATCAAGCGGAGAATCGAGAGATATTACATATGGCTTTAGCGAATATATTTTTCAAAACGGACTTTTCTTTTTGAAAATGCTTTCTTTTAAAACCCTTTTGAAAATATTTTTCAAAACATTTATCTAATATGGTAATCTTCAGTTCCGATACCAACTGAAACACCCCACGTGCGTTAATGTCACTCACTAAGGGAATGCTTTAAGTTCTATGAAGCATAGTAGGTAAACAGACACAGAAGAATTACAAGACAAATATAAATAAAGATAGCAGGGGAAGTTTCAAAATTTTTACTTCAGACATAAATCATAATCCCATGGTTTATAATACCATAATTCATAAAACCATCACAATAAAATACTTCTGTCTTGCATAATCGGAGTACAAAGGAATTAAAACTAAACATTATTCCGTAATAAAAGAGTAAGCCATAACAGAGACAAAGACTCAAGCCATACTTCAACAGTAGCTCCTAGCAAGATAATATCCAAATCCTGGCTAAGCCTGGGTGTTTCCTCAATGAGAACATGTGGAAGGTGGGGGGGAGGGGGAGGGGAGGGGGAAACAGAAGAGAGAAGGATAAACAAAAAGGGGTCAGACCTAAAGTCTAGCGAGTCTAGTGACTTTTAGCCAGTAAATAAATAAAGTGAACATGACAGACATAAAGTGGATAAGAGAGATCACTATACATATGGCAGGTGACACAAGGCAGATAAGTTGAGGTATATACATGCTTCAATAATGACTTCTCTGCACTATTACTAGTATAACTGAAATGAAATGATCCCTTCCACTATAAGCTAGTAGGCTTAGGTCATATGTCCAAGTATATCCTAACCACTCTCCTAATCGATCAGCTCCCTACTCTGTATATATCCTGTGCTGGCCCGATAGTAGGGGGTATCACTTTCCTAAAGTGGCAACCCAAGATGTGCAAAGGGATACCTACTGGTCTCACGGTTGTCTTGTCCCCCTCTGCCCAACCCATGCACACACATGTCCCCGGTCGATTTGCGCCATCTACACCACCCATCATGTTTTGGATCTCTTATAATCAATTAGTAAGCGTGCCCCATCTCTGCCTAGTACGGAGTTCTCTACTCTGATACCAACTAGGGGTTACTAACTGAAATGGGTCCTACATAGTATGATACAAGCTCTCCCCTTTGTCTTGTATCCCCACTAGGTTTTCTACTGACTATGTATACACTAAAAGGGCAATCTTTAATTACGTAGCCCTATACTAGTTATGTATACCCTAAGGGTGATCTTTAATTACATAACTCCCACACAATATGACACAAGCTCTCCCTTTTGTCGTGTATCCCCACTAGGTTTTCCACTGACTATGTATAACCTAAAAGGGTGATCTTTAATTACGTAGCCTTTGTTATTTTATCTACACGTTATGCATACCACTTAGGTGTCTTTAATTACATAACATGTATTAGGTTAAGTATGTGGGCATATATATATATATATATATATATATATTCGAAATTTGGTACTCTATATTGTAATACCTAAAAGAAACCTCCTCTCTATGCCTCGTCAAAACTCGGTAACCCCCTTAACCTAAATGGGTACCTTACCGGGAAAAAGAGTACATATAGAATCGGTATTACATTGCTAGAAACCTTCAAGAAAACAAAAGATAGAACTCTTACAACAAACCCACTTCTCGGCCCGTACACATGGACTAAAACAATATTTAAAATCTGAAATTTAGCTCCAAAACTTCTTCTTTTACCCTGTATCAATCAATTCAATTCCCCAGCGATTCAACAGAGCTAAATTCCTCAAATTCCTTTCAGATTTACTCCCATTGTTTCGAACAAGAAAACAAATTTCTTTTTCAATCTGTCCCAATTTTACTAATGCATTTGATCTTCGATTCTGTAAAACTCTCTCATTCCTTTCCTTCCAAATAAAATAGACAGCTACAGTGAAAGCCCCACTTGTCAAATCCCTAATTTGATCCTTAAGTTTAAAAGAATTATGAATGGTTCTGGCTTCATCCAACAGTTGCGATTGAATAGATAATGGAAGAGATGGCTTCTGTTTTAAAAAATGCCAGATAAAAGAAGAATACTCACATTGAAAGAACAGATGTTCAATCGATTCTGGCTCCTGTTCACACAAAAGACATAAGTTGTTTGCTATATTGCCAAAACGAGAAATTCTGTCCTTTTTATTTAATCTTCCAAGGCTAGCGAGGTAAGAAATAAATGACATTCTTTTACTGTTTTTTCCATGCCAAATTACAGAAAATGCTGAGTCTTTTTCTTCATTTATATGAACAAATTGCCAAGCTTTATGAAATGTGAAGGTCCACCATCTCCCCATACATAAGTATCATACTGCATATTTGAATGAGGTCAAATAGAGCTAATTTCATCAATTAATTCTCGAGTAGCTGGATGAACAAGAGGATCTATTTCTCCATTTCTAATGAGAACTTTAACTTTTTCCATTGGATCACCTATCAAATATAATCTGTCATAACCAAGCAGATCTACAAGACATTGATAGTTAATCCATGGTTCATGCCATAGAAATGTTTCTTCTCCTTCAGCTAATTTTTTAGTGAACAATTGCCTTGTATGATTTCTTAATCTCATCATTGACTTCAATGTTGAAGAAGCATTGTTATCAACCTCCATAGTCCATAGAAATTTACTCTTGACATATTTGTTCTTCATCCAATTGCTCCAAAGAGAGTCTCCAAAAATCAATTTCCATAATAATTTTACTACAGCTGCTTTTTTCACATCATTAAAAAATTTCAAACCTACTCCACATTCAAATTTTGGTTTACATAAGATTTTCCTGGCTACTTTGTGACTTGAGCCCCCCCCCCCCCCCAAAAAAAAGTCTACACATAAAGATTGAAGTTTATCAATAGTAGCCTCAGGAATTTGATAAATGCACAACCAATATAAAATTATAGGAGTAATAACACCGTTTATTAATTCAACTCTGCCTGCAAAAGAAAGAAATTTTGATTCCCAGCCTTGAATTCTTGCTTGGACCCTCTGGATTAAAGAATTGCACTCAGAATAATGCAAATAATTTGAAGATATTGTCAACCCAAGGTATTTTATTGGCAAAACCCCTACTTCAAAACCCAGAATTTCTTGAATTTCTTGTGCATTAATAACTGAATTACTAAACAATATTTTTGTTTTATCAGCATTAACTTGTAGTCCTGCATATTTCCCTAATTTTTGAAAAATATCCTTTAGTGTATATGCATTTTCCTTTGAGCACTTCCCAAGGATCATTAAATCATCTGCGTAGAGTAGATGAGAAATCACAGGTTGTACTGCATTGCGAGGCTGAAAGGATTTGGAACAAATTGCTTCATCCACGAGATATGAAAAATATTGCATTGCAATAGAAATAATTAGGGAGACAAAGGATCTCCTTACCTAATGCCTCTTCATGAAGAAATGAAGCCGTTTGGTATTCCTTGAATTAAAATAGAAAATGAGGCCGTAGACATACACTCATGAATCAAGTTTATGAAATGTATAGGAAATTTCATCATATTCATAATGTGACATATAAGCTTCCTATTAATCACTACACCAAAACAGGGGATTCCCAACAAGTATAGGTGTTACAAATAATTTCAGTAACACTTTTAAGTGTCACCAACGGCCTATGAGGAATTTTTTGTAACACTTATAAGTGTTACAAATAGAGTAACTGCTAACACTTATAAGTGTTACAAACATATTCATTGCTAACACTTATAAGTGTTACAAACATATTCATTGCTAACACTTATAAATGTTGGAACCATAAGATATGGTAACACTTATAAGTGTTAGAGTAAATCCATTGCTAACACTTATAAATGTTGGAACCATAAGATATGGTAACACTTATAAGAGTTATTCATTGCTAACACTTATAAATGTTGGAACCATAAGATATGGTAATACTTATAAATGTCGGTATCATAATCCTACTAACTCTTATAAATGTTGGCATACATAAATTGCTAACACTTATAAATGAGTATATATAATGTAACAACCCGTATTTCAATAACATGTTAAAACGAGAATCAAGGCAGAATTTAATTTTAAATTCTGAATCAAGTAAAACGGGCTATGCCATTGCGTTCGTCTCGGAAAAATACGCGAAATAGAGTCCGAGTTTTCGAAAATCGGAGTCCGTATGACCAAGATATGGCCTCGCGAAGTTTTACGAAAAATTCCCAAATTAAAGTATACTTAATTAAGTGAAATGGGTTGCGCAGAGAAATGTATATATATTGATATATATATATATAATTGAAAATTTAATAAATAAATATGCAAAAATGTTCAAAACAGCGAATTGGGAGAGGGGAATAACCGAACCGGCCGATTTTTGAGGTCGACCCAAGCCCACTGGGTCGACTAGGGGTTAATCCAGGGTGTTTGGCTGTCAACCCGTGGGCCGATTCGCTCAAATGCAGATTTTGCATTTGGATGGTTCTCATGGTTCATCTTTAATCTAAAGGCCCTAGATGGTTCCTACACTTAACTTCTTCCCCAAGACATGCTTTGATGGCTTGGATTGAATCTAGGTTTAATCCTATGGCCTAAAACACTTGCCTAATCTATAAATAAGACCCTAACCTATCCTAAACCCTCATTATTCACTCATGTAACTAAACTATGGCCAAATTTCTACTCTCATGGCCTCCACTCAACTATCCTAGCCTCCACTTCATTTCTATGAGAGGTTTCATGATCATGAGAATGTTAGAGAGTCCCTATGTTAGTATGAGAGCTTCTCAAGTTGATTTCAAGGCAAAAGCTATGATCTTTGTTCATAAAGATGGTGTTTTTAGTGATTTGGTGCATCCATCTTTGGGTTTTTGGGTGATGGCATGCATAGGCTTCATCATAAGCTTTGGTTTAATCGATTTAGGCCTTCATAGCAAGGTAAGCCCTTCTCCTACTATTAGATATGAACTTTAAACTTAATATGACATGTTGTAAGTGGGTTTAAACATTAGTATGTAGCATGCTATCATCTTATGCAAGCTTATGAAGTCATTACCTTGGTCTTGTGGTCATAAAGCTTTGACCTTTATGTTGAAATGTTGCATTATGCAACATGAGAACCCTTATAACCTTCATGTCAACTTGCATATGAAGCCATAACCCTTATGTGAGGTCATATGCGAGTTACTTGTCATCATTCCATGTTGTTTATCACCATGATTCGCTTATGTGCCAAGTTTGGGTTTATGCATGTTTTTTAGGCTTAACAATGGTATATGCAAGCTAATGAACACATTTGTGCCTCATTCGCCACCATGATTAATTTGTGGCTTAATATCCATCTTTGTCATGCTTTTGCCAAGTCTCTTCTTTTAATCCATTACGTTGATGCGAACGTATATGCGAGTTTAAAAGCGTTGGGTTATGTTATGGGTAATTTCTAATGGCATGAAAATACAACTTGAAAACATGACTTGAAATATAACATGAAAGTTGACATGTAAGTATGCATAAAAACATGAGCTTGGGAATTTACCTATTAAGTTAGGTCTACCCTTTGGGAATTTACCTATTAAGTTAGGTCTACCCAAATGCTTGAAAACTTGTAACATGTTTTGGAAACATGATGAACTTAGATAATATAAGTATGGCCAACTCGAGGTTGGGTTGAGTTTGCAACGTAAAACTACCCGGAACCGACCGGCCTAACTAGTAGTTGCAAACAATAGGACCCAATGTGAGAAGTTGGTCATGTCGCGCTTAAGACCCGAGGTTAGACTAGGTTGTGGTATAAATCTACCCGGACCCGCCCGGCTTAACTAGTAACCACAACAAGGTCTAATGTGAGAGGTTGAGGGTGCATTAATTAAATTAATGCCACATAATAGGGTTAAGTTAATTTGATTAATGAGGCTTAACCAAATATGATATGGACAAATGGGTTAAGTAATTTGATTAGGCTAATGATACTTAACAAAACATGATAAGCTTGGGTAGGTTAAGTAACTTGATTTGCCTAATGACACTTGACCATTTTTATACGACTAGTGGACGGGATTAAGTTAACCAACACTTAATCAATCCAACAAGATAACGTGATAAGGTTAAGTAAATTTTCTTAATGACACTTAACCGTATAATACAGTTAATGGATGGGGTTAAGATTAGGCTTAACTAATCTAAACATGGTAATCGGATGGGGTTAAGTTAGCCTAGACTTAATTAATCCAACTTGGTAATTTAATGGGGTTAAGTTAAACACTTAACTAATTTAACACGATGATTGATGAGGTTAAGTGACCTATACTTAACCAATCTAACTCGTTAATTTGATGAGGTTAAGTTAATCTATACTTAACCAATCCAACGTGAAAACATGATAAGGCTAAGTCACGAATCACTTGAATACGCTTGACCGATTTGATGACAAGGTCAAGTTAAATTATATAATTAACCAATCTAAAATGATAATTAGACGAGGTTAAGTCATGGATTCCTTGATATACTTAACCAACTTGACACATGGTTTGTAGGGTTAAGTCTTGGACTTGTATACTTAGCCAATTTTGACATGGTTTGTAGACGGGCTAAGTTATGAACTTAAGTGACACTTAACCCATTAGATAAACCCTAATTCGGAGGATTAGGTAAATAACCATAGTTAACAAGGATTATGGAAATAAGGCTAAGTGGTAAACCTTAGTTAAGGGAAACTAAGTAATAATTCTTAGTCAAGGAAATTTGGACCATTTCTTAGATAAATTAGTAACCCGATACGTTAGGTCAACATTTAAGAATGCGTGTAGGAGCAGGCTATCTAATTTAGATAAAGGCTCCAACGAACTGGGTAACGAAGCAGCGGCTTCGGGGAACGTGAGGATATTCTTGGGATCCCTCTGTGAGCTGCCAGGTCATTATACTAGGCTCACGAGAGGTTGAGGTCTGCGGTAGAAGAACCAAGAATATGCCTTGGTTGCTATGCGAGCGACCTAAAGACTGGGGTGGATAGCAGTGAGTCGACGAATACATAAGGTGCCCGAGATAGCAAGTTCGTCGACCATCTACCATCTTGAGTCAAGCGTGTACGTATGGAAAGGCAGGGAACACCCAACAGACCATAATTGCTATCTAATTATGGGTGAGGTAGGCCGTAGGATGTGGGCTGGCCGAAGTGTAGTTCTCATGCAAGATTTTCTCTTGTGTTGCCTTTCACTAGTTGAGGGAGGGGTCTCGTGGGACCATAGCCACGTGTAGAAAAGCATACCTTAGTATCTGCATCGGCAGATAAATCTAAAGCTCCCGACCGAGTCCTGTATTTCTTGGTTTGCCCTGTGACAGGACTCGGATGACACGATGTGATACATGTGCATACAGTTATAGAAAAACGATTCACGATGAATGCGTGGGAAAAAGGGCGCGGTTGAGGGTTAGCGTAATCCCTAGTGGCCTAGGTGGTTTAACCCAAACCGAAATACGAAAGCGTGCAATAGGTAAGCGTAATCCCTAGTGGTGCTAGGTGGCGTAAGTCCTAGTAGTTCAAACGATGATTCATATGGAAGAGCCTAGCTAGAACAAGGGTGATAGTCAAAACGATTTCAAGGATAATACGACATGAGGAAGCCCGTACGAGGTACGGCAAAGGACTGAACTTATATACATGGAAAGAAACATATGATTTGAGTAACCTATATATGCGATATGTTAGGTTGACATGGACCATTACACGATTTTGAGTAAGGGACATTCATGGTTAACACATAACAAGGCTGGGATACTAGTACGGAGGGTGCAGAGAAAATATACATGTTAGAACCAGGAAGAATATACGGAATAGATACCGTGGGATGTTAGACGGGGTAGATACCTTGGGATAGTATACTTGATAGAAGTCTGACGATATGATACCTTGATTTATCGTGACACCGTAGTTTATCATGATATCTTAGTTCAGTAGTTATCCTGTTATTCTGATTTAGCTTATCTATCTTGTTATCATGCTTATGTTCATCTCAGTTCCTCATGCCAGTTAACTTTACTAGTTTATATGCTGATAGTAGATAGGGCTTACCAGTCTTTATGACTGACCCCGTTTTCTTTCGCTTCTTGTCTTCCGTTTCCCCCCCAGGTTACAAGGAGGAAATACTGTTGTTTAGTTCAGACTTCTTCTGCTTGAAGGTCATCATGGATGGCTTGGACTTTTCTTGGCTATGGCTACTTTACTGTTTTATTTAGGGAATAATTTATGGAAAAGTCTTAATGCTTCTTTATTATTGCAAGACAGGTTTTGATGTACTCTGATGTAAAAGGCTTTAGACCTTAATTATTAATGTTTATGAAAGTTCGATTTTACTTCCGCTATTTTATATGTTCTGTCTTGTGATATTTCTGTGCATGTCTACCAATAATGCCCCTCTAAAGCTAGTGCATTCCTTTGCGAGTGACCCTAGCGGAGGCGGGGTGTTACATATAACATGTCTTTATGATTTTCAATCACGTATATAATTCAAAATATCAATTCAATATAATATTTGGTACACTTCCATATTTCAAATTCAACAATGTCACATTCACATAATGCTCAAATATTTGTTACATGCTTCCAATATTTCAAATTCAACAATGTCACAATCGCATAATGCTCAAATATTTGTTACATGCACGACAATAATTTTTCTTTTTATCAGAACCAAAAACTTCGGAGATAGGATCATTGTCAAGATCACACATATTTGCTTTCTCGTTGCCATTACATTCAAAATTCTGTTTTTTCCTCCTCCTCCACAAGTGCCTACAAAATATAAATGCACTCATTTTTACAAAAATAACAAATTGCAAAACTGGTAAATAACAAGTGTAAACCACAGAAAAATGTTGGATGATCATTTGTTGAGTTCAAGAGATTGGCGCAAATATCATTTGCTGAGTCCAAATTTAGGCTTCAGCAAGAGATAAGCGCAAATATCATTTGTTGAGCTCAAGAGATAAGCACAAATCTCAGTTTAGAAAATGAGCATTTCGGCCCAGTTTCTAATCAAAACTGAGCAAGAAAAAACTTAAGAAGTTTGGAGTTCAAGTCCAACAAAAAACTTCTTGTATTAGCACTAAGGGGATTCAAGCCCAACAAAAAAACTTCAAAAGCTTGGAGTTTTGATTTAAATGTACTCAAAATTGATATGCTTTTAAAAACAAACCTGGAAGTTTTTCAGCATTTCTAATAAAAGACCAAGACCAGTCTCTGCAATATTCCTTTCGGTATGACGAAAATCCTAGATAACAACATCCATGACAAGTTTTAATTGCTGTGCACGAAATTGCATAAAGATTGTGAGAGATTGATTAAGTATAATATGTTATTTGTATGAATAAATCTAATAAATAAATAATGATAGTAGTAGTTCTTAAAATTCATCAAACAATGGGAATATTGCAGAGACTGGTCTTAAAATTCAAGATTTTCAGAAGCTCATCAAAATTATTTAATTTTCACCGCATATATAGTTGAAATATGAAGTTGAGAGCCTAGGGGATGATTTGCATGTATCTTTGTGAATAAATTAGAAATAAGACAACTCCAAACATCATATTCTGAATCCAAAAAATAGAGACCAGCGACTTTAGCTTGTATTCAATAATTTTGTAGGTATAAATGAAGTTTGTTATGTTTATTCCTTAATTTTGTAAACTTATAAAGGAGAGATTAAAAAAAATAAAGGCTCGCTTTCATATGAATCTACAGACGGAACTATAAACTGAAAAAAGCAACCAAAAACCGCAAAGTTTGTAAAATGAATAGCAACTGATTACAAATGTAAAATGAATGAGTTTGCAAACTTGCGCAAACTTGCAAAACTGAGTTTGCAACTCAGGTTGTCGAACTGAGTTGGCAAACTCAGTTTCGCGAACTGAGTTGCAAACTCAGTTTGCCTCAGTTCTGCAAACGGGAGTTGCAGAAACTCGGTCTGTCGAACTGAGTTGCAAACTCAGTTTGCAACAAAGATAAGCAACATAATGGGTAATTGAGATAAATTTTAAATACAACAAATTGTAAGGATAATTACTAACCTGATGTCAACCTTCTAATTTGGTGCAAGAATATGAAGCCTCGAAACAAATGAGCAAGTATGAGGCCAACATCCAAATTAGGTACATAAAAGCTTTGACTGCGAAAGCTAAAATAACAACAAATTACACATTTCAACATGCATTGTATGAAAATGTATTGTCATAGTTTCATGAAATATTGTTGGCTTCAAGCCATGACATGACTTCCAAAACATGCATATCTGCAATTTCATTACGTAGACTAACAATACCCATTAAATCTACTAATTTAGATAAACCGTACTAATTATTTTACCTGTGGTGTGTACATCACTCCCTCTTTAATATAAGCATCACTGATTTTCCTATTTATAAAATTAGAGTACCACTTTGCAAAGTGTTTTAGGCATCTCTTTCTTCCTTCATCCATGAAATCTACAATCTACATGACATAACACAAAACTGATTTTCCATAAAGAGGTAATCAATGATCATAAAAGAATGAACTGTATAAACATTATCGATAGCTAATATAAGAACATAATAGCTTGTTGACATTCTCTCTGTCTTTGAATTAAAGGAATACAACATTTGAAAAATAGGAAATAAATTTGGTTCCTATACTGAAATATAGTAAGAAAACTGGAGAACACATATAAAAATCTGTAGAATATTATGGCCACTGTCATGAATTCTCAATTAATTAAGGCCACTAACTTGTACCATAAATGCTTACATCTCTTCTTTGTTATATATTTTACGCTGAAAGAAGTATATGGATTAACGACTAAGACCATCAATGCATATAGCTAAGCTTAAGAAAGATGTAGGTTAAAAAAAAAAATATCAGTGCCTTTATGGAAGCCAAGATGCTAAAAAGAAAACGATAAAAATGTACATCATTCCAGTGTTTCTATCAGATATTTTGCCTACAACATATAATGCAAGCTAAATATTATGTATGCTCTTCGCTAAATGAATTATTTATATCCCCGGAACAACTGGCACTACACTACGAAGAGCAATAATTATATTAGCAGAATGCATACTCATGAGTATTTTTTTTGGCATGCATATAAGGCTTCTAAGTACTTTATGCATCATTAATAATTTTAAAAACTAACAAATTTCATGGTTGAAACTTGAAACATCAAACTTGTTTTCCTAGAATGCAAACTAATAATCAACCAAAGATTGACAGGACAATGACGAAAGAAGACCAATTTAGACATAAAAACTGAAACCTTATCCTGCATAAAATGTTTGAACGTATTTTAGAACTTTTTTTTACTTAGGGATAACTGAAGCATTCAAACCAAAACTTTTCCCAAAGGTTTAGAGCAGTCTTCTTTTGTATTTATTTGGAAATGTTATCCTAAAGCAAAAAGGAAATGTTATTTTGCTATTTTAGATCGCAAAAGACATTGATTATGGTGACAATGTTAAAAAATTCTCCAAGCACATTATAAGCACATATCGATGAAATCGCCAAATTATCAGAAAATGGTAGGATTGAACTGATCAAGATCTAAAAAAAGCACAGGTCTTATTTTCTCGAAGAAAAAAAAAAACCATGCAAAAACATTGGCTTACCAGTGAAATGAATGAATTGTGCAAACATGTAAAATGATATCTGACAAATTAATAGAGTCTAGATAATAATTTCTAATTGATGATTAATTACCCCAAGGATTAGTGATTCACAGTTGACATTTCGGTACATGAAGGTTCATAGTCAAGTCAATGTATATGGAAGAGCAAAGTATGTATACTACTAAGATAAAACATTAAATGTCAATAAAAAAATTCTGTATCTTTCCATCAACAAAGAAATCAGTAGATATAGTGGCTTCAACCATATCTAAATTCATTGATGTCCAAAATGAACCAAAAAGGAAATGTTATTTTGTTAAAATTTATCAGGTAGCTGATTTTTGACATTTTGTCAAGGATTTCAATACAAAATAGCGTAATTTTGGGCAGAATCTCATTACAGATGTATATATGGCATTTGCATATATATGGCAGAAGGTGCCCACGTAGCGTGTTCATAGCATGAAAAAGAGGTTAACACTCCAAATTGATTTGGTATAATATTGGGAGGGGGATATAAATTTGGAAATGTAGTAGCATTTTAAGTTTTGATTTCAAGCACAAATTAATATTACCCTACAATACAAAATAGACAATTATTGTAAAGTTAGGTAATATTATGTAACGAAGGAAATATACAACTATGTATCAGATAAATCTTAGGAGCAGGCAGTGATATAAATGCAAACCATATCTTCTCTAAAAATAAGTAAACAAATCAAAGTTTCTCGATCCGCCTTGTAAATGCAAGATATCATTCATTTTATGCATGCATCGTATTTCTTTACCTAAATCATGATTAATATCCTAAAATAAATAAATAAATAAATATTTGTCAATGTATAATACCACAGTTCATGTTTAAAATAACAAGAAATTTGACAAAATTCAATCACCTAACCCATAGTTTTCAATCATGCAAGTTTAAAATAGAGATTAAACCATTTCTCCTTATCAAACCATGAAAGATAAATGAATATAGTTATCCATAGCAAAACACATATATCTAATTAAACCTCAAGAGTATTATATAAATTGAAGTAGTCCAGCTTAAAGAATGTGTGTGGACTTTGCAGAGGAACGACGTTGCCTTGAGTGCTATAATATCTGTAGCAAATATTGTTTTGTGGATTCATGATTATAATAGTTGCATGGTTGAGTGATTAGTCACAGATTACTTTGTTTATAGTCATTTATATTTTCTTAAATTTTTGTTTTTAAATTACCTACTATTTCGTATATAACAGTACAACAAATAAAATAAGAAACCACAAATAATTTAAACAAATACAACACAGCTTACATATTATTCCTAAAGTATGAATTTGCATAACCTATAATGAAGGATGGATAGACTATGATAGAGCAATTAATGTCAGAAGCATATATAGATATAATAGAATAAAAAAGCAATACATGTTTTTTTTAGTTCCCGCACAAATTTAGTTTCCCGCTTGTGTTTCACGGAATAGGGTTATACCATAAATTTACGGTGCCAAATGGCGTTGAAACCCTATCCTGGAGAGCGGACTAAATGTAATATGTGGAAATGCTTGATATCTCAATGTTTTAGTTTTCACTTTCTATGTTTTAACGTCCAGTATTGGTGTGCATTACTTCTGTACATACAGCTAGGAGGTAAAAAAGAGAAAATATTTGACTTTAAAGTCAAATAAGAAGAAAATTCACACAGTAAAAAAATTCAAGTTACTAGACATATACCATTTATATAATCCAAAAACTTTACATAAAAAAATTTAAAAGGCAAACATGCATTAATCCTGGTATAAATCGAAGAATATATCATTGATTGTTTCAAAAACAGAGTATCCTTTGTATAGACACAATGTTTCATTAAATTAAAGGAGAACACAATTTTTTTAATAATACACATATAAAATAAATAAAAACTCTCTTGTTATAATTCAAAACAAGGAAGCAAATCACATACCTTAACAAACCGAAAGCCATATCAAAAACACCAGCAATGAAAGTAGCAGTAAAAGACAACTACAAGAACAAAGCTGGTTCTTGTACAGGAGAAAATTCTTTGGCCAGCATGGACCCCAACAAAAGGGAAGGCACAACAACCATTCCAACTGATATATCTTTTCCTCTATATGCACATTTCCTCAATAAATATTTCTATAAGGGTGCAACTACAATAAAATTAGAGAAATTCCTAAAATATATTAATTAATACACAGCATAGTATTGAGTATGAGTTGGGTTCCAACACATGCTATCTTCATGTTCTGATAATAAAACATTTGCATGAGGTGATGCCTTAGGTAACATTACCACTCACACTTTGACCTGAACAGCTGCCAAACGACATATATACTGAAGCTCTATGGGACAAGCACCACTGAGGGTACGAAAAATATGCTGGCTAGCTGCCTAAGGAACTCTTACATAACAAATTTATTTTTCTAAAACTCTAAGGGAAGAAACCAAGATATCCACCAAGCAGTGTATATTAGAAAACAGCTTTCAAATGAGATGGGTTTTACCATGATTGTTATGTGCTAAATGAAAATTTTAACAATCAGACATGGGTTAATGATAGATATCATACAATCATTCACAGAATTCTAAGTTCATATGAACCTTTGAAAGGCGAGGCATAAAAGCAGGAGTCACTATGCACTTGTCAAAATTAAGTTTGCCCCCTCCTGCATCCATCATTTACAAAGTAGATATCAGAATGAAAGGACGTGGATGAAAAGCAAACTGCTTGCAGCAAGTAAATCAAAACCTTTGGCTAGCAAGGCATATTGTACAAGAATATACTTTTTCACTAACTATTAAACCTAGTCCATCAACCAATTTCCAGGAAAATAAAAATAAAAATCAGAGTTGGCTGTACAAATATGTTTCCATCATATTGCTCTTTAAAAGTTTCTCCTGGTATAAAAAACAACTAGCATATATATTTATTGGGATTTAACCGTGCAAGGTTAGGTCAATTTGCATCCAAGTACGCTTTATTTGCACCAGTTTATATTTTAACTCATGCAAGTTTACTAGTCTACAGAATAGATAACCAAAGTCCCATTATCATCAGGGTTGATTCAAACGTCCTTACATTTACAAATTATTAAAGTTGCCACCAGTATGCATGCTTGCTGTATCTTTTAAGCGATCATCTCTCATTTGTCTTAATGCGCTAATTTATGTCACAATTATCCGGCATTATTCAGCATGAAACAATGCAGTGAAAGGAAACATTTGTAGCAATCCAAGAAATTTCTTTCAATTATATGAGCAAGGAAATGATTTTATAATTTAATGCTATCTAAAAAGGGTTATTCAGTGCATGGACATTCACCAGCAAAAAAAGTGAAGAGAGGAGAAGCAAATCAGGAAGTTGAAACATGAAGGGAGAACAAGCGAGGTCTAGTACAAAAGGACACATCGAGAAAATTTCAAGAAGATGGAAGATATGATTACTCTTTTTATCAACTTAAAGTATCATGCATACCGTCTAACATTCCAGATTGAATGGACTTACAGGATTAGGGAAATATGTATCACTATACAAAGATAAATCATCGGTTTCTACAGCATAATAGATGTGTATAATCTATCATTAAATAAATATTGAGTCTTCATACTCTAATCTAAGAATTGTTCTCAACAAGTACCATTTTTTATTTCTTCAATTAGTTCATCACCCCCAACTACATCAGCACCCGCTTCTCTAGCATCATCCGCTGCAGCTCCTTCTGCAAATACAACTACCCTAACCATCTACAAAATTTACATAATCAAAGGTGCGAACAGCTTAAGGAAGTTGAAATCCTAGAAGTGAAATCGATTTTTTTACCTCTTATCGTGATTCCTAGAAGCCGTCGTGATTCCTAGAATCCCCAATCCCTAGAAGCCCCAATTCAAAGTCCATTCTTTAAATCCAAGATTTCAATTCTTCGATTTCTGCCGTGTCTCTGATGTTGATGATTTAATCGTTGATTTCAATCTTCAAGTCCATTCTGTTTATTTGCGTATGTTGCGGCCTGGAAAGAATAAGTGTTGAGGACAATGCGTTGAGCATCTGATTAGGGTTATGTTTGGCAACTTACCCTTTTGCCCTTAGAAAAGAAGAATTGACCAAGCATAATAGCACATAGAAGTGTTGGCACATTTTTGGTGACACATTTTTGCTACCGCAACACATATAAGTGTCACTAGTCTACAACACGTATAAGTGTTGGCAGTTGAAAAAAATAAGAGTTGCCAATTGGCCATTATGGTGTAGTGAATCCGATCATAAGCTTTTTGTAAGTCAACGCAATATTTAGCCATTCCTTTCTTTTTGAAGTCCCTCAACATTTCATGAGCCAATAAGATATTTTCACCAGTAAACCTCCCTTTAATAAAAGCACTTAGATTCTCAGATATTAAATAAGGTAAAAAGTGCTTAAGTCTATTACACAGGACCTTTGCAAAGATTTTTTAATATACATTACAACAATAAATAGGTCTGTAGAGAGAAATTTCTGTGGGGCATTCTTTCTTAGGTATAAGTGTAATAAAGGTATGGTTTATGGACTTTGGTAATTTTCCAAATTTAAATATATCAGAAATTGCTGCATGTAAATCTTTCTTGATCATGTCCCAATGAAATTTCAGAAATTTTGAATCAATTCCATCTGGACCTAGACTAGTATCATCTTAAATAGAAAACAGAACATCATGAATTTCTATCAATGAAACTTCTCTTAACAAAAATTCCTGACTTTGGGATTAATTATACCAATAGGTTGAAATAAAGGAAACTCATCAATTGATGGACCATTAAACATTTCTGAGTAATATTCAATAGCTTCCTTTTCAATGTCTTCTGCTTTATGCACTAAATTCCCATTATGATCAAGTAAAGCTCGAATATGATTCATGTATCTACATTTAGACATACTAGAGTAAAAAAAATTTTGAATTAGTGTTACCTTGCTGAAGCCAAGATACCTTGGCTTGTTGCTTAAAACCTTCAAAATATATTTTCTGCATATTTTGATATTCTTGTTTTGCCTGTAGATAATTTTCAAATAGTAATTTATCTTCTGGATTCTGGTCTGATGCTATCTCAAGTTCCTGGAAATGATGTTCGTCTTCCTTCAGGTTGGAGCAATTCCTATCTCTAATTTTATTCCACTCTTTCAATTCTACTTTGCATCTTTTAAGTTTATGTAAGAATTGATAACTTTGAAAACCCCATGTAGCACTGTTCCGACCTTTCTCCACTACATTCATGTAACCTGGTATCTTCGGCCACTCATTCTTAAATCTAAAAGGAAAACCTTTTACTTGCATAGTTAGAGTTAAGTCTAGAATAATAGGGTTATGATCACTTGAGTGTTGAGATAACGTCAATGCCTTCAT
Organism: Allium sativum; assembly: GCA_030737875.1. NCBI lineage: Eukaryota > Viridiplantae > Streptophyta > Magnoliopsida > Asparagales > Amaryllidaceae > Allium > Allium sativum. The sequence continues at coordinate 744,480,858 of CM060921.1, forward strand.
ATTAAGAAACCGATGGAGACAATCATTGTTCACTAAAACTTTATCAAGATGAGATGAAATTCCTTTTCTACGCCAGGTAAATAGAAATCCAAGATGCTTTATCTCTGTCCCAGAAGTTTGGATAACAAATTTTTGAAACTCTCTAATGTTTTGATAAGGAATTGGATGACCCCCTTTTTATCATTAGGAGTTAGGGATTGTTAAAGTCTCCCATCAAAATCCATGATGAATTGATTTGAGCAGAATCTCACAACAGCCATTGCCATAAACTTTGCCTATCAACAAACCAATTACTAGCATAAATCAAGGAAAATACCATACAAAAACCTTCCTTATTAATAGCAGAGACAGTAATATGTTGATGAGAAAAAGCCAATGTTGATAAATCCCAAACATTTGCATCCCAAATCAATAATATTCTACCATTAGACACATCAGAATTATTAGTTATATGCTTCCAAGACTCAGGCAACAATGCAAGCAATAATAACAAATTTTGCTTGGACAATTTATTCTCAACTAAACCAACAATAGTTGGTTTAGTTTGATTTAGGAGTTTGATCACCCCTTTCATACGTGAAAGAGAGTTCGAACCCCAAACATTCCAACATAAAGTAGTCATTTAATGGTAGAATTACTCCTTGTAACTCTTTTAGGAGGAGTAAAATGAGTGGAATTATTACTAGTTGTAGCTGCTAGCTTAACATTTTTCAAATAGTTGGTATTTTTTTCAACATAACCTGAAACATCTGGTTTCTTTCCTTTATCAGGATCCTTTACAAGTTCTCCTCTTTCAATTTGATCAGCTACTTCACTCAAGACATCATGCATAATATTCTCTGGCAATTCGGAATTAAGAAAATCCAGTTCATCAGTATTACTAGTAGTTATATTTCCAGATTGTACAAAAACTTCTTGATGAGCAATATTATCTGGATCTAAATTTATTGTTTCATTGACTTCTTCAGAATCATCATGGTCATTGTCTGTATCATTTTGCATCAATCTAGGATCTGTAGCTACATCATGTTCTTCATCATCATGACCAAACATATTGCATTTCAAACATTTGTTAAGGACAAATTCATATTCAATAGGAATAACCAATTTCTGTCCATTGTGAAGCACTATAGGAATTTCATTTTTCAATTCTGTTTGAGTATCAGTAGAAATCAATGCTCTTGCATATTTGGTAAATCGTTTCTCTGTTGAATTAGAATCTATAAGAATAGGGATTGAAATAAAACTTGCTATCATCTGGATAGCTTTTTTTGTCCATAACTCCATAGGTAGACCATATAGTCTTACCCAGATCTGGATATTAGTGCTCTGGTTTTTCGAGAAATCATATCCAGGAGTCCATTCATCCACCAATAACAATCTGCTGAAATAAGAATAAGTAGATCCTTCCAATATACGAGAATAATCTTCCATAGATTCAATTGAACTGCAAAGTTATATTGAGGAGTAATATGCACATTGAATCCACTAGAAGGCTTCCAAACTTTTTGAATATAATCTTTGAGTTTTATTACAAAAAGTTTGAAATTGATCGGGATTAAAGCCAATGTATATTCCCATTCTAGATTCGATTCATTAAATATTTGCTCAGGAATAGAAACGAACTCTTCTGTAGGTTTAATTTATTCCAGATTGCGATCCTTTAATTTGTTCGATGGATTTGAAGATTTCGAACTCCGATCTGGATTAGATGAAGATGGATCTATTGACGATTTGATCGATGGGTTGAATCTTGAGGAGGGAAAGTTAATTTGAGGATTAGAATCTTTTGATATTTTTTTCTTTAACAGGATCCGCCATTAATGAAGAAAATCTGAATTTTTTTATGTATATAAAAATATAATCATATATATATATATATACAACCCATCCCGCCTAACTTACTTAACCCCTCCTCACTACCCATCCAACTTTACTTAACCTTAACTTAAGTCCGTGTTCATATTAAATTAGTTTAAGTAATCCATTTCTTTACCATGTCCAATTATGGTTATAATGGGCTAGACCTCCCACATTAGGCCTACAACGTTTGGATGCTGGATATGCCAGTCGGGTCCGGGCAGTCTTATTCCACAATTGGGCCTAACCTCGTTTCTTAGCCTGATTCTTATTTGCGTACTTAGACCTCCCACATTAGGTTCAACATTATTGGCTGCTGGATATGCCGGTCGAGTCCTGGCAGACTTCCGCCACTAATGTTACCTAACCTCGTGTCATAAGTACAATTAAAATTCTTAATTTTAATTACTATCATTCCATTTTTAATTAATTTACCAATTAATTAATCCTTTCCTTTTATAGGTGTCAATACCTATTTTGCAACAATAATTTGAATCAATAAACGGTCATATTCAAATTATGCCCTTTTTACCCAACTTTTCCTATGTCATTATATGTAATTAATTCTACGTTTCCCCATTTGAATGATATGCTCATTTCATATAAATATTATATAAACTATGCCAATTACAAATTCCCTTTATCCCCATTCCTAACTAACGTATTCACACGTATTTTGGCGGCATCGAGGCTATAAAGTAGCCCCGTCAAAACAATAAAAGGGAACATGATAAGGGTGACAGTTCAACATGTTTTGACATAAATATTAACATAACTGGCATAGTAACTAAGTAAATGGACATGTGATAATTATCATAATAAGGTAGACACCAAATTAATAACTTGTATTTAGGCAAGCATAATGAGATCTAGATTCAATATTAGGTGTCCAATTACCTAAATCTAGGATAGACAGGGTGGCATAATAACAACTTTAGATTCACATGTCAAGTTTACCACATATACCAAGGTATCATAATATAGCAAGTGAAAGGTGATTAACACCAAAATCTAGATCCAAGTAATGTCAAATTAATGGATGCACTATCATCCTAACATGGTTACAAATCAATGTTCATATAAACGTCATATTGTATCACCACAATCAGATCTTGAAAGTTAGATCTGTATTAACAAGTTCACATGTACCACAATATAATTGCGATTCAAGATTCACATAGGAAACATAGTAGAATGTCCACATATTAGATCTAGGGAAAATGACATAGTATGCTTGCATAAGTTCATGATTTACAGCATATACCTAATTCATAGTCTACCACAATTCACATTTGTCTATTTAAACCTAAAAGTGACTAGCACTCACAGAAAAAGAATGGATCTTGAATTCTGGGATCTGATTTCTGAATTTGTTAAGCTTAACCCTTAATGTAGACTTTGATTTTTATCTTCTATCTTGAATTTGATTTGTTATGGTGGAGGCTACGTTAGTTTAGGATGCAGCAGCATATAGGCTCATGAATGATTTTAGCTTAGATTAGGGTTTAGGTTAGATGTGATTAATAGATGTATTGGATTAATTAGAGCCTTTAGATCAACATAGGATCCATCCAAATCGTCTAGTCCAAGAAAATGCGTCACTAGGCTAATCAGAGAACGCCATGTATGCCCTAAAACTTAGGAATTCGCACAGGCCATTCTGGGCCGATAGGACCGATTCCAGACACCTTGAGTTGACCCCGGGTCTACCCAGCAGGGCACGGGTCGACCAAAAAAATAGGTTGGTTTGGCGTTTTGCCTTCCCGCTTCCGTTGTTTTGAATTTTTTTTCTTGAATTTTAGGTTGATTTTATTTTATTCATTTATATATACATACATACATTCCCCTTATATGTATACAAACTTCCAAGGTCCATAACTTTCTCATACATTATCCGTTTAACCCAAACTTTAGGTCTATCTTGACCAGAATTTTGAGACGAACGCAATGGTATAGTCTACTTTACTTAATTCTTCTTCTAAAAATTAAGTATTCTTCATTTTTCCAAATTTAATTTTCATAGAAAATACGGGGTGTTACAGTAAGCTCTATCTTCGCTCTTTGAGTTGAGCCTAATATTCATCGGGCTTGATGTCTTGCATTTGTATTATGTCGTCCTGTTTAGCTTAACCTTTCATTTGTCTCTACAGTTATATTGATGCAAGTATATTTTGTGTATCTACTCAACCATATGGTATTCAGATGATCCTTTTGTTATTTCTATCGTAAAGTAATTGAGTTAATGTAAGGTTTTTTATTTTGGTTACATAATGATATAGGACATGGCTTTGACTGTAGCTTCACAGTCAAAGGTAACCAAAGGATAAGAACAAGCTTGCTACCTGAGGTGAGTGCTTATTTCTTCTGTTGTGTGTAACTTTAATAAAATTATTTGTTTTGCTTGTACTTTTGTTCGAATAGCTTACACATATATACACACACACAACCCCATTGTATCAATTCCCTTTAACTTAAATGAGTTAGATTGGTGCCAAAACTGTATTCTATATAGTGTTACTATATATTTGGGTAGTTGGTTAGCTTGCAATTCTGCAAGTGATCATAATATCTTGGAATAGATATGTTTTTATTGCCTTGCATGACAACTAAAACTTGGGCCATATTGGCTGGTTCTTCTAAACCCATTCTTTAGGTTATGGATAGAGGTTAATTTCAAGATACATTCATAGCTAAGAAATTCAAACAAATGTTAAATGTTGTTGTACATGTGCATATTGCTTCTCAATACACTCAGACGGTCTAAGAAAGGTCAGGGATGGTCACACACTACGAAGGGTTGAACACGGCTGGGAAAGTTGCGCATATTAGAACGTTCATGGGTCTCCTCAAACGTTACAAGGGCTAGTCACATGGCGCAGTTTGATCTTACAAAGAAGTCACGCATGCAAGACCATCCCAAAAACGGTGCGACACAAAGGTTCGCACATCGTGGGAGGGTCGCTACGCTCATCCCCGTATCAGGAAGTTTGATTGATCAAAGCAAGGAGAAGAATTGTCCTATCAGTCAGATGAGAGTCCAAGACACTAGAGATCGCGTACGCACTCTATGTCCACTCACAGATTATAGCCCTAATCGCTTGCTCCTCAATCTGTCATTACTGTTTCAATCAGACATTTTCCTCCAATTAACGTGCTGATCACCCATCCGCCTACAATCAAACACTACCGCTTTAACCAACCCACTCGCCTGCATGGGATCGCTCACCTAAAGCTGTTCGAGACATAGGAAGTCGCTCACTCTCATAGAGTCGTTCGCTCTTGTAAATTCACCTTTACTGGACAGTTGGGGACGGTTCCTGATAGTTGGCTACAGCCGAGCGGTTGCATTTTAGTAAATAATGGGACAAGCAATTCAGACGAATTCCAGTTCAAACCTCCATAAGGGCTCACCTATAAATAGGTCACACCTTCCTCCAGGAAAAGGGGGGTCACCACGAAGTTTTGCTAAATTCCATCCTTATCCATTCCTTAAACAATTCAACAATGATCATCATTATCACCCGAAGATCTTTCATCCAATTTTCCATGGCGTCCGCTAAAATCCTATAAGTGCAGAAGATCCAAGACATCCTCCTCCTCCGTCTCCTATCAGTCTTTCTTCATTATAGATCCTCACATTCCTCTTTTGAATCTTGTGAATCTAAGCGAGATTTTTGTGTAAATGTGCGAATGTATTGAGAGAATAAAAAGATATACAAAGAATGAGAGTTGATATGTCTTGTAGTCATCATCATGACAATGCAAACTCTGTTCAAAATGGATGTAGGCCTAATACAAGGCTGAACCACTCTAAAACCTCATCTCCATTTTGTTTCGTTCGCATTTGTACTTTTGATTGTTGTTGAGTGTGGCTCCATTTATTTTCTAAACATATTGGTAAAGTACTATCCTTGTACCCTTGGTGTTTGAACCATTTTTGGTGAAAACATTTGGCACCCACCTTGGGACCGACTAGCATTTCCTTCCTTCACACCTCCTTCTAATTCCAAACAGCCTACCATTGAGATCCTAAATCGCCTCTTTCCTCGAGACCATGGATGGTTCAAAGAAAAATAACAAGTCCATTAAAGTTACCACGAATGCAGAGGATGTTCAAGATGATGATGTTACACCACAGGCTTTAAATCGAGAAGTCGATGAATCTTCTAGGCCATCCATGACACGAGATGAATTAAATATGGCTATGACCGGCTTGAACGAGAAAGTGGATGCCACAACAAAAATGATGATGGAAAGGCTTGATGCACTAATCAGCACTCAAATCAATCCTCTGCTACCAAATACGGTAAACGCCGTTAATGAAAAAGAGGATTCTTCTGCATTTGACCCTAGTCGGTCCCACTTTTCAGGGAAAGATGAGGGGTAAGCCGGTGTTGAAGATTATAAGATCAAAATCCTGCAACACGAGGTAAAGTATGCAACTCGGAGTGCCGCAAGTTCCACCAAAGGGACACTCTCCCAGAGAGGTGTAAACCATCGTAGTTCGGACCATGGTTGCCTTGGCAAAGGCATTAACGCCAGTTCCGTAGAACAAACAAATGACGAAATGCGTATTATGGACATGATTTAGCGAATAATGAAAGAAAGAGCAGTCCGAGAAGATGATGAGAAAGAATGGGAGTTTTCACCCAGTAAAAACCCATTTACATAAAGGATCTGACAAGAAAATTTTCCTAAGAAATTCACACCCCCGAATATAGCGCCTTATGGTGGAAATGGAGATCTAAACATCTTCCTATTCAAATACGATCAACATATGAACGGAGCTAGGGCAATCGACGAGATAAAATGCTTGTACTTCCCCATATGCCTAGAAGGTGTGGCTTCACTATGGCTCGCTAGACTCCCACCTAAGTGAGTTGATCAATTTGCCGACTTAGCGAGGAGATTACAAGATCAGTTCCGTCTACAAACTACCAAAGTAAGAGATGTAATGTCGCTTAGCGAAATGGAGCAAATGTCTGGGGAAACCATCAAAGCTTTCCTTACACGATTCCATGCTGTGGCAGCTGAGGTCATTGAACCAGAGCCTTGGTACTTATTGGCAGCTCTAAAAGGTGCTATCAATAAGAAGTTAGAATTTGGGAAATGGCTCAAAATGTAGAAACCCAAGACCCTGAAGAAGTTCTATAAGAAAGCCGAAGAGTACATGTGCATGGAAGATGATGCCCCAAATATCCAGAAGGGCACAGAAAGTAATACTGCCAAAGAAGGAAAAAGTAACGAGTACCAAATAAGGCAGAAGAACGACCTTGGGAATAAGAGAGGATTTATTCTGCTACATATGACTCTGAAGTAATCCCTCAGGTAAAGCCACAAAGGATCATAGAGGAACAAGCTAACTCCGGGAAATTCTGTTGGTTTCATAATCAGCCAGGGAATAACACAAATGAATGTTGGCATTTGAGAAGCTCATCCAAAAGAATCAACTTCAGCAGTATGTCAAAAATCCTCTGAACTCTCCAGCCATCCAGGGGCAGAGTAATGCCACTGGTCAACCCAGGCCATATGGGAAAGCCCAAACATCTGACTTACGGACAGTCATTGACTACCAACCATCAACTATAATTCAATATCAAAAGATAAAAATGAGCAACCACCATCGTCTTTATTTTACAATTACTTTGCTTTACTTCTTGCTATGTTCCTACAGACAATCTGTGATTTACTTGTACTGTACTAAGCAAGAGCTCTATAAGCTAAAAGTTATTTGATTACATAAATCATATGTTTGCTGGCTCACACTAAAATTAATCTCTTAAATATAGGTCCAAAAAAGAGGTGGGCACCACTTATTCGCGGCTCAACCATAACCGAAAACTTCCCAAGCACATTCTAGTTGGAACGATTCAGGCATCAAATGCCAAAAACACCATTTAAACCAAAGATAATCAAGCCAATCATCTTGCAAATCCCAAAAGAAAGAACCATCCTGGGTCAGGTGATGGGAATGCACCAAGCTAGAAAGCCACGCTTCTTATTGCAAAACAATTCTGAAATCCAAGCTGAAATGGGGTAACAAAACCATTCATAAATCCTAGCCGAAAGGGGGTGTCCAATTAAGGTCTCTGTTTGAGCTTAATAAACCAGATCAAACAGAACCGAGATTGGGTCGAAAACTTAAAACCCAAATCCTCCCCAGGGGACACGTACTCAAAACTAGTCTTCGAAGGGTTCGGGTCACTGGGTCAGTGAGATATGGGGTTAAGTACACAAAATAATAATAATAATACGTATATATACGAATGTGCGTTTAATTGAGTCTCTGAAAGGCTTGGGATGCGAGGTCAGTAAGAAACACGATTAAATGCATTGTAGGGTACATGCACCTTTTCCAGAGGAGGGCATATATTCGAATAAAAACATCAAAGGGTTTGAATTACCAAAGTATTAAGAAATACAAATAAGTGCGTAGTAAAATAAGACCCCTTAAGGGGAAGCAAAGAATTGAAGTGAAATTCTAAGATTGCAGCGAACTTCGATATGGGTGTATAACTATGATGTTAAACATGTTGTGAGACCGTAACTATCGTACGGCGAAAAAAGTTCAATCTGGTACGAATAAACCGCGATAAGAAAATAATATGCAACGTACCAATGGAAAAGATAATAAAGCAAAACAAAAATTCATCATAGAGTCATAAATCAGACACAGGGTCATAAAATGGGCAACACAAATATAAAGTAGCGGACGTGGACTGGCACTCACATATACAAGCAGTCTGAAGAACGTTACTCTTCTTTACCACCCCTAGTGCATTGCTTGGAGATGTCATCCCGAATAGCATGATCGTCAGTAAAGTGGGCCTCAAAAGCATTTTCATTTATAATGGAAGCATTTGCAGAAGAAATCTGAGAGTTTGAAACTTCGGCATCAGCCGAACAAGAAGTGTAATAGGAGACAATACTCGAAGCCGCTTTCCCTAGAGACTGGGCTCGTTCACATACTAGTATTTTCCTACCTTTATCTAAAGCATCACGATCTATTGCTCTAGGAGGGTCTCTTGGAGAGCACTGTCTTCTTCAACCTTCGAATATTTATGTACGTGTTCCCAAACAAGAGCCAATGTTCGAGGGAAATGCTTATTCAGAAAACTAAAGCTTCCACATTGATAACATTGAGAACGTAAAATCGGAACATGGTTTCATCAATTTTAATTTTGGCTCACTCAAGGTAATTGGTTAGCTTCGTTTTTTCCTCTTTGAAGGTTTGGAAGGCTGTATTTTGGGAGGTAATCTTCTCTTCGAGAGCTATCCTCTCCCGTTGAAAAGAATCTACAGTTTGCTGTTCTAAAGCCAATTGAGATTCAGCAAATTCTTTGCCAGAATGAGCTTCATGAATTTGCCTTTAGATGGCCTCAATCTCCCCCTGAGGCTTCTCATTTTTAGCTTCTAAGCTACTTGTCCTATTATCTTTTCTCTTCAAAGATGCAATCTCAAATTCCTGAGATTTAATCTTGCGGATCGGCTCAGTCCTATCATTGTCAAGAAGCTCAATACGCTTGAGGTGTCGAGTGTTCAACCTTTGGAACTCAAAGAAAAGTTTGTTCCATGATTCAAATCGGTCCCTATTAGTATCCACAGCTTTATCTATTTGTACTTCAAGTTGGTTCTTAACAATGTCCAGCTGGGTGGTCAAGTAGTATTTTATAGCGCTCAGTTCTCCAACGGCATTCTGATCATCGTATGGAAACAAGCCTAAGTCAAAATCTATTCCCCTCAAATCCCAACCTTCAAATCGATCTTTCAGCTTTAGTTTACCCGAGGCAATTTCATAAGGAGGTCTGTCGAGGATCGTTTGGATCTGACAGGAAGTGGAAACAATAGATTGAGAGGTTCTAGAGGATGATACCGAAGGGACTAAAAAACTAGGGACCAAGAGTTCGGTCATTGTATGAGGTTCCCTGGACTCATCCTCATCCTGTTCATCATTTACCCCCTCTTCCTTAGCATCCTCATCGCCTATGGCTTCTTTTTTAGATGTTTGTAAATGATCATGCTTCCTCTTCGTCCGCTGATTTGCCAGTGATGATTCAGGGGCATGATCAGTTGAGGAATCTAAAGGTAATCGAGGACGCTTTAAGCAGCGAGAAATACATGACTGTAGGAGTTTCTGTGGATTAACAAGACCACCTTGTTGAGAAAAGCTATCTAATAAAGACGATCCTATTTCTGAATTTGAAAAAAGAGAAAAGAAAAAACCTTAACACAAATATAAAGTATCGGGGCAAGATGAAAAAAGGGAAAATTGAAGTTGTTCCTGACGTTGCAAAACACTTTCCTAAATAGAAACAAGGGCTTTGGGAATTCATGTATTCAAGATTTAGAGGTTTAAATATTTGAACAATACCTTGGGTAAAGCCTTTAGCCAAATCAGAAGCATCAAGATCTTTAAAAGTCATTGAACCACCTTCTTCCTGGTTATCCCGAATGGGAGAACTTTCATCAATATTCAAAGCTTACTTAAAAGTCGCCCCGATGACATCAAGCTGCTCATTCTCTTTCACTAGATCAGAAGCAGTTTTGGAGGAGGTTGTGCTTACATTTTCCTGATCACGTACCTTAAGAGAAAAATCCTCCTTTTTAGCCTGGTCTGATGAAATCATGAGATCTTTACCCTTACGACGCTTACACGCTACCTTTTTGGTGGAAATTGGTTTGGGTTTAAGAATTTCTTTATTGCTTTTAGCGAGACTGGGGCACTTTTTCTTCGGGATCTTTTGACCGACGATTTCCTAGCAGCACCCTTTTAATTAGAAGCATCCACTGCGAAGGTGCGCAGAGGAGAAAGCAAGTTATAAAGACGCAGGAAATCTTTAGTAATCAAAATTTTCCTATTCCTCTCACCTTCCCCAACAACCAATAAAGAATTACAGAGATCTTGATTAAAGGTGACACTCTGATCAAAATCTGTTGTAGCAAAACCAAGGACTTGAGTAACGAGATAAAAAGAAAGAGAAGGTCTGAGAAGTAAATATACTCACCGCTTTCCAACCATAAGCCATAGAAACTGTTAGGGCATCGGACAAAGAAGTATTGATTAGGAAACCCTCGAACACTGTCCACCAGGCCATTAATAATTCTAGGACCCCATCTTTCTACAAAAATAATGGAGGGACACTAATTCCTCTTTATAAAAATATATAAGGAGCTCATATCTTCAAATGAAGGAGCACATTGCTTTTCTCTCATAAAGAGGATAAAAAGGCTTGTTAAAACCGCATAACCATTCGGGTATAACTGGTATGGGGCAGTGGCCAAGCTCTGAAGGATCATTTCCAGATAAGGATTAAAAGGAAGAATGGCCCCGCTTACCAGCATACCACAAGTGAGAACAACATATCCAGTTAGAGGAATATCTGCGAACTCTTTCTCACCGGTCAGCTTACTTTCTTCCTCTTTCGAAATTCCAAATTGATTGCAAAATTATTGAAACCACCTAAAAGAAAGCTCTGTCGAATGCCTTTCACAAATTATAGTGGAAAGAGCTCGGGGCTCCGGGAAACGTCAAGCAACATCTACCCGGGGGCAATATCTCATGTGATTACAGCAGTTTGGTCAGAATTTCCAGTTTGGCTAGACATGGTTTGGTTTCGGGACTCTAGGGTTATTGATAACGAGTTAGAATTCTTGCATAAATGTTATGTCATCAAGGAATTAATGTTATCAGAAGGACAGAAGCCGGGTAAGTGCAAATCAGAATAAAGCCATGTACAATCAATCCTTATAGGACAAATAGAAGTAACCCGGCCAAATTTAACCCATTTAGGAGTAACACAACTCAGATATTTCACTATTCACACAACATCTGCTTGGCTAGTCGTAGTGGGTTTCGATTATTAGCATACGGGTAACTAGGTTCCATATCTAAGTTCATAACGTTCTTGATATAAGCACGCATTACTATATCATGTCGACTACTTAAGTTCGAGTCAAGACGGTCGTGCATACTCAGACACGATAAGTCGTTCATAACCAACTTCATAGAGAAGCTGAGCTAAAATGTCCCATATAAAATTAAAGATGAGCGACAACAAAACTTAAACACAAGTATGCCCAACAGAGGAAAAGAAAATTTTCCAGATCAAATATGTTGACACACTTTTTTGGTAAAAGCTGTCACACTGAATATCGGGATAGCATTGCGCTCGGATATGGAGAATATCGTCAGAAGACAGGCAACGATTTGGTCAAAGTCGCATCACGAACAAAGAAAGGTCCGAAACTCCCATAAGACGACCTCTTTTGGGACCGAAAACAACAATTACGGAGCTGAGCTCTATAATTCTTGTAGATCTCTGAATTAGCTTCAGTTTGAGCTTTCGTTTGGCTCAATCGGACTTACGGTGTGAAAGTTACGCCCGTTTCCGCGAACTGGGGTAAATTGGCATCGACCGACGAATACTTGGATGAAGTGACGAAGCATCATTGGCTCGGATCGCGGGACCGACTCATGGGACCCACCTTGGCTCGTGGATTACCATCTCCTCCTGGCTCGTGATGCACCTCAGCTCGTGCACCCTCCCCAGTTCGTGGAACACTTGTAGACCACGACCCGACCACTCCAGCTCGTCACCACTTTACATCTCACCATCATGAACCACCGGCTCAGCTCGCCCTATGTGACCACGATCGACCCCCGAACATGCTCTTACATAGCTTGTTCTGACCTATTCTAAAGGCTATTCACACTCCTATTTTCCCGGATCAAGTGCCATGTACCCCATCACGAACTGGTCTTCCCAGAAGCTCTCCTACAGCTATAAATATACCATTTGAAGGCATTTTCAAGGATCTTTTGGCACTAACTCCTCAGATCTTCGACCATTTCTCTCTGCAAAACAATTTCAGCAGCAAAGGAGATAAATTCCACATCATAACGCGTGGATTTCATGTATAATCTTATGATTTCTTACCTCTTTTCTTTGTAAACACGAGGATTTCGTGTATAAACCGAGAGAATTGTAATTGTAACTTCTTAGGATTTAAGAAGAGACAAAGTGGACGTAGGCTTGGTTTGAGCCGAACAACTATAAAAACTTCGTGTGTCTCCTCTTTATTTACTGTTTTCTGCATTCTGTGATTTGTGATCTGCAATTGGGTGTTAGGCCCAGATTTTGGTCTAACAAAATACAAGATCAGAACAGATACAAATGACGAACATTTTTTACAAATTTCTCAATTTCATGATATGAAGACAAAAACCGTTGATAATTCGGATGGCAGTCAACAAAATTGCACAAGCATACAATAAAGAGATATTAAAAAACATTTCGACAGGCGCACTATTGAAAGACTGGAAAAGACAAAAATCGCTTGTTTAACCTTGTAAAGACCTAATTGGAATCACAATAGTCTTCGAGAAATCGATAAGGAACAACTTTGGTAAAAGATTGGGTCTTTCAGTTTATCAAGTTCACGTTTCAGATTCAATCGAAATAAGAAGAAAAATCTACTTACAAGCAAACGAACAATCTCAAATCTGGGCAAGTAGACCACCTAAGTCGATTTTGAAACTGCAAAGTTTCGGTGGAGGTACCACAAACGGTTATGGGCCGAAATGTTGAATAGGCCAAGGTAATCGGAATCTTCAACAATGAACACGTGCTTAGGACAATGCCTCCCTTAAAGATATTTTTGGAAAAAAGGAAATAAGAAATGGTAAAGTAGGGAGGCAGTACATAAAGTAAATGGAAGGTTAAAAGAACCAACGGGCTAAACCAACTCGTCAATTCGCACGTTCGTGCATGACATGCGAACGAGCGACCTTAAATTCCACCAAGTGAGTCAGCACTTGCACGACTGTAAACATATTAAGCATACATGTAGATACGAACCTTGCGAAAGCACAATCGCCGCACTATAAATCGGACTCAATCCATCAAATGACATTACATTTCATTATTTTGAAGCATGTAATCCTCGCAAGCTGAAAATTAGAAACTTCGAGGGGTAAGTGCTTATCCCTTAAAAACCACGTATATACTGGTTTATTAAGTCTGCGTTAGTATTATGGATCGGGCATCATTAGGGTCGGTTATGCAAAATGCTTCTCAATACACCCAGACAGTATGAGAAAGGTCAGGGATGGTCACACACTACGAAGGGTTGAACACGGCTGGGAAAGTTGCGTATATTAGAAGGTTTAGGGGGTCTGTTCAAACGCAACCAGGGATGGTCACATGGCATAGTTTGATCTCAAAAAGAAGACGCGCATGCAAGACCATCCCAAAAATGGCTTGACACAAAGGCTCACACATCCTGGAAGGGTCGCTCCGCTCATCCCCGTATCAGGAAGTTTGATTGAACAAAGCTCGGAGAAGAATTTCCCATCAGTCAGACGACAGTCCAAAGACACCAAGGATCACACACGCACTCTATGTCCACTTATAGATTACAACCCTAGTCACTCGCTCCTCAATCTATCATTACTTTTTCAATCAGACGTTTTCCTCCAATTAAGGTGCTGATCGTCCATCCGTCTACAATTAAACACGACCGCTTCAACCAACCCACTCGTCTGCATAGGATCTCTCACCTAAAGCTGTTCGGGACTTGGGAAGTCACCCACTCTCACAGAGTCGTTCGATCTTGTAAAGTCACTTTTACTGGCAGCTCGGGACGGTTGCTGACAACTGGCTACAACCGGGCGGTGGCATTTTAGTAATTAATGGGACAAGCGATTTGGACGAATTCCAGTTCAAACCTCCATAAAGGCTCACCAATAAATAGGTCACACCCTCTGCCAGGAAAAGGGGGAGCTCCAGTCACCACGAAGTGCTGCTGAATTCCATCCTTAGCCATTCCTTAAACAATTCAACCATGATCATCATTATCACCCGAAGATCTTTCATCCATTTCACCATGGCGTCCATTAAAATCCTATAAGTGCAAAAGATCAAAGACATCCTCCTCCTCCATCGCCTATCCGTCCTTCTTCATCACAGATCCTACCATTCCTCCATTTAATCTCGTGAATCTAAGCGAGATTTGTGTGTAAAAGTGAGAATGTATTAAGAGAATAAAAGATGTGTAAAGAACGAGAGTTGATGTGTCTTGTAAACATCATCATGATAATGCAAACTCTGTTCACAGTTGATGTAGGCATAACACAAGGCTGAACCACTCTAAAACCTTGTCTCCATTTTGTTTCCTTCGCATTTTTACTTTCTATCATTATTGAGTGCGGCTCCATTTATTTTCTAAACATATTGGTGAAGTACAATCCTTGTACCCTTGGTGTTTGAACCATTTTTGGTGAAAACGGTCATGGATAGAGGTTAATTTCCAGATATATTCATAGATAAGAAATTCAAACAAATTTTAAATGTACTTGTACATATCCAGCCTATAGAAGTGAAGGAGCTAGTTGTTATCCCTACCCACATACACCGTTGGGGACTTGATTCAAGCATTAGACATAGGCATCATATTTTCACTACCATCCTATATCAGTAAATCATTTTGTGTCATTTATTTCATTTTTATTAACAAGTGTCTACTATCTAAAGCTTTATATTTTACCAAAACTTTTGTTTTTGTTTATTTTCTTAGTAAGGGTGGGATTGATTATGGATCAATACAAATTGGCACCTTTATCGGAAGCAATATAATCAAGTGCGCAACAACTAATTTTCTGTTGCATTCGTTATCTGATCCAAACAATCAAGATAATAATTCTAATGACTATGAGGAACATGGATCGGTTAATCAAAGAAGAAACATCACTTGTGACAACCTGAATTTCGTCAGCCCGATTTTTTTTCAAAATTCTAATCTATCGAAACTCTTCTTGGTTTGTCTGGTATCTTGCAGAAAAGACAAAGATATAAAATATATCAGAGCTCAGAAAACATCTCACAGCGGAATGGATAAAATATAATATGATATAGCCTTACCCAGATAATAATATTGCCTAACCAGTATCCAAAGCTATCATATTTATGCCACAAATCTAACCTTCGAGTATGTTATGAAGAGGGGGTCAGAACAACAAGTTCTAGTGACTAGATTTAAACTACACATTTTGGATAACCCTACATATACCGTTCAGTTACGTTTTCTTATTTATTAGGTTACTAGGGTTAATAACACTCAAGGCTTATGCACACGTCATACCCATCAACTTCCCAGTGGATTAGCCTAATATAGTATATATGTAGCAACACCAACATTAAGGGACACCCCATGGTATCACACTCGCATGGTCTTAGCCGTAACGCCACAGAAATATACACAGTCCCTCATCCTATGCCGGAACGACATACGGATCTCTGTATAACAATGCTATGTTCCACATAGAACCGTCATCTCCATGTTACATAAGTGTACGGACTGCCACCTTCAATCGAATTAGATTCCATCATAGATTAATGCCCTAGAGTCTACGATACACCACCTAGAGCAGACATGCATGTATCTAGACTTTCTCACATACGTATTGATAATCGTACTCGATGCCTTAACCTTTATGATACACCATCCGGAAATGGTATGCATGTATTAGCACATATTATCTACCATGCACCGAGTTCCGTAATAGGGCTGTATAAGAAGCACAGAACTTGGTCGGGAGCTTTTTCAGATATCTATATACGCAGATGCTATGGTCTGCATTTTCACGGCGGCTATGGTCCCATCAGACCCCTCCCTCAACTAGTGAAAGGCAAACAGAATCGAGAGCTAGTGATGTGGCCTAGAAATACAACAAACAACATCCTAATTGGCCCGTCCAGCAACCAAAGCCTTGATAGCGAAAGGTTGACGAACTTTAGGTTTAGCACTCCGCATCACGCTTACTATCAATGGATGGTATCCGACGAGTACTATCAAATAGATGGTTAGACTCGCCAAAGGCAAACAGATAAAGTGGTTGTAACCTGCCTAGTCAAAAGAAAATAGGATCATCGAAGCACCTATGCCACCGTACAACCTTCTTACTGCACCCTATAGTAGTATTCAAGGTATATCACCAGGTAGTAACGCGCAGACCTAACCTCTAATATCACAACCTAGTTCTACCATTGTACAGAGGACTACTAGGAGTACCCTCCACGTCCCAGGAAGCAGCGTGCTTCGCCTTCTAATCCTACGGAGCCAGCACAATATCGGCAGAACATGCAGAATAATCAGGTGGACGTGCGCTCCCCTCATGTATCAACCACCACAATGATCAACCCCATTGGGTTATTCATCTTTAGACGTATGAACTAGTCTAAGCTCCTACGATTAATGTGTTATTAGACCCTATGTCTAAACATTAAATTACGCGCTTGCTTTACCTCATTAGATTTTTAGTTAACTTGGTTATTTCTATTCACATTGACTTCTCATTCGAGTTACCAAGTTCCTATTGCTTATTAATTTCAGTAATATAACTTAACCCGTTTAAGTTCATTAATAAGACTTTAACATATTATTCTTATCAGCAGATTTCAAATTCCCAAGTTTATTGATAACATGTTCTTCTTATCAGCAGGATTCAGATTCTCAAGTTTACAGAATAATTAATGTATAATTAAGTACAACTTATTGCATTTCATAAGTTTTCCCCTTTTTCTACTGATTACAAACAACAGGTTTCGGGTTTCCAAATTTATAGATTAGTTAATTTATAATTAAGTACAACTTATCTTGTTACATAAGTTATCTCATTCCCTTTATCATTAATTATAACCTAAGTTATAATTTCCACTTGTCCCTAGGACAAGCCTACCTATTATCTTTCCTTTTTCTATTCAGGTTTACTCATAATCGCTTATTATCATTCCTCATTCATACCAATTCTTTTACTGTTGTAACTTCCATTAATTTCCATTAATTACAACCAATGCCATTTATTTCTACCTTGTTATTCATTTATGTTTATATATGTGTTTATGCACCAGACCTCTCACATTAGGCCAACGACCACTTGTGGATGCCAGAATTACCGGGCAGTTCGGGCAGACCTCTAACATAAATTGGACTTAACCTTATGTCTTAGCAGCGTTATATGTATGTTCACGCACCAGACCTCTCACATTAAATTTACCACTTGTGGATGCTGGATTTGCCGAGCAGTTCCAGGCAGGCTTCTACATTGAATTTATCCTCGTGTCTAAGTGCGGTTATAATTTTCAATTTATTGTAAATTTAGGCATATTCATTCTTTCAAATTTCACTATAATTTTTATTTACAATCTTTTGGCATAATAATATTCCTAAACAATTATTCATGTTCATTGAAAATTTTATAATTACAACATTTTCAATAAATTCCAACTCAGACAGACGATTAGTGGAAAACGGGTCATATACAGCATTACAATTATTCCAAAATTTACTATAACTTAACATACAGTGTCCAATTAACAAGTTATTATAATATGTATATATACAACAGTAATCCTTTTCACATATTTTAACAAGTTTATGCATTTCAGCATATTTACATTTCAGCAGGTTTATATATTCCAGCAGGTCTACAATTCAGGGATTTATACACAGTAGATTAATCATTTCAACAGATTTATTATACATATTAACGGGGAATGCAAAATGATAAATATACCATTATCAAAAAGGCATAACTTAAATCCACCCACCTAATAGCTTTCCAATTCATGAATCTAGTCCAGACCTAGCATTCCATGACTCTCTTATTTAAATATAAAATTTTAATAATCATGGATTCGTAATTCTCATAATAAAAGAATAAGGAAAGGAAGAAGAGAAATCTAAATTGACTAGATCCAAGAATCACCACATTTCGATTAGAGTTTTGAATACCGATTTGCTGATATATATATTCTTTTACTCTAGATCTTAAATTAGAATTTCCTTACACTAATTATTCTATTTTTTTTGAAAAGATTCGATGAGGAAGTAGAATGGCAGAGCTTAGGCAGCCTCTCATAAAATATGAGATTTAGGCTAGGATCTGCTAGCCTATTTATAGGTATTCTATAAAGTGGACATGATCTTGTACACACAGTGCTGAATCAGCAACGAATATGGTTTGAAAAACACTCTAAACTCCTGGAACTAATCTTCCCAGATTTGGGGCGGGTCGACCCCTAGGTTGACCCCCAGGCTAGTGGGTCGACCCCTGGGACAACCCCACAGATCGACCCAGGCAAACGTGGGTTGACCCAATTGGGTGCCATGAGCGGTTTTGGGCACAATGTTTACAGTTTTAATGCTTTTTATTTTAAACATTTGATTAGTATCCCGTTATACTTTCATTGATTTATTTATTTATTATATTCACATATAATCTCCTTATATGTGTACAAAACTTCAAATGCACATTTTACATGTATGTATATATATAAACATAACTTTTATTTTGCTTTCAAAATTCAAACGGTGTTATACCGTTATTTAATTCTTACCTATTTTAATTGATTGCAAGTTTATTTTGAATTTATCCTTTGTATATATTAATTTTGCACATATATACACATATATTTACATATACATGTATACATATATTTTTATACTTCCATATATGTATAGTTTTCCTTTTATGTTCCTTTATACATATTTTCTCTTTAGAACATGTATTATTTTAGTCGTTTCTCTAAAATAAAAATATGGCACTAGCGGGAATCGAACTTCTAACTCACCCTTGGAAGCCACATGCTCTTACCAACTGGACTACATTCTCTTTTGTTAATAAGGCTAAAAACAATGGTGGTCAATGTTCTTTTCTTAAACCTCCTTTTAATGTTTGTTTTAATATTTCATTTGAATGTATCTCTTTCATTTTAAATCTGTTTTCTGCAATCCATAGGTCTAAATTGACCAGAAAATTGCCACGGACGCAATGGCGCTAATCCCATGACCAAATTATGGAAGCTCTTCAAATTTTATTTTAATTAAATATGCAGGATGTTATATTCTCCTACCCTTAGGAAATTTTGTCCCCGAAATTTGGTAAGGGTAAAATCAAGTAATTCCTCGCATAAATCACAACCATCATGTATGCATCCAATTTTTGCAAACATCTGTGCATTCGTGCAAAGTTTAATAAAACATTGTAAAACATGTATGCCTAAGCGGTACCTCCTATATGTATGCAAATTTCTCAAAAAACCTTCAAAAGTATGATGCACATATCCTAAATATACTTGCAATTCTACATGAATGCAATATTTTGAAAATCAATATATATTTTCATCCAAATTTTCCCACACTCTTGAAGTGCAAGAGCGTAGTTCATAAATTGTTGCATCCAAAATCCTACCAAGCAACTTTATTTTTTTCGAATTTCAGAAAATTCTAATTTTCTAAATTTGATTTCTTATGTTGTAAAATGGGGGAAGACAGAAAACTGTACATATTTTGTTTTTCTTTTTATATACCTTTCCCTAACTGTATTTGGATTGTATGAGACTATTAGATAAAGATTCCCTATTTTCCTATCTAAGCACAACCCACATAAGAAAACTTTCATTGTTACAGATCTTCTTTTTCAACCTATCTTGGAAAAATTTATTCTTATTCACCTTTTCTTAGAATTTTCAATTTTTCTTTAAGTTGATTTACAGAATTTGTTGTTTCCTTTTTAGTTATGCCGTTACTCTTTTCTTAGCTTATTTAACTGAATCCTCTGAGCTAAGTTTTGTTTCAAATAAGCCGTCTGGTCCATCAAGCAAGACAGGAAAACAAAAGCTCTACACGGCTATTACTAAGGGCAAAGAATCTCAGGATTATGTCCTCCTCAAATAGAAAAGTTCAAACCACAGGATCAATGACATATTTAGGTGTTATGCTAACTACCCAAGGGGAAAAAAATAATAGAACGATCCCAACAGAAATGTAATAACAGGTTTTACCCCAACAGGAAAATTAGCAACAGGAACTTACTTGCCTTTACTATCTAGTAGTCACCCTAATCCTGGCTGTGTACTACTAGTCATTTCCAAGAAACACCCTAGGCTTTTCAATGCCCAAGCATTTGACGGGAACTTACCATTTTTCCAAGATAATTCTCACTATCTACTTCATGGCCTCAAAACTTTTCCCGTCTCCCCTAGGCATTAGTCCTTACCTACTTCAAAATTTTAAAAATGTGGTTTGGCTTCCTCATTTAACTTTCCTTCCAAAAGTTAAAAGTGTTAAAACTTTATTTTTTTTCCTTATCAAAACTTATTTTTACCAAACCATAAAACAAGTCATTTTATAGAAATGTAAATCATTTTTTTTCAGATCACAAAAACTGGAGTAGATAAGGACAACTATTTCTTAATCAGGTTTACAACTTGTTCTTGCCTATAAGGTCAGTTCAGTTACTTACATGTAGATGTAAACATCTACTATATTCTTAATCTCTACAAATTATTTTGTCCACCCAACAAAATTTTATGTTAAAATAATTATCAAAATGACTGTCAAAACAATAGAGATTTCAAGACTTGAAAACACCATAAATCATCTTCCAAAAGCTTTTATAATTTCAAGTTCTCAAAAGAAAAAAAGGGGTTAGACTCAAAGTGGGTTTCCAGCTTACCTACGCTTTCCTAGACACTCCCACAAAGTCAATTCTCTCAACTATATATATTCCTAATCCATTTTTCTCTTTTTAACCTTTCCCAATTTATAAGGTTTTACTACCAAACCCATTAACCTGAAATAAGATTCACTTGGGATTCACCTTTCCTCCATACAAAGTATATTGTAAACTTGCCACCCAAATTACCTAAAGGTCTCAAATTTCCATATTCGTTCCTTTAGCGTACAAAATGGATATCCCAATTCTCACCATATTATGCCATTTCTATTTTGTGGATTCCTCTATGGGTCATGGTATATATATAATATTTATGTTTTAAAAATTAAAATACATTCACTTCCTATCTATATTGGAATCCTAAACCTAATCTCTGATACCAGATGTAATAACTCGAATTTGGACAGATCGATTTTTTTTTCCAAAATTCTAGTATATCAAAACTCGAGTTGGTTTGTCTGGTATCCTACAGAAAAGGCAAAGATATAAAATATATCAGGGCTCAGAAAACATCTAACAACATAATCTATAAAATATTATATAATCAAAATATAGTCTTACCCAGATAATAATACTACCTAACCAATATCCAAAGCTATCGTATCTCTTCCACAAATCTAACCCATGAGTATGTTAAGACGAGGGGGGTCAGATCACAAGGTTTGTTGACTAGATTTAAACTACACATTTTGGATAACCATACATATATCGTTCGGTTACATTTTTTATTTGTTAGGTTACTCGGGTTAACAACACTCAAGGCTTATGCACACGTCATACCCATTTACTTCCCAGTAGACTAACGTAATACAGTATATATGTAGCTACCCCAACATTAAGGTACACACTATGGTACCCCGCTCGCAGGGTCTCCGCCGTAACGCAACGGAAATAAATGCAGTCCCTTATCCTACGTAGGAACGACATATGGATCTCGGTATAACAACGTTACGTTCCGCATAGAACCTCCATCGCCATGCAACGTAAGCGTACAGACTGCCACCTTCGATCGAATCAGATTCCATCACAGAGTAATGCCCTAGAGTCTACGATACACCATCTAGAGCCGACATGTATGTATCTGGACTTTCTCAGATATGTAACGTTTATCATACTCGATGCCATAACCTTTACGGTACACCATCCGGAAATGGTATCCATGTATTAGCACGTATTATCTATTGTGCACCAAGTTTCCTAATAGGGCTGTATCAGAAACACAGAACTTGGTCGAGATATTTTTCAGATATCTGTATACACAGATGTTATGGTCTGCATTTTCATGGTGGTTATGGTCCCACCAGACCCTTCCCTCAACTAGTGAAAGACAAAAATAATTGAGAGCTAGCCACATAGCCCAGAAAAACAACACCCTAATTGGCCTATCCCGCAACCAAATCTTGTCCCGCAACCAAATCCTTGCTAGCGAAAGGTCTATGACATGTAGGTTTAGCTTTCCGTCTTTGCACATCACGCATCACGCTGACCGTCGATGGTTGGTATCTGACAATTGCTATCAAGCAGATGGTTAGACTTGCCAAAGGCAAACAGATAAAACGGTCGTAACCTGCCTAGTCATAAGGCAACGGGATCGTCAAATCACCTATGCCACCCTACAGCCTTCTAACAGCCCCCTATCGTGGCAGTCAAGGTATACTCACCCGGTAGTAACACGCAGACCCAATCTCTGCAAGCACAGCCTAGCGCTTCCACCGTATAGAGAACTACCAGGAGTACCCTCTACGGCCCAAGAAGTCACGTGCTTCCCATCCAGTCCTTCGGAGCCAACATAATATCTGCCGA
The DNA here is from genome assembly GCA_030737875.1 of Allium sativum. NCBI lineage: Eukaryota > Viridiplantae > Streptophyta > Magnoliopsida > Asparagales > Amaryllidaceae > Allium > Allium sativum. The sequence goes on from CM060921.1 coordinate 744,504,037, forward strand.
ACAGGTAAAATAATCAAATGTATGTGAGCTCCCTTCGTGTATCATGCCACCACGATGATCAACCCCGTTGGGTTGTTCACCTTCAGACGTACGAACTATTTCAATCACCTCCGGTTATTGTGTTATTAGACCCTATGTCTAAGCATTTAATTATGCACTTGCTTTATCTCATCAGATTTTTAGTTAACTTGGTTATTTCCATTCACAATGACTTCTCATTCAAGTTACCAAGTTCCTCTTGCTTATTAATTTCAGTTATATAACTTAACCAATTTAAGTTCATTAATATGCCTTTAACATGTTATTCTTACAAGCAGATTTCAGATTCTCAAGTTTACGGATAACATGTTCTTCTTACCATCAGGATTCAGATTCTCAAGTTTACAGATTACTTAATGTATAATTAAGTACAATTTATTGTATTTCATCAGTTTTCCCTTTTTTTCTCTACTGATTAAAGACAATAGGTTTCAGGTTTCCAAATTTACAAATTACTTAATTTATAACTAAGTACATCTTATCTTATTATATAATTTATCTCGTTCCCTTTTTCGTTTATTATAACCTAAGTTATAATTTCCACTTATCCTTAGGACAAGCCTACCTATTATCTTTCCTTTTTCTATTCAGGTTTACTCATAATAGGTTATTATCATTTCGAGTTCATTCCAATACTTTTATAGTTTAACTTTCATTCATTTCCATTAATTACAATCAGTGCCATTTATTTCTACCCTGTTATATACATATGTTTATGCACCATATTTCTCACATTAAGCCGATCACTTGTGGATGCTGGATTGGCCGGGAGGTTCCGAGCAGACTTCTACCACAAGTTGGACTTAACCTCGTGTCTTAGCACCATTATATGTATGTGTTAACGATATTTTTCGTCAACACCGAAGATAGGTCAATGGAAATGTACCTAGGGGAAAAAATAGGTTGTTTAGCCTTCACAGGTTCGAGTTTGTTCACCGTCTCCTAGATATCAAGATTTAGAATCCAAAAGAATAGTTACTCTTCCCTCATTGGGGTTAGAATCACGCTTAAGTGATTCAAGAACCAATAGTTATATTGGGATGAAGGATTCCTAAGCGCAATCCTTAACGAAATGACTTAATGACTAGTAGAGATGGGTTCTGCACTGAGCTTATAGAAGGGTCTAAATTTGTAGGAAAAAGGGTGTTTCGCTTAGCTTACAGAAAGGTTTGGATATAGACTCGTATAAATGTAGGAAGCAAACAGTACGTTGTGGAAACAATAATTGAGAAATCATATAACAAATCCCATGAAGAAATACTTTAAGTGTTTATTCATACTTTGTTGATCTTTTATTTGGAATACATGAATAGAATAGATGAAATACCCAAGTCAATCTAAGAATTAGGGTTTACTCTAGAGAAAAATAATACAAGAGTAATAATGAGGAAAATCATCCCCAAAACGTGACCCTTGGGATCTTATTTATAGATATTTCAGGGCCCCTTTTGTTGTTGGGCCATTAAGCTTGTAAAAGCCTCTATCAGACGCTTTTCACCTTGATCTAGGATGCTTGGATTCCGGCCTCCTTTGCGGTGCTGATTATAGCTTCCGGAGTGAGGGTCCCAATAAGTTGGGGCTTCTTCGAGATTGATACTAACTTGTCGATGTAAATGACTTTTGGAAGGCATTCGTACTCCCGGTAGTGGCTTCCGGTTTTCTCATGTATACTTTGAGGAGCTTGCCCTCGCGATGTATGTAGATAGCTGTCGGTTTGGAACCCCTGTTAGTGTCAGCCTAGGAGGATTAGTACGGATAACTTGTATCCCTTCTGAGGTTTCGTTTTGCCTCCCTGTGGAGCCTTCGTTTATACTTGGTCTTTTGGAAGGTGGCTTCCGATGATCCACTTATCATCTATCAATGTGACCTTCCGATGGTTATACAATAGATGTTTTGGAAGCTGGATCCGGATAAACTTTATGCGTTTTAAGTCTGGTATCTTTAAATGTCTTTATCTCCTGATGTGTCAATATTAAGTAAGTTAACAACGATAACCCTTCCGTCTTTCTAGGTTTTTATTAGCAGCTCTCTTTCCTCCCACTTTATTAGTTTCTGACTTTGATGACCTTTCGTTACAGATCTCTCCTGCCGAAAAGACCTTGTTGGTAATCTGTAGATTTTGAATTCTTTTTAGTGTTTGGCTCTTGCTTTTGGAGAATTCTTGTGTGCTTATGTTCATCCGATTTCCCCTTTACTGGTAGCTTGCTTCGAAGTTAATTTTGGTAGAAAAATTTACCCCTCAGCGAAGGGGGTATTTTCAACTTTTTAAGTCAAGCTTTTCTTGGCTAAGAGGCTATAAGATTTTGATCACACAGAGTTCCTGACTTTTTTGCTTTTCCAATATGAATCCTGCTCGTTGATTTGATTTTAGATGTGCGACAGAGATGAAAAAGGTGATCTCGTGACCAAAAGAAATCTTCTTTTATTTTCTTCCTCTTTCCTGTATAACATTTTGCTCAAACGAGGTTACTATTCATCAAAATGTACCATGCTACTCTTCAAGGTTCAGGCTTAACTAATCATAAGTATTCTTCTTTAATCTTAATCGTTGGTTTTGATTATGCCCTGAATTTGGGTTCAGCGGCCCTGGTGCAGATTAAACTCCCGACAATCATTTGAGATGATGTCTAATGGTGATTTTAATGAATCATGTCTGCCCCCATCATTATCAGGATCTGGGAAGCAAGGTTTTATATAGATAACAAGTTTATTGATAAAAGGTAATCTAAAATGTTGACATCAATCTTCATAGTAAAATATTATCGTCTAATGAGTTAACAAAAATCTATATCATTTGTTCGCCTAAATGTAGTTTGCATTCACTTGTCGAATGGAAACAAAATTAGAACACAAGTTTATGTAACAATATCACCTGGCAGGACTATGTCTGGGATTCCACAAATTGATGACTCCAGGTAAAGAAAATCTGTTAGGCTTTGTTCAAAGGAGGTATCCATATTCCAATGTTTGCCTGTCAGTACTCAGGGAGAGGTAGACACTGTTTGTCGTGGTTTTGGTATGGTCGGAATTGACGCCATTCCTGCTTTTCCATTAGACTCTATCCATCATCCGCTAGAAGGTTATTTCGCTTATACAATGACTCACATGCATTATGGGAGCTTCTTCCCCTTCCTGGAATTTGTGCTTACTCTTCTACGCAACTTGAAAGTTGATCCTATTCATCTTTCTCTGAATGTGTACACTCTTCTTTTATGCTTGGAAACCCTGTCATTGGAGACATGCTGAACTTCTCTTAATGTCAATGTCCTGCAATGTCTTCTTTGTTTAACAGAGGGTCGGGACCGCTTATCCTTTACCCAAACCCCACAAAGAAATGGGATAGTGGCCTTATTATTGAGCTTGGAAACCGGGGGGATCATTTTTTCGTCATAAGGTGTCCTACTGGTGTATCCGAAACTTATATTGATCCTGGTAGAAAATTCTTCTCTCTTCCCTTTTTTTGTCATTATTTCTTTCCATCCTCTGTCCCCAAGGGGGTGAAGCTTGGGGCGAAGGAGCTTTAAGTTGTTGAGGACATGGGTGGAGTTCATGATGAATTGAGGCAGCATTCTATTCTACTATCTTTGAAACCTCTTCGCAAACATGCCCTTTTACCCTCGGGACAATATTTTCTAGGACAACCTTCTCTTCTACATTCAGTTTTTCTTGGGGATGATTCACATATTTCTCTAACTGCTTCCACCCATCTTAAGTCTTCATCTAAAAAGAGAGTAGCTCCAACTATTAGCAGTGGTTCTATTAAGAGATATAAAAAGGCAATTTCATCTCTCATCTTTTTGACGATGAAACTGTTGAGTCTCCCAGTAGTCAATTGTTGTCCAGTCCCTTTGCCCCTTTTCCTAACAACTCTCCTAACACGTGTTCTTCTTCAATGGAGACCAGAAGAAGTGATTTTGTTGCTAGATTTTAAGATCCGATTCCCTGGGAGTTTCAGATTTGAGAGATTGCTAGCCCCTCTTCCCTCTTATCGACAATATGACCCCGTAAACGCTCCGTTACCAACTTCGGACAATGACGGCATTGTTAGATTTGTCTTACCTTATGTTGATGTTTCCGATATATCAGGGTTTGCTTTTATAGATTGGTCCAGTTTTTGTCTTCACCTTGTTAAGAGAAAACTATTGGTTCATACTCTTGTTCTCCTAAATTCCTTATTTGTTGGCCTCATATAAGGGTTAATCGTCACGTTATCCTTTTTCAGATATCCAAAGGTTGGTACGTTGCTTGAGCAATTGCAACTTCATTATCTCGTGAAATGAAAGAGCTCAAAGAAGAGAAGGCTGCGTTGGAGTCTAAGATCTATGACTTAACTTTAGCAAAGAGCAACAACGGAGAAGCATCTGGTCAGATGAGAGTGTCCCTTAATGGGAAATATCCGACAATAGTTCCTTAGCTTCCAAAGTTTCAGCCCTTATGCACGAGCAGTCGGATATGTTGGTAGTGCATTCGAAGAGATTGAGAACAAAAGAGACAACACTTTCCAACGCTAAATGGATAATTTATGAAACTTAGGATAGGATTTCCTTGTTTTTGAGCGTACATCTTCCAGGCGTAGTGGTATATTATCAAAAGTCTCTCTCTTTGGCCTATTGCGATAACTATAGCAAGTTTCAAGATATGGATTTTCCTTCCATCCATCCATCCATCCCTTCAGAGTAGAATCTTAGGGCGAATTAGGTTAGCCAGCAGGATATTGAAGTTTCTAAAGGGAACAAGAAGAGGGTTGAGGATCTTTTATTTGTTGAAGAGCTTCCCGATCATTCAGTGCCACGTAACGATAAAGACCTGACTTTGCGTATTGGTGGTGATGACATAGTTAGCCACAACAATGATTCTGATCTCAAGTGTGGGCATGATAAGGATAATAGGGACGAAGGTATGATTTCCGTGTTTGTAAATGACTCCTTGGTCCTTTCGATTGAAAATTCATTACATGTTTCAGTTACTCCGTGTGGAGATGGTGGGTTTGCTGAAGAAGTCATTCTCCCAGAACCTGGCGAGAAGGAACATATAATGCAAACAATTTCCCCTATATCTTAGGTATGAATTTGTATTCTTGAGCGTCCTCTTTATTTGTAGGATTGATCCTTAATGACGTATTCCTATAGTGATAAAAATCTTGTTTTCACTAATTATTCTATTTCCAAGGGCGGCCTGCACTCTCTTTCTCTAAGCTGAGGAGGGAATTTCTCACAAAGTCCTTATATAAATCTGGCAGAGATTGCTTTTTAAGATAACTTAAGCTTATCTATATAAAGTATCCTTAGCTGTCTTTTAACTTCCTGGGAGACGATAGGGAGATGATATTAAAGAAACTTAGGGCCCACCATGTGAAATTGATATGTAACATGAACAAAGGGAGCTATGGAGAGAAAAATTAATTTGTTACACCCCCTGTACTCGATGTTAATTTGCATGGATATGAAATGCATCTGTATTCACTTTCTTTCTTTTGTAGATAGTTCTGTGGTATAATATTGATGTTTATTTTACGAAAATTGATCCTATAAGCGGTAGCTCATTATTTTATATGAAAGGAAAATTCACTCGGAGACATTTCCTTTTACGTTCATAAGGGCAATCATTTTACTCTGCTCCCAGAGGACTTCCTGGGGGACTCTCATAGCGATCCTGTTAATAGATCTGCCCTGTCCGAGGAACTACTTGTGCGATGCTTGAAAGAACAAATAGGTATATTGGAGGCTCAGATAAAGGAAAAGGATAAAAACATCCACAAAGTGAAGAGGGATATAAAGACAAATCCTTCTATTGATTTCGATGAAGAAAAGGATGAACTCCACCGTCAAGTCATTGATTTAGAGGCAGAACGTGATGATGTATTGACAAAATGCAGAGAATGGAAATTTATCTTTGGATGTACTCTTGAAACCTCCATTCTTGAATTTTTGCGAGCCTCATCCGATTACCCCTTCATCGTCAGCTTGCTTCGGAGTTAATTTTGGTAGTAATAGTATGTTCATGCACCAGACCTCTAACATTAAATTAACCACTGGTGATTACCGGGTTTGTCGGGAGGTTTCGAGCATGCTTCTACCACAAGTTGAATTTAACCTCGTGTCTATGTGCGGTTATAATTTTCTATTTACTGTAAATTTAGGCATATTCATTCTTCCATATTTTACTGTTATTTTTATTTACAATCTTTTGGCATAATATTCTCAAACAATTATTCATGTTCATTGCAAATTATCTAATTATAGTATTTATAGTAAATTCTAACTCAAACAGATGACTAATGGAAAACGAGTCTTATACAACATTACACTTATTCCCAACTTTATTGTAACTTATTTTACATTGTCCAATTAACAAGTTATTATAATAGTTCTATATACAAGAGTAATCCTTTTCACATATTTTAACAAGTTTATACATTTTAGTGGATTTACATTTCAGCAGGTTTATATATTTCAGCAGGTCAATATTTCAGTGGATTTATACAATTCAGCTGATTAATCATTTCAACAAATTTATTATGCATATTAATGGGGAATTCCAAATTTTAAATATGCCATTATCAAAAAGGCATAACTTAAATCCACTCACCGAATAACTTTCCAATTCATGAATCTGGTCCAGACCTAGCATTCCATGGCTCTCTTAACTGAATTTAGAATCTAAATAACCATGGATTCACAACTCTCGTATTAAAAGAAAAAAGGAAGAAAGAAAAGAAATCTCAATTGACTAGATCCACGAATTTACCTCACTTCGATTAGAGCTCTGAACACCCATTTGCAGATGTACATTCTTTTTGTCCAGATCTTGAATAAGAATTTCTGCAGACTAATTATTCTATTTTTCTGAAGAGTTTTGAGGAGTAAGAAGAATGACAAAGCTTAGGTAGCCTCTCAGAAAATATGATATTTAGGCTAGGCTCTACTAGCCTGTTTATAGGTGTTCTGGAAAGTGGATATGATCTTGTACACGCAGCGCTGAGTCAGCAACGAATATGGTTTAAAAAACAGTCCAGATTCATGGAATGAATCTGCCCATATCTGGGGTTGGTCGACCCCTGGTGGGTCGAACCCTAGATCAACCCAAAGGTCGACCTAGGCAAACGTAGGTCGACCCAACTAGGTCTCACGACCAGTTTTGGGCACGATGTTTACTATTTTAATGCTTTTAATTTAAACATTTGATTAGTATCCCGTTATACTTTCTTTGATTTATTTAAATATTATATTTACATATAATCTACTTATATATATATATTCAAAACTTCAAATACCCATTTTACATGTATATATACACATAAATTTTATTTTGTTTTCAAAATTCAAATGACATTATGTTGTTATTTAATTCTTACCTATTTTCATTGATTGCGGGTTTATTTTGAATTTCCCCTATGTACATTTTTTTGCACATATCTATGTATATATTTGCATATACATGTATACATATATTTTTGTACTTCCTTATATGTATAATTTTCCTTATGTGTGTTTATACATATTTTCTCTTTAGAACATGTACTATTATGGCCATTTCTCTAAAATAAAAATATGGCACCTGCGGGAATCGAACTTGCACTTCTCTCTTGGAAGCCACATGCTCTTACCAACTGGACTACATAGACTTTTGTTAACAAGGCTAAAAACAATGGTGGTCATCGTTCTTTACTTATACCTCCTTTTCATTTTTTTGTAATATTTCATTTAAATGTATCTCTTTCATTGTAAATCTGTTTCCCGCAATCCATAGGTTTAAATTGACCAGGAAATCGCTATGGACGCAATAACGCTAATCCTGTGACCAAATTTCTGGAAGCTCTTCAAATTTTATTTTAATTAAAAATACGGCGTGTTACATCACTTAATTACAACTTTGTATTTTCTTGAATTTCCCCTTTGCTACAACAATTCCAACTATCCGAACAATCAAGATTTCATTTACCTTCAACACATTATTCTTCTGGTAAGCTAGACTATATATCTTTATATTTTGTAGTTCCGCTAGGATATTTCTCTATTTAAATTGCTATTTCTGCATGTGTTTTAAATTGAATTTAAATGGCTAAACCCATTAACTGACTTTTGAATATCTAGAATTTCGCTAATGTACAATTGAGATTTTATGCTTTGAAAAAGTTTGTGGAATAAGTTTTGATATGTGCAAATGGGTAGGTGTAACAACCCGAATTTCCCCACCCTTCGAATCCACCGTAAGGCCCTATCCGAAAGATGGAAATCCTCGGATTATTAACTTTGGGCGCACAACACATTAGAACAAACAATAGAAGACTTTTATAAACATCATTATAATGTTACATCAGAGTACATCGAAAATTATACAGCGGAAGATAAATTTACAATAAATGTAATACAATGCACAATGGAAAGGTATAAACTAGCACGGCGGAAAACTATCAATGCTCTGGGCATAGCTTTTGGCTTCAATCAAGAATCTTGCCCAGTGAAATAATTTGCAAAACAAACTACTCGACTGCCCATGTGGAAAATATGGGCACCCGAGTTTGCAAGAGAAAAATAAACTACGAGTTAGTCATGGGACTGGTGTGTGAACCAAAACAGTTATTAAACTTTTATTTTAAAGTTAGGTAAATCACGAGACCAGACTGTATGACACAGAATGAGTTTCCTCCTATGAATACCATAAAACAAAACTCGCAATGCTAAATAAAAGAACAATGAAACTATTATAAGACTCCGGTCCCATCACACAATGCAACGCAAACCGTAGGTTAGAGTTTTACCTTATAATAGCTAAATATGCTTGATACGTGAAATTTATCTTTTATTAATATAAGTGTTTAGTGACGAAATCAATTTCGAAAGAAAATATATCAATCCTAGACGGCATAATACCCTATCCAATTATGTCGCCATATAAGTATACAACTAAAACCATAAAGCTCATATTGGAAAGTTGGATTTCCAACATGATGGCTGCTGATTCGAAAGATCAATCACATAGTGAAATACTCCACACCTTACGTCCAGGGCTTTTGGAAAACCCTGTAATGCACGTCCACACTATATCCAGGAAACAAGTATCACTATAGCTTACGTCCAAGACTTTGGAAAACACCGCTTACTTTATCCTTCTGGGAATTAGGTATAAGCCCTATCCTGACCTGGTTTGGAGCGACCACACCCAGCACATGTCGGTCGACTGAATCCATAACAACCCTAAAAGTTGTCATCTATTCTCATCTTGTAAGTATACTGATCTAATCGTCAGTTTACCACCATACTGGTGTGTGAGACTCGCGAATTAATGCTACACAAAGCTAAGCTACTTAAAGCTGTGCTTTGATCATCAACCACAAGGCTCTGCTTTTCAACAAAAGCCTTGATCCATGCATCTTAGCATGCCATATGGTGAATTCATACCATATCATTGAGGTATACCAATATATAACCTCTAAGCTCATATGTCTCAGAGAAGGGTGTTAAGCAAGAGAATTAATTCTCCGCCACCAAACAAATATATATTTAGTAGAGATCAACAAATACAACAAAAAGAATACAATGTCAGACATACAATCCATTTGCAAGTCCGCTCTGGGTCTGAACGAAACCAGAGGCACCTTATTCCTCATCCCATATGTCCAATACAGAAGAGAGGCCCTCGCATATCCGAACAATCAATAAGTACGTGCGGACCACTACCACTATAACCCCTTCATGGGAGCTACCCAAATCCAGGGCATCAGTAGTAATCAATTCAGTGTGAAGATCGCTGATCTTTAACCACCGTATTCAATATCTTCGACTATTAGTTGTCGCATTAGTTATTCAGAATAGGTTAAAACCGATCCTTCCGAATAACAGCCTCAACTTTCAAATCAAGTGATATAAAAAATATCATACATCTCATTTCAAATTCAGAATATTTTTTTATTCAAACATTCCTTACACTGGGAATCATTCCCGTAAATATTATTAAAGATTTAATTCATTTAAATCTCTTGTTTAAATCTTTCTTTGAAAACCATTGCAAAAGATTTTGAGTTATCTTTTAACAATCTTAAACCAAATCAAGGTTTATCAAACTAGTCGGGATTTACAAGCCTTACCAAAGTAATCATTCATTTATTATCCCAATCCCAACCTATTCATCCCTTGGAGCAAAACTGATGGTACTCCATATCTAACACCCATTGTGTTATCGGTAAATTCAATTACCACTTAACGTTCAAATCTAATTAAAGATTTAACTAACGCATGGAACAAAACTGGTGGTACTCCATTCTCGTTCGTTTCTTGAATTCGGTAAATTTTTATTACCTCATTCACCTTTCAATCTAATTAAAGATTCATTAAAACTCCATCTTAATTTTAATCTTCAAAAATCATTACTTAATGATTATTCAACTTTAGGAAAATTAATTTTGTGTTTAATGGGTTGAGGAACCATTGTCATTTTAAACACAATTCAAGATAAACCCAAAATCATCTTCCATAAAAATGGAACCTTCACGTAAATCATAACAGTATATAATTGATATAATTTTCCATATCAGACTAATACTATAGGTGGAATAGTAGCAAGGTCTTTTAAATTACATATATAGTAATGGTATTCCTTTATAGAAGCTCATTTTGATTATCACTAGATCGAGTTCCACTCAATTCCAATTTAATATATTAATTTGGAAAAACTTTACTTTGGCAAATTCCCTTAAATCTTAGTTGAAATATTTATAAACTCCAAATAATATCTTCATGGTTACTTGAGTTTAAGAACTAGTGTCATTTAAAACACAGACCCCAACGAACCCAAAATCAACTACCATTTAATTCCAATCATATTTGTTAATTGGAAAACTTCATTAAATCTTAGTTAAAAGATTTATTCTTTTCTCAAATAGGTTTAAAAAGAGTGATATTAAAGACACCATTCACAACGAAACCAAAATCCAATTTGACAATAAATACAAGGCTCTACAGAGAAATTATATTGACTTATATTCAATATCAAATTCTGAGACCAACGAATATTGTATTGGGAATAATAATATCCGTATATTCCAAATTCATCAACAATATCCATGTAATCACAGAATCCAATATCGAAATATTCCAAAGATTATTTCCATTCAAATCCATTCCAATTCATACATTGGAAAACTCTGGTTAGATTGAAACCATTTCAATTCTTTATTCTAGTTTTATCTAGTTCATTTAGATTAAAATATCTTTTATCTTTACAAACATGGAATATTTCATCCAAAATCTTTTCAAATCATTTATTATGATTTTACATAATGTACTCATGTCCATCCGAAATGGGACATCAAAACCACACTTCAACATTTAACTGAATACTATATTAAAATATTCGTTTCATTCTGGGTTGAAATGAGATTCAGTCAACTACCATATAATTTTAGTTATATAGATTTGATACATCGCATGTATTAAAAAATGTGATAAATGACAATTTAACATTCAATTCACATCCAGAGTGCAATTTGCAACTATGTAAGCATTAAGTAATTAAATAACGCTTATAACAGTCTGTCAATCAATCGGTTGACATACAGCTAAACATAAGGAGATATGTGAAGTTATTATCATCTCCAGACCCGTTTGGGGTTTTCAACCATCAAACATATATTATTATTTGTATACTTGGGCGATGTGTAAAATTATCATCCCAATACCAGTGTGGGGTTTACATCACAATCCATGTGAATTTATCAACAGTTTAATAATAATAGCATTAAAACCGTAAACATCCATCAATCAACAAACAAATATTGCAATTACAGACAATCGATACATATTCAATTATAAAAATAAATAACTATACAAATATTTTGATTGAGAGATTTCTCACCTTGGTTTCCACTCCGTCAGTCTTTGATTGACGGTTCTAGTGTTGTTAAATAACGATGAGCATTCAATTGTTTACTTCAGACGTTTTCCTCCCCCAAAAATTTCCATCAGCTCCAAATCACTCCAAATTAGTTTCATGGCAAATCCCTTGTTATGGTTCCTAAGGATCCGGTTTGACTGAATTCTGATAACGTATGAAAAGATTGTTTAAATTAAATTAATTATTTCACCCTTTGTTTTTTTTGTTCAACTATTCACCTTGCTTGTTTTCCTCCACCAAAAATTATCATGAGCTCCAAATCACTACAAATTTGTTTCATTACAAAACTCTCGTCGATACAGTTCCAACGCATCTTGTTTCGTTGAATTCCGAGTTCGTACAAAAAAAGTTTTGATCGTTTTAATTTTTTTTAACCTCTGTTCGGCTATTAATATCCGAGGAAAGGCCTTCTGCTCGGCCATTAATTGCCAAACGACTGTTAAACCCCAATTCTTTTACAATTTTGCATAGAAAACATGTTCGAAATGATATCGTCCAATGCCCGAAGGCCTGTGATGTTATACACATGTAAATGAGGCTTCTATAACTCACCGAAGCAACTCATAACACCAAACTCACATGCACAAACATTCATACAAGATATTTGCAACAATTTTTTATTATAAGTTTCAAAACAGTCAAATTTTCTAACAAAAACAATTAAATACGATTTAAACGACTTGTGAAGACTTAGAACTTTGTCGGGGCGGCAACGTTGCTTCACAATATCACCAAATCAACTCATAGCTTATGAATTAGATTGTGTGGACAATTCTAATCAAAATTTCCAATTTAATGAAACATGAATATATGAAACCGACTAAGTTTCATTGGCCTATCTAATTCACTAGCATATGCAAACTCAATGAACTCTAAACTGCATTCCTACAAGCAAATAGCTTGTAGCGTAGATTCTAGTTCATGAACAACTCATGAAGAACTCACCTTGGGTGGTCAGAAGCAAGGAATCGATCTAATGACAAGCTAGAATAACCTCTCTTCCAATATTACTCCAAATCTTCAATCTACACATGAATGCACAAATTTTCCTATGAATTAGGTTTGGGAAATCTCAAAAATAAAAGAGGAATTGAGTTGGAGAAGATGGAGATGAAGATGGAGGGGCTTACCTAAGCTTCTTCATTTGATTTCAACAAGAATTGCGCTTGGAATCAAGAACCTTAGCTTAGGAATTTCTATTTCCCATCTTTTTCCCCTATTTCCTATTTTTGATGAAGTGAGGAAGTGAATGAAGAGAGTGGACTGATTTGGGGATTATAAGAGTTGGCTAGGTTTAGCCAACCAAGACCCCATCTTGGTGCCAAATCTCCGAACCTCGGAGTATATCGAAGTTTATAATTTTCGAACATGCATATGACATTTTGAACTCAATGGAAATGGTTTCGAGTCCAAATTCGTCCATATGTAAAAAGTGATATTTTGGTCATACGTCCAATGAAAAAGACCAGATTTCTCCAACTCCAAAATTATCGATGTTTGTAGTATTAAAAGTCACAAACGACATTCTGAACCCAATGGAAGTAGTTTGATGGACGAAAGAGGTCGTTTGCAAAATGGAGATTTTTAATGGCTATACGATGAATTAAAAATAGAATTTTTAATTTTTGATGTATTTCCTAAAAATTATATTAAAAATAAATTTTAAATTTGTTCCAAAATCTCGGGGATGTGACAGTAGGCTTGGGTATCGTTGGAGCACAGGTAACATATTATTCATTTGCATGATTTATTAGTTGCTTTACAGTTGACTTCGTACAAGAGTATTTATATTCTAAATGGAGTAAATATCCATAGGTTAGCATGTAAACAAAGTCATCAAATAAATTATGAAATAAAATTCAGTAAACTATTGGTCAGCTGGTATAGTTGAGCATTCACAACATAATAATATCACTATTATTTCAATTGGTCGTGACCACTTAGTTGTTATTCAATTGCCAGGTTGATCCCTTTCAGCACAAACTATGGTATATGAATGAATGTAATTTTGCGATAATGATTGTGTTATATTTTATTATTTCCTCACTAGCATGGTCTTCTCTCTAAACATTCTTCTGATACAAGTGATTTAGTTGTTTAACTTTTAAAAAGATATTTTGGTGTGGGAAAAAGCCTTTCTACACAAACAAGTAATCGATGTTGGTTCTCAAACAATTAAGGTTCTTAAACCAATAGTTGCAAGAACCCTATGGGGGTCTTCTATCCTTTTTAATTTTTTTATCATCCTATCTCAGGTGAAACCATGGGTCAAAACAAGTGTTTCTCCAGGTTCTGGAGTGGTGAAGAAGTACTTGGAAAAAGGTATTTCTGCTCAACAAAGTGTTGGATGTGACAAAAAGTAAATAACATTCTCTATTGCCTACTCTTAATAATCCAAAATTTGGTTACTTTTGTATCTACTTTCATTGGATTGCTGCCGTATTTAGATCAATTAGGTTTTCATATAGTTGGTTACGTGTGCACAACCTCCATCGGTAATTCTGGAGACCTTGATGAGTCAATATCAACAGACGTGTCTGAAAATGGTGACTTATTCGGATTAGCGCTTTGGGAATTGATTGTGCAGTATAGTCGAAACAAATAATGTATTTGATGAATAAAATGCATTTTTTCAGACATTATCACAGTTGTAGTGCTTTCGGGTAACAGGAATTTTAAAGGATGTGTACATCCCTTGATAAGAGAAAATTATCTAGCATCTCCACTACTGGTTGTGGCATATGCTCTTGCTGGAACAATTTGTGTTCTAGTCGACTTATTCTACACTCTAATATCATATCTGCAGTGTATGGTATACGATGTGTTCAGTTACTCAATTTTGTCATTTAATCTTATTTCAGACGCAAAATACTTAGTCGATCCTTTGAAATATGGAAGAATCTCACTGAATGTTGTCAGTTGTTTTTTATTGTATGCAGGTGGAGACATCAACAAGTGTTTTGCTACTTTGTACTAACTTACAACATTTGGCATCTGAACTGCATCTGTCTTTTTGCCTGTGTCCTTCGTTAAACTTTTTTTTCGATGGTTGCCGGTTGACGTGGCCAAACAAGCTATCTTGCACTGCTATTTATTAGTAATTTGTGGTAATACTAGTACTCATTTTTTTATTATAAAGCCATGATGTAGAAAATAAAAAAAAAGTTTTATTTTGTCGTATCCATTTATAGGACAAAGATCTAATAATTTACAGGTGAATCTATGTAGCAACTAGAACGATCAACTTGTATAACACAAAAAATGAGAACAAAGAGGGATACACATCTAGACCTCCATGATTATCGACAATTACTTGTCAGGTATATGTAGCTTAAGATTCCACCGCAGAACAAAGAATAGATCAAGCATTTTGGACACATAGTATTGTTGTTGAGTGTGAAAGAGTATGAATGTGTATGTGCATGTTTTGACACTTATGCATGCTGTGGATGTTTGAATGTGTATGTATCTTGTGGATTTTTGAATGTGCATGTATTTTGTGGTTGTTTAACATGTTGTGTTCAAAAGTGTATGCGTTCGTGTATTACGTTGTTATATAATTGAAGGCAAAATTATGGTTATTGTGGAATATTATGATACAATTTGGGAATAAACGGTACTGGAAAATAATGCTACGAAATGTTGTTATTTTTTGAAGCGTTTAGAAACCGCTATAAACTAATGATTAAAGGAATCAAGAACTTTGAGGTGGCATTTACTAGAAGCTACAAAAAAAAGTGGATGGCATTAAAACCAGTAACCCTTTTCGGTGGCGTTATATAGATGCTACAAAAAAATGACATTTTCATCATTTCAAAAATGCTAGTAAAAATAAATAATTAGTGGCGTTTAAAAAGTGAAAATAATACTCAACGATTTTAGTGGCATGTTTTCTCCTAACGATTGTCAAAACGCCACCAAAAATGTCTGGTAGCCTTTTTCAAGCGCTATAAAAAATCAATTTTCTTGTAGTGTCAAGTGCGCCTTTGCCGAAGTTCCTTCCTTTATTTTGGAGGTATGGAAAGTTCGCAACAATATCAATCGATTTGTGAGTGACTTCTTCATATACAACTCCTCCAACTTTTCCTAAATACCCTTTGAAGTTGTCTCGCCACTAATTTCGGAGACAACATTCTCCTCCATAGCAAGTTTAAGTGTAGTGGATGCCCACTCTTCCATTTTCTCTCCCTACATCCAAGATGTCTGCCGACAAAAAATGTGTATCAAACACAACTCGATGTACCCGATTCCGCCTAACAACCGCTTTCATCTTCCATTGTCATTTTCCAAAATCATTATCGCCGTTCCACTTGTCAACAAACAATTGTGACCTAGAAGTTGCGTACGATCCACATACATATGGAGCTATACCACTTGGACCAAACATTGAGGCACTATTTGAATTTGATTAAGGGATTTCTACAACTATCTACCAACACCAAAGTTATGATACCAAATTTTATGGAAAATTTCGACTCAAGGCCGCTCAAATCAAACCTCTAAAGACAACGGAAGATGGGATCGTTGTAAAAGTGCAAAAACAACCATTTAATATATCAAAACAATCTCAACCTAATCCAATAACTAATCACAATCACCAAACAAGAGAAATAATAGAGCAAGAACGAAAAGTAAATCACATAGGGATTTATAGTGGTTCCACTAATGTCTTGTCTGTGTGCATCTACTTCGAGAAAGAATCTTTATTAATATAAATAGAACAATATAAGAGATTGATTACAATGATCAAATTCACCAAAAAAAAATGATTTTGTAGAGATGAGAATTGAAGAAGGTTATGATTGCCAAAACCCTATTTAGAATAAACCTAGGTCAATCTCTTGATTAATCTCTCACTCGCCTCATCGTAGCCTTTTGAATTTAAGAATAACTTATATATGGAGTGGCTAATATTTGGAAATTACCCAAATTTCCCCTTGAACCTTCACATATCAGTATGCCAAGTCCACAACTCAAAATAACCTAGAGGTCGCCTTAGACGTCTGTCCTAAATGGTCAGACGTCAGTTCCAGGGCCCGGGAAACATTTCCTGCACAGCTCAGACATTTGTCATAATAGTCAGACGTCTGTCACCCTTCACTTCTTCAGCATGGACGTCTGTCCAAAATGACAAATATCTATCGTAACTCTACGGAAATTTTTCGGTTATAGCTCAAACGTTTATCGTAATAGCTTAGATTTCTTTAACCCTTCCGGTTGAAACACCTTGCAACTTTTCTCCTCCAATTTCCTCCCACGAGCTCCAATTTGCAAACCGTCTTCTCCGTTACTAAGATATTTTCAACCACTTCAATTCTAGGTAATATAGTGCCACAAAATTTAACACTTGTGGCAACAGTGGCAGATTTTGCTATAGGTCATTTGCTGAGTCAGGGTCTGTGAAATTTTGGATATTACGTATTATGGTTTTGACACTTTCAAATTGAAAAAATAGCATTGAATGTTTAACACCCCGAATTTTCTGAGAATATTAAAATTAACAAATTCAAGAACACTTAATTTTTAGAAGAATAATTAAGTGAAATGGGTTGCGCTATTACGTTTGTCTCAAAATTTTGGTCAAGATAGACATTTGGTTTGCATAAAACAGACACCTTATGAAGAAGTTATTAAGCCTTGAAGTTTGTATGCATATGAGAAAAATATGTGTATAGATATATAAAAATTAAATAAATAAATATGCAAAAAAGTTCAAAACAGCGAATTGGGACGGGGAATAACCGAACTGGCCCATTTTTAAGGTCGAACCGGGTCCTACTGTGTCGACTAGGGGTTGATTCAGGTTGTTTGGATGTCAACCCGTGGGCCGATTCGCTCTAAGGCAGAAGTGGCATCTGATTGGTTCTGATGGACTCCTTGCTGAGTCATTAGGGCTGATGAGGCTATTCTATCTTATCTGAGTGGCTTTGATTTGCTCTAGGTTAATCTGACGGTTCCTATTAAATCAAACTTCTATATAAGCAACTAATACCTCAACCCTAAATCATATTAAAAATCAAACCAAGAGTCGTCATGCTGCCATTGGACAACCTCGAGTAGCCGCTGTTCAACTTGAAGCAAATTAAAAGAGACAAACCAAATCAAATCAAAATTAAACTAAAACAACGATTGTCTACATCAAAGGCGAGCATTTCAACTTCAGAATATAGATTCCAGAAATCAAGATTGTCTTTTATAATTGTAGTTATCTTTTAGATGTAAATAAATTTAAGACGTGATTTGATATAAAGCGACAAATAGAATTATACCATGTTGTATAATATTGACGATGCTAATTCATGTTTGTTTCTTGTAATGAATTTATCATGGATTGTCTTGAAATGTTTGCGGCTTATTGGACTTGGTGTTGGATCTATTAAAGATTGAGAATGAAACTATCAATATCATATGCAAGTTATATGTTTCATGTTAAGATCTACATATATATGTTTATATGATAAATGCAAGTTGTATGTATTATGTTAGATCCAAGTCAAGATCTACATATATATATTCATATACTTTATGTTAGATCCATATGCCTATATATATGTTCATATGTTCATATGCAAGTTACAAGTTTTATGTTGGATCCATGTCAAAATCTATCTAGGTTCATATGATTAATGCAAGTTATAATTATGATAGATCCAAGTCACGATCTAATTATACATATGTTCATATGCATGTTACATGTTAGATCGAAAACTTGATCTTTATTTATATGCATGTCTGTAATGTGGACTTATGCAAGTTCACCTTGTTAGATCTATTTCACACTTATATGTTAATGTTAAAATTATACATGCCTTGAGATCGGACATGTCATGATCATGTCATATGCTAGTTTATAATTGAGGTTATGTTCACACATTCCTAGATCTACGTATTAACATGTTTTACGCTTATGATTATCTAAGTCTAAATTATATGCAAGTTCATGTGACATGTTAAATTATATGAATAAAGATTTATGCAAAATTTACATGTTTGGTTGAATCTATATCATGCATGTCCCTTTTTTACCTCTTGTTTATAAATTGGGCTAATATGCAGGCCCAATGGCTTTATGTGATTAATACGAATGAACAAACGGGAGTAACGTTAGGATAGTTATTAAATCAAAACATGTTAATAATGTAGGTAGGCCCAAAACCATGTAAATGGTTAAGGCCATAAATGGTATAATTTATACCATTAGTTTTGAACATAATTAAAATATGTGACATGAAACACTTGTAGAAAATTCACATACATAAAATGTAAAAGATGAGTATGCACAACCCGAGATTAGACTGAGTTGTGGTGTAAACCTGCCAAGAACCGACCGGAATGTCCGGTAACCACAACAATACCTGTCTAATGTGAGAGGTTAGTGCATCAAGCCTAGAAAGACCCGAGTTTAGACTGAGTTGTGGTGTAAAACTGACCGGAACCGACCAGCAAATCCAGTAACCACAACAATACCTGTCTAATGTGAGTGTTTGGTGCTTTAATTAATTAATTAATTAAAGCTCATGAACAATCAAGATAGAAATGGAGAGGTCAAATAATTGAGGTAACACTTAACGAACTTAACATGTTAACAAGACAAGATTGGTGGGGTTAAGTAACTGAGGAAACACTTAACCAACTTAACATGTTAATTAGACAAGATTGATAGGGGTTAAGTCAAACCAAGGACACTTAACCAATTTAGCATGTTGACTAGAAAAACCTAGTTACGGGGACCCGTTTCAGCAGTAACCCACATGGATGTATCAATGTACCATGAACTAGGTAGGGTAGGGCACGATTACTGGGCTGAATATAAGCGGTCAAAAGGGCGATGGTTAGGTGCGTCAGTGTAGGTTCCGACGGAGTACGGGCGTGCCCGGGCTTCAGAGTGGCAAAAGATGGTACTAGGCACCAGGCGTACACTTATGCAACTTTGAATTGTGTCAGGGTTGCCATTATATGACTTAATACACCCTATACTGGAACTAACACAAGTACTTAAAAATCACGTGGGGCCGCATGTCACCAGGAATACATGAATGCGAGTAGGAGCCGATCTATACGTGAATGGGATCACTTTATCATGAACATACATTGCTAGTTAAACAGCTCTTAGTGGGTGCAGAGAAGTAAAAGTGGGTGCGACGCCAAATCTAGTTAAATCTTACTTTACCTCGTTTAAGGACTACCATATCCTTGTGGTATCATTCTAAGCTCAGTTTATTCATGTCATGGTCTTTTACTTGTTTACTTGCTATTAAATAACTGGGCTTACCAGACTTATGTCTGACCCATTTTCCTTTCGCTTCTTTTCTTCTGTCCACCCCGCCCCCCTCCGCAGGGAAGAAACACTTCTGCTTAGTTCAGGTTACCCGAAGCTTGAAGACCGTAGATGTAAGGCTTGGACTTTCCTTTTTGATCTATGGCTATGGTCAAGCACTTATTGGGGATTTATGTCATTTTATTTTCAGTATTGCTTCTTTATGTTTTCAAGACAGATGAAAAGTTGTAATAATTTGGAAGGTTGAAACAGTTGTTGAATTGTTGTGCTGAACAAGTATTTATGAAATAATATTGATCTTTTTCCGCTACATAAATTTTCTTTCTTGTAATTTATTAGTATCTTGTAACTTAAAATGCTCCACCGAAGTTAAGGCATTTCCTTTGAGAGTGACCTTAACGGAGGTGGGGTGTTACACTTGGTATCAGAGCTAAAGGTTACCAGATCGGATACAAATTTTGAAATTATTTTTCAAAAAGAGGTTATAAAGAAGCATTTTCAAGAAAAATTATTAATTTGAAAAGGCATAATCCCCAAAGCCATATGCACTATCTTTCTATCCTTCGTTTTGAATCTTTCCTTTTTGTTTCCGCATGTCTGAGGATCTTAACCTTCCAGAGGGTGTACCGATACCTGGCTGGTTCAGGAGATACCTGGATGCTAGGGCCAATGACGCGGGCCCAACAGACATTCCTCCTCCCCTAGCTGCTGTTCCTCCTCCGAGAGGAAATGCTTTCTCAAAGATCTGTAGAGACTTTAGATCCATCGGTGGAAAAGACTTTAAAGGGAGCGAATCATTCGCGGAAGCCAGAAACTGGCTCAAGGAAACTGAGGACTTATTTGTTATCTTTGAAGTAGATGAGAGGCAGAAACTATAGTTGTTGTGTGGTTGCTCAAAGACGAGGCCTCCTTCTGGCGGGAAGTCACTAATGCTGAAAGACCGATAGAGACTTGGGAGGATTTCAGGGCGAGATTTGAAATGAAGTTCCTCTCACAAGCTAAGCAGAATCTGCAAATGGAGAAGTTCCTATCACTTAAATAGGGCAGCTTGTCGGTCAAAGAATACGTCAATAAATTCAACCAGCTTGCTCGATTTGGACTGGAGTTAATAAACACCCCACACAAGAAGGCTCTCCGCTTTGCCAAAGGACTGAATGAGCCACTGCAAGGTTTGACAATGTCCCATACACCTATGGGAGCGACTTACGAGAGACTGGTGGACATGGCTCTGTTGCAAGAGGAGAAAAACGATGGCAAGAAGGAGGTGAAGAAGGAAGAGCCTCAAAACAAGAAAGGAGATGGATCTCAGAACAAGAAGACGGACCCCAAGAAAGGAGGGAAGGATATTAAATCCCGTAAGAAGATGAAGTGCAATTTTTGTGGGATACCTGGACACTTGTCTAGGGACTGTAGAAAGAAAAAGAGGAAATTGGGCGCTTGTTTCCAGTGTAGGGATACCAGACACTTGTCTAAGGACTGCCCAAAAATGCAAGGGCAGGGACCGAGGACTGGATCATCTTCTGGAGGGCAGGTTTATGCTCCCGTTTCACCTCTGTAGGAACGAGGTAGACATATTTCTTTTGAGAGTTTAGTTTATCTGTTTGATAATCTTGTTCGTACTCTCTTTTATTCTGGCGCATCGCACTCTTTTATATCTACTGCTTTAGTTGAATCTCTGCACCTTGACACCCATATAGTAGAGGATCCCTTGGTTGTTTCAAATCCAATTGGGGGCCCAGTTTATTTGTCAATGATTTGTTTGGATTTGGAAATCTCTATTTTAAGCGTTGGGTTTAAATGTAATGCTTATGTTTTGGGCTTCACGGGCTATGGGCTAATTCTAGGCATGGACTGGCTATCTAGTAATGGTGCCGTCCTAGATCGTGAAAAGAGTGTGGTTAGACTCATATCTTGCCATGGTAACACTCTCGAAATCTCTTATAATCCCATGAATTCTGTTATGCTAAATTATCTAGAATCTCTTGATGCGTCTGTTGAGAATTTGCAGTCTGTTAGAGTGGTCTATGAATACTCGGATGTGTTTGAAGAGGTAAAGGGCTTACCTCCAAAGCGGGAGATAGACTTCCGCATATACCTCGTTGACAATGCAAAACCCGTTGCTTTACCGGTTAGACACATCGCTCCAAGGGAGAGAAAAGAACTCAGCAAGCAAGTTAAAGAGCTGCTTGAAAAGGGGTTCATAGATGGAGTATTTCTAAATGGGGTGATCCAATAGTGTTCGCGGTTCACTCCACCTATGCATGGATTATAGTGAGCTGAACAAGCTGACTAAGAAGAATTGGCACCCACTCCCAAGAATTGACGATCTGTTTGATCTGCTCGTAGGTGCATCCGTTTTCTCCCAACTAGATCTGGCTACCGGGTTTCATCAGCTAAGAGTGGCTGAGGATATGACCCCGAATGGTTTCTTCGAGTGGTTTGTCATGCCTTTCGACTTGACAAACGCACCTGCCTATTTCATGGACTTGATGAGCAGGGAGTTCCGGGAATTCCTCAATAAGTTTGTGGTGGTCTTCATGGACGATATTTTGATCTTCTCGAAGAGTAAGGAAGAGCATGCTCAGCACTTAAGGGAAGTCACGGATACTCCCCGTGCACATCAGTTGAAAGCCAAATTCTCCAAATTCCATTTCTAGAGAGAAGAAGTTAGATTCCTTGGTCATGTGGTGTCCAAAGAGGGGTTAGCCGTGGACCCCGCAAAAGTGGTTGCTGTGCAAGATTAGAAGATTCCACGAAACGCAACTGAAGTCTGAAGCTTTCTCGGGCTAGAAGGCTTTTACCGGAAGTTCATCAAAGACTTTGCTAAAATCTCAGCTCCACTTACAAGGTTGACAAAGAAGAACCTATTTTTCACTTGGGATCTGGATTGCGATATTGCTTTCCAACGCTTGAAAAGGGCTCTAACAACAGCCCTAGTTCTGACATTGCCTGATGGGAGCAAGATGTTTACCGTATACACAGATGCATGCGGTACAGGATTAGGCGCTGTCTTGATGAAAGAAGTGAAGGTAGTAGCTTATGGTGGAAGGCAGTTGAAAGTACATGAGAAAAACTACCCAACCCACGACCTAGAATTGGCGGCCATTGTTTTCGCTCTTAAGTCTTGGTTCCATTATCTACTAAGTGAGAAGGTTGAATTGTTTACTGACCATAAATCGTTGAAGTACCTTTTCTCGCAGAAAGATCTCAACTTGAGGCAGCAAAGATGGATGGAGTTTCTTGCCTCATATGATTTTGAGATTTCCTATACTCCTGGCAAACGCAATGTGGTAGCAGATGCTCTGAGTAGAAAGAAGCTGACCTTAAGCCCTCTCTTTGTAGAAAGGCAAAGGTTGGAGTACATAGCCAACTTTGACTTTAGACCCTCCTCTGAATTTGTACCTGGCTTGTTAGCAACACTGGAAGTGCGGCCTACACTTTTTGACCCAATAGGAACTGCACAACGAGAAGACCCTCAGCTAGTAGTTATGATAGTTAAGCTGATTAGGGGTGAGGCTTTGAGTCACCTCAATAGATAATCCATCGATGATAAGGGATGGTTGAGACGGGATGGAAGGCTATGTGTCCCAAAAGTAAGAGATTTAATGAAAACATTTCTAGAAGAAGCACACCATTCAAAGCTGACCATATACCCAGGCGGAGACAAAATGTATAAAGACATCAAAAGAGTTTTCTTTTGGAATGGCATGAAGAGGGATGTAGCTGAATTCGTTTCTAAGTGCATGATATGCCAACAGGTCAAGGCGGAGCAGAAGTAGCCCGGTGGTTTGCTTCATCCTCTAGATGTCCCACAATAGAAATGGGATAGCATTTCGATGGACTTTATTGATGGGTTGCCTAGGTCAAGAAGGGACAATACCAGTGTTTCGGTAATAGTGGACTGGCTTACAAAAAACGCTCACTCTATACCTGTCAAAAGTAGAAGGACTGCCTCATCTCTAGCACCACTATAACTTATAGAGATAGTTCGACTGCAAGGGATACCTTCCAGCATAGTAAGCGATCGAGGCCCTATCTTTACAAGTGAGTTCTAGAAGAGTTTGCAAGGGGTTGTAGTCACACATCTATGTCTAAGCATGGCCTAGCACCCCTAAACCGATGGACAGACGGAAAGGGTGAACAGAGTCTTAGAAGACCCCTTGAGATTGTGTGTTCTTGACTTTGGAGGGACATGGGAAGATCATATTCCTCTGGTGGAGTTCGCCAACAACAATAGCTACCAAGCTACAACAGGCACGGCACCATTTGAAGCCTTATACGGGAGACCGTGTCGATCACCTACTTGTCGGTGGGAATCTACAGATAAGCTTATACTTGGGCCAGACAAGATTAGAGAAACCTCAGAAAAGGTGGACCTAATAAGAAGCCGAATGAAGACTGCTCAAGATAGATAGAAGTCATATGCAGATAAAAGAAGGACCGACGTTGAGTTTGAGTTTGGAGACAGAGTGTTCCTTAAAGTATCTCCTTTGAGGAATGTTGTTTGCTTTGGATCCAAAGGGAAATTGACACCTAGATTCATAGGACCATTTCCTATCATTGAAAGAATTGGGACGATGGCCTACAGATTAGAGCTACCTGAAAAGTTGGCTGGGGTCCACAATGTCTTTCATGTTTCTCACCTACAGAAGTGCTTACATGAGTCTGAGGAAGTGGTGGAACCAAAGATACTAAAAGAGGTAGAAGTGGAACAAGAAGCAATAGTGAGAAGATTCCCAACTCGTATCTTGGGAATGGACGTCAAAAAGCTATGCAACCGTGAAGTCAAGCTTGTTAAAGTACAATGGAGTGACAATGAAGAAGATGAGACTTGGGAGACTGAAAGCAAGATATGCGCAGCCTACCCTTATCTTTTTGAGGGTACATCTTTGATCTCTCATATATCGTAAATTTATTCATGCTTAGTTATCTTCTCGGTCCTATTTCTTGATCCTTAGTAGAAATCAATGGATGTAAACATGTATTTGAAACATGTTATGGTTGATGGTTGCAAATTGGTTGCAAGTGGTTGCTGGTGATTGCTCGTGGATGCATATGCACATACCCATTAGGTTCTACACCGGCTCAATCACTTTCATATTGCATTTGCATATGAATGCATGAAATTGTATGTGGATTGAAACTTGATGTGTCATCATATGGACGTTGCATTTGTATGAATGATTGTGCACTCATGTAGAATTATGAATAGGAAAAATTGCATACATGATGGACTCATGGCACCCTTATGATTCGCATTAAGGAGGTCAACTGGATCAATAGACCACCTGATTTTGCACTAGATAAGAGACATATACACACATTCTGCATATGTTCATATGGCATTAGAAGTCTTTTAATGACAATGGATGCTTGTGGATGATGGATGAGTAGATGGATGATTGGATGTTAAGATGCATTCTTCTTAACTTAAAGATTTCGGGGACGAAATCCTTTATGGATGGGAGAATGTAACACCCCGAATTTTCTGAGCATATTAAAATTAACAAATTCAAGAACACATAATTTTTAGAAGAAGAATTAAGTGAAATGGGTTGCGCAATTACGTTCGTCTCAAAATTTTGGTCAAGATGGACATTTGGTTTGCATGAAACGGATATCTTATGAAGAAGTTATTAAGCCTTGAAGTTTGTATGCATATGAGATAAATATATACAGATATATATAAAAATTAAATAAGTAAATATGTAAAAAAGTTCAAAACAACAAATCGGGAGGGGGAATAACCGAACCGGCCCATTTTTGTGGTCGACCCGAGCCTTGCTGGGTCGACTAGGGGTTGATTCAGGGTGTTTGGTTGTCAGTCCGTGGGCTGATTCGCTCTAAGGCAGATGTGGCATCTGATTGGTTCTGATGGACTCCTTGCTTAGTCATTAGGGCTGATGTGGCTATTCTATCCTGTCTGAATGTCTTTGATTTTCTCTAGGTTAGTCTGACTATTAAATCAAACTTCTATATAAGCAACCTAATACCTCAACCCTAAATCGTATTAAAAATCAATCCAAGAGCCGTCATGCTGCCATTGGACAACCTCGAGTAGCCTCCATTCAACTTGAAGCAAATTAAAAGAGACAAACCAAATCAAATCAAAATTAAACTAAAACAACGATTGTCTACATCAAAGGCGAGCATTTCAACTTCAGAATACAGATTCTAGAAATCAAGATTGTCTTTTGTAAGTATAGTTATCTTTTAGATGTAAATAAATTTAAGACGTGATTTTATATAAAGTGAAAAATAGAATTATACCATGTTATATAATATTGACGATGCTAATTCATGTTTGTTTCTTGTGATGATTTTATCATGAATTGTCTTAGAATGTTTGTGGCTTATTGGACTAGGTGTTGGATCTGTTAAAGATTGAGAATGAAACTATCAATATCATATGCAAGTTATATAATTCATGTTAAGATCTACATATATATATGTTTATATGATTTAAGCAAGTTGTATGTATTATGTTAGATCCAAGTCAAGATCTACATATATATATATATATATATTCATATGCTATATGTTAGATCCATATGCCTATATATACGTTCATATGTTCATATGCAAGTTACAAGTTTTATGTTGGATCCATGTCAAGATCTATCTAGGTTCATATGATCAATGCAAGTTATATGTTTTATGATAGATCCAAGTCACGATCTAATTATACATATGTTCATATGCAAGCTACATGTTAGATCCAAAACTAGATCTATATTTATATTCATGTTTGTAAAGTGGACTTATGCAAGTTCACCTTGTTAGATCTAGTTCACACCTATATGTTAATGTTAAAATTATACATGCCTTGGGATTGGACATGTCATGATCATGTCATATGCTAGTTTATAATTGAGGTTATGTTCACACATGCCTAGATCTACATATTAACATGTTTTAGGCTTATGATTATCTAAGTCTAAATAATATGCAAGTTCATGTGACATTTTAAATTATATGAATAAAGTTTTATGCAAAATTTACATGTTTGGTTGAATCTATATCATGCATGTTCCCTTCTTTACCTCTTGTTTATAAATTGGGCTAATATGCGGGCTCAATGATTTTATGTGATTAATACGAATGAACAAACGGGGGTAACGTTGGGATAGTTATTAAATCAAAACATGTTAATAATGTAGGTGGGTCCAAAACCATGTAAATGGTTAAGGCCATGAATGGTATAATTTATACCATTAGTTTTGAACATAGTTAAAATATGTGACATGAAACACTTGTATAAAATTCACATATATAAAATGTAAAAGATGAATATGCCTAACCCGAGGTTAGACTGAGTTGTGGTGTAAACCTGCCCGGAACCGACCGGCACATCCAGTAACCACAATAATACCTGTCTAATGTGAGAGGTTAGAGCATCAAGCCCAGAAAGACCCGAGGTTAGACTTAGTTGTGGTGTAAAACTGCCCGGAACCGACCGGCACATCTAGTAACCACAACAATACCTGTCTAACATGAGTGGTTGGTGCTTTAATTAATTAATTAAAGCTCATGAACAATCAAGCTAGAAATGGTGAGGTTAAGTAATTAAGGGAACACTTAACCAACTTAACATGTTAACAAGACAAGATTGGTGGGGTTAAATAATCGAGGAAACACTTAACCAACTTAACATGTTAACTAGACAAGATTCATAGGGGTTAAGTCAAACCAAGGACACTTAACCAATTTAGCATATTGACTAGAAAAAACCTTGTAATGGGGACCCGTTTCAGCAGTAACCCACATGGATGTATCAATGTACCCTGAACTAGGCAGGGTGGGGCACAATTACTAGGCTGAATATAAGCGGTCAAAAGGGCGGCGGTTAGGTGCGTCAGTGTAGGTTCCGACGGAGTACAGGCATGCACGGGCTCAGGAGTGAAAAAGCAGGCACTGGGCACCAGGCGTACACTTGTGCATCTTTGAATCGTGTCAGGGTTGCCATTATGGTACTTGATACACCCTATACTGGAACCAGCACAAGTACTTAAAAATCACATGGGGCCGCATGACACCTGGAGTACATGAATGCGAGTAGGAGCCGATCAATACATGAATGGGATAACTTTATCATGAACATACATTGCTAGTTAAACAACTCTTAGTGGGTGCAGAGAAGTAAAAGTGGGTGCGATAGCCAAATCTAGTTAAATCTTACTTTACCTCGTTTTAGGACTACCCTATCCTTGTGGTATCATTCTAAGTTCAGTTTATTCATGTCATAGTCTTTTACTTGTTTACATGCTATTAAATAACTGGGCTTACCAGACTTATGTCTGACCCATTTTCCTTTCACTTCTTTTCTTCCGTTTCCCCCTCCCCCCCAGGTCCGCAGGGAGGAAACATTTCTGCTTAGTCCAGGTTAGCCGAAGCTTGAAGAACGTAGATGTAAGGCTTAGACTTTCCTTTTTAAGCTATGGCTATGGTCAAGCACTTATGGGGGATTTATGTCACTTTATTTTCAGTATTCTTCTTTATGTTTTCAAGACAGATGAAAAGTTGTAATAATTTGGAAGGTTGAAACAGTTGTTGAATTGTTGTGTTGAACAAGTATTTATGAAATAATATTGATCTTTTTCTACTGCATAAATTTTCTATCTTGTAATCTATTAGTATCTTTTACCTTAAAACGCTACACCGATGTTAAGGCATTCCCTATGAGAGTGACCTTAACAGAGGTGGGGTGTTACAGAATGTTTTATTGAGAATGCAATGATTTGAATATAAGAACTTGCAAAAGGGAAATTGCTATACAACTTGATGTTTTCAAGTATCTTTGATACTAATGTATATACAGTTTTGCAAAGAAAGAAATAGTGCTTGTCCTCATAGTTGATGAGCTTTGGAACTAGACCCGCTTCACTTATGTTATGTGATATTCCAAAGATAATGAATCGTTATTCTTTTTATCCACTCTTAAGTCAATATTAGGGTTAGAGTTTTTCTCTTCACTCTCCATCAGATTTATTATCTACTTCTTTAGTGATTTCATGGAAATCGACTAATAAATATGCCATACCTTTCTCAAGACCACTTTAAGAGACTATTACAGTTAAGATCTAAGTGGATTTGACTTAAATTTAAGGTGTAGATCTCAAATTTAAAATAGTTTGAGCATCACTTAATTTATGGTGACAATTTTCAGCAAGTTGGCTACGATTGATAGCTTTGCTTGGGGCGTTTCGACGCTTTGCTTGTTCTATGGTCTCGGCTTTTCCAAACTGTATTACTTTGAGAATTTTCCGAAAATTTGTGGAGTTTTTTGCTTAAGCGTGTTAGCACACTGTTAAGTAGCAGATATGTGTCTGACCCCCTGATTACCCTTTTATACTTATTCTCGTACAAAGTGAAGATCGATTTCTATGTGTTCATCCTTTTGTGAAGTATGAAATTCTCTATCATATATACTGCATGTTTATTGATGCACCTTAATATTGGTTTTCTTTCAGTCTTGATCTTCAATTCTGAAAGTAGATATTGTAGCCACATAGTCTCCGCAGTTATATTTGCTAAACTTTAATATTTTGCCTCAGTACCTGATATAAGTATGATAGATTGTTTCTGTGAGCACCATAATATCAAATGTCACCAATGTATATGCAATAACCAGTGGCTGACATCCAGGTCTGACGCCAAATCATCATCAATACATCTTGTGAGGTTTTAGTTTGGCTTGCCTGGATTAGAAGTCCATAATCCATGGTGCAAACCTAAGTATCCTAGAATTTTTTTACTGCCTTCTAGTGAGTTCAATGGCTCTTGCATATATTGATAAACTTTGTTAACAATGAATGCTATACCAGATCTAGTAATAGTTGCATACTGTAAGGAACAAACTACATTCTCTATTATAATACATTAACCATGAGTTCTTCCCTGTTTTTTTAGTAATCTTGGACGCTGATCATTGGAGTGGGTTGAGCTTTGGGCCCAACCATCTTTCTTTGATTAACAGCTCTGTTAGTGTTTTTGTTGGGATAGTACAATTTTAGTTGATCATTTCTAATTCACTTCAATGCTAGAAAGTAGTTCAATTTGCCTAAATCCTTTATTGAAAATTTCTTATCTAGACATTGAATAAGTTTTTTAACCTCTTTTTGGTAAATGTAATTATAAGATTATTAATGTATATTAATATATATATATATGTATGTATATGTATATGGCTAAGCTATTGTCAATTTTCGTAAAAAGTGTGTTGTTTGATTTGACAAACTGAAAACCCATTTTTATTATTGTAGATTTCAATTTATCAAGCCACACTCTTGTTTCCTATTTCAACCCATATATGTATTTATTTAACTTTCACACATAGTTTAAATTTTTCTTATAAACCTATGGTTGCTTCTGTACACATCTTCTTCTCGAATGCCATTAAAGAAGGCATTATTCACATCTAGTTGTCAATGGCCATCCCTTTCTTATTTCTATAGTAAGAACTATTCTTATTATGAGTGGTTTCACCACTTCTAAGAAAGTTTCTTTGTAGTCAAAACCCTGTTATTGTCTGTACCCTTTGGCAACTAATCTGGTTTTGAATATGTTTATGGATCCAAGAGGATTTCCTTTTATCCTGTATGTCCATTTGCGTCTGTTGTGTGATATGCACCTTATGCGAAAGCAATTTACCCACTAGGATCTTGTTTACCTAGTTGCAAAGAGATAATTTCGATAGAAAACAACACGGATATAAAACTAAATGCAAACACATGATATTCCACCAAACTACACGCTTTACTAGTTCACAAAAAATTAATTTTGTTTACACTTATGAAACAAACCCAAAATAACAAATTATAATTGAATCAATAACATAATTGAGAAAGGAAAAGAATATCTTGATTACTAAAATATTATTTGGAAAAGAAGATTAATGAAGAACGATGGCAAGCCCTTGTATTAACCAATTTCGGCCACAATCTACCACTCTTTAATTCAATCCTAGAAGCTGCTTATATAGGAGAATAGAAGGCCTAGACAAATATTCAAATTGCCCTTCAGAAATATTAGAAATATATTGTAAATAATCAGTCAAAAGAAGGAAAACATTGGCTTAGACGTATGAACGGGATGGTCAGATATTTGACCAACCTCTCGGGTTTCATTACCCCTTCAAGTAAAACATCTGAGCTGGCACCTAAGACGTTTGACCACCTACTCTATTTTTTCCTACGTTTTTAAGCCGTTGTTCCTCCTCATCTATCACAATGCTACTTCCACACATTGCCATCTTCAATACATTTGTGATTTTATATCAAAAATCACAATACTCCACCTCAATATGAAGTCACACCAACAAATAAACTTCCAACAATCAACAAATAAGTCATCACAAACTCTTTTACAAAACACCAAATCTCAATCAAAAACTACATCACAAACTCAACCACAACCTGCTAGAGATGATTTTTCCTCATGAAGTGTACCATACAAAATTAACTGTCCCCAAAAAATTTGTAAGATGTTTGCAAACGGATTTTCAATCGAATTAGAAAACCATCAACAAAATATTGTAATAAAACTGTAATCGCACGACGTACAATTGTTACTACGGGGCGAGTACGGGTTAATCCGCAGGGAAAGAAATAATTTCAATCTTACTCAATCAAATTAAACCAAACTTTGGAATGTTTTAGCTAACAAAAACTAATGAAAACTAGAAACTAAATATGAGATTAGAGAGCAATTTAGAGGTAAATCCCCTCTCATATTTATGTAAATTAACAAACATACAATTTACGATCTCAATTTTTAAGTGACGTAAATTTTGCATTCATCATAAGTATAGTTTATTTCCGTTAATAATTAATACAACATAAACTATCAGACCTTAATGCAATAATTAAACCATATATGATTCTCATGAAAATGGAACTAAAGCAAAAACTATTTTACGTATGATCTATGAACTATTAATTAGTACTATAGAGAATCAAATTTTATTCTTACTTTCATTTCAATATCAATAACCACCTAGCAATTATTCATGTAATTTGTGTTTATATTGAATAAGAATAACTTATTTGCATATGAAACATAAACTATCAAACCTACTTGTATAAACTTACATCAACATCCACTACCATGAAGCACAAATTAGAGAGATCACAAATCATACAAATGTTGAACTTAAATAAAATTCGAGAGCTTCATTACCCCTAAATTGTAGGGATTCAGCTACCCATATGTGTTATCAAATCAACACATGTAAGTTTCAACATAAATATGAACAAAACAAAAGAAAGAGCTAGTTAACAATAACAAAATAGATCTAAACTACTTGCATAAAAGAAGAGAACACGTAAATAAATGACAACTAATTAAAATTGCATTAAAAAGAGAGATTACAGATGAAAAATGGCTAAGAAGCCATGGAATAAAAAAGAGCCTTTTGTTTCTGATCCTCAAAACTAACTCCAGGTAGCTTTTTTCATCAACATAAAGGGTGTATTTGTACATGAGTAAAACCCTAATTCAACTTTAGCTTGCTACCAAAATTTCCCCTTCATTAAGCCTCCTTTTTTCTTTAGCTAATAATGATCCATGAAGCCTTTTTCTTGTCTCCACTAAAGAAGGAGGGAGAGTGGGCAGGGTCCTCCACTAATCTTCTATTTGAATTAATTCCTTCTCCATTTATTGGTTTCCTTTTTTTTTGGCAAGGCATTGATCTCCTCCTTGTGCATGCATATCTATCTTTATGAAGTCCTCTTCTACATGCATCAAATTTCTACAAAAACATGAAAATGTCCAAGTAAAAATTCTCAAAATAACATAAGCACAAAAAATGACCATTTTTTCCCTATATGATGATGAATGCATGATGTTTTGAAATCAATTGGATTATGGTTTAAGCATGATAAAATACCCATATATGACATTTATTTAAACAAAACAAGAATAAATATGTGAATATAAATGTGCATTTTTACGTGCACATCATAAGATAACAAATATCTTTGGCTTGTCTTTATGAATTCTCCAAATTGTTACTCGTCTATCACTTGACCTTTGCTCATCCCACGATCTCTGTCGATCCCTTGAGCATCATAAACATGAAGATCCTTGTCAATAATATGATTCTTAATCATAGGATCATCAGCAGCGACCATAATAACCTTTCCACCTTGATGCGAGGTAGGTTCTTCAATCGTCACTTGCCTTCTATAGTCGAATACAGAACCAACTAATCTATAAAGATTTACTTCCTTCAAAACTCCTCTAATCATGGCACGACAACCCTTCTTGTAACAACCCGAAAAATCAGAACCAATTTAAATTTTTTATTTTAGCTATTTTACTGAATTTTAAATATTTAAATTGATTTATTATCAAAATAATAACGATTAAAAATTTATTTAGATAAAATTATAACAAATATATTTATTTTAATTACATAAGGAGTTAGAAATAGCACGAGTAGTTTGAAATTTTGAATTTGATCTTTGACTGAATGTACAAGATTCAAAATAAATCGGATTTAAGTAAAACAAAAAATATTTAAATTATTTAAAAAATATCTTGCTAATGGAAGTGGAAAATTGAAATTTCATAGCGGGAATAAAAAGTTATGGCCAGTTAAATATTCAGAATAGTCGCTATGGAATTTAATATAATATAGAGTCTTTAAAAATAGCCATGTTGCAAACACCTCCGTTTTTCGACGAAACCACTTTGGTTGGATCCGGAATGTCAAATTATTGCTAGATTCCAAATTCTAATTTTTTTTGGAATTAGTATGTGAGTGTGGCAAAAGAAAATGTGTTTTTTCAATTTCAGTCAAATTGGATCAGCCAGAAAATGGCCATTTTTCAAATGGTCTCCGAATTCAACAAAATTAATTTTGTTAGGTCTATATCGTCAAAACATAGCTAGATTTATTTGTCTGGAATTTTTGGAGTCAGTATGTGGCCCCGGTAAATTAAAATGTACGATCAAATTAAATAATAAAATGTTTTATATTTTAATTTAAAGAAAAATGGGCTGAAACAATCAAATAGGCTGATGAGACCAGGTCCATTGGGTCCAGAATATGGGTAATTAGCCGGAGGAGGCAGTCATTGGGCCTCATTTAGAGTCCGGACTGATAAACGAATGATTTGTAAATTAAAATTGTGTTAAATAATATTATATTAAAAAATTCACAAAACCTTAATTTGCAATACAAGCCGCCACCTCCCTTGTTCGATTAACGCTGAATAAGCTCAGATTTTCCCCCTTAAAATCTTTTGATCCACACAATAATCCATGGAGATTCTAAAGAGAAAATTGAAGAGAGTTTCTTGCTCTCGATTCCATATGGATGTGATCGAATTCAGTGGAGTATCCAGCTCGAATCACCTCCTCCGAAGCCCGTTGCATCGCCTCAAAATCCTCCCTCCAGACGCCACCGAGCTCAATGGAATTTGGGGTGTAGGTGCGGTGCTCGAGCTCCCTCCATGTGGAGCTATCCGATCGTCAGAAGGTGCGTCGGTTTGGGTGAAAATTTGAGACCCAGTTTGGAGCAATAGGAATTTGACACGGCTTGTATAATCAAAGGAAGAAGAAGGTTGTTTTTATTATTTAATTAATTAGTAAGTTAATTTTAAAATGTTGGTAGTCTTAAAAAAATCGTATCTTGTTCATACGATAACGAAATTCGATGAGACAGGAAACATTAGACTCATGACATCGTACACGACATTCCAAAAGAGACCAGAGAATTTTTGGAGCTTTCTACGATTTTAGAAAGATTAAAAAGCAAAGTGAGATTTTTGAATTTGAAAATAATTGAATTAAATTATATTAGGTTGCAGACGGAGTTTAGTAACTCCCGACATCGTCGCCCACAGACTATGAAAGACTTGTTTGTTTTGTGGTGTGAAAGATTTCGGGTGATTGATTGTGGTTGAAATGAAATTGGTTGTTATTGTGGTAAATTCATAGTGTTGTGAAAACGAATTGTATAGTGAAAAGAAATTTTTATAAGGAAAATGAAACCCTTGTATCGCCGCGAGGCCTAGGTTTGCAGAGGAGCCGTACTAGGGACAGTGCCGGTTTTTATTACCCTGCCGTTAAAATGCCGAAATTTTATGAAATATTCATGTGTTGTAAAACATTCATGTTATGAAATAAGATTGTTTGGACAATAAAAAATTAGATTTTTATTTATATATATAAATTATGCATATGATCATAGTTGAATAGGAAAATGGTTTAAAAATAAAAATACATTTTTATTTTATATATAATGATCATTATATGTAATGAAATTATGTTAACATAAAAATTCACATTTTTATTGTAGATTAAAAATGATCGTTATTTGAAATGAAAATATGTTAACGTTAAAAATAACATTTTTAATGTAAAAATGAATCATTAAAAAAAAGATTCATTGTTTGAAAATGTGTTAACGTTAAAATTACATTTTTAATGTAATAAAGGATTGATTAAAAAAAAGATTAAAGTTTGATAAGAACTTGTTTACAATAAAAGTACATTTTTAATGTGTAAAGGTTCAATAAATGGATTAAAGTTTGATAAGAACTTGCTTACATTAAAAGTACATTTTTATGTATAAAAGGATTCAATAAATAGATTAAAGTTTGATAAGAATTTGTTTACATTAAAAGTAAATTTTTAATGTATAAAAGGATTCAATAAATAAAGTTTAATAAGAATTTGTTTACATTAAAAGTACATTTTAAATGTATAAAAGGATTCAATAAAAATATTAAAGTTTGATTAGAATATATTCACAAAAAAATTACATTTTTAATGTGAAAGAGATTCATTGTTTAATAAATGGTGTTAACATTGAAATTTACATTTTTAGTGTAAGTGAATCATAAGAAAAAGATTCATGGTTTAATGAATGTATTAACATTAAAAATCACATTTTTAATGTAAAGATGGATTCTTTAAAAAAAAAAGAGATTCAAGTATGAAAAGAATATATTAACATTAAAAATAACATTTTTAATGTAAAGAAAATTCTTTAAAAAGATTCACGTTGATAGAAATGTTTAACATTAAAAATTTACATTTTTAATGTAGGAATGAATCATTAAAAAGATTCAAGTGAAATAAAAATGTTTTGATATTAAAATTTATATTTCTAATGTAAGAATGAATTCTTTAAAAAGATTCAAGTGAAATGATAAAATGTTGTAACATTAAAATTACATTTTTATGCGAGAATGAATCATTTAAACGATTCTAGAAAGGATAAAATGTTGAAACATTATAATTACATTTTTAATGTATAAATGAATCATTAAAAGGGATTCATTGTTTGAAAAATGCTGTAACATTAAAAATTTACATCGTTAATGTAAGATTAAATCACAGAAAAGATTCAAGAAATGATAAAAATGTTTTAACCTTAAAAATTACATTTTTAATGTATGAACGATTCATTAAAATGATTTAAGTTTGGTAAAAATGTTTTAATAGTAGAAAATTTTCATTTGTTTAATATTAACATTAACATGTTGGAGAGTAGAAAATGTTCATTTTTTCAATATTAACATTAACATGTTAGAGAGTAGAAAATGTTCATTTGTTTAATATTCATGTTTGAGAGTAGAAAATGTTCATTTGTTTAATATCAACATTAACATGTTAGAGAGTAGAAAATGTTCATTTGATTAATATTAACATTAACATATCAGGGAGTAGAAAGTGTACAATTGTTTAATATTAACATGTTAGCTGTGTTAGAAAATTTGTCATACGTTGATATGAATGTTTGTATGTGTTAAAGATATCATTTTTTTAATATGAATATGAATTGTACAAAATTATTTAAAGAATAAATAATTTGAGATCGTCGAACGAATTATATATATATATATATACATAAATTAAAATAAACGAATCGCGCGCGGTACTTCGCGATTTGGAATCGTAACTTTAAATGATTATACCGAAAGATCCGACCATCGGATTTTCCCAAAACTGGAACCGTTGGGTTCTCTTTGGAAAGATATTTCCAACGATATAAAAATTTTCTAAGATCCAATGGTTAGATTTTGAGAAATGTGTAATTCAAATTTCAATAAAAACAGCGCGGGGCCGCATAATGACCCGAAGCGTCGTTTATTTAAAATGGGCTATTTTTATATAAATAAAAATAGCGATAAATCATTATAAAAGATTATAAACGATATGGAATGAAAAGAATTGATTTGAATTATATAATTGGAGAATTATTTGAAAAGGCCAAGTTAAATCTTATTTCAAATAATTATACGACGATTGGAAGTCGAAGATATTGAAGACGGTGATTGAAGACCGGCGATCTTCACATCGAATGGATGACTACTGGTGCCCTGGATTGGTTAGCTCCCAGGAAAGGGTTACAGTGATATTTGTCCAGCTGTACTTTTTGACTGTCCAGATATGCGAGAGCCTCTCTTCTGTATTGGACATATGAAACGAAGAATAAGGTGTCCCCGGTTTCGTTCAGACCCAAAACGGACTTGTAAATGATGAGTGTCTAACATTGGATTTTATTCCGTAATGATTGATTTCTGTTAAATATATATCTGTTTGGTGGCGGAGAATTTATTCTCTTGCCTAACACCCTTCTCTGAGACGTACGAGCTCAGCGGTTATATATTGAAGGACATCAGTCGCATGGTGTGAATTGTCAGTGTGGCATGCCAAAATGCAAATGATCAAGGCTTTTATTGAAAAGCAGAGCCTTGTGGTTGATGATCAAAGAAAAACTTTAATTAGCATAGCTTTGTGTATAGCGTTGATTCGCGAGGCTCACATCTCAGTATGAACCAGAAACGGGAGAGGATGGAAAGAAGGACATGCGTTTCTTTCTAGCTTGAAGTGGTGTCATGGTATGGAGCCTAGACATTTTTACGTATGTGGATGATGAAATGAGGCGCCTCGGATTTGAGTCCCTAGTGGCTCTTGATTTACGCCCCATAGGGCAGGGAAACATATTGTTCAGGAATAACTAATCCACTAAAGTATTTCTGGAACCGCCTTGCTTCTCCTAGGTGCAGTTGCGGCTGTATCCTGAGACATGGGCTAGATTGTCTCGAATTCGGTAAGGACGATCCCTTACCTTGGTTCATGATGGAAACCCAACTTCCAATATGAAACTATGCGGTTTTGGTTGTAAAACTAGTAAGTTGATATAGTGTGACGAAAAGGAATTTCGCTCGATCCGAACCAGTCGCTAAACCGACCCAGACCGTTCGAAACGCCTGATCGTTTTGAGAACACGACAAAACAGAACGCAGACGAAAGAACATTTTATTGTATATTACAACAATGCATCAGATTACAAGAATATACAGAGTATAAATTAATATTACACAGAAATATCAGAGATTTAAATTACATTTAAATACATAGCAGCGGAAAATAATACAATACACAACTAGAAGAGATATACGGATACAAAGCTTTCCGGATATCATTCCAGCTGTAAACCAGGATCCTGTGAGTATAAATCTGCAAAACCAAAACTACTAGCTGCCCGTGTCAAAATAAGGGCACCCAGAGTTTAGGTTAAAACAATAAACTCCAGGTCAGTCATGTGACTGGTGTGAGAACTAAAAACAGTTATTTATCTTTATTTTAAAGTTAGGTAAATCAAGGGACCACGCCGTATAACACGGAATGGGTTTCCTCCCAAGAATACCAGTGCATAAAACAAACAGCGCAATGCCAAATTAGGAAAAATGAAGCTATTATAAGACCCAGTTCCCATCACACAATGCAACGCAAGCCGGAGAATAGGGTTTTTACCTTATAATAGCCAAGAATGCTTGATACGTTTAAAACAAATCATTGGTACTATTATAAGTGTATAGTGTATAAAACAACTTCAAATTATAAGTATCAATCATAGGCGGCATGAATGCCCCATACCACTATGTCGCCATATATAGATTATACAATCAAAATCGCAAAGTCACGTATTTGGAAATTGGGTTTCCATCTATGAACCGAGGCCAGGGATCGTCCTCTACCGATTTGAGACAATCTAGCCCATGTCTCAGGCAAGTACTCAGTCAAGCCTTGGAGAGACAAGGCCGGTCCACCGATGTGGATTAAACTTAAACCCTGAACATGCGTTCCCCCGCCCTATGGGGCGTAAATGAGCCAACAAATGACTCCATCGGACCCGGATCGTCCGATCAAACCGAGGCGCCTCGCAACAGCAACAACCACATAAGTCAAACTCGTCAGGGCCGGTAAAACCACTGACGCCACTTCTAACTAGAAAGAAACGCATGCCCTCCCCGAGGTCCGTCTCCCGTTTTTGGTTCATACCGGGTGTGAAACTCGCGAAGTAAACGTTACACAAAGCTATGCCACAAAGGCCGTGCTTCGATCATCAACCACAAGACTTTTCTTTTCAACAGAAGCCTTGATCATTCGCCACTTAGGCATGCCACACCGGCAGTTCACTCTATGCGTTTGATATCCATCAGTATATAACCTCTGAGCTCGTACGTCTCAGAGAAGGGCGTTAAGTAAGGGAATAAATTCTCCGCCGCCAAACAAATATATATTTAATAGAAATCAATCACACAGACTAAAATCCAATGTCAGACAAACAGTCCATTTACAAGTCCGTTCTGAGTCTGAACGAAACCGGAGGCACCTAGTACCCCGCATATCCATCGATCTCCAAGTACGTCTGGACGATCACCAACTGTTTCCATCTTCTTGAGTGTACAGCCCAATCAAGATCATCAGTAACCACCCAAACGATGTGAAGACTTCCGGTCTTCAACCGCCGTCTTCATCTTCGACTTATCGTCGTATCAGTTATTCAGAATGGGATAAACCCGGTCTTTCCGAATAACTCGCGTATATTTTAAATAAGTGTTACACAAACACAACATACGCCTCATTCCAATTCATCAGTCACTAACCGTAAATTAATCAAGAGAATAATTTCCCAAATATTAACCC
The DNA here is from genome assembly GCA_030737875.1 of Allium sativum. Taxonomy (NCBI): domain Eukaryota; kingdom Viridiplantae; phylum Streptophyta; class Magnoliopsida; order Asparagales; family Amaryllidaceae; genus Allium; species Allium sativum. Next base: position 744,544,196 of record CM060921.1, read on the forward strand.
CGAAGGCCAAAACCAACATCAGATCAATATCCAGAAAACCATTCTGCTTGGCTAACCGATAGTTAGTTTCTAAATGTCACATTCATAGGGAGAGGTTCCCATTAATTTTATCAAAGATAAATTCCTTGAATTTATTCTTTAATCTTCTTTTGAATTTTGATTCAACTAGTCGGGATTAACGAACCTTACCGAAGTAATCTTTTGTTTTAATTTACCAATCCCAACCTATTCATCCCATGAAGTAAAACTGGTTATACTTCATATCTAACACCACGGTGTTATCGGTAAATTCAATTACCATTTCACGTTCAAATCTAATTAAAGATTTAATTAACGCCTGGAGCAAAACTGGTGATACTCCATTCTCGATCTTTTCAATCTAATTAAAGATTTATTAGAACTCCACTTAGTTTTAATCTTTGACTGGGTTAAAGAATCAGTGTCATTTAAAACACGGTTCACGATAAACCCAATATCCCATTCCAATAATTATCGGGTTAAAGAATAAGTGTTATTTAAAAACATTGTTCACGATAAACCCAAAAATCTATATCAATTCAATTTCAATTAAATATTATTTAATTGGTACACTTCATTAAATCTAAATAAAAAGATTTAATCTTTTCTCAACTAGGTTCAAGAACAGTGTTAGTCAAGACACCATTCACGACAAACCCAAATCACATTTGATATTAAATACAAGGCTTTGAATAGAAAGTATCCTGGCTTATATTCAATATCAAATTCTACGACCAACAAATATCATATTGGAAATAACGATATATATATCTATATCTTTCAAATTTCCATAACAACATCTGTATAATCACGAAATCCAACATCGAAATATTCTGAAGATAATTTCGATTCAAATCCATTCCACTGCAATCATTGGAAATTCTGGTTATTTTCAAAACCATTTCAAATTCAATTTATTTATTTAAAAATAAATAGAATTATAATTCTAGTTCAAAACTAGTTCATTTCGATAAAAATCTATTTTTATCTTTTCAAATATGGTGTTTTTCATCCCAATCCTTTCTAAATCATTTCTTATGATTTTACATAAATTATTACTATTTTTAATAGTTTTATCAAGGCCCGTACAGTCGATTTCCATCATTGGCCATCGAACTGCACTTACAGCGACCTTTTTCATATTTGATTTGGACATAATTCCAAATCCAACCGTTAGATTTCTAATTTCTAATATTAGTTAGAAAGCTCTTTTCGATACGAACCCAACGGTTCCGGTTTTAGGAGGATCCGACGGTCGGATCTCCCGTAATATCCGTTCGAAGTCAATGGTCGAAATTCGCGAACTGCCGCGGCGCGACGCGTTCTATTCAGGCCATTATATTATATATATAATATATATAATATATATTTCGTCGATTTCTATTTAAAACGAATTATAAGGATAGTTTTGAATTAGTTTCAAAAACATTTTCAACACCCATTTCAATTCAAATCAAAATTGAATTCTTCCTTATAAACTCGTTTTAAAATTCATTTCTATTCAATTCAAATTTCAATTCAATTTGAATTCATTTCAATTCGGTTTCAATTCAATTCGAATTTGTTTTCCATTCGATTCGAATTCGTTTTCAATTCAATTTGAATTGGTTTTCAATTCAATTCAAATTGGTTTTCTATTCAATTCAAATTTGGTTTTCCACTCGATTCAATTCAAATTAAATTTCATTTCAAAATATTCGATTTCGAAATCACTTTTCAATATTCGTTTTAAAATGAATAAAATCGATATAAATATCATTCACGTCAAAATGGCGTCAATCTAATCAACACGGCTTCCTATATTGATATTTTCAAATATTCCATTTCGAATATTTCCTATTATCAAAATAGTTGTTATTATCAAAATATTTCGTTCAACACATGACTAATCTCAACGAATGAGTACAGTCAACACATGAACCTTTATTTTATAATATTCTTTATTTTCTAAATTGGAATGAGGCCCAATCAATCACCATATAACGTCAATTATATGGATTTTCATACATCACACATATATAATAGCATTGAAAAATAATCAACCATCAACCAAAGTGCACTACACTGTATAATCATCAAATATAGATATTTAACGCTTATAACTGCCTGTCAATCAATCGATCGACATATTTAATCAATCAGGATGAGTGAACTTCAAATTTCATCCCAACACCCGTGTGGGGTTTCAAACAATCAAACACATATTTTATTTGTGCAGTTGGGCAACGTGTAAAATTTATCGTCCCAATCAATGTCCTTCAAATAGATGTACATAAACAAACCGTCCGGTTTGTAAATGAATATTTATTTATTCACATTCACTATATTCATATTCACGTTAAAAATTATATATTTTTAACGATAAAACATTTTATTTTAACATATGAATTTCTATTCAGTTCATTCTTTAAATAAAATGATATTTTCTTTTCTAACTTATTTTAGAAAATTTCGGCCGCATAACAGCACGATACTAGAAACGGGACGAGGCCTAGCCTTATCCCCGGTCTAGTGAAGGCCCACGCCATTCACACATCAATCAAATCAATTTCATTTCACCAAACAATTCCATTCAATCAAATATTCTAACTAACTACTCAACCAAACAATTTAACAAACAAGCCATCCATGGTCTGTGGATGACGGGTGTCGGGTGCTACTAAACACGTCTGCATCCTAGTATATATATAACTAGAAAAAGAAAGTGAAGAGTGAGAAGTTCTCACCGATAGCTATCCAACTTCACGACACTTCTTTTATAGAAATCTTCATCGTTATCGCATCTTTGTCCTCTTCGTTGCCCGTAGCCACTACATATATAAAAATCACATTTTTATTTGTTCACTTTCAGTTTAAAAATAATATTTTTATAATCACTTCATATATTTAAAAATCGAATTTTTACTACGCTACTAAATAGATAAACATTCTATTTTTACTACGATGTTATATAGATAAAATTTTTATTTTTATCCCGCTATTCTTCATATAAAGATTTCACCTTTTCAATTTCAAAACTCTAATCTTTTATAGCTTAAAGCTCACTTCTTTTATATTTTAAAAATCACGCTTTTTATATTTTAAAAATCACGTCTTTTCACTTTTAAAAATATCGTCTTTTCACTTTTAAAAATATCGTCTTTTCTAAAATAAATATTTCGCCTTTTCTAATATAAATACTTCGCCTTTTCTATTACATCACTATAAAAAATCAATTCTTTTCCTAATTAAAAATCAATTCTTTTCCTAATGAAAAATCAATTCTTTCTATATTATAAAAATTATATTTTTAATCTTCACATCATATAAAAATCAGTTTTTATTACACATAAAAATCAGTTTCTATCATCAATAAAATATCAGTTTCTATCATTACTAAAATATCGGTTTTTCCTAGCCTAAATTTAAAATAAACTAAATAAATAAAACCGGAGAAAATTACATTAAAAACTAGGGTTTTGTTTGCTGGAGACGTGGTGGCTCCACGGGAGGAGGCGGTGAAGTTCGGCAGCAGGCGCAGTGGGCCAGGGTGTTGCGGGTCCAGTCGAAGCAAAGGGGGAGGGATAGGAGGAGGTCGTTGCGGGGATTCAGGCGGTGGGAGGCTACTGGCGGCGGAACTATGGAAGGTGGTCGCAGTTTGAATCTCACGAGGCCAGAGGGGGGGTTCGATCTTCGGTGTTGGAGAGGGCGAGTGGGAGGGAAGGACAGAAGGGATGGGGGTGCGCCATCGTTTAGGCGGCGAGATGAGGGGGGGTCCGGTGGTGACGATGGCGTCAGCCGCCAACGATTGGAGGAATCGTATTTTTTTTTATTCCAGAAATGATTTCGACGGTGAGAGAGAAAACAGAAAGGGGGGTTATAGGAAAAAGGTTTTAAATTTTATTATTATTTTATTATTTATTTTCCCCAAAGAGTTGACTTTTATTTCGAACTCAAAATCGAACCCACCGACTGTCGTCCATAGGGTATTACCCCCATTCCGAACACAATGGGATATGTATCACAAGCTGATTCGAGCGTTTCGATCAGTTTTCGTCAAAATCAACATATAACTCTATATATTGAATTTGAATGCGCATTTCAATTTACCGGGGTCACATACTAACTCTAAAAATTCTCAAAAAATATTTTCTAGCTTCGTATTGACGATACGGTCCTAACAAAACTAGTTTCATTGAATTCTGAGACCGTTTGAAAAATGGTCAATTTCCAGTCGATTAAAATCAACTAAAACTGGTCAAACGCGTTTTCCCTTGCCACGCTCACATATTGATTCGAAAAATTATGAAATTTGCAATCTATCAATAACTTGACATCACGGACCCAACAAAACTGGTTTCGTCGAAATCCGAGGTCATTTGCAAAATGTCTATTTTTAAGGGCCTGAATTCCATAGCGACTATTCAGAATTTTCAACTGGACATATCTTTTGATTCCCGCTATGAAATTTTGATTATTCGGATTCGTTGGAAAGATATTATCAATTAGATCCTATTGTTTTTGGTTTCACTAAAATCCGGTTTGTTTTGCACCCGGTATGTTCAATTGAAGTTTGAAATCGAATTATCGAACTACCGCGCCATTTTCAATTCCTTTTATAATTTAAAATAAATATTTATATTCTAATGACGATCTATATAAATATATACGTTCGAATTCTGTTCAAAATAAATTTCTCGTCGATATTATTTAAAATAATTCATTTTAAATAATCAAAATTCGCTAAAATTGCCAAAATAAAATTTTTAAACTGGCCCAGATTTTCGGGTTGTTACAATCTCCCCCACTTAAAACTTTTCGTCCCCGAAAAGGAACAAAGTCGAAAGTGGTTTGATTAATCAACTCTACGTTCGATCTGGCTTGCATTCTCCAACTTTTCAGTTTCAGAGAATTTTCAAATTCTTCAAAAATTTGGCTAACACCCTAAATTTTCGAAAAATTTCGCCATAACCTCCCCTGCACCGGGAGCCACGGGAAAATCCCGAAATTACCATACAGGCCTTCTGATCTCAAAAAGAAAAAGAAAAAGCCAAGCGGCTAGCCAATAGGCTCATAAAATCATCATCACCCAAACAAAACAGTAAATTATGTAGTAAACATGTACCTATTTGTTGGGCAAACAAATTTTATTCTCTGCTCTAGCCTCCTTGCTATGACCTGTTCAATGTAAGTACATGTATATGCAAGCAAATGCGACCAATTTTCAATATAATTCAATATTTGATACAATTAGGCGTAATGGTTCAAAATTATCAAACAATTAAACAAACAACACAAACATCAATCAATTAGTTGATTTGCTTTTGAAATTCATAACTTTGATACATAGCCAAAAATCAGATTTTTGATGCCAAATCACAACAATAGGCCCTATCTAATTTCGGTTCTCACACCAGTCAATAGGAGATATATAAATATCACACCTTCAACACTCGAACACTAATTCTGATGATGTAGCTACAATCATCAGAATCATCTTCGGGCGATTAGAGTGTGAATCTATATCTATCCAGTATATTAAAATTTCGAATATACGTTTGCAAGGCGCATATGCAAAATCTTTATATACTGGACTGTCCAAATCAATATAAAATAAATAATCAAATACGAATAATTGATTTTAAATTTTCAAAACAAAATTGGTTTTCATTTTCATTTTAAAAATTTACTCTTCACAGTCGTTCTAGGATACTACTGATCCCATCTCTAACGAGTCATCCTCGTTGGATATTACTAATCCAATATCTGATGAATTCTTTCGTATGGTTCTAATGTGCCTTGTTCTCTGAGCTTTGCAAACCAAAGCTCTGATACCAACTGTGACGAAAAGGAATTTCGCTCGATCCGAACCAGTCGCTAAACCGACCCAGACCGTTCGAAACGCCTGATCGTTTTGAGAACACGACAGAACAGAACGCAGACGAAAGAACATTTCATTGTATATTACAACAATGCATCAGATTACAAGAATATACAGAGTATAAATTAATATTACACAGAAATATCAGAGATTTAAATTACATTTAAATACATAGCAGCGGAAAATAATACAATACACAACTAGAAGAGATATACGGATACAAAGCTTTCCGGATATCATTCCAGCTGTAAACCAGGATCCTGTGAATATAAATCTGCAAAACCAAAACTACTAGCTGCCCGTGTCAAAATAAGGGCACCCAGAGTTTAGGTTAAAACAATAAACTCCAGGTCAGTCATGTGACTGGTGTGAGAACTAAAAACAGTTATTTATCTTTATTTTAAAGTTAGGTAAATCAAGGGACCACGCCGTATAACACGGAACGGGTTTCCTCCCAAGAATACCAGTGCATAAAACAAACAGCGCAATGCCAAATAAGGAAAAATGAAGCTATTATAAGACCCAGCTCCCATCACACAATGCAACGCAAGCCGGAGGATAGGGTTTTTACCTTATAATAGCCAAGAATGCTTGATAAGTTTAAAACAAATCATTGGTACTATTATAAGTGTATAGTGTATAAAACAACTTCAAATCATAAGTATCAATCATAGGCGGCATGAATGCCCCATACCACTATGTCGCCATATATAGATTATACAATCAAAATCGCAAAGTCACGTATTTGGAAATTGGGTTTCCATATATGAACCGAGGCCAGGGATCGTCCTCTACCGATTCGAGACAATCTAGCCCATGTCTCGGGCAAGTACTCAGTCAAGCCTTGGAGCGACAGGGCCGGTCCACCGATGTGGATTAAACTTAAACCTTGAACATGCGTTCCCCCGCCCTATGGGGCGTAAATGAGCCAATGAATGACTCCATCGGACCCGGATCGTCCGATCAAACCGAGGCGCCTCGCAACAGCAACAACCACATAAGTCAAACTCGTCAGGGCGGGTAAAACCACTGATGCCACTTCTAACTAGAAAGAAACGCATGCCCTCCCTGAGGTCCGTCTCCCGTTTTTGGTTCATACCGGGTGTGAAACTCGCGAAGTAAACGTTACACAAAGCTATGCCACAAAGGCCGTGCTTCGATCATCAACCACAAGATTTTTCTTTTCAACAGAAGCCTTGATCATTCGCCACTTAGGCATGCCACACCGGCAGTTCACTCTATGCGTTTGATATCCATCAGTATATAACCTCTGAGCTCGTACGTCTCAGAGAAGGGCGTTAAGCAAGAGAATAAATTCTCTGCCGCCAAACAGATATATATTTAATAGAAATCAATCACACAGACTAAAATCCAATGTCAGACACACAGTCCATTTACAAGTCCGTTCTGAGTCTGAACGAAACCGGAGGCACCTAGTACCCCGCATATCCATCGATCTCCAAGTACGTCTGGACGATCACCAACTGTTTCCATCTTCTTGGGTGTACAGCCCAATCAAGATCATCAGTAACCACCCAAACGATGTGAAGACTTCCGGTCTTCAACCGCCGTCTTCATCTTCGACTTATCGTCGTATCAGTTATTCAGAATGGGATAAACCCGGTCTTTCCGAATAACTCGCGTATATTTTAAATAAGTGTTACACAAACACAACATACGCCTCATTCCAATTCATCAGTCACTAACCGTAAATTAATCAAGAGAATAATTTCCCAAATATTAACCCCGAAGGCCGAAACCAACATCAGATCAATATCCAGAAAATCATTCTGCTTGGCTAACCGACAGTTAGTTTCTAAATTTCACATTCATAGGGAGAGGTTCCCATTAATTTTATCAAAGATAAATTCCTTGAATTTATTCTTTAATCTTCTTTTGAATTTTGATTCAACTAGTCGGGATTAACGAACCTTACCGAAGTAATCTTTTGTTTTAATTTCCCAATCCCAACCTATTCATCCCATGAAGTAAAACTGGTTATACTTCATATCTAACACCACGGTGTTATCGGTAAATTCAATTACCATTTCACGTTCAAATCTAATTAAAGATTTAATTAACGCCTGGAGCAAAACTGGTGATACTCCATTCTCGATCTTTTCAATCTAATTAAAGATTTATTAAAACTCCACTTAGTTTTAATCTTTGACTGGGTTAAAGAATCAGTGTCATTTAAATCATGGTTCACGATAAACCCAAAATCCCATTCCATTAATTATCGGGTTAAAGAACAAGTGTTATTTAAAAACACTGTTCACGATAAACCCAAAAATCAATATCAATTCAATTTCAATTAAATATTATTTAATTGGTACACTTCATTAAATCTAAATAAAAAGATTTAATCTTTTCTCAACTAGGTTCAAGAACAGTGTTAGTCAAGACACCATTCACGACAAACCCAAATCACATTTGATATTAAATACAAGGCTTTGAATAGAAAGTATCCTGGCTTATATTCAATATCAAATTCTAGGACCAACAAATATCTTATTGGAAATAACGATATATATATCTATATCTTTCAAATTTCCATAACAACATCTGTATAATCACGAAATCCAACATCGAAATATTCTGAAGATAATTTCGATTAAAATCCATTCCACTGCAATCATTGGAAATTCTGGTTATTTTCAAACCCATTTCCAATTCAATTTATTTATTTAAAAATAAATAGAATTATAATTCTAGTTCAAAACTAGTTCATTTCGATAAAAATCTATTTTTATCTTTTCAAATAGGGGGTTTTTCATTCCCATCCTTTCTAAATCATTTCTTATGATTTTACATAAATTATTACTATTTTGAATAGTTTTATCAAGGCCCGTACAGTCGATTTCCATCATTGGCCATCGAACTGCACTTACAGCGACCTTTTTCAAATTTGATCTGGACATAATTCCAAATCCAACCGTTAGATTTCTAATTTCTAATATTCGTTAGAAAGCTCTTTTCGATACGAACCCAACGGTTCCGGTTTTAGGAGGATCAGACGGTCGGATCTCCCGTAATATCCGTTCGAAGTCAGTGGTCGAAATTCGCGAACTGCCGCGGCGCGGCGCGTTCTATTCAGGCCATTATATTATATATATAATATATATAATATATATTTCGTCGATTTCTATTTAAAACGAATTATATGGATAGTTTTGAATTAGTTTCAAAAACATTTTCAACTCCCATTTCAATTCAAATCAAAATTGAATTCTTCCTTATAAACTCGTTTTAAAATTCATTTCTATTCAATTCAAATTTCAATTCAATTTGAATTCATTTCAATTCGGTTTCAATTCAATTCGAATTCGTTTTCCATTCGATTCGAATTCGTTTTTAATTCAATTCGAATTCGTTTTCAATTCAATTCAAATTGGTTTTCAATTCAATTCAAATTGGTTTTCTATTCAATTCAAATTTGGTTTTCCATTCGATTCAATTCAAATTAAATTTCATTTCAAAATATTCGATTTCGAAATCACTTTTCAATATTCGTTTTAAAATGAATAAAATCGATATAAATATCGTTCACGTCAAAATGGCGTCAATCTAATCAACACGGCTTCCTATATTGATATTTTCAAATATTCCATTTCGAATATTTCCTATTATCAAAATAGTTGTTATTATCAAAATATTTCGTTCAACACATGACTAATCTCAACGGATGAGTACAGTCAACACATGAACCTTTATTTTATAATATTCTTTATTTTCTAAATTGGAATGAGGCCCAATCAATCACCATATAACGTCAATTATATGGATTTTCATACATCACACATATATAATAGCATTGAAAAATAATCAACCATCAACCAAAGTGCACTACACTGTATAAGCATCAAATATAGATATTTAACGCTTATAACAGCCTGTCAATCAATCGATCGACATATTTAATCAATCAGGATGAGTGAACTTCAAATTTCATCCCAACACCCGTGTGGGGTTTCAAACAATCAAACACATATTTTATTTGTGCAGTTGGGCGACGTGTAAAATTTATCGTCCCAATCAATGTCCTTCAAATAGGTGTACATAAACAAACCGTCCGGTTTGTAAATGAATATTTATTTATTCACATTCACTATATTCATATTCACGTTAAAAATTATATATTTTTAACGATAAAACATTTTATTTTAACATATGAATTTCTATTCAGTTCATTCTTTAAATAAAATGATATTTTCTTTTCTAACTTATTTTAGAAAATTTCGGCGGCATAACGGCACGATACTAGAAACGGGATGAGGCCTAGCCTTATCCCCGGTCTAGTGAAGGCCCACGCCATTCACACATCAATCAAATCAATTTCATTTCACCAAACAATTCCATTTAATCAAATATTCTAACCAACTACTAAACCAAACAATTTAACAAACAAGCCATCCATGGTCTGTGGATGACGGGTGTCGGGTGCTACTAAACACCGTCTGCATCCTAGTTTATATATAACTAGAAAAAGAAAGTGAAGAGTGAGAAGTTCTCACCGATAGCTATCCAACTTCACGACACTTCTTTTATAGAAATCTTCATCGTTATCGCATCTTTGTCCTCTTCGTTGCCCGTAGCCACTACATATATAAAAATCACATTTTTATTTGTTCAATTTCAGTTTAAAAATCATATTTTTATAATCACTTCATATATTTAAAAATCGAATTTTTACTACGCTACTAAATAGATAAAAATTCTATTTTTACTACGATGTTATATAGATAAAAATCTTATTTTTATCCCGCTATTCTTCATATAAAGATTTCGCCTTTTCAATTTCAAAACTCTAATCTTTTATAGTTTAAAGCTCACTTTTTTATATTTTAAAAATCACGCCTTTTATATTTTAAAAATCACGTCTTTTCACTTTAAAAATATCGTCTTTTCACTTTTAAAAATATCTTCTTTTCTAAAATAAATATTTCGCCTTTTCTAATATAAATACTTCGCCTTTTCTATTACATCACTATAAAAAATCAATTCTTTTCCTAATTAAAAATCAATTCTTTTCCTAATGAAAAATCAATTCTTTTCTATATGAAAAATCAATTCTTTTCTATATGAAAAATCAATTCTTTCTATATGAAAAATCAATTCTTTCTATATTATAAAAATTATATTTTTAATCTTCACATCATATAAAAATCAGTTTTTATTACACATAAAAATCAGTTTCTATCATTACTAAAATATCAGTTTCTATCATTACTAAAATATCGGTTTTTCCTAGCCTAAATATAAAATAAACTAAATAAATAAAACCGGAGAAACTTACATTAAAAACTAGGGTTTTGTTTGCTGGAGACGTGGTGGCTCCACGGGAGGAGGCGGTGAAGTTCGGCAGCAGGCGCAGTGGGCCAGGGTGTTGCGGGTCCAGTCGAAGCAGAGGGGGAGGGATAGGAGGAGGTCGTTGCGGGGTTTCAGGCGGTGGGAGGCTACTGGCGGCGGAACTATGGAAGGTGGTCGCGGTTTGAATCTCGCGAGGCCAGAGGGGGGGTTCGATCTTCAGTGTTGGAGAGGGCGAGTGGGAGGGAAGGACAGAAGGGATGGGGGTGCGCCATCGTTTAGGCGGCGAGATGAGGGGGGGGGGTCCGGTGGTGACGATGGCGTCAGCCGCCATCGATTGGAGGAATCGTATTTTTTTATTCTAGAAATGATTTTGACGGTGAGAGAGAAAACAGAAAGGGGGGGTTATAGGAAAAAGGTTTTAAATTTTATTATTATTATATTATTTATTTTCCCCAAAGAGTTGACTTTTATTTCGAACTCAAAATCGAACCCACCGACTGTCGTCCATAGCGTATTACCCCCATTCCGAACACAATGGGATATGTATCACAAGCTGATTCGAGCGTTTCGATCAGTTTTCGTCAAAATCAACATATAACTCTATATATTGAATTTGAACGCGCATTTCAATTTACCGGGGTCACATACTAACTCTAAAAATTCTCGAAAAATATTTTCTAGCTTCGTATTGACGATACGGTCCTAACAAAACTAGTTTCGTTGAATTCTGAGACCGTTTGAAAAATGGCCGATTTCCAGTCGATTAAAATCAACTAAAACTGGTCAAACGCGTTTTCCCTTGCCACGCTCACATATTGATTCGAAAAATTATGACATTTGGAATCTAGCAATAACTTGACATCACGGACCCAACAAAACTGGTTTCGTCGAAATCCGAGGTCATTTGTAAAATGTCTATTTTTTAAGGGCTTGAATTCCATAGCGACTATTCAGAATTTTCAACTGGACATATCTTTTGATTCCCGCTATGAAATTTTGATTATTCGGATTCGTTGGAAAGATATTCTCAATTAGATCCTATTGTTTTTGGTTTCACTAAAATCCGATTTGTTTTGCACCCGGTATGTTCAATTGAAGTTTGAAATCGAATTATCGAACTACCGCGCCATTTTCAATTCCTTTTATAATTTAAAATAAATATTTATATTCTAACGACGATCTATATAAATATATACGTTCGAATTCTGTTCAAAATAAATTTCTCGTTGATATTATTTAAAATAATTCATTTTAAATAATCAAAATTCGCTAAAATTGCCAAAATAAAAATTTAAAACTGGCCCAGATTTTCGGGTTGTTACATATAGTGTATGGTAGCTATGACATCTGTGATTGATACATTATGATTGTAATTGTTTTTGAAACATATAAACACTAATAATAATATTAAATTGTTTTATACGTATCAAGCATATTTTGGCCATTATAAGGTAAAAATCTATCCTCCAGTTTGCGTTGCATTATGTGATAGGACTTGAGTCTTATAATGGCTTCATTTTTCTAAAAACCATTGCGTTCTTTAAATGATTTACTTCGTTTATGCACTGGCAATCTAATGGAGTGAACCCGTTCCGTGTTTGCGGTGTGGCCCTGTGATTAGCCTTATTATTAAATAGGTTAAGTAAGATTTCTCATACCAGTCCCATAACTGACTTGTAGTTTGTTTCATTTCGCAAACTCGGGTGCCCTCTTTTCCACACGGGCAGCCGTGTATTCAGGTTTTGGCAGACTCATTCTAGATAGCTATGGAGCTGAAGATGGATCCTATCATTTCTATTATGCTGTCCAGACTTCATTTAGTATATTATGTTTAATTCCGCTGCAGACATTTATTATTAAGCTGCAACTATATTATGTACTAAGTATGATCCTGTTGTGCTGTGTAACTCTGATGTTAATATTATTTCCAGTCTAACCGTGATGTACTTTATCTGGCGTAATTCTAGGATTTTGTTCTATTGTTATTGTTTATGTGTTATATTCCAATGATTATCCTTGCTTCTGTGGCATGGAGATTTGGGGTCATCACACTTCTTTACTCTCAAAATTCCACCTCGAGTCTCATAAGTGCAACCACGACAATTTGACCGACTGGAAGAAATAAGTTTATGTAACGAGTAGGGACATGCCTAAATATAGAGACTTTCCTAATCACATCATTATGCATATAAAACCGGATAGAACCATTACCGCAAATCCGTAGCACTACTCCATTGGCCATCCTAATCATGTCAACATTCAGCTCATAAGAAAAAAAACAAGTCACATCACTACAAATGTGAAAACTGGCTCCGAATCAATATTCCAAGAATTACCTTAAAGAGGACTCACAAGAAGCATCACTATTGGTACCTTCACCAGAACATGCATATGCAACATTACTGTTATGACCATGCACATCCTTCTTTTTATCCTTTTGATAAGAATAACACTTACTGTGTTTATGACATTTCTTACCACAATAATTACAATTGATAATACCTTCACCATTAACTTTATTCTTTCTCCAACTTGCATTTTTCTTCAAGTCTCCTACTACCATAGCTTCACTTTGAACTAATTTCAATCCCAACCCTTTTCTTCTAAGCTCATCATTCAAAAGTCTACTTTGTATAGTTTATAAAGAAATAGCTCCATTACTATTGGAATTACTCAATGAAATAACCAAAGTTTCCCAACTTTCTAATAGCGAACTTATCAATAAAAGAGCCTGTAACTCATCATCAAAGTCAAACTTCAAAACTTTCAGTTGATTTATTTCGTCTTAAAATTCATTAAAATGCTCTGCAATAAATAGACTTCTCTTTATCCAATCTCAGTTGCATCAATTTTTGAACTAGAAAAGCCTTACTTGTAAAACTCCTTGACTCATTACAAAGATATCAACTTGTCCTACAAATCCTTTGCGGATTCACAAACTAGCCACAAGGTGGAAAACCGAATCATCAAGGTATTAGCAAGTCAAAGCAATCACCTTCTTGTCCATCTTCTTTAATTTTCTGTCGTCCATATCAAAAGGCTTCTTCTCATTCCATCAGCTGGATCATGAAGATCATTGATGTATAGAACTCCTTCATCTTAGGCTTCCAAATCTTCTAATTTCTTCCATTAAAAATAACTATCTTCATAAAAAATATCATATAAGATATAAATAAATTATTATTTTTCCAATCTATAATCACTCTAAGCTTTGCGATGATTTAGCTTTGATATTAGCTATTGTGGAGATATGCGCTTATGCGGAAGCGGTTTATGTACCAGGATCTTACTCACCTAATTACAAAGAGATAATTTTGATTAAAAATAACCTGGATATGAAATTAAATGCAAATACAAGATATTCCTCTCAACCATCCTCTTTATTGATTCACAAAAAATGAATTTTGTTTACAATTATGGAATAAACCAAAAGTAAATAAATTACTACTAAATCAATAACCCAGTTGAGGAAGGGAAAGAATATATAGTTGGCTAAAATATTGTTGGAGAAGGAGAGCAGGAAGAATGAAGACAAACCCTTGATTAAACTAATTTCAGTCATAGGTCACCACCTTTTGTTTCAGTTCCAGAAGCTGTTTATATAAAAGAATAAAACGCCAAGACAAATATATAAATTTCCCCTCAGAAATATTAAAAATATATACTTGAAATAACCGATAAAAATAAGAAAACGTAGGCTCAGACATCTAATTGGGATGGTCAGACATCTGAGTAAGCTCTTTGGTTTCAAGACCCATTCAGGCCAGAAGTCTGAGCTAGCACCTTAGACGTCTGACCACCTACTGTGTTATTTTCCTGCCCTTTTAGCTGTTGCTCTTACTCCTTTATCACAATGCTACTTCCACACATCGTCGTCTTCAACATATGTAACGACCCGCCATTTTAACCATGTCGAATCGAGAAAATTTGTCAACTCAAACCATCCAAGACGACAGATCGTTATTAGCTTCTAGGGTTAATAGAATAAATCACATAATCATAGACCATAGATACAAAGCAATATAATATCTCACAACAAAAAATACAAAATACAATAGTAGTACATGAAGCCAATAACTAAAATTTTACATCAGAGTTTACATAAACAATACCGTGGAAGATAAATGGTAACAGTATGAAAAGGAAATGACAAGAGCAGCTAAAACTGGATCAACTAATGAATAGTTAGATAGAGGTGAGCAAACCCAATATAAGCTCCAACTCCAAGGGAGAATCTCGAAAACTGTGATAATCGATCTGACCCGAGCAATAGTGCAAAACAACATAAATCGGATTTGGACTAACATTCTCGTGGAATTAAATCAACTCAAATGAAAGGTTCAATGAACTTTAATCAGTAACTTAAAGAATGTTTGGGATCAACATCCTCTGGATCCGTCAAACTAATACTATATAGTATAACATGCTATATATAATAACGTCTATCCATAAAGTAAATATCAAAATAGCGTAAGCGTGATTACCGTTATTACCTTTACCCCATTCATATATTCCCATAGTATATACATACCGTAAATCCCTCTGTAAACTGGAGGGTTATCAGAGGGCACTCCATATAAAACTGTACAAAAGAAAACTGTACTGGGCTCGTATATGGAATGTGACAAGGCACGCAAGGAATGCCTAGGTGGATTCACCGTTTGCAAATCCGGAGTAGTGGCAACACATAGCAGCGACTATTGTCCACGTCGAGACACACTCCCATAATTAAAAGGCCCAATAGAATCTCAACAGTAGTAAAATAGTATCGAAGAAATGTGCTCAATAAGAGGTATGACCTCACTTGGTCTCGGCGTAGCCCCTGTTTTTATCACGTCAATCTGACTCAAGGTAGTCGGAGTCTCGTAATTAACATAAAATAGAAAATAGAGTCATTGCCAAACCATCCAACTTTATTTTGGATCTCCACCACGTACACGGTTGTTAAAGTACTTTTCGGTATTGGCATATAGTATGACAAAAGCCGATCCCAGTCTCTTTAACAACCAACCATTTACATTTTTCACATCATGGTCATTATTTTATAAATCACTTTATAAAATCGATTATACGAATTCTTAGATTCGAATTAGGAATCAAAATTAAATACCTAACTTTGATTAGATCTAATTTTGAAAAAAAACCTGCTAGAATCACTTTAAAACAACTCGAGTTAGGATAAACATGTCGTAAAGATCTCAAAATATAGTTTAAATTGATATTATACTTTTTAAACTTCAGTTATATTCAATTTCTAAAATATTCGCATAACGATTTTCATTCCCAAAATCGACTTATATTTAAGTTTTACCTTCCATTTATATCGAAACCAAAACATTTAACTTTGATAATATTTTGGTTTGGTTTATATTCGCAAAAAGTCAAGTTCAAAACAATTCAAATAATTCAATTTTTACCTTTATAAGAAATCGTTTCAAGTCGATTCATAAAATCTAACAATTTAGTTTGAGTTCAATATAGACAATTCAAATCAAAACTTTATATTTCATGTTAAACAAATCATACAATCTAGTTTTCGCCCGTTATAAGAATTTGTCCAAGTCTATTCAAAATCCGAATCGCTTAAGCTCAGATTCAGTTTATGTAATTCGAATCAAATCTTTTAGTCCAATTCCAACAAATCATATCATATTTTAACTCAAGTCGTATAATTCAAATCCATTACTTAATCAAAACCTTATATTTCAACTCAAATAGTTCATACAATTTCAAAATCATTCTTATAAATTTGATTTAACAAATTTCTTAATTCCAACCGACGATTTATAAAATCAATTCCATGCATAAAATTTATAATTTAAAATTCACGTTCGGTCACTTAAAATCAAACTCATTTCATGTGAATTATAAATTCAAATTGAACATCAATTTTCGTAATTCAAGTTCATTTCCTTTAATATTTAAATAATTCAATTTCGCATTCAGTTGATTTATAATTAAATTAATTCCCTAATTTTGAAATTCAATTTTAATAACAATTTAACAATTCAAGTTCATTTCTTAGAAGTCCAAATCAAATTCAAATTTAAATTCATATCTTATATGGGTTCATTTGTTGAATCAAAAATCAATATTAAATTTTAAATCTTTAAACCTCGACTTAAAATCTCGAGAATCTTAACTTATCCACTTATAAGTTTATTATTAAAGTTAATAAAATACATATAATAAAAATTAACTTTGAAAATATATTAGTTTATAAAATTCTAAAATTAATTAGAAAATAGATTATAAACATATATAAGTTTAAAACAATAGAGTAATAGGTTTAAAAGAATTATTTATTATGTAAAAGGTTTAAAGTACTTATATAATTAAATTATACAGTTTAAAATAAATAAAATTATACGTAAAATCTTAAATAAGTATTTAAATATATATATTTACTCATAAAAAACATTTTAAAATATATAATTTAAAATTTATAAAATTAAAGTTTAAAATCTTTAAATTTAATATACATATATGTATGTATATAATCTTAAGTTATTATTTTAGCATTAAATTTTCCAGATAAGTTTACTTTGAAAACATGACCAACAGTGTGCGTATATAGTTTTCTACCTTACGGTCAAGTGATACGGATATTTATCATTTCAATCTGCAATTTAAAATTTTGTAGGTATATATCGTTTCAAACCGCTATCCCAAATTCAATAAAAATCGTTCAGGTTTATGATTTCAACTTATTACGATGTTTCCCTAATCTAATGTCCATTCGAATGTCATTTCAAACCATAGTGATTTTTCTAAACTAGAGAAATCAACAATATAATCAATCATCATATAACATCAATCACATCATGAGTCGAATATCATCAGTGCACCTATGTGTCATATAAATATATCGTGTTGTATATGAAAGGTGTACATATCAAGTAAACAATTTCTACTAGCAACCCTATACATTTCACAACAATTCATTTATGCTGATCTAACATCTATGAAACATTGTATGTCAAGTGTGAGATAAACTCGCCTTTTATGGCATAGAATGGAGACAATAGATGGATTGACAAAAGATAAAGCGACGGCTTGCAGGAACGATTCAGAATGGGTTCAACTCGGTAACCACTCAATATATATTTTATTTTTTATAAGAGAAGGTCAGGGAATTTCCATGCATTGGTATGGCTTTTGGTTTTTTAGAACGTCTTCGAACTCAACCCACATCTCACACAAAAAAATAAACCCAACAAGTTTTACAAAAATAATATATATATATATATATATATATATATATATATATATATATATATATATACATACACACGTAGTACCTACAAATATATATATATATATATATATATATATATATATATATATATATATATATATATATATATATATACACACACATATATATATTACTCAACACGAACAAGAATCACACACAAACAACACACGCTACACACACAGCTCAACACATACACTGATACACACGCACACATGACACCATATACCCACACAGTTGCATGTAAACTAACTCACACACCAATACACATATATAATCAAGCAACACTTTACAACTATACATACACAAATACACCACACACCCATGTCAATATTAAATACACACATTCATCCATACACTGCACACATAAGGAGCTGATGAGGGTTCGGTTAGGAGAATGGAGCAGGTATTGACTTCGGGTCAAATGAGAAGGAGTTGTGTTCGGGCTTCAACTCTGGTGTATTGTAATTGGTTATGTAGGCAACGGGTCTCAAGGGTGGCTCCATCAGAGTTAAGAGAGAAGCAGGGAAGGGTTCCGGACGACAGATGTTAGAGGGAACACAGTTTTCGGCAGGGGTTAGCATGGGAGGCTTGGCGTAAAAATGGTTACAATGGGGGAGCATCATGCTTACGATGGCTTCATAAATGGCAGCTAGGTTCGGCTAGCACGGTGAGGCTGAAGTGGAGTTTGACATCTGGTTCGAGAAGGCGCAGGGACAACACAACGTAGGTGAGAAGCAGCGATGGGTGTGGCTCGTCGGAGCTGTAGAGGGTCGAGCTAGCGGTGCGGTTCACCGGAGAGGGAAACAGACATAACGTGATGGGGAGAAAAAAAGGTATTGTGATTCCTAAAGACAAGAAGACATGGATGTGTAAAATGGAGCAACTGCGATTTCGTTGGGAAGTAATTTAAAAAATGGCAGTTTCTCTTTTATTTTATGCTTGTATACAATGAAGAGTAGGCACATAAAGCACCGCTGTAGCTTTAATTACTTGGAAACTTGCATTTGGGAAGAGAACATATATCGGAAATTGTGGTAAACTGAATAGGTTTACATTTTGTAAAATGGCACAAAAAAGTTGAACGATGGAAAGAAAGTTTAGATTTGAAATCCGAAAAGCACTGTCGACGAGTTTTGATAAAAGACGAGCAACAAATGGTTTAAAATAAAAGAGAACAAATGGTTAGGAAATTAAAATTGAACGAACGATTTTTAAAAATATGTAAAACGAACAGTTCAAAAATATATAACAAACGATTTTGAGAATCAAAATGTTGAACGATATCGAACGAGATTTGGTTTTGATATGAGAACGGTGAACGAGTAGAATAAGATTAACATATTGGAAGAAGAAAGGGTTTGAAATATCAAAAGAAAACGAATCCAAAAAATGAGAATTGAATGTTATTTACAACAACAACAACCGATCAGTACAAAATTGTAGATCAACAAGAGAAATAATTTGAAATTAAATCAAAGATGCAATTTTATTAATATCTAAAATAAATTATATAATATTAGTAAATCAATTAAGATACGTGTTAAATGTTTAAAATAAAATCTCAACAATGAATTCAGATTCAAATACATAAAGTTGATAAAATTTTATTTTATAAGTAAGATTGAAATCACAAATACCATTGCATATTATTAAATTATATTCATATCAAAATCAATTCATTCATTTGTTATATATAAAAATCCAAGATACGTTTAGTTTTAAATTTAAAATATAAATAGTTATCTTATGAGAAACAAACAAATTGAGGTTCAAATAAACAAAATAAAACAGAAATCAAAATTTGATCTAGATCATTGAATAAATTATACTTAAAATTACATGTTGTTACAATCTCCCCCACTCAAGCCTTTTCGTCCCCGAAAAGGAACGAGGTAGGGAAACAGTAATTAAATAATATATTTAAACCAAAGCTTCATATTTATTCTCATACATGTATATAATTAAATATATATATGTTTAAATCAGAAGTTAAAATGTTTCAAACATTTCAAAATTGTTTTAAGTATTCACTTGACGTCATGGTTGACAATATATATATATATCTATCCCACTTTCAAAACCTGAAAATATAAATTGATGATGCCGCGTTATCACCAGAATCATTTTCAAGCTAATAGAGTGTGACTTTGTATCTATCAAGCATTTATTGGATTTAACATATGCGATTATCAGACGTATACTCAAATCACTAAGTATTCGATAAGCCAACTTTAATGGAAAGTAAGTACTCAAAACATTTTTATATATTTAAATACAATATATACCAAAATTTCCTAATCATTTGTAAATAATGTATTTGAAATCATTAAAAATTTAAATAGGGAAAATTATATCTGTCCCCCACTCATTTATTTATAAAAATTCAAATTCAATCCTAAAAATAATAATTATATAGACAATATTGTAATTAAATCAAATACATAACAACGTTATTCTGTACTATACTTAAATATTTTCAAATCAATATTTACTATACTTAAACTTATAAAACTAGTTTAATTCCATAAGGTTAACATATACACATACATCACAAATTAAAATCCTTCTAAACCCATTTAAATTTATAGTTCCTATATACATACATACATTTATAAGCTATATCGTTATAGACTTAATCCAAGATAAAATCATTTTTTTTACAAAATCCACATCTTTAAATCTTATTCAAAATATATAGAAAATATGAAATCTTAAAGTACAAATCTTAAATCTTTCAAATATTGGTATTACCAAACAAAATGTTGTTTACAAATATACATCAAAATTGTATCAAGGAAATACCAGTTTCAAACCAATATTTAATAAAAATGAACTCGTTATACTCTCCTTATACTTCTTACCTTATTATGGACAAAGATAAGTTATAGAATTCGAGTTAAAAGATGAATGAACGAAAGAACCTAATCAAAGAGGATCTACGAAGGAAGATGGATTCAAATGGAAAGGAAATTCAGAAAATATTTAAAAATTAAACAAAATTTCATATCCGAAAATATTGGTATTTAAAAAACATTAAAACCATTTTAAAAACTAGTTATACTTTCAAAATACGTTCTCTCTCAGGGAAGATTTTGCAATTGATTCCACTCATTCTAGGGTATCACTACCCTATCTCTAATGAGCTTTTACTCAATAAGCTAAAGCTTTGATAAACCAAAGACCTAATACCACTTGTTATGACCCGCCATTTTGACTATGTTAAATCGACAAAACATATCGACTCGAACCGTTCAAAATGACATATTATTATTAGCTTCCGGGGTAAATAGAATAAATAACAGAATCACAGATCATAGGTACAGAGCAATATAATACCTCACAGCGGAAAATACAAAATACAATAGTAGTTCATAAAGCTACTAAATAAAATTTTATGTCAGAGTTTACATAACCAATAAAGCGGAACTCTAATACAAAGATAAATGATAACAATAAGAAACAAAAATGACATGAGTTGCTGAAACTGGATCAACTGATCAGTAGGTCGATAGAAGTGAGAAAACCCAATATAAGATACAACTCTAAGGGTGAATCTCGAATGCTGTGATAATCAATCTGACCCGAGCAATAATGAAAAACAAAACAACTCAGATCAGGACTAACATTCTCGTGGAAGTAAATCAACTCAAATGAAAAGTTCGATGAAATGCAATTAGTAACTTAAAGGATGTTTGGCACCACCATCCTCTAAGGATCCAGCAAACTAATACTATATAGCATGACACGCTATATACAATAATGTCTTTCAGTAAAGTAAATATCCAAATAACGTAAGCGAGACTGCCATTATTACCCTTACACCTTGCATATATTCCCAAAGTATATAAAGTACTGTAAATTCCTCCGTAAACTGGAGGGTTATCAGGGGTCACTCCATATAAAATAGTTCAAAACAAAATCGTAGTGGGCTGGTATATGGCATGTGACAAGGCACACAAGGAATGCCAGGGTGGATTCACCATTTGCAGATCCGAACCGATTGTAATGCATAGCTGTGACTACCGCCCACCTCGACACACAATCCCATAATCAAAATGCCATATCGAATCTCAGCAGTAATAGAATAGCATAGAAGAAGTGCGCTCGATAGGAGGTAAGACCTCACTTGGTCTCGGCGTAGGTCCTGTTTTAGTTACATCAAGTTGACTCAAGGTAGTCAGGGTCTCGTAATTAATATGAAATAGAAAATAGAGTCTTTCGCCAAACCATCCTACTTCGTTCTGGATCTCTACCGCGTACACAATTGTAAAGTGGTTTTCAGTATTGGCAGAGAGTATGACAACAGTCGATCCCATTCTCTTTAACAACCAACCATTTACATTTTTCACACCTGGTCAATACTTTATAAATCACTTTATAAAATCGATTATACGAATTCTCATACTCGAATTTGGAATCAAAATTAAATAGCTAACTTCAATTAAGTCTAATTTTGAAAACAACTTACTAGAATTGCTTTAAAACAACTCGAGTTAGGAAAAACATGTCGTAAATATATCAAGACATAGTATAAATTAATACAATACTTTTTTAACTTCAATTATATTCAATTTTCGAAAATATTCTCATAACAATTTTCAATCCCAAAATCGACTTATATTTATGTTATACCTTAAAGATTTCTGTTTCCATTTAAATCGATACAAAAACGTTTGACTTCGATAATATTTTGATTTGGTTTATATTCGCAAAAAATCAAGTTCAAAACAATTTAAATGATTCAATTTTTACCGTTATAAGAAATAGTTTCAAGTCGATTCATAAAATCCAACAATTTGGTTTTAGTTCAATATCTACAATTCAAATCAAAACTTTATATTTCAAGTTAAATAAATCATACAATCTGGTTTTCTCCCTTTATAAGAATTCGTTCGAGTCGATTCAAAATCCCAATCAGTTAAGTTCAAATTCGGCTTATATAATTCGAATCAAATGTTTTAGTCTAATTCCAACAAATCATATCATATTTTAACTCAAGCCTTATAATTCAAATCCATTACTTATAAATTCAAATCAAAACCTTATATTTCAACTAAAAAAGTTTATACAATTTCAAAAACCATTCTTATTAATTTGATTTAACAAATTTCTTAATTCAAATCATTAGTTTATAAAATCAATTCCATACATAAAATTTATATATTAAAATCACATCTTGTCACTTAACATCGAATTCATTTCATATCAATTATAATTTCAGATTAAATATCAATTTTCGTAATTCAAGTTCACTCCTTTCAAAATTTAAATCATTCAAATTCGCATTTAGTTGATTTGAAATCAAGTTCATTCCCTAATTTAAGATTTTAATTTCAAAATCAGTTTCATAATTCAAGTTCATCCCTTAGATATTCAGATCAAATTCAAGTTCAAGTCTTATATGAGTACATTTGTTAAATCAAATATCAATATTAAATTTTAAATCTTTAAACCTCAAATTCAAATCATGAGAATCTTAACTTACCCAGCTATCAGTTTATTATTAAGTTTACAAAAAATATATAAGAAATAATAACTTTGAATATAGATATAAATATATAAGTTTATAAAATTCTAAAATTAGTTAGAAAATAGATTACAAACATATATAAGTTTAAAATAATAGAGAAATCGGTTTAAAAGAATTATTTATTATGTAAAAGGTTTAAAATACTTATACAATTAAATCATATTGTTTAAAATAAACAAAATTATAAGTAAAATCTTAAATAAGTATTTAATCAATATTTACTCATAAAAATCATTTAAAAACATATAATTTAAAATTTATAAAATTTAAGTATAAAATCTTTAAATTTAATATATATATATATAAATATAAAATCTTAAGTTATTATTTTAAGATAAAATTTTCCAAAAGAGTTTACTTCGAGAACATGACCAACGGTGTCCGTATATAGTTCTATACCCTATGATCAAGTGATACGAATATTTATCATTTCAATCGGCAATTTAAAATATTACGGGCGTATCATTTCAACCCGCAATCCCAAATTCAGTAAAAATTGTTTAGGTTTATCATTTCAAACTATAACGATTTTTCCCTTATCGAATGTCCGTTCGGATGTTATTTCAACCCATAGTGATTTTACTAAACTAGAGAAATCAAAAACATAATCAATCATCACATAATATCATTCACATCATAAGTCGAATATCATCAGCGGAACTACGTGTCATATAAATATATCGTGTCATATGTAAAATGTGTACATATCAAGTAAATAATTTCTACTAGCAACCCTATACGCTTCACAACAGTTCATTTATGCTGATCTTACATGCTGGAAACAATGTAGGTCAAGTGTGAGATAAACTCACCTTTCGTGGCATAGAATGGAGACAACAAATGGATAGACACACGATGAAGCGACGACTTCCAGGCATGATTAAGAACGGATTCAATTCAGTAACCAGTCAATGTATATTTTATTTTTATAAGAGGAGGTTAGGGAATTTCAATGGATTGGTACGGCTATTGAGTTTTTTGGACAGTTTCTAACTCAACACCACATCTAACACAAAAAATAAATGTAACAAGTTTTACAAAAATAATATATAAATATTTATATATATACACACAGTACCTATATATATATTTAAAACACACACACACCCCATAATACATCAAAACCATATATATATTATAATTCATATATATACACCAAAACCATATTATATAAATTATAAGTTATATACATACATACATACATATATATATAATACTCAACACGAACAAGAATCTCAAACAAACAACACACACTACACACACAATCAACACATACATAGATACGCACACACACATGACACCATATACCTACACAGTTGCACGTAAACTAACTCACACACTAATACACACATATAAAAAAGTAACACTATATAAATTTACATACACAAATACACCACGTACCCACATCAATATTAAATACACACATTCATCCATACACTACACACACAAGGAGGTAATGAAGGTTCGGTTAGGAGAATGGTGCAAGGATTGAGTTCGGGTCAGCGGAGCTGGAGTTGTGTTCGGGCTTCAGCATTGGCGTATTGTGCTTGGTTATATGGGTAGCGGGTCTCAAGGGTGGCTCAGTAATAGCTAAGGGGAGGAGTAGGGTGGGGTTCCAAACAACAGGGGATAGCGTGAACATGGTTTTCGGCAGAGGTCGGCATGGGAGGCTCATCGCAAATGCATGAAAATGGTTATAATGGTGAGCAACAAGTTTGTGGTGGCTTCAGAAATGGTAGCGGGGTTTGGCTAGCATGGTGAGACTGAAGTGGAGTTCGGAAGCTGGTTCGAGAAGGCGCGGGGACAAGACGACGTGGGTGAGAGGCTGCGATGGGTGTGGCTTTCCCGAGCTATAGAGGGTCAAGCTTGCGGTGCAATTCAGTGGAGAGGGTGACATGCAGAACATGATGGGGAGAAAAGAAAAAAGGGTACTATGGTTCTTGAAGACAAAAAGATGGTGTAACACCCATAATTTAATAACACATTATGATGATAAATTAAGGAATACTTAATTAAATATTCTGAATTAACTGAAATGGACTGCGCGATTGCGTTCGTCTCGGAATTCTGCTTAAGATAGAATCCGAGTTTCGTAAAAACAGACACCATATGAAGAAGATATTAAGGTTAGAAGTTTGTATACGCATAAGAGAAACATATATGAATTAAATAAGTCCAGAATTCAAATAAATTTAAAATCAAACAACAGAAAGAGGAGCGGGAAAAATCCCGCCCATGGGTTTCGACCCGATCAAGGAGGTGTCGTCCCATGGGTCGACACACCAAGGGGGTCGACCGCCACACAAATCTAGGCAGATTTCTACTTCTGTACGTGGACTGACTTCTATGCAAGATTCGTTGGCTGATGGCTATAAATAAGATCCTATACCATTGTTTCATTCATTCTAAATCAATGGAGAACTAGATGCTGCCTCCGCCTAGACTGAAATAGCTTGTTCTTCCTCTACAACTAGAGTTAGACAAATTCAGAGATCCGTGCTTCTACATCTGCTATTATTCTTCTGTTTCTTAGATCCAATCATAGTGAGTCTACGTTATTTTTAGATATGAATACTTAAAAGATAATCTTAACATGTTTATGAATTGGATCTAAGCCCGGGACAAATTGAATCATATCAGATCTTCCATAACCTATGTATCTAAGTTATTTTGACATGACTATGAATTGGATCTAAGCCTATGCCTATTTATCATGTCAAATTGGCCATTATTTGTATATCTGATTCACTGATTTGATCTCATCATGCCTGTTTATGACCATGACACTATGCCTAATCAGTTTTATTATCATATGTTGATCAAATCTGTTCCTGTATGCCTATCTTGTCATTATGTCCAATTATGTCACTATATGCTTATTAGTTGCTATTCCTATTTCTGCCAACACGTATCAATTTTGTAATTATGTTTATTTCTGTCCTCTTCCCTTCTTCTTTTCTGTTTTTATTTTATAAGTAGGCTACCTTTGAGCCTAGGCATGCCGCTGAAATATGCGAACGCGTTAAATTGGACACGCGGGGAAAATGTTAAAATTAGGGCATAACTTGTATTTGAAAATTTGGGCATAACTTGAATTAAATACATGAATATGGATTTGGGGCATAAATCAACTTGTGATTTAAATCTTAATTTGGACGTATTGTACATAACGAACATGACTTGGGAAAAGGGCATGAAAACCTATAATGAAATAAGGATAGTTGGTTAATAGTGAAAATGCCTAGAATTGCAGTAATTAGAAACTCTAACCATGCTTAGACACGAGGTTAGATTACACTTATGGTAGAAGTTTACCTGGACCCGCCTGTCTTATCCAACGACCACAAGTGATGAATCTAATGTGAGGGGTCTAATTGCATAAATAAGTCACAAGCTAAGACACGAGATTAATTAAGACTTATGGAAGAAGTCTACCCGGACCCGCCCGGCATATCCAGTATCCACAAGTGGTAAGCTTAGTGTGGGAGTCTAGCGCATTTTAACCATAAATGAATATATGGTAATAAACCCGAATACTTAACCTATTTAAATCCATAGGGAATACATGAACATGTTAGCTTAAGTAGGGGTTAAGTAAACTTGCTTGAAACAGTGGGACGGTTAAGTGTATCTTGGGGTAGTGGATAATACTTATATATATAGTCCCACAATTTTAATATTTTAGGGTTAAGCAATTTTACTCTGGTATGGACCTGTGGAAATCCTTGTAGTGGGGATGCAAGCGTAGGGGGAACCTTGTATAATCTTTTATATGGGACCCATTTCAGTTAGTAACCCATATATAGGTATCAAACGAGTACTCCGAACTAGGTCGACGTTGGGGCACGCTTACTGAGATGATTGTAAGTGATCCAAACATAGGGGCGGTGTGGGTGGCGCATTCCGATAGGGTCATGTGCGTGCATGGGTCTGGACAAGGGAGGATTAAGATGCCATGACACCTATAGATATGGTCGCGCACATCTTGAAAATAAAGGGCTGCCACTTTAGGAAGTGATAGGGCTAGCACGGGGTATCTACGGAGGAGAGAGCCGATCGATTGGGTTAGTAATTAGTGTACGTCTAGACTCTGGTATGTTAATGAGCACATTATTTTCTTTAAGGTTAACTCTGGTATGTTCAGTTGGGCTGCTTGTTAATTGTATGGGGTTAAACCTCTCACTAGAAGTACGCCTAAGTCTACCATCTTGTACTGGTTGGGGATCATCTTGTTCTAGTGATATTGGTATTGGTGCAGAGAAAGAGAGAAGTATTAGAGAAGCGCTATTTATTCTATCATGTTTACCTTGTCATACCTGCCTTATATGCTATTATCCTCTTATCTAGCTTATATGCCAGTCATGATACTTATACTTATTTTTATGCTAAAGTAACTAGACTCGCCAGACTTTATGTCTGACCCATTTTGTTTCCTCTTCTTTCTCTTCCGTTTCCCCCCAGGTTCTCAGGTTGGGAATAGTCAAGCTTGATCAGGATTCTTCTTTCATTCTGCTTGGAGCTGCTTAGATGTACTGCTTGATTTCGTACCTTTTTTTACTATGGCTATGTTTTTGGGGATTGTGCTCTTTTCATGTTTATTGTACTCTGATGATTTAAGTACAAGTCATAATTTTTAATTTGATGTATTGTGTTTTATGTATTTCAGACTTATGATGTAACTATGTTTTGAACCATGATGTTTTCTGCTTAATAAAATTTTTAATTCCACTGTCATTTTATATCTGTCTTGCAATATTTTTGTTTCTGTTTACCTATAATGCTTCACGAAACTTAATGCATTCTCTTAATGAGTGACATTAAAGGACGTAGGGTGTTATATTTGGTATCAGAGCTGAAGGTTACCAGATCGGATAAAAGATTATGAAAATTGTTTTCCACAAGGTTTTAAAAGAAAGCATTTTCAAAAGAAAAGCCTGTTTTGAAAAACATATTCCCCAAATCCATATAAAATATCTCTCGATTCTCAGCTTAAGTCCCTTTTCCTTCCCTTTTAAGCATGTCTAGGGAATTGATTGTTCCCGAAAGGTGTCCCTATTGTGGCATAGTTCCGTAGGCATGTTAAAACTATGACACATGCCGAAGGGCAAGGATGGGCCTAACCTCTATCTATAGGTGCAGTAGTTTCACCTATGGCTAATTTTCTCGAGCTTCGTAAGGATTTCCGTGCAATGGAGGCAGCTTTCGAGAGATTTGTTAGCTTGTTACACAAGAACGTTAAAAAGGAGAATAAGGTAGTTAGGGCTAAGAAGCATATCCCAGGGATGAGAGAAATGGTGGCCTAGGAAGGAATATAGACAAAGTTCAAATAAAGGCAAGAAGAAATGTCATGAGCACTTGGGTCATTTGGTCAAGCAATGTAGAATAAGGAATAACGCTTGTTTCGACTGTTGCAAAGTCGGACACTATTCTAAGGAGTGCCCGAAGAAGCAAGGACAAGGTCAAAGGGTAGGATCTTTTGGAGGGAAGGTGCATGCTCTCGTGACCAGTGCTCCTATAGAGGTAGGAAAGTTTCCGTTGAAGGTTTGATTTCTCTTTCCAATCATCCAACTAGAACTCTTTTTGATTCGAGCATTTCACATTCTTTTATATCTGATTCTGTGGTTGAGTCTTTGCACCTTAGTACTAGTATGGTACTAGATCCCGTGGTTGTATCAAACCCTAGTGGGGGTACGCCTCATCTGCCTATGATTTGTCGGGGTTTGATAATATCTACATTAGGCATCGAGTCTGAGTGCGACACATATGTTCTTGGTTTCATGGGCTACGGTTTGATTCTAGGGATGGTTTGGCTAGTCATGTATGGTGCCCTTCTGGATTTTGAGAGGAGGGTCGTTAGACTTTTGACTTGAAATGGGAGGACCCTCGAGATTTCTTATGACCCAAAAGGGTCTGTCATGCTTAGTTTCCTAGAGTCACTTAATGCATCTATCGATGATCTACGCTCTATACCAGTAGTCTGTGAGTATCCTGATGTTTTTGAGGAGGTTCAGTGCTTACCTCCAAGGCGCAAGATCGATTTCCTTATATACTTGGTAGACAATGCAAAGCCAGTTGCATTGTCTATGCTCCACATGGCTCCAAGAGAAAGGAGGAAGCTTGTAAGCAAGTAGGGGAGCTACTTGAGAAAGGGTTTATTAGGCGAAGCATATCTGAATGAGATGCTCCGGTGGTGTTCGAAACTAAGGCGGAGGGTTCTCTTCACTTATGTGTGAATTATAGAGAGTTGAATAAACTCACTAAAAATAATAGGCGCCCACTTCCTAGGATAGATTATCTATTTGACCAGCTTGATGGTGCATATATTTTTTCTTAGTTAGACTTGGCCACAGGGTTTCATTAGTTGAGGGTGGCCAAGGCCAATATAGACATGACCGCTTTTAGAACTCCAGATGATTTGTTCGAATGGCTCGTTATGCCTTTTGGTTTGACGAATGCACCTGCCTATTTTGTTGATTTTATGAGTAGGGTGTTTCGGGAGTTTCTAAATAAGTTCGTTGTGGTTTTTGTTGATGACAACCTAATTTTCTCGAATAGCGAGGAAGAGCATGCCCAACATTTGTGGGAGTTTTTTAAAACTCTACATGCGCATCAGCTTAAGGCGAAGTTCTCCAAATGTCATTTTGGAGAAAAGAAGTGATATTTCTAGGGCATGTGGTTTCTAAAGATGGGATAGCAGTGGATCTCGCGAAGGTAGTTGCAGTTCAAGATTGGCGGATCCCAAGAATGCAATGGAGGTGAGAAGTTTTCTTGGATTGGCAGACTATTATAGGAAGTTCATTAAGGACTTCGCAAATATATCAGCTACACTCATCAGTCTGACGAAGAAGAATATGACATTTTCTTGGGATGTAGAATGTGACAATGCTTTTCAGCGACTGAAGAGGGCTCTGACAACAACCCCAGTCTTGACCTATCCCAATGCGAATAAAGTGTTCATAGTATACACTAATGCATGTGGTACAGGGCTTGGTGCAATTCTTATACAAGAGGGAAGGGCAGTATGTTATGGAGGTAGATAGTTAAGAGTTCATGAGAAGCACTACCCTACCCATGACTTAGAGTTAGCTTCCATAATATTTGCCCTTAAGACTTGGTGCCATTATCTACTTGGAGAGAAGTTCGAGTTGTACACCGATCATAAATCTCTCAAGTAATTGTTCTCGCAGAAGGATTTTAATTTAAGGCAACAAAGATGGATGGAGTTCCTAGTGTCCTATGACTTTGAGATTGTTTATACCACTGGCAAGGGTAATGTGGTGGCAGACGCACTAAGTAGGCAGAGGATGGCCTTAAGTCCATTGTTTGTGGAGGGGAAAAGCTTGGAATTTATATTGACCTTTAATTTTATACCTTCCACCAACTTTATACCTGGTTTATTGGCATCACTAGACATGCGACCTACTCTTTTGGATCAGATAGGTGCTTCGCAGCAAGAGAATCCAAAGATTTCAGACATCTTGGATAGACTCAGTAGAGGGGAGACTTCTAATCACCCCAGTAGATATTCCATAGATGATGTAACACCCCACACCCGCTATAGTCACTCACTAAGGGAATGCCATAGCATCGGTGGAGTATTTTTAGTGAGTATAGAACAGTAAAATTACAACAAGACAGATATAATGTAATACTTGAAAATTTAAAACATCATCTCATAGCAGCGGAAAGTAAAACATGTTTGGTTACATCATAAAACCATAACAAGAGTCAAGTACAAAATATCCATCCTGAATAAAATAAGTACATAATCCCACTACTCATAACAAATAGCCATAACAGAAAAGATAAGATAAGCTGAGCTCTACATCTACGGTCCGAGCTCCAAGAGATAGATAAAGCAAACTGATCAAAGCCCACTAGCACTAGGCCCAACCTGAGGACCTGAAGGAAAAAGATAAAAACAACGGGGGTCAGACATAAGCCTGAGTGAACCCTATCTCCTTAATAATACAATTATTAAAGTAATTAGGGTATGATATGAACTCGGTATGGTATCTTTGGGGATAATGACTACACTAAGTTGCCCACGAACACAGGACGAACTAAGATAACCGTAAAGACGCATCTACCCACCCAAGGATAATTACTAACTGCACCACACCAGACTTATTCACCAAGGGTAATTCCTACACTGCACCACACCAGTTTTACCCACCAAGAGTAATTCCTACTTAAAGGTTGATCCCACTAAGTGTACTTAGTAATTTTTACCCGGTAGTTTCCTGTACCCCTACACAGGTGCCGTCTGCCCCTATTTTTACTAGGTGTACCCACTACCCCCAAGCGATCGGCTCCCTACCGTAGATACCCGTGCTGGTCCCACAAAAGGGGGTGTATCATTCCCCAAAGTGGCTACCATATAATATCACTGTACACGGCTTTATATCTACACGATGCAACAACGACTTACCAACCAGCCCGGGTCCACACACGCATATGAAACCCGTTGATCCCGCGTTGCCACCGCTAACCCGTTTTGGCCTCTTACAGTCAAGCCCAATATGCGTGTCCCGTCACCCGACTAGAGTCGAGCCTACAAAGATACGTTTGGGATATTGGTTGAAATGGGCCCCCACAAGCTACTACTTAAGCTTGTCGTTTAATCTAGTGCATCCCACTTAACCCTTTAACCATGTCCTCTTACATGTTATAAATCTTGGTTAAGTCCTTTAATCATATTTCAATTGCCACTTAGGGCACCCACTAGATTCCCACATGCCACCCATGGCACTTACTTAACCCCTTAATCATGTTTAATTACATGTTCCACCTTGGTTAAGTATTCTAATCGTATTCTCACATGCCACCCATGGCACTTACTTAACCCTTTTATCCTGTTTAATTACATGTTCCACCTTGGTTAAGTATTCTAATCGTATTTTTCTATTGCCACCCAAGGCAACCCACTAGTCTCATCATGCCACCCCAAGGCACCCACTTAACCCCTCATGTCCCACTTACATGCTAATATGGTTAAGTGTTTCTTAATTCATTAATTAAGATCATGACCTCATAAAGACCTCCCACATTAGACCGTCTTTTAAGACTGCTGGATATGCCGGTTGGTTCCGGGCAGACTTCTGTCATCAAAAGGGCCTAACCTCGTGTCTTTACTTTAATCATGTATTTAATTTATGACTAAGACCTCTCACATTGGGCCAATCATTTGTAGCCGCTGGATGGCCGGTCGGTTCCGGGCAGACTTCCGCTACAAAAGGGTCCAACCTCGTGTCTTAGTTGATTAATTAAACCTAATTAATCACCCCCATATTAATTATCCCTAATTAATATCAAATTTTCCATAACATGGGTAGACCTAACTCAATAGGTAAATTCCCATGGGGTAGACCTAACTCAATAGGTAAATTCCCACTTATGGTAATTAATTTTTTTTTTTTTTTTTTTTTGTATGCTTAATCATACCCATTTCAACATACTTTTAATTAACATATTAATTAACCCCATCGTTCCCCACGTAAATCGTCATTATGACATAACATAATAAAGGGAAGATTTACCACACATAACATGGGTTTAGCATATAACTTTATCATGGGTTAAGAGGATGTCAACTTGCATATATGAGCATGTATTAACCCAACTATATTCAACCCAAACTTGCATATTATCAAACATGTGTTTTACATAACATGTTGCATATGAACTTACATATCATCAAACATGTGATTTGCATAACATGTTGCATATGAACTTACATATCATCATACATGTGATTTGCGTAACATGTAGAACTTGCATTTTAGCATATACTTAACTTGCATGAGCACTCACATACTTGCATAAGCATTCATATACTTGCATAAGCTTGCATATCATGTTAAACTTGCATTTCAACATATACATAACTTGCATAAACATTCACATACTTGCATAGGCTTGCATATTATGTTAAACTTGCATTTCAACATATACATAACTTGCATAAACATTCATATACTTGTATAAGCTTGCATATTATGTTAAACTTGCATTTCAACATATACATAACTTGCATAAACATTCACATACTTGCATAGGCTTGCATATTATGTTAAACTTGCATTTCCACATATACATAACTTGCATAAACATTCATATACTTGCATAGCTTGCATATTATGTTAAACTTGCATTTCAACATATACATAACTTGCATAAACATTCATATACTTGCATAAGATGTTAATCATGCATATAAGCATATACATGACTTGCATAAGTACTCACATACTTGCATAACATGTTTGCATAATGGATCCATATTCACTTAGTGTTTTGCATCATAAACATCATGAAACAACTTGCATAAAAATATCATGATTACATATTATGAAACTTGCATGACATAAGGCATATAACTTGCAAAACACATAATATTCACTACATCAAGCTTGCATAAATATATGGATCCACAAACATAGCCATACTTTATCACATCTTATCATAATCAATTCAATAATTGATTATTAAGGGGATAGAAGCTCACCAAAACAAGATTAGCAAGTTAAATGAAGCAAATCCCAATGATTAAGTAGAAGAAGATGTAGATTAGCTTGCAAATCCTCTTAGGATTTTTAGTGGAGGCTCTCCAATTTTCTAAGTGGTGGCATAATGGCCTTAGATCTATTTTTGGTAAGGATAAGGGGGGTATTAGGGTGTATATATAGATTAGTTAGATGTTTTAGGACCATAGGATATACCCTAGAACCAATCCTAGCCTTTAAAGCATGTCTTGGGGAAGAAGTCAAGTGTAGGAACCATTTAGGGCCCAAAAAAAACAGCCCAAAACTCATCCCGTGCCTCAAAACATGAGCAGTTTTTGTTTTTGATTTTTCGTGAAACTTTGACGGGCCATAACTTGGTCATACGGACTCCGATTTACGAAAACTCGGACTCTATTTCGCGTATTTTTCCGAGACGAACGCAATGGCACAGCCCGTTTCCCCTGATTCAGAATATTAAATTTAATTCTGCTCTGATTTATGTTATAACAAGTTATTTAACATACGGGGTGTTACATTCTCCCCTACTTAAAGGATTTCGTCCCCGAAATCTCTAAGTCAAGAAGAACGTATCCTACCAACCAAACAACCATCTACTCAACCATCAAACACTGGCATCCATTGTCCTTAAAACAATTTCTAATGATGTATGAGCATATGCAAAAAGTATGTGTATATGTTCCCTATCTAATGTATGAACATATGCAAACCATGATAGTTCCATGCATCCATTATGTATGCGAGGGAACCCTATCGACACATACAATATCTACATGAGTGCACAATCATTCACCAAAATGCATCATCCATATGATAACACAATCATTATACATCCATAAATATAGCTTCCTACACACAATTTTATGCAATATGCAATATGAAGTGATTGAGCCGATCTAGTGCCTAGAGTGTGTGTATATGCATCCACGAGCAACCACTAGCAAACACTTGCATCCACTTGCATCCATCATACATAACATGTCTCAAACACATGTTTCAACCATAGGACTATCCTATCTGAAGGTCAAAGGTACTAACGAGAGGACATACTAAGGATAAGATAAGTACCAGTCAAACGATAAAGGAGAAGTTAAAAGACATACTCTCAAAAAGAAATGGATACAAAGAACGCATCTTCGCTTCCGTCTCCCAAGTTGCGTTGCTCTCCTCTTCTCCCCATTGCACTTTGACTAGCTGAACCTCTCGATTCCTCAATTTCCTAGTCTCTGACCCAAGGATGCGAGTAGGAGCTCGTCGAATAGTCACATCACGCTCTGCTTCCACTTCTCTAAGCAAACTTGGCTCTACCACCTCTGCGGTCTTATGTAGGCACTTCCTCCCATGGAATACATCATGTACACCACTAAGTCTGTCGGGCAACTCCACCAATGGAAGATGCTCCTCCCATGTACCTCCAAAATCCAAGATACATAGCCTCAAAAGGTCTTCTAAAATATGATTCACCCTCTCGGTCTGGCCGTCCGTCTGAGGATGATATGCGGTACTCAAACGCAACTGAGTCCCTACCGCCTTTTGCAAACTCTTTCAAAACTCTCTAGTGAAGATAGGATCTCGATCACTCACTATACTGGAGGGTACCCGATGCAATCGAACTATCTCTCGAAGATATACAAAAGCTAGCCATGGAGCAGTCCACTTACTCTTCAGAGGTATGAAATGGGTGTTCTTAGTAAGTCTGTCTACCACCACCCAAATTCCTGTATTACTCTTTCTCGATCTGGGTAACCTGTCAATAAAATCCAACGAGACGCTGTCCCACTTTCATTGCGGAACCTCCAATAGGTGAAGCAACCCACCCGGTTTCTTTCGCTCCGTCTTCACTCGTTGG
Source organism: Allium sativum (assembly GCA_030737875.1). Classification (NCBI taxonomy): domain Eukaryota; kingdom Viridiplantae; phylum Streptophyta; class Magnoliopsida; order Asparagales; family Amaryllidaceae; genus Allium; species Allium sativum. Next base: position 744,580,544 of record CM060921.1, read on the forward strand.
CACACCAAGCATCGAGCGACATGCTCGGCCACATCTTTCTTCATACCGGCCCAGAAGAAAGCCCTCTTCATGTCTTGGTACATCTTACCCCCACCGGGATGAATGGTCATCCTAAAACGGTGTGCGTCATCAAGAATAGCCTTCCTCAAGCCCTCGTCCTGCGGTACACAAAGTCTACCGTCTCTACGCAAGCACCCTCTATCTCTAAGGTGTACCTACTCAAATGGCTGGACGACTCCCCCCTTATGAGCTTCTCTACTAACTCAACCAACTGTGGGTCGCCCCTCTGTGCTTCTCCAATCCGCCCCAAAAGAGTAGGTCTAACTTCCAAAGAATCTAGCAAACCGGGTACAAAGTCAACGGAAGGTCTAAAGTCAAACTTAGAAATAAACTCTAAGCTCCGTCGTTCAACGAACAATGAACTCAAGGACAACCTTTTTCTACTTAAGGTGTCCGTAACCATGTTACCCTTACTCATAGGATGCTAAGGATCCCATCCACTTTTGCTGTCCTAAGACTATGCGCTCGAAGAGTCTCCAACACTTCCCTAAGATGTAGGGCATGCTCTTCTCCACCAGAATATCATCCAAAATCATCACAACTGTCTCCCACGCAGACCACCCTAGTCGAATTCGGCATCCCCCAAATGCAAGCCCCAAAGGCCTAAACCAATATCAGACAAACACCCAAGGGATACCTCCTTCGAATTCAGACGACCTACGTGAGACGATACTAGTAAAAATGGCTAAATAATTAAGCCCTTGACCAATTCTGGATGTTCTCGCCAGTCTCGCTCCAAACCCGTCGTTTATCCTATACTGGCCCTGCTCAGCCTATTGAGCACATACGAAAACTTATTTCGCTCCTAGAAAAGACCCAGATGTCATCTACAAAGACCATCACAAACTTATTTAGCTACTCCCTGAACACCCTTCTCATCAAATCAACAAAGTATGCGGGGGCGTTCGTCAAACCCAATGGCATCACCAGCCACTCATAAAAGAAATCATCTGGAGTCCTCAAGGCAGTCTTCTCTATACTATTCTCAGCCACTCTCAACTGATGAAATCCCGTGGCTAAGTCCTACTACAAAAATACTGAGGCGCCAGCCAACTGATCAAAGAGATAATTAATCCTCGGCGATGGGTATCTATTCTTCTTTGTGAGTTTCTTTAGTTCTCTTTAGCCTACACAAAGTCTGAGGGACTCATCCGCAAAAACTACTGGAGCGCCCCACTCCGATATACTTCGTCTTATGACCCCTTCTCAAGCAAATCGCCTACTCGCTTATGGAGTTTCCTCCCCTCACGAGGAGCCTTGTGGCACTCTGGCCAAGATACTGATTTGGCATCGTCTACCAAACATATTCGGAAGTCAATCTCCCGTTCCGGAGGTAAGCCCTTCACCTCCTCCAAACCCATCCGAGTATTCCCGGACCACCCTATAAATTGCAAACTCTCGACCTGCGTGTCAAGCGATTCTAGATATCTTAGCATAACAGATTCTATGGGATTACAAGAGATCACAAGAGTGTCACCCAAGCGGCCCATAAGCCTAACAACTCTCCCCTCAAAATCAAGAACGGCACCCCTACTGGATAACCAGTCCATGCCCACTAACCCATAGCCCGTGAAGCCCAACAAGCATCACATCTAAACCCAACGCTAAGTATAGAAACTTTCAAACCCAAACACATCATGGAGCCCAATTGGGTTTGAAACAACTAAGGGATCATCTACCAACTGGTGTCTCAGTGCAGTGACTCTACTAGTAATGATGAGATAAACGAACTTAATGCGTCAAAATCAAATAAAGTATGGACAGGATGATCGATCAGAAAAACTAGACTTTCAATAGAAGTAGTTCTACCTCTTTCCCGAATCGCGAGAGCCTGTACTTGCCCCCTAGCCTGACCTGGTGCCACATGAGCTTGCACCAGTCCTCCAGAGGTAGACCCCGTCCCTTGCTCCTTCTTTGGACAGTTTTTCATCAGATGCCCTGCTTCGCCACAGTGGAAGCAGCCAGTCTTAGTCTTCTTGCGACAATCTTTGTTTAGGTGGCCTAGTGTCCCACAATTGAAGCACCTCTTCTTTCCCTTGCCACGTTTGTTTTGCTGTTGTTGTTGAGGTCTCTTCTGATCTCCTTTCTTCTCGGGTGCTTTACTAGCATTGATACCCTTCTCTTCCTTATGCATATTTTCTTCTGCTTTTGAGAGAAACTTTGCCTCAAACCTATGCCTGAAATCCACCCAAGAGTCAATCGGGCGTTCTTCATTAGTGACCTCCCGCCAGAACGAGGCCTCTCCTTCCATTAACCAAGCGGCCAACCTGACTTTCTTTCCCTCTTCTACTTCCAAGATTTCCATCAATTCTTCCGTCTCATTAAGCCAATCCCTAGCTCCCACAAAAGGTTTTCCTCCCATAGCCTTAAACTTCCTACAAGTCATAGCAAAAGTATCCGTGCGAGGAGAAACGAGTGCAACGGGTGGAGGAGGAACATTTGCTGGACCTGCAGCGGCGGCCCTAGCCTCTAACAACCTCCTATACCATACTGGTACCGCTACACTATCCGGAAGAAAAAGATCTTCAGCCATGCTGAGACGAAAAAGGGAAAGATTCAAAATGGAGAATTCGAGAGATAAAGATATGGCTATCGGGGATTATGCTTTTCTTTCAAAAACTTTTCTCCTAAAAGACATGTTTTTGAAAATATCTTTTCCAAAAATGTTTTAGAAAAATAGTTTTCTAAAAATTTTATCTGTTTCGGTAACCTTTGCTCTGATACCACGTGTAACACCCCACACCCGCTATAGTCACTCACTAAGGGAATGCCATAGCATCGGTGGAGTATTTTTAGTGAGTATAGAACAGTAAAATTACAACAAGACAGATATAATGTAATACTTGAAAATTTAAAACATCATCTCATAGCAGCGGAAAGTAAAACATGTTTGGTTACATCATAAAACTATAACAAGAGTCAAGTACAAAATATCCATCCTGAATAAAATAAGTACATAATCCCACTACTCATAACAAATAGCCATAACAGAAAAGATAAGATAAGCTGAGCTCTACATCTACGGTCCGAGCTCCAAGAGATAGATAAAGCAAACTGATCAAAGCCCACTAGCACTAGGCCCAACCTGAGGACCTGAAGGAAAAAGATAAAAACAACGGGGGTCAGACATAAGCCTGAGTGAACCCTATCTCCTTAATAATTCAATTATTAAAGTAATTAGGGTATGATATGAACTCGGTATGGTATCTTTGGGGATAATGACTACACTAAGTTGCCCACGAACACAGGACGAACTAAGATAACCGTAAAGACGCATCTACCCACCCAAGGATAATTACTAACTGCACCACACCAGACTTATTCACCAAGGGTAATTCCTACACTGCACCACACCAGTTTTACCCACCAAGAGTAATTCCTACTTAAAGGTTGATCCCACTAAGTGTACTTAGTAATTTTTACCCGGTAGTTTCCTGTACCCCTACACAGGTGCCGTCTGCCCCTATTTTTACTAGGTGTACCCACTACCCCCAAGCGATCGGCTCCCTACCGTAGATACCCGTGCTGGTCCCACAAAAGGGGGTGTATCATTCCCCAAAGTGGCTACCATATAATATCACTGTGCACGGCTTTATATCTACACGATGCAACAACGACTTACCAACCAGCCCGGGTCCACACACGCATATGAAACCCGTTGATCCCGCGTTGCCACCGCTAACCCGTTTTGGCCTCTTACAGTCAAGCCCAATATGCGTGTCCCGTCACCCGACTAGAGTCGAGCCTACAAAGATACGTTTGGGATATTGGTTGAAATGGGCCCCCACAAGCTACTACTTAAGCTTGTCGTTTAATCTAGTGCAGCCCACTTAACCCTTTAACCATGTCCTCTTACATGTTATAAATCTTGGTTAAGTCCTTTAATCATATTTCAATTGCCACTTAGGGCACCCACTAGATTCCCACATGCCACCTATGGCACTTACTTAACCCCTTAATCATGTTTAATTACATGTTCCACCTTGGTTAAGTATTCTAATCGTATTCTCACATGCCACCCATGGCACTTACTTAACCCTTTTATCCTGTTTAATTACATGTTCCACCTTGGTTAAGTATTCTAATCGTATTTTTCTATTGCCACCCAAGGCAACCCACTAGTCTCATCATGCCACCCCAAGGCACCCACTTAACCCCTCATGTCCCACTTACATGCTAATATGGTTAAGTGTTTCTTAATTCATTAATTAAGATCATGACCTCATAAAGACCTCCCACATTAGACCGTCTTTTATGACTGCTGGATATGCCGGTTGGTTCCGGGCAGACTTCTGTCATCAAAAGGGCCTAACCTCGTGTCTTTACTTTAATCATGTATTTAATTTATGACTAAGACCTCTCACATTGGGCCAATCATTTGTAGCCGCTGGATGGCCGGTCGGTTCCGGGCAGACTTCCGCTACAAAAGGGTCCAACCTCGTGTCTTAGTTGATTAATTAAACCTAATTAATCACCCCCATATTAATTATCCCTAATTAATATCAAATTTTCCATAACATGGGTAGACCTAACTCAATAGGTAAATTCCCATGGGGTAGACCTAACTCAATAGGTAAATTCCCACTTATGGTAATTAATTTTTTTTTTTTTTTTTTTGTATGCTTAATCATACCCATTTCAACATACTTTTAATTAACATATTAATTAACCCCATCGTTCCCCACGTAAATCGTCATTATGACATAACATAATAAAGGGAAGATTTACCACACATAACATGGGTTTAGCATATAACTTTATCATGGGTTAAGAGGATGTCAACTTGCATATATGAGCATGTATTAACCCAACTATATTCAACCCAAACTTGCATATTATCAAACATGTGTTTTACATAACATGTTGCATATGAACTTACATATCATCAAACATGTGATTTGCATAACATGTTGCATATGAACTTACATATCATCATACATGTGATTTGCATAACATGTAGAACTTGCATTTTAGCATATACTTAACTTGCATAAGCACTCACATACTTGCATAAGCATTCATATACTTGCATAAGCTTGCATATCATGTTAAACTTGCATTTCAACATATACATAACTTGCATAAACATTCACATACTTGCATAGGCTTGCATATTATGTTAAACTTGCATTTCAACATATACATAACTTGCATAAACATTCATATACTTGCATAAGCTTGCATATTATGTTAAACTTGCATTTCAACATATACATAACTTGCATAAACATTCACATACTTGCATAGGCTTGCATATTATGTTAAACTTGCATTTCAACATATACATAACTTGCATAAACATTCATATACTTGCATAGCTTGCATATTATGTTAAACTTGCATTTCAACATATACATAACTTGCATAAACATTCATATACTTGCATAAGATGTTAATCATGCATATAAGCATATACATGACTTGCATAAGTACTCACATACTTGCATAACATGTTTGCATAATGGATCCATATTCACTTAGTGTTTTGCATCATAAACATCATGAAACAACTTGCATAAAAATATCATGATTACATATTATGAAACTTGCATGACATAAGGCATATAACTTGCAAAACACATAATATTCACTACATCAAGCTTGCATAAATATATGGATCCACAAACATAGCCATACTTTATCACATCTTATCATAATCAATTCAATAATTGATTATTAAGGGGATAGAAGCTCACCAAAACAAGATTAGCAAGTTAAATGAAGCAAATCCCAATGATTAAGTAGAAGAAGATGTAGATTAGCTTGCAAATCCTCTTAGGATTTTTAGTGGAGGCTCTCCAATTTTCTAAGTGGTGGCATAATGGCCTTAGATCTATTTTTGGTAAGGATAAGGGGGGTATTAGGGTGTATATATAGATTAGTTAGATGTTTTAGGACCATAGGATATACCCTAGAACCAATCCTAGCCTTTAAAGCATGTCTTGGGGAAGAAGTCAAGTGTAGGAACCATTTAGGGCCCAAAAAAAACAGCCCAAAACTCATCCCGGGCCTCAAAACATGAGCAGTTTTTGTTTTTGATTTTTCGTGAAACTTTGACGGGCCATAACTTGGTCATACGGACTCCGATTTACGAAAACTCGGACTCTATTTCGCGTATTTTTCCGAGACGAACGCAATGGCACAGCCCATTTCCCCTGATTCAGAATATTAAATTTAATTCTGCTCTGATTTATGTTATAACAAGTTATTTAACATACGGGGTGTTACAGATGATAGAGGGTGGTTACGACGAGATGGAAGGCATTGTATTCCCTAAGTTGGGAATTTGTTAGAGACAGTCCTTGAGGAAGCCCACCATTCCAAGATGACAATATATCCAGGCAGTGACAAGATGTATGGAAAGGGTTTTCTTTTGGGCTGGGATGAAGAAAGATGTAGCAGAGTTTGTTTCTCGATGTTTGATTTGCCAACAGGTCAAGGCCGAGAACATGAAACCCGATGGTTTACTTCATCCTTTGGAGATCCTACAGTGGAAGTTGGAGAGAGTCTCTATGGATTTCATTGATGGTTTTCCCAAATATACGAAAGGCTACACTAGTATTTTGGTTATAGTATACAGACTTACTAAGAGCGCTCATTTCATTCCGGTTAAGAGTAAGAGAACGACAACATGGTTGGCAGCAGTTTACATTCGTGAGATAGTCTGTCTTCATGGAGTAACTTCCAGTATCATAATTTATCATGATCCCATATTCACCAGTGAATTTTGGAGGAGCTTGCAAGAAGCAGTAGGTACACAGTTGTGTTTGAGCACCACTTATCTCCCTCAAACAGATGGGCAGACGGAAAGGGTGAACAAAATTCTTGAGGATCTTTTAAGGCTGTGTATCCGAGATTTCGGAGGGACTTGGGAAGAGCACCTTCCTTTAGTAGAGTTTTCCTACAACAACATTTATCAATCTAGTATTGGAATGGCACCCTTCGAAGCATTGTATGGACGACCTTGTAGATCACCGACTTGTTGGTGGGAATCTACAAAAAGACTTTTACTTGGACCAGATATTGTTAGACCAAAAATTGGCTCTAACACCCAAATTAGATATGAATTCAATGAAATAGAATCAAAAAGCAATAAAGAACACGCAATTTATAGTTGTTCGGCGTTAACGAGCCTACGTCCACTTTGTTTTCTTTTAATTGATGATTTGAATGCAAATACAACAATGATTCTCACTCAACTTCACAATTACAATGCATAAACTCATTCAAATCTCTCAAAAATGGACTTTAAGAGATGATTTTTATCAGAGTATGCTTGTAGAATTCGGCTATGGAGGAAGTATGGACTGAGAATTTTCCAAAAGATCTTTTCAAATGCCTCTAGATGGTGTATTTATAGGTGAAAAATCTCCTCGAAGTGGCTCCAGTTCGGAATTGCATGGCATCCATCCTTTGAGAGTCGGGTTCGGAGGCTCCAAAATGGCTACAGCGCATTGATTTAGTAGGAGATCGTGGGAGAAATGGTCAAATCTTGTCTGAGTCTTCAAGGAATATGCGCAGCAACGACTACAGATTCAAAGGGAAAAAGGGATTCGGATCGGGGCCTCCAATCCGATCCGGTGATGCAACTTGCTATCCCTTGATGTTGCTGACGTAATCATCCGATCTGAACCGATAGGATTGCTTGCTTTCTTTTGATGTTGCTGAAGTGTTCCTCCGATCCGAACCGATGGGATTGCTTGCTTTCTTCTGATGCCGCTGAAGTGTTCCTCCGATCCGAACCGCCGAAGCCACCGCCTTTATGATGTTGCTTCCATACTCTTCCGATCTGATCTGATGTAATCTCTGCATTCTTGATCGTTACTTACCTCCTGTGCTATCTTTCTCCGATCCGATCCGATTGGTGTCTTTTTCACTAATTGCTCTTTGTGTAGCCTAGTTCACAAAGTAGACTAACGTTTTGCCCCCTCGAAGTACACTCTTATTTAAGATAAAGTGTGCTTCGAAGCAATTTACAGAACATCCTTTGAATTAGAATCATTGAATGATCGCCTCCATCTACTTGTAGTGTCACTTCATGAAGTCGTGGCTTTTGCTGCTTATATATATCCATAATCCATATGAATTACTTTCTTCATTTTCAAACAACTTTGAGAACTTTTATTTAACGTCCACTGATTTTTCCAGGTAAGCTTTTTCTCTACTTTTCCTCAAATTCACCCCGCGTGTCAAATCACTGTATATAGCCCCTTTTGGCTCGGATTCCGATCCGAATGGATTTCCTCCAGTGGCACATCCGAACAGACACACGATATCGCTTCACCATGGATCAACAGGCCATATGGCCGTTGTGGGCTTGACTCCCAGTCTGAACGGGTTGGGGGAAAATGGGAATACGAGTGGTCACTGCGATTTCATATAAGTACCCCCTTCGTCACCTTCTTCCTCTTCCTCTTTTATTATCCTCTTCCAATGAAATTTGCATCAAAACCCCATAATCTCAAAAACTCCGAAACTTTCTCGTTTTAATCCACAAATCCAACACATAGGTAGTTTTATGATCTTGAATCTCATCTTTATAATTGATTTTAGCTTAGATTCGCGGTTTCCTTGAACGATTCTAGCGAGGTATTCAATGGATTTCATCGTCATGACCTCCTCCACTCCGCCATCGTCATTAATGGCGTTAAGTCTCTCTCGATGCGGCGGTGGAGGGGGTTAAGGTTCTTCGTTGAGCGTTTGAATGCATCAGTACTTGATTTCAGTTGGGACCTCCAACATAGGATCGAGCTTGACCCCAAAGAGGAGGGAAAAAGGGAGAGGAGAAATGCTGGGGATCGGTTCGGGTGACAAGACAGAGATTAAAATGGGGTTCAACTGACCAGTTCGGATCGGTCTTGTGAGCCAAGAGAAGAACAATATTCACTTGACCAGACCGGATCGGTATGTGAAACAAAGAAGGGGACAAGCATGGCTGTTCAATTCGATCCAAACCGTCCAAGTAATCACCTCCGAACCGATCCGACTTTGGTCAGTGGGCACCAACTCTTGTCCCAGGCTAGCACAAGGCATTCTCCCTGATCCAACCCTAGTGCGTGTATCCGAACCGAACCGAAAAACTGTCCAAGATTGCACATAAGACCTTGCTTAGCTGGTTAAACCAATTCTTAATATAATCTTCAATTAATGGACAGTTAGGATAGTGCCTTGCGAACATAAACAAATATCAAGAACCGTTCTGAACAATACTGCTTCCTTGGACCTTTACATTATGCTTTCATGTATTTACTTTGCATCTTTGTCACACGTAGCATACACTTTAGTTCACATACGCACACGGGGGACATTGGCAACTTTACTCTAATCCTTGCCATTGTTTCTACAATAGTCTAGCGATCATGGCCGAGAGACGTTCTTTTAGATTAACAAAGAAGACAGAAATTGCAGAAACTTCTGAGAAATATATTCTCGATGACATATCTTCTTCTTCAGACCCTGAATGGGATGACGAGGGCTCAGATTATGAAGTAGGAGCGCATAAAATTGAAACACCTTCGGACAGCTAAGTTTCTCTGGGCTATGAGGAGGAAGGACGGATTGGAGATTACCGAGCTCTTGACGAATTTGAGTCTTCCATTATCTTGGAATCACCCACAGACTCTGTTGAATCAAAGATCGACGATGATAGACTTGTCCGCATATTTCTAAAGCATGGGATACTAAAAAGGAATACACTGGTGCCGTTGAAAACTGACCGTCCTCACAATCCCCCAGAAGGATTTATGGCAATTACGCGGCTGATGTGCATGGTCGGGGCTATTCCACCTTTTTCGCCTTTTGTTGTCGACTTTCTAAGACAGATGGGGATTGCCCCCATGCAGCTACATCCCGACTCCTATGCTTACCTATATACCTTATATGTAGCATACCACAAGATTTTAGGAACAGAGCTCACTTTCGACGATGCTCATTTCTTTTATAACTTCAAGCACTAGACTCGAGAATCTCCTTCTTTCTCTTACTTTGAATCAGTCCCAAAAAGGAAAATAATTTTAGCGCCGTTCAGCAGCAAGGCCGGCGATTCCAAGATGGAATGGTTTTATATAAGACAACAGCCGGGATATGCCAGGAGATGGACGAAATCAAGTAAAGCATTGGTTTTCAAGATCCCAACTCTGAATGTTCATGCCAACACATTAATCCATTTTCTTTTTGTTTGCAGTTGATAATCCAAAACAAATATCAGGTCAAGTGTACTATGATCGGATGCATCAGCTCCTTACTGGCGACCAAAGATTTCAAACCATCGATGAAGTCCTGATGGATGAATACCTTCATCATCACGGGCTATTGTCCATTAACCGTAGCATAGGTCACGGGTCAGGTCCATATGTATACATCACCCCAGTGGATGTAATTCCAAAAACGGGTGAGAGCTCGAAAACTCCCACAATGCCACTTCGAACTTCACCTTCTCCATCTTCAACTCAAGACGATGAGCTGGCCAACATAGCCGAAAAACACCGAGAAGGGTACATCGTCCCTGGGGATGTTATTTCTCCTGAGAAATCTTTATCTTCTAAAGAGCTGCCAACAGATGCTTCCCAAGGAGATGCCCCTACTACCGATGATACTACATTTCAGGGCTTAGGAGATCTTCCCCTATCCAAAACTATCTATATCTCCGAGGATTTTGGCATAAATCCTTTAGTTTTTACTTCTTCAGAGGAGACTACACATGTAAAGGCCAAAGAGCCCACTCACACTGGCTTGGCTTCGAACTCGGGTTTGTCGGGGGGCACACCACTTAGGATGCACTTAACACAATAGCACCACACTTCACAGCACCTACTTCTCATGAGAATACTGATTCTGAATTCCACTTCAATTGTTGTGCAGGTACAAAGTCTCGCCCTCATTATGACATCAGGAAAATTCATCGCAGCATGACTAGGTCCCCTTCTGATGTAGAGCACGATCACCGTGAAAAGCCGGGGTAGAGAGGATAGAAGGCCTTATGACTCTTATCAGTCGCAGACCTTGCGCTCTTGCTCCCCCATTCGGCCGGATCCAGAACGATACAAAAGCTACCAAGGCAATCGAGGAGAAGACACGTTGAAGTCAAAAGATCAAACCTCTCCTCAAGAAAAACGCAATAGGGAAAGGAGCCCATCGAAAGATACCGACTCACGAGGCAAGCATAAGGTTTCTGCTAAGCGACCTAGGAAGGGTGAGGTGGCCATTGTGCCCGCTCATCATAAGGATACTGAGCTAACATATAGCGCACCTCCATCATTGGATGCTGAAGCTAAAGTTAAACGGGCATATCTGGAGAAACAATTCCCCGAACACTATTTTGAAAATCTGACTTTCTTACCTGCTCTTGAGCCTATTTCCTCGAGGTGGGCAGACGAGGCCAAAGCAAAGGTTGACGCAGTCGAAAAACAATATTTGGAGATGTTCAAGTACTCACGTAAGCTCTCCAGAATCATCCGAACTCTAATCATGGATACTAATTCGATGAAAAAGACTGCAGAAGCCGACGCAAAAGCCTTGAAAAAATTAGGGAAAGATTTTGAGGACACACAGGCCCAACTTGTCATCGCTCAACGGGATGCTGCCAACTTCAAGCAGCAATTTGAAGAGCTACAGAAACATTATCATGATTTGCTCGAGTCTCATATTCAAGAGCGCTCAGAGCTGAAGAAGAAAGCAGAAGATGCTAAGTCGGATAACGCCAAAATGCAACTTGCTTACGCTGCTCTTGAGCGATAAAAGGTCGAGCTAGCGAGGAAGAACGCTGAATTGGAGAAGAAAAACGCTGACTTGGCCTCCAAGTTGATGGAGGCCGAAAACAGGGTTGCCCTAGCGGAGGGTAATGTTGAAAGTGTCATTAAGTCGGTCGAAGAGACCCGTAAGCAGCTGTCAGAGGCCCAGGAGGATGGGCATGGTTTCGGCGAATTAATGATTGAATTTTTTGCGCATATAATTCGTCGCCGAAACATATCTTGGATTGAAGATTATTCGACTTCCTTGGTTCACATGTGGAGCCAAATTATTGAATGGGAGAAAGAGGAACTCAAGATAGATTCCGTCGATGAAGACAAGCTCATGGAAAGATATCTAAGAGATGATGAGCCGAAACGTCTAGCTGAGGGGCGTTGCTTCGTTGCTGCTGCTGTGGAGGAGGAAAAGAGGATTGCAAAACGAAAGCATGTCTCCGAGGCTGGTTCTTCTTCTACTTCCGCTGAAACTCCTGAAGTTGAGGGATACGACCCAGAAAACCCGGAGATCCCTCGGGCATCTCTTTTATCCCGCATTCCCGAGACGGCGTCAGAGACGGTTGTCACTCCAACTAAGAAATCATCAGAGGGTATCTCTACCTTTTCACCCCAATTCGTCAAAGCTGTCTCCACTTTTAATCACATAATTAGGCAATCAATGAAGGACCCTTTATTTTCTCTTGAGTTGATAATTGTTGCTTCTCATTTCGTAGGTATTGAACCATCCAAGAAGACAGACGTGTCTCAGGGAACCACCGCCAGAGCAAAGTCAGCGGAGAAGGTTGAACGAGAGAAGAATAAGGCAGATGCTCCTCACGACGACGAGATGATAGACGCCTTGAAAGATGATGGCGGTAACAAGGGGCATGAGGAAGACTCTAATGTGGCTATAGTCGGGGAACCAAAAAGCGCTGATAACATTACTTTGGCTGAGATGAAAGCCGAACAAGATAAACGTATGTAGCTAAAGGTTAAAGACTTGGATCCCGAAAGCCTTAAGCCTCTTATAGTGGTGGACCCTGGATCAATGTTAGTTGTTAAGCTTTCAGCCAGATCTATCACAGAAGAGCTTGTTAAAGAGTCTTCTCTTGATTCCAGCGTTCCATCTCCTGGGAAAAAACCAACTGATTCTAGCACTTCAGCTACAGGGAAGAAAAAGTTGAAACACGTTATGGCCGAGGCTGAAAAGGAAGCTAAGGCTGCTCAGAAAGCTGCCAAAAAATCCAAGTCTGATCCGAAGCCCAAATGATGAAGTGCTTCATTTTATTTTGGCATTTAATTGGTTCGCAATTGTTGTAGCGAGTGCGGCCCTCGCATCTTTTTTTGCTTGTTTTCCTTGTACAAACTCACACGTTTGTAAATAAAAATAGCTTATTTCCTGCAATGCCTGATAGTCGTTAATTCAGCACTTAAGTAAAAATACAAAAGTATGTCATACTAAAGTTATGTAATGAATTTATGGTGGAGGGGAATATGTGTGCACATGTATGCCCCCAGTCAATATTGAATAACTGAGCGAGAACTATTCAATATTAAATTAAATTAAAAAGTCTAACTGTCCCTGATTCTCTGATGGGGGTCATATTCCTTTCGTCATTGATGCCTGTTCTTTCTGGCATCTTTATACTCTCCTGTCTCATATCCAGGTTAGAGATTTCGCTGAGGCGGTCTCTCATCTAGGTGCACCTTCACACCTCAGAGGACGTCGTCTTCCCGTCCTTTATACTCTCTCTCGATTCATGAGAGTTAGAGTTAAGAATGTCATCTTCCCATTCTTCTATGTCTTATCGTACGAACAGTCGTTTTGTTTGTTCCTGCATATAGGTCATCCCCAACTCTCGTTTAACATTTCGTGTTTCGCAGCCATATTAGAATAATAGTTAAAGATATAAATAATGCAGAAAAGTAAATGATACACGATATTTTTATAGTGGTTCGACTAAGTCGTAGCCTACATCCACTTTATAATCTTTTGTTTACATAAACAGACTTTTTAAGGCAAGTCATGCCTTTTTATATAGCTTATGAAAACAAAAGAAATGACATTTCATATTTAGCTCAGATATCATCGTAGGTGCTGAGCGTTCTAGGCTCTCGGAATCTCTTCACCGTCCACGGTCGTTAGCTTGAATGCTCCTGTATCAAGCTTCCGTTGGATGGTGTACGGTCCTTCCCATTTTGGACCCAATTGGGTTGAAGGCGGGAAGACTCGCTTCAGTACTAGGTCTCCTGGTTCAAAGGTTTTGTAGTGAACCTTTTGGTCATAATAACGTGCTACTTGATGTCGATGTCTTAAGGCACGCAAATCGGCTTCATCTCTTTTTTCTTTAATCATATCAAGAAACTCTAGCAGGAGCGCATTATTCTTCATCGGGTCATAGTACGCAACTCGATGAGAAGGGACTTCCAATTCTACCGGGATCACCGCTTCAGACCCAAATGAAAGTTAGTAGGGAGTATGGCCGGTAGCCGTATTAAAGGTCGCCCTGTATGCCCATAAAGCTTACGGCAACTCATCTACCCATCTGGCTTTGTCCTGTTTCAGCCGCTTTTTTAGAATTGATTTAATGACTTTATTTACGGCTTCGACCTGTCCATTTGACTGCAGATGAGCTACTGCCGTGTATCGTTTATCATTCTAATATTTCTGGCCGAAGTTTCTGAACTCTATGCTGTCAAACTGCGTCCCATTATCAGTTATGATGGTCTTCGGTATCCCAAATCGACAAATAACGTTTCTCACCACAAAATTGATCACTTTCCTTGCCTTGATGGTTGTTAGAGGTTCAGCTTCCACCCACTTCGTGAAGTAATCCACGACAACGATCGCATACTTAGCTCCTTCTTTGGCAATGGGTAGCACTCCAATAATGTCAATTCCCCACATGGCAAACGGCCATGGACTTACCATTGACTTGAGCTAAGTCAGAGGCGCTTTGGGAACTTTGGCATATCTTTGAAATCTATCGCAGCGCCAGGAATAAGTAGCTGCATCTTTGTTCACGGTAGGCTAGAAATTTCCGTACCGTAAGACTTTCTTTGCTAGGGTTTGGCCCCCAGTGTCATCTCCACACTCACCTTCGTGCACCTCTTGCAGTACACGTTTGATGTCATCGTGTGCGATACACCGTAGTAGGGGCATTGAAAACCCTTGATGATAAAGGATGTCGTCCTGTAAAACGTATCTTGTGGCCTTACGTCTTACAGCTCGTCTTTCGCTCTTTTTCAACGAGAGGGTTCCATTTTTGAGAAAATTCGTAATTGATGTCATCCAGGATTCTCTTTCCGGTTCAACTTCCAAGGCTAGCTCTGTTTCCATTAGATCGAAACTTGGTGAATCCAACACCTCTATCGGAACCATTTCGGATTCTTTAAGACTATCTGAACTTGCTAGCTTTTCCAATCGATCTGCTTTCTGATTTTCCGCTCTTGGAATGTGGGTTATGCTATAATACTCCAAACCTTCCAACAACTCCTTTACCTTCTCAAGATAAGTGATGAGTCGAGGTCATTTAGCAGCAAATTCTTCCCGAACTCGACATACAACTATCTTGGAATCGCAGTATATATCTAGTGTCTTCACTCCCAAATCTTTGGCGAGTTTCAGCCCAGAAATCAGGGCTTCATACTCGGAGTCGTTGTTTGTAGCAGCAAACTTTAACCGCAACGCATAGTAGATTGATCGTCCTTCAGTAGTTATTAAAACAACTCCAGCGCCGGACTTTCTATCATTCTTGGCTCCGTCCGTATATAATTTCCATGGACTAAGCTCTAATTCTAGATCCAAAGCAACTACTTTATCACCCATCGTTTCCTCTTCAGGAATTGTAAATTCTGCTATAAAGTCAGCCAAGGCCTGCCCCCTTATTGATCTTCGCGGTTGAAAGTTCAAATCAAACTGGCTCAGCTCGATATTCCATTTAAGTAGCCACCCTGATGCTTCAGGTTTCTGCAACACTTGTCTCAAAGGTTGGTCAGTATACACAACTATTGGGTGTGCCTGAAAATAATGGCAGCGTTTGCGGGAAGCTATCAGAAGGCTATAAGCAAGCTTCTCTATCTTTGGGTAGTTACATTCTGCAGCAGCTAGTTTTTTGCTTACGTAATACACATGTTTCTAGACTTTATCCTCTTCATGTACTAGTGCTGCACTGACGGCGTGAGATGATACCGCCAAGTAGACGAACAAATCCTCATGTTGCACGGGCTTTGATAATATTGGAGGCTTTTCTATGAAGTCTAACAGATTTTGAAACGCCTCCACACAGTCGGGAGTCCACTCAAAATTTCATTTTCCCCGTTTTATGAGATCGAAGAAATGCATACACTTGTCTGTTGCTTTGGAGATGAACCTGCCCAGTGCTGCAACCTTCCCAGCTAAGCTCTGAATATCCCTAATTTTTCGCGGCTCTTCTATGTTCCGGATTGCTGCTATTTGGTCTGGGTTGATTTCAATTCCTCTAGAACACACGATAAAGCCAAGGAACTTGCCTGATGCCATGCCAAAAGAACACTTCAAGGGGTTCAACTTCATCCCATACCTTCGTAGTATGCCGGACATTTCTGCCAAGTCTTTCGTATGATCGGGAGATTGCTTGGATTTCACTAGCATACCATCTACGTAAACTTCCATAGTCTTCCCAATTTGATTGTAAAACATGCGGTTGACCAGGCGCTGATATGTGGCTCTCGCATTTTTTAATCCAAACGGCATTACGACGTAACAATACAATCCCAAGTCTGTAATAAAGCTTGTATGCTCTTGATCAGGTACGTGGATGTGAATTTGATTGTACCCGGAATAAGCGTCCATAAAGGATAAAAGTTCGTGCCCGGCACTTGAGTCTACTAGTTGGTCAATTCTGGGGAGAGGAAAGCTATCCTTAGGGCAAGCCTTGTTCAAATCAGAAAAGTTGATGCACGTTCTCCGCTTCCCATTTGACCTTTTGTCCAGGACAGGATTCGATATCTAGTTGGGATATTTCGAATCCTTAATGAATCCGTTACCTTTTAACTTCTCCACTTCTTCTTTCAAAGCTGCTGACCGCTCTGGGCCCAACATCCGTCTTTTCTGCTTGACTGGTGGGTGTTTGGGATTGATACACAAGGAGTGGCTCATGATGGTAGGCGAAATCCCACACATGTCAGCGTGAGTCCAGGCAAACACATCCAGATTTGCCTTCAAGAAATCAGCCAATTCCCTCGCTCTAACTGGATCCGGCTGCGAGCCAATCTTTAGTACTTTTATTGGATCCGTTTCATCAATAGGTATATCAACTGTTATTTCATTGGGAGTCGCCTTCATGTCTCCAGGTTCTCTATCCTCTCTGGGATCTATATCCTCGAGCACGTCTAAGGGCGACTCTCTTGGGGCAGGACCCCTTAGTTGCTATGCTGAGGCCCCCTTTGGAGAGGCAGAATGGTCTTTAGCATCTATGCCCCTTCATTAGCATCTTTAACTATGCCATGTAACAAGCTCGTCCCGTAGCTTGGTTACCTCTCATCGTCCCAACTCCCGAGTCAGTCGGGAATTTTAGCAGCAAACACCAAGGCGCAATACATGCCCTAAATTCAGCAAGGGATGGTTGGCTTAGGAAGGCATTATAAGGCGACTCCAAATCCAGAACTACAAACGGCAGAATCCTTACTCTCTGGAGATCCCCCTGCCCTAGTGTGACTGGTAATTCCACAAAACCCATTGGAGCAATAGGTACTCCGTTAAAACCGCGTATCCATCCTTTACATGGCTTTAAGTCTTTTACTTCGAGCCTCATTTGTTCGAAGGCTTTCTTGAAGAGGATATTGACCGAGCTTCCGTTATCCACTAACACCTGATGGACCAGAGCTGGGCCAATTGCCGTGGTTGTCACTAGCGGATCATTGGTTGGAGATTGAACTCCAAACTCATCTCTATTGCGGAATACGACATCATCGGACATCATTTTTTGCTATTTTATTAGAGTGACATCTTCAAGGCTGCTGCATTCTCCTACTTCATAATGCTTGGCGGCATTGACGTACTGGTCCATTGCTTTAAAACTATGACCAACCAAGTGAGGCCCGCCTATAATGGAGTTAATGACGATCCTCTTACCTTTTTGCTGAGCCGTGGGTTTTGAAGCAGGCTGTTCTTGGTTCGGGGCTTGTCCCCCTTGCCCCCTGTTCCTTGGGGCGGCTTTGTACTCATCCAACTTCCCTTCTCGCAGCAATTTTTCGATGATATCCCTCAAATGACGATACTTATTGGTGGAATGACCGTGTGTACCATGAAACAAGCAAAACTTTCCTGTTTCAATTTCCTTCTCAGTAGAATCTCTTGGTGGTGGTTTTTTGTATTGCAATATGTTGTATGTGTCTAGATAAATGTTCTCCAACGTATCATTTAACGACGTGTAATTTTCAAAACTCTGGAATCGGTTTTTTTTATTAGAGCTATTCCCACGGTTTCTGTTCCTTCTATTGTCATTCCCATTTCTATTGCTATTACCACCACTCTGGTTGCCAACATTTACTTCCACTTTTCCTGAAATGTCACCAGACTATTTCACGGCGACATTGCTCTGGACACCTTCCTTCAAGGCCCCTTCGAACTTTCTCTTCCGATTTGCCTTAGCTTCTTCTCGCCTTAAAAGGACATTAGCCTTTTCATAGAATAATTCTCTTGTAGGAGGTGGTTTTCCAGCCAAGTAATCCCCAAATTCTATGTCAGGATCTACTCCTTCTATCAAGGTCGTTAGGATAGTGGGCGCATGGGGATCAGTGACTTCGGTGATGGCCAGGTTGAAGCGATCCAAATATGACTTCAAAGATTCTCCTAGGCCCTGTTTAATTCATGACAATTCTATGATGGTCTTGGACTTTTGGGCATGGAGTCGAAACTGATTCATGAAACGCTCACTCAGTTCACTGAAATTTGACACCAACCGAGGAGGAAGTCGAGTGAACCACATTAACGCTACATCATCAAGATAAATGGGAAAAGATTTGCATTTTACCGCATCTAGAGCTGCTGCCGTGTTAATGAACTATGCATATCTCATCAGATGCTGCCCTGGGTCTGTTCTTCCTGAATATCGATCCACCTGAGGCAAGTTGAATCATCGGGGGAACTGGAAATTCAGGATGTCATCTGTGAAAGGGGTATGACTTCACTTAGTGCCCCAATCTTCATTAGTATATCGCCAGCTTTCAGATATAATCTGGCGCACCATTGCCCATACATCGGCATTGGTTATTGTCTACATAGGCTCTCTAGATATGATGTTCGGATTACCCCTAGGTTCCTGATCAGGGGATAAGCTTCTATTTCTGGCGGCAGCTGCTCTACGTTGTTCTTTGTACTCCCGGTCAATCTCTGGTGGTAGTGGTTAGAGAAGTTGTTGCTGTGTTGGGTTAGCAATATTAGGATCCCTGGGTAGCACGTGGGATCCGCGCATGGGTAGCAACATAGGCTGTTGTAGACTCGGGTCATCAGGGCCCAATAAACGTGCAGCATCTTCTCGGGATCCTAAAGATCCAAAAGTCAATTGATCGAGGTTCTGAGGTCGTTCAAGCGACCTTCTCTCGCGAGGACGTTCCTCCTCCGAAGAAGATGAAACATTTGTAGGAATGCGGCGCGGTGGGGAAGGAGTTCTCTGCCTCTGGAGCTCTTGTAATTCTCTACCCGTGGTGATCATGTTTTCCTACATGCGAAGGTTGTCACGCCTTTGGGCTTCCAATGCTTCTTTAGTGCTCTGAAGCGTGTTAAGAAAACATGAAAAATCTCCCAGAGTAATGGATGTAGATGGATCAGGCTGAACATTAGTCATCGTGGTTGGAATCGGAGCATTGGAGGGAGTTCGAGTAGAAGTTCCAGCTTCATTCTGATCCGGATCGGATCGGTTCACAACAGCCTGGTCAGTGCGGTTCGGATGGAGAGAGTGAGAGCCCCCGACAACACCGGTTTGGATCGGATCACCACCACGGATCGGATCACTACCACGGATCGGATCATCACCACGGATCGGATCATCTGTTCGGATCGGTGTTAACACGATCCAATTCATTTCCTCCTGATTAGAATGATCTGCTCCAGAGCTTTGAGCGCATGACCTTGTTAACACGATAGCTTGCCGATTTTCTCTACCATCATTTCCCCTAGCGCCTTGCACTTCTTTTCCTTTGGTCTTAGCCATAATATTCGATTCTTCAACGGTTAGTCAACAATTACTGAAAGATGTCAGAGAAAAGGGATTAACTTCCTTGAACTTGAGAGTCCAAATAGTAGAATGATAATCCCGAAAAAGCTAAGAATTCGAAGTTTCTCAATGAAAGCACCAAAATGTTAGACCAAAAATTGGCTCTAACACCGAAATTAGATATGAATTCATTGAAATAGAATCAAAAAGCAATAAAGAACACGCAATTTATAGTGGTTCGGCGTTAACGAGCCTACGTCCACTTTGTTTTCTTTTAATTGATGATTTGAATGCAAATACAACAATGATTCTCACTCAACTTCACAATTACAATGCATAAACTCACTCAAAAATGGACTTTAAGAGATGATTTTTATGTGAATATGCTTGTAGAATTCGGCTATGGAGGAAGTATGGACTGAGAATTTTCCAAAAGATCTTTTCAAATGCCTCTAAATGGTGTATTTATAGGTGAAAAATCTCCTCGAAGTGGCTCCAGTTCGGAATTGTGTGGCATCCATCCCTTGAGAGTCGGGTTCGAAGGCTCCAAGATGGCTACAACGCATTGATTTAGTAGGAGATCGTGGGAGAAATGGTCAAATCTTGTCCGAGTCTTCAGGGGATATGCACAGCAACGGCTACAGATTCAAAGGGAAAAAGGGATTCGGATCGGGGACTCTGATCCGATCCGGTGATGCAACTTGCTGTCACTTTATGCTGCTGACGTACTCATCCGGTCCAAACCGATAGGATTGCTTGCTTTCTTCTGATGCTGCGGAAGTGTTCCTCCGATCCGAACCGATGGGATTGCTTGCTTTCTTCTGATGTTGCTGAAGTGTTCCTCCGATCTGAACAGCCGAAGCCACCTGCTTTATGATGTTGCTGCCATACTCTTCCGATCCGATCTGATGTAATCTCTGCATTCTTGATCGTTACTTACCTCCTGCACTATCTTCCTCTGATCCAATCCGATTGGTGTCTTTTTCACTATTTGCTCTTTGTGTAGCCTAGTTCACAAAGTAGGCTAATAGGTATGGTTAGAGAAACTTCTGAAAATAGACGACGAATGAAGTCTGCTCAGGATAGGCAGAAGTCCTACATGGATATGAGAAGGACTGACATTAAGTTTGAGGAAGGAGACAAGGTTTTCATCAAGGTATCACCATTGAGGAATGTGGTTCGCTTTGGATCTATAGGTAAATTGGCACCAAGATTCGTAGGATCATTTCCCATAATAGAAAGGATTAGCCAAACAACCTATAGAGTAAAGCTACCAGGGAGACTTTCCAATGTTGATGATGTTTTCCACATTTCTCATTTACAAAAATGCTTGCATAATACTGCAGAAGTAGTTGAGCCGAGTATGCTTGAGGAAGTAGAAGTAGAACGGGAGGCGATAGTTAGACGAGTTCCTACCCGTATTCTTGGATCAGAAGTTAAGAAGTTGTGCAACACAGAAGTCGAGTTGATGAAAGTTCAGTGGGGAGATGACCAAGAAGATGCAACTTGGGACACTGAAGACAAGATTCGTGCTTCGTATGCTTTTCATTTCAAGGGTATGTTCTTAACTTCCTTTTCCAAAGCTTTTATTCACACTTGTTTCTATCATTTAAGTATACCCTATCGATCGAATCTTCGACCCTTAGCTACGAGTCCCATGAATGTAAACATGTGTTTGACACATGTTATGTTTAATGGATGCAAGTGGATGCAAGTGTTTGCTAGTGGTTGCTCGTGGATGCATATACACACACAGTAGACACTAAATCACCTCAATAACTATCATGCTACATATGGATGTGTGTGCATTTTTATTTTTTTAATGGATGAAAGTGGGTGTATCATCATATGGGTGTTGCATTTGGACAAATGATTGTGCACACATCTAGAACTTACATGTTATACTAGGACTATTTGCATACATGTTCGATTCTTGGCACTAACACACATTGCATTAAAGAGGTCGACTGAATTAGTAGACTACCTAATCTTTTGCTTTAGTATAGGGACATATACGCACACCTTTGCATACGTTCATATAAGCATTAGAAATCTTTAAGTACAATGGATGCTCATGATTGGTGGATGAGTCGATGGATGATGGATGTTAGGATATACATTCTTCTTACTCAGAGATTTCATGGAAGAAATCCTTTGAGTAGGGGAGAACATAACACCCCGTAACTTTATAATGCATTAAGACGATAAATTAAGTAATATTTAATTAAATATTCATAATTAAGTGAAACGGACTATGCCATTGCGTTCATCTCAGAATTTTGCTTAAGATAGACTCCGAGTTTGCGTAAAACAAAACCGTATGAAGAAGATATTAATGTTAGAAGTTTGTATATGCATAAGAAAAATATATATGAACAAAATATGTCCAAAATTCAAGTAAATTCAAAATCGAATAGCAGATAGTGGAGCGGGAAAAATCCTGCCCATGGGTGTCGACCACATCAAGGTGGTGTCGACCCATGGGTCGACCTCGTCAAGGGGGTGTCGAGGGGAAAATGTTAAAATTCGTAAACGCATTAAATTGGGAATGCGTGGAAAATGTTAAAACTGGGGCATAACTTGTATTGGGAAATTTGGGCATAAGTTGAATTAAATACATGAATATGGATTTCTGGCATAAATCAAATTGCGATTTAGATCTTAATTTGGGCATATGGTACGTAATGAACATGACTTGGGGAAGGGACATGAAAACCAATAATGAAATAGGGATAATTGGTTAATAGTGAAAATGCCTAGAATTACAGTAATTAGAAACTGTAAACGCGCTTAGACTCGAGGTTAGATTACAGTTGGGGTAGAAGTCTGCGTGGACCCACCCGACATATCCAACGACCACAAGTGAGGAGTCTAATGTGAGGGGTCTAAGTGCATAAACACGTGACACGCTATGACATGGGGTTAAGTCCGATATATGGAAGAATTTTACCCGGACCTGCCTGGCATATCTAGCATTCACAAGTGGCAGGCTTAATGTGGGAGGTTTAGCACATTATAACCATAAATGAATATGGTAATGAACCCAAATACTTAACCTATTTGAATCCATAGGGCTTACATGAACATGTTAACTTGAGTAGAGGTCAAGTAAACTTGCTTGAAACAATGGGTGGGTTAAGTATATCCTGGGGTGGTGGGTAACATTTATAAATATAGGCCCACAAACTTAACGTTTTAGGGTATTGCAATTTAGTTACTTTGGTATAGAATAACCTGTGAAATCCTAGTATTGGGGATGCAAGCGTAGAGGGAAGCTTGTATCATCTTGTGCATGAGACCCTTTCAGTCAGTAACCCATATATAGGTATCAAACAAGTACTCCGAACTAGGTCGGAGTCGGGGCAAGCTTACTGAGCTAATTGTAAGAGTTCCGAATGAAGGGGCAATATGGGCGGCGCATTCCGACGGGGTTATGTGCATGCATGAGCCCGAACAGGGGAGGATTAAGACGCCGTGATACCTATAGATATGGTTGTGCACATCTTGGAAATAAAGGGTTGCCACTTTAGGAAGGGATAGTGCTATAGTGGGTCATACATGGTATTTACGGAGTAGGAAGCCGATTGATTGGTGTAGTAATTAGGGTACATTTAGGCTCTAGTATGTTTAGGAGTCCGTTATTATCCTTGGGGGTAATTCCGGTATGTTCAGTTGGGCTGCCTGTTAATCGTATGGGGTTAAATCTCTCACTTGAAATACACCTAAGTCTACCATTTTGTACTGGTTGGGGATCACCTTGTTCTAGTGATACTAGTATTGGTGCAGAGAAAGAGAAAATTATTGGAGTAGCTATATTTATTCTATCCTGTTTATCTTGTCATACCTTCCTTGTATGTTGTTATCCTCTTATCCGACTTATATGTATGTCATGATGCTTTTACTTATTTGCTAAAAGTAACTGGACTCGCCATATGTTATGTCTAACCCATTTTGTTTCCACTTCTTTCTCTTCCGTTCCTCTCCCCCCAGGTTCTTAGGGTAGGAATATACAAGCTTGATCTTGATTCTGCTTTCATTCTACTTGGAGCTGCTTAGATGTACTACTTGATTTCATACCTTTTCTACTATGCTACGTTTTTGGGTATTATTCCCTTTTCATGTTTATTGTACTCTAATGATTTAAGTACAAGACATAAGTTTTAAGTTGGTGTACTGTGTTTTATGTATTTCAGACTTATGATGTAACTATGTTTTGAACCACGATGTTTTCTGCATAATAAAACTTTTAATTCCGCTGTCATTTTATATCTGTCTTGTAATATTTCTGTTTTTTTTACCTATAACGCTTCGCGAAACTTAATGCCTTCACTTAGTGAGTGACATTAATGGACGTGGGGTGTCATAGACGAGATAAAATGGAGCAACTGTGATTTCGTTGGGAAGCAATGGAAAAAACGACTGTTTCTCTTTTGTTTTATACTTGTATACAATGAAGGATTAGCACAAAAAGAAGCGTTGCAACTTTGATTTCTTGGAACCATGCATAAGTGAACAGAACAGATATCTGAAATTATGGGAAATCGAATGGGTTTACTTTTCATCAAAAATGCACAAAAAATTTGAATGACAAAAAACAAGTTTTGATTTAAAACCCATAAAGCAACGTCAATGGGTTTTGAATATTGACGAACAACAAAGGCTTAAAATAAAAGTGAACGAACGGTTAGGAATTTAAAAGTGAACGAATGATTTTTAACAATACATATAACGAACAGTTCGAAAATGTGTAACGAACGGTTTTAGGAATCAAAAGGGTGAACGAATAAAATAAGATTAACAATTTGGAAGAAGAATGGGTTTGAAATATCAAAAAAAAAAAAAAAGAATTGAATGATATTTACAACAACAACCAATCAATACAAACTAGTAGTTCAAAAAGAGAAATATTTTGAAATTAAATCAAAGATGCAATTTTATTAATATCTAAAATAAATTATATAATATCAGTAAATCAATTAAGATACGAGTTAAATGTTTAAAATAAAATTTCAAGAATGAATTCAAATTCAAATACATAAACTTTATAAAATATTATTCGACTAGTAAGATTGAAATCGCAAAAATTGATTTATATTATTAGATTATATTCATATCAAAATCATTTCATTCGTTTGTTATATATAAAAATCCAAGATAAGTTTAGTTTTAAATTTAAAATCAAAATGGTTATCTTACGAGATATAAACAAATTGAGCTCTAAATAAACAAAATAAAACAGAAATCAAAATTTAAATTAAATCATTGAATAAATTATACTTAAATTTACAGGTTGTTACAATCTCCCTCACTCAAGCTTTTTCGTCCCCGGTAGGAAACGAGGTAGGGAAATAATACTTAAATAATATATTTAAACCAATGGTTCATATTTATTCTCATACCTATATATATTTTAAAATGTATATATTTAAACCAGAAGTTACAATATTTCAAAATTGTTTTAAGCATTCACTCAGCGTATCGGTTGACGATATATATCTATCCCACTTTCGAAACCTGAAAACAGATATCGATGATGCCGCCATCATCGCTAGAATCATTTATAAGCGACTAGAGTGTGACTTGGTATCTACCAAGTACTTATAGGATTTAACATATACGTTGATTAGAGCATACTCAAATCACTAAGGATTCGATAGGCCAACTTTAACATCAAGTAAGTACTCAAAACATTTTCATATATTTAAACAAAATATATACCAAATTTCCCAATCATATATAAATAATGTATTTGAAATCATTAAAATTTTAAATAGGGAAAATTAAATCTCTCCCCCACTCATAAATAATATATAAAATCATTTTTTTTACAAAATCTATGTCTTTAAATCTTATTTGAAATATATAGAAAATATAAAATCTTAAGTATAAATATTAAATCTTTCAAAATATTGATATTACCAAACAAAATGTTGTTTACAAATATACATCAAAATTTTATCATGGAAATACAAGTTTTAAACCAATATTCAATAAGAATGAACTCGGTAGAGACTTATACTATCCTTCTACTTCCTACCTTATTATGGAAAAAGATAAGTTATATAATTCGAGTTAAAAGCTTAACGAACAAAAAACCTAATCAAAGAGGCTCTACGATGGAAGATGGATTCAAATGGAAAGGAAATTCAGAAAAGATTTAAATATTAAACAAAATTTCATATCTAGAATTTAAAAAAAAATAAACCATTTTAAAAACAATTTATACTTTCAAAATACGCTCCCTCTCCTAGGAAGGATACTGCAACTAATTCCACTCATTCAAGGGTATCACTACCCTACCTCTAGTGAGCTTTTACTCAATAAGCTAAAGCTTTGATTTACCAAAGCTCTGATACTGTAACAACCCGGAAAATCAGAGCCAATTTAAAATTTTTAATTTGGTTATTTTAACAAATTTGGAGTAATTGAAATAATTTATTTCAATTAAATAATGGGTTAGAAATAGCGCGACAGTTTAAAATTTTGAATTCGAACTTTGAATGAACGTACATGATGAAAAATAAAACGGATTCTAGCGAAACAAAAAATATTTAAATCTATTAATAATGTCTTTCTAATGAATCTGAAAAACAGAAATTTCATAGCGGGAATCAAAAGTTATGGCTGAATGAATTTTCAAAATGGTCGCTACGGAATAAATATAGCCCTTGAAAATAAGCATTTTGCGAACGACCTCCGTTTTTGATGTAACAACTTTTGTTGGATCTGGGATGTCAATTTATTGCTAGATTTCAAATTCCATAATTTTTGGGATTAATATGTGAGCGTGGCAAAGGAAAACGTATTTGGTTGATTTCAGTCAAGTTGGATCGACTAGAAAATGGCCATTTTTCAAACGATCTCAAAATTCGACGAAATTAGTTTTTTTGAGACCGTATCGGCCTAATATAGCTAGATTTATTTTTTTGGGAATTTCTAGAAGCAGTATGTGGCCCCGGCAAATTAAAATGTACGTTCAAATCCAATTTTGATAGTTTTATATTTTAATTTGAATAATAAATGACTATAACAATCGAATGGGATTACAAAACCTATTCCATTGTGTTCGAAATAGGGGTATTTAGCTAGGGGCGATAGTCTTTGGGTTTGGATTGGAGTGCGTATGGAAAAAACCCTAATTTTTGAAATATATATATATATATATAGACCAATTAAAAAATTCTATTCATTATTTTATTTTCTAATTAAAAATCAAAAATCCCCCATTACGCTTCTACTCGACGACGGAAAAGCTTTCCATCTTTCCTGTCCATATTCCGGCCAATCCACGTCGAGTCACACTCGCCCCAGTACAACTTTTTGAAGATCATCTCCCCCTTTTCAAATCCATATAAGGTGCACCACCCCTCATCGCTCCATCATCAAGAACGAGCTCCCCAAAGTCACGCACTTCAGTGCACCGCCTCCCCTGCCACTTCAGATCGAGTGGGACCCCAACTACCTCCGCCCGAGCGCCTCTCCGAGCTCTAGGCCATGGTTAAACCCGATTCCAACACCATGCCACCGTTTGTGCTAAAAACCAAAACCTAGTTTTGAAGAAATAGCTGAGGTAACGGCCTAGAATATATTCAACTGATTATAACATTTTAAGTGTTGCAAATCATGTTTTTTAAATAAAAATCATATCTTTTTGCTGTGTTGTCAAAATCCAATGAAACTAGAGACACCGGACTCGTAGCGACGTCATCCACATTCTAGAAGAAGCTAGAATGTATTATGATCTCGCTACAAATTTCAGAAGGATTAAAATCGATGTAATACTTTTAAATTCAATTATGGAATGGAAATGTGTTGTATAAATTATATAAGAAAAGTATAAATTATATATGCATTGTACACCTCATGTATGAGCGTTGTATGAGCGATGTATAAATTATACATGCGTTGTAAAAATCATATATGTGTTGAAATGGAAAAGAAATATATTCATATACGTATACATATATACTCCGCTCGTCCATAGACCATGGACGATATGAATTGATGTGATTGGCGTGAAAATTGGTTGATAATGCGAATGGTTGAAAATTAGTTGAAATGCGAATGGCTGGAAATAATTGTTGTGAAAAATTCATATGGTATGAAATTGATCTTAGATCATTTAGATAAGCTCCTTATGGAACGCCGCAAGGCCTAAGGTAGTGCGAGGAGCCGTACTCGGGACGGTGCCGGTTTTAAACCCCCTACCGTTATACTGCCGAAAATTTCAATAATATCTATGTGTTAGAAATATTTTCATATCTTGAATTATATTCATGTGTCGAATAAATTTTTTAGATAATAAAATATCATTTTTAATATGCGTATGAAGTATATGAAATATGCATGTGTTGAAACATTCACGTGTTGAGAAATTCAAGTGTTGAATAATATTCATGTGTTGAATAAATTGTTTAAAATATAAAAATCACATTTTTTATCATATATATGAAGTATATAAAATATTAGTGTTTTAAATAAATTGTTTTAACAATAAAAATCTCATTTTTATCATATATATGAAGTATATAAAATATTAGTGTTTTAAATAAATTGTTTTAACAATAAAAATATCATTTTTATCCTATGTATGAAGTGTTAAAAATAACCATGTGCTGAAATAAACATTGGTTCGCTAGAAATATTATTTTTAGCTTGGTTCCGCATATATTTACATATGTTGAACAAGAATATGGATTAGCAGTTGAGTAAAGAATATATTTGTGTACCCGACAAATTGGTAAGCCTTAATGAGTTGGCTGTGCGATTTTATTATTATATAAACTCCTGTGAATGCCATTGGATGCGGAGTGCTGGTTGTTCTGTGTGAAATAATAAACGTCGCCATAGGATAGTATCAATTAATTTTGAACTACACTACATGGCATACTTCTTGAAGATTGCATACCTTATCACATACCATACAAGCATTTGGAGCTTGTGTGATGAGGTTGAAGGTTTACCATACAAGCGAGAGGCTTGTATGGCGATGACTATATTTCAGGTTGAACTGAAGACCGATATGGACTAAATAAAATGTAATGGAAAATTGTCAGATTAATAAAAACACCACACGGGTCTGGAGATGACAATAAACACGTCTCTCTAGTCATTAAGGCACAAAAACCATTTATTGGGTGATGAGAATTTAATCTTTTGAGTTATGATCTATACACACTCCCTTGTGGACACCAGAATATATCAGTATAAATATGTGCATGCTTTTTAGGATTTATTGGGTGCCAAATACGGCACAATAAAATTTCAAACCCCTCCCCGTACAAAGGAGGTTACAGTGAAATTTTCTTAAATATAAAGGTGTTAGTGAAATATTTAAAGTGAAAAACGATATGGAAATCGTTGAATGAATTATATATATATATATATATATATATATATATATATATATGAATATAAGCTAAATAAACGAATCGCGCAGTTGCAGTTCGTGTTTTGGAATCATAATTTTAAACGATTATATCGAGAGATCCGACCATCGGATTTCCCAAAAACCAGAACGTTCGGTTCGCTTTGGAAAAATCTTTCCAATGATATAAAATTTGTTAAGATCCAACGGTTGGATTGTGTGAAATGTTCAATTAAAATCTGAATAAAAACAGCGCTAGAATGAATTATGTTTATACAAAAAAATATAAATTAAATAAAATGAATAATGATGTTGTAGTTTGTGTTTTGAAATCGTAACTTTAAAGGATTATATCGAGAGATCCGACCATCGGATTTTCCCAAAACTAGAACCGTTGGGTTCGCTTTGGGGAGATATTTCCAACGGAATTAACTTCGTTAAGATCTAATAGTTAGATTATGAGAAATATGAAAATTAAATTTGGAGAAAAACATAGCCAAGGCCATGTTATGGCCTGAAACATCGTTTAATTAAATGGAGCTATTTTAAAATAAATAAAAACAGCGATATATCGTTATAAAATATTATAGGTGATATGGAATGGAAATAAACAGATTCTATTTGGATTGCTTGATTTTGATGGTTGAACGTGTTTGACATGAAAATTATATAAAAAACTGAAATGTAGATGTCGAATAATTTAACCATGTACAGAATTGATTTGATTTCTAATGTATGTGAATTATTTGAAAAGGCCGAGTTAATTCTCATTTCATATAATTGATCGACGAATAAATGTCGAATATATGAAGATGGTGCAAGACCGGTGATCTTCACATCGTATAGATTACTACTAATGCCTTTGAGATGGGTAGTTCCCTTGACGAGGTTATCGTGGTAGTGGTATGGATGTACTTGTTGATCGTCCGGATGTGCGAGGGACTCTCTTCCCTGTTGGACATATGGGACGAGGAATATGGTGCCTCCGGTTTCATTCAGACTCGGGATGGACTTGAAAATGGATGCGTGTCTGACGTGTGTTCTGTGCTTTATGTGTTGATCTCTACTAAATATACATTTGTTTGGCGGCGGAGAATTTATTCTCTTTCTTAACGCCCTTACCTGAGACGTACGAGATCAGATGTTGTATATTGGTATACATCAGTGGTACGGTGTGGATTGACAGCGTGGCACGCAAAGATGCAAATGATCAAGGCTTTTGTTGAAAAGCAGAGTCTTGTGTTGATGATCAAAGCACGGATTTAATATAGCATAGCTTTGTGTATGGCGTTAATTCGCGAGCCTCACACCTTGGTATGAGTTAAGAACGGGATAAGGGAACCCAAGAAGGACATGACGTTTCTTTCTAGCTATGGGTGGTTTCAACGTTTTACAAGCCCTGAAATTATTATATTTTTACCTTTGTGGTTGTTGAAATGCGAGGCGCCTCGATTATATCGGTCTCTATGGAGCCAATGGATAGGTCTGATAGGACCGGGAAACATATGTTCAGGAATTGCCAATCCACTAACGTAAGTGTGGACCGGCCTTGCAGGATCTAGGGGTTGACCAGAGTGTGCGGTCCTGAGACATTTGCTTGAGTGTCTCGAAGCGGAAAGTAGTACGTCTCTTGCCTAGACTCATGATGGAATCCAAACTTCCAATACGAAATTACGGATTTGATTGTAACTTATACATGGCGACGTAGTAGATGGTAGCTATGCCGTCTAGGATTGATATTTATGATTGAATTTTCTTTTGAAACATATATGCACTAGTAATAATATCAAATGATTTTGCTTTACACGTATTAAGCGTATTTTGGCCATTATAAGGTAAAATTCTATCCTCCGGTTTGCGTTGCATCGTGTGATGCGACATGATTCTTATATGGGCTTCATTTTTTATAAAAAGCATTGCGTTGTTCAAATGATTTACTTTATTTCAAGCACTGCCAATCACTAGAGTAAACCTGTTCCGCGAAAGTGGCGTGGTCCTATGATTTGCCTTGTTATTGTTGTTTAACTAGTTAAGTAGATTTCTCATACCAGTCCCATGACTGACTCGTAGTTTGTTTCACTTTGCAAACTCGAGTGCCCTTATTTTCACATGGGAATCCTAGTGACAGGTTATATTTTGGCTTTTGCACTACAACATGGAGTGCACCTTTTGGCTTGTATGGCGAAGACTAGATTTCTCAGTATTTTGGCTATTTGATATTCCGTTATTAGTATCTTATGTATATGATTCCGCGTATTGCGATGTAGACAGATTTACTTATATTATGTACTCCATGATATATATGTCCCAGTGATCTTGATGTAGACTGATCATTTGCTTTTATGCACTAAGTTGTATCCTGCACAGTGCTACTCTGATGTTTATTACATATTATGATTCCACTGTCATATTGATGTAGATTATTCTATTTTCTGTTTATGCTATTATTTGTACTCTACTAATGATGATTAATGTGTTATATTCCAACGATTATCCTTAATAATGTCGTACGGGGTTTTGGGATCATCAAAGCTGGTATCAGAGCTTTGGTTAATTTTAGTTCTAGAATTAAACACATTAAACACCTCGTCAAAATAGAATCAGTAGGGTTCTGAGGCAAGTAACTCATTAGAGATAGGATTAGTAATGTCCTAGAATGAGCTAAGCAAAATAGCAAAATAACTTGATCAGTACATTGTTATCTTTCCATATATTCTTCTGCTTTTCCTATATCTTAAAACTATCATTTCTGTGGGCTTGACTCTTTTCTTGCTTGTACAGAAATTGACTTAGATGGCTACCCGAGCAGCTAGAGCTAGAGGAGGCCGAGGAAGCCGAGGAGGAGGGTGGCGGAATATCCCCATTGTCCCAGAGCCTTTGATTCAGCCACCACCGCCCCTGCGACAGTTTGATTTAGACCGAGTGGGAAAGACATATAAGAATCTTGGAGGCAAGCCAATCTCTGGGACCGGTACTACAATTAAAGCCTTGGGTTAGTTGAAAACATGTGAGAAGATCTTCAGGGGCATGGGTCCTGAGGTTATTATGAAAAGCTTTATGGGTGCTTGGCTATTGCAAGACGAGGCCCAACTATGGTGGGAAGCCACCAGCTTGAATGAGGAAGAGGTAGTGATGACATGGAATGAATTCAAAACACTATTCAAAGAGAAGTTCGTTCCAGAGCAAGAGATGGATTGCTTGCATGATGAGTTTGCCAATCTCCAACAATGAGATCGTACCATCCAGGAGTACCTCAACAGGTTCACTCAGCTATCCCGCTATGCTCCAGAGCTTGTTCAGACTGTTAAGGTAAAGAATAAGAGGTTCATCCACGGACTTCAGCGCAGGTATCAGGAAAGGGCAATGAGCCACGTTAACCTTACATTCGTCGAGATGGTGGATATGGCATGCAATTATGAGAGCCTGGATATGACGAACATGCAAATAGACCGCGCCAGGAATCAAGAGGGAAACAAGAGCAAGACTTCTGAAAGTCAGCCCGAATCTAGCATCACAGCAACAAATGCCAAGCCACAAACAAATAGGCCACCCAGGGGAAGTTGTTACAACTGCGGTCAAGCTGGCCATTACTCTAATGTATGCACCGCTCCAGAGCGGTAGAAGACCAACCAATCAAGCTCTAGCCAGAACCCCCGCAACCCTAATGAGTGCTTTAACTACCACCAGATGGGGCACATCTAAAGGAACTATCCTTTGCGGAAGAGTTCACAGGTTGCACATGTATATGACGGGGTGAACCCGCCAGCTTCTACTCTAGGAGCAGGTAAACCCGATGTTTTGGGAGGTACCCTTACTATTAAAAATATTCCTATTTCCATACTATTTGATACTGGCGCATCACAAATTTTATTTCAAGTAACACTGTTAAAAAGTTAAAGTTAAAACTAAGAAAGCTTAAAGAATCAGTCAAAGTTCATAATCCAGTAGGAGGATCTATTGTTCTCAGCCTATATTGTAGAGTGCCCATCTCTTATTCTTATTTCCGTTTTTCTTTTGATTTGATCGTTATGGATTTTTCTGAGTTCGATATCATTCTTGGGCTAGATTGGTTAATGAGATATGAAGCCGAGGTAAGATGTGCCGAAAGAATAGTAAAAATTAAGACAGAATTTGAAGATAATATTTTTATACCCTGCCACAGCTCAGAGACAGATAGAAAAGAATTTTTATCTGCTCTGGAAGTTACTCCTACTTCTCTTGAAAATATTACCGTCATTAAACACTATGCGGATGTGTTCGAAGAAGTCGATAACTTACCTCCGCAAAGAGAAATTGAATTCAGGATCGATTTAATTCCGAATGCTAGGCCAATAGTGCAATCAATTCGAAGGATGATTCTAAAAGAAAAAGAAGAATTGGGTGATCAAACTCGACAACTTCTATGGAAGGGTTTCATCAGGCCTAGCTTATCTAATTGGGGTGCAGCAGTAGTGTTTGTTCCTAAGTTAGACGGTACTCATCGATTGTGTGTTGATTACTAAGACCTCAACAAACAAACGCTCAAGAACAAATACCCATTACCCCACATCGATGATTTGTTGGATCAATTGAATGGAGCGCGAGTGTTTTCCATAATGGACCTAGCTACAGGTTTCCATCAACTGAGAATTGCCGAAGAATGTGTTCCTCTGACAGCTTTTAGAGGTCCGGGCATATTTTGTGAGTGGTTAGTAATGTCGTTCGGCTTATGCAACACTCTAGCATACTTCATCGATTTAATGATTAGAGTGTTTAGAGAAGTCCAAAATAAATTTGTTTTGGTATTCATTGATGATATTTTAATCTATTCCAAGTTAGAAAGCGAGCATGAAAAACATTTAGAACAAGTATTGGGGATTCTGAGAAAGAAAGTCTTCAAAGCTAAATTCTCTAATTGTATCTTCTGGCAAAATGAAGTGAAGTTCCTTGGCCGTGTCGTGTCAAAGAAAGGAATTTCTATAGATCAAAGCAAAATTATAGCAACTCAAGATCAGAAGCAGCCTACTACCCCCACAGAAGTCCAAAGTTTTCTTGGATTAGCTAGTTATTATTGGAAATTCGTTAAGGATTTTTCGAAGATATCCAGTTCATTAACAAAGCTTACAAAGAAGCATGCCAAATTTAATTGGACCCCAGAATGTGTGGCAGCTTTCCAAGAGCTGAAATTAAAATTGACAACTGCTCCAGTGTTAACGATTATCGATGGAAATTAGGATTTGATGGTTTGGAAAGATGCTTCTATAGGAGGTCTTGGTGCAGTATTAATGCAAATAGGCCAAGTAGTCCCTTATGCTAGTCGTCTATTGAAGCCGCATGAGAAGAATTATGCAACTCAAGATCTTGAGTTATTAGCCATCATGTTTGCTATGAAAATATGGAGGCACTATCTATTGGGTGAGAAATTTGAATTATATATTGATCATCAATCATTGAAGTATTTGTTCACCCATAAAGACTTGAATATGAGACAGCAGCGTTGGTTAGAATTTCTTGCAGCGTATGATCTAGATATTCTGTATAAGCTGGGAAAAGCCAATGTTGTAGCAGATGCGCTTAGCAAAAAACTGCAAACATCACCAATTTTATAATCACGCCTTCATTGATTGATAAGATCTCTGTACTTCAGAAAGACGATGAATTTATTCAGAGGATTAGCAAGAGGATCAAGGGGGGTGAACCCTCGAGTTTCCATATAGATAACTAGGGAGTTCTGAGGTTGACAGGTCGAATTTGCATCCCTAATATTTCTGAGCCCCAAAAAGAAGTGATGGATGAATGTCACAAGTCCAAACTTAGTATCCATCCTAGTGTGAGTAAGATGTACAATGACCTAAAATGCACATTCTGGTGGAGGGCAATGAGAAGGGACATTTCTATATTTGTTAGCCGGTGTTCTACTTGCCAACTAGTCAAAAGCGATCAACAGAAAATCGCCACATTGTTGCAACCGTTGGAAATTTCAAATTGGAAGTGGGAACAAATTTCTATGAACTTCATAGATGGTTTTCCCTGAAACAGGAAAGGAAATGCAGTATTTGGGTGATCGTAGATCCTTTCCCGAAGATCGCCCATTTCATACCTGTCTGATCCAATCGAACAGCTCAAAGCCTAGCACGGATTTATTTCAAATAAATTGTTAAGCCACATGAAGTGCCTATCAGCATAGTTAGTGATTAAGATCCAATATTTACTAGCAAATTATGTGAGGAATTTCAAATAGAACTGGGGACAAAGTTGAACCTGAGCACCGCATATCACCCTCAGACAGATGGTCAAACTGAGAGGGTGAACCATATACTAGAAGATCTACTGAGGGCTTGTGTTATAGATTTTGGCGGATCATGGGAAGACCCCTTGCATTTAGCTAAATTCTCGTACAACAATAGTTATCAAGTGAGCTTTGAAATGTCACCATTCGAAGCCTTGTACGGTGGACCATGTAGATCTCCCGCATGTTAGGTAGAACCTGGAAACCGACTTGTATTGGGTTCCGATATGATTCGTGAAGCTTCAGACAAATTTGATTTCATTAAGAAATGATTAAAAACAGCTCAAAGCCGACAGAAGAATTATGTAGATTCTAGAAGAAGAGATTTATCATTTGATGTTGGTGATTATGTTTATTTGATGGTTTCTCCGATGAGAGGAGTAGTCCAATTCGATAAAACTGGGAAGTTGGCACCTAGATTTATTAGTCCCTTTTCTATACTTGAACGAATTGGAACTCTTGCTTATAAGGTTCAATTACCTGATTGGTTGCCTAGAGTACATGACGTGTTTCACGTATCTCAACTCCGAAAGCACGTGCATGATGTAGATCTTGTTGTAGAAGAAGCAGCGCAACAGGACTTGGAAATTACTCCAGAATTGGCTGTGAGAAGAGAGCCGATAAAGATTATTGGAAAAGAAATTAAACAGCTAAAGAACAAGAAGGTTCATTTAGTTAAAGTGCAGTGGAGTGGAGATCCTTGAGACGGTACTTGGGAGATAGAGGAAAGCATTAAGCAAGCTTATCCCAATTGCAAAGTGGACATCTCTGACTAACTCCGGTACAAGGTACATTTACAATACTTTGCGCTTCCGTTTTGTTTCCCGCTTTACTATTACTTCCTTTTTGGAGTTGAAAACTTTTAAGTGGGGGAGATTGTAACAACTCGGAAAATCAAAGTCAATTTAAAATTTTTAATTTGGCTATTTTAACGAATTTGGAGTAATTGAAATAATTTATTTTAATTAAATAATGAGTTAGAAATAGCGCGGTAGTTTAAAATTTTTAATTAGAAGTTTGACTGAATGTACAAGATGCAAAATAAAACGGATTTTAGCGAAACCAAAAGTATTTAAATTTGTTTATGAATATCTTTCTAACGAATCTAAAAAATTGAAATTTCATCGTGGGAAGCAAAAGTTATGGCCGAATGAATTTTCAATGGTCGCTATGGAATAAATATAGCCCTTGAAAATAGACATTTTGCAAACGACCTCCGTTTTCGATGAAACCACTTTTGTTAGATCCGGTATGTTAATTTATTGCTAGGTTTCAAATTCCATAAATTTGGAATTAATAAGCGATCGTGGAAAAGGAAAACGTGTTTGGTTGATTTCAGTCAAATTGGATCGACCAAAAAATGGTCATTTTTTAAATGGTCTCAGAATTCGACGAAATCTGTTTTGTTAGGACCATATCATCGCAACATAGCTAGATTTATTTTTTTGGGAATTTCTAGAAGCAGTACGTGGCCCCGACAAATTAAAATGTACGTTCAAATCCAAATTTAAATGTTTTATATTTTAATTTGTAGAATAACTGACTGTAACAGTCGAATGGACTTATGAAACATATTCCATTGTGTTCGGAATAGGGGTATTTAGCTAGCAATGACATCCATTGTATTTGGATTGGAGCTCGTATGGAAAAAACCATAATTTCTGAAATATATATATATATATGGACTAATTAAAAAAAATCTAATTAAAAATCAAAAACCCCCGTCACCCTTCTGCTTGACGACGGAAAAGATTCCCATCATTCCCGTCCGTATTCCGGCCAATCCACGTCGAATCACACCTGGCCCCAGTACAACTTTTTAAAGATCATCTCCCCCTCTTCAAATCCATATAAGGAGCACCACCCCTCGTCGCTCCATCGTCAAGAACGAGCTCCCCGAAGTCATGCGCTACAGTGCGCCGCCGTGCCTACCACGTCAGATCGAGTGGGACCCCACCTACCTCCGCCTGAGCGCCTCTCCGAGCTCTAGGTCGTGGTCAAACCTGATTCCAACATCATGCCACCGTTTGTGCTGAAAATCAAAACCTCCTTTTGAAGAAATAGCTGTGCTAACGTCCTAGAATATATAATATATTCAACTGATTATAACACTTTTAATTGTTGCAAATCATGTTTTTTAAATAAATGTCATATCGTTTTGCTATATTGTCGAAATCCAGTGAAACCAGAGACACCGGACTCATAGCGACGTCATCCATATTCTAGAAGAAGCTAGAACGTATTCGGAGCTCGCTACAAATTTCAGAAGGATTAAAATCGATGTGAGACTTCTAAATTCAAATATGGAATGGAAATGCGTTGTATAAATTATATAAGCAAAGTATAAATTATATATATGTTGTACACCTCATGTATGAGCGTTGTATAAGTTATATGAGCGATGTATAAATTATACATGCGATGTAAAAATCATATATGTGTTGAAATGGAAATGAAATATATTCATAAACGTATATATATATATATATATATATATACTCCCCTCGTCCACAGACCATGGACGATATGAATTGATTCTGATTGGCGTGAAAATTGGTTGATAATGCGAATGGTTGAAAATTAGTTGAAATGCGAATGGTTGGAAATAAAAATTTGTGGTAGAAACAAATGGGAATTGTTGTGGAAAATTCATATTGTATGAAATTGATCTTAGATCATTTAGATAAGCCCCTTATGGAACGTGGCGAGGCCTAAGGTAGTGCGAGGAGCCGTACTCGTGACGGTGCCTGTTTCAAACCCCCTACCGTTATGCTGCCAAATTTTTTAGTAATATCTATGTGTTAGAATTATTTTCATATGTCGAATTATATTAATGTGTCAAATAAATTGTTTATATAATAAAAATATTATTTTTATTATGCATACGAAGTATATGAAATATGCATGTGTTGAAATATTCACGTGTTGAGAAATTCATGTGTTGAATAACATTCATGTGTTGAATAAATTCTTTGAAAGATAAAAATCACATTTTTATCATATATATGAAGTATATAAAATATTAGTGTTTTAAATAAACTGTTTTAACAATAAAAATATCATTTTGATCATATATATGAAGTATACAAAATACTAATGTTTTAAATAAATTGTTTTAACAATAAAAATATCATTTTTATCCTATGTGTTAAGTGTTAAAAATAACCGTGTGTTGAAATAAACATTGGTTCACAAGAAATATTATTTTTATCTCGGTTCTACGTATATTTACATATGTTGAACAGGAATATCGATTAGCTTTTGAGTAAAGAATATATTTGCGGGGCAGAAAAATAGGTAAGCCTTAATGAGTTTGCTGCGTGATTTTATTATTATATAAACTCCTGTGAATGTCATTGGATACGGAGTGCTGGTTGTTCTATGTGAAATAATAAATGTCGCTATAGGATAGTAACAATTAATTTTGAACTACACTATATGGAATACTTCTTGTAGATAGCATACCCTATCATATAACACATAAGCATTTGGAGCTTGTGTGATGAGGTTGAAGATTTACCATAGAAGTGAAAGGCTTGTATAGCGATAACTATATTTCAGGTTGAATTGAAGACGGATATGGACTATATAAAATGTAACGGTAAATTGCCAGATTAATAAAAACCCCACACGAGTCTGGAGATGACAATAAACATGTCTCTCCAGTCATTAAGGCACAGAAATCATTTGTAGGGTTACTACAATTTATTCTATGGAGTTATGATCTATACACACTCCCCTGTGGACAATGGAATATATCACTATAAATATGTGCATGCTTTTTAGGATTTATGGGGTGCCTTATATGGCCCAATAAATTTCCAAACCCCTCCCCGTACAAAGGCGTTAGTGAAATATTTAATGTGAAAACGATATGGAAATCGTCGAATGAATTATATATATATATATACATACATAAATATAAATTAAATTAATGAATCGCGCAGCTGAAGTTCATGTTTTGGAATCGTAATTTTAAACGATTATATCGAGAGATCCGACCGTCGGATTTCCTAAAAACCGGAACCGTTGGATTCGCTTTGAAAAATCTTTCCAACTATATAAAATTTGTTAAGATCCAACGGTTGGATTGTGTGAAATGTTTAATTCAAATCTGAATAAAAACAATGCTAGAATGAATTATATATATATATATATATTAAGTAAAACGAATAACGACGCTGTAGTTCGTGTTTTGAAATCGTAACTTTAAACGATTATATCGAGAGATCCGACCATCGGATTTTCTCGAAATAGGAACCATTGGGTTCGCTTTGAAGAGGTCTTTCCAACGGAATTAACTTCGTTAAGATCCGACGGTTAGATTTTGAGACATGTGTAAATCAAATTTGGAGAAAAACAGCGCCAGGGCCATGTTATGGCCTGAAACGTTGTTTAATTATATGGAGAAATTTTTAAATAAATAAAAATAGTGATATATTGTTATAAAATATTATAGGCGGTATGGAATGGAAATAAACCAATTATACTTGGTTTGCTTGATATTTGATGGTTGAATGTGTTTGACATGAAAATTATAAAGAACTGAAATGTAGATGTCGAATAATTTAACCATGGACAGAATTGATTTGAATTCTAATATACGTGAATTATTTGAAAAGGCCAAGTTAATTCTCATTTCAAATAATTGATCGACTAAGAAATGTAGAAGATATGAAGACGGTGCAAGACCGGTGATCTTCACATCGGATAGAATACTACTGATGCCTTTGAGATGGGTAGCTCCCTTGACGATGTTACAATGGTAGTGGTCTGGACGTACTTGTTGATCATCCGGACGTGCAAGGACCTCTCTTCCGTATTGGACACATGGAACGAGGAATAAGGTGCCTCTGGTTTCATTCAGACCCGAAACGGACTTGTAAATGGATGTGTCTGATGTGTATTCTATGCTGTATGCGTTGCTCTCTACTAAATATACATATGTTTGGTGGAGGATAATTTATTCTCTTGCTTAACGCAGTTCTCTGGACGTAGGAGCTCAGAGGTTGTATATCGGTAGACATCAGTGGTACGGTGTGGATTGACAGTGTGGCATGCGAAGATGCAAAAGATCAAGACTTTTGTTGAGAAGCAGAGTCTTGTGGTTGATGATCAAAGCATGGCTTTAATATAGTGTAGCTTTGTGTATGGCATTAATTCGCGAGCCTCACACCTCGGTATGAGTTAAAAACGGGATAAGGGAACCCAGGTAGGACATGACATTTCTTTCTAGCTATGGGTGGTGTCAGCGTTTTACAAGCCCTGACAGTATTAAATTTTTACCTTTGTGGTTGTTGGAATGCGAGGCGCCTCAATTATGTCGGTCTCTACGAAGCCGATGGATAAGTCTGATAAGACGGGGAAACACGTGTTCAGGAATTGCCAATCCACTAACGTAAGTATGGACGAGCCTTGGAGGATCTTGGGGTTGACCAGAGTGTGCAGTCCTGAGACATTTGCTATAGTGTTTGGAAACGGAAAGGAGTACATCCCTTGCCTAGACTCATGATGAATCCAAATTTCCGATATGAAATTACGGATTTGATTGTAACTTATATATGGCGACATAGTCGATGGTAGCTATGCCTTCTAGGATTGATATTTATGATTGAATTTTCTTTTGAAACATATATGCTCTACTAATAATATCAAATGTTTTGCTTTACACGTATTAAGAATATTTTGGATATTATAAGGTAAAACTCTGTCCTTCGGTTTGTGTTGCATTGTGTGATGGGACTTGAGTCTTATAACGGCTTCATTTTTATAAAAAGCATTGCGTTGTTCAAAAGATTTACTTTATTTCATGCATTGGCAATCACTGGAGTAAACCTGTTCCGCGATTGTGGTGTGGTCCTATGATTTGCCTTGTTATTGTTGCTTAACCAGTTAAGTAGATTTCTCAAACCAGTCCCATGACTGACTCGTTGTTTGTTTCACTTTGCAAACTCGGGTGCCATTATATTCACATGGATAGCCTAATTACAGGTGACAGGTTATATTTTGGCTTTTGCATTGCAGCATGGAGTGCACCTTTTGGCTTGTATGGCGAAGACTAGATTTCTCAGTATTTTGGCTATTTGATATTCCGCCATTAGTATCTTATGTATATGATTCCGCTTATCGCGATGTAGAAAGATTCACTTCTATTATGTACTCTATGATGTATACATCCCAGTGATCTTGATGTAGACTGATCATTTCCTTTTATGCACTAAGTTGTATCCTGCACTGTGCTACTCTGATGTTTATTACATATTATGATTCTGCTATCATATTGATGTAAATTGTTCTATTTTCTGTTTATGCTATTATCTATACTCTTCTAATGATGATTAATGTGTTATATTCCAATGATTATCCTTAATTCCATCGTAGGGGGTTTTGGGATCGTCACAGATACCACCTGTAATGACCCGCCATTTTGACTGTGTTAAATCGACAAAACATATCAACTCGAACCATCCAAAATGACAGATTGTTATTTGGTTCTGGGGTAAATAGAACAAATAACAGAATGACAGATCACAGTACAGAGCAATATAATATCTCATAGCGGAAAGTACAAAATACAATAGTAGTTCATAAAGCTACTAAATTAAACTTTACATCAGTGTTTGCATAACAAATAAAGGGGAAGTCCAATACAATGATAAATGATAACAATATGAAGTAGAAATGACAAGAGTAGCTGAAACTGGATCAATTGATCTGTAGGTAGGTAGAAGTGAGCAAACCCAATATAAGATACAACTCCAAGGTTGAATCTCGAATGCTTTGATAATCGATCTTACCCGAGCAATAACGCAAAACAAAACAACTCAGATCAGGACTAACATTCTTATGGAAGTAAATCAACTCAAATGAAAAGTTCAATTAAATGCAATCAACAACTTAAAGGATGCTTGGGATCACCATCCTTTAAGGTTTCGTCAAACCAATAATATATAGCATAGCACGCTATATACGATAATGTCTATCAGTAAAGTAAATATATAAAAAGCGTAAGCAGGATTACTGTTATTATCCTTACGCCATTTATATATTCCCATAGTTTATACAATACCGTAAATTCCTTCGTAAACTGGAGGTTTATCGTAGGTCACACGATATAAAACAACATAAAATAAAATTGTAATGGGCTTGTATATCGCATGTGACAAGGCACACAAGGAATGCCAGGGTGGATTCACTATTTGCAGATCCGGACTGGTGGTAACACATAACAGCGAATACCGTCCACCTCGATGCACACTCCCATAATCAAAAGGCCCAATCGAATCTCAACAGTAATAGAATAGTATCGAAGAAGTGCACTCAATAGGAGTTATGACCTCGCTTGGTCTCAGCGAAGTTCCTGTTTTAGTCATAGCAAGCTGACTTAAGGTAGTTAGGGTCTTGTAATTTATATGAAATAGAAAATAGAGTCGTTCGCCAAACCATCCTACTTCATTCTGGATCTCCACCGCGTACATAGTTCTTAAAGTGGTTTTCAAAATTGGTAGATAGTGTGACAATAGCCGATCCCAATCTTTTTAACAACCAACCGTTTACATTTTTCACACTATGGTTATTATTTTATAAATCACTTTATAAAATTGATTGTACGAATTCTAAAATTCGAAATTTGAATCAAAATTAAATATCTAATTTCGATTATATCTAATTTTGAAAACAACTTACTAGAATTTCTTTAAAACAACTCGAGTTAGGAAAAACATGTCATAAAGATCTCAAAGTATAGTATAAATTAATACTATACATTTTTAACTTCATTATATTCAATTTTCGAAACTATCCGCACAGCAATTATCAATCCTAAAATCGAATTATATTTAAGTTATACCTTAAATATTTCAATTTCCATTTAAATTGATACCAAAACATTTAACTTCAATAATATTTTGGTTTGGTTTATGTTCTTCGAAATTCAAGTTCAAAACAATTCAAATGATTCAATTTTTAACTTTATAGGAAATCGTTTCAAGTCGGTTCATAAAATCCAAAAAATTGGTTCGATTCAATATAGACAATTCAGATCAAAACTTTATATTTCCAGTTAAACAAATCAAACAATTTAGTTATCGCCCTTTATAAGTATTCGTTTGAGTTTATTCAAAATCCCAATCATTTAAGTTCAAATTCGGTTTATATAATTCGAATCAAATTTTTTAGTCCAATTCCAATAAACCATAACATATTTTGACTCAAGTTGTATAATTCAAATCCATTACTTATAATTTCGAATCAAAACTTCATATTTCAACTCAAGTAGTTCATAAATTTTAAAACCATTCTTACAAATTTGATTTAACAGATTTCTTAATTCAAATCGATGAATTATAAAACCAGTTCCATACATAAAATTTATATATTAAAATTCACATTCGATCACCTAAAATCGAATTAATTTCATATCAATTATAAACTCAAATTAAACATCAATTTTTGCAATTCAAGTTCATTTCCTTCAATGTTTAAATCATTCAAATTCACATTCAGTTGATTTAAAATCAAATTCATTCCCTAATTTGGAAATTAAATTTCAAAAATAATTTAACAATTCATGTTCATCTCTTATAATTTCGAATAAATTTCAAATTCATATCTTATTTGCGTTCATTTTTGGAATCAAATATCAATATTGAATTTAGATCTTTAAACTCGAATTCAAATCGTGAGAATCTTAACTTGTCCACTTATCAATTTATTATCAAAGTTTATAAAATATACATAAGAAAAATTAACTTTGAATATATATATATATATATATA
Organism: Allium sativum; assembly: GCA_030737875.1. Classification (NCBI taxonomy): domain Eukaryota; kingdom Viridiplantae; phylum Streptophyta; class Magnoliopsida; order Asparagales; family Amaryllidaceae; genus Allium; species Allium sativum. Next base: position 744,624,937 of record CM060921.1, read on the forward strand.
TTTATATGTTTATAAAATTCTAAAACTAATAAAAAAATAGATTATAAACATATATAAGTTTAGAACAATGGAGAAATAGGTTTTAAAGAATTATTTATTTTGTAAAAGGTTTAAAATACTTCTACAATTAAATAATATAGTTAAAAATAAATTAAATTATAAGTATAATCTTAAATAAGTATTTAAATCTATACTTACACATAAAAATCATTTTAAAAAATATAATTTAAAATTTATAAAATTTAAGTATAAGATATTTTAATTTAAAATATATATGTATACATAAATATAAAATCTTAAGTTATTATTTTAAGATTAACATTTCCAAATTAGTTTACTTCGAAAACATGACCATCGGTGTCCGTATATAGTTTTCTACCCTATGGTAAAGTGATATTTATCATTTCAATCCACAATTTAAAATTTTTCGGGTGTATACCATTTCGGCCCGCAATCCAAATTCAGTAAAAATCATTCAGGTTTGTCATTTTAACCTATAACAATTTTTCACTAATCAAATGTTCGTTCGGGTATGTATCATTTCAACCCATTGTGATTTTTCTAAACTAGAGAAATCAACAACATAATCGATAATCACATAACATCAATCACATCATAAGTCGAATATCATAAGTAAATCTATGTGTCATATAAATATATTGTGTCATATATTAGAGGTGTACATATCAAGTAAACAATTTCTACTAGCAGCCCTATGCATTTCACAGTAGTTCATTTATGTTGATCTAACATCCAGGAAACAATGTAGGTCAAGTGCGAGATAAACTCACCTTTCGTGGCATAGAATGGAAACAACAGATGGATTGACATAGGATGAAGCAACTACTTCCAGGCACAATTCAGAACAAATTCAACTCGGTAACTAGTCAACATATATTTTATTTTTAGAAGAGGAGTTTAGAGAATTTCAATGGATTGGTATGGCTATTGCATTTTTAGGATGGTTCGAACTCAACACCACATCCAAACCAAAAAAATAAATGCAATAAGTTTTACAAAAATAATATATAAATATTTATATATACATAAATACACACATAATACCTACATATATATATACACACACATATTAAACACACACCGTAATACACCAAAACAACATATATATATATATATATATTATAAACTATATAGATACAAAAATCATATTATATATATTATAAATTATATACATCCATAAATATATATAATACGCAACACGAACAAGAATCACACACAAACAACACACACTACACACAGCTCAACACATACACGATACACACGCACACATGACACCATATACCCACACAGTTGCACGTAAATGAACTCACACACCAATACACATATAAAAACAAGCAGCAATATACAAATATACATAAATAAATACACCACATAGAGCCGGCTCTGAAGATTTCAAGGCCCTAGGCGAAAAGTAAGGCAGGAGGAGGAAATTTTTTATGCAGAAGTAAAACTTCATCTGGCAGGAATCGATCCCTGCACCATAGGAATGCAAGTTGGATGCCTCAGCCACTGTTCCACCTCTTCCTCGAATATAGCTTGCTAACGTAATATATGTATATAAATAAAATACAACCTACTGAAGCTCTTCACTGGCCGGAGGCCCTCCTCTGACCGTAGGCCCTAGGCGGCCGCCTGGTTGGCCTGTGCCTAGGGCCGGCTCTGACACCACATACCCACATCATTATTAAATGCACACGTTCATCCATACACCACACACAAGGAGCTGATGAGGGTTCGGTTAGGAGAATGGAGCAGGGATTGGCTTTGGATCAGCGGAGCAAGAATTGTGTTTGGGATTCAACACTGACATATTGTGCTCGGTTATATGGGCAGATGGTTTCAAGGGTGGCTCGGTATGACCGAGCGAAGGGGATGAGCAGGGGGGGATTCCAGATAGTAGGAGTTAGGGGGAACACGGTTTTCGACTGGGGTCGACATAGGAGGCTCGGCGTAAAGGTGTGAAAATGGTTAAAATTAGGAGTAGCAATCTTATAGTGTCTTCAGAAATAGAAGTGGGGTTCGGCTAGCATGGTGAGACTGAAGTGAAGTTCGGCAGTTGGTTCGAGAAGGCGTAGGGACAAGACGACATGGGTGAGGAGCTGTGATGGTTGTGGCTCGTCGGAGCTGTGGCGGGTCGGGCTTGCGGTGCGGTTCAGGGGAGGGGACGACAGGAAGAACGTGATGGGGAGAAATGAAAAAAGGGTACTATGATTCCTGAAGGAAAAAAGACGAGGATGGGTAAAATGAAGCAACTGCGATTTTGTTGAGAAGCAATGGAAAAAAGTGCAGTTTCTCTTTTATTTTATGCTTGTATACAATGAAAGGTTGGCACACAAAGTAGCACTGCAACTTTAATTTCTTGGAACCATGCATTTGGGAAGAGAACAAATATCGGAAATTCTGGGAAACCGGTTTACTTTTTATCAAAAAGGCACAAAAAATTTAAATGATGGAAAACAAGTTTAGATTCGGACCCGCAAAGCACTGTCAACGGGTTTTGAAAACTGATTAACAACGAATGATTTAAAATAAAAGTGAACGAACAGTTAGGAAATCAAAAGTCAAGGAACAATTTAAAAAAATATATAACGAACATTTCAAAACTATATAAGGAGTGGTTTTGAAAATCAAAAGGGTGAAAGATATCGAACGAGATTTTGTTTTGATACGAGAACGGTGAACGGATAAAATAAGATTAACAAATTGGAAGAAGAATGGGTTTGGAATATCAAAAGAAAACAAATCCAAAAAATGAGAATTATACAATATTTACAACAACAACCGATCAGTACAAAATAGTAGAGAAATATTTTGAAATGAAACCAAGGATGCAATTTTATTAATATCTAAAATAATTTAAATAATATTAGTAAACAAATTAAGATACAAGTTAAATGTTTAAAATAAAATCTCAAGAATGAATTCAGATTCAAAAACATAAACTTAATAAAAATTTATTCGATAAATAAGACTGGAATCGCAAATATCGATTTATATTATTAAATCATATTCATATCAAAATTAATTCATTTATTTGTTATATATAAAAATCCAAGAAAAGTTTGGTTTTAAATTTAAAATCTAAATAGTTATCTTATGAGATACATACAAACTGAGCTTTAAAGAAACAAAATAAAAGAGAAATCAAAATTTAAATCCATGGTTGCCTCAGATGTCTGACCACCTGCAGTGTAACAACCCGGAATTTCTAAACTAAATTAAAAATTTTATTTTAGCTATTTTAATGGGTTTTGAATATTTAAAATGATTTATTTTCAATAATAACAACTAGAAATTTATTTAAATTGAAGTTAGAATGTATAAATTTATTTTAATTATAAAATGAACTCGAAATGGCGCGGTAGTTTGAAAATTCCATTTTAAACTTCGAATGAATATACAGAATGCTGTATAAGTTAGAATTGGATGAAATAAGAAACGTTGTATTCTATTTAACTATATCTTTATATTGAATGTAAGAAATTGAGATTTCACTTTATAAATAGTAAGTTATATCTATCTAAAATTTCGAATAGTTGCTATGGAATTTATATATATTTTAATATTTTATAAATCACTTAAAAATAGCCATTTTGCAAACGACCTCAGTTTTCGACGAAACCACTTTTGTTGGATCCGGAATGTCAAATTATAATCAGTTTTAATATTTTATAATTTTTGGAATTAATATGTGAGCGTAGGTAATTTAAATGTGTGTTAATTTTAGTTTGAATTTAATCGACTGGAAAATGGCCATTTTTCAAACAGTCTCCAAATTCAACAAAATTAGTTTTGCTAGGACCGTATCGTCAAAACATAGCTAGATTTTTTTTTTTGTAATTTTTGGAGTCAGTATGTGGCGCCGATAAATTTAAATGTACGTTTAAAATTTAATATATTGATTTATATTTTAATTTTGACGAAAACTGATTGAAATAGTCGAATCAGCTTAAGAAACATATCCCATTATGTTCGGAATGGGGGAACGATTGGGTTTGATTCGGAGTTCATGTTGATTTTGAGCTTTAAAATGAATTAAATAATATTAAAATATAATTATATAACCCTTGGACTGGTCAAAACCTTCATTATTATTCCACCGTGGTCGAAATAGTTCTTAGTCGCCATATCTTCTTCACTGGCCAGAAAATAACAAATTTAATTCCATTTGATCTTTGAATCCCCTCAACTAAATCAAATGGTCCCAGTTAGGAAAGGGTGCATCTCCGCGAGTACTTCAACGTGAACGGTGGTGATTGTTTTATGTTGAACATAGTAACTGATTTTGAAGCGAGAAGCAGCGGTATTTTTGGGCGATTTCCGAGGCCATAGGGCCCTTGAGTTTCTTGTTGTCGTTCAAGATATGGGGTAGCGCTGTAACACACTGCATTTTTAAGCTAATAAGATAAGATATGTCGAAGAAAACAGATTCCAAAATAATATCGAAGAAAACTGATATCAAAATCTAATATTTTGAAAATGGCGGGTTTATCGATCGATTTTATCCATATTAAAATAATATCCAAGAAAAATGATTTCAAAATCTAATATTTTGAAAATATTATCATTATAATTTTATAATGATATGGAACATTCAATTTTGATCTAAAATTGAAATGGAAGTTGGAATCATTTTTAAAACGAATTTATAAACGATTTATAAAATACGTTTTAAATTGAAATTGACGATATATATATTATATATATACTAGCTTGAATAGAACTGCTGCGCAGCGGCCGTTCGCGAATTTTGACCATTAACTTCAAATTGATGTAACGGGAGATCCGACCGTCGGATTCTCCTAAAATCGGATCCATTGGGTTCGTATCGAAAAGAGCTTTCGAATGATAAAAAGAGATTTGAAATCTAACGAATATATTTTAATATATGTCCAAAACAATTTTAGAAAAGGTCGTTATGAGAGTAGCTCGGTGGCTACTAAAGGCCTTAATAAAATTATTAAAAATATGGATTTTTTTTGTAAAATCATGATAAATGATTTGGAAGGTTTTTGGATGAAAAATTCCAAGTTTGGAAAGATAAAAAAAATATTTTTATTGAAATGAACTAGTTATTAACTAGAATAATAATCCAATGTTTATAAGTAAATAAATTGGATTGAAAATGGTTTTGATATAACCATAATTTTGCAACTTATGAATTGTATTGGATTGGAAATAATCTTCGGAATATTTTGATACTGGATTCCATAATTATGCGGATATTTTTGAGGAAGTTGGAAGATATAAATTTCGTTATTCCCAATACGACGTTTGTTGATTTCAGAATTTAATATTGAATATAAGCCGATAAAATTTCTATTCAGAGCCTTGTACTTAATATCAAATTGGATTTTGGATTTGTCATGAATGGTGTCTTTATTAGCACTGTTCTTAAACCGAGTTGAGAAAAGAATAAATCTTTTAATTAAGATTTAGAGAAGTTTACCAATTAATTAATATTTAACTGGAATTGAATTGAAATTGGATTTTTGGGTTTATCGTGAACGGTGTTTTAAATAACATTTGTTCTTTAACCCAATTAACAGTGAAGTTATGATTTGGAATTTATAAATCTTTTAATTAAGAATTAATGGAAATTTTTCAAAGTTAAGTTTTCCAACTTAATATATTAAATTGGAATCGAATGGAATTCGATTTGATAATAATCAAGATGAGCTTCTATGAAGAAAGACCGTTACTATATATGGAATTTAAAAGGCTTCGCCGTTATTCCATTCATATTATTAGTCTGACATGGGAATTTATATCGATTATACACTGTTATGATTTCCGTGAAGATTCCATTTTGATGGAAGATGATTTTGGGTTTATCGTGAATGATGTTTTAAAGGACATTTGTTCTTTTACCCAGTTAAAGACAGGATTTATTTCCTAAACTTGAATAATCATTAAATAATGATTTTTGGGAGATTAAAACTAAAAATAGAGTTTTAAGGAATCTTTAATTAGATTGAAATGTTAATGTGGTAATTAAATTTGCCAAATTTGAGAAGTGAGCGAGAATGGAGTACCACCAGTTTTACTCCACGCAATAGTTAAATCTTTAATTAGATTTTAAGGTGAAATGGTAATTAAACTTACCGATAACACCGTGGGTGTTATATATGGAGTACTACCAGTTTCGCTCCATAGGATGAATATGTTAGGATTGGGATAAATAAATGATTACTTCGGTAAGGTTTGCTAATCCTTACTTGTTGATAAACCTTAATTTGGTTTAGAATTATGAAAAGATAAAATAAAATCTTTTGAAATGATATCCAAAGGAAGATTACAGAATAATTTGAAAAGAATTTATCTTTGATAAATTTAATGGGAACCTTTCTCGAGAGATGTGAATATCCGAATAAAACAATATTCTGAATTGGAATGAGGCGTATAATGTGTTTTTATAGCTCTTGATTATTGAATATAAAATACGCGAGTTATTTGGAAAGACCGGGTTTATCTCATTCTGAATAACTGATACGATAATTAAAAGTCCACGATGAAGACGGTAGTTGATGACCGGAGATCTTCACATCGTTTGGATGATTACCGATGTCTTGATTGGGCTGTACACCCAAGATAACGTAGTAAGTGGTGATTTGGAGATCTACCGGATATGCGATGACCTCTTTCTTGTATTGGACATATGGTGTGACACCCCACGTCCGTTAATGTCACTTACAAAGGGAATGCGTTAAGTTTCCTAAAGCGTTATAGGTAAACAGACACAGAATATTATAAGACAAAGATAATTAAGATAGCAGTGAAAATTTAATTTTTTTTTTCAAACGCAAATCATACATCATGGTCCAAAATACCATAAGTCTCATTAACCATTACAACAATATAACTTCTATCTTTTTCCATCAGAGTACATAAATACTTAAAAGAAATCATAATTCCCCAAATAAAATGACAAAGCCATAGTAGAGATAAGAAATTGAGCCATACTTCGAAGGCAACTATAACAAGATGATATCTGAGTCCTGACTAAGCCTGAGTGTTTCCTCCTTGAGAACATGTGGGGGAGGGAACGGAAGAAAGAAGAGGAAACAAAAGGGTCAGACATAAAGCATGACAAGTCTAGTTACTTTAAGCAAGTAAATAAGTAAAAGTAGCATGACAGACATATAAAGTGAATAAGAGAGATCACTACATAAATGGTAGGTGTGACAAGGTAGACAGGGTAAGGTGTAAACGTTTCTCTAATGACTATTCTGCACAATTATCGGCATAACCAGAATGAGATAATCCCTTCCACTATAAGGTGGTAGACATAGGCATATGCCCAAATGTACCCTAACTACTACCTTAATCGATCGGCTCCCTATTCCGTAGATACTCTGTGCCGGCCCCACAATAGGACGTATCATGTCCTATAGTGGCAACCCCTCGTTGATATGCACAACCCCATATCTACATGTGTCACAGTTGTCTTATCCCCCTCTCCCGGCTCATGCACGCACATGGCCCGGTCAGTTTGCACCACCCACACCGTCCTCCATGTTTAGATCTCTTACAGTCAGTCCTGTAAGCATGCCCCTTCTCCGACCTAGTACAAAGTACATGTTTTGATATTTACTCTGGGTTACTGGATGAATCGGGTCCCACACAATATAATACAAGTTATCCCCCTTATCACGTAACCCCACTAGGTTTTCTTTGGCTATGTATACCACTAGGTGTCTTTAATAACATAACCTTATTATTTCTACAAGTTATGCTTAACCTAAAAGGTGTCTTTAATTACATAACTTTATTATTTCCTCCGGTTATGTATACCACTAGGTGTCTTTAATTACATAACCTTATCGGGTTAAGTTTGTGGGCATATATGCAAATATTACCCACCCCCTCTAGATTTTCTTAACCCAATCGTTATCCAATCAATTTTACTTAACCCTAACTTTAATTAACAACCATACAATCCCAATGGATTAGATTTGGTTAAGTAGTCCAATTTATTACCATGTCCATTTATGGTTTATAATGGGCTAGACCGCCAACGTTAGGCCTACAACTTGTGGATGCTGGATATGCCGATTGGGTCCGGGCAGTCTTATTCCACAAGTTGGATCTAACCTCGTGTCATAGCCCGATTCGTATTTGCACATTTAAACCTCTCACATTAGGTTCGACATTAGTGGCTGCTAGATATGCCGGTTGAGTATGGGTAGACTTCCACCACTAATGGAGCCTAACCTCGTGCCATAAATGCCATTAAAATTTCTAATTGTAATTCTAGGCATTCATTATTAATTAGTCAATTAATTAAACCTCTTCCTTTATAGATCTAATGATGTTTACATTCAAATTATGTCAATATTAAACTTTTTACCCCATTCCTTAACTAGTGCACTCAGAAAATTGGCTGCATGCCTGGGCTAGACAATAGCCTAGTCGTAAACGATTATAGGGAAAATAATAGGAATATTACCAAAGTGATTGTTTTAACATAACTGGTTATAAACATAAACTAGCATGGTGATAAGGTGGACATATAAGCATAAAGCTGATGAACTTGTGGCAATTACTAGTTCTAACATAACTATGAAGTCATAGTTAGTATAATAAAATCTAAATTAACCATTTAGATGTACAACTATTCAGATTGAACATAATAGGCACAAGATAATAATCTAGATCTGATGTCCACATAATTTAGATCCAACAGTTTAAAAGTGGATCTACATAATTAAGGTTTATGGTTCACATCATGGCATGTGATAGAAGCAACAATAGATCAAACAATAATGAGATTTAGATCAATAGTTAAAATAGATCTAGTACAAATCATAGAATGCCACATGGGTTACAATGCATCCAACAAGATAGAGATTTGATCAAAATCCTAACCAATTCAGAATGTCATAAGTTCATGATTTACAATGGATCTGATATAATTTATGCACATGGACAAATCCAAGTCATAGTCGTGTCATATTCACTTTTAAATATTCAAATCTAAAAGCAACTAGGAACTCACAGTGTTAGGATTAGAAAATAGAAGAAGAATGGATCTTAAATCTCTAGATTTGATTTGTGAAGCTGATAGTTGTAGGAGATTAACGGATCTAGTTCAGTTCAGACACCAGCAGAGTTTGGACACCATGAATTCTCAATGTAGAAAACAAGAGAAATGACCATGTTTATATAGCTGCCAGGCCTTCTGAAACCGACTGCCACATCAGCCCTAGGGGTGTCGATACCCCTATGGGTGGGTCGTCCTCGGTGTCGACACTCCTCTAGGGGGTCGACCCCCTAGAGTGGGAAAACTGCCGCCACTTTGTATTTTTCAAACTCATACTGTTTTGGACAAGATTCTGACTCATCTTTGACTCATGTATATATACATATTTCTTCTGCATGTATACATACTTAAAATCCTTATAACTTCTTCATACGGTGTCCGTTTTATGCAAACCAAATGTCTATCTTGACCAGAATTTCGAGATGGATGCAATGGCATAGTCCTTTTTCCTTAATTCTGAATATTAAATTAATTATTACTTAATTTATCCTCTTTTAGAGTCGTTAGAAATTCGAGGTGTTATATTCTCCCCTACTCAAAGGATTTTGTCCTCGAAATCTCAAAAGAATGCATATCCTACCATCTATCACACATTTACTCATCCATTAATCACCGGCTTCTATTCTCCTTAAAGACTTCTAATGCTTATATGAATATATGCAGAGGTGTGTGTATATGTCCCAATACTAATGCGAAGATCGAGCGGTCTACTGATTCAGTTGACATCCTTAATGCAATGTATGCTAGTGACATGAATCCAATATGTATGCAAATAAAGCTATTATAACATGTAAGTTCAATATATTTGCACACCCATTCGTCCAAATGCAGCATCCATATGGTAATACATCCATTTCCATCCATAAAAGAAAAGAAAATGCACACACATCCATATGCAGTATGAGAGTGATTAGGCAAATCTAGTGCCTAATGTGTGTGTATATGAATCTACAAGCAACCACTAGCAAACACTTTCTTCCACTTTCATCCATCAAACGTAACATGTCTCAAACACATATTTACATCCTTAGGATTCCTATCTAAAGGTCGAAAATACTATGGATAAGATATATTCAAATTATAGAAAAAAGTACAAATAATTTTTTGGAAAAAGTAGTTAAGAACATACCCTCGAAAAGAAAAGGGTACGAAGCACGAATCTTCTTTCGGTCTCCCAAGTCGCATCCTCTGGGTTATCTCCCCATCGAACCTTTAGCAACTTGATCTCTTTATTGTGTAGCTTCTTAACTTTTGATCCAAGAATACGCGAAGGAACCCGTCTGATTGTCACCTCCCGTTCCACTTCTACCTCTTACAATACACCCGGCTCAACGACTTTTGCGGTGTCATGCAGGCACTTCCGCAGATGAGATACAAGGAAAACATCATGAACACCAGATAGATTTTCTGGGAGATTTAATCTATAGGCTATCTGGCCAATCTTCTCGGTTATGGGAAATGGTCTCATAAACCTAGGTGCCAACTTCCCTACCGATCCGAAGCAACCCACGTTCCTGAAAGGTGATACTTTGATAAAATCTAAGTCTCCCACTTCAAGTTCGATGTCAGTCCTTCTCTTGTCTACATAGGACTTCTTCCTATCTTGAGATGTCTTTATCCACCGTCGAATGAGGTCAATCTTTTCAGATGTTTCCCTAACCATATCTGGTCCAAGTAATAATCTTTCTGTATATTACCACTAACAAATTGGTGATCTATAGGGTCGTCTGTACAATGCTTCGAAGGGTTCCATGCCGATGCTAGAATGATAGCTATTGTTACAGACAAACCCTACTAAAGGAAGGTACTCTTCCCAAGTCCCTCCGAAGTCTAGGATACACAGCCTCAAAAGATCCTCTAGAATTCTATTCACCATCTCTGTTTGCCTATCGGTCTGAGGATGATAAGCAGTGATCAAACACAACTGTGCACCTAATGCTTCTTGCAAGCCCCTCCAAAATTCACTGGTAAAGATGGGGTCGCGATCGCTTACGATACTGGAAGTTACTCCATGAAGACGAACTATCTCACGAACATAAATTGCTGCCAACCATGATGCCGTCCTTTTAACCTTAACTGGAATAAAGTGGATGCTCTTAGTGAGTCTATCTACCACAACCCAGATACTGGTGTTGTCTTTCTTTGATCTAGGCAAACCATCTATGAAATCCATAGAGACACTCTCCCATTTCCACTTAGGAACCTCTAAATGATGAAGTAGACCACTGGGCTTCTTTTGCTCAGCTTTAACTTGCTGGCAAACTAAACATTGAGAAACGAACTCTACCACATATTTCCTTATCCGAGTCCAAAAGAAAACCCTTTTCATGTCTCTGTACATCTTGTCACCGCCTGGATGAATAGTCATATTAGAATGGTGGGCCTCTTCTAGGACTGCTTTGATCAAGCTTCCAGTTTGAGAAATGCAGAGACTTCCATCTCGTCGCAACCACCCCTTTTCATCTATGGCATATTTATCGAGGTAACTAGACATCTCGCCTTTTCTGAGCTTTTCCATGATGTCTAAAATCTGTGGGTTACCTTGCTGTGAAGCACCTATATGATCCATAAGAGTTGGTCGTATCTCCGAGGATGCAAACAAATCAGGCAAAATCTCGATGAAGGGTCTAAAATCAAAAGCTGATATGAACTCCAAGCTCTTCCTCTCCATAAACAGAGGACTCAAGTCTATTCTCTGCCTACCTAGTGCGTCTGCCACCACATTACCCTTGCTAGGGGTATAAGCAATCTCAAAATCCTACTCCATCCTCCGTTGTTGCCTTAAATTGAGATCTTTCTACGAGAACAAATACTTGACAGATTTATGATAGATGTATAACTCGAACTTCTCTCTAAGTAAATAATGGTGCCACGTCTTAAGCGCGAATACTATGGCAGCTAGCTCAAGATCATTGGTGGGGTAGTTCTTCTCATTAACTCTCAACTGTCTACCCCCATAACACACTACTTTCCCTTCTTGCATCACAACCACACCAAGCCCTGTACCACATGCATCTGTGTAAACGGTAAACACCTTACTTTCATCAGACAAGGTTAAGACTGGGTTGTTGTCAAAGCCCTCTTCAGTCGTTGGAAAGCAGCGTCACAATCTATGTCGTATGAAAGTGCCAAATTCTTCTTTGATAGCCTGGTGAGTGGGGCTGTTGTCTTTGTGAAGTCCTTAATGAACTTGCTATAATAACCTGCCAACCCAAGAAAGCTTCTCACCTCGGTTGCATTTTTAGGAATCTGCCAATATTGCACTGCAACCATCTTTGCAGGATCTACAACTATCCCTTATTTGGAGACCACATGCCCTAAGAATCTCACCTCCTTTCTCCAAAAATGGGATTTGGAGGATTTCGCCTTAAGCTGTTGTGCAGGAGAGTTTTCAAGACTTCTCTCAAATGTTAGGCATGCTCTTCTTCGCATTTGGAGAAGATCAAGCTTTTGTCAACAAAGATCGCGACAAATTTGTTTAGAAACTCCCGAAACACCCTACTCATCAAATCAACAAAATAGGCGGGTGCATTCGTCAACCCAACAGGTATAACTAGCCATTCAAAGTAACCATCCAGAGTCCTAAAAGCAGTCTTATCTATGCTGTCTTCAGCCATCCTCAATTGATGAAATCCCAAGGCCAAGTCTAAATGGGATAATACCGAGGCACCAACAAGCTGATCAAATAAATCATCAATCCTCGGGAACTGCCTATTCTTCTTAGCGAGTTTATTCAACTCTCTATAGTCAACACACAAATGAAGCGAACCATCGACCTTAGTTGCGAATACAACTGGAGCACCCCATTTAGATGTGCTTCGTCTGATAAACCCCTTCTCAAGTAGCTCCCTTACTTGTTTACTTAGCTCTCTCCTTTCCCTTGGAGCCATATGGTGCACTGATAATGCAACTGGCTTTGCATTATCCAGCAGATATATACAGAAATCGATCTTGCACCTTAGAGGTAAGTCCTGTACCTCATCAAAAACATCAGAATAATCCCAGGCTACTGGAACAGATTGTCGATCATCGACAGATTCATTAAGAGACTCCAGGAAACTAAGTTTAACAGACCCTTGTGGGTCACAAGAAATCTCGAGGATCCTTCCATGACAAGTCAGAAGTCTAATGACCCTCCTCTCACAATCCAGAATGGCACCATACGTGGTAAGCCAACCCATTCCTAGAATCAACTCATAGGCCATAAACCCGAGCTCATATGTGAAACACCCCACCTCCGTTAAGGTCACTCACAAAGGGAATGCCTTAACTTTGGTGGAGTATTATAGGTAAAAGACACAGGAAATTTACAAGACAGATATATATATATATATATAAGCAGCGGAAAATAAAACTAACTTTATTTCAAACGTGGTTTATAACAAAACATTATAGCAAACTTTTCAAACCAACTTTCAAATCATTACATCATAATTTCTGTCTTGATTATTATAAAAAGAAGCATGAATAAAACTGCATAAATCCCCAAGTCTAGTGTGTCTAAAGCCATAGCCAAAAATAAGAGATTCCAAGCCTTGCATCATAGAGTCTTCAAGCTTGGAAAGATGAATTGTCCAAATTAAGTTGAGCTATTCCCTCCCTGGCTACCTTAAGGGGAGGGGATTAGAAGAAAAGAAGACGAAAGAAAAATGGGTTAGACATAAGTCTGAGTATGTCTAGTGACTTTTCAGTGTGTGAATAAGAAAAAGGTCATGACAGGAAAAAACTAAAAATAGGACAGTACCAGAACAACAAACTAACATAAAACTATATAAGGCAGGATAAACCGAATATACATCGCCTAAGCACGCTTAACTTTAGAGTTCTGATGGGATCCGGTGCTTTAGTGCTGGTATCATCGCACCCGTGTTTAATTCTCTGCACCTACTTATATTTGTCCATCTAGCACCATGTGTTCTCGGTGAAATGATCCCCTTATATCGATCGGCTCCTACTCGCATGCATTTATCATGTGTGTCATTCGGTCCCCGCTTGACTGTTGATACCCGTGCTAGTCCCACCGCGGGGTGTATCAAATACTATGGTGGCAACCCGACACGATTCAAGATGCACAGTGTATGACTACTGATGCCCAGTGCCTAATTTTTCCACTCCAGTGTACGTGCACGCCCGTACTCCACCGGAACCTACACTGATGCACCACCGCCGATGTTTTTGACCGCTTATAATCTGCCTAGGAATCGTGCCCCACCCTGCCTGGTTCAGGGTCCCATGATAAATCTATGTGGGTTACTGCTGAAATGGGTCCCCACTACTAGGGTTTTCCAGCCAACATGTTAAATTGGTTAAGTATCCAAATTTACCTAACCCTACCCATCAGTTTAGCTAACATGTTAAATGGGTTAAGTATTTCCTTAATTGACTTAACCCTACCACTCTTGCTTAGCTTTATTAGAGCACCAACCACTCACATTAGACAAGTATTTTGTGGTCACTAGATGTGTCGGTCGGTTTCAGGCAGTTTTACACCACAACTCAGTCTAACCACGGGTCCTTTTTGGGCTCATTGCACTAACCACCCACATTAGACAGGAATTGTTGTGGTCACTGGATGTGTCGGTGGGTTCTGGACAGTTTTACACCACAACTCAATCTAACCTCGAGTTAGACATATTCCTCTTTTCTAAATTTACATATTTATCCTTTTATGCTTATATGTAAATTTATCAACAATTTATTGTCATGGCCCACTTTCTTTCTAAATCAAATTCATAATTTTTGGTAAGTAAATTATATCATTTCAATGCCATACCATTTACAAGCTTATGAGCCTAATATGTTAATTACGTATAGTTTCAAGTTTTTCCCCAACGTAACCCTCGTTGCACGTTCACAAAGTTACATAGGATGTTAGGCTCGACATTTTTGCCTAACTAATAAACTAAGAAGGGGAAAAAGAGGAACTTACAACATTCCAACATCATACAAAAATATGGATCTAACTACAAATGTGTCACATGAACTTGGCATAATATATTTTTAATTAGGAACTTGCAAACTAGATCTTTGCAACATGAGTAATAAAATAATGGTTTTACAAAGAGCTACCAAAATCTAATTAGACATGTAGTGGTGAACTTGCATAGGGATTGAATCATGCTAATATTGATCTAACATAAAGACATATGGTTCTAACATATAGAGTTGCAGATCTAAACATATAGGTTTACATAATCATGTTTTTAACCTATAAACTTGCATGATATCATCACTTAGCTTGCATAAACATGACATAATTTCTAAATTAACATACAACATATAGATATAATCACCAAACTATGCCAGGTTGTAGATCAAAACATGTATGCATAATGGATCTAAACAATTAGGCATAAACGACGTGACTTAGCCTAAAACTTGCGTTTATCATAATATCACCAAACATATATATGACAATTTCATAACACCATAGGTTTATTCACCAATTTCCACATAACATGATAGGTTCGATAGACCACAATAATTCATAGGCATATACGATAGAATATACATGAATAAACACAAATCAACATCACATACAACATGATACAATTCATTACAAACCATGTCTTTAATTCATTCACATCTGAAAGATAACTACACTTACAAACAAAAAGGAATTCTTGAGTTCTGGGATCTGTATTCTGAAATTGAATTGCTCGCCTTTGATGTAGATCGTCGAATTTTCTTAGTTGAATTAGATTAATTTTAATTTTGACGTAGCTTCAATCTTGCCTTTGAGTTGAAGGAGATGACGACTATTATAGGTTCACCATTGACGGCATGGCGGCTCTTGGTATGAATATTTGTGATTTAGGATTGAGAGTTAGGTTGCTTTCATAGAGATTTAATTAATTTAGAGCCGTCAGATTAACCCTAGAAGTAATCAAGACCATCCAGTCAAGAGAGGATAACACCTCAGCCTTAATGACTCAGCAGGGAGTCAAAAATTGTCATCCTTTCAGATCTGCCCCGGGGGGGGGGGGGGAGGGAGGGTGGGGAGGGCGGTGGGTCGACCCCCAGGTCGACCTGTAGGGTAGGTCGACACTATGGTCGACCTCATGGACGACCTGGCCTGGGCGGGAAATTTTCCTGCCCTGCCCTCTTCTGTGTTTAAAATTGAATTTTAAATTTTTGAAACTTCCGAAGGTCATAACTTCTTCATACGAAGTCCAATTCACGCAAACTCGGACTTTATCCCAACCAAAACTCCGAGATGAATGTGATGTCGTTACCCATTTCCCTTAATTTTCATATTTATAATTAATTATTCTTTAACTCGTTACTTTAAGGTTTATCGAAAACACGGGGTGTTATGTTCTCCCCTACTTAAAGGATTTCATCCCCGAAATCTTCAAGTCAAGAAGAACGTATTTCCTACCATCCGATCGTCCATCTACTCAACCATCAAAGACAGGCATCCATTGTCCTTAAAAGGCTTCTATTGCTTGATGATCATATGCATATTGTGTGTATATGTCCTTATCTAATGCAAAATCAGGCGGTCTACTGATTCAGTTGACTCCTTAATGCAAGTCATGTCAATGTCATGCGTCCATAATGTATGAAATCTTCCCTAGTCATACTTTCTACATGAGTGCACAATCATTCATACAAATGCAACATCCACATGATAACACATCAAGTTTCAACCATATACAAGTACATATATGCATATGCAATATGAAAGTGACTGAGTTGATCTAATACCTAAAGTGTGTGTATATGCATCCACGAGCAATCCCTAGCAATCACTTGTAACCACTTGCAACCATCAATCATAACATGTTTCAAATACATGTTTACATCCATTGGTTTCTATCTAAGGATCGAGAACAACACTGAGGAAAATACTAAAAAGATAGATATGAGTATGAACAAACTTAAGGAAAAAGAGATCAAAGATGTACCCTCAAAAAGAAAAGGGTAGGCTGCGCGTATTTTGGGCTTAGTCTCCCAAGTCGCGTCTTCCTCAGCATCACTCCATTGAACTTTTACAAGTCTGACTTCGCGGTTGCTTAGGTTTTTGACTTCTGTACCCAAGATACGGGTTGGAACTCTTCTCACAGTCGCCTCTCGTTCAACTTCTGCGTCCTCTAATATGCTTGGTTCCACCACTTCCACAGACTCATGTAAGCACTTTCGTAAGTGAGAAACATGAAAGACATTATGAACTCCAGCTAATCTTTCGAGTAGCTTTACTCTATAAGCCATTTTCCCAATCCTTTCTATGATAGGAAATGACCCTACAAATCTTGGTGCCAACTTTCTTGCGGATCCAAAGCGAACGATGTTCCCCAAAGGAGATACTTTAAGGAACACGTTATCCCCAACTTCAAACTCAAAGTCGGTTCTCCTTTTGTCTGCGTAGGACTTCTGTCTATCTTGGGCAGTCTTCATTCTTCTTCGTATCAAGTCCACTTTCTCTGAAGTTTCTCTAATCATATCTGGTCCAAGTATGAGCTTATCTATAGACTGCCACCAACAAGTTGGTGATCGGCATAGTCTTCCATATAAAGCTTCGAAAGGTGCCATACCTATGGTGGCTTGGTAGCAATTGTTGTAGGCAAACTCCACCAAAGGAAGATGATCCTCCTATATTCCTCCGAAGTCAAGAATGCATAATCTCAAGAGGTCTCCTAATACTCTGTTCACCTACTTCGTCTGACCATCGGTTTGGAGGTGATAGGTCGTGCTTAAGCATAACTGTGTGCCTACAGCTTCTTGCAAGCTCTTCCAAAACTCGCTCGTAAAGATAGGATCTCAGTCGCTAACAACGCTAGAGGGTATCCCATGGAGTCGGACTATCTCTTTGAGATATATGTATGCTAGAGATGAGGCAGTCCTTCTACTCTTAATGGGTATGAAGTGAGCGCTTTTAGTGAGCCTGTCCACTATTACTCAAATACTGGTATTGCCTCTTCTTGACCTAGGCAGCCCATCAATAAAGTCCATCGAGATGCTATCCCATTTCCACTGTGGGACCTCTAGAGGATGAAGAAAACCACCAGGTTTCTTTTGTTCCACCTTGACTTGCTGGCATACTTAGCACTTCAAGACGAATTCAGCTATATCCCTCTTCATGTCATCCCAAAAGAAAACCCTTTTTACGTCTTTATACATCTTTTCTCCACTGAGGTGTATGGTCAACATGGAACGGTGTGCTTCTTCAAGAACTTTATTCGCTAAATCCCTTGCTTGTGGGATGCATAGTCTTCCATCCCGCCTTAACCAACCCTTATTATCGATGGAGTATCTATTGAGGTGACTAGAAGTCTCACCCCTACTCAGCTTATTTATCATATCAACTAGCTGAGTGTCTTTACATTGTGCGGTCCCTATTGAGTCCAAAAGAGTAGGCCACACTTCTAGCGATGCTAACAAACCAGTCACATGATCGACAGAGGGCCTAAAATCAAAGTTGGCTATATACTCTAAGCTCTGCCTTTCAGCAAAGAGAGGGCTTAAGGTCAGCTTCTTTCTACTCAAGGCGTCTGCTACTTCATTGCCCTTGCCAGAGGTATAGGAAATCTCGAAATCGTAGGATGCCAAGAATTCCATCCACCTTCGTTGCCTCAAGTTAAGATCTTTCTACGAGAAAAGGTACTTCAACGATTTATGGTAAGTATATAACTCAAACTTCTCACCTAGGAGATAATGGCGCCAAGACTTAAGCGCAAAGACGATGGTAGCCAACTCTAGGTCGTGGGTCGGGTAGTTTATCTCATGTACTTTCAACTGCCTGCCTCCATAAGCTACTACCTTCCCCTCTTGCATCAAGACAACACCTAGTCCCATACCACAAGCATCCGTGTATACGGTAAACATCTTGCTCCCATCCAACAATGTCAGAACTAGGGCTGTTGTTAGATCTCTTTTTAAGCGTTGGAAGGCAATATCGCAATCCAAATCCCAAGTGAAAGTTAATTTCTTCTTTGCCAACTTTGTAAGTGGAGCTAAGATTTTCGCAAAATATTTGATGAACTTCTAGTAAAAGTCCGCTAGCCTGAGGAAACTTTAGACTTCGGTTGCATTCTGTGGGACCTTCCAATCTTGCACCGCAACTACTTTTGTGGGGTCCACAGCTAATCCCTCTTTGGACACCATGTGTCCAAGAAGCCTTACTTCTTCCCTTCAGAAGTGGCATTTTGAGAATTTGGCTTTTACTTGGTGTGCACGAAGAGTATCCATGACTTCCTTTAGATGCTGAGCATGCTCTTTCTGACCCTTCGAGAAAATCAAAATGTCGTCTACGAAGACCACCACAAACTTATTGAGGGACTCCCTGAACACCCTGCTCATCAAATCGACGAAGTAAGCGGGTGTGTTTTTCAGGCCAAAAGGCATGACAAGCCACTCGAAGAAACCATCAGGAGTTCTGAATGCGGTCTTGTCAATGCTGTCTTCAGCCACTCTCAGCTGATGAAACCCGGTAGCTAAATCTAGTTGGGAGAAAACCGATGCACCTACAAGCTGATCGAACAATTCGTCTATTCTTGGGAGTGGGTGTCTTTTCTTCTTAGTCAGCTTATTTAGGTCCCTATAATCAACGCATATGCAAAGAAAACCGTTCGCTTTAGTTGCGAACACTACTAGAGCACCCCATTCAGAAATACTCCGCCTTATAAACCCCTTCTCAAGTAGCTAATTAACTTACTTGTTGAGTTATTTCCTTTACCTTGGACCCATGTATCTAACGGGTAGAGCGACGGGTTTTGCATTATCAATGAGGTATATGCAGAAGTCTATCTCCCATTTCGGAGGTAATCCTTTAACCTCTTCAAACACATCCGAGTATTCACGGACCACTCTAACAGATTGCAAATTCTCAATAGACGCATCAAGAGATTCTTGATATCTAAGCGTAACAGAGTTCATGGGATTACAAGAAATTTCGAGAGTGTTACCAAGTCGAGTCATGAGTCTAACCGCTCTCTTTTCAAAGTCGAGGATGACACCATTACTGGATAGCCAATCCATGCCTAGAATCAACCCATATCCCGTGAAGCCCAAAACATAGGCATTGCATCTAAACCCCACACTTAATATAGAAATTTCCAAATCCAAACAAATCATTGTCAAATAAGTTGAGCCCCCAATTGGATTTGTAACAACCAAGGGATCCTCTACTAAACTGGTGTCTAGGTGCATAGATTTAACTAAAGCAGTAGATATAAAAGAGTGCGATGCGCCAGAATCAAAGAGTGTACGAACAGGATGATCAAAAAGATAAACTAAAATCTCGACAGAAACATTTCTACCTTGTTCTTACGGAGGTGCCATGAGAGCATGAACCTGTCCTCCAGGAGTAGATCCAACTCTCTGCCCTTACTTTCTTGGGCAGTCCCTAGCCATGTGTCCTGCCTCGCCGCAATTGAAACAGCCACCCATCTTCCTTTTCTTATTCCTGCAGTCCATAACCAGATGTCCAGGAATGCCACAAAAATTTCACTTTATCTTGTCACGGATTTTGTTGTTCTTCCCGCCTTTCTTGGAGTCTGTCTTCTTGTTCTGTGATCCTTCCCCTTTCTTATCCTGAGATGCTTCCACCTTTGTCTCCTTCTTGCCAACCTTATCTTCTTTTTGTAATAGTGCCGTGTCCACCAGTCTCTCATAAGTCGCATCCATAGGTATATGGGACATAGCTACGTTATGCAGTGGCTCATTCAATCCTTTAACAAAGCGGAGAGCCTTATTATCTGGAGTGTTCACTAACTCCATTCCGAACCTAGCAAGCTGATTGAACTGGTTAACGTATTCCTTGACCGACATACTTCCCTGTTTGAGAGCTAAGAACTTCTCCATCTGTAGGCTTCGTTCAGCTTGTGAGAGGAATTTCATTTCAAACCTCATCCTAAAATCCATCCAAGTTTCAAATAGTCTTTCAGCATTAGTGACTTCACACCAATAGGAAGCTTCGTCTTTGAGCAACCATACCGCCAACTATATCTTCTTCCTATCATCCACTTCGAAGATATCGAATAAATCCTCAATTTCTTTGAGCCAGTTTCTTGCTTCCACGAAGGATTCATTTCCATTGAAGTTCTTTCCACCCATGGCTCGAAAGTCCCTTCATATTTTTGAGAAAGCATTTGCAAGAGGAGGAGGAGGAACTACTGCAGCTGGGGGAGGAGGAATGTCTGCTGGGCCTGCGTCGTTGGCCCTAGCCTCTGGGTACCTCCTGAACCCGCCGGGTATCGGTACACCTTCTGGAAGGTTAAGATTCCCAGACATGCTTAAACAAAAAGGAAAGATTCAAAACAAAGGATAGAAAGATAATGCATATGGCTTTCGGGGATTATGCCTTTTAAAATAAAATAACACTTATTTCTTGATAAATGCTTCTTTTTGAAAATAGTTTTCAAAAACTTTTATCTGATCTAGTAAACCTTTGCTCTGATACTAAGTGAAACACCCCACCTCCGTTAAGGTCACTCACAAAGGGAATGCCTTAACTTTGGTAGAGTATTATACGTAAAATACACAGGAAATTTACAAGATAGATATATATAAGCGGTGGAAAATAAAACTAACTTTATTTCAAACATGGTTTATAACAAAACATTACAACAAACTATTCAAACCAACTTTCAAATCATTACATCATAATTTCTGTCTTGATTATTATACAAAGAAGCATAAATAAAACTGCATAAATACCCAAGTCTAGTGTGTCCAAAGCCATAGCCAAAAATAAGAGATTCCAAGCCGTACATCATAGAGTCTTCAAGTTTGGAAAGAAGAACGGTCCAAATTAAGCTGAGCTATTCCCTCCCTGGCTACCTGTAGGGAGGGAACGGAAGAAAAGAAGACGAAATAAAAATGGGTCAGACATAAGTCTGAGCAAGTCTAGTGACTTTACAATGTGTGAATAAGGAAAAGGTCATGATAGGAATAAACTGAAAAAAGGACAGTACCAGAACAACAAACTAACATAAAACTATATAAGGTAGGATAAACCGAATATACATCGCCCAAACACGCTTAACTTCGGACTGATGGGATCCGGTGCTTTAGTGCTGGTATAATCGCACCCATGTTTAATTCTATGCACCTACTTATATTTGTCCAACTAGCACCATGTGTTCTTGGTGAAATGATCCCCTTATATCGATCGGCTCCTACTCGCATGCATTTATCATGTTTGTCGTTCGGCCCCCGCTTGACAGTAGATACCTATGCTACTCCCACTATGTGGTGTATCAAATCCTGTGGTGGCAATCCGACATGATTCAAGATGTACAGTGTATGACTACTGATGCCCAGTGCCTGCTTTTTCCACTACGGTGTAAGTGCACGCCCGTACTCCACCGGAACCAACACTGATGCACCCCGTCGATGTTTTTGACCGCTTATAATCAGCCCAGTAATCGTTCCCCACCCTGCCTAGTTCAGGGTCCCATGATACATCTATGTGGTTTACTGCTGAAATGAGTCCCCGCTACTAGGGTTCTTCAGCCAACATGTTAAATTGGTTAAGTGTCCAAATTTACCTAACCCTACCCATCAGTTTAGCTAACATGTTGAATTGGTTAAGTGTTTCCTTAATTGACTTAACCCTACCACTCTTGCCTTAGCTTTATTAGAGCACCAACCACTCACATTAGACAGGTGTTGTTGTGGTCGCTGGATGTGCCGGTCGGTTCCGGGCAGTTTTACACCATAACTCAGTCTAACCTCGGGTCCTTTTTGGGCTCAATGCACTAACCACCCACATTAGACAAGTATTGTTGTGGTCGCTGGATGTGCCGGTCGGTTCCGAGTAGTTTTGCACCACAACTCAGTCTAACCTCGGGTTTGGCATATTTGTCTTTTCTAAATTTACATATTTATCCTTTGTGCTTATATATAAATTTATCAACAATTTGTTGTCATGGCCCACTTTCTTTCCAAATCAAATTCATTATTTTTGGTAAGTAAATTGCATCATTTCAATGCCATATCATTTACATGGTTATGAGCCAAATATGTTAATTACGTATAGTTTGAAGTTTTCTGCAATGTTACCCCCGTTGTACGTTCGCAAAGTTACATAGGATGTTAGCCTCGACATTTTTGCCTCACTAATAAACTAAGAAGGGGAAAAAGAGGAACTTGCAACATCCCAACATCATACAAAAATATGGATCTAACTACAGATGTGTCACATGAACTTGGCATAATATACTTTTAATTATGAACTTGCAAACTAGATCTAAGCAACATGAGTCATAAAATAATGGTTTTACAAAGAAGTACCAAAATCTAATTAGACATGTAGTGGTGAACTTGCATAGGGATTGAATCATGCTAATATTGATCTAACATAAAGGCATATGGTTCTAACATATAGAGTTGTAGATCTAAACATATAGGTTTACATAATCATGTTTTTAGTCTATAAACTCGCATCATAGCATCTCTTAGCTAGCATAAACATGACATAATTTCTAAATTGACATACAACATATAGATATAATCACCGAAATATACAAGGTTGTAGATCTAAACATGTATGCATAATAGATCTAAACAATTAGGCATAAACGACGTGACTTAGCCTAAAACTTGTATGTATCATAATATCACCAAACGTATATATGATAATTTCATAACATCATAGGTTTATTCACCAATTTCCACATAACATGATAGGTTTGATAGACCACAATAATTCATAGGCATATACGATAGAATAGACATGAATAAACACAAATCAACATCACACACAACTTGATACAATTCTATTTTTCAATTCATTAAAACCATGTCTTTAATTCATTCACATCTGAAAGATAACTACACTTATAAACAAAATGGAATTCATGAGTTCTAGGATCTATATTCTGAAATTGAATTGCTTGCCTTTAATGTAGATCGTCGGATTTTCTTAGTTGAATTAGATTAGATTAATTTTGACGTAGCTTCAATCTTGCCTTTGAGTTGAAAGAGATGACAGCTATTCTAGGATCACCCTTGATGGCATGGCAACTCTTGGTATGAATATTTGTGATTTAGGGTTGAGAGTTAGGTAGCTTTTATAGAGGTTTAATTAATTTAGAGCCGTCAGATTAACCCTAGAAGTAATCAAGACCATCTAGTCAAGATAGGATAACACCTCAGCCCTAATGACTCAGCAGGGAGTCAAAATAATCCTTTTAGATCTGCACGAGGGGGGGTTAGGTCGACCTGTAGGGTAGGTCGACACTAGGTTCGACATCCTGGTCGACCTGGCCTGGGATGGAATTTTTCCTGCCCTGCCCTCTTCTGTATTTAAATTTGAATTTTAAATTTTTGAAAATTCCGAAGGCCATAACTTCTTCATACAAAGTCCAATTCACGCAAATTCGGACTCTATCTCAACCAGAATTTCGAGACAAACGTAATGGTGTAACCTGTTTCCCTTAATTCTCACATTTAGAATTAATTATTCTTTAATTCGTTACTTTAAGGTTAATCGAAAACACGGGGCGTTACAATACGCGTCACATTCAAATTCGATGCCTAACACAGATATTTTCAAACCCTGACAAATCATAGATAAATGAGCCGAACCACTAATGGGGTTTGAAACAACTATAGGATCCACTACCATACTAGTAATTAAGTATAGAGATTCAACTACAGAACTAGACATAAATGAATGTGAAGCGCCAGAATCAAAAAGTGTTCTAATTGGATGATTAGAAAGAGATGTTAAACCTTCCACAGAAATTTTTCTACCTCTATCAGGAGCACTGATCTCGAGAGCATGCACATGCCCTCCAGAAGTTCTTGCCCTTTGACCTTGTCCCTGCGATCCCTGTTTCTTCGGGCACTCCCTAACAAATTGTCCGATCTCTCCACAATGGTAGCAAGAGTTCTTCCTTCGCTTACAGTCTTTGACCAAGTGACCCTCTTTCCCACAATTGTGGCATTTTTATCTTATCCTTGCCCTAATTATTCTTTCCATCTTTCTTTTGCTGTTGTTGTTGACCCTTCTTGGGTCACACCTTCTTATTTTGCGATGTTTCCTCAGCCTTTACTTCCTTCTTTTCTCCCTTGTCTTCCTCGCGCAATAGGGCCATATCGACAAGCCTTTCAGAAGTGGCCCCGATTGGAATATGGGACATTGCTAACCCATGAAGGGGTTCATTCAGCACTTTAGCAAATCGCAAAGCCCTTTAATGTGGCATATCCACCAGCTCTAACCCGAAACTTGCTATCTGGTTGAAATTTGTTCACATACTCTTTCACCGTAGAGTTTCCATGTTTGAGTGCGAAGAATCTCTCCATCTGCATGCTTCTCTCAACTTGGGAGAGAAATTTCATTTCAATCTTTGTTTAAAATCTTCCCAAGTTTCCATCGGACGTGCAGCTTGGGTGACTTCTCCCAAAAATGAGGCTTCGTCCTTCAATAGCCAAGAAAATAACTGAATCTTCCTTTTATCCTCTACTTCAAATGTTACGAACAAGTTCTCGGTCTCCTTGAGCCAATTTCGCGCTTCTACGAATGATCTATTCTCGTGGAACGGCTTCCCTCCCATAGCATGGAAGTCCTTGCAGATCTTAGCGAAGTTATCTTCCCTTGAAGGGGGAGGAGGAGGAATGACTAGTGCAGCTGAGGAAGTAACATTTCCTTGGTCTTCGGTAGGCGCCGTGGCCGCTAAATACGTACGGAACCATCCGGGTATCGTAACGCCCTCTGGGATATTGGGAATGTTTGGTTCCCCAGACATGCTGAAAAAGGAAACGGAAGAGATCTAGACAAAGGACCGAAGGATATTACCTATGGCTTTTTGGGGAATGTTTTCAAAATAGACTTTTCTTTTTAAAAATGCTTTCTTTTAAAATCTTTTTGAAAATAATTTTCAAAAACTTTTATCTAATCTGGTAACCTTCAGCTCTAATACCAAGTGTGACACCCCACGTCCGTTAATGTCACTCACAAAGGGAATGCATTAAGTTTTGTGAATTGTTATAGGTAAAAGACACAGAATATTACAAGACAGATATAATTAAGATAGCAGCGAATATTCAAATTTTTATTTCAAACACAATTCATACATCGTGGTCCAAAATACCATAAGTCACAAAAACCATTACAATAATATAACTTCTATCTTTCTCCATCAGAGTACATAAATACTTAAAAGAACACATAATTCCCCAAATAGAAGAGACAAAGACATTGTAGACATAAGAACTTGAGCCATACTTCGAAAGCAGCTCTAACAAGATGGTATCTGAGTCTTGATTAAGCCTGAGTGTTTCCTCCCTGAGAAATTTGGGGGGGGGGGAACGGAAGAAAGAAGAGGTAACAAAGGGTCAGACATAAAGTCTGGCGAGTCTAGTTACTTTTAGCAAGTAAATAAGTAAAAGTAGCATGATAGGTATATAAAGTGGATAAGAGAGATCACTACATACACGGCAGGTGTGACAAGGTAGACAGGATAAGGTGTATACGCTTCTCTAATGACTACTCTGCACTATTACTAGTATAACCAGAATGAGATGATACCTTCCACTATAAGGTGGTAGACTTAAGCATACGTCCAAATGTACCCTAACTACTACCCTAATCGATCGGCTCTCTATTCCGTAGATACTCTATGGCAGCCCTACAGTAGGATGTATCACGTCATAAAATGGCAACCCGTCGTTGATATGCACAGCCCCATATCTACAGGTGTCACGGTCGTCTAATCCCCCTCTGCCCGGCATGCACATAGACCAATCGGTTTGCACTGCCCATACCATCGTCCACGTTTGGATCTCTTATAGTCAGTCTAGTAAGCCTTCCCCTTCTCCGACCTAGTACGGAGTACATGTTTTGATACTTACTCCGGGTTAATGGATGAAAGGGTCCCACACAATATGATACAAGCTCTCCCCCTTGTCTTGTATCCCCACTAGGTTTTCTTTGGCTATGTATACGACTATGTGTCTTTAATTACATAACTTTGTCATTTCCTCAGGTTATGTATACCACTAGGTGTCTTTAATTACATAACCTTATCGGATTAAATTTGTGGGCCTATGTGCAAATATTACCTATCCTCTCCTAACTTGCTTAACCCATCCATTATCCAATAAATTTTACTTAACCCAAACTTTAGTTCACAACCATTCAATCCCTATGGATTAGATTTGGTTAAGTAGTCCAATTTACTACCATGTCCATTTATGGTTTATAATGGGCTAGGCCTCCCACATTGGGCCAACGACTTGTGGATGCTGGATATGTCGGTCGGGTCCAGACAGTCTTATTCCACAAGTTGGGTCTAATCTCGTGTCATAGCCCGATTCATATTTGCGTACTTAGACCTCTCACATTAGGTTCAACCATATTGGCTGCTGGATATGCCAGTCAGGTCCGGGCAGACTTCCACCACTAATGCAACCTAACCCCGTGTCATAAGTTCCATTAAAATTTCTAATTGTAATCCTAGGCATTCATTATTAATTAATCAATTAATTAAATCTATGCCTTTATAGGTGTTAATGCCCATTTTACCCAATATTTTGAATTATATGTCCAATGATGTTTATATTCAAATTATGCCAGTATTAACCTTTTCCCCCTTTTCTTAAATAGCGCACTCACAAAATTGGCAGCATGCTTAGGCTAGGCAATAGCCTAGTCATAAACGATAATAGGGAAAATAATAGGAATATAACCAAAGTGATTGTTTTAACATAACTTGTCATAAACATAAACTAGCATGGCGATAAGGCGGACATATAAGCATAAAACTGATGAACTTGTGGCAATTATTAGTTCTAACATAACTATGAAGTCATAATGAGCATAATAAGAAATAAATTAACCATTTAGATGTACAACTATTCAGATCTAACATAGTAGGCACAAGATAATAATTTAGATCTGATGTCCACACAATTTAGGTCCAATAGTTTAAAAGTGGATCTACACAATTAAGATTTAAGATTTACATCATGGCATGTGATAGAAGCTATGATAGATCTAACAAGATAGAGATTTTGATCAATAATCAAAATAGATATAGCATAAATAATAGAATGCACAAGGGTTACAATACATCCAACAAGATAGTGGTTTAGATCCAAATCCTAACCAATTAAAAATGTCATATGATCATGATTTACAATGGATCTGATATAATTTATGCATATGAACAAATCCAAGTCATAGTCATGTCATATTCGCTTTTAAATATTCAGATCTAAAAGCAACTAGGAACTCACAGTGTTTGGATTATAAAATAGAAGAAGAATGTATCTTGATTCTCTAGATTTGATTTGTAAAGCTGATAGTTGTAGGAGATTAACGGATCTAGTTCAGTTCAGACACAGACAGAGTTTGGTCACAATGAATTCTCAATGAATAAAACAAGGGAAACGATCATTTGTATATAGCTGCCAGACCTCCTGAAACCGACTGCCACATCATCCCTAGGGTTGTTGACACCTCTATGGGTGGGTCCACCCAGGTGTCGACACCCCTTAAGTGGGGTCGACCCCAGTGTCGACACCCCTCTAGGAAGGTCAACCCCTAGAGCGGGAAATCTGCCGTAACTTTGTATTTTTAAATTCCGAACTATTTTGGATAAGATTTTGACTCATCTCTGACTCATATGTATGTACAAATTTCTTCAACACGTATACAAAAATAAAACCCTCATAACTTCTTCATACGATTTCCGTTTTACGTAAACCAAATGTCTATCTTGACCGGAATTTTGAGACGGACACAATGGCATAGTTCGTTTTCCTTAATTATAAATATTAAATTAATTATTATTTAATTTTTCCTCTTTTAATGTCATTAGAAATTCGGGTTGCTACATATGGGAAGAGGAATAAGGTGACTCCGGATTCATTCAGGCCTAGAACGGACTTGCAAATGGATAGTATGTCTGACATTGTATTCCTTTACACTGTATTCGTTGATCTCTGCTAAATATATATCTGTTTGGTGGTGGAGAATTTATTCTGTTGCCTAACACCCTTCTCTAAGATGTATGAGCTTAAAGGTTAAATATTGGGGGAAATCAGTGATATGGTATAGATTGATTGTGTGGCATGCTGAGTTAAATGGATCAAGGCTTTTGTTGAAAAGCAGAGTCTTGTGGTTGATGATCAAAGCATAGCTTTAACTAGCATAGCTTTTTGTATAGCGTTAATTCGCAAACCTCACACCTAGTATGAGTCAAAAACAGGATAGTGACCGTAGGGAGTGCACAACGTTTGTTTCAAGCAAGGAGTGGTGTCATGGTATGGAGCCCAGACATTTTTACTTTTGTGGATGATGGAATGAGGTGCCTCGATTATTGACTCCTAGTGGCTCAGAGATAGGTCCGATAGGACCTTGAAACATGTGCTCAGGAATAACCAATCAAATAAAGTAAGTGTGGACTGGCCCTGCCCCTTCAAAGGGTTTTCCCCTAGGTATGTAATCCTAAGGCATTTGCTAGAGTGTCTCGAATCGAAGAGGAGCCATCCCTTGCCTCGACTCATAGATGTAAATCTAATTTCCAATGCGTGACTTTTCAGTTTTAATTATAAAACTAGTACGGTAGCATAATTTATGGTACCTATGTCATCTATGATTGATACATTTGTATTTGAAGTTGATTTTGACACTACACACTTGTAGTAATATTAAAATGATTTGTTTTAAACGTACCAAGCATGTACGGCTATTATAAAGGAAAACTCTATCCTTCGGCTTGCGTTGCATTGTGTGTTGGGACCTGAGTCTTATAATAGCTTCATTTTACAAAAAGCATTGCATTATTTTATTTTAAACTAAGATTCATGTGGACTAAACTCGTTTGATGACATACGACGTGGTCCCATTATTTCTCAACTTTTAAAAGTAGATTTAATAATTGTTTTACTTCTCACACCAGTCCCATGACTGACTCGGAGTTTATTGTTTTAACCTAAACTTTGGGTACCCCTATTTTCCACACCGGTAGCCATTTGTTTTGGTTTTTGTAGATTTCCCTTTTCCCAGGATCCTGGATTATAGCTGGAGCTATATTCGGGAAGCTTTGTATCCGTGTATTTCATTCAGTTGTGCCAGTTGATGTATTTTCTGCTATACATTGTAATTATACATTTAAATTTCCGCTGCTTTGTATTTTAATCTCTGATATTATTTTGTCTCCACTATGTAATATTATTTATTTGAACTCTGATATCTTATACCTGATATAATTGTTGTAATAGCAATGAAATGTTCTGTTGTTTGTGTTTTGATGCGTCGTGTTCTAAAAACAATCCGTTGTTTTCATATCTTCGGAGTTCGGGGGGACTTCGGATTGTTACTGCTGGTATCATAGTTGATCATTGGTAAAGGCCAGGTACGCATGATAAGGGGTTGTCGCCATGGTGTTTGGTGGCGGACAGTGGACTCTTACCCCTACATGTCCCTTTTAAGCGTTGGATCCGAGTCGAGAGGCTGGCTGTAAAAACAGTTCTGAGGTATCATTGGAAGCCACGGTGGGTTTTACCTGCTGCTTTGGGGGATGAAGGGACGATTGCAAAGCCTACCGGATTTTATCGGGCTATTACAGTTGGTATCAAAGCTTTGGTTTACCGAGCTCGAGAACAAGCCACATTAGAACTAAAATAATAATTCATTAGAGATAGGATTAGTAACATCCTATAAGAGTAACTCGTTAGTGATAGGATCAGTAACATCCAAGAATGAGTTTAAAGAGTGCTATTTCTAAAAACAAATTTGGTTTTGAAATTTGTATCTTATTATACATATTTGAGTATTTTAATTTATATTGATTTTGGATAATCGAGTATATGAAGATTTTGCATATCTGTGTCACGAACGTATATACAAAGTCTCAAATATACTGGGTAGATATAGAGTCACAATCTAATCGCCCGAAGATGATTCTGGTGATATGTCAACCATCATCAATATCTTTATTCAAGTTTCAAAAGTGGGATATCTATATATTTCCAATTGACCGGTGTGAGAACCAAAACTTAGTTACAGTCTATTGTTTGTGATTTGGCACCAAAAATAGGATTTTTTTAAAGTATATTAGAAGTTAAATGTTTGAAAAGCTAATCAACTTTGTGATTGTTGGTTGTGTTGTATGATTATTAGTTTAACTAATAAAAATATTGGAATGATAATTAACTTAACCAATATGGGAATGACTCATAAATAATGCCAAATCAAATTTAATATTGAACGGAATTGAAAATTGATTGTAACTGCATACATATACATGTATATATATGAACAAGTCATGGAATGGAAGCTAAGTAGAGGAATAAAATTGTATGCCCGACAAATAGCTACATGTTTATTATATTCATTAGGTTTGATGATTTTATGAGCCGCTTGGCTTTTTCTTTTTCTTTTTTGATTGATAAGGGCCCTGTGAGACAAGTTACAGTTTTATCGGTCAGCCCATACAAAAGAGGTTATGGCGATTTTTTTCGAAAATTTAGGGTGTTAGGAATTTTTTTGAGAAATTTGAAAGTTCTTTGAAACTGAAAATTTGAAGTACTCAAGCCAGAATTCAAGTTGAGTTAGTTTGGTAAATAACTTTCATCTCCGTTCCATTTCAAGGACGAAAAGATTTTAAGTGGGGGAGATTGTAACAACTCGTAATTTCTGAACCAATTTAAAAAATTTATTTTAGATATTTTAATGGGTTTTGAATATTTAAAATGATTTATTTTAAATAATAACAACTAAAAATTTATTTGAAGTTAGAAGGTATAAATTTATTTTAGTTATAAAATGAACTCGAAATGACACGGTAGTTTGAAAATTCGATTTTAAACTTTGAATGAATATACATAATTCAATATAAGTCAGAATTGGACGAAACAAGAAACGTTAGAATCAATTTAACTATATCTTTCTAACAAATATAAGAGATTGATATTTCACTTTATAAATATTAAGTTATATCCAGTTTAAAATTTAGAATAGGCCCTATGTAATTTATATATATATTAATATTATATAAAGCCCTAAAAAATAGTCATTTTCCAAACGACCTCCGTTTTTGACAAAACCACTTTTGTTGGATCCGGAATGTCAAATTATAATCAGTTTTAAAATTTCAATTTTTTTTGAATTAATATATAAGCGAAGTGAATTTAAATGTGTTTGGTAATTTAAGTTTGAATTTAATCGACTAGAAAAATGCCATTTTTCAAACGGTCTCCAAAATCAAAGAAAATTGTTTTGCTTGGACCGTATTGTCAAAACATAGCTAGATTTATTTTTTGTAATTTTTGGAGTCAGTATGTGGCCTCGGTAAATTAAAATGCACATATATTGATTTATATTTTAACTTTGATGAAAACTGATTGAAAAAGTTGAATTGGCTTAAGTAACATATCTCATTGTGTCCGGATTGGGGGTAATTAGCTGGGATCGACAATCGTTGGGTTTGATTTGGAGTTCATGACGATTTTGAGCTATAAAACGAGTTAAATAATATTAAAATATAATTATATAACCCTTGGACCGGTCAAAACCCTCACTATTATTCCACCGTGGTCAAAGTAGTTCTCAACCGCCATTTGTTCTGCAAGGGCCAGAAAATTATGAATTTAATTCCACTTGATCTTTGAATCCTCTCAACAATATCGAATTTTCCCAGATAGGTAAGGGTGCAGCTCCATGAGTACTTCAATGTAAATGGTGGTGATTGTTTTATGTTGAACATGGTAACCGATTTTGGAGGGAGAAGCAGGGGTATTTAAGGGCGATTTCCGAGGCCATAGGGCCCTCGAGCTTCTTGCCGTCGTTCGAGATAGGGGGTAACGCTGTAACACCCCACATTTTTAAGATAATAAAATAAGAATAACTTGATTAATTATTCATAGTTAAGTAAAACGGACTGCGCCATTGCGTCTGTCTTGAAATTCTGGTCAAAATAGACATTGGTTTACGTAAATCAGTCACTATATGAAGAAGTTATTGAGGTTTGAAATTTGTATATGCGTAGGAAGGATATGTGCGTGTGTATGTCTCTCTCTCTCTCTCTATATATATATATATTAGGTTCAAAAATTTAGAAATGGGTCTAGAAATTCGAAAATCGGTTCAAAATTCAAATTTTCAAAAGGTGGCAGATTTCCTGCCCAGTTGGGTCGACACCCTCAAGGGTGGGTCGACACCGGGGTTGACACTGGAGTCGACCCCCCCAAGGGTGGGTCTACCCACCTGCGGCAGATTTGGGATGGTTGGGTTTTTGAGTTTCTGGATGATTCTGATAGCTTTTAGTCAAATATGAGGGTCCTGGTTGTTCCATACACGTATAAATAAGAATATAGATGTAACACCCCACGTCCATTAATGTCACTCACAAAGGGAATGCATTAACTTCCCTGGAGGTTTTAAGTGAATATAGAACAGTAAAATTACAACAAGACAGATATAAAATAGTACTTGGAAATTCAAAAACTTTATTTCATTGTAGCAGAAGTCAAAACATGTTTGATTACATCATAACACCATATTCAATGTCAAGTACAATATCTATCTTGATAAAACAAGTACATAATCCCATTACATGAATAGCCATTAAAAAGAAAGATAACAAGCTGGACTTTACTTCAGCAGTCCAAGCTTTCCAGAAGATAAGCGATCCAACTAGACTCCACTAGAACTTGGCCCAACCTGCGGACCTGAAGGGAGAAAAAGGATGGAAAAGAGGGGGTCAGACATAAAGTCTGGTGAATATGATAATTCTACAATACTATTACCAAAATAACTGGACTAAGGCATAAGCTGGAAAACAAGAAAATGTCTATGAAGAGCAGATTAAGGACATAGACAATCGCTAAAGGCAACGTTATAGGCGCTCCTAAATACTAAAGGATAAACACTATACTGCACCACACCAGTCACCCTAAAGATTCATCCCACTTAGCTTCACTTAGAAACTTTCCCAATGGCTTTACGTACCCCTAGCTGACTACATAGGTGCCGCCTGCCCCTATCTTCACTAGGTGTACCCTACTTCCCATTATTCGATCGGCTCCCTAACTCGTAGATACCCGTGCTGGCCCCACAGTGGGGTGTATCACTCCCCTAAAGTGGCAACCTGATACAACGGACATGCACGGCTTATACCTACACGATGCAACAACGTCTTACCTACCAGCCCGGGTCCACACACGCATATGAAACCCGTTGGACTTGCGTTGCCACCGCTCCCTGTTTTGGCCTCTTATAGTCAAACCCAGTATGCGTGTCCCGTCCTCGACTTGGGTCGAGCCCACAAAGATACGCTTTGGGATACTGGTTGAAATGGGCCCCCACTATTTACCACAAGCATTCCACCTAAGCTTGTCCCCATTAGTCCATCCCACTTAACCCACTTAGTCATATTCATTTACATGTGTGTTTAGTTAAGTCTAATCGTATTTCAAATGCCTCTAAAGGCAACCACCAGATTCCTCATGCCACCCAAGGCACCTACTTAACCCCCATGTCCCACCTTACATGATTATCTGGTTAAGTATTTCTTAGTTCATTAAGGCCATAACCTCATAAAGACCTCTCACATTAGACTGGCATTTATGGCAGCTGGATTTGCCGGGCGGGTCCGGGCAGTCTTACACCATAAAAGAGTCTAACCTCGTGTCTTTACAACTGTTATGCTTTAGTTTGGGCCTAGGACCTCTCACATTGGGCCGACATTTGTGACTACTGGATTTGCCGGGCGGGTCCGGGCAGGTTTACATCACAAACGGGTCCAACCTCGTGTCCTAAGCATTGATTATTAATAATAATCCACTTTCCCCAAATTTTAATAATTCCCTACTTGAATTATTAATTACTTCCAATTTTTAACAATGTCCATAATTGACTCAATTATGGACATTCATTCATGGTATGCAACATCTTACAAAATTGCACCCAATTTATTAATTCCTAATATTACCCCTACCCCACGTTTGAACGTTTATTCGCAAAATATATGTTAGACTCGAATAGCCTAACTCATAGCATAAAAGAGATTATCATAATAACAACATGTATATGTGACCAAATGAATCATGATAAGGGGTGAAACTTGCATATGTCCAACTTGCATAGATTATACATGTCATGGATCTAAAGGTGTCAACTTGTTCAAAATTCACCTAATATGATCTCAATCAATTTTCATAAACTTACATATGAACATGTGTGAATCAATATCATCTAATTTTTTAACAACATGATTTTATATGGGTACACCTAACTCAATAGGCAAATTCCCATAATCAAGTTTTATTTAATTATAGTTTCAAGTTTATGGGTACACCTAACCTAATAGGCAAATTCCCATAAACAAGATCCATTTAAATTAAGAAAAAAAACATAACTTTAAGCATGATCCAACAACATCATGATTTTTCAACATAATATAGCATGATTTATAACATGGCATAGTATGATAGTATAACATAGCTTGACATGATTCTCAACATAGCACGACATAGCATAAGAGAATTTACAACATAGCATGACATAGCATATATAATTTACATCATACGACAGCATAATAACATAATAAGAGATCCACAATATATAGAATTTACAATTACAAATCACATCACTTTCTTGTGATCCATTCATAACTGAGTCAAATTAGTTTGTAATAGTCTTGTGAGAATCATCATACTCACCAACAAAAGAAAAGAATTAGAGAAAGAGAGATCTTTTGATTTGATTTGTGTAGATTTAGTTGTAGATGATTAGGCTTCCTCTTCTTAGTTTGTGACGGCTACGCTGAACTCCATGGCAGCAGCATGACGGTAGCTTCTCTAATTTTACAAGTGATTTAGGTTTTGGGTCTACCCACTTATTTATAGATTTTAGAATGCATTTAGGCCATTAGATTTAACCTAGAAATAACCGCAGCCATTCAGACAAGATGGGGTTTATCTTGTTGACTCAGCAATGAGTCAGAAGTGACTCAGCAAACACTCAGCATATTAATAAACTTCTATTCATGTCATAAATATATATATTTTTTCTACAATGTACATATTAGATACATCCCCCTTTACTTATTATTGTTTTTATATACATATTAGATACATCCCCTCTCTCACACACTTATTAATATTTTTATATTCATATTAGATACATCCCCTCTCTTACACACTTATTAATATTTTTATATTCATATTAGATACATCCCCTCTCTTACACACTTATTAACATTTTTATATTCATGTTAGATACATCCCCTCTCTTACATACTTATTAATATTTTTATATTCATATTAGATACATCCCCTCTTCTACACACTTATTATTATTTTAGCAACTTTAGTGTTAATAGAAAATTCGGGGTGTTACATTCTCCCCTCCTTTTAGGATTTCGTCCCCGAAATCTTCAAGTCTGGAAGAATGTATATCCTACCATCCAAACGGCCATCTACTCATCCATCATACACAGGCATCCATTGTCCTTACAGACTTCTAATGCTTTCATGTTTAAATGCACAGTGTGTGTATATGTCCGTATCTAATGCAAAATCAGGCGGTCCACTGATTCAGTTGACCTCCTTAATGCAACTATGATCGTGCCATGCATCCATTATGTATGCAAAAGATTCTTAATGCTACATAATACTTCTATATGCGTGTACAACCATCATCTGAATGCAGCATCCGCATGATAATACAACCATCGTTCATCCATTTTACTAAATACATCCATATATATATGCAATATGCAATATGTAGTGACTGAGCCGATCTAGTGCCTAAAGTGTGTGTATATATGCATCCACGAGCAACCACTAGCAAACACTTGCATCCATTTTGCATCCATCATACATAACATGTCTCAAACACATGTTTCAACCATAGGATTATCCAAACTAAAGGTCGAAGACACTAATGAGAGGACATACTAAAGATAAGATAAGATAAGCTAAGCGATAAAGGAGAAATTAAAAGACATACCCTCAAAAAGAAAAGGGTACAACGAACGCATCTTCTCTTCTGTCTCCCAAGTTGCGTTGCTCTCATCATCTCCCCATTGCACTTTAACCAGTCTGACCTCTCGATTCCTCAACTTTTTGATCTCCGGCCCAAGAATGCATGTAGGAGCTCGTCTAATTGTTGCATCACTCTTTATTTCCACCTCTTTAAGCAAGCTCGGCTCTACCACCTCCGCGGTCTTGTGCAAACACTTCCTCAAATGTGATACATGGAATACGTCGTGTACTCCACTAAGTTTCTCAGGCAACTCCACCCTATATGCCATCTTCCCAATCCTGTCTTTTACAGGAAACGGCCCTACAAACCTTGGTGCTAATTTCCCAACGGACCCAAAGCGAACAACATTCTGTAACGGAGATACTTTGATAAAAACCATGTCCCCAATGTCAAACTCAAGATCTGTCCTCCTCTTATCAGCATACGATTTCTGCCTATCTTGTGCTGCTTTCATCCTCCTTCGAATCAACTCAATCTTCTCCGAGGTTTCCCTAACCATATCGGGCCCAAGTAGGATTTTATCGGTAGATTCCCACCAACATGTAGGCGAACGGCAAGGCCTTCCATAAAGAGCTTCGAAAGGTGCCATGCCAATACTAGACTGAAAGCTATTGTTATATGCGAATTCTACTAACGGAAGGTGCTCTTCCCATGTACCCCCAAAGTCTAGGATACAAAGCCTTAAAAGATCCTCTAGAATGCGATTCACCCTCTCGGTTTGGCCGTCTGTCTGAGGATGATATGCGGTGCTCAAACATAGCTGAGTCCCTACCGCCTCTTGTAAACTCTTCCAAAATTCGCTAGTAAAGATGGGGTCACGGTCGCTTACTATACGAGAAGGAATACCGTGCAAACGAACTATCTCCTTAATGTATATAGAAGCCAACCACGGAGCAGTCCTCTTACTTTTCATGGGAATAAAATGGGCGCTTTTAGTAAGTCTATCTACTATAACCAAAATCCCCGTGTTACCCTTCCTTGATCTTGGTAATCCATCCACAAAATCCATTGAGATGCTTTCCCATTTCCATAGTGGAACTTCTAATGGGTGAAGCAACCCACCGGGTTTTTTTGTTCTGCTTTAACTCGTTGGCACACCAAGCATCTAGCGACGTACTCGGCCACATCCTTTTTCATACCGGCCCAAAAGAAAACCCGCTTCATATCTTTGTACATCTTATCCCCGCCGGGATGAATGGTCATTTTTGAGCGATGAGCATCATCAAGAATGGCCTTCCTTAAGTCTTCGTCTTGTGGTACACAAAGTCTATTATCCCTTCGTAACCAACCCTTATCGTCTAGGGTATACCTACGAAGATGGCTTGACGACTCCCCCCTTTGAGCTTTTCTACTATCTCAACCAACTGTGGGTCGTCTCGCTGTGCCTCACCAACCCGTCCTAGAAGTGTAGGTCTAACCTCCAAGGATGCTAACAGACCGGGTACTAAGTCAACGGAGGGTCTAAAGTCAAACATAGAGATGAATTCTAAGCTTTGTCGTTCAACAAACAACGGACTAAAGGACAACCTTTTCCTACTTAAGGCGTCTGCCACCACGTTACCCTTGCCCGGGGTATATGCTATTTCAAAATCGTAGGAGGCTAAGAATTCCATCCACCGTTGCTGCCTTAAATTCAAATCCTTCTGAGAGAATAAGTATTTTAATGATTTGTGGTCAGTGAACAGTTCGAATTTCTCACCAAGAAGATAGTGACGCCAAGACTTAAGAGCGAAAACAATTGCGGCTAGCTCTAAGTCATGCGTGTGGTAATTCTTTTCATGAACCCTCAACTGCCTTCCACCATAGGCTATTACTCTTCCCTCTTGCATGAGGACCGCGCCAAGTCCCGTCCCACAAGCATTAGTATAGATGGTAAACGGTTTATTCCCGTCTGGCAGCACTAAGACTGGGGCTGAAGTTAAGGCTCTCTTTAAACGTTGGAACGCATCATCGCAATCTTTGTCCCACGTAAAAACCAGGTTCTTCTTCGTTAACCGTGTTAATGGAGCTGATATTTTTGCGAAGTCTTTGATAAACTTCCTATAATAGCCAGCCAACCCCAAGAAACTTCTTACTTCGGTTGCATTTTTAGGGACCTTCCAATCTTGGATGGCCACCACCTTTGCGGGATCTACTGCTATCCCTTCTTTGGAAACCACGTGCCCTAAGAACCGTACTTCCTTCCTCCAGAAGTGACACTTAGAAAATTTTGCCTTAAGGTTATGCGCTCGAAGGGTTTCCAACACTTCCCTAAGATGTAGGGAGTGCTCTTCTTTATTCTTAGAAAAGACTAAGATGTCATCCACAAAGACTACCACGAATTTGTTAAGGTATTCCCTAAACACCCTACTCGTCAAATCAACAAAATATGCAGGGGCGTTTGTCAAACCAAAGGGCATCACTAGCCATTCATAGAATCCGTCAGGAGTCCTAAAAGCAGTCTTATCTATACTATCCTCAGCCACTCTCAGTTGATGAAAGCCAGTGGCTAAGTCCAACTGCGAAAACACTGAGGCGCCAACTAACTGATCAAAGAGATCGTCAATCCTCGGCAGTGGGTGTCGGTTCTTTTTAGTAAGCTTGTTTAGTTCTCTATAGTCCATACAAAGTCTAAGAGACCCATCCGCCTTTGTGGCAAAAACTACTGGAGCACCCCACTCCGATATACTACGTCTTATGAACCCCTTCTCAAGCAACTCCTTTACTTGCTTATTGAGTTCCCTCCTTTCACGAGGAGCCATGTGGCGCACTGGCAAAGATACGGGTTTAGCATTATCCACAAGATAAATTCGAAAGTCTATCTCCCGCTTTGGAGGTAAGCCCTTCACCTCCTCAAACACATCCGGATATTCCCGGACCACTTCTACCAATCGCAGGTTCTCTACAGACGCGTCAAGCGATTCAAGATAACTTAGCATAACGGAATTTATGGGATTACAAAAGATGTCAAGAGCATTACCAAGGCGAGTCACAAGCCTAACTACTCTCCTTTCACAATCAAGAATGGCCCTATTTCTAGACAACCAATCCATTCCTAAAATTAGCCCATAGCCCGTGAAGCCCAATACATAAGCATCACATCTAAATTCAAGGCTAAGTATAGAGATTTTCAAATCCAAACATATCATGGTCAAATGAGCCGAACCCCCAATTGGATTTGAAATGACCAAGGGATCCTCTACTAAACTGGTGTTCAAGTGCAGTGATTCAACTAATGATGCAGAGATAAACGAATGAGATGCGCCAGAATCGAATAAGGTACGGACATGATGATCAAACAGAAAAACTAAGCTTTCAACAGAAATTGTTCTACCTCTTTCTTGCAGCGGTGGGGCCGCAATAGCCTGAACTTGCCCCCTTGCCTGCCCTGGTGCCATAAGAGC
Organism: Allium sativum; assembly: GCA_030737875.1. NCBI lineage: Eukaryota > Viridiplantae > Streptophyta > Magnoliopsida > Asparagales > Amaryllidaceae > Allium > Allium sativum. Next base: position 744,665,330 of record CM060921.1, read on the forward strand.
CTGCACCTGTCCTCCCGAGGTAGACCCTGCCCTCTGCCCCTTCTTTGGACAGTCCTTCACTAAATGTCCCGCATCTCCACAATGAAAACAACCAGTCTTCTTTTTCTTTCTACAATCTTTGCTGAGATGGCCAGGCGTCCCACAATTGAAGCATTTCTTCTTCCCTTTGCCATTATTGTTTTTACCACCCTTCTTATTTTGCTGTTGGGGTTTCTTCTGATCCCCTTTCTTTTCAACTGCCTTATCCTCATGCATAAGTGCCATTTCTACTAGCTTTTCAAAGGTGGCTCCCATAGGGATGTGGGTCATAGCCAACCCTTGCAACGGTTCATTCAAGCCTCTAACGAACCTCAAAGCTTTATTCTCTGGCGTGTTCACCAACTCCAAGCCAAACCTTGCTAACTGATTAAATTTATTGACATATTCCTTTACTGATAAGCTCCCTTGCTTTAGTGCCAGGAATTTTTCCATATTTAAGTTCTCCTCTGCCCTTGAAAGTAACTTTGCCTCAAACCTTCGTCTGAAATCCGCCCATGAATCAACTGGACGTTCCCCGTTAGTGACCTCCCACCAAAACGAGGCCTCTCCCTTCATTAACCAAGCAGCTAAACGGACTTTCCTCCCATCTCCCACTTCAAAGATATCCAACAATTCCTCAGTCTCCTTAAGCCAATCTCTGGCCTCCGCAAACGTCTCAGTCCCTTGAAAAGTTTTTCCTCCCATAGCCTTGAATTCCTTGCACGTCTTTGCAAAAGTGTCAACACGAGGAGGAGGAGGAGGAGGAGGAGGAATGGGTGCAACTAGGGGTGGAGGAGTATCCGCTGGGCCTGCAGTGGTGGCCCTAGCCTCCAAGTATCTCCTAAACCACCCTGGAATCGTCACACCTTCTGGGAGATTAAGATCTTCAGCCATGCTGAAACGAAAAAGGAAAGATTCAAAATGGAGAATTCGAAAGATAAAGATAAGGATGTGGCTATTTGGGATTATGTTTTTCATAAAAACTCTCTCTAAATAACATGTTTTTTTTTTTTTTTTTTTTTTTTTTTGAAAGCACTTCTTCCAAAAATACTTTAGAAAAAAAAATATTTTTCTAAAAAAAATATTATCTGTTCTGGTAACCTTATGCTCTGATACCACGTGTAACACCCCACGTCCATTAATGTCACTCACAAAGGGAATGCATTAACTTCCCTGGAGGTTTTAAGTGAATATAGAACAGTAAAATTACAACAAGACAGATATAAAATAGTACTTGGAAATTCAAAAACTTTATTTCATTGTAGCAGAAGTCAAAACATGTTTGATTACATCATAACACCATATTCAATGTCAAGTACAATATCTATCTTGATAAAACAAGTACATAATCCCATTACATGAATAGCCATTAAAAAGAAAGATAACAAGCTGGACTTTACTTCAGCAATCCAAGCTTTCCAGAAGATAAGTGATCCAACTAGACTCCACTAGAACTTGGCCCAACCTGCGGACCTGAAGGGAGAAAAAGGATGGAAAAGAGGGGGTCAGACATAAAGTCTGGTGAATATGATAATTCTACAATACTATTACCAAAATAACTGGACTAAGGCATAAGCTGGAAAACAAGAAAATGTCTATGAAGAGCAGATTAAGGACATAGACAATCGCTAAAGGCAACGTTATAGGCGCTCCTAAATACTAAAGGATAAACACTATACTGCACCACACCAGTCACCCTAAAGATTCATCCCACTTAGCTTCACTTAGAAACTTTCCCAATGGCTTTACGTACCCCTAGCTGACTACATAGGTGCCGCCTGCCCCTATCTCCACTAGGTGTACCCTACTTCCCATTATTCGATCGGCTCCCTAACTCGTAGATACCCGTGCTGGCCCCACAGTGGGTTGTATCACTCCCCTAAAGTGGCAACCTGATACAACGGACATGCACGGCTTATACCTACACGATGCAACAACGTCTTACCTACCAGCCCGGGTCCACACACGCATATGAAACCCGTTGGACTTGCGTTGCCACCGCTCCCTGTTTTGGCCTCTTATAGTCAAACCCAGTATGCGTGTCCCGTCCTCGACTTGGGTCGAGCCCACAAAGATACGTTTTGGGATACTGGTTGAAATGGGCCCCCACTATTTACCACAAGCATTCCACCTAAGCTTGTCCCCATTAGTCCATCCCACTTAACCCACTTAGTCATGTTCATTTACATGTGTGTTTGGTTAAGTCTAATCGTATTTCAAATGCCTCTAAAGGCAACCACCAGATTCCTCATGCCACCCAAGGCACCTACTTAACCCCCATGTCCCACCTTACATGATTATCTGGTTAAGTATTTCTTAGTTCATTAAGGCCATAACCTCATAAAGACCTCTCACATTAGACTGGCATTTATGGCAGCTGGATTTGCCGGGCGGGTCCGGGCAGTCTTACACCATAAAAGAGTCTAACCTCGTGTCTTTACAACTGTTATGCTTTAGTTTGGGCCTAGGACCTCTCACATTGGGCCGACATTTGTGACTACTGGATTTGCCGGGCGGGTCCGGGCAGGTTTACATCACAAACGGGTCCAACCTCGTGTCCTAAGCATTGATTATTAATAATAATCCACTTTCCCCAAATTTTAATAATTCCCTACTTGAATTATTAATTACTTCCAATTTTTAACAATGTCCATAATTGACTCAATTATGGACATTCATTCATGGTATGCAACATCTTACAAAATTGCACCCAATTTATTAATTCCTAATATTACCCCTACCCCACGTTTGAACGTTTATTCGCAAAATATATGTTAGACTCGAATAGCCTAACTCATAGCATAAAAGAGATTATCATAATAACAACATGTATATGTGACCAAATGAATCATAATAAGGGGTGAAACTTGCATATGTCCAACTTGCATAGATTATACATGTCATGGATCTAAAGGTGTCAACTTGTTCAAAATTCACCTAATATGATCTCAATCAATTTTCATAAACTTACATATGAACATGTGTGAATCAATATCATCTAATTTTTTAACAACATGGTTTTATATGGGTACACCTAACTCAATAGGCAAATTCCCATAATCAAGTTTTATTTAATTATAGTTTCAAGTTTATGGGTACACCTAACCTAATAGGCAAATTCCCATAAACAAGATCCATTTAAATTAAGAAAAAAAAACATAACTTTAAGCATGATCCAACAACATCATGATTTTTCAACATAATATAGCATGATTTATAACATGGCATAGTATGATAGTATAACATAGCTTGACATGATTCTCAACATAGCACGACATAGCATAAGAGAATTTACAACATAGCATGACATAGCATATATAATTTACATCATACGACAGCATAATAACATAATAAGAGATCCACAATATATAGAATTTACAATTACAAATCACATCACTTTCTTGTGATCCATTCATAACTGAGTCAAATTAGTTTGTAATAGTCCTGTGAGAATCATCATACTCACCAACAAAAGAAAAGAATTATAGAAAGAGAGATCTTTTGATTTGATTTGTGTAGATTTAGTTGTAGATGATTAGGCTTCCTCTTCTTAGTTTGTGACGGCTACGCTGAACTCCATGGCAGCAGCATGACGGTAGCTTCTCTAATTTTACAAGTGATTTAGGTTTTGGGTCTACCCACTTATTTATAGATTTTAGAATGCATTTAGGCCATTAGATTTAACCTAGAAATAACCGCAGCCGTTCAGACAAGATGGGGTTTATCTTGTTGACTCAGCAATGAGTCAGAAGTGACTCAGCAAACACTCAGCATATTAATAAACTTCTATTCATGTCATAAATATATATATATTTTCTACAATGTACATATTAGATACATCCCCCTTTACTTATTATTGTTTTTATATACATATTAGATACATCCCCTCTCTCACACACTTATTAATATTTTTATATTCATATTAGATACATCCCCTCTCTTACACACTTATTAATATTTTTATATTCATATTAGATACATCCCCTCTCTTACACACTTATTAACATTTTTATATTCATGCTAGATACATCCCCTCTCTTACATACTTATTAATATTTTTATATTCATATTAGATACATCCCCTCTTCTACGCACTTATTATTATTTTAGCAACTTTAGTGTTAATAGAAAATTCGGGGTGTTACAATAGACCTAACCCTAAACTTCATAATTTGGTGGCTACGCTAGAGCTCTTCCATTACTCTCTCTCTCTCCCCCCTCAAATATATTCCGAAATTTAGATTTATAAATAAGAAAATCTTAAATTAAGATCTAGAGGGAAGAGATTGATGTTTTTTAGGCGTTTAGAATTACATGAAAAGCAAGGTAACATTCCAGATCCGATCTATTCAATTTTTCCTCCTCTTTCTTTTCCCTTTCTCTTTTAGTAAAAAAAAAATAGTAAATCCATGATTATTAGGTTCTGAATTCAATTAGGGGGAAATCATGGAAGATTAGATCTGAACTAAATCCAAGATTTGGAATGCTTACGAGGTGAGTGGATTTAAGCCATATTATTTTAGATAATTGTACATAATCATTTAGCATTCCCCTTTTTATAAATTTTCAAATTGCCAGATTAATTATAAATTGCTGTTTTAATGAGTTGAAATGTTAATATGAATATTTCACAAAATTCCTATGTTGATTTGGCTAAAGTATTGAATGTTTACATGTTAGAGAAAATAAACTTGTTAGGATTTGAATAGCCAATTCAGTGCTCGTAACTACATGATTTACTTGTGACATATTATTGAGTAATTGACATGTAACTTGCTAGATTTAAATAATTACCCGATTAAATGTTTACATGTCAAAAATTAGAATTAAATACATGTTAAAAGGGACGTGCCCCAAAATATAGGCATAACTTGAGGATATGTAAATTGGATTACATTAAACATATGAAGAGGATAATATGCCAAAAATTTACATGGAAAAAAGGATAACTATTAAAACATGAACATGACTAAGTACACAGTAATTTGGAACCATAACGCCTTAGACACGAGGTTAGATTGCACTTGTGATAGAAGTCTGCCCAGACCCATCCGGAATATCCAGCATTCACAAGTGGTAAATATAATGTGGACGTCTAAGTGCATAACTAAAAGCGGTGCTAAGGCACGAGGTTAAGTCGACTTATGGTAAAAGTCTGCCCGGACCCGCCCGACAAATCCAGCGTCCACAAGTGTAGGCTTAATGTGAGAGGTCCAGGCATACATATGTGCATATATAAATATACGCATATAACTAGGTATGAATTAATGGAAATAATAGTAATTAAATGTCTAACTCAGAAAATAAGAAAGGAAGGGATGTAGTGGACTGAGTTAACGTGATGCGAAGGAAAAGTGATGTATTCCCCTAAATGACCTATTTCTGAGAATGTGATTGCAAGTAAGCCACAATAAATAAAGTAAGAAAAGTAAAGAAATTACTTGCTACCACGAATTTAGATTGGAATACGTTAAGAAAACTAATCGCTAATTCCTTCAATCAAACCGATAAGGTGCATGAAGTGTTTTCCTTAATTAAAATAAGAACATATATTACAGTGAATGAAGAATACTTGAATACAACAATAAAAGTAATGGTTTAAAAAGGGGAATGATAATCACCTATTATTAATAAATAACTTTAGTGAAAATGTTGTACAATAGGTAGACTCGGGATTATAACTTAGGTTATAATAAACTAATAAGTAAATGGGATAACTGGTGAAATTAGATAAGGGACACTTAATTGTAAATTAAGTCATTAGAAAAGGGGAAAAACTGAAACCGGTTAAGGAAAGGAGGAAAATATATTATACTTAATTATAAATTAAGTAATCTGTAAACTTGGAGGTCTAAAACCTGCTGATAAGAAAAGCATGTTTAGACTTGTCCTGGGGGAAAGAAGAAATTATAATAAATGTTTAGATAAACTTATTAATGGTCCTTTGTTAATAGAACTAAGATAACAAGTAATCAATGTTAAGTTGTAAAGTCGGTTGAAATGGAATTATGATTAAATAAGAAGAATGAGGAAAAATTATGAAATGAAATAAGTTATATTTATTCATAAGTTGTAAGTGATGTGTTGATTGAAAAACATGTGAACTAAGAGATACTTAGCAACTAGAACATGTTATTGTGAAATCAAACAAGAATATAAAAGAGATTGTGGATTACAGACCTTGGGCCACAATCTAGAGAATAACATGTTGTGGGCTTATTAATGAACTTAATGGGTTAAGTTATATGACTTAAATTAATAAGCAAAAAGAACTTGGTAACTTGATTAAGAATTCAATATGAATTGGAATAACCAAGTTAACTGGAAACCTGACGAGGTGAGGCAAGCGCGTAAAAGAATGTTTAGACATAGGGTCTAACAACATATTAAATTGAGGCGCTTGGACCAGTCCGCACGTTTGAGGGTGAATAACACAACGGGATAGATCATCATGGTGTTATAAGACACGAGGGGAGCGTACAATCATGTGATTGTTTAGACAGCTCCGAAGGACTGGAAGGGGAAGCACGCAGCTTCCTGAGATACGTAAGGGGTTCCTAGTATTCCTCTGTGCGGTGACAGATGTTCTAGGTTGTGCTCCCAGAGTTTGGGTCTGCGCATAACTACTAGGTGAGTGGGCCTTGACTGCATAAGTAGCTATGCAGTTAGAATGTTGTAACGCGGTGACACCAGGGTGATTCGGCGGTTGCCTCAACGGGGAGGCAGAGGGTCATGACCAATAAAGATAGTAGATCATCGGATACCTGTCATCGGCAGCCAATGGGATGCGAAAAGACTAGAGCTAAATCCAAGATACCATTCACCCTTCACTATCGGGGTAAGGGGTTGAGGGAAGACGCCACATGGATGTTTAGATTGTTTGCATGGGGCAGTCGCTTAGCTCTTGTAGTTTTTACTAGTTGAGGGAGTGCCGAGGTGGGGCCATAGCCACCGTGAAAACAAACCCTAGGGATATCTTTTTTTTTCGAGGCTCTTAAAGACAGGCCTGTACAGGTATGGAAAAGCTCCCGACCGAGTTTCGTATTTCTTGTATCGCCCTGCCATGGAACTCAGTGCACACTAGAGGACATGCGATTGAGGCATCGAGCTACATTTGAAGGTACGTATTGTGGATAGTCTAGATACATGCATGTCGGCTCTGGGGGGTGTATCGTAGACTTGAGGGCATTACTCTGGTATGAATTCTGATTCGAACAAAGGCGGCAGTCCGTCCGTTTGCGTAGCATAGTAATGATAGATATATGCGAAACATAACATTTTTATATAAAGATCCGTACGTCACTTCGGCGTAGGATGAGGGAATGCGTACATTTCAATAATGTTACGGTGGAGACCATGCGAGTGGGGTACCATGGGATTTACCTTAATATTGGGTGTTGCTACATATTACTATATTAGGTTAATCCGCTAGGAAGTACGACGTGTATGCAAGCCTTGAGTGCTGATAACTCAAGTAAGTTAATAAATAAGAAAAGATGATTGAACGGTATATATAGGATTATCCAAAGTGTACAGTTTAAATTCATTCAGCAGAACTAGTGTTCTTATCCCCTCCTCATAACGCACTCGCAAGTTAGATTTGTGCAGGGACATGATAAGCCTTGGATACTGGTTAGGCAGTACTATTAATATGGTAAGGCTATATTCGAATTACATTATATTTTATCCATTCCGCTGTGAGATATTTTCTGAGCTCTGACATATTTTATGTCTCTGTATTTTCTACATGATACCAGAGCAACTCAATCCGAGTTTCTATAGATGGGAGTTTTTGAAAACAAAAATCGGTCTGTCGAAATTAGGGTTGTCACATCTAGTATCAGAGCTTGGGTTTAGGATTCCTATATAAATAGTGTGTGAACGTATTCGTAATTTTTTTTTAAAAATTTAAATATATTATATATATATACCTAGATCCATAGAGGAACCCGCTAAATAGAAAGAGTATAACATGGTGAGAAATGTGATGTTTGTTTTGTACACTATAAGAATGAATATGAGACCCCTAGGTAATTTGGGTGGAAAGTGCACAATGTAATTTTGTGTGGAAGGAAGGTGAATCCCATAAGATTAGTATTTTGGGTTAGTGGGTTTGGCAGTAAAACTTTATAGATCGGGAAAAGGTTAAAAAGAAAAAAAAATAGATTAGGAATATATATAGTTAAGAGAATTGACCTTGGAGAGTGTCTAGGTAAGCCTAGAGAATTGGAAATCCGCTTTGGGTCTAACCCCATTATTAACCTTTAAGAACTTGGAATTATAAAAGTTTTGGGAAAATTGTTTATGGTGTTTTTAAGTTTTAATCTTGAAAGTTATAATTTTAAAATACGTAAAGTAGTAAACATATAGAGTTTTAAAGAAAAAAAATCACAGAAAAATGTGCATATTATGGAGCATGTATAACTCGTTAGTTTTCTAATTATATTTCATACAAGCGTTTTTAATATAGAAAATTTGAAATCTCTATTCTTATGACAATCCTTTTTGGATAAATTATTTTTGACAAGATAATTTTGTTGGGTGGACAAAATAAGTATAGAAATTAAGAATATAGAGGATGTTTACACCTTGTAGTTAGAGACTAAAATGACCTTATAGGTAAGAACAAGTCGTAAACCTGATGGAGAAAATAGTTATCCGTATCTACTCCAGTTTAGTGGTTTGAAAAAAAAAATGATGATTTGCATTTTTTAAGATGACTTGTTTTTATGGTTTGGCAAAAGAAAGTATTCATGAGGAAAATAATGTTTTGGCACTTTTAATTTTTGGAAGGAAAAAGGGCCAAACCGTGTTTTAAAAAGTATGGAGAAGGTAAGGTTTAGTGCCTAGTAAAGACGAGAAAAGTTTTGAGGCTATAAAGTAAATAGCAAGAATTATCTCGGAATAATAGTGAGTACCCGTAGAATGCGTAAGCATTGGAAAGCCTAGGATGTTGCTTGAAATAATCGTTGGTACACAGCTAGGATAGGTGGCGAATACTAGATAGAAAAAGGGCAAGTAAGTGTTTACACCCTGTTACTAATTTTCAGGTTAGGCGTAAAACCCATTACTATATTTCGATTGGGATCATTCCATTATATTGTTCTTGTTGGGAAGATAGGGTAACACTTGAACTTGTCGTGGATCCCATGGTTTGGACTTTTCGGATAGAGGGGGAACTAGTCCCGAGATTCTTAGCCCTTAGTAGTAGCTATGTAGGGTGTTTGTTCTCTTATTTTAGTTGAAAGACTAGAGGCCTATTTAAATTTAAATTAAGATCAAATGATTAAAAAAGATGAGAAAAGAAAAATAGTACAACTAAAAAGGAAACAGAAAATTCAGTAAAGCAACAAAAATGGAAAATTATGAGAAAAGATGTATAAAATAAAACTTTCCAAGATAAGATGAAAAAGAAAATCAGTAACAAAGAAAATTTTCTAATGTGGGTTGTGCTTGGATAGGAAAATAGGGAACCTTTATAAATAGTTACATAAAAATTCAAGTATGGTTAGAGAAAGGTAGAGAAAGAAAAGCGGGAGATGCAGAGTTTTTCATTTTTCACCTTTTTGTAAGATAAGATACCAAATTTAAAAAATTAGATTTTTTTGAAATTTAAAAAATAAAGTTGGTTGGTAGGATTATGGATGCAACAATTGGATGAACTATGCTCTTACACAGTAAGAGTGTGGGAAAATTTGGGTGAAATGGCTTTTTGATTTTCAAAATATTGCATTCATATAGAACTGCCAGTATATTTAGGATGTGAGCATCATATTTTGAAAGGGTTTTTGAGAAAAATTGCATATATATAGGAGGTAACGCTTAGGCATACATGCATTATGATGTTGTATTTCACTTTGCAAAAGTGAACGACGTTTGCAAAAAAATAGGATGCACACATGATGGATGTATATTATGTGAAGGGTAATTGATTTTACCCTTATCAAATTTCGGAGACGAAATTTCCTAAGGTTGGGAGAATGTAGCACCCTGCATTTTTAAGATAATAAAATAAGAATAACTAAATTAAATATTCATAATAAAGTAAAACGGACTGCGCATATTGCGTCCATCTCGAAATTCTGGTCAAAATAGACATCTGATTTCGAAATTCAAAAATGGGTCCAGATATTCGAAAATCTGTTCAAAACTCAAAATTTCAGAAGGCGGCAGATTTCCCGCCTAGGTGGGTCGACACCCTCAACAGTGGGTCGACAGCGAGGTCGACCCTTTCAAAGGTGGGTCTACCCAACTGGGCAGATTTTGGAAGATTAGTGTTTTTGAGTTTCTGGACGATTCTGATAGCTTTTGGTCAAATCTGAGGGTCCTAGTTGCTCCATACACCTATAAATAAGACCTTAGACCTAACCCTAAGCCTCATAATTTGGCAGCTACGCTGAAGCTCTGCCATTACTCTCTCTCACCTAAAATATATTCAGAAATTTAGATTTATAAATTAGAAAATCTTGAATTAAGATCCAGAGGGAAGAGATTGATGTTTTTTTAGGCATTCATAATTACGTGAAAATTAAGGTAACATTCCAGATCGGATCTATCCAATTTTTCCTCCTCTTTATTTTCCCTTTCTCTTTTAGTAAAAAAATAGTAAATCCATGATTATTAGGTTCCGAATTCAATTAGGGGGAAATCATGGAAGATTAGATTTGAACTAAATCCAGGATTTGGAAAGCTTACGAGGTGAGTGGATTTAAACCATATTATTTTAGATAATGGTACATAATCGTTTAGCATTCCCCTTTTTATAAATTGTGAAATTGCCAGATTAATTATAAATTGCTGTTGTAAAGAGTTGAAATGTTAATATGAATATGTCACGAAATTCCTATGTTGAATTGGCTAAAGTATTAAATGTTTACAAGTTGGAGAGAATAAACTTGTTAAGATTTGAATAGCCAATTTAGTGATTGTAACTTCAAGATTTACTTGTGACATATTATTGAGTAATTGACATGTAACTTGCTAGATTTGAATAATTACCCGATTAAATGCTTACATGTCAAAAATTAGAATTAAATACATGTTAAAAGGGATATGCGCCAAAATATAGGCATAACTTGACGACATGTAAATTGGATTATAGTAAACTATAAAGAGGATAATATGCCAAAAATTTACATGGAAAAAAGGATAACTGTTAAAATATGAACATGCTTAAATACACATTTATTTGGAACTGTAACGCCTTGGACACGAGGTTAGATTGCACTTGTGATAGAAGTCCGCCCGGACCCGCATGACATATCTGGCATTCATAACTGGTAAATCTAATGTGAGAGGTCTAAGTGCATAACTAAAAGCGGTGCTAAGGCACGAGGTTAAGTCGACTTGTGGTAGAAGTCTTCCTAAATCCGCACAGCAAATCCGGTGTCCACAAGTGTAGGCTTAATGTGAAAAGTCTAGGCATAAGTATGTACATATATAAATATATCTATATAACTAGATATGAATAAATAGAAATAATAGAAATTAAATGTCTAACTCAGAAAATAAGAAAGGAAGGGATGTAGTGGACTGAGTTAGTGTGATGCGAAGGAAAAGTGATGTATTTCCCTAAATGACCTATTTCTGAGAACGTGATTGCAAGTAAGCCACAATAAATAAAGTAAAAAAAATTAAGAAATTACTTGCTACCACGAATTTAGATGGGAATACATTAAGAAAATAAATTACTGATTCCTTCTATTAAACTGACACGGTGCATGAAGTGTTTCCCTTAATTAAAATAAGGAACATATATTACAGTGAATGAAGAATACTGGAATACAACAGTAAAAGAAAATGGTTTAAAATGGGGAATGATAATCACCTATTATAAATAAATAACATTAATGAAAATGGTGTATGATAGGTAGACTTGTCCTGGGGATAAGTAGAGATTATAATTTAGGTTATAATAAACTAATAAGTAAATTGGATAACTGGTGAAATAAGATAAGGGACACCTAATTGTAAATTAAGTAAACAAAAAAGTGGAAAACCTGAAACCAGTTAAGGAAAGGGGGAAAATATATTGTACTTAATTATAAATTAATTAATCCATAAACTTGGAGGTCTGAAACCCATTGATAAAAATACCATGTTTAGACTTGTCCTGGAGACAAGAGGAAATTATAACATTGGTTATAATAAATGGGTAGATTAACTTATTAATGGGACTTAGTTAATAGAACTATGATAATAAGTAAACAACGATAAATTGTAAAGACGGTGGAAATGGAATTATGATTAAATAAGAAGAATGAGGAAAACATATGAAATGAAATAAGTTATATATAATCATAAGCGGTAAGTGGCATGTTGGTTGGAAAACATGTGAACTAAGAGATACTTAATAACTAGAACATGTTATAGTGTAATCAAACAAGAATATAAAAGAGATTGTGGATTACAGACCTTAGGCCACAATCTAGAGAATAACATGTTTTGGGCTTATTAACGAACCTAATGGGTTATGCTATATGACTGAAATTAATAAGCAAAAAGAACTTGGTAACTTGACTAAGAATTCAATATGAGTTAGAATAACCAAGTTAATTGGAAACCCGATGAGGTGAGGCAAGCACGTAAAAGAATGTTTAGACGTAGGGCTAACAATGTATTGAATTGAGGCGCTTGGACCAGTCCGCATGTTTGAGGGTGAATAACCCAAAGGGATAGATCTTCGTGGTGTTATAAGACACGAGGGGAGTGTTCATTCATCTGATTGTTCTGACGGCTTCGAAGGACTGGAAGGGGAAGCACGAGGCTTCTTGAGATACGTAAGGTGCTCCTAGTAGTCCTTTGTGTGGTGACAAATGTTTTAGGCTATGCTCGCAGAGGTTGGGTCTGCGCGTAACTAATATGCAGGTGGGCCTTGACTGCAGAAGTAGCTATGCAGTCAAAATGTTGTAACGAGTTAACACCAGGGTGATTCGGTAGGCGGTTTCCTCAATGGGGAAGCAGAGGGTCACGACCAACACGGACAGTAGATCATCGGATACCTGTCATCGGCAATTAATGGGATGCGAAAAGAATAGAGCTAAACCCAAGATACCGTTCACGCTTCACTATCCGGGTAAGGGGTTGAGGGGAGATGCCACATGGATGTTTAGATTGTTTGTGTAGGGGCAGCTACTTAGCTCGAGTAGTCTTTACTAGTTGAGGGAGGGGTCGAGGTTGGGCTATAGCCACCGTGAAAACAGACCTTAGGGATATGTAACGACCCGTATTTTCAACGATATATAATTAATTTATTTAATTATTTAAACAGTGATTTAAAGATTTATATGGTTGTTTTATTAAATAATATTGAGTATTTAATTAATATAAATAATAGAATAATATATCTAATCCTGAAATAATCAGAATTAAGTTGAATTGACAATATTGTGTGAACTGGACAATTCAAAATATATATTATATTTTAAATTTGAATTAGGATAATGAAATATTAAATTAACGATATTTGAACGTATAAATTATATTATAATTATAATCGAGCTCGAAATGAAGCGGTAGTTCGTTATTCGGCAATTCAAACTTCAATTGAATATACATAATCCGTTTTAAGTCGGATTTCTGTGAAATAAGAAACGTTCGGAGCTGGTGAAGTATATTTTTCTGATGGAAGAGAAAAATCGGGATTTCATTATATAGATTTTGATTTATGTCCAAATCAAATTTTCAAATAGTCGCTATGGAAATCCTTTATAATTTATAACGATTTATAAGAGGATTTCTATTTTTAATTGAATATCGATTTGACCTGGATTTGAAATATCGAGTTATAACTCCATATATATTTATTTTAGAGTTGTATAATATTCTACTGTGAATATATACTATAATAGTTATTTATGTATATTTAATTTAATTATTTTTAAATATATAAATATTTAAATCGGTTTATTTAGAGCTTTAAAAATAGCCAGTTTTGCAAACGACCTCCATTTTCGACGAAACTAATTTTGTTGGAACTGGAATATTAGATTATTGCTAGATTTAAAGTTTCATGATTTTTGGAGTCCGTATGTAGCCATACTGATTTTTAACGTGAAAAACAGTCAGTATTTTGACGGTTAAAAATACCCTGTATGAGCAAACGAAGTCGGAATTCGACGAAACAAGTTTCATTGGGTTTGTAATGTCAAACTCTGGTTGTGTGTCCATTTTCATGAATTTTGGATATCGTGTGTGATCACACAGTTTTTTTTAAAGGCAAAAACGAATATAAAATAAATATAAAAAAATATAAAGCTTCCTATACAACGCAACCATCCCTATAAATAAACTACCATTTTCCTAAACCTAATTTTACATTTCTCTGGTCAAACAGATTCTGCCGTTGTTCGTTCTTTATTTTACAATGAAACCGAGAGTTTAAAAATCAAAATAAAATCCTAGAAAATATTTAAAATCATAATGCTTATATACTTTGGTTCGCTGAGTGAATCTCTTTGATTTAGTACTACTATTGAGACATACGATTCATCTTTGGGAAGCTCGATTTTGTGAATAGCAGCTAGGGCTCGAATCCGTGGTGGTTGGGCTTGTTTGTTGGCGATGTGGAGGTCGTACTCAGCTTGCTGGTGGTTGTAGGCGTCTGAGGTGCGAATTGGGTGAAATCGAGGTAAAAGGATGTTGCTCATTTCCTGTTCAGATTTGCGTGAAGCTGGGAACCGCGAGCAACTGGAAGGCGGTGAGCTCGAGGTGTTTATGTGGAGATGGGAGCTTTTGTGAAGAGGGAGAGCTTGGTGTTTTCAGTTGCTTGAATGATGGAGGAACAGAGGAGAGAGTAGGGGAGGAGGATGAAGTTACAGTGATGGTTTGAAACACGGTAGTCATATGCGAAGTAAGGCAGTCTATAAGCTTGTGCGAGTTCAAAAGAATTGGTATTTGTGATGTGGAATTTAAAGAGGATGATTTTGGGTATTCAACTTTGATTTTTAAAAGTAGTTGAAGCTTGGACAGTTTGGATTGTTTGTTATAAGGGGGATGAGATTATCAGGAGAATGGAGAAGAAGATCAGGACGTAGGTTGGTATGAAGAGATGGGCCAAATTTTAGAATGGTGAGGCCCGACAACAGTTTAAATTGGAATAATTATATATAAAATGTGTGTTCGCCAGTATTTTGTATAACTTTATCACATGATGTCAGAATCGGACGAAACAAGATTTATTGGGATCGTATGGATGACGACTACACAACGGAACCGACTAGGATTGAATTGGAGTTCGTTACAATTTATAGCAAATAAATTGTATGTCTAAATCAAGCGACAGTTATCTTTATTTAACGATGATCGTCCAATGTGAGTAAAACTCACTAACTCTATCAGTTTATATTTTTATAAAGATAATCTAGTAATGATAAATGTTGATGATTGCTACGTGATGATTGTTTGGTTGAATTTCTGATGTATTGGTTGAAATTATAGATAATGATATATATATATATATATATATATATATTGTTAATCAAATGTTGATTCTGTTTATCAGAATATTTCATATCGAAATGAAATCGATGTTATTATATTGTTTAACATCTGTGGATGTAGGGAAACAGGTCAGAGGAATCCAACTGGATTCCTCAACATTTATTTTACTGTTTTTCTATATGGTGTGATATAAAATCTGTTGTTGATTATGAGTGTTTGAATGATATCGATCATTGTTACTTGGTATTTTAAATACCATATATATTATTGGAATTAAAATGGGAATTTTCAATGTGCATGTTGAAAATATAATATATTTATATAAAATCAAATGATTTTATAAAAAGGAATTTCAAAGTGGATATTGAACAGAAAAGGAAATGTTTGTAAAACAAATATAAAAGGAAATATTTATGAAATAAATATAATATTGAAAAGGGAAACATTCGTATGAAACAAATAGTTCATATATAGGATTTTGAAAAGGGGAATATTTATATGAAATAAATAGGATATTGAAAAGGAAATATTTGTGAAATGAATAGAGTTTTATAAAAAGAGAATTTTACATTAGGAGGGGTTAGACCCATGCTTCGCACACGGGTGTAAAATAATATTGATTTAAAGTAAATATTTTGCAAATAAAATATTATAAAGGAATTTGGGGTTTGAATTAGGAATTTAAATGGAATTACTGAAATTAGAACTGATAGGAAATTAGTTGAGCTGAATGGCTTTCTGGGTATCGATCTGATGTTGGTGGCGGTCTTCAGGGTTAATACATAGGGGGTTGTTCTCTTACTAGTTTACAGTTAGAGACTGATATATATGAAAAGATAGTGATGTGTGAATCAGAAATGGAAACGTTTCCCAAAGTTAATAACGTATATTTCTAAAATTAAAAAACAAGGATTTGATGAATATATAGAAACGAGAAATGGGGAAATGAATAATTGTTGATTGATGATTGATCGATAGAATTTCCATTTGGAAATAATATCGTTAGTTGCACACATGCTTTCCTTTGATAGTTAAATCACCGACTATCGAAGATTTTGACCGTTTTTGTTGTCAATACGGAGAGACCGAGATCAGATATATTATCTGAAAACCACTCCATATGGCGTTAGCCTTGCGAATCAAATATGATGAAGATAATTGAAAACGGAGTTATGCAAGGGCTTTCCTATTTATAGAATAGTTCCTTCGGGTTGTCCAGTCCCAGGACAACTTGAATGGACGAATGTATGACAAAGTATGTTTGGCAGGTCGCGTAAGTCGATTGTTTCAAACGTATTTACGTTGGTGGCGGAGGATTAATCTCTATTAGCTTATACCCGTGGTATTTTTGAGGAAATCAATTTGTGATTTGACGGGTATGACGATGTGGCATTCAAAGTGAATGAAAGAGTGATCTGTTAAAAGATACGTTATGACCTCAAGCCTCATCAACCGAGAAATGACAGAAATTGGGCAGGCAGCATGACTAAGTGGGCCGCAACCAATTAGGGCATATTTTCACCATCTAGAGAATATTCATATTGTTACTTCTTTCACTTCTGTATCTCCCGTGAACAGTTATGTTGGTATACCAACCATAAGGTGATAATATAATCGGAACATTCAAGCGAAATGAATGGCCAGTGATGTGTGGCCGAGTTATAAGATGTTCTTGTTGAACTCCAGTGTATCGCTCCTAGAGTACATTAATCGGAAGGTGGTTCCATACCTTGTCATAGTTGGAAATCCATTACCCAATAAGCGCCCGCGGTGTTTGATTGTATATAATATATGTGGAACGTGAGATGAAGGTGTTTCCACTAGATTGCTATTTATTTGATTTAGAAATTATTATAATATCAGAAGAGTACTGATTTTAAAGAAATGTTTTGGGTTATCGTAAGGTAAAAACCATTCGTGTTTATGTGTGGATCGGTCTTACGATTATCATTTCTTTAGAAAGGATTTTAAAAGTTAAACAAATGATCGGAGTTTACTCACACCAGTCCCATGACTGACCTAGAGTTTATTTTGTTTTGTTTTCCCTAAACTCTTGGGTGCCCAAATTTGTACGGGCAATCAAGTAGTCAGGATTTTACAAATATACTTCGAGAGCTTGGAGCAGGAGGCTTCAGGATTATATAGCTATTTTACATCTTCTGGGTTGTAAGTGTTATACTCTGATAATGTTACTATATACATATACTGATTTTATTTCAAAATTATGTATCTATTATATATTGTTCGTTCCGCTGTGAGATTCGTGTTTACTCTAATGTTTTATGTTCTTCTTCTTCTTCTATTCTAAGTTTCTATCTTATCTATTCTCACCCTCTAATTTCTTTCATGGACTATCCGGTGTTTCTGATGCTTGTTAGTCGACATTGGGTTATATGTCGGTTGCTCAGGATCGCAAATTCCCTTGGTCGTTACAGTGGTATCAGAGCTTAAGGTTAAGTTATTACCTTGGCTCTATGGCGTGACTCACAAGAGATGGGGTTAGTAATACCCTAGATTGAGTTGAGTGTATATATACGAGTGAATGTATTTGTAGATTTTATAAAAATAGATTTTTATATTGTGTAGTGTTAGCCTACTTTGTGAACTAGGCAACACAAAGTCAAGAAACCAACCATTGAAGAGTATTTTAAGTTATAAGACTCCGGTTCGGATCGGAAGAAAACACCCCAATTCAGGTTGATAGCAGCATATCGGTTCGGATCGGATAGAGTTCTCTGTTCGGATCGGATGTCTCTTACTGGATAAATTTGCAAAGCTTATTTGATCGGAACGGAAGACGAATGAATCTCGAACGGATCGGAGGTTCATCTGCTCGCCATAGCACAGGAGCGGAGCGGATTAGGTTAGAGACGGAGTGGCGCCCAAACCAATCCGAGTCGGATCGGTTATCCCGATCCGAACCCCTTACCTGCATGTCTCCGACCCGCACCCATGATCTATGTTAATCTCCTATAAAATCGCCTGGAGAACCGGACCAGATATGACTAATTCCTACCCCTAACGTCCATCTCTTTGATGTGTTGTCAGCTTGATAGTTCATCCGAACCCGAAGAGGGTGCGATGGATGACACGTGTTCCGACCCGGATTGAATCTCAGGCAAATTCACACCTATAAATACCCCATCTAGAGACAAAGAGAAGGATCTTTTTTCAGCACTTTTGAGAATCCATGTACCTCCATCATCCGAATTCCTTTACTCCCGGAGAATCCAAACCATCTTTCATTTCTTGTTTTAATCATTTGAGTGAACAAAACTGAGTTGTGAGTGAATCTTACATTGCATTTGTAACTGAATTACTGAATATAGTGATAACTAAGTGGACGTAGGCACTTCTTCGCCGAACCACTATAAATCTTGTGTGCTCATTTTTATTCCTGTTTTATTTTATCTTGTTTCTAATCAATTTGGGTGTTAGAACCACATTTGTGTCTAACATTTTGGTGCTTTCACTGAGAACAACCTCATCTAAATTCTTTATTTTCCGGGATCTCTTTCTACTTTTTGGACCGTTGAGTTCAAAGAAGTGAATCCTTAAGTTTCTCCACTTTTTTACATTCGTTGAAGCAATTGTCAAAGACTTATGGCCAAAGGAAAAGGCAAGGAAGTTCAGTCTGTTCAAGGAAATGGAGCTGGCGAAGATCAGCAACATGCTGTTGTAACAAGGTCTCGGGGGCAGAGTTCAGCAGCAGGAAGAATCAATGCAGGAAATCCGAACCGGCAGCAAGGGGAGAGCTCCGATCCGATCCGGGTAGGAGACTCCGAAGCAGTGCACTCCCCCAGTCTGAACCGACCCGAGTTGCTTGCTGCACACCGATCCGACCAGGCACCCCAGCTCCGATCCGACCCGACTTCCTACTTCTGATCCGACCCGATGCTTGGTGAAGCTGGAACATCAACTCGAGTCCCCGCGAATGCTCCAATTCCAGCTGCCAGGGTTGGAGACCAGGTCAATCCATCTGCTCCTATCACTCAAGGGGATTTCACGCGCTTGCTTGATATGCTTGAGAGCACGAGGGAAGCTATGAGAGTTCATGAGCGCACCAATCTCATGATGCAGGAAAATATGAGGCTCATGAGTCGGGAGATCAATGAGCTCCACCGGCAGAGAACTCCATCACCGGTTCGTCACACACCCGTAGATCAATCTTCATCTTCCGAGGAAGAGAGGCCCCGTGAACGAAGGCCACTCGAACGACCTCAGAACGTGGAGCAGCTAACGTTTGGATCTTTGGGATCTCGCGAGGATATCGCACGAGCATTAGGAAATGATAGCCCCACTCGGGGGCAAAGACTCCAGTCCCCTCTTCGCGAGATCGACCGGGAACACAGGGAAAGGAATCGAGCAGAGGCAGCTCGAAGAAGAAGGGCATCTCCCGAGCATGAGCCCAGAAGGAGCTCGGACACTAGGGCCAGGGAACCTGAGCAGCCCCTAACTAGTGCCGATGTGCAGGCAATGGTCCGCCGAATTATGTCCGAGAGCCGGAATTATACGAATGAAGACTATGGCATTGAGCGAAGCCATACACCGTTCACTGACGATATCCTAGATTTCCAGTTTCCCCGACGCTTTAACTTGCCGCAGATGGACAAATACAACGGAAGGACTGATCCGGGACAGCATTTGATGCGGTATTCGTGGCTCATGAACGCCGCTGCTGCCCCTGATGAAGTAAAGTGCAAAGCATTCCCAATCTACCTGGAAGATGTGGCATTGTTCTGGTTTACCCGGCTTCCTCCTCGTTCAATTTCTAATTACAAAGAACTATGCGAGCGTTTCATGAACCAGTTTCGACTACATGCCCGCAAGTCCAAGAGTGTTATTGAATTGTCGAGGATCAAACAGGCACCAGGAGAATCTTTAAGGGCATATCTAGATCGTTTTAACCAAGCTGTAACTGAGGTCAGTGACCCGCATGAGCCCACTATTCTAATGGCATTGAAGGAAGGAGTCGATCCTGAATCTGAGTTTGGAGACTACCTTTCTGGGAAGACACCCCCTACAAGGGCGATATTCTACGAAAAAGCCGATATTTATCTAAGACGACAAGAGGCCCGGGCAAACCGGAAGAGAAAGTCTGAGATAGCTTCAAAGGAGAATGTGCAGAGTAATATTGCCGTGAAGCAGTCTGGGGAAAGTTCTGGCAAGGTTGAAGTAAATGTAGGAAACAAGGGTGGAAACAGCAATACTGGAAACGGGGGAAACAACAACAACCGTAATTCGAACGGTAACAGGAGAAACAGAAATAGGGGAAGCGACCCTAACAAAAGGCCCCGATTCCAGAACTACGAGAGCTATACACCATTGAATGACACCCTGGAAAATATTTACCTGGATACGTACAATGTGTTGCAATACAAAAGACCGCCACCTCGTGATTCGACCGAGAAAGAAATGGCGACAGGGAAATTTTGCTTGTTTCACGGAACACATGGACATTCGACCAATGAGTGTCGGCATTTGAGGGATGTAATGGAAAAGCTGCTGCGTGAAGGAAAGTTAGATGAGTACAAGGTTGCCCCGAGGGACAGGGGGCAAGGAGAGCAGGCTCCAAAACAGATCCTACCTGCTCCTAAGCCTACCACGCAGCAGAAAGGTAAAGGGATCGTCATCAACTCCATAGTAGGCGGACCTCACGCGACAATCCGAAGTTTTAGGTCAATGGACCAATATGTGAATGCTGCCAAGCATCTAGATGTGAATGAAGGTGACGATTTGGAAGATGTCACTCCTATAAAACAACAAAAAACCATGTTCGATGACGTGGTATTTCGCAGCCGAGACAACACGGGAATACAATCTCCCACCAATGATCCGTTGGTTATTACTACCACTATTGGGCCGGCCTTGGTCCATAAGGTATTAGTAGACAATGGAAGTTCCGTTAATATTTTGTTCAAGAAGTCATTTAATCAGATGAAGCTTGAGCCCGAAGATCTGAAACCTTGTGAAGGATGGATTAGAGGCTTCAACGGAGCGACGACAGCTCCCATGGGATACATAGAGTTGCCCGTGACTTTAGGGCAAGGAGAACGTAGAAGAGTGCGAATGCTTCAATTCGTAGTATTGGATGTAGATTCGCCCTATAACGCATTTTTAGGGAGACCTGCCCTCGCTGAATTTAGAGTTTGTATTGCCCCTTGGTGCTTGTTACTAAAGTTCCCAACCGAAGCCGGAACTGGAGTAATAAGAGGGGATCAGGTTTCTGGACGGGCCTGCTATGTGGCCGAACTGAAGATGTTGATGAAAGGAGTAAACGCTGAGAGTAAGGATGCCTCATCTCCCTCTAAGGGGGACTCGGCATAGCAATTAGAGAGATTGAACCCAAGGGAGTTGCCCAAAGGAACGCCTGAAGACCTGGATCGTAGAAAAGACGAGGAACCAGAGGCTAGGAATGCAACTCCTAATGAAGCGACAGTGGAAATTCCTGTTGATAAAGCTGATCCGACGAAAGTTTTGAAGATTGGTTCCCAATTGGATCCACGTCGTGCTGAAGAACTGACGGACTTCTTGAAGGCAAACTTAGATGTGTTCGCCTGGACCCATGCCGACATGTGTGGGATATCGCCTTCCATTATCAGTCATAAACTGAATGTAAATCCGAAGCATCCACCTGTAAAGCAAAAGAGACGCATGCTGGGCCCAGAGAGGTCGGCTGCTCTCAAAGAGGAAATAGAGAAATTGAAGCAAAATGGATTTATTCGAGATTCGACATATCCCGACTGGATATCGAATCCTGTCTTGGTAAAGAAGCCAAACGGAAAGTGGCGAACTTGTATTGACTTTTCAGATTTAAATAAGGCTTGCCCAAAAGATAGTTTCCCACTTCCCAGGATTGACCAGCTTGTAGACTCGACAGCAGGTCATGAACTTCTCTCTTTCATGGATGCATACTTTGGATACAATCAAATTCCTATGCATGTGCCAGACCAAGAGCATACAAGTTTCATTACGAATTTGGGATTATATTGTTATGTTGTAATGCCGTTCGGATTAAAAAACGCTGGAGCTACTTATCAGCGGTTGGTAAATAGAATGTTTTATGATCAAATAGGAAAAACTATGGAAGTTTATGTGGATGATATGCTTGTTAAATCAAAGCAGTCCTCCAATCATACGCAAGACTTAGCAGAAATGTTTGGTATCTTGCGAAAATACCGTATGAAATTGAATCCTTTAAAATGTTCATTTGGAGTGGCGTCGGGAAAGTTCCTTGGCTTCATTGTGAGTTCCCGAGGAATTGAGATCAACCCTAGCCAGATAGCGGCGATTAGAAATATCAAAGAACCAAGGAGAATTAAAGACGTCCAAAGTCTGGCAGGGAAGGTAGCGGCGCTGAGTAGATTCATCTCCAAAGCCACCGATAAATGTGTTCCATTTTTTGATTTGATAAAAAGGGGAAAGAAGAACTTCCAGTGGACTCCCGATTGTGTCGAGGCTTTTCAAAATCTGTTAGAGCTGTTAGAGAAACCGCCAATCTTATCAAAGCCCGTAGATCACGAAGAACTATTTGTTTATCTAGCAGTCTCGGCTCACGCTGTCAGCACAGTTCTGGTTCGAGAAGAAGACAAAGTACAAAGGCCAGTATACTATGTGAGTAAGAAATTAGCAGCGGCAGAGCGCAACTACCCAAAGATCGAGAAGCTCGCTTACAGCCTCCTGATTGCATCCCGAAAACTTCGTCACTACTTCCAAGCCCATCCAATAACCATATACACCGATCAGCCGTTAAGACAGGTGTTGCAGAGACCCGAAGCGTCGGGAAGGTTGATTAAATGGAACATAGAACTAAGCCAGTTTGATTTGAATTTTCAACCACGAAAGTCAATCAGGGGGCAAGCTCTAGCAGACTTTATTGCGGAGTTCACCATTCCAGAGGAAGAAATGATCAATGACCGAGTGGTTAAATCCGAGGATAAGCTAGAGATGAATCCGTGGAAATTATATACAGATGGAGCTAAAAATGACCGAAGATCCGGAGCTGGAATTGTCTTAGTCACTCCGGAGGGACGGTCGTTATATTACGCCCTGCGATTAGAATTTTCGGCAACAAACAATGACTCTGAGTATGAAGCCCTGATTGCCGGGCTGAAACTCGCTAAAGACCTCGGAGTAAAAATGATGGACATATTTTGTGACTCTAAGATTGTTGTTTGTCAAGTGCGAGAGGAGTTCGCGGCTCGAGGACCTCGACTTGTCGCTTACCTCAAGAAAGTGAAAGAGCTATTAAATAGCTTAGAGCGGTACAACATAACACATATTCCCAGAGTAGAAAACCAGAAAGCGGATAGACTAGCAAAGTTGGCTAGTTCCGACAATCCAGAAGAGACTGAGGTAATTCCAATTGAAACGTTGGAATCGCCAAGCTTTGAGTCAATGGAAATTGAATTCGTTCATGAAGCGGAACCAGAGAAGGAGTCATGGATGACTCCAATCAAGAGTTTTCTTAAGAATGGGACTCTCCCATCGAAGAAAAGTGAGAAAAGAGCTGTAGTTCGCAAAGCTGCCAGATATGTTATGCAAGACGATACCCTCTATAGACAGGGATTTTCTATGCCCCTGTTACGATGTATCGCACACGACGACATCAAGCGTGTACTGAGAGAAGTGCACGAAGGTGAGTGTGGAGATCATACAGGAGGTCAAACTTTAGCAAAGAAAATATTGCGGTACGGATACTTCTGGCCTACGATTAACAAAGATGCAGCTGATTATTCACGACGCTGCGATAAGTGCCAGAGATTCGCCAAAATCCCCAGGGCACCGTCAACTCAGCTTAAATCAATGGTGAGTCCTTGGCCATTTGCCACATGGGGAATCGATATCATTGGAGTTTTACCGATTGCTAAAGGGGGAGCTAAGTATGCCATAGTAGCCGTGGATTATTTCACAAAGTGGGTGGAAGCTGAACCCTTGACTAAGATCACCACAAGAAAGGTGATAAGTTTTGTGGTCCGAAATATTACATGCCGATTCGGGATCCCAAGGACGATTATTACCGACAACGGGACCCAATTTGATAGCACTGAATTCAGAAACTTTTGCCAGAAATATAAGATAGACAAACGATATACTGCAGTTGCCTATCCACAATCTAATGGGCAAGTAGAGGCAATAAACAAGGTAATAAAATCCATCCTCAAGAAGCGATTAGAGCGTGCAAAGGCAAAATGGGTTGATGAATTGCCCCTAGCTTTGTGGGCATATCGAACAACGTTTAAAACGGCTACCGGTCATACCCCTTTCTCTCTCTCCTTTGGCTCAGAAGCAGTAATTCCAGTTGAACTAGAAGTTCCTTCCCACAGGGTTACGTATTATGACCCGATGACGAATCGGGCACTTTTACTTGAGTCTCTTGATGAAGTCGAAGAGAAGAGAGACGAAGCAGACTTGCGTGCAGCAAGACATCGGCGTCAGATGGCACGCTATTATGACAAAAAAGTTCGCCTCAGAACTTTTGAACCAGGAGATTTGGTGCTAAAGAGAGTTTTTCCATCTCTTCCTCACCTCGGCCCAAAATGGGAAGGACCCTTTGTCATCCAACGGAAACTTGATAAAGGAACATTCAAGTTAACGACCGTAGATGGCGAAGAAGTCCCTCGAGCATGGAATGCCCAACACTTAATGCGATATTTGGATTAGAAATGCTATACTTTTTGCTGTTCTTCCTGTAAACTCTGTAATAAGGCACGAGTTGCCTTGGGAAAGTATGACGATATGAATAAAGGACTATAAAGTGGATGTAGGCTACGACTTAGCTGAACCACTATAAAAATATTGTGTGTTATTTACTTTTATGCATTTACATTCATTAGTTGTTCTGTTGTGATTATAAAATACAGGATAACTTAGAGCCTAAAAAGGTTGAAACAGTTTGGACATAAAAAGAAGCGCAATGATTATTTGTGCAATAAGACATAAAAGAATGAGAAAACGACATTCTGAACTCTAACTCTCCAGAGAAAGAGAGAGAGTATAAAAGCGTCTCAGACTGAGCGCTGGAAAAGAAATTCTATTCTGAACTCTAACTCTCCAGAGAAAGAGAGAGAGTATAAAAGCGTCTCCGACTGAGCGCTGAGAAAGAGGATCAACTCCGAACTCTAACTTTCCAGAGAGAAAGAGAGTATAAAGCCGTCTCCGATCGAGCGCCGAGAAAGAAATCTTTTCCCGTTGAACGACCGGGGAATAAACAAATAACTGAACTCGAACTCTAACTCTCAAGAGAATGAGAGAGAGTATAAAAGAAATGCCAGGAAAAACAACAGGTGTTGATGATACAGGAAATGCTATCCCGTTAGAGAATCGGGAGCATTCAGATTGCATGGTTAAGCACTGAATAACTTATGGAGATTGACTGGGGACACATACACATACACATATCTCCCCTCTCCACAACTTTGTTTCATAACTATAGATATGCATTTTTACATAAGTGTAGAACTGCTAACAAATAAACATTGCAGAAAGTGAATTATTTTTATTTACAAATGAATGAATTTGTACAGGGAAATAACTGAAAAAGAAAGTGCGGAAGCTGCTGGTGTAGCAGCACTTATTGGTTTACAAAAATGCTAAAAAGATACAGGGGAACCCACTATTTGGGTTTGGCATGAGCCTTCGATTTCTTGGCAGCTTTTTCTGCATCTTTTGCTTCCCTCTCGGCTTCAGTCAAGATTCGCTTTGATTTCTTTTTCCCTGAAGGTGTAGTACTGGAGCCAGCAGACTTCTTCCCGGAGGGCTGGGCACTGGAATCAAGAGAAGATTTTTTAGCAAGTTCTTCGGTAATAGATCTAGTTGAGAGCTTAACAACTAACCTTGAACCTGCATCCACAACTGCGAGGGGTTTGAGGACCTCAGGATCTAATTCTTCAGTCTTTAATTGCAAGCGCTTGTCTTGATCGGCCTTCATGGCCGCCAAGGTAATGTCATCGGCGCTTTTTGACTCCCCGGTTATTGTAACCTCCGGTTCCTCATCATGCCCCTCGTCTCCTCCGTCGTCTTTTAAAGCTGCAATCATTTCTTCATCATGGGGAGTAGTGACCTTAGTTGGCTCACTTCTTTCCCCCAGGTCTGTTGAAGCAGCCTTGTCTTCCCCTTCTTTGACCCTATCAGCGGGTTGTGTCCCAACGGTAGCTCCTTGAGCTACATCTGTCTTTGCGGATGATTCAACGCCTACAAAATGAGAAACATTGGTTATCAACTCAGGCGAGAGCAAAGGATTTCTCATCGAACGTTCGGTTATGTAGCCAAAGGTAGTAGTAGCCTTGACAAATTGAGGAGAAAAGATAGGGATACCTTCTGAAGACTTTTCAGCGGGGGTGACTACTACCTCTGGAGTTATTTCAGGAATAGGAGATAGCAAAGTGGTTCGGGGAATTCCCGGGTTTTCGGGATCATACCCTTCTACTTCGGGAGTTGCAGGAGCAGAAGAAGAGGAACCAGCTTCAGGAATGGTTTTCTGTTTAGACTTCCGCCTCTCTTCTTCCATGGCTTCAGCAATTAGACGGCGCCCTTCAGCTAGGCGCTCCGGTTCGTCGTCTCTCAAATATTTCTCCATCAGCTTATCTTCATCGAGGGAATCGACCTTAAGCTCTTCTTTTTCCCACTCGACGATTTGATTCCACACATGAACCAAAGTGGATGGATAGTCCTCGATCCAGGAAATGTTTCGACGACGAATAATGTGCGCGAAGAATTCGATCATTAGCTCGCCGAAGCCCTGAATATCGGCCTCCGCCTCTGATAGTTGTTTGCGGGTTTCCTCCGCAGATTTAATAGCGCATTCCACATTGCCCTCAGCCAGAGCAGCCCTGTTTTCCGCCTCTAACAATTTTGAAGCCAAGTCAGCGTTTTTCTTTTCTAACTCAGCACTCCTTTTCGCTAACTCGGCGTTTTTCTGCTCAAGCTCAGCATAAGCAAGACGTGTCTTAGCAGCCTCTGATTTGGCTTCGTCAGCTTGCTTCTTTAACTCAGAACGCTCCTGAGTGTGGGATTCTAGCAAATCGTGATAGCGCTTTTGCATGTCCTCAAACTGTTGTTTGAAGTTAGAAGCATTCTTCTGAGCGATAGCTAGTTGAGCTTGAGTATCTTCTAAATTTTTTCCTAAGGTTTTTAGGGCCTTAGCATCTTCCTCCGCAGTTTTGTGCATTGAGTCAGCATTTGTCATTAGCGTGCGGATGATTCTAGAAAGAGTGCGGGAATACTTGAACATTTCGGTATATTGTTTTTCCACCAAATCAATCTTTGCTCTGGCCTCCTCTGCCCAATTAGAAGAAATAGGTTCAAGGGAAGGTAGAAAGGTCAGAGTCTCGAAGTAGTGCTCAGGAAATTGCTCCTTTAAATATGCCAGCCTTACTGCGGTTCCCGCATCTGGTGGAGGAGGGGCGAGGATTGTTAGTTCAGTGTCCCTTCCTGAAGAAGATTCTGTAGAACCCTTGTCTGTCCGAGGTCGCTTAGTAGCAGGGACTTTTTGCTTACTTCTAGACCCAATTTCCTTTGGAGGTGTTTTCTCTCTACTCCGCTTTTCATGGGAGGAAGTGGAATCCCTAGATTGTGGTCTATCCTCCTCCCTACGACCTTGATAGCTTTTATATTTTTCTTGTTCCGGTCGAACTGGTGAGCGGGAGCGTGAGGATCGAGATCGATAAGGATCATAGGGTCTTCTTTCCTCCCTACCGCGGTCATCCCGGCGGTTATACTCGGCATCCTGGGGAGGATTGGACATGCTGCGGCGAAGCTTTCTTATATCATAAGAGGATCGAGACATTGTACCTGCACGATAAGTTAAACGAAGTTTAGAATCAACGAATCCATGGAGAAAGAAGTGCAATGAATGCTAGTGCTATGGTGTAAAGTGCATCCTAAGTGGTGTGTGTGTCCCCCCAACCAACCCGAGTCTGAAGCTAGACTGGTGCGGGCAGGCTCTTTGGCCTTAGCAGGAGTAGTTTCTTCAGAAGAAGTAAAGACTAAAGGGTCCTTTCTGAAATCTTCTGAAGTATATATAGTCTCGGGTAAGGGGAGATCCCCCAAACCCTGAAATATGTGCTCGTCGGTGCAAGGAACATCCCCTTCGGAAGCGTGAAGTGGTGTCCCTTGGGGAGATTTTGATTTGTCTAGCGAGGTAGTTTCCTCGGGGGCAATATACCCTTCACGATGTCTTTTGGCCAGATTAGCCAGTTCATCATCTTGAGTGGAAGAGGGAGAGGGTGAAGTGTGAAGAGGAGCTGCAGGAACTCCCGAGCCTTCTCCCATTTCTGGAACTGTTTCCACGGGAGGAATATATGCATAAGGGACCGTCCCATGACCGATGCTACGGAAAACGGATAGCAGCCCGTGAAAATGAAGGTACTCATCTTTAAGAACCTCGTCAATAGTAAGGAATTTTTGGTCGCCGTTGAGGAGACGGTGCATTCGATCAAAGAACGCTTGGTCTGATACCTGTTTGGGATTGTCGACTGCAAATAAAAAGGAAAACAGGTCAGGGTGATGATTCAAGTGTATAGAGTCCAGGATCAGAAGATCAGTGCTTTACTTGATTTTGTCCATCTCCTGGCGCATCCAGACTGTTGCTTTATATAGAACCACTCTAGTCTGGAATCTCCAGCTTTACTGCTAAACGGCGTAGAGATTATCTTCCTCTTGGGGACTGATTCAAAGTAACAGAAAGAAGGGGTTTCTCTAGTCCGATGTTTGAAATTGTAGAAGAAATGAACATCGTCGAACGTGAGCTCCACGCCTAGAATTTCACGATATGCTATGAATAAAGTATGCAGATAGGCATATGAGTTGGGATGCAGCTGCATGGGGGCAATCCGCATTTGTCTTAAGAAGTCGACGATGAAAGGCGAGAATGGAGGAATGGCGCCAACCATGCACATCAGTCGAGTAACCGTCATATATCCTTCTGGAGGGTTATGGGGACGGTCAGAACGTGAGGGCACTAAAGTGTCTCTCTTCATTATTCCATACTTCAAGCAAATCCGAACAAGTCGGTCATTGTCAATTGTCGATTCTACAGAATCTGGAGGTGACTCCAATATGATGGCTGAGTCAAATTCATCGGGTGCTCGATTGTCACCGATCCCTCCTTCCTCCTCAAAGCCTAGGGAAACTTCGCTTTCTGAAGACATTTCGTCTCTTCCCCGATGACCAACTCCGTAATCCGGACCCTCGCTGTCCCATTCTGGGTCAGATGAAGAAGATATATCCTCGAGAGTGGTTTTGTTGGAAGTTTCTGGAGCTTCTTTCCTCTCAGCTAAACGAGAAGAGCGTCTGGGCTTCATTGTCATGGAGCTATTGAAGAAGCAATAGCACGGATTAGAGTGAATTATCCTGTGTCCCCCTTTTTTGTGTATGTGTGTGAACTAAAGTGTGTGCAGCAAATGTGGGAAATACAAAATAAAAGTACAGCAACGTAAGACGAAGCTTTAAAGAGAAAGCGATAGTCAGAGTTGTTCTTAATTCTCGTTTATGTTCACAAGGCACTATCCTAACTATCCGCGAAGCATATTCGTCTAGAGTAAGTGTTAATTGAATTAGTTGGATAGTCTTTATGTGCCAAATTTGATGCGTTCGGTTCGGTTCGGATATGCATGTGATGATTGGCTCAATACAGAAGACATTCGGTTCGGGTGCTTCAGTAAGGCAAGGTTAGTTCAAGACAATAGGAACAGTGGGCTCGGAAGCAGAACTGATCTGATCGGATCGGGTAGCCCGATCCGAACCGAACCAGCACCACTTAACCGGTCCGTTTACTTCAACCTCTTCTCCCATTCACTTTTCCGACCCGAACCGACTTTTTCTTTCCTTTCCATTTTTCTAAGACGTGCAATCCGAGCCGATCCCCTTTCCTTCTCCTTCCTTTTATGGTCCTCCGTCCTCTACCCGAACCGACTCCAGATGGTCACCACGCTCTTCATCTTCTTCCTCTTTCCCCCCTTTCTCGCAAACGAGTCCATTTTATCACCAAGGCCACCGTTGAGGATAAAATATTTTGCCCTCTCCAGCCTCGCAACGCCTCGAAGCGATGACGCATCCACCAGCAGCGGCGGGGGGTTCAAGCGAAGTTCATGGCCAAGCCATCCTAATCCAACACGAATCGAAATCGAAAACGGTTACAACGAAGTTATTCGAGATTAAAAAGCTACCTATGTGCTTGATTTGAGAAATCTACAAGGAATGATTTCGGAGTTTTAGAGTTTTTAAAGTTTTCAAGGCTATGGTTGGGAGCGGCAGCAGAAAAGGAGAAGGAAGGAATGAAGAGGGTGGTGGGTTTATATAAAGAATGGTGTTGACTCCTCGTCTCCCTATTTTGTCTCGCCCGCTCGGACCGAAGTGGAAGCCCAGTAGCATAACTCTCTCAGAAGGCCCAATGTTTAAGAACTGAATCCACGAATACGCTTCGGATCGGAATCCGAACCGAGTGGAAATTTCACACGTTGATTTAGCATCCGACTCGAATTGAAGAGAAGGAGAATAAAGGAAGAGCATACATGCAAGAAGCATTACATGGCGAGATGAGTTCCCAAATTTGCTCAGAAATAAAGAAAATGTGTTCGGGTCGGACGTCGAACCGAACAAGAATCTGTGCATTACTCCTGACAATTCTGGTTAAACGACATCAAAGCACGCTTTGTACAACGAAAGCATCCTTTGAGGGGGCAAAATGTTAGCCTACTTTGTGAACTAGGCAACACAAAGTCAAGAAACCAACCATTGAAGAGTATTTTAAGTTATAAGACTCCGGTTCGGATCGGAAGAAAACACCCCAATTCAGGTTGATAGCAGCATATCGGTTCGGATCGGATAGAGTTCTCTGTTCGGATCGGATGTCTCTTACTGGATAAATTTGCAAAGCTTATCTGATCGGAACGGAAGACGAATGAATCTCGAACGGATCGGAGGTTCATCTGCTCGCCATAGCACAGGAGCGGAGCGGAATAGGTTAGAGACGGAGTGGCGCCCAAACCAATCTGAGTCGGATTGGTTATCCCGATCCGAACCCCTTACCTGCATGTCTCCGACCCGCACCCATGATCTACGTTAATCTCCTATAAAATCGCCTGGAGAACCGGACCGGATATGACTAATTCCTACCCCTAACGTCCATCTCTTTGATGTGTTGTCAGCTTGATAGTTCATCCGAACCCGAAGGGGGTGCGATGGATGACACGTGTTCCGACCCGGATTGAATCTCAGGCAAATTCACACCTATAAATACCCCATCTAGAGGCAAAGAGAAGGATCTTTTTTCAGCACTTTTGAGAATCCAAGTACCTCCATCATCCGAATTCCTTTACTCCCGGAGAATCCAAACCATCTTTCATTTCTTGTTTTAATCATTTGAGTGAACAAAACTGAGTTGTGAGTGAATCTTACATTGCATTTGTAACTGAATTACTGAATATAGTGATAACTAAGTGGACGTAGGCACTTCTTCGCCGAACCACTATAAATCTTGTGTGCTCATTTTTATTCCTGTTTTATTTTATCTTGTTTCTAATCAATTTGGGTGTTAGAACCACATTTGGGTCTAACATGTAGATTCATTGGTTGAGTAATTTATGAATTTTGGTCGATCAGTTTGATCCACTGTATTGGTAGGGGTTTATAAACATTCGAGTACGATGAACCGACATGGTATGTTTTGAAAAGAGGGTAAATGAAATAATTTTACCCAAATTATATTTTGATATAAAAGAAAAAAATTATATTAAAATGATTATGATATATTGAATATATTGGTTGTTATCATAATCGAGTAAGATTATATATTAAATGGTTATGTAAACAACCAATTGGAATTTATATAAGGGTAATATGTGAAATTAGATGAATTAAATCTGAATTTAAACCAGAACTGGAATTTAAATTCCGAAAACATGAAAGGTGTTTATAAATGGAATTAGATTAAATATATGAGAATTTTAAAATCCTGGGAGATTTTAAATTGTTTTACAAGCAGTGTGAATGGTATTTTGAAATGTATTTCAAAATGCAAGTGTTTAAATATGGTTTCAAAAGTAATATACTATTGAACTCACTTCGGTCACTAGAAAATAGATTCTGATGATGACAGTTACATCATCGGTGTTCATTTTCGAGCTGCTAAGTGATGGATTACTACCAAAGAGATTGTTTTCGAATTATGTTGGGAAAAAGAATTGTTTTGATATTACAAAATGAATATTTGATTTTTGAAAAGAAAAGTTGTTTAAAAACTGCCAGAAACGGATTGTTTGAATTAAAACAAATTAAATAGAAATTGGCGAAACTAAATTGAAAATCAAGAATGGTACTTGAGATTAATAATGGAATTTGGCTGGGATAAACGAATGGTTGTGTTGGAGATAAAAATTGATTGGAGATTGATTGGGATGATATTAGTATATGTTGAATTGGTAACAGATGGAAATGATATAATGATATGCCCGACAAAAAGGCACCAGTTTATATTATATATAGGTTTGAGATTTTGATGAGCCTGTTTAGCATGCCGCTTGGCTGTTTGATTTTCTTTTAGGTTGAAGAAGGCCTATAGAGGCGAGTTGGAGTTTGAGCTATTGACCAGTACAAAGGAGGTGCCGGCGAAATTTTTCTAAAATTTCGGCTGTTAGAAATTTTTTAGGATTTATGAAAAATTTCATTGATAAGAATTAATTAATGTTTTAATTGAAGTTTATTTGTTCAGTTGAAATTGAAATTTGAGAAGTAAAAAAATGATTTTTAGCTAGTTAATAGGGTTTGTTTTCTACCTTAGCAATTTCGAGGACGAAATTATTTTAAGGAGGGAAGAATGTAACGACCCGTATTTTCAACGATATATAATTAATTTATTTAATTATTTAAATAGTGATTTGGAGATTTATATGGTTGTTTAATTAAATAATGCTGAATATTTAATTAATATAAATAATAGAATAATATATTTCATTTTGAAATAATCAGAATTAAGTTGAATTGACAATATTGTGTTAACTGGACAATTCAAAATATATATTTCAGTTTAAATTTGAATTACGATAACGAATATATTTAATTAACGATGGTTGAACTTATAAATTGTATTATAATTATAATCGAGCTCAAAATAACGCGGCAGTTCGCTATGTGGCAATTCGAACTTCAATTGAATATACAGAATCCGTTTTAAGCCGGATTTCTGTGAAACAAGAAACGTCCGGAGCTAGTGAAATATATTTTTCTGATGAAAGAGAAAAATCGGGATTTCATTATGTAGATTTTGATTTATGTACAAATCAAATTATCAAATAGTCGTTATGGAATTCCTTTTTAATTTATAACGATTTATAAAAGGATTTCTATTTTTAATTGAATATCGATTTGACCCGGATATGAAATATCGAGTTATAACTCCATATATATTTATTTTCGAGCTGTATGATATTCGATTGTGAATATATACGATAATAGTTATTTATTTATATTTAATTTAATTATTTTTAAATATATAAATATCTAAATGGGTTTATTTAGAGCTTTAAAAGTAGCCAGTTTTGCAAACGACCTCTGTTTTCCACGAAACTAATTTTTTTGGATTAGAATATTAGATTATTGTTAGATTTCAAGTTTTGTTATTTTTGGAGTTAGTATGTAGCCGTACGGATTTTTAATGTGAAAAACAGTCAGTATTTTGATGGTTAAAAATACGTTGTGTGAGCAAACGAAGTTAGAATTCGATGAAACAATTTTCTTTGGGTCCGTAATGTCAAACTCTAGTTGTTTGTCCATTTTCATCATTTTTGGATATTGTGTGTGATTACATGGATTTTTTTTGAAGGCAAAAACGAATATAAAATAAATATAAAAAGATATATGAAGCTTCCTATACAAGCCAACCAACCCTATAAATATACTACCATTTTCCTAAACCTAATTTTACATTTCTCTGGTCAAACAGATTCCGATGTTGTTCGTTCTTCATTTTACCATGAAACCGAGAGTTTAAAAATCAAAATAAAATCGTAGAAAATCTCTAAAATCATAATACTTATATACTTTGGTTTGCTGAGTGAATCTCTTTGATTTAGTACTACTACTGAGACGTGCGTTTCATCTTTAGGAAGCTCGATTTTGTAAATAGCAGCTAGGGCTCGAATCCATGGTGATTGGGCTCGTTTGTTGGCGATGTGGAGGTCGTACTTGGCTTCCTAGTGGTTGTAGGCGTCTGAGGTGCAAATTTGGGTGGAATCGAGGTAAAAAGATGTCGCTTGTTTCTTGTTCAGATTTGCGTGAAGCTGGGAACCGCGGGAACCGCGAGCAACTAGAAGGCGGTGAGCTCGAGGTGTTTAGTTGGAGATGGGGGCTTTTGAGACAAGGAAGAGCTTGGTGTTTTCGGTTGCATGTGTGATGGAGGAACGGAAGAGAGAGTAGGGGAGGAGGATGAAGTTACAATGATGGTATGAAACATGGTAGTCGCAGGCGAAGTAAGGCAGTCTATAAGCTTGTGCGAGTTCAACAGAATTGGTGTGGGTGATGTAGAATTTAAAGAGTGGGCGATGTAGAATTTAAGGAGGGCGATTTTGGGTATTTAGGTTTGATTTTTAAAAGTAGTTGAAGCTTGGACAGTTGGGAATGTTTGTTGTGAGGAGGACGAGATTATCAGGAGAATGGAGAAAAATATCAGGACACAGGTTGGTATGAAGAGATGGGCCAAATGTTAGAATGGTGATGCCCGATAATAGTTTAAATATAAATAATTATATATAAAATATGTGTTAACCAATAATTTGTATAACTTTATCATACGATGTCGGAATCTGACGAAACAAGATCCATTGAGATCATATAGATGATGACTACACAAGAAACTGACTAGGATTGAATTGGAGCTCGTTACAATTTATAGCGAACTAAATTGTTTGTCAAAATCAAGCGACATTTATCGTTATTTAACGACGATCGGCCAATGTGAGTAAAACTCGCTAACTCTGTATGTTTATATTTTTATAATGATGATCTAGTACACTACAACAAATACCATATTACAATGGTGCAAAAACGTTGTAAAAAGGTTTTACAACAGTGGAGCCACCGTCGTGTATTAAGAAGTTGTAATATACTTATATCTTTTACAACGTTTCTGCACAATTGCAACACCATTGTGAAATAGGGTATTTAACAACTTTTACTCACTGTTGTAAGAAATTTTATTACAACTTTTATTCCCCATTGTTGAAGACATTTAAATATCGTAAGATCATAAGTATGACAACTTGTGATTACTGTTGTAACTTCCAGAATATTACAACTCTTTCACACTGTTGTAAAATGATTTATTACAACTTTTTTTTGCTGTTATAACTTATACACACCTTACTAATATAAAGAATTCATATATATTAATAATAATATGATTCATATTTCAATGCAACAAATATAACTACACAAAATCATTCATATATATTAATTAACATAATATTCGAACAACATACACATAGTACATCACCAACTAAACGTGTCACAAAAACATAACCGTTTCAAAATACATACATCGATCTAACACAAAAGATACATAAGAAAGATAGAAGCTTTATCCACAAAAGATACATAAGCATTCCCTACGAAAGCACTCTAGCTGAAGGAAACGTAATTTTTATTTCAAGCCACAGTTGATCCAACAGCTTCTCCAATGGTAGTCATTTTGGAATTCGGCTTCCACAAGAAAGCTTCTGGACCCACCGCCACATCAATCCAAACTTTCCAACCTTGCGGTCCATGGTGGGACTGAGTATATCCGTAATGACTGGAAGAAGAAAAGCAACAACATCGTAAGGATGAAAAATATAATAATAATTACTGTATAGGGAATTTTATCATAGAGATCATATCCAATTGGAAGAGAATCTGAATTCTTACCTTAATCTGCAGAATTCTGTTAGATCTCCAGAATAAAAATAAGCCTAATAATATTTGTTTCTGAAGCTATACAGCCAGAAGCAACTGAGTATATCCGTCCTGAAACACATACAATTGATATGAATCTGGCCACTTAGAAAAGGTTAAAAAGAACACAGGTATAGATAACATGAAATATATGGCCTTTAAGAACTCACTACAAGAATCAGCAAGGATATCAATATGAATCAAAATAAACATGGTTCTATATCCTATGAACTGGTTCTATAATGTCAGTACATTATCGATCATGTTAAAGCATTAATCATGGATCCCATTAGTCCACAAAATTATATTATTGCAGTTTTTGAATGTTGTAATTGAGAATTACATATAACTCAAAAATTCCAAACTGGAAAACTACAAATTAATACAAATTGACTAATAAATTAAAACATAGCAGTCTATATCATCAATTAAATCCTAATTTGTAAGAACTTGTTTTTGAGTATGGGTGACAAAGTTTCAGAGATACCAAATCAAGTAATGTAGAGAAAGAATGGAAATAAAATCCTAATAAATTGGAAATTTGTTCCTTATACTCCCAAAGTAACAGTTTATTTTTTTTTTATAGTTTAAACAATAATAGCTGATGATCTTACAGAATAAAATCCTAATAGATGGCACAGTAAACATAACAAGGCATCTAAATCGATCGTCAAATGGTATTTATGTATTTGTAATAGATTCAACATAACATGTCTATTCCAAATATTCACATGTTTTTGTTTTATTTTATCCTTTTAAAGTGGTGCTTTTGCTGTTGAATCACTTATTGAAGTTCACTGATACAACTAGTTGGCAGTTAAGGTGTATTTTTCAAAATGTGTGATATGCTACTACTAGTCATGGTATTGTATGGATTTTAAAATTTCTTATACATAATCGTTTTAAATTCAATAATACCAAAAGCAGCTTTTGATGAGTACAATCTTTTTAAAAGAACTGGATATTGGAAGATGATAAATTGTCAAACTACAATCTTTTTAATCGAGCTGGATACTATATCATGTAGTTGGAGCCTGTCAATGCATTAAAGACATGGGAGTGCCTTTTGTTAACTATGAAGTTGCTATGGAACCTCAAAAGAAAAATGATTGTATTTTGGAGTTATTACAAAAGTGCTTTTTAGTGAAGGGTTAGTTACTATGGATCAGATGACTAAAATAATCATATCTGCATATTTTTCCTTATTTTATCTAATCGTGATTTGTATCATAAATCTCAATACTAATCAAACATTTATACTTGGAGTGGTTGAACATAAGAATGCCGGGCTTGACACTTGACCATAACAATTATATATGCATGACAAATTTTCTTCTTTATCTCTGTGTTTGAAAGTGTTTCCTTGTTGTTTTGATTTGCTTGCTTATTTTACATGAATTTTTCCATGCTTACTTGTGTTTTGTATTCCCAACAGAAAGCTATTCAGAGTTTCTTATGGAACGATGGCCGTTGAATTGTCTTTGATGGGTTTATTAATTATCATTTTGTGAAGTTCATATATCATTATGTCAAATGATTCATTTACATTATGTCTTCGTACGTTTGCGTTGTCATTATGCATGTTCGTCGTTGAGCAAAGGGCATATAGGTTTGTAAAATTAGAACTACTTGATGTTGAACTTCTATTATTTGTAACTATATTTCGGGATGTATCACTCTATCCAACTGAGACTTATGTGTGATTTCAGTTGATTGAATTCATGCATTTGCTGCTTTTGTTGTTCGTTGTTTTAACTTCCACATATGTAATTGCATAAAGTGCATGTTGTTAAATGCATATTCCGTTAGTATGTTTATTCATTTATAGTCAAATTCTATATAGATTTGAAACTGTTATTTTTATTTTGGTAGGTCATTTTTAATTTGTAGTTTAAAATCTATTTTTCAAAATAGAAGAACCAAACATCTTTTTCAGAATATTAAAAATATTAAAAATGAAAAAGTGAAAATATGTTTCAAAAACTACAAACTAAAAGCTAAAATTGAAACCAAATGGGGCCTTATATTTTGTACTACCTGAGGAGTAAAAGAGTAAATATAATGAAACCATACATGGTTGGAGCCCTAAGAACGAAAATACCAGTATGCATTAATTAGCCATAAAAGTTATCAAATAAAACATATTATTTTAATGCATTGAATAGGAAACACCAATTCATAAAAGACTGACAGGTCAAAAGGAAAAAAACTATCAATATCTATATGTTTCTTAAAAATGAGGATTTTTTGTGGACAAAATCTCCGTTAACATCCATATTTGTTTGGGCTAACTTATAGATGGGTGGCATAGAGAAAAGATCTTTATTAAAATGAATATTGATAGGAAATGAACATAAACTTGGAA
This sequence comes from Allium sativum, assembly GCA_030737875.1. Classification (NCBI taxonomy): domain Eukaryota; kingdom Viridiplantae; phylum Streptophyta; class Magnoliopsida; order Asparagales; family Amaryllidaceae; genus Allium; species Allium sativum. Next base: position 744,704,079 of record CM060921.1, read on the forward strand.
ATAACCTAAAATTGAATCAATTTACAGACAGCACCATACATATAATTTTTTTTTGCTATATGTGGTACAATAGAACCATACATATATTATTTGCTAAACTTTTCACTTAACACTATTTTATATCTATTTAATTAACCATTTAAAAGTTGCATAGTTAACCGATCATCCTTTTAAACAAAACTAAATCATAAGAAAGAAAGTGTCAAATTACAGTAAGGGATAATGATTCATAGATTTCATTTATAGGTTTTTTTAGTTTAGATTCCATTTTTCATTCCTTTTACTTTTTTCCAAATACAATGTACACAGAATATAATCAAATGAACACAGAGGAAAAAAGAAAATTGGAAATACAGAGGTACCTGATGAAATGAACATACTCTAAATCCATCAATCATATTCCATTGATTTTGTTACAGGAACAGACCATCTACCAAGATGAACAGTATGATTTTTACAATGAACTACTACTTTTCCTTCTGGCCCATCCGGAAAATCAATGACATTGACGCTACCGAAATCAAGATGGAAAGAATCCAAACTCTCTTTTTCTAATTTCAAACTCTGGCAAAGTAATGCAATGTTAATTGATGGGAGGCTAACAGCTACTATATTTTTTTCAGTTTCTGTTTCGTGATCAGTAACAGTTTCATTAGACTGTCAATGTAACAACCCGAATTTTAAAACATGTGGAAACAAGAAATCAAGGTATAATTAAAAATGAAATTAAATATATAAAAATATGTTTAGATAGGTAAATAATGGCGATGCATAAGAAGAATTAATTAATATTTGGAAGAGAAGACAAAATAGTTCGGTAACGGTGTGTGTAACGGAAAAGATAGTAAAATAAGGATAATTAATTTAAGAATCAGGAATTAGGTAAAATGGACTTCACCATTGCGTTCCTCTCGAAAAAATATGCGAAATAGAGTCCAAGTTTTCGAAAATCGGAGTCCGTATGACCAAGATATGGCCAAAACAAGTTTCAGCAGACTTTCTGGCAGACAGAACCGAGTCGACCCTAGAGTCGTCCCTAGAGTCGACCCTAGAGTCGACCTCCCCAGGCCAGGTCGACCCTAGAGTCGACCCCCCCTGTACAGGTCGACCTGGTCGGCCTTGTTTGGCCCAGAACCCATTCTTCAAGCCCGGTATATGTTTTGATGGTCCGGATTGACTCTGGGGTTGATCTAATGGCCTAAATGAGTTTCCTACAACTATAAAAAGACCCTAAGACCTATCCTAAATCATACTATTTCATTTTAGCACTCATGCAGCCGCCATTAAACCTAGAACTCTAAATTAAAAATACAAAGAACAAAATTAAAGAAGACGAAGGATGATTCTTGAAGGCTACAACTAGAAGCTACAACAACTACAACGCTTTAGACAACGGATTTGGGGCTATTTGATTTAAAGTTTTGATTTGGATTGCTTGCTTCATATTGTAAGTTCTATGTCACTTTTTAGTCAAAAACGCTGAAATAACGTGGACATGCTATGAATTGAAACCGGATTTAGGAACTATTATTAATCCATGTTTATATTGTTTAACTTTGAATCAAAATTTGAGGATATTGCTATGTTAATGTTGCAAGTTAAACTTATCACGATGTTGATGTTGTTATGAATCACTTGGGCTTAATTTTATTGCAAGTTGAACAAATACATGTCCATGGAATCATTATGTTCATTGAAATCCTCATGTTGATTAAACCATGCCTATGATGCTAATTAAACCATGTCTATGATATTAATGAAACTATGCCTGTGATGTTAATATTCCTATCATGCTAATGACAAGTTGGGAATTACTAGGTCATGATGAAAGTTTGGAATCGTTATGTTTATAATGCTAGATGAGAATCATTATGTTAAAAATACTAAATTGGAATCCACTATGCCTATTAGAATTACCATGCCTTTAATGATTCATGTTTGTAATAAAATTATTATTATGCCCGCAATGATTATTATGCCTAGGTTGTAAAGTTGAATTCATCATGTTGAACTAAGTTGGAACCATTACTATGCCAAGTTATCATCATGCTAGTATTGAAACCATGTGATATGTTATAGCTTGTTTATTATGCAAGTGATGTTGGAATTGTCACGTATGCCTATCACATGTTTGGGGTTATTCCCCTTTATCTCTTGAATTGTTTATGCTTGTGAACGAAGTACGTTTATATACGTTAGGGATACGATTGTGTAGAATAGGCAAAACTTGAATTGATTATAATCATAAACCGTGAAATTTGGCAAAAGTAGAACATGAAATATGGCACGAAAAACTTGACTTGAACATTCCATAACTTGACTTGAAACATGCCTTTGTTGGGCACGAAATTGACATATGAACATGCTATGAAAATAGCACGAATCTGATAAAAACTTGGGCATGACTTTAGAAAACAAGAAAGTGGCCAACTCGAGGTTGGGTTGACTTTGTAGTGTAAACCTGCCCGGAACCGCCCGGCAAACCCAGTTGCTACAAACAATAGGATCCAATGTGGGTAGTGGGTCACGTCGCGCTTGAAACCCGAGGTTGGGTTGAGTTCGTAGCGTAAACCTGCCCGGAACTGCCCGGCAAATCCAGTGGCTACGAACAATAGGATCCAATGTGAGTGGTTTGGTGCATTAACGAATCAATTAATGCCAATTAGGGTTAAGTCATGAACATGAAAAGACAACTTAACCAACTTGAACACGATTTGTAGGGCTAAGTCATGAACTTGAAACAACAACACTTAGCCAACTTGACATGACACGTAGGCGGGTTAAGTCACGAATTTAAATGACATACTTAACCATCTTGACACGACTAGACTGGAAAAGGATTAAGTCATGAATTACATGACTTAATCGGTTAGGCGGGTTATGTCACGAATTACATGACCTAATCTGTTAGGCGAAACCCTAGACACGACCCTTTTCAGCAGTAACCCTCTAGATGTATCAAGGTACCTTGGGGCTAGGCCGGGTGGGGCACGATTACTGGGCTGATTGTAAGAGGTGAACGACGGCAGTGGGGTATGCCAGTGTAGGTTCGGTGGACTACGGTCGTGCATGTATTCCGGGGCAGGCAATGGGTATCCGTAGATTTATCTGTGCATCTTGAATCGTTTCAGGGGTTGACACCCTAGGGCTGATACACCCGAAGGTGGACCCAGCACAGGTGACTACATTCGTGATTAGCCGTATGACACGGACACTTGACGAGATAGAACTTGTAGGGAGCCGATCGACTAGATAATCGCTCCGTAGGACCCCGTACTTGGGTCAGACCCCGTTTCAGGGTCATTTCATGATATTGGGCGGCTGGATTTATTTCGTGATTAACTTATGATATGGGCCTAGTACACTAGTACAGTCGATGCAACGAATCTCGAACATGTGATGCTTTACTTGACTTGTCTTGACTTATCCTGATCACCTTAGTCTATCTTGTTCACCTTGACACCATTCTTAAGTTTAGTTCCAGTTCATACATGACAGGTTGTTTTAACCGTTTTTATACTGAAAGTCACTAGGACTTACTCAGTCTTTATGACTGACCCTTTTCCTTTTGCCTCTTTTTCTTTCGTTCCCCCCCCCCCCAGGTTCTCAGGGATGAAACACTAGCTCTTAGCTTGTATATCACTTGCTTTGGCTCAGCATGTACGGTTTGCTATGGCTGCTTCTTTTTACTGCACTTGGGGAATAAGATGTTTTTCTGTTTTTAAGTTATTGCTTCTTTGGCTATTATTACAAGACAGTTGTAATGAAGTTATTTGAAATGTTTGTAAGAGACATGGTTTATTTTGGAATGAAATGAAGTTCTGTTTTGCTCATAAATTTTTCCGCTGTTTACTTACTTATTTATTTATGTTCTGTCTTGTGATAATTCTGTGATGTTATCTCGATAATACCTCTCCAAAACTAGTGCATTCCCTTTGTGAGTGACCCTAGCCGAGGTTGGGTGTTACACTTGGTATCAGAGCAGAAGGTTGCCAAGACTGGGCAAAAGTTTTGAAAACCTTTTGAATTTCTTTTTTCAATGCCATTTACAAAGAAGCACTTTTCAAGAAAAGTTGGTTTATTTTAAAAGGCTATTCCCCAAAAAGCCATTAGCACAATCTTTGTTTCCTCGTTTGAATCTTTTCCTTTTTCGTTTTCAGCTTATCATGGCCGACGATCTTAATCTTCCCGAGGGTGTCAATATACCCACTTGGTTCCATCGTTTCCTCGAGGCTCGGGCTAATGTGACAGGCCCAGCCAATCCTCCTCCTCATCCTCCTCAACCCCCGCGAGAAATCGCTTTTTCAAAGATATGCAAGGACTTTAAGGCCATGTGCGGAAAGGATTTCCTAGGAACTGAAACTTTTGTTGAGGCACGGAATTGGTTGAAGGAAACTGAAGACTTGTTTGTTATCTATGAGGTAGAGGACAATAGGAAAGTACAGTTGGCAGCGTGGCTCATGAAAGTGGGAGCTTCTTATTGGTGGGAAGTCACCAACGCTTCTAGGCCCATTGAGACTTGGGCGGACTTTAGAGGGAGATTTGGGCTTAAGTTCTTATCATCGGCAGAGGAGAGTCTCCAAATGGAACGGTTTCTGGCCCTTAAACAAGGAAATATGGCAGTTAAAGAATACGTGAATCGTTTCAATCAGCTTGCTCGCTTCGGATTGGAGTTAGTCAACACTCCTCAGAAAAAGGCACTACGTTTTGCATGAGGCTTGAACGAGCCACTACATGGTTTGGCCATGACTCATGTGCCCATGGGGCGACCTTTGAAAGCTTGGTGGATATGGCCCTACTGTATGAGGAAGATAAGAAGGGCAAGAAAGAGGTCAAGCCCAACGATTCTCAGAATAAGAAGGTAGACTCCGAGAAGGGAGACAAGAACGACAACTCACGTGATAAAAGGAAATGAAATTTCTGTGGCACGGAAGGGCAAATAGCCAAGGATTGTAGAAAGAGGAAGAGAAAGCAAGGTGAATGTTTTCATTGTGGGGAGATTGGACACATCAGCAAGGACTGCCCTAAGAAGCAGACCGGACCTTCTGGGGGTACATCTTTAACTTCTTTTTCTAGATGCTTTGTTTTATCTTGTTTCTCTCCTCGATCCTATCTTGAGAACCATAGGTAGAATCTTTTTGGATGTAAACATGTAATTGAAACATGTTATGATTGCATAATGGTTGCAAGTGGTCGCAAGTGGTTGCTCGTGGATGCATGAATACACATTAGGCACTAGATCGGCTCAGTCACAGTTTCATACTTGCATATGCATGAGTGTTTATTTTGGAAACTTGGTTGTGCTATCATTCGGTTTTTTCATATGATTGAATGTTTGTGCACTCATGTAGAAATTATGAATTATAATAGGAAAATTTTGCATACATATTGGATTCATTTCACTAAACATAGTTTGCATTTGAAAGGATCAATCAGGCCTGATCATTTGCATTAGATAAGGAACATATACACACACTTTCTGCATATGTTCATACAGCATTAGAAATCTTTTAAGGACAATGATTGCTAATGGATGATGTTTTGAGTAGATGGATGATGGATGGTAGGACACATTCTTCTTAACTTGCAGATTTCGGGGACGAAATCCTTTAAGGAGGGGAGAATGTAACAACCCGAATTTTAACAACATGTGAAAACAAGAAATCAAGGTATAATTAAAAATGAAATAAAATATATAAAAATATGTTTAGAGAGGTAAATAATGGCGATGCATAAGAAGAATTAATTAATATTTGGAAGAGAAGAAAAATTAGTTCGGTAACGGTGTGTGTAACAGAAAAGATAGTAAAATAAGGATAATTAATTTAATAATCAGGAATTAGGTAAAATGGACTTCACCATTGCGTTCCTCTCGAAAAAATACGTGAAATAGAGTCCGAGTTTTCGAAAATCGGAGTCCATATGACCAAGATATGGCCAAAACAAGTTTCAGCAGACTTTCTGGCAGACAGAACCGAGTCGACCCTAGAGTCGACCTCCCCAGGCCAGGTCGACCCTAGAGTCGACCCTAGAGTCGAATCCCCCTGTACAGGTCGACCTGGTCGGCCTGGTTTGGCCCAGAACCCATTTTTGAAGCCCGGCATGTGTTTTGATGGTCCGGATTGACTCTAGGGTTGATCTAATGGCCTAAATGAGTTTCCTACAACTATAAAAAGACACTAAGACCTAGCCTAAATCATACTATTTCATTTTAGCACTCATGCAGCCGCATTAAACCTAGAACTCTAAATTAAAAATACAAAGAACAAAATTAAAGAAGACGAAGGATGATTCTTGAAGGCTACAACTAGAAGCTACAAAAACTATGACGCTTTAGACAACGGATTTGGGGCTATTTGATTTAAAGTTTTGATTTGGATTTCTTGCTTCATATTGTAAGTTCTATGTCACTTTTTAGGCAAAAACGTTGAAATAAAGTGAACATGCTATGAATTGAAACCGGATTTAGGAACTATTATTAATCCATGTTTATATTGTTTAACTTTGAATCAAAATTTGAGAATATTGCTATGTTAATGTTGCAAGTTAAACTTATCATGATGTTGATGTTGTTATGAATCACTTGGGCTTAATTTTATTGCAAGTTGAACAAATACATGTCCATGGAATCATTATGTTCATTGAAATCCTCATGTTGATTAAACCATGCCTATGATGCTAATTAAACCATGTCTATGATATTAATGAAACTATGCCTGTGATGTTAATATACCTATCATGCTAATGACAAATTGGGAATTGCTAGGTCATGATGAAAAGTTGGAATCATTATGTTTATAATGCTAGATGAGAATCATTATGTTAAAAATACTAAATTGGAATCCAATATGCCTATTAGAATTACCATGCCTTTAATGTTTCATGTTTGTAATAAAATTATTATTATGTCCGCAATGATTATTATGCATAGGATGTAAAGTTGAATTCATCATGTTGAACTAAGTTGGAGCCATTACTATGCCAAGTTATCATCATACTAGTATTGAAACCATGTGATATGTTATAGCCTGTTTATTATGCAAGTGATGTTGGAATTGTCACGTATGCCTATCACATGTTTGGTGTTATTCCCTTTTATCTCTTGAATTGTTTATGCTTGTGAACAAAGTACGTTTATATACGTTGGGGATACGATTGGGTAGAATAGGAAAAACTTGAATTGATTATAATCATAAACCGTGGAATTTGGCTTAAGTAGAACATGAAATATGGCACGAAAAACTTGACTTGAACATTCCATAACTTGACTTGAAACATGCCTTAGTTGGGCACGAAATTGACATATGAACATGCTATGAAAATAGCACGAATCTGATAAGAACATGGGCATGACTTTAGAAAACAAGAAAGTGGCCAACTCGAGGTTGGGTTGAGTTTGTAGTGTAAACCTGCCCGGTACCGCCCGGCAAATCCAGTTGCTACAAACAATAGGATCCAATGTGGGTAGTGGGTCACATCGCGCTTGAAACCCGAGGTTGGGTTGAGTTCGTAGCGTAAACCTGCCCGGAACTGCCCAACAAATCCAGTGGCTACGAACAATAGGATCCAATGTGAGTGGTTTGGTGCATTAACGAATCAATTAATGCCAATTATGGTTAAGTCATGAACATGAAAATACAACTTAACCAACTTGAACACGATTTGTAGGGCTAAGTCATGAACTTGAAAAGACAACACTTAGCCAACTTGACATGACACGTAGGCGGGTTAAGTCACGAATTTAAATGACATACTTAACCATCTTGACACGACTAGACTGGAAAAGGATTAAGTCATGAATTACATGACTTAATCGGTTAGGCGGGTTAGGTCACGAATTACATGACCTAATCTGTTAGGCGAAACCCTAGACACGACCCTTTTCAGCAGTAACCCTCTAGATGTATCAAGGTACCCTGGGGCTAGGCCGGGTGGGGCACGATTACTGGGCTGATTGTAAGAGGTGAACGACGGCAGTGGGGTATACCAGTGTAGGTTCGGTGGACTACGGTCGTGCACGTATTCCGGGGCAGGCACTAGGTATCCATAGATTTATCTGTGCATCTTGAATCGTGTCAGGGGTTGACACCCTAGGCTGATACACCCGAAGGTGGACCCAGCACAGGTGACTACATTCGTGATTAGCCGTATGACACAGACACTTGACGAGTTAGAACTTGTAGGGAGCCGATCGACTAGATAATCGCTCCGTAGGACCCCGTACTTGGGTCAGACCCCGTTTCAGGGTCGTTTCATGATATTGGGCCGTGGGATTTATTTCGTGATTAACTTGTGATATGGGCCTAGTACACTAGTACAGTCGATGCAATGAATCTCGAACATGTGACGCTTTACTTGACTTGTCTTGACTTATCCTGATCACCTTAGTCTATCTTGTTCACCTTGACACCATTCTTAAGTTTAGTTCCAGTTCATACATGACAGGTTGTTTTAACCGTTTTTACACTGAAAGTCACTAGGACTTACTCAGTCTTTATGACTGACCCTTTTCCTTTCGCCTCCATTTCTTTCGTTCCCCCCCCCCCAGGTTCTCAGGGAGGAAACACTAGCTCTTAGCTTGGATATCACTTGCTTTGGCTCAGCATGTACGGTTTGCTATGGTTGCTTCTTTTTACTGCACTTGGGGAATAAGCTGTTTTTCTGTTTTTAAGTTATTGCTTCTTTGGCTATTATTACAAGACAGTTGTAATGAAGTTATTTGAAATGTTTGTAAGAGACATGGTTTATTTTGGAATGAAATGAAGTTCTGTTTTGCTCATAAATTCTTCCGCTGTTTACTTAATTATTTATTTATGTTCTGTCTTGTGATAATTCTGTAATTTTATCTCGATAATACCTCTCCAAAACTAGTGCATTCCCTTTGTGAGTGACCCTAGCCGAGGTGGGGTGTTACAGTCAAACTTCTTAGTGTCTACTAAATTTAGTCCCACAATAACTCTAGCATTTTACATACCAACATGTTAAATAAAAAAAATAAAAAAGTTACCAAGTTTATTATAAACAATACATTACTATAAAATATTATAACACATAACCAAATTTTGTTATCATTTTATTGAAAAAAATAAATAGAATTGGTACTTTATTCATTTTCTAAAAACTCTTTGTCATGATTTCTCATTTCATATGGTTTTAATGAGAAAAGTTGTATGGACATTCTTGTGAAATTAATAAGATGATGATAAGTTTTGAATGATCTGACTAGGCATTTTTAGAAAATGCATTACAACCACTAAAACATCAGTCCAAAGCGTCGTACGACTTACCACTTGAGCTAAGGATATAGCATAGAAGTACATTACATAAACTATTGTGTACCGTAATATTGAAAATCAGTACGATCATCTCCACACTTGCATGATTCATAATCAGACCATGAAATTCTTATGCACAAAGAACACTTGTATGGTTCATCATTCGACCATGTCATTAAATTCTCATGCACAAAGAACACTTGCATGACTTTTGATAATAAATATGAACTCAGCTACATTGGCAAATTGCATATTCCTAACAATGCCCATGGCTATCCATAACTGGATGCAAATGCAAACAATTTCTTGAAAATCCCATCCAAGCTTTTGCAATCAAATCTAGTCTATTTTAACAGTTAGCTTGAAAAATGATGTTTTAACTGAGTGTTAAATAACATTATTTGTGTTCAATAATAAACAATAACGATATCTGATGGTAGTAGAAATCAGTAAAGCATTAAAATATTGGACACATAGATTTAAATTTCCAAACAGTGCACTTAGGAAAACGAATATGAATTTCTAGCTTCTTAGAATAAAATGAATTAAAACGCTAATGCTTTGTCAAATCATTATTGAAAACAGCCATGTTTCTGATTTCTTTTTCTTCTTCTTAAACATTGGGTTTGAACTGTATAATTCATTTTTACATACTCGTCTCAATATATATTGCAAGAGCGTTAGTTTCTTACTCCAATAGCCCAAATATTTATCACAAAAATCGAATTTGCCCGCTTTTAAATTATTTCATGTATAGTCTCTACAACATTCAGACTGAAATTATAAATTTGTACTTGGAGAACAGCGCGACATAAGAATAAATAATGTTTTCCCACGGAAAGATGAATTAACTTTTCAAATTAATAGATTATGTGTTGATAGATTATAAAAAGTAATTCTTCCATGATCAAAATTGATAACTCCAAAACATGTTATGAAGTTCGTCATAGTGCATAAAATAAAAATAAATCACCAGCTCAACGACAAATAACACGAATTCAATATCTATTCTCAACCTTATTCAGCAATTCAAGGGATAGATAACAAAGAAAAATTGGATTTGAGACGGTAAAATGAAAGTGTACCAGGATCGAATTTGAGACGGCCAGAAGAACCGAAGGAGGGCTCGGCTGCCTCACCGGAGGAGGAGGCGGAATTTACTTTTTGATTGAATAAAAGTTCTGGCGGATCAGATTTGAAGAGAAAGAGGTGGATTTGAGGGTTTTTCTCTAAGCCTTCTCTTTTCATGTTCTGCGACTTCGTTATTAGAGGGACTCTTGTTCTGCAGAGATAATAGATGAAAAGCTCATAGTCAGTAGTCAAAAGTTTAAAGTTCAAAAATGCACATTACAGTGGCATTCTAATCACCCTTAATCACCAAAACTTCAAAAACTCAAAAATATAAACAGCTATGAGTGCTCATCAACAAAAAAAAAGTGCACAGCCAGTCAATTTCAGAAGAAAACTTTAGTAAAGAGAAAATCAACAACATATATTATTAGCTAGCACTCATGCAATTGACAGATTAATTTTTTATGTGCCACAAATGAATGGTCCAAATTACAGTATATGGGAACAGTGGTCAAAATTGAATACTCCAATATGTGCAAAAAGGGATTCAGTGCAAAAAGGGATTCGAAACAAGAAACCGGTTTCAATCTTCGATTACTGAATTGAACTAAAATATTGATAGAAATTTCAGATTTACACTGCATCGTTTTGATAACTGCCTTACAAATAAAAATTGGCAATTGCTAAAAGAATTTAGTACTAATTAATCACTGTAGAGTATTGAAAGTAATTTACAAGAAATTTTGAAATTTGCATAACTAGTTCTGAGGTAATTACATAAAATGCTTAGCTTTAATAGCTTATCAACTTTCAAATAAGGGTATTAATACCCAACTCAGTAATTAATCTACTCTACTAGCTTACTATATCTTTTCAACTAAGATGTAGCATGCATGCCTTTGTAATACATATATATGTACTATTAACATAATTAACTCTCTCATTTAAATTTTACATGAATTATTATTTAAAACAAGGTTGTAGATGTAGATTTTAAGTTGGGAAATTATCTACTGTACCTAACCCAGACAAGAAGAGTGAACATCTATCAAATGAGAAACGTATACTTAAATTACAATAAATTCAAATCCTTGAATGTTGATTCCACTTCAGGATTTGATATAGCAGGCAACTTACAAGAGACGACGCTGAATGGTCACCTCGAAAGGAAGGAACAACATCAAAAGAGAGAGCACCGACAAAGAAATATGACAACTTACCTGAATCGGTAGCTCGATTTGACAACGACGATGCTTAGAACTTGGAGGCGGATTCCCCTATGTGATTGAGTTTGGATGTAGAGACGACGGAGAAACCAGAGATAGGCAAATGCTTGATTTTGGGATTCGCAGCAGGATTTGGGATTTAGGATTGTGGGAAAGCAAGCGGGGAACGAAAATTAACTGAAGCGGGACACGAAAGTGAGGAGTAAATAAGGGTGGAAAACAAGAGATTACTGTCGTCCACTAAGAACAACGAAAAAGGGCTAAGACAGAAAAACAAACTTTATTCCATGTTTTTATGCCTGACTTTAGAAAAATTTCAAAATATTATTTTAGATTTCGTGAAAGTCAAAATATTTACTTCAATTTTTTAAAAAAAATTATTATATTTAACATTTAACTATGGTTATTAAATATCAAATAATAAATATTTCACACCAATTACTAGTTATTAATATTAGCCTTAATTTTTGATTATTTATTAGAAATTAGTTAAAAGTAATTGCTAATTATTAAAAATTATTTATTAAATGTCACTTCATATTTATTAATTATTAATTATCAATTACTACACATTGCTTCTTTATAATAATTGGACATGAATAGTCAACGATCACATATAACGAAACCATCAATTTTCTGAAAATTTTATATCAACATAAACATTTATTTAATATAAATTAAAAAATACTTAAAATTTTGATTCATACAAAAAATTATTATTAATTATTAATTACTCCTTAATAGTAATATTAATTAATTAATTATTATTTATTGATTAATAATTTATTAATTATTTATTATTTACACATATTCATATTTCAAATTAATTATTAATTTTTGTCCATTAGTTTTTTATTATTAACTAATTATAATTACTTAATAGTCATTTGCTTATTTATTATTTTTTAACTATTAAAAATAAATTACTAATTATTAAATATTAATTATTTTATAATAATTAATAAATACTATTGATTCCTAAGTTTATTATTAATTATTATAAAATATTAATATAATTTGTTATTAAATATAGATATATTATAAACATGAAGTTTGGAACAGGCATCTGTTACAACTAACAAAATGGAAGCTTGTAAAAATATGTTTATTACAACTTTAGGGAATTGACTGTTGTAAAAAACATTTATTACAACCGTGCTTTTCCCACAGTTGTAAAATTAAAGTTGTAATATGGTGTTTTTGTTGTAGTGGTAATGATAAATGCTGATTGACTGCTGTGTGATTATTGTTTGGTTGAATTGCTGATGTATTGGTTGAAATTATAGATAACAATATATATATAAATCGTTATAAGAATATTTCATATCGAAATGAAATCAATGTTATTATATTGTTTAACATCTGTGGATGCAGGGAAACAGGTCAGAGGAATCCAACTGGATTCCTCAACATTTATTCTACTGTTTTTCATATATTGTAATATATGATGTGATATAAAATCTATTGTTGATTATGTGTGTTTGAATGATATCGATCATTGCTATTTGGTATTTTAAATACCATATATAATACTGGAATTAAAATGGGAATTTTCAATGTGTATGTTGAAAATAAAATATATTTATATAAAATCAAATGATTTTATAAAAAGGAATTTGAAAGTGGATGTTGAATAGAAAAGGAAATATTTGCAAAACAAATATAAAAGGAAATATTTATGAAATAAATATGATATTGAAAAGGGAAACATTTATATGAAATAAATAGTTCATATATAGGATATTGAAAAAGGGAATATTTATATGAAATAAATAGGATATTGAAAAGGAAATATTTGGAAAAAGAATAGAGTTTTATAAAAAGATAATTTTACATTAGAAAGGTTTGGAACCGTGCTTCGCGCACGGGTGTAACATGACATTAATTTAAAGTAAATATTTTGCAAATAAAATATAATAAATGGATTTGGGATTTGAATTAGGAATTTAAATGGAATTACTGAAATTAGAACTGACTGGAAATTACTTGAGTTGAATGGCTTTCTGGGTATCGATCTGATGTTGGTTTCGGCCTTCGGGGTTAATACGTAGGGGGTTGTTCTCTTACTAGTTTACAGTTAGAGACTAATATACGTAAAAAGATAGTCACGTGTGGATCAGAAATGGAAACGTTTTCTGAAGTGACCCGAACTTCCCCGGTCTCCGAAGTAAAGAGAAAGAACGAATTACTTTGAGGACAAGACGAACCAGAATGCAAACGGAAGAACATTTCATTGTCAATTACAACAATTCCATCAGAATACAAGAATATACATCACAAATTATCAAAGATTACAACAAGTTACATAGCAGCGGAAAATAATACAATATACAACTGAAGGAGATATACGGATACAAAGCTTTCCGGATATCATTCCAGCTGTGAACCAGGTTCCTGTGAATATAAATCTGCAAAACAAAAACTACTAGCTGCCCGTGTCAAAATAAGGGCACCCAGAGTTTAGATTAAAACAATAAACTCCAGGTGAGTCATGGGACTGGTGTGAGAACTAAAAAAGTTATTAATCTTAATTTCTAAAGTTAGGTAAATCAAGGGACCACGCCGTATAATACGGAACGGGTTTCCTCCCAAGAACACCAGTGCATAAAACAACAACGCAATGCTAAATAAAGAACAATGAAGCTATTATAAACCCAGGTCCCATCACACAATGCAACGCAAGCCGGAGGATAGGGTTTTTACCTTATAATAGCCAAGAATGCTTGGTACGTGAAATTTCATCTTTTATTATTACTATATAGGGTCAAAACAATTTCATATCATAAGTATCAATCATAGACGGCGTAAGCGCCCCATCCCACTTTGTTGCCATACTAGGCTCTACAATCAAAACCGCACATGTCACGTATTGGAAGCAGGATTTCCATCTGTGAATCGAGGCAAAAGATAGTCCTCTACCTATTCGAGACGCTCTAGCCCATGTCTCAGGAACAGCCGCAACTGCCCCTTGGATCATCAGGGCCGGTCCACCGATGTGGATTATTATGCCTGAACACTACGTTTCCCCGCCCTTTGGGGCGTCAATGAGTCAACGAATGACTCCACCGGCTTCACATAGTCATCGATATATCCGAGGCGCCTCGCAACAGCAACAACCACATAAGTCAAACTCGTCATGGCGTGTAAAACCACGGACGCCACTTCAAACTAGAAGGAAACGCATGCACTCCCTGATGTCCTCTCCCATTTCTGGTTCACAACCGGGGCGTGAGGCTCGCGAATCAACGTTACACAAAGCTATGCAACACAGGTCGTGCTTTGATCATCAACCACAAGACTTTGCTTTTCAACAGAAGCCTTGATCAATTGCCACTTAGGCATGCCACACAGGCAATTCACTCCATGTGATGGATATCCATCAATATATAACCCTTGAGCTCGTATGTCTTAGAGAAGGGCGTTAAGCAAGAGTATAAATTCTCTACCGCCAAACTGATATATATTTAATAGAAATCAATCACACAGACTGAAATCCAATGTTTGACACACAGTCCATTTACAAGTCCGTTCTGGGTTTGAACGAAACCGGAGGCACCTTGTACCTCGCTTATCCATCGACCTCCAAGTACGTCTGGACGACCACTAACTGATTCCCTCCTATTGAGTGTACGGCCCAATCAAGTTCATCAGTAACCACCCAAACGACGTGAAGACCTCCGGTCTTCAACCACCGTCTTCATTTTCGACTCATCGTCGAATCAGTTATTCAGAATGGGATAAACCCAGTCTTTCTGAATAACTCACGTATATAATAAACAAGTGTTACACAAACACAACATACGCCTCATTCTAATTCGTCAGTCACTAACCACAAATTAGCAAGAGAATAATTCCCCGAATATTAACCCCGCAGGCTGAAATCAACATCAGATCAATACCCAGGAAACCATTCCGCTTAGCTAACCTACAGTTAGTTTCTAAATTTCACATTCTTAGGGAATGGTTCCCATCAATTCTATCAAAGATAAATTCTTTTAAATTTATTTTTTAATCTTCCTTTGAATATCACTTCAAACTAGTCGAGATTAATGAACCTTACCGAAGTAATCATTTATTTTAATTTCCCAGTCCCAACCTATTCATCCCACGAAGTAAAACTGGTAATACTTCATATCTAACACCATGGTGTTATCGTTAAATTCAATTACCATTTCCCATTTCACGGTGATAATTTCTTATGATTTTACACAAATTATTACTATTTTTGACAATTTTATCAAGGCCCGTACAATCGATTTCCATCAACGGCCATCGAACTGCACTTACAATGGCCTTTTCCAAATTTGATTTGGACATAATTCCAAATCCAACCGTTAGATTTTTAATTTTTAATATTCGTTAGAAAGCTCTTTTCGATACGAACCCAACGGTTCTAGTTTTAGGAGAATCCGACGGTCGGATCTCCCGTAATATGCACTCGAAGTCAATGGTCGAAATTCGTGAACTACCGCGGCGCGGCGCGTTCTATTCAGGCCATTATATTATATATATAATATAGATAATATATACTTCATTGGTTCCCTTTTAAAACATATTTTATAAATCGTTTTGAATTCCTTTTCGAAACGATTTCAACTTCATTTCAAATTCAAATCAAAATTGAATTTTTCCTTATAAATTCGTTTTAAATTCATTTCAAATTGATTTCAATTCAAATCAATTTTTAATTTAATTTCAGTTCGTTCTCAATTCAATTCAGTTCGAATTCAATTCTATTCAATTCAAATTCATTTCTATTCTATTTCAATTCGTTTTCAATTTAATTAATTCGAATTTCATTTCAAAATATTCGATTATGAAATCACTTTTCAATATTCATTATAAAAACGAATATAATCGATATAAATATCGTTCACGTCAAAATGGCATCAATCTAATCAACACGGCTTCATATATTTCTATTTTCAAATATTCTATTTCTAATAATTCTTTTTCAAATATTTCTATTCAAATATTTTATTCAAATAGTTCTCTTCAAATATTCTATTTCAAAACTGGAATGAGGCCCAATCAATTACCATAGATTTTATTCCTATGGATTTCCATACAACGCATGTATATATCAACAAAGACAAATAATCAACCATCATCCAAAGTGCATTCTACACTGTATAAGCATCAAATATAAGTATTCAACACTTATAATAGTCTGTCAATCAATCGATCAACATACAACTGATTACTGGGATTAGTGCATGTCATATATTATCCCAAAACCCGTGTGGGGTTTCAAACAATCAAACACAGATTTTATTTGTGTAGTTGGGCGATGTGTAAAATTTATCATCCCAGTCAATATCAGTCAAATGTGTGTATATAAACAAATTGTTCGATTTGTTTATATTTATTTCATTTTAAATACACGTTAAAAATTATATTTTTAACTATAAAATATTTTCCCCTATAAAATATTTTATTTCATTTCACATCACACCACACAATCAACTACACATCAGAATCAAACAAACAAGCATACTAGCCGTCCATGGTCTGTGGACAATGGGTGTCGGGTGCTACTAAACACCGTCTGCATCGTAGTATATATTTCAAATTAGAAATAAAAATAAAAGTGAGCAGTTCTCACATTGGGGTTCCACTCCGCCATTTCATTTCTGAATGGTTCAAATTTTTCCTAAATTCCAATGCGACCTTTTTCCCGCTGTCCACATGAAAAATCACATTTTTAATATGATGTTTATTTTAAAAATCACATTTTTATAATGGCAATCTAATTTTTATCGTTACTTCATATATATAAAAATCGAATTTTTATCTTTACTTCTTATATAAAAGATCATATTTTTAAACCGATATTCATATAATAAAAATCACTTCTTTCTATAAAAAAAATCTAAAATTTTCACTTTTAAAAATACGATCTTTTTGCCTTTTAAAAATACGATGTTTTTGCTTTAAAAAATATAAGCTTTACTTTATTAAAAATCATAACTTTTATTAAATAAATAAAAAAAATCAAACCTTTTTATACATAAAAATCTCAACTTCACTACGATGTTCACGCTATAAAAATCAAAACTTTATCGTAGAAAGATCAAATTCTTTTCTTGCTAAAGATGAAATCTTTATTCCTAAGCCAAATATATAAAAATAAATTTTTATAACTAATTTATTTATATAAATAAAACTGAAAATCATAAACTGCAAATCCTAGATTCACTAAACTGAAATCAAACTAAAAACTGATTTAATTAAATAATATTACCTTTTCTTTGAGGGGGGAGTTTTTACTGTCGCTCGCGTTGGTGGTGGTGGGTCTGGAAGGTGGCGCGGAGGTCAGGCGGAGGTCGCGGGTGCGTCGAGCTTCAGGGGGGCTACGTCGAATGGGTGTCTCGATTTAGGGGTGATGGATTTCATCGGAGAAGGGGGCGACTGGGGGAGGAGATGAAGAGGAAGGAGGCGACGAAGAGGGGGGAGGCTGTCCGGGGAGCGGCGGCTGGTGGTGAGGCCGGTGGCGCGACCTGTGGCGAGGGGGGATGCGGGGTTCCGATGGGGCCTCGCGATTTTTTTTCTTTCTCTTATTTGTCTCTTCGATCTGAACTGAAGAGGAAAAAAGTGGGGTCAACGGTTTATTTTTTTATTTAATTATTTAATTTCAAAAAGCGACTTTTAGTTTCATCCTCGAAATCGAACCCACCGCCTGTCGTCCAAAGCTCATTACCCCCATTCCGAACACAATGGGATATGCATCGTAAGCTGGTTCGATCGTTTCGATCAGTTTTCGTCCAAATCAAAATATAACTCAATATATTGAATTTGAACGCGCATTTCAATTTACTGGGGCCACATACTAACTTTAAAAATTCCCGAAAAATATTTCCTAGCTTTGTATTGATGATACGGTCTTTACAAAACTAATTTCGTTGAATTCTGAGACCATTTGAAAAATGGCCATTTTCCAGTCGATTAAATTCAATTGAAATGGTCAAAACACATTTACCATCGCCACGCTCACATATTGATTCGAAAAATTACGAAATTTGAAACCTAGCAAAAACTTGACATCACGGATCCAACAAAAGTGGTTTCGTCGAAATCCGAGGCCGTTTGCAAAATTTCTATTTTTAAGGGCTTGAATTACATAGCTATTACTCTGCAATTTCAACTGGACCTATGTTTTGATTCCCGCTGTGAAATTTCAATTTTTCGGATTTGTTGGAAAGATATTCTCAATTAGATTCAAATATTTTTTGTTTCACTAAAATCCGGTTTATTTTGTATCCTGTACATCCATTTGAATTTTGAAATCGAATTATCGAACTATCGCGCCATTTTCAATTCCTTTTATATATATAAATAAATATTTATATTCTAACGACGATGCATATAAATGTATACGTTCGAATTCTATTCAAAATAAATCTCTTGTCGATATTATTTAAAATAATTCATTTTAAATAATCAAAATTCGCTAAAATTGCCAAAATAAAAATTTTAAATTGGCCTAGATTTCCGGGTTATTACAATCTCCCCCACTTAAACTTTTCGTCCCCGAAAAGGAACAAAGCCGAAAGTTGTTTCACAAATCAATTCAACTTCCAGTATTTTCACTACGGCTTAAGTTCTTCAACTTTTCAGTTTCAAAGAACTTTTCACATTTTTCAAAAATTTGGCTAACACCCTAAATTTTCGAATTTTTTTGCCATAACTCCCTACAACGGGGACTTCGGAATATTTCATATAGGCTCCCATGGCCTTCTTCAATCAAAAAGAAAAAGAAAAAGCCAAGCGGCTAGCCAAGCGGCTTATAAAATCATCATCACCCAAACAAAACAGTAAATTATGGTAAACATGTACCTATTTGTCGGGCAAACAATTTTATTCTTCTGCTATGCCCTCCTTGCTATGACCTGTTCAATAGATATACATGTACTATGCATGCAAATGCGACAAATTTTCAATACAATTCACTTTTTGGTACAATTTGACTAAATGGTTCAAATTTTAATTAATCAAACAATAATCAAACAACACAACCATCAATCAATTAGTTGATTACCATTTCAAACACATAATTTTGTTATATAGTCAAAAATCACATTTTTGATGCCAAATCACAACAATAGGCGGTATCTAATTTTGGTTCTCACACCAGTCAATAGAAAATATATAAATATCACACCTTCGACACTCGAACTCCAATTCTGATGATGAAGCTTCAATCATCAGAACCATCTCCAGGAGACTAGAGTGTGATTCTATATCTATCCAGTATATTAAAATCTCGAATACCCGTGGATCAGACGTGTACGCAAAATCTTTATATACTGGATTGTCCAAATCAATATAAATAAATATTCAAATACGTATAAAACGATTTAAATTTCAAATCAAAGTTTGTTTTCGTTTTAATTTTTCAAAACAACACTCTTCACCCTCGTTCTAGGATACTACTGATCACATCTCTAACGAGTTATTCCCATTGGATATTACTAATCTAATTTCTGATGAATTCTTTCGTTTGGTTCTAATGTGTCATGTTCTCGAGCTTTGTAAACCAAAGCTCTGACACCAAATGAAGCGATCCGAACTTCCCCGATCTCCGAAGAGAAGAGAAAGAACGAATTACTTTGAGGACAAGACGAACCAGAACGCAAACGGAAGAACATTTCATTGTCAATTACAGCAATTCCACCAGAATACAAGAATATACATCAAAAATTATCAGAGATTACAATAAATTACATGGCAGTGGAAAATAATACAATATACAACTGAAGGAGATATACGGATACGAAGCTTTCCGGATATCATTCCAGCTGTGAACCAGGTTCCTGTAAATATAAATCTGCAAAACCAAAACTATTAGTTGCCTGTGTCAAAATAAGGGCACCCAGAGTTTAGGTCAAAACAATAAACTCCAAGTCAGTTATGGGAATGGTGTGAGAACTAAAACAGTTATTAATCTTTATTTCTACAGTTAGGTAAATCAAGGGACCACGCCGTATAACACGGAATGGGTTTCCTCCGAAGAACACCAGTGCATAAAACAACAGCGCAATGCTAAATAAAGAACAATGAAGCTATTATAAGACCAAGGTCCCATCACACAATGCAACGCAAGCCGGAGGATAGGGTTTTTACCTTATAATAGCCAAGAATGCTTGGTACGTGAAATTTCATCTTTTATTATTACTATATATTGTCAAAACAATTTCAAATCGTAAGTATCAATCATAGACAGCATAAGTGCCCCATCCCACTATGTCGCCTACTAGGCTCTATAATCAAAACCGCACATGTCACGTATTGGAAGCTGGATTTCCATTTGTGAACCGAGGCAAAAGATAGTCCTCTACCGATTCGAGACGCTCTAGCCCGTGTCTCAGGAACAGCCGCAACTGCCCGTTGGATCGTCAGGGTCGGTCCACCGATGTGGATTATTATTCCTGAACACTATGTTTCCCAACCCTTTGGGGCGTCAACGAATCAACGAATGACTCCATCGGCTTCACATGGTCACCGATATATCCGAGGCGCCTCGCAACAGCAACAACCACATAAGTCAAACTTGTCAGGGCGTGTAAAACCACTGACGCCACTTCTAACTAGAAAGAAACGCATGCCCTCCCTGATGTCCCCTCCCGTTTCTGGTTCACAACAGGGGTGTGAGGCTCGCGAATCAACGTTACACAAAGCTATGCCACACAGGTCGTGCTTTGATCATCAAACACAAGACTTCGCTTTTCAACAGAAGCCTTGATCAATTGCCACTTAGGCATGCCACACAGGCAATTCACTCCATGCGATGGATATCCATCAATATATAACCCCTGAGCTCGTACGTCTCAGAGAAGGCCGTTAAGCAAGAGAATAAATTCTCCACCGCCAAATAGATATATATTTAATAGAAATCAATCACACAGACTGAAATCCAATGTCAGACACACAGTCCATTTACAAGTCCGTTCTGGGTTTGAACGAAACCGGAGACACCTTGTACCTCGCTTATCCATCGATCTCCAAGTACGTCTGGATGACCACTAACTGATTCCCTCTTCTTGGGTGTACGGCCGAATCAAGATCATTAGTAACCACCCAAACGACGTGAAGACCTCCGGTCTTCAACCACCGTCTTCATCTTCGACTCATCATCGAATCAGTTATTCAGAATCGGATAAACCTGGTCTTTCTGAATAACTCGCGTATATAATAATCAAGTGCTACACAAACACAACATACGCCTCATTCCAATTCGTCAGTCACTAACCGCAAACTAGCAAAAGAATAATTCCCGAAATATTAACCCTGAAGGCCGAAACCAACAACATATCAACACCGAGGAAACCATTCCGCTTAGCTAACCTACAGTTAGTTTCTAAATTTCACATTCTTAGGGAAAGGTTCCCATTAATTTTATCAAAGATAATTTTTTTAAATTTATTCTTTAATCTTCCTTTGAATATCACTTCAAACTAGTCGGGATTAACGAACCTTACCGAAGTAATCATTTATTTTAATTTCCCAATCCCAACTTATTCATCCCATGAAGTAAAACTGGTAATACTTCATATCTAACACCACGGTGTTATCGGTAAATTCAATTACCATTTCACGTTCAAATCTTATTAAAGATTTAACTATCGCCTGGAGTAAAACTGGTTATACTCCATTCTCGATCTTTTCAATCTAATTAAATACTCATTAAAACTTCACTTAGTTTTAATCTTTGACTGGGTTAAAGAATCAGTGTCATTTAAAACACGGTTCATGATAAACCCAAAATCACATTCCATTAATTATCGGGTTAAAGAACAAGTGTTATCCAAAACACCGTCCACGATAGACCCCAAAATCAATTCAAATTCAATTCCAATTAAATTCCATTTAATTGGTACACTTCATCAAATATAAATAAAAAGATTTAATCTTTTTCTCAACTGGGTTTAAGAACAGTGTTTATGAAGAAACCATTCATGACAAACCCAAATCACATTTGATATTAAATACAAGGCTAAGAATAGAAAATATATCGGCTTATATTCAATATCAAATTCTACGACCAACAAATATTGTATTGGAAATAACGATATACATATATATTTCAAATTTCCATAACAACATCTGTATAATCACAAAATCCAACATCGAAATATTCCAAAGACAAAATCGATTCACATCCCTTCCAATTCAATTATTGGAAATTCTAGTTACTTTTTAAACCCTTTTCAAATTCAATTTATTTATTTAAAAATAAATAGAATTATAATTCTAGTTCAAAACTAGTTCATTTCGATAAAAAACTATTTTTAACTATTCAAATATGGAGTTTTTCATCCCAGTTCTTCCTAGATCATTTCTTTTGATTATACACAAATTATTACTATTTTTAACAATTTTATCAAGGCCCGTACAGTCGATTTCCATCAATGGCCATCGAACTGAACTTACAGCGACCTTTTCCAAATTTGATTTGGACATAATTCCAAATCTAACCGTTAGATTTTTAATTTCTAATATTCGTTAGAAATCTCTTTTCGATACGAACCCAGGGTTCTGGTTTTAGGAGAATCCGATGGTCGGATCTCCCGTAATATCCGTTCGAAGTAAATGGTCGAAATTCGCGAACTACCGCGGCGCGGCGCGTTCTATTCAGGCCATTATATTATATATATAATATATATAATATATACTTTGTCGATTCCCTTTTAAAACGTATTTTATAAATCGTTTTGAATTCGTTTTCGAAACAATTTCAGCTTCATTTCAAATTCAAATCAAAATTGAATTTTTCCTTATAAATTCGTTTTAAATTCATTTCAAATTGATTTCAATTCAAATCGATTTTTAATTCAATTTCAGTTCGTTCTCAATTCAATTCAGTTCGAATTCAATTCTATTCAATTTCAATTCGTTTTCAATTCAACTAATTAGAATTTCATTCAAAATATTCGATTTTGAAATCACTTTTCTATATTCATTATATAAACAAATATAATCGATATAAATATCGTTCACGTTAAAATGGCGTCAATCTAATGAACATGGCTTCATATATTTCTATTTTCAAATATTCTATTTCAAATATTTCTTTTTCAAATATTTCTATTTAATATTTTATTCAAATAGTTCTCTTCAAATATTCTATTTCAAAACTGGAATGAGGCCCAATCAATTACCATAATTTTATTCCTATGGATTTCCATACAATGCATGTATATATCAACAACGACAAATAATCAACCATCATCCAAAGGGCATTCTACAATGTATAAGCATCAAATATAAATATTCAACACTTATAACAGTCTGTCAAACAATTGATCGACATACAACTAATTATTGGGATTAGTGCATGTCATATATTTTCCCAATACCCGTGTGGGTTTCAAACAATCAAACACAGATTTTATTTGTGCAGTTGGGCGATGTGTAAAATTTATCGTCCCAGTCAATATCAGTCAAATGTGTGTATATAAACAAATCGTTCGATTTGTTTATATTTATTTCATTTCAAATACACGTTAAAAATTATATTTTTAACTATAAAATATTTTCCCCTATAAAATATTTTATTTCATTTCACATCACATCACACAATCAACTACACATCAGAATCAAACAAACAAGCATACAAGCCGTCCATGGTCTGTGGACGACGGGTGTCGGGTGCTACTAAACACCGTTTGCATCCTAGTATATATTTCAAATTAGAAATAAAAATAAAAGTGAGGAGTTCTCACATTGGGGTTCCACTCCGCCATTTCATTTTTGAATGGTTCAAATTTGTCCGAAATTCCAATGCGACCTTTTTCCCGCTGTCCACATGAAAAAATCACATTTTTAATATGATGTTTATTTTAAAAATCACATTTTTATAATGGCAATTCGTATATATAAAAATCGAATTTTTATCGTTACTTCATATGTATGAAAGTCGAATTTTTATCTTCACTTCTTATATAAAAGATCATATTTTTAAACCGATATTCATATAATAAAAATCACTTCTTTCTATATAAACAAAAATCTAATATTTTCACTTTTAAAAATATGATCTTTTTGCCTTTTTAAAAATACGATCTTTTTGCTTTTAAATATATAAGCTTTACTTTATTAAAAATCATAACTTTTATTAAATAAAAAAAATCAAATCTTTTTATACATAAAAATCTCAACTTCACTACGATGTTCACGCTATAAAAATCAAAACTTTATCGTAGAAAGATCAAATTCTTTTCCTGTTAAAGATCAAATCTTTATTCCTAAGCTAAATATATAAAAATACAATTTTATAACTAATTTATTTATATCAATAAAATTGAAAATCATAAACTACAAATTCTAGATTCACTAAACTGAAATCAAACTAAAAACTGATTTAATTAAATAAGATTACCTTTTCTTTGAGGGGGGGAGGGTTTACTGTCTCTCACGTTGGTGTTGGCGGGTCTGGAAGGTGGCGCGGAGGTCAGGCGGAGGTCGCCGGTGCGTCGAGCTTTAGGGGGGCTGCGTCGAACGGGTGTCTCGATTTAGGGGCAATGGATTTCATCGGAGAAGGGGGCGACTGGGGGAGGAGATGAAGAGGAAGGAGGCGACGAAGAGGGGGGAGGTTGTCAGGGGAGCGACGGCTGGTGGTGAGGCCAGTGGCGCGACCTGTGGCGAGGGTGGATGCGGGGTTCCGATGGGGCCTCGTGATATTTTTTTCTTTTTTTTATTTGTCTCTTCGATCTGAACTGAAGAGGAAAAAGGGGGGTCAACGGTTTATATATATTTTTTCAATTTAATTATTTAATTTCAAAAAGCGACTTTTAATTTCAACCTCGAAATCGAACCCACTGTCTGTCGTCCATAGCTCATTACCCCCATTCCGAATATAATGGGATATGCATTATAAGCTGGTTCGATCATTTCGATCAGTTTTCGTCTAAATCAAAATATAACTCTATATATTGAATTTAAACGCGCATTTCAATTTACTGGGGCCACATACTAACTTTAGAAATTACCGAAAAATATTTCCTAGCTTCGTATTGACGATACGGTCTTAACAAAACTAATTTCGTTGAATTCTGAAACCGTTTGAAAAATGGCCATTTTCCAGTCGATTAAATTCAACTGAAATGGTCGAAATACGTTTACCTTCGCCACGCTCACATATTGATTCGAAAAATTACGAAATTTGTAACCTAGCAATAACTTGACATCACATATCCAACAAAAGTGGTTTCGTCGAAATCCGAGGCTGTTTGCAAAAATTCCATTTTAAGGGCCTGAATTCCATATCGACTACTCTGAAATTTCAACTGGACCTATTTTTTGATTCCCGCTACGAAATTTCAATTTTTCGGATTCGTTGGAAAGATATTCTCAATTAGATTCAAATATTTTTTGTTTCACTAAAATCTAGCTTATTTTGAATCCTGTACATCCATTTGAATTTTGAAATCGAATTATCGAACTACCGCGCCATTTTCAATTCCTTTTATATATATAAATAAATATTTATATTCTAACGATGACGCATATAAATATATACGTTCGAATTCTATGCAAAATTAATTTCTCGTCGATATTATTTAAAATAATTCATTTTAAATAATCAAAATTCGCTAAAATTGCCAAAATAAAATTTTTTAATTGGCCCAGATTTCCGGGTTATTACATTTTCCAAAGTTAATAACGTATATTTCTAAAATTAGAAAATAAGGATTTGATGAATATATGGAAACGAGAAATGGGGAAATGAATAAATGTTGATTGATGATTGATCGATAGAATTTCCATCTGGAAATAATATCGTTGGTTGCACACATGTTTTCCTTTGATAGTTAAATCACTGACTATCGAAGATTTTGACCATTTCCGTTGTCAATACGGAGAGACCGAGATCAGATATATTATCTGAAAACAACTCCTTATGGCATTAGCCTTGCGAATCAAATATGCTGAAGATAATTGAAGACGGAGTTTTGCAAGGGTTGTCCTATTTACAAAATAGTGCCTTCAGGTTGTCCAGTCCCAGGACAACTTGAATGGACGAATGTCTGACAAAGTATGTCTGGCAGATCGCGTAGTTTGATCGTTCCAAATGTATTTACGTTGGTGGCGGAGGAATTCATTTCTCTTAGCTTATATACGTGGTATTTTTGATGGAATCAATTTTTGATTTGGCAGTTATGACGATGTGGCATTCAAAGTGAATGAAGGAGTGATCTGTTAAAAGATACGTTATGACCTCAAGCCTCATCAACCGAGAAATGACACAAATCTGAAAGGCAGCATGGCTAAGTTGTCCGCACCCAATTAGGGTTTATTGCCAACATCTAGAGAATATTCATATTGTTACTTCTTTCGCTTCTGTATCTCCCAGGAACAGTTATGTTGGTATACCAACCATAAGGTGATAATATATTCGGAACATTCAAGCGAAATGAATGGCCAGTCATGTGTGGCCGAGTTACAAGATGTTCTTATTGAACTCCAATGTATTGCTTCTAGAGTACACTGATCGGAAGGTGGTTCCATACCTTGTCATAGTTGGAAATCCATTACCCAATAAGCGCCCGTGGTGTTTGATTGTACATAATATATGTGGAACGTGAGATTAAAGCGTTTCCACTAGATTGTTATTTATTTGATTTAGACATTACTATAATATCAGAAGAGTATTGATTTTAAGGAAATGTTTTGGGTTATCGTAAGGTAAAAACCATCTGTGTTTATTTGAGGATCGGTCTTTTGATTGTCATTTCTTTAGAAAGGATTTTGAAAGTTAAACAAATGATTGGAGTTCACTCACACCAGTCCCATGATTGACCCGGGGTTTATTTTGTTTTGTTTTCCCTAAACTCTTGGGTGCCCAAATTTGTACGGGCAGTCAAGTAGTCTGGATTTTACAGATATACTTGGAGAGCTTGGAGCAAGAGGCTTCAGGATTATATAGCTATTGTTATTTCTACTGTGTTCTAAGTGTTATACTCTGATAATGTTACTATATGCTTATACTGATTTTATTTCAAAGTTATGTATCTATTATATATTGTTCGTTCCGCTGTGAGATTCGTTTTTACTCTAATATTGTATGTCCTTCTTATTCTTCTATTCTAAGTTTCTATCTTATCTATTCTTACCCTCTAATTTCTTTCATGGACTATCCGATGTTTCCGATGCTTGATAGTCGACATTAGGTTATATGTCGGTTACTCAGGATCGCAAATTCCCCGGGTCGTTACATGATATCTGTATTTCGAGGCTCCTAAAGGCGGGCCTGCACAGGTATGTAAAGGCTCTCGAGCGAGTTTCGTTTTTCTTGTTTCACTGTGCCATGGAACTCGGTGAACATTAGAGGACGTGCATTGAGGCATCCAGCTACAATTGAAGGTGCATATGGTAGACAGTCTAGATACATGCATGTCGGCTCTGGGTGGTGTATCGTAGACTTGAGGGCATTACTCTCGTATGAGTTCTGATTCGAAAAAAGGTGGCAGACTATACGTTTGCGTAGCATAGTAATGACAGATACATGCGAATGTAACATTGTTATATAGAGATCCGTACATCACTACTGCGTTGGATGAGGGACTGCGTACATTTCGATAATGTTACGGTGGAGACCGTGCGAGTGGGGTACCATGGGATGTATCTTAATATTGGGGGTAGCTACATATATACTATTTTAGGTTAATCCGCTGGGAAGTAAATGGGTACGTCGTGTGCAAGCCTTGAGTGTTGGTAACCCAAGTAACCTAACAAATAAGAAAATATGATTGAACGGTATATGTAGGATTATCCAAAGTGTATTGTTTAAATCCAGTCAGTAGAACTTGTGTTCTGACCCCCTCCTCATAACATACTCGCATGTCAGATTTGTGGCAGGGACATGATAAGCCTTGGATACTAGTTAGACAGTACTATTAATACGGTAAGGCTATATTTTGATTATGTTATATTTTATCCATTCCGCTGTGAGATATTTTCAGAGCTCTGACATATGTTATGTCTCTGTCTTTTCTGCAGGATACCAGAGCAACTCAATCCGAGTTTCGGTAGATGAGAGTTTTTGAAAAAAATTCTGTCTGTCGAAATTGGGGTTGTCACAAGCGCCATGGCGCTTCGATTGGGGACCTCCGATCAACCTCAGGCGGTCTAGGGGGAGGTGCGACATGAAGATTCAAAGGGGGACGATGGATTTCTTTCTGGAGAGGTTACTGGAACGAGAAAGAGGATGGAAAGGGCGGCCATAATTTTTGATTAGAGAAGTAATTAAAAATTTGTAAATTAATTATTTTATTATAGTTAATTATGTAGTTAAATCGTTAAACTATCATAACTTGACCATACGTATACAAAATTACACAAAACTGAGTTTGTTAGAATCATGGAGTCGAGCTCCACACAATGAAACTAGCCAGAACGGAAATAGAGACAATTGGAATTTTTGAAAAAATTAAGCGGACGTTTAGTTTTGTTAAAACGACCGTTCAAATAAAGAATGGGGGAGTGGAACCCAATGTGAGAATTCTCTCACTAGCATTTTGTGCAATTATTTATTTTACTTTATAACTGTAAATATACAGAAATTGCCAGTATAGATTTTTATCTGTGTTATGGAGTTCAAGACTTGAATTCCCAAAATCCCATAAGTTGGAAGAGATGTATGGATATTACCGATACTCAAATTTCATACTTTGCGAATGGCCACTTATGGCGCCATAAATGGCATTGGGTAGTTGAGTATTTATTTATTTGGATGATTTAGTGATTTGTGCTGTGATTGTGCTATTTAACCTATTAATAATAATGTTATCATTTATGTGGTAGTTGAAATTAAATTATAAATATCAATTTATAATTTAAACAGTAAAATTGGTTAATTAGAAAAATAATTCAAACTGAATTAGAAATGGTTAAATTTCTTAACCAATGATTCATTTAGTTCGACTGTTGTTGTTTGAAAACCCCACACGGGTATTGGGACGATATTTGACATACACTGATCCAAATAATTAGTGGTATGTCAAACGATGGGTTGACAGGTTGTGATGAGCGTTATTTATTTATTTTAATGCTTATACAGTTATAAATTGCACTTTGGATGATGTTTGAATGTTTAGCGATTATTTATCATTATTTTTGAAGGAACACTATGTATAGAATCCATATAACTGAAATTATATGGTAATTGATTGAGTCGCATTCCGATTCAGAAATAATGAATATTTCAAGATAAGAATATTTTAAAATAATATTCAATAAAGGATCAAAATATGAATTTGATATCCGATTTTGGATAGACAAAAAAATATTGAAATGTGAAGCCTATTTAAATAGTTAAACGCCATTTTAACCCAAATGGGTTTATTGATTTTTTTTATTCATTTTAAAATATTATCGAAGAAAGTTGATTTCAAAATCTGATATCTTGGAAATATTATCATTTTACTTTTATAATGATATGGAATATTCAATTTTGATTTAAAATTGAAATGGAAGTAGGAATCGTTTTTAAAATGATAAACGATTTATAAAATACGTTTCAAATGGAAATCGATGATATATATGGCTTGAATAGAATGCGCCACGCAGCGACCGTTCGCGAATTTCGAGCATTAACTTCAAATTGATGTAATAGGAGATCCGACCGTCGGATTCTCCTAAAATCGGAACCGTTGGGTTCGTATCGAAAAGAGCTTTCGAATGATAATAAAAGATTTGAAATCTAATGGTATATTTTAAGATATATCCAAATCAATTTCAGAAAAGGTCGCTATGAGCGCAGCTCGGTTGCCATTATTGGAAACAGACTGTAAAGACCTTGATAAAATTATTAAAAATATGAAAAAATTATGTAAAATCATAATAAATGATTTGGAAGGTTTTTGGATGAAAAAATCCAAGTTTGGAAAGATGAAAATATATTTTTATCGAAATGACCTAGTTACTAACTAGAATAATAATCCAATGTTTTTAAATAAATAAATTGGATTGAAAATGGTTTTGATATAATCATAATTTTCCAACATAGGAATTGGAATGGATTGGAAATAATCTTTGGAATATTTCGATATTGGATTCCGTGATTATACGGATATTGTTGAGGAATTTGTAAGATATAAATATCGTTATTTCCAGTATGATGTTTGCTGATTTTAGAATTTGATATTGAATATAAGCCAATAAAATTTATATTTAGGGCCTTGTACTTAATATCAAATTGGATTTTGGGTTTGTCGTGAATGGTGTATTTATTAACACTGTTCTTAAACCCAGTTGAGAAAAGAATAAATCTTTTAATTAAGATTTAGAGAAGTTTACCAATTAATTAATATTTAATTGGAATTGAATTGAAATTAGATTTTTTGGTTTATCGTGAACGGTTTTTTAAATAACATTTGTTCTTTGACCCAATTAAAAGTGAAGTAATGATCTGGAATTTATAAATCTTTTAATTAAGATTTATTGGAAATTTTCCAAAGGGAAGTTTTCCAATTTAATATACTAAATTGGAATCGAATGGAATTTGATTTGATAATTATCGAGATGAGCTTCTATGAAGGAAAACTGCTACTATATATGGAATTTAAAAGGCTTAGCTGTTATTCCATTTATATTATTATTCTAATATGGGAATTTATATCGATTATACACTGTTATGATTTCTATGTAGATTCCATTTTGATGGAAGATGATTTTGGGTTTATCGTGAATGATGTTTTAAAGGACATTCGTTCTTTAACACAGTTAAAATGGGATTTATTCCCTAAATTTGAATAATCATTAAATAATGATTTTTGGGAGATTAAAACTAAACATGGAGTTTTATGGAATCTTTAATTAGATTGAAATATTAATGCGGTAATTAAATTTGCTAAATTTGAGAAGTGATCGAGAATGGAATACCACCAGTTTTACTCCAAGCGATAGTTAAATCTTTAATTAGATTTGAATGTGAAATGGTTATTAAACTTACCGATCACACTATGGTTGTTAGATATGGAGTACTACCAGTTTTGCTCCACAGGATGAACAGGTTGGGATTGGGATAAATAAATGATTACTTCGGTAAAGTTTGCTAATACTGACTAGTTGATAAACCTTAATTTGGTTTAGAATTGTGAAAAGATAAAATAAAATCTTTTGAAATGATATCCAAAGGAAGATTAAAAAATAATTTGAAAAGAATTTATCTTTGATAAAATTAATGTGAACCTTTCCCTAGAGACATGAAATATTGAATAAAACAATATTCTGAATTGGAATGAGGCGTATGACGTGTTTTTATTGCGCTTGATTGTTGACTATAAAAAAATGCGAGTTATTCGAAAAGACCGGGTTTATCCCATTCTGAATAACTGACACGACGACTAAAAGTTGACGACGAAGACGGTGATTGAAGACTAGAGATCTTCACATTTTTTAGATGATTACTGATGTCTTGATTAGGCTGTACACCCAAGACAAGGTAATAAGTGGTGATCGTCCAGACGTACTTCGATATCGACCGGATATGCGAGGAGACCTCTCCTGTATTGGACATATGGGACCAGGAATAAGGTGCCTCCGGTTTTGTTCAGACCCAGAATGGACTTGCAAGTGGATTGTATGTCTAACAATGTATTCCTTTATAGTGTATTCGTTGATCTCTGCTAAATATGTATATGTTTGGTAGTAGAGAATTTATTCTCTTGCTTAACACCCTTCTCTGAGACGTACGAGCTTATAGGTTATACATTAGTGGAAATCAGTGGTACGGTATGGATTCATATTGTGACATGCTGAGTTGCATGGATCAAGGCTTATGTTGAAAAGTAGAGTCTTGTGGTTGATGATCATAGCACAGCTTTAATTAGCATAGCTTTGTGTATAGCTTTAATTCGTGAACCTCATACCCGGTATGAGTCAAAACGGGATAGTGATCGTAGGGAGTGCACGAAGTTTATTTCTAGCTAGAAGTGGTGTCATGGTGTGGAGCCCGTACATTTTTACTTATGTGGATGATGGAATGAGGCGCCTCTATTATTGAGTCCCTAGTGGCTCAGAGATAGGTCCGATAAGATCGGGAAACATATGTTCAGGAATAACCAATCCACTAAAGTAATTGTGGACCGGCCCTGCCGCTTCCAAGGGTTTCCCTTAGGTGTGTAATCCTAAGGGATTTGCTAGAGTGTTTTGAATCTGAGGGGAGCCATCCCTTGCCTCGACTTATAGATGGGAATCCAATTTCCAATACGCGACTTTTCGGTTTTAATTGTAAAACTTGTATGGCGGCAAAATATATGGTACCTATGTCGTCTATGATTTGTACATTTATATTTGAAGCAGATTTTGACTTTATGCACTTATAGTAATATCAAAATGATTTGTTTTAAATATACCAAGCATGTTTAGCTATTATAAGGAAAAACTCTATCCTCCGGCTTGCGTTGTATTGAGTGATGGGACGTGAGTCTTATAATAGCTTCATTTTCCAAAAAGCATTGAGTTGTTTTATTATAAACAAAGTTTCATGTGGAGTAAACCCGTTATGTGACATACGGCGTGGTCCCATGGTTTCCCAACATTTAAAAGTAAAGATTTAATAACTGTTTTAGTTCTCACACCAGCCCGATGATTGACTCGGAGTTTATTGTTTTAACCTAAACTATGGATGACCCTATTTTCCACAAGGGCAGCTAGTAGTTTTGGTTTTCGCAGTTATTTCTTTTCCCAGTATCCTGGATTACAGCTGGAGCTATATTCGGAAAGCTTTGTATCCGTGTATTTCATTCAGTTGTGCTAGTAGATGTATTTTATGTTATACATTGTATTTATACATTTAAATTTCCGCTGCTTTGTATTTTAATCTCTGATATTATTTTATTTCTACTGTGTAATATTATTTATTTGAACTTTGATATCTTGTACCTGATGTAATTTTTGTAATAGCAATGAAATGTTCTGTTGTTTGTTTTCTGATGCATCGTGTTCTCAAAACAATTCGTTGTTTTCCATCTCTTCGGAGATC
Source organism: Allium sativum (assembly GCA_030737875.1). Taxonomy (NCBI): domain Eukaryota; kingdom Viridiplantae; phylum Streptophyta; class Magnoliopsida; order Asparagales; family Amaryllidaceae; genus Allium; species Allium sativum. Next base: position 744,737,636 of record CM060921.1, read on the forward strand.
AGGCGACTTCGGAACATTACGTGCAGTGTTCTTTTCCTGCCCTCTTAGTTGTCCCTCTTCTTCCTCTACCACAATTCTACTTCCATGCATCGTCATCTACAACAAACATGTGATTTTATATCATAACATCATCCAATTATGTTTTTCTCTATGGATGACATAACTAACTCCCAATTCTGATTTTTCATGAGAACATGATACTCATATCTATGGTTCCCATCAGTTTGTTGGATCCAGATTAACCCTATAGGGGGTGAATAGGGTTTATTAAATTTATTCAAGATATTAAAACATATCACAACACAAAATATAACAAAAATATGAATGCAGAAGTAAATAATGCAGTTTCATCTAGCTCGGAAAACCGTGACTACTGCTGCATTCCCAAGGTTTTTACTAGGTATTAAATCAAATCCTACTTGCAAAACCTAGTAAACTCGCAAACACTGATCCTATTCTAATCCTATGCTCATAACCCTAGACTGATCTTATTCCTAAGATCAGATTTTCCCCGAGCTACAAATCTGTAGCTAGTAAACACTAGTTATTATAGACACTAGAAAACTGCTAGTTAAAACCCTATAACTAAATGACCTAGTTGTACAGACTAACTTAAAAACTGAATGGCGATTTACAAATAAAAAACGAAATATTTGATATAAAAAAAAACCAAAAACCCTCCCCTTTACAAAAATAAACAAGGTCGTCCCATTCTATTTACTTCTCTTCTACTGTTTTTCCTTAAAACAATGGCGGCCGAAAGAATGTCAGGGCTTTTATTGTTAGCTCTAAATCACAGTCAATAGTTTGATGATTAGATTCTCTTGTGGATTCGAATTTGTTGATGCTTGGAGTTTTGGGTTGTTGCGGTCAAAACTCTCATGAATACTTGTGAGTTCTCTGAATTATTTTTCTTTGATTTGCTTTGGAATTTTTACCGTTTTCGATCTTCTTGCCGGTGATGATTTGTGTGTAATATATTAGATTATATAATCCTATAATCACTCTGATTTCTAAAAAATTGATTTATCTAATTTGTGGAAATTGTCGAATTAATTTTTTGCCTCTTGAAAAAATGTTGAGCATTTCTAGAAAGATTTTATTTCTTTCTCTGGCCCCCGAAAACAATTTGAACAAATCTAGAAACAAGAGAATTTATTTGTGGCCTCTGCGTGATTGAGAGAAATGGCTTGATAATCCTGCCATGAGTGTTTGTACATTTATGGAAATACTTGGAACACTTGCTATATTTGTTGTTTGATTCCATAAAGTACTCGACTTAATTTCCTACCTATAAAATATTGATTTCAGAAAAATAATCGATTTTATTTCTTGCTAAAATAATAATTTATGGAAATACTTTTGTTGCCATTAGTAATAGATTGAAATAAGAAAACAATTGATTATATACCTACCCAATATAAATCATTGAGATTTCTGGGACTCTTTTAAAAACTGAATCCCGGTTGAAACCCTTGTTGATTCTTGGAAATATTTGTATGAAATATTTGCCCAAAAACGTCACACAAATTTTTTGTTGTTTTATTTCTTGAAACTCTGGAATTGTTTTTGATCGAATTCCTAGAAACAAAGTAATTGGTTTCCCTTGTCCCTTGCGTGCATGAGTCTTGCTTGGTTAAACATGCTTTCCAAAATTTTACTCCGATTTACTTGCCAAACCTATTGTTACCAATTTTAGTCATGGAAAAAAACATTATTCATTTTTCTTGCATGCTAATGCCTGTTGTGATTTGCCAAATATGTATATACTACATATACTATGAAAATGAATATATATGGCATTTAGGTGACTTGTTTACTGCTATAATATGTGTAAGTCCACTCATTTTTTTTGTATTTATCTTGTTTTTGTGTGGACCTGAACGTATGTGCTCATCTTTGTGTCACTTTGTGCATGCATCACCCATTATGTACATATGCATACACTGAGATTACAAAGCTTAGTGCTTTGTCATTGTGTACTAAATTGTTTCACTATTTTTTCATGTTGCTTGTACAAAACAGTTCTACTTCATTTTACGTGCACCAATTTCGATCTGCCTAGCATTGTACATGATCATTGCTTGTGATATAACCTGGTTTGAGCGTGCCTTTGTTAGGAGACTGGCTTGCACATGTTGTATTTGGGTAGAATTTTGTGCAAGCTCCCGCACAAGTGTCGTGATCTGTCCACCCTGATATGCTGTTGTGATATGATCAGCTTTCGGGATGTTATGGCCGCTCCTCAGTTACTCACCCTTCCCTGTATACGTTTTCGGGATGTTGTGACAGTGTACACGTGTACCTGTACACACGTACATATGCATGCTTCTTGACTGTGTTCATGGATACTTGACCCACACACTGTGCTTGTTTGTCAGGCTTTACCTGAACACAACATATTCAATATATTTGTCCCTTTCTGACCATATTGCCCCTGCATAGAAAAATGTGTATATACATAAACATGTATGTGTATACATGTACAGTGCACATGCAATATATATATATATGTGAGAACTAGAGATGATGTCTGCCTTGTGGTATTTACAGTGTATCACTGTGAATATCACAAGCTGTTTAGACACAGATGGATGGATATATAAATCAGACCAAGTCATGAAATATGATGAGAAACACACCAAAATTCTGAGGCAAATAGATTTTAAAATAAAATTTAACTTCTAGAATTTAAAAATATTTTTGATCTTGTTTACTATGTGTTTCTTCTATGACAGGTAAGCAAAAGGCTGGAATGACAGTGAGGCAGACAGAAGACAGAATACAAATGGGTGTAACTGTATATGAGTGTATGAATGTATTTGTACAACTATACAACTGAGTGACAAAGTGCACTGTAGTGAGGAGCAATGTAAATAAATGAAACTGAATGTGAATTTATTGTATTTCGGTGAAATGTACAAATAGTGGAGTTATAAATTTGTACTGTTGAAAGTTTGAAATAAAATATTATGTTTAAATAAAATACTGTTTGAATATTTAAATCCTTGTGCAGTAGTATTATATTTAAAATAAATATTATATTATATTGTTGATGTAGTGTAATAGTACAATTACAAACACACTTATAATAATAAATATATGTTTGTTGTCATCAAACAAAAATCATAGAATTGTTAGATACAGCAATCTCCCCCTTTTGATGATGACAAACATAAAATAAGATATTGAATACAATATTATAATAAATGTGTTTGACAGTGAATTAATGAACTCCCCCTATTTGAATGATCCCCCTACAACAAAACCCCCCTAGATATGTGCATGAGTGAAAAACTGTAATTTAAACTTCAATTTTAAATATTCAAAGGGTATCCACTCATCAATCAAAATCTTAACCCATTCTCCCCCTTTTGTTATCATCAAAAGTATACAGAAAATAAAAAAGTGATGAAAAAATAGACTAAAAATATAATTTCAGTTTAAGAGGAAGAACGTTCATTATTAATCTCAATTAATCGAACAAAAATTATAATATTCTAAGAATTAGTGGCAAATTTCACATTTTTGAACGATGGATTTACGATGAAATTTATAAAAATGGAGTGAGTTAGAAAAATAAGTTTCCAACTAATTTCAAAAGAGTTTTTATTAAAAATGAACACAAAATAGTGATAGATTTGGACAACGATTATAAATTCAATTTAAGTGACGCAATCAAATAATCTCAAAACCCAATAGCTACCAATCAATAAATCATAATATTTCATAAAATATTAACACATTTTACAGATTAGAAAAAGGGATTGATAAGCTGGTTTTTACACACCACGGAGAATTTCATATAAAAAATTATTTATTGCAAATTATTTTCTTTTCTTTTTTCCTTTTATTTAAGAGCACATAGACCACATAACCAGATCTTGGATTTTTAAATGAGGTCAGTTGCAGCTTAAAAATAAGTAATCTCAAAACCATGCATAACCAGAGCTTGGATTTTTAAATCAGGTAAGAGAAACACATATGAATATTATATTTTTATTATTTTCTATTTTAAAAGAAAAACTCCTCAGTATATAAAACCAATATGAATGATAGAAATATGGTGGATACAGAAATGATTGTGAAATAAATTTCTAAATTAATCACATTATGAAATATTTTCAACTGTACCGGGATTCTTGAATTTTTTATAATTATCACTAATTCTGAAAAAAATAACACAATCACATTTCCATCACATATTTGACATTGTATATTTATTAAGTTGATTTTAAGAAAATTTAAACTCTCCACATTAATATAAAATCATGATGGATGATAGAATGATTATAGACTAAGAAGTTGTTCATGAAATAAAAGCCAATTCAATGATATTATAAAAAATATTTAAAAATCATGAGAATTTAAATAAAATTTCTACTTGTTGAGTTCTATAGTGACAACTCATCACAATTTCAGTAATCTGGTAATAATTATGATGAGTTCTAAATATAGTTCAATTTGGTTATTGATTTCAATTTTTTAATAAATTATCAATAAATTATTTTAAAATTGAAAAATTGATTACAAGAGGGAATCAGAAAGATTTATACAAGACAAGAGGGAAAAAAATATATATAGGACGAGAATCTGATCAATCAAAAAAAATTCAGCACTTCCAAACTGATACCACTTGTTGTCTCTATTAATCAGGATTTTAATATGACGCTGGTGGCTAACAAAGATATCTTAGACAAATAGTATCCAATTACCAAGCCCAAGAAAATAACTTTGCAATTTAGTTCCATTTATCAAAGCAGCAAGATAAATTCAAAGGATGTTTCTTAAGACAGTTTTCAGAAAAATTTCAACCAGTCTAAGAGGACAAATCATGATTCGGTTCAGATCATTTTATCCGATCAAAGGATGATACCAAAATAAGCAGTTACAAAAAAAATTGTAAAATCAACTCCTTTTATCAGAGCAGTACAACAAACAATTTCAAAGCATACTTATCAGGAGAAATTTTAATAGATATTTTTGACAGTCATAAAAATGATTCATGATAAAAAATATAGTTTATTTGAAGTCATTTGAATGAGTATCAAAATATCACGATTCAACGAATCGATCACACCAGATTATATATTTCAAATCCAAGATGTGTGGGAGATTCAAGCAATCAACAATTTCAGATGATTTCAAACAATCAAATATTCAAGTTAAATAATCATGAAATAACCATGAGTTTCAAGACTAGGTTTTCAAAAAAAAATTCACAATTATTTCTGACAAGCACAAGAAAATTTTTCATGATATTTACATCAAGCTTGAGTAACATTCATGATCAAAAATTAAAAACAGTTTATATGAAATCACTTGAGGAAATGTGTAAATGTTGAGATACAAGGAATCAATAACACAAGATTAATAATTTCAAATCTAAGAAGTGTGTGAGATTCAAAAGATCAAAAATTTCAAATGATTTCAAACAATCTAATATCCAACCAAAATTGATTCTGAATAAAAAAATGGATTTCAAGATGTAACACAATTATTCAAGCCAAACATTTTTCAATTCAAGAATATTCAAGCCAATCCAAGAACTAATGAAATTATCATGACTGAAAAATAGTAGTGTTGTAATGAGTATAATATTTCAAGCCTATCCAAAATGAATTATAATTAAGTCAGAAAGAGCGGAGGTGTGTGAAATTTCATTAATTTTTCAGATCTTCAAAAAAAAAATTAGAATTCAAATTAACAGTGTTCAAGATATAATATGAATGCTTTAGCACTTTTCGGAATTCTAAAATAAAAATAAACTTCAAAACAATTGTAGAAATTTACAGTTTAAATTCAGGATCTAAAAATAATTAAAGCATAAGTGTTTTATACAAATGAAGCACATTTCCATAAAATCATGAATTCTATAATGTGAAGTTAAGAATGCTCAGGAGAAAACTATAGCAGTGACAAATCAAATTAGAATAATCAAAAGAAACTAAACATAAAGCGAAGAAGGAGGAATAAACAAAGAAGAATAAAAACAAAGAATATTAACAGAGATATGAGTTTATAGATCATACCTGAATTCATTGTGAGAAGATGAATCTCTAACTCAGCCATCTTGGCTAAGGAACTCCGGATGAAACAGAAATATGGAACAACTTGAATTCAATTCTCTTTTGCAAAGTAGTTCCTCAGCCTTCTCTGGTACCTAAGAATTTATAGGATCAAGTGATTTAACAAAATTTGTAAAACCATTCTGAAATGTGTTCACAACTTTAGATATCCAAATCTGTCTGTATAACAATCCATTTGAATTTACCTTTGTACCCTTAGGGACCCAAATCTGTATGAATTTAGTCAAAGATGTTTTATTTCCTTTTGGGATGGGATCCAGGATTGTTCAAATGTATTGTTACACAATAAATTCACATCTATTCTTGATTCAAAAATCCTTTGAATTTATCAAAGTTCAAATTATCAAGATGATTCTTTTCAAAGAAGTTTGGAGGATTTTTAAAATCATTTGAATTCCATTTTTTAAAAAACATAATTTTCCCCAAGACCAAAACCACACTTATTTCCAATAGAAAGTTGGTTTTGTAACAACATATTCAACTATTTTTCCCCATTAGAAAATTTAACCAAAATTGATTCTAATCGTTGAATTTAGGATTTAAGACCGCTATTTTCTTTTATCAGATGCGAGCAATGATTTATAGTGATCTTGTTTTTAGGATTGGACTGTTTCAAAACCAAATTCTCATTTTCAAGTAATTTAATTTTGGCTTAGGACTTAGAGATCTCAAATTCAAATTGTTTATGCTTTTCAAATTTGAGTATGTAGCACCCCACAACCATTAATGTCACTCTCAAAGGGAATGCATTAACTTTCATGGAGTATTATTGGTTAATAGAACAGAATATAACAAGACAGATACATATATTGGTACTTGAAAATTTTAAAACAACTTTTATTACAACGGAGAAATAGTTTGATTACAACAACATCATAAACCAACAGTAAAACCAAGTACACTTAGTATCCATCTTGACAAATTGTTTTCGGTGTACATAAAGTAAAAAGCATAACCCCAACATAAGTAGCCATAAAGAGATGAGCTGAACTTTACTTTCAGCAATCCAAGCACTTCCAAAAGAGAGAGAAAGATCCAAATCAAGCTCCACTAGCACTAGTCCCACCTTGAGAGCCTGTGGGGGGGGGGGGGAGGGAGGGAAGGAATAAAAGAGGTGAAAACAAAGGGGGTCAGACATAAAGTCTGGCGAGTCCAATAACTTTAACAATATAATTATTAAAGTAATTAGGATAAGGCATAAACTGGTAAAACAAGGAATGACTGTGAAACAAGTGGGCAAGACAAAACAAACAAAAGGAATATTCTGGCGTTAATCTTGCTCTTAATCACTATAGGATAATTACTATATTGGATCACTACTAGTCACCCTAAAAGTTTTTCCCTCCTACTGAGTAATAATAATCATAATGGTAGTTTCGGGTGCCCCTAGCTATCTTTATAGGTGCCGCCTTCCCCTATCTCCACTAGTTGTACCCACTACCCTCCCCATTCTAGTTACAAAATTTATTCATAACATGGTAGTTGTACTCCTAGCAGTCTACATAGGTGCCGCCTGCTCCTATCTCCGCTAGTCGTACCCACCACCTTCCCCATTCGATCGGCTCCCTAACTTGTAGATACATATGCTGGTCCCACAGTGGGGGTGTATCACTTCCCATAGTGGCAACCCGATACCACTAATGATGCACGGCTTATACCTACACGATGCAACAACGTCTTACCTACCAGACCAGGACCACGCACGCACATGACCCCATTGAACTTGCATTTCCACCGCTAACCCGTTTTGACCTCTTACAATCAGGCCCAGTAAGCGTGTCCCGTCCTCGATCTAGATCAACCTCACGTAGATACTAAATGGGTTACTTGTTGAAAAGGGTCCCCACGCTTGACACAAGCTTTCCACCTATGCTTGGTCCCCACTAGGATTTCCCACTTAACCCCCTCTTATTCATGTCTTCTTACATGTTTCAACTTGGTTAAGTGTTTATAATTATATCCCACATGTCACCTATGTTGCCCACTTATCAAATCAACATGTGTTATTGGTTAAGCTTGTCTTAACCCTATCTGCTTATCAGAGAAATATATATATATATATATATATTATTGGTTAAGCTGGTCTTAACCCTATCCACTTATATATTATTGGTTAAGTTAGTCTTAACCCTATCCACTTATCAGATTATTGGTTAAGCTGGTCTTAACCCTATCCACTTGTATATTATTGGTTAAGTTGGTCTTAACCCTACCTACTATCCACTTATCATGTTTTATGTGTCATATATATACATATATATACATATATATACATATACATATATATACATATACATATATATACATATATCGTAAAACATGTTTTACTTAATTTAAGATTAAAAACATCTTAGTTCACAAATACATTGGTTAAGAGAATAACTCCCTAAGTATCAACCCCGAAGTCTGAAATCAACATCAGATTGGTACTCAAAGAATTACTCAACTCAACCAAACTTCTGTTTGTCATTCATATTCGTCTTTGATCAGCATTAATTAGTTATTAATGCATAGACCTCTCACATTAAATCAATTGCTTGTGGCCGCTGGATATGCCGGGTGGTTCCAGGTAGACTTCCACCACAAGCCAGACTTAACCTCTTGTCTAAGCATCTTTTATTTATGCCTGTGACCTCTCACATTAGACTGCCGTTTATGGTTGCTGGATGTGCCGGGCGGGACTGGATAGTCTTATACCACAAACGAGTCTAACCTCGTGTCTTAGGCATTTGTTACTCATTTAATTTATGCCTTTGACCTCTCACATTAGACTGCCATTTGTGGTTGCTGGATGAGCCGGGCGGGTCCGGGCAGTCTTATACCATAAATGAGTCTAACCTCGTGTCTCAGGCATTTAATATTACACATTATTATTCAATCCCAATTTGAATTAATATCCCTATTTCAAATTGTCAATAACTTCCAAAATTAATATATGTCCATAATTGTCACCTAAATTATATCCATAATTTCTATGCATATAAATTAGGCCCATTAATGTCTCAAATTTATTATATGCTTTTAAGCCACTTTATGCCAATTTTCACAATATTAATATTTAATATTTTCCCATAGCCCCCATGTTGTTTGTACGTGTAATACATATACGTAGTCTAGCAAGTGATTGAGCTCATCTAGTGCATAATATGTGTACATGCATCCACGAGCAAACACTAGCAACCACTTGCAACAACTCGCAACCATCAATCATAACATGTTTCAAATACATGTTTACATCCATTGGTTTCTACCTAAGGATAAAGAATAGGACTGAGGAGATATACTTAAAAGGTAGATATAAGATTGAATAAACTTATGGAAAAAGAGATTAAGGAATTACCCTAAAAAAAAGGTAGGCTGCACATCTTTTTCTCTCAGTTTCCCAAGTCGCGTCTTCCTCAGCGTCACTCCATTGAACTTTAACAAGCTTGAATTCACGGTTGCGTAGCTTTATAACTTCCGATCCAAGGATGCATGTAGGGGCTCATCTAATCGGAGTATCCTACTCCACTTCTACTTTTCTAAGCCTGCTCGGCTCTACTACTTCCGCGATATCTCGTAAACACTTCCGCAAATGTGACACGTGAAACACGTCGTGAACACCACTAAGCTCGTTGCCTCTTCTCATGTCCCTCCAAAATCTAGGATACATAACCTCAAAAGATCTTCAAGGATTCTATTCACCCCTTTCTATATGTCCATCCGTCTGTGGATGATAAGCGATACTCGTACTTGCCGCCTTTTGCATATCACCTTTTCCTCTTGCATCGAAAATTGCTCCAAGGCCTATCCCGCAAGCACCGGTATATACTGTGAATGACTTACTTCCATCTGGCAAAACAAAAACTAGAGATGTCATCAAAACCCTCTTCAAACATTGGAAAGCATCATCACAGTCAACATCCCAAGCAAAAGTCAAGCTCTTCTTCATTAATCGTGTCAGTGGGGCTGATATCTTCGCGGAGTCCTTAATGCACTTCTTATAATAACCAGCCAGCTCTAAAAAGCTTCTTAGGAATCTCCCAATCTTGGATTGCCACAACCTTTGCGGGATCCATAGCTATCCCTTCCTTAGAGACCACGTGTCCTAAGAACCTCACTTCTTTTCCCCAAAAATGGCATTTAGAGAACTTAGCTGTGAGTTGATGTGCTCGTAGGGTCTCTAAGACTTCCCTAAGATGTAGGGCATGCTCTTCCTCGCTTCTAGAGAAAATCAAGATATCATCCCCAAAGACTACCACAAAATTGTTTAGAAACTCCCTAAACACCCTACTCATTAAGTCAACAAATTATGCAGGTGCATTCGTCATGCCAAAAGGAATGACGAGCCACTCGAAGAAACCGTCAGTAGTTCTAAATGCAGTCTAGTTCTAAATACAGTCTTATCTATGCTATCTTCGGCCACCCTTAGCTGATGAAATCCTGTAGCCAAATCCAGTTGCGAGAAAACTGAAGTACCAATCAACTGATCGAATAAATCATCTATCCTTGGAAATGGGTGTCGGTTCTTCTTTTATGAGCTTATTCAGCTCTCTATAGTCCACGCACCATCTAGATGAACCATCAGCCTTTGTAGCAAAAACAACCAGAGCACCCCATTCCAAAATGCTTCTTCTTATGAATGTCTTACCAAGCAACTCCTTTACCAAGTTCTCTTTCCTCTCTTGGAGCCATGTGGTGCACCGGTAATGCAACTGGCTTTGCATTATTTACAAGGTATGTACGAAAGTCTATCTCGCGCCTTAGGGGTAAACCATGAGCTCCACCGAAGACGTCACCATATTCACGGACACACGAACGGATTCCAAGTCATCATTGGAGGTAGATAAGCATCATCGGACCTCTAGGGTCACAAGAAATATCAAAGGTTTCACCACAACAAGTCAACAATCTAACTACCCTTCATTCACAGTCTAGGATGGCACTGTATCTAGCTAGCCAATCCATGCCTAGAATCAAGCCGTAGCCCATGAAGCCAAGAGAGAAGGCGTTGCATTCAAACCCAATGCCCAAGATAGATACTCTCAAATACCGAAAAAAAACATCCAAAGATGAGCCGAACCACCAATGGGATTTGAGACAACTATGGGATCCATAACTAGACAAGTATTTAGGTGCGGTGTTTAACTAACGAAGCAGATACAAACGAGTGTGAAGCATCATAATTCAAACAAGGTTCGAACAGGATGATCAAAAAGAAAAACCAAACTTCCAACCAAGATATTTCTACCTTTATCAGGTATGCCAGCCATGAGGGAACGCGTCTACCCTCCAGAAGATCCTGTACCTTGTCCTTACTTCTTTGGACGATCCAAATAAGATGTCCTGTTTCTCCATATCGATAACAACTAGTCTTCTTCTTCCTTATAACATCTTTATTTAAGTAGGCAGGTATATCACAAGTGTGGCCCTTCCTTTTCTCTTGGCCCCTTGTTATCCTTACCGCCTTTCTTTGGATCTACTTTCTTATCGTGTGTCCTATCCATGTCTCTCCTGCACATTCTCCTTTCATGATCTCCGAATAAAATGAGGCTTCGTCCTTTATTAACCAAGCAGCTAATTGAACCTTCCTTCCATCGTTTATCTTAAAGGTACCAACAGGTCATCCGTTTCCTTCTAGCTTTGACAAATGTCCCAGTCCCATGAAGCGGTTTTCCGCCTATTGTACGGAAGTTCTTACATATCTTAGAAAAAGCGTCTATACGTTGAGGAAGAAATTCAAGAAAGAAAGAGGAAGAGATTCCAAAAGGAGAATCGAAGGAAAGATATATGGCTCTTGGGGGTTATGTTTTTAAAACAAACTTTTCACTTGAAAATACTCTCCTTAAAACATATTTTTGAAAGTATTTCTTTATAAAATGCTTTTAAAAAACAGTTTTTCAAAATCTTTTATCTGTTCTGTTAACCTTCGGCTCTGATACCACGTGTAACACCCCACATCCATTAATGTCACTCTCAAAGGGAATGCATTAACTTTCATGGAGTATTATTAGTGAATAGAACAGAATATAACAAGACAAACACATATATTGGCACTTGAAAAAATAAAAACAACTTTTATTGCAGCGGACAAATAGTTTGATTACAACAACATCATAAACCAACAGTAAAACCAAATACACTTCGTATCCATCTTGACAAATTGTTTTCTGAGTACATAAAGTAAAAAAGCATAATCCCAACATAAGTAGCCATAAAAGAGATGAGCTAAACTTTACTTTCAGCAATCCAAGCACTTCCAAAAGAGAGAGAAAGATCCAAATCAAGCTCCACTAGCACTAGTCCCACACTGAGAACCTCGAGGGGGGGAGGGAGGAAGAAAAGAGGCAAAAACAAAGGGGGTCCGACATAAAGTTTGGCGAGTCCAATAGCTTTAACAATATAATTATTAAAGTAATTAGGATAAGGCATAAACTGGTAAAACAAGTAATGACTATAAAACAATTGGGCAAGACAAACGGACAAAAGGAATATTCTAGCATTAATCTCGCTCTTAATCACTATAGGATAATTACTATACTACACCATTACTAGACACCCTAAAAGTTGGTTCCGCCTACTGAACATTATAATCATAATGCTTGTTTCATGTACCCTAGCTGTCTTTATAGGTGCCGCCTGCCCCTATCTCCACTAGTTGTACCCAATACCCTCCTCATTCTAATTACAACATTTATATATAATATGGTAGTTGTACTGCTAGCAGTCTTCATAGGTGCTGCCTGCTCTTATCTCTGCTAGTCGTACCCACTACCATCCCCATTCGATCGGCTCCCTAACTCATAGATACCTGTGCTGGTCCCATAGTGGGGTGTATCACTTCCGAAAGTGGCAGCCCGATACTACTAAAGATGCACGGATTATACCTACACGATGCAACAACGTCTTACCAACCAGCCTGGGCCCACGCATGCGCATGACCCCGTTGGACTTGCGTTGCCACCGCTAACCCGTTTTGACCTCTTACAATCAAGCCTAGTAAGCGTGTCCCGTCCTCGATCTAAATCGAGCTCACTTAGATACTAAATGGGTTACTAGTTGAAAAGGGTCCCCACACTTGACACAAGCTTTCCACCTATGCTTGGTCCCCACTAGGATTTCCCACTTAACCCCTTCTTATTCGTGTCTTCTTACATGTTTCAACTTGGTTAAGTGTTTATAATTATATCCCACATGTCACCCATGTTACCCACTTATCAAACCAACATGTGTTATTGGTTAAGTTTGTCTTAACCCTATCTGCTTATCAGATCAATATATATATATATATATACATATATATATATATATTATTGGTTAAGCTGGTCTTAACCCTATCCACTTATATATTACTGGTTAACTTGGTCTTAACCCTATCCACTTATCAGATTATTGGTTAAGTTGGTCTTAACCCTATCCAATTGCAAATTATTGGTTAGGTTGGTCTTAACCCAACCTACTATCCACTTATCATGTTTTATGTATCACATATATATATATATATATATATATATATATATATCGTATAACATGTTTTACTTAATTTAAGATTAACTACATCTTAGTTCACAGATACATTGGTTAAGAGAATAACTCCCTAAGTATCAACCCCGAAGACCGAAATAAACATCAGATTGGTACTCAGAGAATTACTCAACTCAACCAAACTTCTGTTTGTCACTCATATTCGTCTTTGATTAGCATAAATTAATTATTAATGCATAGACCTCTCACATTAAGTCGATTGCTTGTGGCCGCTGGATATGTCGGGCGGTTCCAGTCAGACTTCCACCACAAGCCAGACTTAACCTCATGTCTAAGCATCTTTTATTTATGTCTACGACCTCTCACATTAGACTGCCATTTTCGATTGTTGGATGTGCCGACCGGGTCTAGGCAGTCTTATACCACAAACAAGTCTAACCTCGTGTCTTAGGCATTTGTTACTCATTTAATTTATGCCTTTGACCTCTCACATTAGACTACCGTTTGTGGTTGCTGAATTTGCTGGGCTGGTCCGGGCAGTCTTGTACCACAAACGAGTCTAACCTCGTGTCTCAGGCATTTATTATTACACATGATTATTCAACCCCAATTTGAATTAATATCCCTATTTCAAATTGTCAATAACTTCCAAATTAATCTATTTCCATAATTGTTACCTAAATTATGTCCATAATTTCTATGCATATAAATTAGGCCAATTAATGTCTCAAATTTATTATATGATTTTAAGCCATTTTATGCCAATTTTCAAAATATTAATATTTAATATTTTCCCATTGCCCCCTCGTTGTTCGTACGTGTAATACATGTAATACGTAGGCTAGCAAATAGCCTAACTCACAAAAACATCACAACTTGCATAACATGTATAAATAGATATATCTTGCAAATAAAATAGGCTAGCATGGATCAAAACTTGCATGATTATAATTTACATAATCATAAATTTGCATAGTCAATAACTAGCATAGGCAATAGGCATAATTTGCATAAACTACAAACTAGCGTGGATCAAATTATATAAGATATGATTTGCATAGGGCAATACATATAAAGGTGAACATGCATATATAAATATGGTTTTCGCATAAACTTGCATATGATCTACATAAAAACTTGTATTAAACTTGCATATGCAACTTAGACATGTAAATTAAGACTTACATATGATTCGCATACAATCTTACATATAAACTAGCATATGATTCACATCCAAACATATATATATACTTGCATATATGATTTAGACATGTAAATTGAGATTTACATTTACACTTGCATATGATTTAGACATGTAAATGTCACAAAATGAATCAAATCTAGCATATGTGTTTAGACATATGAACCAACATCATGAATTTAAACATGTAAACTAATATCACACGTTTTACATATAAACTCGCATGTATATATATAACTTGATTCACATATAAACTTTTGTATAATTCACATATAGACTTGCATAAGATTCATATACAAACTAGCATATGTAAGAAAAGACTTGCATAAGATTCACATAAAAACTAGCATATGATTTACATCCCAAACTTGCATATAAACCGATGTCATAAAATGAATCGAGTTAAACATATGTGTTTGGACATATGAAATAGATCTACCACATATGTTAACAAAACTGTCATATGTTCACCAACAGACGATAACAAAGTTAAGTAACACACATGATTCAACAGAAATGTTCTCATAATCCCAATTATAACTCATCATAATTAATTTATTAATTATTTTGTGAAATAAATTGTACTTACAAAGACGGGTTAGAGAAGAGAATGATTTCTTCGTCTTTTGAATTAGAATTCTAACTTGCTAATCCCTAAGCTTTAGGAAGGAGAACTATCCTAGCAGCATCATGGTGGCCAAGAGACTGATTTAGTTTAGGTTCAGGGTTTGATTCTAGGCATTCTTTTATAGAAATTTAAATCAACATAAGCTGTTTGATTATCATAGGAGCAATCACAAACGTCCAGACTAGATAGAGTTATCCAGAATTGCTACCTATGCCTGAATGACTCAGCAACAGGTCAGGTAAGACTCAGCAACAAGTCGGAATTGTCTGATTTCAGATCTGCCCCGAGGGGAAGGTCGAAACCCAGGTCAACCCCCTGGTCGACCCCCTATTCGACCTTTATGGGGGAGGTCGACTCCTAGGTCGACCCCCAGGGTTGGTCGACCACCAGGTCGACCTACCTTGGTCTATTCGAATTTTGAATTTAACCCTGAACTGTTTTTAATTTATTTAAATTACTGAAACTTCTGAGGGCCATAAATTCCTTAACGAAGTCCGATTTAAAAAAAACTTGGACTCTATTCCAAGTAGAATTTCGAGAAAACACAATGGCGTAACCCGTTTCCCTTAATTTTCACTTTACCAATTAAGTATTCTTAAATTCTTTCTTTTAATAGTCATAGAAAATTCAGGGTGTTACAGAGTATTTCAAAATCTTTGAATTTCGCGATTTCTTTCTCAAGTTCATTCAAGGTAGATTTCGTTTTCAGCAAATTTTGTTTTTCAGTAAAATTATGTTTGGAAATTTAAGCCGTCTTAAAATTTTCAAATTCCTTTTGCAAAAAATTGTTCAAACTTAATAAATCATTCTTGTTCTCTTTTAAGATCAAAATTTCATTCTCAAGCTTTTGAATATTTTTATTGAGATGAACAAGATTGGTTTTCAATTTCAAACAATTTTTGCGATCCGAATTTGAATAGTTTTTAGAGTATTCAAGTTTTGATTCCAAATCATTAATTTTGCTGGTCAACTCAAGATTTCTAGATTTCAGAGTTTTGTTTTTGAGTTGGAGTTTATCATTTGATTTAGTTAAATCAGTTCATATATAAATTTAATCTTCGTATGAGAAATTTTCTGTTTCATCATCTGTTAAGCCTCCATCATTTGATCTATCCGAAATTTCATTTGTTTCACATTTTAAGCATAGATCTGAAACTGAGTTGACCTTCTCGGGTTTTGAGTTGTTGTGTTTTCTTCCATATAGTTTATTGAGAGTTTCCCAGATTTCCTGTGCAATCAAACAAAGGGAGATATGGTTATATTGGTCATCATCAATGTAAGAATATAAAATGTGAGTAGTATGAGAATTAAATTCAATGTCATTCCTATCGACCATATCATACCCATTAATAACAATATCCCAACATTTAATATCAATAGGTTTTAAGTAGGATTTCATTTCGATTTCCAATTTAAAAAATCTGTACCATTAAAAATAAGTACGACTGGACTGAACCTCACTAGATTCACAATAAGGAACACCATAATTCTAGAGTTAAAGAAAATATCAAGCTATGATACCACTTGTTGGATCCAGATTAACCATATAGGGGGAGGGGGTGAATAGGGTTTATTAATTTAATTAATGTGAGATATTAAAACATATCACAACATAGATTATAACAGAGAATATAAATGCAAAAGTAAATAAAATAGTTTTTACCTAACTTTGGCAAACCCTGCCTACTGTTACATTCCCAAGATTTTTACTAGGTATTAAAACTGATCTCGCTTATAGAACCCTGTAATCGCAAACCCTAGACTGATCTTATTCCCAAGGCCATATTCTCCCCTAGCTACAAATCCATAGCTAGTAAACCCTAGTTATTACAGACACTAGAAAACTGCTAGTTAAAACCCAATAGCTAGACTACTTAGTTTTACAGACAAACTTGAAAACTGAACGATAATTTACAAATAAGAAAAAACAAACACTTGGAATAAAAACAAAACTAAAAACCCTCCCCTTTACGCAAATAAACAAGGCTGGCCCATTCTATTTATTTCTCTTTTATTGTTTTTCCTCAAAACAATGGCGAGGACAGAAAGTTAGGGATTTTCTTGTTAGCTCCAAAGGGCGGTCAATAGTTTGATGATTTGATTCTCTTATGGCTTTGAATTCGTTGATGCTTGGTGATTTGGGTTGCTGCGATCGAGACTCTCATGAATAGTTTTGAGTTCTCTAAATTATTTTTCTTTGAATTACTTTCGATTTTTTCTATTTTCAATCTTCTTCCCAGTGATGATTTGTGTGTAATATATAGGATTATATAATCTTATAATCACCGTGATTTCTAAAAAATCGCTTTATCTGATTCGCATGAATTTGTGGAAACTGTCGACTTAATTTTCTGCCTCTTGAAAATATGTTGAGCATTACTAGAAAGATTTTATTTGATTCTCTGGCCCCTGAAAATAATTTGAACAAATCTGGAAAAAAGAGAATTGTATTTGTGGCCCCTGCGTGATTGAGAGATCTTTATTGATGTAACACCCTGTAATTTTAAAATATTAAAACTGGCAAATTTAAGAATACTTAACTTTTAGAAGAAGAATTAAGTGAAATGGGTTACACCATTACGTTCTTCTCGGAATTCTATTTGAGATAGAGTCCGAGTTTGCGCAAAACGGACATCGTATGAAGAAGTTACGTAGCTCGGGAGATTTAAAGTTTAAAGCTATAAAACAAGTCGACCGCCCATTTTTCACCGTTCGACCGTTTTTAGACAGAAGTGAACACAGTAGATCGGTTGAAATCGGCCAGTCGACTGGTTGATACGAGGCAGTTTCCTGATGATGTGTTTTTCTAATTTGAGTGGTTAGGATGGTTCCTAATCAAATCTAAAGGTCATAATTCACCTAATACATCTATAAATAAACACCTAAACCTAACCATAATCTCTTGAACCCTAATCCATGGCGCCTCCATGCTGCTTCTCCAACTCAAATTAATTTAGCTTTCCTTTTTCAACAATCAAAGAAGAGGTTATTCAAGATCAGATTTTCTACAACAACGCCAAATTCTCTTTTCTAAGAATCCTATCGTTGTGAGTTTATGTTACTTTCAAAATAATTAAATTAAAAAGTAATTGTGATATTATTGTAAATTGGATCTAATGTATGTGCCTGCAAATAAGATGAATCATATCAAGTTTGTAATTTGTTACCCTTCAGATTCATACCCAATTGTTATTATTATATGCATATCTGGTCTATTTTATCGTTATTCATTACACATGCCTATTTATATGTTTACGCCAATTTTGATGTTTTGACTCTCTTTCCTTCTTGTTTTCCTTTTTTCTTTTGAGATTAGGCTAAATTTGAGCCTAAGCATATTACGTTGAGATATACATACGAATAACATTGGGATGATTGGGAAAAGTTCGAGAAATATGTAATAAAATAAGATTTGGCATAAATTGTTGATAACAATGAAATTAATTTGGGCATAATTTGGTACAACTTGTATACATGGAATTATAGGCATAACTTGAATTAGCGTTATAAGCATAATTAGAAATTATAGGCAATTGGAATACATTAATTAAATACTTGAAATTAGGCATAAATAAAAAGGAAAAGATAATGAACGCCTAAGAAACGAGGTTAGATTGGTTTGTGATAGATGTCTTCCCGGAACCACCCGGCATATCCAGTAATCGCAAATGGCAGTCTAATGTGAGAGGTCAAAGGCAGAAATTAGGTGCGTAACAGTGCTAAGACACGAGGTTAGATTCGGATTGTAGTAGAAGTCTGCCTGGAACCGGCCGGCATATCCAGCAACCGCAAATGGTAATCTAATGTGGGAGGTCTTTCACAATTACAAATATAATGAATTAAAAGAACACTTAACCAAGATAATGCATGTGGTAAGACATGGGGATAAAAAAAGGGTTAACTGGGTGACCTGGGTAACATGTGAAACGTAGTTAAAGCACTTAACCAAGATGAGACATGTGGTAAGACACGGGAATAATAATAAGGGGGTTAAGAGGGAAATCCTAGTGGGGAACAAGCATAGGAGGGAAGCTTGTGTCAAGTATAGGGACCCTTTTTAAAAAGTAACCCATTTTTAGTATCTATATGAGATTGAACTAGGTCGAGGACGGGACACGCTTACTGGGGTTGATTGTAAGAGGACAAAAGAGTAAAGAGATATGGAAATGCAAGCCCAACGGAGTCATGTGCGTGCCTGGGTACGGGCTGGTAGATAAGACATTGTTGCATCGTGTAGGTATAAGCCGTGCATTTTAGTAGTATCAGGCTACCACTTTAGAGAGTGATACACCTTAGTGGCCAGAACGGGTACCTACGAGTTAGGGAGCCTAATGAATGGGGAGAGTAGTGGGTACCACTAGTGGCGATAGGAGCAGGTGGGCACCTACGAGAGCAGCTTGGAGTCCACAAAGCTACAATTATTATGATTAGTAAGGAGGGATCACCTTTTGGTATGAAACTAATATTGGTTTAGTGCAGGAAATATCTTATAGTGGTTAGAAGCGCAATCAGTGTTATACCTTGTTCATCTTGTTTACCTTGTCGTACTTGCTTATGTTACAGTCATTTCTTATATCCAGTTTATGTTCTTATCCTGTTACTTTACTAATTATATTATTTAAGTCACTGGACTTGCCAGGCTTTATGTCTGACCCTTTTTGTTTCGCCTCTTTTCTTTCCTTTTTCCCACCAGGTTCTCAGTGTGGGATTAACGAGGCTTGATTTGGATATATTTCTCTCTCTCTACTGGAAGTGCTTGGAAGTGATGTAAGTAATGCTCATCTTTGTTTTTCTTTCATATGGCATTTTGGAATGGGATTATGGTTTTGCTTTTATGTACCCTGATAATAATTTTGTTCAAGATGGATATTTGTGTACTTGGGTTTAGTATGTGGCTTTGATGTTGTAACCATACATGTTTTTCTTTTTCACTGCAATGAATAAATTTTGAAATTTTAAGCACCATTTTATATATATGTCTTGTGATGTTCTGTTCTATACTCTTATAACGTTCTATGAAAGTTAATGCATTCCCCTAGTGAGTGACATTAATGGACGTAGGGTGTCACAAGTGGTATGAGAGCTGAAGGTTACCAGAACAAAGTATCTCAAAAATATGTTTTAAAGAAGGTATTTTCAGGAGAAATGTTTATTATGAAAAACATAATCCCCAAAATCCATACATCTTTCTTTTGATTCTTTGTTTTGAATCTCTTCCTTTTTCTTTTCAGCCTATTTGGGGAACCCGGCATACTGGAGGGCATACAGATACTAGGATGGTTCAGAAGGTATCGGAGGCTAGCGCTATTGCCGCAGGCCCAGCAAATGTTCCTCCTCCCCTAGCTGTAGCCGTCGTTCCACCTCTTCCTCCGCGTGTAGATGTTTTTTCTAAGATATGTTAGGACTTTCGTGCGATGGGTGGAAAACCGTTTCATGGGACTGAGACGTTTGTCAAGGCTAAAAATTGGCTCAAGGAAGTGCACTTGTTTGGCATTTTTGATGTAGACGATGGAAGAAAGGTTCAACTAGCAGCTTGGCTATTGAAGGATGAAGAATCTTTTTGGTGGGAGGTAACAAATGGAGAACGTGCAGTGGAGACATTGATAGATTTCAGACAGAGGTTCAAGTTGAAATTTCTTTCATAAGAAGAAGAAAGTTTATACATGAGAGGTTCTTGGGTTTAAAACAAGGAAATTTGTCTATTAAGGAGTATGTTGAAAAGTTTAATCAGCTGGCAAGATTTGGTTTAGAGTTGGTGAACACGCCACATAAGAAAGCCTTAAGATTTGCTAAGGGCTTGAACGAACCACTTTACGGGTTGGCTATGTCCCACATTGTAACACCCCACCTCCGCCAGGGTAACTCTTGCAAGTACACTAGCTTTGGAGGGGCGTTACGTGGGGTAATCATGCATGCAGATATCACAAGACAGAACATATAAGTAAAAAAGAGTAAATGAAGCAGCGGATAAAACTAACATTTCAAAACCATAGTCAAGTTACATCAAAGTACTTGGTCATTATTTTCCACAAAACATAGTCTAGAAACATAAACTGAAAACTGGAAATAACATAAAGTAACTATCCCCAAGGTAGAATAAAGCCATAGTGAGCTCAAGTCCAACCCGTACATGAGCTATCCAGAATAGCAGCTAAAGATCCAAGCTAGGTACCAGTGTTCCCACCCTGTAAACCTGGGGGGGGGGGGGGGAACGGAAGAAAAGAGGCGAAAGAAAACGGGTCAGTCAAAAAGACTGGTAAGTCCTATCTACTATTAGTATAAAAACTAATAAAGTTAACTGAACATGTAAAACAGAGATGAGATGTAGGGTGATAACTGGCATGGTGAAAAGTGAACAAGATAGATCAAGTGTGGCATCGCATATACAAGGTTTAGTTGCACCAGGTGTGTACTAGTATTCCAATCCATGTCAAGTATAATCAAGAAATGATCCCTTGGCCCAAAGCTGGCCCACATCATGAGATGACCTAAATCGAGGTCCAACTACTCGGTCTAGTCGATCGGCTCCCTATAAGCCTAACTCGTCGTGTATCGGTGTCATACGGCCTAATCGTGGAATGTAGTTAACTGTGCTAGGTCCACCCCAGGGTGTATCCAGCCCTAAGGTGTAAACCACAGACACAATTCAAGCACGCACAGTCTAAACCTATTGGTGCCCATGTTCAACTCCGGACTTAATGTGCACGACCATGGTCCGCCTGAACAACCGGTGCACTCTTCAGCCGTCTCTTTTGGCCTCTTACAATCAGTCCAGTAATCGTGCCCCACCCTAGCCTTGTCCAGGGTACCCATGATACTTCCAAGTAGGTTACTGCTGAAAAGGACCACGTAACTAGGATTTCAAACGGGTTAAGTGTGGTTAACCCTATCCTAACCATGTATTGAGTTGGTCAAGTGTATTCAAGCAGTTCATGACTTAACCCTATCAATACATCGGGTTTAATTGGTTAAGTATATTCAAGTAGTCCATGACTTAACCCTACCAATCCATCGTGTTTAATTGGTTAAGTATTCAAGTAGTCCATGACTTAACCCTATCATGTGGCATTAATTAATTTAATGCACCGAACCTCTCACATTAGACCTTGTTGTGGTTACTAGTTAAGCCGGGCGGGTCTGGGTAGCTTTACACCACAACTTAGTCTAACCTCAGGTTTCAAGTGCGACATGACCAACTACTCACATTGGGTCCTACTGTTTGTAGCCACTAGTTAAGCCGGTCGGTTCCGGGTACATTTATGCTACAAACTCAACCCAACCTCGAGTTGGCCACTCTCATGTTTTCTAGAAGTCATATCCAAATTCATGTTTACAAACATAATCACAAGTCAATGTTCATGTCATATTTTAAAATCGTGTTTCATGTCACTAATATTACCCAAACCCAACGCATTCCCCTCGCATGTAAGTTTCGCATAACATAGCATAGATCAAAAGAGGGAACTTGGCAAACATGACAAAAAGGGCATAAGGTAATAAGGTTGGCCACAAGTTAAACATGGTGGCATATGAGGCATAAATAAGTTCATATGCTTGCATATTACATCATTGGCCTCAAAACATGCATAATATCAACTTAAGCAAATAGGTGAAACATGATCATGAATGACATAGGATGGTGGCTAGTGATTCGCATATAACATCATATGCAAGATAACACAAGGTTTATGAGAGTTTCTAGGTTGCTTTATGCAACATTTCTAATCAAAGCTCATAGCTTTCTATGCATAAAGCAAAGGTGATAGCTTTACAAACATGCATAGAATATATTTATGCATAACATGATAGGATCAAAGCACGTATCATACTTAGGCCCAAACTCAACTTGCAACATGTCATATTTAACTTCATAGTTAGAATCTAAGAGTAGTATAGGGCTTACAATGCCATGAAGACTAGAATTAATATAAAATAAGATTGAGACGAAGCCACACTAGCAAATCCGCAACCAACGACGATAAACTCCACTTAAAGAATTGATAACAAGAAGGAATAACCCCAAAGACAAAGAAAGATGGCTCTTTTACTTAAGAAAGATGGCTCCTTTATGACATAGATTGATTTGAGACACTCATGCTCTCATGAAGAAGGTGGAGGCCATGATTAGCGAACATTTGGGCAGCATTTAGTTGTAGGAATGATTAATGAGGGTTTAGGCTAGGTCTAGGGGTCTTTTTATAGAGATTAGGGGTAGTTTAGACCACAGGATTAACCCTAACTCGAATCTGAGCCATCATCTCCCGTTAGAAACTTCCAGAAGAGGACCCAACATGTCAAAATGGTGCACCGGAAAAATTGGTCCGACCGGGGGGGTCGACCCCTGGGTCGACATGGGTGTCGACCCATTGGGGGGGGTCGACACTGGTGTCGACCCCTGTGTCGACCCTGCCTGGGGCGGGAAAATTCCCGCCCATTCTGCCATGGTTGTAATTCGAATCTGAATTCAAATTTGAACGGTTTTCGGGCTTAGAATTTTCTGAAAACTTCATTGGGCCATAACTTGGTCATATGGACTCCGTTTTTCGAAAACTCGGACTCTATTTCGCGTATTTTTCCGAGACGAACGCAATGGAGCAGCCCGTTTCCCTTGATTCAGACTTCAGAATTTAATTCTGCCTTGATTTACATTATAACATGTTATTAAAAATACGGGTTGTTACATTCTCCCCTCCTTAAAGGATTTCGTCCCCGAAATCTCCAGGTTAGGAAAAACGTATCCTACCATCCATCATCCATCTACTCAAAACATCATCCACAAGTAACCATTGTCCTAAAACAGATTCTAAATGCTGTATGCACATATGCAAAAGGTGTGTTTATATGTACTTATCTAATGCAAAAATCAGGCGGTTACTGATTCAGTAAACCTCCTTAATGCAAAGTATGTTAGTGAAATGAGTCCATATTTATGCAAATTCCTAACATAATTTATAATCTCTACATGAGTGCACATAACATTCATTCATATGCAACATCCACGTGATAGCACAACAAGTTTCATCCATGAATAAGTATCAGCACTCATGCATATGCAATATGGAAGTGCGTGAGCCGATCTTAGTGCCTAATGCGTATCATGCATCCACGAGTATCCACTTGCAAACACTTGCAACCACTTGCAACCATCAAGCATAACATGTTTCAAATACGTGTTTCATCCAAAGGGTTTCTACCTAAGGTTCTCATGACACGATTACGAGATAACAAGATAAACAAGATAAACATGGTAAACATGGATAGCAAAAGAAAGATATGCTAATTAGGAAAGGAGATTGAGAATGTACCCTCAAAAAGGAATGGATAAAGCCCACGCATCTTCTCCTCGGTTTCCCAGGTTGCATCTTCATCGGCTTCACTCCACTGAACTTTCACCAATTTGACTTCTTGATTCCTTAACTTCTTGATCTCTGTTCCCAAGATACGAATCGGAGCTGTCCTCAAGGTTGCCTCTTTCTCTACCTCCACGTCTTCAAGAATGCTTGGTTCAACCACCTCAGCGGACTCATGTAGGCACTTTCGGAGATGCGAAACATGAAAGACATTAGGCACTCCGGCTAGCTTCTCGGGCAATTCCACCTTATAGGCCATCTTTCCAATTCTCTGTATGATAGGGAAGGGTCCTACGAACCTTGGTGCCAGCTTCCCAACTGCTCCAAAACGTACCACTTTACGCAAAGGGGAAACCTTCACGAAAACCATATCTCCAACTTCGAATTCCAAATCTGTCCTTCACTTGTCAGCATAGGATTTTTATCTGTCTTGGGCCGCTTTCATCCGTCTTCTCACCAATTCAACTTTCTCGGATGTGTCCCGTATCATATCGGGCCCAAGTATAAGCCTATCCGTTGTCTCCCACCAACAAGATGGTGACCTACAAGGCCTCCCGTACAGAGCTTCAAATGGTGCCATCCCTATTCTAGCCTGATAGATATTATTATAAGCAAACTCTACAAGAGGAAGGTGGTCTTCCCAAGTACCACCAAAGTCAAGAACACGAAGCCTCAAAAGATCTTCTAGCACTCTATTCACCCTTTCGGTTTGGCCATCCGTCTGGGGGTGATAGGCTGTACTCAGATTCAATCGCGTACCCATCGCTTCTTGCAAACTATTCCAGAACTGGCTAGTGAAAACTGGGTCACGATCGCTAACTATGCTAGAAGGAACCCCATGCAACCGCACTATCTCTCGAAGATAAATAGATGCTAGCCATGAGGCGGTCCTCTTGCTCTTTACTTGAACGAAGTGAGCACTCTTCGTAAGTCTGTCAACTACGACCCATATGCTCGTGTTCCCTTTCCGTGACCTAGGTCATCCATCCACAAAATCCATAGAAATACTCTCCCACTTCCATTGTGGGACCTCCAATGGATGTAATAGCCCACCTGGTTTCTTTGACTCGGCTTTCACTTGTTGGCACACCATGCACTTTGAAACATACTCTGCCACATCTTTCTTCATTCCGGCCCAAAAGAAAATGCGCTTCATATCTCTATACATCTTATCTCCTCCAGGATGTATAGTCATCTTTGAGTGATGTGCTTCTTCGAGAACTTTATGCACCAAGTCTCCTACTTGTGGAACGCATAGCCTTCCATCACGCCTTAGCCAACCTTTATCATCAATAGTATATCTAGCAAGGTGACTAGACGTCTCACCACGAATCAACTTGTCCATGACTTCGACTATCTGTGGATCTTCCTTCTGCGCAGCCCCAACTTGGTCAAGAAGCATAGGTCTAAGCTCAAGGGATGCTAATGAACCCGTCATCGACTCAATAGTCGTCGTGAAATCAAAGGTTTCCAAGAACTCTAAGTTCTTCATCTCAATAAACAAGGGACTCAAAGTCAACCTCCTTCTGCTTAGTGCGTCTGCCACAACATTACCCTTGCCAGGGGTATAAGCTATCTCAAAGTCATAAGATGCCAAGAATTCCATCCACCTTTGCTGCCTTAAATTCAGATCTTTCTGCGAGAAGAGGTACTTGATTGACTTGTGATCAGTATACAACTCAAACCTTTCACCTAGAAGATAGTGGCGCCAGGATTTGAGTGCAAAGACGATCGCCGCCAACTCCAAATTATGAGTGGGATAGTTCTTCTCATGAACTTTAAGTTGCCTACCCGCATAACATATCACTCTTCCCTCTTGTATCAGAACAGCACCTAACCCCATGCCACATGCATCGGTGTACACGGTAAACATCTTACCGCCATCGGGTAATGCCAAAACTGGGGCTGTAGTAAGGGCCCTCTTGAGCCTTTGGAAAGCAAGCTCACACTCTAAGTCCCATGCGAAGACTAAGTTCTTCTTCGTCAACCTAGTAAGAGGGGCCGAAATCTTAGCGAAGTCCCTGATGAACTTCCTATAGTAGCCTGCCAGACCGAGAAAGCTTCTTACTTCGGTTGCATTCCTAGGAGTCTTCCAGTCTTGAACCACAACCACTTTCGTGGGATCCACCGCTATGCCTTGCTTAGAAACTATATGTCCAAGAAACCGAACTTCCCTTCTCCAGAAATGACATTTGGAGAACTTGGCTTTCAACTGATGCGCTCTAAGCGTATCCATCACTTCCTTGAGATGCCCAGCATGCTCTTCCTCATCCTTTGAGAAGATCAGAATATCATCCACGAAAACAACAACAAACTTGTTAAGGAACTCCCTGAACACCCTACTCATCAAGTCTACGAAGTAGGCGGGTGCATTAGTCAAACCGAATGGCATGACAAGCCATTCAAAAAATCCATCTGGAGTCCTAAACGCAGTTTTATCAATACTATCCTCAGCCATTCTAAGATGATGGAATCCGGTGGCCAGATCGAGCTGAGAGAAAACAGAAGCACCAACAAGCTGGTCAAAGAGATCATCAATCCTCGGTAACGGGTGCCTATTCTTCTTTGTCAGCTTGTTCAACTCTCGATAATCAACACATAGACGAAGCGAACCATCCGCCTTAGTAGCGAATACCACAGGAGCACCCCATTCAGAAATGCTTCGCCTAATAAAATTTTTCTCAAGCAGTTCCTTGATTTGATTACTGAGCTCACTTCTTTCACGTGGGGCCATGGGCCTAACGGGCAATGATACTGGCTTGGCATTATCAACAAGATAAATGCGGAAATCTATCTCTCGTTTAGGGGGTAACCCCTTAACTTCTTCAAAGACATCAGGATAGTCTCGGACCACCCTTACAAATTGCAGATCATCGATGGACGAGTCAAGAGATTCAAGATAACATAACATGACGGGACCTCTAAGGTTACAAGAAATTTCTAGGGTATTACCGCGGCGAGTCATAAGTCTCACCACCCTATGCTCACAATCGAGAATGGCTCCATAACTGGACAACCAATCCATGCCCAAAATCAACCCATATCCCGTAAACCCAAGAACATAAGCATTACATGTGAATTCTACGGTCAAGATAGAAATCTTCAAATCAACACAAATCATAGATAAATGGGCGGAACCCCCCATTGGATTTGAAACACTAACGGGATCCTCAACTGGACTAGTACTTAGGTGCAAACTTTCAACAATATCAGAAGAAATAAAGGTATGCGATGCGCCAGAATCAAATAAAGTGCGAACAGGAAAGTCAGAAATATAAACGAGACTTTCTACAGAAATACTACCTCGGTCCTGAACTGGAG
The DNA here is from genome assembly GCA_030737875.1 of Allium sativum. Classification (NCBI taxonomy): domain Eukaryota; kingdom Viridiplantae; phylum Streptophyta; class Magnoliopsida; order Asparagales; family Amaryllidaceae; genus Allium; species Allium sativum. The sequence continues at coordinate 744,765,689 of CM060921.1, forward strand.
CAGTGTTGAGAGCATGCACTTGCCCTCCAGAAGGTCCTGCACGCTGATTCTGCCCTTGCCCTTGTCCTTGCTTCTTGGGGCAATCCTTGCTAAAGTGTCCAGGCTCTCCACAGTGAAAGAATTCGCCCAACTTCCTCTTCTTCTTTCTGCAATCCTTGGCTATGTGCCCAACAATCCCACAGAAGTTGCATTTTCTTAGGTCCTTTGCCTTGGCCTTGTTGCCCTTGTTGTTCTTGTTGTTTTTGTTGTTCTGATTGCTATGATTTCCTCCCCACTTAGAGTCTGTCTTCTTGGCTTGAGTCTCATTAGGCTTGACTTCTTTCTTGCCATTCTTATCGTCTCCTTGAAGCAATGCCGTGTCCACTAGGCCTTCAAAAGTGGCCCCCATGGGTATATGAGATAGGGCTAAACCTTGTAATGGCTCATTCAACCCTCGTGCAAAGCGTAAAGCCTTCTTCTGGGGAGTATTAACCATGTCCAAACCGAATAGAGCGAGCTGGTTAAACTCATTCACATACTCCCTCACTGTCATGTCCCCTTGCTTCAAAGATATAAACTTCTCCAATTGCAGATTTGCCTCAGCTGATGATAGAAACTTAAGCCCAAACCTCGTCCTAAAGTCGGCCCAAGTCTCTATAGGTCTAGTAGCATTGGTGACCTCCCACCAATAAGCAGCTTCTTCTTTTAATAGCCATGCTGCTAATAAAACCTTTCTATGGTCTTCTATATCAAAGATAGCGAAAAGATCGTCAGTTTCTTTCAACCAATTTCGTGCCTCCACAAAAGTCTCCGTCCCAATGAAATTCTTGCCACCCATCGCCTTAAAGTCCTTGCAAACCTTTGTGAAATCCGCTTGTGGATGCTGAGGAGGGGGAGGAGGAGGAGGAACCTCAGTTACGGTGGGGGTATTTGCTAGGCCCGCATCGTTGGCCCTAGCTTCCAAGTACCTCCGGAACCATTCGGGGATGGTCACTCCCTCGGGAAGATTAAGGTCGGTCATGCTGAAAAAGGAAAAGATAGATTTAGAACGAGGAAACGAAGGATAGTGCTAATGGCTTTTGGGGAATAGCCTTTTAAAATAACTAGACTTTTCTTGGAAAATACTTAATTGGTTTTGAAAATAGTTTTTCAAAAGGTAAGTTTTAAAAACCTTTTGCTCAAATCTTGTAAACCTCGCTCTGATACCAAATGTAACACCCCACCTCCGCCAGGGCAACTCTTGCAAGTACACTAGCTTTGGAGGGGCGTTAAGCGGGGTAATCATGCATGCATATATCACAAGACAGAACATATAATTAAAACAGAGTAAATAAAGCAGCGGATAAAACTAACATTTCAAAACCATAGTCAAGTTACATCAAAGTACTTGGTCATTATTTTCCACAAAACATAGTCTAGAAACATAAACTGAAAACTGGAAATAACATAAAGTAACTATCCCCAAGGTAGAATAAAGCCATAGCGAGCTCAAGTCCAACTCGTACATGAGCTATCCAGAAAAGCAGCTAAAGATCCAAGCTAGGTACCAGTGTTCCCGCCATGTAAACCTTGGGGGGGGGGGGGGAACGGAAGAAAAGAGGCGAAAGAAAACGGGTCAGTCAAAAAGACTGGTAAGTCCTATCTACTATTAGTATAAAAACTAATAAAGTTAACTGAACATGTAAAACAGAGATGAGATGTAGGGTGATAACTGGCATGGTGAAAAGTTAACAAGATAGATCAAGTGTGGCATCGCATATACAAGGTTAAGTTGCACCAGGTGTGTACTAGTATTCCAATCCATGTCAAGTATAATCAAGAAATGATCCCTTGGCCCAAAGATGGCCCACATCATGAGATGACCTAAATCGAGGTCCAACTACTCGGTCTAGTCGATCGGCTCCCTATAAGCCTAACTCGTCGTGTATTGGTGTCATACGGCTTAATCGTGGAATGTAGTTAACTGTGCTAGGTCCACCCCAGGGTGTATCCAGCACTAGGGTGTAAACCACAGACACAATTCAAGCACGCACAGTCTAAACCTACTGGTGCCCATGTTAAACTCCGGACTTAATGTGCACGACCATGGTCTGCCTAAACAACCGGTGCACCCTTCAGCCGTCTCTTTTGGCCTCTTACAATCAGTCCAGTAATCGTGCCCCACCCTAGCCTAGTCCAGGGTACCCATGATACTTCCAAGTAGGTTACTGCTGAAAAGGACCACATAACTAGGATTTCAAGCGGGTTAAGTGTGGTTAACCCTATCATAACCACGTATTGAGTTGGTCAAGTGTATTCGAGCAGTTCATGACTTAACCCTATCAATACATCGGGTTTAATTGGTTAAGTGTATTCAAGTAGTCCATGACTTAACCCTACCAATCGATCGTGTTTAATTGGTTAAGTATTCAAGTAGTCCATGACTTAACCCTATCATGTGGCATTAATTAATTTAATGCACCCAACCTCTCACATTAGACCTTGTTGTGGTTACTAGTTAAGCCGGGCGGGTCCGGGTAGCTTCACACCACAACTTAGTCTAACCACGGGTTTCAAGTGCGACATGACCAACTACTCACATTGGGTCCTATTGTTTGTAGCCACTAGTTAAGCCGGTCGGTTCCGGGTAGATTTATGCTACAAACTCAACCCAACCTCGAGTTGGCCACTCTCATGTTTTCTAGAAGTCATATCCAAATTCATGTTTACAAACATAATCACAAGTCAATGTTCATGTCATATTTTAAAATCGTGTTTCATGTCATTAATATTACCCAAACCCAACGCATTCCCCTCGCATGTACGTTTCGCATAAGATAACATAGATCAAAAGAGGGAACTTGGCAAACATGACAAAAAGGGCATAAGGTAATAAGGTTGGCCACAAGTTAAACATGGTGGCATATGAGGCATAAATATGTTCATAAGCTTGCATATTACATCATAGGCCTCAAAACATGCATAATATCAACTTAAGCAAATAGGTGAAACATGATCATGAATGACATAGGATGGTGGCTAGTGATCCACATATAACATCATATGCAAGATAACACAAGGCTTATGAGAGTTTCTAGGTTGCTTTATGTAACATTTCTAATCAAAGCTCATAGCTTTCTATGCATAAGGCAAAGGTGATAGCTTTACAAACATGCATAGAATATATTTATGCATAACATGATAGGATCAAAGCACATATCATACTTAGGCCCAAACTCAACTTGCAACATGTCATATTTAACTTCATAGTTAGAATCTAAGAGTAGTATAGGGCTTACAATGCTATGAAGACTAGAATTAATATAAAATAAGATTGAGACGAAGCCACACTAGCAAATCCGCAACCAACGACGATAAACTCCACTTCAAGACTTGAGAACAAGAAGGAATAACCCCAAAGGCAAAGAAAGATGGCTCTTTTACTTAAGAAAGATGGCTCCTTTATGACATAGATTGATTTGAGACACTCATGCTCTCATGAAGAAGGTGGAGGCCATGATTAGTGAACATTTGGGCAGCATTTAGTTGTAGGAATGATTAATGATGGTTTAGGCTAGGTCTAGGGGTCTTTTTATAGAGATTAGGGGTAGTTTAGACCATAGGATTAACCCTAAATCGAATATGAGCCATCAACTCCCGTCAGAAACTTCCAGAAGAGGACCTAACATGCCAAAATGGTGCACCAGAAAAATTGGTCCGACCGGGGGGGTCGACCTCTGGGTCGACATGGGTGTCGACCCGTGGGTCGGCATGGGTGTCGACCCATTGGGGGGGTCGACACTGGTGTCGACCCCTGTGTCGACCCTGCCTGGGGCGGGAAAGTTCCCGCCCATTCTGCCTTGGTTTTAATTCGAATCTGAATTCGAATTTGAACTGTTTTCGGGCTTAGAATTTTCTGAAAACTTCATTGGGCCATAACTTGGTCATACGGACTCCGTTTTTCGAAAACTCGGACTCTATTTCGCGTCTTTTTCCGAGGCGAATGCAATGGCACAACCCATTTTCCTTGATTCAGAATTTAGAATTTAATTCTGCCTTGATTTGCATTATAACATGTTATTAAAAATACAGGTTGTTACACACATTCTTATGGGGGATACTTTCGAGAAACTTGTTGATATGGCGTTGATGAATGAGGAGGAGATAGGTGATAAAATGGATAGGACACAAGATAAGAAAGTGGATCCAAAGAAGGCACAACAACAATGAGAGAAAGGTGGTAAGGATAACAAGTGATAGGAGAAAAGGAAGTGTCACAATTATGGAATACAAGGCCACTTAAAGAAAGATTGTAAATAGAAGAAGAAGCTTGGCTGTTACCATTGCGGTGAGGCGGGACATATGATTAAAGATTGCCCGAGGAGGCAAGGAGAAGGGCAAGGGAAAAGGACAGGATTTACTTCTGGAGGGCAAATTCATGCTCTTATGGCACCGGGGCAAGAAGGAGGTAGAAACATTTCGGTCGAAAGTTTGATTTTATTTTTTGATCATCCTGTTCAAACTTTGTTTGATTCTGACGCTTCACATTCGTTTATATCTGCTTCTTTAGTTGAAACACTGCACCTAAATACTAGTCTAGTTATGGATCCCACTGTAGTCTCAAATCCTACCGGTGGTTCGGCTCATTTATATATAATTTGTCGGGATTTGAGAGTGTCTATCTTGGGCGTTAAGTTTGTGTGCAATGCCTACGTTCTTTGTTTCATGGGCTATGGTTTGATTCTAAGGATGGATCGGTTAGCCAGGTATGGTGCTATCCTAGACTGTTAAAGGAGGGTAGTTAGATTGTTGACTCGTTGTGGAAGGACCCTTGATATTTCTTATGACCGTAGGGGTTCAGTGATGCTTAGCTACCTAGAATCACTTGACACATCCATCAATGATTTGCAATCTGTTCGAGTAGTCTGTGAGTATGATGACGTCTTTGATGAGGTTCAGGGTTTACCCACTAGGTGTGAGATAGACTTCCGTGTATGCTTGGTAGATAATGCAAAGCCAGTTGCGTTTCCAGTGCGCCACATGGCTCCGAGAGAGAGGAAGGAACTCAGAATATAAGTAGGGGAGTTGCTTGAGAAAGGGTTCATATGAAGAAGTATTTTGAATGGGGTGCCCAAGTGGTTTTTGCTACGAAGGAGGACGGTTCACTTAGATTGTGCATGGACTATAGGGAGCTAAATAAACCCACGAAGAAAAATAGGCACCCATTACCGAGGATAGATGATTTGTTCGATCAGTTGGTTGGTGCTTCAGTTTTCTCGCAGTTGGACGTAGCTACAGGATTTCATCAGTTGAGGGTAGCTGAGGATGGTATAGATAAGACTGCTTTTAGGACTCTTGACGGCTTCTTCAAGTGGCTCGTCATGCCTTTTGATTTGACGAATGCACCCACATATTTTGTAGACCTGATGAGTAGGGTGTTTACGGAGTTTCTAAACAAGTTCGTGGTACTCTTTGTGGATGATATCTTGATATTCTCTAGAAGTGAGAAATAGCATGCCCTACATCTTAGGGAAACCTTAGAGACCCTTCGAGCACATCAACTCAAGGCTAAGTTCTCCAAATGCCATTTTTGAAGGAAGGAAGTAAGGTTCTTACGCCACGTGGTTTCTAAGTAGGGGATAGCAGTGGATACCGCGAAGGTGGTGGTAATCCAAGATTGGAAGATTCCTAGGAATGCAACGGAAGTAAGAAGTTTTCTAGGGTTTGTGGATAATTATAGGAAGTTCATTAAGGATTTTGCGAAGATATCAGCCCCACTTACACGGTTGACGAAAAAGAATTTGACCTTTTCTTGGGATGTTGACAGTGACGATGCTTTCCAACGTTTATAGAGGACTTTGACGACAGCTCCAGTTTTAGTTTTGTCAAATGGGAGTAAACCGTTCACAGTGTACACCGATGCTTGTGGGACAGGGCTTGGCGCAATTTTGATGCAAGAGGGAAGGGCGATATGCTATGGTGGAAGGTAGTTAAAGATCCACGAGAAGAATTACCCTACCCACGACTTAGAGTTAGCCGCCATAGTTTTTTCCCTTAAGTCTTGGCATCACAATTTACTTGGAGAGAGGTTTGAGTTCTATACAGGCCATAATTCACTAGATACTTGTTCTCTCAAAAAGATCTAAACTTAAGACAACAGAGGTGCATGAAGTTCTTACCATCCTACGATTTTGAGATTGCATACACCCCTGGGAAGGGTAATGTTATAGCTGACGCCTTGAGTTGAAAGAGGTTTACTTTAAGTCCTTTGTTTTTCAAGCAGCAGAGTTTAAAGTACATATCTACCTTTGACTTTAAACCCTCTATCGATTATGTACCCGGTTTGTTGGCATCGTTAGAGGTGCGACCTACGCTTTTAGGATAGATAGGAGCGACACAATGAGATGACCCATGGCTGATAGAGATAGTAGACAAGCTCATAAGTGGGGATTCTTCGAGCCATCTTAGTAGGTATACTATAGATGAAAAAGGTTGGTCGCATAGGGATGGGAGACTTTGCGTATCACGAGACAAAAGCATGAGGAGGATGATCCTTGAAGATGCACATCGTTCTAAGATGACCATACAACCTGGTGGTGACAAGATGTATAGGGACATGAAGCGAGTTTTCATTTGGGCCGGAACGAAGAAGGATGTGGCTGAGTTTGTTTCTAGATGCTTAGTGTGCCAGCAAGTCAAGGCCGAGCAAAAGAATCCTGGTGGTTTGCTTCACCCTTTAGAAGTTCCATTGTGGAAATGGGAGAGTGTTTCCATGGATTTCGTCGATGGATTGCCGAGGCCAAGGAAGGGTAATACGGGGATTTGGGTAGTAGTAGATAGACTTACCAGGAGAGCCCATTTCATTCCTGTTAAGAGTAGAAGAACAGCGGCATGGTTAGCAACTTTTTATCTCCGAGAGAAAGTTCGTCTATACGGCGTACTTTCTAGTATCATAAGCAATCGAGAACCCATTTTCACTAGTGAGTTTTGAAAGAGCTCGCAAGAGGCGGTAGGAACGCAATTGTGTTTGAGCACCGCTTATCACCCTCAAACGAACAGCCAAATAGAAAGAGTGAATAGGACTCTAGAAGATCTTTTGAGGTTATGCATCTTGGATTTTATAGGAACATAGGAGGAACATCTTCCATTAGTAGAGTTCGCCTACCACAATAGCCATAAAACTATTATTGGCATGGCACCTTTTGTAGCTCTATATGGACAACCTTGAAGATCACTGACTTGTTGGTAGGAATCTATGGATAAGATTTGGCTTAGGCCCGAGATGGTTAGCGAAACTTCAGAGAAGATAGACTTGATTCGAAGACGCATGAAGACGGCACAAGGCTGGCAAAAGTCATATGCTGATAAGAGACGAACCGATCTTGAGTTCGATGTTAGAGACACGGTTTTTATTAAAGTATCACTGTAACAACCCGAATTTTAACAACGTGTTAAGACAAGAATCAAGGCAGAATTTAATTATAAAACCTGAATCAGGATAAACGGGTTGGGCCATTGCGTTCGTCTCGGAAAAATACGCGAAATAGAGTCCGAAATTTCGTAAATCGGAGTTCATATGACCGAGATATGGCCTCGCAAAGTTTCACGAAAATTCAAATCCGAAAACAGATTTGAAATTCAGCCCAATTAAGACACCACTCCATTTTTAGGCCTGGTTAAGACACCACTCCATTTTTTAGACTTGACTTCTTCCCCAAGACATGCTTTGGATGGCTAGGATCTAAACTAGGGTTTATCCTATGGCTAAAACTATCCTAGTCTTCTATAAAAAGACCCCTAACCCTCTCCTAAAACCCTCATAAATTGATCCTACAACTAAACTATGCCAAAATTATTCCTCATCATGGCCTCCACTTCAACCCATGGCCTCCATCTTCTTCTTCATGATAGCTTAAGTGTTCTAAGCTAGTTTTAAAGTAAAGGAGCCTCTTTTCTTCATTCATGAGAGATTCTATGATCATTTGAGTGATTTCATGTTTGTATGAGAGTTCATAAGTTGCATTCTAGCCAAAGTTGCAACCTTTTCTTGACCAAAAAGCAAGGATCTTGCATGAGAGCTCATAAGCTTCATTCAAAGCCAAAGTTGAAACCTTTCTTCTTCAAAGCAAGGATTTTTATTGATATTTGCTCAAGGGTTTCATTTGGAGCTTGTTCTTTTGGGGTTTTTGGGTGATAGCATGAATGGCTTCGTCTCAATCTTTGTTTTATATGTTGATTTGTGCCTTCATAGCATTGTAAGCCCTCTTCCTACTCTTAGATATTAACTTTAAACTTAATGTGACATGTAGTAAGTTGGGTTTGAACATTAAGTATGTTGCATGCTATCATGTTATGTATCCTATCATGACTAAAAAGTCATTATCTTGATCTTGTGGGCTTAAAGATATAAACTTTATGTTGAATGTTGCATTTTGGCAACATGAGAACTATCATGTCCCTTATGATAGCTTACATGTAATGCCATATGCGAACTTCTAGTCATCTTTCTATGTCATGTATCACCATGATTCACCTATGTGCTAAGTTTGAGGTTGTGCATGTTTTTGAGGCCTAATAATGTAATATGCAAGTTAATGAACACGTTTATACCTCATTTGCCACCATGTTTAACTTGTGGCCTTATACCTCTTTTTGTCATGCCTTTGCCAAGTTCCTTCTTTTAATCCATTATGCGTTGTTGCGAATGTATATGCGAGTTTAAAAGCGTTGGGTTACGTTATGGGTAAAACTTTAATGACGTGAAACATGATTTGGGTAAATGGGTATAAACATGACAACATGTAACTTTGGCTATGAGCATGGGACTTGAAAACTTGACACGTATGGGTTGTAAGTGTAATAAGACACTAGACCAAACATGAAAATTGCCAACTCGAGGTTGGGTTGAGTTTGTTGCATAAATCTACCCGGACCCGCCCGGCTTAACTAGTGGCTACAAACAATAGGATCCAATGTGAGAAGTTGGTCATGACACGCTTAAGACCCGAGGTTAGACTAGGTTGTGGTGTAAAACTACCCGGACCCGCCTGGCTTAACTAGTAACCACAACAATGTCTAATGTGAGAGGTTGAGAGTGCATTAATTAAATTAATGCCACATGATAAGGTTAAGTAAGTTTGACTAATGACACTTAACCATACAAGACAATTAGGGGATGGGGTTAAGTAATTTACGCTAAACTAATCCGACTTGGTAATTAGATGGGGTTAAGTAACCTTCACTTAACTAATCTAAACACGGTAATTAGATGGGGTTAAGTAACCTTCACTTAACAAATCTAAACACGGTAATTCGATGGGGTTAAGTTAAACACTTAACCAATCTAAACGTGGTAATTCAATTAGGTTAAGTAACCAGTACTTAACCAACTTAACACGGTAATTTAATGGGGTTAAGTGACCAGTACTTAACCAACTTAACACGGTAATTTAATGGGGTTAAGTAACTTATACTTGACCAATTATACATGATGATTTGATGAGGTTAAGTAACCTATACTTAACCAATCTAATAGGTGGACCTGATAGGGCCAAGTCACAAGGCCTTTCAAAATTAGGCTTAACCATTGTAATACGATTAGTGGATGGGGTTAAGCTAACCCATACTTAACCAATCCGACTCGATAATCTGATGGGATTAAGATAATCCATGCTTAATCAATCTAACATGATAATCTGATAGGGTTAAGACAAATAAATACTTAACCAATTTGACTTGATAGGGTTAAGTCATGAGCTTCTTGGTACACTTAACCAACTTGTAGGGCTAAGCCTTGAACTTGAGTACTTAGCCAATCTTGACATGATTCGTAGGCGGGTTAAGTCATGAACTTGGATAACAACACTTAACCCATTTGACAAAACCCTAGCTTAGGGGACTAGGTTGGAAATCGTAGTTAACAAGGATAGCGGAAAGAGGGGCTAAGTGGTAAACCTTAGTTAAGGGTAACTAAGTAATCATTCTTAGCTAAGGACATGGGACTAGTTCATAAAGAGATGAGTAACCTGGTACGGTAGGTCATCGCTTAGTATACGAGGAGGAGCAAGTTATCTGACTTGGATAAAAGCTCCAGCGAACTGGGTAACGAAGTGGAAGCTTCGGGGAACATGAGGGTACTCTTGGTATCCCTTTGTGAGGTGGCGTGTGGTCCATGAAACCCGGCCTCACAGAGGTTAAGGTCTGCGGTAGAAGAGCCAAGAGTATGCCTTGGTTGCTATGCGAGCGACCTAAAGACTAGGATGGGTTAGCGTGGAGTCGACGATACTTGATTTTGCCCCGGGATAGCAGGTCGCCGACTACCTACCATCTTTAGTCAAGCGTGTACGTACGGAAAGGCAGGGAACTCCCAAAAGACCATATACTAGCTATCAAGTTATGGGTGAGGTTGGCTATCTGGAAGTGGGCATCGATGGGCCTTAGTGTAGTTCTCATACATGATTTTTCTTGGATTGCCTTTCAGTAGTTGAGGGAGGGATCACGTGGGACCATAGCCACGGGTATAAAAACAGACCTTGATATCTGCATCAGCAGACGACTTAAAGCTCCCGACCGAGTTCCGTATTTCTTGTTTTGCCCTGGCACGGAACTCGGATGGCACATTGAGGAACATGTGAATCTAGACATGGAAAACGATTCACGATACATACGTGGGATAAAGGGCGCGGTTGATGGGTGGCATAATCCCTAGTGGCCCTAGGTGGCTGAACCCAAACCGAGACACGGAAACGTTCATTAGGTAGCATAATCCCTAGTGGTCCTAGGTGGCATAAATCCTAAGTGAACGCGCGATAGTTCATGGTAAGGAAACATAACTAGATCAAGGGTAGCAGTCCAAAATAACCTCAAGGATAAAACGTTTACATGGGAAAGCCCGTATGGCCTACGGCAAAGGACTGAACCTATACATGGAAAGAAACATACGAGTTAGGAAAACCTACATATGCTATATATTAGGTTGACATGGACCATTACATGACATTGGGCAAGGGACATTCATAGTTAACACATGACGCGGGTTGGGATATTAGTACGAAAGGTGCAGAGCAAATATACATGTTAGAACTAGGGGAAATATACATGATAGATACCGTGGGATATTATACATGATAGATACCTTGGGATAGTATACTTGATAGAAACCTGACAATGTGATACCTTGATTTATCTTGACACCGTAGTTTATCATGACACACTCGTGTATCTTGGTACAGTAGTGCATCCTGTTATTTTGGTTTAGCTTATCTATCTTGTCATCATACTTATGTTCATCTCAGTTCCTCATGCCAGTTAACTTTACTAGTTTATATACTGATAGTAGATAGGGCTTACCAGTCTTTATGACTGACCCCGTTTTGTTTCGCCTCTTGTCTTCCGTTTCCCCCCAGGTTACAGGGAGGAAATGCTATTGTTAGTTTGGACTTCTTCTGTTTGAAGGTCATCACGCATGGCTTGGGCTTTTCTTGGCTATGGCTACTTTACTGGTTTACTTGGGGAATAATTTATGAAATGGTTTTATGCTTCTTTATTATTGCAAGACAGGTTTTGATGTATTCTGATGTAAAAGGCTTTAGACCTTATTTTATAAGGTAATAAAATTTGTTTTACTTCCGTTGTTTTATATATATATATGTTCTGTCTTGTAATATTTCTGTGCATGTTTACCTCGATAATGCTTCACCAAACCTAGTGCATTCCCATTGTGAGTGACCCTAGCGGAGGTGGGGTGTTACATTTGGTATCAGAGCAGAAGGTTACAAGACTGGGCAAAAGTTTTAAAAACCTTTTGAAAAACTATTTGAAAACCGTTTACAAAGAAGCATTTTTCAAGAAAAGTTATGTTTTAAAAGCAATTCCCCAAAGGCCATTAGCACTATCCTTTGTTTCCTTGATTGATTCTCTTTTCCTTTCTTTCCTCCATCTATAGTCACAGTAGTTTTGACTGTGACTAATATTTTCGTGCTACGAAGTGCTTTCCGTGCGATGGAGGTGGTTCTCGAGAGACCCATTGCCGTGTTACAAGAAAGGATAATAAGAGTAAGGGTAAAGGATACGAGCTTAAGGATAAGCAACTTGTTGGTATGGCTTGATCCATCAGGGAGGACAAGGACAAGATCAGCGAGAGGGCAAATCGTATGCTCTCATTCCTAGAGTACCTAAGAGAAATGGTACTGTTTCTGTTAGAGGTTCAGCCTTCCTTTTCTATCAACCCATCCAGACTTTGTTTTGATCATCGCATCGTTTAAGTCTGCTTGGAAAGTGAGTCTCTGCACCTTAGTACTAGCATAGAAGAGGATCCCATTTTTGTCCCAAATCTTGTTAGAGGATCGGTCCATTTATTCATGACTTGTTTGGATTTGAGAGTGCCCATGTTTTTGGAGCCAAGGATGGGTTCTAGGGATAAAGTGGTCACCCAATAAGGGGTGCCATTCTCGGTTTTGGAAAGAGGGTAGTTAGACTCCTGACTTGCCTTGGTAATACCCTCGAAGTCCTGTGTAACCTTTTGGGTTCTGTCATGGTTAGTTACCTAGAATCTCATGATGCATTCGTTGGTAATCTTCTCGAGTAGAGTTCGCCACTAAGGCGAATGGTTCATTTCGCTAGTGCATGAGCTGTCGAGATCACCCTAGTAGGTACACTTGGCAACAGGGATTGGCATCGATAAACGGGATCCAAAATTCACTAGTGAATTTTGGAGAGCTTGCATGAGTACGCGGATATATTTGAGCCAAGTATGCTAGGGAAAGAATAAGTGAAAGTGGAACGAGAGGCGACAGTGAAATGAGTTCCAACTCATATCTTGGAAATGGGAATCAAGGAGCTACGAAAATCATGAAGTCAAAGATGGTCAAGGCACAATGGAATTAAGCTCAAGGAAATGCGGCTTAGGCGCGCGCATCATATCTCTTTTTAAGAGTATATGGTTGATCCCTGGTTCTCCTGTAGAGCTTGCTTTCATGCTATCGCTTGGTGGATATCCTCTCGGTCCTGTTTCTGTTGCAAACCCTGTAAGGAGTTTGTCTTGTTTATCTCCTCGATCTTATCTTGGGAACCTTAGGTAGAATCCTATGGATGTAAACATGTGCTTGAAACATGTTATGTTTGATATGTTGCAAGTGGTTGCAAGTGGTTGCTCGTGGATGCGCGAATACACATTAGATACTAGATCGACGCACTCACATTTCATATTGCATATGCACGAGTACTTATACTTGTTTATGGATGAAATTGAGTGTGTTGTCATGCGGATGTTGCATATGAATGAATGTTTGTGCACGCATGTAGTACTTATATGACTAGGATTATTTGCATACATGTTGGATTCATGGCACTAAACATACTTTGCATTAGAAAGATCATTCAGGCCTGATCATTAGCATTAGCTAAGGAACATATACACGCACTTTCTGCATGTGTTCATATGGCATTAGAAATCGTCTAAGGACAATGGTTGCATGTGGATGATGTTTTGAGTAGATGGATGATGGATGGTAGGATACGTTCTTCCTAACTTGGAGATTTCGGGGACGAAATCCTTAAAGGAGGGGAGAATGTAACAACCAGAATTTTAACAACGTGTTAAGACAAGAATCAAGGCAGAATTTAATTATAAAACCTGAATCAGGGTAAACGGGTTGCGCCATTGCATTCGCCTAGGAAAAATACGCGAAATAGAGTCCGAAATTTTGTAAATCGGAGTTCGTATGACCGAGATATGGCCTCGCAAAGTTTCACGAAAATTCAAATCCGAAAACGGATTTGAAATTCAGCCCAATTAAGACACCACTCCATTTTTAGGCCTGGTTAAGACACCACTCCATTTTTAGGCCTGGTTAAGACACCACTCCATTTTTTAGATTGACTTCTTCCCCAAGACATGCTTTGGATGGCTAGGATCTAAACTAGGGTTTATCCTATGGCTAAAACTATCCTAGTCTTCTATAAAAAAGACCCCTAACCCTCTCCTAAAACCCTCATAAATTGATCCTACAACTAAACTATGCCAAAATGATTCCTCATCATGGCTTCCACTTCAACCCATAGCCTCCATCTTCTTCTTCATGATAGCTTAAGTGTTCTAAGCTAGTTTCAAAGTAAAGGAGCCTCTTTTCTTCATTCATGAGAGATTCTATGATCATTTGAGTGATTTCATGTTTGTATGAGAGTTCATAAGTTGCATTCTAGCCAAAGTTGCAACCTTTTCTTGACCAAAAAGCAAGGATATTGCATGAGAGCTCACAAGCTTCATTCAAAGCCAAAGTTGAAACCTTTCTTCTTCAAAGCAAGGATTTTTATTGATATTTGCTCAAGGATTTCATTTGGAGCTTGTTCTTTTGGGGTTTTTGGGTGATAGCATGAATGGCTTCGTCTCAATCTTTGTTTTATATGTTGATTTTGCCTTCATAGCATTGTAAGCCCTCTTCCTACTCTTAGATATTAACTTTAAACTTAATGTGACATGTTGTAAGTTGGGTTTGAACATTAAGTATGTTGCATGCTATCATGTTATGTATCCTATCATGACTAAAAAGTCATTATCTTGATCTTGTGGGCTTAAAGATATAAACTTTATGTTGAATGTTGCATTTTGGCAACATGAGAACTATCATGTCCCTTATGATAGCTTACATGTAATGCCATATGCGAACTTCTAGTCATCTTTCTGTGTCATGTATCACCATGATTCGCCTATGTGCTAAGTTTGAGGTTGTGCATGTTTTTGAGGCCTAATAATGTAATATGCAAGTTAATGAACACGTTTATACCTCATTTGCCACCATGTTTAACTTGTGGCCTTATACCCCTTTTTGTCAGGCCTTTGCCAAGTTCCTTCTTTTAATCCATTATGCGTTGTTGCGAATGTATATGCGAGTTTAAAAGCGTTGGGTTACGTTAGGGGTAAAACTTTAATGACGTGAAACATGATTTGGGTAAATGGGTATAAACATGACAACAGGTAACTTTGGCTATGAGCATGGGACTTGAAAACTTGACATGTATGGGTTGTAAGTGTAATAAGAAACTAGACCAAACATGAAAATGGCCAACTCGAGGTTGGGTTGAGTTTGTAGCATAAATCTACCCGGACCCGCCCGGCTTAACTAGTGGCTACAAACAATAGGATCCAATGTGAGAAGTTAGTCAAGACGCGCTTAAGACCCGAGGTTAGACTAGGTTGTGGTGTAAAACTACCCGGACCCGCCCGGCTTAACTAGTAACCACAACAAAGTCGAATGTGAGAGGTTGAGAGTGCATTAGTTAAATTAATGCCACATGATAAGGTTAAGTAAGTTTGACTAATGACACTTAACCATACAAGACAATTAGGGGATGGGGTTAAGTAATTTACGCTTAACTAATCCGACTTGGTAATTAGATGGGGTTAAGTAACCTTCACTTAACTAATCTAAACACGGTAATTAGATGGGGTTAAGTAACCTTCACTTAACTAATCTAAACACGGTAATTCGATGGGGTTAAGTTAAACACTTAACCAATCTAAACGTGGTAATTCAATGAGGTTAAGTAACCAGTACTTAACCAACTTAACACGGTAATTTAATGGGGTTAAGTAACTAGTACTTAACCAACTTAACACGGTAATTTAATGGGGTTAAGTTACTTATACTTGACCAATTATACATGATGATTTGATGAGGTTAAGTAACCTATACTTAACCAATCTAATAGGTGGACCTGATAGGGTCAAGTCACAAGGCCTTTCAAAATTAGGCTTAACCATTGTAATACGATTAGTGGATGGGGTTAAGCTAACCCATACTTAACCAATCCGACTCGATATTCTGATGGGATTAAGATAATCCATGCTTAATCAATCTAACATGATAATCTGATAGGGTTAAGACAAATAAATACTTAACCAATTTGACTTGATAGGGTTAAGTCACGAGCTTCTTGGTACACTTAACCAACTTGTAGGGCTAAGCCTTGAACTAGAGTACTTAGCCAATCTTGACATGATTCGTAGGCGGGTTAAGTCATGAACTTGGATAACAACACTTAACCCATTTGACAAAACCCTAGCTCAGGGGACTAGGTTGGAAATCGTAGTTAACAAGGATAGCTGAAAGAGGGGCTAAGTGGTAAACCTTAGTTAAGGGTAACTAAGTAATAATTCTTAGCTAAGGACATGGGACTAGTTCATAAAGAGATGAGTAACCTGGTACGGTAGGTCATCGCTTAGTATACGAGGAGGAGCAAGTTATCTGACTTGGATAAAAGCTCTAGCGAACTGGGTAACGAAGCGGAAGCTTCGGGGAACGTGAGGCTACTCTTGGTATCCCTCTGTGAGGTGGCGTGTGGTCTATGAAACCCGGCCTCACAGAGGTTAAGGTCTGCGGTAGAAGAGCCAAGAGTATGCCTTGGTTGCTATGCGAGCGACCTAAAGACTAGGATGGGTTAGCGTGGAGTCGACGATACTTGATTTTGCCCCGGGATAGCAGGTCGCCGAATACCTACCATCTTTAGTCAAGCGTGTACGTACGGAAAGGCAGGGAACTCCCAAAAGACCATATACTAGCTATCAAGTTATGGGTGAGGTTGGCTATCTGGAAGTGGGCATCGATGGGCCTTAGTGTAGTTCTCATACATGATTTTTCTTGGATTGCCTTTCAGTAGTTGAGGGAGGGGTCACGTGGGACCATAGCCACGGGTATAAAAACAGACCTTGATATCTGCATCAGCAGACGACTTAAAGCTCCCGACCGAGTTCCGTATTTCTTGTTTTGCCCTGGCACGGAACTCGGATGGCACATTGAGGAACATGTGCATCTAGACATGGAAAACGATTCACGATACATACGTGGGATAAAGGGCGCGGTTGACGGGTGGCATAATCCCTAGTGGCCCTAGGTGGCTGAACCCAAACCGAGACACGGAAACGTTCATTAGGTAGCATAATCCCTAGTGGTCCTAGGTGGCATAAATCCTAAGTGAACGCGCGATAGTTCATGGTAAGGAAACATAACTAGATCAAGGGTAGCAGTCCAAAATAACCTCAAGGATAAAACGTTTACATGGGAAAGCCCGTATGGCCTACGGCAAAGGACTGAACTTATACATGGAAAGAAACATACGAGTTAGGAAAACCTACATATGCTATATATTAGGTTGGCATGGACCATTACATGACATTGGGCAAGGGACATTCATAGTTAACACATGACGCGGGTTGGGATCTTAGTACGAAAGGTGCAGAGAAAATATACATGTTAGAACTAGGGGAAATATACATGATAGATACCGTGGGATGTTATACAGGATAGATACCTTGGGATAGTATACTTGATAGAAACCTGACAATGTGATAACTTGATTTATCTTGACACCGTAGTTTATCATGACACACTCGTGTATCTTGGTACAGTAGTGCATCCTGTTATTTTGGTTTAGCTTATCTATCTTGTCATCATACTTATGTTCATCTCGGTTCCTCATGCCAGTTAACTTTACTAGTTTATATACTGATAGTAGATAGGGCTTACCTGTATTTATGACTGACCCCGTTTTGTTTCGCCTCTTGTCTTCCGTTTCCCCCCCAGGTTACAGGGAGGAAATGCTATTGTTAGTTTGGACTTCTTCTGTTTGAAGGTCATCACGCATGGCTTGGACTTTTCTTGGCTATGGCTACTTTACTGGTTTACTTGGGGAATAATTTATGAAATGGTTTTATGCTTCTTTATTATTGCAAGACAGGTTTTGATGTATTCTGATGTAAAAGGCTTTAGACCTTATTTTATAAGGTAATAAAATTTGTTTTACTTCCGCTGTTTTATATATCTATATATATGTTCTGTCTTGTAATATTTCTGTGCATGTTTACCTCGATAATGCTTCACCAAACCTAGTGCATTCCCTTTGTGAGTGACCCTAGCGGAGGTGGGGTGTAACAATCACCAGTGAGGAATGTAGTTCGCTTTGGATCTGTAGGGAAATTGGCACCAAGGTTCTTAGGGCCATTCCCAATTACAGAAAGAATTGGACATATGGCCTACAGAGTAAAGTTGCTTGAGAAGCTTAGTAGTGTTCATGACGTATTTCATGTGTCGCATTTGCGGAAGTGTTTACATGATACCGCGGAAGTAGTGGAGCCGAGCATGCTTATGGAAATGGAAGTTGAGCGAGATGCCACGATTAGGCGAGTTCGTACATGCATCCTTGGATCGGAGGTAAAGAAATTACACAACTGAAAGGTGAATTTGGTTAAAGTCCAATGGGGTGATGATGAGGGAGACGCGATTTGGAAACGGAAGACAAGATATGTGCGTCGTTCCCTTTCCTTTTTGAGGGTATATTCTTAACTTCTCCTTTTTCTACCGCTTTGTTTATGCTTGTTTTATCATTTAGTGTATCCTCTCGATTATACCTTCGATCTTTAGGTAGAAAATCCTATAGTTGTAAACATGTGTTTGAGGCATGTTATGTTTGGTGGTAGCAAGTGGATGTAAGTGTTTACTAGTGGTTGCCCGTTGATGCATTTGCACACACATTAGGCATTAGATTGGCTTAGTTACTTTCATATTTCATATCGATGAGTGTGCATATCTAAATTAATGGATGTATATTGAATGTGTTATCATATGAATGTCGCATTTGGATGAATGGTTGTGCACTCATATAGAAATGATATGTATCATTAAGATTCTTTTGCATACATAACGGAAACATGGCACTATCATGATTTGCATTAAGGAGGTCAACTAAATCAGTAGACCGCCTGATTTTGCATTAGGATAAGGACATATACACACACTTTGCATATGTTCATGAAAGCATTAGAAATCTTTTAAGGACAATGGATGCCCGTGATTGATGGATGAGTGGATGGATGATGGATGGTAGGACATGCATTCTTCTTAACTTGGAGATTTCAGGGATGAAATCCATCAAGTAGGGAAGAATGAAACATCCCATAATTTTAAAATATTAAAACAGACAAATTTAAGAATAATTAATTTTTAGAAGAAGAATTAAGTGAAAGGCGTTACGCCATTGCATTCGACTCGGAACTCTGCTTGAGATAGAGTCCGAATTACGTAAAACGGACATCGTATGAAGAAGTTATGAAGCTCGAAAGAGTTAAAGTTTAAAGTTGTAAAACAAGTCGAGTGCCCGTTTTTCACCATTCGACCATTTTTAGACAGAAGTGAAAATAGTCGACCGGTTGAAATTGGCACGTCGACTGGTTGATTCTGGGTTGTTTTCTGATGACGTGTTTTTCTAATTTGTGTGGTACGGATGGTTCCTAATCAAATCTAAAGGTCCTAATTCACCTAATACATCTATAAATAAACACTTAAACCTAAACCTAATCTCTTTAACCCTAATCCATGGCGCCTACATGCTACTGCTCCAACTCAAATTAATTTAGCTTTTCTTCTTCAACAATCAAAGAAGAGGTTATTCAAGATCAGATTTGCTACAACAATGCCTAATTCTCTTTACTAAGAATCCTATCGTTGTGAGTTTATGTTACTTTCACATATAATTAAATTAAAAAGTAATTGTGATAGGATTGTAAATTGGATCTAATGTATATGCCTGCAAATAAGATGAATCATATCAAGTTTTGTAATTTGTTATTCTTTAGATTCATACCCAATTGCTATTATCATATGCTAGTCTGATCTATTTTATCGTTATTCATTTCACATGCCTATTTATATGTTTATGCCAATTTTGATGTTATGACTCTCTTCCCTTCTTCTTTTTCCTTTTTCCTTTTGAGATTAGGCTAATTTCGAGCCTAAGCATATTTCGTTGAGATTTACATATGAATAACGTTGGAATGATTTGGAAAAGTTTGGGAAATACATAATAAAATGATATTTGCATAAATTGTTGATAACTATGAAATTGATTTGGGCATATTTGGTACAACTTGTATACATGGAATTATAGGCATAACTTGAATTAGCATTATAAGCATAGTTAGGAATTATAGCAATTGGAATACATTAATTAAAGACTTGAAATTGGGCATGAATAAAAAGGAAAAGATAATGAACGCCTAAGACACGAGGTTATATTGGTTTGCATTAGGAGTCTGCCTGGAACCACCCGGCATATCCCGCAACCACAAACGACAGTCTAACGTGAGTGGTCAAAGGCAGAAATTAGATGCATAACAGTGCTAAGACAAGAGGTTAGATTCGGATTGCAGTAGAAGTCTGCCCGGAGCCGTCCGACATATCCAGTAACCGCAAATGGTAATCTAATGTGGGAGGTCTTGCAGAATTATGAATATAATGAATAAAAAGAACACTTAACTAAGATAAGGCATGTGGTAAAACATGGGGATGAAAAAAAGGTTAAGTGGGTGACATGGGTAACATGTGAAACATAGCTAAAGCACTTAACCAAGATGAGACATGTAGTAAGACATGGGAATAATAATAAGGGGGTTAAGTTGGAAAACCTTGTGGGGACTAAGCGTAGGGGGGAAGCTTGTATCAAGTATGGGGACCCTTTTGAACCAGTAACCCATTTTTAGTATCTATATGAGCTCGAACTAGGTCGAAGACGGGACACGCTTGCTGGGGTTGATTGTAAGAGCTCAAAAGAGTAGAGAGCGATGGTAATGCAAGTCCAACGGAGTCATGTACGTGCGTGGGTCCGGGCTGGTAGGTAAGACGTTGTTGCATCGTGTAGGTATAAGCCATGCATTTTAGTAGTATCGGGTTGCCACTTTAGGGAGTGATACACCTTACTATGAGGCCAGCATGGGTTTCTACGAGTTAGGGAGTCGATCGAATGGGGAGAGTAGTAGGTACCACTAGTGGGAGTAGGAGCATTTGGGCACCTACGAGAGCAACTAGGAGTGCACGAAGCTACCATTATTATGATTAGCAGGGAGGGATCACTTTTTAGTATGAAACTAGTATTGGTGTGGTGCAGAAATATCTTATAGTGGTTAGAAGCGCAATCGATGTTATACCTTGTTCGTCTTGTTTATCTTGTCATACTTGCTTATGTTACAACATTTCTTATATCTAGTTTATTTTCTTATCCTGTTACTTTACTAATTATATTGTTAAAGTCACTGGACTCGCCAAACTTTATGTCTGACCCTTTTTGTTTCGCCTCTTTTCTTTCCTTTTTCCCCCTAGGTTCTAAAGGTGGGACAAGCGAGGCTTGATTTGGATATCTTTCTCTCTCTACTGGAAGTGCCTGGAAGTGCTGAAAGTAAGGCTCATCTTCGTTTTTCATTCATATGGCATTTTGGAATGGGATATGGTTTTTCTTTTATGTACTTTGATAATAATTTTGTTCAAGATGGTTATTTTTTTACTTGGCTTTAGTATGTGGTTTTGATGTTGTAACCAGACATGTTTTGCTTTTTCGCTGCAATGAATGAATTTTGAATTTTTAAGTTCCATTTTATATATTTGTCTTGTGATGTTCTATTCTATACTCTTATAACACTCCATGAAAGTTAATGCATTCCCTTAGTGAGTGACATTAATGGACATGTGGTGTCACACTTGATAATTCTTCCATGAGTGTCTGTACATTTCTGGAAATACCTCGAACACTTGCTATATTTGTTGGTTGATTCCATAAAGTACTCGAATTAAATTCTTACATAAAAAATATCGATTTTAGAAAAATGCATGATTTGATTTCTTGCCAAAATAATAATTTCTGGAAATACTTTTGTTGTCGTTAGTAATAGATTGAAATCAGAAAACAATTGATTGTGTACTTGCCCAAAATAAATCACTGAGATTTCTGGGACTCGTTTAAAACCTGAATCCCGACTAAAACCCTTGTTGATTCTGGGAAATATTTGAATGAAATATTTGCCCAAAAATGTCTCACAGAATTCTTGCTATTTTATTTCTTGGAACTCTGGAATTGTTTTTGATTGAATTACTGGAAACAAAGCAATTGGTTTCCTTTGGCCCTTGCATGAATGACCCTTGCATGGTTAAATATGCTTTCCACGATTTTACTCTGATTTATTTAACAAACAAGTTACAGTGAATTTTTAGAAACAACTCGAACAAAATTAAAAACAGTTTTTGTAAAATCACTTGATGAAATGTGTAATTTTTGAGATACAATGAATCAATCACACAAGATTAATAATTTCAAATCCAAAAGTGTGCGAGATTTAAAATATTAAAAATTTCAAATGATTTCAAACAATCTAATATCCAATCAAAAATTATCGTGAATAAAAAAGGGATTTCAAGATGCAACAAAATGATTCAAGCCAAACGTTTTTCAATTCAGGAATATTCAAGCCAATCCAAAAACTATTGAAATTATCACAACTGATAAATAGTAGTGTTTTATAATGAGTATATATTTCAAGACTTTCCAAAATGAATTAGAAGAAACTCAAAAACAACAGAGGTGTGTGAAATTTCATTAATATTTCATATCTTGAAAAAAATTTAAAATTCATATTAATAGTGTTCAAGATATAACATGAATGCTTTAGCACTATTAGGAATTCAGAAATAAAAATAAACTTCAAAACAATTGCAGAAATTTACAATTTACATTCAAGATCTAGAAATAATTAAAACATGAGAGTTTTATACGAATGAAGCACATTTCTAGAAAATCATGAATTCTGTAACTTGAACTTAAGAAAACTCAGGAGAAAATTTATAGCAGTGACAAATCAAATCTAAATAATCAAAAGAAACTAAATAGAAGGGGTAGAAGTAGGAATAAATAAAGATAAATAAAAAACAGAGAATATTAACAGAGACGAGCTTAGATGTCATACCTGAATTCAATGTGAGAAAATGAATCTCTAACTCAACAATCTTGGCTAAGGAACTCTGGATGATATAGAAATATGGAACAACTTGAGTTCAACTTTGTTTTGCAAAACAGTTCCTCACCCTTCTCTAGTCCTTAAGAATTCATAGGATCAAGTGGCTTAACAAAACTTGTAAAACCACTCTGAAATGTGTTCACAAATTTTGGTACCTAAACTTGTCTATATAACAATCCATTCGAATTTACCTTTGTACCCATGGGGACCCAAATCTTTCTGAATTTATTCAAAGTTGTTTTATTTCCTTTTGGGATTCAGGATTGTTTAAATGGATTGTTACACAACAAATTCACATCTAGGTCATGATTCAAAAATCCTTTGAAATTATCGAAATTCAAATTATCAAGATGATTCTTTTCAAAGAAGTGTGGGGGATTTTTAAAATCAATTGAATTCTTTTTTTAAAAAACATTATTATTCCCAAAGTCAAGACCACATTTATTTTCAATAGAAACTTGATTTTGTAACAACATATTCAACGATTTTTTCCCCATTAGAAAATTAGTCCAAAGTTGATTCTAATCGTTGAATTTTTGATTCAAGATCGCTATTTTCATTTATCGGATTTGAGCAATGATTTATTGAAACACCCCACCTCCGTTAGGGTCACTCTCAAAGGGAATGCCATAATTTTGGTGGAGGTTTATAAGTACAAGTCACAGATATACAAGACAGATATAAGAACACATATTTGTAAATAGCGGAAGAACAACAAACTTTATTTCACAAAGTCAAATACGTGTTACAACAACATCCTTTCCAAAAACATAACATAACACTTTCATAATCTGTCTTGAGTACATTATTTAAAGAAGCATAAATAAAACGTAGATAAACTGCAAAAGCCCCATAGTGGATTGTCCAAAGCCATAGTTCAAAACAGGAAAGTCCAAGCAATACATTTCTCTACTTCAGCTAGATGTCAAGGCTGATCAAGCTGCTGTGTTCCCTCCCTGAGGACCTGGGGGGGGGGGGGGAAACAGAAGAAAGAAGACGAAAGAAAAATAGAGTCAGACATAAAGCCTGAGTAAGTCTAGTACTATTTTGTCTATGAATAAAGAACTGGGTATGATAAGTATAAACGAGAAGTGAGCAAGCACGATAAACTTGGTTAAGTTGTCTAGGGTCGAATATACTATCGTACCCCATGTTAATCTCTGAACCCATATAAACTAGTTTCCAATTTGCACCCCATAATCAGGGTGATGTGATCCATTCTATGATGATCGGCTCCTACTCGCAAAGTTATATGTGTCTTACGGCCCCCGATGTCTGTAGTTACCTATGCTGGTCCCACCATGGGGTGTATCAATTCCCATAGTGGTAACCCGACACAACCTCAGAGTGCACAGGTATGCTACTGGTGTCCAGTGCCTTATTTTTCTGCGCCGGAGTGTGTGCACGCCCGCACTCCGTTAGAACCTACACTGCTACACCACCGCCGTCGCTTTGACCTCTTACAATCGGCCCAGTAATCGTGCCCCACCCTGCCTAGTTTCAGGGTATCCTTATACACCTTTTAGGGTTACTGCTGAAAAGGGTCCCCCGTTACTAGGTTTTCTACCTCTAGCCAACATGCTAAGTTGGTTAAGTGTTTCCTACCTAACCCCCACCAGTCCGTTTAGTTTAGCATGTTCCATTTTGATTAAGTCTTTAGTTTACTTAATCCTAACAATCCTGACTCAGCCTTAATTGTCTTATTAAGGCCCTGACCTCTCACATTAGACAGGTATTGTTGTGGCTGCCTGTTGCCGGTTGGTTCCGGGCAGTCTTACGCCACAACTCAGTCTAACCTCGGGTCCTTATTGGGCTCCATGTTTAACCTCCCATATTGGATAGGTATTGTTGTGACTACTGGACAGCCGGGCGGTTCCGGGCAGGTTTACATCACAACTCAATCCAACCTCGGGTTAAACACATCGTATGTTCTACATTTACATATCTTGTCATTCCTCTTTATTTCTTATATGTAAATATTTGCGGCCCATTATTAAGTTAATGGTGTAAAGGTTACACCAATCACGGGCCCAACCCATACTTGAACCTGGGCCCTTCTATTTTATATTTTCATTCATTAATTAATTTTAACCCAACGTTATTTTCCCCCGTTTTACACGTCCGTTTATATATATATTGGGCTTAGCCTTTTAAAGCCCAATTAAGCCATGCGAAAAGGGGAGGCTTATGGCGTGATTACATACACAAAGAGGGGAAGGTGAGCGCATGAACTTGCATATGACGTTGGAAATAAATAATAGAAACTGGTGTACTTGCATAGTGGTAACATAGGTGACATGAATCAAAGCATGTGAACTTGCATAGGTTTAACTACAACATGAACCTATATTCTTATTTATGCATAATGTCAAACATAAGCATGTCATAAATATTTCTAGCATAAGCATAGCATAATGTCAAACATAAGCATGGCATAAATACTTTTAGCATAAACATGGCATAAGTAAAGTTAAAATTGTTCATGGCATAAACATAAACAAGTCATGTTCATAAGGTTTCTACATGTTTACAAAGGGGATACTTTGTTACTAACACAAAAGCATAGTTCAACTTAATCATAATTTAAGTCTAATCACATAACGATGGTATAAACATACTTATGCATAAATATTCCTAATCATGGTGTTTGCTTTAAACTTGCAAAAAGGGATTTTTGAGTCTAACCTAGCCATGTCTCACATATATTATGACTTAATACATGGATTATGGTGTCAAAATTCCAACATAGTTTCATATGAACTATAACAACCAAACTTGTTTCAATTACTTGCAAAATGATTTATGCACGAAAATATACATCATGATGGCATAATAACAAAGCCCCAAACTTGCATGAATTTCAATCAACTACATACATGTAGCTTCAACATAGATTACATAATTTGCGCAATATTCCAAACGTATACTTGCATAGAACTACCGCATGTAGTTCTTTATAATGAATAACATAATTTTGCACAAATATGAATTTCTTTTATTGCCACAATTCAAGCATACACATCAATACAGTTGTTTATTCATACCAAAGTAATACTCTACTTACAATGGTTGCGGCGAATTCTCTAATTAAGAGATATGATTCCTTTGTTGAATTGATTGGCTTTAGGTTGCCTGAATTGCTTTAGGCTTTAGAACTTTCTTCCTAATTCCCTCTCTAGTTGGCGGCTACTCTTTGTCGTTCCTCAGCAACATGGCGGCTATGTTCTTAATTTGAATGAATAGATTAGGGTTTAGTCTAGGGTTGTTTATATAGAGGTTAGGAATTGATTAGGACCATTGATGTTGCTAGGTTAGATCGTAGCCATTCATTAGATAGAGAGACCAATTAGAACCCGCCACCTAGCCCTAATGACAAAGCAGACCACAGAAATTCGACCAAACACAGACCTGGCCAGCCAGGTTGACTGGGCTCGACCAGGTCGACACCCCTGTCGACAGGGCTGTCGACAGCCCTGTCGACATGGGTAGCCCAGGTCGACAGCCCAGTCGACCTGGGTGGCCTAGGCGGGTGTTTATCCGCCCTGGCCCATTGGGCCTGATTTTTAATTATTTTATTCTGTTTGAATTTTAAATTTAATTCAAAACTTCCGAAGGCCATATCTTCTTCATACGGACTCCGTTTTTCGAAAACTCGGACTCTATTTCGCGTATTTTTCCGAGACGAACGCAATGGCGTATCCCGTTTCCCTTAGTTCTTTGATTTCAAATTAATTATACTTTAGTTTGTGAATTTCATAGTTATAGAATTTTCGGGGTGTTACATTCTCCCCCACTTAAAAGGATTTCGTCCCCGAAATCTTCAAGTTAGGAGGAATGTATATCCTAACATCCAATCATCCATCTACTCATCCATCAAACACGAGTATCCATTGTCCTTAAAAAGACTTCTAATGCTTCATGATTATATGCGAAGTGTGTGTGTACATGAACTTATCTAATGCAAAATCAGGCGGTCTACTGATTCAGTTGACCTCCTTAATGCGAATTATGTAAGTGCCATGAATCCATTATGTATGCAAATTTTCCGATTCATGATTCTACATGAGTGCTCAATCATTCAATACAAATGCAACACCCACATGACAATACATTAAAGTTCAACCATATACGAATACAAACATATATGCATATGCAATATGAAGTGACTGAGCCGATCTAAAACCTAGATTGTGTGTGTATATGCAACCACGAGCAACCACTAGCAATCACTTGCAACCACTTGCAACCATCATCCATAACATGTTTCAACTACATGTTTCCATCCAAAAAGATTCTATCTAAAAGATACGGTCGAGGAAATATACCTAAAAAGATAGATAAAAGCGCAACTTAAGGAAAAGGAAAGATCAAGGATGTACCCTCGAACAGAAAAGGGTAGGCTGTACGGATTCTAGCTTCAGTTTCCCAAGTCGCGTCTTCCTCGGCGTCGCTCCACTGAACTTTGACGAGCTTGACTTCACGGTTGCGTAGCTTCTTCACTTCCGTTCCTAAGATGCGGGTTGGAACTTTTCTTATGGTTGCTTCGCGTTCCACTTCGGCCTCTTCGAGTATATTTGGCTCTACCACTTTAACAGACTCATGTAGGCATTTTCGGAGGTGTGAAACGTGAAAAACGTTGTGGACTCCAGCCAACTTCTCGGGTAGCTCTAATCTATAGGCCATTTTCCCAATTCTCTCGATGATAGGGAATGACCCTACGAATCTTGGTGCTAGCTTTCCTGTGGTTCCTAAGCGAACAACGTTTCTTAGCGGTGATACCTTGAGAAAAACTCTGTCTCCAACCTCGAATTCAGGGTCGGTCCTCCTCTTGTCGGCGTAGGACTTTTGTCTGTCTTGGGCCGTCTTCATCCTTCTTCGTATTAAGTCTACTTTCTCTGAGGTCTCTCGGATCATATCTGGTCCAAGTATGAGCTTATCCGTGGACTCCCACCAACAAGTGGGCGATCGGCACGGTCTTCCATATAAAGCTTCGAAGGGCGCCATTCCGATGGTTGCTTGATAGCTGTTGTTGTAGGCAAATTCCACCAAAGGAAGGTGGTCTTCCCATGTCCCTCCGAAGTTAAGGACGCATAGTCTTAAAAGGTCTTCCAAGACTCTGTTCACTCTCTCTGTTTGGCCGTCGGTTTGGGGATGATAGGCTGTGCTCAAGCATAACTGCGTTCTTACTGCTTCTTGCAGACTCCGCCAAAACTCGCTGGTGAAGATGGGGTCTCGGTCACTAACGATGCTAGATGGTATTCCATGGAGTCGAACGATTTCCTTAAGGTAGAGTGATGCTAGGGATGAGGCAGTTCTTCTACTTTTGACAGGTAAAAAGTGGGCGCTTTTAGTAAGCCTATCCACTATTACCCAAATACTAGTGTTGCCTCTCTTAGACCTAGGCAGCCCATCGATGAAGTCCATTGAGATGCTATCCCACTTCCACTGCGGGACCTCCAGAGGATGTAGCAGTCCGCCAGGCTTTTTCTGTTCTGCCTTAACCTGTTGGCACACCATGCACTTAGTAACGAATTCTGCCACGTCCTTTTTCATGCCGTTCCAGAAGAAAGTCCTTTTTATGTCTTTGTACATTTTATCTCCGCCTGGGTTTATCGTCATCTTGGAGTGATGTGCTTCCTCTAGAACCTTCTTTACTAAATCTTTTGTCTGTGGGACGCATACTCTTCCGTCTCGCCTTAGCAAACCCTTATCGTCGATGGAGTATCTGTCGAGGTGACTTGAAGTCTCACCCCTAATTAGCCTATCAATTATTTCCACAAGCTGAGGGTCTTCGCGTTGTGCTGTCCCTACTGAATCCACTAAAGTTGGGCGCACTTCGAGAGATGCAAGCAAGCCCGGTACGAAATCGGAGGAAGGCCTAAAGTCGAAGCTGGCTATAAACTCTAGGCTTTGTCTTTCAACAAACAACGGGCTTAGGGTCAATTTCTTTCGGCTCAACGCGTCTGCCACTACGTTGCCTTTGCCCGGAGTGTAGGAGATTTCGAAATCGTACGAGGCAAGAAACTCCATCCATCTTTGTTGCCTCAAGTTAAGATCTTTCTGCGAGAAAAGATATTTCAACGATTTATGGTCTGTGTAAAGTTCGAACTTCTCACGTAGGAGATAGTGTCGCCAAGACTTGAGTGCAAAGACGATGGCGGCTAACTCAAGATCGTGGGTTGGGTAGTTCTTTTCGTGCACTTTCAACTGCCTCCCGCCATACGCTACTACCCTTCCTTCTTGCATTAAGACGGCGCCTAGCCCTGTCCCACATGCATCTGTATAAACAGTGAACATCTTGCTCCCATCTGGCAGCGTCAAAACTGGGGCTGTTGTGAGAGCCCTTTTCAGTCGTTGGAAAGCAAACTCGCAATCCAAGTCCCAATTAAACACTAGATTCTTCTTAGTCAACTTCGTGAGCGGAGCTGAGATTTTCGCAAAATCCCTTATAAACTTTCGATAGAAACCCGCTAGTCCTAGAAAGCTTCGGACCTCAGTTGCATTCCTTGGTGTCTTCCAGTCCTGTACCGCCACTACCTTAGCAGGGTCCACTGCTAACCCTTGTTTGGATACTATGTGCCCAAGGAACCTCACCTCTTCCCTCCAAAAGTGGCATTTGGAGAATTTGGCTTTTAGTTGATGGACTCGCAAAGTTTCCATGATTGCCCTTAAGTGCTGAGCATGTTCCTCTTCATTCTTTGAGAAGATAAGGATATCATCCACGAAGACCACTACGAATTTGTTGAGGAAATCTCTAAATACCCTACTCATCAGGTCCACGAAGTAAGCAGGTGCATTTGTCAAGCCGAAAGGCATGACAAGCCATTCAAAGAAACCGTCTGGGTTTCTGAACGCCGTTTTATCGATGCTATCTTCAGCCACCCTTAGCTGATGAAAACCGGTTGCTAAATCGAGTTGGGAGAAAACAGACGCTCCTACAAGTTGGTCAAACAAATCGTCAATTCTAGGGAGAGGGTGCCTATTCCTCTTTGTTAGCTTGTTGAGCTCCCTATAGTCAACACATAGACGGAGTGAACCATCCGCCTTCGTAGCGAACACCACTGGAGCGCCCCATTCTGAAATGCTCCTCCTAATGAACCCCTTTTCTAGAAGCTCTTTAATCTGTTTACTGAGCTCTTTCCTTTCTCGTGGAGCCATATGTCTAACGGGCAACGCAATGGGCTTTGCATTATCTACAAGATATATGCGGAAGTCTATTTCCCGCTTCGGAGGCAAGCCCTTCACCTCTTCAAAGACATCTGGATATTCCCGGACCACTCTAACTGAATGCAAATTTTCAACAGAGGCATCTAGCGATTCAAGATAACTAAGCATAACCGCATATGAGGGATTACAAGAAATTTCCAAAGTATTACCGAGCCGGGTTAGGAGCCTAACAACCCTTTTCTCACAATCAAGGATGGCCCCATTACTGGATAGCCAATCCATACCCAAAATCAAACCATACCCCGAAAAGCCCAAAACAAAGGCACTACATTGAAATTCTACACTTAGAATAGAAATTTTCAATCCCACACAGATCATAGACAAATGAGCTGGGCCCCTAATTGGGTTTGAAACAATTAAGGGGTCCTCTACCATGCTAGTTCTTAGGTGCAGAGATTCTACTAAAGCAGACGAGATAAAGGAGTGTGATGCGCCAGAATCAAATAAAGTGCGAACGGGGTGATCATAAAGATAAACTACACTTTCTACAGAAGTATTTATACCTCGCTGTTGCAGAGGTGGTGCTTCTAGCACATGGACCTGTGCCCCTGGGGTGGATCCAGCCCTCTGCCCCTGTCCTCGTTTCTTTGGGCAGTCCTTAGCCCTATGGCCCGTCTCACTGCAAGAAAAGCACCCACCATTCTCCTTGGCCTTCTTTTTCCGGCAGTCCTTTACTAAGTGCCCCACTTTGCCACAGAAATTGCACTTCCTCTTCTCTTTGTTGCCTTTCCCGCCCTTCTTAAAGTCTGTCTTCTTGGGCTGCAAATCCTCTTTCTTCTTGCCCTTATCCTCTTCATTCAGCAATGCCATTTGCACCAATCTTTCATACGTGGCTCCCATGGGTATATGGGTCATGGCCAAACTGTGTAATGGCTCATTCAACCCTTTGACGAAACGGAGAGCCTTCTTGTGCGGGGTATTGACTAGGTCAAGCCCAAACCTAGTCAGCTCATCGAACTGATTCACATACTCTCTGACTGTCTTGTCCCCTTGCTTAAGAAATAAGAATTTTTCCAACTGCAAACTTCTTTCTACATCTGAGAAAAATTTAGTCTCAAACCTTGCCCTAAAGTCCTCCCATGTCTCCACTGGTCTTTCAGCATTAGTGACTTCCCACCAGTAGGAAGCCTCGCCCTTCAATAGCCATACCGCCAACTGTACTTTTTGTCTATCTTCTACCTCAAAGATGATGAATAGGTCCTCCGTTTCTTTCAGCCAATTCCTAGCTGCCACGAAGGACTCAGTTCCATGGAAATCCCTTCCTCCCATAGCTTTGAAATCTTTGCATATCTTAGCGAATGTGTTTCCTCGAGGAGGAGGTGGAGCAAAAGGTGATGCCGCAGCTGGATGATTTCCTTCTGCTGGGGGAGGAGGAATGGTAGGACCTGGCTGAGTGGCTCTTGCTTCTAAGAACCGTCTAAACCAACCAGGTATTGGTACCCCTTCCGGCAAGTTAAGTTCTTGGGACATGCTGAAACAAAAAGGATAGATTCAAAACGAAGGATAAGAGATAGTTCCTATGGCTTTGGGGGGTGGACTTTGCCTTTTTAAAATAAAATAGTATTTTCTTTTAAAAATGCTTCTTTAAATTTCCTTTTTGAAAATAATTTTTCAAAACTTTTTATCTTATCTGGTAATCCTATGCTCTGATACCAAGTGAAACACCCCACCTCCGTTAGGGTCACTCTCAAAGGGAATGCCCTAATTTTGGTGGAGGTTTATAAGTACAAGTCACAGATATACAAGACAGATATAAGAACACATATTTGTAAATAGCGGAATAACAACAAACTTTATTTCACAAAGTCAAATACGTGTTACAACAACATCCTTTCCAAAAACATAACATAACACTTTCATAATCTGTCTTGAGTACATTATTTAAAGAAGCATAAATAAAACGTAGATAAACTGCAAAAGCCCCATAGTGGATTGTCCAAAGCCATAGTTCAAAACAGGAAAGTCCAAGCAATACATTTTCTACTTCAGCTGGATGTCAAGGCTGATCAAGCTGCTGTGTTCCCTCCCTGAGGACCTAGGGGGGGGGGAACGGAAGAAAGAAGACGAAAGAAAAATAGAGTCAGACATAAAGCCTGAGTAAGTCTAGTACTATTTTGTCTATGAATAAAGAACTGGGTATGATAAGTATAAACGAGAAGTGGGCAAGCACGATAAACTTGGTTAAGTTGTCTAGGGTCGAATATACTATCGTACCCCATGTTAATCTCTGAACCCATATAAACTAGTTTCCAATTTGCACCCCATAATCAGGGTGATGTGATCCATTCTATGATGATCGGCTCCTACTCGCAAAGTTACATGTGTCTTACGGCCCCCGATGTCTGTAGTTACCTATGCTGGTCCCACCATGGGGTGTATCAATTCCCATAGTGGCAACCCGACACAACCTCAGAGTGCACAGGTATGCTACTGGTGTCCAGTGCCTTATTTTTCTACGCCGGAGTGTGTGCACGCCCGCACTCCGTTAGAACCTACACTGCTACACCACCGCCGTCGCTTTGACCTCTTACAATCAGCCCAGTAATCGTGCCCCACCCTGCCTAGTTTCAGGGTATCCTGATGCAACTTTTAGGGTTACTGCTGAAAAGGGTCCCCCGTTACTAGGTTTTCTACCTCTAGCCAACATGCTAAGTTGGTTAAGTGTTTCCTACCTAACCCCCACCAGTCCGTTTAGTTTAGCATGTTCCATTTTGATTAAGTCTTTAGTTTACTTAATCCTAACAATCCTGACTCAGCCTTAATTGTCTTATTAAGGCCCTGACCTCTCACATTAGACAGGTATTGTTGTGGCTGCCTGTTGCCGGTTGGTTCCGGGCAGTCTTACGCCACAACTCAGTCTAACCTCGGGTCCTTATTGGGCTCCATGTTTAACCTCCCACATTGGATAGGTATTGTTGTGACTACTGGACAGCCGGGCGGTTCCGGGCAGGTTTACATCATAACTCAATCCAACCTCGGGTTAAACACATCGTATGTTCTACATTTACATATCTTGTCATTCCTCTTTATTTCTTATATGTAAATATTTGCGGCCCATTATTAAGTTAATGATGTAAAGGTTACACCAATCACGGGCCCAACCCATACTTGAACTTGGGCCCTTCTATTTTATATTTTCATTCATTAATTAATTTTAACCCAACGTTATTTTCCCCCGTTTTACACGTCCGTTTATATATATATTGGGCTTAGCCTTTTAAAGCCCAATTAAGCCATGCGAAAAGGGGAAGCTTATGGCGTGATTACATACACAAAAAGGGGAAGGTGAGCGCATGAACTTGCATATGACGTTGGAAATAAATAATAGAAACTGGTGTACTTGCATAGTGGTAACATAGGTGACATGAATCAAAGCATGTGAACTTGCATAGGTTTAACTACAACATGAACCTATATTCTTATTTAGGCATAATGTCAAACATAAGCATGTCATAAATATTTCTAGCATAAGCATAGCATAATGTCAAACATAAGCATGGCATAAATACTTTTAGCATAAACATGGCATAAGTAAAGTTAAATTTGTTCATGGCATAAACATAAACAAGTCATGTTCATAAGGTTTCTACATGTTTACAAAGGGGATACTTTGTTACTAACACAAAAGCATAGTTCAACTTAATCATAATTTAAGTCTAATCACATAACGATGGTATAAACATACTTATGCATAAATATTCCTAATCATGGTGTTTGCTTTAAACTTGCAAAAAGGGATTTTTGAGTCTAACCTAGCCATGTCTCACATATATTATGACTTAATACATGGATTATGGTGTCAAAATTCCAACATAGTTTCATATGAACTATTACAACCAAACTTGTTTCAATTACTTGCAAAATGATTTATGCACGAAAATATACATCATGATGGCATAATAACAAAGCCCCAAACTTGCATGAATTTCAATCAACTACATACATGTAGCTTCAACATAGATTACATAATTTGCGCAATATTCCAAACGTATACTTGCATAGAACTACCGCATGTAGTTCTTTATAATGAGTAACATAATTTTGCACAAATATGAATTTCTTTTATTGCCACAATTCAAGCATACACATCAATACAGTTGTTTATTCATACCAAAGTAATACTCTACTTACAATGGTTGCGGCGAATTCTCTAATTAAGAGATATGATTCCTTTGTTGAATTGATTGGCTTTAGGTTGCTTGAATTGCTTTAGGCTTTAGAACTTTCTTCCTAATTCCCTCTCTAGTTGGCGGCTACTTTTTGTCGTTCCTCAGCAACATGGCGGCTATGTTCTTAATTTGAACGAATAGATTAGGGTTTAGTCTAGGGTTGTTTATATAGAGGTTAGGAATTGATTAGGACCATTGATGTTGCTAGGTTAGATCGTAGCCATTCATTAGATAGAGAGACCAATTAGAACCCGCCACCTAGCCCTAATGACAAAGCAGACCACAGAAATTCGACCAAACACAGACCTGGCCAGCCAGGTTGACTGGGCTCGACCAGGTCGACACCCCTGTCGACAGGGCTGTCGACAGCCCTGTCGACACGGGTAGCCCAGGTCGACAGCCCAGTCGACCTGGGTGGCCTAGGCGGGTGTTTATCCGCCCTGGCCCATTGGGCCTGATTTTTAATTATTTTATTCTGTTTGAATTTTAAATTTAATTCAAAACTTCCGAAGGCCATATCTTCTTCATACGGACTCCGTTTTTCGAAAACTCGGACTCTATTTCGCGTATTTTTCCGAGACGAACGCAATGGCGTATCCCGTTTCCCTTAGTTCTTTGATTTCAAATTAATTATACTTTAATTTGTGAATTTCATAGTTATAGAATTTTCGGGGTGTTACATTTATAGTGATCTTCTTTTCAGCAATAGACTATTTCAAAACCAAATTTTCATTTTCAAGTAATTTAATTTTGGCTTGGGACTTAAAGATCTCAAATCCAAAATGTTTGTGCTTTTCAAATTCGAGTTTTCCAAAATCTTTGAATTACGCAATTTCATTTTCAAGTTCATTCAAGATAGATTAAGTTTTCAGCAAATTTTGTTATTCAGCCAAATCATGTTTGGAAATTTCAGCCGTCTTAAAATTCAAATTCTTTTTGCAAAAAATTGTTCCAACTTAATTACTCAATCTCATTCTCTTTTAAGATCAGAATTTCATTCTCAAGCTTTTGAATATTTTTATTGAGATGAACAAAATTGGTTTTTAATTTCCAACAATTTTTGCAATCTGAATTTGAAGAGTTTTTAGAGCAATCAAGTTGTGATTCCAAATCACTAATTTTTCAGATTAACTCAAGATTTCTAGATTTCAAAGTTTTGTTTTTCTGTTGGAGTTCGTCATTGGATTAAGTTAAATCAGTGCACATATAAACTAAATCTTCGTATGAGAAATTTTCTGTTTTAGCATCTGCTGAGTCTCCATCGTTTGATATATCTTAAATTTCATTTGTTTCTCCTTTTAAGCATAGATCTAAATCTGAGTTGACCTTCTTGGATTTTGAGTTGTTGTCTTTTCTTCCATACAGTTTATTTAGAGTTTCCCATATTTCCTGTTCTGTCAAACAATGGGAGATATGGTTATATTGGTCATCATTAATATAAGAATATATAATATGAGTACTACGAGAATTAAATTCATTGTTATTTCTACCGACCATATCATACCCATTAATAACGATATCCCAACATTTAATATCAAGAAAATTTAAATAGGATTCCATTTCTGATTTCCAATTTAAAAAATTTGTGCCATTAAAAATAGTTGGAATATGACAGGACTGACCCTCACTGGATTGACAACTAAGGAACACCATGACTCTAGAGTTAAAGAAAATTCCAAGATTTGATACCATTTGTTGGATCTAGATTAACCCTAGAGGGATGTGAATAGGGTTTATTAAATTAATTCGAGATATTAAAATATACCACAACACAGATTACAACAGAGAATATAATTGCAGAAGTAAATAACACAGTTTTTACCCAAATTTGGCAAACCCTGTCTACTGCTGCATTACCAAGATTTTTACTAGGTATTAAAACAGATCACGCTTACAAAACCATGTAAACTCGCAAACCCTGCTTCTGTTCTAATCCTATGCTCAAAACCCTAGACAGGTCTTATTCCCAAGATCATATTTTTTACCCCTAGCAACAAATTCAAAGCCAGTAAATCCTAGTTATTACAAACACTAGAAAACTGCAAGTTAAAACCCTATAACTAGATGACTTAGTTTTACAAACAAACTAGAAAACTGAACGATGATTTACAAATAAAAACAAAACACTTAATATAAATAAACAAAAACCCCTCCCCTTTACACAAATAAACAAGACCATCCCGTTCGATTTATTGCTCTTCTATTGGTTTTCCTCAAAACAATGGTAGATGAAAGAAAGTCAGGGGTTATATTGTTAGCTCCAAATCGCCTTCATTAGTTTGATGATTTGATTCTCTTGTGGCTTCGAATTTGTTGATGCTTGGTGCTTTGGGTTGTTGCCATCGAAACACTCATGAATATTTGTGAGTTCTCTGAATTATTTTTCTTTGAATTACTTTCGAATTTTTGCCATTTTCGAACTTCTTGCCGGTGATGATTTGTGTGTAATATATAAGATTATAATCCTATAATCACTCTGATTTCTAAAAAAAAATGGATTTATCCGATTTGCATGAATTTGTTGAAACTGTTGAATTAATTTCTGCCTCTTGAAAACATGCTGACCATTTCTGGAAACATTTTATTGAATTCTCTGGACCTTGAAAACAATTTGAACAAATCCGGGAACCCATTACTGGTTGTTTCAGCATATGTTACAGACCCGACACTTCCACAAACCAGTATAATAAAATTTAATACCATGTAACACAGATCCAAATTCGATAGTATCAGGTGTCCACGAGCACACAGCCACATGCACACCC
The DNA here is from genome assembly GCA_030737875.1 of Allium sativum. Classification (NCBI taxonomy): domain Eukaryota; kingdom Viridiplantae; phylum Streptophyta; class Magnoliopsida; order Asparagales; family Amaryllidaceae; genus Allium; species Allium sativum. The sequence goes on from CM060921.1 coordinate 744,802,639, forward strand.
TAATGTACAAAATAGCTACCACGTCAGACCATGTCTCCACTTCCTAGAACACCTGGCACCTCCCTGCTAACTCCATCTACCAACCCTGATGTTCCCCCGGCCAGACCTGATGAACTTCGCCTAAATTTGGTCTCTTATATCTTCAAACTGGAAGCAACGGCTCTCTTTTCTCCACAATTATGATAATCAAATCTAGGTTGTTACAGAAATATACATGTATGTATAAGTAAATTATAACGTCAAATGGTTAAGTTTCAAATACATTGTTTGAACATTTTGTTACTTTAAGCATACAAGAACTTAAAAAAATTTGTGTATCAAATTCTGTTTTAATTTTATCTAAAGGAAAAGTTGATTGCTAGGAAGTAAGCTACAATGATTAAGTCAACAGTGTTTCATTACAGTGGATAGCGAATGTCAAAATGCAACCAAACTGAAGAGGCAAAAGTTCAGGGTAATTTTTTTGGATAACAGACAATGCGGTTCGATTATTGCTAAAATGTAATATGTGTGAAATTGACGATGGTTATTGTATGAGTTTGGGTGAATTAAAGATGAATATAAAGAAGATTAGTTCAGAATTTCAGATCCATATCATAGCCAAAAGGACAGTTTTTTCACATATTCAGAAGCATAAATATTGTTGTACAAATTAAGAGAACGAGTCATAAGAGCTTGATAAATATTGTTGTACAAATTAAGAGAATGAGTCATAAGGGCATCCCAACAGGGGGGTTGCTCGTGGTCAATTCGAGGGGGTTGACATGAGCAACCCCACACCCCCCCCCCCCCAAACGCGGCCAAGGGTTAAAACCCTTGGCCGGTGTTGGGAAAGCCGGTTACCCTTAACCGGTTTTCCCAACACCGGTTAAGGGTTTTAACCCTTAAGCGCCGCGTGTCGGGTCCCCCCTCCCCTATTTGTTTGCACCGTCTCACTTTGCTCTCAAACCCTCGCAGCTGCCACTCCTTCCTTCTTCCTCCGCCGAAAGCTCCATTCCTCTAAAAAAAATGAGAAGATTGGGTAAAGCTATTTTTGGTTCTGGAAGTCGTAATGCCTCCAACAACAATGCATAAGGGGAGAATGAACCGGTTGAAGACACTTGTCCAACCGACGCTCGTCGTTCAAAACCCGTTCGGAGAAGACGGCTTGCTAAAGCCGGTGTTTATGCTGCATTGGATCCACACATCGATGTTAATTTATCTGCAGATAAAACGTTGACTGATTTTCGCGAACTGCCTGAAGGGGAAAGACACCTTACCAATAACTTGAAGTCGTTGTTTGAGGTATAACTTCTTAATCTTGTTAGTGTATTAGTCGGCATTTGATCAAGAAGTGTGTCGTACGAACATTAGTTATTTTTTTGTATGTTTTAGGCTCCTACTGATCGTACACGAGGATTGTGGGTTAGTATCGTCCGTTTGTATAAGACGATTCGTGCGTACGACACGGACAGAATTATTGCAGGATATCTTAGAAGCATTGGTTTTGGAGATTTCAATTTTGTGGTTAGAAAATGAAATATATTTTATTGATTTTAATATTTTTAATTTGCATCCTTAGGTATTGAAAACTATACAATAACGACGTTCAATTATGTGGCGCTTTAGCCATGTGTTGGTGGAAAACGACACATACATTTCACAAAACTAATTTTGGAGAGATGGGTATTACGCCATTGGATTTTACCATGCTTACTGGCATACCAATTGGTCAGGGTGCCACTTTACCATATGATGAGCTATATCAGCGGTATGATTTATTGGCTAGTATATTTCCACATTTGAACTTAAGAGGGGGAGGCTTAACAAACAATCATCATATCAGAACCTCTTTCACGAAGCAAGCCGTAATGGACTTAGTGGAACGTTAGCCTGCAGTTCACCACTTAGAGATTCTTAGATTGTTTATATTGTATATGATGGGTAATTTATTCTTCACGAATTCATCAAACACATTGCCATGTGGATATGTAGCTGTTGTTGCGGGCATGTCGTTCGACGGTACTCCTATTACATATGACTGGGGTACGCCGATTTTAGCTCATTTGTATAGAGGTTTGGACCAACAGTGCACTGTTAGGACTCGTGGTTCGTCGATTACTGGTTTTTGGGAGGTTCTGCAGTATTGGTATTTTGAGTACTTTCATAACGTGGCATTTCCGACATTGGATCCTACACTATCACATTTCTACACTCGTGCGAAAGCTTGGGCGCCCAAGAATCAGTGGGTTGTACTAGGAGGTGATTACCATCATGTATTTGCAGTGGCTCGTACTCAGAAAGAGATGAGGACCACACGAGAGTCAGTTCTGTGGTGTTAGTTTGTCGATTACCCGTTCTTGCTAGGCCCAGCGCAGCAGCATGCTTTATTTCTGTCTGGTAGACGATTTCCTTTGGTATCGTCACCACCCGCTTTAGGATGTTATTGGTACTTAGGGGAGCGCTGTTGGCGACAGTTACTCGATGTCGACGCTGTTCCGGATGATCCCCACCCTAATACAGGTCATTTACGGGTCTATTCCAGTGCTGATTTACAGTAGTATGCCGGTGAGTGGTGGCCAGCTGATAGATTTATCATTACCGGTAGAGATTACCTTACTTTTGGGGATCTTTTTATGAGCGAACTAATACGGCAACGTTTGTACATGCCGCCGGAGTTGATTTTGTTTGTCCTTCCGCCTACACTCCTTTTGGTGATCCATGTGTTTTATGCGACATGTCTCAGAGTACCCTTACTTTGCATAGGCCTTCTCGTCATCAGTCTCTTCAGCCGCCTCGCTATCCTTGTCAGCCTCCTCGTCAACACCCTCCTCAGCCACCTCACTCGACTACGCCGACGAGTTATGGTTGGACCGTGGGCATTCCTGGGACATCAGGTCCGGATACGTATGTTGATATTTCACGGCCTACTGTCACACAATTTCCAGATCCAGCTGTTCTTCCCAACGAGGAACTATATCTTATGCGTGTTAGTCTTCGTGATACGATGTATAGAGAACATAAGCGCGCAGTTGATGAGTTGACGGCTCGCATTAGCGAGCTTACTGCAGCGGATGACGAGCGATATCATCCAATACGACAAGTAGATGACGATGATGATGATGACGATGACCATGGCTATAGTGGACAAGCAGCACCTCTTGCGGATGATTCGTGGATATTTGGTGATATACCTTAGATTCAGTTTACGTGATATGTTAGTATTGCTATATGTATTCGTACGTTATCCTTTAGTGTGGTGTAGTAGTAATTTTATGTACGATCTTGTTGTTATCTTATTTGTTAGACTGTGATGGTTATATTATAGTTGTATGTGTGTAAAACGCATCTCGTTTGGGTTTAGTGGTTGTACTGTATTGTTATCTTCATGTCTCTTTCTGTTGTACCTTGTAACTTATCTTGTTATTGTTAATACTCGTATTGTTTATTTTTATCAATAGCACCAATATATCAAACAATAAACTTAAGGATACAAAACCGATACATTCAACAATAAGCGTAAAGATACAAAAGCTTGTAAAGACACAACAACTAATGATAATAGATTCAGTACGCAAACACATTAATTGTTACCCTTATTCAAAGTGGTTCGAAGTCGCATATTCTCCTACTCTAACTCCTTGGCGTAAGAAATTTCCCTTGGAGGGAAATGCTCGTCTATCCCCTCGAAATAATTGCATCCGTTAGGCCATAGCGAGCATAACTGGATCCTACGACCAATATTCTCTCCGTCCGCCCGGACTACCACCTCTACCACATAACCACAGTGGCAACAAACGGGATAGGAGTTAACTACCTGCTCGTTAGGGGACTGGTTTACTGAAACTCGTCGTACCTCTTGATGACCTTCATCTGGAACAGTCGGAGGACGAGGGACTGTAGCCACTTGTAAGCGTTCTTCATTTACAGTTTGGACTACTTAATGACCTACATCTGGAACATGAGCAACCGGTGGGTGAATCGTCATGCGGGCCAACTCCGGGTAGACTTGAGGCAATTCCTCATAGTGCTGCTCTTGGTATTCGATATTCCAGTCAATATCTGTTCTTGGACTTGAAGGAGGACGCTCAGGAAAGTTTTGATCATAGTTCGAATCCATTGACGAGGGCCATGACCATGAAAACATGGAACGATGAGGAATTTGTTGGCTACAAAGCATATAAACTCCACTACAGTTGGTGTACCCGCTATGGAACTGAGTAGTCTTACAGTATTATGATTTTAATGTTGTTTGAACGTATGTTTAATTTGATGTGCGTACATAGAGTATGGAGTTATCAGTAATCCTTGTTATGTCAACGTGATATTTAACTATTTTGCATTTCTATATGACAAGAGGGCAATCTTGTTCAACAATAGATTCAGCCGTTAACACATTCAAAACAACATTTAATGGGAACTTTTAATTCAACTGCGTAGGGTTTAATTTGTAAACTTTCCCGTATCAAATTCCAATAAAGACTGGTCCAAGCTCTGGAGAAACATGATAAAGTGACAGGAAGGTGAACTGAATCCAAATTTCTTGTTGATGGAATCCAAACTGTTCACTAATAGTAGGCATCAGTGTTCACTGTATAACTATGGACAATGAAAAGGCATACTTCATGTACAATGATTTGTTGCAATTTCTAGTGAGTAATTGTCTTCTCTCTGTATAACCACGCTACCTTCATGACAGTGATACAACATAACTTTGCAATAAAGTGACTTAAAAATAAAGTAATGCCATCATTCATGTTGTATGAATCCACACTATACACAATACACTGGAATATAAAACAAATCAACGTTTCGTCTCCTAATTAACTTTTTTACATTATCAACCATCCTCCGTAGGCCCCCCTACTGTTAACACTTCTTCTTCACCCGTGACTTCTTCAAACATAAAAAAGTAGCCAAAATTCCTACACTTTTAACTTAGTCCAATTATGTCATGTGCTGGGACCCTGGGTTTGCTATATAATAACCATAGTGTTGTTCTTCCAACTCATCCAATTATCATTGCTTAGAAATCATCGTTCACACCATGAATGGCTTAAAGCGATTATGGTGCTTCACAAATTCCTCAACATTTTCGTCTTCTAGTTCAGATGAAGTCGAAGAAAACTACAACAAACAGCGGCTAACATACCAATGAGAAACTTTAAACGCGATGCAACGTGATATAGCAGAGAGTTCCAAATCAACCCAAGGAGGTAGCTAAGTGGGTAAAAGAGATATACGCTATGGACGTGAGTATCCGGGGGGCACAATCAGTTGATGAAGGACTACTTTGTGCCAAACCCAGTATATGGCGACGTTTACTTTTGACGTAGATTTCGTATGTCGCGAACAGTGTTTGATCGAGTTATCAACAAGGTTTCTAAGTCCAATGTTTTTTATACTCACCGAAGAAATGCTATCAAAGAACTAGAAATTTCACCGCTACAAAAAGTAACAGCGGCACTTCGTATGATTTCTGTAACACCCCGTATGTTGAATAACTAGCTATAACATAAAAAGGGCAGAATTAAATTTAAAAATCTGAATCAGTGGAAACGGGCTATGCCATTGCGTTCGTCTCGGAAAAATACGCGAAATTGAGTCTGAGTTTTCGAAAATCGGAGTCCGTATGACCCCGATAAGGCCAAAGGAAGTTTGGAGAAATTTAAAAACAGATTTTAAAACAAAAATTTCAAATTTCAGAAGGGGCGGGAAAAATCCCGCCAGGACCCAGTGGGTCGACCTGGGGGTCGAATGGGGAGTCGACCTCCCCCCCAGTACGACTGGGGAGTCGACCCTAGGGTCGACTTGGGAGTCGACCTCCCTGGTCGAGCCCAGGTGACCTGGGTGCACCTGCTTGTCTTTTGGGCTGTGTTTAAGTGGCTAGGACGTGATCTGACGGCTCTAATCTAATTTAGGGTTAATCTAATGGCCTAAAACACCTAACTTCTCTATAAATATACCCTAAGACTACCCTAATTCATACTAAAAATAGTTACAATGCCGTCATGCCGTCAAAATGCAACTTGAAGGAGCCTCCATCAATTTGTAGAAGAAGATAGCAACTCAAATCAATCACTAATCAACTCTAGCAACTTAATCTTCTTCTTAGGAGTGCTAATCAACAAGTTGTGAGTTTTCTATAGCCTTAATGACCAATTATTGAAATGATTATGATAGGATATAATGAGTTTATGGCTATGAATGCGGATCAATGCAAGTTATGCAAGTTGTATGCTATGTGTTAATGATGTTATGCATGTTATGCAAGTTATGTGCTATGTGTTAATGATGTTATGCATGTCATGCAAGTTATATGCTATGTGTTTGTGATATTATGCAAGTTATGCAAGTAATATGCTACATGTTTGAGATGCTATGCAAGTTATGCAAGCCATATGTTACATGTTCATGATGTTATGCAAGTTATGCAAGTCACAAGTTACATGTTAATTATATTATGCAAGTTATGCAAGCTATATGCTATATGATCAAGATGTTATGCAAGTTATGCAAGTGTTCATGATGATAGTTGCTATGATAAACATTGATCCACTATGACACCATGATTATGCAAGTTGGGTGTGTGATGATATGCAAGTTCATGTATGATATGTATGCAAGTTTGGTGTATGATAATATGCAAGTTCACATATGACATGTTATGCAAGTATGATGTTTGATGATATGCAAGTAACACGTGCAAGTTTACACCTTAGAATGATATGCATACATATGCAAGTTAACCCCTTTGTATGTCATACATACATATGCAAGTTCACCCCTTTGTATGACATAAATAACTTATGCAAGTTAACCTCCTTATGACATACGTGATTCATGCAAGTTTGGGTTGATTATTTATGCTAGTTGGGTTTGATGCTATATGCATGTTGACACCTTTAAACCCATGTTGATGCTAATGTATTATGCAAGTTGAACCCATTGTATTTGTGATGAATCTTCCCTTTTATGTCATGTTAACGAATTACGTGAGGAACGATGGGGTTAATAAACATGTTAATGAAATGGTGTGAAGTTGGTATGATTATGCATACCATAAAGTGATGGACATAATTGAGTCAATTATGTACATCGTTAAAATTGGAATTAATTAGGGAAAATTAATTCGGGGGTGATTAATTAGGTGTAATTAATCGACTAAGACACGAGGTTGGACCCTTTTGTAGCATAAGACTTCCCGGAACAGACCGGCAAATCCAACGGCTACAAATGATTGGCCCAATGTGAGAGGTCTTAGGCACAAACTATATACGTGACAAGTGTAAAGACACGAGGTTAGACTCGATTATGGCGTAAGGCTGCCCGGACCCAACCGGCAAATCCAGCTGCCATAATAGATACTCTAATGTGAGAGGTCTTTACAACGGTTACGTTCTTAATCAATTAAGAAACACTTAACCAGATAAGCATGTAGTGGGCATGAGGGGTTAAGTGGGTGCCTTGGGTGGCATGTGGAAATCAAGTAAGTGCCTTGGGTGGCATGAGGAAATCTAGTGGGTTGCCTTGGGTGGCAATAGAAAATACGATTAGATGACTTAACCAAGTGGAAACATGTAATTAAACATGATTAAAGGGTTAAGTGGGATGCACTAGATAAATTGACAAGCTTAGGTGGTAGCTTGTGGGGGCCCATTTCAACCAGTAACCCATATGTATCTTATTGGGCTCGACCCATGTCGAGGACGGGACACGCGTACTGGGCTTGATTGTAAGAGGCCAAAACGGGGTAGCGGTGGCAACGCGAGTCCAACGGGTTTCATATGCATGTGTGGACCCGGGCTGGTAGGTAAGACGTTGTTGCATCGTGTAGATATAAGCCATGCACCATTTGTTGTATCGGGTTGCCACTTTGGGGAGTGATACACCCCATTGTGGGGCCAGCACGTGTATCTACGGTAGGGGGCCGATTTCTTGGGAGTAGTGGGTACACCTAGTGGAGATAGGGGCAGACGGCACCTATGTCGACAGCTAGGGGTACACGAAACTACTGGGTAAATTTTCTAAGTCCTTGGGAGGGATCAACCTTTAAGTAGGAATGAATGGTGTAGTGCAGTTAGTAATTATCCTTGGGTGGGTAGATGCGTCTTTACCGTTATCTCAGTTATCCTATGTCTAGTTGGCTACTTAGTGTAGTCATTTATACCCAGTCATCCCGTACCATGTTTATATCATACCCTAATTACTTTGATAATTGTGTGGTTAAAGTTATAGGGCTCACTCAGACTTATGTCTGACCCCGTTGTTTTATCTTTTCCCCCTCAGGTCCTAAGGTTGGGCCTAGCACTAGTGGGCTTTGATCAGACTTCTTTATCTATCTTCTGGAGCTTGGACCGTGATGTAAAGCCCAGCTTATCTTTTCTTTTATGGCTATTGTTTATGTAGTGGGATTATGTACTTATTTTTTTATCCGGATGGATATTTAGTACTTGACTCTTTATGGTGTTGTAACTAAAACATGTTTACCTTCTGCTGCTATGAAATGATGTTTTAGATTTTTCAGGTATTTATATCTATCTTGTGTAATTTTTCTGTTCTATATTCACTTAAAATGCTCCACCGAAGCTAAGGCATTCCCTTTGTGAGTGACCTTAGCGGGTGTGGGGTGTTACACGTGGTATAAGAGCAAAGGTTGCCGGAACAGATAAAATTTTTAGAAACCTATTTTTCTAAAACCATTTTTGGAAGAAGTGTTTTCAAAAACATGTCTTTAAAGAGAAAAGTTTTTGAAAGAAAAGCATAATCCCCAATAGCCATATCTTTATCTTTCGAATTCTCCATTTTGAATCTTTCCTTTTTCGTTTCAGCATGGCTGAAGATCTTAACTTTCCGGAGGGTGTGACGATACCAGTATGGTATAGGAGATTGATGGAGGCTAGGGCCGCCACTGCGGGTCCAACAAATGTCCCTCCACCAACCGTAGCACCCGATCTTCCTCCTCCCCCTCCTCCTCCTCGCACGGATACTTTTGCTAAGACTTGCAAGGAATTTAAAGCTATGGGAGGGAAACCTTTTCAAGGATCAGAAACTTTTGTGGAGGCTAGAGACCGACTTAAGGAGGTGGAAGAGTTGATAGACATCTTTGAGATGGATGAAGGAAAGAAAGTTAAGTTAGCTGCTTGGTTAATGACCGGAGAGGCCTCATTCTGGCGGGAGGTCACTAATGGAGAACGCCCCGTTGACTCTTGGGCGGATTTTAGGCAAAGATTTGTGGCAAAGTTTCTCTCAAGGGCGGAGGAAAACTTGCATATGGAAAGATTCTTGACTCTAAAGCAAGGAAATCTCTTGATGAAGGAATATGTCAACAAGTTTAATCAATTGGCAAGGTTTGGCATGGATATGGTGAATACTCCGGAGAAGAAGGCTTTGAGGTTCGTCAAAGGCTTGAATGAACCGATGCATGGATTGGCTATGACTCATATCCCTATGGGGGCCACCTTTGAGAAGCTAGTTGACATGGCACTCATGCATGAGGAAGAGAAGGGTCCCAATGTTAATAAGGCACCCGAGAAGAAGGGAGACCAAAAGAGACCTCAGCAACAACAGCAAAACAAAGGTGGGAAAGGCAACGGTGGCAAGGGGAAGAAGAAGTGCTTCAATTGCGGGATACCAGGCCACATAAGTAAAGACTATCGGAAGAAGAAGAAGACTGGATGCTATCACTGTGGCGAATCAGGGCATCTAGTGAAGGATTGCCCAAAGAAGGGGCAAAGGACGGGATCTACCTCAGGAGGACAGGTGCAAGCTCTTATGGCACCGGGTCAGGCTAGGGGGCAAGTACAGGCTCTCGCAGTTCCACCGATTCAGGAAAGAGGTAGAACTATTTCCGTTGAAAGTCTGGTTTTTCTATTTGATCATCCTGTCCGTACATTGTTTGATTCTGGCGCATCGCATTCGTTTACCTCATCATCATTAGTTGAGTCACTGCACTTAGAAACCAGTCTAGTAGATGATCCCTTGGTTGTTTCAAACCCAATTGGGGGCTCCACTTATTTGTCCATGATATGTTTGGGTTTGAAGATTTCTATACTTAGCATTGAGTTTAGATGTGATGCTTTTGTTTTGGGCTTCACGGGCTATGGGTTGATTTTGGGCATGGTCTGGTTATCCAGTAATGGTGTCGTTCTTGATTGCGAAAGGAGAGTTGTTAGTCTCATGACCCGCTTGGGTAACACTCCCGAGATCTCTTGTAATCCCATGGATTCTGTTATGCTAAGTTATCTTGAATCGCTTGACGCTTCGGTCAAGAGTTTGCAAACTGTTAGAGTGGTCCGGGAATACTCGGATGTGTTTGAGGAGGTGAAGGGCTTACCTCCGAGGCGGGAGATTGACTTCCGAATATATCTGGTGGATAATGCTAAACCTGTATCTTTACCAGTGCTCCACATGGCTCCTCGTGAGAGGAGGGAACTCCATAAGCAAGTAGGGGAGTTGCTTGAGAAGGGGTTCATAAGACGAAGTATATCGGAGTGGGGTGCTCCAGTAGTTTTTGCTACGAAGGCGGATGGGTCCCTCAGACTTTGTGTAGACTATAGAGAACTCAACAAGCTCACAAAGAAGAATAGACACCCATTGCCGAGGATTGATGATCTTTTCGATCAGTTGGTTGGCGCCTCAGTATTTTCTCAGTTGGACTTAGCCACGGGGTTTCATCAGTTGAGGGTGGCTGAGGATAGCATAGACAAGACTGCCTTTAGGACTCCGGATGGTTTCTATAAGTGGTTGGTGATGCCATTTGGTTTGACGAACGCCCCGGCATATTTTGTTGATTTGATGAGTAGGGTGTTCAGGGAGTTCCTCAATAAGTTCGTGGTGGTCTTTGTGGATGACATCTTAGTATTTTCTAAGAGTGAAGAAGAGCATGCCCTACATCTCAGGGAAGTGTTGGAGACTCTTCGAGCGCATAGCCTTAAGGGTAAATTTTCTAAATGTCACTTCTGGAGGAAGGAAGTGCGGTTCTTGGGGCACGTGGTCTCCAAGGAAGGGATAGCTGTGGATCCCGCGAAGGTAGTATCAATTCAAGATTGGAAGGTTCCGAAGAATGCTACCGAGGTGAGGAGTTTCTTGGGGTTGGCTGGCTACTATAGGAAGTTTATCAAGGACTTCGCGAAGATATCAGCCCCATTAACTCGCTTGACGAAGAAGAATCTAGTCTTCGTATGGGACGTAGATTGTGATGATGCGTTCCGACGGTTAAAGAGAGCTTTAACCACAGCTCCAGTCTTAGTGTTGCCAGATAGGAGTAAGACATTTGTTGTTTATACTGATGCTTGTGGGACTGGACTGGGCGCAGTCTTAATGCAAGAGGGAAGGGTAATAGCCTATGGTGGAAGGCAGTTGAGAAAGCATGAGAAGAATTACCCTACCCATGATTTAGAGTTGGCCGCTATTGTTTTTGCGCTTAAGATTTGGCGCCATTATCTTCTGGGAGAGAGATTCGAATTGTTCACTGACCACAAATCATTGAAGTACTTGTTTTCTCAGAAGGATTTGAACTTGAGACAGCAAAGGTGGATGGAGTTCTTAGCATCCTATGATTTCGAGATAGCATATACCCCTGGCAAGGGTAACGTGGTGGCGGACGCCTTGAGTAGAAAAAGGTTGTCCTTGAGTCCATTATTCGTGGAACGACGAAGCTTGGAATTTATCTCGATGTTTGATTTCAGACCTTCCGTTGATTATGTACCCGGTTTGCTAGCATCCTTGGAAGTCAGACCTACTCTTTTGGGGCGGATTGGCGAAGCACAGAGGGACGACCCACAGTTGGTTGAGTTAGTAGAGAGGCTCATAATGGGGGAGTCGTCCAACCATTTGAGTAGGTACACCCGAGACGATAGGGGGTACTTGCGTAGAGATGGTAGACTTTGTGTACCGCAAGACGAGGGTTTGAGGAAGGCTATTCTTGATGATGCACACCGTTCTAGGATGACCATTCATCCCGGTGGGGACAAGATGTACCAAGACATGAGGCGAGTTTTCTTTTGGGCCGGTATGAAGATAGATGTGGCCGAGTATGTCGCTAGATGCTTGGTGTGCCAACAAGTGAAAGCGGAGCAAAAGAAACCAGGTGGGTTGCTTCACCCATTGGAAGTTCCGCAATGGAAGTGGGATAGTGTCTCGATGGATTTTATTGACGGGTTACCGAGATCGAGGAAGGGTAATACCGGAATTTGGGTTGTGGTAGACAGACTTCCTAAGAGTGCCCATTTCATACCCGTGAAGAGCAAGAGGACTGCTCCATGGCTAGCTTCAGTATATCTTCGAGAGATAGTTCGATTGCATGGGGTACCCTCTAGTATAGTGAGTGATCGAGATCCTATCTTCACTAGCGAATTCTGGAAAAGTTTGCAAGAAGCAGTGGGGACTCAATTGTGTCTGAGCACCGCATATCATCCTCAGACGGACGGCCAGACCGAGAGGGTGAATCGTGTTCTAGAAGACATTTTGAGGCTTTGTATCTTAGATTTTGGAGGTACGTGGGAAGAGCATCTTCCATTGGTGGAGTTCGCATATAATAACAGCTTTCAGTCCAGTATTGGTATGGCTCCTTTCGAAGCTCTTTATGGAAGGCCTTGCCGATCACCTACATGTTGGTGGGAATCTACGGATAAGATCTTGCTTGGGCCTGATATGGTTAGGAAGACTTCTGAGAAGATTGACTTGATTCGAAGAAGGATGAAAGCAGCGCAGGATAGGCAAAAATCTTATGCGGACAAGAGGAGGACGGATCTGGAGTTTGAGGTTGGGGACATGGTCTTTGTCAAAGTATCTCCATTACGGAATGTAGTTCGCTTTGGGTCCGTGGGGAAGTTAGCTCCAAGATTTGTTGGGCCGTTTCCTATTAAGGAAAGGATTGGACGGATGGCATATAGAGTGGATTTACCCGAGAGGCTTAGTGGGGTACATGACGTATTCCATGTGTCACATTTGAGGAAGTGCCTACATGAGACCGCAGAGGTGGTAGAGCCGAGCTTGCTAAAAGAAGTGGAGGTAGAGCGTGATGCAACTATTCGACGAGCTCCTACCCGCATCCTTGGGTCAGAGATTAGGAAGTTGAGGAACAGAGATGTGCGGCTAGTCAAAGTGCAATGGGGAGAAGATGAGAGCAATGCTACCTGGGAGACCGAAGCGAAGATGCGTTCACTATACCCATTCCTTTTTGAGGGTATGTCTTTTAACTTCTCCTTTATCGTTTGTCTAGTACTTATATTATCTTTAGTATGTCCTCTCATTAGTACCTTTGACATTTAGATAGGGTAAAACCTATGGTTGAAACATGTGTTTGAGACATGTTATGGTTGATGGATGCGTGTGGATGCAAGTGTTTGCTAGTGGTTGCTCGTGGATGCATATACACACACTCTATGCACTAGATCGGCTCAATCACTTCATATTGCATATTGCATAAAATTGTGTGTAGGTAGCTATATTATTGGATGTATAATGGTTGCGCTATCATATGGATGATGCATTTTGGTGAATGGTTATGCACACATGTAGTAATAGTATGTGTCGATAAGGTTCTTTTGCATACATATTGGATGCATGGCACTATCATGGTTTGCATTAAGGAGGTCAACTGAATCAGTAGACCGCCTGATTTTGCATTAGACAGGGAACATATACACACACTTTTTGCATATGTTCATACAGCATTAGAAACTCTAAGGAGAATGGATGCCAGTGGTTGATGGTTGAGTAGATGGTTATTTGGTTGGTAGGATACGTTCTTCTTGACTTAGAGATTTCGGGGACGAAATCCTTTAAGTAGGGGAGAATGTAACACCCCGTATGTTGAATAACTAGCTATAACATAAAACAGGGCAGAATTAAATTTAAAAATCTGAATCAGGGGAAACGGGTTATGCCATTGCGTTCGTCACGGAAAAATACGCGAAATAGAGTCCGAGTTTTCGAAAATCGGAGTACGTATGACCCCGATAAGGCCCAAGGAAGTTTGGAGAAATTTAAAAACAGATTTTAAAACAAAATTTTCAAATTTCAGAAGGGGCGGGAAAAATCTCGCCAGGACCCAGGGTGTCGACCTGGGGGTCGACTGGGGAGTCGACCTCCCCCCCAAGTCGACTGGGGAGTCGACCCTAGGGTCGACTTGGGAGTCGACCTCCCTGGTCGAGCCCAGGTGACCTGGGTGCACCTGCTTGTCTTTTGGGCTGTGTTTAAGTGGCTAGGACGTGATCTGACGGCTCTAATCTAATTTAGGGTTAATCTAATGGCCTAAAACACCTAACTACTCTATAAATATACCCTAAGACTACCCTAATTCATACTAAAAATAGTTACAATGCCGTCATGCCGTCAAAATGCAACTTGAAGGAGCCTCCATCAATTTGTAGAAGAAGATAGCAACTCAAATCAATCACTAATCAACTCTAGCAACTTAATCTTCTTCTTAGGAGTGCTAATCAACAAGTTGTGAGCTTTCTATAGCCTTAATGGCCAATTATTGAAATGATTATGATAGGATATAATGAGGTTATGGCTATGAATGTGGATCAATGCAAGTTATGCAAGTTGTATGCTATGTGTTAATGATGTTATGCATGTTATGCAAGTTATGTGCTATGTGTTAATGATGTTATGCATGTCATGCAAGTTATATGCTATATGTTTGTGATATTATGCAAGTTATGCAAGTAATATGCTACATGTTTGAGATGCTATGCAAGTTATGCAAGCCATATGTTACATGTTCATGATGTTATGCAAGTTATGCAAGTCACAAGTTACATGTTAATGATGTTATGCAAGTTATGCAAGCTATATGCTATATGATCAAGATGTTATGCAAGTGTTCATGATGCTAGTTGCTATGATAAACATTGATCCACTATGACACCATGATTATGCAAGTTGGGTGTGTGATGATATGCAAGTTCATGTATGATATGTATGCAAGTTTGGTGTATGATAATATGCAAGTTCACATATGACATGTTATGCAAGTATGATGTTTGATGATATGCAAGTAACATGTGCAAGTTTACACCTTAGAATGATATGCATACATATGCAAGTTAACCCCTTTGTATGTCATACATACATATGCAAGTTTACCCCTTTGTATGACATAAATAACTTATGCAAGTAAACCTCCTTATGACATATGTGATTCATGCAAGTTTGGGTTGATTATTTATGCTAGTTGGGTTTGATGCTATATGCATGTTGACACCATTAAACCCATGTTGATGCTAATGTGTTATGCAAGTTGAACCCATTGTATTTGTGATGAATCTTCCCTTTTATGTCATGTTAACGAATTACGTGGGGAACGATGGGGTTAATAAACATGTTAATGAAATGGTGTGAAGTTGGTATGATTATGCATACCATAAAGTGATGGACATAATTGATTCAATTATGTACATCGTTAAAATTGGAATTAATTAGGGAAAATTAATTCGGGGGTGATTAATTAGGTGTAATTAATCGACTAAGACACGAGGTTGGACCCTTTTGTAGCATAAGACTACCCGGAACCGACCGGCAAATCCAGCGGCTACAAATGATTGGCCCAATGTGAGAGGTCTTAGGCACAAACTATATACGTGACAAGTGTAAAGACACGAGGTTAGACTCGGTTATGGCGTAAGGCTGCCCGGACCCAACCGGCAAATCCAGCTGCCATAAAGGATAGTCTAATGTGAGAGGTCTTTACAACGGTTACGTTCTTAATCAATTAAGAAACACTTAACCAGATAAGCATGTAGTGGGCATGAGGGGTTAAGTGGGTGCCTTGGGTGGCATGTGGAAATCAAGTAAGTGCCTTGGGTGGCATGAGGAAATCTAGTGGGTTGCCTTGGGTGGTAATAGAAAATACGATTTGATGACTTAACCAAGTGGAAACATGTAATTAAACATGATTAAAGGGTTAAGTGGGATGCACTAGATAAATTGACATGCCTAGGTGGTAGCTTGTGGGGGCCCATTTCAACCAGTAACCCATATGAATCTTATTGGGCTCGACCCATGTCGAGGACGGGACACGCGTACTGGGCTTGATTGTAAGAGGCCAAAACCGGGTAGCGGTGGCAACGTGAGTCCAACGGATTTCATATGCGTGTTTGGACCCGGGCTGGTAGGTAAGACGTTGTTGCATCGTGTAGATATAAGCCGTGCACCATTTGTTGTATCGGGTTTCCACTTTGGGGAGTGATACACCCCATTGTGGGGCCAGCACGGGTATCTACGGTAGGGTGCCGATCGCTTGGGAGTAGTGGGTACACCTAGTGGAGATAGGGTCAGACGGCACCTATGTAGACAGCTAGGGGTACACGAAACTACTGGGTAAATTTTCAAAATCCTTGGGAGGGATCAACCTTTAAGTAGGAATGACTGGTGTGGTGCAGTTAGTAATTATCCTTGGGTGGGTAGATGCGTCTTTACCGTTATCTCAGTTATCCTATGTCTAGTTGGCTACTTAGTGTAGTCATTTATCCCCAGTCATCCCGTACCAAGTTTATATCATACCCTAATTACTTTGATAATTGTGTGGTTAAAGTTATAGGGCTCACTCAGACTTATGTCTGACCCCGTTGTTTTATCTTTTTCCCCCTCAGGTCCTCAGGTTGGGCCTAGCACTAGTGGGCTTTGATCAGACTTCTTTATCTATCTTCTGGAGCTTGGACCATGATGTAAAGCCCAGATTATCTTTTCTTTTATGGCTATTGTTTATGTAGTGGGATTATGTACTTATGTTTTTATCAGGATGGATATTTAGTACTTGACTCTTTATGGTGTTGTAACTAAAACATGTTTACCTTCTGCTGCTATGAAATGATGTTTTAGATTTTTCAGTTATTTATATCTGTCTTGTGTAATTTTTCTGTTCTATATTCACTTAAAATGCTCCACCGAAGCTAAGGCATTCCCTTTGTGAGTGACCTTAGCGGGTGTGGGGTGTTACAATTTCATATGGAAGTTCAGCTGATTCGTTGGATGATAAATTACGAACTGGTGAATCAACGATAATTCTATGCTTGAAAGAGTTCTGCAAAACAGTTGTTCGTGTCTTCGGTGAAGAGTATCTACGATCCCTCACTTCATGCGACGTCGAACGATTGTTAAAAATGGGAGATCAACGTGGTTTTCCAGGTGTGTTGTGCAGCTTAGATTGTATGCATTGGACGTGGAAAAACTGTCCAATTGCACTACAAGGCCAATATAAAGGCCACACAAAAAAGGCAATGTTGGTGTTAGAAGTGGTTGCTTCTTTCAATTTGTACATATGGCACGCAGTTTTTGGTGTTCCTGGATCATGAAACGATATTATTGTTCTTCGTCAATCATACTTGTTTAATGATTTGTACAACGATCTGTCACCGCCGTGCAACTATAAAATTGGTGATACAGACCATTTTGTTAGTTATTAATTGGTTGATGGTATATACCCAAAATGAAAGACACTTATGCAGGCATTTAAAAAGCCGAACAATGCCAAAGAGGCAAAATTTACGCAGCAACATGAGAGTCTGAGAAAGGACATAGAACGAGCAATCGGAGTTCTACAGGGACGGTTTCATATTTTAAGAAATGAGGTGCACTATCACGAATAAGCAGTTATATCAGATATCATGTACTGTTGTATTATACTACATAATATGATAGTTGAAGAAGAAAGGGGGGATTCGAACTGCAACTTAAAAACTACCCGGATATAGCAGTGGCGTTTAGAAGTAAGCCGTACAAGGACCCGAATACTTTTGCCAAGTACTTGTAGCGTATCCAGGACGTTTGAGATCCCCAAGAACATCTACAATTAAGGGACGAATTAGTCGAACACTATTGGGAGCATGCCGACAATCAATAGGAAGTGGTGAACTCTATCTGGATGTTTAAGTTAAATTATGTTGGTTGTTTAGTTATATGTTTTCCTTAATGCTTATATGTACCTTTGTTCGCTACAGTGATGAAATATTACGTTAATGTTCTCGTATTACAAGTTCATGCTTGCAAGATTGCTAGTGACAATTAAAAAAGGAAATTCACACTCATTTAATAATCTTTTACTCCTACAACATTAGTACTTAGTAATTAAAAACTAAATAACGACATAGCGACAAACAACTACAAGGAAACGATCAAAACATAAATACGCCCTATCCCATGCGTCTTCTGCGACACGCTTCAATATCTTGCTCTATTAACAATCATTGGATTTAATGTATCCAAATTGATAGTCATTAGTGCCCTGTCATCAATTCGTTCGAGGCGAGCTAATTCAAGCTCCCTAACATCCAACTCACGCTCTCTCGATATTTGAAGTTCTTCGTGTCTACGATGCTTCTCCTTGGATCTCTCATCTCTCTTAGCTTCCCTCGCTTCCGCCAAAAGTCGGTTTGATTCCTCTGAAGCTACCATTCGACTGTGGAGTTGTTCGTAGTACGGACTGTAATCTGCAATTGTTTTTTTCTTACCTTTGTATTTACCAGGAGGCCTACCACCGGAACTTGTAGAAAAGGGTGTGTTTTCTTGAGGAACTGGACTTCCCGGGCTTGATTCCTCCATTGGCCTTCTTGGCATAAATCGCGCTGCAGCATGTTCTTGGCTTATAGTCCTCCATTTTTCCTCTCTAGATAAGATAGCATAGCAATTATGCAAAATGAATGGTTGATTTTTGTGCTCTGCCATATAAGCTTCATTCGCACTCTTTTACTGTATGTGTTGAAGAAACATAAGGTGGTATTATTATACAGTAAAACGTATTAACCATTGTTTATGTAATCAAAATTTACCAAGTCCGTCTTGTTGGCACCGCTTTGATGTCTACTTTGTAGTCCAGCCATAATATGATTCCAACTTTGACAGTTAGCGTTGATTCTCTTCCACGACTATTTCAAAGAGTCGACTATTCTTGGTGGGTTTTCGGGACTACGGCCGTTAAATCGTCTTGAAACGGAACTCCAAAATGAATTATTGGATTGACTAGTCCCTTTAAGATTGTCTCTGGAGCACTCCACCGAACAAAATGCTAGTTCTTCTTGTTCTTCTAGAGACCATTTCACTATTTTGTTTGATCTTCTCAACTGTGCGGTGGGAAAACATTTGGATTTTCAGTATCATCGACTTCTGTTTCTTCATTCAAGCCACTGTTATCTCCAAACATACAATTCAAATTTCTTGACAGATTTGGAGAAGTTTCTGGTGGGACTAACCGTTGTTGGCTGCTTGGAGAAGCATAGTGATGTTCACTGCAGTTTTGCTGAAAATACGCGTTTTGACCGAAAACATAATTTTGAGTACTATGATAATGATTGGAGTTTTGTTGGGACTGATAGAAATTCGGGCTCTATTGAGGATAATTATAGTTCGGAACATTCGTGAAGTTACCATAACTGGATTGTTTATTCTGCTGGAACGACGAATGGATAGGAAATTGATTGTTGTCGGATTGATTAGTGTGTTGCTTCTGTGCAGAATTGGAGATACCCATCTTTCCTTTACCAATGTTTGACATTGCAAATAAGTTGAACAGAAATTGAAGAAGGAATAGAGGTGTGGTTTGACGTAGAAATGTTGTATGTTATAATGTACAAAGGAGTGATGTACATATAGATGCAAAATCAAATGGTCATTACGCAACGGTAATAATATGTAAAGGCCAAATTTAAAAAAAAAAATGGATTCATAGAAGTCGGCCATGAGGGGAGATAAATTAATTCCCCCCACCACGGCCGACTTCTTAGAGGCCGGCCATGCCATAGCCGGCTTCGCCCAAGCCGACAACGACCGGTTGCTGGAGCAACCATTCGGTTGCTCCAGCAACCTCCAGGGTTGCCAAAGCAACCCTGTCCCCCCCTTTCATCCCTTCATTGGGGGTCGGTTGTTTTTCAACCGACCCCGCGTAGGGGATGCTCTAAGCACATTTCAGTTTGCATCTAGGGTTATAAGGGCAACTTTGTAATTTACCTCTTAATAGTTGCACATCTTTTAGTCGTTATCTAACTTGTATAAATAAGTGAAGCCAGTGCTTTCACACGTAATGTAATTCTCACCATATGCAGATAACATATTTGTTGTTCTTTAATTACTTTCTTTACTTGGTATTAGAGCGGTTAAGCCTAACAGCACCCACGTCGCATCCAAATCTTCATCATCTTCATCTTCATCATCCAAAGACTGGCTTCTTGGTGTTCACCTCTCAGTTTTTTGCCATCATCAAGGTGATACTCGTCTCCTCTCGATCGAGATTGGTGTATTATCACATCTTTCCTTCAGTTTTCATTTGATACCGATTTTTTTGCCTTGTCAAAGAAGAGCCGGATGTTTCTCTTCACCCCCTTCTTGAATGCATCAAAAATCATCAAGAAAGAATCCAAGATGCCACAAGGCAAATAATAGTAATGTTGTTACCTCTATAGCAAAATTACCAACAATAGGCATAGTAAATAATCAGGTTCCTGAAAATATAGCCAACGTCGTAAATCCAAACGGTCAGGTTATCACAATACATCTCGATGAAAGTAACTTTCTATTATGGAAGTTCCAGATTACAACTGCTATAAGAGGATACAAAATCGATTACCTTTATGGAACCATACCTACACCAACCAAGATGATCACCAACAATGAGAGAAATCTTGTCAGTAACCCTATATATACCACATTCAGCAGACAAGACAGTCTAATATGTTCATGACTGTTATCATCAATAAACCCAAGTCTGTTGCCACAACTTATAGGGGTGCAAAACTACAAAAGAAATTAGGCAAGAAATTAAACAAGAGTTCAATTCTCAAACTTTATGTAACAACCCGAATTGGAGCTCGCCTTGAGCCAGTGGTTAGCTCACTCGAAACATCTACAAAGGCGGATTGCTATGAGAACACGGCACATTGGGACGTAGAACAAGAGAACATTTCGTTGTTATACAACAGTTTTACATCAAACTACAAGAGTATCAGAGTATAAAAAATATTACACATCAGAAAAATATCATTGAATAATAAACTACAACACAGCGAAAACGTAAATACATTAATATAATCAGTGGAAGACTACAAAATAACCCAGTGTATAACTCCAGCCATAATCCAGGATTCTATTAAAGAATATATGCAAAACCAAAAAATATTGGTTGTCCATGTAGAAAATACGGGCACGCAGATTTTAGGTGGGAAACAATATACTCCAGGTCAATCAAGAGACTGGTGTAAGAAATAAAAATAGTTATTAAGCTTATTTAAAATTGGATAAATCATAGGACCACGCTGCATGACACGTAACGGGTTTCCTACACATGAATACCGTTAAAAAACTCGCAATGCTTTTTGAAGAATAAAGCAATTATAAGACTCAGGTCCTATCACGTAATGCAAGCGCACGCCGAATTATAATAGCCAAACATGCTTGATACGCGAAATTTCTCTTTTATTGCTATAAGTGCATAGTGTAGAAAGAAATTTCAAAAATAAATGCATCAATCTTAGACGACTTAATACCCCATCCTATTATGTCGCTACATATGTTTACAACTAAAAACGCAAGGTTCATATTGGAAATTAGCTTTCCATCTTGAACTGAGGCAAAAGATCTTCTCATCCGAACTTCAAAATATCTCTAGCAAAATGTCCCTGGAAAAACACTATCCCTTTGGAATGGCAAGGCCGGTCAGATGTACTTCGTTGATTGGCATTTCCTCAACGGTACGTTTCCCGATCCTATTAGACCTCTTGGTCAGTACGACGACCATCATGGCCTTGTATGGCCATATCGGAGGCGCCTCAATACCAACATCCACATAAATAAAATGCTTGAGTTCCATACCATGACATCACTTCCATCTATTAAGAAACGCATGTCCTCCCTACAGTCCTTCCTTTTTTGACTCATATCAGGTTGTGAAGCAGGCAATTTAACGCCAATAACGCAAAGCTACACTATATTAGCCATGATTTTAACATCATCCACAAAGCTCTGCTTTTAAACAAAAGCTTTAATCCATGCATCTCAGCACGACACATTGTCAGTTCATACCATACAATTAATGCCTGCCAATATATAACCTTTGAGCTCATACGTCTCAGAGAAGGGTGTTAATCTAGGAGAATAATTCTCTGTCACCAAACAAATATATATTTAGTAGAGATCAATTAACACAACATAAAATACAACGTCAGACATATAATCCATTTGCAAATCCGTTTTGGGTTTGAACGAAATTGGAGGCACCTTATTCCTCGTCCTATATGTCCAATACAAGAGAGAGGCCCTCGCACATCCGATGGATCTCCAGTTATGTCTAGATGATCACCACTTTTTACCTCCTTTTGGGTGTACAACCCAATCGAGACATCAGTAACACTACAAGAAAAATACCCTATTGCAACTAGTTATTTGCAACAAGCGACAAATGACAGTTGTAGTAAACGATATTTAGCAATAGACCTATCAACATATTAGATTTAGCAACAGGCCTTTTATCTCTGTTGCAAAAAACATAATTTTAGCAATTGCGCTTCCCTTCCTGTTGCAAAAACATACTTTTAGCAACTATGCTTCCATAACAGTCGCAACAAACATATTATTTGCAACTGCACTTCCAAGCTAGTTGCGAATAAATATCTTTAGCAACTGTTTTCACCAGTTGCGAAAGACATACTATTAACTTTTAATAATTAATTTTAAATAGTTATTATTAAATAATTAACAATTAGTAATTATTGTAAAAGATTAATAATTAATGATAAAATTTAATTATTATAAATTAATATTTATAATTGATAATTAAAAATTAATAAATAATAATAGTTAACAGCTAAAAAATAATAAATATAATTATTACTTAGTATTTAATAATTATAGTTGATAATTATATTAAATATTCAATAATTTAAATAATTCTAAACTTATAAGTAAAACAAAACTACAAAATATTCACAAAATTTTAAATTTTTTCTTTAAAATTTTCATTAAACTAAAAACTATTAAAATATAATAGAACACATTAAGAGAGAGCGTCAATTTTGAAATATTCATAAAATTTTAAAGTAGAATTTTAATTTTTCTATAAGAAGTTACATTTTAAAACAAAATCTATTCTAACCTGTATTGGAGCCTTACAACTTTGGATTATAGAAGACACTGCAAGTTTTTTAATTCAGCATGCTTTTTTGGCTTCATATCTAAATGCTTTAATTCCAAATAAGTCTACAATAATTTATTTTTAATTGTTCATAACTATATATTCCCGTTGTCTTTACCTCAATAATTTCATTTCACGCTTTTACATCCGAAAGACTATAATCTAGATGCTTTGCTAAAAATAGTTTAATTATATATATTTACAAGCAAGTCAGCCCTTCTAGTGTTTCTCTCGTTGTATTATTCGGCCTGTTCACTTAAAGTTTAAATGCCTGATATCTTTCTCCTCTCGTAAATCGATTGAAAATAAATAGGGGGCAAAATGGGAATTGGCGATGAAATGAAACCCTAGGCCCTAGCCGTATACATCAATCAATGCAAACTAAAGAAAACAGGTCGACCCTTTTCATTTTCTCTCGTTCACTAGAAACAAACAAAAAAAATGGTCGAACCCTAGGAGAACAAATTAGGGAAAATCAATAAAAATCCACTGTCTCGCATCAATGGAGCCGACTCATGCGGAAGATGGATGCTAGAGGGGAAAGCAACATCGGCTCTGAGACTTCGAGGCCAAATCTAAGGGTTCAAGAGCCAATCAAAAATTTGAGAGGATGAAATCGAGATTTAGGTGAGTGTATTTTCCCTCCTCTAGGCAATAAGACATTTTTATAGGCAACTCATTTGTGTATTCTGTTTCATTGAATGCTCTACGTGATTTAGTTGCCTTATTTTGGATGCTGCTGAATTCCTGAAACCCTAGAAATTAATAAAAACTCATCTTGTCTAGTTTGCTCTTGTGTGATTGTTAATTTATTGCCGTGAACCACCTGTTTCATTTCTGGAGACTAATTTGTGTTATTTTGCTATTTTCTGGAAACATTTGATTGTCTTCATGCTCAATAAACTCACTGTAAGATTGGAAAATGTCATACGATTACCTGGAAACATTTAAATTCTTAAATTTAACTTTGCCGAGAATAAATCATGCTATGTTTTGAAAATTGGGGCACCAGTGAATATTGAATCTCATGACATCCTAGATTTTAGTCTTCATGATATTTCATACTATATTCATGTTGTCATATAGATTTCATGAACCCACCTAGTTGCCACTTGACGGTTTGACTTTCCTGGTCTTGGTATTTCTGTTAGCATTGACATTTTTGACTCAACATTATGCTAGATGAAAATGAAAATTGATATATGTGTGTATATATATATATATGTATGTATGTATGTATGCATGTAAATGTGTATATATATGTATATCAAAGAGTCAGATGCTGATTAGTATTAATATTTGGCTAAACAGTACAGGCAGATGAATACTTAAATATAGCCGTGAATAGCGGATATAAATAATTATGTGAAACTGTAATTAAGTTGGAATGTGTGTGTGTATATATATATGTGGAAAGGGATGTATATATATGTATATATATTGCATAATATGTCTCGTTATTCTGAAATTTGAACGGATATGTATATATGTATACATGCATGAAGATGTGTGTATACATACATATATACATACATACATACATATATATATATATATATATATATATATATATACATACACATACATACATATATATATATATATATATATATATTGGAAAAAGTACACACCTTGACTGGCAACACATAAATTGTTATATAAATATACTGCATGTGTGTATATGCAACTTTTTCGTGCATGTTCTTGTGCTTACTGATATAATTCTGTATATCGTGCTAGTCGTAAAGAAATCATCAACTGTGAAGGTTATTATGATCATGTTAGCTTAGATGCCACCATATCAACATTTGGAAGTCATATAGTATAGTTTACCAGCTGTTATATGCTTATCTAGAGAATAGTAAATATGTGCTTTGTTCGTGGATGAATAATTGGACTATATCATGGTTTCGACAGCTCAATCTGTCGGTGGAATGATTAGTTTAAAACTGAGAATTACAATAAAGATTTGTGCGACGAAGTGTTGAAATTGCTAAATGACGTATACGATAAATTGCCCAGTAAGAGTGTAGATGATTAACTAAAATGATCGTGTGTGTGTGTGTATGTATATATATGGGTGGGGGGCTTTGAATATATATATATATATATATATATATATATACATACATATATATACATACATACATACATACATACATACTATGATTAGTCTACGCATAGGTTTTTTAATTTATAACAAGGGGCTGAATGCATT
The DNA here is from genome assembly GCA_030737875.1 of Allium sativum. Lineage (NCBI taxonomy): Eukaryota > Viridiplantae > Streptophyta > Magnoliopsida > Asparagales > Amaryllidaceae > Allium > Allium sativum. Next base: position 744,827,964 of record CM060921.1, read on the forward strand.
TAAACTGAAAGTGAATCTATTAACTAGTTATATAAATTGTCTATACAGTTTAATACAAATGTGCTTCGTTTGAGGAACCCCTGACATATGTATATTTATAGTAATCTGGATGTTATCAGTTAATGTTGTTACACCAATGCCAGCTGTTCTTTGGGGGAAAATACTGCATTTGAACTATACTTAAGTTGGTAGTTCGAAACTGATAACATTAGAACTGGACTCTTTGATAGCTTTAGAAGTCATTGAAGAACTGGACTGTTTGATACCTTTAGAAGTCGTTGAAGTCTTCACTGATTTTAGTGTCGTCTGCATATAGGTTAGGTATCAGTTAAATCTGTTGTAAATTCGCTGTTAAAATGCTTGAGAGGCATGTATTGGTTCAATTATAACTCTATATAATATTAAATATTGTTAAAAGCTGAGAGGTATAAAATTGATTTAAGTGCCATCTCCACTTGAGACTTTTGTATTAATTTCATAATGTCGTGCTTCGTAATAAACTGAGTTTAAGTACTACACGTATGATGGTGTATATATATGTTCAGTTGTTGTTTGCGAACAAATTAACAACTGTAAACAATATTTTAATTCGTTCAGCTTTCCTAAACAACAAGGATTGTTGTAGAGGGTGTCGAACTCTGGGACCAAATTATTTTATTAATAAATCCAATCAAGTTATCCCTAACGTTTGATTGGTGGAAAACAAAGAAAATAGCAGAAATTAAATAAAAGAGAGTTTTAACAATAAGTGAAAGCAATTAGGGGATAATGACATAGATCAGATTCATAATCGTCAATAGCCAAAAGATTAACCAGATCTAATATATGTTTCTGTCACAAACATGAATCAACGATAATAGGTTTTTAGAAACAAATATGTAAATAACGACAAGCATAGCCTATGCAGGAGCTCAGCTCTACAACCATAGACTATCAGGACAGATTCACTAATTAATTTCTAAAACCCTAAAATTAGATCTAGATCTGATCAACGTTAGATCGAACACGAATATATCCTGTGAAGGAGCATAGCTCTTAAACGACACAAAATATGAAGGTTCAGATCCAACCCTTAATTCCGATCCAGATCTACATGTATACAGTCCTCATCTTTTGGCTATGTGATTCATATTGAATCATACTATCAGCGTCATCACCCCCTAATCAAAGAGGATTAGCTAGACATAGCTAAAAGAAAAGAAAAAAGAAAATAAACGACATAAATAAAATGCAATAAAAACTAAATAGAAGAGAGAAAGAAGAGTTTTATTCCAAGAAAAGGATTACAGAATAAAACTGAATGTGTTTTACAATGAATGAGATAAACTGTATTTATAGCTGATATGACAAAGGCTACTTGGCAAATTCCACAATGTGGGACTAAAGAATTAGCCCAAATAACATATAAGCTAGTGTGAACGGGGTTGTAGAGTAAGAGGCCTTGTAAGTGAGCCAGTGTGAACGCATGTAGTGCATGAATGAGAAGCCTTGCAAAGGAGCTAATGTGAACGCAATATGAGTCTTTAGTGAGCCAAATCTACCCAACTGAACTCTATTTGCAACCGTTCTTCAAGCTTTAAACTCTTCAAGCCTTAGTAATTTTAACTTCACTCTTTTTCAGCAAATTCTTCATGCTTTATTCATCAAATGCTCTAAACCATGATTCTTGTCAACAATCTGAAAACACAGCCATAAATACACAATATCAATTATTTAAAAGATAAAATAAGATAAATATGCGGATAAAATATACACATTTACGTGTATATCAAATACCCCCACACTTATCTTTTTATTCGTCCTCGAATAAACTAAACTAAGATATGTCACACTTTCGTAGGAAACACGATTGCATTTAGCGTATGCAACAAGCCGTTAAACCTCTGGGTGTCCCCAGTAGGACGAGTGTTGTCTCGTGAGGGTTTTCAGCGGATACTACCCACAAAATCCAAAGCGTCTTATGTACGCGGATTAATCAAACAATATATTTAAGGTCTTTCACATTCCAAGGATTTCACTTAACTTCAATAATAACGGTTTAGTCCCAAATTGTCCATCCCATAATTGGTGCAAAAATGAATAAAATTTTTCAAGCTGAATCGTAATTCCTTGATAACACTGTAATTGTCTTGAATGTTAAGAGCATGGTGTCAACCAAAGTTCTACACATCGACAATGTACACCCAATCATTTATTTGACCCTTTTTTTTTTTTGAATAATTTTGCACCAATGTAACTGTAATGTATTGGATGTGAGTTATGCATAGATGAAGGAAAATTTTGTAAGTTCTAAAAATGTTATAGATAAGAGGGCAAGTGTATTAGTTGAACTTCAAGCTACAAAAGATAAAGTAATACTAAGGCACATATGAACATTTTTATTTCCTTTCATCTCCTCTACTACAATCCTCACTCCCAAGTACGGTATAATGGATGTGGATGGAATGGAACTGAATGCTTTATAGTCAAGAATGATGAATGACTATTTTATTCTGAGAGACTCTCTCTTTATTTCATTTTTTTTCTTTTTTTTCCTTTTTTTTCTCTTTTTTTTTCTTCTTTTTTTCATTTTTTCTTTTTTTGCATGATGAATGATGAGCGGAGATGGAATGGAATGATACCGTACAATATTTCATTTGATTCCTCCTCTACTACCAACACTTCATGAAAGGAAAGTTTTGTGCCCTAGTTACTCTACTTCTATAACCTTAATTCAACACACAAGTCTGGATTGTTGTTATAGAAAAAGCTGAAAGGAATGATAAGCAAAGTTTCGTAAGATAGATAACCCATATAAAATAAGATGTGGTATATGGTTATCCTACCTTAAAACAAGTACGGAATGGGTAGTGTAATATTGGTATGAAAAGTGACATTTTTGACCTTTAAACAAAGGTTCTTGAGTATACCAATATAGGATAAACTTGTCGAAACATGGATGTAAATCGACTAAAACTTGGGTTTGAATAATGTGGGGTATCGAAGAAGAATGCTACAATGAGTCATTTCTCCTTAATTGGGCCAAGTGGATTTTAGAACTTACGATTTTGAAAATTTGAGTGGAAAAGAAAATATTATGCATGAAAATGAACTCAGAAAATCCAACAAATGTAGGTGCAAAATCCTTTTATTTCATGATTTTTTTTTTTTTTGATTATTTTTACTTGCACATTCTAACATGTATAACAAAGGTTGACACGCTTACCCCAGAACACAACTAACGTCTGCACAGTCTCAAGCTAGCATCTTAAAAAGACACATTACGACTCAATGAATAAATAATGTTCATTCCCATCACCCAAAAATTCAACTTATCAAACAAGAACCAAGGTGTTATTTATGAATTTAAGTTAATCCTTGTTCAGTGAATGACTTAGCTTATAAAATTTGATTGTTGATGTAATGTAAATTCCCCCCCCCCCCCCCCCACACTTGAGTGTGACTGTGTCCTCACAGTCTTAATCAGACATATCTTAGTGAAAGGGAAAAACAAATAAGAGAATATTTACATATGTACAAAAGAGGGTTAGTGCGTCTTACCGAATGTAATGTGGCTCATGGAGGACCATGAGCTCTTCCTCTTGGTTGGGTACTGGTTCCAAGTAAGGTTTAAGGCGTTGACCATTGACTTTAAAGGATGATCCATCAGTTGGATTCTCAATTTCTATCGCACCATACGGAAAAACGGTCCGTACAGTGTAAGGTCCTGTCCATCTAGATTTTAGCTTACCCGGAAATAGATGCAGTTTTGAGTCATACAACAGAACTTTTTGACCTGGCATGAAAGTTTTACGTAAAATCGATTTATCATGAAAAACTTTTGTTCTGTCCTTGTAAATTCGTTTATTTTCATAGGCATCATTTCGAATTTCATCAAGTTCATTAAGTTGAAGCTTCCTATGTTCACCTGCTTGCTCTAAATCAAGATTCAAAGTTTTTATTGCCCATAACGCCCTATGTTCTAGTTCAACTGGAAAGTGACATGGTTTACCAAAAATCAACCGATAAGGGGACATACCTAAGTTTGTTTTAAAAGCAGTGCGGTAAGCCCAAAGAGCGTCAGTTAACTTTTGGGACCAATCTTTACGATTTCGATTCACGGTTTTCTCAAGGATTTGTTTAATCTGCCTATTCGATACTTCAACTTGCCCACAAGTTTGAGGGTGATAAGGAGTGGATAACTTGTGGGTTATCGAATACTTTCTCATGAGAGCTTCAAAAGAACGATTACAGAAGTGTGTACCATTATCACTGATTATTGTGCGAGCTGTGCCAAACCTAGAAAAGATGTTTTCTTTTAAGAAGCGCACAACAACCTTATTGTCCATCGTTTTGCATGGAATAGCTTCGACCCATTTAGAAACATAGTCAACAGCCAAGAGAATGTAAATGTTCCCAAAAGAATTAGGGAAGGGTCCCATGAAGTCTATACCCCATACATCAAAATTTTTGACCTCTAGAATGAGGTTTAGGGGCATCATATTCCGTTTATAAATTTTCCCTAAGAATTGACATCGATCACAAGTTTTACAAAATTCATACGCGTCTTTGAAAAGGTTGGGCCAATAGAAACCCGATTGGAGAACCTTTTCGGCTGTCTTTTTGGGACCGAAGTGACCACCGCATGCTTGGTCATGACAGAAAGAGAGGACACTGTGAATTTCAGTGTCAGGAACACATCTTCGAATGATTTGGTCGGGACAATACTTGAAAAGATAGGGGTCGTCCCAATAAAAATGTTTCACTTGAGAAAAGAATTTTTGTTTATCCTGCTTAGACCAAAAAGAAGGGGTCTGCTTGGTGACTAAGTAGTTGACAATGTCAGCAAACCAAGGATCAGTGGATAGAGAAAACAGCTGTTCATCGGGTAAATTCTCATTGATCGGAAGAGAAGAAGACGGGGCATTTGGAAGACGAGACAAGTGGTCCACAATAACGTTGTCGGATCCTTTTTTTATCCTTAATGGTAAGGTCAAATTCTTGAAGTAGAAGGATCCAACGAATGAGACGAGCCTTAGCATCCTTTTTAGAGAAAAGGTACCTAAGTACGGAATGATCGGTATAAACCGTGATGTGTGAGCCAACTAGATAAGGCCTGAATTTTTCTAGAGCGAAAACAACTGCCAAAAGTTCTTTTTCAGTGGTCGTATAATTAATTTGGGCATCCTTCAAAGTCTTACTCGCATAGTAAATGACGTGAAGAATCTTATCGATACGTTGTCCTAGGACAGCGCCAACAGCGAAATTCGAGGCATCACACATGATTTCAAAAGGAAGCTTCCAGTTGGGAGAGCAGATGATCGGAGCAGAGACAAGTTCATTTTTAAGATGCTCAAAAGATGAAATGAAATCAGAATTGAAGTCGAAAGGAACATCCTTACCAAGAAGATTGGTCAAAGGTCGAGTGATTTTGCTAAAATCTTTTATAAAGCGACGGTAAAAACCAGCATGACCTAAAAAGGATCGGATGTCCTTAACTGATTTGGGAATGGGAAGATTTGAAATAACTTCGATTTTGGCTTTGTCTACTTCAATTCCTTTGTTAGAGATGACATGTCCCAAAACAATGCCATGTTTAACCATGAAGTGACACTTTTCCCAATTAAGCGTTAAGTGTTTCTCTTTACAGCGATTAAGAACAAGATCGAGATGATGTAAACACTCAAAGTAAGAATCACCAAATATGGAAAAATCATCCATGAACACTTCCAGAAATCGCTCGATCATATCAGAAAAAAATGCTAATCATGCACCTCTGAATGGTTGCAGGTGCATTACAGAGACCAAAAGGCATACGTCGGTACACAAATGTACCAAACGGACAAGTGAAAGTGGTTTTTTTCTTGGTCCTCGGGAGCGATAGGGATTTGATTATAGCCCGAGTACCCATCAAGGAAACAGTAATACTCATGACCAGCTAGTCGTTCTAACATTTGATCGATAAATGGCAGAGGAAAATGATCCTTACGTGTTGCAGCGTTAAGTTTCCTATAGTCAATGCAAACACGCCAACCAGTCTGGGTGCTGGTTGGGATAAGCTCGTTAGCTTCATTTTGGATCACAGTAATCCATGATTTCTTAGGTACGACATGAATCGGACTAACCCATTGACTATCAGAAATCGGGTAGATGATTCCATTGTCAAGGCATTTAAGGATTTCAGCACGAACTGCTTCTTTCATGATAGGGTTTAGTCGACGCTGGGAATCCCGAGTGGGTTTGGCATCATCTATAAGGTGGATTCGATGTTGGACAATCGAAGGACTAATCCACTTAATATCAGCCATGGACCAACCAATTTCTTCCTTATTTTTCTTAAGGATGGGAAGGAGCAATTGTTCCTGCTCTAAAGTAAGGTTAGAAGCGATAATGACAGGAAAAGTTTCATTGTCTCCTAAGTAAGCGTACTTAAGATGACTGGGCAGCACTTTGAGGTCAGATTTTGGGGGCGACTCAAACAAAGAAATTGGTTGAGGGATAGACTCATTTGTGAGAGGCTCGACAGGAATCGAATCAAAGACATTTTCGGGAGTATCTTGAAACAAAGTTTCGTAATCTGATTCAATTTCGTTATTCAGATGGTCGAGCTCGGATTCATTATCGTGGACAACATGGATTTCAGAAAACTGGTCCACATAAGAGTTAGGAGAGTTTTCAGTTCTGAAGATATTTAGCTCGACAGTCATGTTACCGAAAGAAAGTTTCATAGACCCATTTCTACAGTTGATAAGCGCATTAGAGGTTGCTAAGAAGGGTCGTCCTAGAATCAAAGGGATCTGGTTTGCAGGATTGCTAACCTGCTGAGTTTCTAAGACAATGAAATCAACTGGAAAGATGAATTCGCCAATTTTGATCAACACATCCTCGATTTCTCCCACAGGTTTCTTAATTGATCAGTCAGCAAGCTGAAGGGTAACCTTGGTTGGTTTCAATTCTCCTAGCCCGAATTGGCGATAGACGGAATATGGAAGCAAGTTAACACTAGCACCTAAGTCTAGCAGGCATCTATCGATTTTCTTATCCCTAATAGTACATGATATTGTGGGGCAGCCAGGATCTTTGTATTTCACTGGCATCGATTGGGACAAGACTTCGCTTAGAGTTGCCCCTAGAAACACTTTCTTAGGTACATGTGTATGACGTTTTTGAGTGCATATATCTTTTAGAAATTTTGCGTATTGTGGAACTTGTTGTATAATATCTAAAAGAGGAATGTTCACTTTAACTTGCTTAAACATTTCAAGGATTTTTTCTAGCTGATCCGTCTTTTTCCTAGGTCGGAGTCTATGAGGAAATGGAGCGGACAACTCAGTAGGTTGGGCTACTTGAGTTTGAGGACGGTCCTTGTCAGAAATTGGCTCAATGTTTTGATCTGAGTTGGTCGAATTTTTGATAGGGTTTGGAAGATCGTCCGGTAAAGCATTTGGGTTAACCACATGGTTGTCAATCTTTTTTCCAGATCTAAGAGTCGTGACCGCATTCAAGTGACTAACGTTTGAATCTTGAATGATGTGAATTTGGTTGGATTTAGGATTTTGACAGTAGGGGTTTGGAATGGGTTGACTCGGGAAAGTGCCTCTTTCTCGTTCGCTTATGGAAGTGGCTAACTGACTCATTTGCATTTCGAGTTTAGCGATCGATTGACTAGTGTTTTGCATGTGCGAAGTCAATAAATTTTGAAGATTGGTATTTGATTGGAGATTTTGAGTTGTTGCTTTAGTCAGTTCTTCGAGAGTTTTCTCCAGTGATGTTAATCGTTTATCATCTTGGGGAACAAAAGATTGTTGCGCTTGATTTTGAGACGGTGGCGCAGGGTTTTAGAATTGAGTTTGCTGAAAGGGAGGTTTCGAAGGATTATTCGAAAATGATTGAAAAGGAGGTCGAACCGCATTCGAATTTGCATTGTTTTGGGTCCAAGAGAAGTTAGGATGGTTTCTCCAACCTGGATTGTATGTTGGGGAGAATGGATCATTCCTAGCTTTGTTAAATGCGTTGAGTTGTTCCAATGAATGTGGGCATTGATCAGCTATGTGGTTAGGATCGTTACATTGGTAACATGAGGTCTGAGACGCTTGAGCTTGATTTATTTGAGTTGATGAAAGGACATTATCGAATTTGGATATCATTGCGTCTATTTTTGCTTCTAAGGCTACTGATGATCCTACCGAATGAGCGTTAGAACGGGAATAAATTGATTTCTCGTTAGATCTTTCCCATTGAGCTGATTTTTCGGCCAAATTTTCGAGAAATTGCCAAGCGGCATTGTGATCTTGGGCTAGAAAATTTCCTTGGCACATCGATTCGAGCATGGTTCGAGAGTTATTTTCAAGTCCATCATATAAAATTTGACAAAGAGTCCATTTTTCGAAATTGTGATGTGGACATTTGACTAGAAGCTCTTTAAATCTTTCAAAATATTTTGCAAAGGATTCCCCCCCCCCCCCAAATTGATGAAAATTGACGATTTCGTTTCAAATTTTGGATGTTTTTTCTAGAGGGTAAAATTTCTTTAGAAAAATGTTCACAAATTCACCCCAAGTTCCAATCGTATTTGAAGGCAAGCTATACAACCATTTCTCAGCATAATCGGTAAGTGCAAATGGAATTAACCTAAGTTTGATTCCATCGTCACTTAATTGTTGAAATTTCATGGTTGCACAAACTTGTTCAAATTTGGTCAAGAAGGTATAAGGATCATCACATTCTAAATTGCCGAACTTTGGAAGAGTATTTATGTGATTCGAACGAATTTCAAAGTGGTTACCCGTTGGGGCGGGCAATATGATGCAAGAAGGAATAGAAACCCGATTGGGGAAGTATCTATCCATAAGAGATCGAGGGGGATTTTCTTCGGCCATGGTTAAAGAACTGTTTGTTCGAACTAAATGATTATCCAAAGGATCACGAGTCCAATGACGCATGCACTAGCGAGAAGAATAAGGGAAGACGAGAAAAAAACAAATTTGGGCGAATTTTTTTTTTTTTTTTTTTACAAAACGAGAATTATTTTGAAATTTTTTTTAGAGAAAAAGAATTAAACACAAAAGATTTTTTTTAAATGAACCTAATGCAATTTACAATTTCTAGAATTATATAATGACGGTTTGATTTATTTCAACAAAAGACTTCTCAGCCAGTTAACGGACAGGAGTTATCGGTGCACCAAGAATCACCCTAGCAATGCAGCCGAAGGTTTAAGTACCTTCAGAGGAACAACCGATATAATATTTACGAATCACCATAATATTTATAAATAGTTATTATTCTGCCGTAGTCTAGACACCGAGAAATAATCCGTTAGAAGTAAACCAAATTGTCAAAATATAATGAAGTCCTTAGAAAATAAAAACAAAACTAAGATGAATGCAATTTTTTTTTTAATCAGTCACAGAATGAACAGTCTTAGAACAGTCACAGAAAAGGCAATTGCAAAAATAAATAAATAAAAATTAATTTACAAGCAAGCCGATGCCCTGCAGAAGATTTTTACAAGCAATGTCTATATATATGTTTTTATTTGCAGCAGCGGTCCCTGTAGAGATAGAAAATACTCACCTTGATCGGCAGTCCGTCCAGTGCAATTGAGTCACACTAGCGTGTTCACACCCCCACTTGGTGTGCAACCGCTCCAACTATTCTGTCTGCAAATTGATTTGAACTCTGAACTCCCTGTTTTCTTGTTTTTATTGAATTCTGCTTTTTCACTTAGCTGTTGAGATTTCTTGAACTCTTGTTTTGGCCTTCGACTTTTTTTTTTTTTTTTTAGAAGTGAGATTGAAACAAAAGGAAACCTCAAAATGAAAACAAAGGCAAGCAAACAAATTGAAAATAAAATGGAAGCTAAAATAAAAAAAATAAAATATCCAAGGAATAATTTTTTTTTATTGGATGAACTTAAGACAAAAGAAAATCAAACCAAAGAGTTCAAAATGCAAACAAGAAATTTCAGAATGATCCAAAAACTGTGTGAGCCCAATCAAAATGGTGGGAGCCCAAGAACTGTGTATTTATGCCAATTCCTCCAATTAAAGTCCAGACCGACCTCCTCTATAAAAAAAAAATTTGGCTTCCCCAAGATAATTTCAGATAAGATCGCAAACCTACCCTCAACCCAAAATACTATTTCTCGGAAAACACCAAAAAAGGAAGAAAATCAATTAAATCAAATAAGAAACCACGTCTCCTCTTAAGTTTTGGAAATCGATTAGGGCAAGATTTAAGCTTTGTTGGTTTCGGATCGGTGTAGGAGGGATGGGCGGCGGTTCAGTGGTTTCGGGAGTTGGGCTTCTCGTTGAAGGGGCGATTGGAGTTGCGATTTGAGGAGTGTGGATTGAACGAGGGGCTCGGAGCCGATTGGTCTAGTTGCAATGATGAAGATGTGGTTTGTTGGAGTGGATGCAGGTGGCTTTCCTGTTTGTTTCGGGTATTTTTGTTGAGGATGTGGTTTTGGAAGGTTAGGAGGGGGATGCAGTAACTGCCGATTCTGTCAGCAGGGTGTTGAGTGCGGTTGAATTTGTTGTTGGTTACAGACAAGAACGGAGAGGTGGATTTGTTCTGTGTTTGTGGAGGACGCGGCGTTCGGGTGTGTATTGGTGAGAAAGTAATGGTTTTGACAGATCGTGCTTTGTACTGGTGATTGGTTGTAATGGTGTAAGGTGGTCTGAACGTCTGTTTTGATGGGAGCTGAGTGCGACTGAAGTAGGGAATTAGTTGCGGATGGAAGATGGTAGTTTTTGAAAGGGTGGTGTATGCCGTATTTTGTATGGTTTTTTTTTTTTTTTTTTTTTTTTTGGTATATGCGGAGGGGATTGACAGGTGAGTTTTGTGGTTCTGACGTGTGGTATGATGAAGTGGTGAATGTTGGTGACAGTGTGGTTGTTGGAGGAGGTGACTATTGGTGATCGAAGAAAGCGCAGCAGTTTGAATTGGTGAAGTCTAGTGTTTGGTGAAGGCGCATAGAGGAAGTAGATGAAGGCAGAGAAGAGAAATAATACAAGGAAATTTGCATTTTTTTTTCCTTTTTGTATTTTTGAAATTTGTAAAAGGTGAAAAGGGAATGTATTGAAAAATGGAAAGGCAGTAAAGTAAAGGAAGGATTCCAAACAAAAGGCAAGATTTTTTTTTTATTTTTCTTGTAGAAAACTTGTACAAAAGAAAAAGAAATCAGATTTAAAGAGGAAAAGAGATCCTATTGAGAATAGGAAAGAAGTTTTGAAAGGAAGGAAACTGAAGAGATTTGGCAATTTTTTTTTCTTTTAATTGGAAGAATACGGTATCATGGAATAATACCAAATCAAATCAATCAAGAATTTTTTTTTTCTATATATACAAGAAAATAAGAGGAAACAAAATAAACAAAAAAAATTGTGTTTTTTTTTAAATTATGGAAAATAAAATTATAACCCGAAGGATCAAAAAACAAAAATTATTTTGGTCCCCGGCAACGGCGCCAAAATTTGTTTGCAAACAAATTAACAACTATAAACAATTGTTTAATTCGTTCGGCTTTCCTAAACAACAAGGATTGTTGTAGAGGGTGTCGAACTCTGGGACCAAATTATTTTATTAATAAATCCAATCAAGTTATCTCTAACTTTTGATTGGTGGAAAACATAGAAAATAGCAGAAATTAAATAAAAGAGAGTTTAAACAATAAGCGAAAGCAATTAGGGGATAATGACATAGATCAGATTCATAACCGTCAATAGCCAAAAGATTAGCCAGATCTAATACATGTTTCTGTCACAAACATGAATCAACGATAATAGGTTTTTAGAAACAAATATGTAAATAACGACAAGCATAGCCTATGCAGGAGCTCGGCTCTACAACCATAGACTATCAGGACAGATTCACTAATTAATTTCTAAAACCCTAAAATTAGATCTAGATCTAATCAACGTTAGATCGAACACGAATATATCCTGTGAAGGAGCATAGCTCTTAAACGACACAAAATATGAAGGTTCAGATCTAACCCTTAATTCAGATCCAGATCTACATGTATACAGTCCTCATCTTTTGGCTATGTGATTCATATTGAATCATACTATCAGCGTCATCACCCCCTAATCAAAGAGGATTAGCTAGACATAGCTAAAAGAAAAGAAAAAAGAAAATAAACGACATAAATAAAATGCAATAAAAACTAAATAGAAGAGAGAAAGAAGAGTTTTATTCCAAGGAAAGGATTACAAAATAAAACTGAATGTGTTTTACAATGAATGAGATAAAGTGTATTTATAGCTGATATGACAAAGGCTACTTGGCAGATTCCACAATGTGGGACTAAAGAATTAGCCCAAATAACACATAAGCTAGTGTGAACGGGGTTGTAGAGTAAGAGGCCTTGTAAGTGAGCCAGTGTGAACGCATGCAGTGCATGAATAAGAAGCATTGCAAAGGAGCTAATGTGAACGCAATATGAGTTTTTAGTGAGCCAAATCTACCCAACTGAACTCTATTTGCAACCGTTCTTCAAGCTTTAAACTCTTCAAGCTTTAGTAATTTTAACTTCACTCTTTTTCATCAAATTCTTCATGCTTTATTCATCAAATGCTCTAAACCATGGTTCTTGTCAACAATCTGAAAACACAGCTATAAATACACAATATCAATTATTTAAAAGATAAAATAAGATAAATATGCGGATAAAATATACACATTTACGTGTATATCAGTTGTAAAACAATGAATAGTACATAGGAATTCATTTGTCTTAAAATTCTTTATGTTGTATAAGCATTATTGAATTAGCATGCTAATGCTGCATATGACTTACTATTTTAAAGATTACATAACCTGTACTGCTGCAATGAGTATAACATGCAAATTGATGCATGCAGATGCTCATTTAAATATACAGTAAGGTTTTTTATTCGAATGATTACTAGGAGAAAATGCTTATATGTAAAATATGGCTACTAAACTATGGAGTTGAAGCTACGTTAAGGGTATTTCATGACAACAGTGTGAATTACAAAGATATAGGGTGCATGTATATTATATCTCTTCAAGTATGAACTATTTTAATTTCATGGCATCTCAAGAAATTAAAGAGGAACGTTAAACTAAGTATTTAGCTTTTGTAACTTGAAATTAAAGAGGAACGTTAAAGGGTCCCTGCAAGTATAAAGCCTTTGTAAGCTCATTCTTGTTCAAACTGAACCTTTGTTTTTATGCTTTCATTCATTTGCCTCTGAGTACTTATGTATTTACATTTTTCTAAGGCATGGCAACTAAGCGAAGAAGGGAGATTGAAAGAGATAGTGGATTCAATTCTGAAAAAGGATACTCGGAAGAAGAAGTATTAAGATACGCAAAAGTTGCACTCTTCTGCGCATAAGCAGCAGCTCAAAGAAGACCCACAATAGCCTTAGTTTATTCTCTTGTTATAGTATATGTATGATAGGGTAGAAATATGAGTAGAAAATACTCTATTCGAAAAAAATGTATTGTGTGAGAGAAGAAATTGTTACACATGAATGGTGTATGAAAACTGTAGAAATTTTTAATGTAATTGTTTGTACTAATTAAAACTTTGTTGAAAAAAAAAATTATTTTTTTTATTTCATTCTAGGATATAGACTATTACTAAAACAAATACATTTAATATTTAATATATATAAGCTATAAATTTTTTATATAGATTTGTGAATCTATTGCAACGGGCATATACTGTTGCAAAACGGTCTGTTGTAACAACAAATGCCAGTTGCAAAAAAGTAAACAACAAAGTTTTATTGCAACAGGCAGAAAACGTTGCAGACTTTTTTGCAACTTCAGCTATAACAACAGGCGTGGGCCTGTTGCAATTGGTCTACTACAACAGATATTGCATGTTGCGAAAAGTGTTTTTTGTTGTAGTGTAATAATCCAAACAATGTGAGGATCTCCGATCTTCAACCAACGTATTCATATCTTTGACTTTTAATCCTCATATCAATTATTTAGAATGGGTTAAACCTGGTCTTCCCGAATAACTCGTTTATCTTTAAAATCAAGTGATATATAAAGATATCATACATCTTATTTCAATCCAGAATACTCTTTTATTCAAATATTCTTTATACTGGGAATTAACCCCATAAATCTTATCAAAAAATTATATCATTAAATTTATTTTTTAAATCTTTCCTTTGGAATCATTTCAAAAGATTACATAATCTCTTATCATAAACTTATCTCAAGTTAAGGTTTAAAAGCCTTATCGTGATCAACGAGCCTTATTGGGATCAAGAGCGTTATGCGAAAAATAATATTTCATATCGTTATCTCTTCTCAAACTATTCATCCCATGGAGCAAAACTGGTAGTACTCCATATCTAACACCCATTGTGTTACGGTAAATTTTAATTACCTCTTTGCCTCTCAATAAAATTAAAGATTCAATTATCACATGGAGTAAAACTGGTGGTACTCCATATCGAACACTCCTCGTATTTGGTAAATTGAATTACCTCATTTACATTTCAACCGAATTAAAGAGTCATTAAAATTCCGAATTAGTTTTAATCTCTAGAAATCATTATTTAGTGATTATTCAACTTTAGGAAATTAATCTTGTCTTTAACTGGGTTAAAGAACAAATGTCATTTAAAACATCGTTCATGACAAATCCAAAATCAATCTTCCATTTAATTCCAAATTAATTTATTAAATTAAAAATTTTCACTTTACTTTGGAAAACTCTATTAAACCATAATTAAAAGATACATTCCATAAATTCCAATTTCACCTGTGTTTAAGAACAGTGTTATTAAAAACACCATTCACGACAAACCCAAAATCCAATTCGATATCAAATACAAGGTTTTGAATAGAAATCATATCGACTTATATGTAACATCAAATTCTGAAACCAGCAGACACCGTATCGGGAATAACGATATCGATATCTTCCAAATTCCTCAAAACATTATCCGTATAATTACGGAATCCAATATTGAATTCAAAAATAATTTCCATTCAACTCCAATATCCATGTGTTGGAAAAACTTAACTTGATTACGTATTATTAACTTTGAATCATTCAATTACTTTTGCCCAAATAGCTAATTTTCACAAAATAGCTTTATTTTATCCGAAACTGAATATATTCATATTAAATCACTTTTAAATTATTAAATATGATTTATCATAATTTTTCTCTGTTTTTAATAAATTAAAAATAGCTCAATTTATCAAAATAATTTATTAAAAATCTGTTCTAGGTCGTTTACAACACTGGCACTGTTTTTATTTAAAATTGATTTGAATTTATCTCAGAATCGAACCATTAGATTTTCAAAATTTTCTTTTTATCTGAAAATTCTTTTCATTTCGAACCAAACATTTTTCGTTTCCGGAAGATCCGACGGTGGGATCTTCCGGTACATCAACCTGAAGTTAATGGTCGAAATGCGCAAACGGTTAGTGCGCGACACATCATACTCAAACCATTTTATTATATATAATAAATTTTGTCGATTTCCATTCAAAACGTATTCTATAAAATATCTGTAATCTCATTTAAAAATGATTCAATTTTAAACAAAAATGAATAAACCATATTATTATAATATTAAAACAAGAATATTTTTCAAAATATCATATTTTGAAGCCCAAACTTCTCCAACATCCGTTATAAAAATAAACAAGAAACTTTTGGAAAAAAACCTCTTTTAAAATGCTTTCTACATGGCCTAACCGAACTTCACTTTCGATGTTAATTATCCATTTCAAAAATAAAACTTCGATATGTCATACATATGTGAAATTTACTTCCAAACTATTCGTTACAGTTATGAATATTCATTCGTATTTTAATATCTTCGTGTCCACCCAAAATCGAGAGTCAAAATCAAACTTTGATTTTTCACTGAATATTATATTATTAAAATATTTGATTTTATACTGAGTTGGAACGAGATTCAACCAAATACCATATAATTCCATTTATATTGATTTTACATGTCATATGTATTCCATAATAGTTGTAAACAATTATTAAACATCCAATTCACATCCAGAGTGCAACTCCGTATAAGCCTTAAATAATTAATTAATGCTTATGTCGGTCTGTTAATCAACCGATTAACATACAAACTACACACTTGGGATTAGTGTAAATCAAATATCATCCCAATACCCGTGTGGGGTTTTCATCACAAGCTAGTGATTATTATCTACACACTTGGTGGATGTGTAAAATTATCATCCCAATACCCGTGTGGGATTTTCATCACAATCCATGTGAACTTATCTACACAATTGGTTGATGTGTGGGCTAATTGCCATCAGAAAATCCATGTGGCGTTTTCAACCAATATTTATAATATAAGTGTTTTATTCAACAACGCCTACATTAACAGTTTAATAATAATAAACATTAAAACTTTAAACATCCGTCAATCACAAAATAAACATTGTAATCAAAGGCAATATATATATATATATTCATTTATAAATAAAATAACTATAAAAATCAGTTGAGTGAGAGAGTTCTCACTTTGATCGATTTGACATCGTTGAATAACGATTGTTTTAATTTAATTAAACTAGGCATTTAATTTAACTAAAAATTATAGCTAGCTCTGTTTTTGTCCAAATTAGTTTCATTGCGAACCCTACATTTTCATGGTTCCAAATCATCTGAAATCGTCGGATTTTGTTTCTGTATGCAAAAGTTATGGCATTTTATATGTTAATGACATACTTTAATTAAGTAACAATAATTAATAAAGTAATCAACTTAATTAACTACATTCCCTCTCCCTTAATCTCTCTTCTTCCTTGACTCCCTCCAGGTCACGCATGACTAAAAAACGTGCCCTCTTCCTCCAATTTGCATGCAATTCCAAGCATCCCGAAGCCGATCAAATTACTCCATGACGAAGCCCTTGTGTTGCTCCTCCTTTGCCATGAGTGGGCCCCAACTCACACCCTCCTTGGCCAAAAAACGTAGTAGAAGTCATTAGCTTTGAGGAGAAATTCCGACCTCCACGATTGTCTAAACAAAATCTTATCTGGATGGAATCGAAAAGCATGGGAATCTCTATAACTTTCATAAAGAAATCATGATCTAATTCATCATATTTTGGAAACGATTTAAAATTGAACATTTCTGGCCCTTGAAAAGCTTGGTGGCGGCTAAGGTTTTGGGCTGAAAATGGGTATTTGTACCCTTTTATTAGTAAATATTTTAATCTTATTATTTCTTAAATGTGAAGTTTTGCGCCTGAACTCCAAACAAATCCCAACAAATGACATTCCCAACCAAATAACCACATTCATTACAAAATGGGATATATTTTGGAAGCTGATTTGATCATTTCAATGAGTTTTTCTTAAAATTAAAATATACGTCAATATTACGATAAATGTAGAATTTCAGAGTATATTTTAATTTACCGCGACCACATACTAATTCCAAAAATTAGGAAATTTGAAATCTTGCTATGTTTCATAAACACGGTTCTAATGAACCTAGTTTCATCGAATTTGGAGACCATTTGAAAAATGGCTTTATTTCTAGCTTATTCAATTATAACTGAATTCCAACTTGCAATTATACTTTCCATGCTTGCATACTAATTCCATTTTACTTGAAATTTTAATTTCGACAATAATTTGACGTTCTAGATCCAATGGTTTCATCGAAAATGGAGGTTATTTGCAAAATGGCTATTTTAAGGCACATGTAATATTATTACAGTATTATTAAATTCCAAAATTATTCAAATTAATAATAACAAACTAATTATTCTTATCTCATATATCCAAATTATATGTCATACAATTTCAATAAACACACTTGGGTTTATGACTCCATGTTTTCAAAATCCAAGTTAAATCAATATTCGATTTTATAGTAAATCCTACTATTTAATTTATCAAGTCGTTATATTTTAACAACGATTTCATAGCGACTTGTTGAAATTTTTATTTGGACATAACGTATAATTTATAACATCAAATTTCAAATTTTCACTTTCGTTAGAAAATTATAACTAAATAGATCCTAACGTTTCTTGTTTTACAGAAATCCAACTTATATTGAATTCTGTATATTGAATTGAAATTCAAAACTAAATATTTTGAATTACCATGATGTTGCGAGTTCGTATTATAAGTAATACAAACTTATATGTTCCAAATTTGTTTTAATTAACTTCTAAGTCGTTTTTTTTATCAAAACAGATCGTTTTAATATTTAAAATCCACTAAAATCAATAAAAATTCATGTTTTAAATTGACCAAAGAATACGGGTTGTTACACTTTGGCATGAATAAAACACAACCGAAGACAACTCCAGAATTTAAAGAAAGATGCTATGTCCATGCGAGAATGATTAACAAAAATAAAAACACTGTATAACCTACTTGAAGTTGTTGGTCACAAGATCACCATTGCAGAGCAGATTCAGCACATTTTAAATGGACTCGATTGTTGTTGACCTCTCTTCAAAGGAAACAACTCCATCTATTCAGTGTGTACACTTAGATCTGCTCTCACATGAAGGTAGAATCGAGTTAAAGAAACCCATGAATTCAGACCTCTTAGTGAATTATGCATAAAAAAAGTATCAAGAAAGAGATTAAAATAACAGCAGAAACGAACAGGGAAACAATCAAGGTAATAAAGGCAGAGATAGAGGAAGAGATAGAGGTAGATGAAGTAACACAAACAGATTAAGGTGTCAAATTTATGAGAAATTCTGTCACACCGCAAATAGATGCTATTTCAAATTTGACCAATCCTTCTCAACAAAGAAGTAAATTAACAACTCAAGAAATTATAATCCTAATGAAAATGTGGCTGCTGCAGTATCAAACTCAAGAAGTCAAGCTGACAGTTTTAAGAACTAAAAACAACATGGACAGTTCTGTTAAAAGTGAAGACATGCAATAAAAAAGACTAGTACTCCGACTTCGGTGCAACCAACACATTACTAACAACTTAAACAACCTGAATCTGGGGAACAGAGAGTACAAATGTATGCAATTTATTTCTATGGGAAATGGTAACTCAATAAAATAACTCATACTAGTAATGCAAATTTTATAAGCAATAGAGAAATAAAACTCAACAATCTTCTAAGAGTACCACAAATCAAGAAGAAGCTAATAAGTGTATCTCAATTTGCCAATGATAACCATGTATATTTTGAATTTTTCCTAAATTACTGCCTAGTAAGAGATTTACTAAATATAGAATTTTACTATTAGGTAATCTGCACAAAGGCTATATAAATTCAATATGAAGAGTATAAATTCAATATGAAGAACGCTATGACCACTGTTTGAAGAAAATGGTGTAACTATTCTAGTACAATTACAAAAATTGATGTATTTGACATATGTAAGTTGGTTCACCCAAGTGTTGTAACTATAAAGCAAGTTTTAAGGATGAATAATATCAATTATGATTTTAATAAAATATACTCACCATGACAAACAATCTTGTCTCTGTTGTTCAATGTGCTAGGGTAGGATGTAAGAGGTCGTGAGTTTGATTTGATCGGACCCTTTTACAATGGTAGTATGGTATATACCACCCAAATTTGTATATATAAGCAACCAATTTCAAAAAAAAAAATCACCATATGTGTGTATGTCATGTTAAATGGGAAAAAGTCACAAACAACCATTTCCAAACTCTATAACTAAATATAATCACTCACAAAAAATGATAGCAACTGGCTTGTGGGGACCATACCCAATAACTATAACTATGGCTACAATTACAGTATAACATTTGTTTATTCATATTCTAAATTCATGTGGGTATGTTTTCTTAAGTCTAAAGCAGAAAAATGCAAAGCAATATTTCAGTTTATCGCACTAGTGGAAAAACGTACCAATCACCAACTTAAAATCATACAAATTGATGGAGGCTCAGAATTCAAACCACTGAAAGAATACTTCTCCAAAATGGGTATAGTTCACAGAGTTACCTATCCACATATATCTAAACAGGATGGAATCGTCAAGAGAAAGCATCGACACATTTTTGAGATGGGTCTTACACTTTTGGTACAAGCATCAATTCCTTTGAAGTTTTGGCCAGACTTGTTCGCCACTGTTGTTTACCTCATCAACAAGCTACCCACCAAACCTCTCAACGCCAAGACACCAATTGAAATTTTCTTAACCAGAAACGAGATTACGCATATCCGAAGATGTTTGGCTGCCTATGTTTAACATGGACGAGACCACACAACAACCACAAACTAAACTTCAAACCTCAACCCTTCACATTCTTAGGATATACAGATAATCAAAAGAGTTACAAATTCTTAAGCGACAATGGAAAAATCATTATATCAAGACACATAGCATTCAATGAACATACCTTCCCATTTGCAAACAAGGATGTAAAACCACTAAAAAAGTGCATAATGCAAGGGTATCCATACCACCCATACTGGTGTACATAGATCATCTACATTAAACTGATATAGATAAATGAAATTCGGAGTCTCAACACACATTGTTCAATAGTAGACTAGGTCAAGACCAAGAACCTAAACACACAATGTCTGCAAACATACTAGGTCAAGATTTAGAATCTCAACACACTGCCCACCAACAGACCAGTTTAAGATCCTGCATTAAGTCAAATATTAGAAAGTCAAAGTAATAATAAGGATCAATCAATAAGTCCACACAAGAATAAAGACTCTAGTGAAAGTCAAAGTCAAAGTAAAAAATCAATGTTACATCAGATTTGAAAATCACAAAAGCAAAGAGTGGGATTTTTTTAGACCTAAAACTTTCATTACAGAAATATCAACTGGTAAATAAAAAATTTATGAACAAACTATGCAGCAGAATGAATGGAGACAAACAATGGATGAGGTATACACCATATTGATCAAAAACAAGACATGGAATATATACCAAAACCAAAAGATAAGAAAATCATTGGGTGTAAGTGGACATATAAGACTAAAGGCCAGGATGTAATAGTTCTAAAGCACAAAGCAAGGCTTGTAGCAAAAGGGTACACACAACAATACGAGTTTGACTTTAGTGAAATCTTTCACTAGTAGTCAAACCCATAACCACCAAAACATTACTCACAATATTATTGCATAATAAATTAAAAATCAGACAACACGACGAAAATAATGCTTTTCTCAATGGTGAACTACAAGAGGAAGTATATAGGGATCAGCCTCAAGTACACTATCAAGAACTAACAGAAAAGTGGCATGTAAACTTAATAAGGCATTGTATGGACTAAAATAAGCACCAAGGGAATGGTACGAGAAGTTAAGTAAAAAAAATGTTGAAACTTGGGTACAAAACAAGCAAGTCAGACGCTTCAATGTACATTAAAGCTAAAGATAATGTAGAGCGTACATATTGGAAAAGTCGACGATATCATAATTACAGGCAATATCGTACTGAAATCATGAGAGTAAGAAATCATCTTGATAAAGAGTTTTCCATTAAGGATTTAGGCACACTAAGTTACTTCCTTGGAATACATGTAAGAAAAAAATTCAAATAATGAGCTACTTCTAGGAAGGCAAGTACATTTCAGAAATTCGAACGCACACCCTAATGGATCAAGCAAAATCAATTTCTGCACCTATAGTGAACAACCAAAAATTATCCAAAAATAGGCATGATCTTATAAAAAAAAGTCAATACAAAAGTATAGTTGATGCACTTCAATACGTCACCAGAACTCGTAAAGGCATTGCATTTAGTGTAAATAAAGCATGTCAGCATATGCATAAGCCAATAAATGAACACCGGGGAGCAGTTAAGCATGTATTAGGGTATCTAAAACGAATAATAAATTAAAGAATTTGTCTCAAAGTTTGAAAAACTCTAACCATCGAAGGCTTCGCTGATGCAGACTGGGCATAAGATTTTGATGACATAAATCCACATTAGGCTACTTTGTTTGCCTGGCTAGCAATTCAATTTCATGGTGCCCCAAAAAGCAGCCCATGGTATTTCGATCGAGCACTGAAGTGGAGTATCAAAGCCTAGCTAGTGCTACAGTAGAGATCATTTGGCTAGAATGTCTTCTTTAAGAGATAAGGATTCAACCAATAGCTCGACCAACTCTCGTGCGACAATCGAAGCATCGTACTTCTCTCCGCCAACCCCGTTCTCCTCTCACATACAAAACATATCGAAATTGATTTATATTTCGTACGTGAGAGAGAGTAATCGAAGGGAAACTAAGAGTGAAACTCGTATCAGTAGCCTACCAAAAGGCATGTATTCTCTCCCAATCATTGTTGAAACCCTTTTTTTAGAATAAAAGCTGAACTAAAAGTTGCAGATGGGAAGCAACTGAAGAAAGGAAACCTTATTTATAATTATCGAGGGAGAGGCGATTAAGATAATGAATCAAAAGCTATTGCACTTTACAATTTGTATCAAGAGTTACAAAGGCAGCTTTTTAATCTGCCTCTTGATGGTCGCACATCTTTTAGCCATTATCAAACGTGTATAAATAAATGAATTGTACATCTTTTAGCCGTTATCAAATTTGTATAAATAAATGAAGGCAGTGCTTCACACGTAATGTGATTATCACCATATACAAATAATAAAATCCACTTCTTTCTGTTATTCTTGCTTTCTTCACTATACACCGGCATGAATGTAACAGCCACAAATTGGAGAAGCTTGTGTTGGTAAGCAGAAACCCAGAAAATTTTAATTTCCATCCAAATCATCAGAAACATGCCTATATTTGTTGGATAAGGTGTTAGGTGTGTAGTTAAAGCGCTCAGCAGATCCAATGCGGCAAAAGGGAAAAAAGTTGAAGCGGGGATAAAGCGAGAAAATTGCGAGATATAGCGGATGAGTCCAAAATAGCATATAAAACTCATATTTAATGCTTTAATAAATATATAAATTATAAATAAATGGAAAATTTACATTGAACTTAAGTATAATTAGTACACTGTTAACTGTTAATAAAAGCATATGCACATAAATGTAAACTTTTATTTAGTTTGATTAAATTCAATAGAATATTACACTATTTTCTACTTAGAAAAATATAGTTAGAAAATTATATTAAAAAACTAGTTTTATAAATTTTATAATATATAAATATATTTTCAAATTCATTTCTTTTATAGAAGATATAGTGGAAATAATAGAATATAGCTAAAATAATAGATTATATCGGGAATATCGGAATATAGCGGGGCATAAAGAAGAAAGGCTGTTTCAGAGGCTACCTGGAAACAGCATAGCGGTAGAAATCCCCTATGCGATATAGCGGGGATATGCCAGGGTAATAACGGGGCATTAACAGAATAAGGTGTTGGAAGATGATGGGCGGTTACAAAAGGAGAAAGATATTGGAATTAGGGTCTGATAAGTGATATATTTGCATGTTTGGACATATATGCTGCATAACTAATATCAGATAAAGTCATGATTTATGTAGTATGTTTTGAGCAGCAGTAATGTGTGTAATGTGCAAGAGTATGGACTTGTAATTGAGTGAGTAGATCTTGGGTAGTTAAAACCTGAGTTGACAGAGTCACTCATGGGCCATGTGAAGTGTGTGAATACATGTGTGTAATGTATAAGAGTATAGAGTTTGTAATTGAGCGAGTAGGGCCTGGAGGGTTAAAATCTGAGTTGACTGAGTCACTCATGGGTTATATAAAGTGTGTACATATATATATATATATATATATATATATATGTATGTATGTATGTATGTATACATAAATACATACATATCTAAGGGAAATGTTCCGCTACACCTATTAGGCTACACCTTTATCTCCCCCTGAATTCCAACCACTCATTTTAATTTTAATAATCGTTCTTTCTCTCTCTTTCCACCACACTATATTATTTAATTTAATTTGAAAGAGAAATAATAAATATATATAAAAAAAAAGAATTTTCGACCATGAACAGTGTGTTGAAGTAACCGAAATTTATTTTATTCATTTTAGATCTGAAGGACGAATTGAAAGAACAACCCCTTGAGTACTGTAACGACCCAACTTTCGAACACAGCGGAAGTCGGGTCATTATATAAGAATAAGAATAGATAGAAGATAGAACTAAAGAAAACATCAGAATCTCACAGCGGAATTTAAACAAAAGCTGATATTATATAATATTATACATCAGAACATAGTACATCATAACATAACAGGTCTACGGATACATGCCATTACATATTACCATTTTAATTATACATAACATTATAGATAACCCAAACTTGTAGTACTTAGTAATTAAACATAGGTAGATAGGTAAATCAGCATGCAGAAAGTCCATCCAACTTCCCAAGTTAAATCATGACCTGATTCACTTGTCTACTCATAACAAGAGTTATGAGTAACCAAGAGTTTAAGAAAACACAGAAAAATAACTCCGGATCAGTCAGGGGACTGGTATTAGTAAACAATTTTAAACAAGTTAAAGATATCTCATAAGACCATGCCGTGAATACGGAACGGGTTTTTACCTTATGAGAATAAAACACTTTGTATACTTTAAATCAGATATTATCATAGTGCCCAAGATTTTAACAAATAATTTAGAATGTAGAAGAATGCTTACGTCTCACATTCTCCTATATATTATACAAATAAAACCGCTTGGCTCTTATGAAAAAATGGATTTCCGATTATGACAAGGTACGGGACCACCTTCCGATAGTGTATCTCTAGAGGCGAATACACTTTGGTTCAACAAGTACGTCTCGCAACCCGGCCCACACATGACCGACCACTCATTTCTTTTGAGTGTATCGAATGTATATCAACAATGGTTGTGTACAGCAACCATCGAATGGGACAGAATCGATAGAGTAAGAAACAAAAAGACTTTCTCTAGATAGGTGATGCTACACCCTAATGGGAGCGACCCACATAGCCATGCTGCCTGCCCGATTTTTTGTCATTTTCTGGGTGTGAGACCTGAGGCTAGACTTAACTTTTATCATCACTGGTTTATTTACTTTTGAAAGCCACATCGTCAAAACTTGCTAACCACTAATTGACTTCCCCAAAAATATATTATAGATATAAAGCGAGAGAAACAAATTCCTCTACCACCATATAAATACGTTTGAAGAGATCAAGGTACGTCATCAGTAAGAATTACTTTGTCAAACACTCGTCCATACAAGTTGTCCTAGGATTGGACAAACCGAACGCACTATTCAAGAATATCCCTTGCATATCCCCGTCTTCAATTATCTTTAATAATCCCTGACGCGCGGCGTATAAATCAAAGTGAAGTGGAATATTAATTCCAGACTGTTCGAAATGATTAGCGTAATATCTCTTTAATTATCAGCCTAACATGATTATAATTTAATTTACATATGTTTTATTTATGAATTTCAGTCAAACAGAACAATATATGATTATCCTGCTTACATCTGGATATTCTGATTATATCTTAAAAATGGACAATTTAAGTGTGTGCGTCGCACACGGTTTTTCTTTCCACTTTGTATGTCAACTTTATAAATAAATACTTCAATTATTCTTTAGAAAATTATTTCCTATTCTAATTATTTATAAATAAACCAAATTTAAAATTTAAAATTTATTTTAATCTCAGCTTTTACACTTTATTATCAACTTTGTCAAATTTCTCCTCAATCGTCTACACTTGATCTACTTCTTCTTTCCACTTGCTAATTTAAATAAAAATTCTCCTTTTATTTTTCTATTTATTTCTATTTTATATTTAACCTATTATTTAATTAAAAACTGGTTTTTTAATTAAATTCATACTCAAAAATTTTCCTTTGAAAACATTTATGCCAAAAGTACCACTTCGGACAAAGTACATCTTTAAAATCTCATGTGCGCGCATGGAAAATCTATCCAGCTCCCATGATCTGGACGAACTACCACATGTCCGATCTGCCCAAAGTGCGACTTCACAATCATACAAACCACCTGTTGATCAGTCCCAAATTCCTATGTACCAGCCCCAATGCCAAAGTGCCGGTACCCAAGTACCACCCCCAGGATTTCATGCCCAATCACTTCAAAACCCGATGTCATCCCTTTTGATCACCCCTAGACCCGTGCACGTGCACAAACGCACAAGCCACCGCCATTCACCTTCGACCAACACCACATGTCACATCGCTTCTCCTGATCACTTTGCCACACTTAGAGCATCACTCCCTCGTTGCTATAGTATTTTTACTGTTCGACACCACTAAGGCTGTCAATGGATATCCGAAATATCCGAAATCCGTCCGTATCCGCATCCGAAAATACGAAAAATATCCGATATCCGAAAAGTGGATACGGATATCCGATATCCGAAATGCTTAGCGGATACGGATACGGATATGGCAATATCCGTATCCGATAAATATCCGTCCGCTATGAAAATATATAGTTTTGTATTTTTATATTTAGGTTATAGTAATTTATTATTTTATAAACAGATGGATAAAAAGTAAGTAACAAAACACATTTAAATTAGTGTTGAATTTTATGTGATTGAATGTGCTATTGTTAAATCGATATGTTTTATCATTTATGTATTATTTCAAAATTTTCAGCTATTTTTTAGTACCAAATGAAATATGCATCATATTGTAACTTACATATTTTTAAGTTCGGATTTAGATATTTTCGGATATCTGGAAATATCCGTATTTGCTAAGCCGAATATGGATATTTTCGGATATCCGAAGATATTCGTGGATACGGATATTATTTAGTAGGTATCCACTGGATACGGATACGGATTCGGATAGGGATTTTTATTTTTGGATACGGATACGGATACAGCACTATCCGCATCCGTTTGAATCCATTTACAGGCCTAGACACCACCATGGCCAAATGGGTTCATCCAAGAAAAACTCCAACTGCACTTCGTCCCAACCACTGATTGTCGTCCCCCTTCTGCCATGCCACCATGGCCTTCCAATGCCTCCATCCCCCTTGGACTGCACCTCCAAACAACCCCCGCCATCGTACAGTTGCGGCAAGAACCAAGGTGATCAAAAACAAACCCAAAAACCTAATTTTACCTCGTTCTTACAATCCGTACATTATAAAAGTCATTTTACATTTTTCCTAGAGGCTCCGACCCTAGATGTTGCTTTCCTCTCAACCGCATGGCTTCCGATGGCCTGGATGGTCGGAATTTGAACAATGTTCAAATTCTGATCATCACCGTATATCGCATTATCAAGGATGTTAAAAATCATGAAACCATCACCAAAAATCACCATTTTCCCATATGATTATATTTATACACTTAGATATGGTTTCTACGTAGTTTGTAATTTCATGGTTACAGAGAGTTTTCAAAGAATAGTCTATTTCTGTTTTTCTTAATTTGAAATGTTCTTCATACTTATAAATGTATAGTATGTATGCATTGTATCCTATATCGAATTAGCTAAACAGTTGGTAGGATTTTCTTCTAAAATCAAGTGTTTGAAAAGTTTTATGTTTACTAACCAAACAACAGTTTTGGTTATTTAAAGCTTAAACTAATAAATAGAATTTCTACGACATGCAAGTATGATATAGCAGTCCAAACCGAATGTTACCCAATGGTTTCGAGTATTAACCATTAGTTGTTGATTAGTAAAAGGATGGTATTCAAAGCAAGAGCTTGCAATTTGAAGGAAACATCAAAATGACAGGTTCAACTCAACAGTTTCTGGCAGTAAATGTAGGAATTAAACCATGAAAATAAAAGTAGTTTACTCACCAGTAAAACTTGAAATTCTCAGTTTATACTTCTCCTTATTGAACTGATTTGGTTCGAATGGTTTGGGTTGAGGAAAGAATGCATGGAAAGCTCCTTACATAGGTGTAGGAAAATATAAAAAAAATAGGGCATTTAATGTATGTTTGGAAAAGAGAAAACATTTCAGGAATTCTCTTTCCACTGGACATATGATTGAAAATGTAAGGCCTCTTCTCTCCTAGATACTGAGATGAAATTACACTTTTCCCACAGCTTAGCATGGCTACAATCAGCACAATGGTGCTATGAAAATCCATGTGCAGTACAAAATATACCCCAATTGGCTGCCTATGCAAAATCGCATTAATTGTTCTTGTACCAAACCATACTTCTCTCTAAAATCTTGCGTTGGTGAAACAAAAAATGTAGCAACTCTAATTTGTACCATAGTATGCTTGGAAATTTTCGGTTTTCCAACTTCAGGTAGGCACATGACTCTATGATTTAGCAAAAATATTATAAAAGCTTACTTGCTTCCAAGGAGTTGCAAAAACTGAAATCCCTTAGTACTTAGAGGTTACGGCCAGCATGTTAGTGTATATTAGATATAATCCTAGGTAGTCTAGCTGCTAAAATTCTAGTGCATAGCTATTTAGGCAAATGTTATGTATAAATTCTTAGGTACGTGCAAATAATAAGAAAAATGACATTTTAACTTAAGTACATGAAAAAGTGGGTTTTTATTTTATAACTCCCTATTTAATATATGAACAAGTCTTGCGCAAAGAAAGATGGCCACTTAGATAATTTAATGCACATGTGAAAAAATGGCTTTTTCTCTTGAAACTTTATTTTGTGAGCAAGAGTGTTTTTAGTATTTATATATTTGTCCATGTGCTTTTGTTTTAAACTCGAGAATTTACTTAAAACAAAAATTTAAACCCTTGGTATTAAATGAACAAGTTAGGTGCTAATACAAAAGAAATGGCATTTCATACTTGCTACACACACACGTTTAAATGAGTTTACACAAATGCTATTATACATAAGGCTTTACATATTTAAATTGCTTAAAGTATGTAATTTAAATCGTATTTGTAAATTTTACTTACGATCGATCAAAATTTGCATTACTGATGTTAGATAAAAACCGGGTCATTACAAGTACTGACTGATTTAACAACTTTTACATGGATAATAAGCTTAAACCAGCCCAATTAAACCGTTTTTATTGGGCTTTTTATCCCACTATAATGAAGTACAATTTAAAACAGGCAAAACAAGAATAGTTTGTCCTGTTATATACAATATAAGATAATATAGAGAAGGGTTACACCATGCAAATGTTGACTGGCTATACAGCTTTGTGGTTGCTAACGATATTATTCTACCAGGACTTGAGGCTATTTTTGTCGATTTCAATTTGAAAATTAGCAGAAGAAGAGAATATACTTGAATAATAGTGTTTAGGGCTAACTGAACTATGTCCTTGAGTCTTTACTCAAGTTCTACTACTCATTTTATCTGAAAGATATTCTTGACTTCATTAAGAGACTAAAACTGAATTTGATATGAATGGGTGTGTGGTCACTCAACCAATGATTACTAAAGTGAATTTCAAACTCGCCAAGTTTTATATTTCAGATATTATTAACAAATTATTTTATCAGTTTTACTTTGAATCGACAAAAATACACCTCCATTTTTTTAATCAATTTCAGTAAGGCATTTGCTAATGGCGTCCCATCCTTCATGCTTCTAAGACTCCACAAAACATGCCATCTTCTCTTTGGCCTCCTCTTATTTGCTCTCCCCTCTCTTCCTAGCATACCCTGTGTGTGGATGCCCTACTACTAACAATTTTATCTCTTTCTATTTGAAGCTTTACCATTTAATCGTCCATGACCGCCAACAACCCTATTTTCATCTACACCATCAGATCCACTCTCTCTCCTCCTTTAATCACAACTTACTTCACAAATTCCTATGCACAGCAACTTCAGGCAACTACTTAGTTTCAAGTTATTCAACTGGTTTCCGCGCCGATCGGGAATTTTTCACTATTGTGGAGTTAATTGGAGAATAACAACTCCTTTTTTGGTGGATTTGTCTTCGCATCTCGTCGTGGTTCCGCTCTCTTCTGTGGTGGTACACTCTGCTTTAAAGGTCTACAATGTTTCCCTGTTTTTCATCCAGTTGGTAGAATATTGGTAGTTGGTTTTATGGCTTGTGGTAGCATATGATAACATGTTTTGGTGTTTTGGTTGTCGTTCCTGGTTTGCTTATGCTCAGAGCTATGTATGTTATGCTGGTGTTAACCAGAATTTTCATCCGGTTCCGAAAGTTCATAAGACCCACTTGACTGAACACATTATGCGGTATTAAAGCTCGAAGAGTTGCCAAGGCATTGAAGGTTTAAGCCAAGAAGAAGCTGAGCAAGCAACAAATTCATAACTCCGCATACCTCCTCACAAACCCTTGCCTTGCCTCACAAACCCTCGCTTCACTTTGGCTTGCGTCACGCCGGCATGCACCACAGTGCTTCACATCACTCCATAGCACCCTATCGCATCAAACAAGATATGATGCCATCGCATCCAGTAGCATGCGATGACATCGCATCCCTTAGGATGCATTGCCATCACATCCAACAGGATGCAGTGGAAATTGTATCCATCAGGATGCGAAGGCGTCGCATCCCTCTGGATGAGAAGCCATAGCATCCCAGGGAGGTGGCGCTCGATGGCCTCATTCCATCCCTTTGGGATACGATTTTTGCATCCAAAGGGATGCGAAAATCGTATCCCATGAGAGGATGCGATTTTCCTTCGAATAATCATGTGTGATGCGGTTTTCTGTGTGTACAAGCCTATGTGCTATTATCTGTGGAGTAGTCCCTAAATCCTACCTACTTCCACCTAACCACTCTAATATAAATACCCCCAAGTTCATTTGTTACAAGGGTTGGATATTTGATGATTTGACATCTCCATAGAGCTCCAATGGATCTCTCTAATGGAATCTTCACTTTGAGGAAGAAGAAGAAGGGTAAAAATGACCATTTCCATGTAATCACATATAATGACTATGACTTCAAATTACATGAAAATGCTTGTATACAAATGCCTAAAAGGGGCTCATAGCTTGTAAATCATTATTGTCAATAAAATATCAGCAGCTCTTCCGAAGTGGATGTAAGCCCCAAACGGGACTGAACCACCATAAATCCTAAGTGTTATTTTTCTACTTTCTTGCTCTTTTGCACCTGTTTTCCTTACGCAAAACTGTATTCTTAAGTAATTAAGAATCTTGGGTGTTGGTGAAAATTTTTGTCGTCAACATTTTGGTGCTTTCATATAGAGACCAAGACTCGCGTCTTAGATGCAAATTACCATCTCGACTCAAATGCGTTTTAGGTTCTTTCCAAAACCTAGCGCCAAGTGTGCTTACGATGGTTAAGAAAACAAAGAAAACACTGATCGACCCTTCTACTGTAGCCGAAGCTGAAACATCTCAACAACATCAGCCGACGGATATCCTGGCCGAAATGGATGTACTTCCTCCTATGGACCCTGAAGCTCCTGTGAAAAAAGCACAAATCTATGTGCTCACCAAGATACATGAAAATGCGGCTCTCGAACTTAACCAAGCGTTGCAAGCCAATATCGATCTTATGCGTCAGCTTCAGGAGAGTCAACGCAAAGTCGCCCAACTCTGGCTAGCTCAAAACATCCCCCGAGTGAAGCGTACTATCTCGGAAACTTCTTCCTCCGAGTCTCGGGGCCCGCCTCAGCGAAGGAAGTTCAGCCTTAGCAACAATGTCATTGTCTGGTTTAAAGCTCACACTAATGGTCACAATAACGACAACAGTGACAAAATCACTATCACCTATAGCGGGGGCATGCACCACCGTGACCAATTCCGAATAATTACCAATGAATAATCAGGCCGGAGTAATCTCCCCCTCCTTGGCAGAACCCAACCGTCGCCGCCCAGAACTCGGCGCCCTCGCTCCCAGCAGGTCAGCAGCCCAAGTCCCTTAATATAAGGATGAACGACACCCCGCTCAGCCTCATCCAGCACATCAGATCCTAAAAATCGATGTCGACAATATGGAGGAATATGATCCTGTTATTCACCATAGAAGGTGTCCCTGGAACAGAACTCGCGAGGGCCGCTAGAACCAGTGGATTCCGCCAGCGGATCCTCGTCTGACATATCTCCCCGACATGATCGGTAGGATCATGAGAGACTTGCGATGGAACGCCAATGACTCGTGGGAATTGCACCAAAGGAGTAATCCCTTCACCAGAATCATGCATGAAGCCAAGTGGCCACGATGCTTTAGCATATCACAAATGGCACTCTATGACGGCACGATGAATCTCTGTGCCTTCATAAAGCGCTATGAGTGGCAGACGGACTCTGGTCGGGCCATTGATCCATTCAAATTCAAATGTTTCTCGGTCTTCCTTTTGGGAAAATCCCTTCTTTGGTTCTCCCGCATCTCGCTCGAATCTGTCAACACCTTCGGCCAATTGATCACAGAGTTGATCAGGCAGTTTAGGATGCACATTCAAACTCCGAAAAATGCTATAACCTTATCCAACCTCTACCAAGGCTCGACATAGTCCCTTAAAAGCTACCTTTATTGATTCAACACCGCTCTCGCTAAGATAGACGATCCTAAACCACGTACCACCCTCTTCTAGCTCGCTAAAGGTGTGCTCCCTACCTCATATTCTAGTGCTTGGATCAACCGGAAGCAACCCAAAAACTTAGAGAGGTTCTATGAAAAGGTAGAACAATTCCTATGCCATGAAGAAGAAAGACGCAACAGGGCTTCATGGGTTAATCACTTTGATGACCCGCACGCCAACGCTATCAGTGACAGCTTCAAAAGAATGCATGTCGGAAACTCCAATGACAAAGGCAAAGGGCAACCCCTACAAGCTGAAGCCGAATGCCGGCAAACAATGCGGTCGCAACAACAAGCAGACTCCAATAGATCCCAAGAAACATGACTGCTATCATAACTACAAGAACTACACTCCATTGAATAGAGACATGGGACCATCTACTTAGAGACCTGTAATACGCTCTAGTACAAGAAGCCCAACACAAGGGAATTGACTGACCGCGAGAAGAACTCTGGTAAGTATTGTAGGTTCCATGATACGTGCCGCCACCTCAAGGACACAATCGAAAAACTCATCCGTGAGAAATGCCTAGAGAAGTATGTTCAGGATCCTGCTCCTCCCGAGGAGGTCACGGGCTCTCCAATGCCCGCACTCCCAGCTTCTGCAAGTGCCGCCCTAGAGCCATCCACCAAAGGTCACGTGGTGTCATGATCAGCACTATCTGTGGTGGGCCTCATACCATACACGATAGCTTCCGGAAAATGATGGAGTACGCCAACACCATAAAGCACGCCAACGAATCTTGTTCCACTCTAGACGAGTCGGTCCCCGCCAAAATTTAGAATACAATACAAGACGATATATTCTGTGAGAGGGAGTCAACAGGGATTAAAATCCAAACCATAGACCTCCCCCCTCATCATCTCGGCTCAGATCAGCCCAAATTTCGTCCAAAGGATCCTTATTGGCTCAAGCAGCTAGGTCAATATCATATTCAAGGCGGTTTATGACCAAATGAAGTTGAAGGCCAAAGACTTAAGACCCTACCCAATATGCATGATTGGCGTACCCATGGAGTGGGGAGAGGGGGATCGAAGCCGAGTCCGCATCCCTGACTTTGTGGTCATTGATGTCATCTCTCCATACAATGCTTTATTGGGTAGATCTTTCCTCGCAGAATTTCAGGCCTACCTGTCACCATGGTCCATACTAGTGAAATTCCCAATAGAGAATGGGATTGGTACGGTCAAAGGCAATCAAGCTATAGCCCAAGATTGCTACTTCATAGAGTGGAGGAACGCATGCAATAAGGACAGGGGCAAGAACATGTCTTCGCCTTCTTACGCCAAGGCCATCTCCACATAGCAATCAAAGGCGTCTGAGTCTTGGCTCAGGCGCCAATGCCATCTTTCTGACAATCTCAATCCCAGGAAGGACGAAGAGTCTAATTCTGAAATGGTACACCAGCAGAGCCAACGGTGGATGTTCCGATCAGCCCCGACGAAGGTCTTGAAATTTGGATCGCAACTCCATCCCACAATAAAATAAGAACTCGTGGATTCTTAAGGGCCAAACTCGACACGTTCACTTGGACACACTCTGAAATGTGTGGCAACGACCCATGAGTCGCTTATCATAAGCTCGTCGTAAATCCGTTACAACTCCTAGTCAAACAGAAACGTCAGGTCCTCGGGAGCGATAGGTCAATAGCACCCAGGGATGAAGTTGACAAGCTACTCAACAACGGTTTTATCCAAGAATCCTATTACTATGAATTGGCCTCTAATCTAGTCTAGGTCATGGCGAATATGTATCGATTTCTCCGACTTAAACAAAGCATGTCCGAAGGATAGTTTTCCACTTTCGAAAATCGACTAACTTGTCGATTCAACCGCAGGTTACCAGCTCCTGTCCTTCATGGATGCTTACAAGGGCAACAATCAAATTCCAATGTATCTTCCCGACCAAGGCCATACCTCTTTCATAACAGGCCTCAGACTCTAATGCTATCTCGTCATACATTTTGGCCTCAAGAACGCTGGAGCCGCCTACCAATGGCTGGTCAACTTCACTTTCAAAAATCAAATTGGGTGGTCCATGGAGGTATACATGGACGATATGCTTGTTAAATCAAGGATGTCGAATGACCATGTCCTGACCTCTCTGAAATGTTAGATGTCCTCCGCCAATATGGAATGAAGCTTAATCCCTTGAAATGCTCTTTTGGCATTGCATCGGGAAATTTTTTAGGTTTCATTGTCCACTTGTGAGGCATCAAAGCCAATCCAGACAAGATTAAAGCTATCCAGGACATCCAGGACCCTCGGAACATCAAGGATATTCAAAGTTTAATGGGAAGGTCTTTTCTTTACATCGATTTGTCTCAAAAGCAACAGACAAGTGCATTCCCTTTTTTGACTTGCTCCGAAAGGAGAGGAACAATTTCTCATGGACACTGGAATGTGTTGTCGCGTTCCAAGACTTCTTGAATCACTTAGAACGACTATATATCAAATCCAAACTTGTAGGTCACGAGGACTTATATATCTATTTAGTTGTTTTCTTGCATGCGGTTAGCTCAGCGCTCGTGCTCATCGAAGATCATGTCCAGCGACTTGTTTACAACATTAGCAAAAGACTGACAGGAGCAGAAAAGAACTACCTTAAGCTTGAAAAGGTGACCTACTGCCTATTGATCTCTTCCCGGAAGCTACGACCTTATATCCAATCTCATCCTATCAAAATTTTCATTGACCAGCCGCTACGACAGGTCCTACAATGATCTGAGGTGTCTGGGCAACTTTTGAAATGGAACATTGAGCTAAGCCAGTTCAAGTTCACTTTCATTGCTCGTGGGCCATCAACAGACAAGCTCTCACCGAGTTCATCGTTGAGTTCACCATTCCGGAAGACCCTCCTCCGGAGGACACCTAAATTCCTGAACCTTAATGGAAACTCTATGAGGATGGATCCTCTAACGACCAGTGCTCCGGTGTCGGGATCGTGCTGATCACTCCCGAGGCACACCCGATATGCTATGCTTTGAAACTCAACTTTCTTGCAACTAACATTGATGCCGAGTACGAAGCCTTGATAGTCGGACTCAGGATTGAAATTGAATTCGACATCAAGGTGACCTATATATAGTCAGACTCGCTTTTCGTCGTACTTCATGTACCGGGAGAGTATCAAGCCAAGGGGGAATGGCTAGCCCTTACCTCGCGCTGTTTCACGAACTCCTCACCAATATAGACTATTACATCATTACACACATCCCTCGAGGGCAAAGCAAAAAGAATGACTCCTTATCCAAACTCGCAAGTTCCAGGGATGCGCAGCTTATGGGGCTTGCCCCCGTCGAGGTACTTGATCTCCAAGCATTGATCTGATGCATACTGATTCATTAGCAACGGTGGAGACCGAATCTGAACCCGAGTCATGGATGAACCCAGTCAGGAACTACTTACAGCGCAGAATCCTCCCCGAGTTCCATAAAGACAAACGAGCACTCATCCAAAAATCTTCCCGTTATATCACCTTGGATGGGGTGCTCTATCGCAATGGATTCTTTGTTCCGTTACTCTAGTGCTTAGCCCTTGACAATGTCGAACGTGTATTGCTAGACATACATGAAGGAGAGTGTGGCGATCACACCATGGGGCAAACTCTAGTAAAGAAGGTCCCCGCCTAACGAGCTAACTCAAATGGTCTGTCCCTGGTCATTCACCATGTGGGGAATAGACGTCATTGAGACTCTCCCAGTGGTCAGAGGTGGGCATGATAAGACATCGTGGATGTTGATTACTTTACCAAATAGGAGGAGGCCAAGGCCCTCGCCTCTATCACTAATAAGAAGGTAATAAACTTCGTTGTTCGCAATATTATAACCCTAAATGGGGTCCCCTAAGCCATCGCCTCTGACAAAGGGACCCAGTTCTAAACCGTGGAGTTCAAAAGCTTCTACCGACTGCACAAGATCGAGAAAAAATTCTCAGTGGTGGCTCATCCTCAAGCCAATGGGCAAGTAAAGGTTGTCAACAAAGTGATCAAATCCATTACCAGGAAGCATCCGGTAAAGGTTGGAGGCCTGTGGGCTGAACAAATCCCTCTGGCCCTGTTGACCTAGTAGACCACCCATAAGTCAACAACCGGTCACACCCCTTTCGCTCATGCTAATGGATTTGAGGCTGTTATTCCCGTTGAACTAAAGTCCAATCACATCGAGTCACCTACTATGATCCGAAGACTAACCACAATCTCCTCTTAAAGTCACTTGATCTGCTCGAAGAGAAAAGGAACGAAGTCATCTCAGGGCGGCCGCTCAACGCCATTGAGTCGGACGATACTTCACCTCGAGAGTCTTCCCCAAAGATCTCAATGTCAACGATCTCGTCCTGAAATGGATCATTCCAACACCGACTGGACTCAGTCCTAGATAGGACGGTATGTACGTCATACAACAAAGGCTCGGAGACGTAACCTTTAAACTAGTGGCCGTCGATGGCGCTGAACTCCCCCGAAAATGGAAAAGCGAACATATTCACCGCTACTTCAATTAACATAATGTACAAATTTTCCAATTTCCAACAATGTTTTGTTTTCTTCAAAGTTCAAGGCATTTAAAGGCTGTTACTGCCAATGTTATTAGTACAAATAGTGTTTGTTCCCCCTTACTCTTGATGTGTTTACTTATTACATGATATATTTGATTCCGCCATAACTACCATGCACTCACAAACACATGAATCACTGGATCGACACCTCGAACATGGGAATCGGTACCACCACTCGAGTCTCGAATCAACAACGAGACCGAGTATAAATAACACCTCTCGAGTCTCGAATCATTGTCGAGACCAAGAATAAATAACACCACTCGAGTCTCGAATCAACGAGTAGGCCGATTATAAATCGTTTTGCGACTTAGTCCCCAGACTTAGGGGAAACGAATTAGCCAAGTTAGTATGAGATCGACCACTCCTGTGGCTCCATCCGACCCACCAAATGAGTATCCGGGTACTGATCGAACCTTGTTCCAGCACCGAGACCAAGTATAAATCGTTTCGCTCCCAAATCATTGGGCTTTGGGGTAGCCCCTCGGCCATAATCTGACCCACCGGGTCTAGATCCGGGCACACATTAGCAAATAAACGACGCCCTCGAGCTCTAAGCCCAAAAAAATGACATAAGAGCCAAAAGTCGAATTGTAACGTCTAAGCTTCCACATGACTTAGGTCAATGATCTCCGGGAGGTCTAAGAGAGAAAGCATATGATTTGGATTCTGTGCAACTTGGGACAACCGACTAACGGAGGACCAAAGAGCGGAACCAGCACATGACATCCGCACGATCGGAAGCACCCCCGATCCGGGATCCCCTGTCACATTTGGTTGAGTGTAAATAGGTACATGACACTGGAAAGCATAAGACGAACATTCGAACACTCAACATAAAAGTGATATAAGAAAAACCAACTAATGCTTTCATTCACATAACTAAAGAAAACAACATACTTTGATACTTTTCTTTCTAAACTGCATACTTTGATATCTTTGTATCTAATGACAGGGTGTACATGAAAACCACACCTTGCCTCCAAATGCCAAAAGGCGAGGGTCGTATTCGCATATATAATCGATCTACACCAAATAAACAAAAGACATCAGTCACTTGGGCAATTCTCCCTCCTCCACTTCCTCAGGCAACTTTTCTCCTTTCTTCTTCTTCTTGCCTAAATCTCCACTTGATGGATCATATCCGCTCTTCCACCACTTCCTAGAACTTCCACCTCTCTTTTCCTTCTTCCCTTTGGGTGGGGATGGGAAAAGAGAGGCTAGCGGGATCTCCTCCTCGTCGTTGCTGCTCTATGTGATCTCATCAACGGCCTGGATCTCCCTCAAAGGTGGAGGAACAACCTTGTGCAGAAGTGCAAGTACTGTCGGCACGCTCTCTTTCCTCTGGGATCTGTTCTTTAGCACCACCTCTTATTAACCTATCTTCTCGGCCTTAAGTTTTCTGGCCCTTGCTTCCTGCAACTGTTTGTACGTCCCTGCGGCCTTCCACCTGGTAGCCTCTTCATCGACATTTTCTTTCAGATCTTCCTGCTCCTTCGCAGCAACCTCTTTTTCCCTCTGAACCTAGGTTGCAACATCTTGTACGGCTTTCTTTCCAGCATCCACCAGAGCTGCCCGCCAGGGTAACTCGTCAGCTACCTTTTTCTACTCTTACCCCTCGGCTTTGGCACGTAAGCCAACCAGCTGCTCTTCTAACTTCACACACATCGTGGACCCGCTCACTTCCATAGTATCTATCGCCTTACCCTCCTGCTCAACTCTTCCCATGAAAGAACTAAAGTATGCGAACTCCTTCCTCGCTGAGCTGGCCCGCGAAACCTCCCGCTTCGATCTCAAACTGCCTAAACTGAGTCGGGTCCAGGCACACTGTCATTTCCGCTCCAAAAGCCCTGCACATCCAAGAAAAGGCTCGTCAGTCGGCTAAAATCCCCTGTGTCTATACCTTTAAGTATTTACGAAAGGTGTGATTACCCATCGACACCTGCGGTGACGTTACGATAGGCACCAATCCCTCGCCCATTGTCTGGGTCGAACATTCAAGACCGAATCCCACTTGATCTGGATTGTATTCAGGTACGACGGGGGGAGAAACTTGCAAGCTAACCGTTGTAGTAGACAACCCGGCTGGTCATCAGGAAGAATTACGTCCTCCGAATTCATGGGCTAACACAAAACTATTAGTGTCCACTTGTTTTCCCTTCGCGGCAGCACATGTCGCGCCAGCATCATTCCTCAACAGTTGTCTTCACTCCTCTAGCTTCTAACGTTCTGCCTCTTTTTAGTGGGAAAACATGAAATAGACAATGCCAATGGCATCCACCCCTTATTCGTCGGCCTCAACTACCAGCAGCTTGTGCCATACCTTGGCCAACACTCTGGAGTAATCATCACCCCATGAAAGATTGCGGTACTTGAGCATTTTAACATACATATCCCATATGTAAGGCTCCAAATCTTGTTCGACCTGGGCCACAACATCCTCCGTTGCAATTCTAATCCCCTCTACCTCTCTCGCGTGTTCGTCCCCCTCTACATCTAGTTGGCTTAGTGTGCCTTGAGCTGTTTCCTCAACCATTTCCTTGTCTCTCTTGGCCTCCTCAACCTGTCTCTTCAGATCTGCAATCTCTCATGTTAGCCTCTAAGTTTCAGCATTCTCATCACACAACCTCTCGTTCTCCTTCCACAAAGCCTTGTTATTTATCTGGAGCTGGGAGAGCCTTTTCGTTGTCCTTATCCAATTCAGCGTTGACCCTCTCCAGGTTGGCTTATCTTTCTTGAGGGTCGTGTTCTCAGTTGTGAGCTCGGCTACTGTATCTTTGAAACTCGAAGCTGCATGACCCGCCTCTCTCTTCAACCTAGCATGTGCCTCCTTCAAATAAACTATGTAAAAAACAAAAAGTTAGCCTTTGAACGGGGCACTACGAGAACGAAAAACGCCTATGACATAAGGATAAGCCTCGCTTATCGCCTCCTCCTGGTTTCGGACAGTGATCTTCTCCTCACGATGGTCAGACCGCGGTTCTGGATGTCCACATTCTTCGCCCAGACGAAGTCCAAGAGATGCCCAACGTACTGGTTGAACTCCGCGACATTGCGACAAGCATGATACACTTTCTTTCATATAAGAGCGGTGTCTTCCTGATAGTGTCGGACTAATATCCAGTACAAACATCAACTCATCTAAGTAATACTTTGGGAGCTACCTTTTCAAGAGGGTAATCTTCTCTGCATTAGTCGGTTGTGGTACTTCCGGTCCTTCTATTAAAGTGCCCATCCTCGATGGCCCATAACCTACTGGTTAAACAACATGATAGGTGGATCTCTGAAAGGGCCCCAGTGGAGAGGTAGGGATAGGGAGTGTTGGAGCCTGCGGTCTGGTGCTCATAGTCTCAAGCCTTGCATCTGACCTCGACGATCTAAGTGGCAGTGGAGATTCGAAGTGTTGCTGAAATCCGTGATCGCTGCCACGACCACGAGAACAGGAGGGCTGATGAAGTCTAGACCATTTCTTAAAACCGCTCAAAACCGAGCTCTTTTGCGGTCTCCTGCCCTCGATCCATAGCCTCGATGCCCCACCTCCGTGAGCCATTTTACCTGCTCAAAGAAAAGACAGAGATCAAGCTAAGGCACTTCGCGCTTGTAAGCCAAATGTTATGTTATGCAGTGTTTATGAATGTGTACACTAAGTGCACTCTCCACATACCATATTGAGTCCCGCTAAGAGGAGTTGCCCCCCCCCCCCTCAACAGGTAAAGTCAAGCTTCCAGAACTTGTGCCACTAGGCCAAGACAGTGGAACCTCGATTGGAATGTCATCCAATGCTTTAAACAGATCCTCTCTTTCCATTAAAGCGGCGGTTGCAGAAGTGGTTGTTCGGCGAACCGGCCTCGCCGATGCTTCCATCCCGGCCTCAACATTCATAGGATGGACGGGAGTGGACAGTGGACCATCTCCTCCACTAACCACTTCCTCGACATGAGTACCGCTCGCACCAACACACTCTTGAATATTTGCATCCTTGGGACGTTTAGTCATGGCAGGAGGAGCTTTCCGCTTGTGACCTTTTACTTCCTCAAGATCTTCTCTCCCCTTTTCTGAAGTAGCCATTGGGAATATTCTCCGATTTCGCGGGAGCAAGCCTGTCCGACGAAGGGCATCCTCGTCCAAAATCTTCTCCGTCGAGCGAACATCCTTCGTAATAGCTTTCAGATGCGCTACGCATTCCTGATACTCATTGCCCTTCAGCGCAGGTAGGATTCCTATTACAGAGAATGAAATCAACACCAAGTTCGTAATTCAACCTACACTAAACAAGGATAATCATAAATACTTACTTCCCTCTAGCCATCGCCTCGCAAAGCCCGAAGGGCTGGGAATGAAAAACCACTCTGACTAAAATAGCCTAAGTCTGGCCATGTCTCTTCAATGAACCGGGCATTGTGTATTGCTTCTTGGAAGTAAATGGATGGCGAAGTATTGGGTCTTCTCTTGATCTGAAACAAGAACAGGACGTCCTCTCCGGTAGGGTATGTATGCAGGTACTCTCTAAACAAGCGACAAATGCAGAGAAGGTAGGCTTATCCGTTGGGATGAAGCTGTATAGGTGCTAACAAGAAGTGATGCAGCATGCTGCGAATAAAGTCACAAGCCCGGGGCATAACCCCGCAATGCACATGAGCCTGTTCCATGCAGTATATCCTACAGGTGGAGCATTTGCCTGGTCTCCCTCCTCGAGAACTAGAACGTGGGTCCATGGTATGCCGAACCTTGCGCAAATGTGCCTTAGAGCATCTTTATCCACGCTTGAGCATCCCGAATCAAGCAGATTATCCACAATCTTGGAGCCTACCATCACATCCGGAGCCTTAGGAACGTCACTCGTCACAATATCTACGTCCTCCTCGGACCTCTTCTCAACTACAGTATGCCCTCCTGGAACCAAAAGATCAGTCGAGCGCTCGGCCATATGCTGTAAACCACAATCAGGTGCCATTGGTGAATCTATAGCCTAGGAGGGGATTGACTCTAAATAAGTCTCAAGCTTGATGTCCCCAGTACTAGTGCTATTAGTTGAGCCGTATTGGGACGATGAGTGTTGAGAAGCTTCAGCTTCCGAGTGTTGTTGTGTTTTGGATCGTGTCTCCATTGCAAGCTATACTTCAATGTAGTTGTGTTAGACATCGTATGTAAAACATGTACCCCTCATGTTGGTGTGAACTAAAGTGCAAACGTGCCGTGTAGTGCGGTGACAATGCTGTTATAATTAAAACAAACTCGTAGCGAGGCGACGATCATTGCCTTCTAGCGACAACAACCACCGTCTTCATCGACCAATAACCTTAGACCCGCATTGAGTCGTGTCCAAATTGTGATTGGGATCGGGAAGTGAATTAGGGTCAAAAAGCCCAAAGTCCATGTCCTTAGTCGAAGTTGTATACTCTAAAACCTATGTGCAAAGTCCTATCCCCGTCTAATCACAACCAGCCA
The DNA here is from genome assembly GCA_030737875.1 of Allium sativum. Classification (NCBI taxonomy): domain Eukaryota; kingdom Viridiplantae; phylum Streptophyta; class Magnoliopsida; order Asparagales; family Amaryllidaceae; genus Allium; species Allium sativum. Next base: position 744,870,340 of record CM060921.1, read on the forward strand.
CAAAAAAAGCGCAAGGCTGGAGGTTGTCACATCCCCGCATTGACATGGGCAATCGAAACACCAATGTAACACAAGAACGCTTCGCTTAGATGCAAGACCTCGCATCACTAGAGTGATGAAAAATAGCATCACTCGGATGCAAATCCGCATCCAACTGGATGTGAGACCTCGCGAAGTGATGTGAATCCGCATCCAACCCGATGCAAGACCTCGCATTACCGAAGTGATGTGATTTCATATCACTCAGATGCGAATCCGCATCCACCTGGATATGAGACATCGCATCATCGAAGTGATGCGAAGTCACATCACCAAAGTGATGTGAAGTCTCAGCACCGAATTGATGTGAAGTCTCATCACAATGGTGCAAATTCACATCCAACTGGATGTGAGACCTCACATCACCGAAGTGATGCGAAATCGCATCACTTGGATGTGAATCCGCATCTAACCTAATACGAGACCTTACATCACCGAAGTGATGCGAATTCGTATCACTCGGATTCGAATCCGCATCAAACATGATACGGTGCCTTGCATCACCGAAGTATTGCGAATTCACTCGGATGTGAATCGGCATCCCATCTTGTCTAATAACCTCATGTCATGCGACGCGAACCCCAATACAACGACGGAAGCGACGCGCCTCCTCCTTCCTTCTCTTCTTCTCCCACTCCGCATGATTTTCCTCTTCCTCTATTAAAATACCTCAAATAAAGGCAGTGGGTTCGAGGAGAGAAATGTAGGTTAAAAAAAGAGTGTTAGAGGAGGAGAGGGCCCCGACTTATGTAGAGGAAGGGATGGACTTGGGCCTCGACCCGCTTTTCCTTGCCTCACAACTCATTGGGGATGCGTTCCACCGCATCGTCCAACTGGTATCCATCGTATCCCACTAGGATGCGATGCATTATATCAATCAGGAGTGCGATATATTACATCAACACCAAGATGCGATGTATAAAAATAATAACAATAACAATAATAATATACATATATATAATGAAAACTATACATGTATATATATGTACAAATATGTATAGTTTGTCTGTATACATATATTTATGTACATAGATGTTTACATATATGTATATATGTGTACGTACATACACACGCATGTCTATGTATAACATGCCTACTCCTATCCTGACCTTCTGTCCGATGCTTTACTTCATGAATAAGACAGAGACCCGATGATTTGGTAAGCAATAACCACAGTAGAATACTCAACAAATGTAAAGCTTCAACCTATTTTCTAGTTTTATCTTCAACACAAAGCACATCCTGCCGAGGCAAGACGTAATGTAACAACCCCGAATTTTGGGGTAAATTTAAAAATTTATTTTAACTAATTTTAATGGGTTTTGATATTTAAAATAATTTATTTCAAATAATAATGATTAAAAATTTATTTAAATCGAAGTTAGGATGAATAATTTAATTTTAATTATAAAAGGAGTTAGAAATAGCGCGGTAGTTCGAAAAGTCAACCTTGAACTTTGACTGACCGTACAGGATGCAAAATTTAACGGATTTTAGTGATACCAAAAATATTAGAATCTATTTAAAAATACCTTTATAACGAATCTGAAAAATTGAAATTTCATTGCGGGAATCAAAAGTTATGCCCACTTTAAAATTTAGAAAGGTCGCTATGAAATTTATTTATAATATATAAGGGTCAAAAAATGCTACTTTTTGCATACGAAGGAATTTGGACTCGAAACCACTTCCATTGAGTTCAAATGATGTTTCTGCATATAAAAAGTAAAAACACTTATATATTTCGAGTTTCAGAAACTATTTGTTTTAAAATATATATTTTAATATTTAATATATACGCCATAAAAATAGCCATTTTTCAAACGACCTCTGTTTTCGACAAAACCACTTTTGTTGGATTTGGAATGTCAAATTATTGCTAGGTTTAATTTTCCATAATTTTTCGAATTAATATGTGAGCGTGGCAAAGGAAAACGCGTTTTGTCAGTTTTAGTCAAATTTAATTGACTTGAAAATGGCCAGTTTTCAAACAGTCTCAGAATTCGGCGAAATTAATTTTGTTAGAACCGTATTGTCAAAACATAACCAGAAATATTTTTTCTGGAATTTTATATTCCGTATGTAGCCTCGGTAATTTAAAATGTACGTTTGAATTTAATATAAAATGATTTATATTTTAATTTAAAGAAAAACATATCGTAACAACCGAACTGGGTTACGAAACATATTCCATTGTGTCCGGAACAAGGGTATTTGGCTAGGGGCGATACTCGTTGGGTCTCGATTGAAGTTCAAATGGTTTAAAAGTCATTTTCCTGAATTAATTAATTAAAATACGTTGTAAATACTGCATAAATACACCGTACTATACCGTAACCCAAGAAACCATAAGCAGCCGCCGTTATAACCATATTCGATGGCAGAAAAGGTCTGATCTTCTCCCTCCTCTAACTCTTCATCCACGAAACCATTTTTAAATCTCCAAGAACGAAATTGTAGAGCAGATGAGCTACACATATTCAACGTTCACTGTAACACCCCACCTCGGCTAGGGTCACTCACAAAGGGAATGCACTAGTTTTGGAGGGGTATTATCGAGATAACATCACAGAATTATCAGAAGACAGAACATTAATAAAAAAATAAGTAAACAGCGGAAGAATTTATGAGCAAAACAGAACTTCATTTTATTCCAAAATAAACCATGTCTTTTACAAATATTTCAAATAACTTCATTACAACTGTCTTGTAATAATAGCCAAAGAAGCAACAACTTAAAAACGGAAAACATCTTATTCCCCAAGTGCAGTAAAAAGGAGCAGCCATAGCAAACCGTACATGCTGAGCCAAAGCAAGTGATATCCAAGCTAAGAGCTAGTGTTTCCTCCCTGAGAACCTGGGGGGGGGGGGGACAAAAGAAAAAGAGGCGAAAGGAAAAGGGTCAGTCATAAAGACTGAGTAAGTCCTAGTGACTTTCAGTGTAAAAACGGTTAAAACAACCTGTCATGTATGAACTGGAACTAAACTTAAAAATGGTGTCAAGGTGAACAAGATAGACTAAGGTGATCAGGATAAGTCAAGACAAGTCAAGTAAACCATCACATGTTCGAGATTCATTGCATCGACTGTACTTGTGTACAAGGCCCATATCATAAGTTAATCACGAAATAAATCCCACGGCCCAATATCATGAAATGACCCTGAAACGGGGTCTGACCCAAGTACGGGGTCCTACGGAGCGATTATCTAGTCGATCGGCTCCCTACAAGTTCTAGCTCGTCAAGTGTCCGTGTCATACGGCTAATCACGAATCTAGTCACCTGTGCTGGGTCCACCTTCGGGTGTATCAGCCCTAGGGTGTCAACCCCTGACACGATTCAAGATGCACAGATAAATCTACGGATACCCAGTGCCTGCCCCGGAATACGTGCACGACCGTAGTCCATAGAACCTACACTGGCATACCCCACTGCCGTCGTTCACCTCTTACAATCAGCCCAGTAATCGTGCCCCACCCGGCCTAGCCCCAGGGTACCTTGATACATCTAGAGGGTTACTGCTGAAAAGGGTCGTGTCTAGGGTTTCGCCTAACAGATTAGGTCATGTAATTCGTGACCTAACCCGCCTAACCGATTAAGTCATGTAATTCGTGACTTAATCCTTTTCCAGTCTAGTCGTGTCAAGATGGTAAAGTATGTCATTTAAATTCGTGACTTAACCCGCCTACGTGTCATGTCAAGTTGGCTAAGTGTTGTCGTTTCAAGTTCATGACTTAGCCCTACAAATTGTGTTCAAGTTGGTTAAGTTGTCTTTTCATGTTCATGACTTAACCCTAATTGGCATTAATTGATTCGTTAATGCACCAAACCACTCACATTGGATCCTATTGTTCATAGCCACTGGATTTTCCGGGCGGTTCCGGGCAGGTTTACGCTACGAACTCAACCCAACCTCGGGTTCCAAGTGCGATGTGACCAACTACCCACATTGGATCCTATTGTTTGTAGCAACTGGATTTGCCGGGCGGTTCCGGGCAGGTTTACACTACATACTCAACCCAACCTCGAGTTGGCCACTTTCTTGTTTTCTAAAGTCATGCCCATGTTCTTATCAGATTCGTGCTATTTTCATAGCATGTTCATATGTCAATTTCGTGCCCAACTAAGGCATGTTTCAAGTCAAGTTATGGAATGTTCAAATCAAGTTTTCGTGCCATATTTCATGTTCTACTTATGCCAAATTTCACGGTTGATGATTATAATCAATTCAAGTTTTGCCTATTCTACCCAATCGTATCCCCAACGTATATAAACGTACTTCGTTCACAAGCATAAACAATTCAAGAGATAAAGGGGAATAACATCAAACATGTGATAGGCATATGTGACAATTCCACCATCACTTGCATAATAAACAGGCTATAACATATCACATGGTTTCGATACTAGCATGATGATAACTTGCCATAGTAATGGTTCCAACTTAGTTCAACATGATGAATTCAACTTTACATCATAGGCATAATAATCATTGCGGGCATAATAATAATTTTATTACAAACATGAAACATTAAAGGCATGGTAATTCAAATAGGCATAGTGGATTCCAATTTAGTATTTTTAACATAATGATTCTCATCTAACATTATAAACATAATGATTCCAACTTTTCATCATAACCTAGCGATTCCCAATTTAACATGATAGGCATATTAACATCATAGGCATAGTTTCATTAATATCATGGACATGGTTTAATTAGCATCATAGGCATGGTATAATCAACATGAGGATTTCAATGAACATAATGATTCCATGGACATGTATTTGTTCAACTTGCAATAAAATTAAGCCCAAGTGATTCATAACAACATCAACATCATGATAAGTTTAACTTGCAACATTAACATAGCAATATTCCCAAATTTTGATTCAAAGTTAAACAATATAAACATGGATTAATAATAGTTCTTAAATCCGGTTTCAAATCATAGCATGTCCATGTTATTTTAGCGTTTTTGCCTAAAAAGTGACATAGAACTTAAAATATGAAGCAAGCAATCCAAATCAAAACTTTAAATCAAATAGCCCCAAATCCGTTGTCTAAAGCGTCGTAGTTGTTGTAGCTTCTAGTTGTAGCCTTCAAGAATCATCCTTCATCTTCTTTAATTTTTGTTCTTTGTATTTTTAATTTAGAGTACTAGGTTTAATGGCGGCTGTATGAGTGCTAAAATGAAATAGTATGATTTAGGCTAGGTCTTAGGGTCTTTAAATAGTTGTAGGCAACTCATTTAGGCCATAAGATCAACCCAGAGTCAATCCGGACCATCAAAACACATACCGGGCTTCAAAAATGGGTTCTGGGCCAAACCAGGCCGACCAGGTCGACCTGTACGGGGGGGTCAATTCTAGGGTCGACTCTAGGGTCGACCTGGCCTGGGGAGGTCAACTCTAGGGTCGACTCTAGGGTCGACTCGGTTCTGTCTGCCAGAAAGTCTGCTGAAACTTGTTTTGGCCATATCTTGGTCATACGGACTCCGATTTTCGAAAACTCGGACTCTATTTCGCGTATTTTTTCCAGATGAACGCAATGGTTAAGTCCATTTTACCTAATTCTTGATTCTTAAATAGATTATCCTTATTTTACTATCTTTTCCGTTAAACACACCGTTACCGAACTAATTTTTCTTCTCTTCCAAATATTAATTAATTCTTCTTATGCATCACCATTATTTACCTATCTAAACATATTTTTATATATTTTATTTCATTTTTAATTATACCTTGATTTCTTGTTTTCACATGTTGTTAAAATTCGGGCTGTTACATTCTCCCCTCCTTAAAGGATTTCGTCCCCGAAATCTGCAAGTTAGGAAGAACGTATCCTACCATCCATCATCCATCTACTCAAAGCATCATCCACAGGCAGTCATTGTCCTTAAAAGATTTCTAATGCTGTATGAACATATGTAGAAAGTGTGTGTATATGTTCCTTATCTAATGCAAATGATCCGGCCTGATTGATCTTCTCAAATGCAAAATATGTTTAGTGAAATGAATCCAATATGTATGCAAAAAATTTCCCATTATAATTCATAATTTCTATATGAGTGCTCAAACATTCAATCATATGCAACAACCAAATGATAGCACAACCAAGTTTCCAAAATAAACACTCATGCATATGCAAGTATGAAACTGTGACTGAGCCGATCTAGTGCCTAATGTGTATTCATGCATCCACGAGCAACCACTTGCGACCACTTGCAACCATTTTGCAATCATAACATGTTTCAATTACATGTTTACATGCAAAAAGGTTCTACCTATGGTTCTCAAGATAGGATCGAGGAGATAACAAGATAAAACAAAGCATCTAGAAAAAGAAGTTAAAGATGTACCCCCGAAAGGTCCGGTCTGCTTCTTAGGGCAGTCCTTGCTGATGTGTCCAGTCTCCCCACAATGAAAACATTCACCTTGCTTTCTTTTCCTCTTTCTACAATCCTTGGCTATGTGCCCTTCCGTACCACAGAAATTGCATTTCCTTTTATCACGTGAGTTGTCGTTCTTGCCTCCTTTCTCGGGGTCTACCTTCTTATTCTGAGAATCGTTGGGCTTGACCTCTTTCTTGCCCTTCTTATCTTCCTCATACTGTAGGGCCATATCTACCAAGCTTTCAAAGGTCGCCCCCATGGGCACATGAGTCATGGCCAAACCATGTAGTGGCTCGTTCAAGCCCCGTGCAAAACGTAGCGCCTTTTTCTGAGGAGTGTTGACTAACTCCAATCCGAAGCGAGCAAGCTGATTGAAACGGTTCACCTATTCTTTAACTGTCAAATTTCCTTGTTTAAGGGCCAGAAACCATTCCATTTGGAGACTCTCCTCTGCTGATGACAAGAACTAAAGTCCAAATCTCCCTCTAAAGTCCGCCCAAGTCTCAATGGGCCTAGTAGCGTTGGTGACTTCCCACCAATAAGAAGCTTCCTCTTTCATGAGCCATGCCGCCAACTGTACTTTCCTATTGTCCTCTACCTCAAAGATAACAAACAAGTCTTCGGTTTCCTTCAACCAATTCTGTGCCTTAACAAAAGTCTTAGTTCCTAGGAAATCCTTTCCGCCCATGGCCTTAAAGTCCTTGCATATCTTTGAAAAAGCGGTTTCTCATGGAGGTTGAGGAGGATGAGGAGGAGGATTGGATGGGCCTGCCACATTAGCCCGAGCCTCGAGGAAACGACGGAACCAAGTGGGTATATTGACACCCTCGGGAAGATTAAGATCGTCGGCCATGATAAGCTGAAAACGAAAAAGGAAAAGATTCAAACGAGGAAACAAAGATTGTGCTAATGGCTTTTTGGGGAATAGCCTTTTAAAATAAACCAACTTTTCTTGAAAAGTGCTTCTTTTGAAATGGTTTTGGAAAAAAAAATTCAAAAGGTTTTCAAAACTTTTGCCCAGTCTTGGTAAACCTTCTGCTCTGATACCAAATGTAACACCCCACCTCGGCTAGGGTCACTCACAAAGGGAATGCACTAGTTTTGGAGGGGTATTATCGAGATAACATCACAGAATTATCACAAGACAGAACATTAATAAAAAATTAAGTAAACAGCGGAAGAATTTATGAGCAAAACAGAACTTCATTTTATTCCAAAATAAACCATGTCTTTTACAAACATTTCAAATAACTTCATTACAACTGTCTTGTAATAATAGCCAAAGAAGCAACAACTTAAAAACGGAAAACATCTTATTCCCCAAGTGCAGTAAAAAGGAGCAGCCATAGCAAACCGTACATGCTGAGCCAAAGCAAGTGATATCCAAGCTAAGAGCTAGTGTTTCCTCCCTGAGAACCTGGGGGGGGGGGGAACGAAAGAAAAAGAGGCGAAATGAAAGGGGTCAGTCATAAAGACTGAGTAAGTCCTAGTGACTTTCAGTGTAAAAACGGTTAAAACAACCTGTCATGTATGAACTGGAACTAAACTTAAGAATGGTGTCAAGGTGAACAAGATAGACTAAGGTGATCAGGATAAGTCAAGACAAGTCAAGTAAAGCATCACATGTTCGAGATTCGTTGCATGGACTGTACTAGTGTACTAGGCCCATATCAAAAGTTAAATCACGAAATAAATCCCATGGCCCAATATCATGAAATGACCCTGAAACGGGGTCTGACCCAAGTACGGGGTCCTACGGAGCGATTATCTAGTCGATCGGCTCCCTACAAGTTCTAGCTCATCAAGTGTCCTATTCATACGGCTAATCACGAATGTAGTCACCTGTGCTGGGTCCACCTTCGGGTGTATCAGCCCTAGGGTGTCAACCCCTGACACGATTCAAGATGCACAGATAAATCTACGGATACCCAGTGCCTGCCCCGGAATACATGCACGACCGTAGTCCACCGAACCTACACTGGCATACCCCACTGCCGTCGTTCATCTCTGCCAATCAGCCCAGTAATCGTGCCCCACCCGGCCTAGCCCCTGGGTACCTTGATACAACTAGAGGGTTACTGCTGAAAAGGGTCGTGTCTACGGTTTCGCCTAACAGATTAGGTCATGTAATTCGTGACCTAACCCGCCTAACCGATTAAGTCATGTAATTGGTGACTTAATCCTTTTCCAGTCTAGTCGTGTTAAGATGGTTAAGTATGTCATTTAAATTCGTGACTTAACCTGCCTACGTGTCATGTCAAGTTGGCTACGTGTTGTCGTTTCAAGTTCATGACTTAGCCCTACAAATCGTGTTCAAGTTGGTTAAGTTGTCTTTTCATGTTCATGACTTAACCCTAATTGGCATTAATTGATTCGTTAATGCACCGAACCACTCACATTGGATCCTATTGTTCGTAGCCACTGGATTTGCCGGGCGGTTCCGGGCAGGTTTACGCTACGAACTCAACCCAACCTCGGGTTTCAAGCGCGATGTGACCAACTACCAACATTGGATCCTATTGTTTGTAGCAACTGGATTTGCCGGGCGGTTCCGGGCAGGTTTACACTACAAACTCAACCCAACCTCGAGTTGGCCACTTTCTTGTTTTCTAAAGTCAGGCCCATGTTCTTATCAGATTCGTGCTATTTTCATAGCATGTTCATATGTCAATTTCGTGCCCAACTAAGGCATGTTTCAAGTCAAGTTATGGAATGTTCAAGTCAAGTTTTCGTGCCATATTTCATGTTCTACTTATGCCAAATTTCACGGTTTATGATTATAATCAATTCAAGTTTTGCCTATTCTACCCAATCGTATCCCCAACGTATATAAACGTACTTCGTTCACAAGCATAAACAATTCAAGAGATAAAGGGGAATAACACCAAACATGTGATAGGCATATGTGACAATTCCACCATCACTTGCATAATAAACAGGCTATAACATATCACATGGTTTCGATACTAGCATGATGATAACTTGGCATAGTAATGGTTCCAACTTAGTTCAACAAGATGAATTCAACTTTACATCATAGGCATAATAATCATTGCGGGCATAATAATAATTTTATTACAAACATGAAACATTAAAGGCATGGTAATTCTAATAGGCATAGTGGATTCCATTTTAGTATTTTTAACATAATGATTCTCATCTAGCATTATAAACATAATGATTCCAACTTTTCATCATAACCTAGCGATTCCCAATTTAACATGATAGGCATCTTAACATCACAGGCATAGTTTCATTAATATCATGGACATGGTTTAATTAGCATCATAGGCATGGTTTAATCAACATGAGGATTTCAATGAACATAATGATTCCATGGACATGTATTTGTTCAACTTGCAATAAAATTAAGCCCAAGTGATTAATAACAACATCAACATCATGATAAGTTTAACTAGCAACATTAACATAGCAATATTCCCAAATTTTGATTCAAAGTTAAACAATATAAACATGGATTAATAATAGTTCTTAAATCCGGTTTCAATTCATAGCATGTCCATGTTATTTTAGCATTTTTGCCTAAAAAGTGACATAGAACTTACAATATGAAGCAAGCAATCCAAATCAAAACTTTAAATCAAATAGCCCCAAATCCGTTGTCTAAAGCGTCGTAGTTGTTGTAGCTTCTAGTTGTAGCCTTCAAGAATCATACTTCGTCTTCTTTAATTTTTGTTCTTTGTATTTTTAATTTAGAGTTCTAGGTTTAATGGCGGCTGCATGAGTGCTAAAATGAAATAGTATATTTAGGCTAGGTCTTAGGGTCTTTAAATAGTTGTAGGCAACTCATTTAGGCCATTAGATCAACCCCAGAGTCAATCCGGACCATCAAAACACATACCGGGCTTCAAAAATGGGTTCTGGGCCAAACCAGGCCGACCAGGTCGACCTGTACAGGGGGGTCGACTCTAGGGTCGACCTTGCCTGGGGAGGTCGACTCTAGGGTCGACTCTAGGGTCGACTCGGTTTAGTCTGCCAGAAAGTCTGCTGAAACTTGTTTTGGCCATATCTTGGTCATACGGACTCCGATTTTCGAAAACTCGGACTCTATTTCGCATATTTTTTCGAGAGGAACGCAATGGAGAAGTCCCTTTTACCTAATTCCTGGTTCTTAAATTAATTATCCTTATTTTACTATCTTTTCCGTTACACACACCGTTATCGAACTAATTTTTCTTCTCTTCCAAATATTAATTAATTCTTCTTATGCATCACCATTATTTACCTATCTAAACATATTTTTATATATTTTATTTCATTTTTAATTATACCTTGATTTCTTGTTTTCACATGTTGTTAAAATTCTGGTTGTTACATTCACGATCTTGTATAGGGCTGTAATTAAAGAGTAATCATCGTAGGAAGTCTCGTCGGTCGGAGGTGTTTCCTGTCGCCGTGGGGCCACCGAGTTGGCTCCCCTTCATGGCGCACGATGGCGAAGGTGAGGGCTACACAGTGGCATGATCGGATCGGGGTCTGGTCCCTTGGAACGAAGTGCGATGGTCGAGTTTCATCGTGGAGGATGGGTAACGGGGTGAAGCCGATGCCTGGAAGAAGAAGAACGATGTGGAAGTTGGGTTTATCCCTTTACTAATGTAATTAGATGTAGTTAATTAAATTAGCTATTAAATTAATGTAATTAAAATTCAAATTACCATAACTTCCTCATACAGCAACGAAATTTAACGAACCAAGTTGCATTGCGATCGTATTGAAGAACACTACAACATGAAGCTGACTAGATCTGAAGGAAAGCAAACTAGAATTTGACGAAAATTCAGATCTGAATTGTCCAGACAAATCGAGGTGAGAAAATCTATTTCTTTTTATATAATTAAAATACTGAATTATAATATGTGATCTGTTCTTGAATTGGTGATGTTAAGTTATACGCTACTAAATTCTATGTATATCATACGTGATTTGATTTACGATGGGTGTGCTCTGTAAATTGTTAAGAATTAACATTTCTGTTAATTAGAATTAGAATTTAGTTAAACCAAAATTATCTTTTGTTGTTAGATTGCTGAAATTAACATTTATGTTAATTAGAGAATTGGATTAAAACAAAATTATCATTTTGTTCATTATATTGTTGAAATTAATATTTCTATTAATTAAAGTTTGGGTAAAACAAATTATCACCTTTATTTGCTAAGTTAGAATAGAAAAATGTCACCAAATAAATTTTCATTTATTGGTCATTAGAATAACATAGGAAATGGTTTACAAATAAATATTCATTTATTTGACACTAGAATTCATAAGAAAATATTTACATTAAAAATATTATTTTATGTGATATTTGAAATAGAAATTACATTTTTATTTAAAATGTGATGTTAGATTAGAAGAGGTAACATTTTCAAATAAATGTTACATTAGCAAAACAAATAAAATTCTTATTATGAAATGTCACATTAGAATCAACATAACATTCTTGTTATGAAATTCGCAATAGAATTAAAATATAACATGTAACACCCCGTAATTCTGTTAATATTAATATTCACAAATTAAATAATAATTAATCTCAGACGTGAGAATTGTGGGAAACAGGCTGCTCTATTGTGTTCGTCTCAGAATTCTGGTTGAAATAGAGTCCGAGTTTGTGTGAATTGGGCTCCGTATGAAGAAGTTATGGCCATCGGAAGTTTCGGAAAATTCAAAATAGATTTCAGAAATTTAAAATTCAAAATTCGGAGTCAAACAGGGTAGGCGGGAAATTTCCCGCCCAACAACCACGGTCGACTGGGGAGTCGACCCCCCCAGGTCGACTGGGGTGTCGACCCCCCCCCCCCCCCAAGGTCGACTATAGTGTCGACCTGGTCAGTCGGCTAGGGTTTGACTGAGCCCAATCTTGAGCTGCTGATGTGTCTTTAGGGCTGAGTTGGCAAATTAAACGGTTCAGGTTAGTTCTGAGTTGATCTGACGGTCTAAATAAACCCTAAACTCTATAAATACCTAGGTAGTCTCTCACTCTAAACTCACATGAAAAATAGAATAGCCACCGCCATACCTCCGCCATGGAATTCAGTCTAGTCGCCGCCAACTAAGAAGAAAGAGAGCAAATCAAAACCCTAATTCTACTCAATTCTAAAGCAAATCAAGACTCTCTTTCTTCTCTTATTGTGAGTATGATGATCTTAACAAGATTATTATTAAACTAATTAGATTAAGTTATGAATGGATTATAAGTGAATGATGTGAATTGTCATATATTTTGTTGTAAACCTTATGCTATCATGTATGTTGTAAATCCTATGTTATGTGATGATGATTTCAGATATGTTGTAAATCATGCTATGATGATATTATATGTGTTGCAAGTTTCTATGCTAAGTTGTGGTAAATCATACATGTTATAAAATCATGATGTTGTTATTTATGCTAATTAGTTCATGTCAGTCAAATCATAATGTTTGGGCTATGTTGATCTATATGACAAATCATGTATGCAAGTTTAGATTGATTAGTAAAGATTATGAACATATGCCATGACATCTATTTAAATCTAGAATTGTGACATCTAGAATTATGATATGGTATATGTGAATTCTATGTATAAGATGCTAGTTCATACATGAATTTGGATTATGATCATATTATGTGAATTGTGACAATTTAACCAAACAAGATGGCACCTTTAGATTCATAACATGTGTAGTTTTATGCAAGTTTCACTCCTATCATGATTAGATCAATTTTTATTTGTCTATATGTTGTGATAATTCATCTTTGTGCTATGAGTTAGACTATTCGAGTCTAACGTATATTTTGCGTTGAATAAGCGAACGTATAACGTGGGATAGGGGTAATATTAAGGATTTAATATTAAGAAGTTGGGGTGCAATTGATATGATTTTGCATGCCATGAATGGATGGCCATAACTGAGTCAATTATGGACATCATTAAAAGTGGACTTAATTAATAATTTGAATAGGGAATTACTAAAACTGGGGTAAAAGATTATAACTGTTAATCAATGCTTAGAACACGAGGTTGGACTCGTTTGTGATGTAAACCTGCCTGGACCCGCCCGGCAAATCCAGTGGTCACAAGTTTCAGCCTAATGTGAGAGGTCCTAGGCCCAAAATTAAAGCATAACAGTTGTAAAGACACGAGGTTAGACTCTTTTATGGTGTAAGACTGCCCGGACCCACCCGACAAATCCAGCTGCCCTAAATGCCCGTCTAATGTGAGAGGTCTTTATGAGGTTATGGCCTGAATGAATTAAGAAATACTTAACCAGATAAACATGTAAGGTGGGACATGGGGTCAAGTAGGTGCCTTGGGTCGCATGAGTAATCTAGTGGGTGCCCTTAGTGGCATGTGAAATACGATTAGTAAGACTTAACCAAACACACATGTAAATGAACATGACTAAGAGGGTTAAGTGGGATGTACTAGTGGACAAGCTTAGGTGGGTAGCTTGTGGGGGCCCATTTCAACCAGTATCCCAAACTTATCTTTGTGGGCTCGACCCAAGTCGAGGACGGGACACGCATACTGTGCTTGACTATAAGAGGCCAAAACGGGGTAGCGGTGGCAGCTCAAGTCGAACGGGTTTCATATGCGTGTGTGGACCCGGGCTGGTAGGTAAGACGGTGTTGCATCGTGTAGGTATAAGCCGCATTCTCAAGTTGTATCGGGTTGCCACTTTAGGGGAGTGATATACCCCACTGTGGGGCCAGCATGGGTATCTACGAGTAGGGAGCCGATCGCAAGTGGGTAGTGGGGTTCACCTAGTGGAGATAGGGGCAGACGACACCTATGTAGTCAACTGGGGGTACACGAAGCTAAAATTTCTAAGTGAAGCAAGCGGGATCAACTTTGAGGGTAACGGGTGTGGTGTAGTGTAGTAATTATTCGTTAGTAATTAGGTGTGCCTTTAACGTTATCGATATCTACTTTTCCATACCCAATAATTCATAGACATTTCTTTGTTTTCCAGCTCATGCCTTAGCCTAGTTATTTTGATAATAGTATTGTTAGAATTATCATATTCGCCAGACTTTATGTCTGAACCCCTCTATTTCTATCCTTTTTCCCCCTCCAGGTCCTCAGGGTGGACCCAGCTCTAGTGGAGTTTGATTGGATTGCTTTATCTCTCTTTTGGAAAGCTTGGACCGTTGAAGTAAAGTCCAGCCTGTTATCTTCTTTAATGACTATTTATGTAATGGGTTATGTATTTTGTTTATCAAGATGGATATTGTACTTGACTCTGATTTATGGTTTTATGATGTAACAAACATGTTTAATTTCCACTGCAATAAAATGAAGTTTTAGATTTCCAAGTACTACTTATTATCTGTCTTGTTGTATTTTTCAGTTCTATATTCACTTAAAACCTCCATGGAAGTTAACGCATTCCCTTTGTGAGTGACATTAATGGACGTCGGGTGTTACATAACATTTTTTGTTAAATGTATATTTAGGTTGAAAGTCTCATTTATAAAAAGAAAGACCATTTTAGGTAAAAAGGGTTGATATTTAACAAAATATTCATTTTGTTAACTAGAAAAGGTTGAAAATCAAAATATTCATTTTGTTAATTAGAAAAGGCTGGAAAACAAAATATTCATTCTGTTAATTAGAAAAGTGTGAAAAACAAAATATTCGTTTTGTTAAATAGGAAAGTGTTAAGATTGATGAAAATAACATTGTAGTTATAAAATGTTAAGATGGATGAAAATGACATTTTAGTTATAAATGTTGAGTTGATAAAAATATCACCTTTTATTTCTTTTGTTGAGTTAGGATTGACAACAAAACAAATATATCACTTTTATATGCGTTGGGTTGAGTTAGGATTGACATCAAACAAATATATCACTGTTATATGTTTTTGTTGAAATAAAATTGTCAACAAAAACAAAGTTATTCCCTTTTATTTGTTTTTGGTTGAAATGTTAGAATTGATTTAACATAAAAATATCCTTTTATGTTAATATGAAAGGTTAGGAATGTTTACATATAAAATGTTCATTTATATGATATTTTAGAATAGAATGAGACAAAATATACCTTTTTGTCAATTAAAAAGAGTGAAACTTTAAATACACATTTTTGTCGTTGAATAGGATTGAACCAAGATAAACATTTTTGTTCATTAAAAAGGATTAAACCAAAATAGACATTTTTGTTTATCAAAAAGGTTTAAAACAAGAATATATATTGTTGTCAAGAAAAAGTACATTTTTATTCACATTATAGATGTGAATAAAAACTTAGAATTATAAAGCACCTTTTTATTTACATTCTTGTTGTAAATAAAACCCATGATTATAAAAAATATATTTTTATTTACATATTAGATGTAAATAAAAACATAATATGAAAAAGGAACATTTTTAGCATTATTCTCTTTTGAGAATAAAAAGATCATATTTTCAATTTAATGTTAGAACGAACAAACGATTCATGTTTTATTATGGAATCATGTTTTACATTAAAAAGACATTTTCATGCAATATGGGAAATATAGAGAAGAGGATTGTATTTTTACTTGCAAATTACTTGCAAATAAAAACATGAGGAGGGGAAAAGCACATTTTGTATATGTGAACATGATTAGAGAAAAAGAAGTATATTTTTATTTGCCTTTTTATATGCAAATAAAAACCATAGTAAAGGAAGTACATTTTTATTTGCAAATTTATGGCAAATAAAAAGAAACATGATCATATGAAGATATAAAGTACATTTTTTATTTGCAACCTAGTTGTAAATAAAAACATGATTATAAAAATTGACATTATTATCTATATTGTAGATATAGATAAAAACGTGAATTGAAAAAGGATTTTTTTTTTTATTTATATTTTAGTTATAAATAAAAACATGAAATTAAAAAGTACATTTTTATTCACCTTTTAGATGTGAAAAAAAAAATTGAATTAAAAAGTGTATTTTTATTTACATTTTATAGGTAAATAAAAACATGAACATGAAAAGTACATTTTTATTTACATTGTAGATGCAAATAATAAAAATAGAAATAAGAAATGTATTTTTATTTACATTTTAGATGTAGGTAAAGGAGTAGAAATAAAAATGACATTTTTATCGGCATTTTAGATGCGATAAAAAGATTTTAGATGCGATAAAAAGAATTGATTTTAAAATTACATTTTCTATGTAATTAAAGAATAAAAAGAAAAGATTACATTTTTTTCAATGTAATTAGAAATGAAATGAAGAGATTACATTTTCCAATGTAACCAGAAATGAAGTAAAAAAATTCATTTTTAATGTAATTAAAGGTGAAATAAAAGATTGCATTTCTTTCAAGATAATTAAATGAATATAAAAGTTACATTATTGAGTAAATATAAAAGAAAAATAGGAAGTTACATTTTTATATGTAATTAGAGAAATATAGAAACTTACATTTTTTTCAATGTAAATTAGGATGAAATAGAAATTATATATATATATATTTATATATATATTTTATATGTAAATAAAAGAATTTACATTTTTCAATGTGAAAAAAAGAAATTAAAAAAATGATTAGGAACTAACATTTTCCAAAGTAAATAGAATATGAAATAAAAGTTACATTTTCAATATGTTGAACTATAAATTTACATTTCTCAATGTAAATAAAATAAGAATAGAAAATTACATTTTTCAATGTAAATAAAAGGATTAGAAATTTATGTTTTAATGAATGGATTTTCATTAGAAAGAATAATGAAACCAAATATACATATTGTGTAATTTGAAAGATAAAAGAAAATATACATTGTTATGTTTTGGATGTGTATGTAGATTAAAATAAAAATAAGCATTATTGTGTGTCATGTTATACCTCGACATTATATATACAAATAGGGATATTCGATGTTAGCAAAATATAGCGAATGGAATGGATGAAGGAATTATATATAATTATATATATATATATAGAAATTAAAATCAAACGAACCGAGCGTGGTAGTTCGCGTCTTGGAATCGTGTCTTTAATTGATTATACCAAAATATCCGACCATCGGATTTCCCCTAAACTGAAACTGTTAGGTTCGCCTTGGGAAGATCTTTCCAACGATATGAATTGTGTTAAATTCCAATGGTTAGATTTAGCGAAATGTGTAAATCAAATTTAGTTGAAAACAACGCTAGGGTCGCCCATTGATCCGAAGCGTTGTTAAATTGATTTGAGCTATTTTTATTTACATAAATAGAAATAGATTATTATTAATAACGATAAGAAATGATTTTAAATTATATATACGCGAGGATCATTTGTAAAGTCCGATTTCAATCTCATTTCAAATAACCATTCGTCGATCTAAGTCGAAGAGTTGAAGACGGTGATTGAAGACCGACGATCTTCACATCGAATGGATGAGTTACCATTGACGCCCATGATTGGAGTAGCTACCTTGAAGGGACTACAGTGGTGACCGTCCAGACTACTTGTTGGTTGTTCAGATATGCGAGGAATAAGGTGCCTCCGGTTTCGTCCAGACCCAGAACGGGCTTGAAAATGGATTGTATGTCTGACGTTGTATTCCTTTCTACGGTATTCGTTGATCTCTGTTAAATATATATCGGTTTGGTGTATAACACCCTTCTCTAAGACGTACGAGCTTAGGGGTTATATATTGGTAGGAATCAATGGTATGGTATGGATTGACAATGTGGCATGCTAAGATGCAAATGATAAAGGCTTTTGTTGAAAAGCAGGCCTTGTGGTTGACGATCAAAGCACAGCTTGAATAAGCATAGCTTTGTGTATTACGTAGCTTCGCGAGCCTGACACCTCGGTTGGAGTCTAAAACGGGAGAAGGGAACATAGGGAGAGCAGCACGTTTCTTTCTATCTAGAAGTGGTGTTTGGGTTCTACACGGCCCAGCATTTTACTTATGTGGATGATGGAATGAGGCGCCTCGGATGATAGGTCCTATAGACAGGGAAACGTGTGTTCAGCAATTGCTAATCTGCAAAATCGTATGTGCGGACCGGCCCTCCAGGATCCAAGGGTTCACTATGGGGAACTCTGAGACATTAGCTAGAGTGTCTCGAATCGGTAAGGAGCTCCTCCCTAGCCTTGGCTCATGATGGAAACTAATTTCCAATACGACACCATGCAGTTTTGATTGTAGAACTAGTATGGAGACATAGTAGGATGGTGTACTATGCCGTCTATGATTGATACATTATGATTGAACTTTTTTTTTGAAACTTATATAGACTTGTAATAATATCAAAGCCATTTTTATCGTATCAAGCATTTTTGACCATTATAAGGTAAAACTCTATCCTTCGGTTTGCGTTGCAATTTGTGATGGGACTTGGGTCTTATAATGGTTTCATTTTTCTAAAAAGAATTGCGTTGTTTAACGATTTACTTTAATTTATGCACCGGCAATCCACTGGAATAAAACCCGTTTAGCATTAGCGGCGTGGTCCTTGGATTTGCCCTATTGCTATTAGTTATATTAGTTAAGAATTCTCACACCAGTTCCATGACTGACCCGTTGTTTGTTTCCACCTTTGCAAACTCGGGTGCCCTCTTTTCCATACGGGCAGTCGAGTAGTTTGTCTACAGGTCCTTATCTCGAGCAGGATTCTGGATTGAAGCCTAACGCTGTGTCCAGAGCATAGAAGTCTTCCGCTGTTTATTGTATTTAAAATATTGTAATTTACCTTCCGCTGTAATTTTATTCGATGTACTATGATATTCTGTACTCTGATGTAAGATTATTATGATATTTATAAAAGTCTGCTGTTGTTGCTCTGAGTTGTATTCCCAAAGTTAACGTATTTGGGTTTTGAATAGTCTCGGTCGATCTAACGATCGATCGGGTTCGGGCGAAAACCCGGGTCGTTACAATTGGTATCAGAGCTCTGGTTAGCTCAAATCTTTGGGGTACAACTCATTAGAACTAAACAAAAGACTCATCAGAGATAGGATTAGTAATATCCAATAAGAATACTCATTAGAGATAGGATCAGCAATATCCTAGAATGAGAAAACTCATTAGAGATGGGGTTAGTAATGCCCCAGAATGAATTGAGAGTGCCTTGTTTATAAATAACGTATTTTTGATTATATATAATCCGATCTTTGAAAATATAATTTTTGATTATATAAAGTTATATATTTTAAAAGTTAATCAACAAATAAAATTATTTAAGATAGGATACTTAAACAACTTTAGCTTCGTTCCTTTTCAAGGACGAGAAGTTTTTTTTAAGTGGGGGTGACTGTAACAACCCAGAATTATGGGGTAAATTTAAAAATTTATTTTAACTAACTTTAATGGGTTTTGGTATTTAAAATATTTTATTTAAAATAATAATGATTAAAAATTTATTTAAATCGAAGTTAGGATGAATAATTTAATTTAAATTTTAAAAGGAGTTAGAAATAGCGCGGTAGTTTGAAAAGTCAAACTTGAACTTTGACTGACCGTACAGGATGCAAAATTTAACGGATTTTAGTGAAACCAAAAATATTAGAATCTATTAAAAAATATCTTTCTAACGAATCTGAAAAAAATGAAATTTCATAGCGGGAATCAAAAGTTATGCCCAGTTTAAAATTTACAAAGGTCGCCATGAAATTTATATATAGTATATAAAGGTCAAAAAATGCAACTTTTTGCACATAAAGGAATTTGGACTCGAAACCACTTCCATTGAGTTCAGAATGACATTTCTGCATTTAAAAAGTATAAACACTTATATATTTCGAGTTTCGAAAATTATTTGTTTTAAAATATATTTTTTAATATTTAATATATACACCTTAAAAATAGCCATTTTTCAAACGACCTCTGTTTTCGACGAACCACTTTTGTTGGATTCGGAATGTCAAATTATTGCTAGGTTTAATTTTCCATAATTTTTTGAATTAATATGTGAGGGTGGCAAAGGAAAACGTGTTTTGTCAGTTTAAGTCAAATTTAATCGACTTGAAAGTGGCCATTTTTCAAACAGTCTCAGAATTCGGCGAAATTAATTTTGTTAGAACCGTATCGTCAAAACATAACCATAAATATATTTTTTTGGAATTTTTAGAGTCTGTATGTTGCCCCGGTAATTTAAAATGTACGTTTTAATTTAATATAAAATGATTTATATAATAATTTAAAGAAAAACATATTGTAACAACTGAATTGGGTTACGAAACATATTCCATTGTGTCCGGAACAAGGGTATTTGGATGGGGGAGACACTCGTTGGGTCTCGTTTGAAGTTCGAATGGTTTAAAAGTTATTTCTTGAATTAATTAATTAAAATACATTGTAAATACTGTATAAATAAACCGTACTATACCCTCACCCTAGAAACCATAAGCAGTCGCCGTTATAACCATTTCGATGGCAGAAAAGGTCCAATCTTCTCCCTCCTCTAACTCTTCATCCACGAAACCATTTTTAAATCTCCAACAACGAAATTGTAGAGCACGATGAGCTACACATATTCAACGGTCACGATCTTGTATAGGGCTGTAATTAAAGAGTAATCATCGCAGGAAGTCTCTTCGGTCGAAGGCGTTTCCTGTCGCGGTGGGGCCACCGAGTTGGCTCCCTTTCCAGGCGCAGGATGGCGAAGGTGAGGGCTACACAGTGGCATGATCGGATCGGGGTCTGGTCCCTTGGAACGAAGTGCGATGGTCGAGTTTCATCGTGGAGGATGGGTTACGGGGTGAAGCCGATGCCTGGAAGGAGAAGAACAACGTGGAAGTTGGGTTTATCCCTTAACTAATGTAATTAGATGTAATTAATTAAATTAGCTATTAAATTAATGTAATTAAAATTCGAATTACCATAACTTCATCATACAGCAACGAAATTTAACGAAACAAGTTGCATTGCGATCGTATTGAAGAACACTACAACATGAAGCTGACTAGATCTGAAACAGAGCAAACTAGAATTTGAGGAAAATTCAGATCTGAACTGTCTAGACAAATCGAGGTGAGAAAATCTATTTCTTTTTATATAATTAAAATACTGAATTATAATATGTGATCTGTTCTTGAATTGGTGATGTTAATTTATACGCTACTAAATTCTGTGTATATCATACGTGATTTGATTTATGATGGGTGTGCTCTATAAATTGTTAAGAATTAACATTTCTGTTAATTAGAATTAGAATTTTGTTAAGGCAAAATTATCTTTTGTTGTTAGAGTGCTGAAATTAACATTTATGTTAATTGGAGAATTGGATTAAAACAAAATTGTCATTTTGTTCATTATATTGTTGAAATTAACATTTCTGTTAATTAAAGTTGGGGTAAAACAAATTATCACCTTTATTTGCTAAGTTAGAATAGAAAAATGTCACCAAATACATGTTCATTTATTGGTCATTAGAATAACATAGGAAATGGTTTACAAATAAATATTCATTTATTTGACACTAGAATTCATAGGAAAATATTTACATTAAAAATATTATTTTATGTGATATTAGAAAGAGAAATTACATTTTTATGTAAAATGTGACGTTAGATTAGAAGTGGTAACATTTTCATATAAATGTTACATTAGCAAAACAAATAACATTCTTGTTATGAAATGTCACATTAGAATCAAAATAACATTCTTGTTATGAAATTCGCATTAGAATTAAAATGTAACATTTTTGTTAAATGTATATTTAGGTTGAAAGTCACATTTATAAAAAAAAAAGACCATTTTAGGTAAAAAGGGTTGAGATTTAACAAAATATTCATTTTGTTAATTAGAAAAGGTTGAAAATCAAAATATTCATTTTGTTAATTAGAAAAGGTTGAAAAACAAAATATTCATTCTGTTAATTAGAAAAGTCTGAGAAATAAAATATTCGTTTTGTTAAATAAGTGTTAAGATTGATGAAAATAACATTGTAGTTATAAAATGCTAAGATGGATGAAAATGACATTTTAGTTATAAATGTTGAGTTGATAAAAATATCTCCTTTTATTTGTTTTGTTGAGTTAGGATTGACAACAAAACAAATATATCACTTTTATATGCGTTGAGTTGAGTTAGGATTGACAACAAACAAATATATCACTGTTATATGTTTTTGTTGAAATAGAATTGTCAACAAAAACAAAGTTATCCCTTTTATTTGTTTTTGTTTGAAATGTTAGAACTGATTTAACATAAAAATATCTTTTTAAGTTAATATGAAAGGTTAGGAATGTTTACATATAAAATGTTCTTTTATATGATATTTTAGAATAGAATGAGATAAAATATACCTTTTTGTCAATTAAAAAGAGTGAAACTATAAATACACATTTTTGTCGTTGAATAGGATTGAACCAAGATAAACATTTTTGTTCATTAAAAAGGATTAAACAAAAATAGACATTTTTGTTTACCAGAAAGGTTTAAAACAAGAATATATATTGTGTCATGAAAAAGTACATTTTTATTCACATTATAGACGTGAATAAAAACTTAGAATTTGAAAGCACCTTTTTATTTACATTCTTGTTGTAAATAAAACCCATGATTATAAAAAAGTATATTTTTATTTACATATTAGATGTAAATAAAAACATAAAATGAAAAAGGAATATTTTTAGCATTATTCTCTTTTGAGAATAAAAAGATCATATTTTCAATGTAATGTTAGAATGGACAAACGATTCATTTTTTATTATGGAATCATGTTTTACATTAAAAACACATTTTTATGTAATATGGGAAATATAGAGAAGAGGATTATATTTTTATTCGCAAATTACTTGCAAATAAAAACATGAATAGGGGAAAAGCACATTTTGTATGTGTGAACATGATTAGAGAAAAAGAAGTATATTTTTATTTGCCTTTTTATATGCAAATAAAAACCATAGAAAAGGAAGTACATTTTTATTTGCAAATTTATGGAAAATAAAAAGAAACATGAACATGTGAAGATATAAAGTACATTTTTCTTTTGCAATTTAGTTGTAAATAAAAACATGATTATAAAAATTGACATTATTATTTATATTGTAGATACAGATAAAAATATGAATTGAAAAAGGATATTTTTATTTATATTTTAGATATAAATAAAAACATGAAATTAAAAAGTACATTTTTATTCACCTTTTAGATGTGAAAAAAAACTTGAATTAAAAAGTGTATCTTTATTTACATTTTAGATGTAAATAAAAACATGAACATGAAAAGTACATTTTTATTTACATTGTAGATGCAAATAAAAACATAGAAATAAGAAATGTATTTTTATTTACATTTTAGATGTAGGTAAAGGAGTAGAAATAAAAATGACATATTTATCGTCAATTTAGATGTGATAAAAAGAATAGATTTACATTTTCCATGTAATTAAAGAATAAAAAGAAAAGATTACATTTTTTCAACGTAATTAGAAATGAAATGAAGAGATTACATTTTTCCAATGTAATCAGAAAAGAAGTAAAAAGAATTCATTTTTAATGTAATTAAAGGTGAAATAAAAGATTGCATTTCTTTCAAGATAATTAAATGAATAGAAAAGTTACATTTTTGAGTAAATATAAAAGAAAAATAGGAAGTTACATTTTTATATGTAATTAGAGAAATATAGAAACTTACATTTTTTTCAATGTAAATAAGGATGAGATAGAAATTATATATATATATATATATATTATATGTAAATAAAAAAATTTACATTTTTCAATGCAAACAAAAGAAATAAAAAAATGATTAGGAACTCACATTTTCCAATGTAAATAGAATATGAAATAAAAGTTACAGTTCCAATATATTGAAATATAAGTTTAAATTTCTCAATGTAAATAAAATTGGAATAGAAAATTACATTTTTCAATGTAAATAAAAGGATTAGAAATTATTTTAATGAATGGATTTTCGTTGGAAAGAATTATGAAACCAAATATACATTTTGTGTAATTTGAAAGATAAAAGAAACATATATTGTTATGTTTGGGATGTGTATGTAAATTAAAATAAAAATAAGCATTATTGTGTGTCATGTTATACCTAGCATTATATATACAAATAGGGATATTCTATGTTAGAAAAATATAGGGAATGGAATGGATGAAGGAATTATATATAATTTTATATATATATATATATATAGAAATTAAAATCAAATGAACCGAGCGTGGTAGTTCCCGTCTTAGAATCGTGTCTTTAATTGAATATACCAAAATATCCGACCATCGGATTTTCCCTAAACTGAAACCGTTAGGTTCGCCTTGGGAAGATCATTCCAACGATATGAATTGTGTTAAATTCCAACGGTTAGATTTAGTGAAATGTGTAAATCAAATTTAGTTGAAAATAGCACCAGGGTCGCCCATTGATCAGAAGCGTTGTTAAATTGATTTGAGCTATTTTTATTTATATAAATAGCAATAGATTGTTATTAATAATGATAAGAAATGATTTATTATATATATGCGAGGATCATTTGAAAAGTCCGAGTTCAATCTCATTTCAAATGATCATTCGTCGATCTAAGTCGAAGAGTTGAAGACAGTGATTGAAGACCGACGATCTTCATGTCGAATGGATAAGTTACCATTGACGCCCATGATTGGAGTAGCTACCTTGAAGGGGCTACAATGGTGACCGTCCAGACTACTTGTTGGTTGTTCGGATATGCGAGGAATAAGGTGCCTCCTGTTTCGTTCAGACCTAGAACGGACTTGAAAATGGATTGTATGTCTAACGTTGTATTCCTTTATACGGTATTCGTTGATCTATGCTAAATATATATCTGTTTGGTGTATAACACCATTCTCTAAGACGTACGAGCTTAGGGGTTATATATTGGTAGGAATCAATGGTATTGTAACACCCCGTGTATTCTATAGCTGTGAAATTAACAAATTAAAGTATAATTAATTCGAAATCAAAGAACTAAGGGAAACAGGTTACGCCATTGCGTTCTTCTTGAAATTCTGCTTGAGATAGAGTCTGAGTTTGCGTAAATTGGACTCCGTATGAAAAAGATATCCTTAAATTAAAAATTGCAGCAAAACATGGAAAAAGAGGAATGAGAAAAGAATAATGTTTAGCATTGTTCTAACTTTTGTAAGCAAAAGACTTAGTAGCTCATTTGGTTGGAACACATGACTTGCATATAAGAGGTACAGAGTTCGATCCCCGCCAGCGCCTTATTTTTGTTTTGGGGGAATGGCTTAAAATAGCCTAGTGTGAATGCAGTTCAAAAAGTGGTTTAGTGTGAAAATGGGTAATTGGGAAGATAGATAATATATATATATATATATATATATATACACATATACCTATACATACATATATATATATATATATGACATGTACGTATCATGAGGCGTATGTTGCGCATTTTTGCCTGCCAAGAATTGTTTTTTTTATAAGTGGCCTCCTCTAATTGGATTCATGACAAATTAAAGGAAAGAAATATTTAACATATTCGTACATATGTGCATTTATGTCATAAACTTACAAATTAAATAAAGATGTGTGGATGCAAGCAGTGAAAAGAAAGGTTTATGCATAATATTTGTATGCAGTAAATGGGGATTTTCAAAGAGGAAGAATATGAATAGGTTAGACTTAATTTTCTATTAATAGGAATGTCATTTATAAACCTGCAATTGACATCAATGTGGCACTAAATAAGAAAAATATGGTATGTGATATTATTTTGTGAACATAACATGCAAGCATATTAATATGACGAATATTTATCTGGCATTTAATTTAAAGATATGTCAATAGGGCATTGATTTGAAAACATGCTATTAACATTTATCTGTACATGTTAATTTGAGAAATATATAAATATGTTGAGAAATATATAAATATGCTAATTTACAATGAAAAGGATACAATAATATTGTCATTCTTGTTAATTGACATGTATATATGAATAATTAATGTATACGGTAAAAGGAAAGATGTATCTATTAAATACGTATTTATGTTTGATGGATTGGCAATAAATAATGAATGTTGATAATGTACATTAAGGGAGTAATTATGGCATAAGTGTGTTAGGAATTATTTATATATAGAATTTGTCCTAAATGAGAAATGTGTACATTGTAGGAAATATATATATATATATGCTAAAACATGGAATTGCATGTAATTGGCCACTTCTGAAATTGATGGCCTTGATTTACCCTAGCATCATCGGACGGCTCAAATTAACTTGCAACTCTATAAAAATGACCCTAGACTCTACCTAGGTTTCTTACACAATTCTCTAGCCTCCATTGCTCTCTTCTTCTAATAAAAATAAAAATAAAAATGGCGTCGCTGCTCTACTGGAATTAAAACTAGAAGATAATCAACATCAACCTAAGCAACTCAATTCAAACTAGAGATTAAAGTTTCTGCAAAGATTCTACAACAAGTTAAAGTTCTTTCTTTAATCCAATCAAGGCAAGTACAGTTATTCTCCGCTATAAACGTTAATTATAATTTTGATATGCATTTAAATCTGAGTTTGAGGTTGTATTCTCTTCTGTTAGATCTGTTTTCTGTGACTGTTCTATATTCCTTTCTTCTTTTCTGTTTCTATAGCCAGGCTACCACGAGCTTGTGCCTAATCTCATAAGAGATGAACGTATGAATGCAAGTTTTGGGATGAATGATGAGAAATTTGACAAAACCAAATTGAATGTATGACTTTAGGACTGAGGCATAAAATATATTGGACATATGACTTGGGATTGGTGCATAAATTTGACTATGAACATAAAATTTATGCATGTTGTATGAATAGTTATGTTGTAATTTAGACCTGTAATTAATTAGAAAAAAATAAGCATATGTTATAAACTAGTTTTAGACCTATGCATATTTTGTGATAAAAGAAGAAGAGGAACCACTGTAAAGATTACATATGATTTGAGGCTTTGGACAAAATGCATATAAAAAGGAAAGATCTGATTTTTAGAGGATATGGTTTAAAGATTTATATTATTGGGGATAGTTTGCATAATGATTCATGACATGAAAAGAAGGAAGATATGGAAACTTAAGATTTACTTTAATTAGGATATCTATTATTGTAATTACACCTAAATAGGGATTTTTGGATATATGACATGCATTGAAATTAATGGTTATATTTGGTATAATTTATATGTGAATCTGCTGTAAAATGCTAGTTTAACAAAAATTGGAACATATGTTATATGGCAAATTATGTCCATATTCTGCGAGTATATGTTGTGAATCATGACAATTATGTAGGCATATGAATTTAGGCTAATTTATGACTAGGCAAGGCATGTAAATAGAACCTTTGGAAATATTAAATTTGCTAAATCTGCTAATTTGCCAAGTTGCCTAAACTGCTAGTTTTGTTATATTGCCTAGACTGCTAATTAGATTGAAATGCCTAATCTGTTAAATTTGTCGGTTGAAATGCCTAACCTGTTATATGCAAAATTCTGCTAAGTTGCTAAATCTGTAAAATCCGTTAATTCATATAAAATCTGTTATCTGCTATGTTGATATAATCATTCTGTTATTGATATAATCTGAATTGGCATATATATTGGACGTGCGCATAAACGGTAAATAATTAATTAATTGGCCGCAAAGATGAACATGGCTAACTCGAGGTTAGAATGAGTTTGCGGCGTAAATCTGCCCGGAACCGCCCGGCACATCCAGTGGCCGCAAACAATAGGTTCTAATGTGAGAAGTTAGTCATAACATGCGTAAGACACGAGGTTAGGTCTGGCTTGTGGCAGAAGTCTGCCCAGAACCGCCCGGCATATCCAGCGGCCACAAGCTACCGACCTAATGTGAGAGGTCTGTGCATTAATAATTAATTAATGCAAATCTAAGATAAGAATGACATCTAAAACGTATTGGGGAAAATAGGGTTAAACCAATGGGGTTAATAGATGTAGTAAAACCCGTCCATGAATCTGTAGGCCCAATACAAAGTTAGACAAATCTGAAAAGTCTGTACATCTGACCCGTCAGTCTGAAAACTTGTTAACTAAATTTGTGAATTAGTAAATCTGAATTCTGTATGTCTGAACTTGTAAACAAGTTAATCTGAAATCTGTTAGTCTGGGGACACAAGGTTAGGAGGGGAATTACTTGTGTCATCTGTTGTTTGGGACCCATATTAGTCAGTAACCCTTTCTGGTATCAAAACTTTGACCCAACAGTAGGTAGGGTACGGGCACGCTTACTGAACTAATTATAAGTGGTTCATTCTGATAATGGCGAGGGGTGTTGATGGTGCGTTCCAACCGGGTCATGTGCGTGCATGGATCCCGGTCTGCCTCTGAGGATGTAAGACGCCGTGACATCTGTAAATAGGTCTGTGCCAATTGGTTGTCACTTTAGGGAGTGATACACCCTACTGTGGGGCCGACACAGGATATTTATGTATTAGGGAGCCGATCGCTTGGGGTAGGGTTTTAGGGTACGCTTAGTTCTGTCTGTTTCTGTTGGTACCGTCTGTTTCTGTTGGGTGGTAACACCTGTCTGTTTCTGTGTGGTACCGTCTGTTCGGGTGGTAAAGGCCCATTACTAGTGTACACCTAATTCCACATTCTGTTTCCATAGGGATAAATCTGTTTCTTCTTCTGTCTGTTTCTGATCGGGTAGTAAAGGCCCATTATTAGCATTCTGTTTCTGTTAAAGTATTCTGTACCCGTTCCTGCTTCAATTTAGACATTAGGGTGACACCTAATTCTGTTATACTAGTATTAGTGCAGGGAAGTGTAAAACAATAGTTTATTTCATTCTGTTTTTCTGTTATATCTGCTACACCTGTTATAGTTATCTCACATCCAGTTTTATGTTCATATCATATTATTATTATCTGTTCATATGCTGAAAATCACTGGACTTGCCAGACTTTTTGTCTGACCCTTGTTGTTTCGCCTTCTTTCTTCCGTTTCCCCCCCAGGTTATCCAAGGAGGGAAATACTTTAGCTTGATCCGGATTTCTCTTTGCTTGAAGTGCTTAAAGTATGGCTTGGCTCTGTATAGCTTCCGTTCCATGGGGATTATGATTTTAAACTATGCATTTTGAAGGCTTTTGTACAAGACTGATATTTTGTACTTGAATTCTGAAATTGAAAGGATGTAACCATACTAATTTCTGTTTCCGCTGTAATAAAGTTAAAAATTTTCAAGTACTGTTTTATCTGTCTTGTAAGTTTCTGTTCTGTTTACTAAAATGCTCCACCAAAGTTAAGGCATTCCCTTTGTGAGTGACCTTAACGGAGGTGGGGTGTTACACTTGGTATCAGAGCAAAAGGTTACCGGATTTGATAAAGAATTTTTGAAAACTATTTTCAAAAAGGTTTTGAAAAGGAAGTATTTTCAAAAGTAAAGCTTATTTTGAAAAATGTAGTCCCCTAAGCCATATATCTATCTTTTGATCCTCTGCTTGAATCCTTGTTTCCTTCTTTCTTGAGTCTCTAGGGCTCCCGGTTTTCTGGGAGGTAACCTCATCGAAGGGCAAAGTAGTGCCCGACTTCCATCAATAGCTGTAGTAGTTTCACCTGCGGCTAGTTTTCTTTAGAGCTTTGAAGGATTTTTCCGAGCGATGGAGGCAGCTTTCGAGGGATTGGTCAGCATGTTACACAAGGATAGTAAAGATGAGAATGATGAGGTTTGGCTAAGGAGCACAACCCAAAGGTGAGAAACTCATATAGACTTAGTTCACAATGGAGGCAAAAGGGAAACACAAAAGAAGGAAGGAAAGTTTGAAGATAAGGAGGAGGAAAGTGTTTTACTTACGGAAGCTCGACTCATCTGAATAAGGATTACCGAAAGAGGAAGGGGAGGGCGCTTGCTTCAACTGTAGGGAGATGGGACACTTCACTAGGGACTGCCCGAAGAGACGAGGACAAGGAGGGCAGGCGAACACTCTTGAGGCTAGTGGCTAGGATAGAAATAGGAAAATTTCTATAGTAGGTTTAATTTCTTTATCTGATTATGGAGTTAAGACTTTTTCTGATTCTGGTATTTTGATTTTGTAATCGATACTCTGCACTTTAATACTAGTATTATTTCTGAATTCCGCTGTAGACTCAGACCCATAAGGGTTATGGATCATCTGTTTGGGACTGGGGTTTGAGGGATATCTGTGTTAGGCGTCAAGTATGACGCATACATTCTGAGTTTTCGTGGGGTATGATTTTATCATGCTTAGCTTCCTAAGAATCATTAGGGAACCCGATCTGTGCCAGTAGTCTGTAAATATCTAAATACTTTTTATAGGATTTCCAGTTTCGACATTGTCTAAAGAAGGTACTCCTCTGGGTGTCAATTTGATGTTGGTTTCGGTCTTTGGGGCCGATACTTAGGACGCATGTCTAATGGGAACCAAATTTTCGTTCTATCTGTACTCGCTTCCATTATTCGACTGTATCCTATCGATCGAATATTTGAACTTTAGGTAGAAACTAATGGGTGTAAACATGTGTTTGAGACATGTTATGTTTGATGGTTGCAAGTGGATGCAAGTGGTTGCTAGTGGTTGCTCGTGGATGCATATACACACACTAGGCACTAGATCGGCTCGAAAGCACTTTCATACTGCATATGGATGTGTGAGCATTTTTAAATTTTTATGGATGCAAAATGGTTGAATCAGCATATGGATGTTGCATATGAATGAGCAGGTGTGCACTCATATAGAAATGATATGTCTCAAGTAGGAAAATTTGCATACATATTGGACTCATGGCACTAACATGATTTGCAATAAGGAGGTCGACTGAATCAGTGGGCCGCCTGATTTTGCATTAGATACGGACATGAACACACACTGTGCATTTAAACATGAAAGCATTAGAAGTCTATAAGGACAATGGATGCTTGTGGATGATGGTTGAGTAGATGGGTGATTGGATGGTAGGACACATTCTTCTTAACTTGAAGATTTCGGGGACGAAATCCTTTTAAGTGGGGGAGAATGTAACACCCCGTGTATTCTATAGCTGTGAAATTAACAAATTAAAGTATAATTAATTCGAAATCAAAGAACTAAGGGAAACAGGTTACGCCATTGCGTTCTTCTTGAAATTCTGCTTGAGATAGAGTCTGAGTTTGCGTAAATTGGACTCCGTATGAAAAAGATATCCTTAAATTAAAAATTGCAGCAAAACATGGAAAAAGAGGAATGAGAAAAGAATAATTTTTAGCATTGTTCTAACTTTTGTAAGCAAAAGACTTAGTAGCTCATTTGGTTGGAACACATGACTTGCATACAAGAGGTACAGAGTTCGATCCCCGCCAGCGCCTTATTTTTGTTTTAGGGGAATGGCTTAAAATAGCCTAGTGTGAATGCAGTTCAAAAAGTGGTTTAGTGTGAAAATGGGTAATTGGGAAGATAGATAAAAATATATATATATATATATACATATACGTATACATACATATATATATATATGACATGTACGTATCATGAGGCGTATGTTGCGCATTTTTGCCTGCCAAGAATTGTTTTTTTAATAAGTGGCCTCCTCTAATTGGATTCATGACAAATTAAAGGAAAGAAATATTTAACATATTCGTACATATGTGCATTTATGTCATAAACATACAAATTAAATAAAGATGTGTGGATGCAAGCAGTGAAAAGAAAGGTTTATGCATAATATTTGTATGCAGTAAATGGGGATTTTCAAAGAGGAAGAATATGAATAGGTTAGACTTAATTTTCTATTAATAGGAATGTCATTTATAAACCTGCAATTGACATCAATGTGGCACTGAATAAGAAAAATATGGTATGTGATATTATTTTGTGAACATAACATGCAAGCATATTAATATGACGAATATTTATCTGGCATTTAATTTAAAGATATGTCAATAGGGCATTGATTTGAAAACATGCTATTAACATTTATCTGTACATGTTAATTTGAGAAATATATAAATATGTTGAGAAATATATAAATATGCTAATTTACAATGAAAAGGATACATTAATATTGTCATTCTTGTTAATTGACATGTATATATGAATAATTAATGTATACGGTAAAAGGAAAGATGTATCTATTAAATACGTATTTATGTTTGATGGATTGGCAATAAATAATGAATGTTGATAATGTACATTAAGGGAGTAATTATGGCATAAGTGTGTTAGGAATTATTTATATATAGAATTTGTCCTAAATGAGAAATGTGTACATTGTAGGAAATATATATATATGCTATAACATGGAATTGCATGTAATTGGCCTCTTCTGAAATTGATGGCCTTGATTTACCCTAGCATCATCGGACGGCTCAAATTAACTTGCAACTCTATAAAAATGACCCTAGACTCTACCTAGGTTTCTTACACAATTCTCTAGCCTCCATTGCTCTCTTCTTCTAATAAAAATAAAAATAAAAATGGCGTCGCTGCTCTACTGGAATTAAAACTAGAAGATAATCAACATCAACCTAAGCAACTCAATTCAAACTAGAGATTAAAGTTTCTGCAAAGATTCTACAACAAGTTAAAGTTCTTTCTTTAATCCAATCAAGGCAAGTACAGTTATTCTCCGCTATAAACGTTAATTATAATTTTGATATGCATTTAAATCTGAGTTTGAGGTTGTATTCTCTTCTGTTAGATCTGTTTTCTGTGACTGTTCTATATTCCTTTCTTCTTTTCTGTTTCTATAGCCAGGCTACCACGAGCTTGTGCCTAATCTCATAAGAGATGAACGTATGAATGCAAGTTTTGGGATGAATGATGAGAAATTTGACAAAACCAAATTGAATGTATGACTTTAGGACTGAGGCATAAAATATATTGGACATATGACTTGGGATTGGATGCATAAATTTGACTATGAACATAAAATTTATGCATGTTATATGCATAGTTATGTTGTAATTTAGACCTGTAATTAATTAGAAAAAAATAAGCATATGTTATAAACTAGTTTTAGACCTATGCATATTTTGTGATAAAAGAAGAAGAGGAACCACTGTAAAGATTACATATGATTTGAGGCTTTGGACAAAATGCATATAAAAAGGCAAGATCTGATTTTTAGAGGATATGGTTTAAAGATTTATTTTACTGGGGATAGTTTGCATAATGATTCATGACATGAAAAGAAGGAAGATATGGAAACTTAAGATTTACTTTAATTAGGATATCTATTATTGTAATTACACCTAAATAGGGATTTTTGGATATATGACATGCATTGAAATTAATGGTTATATTTGGTATAATTTATATGTGAATCTGCTGTAAAATGCTAGTTTAACAAAAATTGGAACATATGTTATATGGCAAATTATGTCCATATTCTGCGAGTATATGTTGTGAATCATGACAATTATGTAGGCATATGAATTTAGGCTAATTTATGACTAGGCAAGGCATGTAAGTAGAACCTTTGGAAATATTAAATTTGCTAAATCTGCTAATTTGCCAAGTTGCCTAAACTGCTAGTTTTGTTATATTGCCTAGACTGCTAATTAGATTGAAATGCCTAATCTGTTAAATTTGTCGGTTGAAATGCCTAACCTGTTATATGCAAAATTCTGCTAAGTTGCTAAATCTGTAAAATCCGTTAATTCATATAAAATCTGTTATCTGCTATGTTGATATAATCATTCTGTTATTGATATAATCTGAATTGGCATATATATTGGACGTGCGCATAAACGGTAAATAATTAATTAATTGGCCGCAAAGATGAACATGGCTAACTCGAGGTTAGAATGAGTTTGCGGCGTAAATCTGCCCGGAACCGCCCGGCACATCCAGTGGCTGCAAACAATAGGTTCTAATGTGAGAAGTTAGTCATAACATGCGTAAGACACGAGGTTAGGTCTGGCTTGTGGCAGAAGTCTGCCCAGAACCGCCCGGCATATCCAGCGGCCACAAGCTACCGACCTAATGTGAGAGGTCTGTGCATTAATAATTAATTAATGCAAATCTTAGATAAGAATGACGTCTAAAACGTATTGGGGAAAATAGGGTTAAACCAATGGGGTTAATAGATGTAGTAAAACCCGTCCATGAATCTGTAGGCCCAATACAAAGTTAGACAAATCTGAAAAGTCTGTACATCTGACCCGTTAGTCTGAAAACTTGTTAACTAAATTTGTGAATTAGTAAATCTGAATTCTGTATGTCTGAACTTGTAAACAAGTTAATCTGAAATCTGTTAGTCTGGGGACACAAGGTTAGGAGGGGAATTACTTGTGTCATCTGTTGTTTGGGACCCATATTAGTCAGTAACCCTTTCTGGTATCAAAACTTTGACCCAACAGTAGGTAGGGTCCGGGCATGCTTACTGAACTAATTATAAGTGGTTCATTCTGATAATGGCGAGGGGTGTTGATGGTGCGTTCCAACCGGGTCATGTGCGTGCATGGATCCCGGTCTGCCTCTGAGGATGTAAGACGCCGTGACATCTATAAATAGGTCTGTGCCAATTGGTTGTCACTTTAGGGAGTGATACACCCTACTGTGGGGCCGACACAGGATATTTATGTATTAGGGAGCCGATCGCTTGGGGTAGGGTTTTAGGGTACGCTTAGTTCTGTCTGTTTCTGTTGGTACCGTCTGTTTCTGTTGGGTGGTAACACCTGTCTGTTTCTGTGTGGTACCGTCTGTTCGGGTGGTAAAGGCCCATTACTAGTGTACACCTAATTCCACATTCTGTTTCCATAGGGATAAATCTGTTTCTTCTTCTGTCTGTTTCTGATCGGGTAGTAAAGGCCCATTATTAGCATTCTGTTTCTGTTAAAGTATTCTGTACCCGTTCCTGCTTCAATTTAGACATTAGGGTGACACCTAATTCTGTTATACTAGTATTAGTGCAGGGAAGTGTAAAACAATAGTTTATTTCATTCTGTTTTTCTGTTATATCTGCTACACCTGTTATAGTTATCTCACATCCAGTTTTATGTTCATATCATATTATTATTATCTGTGCATATGCTGAAAATCACTGGACTTGCCAGACTTTTTGTCTGACCCTTGTTGTTTCGCCTTCTTTCTTCCGTTTCCCCCCCAGGTTATCCAAGGAGGGAAATACTTTAGCTTGATCCGGATTTCTCTTTGCTTGAAGTGCTTAAAGTATGGCTTGGCTCTGTATAGCTTCCGTTCCATGGGGATTATGATTTTAAACTATGCATTTTGAAGGCTTTTGTACAAGACTGATATTTTGTACTTGAATTCTGAAATTGAAAGGATGTAACCATACTAATTTCTGTTTCCGCTGTAATAAAGTTAAAAATTTTCAAGTACTGTTTTATCTGTCTTGTAAGTTTCTGTTCTGTTTACTAAAATGCTCCACCAAAGTTAAGGCATTCCCTTTGTGAGTGACCTTAACGGAGGTGGGGTGTTACAGGTATGGTATGGATTGACAATGTGGCATGCTAAGATGCAAATGATCAAGGCTTTTGTTGAAAAGCAGGCCTTGTGTTTGACGATCAAAGCACAACTTGAATAAGCATAGCTTTGTGTATTACGTAGCTTCGCGAGCCTCACACCCCGGTTGGAGTCTAAAACGGGAGAAGGGAACGCAGGGAGAGCAACACGTTTCTTTCTGACTAGAAGTGTTGTTTGGGTTTTACACGGCCCAGCATTTTACTTATGTGGATGATGGAATGAGGCGCCTCGGATGATATGTCCTATAGGACTGGGAAACGTGTGTTCAAGATCCAAGGGTTCACTACGGGGAACCCTGAGAGATTAGCTAGAGTGTCTCGAATCGGTAAGGAGCTCCTCCCTAGCCTTGGCTCATGATGGAAGCCCAATTTCCAATACGACACCATGTGGTTTTGATTGTAGAACTAGTATGGCGACATAGTAGGATGGTGTACTATGCCGTCTATGATTGATACATTATGATTGAACTGTTTTTTTTTTTTGTTTGAAACTTATATACACTAGTAATAATATCAAACCCGTTTTTATCGTATCAAGCATTTTTTACCATTATAAGGTAAAACTCTATCCTCCGGTTTGCGTTGCATTATGTGATGGGACTTGGGTCTTATAATGGTTTCATTTTTCTAAAAAGCATTGCGTTGTTTAACGATTTACTTTAATTTATGCACCGGCAATCCATTGTAATAAAACCTGTTCCGCGGTAGCGGCGTGGTCCTTGGATTTGCCTTATTGCTATTAGTTATATTAATTAAGAATTCTCACACCAGTCCCATGACTAACCCGTTGTTTGTTTCCACCTTTGCAAACGCGGGTGCCCTCTTTTCCACATGGGAAACCGAGTAGTTTGTCTACAGGTCCTTATCTCGAGCAGGATTCTGGATTGAAGCCTAAAGCTGTGTTCAGAGCATAGAAGTCTTCCGCTGTTTATTGTATTTAAAATATTGTAATTTATCTTCCGCTGTAATTTTATTCGATGTACTCTGGTATTCTGTACTCTGATGTAACATTACTATGATATTTATAAAAGCCTGTTGTTGTTCTGATGTTGTTGTATTCCCAAAGTTAACGTATTCGGGTTTTGAACGGTCTCGGTCGATCTAACGATCGATCGGGTCCGGGCGAAAATCCGGGGCCGTTACACGTACTTTGGGGGGGAGGGGAAAATGTTAACCAGTATTTTCGTCCGGTTCCAAAAAGTACATAAGACCCACTCGACTTAACATGTCACGTGGTATTTAAGCTCCAAGAGTTGCCAAGACATTGAATGTTCAGGCCAATAAGAAGACGTGCCAGCAACAGCTTCATAACTCCGCATATCGCCTCACATACCCTCGCCTTGTCATCGCATCCTAAGGAGGCGGCGCCCGATGGACTCGTCGCATCGCTTTGGGATACGATTTTCGCATCTAAAGGAATGTGAAAATCGTATCCTATGAAGGGGATGCGATTTTCCTCCGAATACTCAATTGTGATCCGATTTTCTATGTGTACAAGCATGTGACGTGATTTTCTGCGGAGTGGTCCCCAAATCCTACCTACTCTCAACTAATCACTCCACTATAAATACCCCAAGCTCATTTGTTACAAGGCTTGGAAATTTGTTGATTTAACATCTCCATAGAGCTCCAAGGGACCTGTCTAATGGCATCTCCACTTTAAGGAAGAAGAAGAATAAAAGTGGCCATATCCATATAAACACATATGATGACTATGACTTCAAATTACATGAAAACGCTTATAACTAAATGCCTAGAAGAGGCTCATAGTTTGTAAATCCTTGTTGTCAATAAAATATCTCCAGGTCTTCCAAAGACGACGTAGGCCCCCACACGAGACCGGACCGCTATAAATCCAAAGTGTTATTTTCTTCTTTCCTGCTCTTCTGCATCTATTCCTAGGCAGGTTACGATGAGGAGCAGGTTGGTTTTTGGCTAAAGTATTGAAAATCAGCCCGTTGTCTCCGATTATGTATGTTTCATTTTTGGGTTTGCTAGTACTCTACCTCTAGCATAGGCACTCCTGGTGAAGCTCCTAAGCTCTTGATCGTGTGTATGGTGATTACTACCCACCCAAGTATAGCTTGTACATCACTGAAATAGTATGCTACATCTGTCAGTCTGCATCATGCTTTTGGTATGGAGCTCGAGATGTTTGCTTACTGTAGTATGGTTTTCTCTGCCATATATATATATATATATATATATATATATATATATATATATATATATCTTATTTTGTCGTATACCTTTGCTTTAATTCATTGTGCAATCCAAGTGTTTGTACAGTTATTTAATGTATACATTATGTAATGTTTTGTGACTTTTGCCACTAGAAAATGTAATAGGAAATGTAACTGGCTAGGCCAGTACGACTATGCTACCTACGTAAAGACACATTTTGTAGTCTATTCATTTAGCTAGCTCCAGCGTTGTTAGCCTAACTAGGTTGAGTTGATGGAACAATGTAAACTTCGTAGGTGGTGGATCCGTCCACCTTAAAAACCGAATAGCTGATTGTTAACTAGCAATCACCTATACTATGCTGATTTTTTATTATTAGTTATAATAAAAGATGTTTGCGATAACTTTAAAAACCGGTCGGCTTTGCCAAAAAAAAGTTAAAAATTCACCTCCCGTCCAAATGAAAAATAAAATAAAATCTAGTTTTTTTTAAATTGCACTACAAGGAAAGATATCATTAGCACTAATAGGTGATCACGACCGCCACGGTCGTCGATTATATGTACGATGGCTACCCATTTATCAATCATCAAATTAAATAATTTATTTACTTATTTTTCATTATATTTTAAAAAAGTTTAGAAATACTATTCTAATTCCTAAACAACAAACAAGATAATTTGACACAATATTTTAACGTAACAACTATTCCGATTGATTAAGTACTTCTGGTGGTCAAACTTTATTCAAATATTTAACATTATTGAAATTTAACTCGTACGATCAATATATGCAACTTTTAGTTAATCCATTGGGCAACTTCAAAATTTAGTTTTGTGTAAATATATATTTAATTAATTATGAATTTTTAATTGTATACAGCATGATAAAATCATTGTATTTCCAAATTCTAACTGAGAGCCACAATATCAACCACTCCATTTCCGTTTTAGCGAAATTTCCGTCTTCAAAAGACAGAAAATTAGTACCTAAGAGAGACGAAGAAAGAGAGACAACTCTTGGTGAAGGAGAAAGCAATGTTCTTAAAATTCTATAGCAAATTGAATTACAAGAGGAGCATGTTGTAGCATACATTAAAACGACATGGCCAGAAACTTCGTCGGACGAAGGTGGTGCCAACCTTTAGATTATTTTAGGGGAATGGGGAAAAGTTGGATGTTGATGCTAGCCAACGTATATAGTGCCATCAGAGTTGGAAGTTGTGCACGTGAACATTGTGCATGTGTGTAAATGGCATTCAATTTTGTATTCGTGCTAATTTGGGTTTAGCATCGGATATGTTTTGTATAAATAGAGGGCACTGACCATTGTAAAACTTTTGGATGACTGAAAAATGGCTAACAATCTTGCATTTTATTCATTGCTCACTTTTATCCTTAACTCATTTTCCTTTATTTACCTCATGTCATGACACTGTTACTGAGCTTCTGCAACTATTATTTCTCCAACCACAATGTCCTCAATTCGAAGCGCCAAAAACAAGAGGAAAAGTCTACTAGATTGGTATCGGTGCAGAATGATGAAGCATTCTCTCATCAATCCCCATGGCCCTGATTTTGGTAAGCATGACGGCATAACCTTCCAATATTGACTTCGACGAAGAAAATGAATTTCAGCAGCGTCAGCAGCGAATCAATGAAGCGACCAAGACTTCTCTAAAACAGTTGCAAGAATCCTAACAAAAATTGGATGATTCACAACAAGATCTCCAACACAGCCTGCATGAAACTTCCCAAGATTTAAATCTCAAAATTGACCAAATATCTGAAGCCTTGAAATTGGTTTTACTAGGATTAAAATCCCTCTAAACAAATCCTCGTCAAAAAACCCGAACACCCACTTACGTTTCGCTCTTTCAAAAAATCCAAGAAATCACACCGACCATCAAAATTTCCCAAATCAAGCCCTAATCTACTTACCCACCTAAGCTTCTCCAACACACCACCATAAAACTTGAATTTCCTACCTATGATGGAAACGAGAATATTAAGGAGTAGGTTGAACAAGTTGATCATCTATTCGTCTTCCATCAAACACCAGAGAGGAATGGGTCCCTACATGTTCCTTCTACCTTAAAGGTGATGCACAAAGGCAGTTTAAATGGATAAGGAATATAAAAAGTGGAAGGATTAATTGAATTGAGTAAACTTTTTTGTGCATTTGCAAATCTAAAATAACCCACGATGGTTCAAGCCTACCTAACAAAATTCAAGCAATTCCATGGGTTTTTGGATCATTTGCACCTTGATTATGTCACTCATTAAGAGAATTCATTAATTTTCGTGAAGCGTTACAGGTAAACAGAAACAGAAACATTACAAAACAAATATAAAAATAACAGTGGAATAAAAACTAACTTTATCAATCATTGTTTACACCAAAAATGGTTTAAACACCCAAGGTACTAAACTGTACTTCACCAATTCGGTAAGAAATAAATGGAACTGTGTCTAATTAGCAATAAAAAGAAAAAAATGCGAGGAAAAGTAAAGTAGAGACAAGATTTAGAGTGGTTCAGCCATTAATGAGGCCTACGTCCACTATGAAGATGATTTCCTGTCTTATAATGAGAATTACAAGGTACATCAACTCTTGAACCTCATACATCTCTATATCCACTCAATATACCCTCGTTTATGTATTTTGATCTAGAGAATTATACGAGAGAATAATGAAGTTTGAGGAGAAGAAGAGTGGATGAATGATTGGGAGAGAAGATGCCTTCACTCTAAGATGGTCCTTGACGCCATGGCCAGATCTACGGTTGAGTATGAAGTTTAGCAGCATTTCGTGGTTTTTCCAAAAGCCCCACCAAACGTGGGTAGCCATCATGTATTTATAGGTGAACTCCTCTTGGTAGATGATCTGGAATCTGTTTATCCAAGCTATGGGTCGTTCATTCTGCTAATTACAACCATGCCACTGGACAGCTGTAGCCAGCTGTCTATATCGTATTCAGTGTTATGCGCGGACGACTTGCTGAGTGTCTCGAATAGCTGAACAGGTCCTTAAGTGCGGGCGTGGATGCTTTGGGAGATTTTCGTAAGAGCAGGGTGCGGAGCCGAGATTGATCCTCCTTTGTTCCTTGTGTGGCCGTTCTTCTTGAACCAAGGGCGCTCGTCCACTTGCTGCCTTTGTGTGGTGCCGCTTGGCTTTATGGTTTTGCTATGAGGTTGCTCTTGCTCATGCAGAACGGGTGACCTGTCTTATTTTAGTGCTTGAGTGGTTCTCAGGATATGCGGCCTTCATCTTTGTCGAATCGCCCTTCTCGTAGCCCGGTCGCACTGGTAGACTTGACCTGCCTTGGGTTTGGTATTTGGATCCCGCTCAGTGCGGTTGCGTTATGTACGACCAACCCTGGTAAGACCTGCCTTGTACCCTTTACCCAATGTGCGTATGGATTTTTAGGGATTAACACTTGCCTCTCGAAGCCTGTGATTTCTTTTCGATATGGAATTACTAGTTTTGACATATTTGATTGCACATTGGTTGATGATTTTGTCCTGACTTGCGAGGGGTCATTCGTGCCAAGTATTAAAATTACCTCGTCGTTGTGAATTGGCATGATCTTTTCTGGTTAGTGAGAGACTCGATACGTCTTTTGATTATTGTGCGAATAGTCGAGCTTCGGGATGCCGATGGCACTTGATGAGACACTTTCGTGTAGTAAGGAACTAAGTTGATATGGCGGGAATTTTCGGATGTACGCCTTTTAATCTTCATTATTTCCTCTTTTCTGTTCGTTTTTGATTGGTTTCCCCACGTATTTGTTTTGGTCGATTCCTCACTCATCTGGATGCTGGGCTCATTAATTTGACTGTTTGGCTGTTGGGCGACCGGATGAAAATACTACTCTGGCTTGTCAGCCCTTCTGTCTATCTTCTATGTGTTATATTGTTACATACTTCTCAAAAGAAAGCTTTAACGGCGACATCGTTTTGAGCGGTTTTCTTTTCCACTGGGATTCCCTTTGCCATTTCTGAAGATCAAAGTCATTTTATCATTCCAGTTTGCACTTGTGTGTGGCGTCGTCATCAAGGTTTCTGTAATTTTAAGATCGATTCAGTTGGGTTGCTCGCCTGAGCTTGAAACTGCTTATTTGCTTGTAAGCAAATTCCTCCCTTGATTTTATTTTAACCCCCTTTTTTGAGCATGAATTTGGTCGTACGACCCTGGGGTTTAAAGTAGGGTTTTTTCCTTTTTTCTAAAATTTCATAATTTCAGGGAGCCATTTATGTCGGACTAGGTCGGAAGGTTGGATCGAGAAGAGAGTTCTGACCAGGTTACATCTGCACCCCATGTTGTTTCTTCGATGGGTGCTACCCAAGAATTTTCGCAACCTCGTGCGCTTTTTGAAGAACCCAGTGAGAGGCCCTCGACGGAACTTTCGCCTAGTTAGTTCCGTCAGTTGTGCAAGCAATTTAGAATTTCGGAAAAGGAAGAGGCCAGGCTGCCTACGAGAAAGGAGTTCGCTGACAACCCCCTAAATGATTTGTTGCTGTTACTCATGGTATGTAGAAAAGTGGAGCAGTTCCTCCCTTTAGCCCTTACATAGAGATGATTCTTCGGAATTTATCCATTGGCCCACACCAGTTACACCCCAATGGTTACGCGATTTTGACAAGTCTTTATGTCCTTTTTATGAGAGAGAAACGTCGGGCTCCATCGTTTATGGATATACGCTCATTGTATGCTTTTAGGACAAGAGGCCAGTGTCCCTTATTTGTCTTCATGGAAAGCCGGGGTCTGAAAATAATCATTGGTTTAGAGGACAGTGTGTGTGGATTTCCCAATCAATGCTTCTTTGTCCGATGCCCCGTTAACTTCTGCGACCTCTGGAAGGCGGTCGGTGAGTATCTTTATTCCATGAATTCCAGCTTGTTCTTTCTTTCTAGGACTTTTGTTTTTCTAAAAGTCCTTTGGGTGTATTGTAGTGCTTCCCGATCAGAGCATACCCTTTGACTAGCATCTATGCAAC
This sequence comes from Allium sativum, assembly GCA_030737875.1. Lineage (NCBI taxonomy): Eukaryota > Viridiplantae > Streptophyta > Magnoliopsida > Asparagales > Amaryllidaceae > Allium > Allium sativum. The sequence goes on from CM060921.1 coordinate 744,913,305, forward strand.
TCGTTATTAGCCGTCAATAAGGAGCAGAGGAACAGGAAATTTTTTATTAATGAAGGGTTCCCGAGGCAATACAACTTGCTTTTATCTCCGCGCACCCTCCCGGTGGACGCTTCTGGCAAAAAGAAAAATATCAGCAAATCCCCTGCCAAAAAATCTTCGGAAGAAGGATGTTCTAACGTCATGGGGAGCAGCGAGGCAACTTCTAGTAGCAGAGCGATCCCTTTCCATAAATTTGTATCCAGGCGCCCAAAGCGCAAAGGCTCCAAGAATTCGGTAGCCTCGTGCGAGGAAGATGGGTCTTTGCCAGAGGGAGCCGCTCGAGGACAGGTTCGGGAAGCGGAGAGGACTCTTCTAAAGAAGACCAAGGAGAAGATGGTTTGGAAGCCTCGAAAGGCCTTGATCCTTCCAACTCGGCTGGAGAGCTTGCTCAAGGTAAAATTGCTATCGGGACGTTCATATTTCAAAACTTTTTGATCGTGAGGACTTTTTGGGTAAAATCCCCTTGCTTTTGGGTCAAAGTGATATCTCAAAAGGCATTTAACCGTTTTGGCATGTTGTTTTTATGCTTTTCTTTTTGATGTATCCTCTTTCTGGCTTCTTTTCTCATCTTCACACAACCACAGTGCTTAGTTTTTCTTTTCTTTCCTAGATCCAGGAATGAAGTCACCCCTGTCGGAAATTTTCTCTCAGCAATCTTCTCTTGTTGATCCATAGAGTATCTTGCAATCTAGTCGCTCCCACCGTCTCAAGCGCTCTCGTCCATCTTCAGACCTTCCAACCTAAGATGCTCTTGAAGTACCACTGTCGAGTTTGATAAAGAAGAAGAAGCACGATCATTCTCGGGTATCTGGAGGAGAAAAAAGGATACCGAGAAGAGAGGAGATAGCGATAAACAAGCTGGGTTCGATGGATTTTCTGTACCGGTTGAATTCCCATATCCCAGTTCCTTGACTCTTGCGAAGTCGTTGATTAGATCCCCTACTTCAGACTCGCCTGTTCTTTGCAAATCCAGGCAATTCGTGACAGACCTCCCTACAGAGTTACCCCTGGTAATCCTGAGTTGAAGGACAGGTTCGGAGATTAGGACCTGAGGGGAGGGGACCTCGACGTAGATTTGTTTCCATATGATGATCAGAACGCTGTTGGGGAGTTGAGCGCCGTAAAAACCTATGTGACCTCCCAACTTTCTATTGTCATGGGTCAGCTTGAAGTTCAGCTTGATGAAGCCAAACATACTTCCAAAAAACGACTCGAGTCTTAGGATAAATTCTGCTTTGAATTTCAGAAGTTGACTACTCAGCATCTTGAACGTATTGAGCTTCTGGAGAACGTTAAAATCGAATTATGTCGTGTGATTGAAAGTCAAGCGGCCGAAATTGCATTCTTTAAGGATGGGAACAGCAAGACGAGTAGCCTGGAGGCTGACAATAGAGGATTTCAGGAAGAGATTGAAGGCGCCAAAAGACAACTTGACGAAGCTCAGTCCGACCGTGAGCTAGTTGAATCTCAATTAGCTTCTGCACGACAAGATGCAGTTTCTTGTCGGCGGGAGAATGCGATGCTTGAAGGTAGGCTTGTCTTTCAAAATGGGACCCTAGAAGCTTTAGAAGGACATAAAGCAAGGCTAACTGATGATCTTGAGCAGGCCCGAAATAAAGCTAAAGAGACCCTATTTCGATTTTACACCCTCAGCGTTATGACCCGAGGAAGCTTGAGTTATTTGAACAAAGATTTCCCCGTACATTAGCCCTTGTTTGGGAGGAGGTGATCAAGTACTCCAAAGGTAAGGAAGATAGTGCTCTTCAAGAAGCCCTCCTTGAGGCTAAAGATCACGAAACTTTGGAAGAAGGCAAGAGAATGTTGGCTGATGAACGAGCTCGATCCTTTGGAACAGTAGTCTGGAATGTTGCTCTTGTTCGTGCTCCTAGTCCTGTGGGGAAATGAAGCTTTGGGAGAAGCAATTACTCTGACCGAACTTCCCATTGCTGATCAAGGTACTTCCGAGGTTCGTTTGGTTGATGGCCATGATGTCCCCGAAAAAATTGTCATATGATATGTTGTTGTTTTGTATTTTAAAAGTTCCAACTTCAAGAAAATGTTTTTGTTATGCGTTATCGTTGAAGTGTTATAACTTATCGTAATTTATTCGTTTGCGTTGTATTGCTTTTTTATCAGTCGCACGATGATTATGATTTTACACCGTACGTCGTTCAATATTGTTGATTTGATTTAAACTTAGGACATCGTATTTTCATTTTGGCCCCTTCTTTGAGGGGTTCAGTTCTTCTTATGCATATGTTCGTGTTTTTATTTGGTCTGATAGTTCAAACTTTTGATGTTCATTTTTGGATAAGTGCCCTTATAAGGCGTAGACATCCTGTTGTACATTTAATCTCGTTCCCTATTGACTCGGTTTCCCAAGCCCTTTGAAAACATGATTAAACGTACATTATATGTTCAATTAAGGTATTTTTTATGTATCCAATCCCATATCTCACTAACTCAGTGGTCCGAGCCCTTCGGAGACTGGTTTTGGATACGTGCCCCCTGGGAGGACTTGGGTTACAATTTTCGACCCAATTTCAATCTTATTTTATCCGGCATGTTATGATCAAATAGAGACCTAGATTTGATACCCCCAAATGGCTAGGATTTCTGATACCCCCTTTCGGCTAGGATTTCTACTGTTGTAGTCCGTCCTTGGCTTTGTTTGACTTGGTTAACAACAAAGAACAATGATGGCCACCTTCCTTTTGGTCGGGTTTTGTTTTGTGCTGGTCCTTCCAGCGTGCTTATGGGACTATTCGATCCTAGGACTGGTGTTATCCAGCCTAGGTTTTTTTTCTTCTTTCTTTAAGAAAAGAAAGGAAAGAGCACAACCTCCAGATTCAATGTGCTCTTCGTGAATTATTTTGGAATGGGCATTTCCTTTTGAGTTCTGCAGGACGACGGGCTTGATTACCCTGCCTTTTTTGACCAATGCTCTTGATGCTCGATGCACGACTTGCCCTACATCAGAGACCAATTTTAACATTAGCTTGTAAACAATTTATGAGATTATAATCCACGTGCAAATGTCTTTCATCATGTAGAGTTTTTACTTAACATAATAAGACAAAAAAGGGGGGAATCGTAGATTACTTCCTGGAGATACAATTGGGAAAGACAAAATACATAAGTAGTAAATAAAGAGAAGGATGGTTGCGCATTCCTGCTATGGATGTTGGACCGTGTCCAGCGGTAATTAGTCAATTATTTGTCGTAAGTCTTCGGGCGCCTGGGTTATCTTGCGCGACCCGGCCTGAACAACAACCTTACCTTGCCGCTGGCTTTCTGATGTGTTTTGTGGACTCGTAACATATTGTTGTTGTTGATTTTTCCGGATGAGCCCCTCAATCAAACTTCTCAAGTGTCGACATTCATTTGTGTTGTGTCCTAGCTGATTATGAAATCGGAAGAACTTTCCAGAATTCGAATATTGGTCAGTGATTCTTTGCGGTTTTACCTGAGGGAACATGCCTGAGTCCTTCGTGGCAGAGTAGATTTTTTCTAGGGTTTCATTCAGGGGAGTCAATTCTGAATGCCTGAAGAATTTTGACTTCTTGTGTACTTCACTGTCTCTTCCGTCAAACCCTCTCCTATGCCCAGAATTATCCTTCTGAATTATCTGAGAAGATTCGTCGTTCTTCCCTTCTTTAATAATACTATTCCCCGCGTCCTTCTGAGCATTCAGGATATTGGTTTCCACGCTCATGTACTCTTCAGCTTTCTTGTAGAACTTTTTTAGAGTCTTTGGTTTCTCCATCTTGAGCCAATTTCCAAATTATGATTTCTTATCGATGGCTCCTCTTAGGGCCGCAAGCAAATACCAAGGTTCTGGATCTACGACCTCCACTGCTGCAGCGCGGAAGCGTGTAAGGAAAGCTCTGATGGTTTCTCCAGGCTGCTGTCACTTCCCTTGCTTTGGTGGCCTGCTACCGGAATTGATCCTGAAATCTCCTCGCTAGATCTGCAAACTGGTCGATACACATCGGTGGGAGTCTGGTGAACCATAGTGAGGCCACACTTTGCAGGAAAACGGGAAAGTATAAGCACTTGATTTCGTCAGTTGCTCTATCTCCATTCATGTGCTGGTCGTATTTGAACAGGAAAATAGTTGGATCTTCGACTCCGCTGTAAGGTGCTATTGTTGGTGGTATAAATTTCGTCGGGAACTTTGCTAGATGGATCTCCTCCGTGAATGGATTTTTGCTGGGGGAAACTCCCATTCTTTCTCCTTATGCTTTTGAGCAGCCTTCACCTTCATTACTCGCTGAAATAAATCTGTGATGCGCCTTTCATCGCCCGCTTGTCCATCTGAATCGATACTGATGTTTGCGTGGCCACGGCTTAAGCTTCGGCGCCTCGCATCCTTCTTGAGGGAGGCTATGTTGGGGCGATTAGTCGCACGTTCTTCTTTGCGCTGTGGAGATCATACCTTAGGATCCCCATCCCCGGCCTCTTCCCTATCTCTCACTGGGCTGTGAGGTCGTCCAGGGTCTGAGGCTGATGAGTCCTCTTTTTCGTCATCATTATCCATAACGTTTGAGGGTAACAAACTGGCTTGACTATTGGTTAGGACATCAAACCTTTCCATTATCATCTTCGCTGTATTACCCATTTTCTCGTTCAAGCCGGTTACAACCACATCCAAATCATCTCACGTGACAGATGGCCCGAGAGTTTTCCCAGCCCCTTGGTTCAATATTGGAGGTGTAGCTTCATTACGTTATCATCCTCGACGATCGCAGTGACTTTAGAGGATTTACCGCTTTTCTTCGATCTAACCATGATTTCGAAAGAGAAAACAATTTTAGGACATTTTGATTGCCGAATTACAAAAGGAAATTATGAACACAGCCTCATGGTGGGCGCCAAACTGTTTACACCAAAAATGGTCTAAACACCCAAGGTACTCAACTGTACTTCACCAATTCGGTAAGAAATAAATGGAACCATGTCTAATTAGCAATAAAATGTAAAAAATGCGAGGAAAAGTAAAGTAGTGACAACATTTAGAGTGGTTCAACCATTAACGAGGCCTACCTCCACTATGAAGATGATTTCCTGTCTTATAATGAGAATTAAAAGGTACATCAACTCTTTAATATCATACATCTCTATATCCACTCAATATACCCTCTTTTAGGTATTTTGATCTGGAGAATTATACAAGAGAATAATGAAGTTTGAGGAGAAGAAGAGTGGATGAATGATTGAGAGAGAAGATGCCTTCACTCTAAGATTGTCCTTGACGCCATGGCCAGATCTGCGGTTGAGTATGAAGTTTAGCGTCACTTCGTGCTTTTCCAAAAGACCCCCTAAACGTGGGTAGCCATCGTGTATTTATAGGTGAACTCCTCTTGGTAAATGGTCTGGAATCTGTTTATCCAAGCTGTGGGTCGTTCATTCTGCTAATTACAACCATGCCACAAGACAGTTGTAGCCAGTTGTCTATATCATATCCAGTGTTATGCGCAGACGACTTGCTGAGTTTCTCGAATAGCTGAGTGGGTCCTTAAGTGCGGGCGTGGATGCTTTAGGAGATTTTCGTAAGAGCGGAGCGCGGAGCCGAGATCGATCCTCCATTGTTCCTTGTGTGGCCATTCATCTTGAACCAAGGGCGCTCGTCCTCTTGCTGCCTTTGTGTGGTGCCACTTGGCTTTATGGTTATGCTATGAGGTTGTTCTTGCTCGTGCAGAACGGGCGACTTGTCTTATTTTAGTGCTTGAGTGGTTCTCAGGATATGTAGCCTTCATCCTTCTCAAATCGCGCTTCTCATAGCCCGGTCGCACTGGTTGACTTGACCTACCTTGTGTTTGATATTTGGATCCCGCTCAGTGCGGTTGCGTTATGTACGACCAACCCTGGTAAGACCCGCCTTGTACCCTTTATCCAATGTGCGTATGGATTTATAAGGATTAACAATCATAAAGCATCGTGGTTCAAAACATCATATGTCTGCATTACATAAAAACCAGTACATCATAAAAACTTCTGTCTTGCTTTTAAACATTAATGTACAAAGTAAAAGAAGCAAAATCCCCAAATAAAAGCATAACCATAGTAGCAAAGATAAGAGCTTGAGCAAATCTAACAGCTCTAGCAAAATGATAGCAGAATCCTTGATAAGCATGAGTATTCCCACCCTGAGAATATGGGGGGAACAGAAGAAAGAAGAGGAAACAAAATGGGTGAGGAATAAAGTCTGGCGAGTCCAGTTACTTTTAGCAAGTAAACAAGTAAAAGTAGTAAGACAGGCATATAAAGTGGATGAGTAAGATAACACCATAAAAGGCAGGTATGACAAGGTAAACATAATAGAGTGTATACCTTGTGTCTTAGCATGTCTCGTATTTGTGCACCTAGCCTCTCACATTAGATTCACCACTTGTGGTCGCTAGATATGTCGGGCGGTTCCGGGTACACTTCCACCACAAGTGTAATCTAACCTCGTGTATAGGCGCAGTTACAGTTTCTAATTACTGTAATCTTAGGCATTTCTTTATTAACCATTTCTTACCTATGTCGTTATAGGTTTCATTCCCCTTTTTCCCAAATATGTTCATAGTGAATTATATACCAAATTCATATACATAAACACTATAAGTTATGCCAATTTTTCCTTTTTTTTAATTATGCCCAAATTCCCTATTTACAAGATATGCTAATTTCAATGTTTTTCCCTTTGTACCCCGTTTAACGCGTTCGCATATTTCAACGGCATGCCTAGGCTCAAAAGTAGCCTAGCTATATAAAGTAAAAGGGAAAGATAAAGGGAAGATGACAAAGATGTTTATACTAACGAAATTGACATAAGCATATAGCAACATAGTGATCAAATGGCATATGAGAACAGTTCTAGTGAACATAAGACAATAGAACTGTTCATAACATAGTAGGCATGTCATAATAGGCATGATTAATATTTGAATTACAATTTAGATGTCCAACTAATAACTGTTCCAATTAACCATAAACATGAAAGATATAAGACGATCTAGTGAACTTGATCTATAATCAAATGTAGATCTGACATGATAAAGGTTAAGATCCAAGTCATAGTATGCCAAAATTTCACAGATTCACAATTTGTTATAGATCTGAAGAGATTCAAGAATTAACATGCACAGATCCAAATTATAGTCCTATCATGTTTACTTTTTATTTATTAAATTTTAAAGCAACTTGAAACTCACAGCGTTTGGATCTAGAAAGGTAGAAGAAGAATAGATCTACACTTGTATCTCTAACTTTGATTTGCAGAAGAAGAAAAGGATTTGATTTTGTCCAGGCTCTGACAGCATCTGGGCCTCCATGATTTTTCAGTAAAGAAAACAGGAGAAATGGAACCGTATTTATAACTACCAGCCCCCAAAACTGACCTGCCATATCTACCCTAGGGTGCTCGACCCATCGGTCGACACCCCCTTGAGGGGTCAACCCAGGGGTCGACACTCCTTCTATGCGGTCGACACCTCTCAAACGGAAATTTTGCCGCCTTTGGAATTTTATTTTTGAACTGAAGTTCGATTTTCTGATTCTCTGGAATATATATATATATATATACACACACATTTCTCTTGCGCATATACAAACTTCAAACCTTCATAACTTCTACATACGGTGTTTGTTTTACGCGAACCAAATGTCTATCTTGACCAGAATTTTGAGATGGATACAATGGCGCAGTCCATTTCCCTTAATTCTGAACATTAAATTAATTATTCTTTAATTTGTCCTCTTTTAAGGTTGTTAAAATACATGGTGTTACATTCTTCCCCACTCAAAGGATTTCATCCCCGAAAATCTCCAAGTTAAGAAGAATGCATATCCCACCATCCACATCCATTGTCCTTAAAGACTTCTAGTGCTTATATGAACATATGCAAAGGTGTGTGTCCCAATACTAATGCAAAGATCAGGCGATCTACTGATTCAGTCGACCTCCTTAATGCAATATATGTTAGTCTCATGAATACAACATGTATGCAACAATCCTATTATGACATGTAAGTTCTATATGTCCGCACAAACATCCATCCAAATGCAACATGATACATCCATTTTAATCCATAAAAGAAGAAAAATGGATACATATCCATATGCAGTATGAAAGTGATTGAGCCGATCTAGTTCTTAATGTGTGTGTATATGCATCCACTGGAAACCATTAGCAAACACTTGCATCCACTTGCATCCATCAAGCATAACATGTCTCAAACACATGTCTACATCCATGAGGATTCCTACCTAAAGGTCGAAGATTTGATCGATAGGATACACTTTAAATGATGGAAACAAGTATGAATAAAAACTTAGGAAAAGGGAGTTAAGAACATACCCTTAAAAAGAAAAGGGTACGAAGCACGAATCTTGTCTTCGGTCTCCCAAGTTGCATCCTCCGGGTTGTCTCCCCGCTAAATCTTCATCAACTTGATTTCTTTATTGCATAGCTTCTTAACTCCTGATCCAAGAATATGGGAAGGAACTCGTCTGACTGTCATCTCCCGTTCCACTTCTACTTCCTCCAATATACTCGGCTCAACTACTTCTGCAGTATCATGAAAACACTTCCGCAAATGAGAAACGTGGAAAGCATCGTGAACGCCAGAAAATCTCTCTAGTAGCTTTAATCTATAGGTCAATTGGCTGATTCTTTCTGTTACGGGAAACGGCCCTATGAATCTAGGTGCCAACTTCCCTACAGATCCAAAAAAAACCACATTCCTCAAAGGTGACACTTTAATAAAGACCATGTCTCCCACTTCAAATTCATTGTCTGTCCTTCTCTTTTCTGCGTAGGATTTCTGCCTATCTTGAGCGGTCTTCATTCGTCGTCTAATAAGATCAATCTTATCGAACATTTCTCTAAACATGTCTAGTCCAAGTAATAGCCTTTCTGTAGATTCCCACCAACAAGTTGGCGACTTACAGGGTCGCCTGTATAATGCTTCGAAGGGTGCAATGCCAATGCTAGCTTGATAACTGTTGTTATAGGCAAACTCTACTAATGGAAGATGCTCTTCCCATGTCCCTCCGAAGTCTAGGATACACGGCCTCAAAAGATCCTCAAGAATTTTGTTCATCCTCTCTGCCTGTCCATCGGTCTGAGGATGATAAGCAGTGCTCAAACATATATGTGTACCTAATGCTTCTTGCAACCTCTGCCAAAATTCACTAGTAAAGATGGGGTCATAATCACTTACGTTGCTGGAAGGTACTCCATGAAGACGAACTAGCTTACGAACATAAGTTGCTCCCAACCATGCTGTCGTCCTCTTGCTCTTAACTGGAATGCAATGAGCGCTCTTATTAAGTCTATCTACTACAACCCAAGTACTGGTGTTTCCTTTCTTCGACCTTAGCAAACCATCTATAAAATCCATAGAGACGCTCACCTACTTCCATTGTGGAACCTCCAAAGGATGAAGTAAACCACTGGGCTTCTTTTGCTCAGCTTCAACTTGTTGGCACACCAAACACTGAGAAACAAACTGTGCCACATCTTTCTTCATCCCAACCCAAAAGAAAACCCTCTCCATTACCTTATGCATATTATCACCACCTTGATGAATAGCCATTTAGTATGATGGGCTTCCTCTAGGACCGCTTTAGCAGATTTCCAGTTTGAGGAACACAAAGCCTTCCATCTCGTCGCAACCACCCTTTATCGTCAATGTAATATCTATTGAGGTAACTAGAAGTCTCCCCATTACTGATCCTGTCCAAGATGTCTGAAATCTGTGGATCATCTCACTGTGAAGTTCCTATTTGATTCATAAAAGTAGGTCGTATCTCTAGCAATGCAAACAAACCACGCAATAACTCGGTAGAGGGTCAAAAATCAAAAGTCGATATGAACTCCAAGTTTTTCCTTTCCACAAACAGAGGACTTTAGGCCATCCTGTTCTTACTTAGTGCATCTGCCACCATGTTATCCTTGCTAAGGTATAAGCAATCTCGAAATCATAAGAAGCTAGGAACACCATCCACCTTTGTTGCCTTAAATTAAGATCCTTCTACAAGGACAAATACTTGAGAGATTTGTGATAGGTGTACAACTCGAACTTCTCTCCAAGCAAATAATTATGCCACATCTTGAGCACGAATGCTATGGCTGCTAGCTCTGAATCATGGGTAGGGTAGTTCTTCTCATGGACTCTTAGTTGTCTACCCCCATAACACACTACCTTCCCTTCTTGCATCAGAATCGCACCATGCCATGTACCATATGCATATATGTAAACTGTAAACACTTTATTTCCATCGGGCAAGGTCAGGACTAGGGCTGTTGTCAGAGCCCTCTTCAGTCTTTAGAAAGCAACAACACAATCTATATCCCATGAAAACGCCAAATTCTTCTTCGTCAGCCTGGTGAGTAGGGCTAATATTTTTATGAAGTCCTTAATGAACTTCAACTAATAGCCTACTAACCCCAAAAAGCTTCTCACCTCCGTTGCATTCTTTAGAATCTACCAGTCTTGAACTACAACTATCTTTGCGAGATCTACTGCTATCCCTTCTTTAGAAACCACATGCCCTCGGAATCTCACCTCTTTTCTCCAAAAATGGCATATGGAGAACTTTGCTTTAAGTTGATATGCACGGGGAGTTTTCAAAACTTCTCTCAAATGTTGGGCATGCTCTTCTTCGCTCTTTGAGAAGATCAAGATATCATCAATAAAGACCATGACAATTTTTTTAGAAAAACCCCGAAACACTCTACTCATCAAATCAACAAAATAGGCAGGTGCATTCGTCAACCCAAAAGGCATAACTAGCCATTCAAAGAAACCTTCTGGAGTTCTAAAAGCGATCTTTTCTATACTATCCTCAGCCACCCACAACTGATATAACCCCATGGCCAAGTCTAACTGAGAAAATATCGAGGTGCCAACAAGTTGGTCAAACAAGTCATTTATCCTCGGAAGTGGATACATATTCTTCTTTATGATTTTGTTCAACTCTCTATATTCTACACAAAAACAAAGAGAACGATCTGCCTTAGTCGTGAATACTACTGGAGCACCTCACTCAGATATGCTTCGCCTGATAAATCCTTTCTCAAGTAGCTCCCCTACTTGCTTGCTAAGCACCCTCCTTTCCCTTGGAGCCATATAGCGCACTGGTAATGCAAATGGCTTTGCATTGTCCACCAGATATACATGAAAATCGATCTCAGAGGTAAACCCCGCACCTCATCAAAAACATCATAATATTATCGGACTACTAGAACAGATTCCAGGTAATCGATAGATGCATCAAGAGACTCTAGGAAACTAAGCATAACATACCCTTGTGGGTCACAAGAAATATCGAGGGTGCTCCCATGGCAAGTCAAAAGTATAACGACCCTCCTCTCACAATCTAGAATGGCACCATACATGGTTAGCCAATCCATCCCTAGAATCAAACCGTAGCCTATAAAACCGAGCACATATGCGTCGCACTCAAACTCGACGCCTAAGATAGATATTCCCAAACCCGGACAAATCATTTACTAATGGGCCCAACTACCAATGGGGTTTAAGACAACAATAGGATCCACTACCATACTGGTATTAAAGTGCAGAGAATAAACCCTAGAACTACATATAAATGAATGTGAAGCGCCAGAATCCAAAAGAGGTCAAATAGGATGACTAGAAAGAGAAATCAAAGCTTCAACCGAAATTTTCCTACCTTTATTCGGAGCACTGGTCGCGCGAGCATGCACCTGCCCTCCAAAAGCTCTTGCCCTTTGACCTTGTTCCTGTGGTCCTTATTTCTTCAAACACTCCCCACCAAAGTGTCTGACCTCTCCACAACTGAAGCAAGTATTCTTCCTTCTTTTACAGTCTTTGACCAAGTGACCCTCTCATCCACAACTATGACATTTCCTCTTATCCTTAGCCTTGTCATTCTTTCCGCCTTTCTTCTGTTGTTATTGTTGCTACCCTTTCTTGGGACATACCTTCTTATTTTGTGTTGTTTCCTCAACTTTTACTTCCTTCTTTTCTCCCTTATCTTCCTCGTGCATCAAGGCCATATCAACCAGCCTTTCATAAGTATCTCCCATTGGAATATGAGACATGGCTAACCCATAAAGGGGTTCATTCAGCCCTTTAGAAAACCGCAAATCTTTCTTAAGTGGAGTATCAACCAATTCCAAACCTTGCTAGCTGGTTGAATTTGTTCAAGTACTCCTTAACAGTCATGTTTCCTTGCTTGAGCACCAAGAAATTCTCCATTTGCATGTTTTTCTCAGCTTGAGAAAGAAACTTCATTTCAAGTCACTGTCTAAAATCATCCCATGTATCCACCGGATGTCCAACTTGTGTAACTTCCCGCCAAAACGAAGCTTCATCTTTCAGTAGCAAAGAAGATGACTGAATCTTCCTTCGATCTTCCACTTGAAAGATTACAAACAAGTCCTCGATCTCCTTGAGCTAATTCCCTGCCTCTAGGAATGTTTCGTTTCCACAGAATGGCTTCCCTCCCATGGCGCCCAAATCTTTGCAGATCTTAGCAAAATTATCTACTCTTAGAGGAGGAGGAGAAGGAGGAACGACTGGTGCAATTGTGGGAAGAACGCCAGCTTGACCTCCGACAGACGCTGTGGCCTCTAGATACCTGCGGAACCAGCTTGGTATTATAATGCTCTCAGGAACACTAGGTTCCCCAGACATGCTGAAATGAAAAGGAAAGAGATTTAAACCAAGTATCGAAGGACATTGCGTACGGATTTGGGGAATATGATTTCCAAAACAGGCTGTTCTTTTCAAAATGCTTCGTTTTAAAAAAATTGAAAATAGTTTACAAATACTTTTATCTAATCTGGTAACCTTCAGCTCTGATACAAAGTGTGACACCTCATGTCCATTAATGTCACTCATTAAGAGAATGCATTAAGTTTCGTGATGCGTTATAGGTAAACAGAAACAGAAACATTACAAGACAGATATAAAAATAACAGTAGAATAAAATCTAACTTTATTAATTATAAAGCACCGTGGTTCAAACACCATATGTCTGCATTACATAAAAACCAATACATGATAAAAACTTCTGTCTTTCTTTTAAACAACAGAGTACAAAGTAAAAGAACCAAAATCCCCAAATAAAAGCATAGCCATAGTAGCAAAGATAGGAGCTTGAGCAATACATCTAACAGCTCCAGCAAAATGATAGCAGAATCCTTGTTAGGCTTGAGCATTCCCACCCTGAGAATATGGAGGGAGAATGGAAGAAAGAAGAGGAAAAAAGGGTTAGACATAAAGTCTGGTGAGTCCAGTTACTTTTAGCAAGTAAATAGAAAAAGTAGCATGACATGCATATAAAATGGAAAGATAACACAATAAAAGGCAGGTATGACAAGGTAAACATGATAGAGCGTATATGCTTCTCTAATGATTACTCTGTACTAATACTAGTATAACCAGAAATGAGTGGATCCCAACAATTATAAGATGGTAGACTTAGGCATACGGCCTGATGTATCGTAACCACTACCCTAATCAATCGGCTCCCTACTCCATAGATACCATGTGCCGACCCCACGGTTGGATGTATCACTTTCCTAAAGTGGCAACCCTTTGTTGTGTGCACAACCATATCTACTCGTGTCACGGTCGTCTTAGCCCCCTCTTCCCGGCCCACGCACGCACAAGTTGCCGGTCGATTTGCGCTGGCCACACGGTCCTTCTCTTTGGGATCTCTTACAATCAGTCCAGTAAGTGTGCCACGACTCCGACCTAGGGAGGAGTCTTCATTTGATACCGTTATATGGGTTACTAACGGAAACGGGTCCCACACACAATACGATACAAGCTCTCCCCTTTGTCTTGTATCTCAACTAGGATTTATACCGGTTATGCTTGCCACTAGGTGTCTTTAATTACATAACCCTATCATTTCCACAAGTTATGCTTACCCTAAGGTGTCTTTAATTACATATCTCCAACATTTCCATAGGTTATGATTACCACAAGGTGTCTTTAATTACATAACCCCCTCAAGTTAAGTTTGTGGGCCTATATATAAATATTACCCACCCCCTCAGATATACTTAACCCACCCACTATTCAAACATATTTCCTTAACCCTTATTCCTGTTCATACAATCCCTATGGATTCTACAAGGTTAAGTATTCAAGGTTTATTACAATATTTCATTTATTGTTACAATATGCTGGACATCTCACATTAAGCCTACAATTAGTGGATGCTGGATATGTCGGTAGGGTCTTGGCAGACTTATTCCACAAATCGGGCTTAACCTCGTGTCTTAGCACGTCCCGTATTTGTGCACCTAGATCTCACATTAGATTCACCATTTTGTGGTCGCTGGATATGTCGGGTGGTTCTAGGCAGACTTCCACCGCAAGTGTAATCTAACCTCGTGTCTAGGCACAGTTACAGTTTCTAATTACTGTAATCCTAGTCATTTCTTTATTAGCCAATTCTTAAATATGTCGTTATAGGTTATAGGTCTCGTGCCCCTTTTTTCCAAATATGTTCATAGTGAATTATGTGTCCAAATTCATATATATAAACTTTATTCAAGCTATGCCAATTTTTCCTATTTTCCCAATTATGCCTAAATTCCCAATTTACAAGATATGCCAATTTCAATGTTTTTCCCTTCGTTCCCTGTTTAACGTGTTCGCTTATTTCAGCGGCATGCCTAGGCTCGAAAGTTGGCTAGCAATATGAAATTAAAGGGAAAGATAAACGGATGATGACAGAGATGTTTATACTAACGAAATTGACATAAGCATATAGTGGCATAGTGATCAAATGGCATATGAGAACAGATCCAGTGAACATAAGATAATAGAACTATTTAGAACATAGTAGCGATGTCATAATAGGCATGATTAAGATCTAAATGAAAATTTACATGTCCAACTAATAACTGATCCAATTAACCGTAAACATGATAGGTACAAGATGATCTTTATAGTGAACTTGATCTATAATCTACAGTAGATCTGACACAATAATGGTTATGATCTAAGCCAAAGTATGCCAAAATATCATAGATTCACAAGTTGTTATAGATATTAAGTTATTCAAGGATTAACATGCATAGATCCAAATTATAGTCCTATCATGTTTACTTTTTATTTATTAAATCTAACAGTAACTTGAAACTCATAGCGTTTGGATCTACAAAGGTAGAAGGAGAACAGATCTACACTTGAATCTGTAACTTTGATTTGCTGAAGAAGAAAAGGATCTGATTCAGTCCAGGCTCTGATAGCATCTAGGCCTCCATAGATTTTCAGTGAAGAAAACAGGAGAAATGGAGCCATATTTATAGCTGCCAGCCCCTAGAACCGACCTGCCATGTCAGCTTTAGGGGGTTGACCCATGGGTCGACACCCTCCTTAAGGGGTCGACACCCCTGCTATTAGGTCGGCTCCCCTCAGGCATGAATTTTGCCACCTTCAAATTTTTGATTTTTGAATTGAAATTCGATTTTCTTGTTTTCTGAAATGTGTGTGTGTGTATATATATATATATTTCTCTTGAGCGTATACAAACTTCAAACCTTCGTAACTTCTACATACGGTGTCCATTTTATGCAAACCAAATGTCTATCTTGACCAGAATTTCGAGACAGATGCAAGGCGCAGTCCGTTTCCCTTAATTCTAAATATTAGATTAATTATTTTTTAATTTCTCCTCTCTTAATGTTGTTAAAATACAGGGTGTTACAACAGTTACTTTATATGAGGAAATTAAAATTGTGTAATGGGTTTAAAGAAACTTGGCACACTGATGTAACAACAAACAAGTCTATATCCTTGAAGGAATGATGGACTTAAATGGTGAAGAGGATATTGAGAGTAACACCCATGCTGACATCAACCAATAACCTGATGAAAGTTGTTGTACCCTACATCCCTTAACGTTACCCATAAGAGACTGCATTAAGTTTTGTCAAGCATGAGACAAAAATTCACAAGACAGAAATGTAAAATACCGTAGAAACTTTTAAAAACATATATTATTAAATCAGTCACAACATTAATTACAATTCAAAATACCATAGAATCATCATCATAAAAAAATTGTCTCGTGGAAAGAAAAACTTCAAAGTACAAGAATAAAACCACAAAAGTCATCTCCTTCATAAGACATTACGATAGCCATAAAGCAAGCACTGAAGAAATACATGAAGCAAGAAATAGTCCGATTCCAAGATGAGCCAAAAGAACAAAACTCACTACTGCGTTCCTCCACCCTGAGAACCTAGGGGGAGGGAAGAAGTAAGAGAGAGAGAAAACAAGCTAGGTCAGGCATAAATGTGGTGAGTTCAAGCGATTTCTAGCATCGACATAAGATAAAGAAGTATTTAGACAGATGAAAAGAAATGAATGTAAAAGTATGGTAAAATAGAAAACACGAAATAAGATAGGCATTAATTCATATCCGAAAATTGCTGCACTAACTACCAAAATATCATAATTAGGTTTTCCTAATTTCTACCCATTGATCAACTTCTTTTCTATATGTGAATAACCTGTGCCAACTGTGGAATTTGGGGTTATTACTTCCCGAACCCATCAACCAAAAAGAAATAGCCATAATCATAGTCATTACAACGTCAAATCTTCCCCAATATGAACAATGCATGCTCATGGTTCCGCCAAAACACGCCTGTACCCGACCTCTTACTATCCAGTTCAGTAAAGCATGCCCTAGCCTCTATCTGGTGTGGGACTCCGTGATAACAAAGAGATACTAACTGATACGGGTTCCCACGCACAAAAATGCACTTGACACAAGTCACCCTTAGACTTGGTCCCCAATTTGTAAATAAGATTTCTAAGAGCCCCTTACATCTTGCTGAAATAGACCTTTTAGTTTATTATTCACACTATTTTAGCTTAACACATTTAAGTTTATTAATAAGCCCAATATAACCACGCATTATATTCTTAGGTTGTAATTATTTTCCAATTATGTCCAATCTATCATTGTTTAAATGTTTTACAATTACATGTTATTTAATGTACAATTAAGTGTATTTTATTCCAATTCACATGTTTACATGCCACCTAGTGTCCAACTAAGTATAACTTTTTCTAATTTGTAAGTTAGAACATTCTTTCATTACCCTAATTTATAGTTCATAATTTGAATGTAATGCTCACTAATTCTCAATATGCCCAAAATCCCAATTTTAACATTCTTTCAATATTATTCCCATTTTTACTCAAATTTAAACGATAAAGGCTAAGGCTCATTGGCCTTGTGTAATGGCTCGAATTTCCGTACTATTTGAGTTGAATAAATACACCACACGTCCAACCCAAATTGCACATAATTACAAATCATTATGAATGAAGAAGAAAAAGATAGAAGAAGAACATAAACAACGACACAGAATCTCACATCGCAGCGGAATAAAATATAATATACATAATAACTTTGGAAATACAAAATTTTAAATCTATGTACATACCATTATCAGAGTACAACAATTACAACACAATGCAAATAATAATAACTATGTAACACTGAAGCCTCCTGCTCCAAGCTCCTCCAAGTGTATCTGTAAACACCTGAACTACTTGACGGCCCATACAAATTTGGGCACTCAAGAGTTTAGGGTGAAATTAAACAAAGTAAACTCTGGGTCAGTCATGGGACTGGTGTGAGTAACTCCAAGCACTTGGTTTAACTTTTTAAAAATCCTTTTAAATTAAAGAAAATAGTAAGACCGATCCACACATAACTACGGATAGTTTTTACCTTACAATAACCCAAAACATTTCTTTTAAAATCAATACTATTCTGATATTATAATAGTGTCTAAATCAAATAAATAGCAATCTAGCATAACACTTGCATCTTACGTTCCACATACATAGTATCGGGCGCTTATTGGGTAATGATTTTCCAACTATGACAAGGTACGGAACCACATTCCGATAGTGTATCTCTGGAGAGGAATATACTTGGTTCAACAAGAACATATCGCAACCCGGCCACACATGACTGACCATTCATTTCACTTTAGTGTATTGAATGTATATCACCAACGGTTGGGATCAGCAAACGTTTCCCGAAAGGGAAAGAATCGAATAGAATAAAGAAGGAACTATATTTTCTCTAGACATGTGATAATACACACTAATTGGGAGCTACCCACTTAGCCATGCTGCTTCCCAATTTCTGTCATTTCCCGGTTGTTGAGGCCTGAGGCTACGATTACTTACCATTCACTGATTTCGCAATTACTTTGAATGCCAAATTGTCAAATCCATTAATCATTAATTGATTTGCACAAATATATTATGGATATTATGCTAAGAGAATAAATTCTCTGTTACCATATATATTTATATAGACCTACATATACGATCATTGGAAATACTCTGTCAGACATTCGTTCATACAACTTCGTCCTGGGACTGAACCAAACCTAAGGCACAATTTCCCATCCTAGGCAATTTCTACCTAGAATAAACAAAAAAAGCCCTTGCACTTTACTCCATCTTTGATTATCTTCATATAATATGATTTGCAACGCTACTGCTAATACGAGTGGTTTTCGGATAATTATCTCCATATTGACAACGATAGTGGTCAATACATCGACAGGCGGTTGTTTAACTATCAAAGAAAAACAAACATTCATCCAAAGCATTTAACAATCACTGGGCCCCTTAATTATTATTCCATTAATTAAATTTATAATTTCCCAATTTCTCTTTAATATCTTTACCTAGATATTTCTCCAAACCCATTTAGCCTCTTATGATTCTTGGGAAAACGTTTCCATCTATCATAAATATTATTTTCTATATTCCAAAAAATATAACTTTTTAAGATCAGAAAATATTTCCATTCTTTATTTATACATCACTATTCTTCCCTATCCATCAGTCCCTGACCGTAAACTAGTAAGAGAATAATTCCCTAAGTATCAACCCAAAAGGCCGAAACCAACATCAGATCGAGAATCAGGAAGTCATCCAACTCAACTAATCTCTAGTTAATTTCTAATTCTCTTAACTTCATTTCTTAAATTCTTATCAGCATAAAATCTGCAAACTATTTTCTTTTAAACCATCATTTACTTTAAAATGTGTATACTTTTCTCCTTCCAATCTCCCAAGATTTAATTTTATAAATTCTCTTTCTTTCATATAAAATTCCATTATACGTTTACTCGCTTATTAAATTCTATGTATAATGATATATTGATTTCTAATTATCAATTTTTCTTAAAAATATTCTAACTCCTTAAATTTCCGAAATATTTCGCTAGCTCCTCCTTTGTACCGGTCAACAGCTCAAACTCAACCACGCCTCTCTAGGCCCTTTCCATTCAAAAAGAAAATCAAAAAGCCAAGCGGCTTGCCTAATAGGATCATAAAATCTCATGTGGAATTTGAAAGTGTACCTCTTTGTTGGGCATTCGAATTATAACCTTCATTCTCTTCATTGCATAGTTATTTAACATATATACGTCCACTCCTAATTTATCCAACTCAATCCAATCATTTTTAACTCGATTCACTAATTTACCTTTAATTAGCTCTTTTGCCCATTGAACTTTTTATTTGAACATATTACGTTCGTATATATTTTAATTTTCTTATAAACCGATCGTAATCCATTTCAACCAAAGTTTCCTATTCGATTTTGAATATAAATTCACAACTCCCATTCACTTATCCAAAGCCACATTTCGATTCAAATTCCCATTAACTAATCATTCTTCAGATTAGTTAATTCTATTTAATAATTAAAAATCTGATTTTTGTTTCAAAAATCGTTCCATTTACTTCACTTGAGTTCATATTTATTTTACAACTCAAATCTGGATTTTTCTAATGAAAATCTGATTTCAATTTGCTTAAAATCTTTTCATTTTATTAAATAAACCGTTATGGCTTAATAACGATTATAGCCCTGTTTTTCTTGAAATTTGATTTTGACATAACTCAAAATCTATAAGGCAAAATCCAAATTTTTCTCTTCCATTATAAATTATTATTCAACCAGTTTTGATGATTCTTGTTTCAAAGAATTCTGCCACGAATTAAATTCCATGTACTAAACTGAAGTTAGAAACGTGAAATTGCGAACTATCGTGACACAGAGAGTTCGTTTTAAATTATAATTAAATATATATGTTTAAACTTCTCTTATTAATAAATTTTCAACTTCAATCTTATATATTTTTAATATATATTAAAATAATTTTCCAAATCTAACTTAATATTTTCATTTAACCTAAAACGCCGATTTTTCTATTACTCAGTTATAAATTCATTTACAATTCAGTCTACTATATTAAATTCCAATTTCCATGGAGATAACTTATTTTATACAATTCGAAAAAAATTGAATTCTAATTATAAATTCCAAGATTTATCCCAATTCAGTTTATATTCCGAAAATTCGGAATAAAATCCGTCGTTCCCTTTTCGAAACAATTTCCAGTTCACGTTTAAATTCATACTTGAATTTAAAATACCAAATTATCCCATAGTAATTATCTTACTTAATTTATAAACATTATTTATAAACTTAACTTCCTTGTTTTATAATTTAAAAACAAGTTTCCATTTCAAAAATCTACTTGAAACTCAATTCACTCTATATTTCGAATTCCGGGTTAAAAACCGTCGTTCACTTTCGAAACGATTTAAAAATTCTAATTTTAAATTCATAATTGAGTTTAAGATTCCAAATTATTTCATGATAATTCATTCACTATATTATAAACATTATTTATAATTTATAATTTATTTTCCTTGTTTTATAAATTAAAAAAGCTTTCCCTTCAACTATCCATTTGAAAATTATTCCATTTTATTTATAAACATCATTTATAAATTCACTGCTTGTTTTTATTATTCAAAACAACTTAATATTTATTAACCAATTCAAATTTCATTTTAGAAAAATAAATTTCCCTTTTAAAACTAAAAATTCATTTTCACGATATTTTTATATATTAATATTTAGGGCCCATGAAATTTAAACTTCCAAACACCCAATAATCAATCGCAGGTTTTCTAACACAGCATATATGATAATATATATGAAATCAAACAATAATAAATTTTGAGGAATCCAGTTGGATCCCTCCAGCCTATTTTCATACATCCAAAGATGTTATCCACCAAAAATAATACCCATCCTACTTCAAGGCATGATATCGCGATATAGAAGGTCATCCACTATAATATATTATGGGGCCCATATGGTCACTCGCTAATGATACAACCAACAATTATTTTTAACGATAAAAATAATTCTAAATAATAAATTCTAAGTTAGATTTACTCACCTGATTTTAAATTTTTAGCTCGATCCAATTTTAAATTAAACCGAATGACATTCGATCTAATTTAAAATTCATTGTTGAGCCTGAAAAACCTTAACCCATTCCAGCTTATATAATTTGATGATATGATCCCGAAGCACTTGTTTTCATTCAAATCTTGATCCACGCAGGTCATCTTCCAAATTGAAATAAAGTAGCTCGTAAAATATCTCTACCCATTACGCATCTTTCCACCATCTTCCAAACCAAATTCTATATTTACGGATCCAAACTCTCCCACTTCGGCATAGAACATGTTCTAGTACATCGGTTTACTGTTCTTAACATAGAAACAACCATGCTTTTCTCTTCCCTCTGACATCCTCTTCTCACTACCAATCCATATGAAATCACCATCATTGTGACCGTCGTCTAAAATCCTACCACACAGCCACCAACTTGTTACGCTCGCAGTACTACTACCACCTCGCTATTCTCGCCCATTCACCCTTCATCACAGCAACTACCAAACAACCTCAACATCGTATCACGCTTTCAAACCCTAACTCGGCTAGGAAGCTTACAACACCCAAATCAAGCTAACCCTAAAAATATATCGCCCACAATTCTATTGCATGCCTAATGTCGATCTCGAGGAGAAAATGAGGCATTCCATTCTCGCGTAACTCAAAGAACGACTTGTCAAGAACCCAAAGTTCAAGCATTTATATTGTAGAATTTTCTGCAAAGTGGTTTTTCATTAAATCAATTGAAAATTTTTGAGGAAGAGGGAAGCGATTTTAAGTTATTTCTCCTATGACTAAATTGGAAGAGAGAAAGAAGGAGTACCATGATTTATAGATGAAGAAAACTTAAGAACCAAGGAATTACGTCTGCGACGCTATGTTGCTGAGTAGTAGTATTAAGTACATATAACTTTAATTTTGATTTGATTTATATTAAATTTGACTCGATATATAGTGTTTTTTATTTTATCTAAAAAGATTGCGATTTGATTTTGAGCTTATCCATTAGTCAAATATCTTGAGGTCCATAACTTGAAATCACAAACCCCTATTTTAAAGCAATGACCGACGTTCCAATGTTATAACGCTCTTCTGAACTCAACATAATGTATACTGAAATCGAACTAGAATGTATATATAAAATAACCATATTAAATCAATATAATATAATTTAAGTTCAGAAATAATAAATCCCTCGATAAACCTTGCCTAAAAAATCAATCCCTTGATAATAAATTATTATTATCGTTTACTATCAAATAAAATTTATATTGACCACTGGAAATTGTTTCGATTCACATTTAACTTCGAATTCAATTATTTTCGTTTTTGTACTACGATAATTCGATATACTCGAAAATTAACATATATCGATTATTAAATTGATAACTCAATAGAAAAATCCATTTACATTATCAGCTGAACATTTAAAACAATATTAAATATTTAAAATTAATTGTTCAAAAATCTAGGTTGTTACACCTAGGCTTAGTGCGAAAACAAATAAAAAAGGAGAATTTGGTCTAGGCCACTCGCAAGGTCTAGACTTGGAAATGAAAATATTAAATAAATAAGTAAGAGATTGCAAGACCGTAATAAAATAATAAGAAAGAAAGGGATAATGAAGAAGAATTTGCTTATAGATAAATAACTACTGAAAAGAAATAAACAATAGATGGTAAGTAAATTAAACAATGACTTGTGGAAGACAATTTATAAACACTGTAAATGTAAAACTTTCATATCTAATCTCTTTTGTTGTCTTAATACTTTTTATTTAGATTGTTGATCTAAAGATAACGTAACACAAAGAAATGTTGTAGATCCAACAAAAGTCCTTTGAAAAAGAAGAAGAAGAATATCCTTTTAGATCTATAATTTGACAACACTCTAATTTTTTCTTTCAATTTTATTTCATTTTACAGCATAATGGAGTGGAGGCTAGGAAAACGGAGAAGAAGAGGTGCGGGGGATAGTGAACAGTAGAAGTCTATTTATAGGCGTGGAAGGATAATTTAGGTTTTTGGAATTTAGGATTTTATTCTTAACCTTACAAGACACCTCAGCAACACATCAGTAAAGAAAACTCCAGAAGCAGGCTCGACATCGGCGAGGTATGGTTTTGTGCCTGGCTCGAACTGGGTTGACCCACCTCTTATATGTGTCAACAAATATGTCGACCCAAGGGTCGACACAAGGTTCGGACCATATACAAGCTAGGTTGCCCATTTCACCATTGATTTAATTTTTTATTATTAAATAAATTTTCTTAGTTTAAATTTTGAACTTTAAATCATCACAACTTAATTATTTTTAGTCCGATTTACGCAAACCAAAAGCCTATCTGAATCAGAATTCATAAATAATGCAATAGTGAAATCCTTTTAGCCCAATTCTAAGTATTATTTTAACTAATATTTTATTTATTATTCTACTTTCTTTAATTATTTTTTATTAAAATTTTGGGTGTTACATTCTCCCCTCCTTAAAGGATTTTGTCCACGAAATCTCCATGATTAGAATAATGTTATGAATATTTTCAACCATGATCTACACCCGTCTACTCAACCATCAACCATTGACATACATTGTCCTTAAAAAATTTAATGCTTTGTATGAATATATGCAAAGGAGTTGTGTATATGTCCTTAAGATAATGTGAAAATCAGGCGATCTACTGATTAATTTGACCTCCTTAATGTAATATATGTCTGTTCCATGCATTCAATATGTATGCAAAAAGAGTCCTAATGATACATACAAATTTTATATTTGCGCAATGATCACTCACAAAAATGCAACACCCGGGTGATGATTCAACCAGTTTTCTTCCATATTCAAAACAAATTAAAGTGGGCACACATTCGTATGCAATATGTAAGTGTCCTAGTTCAGTCGATCCCTAATCGGGTGCCTAGTGTGTATATGCATCCACTGCATCCACTAGCAAACACTTGCATCCACGTGTATCCATTCAATCATAAGATGTTCTATTGAGATATTTTAAACCATTCCTACAACCCACAGGCTTCTACCTAAGTATCATGATTCAAAAGATAGGAAAATAGATTCAAATTTCAAAGCGTGAAAAGAATTAAGAGCGTACTCTCAAAGAGAAACGGAAAAGAAGCATGATCCTATCTTCATGATCCCTAGTCACATCGTCGCTATCTTCTATCACTGTATCTTCACTAGCTTGATCTCATTATTCTGTAGCTTCTTAACTTTAGATCCTAATATTCGAGTAAACACTCTTCTAATTGATGCCTCTTTCTCTACCTCAATATCCTAAAGGGTACTTAGCTCTAGTAACACTGTTGAATCATGTAGACACTTCCTCATGTGTGATACTCTCTTCAGCCTCTCTGGTGGTCTAACTTTATAGCCCATCTGACTTATCCACTCTAATATAAGGAATGACATTACAAACCTCGGTGCCAAATTCTCTACTAAGACGAATCGAACAATACTCCTCAAAGGTGATACCTTAATAAAGACCATATCTCCTACCTCAAACTCTAGGTCTATCCTCATTTGATCGGCATAAGACTTCTGATGTAACACCCTGTAATTTTAACAACACTAAAGAGGAATAATTAAAGAATAATTAAATTACTCATAATTAAGGAAATGGACTGCACCATTGCGTTTATCTCGAAATTCTGATCAAGATAGACATTTGGTTTGCATAAAACGGACACCGTATGAAGAAGTTATGGAGGTTTGAAGTTTGTATATGCGCAAGAGAATTATATATATACATATATATAATTAAATCAGAGTAATCATTAGAGAAGCGTATACACTCAATCATGTTTACCTTGACATACCTGCCTTTTGGTGATATTATCTTTCTTCTCCACTTTATATGCCTTCCATGATACTTTTAATTATTTATTTGCTAAAAGTAATTAGACTTGCCAGACTTTATGTCTGACTCTTTTGTTTCCTCTTCTTTCTTCCATTCCCCTCCCCCAAGTTCTTGGGAAGGAAAACACAAGTTTGACTAGGATTCTGCTATCATTTGCTAGAGCTGCTTAGATGTATTTCTCAAGCTTCTTTCCCTGCTAATAGGGCTATGTTATTATTTGGGGATTATGCTTCTTTTATTTTGCACTCTGATGTTTTAAGTACAAGATATAATTTTTATGATGTACTAGTTTTTATGTAATTCAGACATATGATGTTTTGAAGAACGATGATTTATGATTAATAAAGTTTGTTTTTTATTCCGCTGCTATTTTATATCTGTCTTGTAATATTTCTGTTTCTGTTTACCTATAACGCTTCACTAAACTTAATGCATTCTCTTAATGAGTGACATTAACGGATATGGGTGTCACACTTGGTATCATAGCTGAATGCTACCAGATTAGATAAAAGTTTTTGAAAACCATTTTCACAAAGGTTTTAAAAGAAAGCATTTTCAAAAGAGAAGTCTGTTTGGCGCCCGCTGGTGGTCAAGCTGACGTTCCTCCCTTAGCTGCTCCCGCCGTTCCTCCTCCTTCTCCTCCACATGTAGACAACTTCACTAAGATCTGCGAAGATTTCTGGGCTATGGGAGGAAAGCCGTTCCATGGAACCGAGACGTTCGTAGAGGCAAAGAATTGTCTTATGGAGGTAGAGGACTTATTTGGAATTTTTGATGTGGATGATCGTAGGAAGATTCAGCTAGCTTCCTGGCTACTGAAAGATGAAGCTTCGTTCTGGTGGGAAGTAACCCAAGCAGGGAGTCCGGTGGAAACATGGGATGATTTTGGACAGAGGTCTAAAATGAAGTTTCTTTCTCAAGCTGAGAAAAGCTTGCAAATGGAAGGTTCTTGGCGCTTAAACAAGGAAACATGACTGTTAAAGAATATGTGAACAAATTCGACCAACTTGCAAGGTTTGGATTGGAACTAGTGGATACTCCGCATAAAAAATATTTGCGGTTTGCTAAAGGGCTGAATGAACCCCTTTATGGGTTAGCTATGTCCCATTTTCCAATGAGAGCAACTTTTGAAAGGCATGTTGATATGGCCTTGATGCATGAGTAAGACAAAGGAGAAAAGAAGGAAGTTAAGGCTGAGAAACTAACGCAAAACAAGGAAGTATGGCCCAAGAAAGTATAGCAACAACAAAAACAACAATAGAAGAAGGGCGAAAAGAATGACAAGGTTAAGGATAAGAGGAAGTGTCACAATTGTGGACGTGAGGGTCACTTGGTGAAGGACTGCAAAATAAGGAAGAATTCTTTCTTCAATTGTGGAGAGGTCGAACACTTTGCTAAGTAGTGCCCGAAGAAACAGGGACAAGGTCAAAGGACAAAATTTCTGGAGGGCGGGTGCATGCTCTCGCGGCCATTGCTCTAGATAAAGGCAGGAAAGTTTACGTGGAAGGTTGGATTTCTCTTTCTAGTCATCATATTAGAACTCTTTTTGATTTTGGCGCTTCACATTCATTTATATCTAGTTCCGTGGTTGAGTCTCTGCACCTAAATACTAGCATGGTAGTGGATCCCATAGTTGCCTCAAACCCCATTAGTGGTTTGGTTCATTTGTCCATGATTTGTCGAGGTTTGAGAATATCTATGTTAGGCGTCGAGTTTAAGTGCGACGCATATGTACTTAGTTTTATGGGTTATGTTTTGATTCTAGGGATGGATTGGCTAACCATGTATGGTGCCATTCTAGATTGTGAAAAGAGGGTACTTAGACTTTTGACTTGCCATGGGAGGACCCTCGAGATTTCTTATGACCCACAAGGGTCTGTTACGCTTAGTTTCCTAGAGTCTCTAGATGCATCTATCGATGATCTGCAATCTGTTCCAGTAGTCCGTGATTATTTTGATTTTTTGATGAGGTATGGAGCTTACCTCCGAGGTGTGAGATCAATTTTCATATATATTTGGTGAACAATGCAAAGCCATTTGCATTACCTGTGCGCCATATGGCTCCAACGGAAAGGAGTGAGCTTAGCAAGCAAGTAGGGGAGTTACTTGAGAAAGGGTTTATTAGGCGAAGCATATCTGAATAGGGTGCTCCAATCGTATTCGCAACTAAGGCGGATGGTTTGCTTCGCTTATGTGTGGACAATAGAGAGTTGAATAAACTCACTAAGAAGAACGTGCACCCACTCCCAAGGACAGAAGATCTGTTTAACCAGCTTGTTGATGCATCAATATTCTCTCAGTTAGACTTGGCCATGGATTTCATTAGTTGAGGGTGGCGAAGGACAGTATAGATAAGACCGCTTCTAGGACTTCAGATGGTTTCTTTGAATGGCTAGTGATACCTTTTGGGTTGACGAATGCACCCGCCTATTTTGTTGATCTGATGAGTAGTGTGTTTCGGGGGTTTCTAAATAAATTTGTAATGGTCTTTGTTGATGATATCTTGATCTTTTCAAAGAGCGAGGAAGAGCATGCCCAACATTTGAGAGAAGTTTTGAAAACTCTCTGTGTGCATTAGCTTAAGGAAAAGTTCTCCAAATGCCATTTTTGGAGAAAAGAGGTGAGATTCCTAGGGCGTGTGCTTTTCAAAGATGGGATAGCAGTAAATCCCACAACGGTAGTTGTAGTTCAAGATTGGCAAGTTCTGAAAAATGCAACGGAGGTGAGAAGGTTTCTTGGATTGGCAGGTTATTATGGGAAGTTCATTAAGGACTTCGCAAAGATTTCAGCCCCACTCAAAAGGCCAACGAAGAAGAATTTGGCGTTTTCATTGGATATAAATTGTGACGTTGCTTTCCAACGATTGAAGAGGACTCTGACAACAGCCCTGGTCTTGAGCCTGCCCAACGGGAATAAAGTATTTACAGTTTACACCGATGCATGTGGTACAGGACTTGGTGCAGTTCTGACGCAAGAAGGAAAGGTAGTGTGTTATGAAGGTAGATAGCTAAGGGTTCATGAGAAGAACTACCCTGCCCAAGATTTAGAGTTGGCTACCATAGTATTTGCGCTTAAGATGGGGCATCATAATTTGCTTGGAGAGAAGTTCGAGTTGTACACCGATCATAAATCTCTCAAGTATTTGTTATCATAGAAGGATCATAATTTAAGATAACAAAGGTGGATCGAGTTCCTAGCTTCTTATGATTTTTAGATTGATTATACCCCTGGCAAGAGTGGTGTGGTGGAAGACACACTGAATAGGTAGAGTATTAGATTAATTCCTCTGTTTATGGAAAGGAAAAGCTTGGAGTTCATATCGACTTATGATTTTAGACCCTCCACCGAATTTTTGCCTAGTTTGTTTGCATCGCTAGAGATACGACCTAGTCTTATGGATCAGATAGGAGCTTCGCAGCGATATGATCCACAGATTTCAGATATCTTAGATATTCTCAGTAAATGGGGGACTTCAAGTCACCTCAATAGGTATTCCATTGACAACAAAGGGTGGTTGCGACGAGATGGAAGGCTCTGTGTTCCCCAAACTGGAAGTTTGTTAAAGACAATCCTAGAAGAAGCCCATCTCTCTAGGATGACTATTCATCCAGGCAGTGATAAGTTGTATAAGGATATGAAGAAGATTTTCTTCTGGGCTGGAATGAAGAAAGATGTGACAGAGTTTGTTTCTCAATGTTTGGTTTGTCAGCAAGTCAAAGCTGAGCAAAAGAGGCCTAGTGGTTTACTTCATCCTTTGGAGGTTCCATATTGGAAGTGGGAGAGTGTCTCTATAGATTTCACAGATGGTTTAACTAGATCAAACAAAGGCAACACCGGTATTTGGGTTGTGGTGGATAGACTTACTAAGAGCGCTCATTTTATTCCAGTTAAAAGCAAGAGGACGACATCATGGTTGGCAGCAATTTACGTTCGTGAAATAGTCCATCTTCATGGAGTGCCTTACAGCATCGTAATCGATCATGACCCTATTTTCACTAGTTAATTTTGGAGGAGCTTGCAAGAAGCATTAGGTACATAGTTGTGTTCGAGCACCGCTTATCACCTACAGACCGATGAGCAGACGGAAAGGGTGAACATAGTTCTAGAGGATCTTTTAAGGCTGTGTATCCTAGACTTCGGAGACACTTGAGAAGAGCATCTTCCTTTAGTAGAGTTTGCCTACAACAACAGTTATCAAGCTAGAATTGGCATGGCACCCTTCAAAGCATTGTACGGATGACCTTGTAGCTCACCAACTTGTTGGTGGGAATCTACAGAAAGACTACGACTTGGACCAGATATGGCTAGGGAAACGTCCGAGAAGTTTGATCTTATTAGATGGCAAATGAAGACCGCTCAAGAAAGGCAGAAATCCTATGTAGACAAGAGAAGGACTGACATCGAGTTTGAAGTTGGAGACATGGTTTTCATTAATGTGTCACCTTTGAGGAATGTGGTTCGCTTCGAATCTGTAGGGAAATTGGCGCCAAGATTTGTAGGGCCATTTCCCATAGCAGAAAGGATTGCCAAATGGCCTATAGAGTAAAGCAACTAGAGAGACTATCAGGCGTCCATGATGTTTTCCAAGTTTCTCATTTGTGGAATTTCTTGCATGATACTGTGGAAGTAGTTGAGCCAAGTATATTGGAGGAAGTAGAGGTGGAACGGGAGGCGAAAGTCAGACGAGTTCCTACCCGTATTCTTGAATCAGAACTTTAAAAGCTACGCAATAGAGAAGTCAAGTTGATAAAATTTCAGTGGGGAGATAACTCAGAGGATGTAACTTGGGAGGCCGAAGACAAGATTCTTGCTTCGTGCCCTTTACTTTTCGAGGGTATGTTCTTATCTTCCTTTCCAAAACTTTTTATACTTGTTTCTATCATTTAAGTACATCGTATCGATCGAATCTTCGACCTTTAGGTAGAAATCCTAGGGATGTAAACATGTGTTTGAGACATGTTATGTTTGATGAATACAGGTGGATGCAAGTGTTTGCTATTGGTTACTCGTGGATGCATATACACGCACGTTAGGCACTAGATCGGCTCAATCACTCTCATACCGCATATGGATATGTGTGCATTTTTCTTCTTTTAATGGATGGAAATGGATGTATAATCATATGGGTGTTGCATTTGGAAGGATGATTGTGCACATATATAGAACTTACAACTTATAATAGGATTATAGCACACATGTTGGATTCATGGCACTAACATACATTGCATTAAGG
This sequence comes from Allium sativum, assembly GCA_030737875.1. Taxonomy (NCBI): domain Eukaryota; kingdom Viridiplantae; phylum Streptophyta; class Magnoliopsida; order Asparagales; family Amaryllidaceae; genus Allium; species Allium sativum. The sequence continues at coordinate 744,943,754 of CM060921.1, forward strand.
AGGTCAACTGAATCAGTAGACTGCCTGATCTTTGCATTAGTATTGGGACATATACACCCCCCCCCCCCACCTTTGAATATGTTCATATATGCATTAGAAATCTTTAAGGACAATGGATGCCAGTGATTGATGGATGAGTAGATGGGTGATGGATGGTAGGATATGCATTCTTCTCAACATAGAGATTTCGAGGAAGAAATCCTTTGACTAGGGAAGAATGTAACAGCCCGAATTTCTAGTGACACTAAAATAGGATAAATTAAATAATAATTAATTTAATATTCATAATTAAGGAAAATTGCATGCGCCATTACGTTCGTCAAGAAATTCTGGTCAAGATAGACATTTGGTTTTCGTAAAATGGACACCCTATGAAGAAGTTATGAGGGTTTTAAGTTTGTTTACGTGCAAGAGAATTATATATATATATATATATATATATATATATATATAACACTAAATTAGAGTAACCATTAGAGAAGCGTATACACTCTATCATGTTTACCTTGTCATACCTGCCTTTTGGTGATATTATCTTTCTTATCCACTTTATATGCCTGCCATGATACTTTTACTTAATTATTCGCTAAAAGTAACTGGACTCGCTAGACTTTATGTCTAAACCTTTTGTTTCCTCTTCTTTCTTCCGTTTCCCACCCCCGAAGTTCTCAAGGAGGGAATACACAAGCTTGACCAGGATTCTACTATCATTTGCTGGAGCTTCTTAAATCTATTGCTTAAGCTCTTATCCTTGCTAATATGGCTATGTTTTTGTTTGGGGATTATGCTACTTTTATTTGGTACTCTGATGTTTTAAGTACAAGACAGAAGTTTTTATAATGTGTTGGTTTATATGTAATTTAGACATACGATGTTTTGTATGATAATCAGAACTTCCCCAGTCTCCGAAGAGAACAGAAAGAATGGATTGTCTGAGAACACGATAAATTAGAACTCAGACTTAAGAACATTTCGTTGCTTATTACAACAATTTACATCGGAGTATAAGAATATACAGAGTATGAACAAATAATATACATTTGATAAATATCAGAGATTTATAAATTACAATGCAGCAGAAAATAATACAAAACACAACTGAAAGATATACACGGATACAGAGCTTTCCAAATATCATTCCATCTGTAAACCAGGATCCTGCAAATATAAATCTGCAAAACCAAAACTACTAGTTGCCCATGTGGAAAATAGGGGCAATCAGAGTTTAGGTTAAAACAATAAACTCCAAGTCAATTATGTGACTGGTGTGAGAACTATAATAGTTGTTAAATCCTTACTTTAAAATAAAGTAAATCAAGGGACCACGCCGTATAACATGGAACGGGTTTTCTCCCAAGAATACCTGTGCATATAAAAAAACTGTGCAATGCTTTTAGGAAAAATGAAGCTATTATAAGACTCATGCCCCATCACACAATGCAACGCAAGCCGCAGGACAGAGTTTTACCTTATAATAGCCAAACATGCTTGGTACTTTTAAAACAAATCATTTTGATACTATTATAAGTGCATATATGTTTCAAAACGAATTTCAATCATAATGTATCATTCATAGGCGACATGAGTGTCCCATGCCACTATACCGCCACATATAAGTTTACAATCAAAACCGCGCAATGTTGTATTGGAAGTTGGATTTCCATTTGTGAACCAAGGCAAGTGACCGTCCTTACCGCTCCGAGACAATCTAGCCTACCATGTCTCAGGATCAGAGCTCGAGTGACCCTTGGAGAGTCAGGGTCGGTCCACACGAAGTGGATTAAAATGCCTGAACAATACGTTTCCCCGCCCTACGAGGCGTAATGGTCAGTATGCCGACCATATCATCCATCGGTCCTGTAGTGACCGATATATCTGAGGCGCCTCGCTATCCATCATCCACATAAGTAAAATGTCTGGGCTCCATACCATGACACCACTCCTAGCTAGAAAGAAACGCATTTCCTCCTTAAGGTCCTCTCCCGTTTCTGGTTCACACCGGAGTGTGAGGCTCGCGAATTAACGCCATACACAAAGCTATGCTATATAAAGTCATGCTTTGATCATCAACCACAAGACTCTACTTTACAAAAGAAGCCTTGATCATTTGCAACTCAACATGCGACATAGGCAATTCACGTCATGCGACTGATGTCTATCGATATATAACCTCTGAGCTCGTGCGTCTCAGAGAAGGGTGTTAAGCAAGAGAATAAATTCTCCACCACCAAATAGATATATATTTAATGGAGATCTATTAATATAGAATAAAATCCAATGTCAGACACACATCCATTTGCAAGTTCGTTCTGGGTCTGAACGAAATCGGAGGCACCTTATTCCTCGTCCCATATGTCCAATATAGGAGAGGGGTCCTCGCATATCTGGTCGATCTCCAAGTACGTTTGGACGATCACCACTTATTACCTCGTCTTGGGTGTACATTCAAATTATGACATCGGTAATCATCCAAATGATGTGAAGACCACTGGTCCTCAACCATCGTCTTCATCTTCGATTTATCATCGAATAAGTTATTCAGAAATGGTATAAACCCGGCCTTTTCGAATTACTCGCATATATAATAAACAAGTGCTATAAAAACACAACATACGCCTCATTCCAATTCTGAATATTCTTTTATTTAAATATTCATATCCTTTGGGAAAGTTTCCCGCTAATTTATCAAAGATAAATTCTTTAAATTTATTCTTTAATCTTCCATTGGATATCAATTCAAACCAAATTAAGGTTTATCCAAACTAGTCGGGAATAACGAGCCATATCGAAGTAATTATTTCTTTTATTAGCCCAATCCCAACCTATTCATCCCATGGAGAAAAACTGGCAATACTCCATATCTAACACCACGGTGTTATCGGTAAATTTAATTACCATTTCATGTTCAAATCTATTTAAAGATTTCACTATCGCTTAGAGCAAAAATGGTGATGCTCCATTCTCGATCATTTGATGAATTCGATAAATTTAATTATCCCATTCACATTTCAATCTAATTAAAGATTCAATAAAACTATAATTTGGTTTTAATCTCCAAAAATCATTACTTAATGATTATTCAAAGTTAAGAAATTAATCTTATCTTTTACTGGGTTAAATAACTAATGTCGTTTAAAACACAATTCACAATAAACCTAAAATCCCATTCCATTAATTATGGAATCTTCACGAAAAATAGATCGATATATATAATCGATATCAATTTCTGTATCGGACTAATAATATAAATGGAATAATGACAAAGCCTTTTAAATTCCATATATATTAACAGTCTTCCTCCAAAGAAGCTCACTTCGATTATTGTCAAATCGAATTCCATTCTAATTTATTATATTAAATTGGAAAACTTTACATTGGAAAATTTACTTTAAATCTTAATAAAAGATTTACAAATTCCAAATCACATTTCACTGCAAATCGGGTTAAAGAATGAATGTCGTTAAAAACACAGTTCACAATAAACCATATTCACGTTCCATTTTCAATTCCAATTAAATGTTAATTAATTGGTAATTCTTCTTTAAATCTTAATTAAATGATTTATTCTTTTCACATGGGGTTTAAGAACGGTGTTAATAAAAAAACCATTCACGACAAACCCAAAATCCAATTCTTTTATTCAATTCCTATTAAATGTCAATTAATTGGAAAACTTCACCAAATCTTAATTAAAAGATTTATTCTTTTTCTCAACTGGGTTCAAGAACTGTGTTTTTTAAGACATCGTTCAGGACAAACCCAAAATTCAATTCGACATCAAATACAAGGCTCTGAATAGAAACCATATCCGCTTATATTCAATATCAATTTCTAAAACCAACAAATATAGTATTGGAAATAACGATATAAAATATATCTTCCAAATTTCCATAATAATATCCGTGTAATCACGGAATCCAATATCGAAATATTCTGAAGATGATTTCCATTCATATACATTCCAATTCATATATTGGAAATTCTAGTTATTTGTAAAACCATTTCAAATCCAATTTATCTATTTAAAAATATTGGATTATAATTCTAGTTCATAACTAGTTAATTTTGATAAAAATATATTTTTATCTTTACAAACGTGGAATTATTCATCCAAATTCTTTCGAAATCATTTATTATGATTTTACACAAATTATCTATATTTTTTATAATTTTATCAAGGCCTGTACAGTCGATTTCCATAAACGGTCATCGAACTGCACTTACAACGACCTTTTCCAAATTTGATTTGGACATAATTCCAAATCCAACTGTTGGATTTCAAATCTCTTATATTCGTTGGAAATCTCTTTTCGATACGAACCCAACTATTCTAGTTTTAGGATAATCCAACGGTCGGATCTCCCATAATGTCAATTCGAAGTCAATGGTAGAAATTCGCGAACTACCACAGCGCGACGCGTTCTATTAAGGCCATTTATTATATATAATATATATATTATATATGTTTCGTTGATTTCCATTTAAAACGTATTTTGTAAATCGTTTTAAATTCGTTTTGAAAACCATTTCAACTTCATATTCAATTTTAAATCAAAACTGAATATTCCACATCATTAATATATAAATGATAATATTTTCAAAACATTAGATTTTGAAATCACTTCCTTTTCGCTATTCATTATAAAAATGAATAAAATCGATATAAATATCGTTCACGTCAAAATGGAGTTATTGTAATCAACACGGCTTCATATATTTCAATATTTTCGCGTCCAACCCAAATCGGACATCAAAATCATATTTTGATCCATTACTGAATATTATTAAAAAATATTAGTTATTTTAATATATTCATTATTCGTCATTTTAAAATATTCGTTAATTTAAAATACTCGTTCATCCCGAACTGGAATCAGACACGGTCAATTACCATATAATTTTATTTATATGGATTTCATACACACATGTACACAACAATAATCAAACACAGTCAACCATCATCCAGAGTGCATTACACAACTGCATAAGCGTTAAACATAGATATTTAACGCTTACAACAGACTTCCAACCCATCGATTGACATACAACTAAATATTGGGATTAGTGTATGTCCAATATCATCCCAAAACCCGTGTGGGGTTTTCAAACAACAAGCACTGAGTATTATTTATGCAGTTGGGCGATGTGTAAAATATATCGTCCCAATCCAAGTCAAAAGTGTGTGTACATAAACAAATCGTCCGATTTGTAAATGAATATTTATTCTATTCATATACACGTTAAAAATTATATTTTTAACTATAAAATATTTATTACAACTCATTAATATTTTATACACTTCATTTATACAGTAAAAATGATATTTTTATTGTTCTAACATTTTTAGAAAATTTCGGCAGCATAACGGCGTGATACAAGAACCGGAATAAGGTCTAGCCTTATCCCACACCTAATAATGGCTCGTGCCATACACATACCAATTCTAATCAATTCATTTCATTTTCCAAACAAAATTAAAACAAATAAACCAATCAACCAAACAAATATGGTTTCAAACAAAGGTGTCGAGTGCTTCTAAGCACCGTCTGCATCCTAGTATATATATTTAACTAGAAAATAAATTAGAGTGAGAAATTCTCACCTTTGGTTTCCACTCCGTCGGTCTTTATTTGACGGTTTTGGTACCATTTGGATTTTAATTTGCTGCAAATTCAAACATGCTCCAATTTGGACCTGGTCGGTTTTGTTGCAAAGCTCTTGACACCAAGATCGCAACAGATCATGTTTCATTCGATTTGGAGTACGTGGCAAAAAGATATTAACATACGAACATGGAATATTATTTAAATAATAAGATCACTATTCACCTTCTTCTCCAAACGACATCCTCAACTTAAAATGCTCGCCACGGCTAAACCGTAAGCCGGAATTGCACGATAACCAGTGCCATTCTCTCCAGCTTCTCTCCCTCTTTCCACGCCCGGTGGTCCCCCTCCAGTTCGCCAAATGGGCCCCACGATCTACAGTTGAACGAAAAACTGTTGTTTCCGTTCATCTTAGTGTTGCGGCCGCCTCGGTGCTCCAAATGCCCAAAATTTTGCCGGCAGCTTGGCCTAAACCTCTCGGACAATTTTCCCTTTGGTTCATTTGCCTGAAAATGCATGGATCGATGAGAAATTGCTCATCTTTGCGATTGTCCTGTTTTCAGCACCCCTCCAATAAAATTGACATTCCAGCCAATTCCTGCCACCTTGGACCATGCCACCACTTCCAAACCTTCGTATGCTACCACTCTACCATCTCGCCAAACCGCTTGACATAATTCTCTATGTGGGGCCCGCAACAACCAAAATACCTAAACCAAACTGCTGCGCTTCGAGATCAATTCCGACCAAACCACATGTCCAATCGCCACCAAATTTTTACACTAGCTAGTAGCATCATGCTCCACAATCTCACAAAATTTCATGGCCTAGCGCTGTATGGTTTGGGAGATATAAATTATTTAGTTTCAGGGGATTTTTTTGCAAAATTTCGGAAAAGAGGAAGTGAGAGGGGCTACTGCCAATTTTTGGAGGGAGAAGATAAATGAGGGTTTGTGGAGAGAAAAGATGTTATGTAGTGGTGATTTATGATTTTTTATAATTTCTCTAGTTAGCGCTCTCTTCGTTCGACGTTTATTGATGCCACAGGCACACACGAACTCCGTTGGCGATGAGAATTGACAAGCTACTCTGCCCTGACGATACGGTCTCAACAAAACTGGTTTCGTCGAATTCTGAGTCAGTTTGCTCAGAAAGCTCTAATTCTGTCTTAAATGACTGATCGATTCACAATTTATTCTATACGGCCACATAATAGCTCCAAAAATTACGAAATTTGGAATTCTCTCTATGTTTTTCAAATATGGTTTCAACAAAACTAACTTCCTTGAATTCGGAGACCGTTTGAAAAATATCCTTTTTAACTGGTTGATTAAATTCTATTTTAAATTACCAAACACATTTAATTTCACCACGATCACATATTAATTGTAATAATTATGAAAATTGGAATCCAGCAATATTTTGACATTTCGGACCCAACAAAAGTGGTATCGTCGAAAATGGAGGTCGTTAGCAAAATGGCTATTTTTAAGGGCTATATATTATATAAAATTCCATAGCGACTATTTTGAATTTTCAAAATGACATAACTTTTTATTCCCGTTATGAAATCTGGATTTTTCACATTCGTTGGAAAGATATTTTCATACAGATTCAAATATTTATGGCTTTACTGAAATCCGGTCTGTTTTGAATCTGGTACACTCATTTGAAATTTGAAATCGAATTTTCAAACTACCGCACAATTTTAAGCTCGTTATATAATTAAAATAAATTTATTCATTCTAACTTCGATTTAAATAAATTTTAAGCCGTTATTATATAAAAAAATCATTTTAAATGTTCAAAATTCATTAAAATTGCTAAAATAAAAATTTAAATTGGTTCTAAATTTCCGGGTTGTTACAATCTCCCCCACTTAAAATCTTTTCGTCCTCGAAAAGGAACGGAGCTGAAAGTTGTTTAACTAATGAACTCAACTTTCATTCTGGCTTTCATTCTTCAACTTTTCAGTTTCTAAGAATTTTCTAATTTCTCAAAAATTTGGCTAACACCCTAAATTTTCGAAAAATTTCGCCATAACCTCCTTTGTACGGGGAGACATTTAAAACCTCAACTGGCCACGCAGGACCCTCATCATCCAAAAAGAAAAAAGAAAAGCAAGCGGCTAGCCAATCGACTTATAAAATCATCCAAACCCAATAAATTAGTAAACATGTACCAATTTGTTGGGCATACAATTTTATTCCTCTGCTTAGCTTCCATCTATGACCTGTTCAATGTATATACATGTATATACATGAAATTTCCATTAAAAAACAATTCAGTTCAATATTTGATTCAAATTGGCTTAATTTCTCTTATTGGTTTTATTGTTCCAATATGTTAATTAGTTCAACTAATAATCAAACAACATAATCAGCAATCAATTAGTTGACTATTCTTTCAATCATATACCTTTAATATATATATATACTCTAAATCATGTTTTTGATGCCAATTCACAACATAACCTTTTCTAGTTTTGGTTCTCACACCAGTCAATTGGAAACATATAGGTATTCCGCTTTCGCCTCTCGAACATAAACCCTGATGATGGTGCACCGATCATCAGAATCATCTCTGGGCAACTAGAGTGTGATTCTATATCTACCCAGTATACTTGAGACTTTAAATACACATTAATTACGTGTATATTCAAAATCTTCATATACTCAATTGTCCAAAATCAATATAAAATAAAATATTCAAATATGAATAATTGATATAAAATTTTAAAACTAAATTTGAATTTTAAAAACAACATTCTTTGAACTCATTCGAGGATGCTACTAATCCCATCTCTAACGAGTCATTCTCTTGGATATTACTAATCCAATCTCTGATGAATTCTTTCGTTCTGTTCTAACGTGCCTAGCTCTCGGGCTCTGTAAAACCAAAGCTCTGATACCAACTGTGAGAACCCGAACTTCCCCGATCTCCGAAGAGAGGAGAATGAACGGATTTTCCGAGAACATGAAAATTAGAAAGACCTCCAGTCTCCAACCACCTTCTTCATCATCGACTTATCGTCGAATCAGTTATTCAGTTTGGTGTAAACCCATCCTTTCTGAATAACTCGCGTATATAATAGACAAGTGCTATAAAAACACAACATACGCCTCATTCCAATTATAAATATTCTTCTAATTAAATATTCATATCCTTTGGGAAAGGTTCCCATTAATTTTATCAAATATAAATTCTTTAAATTTATTCTTTAATCTTCGTTTTCAAAAAAGTCCTCTTTTTTTAAGCTTTTTTATCGCTAGAATTTATTCTTTCCGGGTATTTTACCCGGAAAGAATAAAAAATCATGGTTGGGAAGGTCATAGTAGCGTCGGGACAGCACACCCCCCACTTTAAGCGCACCTCTGTATCGACTGAATGACTCTATCTAAGGGTGACGTCGGTGGAACCGGTGAACCACGCTGATAATTCAAATCGAAGCAATTTGATGTATGATTCGGGCCTATATGACATGACCGATCGATTGAAATACACCAACACTCCATCCACCTTTGTCCATATATTCCATATATCACACTAAATAGATATCATATTCATGGAATACGATTCACTTTCAAGATGCCTTGATGGTGAAATGGTAGACACGCGAGACTCAAAATCTCGTGCTAAATAGCGTGGAGGTTCGAGTCCTCTTCAAGGCATAATATTGAGAATGCTCATTGAATGAGCAATTCAATAACAGATTTCGGATCTAATCAATATTAATATACCGAGTATCTTATCTGTTGATACGAAGTATTCCGGCGATCCCCACGATCCGAGTCCGAGCTGTTGGAATTGGAACAGGTTCGGCAGCAGATCATGAAATCTTGGTGATCTTCTCTATCTAATGAATGAGGAGTCCGTTTGGAAATCGTCCGCCACGCGCCACCCCCCGAGTTGGCTGGCCTTTCACCCCTAGCCACAAGTCATCCCCGTATTTTGCCACATACGTGTGTTCGGTCCCCCAAGGCCTGTTAGAGCTCTCTTCAACCTGCTCATGGCTAGATTGATCAGTTTGGGTCAAATAGGAAGAACCGGTCGCTTCCTTCGGTCGTATATAAGACTCCTTCGGTCAATGGATTGGTCCCGCTCACTTCGCTCACCTACAATAGCTCCTATATGAACTACTGGGGAGATCATAGTGGAGATGTCGAGACCTAACAAAAGAAGTAAACCAGAAGTGTCGCGAAAGACTGGGATGGGAAACGAAGCGGAATGTACCGGATTTTTAGCACGTACAACCATCAAACTAGAGATACCGGAGGGATCGGAAGCACATTCGTGGGCCGACAATTTTTCTGGATAGGTCAAACTATTGGAAGCAAATGGAAAAGGAAGACCTAGTGGGATCAAAGAAACTAGCGGACTCATCACTAAATAGATCAAAATAGGTGAAAATTCTGACATCACTAAAGCTCACTGCGTTCTCTCTTTCTATCACCTTTCCATTTATCTGCATCCCTTTATATATTATTTTTTTAAATCCACAATCATATTTTATTCTAATCTAATAAGAAGAAGAGATCTTTCTCGATCAATCCCTTTGCCCCCCATTCTTCGAGAATCAGAAAGATTCTTTTCGAGTTTGAATTTGTTCATTTGGAATCTGGGCTCTTCTGTTTTCTACTTCTTTTTTTTATTCTTTATTTCATTTCAATTTTCTTTCCCTCTCTTTTCTTTTTATTTCCTTCCATCATTCCTTAAGTCCCATAAGGTTTGGTGATCCCGTAAAATCTGACCCATTTTCTCATCGAGTGAGGGGTACGAAATAAATTAGATTGATTTTTCGATCAAAAAAAAGTACTATGTGAAATATTCGGTTTCTTCCTCTTCCTCTATCCCATAGGTACAGCGTTTGATTTGAATCGATAGAGAACCTTTTCTTCTGTATGAATCGATATTATTACATTCCAATTCCTTCCCGATACCTCCCAAGGAAAATATCGAATTGGATCCAAAATTGACGGGTTAGTGTGAGCTTATCCATGCGGTTATGAACTTTTCAAATAGGAATCCATTTTCTGAAAAATCCTGGATTTCGTGCTTTGGTGAGTCGTCCGAGATCCTTTCGATGACCTATGTTGTGTTGAAGGGATATCTATATGATCCCATTGATTGCGTAAGGCCCGCGATAGCAAGGGAATCGGGGAAAGTATACAGAAAAGATAGTTGGAGAGGATTGGAAGAATCTTTTTGGTGGTGAAAGATTTGTCCCCGGGTGTACGGCTTCTATCGTAGAACTAATTCGAGAGGCGCCGCCCTTTTTGATGATATCCTATCCATTGAGAGTTTTATACTCAAATCTTCCGACCTGACTAAAGTGCTTCGCTCGTATTTAAACCAAATTAAGGTTTATCCAAACTAGTCGGGATTAAAGAGCCATACCGAAGTAATCATTTCTTTTATTATCCCAATCGCAACCTATTCATCCCATGGAGCAAAACTGTAACACCCCATATTTTCTGTAAACATTATAGTAATGAATTAAAGAATAAATAATTACAAATGTGAGAATTAAGGGAAATGGGTTATGCCATTGCGTTCGTCTCGGAATTCTTATTGGAATAGAGTCCAAGTTGTTGAAAATCGGACTTCGTATGAAGAAGTTATGTCCCTTAGAACTTTCAGAAATTTGTATATAACAATTCATAAAATTAAATACCAAGGCAGGTCGACTTGGGTGTCGACCTACCCCAGGCCAGGTCGACCTGTATAGCATGGTGAATGGGTTGGGTTAAGTAATAGGAAACACTTAACCAGTATATCATGGTGAATGGGTTGGGTTAAGTAATAAGAAACACTTAACCACTATAACAAGATAAATGACTAGGGCTAAGTTAATAGGAAACACTTTACCAGTATAGCATGGTGAATGGGTTGGTTTAAGTAATAAGAAACACTTAATCAGTATAACTTGATTTATGGATAGATTAAGTTAAAATAAGAAGGCAACACTTAACCAATATAACTTGATTTATAGGGAGGCTAATTTAAAATAAGAGGGCAACACTTAACCAATATAACTTGATTTGTGGTAGGGTTAAGTTAACACAAGAAGGCAACACTTAACCAAAGTAACATGACACATAGGTGGGTTAAGTTAACTTGAATTGATTGATGACACTTACCAATACAACAGGACGAATACGTGAGGTTAAGTTAAAAATTGACCAATATAACATGATGAACCAACGGGGTTAAGTTAATGGGAAACACTTAACCGATTCAACATGATAAGTAAGGAGGGTCAAGTTAATAAGAAATGCTTAACCAACATGACAAGATGAATGAGTGGGTTAAGTTAACATGAACGGACAACACTTAACCAATACGACCTAACGTGTGGGAGGCTTAAGTACATATCGGATTGGTGGGTAATATTAGCACATATAGGCCCACAATCTTAACCATTAAATAAACATGCTTGGATCGATGGGAGGGTTAAGTACATCTCGTGTAGGTGGGTAATATTTGTGTATATAGGCCCACAAACTTAACCAATAAGGAAACCTTAGTAACGAGGATCCATTTCAGCAGTAACCCACATAGATGTATCAAGGTACCCTAAAACTAGGAAGGGTGGGGCTTGATTACTCGGCTGATTATAAGCGGTCAAAACAGCGACAAGGGTTACGTCAGTGTAGGTTCCGACGGTTTACGGGCGTTCACGTACTCCGGAGTGGGAAAAAGCAGGCACTGGGTACTAGTAGTTATACACTGTGCATCTTGAATCGTGTCGGGTCGCTATCATAAGGATTGATACACCTTATGGTGGGACAAGCACAGGGTATCTACACGCAAGCGAGGGCCGATTGACATAGACACATGGAACATAAATACAAGTAGGGAGCCGATCAATAGGTAGTAAGGGTACATCTAACATGTTCATGGCAATTAAGCTGGTTGAGGTGGAATCCTCACGATAGATGTACACCTGAAGGCTACCACAATTATGGGGATTGGGATCACGTTGTAATATTACCATTTTATACAGGTTACTAGTTAGGACACTAGTTAGGTGGTGCAGAGATACAGAAATTAGATTAATAGAGTAGTAGCGAAGCAGAGAAAAAGTAGGAGCGCATTCAGTTCACCTTACACTTATCTTGTCTTTAGCTACCTTGTTTTTATGGTATTGTCCTATTTTCAGTTTATTCATGTCATGATCCTTTATCTTGTTTGCAAGCTAAAAGATCACTGGACTTACCAGACTTATGTCTGACCTAGTTTGTTTTTCGCCTCTTTTCTTCCGTTCCCCCCCCCCTCAGGTAATCAGGGAGGGAATAGCTCAGCTTAGCCTGGACCGCTTCTCTTTTCGAGCTTGAAGATTAGTTGGTGTATTGCTCTGAACTCTCTTTCCCACTGCTATGGTTGGCTTATGCCTTATTGGGGAATATCATTGTTATTTTGTGCTTCTTTTACACTTGGAAGTGATTAAATCAAGACAGAAGTTCTATGTATTACTTTTAAGTATGATTTAAGAAAATTGTTGTAAAAGCTTGACTGATTTAAGTTGTTAATAAAATGACTTTATTTTCCGCTGCTTTATTTGTCTGTCTTGTAATTTATCTGCATCTTCTACATAAAATGCTCCACCAAAGTTAAGGAATTCCCTTTGTGAGTAACCTTAATAGAGGTGGGGTGTTTCACTTGGTATCAGAGCCGAAGGTTACTGGACCAGATAAATGATTTGAAAAATTGTTTTCAAAACGATTTTAAAAGAACCATCTTTTGATCCTCTGTTTGAAACCTTGTTTCCTTCTTTCCTGTGCCTCCGGGGCTCCTGGCTTTCAGGGAGGTAACCTCATCGCGGCATGGTTCCGTAGGCTCGACGAGACTACGACACTTGTCAGAGGGCAAACAAGTGCCCAACTTCCATCTATAGCCATAGTAGTTTCACCTGCAGCTAATTTTCTTTCGAGCTTTGTAGGATTCACCGTGCGATGGAGGCAGCTTTCGAGAGACCTGTCAACAAGTTACACAAGGATAGCAAAGATGAGAATAAGGGAGTTTGGCTAAGGAGCACAACACAAGGATGAAGAACTCATGGATATGTACTTGGTTCACAAAGGAGGGGAGGAAAGAATAGCAAAACCTAAAACAATAGGAAGTATCTTTATTTTGGTATAACATGCCGTATAATTAAGGGAAAGGGCAAGAACAAAGGATAGGATTTTCCTGAAGGCAAGTGCATACCTGAGAGAGCGGCAGTAAGATTTCTGTTGAAAGAGTTTTTCCCTTTGATCATCCTGTTAGTACTCCTTCTGATTTTAGCACTTCACATTTGTATATATCTTCTTCCATAGGTTCTCTGCACATTAGTACTTGTATAATAGAGGATCCCATTATTGTCTCAAATCCAATTTGTGGTTCGGCTCATTTATCTTTGGTTTGTAAGGATTTGAGACGCTTATGTTTCCGGGTTTCATGGGCCATGGGTTGATTCTAGGCATGGATTGGTTAGCAATTAATTTTGAAATGAGGTAGTTAGACTTTCGACTTGCCTCGGGAATACCCTCGAAATTTCGTGCGATCCTAAGGGATCAGTTTGTCTTAGCTACTTAGAATCACTTTATGTATTTATCGACGATTTTCAATCCGTTGGAGTAGTCCATGAGTACGCAGATGTTTTTGATTAGGTTAGGGGTTTTCCCCCTAAACTCGAAATAGCCTTCCGCATATATCTAGTTGACAATGCAAAGCCAGTTATGCGATCAACGATATTTTTGGAACAAGATTGGCGAGGATAGCCAGAGTCGGTTAAGTGCTCAATTGTTTGGTTGTTTTGCTAGTATCATCTCGCATAAATCGTTCAAATTAGGTGGAAGTATTCCTTGGGTGCTTGTCTGATATTGGTTTAGGACTTTGGGGCTTGTACTTGAGCAATGTCGAGTTTGACTAGGATGGTTTGCATGAGAAATAAATGGTTGTGGCAGGTGCCCTAAGTAAGACTGACCTTAAGAGTACATAGCAACCTTTAGCTTTAGACCCTCAGACTTGTGACAAGATGGATAAGCTAATCATCTTAGTATATACACTTGGTATCATGGTTAACATCTATTTATCTTGGAAAGATAGTTTGACAACATTGGATACCCTCTTGCATAGTAAGTGATCGAGGCCCTGTCTTTACTAGTGGGGTTTTGGAAATGGAGGTCAAGAAGCTTCGCAATCGTGAAGTTAAAATAGATAAGGTACATTGGAGTGAAGCTCATTAAGATGCGACTTAGAAGACTGAAGACTAGATACACACATCATACCCTTTTTAAGGTTATACACTTGACTCCTCTTTTTTTGCAAAGTTTATTTGCATGCAAGTCTTTATCTTTTAAGTATATTCTCTTGGTCCCATTTTCGATCCTTAGGTACAAGCCAATGGATGTAAACATGTGTTTGAGACATGTTATGTTTGGTGGATGCAAGTGGTTGCAAGTGTTTGCTAGTGGTTGCTCATGGATGCATATACACACATTAGGCACTAGATCGGCTCAGTCACTTTCATATTGCATATGCATGAGTGAACTTTTATATATATGGATTGAAACTTGATGTGTTATCATATGGATGTTTCAATTGTATGAATGACTGTGCACCCATATGGAAGTTATAAAGTACGACTAGGGATGATTGCATACATGATGGACTCATGGCACTGACATAATTCGCATTAAGGGGGTCAACTGAATCAGTAGACCGCCTGATTTTGCATTAGATAAGGACATGTACATACATTATGCATATGATCATGGAATAATTAGAAATCTTTTTAAGGACAATGGACGCCTGTGATTGAATGGTTGAGTAGATGGACGACTGGATGGTAGGATATACATTCTTCCTAACTCGAAGATTTCGGGGATGAAATCCCTTAAGGAGGGTGGAATGTAATACCCCGTGTTTTCTGCAAACATTATAGTAATGAATTAAGGAATAAATAATTACAAATGTGAGAATTAAGGGAAACGGGTTATGCCATTGCGTTTGTCTCGGGATTCTGCTTGGAATAGAGTTCAAGTTTTCAAAAATTGGACATCGTATGAAGATGTTGTGTTAACATATGTGATGCTGATTCATGTCTATTCTATCATGTATGCCTATGAACTATTGCGGTTTATTGAACCTATCATGTTATGTAGAAATTGGTGAATGAATCTATTGATGTTGCATAGGAATTTGGGAATGAGAAACTATCATGTTATATGCAAGTTTGGCAATGCTATCATGTTATGAATACATGCAAGTTTATAGGCTAAAACATGATTACGTAAACCTATATGTTTAGATCTACATCCTTATACGTTTAGATCCATATGCCTTTATGTTAGATCTATGTTAACTTTATTCAACCCCTATGCAAGTTCACAACTACATGCCAAGTTTAATTAATGTAGTTTTATGTAGAATCCATATGCTTATGATCCATGTTGCGTAGATCTAGTTTGAAAGTTCATAATTAAAAATATATTGTTCTATGCCAAATTCATGTGACACATTTATAGTTAGATCCATATTTTTGTATGATGTTGGAATGTTGCAAGTTCCTCTTTTTTTCCTTTTTGTTTTATAAGTTAGGCTAAAATATTGAACCTAACATTGTATGAAATTTTGCGAACGTACAACGGGGGTGATGTTGGGGAAAACATGAAATTACATGTAATTGGCATATTTGGCACATAAGCATGATAAGTGGCATGAAAATGGTATAATCTATTATAATTATGAATTTGATTTAGAGGGAAAGTGGTCCATGACAATAAATTGTTGAAAAATTACATAAAAAAGGATAAATATGTAAATTTAGTAAAAGACGAATATGCCTAACACGAGGTTAGATTGAGTTACGGTATAAGAATGCCCGGAACTGCCTGGCAAATCCAGCAACCATAACAATATAGATCTCATGTGAGAGGTAAGCGGATTGAGCCCAAAAGAACCCGAGGTTAGACTGATGGGCGGTGTAAAACTGCCCGGAACCGACCGGCACATCCAATGACCACAACAATACCCGTCTAATGTGAGTGGTTGGTGCTTTAATGAATGAATTAAAGCTAAGACAGGAATGGTAGGGTTAAGTTAATTAAGTCAACACTTAACCAATACACCATGTTAATTAGACAAGTGGGTGAGGTTAAGTAAATTTAGAACACTTAACAGTTATAACATGTTAATTAGACAAGTGGGTGAGGTTAAGTAAATTTAGAACACTTAACCATTATAACATGTTAATTAGACAAGTCGGTGAGGTTAAGTTAATTTAGAACACTTAACCATTATAACATGTTAATTAGACAAGTGGGTGAGGTTAAGTAAATTTAGAACACTTAAACCGTTATAACATGTTAATTATACAAGCGGGTGAGGTTAAGTAAATTTAGAACACTTAACCGTTATAACATGTTACTTAGACAAGTGGGTGAGGTTAAGTAAATTTAGAGCACTTAACCGTTATAACATATTAATTAGACAAGTGGGTGAGGTTAAGTAAATTTAGAGCACTTAACCGTTATAACATGTTAATTAGACATGTGGGTGAGGTTAAGTAAATTTAGAAAACTTAAATATTATAACATGTTAATTAGACAAGTGGGTGAGGTTAAGTAAATTTAGAACACTTAACCGTTATAACATGTTAATTAGACAAGTGGGTTAGGTTAAGTAAATTTAGAACACTTAATCGTTATAACATGTTAATTAGACAAGTGGGAGAGGTTGAGTAAATTTAGAAACACTTATCCAATATAACAAGATGAATGACTAGGGTTAAGTTAATAGGAAACACTTAACCAGTATAGCATGGTGAATGGGTAGGGTTAAGTAATAAGAAGCACTTAACCAGTATAACTTGATTTATGGAAAGGTAAATTTAAAATAAGAGGGCAACACTTAGCCAATATAACTTGATTTATGGAGAGGTTATGTTAAAATAAGAGGGCAACACTTAACCAATATAACTTGATTTGTGGTAGGGTTAAGTTAACACAAGAAGGCAACAAATAACCAAAGTAACATGACACGTAGGTCGGTTAAGTTAACCTGAATTGATTGATGACACTTAACCAATACAATAGGATGAATACATAGGGTTAAGTTAACACTTAACCAATATAACTTGATGAACGAACGGGGTTAAGTTAATGGGAAACACTTAAATGATCCAACATGATTAGGAAGGAGGGTCAAGTTAATAAGAAACATTTAACCAACATGACATAATGAATGAGTGGGTTAAGTTAACATGAACGGAAAACACTTAACCAATATGACCTAACGTGTGGTAAGGTTAAGTACATATCGGGTTGGTGGGTAATATTAGCACATATAGGCCCACAAACTTAACCATGAAATAAACATGCTTAGATCAATGGGAGGGTTAAGTACATCTCTTGTAGGTGGGTAATATTTGTATATATATGCCCACAAACTTAACCATTAAGGAAACCCTAGTAACGGGGACCCATTTCAGTAGTAACCCACATAGATGTATCAAGGTACCCTGAAACTAGGCAGGGTGGCCAAGATTACTAGGCTGATTACAAGCAGTCAAAACAGCTGCAGGGGGTACGTTAGTGTAGGTTCTGACGGTTTATGGGCGTGCACGTACTCCGGAGTGGGAAAAAGCAGGCACTGGGTACTAGTAGTTATACACTGTGCATCTTGAATCGTGTCGGGTCGCTATCATAAGGATTGATACACCTTATGGTGTGACAAGCACAGGGTATCTACACGCAAGGGAGGGCCTATTGACACAGACACATGGAACATGAATACAAGTAGAGAGTCGATCAATAGGGTAGTAAGGGTACATCTAATATGTTCATGGCAGTTAGGCTGGTTGAGGTGGAATTCTCACGATAGATGTACGCCTGAAGGCTACCACAATTACGGGGATTGGGATCACGTTGTAATATTACCATTTTATACAGATTAATAGTTGGGAAACTAGTTAGGCGGTGCAGAGATATAGAAATCATATTAATAGAGTAGTAGCGAAGCAGAGAAAAAGTAGGAGTGCATTCAGTTCACCTTGCTCTTATCTTGTCTTTAGTTACCTTGTTTTTATGGTATTGTCCTATTTTCAGTTTATTCATGTCATGATCCTTTATCTTATTTGCATGCTGAAAGATCACTGGACTTACCAGACTTATGTTTGACCTAGTTTGTTTTTCGCCTCTTTTCTTCCGTTCTCCCCCCCCCCCCCCCACCCCAGGTAGTCAGGGAGGGAATAGCTCAGCTTAGCCTGGATCGCTTCTCTTTCCAAGCTTGAAGATTAGTTGGTGTATTTCTCTGAACTCTCTTTCCCACTGCTATGGTTGGCTTATGCTTTATTGGGAAATATCATTGTTATTTTGTGCTTCTTTTACATGTGGAAGTGATTAAATCAAGACAGAAGTTCTATGTATTACTTTTAAGTATGATTTGAGAAAATTGTTGTAAAAGCTTGACTGATTTAAGTTGTTAATAAAATGACTTTATTTTCCGCTGCTTTATTTTTCTTTCTTGTAAATTATCTGCATCTTTTACCTAAAATGCTCCACCAAAGTTAAGGCATTCCCTTTGTGAGTGACCTTAACAGAGGTGGGGTGCTTCAAAAACTGGTAATACGCCATATCTAACACCATGGTGTCATCGGTAAATTTAATTACCATTTCAAGTTCAAATCAAATTAAAGATTTAACTATCGCTTAGAGCAAAACTGGTGATACTCCATTCTCGATCATTTCATGAATTCGATAAATTTAATTATCCCATTCACATTTCAATCTAATTAAAGATTCATTAAAGCTCTAATTCAGTTTTAATCTCCAAAAATCATTACTTAATGATTATTCACAGTTAAAAAATTAATCTTATCTTTAATTGGGTTAAAGAACTAATGTCATTTAAAACACAGTTCACGATAAACCCAAAATCCCATTCCATTAATTATGGAATTTTCACGGAAAATAGATCAATATATATAATCGATATCAGTTAATATTATAAAGGGAATAACGACAAAGCCTTTTAAATTACATATATATTAATAGTCTTCCTCCACAGAAGCTCACTTCGATTATTATCAAATCGAATTCCATTCCATTCTAATTTATTGTATAAATCGGAAAACTTTACTTTGGAAAATTTCCTTTAAATCATAATAAAAGATTTACAAATTCCAAATCACATTTCACTGTAAATCGGGTTAAAGAACGAATGTCATTAAAAACATTGTTCACGATAAACCCAATTCACATTCCATTTTCAGTTCCAATTAAATGTTGATCAATTGGTAATTCTTCTTTAAATCTTAAGTAAACAATTTATTCTTTTCACACGGGATTTAAGAACGGTGTTAATAAAACACCATTCACGACAAACCCAAAATCCAATTCTTTTATTCAATTCCAATAAAATATCAATTAATTGGAAAACTTCACTAAATCCTAATTAAAAGATTTATTCTTTTCTCTACTGGGTTTAAGAACTGTATTATTTAAGACACCATTCAAGACAAACCCAAAATCCAATTCGATATCAAATACAAGGCTCTGAATAGAAATTATATCGGCTTATATTCAATATCAAATTCTGAAACCAACAAATATCGTATTGGAAATAACGATATAAAATATATCTTCCAAATTTCCATAACAATATCCATTATATTCACGGAATCCAATATCGAAATATTCCGAAGATGATTTCTATTCAAATCCATTATAATTCATATATTGGAAATTCTGATTATTTTTAAAAACATTTAAAATCCATTTTATTTATTTAAAAATATTGGATTATAATTCTGATTCATTTTGATAAAAATATATTTTAATCTTTACAAATGTGGAATTTTCCATCCAAATTCTTTCCAAATCATTTATTATGATTTTACACAAATTATTAATATTTTTAATAATTTATCAAGGCCCGTACAGTCTATTTCCATAAATGGTCATCGAACGACACTTATAGCGACCTTTTCCAAATTTTATTTGGACATAATTCCAAATCCAGCCATTAGATTTCAAATCTCTTATATTCTTTGGAATCTCTTTTCGATACGAACCCAACGGTTCCAGTTTTAGGAGAATCCGACGGTCGGATCTCCCATAATGTCAATTCGAAGTCAATGGTCGAAATTGGCGAACTGCCGCGGCGCGGCGCATTCTATTCAAGCCATTTTATATATAAAATATATATATTATATATATTTCATTGATTTCCATTTAAAACGTATTTTATAAATCGTTTTAAATTCGTTTTGAAAACCATTTCAACTTCATATTCAATTTTAAATCAAAACTGAATATTCCACATCAGTAATATATAAATGATAATATTTTCAAAATATTATATTTTGAAATCACTTCCTTTTCGATATTCATTATAAAAATGAATAAAATCGATGTAAACATTATTCACGTCAAAATGGCGTTAATCTAATCAACACGGCTTCATGTGTTTCAATATTTTTATGTCCATCCCAAATCGGACATCAATATCATATTTCGAT
This sequence comes from Allium sativum, assembly GCA_030737875.1. Taxonomy (NCBI): domain Eukaryota; kingdom Viridiplantae; phylum Streptophyta; class Magnoliopsida; order Asparagales; family Amaryllidaceae; genus Allium; species Allium sativum. The sequence continues at coordinate 744,964,865 of CM060921.1, forward strand.
CCACTACTGAATATTAATTTAAAATATTATTTATTTTAAAATATTCATCATTCATCGTTTTAAAATATTCATTAATTTAAAATATTCGTTCTTTCCAAATTGGCATCAGACACAGTCAATTACCATATAATTTTATTTATATGGATTTGATACACACATGTACATAACAATAATCAAACACAGTCAACCATCATCCAGAGTGCATTACACAACTGCATAAGAGTTAAATACAGATAATTAATGCTTACAACAATCTGTAAACCCATCGATTCACATACAACTAAATACTAGGATTAGCGTATGTCCAATATCATCCCAATACCCTTGTGGGGTTTTTAAACAGCGAACACTGATTATTATTTGTTCAGTTGGGCGATGTGTAAAATATATCGTCCCAATCCATATCAGTCAAATGTGTGTACATAAACAAATCATTCGATTTGCAAATGAAAATTTATTTTATTTATATACACGTTAAAAAATATATTTTTAACTATAAAATATTTATTTCAACTCATGAATATTTTATACAGTGTTATACAATAAGAATGATACTTTTATTGTTCTAACATTTTTAGAAAATTTCGGCAGCACAACAGCGTGATACTAGAACCGGAATAAGGTATAACCTTATCCCTTGCCAAATAATGGCTCGCGCAGTACACATACCAAGTCAAATTAATTCATTTCATTTCCCAAACCAAACTCAAACAAATAAACCAATCAACCAAATAACAAAAAAAACATGGTTTCAAATAAAGGTGTCGAGTTCTTCTAAGCACCGTCAGCAACCTAGTATATATATTCAACTAGAAAATAAATTAGAGTGAGAAGTTCTCACCTTTGGTTTCCACTCCGTTAGTCTTTAATTGACGGTTTTGGTACCTATTTACACCAAAAATGGTCTAAACACCCAAGGTGCTAAGCTGCACTTCACCAACTTGGTAAGATCTAAATGAGACCGTGTTTAATCAGAAATTACAAATGAAAAAAATGCAAGAAAAGTAAAGTAGAGGCGAGATTTAGAGTGTTTCAGCTATTAACTAGGCCTACGTCCACTGTGAAGGTGAGTTTCAATCTTATAACAAGGATTACAAAATACATCAACTCTCTCTTTTCATACATCTTTATATTCACTCAATATACCCTCGTCTATATGCTTCAACCTGGAGAGTACACAAGAGAATGGTAAAATTTGAGGAGAAAGAGAGTGGACTGAGGATTAAGAAAGAGGGTGGCACCGCCTTCTATGATCGTAAAATTGTTCTTGACGCCATGGCTGAATCGATGGTTGAGGATAGAATTTTGCAGCACTTCGTGGTCTCCAAGATCTGATCCCCTTTATGTTGATAATTATGGTGTATTTATAGGTGAGCTCCCTTTAGGAAATGACCTGAAATCTATTGATGCTAGCTGCGGAGAGCTCAATTGATTAATTACAACCATGCCATTGGCTAGCTATTGCCAGCTGTCCGTGGTTGCATTTAGTTACCACGTACGAGCGATTCAATGGAGCGAGTGTCTTGAGTAGTCGTGTGAGCCCCTATGAGCGGGCGTCCATGTGAGATTGATTGCTTTGAGACATCTTATAAAAGTGGAACGTGGGACTGGAATTAATTTTTCTTTGTTCCTTGCATGACTGACCTTCTTGGTTCAAGGGCGCTCGACCTTTTGTCGCCCCTATGCGGCACTGTTTGTCCCTATGATTGTGCCATTCCATCGCTCCCGCCTATACTGAATGGGCGATTTGCTTTTCTTTTGTGTTTGAGCGGCTTACAGGATATACGATCTTGATCTTTATCGGGCGGCACTTCTCGTAGCATATCGTGTTGTTATCTTTGGTCGTACTGCCTGTCATGACTTGCCTTGGGTTTGATATTTAGGTCCTCCTCCGTGCGGTCGCATCCTGTTCCATGGTGAGTCGATTATGCGCCTCAGATAACATTATGCATGACCAACTCTGATGGTGCCTGTCCTGCATCGTTTGCTCAATGTGCATGCGGAATTTTTTTTTTTTTTTTTTTGAGGGATTAACACTTGCCCCTCGAATTATGTGATTTCTTTTTGTAAGGAATTACTGGCTTCGAAGTATTAGGTTGCACATTTTTTTGCAGGCATGTCCCGACTTGTTGAGGAGTCGTTTTTGCAAGGATTAAGATTTATTTATTGTAGCTGGTTGGCATTTTTACTTTTTGGGTGAGGCGCTTGGACTGGTTTTTCATTATTGCAAACGACTACATTATGGGGAAGTGAACACGCCAACTGGCCTTCTGATGAGACGCACATTTCAGTACTTGAGTATTAGGCTGACGTGGTGAGGAGGGCTTTATGATATGTGTCCTTTAATCTTCCCTTTCATTCTCTTATTTCTAATTCAATACTGCTCCCATTTACCTTCAATAGGGCTTCTAAAATTAGGAAGAAAAAATTCCGAACTTCCCTCTACCACTACTCAGGTTTGTTGGTTCTTTCTGATGTTCATTCTTCCTTTGAATCTTATGGTTATTTCCTGATCTGTTTGCAGGGTGGTTCTATCCCAAAGGACGAGATTCTATCAATCGGTCAACCGTCTGTAAACTCTCCCTCCAGCCCTTCTTATTCAGAACTTCAAGCTATTATTAATAGGCCACGCCATGCTCCTGGGCCTTGTAACCCTAGGCTAGCTAAGCGGTTTCGGGGGTAGAATTTGCAGGGAGTACCTTCGAATGTGGATATATCTCCATCTGATTCTCAGACTTTCTCTTATGAATTGATTGCGGCAAAAGGTCAGATGTTGGCCCGCCTCGAGACTGTTGTTTGTCAGTTTGAGAAACAGATGGATTTGCTGAAAAATCATTCTGCAAAGCGGATGAACAGTTGGCATACATTGGCCTGCGACCTCCAAAGACTTCACAAGGACAATCTTGAATGCATATCTGTTCTGGAAAATGATAAGGCGAAGTTAATCCAGGCTCTTAGGTCCAGGGATAGCTTGATTGCTTCTTTTTCCCAAGAGATATTGAGTCGACGGTCTCTGCACATGCTGATAGGCCTCCATCTTGTTCTTCTCCGACTAAAAGGAAGGTAGTTAGGCCATGGAAGGATAGAGATCTGTAATCTCCTTCTCCTTGGTTATTTTGTTTTTTGAACTTTAAGACCAGTTGTGTAAGCGGGTGTCGGTCCTCGCTCATGACGCTATGGTGGCTGTGACCTGTGGTTTGATCTGTGACAGTTCTGTGATCTTGGTGAATGGTTGTCTGGTTGGTTTTGCGATGCTCCTCGTGTCTTTTCCATGCCATGTCTCTTTTCCCTGCTTGACAATGCACACTCACATTTTTTTTAAGTTTTTCGCGGTGGTCGTGCATTAATATCGTAATATGGGACGTTTGTTTGTACGTTAATATCGAATTACGATGTGTTTGCTCGTTCGTTAATATTGAATTACGGTTAGTCTTACGGCATTCTTATTAAGCTGGGATCATCCAGTTTTTAGTATTTGGCTTTGACTTGGTAAGCTTTTCGTTATTTTAACTCTGGCAATTCTAGACATTTAATTTTTTTATTAAATATTATGTTTATTTGTTTTGGGTATTTTCATGATGCATTTTTATGCGTGCCCCCATGGGAGGACTTGGACTCCAATGTTGTAATCCAATCTTGGCTCTATTTGACTTGCTTAACAATAAAGAACAAGAATGGACACCCTATATGGCTTGGATTTCTGGTTTGAAATCCAATCTTGGCTTTGTTTGACTTGGTTAACAACAAAGAACAAGAATGGACACCCCTTTTCGGCTAGGATTTCTGTTTTTGCGCTGGTCTTTCCAGCATGTTTAATCCTTCCCCATTTTTGTGCTTCCTTCCGAGAAGCGGACACAAATTTATCTCATTGATCCTTGGCTCTGAAAGGATAAATTTCGTGCCATCTAACAAGGTGCTCCCCATGACTGACAATTTTTCCGTTTCAGGACATGTCATTTTTTCCGACTTCGTGCCTTGCCCTAGGAAACAGACACTGGTTCGCCTCAATGAAAAAAAATTCAAGTTGGAGAACCCATGTCTAGCACCTAAGAAGGTGTTTCTTTGGTGGGCTCAGCGTTTTTATCCGTGAGTCTTTTGAGTTTCTTTTGCTTTAGCATTGATTCCTTTAATCTGGTACAAAGCTATTATTGGTCCCTATGTTGAGAGATCTAGTGTTTCTTGATGAAAGTCGGAACTCCTCGAGTAGGCGCCTCCAGATCGCTCGTATGCCCACACAAGGAAGTCAACCTTTAGTAGGAGCATGTGAATAAGTGAGCTATGCATGTAATTAGAACTTCATATTTAGTCACTTTATGTACATCACTCAGAATGCGAAAATTTTCATAAATCTTTACAGCATTTTCTATGCAATTGAATAACATGCTATAAGAAATAACGACGAATATGCTCACTGTTTCATGCTCGTGGGACTGATTCCCATCTGTGGTGGCCAATTTGAAAGTACCAATCTGGAGTTTCTGACTTATAACATAAGGCCCTTCCCAATTGGGTCCGAAGTCCCCAGTACCGTCATTATCTTCTTCAGAACAAGGTCCCCAATTTCAAAAGTTCTATGCTTGACTTTTGAATGGAAGTGCCTGGCCACCCTTCTTTGGTGTGTGGCTACTCTGAGTTCTGCTTCCTTTCTTCTTTCTTCAAGTTGGTCGAGGGTTTCAAGCTGTAGCTTCTCGTTTTCTTTGGGGTCGAAGTGTATCCTTCTATGGGTTGGGACCTCCAATTCCACTGGTATCATGGCTTAAGAGCCATAGGATAAAAAAAAGGAGTATGTTTTGTCGCTGTTTTGTGCGTGGTGCGATAGGCCCATAATGCCAGCAGGATTTTGTCTACCCATCCACCTTTAGCCTTCTCTAGTCGCTTCTTAATGGTAGCCTTGATGATTTTATTTACTGCTTCCACCTTCCCATTCTCTTGTGGATGAGCGACTGCTGAAAAGCTTTTCTGGATTTTGTATTTGGCGCAAAAGCTTTGAAACTCCTCACTTTCGAATTGGGTCCCATTGTCTTTGATTATTTATTGTGGTATCCCAACCTGCATATGATATTTTTCAAGACAAAGTTAATAACTTTCTTCGAAGTTATAGTGGCCAATAGTTCCGCTTCAGCTCGTTTTCTAAATTAATCAATGGCAACAATTGTGTCTTTAAAACCGGATTTTACAGTGGGGAGAGCTCCTATAAGGTCGATGCCCCAGATAGCAAATGGTCACGGGCTGGCCATGTGAGTTATGGTTGTGGACAACATCCTTGCGCTCTTGGCAAACCTTTGGCACCTGTCGCATTTTTTAGTGTGGGCCGTGGAATCTTTATTGATATCTGGCCAGAAGTAGCCATATTATAAGATTTTCTTGTCCAAAGTTTGTCCATGGGCATGTCCTCTGCATTCCCCTTCATGTAATTCCGCCATGATTGCCTTGGGCTCCTCCTCTATAACACAACGAAGTAAACGTGTAGAAAATCGCCGCCTGTACAGTCGTTCATCCTGAATAAGGTAAAAAAGAGCTTTTCGCAAAATCCTTCTTCGGAGTTTGGCTTCAACCGGGGGTGCCCCGGTTGTGAGGTATTCATTAATTGGTGACATCCATGACTTTGACACATCGGTTGTTTCCATGATCCACTCCATTTCAGTTTGCTTCGTGCTCGGGCTGGAAAGGATTTCCATTAGAACTAACCCCATTAGCTATGCATCTCCTGTGCTTGCGTATTTGGCTAATGAATCAGCTTTGGTATTTTCCTCTCTAGGAATATGGGATACGGTGTAATGCTTGAAAGTCTCCAACAATACCAAGGCTTTGGTAAGATAATCTGGCAGATTACCCATCTTGGCTTGGAATTCTCCTAGAATCTGGCACACTACGAGTTGAGAGTCGCTGAAGATCTGTATAGTTTTTATTTGCAGCTCTTTTGCTATTTTACTCCCGCGATAAGGGCTTCATATTCATCTTCGTTATTGGTTGACGGAAACTCTAGCCCTAATGCATAGCATAAGGATCTTCCCTTAGGGGTTTCAAGAACTACTCCAGCCCCATAACAACAATCGTTCGACGCTCCATCTACAAATAATTTCCACTGGATACTAGTCTCAATGTCATCCTCTTCCATTTTCAAGACACCCTTCAATTCGTTAGTGTATCTTTCCATCTCTGCCCAACTGCTCCCGGCCGGGTGGGGACCTCCAAATAGCACATTGATTATCGTCCTCGAGTCGGTTGGCATTCGGGATTCCATACTCGAGTTGGGCTGGCTGGCCGCATTGTTATGTCCTTGCAGCTGGAGTATTTTGAGGATGTTTCACGTACTGCTGGAGTTAGTTCTTCCTGATGAGTTCTTCTATTAAACTCCTCAGGTGTCATCATTCGTTGGTGCTGTGTCCCGGTTGGCCATGAAACCGGCAGAATTTTCCGGAATTCGCTTACTACTCGGTTACCTTCTACGGCTTCATTTGAGGGAAAATGCCCGAGTCATTTGTGGCTTGGTAAATTCTTTCCGAGATTTCGATTAGGAGGTTTAGCTAGGACGGTTTGTAGAACCGCGTCTTCCTATAGGCCTTGCTATTCCTCTCGTCGTTTCCCCTTTTTGTCCTACATCACTCTTCTGCTCAACCATAGACTTATTGCCTTTTCCTTCTTTGGCGGCATTACTTTCTATAGTCTTCTGGACACTTGGAGCTTCATCTTCCACACCCATGTATTCCTCAGCTTTTTTGTAAAATTTCTTCAAAGTTTTTGGTTTCTTCATCTTGAGCCACTTTCCAAATTTTGACTTCTTATTGATAGCTCCTTTCAGGGCAGCCAATAAGTACCAAGGCTCTGGTTCTATAATCTCCGCTGTTGTAGCTTGGAAGCGCATAAGGAAGGCTCTGATGGTTTCCCCATACTTCTGTTCCATTTCGCCTAACGACATTACATTCCTTACCTCGGTTGTTTGCAGTCGGAATCGATCTTGAAATCTCCTTGCTAGGTCAGCAAATTTTAGGTGGAAGTCTGGTGAACCACAATGAGGCCACACCTTCTAGACACACGGGAAAGTGTAGGCACTTGGTTTCATCAGTGGCCCTAGCTCCATTCATGTGCTGGTCATACTTGAACAGAAAAATGGTTAGATCTCCAACTCCGTTATAAGGCGTTATTGTTGGGGATACAAATTTCTTTGAGAATTTCGCCTGATAGATTTCTTCCGTGAACGGATTTTTGCTGGTGGAAAACTCCCACTCTTTCTCTTCCTCTTCCCGGTAGCCTTCTCCTTCATTATTCGTTGTATCATGTCTGTGATGCGTCTTTTGTCACCTGCCTGCTCATTGGGATCCGCACTGATGTTTTTATCGGTGCGACCATGGTTTGAGCTTCGGCGCCTTACATCCTTTTTGAAGGATGTTACATTAGTGGGACTTGCGACAGTTCGAGCCGCACGTTCTTCTTTGTGCTGTGGAGATCTGGCCTTAGGATCCTCAACATCGGCCTCTCCCCTGGCTCCTACTGGGCTGTGAGGTCGTCCAGGGTCTGAGGCTGATGAGTCCTCTTTTTCACTAGTATTAACCACATAGTTTGGCGGTAACAAATTGGCTTGAACATTGGTTAGGACATCAAACTTTTCCATTATCATTTTCGCTGTATTATCCATTTTTTCGTTCAGGCCAGTTACAACCACATCCAGGTCATCTCGCATTATAGATGGCCTAGGGGTACCCCTTGCCCCTTGATTCAAGATTTGAGGTGTAGCTTCGTCAGCATTATCACCCTCACTGATCGTAGTAACTTTAATAGACTTTCCGCCTTTCTTCGATCCAACCATGGTTTCAAAAGAAAAAGTGATTTTTGGGATTTTTCTTTTGTTGAACTACGAATGGGAATTATGAACACAGCCCCACGGTGGGCGCCAAAATGTTTACACCAAATATGATCTAAACACCCAAGGTACTAAGCTGTACTTCACCAACTTGGTAAGATCTAAATGAGACTGTGTTTAATCAGCAATTACAAATGAAAAAATGCAAGAAATGTAAAGTAGAGGCGAGATTAGAGTGGTTCAGCCGTTAACTAGACCTACGTCCACTGTGAAGGTGAGTTTCAATCTTATAACGAGGATTACAAAATACATCAACTCTCTCTTTTCATACATCTTTATATTCACTCAGTATACCCTCATTTATATACTTCAACCTTGAGATTACACAAGAGAATGGTAAAATTTTAGGAGAAAGAGAGTGGAGGGATGATTGAGAAAGAGGGTGGCGCCACCTTCTATGATCATAAAATTGTTCTTGACGCCATGGCTGAATCAGTGGTTGAGGATAGAATTTTGCAGCGCTTCGTGGTCTCCAAGATCTGATCCCCTTTATGTTGATAATCATGGTGTATTTATGGGTGAGCTCCCCTTGGGAAATGACCTAAAATCTATTGATGCCAGCTGCGGATCGCTCACTTGATTAATTACAACCATGTCATTGGCTAGCTGTAGCCAGCTGTCCATGGTTTCATTTAGTAACCACATACGAGCGATTCAATGGACCGAGAGTAGTTATACGAGTCCCTAGGAGCGAGCGTCCATGTGAGAGTGATTTCTTTGAGACATCTTATAAGAGCGGAACGTGGGACTGGAATTAATTCTTTTTCGTTCTTTGTGCGGCTGAACTTCTTAGTTCCAGTGCGCTCGACCTTTTGCCGCCTTTGTGCGGCGCTGTTTGTCCCTATGGCTGTGCCATTCGGTCGCTCCCGCCTATATTGATGGGGAGATTTGCTTTGCTAAGCGGCTTACAGGATATACGACCTTGATCTATATCAGGCGGCACTTCTCGTAGCATATCATGTCATTATCTTTGGTCGTACTGTTTATCCTGACTTGCCTTGGATTTGATATTTAGGTCCTGCTACGTGTGGTCGCATCCTATTCCATGGTGGGTTGTTTAAGCACCTCAGATAACATAATGCACGGTCGAGTCTGATGGTGCCCGTCCTGCATCCTTTGCTCAATGTGCTTGCGGATTTTTTTTGAGGGATTAACACTACCGTTTGGATTTAAATTTGCTCCAAATTCAAACAGGCTCCAATTTGGACCCGGTCAGTTTTGTTGTGAAGCTCTCGACTCCATGATCGCAACGGATCCTGTTTCATGCGATTTGGAGTTTGTGGCAAAAAGATATTAATATACAAACATGGAATATTATTTAAATAATAAGATTATTATTCACCTACTTCTCCAAACAACACCCTCAACTTAAAAAGCTCGCCAAACCGTAAGTCAGAATTGCACGAAACCAGCGCCTTTTTTTCCAGCTTCTCTCCCTCTTTCGACGCTTGGTGGTCCCCCCTCCAGTTCACCACTTGGGCCCCACGATCTGAAGTTGAACAAAAAACTGTTGTTTCCGTTCATCTTAGTGTTGCGGCCGCCTCGGTGCTCCAAATGCCCCCAAATTTTACCGGTAGCTTGGGCTCGACCTCCCGGACAATTTTCCCTCTGGTTTCTTTGCCTGAAAATGCATGGACCGATGGGAAATTGCCCATCTTTGCGACTGTCCCATTTTCAGCACCCCTCCAATAAAATTGACATTCCAGCCAAATCCTGCCACCTCGGCCCATGCCACCACTGCCAAAACCTTCGTATGCTACAACTCTACCATCCCCCCAAACCGCTTGACACAATTCTCTATGTACGTCCCGCAGCAACCAAAATACCTAAACCTATCTGCCGCACTCCGAGCTCATTTCCGACCAAACCACCAGTCCAATCACCACCAAAATTTTACAGTAGCTAGCAGTCATCATGCTCTACAATCTCACAAAATTTCATGGCCTAACCCTTTATGTTTTGGGAGATATAAATTATTTAGTTTCAAGGGCATTTTTGCAAAATTTCGGAAAAGAGGAAGTGAGAGGGGCCGCTGCCAATTTTTGGAGGGAGAAGAGAAGTGAGGGTTTGTGGAGAGAAAAGATGTTATGTAGTGGGGGTTTATGACTTTTTTTATTATTTCTCTAGTTGGCGCTCTCTTCGTTCGACGTTTATTGATACCGCAATCACACACGAACTCCATTGGCGCGGAAAATTGACATGCTGCTATGTCTTGATGATACGGTCCCAACAAAATTGGTTTCGTCGAATTCCGTGTCAGTTTGCTTTGAAAGCTCAGTTTCTATCTTAAATGACTGATCGATTCACAATTTATTGTATATGGCCACATATTAGCTCCAAAAATTACGAAATTTGGAATTTTCTCTATGTTTTTCAAATACGGTTTCAACAAAACTAATTTTGTCGAATTCAGAGACCGTTTGAAAAATAGCCTTTTTAGCTGGTCGATTAAATTATATTTTAAATTATCAAACACATTTAATTTCACCGCGGTTACATATTAATTCCAACAATTATGAAAATTGGAATCCATCAATATTTTGACACTCCGGATCCAACAAAAGTGGTCTCATCGAAAACGGAGTTCATTTGCAAAATGGCTACTTTAAGGGCTATATATTACATAAAATTCCATAGCGACTATTTTGAATTTTCAACTGGACATAACTTTTTATTCCCATTATGAAATCTTTATTTTTCACATTTGTTGGAAAGATATTTTCAAATAGATTCAAATATTTCTAGTTTTGCTGAAATCCGGCTTGTTTTGAATCATGTACATTCATTTGAAATTTGAAATCGAATTTTCAAACTACCACGCCATTTCATGCTCGTTATAATTTAAATGAATTTATTCATTCTAACTTCGATTTAAATAAATTTTAGGTCATTATTACTTAAAATAAATCATTTTAAATATTCAAAATATATTAAAATAGCTAAAATCAAAATTTTAAATTGGTTCTGATTTTCCAGGTTGTTACATTTTGAACCACGATGCTTTATGATTAATAAAGTTTGTTTTTATTCCGCTGCTATTTCATATCTGTCTAGTAATATTTTTGTTTCTGTTTACCTATAATGCTTCACGAAACTTAATGCATTCTCTTAATGAGTGACATCAACGGACGTAGGGTATCACATCTGCCTGTCGTGAGATGCCTTCATCCGCCTCTAAATCCGCTCTATCTTCTTTACTACCTCTGTAACCATCTTAGGTCCAAGTAAAAATCTGTCCGTAGACTCCCACCAATATGTAGGTGATCTGCAAGGTCTTCCATAAAGCGCCTCGAAGGGAGCCATACCAGTACTCATTTGATAACTGTTATTGTATGCAAACTCTTCCAGCAGGAGATGCTCCTCCTAAGTCCCTCCAAAGTCTAGGATACATAGCCTCAATAAATCCTCAATAATCCTATTAACCCTTTCTGTCTGTCCATCCATCTGAGGGTGATAGATGGTATTAAGTCGTAGTTGTGTCCCCGGTGCCTCCTTTAGGCTCCTCCAAAACTCACTCAAAAAGATGGAGTTGTAATCAATAACAATACTAGAGGGAACCCCATGAAGTCGGACGATCTCTCTAAGACATACTGATGCCAACCAAGTTGTTGTCATCTTCCTCTTAACAGGGATAAAGTGAGCGCTCTTAATCAATATTTCAATTATAACCGATATGTCTTCACTCTTGGCGGTAAGGAGAAGAACTACAAGTTGGTCGGTTATTGTGATTCTGACTACACTGGTGATAGGGATCGAAGGAAATCAACTTTCGGATATGTCTTCACTCTTGGTGGTACAACCATAAGTTGGAGATCGAGATTGCAAACCGTAGCTTCTTTATCCACTATGGAGGAGGAGTTGTTAGCTGCGGTGGCGGCAGCAAAGGAAGCACTCTATTTGAAGCGATTGTTGTGTGACTTGAGTTTCGGACATGCCAGTGTTGATGTTCAATGTGACAGCCAAATAGTGCTTTTCGTTTGGAGGAGAACTTAGCGTTTAGCTCACGGACCAAGCATATTGAAGTAAGAGAGTAAATTCTGGTTGCCATGGATGGAGACAAGCAAGTATGCCTTCAGAAAGTGCACACAAAGGATTATACGGTGGATATGTTTACTAAGACATTGTCGGCTGGAAAGTTTGAGCATTGCTTGAACTTAATTCGCATGGAGAAATGCTAGGTGCCACAGGGTGCCACGGGGTGACACGGTTGAGAGAGAAGCTTGGTTACGGAAGCAGAAGAGTATCAGTGAGAGGTTCATGTTCTGTCTTCTTGTTATGTTTATCTTTTGGTGAGACAAGTCTTGAAGTTAGGTGTTTCCAACACTTCATTGGCGGGTGGGGGCTTTGTCAGAACTCGTTGGTGGAGTCAAAGGGTGGTGGCTATGCCGGGGCACACTGGGTAAAACATTCAAGCTTGCTTGGTTAAAGGTAGAGGATGGTTTGACAGCATCAGTGTTGGTGTTAGGGATGGATATAGTATCGAGGTAGAGTGTTAAATTTTGTGATACTAGATGTTAGAATTGAAGTGGATGAAAATAGCTTCGTTTTGTAGAAGACGGTTCGCAAATCAAAGTTCGTAAGAGAAAGTTGCAGAAGAACATGTGGATCACCAGGTTTCCCTGACAGACGTCTGTCGTAGGCATGACAGATGTCTAAAGATACAGGGTGGATTTTTCCACAAGCTGCGACAAACATTTGTCATTCTGGACAAACGTCTGTGTTGAAGCAGGAGGCACGACAGACGTCTGAGGGAAATTAGACAGAAGTCTGTGGGTGTAGGAAAAGTTTTTCCAAGACTCTGGACAGACATCTGTCACTTCTGGATAGACATCTGAGGCAGTATTTTGGCTATTTCGGGCCAAAGATCTTACAGGTTGATTTGTGAAGGATCCAGGGGCAATTTGGGCAATTGCTACATATTCTTCTCTCCATATAAAGCTATTCTCAGATCCAAAATAAAAAGTACTAGAAAGAGACTAACTAAGAGATTAAGATCTAGGTTTATTCAAATTAGGGTTTTGGCAATCCTAATTTTCTTTAATTCTTCTCTCCACAAAGTCAATTTTTTATGATGAAATTGATCATTGTAATCATTCTTTTGTACTCTTCTATTGATATTAATAAAAGGTTCTCCCTCAAAGTAGACGTACACTAGTAAGACGCTAGTACAACCACTATAAATTCCTGTGTGGTTTACTTTTCGTTATTGTTCTATTATTTCTCTTGTTCAGATATTGTGATTGGCTATTAGATTGGGTTGAGGTTATTTTTATATATAAATTGGTTGTTTTTGCAGTTTACCACGATATCGTCTTCTGCTGAGTTGAGAGAATTGATTTTAGCGATCTAGAGTTGAAATTCTCCACAACATATCATTGTTAACAATGTAACTCTTATCGGTAGCACATTCTGATCTTAAACCAACATTCTTTCCAATACTACCTTTCTCTGATTTATTCTTACTTTCCAAAATCATAGCTTTCTCAACAGGTACTTTATTAAACTTACTCTAATTTTCCAGATTATCCCCTACATCCATCTCTCTTACAGAATTACCATCAACTTTAGGAATCCAAACTTTACTAGATTTGCAAGCAACATTTGAGTGGCCATAAACCTTATAGTTAGAACAAATTTGAGGCACCGACTCATAAACTACCTTTTGCAAAATTATTTCACCATTGCAACATTGTATAGGAATCACGTCAGTAAATTAAAAATTAAAATTTATTCCCACCATCACTCTAGCATACGAAATGAGAATTATATTTTCTGTGACATTATCCAATTTAAGAGGATTACCCAAAATAGAAGCTATTCTACTTATTGCCTCAAGAGACCAGAAATATAAATCCAGATTAGGCAGTCGAATCGATATAAGTAGTGCATGCAGGAATTCAGGAGTGAGTTTCAAGCCAAGATTCCATTTTCTCAAGTACATCAATCTTCCGTTACAAAAATACAGCCCCTTTTCTATCACAATCACTAGCATTATCACATTTAATTCTAAAATAATAGTTATCCCTTGAAAATAACTGATTGTTACCCATCAAATTCCAATTCTGATCAATACAACCTTTTAAAAACTTACAATAAGGTTTACCTTCAAAGACATAGATGATTATCGAGTTGTTCCATCTTCCTCTGGCTTTAAAGGTTATATCTTCATTGATAACAACAACCTTAAATTTTTCCTTGACAACAGGTTCATAAAAATTGAGCTGGATAGAGCATTAATGATAATTATTTTATGTTATTACATTTATCCAATCTTTCGACTGATTGCAATTAATATTAGAAATTAGATCTTGATCCTTTGAAATCAGGTCTGGGAAATCATCATTGGAGTTAAGATCTAGAAACGACTGATTACCATGAATTGAGAAGGTTTCTTGCTCTGCAAGTTCCATGGATGAACGAAGATCAGAGGGAATTGCAGAAGGATGATCTAAATTTGGTTTAGAGGTGAATTTAGACAGTGATTTGGGATTTCGAGAAATGAACGTCGCAATTAACCATAGAAAACCCTAATATAAAGGAAAGTTTTACGTAACCTTGCAAATGGCACGTTATCAATGGTTTTTAGTTATAAGAAAACTATAGAGTTGAAATGAAAGAGTGAGAATGGAGCTAAAAATGCACATTTTTACTATTAATAACAAGAATTCCATGAATATCTTTAACCATGTCTTTTTTATTACGGAAATGCCTTTTACGTCCTTCTAGACGGTAATTGAACTTTAGATTTTTGCAAAATATAGTCTAAGAAGATGGGAGAGGGTTCGTTATACGAAAATATAGGTTATTAAATGAAGCGGCACACATAATTTTACATATATGATTTTTTTGTACCAACACGCAACGTTGAAAAGTCGCATACAAAAATTGCTACTTCTGCTTTGTCCTTGCAATTCTCGAACGGTAACAGCGAATACCGCAATTGAGTTGTGACCATTCACACTATTAACCCAACTGGATGTCATGTGTGCATCTCTTAGTATATATCCAGCAGTAAATAATTTATTTTAAGCATTGTTGAATTGTTTATCCCAAAACACAATGGTAGCAGCAACAACGCACCAGACATATAAGTAGGATATAACATCCAAGAAGCAGCACACCATTGCTACATTAACAGATAGTTAATTATCATATTCACGTTAAATTATTCTACGCTCTGTTACCAATTTTATTTGTGTACTTGACTTACATTCTTCCCGACTCAAATACATGCATACGCACGCATCAGATTAATGCACACAGGGCACTCACTAACACAAAACATGCTCAGCACAAAGCCATACAATCCCCATAAATGTACAAAAACGTCGCAACATACACATACATTGGTGTAACAATCTGGAATTTCACCATTGTAAAATGTACAAATACTCAATTTATTTATAAATATTCGTTAAGCAGATTATGAATTAATAACTCTTGCTAGTTTACAATAGATAATTTGGAATTTAACCTTATAATTTGATTTATATGAATATATTGTTTAATTTAAAATTGAAAATATAAACAAGAATACACTTTTGGGTTTTCAGTTTTCGTTTGAATCGAAATTTATCTTTAATTTTGATAGATAGTATATCTAAGATTTCATTTATAAAAATACATTATTTTTCTTAAAATCATAAGTACTATTTTAATGGGTTTGAAAGTAATATCAAAATAATTTAATTAAATGGATTTTCAAAAGCATTAGTGTATACTTTTTATAAATGTACGTACATGATATGTATACATATACATGTTTATATCCTAAATTTTTATTGTATTAAATATGGGAGCGTCTATTTTGACACAATTTGGTAACACAAATGGTGACACAAAAGATCTGCATCATTGATTCTTTTTGTCTTTACATGAGAAGGTGGAATTTAGAGGGCAATCCAATGATGAGAGTTCATTGTGTCACCAATTGTGTCACCAAATTGTGGCAAAATAGTATATACAAAAGAATCAATCGAGCAACAAAAAAATCAATGGCTATTTTAATGGCAGGCATCTTCGGAGCTCTCTTGCACTTTTATCTTTTCGGTCTTGCTTTCTTTATTACTTACGGAGCTTATTCTGTTCATGGGTGACTCTTATTCATTTGATGGGGCTATTTCCTCTTCTGCTGCTCCCTAATTTCGAATTTAGGGTTTTGTCCATGAGCTCTAGCTTTGGTTCCTTCGTGTTAAATGGGTCATATTCTACGGAATTATCCCGATTTGGACTTGATAGTACCCACGTTTTCGGCGATGTCTCTGGAACCGTCGTCGGTGGCGATTGTTGGTGTAGCTACGATTTCGATTTGGTTTCGCTGCTTAGAATCTTTCGCGATTCTCTCGAGATTGTGTTTCCTTATTGTTGATGGCTGTTTCTTGGAGGTTTCTCCTGTGTATTCGGAAGGATTGGCCCTACTTCTAGTTCTTTGTGGAAAGTTTGGTATTGGCTCTTCTTTGTCTCTCTTGGATCGACCTTTTGAGGGTTCTCTGAATCTACTTCTAGCAATGGGGATTTCATCACCCCTTATTTGCGAAAGTTAGTTTTTTGCGAGGAGCAATCTTCTAATGGTCGTGTGCCTTTAGCATCTTTTTTGGTTGGTTCCGTATGTTATGGGGTTTCAACCAATGATGGATTTAATGTTAATCAACCGGGGAAGATGTTTGGAGAAGGGGAAGTGACGCCCCTTATCCGTTACTTTCCACGAAGCCTGCCTCCAGTTTTTCCTCGTGGGTCGTTTAAGCTGCCGGTAGGGGTAGAGGTCCTCCTTCGAATCGATTTCGGTGCCACCAGCGTTTGAAGAAGGTTAAGAAGGCAGTTCCTTCTTCCCCCTTGGTGGTAGTTGAGGTTGGTTTTGATCATGTACTATGACCTGCTTTGATTATTTAATCAAATTGTTTCACGGCTCTTGATGAGATTTCACTATTAGTTAAAGAGGTGGACGTTCAGTGTCCATCTTCCTCCGGTTTGCACTGCTTCCAGTACGGGGTAGGTGTTGGTTCTTTGGTTGAGGAAGAGGACTTTGTAGCAGCTCCCTGTGCATTGCCCTCGTATTTTTTGGCTCCTCCATTTTCGTTGTCGGTTAACATGAGATTGCAGCTGTTAGACCAAAAAGTGGTTCTAACACCCAAATTGACTGAAATCGAGATAAAATAAGATCAAAAGTAAAATGAAGACATAGAATTTACAGTGGTTTGGCATTGAACTGCCTACGTCCACTTTGTAATCACTATTCTTGATGATATAGATGCAATTACAATGATATATTCACTCAATTTCACTCAGAACTCTTGTACATTCACTCAATTGTCTCAAAACAAATGTTGAATGATGATTTGGATTATCTGGGAATGCTGGAATTCGGTTTTTGAAAGTGCTTGAACTCTCAAAGTGCCAAAAAGAAGATCCCTTTAATTGTCTCTAGGCGAGGTATTTTATAAGTGAAAATTTGCTCAGAATCCGATCCGGGTCGGAGCCACGTGTCTTCCATCCCATCGTCCTCGGGTTCGGATGGACTGCAGTGCTGACAGCGCATCAGAGTAGAGATTATCGTGGGTAGGAACTGGTCATAACCGCTCCGAATATTCAGGCGATCGTGGGGGGATATGATATGGAATATGTGTTCGGTTCGGAGGAGCGTGTAGAGGGGGTTCAGATCGGGGCATCCGATCCGACTCAAACTAAGCTGAGACTAAGTCCTTACCCATTTTACTCTGCTCCAATCCGAATAGCAACAGCTCTCCGATCCGAATAGCAGCATCTCTCCGATCTGATCCCCTATGATGCTTTCTAAGTTCTTCAACGCTTTACATCTCGACTTTGTGTTGCCTAGTTCACAAAGTGGGCTAACATCTCGGCTTTGTGTTTAGCCCTCAGCCTCTCTTCGTCCATAACAGCAGCAATGAGGCGGCGCCCTTCGGCTAGGCGTTCTGGTTCATCATCTTGTAAATATTTCTCCATCAGCTTGTCCTCGTCAATGGAATCAACCTTGAGCTCCTCTTTCTCCCACTCAACGATTTGACTCCATACTTGGACTAGAGTAGATGGATAATCTTCAATCCAAGAAATGTTCCGGCGGCGGATGATATGCGCAATGAATTCAATCATTAATTCGCCGAAACCCTGCACCTCTCCCTCAGCCTCCGACAGTTGTTTGCAGGCTTCTTCAGCGGACTTGATAGCACATTCGACGTTACCCTCCGCTAGGGCAGCCCTGTTCTCCGCCTCCACTAGCTTAGAAGCCAAGTCAGCATTTTTCTTTTCCAGTTCAGCATTCCTCCTCGCTAACTCGGCCTTCTCTCGTTCGAGGTTAGTGTAAGCAAGCCATGTTTTGGCAGCTTCTGACTTGGCATCTTCGGCTTGTTTCTTCAATTCAGAATGCTCTTGGGTATGGGACTCAAGCAAATCATGGTAGCGTTTTTGCAGATCTTCGAATTGTTGTTTGAAGCTAGTGGCATCCCGTTGAGCGACAGCAAGTTGGGCCTGTGTATCCTCCAAGTCTTTTCCTAGGTTTTTTAAGGCCTTTGCATCGTCTTCTGTGGTTTTTTGCATCGAGTCAGCATTCGTGATTAAGGTGCGGATGATTCTGGAAAGACTGCGCGAATACTTGAACATTTCTGAATACTGTTTCTCGACCGCGTCTATCTTTGCTTTGGCCTCATCTGCCCACCTCGAAGAAATAGGCTCAAGTGCAGGTAAAAAAGTCAAATTTTCGAAATAATGTTCAGGAAATTGCTCCTCCAGATACGCCCGTTTAACTGCAGTTTCAGCATCTAGCGATGGAGGGGCGAGGATTGTCAGCTCAGTATCCCTGTGCGTGGAGGGTTCAATGGCCCCTTTATCTGTTCTGGGCCGTTTAGCGGGAACCTTACGCTTGCTTCGTGATTCGGTATCTTTCGGCAGACTCCTCTCCCTACTGCGCTTTTCTTGAGAAGAGGTTAAGTCTTTCGATTGCGGCCTGTCCTCTTCCCGACGAACTTGTTAACCTTTATATCGCTCCGGGTCTGTTCGGACAGGTGAGCGAGAATGCGAGGTTCGTGAACGATAAGGATCATAGGGCCTTCTATCCTCCCTACCGCGATCTTCGCGACGATCATGCTCAGTATCATTGGGCGGATTAGACACGCTGCGGCGGAGTTTCCTGATGTCATAATAGGATCGGGACATCGTTCTTACACAACAAGACAAATGAAATTCAGAATCAATATTTTCATAAAGAGAAAGATGCTATGAGTTGTGGTGCTATTGTGTTAAGTGCGTCCTAAGTGGTGTAATCCCCCCGACAAACCAGAGTCCGAAGCTAGACAAGTGCGAGCGGGTTCTTTGGCCTTAGCAGGAGTGGTCTCTTCGGAAGAAGTGAAAACTAAGGGATTCTTTCCAAAATCCTCTGAAGTGTAAATAGTTTTAGGTAAGGGGAGATCTCCTAAACCCTGAAATAGTGGGTCATCAGTACTAGGGACATCTCCCTCAGAAGCATCAATCGGTGATCCTTTGGAAGACATTGATATATCCGGAGAAATGGCATCCTCGGGAACAGTATACCCTTCGCGATGCTTTTCGTCCATGTTAGCCAATTCATCATCTTGGGTAGAAGAAGGAGAGGGTGAAGACTGGAGAGGCACTGTAGGAGCTCTCGAACCTTCGCCCGTTGATGGGATTACGTCCACTGGGGGAATATATACATATGGAGCCATCCCGTGACCAATGCAACGGGTAATTGATAGCAACCCATGAAGATGAAGATATTTGTCCTTAAGGACTTCATCAATAGTTAAAAACTTCTGATCACCATTAAGGAGCTGGTGCATCCGATCAAGGAATACTTGGTCTGATACTTGTTTTGGGTTATCAACTGCAACCAAAAAGAAAAACGAATTAATGCGATGGCTTGAATGTACAGAGTCAAGATTTAGAAAACCAGTGCTTTACTTGATTTCGTCCACCTCCTAGCACACCCTGGCTGTCGCTTTACATAAAACCATTCCAGCTTGGAGTCCCCGGCTTTACTACTGAATGGCGCTGGAATTATTTTCCTCTTAGGGACAGACTCAAAATAACAGAAAGAAGGAGTCTCTCGAGTCCGATGCTTGAAGTTATAGAAGAAATGAACGTCGTCAGAAGTGAGCTCTATGCCTAATATCTCACGGTACGCTACATATAAGGTGTACAAGTAAGCATAAGAATTGGGATGTAGCTGCATGGGGGCAATCCGCATTTGTCTTAGAAATTCGACGACGAAAGGAGAAAATGGAGGGATAGCCCCGACCATGCACATCAACCGAGTGATTGCCATATACCCCTCTAGAGGGTTGTGGGGACGGTCAGATTTGGATGGCAACAAGGTATCCCCTTTGGGTATCCCGTATTTTAGTCGTATTCGGATAAGTCTGTCATTGTCGATCGTCGATTCAACGGAATCTTGAGGTGATTCCAATATAACGGCAGACTCGAATTCATCAGGAGTTCGGTCATAGCCGATCCCTCCTTCCTCTTCACAACCTAGGGAAACTCCACCCTCCGAAGAAACGTTGTCGCTTTCGCGAGTTCCAACCTCGTAGTCTGAGCCCTCGTCATTCCATTCTGGATCCGAGGAAGAAGATATGTCCTCAAGAGTAATTTTGTTGGATGCCTCCGGGGCCTCCTTCTTCTCTGCTGGTCTAGAGGAGCGTCTGGATGTCATGGTCACAAAACTATTGAAGAAGCAATAGCACAAGTTAGAGTAAATTAGCTCGTATCCCCCCGTGCATGTGTACAAAATAAAGTGTGAACAGTGTATGCAGAAAGTGTAAAGTAAATGTTTGAAAGTGCGATGCAAAATCTTGGCAAGGTAATAAGGATCAAGGCAATTCTTGATGTCCATTTATGTTCGCAGGGCACTATCCTAACTGTCCATTAAGTTGAAGATTATGCCAAGAGTTAATTGGGCCAGTTAAACAAGTTTTTTATGCATTAAGTTGGACTGGTCTTCGGTTCGGTTCGGGTGCATTCATGGGGAACGGATCGGGGGTGTAGCCCTGTCTTGGACTCGGAAAAAAATTGAAGTCCAGGAATAAAAGTCAGATCGGTTCGGAAGTGGATCCCCCAAACGGTTCGGATCGGATTAGGCAGACATGCTTCTCTCCCCCTTAATTTTACAGTCTGATCCGACCCGGCGGGGTGAATTCTATTTCTCTCTTCAACTGTTTGCCCTGACCCGATCCGACCTTCTGAATTTCTCTTCCTTTTCCTTTCCTCCATTTTCCATACTCCATCGCCCGAGCCAACCCCTTGTAATCTCCTTCTTCTTCCTCTTCTTTAATTTTAAACCCAATTTCATCTTCGAAACCCCAGTTATGATCGAAAACGTTATGACTCCCCCTTCCAACGCCTCGAAGTGGCAACGGAGCCACCAATGACGATAACGAAGGAAGAGGATGCTGTAGCGTGGAAACCACATCCAAATCGGTCGAATTGACCATGAATTTCAATTAAAACCAATCATCATGAAATTGATCAAGGATTTAAACCTACCAAGGTGGTTAATTTGGAGATTCGCACGAGAATTGTAAAAGTTTTCCTCTTTTCAGACCTAGGGTTTCGGAACAGAACTTATAAAACGATGAAAGAAAAAGAAAGTGAGAGGAAGATGAAGGCTAGGTTTGTATAAATACAGGGTGACTATTCGTATCCCCGTTCGGACCGGCTCGAAAGCCCAGTAGCGCAGCTTGGCCCACTAGTCCAATGAGAAATAGAAAAAGAAGAGGATCCATTCGGGTCGGAATCCGAACCGAACAGAATGTCGTAACTCAGCATGGCATGTGAATTAAACTAAGATTCGAAGAAGAGGATGAAAGCACAAGGAAAATCAAAGGGAAGATTACCTAGAAGGCGCTATGCAATGATAATCAAAGCATGCTCCGTCTCCAACAGAAGCATCCTTTGACGGGGAAAAATGTTAGCCCACTTAGTGAACTAGGCAACACAAAGTCGAGATGTAAAGCGTTGAAGAACTTAGAAAGCATCATAGCGGATCGAATCGGAGAGATGCTGCTATTCGGATCGGAGAGCTGTTGCTATTCGGATCGGAGCGAAGTAAAATGGGTAAGGACTTAGTCTCAGCTTAGTTCGGGTCGGATCGGATGCCCCGATCCGAACCCCCTCTACACGCTCCTCCGAACCGAACTCTATTCCATATCATATCCCCCCACGATCGCCTGAATATTCGAAGCGGTTATGACCAGTTCATACCCACGATAATCTCTGCTCTGATGCGTTGTCATCACTGGAGTCCATCCGAACCCGAGGACGATGGGATGGAAGACACGTGGCTCCGACCCGGATCGGATTCTGAGCAAATTTTCACCTATAAATACCTCGCCTAGAGACAATTAATGGGATCTTCTTTTTGGCACTTTGAGAGTTCAAGCACTTTCAAAAACCGAATTCCAGCATTCCCAGATAATCCAAATCATCATTCAACATTTGTTTTGAGACAATTGAGTGAATGTACATGCGTTGTGAGTGAAATTGAGTGAATATATCATTATAATTGCATCTATATCATCAAGAATAGTGATTACAAAGTGGACGTAGGCATTTCCACGCCGAACCACTATAAATTCTGTGTCTCCACTTTACTTTTGATCTTATTTTATCTCGATTTCAGTCAATTTGGGTGTTAGAACCACTTTTTGGTCTAACAGCAGCCAAAGATTCTTGCTTATGGCAAGGCAATGGTGTCCGTTAAACGGGGTTTTCATGGTGAACTAGTTGTGGGAAATAGGAAAGTTGGGCTTATTCCTCCGCAGTCACTTTCCTTCCTTGTTTTGCCAAACTATCATTGCATGTTTCTTCTTTTGTGGTTTATTTGGGAATGAAAGTTCCCACTTCGTGTTCTAGTTTCTTTTGATTCTGGCCATTTTTTTGCCTGGGTTGTGATTCATTTAAGCATTCTAGAAACTTTTGTTTCAGTTCACTTCTATCGGCATGCGTTTTCTTGCTTGGACTGCACTCTGGTTGAGCTCTTTTTTTGAGTTAATATGGGCATATCGGTGCTGGTGGTATTGTTGGACTCTAGGATGGTTGGATTGTTGAGTCAAAGCGAGGCCTATTATGTGTCCTTTGTGATTCAAGGTTTTTGGCTTTGGTTTTCATGCTTATGCTGGCTTTTTCGGTGTTATATTGAGTATTGTCTATATGGGAACGGTGGTATCCTAGTTGTTCTGGTTGCGGGCCTTTCGCTTTTATGCAGGGTTGTCAATCTTATGACTACTCAGCGATGGTAAAGATCACACAGTAATTGGTGTTGTGTCCCTTGAGCAACCCTACATTTTGCCTACGTTTTGTGCTCCTGTTGTGCCGTTGTGTCCAACACCATCCATTGTTCGGCCCACGTCTTTTTTCTGTATCTATACCCTTTCTTAGTAAGGACGAGATAATGATCATTAATGATCGCCTATCTTGCTTTATTAAGAACTCATGTCCTTCGCATTATGGTGCTTCGCTTTCTTATCCACCAGATCATATTTATGGGTTCTCTTTAGGGTTCCCCAAGACCTGTGAGGTGTTTGTTCAGTCCACTTCCGTCTCTTTCCCCTTTTCGCATCAAAGACGAGATCCACTCCCCGCACCATTCGCACACGCTCTATAGCGGCATCTGAACAGATCGTAAGATCCATTTGACATACACTTTATCTTATCTGAGTTGTGTTAGTGTGTCCTCTCCCTCTTGGAGTTTCTCTTTTGTTTATGGCTTCTGGTCATCTTCTGCTTTCCATTGGATATCGAATTTCTTATTCTGGAACGTTCGTGGTGTAGCCAATGACGCGTCGATGACTAGGCTAAAGAGCATCGTCAAGAAGCACTTTGCCGATCTCTTTTATGGGTCTGGAGGAAGTCACCAAGTCAGTTCTTTCCCTTGGCTTCGGGCAGCCTAAGGCAATGTTTCTGAGAAGATTTGGATCCTATGGTCCAAAGACATTATAGTCTGCTTGTTTGCGATTTTGTTCAGCTTCTCTCTGTGGCTTGTTCGGATAGAGAGGTTGGCCCTATGGTCTGAAATCCTCTCATTTTCTGACCTGGGTTTTGTTGTTTCGGATTTAGGAGGCGACTTCAATGTAGTCGCCTGCCAAGCCGAGAAGCGGGGAGGAACCTCTATTAATGGGCAGTGATTTCATATTTCAATTACTTCCTCGTCAGTTCTGGTATTTTAGAGGTTTCTTTCGTCTGTTTGTCTTTTACTTGATGTAATAACCCGGAAGGGCCTAATCGGATTCTTTCTAGACTTGAAAGAGTCTTTGTATCGGAAGGTTGGTTCAATCTTCCCCTCTTGTTTTCTGTCTCTCATATGCACCGTACATTCTCGGATCATGCCCCGATGATTCTACGCTGCTTTTACTTCGCCTAATTTGGTCCTTCTTCTTTTCGGTTCCCTAGTATGTGGAGATCCCACCACACGTTCTATTATGTAGTGGAACCTGGAAGATTCCTCGAACTCTCCTATTCTTGGCTCCTCTTTTGTAGTTTTTTCTCTTAAGCTAAAGCGTCTCAAGGCTTGCCTTAAGGCTTGGAACGTGCAAGTTTTCAAGAATATCTTCGACCATTTTAGGGCAGCCGAAGAGACTCTTATCTTAACAAAATCATTCTTTGATGAGGATCATTCTTTTGCTAACAAGGAGGCGTGGGTGCTTACCTAGCTGGACTTTTTGTCGGAACTTCATATTGAGAACGACTACCTTTGGTAGTAGGCGAGGATCAAATGAGTGGTCGAAGGAGATATGAACTTTGAATTCTTCCATTCATCTATTTGTAAGAAGAATAACCTCCTTACAATTCGTTAGATTCTTCGCCGTGATCACTCCGTGGCTTCCACTCTGGAGGAAGTCAAAGAGACTAACTGTCTCACTTCTAATCCTTTCTTGTTTCTCCCTCCATGTTCGTCTCTGACTCGGTCCTACTAGCTTTCATCCCCAGGTTGGTTCTTCCTTTGGATTGCATTGATCTTGCCATTCCTCCTTCTTCGGAAGAAATATAGGCTTTCTTTTTTGCACTAAGTAAGGATAGTTCAAGTAGGCTTGACAATTTCAGCGGGTTCTTTAATAGGATTGTCTGGCTGATCACTCAGGTAGAATTTTGTCTTGTTATTCAATTTTTCTTCTCTAGTGGAGCTCTCCCGCATGGATGGACTTCCACCAATTTGGTTTTTATCCCCAAATGCAAAAATCCTCATTCATGCACGGATTTTTGCCCGATCAGCTTGTTTAATTTCACTAACAAGGTTATTTCTAAGGTGTTATGCTCTAGACTGGCAACTTTTTTGGATCGTATTGTTTCCTCTTCTTAAGCTAGGTTCGTTAAAGGATGCGTGATCATGGATAACGTCCTATTATCGAAGGAGTTGGTTTCTCATGTTGATCGTAAAATTAGAGGTTCTAATGTGGCCGTCAAGCTGGACATGGGAAAGGGTTATGACCGCATGTCTTGGTTTTTCATTGTTAAGGTTTTGAGGGCTTTCGGCTTCCCAAAACCCCTTATCGATATTACCTGGAGGCTCATTTCCAACTGTTACCGTTCTCATTAACGGGTCAACCAACGGGTATTTTAAGGCGGGAAGGGGTCTTCATCAGGGAGACCCTCTTTCCTGAACTCAGTTTGTCATCGCTGTCGAGGCTTTCGTGCGTGGATTGCATACACTTACGATAGCGGGTCAGGTATAGAGGTTCGTCATTCCCAGGGGATGCCCTCTCATTTCTTCCTTATTTTTTGCATATGAAATTATCATTTTCACTAATTATAGCCGTCGCTCCATTCGCCACCTTCTTAGCCTCATTCAACAATATGAAAGGTGCTCGAGACAACTCGTTAGCTCTTCCAAAAGTTGCTTTGTCCTTGTGAAAGACTTGTCTCGGGTTAGATCTTCTTGGATCGAAACCTTCACGGTTCAAGGCAGCATCCCTTCTCTTGCCTTACTCGGTATTGTCCTTTAGAGGACGGAAGCTTAACATTATTTTCGATCCCCTAACTAACAAAGTCGTGGGAAAGATCATTCGTTTGGAATGTCACTCTATTTTCTCAGGCAAGTAGTCTGGTTCTTATAAAGTTTGTTCTTAACTCTATAGGATCGCATGTTTTTGCTGCTATGACTCCAACTTCCTCCTTTTCCCACTCCTATCACTCTTTGGCATCGTCCTTTTTTGGGGTAACAAGGACAACACAAACCATCCCTATTGGACTTCTTGGGATATCGTTTGTCTTCCCAAATTGAGTGGGACCGGCCTTCGAAATCCTGAGGATATGTGTACTGCCTTTGCATGCAAGTTGTGGGTATGGTTTAGAGTGAAAAATTCCCTATGGGGGACATTTCAGGCATAAGGGCGCTAATTACACCAGTGTCCCTTCCTATGCTAGCGAGACATGGAAACGGATACAATCCACGAAGTCCTTCTCTGATTCATATGGTAGTGGGTCCAGATGGGATTGCACTTCTTTCTTGGTTAAGGCAGCGTGGAGTTTGGTAAGGACCCCGACTCCACGACTACAAAAATTTTTTCTTTTATTTGGGATGTATGATTACTTCCGAAAGTCTCTTTGTTTATATGGAAAACCCTACACAATTGGTTACCTATCGACGAGAACCTCCAAAGGATAGACATTCCATTCATGTTTCATTATAGGTGTTGCGGATCTGGTGATTTGGTATCCAGTGCTCTTTTTTTCCAAGGCTCTCTTGTGCTAGAGCTATCTGGAATAACTTCGGGAACTTGGTTGGTAACCAAGGTAACGCCACTTCCCTTTTAGATTTACTAAGAAACTAGTAGGTCAGCATCTCAGGAAAAATCTATACATTTGATCCTTTTTCGTCTGATTCATTGTCTTATTTGCTTGCATATCTGGTACTTGCGGAATAAGGCAATTTTTGAAGAATTGCCTATGGACCCTCCTACCATCATCTAAAGGGTAAGGAATGCTATTTTCCTTGCTTTTCATGGTAGGTCATTTAAGGGAGCAATTGGTTCCCGATCGAGGAGGTTAACTGGTTTCTTTGATTTTACTTCAGGACCACCTCCTCAAGGGAGGGAATTGGTTGATTTCTTTATTTGTATGTGTGTGGGCTCCTCCCCTCTTCTTTCTCCACCTCTCCCCCCGTTATTTCTTTTGTTTTTTTCCAGTATTGTAGCTCCTGGATTTACATATAATTATTGGTTGATTGTCCTAAAATTTCTTTGACTCAAGAAGTGTTGTTTCATAGACAGAGCTGGAGCTTAGGGTGGAGAAGATTGGCTTCTACGGTTGGCTACTCGGGTTGGCTCGTTCTTTGTCCTGGATTTCCGTCCATGCTCAGTTGAGCTGCAGAGGCTTTAGCGGCGAGCTTGAGATTGGCGAGTGACTAGCGAAAGTCCGTTTGGCTTGTCCCTTGCACTTGTTTTAGGAGGTCCGCAGGTGTGTTTTTGTTCGTTTGTATTTGTTTGTGTGTGTTCCCCGATTATGTAGCCTCTATTAGTACAAATCTATTTCTGTGAGTCCTTAGAGAATGACTAGATTCATCCTTTAGTTATATATGTTTAACACACACACACACGCACACACACACACACACACACACATATATATATATATATATATATATATATATATATATACACATACACAAACACACACACACAAAAGAATGCATTATATTATATTAACATATTGAAAGGTGAAGTTTGATAAATCATGCTTAAGTAAATAAAATAAAACTTCAATATGAAATAGTAAAGTAAGATATTATCATAGTACTAAATATAATAATAGAATAAGTATTTTACTTTTAATTTTAAACTATTACGATATGATGGAAAACAAAAGAAGTAATGATGCATTATAAAATAATATACTAAAGTATGTTATTTTAAGATCTTTCCAAAATGTTAATATAAAAAAATTCATTCTCAAAGTGATTAGAAATATTAAAATAAGGATTTATTTAATTTTATAATATGGTGCGACTTCAAATGTGTAAAAATCAACTTAGGTGCATGAATTAGCCTCCTTTTTGCAATACGTATTTAATGTGTTGCACTTGCTTAGTTCTGGAAATGATGTTGAGTTGAATTTGAAATGATGAAAGGGTATTTTGGAGATTTACTATCTTAACATACTTGTTTCCAACTTGTTTTATAAACACTTTTATTTTTCATTTTTATCCCACATCATTCCTATTTTAAAGTTTCAATATTTTTCTTCTTTAATTCTCATTCCCACTAAAGAAAAGAAGTTCTTCTGTATTCCAGTAGTTACAGCTTGTACAAATGATTGGACGGCCATAATCACTAGCTTGTGTGGGAAGCCACTTCCATGTTATGGATTTAGCTGGCCATTTTAGGGTTTTGTTTGATTGCTTTTATTTTATTTAGGGTTCATTAATTAGAAAATTAAAGGTTCAAAACTAGGGTTCTTTGCGTGTGTCACATGTTATTAAAACTATCGTTACACGATTCCAACATACTACTACTGGTAATTTTCTTTTGTTTACATCATGTTTTTTTCCAGCTTTACTGTTTCTAGCTTAAACTGATGAAAATTTGTTATTCCTTTTTTTTTTTTTTTTTTGATGCCTTGTACTCATGCACAGTTAACACTGCGCCTTAATCAGCCCAAGGTTGATGTGAGTTCTGAAGAGGGAAGTTGTTAAAAGTCCTAACGCAGTTCATTTATTTTCATCATCATTTTATGTAGAAGAACAACTTCATAAATTAATTTGTAAACATGTATCTTTTCATTTTTCTTTATAACATAAAACTTCATTAAATGACTGTAAATTAACCAAGATATAAATTGAGAAAATTTTCAAACATGTCTCCCCATTAAAAACCAATAAATAAAAACAAAATGATCAACCTTAGTAATTTGAACGTTGCTACTACACCCGAAAAAATGAGCACTTGAAAGCGAAAAATTAACACTCAAAACATAGCGAATTTAAATGGAAGATGGATGTGAAATACTTTAATGGCCAAGATGATCGCTGCCACATGGATTTTCGAATGAAGTGGTATTCTCGTATTAATTTATATCATGAATCATGTCACATTCATATCAACTGAAATTAGTCTCATTTAGTGCTTTAAATTCAATATTTCTTTGAAAGGTTTTGCTAATGAATGTCCTTAATGCACATGTTAATGTTAGTTTTCAGATGCTTAAGAACAAAATTTCTATTTTAATGACCATTACGGCATGTGCTTCGCGCATGACAATGACACATACATTGCGAGTGGATCATTTTTTCTTAAAACTTTGCGCTGAAATCATGTGCAATTAGTTTGAAATTTATCTCTAAGCTATAGTATCTAATTATTTATTTGTTGCAATGTCTATATATGTTTTTTTACTTAATACAAAATGATATTTTAAAGATTGTTTATTTGTTGGAGCATATTTTTAAGTGGTATTAAGATTTGCTAGTATTTGTAGAAATGCATTTTGAAATTTTCTAAAAAGTTTCTTATTACATTCTTTTTTTAAGTGATATATAAAAATAAAGGCATGTAAGTATGCAATCACGATACATGTCATATGAGTGGTTTGTGTTTGTAGAAAATGTACGTGTTTAGCACATCAAAGAGAAGTTAATTTACATAAATACTTAATTATATTTTTGTGTGAAATCATGTGTAATTAGTTAAAATTTTATTTTATGTTGTAATATCTATTTTTTTAATTTGCTTTAATTTTGATTTGTGTTGTTAATTAATAAATAACGGTGGTGAAAAGAATACCTATAGGATAGACCTTTTTTTAAGTGATAATATGGTTTGTCAGTATGCGTAGAAAAAAAGTTTGAAACTATAAAAATATTTAGTTGTTAGATCCTAATTTTGATATATAAAGCTAAAGAAATGTAACACCATTTATGAAACTTTGCAGTCGGATCAAAAGTTTGTACTTCCAAGTCAACTGTTAATAAAAATGTTCCAATAGTTAATTTTCTATTAGTTTTAACTTTTATTTGGTTTGTTAATTAACATAGAATGGTGATGTAAAAAATGTTTATTTGTTAGATCCTGTTTTCAAGTGATATTAAAACTTGGTATGATGCATAGAAATGTAGTTTGAATTTGTAAAATATTTAATAGTTAGATCTTATTTTTAAGTGATATACAGAGTTAAAGGGAAAATTCTATTTATACACCATAAACTACTTTACCAACCCCATGGAATAATTTATGAAACTGATGACATAATTACCCTTACTTAATTGAAGACAAGAATATCCTTATTTAAAAACAATCAAAGTCAAAATTAAAGGATAAAAATTTCATATGTCCGCATCGTACAAAAATTAGTAAAATTTTGTTTACAATATAACTGAAATTTCTTTGTATTATTAAGTAAATTTAAATTATTTTTAATTGAAGCATTAAAATTATTCATATTCTTTCTAGTTATATTCATATGTAATAAGTTTTAACATTTTGCAATTCAAATTAGTCACAAAAATAAAATTTCAAATTAAGTACCAAAAGTAATATGGTTCACTGAGCACTAAATTCTTCTCTATATTTTTTTATATTAAAATCAATTTTTAACTTAAAATCAAAGTTAAAAGGTCGATTGCTTTATTATTCAAAGTTTAAAGTTAAATTCTGAAAATGAGCAATTAAATGATATAAATCTAGTTAAGGATTTAAATTTAATTTGCAAAAGTTCATTGATTTCAAATATCAAAGTTCCTTAGTTCGACTAATGCATGAGAGAAAGATATTAAAATCAGACAATTATTTTATTTTATTCTAAATTGAGGATAGTTTAGTAATACGTATGGTGTATACTAAACAAAAAGTGGTGTATATGATTTAATTTAAAAAAATGATGTATCTAAAACAGTTTATGGTGTACAAACATAATTTGCCAAGCTAAAGATATGTGAGGGCATTTTTGGAACTTTACGGTTGGACCATATATTTGCGCTTGCAAGATAATTATAACGTAAGTATGTGACAATGATACATGTTTGTGCATAATTTGTTCATTTAGAAAAACGTATAGGTTTAGCACACCAAAGAGAAAATAATTCACGTAAATATTTAATTATATTTTTTGTGAAATCATGCGTAATTAGTTAAATTTTTATTTTAAGTTTTAATATCTAATTTTTTTATTAGTTTTAATTTTGTTTTGTGTTGTTAAATAATAAATAACGGCAGTGTAAAGAATACCTATTGAGTTGGTCCTATTTTTAAGTGATAGTAAGGTTTGTTAGTATGCGTAGAAATGGAGTATGAAATTCTAAAAATATTTAATTGTTAGATGTTAATTTTAAATGATATATAAATTTAAGGAAATGTAAGGTCATTTCTGGAACTTTGTAGTTGAACAAAAAGTTTGTGCTTTCAGGCAACTAATTATATATATATGTGTGTGTGTGTGTGTATTTTTGGAACTTCGGGATCAGAACAAAAGTTTGCGTTTTCAAGATAATTATTAATAAGACGTTGTGATACTTAATTTTTTCTTAGCGTTATCTTTTACTGGTGTATGAGCCATGTGTTGTGTAACAATCCACATTCCGACGGACCGACTCTTTTTCAATAATCTAATCCACTGAAATCCGAGTTGGTTGCTCTGGTATCCTGCAGAAAAAGACAGAGAAAAGAGATATATCAGAGTTCAGAAAACACCTCACAGCGAAAGGAGTAAAATATATTATATTTAAAACATAGCTTTACCTAAATCACAATACTGCTAAATCAGTATTCCCAAAGCTATAAGTCTCTGTCTAACCAGCGAATGTTATGAGGAGGGGGTCGGAACATAAGTTCTGTGTGAATGAATCTAAGCTACACTTCTTGAATAATCCTACATATACTGTTCAATTACATTTTCTTATTTATTAGGTTATTCGTGTTATTAGCACTCAAAGCATCCATACACATCGCATTCATCTACTCCCTAGTAGATTTACCTAATATAATGTATATGTAGCTACCCCCAAACTGAGGTACACCCCATGGCACCCCACTCGCACGGTCTCCACCGTATCATCGCAGTGATAAACGCAGTCCCTCATCCTATGCCATAGTAACGTACAATGCTACAACCGCATAGAACCACTGTCGCTATGCTATGTAAGCATACTGACTGCTATCCTCGGACTATTCGATCGAGTTTGATTCAGTCACTGAATAATACCCTTTAGTCTACGATACGCCACCCAGAGCCGACATGGTTGCACCTAGACTTTCCCACGTACATATCATCAATCGTACTCAATGTTTCTACAGCAAATAACCTCTACTTGCGCACCCGAGTTCCGTGGTAGGGCTATACCAAAAACATGAAACTTGGTCGGGAGCTTTTCTATATCTATACGGGCCCGCCTCTAAGAGTGTCAAATGTACAGATATCCCTCGGGTCTAGTTTTTCTATGGTGGCTATGGCCCCACCTCAGCCCCTCCCTCTACTAGTAAAGACCACACGAGCTAAGCGACCACCCCTAAAAAGCAAATAATCTAAACACCCATGTGGGGTCTCCCCGCACTCGTTCCTTGATAGCAAAGGTTAACGATCTCTAGGGGTTAGCTCTTGTCTTTTCGCATTCTTAAGGATGCTAGTGACAGGCGTCCGACGATCTTGCTATCGTTTGGTCTTGACCCTCCACCTCCACCTAAGGCAACCACCGAACCACCCTTAGTTCCACCGCGTATAGCATTCTGAATGCCCTCTACCTATGCGGTCAATGCCCACCCACCTGGTAATTTCGCGCAGACCCAACCTCTGTAATCCTAGCCCGAAGCTAAACCACCACAGAGGACTACCAGGAGAACTTTTTATGTCTCAAGAAGCCGCCTGCCTCCCCTTCCAGTCCGTTGGAGCTGCCCGAAAAATGAACGTGCGCTCCCCTCGTTCCATATGACACCGTGATGATCTACCTCGTTGGGTTGTTCATCCTATAATGTACGGACTGCTTCAAGTGCCTTAGTTTTATCTTCCATTAGACCCTATGTCTAATCATTGATTACGCGCTTGCGCCACCTAATAAATTTTCTTATTTAACTTGGTTATTCACATTAGCTTCCTTTTTTGCATTAACCAAATTACCCCTTCTTATTAACTCAATTTATACTTAACACACTTAAGTCCATTATTAAGCCCAAAACATGTTATTTTCCAATTTCATAAATTATTCCTATTCAGGGTTACAACAACATGTTATACTTAATTCATAGTTAAGTATGCCTTATCCCAAATATATACTGATTAGGAGAATAACCCCCTAAACACCAACCCCAAAGACCGAAATCAACATCAGACTGGCACCCAGAGAATTACTCAACTCAACCAACATATATGATTCTAATTTAATTCTTTTCCATTCATATAGTTTATATCATTCTTAATTTCACATTTCTCCTTCCCCAAACCACTTACTTTAAGTATATATTTACCTATAAGTTATCTCCACTTCCTCATCGTTTCTTATAACTTATCTTGACCCATAAGTTATAATTTCCACCTATTATCCTTTTATTCAAGTTTATTCATTGTAGGTTATTTATCATTCCCCATTTCTTTCATTACTTTTAGATTTCACTTAACCCTTCCATTTACTTAACCTGTTACTTAAACTTTACCCAATTCAATTAAATTATGATACCGTTACGGGTCCCATTTGGTTAAGCATATCTAAATTTTTGTTTCACATGTCACCCGTGTCCCACTTACCGCCCATGTATTATAGTTTTCATGTCTTACACATGTCTTACTATGGTAAAGTCTACCTTTGTCATGTTTTACGTGACATTTATATCATCCACTTAACCCTCTAACCATACCCATGTCACCCACATGTCTTATTATGGTTAGTGTTTCTTAATTTATTTATTACGTTGTAACGATGTATGACCTCTCACATTAGACGTTCGCTTGTGGTTATTGGATTTGTCGGGTGGTTCCGAGCAGTCTTACACCACAAAAGCGTCTATCATCGTGTCATAAACTGTTACACCTTTAGTTCTTGCCGTTGACCTCTCACATTAGGTGTCCGCTTGTGGTTGTTGGATTTGCCAGGCGGTTCCGGGCTGTCTTACACCACAAACGCACCTAACCTCGTGTCATAGGCGTTCATTAACAATCGTCTTTCACCCAAACCCCAAATTCATGCTATGAGCTCCAAATTCAACTTAATTATGGTTCATTTTTCTATGCGCATTCCCAATTTATCATTTACTACACCAATTACATAATAGCTAGCCAAATTTCATATTATCCATATCACCCAATTATAGCCAAATTCACCAATTCCATGTTAATTACACCCAAACATGCCAATTTCCAATATCTAATTTTACCTAATTTCATCTAATCGGTACTTTCCCAATATACATATATATATATGTGTTTATATATATATCTCAACATTTCCACGTTCGTACATATAATCTAATTCACCCTCTAGACTTATTTTTTTTTCAAGTCACAAATAGGTTTTACTAATCCCTTCTACCCAATTACATGTTGTTAATTATAAGTTTATACCAATTCCATATCCAATTACTATTATGACCATTGACATAAATCTAACAACACAATATAATTATGCCCATATTTCTATACAAAACCTTCCATTCACGATATTACACCCAAACCAACCCCTTTTCCCTTTTTTAATTTCTCGTTCCTCTTTTTAAATGCATAAATCCATGATAGACATAGGCTCGAGATAACCTAGTTATAAAAATAAAAAGGGAAAGGATAAAAGAGGGAATTCAAATGTCGGCATAAATAAAATAACTGATCTTATTGAATTATCATCATATTCATTATGGGGAATGGTAAACGATAAAGGCAAATATTATACAGCAAATATAGTTCAAATCCACTCATATTGACAGGATTGGGGAAATAAACGATTTGTTGTTGATGCAGAATGCTGATTAAATCTTCTTTTCTGATTATTGGTGAATAGCTTGAATTATTGATGATGAATACCTAATTTGATTTAGGTTTTAGGGGCGGCGGCTAAGAGAATTGAAAGTTCAGCAGCACGGAGGCGTCTTGAGGAATTGTTATGAATTTGGGTTAGGTCTTGCCATGTATTTATAGGTGTAGAGAGTATTTTGGAGCCCTTAGATTGACCTGGTAGCCACCGGATTCGTACAACGCATTAAAACACGTCACAGGAGCAAAACTGCTCAGATCGGGGGGGGGGGGGGTAGGTTGACCCCCAGGTAGATTTGACTTAATTTCTGAAATTCCGAGACGAACACAATGGTGATGTCCGTTTTACTTAATTTCTGAAATTTAAATTAAGTATCCTTATTTTATTATTTCTTCCGTTACACACACTATTATTGAATTAATTTTTCCATGTATAAATTGATTCTCATTGTACATCACTATTATTTACCTATCTATGCATATATATATATATATATACACACATTTTTAATTATGTTAAAAATGCGGGGTGTTATATTCTCCCACCCTTAAAGAATTTCGTCCCTGAAACTCGATAAGTGTAAAATAGATAATCCCTCGCAATATTCATCCATTAAGTGTGCATTCAATTGTTGCAAACATTGTGCACATGTGCAAAGTGAATCACATCATAGTAAAGCATGTATTCCTAATTGGTACCACCTATATGTATACAAACTTTTAAAACGCTTTCTCAAATCATGATACTCACATCCTAAATATACTTGCAGTTCTATATCCATCTACTCCCTAGTAGATTAACCTAATATAATGTATATGTAGCTACCCCCAACCTGAGGTACACCCCATGGCACCCCACTCGCACGGTCCCCACTGCATCATCGCAGTGGTAAATGCAGTCCCTCATCCTACGCCATAGTAACGTACAATGCTACATCCGCATAGAACCACTATCGTTGTGCTATGTAAGCGTACTGACTGCTATCCTCGGACTATTTAATCGAGTTTGATTCAGTCACTGAATAATACCCTCTAGTCTACGATACACCACCCAGAGCAGACATGGTTGCATCTGGACTTTCCTACGTACATATCATCAATCGTACTCGATGTTTCTACTGCACATACCTCTACTTGTGCACCCAAGTTCCATGGCAGGGCTATACCAGAAACACGGAACTCGGTCGGGAGCTTTTCTATATCTGTACGGGCCCGCCTCTAAGAGTGTCCAATGTACAGATATCCCTCGGGTCTAGTTTTTCTATGGTGGCTATGGCCCCACCTCAGCCCCTCCCTCAACTAGTAAAGACCACACGAGCTAAGAGACCACCCCTAAAAAGCAAACAATCTAAACACCCATGTGGGGTCTCCCCGCACCCATTCTTTGATAGCAAAGGTTAACGATCTCTAGGTGTTGGCTCTTGTCTTTTCGCATTCTTTAGGCTTCTGGTGACAGGCGCCCGACGATCTTGCTTTCGTTTTGTCTTGACCCTCCACCTCCACCTGAGGCAACCGCCGAACCACCCTTAGTGTCACCGCTTACAACATTCCGACTACCCCTACCTATGTAGTCACGGCCCACCCACCTGGTAGTTTCGCGCAGACCCAACCTCTGTAATTATAGCTCGAAGCTAAACCACCACAGAGGACTACCAGGAACACCTTTTACATCTCAGGAAGCCTCCTGCCTCCCCTTCCAGTCCGTTGGAGCTGCTAGAAAAATGAATGTGCGCTCCCCTTGTGCCATATGACACTGTGATGGTCTACCTCGTTGGGCTATTCATCCTATAATGTACGGACTGCTTCAAGTTCCTTAGTTTTATCTGCCATTAGACCCTATGTCTAGTCATTGATTACGCGCTTGCGCCACCTCATAAATTTTCTCATTTGACTTGGTTATTCACATTAGCTTCCTTTTTCGTATTCACCAAATTACCCTTGCTTATTAACTCAATTTATACTTAACCCACTTCAGTCCATTAATAAGCCCACAACATGTTATTTTCCAATATCATCAATTATTCCCTTTCAGGGTTACAACAACATGTTATACTTAATTCATATTTAAGTTTGCCTTATCCCACATATATACTGATTAGGAGAATAAATCCCAAAACACCAACCCCAAAGACCGAAATCAACATCAGACAGGTACCCAGAGAATTACTCAACCCAACCAACATATATGATTATAATTTACTTCTTTTCCATTCATATAGTTTATATCATTCTTAATTTCACATTTCTCCTTCCCCAAACCACTTACTTTAAGTATATCTTTACCTATAAGTTATCTCCTCCTCCTCATCGTTTCCTATAACTTATCTTGTCCCATAACTTATAATTTCCACCTATTATCCTTTCTTGTCTTATTCAAGTTTATTCATAATAGGTTATTTATCATTCCCCGTTTCTTTCATTACTTTTTGATTTGACTTAACCCCTTCCATTTACTTAACCTGTTACTTAAACTTTAACCAATTCAATTAAATTATGATATCATTACGGGTCCCATTTGGTTAAGCATACCTAAATTTTTGTTTCACATGTCACCCGTGTCTCACTTCACCCCCCTTTATTATAGTTTTCATATCGTACACATGTCTTACTATGTTTAAGTCTATCTTAGTCATGTTTTACGTGACATTTATATCATCCACTTAACCCTCTAACCATACCCATGTCACCGACATGTCTTATTATGGTTAGTGTTTCTTAATTTATTTATTACATTGTAACGATGTATGACCTCTCACATTAGACGTCCGCTTGTGGTTGTTGGATTTGCC
This sequence comes from Allium sativum, assembly GCA_030737875.1. NCBI lineage: Eukaryota > Viridiplantae > Streptophyta > Magnoliopsida > Asparagales > Amaryllidaceae > Allium > Allium sativum. The sequence continues at coordinate 745,002,413 of CM060921.1, forward strand.
AGGTGGTTCCGGGCAGTCTTACACCACAAACGCGTCTAACCTCGTGTCATAAACCGTTACACCTTTAGTTCTTGTTGTCGACCGCTCACATAGGGGTCCGCTTGTGGTTGCTTGATTTTCCGGGCGATTACGGGCTGTCTTACACCACAAACGCATCTAACCTCGTGTCATAGGCGTTCATTAACAATCTTCTTTCACCCAAACCCAAAATTCACGCTATGAGCTCCAAATTTGACTTAATTATGGTTAATTTTTCTATGCCCATTCCCAATTTATCATTAACTACACCAATTACATAATAGTTAGCCAAATTTCATATTACCTAAATCACCCAATTATAGCCAAATTCACCAATTCCATGTTAATTACACCCAAACATGCCAATTTCCAATATCCAATTATACCCAATTTTATATAATCAGTACTTTCCCAATATATATATATATATATATATATATATATATATCAACATTTCCATGTTCTTACATATAATCTAACTCACCCTCTAGACTTTTTTTTTCAAGTCACAAATAAGTTTTACCAATCCATGCTACCCAATTACATGTTGTTAATATTAAGTTTATACCAATTCCATATCCAATTACAACTATGACAATTGACATAAATCTAACATCACGGTATAATTATGCCCATATTTCTATGCAAAACATTCCATTCACAATATTACACTCAAAACAACCCCTTTTCCCTTTTTTAATTTCTCGATCCTCTTTTAAACACATAAATCCATGATAGACGTAGGCTCGTGATAGCCTGAGGGAAAGGGTAAAAGAGAGAATTCAAACGTAGGCATAAATAAAATAACTGATCTTATTGAATTAGCATCATATTCATTATGGGGAATGGTAAACGATAAATGCAATATTATACAACAAATATAGTTCGAATCCACTTACATTGACTGGATTGGGGAAATAAACGATTTGTTGTTGATGTAGAATGCTGATTAAATCTTCTTTTCTGATTATTGGTGAATAGCTTGAATTGTTGATGAAGAATACCTAATTTGATTTAGGTTTTAGAGGCGGCGGTTAAGAGAATTGAAAGTTCAGCAGCACGGAGGCGTCTTGAGGAATTGTTATGAATTAGGGTTAGGTCTTGCTATGTATTTATGGGTGTAGAGAGTGTTTTGGAGCCCTTAGATTGACCAGGTAGCCACCAGAATAGTTCAACGCATTAAAACACGTCATAGGAGCAGAACTTCTCAGACTTGGTGGGGGTAGGTCGACCCCCAAATCGACCTCCCTAGGGGTAGGTCGACCCCCAGGTCGACCTTCTAGTCGACCTGACCCCCAGGTCGACCTACCTAGTTGATGGGTGGGAAATTTCCCGCCCAGCTGCCTGGGTCGAATTTCGAATAGTTGAACCTTCTATAGGCTGTAATCCATCCATATAGAGTTCGATTTACGCAAACTTGGACTTTATTCCAAGCAAAATTCCAAGACGAACACAATGGTGATGTCCATTTTACTTAATTTCTTAAATTTAATTTAAGTATCTTTATTTTATTGTTTCTTCTGTTACACACACTATTATTGAATTAATTTTTCCATTTATAAATTGATTCTCATTGTACATTACCGTTATTTACCTATCTATACATATATATATATATATATATATATATATATATATGCACACACATTTTTAATTATATTAAAAATGCGGGGTGTTACATGTTGCATATAGATTTTTCTTTAAATATAATGTTTATGCTATTAATGGTAAAATTAAAAGTTTATTACATATTGTTTGACAAAGAAATAATTTAAATGAATTTTGAATTGATCTTTTATTCTATTTTATCACATATAACTTTATGTTACGTATATTACATGTCTTTGCGCTTGAGCATAGAAAAGATCAATGCCTGTTTTAGTCACATAATTAAGTGTTATTTTAATATGTTAAATTTCTAGTTACGTATTCCATTTATGGAATTATCTCAAATGTGAATAGAAAGAAAGAACCGATAAGAAATAGGGAAAAATTGTAGAAAATTTATTTTGAAGTTATTTAAAGTGAAAAATGCATAACTTTTTAAATTTAATATATGATAAATTCTTTAGAATCGAGATATATTTTCTAATTAACGTGTCAATATGTACATAATTTATGTTGGCTGCTAAGGTTGAGCATTTAGCGGTTAAAACAATTATACCAATCAAAGCAACGAAGTTCGGTCGATTTGGTTTGCTTTTATAAGTTAATAGGTTGCTTCTGATTTTTATTCTTATATTACTTCGGTTTATTGGTCAGATTTGGTTTTAAATATTTGAAAACCGAACCAACCAAATTTAAAAATAAATTTATTTTCACATTAAAAAATTTACCACTAACAATGTTATTATTTACAATTTTTTTTAACATTTTTTTATTTATATTAACATTTCTAGAAGAAGAGTTTGTTTTCTATAATGTTTGCATCGTGTAAACTCAATTAGTTGTTTAAGTTCTATATTATATTAATAACTAGAAAATTTATTCCATTTTAAGATAAACTGACTGAACCGAACCAAATTTATCGGTTTGGTTGGTTTTGGTTTCAAAAAGCTATTGGTTTGGTTCGATTCGGTACATGTTTTCTGAATGGTTCTGGTTTCAAAATATTGGATTAATTTCAAATCGAACCAACTGTTTGCCCATCCCTATTGGTTGTAAAGTAATATAGGATGTTGACGTCAAAAGTTGGTTTAATGACGATCAACCCCCAATGTGTGTTGAGCACGCACGAGTAATAATTAGAGAAATGTGAGAAAAAGTAAAAGAACAAGGGAGACACAATATTTTATAGTGGTTCGTCTTATATCAATACCTATGTCCACTAATAATCTTTGTTTATACTGTCGATTACAGTTTATAGTAGTCTTTCAGTAAAAGAAAGTAGAGATTACAAGATCCTTGTATTGTTTGAAATGCACGGTTGGATGTTTCTGATATACCGAGCGTAAATTGTTAGTGGAGAATTCAACATGCCTTTCTGTTTTCAGCAATGGTAAATTTATAAATGAAGAAGGTGGGCTAAGCTGTATGCCACGTGTCTTGCCTCTTTTTCAAAACGAGGACACGTGGTGCTCGACCTGCTAAAGTAGTTGCAGCGAGGGGACCCGGTTTGCTGCTAATGAATAGTTCTCCTCGGAAATCGTTGTCGACGTGGAGCTTTACGTTTGGAGTATCAAAATGAGAGCTGGTCAAGGGATTATCTGAAACAGCAACCTTGGGAGTAGGACTTCGTACGGTAGCATATAACTCTCAAGATACTTCTAGTGAGACCTAAGATTTTAGGATTGATGAGGTATTATGGGATCGGCTCGATCTACTGGTAGATAGCTCGGTCGTTTGATCGGGTGATGGGTCGGCCGACTAGCTTAATGTTGTTACGGTTTATGGTCGGCTTATGGATGGTCCACCCATGATAATAAACATCCCATAAAGCCTAGTATAGGCCGATATCAAGCTCTAGCTCCTTCTACTGGTTAATACGGCTTTTGCCAAAAAGTTGGTCAACACTTTGCCCTACAGAATACATCTTCTTGAATAAAGGTGATGTGTTCTGGATTTTCTAAAAAGCAATTATCTGAAGTCCTTTATGTGACGGCCCGCCCCGCACCAACCGACACTTCCTCCAAGTGTGCGCTGTACACATGTCCAACTGGCACGGAACGATCGTCATAAGAAAAGAAAGAAGAGAATGTACTAATCAAGGAATCTGTAGAATGTCTCACAGCGCATGGAATAAAATATAATAATAACATACTTGACATAAAACAGGTGAGACAGTGTATAAGCTGACAACTAATAATCAATGTCAACATCAGAGCAGCGGAAATCCAAATACAGCTTATTACAACTTTCCAAATTTACTGTCTCTAATCAAAAGAAAACTAAAGTAGAAGATACACCACCAATGCCCAAGCAGTGATCTTCAGCAATACAGGGAGAATACTATATATATTACGTGGAAGCCTCCTGCTCGTCTCCGGATCATCTAACCGTGCATCACCAGCTAACCTGTCTCTAGTCTGCTCGTGTGAGCACCCAGAGTAATAAGAAGAGACATAAAACTCTAGGTCAGACATAAAGCCTGGTATGAGCGATAAGCATCTAAACAAAGTGATAACAGGTATACTAAACCATACCTGAACCTGGACCTGCAACCAAAGAGTTAGTACCACATACCGTACAATACTCCAAGGTGCCATAATAACTAGTGTAAGAATACGGGGGTGGGGTGTGCATGTCACAATGATAGCAAACAAATCATCCATAACAACCATCCTCACATCTCTCACTCAGTGCGTAAAGCGTACGACATCTACCACTTTGGAACACTAGACAAACTGAGGTAACGACGAATCCCGACTTGTAGAAACCCTGCTGTGACCAAGCCAAACACTTGGAGTCATGACCAAACATTTCAATGACCCACTTCATTGGTCGTAGCCCTCGGTTCTACCTATGCCATAATGGCCCTGAATCCGCCTTCGTACCTCCTACCATAGTGGTCCAAAGTTATAGACGTCGATAACTCCTTGACACGCGTCCCGCAGCAAAGCCCAACCATGAAGCGAACTCGTTGATTCCCATCTGAATCTTAAGCTCTAACTTCTCATTTGGACTTCCTTTGCATCTCGGGTTTGATCGAATTGGAGTTGGTCTTCAGAAGAGTTGTCGCGCAGTAACAGTCCTGGAATTCGGTTCGGTTCGGTAGTCATTGCCCTCGTCGGTTCGGTTCGGGTTTCTCCACTCCGGGTCGGGTCGGTGTCCTCCTCCGGGTCGGGTCGGGTTGCTATCCTCCTTCCAGCTCATGCTCCTTCTTCGATCAGCTCCCTCGTTTCCTTCCACTCCGATCCGATCCGATCACTTCGCTTTACTTCAGTCCGATCCGCTCCGCTCCCTTTTACTCCGATCCGATCCCCTTGTCCACTCCAACTCTAAGTAAACGGCCTTCCTTTTTGCCAAGTCTTTCATGTGCCAAACTCCAGTTCGGGTCGGGTTTTTTTCCCAGTTCACATTTCCGATCCGAGCCCCCATCCGATCAGATCCGAAGCCCTGCACAACTTTCTGCAACTTTTCCAGCAACTTGTTTACGCCGTTCGACGACGTTTTTGACAAATCTAACTATTCTAATCAATCACAATTCATGTCAAATAGTCATAACAACATAGCAAACTAACCACAAACACCAAAACAATGAATTCATATGTCAAAATGGATCAAATGTGCCCAAAACCTCACATTTTCCTATAATCCCTCTTAATCATGTTTAAGCATACGATTAGCAAAACACACCGAAATTAACCCAAATTTCTAACAGAGCCTTAAAACATTATTTTAGAATTTTAAGAATTTTTCCAGAATTTATTTACGTATAAATTCGCTAATCTTCACTAATTACCCCTAATTAACTGTAATTAGTGTCAAAATGATGCTATCACTCACCTTTGCCACAACTAGAACCCCAAAACTGAAATATTCTCTGATTTGGCGCTGTTCCCAATCTTATACAGCAGCTCCAACCTTGCTTTGGTGCTTTTTCTTCTTAATTTGATGTTTGCTAAGCCTAATCTTCAATTAGAAAGTGATTTTTGGGTGTTTTAGGGAGATTTAGAGAGTGGAGGCCATGACTAGATCAAGAGGAATGAAAGTGGCAGCTGGAAAATGTCTAAAGAAATGTTTTCTAACCCTAATCAGCACCTATATCCCCCTAAACCCGAAATTCCCCTTGGGCCTAGCTGCTAATCACCCGTTTAAGCCCAATTAAGCTGTTTTTCACCATCTGAAACTTGTTTCAGCCATATCTCCCAAACGGTAAGTCCGTTTGGCTAATGTGACCACTCTACGGAAAGAGAAACCATCATTCGAAGCCAATGGAAGTGGTTTCAGGTCAAAATTCCTTTCCAGTCAAAAGTTATGGCCAAAACAGTGCCAACTAGGGGTAAAATGGTCATTTAAAAATCGGGGAAAATCATGAACATGGGAAATGACCCCAATAGTCGTCTCCCAAAGTTACATGACCATACGACTTCGTATGTGACAGAAATAAATATTCTACGATCCTATGATGCGTAGAATGCGGGTCGTTACACTCTCCCCCCCTTAAGAAATTTCGCCCCCGAAATTCCTTAACCCCAAAACATACAAGGGATCCCGCATGCCTAACAACCATATACAACAATCAAATATGCAAAACAAGCAAACAAGCCTATCCTAGCATGCGGAAAAACTAAATCGACGTTAAAATCTTACCAAACTAAGAGTTCTGGATACTTTTTCCTTATGTCCTCCTCTGTTTCCCAAGTACAATCACTCTCGTCCTCGCTCCACTGTACCTTGACTAGCTTCACCGCCTTCCTTCGAAGTTGCTTCATGTCGTACTCGACAATACGGGCCGGCTTGCGGTTCCCAACCGCCTCGGGTTCTACTTCGAAGTCCTCTAACTGATCAGGTGAAATAGTCATATCTGAGTCGTGAACGAACTTCCTTAGTTGGGAAACATGAAATACGTTGTGAACTCCCGCCATCTTCTCTGGTAAGTCAATCCTATATGCCAAATTCCCGACTAGTTCGAGAACAGGGAATGGGCCAACGAATCTTGGTGCCTGTAACACCCCACTCCCGCTATGATCACTCACTAAGGGAATGCCATAGCATCGGTGGAGTATTTTAGTGAATATAGAACAGAAAAATTACAACAAGACAGATATAAATAGTACTTGAAATTTTAAAACATCATCTCATAACAGCGGAAGTAAAACATGTCTGGTTACATCATAAAACCACAATAAAGGTCAAGTACAATATCCATCAAAATAAAGAAGTACATAATCCCACTCTCATACAATAGCCAAACAAAAGAAAAGATAACTGGATAACTGGAGCTTTACATCTATCCAAGCTCCTAAAGACTGGAACAGCAATCCGATCAAGCTCCACTACTGCTAGGATCCACCGTAGGACCTGAGGGTTGGGAAAAAGATAAAAACAACAGGGTCAGACATAAGTCTGAGCGAGTCCTATAACTTTAACAATACAATCGTTAAAGTAACCAGAGAAGACATAAACTGATATACGGTAACATATAGGGATGAATGGCTACCCTAAGCAGTCAACTAAACGAAGATAAAGGATAAAGACGCATCTACCCTCCCTAAGGTAAATTACTAAACTGCACCACACCAGTCGTTCCTAACTTAAAGGTTGATCCCACCCAAGGACTTATAAAATTTACTAATTAGTACCTGCGTACCCCTAGGTGACCAAGTAGGCGCCACGGGGCCCTACAATCCACTAGGTGTACACACTACTTCCCATTCGATCGGCTCCCTAACGTAGATACCCGTGCTGGTCCCACCGTGGGATGTATCATTCCCCAATGTGGCAACCTGATGGAACTAAAGGTGCACGGCTTATATCTACTCGATGCAACAACGGCTTACCTACCAGCCCGGGCCCACTCACGCATATGAAGCCCGTTGGACTTGCGTTGCCACCGCTAACCCGTTTGCCTCTTACAGTCAAGCCCAGTATGCGTGTCCCGTCCTCGACATGGGTCGAGCCCACAAAGATACGTATGGGTTACTGGTTGAAATGGGCCTCCACAAGCTACCCACCTAAGCTTGTCCCTTTTTCTAGTATATCCCACTTAACCCTTTAATCATGTTTTAATTACATGTTCTATTTTGGTTAAGTATTCTAATCGTATTTTCTATTGCCACCCAAGGCAACCACTAGATTTTCTCATGCCACCCGAGGCACCCACTTAACCCCTCATGTCCCTCTACATGCTAATGTGGTTAAGTGTTTCTTAATTAATTAATTAAGAACGTAACCTTTGTAAAGACCTCTCACATTAGACTGTCTTTTATGACCGCTGGTTAAGCCGGTTGGGTCCGGGCAGCCTTATGTCATAACAGAGTCTAACCTCGTGTCTTTACATTAATTACGTATTTAGTTTGTGCCTAAGACCTCTCACATTGGGCTAACATTTGTAGCAACTGGTTGAGCCGGTTGGGTCCGGGCAGTTTTACGCTACAACTGAGTCCAACCTCGTGTCTTAGTCAATTAATTACACCTAATTAATCACCCTCATAATTTTATATTAATTATCCCTAATTAATCAAGTTTTCTTAACATGGGTAGACCTAACTTAATAGGTAAATTCCCATGGGGTAGACCTAACTCAATAGGTAAATTCCCAACACATAGTATGGGTACACCTAACCAAATAGGCAAATTCCCATACTATGTTTATTTATTTTGTGTTATGCATAATTATATTAATTTCACACAATCTTATTAACTTATGCATTTAATTACCCCATCGTTCCCACGTAATTTCGTTCATGATATAACACATATAAAAGGTGTCAACTTGCATATGAATGAACATGTTTCAAAGGTGCCATCTTGCATATTAACAAACACATAACTTGCATATGAACTTGCATAACATGTCACATAACTTGCATATAATATGTCACATAACTTACATATTCATTTTGCATAACAAACTTGCATATTAGCTTATAGACTTGCATAATGTGTCATCATGAACTTGCATATTAATAAACATGTAACTTGCATATTTACATACATGTAACTCGCATATTAACAAACATGTAACTTGCATATAAAGAAACATGTAACTTGCATATTTACATACATGTAACTTGCATATTAACAAACATGTAACTTGCATATTAACAAACATGTAACTTGCATATTTACATACATGTAACTTGCATATTAACAAACATGTAACTTGCATATTAACAAACATGTAACTTGCATAGCATATTACCATGAACTTGCATAACATGCATATGATTACATAGCCCACAACTTGCATATTTAGCATCATGCAAACATAACATACATCATATTAAACTTGCATAAGCTTACATACTCAACATGCATAAACATAAGATTAATGCTAACATCATATCATATGATTCAAAGCTCATTAACCCACATACAAAACCATAAATCTCATCACATCTCATCTAATTAGTTTACCAAAAGATCATCAAAGTGATAGAAACTCACAACTAGCAACTTTGAACACCAAATGAAGAAGATTAAGATGCTAAGAAGGGATTAGAAGTTGATTAGAGAGTGATTAGTATGCAACCCTCTTCATAAAATTAGTGGAGGCCATGAGAGCTAGCATTTTGCCATAGTTTAGTCACTAGGTTTAATTATGAATGAATTAGGGTAGGTTAGGGTCTTATTTATAGATTAGGCAAGTGTTTTAGGCCATAGGATTAACCCTAGATTCAATCCAAGCCATCAAAGCATGTCTTGGGGAAGAAGTCAAGTGTAGGAACCATCTAGGGCCTTTAGATTAAAGATGGACCATGAGAACCATTCAAATGCAAAATCTGCACTTGAGCGAATCGGCCCACGGGTTGACAGCCAAACACCCTGGATTAACCCCTAGTCGACCCAGCGGGCTCGGGTCGACTTCAAAAATCGGCCGGTTCGGTTATTCCCCTCTCCCAATTCGCTGTTTTGAGCATTTTTGCATATTTATTTATTAAATTTTCAATTATATATATATATATATATATATATATATATCAATATATATATATATATATATCTACACAACCCATTTCACTTAATTAAGTATACTTTAATTTGGGAATTTTCGTGAAACTTCGCGAGGCCATATCTTGGTCATACGGACTCCGATTTTCGAAAACTCGGACTCTATTTCGCGTATTTTTCCGAGACGAACGCAATGGAATAGCCCGTTTCCCTTGATTCCCATTTTAGAATTAAATTCTGCCTCGATTTATGTTATTACAGGTTATTGAAAATACGGGTTGTTACATTCTCCCCTCCTTAAAGGATTTCGTCCCCGAAATCTTCAAGTTAGGAAGAACGTATCCTACCATCCAATCATCCATCTACTCAAAGCATCATCCACGAGCAATCATTGTCCTTACAAGATTCTAAATGCTGGATGGATATATGCAAAAGTGTGTGTATATGTACTTACCTAATGCAAAAATCAGGCGGTTACTGATACAGTAAACCTCCTTAATGCAAACCATGATAGTGTCATGCATCCAATATGTATGCGAAACCCTATTGACACATACAAATTTCTACATGCGTGCACAACCATACACAAAAATGCATCATCCATATGATAACAGCATGATACATCCATCAATCTAACTACCACATCCATTTATGCAATATGCAACATGAAGTGACTGAGCCGATCTAGTGCCTAATGTGTGTGTATATGCATCCACGAGCAACCACTAGCAAACAATTGCATCCATATGCATCCATCAACCATAACATGTTTCAAACACATGTTTCAACCATAGGTTTTACCCTATCTAAAGGTCATAGGTATTAGCGAGAGGATATACTAAAGATAAGATAAGTACTAGACAAGCAATAAAGGAGAAGTTAAAAGACATACTCTCAAAAAGAAATGGATACAAAGAACGCATCTTTGCTTCCGTCTCCCAAGTAGCATTGCTTTCGTCATCTCCCCATTGCACTTTAACTAGCTGAACTTCTCTGTTCCTCAACTTCCTAGTTTCTGACCCAAGGATGCGAGTAGGAGCTCGTCGAATCGTCGCATCACGCTCTACCTCTACATCTCTAAGCAAGCTCGGCTCTACCACCTCCGCGGTCTCATGTAAGCACTTCCTCAAATGTGATACATGGAATACATCATGAACACCACTAAGTCTGTCGGGCAACTCCACCCTATATGCCATCCGTCCAATCCTTTCCTTAATAGGAAACGGCCCAACAAATCTCGGTGCTAACTTCCCTACGGACCCAAAGCGAACAACATTTCTCAATGGAGATACTTTGACAAAAACCATGTCCCCAACCTCAAACTCAAGATCCGTCCTTCTCCGATCCGCATAAGATTTCTGTCTATCTTGCGCTGCTTTCATCCTTTTTCGAATTAAATCAATCTTCTCTGAAGTCTCTCAAACCATATCCGGCCCAAGCAAGATCTTATCCGTAGATTCCCACCAACATGTAGGAGATCGACAAGGCCTTCCATAAAGAGCTTCGAAAGGAGCCATACCAATACTGGACTGAAAGCTGTTATTATATGCGAACTCCACCAAAGGAAGATGTTCTTCCCATGTACCTCCAAAATCCAAGATACAAAGCCTCAAAAGATCTTCTAAGATACGGTTCACCCTCTCAGTCTGACCATCCGTCTGAGGATGATATGCGGTGCTCAAACACAACTGAGTCCCTACCGCCTCTTGCAAACTTCTCCAAAACTCACTAGTGAAAATAGGATCTCGATCACTCACAATGCTGGATGGTACGCCATGCAATCTAACAATCTCTCTAACATAGACTGAAGCAAGCCATGGAGCGGTCCTCTTACTCTTTACGGGTATAAAATGGGCACTCTTGGTAAGTCTGTCTACCACAACCCAAATTCCCGTATTGCCCTTCCTCGATCTCGGTAACCCGTCGATGAAATCCATCGAGACACTATCCCACTTCCACTGTGGAACTTCCAATGGGTGTAGTAACCCACCGGGTTTCCTTTGCTCCACTTTAACTTGTTGGCACACTAAGCATCTAGCCACATACTCGGCCACATCTTTCTTCATACCGGCCCAGAAGAAAACTCTCTTCATGTCTTGGTACATTTTGTCTCCACCGGGATGAATAGTCATTCTTGAACGATGTGCATCATCCAAAATAGCCTTCTTCAAACCCTCATCTTGCGGTACACAAAGTCTACCGTCTCTATGCAACCATCCCTTATCATCTATGGTGTATCTACCCAAATGGCTGGACGACTCCCCTCTTATAAGCTTCTCTACCAACACAACCAACTGTGGGTCGTCTCGCTGAGCCTCGCCAATCCGTCTCAAAAGAGTAGGTCTAACCTCCAAGGATGCCAACAAACCAGGTACAAAATCAACAGAAGGTCTGAAGTCAAACAAAGAAAGAAACTCCAAGCTTCGTCGTTCCACGAACAATGGACTCAAAGATAGCCTTTTTCTACTTAAGGCGTCTGCCACCACGTTACCCTTACCAGGGGTATACGCTATCTCGAAATCATAGGATGCTAAGAACTCCATCCACCTTTGCTGTCTTAAGTTTAAATCCTTCTGAGAGAATAAGTACTTCAATGATTTATGGTCGGTGAACAACTCGAATCTCTCACCAAGAAGATAATGGCGCCAAGACTTAAGTGCGAAAACAATCGCGGCCAACTCTAGATCATGGGTAGGGTAATTCTTCTCATGCACTCTCAATTGTCTCCCTCCATAGGCTATTACCCTTCCCTCCTGCATCAAGACTGCGCCTAATCCTGTTCCACAAGCATCGGTATAAACAACAAACGGCTTACTCCCATCTGGAAGCACTAAAACTGGAGCGGTGGTCAAAGCTCTCTTTAACCGTCGGAAAGCATCATCACAATCTACATCCCATGAGAAAACCAGATTCTTCTTCGTCAAGCGGGTTAATGGGGCTGATATCTTCGCGAAGTCTTTGATGAACTTCCTATAATATCCTGCCAACCCCAAGAAACTTCTTACCTCGGTAGCATTTCTAGGAACTTTCCAATCCTGGATAGATACTATCTTTGCGGGATCCACAGCTATCCCTTCCTTAGAGACCACATGCCCTAAGAATCGCACTTCTCTTCTCCAAAAATGGCATTTAGAGAATTTAGCTTTAAGACTATGCGCTCGAAGAGTCTCCAACACTTCCTTGAGATGTAAGGCATGCTCTTCTTCATTCTTGGAAAAGACCAAGATGTCATCCACAAAAACTACTACAAACTTATTCAGATACTCTCTGAACACTCTACTCATGAGATCAACAAAGTATGCGGGGGCGTTTGTCAACCCAAATGGCATCACTAGCCACTCATAAAAACCATCCGGAGTCCGGAAAGCAGTCTTCTCTATACTGTCCTCCGCCACTCTTAACTGATGAAACCCTGTAGCTAAGTCCATCTGCGAAAATACTGACGCGCCAACCAACTGATCAAAGAGATCATCTATCCTCGGTAATGGGTGTCTATTCTTCTTCGTGAGCTTATTAAGTTCCCTATAATCCACACAAAGTCTGAGGGACCCATCCGCCTTCGTGGCAAACACTACTGGAGCTCCCCACTCCGATATACTTCGCCTTATGAACCCCTTCTCAAGCAACTCCCCTACTTGCTTATGAAGTTCTCTTCTCTCACGAGGAGCCATGTGGCGTACTGGCAAAGACACTGGTTTGGCATTATCCACCAAATAAATTCGGAAATCTATCTCCCGCTTCGGAGGCAAACCCTTTACTTCTTCAAACACATCCGGATATTCCCGGATTACTCTGACAGAACACAAACTTTCGACCGAAGCATCGAGCGATTCAAGATAACTTAGCAAAACAGATTCCATGGGATTGCAAGAGATCTCGAGAGTGTTACCCAAGCGGGTCATGAGCCTGACAACTCTCCTTTCGCAATCAAGAACGGCACCATTACTGGATAACCAGTCCATGCCCAAGATCAACCCATAGCCCGTGAAGCCCAATACAAAAGCATCACATCTAAACTCAACGCTAAGTATAGAAATCTTCAAACCCAAACATATCATAGACAGATATATGGAGCCCCCAATTGGGTTTGAGACAACCAAGGGATCATCAACTAGACTGGTGTCTAAGTGCAGTGACTCAACTAACGATGATGAGATAAAAGAATGCGATGCGCCAGAGTCAAACAAAGTACGAACTGGATGATCAAACAGAAAAACCAGACTTTCAACGGAAATAGTTCTACCTCTCTGCTGAATCGGTGGAACTGAGAGAACCTGAACTTGCCCCCCTGACTGAGGTGGTGCTATAAGAGCTTGCACCTGGCCTCCTGAGGTAGACCCCGTCTTCTGCCCCTTCTTTGGGCAGTTTTTCACAAGATGCCCTGCTTCACCACAATGAAAGCAACCGGTCTTCTTCTTTTTGCGACAATCCTTACTGAGGTGTCCTGGTGTTCCACAATTGAAGCACTTCTTCTTCGTCTTCTTTTTGTCACCATTGCCTTTTCCGCCCTTGCCTTGTTGTTGCTGTTGCGGTTTCTTCTGATCCCCCTTTTTCTCTGGTGCCTTAGAATTCTTATCATCCTCATGCATAAGTGCCATGTAGACAAGCTTCTCAAAAGTGGCCCCCATAGGAATGTGAGTCATAGCTATTCCTTGCAATGGTTCGTTCAAGCCTCTAATGAACCTCAAAGCCTTCTTCTCCGGTGTATTCACCAACTCTATGCCAAACCTTGCTAATTGATTGAATTTGTTGACATATTCTTTCACCGTGAGATTCCCTTGCTTCAAATTCAAGAACTTCTCCATAAACAGATTCTCTTCCGCCCTTGAGAGAAACTTAGCCCCAAACCTTTGCTTAAAATCTGCCCAAGAGTCAACAGGGCGTTCTCCATTAGTGACCTCCCACCAGAATGAGGCCTCTCCCTTCATTAACCAAGCCGCCAACTTGACTTTCTTTCCCTCTTCCACTTCAAAGATATCTAGCAACTCTTCCACTTCCTTAAGCCAATCTCTAGCCTCTACGAAAGTCTCTGAACCAAGAAAAGGTTTTCCTCCTATAGCCTTGAACTCCTTGCAAACCTTAGCAAAATTATCCACTCTAGGCTGAGGAGGAGTAGCGGTTGTCTCTGGTGTAGTAGCATTGGCCGGACCCGCAGCCGCGGCCCTAGCCTCTTGCAACCTCCTATACCATAGTGGTATAACTAAACCCTCCGGGATGTTAAGATCTTCAGCCATGCTGAAACGAAAGAGGAAAGATTCAAAAAGGAGATTCCGAAAGATAAAGATATGGCTATTGGGGATTATGCTTTTCTTTTTCAAAAACTTTTTCTCTTAGAAGACATGCTTTTAAAAATACTTTCTTCGAAAATACTCTTAGAAAGTAGTTTTTCTCAAAAATTTTATCTGTTCTGGTAACCTTAAGCTCTGATACCACGTGTAACACCCCACTCCCGCTATGATCACTCACTAAGGGAATGCCATAGCATCGGTGGAGTATTTTAGTGAATATAGAACAGAAAAATTACAACAAGACAGATATAAATAGTACTTGAAATTTTAAAACATCATCTCATAACAGCGGAAGTAAAACATGTCTGGTTACATCATAAAACCACAATAAAGGTCAAGTACAATATCCATCAAAATAAAGAAGTACATAATCCCACTCTCATACAATAGCCAAACAAAAGAAAAGATAACTGGATAACTGGAGCTTTACATCTATCCAAGCTCCTAAAGACTGGAACAGCAATCCGATCAAGCTCCACTACTGCTAGGATCCACCGTAGGACCTGAGGGTTGGGAAAAAGATAAAAACAACAGGGTCAGACATAAGTCTGAGCGAGTCCTATAACTTTAACAATACAATCGTTAAAGTAACCAGAGAAGACATAAACTGATATACGGTAACATATAGGGATGAATGGCTACCCTAAGCAGTCAACTAAACGAAGATAAAGGATAAAGACGCATCTACCCTCCCTAAGGTAAATTACTAAACTGCACCACACCAGTCGTTCCTAACTTAAAGGTTGATCCCACCCAAGGACTTATAAAATTTACTAATTAGTACCTGCGTACCCCTAGGTGACCAAGTAGGCGCCACGGGGCCCTACAATCCACTAGGTGTACACACTACTTCCCATTCGATCGGCTCCCTAACGTAGATACCCGTGCTGGTCCCACCGTGGGATGTATCATTCCCCAATGTGGCAACCTGATGGAACTAAAGGTGCACGGCTTATATCTACTCGATGCAACAACGGCTTACCTACCAGCCCGGGCCCACTCACGCATATGAAGCCCGTTGGACTTGCGTTGCCACCGCTAACCCGTTTGCCTCTTACAGTCAAGCCCAGTATGCGTGTCCCGTCCTCGACATGGGTCGAGCCCACAAAGATACGTATGGGTTACTGGTTGAAATGGGCCTCCACAAGCTACCCACCTAAGCTTGTCCCTTTTTCTAGTATATCCCACTTAACCCTTTAATCATGTTTTAATTACATGTTCTATTTTGGTTAAGTATTCTAATCGTATTTTCTATTGCCACCCAAGGCAACCACTAGATTTTCTCATGCCACCCGAGGCACCCACTTAACCCCTCATGTCCCTCTACATGCTAATGTGGTTAAGTGTTTCTTAATTAATTAATTAAGAACGTAACCTTTGTAAAGACCTCTCACATTAGACTGTCTTTTATGACCGCTGGTTAAGCCGGTTGGGTCCGGGCAGCCTTATGTCATAACAGAGTCTAACCTCGTGTCTTTACATTAATTACGTATTTAGTTTGTGCCTAAGACCTCTCACATTGGGCTAACATTTGTAGCAACTGGTTGAGCCGGTTGGGTCCGGGCAGTTTTACGCTACAACTGAGTCCAACCTCGTGTCTTAGTCAATTAATTACACCTAATTAATCACCCTCATAATTTTATATTAATTATCCCTAATTAATCAAGTTTTCTTAACATGGGTAGACCTAACTTAATAGGTAAATTCCCATGGGGTAGACCTAACTCAATAGGTAAATTCCCAACACATAGTATGGGTACACCTAACCAAATAGGCAAATTCCCATACTATGTTTATTTATTTTGTGTTATGCATAATTATATTAATTTCACACAATCTTATTAACTTATGCATTTAATTACCCCATCGTTCCCACGTAATTTCGTTCATGATATAACACATATAAAAGGTGTCAACTTGCATATGAATGAACATGTTTCAAAGGTGCCATCTTGCATATTAACAAACACATAACTTGCATATGAACTTGCATAACATGTCACATAACTTGCATATAATATGTCACATAACTTACATATTCATTTTGCATAACAAACTTGCATATTAGCTTATAGACTTGCATAATGTGTCATCATGAACTTGCATATTAATAAACATGTAACTTGCATATTTACATACATGTAACTCGCATATTAACAAACATGTAACTTGCATATAAAGAAACATGTAACTTGCATATTTACATACATGTAACTTGCATATTAACAAACATGTAACTTGCATATTAACAAACATGTAACTTGCATATTTACATACATGTAACTTGCATATTAACAAACATGTAACTTGCATATTAACAAACATGTAACTTGCATAGCATATTACCATGAACTTGCATAACATGCATATGATTACATAGCCCACAACTTGCATATTTAGCATCATGCAAACATAACATACATCATATTAAACTTGCATAAGCTTACATACTCAACATGCATAAACATAAGATTAATGCTAACATCATATCATATGATTCAAAGCTCATTAACCCACATACAAAACCATAAATCTCATCACATCTCATCTAATTAGTTTACCAAAAGATCATCAAAGTGATAGAAACTCACAACTAGCAACTTTGAACACCAAATGAAGAAGATTAAGATGCTAAGAAGGGATTAGAAGTTGATTAGAGAGTGATTAGTATGCAACCCTCTTCATAAAATTAGTGGAGGCCATGAGAGCTAGCATTTTGCCATAGTTTAGTCACTAGGTTTAATTATGAATGAATTAGGGTAGGTTAGGGTCTTATTTATAGATTAGGCAAGTGTTTTAGGCCATAGGATTAACCCTAGATTCAATCCAAGCCATCAAAGCATGTCTTGGGGAAGAAGTCAAGTGTAGGAACCATCTAGGGCCTTTAGATTAAAGATGGACCATGAGAACCATTCAAATGCAAAATCTGCACTTGAGCGAATCGGCCCACGGGTTGACAGCCAAACACCCTGGATTAACCCCTAGTCGACCCAGCGGGCTCGGGTCGACTTCAAAAATCGGCCGGTTCGGTTATTCCCCTCTCCCAATTCGCTGTTTTGAGCATTTTTGCATATTTATTTATTAAATTTTCAATTATATATATATATATATATATCAATATATATATATATATATATATATCTACACAACCCATTTCACTTAATTAAGTATACTTTAATTTGGGAATTTTCGTGAAACTTCGCGAGGCCATATCTTGGTCATACGGACTCCGATTTTCGAAAACTCGGACTCTATTTCGCGTATTTTTCCGAGACGAACGCAATGGAATAGCCCGTTTCCCTTGATTCCCATTTTAGAATTAAATTCTGCCTCGATTTATGTTATTACAGGTTATTGAAAATACGGGTTGTTACAGTGCCAACTTGCCTCTCCTGCCAAATCGTATTACGCTCTTCAACGGAGAAATCTTGACAAACACCAAGTCGCCAACGGAGAATTTTAAGTCTCTTCTCCTCTTATCAGCATAACTCTTCTGCCTATCTTGGGCAGCCTTCATTCGTTGTTGAATGATCTTAATCTTATTTGAAGTTTCCCTCACCACATCTGGTCCAAGCATAAACTTCTCGCCAGTCTCTATCCAACATGATGGTGAGTTGCATGGTCTTCCATACAAAGCCTCATATGGAGCCATACCGATACTGGATTGGTAGCTATTATTATATGCAAACTCTACTAGATGCAAATGGTCATCCCATGATCCACCAAAATCCAATATACATGCTCTCAAGAGATCTTCCAAAATACGGTTCACCCTCTCCGTCTGACCGTCGGTCTGAGGATGATATGCGGTACTGAGATGTAACTCTGACCCTAGAGCCTCTTGTAAGCTCTTCCAAAACCCACTAGTGAACAACGGGTCTCGGTCACTCACAATGCTTTTGGGTACTCCATGAAATCTCACTACCCACTTCATGTACAATTCCGCTAACTTAGCTGCCGTTCTGGTCGATTTGACTGGTATAAACCTTGCACTTTTAGTCAATCGATCCACAATCACCCAAATGCTATCATGTCCCGATCTAGTCCTTGGTAAACCATCGATGAAATCCATCGAGACTTGCTCCCATTTCCATTCGGGAATTTCTAATGGTTGCAACAACCCACTAGGCTTCTTTTGCTCGGCTTTAACTAGCTGGCAATTCATGCATTTGGATATAAACTTCCCAACGTCTCTTTTCATCCCTTCCCAGTAGTAGGTCTGCTTCATATCTCGATACATCTTGTTACCACCGGGGTGTATAGTCAGCTTTGAGTGATGACATTCTCTAAGCACTTCATCCCTCAATCCATTGACATTGGGTACAACAAGCTTTCCATTCTTTCTAAGCCATCTATCTCGATCAAGCCCAAACTTGTTCATCTCCTCATCGATACCCATCTTTAATTTGGAGATGATTTCCAATAGATTAGGATCGTCCCTCTGACTAGAGCCGATCCGCTCAATCAAAGTGGGTCTGATCGTCAAACTTGCTAACATTTCTAGATCCAATTCGCACTTTGGTCTGAAATCAAACCCCGCGATAAACTCCAGTTGCTTCCATTCAAGGAACATAGCCCCTAAGCTGGCATGTCTTCTACTCAATGCATCAGCCACCGCATTGCCCTTTCCTGGTGTGTATGCGATGTCAAAATCATAGGAAGCTAAGAACTATAACCATCTCTGCTGACGGAGATTCTGATCTTTCTGAGAGAAGAGATACTTTAACGACTTATGATCTGTAAACAGCTCAAATCTTTCTCCCAAGAGATAGTGTCTCCACATCTTTAACGCGAACACGATCGCTGCCAATTCTAAATCATGGGTAGGGTATCTTCTCTCGTGCGGTTTCAATTGCCGACTTGCGTAAGCTACAACCCTACCGCCTTGCATCAATACAGCACCCAGTCCGGTACCACAGGCATCCGTGTATACCGTCATCTCTTCATCTCCTTTAGGAATGACTAACACTGGTGCGCTTGTCAACTTGTCCTTTAGACTTTTAAATGCATTCTCGCACCTTTCATCCCAGACAAAAGCTTGATTCTTCTTGGTCAACTGGGTCAATGGTGCTGCTATCTTGGAGAAACCTTGGATAAACTTACGATAATATCCCGCTAACCCCAAGAAACTTCTTACATCTGTTGCACTCTTGGGCGTAGGCCAATCCTGTACCGTTGCCACCTTTGCCGGGTCCACGGCAATACCATTCTCTGATGCAACATAGCCCAAGAACCTCACTTCCCTCTTCCAGAAGTGACACTTAGAAAACTTTTCTTTCAATTGGTGTTTTCTCAACACCTCCATCACTACTCTTAAATGTCCCTTGTGTTCTTCCTCTGTCCTCGAGTAGACCAAAATATCATCAACGAACACAAGGACAAACTTATTCAACTGATCTCTGAATACCCTATTCATAAGATCCACAAAATATGCTGGGGCATTGGTCAGCTCGAATGGCATGACCAACCACTCATAAAACCCAGACGGCGTCCGAAATGCCGTTTTAGCTATACTCTCAGCTTCCACTCTAAGCTGATGAAAACTGTCGCGAGATCCAACTGAGAAAATACTCTCGCGCCACTCAACTGATCAAACAAATCATCTATCCGCGGTAGAGGATACTTGTTCTTCCTCGTCACTTTATTCAATTCGCGGTAGTCTACACACAAACGAAGGGAACCATCCGCCTTGGTAGCAAACACAACTGGTGCTCCCCATTCAGAAACACTCCTTCTGATAAATCCCTTCTTCAAAAGATCGCTAACTTGCACCTCGAGCTCTCGCTGCTCCCTTGGTGCCATACGACGAAGTGGCATCACTATAGGCCTGGCATCCTTTACCAAATCAATACGAAACTCAATCTCTCGGTGTGGTGGAAGTCCGGTCACTTCTTCGAAAACATCCGGAAACTGGCCAACCACGGGCAAACCTGACAACTCACTATGCGGAATGTCGAGGGAGTTTAGAAAACTAGCCAATACCCCCTTACTGGGTAGACCACCAAACACTATCCTCCGCCCATCATCCGCTCTAGCTGTCACCAACAAGCCCTCACAGTCTACCACCACCCCATATCTTTGGAGCCAATCTACTCCCAAAATAATGCCAAACCCAGTAAAGCCCAAAACAAAGCAATCCCAAACAAACATGCATCCATGACTCGATAAGACCACATTACGACAAATCATGCTATGGCTAGTCGAACCACCAATCGGGTTCGTCACTACTAAAGGTCTATCGACAATCTCGGGCTCCAATCCCAACCTATCTACCAGGTCACTAGATATGAAAGAACTGGAAGCTCCGATATCAAACAAAACTCTAACAGGAACATCATAACTGAAAGCATACCTTGAATGACGACATTCTTTCCCTTCTCCGCCGTTGTTGGGGCATTCGACGAAGAAGGAATAGCATTAAGAGCGTAGGCTTTCACCATTTGCTTTTCCTTAGGGGGCTGTGGACACTTGTCCTTGTGATGTCCCATTTGGCCACAGTTGAAGCACTTCCTATCCGCTGGCTTGGCCCGACAATTACTAGCATAATGGCCCTTCTTACCACAGCTGAAGCACTCAACATCTTGTTTATTCTTTTTCTTCTAGCCATCCTTAGTCTGACTCTGCTTTCTTTTATTCTGGGAACCACCCTTGCCTCCACCACTTGCTTGTGGCTTTGGCTCATCTGCGGATGCAACCTCAGTCTTCGGCTTAGGGTAAAGACTCTCTGATCTTAATGCTTTCCCCACAATCGACTCAAACGTCTCATCGATGTGGTTAATAAGCCTTTCCCCTAAGTACTGATCTAACCCAGTTATGAATTTCTCATTCTTCTTCTCGGCAGTATCAATAAGAGATAACCCATACTTTGACAAAGTGTCGAATTCAGCAATGTACTCCGAGACAGCTCTGCCATTCTGCTTGAGCTCCAAGAATTTCTTAAACAGCACTGACTTCTGAGCAGCTGGAATGAACTTCTCGCTAAAGCGAGCTTTAAACTGCTCCCAAGTAATCTGATCTTCGGGAGTAGCTGCCTTTATAGCATTCCACCAATTCATTGCCCGCTCTTGCAGCTGACGGGACGCTAGCTTTCTCTTCATCGCATCTTCGATACCCAAATCCTCGAAGATACGTTCGCAACTATCCAACCAATCTTGAACATCCGTGGCCGACTCCGTTCCGTGGAATGGCTTCCCACCAAGGCTAGTATAGTCCTTATTCAGCTTGGCGAAGTCGACCCTCGGCGCCTGCACTATTGGACCACCACCATTTCCACCATTGGGGGCTTCCCTCTGAACATCTCTAAGCATCTCTCTCATGAGTTCTGTAAACATCGTCCTCATGTCAGCAGCGTTCCCATTATTGGCTCCCCTACCGGTACCTCTAACATATCGGCTCATCGTCAATCTGAAAAAGGAAATGATTAACGACTCCATAGTGGTGCTAGTGCAGTACGACTTCATCCTTATACTACTAATAGTATATATATATAGCTTTTAAAAACCAAAGTAATCACAAATACGCTCTCTCGTATACGTATATTATCTCTCCCTGATAACTTCCCCAGGTTAACTACGCAACCTAGAGCTCTGATACCAAGTGTGACGGCCCGCCCCGCACCAACCGACACTTCCTCCAAGTGTGCGCTGTACACATGTCCAACTGGCACGGAACGATCGTCATAAGAAAAGAAAGAAGAGAATGTACTAATCAAGGAATCTGTAGAATGTCTCACAGCGCATGGAATAAAATATAATAATAACATACTTGACATAAAACAGGTGAGACAGTGTATAAGCTGACAACTAATAATCAATGTCAACATCAGAGCAGCGGAAATCCAAATACAGCTTATTACAACTTTCCAAATTTACTGTCTCTAATCAAAAGAAAACTAAAGTAGAAGATACACCACCAATGCCCAAGCAGTGATCTTCAGCAATACAGGGAGAATACTATATATATTACGTGGAAGCCTCCTGCTCGTCTCCGGATCATCTAACCGTGCATCACCAGCTAACCTGTCTCTAGTCTGCTCGTGTGAGCACCCAGAGTAATAAGAAGAGACATAAAACTCTAGGTCAGACATAAAGCCTGGTATGAGCGATAAGCATCTAAACAAAGTGATAACAGGTATACTAAACCATACCTGAACCTGGACCTGCAACCAAAGAGTTAGTACCACATACCGTACAATACTCCAAGGTGCCATAATAACTAGTGTAAGAATACGGGGGTGGGGTGTGCATGTCACAATGATAGCAAACAAATCATCCATAACAACCATCCTCACATCTCTCACTCAGTGCGTAAAGCGTACGACATCTACCACTTTGGAACACTAGACAAACTGAGGTAACGACGAATCCCGACTTGTAGAAACCCTGCTGTGACCAAGCCAAACACTTGGAGTCATGACCAAACATTTCAATGACCCACTTCATTGGTCGTAGCCCTCGGTTCTACCTATGCCATAATGGCCCTGAATCCGCCTTCGTACCTCCTACCATAGTGGTCCAAAGTTATAGACGTCGATAACTCCTTGACACGCGTCCCGCAGCAAAGCCCAACCATGAAGCGAACTCGTTGATTCCCATCTGAATCTTAAGCTCTAACTTCTCATTTGGACTTCCTTTGCATCTCGGGTTTGATCGAATTGGAGTTGGTCTTCAGAAGAGTTGTCGCGCAGTAACAGTCCTGGAATTCGGTTCGGTTCGGTAGTCATTGCCCTCGTCGGTTCGGTTCGGGTTTCTCCACTCCGGGTCGGGTCGGTGTCCTCCTCCGGGTCGGGTCGGGTTGCTATCCTCCTTCCAGCTCATGCTCCTTCTTCGATCAGCTCCCTCGTTTCCTTCCACTCCGATCCGATCCGATCACTTCGCTTTACTTCAGTCCGATCCGCTCCGCTCCCTTTTACTCCGATCCGATCCCCTTGTCCACTCCAACTCTAAGTAAACGGCCTTCCTTTTTGCCAAGTCTTTCATGTGCCAAACTCCAGTTCGGGTCGGGTTTTTTTCCCAGTTCACATTTCCGATCCGAGCCCCCATCCGATCAGATCCGAAGCCCTGCACAACTTTCTGCAACTTTTCCAGCAACTTGTTTACGCCGTTCGACGACGTTTTTGACAAATCTAAC
Organism: Allium sativum; assembly: GCA_030737875.1. Taxonomy (NCBI): domain Eukaryota; kingdom Viridiplantae; phylum Streptophyta; class Magnoliopsida; order Asparagales; family Amaryllidaceae; genus Allium; species Allium sativum. Next base: position 745,026,403 of record CM060921.1, read on the forward strand.
TATTCTAATCAATCACAATTCATGTCAAATAGTCATAACAACATAGCAAACTAACCACAAACACCAAAACAATGAATTCATATGTCAAAATGGATCAAATGTGCCCAAAACCTCACATTTTCCTATAATCCCTCTTAATCATGTTTAAGCATACGATTAGCAAAACACACCGAAATTAACCCAAATTTCTAACAGAGCCTTAAAACATTATTTTAGAATTTTAAGAATTTTTCCAGAATTTATTTACGTATAAATTCGCTAATCTTCACTAATTACCCCTAATTAACTGTAATTAGTGTCAAAATGATGCTATCACTCACCTTTGCCACAACTAGAACCCCAAAACTGAAATATTCTCTGATTTGGCGCTGTTCCCAATCTTATACAGCAGCTCCAACCTTGCTTTGGTGCTTTTTCTTCTTAATTTGATGTTTGCTAAGCCTAATCTTCAATTAGAAAGTGATTTTTGGGTGTTTTAGGGAGATTTAGAGAGTGGAGGCCATGACTAGATCAAGAGGAATGAAAGTGGCAGCTGGAAAATGTCTAAAGAAATGTTTTCTAACCCTAATCAGCACCTATATCCCCCTAAACCCGAAATTCCCCTTGGGCCTAGCTGCTAATCACCCGTTTAAGCCCAATTAAGCTGTTTTTCACCATCTGAAACTTGTTTCAGCCATATCTCCCAAACGGTAAGTCCGTTTGGCTAATGTGACCACTCTACGGAAAGAGAAACCATCATTCGAAGCCAATGGAAGTGGTTTCAGGTCAAAATTCCTTTCCAGTCAAAAGTTATGGCCAAAACAGTGCCAACTAGGGGTAAAATGGTCATTTAAAAATCGGGGAAAATCATGAACATGGGAAATGACCCCAATAGTCGTCTCCCAAAGCTACATGACCATACGACTTCGTATGTGACAGAAATAAATATTCTACGATCCTATGATGCGTAGAATGCGAGTCGTTACACTTTATGTGAAGCCACGATGAGAGAGGCCGAAAAATCGATGATCGATAATGGTTGTATTAAGGCCAAAAGTCCAACAACTGCTGAGAATCGTAATAAGGCTGGGAAAACGACAATTATTGACAACCATTTTAAGGTCGGAGAACTTGCAAATAAGTCAATGATTTTGAGTTAATTTTTGATAAGAATAGAGGAACCAGGATTCCACCAATTAAATGATACCTTTAAAGGATGTGGGTACGAGCATTGAATCATGCTCAGATTCTTTTGATAAAATGGTATAGTCTGAGGGACGACAAAAGTCACGTTCGGTTTTGCAATGTTGGCGAGTATCAGCCATACCCGACTTAAAGAGCTAGCAAGTATAAATCATACTTAGCTTAGAAAAATGACTAGTATAAACCATACTCGGCTTAGAGAGTTGGCGAGTATAAACCATACTCGGGTTTGCCTGGTAAGACAGTATAGTTGGTTGTTCCAGGATTTTCGTGGTCGGATTTTGACCGTGTTTAGTGAATGATTAGAAGGTTTGTGTATAAACCGGGTTCTTGAATAGATAGTTTTTCCTGACAAGGTTTTGTAAAGTTTGGTGAGTGGCAATCACACTCGGCTTAAAGAATTAGCGAGTATCAATTATACTCGGCTTATGGAGATGGCAAGTATCAACCATACTCGATTTAAAGAGTTGGTTAGATATGGTGGCGAGCATCGACTGTAGTTTAGAAATGGTAGCTAGCACTGCCCATAATTGGGTCGGCGAGCATCCACCCTGCTCGGCCTGAATCGTTTAAACATAATCCATGTTCGAAAAAGAAAGTTTATTGCTGCTAAGTAGCCATTACAGAAAAATGAAAACAATTTCTAAACGAGCAATAGTTGAATCCAAAGCACGTATAAGAGCTAAATCCTAACTCTGTACGTGTGTACTTCAAAATAATCACATTATTGAAACAAAAAATAAAAGTACATTTCTTATGTCTTAAGAAATGGGTAAAAGTCCATGATCATCTAAACTTTATTAATTAATGATGATGCCACGATTGCTGGCCAAAGGGTCCTTCCTCTTTCGAGGAACCCGAAGATCGACCTGAGGCGGCTTGGGAAGACGATTGTGGCGACATGGCCTGTATAGGTTTCTTGACATACTCGGGTAGTTCTCCACGCCTAACACTATCCTCCGTGAGATCGCGCAAATGCCTGCAATCACTGGTGGTGTGGCCTACCATATTGTGGTTCATGTAGTGCTTTCCAAAGTCGGGCTCTTTTTGGGTAGGCTTCCTTCGAAGAGATTTTGGGAAAGTTAGAGATTCTCATATGCCATGGTAGATGCTGAGCAGGGAGGAGTTGAGCTCGAAGTATTGATCATACTTATTCTCTCTCCGGAGTCCTACGTTGCGATCATTCTTTTCCTAGGCCTTTCCTTTTCCTTTGTTCTGGCCATTGGTGTTGAATGGACCTCCATCCTTTGTGGCGAGCACCACAAGGCTTTCCATCTCAATGCTAGCATCTTCCTGTTAGAGGAATCTATCAGCTTCGGCATAGAAGTTTTCGATGTCCGTGGGGGGATCTATGGTTAAAGATATTTTGAATTCTGTTTGGTTTTTAACACCTGCATTGGTGGCCATAAGCACCATCGATGGCTCGGTTTGATCGACTGATGGTACAGCCGCATTGAATCTTTCTAAGAAGGATCAGAGGGTCTCGTCGAACCACTGCTTGACGGAGGTAAGGAACATGACGCTCTTTGGTCAGGAGATGTGAACTCTGAACTGCTCGATGAATCGGGTGACCAACACATTCCAGCTATTGGTCAACTCAATTGTTAACTATCGGAACCACATGCAGTTATATCGGTGAGAAAGAGAGGGAAGCATTTGTCCATGACATTAGTTGACGTAGAAAGCACTTCCATGCGACGCATGTATCGCATGAGACGAATGGTCGGGTCGGTCCGGCCGTTTTGGGATCCTAGAACGAAGCTTGAAGCCTAGGCAATTTTGGGAGTTTCTGATTTCCCTTGTGAACTAATTGTGATGGATGTCATCCACGTCCTACTTTGAGGAAGTTCCTCAGGTGAATCATTTGATGATGCTTGCAAGATGGCTTCCATCTCCGAGGAGTCGTTTCCATGAATCCAATTCTGCATTGGGGATATGGGTGAAAATCCCAGTACTATGATCCGACAAAAGCATGCTCGAAAGGCTAACGGTCGGTTGAGCTTTGCCTCCTGGAATTGAGTGAAGGTGAGGGTGTATCCTAGCCTCGGTACCTGGTTCGGTTGTAGCTAAAGTCGCCTGGTAATTGTTGGACTGAACCGTATTCCCTCTTGTTGGGAGTAATGGGCCCAAGCGAGTGGTACCCATTTGGGGTTCGGCATTGCACCCGCTCAGAGCGATGTTAGAAGGGTTTACAATAGTGTTTCCCTCCGCCACGTTTGATACCAGTATGGTAGAGTAGTCTTGGTGACATAGAGGGTTGTCGTCTCCAGCCCTTCGTTGAAGGGGAGACGACATAAGATGGGTTTGCAGTAAGACGTTGTGTAACACCCCACGTCCATTAATGTCACTCTCAAAGGGAATTCTTTAACTTTCATGGAGTATTATTGGTGAGTAGAACAGAATATAACAAGGCAGATACATATATTGGTACTTGAAAATTTCAAAACAACTTTTATTGCAGCGGAGAAATAGTTTGATTATAACAACTTCATAAACCAATAGAAAAACCAAGTACACTTAGTAACCATCTTGACAAATTGTTTTCTGAGTACATAAAATAAAAAGCATAACCCCAACATAAGTAGCCATAAAAGAGATAAGCTGAACTTTACTTTCAACAATCCAAGCACTTCCAAAAGAGAGAGAAAGATCCTGATCAACATCCACTAGTACTAGTCCCATCCTGGGAACCTTGGGGGGGAAGGAAGAAAAGAGGCGAAAACAAGGGGGACAGACATAAATTCTGAAAGTATAATAACTTTAACAATATAATTATTAAAGTAATTAGGATAAGGCATAAACTGGTAGAACAAGGTATGACCGTGAAACAAGTGGGCATGACAAAGAAAACAAGAGGAATATTCTGGCATTAATCTCGTCCCTAATCACTATAGGAAAATTACTATACTGCCCCATTACTAGTCAACCTAAAAAGTTGATCCCGCCTACAGAACACAATAATGATAATGGTAGTTTCGTGTACTCCTAGCTGCCTTCATAGGTGCCGTCTACACCTATCTCCACTAGTTGTACCCACCACCCCTATGCGATCGGCTCAGTAACTCGTAGAAACCCGTGCTGGTCCCACAGTGGGTTGTATCACTCCCCAAAGTGGAAACCAGATACCACTAAAGATGCACGACTTATATCTACACGATGCAACAACGTCTTACCTACCAGCACGGGCCCACGCACGCACATGACCCCGTTGGACTTGCGTTTCCACCGCTAACCCATTTTGACCTTTTACAATTAAACTTAGTAAGTGTTTCCCGTCCTCTACTTGGGGTCGAGCTCACAAAGATACTTAATGGGTTACTGGTTTGAAAAGGGGCCCCATGCCTGACACAAGCTTTCCACCTATGCTTGGTCCCCACTAAGGTTTCCCACTTAACCCCATTCTTATTCATGTCTTCTTACATGTTTCAACTTGGTTAAGTATTTCTAATCGTATTTCACAAGCCACCCAAGATCACCCACTTAACCCCCATGTTCCACCACGTGTTTATCTGGTTAAGTGCTACTTAATTCATTAGAACCATAACCTTGTAAAGACCTCCCACATTAGACTACCGTTTGCGATTGCTGGATTTGCCGGGCAGGTCCGGGCAGTCTTATACCGCAAACGAGCCTAACCTCGTGTCTTTACAATCGTTACACATTTAATTTATGCCCTTGACCTCTCACATTAGACTACCGTTTGTGGTTGCTGGATTTGCCGGGCAGGTCCGGGCAGTCTTATACCACAAACGAGTCTAACCTCGTGTCTTAGGCGGTTAATTACACATAATTATTTAACCCCAAATTGGATTAATATCCCTTTTCAAAAATTTGTCAATAAATTCCAAATCAATTTATGTCCACAATTGTCACTTAAATTATGTCCATAATTTCAGGTATATAATTTATACCAATTAATGTCTCAAATTAATTATATGCCATTTTTATTCAGGGCCATTTTATGCCAATTCACAATTATGTATACTTAATGTTTTCCCATTGTCCCCACGCTATTCGTACGTTTTGATGTGACATAGGTTAGACTCGCAATATTCTAACTTATAAAAAGAAAAGCAACATCACAGCTTGCATAACACATAAAATAGATCAAAGAATCATGACATAAGTTTGCATAGCCAATAACTTGCATAGGCAGTACAAAAAATCGCATAAACTGTCATAGATCTAAATATAGATCTAAACATAAAGATGTGAACTTGCATATATGGATATGGTTTTCCTATAACTTGCATATGAATTTCATTCAAACTAGCAAATGATTCACATATAAACTAGCATAGGCAAAGGGCATATAGAACATAAATTTGCATAACTAAGTACTGCCATGGATCTAAATATAGATCTAAACATAAAGATATGAACTTGCATATGGATCTAAACATGTAAATCAATGTCACATGTTTTGCATATAAACTAGCATATGTATCTACATGATTCACATATGAACTTGTGTATAATCTACCTACAGACTTGCATAGGATTCATATATGTTTTTTACATCCCAAACTTGCATAAAATTCATAAATTAGCATATGATTTAACATCCCAAACTTGCATATGATTCATATACATATGTCTTAACACCCAAACTTGCATAAGACGAATCAAGTTAATCATGTACAATTTAACATATGAAATAGATCCACAATAACAGAACATCACGTCACATGATTCGAAATCATATTCTCATAATTCCAATTATAATTTATCACAATTAAATTAATTAAATATTTTGTGAAAGATATTATACTCACAAACAAAAGAGCGGTCTTGTTTTTCTGGGATCTGTATTCTGAAACTGAATTGCTCGCCTTTGATGTAAACTAATTGTTATTTAGATTAGATTTTGATTCTTGCTTCTATCTTGTTTTGAGTTGAAAGAGAACGGCGGCTATTCTAGGTTCTCCATTGACGGAATGGCGGCTCTTGGTGTGAATTAGTGTGATTTTAGGTTGAGAGTTAGGTTGCTTAAATAGAATTTTAATTAATTTAGAGCCGTCAGATTAACCCTAGAAGCAATCAAGACCGTCCAGTCAAGATAGAATAACACCTTAGCCCTAATGACTCAGCAATGAGTCGAAACAGCGTCACCTTTCAAATCTGCCAGGGGGGTAGGTCGACCCCTTGGTCGACCTGTATGGGTAGGCTGACCCCCAGGTCGACCCCCTGGTCGATCTGGCCCTTGGGAGGGAGAATTCCTGCCCAGCCTGCTCCCTTGTTTGAACTTGAATTTCTGAACTATTTTTAATTTATTTGAATTCCGAAACTTCAGAAGGCCATAACTTCTTCATACGGAGTCCAATTCACGCAAACTCGAACTCTATCTCAAGTAGAATTCCGAGACGAACACAATGGCGTAACCCATTTCCCTTAATTCTCACGTTGAAATTAAGTATTCTTAAATTCATTAATTTTTTTATATTTAACATCACGGGGTGTTACATTCTCCCCCATTTAAGGATTTCTCCCCCCGAGATCTCCAAGTTAAGGAGAATGTATATCCTAACATCCTATCATCCATATACTCAACCATCAAACATAGGCATCCATTGTCCTTACAAGATTTCTAATGTCGTATGAACATATGCAAAAAGTGTGTGTATATGTTCCTTATCTAATGTAAAATCAGGCAGTCTACTGATTTAGTTGACCTCCTTGATGCAAATCATGATAGTGTCATGCATCCATTATGTATGCGAAAGAATCCTAACGATACATATTATTTCTACATGCGTGCACAACCATTCATCAAAATGCAGCATCCACATGTTAGCCCAACCATTATACATCCATAAATTTAGATACGCACACACATTTATATGCAATATGAAGGTGATTGAGCCCATCTAGTGCCTAAAGTGTGTGTACATGCATCCATGAGCAACCACTAGCAACCACGTGAAACCTCTCGCAACCATCAATCATAACATGTTTCAAACACATGCTTACATCCATCAGTTTCTACCTAAGGATAAAGAATAGGACTGAGGAGATATACTTGAAAGATAGATGTAAGCATGAATAAACTTATGGAAAAAGAGATCAAGGAGGTACCCTCAAAGAGAAAAGGGTAGGCTACACGTGTTTTCCTCTTAGTTTCCCAAGTTGCGTCTTCCTCAGCATCACTCCATTGAACTTTAACAAGCTTAACTTCACGGTTGCGTAACTTTTTGGCTTCTGTACCCAAGATATGAGTTGGAACTCTTCTAACAGTCGCTTTTCGTTCCACTTCTACTTTCTCAAGTATGCTTGGATCTACCACTTCCGCAGATTTATGTAAGCATTTTCGTAGTTGAGAAACATGAAAAACATTATGAACTCCATCCAGTCTCTCGGGTAGCTCTACTCTGTAAGCCATCGTCCCATTCCTTTCAATAATAGGAAATGGACCTACAAATATTGGTGCTAGCTTTCCTACGGACCCAAAGCTAATGACATTCCTCAAAGGAGATAATTTAAGGAACACGCTATCTCCAACCATAAACTCGTGGTCGGTCCTTCTTTTGTCTGCGTAGGACTTCTGTCTATCTTGTGCAGCCTTCATCCGTCTTCTTATCAAGTCCACCTTTTTTGAGGTCTCTCTAATCATGTCTGCCCCAAGTACGAGCTTGTCTGTAGACTCCCACCAACAAGTTGGTGATCGGCACGGTCTTCCATATAAAGCTTCGAAGGGTGCCATTCCTATAGTGGCTTGTTAGCTATTATTGTAGGCGAATTCCACCAAAGGAAGATGATCCTCCCATGTCCCTCCAAAGTCAAGAATGCACAATCTCAAGAGGTCTTCTAATACTCTATTCACCCTTTCCGTCTGACCATCCGTTTGGGGGTGATAGGCCGTGCTTAAGCATAATTGGTGCCTACCGCTTCTTGCAAACTCTTCCAAAACTCGCTCGTAAAGATAGGATCTCGATCGCTCACTATGGTGGAGGGTATCCCATGGAGTCGAACTATTTCTTTGAGATAAATGGATGCTAGGGACGAGGCAGTCCTTCTACTTTTAACAGGTATAAAGTGAGTGCTTTTAGTGACCCTGTCCACTATTACCCAAATACTGGTATTGCCCCTTCTTGACCTAGGCAGCCCATCAACAAAGTCCATCGAAATGCTATCCCGCTTCCACTGTGGGACCTCGAGAGGATGAAGCAGACCACCGGGCTTCTTCTGTTCCGCTTTGACTTGCTGGCATATCAAACACTTAGCTACAAACTCAGCTACATCACTCTTCATGCCATTCCAAAAGAAAACCCTTTTTATATCTTTAGACATCTTGTCTCCGCCTGGGTGTATGGTCAGTTTGGAATGGTGCGCCTCTTCGAGAACCGTCTTCAGTAAATCCCTTACTTGTGGGACGCATAACCTTCCATCCCGTCTCAGCCATCCCCTATCATCGATGGAGTATCTATTGAGGTGACTATAAGTCTCACCCCTAACAAGCTTTTCCATCACATCAACTAGCCGAGGGTCTTCTCGTTGCGTGGTTCCTATTGAGTCCAAAAGAGTAGGCCACACCTCTAGTCATGATAACAGGCCAGGCACAATTTCAGAGGAGGGTCTAAAATTAAAGTTTGCTATATACTCCAAGCTTTGCCTTTCTACAAAGAGAGGACACAAGGTCAGCTTCTTCTTACTTAAGGCATCTGCTTCTACATTGCCCTTGCCTGGAGTATAGGAAATCTCAAAATTATAAGAGGCCAGAAATTCCATCCACTTTTGTTGTCTTAAGTTAGGATCTTTCTGTGAGAAAAGGTACTTCAATGATTTATGGTCGGCATACAATTCAAACTTCTCACCTAGGAGATAATGGCGCCAAGACTTAAGTGCAAAGACGATGGCAGCCAACTCTAGATCGTGGGTTGGGTAGTTTTTCTCATGTACTTTCAAATGTCTGCCTCCATAAGCTACTACCTTCCCTTCTTGCATCAAGACAGTACCTAGACCCGTACCACATGCATCCGTGTATACGGTAAACATCTTGCTTCCATCCGGCAATGTCAAAACTGGGGCTGTTGTTAGAGCCCTTTTCAAACGTTGGAAAGCAATATCAAAATCCAAATCCCAAGCAAACGTTGGGTTCTACTTCGTTAATCTTGTGAATGGGGCTAAGATTTTAGCAAAGTCTTTAATGAATTTTTGGTAAAAGCCTGCTATCCCAAGAAAGCTTTGGACTTCAGTTGCATTCCGTGGAACCTTCCAATCTTGCACCGCAACTACTTTTGCGGGGTCCACGGCTAACCCCTCCTTGGACACCACGTGTCCAAGAAACCTCACTTCTTCTCTCCAGAAATGGCATTTGGAGAATTTGGCCTTCAGCTGATGTGTACGAAGAGTATCCACGGTTTCCCTTAAATGCAAAGCATGCTCTTCTTTATTCTTCGAGAAGATCAAAGTATCGTCTACGAAGACCACCACAAACTTATTAAGGAAGCCAAATCTAGTTAGGAGAAAACAGATGCACCTACAAGCTGATCAAACAGGTCATCTATTATAGGAAGTAGGTGCCTATTCTTCTTGGTCAGCTTGTTAAGCTCCCTATATTCAATGCATAGGCGAAGTGAACCATCCACTTTGGTTGCAAAAACTACTGGGGCACCCCATTCAGAAATACTCTGCCTTGTAAACCCCTTTTCAAGCAGCTCCTTGACTTGATTACTGAGCTCTTTTCTCTTCCTAGGAGCGATGTGTCTAATGGGTAGAGCTACGGGCTTTGCATTATCAACAAGGTATATGCGGAAGTCTATCTCCCTCTTTGGAGGTAAGCCCTTCACCTCTTCAAATACATCTGAGTATTCACGGACCACTCTAACAGACTGCAAGTTTTCAACAGACGCATCAAGAGATTCTAGATAACTAAGCATAACAGAATGTATGGGGTTACAAGAGATTTCGAGAGTGTTGCCAAGGCGAGTCATAAGTCTAACCACTCTCTTTTTACAATCGAGGATGGCACCATTACTAGATAACCAATCCATGCCTAGAATCAATCCATAGCCCGTGAAGCCAAGAACGAAGGCATTGCATTCAAACTCAACGCTCAGAATAGACACTCTCAAATCCCGACAAATCATTGAAAGATGAGCCGAGCCACCAATAGAATTTGAGACCACTACGGGATCCGTAACGAGACTAGTATTTAGGTGTAGTGTTTCAACTAAAGAAGCAGACATAAACGAGTGTGAAGCGCCAGAATCAAATAAAGTACGAACAGGATGATCAAAAAGAAAAACCAAACTTTCAACAGAAATGTTTCTACCTCTTTCCTGTCATGGTGCCATGAGAGCCAGAATCTGCCCTGGCGCCTTGAGAGCCTGAATCTGCCCTCCATAAGTGGATCCTGTTCTTTGCCCGTGCCCCTGTTTCCTTGGGCAGTCTTTAACTAAATGTCTTGCCTCTCCATAGTGGAAACAACCAATCTTCTCCTTCTTCCTATAGTCCTTGCTCAGATGGCCTGGTGTTCCACAATTAAAGCACTTTTTCTTTCCTTTGTTATTGTTGTTATTCCCGCCTTTTTTTTTTTGCTGTTGTGGTTTCTTTTGGTCCCTTGCTTCTCCGGTGCCTTATTAGCATTAGCACCTTTCTCTTCTTCATGCATAAGCGCCATGTCAACCAGTTTCTCAAAGGTAGCCCACATCGGAATGTGGGTCATAGCCAACCCATGTAGCGGCTCATTCAAACCTTTAACGAACCTCAGGGCCTTCTTCTCAGGTGTGTTTACCAAGTCTAAGCCAAATCTCGCCAACTAATTGAACTTGTTGACGTACTCCTTTACTGACAAATTTCCTTGCTTCAATGCTAAGAACCTCTCCATATATAAATTCTCTTCTACTCGAGAGAGAAATTTCATCTCGAACCTATGCCTGAAATCCATCCATGTCTCTACTGGACGTTCTCCATTCGTGACCTCCCACCAAAACGAGGCTTTGCCCTTCATTAAAAAAGCGGCCAATTGGACCTTCCTTCCATCTTCTACCTCGAAGATACCAAACAAGTCTTCTACCTCCTTAAGTCAACTTCGAGCTTCAACAAATGTTTCTGATCCGTGAAAAGGTTTTCTACCCATTGCTTGAAAGTCTTTGCATATCTTTGAAAAAGTATCAACACGGGGAGGGGGAGGCGGAGGAGCGGCTGCACCCGTGGGAGGAGGGATGTCTGTTGGGCCTACGGCGGTGGCCCTAGCCTCCAGATACCTTCTGAACCAACTTGGTATTGGTATTACCTCGGGTATCTCGGGTAAACCAGACATGCTGAAAAGAAAATGAGGGAATTCAAAGCGGGGAATTCGAAAAAAAGATATATGGCTCTTGGGGGTTATGTTTTTTTTTTTAAAAACAAACTTTTCTCTTGAAAATATTCTCCTTAAAACATACTTTTGAAAGTGTTTCTTTACAAAAAGCTTTTTAAAAACAGTTTTTTAAAATCTCTTATCTGTTCTGTTACCCTTCAGCTCTGATACCACGTGTAACACCGCACGTCCATTAATGTCACTCTCAAAGGGAATGCATTAACTTTCATGGAGTATTATTGGTGAGTAGAACAGAATATAACAAGGCAGATACATATATTGGTACTTGAAAATTTTAAAACAACATTTATTGCAGTGGAGAAATAGTTTGATTACAACAACTTCATAAACCAACAGAAAGACCAAGTACACTTAGTAACCATCTTGACAAATTGTTTTCTGAGTACATAAAATAAAAAGCATAACACCAACATAAGTAGCCATAAAAGAGATGAGATGAACTTTACTTTCAGCAATCCAAGCACTTCCAAAAGAGAGAGAAAGATCCTGATCAAGATCCGCTAGTACAAGTCCTACCCTGAGAACCTGGGGGGAGGGGGGAAGGAAGAAAAGAGGCGAAAACAAGGGGGTCAGACATAAAGTCTGGCGAGTATAATAACTTTAACAATATAATTATTAAAGTAATTAGGATAAGGCATAAACTGGTAGAACATGGTATGACCGTGAAACAAGTGGGCATGACAAAGCAAACAAGAGGAATATTTTGGCGTTAATCTCGTTCCTAATCACTATAGGATAATTACTATACAGCACCATTACTAGTCACCCTAAGAGTTGATCCCACCTACAGAGCATAATAATGATAATGGTAGTTTCGTGTACTCCTAACTTCCTTCATAGGCCCCGTCTGCCCCTATCTCCACTAGTTGTACCCACTACCCCCATGCGATTGGCTCACTAACTGGTAGATACCCGTGCTGGGCCCCTAGTGGGGTGTATCACTCCGCAAAGTGGCCACCCGATACCACTAAAGATGAACGACTTATATCCACACGATGCAACAATGTCTTACCTACCAGCCCGGGCCCATGCACACACATGACCCCGTTGGACTTGCGTTGCAACCGCTAACTCGTTTTGACCTCTTACAATCAAACTCAGTAAGCGTGTCCCGTCCTCGACTTGGGTCGAGCTCACAAAGATACTTAATGGGTTACTGGTTTGAAAAGGGCCCCCATGCTTGACACAAGCTTTCCCGCTATGCTTGGTCCCTACTAAGGTCTCCCACTTAACCCCATTCTTATTCATGTCTTCTTACATGTTTTAACTTAGTTAAGTGTTTCTAATCGTATTTCACAAGCCACCCAAGGTCACTAACTTAACCCCCATGTTCCACCACATGTTTATTTGGTTAAGTGTTACTTAATTCATTAGAACCGTAACCTGGTAAAGACCTCTTACATTAGACTACCATTTGCGGTTGCTGCATTTGCCGGGAGGGTCCGGATAGCCTTATACCACAAATGAGCCTAACCTCGTGTCTTTACAATTGTTACGCATATAATTTGTGCCTTTGACCTCTCACATTAGACTTACGTTTGTGGTTGCTGGATTTGTCGGGCGGGTCCGGACAGTCTTATACCACAAACGAGTCTAACCTCGTGTCTTAGGCGGTTAATTACACATAATTATTTAACCCCAAATTGGATTAATATCCCTATTCAAAAATTTGTCAATAAATTACGAATCAATTATTTGTCACCTAAATTATGTCCATAATTTCAGGTATTTAATTTATACCAATTAATGTCACAAATTAATTATATGCCCTTTTTTTAGGGCTATTTTATGCCAATTCACAATTATGTATACTTAATGTTTTCCCACTTTCCCCAAGCTATTCGTACGTTTTGATATGACATATGTTAGACTCGCAATAGTCTGACTTATAAAAAGAAAAGCAACATCACAACTTGCATAACACATAAAATAGATCTAAGAATCATGATATAAGTTTGCATAGTCAATAACTTGCATAGGCAATACACAAATTCGCATAAACTATCATAGATCTAAATATAGATCTAAACATAAAGATGTGAACTTGCATATATGGATATGGTTTTCCTATAACTTGCATATGAATTTCATTCAAACTAACATATGATTCACATGTAAACTAGCATAGACAATGGGCATATAGAACATAAATTTGCAAAACTATGTACTACCATGGATCTAAATATAGATCTAAACATAAAGGTGTGAACTTGCATATGGATCTAAACATGTAAATCAATGCCACATGTTTTGCATATAAACTAGCATATGTATCTACATGATTCACATATGAACTTGTGTATAATCCACCTACAGACTTGCATAGGATTCATATATGTTTTTAACATCCCAAACTTGCATAAAATTTATAAATTAGTATATGATTTAACATCCCAAACTTGCATATTATTCATGTACATATGTCTTAACAGCCAAAGTTGCATAAGATGAATCAAGTTAATCATGTACAATTTAACATATGAAATAGATCCACAATAACAAAACATCACATCACATGATTTAAAATCATATTATCATAATTCCAATTATAACTTATCACAATTAAATTAATTAATTAATTTGTGAAAGATATTATTCTCAGAAACAAAAGAGCGGTCCTGTTTTTCTGGTATCTGTATTCTAAAACTAAATTGCTCGCCTTTGATGTAGACTAATTGTTATTTAGATTAGATTTTGATTCTTGCTTCTATCTTGTTTTGAGTTGAAAGAGAACGGCTGCTATTCTAGGCTCTCCATTGACGGCGTGGCGGCTCTTGGTATGAATTAGTGTGATTTTAGGTTGAAAGTTAGGTTACTTATATAGAATTTTAATTAATTTAGAGCTGCCATATTAACCCGAGAAGCAATCAAGACCATCCAGTCAAGATAGAATAACACCTCAACCTTAATGACTCAGCAATGAGTCGAAACAGCGTCACCTTTCAGATCTGCCCGGGGGGGGGGGGGCAGGTTGACCTATATGGGTAGGTCGACCCGCTGGTCGACCTGGCCCTTGGGCGGGAGAATTCCCGCCCAGCCTGTTCACCTGTTTGAATTTGAATTTCTGAAATGTTTTTAATTTATTTGAATTCTGAAACTTCGACAGGTCATAACTTCTTCATACGGAGTCCAATTCACGCAAACTCAGACTCTATCTCAAGCAGAATTCCGAGACGAACGTAATGGAGTAACCCATTTCCCTTAACTCTCACATTTGAAATTAAGTATTCTTAAATTTGTTAAATTTTTTATATTTAAAATCATAGGGTATTGCATGTTGGGTCCAACCGGATGTAACAACGTTCCTGGTTCTGGCCGACCCATGGGTTGCACTTGTTCTAGATCTAGTTGTCCAGGGAGTTGTTTCATTCCCTGGACCGGAGGCAGGCTGGTCGACTGGTTCTGAGCTTGATCAAGATTAACCTGAGAATTTGCAGCTACCAAAGCTCCACTTAAAGCTAGAACTGATGCTCTTGGTTGTGGCCAGTCTGGAAGTGAAGTTGAGCTAGGAGGAAGCAAAGGCGTGGACCGATCTAGGGCCTGGTTTTCCACAAACCGAAGATCAATTGTTCCCCAGCCACGCTCGGTATAGGAAATGATACTAGGATTTGAGATCCCTTTTCCATCCGAGCAAGGAGGTTGTTCCTTACATCCTGCTAATGTTTGAGAAATTCTGTGACACCTCACGTCCGTTAATGTCACTCATTAAGAGAATGCATTATGTTTCGTGAAGCGTTATAGGTAAACAAAAAAAGAAACATAACAAGACATATATAAAATAGCAGCGGAATATAAAACTTTTATTGAGCAGAAAACACTGTGGTTCAAAACATAGTTACATCACAAGTCTGAAATACATGAAACCCAGTACATCAATTTAAAACTTATGTCTTGTACTTAAATCATCAGAGTAAAATAATAAAAGAAGCATAATCCCCAAAAGGTAGCCATAGTAGAGAGATATGAAGTTAAGCAGTACATCTAAGCAGCTCCAAGCAGGATGAAAGCAGAATCCTGATCAAGCATGAGTATTCCCACCCTAAGAACCAATGGGGAAACAGAAGAGGAAACAAAATAGGTCAGGCATAAAGTTTGGTGAGTCCAGTTACTTTTAGCATATAAATAAGTAAAAGGATCATGACAGGCATATAAACTGGAGAGATAGATAACCGCACAATAAGGCAGGTATGACAAGGTAAACATGATAAACATGATAGAATATAGTGCACTTCTCTAGTACTTTCTCTGCACCAGTACTAGTGTCATATGAACAAGATGATCCCCAACAAGTATAAGATGGTAGACTTAGGTGTACTTCTAGTGAAAGGTTTTACCCCATACAATAACTGGCAGCCCAACTAAACATATCGGAGTTACTCTTAAGGATAAAAACGGGCTCCTAAACATACCATAGTCTAGATGGACCCTAATTACAACCCCGATCGATCGGCCCCCTACTCCGTAGATACCATTTGCTGGCCCCACAATAGGATGTATCACTTCCTAAAGGGGAAACCCTTTATTTTTAGGATGTGCACAACCATATCTACAGGTGTCACGGCATCTTAATCCTCTCATGTCCAGACCCATGCACACACATGATCCCGTCGGAATGCGTTGCCCAAACCGCCCCTTCGTTTGAATCTCTTACAATCAGCCCAGTAAGTGTGCCCCGACTCCGACCTAGTTCGGAGTACTCGTTTGATACCTAAATATGGTTTACTAACCCAAATGGGTCCCACACACAAGATGTAACAAGCTTCCCCTACGCTTGCATCCCTACCACTAGGATTTCCACAGGTAATGCCATGCCAGTGTAATAAAATTGCATAACCCCAACAGGTAAAGTTCGTGGGCCTGTATATAAATATTATCCACCACCTCAAGATATACTTAATCCTCCCACTATTTCAAGCAAGTTTACTTGACCCCTACTCAAGTTAACATGTTCATGTAATCCGTATGGATTCAACCAGGTTAAGTATTCATTAACATTTATTCATTTATGGTTATAATGCGCTAGACCTCCCACACTAAGCCTACAACTTGTGGATGCTGGATATGCTGGGCGGGTCCGGGCAGACTTCTTCCACAAGTCGGACTTAACCTCGTGTCTTAGCACGTTACACGTTTATGCACTTAGACCCGTCACATTAGATTCACCACTTGTGGTCGCTTAATATATCGGGCGGGTCCGGGCAGACTTCTACCACAAGTGCAATATAACCTTGTCTCTAAGCGCGGTTACAGTTTTTAATTACTGCAGATCCAGGCATTTTCCATCTTTAATAATTATCCCTATTTCATTATAGGTTTTCATGCCTTTTTTCCAAGTCATATTTATCATATACCATATGCCCCAAATTAAGATTCTAAAACATAATTTGATTTATGCCACAAATCCATATTCATATATTTCATTCAATTTATGCCCAAATTTCCAAATACAAGTTATGCCCCAATTTAAAAGTCTTCCCCTCGTTTCCAATTTCACGCGTTCACATATTTCAGCGGTACGCCTAGGCTCGAAGGTTGCCTAGCGATAATATAAAAATGGAAAAGAAAAAGGGAAGAGAACAAAAATAATCATAATAACAAGATTGACATATGACGCCAAAAAAAGGCATAGCAACTAATAAGCATACAGTGACAAAATTGGGCATAGTGACAAGATAGGCGTATAGGAACAGATCTGATGAACATGTGATAATAGACTGATTGAGCATAGTGTCATGATCATAAACAAGCATGATGAGATCTAATCAGTGAATTAGATATATAAGTAATGACAGATCTGACATGATAAATAGGCATAGGCTAAGATCCAATTCATAGTTATATCAAAATAACTTAGATACACAGGTTATGGCAGATCTTATATAATTCAGTTAGTCACAGGCTTAGATCCAATTTATAAACATGTTAAGATTATCTTTTAAGTATTCATGTATAAAAATAATGTAGACTCACTGTAATTGGATCAGAGAAAATTAAGGAAAGCGTGGATATGTTGAATCAGCGATCTTCGAATACGTATGAATCGTTGTTGATGAAGAAAAGGCTGATTTAATCTGAGCCGGAGCAGCATCTCACCGTCGCAATCGATTTAGATGAACAAAACAATGTGTATAGGGTCTTATTTATAGTCATCAGTCAACGAATCTAGACCAGAAATTAGTCCACATTCACGCACAAGAATCTGCCTAGATCTGCAATGGGGTCAACCCCCCTTTGGGTGGGTCGACCCATCGGGCGACCCCCCTGTTGGTGAGTCAACCACTATGTCGGCCCCCAACGGTCTATTTTCCCGTTCCCACTTCCTACTTATGGTTTTCGAATTGTTTTGAATTCCGGACTTATTATATATATATATATATGTATGTATATATATATATATATTCTTTTTATGCATATACAAACTTCAAACCTTAATATTTTCTTCATACGGTGTCCATTTTACGCAAAGCAGATGTTTATTTTGACCAGAATTCCGAGATGAACGCAATGGCGCAGTCAGTTTTACCTAATTCTGAATAGTTAATTAAGTATTCCTTAGTTTATCATTTTAATGTGTTATAAAATTACGGGGTGTTACATTCTCCCCTACTTAAAGGATTTTGTCCCCGAAACCTCTAACTTAAGAAGAATGTATATCCGAACATCCATCACCCATCTACTCATTCATCAATCACATGCATCCATTGTCCTTAAAGACTTCTAATACTTATAGGAACATATGCGAAGGTGTTTGTATATATCACTATACTAATGTGGAAGATTAAGTAGTATAATGATTCAGTCGACCTACTTAATGCAAGGTATGTTAGTGCCATGAATCCAACATGTATGCAAATAATCTAATTATAACATGTAAGTTCTATATGTGTGCACAATCATTCATCCAAATGCATCATCCACATGATGATACACCCACTTTCATCCATAAAAGAAGAAAAATGCATGCACATCCGTATGCAGTATGAGAGTGATTGAGACGATCTAGTGCCTAACGTGTGTGTATATGCATCCATGAGCAATCACTAGCAAACACTTGCATCCATCAAACATAACATGTCTCAAAACACATGTTTACATCCATGCGATTCCTACCTAAAGGTCCAAGATTTGATTGATAGGATATACTTTAAATGATAGAAACAAGCATGAATAAAAGCTTTGGAAAGAAAGTTAATAACATACCCTTGAAAAGGAAAGGGTACGAAGCACGAATCTTGTCTTCGATCTCCCAAGTTGCATCTTCTTGGTTATCTCCTCACTGAAATTTCATCAACCTGACTTCTTGATTGTGTGGCTTCTTAACTTCTGATCCAAGAATACAGGTAGGAACTCGCCTAACTATCGTCTCCCGTTCCACATCTACTTTCCCTAGCATACTTGGATCAACTACTTCTGCGGTATCATGCAAGCACTTCCGTAAATGAGAAACATGGAAAACATCGTGAACGCCGGATAGTCTCTCTGGTAGCTTTACTCTATATGCCATTTGGCAAATCCTTTCTGTTATGGGAAATGGTCCTACAAATCTTGGTGCCAATTTCCCTATAAATCCACAACGAACCACATTCCTTAATGGTGATACCTTAATGAAAACCATGTCTCCCATCCCAAACTCAATGCCAGTCCTTCTCTTATCTGCGTAGGACTTCTACCTATCCAGAGTCGTCTTCATTCGTCATCTAATAAGATCAATCTTTTCGAAAGTTTCTCTAACCATATCCGGTCAAAGTAGAAGTTCTGTAGACTCCCATCAACAAGTCGGTGATCTACAAGGTCGTCCATACAATGCTTCGAAGGGTGCCATGCCAATACTAGCATGATAAATGTTGTAATAGGCGAACTCTACTAAAGAAAGATGCTCTTCCCAAGTCCCTCCGAAGTCTAGAATACACAGTCCTAAAAGATTCTCAAGGACTCTATTCACCATTTCCGTATGTCCATCGGTCTGAGGGTGATAAGCGGTGCTCAAACACAACTGTGTATCTAATGCTTCTTGCAAGCTACTCCAAAATTCACTGGTGAAAATGGGGTCCCGATTACTAACGATACTGGAAGGTACTCCATGAAGACGGACTATTTCACGAATGTAAACTGCTGACAACCATGCCGCCGTCATCTTACTCTTAACCGGAATGAATTGAGCGCTCTTAGTAAGCCAGTCTACTACAACCCAAATATTGGTGTTGCCCTTCCTTGACCTAGGCAAACCATCGATGAAATCCATAGAGATGCTCTCCCACTTCCACTGTGGGATCTAAAATGGATGAAGTAAACCACTGGGTTTCTTTTTCTTTTTCTCAGCTTTGACTTGTTGGCAAATCAGTCATTGAGAAACAAACTCTGCTACGTCTTTCTTCATCCTAGCCCAAAAGAAAACCCTCCTCATATCTCTATATATCTTACCACCGCCGTGATGTATAGTCATCTTAGAATGATGGGCTTCCTCTAGGACTGTTTTTAACAACCTTCCAACTCGGATAACACAAAGCCGTCTATCTCGTCGCAGACACCCTCTATCATCTGTGGAATATCTACTGAGGTGACTAGAAGTCTCCCCTCTGCCGAGCCGATCCAAGATGTTTGACATTTGTGGATCCTCTCACTTTGAAATTCCTATCTGATCCAAAAAGTAGGTTGCACCTCTTGTGATACCAATAAACCAAGTATAAACTCGGTGAATGGTCAAAAGTCGATATAAACTCCAAGCTTTTCCTCTCCACAAACAGAGGACATAAGGCCATTCTCTACCCACTCAATGCATCCGCCACCATATTACCCTTGCCAAGGTATAAGCAATCCCGAAGTCGTAAGATGCTAGGAACTCCATCCATCTTTGTTGCCTCAAATTGAGATCCTTCTACGAGAACAAGTACTTGAGAGATTTATGATCGGTGTACAACTCTAACTTCTCTCCAAGCAAATAATGGCGCCAAGTTTTAAGCGCGAATACTATGGCACCTAGCTCTAAGTCATGGGTAGGGTAGTTCTTCTCATGAACCCTTAGTTGTCTGCCTCCATAACATACTACCCTTCCCACCTACATCATAACCACACCAAGCCCTGTACCGCATGCATCAGTGTATACTGTAAACACTTTGTTCCCATCGGGCAAGGTCAAGACTGGGGTTGTTGTTAGAGCCCTCTTCAATCGCTGGAAAACATCATCACAATCTGCGTCCCAAGAAAATGCCAGATTATTCTTCATCGGCCTAGTAAGTGGGGTTGATATCTTTGTGAAATCCTTAATGAACTTTTATAATAGCCTGCCAATCCAAGAAAACTTCTCACCTCCGTTGCATTCTTTGGGATTTGCCAATCTTGAACTGCAACTATCTTTGCGGGATCTAATGCTATCCCGTCCTTAGAGACCACATGCCCTAGAAATCTCACCTCTTTCCTCCAAAAATGACATTTTGAGAACTTCGCCTTAAGCTGGTGCGCACAGAGAGTTTTCTAAACCTCCCTCAAATCTTGGGCATACTCTTCCTCATTCTTCGAGAAAATCATAATGTCATCAACAAAGACCATAATGAACTTATTTAGAAACTTCCGAAATACACTACTCATCAGATCAACAAAATAGGTGGGTGCATTCGTTAACCCAAAAGGCATAACGAGCCACTCGAAGAAACCATCTGGAGTTCTAAAAGCAGTCTTGTCTATACTATCCTCGGCCACCCTCAACTGATGAAACCCCGTGGACAAGTCTAACTAAGAGAAAACAGATGCACCAACAAGTTAGTCAAACAGAACATCTATCCTCGGAAGTGGGTGCATATTCTTTTTAGTGAGTTTATTCAACTCTTTATAGTCTACACATAAGCGAAGCGAACCATCCACCTTAGTTGCGAATACCACCGAAGCAACCCATTCAGATATGCTTCGCCTGATAAACCCTTTCTCTAGTAGCTCCCCTACTTGCTTGCTAAGCTCCCCCTTTCTCTTGGAGCCATGTGGCGCACAAGCAATGCGACTAGCTTTGCATTGTCCGACAAGTATATACAGAAATCGATCTCGCACCTCGGAGGTAAGTCCCGAACCTACTCAAAAACATAAGGATACTCATAGACTACTGGTACAGATCGCAGATCATCGATAGATGCATCAAGTGACTCTAGGAAACTAAGCATAAAAGACCCCTTTGGGTGACAAGAAATCTCGAGGGTCCTCCCATGGGAAGTCAAAAGTCTAGCGACCCTCCTCTCACAATCCAGAATGACACCATACGTGGCTAGCCACTCCATCCCTAGAATCAATCCATAGCTTATGAAACCAAGAACATATGCATCACATTCAAATACGACGCCTAACACAAATATCCTCAAACCCCGACATATCATAGACAAATGAGACGTACCCCCAATGGGGTTTGAGACAACGACGGGATCCAAAACCATACTGGTACTAAGGTGCAGAGACTCAACCATAGAATCAGGTATAAAAGAATGTGAAGCACCCGAATCGAAAAGAGTTCTAACAGGATGATTGGAAAGAGAAATCAAACCTTCAATGAAAACTTTCCTACCTCTGTCTGGCGCACATGCCATGGGAGCATGCACCTACCCTCCCGAAGATCCTGCCCTTTGACCTTGTCCTAGCTACTTCAGGCACTCCTGTAACACCCCGAAAATTCTATAACTGTGAAATTAACAAATTAAAGTATAATTAATCTGAAATCAAAGAACTAAGGGAAACGGGATACGCCATTGCGTTCGTCTCGGAAAAATACGCGAAATAGAGTCCGAGTTTCCGGAAAACGGAGTCCGTATAAAGAAGATATGGCCTTAGGAAGTTTGAGAATTAAGTTTAAAATTCAAACAGAATAAATCAAGTTTAAATTCGAATATGGGGCCCAATGGGCTAGGGCGGAAAACACCCGCCTGACGCACCCAGGTCGACTGGGCTGTCGACCTGGTCTAACCAGGTCGACAGGCCTGTCGACAGGGCTGTCGACAGGGGTGTCGACCTGGTCCAGACCAGGTCGAGCCCAGTCTAACCCGGCTGGCCTATTCTCTATGTGGTCGATTTTCTGTGGTCTGCTTTGTCACTAGGGCTAGGTGGCAAGTTTTAATTGGTCTCTCCTTAGAATGAATGGCTACGATCAATCCAAGCAACATCAATGGTCCTAATCAGTTCCTAACCTCTATATAAACAACCCTAGACTAAACCCTAACCTATTCATTCAAAAATAAGAACATAGCCGCCATGTTGCTGAGGAACGACTAGGAGTAGCCACCAAATTGGAGGGAGGATTAGAAGGAAGATTCTAAAGCTTAAAGCAACCTAAACAAATCAATTCAACAAAGGAATTTGCGTCTTCAATCCCTAAATTAGAGGATTCATCACACCATTGTAAGTAGAGTATTACTTTGGTATGAATAAACAATTGTGTTGGTTTGTATGCATGAATTGTGGCAATAAAGTAATTCATATTTGTGCGTTCTTATCAATTTGAAATATTATGTACGTTTGGATATTTATGAATTATGTTATTCATTATAAAGAACTACATGCGGTAGTTCTATGCAAGTATACGTTTGGAATACTTCGCAAATTATGTAATCCATGTTGAAGCTACATGTATGTAGTTGATTTAAATTCATGCAAGTTTGGGGTTTGCTTCTATGCCACCATGATGTATATTTTTGGGCATAAATCATTTTGTAAGTAATTGGAACAAGTTTGGTTATTATCCATATGAAATTATGTTGAGAATTTGGCATCATGTATTAAGCCATGCTTTTGTACTAGAAAACCTATTTGCAAACTTATGAATATGATTAGGCTATGAATGATATTTGGCATAATTGAAATCCATGATTAAGTTCATCTCGTTTACAAAAATTATATGATGACATATGTGGTACATAGCTAGGTTAGGCTCAAAAATCCCTTTTTGCAAGTTTGTATGACTAAAGTAAAAATCATGATTTCATGTTAGAAATATTTATGCCATGGTTATGTGAACAAATTTAACTATACCTATGCCATGCTTATGTTTGACATTATGCCATGCTTATGTTTGACATTATGCCATGCTTATGTTAGAAATATTTATGCCATGCTTATGTTTGACATTATGCCTGAGATAAAAATATAGGTTCATGTTGTAGTTAGGCTTATGTGTCAATAGTGTTATTCTTAACATAACTACAAGTTTACATGCTTTGATTCATGTCACCTATGCTTTATGACCAAAGTATATGTCACTACTATGCAAGTACACCAGTTTCTATTTTGTATTCCCAACGTCATATTGCAAGTTCATACGCTCACCTTCCCCTTTTTGTGTATGTAATCACGCTTCAAGCCTCCCCTTTTCGCATGGCTAAATTGGGCTTTAAAAGGCTAAGCCCAATATATATATATATATACGGACGTGTAAAACGGGGGAAAATAACGTTGGGTTAAAATTAATTAATGAATGAAAATATAAAATAGAAGGGCCCAAATTCAAGTATGGGTTGGGCCCATGATTGGTGTAACCTTTACACCATTAACTTAATAATGGGCCGCAAATATTTACATATAAGAAATAAAGAGGAATGACAAAATATGTAAATGTAGAAAATACGATGTGTTTAACCCGAGGTTGGATTGAGTTGTGATGTAAACTTGCCCGGAACCGCCCGGCTGTCCAGTAGTCACAACAATACCTATCCAATATGGGAGGTTAAACATGGAGCCCAATAAGGACCCGAGGTTAGACTGAGTTGTGGCGTAAGACTGCCCGGAACCAACCGGCAACAGGCAGCCACAACAATACCTGTCTAATGTGAGAGGTCAGGGCCTTAATAAGACAATTAAGGCTGAGTCAGGATTGTTAGGATTAAGTGAACTAAAGACTTAATCAAAATGGAACATGCTAAACTAAACGGACTGGTGGGGGTTAGGTTAGAAAACACTTAACCAACTTAGCATGTTGGCTAGAGATAGAAAACCTAGTAACGGGGGACCCTTTTCAGCAGTAACCCTAGAAGGTGTATCAGGATACCCTAAAACTAGGCAGGGTGGGGCACGATTACTGGGCTGATTGTAAGAGGTCAAAGTGACGGCGGTGGTGTAGCAGTGTAGGTTCTAACGGGGTGCGGGCGTGCACACACTCCGGCGCAGAAAAATAAGGCACTGGGCACCAGTAGCATACCTGTGCATTCTAAGGTTGTGTCGGGCCGCCGCCATGGGACTTGATACACCCCATGGTGGGACCAGCATAGGTAACTATGACATCGGGGGCCGTAAGACACATGTAACTATGCGAGTAGGAGCCGATCATCATAGAATGGATCACATCACCCTGATTATGGGGTGCAAATTGGAAACTAGTTTATATGGGTTCAGAGATTAACATGGGGTACGATAGTATATTCGACTCTAGATAACTTAACCAAGTTTATTGTGCTTGCCCACTTCCTGTTTATACTTATCATACCCAGTTCTTTATTCATAGACAAAATAGTACTAGACTTACTCAGGCTTTATGTCTGACTCTACTTTTCTTTCGTCTTCTTTCTTCCGTCCCCCCCCCCCCCCCCAGGTCCTCAGGGAGGGAACACAGCAGCTTGACCAACCTCAACATCCAGCTTGAAGAAGAGAAATGTATTGCTTGGACTTTCCTGTTTTGAACTATGGCTTTGGACAATCCACTATGGGGCTTTTGCAGTTTATCTATGTTTTATTTATGCTTCTTTAAATAATGTACTCAAGACAGATTATGAAAGTGTTATGTTATGTTTTTGGAAAGGATGTTGTTGTAACACGTATTTGACTTTATGAAATAAAGTTTGTTGTTCTTCCGCTGTTTACAAATATGTGTTCTTATATCTGTCTTGTATATCTGTGACTTGTACTTATAAACCTCCACCAAAATTAGGGCATTCCCTTTGAGAGTGACCCTAACGGAGGTGGGGTGTTTCACTTGGTATCAGAGCCAGGTTTACCAGATAAGATAAAAAGTTTTGGAAATTTTTTTTCAAAAAGGAAATTTAAAGAAGCATTTTTAAAAGAAAAATATTATTTTATTTTAAAAAGGCAAAGTCCACTCCCCAAAGCCATAGGTACTATCTCTTATCCTTCGTTTGAATCTATCCTTTTTGTTTCAGCATGTCCCAAGAT
Source organism: Allium sativum (assembly GCA_030737875.1). Taxonomy (NCBI): domain Eukaryota; kingdom Viridiplantae; phylum Streptophyta; class Magnoliopsida; order Asparagales; family Amaryllidaceae; genus Allium; species Allium sativum. The sequence goes on from CM060921.1 coordinate 745,052,036, forward strand.
CTTAACTTGCCGGAAGGGGTGCCAATACCTGGTTGGTTTAGACGGTTCTTAGAAGCAAGAGCCACTCAGCCAGGTTCTACCGTTCCTCCTCCCCCAGCTGCAGGGAATCATCCAGCTGCAGCGACACCTTTTCCTCCACCTCCTCCTCGGGGAAACACTTTCGCTAAGATATGTAAAGATTTTAAAGCTATGGGAGGAAGGGATTTCCATGGAACAGAGTCCTTCGTAGCAGCTAGAAATTGGCTGAAGGAAACGGAGGACCTATTCATCATCTTTGAGGTAGAAGATAGACAAAAAGTACAATTGGCAGTGTGGCTATTGAAGGGTGAGGCTTCCTACTGGTGGGAAGTCACTAATGCTGAAAGACCAGTGGAGACATGGGAGGACTTTAGGGCAAGGTTTGAGACCAAATTTCTCTCAGATGCGGAAAGAAGTTTGCAGTTGGAAAAATTCTTATTTCTTAAGCAAGGGGACAAGACAGTCAGAGAGTATGTGAATCAGTTTGATGAGCTGGCTAGGTTTGGGCTTGACCTAGTCAACACCACGCACAAGAAGGCTCTCCGTTTCGTCAAAGGGTTGAATGAGCCATTACACAGTTTGGCCATGACCCATATACCCATGGGAGCCACGTATGAAAGATTGGTGCAAATGGCATTGCTGAATGAAGAGGCTAAGGGCAAGAAGAAAGAGGGTTTGCAGCCCAAGAAGACAGACTTTAAAAAAGGCGGGGAAGGCAACAAAGAGAAGAGGACGTGTAATTTCTGTGGCAAAGTGGGGCACTTAGTAAAGGACTGCCGGAAAAAGAAGGCCAAGGAGAATGGTGGGTGCTTTTCTTGCGGTGAGACGGGCCATAGGGCTAAGGACTGCCCAAAGAAACAGGGACAGGGGCAGGGCGCTGGATCCACCCCAGGGGCACAGATTCATGTGCTGGAAGCGCCACCTTTGCAACAGCGAGGTACAAACACTTCTGTAGAAAGTGTAGTTTATCTTTATGATCACCCCGTTCGCACTTTATTTGATTCTGGCGTATCACACTCCTTTATCTCGTCTGCTTTAGTAGAATCTCTGCACCTAAAAACTAGTATGGTAGAGGACCGCTTAATTGTTTCAAACCCAATTGGGGGCCCAGCTCATTTGTCTATGATCTTTGTGGGATTGAAAATTTCTATTCTAAGTGTAGAATTTCAATGTAGTGCCTTTGTTTAGGGCTTTTCGGGGTATGGTTTGATTCTGGGTATGGATTGGCTATCCAGTAATGGGGCCATCCTTGATTGTGAGAAAAGGGTTGTTAGGCTCCTAACCCAGCTCGGTAATACTTTGGAAATTTCTTGTAATCCCTCGTACGCGGTTATGCTTAGTTATCTTGAATCTCTAGATGCCTCTGTTGAAAATTTGCAATCAGTTAGAGTGGTCCGGGAATATCCGGATGTCTTTGAAGAGGTGAAGGGCTTGCCTCTGAAGCGGGAAATAGACTTCCGCATATATCTTGTAGATAATGCAAAGCCCGTTGCGTTGCCCGTTAGACATATGGCTCCACGAGAAAGGAAAGAGCTCAGTAAACAGATTAAAGAGCTTCTAGAAAAGGGGTTCATTAGGAGGAGCATTTCAGAATAGGGCGCTCCAGTAGTGTTCGCCACTAAGGCTGAAGGTTCATTTCGCTGATGCATGAGTTGTAAAGAATCACCTTAGTAAGTACATTTGGCAACATAGTTGACATTTGTTTATTTTCAAGAGATAATTCATCTATGTGGAATACCTTCTAGTAAGTGAACAAGATCCAAGATTCACTAATGAATTTTGGAGAGCTTGCATGGAACCATGAGTACGCAGTTAGGCTTGAGCCAAGTATACTAGAAGGAGAATAAGTGAAAGGGGAACGAGAAATAGGTTCCAACTCATATTTTGGAAACAAGAATTAAGAAGCTACGAAATTGTGAAGTTAAAGACGGACAAAGCATAATGGAGTTAAGCTCAAGAAATGCGACTTAGAAGATCGAAGACTAGATTCGTGCATCCTATCTCTTCTTAAGGGTATATCCTTGGTCCCTCTCTTCCTGTAGAGCTTACTTGCATGCTATCTTTGGTGTATATTCTCTCGGTCCCATTCTCAATCCAATTTCTGTTGCAAACCACATAGGGAGTATGACACATCTGTTAGTAACACATGTTGGGGCTCGAGGGTGTTCATTGGTTTTACTAAAGTTTTGGGCTTTATAGGATACGGGTTGGTTTTAGGAAGGGACTCCCTTGTGACCTAAAAGGAGTCCATCATGCTTAGTTTCCTAGAATCATATATGGTGGTTGGGTTGAGTAATTCTTTGGGTGTCAGTCTGATGTTGATTTCGGTCTTCGGGGCTGATGCTTAGAGAGTTCTTCTCCGAATCAATATATATGTGGCATAGATTTCCAGATTCGACATTGCCTAATGGGCACAAAGTTTTTACTTGCTTCTATCATTCGACTATACCTTTAGGTAGGACCATTCCCTATCATTGAGAAAATTTGGAAAATGGCCTATAGATTAGAGCTACCCGAGAAGTTGGCTGGAGTCCACAACGTTTTTCACGTTTCACATCTCCGAAAATGTCTACATGAGTCAGCCGAGGTGGTAGAGCCAAATATCCTCGAAGAGGCCGAAGTGGAACGCGAAGCAACCATAAGAAAAGTTCCAACCCGCATATTAGGAACGGAAGTGAAGAAGCTACGCAACCGCGAAGTCAAGCTCGTCAAAGTTCAGTGGAGCGACGCCGAGGAAGAAGCGACTTGGGAAACTGAAGCTAGAATCCGTACAGCCTACCCTTTTCTGTTCGAGGGTACATCCTTGATCTTTCCTTTTCCTTAAGTTGCGCTTTTATCTATCTTTTAGGTATATTTCCTCGACCATGTCTTTTAGGTAGAATCTCTTTGGATGGAAACATGTAATTGAAACATGTTATGGATGATGGTTGCGAGTGGTTGCAAGTGATTGCTAGTGGTTGCTCGTGGTTGCATATACACACACAATCTAGATATTAGATCGGCTCAGTCACTTCATATTGCATATGCATATATGTTTGCATTCGTATATGGTTGAACTTTAATGTGTTGTCATGTGGATGTTGCATTTGTATTGAATGATTGTGCACTCATGTAGAATCATGAATAGGAAAATTTGCATACATAATGGATTCATGGCACTTACATAATTCGCATTAAGGAGGTCAACTGAATCAGTAGACCGCCTGATTTTGCATTAGATAAGTACATGTACACACACACTTCGCATATGATCATGAAGCATTAGAAGTCTTTTAAGGACAATGGATGCTCGTGTTTGATGGATGAGTAGATGGATGATTGGATGTTAGGATATACATTCCTCCTAACTTGAAGATTTCGGGGACGAAATCCTTTTAAGTGGGGGAGAATGTAACACCCCGAAAATTCTATAACTGTGAAATTAACAAATTAAAGTATAATTAATCTGAAATCAAAGAACTAAGGGAAACGGGATATGCCATTGCGTTCGTCTCGGAAAAATACGCGAAATAGAGTCCGAGTTTTCGGAAAACGGAGTCCGTATGAAGAAGATATGGCCTTCGGAAGTTTGAGAATTAAGTTTAAAATTCAAACAGAATAAATCAAGTTTAAATTCGAATATGGGGCCCAATGGGCCAGGGCGGAAAACACCCGCCTGACGCACCCAGGTCGACTGGGCTGTCGACCTGGTCTAACCAGGTCGACAGGCCTGTCGACAGGGCTGTCGGCAGGGGTGTCGACCTGGTCCAGACCAGGTCGAGCCCAGTCTAACCCGGCTGGCCTATTCTCTATGTGGTCGATTTTCTGTGGTCTGCTTTGTCACTAGGGCTAGGTGGCAAGTTTTAATTGGTCTCTCCTTAGAATGAATGGCTACGATCAATCCAAGCAACATCAATGGTCCTAATCAGTTCCTAACCTCTTATATAAACAACCCTAGACTAAACCCTAACCTATTCATTCAAAAATAAGAACATAGCCGCCATGTTGCTGAGGAACGACTAGGAGTAGCCACCAAATTGGAGAGAGGATTAGGAGGAAGATTCTAAAGCTTAAAGTAACCTAAACAAATCAATTCAACAAAGGAATTTGCGTCTTCAATCCCTAAATTAGAGGATTCATCACACCATTGTAAGTAGAGTATTACTTTGGTATGAATAAACAATTGTGTTGGTTTGTATGCGTGAATTGTGGCAATAAAGTAATTCATATTTGTGCGTTCTTATCAATTTGAAATATTATGTACGTTTGGATATTTATGAATTATGTTATTCATTATAAAGAACTACATGCGGTAGTTCTATGCAAGTATACGTTTGGAATATTTCGCAAATTATGTAATCCATGTTGAAGCTACATGTATGTAGTTGATTTATATTCATGCAAGTTTGGGGTTTGCTTCTTTGCCACCATGATGTATATTTTTGGGCATAAATCATTTTGTAAGTAATTGGAACAAGTTTTGTTATTATCCATATGAAATTATGTTGAGAATTTGGCATCATGTATTAAGCCATGCTTTTGTACTAGAAAACCTATTTGCAAACTTATGAATATGATTAGGCTATGAATGATATTTGGCATAATTGAAATCCATGATTAAGTTCATCTCGTTTACAAAAATTATATGATGACATATGTGGTACATAGCTAGGTTAGGCTCAAAAATCCCTTTTTGCAAGTTTGTATGACTAAAGTAAAAATCATGATTTCATGCTAGAAATATTTATGCCATGGTTATGTGAACAAATTTAACTATACCTATGCCATGCTTATGTTTGACATTATGCCATGCTTATGTTTGACATTATGCCATGCTTATGTTAGAAATATTTATGCCATGCTTATGTTTGACATTATGCCTGAGATAAAAATATAGGTTCATGTTGTAGTTAGGCCTATGTGTCAATAGTGTTATTCTTAACATAACTACAAGTTTACATGCTTTGATTCATGTCACCTATGCTTTATGACCAAAGTATATGTCACTACTATGCAAGTACACCAGTTTCTATTTTGTATTCCCAACGTCATATTGCAAGTTCATACGCTCACCTTCCCCTTTTTGTGTATGTAATCACGCTTCAAGCCTCCCCTTTTCGTATGGCTAAATTGGGCTTTAAAAGGCTAAGCCCAATATATATATATACGGACGTGTAAAACGGGGGAAAATAACGTTGGGTTAAAATTAATTAATGAATGAAAATATAAAATAGAAGGGCCCAAATTCAAGTATGGGTTGGGCCCATGATTGGTGTAACCTTTACACCATTAACTTAATAATGGGCCGCAAATATTTACATATAAGAAATAAAGAGGAATGACAAAATATGTAAATGTAGAAAATACGATGTGTTTAACCCGAGGTTGGATTGAGTTGTGATGTAAACCTGCCCGGAACCGCCCGGCTGTCCAGTAGTCACAACAATACCTATCCAATGTGGGAGGTTAAACATGGAGCCCAATAAGGACCCGAGGTTAGACTGAGTTGTGGCGTAAGACTGCCCGGAACCAACCGGCAACAGGCAGCCACAACAATACCTGTCTAATGTGAGAGGTCAGGGCCTTAATAAGACAATTAAGGCTGAGTCAGGATTGTTAGGATTAAGTGAACTAAAGACTTAATCAAAATGGAACATGCTAAACTAAACGGACTGGTGGGGGTTAGGTTAGAAAACACTTAACCAACTTAGCATGTTGGCTAGAGATAGAAAACCTAGTAACGGGGGACCCTTTTCAGCAGTAACCCTAGAAGGTGTATCAGGATACCCTGAAACTAGGCAGGGTGGGGCACGATTACTGGGCTGATTGTAAGAGGTCAAAGCGACGGCGGTGGTGTAGCAGTGTAGGTTCTAACGGGGTGCGGGCGTGCACACACTCCGGCGCAGAAAAATAAGGCACTGGGCACCAGTAGCATACCTGTGCATTCTAAGGTTGTGTCGGGCCGCCGCCATGGGACTTGATACACCCCATGGTGGGACCAGCATAGGTAACTACGACATCGGGGGCCGTATGACACATGTAACTATGCGATAGAATGGATCACATCACCCTGATTATGGGGTGCAAATTGGAAACTAGTTTATATGGGTTCAGAGATTAACATGGGGTACGATAGTATATTCGACCCTAGATAACTTAACCAAGTTTATTGTGCTTGCCCACTTCCTGTTTATACTTATCATACCCAGTTCTTTATTCATAGACAAAATAGTACTAGACTTACTCAGGCTTTATGTCTGACTCTACTTTTCTTTCGTCTTCTTTCTTCTGTTTCCCCCCCCCCCAGGTCCTCAGGGAGGGAACACAGCAGCTTGACCAACCTCAACATCCAGCTTGAAGAAGAGAAATGTATTGCTTGGACTTTCCTGTTTTGAACTATGGCTTTGGACAATCCACTATGGGGCTTTTGCAGTTTATCTATGTTTTATTTATGCTTCTTTAAATAATGTACTCAAGACAGATTATGAAAGTGTTATGTTATGTTTTTGGAAAGGATGTTGTTGTAACACGTATTTGACTTTATGAAATAAAGTTTGTTGTTCTTCCGCTGTTTACAAATATGTGTTCTTATATCTGTCTTGTATATCTGTGACTTGTACTTATAAACCTCCACCAAAATTAGGGCATTCCCTTTGAGAGTGACCCTAACGGAGGTGGGGTGTTTCAACTCCTTAGAAAAGTGTCCGACCTCTCCACGATTGAAACAAGCATTCTTCCTTCTTTTGTAGTCCTTAATCAAGTGACCCTCGCGTCTGCAATTACGACACTTCCTCTTATCTTTAGCCTTATTGTTCTTTCTGCCCTTCTTTTGTTGTTGTTATCGTCCTTTATTGGGCCATACTTTCTTGTTTTGTGTTTCCTCATATTTTGTTTCTTTCTTTTCACCTTTATCTTCCTCCTGCATCAATGCCGTATCAACGAGTCTTTAAAAAGTTTCTCCCATCGGAATATTAGAAATAGCTAACCTATGGAGGGTTTCATTCAGTCCTTTAGCAAACCACAAAGCTTTCTTATGTGGGATATCCACAAGCTCCAACCCAAACCTCGCCAGTTGATTGAATTTGTCAACAAACTCTTTGATAGTCATGCCTACTTGATTGAGTGCCAGAAACCTTTCCATTTGCATACTTCTCTCAGCTTGAGACAGAAATTTCATTTCAAACCTCTGCCGAAAATCATCCCAAGTCTCCACTGGACTCCCTGCTTGCGTCACTTCCCACCAGAATGAAGCCTCATCTTTCAACAGCAAAGCGACCAACTAAATCTTCCTACGATCGCCAACTTCGAAAATTCCAAACAAATCCTCCGTCTCTTTAAGCCAATTCCTTGCCTCTACGAAAGTCCCGGTTCCTCGAAATGGCTTTCCGCCTATAGCACAGAAATCTTTGCAGACCTTAAAGAAATTATCTGCTCGCCGAGGAGGAGGATGAGGAACAACGGGTGCAGCTAGGGGTGGAACGTCTGCTTGGCCACCAGCAGGCGCCATGGCCTCTAGATACCTACAGAACCAGCCAGGTATCGTAACGCCCTTAGGAATATTAGGTTCCCTAGACATGCTAAAAAGAAAAGGAAAAGGGATTCAAACAGAGAATCAAAAGATATTACATATGGCTTTGGGGAATATGTTTTTCAAAACAGACTTTTCTTTTGAAAATGCTTTCTTTTAAAACCTTTTTGAAAATTATTTTCAAAAATCTTTTATCCAATCTGGTAACCTTCAACTCTGATACCAAGTGTGACACCCCACGTCCGTTAATGTCACTCGTTAAGAGAATGCATTAAGTTTTGTCAAGCGTTATAGGTAATCAGAAACAGAAACATTATAAGACAGATTTAAAATAGCAGCGGAATTTAAAACTTGTATTAAGCAGAAAACATCGTGGTTCAAAACGTAGTTACATCACAAGTCTGAAATACATAAAACCCAATACATCAACTTAAAACTTCTGTCTTGTACTTAAATCATCAGAGTACAATAATAAAAGAAGCATAATCCCTAAAAGATAGCCATAGTAGAGAGATATGAAATAAAGCAGTACATCTAAGTAGCTCCAAGAAGGATGAAAGCAGAATCCTGATCAAGCTTGAGTATTCCCACCCTGAGAACCTGGGGGGTTGGGGGACAGAAGAGAAAGAAGTGGAAACAAAATAGGTCAGACATAAAGTCTGGTGAAAAGTTACTTTTAGCATATAAATAAGTAAAAGTATCATGACAGGAATATAAACTGGAGAGATAGATAACAGCACAATAAGGCAGATATGACAAGGTAAACAGGATAAACATGATAGAATATATTATGCTTCTGTAGTATTTCTCTGCACCAATACTAGTGTCATATGAACAAGACGATCCCCAACAAGTATAAGATGGCAGACTTAAGCGTATTTCTAATAAGAGGTTTTACCCCATACAATTACAGGCAGCCCAACTAACATACCAGAGTTACCCTTAAGGATAATAACGAGCTCCTAAACATACTAAAGTTTAGATGTATCCTAATTACTACCCCAATCGATCGGCTCCCTACTCCGTAGATACCCTGTGCTGGCCCCACAGTAGGATGTATCACTTCCTAAAGTGGCAACCCTTTATTTTCAGGATGTGCACAACCACATCTAAAGGTTTCACGACGTCTTAATCCTCCCCTGTCCGTACCCATGCACGCACAGGACCCCATCGGAATGCGCCGCCCGCACCGCTCCTTCATTTGGATCTCTTACAATCATCCCAGTAAGCGTGCCCCGACTCTGACCTAGTTCGGAGTACTCGTTTGATACCTAAATATGGGTTACTGACTGTGGGTCCCACACACAAGATGGTACAAGCTTCCCCCTGCGCTTGCATCCCCACTACTAGGATTTCCACAGGTTATGCCATACCAGTGTAACAAATTTGCATAACCCCAATAGGTTAAGTTTGTGGGCCTATATATAAATATTACCCACTACCCCAAGATATAGTTAACCCACTATTTCAACCAAGTTTACTTAACCCCTACTCAAGTTAACATGTTCATGTAATCCCTATGGATTCAACCTGGTTAAGTATTCATTACCATTTACTCATTTATGGTTATAATGCGTTAGACCTCCCACATTAAGCCTATAACTTGTGGATGTTGGATATGTCGGGCGGGTCCGGGCAGCCTTCTTCCACAAGTCGGACTTAACCTCGTGTCTTAGCATGTTACACGTTTATGCACTTAGACCCCTCACATTAGATTCACCACTTGTGCTCGCTGGATATCCCGGGCGGGTCCGGCAGACTTCTACCACAAGCGTAATATAACCTCGTGTCTAAGCGCGGTTACAATTTGTAGTTACTATAGTTTCAGGCATTTTCCTTCTTTAACAATTACCCCTCTTTCATTATAGGTTTGCATGCCCCTTTTCCAAGTCATATTTATCGTGTACCATATGCCCCAAATTAAGATTCTAAATCACAATTTGATTTATGCCCCCAAATCCATATTCATGCATTTTATTCAATTTATGCCCAAATTTCCCGATACAAGTTATGCCCCAATTTTAACGTTTTCCCTTCATTTCCAATTTCACGCGTTCGCCTATTTCAGCGGTATGCCTAGGCTCGAAGGTAGAGTGGCTATAAAATAAAAAGGGAAAAGAAGAAGGGAAGAGAAATAATCATAATAACAAGATTGACATATGACAGAAAAAATAGGCATAACAACTAGTAAGCATACAGTGACAAGATTGGGCATAGTAATAAGATAGACGTATAGGAACAGATCTGATGAATATGTGATAATAGAACTGATTAGGCATAGTGTCATGATCATAAACATGCGTGATGAGATCTAATCAGTGAATTAGATATACAAATAATGGCAGATCTGGCATGATAAATAGGCATAGGCGTAGATCCAATTCATAGTTATGTCAAATAACTTAGATACACAAGTTATGACAGATCTGATATTATTCAATTAGTCATAGGCTTAGATCCAATTTATAAACATGTTAAGATTATCTTTTAAGTATTCATATCTAAAAATAATGTAGACTCACTGTGATTGGATCAAAGAATACTGAGGAAATCGTGGATATGTTGAATCAGCGATCTTAGAATGCGTTGAATCGTTGTTGATGAGGAAAAGGCTTATTTAATCTGAGTTGGAGCAGCATCTCACCGTCGCCATTGATTTAGATGAAAAAAACAATGGGTATAGGTTCTTATTTATAGTCATCTGTCAACGAATCTAGACCAGAAATCAGTCCACATTCACGCACAAGAATTTTCCCAAATCTGCGGTGGTGTTGACCACCCTTTGGGTGGGTCGACCCATCGGTCGACCCCCCTGTTGGTGGGTCGACCCCTAATGGTCTATTTTCCCGCTCCCACTTCCCGCTTTTGGTTTTCAAATTGTTTTGAATATTCTTCTTATGCATATACAAACTTTAAACCTTAATATCTTCTTCATGTTGTGTCCGTTTTATGCAAACTAGATGTCTATTTTGACCAGAATTCCGAGACAAACACAACGGCGCTGTCCGTTTCACTTAATTCTGACTATTTAATTAAGTATTCCTTAGTTTATCATTTTAATGTGTTATAAAATTATGGGGTTTTACAAGTTCACCCATAGATGCCATGGCTCGCCTCCGTTGTTGTTGTTTCTGTTGCATCTGCAGGTACAGGACGGGAAAATGAAACATCCTTCTTTCGCTTGATTGTCATCGTTTGGTTTAGAAATTGCCGAAGGCATTCGAAGGTCGTAGGGTATGTCTGGTTCCCCTACCGGTCTACTGCTAATGAATAGTTCTTCTTGCAAATCGTTGTCGACGTGGAACTTGATGTTTGGAGTATCAAAAGGGGAGTCGGTCCAGGGCTTATCTGAACCAACAACCTTGGGAGTAGTACTTCGTCCGGTAGCGCATAACTCTCAAGATACTTCTGGTGAGACCCGAGATTTCAGGCTTGACGTGGTATTATGGGATCGGCTCGATCTACTGGTAGATGGCTTGGTCGGTTGATAGGGTGATGGCTGGGCCGACTAGTTTAATGTTGTTATGGCTTGAGGTCGGCTTATGGATGGTCGACCCATGATAACAAACATCCCATAAGGTCTGATATGGACTGATATCTGGCTATTGCTCCTTCTATTGGTTAAAACAACTTTTACCAAAATGTTGGTCAATATAGAATAACTATAATGTTGCAATGTTTCTCAGTAATAAATGTGGTTGTAATGTTGATATTAGCATGCTAATACGGTGAAGTGTATTAATTTTAGCATGTTAATACTTGCGTTAATGTAAATGTAATAACGTGTTTGAATTATATATATGATTGCAATGTTGAAATTAGCATGTTAATATGCCTTGTAGTGGTTAAATCTTGGTTAATACTTGCGTTTCAGTATTACCTGCTGTTGTAGTGGTTTGAAAAATAAATATGACCGTACCGTTTGGAATAATAAACATGGTTCGGCATGCATATATACATTTCAATAATCATATGTTATTTTCATTACATTGATGATTATATAACCGTAGTACGCTTACATTTTAGTGTTCACATATTACTTTTGAATAAAATAATAATGATCATGCTTTTTGAATTTTGAATTAACAACAGGTTTAGAAGCCACTTCTTATTATTATGAGTTATCTACGTGAAATATGTCAATTCAAATTTTAACACAAAATACGTAGAGATTTATAAAGTGAAATACAACACAAGGAGAGTAAATGGTCATTTTGAGCACATTGTCCTTCCAATGATAGAATTCTCTCTCAAAAGAAGTTTCACATGTATTACCAAAAATAACGCAAGGATGATGACGAAAGTAACCCAATTATAACTACGTTTCTACAGAAAAATCTTTAAACAAAATCAACTAGAAAAGACCTACAATAACCCAAACACCAATTTTCTAGAATTTTGCGGATCTAATCCCAATTTACAAATTTCCAATTTCAGTCAAACAATCTCAACAATAAACCTGCAAAAACAAGTCTTGTACATCCAGCCAATAAAAATCAAATTCACGCCACGTGGACTCATCCCAACCGCTGTCTCTTTTTCTCCACTTTCGATCTCATCATCTCCATCCTCCTCTTCCTCGCCTCCTTCGCCATCGCACACCCTTCTCTCCGATATTCGCTCTCGTCGATCACGCCGCCCCTTACCCCAGCTTTCACTCTCATCAACCTCCTCCTCCTCTTCCTCGCCGAAGCGCACTCCTCCCTCCAACGCCGCCGCCTCTCCTCCGCCATTAACAACATCTTCCGTCTCATCTCCTCCATAGCCGCCACGTTACCCACATTCTTTATCGGAATTTTACCCCAAAATTGCCGATTCAGCGTTAAACCCTCTTTCATCTGTCCACAATTTTAACATTAATCTTAAACGCATAATGAAATAACCCCAAATTAAAAACGTACAAAGGGAATTTACCCAATTAAGCCAAGCATTGTGTTCTTTAAGCATCAAGTAACGCGTCTTCATCTCAAAATGAGCCTAGAACGTAATTATTGTTAACCGATAGGTCCTAACGTATAAAAGTAGAATTCAAATTGATTAGATTGCTTACCTTTTGAAGAGTCAAATTCTCTTGGACCAACACAGCAACCTTTTCCTTACGCTCTTTCAAGATTTCTCCATGCCTCTTCGAGGAAGTAGATCGAGGCGACACCTCCGGCTCCGATTGCTTAGCCGCTGGCGGCGTAGCCTCCAAGGAAGGAACTTCTGACGGCGAAACCTCAGATTGCGGTGGCTGAGGATCGTCGGGTATGCAGTCGAAACAGAGAGGAGATGACGGGCTCAGTATTTTCGGCACGATTTTGATTTCGGCGTCGTCTCCTGCGGTGATTTTTGAATCAGATTTGGATTTATATCGATTGGATCGCTTCTTCGTAGAGCCCCAAATCGAAGTTCGGGGTTTCCAAAGGCGGAGTAGTATGTCCGCTACTTCGGATTCCGCGGAGGATGGAAACGAAGAAGACGACGGCATAGATTTTTCTTCTTTTTTTCTGAACAATTTTGAGGAATAAGAGCGAATGAGATTGGCGACTGGTTGAAGATATAACAGGGGAACTGCTTGAGGGTTGGACACGTGGCGGTTGGAGGGAGATTATGTGACGATTTTTTTTTTTTTTTTTTTTTTTGGGTGAGGTGTTTGATTTTAGGGTTTGCAAAAATGAATTTTGAGGGTTTGACGAATCAGATCGATTGAATATTAACTGAAGCGAGGGATTTCCGAAATTGTTTTCCAAAATGCTCTGATTGTGCATAGCATTATATTTAAACGGTTAAGATTGTCTTAAAGACTCATGTTGGATTTAAGGGGAAAAACTGAATTAGATGCAAAACAATAAAAACAATATTCAAATGGAAAAGGAAATTATGCAATTCTACCCTAAAGAAACTATCAGCTTACTTGTTAATAACATATTTATTAATTGAAAGATCGACACCACATTGATTCTTTGGTTTTGCACTTAAACTTTGAAATAAGATGTCGAATGTTCAAAACTTACGTAGTGTGGTTCGAACTTATATTGACACGTTGTATATTGCTACCTAAGGCTTGTACTAATATGTATTACCATCTGAATACTCAATTTCAAAAATTAAATATAAATGAATAATTGCCTTTTAGTTTAATTTTTATGTTTGGTAAAGGTTGACGAAGAATAGTCATGAATAATGATGTGTTGAGCACGGTCGCGGTGAATTGTTATATTAGCGTACTCATCAATCAGTGTAATCAAACCCTTCAAGAATATTAAGTTTTATCCACCTTTTGGCTTGACCATATTTGAACTAACCTAATCAGCCGGGTTTGAAAATTGTTGAGGCAAAGAGCCTGGAGAGATAGCTAACAAGTCCAGAAACCAAGTTTTACAAATATCACGAGGCAAATACAAAACTATCTGAAGGTTTAAAGCCAAAATCCATTAAAGTGATGTGTATGTACCGGTCCAACTCCATGGATCGATATCGATCCATAAAAACTCCACCATACATCTCCATCCTCCTTCTAATTCTAGGTATTGATATTAGCAAGTCATTTCAACCGTCAAAGGGAGAATCACACATAATTCACTTTCTATCTCCTTATACAACTGAAGTCTTGAACTTCATTCCATCACTAATCCATCTTCTCGATCCAAAAACAAGCTTCAGCAAAACATTCCAATATGGCAAACACGAAGCTAACAACAAGCCGCCACCATCCTAATTAGGGGTATGCCGTAAGGGCATTTATGTAATTTGTTACATAAATCCAACTCGTTGACTAATCTTATTCAAAATATTAATTTTGTATAGAACATGCTTGATATAATGTGTTATATTAATTAATCAATTTATTTAAAATCATATTTACCCTATAAATGGTATATTTTGTTATACTAGTTACAAAGTGTTGTAACCGTGAATACTTTATCACTATAAATATGTCAAAATGTTTCTAGTCAAGATGCATTGAGACAGGATATCAATGCATCCTTTAAGATTAGAGCACGTATTGCTCACCAAATATTGGGTAGTTTACTACTTATGGCTGATGTGAGCACCTAGAGATTATATATTGATGGTTACTGAATAACCACGGAACAACCCACTCGATATTTTTTGCTTTGTTAACATAATTAAGGTCGAAAAATATATATCAATTTGACTTATTTACATGGTTATTTCGACTTGAGAATACCACGGACCTTCATTATGAAAGTCCACTTCGATTATATTCAAATCATAGCATGTCGTCTATCGATTGACTAAAGTTTGGTCGAATGGACGTATTGAAAGTGAAACACTATTCAAAAGATCATTCATCTCCTCGGTTATATGAGTTTAATATCACAGTCAACTCAAGCCAACTAAAAATCAAAATCTCTAGCTAGAAAATCTCGGTTAGAAATAACTGTTAATATTGGACCAAGGACTTCGTATTTGCCTTATAGAGTTGAATATGGAAAATATTGCAACATTGACTGTTACCAATTTCATAAGTCAAAAGTGATACAGTTTTGACGAAGATATTTGTTGCTAAATAAAAAGTCACATTGGATATTAATTCATAATGTAAAACTAAACTTCAACTTAGAACAAAGTAAGTGACACATTTGGCTAAATGTTACAAGCAACTACTAAACTACGTGTGAACGTGTAAACACTCAAATAGTTCGATAATAATCGTAGATTGAATTTTCATCCGGTAATTATATAACCAAAATGATAAATCTTTTTACACCAACTGATTTGATTAATTTATACTTGTTATAAATTAATGGAACCAATTAAATTTTATCAAATGTTAATTATAAAAATTTGAATTTGATTCTAGAAATAAGCATAATTTTGTGTTAATTATAGTTATGAATATATCGACCGATATGCGATATCGATAAATAATTAAATTTTATTTAATTATTACTATTTATTTAGGCTTAAAACTGGGTTTAATGCCCATCAATGGGGTTGCAAATTTAAACTAAGATTGTACAAGGGAAGGATAAAAATAGGTTAGGGCTAATTTGGATGCATTGGTCAGATTTAAGGAGAAAGGTAAGATATATGATTTACATTTCTCTCAATTCCTTCTACTATAAATGACTCCTAACCTTAACGCTTAAAGAGCTCTATGTTGCCTCCTACATCAATACAATGTTTGAAATATAACTCTCTATACCTCTATCAAAATTTAAATCAAATTAAATTAAATAAAAATCTATTTGATCGCAAAGGATCTTTGGTCCAAGGACTAGCAATCTGTTGAATCAAGAAGTTTCCTAAAGGAGGGAGTGATTTTTGTAATCCGGACACAAGGGCGTTAGTTTTAGGTAAATTATTAGCTATATATATATATATATATATATATATATATATATATATATATATATATATATATATGTTTTTGTGTGTGTGTGCGCGCGCGCGCGCGTGTGTGTATGGCAACTAGTTGGTTTGAAGTGCTAAACACTGAAAATACAATACAGGAGTGAAATAGAATGTTTCAGCTACCACTATCAAACAATAACTAGTGCCCCTCGAAAGAAGAGAAGGAGCTATTGAAAACTGGAAAACTCAAATTTGTGACCTACAAAAAGCTTCCAAAGATACTCGGAAGGCCTAGCACATAAGCGAAGTAACCCATGTCATAGGCAAATATCATGTCCTACGTAGCATCATCCAACCAGGCTTTATTACAATCACTATAAAAACTATCAATGCAAAGAATCGGCTCTGAGCCATCAACAAGGCAATACAATCATCTCGAGTCATCCAATCTTCCATTACAAACATATAAAAAACTTTGCGATTAGGATCATAGCGCATCTAATAAAACTCATGAATCCAAGCTTCCTCATAGGTGTTTCACTAAATTGCATGGTCATAAGAGGCAGAGTGAATATCTGGAATAATCTCTGAGGTAATCGCAGAAGCAGTTGGAGTAGGCGTTATAGGGTTCACAGCATGCGAAACCAAACCAAAAATAGGCTGTGGCGAAGGTTTAGGAGCCCAAATTCGAGTAGGAGGTCTTGCGGCCGGGGAGGGGGGAGGGATCTTAACCGAATTGGGGCATCAGTTGAGAGCTTACATATGGTTGATATATGACCAACAAAATAACATATGGAGAAAATATCAGGTTGCCAACTATACTTTACACCAACAAACAAATCATGTACTTCCATGGAAATTTAAGCTTAGTCGAAAGAGGTCTATTTTGAGCTATCTCAATCAGAGCCTTCGCAATGACTATATTTTTCTTGGCTATAGTATTTGCATCAAAACATTTAAATTTTCCTATATGGCTAGCTTTCCAGTTAAGACCTAACAGTGTTTGGAGAACAGAAGGAACATAGGTAAAAATCAACCAAATTGGGATGGAAATTACTTGCTCACGAGCTTTATCGACTGTAGGACTCCCAGTCGTGATAACGAATGGTTTGCCACCTATAATAGATGTTTCGGATTCAAGAACTTTCAACCTTTCCTTGATGCTTGAAAATCTAACGTAAAATAATATGTTTACGAAGTTGACACGCAAGCCACCTCTTAGTTTCCAGAAATGCGAAAATGCTCGTGAATGTCTACATAAGATACTTTTGAGTCAAGGAAGAAACCAAACAAAGAGTCCTTCCATGACTAGACGCCTTCCTGAATAATTCCAGTTGGAGATATTGAGTCAAACAAGGAAGTAACAAAATCACTTGGAGTGCGGTAACCACAACTTTTCGACAAAGAGGTAAAAAAGAGACAGGTCCATTTAAGTGGGGAAGCTTGCTGCGTGATGGGCGTAGAAATCAAAATAAATATCCTATTTCGAGTTGCATGAGTTGAGATTTCGCGCTTTCCATCTCGTGTTTATTCATGATTTGATATTTTCATGCATACCTTACCCTTAAGCTTAGGTTATTTGTGTTAGTGGAAACATTTGTGCCTTTAAATTATTATCTTACATGATAAACTTATTTGTGATCTTAGTGAAATATCTTATGTATATTATGTTGCTAAGAACTTAAGTGTTCCCTCTCTATTGAAAGGAATTACCTCTTATATGCATATACTTTCACCTATCCTGCGCTAACTATCATGTTTAAGCTAAACTAACTAATATATTTTGTGTACTTGGGTTAGGCCGAGTTGTTTCAGGCAATATTATGTCGTTAGATGCTCACTTTTCTTTTCTTTCGCCTTGGACTATCCTATCTTCTCTTTGATATTATTACATATTTTGTGCATTCATTTTTCATACTCTGAAGTATATTCTTTTGTAAACTCACTTATATATGTGGTTCATAAGAACCACCTACTTATGAAACATTTATGTGTTGTACTTCTGATGTATTTATCTATCTATATATATGTATGTATTTGCTGTTTATTGAACTATATTATGTGATGTTATATTTTGTTTTGAATAGATCCATTAGCCAACGTGCTTATTTTGTTAAACTTGGATTGAATATGTCGATGCTCATAAGGTAAGAAAAATATTTAGAGCATCCAATCGTTGTAACCGGCACTCGTTTAAGATAAAGCTCAAAGACGGCCACTCTTAAACAACCCTATTCTCTATAGTAGCCGACGATATTACTCTACTGTAACACCCCACGTCCATTAATGTCACTCGCAAAGGGAATGCATTAACTTCCATGGAGCATTTTAAGTGAATATAGAAAAGAAAATCACAACAAGACAAATATAAAGTAGCGCTTGAAAATTTAAAACTTTATTTATTGCAGCAGAAGGTAAATATGTTTGGTTACATCATCAAAAACCATAAACCAAAGTCAAGTACATAATATCCAACTTGATAAAACAAAGTACATAATCCCACTACTACAAATAGCCATAAAGAAAATGATAGGTTGAACTTTACTTCAGCAATCCAAATCCAAGTGCTCCCAAAGAAATCCGAATCAAGCTCCACTAGTACTAGTCCCACCCTTAGAACCTTGGGGGGGGGGAGGAGGAAGAAAAGAGGTGGAAACAAAGGGGGTCAGACATAAAGTCTGGCGAGTCTGATAACTCTAACAACATAATTATTAAAGCAATATGATAAGATATAAGCTGGAGAATAAGGTAATGACAGTGTGAACCACATGGGTATGGCAAGTCAATCAAGAGAAATAGAGATAACGTTAATGGCGCTTCCTAATCAATATAGGATAATTACTATACTCTACCGTACTGTGCCGTACTGTATTGTACTAACACTAACTGCACCCCAACTAGTCACTCTAGAAATTTGATCCCTCTTGGCTAAATAGAACGATGATAGCTTCGTGTACTACTAGATGTACCCACTATCCTCCATGTTTGACTGTATATCTCTAGTTGCTATCATAGGTACCCAGCGTGTACCTATCCCCGCTAGATGTGCCCCTTCAATAAGTAATAATGGTAATTCCATGTACTCCTAGCTGACGTCATAGGTGTCGCCTTCTCCTATCTCCACTAAGTGTACCCCCTTAATAATTATTAATAATAGTGGTAGCTTCGTGTACCCCTAGCTGACTACATAGGTGCCGTCTTCTCCTATCTCCACTAGGTATACCCACTACCCTGCCCCATTCGATCGGCTCCCTAACTCGTAGATACCCGTGCAGGTCCCACAGTGGGGTGTATCACTCCCCAATATGGCAACCTTATACCACGCAAGGAATGCACGACTTATAACTACACGATGCAACAACGTCTTACCTACCAGTCCGGACCCACGCACGCATGTGACCCCGTTGGACTTGCGTTGCCACCGCTAACCCGTTTTGGCCTCTAACAATCAGACGCAGTAGGCGTGTCCCATCCTCGACTTGGGTCGAGCTCACAAAGATACTTAATGGGCTACAAGACTGAAAAGGGCCCCCATGCTTGACACAAGCTTTCCACCTAGGCTTGGTCCCCTCTAGTACATCCTACTTAACCCCCTTCATGTCCACTTACATGTTTTAAATTTGGTTAAGGGTTTCTATTAGTAATTCCACATGCCACCCAAGGCACCCACTTAACCCCTATGTCCCACTTACATGTTTTACCTTGGTTAAGTGTTACTAATCGTATTTCCTCATGCCACCCAAGGCACCCACTTAACCCCCATGTCCCACCACATGTTTTACTTTGGTTAAGTGTTTCTTAATTTATTACTAACGTAACCCCCGTAGGACCTCTCACATTAGACTGGCATTTGTGGCTACTGGATTTGCCGAGCGGGTCCGGGCAGTCTTACACCACAAACGAGCCTAACCTCGTGTCCATACAATTGTTACGCATTTAGTTTGGGCCTTTGACCTCTCACATTAGGCTACCATTTGTGGCTGCTAGATTTGCTGGGTGGGTCCAGGCAGTCTTACACCACAAATGAGTCCAACCTCGTGTCTTAGGCAATTAATTATACATAATTAATTTTCTCCAAATTTGAATTACTTTCCCTATTCAAATTTCCATATTTATTTATGTCCATAATTTATCACCTAAATTATGCTCATCTATTTATGGTATACAGATTATACCATTTTCATCACTAATTAATTTTATTCCTTAAAATTAATTACATGCCTTTTTAGGTCATAACATGCCAAATTCACAATATATGTGTATCCACTATTATCCCATCGTACCCCCGTCATTCGTTCGCTTAACATGACATATACATATTAGACTAGCAAATAGTCTAATACTTAAAAAAAGGGAATAAACGTCACAAAGTCACATACACACAATAATAGATCTAATTTGCATCTAACTTGCAATTAAGAATTACAACATACTTGCATAGTCTTTGTATTATCAAGGATCCAAAAATCATAGATCTAAAAGATGTGAACTTGCATGTATGAACATAGTTTTACACCCAACTAGCCTAGGTAATTATCACAAACTTACATAAACTATGTATGTCGTCAACCTAAACATAAAGGTGTCATCTTGCATAACTATGGATCTAATAAAAGGTGTTAACCTGAGTAAACTATGGATCCACATAAAGGTATAAACTTGCACAACTATGCATGTCATAGTTTCAACATAAAAATGTCAACTTGAATATGGTTCTAAACTTTAAAGGTGTGAACTTGTATATATGTGAATCCAATTATCACTTAAACTTGCATATGAACATAATACTTATACGAACTAGCATATGTTCCACATCCATATTCGCATAAAAACTGATGTTATAAACCTAGGTGATTGGATTATAAAAAGGGATTCATTGACACAAGTTAACATCATGAACTAGTAGCATATATTTTAGATCCAAACTTACATAACATCATATAACTCGCATACAACTTGTGTGATCCTATTAACTTGCATAACATCATATGTACAACTTGCATAACATCATATGTACAAATTGCATAATCATATTAACTTGCATAACATCATATATGAAACTTGCATAATCATATTAACTTGCATAACATCATATATGAAACTTGCATAATCATATTAACTTGCATAACATCATATATAAAACTTGCATAATCATATTAACTTGCATAACATCATATGTAAAACTGGCATAATCATATTAACTTGCATAATCATATTAATCTTGCATAACATCATACATGAAACTTGCATAACATCATATATAAAACTTGCATAACATCATGTAATATGAATCAAGTTAACATACATGATTAAACATATGAATTAGATTCACAACTACAACTTATAATCCAACGTATATCTTATCATAATTAATTTAACAATTATTTTGTTAAAGTGATCGAACTCACAACTCAAAAGCGGTCTTGAGTTCTGAATTCTGATTTCTGAAGTTGTATTAGCTCTCCTTTGAAGAAGATTCGTTTTTAGGGTTGAATAGAACTAATTTAATTTGCTGTTATTCCTCTCTAATTGGTGGCGGCTGCTCTAGGGTTCAAGACGACAACATGACGACCATAGTTTTAGTTTTAATTTTGATTTAGTGTTTGAGTCTATGGGTCTTTTTATAGAGTTTTGAATTTATTTACAGCTGTCAGATCACTCTAGAATCCATCTAGGCCTTAGAAACCAAGTAATGATGTTAACAGACGCCACCTAAGCCCTAAAACATAAAATTTCGTTATAGACCATTTAGGGCCGACGGGACCAATTCCAAACCTCCTGAGTCGACCCTGGGGTCGACCCAGCAGGTCTTGGGCCGACCCATAAAATAGGTCGGTTTGGTGTTTTGCCTTCCGGCTTCCACTATTTTGAATTTTTTCTTAAATTTTAGGTTGAATTTTATTTTATTTTTATAAATACATCTATATATATTTCTATCTTCCTAATTAACCATTTTCACACTAAACAACTTTTTGAACCACGTTCAGACTAAGCCGCTTTTTAGCCATTCCCCTAAAACCAAAATATGGCGTTGGCGGGGATCGAACTCTGTACCTCCTGTATGCAAGTCACATGTTCCAACCAAATGAGCTACTTAGTCTTTTGCTTACAAATCTTAGTACAATGCTAAACATTTATTCTTTAATTTAGTTAATTCGATTATACAAAAATCCGGGGTGTTACATCTACAGTGCTCTTTGTTAGTGTCGGTCTAAGGGTGGGGCTTCATTGATTGGTGTCGGAGCTGAATTCAGAACAAGATACGGTAAACGCAGAACATAACACGTATTATAATACATCAAAGTTTAATATATGTGTTAACGTAATCTCCACTCATCGTTATTCTTAATTGTATCCTTAAGCTTTTCATGTTCTTAGGAGTAGATATAGATTTGGGATACGTCTAGGAATGTATTATTATTTCGTAGTATTACATATGTTGAATTCAGTTGACAATATCATACTGTTGTGAATAGTAATTATCTTATCTTGTCCTCCAATCTATGGATGGAAGAAGCACAGGTCATTCTAGTGCTAGGCAGTCCAGTGGCCCACATCCAGACAAAGTCTATATGTCTACGAATCATTTCATGTAATTATTTTATAGTACTGCATCTCATCTACGCAAGTCAGCATTTGCATGCATGTGTAGCCACTTTTTGTATTTGGGAGGCAAGCCTTTTAAGGGACCAGAGACTATTTTAGAAGCGCAAGCTTGGTTGCATACGTGTGAGCACATTTTTCTCGTATGGATCTTTCCGACCACCATCGCATTTTCATTGCATCTACTATGCTACAAGAGCATGAAATGGCTCAGTATGAGCTCTTGATTGTCGAAGCTAATGAGTATACTCCTACATGGAATCATTTTAAGGAACATTTTGAGCTTAAATTCTTTCTCGAATCAGAGAAAGGTCTCCTTGCTCGTCAATTTCTTGAGTTGAAGCAAGGAAAATCTTCTGTTTCTGAGTATGTTTCTTCTTTTAAGGCCATATCATGGTACATAATTGAGCATATTAGAATATCGTATAAGAAGAATTTGATGTTTGTGTATGGGTTGAAGAAATATTTGAAGAAGATTTATGGTAAAACAGAGTTTCTTTTGTGGAGACTCGGTGCTTCACCTTGGAGCAGTCAAGAAGGAGAAATATAGTGGTGTTGAGTTAGATGTTCAGAAGAAGAGGTTTCCTCTCCATATATCCAATTCTTTTCAATGCAACAATAAGGAGAAGAAGCAAGTTGGATATAGCTCTCATTCAACTATATTACCCCTTATGGCTTGAACTTTGGAGTGTTAAAATTGTGGCTCTCGTGATCATGTGGTTAGAAATTATCAGAAACCTCGCAAGTATCACTACTGCAAGCAAGAGGGAATTGGTCTTCACCATGCCCAAAAGCACCAAAAAATGTCTAGTTATACAACAACAACAAAGAGGAGACGACGGGCTCAGTATTTTCGGCACAATTTTGATTCCGGCATCGTCTCTTGTGGTGATTTCTGAATCAGGTTTGGATTTACATCGATTAGATCGCTTCTTCGCAGAGCCCCAAAACGAAGTTCGGATTTCCAAAGGCGGAGTAGGATGTCCGCTACTTCGGATTCCGCAGAAAATGGAAACGAAGAAGATGACGGCATAGATTTTTCTTCTTTTCTTCTGAATAATTTTGAGGAATGAAAGTGAATGAGATTGTTGAAGATATAATAGGGGAACTCCTTGAGGGTTGGATATGTGGCGGTTGGAGGGAGATTATGTGATGATTTTTATTTATTTTTTGGTGAGGTGTTTGATTTTAGTGTTTGCAAATGAATTTTGAGGGAGTGACAAATCGAATCGATTGAATATTAACTAAAGCGAGGGATTTCCGAAATTGTTTTCCAAAATGCACTGGTTGTGCGTAGCATTATATTTAAACGGTTAAGATTGTCTTAAAAACTCTCATTTGTGTTTAAAGGGGAAAAATGAATTAGATGCAAAATAATAAAACAATATTCAAACCGTAAATTTTGTCAAAAAAAGTCCATTTTAAAACGAAACGAATTGAATATGAGCCCCTACCTAATTAATCAAGTAAATAAATAAAATTATATTATATATATAATTCTAAAGCCAAATCAATTAATAAAATAAATGAATTAAATTATTTTATACTAACAATTCCAAAGCCGAATCAGAAAACAAAATAAAGTATATGCATTGGTGGATGAAGAAAATATATCAAAAACATGTATAGTTGGATCAAAATACCAACAGCCTCTATAGAAATGGAAAATTTACAACTCTACTCTAAAGAAACTATCAACTTACTTGTTAATCACGAAATTATTAATTAAAAGATCGACTCGACATTGATTAGGTGGTTATGCGCTTAAAATTTGAAATAAGATGTCGAATGTTCAAAACTTATGTAGTGTGATTCAAACTTACATTGACATGTTGTATATTGCTACGTAAGACTTGTACTAATATGTATTGTAACAGCCCACATTTTACGTATAGGAGGATCGGAAAATATTTTTATTTTATTCCCTATGGGTTGGATCATTCTCATATTTTAATATGTTGGTTATGGGGATTTGCGACATATCCATAATTTTTACCAATTTAATCTGTGACCATTTTTCCCCTGTCAATCTTGTACATAGCATAGCTTTTGACTTGGATTGAATTAGTTGCTGAGATCGGTCTTATTGGAAAGAAAATTATGTTTCTCTTTCCGTAGAGTGGTTACATTGAAGATTTAGTTCAGAAGTTTGGGAGAAATCGCTGTTTTATGTTTTACAATTCGTTGTTCAGGTTTTTAGAGCCTTTATGGGATGATTTGGAGTGGCCCATTACGGGGCTGGCGGAACGCTATAAATAGGGGTAGAAGGCATAGAGAATAGTTTAGTTTCTCCGTTCTCTCATTTGATTGAGCTAATGATCCTCCTTGCTCAATCAAACACACATTTCCTCCATTAAAATCTTAATCTAAGGAAGAGATCGAAGATCTACATCATTTAAAGATAGATCTAAATCAATCGAAGAGAGAGTTCATCGAATCGAAGAGTTTAGAGCAAATTCTTCGCTGTCTGGATTTAGATTGAAGCATTTTTGTGTTGTTTTGAAGAATTGGTGAGTGATATGCATCTCTCACACGGATTCAATCAGTATATGAGTTGTTTTCATCATTTTCAAGTTGTTTCACCTAGATCTATATCATGGTAAGTATATTTTCATATGAATCACCATAATATCTAACCTAGCAACTTAAAACCGGTAATTCTTATGTTAGTCATATGTTTATGCAAATTAGATCCGTTATTCTAATTTATTCATTCATTTATCATGATTTTGGAGAATTCTATGTGAATATTGATGATAATTGTCATTTTCATGTTGTTAGCGATTTCATAATGTTGAAATCAGAAATTGACCACAACAATCCAAGGTGTTTATGTAACACTTCACAAACGTAAGATTTAAAAGTATTGGGCCATAAAATATAAAAGCAAGTAAAAACAAAATGAATTAAAGTGGTTCGGTCTCAAATTCAACCTATGTCCACTGTAAGAGAAGGATTTCATTATTGTATACGAATTTAAAAGGTACACCACTCCATTCATTTCACTCTTTTTTTAATGATCTTCACTATTTTCTCTCGTTTTTGCTCTTGATTCACTTGAATTCATGAAGAGATCGATGAGATCACTTGAATTGTGACGGTGGTTGTGTAGATCTTCAATCACTTGAACACTTAGATCATCTTCATTGGTTCCATGTTGATTTTTTGTTGAATCTAGGATTGAGAGAAAATTTATGGAGGTTGGAGAGGTTTAGAGTGGTGGAGAAATAAATTGGACGTCCCTTCGGGTAGAAATTTCTGTCCCTTGAATGGTAGAGAAGTAGAGTATTTATAAGTGTAATTTGGAGGAAGTGGCAAAGCTGAAATTTATGTGTGCACACAAGGGATCGACCATAACAATATTTACGAAAATGCAACTAGGCTACATTCCAACCGATCCATAGGAGAGCTTCGAACCAACCCATATGATTAAGTGACCGGCCGACCCATGCTCTTTAGGTGATCGACCCATTCCATACTTTACTGTCGTTCCATGCAGTATTATAAAGTACCGACCTATCATTTGATGAGTTGCCACATGCCACGTGTTGTCTTCATGCACCTCTTGTATGTATACAACATCATCCTTTTTCCCTTGAAGCTGAACATATCAATCCATCTTAAATATAGAATCATAGACTGCTAATGACCAATCCTTGAGTTAATCTTTTGCCCAGTTCACGTATTTACGTCATTGCCATCCTACAAATATTATGGCCGACCCATATTATTTGTTACAGTGCATATCCATATGTACACTCAATGACGTACCTATATAGGGCCAAGTGGGGGCTGCTGCCCCCACTGGATTTCATTTTGTTTTTTTAGTTATTTTAGTTTTGTGTGAAATTGGGTTATATGGGTTGAAGCTGGAATCAGAATACATGCTAAGTTTTCTTTACATGTTCAAACCTTGATAATGCATGTTTCTTTGTTGTTTAGTAAAGATTGCATTAAGTTTGAAGGTTTGTTAAACTATTTTTTTATGAAGTATACACACGCAACTTATAAAGTTTAACAAGCACTCGAGCTAAATATAAAATACTGTTGGGTATGGTTTGTCTTAGTTCAAACCATTCACTATGAGCTTTGATAAGGAAAATATGATCTTATTCATCAATTTTTTCCATTATATTTCTTTCTAAATGATTTAGCACAACTTGATCACCAACTTGGCAACTGCACCTTAGATTTGCAGTTTGACAATAAAATTTCCAATGTCGGGGTGTCGCATTTTTTACAGCTGGAAGAGTATTTTTGACCATGAAAATAATTAAGGCTTTACTACTTGATTGATCGAATGATGAAATGATGAATACAATCCTAGTAACTTCTATTGGGCACAAGATATATTAATCATATGCAACATTTACCGTATTATTTAAAATTTCTAAAATATGAATCTAAAATGATATTTTTTTTTTTTGGAAATTGAATATTTATGTACATGTTTAGACAGCATGCAACATACTATAAGTCAATATATGTTTGAATCACATTATCAAAGTTTCGAACCTACTACCTTTTGCATCAAAGTTGAAGTGCGCAACCACTGTAACAAGGGTGATGATCCTAAAATGATATATTTGTGAACATTATGTTATTTTTTCTTCATATTTAAGCTAAATGTTAATATAGTTTTGTTAACCTTACAAGGTAATATATGTTAACTTTTGTTATGGAAATATGGTTTATTTTCCGAAATTTCGCCCCCACATAATCAAATAGCTGCGTATGCCGCTGTGTACACTACAGTACATGCCGACCCATCAGCCCAATTAAGTGACCGACCCATATTATTAACTAAAGAGCACCGATTCATAGTTTATAACATGGCCAACCGATCCATAGTTTATAACGTGGCTGACCGATCCAACGTGGTCGACCGATCCATCAACAAAGTGGATGGTCGATCCCTCGTTATTATTTGGTGACTGATCCATATAACAAATGTAAGCCAACCCATGGTTTATCTAGTGCTCGACCCATTAAATTAGAACAAAGCTGATCTGTGGCAATAAAAGGTTAACGATCTATAGCACATGCATTTGACTAATTATAATTGAATCGTGTTTTAAACAGTGTTAACATTTGCCCCATAGAGCTTGTATTTTTACTTGTAGAAACTGTAAGCTTCGAAATAGACGTTGTTGTCAACATATTTTGTGTCAAATATATGTGAATAAATCGTGAGCAGACACTCATTTATCTATTTTGGTTTTGCGATGATCAAACACTAATAAAAACTCGAGGATTATGCAAAAGTTATGTAATGGATCGGACATAGCTTGCTATCACTACGCCATAGATGACCTACTACAACGAAAATCCAAGGTGTTGCCAGCTAAAATCTTACCACAGATATGTTGATTTTTATCTGTTGCAACACACGCTTCAATGTGTTAGCATAGATATCAACTATGTGTTGCAGTAGCAGCGTAAATACAATTACCAATCCGGGTGATTACGATCCAACGGTCCACGTTACCAATCCGCGTCAATCTAATTTTCCTTTACATCCTCCTCTCTTTTGCCCCAAATTATCATTTTCCCAGTGGAACATAATTCAAGCTGCCTTCAATTTTTTTACCTCTTCTCAAATCAACGAAATACTTCGCCTTTCCTTTTTTTTCCCTTTAGGCCTAAAATCGATTCGCCGTATTAAAAAAAATGGAAAATGGAAATCGATAGCAGATTCACCATATAAAATCGATTCCTATTTCTCTCTTGTTGTTTTGTTTGTTCGAATATATAAGCATAGGAGGCTGAAGAATTATCTAAAATCGATAGCAGATTCAGGAAACAAGAATCGATTATTAATGGTTTGGAAGAAGGTCAGGTCGAAACAGCTGCTGCTTGGCTTAACAAAGTTGAGGTATTTATAGATTTTATTTACTTGTTTATTTATATGGCAATTTACCTTTACAAAGATCTTGTTCTCAAGAGCTGTAGTTTAACATTTAAAAGGCTTGTCATCTGAGTTAACTGTTTATGTTTTAAAAGTATGTCAATTGGTTTGTTCGCTATAAATGATTGATGTAGAAAGATCTATATGAATCACATATATGAAGATGTTTATGTAGCCTGTCAACATGGTTGTAATATGTAAATGATTTATACAAAAAGATCCATATAAACAAAGTTGACGGTTTGTACAAATTAATTAATCTGTAATTGAGAATATGAGTGTTACATTAAGATATGCTAAGTTTGGAATTAGCAGCATAATCTGCAGTGATGTTGACGGATAAGATAGAGTGAAGGAGGGTTACACAACAACCGATAGACTGCTTATGGGAAAAAAGACAGTTAATTTGATAGAATCGTGGATTACATATAATGAGGATACATCCATATGGGGCATTGTCAAGATTATTGATATAGGACAAAGTTGGAGCAATTTGACAAGAAAATTTGGGGGTAAGCTTAGTCTTAGATAAACCAATAAGTTGGAGGTGATGAGCAGCAATGAGAGGTTTGATTTCATATATTTGTGTATCACAATAGGCACCTTTAACATTCCAAATTCCAATGTTGTTTGGCATGATTTATTTTATTTTTAAAGGCCGAAAGCCTTGAAATCATTGAAGTTAAAGAAAAGGAATTTTTGTTTGAATTGAATGATCCAGGAAGCATCAGTTCCTTTAGAAATTATGAATCATTGTACCTATCTTGATTATTTGATTTGGAATTTTAGTTTTTATTTTTATTTTTATTTTAAGGAGTATTAGGAGTGGATTGTTTGAATGCACATGATTATAGATTATAGTAGAAGAGGTGGATTTATCAAAAATGAAGACATGAATTGAATCAGGAGGGCGAAAATCAACATAAGGTCTACGAGATGTAGGACTGAATTATGCTCAAAACTGTGCATATTACTTATGTACGATATCGAGATGAACATGGAGAGAAGTTTCTGAGGTGATATCTGGATTTACATCAACTGAGGGAATATCAACATCGAGAATATGAGAAGGAATAATGCTAAGGTTGAAAACTACAAAACAGAAGGTTAACCATTTCTTACAAAACAGAAGGTTAACCATTTCTTAAATCGCAAAGATCTTGCTCTTTTCTTTCGAAGTTTGATTTTATTCCATTTTATGTATATTTATCTGCTCAAAGAGGGTTAACCATTTCATAATTAATAGGAATGCTTGTGCTTGAACTACAGTAGTAACTTCTGTGCCTAATGGCTTTTGCACTCGGTAAAATATTGTTCCTGAACTGCTTGTGCCTGAACTGCAGGAATACATGCTCTATCTTTTAAGCTTGTGGTACACCATACTTCCATTTTTTTTTGTACAGTTTAGCTACAAAATATGATTTGTGCTAGGCTTGGCATATTTGGTACAAAAATACAATTTGCGTATTGCAACAAGTTGTGTTAAAACGGTAATAATTCATAACTGAGTTTATGGATAGTTGCAATTGAAGTTTTGGTGGCGGTCTGCTTTGTTATTTTGTCAAAGTAGGAGATGCATGCATAGAGAGAAAAATAAAAAGAGATGCAAATATATAAATATACACAAAGAGTTGTTATATCTTTGTTAGTGAGATACTTAGCAAATTATTTGATCTAAGTTATGTTATTTAAATTCTCCAACCTTTTTGTTTTAGCAATATAAATAATATCTCCTATGGTATTGTTATTAAGTTTCTTGTAGACTCGTGTGTCAGTAGGATATGAGAAGTGTTATGGGATACTGCAAGTCTGCAACATCCAATTCCTTGGTTGGCATGAATATTAGAATTTTTGCATCATCCCTGTCATCATCGTCCTCTAGATTAGAAACTTTAGAATGTCGTGTTATATGATTTTCGTTTTTTTTGCCATATTTAGCCATTGTAAAGCTTAGCCAGACATCTTTGCTTGATTCGGTTCTTGTAGTTTAATTTCTTTATGTATTATGCACAAAGAACTCTCGGACCCAAAAAGAAGAAGCATGTTTCAAAGAAGAAGCCGTGGTGGAGCACCGATTCATGAGACTATGTAAAAAACTTTGCATTTAATAAGTTTATGTACTTGTATTGACATATGTAATGAATTCAACTATTTTCTATAATGAAGTTACTAATTCATAAACGGTGTAAACTTGAATTATTTTTCTCTTAATGTGAGTAGTTATGTTTGTTGTTAGTGAAATAATGGTAATAATTATAATATTATGAAAATTTTGATTAATAACAGTTGAGATATAATTGCTTTTAGCACTTGTTAACAAATTTTAACAACTGCTAGAAACAGTTGTAAAAAAGTTTGACTTTATTACGATTAATAGACATATTACAACTATTTTTGGCAGTTGTGAAAGTGTAACAACTCGCGTTCTACGCATCGGAGGATCGTAGAATATATATTTCTTTCTTATATGATGTCGTATGGTCATGTGGCTTTGGGAAAGGACCATTGGGGTCATTTCCCATGTTCATGATTTTTGCCAATTTTTAAAAAACCGTTATGCCCCTAGCTGATCTTGTTTCATCCATAACTTCTGATTGGAAAGGAATTTTGACCTGAAACCACTTCCATTAGATTCATTTGATGGTTTACCTTTCCATAGAGTGGTCATAATAGCCAAACGGACTTACCGTTTGGGAGATATGGCTGAAATAAGGTTTGGAAGGTGAAAAACTGTTTAATCGGGCCAAATAGGGTAATTAGTGAATGGACCCATAACCCATTTCCAGAATAGGATTATGGGGAGGCTGAAAAGAGTTAGGGTTTCATTCCATTTCAGTTTTCTAGCCTCCACTTACCTCTTAGAAACCCTAAAAATGGCCTCCAACCTCCAAATCACCTCCAAACCACTTTCTAATTAATGATTAAGCTTAGTAACATCAAATCAAGGGAGATCTTCATCAAATCAAGATTAGAGCTGCTGTTTAGCATTAGTATTTGTGCCATATCAGAGATTTATTTCAGATCTAAGGTTTATTTGTGGCTAAGGTGAGTGATTTGCATTGTTTTTCACTAATTACGGCTAATTAGGGTAATTAGCGAAGATTAGTGAAATTATAACTCAGAAAAATCTAGAAAAATTTGTAAAATTCCATAATATTATTTTAGGCCTCTGATATGAAATTGGGTTAATTTGGACTAATTTTGCTAATCCCGGAATTTAGGGGATTAAGGGGTGATTAGTGATAATTAGCGAAATTATGCGTCATAAAAATCTGGAAAAATATTCAAAAATTCAAAAATGTTGTTTTAGACCTATGTTAGAAAATTTGTATAATTTGATTAAGTTTTACTAATCATGTCACTAGTTTTGCTTAAACATGCTTAAGGGAAAATATGGGGTTTTGGCTATGTTTAATCCATTTTAACCTATCATACTGATGTTTTGTTGTTTGAGGTCACTTCAACTTGTTG
Organism: Allium sativum; assembly: GCA_030737875.1. NCBI lineage: Eukaryota > Viridiplantae > Streptophyta > Magnoliopsida > Asparagales > Amaryllidaceae > Allium > Allium sativum. The sequence goes on from CM060921.1 coordinate 745,083,847, forward strand.
CTATGACTGTATGGTATGCTTTGTGATTGATTAGAATAGTTCGAATGGTCGAAAACGTCGTCGAATGGCGTAAACAACTCGATGGACAAAATGTAGGAAATGGACAGGGACCAGATCGGATCGGATGGGGAGGTCCGAACCGAACCGTTCGTGTGGCCCATCCATGATCCTCCCCCTTGCATCTGAACCGAGCCTGCATGATACGAGTTGACTTGAAACCTGGAGGAGATCAGGACCGACCCGATCCACCAGAAGTACTCTGATCCGATCCGCCATAGTACCCCGAACCGAACCGATGTACTACGATTGGACTTGGAGACTGCGATCCGACCCTGTGTGCTTTGGAAGAGGCCGATCCGAACAGCCACTAGAAGAAGACCACGATCCGAATTGCCACCAGATGAAGACCACGATCTGAACCGCTATGACATGAAGGCGATGATCTGAACCGATCTGATGAAGACCAATAACCCGAGATGCAAAGGTAGTCCGAAGGGAAGTTAGAGCTTAGGATCCAGTTGGGAACCAATGAGTTCACTTCATGATTAGGCTTTGCTGCGGGACGTGTGCTAAGGAGTTGTCGATGTTCATAACTTCGATTCACCATTGAAAAAGAATGATGGGCTACGTATCAGTGCAGAAGAGTCATCATGACTTGAGGGCCAAAGTGATCGTAGCAAGACTATGAGCTCGTGCAGTGGAGCCGTTGTGACTCCATGGGGCAGAGTGGACATAGTAAAGGATTAGTAAGGCTATGAGCCAGTGCAATGGGGTGTGTATGACTCCATGGGGCAAAATGGACATAGCGAAGGATTAGTGGCTATGGATCAGTGCAGTGAAGCCGTTGCGACTTCATGGGGCAGAGTGATCATAGCAAAGTATTGGGTGGTCGAAGTGGTGGATATCATATGCTTTACGCACTGAGTCAGAGATGTGAGGATGGTTGCTATGCTTGATTGTTTGCCATCACTATGACATGCACACCCCCACCCCCGTATGCTTGTACCCCATATGTTAGTGGAACCTTAGAGTGTTGTACAGTATGTAGTGCTAACTCTTTGGTTGCAAGTCCAGGTTTAGGTATGGTTTAATATACCTGTTATTGTTCTGTTTAGCTGCTTATTGCTTACGCCAGACTTTTGTTTGACCCAGAGTTTTATGTCTCTTCTTATTACTCTAGGTGCTCCTAAACGAGCAGACTAGAGACAGGTTTGCTGGTGATACACGAGTAGCTAATCCGGAGGCGAGCAGGAGGCTTCCACGTACGATATATACATATTCTCCCTGTGTCGTTGGTGGTCACTACTTGGGCATTAGTAGTGTACCTCCCTTATGTTGCTTTTACCTTTAGAGATAGTTTGAAAAGTTGTAATAATGATGATGTGGAACATAAACTGTATTTGGATTTTCCGCTGCTATGATAGTTTGTTTTCACTTATGCACCGCCTCACCTGTCTTATGTCAAGTATGTTGTTATTATATTTTGTTCTATGCACTGTGAGACATTATACAGGTTCCTTGTCGATTCTTCATCTTCTTCTTTTCCTTCTGACAACCGTCCCATGCTAACTGGACATGTGTACAGCGCACCTTTGGAGTAAATATCGGTTGGTGCTGGGCTGGCCGTCACATTTGGTATCAGAGCTCTAGGTTGCGTAGTTAACCTAGGAAAAGACACTGGGGAGAGATAGTACGTATATGAGAGTGCGTATTTGTGATTAATTTGGTTTCAAAAGCTATATATATACTATTAGTATAGCTAAGGATGAAGTCGCACTGCACCACTATGGAGATGGTTAATCGTTTTCTCTTTACAGATTGAACGATGAGCCGATACGCAAGAGGTGCTGGTAGAGGAGCCAATAATGGGAATGCTGCTGACATGAGGGCGATGTTTACTAACCTCATGAGAGAAATGCTTAGGGATGTGCAAGGGGCAGCTCCACATGCCGGTAATGGTGGTGGTCCAGTAGTGCAGGTGCCTAGGGTCGATTTTGCCAAGCTGTGCAAGGATTACACTAACCTTGGTGAGAAGCCGTTCCACGGAATGGAGTCGGACACGGATGTTCAGGATTGGTTGGATAGCTGTGATCGTATCTTCGAAGACTTGGGTATCGAGGATGCGATGAAGAGAAGGTTAGCGTCTCGTCAGCTGCAAGGGCGAGCGATGAATTGGTGGAATGCTATTAAGACTGCCACTCCAGAGGATCAGGTTACTTGGGATCAGTTTAAGGCTCGCTTTAGCGACAATTTTATCCCAGCGGCTCAGAAGTCGGAATTGTTTAGGAAGTTCTTGGAGCTTAAGCAGAATGGTAGGGCAGTCTCAGACTATATTGCTGAGTTCGACACCTTGTCGAAGTATGGATTATCCCTTATCGATACTCCTTAGAAGAAGAATGAGAAGTTCATTACTGGTTTGGATGGATACTGGGGGGAAAGGCTTATCAACCACATTGATGAGACTTTTGAATCGATTGTGGGAAAAGCTTTGAGATCAGAGAGTCTTTACCCTAAGTCAGAGACTGAGGTTGCATCTGTAGAAGGGCTGAAGCCGCAAGCAGGCGGTGGAGGCAAGAATAACACTCATAACAAGAGGAAGCAGAACCAAACTAAGGATGACTAGAAAAAGGGTAAGAAAGATGTTGAGTGCTTCAGTTGTGGTAAGAAGGGCCATTATGCCAAAGAGTGTCGGGCCGAGCCAGCGGATAGGAAGCGCTACAACTGTGGCCAAGTGGGACATCATAAGGATAAATGTCCGCAACCCCTTAAAGAGAAGCAGATTGTGAAAGCATATGCCATTAATGCTGTTCCTTCTTCGTCGAATGCCCCAACTACGGTGGAGAAAGGAAAGAATGTCATCATTTAAGGTATGCTTTCTATTCATGATGTACCTGTTCGAGTTTTGTTTGATACTGGGGCTTCCCGTTCCTTCATATCTAGTGACCTAGTAGATAGGTTGGGACTGGAACCCGAGATAGTCGATAGACCGTTGGTTGTGACGAACCCGATTGGTGGTTCGACTAACCTTAGTATGATTTGCCGAAATTTGGTCTTATCGAGTCATGGATGTATGTTTGTTTGTGATTGCTTTGTTTTTGGCTTTACTGGGTATGGCATTATATTGGGGGTCGATTGGCTCCAAAGGTATGGGGTGGTGGTAGACTGTGAGGGCTTTTTGGTGACAGTTAGGGCGGATGATGGGCGGAGGGTAGTGCTTGGTAGTCTACCTAGTGATGGGGTAATGACTAGTTTTATAAATTCCCTCGACATCCCGCATGATGAGTTGTCAGATGTGCCCGTGGTTGGCTAGTATCCAGACGTCTTCGACGAAGTGACCGGACTTTCACCACACCGAGAGATTGAGTTCCGTATTGATTTAGTGAAAGATGCCAGACCTATAGTTATGCCACTTCGTCGTATGGCACCAAGGGAGCAACGAGAGCTCGGGGTGCAAGTAAGCGATCTTTTGAAGAAGGGGTTTATTAGAAGAAGTGTCTCCGACCGGGGAGCACCAGTTGTGTTTGCCACCAAGGCAGATGGTTCGCTTTGTTTGTGTGTGGACTATCGCGAGTTGAATAAAGTGACGATGAAGAATAAATATCCCCTCCCGCGGATAGATGATTTGTTTGATCAACTGGAAGGAGCAAGAGTGTTCTCCCAGTTGGACCTCGCGACAGGATTTCATCAGCTCCGAGTAGCGGCTGAAAGTGTTCCGAAAATGGCATTTAGGACGCCGTCTGGATTCTTTGAGTGGTTGGTCATGCCATTTGGGTTGACCAATCCACCAGCATACTTCGTGGATCTTATGAATCGAGTATTCAGAGATTAGTTGAATAAGTTTGTTCTTGTGTTCGTAGACGACATCCTTGTTTACTCAAGGACAGAGGAAGGACACAAGGGACATCTGAGGATAGTGATGGAGGTGTTGAGAAAACAACAATTGAAAGCGAAATTTTCTAAGTGTCACTTCTGGAGGAGGGAAGTGAGATTCCTGGGCCATGTTGTTTCAGAGAATGGTATTGCCATGGACCCTGCGAAGGTGGCTATGGTACAGGATTGGTCTACGCCCAAGAATGCAACAGACGTAAGAAGCTTCTTAGTGTTAGCTGGATATTATCGTAAGTTTATCAAGGACTTCTCCAAGATAGCAGCACCGTTGACTCAGTTGACTAAGAAGAACCAAGCCTTCGTTTGGGACGGAGTGTGTGAGAATGCATTCAAGAGTCTAAAAGAAAAGTTGACGTGTGCGCCAGTGTTAGTCATTCCTAAAGGGATTGAAGAGATGACGGTATACACGGATGCTTGTGGTACCAGACTAGGTGCTGTATTGATGCAAGGAGGTAGGGTTGTAGCTTATGCTAGTCGGAAACTAAAGCCGCATGAGAAAAAGTATCCTACCCATGATTTGGAATTGGCAGCGATTGCGTCGCGTTGAAGATGTGGAGACATTATCTCTTGGGAGAAAGATTTGAGTTGTTTACCGATCATAAATCGTTAAAGTATCTCTTCTCTCAAAAGGATCTAAATCTCCGACCACAAAGATGGCTAGAATTCTTGGCTTCGCATGATTTTGATATCGCATATACCCATGGGAGAGGCAATGCGGTAGCCGATGCCTTGAGTAGGAGACATACCAGTTTAGGGGATATGTTTCTTGAATGGGAGCAACTGGAGTATATCGCAGGGTATGATTTCAGACCAAAGTGCGAATTGGATCCAGAGATATTAGCTAGTTTGACGATCAAACCCACTTTGATTGAGCGGGCTGGTTCCAGTCAGAGGGACGATCCTAATCTATTGGAAATCATCTCCAAGTTAGAAATGAATATTGACGGCGAGGAGATGAATTTGTATGGGCTTGATCGAGAAAGATGGCTTCGAAAGAATGAAAGACTAGTTGTACCCAACGTGAATGGTTTGAGAGATGAAGTGCTTAGGGACTGTCATCACTCAAAACCGACTATACACCCGGTGGTGATAAGATGTATCGAGACATGAAGCAGACTTACAACTGGGAAGGGATAAAAAGAGACGTTGGGAAGTTTATATCCAAGTGCATGAATTGCCAGCTAGTTAAAGCCGAGCAAAAGAAGCCTAGTGGTTTGTTGCAACCATTAGAAATTCCCGAATGGAAATGGGAGCAAGTCTCAATGGATTTCATTGATGGTTTACCAAGGACTAAATCGGGACACGATAGCATTTGTTAATTGTGGATCGATTGATTAAGAGTGCAAGATTTATACCAGTCAAATTGACCAGAACGGCAACTAAGTTAGCAGAATTGTATATGAAGTGGGTAGTGAGATTTCATGGAGTACCTAAAAGCATTGTGAGTGACCGAGACTCGTTGTTCACTAGTGGGTTTTGGAAGAGCTTACAAGAGGCTCTAGGGTCAGAATTATATCTCAGTATCGCGTATCATCCTCAAACCGACGGTCAGACAGAGAGGGTGAATCGTATATTGGAAGATCTCTTGAGAGCTTGCATATTGGATTTCAGTGGATCATGGGATGACCATTTGCATCTAGTAGAGTTTGCATATGATAATAGCTACCAATCCAGTATCGGTATGGCTCCATATGAAGCTTTGTACGGATGACCGTGCAACTCATCATCATGTTGGATAGAGACCAGTGAGAAGTTTGTGCTTGGACCAGATGTGGTAAGGGAAACTTCAGATAAGATTAAGATCATTCGACAACGGATGAAGGCTGCCCAGGATAGGCAGAAGAGTTATGCTGACAAGAGGAGAAGAGACTTAAAATTCTCCGTTGGTGACTTGGTGTTTGTCAAGGTTTCTCCGTTGAAGAGCGTGATACGATTTGGTAGGAGAGTCAAGTTGGCACCAAGGTTTGTTGGCCCATTCCCAGTTCTCGAACAAGTTGGGAATTTGGCGTATAGAGTTGACTTACCCAAGAAGATGGCGGGAGTTCACAACGTATTTCATGTTTCCTAGCTAAGGAAGTTCGTGTACGACCCAGATATGACTATTTCACCTAATCAGTTAGAGGACTTCGAAGTGGAACCTGAGGCGGTTGGGAACCGCAACCCGATTCGTATTATCGAGCACGATACGAAGCAACTTCGAAGGAAGGCGATGAAGCTAGTCAAGGCTCAGTGAGGCGAGAACGAGAATGACTGTACTTGGGAGACAAAGGAGAGCATTAGGAAGATGTATCCAAAACTCTTAGCCTAGTAGGATTTACCTTACAATTTAGTTATTCCGCATGCTAGGATAGACTTGTTTTGCATGTTTGATTGTTGTTTTATGACTGATAGGCATGCGGGACCCTTTATGTGTTTTGGTTAGGGAATTTTGGGGGCGAAATTTCTTGGGGGGAGAATGTAACAACCTGCATTCTATGCATCGAAGGATCGTAGAATATTTATTTCTTTCTTATATGAAGTCGTATGGTCATGTGGCTTTGGGAAACGACCATTGGGGTCATTTCCCATGTTCATGATTTTTGCCAATTTTTAAATAACCGTTCTGCCCCTAGCTGATCTTGTTTCATCCATAACTTCTGATTGGAAAGGAATTTTGACCTGAAACCACTTCCGTTAGATTCATTTGATGGTTTACCTTTCCATAGAGTGGTCATAATAGCCAAACGGACTTACCGTTTGGGAGATATGGCTGAAATAAGGTTTGGAAGGTGAAAAACTGCTTAACCGGACCAAATAGGGTGATTAGTGAATGGGCCCATAACCCATTTCGGGAATAGGGTTATGGGGAGGCTGAAAAGAATTAGGGTTTCATTCCATTTCAGTTTTCTAGCCTCCGTTTACCTCTTAGAAACCCTAAAAATGGCATCCAACCTCTAAATCACCTCTAAACCACTTTCTAATTAAGGATTAAGCTTAGCAACATCAAATCAAGGGAGATCTTCACCAAATCAAGATTAGAGCTGCTGTTTTGCATTAGTATTCGCGCCATATCAAAGATTTATTTCAGATCTAAGGTTTATTTGTGGCTACGGTGAGTGATTTGCATTGTTTTTCACTAATTACGGCTAATTAGGGTAATTAGCGAAGATTAGCGAAATTATAACTTAGAAAAATCTAGAAAAATTTGTAAAATTCCAGAATATTATTTTATGCCTCTGATATGAATTTGGGTTAATTTGGACTAATTTTGCTAATCCCGGAATTTAGGGGATTAAGGGGTGATTAGTGATAATTAGCGAAATTACGCGTCATATAAATCTGGAAAAATATTCAAAAATTCTAAAATGTTGTTTTAGACCTCTGTTGCAAAATTTGACTGATTTGGTTAAGTTTTACTAATCATGTCACTAGTTTTGTTTAAACATGCTTAAGGGAAAATATGGGTTTTGGCTATGTTTGATCCATTTTAACCTATAATATTGATGTTTTGGTGTTTGAGGTCACTTCTACTTGTTGCTATGACTTTATGGTATGCTTTGATTAGAATAGTTAGAATGGTCAAAAACGCCGTCGAATGGCGTAAACAACTCGCTGGACAAAATGCAGGAAATGGACAAGGACCAGATCAGATCGGATGGGGAGGTCCGAACCGAACCGTTCGTGTGGCCCATCCACGATCCGCCCCCTTGCATCTGAACCGAGCCTGCATGCTACGAGTTGACTTGAAACCTGGAGGAGATCAGGACCGACCCGATCCACCAGAAGTACTCCGATCCGATCCACCATAGTACCCCGAACCGAACCGATGTACTACGATTGGACTTGGAGACTGCGATTCGACCCGGTGTGCTTTGGAAGAGGCCGATCCGAATCGCCACCAGATGAAGACCACGATCCGAACCACCACCAGATCAAGACCACGATCTGAACCGCTATGACATGAAGGCGACGATCCGAACCGATCTGATGAAGACCAATAACCTGAGATACAAAGATAGTCCAAAGGGAAGTTAGAGCTCAGGATCCAGTTGGGAACCAATGAGTTCACTTCATGATTGGGCTTTCCTGCGGGACATGTGCTAAGGAGTTGTCGACGTTCATAACTTCGATTCACCACTGAAAAGCAATGATGGGCTACGTATTAGTGCAGTAGAGTCATCATGACTCGAGGGGCAAAGTGAATGTAGCAAGACTATGAGCCAGTGCAGTGGAGCCGTTGTGACTCCATGGGGCAGAGTGGACATAGTAAAGGATTAGTAAGGCTATGAGCCAGTGCAGCGGGGTGTGTACGACTCCATGTGGCAAAGTGGACATAGCGAATGATTAGTGGCTATGGATCAGTGCAGTGAAGCCGTTGTGACTTCATGGGTCAGAGTGATCATAACAAAGTATTGGGTGGTCGAAATGGTAGATATTGTATGCTTTACGCACTGAGTGAGGGATGTGAGGATGGTTGCTATGCTTGATTGTTTTCCATCACTATGACATGCACACCCCCACCCCCGTATGCTTGTACACCATATGTTAGTGGCACCTTAGAGTGTTGTACAATATGTAGTGCTAACTCTTTGGTTGCAGGTCCAGGTTCAGGTACGGTTTAGTATACCTGTTATTGTTCTGTTTAGCTGCTTATCGCTCACACCAGACTTTTGTCTGACCCAGAGTTCTATGTCTCTTCTTATTACTCTAGGTGCTCCAAAACGAGTAGACTAGAGACAGGTTAGCTGGTGATGCACGAGTAGCTGATCCGGAGGCGAGCAGGAGGCTTCCACATATGGTATATATATATATAGATATTCTCCCTGCGTCGTTGGTGGTCACTACTTGGGTATTAGTAATGTACCTCCCTTATCTTGCTTTTACCTTTAGAGACAGTTTGAAAAGTTGTAATAATGATGATGTGAAACATAAGCTGTATTTGGATTTTCCGCTGCTATGATAGTTTGTTTTCAGCTTATGCAATGTCTCACCTGTCTTATGTCAAGTATGTTGTTATTATATTTTGTTCTATGTGCTGTGAGACATTCTATAGGTTCCTTGTTGATTCGTCGTCTTCTTCTTTTCCTTCTGACGACCGTCCCATGCTAACTGGACATGTGTACAACGCACCTTTGGAGTAAATGTCGGTTGGTGTAGGGCGGGCCATCGCAGAAATGGTCTTTTATGTTGTAGTGGTACCTATGGAAACACCTATACCAATGTTGCTACAAGGTCGCAAATGTGTTGCCTTTGACTCTAAGGCCACACGACAAAAGGCAACCCAGAAAAAATGTTGCCTCGGATCATTTTTTGCCTATAGCATCACTTTTTGGCACTCCCTGCATCACTTCTTCGGTGTTGCAGTATGCAATATATGGCGTAGTGTACGGGTCGGTCTAGCCCACTTATTATCTTCTCGCATCTTCGTATACATTCTTGGACCGGGTTATTCTTCAATTTTTCGGAGCTGAAAGCCTTTTCCAATGGCAGCAAGGTTTCTTGAAGAAAGTAGATCTCGCATCAACCTTTGAGCTCGCCCGTTGCTGACATCTTCTACGACCCGATCAGTTTTTGCGTGTGAATCACAATGTTGACCATTAGAGACGGTTAACTTTAGATTCAAGCCTAGAACTTTATTACACTGGATTTAATTCAAAATTTTCACTCTTCTTCTCAGATCGTCAGCGTAAGTATCGGCATTAAGTTCCAGATATTGTTGGCTTTTGTTGACGATACATGAACTTTGCTCATTTGATTTGTATATGAAACTTGCATTTTTGATCCAAATTTTGTCAAGTTTTTAATGTAGGTCACCTAAAAGCTTATTGGTGATAATTTTGTTCTTGAATGCACACATGAAATGCTCTACTACATAGACTTTTTTGTGCTAATAAACGCTTCGGTTTTGAATTCTATAATTTGTCGTTGATAACGCCGTTCTAGTAGGTGATTGCCCAGTTTTAATTCGGGCTCGAGTGCGTAAAGTAAGGTAAAATCCGCGATGGATTGGTCGTGCCAATTCACACTGAACCACTTGCTTTAGAGGCTCGTTTAGCTATTGAATTTTACTGAAGCAGCACACACTTTCTAAAGCGAACAATGACAAATAGAACTTGTAATCAATGTGTTACTTGTGCCTTTTTTCACTACTACAACTTGTTTTGTAACAACAAAAACATTGCATGTTTTTGGGCTAATATTTTGTTATCAATTTCCCACATCAACGACAGATTAGTCAGTTCAAAAAACTTAGCTATGGTGAATTTTTGTATTGAATTGAATGAAGTGTTTTTACATAAATTTATCTTTTAGTCGAATGTTAGTAATTTGTCGAATATTATCTGCACAAATACGACATTCTAACTCGAATTCACACCGACGCTTGAGATCAACTAATAAACACAAGCTGACTATGGATTTTAAGCTTCGTTATTTTAATGACTTATATGATCTTGTACAAATTTACTGTTAGACCCAAAAGTGGTTCTAACACCCAAATTGATTAAAAGCAAATAAGATGAGATAAAAATAAAAATGAACACACAGGATTTATAGTGGTTCGGCGAAGAGATGCCTACGTCCACTTATCTTTCACTATATTCACTAATTCAGTTGTAAATACAATGTAATAGTCACTTGATTTCACTCATAACTCGCTTATATTCACTCAATAGATTAAAACAAATAATGAAAGAAGATTTGGATTCTCCGGGAGCAATGGAGTTCGGATTATGGAGGTGGTTGAATTCTTAAAGTGCTGAAAAAAGATCCTTCTCTTTGTCTCCAGACGAGGTATTTATATGTGTGAATTTGCTTGAAACTTGATCCGGGTCGGGGCCACATGTCGTCCATCCCACTATCTTCTGGTTCGGATGAACTATTATGTTGACAACGCATCAAAGGAACGGACGTTATAGGTAGGAACTGGTCACAGCCGGTCCGGATATCCAGGCGCTTTTGCAGGAGAATAATATGGAACATGGGCTCTGGTCGGAGACGCACAGATAAGGGGTTCGGATCGGGATATCCGATCCGACCCGGATTGGCTTGGATGCAACGCTCTCTTCTTCTCTAATCTACTCCGCTCCGATCCATTTTCGTGGCAAACAGGTGGCTTTCCGATCCAATTGAAATCATATTACCCTCCGATCCGATTAGATATACCTTACCAATTTCCTCAGCAGTAGTTCACCGATCCGAACAAAGGACTCTATCCGACCCGAACCGAAATGTTACTCTGACCCGACCCGAACAGCTGCTGCTATCCAATCAAGATTGTAGTGTCTTTTCCAATCCGAATTGAAGTCTTCTAATTAAAAATGCTCTTCAATGTCTGGTTTCTTGACTTTGTGTTGCCTAGTTCACAAAGTAGGCTAACACTTTGCCCCCTCAAAGGATGCTTCTGTGGGGAACGGAGCATGCTTTGACTACCATAGCGCAAAAGCTTCATCTTTCCTTTCGAATTCACACGTTAAGTTGTCGTACTTCATCCTGTTCGGTTCGGATTCCGACCCGAACGGATTTCTGGCTTGGGTCCCGACCCGAACAGATCTTCTTCCTCCTGTACTCTGCGATGAACCAGTGGGCCAAGCCGTATTACTGGGCTTTTCAAGCCGGTCCGATCGGGAATACGAATAGTCAGCTTGTTGTTTATATAAATTCACTTCTTCTTTCTTCTTTTCTTTCATTTATTGTTTTCGCCTGAGTTGATAACTGTTGCTTCTCATTCTGTAGGTGTTGAATCATCCGTAAAGACAGATGTAGCTCAAGGAGCTGCCGCTGGGACAAAGCCCGCTGATAGGGCCAAAGAAGGGGAAGACAAGGCTGCTTCTATAGGCTTGGGAGAAGGAAGTGAGCCAACTAAGGTCACCACTCCCCATGATGAAGAAATGATAGCAGCTTTAAAGGACGACGGAGGAGACGGGGGGCATGAAGAGGAACCGGAAGTTGCAATAACCGGGGAGTCGAAAAGCGCTGATGACGTTACCTTGGCTGCCATGAAGGCTGATCAAGACAAGCGCTTGCAATTAAAGGCCGAAGAACTAGACCCTGAGGTCCTCAAGCCCCTCGCAGTTGTGGATGCGGGATCAAGGTAAGTTGTTAAGCTCTCAACTAGATCTATTACAGAAGAACTTGCTAAAAAATCTTCTCTTGATTCCAGCGCCCCGCCATCCGGGAAGAAGTCTACTGGCTCCAGTACCGCATCTTCAGGGAAAAAGAAATCAAAACGAATCTTGACTGAAGCCGAGAAGGAAGCAAAGGATGCGGAGAAAGCCACCAAGAAATCCAAGGCTCATTCCAAATCTAAATAGTGGATTGCCCTGTATCTTTTTAGCATCTTTGTGAACCAATAATTACTGCTACAAAAGCAGCTCCTGCACTTTCTTTTTTAGCTATCTCCCTGTACAAATTCATTCATTTGTAAATAAAAATAATTCACTTTTTGCAAGGTTTATTTGTTTGTAGTTCTGCACTTATGTAAAAATGCATGTCTATAGTTATGAAACGAAGTTGTGGAGGGGGGAAATATGTGTATGCATACGTGTCCCCGGTTAATTCCCACAAATTATCTAATGCTTAATCAAGCAATCTGAATGCTCCCAATTCTCTGACGGGATAGCACTTCCTGTGTCGTCAGTACCTGTTGTTTTTTCTGGCATTTCTTTTATACTCTCTCTTTCTCTTGAGAGTTAGAGTTCGAGCTTAGTCATCTATTCATTCCCCGGTCTTTCAACGGGGAAAGATTTCTTTTTCAGCGCTCAGTCGAGACGCTTTTATACTCTCTCTCTCTGGAGAGTTAGAGTTACGAGAAGAATCTCTTTTTCAGCGCTCAATCGGAGACGCTTTTATACTCTCTCTCTCTGTGGAGAGTTAGAGTTACAAGAAGAATTTCTTTTTCAGCGCTCAGTCGGAGACGCTTTTATACTCTCTCTCTCTCTGGAGAGTTAGAGTTACGAATGTCGTTTTCTCATTCTTTTATGTCTTATCTGTCTTCAACCTTTTTAGGCTGTGAGTCACCCTGTACTCTATACCTACAACAGAATAATTAGCAAATGTATATATACATAGTGCATAAAGGTAAATAACACGCAATATTTTTATAGTGGTTCAGCTAAGTCGTAGCCTACATCCACTTTATAGTCCTTTATTCATATCGTCAGATTTTCCCAAGGCAAGTTGTGCCTTATTACAGAGTTCACAGGAAAAATAACAAAAAGTACATCATTTCTAATCCAAATATCGCATTAAGTGTTGGGCATTCCATGCTCGAGGGACTTCTTCGCCATTTACGGTCGTTAACTTGAAGGTTCCTTTTTCAAGTTTCCGTTGGATGACAAAGGGTCCTTCCCATTTTGGGCCGAGGTGAGGAAGGGATGGAAAATCTCTCTTTAGCACCAAATCTCCTGGTTCAAAAGTTCTGAGGCGAACTTTTTTGTCATAATAGCGTGCCATCTGACGCCGATGTCTTGCTGCACGCAAATCTGCTTCGTCCCTTTTCTCTTCGACTTCATCAAGAGACTCAAGTAAGAGCGCCCGATTCGTCATCGGGTCATAATATGTCACCCTGTGGGAAGGAACTTCCAGTTCAACTGGAATCACTGCTTCTGAGCCAAAGGAGAGAGAGAAAGGGGTACGACCGGTGGCTGTCTTAAATGTTGTTCGATATGCCCACAAAGCTAGGGGCAATTCGTCAACCCATCTTGCCTTTGCACGCTCTAACCGTTTCTTGAGGATGGATTTTATAACTTTGTTTATTGCCTCTACTTGTCCATTCGATTGCGGATAGGCAACCGCAGTATATCGCTTGTCTATCTTATACTTCTGACAGAAATTTCTGAATTCAGTACTATCAAACTGGGTTCCGTTGTCAGTTATAATCGTCCTTGGAATGCCGAACCGGCATATAATATTTCTGACCACAAAACTTATCACCTTTCTTGTTGTGATCTTGGTCAAGGGCTCAGCTTCCACCCACTTCGTAAAATAGTCCACGGCCACTATTGCATACTTAGCTCCTCCTTTAGCAATCGGTAAAACTCCAATGATATCAATTCCCCACGTGGCAAATGGCCAAGGACTCACCATTGATTTAAGTTGGGTCGACGGTGCCCTGGGGATTTTGGCGAATCTCTGGCACTTATCGCAGCGTCGTGAATAATCAGCTGCATCTTTATTGATCGTAGGCCAGAAGTATCCGCATCGCAATATTTTCTTTGCTAAAGTTTGACCTCCTGTATGATCTCCACACTCACCTTCGTGTACTTCTCTTAGTACACGCTTGATGTCGTCGTGTGCGATACATCGTAACAGGGGCATAGAAAATCCTTGCCGATAGAGAGTATCATCTTGTATGACATATCTGGTAGCTTTGCGAACTATAGCTCTTTTCTCACTCTTCTTTGATGGGAGTGTTCCATTCTTAAGGAAATTCTTAATTGGAGTCATCCATGACTCCTTCTCTGGTTCTGCATCAAAAGCGAACTCAATTTCCATTGACTCAAAGCTTGGCGACTCCAACGTTTCAATTGGAATTACTTCAGTCTCTTCTGGATTGTCGGAACTAGCCAGCTTTGCCAGTCTATCCGCTTTCTGGTTTTCAACTCTGGGAATATGTGTTATGTTGTACCGATCTAAGCTATTCAATAGCTCTTTCACTTTCTTGAGGTAGGCAATAAGTCGAGGTCCTCGAGCCACGAATTCCTCTCGCACTTGACAAACAACAATTTTAGAGTCACAAAATATGTCCATCATTTTTTACTCCGAGGTCTTTAGCAAGCTTCAGCCCGGCGATCAGGGCTTCATATTCTGAGTCATTGTTAGTTGCCGAAAATTCTAATCGCAGGGCGTAATATAACGACCGTCCTTTGGGAGTGACTAAGACAATTCCAGCTCCGGACCTTCGGTCATTCTTGGCTCCATCTGTATATAGTTTCCACGGATTCATCTTTAGTTCATCCTCGGATTTAACCACTCTGTCATTGATTATTTCCTTCTCTGGAATGGTGAATTCCGCAATAAAGTCTGCTAGAGCTTGCCCCCTGATTGACTTTCGTGGTTGAAAATTCAAATCAAACTGACTTAGTTCTATGTTCCATTTGATCAACCTTCCCGATGCCTCAGGCCTCTGTAACACCTGCCTTAACGGCTGGTCAGTGTATATGGTTATTGGATGGGCTTGGAAATAGTGACGAAGTTTTCGGGATGCGATCAGGAGGCTATAAGCAAGCTTCTCAATTTTTGGGTAGTTGCGCTCTGCCGCTGCTAATTTCTTACTTACATAATACACTGGCCTTTGTACTTTGTTTTCTTCTCGAACCAGGGCTGTGCTGACAGCGTGAGCCGAGACTGCCAAGTAAACAAACAATTCTTCATGATCTATGGGCTTTGATAAAATTGGCGGTTTCTCTAGCAGTTCCAACAGATTTTGAAAGGCCTCAACACAATCCGGAGTCCACTGGAAGTTCTTCTTTCCCCTTTTTATCAAATCAAAAAACGAAACACATTTATCTGTGGCTTTGGAGATGAATCTACTCAGCGCCGCTACTTTCCCTGCAAGACTTTGGACGTCTTTAATTCTCCTCGGTTCTTCGATGTTTCTAATCGCTGCTATCTGGCTAGGGTTGATTTCAATTCCTCGGGAACTCAAAATGAAGCCAAGGAACAACCACTCCAAATGAGCATTTCATAGGATTCAATTTCATCCGGTACTTTCGCAAGATACCAAACATTTCCGCTAAGTCTTGCGTATGGCTGGAAGACTGCTTTGATTTGACAAGCATATCATCCACATAAACTTCCATAGTTTTTCCTATTTGATCATAAAACATTCTATTTACCAAGCGCTGATAAGTAGCTCCAGCGTTTTTTAATCCGAATGGCATTACAACATAACAATATAACCCCAAATTCATAATGAAGCTCGTATGTTCTTGGTCTGGTACGTGCATAGGAATTTGGTTGTATCCAGAATATGCGTCCATGAAAGAGAGAAGTTCATGACCTGCTGTCGAGTCTACAAGCTGGTCAATCCTGGGAAGCGGGAAACTATCTTTCGGGCAAGCTTTATTTAAATCTGAAAAATCAATGCAAGTCCGCCACTTTCCGTTTGGCTTCTTTACTAAGACGGGATTCGATATCCAGTCGGGATATGTCGAATCTCGAATAAATCCATTCTTCTTCAACTTCTCTAATTCCTCTTTGAGAGCGGCCGACCTCTCTGGGCCCAGCGTGCGTCTCTTTTGCTTCACAGGCAGATGCTTCGGATTTATATTCAATTTGTGACTTATAATGGATGGTGATATCCCACACATGTCAGCATGGGTCCAAGCGAATACGTCTAAGTTTGCCTTCAAGAAGTCCGTTAGTTCTTTAGCTCGACGTGGATCCAATTGAGAACCAATTTTCAAAACTTTTGTCGGATCAGCTTCATCAATGGGAATTTCCACTGTCGCTTCATTAGGAGTTGCATTCCTAGCCTCTGGTTCCTCGTTTTTTCTGGGATCCAGGTCTTCAGGTGTTCCTTTGGGCAACTCCTTTGGGGTCAATTTCTCTGATTGCTATGCCGAGTCCCCTTTTGAGGGAGACGAGGCATCCTTACTCTCAACGTTAAGTCCTTTCATCAACATCTTTAACTCGGCCACATAGCAGGCCCGTCCGGAAACCTGATCCCCTCTCATTACTCCAGTTCCGGCTTCGGTTGGGAACTTAAGTAACAGGCACCAAGGGGCGATACAAACTCTAAATTCAGCGAGGGCAGGTCTCCCCAAAAATGCGTTATAAGGCGAATCTACGTCCAATACTACGAACTGAAGCATTCGCACTCTTCTACGTTCTCCTTGCCCTAGGGTCACGGGCAACTCTATGTATCCCATGGGAGCTGTCGACGCCCCGTTGAAGCCTCTAATCCATCCTTCACAAGGCTTCAGATCTTCGGACTCAAGCTTCATCTGATCAAATGACTTCTTGAACAAAATATTAACGGAACTTCCGTTGTCTACTAATACCTTATGGACCAAGGCCGGCCCAATGGTAGTAGTAATAACCAACGGATCATTGGTGGGTGATTGTATCCCAGTATTGTCTCGGCTTCGAAATACCACGTCGTCAAACATGGTCTTCTGTTGTTTTATGGGGGTGACATCTTCCAAATCATCACCTTCATTCACATCTAGATGTTTGGCAGCATTCACATATTGATCCATTGATCTGAAACTTCGGATTGCCGGGTGAGGTCCGCCTACTATGGAGTTGATGACAATTCCTTTACCTTTCTGCTGCGCTGTAGGCTTGGGAGCAGGTAGGATCTGTTTTGGAGCCTGCTCTCCTTGCCCCCTGTCCCTCGGGGCAACCTTGTACTCATCCAACTTTCCTTCACGCAGCAGCTTCTCAATCACATCCCTCAAATGCCGACATTCATTGGTCGAATGCCCGTGAGTTCCATGAAACAAACAAAACTTCCCTGTCGCCATTTCTTTCTCGGTCGAATCACGAGGTGGCGGTCTTTTGTATTGTAACACATTATACATATCCAGGTAAATATTTTCCAGGGTGTCGTTCAATGGTGTATAATCCTCGTAGTTCTGGAATCAGGGTCTTTTGTTAGGGTCGCTTCCCCTATTTCTGTTTCTTCTGTTACCGTTTGGATTACGGTTACTGTTGTTGTTACCCCCGCTTCCAGCATTGTTGTTTCCACCCTTGTTTCCTACATTTACTTCAACCTTGCCAGAACTTTCCCCAGACTGCTTTACGGCGATGTTACTCTGCTCATTCTCCTTTGAAGCCGTCTCAGACTTTCTCTTTCGGTTTGCCCTGGCCTCCTCTCGTCTTAGATAAATATCGGCTTTTTCGTAGAATATCTCCCTTGTGGAGGGTGTTTTCCCAGAAAGGTAGTCTCCAAACTCAGATTCAGGATCGACTCCTTCCTTCAATGCCATCAGAATAGTGGGCTCATGCGGGTCACTGACCTCAGTTACAGCTTGGTTGAAACGATCAAGATATGCCCTTAAAGATTCTCCTGATGCCTGCTTGATTCTCGATAATTCAATAACACTTTTGGACATTCGGGCATGTAGTCGGAACTGGTTCATGAAGCGCTCGCTTAGTTCCTTGTAATTCGAAATCGAACGAGGAGGAAGTCGGGTAAACCAGAACAATGCCACATCTTCTAAGTAGATTGGGAATGCTTTGCACTTCACTTCATCAGGGGCAGCAGCGACATTCAAGAGCCACGAATACCGCATCAAATGCTGTCCCGGATCAGTCCTTCCGTTGTACTTGTCCATCTATGGCAAGTTAAAGCGTCGGGGAAATTGGAAGTCGAGGATATCGTCGGTGAAGGGAGTATGGCTTCGCTCAATGCCATAATCTTCATTTGTATAATTCCGGCTCTCTGACATGATCTGGCGAACCATTGCCTGTACATCAGCATTAGTTAGGGGCCGCTCAGGTTCCATGGCCCTAGCATCCGAGTTCCTTCTGGGCTCTTGTTCAGGAGATGCCCTTCTTCTTCGTGCTGGCTCTGCTCGATTCCGTTCCCTGCGCTCCCGGTCGATCTCGGGAGGAGGGGACTGGAGTCTTTGTCCCCGAGTGTGGTCATTGTTTCCCAGTGCTCGTGCAATGTCCTCACGAGATCCCAAAGATCCAAATGTCAGCTGCTCCACGTTCTGAGGTCGTTCGAGTGGCCTTCGTTCATGGGGCCTCTCTTCCTCGGAAGATGAAGATTGATCCACTGGTGTGTGACGAACCGGTGATGGAGTTCTTTGTCGACGGAGTTCACTAATCTCCCGACTCATGAGCCTCATATTTTCCTGCATCATGAGATTAGTGCGCTCGTGAACTTTCATAGCTTCCCTTGTGCTCTCAAGCATGTCAAGCAAGCGCGAGAAATCTCCTTGAGTGATGGGCGCAGATGGATTGACCTGATCACCAACCCTGGTGGCTGGAATCGGAGCATTCGTAGGGACTCGAGTAGAGGTTCCAGCTTCACCAAGGATCGGGTCGGATCGGAGGTAGGAGGTCGGATCGGATCGGAGCTGGGGAGCCTGGTCGGATCGGTACGAAGCAAGCAGCTCGGGTCGGTTCAGATTGGGGGAATGCACTGCTTCAGAATCTCCTACCCGGATCGGATCGGAGCTCTCCCCCTGCTGTCGGCTCGGATTTCCTGCATTGGTTCTTCCTGCTGCTGAACTCTGCCCCCGAGACCTTGTTACAACCGCATTTTGCTGATCTTCGCCAGCTCCATTTCCTCGAACAGACTGAACTTCTTTGCCTTTTCCTTTGGCCATGACTCTTTGACAATCACTTCAACAAATATAAAAAAGCGGAAAAACTTAAGGATTTACTTCTTTGAACTCAACGGTCCAAAAAGTAGAGAGAAATCCCGGAAAATAAAGAATTTAGATGAGGTTCTCAGTGAAAGCACCAAAATGTTAGACCCAAAAGTGGTTCTAACACCCAAATTGATTAAAAGCAAATAAGATGAGATAAAAATAAAAATGAACACACAGGATTTATAGTGGTTCAGCGAAGAGATGCCTACGTCCACTTATCTTTCACTATATTCACTGATTCAGTTGTAAATACAATGTAATAGTCACTTGATTTCACTCACAACTCGCTTATATTCACTCAATAGATTAAAACAAATAATGAAAGAAGATTTGGATTCTCCGGGAGCAATGGAGTTCGGATTATGGAGGTGGTTGAATTCTTAAAGTGCTGAAAAAAGATCCTTCTCTTTGTCTCCAGACGAGGTATTTATAGGTGTGAATTTGCTTGAAACTTGATCCGGGTCGGGGCCACATGTCGTCCATCCCACTATCTTCGGGTTCAGATGAACTATTATGTTGACAACGCATCAAAGGAACGAACGTTATAGGTAGGAACTGGTCACAGCCGGTCCGGATATCCAGGCGCTTTTGCAGGAGAATAATATGGAACATGGGCTCTGGTCGGAGACGCACAGATAAGGGGTTCGGATCGGGATATCTGATCCGACCCGGATTGGCTTGGATGCAACGCTCTCTTCTTCTCTAATCTACTCCGCTCCGATCCATTTTCGTGGCAAAAAGGTGGCTTTCCGATCCAATTGAAATCATGTTACCCTCCGATCCGATTAGATATACCTTACCAATTTCCTCAGCAGCAGTTCACCGATTCGAACAGAGGACTCTATCCGACCCGAACCGATATGTTGCTCTGACCCGACCCGAACAGCTGCTGCTATCCAATCTAGATTGTAGTGTCTTCTCCAATCCGAACCGAAGTCTTTTAATTAAAAATGCTCTTCAATGTCTGGTTTTTTGACTTTGTGTTGCCTAGTTCACAAAGTAGGCTAACATTTACACACTTAGGAAATGCGTACTAGTGATTTATTTCCAGCTTCCTAATGGAGAAGCTTTGGATATTTGTGCCTCTGCTTGGGAGGTTGTTAGCCTTCACTGTGGGAAGTGCTTTTACTGCTCAGTGTTTGGCTGCCTCGTTGATTAGTTATGACATCGGAAACTTCATTTGATGCCCCTATTGTGGAGGGGTCATTTATAATCCAACATTCGTCTTCTCCCGCCAGCATTCGAGACTTCATTGAACATCATAGATCTCTAGTGGAGTGGTTGCTTTTCCATGGAAAGGATTTTTGGTCATCGCATCATTTCGCGAAGCGAACACCAGTCATCGCAACGGATACACTTAACTTGGTTAGCGCTCGCATCCAGACCGAGTGGTTCTTTTACCTCAACTTGGTGAGGTGCCCCTTTTTAGTGAAGTTTTTGCGAAGTACGGGCTGCATCATTCCGCGAATCGAACATCAGTCATTGTGTCGGATACACTTAACTTGGTAATCGCTCGCATCCTGACCGAGCGGTTATTTTTCCTCAACTTGGTTAGGTTCCCTTTGTTAGCAAAACTTTTAGAGGTATGGGTTGCATCATTCCGCGGAGCGAATATCAGTCATCGCATCGGATATGCTTAACTTGGTAAGCGCTCACATCCAGACCGAGTGGTTCTTTTACCTCAACTTGGTGAGGTTCCGTTTATTAGCGAAACTCCGCAAGGAGAGGGTTTCATCGTTCAACAGAGCGAACATCAGTCATTGTGTCGTATACGCCTTATGTGACACCCCACGTCCGTAAACGTCAATCACAAAGGGAATGCATTAAGTTTCGTGAAGAGTTTTTGGTAAACAACATAAAATATTACAAGACAGATATAAAATTTTGCAGCGGGATAAAAAACAACTTTAGTAATCAAAAGAAACTGTGGTCCAAAACATCACTTGTCTGTAACATAAAAACCCATTACAACATAAAAGCTACTATCTTGTACTTCAAAAATATCATAGCACATAAAAGAAGTAAAATTCCCCAAGAACAAAATATAACCATAGCAACAAGGATAGGAGCTTGAGTCATACATGTCAGCAGCTCTAGCAAAAGTCAGCAGAATCACAGTCAAGCCTGAGCGTTTCCTCCCTGAGAACCTGGGAGGGGGGAGGGGAACGGAAGAAAGAAGGAGAAACAAAAAGGGTCAGACATAAAGTCTGGTGAGTCTAGTTACTTTTAACCAGTAAATAAATAAAAGTAACATGGTAGGCATATTAACTGGATAAGAGAGATCATTACATAAATGGCAGGCATGACAAGGCAGACAGGATAGGGTATATATATACTTCTAATGATAACTCTGCACTATTACTAGTATAACCAGAATGAGATGAACCCTTCCACTACAAGTTTGTAGACTTAGGGCATACGTCCAAGTGTACCCTAATCACTACCCTAATCGATCGGCTCCCTACCCTATAAATACCCTGTGCTGGCCCCACAATAGGAGGTATCACTTCCTAAAGTGGAAACCCTTCATTTCCCAAGACGTGCACAACCATATCACTGGTGTCACGGTCGTCTTGTCCCCCTCTACCCGGCTCATGCACGCACATGACCCAGCCAGTTTGCGCCGCCCACACAGTCCTTTACGTTTGGATCTCTTACAATTAGTTAAGCATGCCCCTTCTCCGACCTAGTTCGGAGTATATACTTGATACCAACTCCGAGTTACGGGCTGAAACGAGTCCCACACAATATGATACAACTTCTCCCCCTTGTCTTGTATCCCCCCACTAGGTTTTCACTGACTATGTATATCAATAGGTGTCTTTAATTGCATAGCCGTATTTATTTCTATAAGTTATGCTTACCCTAGAAGGTGTCTTTAGTGATATAATTTATTTCTATAAGTTATGCTTACCCTAGAAGGTGTCTTTAGTGATATAACTTTATTATTTCCACTGGTTATGTATACAACTAGGTGTCTTTAATTACATAACCTTACTGGGTTAAGTTTGTGGCTCTTTATAAATATTACCCACCCCCTTAGATTTACTTAACCTGCCCTCTTTACTTAATAAGTTTACTTAACCCCAACTTAAGTCTATATTCACACAATCCCTATGGATTAGATTTGGTTAGGTAGTCCAATTCTTTATCATGTCCATTTACAGTTTCATAATGGGCCAGACCTCCTACATTAGGCCTACAACATGTGGATGTTGGATATGCCGGTCGGGTCCGGACAGACTTATTCCACAGTTTGGCCTAACCTCGCATCATAGCCCGATTCATACTTACGTACTTAGACCTCCCACATTAGGTTCAACATTAGTGACTGTTGGATATGCCAGTCAGGTCCGGGTAGACTTCCACCACTAATGCAACCTAACCTCGTGTCATAAGTACAATAACAATTCCTAATAGTAATTACTAAACATTCCATTTTCAATTAATTAATCAATTAATTAAGCCTTTCCTTTTATAGGTATCAATACCTACTTTACCCAATACTTTGAATTACATATCCAAAAATGTTCATATTCAAATTATGCCATTTTTAACCCTTTTTCCCCCGTTCTTTAACTAGTACCCTCACAAAATTGGCAGCATGCCCAGGCTAGACAATAGCCTAGTCATGAACGATAATAGGGAAAATAATGGGAAAGTGACCAAAATGATCATCTTGGCATAAACATAAACTAGTATGATAATAAGGTGAACATACATACTGGCATGGACATGAAATTGTCATCATGACAAGGTGATAATTTAGATCATATAAAATAGATCTAACATGATAACATAAGATGATAATTTAGATCACATAAAACAGTTCTAACATGATATCATAACGTGACAATTTAGATCACATAAAATAGATCTAACATGACAACATAAGGTGACAATTTAGATCACATAAAATAGATCTAACATGACAACATAAGGTGACAATTTAGATCACATAAAATAGATCTAACATGACAACATAATGTGACAATTAAGATCACATAAAATATATCTAACATGATAACATAAGATGACAATTTAGATCACATATAATATACCTAATGTTGACAACATAAGGTGACAATTTAGATCACATAAAATAGATATAACATAACAACACAAGGTGAAAATTTAGGTCACATAAAATCGATCTAACATGACAACATAAGGTGACAATTTAGATCACATAAAATAGATCTAACAAGACTAAAGATTTAGATCTACACAAAATATCCACATGATAATTAGATCCAACATAATTAAAGATTTAGATCTACATAAATTAGATCTAACATAATTAAAGATTTAGATCTACATAAAATATCCACATGATAATTAGGTCTAACATAATTAACGATTTAGATCTACATAAAATAGATCTAACATAATTAAAGATTTAGATCTACATAGAATATCCACATGATAATTAGATCTAACATGATTTAGATCTGCATAAAATGGATCTAACATATATAAAGATTTAGATCTCCATAAAATGTCCACATGATAATTAGATCTAACTAATAAATCTATCATAACATATCATAAGATATGATAATAGCATAGAATAGATCTACCATATCATAACATAAAACATGATAATAGCGTAGAATAGATTTATCATGTCATAACATAAAACATGATAATAGCATAGAATAGATCTATCATGTCATAACATAAAACATGATAATAGCATAAAATAGATTAATCTTGTCATAACATAAAACATGATAATAGCATAGAATAGATATATCATGTCATAACATAAAACATGATAATAGCATAGAGTAGATCGATCATGTCATAACATAAAACATGATAGTAGCATAGAATAGATTTATCATGTTATAACATAAAACATGATACTAGCATAGAATAGATTTATCCTATCATAACATAAAACATGATAATAGCATAGATCCAAATCATAGTCTTTCATAATTCACTTTTATTAATTTAAACCTAAAAATAACTATACTCACAAGGATTGGACCTATGATAATAGAAGGAGAAAACTGAAACTTAAATCTCAGAATTTGATGTGCAAAACTGATAATTGAAGAAAGCAGATCCGTCTTAGTTCGCACTCCAGTAGAGTTTAGCCGCCATTGTTTCTTTGTGAAGAAAACAATGGAATTGAGGTGATTTTATAGCCGCTAGGTTTCAGAGATCGAATTGCCACCTCAGCCCTAAAAGGGGATTGGGTAATGGGCCACTATCCACATGAAAAAGGGCCGAATACCCAAAAACTTCTATCGTTCATAATTTCTTCATACGTTATCCGTTTTATGCAAACCAGATGTCTTCCTGACCAGAATTTTGAGACGGACGTAATGACGTAATAATTTCCTGTAATTCTTAATTTTGAATTAATTATTCTTTAATTTCTCTTCTTTAATGTTAACACAATTACAGGGTGTTACATTCCCCATACTTAAAGGATCTCGTCCCCGACATCTCCAAGTTGGGAGAATGCATATCCTACCATCCATTATCCATCTACTCACCCATCAATCACTGACATCCATTATCCTAAAGGATTTCTTATGCTTTCGTGAATATATGAAAATGTGTGTGTGTGTATATCCCGACACTAGTGCGAAGATCAGGCAGTCTACTGATTCAGTTGACCTCCTTAATGCAATGTATGTTAGTGCCATGAATCCAATATGTATGCAAATAAGCCTATTATGACATATAAGCTCTACATGTGTGCACATTCATTCGTCCAAATGCAACATCCATATGCTAGTTCATCCATTTCCATCCATATAAGAAAAGAAAATGCACATACATCCATATGCGGTATGAAAGTGATTGAGCCGATCTCAGTGCCTAATGTGTGTGTGTGTGTGTGTATGCGTCCACAAGCAACCACTAGCAAACACTTTCATCCATCAAACATAGCATGTTTCATACACATGTTTACATCCATAGGATTCCTATCTAAAGGTCGAAAAATACTATGGATAAAATATACTCAAATGAATAGAAACAGGTACTGATAAAGCTTTGGAAAAAGGAGTTAAGAACATACCCTTGAAGAGAAAAGGTTACGAAGCACGAATCTTGTCTACGTTCTCCCAAGTCGCATCCTCTCTGTTATCTCCCCAATGAACCTTCAGCAGCTTGAGCTCTTTATTGCGAAGCTTATTAAATTCTGATTCAAGAATACGGGAAGGAACTCGCCTGGCTGTCGCCTCCCGTTCCACTTCTACCTCTTCCAATATACTCGGCTCAACAACTTCCGCGGTGTCATGCAAGCGCTTCCGCAGATGAGAAATATGGAAAACATCATGAACACCAGATAGATTTTCAGGAAGCTTTACCTTATAGGCCATTTGGCCAACCCTCTCGGTTATGGGAAATGGTCCCACAAACCTAGGTGCCAACTTCCCTACTGATCCGAAGCGAAACACATTCCTCGGAGGTGACACTTTGATAAAAACCAAGTCTCCTACTTCAAAATCGAGGTCAGTATTTCTATTGTATGCATAGGATTTTTGCCTATCCTGACCTGTCCTCATCCGCCATCGAATAAGGTCAATCTTTTCGAATGTTTCTCTAACCATATCTAGTTTAAGTAATAATCTTTCTGTAGATTCCCACCAACAAGTTGGTGATTTACAGGGTCGTCCGTACAATGCTTCGAAGGGTGCCATGCCGATGCTGGCCTGATAGCTGTTGTTATAAGCAAACTCTACTAAAGGAAGATGCTCTTCCCAAGTCCCTTCGAAGTCTAGGATACACAGCCTTAAAAGATCTTATAGAATTCTGTTCACCCTCTTCGTTTGCCCATCGGTATGAGAATGACAAGCGGTGCTCAAACACAACTGTGTACCTAATGCTTCTTGAAAGCTCCTCCAAAATTCGCTGGTAAAGATAGGGTCACGATCGTTCACGATGCTAGAAGGAAACTCCATGAAGACGAACTATCTCTCGGACATAAATTGCTGCTAACCATGACGTCGTCCTCTTACTCTTAACCGGAATAAAGTGAGCGCTCTTAGCGAGTCTATCTACCACAACCCAGATACTGGTGTTGCCTTTCTTCGATCTAGGCAAACCATACATGAAATCCATAGAGATGCTTTCTCATTTCCGCTGAGGAACCTCCAAAGGATGAAGTAAACCACTGTGCTTCTTTTGCTCAGCTTTGACTTGCTGGCAAACTAAACATTGGGAAACAAATCCGACCACATCTTTCTTCATCCCAGCCTAAAAGAAAACCCTCTTCATGTCCCTATACATCTTATCACCGCCTGGATGAATGGTCATCTTATAATGATGGGCTTCTTCTAGTACTTCCTTTATTTAGCTTCCAGTTTGAGGAACACAAAGCCTTCCATCTCGTCGCAACCACCACTTTTCATATGTGGCATATTTATCGAGGTGACTAGAAGTCTCCCCTCTTCTGAGCTTATCCATGATGTCTAAAATCTGCGGTAACCTTGTTGCGAAGCTCCTATATGGTCCATAAGAGTTGGTCGTATCTCCAAGGATGCAAATAAATCAGGCAAAATCTCGATGGAGGGTCTAAAATCAAAAGCTAATATGAACTCCAAGTTCTTAGCGGATGTAAGGCCATCCTCTGCCTACTTAGTGCGTCTGTTACTACATTACCCTTGCCAGGAGTACAAGCAATCCCCAAATCATAAGAAGCTAAGAACTCCATCCACATTTGTTGCCTTAAATTGAGGTCCTTCTGCGAGAATAGATATTTGAGAGATTTATGATCAATTCAAACCTCTCTCCAAGTAAATAATGACGCTACGTCTTCAATGCGAATACTATGGCAAGCTAGCTCTAGATCATGGGTGGGGTAGTTGTTTTCATAAACTCTCAACTGTCTACCCCCATAACATACTACTTTCCCTTCTTGCATCAGAACCGCACCAAGCCCTGTACCACACGCATCAATGTAAACGATAAACACTTTATTCCCATTAGGCAGGGTCAAGACTGGGGCTGTTGTAAGAGCCCTCTTCAAACGTTGGAAAGTGACATCACAATCTATATCCCACGAAAATGCAGAGTTCTTCTTTGTTAGCCTGGTAAGTGGGGCTGATATCTTTGCGAAGTCCTTAATGAACTTCTTATAGTAACCTGCCAACCTAAGAAAGCTTCTCACCTCGGTTGCATTTTTAGGATATGCCAATCCTGTACTGCAACAACCTTCACTGAATCTACAGCTATCCCTTCTTTGGAGACTACATGCCCCAAGAATCTTACATCCTTTCTGTAAAAATGGCACTTGGAGAACTTTGCTTTAAGCTGATGGTCACGGAGAGTTTTCAAAACTTCTCTCAATTGCTAGGCATGCTCTTCTTTGCTTTTGGAGAAGATCAAAATATAATTAACAAAGGCTACAAAAAATTTATTTTGGGACTCCCGGAACACCCTACTCATCAAGTCAACAAAATAGGCGGGAGCATTCTTTAGCCAAAAGGCATAACCATCCATTCAAAGAAACCATCCGGAGTCCTAAAGGAAGTCTTATCTATGCTTTCCTCAGCCATCCTCAACTGGTGGGACCTCGTAGCCAAGTCTAACCGGAAAAATACCGTGGCACCAACAAGCTGATCAAATAAATCATCAATCCTCAAAAGCGGCTACCTATTCTTCTTAATGAGTATATTCAGCTCCCTATAATCAACACACAAATGAAGCGAACCATCCTCCTTTGTTGCGAATACTACTGGAGCACCCCATTCAGAAATGCTTCGTCTGATAAACCCTTTCTCAAGTATCTCACCGACTTTCTTACTCAGTTACCTCCTTCCCCTTGGATCCATATGGCACACTAGCAATGCAACTGGCTTTGAATTGTCCACCAGATATATACGAAAGTCGATCTCACGCCTTGGAGGTAAACCCCGAGCCTCATCAAAAACATCGAAAAAATCCTGGACTACTAGAACAGATTACAGATTGTCGATTGGTGCATCAAGAGATTCTAGGAAACTAAGGATAACCGACCCTTGTGGGTCACCCAAAACCTCGAGGGTTCTCCCACGATAATTCAAAAGCCTAACAACCCTCTTTTCACAATCCAGAACGACACCTTACGTTGTAAGCCAATCCATTCCTAGAATCAACCCGTAGCCCATAAACCTGAGCACTTACGCATCGCATTCAAATTCGATGCCTAACATAGATATTTTCAACCCCCGACAAATAATAGATAAATGAGCCAAACAAACAATAGGGTTTGAGACAACTATGGGATCCACTACCATACGAATAATTAAGTGCAGAGATTCAACTACATAACTTGATATAAATGAGTATGAATCACCAAAATCAAAAAGGGTTCTAATAGGATTGTTTGATAGAGAAATTAAACATTCCACATAATTTTTTCTACCTCTATCAGGAGCACTGGTCGCGAAAGCATGCACCTGCGCTCTAGAAGTTCCTATCCTTTGACTTTGTCCCTGCGATCTCTGTTTCTTTGGGCACTCCTTAGCGAAGTGTCCGACTTCTCCACTATTGAAACAGTTGTTCTTTCTCCTCTTACAGTCTTTAATTGAGTGACCTTATTTCCCACAATTGTGACATTTTCTCTTATCCTTACCTTTGTCATTCTTCCCTCCTTTCTTCTTCTGTTGTTGTTGCTGCTGTTGTTTCTACTGTTGCCATTGCCCGTTCTTGGGCCACACCTTCCTATTTTGCGATGTCCCCTCAGTCTTTACTTCCTTCTTTTCTCCCTTGTCCTCCTCATGCATTATGGCCATATCGACAAGCTTTTCAAAAGTGGCCCCCATTGGAATATGGGACATGGCTAACCCATGAAGGGGTTCATTCATCCCTTTAGCAAACCGCAAAGCCTTTTTACGCGGCGTATCCACCAACTCTAACCCGAACCTTGCTAGCTGGTTGAACCTTGCTAGCTGGTTGAATTTGTTCACATTTTCTGGTTGAATTTGTCCACAAGCCATTTCCGAGCTTCTACGAATGTCTCTTTCCCATGGAATGGCTTCCCTCCCATAGCAAGGAAGTCTTTGCAGATCTTGGTGAAGTTATATGCTCTTGGAGGGGGGAGGAGGAGGAATGACTGGTGCAGTTGGGGGAGGAACATTTCGTTGGTCTTCGGCAGGCCCCGTGGCCTCAAGATACCTTCGAAACAATTCAGGTATCGTAAATGTGATGATCCCAAAACCCCGTGACACGGTGTTAAGGATAATCATTGGAATATAACACATTAATCATCATTAGCCAGATCACAGATAATGGCATAAACAGAAAATAGAATAATTCACACACATATGACAGCAGAATCATATAGATATCATCACATCAGAGAAGCACAGTACATGATACAACTTAGTGCATAATGATACATAATCAGTCACCATCGCCTGAGGCAGAATCATACATAAAGAGTACACAAAAGGAATATCAGTCTACATCTCCAATGGCGGAATCATAATATAGATACAATAATGGCGGAGAAAATCCAAGTCAGCACGGTGGAGTCAAGCCTCGCCATGAGCCAAAAGGTGCGTCAGAAACCTGTAACTAGGCTGCCCGTGTGAAAATGAGGGCACCTGAGTTTGCAAGGTGAAACAAACTACGAGTCAGTCATGGGACTGGTATGAGAAATCTACTCAACTTATTAACAACAATAATAAGGCAAATCAAAGGACCACGCCACTTTCGCGGAACAGGTTTACTCCAATGAGTGCTAGTGCATGAAATAAAATAAATAATTAAATCAACGCAATGCTTTTTATAAAATGAAGCCATTATAAGACTTAGGTCCCATCACACAATGCAACGCAAGCCGGAGGATAGAGTTTTTACCTTATAATGGCCAAAGATGTTTCATACAAATAAAACAAAGGTGTTTGATATTATTACTAGTACATATATGTTTCAAAAGCAAATTCAATCATAAATATCAATCCTAGGCGGCATAGCTACCATCTACTATGTCACCATACTAGTAATACAATCACATCCGCATATTTCATATTGGAAATTGGATTCCTTCATGAGTCGAGGCAAGGGGCAAGCTCCTCTCCGTTCGAGACACTCTAGCAAATGTCCCAGGACCCCACTATCATCCTTGGAATCGGCTGGGCCGGTCCTCTCTTACTTGTGAGGATTGGCAATTCCTGAACACACGTTTCCCGGTCCTTACAGACCTATAATCGAGGCGCCTCGCATTCCAACAACCACACAGGTGAAAAGTATATATAATGTCAGGGCTGGTAGGTCACTGACACCACCATAGCTAGAAAGAAACGTCGTGCACTCCCAGCGGTCCGTCTCCCGTTTTTGACTCATACCGGGGTGTGAGGCTCGCGAATTCACTTTATACACAAAGCTACGTCACACAGACCAAGCTTTAATCATCAACCACAAGACTTTGCTTTGCAACAGAAGCCTTGATCATATGCCACTTAGGCGTGCCACACGGGCAATCCACTCCATGCGACTGATTTCTGTCAATGTATAACCTCTGAGCTCGTACGTCTCAGAGAAGGGCGTTAAACAAGAGAATAAATTCTCAGCCGCCAAACAGATATACATTTAACAGAGATCAATCAACACAGAATAAAATCCAATGTCAGACACACAGTCCATTTACAAGTCCGTTATGGGTCTGAACGAAACCGGAGGCACCAATTCCTCGCATATCCGTACAATCAACAGTATGTTTGGACGGCTACTACTTCAATTCCTTCATGGTAGCTACTCCAATCACGAGCACCAGTAGCGCCCATCCATCCATTGTGGAGATTGTCGGTCTTCAGCCGTCTTCGACTCTTCGACTTCTCAACGTCGATTGATTATTTGAAACGAGATAAACTCGGTCTTTTCAAATAACCCACGTATATTTAGATTTTCAAATCAATTAATCACATGGTTGGACTATTCAACATTCACATTTCAGTTATTTAGTTATAATTTTCATGTCAAATACATTCAACCATCACATATCAAGCAAACACAACAAAATTGGTTTATTTCCACTCTATATCGTCTATAGTATTTTATAACGATATATCGCCATTTTTATTTAATTTAAAAACGGCCATATTTAATTAAACGACGTTTCGGGTCGTGTCGATGCACTGGCGCTACTTTTCACTAATTTTGTTTTACACATATCTGAAAATCTAACCATTGGATCTTCACAAATTTTACATCATTGGGAAGGTCATTTCAAAACGAATCCAACGGTTTCAGTTTTGGGAAAATCCGACGATCGGATCTTCCACGCTAGCCATTTGAAGTTACGATTTCAATTTACGAACTGCAGCGTCGTTATTCGATTTAATATATATATATATATATAATCGTTTCTGGCGCTGTTTTTCTTCAGTTTTGAATTAAACATTCCAGACAATCCAACCGTCGGATCTTCACAAAGTTGGTGCCGTTGGAAAGACATTTCCAAGGCGAACCCAACGCTTGGGGTTTCGGGAAAATCCAATGGTCGGATTTACCGCACTAGTCGTTTGAAATCACGGTTTCAAAACACGAA
This sequence comes from Allium sativum, assembly GCA_030737875.1. Lineage (NCBI taxonomy): Eukaryota > Viridiplantae > Streptophyta > Magnoliopsida > Asparagales > Amaryllidaceae > Allium > Allium sativum. Next base: position 745,115,542 of record CM060921.1, read on the forward strand.
CTGCACGACCACGTTTCGTTTTAATTCTATTTATATTTATATATTTATATAAATATAGTTTATTCAAAAATTCCTATATCATTTCCACTTCAATTATTTCACTAACGCCTTTAAATTTCGGAAAATTTCGCCATAACCTCCTTTGTACGGGAGGGTCTGGGAAAATTCCCAAATAGCCACACGGGCGTCTCATATCAAAAAGAAAAAGAAAAAAGCCAAGCGGCTAGCCAACAGGCTCATAAAATCATCACCCAAAGAAAGCAGTAAATGTGTACCTATTTGTCGGGCACAAAATTTTATTTCTCTTCTCTAGCCCCTTTGCTTTAACCTGTTCAATAGATATGCATGCACATATATACAATTTCTATCACTTATCATTTTCCATTCAATTTCATATTTGATTTACTTTGGTTTAAAAACACTATTCATTTTAATGTTGAATGCATAGGCTAAAATCATATCATTAGCTAATTAATGTATATTTCAACTCATGCACGTTTATTTGAACAAGTGGCTATTTTTAACACTTCACATTTCAAAGATGATAATCTTGGCGAACTAAAATATATTTCAACATATGACTATTTTATTTAGTTCCTATGCATGTTAAAAATAATATTTCTTTCACAAATATTTATTTCAACGTCCGCATATCTTTAGCATATCACACATATGATAAAAATGACATTTTTATCATTTAAAATATTCATTCGACAAATAGATGTTTCAACACTTCATAGTTTCAATAAAAATGTAATTTTTATTGTTCGATCTTTTTATTCAACACATGAACTTTTCCACTACACACACTTCTCAACAAATGAGTATTTCCACACATGGACGTTTTATTTATGTTGTTCATATTAGAAAAATGGAATTTTTGTTGTTGAAACTATTTATATAAGGCGAATATTTTTCATCCTTTATATACATATAAAAATGTGATTTTTATTGTTTAAACACTTCATTCGTTCACAAATGAATTTAATTTTCACACAACACTTTTCAACACATGAATATTTTCCACACATGGATATAGTTTCAACATATGGCTTTAATTTCTACGCATGAAAATTATTTCAACATATGAAAATAATTCTAACACACAAAGATTATTCAAAATTTTGGCAGCATAACGGCAGGGTAGTTAAAACCGGCACCGTCCCTAGTACGGCTCCTCGCTCTACCTTAAAACCTCGCGGTTTTTGACAATGGGGAATCATGCATCTAATTCGCACGCAGGCGGCATGTTTATTTTTATTTCCACAAATATTTCCAATTCATTTCAATCACCAATGGGTATTTTTCAACCACAACCAAACAATATCAACCACTAACAATTATTCAACCATTCGTATTTTTCATCCAATATTTCACATCAATTCACCACAATAAATATCGTCCATGGTTTGTGGACGAGGGGAGTATATATATATATATAATTGCTATATTTCACTTGCATTTCAACACATATATCAATTATTCTATGCATGTAAAATTCATACTTCGCTTATATAGCTTACACTACATATGTACATGAGGTATACAACACGTATGTAATTTATATTTCACTAATATAAATTATACACGTCATTTTCCATACAATTTAATATTAATTTAGATTTCTCACCTTGGTTTTCGGAGCGCTAAAAATCGATACGATGTCAGAAAAATCCGTGGCTTCTTCTATTGGGTAGAGAGCTTCCTGGCGGTCCCGATGTTTCCTGTTTCATTGAATTTCGTCAACACACCAAAAAGATATGATTTTTCAAAGTGTAAAGATCAAAGAAAAACTCACTTTCACGAAGCTTCAAAACTAAGTTTACAGTTTTCGCTAGAATCGAGGCACGAGGGGATGATCGGCGAGTTGGACGTGGAAGAGGGAAGAGAGGGCTTCCTGTTGGTGGTGGTTTGGTGGCGTTCGGTGGTCCAGATCGGCGGCGGTGGCGGTGGAAAGGTCGGGACTTTGGGGCTTCGATACGGGCGGCACAGGCGATGAGGGGTGGCGATGGTCAGTCGGATTTGAAGAGGGGACGGAGGCGCGTCGAGGGGTGGCGGTGGCAAAGGCTGTAGGTGGCGGTAGCGGCTGCGATAGGGGCTGGAAGGTTGGGAGCTCGGGTCTCCGTTCGTTCGAGGGGATTTTCTTTTCTTTTTTTTTTTAAAAATTTATGAATGGAAAATTCTGATTGGCCGAGGACTATATTAAATTTTTAAATAGTGTTTTCTCAAACGAACTCTTTTTTAAACCCAACGACTGTCGCCCCTAGCTAAATACCCCCATTCCGGACACAATGGGATATGTTTCGTAGGCCAATTCGACTGTTACAGTCAGTTATTTTCCAAATTAAAGTATAAAACATTTAATTTTTAACTTTCAACGTACATTTCAATTTGCCAAGGCCACAAACTGATTCGAAAAATTCCAGAAAAATAAATCTAGCTATGTTTTGACGCTATGGTCCCAACAAAACTAGTTTCGTCGACTTCTAAGGTCGTTTGAAAAATGGCCATTTTCTAGTCGATCCAATTTAACAAAAATTGACCAAACACATTTTCTTTTGCCACGCTCGCATACTAGCTTCAAAAATTATGAAATTTGAAACCTACCAATAGTTTGACATCCCGGACCCAACAAAAGTGGTTTCGTCGAATTCCGAGGTCGTATGCAAAATATCAATTTTCCAGGGCTATATATTCTATATACCTACCCTTCTGAAAATTCATTCGGCCATAACTTTTGATTCCCGTTATGAAACTTCGATTTTTCAGATTCGTTAGAAAGGTATTGACTAACAGATTTAAATATTTTTGGTTTCGCTAAAATCCGTTATATTTTCCACCCTGCACAGTCAGTCAAAGTTTGAATTCAAATTTTCAAACCGACTCACTATTTCTAATTCCCTATTTTATTGAAATATTCTATTTCAATTGTTTAAATCCCTTTGAAATCACCATTTTAAAAAATTTAAATTGGCTCGTATTTTCCGGGTTATTACAATCTCCCCCGCTTAAAACTTTTCGTCCTCGAAAAGGAAACAATAATAAAGTAGGAAATAAAATGTAAATGCAAAGTATTGTAAAGGTACCTTGCACCGGAGTTAGTCAGAGATATCCACTCTGCATTTGGGGTAAGCTTGCTTAATGCTTTCCTCAGTTTCCCAAGTACAGTCTCTAGGATCACTGCTCCACTGCACTTTAACTAAATGAACCTTTTTGCTTCTAAGTTCTCTAGTTTCTTTGCTAACAATCTTTAATGGCTCTCTTTTGAGTGATAATTCTGGAGTTATCTCCACATCCCGTTGCGCTGCTTCTTCTATAACAAGATCTAGATCATGCACATGTCTTCTAAGTTGAGATACGTGAAATACATTGTGCACTCCAGGCAACCAATCTGGCAATTGAACCCTATAGGCAAGAGTTCCAATTCGCTCAAGTATAGGAAAGGGACCAATAAATCTCGGTGCCAACTTCCCAGTCTTGCCAAATATGATTACTCCTCTCATCAGAGAAACCTTCAAATAAACATGATCACCAAAAGCAAATGTCAAATCTCTCCTTCTAGAGTCTGCATAACTTTCTGTCGGCTTTGGGCGGTTTTCAATCGCTTCTTGATGAAGTCCACTTTATCAGATGCTTCTCTAATCATATCGGGTCCTAATACAAGACTGTTGCCAGGTTCTTCCCAACATGCTGGAGATCTGCAGGGTCTGCCATATAATGCTTCAAATGGCGACATTCTCAAACTTGCTTGATAGCTATTATTATATGAGAATTCTGCCGAATGCAAATGATCTTCCCATGTCCCACCAAAATCAATTATACAAGCCCGCAATAAATCTTCTAGAATTCTATTCACCCGCTCAGTTTGGCCATCTGTTTGAGGGTGATAAGCGGTGCTCATATTCAGTTTTGTTCCCAATTCTGTCTAGAAAGCCTCCCAGAACTTGCTAGTAAATAGGGGATCTATCACTGACTATGCTGATGGGAATTCCATGCATCTTAACAATTTCTCTGAAATATATCTGCGCTAGACTTTGAGCGGTTCTATTGGGTCTGACAGGTATAAAATGGGCAGTCTTCGTGAAGCGATCTACGATTACCCAAATGCTATCAGTGCCTTTCTTGGTTCGCGGCAAACCATCTATGAAATCCATGGAAATCTGTTCCCATTTCCAACCTGGGACTTCCAACGGTTGTAACAGTCCAGCTAGCTTCTGTTGGTCACTTTTGACCAATTGACAAGTAGGACATCTGCTAACATACAAAGAAATATCTCTTTTCATTGCCTTCCACCAGAAAGTGCGTTTGATATCGTTGTACATTTTACTCACACCTGGATGGATGCAAAATTTGGATTTATGGCATTCATCCAACACTTCTCTTCGAAGTCCTGGAATATTTGGAATGCAAATCCTATTATTTAACCTGAGAACCCCCCTAATGTCAATATGAAAACTCGTGGTTTCACCTTCCTTGACCCTCTGACTGATTCTATGAATGAATTCATCGTATTTTTGAAGGGCTGAAATCCTATCAATCAATCCAGGTGTAATTATAAGATGGGCAACGATTGCGGTCTTTCTACTAAGTGCATCCGCTACCACGTTAGCCTTCCCTGGCGTATACAGGATATCAAGATCATACGCTGCAAGAAATTCTAGCTAACGCTGTTGTCTTAGATTCAGATCTTTCTGGGTATATAAATACTTCAATGATTGATTATCTGTGTACAGTATTAATTTCTCGCCCAATAAATAATGCCTCAAGATCTTCAATGCAAAAACGAAGCAACTCAAGATCATGAGTCACATAATTCTTCTCATGCGGTTTCAGTTGGCGGCTTGCATAAGCGACTACTTGGCCTCTCTGCATTAACACTACACCAAGACCTCTAATAGAAGCATCCGTCCAAACCATTAAATCCTGATTGCCATCAATAATAGTTAACACTGGAGCGGTGGTCAGTTTCGATTTCAATTCTTGGAAAGCTTCTTCACAGTCGGAAGTCCACTTAAACTTCTCATGTTTCTTTGTGAGCTTCGTTAACGGACCGGATATCTTCGAAAAATCCTTAATGAACTTTCGATAATAACTAGCCAACCCCATAAAACTTCTAACTTCTGTGGGGGTCGTGGGTTGTTTCCAGTCTTGAATCACTGTTATTTTGCTTGGGTCCATAGAAATTCCTTTCTCTGACACGACATGGCCGAGAAATTTGACTTCTTCTTGCCAGAAGATACATTTAGAGAATTTGGCTTTGAAGACGTTCTTCCTTAGAATCTTCAATACTTGTTCTACGTGTTTTTCATGCTCGGGTTTTGATTTGGAGTGGATTAAAATATCATCAATGAATACGAGGGCAAATTTATTCAGAACTCCCCTGAACACTCTATTCATTAGATCGACAAAGTATGCTGGAGCGTTGCATAGGCCAAACACATTACTAACCATTCATAAAATATGTCTGGACCTCTGAAAGCTGTCAAAGGAACACACTATTCTTCTATTCTCAATTGATGAAAACCTGTAGCTAGGTCCATTTGGGAAAATACTTTCGCCCCATTCAATTGGTCTAGCAAGTCATCGATGCGGGGTAATGGATATTTATTTTTGAGCGTCTGTTTGTTGAGGTCTCGGTAATCAACGCATAATCGAAGAGTACCGTCTGATTTTGGGAAAAACACAATAGCTGCACCCCAATTAGAAAAATTCGGTCTGATTAGACCCTTCCACAACAGTTAAGGAGTTTGATCGCCCAATTCTTCTTTTTCTTTCGGAGTCATTCTGTGAATTGGATGTACCACTGGTCTGACATTAGGAATTAAATCGATTCGGAATTCTATTTCTCTTTGCGGAGGTAAGTTTTCAACTTCTTCAAACACATCCGCATAGTTTCTAACAATCGGAATCTTTTCCATGGAAGTGGGGATAAGTTCTAATGCTAACCAAAATTCTTCTCTATTCGGATTCGAACCATGACAGGGAACCGTAATATATCCAAGCTTCGAACGAATTTTAACGATCCTTTTCGCAAAATTCACTTTGGCTTCGTATTTCGTTAACCAATCCAGCCCGAGAATGATATCGAATTCAGGAAAATCCATAACGATTAAATCAAAAGGAAACTTGTATCGAGAAAAAGAAATAGGTACTTTACAATATGAACCTAGAGTAATAGGACCCCCTATCGGGTTGTGAACTTCCACTGATTCTTTAAGCTTCCTCTGTTTTAACTTTAATTTGTGCACTGTGTTTCTAGCAATAAAACTGCGTGATGCACCTGTGTCAAACAATACAGAAACAAGAATATTTTTAATGGTAAGGGTACCTCCCAAAACATCAGGTTTACCTGCTCCATCGGAAGCAGCTGGCGGGCTCGACCCGTCATAGACGTGAGCTACTGTAGCTTTCTTCAGCAAAGGACAGTGTTTGACCAGATGATCGGTCTTGCGGCAGTTGAAGCACGAGCGAGGTTTCTGAGAGCCTTGGCTCGAGCCTTGAGAATTCGTCTTCTGTCTCTCTGGAGCTGTGCAGACGTTTGAGTAGTACCCCGGCTTACCACAGTTAAAGCAATTTCCTCTTGGCGGCTTACCAGTCTGAGGTTTTGAAGATGCTGCTTGGCTTGACTCACCTTGATTTACAGCAGGCTTGCGCTTGTTTCCGGCTTGGCTTTTAGCGCGATCCTGATCCAGATGCCTTTGATCAAGGTCTTCATAGTTGCATGTCATTTCCACCAGTTCGTTGAATTCCAGCTTGACATGGGCCATGGCTCTATCATGATATTGTCGCCTTAGCCTAAGGATAAACCTCTTATTTTTGGATTTCGCAGTGGCGACGAGTTCCGGAGCATTGGGCGACAACAGTGTAAATTTATTCAGATAATCTTGCACGGAAAGATCCAGCTGCTGGAGATTGGCAAAGTCATCGCGCATTCTTTCTAGAGCTTGTTCGGGGACATATTTCTCTTTGAAGAGTTCTTTAAATCCATCCCATGTCCTTCCAGCTTCTCTATTCCCGGCGGTAAGAGATTCCCACCATAATTCAGCTTGTTCCTGCATAAGCCAGGCGCCCATAATAGCTTTGTCTTCGTCTCCAAGCCTTAGGCCATCAAGAATTTTCTCGCATGTTTTGAGCCATGCAAGGGCCTCTATCACTGTGCCAGTTCCCGAGAAGGTCTTGCCTCCTAAGTTCTTATATCTCTTAGCTACACGATCAAGCTCGAAGTATTGAGCTGCCGGAGGTTGTATCAAAGGTCCTTCTTGAGCTGGGACTTCTCCTCTTCCTCGGCCTCGGCCGGCACGGCCTCCTCTAGCGGCGGCTGCTCTGGTAGCCATTTGTCGAATTCTGTATAAGCAACGAAAAAGTTAGCTAACAGAAATGATAGTCTATTGTATAATTAAGTAGAAAATTTACGTAAAGGTAACAATGGATTGATCAAATTGTTTTTGCTATTCTGCTCGGCTCATTCTAGGACTTTACTAGTCCTATCTCTAATGAGCGACTCGCCTTAGAATACTACTGATTCTATTTTGACGAAGTGTTTAATGTGTTAGACTCCAGAACTAAGGTTAACCAAAGCTCTGATACCAGCTGTGACGATCCCAAAACCCCGTGACACGGTGTTAAGGATAATCATTGGAATATAACACATTAATCATCATTAGCAGATCACAGATAATAGCATAAACAGAAAATAGAATAATTCACACACATATGACAGCGGAATCATATAGATATCATCACATCAGAGAAGCACAGTACAGGATACAACTTAGTGCATAATGATACATAATCAGTCACCATCGCCTGAGGCGGAATCATACATAAAGAGTACACAAAAGGAATATCAGTCTGCATCGCCAATGGCGGAATCATAATATAGATACAATAATGGCGGAGAAAATCCAAGTCAGCACGATGTAGTCAAGCCTCGCCATGAGACAAAAGGTGCGTCAGAAACCTGTAACTAGGCTGCCCGTGTGAAAATGAGGGCACCCGAGTTTGCAAGGTGAAACAAACTATGAGTCAGTCATGGGACTGGTATGAGAAATCTACTCAACTTATTAACAACAATAATAAGGCAAATCAAAGGACCACGCCACTTTCGTGGAATGGGTTTACTCCAATGAGTGCTAGTGCATGAAATAAAATAAATAATTAAATCAACGCAATGCTTTTTATAAAATGAAGCCATTATAAGACTCAGGTCCCATCACACAATGCAACGCAAGCCGGAGGATAGAGTTTTTACCTTATAATGGCCAAAGATGCTTCATACGAATAAAACAAAGGTGTTTGATATTATTACTAGTGCATATATGTTTCAAAAGCAAATTCAATCATAAATATCAATCCTAGGCGGCATAGCTACCATCTACCATGTCGCCATACTAGTAATACAATCACATCCGCATATTTCGTATTGGAAATTGGATTCCTTCATGAGTCGAGGCAAGGGGCAAGCTCCTCTCCATCCGAGACACTCTAGCAAATGTCCCAGGACCCCACTATCATCCTTGGAATCGGCTGGGCCGGTCCTCTCTTAATTTTGAGGATTGGCAATTCCTGAACACACGTTTCCCGATCCTTACAGACCTATAATTGAGGCGCCTCGCATTCCAACAACCACACAGGTGAAAAGTATATATAATGTCAGGGCTGGTAGGTCACTGAAACCACCATAGCTAGAAAGAAACGTCGTGCACTCCCAGCGGTCCGTCTCCCGTTTTTGACTCATACCGAGGTGTGAGGCTCGCGAATTCACATTATACACAAAGCTACGTCACACAGACCAAGCTTTGATCATCAACCACAAGACTTTGCTTTGCAACAGGAGCCTTGATCATATGCCACTTAGGCGTGCCACACGGGCAATCCACTCCATGCGACTGATTTCTGTCAATGTATAACCTCTGAGCTCGTACGTCTCAGAGAAGGGCGTTAAGCAAGAGAATAAATTTTCCGCCGCCAAACAGATATATATTTAACAGAGATCGATCAACACAGAATAAAATCCAATGTTAGACACACAGTCCATTTACAAGTTCGCTCTGGGTCTGAACGAAACCGGAGGCACCAATTCCTCGCATATCCGTACAATCAACAGTATGTTTGGACGGCTACTACTTCAATTCCTTCATGGTAGCTACTCCAATCACGAGCATCAGTAGCGCCCATCCATCCAATGTGGAGATTGTCGGTCTTCAGCCGTCTTCGACTTCTCAACGTCGATCGATTATTTGAAATGAGATAAACTCGGCCTTTTCAAATAACCCACGTATATTTAGATTTTCAAATCAATTAATCACATGGTTGGACTATTCAACATTCACATTTCAGTTATTTAGTTATAATTTTCATGTCAAATACATTCAACCATCACATATCAAGAAAACACAACAAAATTGGTTTATTTCCACTCTATATCGTCTATAGTATTTTATAACGATATATCGCCATTTTTATTTAATTTAAAAACGGCCATATTTAATTAAACGACGTTTCGGGTTGTGTCGATGCACTGGCGCTGCTTTTCACTAATTTTGTTTTACACATATCTGAAAATCTAACCGTTGGATCTTCACAAATTTTCCATCGTTGGGAAGGTCATTTCAAAACGAATCCAACGGTTCCAGTTTTGGGAAAACCGACGGTCGGATCTTCCACGCTAGCCATTTGAAGTTACGATTTCAATTTACGAACTGCAGCGTCGTTATTCGATTTAATTTAATTATATTTTTATATATATATATAATTATAATCGTTTCTGGCGCTGTTTTTCTTCAGTTTTGAATTAAACATTCCAGACAATCCAACCGTCGGATCTTCACAAAGTTGGCGCCGTTGGAAAGATATTTCCAAGGCGAACCCAACGGTTGGGGTTTCGGGAAAATCCAATGGTCGGATTTACCGCACTAGTCATTTGAAATCACGGTTTCTAAACATGAACTGCACGGCCACGTTTCGTTTTAATTCTATTTATATTTATATATTTATATAAATATAGTTCATTCAAAAATTCCAATATCGTTTCCACTTCAATTATTTCACTAACGCCTTTAAATTTCGGAAAATTTCGCCATAACCTCCTTTGTACGGGAGGGTCTGGGAAAATTCCCAAATAGCCACACGGGCGTCTCATATCAAAAAGAAAAAGAAAAAAGCCAAGCGGCTAGCCAACAGGCTCATAAAATCATCACCCAAACAAAGCAATAAATGTGTACCTATTTGTCGGGCACAAAATTTTATTTCTCTTCTCTAGCCCCTTTGCTTTAACCTGTTCAATAGATATGCATGCACATATATACAATTTCTATCACTTATCATTTTCCATTCAATTTCATATTTGATTTACTTTGGTTTAAAAACACCATTCATTCTAATGTTGAATGCATAGGCTAAAATCATATCATTAGCTAATTAATGTATATTTCAACTCATGCACGTTTATTTGAACAAGTGCTATTTTTAACACTTCACATTTCAAAGATGATAATCTTGGCGAACTAAAATATATTTCAACATATGACTATTTTATTTAGTCCCTATGCATGTTAAAAATAATATTTCTTTCACAAATATTTATTTCAATGTCCGCATATCTTTATCATTTCACACATATGATAAAATTGACATTTTTATAATTTAAAATATTCATTCGACAAATAGATGTTTCAACACTTCATAGTTTCAATAAAAATGTAATTTTTATTGTTCGATCTTTTTATTCAACACTTGAACTTTTCCACTACACACACTTCTCAACAAATGAGTATTTCCACACATGGACGTTTTATTTATGTTGTTCATATTAGAAAAATGGAATTTTTGTTGTTGAAACTATTTATATAAGGCGAATATTTTTCATCCTTCATATACATATAAAAATGTGATTTTTATTGTTTAAACACTTCATTCATTCACAAATGAATTTAATTTTCACACAACACTTTTCAGCACATGAATATTTTCCACACATGGATATAGTTTCAACATATGGCTTTAATTTCTACGCATGAAAATTATTTCAACATATGAAAATAATTCTAACACACAAAGATTATTCATAATTTCGGCAGCATAACGGCAGGGTAGTTAAAACCGGTACCGTCCCTAGTACGGCTCCTCGCTCTACCTTAAAACCTCGCGGTTTTTGACAATGGGGATTCATGCATCTAATTCGCATGCAGGCGGCATGTTTATTTTTATTTCCACAAATATTTCCAATTCATTTCAATCACCAATGGGTATTTTTCAACCTCAATCAAACAATATCAACCACTAACAATTATTCAACCATTCATATTTTTCATCCAATATTTCACATCAATTCACCAAAATAAATATCGTCCATGGTTTGTGGACGTGGGGAGTATATATATATAATTGCTATATTTCACTTGCATTTCAACACATATATCAATTATTCTATGCATGTAAAATTCATACTTCGCTTATATAGCTTACACTACGTATGTACATGAGGTATACAACACGTATGTAATTTATATTTCGCTAATATAAATTATACACGTCATTTTCCATAAAATTTCATATTAATTTAGATTTCTCACCTTGGTTTTCGGAGCGCTAAAAATCGATACGATGTCAGAAAAATCCGTGGCTTCTTCTATTGGGTAGAGAGCTTCCTTGCGGTCCCGATGTTTCCTGTTTCATCGAATTTCGTCAACACACCAAAAAGATATGATTTTTCAAAGTGTAAAGATCAAAGAAAAACCCACTTTCACGAAGCTTCAAAACTAAGTTTACAGTTTTCGCGAGAATCGAGGCACGAGGGGATGATCGGCGAGTTGGACGTGGAAGAGGGAAGAGAGGGCTTCCTGTCGGTGGTGGTTTGGTGGTGTTCGGTGGTCCAGATCGGCGGCGGCGGCGGTGGAAAGGTCGGGACTTTGGGGCTTCGATACGGGCGGCACAGGTGATGAGGGGTGGCGATGGTCAGTCGGATTTGAAGAGGGGACGGAGGCGCGTCGAGGGGTGGCGGTGGCGAAGGCTGTAGGTGGCGGTAGCGGCGGCGATAGAGGCTGGAAGGTTGGGAGCTCGGGTCGCCGTTCGTTCGAGGGGATTTTCTTTTTTTTTTATTTTTAAAATTTATGAATGGAAAATTCTGATTGGTCGAGGACTATATTAAATTTTGAAATAGTGTTTTCTCAAACGAACTCCTTTTTAAACCCAACGACTGTCGCCCCTAGCTAAATACCCCCATTCCGGACACAATGGGATATGTTTCGTAGGCCAATTCGACTGTTACAGTCAGTTATTTTCCAAATTAAAGTATAAAACATTTAATTTTTAACTTTCAACATACATTTCAATTTGCCAGGGCCACAAACTGATTTGAAAAATTCCAGAAAAATAAATCTAGCTATGTTTTGACGCTACGGTCCCAACAAAACTAGTATCGTCGACTTCTGAGGTCGTTTGAAAAATGGCCATTTTCTGGTCGATCCAATTTAACAAAAAATGACCAAACACATTTTCTTTTGCCACGCTCGCATACTAGCTTCAAAAAATATGAAATTTGAAACCTAGCAATAGTTTGACATTCCGGACCCAACAAAAGTGGTTTCGTCGAATTCCGAGGTCGTATGCAAAATATCAATTTTCCAGGGCTATATATTCTATATACCAACCCTTCTGAAAATTCATTCGGCCATAACTTTTGATTCCCATTATGAAACTTCGACTTTTCATATTCGTTAGAAAGGTATTGACTAACAGATTTAAATATTTTTGGTTTTGCTAAAATCCGTTATATTTTCCACCCTGCACAGTCAGTCAAAATTTGAATTCAAATTTTCAAACCGACTCACTATTTCTAATTCCCTATTTTATTGAAATATTCTATTTCAATTGTTCAAATCCCTTTGAAATCACCATTTTAAAAATTTTAAATTGGCTCGTATTTTCCGGGTTATTACAGTAAAGCCCTCTATGATGTTAGGAATGTTTTGTTCCCAGATATGTTGAAAAGAAAAAGGAAGAGATTAAGAAAAAGGACAGAAGGATATTACATATGGCCTTTTGTGGAATGTTTTTCAAAACAGACCTTTTTTTTGAAAATACTTTCTTTTGAACCTTTTTGAAAAATAATTTTCAAACCTTTATCTAATCTGGCGACCTTCAGCTCTGATACCAAGTGTGACACTCCACGTCCGTTAATGTCAGTCACAAAGAGAATGCAGTAAGTTTCATGAAGCATTTTTGGTAAACAGACATAGAATATTACAAGACAGATATAAAATTTTACAGCAGAATAAAAAAACAACTTTATTAATCATAAGATGCCATGGTCCAAAACACCACTTGTCTGAAACACAAAAACTCATTACAACATAAAAGCTACTGTCTCGTACTTCAAAAATATCAATGTATATAAAAGAATCCCTAAGAACAAAATATAGCCATAGCAATAAGGATAGAAGCTTGAGCCATACATGTCAGTAGCTCTAGCAAAAGTCAGCAGAATCACGGACAAGCCTGAGCGTTCTTCCCTGAGAACCTTGGGGAGGGGGGAACAGAAGAAAGAAGGAGAAACAAAAAGGGTTAGACATAAAGTCTGGCGAGTCTAGTTACTTTTAGCCAGTAAATAAATAAAAGTAACATGATAGGCATATTAAGTGGATAAGAGAGATCATTACATAAATGGCAGGTGTGACAAGGCAGATAGGATAGGTATATATATACTTCTAATGATAACTCTGCACTATTACTAGTATAACCAGAATGAGAATGTCCTTTCTACTACATGTTGGTAGACTTACAGCATACATCCAAGTGTACCCTAACCACTACCCTAATCGATCGGCTCCCTACCCCGTAGATACCCTGTGTTGGCCCCACAGTAGGAGATATCACTTCCTAACCTGGCAACCCTTCATTTTCCAAGATGTGCACAACCATATCTACTGATGTCACGGTCGTCTTATCCCCCTATGTCTGGCTCATGCACGCACATAGCCCGGTCGGTTTACGCTGCCTACACCGTCCTTTACATTTAGATCTTTTGCAGTCAGTCCAGTAAGCGTGCCCCTTCTCCGACCTAGTTCGGAGTATATACTTGATACCAACTCCGGGTTACTGGCTGAAACGGGTCCCACACAATATGATACAAGCTCTCCCCCTTGTCTTGTATCCCCTCACTAGGTTTTCACTGACTATGTATACAACTAGGGGTCTTTAATTACATAGCCTTATTTATTTCTATAAGTTATGCTTACCATAGAAGGTGTCTTTAGGTACATAACTTTATTATTTCCACGGTTATGTATACCACTAGGCGTCTTTAATTACATAACCATACTGGGTTAAGTTTGTAGGCCTATATAAATATTATCCACCCCCTTAGATTTACTTAACCCACTCCCTTTACTTAATCAAGTTTACTAAACCCCAACTTAAGTCTAAGTTCACACAATACCTATGGATTAGATTTGGTTAAGTAGTCCAATTCTTTATCATGTCCATTTATGGTTTCATAATGGGCCAGACTTCCCACATAAGGCCAACAACATGTGGATGCTGGATATGCCGGTCGGGTCCGGGTAGACTTATTCCACAGTTGTACCTAACCTCGTGTCATAGCTCGATTCGTATTTACGTACTTAGACCTCCCACATTAGGTTCAACATTAGTGGCTGCTATATATGCCGGTCGAGTCCGGGCAAACTTCCACCACTAATGAAACCTAACCTCGTGTCATATGTACAATTACAATTCCTAATTGTAATTACTAAATATTCCATTTTTAATTAATTAATAAATTAATTAAGCCTTTCCTTTTATAGGTGTCAATACCTATTTTACCCAATACTTTGAATTACATGTCCAAAAATGTTCGTATTCAAATTATGCCATTTTTAACCCTTTTTCCCCCATTCCTTAACTAGCTCCCTCACAAAATTGGCAGCATGTCCAGGCTAGACAATAGCCTAGTCATGAACGATAATAGGGAAAATAATGGGAAAGTGACTAAAATGATCATCTTGGCATAAGCATAAACAGAAACTAGTATGATAATAAGGTGAACATACATACTGGCATAGACATGAAATTGTCATCATGACAAGGTGATAATTTAGATCACATAAAATAGATCTAACATGATAACATAAGGTGATAACTTAATTACCTAAAATAGATCTAACATGATAACATAAGGTGACAATATAGATCACATAAAATAGATCTAACATGATAATACAAGGTGACAATTTAGATCACATAAAATAGAACTAACATGACAACATTAGGTGATAATTTATATCACATAAAATAGATCTAACATGATAACATAAGGTGACAATTTAGATCACATAAAATAGATCTAACATGACAACATAAGGTGACAATTTAGATCACATAAAATAGATCTAACATGACAACATAAGTTGACAATTTGACTGCATAAAATAGATCTAACACGACAACATAAGGTGACAATTTAGATCACATAAAATAGATCTAACATGATAACACAAAGTGACAATTTAGATCACATAAAATAGATCTAACATGATAACATAAGGTGACAATTTAGACCATACAAAATAGATCTAGCATAACTAAAGATTTAGATTTACATAAAATATCCACATGACAATTAGATCTAACATAATTAAAGATTCAGATCTACATAAAATAGATCTAACATAATTAAAGATTTAGACCTACATAAAATATCCACATGATAATTAGATCTAACATAATTAAAGATTTAGATCTACATAAAACAGATCTAACATAATTAAAGATTTAGATCTACATAAAATGCCCACATGATAATTAGATCTAACATAATTAAAGATTTAGATCTACATAAAATGTACACATGATAATTAGATCTAACAGATAAATCTATCATAACATATCATAAGATATGATAATATCATAGAATAGACCTATCATGTCGTAACATAAAACATTATAATAACATATAATAGATTTATCATGTCATAACATAAAACATGATAATAGCATATAATAGATCTATCATGTCATAACATAAAACATGATAATAGCATAGAACAGATTTATCATGTCATAACGTAAAACATGATAATAGCATAGAATAGATTTATCATGTCATAACATAAAACATGATAGTAGCATAGTATAAATCTATCATTTCATAACATAAAACATGATAATAGCATAGAATAGATTTATCATGTCATAACATAAAACATGATAATAGCATGGATCCAAATCATAGTCTTTCATAATTCACTTTTATCTATTTAAACCTAAAAATAACTATACTCACAAGGATTGGATCTATGAGAATAGAAGGAGAAAACTGAAACTTGAATCTCAAAATTTGAATTGCAAAACTGATAATTGAAGAAAGCAGATCCGTCTTAGTTCGCACTCTATTAGAGTTTGGCCGCCATTATTTCTTTGTGAAGAAAACATTGGAATTAAGGTGATTTTATTGCCGCTAGGTTTTAGAAATCGAATTGCCACCTCATCCCTAAAAGAAGATTGGGTAATGGGCCGCTATCCACTAGAAAAAGGCCCGAATTGCCAAAAACTTCTATCGTTCATAACTTCTTCATACGTTATCCATTTTATGCAAACTAGGTGTCTATGCTGACCAGAATTTCGAGACGGATGTAATGACGTAATCTATTTCCCATAATTCTTAATTTTAAATTAATTATTCTTTAATTTATCCTCTTTAATATTAACACAATTACGGGGTGTTACACCTTAACTGTGGTAAGCGCTCGCATCCAGACCAAGAGCTTCTTTTACCTTAACTTGGTGAGGTGCCCTTTATTAGCGGAACTCCGCAGCCTTTGGAGGTTTGGATCCGTGACTGTTTGCTACACTCTTCATCATTTGAGCCAATGGGAAAATTTCCATTTACCCTTAAATTGGTGTTATTAGGGTTGTCTCATGTGGTCGAACTTTAAGGAAGCAAACGCTTGTTGGATAGCCTATAATGACAAAATCGTCATTAGCAGACTTTGTATTAAAGAAATTTTGCTGGTAAGAGATTTATACAGCAGATAAGACTTTATCCATAAAGCTATTGTTAAGTACTTGCAGACTCTTAGAATTTTTACAAGAAACTCAAACATAACAATAAGTAAAGTAATGGCGAATAAGATTGCTTATTCCGAGCCACTGATATTAAAGCACCACCATCTGTTATCAGTTGATCACCGGCCTTGCACTGGTTTGAGTGGGAGCTCCGTTGCCTGGACTGGATTAACCATTTGATGCACCTTGCCTCTGCGGAATTGCAGAGGGATTCGTAGCATTCAGATTCTTCACATATTGTTGTAGACGATTCTTCATAATCAGCTCTTCAATTAACGAATTTAAATGCTTGCATTCGTTAGTGTTGTGACATGGCTGATTATGGAACCGACAAAATTTTCTAGATCTGGCAAGATTGTCTGTTATCCTTATTGGTCAAGGTTCTGGGTAATCCTCTGCATCCTTCGTGACAAGGTAGATGTTCTCAGGAGCGTTATTGAGAGGAGTTAGCTCTAACGAGTTGAAAGAATAAAACTACATATTAGCCTTGTTGTCATTCCCGTCATTGGCTCGCTTTTGCCCCTGAGCCCTTTGTTGATTATATTGAGTAGCAGCACTTTTAGAAGCTCCAACAAGGTTGTTACCATTGATGATCGGAAGGGGCACGGGATCAACATC
The DNA here is from genome assembly GCA_030737875.1 of Allium sativum. NCBI lineage: Eukaryota > Viridiplantae > Streptophyta > Magnoliopsida > Asparagales > Amaryllidaceae > Allium > Allium sativum. The sequence continues at coordinate 745,133,224 of CM060921.1, forward strand.
CACTCTCATGTACTCTTCTTCTTCTTTATAGAATTTCTCAAATGTGTTTTGTAATGGCCCGGGTTTCACCTGACACGGTCGATCGCAAAATCGACCAAGACCGTTCAAAACCCCAACATGTTAACTCTGGGAATACAACAACATCAGAACCATAGCAACAGACTTTTATAAACATTATAGTAATGTTACATCAAAGTATAGAACATATCAGAGTACATTGAATAAAATTACAGCGGAAGATAAATTTCAATAAATTAAATACAATAAACAACGGAAGACTTCTATGCTATGGACACCGCTTTAGGCCTCGATCCAGAATCGTGCTCAAGAGATAAATGTCTGCAAAAAGCTACTCGACTGCCCGTGTGGAAAAGAGGGCATCCGAGTTTGCAAAGTGAAACAAACTACGAGTCAGTCATGGGACTGGTGTGAGCATTCTTAACTAATATAACTAATAGCAATAAGGCCAATCCAAGGACCACGCCGCTAACGCGGAACGGGTTTTATCCCAATGGATTACCGGTGCATAATTAAAAGTAAATCGTTAAACAACACAATGCTTTTTAGAAAAATGAAACCATCATAAGACTCAAGTCCCATCACACAATGCAACGCAAACCAGATGATAGAGTTTTACCTTATAATGGTAAAAAAATGCTTGATACGATAAAACCGAATTTGATATTATTATTAGGGTATATATGTTTCAAAAACATTTCAAAGTAAATGTATCAATCCTAGGAAGCATAGCTACCATATACTATGCCTCCATACTATTAATACAATCAAAACTTCATGAGGTCGTATTGGAAATTGGGTTTCCGTTATGAGTCAAGGCTAGGGAGGAGCTCCTTACCGATTCGAGACACTCTAGCTAATGTTAGGATTCCCCGCAGTTAAACCTTGGATCCTGCAGGGTCAGTCCACACATACAGCTTTGTGGATTGGCAATTCCTGAACACACGTTGCCCGATCCAATAGGACCTATTATCTGAGGCGCGCCTCATTCCATTATCCACATAAGTAAAATATCAGCTAGTTTAAGCACTGACACTATCCCTAGCTAGAAAGAAACGTGCTTCTCTCCCTGCGTTCCCTTCTCCCGTTTTAGACTCAACCGGGTTGTGAGGCTCGTGAAGCTACGTAATACACAAAGTTATGCTTATTCAAGCTGTGCTTTGATCATCACCACAAGGTTCTGCTTTTAAACAAGAAACCTTGATCATTGCATCTTAGTATGCCACATTGTCAATCCATACCATACCATTGATTCCTACCAATATATAACCTCTAAGCTCGTATGTCTTAGGGAAAGGTGTTAAATACCAAACAGATATATATTTAGCAGAGATCAACGAATACCATATAAATGAATACAACGTCAGACATACAATCCATTTTCAAGTCCGTTCTGGGTCTGAACAAAACCAGGGGCACCTTATTCCTCGCATATCCGAACAATCAACAAATACGTCCGGACAACTACCACTGCAGCCCTTTTCAAGGTAGCTACTCCAATCATGGGCGTTAGTAGTCCTCATCCATTCGATGTGAAGATCGTCGGTCTTCAATCACCGTTTTTGACTCTTCGACTTAGATCGACGAATAATCATTTGAAATGAGATTGAACTCGGACTTTTCAAATGATCCTCGTACATGTACAATTTAAAATCATTTCTTATCGTTAATATTAATTTACACGATTAATCTCTATTTTTATTTATGTAAAAATAACTGGATTTTATTTAACAACACTTCATGTCAATAGGCGACCTTAGCGTTGTTTTCAACCAAATTTGTTTTACACATTTCTCTAAATCTAACAGTTGGATTTTTACACAATTCATATCATTGGAAAGATCTTCCCAAGGCGAACCTAACGGTTTCAATTTTGGGGAAATCCGACGGTTGGATCTTTCGGTATAATCGGTTAAAGTTATGATTTCAAATCATGAACTGCAGTAACGCGACTCGTTTAATTTTAATTTATGTTTATATATATATGTATACGTATACATAAATCGTTTGGCGATTTTAACTACTTTAAAATAAATTCTTTTTATCGCATCTAAAATGACGATAAAAATATAACGTGAAAATATATTATTTTTATTGCGTATAAAACATCAATAAAAAGTCACTTTTAAACCTACTCTTTTTATTGTCCCTAAATTGACAATAAAAATACTTCTTTTAGTTCCAATCTTTTTATTGTGTCTATTTTGACAATGAAAATATACATTAAATTCTGTCTTTTTGATTACATCTAAAATGTAAATTAAAATGTCACCTTTATTTCCATGTTTTCTTTTTACATCTAAAACGTAAATAAAAATACACTTTTTCAATTCGTATTTTTATTCATGTTTTTATTTACATCTAAAATGTAAATAAAAATGTACCTTTTATTTTTATGTGTTTATTTATATCTAAAATATAAATAAAATATCTCTTTTCAATTCATGTTTTTATTTATATCTAAAATATAAATAAAAATGTCAACTTTTATAATCATTTTTTTTATTTACAACTATATTGCAAATAAAGATGCACATTTATCTTTATGTTTCTACTTGCAACTAAAATGTAAACATAAGTGTACTTATTACAATCATGTTTTAAATTTACTTATTACAATCATGATTCTAATTTGTTTCCATTTCATACACAAATTCTAATATGTATTGACAATAAAAATGTCCTTTTTATTTATACACAAATTCTAATGTGTATTGTAAAAACCCGAATTTTAGCAACATGTTAAGACAAGAATCAAGGCAGAATTAAATTATAAACTCTGAATCAGGATAAACGGGTTGCGCCATTGCGTTCGCCTCGGAAAAATACGCGAAATAGAGTCTGAAATTGCGTAAATCGGAGTCCGTATGACCGAGATATGTCCTCGTGAAGTTTCACGAAAATTCAAATCCGAAAACAGATTTGAATTCAGCCCAAAAAGAGAAGGCGGGAAAATTCCCGCCAGACACACAGGGTGTCGACTCCCATGTCGACATGGGTGTCGCCTCCCCCCTCCAGGGGGTCGACATGGGTGTCGACCCCTGGGTCGACCCCCCCCTGTAGAACCCCGACCTGGTGCACCTGCTTGTCATGTTGGCTCGGTTTTGGAGGCTTGTGACGATTTTGGATGGCTTGGATTCGATCTAGGGTTAATCCTATGGCCTAAAATGCTCCTAAACTCTATAAAAAGACCCTAACCCCCTAACCTAAATCACTCAAACTCTCTCATGCCACGAAGTGCTGCCCAAATGCCAAGTGATCATGGCCTCCATCTCCAACTCCAAGAGACTATGCATGCAAATCGGATCCGTATCGAAAGGAGCAAGCTTGCTACATCAAATCGAGGCTCGATCAACGTTGCTACGGGGATTTCATGACGGTTCTTCATCAAAGGAGTCACCTTTCATCGTCAAGACGATTCATGCGCACCCTCTAAGCCTCGCTATGTAAGTTCTAGCTACTTCGAGATGTTAACGGTAGTTTAATCATGGCATGGAATAAAATGTGGTTAAACATGAGTTCTATAACCTATGCGAGCCTAGTTTGCTCCTTTAACATGAACATAGGACTTGTGTTTTAGCGACTAAACCATGCTATTCATGTTGCATTGGACTTAGTTTTCCATGCAAGATTGGACCTTTACTTGTGGTATGTTAGCATGCACACTTGAAACCACTTTGACTCATGAAACATGTGCATAAATGTGACTTTGAGGCTATGCAAGTATATGAACCCGAAGTCCCTTATGATATTATGCAAGTTTACCCCTTTGTATGACATAAGTAACATGTGCATGTTTATCCCTTCATGATAGGTTTATGACATGAACACTTATGCAAGTTACCCTCTTTATGACATTGTGCATGCTTGTGGCCAACCCCTATATGATAGTATGCATGTACAAGGCCAATCCCTTGATGATACCATGCATGTTTGAAGCCAACCCCGTCACGGCATCGTGCATGTTTTGGGGTCAATGTGTACCATAGTATTTATACTATGTTGACTCGCTTTCACTCAAGTGAAAACACGATTTTGGGGTAGTTAGACAAACATGAACGTGACACGAAAACTTGACTTGAATGTGGCACGAAAACTTGACATAGGGTTGCATGAAACTGTGACACTCTTGAAACACATAAACATGAACATGACACGTATGCAAACATGGAACTTCGGGCTAGACACCTATGGGTTGTAAGTGTAATATGACACTAGACCAAACATGAAAGCGGCCAACTCGAGGTTGGGTTGAGTTTGTAGCATAAATCTACCCGGACCCGCCCGGCTTAACTAGTGGCTACAAACAATAGGACCCAATGTGAGTAGTTGGTCATATGGCACTCAAAACCCAAGGTTAGACTAGGTTGTGGTGTAAATCTACCCGGACCCGCCCAGCTTAACTAGTAACCACAACAAAGTCTAATGTGAGAGGTTAGGGTGCATTAATCTAATTAATGCCACATGAAAAGGTTAAGTGATTTTGACTAATGACACTTAACCGATATGACACGAATGGGTAGGTTAAGTGGAACCGGACTTGATTTCTTAATGACACTTAACCATATAAGATGATTAGAGGATGGGGTTAAGTAATTTACACTTAACTAATCCGACTTGGTAATTAGATGGGGTTAAGTAACCTACACTTAGCTAATCTAAACACGGTAATTAGATGGGGTTAAGTAAACTACACTTAACTAATATAAACACGGTAATTAGATGAGGTTAGGTAACCTACACTTAACTAATCTAAACACGGTAATTCGATGGGGTTAAGTTAAACACTTAACCAATCTAAACTTGGTAATTCAATGTGGTTAAGTAACCAGTACTTAACCAACTTAACATGATAATTTAATGGTGTTAAGTAACTTATACTTATTCAATTTTACGTGATGATTGAAGAGGTTAAGCAACTATACTTAACCAATCTAATGTGAGAACCTGATAGGGTTAAGTCATAAGACCTTTTAAATATACTTAACCACTATAATACGATTAGTGGATGGGGTTAAGTTAACCTATACTTAACCAATCCGACTCGATAATCCGATGAGGTTAAGATAATATGTTCTTAACCAATCTAACACGATAACCTGATAGGGTTAAGATAAACAAATACTTAACCAAATTGACTTGATGATTGAATAGGGTTAAGTCATGAGCTTCTTGGTATACTTAACCAACTTGTAGGGCTAGGTCTTGGACTTGAATACTTAGCCAATCTTGACATGATTCATAGGCGGGCTAAGCCATGAACCTGAATAACAACACTTAACCCAATAGGCAAAACCCTAGTAGAGGAACTAGGTAGAAAATCGTATTTAATCAAGGGTAACGGGGAAATGAAGCTAAGTGGTAAACCTTAGTTAAGTATAACTAAGTAATAATTCTTAGCCAAGGACATGGGGCTAGTTCATGAATAGATGAGTAACCCGGTACGGTAGGTCATCGCTTAAAACACGAGGAGGAGCAAATTATCTGACTTAGATAAAGGCTCCAACGAACTGGGTGACGAAGCGGCAGCTTCGGGGGACGTGAGGGTACTCTTGGTATCCCTCTGTGAGGTGGCAGATGGTCCATGAAACCCGGCCTCACAGGGGTTAAGGTATGCGGTAGAAGAGCCAAGGGTATGCCTTGGTTGCTATACAAGCGGCCTAAAGACTGGGATGGATTAGCGTGGGGTCGACGATACTTGATTTTGCCCTGGATAGCACGTCGCCGACTACCTACCATCTTTAGTAAATCATGTACGAACGGAAAGGCAGGGAACCCCCAACAGACCATGTTCTTGCTATCGAGTCATGGGTGAGGTTGGCCCATAGGAAAGTGGGGCTATAGTGGGGCCGGGATGTGGTTCTCATACATGATTTTTCTTGGATTGCCTTTCTGTAGTTGAGGGAGTGGTCACGTGGTACCATAGCCACGGGTACAAAAACAGACCTTGATATCTGCATCAGCAGACAACTTAAAGCTCCCGACCGAGTTCCGTATTTCTTGATTTGCCCTGGCATGGAACTCGGATGGCACATTGAGGAACATGTGCGTCTAGACATGGAAAACGATTCACGATACATATGCGGGATAAAGGGCGCGGTTGACGGGTGGCATAATCCGTAGTGGCCTGAACCCAAACCGAGACACGGAAATGTTCATTGGGTAGCATAATCCCTAGTGGTCCTAGGTGGCATAAATCCTAAGTGAACACGCAATAGTTCATGGTAAGGAAACATAACTAGATCAAGGGTAGCAGTCCAAAACAACTTCAAGGATAAAAGCGTACTACGTTGAGGTGGTATTGATTTACATGGGAAAGGCCATACGGCCTACGGCAAAGGACTGAACTTATACATGGAAAGAAACATACGAGTTGGGAAAACCTACATATGCTATATATTAGGTTGGCAGGGACCATTGACACCGGGCAAGGGACATTCATAGTTAATACATGACGCGGGTTGGGATACTAGTACGAGGGGTGTAGAGCAAATATACTTGATATATACCTGGGGATAGTATACTTGATAGAAACCTGACGATGTGATACCTTGATTTATCATGACACCGTAGTTTATCATGATATCTTAGCTTATCTTGCTACAGTAGTTCAGCCTGTTATCCTGGTTTAGTTTATCTATCTTGTAGTCATCCTTATGTTTACTTTCAGTTTATGCATGTCATGTTACCTTTACCTGTTTTTATACTGGAAGTAGATAGGACTTACCAGTCTTTATGACTGACCCCGTTTTCTTTCGCCTCTTTGTCTTCCGTTACCACCCTGGTTTTCAGGGAGGAAACACTGTTATTTAGTTCGGACATCTTCTGCTTGAAGGTCATCATGCATGGCTTGGACTTCTCTTGGCTATGGCTACCATACTGTTTTATTTGGGGAATAATTTATGAAAAAGGTTTTCTGCTTCTTTACCATTGCAAGACAGGTTTTGATGTATTCTGATGTAAAAGGCTTTAGACCTTATTTTATAAGGTAATGAAATTTGTTTTACTTCCGCTGTTTTATATATGTTCTATCTTGTAATATTTCTGTGCATGTTTACCTCGATAATGCTTCACCAAACCTAGTGCATTCCCTTTGTGAGTGACCCTAGCGGAGGTGGGGTGTTACATTTGGTATCAGAGCAGAAGGTTACCAGACTGGGCAAAACTTTTTAAAACCTTCTGAAAACTATTTGAAAAACCGTTTACAAAGAAGCATTTTTCAAGAAAAGTTTTTAAAGGCTATTCCCCAAAAGCCATTAGCACTATCCTTTGTTTCCTTGATTGAATCTCTTTTCCTTTCTTTTCTCCATCTGTAGTCACAGTAGTTTTAACTGTGACAAATCCTTGTCTAGCTACGAAGTATTTTCCGTGAGATGGAGGTGGTTCTCGGGAGGCCTGTTATCGTGTTACAAGGAAGGGGAATAAGAACAAGGATAAAGGACGCGAACGTAAGGATAAGCAACTTGTTGGTATGGCTTGATCCACAAAGAAAGATAAGGACAAGATCAGCGAGAGGCCAATTGTATGCTCACATTTCTAGCGTACCCAAGAGGAATGGTACCGTTTCTGTTAAAGGCTTAGCCTTTCTTTTCTATCGTCCCGTCTAGACTTTGTTTTGATCATCGCATCATTTAAGTTTGCCCCGATAGTTAAGTCTCTACACCTTAGTGCTAACATGGTAGAAGATCCCACTTTAGTCCAAAAATCTAGTTGGAGAGTCGGCCCATTTATTCATGACTTGTTTGGATTTCAGAATGCTTATGTTTCTAGGCCGTGGATGGATTCCAGGGATAAAGTGGTCATCCAATAAGGGGTGCCATTCTTGGTTTTGAAAGGAGGGTTGTTAGACTCTTGACTTGCTTTGGTAATACCCTCGAAGTCTCGTGTAACCTTCTAGGTTCCGTCATGGCTAGTTACCTAGAATCTCATGATGCAGTTGTTGGTAATCCGTTCGAGTAGAATTCGCCGCTAAGTCGGATGGCCCGTTTTGCTTATGCATGAGTTATGGGGATCACCCTAGTAAGTACACTTGGCAACATGGATTGGCATCGGCAGACGAGATCCATAATTCCCTAGTGAATTTTGGAGAGCTTTCATGAGTAAGTGGATACGTTTGAGCCAAGTATACTAGGAAAAGGATAAGTGAAAGTGGAATAAGAGGCGACAATGAAATGAGTTCTAACTCATATCTTGGAAATAGGAATCAAGGAGCTACGAGATCATGGAGTTAAAAAGATGGTCAAGGCACCGAGGAATTAAGCTAAAGGAAACGCGACTTAGAAGATGTAAGGCTAGACACGCGCATCGTACCTCTTTTTAAAGAGTGTATCCTTGATCCCTGGTTTTTCCTGTAGTGCTTGCCCGCATGTTATCTTTTGGTGAATATCCTCTCGGTCCTGTTTCTGTTGCAAACCCCGTAGGGAGTTTACCTTGTTTATCTCCTCGATCCTATCGTGAGAACCTTAGGTAGAAACCTATGGATGTAAACATGTGTTTGAAACATGTTATGATTGATATGGTTGCAAATGGTTGCAAGTGGTTGCTCGTGGATGCGCGAATACACATTAGATACTAGATCGACACACTCACATTTCATATTGCTTATGCACGAGTATTTATACCTATTTATGGATGAAATTGAATGTGATATCATGTGGATGTTGCATATGAATGAATGGTTGTGCACCCATATAGTGTTTATATGACTAGGACTATTTGCATACATGTTGGATTCATGGCACTAAACATAATTTGCATTAGAAGATCATTCAGGCCTGATCATTAGCATTAGCTAAGGAACATACACACACACTTTCTGCATATGTTCATATGGCATTATAAATCGTTTAAGGACAATGATTACTTGTGGATGATGTTTTGAGTAGATGGATGATGGATTGTAGGATACGTTCTTCCTAACTTGGAGATTTCGGGGACGAAATCCTTAAAGGAGGGGAGAATGTAACAACCTAAATTTTAGCAACGCGTTAAGACAAGAATCAAGGCAGAATTAAATTATAAATTCTGAATAAGGATAAACGGGTTGCGCCATTGCGTTCGTCTCGGAAAAATACGCGAATAGAGTCCGAAATTTCTTAAATCGGAGTCCGTATGACCGAGATATGGCCTCTCGAAGTTTCACGAAAATTCAAATCCGAAAACAGATTTGAATTCAGCCCAAAAAGAGAAGGCGGAAAATTCCAGCCAGACACACAGGGTGTCGACACCCATGTCGACATTGGTGTCGACATGGGTGTCGACCCCTGGGTCGACCCCCCTCCAGAGGGTCGACATGGGTGTCGACCCCTGGGTCGACCCCCCTTGTAGAACCACGACCTGGTGAACCTGCTTGTCATGTTGGCTCGGTTTTGGAGGCTTGGACGATTTTGGATGGCTTGGATTCGATCTAGGGTTAATCCTATGGCGTAAAATGCTCCTAACTCTATAAAATGACCCTAACCCCATAACCTAAATCACTCAAACTCTCTCATGCCACGAAGTGCTGCCCAAATGCCAAGTGATCATGGCCTCCATCTCCAACTCCAAGAGACTATGCATGCAAATCGGATCCGAATCGAAAGGAGCAAGCTTGCTACACCAAATCGAGGCTCGATCAACGTTGCTACGGCGATTTCATGATGGTTCTTCATCAAAGGAGTCACCTTTCATCGTCAAGACGATTCATGCGCACCCTCTAAGCCTCGCTATGTAAGTTCTAGCTACTTTGAGATGTTAACGGTAGTTTAATCATGGCAAGGAATAAAATGTGGTTAAACATGAGTGCTATAACCTATGCGAGCCTAGTTTGCTCCTTTAACATGAACATAGGACTTTAGGTTGTGTTTTAGTGACTAAACCATGCTATTCATGCTGCATTGGACATAGTTTGCCATGCAAGATTGGACCTTTACTTGTGGTATGTTAGCATGCACACTTGAAACCACTTTGACTCATGAAACATGTGCATAAATGTGACTTTGAGGCTATGCAAGTATATGAACCCGAAGTCCCTTATGATAATATGCAAGTTTACCCCTTTGTATGACATAAGTAACATGTGCATGTTTATCACTTCATGATAGGTTTATGACATGAACACTTATGCAAGTTACCCTCTTTATGACATTGTGAACGCTTGTGGTCAACCCCTATATGATAGTATGCATGTACAAGGCCAATCCCTTGATGATACCATGCACGTTTGAAGCCAACCCCGTCGTGGCATCGTGCATGTTTTGGGGTCAATGTGTACCATAGTATTTATACTATGTTGACTCGCTTTCACTCAAGTGAAAACACAATTTTGGGGTAGTTAGACAAGCGTGAACGTGACGCGAAAACTTGACTTGAATGTGGCACGAAAACTTGACATGGGGTTGCATTAAAATGTGACACTCTTGAAACACTTAAACATGAACATGACACGTATGCAAACATGGAACTTCGGGCTAGACACCTATGGGTTGTAAGTGTAATATGACACTAGACCAAACATGAAAGTGGCCAACTCGAGGTTGGGTTGAGTTCGTAGCATAAATCTACCCGGACCCGCCCGACTTAACTAGTGGCTACAAACAATAGGACCCAATGTGAGTAGTTGGTCATATGGCACTCAAAACCCGAGGTTAGACTAGGTTGTGGTGTAAATCTACCCGGACCCGTCCGGCTTAACTAGTAACCACAACAAAGTCTAATGTGAGAGGTTGGGGTGCATTAATCTAATTAATGCCACATGAAAAGGTTAAGTAATTTTGACTAATGACACTTAACCGATATGACACGAATGGGTAGGTTAAGTGGAACCGGACTTGATTTCTTAATGACACTTAACCATATAAGACGATTAGAGGATGGGGTTAACTAATTTACACTTAACTAATCCGACTTGGTAATTATATGGGGTTAAGTAACCTACACTTAGCTAATCTAAACACGGTAATTAGATGGGGTTAAGTAAACTACACATAACTAATCTTAACACGGTAATTAGATGAGGTTAGGTAACCTACACTTAACTAATCTAAACACGGTAATTTGATGGGGTTAAGTTAAACACTTAACCAATCTAAACTTGGTAATTCAATGTGGTTAAGTAACCAATACTTAACCAACTTAACATGATAATTTAATGGTGTTAAGTAACTTATACTTAATAAATTTTACATGATGATTGATGAGGTTAAGCAACCATACTTAGCCAATCTAATGTGAGAACCTGATAGGGTTAAGTCATAAGACCTTTTAAATATACTTAACCACTATAATACGATTAGTGGATGGGGTTAAGTTAACCTATACTTAACCAATCCGACTCGATAATCCGATGAGGTTAAGATAACCTGTGCTTAACCAATCTAACACGATAACCTGATAGGGTTAAGATAAACAAATACTTAACCAAATTGACTTGATGATTGAATAGGGTTAAGTCATGAGCTTCTTGGTATACTTAACCAACTTGTAGGGCTAGGTCTTGGACTTGAATACTTAGCCAATCTTGACATGATTCATAGGCGGGCTAAGCCATGAACCTGAATAACAACACTTAACCCAATAGGCAAAACCCTAGTAGAGGAACTAGGTAGAAAATCGTAGTTAATCAAGGGTAACGGGGAAATGAAGCTAAGTGGTAAACCTTAGTTAAGTATAACTAAGTAATAATTCTTAGCCAAGGACATGGGACTAGTTCCTGAATAGATGAGTAACCCGGTACGGTAGGTCATCGCTTAAAACACGAGGAGGAGCAAATTATCTGACTTAAATAAAGGGTCCAACGAACTGGGTGACGAAGCGGTAGCTTCGGGGGACGTGAGGGTACTCTTGGTATCCCTCTGTGAGGTGGCAGATGGTCCATGAAACCCGGCCTTACAGGGGTTAAGGTCTGCGGTAGAAGAGCCAAGGGTATGCCTTGGTTGCTATGCGAGCGGCCTAAAGACTGGGATGGATTAGCGTGGGGTCGACGATACTTGATTTTGCCCTGGATAGCACGTCGCCGACTACCTACCATCTTTAGTCAATCGTGTACGAACGGAAAGGCAGGGAACCCCCAACAGACCATGTTCTTGCTATCGAGTCATGGGTGAGGTTGGCCCATAGTAAAGTGGGGCTATAGTGGGGCCGGGATGTGGTTCTCATACATGATTTTTCTTGGATTGCCTTTCAGTAGTTGAGGGAGGGGTCACGCGGGACCATAGCCACGGGTACAAAAACATACCTTGATATCTGCATCAGCAGACAACTTAAAGCTCCCGACCGAGTTCCGTATTTCTTGATTTGCCCTGGCACGCAACTCGGATGGCACATTGAGGAACACGTGCGTTTAGACATGGAAAATGATTCACGATATATACGCGGGATAAAGGGCGCGGTTGATGGGTGGCATAATCCCTAGTGGCCCTAGGTGGCCGGAACCCATACCGAGACACGGAAATGTTCATTAGGTAGCATAATCCCTAGTGGTCCTAGGTGGCATAAATCCTAAGTGAACACGCGATAGTTCATGGTAAGAAAACATAACTAGATCAAGGGTAGCAGTCCAAAACAACTTCAAGGATAAAAGGGTACTACGTTGAGGTGGTATAGATTTACATGGGAAAGCCCGTACGGCCTACGGCGAAGGACTGAACTTATAAATGGAAAGAAACATACGAGTTGGGAAAACCTACATATGCTATATATTAGGTTGGCAGGGACCATTACATGACATTGGGCAAGGGACATTCATAGTTAACACATGATGCGGGTTGGGATACTAGTACGAGGGGTGCAGAGCAAATATACATGATAGATACCTGGGGATAGTATACTTGATAGAAACCTGACGATGTGATACCTTGATTTATCATGACACCGTAGTTTATCATGATATCTTAGCTTATCTTGTTACATTAGTTCATCCTGTTATCCTGGTTTAGTTTATCTATCTTGTAGTCATCCTTATGTTTACTTTCAGTTTATGCATGTCATGTTACCTTTACCTGTTTTTATACTGGAAGTAGATAGGAGTTACCAGTCTTTATGACTGACCCCATTTTCTTTCGCCTCTTTGTCTTCCGTTTTCCCCCCCACCCCAGGTTTTCAGGGAGGAAACACTGTTTTTTAGTTCGGACTTCTTCTGCTTGAAGGTCATCATGCATGGCTTGGACTTCTCTTGGCTATGGCTACCTTACTGTTTTATTTGGGGAATAATTTATGAAAAAGGTTTTATGCTTCTTTACCATTGCAAGACAGGTTTTGATGTATTCTGATGTAAAAGGCTTTAGACCTTATTTTATAAGGTAATGAAATTTGTTTTACTTCCGCTGTTTTATATATGTTCTGTCTTGTAATATTTCTGTGCATGTTTACCTCGGTAATGCTTCACCAAACCTGGTGCATTCCCTTTGTGAGTGACCCTAGCGGAGGTGGGGTGTTACATGTATTGATAATAAAAATGTCCTTTTTATTTATAACAAATTCTAATGTGTATTATGATGGTAAGCATAATTCTTTAATTAACATACAAATTCCATCTCAACAGAATGCCTAAAAGTGATACACTCATTTTTGTTGACAATTCTGGTTCAACAAAAATGTAATTTTCCTTTAATTCAAATCTCTTCTAAAAAAATTGTAATTTTTTTGTTATCAACTACCACATTTGACAAAATGTACATTTTTGTTTCAACTCTTTAATTTAGACAAAAATGTGAATTTGTCTCAATTCTATTCTCTTGACAAAAATGTTTATTTTTGTTTCTAATGAACAAATATATATTTTTGCTCCATCTATTTTAATGAACAAAAATGTTAATTTCTATTCTATGTTTCTAATATTACATTAAAATGTTTTTTTAATGTAATTCATCATTGTATAACTAAATGATATTTTTAACCCACTTATCATTTCCTAATAAAAATGATAATTTAAATCTTATCATAAGATTTCTAATATATGTGTTATTCTTATACTAACATAATATTTCTAACAATTGTGATATCTTTCATTAACATGACTTTAAATGGTATTTTAATCCACATAACATGTTTTCTAACAAAACAGTATCTTAATTCACATAACATGTTTTCTAACAAAACGGTATTTTAATCTAATATCACATTTGCTAACAAACGGTGTTTTTATTCTCATATCATATTTGTTAACAAAACGGTGTTTTTATTCTCATATCATATTTTTATATATTTTACATTTACATTGAAATTGGGATTTGCAATGACAACCCATACTTCTTTTCAAAATATGATCATTTTCTACTTTTCTACTTTGCATTGAAAATGAGAATTTTCAATGTAATCATACTTTTGCTTTAACGTTATGATCATTTTTTTATATTCTAACTTTACACTAAAAATTGAGATTTTTAATGTTAGCATATTTTTATATAAAAATATGATCATCTCCTCGTTTCATGACTTGCATAAAAATGTATTCTTTTCTTTATATAAAAAGAAATGTATTCTTTTCTTAATTCTCTTTTATTACATTATAAAGAATTAACTCTTTTTAACTTCTTTTATTACATTATAAAAATGTAACTATTCCTATCTTTACATTACATTATAGAAATGTAATTTTCCTTCTTTTTGATTACATTACATACAAATGTAATTTTTGACTTTTTCTGTTACATTAAATAAAAGATGTAAACTTTTCTCTTTTTATCTATTACATTAAATAAAATGTAACTTTTCTCTCATCCTCTTATCACATGAAAAAGGTAATCTTTTGTCACATTCATTTTTCACATAAAAATGTAATATTTCTATTTCATTCCATTTTTTTTACATGAACTATTTTTGTCAATCCATTCATTACATTAAAATTTTGGTTTTTAATGTAATCATGTTTCGTTTTGAAATATAAACAAATTTCTAGTATTCCACTCATCACGATAAAATGTAGTCTTTAATGTAAACATGTTTTACGTTTTAGAACTTGAACAATTTTTGTTTTAATTAATTTACCTTGACAAAAATAACAAATTTGTGTGACAAATTTGTTCTGACCAAAAATCTATATTTTTGTTTTCAACAATATTTATTACAACACGATATCATCCAATTAACAGATCTATATAACACATCAATCATAGAATCAAATCACATCACATAACAATAGAATTTTACCATAGAGTGATGATAACACAAACATAAATAATTTTAGTTATTTAAGAAGAAATAAAATAGAATTTCTCACACCGTTTTGAATTTCTACGCCGTTTAGATCCAAAAATTGGCCAAATTTCAACTTGCTTAGAATCAAGTCTAATCAGTGCCATCGCGAAGGTCTCGGTCTCACGATCGTGGCGCACCTGAAATCATTCGAATCCGATTTCGTCTGAGCAAGATATGGTTAAATTAAGATTGGTAAAAATTGAATTAAAGTAATTAGTTTGGTCAAAGTTCAAAAAGCCAACTCACCCTCCTTCTTCCTCCTCCAACGTTCAAGGTCGTTCCTTTTATTTACTTTGAACCCATTTCATTCAAAATTAGGTTTCCACTTATCTCGGGATTGGTGAAGCTTGAAGACGATCGGAAGGCGGCATATCGGAGAGGGAGGTGAGGGCTACGTGCACCAGGAGGGAGGGGAGGTGCGGTGGGGCCTACTGGGCGCGGTGGGGGCTGTTTGGCCGCGGGTTGAGGAGGGGATTCCGGGCAAATAACTCACTTATACTTCATCATATCCATATAGAATTAAAGTTCACGAAAATCTCTTCAATATTGTCAAAAGAATCATTCAATTTCATTGAGAGGATTGGGAGTAATTGAGGAATGAAATTTGTGTATTTCTGGCCATGAAAAATAGGGTGACGGCTGGTCATTTGAAATTAGGGTTTGGGATTTGTCATTTAGCATATTATTTATATTATTATATTCACTAATTACCCACTAATGGCCCAATTTGTAACTTTGCCAGATTTCGGCCCAACGACTGTCGTTCCTACCCATTAACCCCTATTCCAATCTCATCTAGCTATGTCCTGCAGGCCCAAACTACTGTCTTGACCTAGCTTTCTTTATTTTAACATATTTTCTTTCATTCTTAATTCAACCGTACATAAAAATTCACAGAGGTCACAAATTGACTTCAAAAATTCCCAAAAAGTATATTTAGCTATGTTTTAACGCTGCAGACCTAGGAAAATTAATTTCGTTCTATTTTGAGCCTGTTTAAAAAATGACTATTTTCAAGCCGATTAAGATTGGCGAAAATTGAAAAAACTGAAATCTTTTTGCCACGACCACAATTTAATTCTAAAAATTATGAAAAATTAAAATTAACCATATTTTGACATTCCGAATCCAACAAAAGTGGTTTCGTCGAATGCAGAGGTCGTTTGAAAAATGGCTATTTTAAGGCGTATATATTAAATATTAAAAATACATTTTAAAATAAACAATTTCCAAAACTCGAAATATATAAGTGTTTATACTTTTTAAATGCAGAAATGTGATTTTGAACTCAATGGAAGTGGTTTTGAGTCCAAATTCCTTCGTATGCAAAAAGTAGCATTTTTGACCTTTGCAAATTTCATAGCGACCGTTCTAAATTTTAAACTAGGCATGACTTTTGATCCCCCATTATGAAATTTCAATTTTTCAGATTCATTTGAAAGATATTTTTAAATAGATTCTAATATTTTTGGTTTCACTAAAATCCGTTAAATTTTGCATCCTGTGCGGTAAGTCAAAGTTCAAGTTTGACTTTTAAAACTATCGCGCTATTTCAAGCTTCTTTTATAATTAAAATTAAATTATTCATTCTAACTTCGAGTTAAATATATTTTTAATCATTATTATTTTAAATAAATTATTTTAAATATCAAAACCCATTAAAATAACTTAAAATAAATTTTAAATTTACCCCCAAATTCAGGGTTGTTACATGTTTTGTTCTTTCATTTTGATCCATCTACCAAATTCACTCTTTTTATCTATGGCACCAATTAGAGACATTAAGATCATGCGGGCTCAAGATTCCCCACTTCAGACAAAGCGGTGTTGAATCTCTTGAGGAAAGCTTTAACAGACTCACCCGGATTATGTTCCATTGATGTTAGAGAAATGACATCCTTAGCTTTCGTATCTTGCAGCCTAAACCGCTCTTTGAATTTCGGAGTCAAATCAGCAAACCGATCAACAGATTTGGGTGGAGGCTTTGTGGACCATAATGATGCCACGCCTTCTAGGTAGAGAGGGAAGCATCAGCATTTGATCTTGTCTGTCGCTTTGGCTGCATTCATATGCCATTTATATTGGTACATTAAGTGATTCAGATCAGAAGTCCCGTTGTATGGAGGCAGAGTAGGATGTGTGAACATTTTAAGGAATCTACATTGTGAATCCTTGAAGTGAACGGATTTTGGTGGGGGAGAAATCCCATTCCCTCTCACTGTCATTGCAGGCCATGCTATCTTTCATGATTTTCTTTATCGTATCCGCGATATACTCCTATGAGTTGTGTTGTTCCATCGAGCGAACTTCGATATCTGTGCCAGATGCTCGTCTTGCCGAGCGATCACGATTAGAGGATCTAGGTGATTTACCTCCACTATAGGAAGGTGCCCCATTGGAGGGACTAGCAACTATTCGGATATTTCAATTGTAATGACTTTTTGTCATAAACTTTGAGTCTTGGAAATTAACGTCGCCTTTGCCACCTTCCCATCCATCAACCCTTCCATGTTATCATTACGATGATGATCAGAAGCTGACGAATCTGCATTCTCCTCAAGGTTAATGTGTACTCGTTGAGAAGTAGCAGGATTTGCTTGAGCATTCAAAAGAGCATTAATCTTATTGATAAGAGCCTAATTAGCATCCATCAAAGCTTTAGTTGAGGTCTCCATCCGTTGATTTAAATTGGCGGCAATGGCGTTTAACTCGTCTTCGATTACTGCGGCTCCGCCTGTCGAGTTTTGTCCAATCTCAAAGTTAGTTTGCGGAGTGTTCAGACCATTGGCTACATTTCTAGAACTGGAAGCTATCACGGTCTTACCAACTGGCGGCTTTTTTGGCGGAATTATCTCGGACAAATTTTCAAACTTCGAAGAAAATTCGTCAATCGGCCTAGATCTTAGATTTGGAGAATATATCGTACAAGTAGGCTTCAAATTTCACTATCTCCACAAAGCTTATAACCCTGAGAATGTGAACGTGTCCCTATGGTGGGCGCCAAAAATGTTGAAATCAAGAATTAATCACAACAGTCCAAGGTGTTTATGTAACACTTCACAAATGTAAGCTTCAAAAGTATGGAGACAAAAAATATAAAAGCAAGTAAAAACACATCAAATCAAAGTGGTTCGGTCTCAAATTCGACCTAAGTCAACAGTAAGTGAAGATTTCATTATTACGATGAATTTACAAGGTACATCACTCCATTTATTTTACCTAGTTCACTCTTTTTTAATGATCTTCACTATTTTCTCTCTCTTTTTCTCCCGATTCACTAGAATTCAAAAAGAGATAGATGAGACCCCTTGAATTGTGACGGTGGTTGTGTGGATCTTCCTTCAACCACTTGAACACTTAGATTATCTTCATTGGTTCCATAATGATTTTTGTTGAATTTAGGCTTGAGAGAGAATTAATGGAGGGTGGAGAGGTTTAGAGTGGTGGAGAAATGTATTGAACAAACCTTCGGGGTAGAAATTTTCGTCCCTTGAATGGCGAGAAGTGAGGTATTAATAGGTGTAGTTTGGAGGAAGTGGCAAAGCTCAAATTCATGTGTCAGGTTATAGATCAGCCATAACATTATTTACGAAAATGCCACTGGGCTACATTCCGACCGATCCATAGGATCTTCCAACCGACAAATAGGATTAAGTGACCGGTCGACCCATGCTCTTTAGTTGACCAACCCATGCCATACTTTGCTGCCGATCCATGCAGTATTTTAAAGTACCGACCCATCATTTGAGTAGCTACCATGTTCCACATGTTGTCTTCATGCACCTCTTGTATATATACCATGTCATCCTTTTTCCCATGAAGCTGAACGTATCAATCCATCTTAAATATAGAATCATAGACCTGTGTAGTTAGCAGTCAACAGATCCATTGCGGCTGAGTTACAAAAAGTTATAGCGGAGATAAAGCGAGGAAATAGCAGGATATAGCGGATGAGTCTAAACTAGCATATAAAACTGGTATTTAATGCTTTTACAAATATACAAATGATTAATAAGTGTAAAATTAACAATCAATTTAATAATAACTAATACATTTGTTATTTTAAATAAAAGCATATGCAAATATATGTAAATAAATGGAAATTTCTATTTAATTTGATTAAATTTAATAGAATATTGTAGTATTTTATATTTTAAAAAATATATGTCAAAAAATTCTAACAATATGCTAATTTTATAATGTGGGAATGTCTATTTTCAATTAATTTTTTTGTAAAGATATAGCGGAAATAGAGGAATATAACTGAAATAACGGGATATATCGGGAATAACGGAATATAGCAGGGCTTAAAATGAAAAGGCTATTTCAGAGGCTTTTTGGAAATAACGTAGCGGTAGAAATCCGCTACAGGATAGGGCGGGGCATAACTGCACAATAATAAACTGCTAATGACTAATCCTTGAGTTAATCTTTTGCCTAGTTCAAGTATTTACGTCATTGCCATGCTAAAAATACTATGGCTGACCCATATTATTTGCTTTAGTGTCGATCCTTATCTACACTATAGTATATGCCGACCCATCATCTCGCTTAAGTGACCGACCCTTATTATTACTAAAGAGCACTGATTCATAGTTTATAACATGGCCGACCGATCCATAGTTTATAATGTACCCGACTGATCAATAGTTTATATTATAGCCGACCAATCAATAGTTTATAACGTGGCCGACCGATCCATTAGCAAAGTGGATGGCCTATCTATAATTATTATTGGGTGATCGATCTATATAACAAATGTGAGCCGACCCATGGTTTAAACAGTGTTAGACCAATTAAATTAGAACGAAGCGGATCCATGGCAACAAAAGGTTAATGATCAAAAGCGCATGCATTTGACTAATTATAATTGAACCGTGTTTTAAACAAGGTTATCACATAACATGTTTGTGGTTGATTTGGATGTTTTGGTTCCATCGATATTTTATTTCGGCAAAGATTTAGTAGAAGTTTGTCCATTTCAGTGTATGGATCACATGGAATCCGTAGGGATGGATCACACGGAATCCGTTGGGATGGATCACATGGAATCTAGATGGATTGATTACATGGGATCCGTGGGGATGGATCACACATAATCCGTAGGGATGGATAACACTGAATCCTTAGGGATGGATCACATGGAATACTGAGGGATGGATCACACGGAATCCATGTGGATGCATCACATGGAATTCATAGGGTTGGATCACATTGAATCCGTAGGGATGGATCACACGGAATCTAGGGGGGATGGACCACATGGAATCCTTGGGGATGGATCACACGGAATCCACAAGAAAGGATCAAACAGAATTGATAAGGATGGATCACACAGAATCCAGGGGGATGGATCGCACTAAATCGCAGCAGGATGGATTGCACGAAATGCTATGAAAGGCAATATCGACCAAACGAAGCTTGTTGTTGAGTTGATTATGTTTCTAGCTCTGACCCAAATTCAAGGAGGAACGGCATTGTGAAGTGTTTGTTAATCACCGAGATGCAACAAACGCGAAGGTGATTTAAGTTGGACTTGAAGGATATTCGAAGTGTTGTGAAGTGTTTGTTGATCATCGTAATGCAACGAATGTGAGGACAATTCAAGTGTGTTGAGTTGTCGATAATGATTTCTCGAGGGGACTTGAGCATATGGATAGTCATCGGTGATGACAGCTAGAGATATGAAGGCTGAGAGATTATTGTTGTCGTAAGTTCTAGTGGACTTAAAGCAGCGTTACAATAAATGACCAGGTATATGGTTGAGTACCTTGGGTAGTCCTGAAGGGCTTAGTTGTCTTGAGAAGGCAAACATATGAGTCGCAAAGGCATATGGAGTTTTTTCTAGAACTGTGGTTTACCATTAGCCCTTGACATATAGCAGGTGGCCGTCATACAATTAACGGTGGTGTCGAAGCAACAAAGGGCAGTGATACCTAGGCCTTGGATGTTTGATTGTTTGTTTGTACCATCTCATGTAGATCATCTGAAGTCGAAGAAGATGTTTGTTGGGTGCTTTTCTGATATTGGTTTAGGCCTCTGGGGCTTGTGCTTGAGCAGTGTGGGGTTCGATTTGGATGGTTTACGTGGGATATAACTAGATGTTATGTTTGCTATTGAGTGATAGTTTTTTGACATTGTTTGGTTACTTCTAGTTGCCATGGTTGAACTGTTGTTTCCTAATTGTTTGGATTGTAAAGGCTATCACTATCAGGCGTGGGAAGGCAGGTGTGGGTTCTTCTTTGGTATTGGGCAGTCGTTGGTAAATCTATCTATTCTCATATACTTTGTTGATGATGTTAGATGGTTGTTTTATCGCTCACTAAGATTGTTTTCTGAGTCAAGGTTTTATGTTTCCCTCTTATTACCTTGGGTTGTACATCCGGTTGTGGATAGGAAGACTGAGTAGCAGGTGGTAGGTGTTACCTTAGTGAGGATGAGAATGCTGATCGATGGAGACCTGGTGGCTTACGTACCAGTTTTATTACTATCTAGTATTTCTATTATTTCCGCTGTTTGAAGATTTACTCTGAGTTTTGTAATGAGGCTTTATGTACAAACTTTGATGTTGTATCCATTTAATGTTTGGATAATCTTTCAGGATGCTATGAAAGTTTAATAGTTTGATATATGACGCTTCACTATACATGCCTGTTGTATATATTCTATTATATTTCATCCTTGCGCTGTGAGATATGCGATAGGTTCTACGTATATTTAACTACTCTAGTGATTGTCCATAGCTGCCTGGCACACATTTCAGCGTACGTTTCCTCTTACTAAGTGCAGGAGTTATAGGTGGTTGTCGCATTTAGTATCAAAGCTCTGGTTAATCGATTTTAGCCAAAGGTTCGAACAAGTAATTACGTATGAGAGACGTATTTGTAGATTTTGATGGATGTATACTATATAATACAATATAATATAGTAGCATTTGAACTCCATTAGCAATTCTCTTATAAGTGGCTAATCATTCTATATTACAGATTTAGAATGAGTCAACGAACTTCAAGGCATAATTCTAGGGAGGAGGTTGTGCCTGGAGGCGGAAACGGCGGTAAACCAGATAACCCACCATGTTTGAAGCCATGATTGAGGCATTCACGAGAAGGGTACACGCTCCAATGGCAGCCACGGTAGATGTGGGTGTGCGGGTGCCTAGGGTTATGGATGTTGCGAAGATATGCAAAGACTTCACATCTCTGGGGAAAAAACCATTGAAAGGAACGGAGCCGACCGAAGAGGTTCATAGGTAGTTAGATGCCTGTATTCACATTTTTGGAGACTTGGGTATAGATGATGAAACTAAGAGAAAGCTTGCATAAAGACAACTGCAAGGCTGGGCCATGGAGTGGTGGAATTATGTTACGCTTGAGATTCCGGAAGAAGAAATAACTTGGGAACAGCTCCAAGTTAAGTTCGAGACAAAGTTTATTTCTACCGCTCAGAAGTTTGTTAAGTTGAAAAAGTTTGTGGAGCTGGTCGACCAGTGCATGATTATGTTTCTGACTTCGAGGCTTTGTCGAAGTATGCTCGTTCGTACATTGATTCTCCTTATCAGAAGAATGAGAATTTTGTGGTGGTTTTGGATACCTATATTGGGAGACCACTGGTGGATCATCTTGATGATCCATATGAAAAGATCATGAAAAAATCTGTGAGACATGAAAGCTTGTTTCGAAAAGAAGAGACTGTTGTTGCAGCCAAGGAAGAGCAGAAGCCACAACAAGGTGGTAACAATAAGAAGAGGAAGCAACAACAACAAAAAGGAAAGGATGGCAAGAAGAAGAAAAAGAGTGAGGTGGTTTTCTTTAATTGCTAATAGGAGGGTCATTTTGCTAATGAGTGCACGAATCCAAAGCTTGAGAGGAAGTGTCACAATTATGGCAAGACTGGGCATCTCAAGAAGGACTGTCTAGAACCGGCTAAGTGAAAGCGGATAGTCAAGGCTTATGCTTTGGAAGCTGTGCCATCTACTTCAAGAGCTCCCATTGTAGAGGAAAAGGGAAAGGGTATCGTCGTACAAGGTACCCTTTCAGTTAATGGTGTTTCAGTTCGTGTGTTATTTGATACTGGAGCATCGCATTCTTTCATCTGTAATGAGCTTGTATGCCACTTGGGTTGAGAACCCGAGATTTGTGATAGACCATAGATCATTACTAATCCAGTTAGGGGTTCATCCAGTTTGTGTATGCTTTGTCGTGGTCTAGTATTGTCGAGTCATGGTTGCTCCTTTGTGTGTAATTGTTTTGTGTTGAACTTCGCTTGGTTTGGGATCATCTTGTGTGTGGATTGGCTCAAGAGGTATGCGGAAAGAGTGAATTGCGAGAAGCTGGAGGTAAGAGTCGGGAATGTGGAAGGGCGAAAGGTGTTAATTAGATGTAAGCCCGAACACGGGGTCTTTGTAAGCTATCTATATTCGCTTGTGATTCCACAAGAAGACTTGTCATCGGTGCTGATCGCAAATGTGTTTGAATATATCTTTGACAAGGTCAAAGGTTTTCCGCCGCATCTTGAGATCGAGTTTAGGATTGATTTGGTCTAGGGTGCCAGACCAATCTTCATGCCTCTTAGATGGATGGCCCCTAAGCAACAACAAGACTTACAGGTGCAATTTCGTAACCTTTTGGGAAAAGGATTCATTCATTCAAAGGAGTGTTTTCGAATGGGTTGAACCGGTTGTATTTGCAACCAAGGAAGATGGCTCGTTGAAGTTATGTGTGGACTATCGTGAGCTGAACAAGGTGACCAAGAAGAACAAGTATTCGTTGCCGAGGATATACGACTTGTTCGATTAGCTTCACGAAGCCAAAGTGTTTTCTTGGATGGATTTGGCAACAGGATTCCACCAGTTGAGTGTGGCAAAGGATAGTGTGTCGGAGATTGCTTTTATGACACCATCCGGTTTCTTTGAATGGTTGGTGTTGCCATTCAGGCTGACTAACGCACCAGCGTATTTCGTGGATCTTATGAATAGGGTTTTCAGAAATCAGCTGAACTAGTTCATGCTTGTATTCGTGGATGATATTCTGGTTTACTCTCAGAATGAGGAAGAGCACAAGACGCGCTTGCGAGTTGTTTTTGAAATCTTGCGAATGCATCAGCCAAAGGCTAAGTTTTCAAAGTGTCGCTTCTAGAAGAACGAAGTGAGGTTCTTAGGCCATGTTGTTTTTGCGAATGGAATAGCGGTTGACCCCTTTAAAGTAGCAGCAATCCAGGATTGCGATAGACCTAAGAATGAGATGGATGTTCGAAGTTTCCTTGGGTTGGCAGGATATTATCAACGGTTTATCAAGAATTTCTCCAAGATAGCTACACCATTAA
The DNA here is from genome assembly GCA_030737875.1 of Allium sativum. NCBI lineage: Eukaryota > Viridiplantae > Streptophyta > Magnoliopsida > Asparagales > Amaryllidaceae > Allium > Allium sativum. Next base: position 745,157,740 of record CM060921.1, read on the forward strand.
CAAGATCGACGAAGAAGAACCAGGGCTTCACATGGGATGCAAAGTGTGAGCAAGCGTTTGAAATCCTGAAAGAGAGACTGACTAGTGCTCCCGTATTGATCATTCCAAGTGGGAATGAATAGATGGTGGTTTATAATTATGCATGTAGTACTGGACTTGGAGCAGTACTAATGCGGAAGGAATAGGTCGTGGCCTACGCGAGTCGATAGCTGAAGCCGCACGAAATAAATTATCCAACTCATGATTTGGAGTTGGCAGCGATTGTGTTAGCTCTAAAGATGTGGAGGCCTTGCCTGTTGGGAGTTCGATTCGAGTTGTTTACGGATCATAAGTCGTTGAAGTATCTTTTCTCCCAAAAGGATCTTAATCTTTGACAACAACGATGGTTATGTTGGAAAATGGAGTTTTGATGACAACAACCTTATCAAAATATTAATTAATTACAAAATATATAATAAAATTTTTGTCTAGAATATATACACACATATATGTTGGATTCATATGCAAGAATTATTACAGAAGACTGTACAGTTTAAAGATATTAGAGATTCAGAAATCGTAGAAGACTCAAGACTCATGAGTATTCAAGATTTCAAGAGATCAGGAGTTCAAGATAAATATAGTAGAAGAGTCTAGATTAAGTAAGACTTTGAATAGCACTCCAGGTTCTAATTCAAATTCATATTCTGATTTTCACACTCTGATTTCAAATTCAATTTTCAAATTCTATCTTCAATCTCTATCTTCTCTATTTTATTTTCTATACTTTACTTTTGATTTTAAACTCAAGTTTTATGAATCTTATGTTTATACTTTCATATACTTTATATTTATATAGTTTTAACTCTATAATTTTATGGATATGTTTGTATAGTTTATATTTTTGTTTTCATATGATTTTCTATTTTAGAATATTTATTTATAACACTATTTTTGATACAAGAATTTCTAGAATTATATATATATATATATATTAAAACATTTGAAAATGCTCAAAATTAAATTTTAAAACATGATATGTCGACATACATTTATATACAAGTCGATATATAATTGTCATTTTTTTCAAAATTGAAAGGAAGTGTCTTTTCACTATTTGTGACGGTTCAGAAATGCTGCAACCTTCAAATGTTATAAATAGGGGCTAATTTCGAATTTTATTATCATTCTTCTTCTCCATCTTCATCTCCTTTCTTTACACGATTATATCTTCTCATTTTTATGACTTCTACACTTATACTGCCGAATTCAAATCTATTTTCATTAAGCCTCTTATCTTCTCACTCTCTACTCATTACTCTCTGAATCAAAGTACTATTGAAGAGTTATCGGGTTGTTGTAATTGTTTGGGTAGTGTTTGTAATCGGTGGTATCCATTGTAGCCATGAAATCAAGGAAGGGTAATCAGTGGTATCCCTTGTAGCCATGAAATCGAGGAGGATATAATTGATCAAGTGTGTGTGTGGAATCAGTGGTATCCCTTATAGCCGTGAAATCAAAGAGGAGTGTAATTGGATATGTATATAGTAATAAAACTCTGCGCAATCCAGCGTTGTGTGGGACTAGACGTAGGAGCAATTATGAACTAGTATAAAATCCTGTGTGTTCTTTCCCTTTCTTCCTTTTTTTGTTTATCTTTATGTTTATGTTTGATTCCGTGTTTTTGATTATTTCTGTGGTGTTTGATTCATATAGTTGTTCAAATAATTTTTAGATTTTGTTTAAATTCCCAAAAACACTATTCACCCCCCTCTGGTGTTTGTTTTGCTTTAATGATCCATTCCGTAATCCATAACAATTGGTATGAAAGCAAGGTCTTTCAAAAAGTTCATAATCTGATATTTGAAAAATTTTAAATGGCAAATTTTGGAATATTTGTTAACACTATTATCAGTTTGTGCATTGTACCAATGTTGAAAGATTCTGCATATAATCATGTTGTAAAGTCATGTGATCTATTGAAATATTGTTCAATCCAGGAAAAGATGTGCTTTATGGCTTTTGAAAATTAAAAAGTTGAAAAGATGGGTGAAGTGGCTGTTGGCAGTTCAAATTCTGAAATGGTGGCCTTTGGAAATTCAAATTCTGAAATGGTGGCCGCTGGAAATTCAAATTCCAAGCTAGTGTGTTACATGCTCGTTGAGAATTCAAATTCTGGAAAGCGGTTGGTGGAAATGAAAAAGGACAAATGGATACTAGATAATGATTGTTCGAGACTTATGACGGGAAATCCTGAATTACTCCATAATCTGAAATATGAAGATGGTGGAATGGTGAACTTTAGAGATAACTCTAAAGGATACATTATTGGAAACAACAATGTCGGTAATTCTGAAACTCCTACTATTTACGATGTTTTATTAGTTAGGAATATAAAACACGACTTGCTAAGTATAAGTCAACTTTTTGATAACGGTTATAACATAAACTGTGAAAAGGATAAATGTTTTATAGAAGATAGGAATTCAAAAGTAATATTCGAAGGGTATAGAAAGAAAAATATCTATATATTGAGTATGAAAATCTCCAGCGATAACCTATGTCTTATGGCCAATACGAGTGACCCCTGGATCTGGCATAAAAGATTTGGTCATACAAACTTCAAACATATCTCTAGGATTTCTAAATTAGATTCAATAAGAGGGTTACCCAAAATGAAATTTAAAGTTGATAACTTATGCAATGCCTGTCAATTTGGAAAATTAAAGAGAAGTTAATTTAAAACATAAGAGGAACTGGTCTACCCTCTTTGTAGCGAAGCCAAGGAACGCTGATGGATTCATGCCACCTTACTTAACGCTCAAGTTCAATGGGAAGCTTCTCGTCCCCACTGAGGACATCGTATCAGCTGGGGAAGAGGTTTGGAGAGACTATCTTGTCGGTTTTTTTCTTGCCAAACCACTCTGCTACACCGTGATCACGACTCTTTTGAAGCGGGTCTAGGATCTGAAAGGTTCTATTAAAATCAAATCAAAAGGAAAAGTATTATGTTTCCTCTTTTCAGATAGTGAAGATAGGAAGAAGATTATTGAAGCAGACCCAATATTTATCCGTTGTAAGATTTTTATAATTAAGCCTTGGACAACAACTTTTAATCCGATTGGCAATAGAATTAAACATGTTCCAGTGTGGATTAAACTTTATGATATCCTTCCATTTGCTTGGTCATTGCATGGTATCTGTTGGATGGCTACTCGAATAGGAAAGTGCTTATGTCTAGATGCTTCGAATGGAAAACTCGAGCACTTGGAGTATGCAAAATGTCCGGTTGAAGTTTCGCCAGAGTGTGAAATGCCGAGTCAATTCCCAATGCAACATACAGATGGTTCTGTGTGTGTTGTCAATGTCATATACCAATGGAAACCTGAGGCATGTAAGAACTGCAATGTATTTTGTCATGACTCTTCTAAATGCCCTTTCAGAAGTGAAAGTGGTCCAGCAATTGCCCCCCCTGTGGCTAGAAAAGAGAATGGCTTCAATAAGGTCAAAAGAGGCAAAAATAGACTACAAAATCAGAACAACAGTAAAGGTAAAGGCGAAGTTACTAAAGTTAAGCAATAGGCTCAGTGGACTAAAGTCATAGGAAATAAAGGCAAACAAGTTATTGAAGTAGGGAAGAAAAAAAATGGAGGCAAGACGAATGTGGTTAAAGATGCAAATATGAAAGGAAACAATAACAATGTAAGTAATAAATTTAATCTGCAATACTCAAACAGATTTGAGATGCTTGATGGCTTGAATGGTTGTAATGGCTTGAATGAGATGAGTATGCAGGGTGGTAATGGCTGTACTAATGTTATTGCTGAGGTAGTTCACTTAGAAGTGAATGCAACTATAGTTAGTAGCAAGGATGTTCATAGAGAAGTGATCTATAATCAGAACAACAGGGTGAATCTGAACACAATGAAGCCAGGTTCCTTTAACCCAATGGAAGAGTTACAGAATGAAGTTTTGAGCCTTGAAAAGCCAAGAGATGACACCCAATTAGATGAATACAACGCAGAAACTTCTAACTGTGATATTGACAGAGAAGTTCTCCCTGTCAATAAACATGTTCCAAATGTGCAGAATCAGTATAGTGAAAGTGTTGAAGCTGTTACGCTAAATGTCACTCCCAGTGTGGCTGTATCACTTGACAATTTCTTAATTTAGAATTTCAACATTATAGATAACAGAGCTGGTACATGTAGTGATCAACAACATGTAGTTAAATCGAAAACCATGCTTCGGATCAATGAGATGGTGCCTAAATTAATTGAAAAACTAAGAGATGAATTGGATGGATGCAAATTAAGTGGCGAGTCATTCAAAAGGAAACCTCATAAAGATAATGGATAAAATTTTTAGCTCTTTCATGAGCATGAAAACAGCAACAAGTTGTGACAATGGAAAATTAAAGGTATCTTTGGACCCTGGTTCCACTATGCCTTCTCAAACCAAGTTCCAATCTTTCATTCCCTTCAAGTCTGGATTTCTGAACTCTCAAAGTCCTAAAAGTGATAGTGTATCCAAGAAGCAGGTTAATTTCTATGCTAACATCTCTCTATCAGCAGCTTATAAGCCTCCTCCCGAGCCTCTTGCTGTATCTACTTCCCATGAAGTTGTATCTCCAAATGTAGAGAAGGTGAACACCCCACCAACTTGCAGCAAGAAGAGAGAGATGCTGAGCATGCAACAAGACAAAGGCTAGCTTCCTTTGTGTTGCGGTGTGTGCACTTTTATTGCACTAGGAAATTCTTAGTCATTCTCTAATGTGTAATGCATCACCGTGCATCTTTGTTAAGTGATATGTAACTATTAACCATGTATCCCATGTGTGGCAACTTATGTCTTTTCAGTTGCTATGTATGCATAGCTCCTGTTTTGCATGTATTTTCTTTTTTTAAAAACAAAGTGTTACAGAGCACTATAAAAACTAGTTAGCCTTACCAAAAAAAAGAAGTGAAATTACTACATCAAAACCATTAGATTTGATTCACATGGATTTATTTGGTCCATCTAAAGTTCTATCTATAAATCATAACAGATATGTTTACGTAATAGTCGATGATTTTTCTAGATTCACTTGGACTTTGTTTCTTAAAAATAAAAGTGATGCTTTTGAACAATTTAAAACTTTTTCTAAAAGACTTCAAAATTTATTATCACTAAAAATCAAAGCAATACGAAGTGACCATGTTGGAGAATTCAAAAAAGAAAATTTTGAAAAAAATTATAATAAAAAGGGAATAACCCATAAATTTTCAACTTCGAGAACCCCTCAACAAAATGAAGTAGTTGAACGTAAAAATAGGACAATACAAGAGTGTGCGAGAACTACGTTATCTGATAGTAATTGAACAAGAAGTTTTTGGGCTGAGGCAGTTGCAACAGCTTGCTATATTATAAATAGAATTTCAATTAGGCCTTTAACTCATCAAACCCCATATGAACTTTTGTATAATAAGAAACCAAAAGTAACATATTTTAAAATATTTGGTAGTAAATGTTTCATACTTAATACTAAAGATAATTTAGACAAATTTGACTCAAAATATGATAAAGGAATATTTATTGGATATTCAGATAGAAGTAAAGTCTATAGAGTTTTCGATACACCAATACTATAAAAGAAACCTTAAACATATTTTTCGATGAAAACTATAAAAGTATAACTTAAAACAATGAAGATGAACGTGAAAGTCAAATTAGTGAAATAAACCATGAAGATAATCAACCAAATAAAAGAATTATATTACTTAGAGACCATTCTGTAGAAAATATCTTAGGAGATATTGAACCCGTTGTTAGAACACGTAATCAATTAACTAATATGAGTAACACTGCATTTATTTCAACTATTGAACATAAGAATCTGAAGGAAGCATCTTCCGATGGATACTCGCTATGCAAGAAGAACTGAATCAGTTTACTACGAATGATGTATGGGAACTTGTTCCTAGACCAGAGGATAAGACTATAACTGGAACCAAATGGGTTTATAAAAATAAAATGAATCAACACGGTGAGGTCATAAGAAATAAGGAAGGACTAGTAGCACAGGGGTATATTCTAGAAGAAGGAATAAATTATGATGAAACTTTTTCCCCTATAGCAAGACAAGAAGCTATTAGGATTTAACTAGCCTTTACAAACCATAATAATTTCAAATTATATATAATGGATATGAAAAGTGCTTTTCTAAATGGATTTATTAAAGAAGAAATATATGTTGGGTAACCACCTCGATTTGAAGATGAAAAATTACCAGATCACGTATATAAGTTAAAGAAAGCGTTTTATGGATTAAAAAGGCTCCTAGGGCTTGGTATGATAGATTAAGAAATTATTTGTTACAATCAAATTTTGAAATAGGAAAATTAGATAATACCTTGTTTGTTAAGAAAAATAGTAAAGATACACAATTAGTACAAATATACGTTGATGATATAATTTTCAGATCAACAAACGATAAGATGAATAAAGAATTTTTAGATATTATGAACCAAGAATTTGAAATGAGTCATATGGAAGAACTAACATTCTTTTTAGTGTTACAAATTCTTTAATTAAAGAATGGAATATTTATTAATCAAGAAAAATACGCAAGAGATCTAATTAATAAATATAATCTAACTATGACCAATGGGAGACCAACACATATGGTGACTAATATAGCATTAAGTGAAGATGATAAATCTAAAGACGTTGAGCAAAAACTATATAGAGGAATGATAGGATCGTTATTATATATAACTTCTAGTAGACTAGATATAATGAAAAGTGTATGTCTCTGTGCAAGATATCAGTCGCAACCTAAGGAAATACATTTAAAAGCCATAAAACGTATTCTAAGGTATATAAAGCTTACATCATACTTTGGATTATCTTACCCTAAGGATGATTCATTCAACTTGGTATCTTACTGTGAAACTGACTATGCAGGATGCAAATCAGATCATAAAATTACCGGTGGAACACGTCACTTCTTAGGACATTCAATAGTCTCGTGGTTTAGTGAAAAGAAAAATACTGTATCTTTTGTCAACAACTAAAGCAAAATATATCTCTGCTGCTTTAGCTTGTTTACAAGTAATATATATGCAACAAATTGTAAATGATTTTGGATTAAATATAAATAAATCACTAATATACTGCGATGATACGAGTGCTATAAATATTTCTAAAAATCCAACTCATCATTCAAGAACTAAACATATCGATATAAGACATCATTTTCTAAGAGATAACGTAAGCAAAGAGAAATTTCACTTGAATTCATAGAAACAGATAAACAAATAGCAGATATATTAACAAAACCATTAAACGAAGCAACATTTACTAAATTTAGAAGAGAATTAGGCATATGTTCATTAAGTGAGTTAGAATAAATAAATACACTAATATATATATATATTACATAAAAAATCAGAAAAATAAAATTTGAAAGACAAGTATGTCGACATACATTTATGTATATGTCGACATATAACTGCTAGAATTTTAAAATTAATTCCCACCAAAAGTTAGTAATATTAATTATTTAAACTCTCTACTTTGACTTTTCTTCTTCATTTTCATTTCTCACTTCTGTAAAAATTCTAAACAAAAATAAAAAATGGCCTCAACCAATTTAAACACGCAAATCAATCCCGATTTGTCCGCTGGACCATCCGATAGTCCATTTCAACGATCTACGATATCACATATCGTCCAAATTGAAGAAATTATGGATTATGCTCTGCAAATGTTGGCTAAAATAGAAGTACTTCAAATCAGGATGAGCCAAGAGCAAAATAGGCAAGGGAAAGTAATAAGGAGTCTTCTTAAGCTCATAACGGATAATCATGCTAATCTGATTATCATCGAAGATGATAATGAACCTATGAAAGAGGAAGAGGAACCAGAAGAATAGGAAGAAGAGATATTGGATGAAGAGGAACCCGAGGAAAAACAAATAGAAGTTTCAAACGAAGAGGTTCAAGTCATTTGTGTTGGCGAAGTCTTATACGATCATAATTGAAATATGATTGAAAGGAGTGGAGATTTTTGCCTCCATTACCCAAATTGTCCTACTTATAAGCCGCCAATAGTTAAGGACAATAGATTTTAGGTTTTTGATTCATTCCTTGTCGTATACTCTCATTCCTTTTCGTTAATACAATATTTAATATGTACATGTAATATCATTTGTATAAACAATTTTTAAATATATTGCTTGATTTGTATAACATAAGTTTTTTAATACTTTGTTATATAGGCAAGAATTAAGGGGGAGTATATAAGAATTATTAATGGAAATACCTAATGGGAGTATTCTACTTTGATTTAGAAATTACTTAATTGCTAATAGGTCTTAGGTATACGATTTAAAGGGAGTAGTTTTAGAATTTCTTTTTGATAATGCCAAAGCGGAAGAAATAATAAAATATAGGATTCATATAGATAGGGGGAGTATTTGGAGGATAATCATCAACAGGTATATACAGGTATGATATTTTATAAACTAAGGTTGTCATTATCAAAAAGGGGGAGATTGTTGAACATTGGAGTTTGATGACAACAATCTTATTTCAATAGTAATTAGTTATAAAATATATACTAGCACTTTTGTATAGAATATATACATGCATACATACATACGTATGCAGGATTTATATACAGAAATTATTACTGAAGACTATACAGTTTAAAGATATTAGAGATTCAGAATTCAGAGAGGATTCAAGACTCATGAGTATTCATGATTTCAAGAGATCAAGAGTTCAAGATAAATACAGCAATAGAGTCTAGATTATGTAAGACTCTGAATAGCACTCCAGTTTCTAATTCAAATTCAAATTTTGTTTTTCAAATTCTAATTTCAAATTCTATTTTCAAATTCTACTTTCAAATAATATCTTCAATCTCTATCTTCTCTATTTTATTTTCTTTACTATACTTTTGATTTTACACTCATGTTTTATAAATTTTATATTTATAATTTTATGTACTTTATATTTATATAGTTTTAACTCTATAATTTTATAAATATGTTTATATAGTTTATATTTATGTCTTTATAAGATTTTACTTTACAATATTCATTTATAACATTATGTTGTAATTCAAGAATTTCTAGAATCATACATACATACCTACATACATACATACATACCAATACATATACACACATATATATATATATATATATATATATATATTAAAACACTTGAAAATGCTCAAAATTCAATTTTAAAACATGATATGTCGACATACATTTATATACATGTTGAAATATAACTGTCATTTTTCCAAAATTGAAAGGAATTGCCTTTTCACTATTTGTGACGGTTCAAAAACGTTGCAACCTTTCAAATGTTATAAATATGGATTAATTTCGAATTTTTTACCTTTCTTCTTCTCCATCTTCATCTCCTTTCTTTACATCATTATATCTTCTCATTTTTATGATTTCTACACTTAGACTCTACATAATTCAATTCTATTTTCATTAAATTTCTTCTCTTCTCACTCTCTTATTATTACTCTTTGAACCAAAGTGCTATTGAAGAGTTATAAGGCAGTTGTAATTGTTTAGGTAGTGTTTTTAATCGGTGGTATCCTTTATAGCCATGAAATCAAGGAAGGGTAATCAGTGGTATCCCTTGTAGTCGTGAAATCAAGGAGGATATAGTTGATCAAGTGTGTGTGTGGAATCAGCGGTATACCTTGTAGCCGTGAAATCAAGGAAGGATAATCGGTGGTATCCCTTGTAGCCATAAATCAAGGAGGATATACTTGATCAAGTGTGTGTGTGGAATCGGTGGTATCCTTTGTAGCCGTGAAATTAAGGAGGAGTTTAATTGAATATTGATATAGTAATAAAACTCTGCGCAATCTAGCTTTGGGTGGGACTGGACGTAGGAGAAATTCCAAACCAGTATAGAATCCGGTGTGTTCTTTCCTTTTCTGCATTTTATTTCTATTTATCTTTGTGTTTGTGTTATATTCTGTGTATGTGATTGTTTCTATGGTGTCTAATTCATATAGTTGTTCATATAAGTTTTAGATTTTGTTTAAATTCTCAAAAACACTATTCACCCCTCCTGTATTGTTAGTTTTTCCTTAACGATCCACTATGTAATCCCTAACAGGTTAGAGATTCTGGCATCGTATGAATTTGGTATAGCCTATATCTAGGAAAAGGTAATGTAGTTGCAGATGCGTTGAGTCGGAGGCATGCAGGATTGGGAGCGATGTTTTCAGAATGGAAAAGCCTCAAGCACCTGGCAGGATTTGATTTCAGATCATGTTGTGAGTCGGAATCTGAATTTTTGGCAAGCTTAACGATGAGACCTACTCTCATCAAAAGGATTGGTGAGAGACAAAAGCCAGATGTAAAGCTTGTTGAGATTATCCAAAAGATGGAACCATTGGATAAAGAGTTCAAGGCCAATCAAGAAGGTTGACTTCGAAAGTAAGGACGACTGGTTGTTCCTGAAATCGATGGATTAAGGGATGAGGTTCTGGGGGAATGTCATCACTCAAAGTTGACAATTCATCCAGGTGGTAATAAGATGTACCAGGATATAAAGCGAGCATACTACTAGGAATGGATGAAAAGAGATATTGGAAAGTTTATTTCCAAATGCATGAACTGTCAGTTGGTGAAAGCTGAACAGAAGAAGCCAAGTGGATTGCTTCAACCATTGGAGGTTCCTACGTGGAAGTGGGAGAAAATATCGATGGACTACCTAGAACTAGGATAGGAAACGAAGGGATTTGGGTCATCATGGATCGTTTGACCAAAAGTGCAAGGTTCATTCCTGTCAGACCGATTAGGGCAGCATCGAAGTTGGTTAAGCTTTATATTAAATGGATAGTCTGTTTCCATGGTATTCCAAAGAGCATAGTGAGTGATTGAGATGCATTACTCACGAGTGGATTTTAGAAGAGTTTGCAAGAAGCTTTGGGAACCAAGTTGTGTTTGATTACGTCTTATCGTCCCAAGACTGATGGTCAAACTGAGAAGGTTAACCGAGTTTTGGAAGATCTCCTAAGAGTGTGTGTATAGGACTTTGGGGGATCATGGGAAGACTATCTACATCTAGTTGAGTTTGTGTATAATAATTGCAACCAGTCGAGCATTGAGATGGCACCATATGAAGTGTTGAATTATAAACCATGTAATTCTCCAACATGTTGGTTAGAAACTAGAGATAAGTTGATACTTGGGCCTGAGATGATTAGAGAAACCTCGGATTGTATCGAGATCGTTCGGCAACGAATGAAGGCAGCCCAAGATCGTCAGAAAAGCTATGCTGATAAATATTAGAAAGATACGGAATTCGATGTGGGTGACATGGTTTTCGTGATGATTTCTCCATTGAAGCATATAGTTCAGTTCAGAAGCAAAGGAAAGTTGGCTCCTAGGTTTGTTGGACCAATTCCGATAGTCGAGCGAATTGGAAAGCTTTCATATATATTGGAGTTACTCAAGAAGATGTCGAGTATGCATACTATTTTCCATGTGTCATTTCTACGGAAGTGCTTGCTTGATTCTAATGTGGTGATATCTCCAGAGCAGTACGAGGACCTAGAAGTCGAGACCGTAGTTACGAAAACTCGTAAGCTGCTTCATGTAGGGGGAATGACATGAAACAACTTAGGAGGAAGATAGTTAAGTTGGTCAAGGTACAATGGAGTGAGGATGATGACGATTGTACGCGGGAGACAGAAGAGAGTATGAAGGCGACCCATCAAGAGCTCTTTGTTGGTATGACCCATTGATATCGTGTCACATTACATCATTGTAACTTGTTGTTGATGTTGTTAGAATTTCACGTGCTTGGATAAGGCTATGAATGCATAGCTTGATGGATGCTAGTTTGGATGGTAAGTTGGATACTCATGAATAATAGGCGTGCAGAGTTTTTTTGGTTGTTGGGATTTCGGGGGTGAAATTCCTAAAGGTAAGGGGGAGGGGGGGTGGATGTAACAGTCCGCATTTTACATATCGGAGGATCGTAAAATATTTTTATTTTGTTCCCTAAGGGTTGGATCATTCTCATATCTTAATATGTTGGTTATGGGGATGTGCGACATGTCCATAATTTTTACCAAATTTATTTGTGGCGATTTTGCCCCTGTTTGTCTTGTACAAGGCATAATTTTTAACTCGGATCGAATCATGTGCTGAGATTGGCCTCATTGGAAAGGAAATGATGTTTCCCATTCCGTAGAGTGGTTACATTCAAGATTTGGTTTAGCGGTATGGAAGGAAATGTTGTTTTTATGTTTCACACTTTGTTGTTCAAGTTTTAAATGCCTTAATGGGCTTATTTAGAGAGGCCCATTAGAGGGCTGTAACAAACCAGAATTTTGACAATAAATAGTTTTTAATTAGAAGCTCAAAATAGGGATTTCTACAAACCAAGGAATTTGACCATGAAACTTTAACTGTCGCGCTCGTCTTGAAATCTGGTCAGCTTTCATGTTTGCAGTTTCATGAACGGAGTCAGTATGAAAAAGTTACGGAGAAATACAAAAATAAACGGAAAATAATTAAACAGATAATTTAATTAATATTTTACCATATATGAACCGCCAACTTGGGCATCTGATTGCCCCGGCGGTCGACCATAGCGGTTGACTTACTAGGCAATCTGATGCCTAGTTAGGCCGGGTCATATAGGGTTTGGTTTATAAATTTTTAAAATGGATGGACGGATATAACTTAAAACTAGTCTGACGGTTCTAGGCTATTTTCACCTCCATAAATAAAGGGGTAGAGCCGCACTCTTTTTCCATTCAAATCTATGAAGGCAGCAGAGCTCTGCCATTTTTCTTCCTTTTCTAACCTAATTTCTAAATAAAATATATTCATATACATACCAAATCAATTCAAATTCATATGGAATTGGGAAGATTAGTAGATTCAATGGAAGAGGATGCTCAACGATAGATTTCTTCATTCTCTTCCGTTTTTCTTACATTTCTACGGATCTATAATTTTTCCCTTTCTAGATAAACTGTAGATTTATAAGAATTTGGGGATTGTAACCCAAAAAAGTATAAAAATTCTTAAATTGGTAGCTATAAGGTGAGTGGGAAATTAAATAATACAGATATAATGATTTATCTATCTCGTTTGGATCCAATCTATGTTTTATTCCTATCAAATCTGTTATTTAAATAATTGTAAATTGTGATAACCATCAGATCTGATTATGAGTATGTTTGAAATTGGTAAATGATAAAGTTGTGATTATGTATAAACATGAATTGTAGGATTTTTATATATATTCCCACATATTCCTACAAGTTATGTCATGAATTATGAAATATGATGTACATCTTATATAGCGCTGTGGATCTGGAGATCAACCCCATTAAACATAAATTTGTTGTAATCATATTCCAGATCTTTAGTTCAGTGCTGAAATATGAAATATGTAAAATTTGGGTGAAAAGATGAATTTGTGTCTTATGTGATTTTAAGAATAAAAGAAATATTCTTTGTTTACATTCAATATTGTTGGGTTTTTGGCTTTAGCATTGTAAACTATGTCGTTTTCCTGATTTTTAAATAAAGAGGCATTATTTTAGAATCACAAGAAGTATGACAAAAAAAGAATTAAAAAAAAGGAAAAGTGGTAAACTAAATATATGTTTTCGTATGTAATTCGCATTGACTGTTCCAAAATAAAAATATATTACATATATTTCTTGTGATTTGAAAATATGTCAATTCCAGAAAATAGGCATGATTTACAATGATTTTGGTAACGGTCCTTGTGAGACTTGGAACTTTTTTGGCAAGACTGAATATAAAAAAGGAATGATTGGTTAATTTATTTGACCAAATAATTAATTTAAAAATTAGTATTGAAAAATAATAACTAATATAATTAATAACTACGTTGACCGCACGAAAACATAAAAATAAATATATGCATATTATCTGTCCAGATCAGCGTAAAACGATAAAAATATATATTGTACTAAATGTTTGAAGGTTTGAAATGTTCAATGGTATTCATTTATGGAATCATACAAGTAAATTTATATTCCATACTTAATGAATATATTTATGGTGACCGTTGTAGCAATTAGTGTAATTGATTGCTATAAATGAGACCATAAATAAATAATTAACAATTGTGACAAATGTTGAATGCTTTGATAAGGTTTAATGGTGGAATTACATGTAAATATAATCCATATTGAATTAATATATTTGTGGTGACAATTTGTAGCAATCAATGTAATTAACTTCTACAAATAAGATCCACAAATTAAATGTAACCAATATTGATTAGGGAAAGTAAATGTGATAGGAAAATGGTTACAATTCCTAAAATGAATTAGTATAATTAGTGTAAAACCCAATTAGAACATTTGAATAAAACCGCATTTAGACACGAGGTTAAACTCAACATGTGGTGTACGCCTGCCCGGAACCGGCTGGAAAATCCATTAACCACAGGTAGTCAGTTTAATGTGAGGTGTCTAATGCATAAATATAATCATACTAAGGCACGAGGTTAAGTTCACTTGTAGTAGAAGTCTGCCTGGAACCGACCGGCATATCCAGCATCCACAGGTAGTCAACATAATGTGAGAGGCCTCGTATGTAAATATATATATATATATATATATATATATAACGTCTATCAGTAATTAATAAATAAGAATAGGAATTATCCGTTGGGATGCAACAAATAGATAACTTGGGACTGATAAATAGTTACCTTAGGAAATATGACCGTTAGAGTCATAAAGTGCAATAAAAAAGGAAATAAAAAGAAATAGGTATCAAAAAGGGGATTAATGGATATTGATTGTCGTTTAAATACTAAGTCCAAATTAGGGAAGAAATTAAATAATTATCCTAGAGAGAAGGGAATATGACCTTCCTTATTTATGTCAATAAAACATATAATTAAAAATGCAATTGGATTTAGTAGGTTAATAATTTAAGACATTATTAACCATATAAACCCGTGATACAAATAAATGGTGTACGTATAGTATTCCGTATAAAGAAATTAAATGGGAATGACATAATAACATAGCCTACTTTATCCCAAAAAGGGAAAGGTTTAACGGAAAATAGGGGACGAACGAATAACATTCTCTTATAGTCAGCTTTCTAGGTCCTAATAGGCTAAGAGACTGGGGTTAAAGAGTCTACCTGGTATAGGTTTCTCAGTATAGCGGTCTAAAATGGTAGGTGCGTGTTAGCCTACCCAAACTTGGAAATTAAAAGGGTCAGATATGGCCACCTATCTCATGGGAAGTAGTAAGTGACTAAGGGATTTATCTAATAATGTCAGCTAGAAGGTATAACGAACGATAAAATACCTACTCTTACTTTATGTGGAGTAAGGGTATATGCGTGAATGACGGAAGCCTTAAATAGTAGGGCCAGTAGCTAGTACCCTTTAGTTTTATGTTATAAGCGACCAATAGGTCCTCCAAGGGTCTTAAGTGATCAGGGATAATCCACCCTATCTATCATTGATAGTGAGGCGTTAATTAATAAGGAACATAGAATGAGGATATAGATAAAAACCACGAAATTAAGGGCCCACTCTCGACATAAATAACCAGTTAAACTCTGATATAAAGGATTCACAAAAATGTGTGTAAATGTCCTATCTCGGTACTATAATTTGGGAATATTTCTTTTGGGCTGAATAGTAAAGTTGTGCGTAAACATTTATGAGGTTGGGATAGAATCACTAACCTGGTTAGGCATTCAGCTTGAACCAAACGGAATATATCCGTGTTATAGCCTGCGCTATACAATTCTTAATCAACAGAACGTGTTGATCTGACCCCACCTCCTCGTTACAATCTCCAGGTTTCATAGGGAATGTCAGGTTCTCACAGATGGTTAAGTTTGGTTTTCAGTTCTCATTCTCTCTAATGCTCAATATTGGCTAAGTGACTTACTTTGGAAAAGGTGGTTACTTGAGTTTATACTAGTTTATCCTATTTAATTTCTGCTGTGAGTTATATTTTTCATACTCTGATTATGCTCATGCTCATTTATTACATGTACCAGACATACGCTCTATGCTTGGATGTGTTCAGGTTTTGATTTTTGTCAAAATTTGGGTGTAGAAAAGTTGGGTGTTACATTTGGTATCAGAGCCTAGGTTAAGTTATCAGAGGAAGTTTTTAAATTAGGTATCGTGAGAGAACATAATTCGATTTTATTTTATTTTTTCTTCGTCTTCCTTACTCGGCTTTTATTTATTTCGACTATAGAAATTAGTCATGGGCCTAATTATATATAACGGGCTATGAGCGACTAAGAGTTGAAATATGTTGAGTTCGGTATTTTAGCCAAAATTTTCTTACCCTAATGTACATTGGCGATCTCATCGTGAAGAGCATGAGACGACATATGGTGGATTCCGTTGATTCGAGATATGGAAACTGGAATAAAAACTATATATATGTCAAAATAAAATGCTAGCTACAATCGAAATAGTCATTAATTCTTGTATGGTTTCGTTAGTAGTTCCAGTTCATACCATTACTCGATCCAAAATAGGGAAAAAGCCCACGTTAATATGTCATGTCCATTTTGGAATTATAATTACGAGGTTTATCCATTTGCTACTTCGTTAAAATTCTGAATCTACCTTTGTTGAAACATTCAATTGAGTTCTTAGCCTTATTTTCGAGGAAATTTATTTTTAAAACAATTTGAAAAATAAAAATGGATTTCAACATGTTTTGAAAAACGGTTTCGGAAAATAGTTTGTGAAGATATGGTTTTAAATTTTTAGTTTATTCGTGGTTCAAAAATTTTGGGGCCATTCAGTAATTTTAATAAATATGGTATGATTGGTTGGAAAGAAGGAATTTAAAATGATAAGGAATATGCCACTAAAACTCAAGAATAATAAATATCTGTTCCTAGTGATTTTCAGTATCCATCTTCCTGTATATATTGGATAATTTATTAAAGTTAGCAAAATTTATCTGAATTTTCTCAAAGCTCCAATATTTTGAACATGAAAGGGTTTTTCCGATTTAAAATATAAAACTGGAGTATGAATAGTAAAAATAAAATGGATTTATAAATACGAAACCATTAGTTTATAAATGAATCCCAATTTTGGGAAAGTTTTAAATTTTTCTTCGAAAAGGGTAAGGAAAATCCTTCATCCGGATTTTAGGATATTTGATCGTATGTTTGTTGTCAGCTAGGTAAGGGGAAAATCCATTTAAATTTATATTACGGATTTCTAGCTGAATTTCTGGAATTTTTTCTTTCATTGTGTAGTCGAAGCATCGTTGTTGAGACTATATATCCTTAGAGTTGGTTCGGGGTTTAGATGTTTTCTTAAAACCTGGCGGTAACGAGGATGACTATTTTTTGAATCTCGTCGAATCTTAAAAGATAACGCAAGATGATTAATATTTTAATCCGGCCTAATAAGGTCAAAGTCCAACTTCTGTCCAATGCCCATTTGGTAGCTGACCGTTTAGTGCTATATTAGGATGGTCAATTAATTGATGAGTTTTGGTACAACTTGGACCAAGGACTCAACCATAAAAGTTGCGTCCAAATTACCCTTTAACTTACTTATTTCGTCCTTTCTTCCTCATCTAGACAAATCACATCTCTATCCATCTTCGCTTTCTTGCCGTCGCCTCGTCTCCTCCTTTTCCGTGTTTGTCTGCACATTAGATTTTGTCTCGCTAGTTTTCCAAGATCTAATTTTCCTCTCTCCGACCTTTTCTTAGTCTATTACCCCTAGTTGCACTATTTGATCTTACTCATACCATTTAAGTCTCACTCTTATGGGGAGATCATTTGGTTGGGTTGGGATGAGCAAAATGGTCTTACCACTTTCGGGCAAATAAAATTTGGTAAGGCAGTTGGGCTTACACCGACCCGTTGCTTCGAGATCTTAGAATAGAATTTGGGTTTGTGCTGCATCCGCCTTTTCTATACCTTGTTCGAATATGTTCTTTCGAAGGCGATCGTCATTTCGCAGATGAAGATTAAGCTATCATTGGATGGTCTTTCTGAGGGGAATCTCGATGAGATTTTTGAGGAATCGGCGTTGAACGCGAATTTGAATGGTCTCTTGTTTGACCAACCTTGGAGATTTTGCAGAAAATTTCTTTTTCTTGATGTCGCTATGTTCAAACTGCACATGTAGATGTGTGACTCAGTTAGCACATCTTACTATAAATGGGAAGTTATGACTAGATGTGTCGCATGGTGCAGAAATTAACCATTTTCTTGATCGATGGCGTAACCATCATTTAGTACCACATCATATTCGATTCAGCTCATTGTCTTTGTTTGTTTCTCATGGAGTTACTTTATGTAAATTCACCTATCCACTTTGTCTTTAGACAATATTAGGTGGGTTCCATGAGAAGCAATTTTATGGTAGGTTTCTTTTCTCATCATAAATTTTCTCTTAGAAGAGATGGTGATGTGAGAACCTCCAACAACACCTGCATTATTGGAAACACGAGATTGAGCATTTTGCTACCATGATATGGTTAATTAAAGATCATAAATATTAGTTTGAGCTCTAGTGGCGGAGCAAAATATCTCGTCGTTTATAACCATTGTTTTGGGTGTTTTGGTGTTGTTTTTGTTGTTATCCCTTTCCAGCATCGGGTTCTTTGTTTTATGGGGATTCATGCTTGTAACTGTTAGTGTTGTTTAAATCACACAACTTAGTTAATGAGAATTATACAATTGGAAATGTTTATGTCATTCACGCGTGCCTGCTTGAATGAAATCTCTTTTTTGTTATCTAAACTAACAGTTGTCCTAGGGCTGGAAAGGATAGAATTCTATGTTGGATAAATTTTAGCAAAGGACCGGTTTCGCGTTGCTTTCATCATGCATATATAAATAAATAAACCACTGTTCTTTGTTACAACTAAAATTTATTTTGATCTTTTGTGTGTGATTTCAGTCCTCGCATTTTTGGCATGACTGACTTCCTTTTTTGGCCACCATGTGACTTGAATCGTTTAAATTTCCACAAAATATATTTTTGAAGTTTTTGGAAAATGTTGTTTCAAAAAAAATATTTTTATCAATTTCTTATTTTATAGGGAAATGAAATGGTTTTGGAAGGAAATTTTCAGAATAAATTTGACAAGTTTTCAGACCGAAATTTATTTTTATGAAAAATTTCGATTTTTGGTCACATGAACGTTGTAAGGAAGATTTTTGAATGCTTTGAGTGCGCGTTTTAGTGGTGCAATAGGCCCGATGATAGGATAAAAAGGTTAATGATAACAAGGAAAACGCTGTTTTGGCCTTGGAAACGCTGTCTCCATACCTTGTCAAAGATGCGCGCGAGCTATTAATTAACTCATTTACATTTAGGATATTGTTTTAAGCCTCCTTTACAGTCTACGGTTGGAAATTTTTGGGGTATTTCAGGTAACTGAGGTGGAAATTCCATTGTAGGGCGGGAATTGGAAAAGTGGTGAGCAGGAAAAATGCTAAAAATCTTAGCTCTAATATCCTTTTTCCGGTTTAGGAGAGATTAAATAGGAAATGATTAAATTGTGTATGTTTTGAATGGTAGGATTTAGACGCAAAATTGGTTGCTTCACAATTCTTTTCGTAATTGTGTGAGGGTTATGGATGAAAAACAATTTTCAAAATTTGCATTCATATAGAGCTACCAGTATATTTAGGATGTTTTGCATCATGTTTTTGAAAGTGTTTTAAAAATCTCAAATCATACGTATAGAGGGCCCGATTTATAATCATCTTGCATGCATATTTTAGGGTTGAAATGAATTAAGTACACCTTGCACATATACACATGGTTGCAAAGTGGATGTAAACAAATTGGTTGTGTAAGATAAGATAACTAGGTGTCAGTATTTTGGGATGAAATTCCTTTTAATGGGGGGAGAATGTAACAACCCGGAATTTTGATAATAAATAGTCATTTAATTAGAAACTAAAAAATAGTAATTTCTGCAAATGATTGAATTTAACCACGAAACTTTAACCATGGCGTTCGTCTCGGAATTCTGGTCAACTTTCATGTTTGGAGTTTTGCGAACGGAGTCTGTATGAAAAAGTTACGAATGAAATATGAAAACGGATGAAAAATAATTAAAATAAATATTTAATTAATATTTTACCATATATGAACAACCGACCTGGGCATCTGATTGCCCAGACGGTCGACCTACTAGGCGATCAGATGCCCAGTGATGGTTGGGTCATATAGGGTTTGGTTTATAAAATTCTAAAACGGATGGACGAATATAATTTAAAACTAATCCGACGGTTCTAGGCTATTTTCACCCTTATAAATAAATGAGTAGAGCCTCACTCTTTTTCCATTCAAATCTATGAAGGCAGCGGAGCTTTGTAATTTTTCTTCTTCTTCTAACCTAATTTCTAAATGATATATATTCATATACATACCAAATCAAATCAAATTCATATGGAATTGGGAAGATTAATAGATTTAATGGAACAGGATGCTCAACGATAGATTTCCTCACACTCTTCCCTTTTTCTTACATTTACAGATCTACAATTTTCCCCTTGCTAGATAAACTATAGATTTATAAGAATTCAGTGATTGTAAGCCTAAATAGGTTCAAAAATTCTGAAATTGGAAGCTATAAGGTAAGTGGGAAATTTACTAATACAGATATAATGATTTATCTATTTTTTTTGAATCCAATCTATGTTCTATACCTACTAGATATGTTATTTAAATAATTGTAAATTGTGATAGCCATCAGATCTGATTATGAATAAGTTTGAAATTGGTAAATGACAAAGGTGTGATTATGTATAAACATGAAATGTAGGATTTTTATATATATTCCGACATATTCCTACAAGTTATGTTATGAATTATGAAATATGATGTACATGTTATATAGCGCTGTGGATCTTGAGATCAGTCCCATTAAACATAATTTGTTGTAGTCATATTCAGATCTTTAGTTCAGTGCTGAAATATGAAATATGTAAAATTTGGGTGAAAAGATGAATTTGTGTATTATGTGATTTTATGAATAAAAGAAATATTCCTTGTTTACATTCAGTATTATTGGGTTTTTGTCTTAAGAATTGTAAATTATTTCGTTTTCCTCATTTTTAAATAAAGAGGCAATATTTTAGAATCACAAGAAGAATGACAAAAAAAATTAAAAGTGGAAAAGTGGTGCAAAGGTATATATAAAAATAAATATAAGTTTTTGTATGTAATTTGCATCGACCGTTCTGAAATAAATATATATTACATATGTTTCTTGTGATTTAGAAATATGTCAATTCCACAAAATAGACATGATTTACAATGATTTTGGCAAACAGTCCTAGTGAGACTTGAAACCTTTTCGGCAAGATTGAATATAAAAAGGGAATGATTAGTTAATTGATTAGACCAAATCATTAATTTTAAAAATAAGTATTGAAAAATAATTAATAACTACGTTGACCACATGAAAACATAAAATAAATGTATGCATATTATCCATCCAAATCAGCGTAAAACGGTAAAATATACATTGTACTAAATGTTTGAAGTGTTGAAATGTTCAATGGTATTCATTTATGGAATCATTCATGTATATTTATAATCCATACTTAATGAATATATTTATGGTGACCGTTGTAACAATTAGTGTAATTGATTGCTATAAATGAGGCCATAAAAAATAATTAACAATTGTGACAAATGTTGAATGCTTGGATAAGGTTCAATGGTGGAATTATATATAAATATAATCCATATTGAATTAATATATTTGTGGTGACCATTTGTAGCAATCAATGTAATTAACTTCTATAAACAAGATCCACAAATTTATTGTAACCAATGTTGATTGTGGAAAATAAATGTAATAGGAAAATGGTTACGATTCCTAAAATAAATTAGTATAATTATTGTAAACCCCAATTAGGACATTTAAATAAAACTGCATTTAGACACGAAGTTAAACTCAACTTGTGGTGTAAGCCTGTCTGGAACGGGCTGAAATATTTAACAACCACAGGTAGTCAGTTTAATGTGAGGGGTCTAATGCATAAATATAATCTTACTAAGGCATGAGGTTAAGTTCACTTGTGGTAGAAGTTTGCCTGGAACCGACCGGCATATCCAGCATCCACAGGTAGTTAACTTAATGTGAGAGGCCTGATATGTAAATATATAAATATATAATGGTAAATATACATTTTAGAGAGGCTTGTTAATGGCGACAGGCGGGGTTATTCCCGTCTAATTTCGCTGTGCGTGAGTTCTATCTGTCCCTAATTTCATCTTCATTTCTACCTGATTTCTTCCTGATAAACCTCAATGAAATTTCTTTCACTGATAAGACTTTACCAACCTTTAGCGAAAAGTCACTCTTTTGTTGATAAGCCAATAGTTTTCCATTTTATCTTTTTCAGTCAGATCTGAGAAGTTTTACCAAATATGAGTACCACATATTGATAATCCGCAATATCAGATCGCGTTATATCTAAGTACCGCAACTAAACAGGGTTTTCATGATCTTGCAAAATCTAGATCTAGGATTTTCCATAAATCGAGACTATTCGAATGATTTCAACACCTCTCTAAAATAACCTTTCTAACCAAAACTGATCAGATTTCGTTCCATGCAAAGCCCTTTATCCAAAATGAAGAATTGCTATTGCCAGATCTTATCTCCAATGGTGGTCAAAAACAACGTCGACCTTCCTACTCATGACTGGGTATGGATGCATCTGACGGTAAAGTGCTTTAACAGGGTTTTAAACAGATGATCGCTTCATGATTTACCATACAATATTGATTGTTACTTCCAATACCGCAAAGTCCCCCATATTTTGTTTAGATTCAAATGGGTTTTTTGGGGATATTGTAATCTACGGCGTTTCGGGGAAGATTACATGAATACTAGTTTTAAACATGAATAGACACTTAACTTGGTTCAGTTCTTATATGCGATTAAGAAAATGGCACCTGGATTCTATATTTATTTTGACAATTCCGGTACTATGATCAACCAAATTTAGTGCCTTGAATTGGATTTTTTGGGAAATAGGTGCTGTTATATTTGATTAAGGACTGACGTCTCGTTTGTGTTCTACTAAGATTAGAGATTAGTGAGTAGTGTCTGGATGTAATAATTAAAAGCGTATTGGTTCATGGAGATACTTTCTGTTTTTTTCTAAACTCGAATCCAGTTTAAGCAATTTTAATCAGTATTTAACCTTTCTAACAACCTCATGTGAACCCATTTATGGGATTGAAAAATAGTGTTTGGATAATGGTTAAGTTGATAGATTGGATTTGGTTGAATTTCACGAGCAGCTTGAATTTTTAGAAGACATAGCCAGTATAGTCTAGATGGAGATATGTTCCACTAAGAGTGGCGCTTCTATTTCTTGCTTATGTTGGGTTTTCAGTTGTTTTTATGAGATTGAATTCTCTAGGGTTTCATTAGTAGGGGCTGAATTCAGAATTTTACAAACTGCCTAGTTATGTGATGCGGGATCATGAACTGATTTTATGGATAACAGTCTTTGGATCTTGGATGTTTATGAGCATATATTTTTCGAATAAGGCTACTGTTTTGTATTGGCACTTGCTTTGTGAAGAGAAGATGCTTACTGCATGTCAAGGGCAGTAGAGAATTTGCGTGGGGTTAGTGCCAAGAGTATTTCATCTGATTAAAACAGTTTGATATTCTGTGTTATTTCATCCGAATCTGAAGAAACCATGATTCTATGATATGAATTAAGGGTGAGTTATGTGGTGCAACATATGTGTTGAATAGAGCTTTTGGCTCAGATGCAGTGATTTACAAGAGGGGATGGCCTCATCATGGGTCGGTTTTTCTTTAGTCAGAGTTAGTTTTACTTGTTTTTTCCATGTTATTTTTCGCATTTGTTTTACGCTTTTATGTTAGTTGTAATGGTTAGTATACTAACATATCTTTTGTACTGCTTTTCTTATTTAATAAATGTGAACCAACTTTCAATATATATATATATATATATATATATATATAAATCTAACAATAATTAATAAATAAGAATAGGAATTGTCCATTGGGATACAAGAAATAGATAACTTGGGACTGATAAATAGTTGCCTTAGGAAAATATGATCGTTAGAGTCATAAAGTGCAATAAAAAGGAAATAAAAAAAATGGGCATCAAAAAGGGGATTATTGGATATTGATTGTCGTTTAAATACTAAGTCCAAATTAAAGAAGAAATTAAATAAATATCCTAGAGAAAAGGGAATATGACCTTCCTTATTTATTTCAGTAAAACTTATAATTAAAAATATAGTTAGATTTAGTAGGTTAATAATATAAGACATTATTAACCATATAAACTCGTGATACAAATAAATGGTGTACGTATAGTATTTCCTTATAAAGAAATTAAACGGGAATGACATAATAACGTAGCTTGCTTTATCCCAAAAAGGGAAAGGTGTTAACAGAAAATGGGGGATGAACGAATAACCTTTGTGTATAGTCAACTTTCTGGGTCCTAAAAGGATAAGAGGCTGGTGTTAAAGAGTCAACCTAGGTATAGGTTTCTCAGTATAGAGGTCTTAAATGGCAGGTGCGTGTTGGCCTACCCAAACCTAGAAATTAAAAGTGTCAGATATAGCCGTCTATCCTATGGGAAGTAGTAAGTGACTAAAGGGGTTATCTAATAAGGTCAGCTAAAAGGTATAACGAACGATAAAATACTTACTCTCAAATTATGCGGAGTAAGGGTATATGCGTGAATGATGGAAGCCTTAACTAGTAGGGCCAGTAGCTAGTACCCTCTAGTTTTATGTTAACATTTAATATATTATCGAGGGTTAATAAGCGACCAACAGGCCCAGTTAGGGTCTTAAGTTATCAGGGATAATCCACCCTATCTATCATTGATAGTGAGGCGTTAAATAATAAAGAACATAGAATGAGGATATAGTTAGAAACCACGAAATTAAGGGCCCACTCTCGACATAAATAACCAGTTAAACTCTGATATCAAGGATTCACAAAAATGTGTAAATGTCCTATCTCGATAATATAATTTGGGAATATTGCTTTTGGGCTCAATAGTAAAGTTGTGCATAAACATTTATGAGGTTGAGATAGAATCACTAACTTGGTTAGGCGTTCAGCTTGGGTTGAACCAAAAGGAATATATCTGTGTTATAGTCTGTGTTACACATTTCTTAGTCAGCAGAACTTGTTGTTCTGACCCCCCGTCAATGCAACCTCCAGGTTTCATAGATAATGTCGGGTTCTCATAGATGGTTAAGTTTGGTTTTCGGTTCTCGTTCTCTCTCATGCTCGGTATTGGCAAGGTGACATACTTTGAAAAAGGTAGATACCTGACTTAATACTAGTTTATCTTATTTTATTTCACCTGTGAGTTATATTTATCGTACTCTGATTATGCTCATGCTCATTTATTACTGGTACCAGGTACACGCTCTATGCTTGGATGTGTTCAAGTTTTATTTTTGTCAAAATTTGGGTGTAGAGAAGTGTGGGGTGTTACATTTGGTATCAGAGCCTAGAAGTCATCAGAGGAATTAGTTAAATTAGGAATCGTGAGAGAACGTAATTGGATTTTATTTTCTTTTTTCTTCGTCTTCCTTGCTCGGCTTTTATTTATTTCGACTATAGAAAGTGATCGTGGGCCTATTTATATATAATAGGCTGTGAGTGACTAAGAGTTGAAATATGTTGAGTTCGGGTTTTTAGCCAATTTTGTCTTACCCTACAGTACGTCCGCGATCTCATCCTGAAGAGCATGAGATGACATATGGTGTATTCCGTTGATTTGAGATATGAAAACTGGAATAAAAAATATATATGTCAAAATAAAAAACTAGCAAAAAATAAAATAGTCCTTATTTCCTGGTATGATTTCTTTAGGAGTTCTAGTTCAGACCATTACACAATCCAAGACGGGGAAAAAGCCCACGTTAATATGTCGTATCCGTTTCGGAATTATAATTACGAGATTTATCCATTTGTTACTTCGTTAAAATTCGGAATCTACCTTTGTTGAAACATTCAATTAAGTTCTTAGCCTTATATTCGAGGAAATTTATTTTTAAAACTATTTGAAAAATAAAGATGGATTTCAACATGTTTTGAAAAATGGTTTCAGAAAATAGTTTGTGAAGATATGTTTTTAAAATCCTTGTCTATTTGTGTTTCATAATTTTTGGGGCCATTCAGTAATTTTAATAAATGTAATCTGATTGGTTGGAAAGAAAGGATTTAAAATGACAAGGAATATACCACTAAAACTAAAGGATAATAAATAACTATTCCTTGTGTTTTTTATTGTCTATCTTCCTATATATATTCGATAATTTATTAAAGTAATCAAAATTTATCTAAATTGTCTTAAAGCTCCAATATTTTAAACATGAAAGGGTTTTTCCAGTTTAAAATATAAAACTGGAATCTGAATAGTAATAATAAAATGGATTTAGTAATATGAAACCATTAGTTCATAAATAAATCCCATTTTTGGAAAAAATTTAAAATTTTCTTCGAAAAGGTTAAGGCAAATCCTTCTTCCAGATTTTGGGATATTTGATTTCGTGAATCGTCTGTTTGTTGTGAGCTAGGTAAGGGGAAAACCAGTTTAAATTTATATTATTGAATTTCTCGCTGTATTTTTGGAATTTTCTCGTTCATTTTGTAGTCGTAGCATCATTGTTGAGACTATATATCCTTGGAGTTGGTTGGGGGTTTAACTACGGTTTTAAATCACCACGGTAATGAGGATGACTATTTTTCAAATCACGGCGAATCTTAAAAGATAACGCAGGATGACTAATATTTTAATTCGGCCTAATAAGGTCAAAGTCCAAGCTCTGTCCAATGCCTATTTGGTAGTTGACCGTTTAGTGCTATACTAGGATGGTCAATTAATTGATGAGTTTT
Organism: Allium sativum; assembly: GCA_030737875.1. NCBI lineage: Eukaryota > Viridiplantae > Streptophyta > Magnoliopsida > Asparagales > Amaryllidaceae > Allium > Allium sativum. Next base: position 745,184,659 of record CM060921.1, read on the forward strand.
GGTACAATTTGGACCAATGACTCAACCGTAAAAGTAGCGTCCAAATAATGCTTTAACTTCCGTCTTCCGTCCTTTGTTCCTCATCTAGCCGAATCACATCTCTATCCATCTTCTCTTTCTTGTTGTCACCTCGTCTCGTACATTTCCGCGTTTGTCCGCACATTAGATCTTATCTCACTAATATTCCAAGATCTAAATTTCTTCTTTCCAACCTTTTCTTAGTTTATAACATCTAGTTGCACTATTCGAGCTTACTCATACCATTTTAGTCTCACTCTTAGGGAGAGATCATTTAGTTGGGTTGAGATGAGAAAAAACGCCTTACCACTTTAGGGCTAATAAAATTTGGCAAGGCAGTTTGGCTTGCACCAGCTCATTGCTTCGAGATCTTAGAATAGGATTTGGGTTGTGCTGCATCCGCCTTTTCTGTACCTTGTTCGAATAGGTTCTTCCGAAGGCGATCGTCGTTTCGGGGATGAAGATTAATCTATCATTAGATGATCTTTCTAAGGAGAATCTCGATGAGGTTTTTGAGGAATCCGAGTTAAACACGACTTAAATGGTCTCTTGTTTGACCAGCCTTGGAGATTTTTGCAGAAAATCTCTTTTTCTTGATGTCGGGAATCTATGTTCGAACTGTGCATGTAGACGCGTGACTCGGTTAGCACATCTTACTATAAATGGGAAGTTATGACTAGATGTGTCGCATGGTGTGGAAATTAAATATTTTCTTGATCGATGGCGTAGCCATCACTTAGTACTGCATCGTATTCGATTTAGTTCGTTAACTTTGTTTGTGTCTCATGGAGTTATTTTATGTAAATTTACTTATCCACTTTGTCTTTAGACAATATTATGTGGGTTCCATGAGAAGCAATTTTGTGGTAGGTTTCTTTCATCATCATAAATTCTCTCTTAGAAGAGATGGTGATGTAAAAACCTCCAACAACACCTGCATTATTGATAACACGAGATTGAGCATTTTGCTACCATGATATGGTTAATTAAAGATCATAAATATTTGTTTGAGCTCCAACCACAGAGTGAAACATCTCGTCGTTTATAATCATTATTTTGGGGGTTTTGGTGTTGTTTTTGTTGTTATCCTATTTCAGCATTGGGTTCTTGGTTTTATGGCGATTCATGCTTGTAACTGTTAGTGTTGTTTAAATGGCATGACTTAGGTTAATGAGAATTCTACGTTTGGAAATGGTTATGTCATTCATGCGTGCCTGTTTGAATGAAATCTCTTTTTTTTATCTAAACTAACAGTTGTCCTATGGCTGGAAAGAATAGAATTCTATATTGGATAAACTTTAGCAAAGGAACAATTTTGCGTTGTTTTCGTCATGGGTATATAAATAAATAAACCACCGTTCTTTGTTGATGCTAAAATTTATCTTGGTCTTTTGTGTGATTTCAGTCCTCGCATTTTTGGCGTGATTGACTTCCTTTTTTCGCCAACGTGTGACTTGAATCGTTTAAATTTCCGCAAAATAAATTTTTGAAGTTTTTGGAAAATGCTGTTTGAAAAAAATTATTTTTATCGTTTCGTTATTTTATAGGGAAACAAAACAGTTTTGGAAGGAAATTTCAGAATAAATATGACAATTTTTCAAACGGAATTTTTTTTTATGAAAAATTTCGATTTTTGGTCACATGATCAGTGTAAGGAATATTTTTGGATGCTTTGAGTGCACATTTTAGTGGTGCAATATGACCGATGATATGATAAAAACATTAACGGTAACAATGAAAAGGTCGTTTTGGCCTTGGAAACGCTGTTTCCCTATCTTGTCGAAGACGCGCACGAGATATTAATTAACTTATTTTACATTTAGGAGCTTCTTTTAAGCTCCCTTACAGTATAAAGTTGGAAATTTTTGGGTATCTCGGATAACTGAGGTGAAATTTCCATTGTAGGGCGGGAATTGGAAAAGTTGTGAGTAGGAAAAATGCTGAAAATCTTAGCTTTAGTTTCCTTTTTCCGGTTTAGGAGAGATTAAATAGGAAATGATTAAATTGTTTATGTTTTGAATGGTAAGGTTTGGATGCAAAATTGGTTGCTTTGCACTTTATTCGTAATTGTGTGACGGTTATGGATGAATAAGAATTTTCAAATTTTGCATTCATATAGAGCTACCAATATATTTAGGATGTTTTGCATCATGTTTCTAAAAGTGTTTTAAAAATCTCAATGCATACATATAGAGGGCCCGATTTAGAATCATCTTGCATGCATATTTTAGGGTTGAAATGCATTAAGTACACCTTACACATATACACATGGTTGTAAAGTGGATGTACAAAAATTGGTTGTGTAAGAAAGATAACTAGGCATCAGAATTTCGGGACAAAATTAGATTTAATTTTGGGGGGAGGGGGGAATGTAACAACCTGGAATTTTGATAATAAATAGTTATTTAATTAGAAGTTAAAACATAGGAATTTCTGCAAACGATGAAATTTGACCACGAAACTTTAACCGTTGCGTTCGTCTTAGAATTCTGGTCAACTTTCATGTTGGGAGTTTTGAGAACGAAATCCATATGAAAAAGATACGGATGAAATATGAAAATGGACGAAAAATAATTAAACAGAATATCTAATTAATATTTTACCATATGAGTAGCCGACATGGGCACCTGATTGCCCAGATGGTCGACCGCGACGGTCGATCTACTGGGCGATCAGATGCCCAGTGACGGCTGTGTCATATAGGGTTTGATTTATGAAATTATAAAACGGATGGACGACTATAACTTAAAACTAATCCGACAGTTCTAGGATATTTTCACCCCTATAAATAAAAGGGTAAAGTCTCACACTTTTTCCATTCAAATCTATGAAGGCACTGGAGCTCTGCAATTTTTCTTCCTCTTCTAACCTTATTTCTAAATAAAATATGTTCATATACATACCAAATCAAATCGAATTAATATGGAATTGGGAAGATTAATAGATTCAATAGAAGAGGATGCTCAATGGTAGATTTCTTTGCTCTCTTCCCTTTTTCTTACATTTCTACATATTTAGAATTTTTCCCTTTCTAGATAAACTGTAGATTTATAAGGATTTGGTGATTATAATCCTAAATAGGTTCAAAAATTCAGAAATTGGAAGCTATAGGGTGAGTGGGAAATTTACTAATACATATATAATGATTTATCTATTTCATTTGAAACCAATCTATGTTTTATGCCTATTAGATATGTTATATAAATAATTGTAAATTGTGATAACCAACAGATCTGATTATGAATAAGTTTGAAATTGGTAAATGATAAAGGTGTGATTATGTATAAACATGAATTGTAAGATTTTTACATATATTTCCACATATTCCTACAAGTTAGGTTATGAATTATGAAATATGATGTACATGTTATATAGTGCTGTGGATTTGGAGATCAGTCCCATTAAACATAATTTGTTGGTGTCATATTCCAGATCTTTAGTTCAGCTCTGAAATATGAAATATGTAAAATTTTGGTGAAAAGATGAATTTGTGTATTATGTGATTTCAAGAATAAAAGAAAATTTCCTTGTTTACATTCAATGCTGTTGAGTTTTTGGCTCAAGCATTGTTAATTATGTCGTTTTCCTCATTTTTAAATAAAGAAGCATTATTTTAGATTCACAAGAAGTAAGGCAAAAAAAGAATTAAAAAAGGAAAAGTGGTGCAAAAGTACATATAAAAATAAATATATGTTTTTGTATGTAATTTGCATCGACCGTTCCAAAATAAAAATATATTACATATATTTCTTGTAGTTTGGAAATATGTCAGTTCCACAAAATAGGCATGGTTTACAATGATTTTGGCTAACAGTCCTTGTGAGACTTGATACCTTTTTGGCAAGATTGAATATAAAAAGTTAATGATTGGTTAAATGATTAGATCAAATCATTAATTTAAAAATAAGTAATGAAAAATAATTAATAAAATAATTAATAACTACGTTGACCGCATGAAAACATACAAATAATTATATGCATATTATCCATCGAAATCAGCGTAAAACGGTAAAATATATATTGTACTAAATGTTTGAAGGTTTGAAATGTTCAATGGTGTTCATTTATGGAATCATACACGTAAATTTAAATTCCATACTTAATGAATATATTTATGGTGACCTTTGCAACAATTAGTGTAATTGATTGTTATAAATGAGTCCATAAATAAATAAATAATAATTGTGACAAATGTTGAATTCTTAGATAAGGTTCAATGGTGGAATTATATGTAAATATAACCATATTGAATTAATATATTTGTGGTGACCATTTGTAGCAATCAATGTAATTAACTTCTATAAGTAAGATCCACAAATTAATTGTAACCAATGTTGGTCGGGGAAAATAAATATTAAAGGAAAATGGTTACAGTTCCTAAAATTAATTAGTATAATTATTATATACCCCAATTAGGACATTCGAATAAAACTACATTTAGACACGCGGTCAAACTCAACTTGTGGTGTAAGCCTGCTCGGAATCGACTGGTAAATCCAACAACCACAGGTAATCAGTTTATTGTGAGGGGTCTAATGCATAAATAAAATCATACTAAGGCACAAGGTTAAGTTCACTTGTGGTAGAACTGCCCGGAACCGACTGACACATCCAACATCCACAGGTAGTTAACTTAATGTGAGAGGCCTGTTATGTAAATATATATAAATATATATAACGACCTATCAATAATTAATACATAAGAATAGGAATTGTCCGTTGGGATACAACAAATAGATATCTTGGGACCAATAAATAGTTTTCTTAGGAAAATATGGCCGTTAGAGTCATAAAGTGTAATAAAAAGGTAATAAAAAGAAATGGGTATCAAAAAGGGGATTAATGGATATTGATTGTCATTTATATACTAGGTCCAACTTAGGGAAGAAATTAAATAATATCCTAGAGAAAAGGGAATATTACATTCCTTGTCAATAAAACTTATAATTAAAAATATAGTTGGATTTAGTAGGTTAATAATATAAGACATTATTAACCATATAAACCCGTGAAACAAATAAATGGTGTGCGTATATTATTTCCATATAAAGAAATTAAACGGAAATGACTTAATAATGTAGCCTGCTTTATCCCAAAAAGGGAAAAGGTTTTAAAGGCAAATGGGGACATTCGCGTATAGTCCGCTTCCTGGGTCCTAAAACCGTAAGAGAGTGGGGTTAAAGAGTCCACCTGGGTATAGGATTTTCAGTATAGGGGTCTTAAACGGTAGATATGTGTTGTCCTACCCAAACCAGGAAATTAAAAGGGTCATATATGGCCGCTTGTCCTACGGGTAGTAGTAAGTGACTAAGGAGGTTGTCTAATAAGGTCAGCTAGAAGGTATAACGAACGATAAAATAATTACTCTCACCTTAGGCCGGGTAAGCATATATGCATGAATGACGGAAGCATTAACTAGTAGGGCCCGTAGCTAGAGCCCTCTACTTTTATGTTAATATTTAATATATTATCGAGGGTTATTAAGTGACCAATAGGTCCTCCTAGGTTCTAAAGTGATCAGTGAGAATCCACCCTTTCTATTATTGATAGTGAGGCGTTAAATAATAAAGAATAGAGAATGAGGATATAGATAGAAACCCCGAAATTAGGGGCCCACTCTCAATATATTTAAACAGTTAAACTCTGGCATAAAGGCTTCACAAAAATGTGTGTAAATGTCCTATCTTGGTAATATAATTTAGGAATATTGCTTTGGGTTGAATAATAAAGTTGTGCGTAAACATTTACTAGGTTAGGCTGGAATCACTAACTTGGTTAGGCATACAGCTTGGGTTAAACATAACGGGATATATCTGTGTTATAATATGTGTTGTACATTTCATAGTCACTAGAACTTGTAGTTCTTACCTCCTTCCTCATTACAACCTCCAGATTGCATAGAGAAGGTCTCATAGATGGTTAAGTTTAGTTTTTGGTTCTCGTACTCTCTCATGCTTGGTATTGGCAAAGTGACTTTGAAAAAGGTAGTTACTTGAGTTAATACTATTTTATCCTATTTTATTTCCGTTGTGAGTTATATTTATCGTACTCTTATTATGCTCATTCTCATTTATTGTCGGTAGCAGATATACTCTTTATGCTTGGATGTGTTCAAGTTTTGATTTTTGTCAAAATTTGGGCGCAAAAAAGCGTGGTGTGTTACAGGGACTGGTGGAAGGCTATAAATAGCAGGGTAGGAGGCATAGAGATTAGTTTACTTTCTCCGTTCTCTCATTTGATTGAGCTAGTGATCCTCCTTGCTCAATCAAACATACCATTCCACCATTAAAATCTACATCTGAGGAAGAGAATCGAAGATGTACATCGTTTGAAGCTAGATCTACATCAATCGAGGGGAGAGTTCATCGAATCGAAGAGTTTAGAGCAAATTCTTCGCTTTCTAGATTTAGATTCAAGAGTTTTTTCGTTGTTTTGATGAATTGGTGATTGATATGCATCTCTCACACGGACTCAACCAAGTTCTTTGCTTTCTGGATTTAGATTCAAGAGTTTTTCTGTTGTTTTCATCATTTTCAAGTTGTTTCACCTGGACCTATATCATGGTAAGTATATTATCATATGAATCACCATTGGATCTAATCTAGCAATTTAAAACCGGTAATTCTTATGTTATTTATATGCTTATGAAAGTTAGATCCGTTATTCTAGTTTATTCACTCGTATATCATCATTTTGGTGAATTCTATATGAATATTGATGATAGTTGTCATTTTCATGTTGTTAATGATTTCAGAACATGTTTGTGGTTGATTTGGATGAGTTGGTTTCATCAATATTGTCGTTCGGCGAAGATTTTAGTCGAAATTTGTCCAATTTAGTGTATGGATCACATGAAATCCATCAGGATGGCACACGAAACCCATAGTGATGGATCACACGAAATCCGTAGGGATGGGTCACACGGAATCCAGGGGGACGAATATCAAGGAATCCATAGGGATGGGTCACACGAAATCCCTAGGGATGGATCCCACGGAATCCATTGGAATGGATCACACAGAATCCAGCGGGATGGATCACACGGAATCCAACGGGATGATCACACAGAATTCGAAGGGATGGATCAGACGAAATCCATAGGGATAGAGCACATGGAATCCAGGGGGATGGATCACATGGAATCCTTGGGGATTTGATCACACGGAATCCATAAGGATGGATGACATGGAATCCATAGGGATGGATCACATAGAATCCAGGGTGGTGGATCACACAAAGCCACAACAGCTTGGATCGCCCGAAATGCAATGAAAGGAAGTATGGACCAAACCAAGCTTGTTTTTTAGTCGGCGTTGGTTCTAGCTTCGACGAAAATTCAAGGAGGAATGTCTGAAGCGTTGTGAAGTGTTCGTTGATCATGGAGATGCAATGAACATGAAGGTGATTTAAGTTGGACTTGAAGGATGTTCGAAGTGTTCATTGATCGTCGTAATGCAAGAACGTGAAGAAAATTCAAGGGTGTTGAGTTGTTGATAATGGTTGCTCGAGGGGGACTTAAGCTTGTGGATAGTCGCCGGTGACGACGACTAGAGATATGAAGGACAAGAGATTATTTTTGTTGTAAGTTCTAGCGGACTCAAAGAGGGGTTACAATAAAAGACTAAGTGTATAGTTGAGTACCTAGGGCAGTCGTGAAGGGCCTAGTTGCTTGAGAAGGCAAACATACGAGTCGCTTAGGCGTATGGTGTTTTTGCTAGAACTGGGGTTTAACATTAGCCCTTGACATAACATACGATTAATGACGGTTTCAAAGCAACTAATGACAGTGATAGCCAGGTCTTGGACATTTTATTGTTTGTTTGTACCTTCTCATGTAGATCGTTTGAAGTTGAATGAAATGTTTCTTGGGTGCTTGCCTGATATTGGTTTAGGCCTCTGGGGCTTGTGCTTGAGGAGTGTTGAGTTCGATTAAGATGGTTTACATGGGATATAGCTAGATGCTATGTTTTATATGGAGTGATAGTTGTTTGACATTGTTTGGTTACTTCTAGTTGCCATGGTTGAACTATTGTTTCTTGATTGTTTGTATTGTAAAGAATGTCAGGTGTGGGAAGACAGGTGTGGGTTCTTCTCTGGTATTGGGTAGTGGTTGGTAAATCTACCAATTCTCATATATTTTGTTGATGATGTTAGATAGTTGTTTTATTGCTCACTAAGATTGTTTTCTGACTCAAGGTTTTATGCTTCCCTCTTATTACCTTGGGCTATTCATACGGTTGTGGATGGGTAGACTGAGTAGCAGGTTGCAGGTGATACCTTTGTGAGGATGATGATGTTGATCGATGGCGAGCTGGAGGCTTACATACCAGTTTTATTACTGTATAGTATTTCTGTTATTTTCGCTGTTTGAAAATTTACTCTAAGTGTTGTAGTGAGGCTTTATGTATAAACTTTGATGTTGTATCCTGTTGATGTATGGATAATCTTTTAGGATGTTATGAAAGTTTAAGAGTTTAATATATGACGCTTCACTATATTTTCCTATTGTATATATTCTATTACTTTTCATCCTTGCACTGTGAGATATGCGACATGTTCTGCGTATGTTTACCTACTCTAATGATCATCCATAGCTGCCTGGCACACCTTTCAACACACTTTTCCTCTTATTAAGTGCAGGAGATATGGGCGGTCGCCACATGTGTTACCATCTGAATACTTAATTTCAAAAATTAAATAGAAATTAATAATTACCCTTTAGTTTAATTTTTATGTTTGGTAAAGGTTGACGAAGAATAGCCATGAATAATGAAGTGTTGGGCATGGTCACTGTGAATTGTCATATTAGCAAACTCACCAATCAGTGTAATCAAACCCTTCGAGAATATTAAGTTTTATCCACCTTTTGGCTTAACCATATTCGAACTAACCTAACCAACCGAGTTTGAAAATTGTTGAGGCAAAGAGCCTGGAGAGATAGCTAACAAGTCCAGAAACCAAGTTTTACCAATATCACGAGGCAAATACAAAACTATTTCAAGGTTTAAAGCCAAAATGTATTAAAGTGATGTGTATGTATTGATCCACCTCCATGGACTGATATCGATCAATAAAAACTCCACCATACACCTCCATCCTCCTTCCAATTCTAAGTATTGATATTAGCAAGTCATTTCAACTGTCAAAGGGAAGGTCACACATAATTCACTTTCGATCTCCTTATATAGTTGAAGTTTGGAACTTCATTCCATCACTGATTCATCTTCTCGATCCAAAATAAACTTCAGCAAAACATTCCAAAATGGCAAAAAAAAGCTAATGACAAGCCGCCACCATCCTAATTAGGGGTATACGTAATTTGTTACATAAATCCAACTCGTTGACTAATCTTGTTCAAAATATTAATTTTTTTATAACATATTTGATATAATGTGTTATATTAATTAATCAATTTACTTAAAATCATATTTAGCCTATAAATGTTATATTTTGTTATACTAGTTACAAAGTGTTGTAACCTTGAGTAATTTATCACTATAAATATGTCATTTAGAATGTTTTCAGTTAAGATCCATTGAGACGGTATATCAATGCATCCTTTAAGCATATAATGCTCTCCAAATGCTGGGTAATTTATTACTTATGGCAGATGTGAGCACCTAGGGATTATATATTAATGGTTATTGAATAACTACGGAACAACCCACTCGATATTTTTTCTTTGTTAAGATAATTAAGGTCGAAAAATATATATCAATTTGAATAATGTACATGGTTATCTCGATTTTAGACAATACCATGGACCTTCACTATGAAACTCCACTTTGACTATAGTCAAATCAAATCATGTTGTCTATCGATTGACTACAGTTGGGTCGAATGGACGTATTGAAAGTGAAACGCTATTCAAAAGATCATTCATCTCCTCGGTTGTATGAGTTTAATATTGCAGTCAACTCAAGCCAAGTAAAAATCAAATTCTCTAGCTGGAGAATCTCGGTTAAAAATAATTATTAATATTGGACCAAGGAATTTGTATTTTCATTATAGAGCTGAATATGGTAAATACTGCAACATTGACTGTTACCAATTTCACAAGTCAAAAGTGATATAGTTTTGATGAAGATATATGTTGTTAAATAAAAAGTCACACTGGGTAATAATTCATATGTAAAACTAAACTTCTACTTAGAACAAAGCAAGTGATAATTTTTGCTAAATGTTACACCCAACTACTAAACTACTTGTGAACGTAAACACTCGAATAGTTCGATGTTAATCGTAGATTGAATTTTCATCATATTGTTATACAACAAAATAATAAATCTTTTTACACAAAGTGATTTGATTAATTTATACTTATTATAAACTAATGGAACCAATTAAATTTTATCAAATGTTAGTTATAAAAATTTGAATTTGATTCTAGAAATAAGCATAATTTTGTGTTAATTATAGTTATAAATATATCGACCGATATGCAATATAGATAAATAATTAAATTTTATTTAATTATTACTATTTATTTAGGCTTAAAATGAGTTTGAAGCCCATTAAAGGTGATGCAAATTTAAACTAAGATTGTACTGGAGAAGGATAAAAATAGGTTAGGGCTAATTTGGATGCATTGCTCAGATTTAGGGAGAAAGGTAAGATATATGGTTTACGTTTCTCTCGGTTCTTTCCACTATAAATGAATCCTAACCTTAATGATTAAAGAGCTTTATGTTGCCTCCTACATCAATCTAATGTTTGAAATATAACTTCCTATGCCTTTATCAAAATTTAAAATAAATCAATTTAAATAAAAATCTATTTGATAGCAAAGGATCTTTGGTCCAAGGACCAACAATTTATTGAATTAAGAAGTTTCCTAAAGGAGGGGAATGATCGTTGTAATCTAGAACTAAGGGCGTTAGTTTTAGGTAAATTTTTAGCTATATTACGTATTATATATACATATATTGGGCAACAAATATATATATATATATATACATATATTGAAACTAGCTGGTTTTTATAGTGGTCCTTTCCACTCTTTATTACTAACCAAAAAGGAACATATATCCAGTACGTGAACAAAATAAATACATTAGTTTTCAAGTGCTAGGACACTGAAAATAAAGTACGTGAGTGAAATAGAATGTTTCAGCTACCACTATCAAACAATAGCTAGTCCCGCTCAAAAGAGGAGAAGGAGCTATTGGAAGCTGGCAAACTCGAATTTGTGACCAGCAAAAAGCTGCCAAAGATACTTGGAAGGCCTAAAACATAAGCAAAGTAACCTATGTCATCGGAAAATTTCCTATCCTAGGTAAGACCATCTATTCAGAATTTATTAATCACTATAAAAACCATCAGTGCAAAGAATCAAGTATGAGTCATCGACAAGGTAATATAATTGTCTCGATTCGTCCAGTCTTCCGTTACACACATAAAAAGAACTTTGCGATTAGGATCATAGAACATCTAAAAAAACTAATGAATCTGAGATTCCTAATGGTTGTTTCACTAAATTGCATGGTCATAGAAGGCGGAACGACCATCCGGAATAATCTCCAAGGTAATCGCATAAGCAATTGGAGTAGGCAACATAGGCTTTGCAGCATACGAAACCAAATTAGAAATAGGACGTGGAGAAGGTTTAGAAGCCCAAATTCGAGCAGGGGTTCTAGGGGGGATCTTGACCAAAATAGGTGCATCAGTTAAGAGCTTAAATATAGTTGATAAATGGCCAACAGAATGACATGTGGAGCAAATATCAGGTTGCCATCTATACTTTACATCAACAAACAAATTGTGTCCTTCTATGGAAACTTTAAGCTTAGTCGGGTGGAGGTCTAACTAGGGCGATCTCAATCAGAACCTTCACAAAGATTAGATTGTTCTCGGCTATATTATTTGCATCAAAACATTTAAATTTTCCTATATGGCTATCTTTCCAGTTAAGACCCAACAGATTTTGGAGAACAGAAGGAATATAGGTAAAAATCGACCAAATCGGGACGAAAAGTACCTGCTCACGAGCTTTATCGACTGTAGGGCTCCAAGTTATGATAATGAATGGTTTTCCACCAATAATAGATGGTTCAGATCCAAGAACTTTCAACCATTCTGCGATGCTCGAAAAGCTAAAGTAAAATAATAGATTTGGGGAGTTGACATGCAAGCCACCTCTTAGTTTCCAGAAACTGCGAAAATGCTCGTGAATGTCCAATAAGATACTTCTAAGTCAAGGAAGAAACCAACCAAAGTGTCCTTCCATAACTGGACAACTTCCTGAATAATTTCAGTCGGAGGTGTTGAGTCAAATGAGGAAGTAACAAAATCACTTAGAGTGCAGGTTCCACCACTTTTTGGCAAAAAGGTAAAAAAAAAGAGGTCCATTTGAACGGGGAAGCTTGTTGCGTGATAAGCGTAGAAATTAAAATAGATATCCTATTTCGAGTTCTATGTGTTGAGATTTCTCCGTTTCCATCTTGTGTTTATTTGTGATTTATATTTTCATGCGACCTTACCCTTAACCTTTGGTTATTTTTGTTAATGGAAACATTTGTGCCTTTAGATTATTATCTTACATGAGAAACTTATTTGTGATCTTAGTGAAATATCTTATGTATATTATGTTGTTAGGAGCTTAAATGTTCCTTCTCTATTGAAAACAATTACTGCTTATATGTCTATACTTTCACCTACCATGCGCTAACTATTATGTTTAAGCTCAACTGACTAGTGTATTTTGTGTACTTTGGTTAGATCGAGTTGTTTCAGGCTAGTATTATGTTGCTAGATACTCACTACGCTTTTCTTTTGCCTCAGACTATCCTATCTTCTTTTTTAAGTTATTGTATATTTTGTGTATTCATTTGTCATACTCTGATGTATATTCTTTAGTAAACTCGCTTATAAATGTGGTTCATAAGAAGCACCTACTTATGTAACATTTATGAGTTGTACTTCTGATGTATCTGTGTATGTGTGTGTGTGTGTGTGTATATATATATATATATAGTGGAAATTAGGTTAAAGGACTTCTTTATGTAGGATAATAAGATTTAAGGACAACACTTCTTAATAATAAGTTTTAAGGATAATTCTACACAAAAATGATAAAAGCGGTTATCCCTTTAAGTTATACGGGAAAACGATAAAAGCGATTATCTTTATTTCTGTATAATGTAAAATGATAACCACTTTTATCTTTTTAATGCGTAATTGTCCTTAAAACTAATTTTTCAGAAGTGCTGTCCTTAAAACTTATTACCCTGAACAAGTAAGCCTTTATGTGAAAATCCTATATATATATGTGTGTGTATGTTTGCTTGTTATTGAAATATATAATATGATATTGTTATATTTTTTTTTGAATAGATCCATTAGCCAACATAGTTATTTTGTTAAACTTAGGTTGAATATGTCGATGCTCATAAGGTAAGAAAAATATTTAGAGCATCCAATCATTGTAATCGATACTCATTTATGATAAAACTCAAAGATGGTCATTCCTAAACTACTATATTCTCTACAACAGTCGACGATATTACTCTATAACGCTCTTTGTTAGTGTCGGTCTTAGGGTGGGGTGTCATAGATTGGTGTCAGAGATGAATTCAGAACAAGATACGATAAACGCAGAACATAACACGTATTACAGTACATCAAAGTTTAATATACGTGTTAACATAATCTCCACTCTTCGTTATTCTGAATCGTATCCTTAAGCTTTTCAAGTTCTTAGGAGTAGATATATATTTTCTAAGAATGTATTATAATTTCGTAGTATTCCATATGTTGGAATTCAGTTGACAATGTCGTACCATTATGAAAAATCTTTATCTTATCTTTTCCTTTCATCTACGGCTGGAAGAAGCAGAGGCAGTCATTCTAGTACTAGGTAGTCTAGTGTTCACATCCAGATGAAGTCTATATGTCTATGAACCAGTTCATGGAGTTATTTTGTAGTACTCCATCTCCTCGGCACAAATTAGCTTTTTCATGCATGTATAGCGACTTTTTGCATTTGTGAGGCAACCCTTTTAAGGGCTCAGAGACTATTTTAGAAGTGCAAGCTTGGTTGCATAAGTGTGAGCGCATTTTCTCTCTTGTGGATCTTTCCAGCCGCCATCGCATTTTCATTGCATTTACCATTCTGCAAGAGCGTGCACTGGATCGGTACGAGCTCTTGATCACCTTAGACCACCATCGCATTTTCTTTGCTCGTCATTTCCTTGAGTTGAAGAAAGGAAAATCTTATGTTTATGAGTATGTCTCTTCTTTTAGGCCATATAAAAGTACATAATTGAGCATATTAGCACATCATATAAGAAGAATTTGAAGTTCGTATGTGGGTTCAAGAAATATTTGAAGAAGCTTTGATGGTACAACTTAGAGTTTCTTTTGAGGAGACTCAGTGCTTCACCTTGAAGCAGTCAAGAAGTAGAAATATAGTGGTGATGAGTTAGAGGTTCAGAAGAATTAGAACAAGAAGAGGTTTCCTCTCCACACCTCCAATTCTTTTCAACACAAAAACAACAAGAAGCAAGTTGGATCTAGCTCTCATTCAACTATAGCACCCCCTTCGGCTAGAACTTTGGAGTGTTACAATTGTGGCTCTCATGATTATATGGTTAGAGATTATCACAAACCTTGCAATGTCACTATTGCAAGCAAGAGGGACATTGGTCTTCATCGTGCCCTAAAGCTCCCAAAAAATTTAATTATGTAAAACTTAATGTTGTGGTTGCTTCTGCTGAATCTTCACAACTAAGCGGTACCTTCTGATCTATTTTCCAGGGTTCTATTGTATTCCATGATTATTTTATTCGAGTTTCTCTTTTTGAAATAGGTGTGTCACATCATTCGCTTCGATGGAGCTTGTAGATGATTTACCTTTAGAAGTATCTTGCTTTTGACTTCTTTAATGACTACAAATCATATTGAAGGGTCCGCAACACTTCCTATGCTTTATGAGAATTTTGAGATTTTTCTTTGCGCTTTTCTTTCAAGTGAATAAATACATTAGTTACTATCTTGGTTTCGATATGATTTTAAGGATCGATTAGATCGTTCAATATGAAGCCTAAATCCTATGTTCTAAAAGGATCTTATTGTTGATTCGGAAAGACAAGATCTGGATATTATCCATCTTGTCCTGCCTTGTAAATCAAAATCTCATGATGATGAGACGAGGGGTTTCGATGTTTATGCTCATGGTTGTGTTCGTAGGAAGGGTAGATTGATCATGCCTAATTTTGATTGTCTTTAGAGGGACATTCTGGATGATTGTTACCTTTCTAAATGTGCTATTCATCTCGATAAAAGTAAGACGTACACTAATATGAAATTCTTATATTATTGGGAAGGAATGAAGTGTGATGTCACAAGTTATGTGAGCATTTACATAACTTGTCAACTTATTAAAGTCGAACTTCAGCATTCTAGCGGTCTTTTGTAGTCACTTGATATCCCATTCTGGAAATGAGATTAAGTTTCTGTGGACTTCTTCAATGTTCTACCTCGTTAGAGATCCAGTCATAGCAATGTATGAGTGATTGTTGACTGTTTGAATAAATCAGCCAATTTTATCCCTATTAAGCCTATTAATGCAACCTCTCATCTATCAAAAATGCATAGTAAGAAAATCATGAGACTTCATAGTATTCCTTGTAAGATCATTTTAGTTAGAGATCCGCTCTTTACTAGTGAACTTTGGCGCAGTCTTTAGAAAGCTTTGAGTACAAAGCTTAATTTCAGCATAGCTTATCCATCATCCATAGTCTGATGGAAAGACCGAGCAAGGAGTCGTACTCCTGAGGAACTTTTTCATGCATGTGTTATTAATTTTGTTGTAATTGGAAAGAATACCAACCTCTTGTTTAGTTCACCTATAAAATATTTTTCAGTCTTGTACACCCCCCTCGAGACCTACCCTAATAAACATCGTTAATAAATAATGTCATCGATTAGAGCGAAGAATAGGCTAGTTAGGAGTGACCATTCATATTCTTGTATTAGACCAGTATCAAATACATCGATTGGATGAATATTATTTTCTTACCTTAGGTGGATTGACTTACTCAATCTAATATAAAATTACGATGCCTATATAATCAATTCAGAACAATGTCACTATCACATATAAGTGCATATCACAGAATAGTAAATACAACTATAGGTACAGATACAGTCCAAACACATAATGTTTCAATATAGTGGTACACTAACCACAATATACAAATATATACAACAATCCTAGATGAATAAATACACAATACTAAATACAAGGACCAACACTACACGACTTCTCAAACATAATATAAAAGTGCACAAAGGGTAACACAATCCAAACGTAGAAGCTGGCAACTGATATCAGTGATAAACACGAACCTGTGAAATTTCATTCGGACTAAGCATTAACACACAGGGGTTATTCTAGTTTAATAGTGAGTACACATATAAGAAAATGACATATGAGCATAAAAGTGAAAACTCTTCGTAACAAGAAGAGTAAGCAAGATATACCACAAGGGTCGACTATGGTTCTATGATCGGTTAAGCAGCAATGAAGAAGTTCCATCTAAAATATGTACTAAGCCATATGCTAAGTAAAAGTTGTCATCACCAAATTAACGCTAAAGCACAATTCATCAAATTCGTCAGAAGACGAAACAATTAAAACTCGAAAGAGTAGGAATAACTCTAAAGTGATCACAAAAACTAACACCATAAATCATCATAATTTATGGATGATAACCCAATATCAACAAATCATCAATATATGACCCTAAGGTGAAAATTATCAAAGCAATAAGTTGGATCCAAAACATCATAATATTTGAATTCAAGTTCATATTAGCATATCTTCAAAATATGATCATAAGATCAATGTAACAACCCGCATTTTATGTATCGGAAGATCATAAAATATTTTTATTTTATTCCCTGAGGGTTGGATCAATCTCATCTTTTGATATATTGTTACGGTGATTTGATACATGTCCATAATTTTTACCAATTTTGTTTGTGACCATTTCACCCCTATCAGCCTTGTACAGGGCATAACTTTTGACTCAATTCAAATCAGAGGGTGAGACCTATGCCATTTGAAAGGAACTGATGTTTGTCTTTCTGTAGAGTGGTGGCATTAAGGATTTGGCTCAGCGGTTTGTGAGACATCGCTGTTTTATGGTTTTTCAGTTGGTTGTGCAAGTTTTGGGAGCCTAATGGGCTGATTTGGGAGAAGCCCATTAGGGGGTTGGTGGAAACTATAAATAGGGGGTAAGGGATATGGGAAATGGTATTAGTTTTCCCTTCTCTCATTTGGGGGCCTTGAGCTCCTCCTTCCTGTAACACGTTTCCACCATTAAAAATCCAAATCTAAGAACGGAAATCATAGATCTACATCATAGGAGGCTAAATTTACATTATTGTGGCAAGGATTCATCGGATCAAGGTGTTTGGTGCGAAGTGCTTGCTGTCTGGATTCCTATTTCATTGATTTTTTCTTGTTTGGGAGAATCGATGAGTGATTTACATCTCTCACGTGGATTCAATGAAGTATGTGAATGTCTGATCATGTTTTTCATCATATCCAAGTGTTTTACCCTAGATCTAAGGCATTATAATTCCATTTTCATATGAATCACACAATGGTCTAGTTAGCATGTTTAAACCTATAATTCCTATGTCATTTCATATGTTTATGAAAGTTAGATCCACATATTTGTTCATATGATCATTCATTATGATTTTTGGAGTGATATTTATAATTTAGGTGAAAAACATCGTATTCATGTTGATAATGGTTTCATACCATGTTTGTGGTCATGTTTGATGATTTGGATGAGTTGGTTTCATTGAATCTATCTTTTGGTGAAGTTTTGGTCGAAATCGGAGTTGAATTGCAATGTGCAGGTTTTTGGTCGATCCTAAGTTATTCTAGTCGGCCTTAAGTAGTTCTAGTCATTCCAAATGGTTCTGGTCGGCCCCAAATAGTTCTGGTCGGCCTCAAGTAGTTTTAGTCGGCCTCAAGTAGTTTTGGTCGGTCCCAAATGGTTCTGGTTCGTCCCAGGTGGTTCTGGTCGATCCCAAATGGTTGTTGTCGGTCCTAAGTGGTTCTGTTGAGTTCAAAGTGGTTCTATTGAGCTCTAAATGGTTATGGTCGGTCCCAAATAGTTATAATCAGCCTCACGTAGTTTTGTTCGGTCTCAAGTAAATCTGGTCGGTCCCAAATAGTTTTGATTGGACCCAAATAGTTCTAGTCGGCCCCAAATAGTTCTAGTCGGCCCCAAATAGTTCTAGTCGGCCTCAAGTGGTTTGGTCGGTCCAAAATGGGTCTGCTCGGCTTTTCTGGCGGAAATTTCTGGTTGGACATTGCTAATGATGTTGTGACTTCGAGGAGACTTCCAGGGGGAGTATTCAAAGTGTTGAAGGTGTTCATTGATCGGTGTAGAACAGCGAATGATGTGGTAACTCAAAGGTTGCAAGTCGGTGAATAATGGTTGCTTGAGAAGGTTGCTTGAGCTATGAAAATTCATCTGGTCGGATGATTAAAGATGCGAAGGCCGAGATATTATCATTATCGTAAGTTCTAGTAGGCTCAAAGAAGGGGTATGATAAGGGAACCCAAAAGAACGGTTGTAGGTCGAGTATCCTGGGCATCGTTGAAAGGCCTAGTTGTCAAGGTTGGACATACATACGTATCGTTGAAAGGCGTATGGAGTTTATGCTAGAACTGGGGTAACCATTAGCTCTTAACATATAGCAAGGTTAGCTTTATATAATTAACGATGTTTTCAAAGCAGCATTGGCAGTGATAGCCAGAGTCGATTATGGATGATTGGTTATTCTATTTGTACCATCTCACATGGATTATCCAAAGTCGAGGGAGATGTTCCTTGAGTGCTTGACTGATATTGATTTAGGCCTCTAGGGAGAGTGCTTAAGGGTTATTGAACTCGATTAGGATTGTCTACCTGATGCTTATGTAATATGGATGCTATGAATGTTATTGATGGTTGTTCTAATTGCCATGGATGAATTGTTGTTACCTTGAGTCTTATGGGTTGTAAAGGCTATCACTGTCAGATGTGCTAAAGATGGGTGTGAGTTCTTCTCTGGTATTGGTAGTGGTTGGTAAATCTACCCATTCTCATATACTTTATGGTTGAAGTTTGTTAGCAGTTTTATTGCTCACTAAGACTATTTCTGACTCAAGGTTTTGTGTTTCCTCTTATTACCTTGGATTGTTCATCCGGTTGTGGATGGGCAGACTGAGTAGCAGGTTATAGGTAATTGAGCTTAGTGAGGCGAGGAAGCTGAGCGATGACGAGCCTCAGGCTTGCATACCAGTTTTATTACTAACCATTATTTTCTGTTTCTGCTGATCTATATACTATGAGGGAAGTAGTAAGGACCTTTGTATATAATTATTATCCTAAGTTGTACGGATCTTTCTACTGGTTCTATTAATAGTTTGTAGTTTCTGTGCAAGTGGATTTCACTACCATTACCTGTTTTATATGTTCTATTATATTTTATCCTTGCACTGTGAGTATTACGACAGGTTACGCTTGTGTTTACCTACTCTGATGATCATCCATAGCTGTCGTGCACACCTTTCAGTGCATTATTACTTTTGTTTAGTGCAGGGGCTATGGGCGGTCATCACATTTGGTATCAAATCTCTGGTTAACGATTTTATCCAAGTTCATGGACGTAATCACGTATGAGAGACGTACTTGTAGATTTCAGTTTGATTTATACTGTATGATACTATATAGTATAGTATCGTTTGTACTTCTTTAGCAGTTTATCTTATAAGTGGCTAATCATTCTAACTTGCGGATTTAGAGTGAGTTGACGTTATACAAGACATACTGTTAGGGAAGAAACTGTGCCTGAAGGGGGTAATGGCATGGCACCTGACTACCCGACCATGTTTGAAGCTTTGTCGGAAGCATGTCTTCGAAGGAACCCCGCTCTAGTGGCAGCAACAATTGATGTTGGAGTCCAAACGCCGAGAGCTGTGGAATTTGCAAAGCTATGCAAAGACTTTACCTCATTGGGAGGGAAACAGTTCAAGGGAACTAAACCCGTTGAAGAAGTTCAAATGTGGTTGGATACTTGTGTGAGGATCTTCAAGGACTTGGGCATTGATGATGCAACAAAGAGGAAACTTGCACCAAGGCAGTTACTGGGCATAGCGATGGACTGGTGGAACTCTGTCACACTTGAGACTCCCGAAGATGATGTTTCATGGGATCTATTATAAGCTAAGTTTGAAGCAAAATTTATCTCCACCATGCAGAAATCAATTCTTTTTAAGAGATTCATGGAGCTTAAATATAATGGTCACCCAATTCTTGACTATATTTCTAACTTCTAGGCCTTATCGATGTATGCTCGTTCATATGTGGATACTCCTTATCAGAAGAACAAGAAGTTTGTCTTGGGGTTGGATGAATATCTTAGGAATCAGCTTATGGATCACCTCGATGATAGCTTTGAGAAGGTTGTCGAGATGGCTTTGAGGCATGAAAGTCTATTTCCTAAGAAGATGTCTATTGTTGCACCTAAGGAAGAACAGAACCCACAACAGGGTGGTAATAACAATAAGAGGAAGCAGGAACAACAGAAAGGGAAGAATGACCAAAAGAATCCTAATAATGAGGTGGTTTCCTTTAACTGCCAACCGAAAGGCCATTTTGCTAGTGAGAGCAAGAATCCTCAAGCTGAGAAGAAGTGCTTCAAATGTGGAAAGCCTGGGCATGAGAAGAAAGACTGCACAGAATCAGCTAAGGGCAAGAAGATAGTGAAGGCGTATGCTTTGGAAGCAGTGCCAAATTCTTCAAGAGCACCTACAATAGAGGAGAAGGGAAAGAGTGTCATCATCCAAGGTACCCTTTGTGTCCAAGTTGTTTCAGTTTGTGTGTTGTTCGATACTGGAGCATCGCATTCATTCATTTGCAATGAGCTTGTTTGTCGCTTGGGTTTGGAACCCGATATTTGTGATAAATCTTTCGTAGCGACTAATCCTGTTGGGGGTTCGTCCAATATTTGCATGATTTGTCGTGGTCTAGTGTTGTCAAGTCATGGTTGCTCTTTAGTGTGTGATTGCTTTGTTCTTAAATTCGTTGGGTCTGGGATCATCTTCGGAATGGATTGGCTCAAGAGGAATATGACCAGGATGAATTGCGAGAAGCTAGAGGTGAGGGACGGGGATTTGGAAGGGCGGAAGGTGTTGATTAGATGTAAGCGCGAAGACGGGGTCTTCGTAAGTTATCTATATTCTCTTGGAATTCCACAAGAAGACCTATCATCAGTGTCGATCGCTAATGAGAATATAGATGTCTTTGACAAGGTCAAAGGGTTGCCGCCGCATCGTGAGATCGAGTTTAGGATCGGTTTGGTCGAGGGTATTGGACCAATCGTTATGCCTCTTAGGTGGATGGCGCTTAAGGAACAACGAGTGTTGGAGGTGCAAGTTCGTGACCTTCTAGGGTAGGGATTCATTCGAAGGAGTTTTTCTGAATGGGGTGCATCGGTCGTGTTCGCAATCATGGCAGATGGCTTGTTGAGATTGTATGTGGACTATCGTCGGCTAAACAAGGTGATTAAGAAAAACAAGTATCCGTTGCCAAGGATTGACGACTTGTACAATCAACTTCACGAAGCCAAAGTGCTTTCTTAGATGGATTTAGCAAAGGGATTTCACTAGTTAAGGGTGGCTAAGGATAGTGTGCCAAAGACTGCTTTTAGGACACCATCCGGTTTCTTCGAGTGGTTGGTATTACCATTCGGGTTGACTAACATGCCAACATATTTTGTGGATCTTATGAATAGAGTTTTCTAAAATCAGTTGAACAAGTTCGTGCTTGTGTTCGTGGATGATATTCTAGTTTGCTCCAGGAATGAGGAAGAACATAAGACGCACTTGAGAGTTGTGTTAGAGATCTTGTGAAATAACCAGCTGAAGTCTAAGTTCTCGAAGTGTCATTTTTGAAAGAAAGAAGTAAGGTTCTTAGGTCATATCATTTCTAGAAATGGGATAGTGGTTAACCCCACTAAGGTGGCAGCAATCGAGGACTGGGATAGACCTAAGAACGCGATAGATGTGAGAAGTTTCCTTGGGTTGGCTGGTTATCACCAATTGTTTATCAGGGATTTCTCCAAGATAGCTACACTGTTGATAGGATTCACGAAGAAGAACCAATTGTTCATATGTGATGCAAAGTGTGAGAAAGCATTCGGAATCCTAAAGGAGAGATTAATAAGTGCTCCTGTGTTGACCATTCCAATTTGGAATGAAGAGATGGTGGTATATACCGATGCTTGTGGTACTGGACTTGTAGTAGTGCTAATGTAGAAGGATAAGGTTGTAGCCTACGCGAGTTGACAGCTGAAGTCACATGAGAAAAATTACCCAATTCATGTTTTGGAGTTGGCGGCGATCGTGTTTGCCCTGAAGATGTTGAGACATTACCTATTGGGAGTTTGATTCGAGTTTTTCACGAATCACAAGTCGTTGAAGTATCTTTATTACCAAAAGGATTTGAATCTTCGGCAGCAACAACGGATAGTGTTCTGGCATAGTATGATTTTGGTATAGCCTATACTCCTGGCAAAGGTAACACCGTTGCATATACGTTAAGCTAAAGGCATGCAAGTTTGGGAGCAATGTTTTCGGAATGGAAGAGCCTCGAGTATTTGGCAAGGTTCGATTTCAGGCAAAGATGCGAATTGGAACCTGAAATATTGGCAAGCTTATCGATAAGTCCTACACTTATCGAAAGAGATTGGTGAAAGCTAAAAGCGAGATGCTAAGCCTGTCGAGTTTATCCAGGTATTAGAACCAGGAGATAAAATTTCGAAGTAATGATTGAGAAGGCTGGCTTCAAAAGCAAGGGAAATTAGTTGTTCCTGATATTGATGGATTGGGAGATGAGGTTCTGAGGGAATGTCATCACTCAAAGTTGATGATTCATCCCAGTGATAATATGATGTATCAAGACATGAAGCGAGTATATTACTGGGAAGAGATGAATCGAGATATTAGAAAGTTCATTTCCAAGTGTATGAACTATCAGTTGGTAAAAGCTGAACAGAAGAAGCCGAGTGGTTTGCTTCAGCCATCGGAAGTTCCTACATGGAAGTGAGAGAAAGTATCGATGGACTACCTAGAACAAGGGCAGGAAATGAAGGGATTTGGGTTATAGTGGATCGTTTGACCATAAGTACGAGGTTTGTAACAACCCGCATTCTATGCATCGAAGGATCGTAGAATATTTATTTCTTTCTCATACGAAGTTGTATAGCCATGTAACTTTGGGAGACGACTATTGGGGTCATTTCCCGTCTTCATGATTTTTGCCGATTTCTAAATGACCGTTTTCCCCTAGCTAATCTTGTTTTGGCCATAACTTTTGATTGGAAATGAGTTTTGACTTGAAACCACTTCCATTATATCCCGATGACGGTTTACCTTTCCGTATAGTGGTCATATGTGAAAAATGGAATTACCATTTAGGAGATATGGCTGAAATAAGGTTTCGAAGGTGGAAAACAGTTTAGTCAGGCCAAATAAGGTGATTAGTTAATGTGACCATAGCCCATTTCGTGATTAGGGATATGGGGAGGCTGAAATGAGTTAGGTTTTCATTTTCATTTCAGTTTTCTAGTCGCCATTTACCTCCTAGGAGCCCTAACAATGGCCTCCAACCTCTAAAATCGTCTCTAATCACTCTCTAATCAAGTTTTAACATAATCTACATCAAATCAAGGAAGATCTTCACCAAATCAGTATTAGAATTGTTTATTTCCTTGGTATTCGCGCCCAAACAGAGATATTTTCAGATTTGGTATTTCATTTGTGGCTAAGGTGAGTGATTTGCATAGTTCCTCACTAATTATGGTTAATTAAGGATAATTAATGTTAATTAGTGAATTTAGTCATGATTAAATTCTAGAAAAATGTTTAAAAATTTTGAAATATTATTTTAGACCTATATTATAAATTTGGGTTGATTTGGTTAAGTTCTATTAATCCTATCATTAGTTTTGCTTAAACATGCTTAAGGGAAAATATGAGATTTTGGCTATGATTGATACATTTTCACATATCAAATTGTTGTTTTAGTGTTTGTGGTCAATTATACATGTTGCTATGACTGTTTGGGATGATTTGTGATTGTTTAGAAAAGTTAGATTGGTCAAAAACGCCATCGCATGGCGTAAACAACTCGCTGGACAAAGTGTAGGGAATATATAGAAACCGGATCGGATCAGATCACCCTAGCCGACCCCGACCCGGTCGTGGAGCACTACCCGACTCCGATCCGCTCATGAATGATGGCACCTCCGACCCGAACCGCTCGTGACAAGGACACCACGAACCGATGCCTGGGGCCACGACCTGAAGTCCTCCGATCCGAACCGTTCGCACTTGAAGACCACGACCCGACCCGGATGGAGAAGCTCGACCCAACCCGGTGGAAGTGGCACGATCCGAACCAGTGTAGCTCCACGACAAATTCTGGAGCATTCAGAAGCAGGTGAACACGACCCGGACCAGTAGAGGAGGCTGAAACGATCCGATGTGATGACTACGAGTCGACTTGGAGTTCACGAACATGACTACTTCAAGGAGCTCGATCTGAAGCAAAGTGGAGAATCGAATCGATCCGGAGAAGACCAAAAACCGAGATGCAAAGGTAATCCAAATGGGAAGTTTGTACTCAGGATCCAGTTGGGAACCAATGGGCCAACTTCATGATTGAGCTTTGCTGTGGGATGTGTGCTAAGGGGTTATCGACGTCCATAGCTTTGACTCACCCCCAAGACGGATGTTAGGCTACGTATTAGTGCAGTGGGCTAGTCATTACTCCATGGGGCAGAGTGATCGTAGCATAGCTATGAGCAAGTGCAGTGGATTCATCATGACTTCATGGGACAGAGTGGACATAGCAAGGATTAGTGGTTATGGATCAGTGCAGTAGTGTCATTATGACACCATGGGGAAAAATGATCATAGCAAGAAATGGGTGGTCAGAGCGGTGGATATCGTATGCTTTACACACTGAGTGAGAGATGTGAGGATGGCTGCTATGCCTAATTGTTTTCCATCACTATGACTTGCACACCCCCACCACCGTATTCTTCACACCATATGTTAGTGGCACCTTAGAGTATTGTACAGTATGTAGTGCTAACTCTTTGGTTGCAGGTCAAGGTTCATGTATGGTTTAGTATACCTGTTATTATTCTGTTTTGCTGCTTATCGCTCATACCAAAATTTTGTCTGACGCAGAGTTTTATGTCTCTTCTTATTACTCTAGGTGCTCTTAAACGGGCAGACTGAAGACATGTTGGGTGGTATGCACGAGTAGCTGTATCGGAGACAAGCAGGAGGCTCCCACATATGATATATATAGATATTCTCCCTGTGTCGGTGCTGGTCACTACTTTGGGCATTTGTAGTGTACCTTCCTTATTTGCTTTAGAGACAGTTTTTAAAAGTTGTAACAATGATGATGTGGAACATAAGCTGTATTAGGATTTTCCGCTGTTATGATGTATAGTTTTCAGCTTATGCACTGTCTCACCTGTTTTATGCCAAAGTATGTTGCTATTATATTTTATTCCATGCGCTGTGAGACATCCTACAGGTTCTTTGTTAGTCCAGTGTTAAGTTTTCCTTTCCTTCCCTTTCTTTGGCAACCGTCCCGTGCTGGTTGGACATTGGCACAACGCACGTTCATTGGAGCTGTCGGCTGTCCGGGGCGGGGCATCACATTTGGTATTAGAGCTCTAGGTTGCGTAGTTAATCTAGGGAAAGACACCAGGGAGAGATAATACGTAAATACAAGCATGTATTTGTGATTATTTTGGTTTTCACAAGCTATATATATACTATTAGTATAGCTAAGGTTGAAGTCACACTGCATTGACACCACAAAGAGGATTGTTAATCGTTTCTCTTTACAGATTGAACGATGAGCTGATATATAAGGGGTGCTGGTAGAGGAGCCAATAACGAGAATGCTCCTGACATGAGGACTATGTTCACTGACTTAATGAGAGAGATGCTTGGGGATGTTCAGAATGCAATTCCTTATGCTGCAAATGGTGGTGGTGCAGCGGTGTAGGCGCCTAGGACCGATTTCGCCAAGATATGCAAGGATTACACTAGTCTTGGTGGAAAGTCGTTCCATGGAACGGAATCGGCCACGGATGTTCGAGATTGGTTGGATAGCTATGAGCGTATCTTCGAAGATTTGGGTATCGAGGATGCGATGAAGAGAAAGTTAGCATCCCATCAGCTGCAAGGACGAGCGATGAATTGGTGGAATGCTATTAAGGCAGCTACTCCCGAGGATCAGATTACTTGGGATCAGTTTAAGACTCGATTTAGCTACAAGTTTATTCCAGCTGTTCAGAAATCAGTATTGTTTAAGAGTTTCTTGGAGCTAAAGCAGAGTAGTAGAGCTATCTCGGAGTATATTGCTGAGTTCGCTACTTTGTCAAAGTATGGATTAACCCTCATTGACACTCCCGAGAAGAAGAATGAGAAGTTCATAACAGGCTTGGACCAGTACTTGGGGGAAAGGCTTATAAACCACATCAGTGAGACGTTTGAATCGATTGTGAGGAAAGCTTTAAGATCAGAGAGTCTATACCCCAAGTCAAAGACCAAGGTTGCATCTGCAGATGAGCCAAAGTCGCAAGCAAGCGGTGGAGGAAAGAATAATTCTCAGAATAAGAGGAAGCAGAACCAGACCAAGGATGGCCAAAAAAAGAGTAAGAAAGATGTTGAGTGCTTCAGCTATGGTAAGAAGGGCCACTATGCCAAAGAATGTCGAGCCAAGCCAGCGGATAGAAAGTGCTTTAACTGTGGCCAAGTGGGACATCACAAGGACAAGTGTCCACAACCCCCTAAAGGAAAGCAGATTGTGAAAGCATTTGCTATTAATGATGTTCCTTCTTCGTCGAATGCCCCAACTGCGGCGGAGAAGGGAAAGAATGTCGGCATTCAAGGTATGCTTTATGTTTATTATGTTCCAGTTAGAGTATTGCTTGATACCGGAGCTTCCAGTTCCTTTATATCTACTTACTTGGCAATTAGGTTGGGATTGGAACCCGAGATTGTCGATAGACCTTTAGTAGTGACGAACTCGATTGGGGGTTCGACTAGCCTTAGAATGATTTGTCGTAATGTGGTCTTATCGAGTCATGGATGCATGTTTGTTTATGATTGCTTTGTTTTGGGCTTTACTGGGTTTGGCATTATTTTGGGAGTCGATTGGCTCCAAAGATACGGGGTGGTGGTAGACTGTGAGAGCTTTTTGGTGATAGATAGAACAGATGATAGGCGGAGGGTAGTGTTTGATGGTCTACCTAATGATGGGGTAATAGCTAGTTTTCTAAATTCCCTCGACATCCCGCATGATGAGTTGTCAGATGTGCCCGTGGCTGGCCAGTATCCGGACGTCTTCGAGGAAGTGACCGGACTTCCACCACACCGAGAGATTGAGTTCCCTATTGACTTAGTGAAAGATGTCAGACCTATAGGGATGCCACTTCGTCGTATGGCACCAATGGAGCAGCGAGAGCTCGCGGTGCAAGTGAGCGATCTTTTGAAGAAGAGATTTATCAGAAGAAGTGTTTCTGAGTTGGGAGCACTAGTTGTGTTTTCTACCAAGGCCGATGGTTCCCTTCGATTGTGTGTGGACTACCGCGAGTTGAATAAGGTGACGAGGAAGAATAAGTATCCTCTACCACGGATAGATGATTTGTTTGATCAGTTGAGTGGCGCGAGAGTGTTTTCGCAGTTGAATCTCGTGACAGGTTTTCATCAGCTTAGAGTAGAAGCTGAGAGTATAGCTAAAACGGCATTTTGGACGCCGTTTGGATTTTATGAGTGGCTAGTCATGCCCTTTGGATTGACCAATGCACCGACATATTTTGTGGATCTTATGAATAGGGTATTCAGAGATCAGTTGAATATGTTTGTTCTTGTGTTCGTGGACGATATACTTGTTTATTCGAGGACAGAGGAGGAACACAAGGAGCATTTAAGGATAGTGATGGAGGTGTTGAGAAAATACCAATTGAAAGCAAAGTTTTCTATGTGCCACTTCTAGAGGAGAGAAGTGAGATTCTTGGGCCATGTTGTTTCAAAGAATGGTATTGCCGTGGACCCTGCGAAGGTGGCTACTGTACAAGATTGGTCTATTCCCAAGAATGCAATGGACAAAAGAAGTTTCTTGGTATTAGCTGGATATTATCGTAAGTTTATCCAAGACTTCTCCAAATAGCAGCACCGTTGACTCAGTTGACCAAGAAGAATCAAGCTTTCCTCTGGGACCAAAAGTGCGAGAATGCATTCAAGAGTCTAAAGGACAAGTTGACATGGGCACCAGTGTTAGTCATTCCAAAGGGGAATGAAGAGATGATGGCATACACAGATGCATGTGATACCGGACTAGGTGCTGTATTGATGCAAGGAGGTAGGGTGGTTGCTTATGCAAGTCGGCAATTGAAACCTCACGAGAGAAGATACCCTACCCATGATTTGGAATTAGCAACGATCGTGTTCGCGCTGAAGATGTGGAGACGTTATCTCTTGGTAGAAAGATTTGAGCTTCTTACCGATCATAAATCGTTAAAGTATCTCTTCTCTCAGAAAGATCAAAATCTCCGACAGCAAAGATGGTTAGAATTCTTGGCTTCCTATGATTTCGATATCACATATACACCAGGAAAGGGAAATACGGTAGCTGATGCATTGAGTAGAAGACATGCTAGTCGAGGGGTTATGCTTCTTGAGTGGCAACTGGAGTACATCGCTGGGTATGATTTCAGACCAAACAGCGAACAAGATCCGGAAATATATGCAAGTATGATGATCAGACCCACTTTGATTGAGTGGATTGGTTCCAGTCAGAGGGACGATCCTAACCTATTGGAAATCATCTCCAAGTTAGAAATGGGTATCAATGAGGAGATGAACAAGTATGGGCTTGATCGAGATGGATGGCTTAGAAAGAATGGAAGACTGGTTGTGCCCAATGTCAAGGGGTTAAGAGATGAAGTGCTTAAAGAATTTCATCACTCAAAACTGACTATACATCCCGGGGGTAACAAAATGAATCAAGACATGAAGCAGACCTACTACTGAGAAGGAATGAAAAGAGACATTGGGAAGTTCATATCCAAATGCATGAACTGCCAGCTAGTTAAAGCTGAGCAAAAGAAGCCTAGTGGTTTGTTACAACTGTTAGAAATTCCTGAATGGAAATGGGAACAAGTCTCAATGGATTTCATCGATGGTTTACCGAAGACTAGTTTGATTCACGATAGCATTTAGGTCATTATGGATCGATTGACCAAGAGCGCAAAATTTATACCAGTCAAGTCAAATAGAACAGCAACTAAGTTAGCTGAACTATATATGAAGTGGGTAGTGATATTTCATGGAGTACCCAAAGGAATTGTGAGTGACTGAGATCCATTGTTCACTAGTGGATTTTGGAAGAGCTTACAAGAGGCGATAGGATCTTAATTACAACTCAGTACCGTGTCTTTGACAAGGTCAAAGGGTTGCCGCCGCATCGTGAGATCGAGTTTAGGATCAGTTTGGTCGAGGGTATTGGACCAATCGTTATGCCTCTTAGGTGGATGGCGCTTAAGGAACAACGAGTGTTGGAGGTGCAAGTTCGTGACCTTCTAGGGTAGGGATTCATTCGAAGGAGTTTTTCTGAATGGGGTGCATCGGTCGTGTTCGCAATCATGGCAGATGGCTTGTTGAGATTGTATGTGGACTATCGTCGGCTAAACAAGGTGATTAAGAAAAACAAGTATCAGTTGCCAAGGATTGACGACTTGTTCAATCAACTTCACGAAGCCAAAGTGCTTTCTTATATGGATTTACCAAAGGGATTTCACTAGTTAAGGGTGGCTAAGGATAGTGTGCCAAAGACTGCTTTTAGGACACCATCCGGTTTCTTCGAGTGGTTGGTATTACCATTCGGGTTGACTAACATGCCAACGTATTTTATGGATCTTATGAATAGAGTTTTCTAAAATCAGTTGAACAAGTTCGTGCTTGTGTTCGTGGATGATATTCTAGTTTGCTCCAGGAATGAGGAAGAACATAAGACGCACTTGAGAGTTGTGTTAGAGATCTTGTAAAATAACCAGCTGAAGTCTAAGTTCTCGAAGTGTCATTTTTGAAAGAAAGAAGTAAGGTTCTTAGGTCATATTGTTTCTAGAAATGGGATAGCGGTTAACCCCACTAAGGTGGCAGCAATCCAGGACTGGGATAGACCTAAGAACGCGATAGATGTGAGAAGTTTCCTTGGGTTGGCTGGTTATCACCAATTGTTTATCAAGGATTTCTCCAAGATAGCTACACTGTTGATATGATTCGCGAAGAAGAACCAAGTGTTCATATGTGATGCAAAGTGTGAGAAAGCATTCGGAATCCTAAAGGAGAGACTAATAAGTGCTCCTGTGTTGACCATTCCAAGTGGGAATGAAGAGATGGTGGTATATACCGATGCTTGTGGTACTGGACTTGTAGTAGTGCTAATGTAGAAGGATAAGGTTGTGGCCTACGCGAGTTGACAGCTGAAGTCACATGAGAAAAATTACCCAATTCATGTTTTGGAGTTGGCGGCGATCGTGTTTGCCCTGAAGATGTGGAGACATTACCTATTGGGAGTTTGATTCGAGTTTTTCACGAATCACAAGTCGTTGAAGTATCTTTATTACCAAAAGGATTTGAATCTTCGGCAGCAACAACGGATAGTGTTCTGGCATAGTATAATTTTGGTATAGCCTATACTCCTGGCAAAGGTAACACTGTTGCATATACGTTAAGCTAAAGGCATGCAAGTTTGGGAGCAATGTTTTCGGAATGGAAGAGCCTCGAGTATTTGGCAAGATTCGATTTCAGGCAAAGATGCGAATTGGAACCTGAAATATTGGCAAGCTTATCGATAAGTCCTACACTTATCGAAAGAGATTGGTGAAAGCTAAAAGCGAGATGCTAAGCCTATCGAGTTTATCCAGGTATTAGAACCAGGAGATAAAGATTTCGAAGTAATGATTGAGAAGGCTGGCTTCAAAAGCAAGGGAGATTAGTTGTTCCTGATATTGATGGATTGGGAGATGAGGTTCTGAGGGAATGTCATCACTCAAAGTTGATGATTCATCCCAGTGATAATATGATGTATCAAGACATGAAGCGAGTATATTACTGGGAAGAGATGAATCGAGATATTAGAAAGTTCATTTCCAAGTGTATGAACTATCAGTTGGTAAAAGCTGAACAGAAGAAGCCGAGTGGTTTGCTTCAGCCATCGGAAGTTCCTACATGGAAGTGAGAGCAAGTATCGATGGACTACCTAGAACAAGGGCAAGAAATGAAGGGATTTGGGTTATAGTGGATCGTTTGACCATAAGTACGAGGTTTGTAACAACCCGCATTCTATGCATCGAAGGATCGTAGAATATTTATTTCTTTCTCATACGAAGTTGTATAGCCATGTAACTTTGGGAGACGACTATTGGGGTCATTTCCCGTCTTCATGATTTTTGCCGATTTCTAAATGACCGTTTTCCCCTAGCTAATCTTGTTTTGGCCATAACTTTTGATTGGAAATGAGTTTTGACTTGAAACCACTTCCATTATATCTCGATGACGGTTTACCTTTCCGTATAGTGGTCATATGTGAAAAATGGAATTACCGTTTAGGAGATATGGCTGAAATAAGGTTTCGAAGGTGGAAAACAGTTTAGTCGGGCCAAATAAGGTGATTAGTTAATGTGACCATAGCCCATTTCGTGATTAGGGTTATGGGGAGGCTGAAATGAGTTAGGTTTTCATTTTCATTTCAGTTTTCTAGTCGCCATTTACCTCCTAGGAGCCCTAACAATGGCCTCCAACCTCTAAAATCGTCTCTAATCACTCTCTAATCAAGTTTTAACATAATCTACGTCAAATCAAGGAAGATCTTCACCAAATCAGTATTAGAATTGTTTATTGCCTTGGTATTCGCGCCCAAACAGAGATATTTTCAGATTTGGTATTTCATTTGTGGCCAAGGTGAGTGATTTGCATAGTTCCTCACTAATTATGGTTAATTAAGGATAATTAATGTTAATTAGCGAATTTAATCATGATTAAATTCTAGAAAAATGTTTAAAAATTTCGAAATATTATTTTAGACCTATATTACAAATTTGGGTTGATTTGGTTAAGTTCTATTAATCCTATCATTAGTTTTGCTTAAACATGCTTAAGGGAAAATATGAGATTTTGGCTATGATTGATACATTTTCACATATCAAATTGTTGTTTTAGTGTTTGTGGTCAATTATACATGTTGCTATGATTGTTTGGGATGATTTGTGATTGTTTAGAAAAGTTAGATTGGTCAAAAACGCCATCGCATGGCGTAAACAACTCGCTGGACAAAGTGTAGGGAATATATAGAAACCGGATCGGATCGGATCACCCTAGCCGACCCCGACCCGCTCGTGGAGCACTACCCGACTTCGATCCGCTCATGAATGATGGCACCTCCGACCCGAACCGCTCGTGACAAGGACACCACGGACCGATGCCTGGGGCCACGACCTGAAGTCCTCCGATCCGAACCGTTCGCACTTGAAGACCACGACCCGACCCGGATGGAGAAGCTCGACCCAACCCGGTGGAAGTGGCACGATCCGAACCCGTGTAGCTCCACGACAAATTCTGGAGCATTCAGAAGCAGGTGACCACGACCCGGGCCAGTAGAGGAGGCTGAAACGATCCGATGTGATGACTACGAGTCGACTTGGAGTTCACGAACAGGACTACTTCAAGGAGCTCGATCTGAAGCAAAGTGGAGAATCGAATCGATCCGGAGAAGACCAAAAACCGAGATGCAAAGGTAATCCAAATGGGAAGTTTGTACTCAGGATCCAGTTGGGAACCAATTGGTCAACTTCATGATTGAGCTTTGCTGCGGGATGTGTGCTAAGGGGTTATCGACGTCCATAGCTTTGACTCACCCCCAAGACGGATGTTAGGCTACGTATCAGTGCAGTGGGCTAGTCATTACTCCATGGGGCAGAGTGATCGTAGCATAGCTATGAGCAAGTGCAATGGATTCATCATGACTTCATGGGGGCAGAGTGGACATAGTAAGGATTAGTGGTTATGGATCAGTGCAGTAGTGTCATTATGACACCATGGGGAAAAATGATCATAGCAAGAAATGGGTGGCCAGAGCGGTGGATATCGTATGCTTTACACACTGAGTGAGAGATGTGAGGATGGCTGCTATGCCTAATTGTTTGCCATCACTATGACTTGCACACCCCCACCACCGTATTCTTCACACCATATGTTAGTGGCACCTTAGAGTATTGTACAGTATGTAGTGCTAACTCTTTGGTTGCAGGTCAAGGTTCATGTATGGTTTAGTATACCTGTTATTATTCTGTTTTGCTGCTTATCGCTCATACCAAACTTTTGTTTGACGCAGAGTTTTATGTCTCTTCTTATTACTCTAGGTGCTCTTAAACGGGCAGACTGAAGACATGTTGGGTTGTATGCACGAGTAGCTGTATCGGAGACAAGCCGGAGGCTCCCACATATGATATAAATAGGTATTCTCCATGTGTCGTTGCTGGTCACTACTTTGGGCATTTGTAGTGTACCTTCCTTATTTGCTTTAGAGACAGTTTTTAAAAGTTGTAACAATGATGATGTGGAACATAAGCTGTATTAGGATTTTCCGCTGTTATGATGTATAGTTTTCAGCTTATGCACTGTCTCACCTGTTTTATGCCAAAGTATGTTGCTATTATATTTTATTCCATGCGCTGTGAGACATCCTACAGGTTCTTTGTTAGTCCAGTGTTAAGTTTTCCTTTCCTTCCCTTTCTTTGGCAACCGTCCCGTGCTGGTTGGACATTGGCACAACGCACGTTCATTGGAGCTGTCGGCTGTCCGGGGCGGGGCATTACATTTGGTATTAGAGCTCTAGGTTGCATAGTTAATCTAGGGAAAGACACCAGGGAGAGATAATACGTAAATGCAAGCGTGTATTTGTGATTATTTTGGTTTTCACAAGCTATATATATACTATTAGTATAGCTAAGGTTGAAGTCACACTGCATTGACACCACAAAGAGGATTGTTAATCGTTTCTCTTTACAGATTGAACGATGAGCTGATATATAAGGGGTGCTGGTAGAGGAGCCAATAACGAGAATGCTCCTGACATGAGGACTATGTTCACCGACTTAATGAGAGAGATGCTTGGGGATGTTCAGAATGCAATTCCTAATGCTGCAAATGGTGGTGGTGCAGCGGTGTAGGCGCCTAGGACCGATTTCGCCAAGATATGCAAGGATTACACTAGTCTTGGTGGAAAGTCGTTCCATGGAACGGAATCGGCCACGGATGTTCAAGATTGGTTGGATAGCTATGAGCGTATCTTCGAAGATTTGGGTATCGAGGATGCGATGAAGGGAAAGTTAGCATCCCATCAGCTGCAAGGACGAGTGATGAATTGGTGGAATGCTATTAAGGCAGCTACTCCCGAGGATCAGATTACTTGGGATCAGTTTAAGACTCGATTTAGCTACAAGTTTATTCCAACTGCTCAGAAATCAGTATTGTTTAAGAGTTTCTTGGAGCTAAAGCAGAGTAGTAGAGCTATCTCGGAGTATATTGCTGAGTTCGCTACTTTGTCAAAGTATGGATTAACCCTCATTGACACTCCCGAGAAGAAGAATGAGAAGTTCATAACAGGCTTGGACCAGTACTTGGGGGAAAGGCTTATAAACCACATCAGTGAGACGTTTGAATCGATTGTGAGGAAAGCTTTAAGATCAGAGAGTCTATACCCCAAGTCAAAGACCAAGGTTGCATCTGCAGATGAGCCAAAGTCGCAAGCAAGCGGTGGAGGCAAGAATAATTCTCAGAATAAGAGGAAGCATAACCAGACCAAGGATGGCCAGAAAAAGAGTAAGAAAGATGTTGAGTGCTTCAGCTATGGTAAGAAGGGCCACTATGCCAAAGAATGTCGAGCCAAGCCAGCGGATAGAAAGTGCTTTAACTGTGGCCAAGTGGGACATCACAAGGACAAGTGTCCACAACCCCCTAAAGAAAAGCAGATTGTGAAAGCATTTGCTATTAATGATGTTCCTTCTTCGTCGAATGCCCCAACTGCGGCGGAGAAGGGAAAGAATGTCGGCATTCAAGGTATGCTTTATGTTTATTATGTTCCAGTTAGAGTATTGCTTGATACCGTAGCTTCCAGTTCCTTTATATCTACTGACTTGGCAAATAGGTTGGGATTGGAACCCGAGATTGTCGATAGACCTTTAGTAGTGACGAACTCGATTGGGGGTTCGACTAGCCTTAGAATGATTTGTCGTAATGTGGTCTTATCGAGTCATGGATGCATGTTTGTTTATGATTGCTTTGTTTTGGGCTTTACTGGGTTTGGCATTATTTTGGGAGTCGATTGGCTCCAAAGATACGGGGTGGTGGTAGACTGTGAGAGCTTTTTGGTGATAGTTAGAATAGATGATAGGCGGAGGGTAGTGTTTGATGGTCTACCTAATGATGGGGTAATAGCTAGTTTTCTAAATTCCCTCGACATCCCGCATGATGAGTTGTCAGATGTGCCCGTGGCTGGCCAGTATCCGGACGTCTTCGAGGAAGTGACCGGACTTCCACCACACCGAGAGATTGAGTTCCGTATTGACTTAGTGAAAGATGCCAGACCTATAGGGATGCCACTTCGTCATATGGCACCAATGGAGCAGCGAGAGCTCGGGGTGCAAGTGAGCGATCTTTTGAAGAAGAGATTTATCAGAAGAAGTGTTTCTGAGTTGGGAGCACTAGTTGTGTTTTCTACCAAGGCCGATGGTTCCCTTCGATTGTGTGTGGACTACCGCGAGTTGAATAAGGTGACGAGGAAGAATAAGTATCCTCTACCACGGATAGATGATTTGTTTGATCAGTTGAGTGGCGCGAGAGTGTTTTCGCAGTTGAATCTCGTGACAGGTTTTCATCAGCTTAGAGTAGAAGCTGAGAGTATAGCTAAAACGACATTTTGGACGCCATTTTGGATTTTATGAGTGGCTAGTCATGCCCTTTGGATTGACCAATGCACCGACATATTTTGTGGATCTTATGAATAGGGTATTCAGAGATCAGTTGAATAAGTTTGTTCTTGTGTTCGTGGATGATATACTTGTTTATTCGAGGACAGAGGAGGAACACAAGGAGCATTTAAGGATAGTGATGGAGGTGTTGAGAAAATACCAATTGAAAGCAAAGTTTTCTATGTGCCACTTCTAGAGGAGGGAAGTGAGATTCTTGGGCCATGTTGTTTCAAAGAATGGTATTGCCGTGGACCCTGCGAAGGTGGCTACTGTACAAGATTGGTCTATTCCCAAGAATGCAATGGACAAAAGAAGTTTCTTGGTATTAGCTGGATATTATCGTAAGTTTATCCAAGACTTCTCCAAATAGCAGCATCGTTGACTCAGTTGACCAAGAAGAATCAAGCTTTCGTCTGGGACAAAAAGTGCGAGAATGCATTCAAGAGTCTAAAGGACAAGTTGACATGGGCACCAGTGTTAGTCATTCCAAAGGGGAATGAAGAGATGATGGCATACACAGATGCATGTGATACCGGACTAGGTGCTGTATTGATGCAAGGAGGTAGGGTGGTTGCTTATGCAAGTCGGCAATTGAAACCTCACGAGAGAAGATACCCTACCCATGATTTGGAATTAGCAACGATCGTGTTCGCGCTGAAGATGTGGAGACGTTATCTCTTGGTAGAAAGATTTGAGCTGCTTACCGATCATAAATCGTTAAAGTATCTCTTCTCTCAGAAAGATCAAAATCTCCGACAGCAAAGATGGTTAGAATTCTTGGCTTCCTATGATTTCGATATCACATATACACCAGGAAAGGGAAATACGGTAGCTGATGCATTGAGTAGAAGACATGCCAGTCGAGGGGCTATGCTTCTTGAGTGGCAACTGGAGTACATCGCTGGGTATGATTTCAGACCAAACAGCGAACTAGATCCGGAAATATATGCAAGTATGATGATCAGACCCACTTTGATTGGGTGGATTGGTTCCAGTCAGAGGGACGATCCTAACCTATTGGAAATCATCTCCAAGTTAGAAATGGGTATCAATGAGGAGATGAACAAGTATGGGCTTGATCGAGATGGATAGCTTAGAAAGAATGGAAGACTGGTTGTGCCCAATGTCAAGGGGTTAAGAGATGAAGTGCTTAAAGAATTTCATCACTCAAAACTGACTATACATCCCGGGGGTAACAAAATGAATCAAGACATGAAGCAGACCTACTACTGAGAAGGAATGAAAAGAGACATTGGGAAGTTCATATCCAAATGCATGAACTGCCAACTAGTTAAAGCTGAGCAAAAGAAGCCTAGTGGTTTGTTACAACTGTTAGAAATTCCTGAATGGAAATGGGAACAAGTCTCAATGGATTTCATCGATGGTTTATCGAAGACTAGTTTGATTCACGATAGCATTTGGGTCATTATGGATCGATTGACCAAGAGCGCAAAATTTATACCAGTCAAGTCAAATAGAACAGCAACTAAGTTAGCTGAACTATATATGAAGTGGGTAGTGATATTTCATGGAGTACCCAAAGGAATTGTGAGTGACTGAGATCCATTGTTCACTAGTGGATTTTGGAAGAGCTTACAAGAGGCGATAGGATCTTAATTACAACTCAGTACCGTGTCTTTGACAAGGTCAAAGGGTTGCCGCCGCATCGTGAGATCGAGTTTAGGATCGGTTTGGTCGAGGGTATTGGACCAATCGTTATGCCTCTTAGGTGGATGGCACTTAAGGAACAACGAGTGTTGGAGGTGCAAGTTCGTGACCTTCTAGGGTAGGGATTCATTCGAAGGAGTTTTTCTGAATGGGGTGCATCGATCGTGTTTGCAATCATGGCAGATGGCTTGTTGAGATTGTATGTGGACTATCGTCGGCAAAACAAGGTTGTTAAGAAAAACAAGTATCCGTTGCCAAGGATTGACGACTTGTTCAATCAACTTCACGAAGCCAAAGTGCTTTCTTAGATGGATTTAGCAAAGGGATTTCACTAGTTAAGGGTGGCTAAGGATAGTGTGCCAAAGACTGCTTTTAGGACACCATCCGGTTTCTTCGAGTGGTTGGTATTACCATTCGGGTTGACTAACATGCCAACGTATTTTATGGATCTTATGAATAGAGTTTTCTAAAATCAGTTGAACAAGTTCGTGCTTGTGTTCGTGGATGAAATTCTAGTTTGCTCCAGGAATGAGGAAGAACATAAGACGCACTTGAGAGTTGTGTTAGAGATCTTGTAAAATAACCAGCTGAAGTCTAAGTTCTCGAAGTGTCATTTTTGAAAGAAAGAAGTAAGGTTCTTAGGTCATATTGTTTCTAGAAATGGGATAGCGGTTAACCCCACTAAGGTGGCAGCAATCCAGGACTGGGATAGACCTAAGAACGCGATAGATGTGAGAAGTTTCCTTGGGTTGGCTGGTTATCACCAATTGTTTATCAAGGATTTCTCCAAGATAGCTACACTGTTGATAGGATTCGCGAAGAAGAACCAAGTGTTCATATGTGATGCAAAGTGTGAGAAAGCATTCGGAATCCTAAAGGAGAGACTAATAAGTGCTCCTGTGTTGACCATTCCAAGTGGGAATGAAGAGATGGTGGTATATACCGATGCTTGTGGTACTGGACTTGTAGTAGTGCTAATGTAGAAGGATAAGGTTGTAGCCTACGCGAGTTGACAGCTGAAGTCACATGAGAAAAATTACCCAATTCATGTTTTGGAGTTGGCGGCGATCGTGTTTGCCCTGAAGATGTTGAGACATTACCTATTGGGAGTTTGATTCGAGTTTTTCACGAATCACAAGTCGTTGAAGTATCTTTATTACCAAAAGGATTTGAATCTTCGGCAGCAACAACGGATAGTGTTCTGGCATAGTATAATTTTGGTATAGCCTATACTCCTGGCAAAGGTAACACTGTTACATATACGTTAAGCTAAAGGCATGCATGTTTGGGAGCAATGTTTTCGGAATGGAAGAGCCTCGAGTATTTGGCAAGGTTCGATTTCAGGCAAAGATGCGAATTGGAACCTGAAATATTGGCAAGCTTATCGATAAGTCCCACACTTATCGAAAGAGATTGGTGAAAGCTAAAAGCGAGATGCTAAGCCTATCGAGTTTATCCAGGTATTAGAACCAGGAGATAAAGATTTCGAAGTAATGATTGAGAAGGCTGGCTTCAAAAGCAAGGGAGATTAGTTGTTCCTGATATTGATGGATTGGGAGATGAGGTTCTGAGGGAATGTCATCACTCAAAGTTGATGATTCATCCCAGTGATAATATGATGTATCAAGACATGAAGCGAGTATATTACTGGGAAGAGATGAATCGAGATATTAGAAAGTTCATTTCCAAGTGTATGAACTATCAGTTGGTAAAAGCTGAACAGAAGAAGCCGAGTGGTTTGCTTCAGCCATCGGAAGTTCCTACATGGAAGTGAGAGCAAGTATCGATGGACTACCTAGAACAAGGGCAGGAAATGAAGGGATTTGGGTTATAGTGGATCGTTTGACCATAAGTACGAGGTTTGTAACAACCCGCATTCTATGCATCGAAGGATCGTAGAATATTTATTTCTTTCTCATACGAAGTTGTATAGCCATGTAACTTTGGGAGACGACTATTGGGGTCATTTCCCGTCTTCATGATTTTTGCCGATTTCTAAATGACCGTTTTCCCCTAGCTAATCTTGTTTTGGCCATAACTTTTGATTGGAAATGAGTTTTGACTTGAAACCACTTCCATTATATCCCGATGACGGTTTACCTTTCCGTATAGTGGTCATATGTGAAAAATGGAATTACCGTTTAGGAGATATGGCTGAAATAAGGTTTCGAAGGTGGAAAACAGTTTAGTCAGGCCAAATAAGGTGATTAGTTAATGTGACCATAGCCCATTTCGTGATTAGGGTTATGGGGAGGCTGAAATGAGTTAGGTTTTCATTTTCATTTCAGTTTTCTAGTCGCCATTTACCTCCTAGGAGCCCTAACAATGGCCTCCAACCTCTAAAATCGTCTCTAATCACTCTCTAATCAAGTTTTAACATAATCTACGTCAAATCAAGGAAGATCTTCACCAAATCAGTATTAGAATTGTTTATTGCCTTGGTATTCGCGCCCAAACAGAGATATTTTCAGATTTGGTATTTCATTTGTGGCCAAGGTGAGTGATTTGCATAGTTCCTCACTAATTATGGTTAATTAAGGATAATTAATGTTAATTAGCGAATTTAATCATGATTAAATTCTAGAAAAATGTTTAAAAATTTTGAAATATTATTTTAGACCTATATTATAAATTTGGGTTGATTTGGTTAAGTTCTATTAATCCTATCATTAGTTTTGCTTAAACATGCTTAAGGGAAAATATGAGATTTTGGCTATGATTGATACATTTTCACATATCAAATTGTTGTTTTAGTGTTTGTGGTCAATTATACATGTTGCTATGATTGTTTGGGATGATTTGTGATTGTTTAGAAAAGTTAGATTGGTCAAAAACGCCATCGCATGGCATAAACAACTCGCTGGACAAAGTGTAGGGAATATATAGAAACCGGATCGGATCGGATCACCCTAGCCGACCCCGACCTGCTCGTGGAGCACTACCCGACTCCGATCCGCTCATGAATGATGGCACCTCCGACCTGAACCGCTCGTGACAAGGACACCACGGACCGATGCCTGGGGCCACGACCTGAAGTCCTCCGATCCGAACCGTTCGCACTTGAAGACCACGACCCGACCCGGAAGGAGAAGCTCGACCCAACCCGGTGGAAGTGGCACGATCCGAACCCGTGTAGCTCCACGACAAATTCTGGAGCATTCAGAAGCAGGTGACCACGACCCGGACCAGTAGAGGAGGCTGAAACGATCCGATGTGATGACTACGAGTCGACTTGGAGTTCACGAACAGGACTACTTCAAGGAGCTCGATCTGAAGCAAAGTGGAGATTCGAATCGATCCGGAGAAGAACAAAAACCGAGATGCAAAGGTAATCCAAATGGGAAGTTTGTACTCAGGATCCAGTTGGGAACCAATTGGTCAACTTCATGATTGAGCTTTGCTGCGGGATGTGTGCTAAGGGGTTATCGATGTCCATAGCTTTGACTCACCCCCAAGACGGATGTTAGGCTACGTATCAGTGCAGTGGGCTAGTCATTACTCCATGGGGCAGAGTGATCGTAGCATAGCTATGAGCAAGTGCAATGGATTCATCATGACTTCATGGGGGCAGAGTGGACATAGCAAGGATTAGTGGTTATGGATCAGTGCAGTAGTGTCATTATGACACCATGGGGAAAAATGATCATAGCAAGAAATGGGTGGTAAGAGCGGTGGATATCGTATGCTTTACACACTGAGTGAGAGATGTGAGGATGGCTGCTACGCCTAATTGTTTGCCATCACTATGACTTGCACACCCCCACCACCGTATTCTTCACACCATATGTTAGTGGCACCTTAGAGTATTTTACAGTATGTAGTGCTAACTCTTTGGTTGCAGGTCAAGGTTCATGTATGGTTTAGTATACCTGTTATTATTCTGTTTTGCTGCTTATCGCTCATACCAAACTTTTGTCTGACGCAGAGTTTTATGTCTCTTCTTATTATTCTAGGTGCTCTTAAACGGGCAGAATGAAGACATGTTGGGTGGTATGCACGAGTAGCTGTATCGGAGACAAGCAGGAGGCTCCCACATATGATATAAATAGATATTCTCCCTGTGTCGTTGTTGGTCACTACTTTGGGCATTTGTAGTGTACCTTCCTTATTTGCCTTAGAGACAGTTTTTAAAAGTTGTAACAATGATGATGTGGAACATAAGCTGTATTAGGATTTTCCGCTGTTATGATGTATAGTTTTCAGCTTATGCACTGTCTCACCTGTTTTATGCCAAAGTATGTTGCTATTATATTTTATTCCATGCGCTGTGAGACATCCTACAGGTTCTTTGTTAGTCCAGTGTTAAGTTTTCCTTTCCTTCCCTTTCTTTGGCAACCGTCCCGTGCTGGTTGGACATTGGCACAACGCACGTTCATTGGAGCTGTCGGCTGTCCGGGGCGGGGCATTACATTTGGTATTAGAGCTCTATGTTGCATAGTTAATCTAGGGAAAGACACCAGGGAGAGATAATACGTAAATGCAAGCGTGTATTTGTGATTATTTTGGTTTTCACAAGCTATATATATACTATTAGTATAGCTAAGGTTGAAGTCACACTGCATTGACACCACAAAGAGGATTGTTAATCGTTTCTCTTTACAGATTGAACGATGAGCTGATATATAAGGGGTGCTGATAGAGGAGCCAATAACGAGAATGCTCCTGACATGAGGACTATGTTCACCGACTTAATGAGAGAGATGCTTGGGGATGTTCAGAATGCAATTCCTAATGCTGCAAATGGTGGTGGTGCAGCGGTGTAGGCGCCTAGGACCGATTTCGCCAAGATATGCAAGGATTACACTAGTCTTGGTGGAAAGTCGTTCATGGAACGGAATCGGCCACGG
Source organism: Allium sativum (assembly GCA_030737875.1). Lineage (NCBI taxonomy): Eukaryota > Viridiplantae > Streptophyta > Magnoliopsida > Asparagales > Amaryllidaceae > Allium > Allium sativum. The sequence continues at coordinate 745,227,327 of CM060921.1, forward strand.
ATGTTCAAGATTGGTTGGATAGCTATGAGCGTATCTTCGAAGATTTGGGTATCGAGGATGCGATGAAGAGAAAGTTAGCATCCCGTCAGCTGCAAGGACGAGCGATGAATTGGTGGAATGCTATTAAGGCAGCTACTCCCGAGGATCAGATTACTTGGGATCAGTTTAAGACTCGATTTAGCTACAAGTTTATTCCAACTGCTCAGAAATCAGTATTGTTTAAGAGTTTCTTGGAGCTAAAGCAGAGTAGTAGAGCTATCTCGGAGTATATTGCTGAGTTCGCTACTTTGTCAAAGTATGGATTAACCCTCATTGACACTCCCGAGAAGAAGAATGAGAAGTTCATAACAGGCTTGGACCAGTACTTGGGGGAAAGGCTTATAAACCACATCAGTGAGACGTTTGAATCGATTGTGAGGAAAGCTTTAAGATCAGAGAGTCTATACCCCAAGTCAAAGACCAAGGTTGCATCTGCAGATGAGCCAAAGTCGCAAGCAAGCGGTGGAGGCAAGAATAATTCTCAGAATAAGAGGAAGCATAACCAGACCAAGGATGGCCAGAAAAAGAGTAAGAAAGATGTTGAGTGCTTCAGCTATGGTAAGAAGGGCCACTATGCCAAAGAATGTCGAGCCAAGCCAGCGGATAGAAAGTGCTTTAACTGTGGCCAAGTGGGACATCACAAGGACAAGTGTCCACAACCCCCTAAAGAAAAGCAGATTGTGAAAGCATTTGCTATTAATGATGTTCCTTCTTCGTCGAATGCCCCAACTGCGGCGGAGAAGGGAAAGAATGTCGGCATTCAAGGTATGCTTTATGTTTATTATGTTCCAGTTAGAGTATTGCTTGATACCGGAGCTTCCAGTTCCTTTATATCTACTGACTTGGAAAATAGGTTGGGATTGGAACCCGAGATTGTCGATAGACCTTTAGTAGTGACGAACTCGATTGGGGGTTCGACTAGCCTTAGAATGATTTGTCGTAATGTGGTCTTATCGAGTCATGGATGCATGTTTGTTTATGATTGCTTTGTTTTGGGCTTTACTGGGTTTGGCATTATTTTGGGAGTCGATTGGCTCCAAAGATACGGGGTGGTGGTAGACTGTGAGAGCTTTTTGGTGATAGTTAGAACAGATGATAGGCGGAGGGTAGTGTTTGATGGTCTACCTAATGATGGGGTAATAGCTAGTTTTCTAAATTCCCTCGACATCCCGCATGATGAGTTGTCAGATGTGCCCGTGGCTGGCCAGTATCCGGACGTCTTCGAGGAAGTGACCGGACTTCCACCACACCGAGAGATTGAGTTCCGTATTGACTTAGTGAAAGATGCCAGACCTATAGGGATGCCACTTCGTCGTATGGCACCAATGGAGCAGCGAGAGCTCGGGGTGCAAGTGAGCGATCTTTTGAAGAAGAGATTTATCAGAAGAAGTGTTTCTGAGTTGGGAGCACTAGTTGTGTTTTCTACCAAGGCCGATGGTTCCCTTCGATTGTGTGTGGACTACCGCGAGTTGAATAAGGTGACGAGGAAGAATAAGTATCCTCTACCACGGATAGATGATTTGTTTGATCAGTTGAGTGGCGCGAGAGTGTTTTCGCAGTTGAATCTCGTGACAGGTTTTCATCAGCTTAGAGTAGAAGCTGAGAGTATAGCTAAAACGGCATTTTGGACGCCGTTTGGATTTTATGAGTGGTTAGTCATGCCCTTTGGATTGACCAATGCACCGACATATTTTGTGGATCTTATGAATAGGGTATTCAGAGATCAATTGAATAAGTTTGTTCTTGTGTTCGTGGACGATATACTTGTTTATTCGAGGACAGAGGAGGAACACAAGGAGCATTTAAGGATAGTGATGGAGGTGTTGAGAAAATACCAATTGAAAGCAAAGTTTTCTATGTGCCACTTCTAGAGGAGGGAAGTGAGATTCTTGGGCCATGTTGTTTCAAAGAATGGTATTGCCGTGGACCCTGCGAAGGTGGCTACTGTACAAGATTGGTCTATTCCCAAGAATGCAATGGACAAAAGAAGTTTCTTGGTATTAGCTGGATATTATCGTAAGTTTATCCAAGACTTCTCCAAATAGCAGCACCGTTGACTCAGTTGACCAAGAAGAATCAAGCTTTCGTCTGGGACAAAAAGTGCGAGAATGCATTCAAGAGTCTAAAGGACAAGTTGACATGGGCACCAGTGTTAGTCATTCCAAAGGGGAATGAAGAGATGATGGCATACACAGATGCATGTGATACCGGACTAGGTGCTGTATTGATGCAAGGAGGTAGGGTGGTTGCTTATGCAAGTCGGCAATTGAAACCTCACGAGAGAAGATACCCTACCCATGATTTGGAATTAGCAACGATCGTGTTCGCGCTGAAGATGTGGAGACGTTATCTCTTGGTAGAAAGATTTGAGCTGTTTACCGATCATAAATCGTTAAAGTATCTCTTCTCTCAGAAAGATCAAAATCTCCGACAGCAAAGATGGTTAGAATTCTTGGCTTCCTATGATTTCGATATCACATATACACCAGGAAAGGGAAATACGGTAGCTGATGCATTGAGTAGAAGACATGCCAGTCGAGGGGCTATGCTTCTTGAGTGGCAACTGGAGTACATCGCTGGGTATGATTTCAGACCAAACAGCGAACTGGATCCGGAAATATATGCAAGTATGATGATCAGACCCACTTTGATTGAGCGGATTGGTTCCAGTCAAGGGGACGATCCTAACCTATTGGAAATCATCTCCAGGTTAGAAATGGGTATCAATGAGGAGATGAACAAGTATGGGCTTGATCGAGATGGATGGCTTAGAAAGAATGGAAGACTGGTTGTGCCCAATGTCAAGGGGTTAAGAGATGAAGTGCTTAAAGAATTTCATCACTGAAAACTGACTATACATCCCGGGGGTAACAAAATGAATCAAGACATGAAGCAGACCTACTACTGGGAAGGAATGAAAAGAGACATTGGGAAGTTCATATCCAAATGCATGAACTGCCAACTAGTTAAAGCTGAGCAAAAGAAGCCTAGTGGTTTCTTACAACTGTTAGAAATTCCTGAATGGAAATGGGAACAAGTCTCAATGGATTTCAACGATGGTTTACCGAAGACTAGTTTGATTCACGATAGCATTTGGGTCATTATGGATCGATTGACCAAGAGCGCAAAATTTATACCAGTCAAGTCAAATAGAACAGCAACTAAGTTAGCTGAACTATATATGAAGTGGGTAGTGATATTTCATGGAGTACCCAAAGGAATTGTGAGTGACTGAGATCCATTGTTCACTAGTGGATTTTGGAAGAGCTTACAAGAGGCGATAGGATCATAATTACAACTCAGTACCGTGTATCATCCTCAAACCGACGGTCAGATAGAAAGGGTGAATCGAGTGTTACAAGATCTTTTGCGAGCTTGTGTATTGGATTTTGTAGGTCCATGGGATGACCATTTTCATCTAACGGAGTTCGCATATAATAACATTTATCAGTCCAGTATTGGTATGGCTCTATTTGAAGCTTTGTACAGAAGACCGTGCAACCCACCGTCATGATGGTTAGAGACCGGTGAGAAATATGTGCTTGGACTAGAAGTAATAAGAGAAACATTAGACAGGATCAAGGTTATCCAACAGAGAATGAAGGCTGCGCAAGATAGGCAGAAGAGTTATGCTGGTAAGAGGAGAAGAGATTTAAAGTTCTCCATTGGAGACTTGGTGTTTGTCAAGATTTTTCTGCTAAGGAGCGTGATGGCAGGAGAGGCAAGTTAGCACCAAGATTTGTTGGACCATTCCCAGTTCTCAAACAAATTTGGAATTTGGCATATAAATTTGAATTACCAGAGAAGATGGCAGGAGTTCATAACGTATTCCATGTTTCCCAGTTAAGGAAGTTTGTGCACGACCCTAGTGTGGCTATTTATCCTGATCAATTGGATGATATCGAGCTTGAACCCGAGGCGGTTGGGAACCGCATGCCTATGCGTATTGTTGGGAACGATACGAAGCAGCTTCGAAGGAAGGCGGTGAAACTAGTCAAAGTTCAATGGGGTGATGATGAGGAAGACTGTACTTGGGAAACAGAAGAGAGCATAAGGAGGAAGCATCCAGAACTCTTTGACTGGTAAGGTTTTTATATCAGTTTAGTACTCCCTTATTAGTAAACTGCATGCTAGGATAGGCTTGTTGTGTTGTTTTGTATGCTTTATTACTCAGTTAATGATTGGTAGGCAAGCGAGATCCTTTGTATGTTTTGGGTTAAGGAATTTCGGGGACGAAATTTCTTAAGGGAGGGAGAATGTAACGACCTGCATTCTACGCATCAAAGGATCATATAATATTTATTTATTTCTCATACGAAGTTGCATAGCTACGAAACTTTGGGAGGCGACTATTGGGGTCATTTCCCATGTTCATGATTTTTGCTGATTTTTAAATGACCGTTTTGCCCCGAACTGATCTTGTTTAGGCCATAGCTTTTGATTGGAAAGGAGTGTTTACCTGAAACCACTTCCATTAGATCCGGATGATGGTTTTGCTTTCCGTAGAGTGGTCATATGTGAAAACGGACTTATCGTTTGGGAGATATGGATGAAATAAGGTTTGGAAGGTGAAAAACTGTTTAGCCGGGCCAAATGAGGTGATTAGTGAATGCGACCATAACCCATTTCGTGATTAGGGTTATGGGGAGGCTGAAATTAGTTAGGTTTTCATTTTCATTTCAGTTTTCTAGCCTCCATTTATCTCCTAGGAACCCTAACAATGGCCTCCAACCTCTAAAATCATCTCTAATCACTCTCTAATCTAGTTTTAACATAATCTACGTCAAATCAAGGAAGATCTTCACCAAATCAGTATTAGAGCTGATGTATATCCTTGTTATTCATGTCCAAATAGAGATATTTTCAGATTTGGTATTTCATTTGTGTCCAAGGTGAGTGATTTGCATAATTCCTCACTAATTATGGTTATTTAAGAGTAATTAGTGTCAGTTAGAGAAATTAAACATGATTAAATTATGAAAAAATATTTAGAAATTTTGAAATATTATTTTAGACCTCTATTAAAAATTTGGGTTGATTTGGTTAAGTTCTACAAATCCTATCGTTAGTTTTGCTTAAACATTCTTAAGGGAAACTACGAGATTTTGGCTATGTTTGATCTGTTTTAACATATCAAATTGTTGTTTTAGTGTTTTTGGTCAATAATACATGTTGCTATGACTATTTGGAATGATTTGTGATTGTTTAGAGAAGTTAGATTGGTCAAAAAACGCTGTCGAATGGCGTAAACAGCTTGTTGGACAAAGTGCAGGGAATATGCAGAAACCGGATCGGGTCGGATCGCCCTACCCGACCCCGACACGCTCGTGGAGCACTCCCCGACCCCGATCCGCTCATGAATGATGGCACCTCCGACCCGAACAGCTCGTGACAAGGACACCAAGAACCGATGCTTGGGGCCACAACCTGAAGTCCTCCGATCCGAACCGTTCGCACTTGAAGACCACAATCCGACCCGGATGGAGAAGCTCGACCTAACCCAGTGAAAGTGGCACGATTCGAACCAGTGTAGCTCCACGACTTAGTCTGGAGCACTCAAAAGCTGGTGATCACGACCCGGACTGGTAGAGGAGGTCGAACCGATCCGATGTGATGACTATGAGTCAACTTGGAGTTCACGAACATGACTACTTCAAGGAGCACGGTCTGAAGCAAAGTGAAGTGAAGAATCGAACCGATCTGGAGAAGACCAAAACCCGAGATGCAAAGGTAGTCCAAATGGGAAGTTTGTACTCAGGATCCAGTTGGGAACCAACGAGTTAACTTCATGATTGGGCTTTGTTGCGGGACGTGTGCTAAGGGGTTATCAACGTCCATAGCTTTGTCTCACCACCAAGACGTTGTTAGGCTACGTATCAGTGCAGTGGGGTAGTTATTACTCCATAGGGCAGAGTGATAGTAGCATGGCTATGAGCCAGTGCAGTGGAGTCATCATGATTTCATGGGGCAGAGTGCACATAGCAAGGACTAGTGGCTATGGATCAGTGCAGTGGTGTCATTATGACACCATGGGGCAGAGTGATCATAGCAAGAATTGGGTGGTCAGAGCGGTGGATATCGTATGCTTTACACACTGAGTGAGAGATGTGTGGATGGTTGCTATGCCTGATTGTTTGCCATCACTATGACATGCACACCCCGACCTCCGTATTCTTTACACCATATGTTAGTGGCACCTTAAAGTATTGTACAGTATGTAGTGCTAACTCTTTGGTTGCAGGTCCAGGTTCAGGTATGGTTTAGTATGCCTGTTATTATTCTGTTTTGTTGCTTATCGCTCATACCAGACTTTTGTCTGACCTAGAGTTTTTTGTCTCTTCTTATTACTCTGGGTACTCTTAAACGGGCAGATTACAGACAAGTTAGGTGGTATGCACGAGTAGCTGTACTGGAGATGAGCAGGAGGCTCCCACGTATGATATATATAGATATTCTCCCTATGTCGCTGTTGGTCACTACTTTGGGCATTAGTAGTGTACCTTCCTTATTTTCTTTGGAGGCAGTTTTCAAAAGTTGTAATAATGATGATGTGGAACATAAGCTGTATTTGGATTTTCTGTTGCTATGATGTATAATTTTCAGCTTATGCACTATCTCACTTGTTTTATGTCAAAGTATGTTGATATTATATTTTATTCCATGCGGTGTGAGACATCCTATAGGTTATTTGTTAATCCGCCGTTAAGTTTTCCTTTCCTTCCCTTTCTTTGGCGACCGTCCCGTGTTGGTTGGACATTAGCACAACGCACTTTCATTGGAGTTGTCGGCTGGTCCGGGGCGGTCCGTCATAAGGTTCATTCCTGTCAATTCGACTAGGACGACGTCAAAATTGGCTAGACTTTATGTGAATTGGATAGTTCGATTCCATGGTGTCCCAAAGAGTATAGTGAGTGACCGAGATCCGTTGTTAACGAATGGATTTTGGAAAAGTTTACAAGAAGCCTTAAGAAATGAGTTGTGTTTAAGTACGGCTTATCATCCCCTAACTGATTGTCAGACCGAGAGAGTCAATCGAGTTTTGGAAGATTTCCTGAGGGCTTGTGTGCTAGACTTCGGAGGATCATAGGAAGACTATCTACATCTAGTTGAGTTTGCATATAATAATAGTTACTAGTCGAGCATTGGGATGGCACCATACGAGGCGTTGTATGGTAGACCGTGCAATTCTCCATCATGTTGCTTAAAACCAGACATAAGTTGATACTTGGACCATAAATGATTAGAGAGATCTCAGATTGCATCAAGATCGTTCTGTAACGGATGAAAGTGGCCCAAAATCGCCAGAAGAGCTATGATGATAGGCGTCGATAAGATTTGTAATTCGACAATGGTGACATGGTTTTCGTGATGATTTCGCCGTTGAAGCATGTGATTCGATTTGGAAGTAAAGGAAAGCTGGCTCCTAGGTTCATTGGACCATTTCCAATAGTCGAGCGAATTGGAAAACTCGCATAGAAGAGGTCGAGTGTGCATAACGTGTTCCATGTATTGTTTCTACGAAAATTCATGCACAATTCGAATGTGGTGGTATCTCCAGAGCAGTACGAAGAGCTAGAAGTAGGGACCGCAGTTACTAAACCTCGTAAGCCACTTCGTGTTATGGGGAATGACACGAAACAGCTTAGGAGGAAGACAGTTAAGCTAATCAAGGTACAATGGAGTGAGGATGGTGATAACTGTACATAGGAGACGGAAGAGACCATAAGGGCGACTCATCCAGAAATCATTATCGGTAGGACCATTTGATATCGTATCATCGTTATATCATTGTATCTTGCTGTTGTTTGGTAGAATTCCGCATGCTAGGATAAGGCTATGGATGCATGGCTGATGGTTGCTAGTTTGGACGATAAAATTGGCTTCTCATGAATGATAGGCTTGCGAATTGTTGTGGTTGCTTGTGTTTGCTTGGAATTTCGGGGGCGAAATTCTAAGAGGGGGGGGGGAGAGAACGTAACAACCCACATTTTACGTATCGGAAGATCGTAAAATATTTTTATTTTTTTTACCTAAGTGTTGGATCATTCTCATCTTTTGATATGTTGTTTATGGGGATGTGAGACATGTCCATAACTTTTACCGATTTCGTTTGTGACCATTTTTCCCCTATCAGTCTTGTACAAGCCATAACTTTTGACTCAGGTCCATTAAGAGGGTGAGACCTGTGCACTGGGAAGGAATTTATGTTTGTCTTTCCGTAAAGTGGTTACATTAAAGATTTGTCTCGGTGGTTTGGGAGAAATCGATGTTTTAAGGTTTTTCAGTTGGTTGTCCACGTTTTGGGAGCCTAATGGGCTGATTTGGGAGAAGCCCATTAGGGTGCCGGTGAAAACTATAAATAGGGGGTAAGGGATATGGGAAATGGTTTTACTTTTCCATTCTCTTTGTTGGAGGCCTTGAGCTTCTCCTTCCTCTAACACCTTTCCACCATTAATAATCCAAATCCAAGGAGGGAAATCATAGATCTACACCATTGGTGGCTAGATCTGCATCAATTGAGGCAAGGATTCATGGTATCAAGGTGTTTGGTGCGAAGTGCTTGCTGTCCGGATTCCTATTTCATTGATTTTTGCTTGCTTAGGAGAATCGGTGAGTGATTTACATCTCTTACATGGATTAAATGAAGTATATGAATGTCTGATCATGTTTTTCATCATATCCAAGTGTTTTACCCTAGATCTAAGCCATTATAAGTCCATTTTCGTATGAATCACCCTATGATCAAGTTAGCATGTTTAAACCGGTAAATCATATGCCATTTCATATGTTTATGCAAGTTAGATCCGTTTTTTGTTAATATGATCATTTATTATGATTTTTGGAGTGATTTGTATAATTTGGGTGAAAATCATCGTATTCACGTTGATAATAGTTTCATACCATGTTTGTGATCGTATTTGTTGATATGGATGAGTTGGTTTGGTCGAATCTATCGTTTGGCGAAATTTTGGTCGAAATCGGGGTTGAATTGCAATGTGCAGGTTTCTGATCGGTCCTAAGTTATTCTCGTCGGCCTTAAATAGTTCTGGTCGGTCCCAAATGGTTCTGGTCAGTCTCAAATAGTTCTGGCTAGCCTCAAGTAGTTCTGGTCTGTCTCAAGTTGTTCTATTCGGTCCCAAAAGGTTCTGGTTGGTCCCAAGTGGTTATGGTCGGTCCCAAGTGGTTATGGTCGGTCCTAAGTGATTCCGTTGAGTTCTAAGTGGTTCTGTTGAGCTCTAAGTGGTTATGGTCGGTCCCAAATGGTTCTTATAATGTCCCATATTTTTACGGTATAATAATTAATTTATTTAATTATTTAAATAGTGATATAGAGATTTAAATTGCTGTTTAATTAAATAATAGTGAATATTTAATTAAATTAAATTAAATTAAATAATAGAATAATATATTTAATTTCTGAAATAATTAGAAATAGCTAAATTCACAATATTGTATGAATTGGATTATATACAATATATAATTCAGTTTAGAGTTGAATTATATTCACGAATATATTCTATAAACGAAGTTTGAACGTATATTTATATTATAATTAAAATCGAGCTTGAAATGGCACGACAGTTCGTTATTTGGGGATTTGAACTTCAACTGAATATACAGGGTCCGTTTTAAGTCGGATTTCTGTGAGACAAGAAACGTTCGGAGCTGGTAAAGTATATTTTTCTAATGGAAGAGAAAAATTGGGATTTCATTGTGTAGATTTTGATTTATGTCCAAATCTAATTTTAGAAAGTCGCTATTGAATTCGTTTATAATTTATAACGATTTATTTATATTATAAATGAATTTTTTAATATAAATTGAATATAGATTCAACCGGGATTTGAATATCGAGTTATAAATCCAATTGATGCTATATGATATTCTATTGTGAATATATATGATAATATTTATTTACAAATATTAAATTTAATTATTTTTTAATATATTAATATTTAAAAGGGTTTATTTAGAGCTTTAAAAATAGCCAGTTTTGCTAACGAACTCCATTTTCGATGAAACTAATTTTGTTGAATCAGGAATGTCAAATTATTGTTAGATGTCAAGTTTCATGATTTTTGAAGTCAGTATGTGGCCGTATGGGATTTGATGTGAAAAACAGTCAATAATTTGACTTTAAAAATACGCTATGTGAGCAAATAGAGTCGGAATTCGACGAAACCAGTTTCGTTGGGTCCGCAATGTCAAAGTGTAGGTGTTTGTCCATTTTCGTCAAATTTGAATATTATACGAGATCGCAGGGATTTTTAAACGATAATATAATTAGCAATAGAATATAATCTAATAATACAATAAATATAAAAATATTATAATTTACCTATAAATACTCTTCAAATTTTCTAACCTAGGAAAATTCATTCATGGTTAATGTAAAATCTGCCGTCTTCAAACTCTTCCTTCCAGTAAAAAATTTCCATCTTCAAAAATCAAAATAAAAAGAGATAAAATCCTATAAATTAGGATATGTGTATACTCAGATTCACCAAGCATTCCTCTTCCACTTGGTATGGGTATTCTTCAACATGATGTTGGGTTTGTACGCTGTTATTTGCACAGTGTTCATCTAGGGTTAGCGTTTAAGGAAGATTGAAGCATCGATGTGGATTTTTGAGGTCGGATTCGAGTTTGTGGAGTGTCGTAGCTGTTGCGTCAAGATTTTTGGTGAGAATTCAAGTTGAAAAATGTCGATCGATCTACAGTGGTTCGTGGGTTATCCTGTTCAACGCGAGTTGCTAAAATGGTTCGAGTTAGGGGACTTGTTCACAGTGAGATGGAGATTTGGAATAGGAGTGGAACGGGGGTGATCTCGTGCGGTTTCGTGAAGAATTGAAGTAGAAGGGATCCAAAATGTTCAGCTTTTTCTGAAATGAAATAGGTGCAGACTTTGATAGTGATAGGAGGAAGAAGGGTGATGTCGAGCGGGAGGAAATGGGTGCTGGGTAAATGGGAAAGTGATGAGGAGATTTTTGTGGATGTTGTTTGAATTAAAATTGGAAGAACAAGGTGAAGTAAGTAGGAAATGGTGCATTAATGGAAAGGGACAGTTGCGGGTTCGAAATGGTTAGAGTTGGGGAAGAAGAAGAACACAGTAGCGGGTCAAGGGGAAATGGGAAATGAACCAACTTAAAGTGGTAAAGCCCATGTTGAAAACAAACCAACTATTACTTAAATTATTATTAAAGTTTGTTAAATTAATATCTTGATCATACGTTGGCCAAATTCAGTAAAACAAGAACCGTTGAGATCGTATGTGTAACACCCCGTAATTCTGTAACATTAAGTTTCGCAAATTAAAGTATAACTAAATTTTAAAATAAGAATCAAGGGAAACGGGTTGCGCCATTGCATTCGACTCGAAATTTTCCTTGGAAACGAGTCAGAGTTTCGAGAAACAAAGTCCGTATGAGGGAGATATGACCCTCCGAAGTTTCAAGGATTTTAAGAACAGAAAAACAGCCTGAATCCAAATTCGAAATTCGAATTCAAACCCCAGTGCAGACCGGGCAGCAATTTTCCCGCCCAAGACCAGGTCGACCTGGGGGTCGACACTATGGTCGACCTCCCAGGGACCAGGTCGACCATACGGTCGACCTGGGGGTCGAACTAGTGCTGAAACCCAGTTTTGAGCCTGGGTTCATTCTGATGTTTCTGGTCTCGTGTTCATTCTAGATTCGTCCGCCTAATCCTATATAAACAGCCCCCTAGCCACATTTTCTTTACACCATTTTATTCTCTCCTTATGCTGCCTCTGGAATAATTGAAATAAATAAATTAAAATAAAACATGAAGACTATTCTTGAAGACTATGGCTAGGAATTGCATATTGGAGATTCAAATAAAGTTAAAGTTTCAAGAACGGAAGCAAAGGCTAATTTAACGGGTTCGGGCAACGTCACGCAAATCATAGCAAATCATCACAATGCTATCTGATTATCCTTTTCTAAAACCGATCAATGTAAGTCAGTTACTTTTTAGGTTTGAGCGTCTAGATCTATTTGTGGCATGTAAACAAATGGATATAAGAATATGCCTGATCCTTTCATTTGAATCTGTGCTTGTATATGCCTTTGGATCTAATTAAGAACTATTGTGATTAATTAACGATGAGACTGTGCCAATGCCTATGACGTTGAAACTATTGTTAATGGCCTAAGACTATGACTGTGAACATAAGACTATGCATATGCATATGCCTATGACAGCGAACACAAGATTATGCCTATGCCTATGACTGTGAACATAAGACTATTGCCTATGATTATGACAAGGACTATTGTAGTTAATCGCCTATGATTCATAACTATGAGATTTCTACCTATGACCGTGACTATGACTATTGTGGTTAATTGCCTAATACTATTATGGTTAATTGTTTATGCCCATAACACTATAGTTAAAACCATGTTGTACACCGAACTGGCTTTTTGTTGGATCTCATACCTAGGGTGTGACTTGCTTAGTTTATTCCTATTCGCTATTATGTACACCAAAACCATTGGATCCATTATCCTTGTATTTGGCTCGCTTTTGTATGCCTATACTTTTATGTCAATTCTCATGTTAATCCTCTATTCCCTTTTTAGTTTCATTTCATGAGTATTTAGAAAACTTGTGAAATCATGGTATACGTACATTATGAATGTGGGGTTATTTGGGTATAACATGAAATATATATTATTTGGCATAATTTAGAGCATCTATTATTATAACATGACTATTAGATGCAAATTGGGGTAATTTGAAGTGAATTATAGAAGATGTAATTTGATATATTGAATCTAGTATTGGCAAGTGAACTAAGCTTTAGGCATAAATTGTAAACTAGAATATTAAATCTAGTTTCGACATGAACTGTAAATGGGAATACTAGATCTAAATTGGCAAAAAACTGCAGGCTGGGTTAAATGCTAGGTAAATAAAGATTTGGGCCTAGAATATAGGTATGTTAGTGGGCATGACAAATGAATATGATATAGGCCAAATTTTATTAAAAGAGTTGTTAGCAATTTACATATAGACAAAAAGGATAAATATGTAAATCTAGGAAAGATGAATGTGCCTAACCCGAGGTTAGATTGAGTTACGGTATAAGACTACCTAGAACCAACCGACAAATCCAACAACTATAACAATACCTATCTAATGTGGGTGATTAGAGCATTGAGCCCAAAAAGGAGCCGAGATTAGACTGAGTTGCGGTGTAAATCTGCCCGGAACTGACCTGCACATCCAATGACTACAACAATATATGTCAAATGTGAGTGGTTGGTGCTTTAAATGAATAGTTTAAAGCTAAGAAACAATTAAGCTAGAATGGGAGGGTTAAGTCCATAGGAACACTTAACCAACTTAACATGTTAACAAGAAAACACTTGTAGGGGTTAAATAACCGTTATAACATGTTGACTGGACAAGTGGGTGAGGTTAAGAAAAGGTTTAACCGTTATAACATGTTAACTAGACTAGAAGGTGGGTTTAAGTAAAGTACACTCAGCCAATTTAACATGTTAGCTAGACTAGAAGGTGGAGTTAAGTAAACTCACAACACTTAGCCATCTTAGTGTGACAAATGAACAAGGTTAAGTTAAAACATGAAGGGACAATACTTAACCATTATAACATGTGAATTAAAGAGATGTTAGGGTTAAGTTAACTAAGGGAATGCTTAACCAATACAATATGAAGGGGTGTGGTTAAGTAATAAGAAATACTTAACCAATATAACTTGATTTGTGGTAGGTTTAAGTCAACATGAACTACTGATAACACTTAACCAGTTTAACATGACAAATGAATGGGTTAAGTTAACTTGAATTGACTAATGACACTTAACCAATCCAACTTGATGAGAAAGAGAACTAAGTAGTAAACCTTAGTTAAGAGGACTAAGTTGTAAAACTTAGTTAAGAAAACGACGGTTCAAGAAACTAAGTAGTGAACCTTAGTTAAGGGAACTAAGTAGTAAACCTTAGTAGAATACGAGAAGGAGCGAAGGTCCATTTGATCTTAAAGAAGGCTCCAACGAACTAGGGCACGAAGCACGCGGCTTCGAGGGGACGTGAGGGTACTCTTGGTATCCCTCTGTGAGCCTACAGATGATCCGCCTGGGCTCATAGAGGTTAAAGTCTGCGTTAGAAGAACCAACGGTATGCCTTGGTTGTAATATAAGGCAACCTAAAGACCAGGATGGACCAGCGTAATTCGGCGACACCAAAAACCCTATGATAGCAACTTGTCATCTCCCTACCATCTTGAGTCAATCGAGATACGCGAAGCGGAAAGGCGGAGAACTCCAAAAGACCATATACTTGCTATCTAGTTATGGTTGCGGATGGTCATAGGTTAGTGGGGCATAGGGGGGCCTGCGTATAGTCCACATTTTTCAAGTTGTGCCTTTCATTAGTTGAGGGAGGGGTCAGGTGGGACCATAGCCACTAGAAAAACTGAGCTTAGCATCTACATCGGTAGATATCTGAAAGCTCCCGACCGAGTTCCGTATTTCTTGATTTTCCCAGCCACGAGACTCGGGTCACACATACGGAGGACATGCGCATCTAGACAGCGATAACGATTCGCGACACATACGTGGGAAAAGTCTAGGAGCATATACCGCTCTAGGTAGTGTGTCCTAGACTAGGGGGCATCGTTCGGTAGGTAGCATAATCCCTAGTTGGACCTAGGTCGCGTAAACCCTATAATCCAAGAAACGTTCAATAGGTAGCATAAACCCCAATAGCCCTGGGTAGCGAAAACCCTGGTTGGATCTAGAATGCGCTCGATAGAAAACCCTAGGTTAGACCTAGGTAATAAATAATAGATGTACACCTGTAACAACCACAATTGTGGGGATTGGGATCACATATCTGTTCTTATCAGTTTATACAGGTTACTAGTTAGGTGGTGTAGGGATATAGAAATTAGAATAACAGGGTAGTGGCGAAGCAGTGAAAGTAGAGAACATTATCCAATTTATCTTACCTTATCATATCTTGTGCTAACCTTATGATTCCCGTCATCATGATGTAGTCTTGTATTCAGTTAATTCATGCCATGTTGCTTTTTAACTGTTCACATGCTGGAAGTTAATGAACTTACTAGACTTTATGTTTGACTATGTTTTCTTTCGCTTTCTTGTCTTCCGTCCCCTCCACCCCCCCCCCTCGGTTCGTAGGGAGGGAATATTACTACATAGCCTAGTTTTCTTTCCAAGCTGAAGATTAGTCGAAGTTTTGCTTGGATTCTCTTTTCAATTGCTATGGATGGCTCACGCTACATTGGGGAATATAAATGTTATTTTATTCTTCTTTATTTTG
Source organism: Allium sativum (assembly GCA_030737875.1). NCBI lineage: Eukaryota > Viridiplantae > Streptophyta > Magnoliopsida > Asparagales > Amaryllidaceae > Allium > Allium sativum. The sequence continues at coordinate 745,242,701 of CM060921.1, forward strand.
TAAGACGGATATTCTGGTATTGGACAATAATTGTTGTACAAACTATTTGATCAATAAAGTAAAGTTCTACTTTCCGCTGTATTAATTTTGTCTGTCTTGTAATTTATCAGTATCTTTTACCTATAACTCTCCACCAAAGTTAAGGCATTCCCTTTTGTGATGACCTTAATAGATTTGGGGTGTTACACATGGTACCAAAGCTAAAGGTTACCGGATCAGATAAAAGATTTGAAAAAAAAGTCAAAACGGTTTTTAAAGAACCATTTTTCAAAAGGAAAGTTTTGTTTTAAAGGAATATTCCCCAAAAGCCATACGCACTATCTTCTGATCCTCTGTTTGAATTCTTGTTCCCTTCATTCTTGAGTCTTCGGGGCTCCTGGCTTTCTGGGAGGTAACCTCATCGCGGCACGGTTCCGTAGGCTTGATAAGACAATGATACCTATCGAAGGGAAAAGTAGTACCCGACTCCCATCTATAGCCATAGTAGTTTCACCTGTAGTTAGTCTTCTTTCAAGCTTTGAAGGGTTTTTCGTGCGATGGAGGCAACTTTTGAGAAACTTGTCAATATGATTACACAGGGATGGTAAAGATGAGGATGAAGGAGTTTGGCTAGAGAGCTCAACGCAAGGATGAGAAATTCATGGATATAAACTCGACTCACGAAGAAACAAGGAATTATAAAACCTAAGACGAGAGGAAGTATTTTTTTTCATGGTATAATGGGGCGTATAATTAAGGACAAAGGTAAGGACGAGGGACAGGATTTTAAGAAAGGAGAGTGCATGCTTTCACCACCAGAATACCTGAGAGAGAGATAGTAAAAGTCTCTGTTGGAAAAGTTTAGCTTTTCATTTTGATCAACCAGTTAGTACTCTTTTGATCTTAGCGCTTTGCATTTCTTCATATCTACTTCCATAGTTGAGTCTCTGCACCTTAGTACTTGTATAGTAGAAGATCCCATTAGTGTCTCAAATCCAATTGGAGGTTCGGCCCGTTTACCTTTGGTTTAACAGATTTGAAAATAACTATATTAAGGGTTGAGTTTAAGCGTAATGCTAATGTTTTTTGTTCCATGGGCTGTGAGTTGATTCTAGGCATGGGTTGGTTGGCTAGATATTCTGAAAGGAGGGTAGTTAGACTTTTGACTTTCCTTGGAAATACCCTCGAGATTCCGTGTAAAGAATCTGTTAGGCTTAACTAGCTAAAATCGCTTAATGCATTTATCGACGATTTGCAATCCATTAGGGTAGTCCATGAGTACGCAGATGTTTTTGATTAGGTTAGGAGTTTACCCCTAAAACGCGAGATAGACTTCCGCATATATCCAGTTGACAATGCAAAACTAGTTATAGGATCAACGATAGTTTTGGAAATGAAAGTCAAGAAGCTTCGCAATCGTGAAGATTAATTAGTTAAGGTACATAATAGTGAAGCCCAAGAAGATGCAACTTAGAAGACTGAAGACTAGATACACGCATCATACTCTTTTTCTTAAGGGTACATCCTTGATCTCTTTTTCTAGGAATTTTGTGCATACTTTCTAGCTTTTAAGGTATATCCTCTAGGGCATATCATCGATCCTTAGGTAGAAGCCAAATGGATGTAAACCTGTATTTGAAACATGTTATGATTGATGGTTGCAAGTGGTTGCTCGTGGATGCGTAAACACACCATAGGCGCTAGAATGACTCAGTCACCTTAATATTGCATTAGCATATATGTATTTGCTTAATTGATTTAACTGGATATGTTATCATATGGATATTACATATGGATGAATGGCTATGCACACATGTAGTATTTACATAACTAGGGATTCTTGCATACGTGATTGGACGTATGGCACTGACATAATTCGGATTAAGGAGGTCGACTGAATCAGTAGACCGCCTGATTTTGCATTAGATAAAGACATATACACACACTATGCATATGAACATGAAAGCATTAGAAATCTTTTAAAGGACAATGAATGCCTGTGATTGAATGGTTAAGTAGATGGGTGATTGGATGGTAGGATACTTTCTTCCTAACTTGAAGAGTTCGGGGACGAAATCCTTTTAAGAGGGGGAGAATGTAACACCCCGTAATTCTGTAACATTAAATTTCAAAAATTAAAGTACAATTAAAATTTAAATTAATAATAAAGGGAAATGGGTTGCGCCATTGCGTTCGTCTCGAAATTCTACTTGGAAATGAGTGTGAGATTTCGAGAAACGGAGTCCGTATGAGGGAGATATGACCCTCCGAAGTTTTAAGGATTTTCAGAATAGAAAAACAGCTCGAACTCGAATTCGAATTCAAACCCCAGCGCAGACTGGTCAGGAATTTTCCCGCCCAGGACCAGGTCGACCTGGGGGTCGACACTATGGTCGACCTCCCAGGGACCATGTCGACCCCATGGTCGACTTAGGGGTCGACCTAGTGCTGAAACCCAGTTTTGAGCCTGGGTTCATTCTGATGTTTCTGGTCTCGTTTTCAGTCTAGATTCGTCCGCCTAATCCTATATAAACAGCCCCCTAGGCCCATTCTCTCTACACCATTTTATTCTCTCCTTATGCTAGCTCTGGAATAACTGAAATAAATAAACTAAAATAAAACATGAAGACTATTCTTGAGGACTACGGCTAGGAATTGCATATTGGAGATTCAAATAAAGTTAAAGCTTCAAGAAGGGAAGCAAAGGCTAATTCAATAGCTTCGGGCAACGTCACGCAAATCATAGCAAATCATCACAACATTATCTGATTATCCTTTTCTAAAACCTATCAATGTAAGTCAGTTACTTTTTAGATTTGAGCGTCTTGATCTATTTGTGGCATGTAATTAAATGGATATAAAAATATGCCTGATCCTTTCATTTGAATCTGTCCTTGTATATGCCTTTAGATCTGATTAAGAACTATTGTGATTAATTACCGATGAGACTGTGCCAATGCCAATGACGTTGAAACTATTATTAGTGGCCTAAGACTATGACTGTGAACATAAAACTATGCGTATGCCTATGACTGCGAACACAAAACTATGCCTATGCCTATGACTGTGAACATAAGACTATTGCCTATGACTATGACAAGGACTATTGTGTTTAATCGCCTATGATTCATAACTATGAGATTTATATGGTAAATTGTTTATGCCCATAACACTATAGTTACAAACCATGTTGTACACCGAACTGACTTTTTGTTGGATCTCATACATGTGGTGTGACTTGCTTAGTTTATTCCTATTCACTATTATGTACACCAAAACCATTGGATCCATTATCCTTGTATTTGGCTCACTTTTGTGTGCCTATTCTTTTATGTTAATTCTCATGTTTATCCTCTATTCACTTTTAAGTTTCATTTCATGAGTATTTAGAAAACTTGTGAAATCATGGTATACGTACGTTATGAATGTGGGGTTATTTGGGTATAACATGAAATATATATTAGATGCAAATTAGGGTAATTCGAAGTGAATTATAAAAGATGTAATTTGATATAATGAATCTAGTATTGGCAAGTGAACTAAGCTTTAGGCATAAATTGTAAACTACAATATTAAATTAGTTTTGACATGAACTGTAAATGGGAATACTAGATTTAAATTGGCATAAAACTGCAAGTTGGGTTAAATGATAGGTAAATCAAGATTTGGGCCTAGAATATAGGTATGTTAGTGGGCATGACAAATGAATATGATATAGGCCAAATTTGTTTAAAAGAGTTGTTAGCAATTTACGTATAGACAAAAAGGATAAATACGTAAATCTAGGAAAGACGAATATGCCTAACCTGAGGTTAGATTGAGTTACGTATAAGACTTCCCGGAACCGCCCGGTAAATCCATTAACCGTAACAATACCTATCTAATGTGGGTGGTTAGAGCATTGAGCCCAAAGAGGACCCAAGGTTAGACTGAGTTGCGGTGTAAATCTTCCTGGAACCGACCGGCACATCCAGTGACCGCAACAATATTTGTCTAATGTGGGTGGTTGGTGCTTTAAATGAATAGTTTAAAGCTGAGAAACAGTTAAGCTAGAATGGGAGGTTTAAGTCCATTGGAACACTTAACCAACTTAACATGTTAACAAGACAAGACTTGTAGGGGTTAGAATACCGTTATAACATGTTGACTAGACAGGTGGGTGAGGTTAAGAAAAGGTTTAACCGTTATAACATGTTAACTAGACTAGAAGGTAGTGTTAATTAAAATATACTTAGCCAGTTTAACACGTTAACTAGACTAGAAGGTAGAGTTAAGTAAACTTAGAACACTTAGCCATCATAGTGTGACAAATGAACAAGGTTAAGTTAAAAAATGAAGGGACAATACTTAACCATTAGAACATGTGAATTAAACAGATGTTTGGGTTAAGTTAACTAAGGGAACACTTAACCAATACAAGATGAAGGCGTGGGGTTAAGTAATAAGAAATACTTAACCAATATAACTAGATTTGTGGTAGGGTAACATGACAAATGAATGGGTTAAGTTAACTTGAATTGACTAATGACACTTAACCAGTCCAACTTGACGAGAAAGAGAACTAAGTAGTAATCCTTAGTTAAGAGGACTAAGTTGTAAACCTTAGTTAAGAAAACGACGGTTTAGGAAACTAAGTAATAAACCTCAGTTAAGGGAACTAAGTAGTAAACCTTAGTAGAATACGAGAAGGAGCGAAGGTCCATTTGATCTTAAATAAGGCTCCAACGCACTAGGGCACGAAGCACGCGGCTTCGAGGGGACGTGAGGGTACTCTTGGTATCCCTCTGTGAGGCTGCAGATGATCCACCTGGGCTCACAGAGGTTAAGGTCTGCGTTAGAAGAACCAGGGGTATGCCTTGGTTGCAATATAAGGCAACCTAAAGACTAGGACGGACTAGCGTGATTCGGCAACACTAGTAGCCTTGTGATAACAACTCATCGTCTACCTACCGTCTTCAGTCAATCGAGATACGTGAAGCGGAAAGGTGGAGAACTCCAAAAGACTATATACTTGCTATCTAGTTATGGTTGCGGATGGCCATAGGTTAGTGAGGCATAAGGGGGCCTGCTTATAGTTCTCATTTTTCAAGGTTTGCCTTTCATTAGTTGATGGAGGGGTCCGGTGGGACCATAGCCATTGGAGAAACAGACCTTAGCATCTGCATTGGCAGATATCTGAAAGCTCCCGACTGAGTTCCGTGTTTCTTGATTTGCCCTCCCCCCCACGAGACTCGGGTCGCACATATGGAGGACATATGCATCTAGACAACGATAATGATTCGCGACACATACGTGGGAAAAGTCTAGGAACATATACCGCTCAAGGTAGTGTATCCTAGACTAGGGGGCATCGTTCGGTACGTAGCATAATCCCTAGTTGGAACTAGGTCGCGTAAACCGTAAAATCCAAGAAACGTTCAATAGGTAGCATAAACCCTATAGCCCTGGGTAGCAAAAACCCTGGTTGGATCTAGAATGTGCTCGATAGAAAACCCTAGGTTAGACCTAGGTAATAAATAATAGATGTACACCTGAAACAACCACAATTTCGGGGACTGGGATCACGTATCTGTTCTTATCAGTTTATACAGATTACAAGTTAGGTGGTGTAGGGATATAGAAATTAGAATAACAAGGTATTGGCGAAGCAGAGAAAGTGGAGAAGTGCATCCATTTTATCTTACCTTATCATATCTTGTGCCAACCTTATGATTCCTGTCATCATTATGTAGTCTTGTATTCAGTTAATTCATGCCATGTTGCTTTTTACCTGTTCACATGTTGGAAGTTGCTGAACTTACCACACTTTATGTCTGACTTTGTTTTCTTCGCTTTCTTGTCTTCCGTCCCCCCCCCCCCAAAAGGTTCGCAGGGAGGGAATATTACTACTTAGCCCAATTTTCTTTCCAAGCTGAAGATTAGTCGAAAGTTTTGCTTGGATTCTCTTTTCCATTACTATGGCTGGCTCACGCTATATTGGGGAATATAAATGTTATTTTATGCTTCTTTATTTTGTAAGACAGATATTCTGGTATTGGAAAATAATTGTTGTACAAACTATTTGATCAATAAAGTAAAGTTCTATTTTCCGCTGTTTTAATTTTGCCTATCTTGTAATTTATCTGTATCTTTTACCTATAACTCTCCACCGAAGTTAAGGCATTCCCTTTTACGAGTGACCTTAACGGATGAGGGGTGTTACGGTATGGACGGCGGCTACGCAATGGAACCGACTGGGAGTGAATTGGAGCTCGTTACAATTTATAGCGAAATAAATTGTCGGAATCAAATCAACGACAACTATTCATTATTTAATGATAACCGTCCAATGTGAGTAAAACTCACCAATTCTACCAGTTCATATTTTTATAACGTATATTTAGAATTGATAAATGATGATTGAATGTTGTGCATTGACTGTTGCATTGAACTACTAAGTAAATGGTTGAAATTACAGATCAGGTTATATATATATATAAACTCATTCTATTTAGCAGATTATTTCATAGTGAAATGAAATTGATGTTAATTATATTGTTTGACATCTGTGGATGCAGGGAAACAGGTCGGTGGATTCCAACTGGATTCCTCAACATTTATTTTACTGTTTTTCATATATTGTAATATATGATGTGATATATAATCTATGTTGATTACGTGTGTTGAATGATATCGATCATTGTTATTTGGGTATTTTAAATACCGTAAGAAATACTGGAATGTAGAAAAAGGGATTTTCAAAGTGTATTTTGAAAATAAAGTATTTATATAAAATCAATGGATTTTATATATAAAAGGATAAGGATTTTATAAAAGAAAATATTTTTATAAAATCAAAGAACAAATATAAACAGAAAATATTTGTGAAACAAATATAGAAGGAAAATATTTGTGAAACAAATAGGAAAGGAAATTTTTGTGAAACAAATAGAATAGCAAAGGAGACAGTTAGAAAATAAATAGAGTTATAAAAGGAAATATTTATTTAGAACGATAAATAGAGTTATAAAAGGAAATATTTATTTATGAAATAAATAGAGTTATAAAGGGAAATTTTAAATGAGATTTAAGTGTTAGAAATAAAAAGGAGATTTCGTATGAATAATCTTATAAATAGAAGTATAAATAGAATTTGGAAATGGGATACTATTTTGAAATACGAAGTCAAACTTAATGGAGTTAATCGATTTGAGTTAATTGAGTTAGAGTTAATCGATTAGAGTTAATCGAATTAGAATTAATCGATTAGAGTTAATCGAGTTAGAGTTAATTGAAAGGAGTTAATCGAGTGGAGTTAATCGATTAGAGTTAATCGAATTAGAATTAATTGATCAGAGTTAATCGAGTTAGAGTTAATTGAAAGGAGTTAATCGAGTGGAGTTAATCGATCAGAATTAATCGAATTAGAATTAATCAATTAGAGTTAATCGAATTAGAATTAATCGATTAGGGTTAATCGAGTAAGAGATAATTGATTAGAGAGAGTTAATTGAACAGAGTTATTTGAAAGGATTTATCAAATATTAGTTATTCGAAATGATTATCGAATAATAGTTATTTGAAAGGAGTTATAGAATATTAGTTATTCGAAAGGAGTTATCGAATATTAGTTATTCGAAAGGAGCTATTGAATATTAGTTGTTCGAAAGTTGTAACACCCTACGCCCGCTATGGTCACTCTCTAAGGGAATGCCATAACATCGGTGGAGTATCTTGAGTGAATATAGAACAGAGTAATTACAGCAAGACAGATGTAAGTAATACTTGAAAATTTAAAACATCATTTCAATTGCATCGGAAAATAAAACATGTCTGGTTACATCACAAAACCATAATAGAAGTCAAGTACAAATATCCATCCTGCTAAATAAAAATACATAATCCCAATACATGAACAGATAGCCATAAAAGAAAAGGGGTAAGCTGAGCTCTACATCTAGGGTCCAAGCTCCAAGAGAGTACTAAAAGCAGCCTGATCAAAGCCCACTCGTGCTGGGCCCACTCTGAGAACCTGAGGGTTGGGAAAAAAGATAAAAACAACGGGGTCAAACATAAGTCTGAGCGAGTCCTATAACTTTAACAATGTAATCATTAAAGTAATAAGGATATGATATAACTTGGTACGGTGTGACTGGGGATAAATGACTACACTCAGTAGCCAATCGGACTTAGAGTGAACTAAGATAACGATAAAGACGCATTTACCCACCCAAGGATAATTACTACACTGCACTACACCAGTCGTTCCTACTTAAAGGTTGATCCCTCCCAAGGACTTAGAAAATTTACCCAGTAGTTTCGTGTACCCCTAGCTCACTACATAGGTGCCGTCTGCCTCTATCTCCACTAGGTGTACCCACTACTCCCAAGCGATCGGCTCCCTACCGTAGATATCCGTGCTGGCCCCACAATGGGGTGTATCACTCCCCAAAGTGGCTAGCCCGATACAACAAATGGTGCACGGGTTATATCTACACGATGCAACAACGTCTTACCTACCAGCCCGGGTCCACACATGCATATGAAACCCGTTGGACTTGCGTTGCCACCGCTACCCCGTTTTGGCCTCTTATAGTCAAGCCCAATATGCGTGTCCCGTCACTCGACTAGAGTCGAGCCCACTAAGATACGTTTGGGATATTGGTTGAAATGGGCCCCCACAAGCTACCCACCTAAGCTTGTCATTTCTAGTGTATAGCACTTAACCCTTTAATCATGTTTTAATTACATGTTCCACTTTGGTTAAGTATTCTAATCGTATTTTCTATTGCCACCCAAGGCAACCACTAGATTTCCACATGCCACCCAAGGCACCCACTTAACCCCCATGTCCCTCTACATGCTAATATGGTTAAGTGTTTTCTTAATTAATTAATTAAGATCATGACCTCATAAAGACCTCTCACATTAGACCATCTTTTATGACTACTGGATATGCCGGTTGGTTCCGGGCAGACTTCTGTCATAAAAAGGGTCTAACCTCGTGTCTTTACTTTAATCACGTATTTAATTTAGGACTAAGACCACTCACATTGGGCCAATCATTTGCAGCCGCTGGATGGTCGGTCAGTTCCGGGCAGACTTCCGCTACAAAAGGGTCCAACCTCGTGTCTTAGTTGATTAATTACACCTAATTAATCACCCCCATATTTAATTATCCCTAATTAATTACACATTTTTAAGAATATGGGTAGACCTAACTTAATAGGTAAATTCCCAATTCCATAGTATGGGTAGACCTAACTTAATAGGTAAATTCCCAACTCCATAATGTGGGTAGACCTAACTTAATAGGTAAATTCCCAATTATGTCCATTCATTTTATGTTATGCTTAATCATAACAACTTTACACCTTTTTATAATCATGCATATTAACCCCATCGTTTCCCACGTAATTCGTTTACATAACATGTCATACATAGGGACAACCTTGCATATGTTATGCATATCATAAAAAGAGACTAACTTGCATATGATCTTGCATATAAACTTGCATAAAACTTGCATATGAACTTACATAAAACTTGCATATGAACTCGCATATGAACTTGCATAAAACTTGCATATGAACTTGCATACGAACTTGCATAAAACTTGCATATGAACTCGCATATGAACTTGCATACCATGTCATAGCACAAAGGCAAACTTGCATATGTTATGCACATCATAGAAAGAGACTAACTTGCACATAAACTTGCATAAAACTTGCATATCATGTCATATCACAAAGGCAAACTTGCATATGTTGTGCATATCATAAAAAGAGACTAACTTGCACATAAATCTTGCTTATACACTTGCATATCATGTCATATCACAAAGGCAAACTCACATATGTTATGCATATCATAAAAAGAGACTAACTTGCATATGATCTTGCATATAAACTTGCATATGAACTCGCATATGAACTTGCATGACACATCATATCATAAAAAGAGGCAAGTTTACATATGAACTTATAACATATGACAACCACAACTTGCATAATCCACATTTACATCCATAGCCTCCTAATATCCTATCCTAATTAGTTTAGCAATTACTTGCTAAAGGCATAGGAACTCACCAAAACCAAGATTAGCAAACTTATGAAGTAGAACTAGTTGCTAAATATGAAGAAGATGATGATTAGAGGTTGATTAGCTTGCAACTTCCTTCATAAACTAGTGGAGGCTCCTCTTAAGTTTGATTTTGGCAGCATGTGGCCATCATTTCTATTTTTAGTATGGATTAGGCTTGCATTAGGGTGTATTTATAGGATTAGGGTGTGTTTTAGACCATAGGATTAACCCTAGGTTAGATTAGGTCCGTTAGATTTAGGAAGTCTCTAGAACACAGCCCAGCCCTAGCCAGAAAACCAGATCTGGTGCACCCAAGCCAACTGGCTCGACACCCTGTGTCGACAGGCAAGTCGACAGGGCAGTCGACTCCCCAGTCGACAGGCCTGTCGACAGCCCTGTCGACATGGCTAGGGCGGGAACTTTCCCGCCTGGCCCCGCTGGTTGAAATTAAAAATCTGAATTTGAATTTTTAAATCTGTTTTTTTAACTTTGAATTTTCTGCAAACTTCATTGGGCCATAACTGGGCCATACGGACTCCGATTTACAAAATTTAGGACTCTATTTCGCGTATTTTTCCGAGACGAACGCAATAAAGCAGCCCGTTTCCCCCAATTCTCACATTTGAGATTATTTATTCTGCAATTAGTGGATTTTAGCATTAACTGAAATACGGGGTGTTACATTCTCCCCTCCTTAAAGGATTTCGTCCCCGAAATCTCTAAGATAAGGAGAATGCATATCCTACCATCCAAACAACCATCTACTCAATCCATCAAACACGGGCATCCATTGTCCTTAAAACAATTTCTAATGATGTATGAGCATATGCAAAGAGTGTGTGTATATGTTCCCTATCTAATGTATGAACATATGCAAAGCATGATAGTGCCATGCATCCATTATGTATGCGAGAGAACCCTATCGACACATACAATATCTACATGAGTGCACAATCATTCACTAAAATGCATCATCCATATGATAACACAATCATTACACATCCATAAATATAGCTTCCTACACACAATTTTATGCAATATGCAATATGAAGTGATTGAGCCGATCTAGTGCCTAGAGTGTGTATATATGCATCCACGAGCAACCACTAGCAACCACTTGCATCCACATGCATCCATCAAACATAACATGTCTCAAACACATGTTTCAACCATAGGTTTACCCTATCTAAAGGTCAAAGGTACAAATGAGAGGACATACTAAAGATAAGATAAGTACTAGACAAACGATAAAGGAGAAGTTAAAAGACATACCCTCAAAAAGGAACGGGTACAATGAACGCATCTTCGCTTCCGTTTCCCAAGTTGCGTTGCTCTCGTCTTCTCCCCATTGTACTTTGATTAGTTGAACCCCTCGATTCCTCAATTTCCTAGTCTCTGACCCAAGGATGCGGGTAGGAGCTCGTCGAATAGTCGCATCACGCTCTACTTCTACTTCTTTAAGCAAGCTCGGCTCTACCACCTCTGTGGTCTCATGTAAGCATTTCCTCAAATGGGACACATGGAATACATCATGTACACCACTAAGTCTGTCGGGCAACTCCACTCTATATGCCATCCGTCCAATCCTTTCCTTAATAGGAAATGGCCCTACGAACCTTGGTGCTAACTTCCCAACAGATCCAAAGAGAACCACATTTCGTAATGGAGACACTTTGACAAAGACCAGGTCCCCAACTTCAAACTCAAGATCCGTCCTTCTCTTGTCCGCATAAGATTTTTGCCTATCCTGCGCTGCTTTCATCCTTCTTCGAATCAAGTCAATCTTCCCAGAAGTCTCCCTAACCATATCAGGCCCAAGCAAGATCTTATCCGTAGATTCCCACCAACATGCCGGTGATCGACAAGGCCTTCCATAAAGAGCTTCGAAAGGAGCCATACCAATACTGGACTGAAAGCTATTATTTTATGCGAACTCCACCAATGGAAGATGCTCTTCCTATGTACCTCCGAAATCCAAGATACAAAGCCTCAAAAGGTCTTCTAGGACACGATTCACCCTCTCAGTCTGGCCGTCCGTCTGAGAATGATATGCGGTGCTCAGACACAATTGAGTCCCCACTGCTTCTTGCAAACTTCTCCAGAACTCGCTAGTGAAGATAGGATCTCGATCACTCACTATGCTAGAGGGTACCCCATGCAATCGAACTCTCTCTCGAAGATATACTAAAGCTAGCCATGGAGCAGTCCTCTTGCTCTTCACAGGTATGAAATGGGCGCTTTTAGTAAGTCTGTCTACCGCAACCCAAATTCCCGCATTACCCTTTCTTGATCTGGGTAACCCGTCAATAAAAACCATCGAGACGCTATCCCACTTCCATTGCGGAACTTCCAATGGGTGAAGCAACCCACCAGGTTTCTTTTTCTCCGCTTTCACTTGTTGGCACACCAAGCATCGAGCGACATACTCGGCCACATCTTTCTTCATACCGGCCCAGAAGAAAACCCTCTTCATGTCTTGGTACATCTTGTCCCCAACGGGATGAATGGTCATCCTAGAACGGTGTGCATCATCAAGAATAACCTTCCTCAAACCCTCGTCTTGCGGTACACAAAGTCTACCGTCTCTACGCAAGCACCCCCTATCGTCTAGGGTGTACCTACTCAAATGGTTGGACGACTCCCCCCTTATGAGCTTCTCCACCAACTCAACCAACTGTGGGTCGTCCCTCTGTGCTTCTCCAATCCGCCCCAGAAGAGTAGGTCTGACCTCCAAGGATGCTAGCAAACCGGGTACATAATCAATGGAAGGTCTGAAATCAAACATCGAGATAAATTCCAAGCTTCGTTGTTCCACGAACAATGGACTCAAGGACAACCTCTTTCTGCTCAAGGCGTCCGCCACCACGTTACCCTTGCCAGGGGTATACGCTATCTCGAAATCATAGAATGCTAAGAACTCCATCCACCTTTGCTGTCTCAAATTCAAATCCTTCTGAGAAAACAAGTACTTCAATGATTTGTGGTCAGTGAGCAATTCGAATCTCTCACCAAGAAGACAATGGCGCCAAATCTTAAGCGCAAAAACAATAGCGGCCAACTCTAAATCTTGGGTAGGGTAATTTTTCTCATGCACTCTCAACTGCCTTCCACCATAGGCTATTACCCTTCCCTCTTGCATTAAGACTGCGCCTAGTCCTGTCCCACAAGCATCGGTATAGACAACAAATGGCTTGCTCCCATCTGGCAACACTAAAACTGGAGCAGTGGTTAAAGCTCTCTTTAACCGTCGGAACGCATCATCACAATCTACGTCCCATGCGAAAACAAGATTCTTCTTCGTTAAGCGGGTTAATGGGGCTGATATCTTCGCGAAGTCTTTGATAAACTTCCTATAATAACTGCCAACCCCAAGTAAATTCTTACTTCGGTAGCATTCTTCGGAACCTTCCAATCCTGAATTGATACTACCTTCGCGGGATCCACAGCTATCCCTTCCTTGGAGACCACGTGCCCCAAGAACCGCACCTCCTTCCTCCAGAAGTGACATTTAGAGAATTTAGCCTTAAGGCTATGTGCTCGAAGAGTCTTCAATACCTCCCCAAGATGTAGGGCATGCTCTTCTTCACTCTTAGAAAATACTAAGATATCATCCACAAAGACCACCACGAATTTATTAAGGAACTCCCTGAACACCCTACTCATCAAATCAACAAAGTACGCAGGGGCGTTCGTCAACCCAAATGGCATCACCAGCCACTCATAGAAACCATCCGGAGTCCTAAAGGCAGTCTTGTCTATGCTATCCTCAGCCACCCTCAACTGATGAAACCCCGTGGCTAAGTCCAACTGAGAAAATACTGAAGTGCCAACCAACTGATCGAAAAGATCATCAATCCTCGGCAATGGGTGTCTATTCTTCTTTGTGAGCTTGTTGAGTTCTCTATAGTCTACACAAAGTCTGAGGGACCCATCCGCCTTCGTAGCAAAAACTACTGGAGCACCCCACTCCGATATACTTCGTCTTATGAACCCCTTCTCAAGCAACTCCCCTACTTGCTTATGGAGTTCCCTCCTCTCACGAGGAGCCATGTGGCGCACTGGTAAAGATACAGGTTTAGCATTATCCACCAGATATATTCGGAAGTCAATATCCCGCTTCGGAGGTAAGCCCTTCACCTCCTCAAACACATCCGAGTATTCCCGGACCACTCTAACAGATTGCAAACTCTCGGCCGAAGCGTCCAACGACTCAAGATAACTTAGCATAACAGAATCCATGGGATTACAAGAGATCTCGAGAGTGTTACCCAAGCGGGTCATGAGCCTAACAACTCTCCTTTCGCAATCAAGAACGGCACCATTACTGGATAACCAGTCCATGCCCAAAATCAACCCATAGCCCGTGAAGCCCAAAACAAAAGCATCACATCTAAACTCAATGCTAAGTATAGAAATCTTCAAACCCAAGCATATCATGGACAAATAAGTGGAGTCCCCAGTTGGGTTTGAAACAACCAAGGGATCATCTACCAGACTAGTGTCTAAGTGCAGTGACTCAACTAATGATGATGAGATAAACGAATGCGATGCGCCAGAATCAAACAATGTTCGGACAGGATGATCAAATAGAAAAACCAGACTTTCAATGGAAATAGTTCTACCTCTTTCCTGAGTCGGTGGAACCGCGAGAGCCTGTACTTGCCCCCTAGCCTGACCCGGTGCCAAAAGAGCTTGCACCTGTCCTCCTGAGGTAGATCCCGTCCTTTGGCCCTTCTTAGGGCAATCCTTCACTAGATGCCCTGCTTCGCAACAATGAAAGCAACCAGTCTTCTTCTTCTTTCTACGATCTTTGCTTATGTGACCTGGTATCCCACAATTGAAGCACTTCTTCTTCCCCTTGCCACCGTTGCCTTTCCCACCTTTGTTTTGCTGTTGTTGCTGAGGTCTCTTTTGATCTCCCTTCTTCTCGGGTGCCTTATTAGCATTGGGACCCTTCTCTTCTTCATGCATGAGTGCCATGTCAACTAGCTTCTCAAAGGTGGCCCCCATAGGGATATGAGTCATAGCCAACCCATGCATCGGTTCATTCAAGCCTTTCACGAACCTCAAAGCCTTCTTCTCCGGTGTATTCACCATGCCTAGGCCAAACCTTGCCAATTGATTAAACTTGTTGACATACTCCTTCACTGAGAGATTTCCTTGCTTTAGAGTCAAGAATCTTTCCATATACAAGTTCTCCTCCGCCCTTGAGAGAAATTTTGCCATAAATCTTTGCTTAAAATCCGCCCAAGAGTCAACGGGGCGTTCTCCATTAGTGACCTCCCACCAGAATGAGGCCTCTCCCTTCATTAACCAAGCAGCTAACTTGACTTTCTTTCCTTCTTCCACCTCAAAGATATCTATCAACTCTTCCACCTCCTTAAGCCAATCTCTAGCCTCCACAAAAGTTTCAGATCCTTGAAAAGGTTTCCCTCCCATAGCTTTAAATTCCTTGCAAGTCTTAGCAAAAGTATCCGGGCGCGGAGGAGGGGGAGGAGGAAGATCGGGTGCTACAGTTGGTGGAGGAACATTTGCTGGACCCGCAGTGGTGGCCCTAGCCTCCATCAATCTCCTATACCATACTGGTATCGTCACACCCTCCGGAAAGTTAAGATCCTCAGCCATGCTGAAACGAAAAAGGAAAGATTCAAAACGGAGAATTCGAAAGATAAAGATATGGCTATTGGGGATTATGCTTTTCTTTCAAAAACTTTTCTCTTTAAAGACATGTTTTTGAAAATATCTCTTCCAAAAATGTTTTTAGAAAAATAGTTTTCTAAAAATTTTATCTGTTCCGGTAACCTGGCTCTGATACCACGTGTAACACCCCACGCCCGCTATGGTCACTCTCTAAGGGAATGCCATAACATCGGTGGAGTATCTTGAGTGAATATAGAACAGAGTAATTACAGCAAGACAGATGTAAGTAATACTTGAAAATTTAAAACATCATTTCAATTGCATCGGAAAATAAAACATGTCTGGTTACATCACAAAACCATAATAGAAGTCAAGTACAAATATCCATCCTGCTAAATAAAAATACATAATCCCAATACATGAACTGATAGCCATAAAAGAAAGGGGGTAAGCTGAGCTCTACATCTAGGGTCCAAGCTCCAAGAGAGTACTAAAAGCAGCCTGATCAAAACCCACTCGTGCTGGGCCCACTCTGAGAACCTGAGGGTTGGGAAAAAAGATAAAAACAACGGGGTCAAACATAAGTCTGAGCGAGTCCTATAACTTTAACAATGTAATCATTAAAGTAATAAGGATATGATATAACTTGGTACGGTGTGACTGGGGATAAATGACTACACTCGGTAGCCAATCAGACTTAGAGTGAACTAAGATAACGATAAAGAACCATTTACCCACCCAAGGATAATTACTACACTGCACCACACCAGTCGTTCCTACTTAAAGGTTGATCCCTCCCAAGGACTTAGAAAATTTACCCAGTAGTTTCGTGTACCCCTAGCTCACTACATAGGTGCCGTCTGCCCCTATCTCCACTAGGTGTACCCACTACTCCCAAGCGATCGGCTCCCTACCGTAGATATCCGTGCTGGCCCCACAATGGGGTGTATCACTCCCCAAAGTGGCTAGCCCGATACAACAAATGGTGCACGGGTTATATCTACACGATGCAACAACGTCTTACCTACCAGCCCGGGTCCACACACGCGTATGAAACCCGTTGGACTCGCGTTGCCACCGCTACCCCGTTTTGGCCTCTTATAGTCAAGCCCAATATGCGTGTCCCGTCACTCGACTAGAGTCGAGCCCACTAAGATACGTTTGGGATATTGGTTGAAATGGGCCCCCACAAGCTACCCACCTAAGCTTTTCATTTCTAGTGTATACCACTTAACCCTTTAATCATGTTTTAATTACATGTTCCACTTTGGTTAAGTATTCTAATCGTATTTTCTATTGCCACCCAAGGCAACCACTAGATTTCCACATGCCACCCAAGGCACCCACTTAACCCCTCATGTACCTCTACATGCTAATATGGTTAAGTGTTTTCTTAATTAATTAATTAAGATCATGACCTCATAAAGACCACTCACATTAGACCATCTTTTATGACTGCTGGATATGCCGGTTGGTTCCGGGCAGACTTCTGTCATAAAAAGGGTCTAACCTCGTGTCTTTACTTTAATCACGTATTTAATTTATGACTAAGACCTCTCACATTGGGCCAATCATTTGCAGGCGCTGGATGGCCGGTCGGTTCCGGGCAGACTTCCGCTATAAAAGGGTCCAACCTCGTGTCTTAGTTGATTAATTACACCTAATTAATCACCCCCATAATTAATTATCCCTAATTAATTACACATTTTTAAGAATATGGGTAGACCTAACTTAATAGGTAAATTCCCAATTCCATAGTACGGGTAGACCTAACTTAATAGGTAAATTCCCAACTCCATAATGTGGGTAGACCTAACTTAATAGGTAAATTCCCAATTATGTCCATTCATTTTATGTTATGCTTAATCATAACAACTTTACACCTTTTTATAATCATGCATATTAACCCCATCGTTTCCCACGTAATTCGTTTACATAACATGTCATACATAGGGACAACCTTGCATATGTTATGCATATCATAAAAAGAGACTAACTTGCATATGATCTTGCATATAAACTTGCATATGAACTTACATAAAACTTGCATATGAACTCGCATATGAACTTGCATAAAACTTGCATATGAACTTGCATACGAACTTGCATAAAACTTGCATATGAACTCGCATATGAACTTGCATACCATGTCATAGCACAAAGGCAAACTTGCATATGTTATGCACATCATAGAAAGAGACTAACTTGCACATAAACTTGCATAAAACTTGCATATCATGTCATATCACAAAGGCAAACTTGCATATGTTGTGCATATCATAAAAAGAGACTAACTTGCACATAAATCTTGCTTATACACTTGCATATCATGTCATATCACAAAGGCAAACTCACATATGTTATGCATATCATAAAAAGAGACTAACTTGCATATGATCTTGCATATAAACTTGCATAAAACTTGCATATGAACTCGCATATGAACTTGCATGACACATCATATCATAAAAAGAGGCAAGTTTACATATGAACTTATAACATATGACAACCACAACTTGCATAATCCACATTTACATCCATAGCCTCCTAATATCCTATCCTAATTAGTTTAGCAATTACTTGCTAAAGGCATAGGAACTCACCAAAACCAAGATTAGCAAACTTATGAAGTAGAACTAGTTGCTAAATATGAAGAAGATGATGATTAGAGGTTGATTAGCTTGCAACTTCCTTCATAAACTAGTGGAGGCTCCTCTTAAGTTTGATTTTGGCGGCATGAGGCCATCATTTCTATTTTTAGTATGGATTAGGCTTGCATTAGGGTGTATTTATAGGATTAGGGTGTGTTTTAGACCATAGGATTAACCCTAGGTTAGATTAGGTCCGTTAGATTTAGGAAGTCTCTAGAACACAGCCCAGCCCTAGCCAGAAAACCAGATCTGGTGCATAAAAGCCAACTGGCTCGACACCCTGTGTCGACAGGCAAGTCGACAGGGCAGTCGACTCCCCAGTCGACAGCCTTGTCGACATGGCTAGGGCGGGAACTTTCCCGCCTGGCCCCGCTGGTTGAAATTAAAAATTTGAATTTGAATTTTTAAATCTGTTTTTTTAACTTTGAATTTTCTGCAAACTTCATTGGGCCATAACTGGGCCATACGGACTCCGATTTACAAAATTTCGGACTCTATTTCGCGTATTTTTCCGAGACGAATGCAATGACGCAGCCCGTTTCCACCAATTCTCACATTTGAGATTATTTATTCTGCAATTAGTGGATTTTAGCATTAACTGAAATACGGGGTGTTACATTCTCCCCTCCTTAAAGGATTTCGTCCCCGAAATCTCTAAGCTAAGGAGAATGCATATCCTACCATCCAAACAACCATCTACTCAATCCATCAAACACGGGCATCCATTGTCCTTAAAACAATTTCTAAAGATGTATGAGCATATGCAAAGAGTGTGTGTATATGTTCCCTATCTAATGTATGAACATATGCAAACCATGATAGTGCCATGCATCCATTATGTATGCGAGAGAACCCTATCGACACATACAATATCTACATGAGTGCACAATCATTCACTAAAATGCATCATCCATATGATAACACAATCATTACACATCCATAAATATAGCTTCCTACACACAATTTTATGCAATATGCAATATGAAGTGATTGAGCCGATCTAGTGCCTAGAGTGTGTATATATGCATCCACGAGCAACCACTAGCAACCACTTGCATCCACATGCATCCATCAAACATAACATGTCTCAAACACATGTTTCAACCATAGGTTTACCCTATCTAAAGGTCAAAGGTAAAATGAGAGGACATACTAAAGATAAGTACTAGACAAACGATAAAGGAGAAGTTAAAAGACATACCCTCAAAAAGGAACGGGTACAATGAACGCATCTTCGCTTCCGTTTCCCAAGTTGCGTTGCTCTCGTCTTCTCCCCATTGTACTTTGACTAGTTGAACCCCTCGATTCCTCAATTTCCTAGTCTCTGACCCAAGGATGCGGGTAGGAGCTCGTCGAATAGTCGCATCACGCTCTACTTCTACTTCTTTAAGCAAGCTCGGCTCTACCACCTCTGCGGTCTCATGTAAGCATTTCCTCAAATGGGACACATGGAATACATCATGTACACCACTAAGTCTGTCGGGCAACCCCACTCTATATGCCATCCGTCCAATCCTTTCCTTAATAGGAAATGGCCCTACGAACCTTGGTGCTAACTTCCCAACAGATCCAAAGCGAACCACATTTCGTAATGGAGACACTTTGACAAAGACCAGGTCCCCAACTTCAAACTCAAGATCCGTCCTTCTCTTGTCCGCATAAGATTTTTGCCTATCCTGCGCTGCTTTCATCCTTCTTCAAATCAAGTCAATCTTCCCAGAAGTCTCCCTAACCATATCAGGCCCAAGCAAGATCTTATCCGTAGATTCCCACCAACATGCCGATGATCGAAAAGGCCTTCCATAAAGAGCTTCGAAAGGAGCCATACCAATACTGGACTGAAAGCTATTATTATATGCGAACTCCACCAATGGAAGATGCTCTTCCCATGTACCTCCAAAATCCAAGATACAAAGCCTCAAAAGGTCTTCTAGGACACGATTCACCCTCTCAGTCTGGCCGTCCGTCTGAGGATGATATGCGGTGCTTAGACACAATTGAGTCCCCACTGCTTCTTGCAAACTTCTCCAGAACTCGCTAGTGAAGATAGGATCTCGATCACTCATTATGCTATAGGGTACCCCATGCAATCGAACTATCTCTCGAAGATATACTGAAGCTAGCCATGGAGCAGTCCTCTTGCTCTTCACAGGTATGAAATGGGCGCTTTTAGTAAGTCTGTCTACCACAACCCAAATTCCCGCACTACCCTTTCTTGATCTGGGTAACCCGTCAATAAAATCCATCGAGATGCTATCCCACTTCCATTGCTGAACTTCCAATGGGTGAAGCAACCCACCAGGTTTCTTTTGCTCCGCTTTCACTTGTTGGCACACCAAGCATCGAGCGACATACTCGGCCACATCTTTCTTCATACCGGCCCAGAAGAAAACCCTCTTCATGTCTTGGTACATCTTGTCCCCACCGGGATGAATGGTCATCCTAGAACGGTGTGCATCATCAAGAATAACCTTCCTCAAACCCTCGTCTTGCGGTACACAAAGTCTACCGTCTCTACGCAAGCACCCCCTATCGTCTAGGGTGTACCTACTCAAATGGTTGGACGACTCCCCCCTTATGAGCTTCTCCACCAACTCAACCAACCGTGGGTCATCCCTCTGTGCTTCTCCAATCCGCCCCAGAAGAGTAGGTCTGACCTCCAAGGATGCTAGCAAACCGGGTACATAATCAATGGAAGGTCTGAAATCAAACATCGAGATAAATTCCAAGCTTCGTTGTTCCACGAACAATGGACTCAAGGACAACCTCTTTCTGCTCAAGGCGTCCGCCACCACGTTACCCTTGCCAGGGGTATACGCTATCTCGAAATCATAGGATGCTAAGAACTCCATCCACCTTTACTGTCTCAAATTCAAATCCTTCTGAGAAAACAAGTACTTCAATGATTTGTGGTCAGTGAACAATTCGAATCTCTCACCAAGAAGACAATGGCGCCAAATCTTAAGCGCAAAAACAATAGCGGCCAACTCTAAATCATGGGTAGGGTAATTTTTCTCATGCACTCTCAACTGCCTTCCACCATAGGCTATTACCCTTCCCTCTTGCATTAAGACTGGGCCTAGTCCTGTCCCACAAGCATCGGTATAGACAACAAATGGCTTGCTCCCATCTGGCAACACTAAAACTGGAGCAGTGGTTAAAGCTCTCTTTAACCGTCGGAACGCATCATCACAATCTACGTCCCATGCGAAAACAAGATTCTTCTTCGTTAAGCGGGTTAATGGGGCTGATATCTTCGCGAAGTCTTTGATAAACTTCCTATAATAATTGCGAACCCCAAGAAACTTCTTACTTCGGTAGCATTCTTCGGAACCTTCCAATCCTGAATTGATACTACCTTCGCGGGATCCACAGCTATCCCTTCCTTGGAGACCACGTGCCCCAAGAACCGCACCTCCTTCCTCCAGAAGTGACATTTAGAGAATTTAGCCTTAAGGCTATGTGCTCGAAGAGTCTTCAATACCTCCCCAAGATGTAGGGCATGCTCTTCTTCACTCTTAGAAAATACTAAGATATCATCCACAAAGACCACCACGAATTTATTAAGGAACTCCCTGGACACCCTACTCATTAAATCAACAAAGTATGCAGGGGCGTTCGTCAACCCAAATGGCATCACCAGCCACTCATAGAAACCATCCGGAGTCCTAAAGGCAGTCTTGTCTATGCTATCCTCAGCCACCCTCAACTGATGAAACCCCGTGGCTAAGTCCAACTGAGAAAATACTGAAGTGCCAACCAACTGATCGAAAAGATCATCAATCCTCGGCAATGGGTGTCTATTCTTCTTTGTGAGCTTGTTGAGTTCTGTATAGTCTACACAAAGTCTGAGGGACCCATCCGCCTTCGTAGCAAAAACTACTGGAGCACCCCACTCCGATATACTTCGTCTTATGAACCCCTTCTCAAGCAACTCCCCTACTTGCTTATGGAGTTCCCTCCTCTCACGAGGAGCCATGTGGCGCACTGGTAAAGATACAGGTTTAGCATTATCCACTAGATATATTCGGAAGTCAATCTCCCGCTTCGGAGGTAAGCCCTTCACCTCCTCAAACACATCCGAGTATTCCCGGACCACTCTAACAGATTGCAAACTCTCGGCCGAAGCATCCAACGACTCAAGATAACTTAGCATAACAGAATCCATGGGATTACAAGAGATCTCGAGAGTGTTACCCAAGCGGGTCATGAGCCTAACAACTCTCCTTTCGCAATCAAGAACGGCACCATTACTGGATAACCAGTCCATGCCCAAAATCAACCCATAGCCCGTGAAGCCCAAAACAAAAGCATCACATCTAAACTCAATGCTAAGTATAGAAATCTTCAAACCCAATCATATCACGGACAAATAAGTGGAGACCCCAATTGGGTTTGAAACAACCAAGGGATCATCTACCAGACTGGTGTCTAAGTGCAGTGACTCAACTAATGATGATGAGATAAACGAATGCGATGCGCCAGAATCAAACAATGTTCGGACAGGATGATCAAATAGAAAAACCAGACTTTCAACGGAAATAGTTCTACCTCTTTCCTGAGTCGGTGGAACCGCGAGAGCCTGTACTTGCCCCCTAGCCTGACCCGGTGCCATAAGAGCTTGCGCCTGTCCTCCTGAGGTAGATCCCGTCCTTTGGCCCTTCTTAGGGCAATCCTTCACTAGATGCCCTGCTTCGCCACAATGAAAGCAACCAGTCTTCTTCTTCTTTCTACGATCTTTGCTTATGTGACCTGGTATCCCACAATTGAAGCACTTCTTCTTCCCCTTGCCACCGTTGCCTTTCCCACCTTTGTTTTGCTGTTGTTGCTGAGGTCTCTTTTGATCTCCCTTCTTCTCGGGTGCCTTATTAGCATTGGGACCCTTCTCTTCTTCATGCATGAGTGCCATGTCAACTAGCTTCTCAAAGGTGGCCCCCATAGGGATATGAGTCATAGCCAACCCATGCATCGGTTCATTCAAGCCTTTCACGAACCTCAAAGCCTTCTTCTCCGGTGTATTCACCATGCCTAGGCCAAACCTTGCCAATTGATTAAACATGTTGACATACTCCTTCACTGAGAGATTTCCTTGCTTTAGAATCAAGAATCTTTCCATATATAAGTTCTCCTCCGCCCTTGAGAGAAATTTTTCCACAAATCTTTGCTTAAAATCCGCCCAAGAGTCAACGGGGCGTTCTCCATTAGTAACCTCCCACCATAATGAGGCCTCTCCCTTCATTAACCAAGCAGCTAACTTGACTTTCTTTCCTTCTTCCACCTCAAAGATATCTATCAACTCTTCCACCTCCTTAAGCCAATCTCTAGCCTCCACAAAAGTTTCAGATCCTTGAAAAGGTTTCCCTCCCATAGCTTTAAATTCCTTGCAAGTCTTAGCAAAAGTATCCGTGCGCGGAGGAGGGGGAGGAGGAAGATCGGGTGCTACAGTTGGTGGAGGAACATTTGCTGGACCCGCAGTGGTGGCCCTAGCCTCCATCAATCTCCTATACCATACTGGTATCGTCACACCCTCCGGAAAGTTAAGATCCTCAGCCATGCTGAAACGAAAAAGGAAAGATTCAAAACGGAGAATTCGAAAGATAAAGATATGGCTATTGGGGATTATGCTTTTCTTTCAAAAACTTTTCTCTTTAAAGACATGTTTTTGAAAATATCTCTTCCAAAAATGTTTTTAGAAAAATAGTTTTCTAAAAATTTTATCTGTTCCGGTAACCTGGCTCTGATACCACGTGTAACACCCCACGCCCGCTATGGTCACTCTCTAAGGGAATGCCATAACATCGGTGGAGTATCTTGAGTGAATATAGAACAGAGTAATTACAGCAAGACAGATGTAAGTAATACTTGAAAATTTAAAACATCATTTCAATTGCATCGGAAAATAAAACATGTCTGGTTACATCACAAAACCATAATAGAAGTCAAGTACAAATATCCATCCTGCTAAATAAAAATACATAATCCCAATACATGAACTGATAGCCATAAAAGAAAGGGGGTAAGCTGAGCTCTACATCTAGGGTCCAAGCTCCAAGAGAGTACTAAAAGCAGCCTGATCAAAACCCACTCGTGCTGGGCCCACTCTGAGAACCTGAGGGTTGGGAAAAAAGATAAAAACAACGGGGTCAAACATAAGTCTGAGCGAGTCCTATAACTTTAACAATGTAATCATTAAAGTAATAAGGATATGATATAACTTGGTACGGTGTGACTGGGGATAAATGACTACACTCGGTAGCCAATCAGACTTAGAGTGAACTAAGATAACGATAAAGAACCATTTACCCACCCAAGGATAATTACTACACTGCACCACACCAGTCGTTCCTACTTAAAGGTTGATCCCTCCCAAGGACTTAGAAAATTTACCCAGTAGTTTCGTGTACCCCTAGCTCACTACATAGGTGCCGTCTGCCCCTATCTCCACTAGGTGTACCCACTACTCCCAAGCGATCGGCTCCCTACCGTAGATATCCGTGCTGGCCCCACAATGGGGTGTATCACTCCCCAAAGTGGCTAGCCCGATACAACAAATGGTGCACGGGTTATATCTACACGATCCAACAACGTCTTACCTACCAGCCCGTGTCCACACACGCATATGAAACCCGTTGGACTCGCGTTGCCACCGCTACGCCGTTTTGGCCTTTTATAGTCAAGCCCAATATGCGTGTCCCGTCACTCGACTAGAGTCGAGCCCACTAAGATACGTTTGGGATATTGGTTGAAATGGGCCCCCACAAGCTACCCACCTAAGCTTGTCATTTCTAGTGTATACCACTTAACCCTTTAATCATGTTTTAATTACATGTTCCACTTTGGTTAAGTATTCTAATCGTATTTTCTATTGCCACCCAAGGCAACCACTAGATTTCCACATGCCACCCAAGGCACCCACTTAACCCCTCATGTCCCTCTACATGCTAATATGGTTAAGTGTTTTCTTAATTAATTAATTAAGATCATGACCTCATAAAGACCTCTCACATTAGACCAACTTTTATGACTGCTGGATATGCCGGTTGGTTCCGGGCAGACTTCTGTCATAAAAAGGGTCTAACCTCGTGTCTTTACTTTAATCACGTATTTAATTTATGACTAAGACCTCTCACATTGGGCCAATCATTTGCAGCCGATGGATGGCCGGTCGGTTCCGGGCAGACTTCCGCTACAAAAGGGTCCAACCTCGTGTCTTAGTTGATTAATTACACCTAATTAATCACCCCCATAATTAATTATCCCTAATTAATTACACTTTTTTAAGAATATGGGTAGACCTAACTTAATAGGTAAATTCCCAATTCCATAGTATGGGTAGACCTAACTTAATAGGTAAATTCCCAACTCCATAATGTGGGTAGACCTAACTTAATAGGTAAATTCCCAATTATGTCCATTCATTTTATGTTATGCTTAATCATAACAACTTTACACCTTTTTATAATCATGCATATTAACCCCATCGTTTCCCACGTAATTCGTTTACATAACATGTCATACATAGGGACAACCTTGCATATGTTATGCATATCATAAAAAGAGACTAACTTGCATATGATCTTGCATATAAACTTGCAAAAAACTTGCATATGAACTTACATAAAACTTGCATATGAACTCGCATATAAACTTGCATAAAACTTGCATATGAACTTGCATATGAACTTGCATAAAACTTGCATATGAACTCGCATATGAACTTGCATACCATGTCATAGCGCAAAGACAAACTTGCATATGTTATGCACATCATAGAAAGAGACTAACTTGCACATAAACTTGCATAAAACTTGCATATTATGTCATATCACAAAGGCAAACTTGCATATGTTGTGCATATCATAAAAAGAGACTAACTTGCACATAAATCTTGCTTATACACTTGCATATCATGTCATATCACAAAGGCAAACTCACATATGTTATGCATATCATAAAAAGAGACTAACTTGCATATGATCTTGCATATAAACTTGCATAAAACTTGCATATGAACTCGCATATGAACTTGCATGACACATCATATCATAAAAAGAGGCAAGTTTACATATGAACTTATAACATATGACAACCACAACTTGCATAATCCACATTTACATCCATAGCCTCCTAATATCCTATCCTAATTAGTTTAGCAATTACTTGCTAAAGGCATAGGAACTCACCAAAACCAAGATTAGCAAACTTATGAAGTAGAACTAGTTGCTAAATATGAAGAAGATGATGATTAGAGGTTGATTAGCTTGCAACTTCCTTCATAAACTAGTGGAGGCTCCTCTTAAGTTTGATTTTGGCGGCATGAGACCATCATTTCTATTTTTAGTATGGATTAGGCTTGCATTAGGGTGTATTTATAGGATTAGGGTGTGTTTTAGACCATAGGATTAACCCTAGGTTAGATTAGGTCCGTTAGATTTAGGAAGTCTCTAGAACACAGCCCAGCCCTAGCCAGAAAACCAGATCTGGTGCACCCAAGCCAACTGGCTCGACACCCTGTGTCGACAGGCAAGTCGACAGGGCAGTCGACTCCCAAGTCGACAGGCCTGTCGATAGCCCTGTCGACATGGCTAGGGCGGGAACTTTCCCGCCTGGCCCCGCTGGTTGAAATTAAAAATCTGAATTTGAATTTTTAAATCTGTTTTTTTAACTTTGAATTTTCTGCAAACTTCATTGGGCCATAACTGGGCCATACGGACTCCGATTTACAAAATTTCGGACTCTATTTCGCGTATTTTTCCG
This sequence comes from Allium sativum, assembly GCA_030737875.1. Classification (NCBI taxonomy): domain Eukaryota; kingdom Viridiplantae; phylum Streptophyta; class Magnoliopsida; order Asparagales; family Amaryllidaceae; genus Allium; species Allium sativum. The sequence continues at coordinate 745,269,796 of CM060921.1, forward strand.
AGACGAACGCAATGACGCAGCCAGTTTCCCCCAATTCTCACATTTGAGATTATTTATTATGCAATTAGTGGATTTTAGCATTAACTGAAATACGGGGTGTTACAAAAGGAGTTATCGAATATTAGTTATTCGAAAGGAGTTAATCGAATATAGTTTATTCGAAATAAGTTAATCGAATATAGTTTATTCGAAAGAAGTTAATTGAATATAGTTTATTTGAAAGGAGTAAATTGATAGGAGTTAATTGATAAGAGTTAATTGATTAGATTTAATCCAATAGAGTTCATTGATTAGGGCTAATCAAATAGAGTTAATCAAATAGAGTTAATCCAATAGAGAAATCAAATAGAATTAATCCAATAGAGTTAATAGAATAGAGTTAATCGAATAGAATTAGTCGAACAGTGTTAATTGAATAGAGTTAATCGAATATGGCTATTCGAAGAGATTATCGAATATAGTTTATTCGAAGGAAAGAGTTAACGAATAGAGATTTATTCAAAAGAGAGTTACGTAAGGAAGTTTGTTAAAGATTTAAAAAGTGAACTTTGTCTATTTCGAGGTTAGAAATGTTGTTCAGTTAAGGTCTAAGAGGTAGTTATACCCTAACTTGATTGATTTTTTTTTTAACTAAGGAATGGTTAAGGTTCGACAGTGAGGATTGGTTAAGTGAATTTAGTTAACGAGTATAATGGTTTGAGTTGGCATAGCGATGTTTGATTTAAACATCTGCTTAAATCCAATGTAGGAGTTTTGGAAATGTTTTCCAAATAAGAGTCAGAAATGTTTTCTAATATAGAAAATAAGAATTGGAAATGTTTTCCAATGTTAATAACCTATATTTTCAAAATTTAGAAAATAAGAAATGTTGAATATATGGAAACAGGAATAGGGAAACGGATAATTGAATGACAAATTAAATTAAAGTGGATCAGTGTTGATTTATGATTTTCTCGGTAAGATTTCCATTTGGAAATACAACCGTTTTTTGTACACATGTTTTTCTTTGATAGTTAAATCACCGGCTATCGAAGATTTTGGCTATTTACGTTGTCAACACGGAGAGACCGGAAGTAGATTCATTATCTGAAAACCACTTTGTATGGGCGTTGGCGTTGTGATCAAATATGATAAAGATAATTGAAGACGGAGATAGGCAAGGGCTGTCCTATTTACAGAATAGTGCCTTCGGTTTGTCCAGTCTCAGGATGACCTGTATGGAAGAATGTATGACAGAGTATATTTAATAGATCGCGTAAGTTGATCTCTTCAAACTTATATACTTTTGGTGGCGGACTAATTCGTTTCTCTTAGCTGTGTACCAGTTGAATTTTTGGGGGAAATCAATTTGTGATTTGGCGGGTATGACGATGTGACATTCAAAGTGAATAATTTTATGATCTATCAGAGATAAGCATGGCCTCTAGCCTCACAACCGGGAAATGAAAAAAATCAAGCTGGCAACATGGCTAAGTGGGTTGCTTCCAATTAGGTTGTATTGTCACCTGATCTAGAGTTTCATTTACTTCTTTAATCTATTCGATGTTGTCCCATTTGGGAAACGGTTGCTAATCCCAACCGTTGGTGATATACATTCGATACACTCAAGCGAAAATGAGTGGTCGGTCATGTGTGGCCGAGTTGCAAGATGTTCTTGTTTAACCTAGTGTATTCCTCTCCAGAGATACACTATCAGAAGGTGGTTCCATACCTTGTCATAGTTGGAAATCCATTATCCAATAAGTGCTCGCAGTTTTGATTGTATACTATGTATGTAGAGCGTGAGACGAAAGCATTTCTGGTAGATGATTATTATATTGTGATTGATAGACACTAATATAGTATCAAAAGAATTTTGATATAAAGATTATTTTGGATTCTCATAAGGGAAGAACCCGTTCCGTTATACGGCGTGGTCTTATTAGATATCGTTTAATTGCTCAAACTGTTTTAAACGGTTTTACTCACACCAGTCCCATGACTAACCCGAAGTTTATCTTGTTTTATTTTCCCTAAACTCTTGGGTGACCAATTTTATACGGTTAGTCAAGTAGCCAGGATTTTACAGATATACTTGGAGAGCTTGGAGCAGGAGGCTTCAGGATATTATAGATATATTTATTTCCGCTGTGTTGTAAGTGTTGTACTCCGATAATGTTACTATGTACATATACTGATTTTATTTCAAAGATAAGTATCTATTATATATTGTTCGTTCTTCTATGAGATTCGTGCTTACTCTGATGCTGTATGTTCTTCTTCTTCTTCTTCTATTCTAAGTTTCTATTTTATCTATTCTTACCCTCTCATTTCTTTCATGGACTATCCGGTGTTTCCGATGCTTGAATAGTCGACATGGTGTTGTATGCCGATATCCAGGATCGCGAAACCCTGGGTCGTTACAGTTTTGGTCAGTCCCAAATAGATCTGGTCAACTAGTTCTGGTTGGTCTCAGGTAAATCTGGTCGGTCCCAAGTCGTTTTGGTCAGTCACAAATAAAACTGGTCGGCTCCAAATAGTTCTGGTCGGTCCAAAATGGGTCTGGTCGGCATTTTTGTTGGAAATATCCAGTCGGACATTTCTAGTGATGTTGTGACTCCGAGGAGACTTCAAGGGGGTGTATTCGAAGTGTTGAAGGTGTTCGTTGATCGGTGTAGAACAGCGAATGAGGTGGCAACTCAAAGGTTGCGAGTTGGTGAATAGTGGTTGCTTGAGAAAGTTGCTTGAGCTGTGAAAAGTCATTGGATCGGATGACTAGAGATGCGAAGGACGAGAGATTATCATTGTCATAAGTTCTAGCAGGAGTATGATGGGGTCACCCAAAAGACCAGTTATAGGTCAAGTATCCTAGGTATCGTTGAAAGGCCTAGTTGTCAAGGTTGTACACACATACATATCGTTGAAAGCCGTATGGAGTTTATGCTAGAAATGGGTTAACCATTAGCCCTTGAGATATGGCAAGGTTGGCTGTCATATGATTAACGATGGTTTCAAAGCAGGATTAATGGTGATAACCAGAGTAAGTCATGGATGATTGGTTATTCTGTTTGTCTTAGGGAATGCGGAATTGATCGTTAAGGCAAAGCAAACACTAAGGGGGGATAGTGTTTGTAAGAATTCAAACAAAATTTATATCTAATTGTTAACTATGAGATGAATCTAACATCACAAACACAGATTCAAATAAAAATGCAAAGTAAACAGAAATAAAAATGTAGAAAAGGAAAGAACACACCGGATTTTATACATGTCTGGATTACACCTACGTCCTGTCCCGCACAACGCTGGATTACGCAGAGTTTTATTACTGTTTCAAATAGTCAAATACACCCTCCTTGATTTCACGGCTCAACAAGGAGACACCGACTCATATTCCTTGATTTCGCGGCTCAACAAGGATACACCGACTGCTAATCCTCGATTTCACGGCTACAAGGATACACTGATTCCTCTTTGACTTACAAACAAGGTTTGTTCAACCCAAGCAATTACAAAACAACACTATAACTCTTCAATAGCACTTGATTCAGAGAGTAGAGAGTGTAGAGAAAAGAAGTTTTATCAAAACATAATTGAATTCGGCAAAGTATAAGTGTAAGAGTCATAAAAATGATTAAGAATAATGGTGGAGAGAAAGAGGATGAAGTTAGAGAAGAAGAGATGATGATAAAAAATTGGTTTTAACCCCTTTTTATATAGTATAAAAGGCTGCAACGTTTCTGTAGCGCTACAAATGGTGAAAAGACACTTCCTTTCAAATTTAAATTTCTGACAGTTATATGTCGACATACCATTTTTGTTATGTCGACATACTTATCAATTTTATGATTTTTAAAGTATTTTTTAAGTATTTAAATCAATATTTAAATTTTGGAGATTCCTGAAACAAAAATTGTTGTTAAAACATTATTTTTCAAGTACAAAAACATAGGAAAATATTAATTAAACATATGATTAAAAATTTAATATACATGTGTTATAAAAACTATATATAATATAATTATAAACATGTATAACATAATTATAAATATATATATATATAGAAATTTATAAGGAAATATTTATAAACCATATATAAACAAAAGGTTATATGAAAACTTAGAGTTTAAATAATCAAATATAAACTTAGTAAAACATATTTAATAAAACTATAAAAATAACAATACTTATAAATTAGGAAATATATTTGAAATCATAAGTTTGAACTTCTTGAAAGGTTAAAAATTATTTTGAGAGAAGTTTGAAATCAATTTGAAAATAGTTTTGAATTTGAAAACAGATAATTTGAAAAACAGAATTTGAACCTGGAGTGCTATTAGGAGTCTTACATAAACTAGACTCTATTACTATGTTTATCTTGAACTCTTGAAATCTTGATTGCTTGTGATCCTTGAATCTACTTTGAATTCTGAATCTCTAAAAGCTCTTAAACTATGCAGTCTTCAGTATTAATTCCTGAATACAAATCCTAAATATGTGTGTGTATATATATATATATATACATATATATATATATATATATTCTAGATAAAGATGTCAGTATATATTTTATAATCAATGATAATTGAAATAAGGTTGTTGTCATTAAAACTCCATTCCCCAACAATCTCCCCCTTTTTGATGACGACAACCTTAGTTTATAAAATATCATACCTGTATATACCTATTGATGATGATTCTTTAAAATACTTCCCCTGTCTATATGAATCCTATAAACTATGTCTATATTTTATAATTTCTCCCCTTTTGACATTATCGAAAAGAAATTCTAAAACTACCCCCCCTAAATCCTGTAACTATCTAAATAATTCCTGCACTAAAGTAAAGTAATCCCCATGAATCCTAAATCTATCTATACCTCATAAAATACTCCCCCTAAATTTATGCTTATATAATATCCTAATTTTATATATAATTTTCTCCATAAATTTCTATAACTCTACCTAAATCTATGAATACACTATTCTAATAACCATAATAGAAGAATAACAAACTAAGCAAACCAATTAATTCAAATAAGAAAATCAATCCAAACAAGCAATTCAAACAATCAAGCAATTCAACTAAACCAGCAATTCAAGCAAACAAGCAATTCAAACAACCAAGCAATACAAACAAGTAATCTTAAACAATTAAATCAACCAAAGCATTCTTGAACCATCAATAATCCTTAGAAACTCTAAAACTCCCCCTTAATATAATACAAGAATAAACCTATCCTAAACTCTAATTCCCTTAAAACTGTAATAAGACCATAACCTAGACTAGAAATAACTCTGATAAGATATCCTTAAAATTATGATATAAGTAAAGCAATTCAGTCTAATCAATCAATCAATTTGAGTTTTGTTATTAATTTAAATATGAAACCAAATGTTTCTTGTAACTTCTATTTATCCTAAAAGCTATAAATTAAGCTTCTATCAACTACAAATGCATAAGTACATTTCTAACAAACCTATAAACCACTAATGAAATTTAACTATGCCAAGTAAGTCAATCAAGTTATTTAAGTCAAACAAATCAAACAAACCAAATAAGTCTATAAATTCAATCAAGTTAGTCAATTCAATCAATTCAACCAAGCCAAACAAGTCAATTAAGTTAATCAAGAAAAGTAAATATGTTATGTATTTGACTAATAATCCAAGATAAAAGCTTTTCATATTATATACTTGTTATGTGTGAAGTTAAGCTCAGTGTGTTGGTTATAATGCAGCATGTTATATGCAAAATTATATGAAGTGATATATCGAATGAAATGCAACTTGTGATGCGAATGATTTTAGTTTGAGATGAACTGTAATTTATAATGCTGTATGATATGGAATAAGATGTCTAATGATAATATGCATAATGGTTTGCTAATTATATCTATTTAGGAAATATATATTTAAATTACTATCTAACTATTATGCATATACATGTATATTAAAATTATTTGAATTAAACAAGGATAATATGTACTAATTTCTAGAATTAGATTAATGATACTTATGAAAGTGATTGAAAGGATATTAAAGATAACAGTTTTATGGTATTCATAATATATAATAAAATATTTAAAATAATTCCATGAGAAATGTGGAGGTAAATATTCTTTATAGGGTGCTTCTTTAATATAGTAAAAATTGAAGATCTTTCTTAAATAGAATATAGAATTGTCTAATATAAAGTAAACATATACTCATAATTGTATATATAAAAACTATTTAAAAAAGGATTTAAATTTTAATTTATTATGAAATATAAATCAATCTTTTGATACAAATCAATTTTAAATTTAAACTTTTAGAAATCAAAATATATTAATTTGTTAAGCAACCATCTATACGTTAAAAACTTTAAAAGAAATCTATAGTTATAACAGAATTACTTCAATGAAAACTGATAATATGAAGTAATATATAAAGCTATAATTTCTTATATTCGATACATAAAATCATATATATATATATATATTATTTTTTATACCAAGAAATCAAAATAAGTGTTCAAGTAACAAATAGTATTTGTGATAATGTGATCCAAAATTATTTTTCAAAGAGATATGTTAACATATAGATATATGTATGTTGACATATATGTATTATTTCAAAGAGAATATGGTTTAGAGACTTTGGTTTTAAAATATCAATTTATATTTCAGGTTTAACTATTTCCTAAAATATTATTAATCCTAAGAAACATCCAAAATTTATTTTATATTATATTTTATTATATTTATTTTTGAATTTCAAATTTCAAATTTGAATTTTAAAGTTTAAATTTAAAATTTGAAACAAAGCAGAGCAAACAAAAATCCATTCAACCAAAAAATTAAAAATCAATTAAGGCGTGCCTGGTATTTACATCCACTTCTTCGATATTCTCTGAATCTTAATTGATCTTCTGCAATTTGATGATGAGATTGGCTCTATAGCGACGGGCTCGTTTTTCTAATCAGGATAGTATATTCATTTGCTGAATTTGAACACCGTATTAGAAAGATATTGAAGATTTAGTAGTTCAACCAACTTAAGGCCAAAATTTTGAATTTGAATGAAAAGACGATTCAGCCATTATAAATAGGTCGAAAAGTCATGTCTCTTCACATTCTCTTCTCTTCTTCTTCTTCTTCTTCTCCTCGTTTTTCACTTTCAATCAAACTTTCAGGAGGCATAACTTCTTTGTTTCTTAACGGAATTGGACGAAATTAGCGGCAAATCGAAGAGAAATTCGTATACTACGTAGTAGTTTGGGGATGAATTTGGATGGTATTGGGATGAAGAAAGTCGAAACAGTAAGAAGTATGCATGAAATCCCGTAATAGTTTTTTAGTTTTGAATCGCCAACTTCAAATTGCCACATCTCACTCAATTTTGATCGGAATTTTACGATCTACCTATTCAATTGACCGCGAGAATGAGAACTACAATTTGGAGAAGGATTTGAGGCAAAATAGTCTAATCTGTGGATGCAATTTGAAGATTCTTGTCGACAGTTTTGGTTTCCTTCTCTTTGTATTCACCAAAACTTCATTTAATCAATACTTGATCAATTCTTGATGGATTTACATGAGACCAGCGACGTTCTGAATAAAATGAAGAGGAGTATAGTATTGAATCTACTAGTAGATAAGAATCAAAAGTTTCTACTTATCTGGTAGCCATTTCTTTGTTGATTTACATTGTATATTTCCATTTCTTCTTGATATCTCTTCCCCAATCGCCGTAACTCTTCTCTTCTTTTTGATTTCTTTTTAGAGCTTGAATTTTCAATAGCCACCATTGGAATTTGAATTACCAACAGCCACATCACCTATCTTTTCAGAATTTGAATAACCAATAGCCATATAGCACATATTTTTCTATAAAACAACACAACTTTTCAAATAACCAAATAACTTTTCAAATTATTTAAATGTCTTTTCAAATATTCAAATGAAATTTCAAAATAACTAACTACAATAATATCATGAAGGTTTTGTAACATGTCCATAGATAAAAAAATTCAAAATTTAAAACATTTCAAAATTCAAAATTCAAAAATCAAATCATAGTAACTTGATTTTTCAATAAACTTGAATGCAGACTCATCTAATACTTGATGCAATACATGAATTAAAACTAGTATTCAAAATTTTCCATTTTCCATTTTAAAAAAATAGATTATGAACTTTTTGAAAAACCTTGCTCTGATACCAATTGTTAAGGAATCCAGAATGGATCGTTAAGGCAAAGCAAATACCAGAGGGAGGGGGGTGAATAGTGTTGATAAGAATTTAAACAAAATTTAAATCTAGTTGATAACTATGAGATGAATCCAACACCACAAACACAATCGCAAACACAAATTAAAATACAAATGCAAAATAAAAAGAAATAATAATGCAGAAAAGGAAAGAACAAATCGGAATTTATACTGGTTCAGATTACTCCTACGTCCGATCCCGCAAAATGCTAGATTGCGCAGAGTTTTATTACTATTTCCAGTAGTCAAATACACCCTCCTTGATTTCACGGCTCAACAAGGAGACACCGACTCCTATTCCTTGATTTCATGGCTCAACAAGGACACACCGACTCTTATTCCTTGATTTCACGGCTACAAGGATACAACGATTCCTCTTTGACTTACAAACAAGGTTTATTCAACCCAAGCAATTATAAAATAGCCCTATAACTCTTCAATAGCACTTGATTCAGAGAGTAGAGAGTAGAGAGTGCAGAGAGAAGAAGTTTTATCAAAACAAAATTGAATTCGGTAGAGTATAATTGTAAGAATCATAAAATTGATTAAGAATAATGGGGTAGAGAAAAAGGATGAACTTAGAGAAGAAGAGATGATAAAAAATTTGGTTTTAACCCATTCTTATAGAGTATGAAAGGTTGCAACGTTTCTAGAGCGTTACAAACGGTGAGAAGACACTTCCTTTCAAATTTAAATTCTGACAGTTATATGTCGGCATACCCTTTTGGTTATGTCGACATACTTATCAATTTTATGATTTTAAAGTATTTTATTAAGTATTCAGATCAATATTTAAATTTTGGAAATTCCTGAAACAAAACTAGTTGTTAAAACATTATTTTTCAAGTTTAACAATATAAGAAAATATTAATTAAAAATATGATTAAAAATTTAATATACACGTGATATAAAAACTATATATAATATAATTACAAACATATATAACATAATTATAAATATATATATAGGAATTTATAAAGAAATATTTATAAACTATATATAAACAAAAGGTTATATGAAAACTTAGGGTTTAAATAATCAAATATAAACTTAGTAAAACATATTTAATAAAACTATAAAAATAAGAATACTTATAAATTTGGAAATATTTTTGAAATCATAAGTTTGAGCTTCTTGGAAGATTAAAAATTGTTTTGAGATAAGTTTGAAATCAATTTGAAAACAGTTTTGAATTTGAAAACATATAATACGAAAAATAGAATTCGAACCTGAAGTGCTATTCGGAGTTTTACATAAACCAGACTCTATTACTATGTTTATCTTGAACTCTTGAAATCTTGATTACTCATGAGTCTTGAATCTACTCTGAATTCTGAATCTCTAAAAGCTCTTAATCTGTAAAGTCTTCAGTATTAATTCCTATATACAAATCCTGCATATGTATATACATATATATTCAAGATAAAGATGTTAGTATATATTTTATAATCAATGATAATTAAAATAAGGTTGTTGCAAACAAAACTCCATTCTCCAATAGTTTGTACCATCTCATGCAGATTATCCAAAGTCGAGGCAGATGTTCCTTGAGTGCTAGACTGATATTGGTTTAGTCCTCTGGGGAGAGTGCTTGAGTGATGTTGAACTCGATTAGGTTTGTCTACATGAGACCCATGTAATCTGGATGCTATGAAAGTTATCTTTGGTTGTACTGATTTCCATGTATGAGTTGAGGTTACCTTGAGTGTTTTGGGTTGTAAATGCTATCACTGTCAGATGTGGGGAAGACGGGTGTAAGTTCTTCTTTAGTATTGGGTAGTGGTTGGTAAATCTACCCATTCTCATATACTTTATTGTTGAAGTTTGTTAGTTGTTTTACTGCTCACTAAGACTGTAGTCTGACTCAAGGTTTTGCGTTTCCTCTTATTACCTTGGGTTGTTCATCCGGTTGTGGATTGGTAGACTTAGTAGCAGGTTACAGGTAATGGAGCTTAGTGAGGCGAGGAAGATGGGCGATGACAAGCAGTAGGCTTGCATACCAATTTTATTACTATCTAGTATTTTCTTTTTCCGCTGATTCTATATACTATGAGGGATGTAGTGAGGACCTTTGTACGGAAATATTATCCAAAATTGTATAGTTCTTTCTACTGGTTCTGTTAATAGTTTGCAGTTCCTGTACAAGTGGATTTCACTACCATTACCCGTTTTATATGTTCTATTTTATTTTATCCTTGCGGCGTGAGTTTTATGACAAGTTCCGCTTGTGTTTACCTACTCCGATGATCGTCTGTAGCTACCGCGCACACCTTAGGGCATGGGTTGTGGGCGGTCGTCACAATCAAAATCATCAAAGCACCAAAATTTGGATTCAACAACAAAGTTCATCAAAGCAATAACTTGAATTTGAAACAACATAATATTGCACATGGAAATAAGCCCCCTATGTTTTTCCTAGTACTATATACATATTTTAGTTCAGATACCTAATATTGCGACCCCCTCACCGTATGTACTTTTAACACAACGACCCGCCACAGTGTGTAATTTTACATAATTACCCTCGACTGTGCTTAACTTGAACCCCCTCGACCAAGTAAATACGTTTATGAGACCCCGTCGGAATCTAGATTACCCCCGAAGTGAGTAATGGAACAAAAGTAACACCAAATTATGTGTTACAGACTTACACTAATAACACGAAAAGTGAAAGCAATATGTCTCATACCACATATTTCACTAATCGTTTTACTTCTGGTCGGCCTATTTCACGTCAGAGAATACTTCAATCAACGTGTCAGGAATTTACCGATATAATTTATCTACGTATCCCAAAAAACGTGATTGAATATATCGTTTAAATCACGTTATCGCATCTTAAAGTGCAAAAAATATGTATGTTTTTAGTACATAGAAAATACTTGGTTTTGCGAAAACGGGTTTATAAAATGAATTCGAAGCATTTTGAATTTATTCTTGAAAATCCTGTATAATTTCCAAAATACAAGCGTACTATTGCTCTGAGACAATTTGTATTTATAGAATTAAAACAATGAAAATAGTTTGTCTCAAAGCTATAAGGAAATTTATATTTGTATACCTATGTATAAAACAATTTTCTAAAATGTGCAAGTGTATCAAACTCATCAATATTCATCACAAAAACATAGGTTAAAAGCCATCATAAATCAACAAATCCGGGGTACGGATCAATTATAATATAGGCTTACATTGTAACGAATGAAGCCATGGTAAAAACACCATGAAACAAGCTTAGAAATTCATTAGGAAAACAACCAAAATAAGCAGGATTTAAAGAAATATACTTAGCAAACAATGTAAGTTTCCTGCACAATTTTGTTCTACCTGGGTCGACCCATCCATGAAGTGTTTCGACCCACGGGTCGATACCACTATTTGTAGGATCTAAATTAACCCTAGAGGTGGGGTGAATGGGGTTTATCGCAAATTTTCACAGAGTAATTAAATAATAACAACATAGAAAATAATCAGAATAAATGCGGAAAATAAATAACACACAGATATACCCAGCTTCGGTAAAACCCTGTCTACTGCTGCATTCCCCAAGGTTTCTACTAGGAGTTAAAACAATCTCTATGCTTACAATCCCCTGTAAACTCACGACATTCGCTCCCAACTGTTCTTAACCCTACGCTCAAAAACCTGCACTGGTTTCTATCCCGGAAACAAGATTTCCCCGAAATACAAACCCCGTAATTCGTCTCCCTAGTTTTAGAGACAAATTTGAAAACTCTAATTCGATTACAACTAGAATTTAAAGACGAATAAAAAACTAATAATAAAAACAAATTTAAAAACAAATTCAAAAACCCTTAGGAGTTTAAATTAAATGGATTATCCCCAATTAAAACTAAGTTGGTCGGCCTCTATCCTATTTGCTTCATCACTACATTTTTTGGCCTGATCTCCTTTGTCTCTCTAGAAATAGAAATGGCGGCTGACACTTTGAACTAGGGTTTCTGAATACTCCTCCAAATCTATTCGTTAGCTTTTGGAATTGTTGGTTCTCTGTGTTCTTGTGTTGCCCTAGTTGTTTTAACGAATTGGGATTGCTCGATCCAAGCAACTGTGGATCGCTGGTATGTTATTTCAAATCGAATTTTTCTTTGATTTGTTTGAACTTGAATAGATTAAGAGCCAATGATGATGGGTGTATATATAGGATTAAAATCCTAAATTTTTGCTCTGATTTCATATGGATTTGGTCATGATATATGTATGATAATTTTGGGGATTTTGAAATGGCTTTCTTGCGACTGATCTGGTGATTTTAATTGACCCTTGATGTTTAAAAATGTTCAAACTTTCTGGAGTATTTTCCGAGATAAATTCTAGAAATTTCTTCGATATGAATATTGCGTGAACTTTTGAAACTTTTGATTGAGTCTTCTTCGATTTTGAATTTACATGCCTTTTTCCGATGGTTTCTTGAAGGTTTTATTGCTTCCATAAAAGCTGAATCAATATTGTTCCTGATTACTTGATAAGAACAAATACTGTACTCGTTTTCCGAAAACTTTAATAGATACTATTCTTCTACTTTGATATTTGTCTTGACCAATCTTTTGGATAAGAACAACTGCTATTGTAGAATTCCCTTTGAACAGATACTTCAATATTTCAAGTCTGATTTGAACTGATACTGCACTAGATACTTTTGCCTCAACCTTGGATTGATTACTGTGAACATTTGTGGCCCCTTACTTGTCGCCTGTATCACTTGAATTGTGCCATGACTGATTGAACAGATGCTATACATGATCATTCCTTGTTCATAATATTTGTGTTGTTACAAACAGATGTTAAAAAAACTTCTACTTGATCATTTTAATGAATACTATGTGTCACTCTTGCTCCATATAAGTGACTGTAGTTTTCGCTTGGGTCTGAGTCGCACCATCCATGTATATTTATGCTAAACCTTATAAAGTGCTTGTACATGAATTTTGTAAACTTCTTTGATATAGTTTCACTTGTCCCTTGTTTAAACTGCTTAACCATTGTAATTCACTATCCATTTGCACTTGCAACATTTTGACTTTGATTTGCGTCGACCTTTGCTTGTTTTATATGCATGAACCTAGTCTTGACCATATATATGTATATCGAAATTGAAGTCTGCACCGTCCATGTTGTATCTTCATTTGTTTGTCGAGCTATCATGTGTGAAAACTGTTTTTGTCCATGCTGAACTATTCTTTCACCATCACTGCTTGTGTGAGTTATGGCCATGACTTGTAGTTTTGCTATCCAACATCTTGTGTACACTTTGTATCTTGCTAGTGTGGCCTGTGTTGTGCTCGACTCTATCGTAAATGTTGTTGCCACCTTGTTGTAGCTGAATCCTTCATGCTGCCTTGGTCCATATTGCACTATGCTATTAGCCATACATATAATTCCCTGATGTTTATATTGCCTTGCACTTTTCTGATACTTTAGTCGTCTATTTGAACTGATAGTATGCTCATCCACCTTGCTGTTTCACTTTTCCATGATGTTCATGCTTTCACTGTGCCTGTTTTGTATGTGATTGAATCTTGGTTTGATCGTGTTTGTTTGAGTTGAGCCACTCATGTTTGCTCGACCACTTTGAATTGTTTTCATGTGCATGTAGACCATATATGTGCACAAAGTCGAGATGGTCCACGTGGCTACTCCTCAGTCGTTCGTTGATTGGCGAGGCAGTGCACACGTGTATATTTATACACGTGTGTAAATACAGCCATCAGACAATTTTTCCTGTCACTGCATATCAGACCAAGTCTAGAAAAATGATGAGAAACACACCGTAATTCTGAGGAAAATAAAATTTAAAAATAAATTTTTATTTGTTTGTTTATAAATTTTTTTCCAGTTTATTGCGTGTGTGTTTTTGTGACAGGTATGGAGATGACTGGACTGGATTGGAAAGCAGTGAAGACAGAAGATTGAAGATGATGATGTTCATATGTGTCAGTACGTAAAATGAGTGTAGTGTATATGAAAATGTACTGAGTGATGGACTGTAGTAAGGAGCTATGAGAGAATTGTACTAATTATATGTAATAAACAATTTTGATTGAAATAAAATATTTTTTTGTTGTTGTCAAACAAACTTGTCTATTGTATTCAGTTTATTTACATGTACAATCTCATGTGAATTGAATAAATAGTTGTGTTGTTTGAATGTTTGAAATATAATACCCAATTTAAATAAAATACTGTGTGAATATATGAATGTCTGTACAGTCGTATTCTATTTGAATATAAATATTATATTCCTGTCTATGATGTATATATAGAATAGTACAGTAGCAAACGCATTTTAAAATAATACTTATTTAGTTGTTATCATCAAATAAAAATCATATAATTGTGTATACAACTATGTCATATACAACAATGTCCCCTTTTTGCTGATGATAAACAAATAAAAGATTTTGAACACAATAAATGTGTTTGACAGTGAATATTGAATCCCCTATTTATTAGCTCCCCCAACAACTAAACTCCCCTTATATATGTGGGAAAATATGAATGATGAAATCCAATTGACCATTCTCCCTCTAGATATTTAATTTCCAATCTTAAAATGTTTTTGAATTAAATACTCATCAATCAAAATCCTGACCATTCTCCCCCTTTTGTTATCATCAAAAGGATAATAGAAATCGAAATAGTGACAAATTTAGACTATAAATATAAATTCAAATTCATAGAGAGAATATATATCGCGAATCCCATTTAATCAAACAAAAATCATAATAATCATTAAATCAGAAGCAAATTTCACTTTCATAATGAATGGATTTACGACGGATATTATAGAATGAGGTGAATTCAATAAAATTGAATATTTGAATATGAATTTCGAAGATTTTAATTAAGCTTAAAATGTGTTAAGCACTTGCTAACCACGCATAGCCCAAAGGTCTTTTAAATGGGGTTAGTAGTAACTTAACTTTATCATCTCTAATGAGTTCCATCCATGCACAGCCCAAAGGTATTTTAAGTGAGAATGGAATCACATAGAGATTAAGGTAACTCACCCATGCACAACCGCGAGGACTTTTAAATGGGAGTGAATACCAAGGATAAATTATTTATTTATTTTTAATTCCAAGAATAATTAGAACTCCCCAAATTAAATAAAACCATGATAAATGACAGAAATATGGTAGATATAGAAGATGGTCGTGGAAACAAGCTCTAATTCAAAAATATTATAAAATATGTCCAATCATTATAAGATTTAAAAAAACATCTCCTCTAGTTATGAATTATACCATAGCCACAACTCATCACAATTTCGTAAATCTATTAACAATTTTGATGAGTCACAAAACAGTTCAAATCCAATCAATAATTTCAATTTTTGAATAAAGAATCAAAAATAATTTTTAAATTGAAAATGTCAATTTCAAGAGGAGTTTTTGAAAATATCAATGCAAGTTTGAAAATCAATTCAAAAATCAATTAATAGAATATGAAATTATCTAATATTTCTAATGCTGATTGCTCCTAGACAATTTTAAAACTACTTTATATTTAATTCAAATTTTCTATGGAATTTAAAGATACTTAATCACTGATTTTTCAATTTATCGTCCAGTCAGCAAGATATTCAAACGAATCAAATCAATTTCCTTATCAGAGCAGCACAAGATCATTTCCAAAGCAAGAATCATAAGTGAAACTTTCAAAGAATTTTTTGAACAAGAACAAGAAACTGTCAGCGATCAAAACTGAAGATAATTATTTGAAATCACTTGAGAAAAAGTCTAATTTTTATAATTCAAGAAATTCAACAATCAATAATGAATGATTTCAAAATCAACCAAGTAAAAAATAAAGAAAATAAAAACTAAAAAAGGAAAATAAACTAAAAAGGGAAAAAATTATGAGTTTAGAGATCATACCCGACTTATCATAATCGATGTGATTCAATGAATCTCCAACTCTGAATCTATGGCTAAGGAACTCCAAACAATTCAATAAAATGGAACAATTTGAATTTTTATCTTTTAAACACAATTGTTTCTTAGCCTATCCCTGGTACTTAAATGTTTATAGGATCGAGTGGTCTAACAAAAATTGTTTTACCACTCTTATCTTCGTTTACATGTTTTGGTACCCAAACCCGTTTATATAACAATCCATCACTATCCACTAATGTACCCTTTTGATCCCAAATTCATTTAGATTTATTCAAATTCATTTGGTTATATTTTGGAATCCAAAATCATTTAATTGAATTTTTTCTAAAGGAGTTTTCATATCGTTCATGATTTAAAAACCCTTTGAAATTATTAGAGTTCAAAATTTTAATTTGATCAATTTCAAAGTCATTTAAAGGATTTTTAAAATCATTAGGATTATGTTTTTCAACTGTATCAAATCCAAAACCACGTCCCTTTTTATTCTGAACAAAAAATTGATTTTTTAACAACATATTCAATGATTTCTCTCCTTTAGAAAATTTAGTCAAAGGTCGTTGAATTTTAAATTTACGATCGCTATTTTCTTTCATTAAACTTGAACAATGATTAATAGCGATTTTCCTCTTTTCAGCATCGGTTTGTTTTAAAATCAAATTTTCGTTTCTAAGTGCTTTGATTTCAGCATTGGACTAAGAAATTTCAATTTCAAATTGGTTTCGCTTTTCGGAATCAAGTTTTTCAAATTCTTTAAGCTTTTCAATTTCCTTTTCAAAATCATGATTTTCGTTCTTTAAATTCATGTTTTAACTTTTAAGTAACTCAAAATTAGTTTTGAATTTCAAAGAATCGTTACTCAAAAATCAACATTTTCCGCATTCTGAAAACGGTGAATTCTTAACTTTTTCAAGTTTTCTTTCTAAACTGTTATTTTCTTGAACTAGTTTTGTAATGACCTGGTTTTTTGGGACTTTGGTTATCGACATAAACTCAATGACGACAAACCAAACATCGAAAAATACCGGTAGTTAGTGAAAGAAATTAGAGGGTGGGAATAGATAAGATAGAAACTTAGAGTAGAAGAAGTAGAACAACACAACATCAGAGTAATACGAACCTCACAGCTGAACGAATGACATATAATATATAACATAACTTTGAAATATAAATCTGTACTTGAATATACATATCATTTCCAAATTACAACACTTACAACACAGCGGAAATAAACAATAGCTATATGATCTTGAAGCCTCCTGCTCCAGCCCTTCGTGTATTTGTAAATCCCGACTATTTGACTGCCCGTACAAAATTGGGCACCCAAGAGTTTGGGGAAAACAAAACACCACGGGTATACAGCTAAGAGAAACGAATTTCTCCGCTACCAAACGTAAATACATTTGAAGAGATCAACTTACGCGATCTATTAAATATACTCTGTCAGACATTCTTCCACACAGATCGTCCTGGGATTGGACAAACCGAATGCACTATTCAATGCAAACATCTTAGGCAATCTTTACCTAAGATTTATATAACAACCCTGGCGCTTTACTCCATCTTCAATTATCTTTGGCATATATGATTCGCAATGCTTATGCCAATATGGAGTGGTTCTTCGGATAAAAATCCAACCGGTCTCTCCATATTAACAACGTTAAAATGGTAGGAAACTTCGATAGTCGGTGAGTAAACTATCAAAGAAAAACATGTGCACAAACAACGATATTATTTCCAAACGGAAATTATATCGATCAATTATCATTTAACATTTATCTCTTTAGTTCATTAATTTACTTATCTCCTGTTTCCATATATTCTAAATTCTTATTCTATTATCAGAAAACAATTCTGATTCTTATTTGGAAAACATTTCCAAAACCCCATCACTTGGTTTAAACCGATGTTTAAATCAAACATCGCCATGCCAACTCAAACCATTTCACTTATTAACTAAATTTACTTAACCATCCTTTACTATCAAAACCTTACCATTCCTTAGTTAAGAAGGAAGTCAATCAAGTTGAGATATAATTACCTCTCAGACCTTAACTGAACAACGTTTTAACTTCGAAATAGTCAAAGTTTATCTTTAAATCTTTAACAAACTTCTTTACGAAACTCACTTTCAAATAATCTCTATTCGATAACTCCTTCCTTCGAATAACTCTATTCAGTTAACTCTTATCAATTAACTCTATTGGATTAACTCGTTTTGATTTAACTCCAATTGATTAACTCTATTGGATTAACTCTTTTTGATTTAACTCTAATCGATTAACTCTATTGGATTAACTCTTTTTGATTTACTCTAATCGATTAACTCTATTGGATTAACTCTTTTTGATTTACTCTTTTCTCTTAACTCCTTTCGAATAAACTATATTCGAGAACTTCTTTAATTCTATTCGAATAAACTATATTCGATTAATTCCTTTAATTCTATTCGAATAACCTATATTCGATTACTACTTTAATTCTATTCGATTAAATTATATTCGATTACTCCTTTCGAATAACTAGATTCGATAACACCTTTCGAATAACTAGATTCGATAACTTATTTCGAATAACTAGATTCGATAACTCCTTTCGAATAACTAGATCCGATAACTCCTTGCGAATAACCAATATTCGATTAACTCACTTCGAATAACCAATATTCGATAACTCCTCTTCGAATAAATTATATTCGATAACTCTTTCGAATGAACTATATTTGATTACTCTTCTCGAATAAACTATATTCGATTACTCTTCTCTCGAGTACACTATATTCGATTACTCTACTCGATTTATTCCATTTGAATAACTCTAACTGGTTAACTCTAACTGGTTAACTCTAACTGGTTAACTCTAACTGGTTAACTTTAAATCTAACTGGTTAACTTTAACTGATTAATTCTAACTGGTTAACTTTAAATGATTAATTCTAACGATTAATTCTAACTGATTTACTCTATTCAATTAACCTTAACCGAATAACTAATATTTGATTAACTAATATTCGATTAACTCTTTTGAATTGACTCCTTTGATTTATTCCTTTGAATTATTTCTTTGAATTATTCCCTTGAATTATCCCTTTGAATTATCTCCTTTTCTATTTGTTTACTTAACAAATAACTATTCCCTTTTCAATTCTATTTATTTAACCAATAAATATTTCCTTTTTATCTTTCTATTTATTTTCTAAATAAATATCTCATTTATAACATTCTATTTATTTCCTATAAATAAATATTTCCATTTAATCTATTTGTAATGTTTTACAAATATTTTCTTTCCAATTCCATTTGAAAATGTTTTACAAATGTTTTCCTTTTATTTCTATTTGTAATTTTTTTACAAATATTCCTTTTTCTATTCAATTTGTAAATGGTTTACAAATATTTCTCTTTCTATTTGTTTGACAAATATTTTCCTTTTTATTTCCTATTTATTAATCAAATAAATATTTTCTTTATCTTTCCTATTTATAAATATTCCATTTATAAATATTTCCTTTTATAAAATCTTCTTTGATTTTATAAATATTTTCTCTTTTATAAAATCCTTTGGTTTTATAAATAATTTATTTTCATGTTCACTTTGAAAATCCCCTTTTTCACATTCTGGTATCACTTATGGTATTTATCCTATCAAATCACAATGACCAATATCATCCATATACACAAACTCGACAACATATTTTATCTCACATCATATATCACAATATATGAAACAAAACAGTATTTTATATATTGAGGAACCCAGTTGTTCCTTCCCACCTGTTTCCCTACATCACAGATGTTAAACAACACAAATAACATAAATTTAAAATATTCTGATAAATAGAATCAATATTCTATTAACGATTTATATATATATCGTTATCTATAATTTCAACCAATACACAAGCAATTAAACCAAATAGTTAACACATAGCAATCAACAGATGATTTACAGTTCTAAAAGTACGTTATAAAAATATAACTGTTCAGAGTTGGTGAGTTTTACTCACATTTCGCGTTAACCGTTAAATAAAGATTTGCGTCTGTTGATTTAGATGGACAATTCCATGGTGTAGCTCTCGTCCATACGATTCCAGCGAATCCGGTTTCACTGAATTTGGTTAACGTATGCACAAGTTATACAATATACAAGTACTCAAATTGTTTTAAATAAAAATAAAAACTAATTTAAGGAAGTTGGGCCTTAACCTCATTGAACCCGACCCGTTTCCCCTTAGCCCACTTGCTTATTCCTTGATCTCCTTCTTCCACATCTTAACCTCACGAGCTCCAGCTAAATCCTCAAGGCCATTTCGAAACCTTCCTTCCTCCACCGCTCCTCCTATTCACTACCGTTCACCAAACTGAAATCACCCTAAGAATCCTCATCGACCACTCAATCTCTCCCTACCCAAAACAATTAGTTCGATCCTCATCTCCACAATCGCGATACCCAAAATTTCCACGCATAGACTTATGACAAAAAGTTGAACAAAAAAACCCAACAAAGTCTTCAACAGTCGCGTTTTTCCTTTACGAATTCAAATCTGACCTCCATTGTACTCATTTCCTTCTCTGCTAGCCGCGACATTCAACCCTAGCTTCCTGAACTCCTCGCCGGAAAACAACCCCGCGAAGAACAAAGGCAGTGAGACCTTTAAAACTCACATAGAAATGTAGACAGACCTCTCAGCAACTCAAATAAATAAGTGTTAAAATTTATAGCATTTGTTTTGATTTTCTTACTTTGGATTTTGCTTGAAGAACGAGAAAAAAAGAAATGGCGGAAAAGATTTGGCCAGAAGAGAAAATTAGGTCTTTTGGGAGGTAGTTAAGGATTATATATAACCCATCAAAATATCTAGATATTTTATTTTGCATTATTTTATGTTATTTTTAAGCCAATGCTATTTTTATTAGTCGTCTAAAATTCCTGTAATCACATAAAGTACCCAAAAATAACAGACTGGACAAACTGCTAGAGTTTGACATTACAGACCCAACGAAATTGGTTTCGTCGAATTCCGACTTCGTATACTCACACAACGTATTTTTAATCATCAAAATACTGACTGTTTTTCATATTAAAATCCCGTACGACCACATACTGACTTCAAAAATCACGGAAATTGAAATCTAGCAATAATTTAATACTATGGATGCAACAAAATTAGTTTCGTCGAATTCTGAGGTCATTTGCAAAACTGGCTATTTTTAAAGCTCTAAATAACCCTTTTAAATATAGAAATCTATTTAAAAATAATTAAATTTAATATTTAAAAATAAATATTATTGTATATATTCGCAATAGATTATCATACAGCTTCAGAATATTCCTATATGAATTTCTAGCTCGATATTTCAAATCCCGATATAAATCGATATTCGATTTATAATGGAATTCCATTTTAAATATAAATAAATCATTATAAATTATAAAGGAATTCTACAGTGACTTTTCTAAATTTGATTTGGACATAAATCAAAATCTACACAACGAAATCTCGATTTTTCTCTTCCACTAGAAATATATACTGCCCTAGCTCCACACGTTTCTTGTTTCACAGAAATCTGACTTAAAACGGATCCTGTATTTCCAGTTGAAGTTCGAAACGCCAAATCGCGAAATGCCATGCCATTTCGAGCTCAATTTTAGTTATATTGAAATTTCTACCTTCAACTGACGATTATAAATATATTCGTCGATATAATTCAACATAAACTGCATTATATATTTTAAATTGTCCAATTCACACCATATAATGGATTCTTTTATTTCCGATTATTTTGGAAATATATATATTATTCTATTATTTATATTAATTAAATATAAGTATTATTTGACTCTGGTTATCGATATCGCCACTCGATATTTAATAATTAAATTAATAAATTATTCGACTGCTAAAAATGCGGGTCATTGTAATCTTTCCCCCTTAAAATAATTTCATCCTCGAAATTGCTAAGCTAGAAGAATGTTACTAACTCTACTAATTAGATTCAAACATCTTCAGGTTTTACTTCTTAACTTCCATTTTAACTGAACCATTTAAATTCCAATTAAATTATTAATTCTTTCCGACTTACTAAAATTTTCAAAAATTATGAAAATTTTCTAATACATTAAATTTTCAGAAAATTTCGCCATAACCCCCTTTGTACAACACTATTTGTAAAACCACAACTTGCCTCTCTAGGCTTTCTCCAACCCAAAAGAAAATCAAATAGCCAAGCGGCTTGCCAATTCGGCTCATAAAAATCTCATATCCAATTAATATAAACTTGTAACTTTTTGTTAGGCATATCATTTTATCCTTTCCGTCTGCCACCAATTCTGCATATACCATGCCATACCAATCAACTCCAAACAGTTTATATCCTCAACCCAAATCCCATTCTCAACTCAAGTTTCATTCTCGATTTTCAAATTCTTATCTCACCAACTCAATTCCATTCCAGATTATATTTAACTTTGTCTAAGTTAAATTCCAATATATATATTCACTTTCACTATTTTAATCTATTTAACTTCACAAGTTAAATTTAAACTCTAGAATTAAAATTCCTGGGTTTATTTCAAATAGATTCGAAATCATAATACCAATTCAAAACCTTTGAATTTCTGAACACCTTGTTTTCGTAAAACAAATTTGAAAACAAAATCTTTGGTAGTAATCCGTCACTTATAAATCGAAAAAGAACACCGGTGATGCAACTGTCATCATCAGAATCTACTTTCCAATGATCAGGTGAGTTCAATACTATACCACTTTCAAAATCATTTCTACATACTTCCATTTTGAAATCAGTCCAAAACATCATTTCAATGCTTGTAACAAATTTAAAATCACCTAGGATTTTAAAATTCACATATATTTAATCCATGTACTTTCACAAACACTTCTGCAAATTTTCAGGTTTAAATTTCAATTCTGATTTAATTTCAGATTTAACTCATTCGTAACACTTATACGAATCTTGATTGGTTATTTACATAACCGTTTCACTTTTATAATCTTACTTGATTATAATAACAACCAATATACTATATTATTTCCAATATGGATACCAAAATATAAATTGGGTACAATTATTCCATTTAACCTCTTTTCAAAACATACCATGTTGGTTCATCGTATTCAAGTGTTTATAAACACTTAACAATACAATTTGCATTACTGTATCGACCAGAATTCATAAACTACTCGACCAATAAAGCTCCACGATATAAAATAGATTTTATATCAAATAAAAAATACGTTCACTCGTATATATACACTCAACTCAATCTAGTGTATTATTAACCCCATCTCTACCGAGTCACGCCACAGAGCCATGGACCTTAAGCTCTGAAACCAACTGTAACAACTCAGTTTTTAGGGACTTTAGTTATCTACATAAACTCAATGACGACTAACCAAACATAAAAAAATACCGGTATTTAATGAAAGAAATTAGAGGGTGAGAATAGATAAGATAGAACTTAGAATAGAAGAAGAAGAAGAACACAACATCAGAGTAACATGAACCTCACACCGGAGCGAATAATGTATAATATATAACATAACTTTGAAATATAAATCTGTACTTGAATATACATATCATTTCCAAAGTACAATATTTACAACACAGCAGAAATAAACATAGCTATATGATCCTGAAGCCTCCTGCTACAACATTTCACGTGTCTGTAAATCCCGACTACTTGACTGCCCGTACAAAATTGGGCACCCAAGAGTTTAGGGAAAATAAAACAAAATAAACTTCGGGTCAGTCAGGGGACTGTTATGAGTGAAACAGTTTAAAACAGTTTGAGCCATTAAACGATATCTCATAAGACCACGCCGTATAACGAAACGGATTTTACCTTATGAGAATCCAAATTATCTTTATATCAAAAACCTTTTGATATTATAATAATGTCTATCAACCAAAATATAATGATCATCTTACAGAATCGATTTCATCTCACGTTCTACATATATAGTATACAATCAAAACCGCAAGCATGTATTGGGTAATGGATTTCCAACTATGACAAGGTTTGGAACCACCTTTCGCTAGTGTATCTCTAGAGAGGATACACTGGGTTCAACAAGAAAATCTTGCAACCCGGCCACACAAGACCGACCACTCATTTCGCTTGAGTGTATCGAATGTATATCACCAACGGTTGGGATCAGCAACTGTTTCTCGAATGGGACAGCATCGACAATAGATTTTTAAAAGTAAATGCAACTCTAGATCAGGTGATTATACACCCAAATAGGTGCGACCTACATAGCCATGCTGCCTGCCTGACTTTTGTCATTTCCGGATGTGAGGCTAGAGGCCACGCATATCTCTGACAGATCACACGTTTATTCACTTTGAATGTCACATCGTCATACCCGCCAAATCACAAATTGATTTTCCGAAAAATACCATGGGTACACAGCTAAGAGAAACGAGTTCCTCTGCCACCAAATGTAAATACGTTTGAAGAGATCAACTTACGTGATCTATTAAATATACTCTGTCAGACATTCTTCCATGCAGGTCATCCTGGGACTGGACAAACCGAAGGCACTATTCTGTACAACCATCTTAGGCAATCGTTACCTAAGATTTATACAACAACCCGCGCTTTACTCCATCTTCAATTATCTTTGGCATATATGATTCACAACGCTTATGCCAATACGTAGTGGTTCTTTGTATACAAATCCAACCGGTCTCTCCATATTAACAACGTTAAAATGGTCGAAAACTTCGATAGTCGTTAAGTTAACTATAAAATAAAAACACGTATGCAAACAACGATATTATTTCCAAATGGAAATTATCGATCAATCATAATTGAACATTTATCTCTTTAGTTCATTAATTTACTTATCTCCTGTTTCCATATATTCTAAATTCTTATTTTCTTTTATCAGAAAACATTTCTGATTCTTATTTGGAAAACATTTCCAAAACCCCATCACTTGGTTTAAACCGATGTTTAAATCAAACATCGCCATGCTAACTCAAACCATTTCACTCATTAACTAAATTTACTTAACCATCCTTTACTATCAAACATTACCATTCCTTAGTTAAGAAGGAAGTCAATCAAGTTGGGTTTTAATTACCTCTCAGACCTTAACAACGTTTTAACTTCGAAATAGTCAAAGTTTATCTTTAAATCTTTAACAAACTTCCTTACGAAACTCACTTTTGAATAATCTCTATTCGATAACTCCTCCCTTCGAATAACTATATTCGACAATCTCTCTTATGAATAACTAGATTGAAACCTATCTTCGAATAAACTATATTTGATTAACTCTATTCAATTAACTCTTATTAGTTAACTCTATTGGATTAACTCTTTTTGATTTAACTCTAATCGATTAACACTATTGGATTAACTCTTTTTGATTTAACTCTAATCGATTAACTCTATTGGATTAACTCTTTTTGATTTGCTCTAATCAAATAACTCTATTGGATTAACTCTTTTTGATATACTCTTTTCACTTAACTCCTTTCGAATAAACTATATTCGATAACTCCTTTAATTCTATTCGAATAAACTATATTCGATTAATCCTTTAATTCTATGCAAATAAACTATATTCTATTACTCCTTTCGAATAACTTGATTCGATAACTCCTTTCGAATAACTAGATTCGATAACTCCTTTCAAATAACTAGATTCGATAACATCTTTCTAATAACCAATATTCGATTAACTCACTTCGAATAACCAATATTCGTTAACTCCTCTTCAAATAAATTATATTCGACAACTCTTTTCGAATGAACTATATTCGATTACGCTTCTCGAATAAACTATATTCGATTACTCTTCTCTCAAATACACTATATTCGATTTATTCCGTTTGAATAACTCTAACTGGTTAACTCTAACTGGTTAGCACTAACTCTAACTAGTTAACTTTAACTCTGAATGGTTAACTTTAACTGATTAATTCTAATTGATTAATTCTAACTGATTAATTCTAACTAATTTACTCTATTCGATTAACTCTAACTGAGTAACTAATATTCGATTAACTCATTTCGATAAACTCTTTTGAATTAACACCTTTGATTAATTCCTTTGAATTATTTCTTTGAATTATTCCCTTGAATTATTCCTTTGAATTATTCCTTTGAATTATCTCCTTTTCTATTTGTTTACTTAACAAATAACTATTCCCATTTCAATTCTATTTATTTATCCAATAAATATTTCCTTTTTATCTTTCTATTTATTTTCTAAATAAATATCTCATTTATAACATTCTATTTATTTCCTATATATTTCCATTTAATCTATTTGTAATGTTTTACAAATATTTTCTTTCCAATTCCATTTTGTAAATGTTTTACAAATGTTTTCCTTTTTATTTCTATTTGTAATTGTTTTACAAATATTTCTTTTTCTATTCTATTTGTAAATGTTTTACAAATATTTCTCTTTCTATTTGTTTGACAAATATTTTCCTTTTATTTCCTATTTATTAATTGTTAGCCTGCTTTGTGACCAGACTGTCCAAAGCCGAAGAACTCTATCAGGAAGGCCACTCAGGGCTTGAGTATGACCTACCAGAGATCGACATCTGCTTGGACGAAGTAACGAAAGATGGGAAAACTCGTATTTCTGTGCACATAAGCTTCGGGTTGGATTCCACCATTTCGGATCAAGCTAAAGCGAATATTTCTGACCAACCAAACCGGATCGGGTAAACCGGATCGGGTAATTCGGATCGGGTAAACCGGATCGAGTCACCCGGATCGGGTTATTCGGATCGGGCCAACCGGATCGGGTCTGTACCCCTAACCGAATTCTGGGCAGCTAAAGACCATTTCCCCATGTTCTCCACTACTTCCGAGATTTTACTCTGAAGCTGCCACGTGGCCACTCAACCCTAACTGAATTTCTACCTATAAATACACATACAACACATCATTGAAGGGGACTTTTTTGGCCTCAAGGAAGCTCTATCTATTTCGGCCATGGCTACCAACGAAGAAACTTCATCCTCTTTAATAAAATCAATGAATTCGGAGAGTATTATTCATTGTAATTGAGTGCTTGAGCGTCAATACTCATTGTATTTGTAATTTCTGAATAAATTGAGAAGCTATGAAGTGGATGTAGGCTTGTTAACGCCGAACCACTATAAATTCCGTGTGTTGATTGATTTTTCTTGCTTTCTGTTCATGATTCCTCATTATTCTCTACAAAACATTATCAATTAGGTGTTAGGACCATTTTTTGGTCTAACATTTTGGTGCTTTCACTGAGAAATGAATATTCTCATCTTTTCGGATTATTTATCTACTGTTTGGATCTCCAAGTCTGAAGAGATAATCCGTATTCTCATCACTTTCGAAGCTTTCGACGATTTCAGTAGTTCTACACAAAGCATAGATGTCTCTGGAATGAAGTCATGGGTTCGAAAAGATTCGCCCAGCACAGCAGCAACGTCCAGCATGGACCTCGACTTCGGATCGGATCAGATGTGTTTCTAGTTCAAACGAAGCGACCGGGTCGGATGCTAATGAAGCTCTTGGATCGGATGTAGATGAAGTGCAGACTAATGTCCATAAGGGGGTCGGATCTGGTCCTACCCGACCTGAAAAACAACCTCCGACCCGAACTAGAGAGGGGGGTCCGAACCGGCCGCTTGCTGATGATGTAACCCCGACCCAATCCAATGACATACCCGATCCAATCCGACCCGAAGACGTCTAACCCGGAGTGGCACAACGAACCGACCCGGGGACAATGCTCCGACCCGACCCGTTGAGCAGGACTCGAATCCAGATGCTGTTGATACTCCGATCCGACCTGGCGATGCATCTCCGAACCGAAGAGGGTGCCACGACCCGAACCGCAGGAAAGTGGAGATGCAGGGTAGGGAAGACCGATCCGAACAGGAGGAGGAGATCCGAACCGGCTCTTTCATATATACCGAACCGACTAGCTAATGACGTCTTTGATCCGACTCGGAGGAACTAGTCCGATCCGACCCGACCTGAAGACAATCTCCAGACCGCAAATTTGAAGGCATGATCCGATCCCGGACCCCCGCCGGCGCTGCGCCCGGACCCGCTGACGGCCTCGCCTTCGGCTCGGAGCACGGCTCGCCTTCGGCTCGACGTATATTTTGACCAACAGTAGTCATCAAAGTTTGTTAATGAAGATAAGGTGGATAATCTAAGAATATGACAGCAAGATGGCAACGACTGGGATTCTTCCCAGAGCCATGGCATTTACTTGCATCAGTAAGCCAATGTGAGGAGCTGTCGATCAAATTCAGCTTGCTATCAATGATAGTATACAAGACAATGCTTGTCCTATAGCAGCTTCCTCTTCCATAGCACTGATGGTGTATAAATTTCACTGATGCAACTACTGTTCCCCTAACGACCAGTGATTACCTTATTTATGTGACTTAAACCTATCCAATCGGTGGAGTACCGAATGACGGTTATATAGAACAGTCCGAGCACTACTCCAAAGATGATTCATATGATCTTAGTGACCATGATTGTCAATAATGGGATACCAGAAAGTAGTTAAGGATCCCAACATCCCCAAGCTACAATTTAATTGAAAGATGTGATGAATGAAATATTTCCCGTGGTTCACCTCCCGAAAAACTCGGCTAACCTTTGCAATGGCTATTTGCTATCGACCACATCGATGAAGACTGATTTCCATCAATAAGGGTTAGGTCAACATACTTTAGTGCCCAGAGTTAGGTACTAGTTGAACCACCATACGCCATGATAGGACCTACGGGCCTTTCTCGGATTATAGCAACTGGACCGCCTTCCAGCCACCATACAACCTTGGTCAAGTGATGAGAGCTCGAGATTAAAGCAGATACGAATCGACCATTAGCTCTCTATTTATCATTTCCATTGTAACATAACGCATGAATATTACTTCAAGTCTCGCAAGCTATGCTGTCGTACTCAAGCTTATCTGATCAAGGTCTAGACTGACTAGCTTCAGCATAATTCAGAGCTTACATTGCACCCTAGTGTCTACTGCTTAGTCCCTACCGAAGCTGGAGCGGGAATGATCCGTGAAGACCAAGTTACTGGAAGAGCCTTCTACTTGGCTGGATAGAATATGCTATGCAACGGAGATGTCATGAAACCCAAAAATGCTTCCCCTCGTGATGAGATCGAGTGTGAATTAGGCATGGGTTTAGCAAGCAAAGAAGACATCGCAGAAAGAGTTGCGCGATGATCTGCCCGAAGACATAGACCCTAGAAAAGATGAAGATTCGGGATGCAAGAGGGCAACATCTAACGAAGGAACCTCCCAAAGATTGAAAAGCTCTTTTACAGCTTGTTGATTGCTTCGGGAAAACTCCGACCATTGATCAGATGGAAGTTGATCTAGTGTTGGAGACTAAACACAAAAGAGAATAATTGACAACCCCCATAAGAAACTTCCTACAACACGGAATGCTTTCGGCAGGGAGAATAAATGGCATACCATCGTTCGTTATGCCTCAAGATATGACATGCAAGGTGACATTGCTTATTTCCTTTGAAAGGTTACCCCGAGATAGATATTAACGAGTCTCATTGCTCAATTCATTGCCCTGAATGATTCGACAAAATCACTAATCAGCCTCCCGCTAGTTGGAAGATGAACGCCAATGAAACTTTTGACGAATGACGTTTTGGAGTTAAAAAGTGAAGATTCACTATCTCACTCCCTTCATCGAGTATTAGTCAAGTAACTCGTGCCCCAGACGCTGGGGGCAACTGGAGATTCGAATGTCAATTGCTCGTGACTATATCATCTAATTCAAAGCTGATACATCACGGGCTTGCATAATCGACTACCTCAGCCTTGCCCGAAGTAAAAGTTTAGAGGACTTAAGCCAGGATACTGATTGATTATCTGTGCATTAGATCTTATTCCCGTCGTGGGATTGAAGGCGTATTTACGGATGGGTGAGATATGACTATCCCCATAGAAGCCATTTCCTATTTCCCAGCATGGAAAGTGCAAAAGTTCTTATAAGCATGGGTCCATTATTATCCTGCCAATTATTGTCCTGGCACCAATGTGATGATATGATACCATTATCAATACATACATGACTCCCTGACATTCAACCCTTGCCCTTAGCATGGGTGCAAAAAGGCGATTTAAAGGAGACATGACCTTGTCATTCGCTTACAATATTTTCCTAGTTGTCTTTATCACTCCAAGACCACAATCAAGTCATCCCTGGCAGAGATTGGGCAAGGCAAAATGGACATGCAGATAACATGCAATGCCATTTTCACACAGAATCATATTCATTCCTTTAACAGGACTACTCTTTAACCATGACTCTTATATTTGCATCCTTATTGAGTTATTGATGTAATTAACTCAGATGAAATAATATGTGGATGGTGTAGGTACCTAGGATTTGATACCGATCAGACTTCTAACACCCGCATATAGAGTTATGGAGCAATATCATGACAAGCTTGACTGAACCGCTCGTTTAAAATGTCACACTCTCCGCCTAAAAGAGGTTGTATAGCTGAAGGTGGATCTGAGATGACATCCATTCCTAGAATCATACGTGGAAGAGCTAAAGATAATTATGCATTGAATTTAGCATTTTAAAGTTGGAATTCGATTTCAGATAGATGCAATTCGACCATCTATATGACTCAGTCCTATGTTTGACACCATCAGATTACATGAATCCAAATAAAGGAGGCAGCATTGCCCCTTGATATGCTTACTTTTCAATCATGCAATTTACTTTTACATGCTTCCTGAGTTATGGACATGACTAACTCATGCGATATGAATGATGCAGGTACCCGAAGTTTGGTGCCAATCACTCCTCCCATAGATTGATCGGAGGAACGCAAAGCTTTGGCCAACGTCTTTTGACTGTTTGCCCGACTAACTCTAATCCTCAGAGATTGGATAGAAGTACCAACCTAGGACGAGGGTGATGGGTGTGCCATGATTGAAAGATCGCTTGATCCGTGACTCTAGCTCTCATGATTTGAAAGAACATTTAAAGGACAATATTGCAGCTTTCGACCAAACTTCATCCCACGAGTTGACGGGATGAGAGAGACTTGATCACTGCAAACAACCACCTTTACCCATGAATCCGAAATTATGAGGTAGCGCCTCGGCGAGTGTGATCCGACCGCTTGCCCAAAAAGCTCCATCCGCCAGAGTGAAGCGTGGAGTAAGGACTAAAATCGAGTTTGAGAACGACACTCGAGATGTCAGACTCCTAGTCTTTGAAATAGATTGAAGAAGGAGCACCAAGGCGAATGGCATGACCGTTCGCCTGGACAACTCTAACTCTCATGACTCGAGAGAGAGTATAAAGGACGGGAAAACGACGTCCATAACTCTAACTCTCATGACTCGAGAGAGAGTATAAAGGACGGGAAGACGACGTCCGTAACTCTAACTCTCATGACTCGAGAGAGAGTATAAAGGACGGGAAGATGACGTCCTCAAGGCGTGAAGGTGCACCACGATTAAAAGACCGCCCTGATTCCACTCTACCCTTGGCATCCGACGGGAGAGTATAAAGACGCCAGAGACTAGCTCCACAAGAACTCCTACCCTGCTGAAGGATCGGGGAGCAGATTGAAAGCTGAGTTCGAACTCTATCCTAGGCATACGACAGGAGAGCATAAAGGCATGTTGACTAAATGCCATAAAAGGGCTCCTACCCCGCTGTAGTATCGGGGGCAAGAGTGAAAGCTGAGCCCGAACCTTTCATGTCCGGGCATGGGGGGCAATGCACTATCGATCTTAATCAATCCCAAACAGGCCCTGGCCAGGCCCTTTATTCATGACACACATCACCCCCATTTTTAGATAAATTCTATATGATTAGCTAGATATTATTTGATTTCAGGGGTTTTTGAATTGGAACCCTTGTTTGATTGTGATGTGCTTTATTACCTATTGCTTAGGGATTTGCTTTGTTTATTGAGTGCAGGCTTGTACAAGATAACAAGACAAGAATGTGAGCGCCGCACTCGCAACAACCACAGCAGGCTGGTGGAAAACAAACAAAGGGCCACGTCCAGAAGGCTGATGCTGATGCCTAATGCTAAACTTTTCATGCGACTCAAGGCGACGACCGAAAGGAGGCCTTGAGAGTGAACTGTTTAATAATGTGTCACGCGACTTAAGGCAACGACCGAAAGGAGGCCTTAAGAGTGATATATCAAATAAACATACACACCCATGTATGACTAGCCATAGCCCAAGTGCAACGACGAGTGCCACCTCGCAAATATATTGAATAGAAAATGTGATCACTCGAGCACTTGGATAACTCAATCACATAAGCTTTGAAAACAATGTCCCCCTTCCGTGCATCCACGTCTAAATTTAAAAGGGATGTGATATAACAACCGACCTTTCTCTATTACCCCCGGACTAGGGCCGCACTGCTGAAAATATTCATAAATGTTATATGTCTGTGTCTAACTTATACCTCGATCTTGACAGGCTGCTTGAGGACCACGAAATGGATGCAGAGTGAATGTCCATTTGCTAGTCCGGACCGACTTCCCAGTTGAAAGACCCCATGTAAAGGGAGATGCCGTTTCTTTGACCTCTAACTTGCGAGGAGGCAAATTGCCTAACACTCAAACTCAAAGGCTAAGAAGAAGGAAGATAGAAATTTCTTCCGTGCTGAGGATATTGGCGTAGAAGGCGCTTGGAACGAAGGAAGTCAGCAAATTTCTTCTTGCAATGATCCCTCAGCATGTCAAGCTAGATATGAAATATGTGGTACCCTCGCTGATTTGAGAACTCAGATGGCTCGATGAGACAAACTTCTCTGGAAACGACAGAAAATGATGGATAACTTTTCTACTTGGATAGATGGAAGGCCGAGTAATTACGACTTACTCGCTGGAGCGAGCACCATGGAAATTCAAGCGACAACGAACTTGGCTCAAACACTCCCTGCTCCATGGTCCAGATCATATGGGACCCTAGGACAAGTTGGCATAGTCGTCTTTAATAAAACAAGATGCAAACAACCTCCTCCCAGGCATTTGTAGAATGCAACTTCCGACTGTAACATTTTGGATGAAAACGATGGATATGCAAGAGCCACCGAGAAATTAAACGAAGCCCGACCAACCTTTGCTCCAATTCGGAGGAATGTTTAAAATCCAGCTCAACCTCAACATGAGGCTCCCCATGTAGGGGGAAGACGAGAGCATTCGAGAAAGCTATAGTCTAACTTCATTGCCATCCGACTCCGAACCTCAAAGCTTGGATGGGAGACCAAGGACTAACATGAGCTGGACACGAATAAATCATTTTCTATCAAACTCTAACTCACAGCTCGATGAGGGAGTATGAATTCAGAGAATACGTGGATTTGATGACCACCGTTTAGTAAAATCCCCATGGATGGGGAGTACAGGATAAGAGCTTCGAACATCATCATCTGACAATCTGCCAGCTTTAGACACATTTACGATTATCTGAGCTTCACAATAACCCAGACTATAAGCAGAAGAATGGCTCCTCAAGAGCAACCCGCATACATCCAAGAAGCGGATCACCATCCAGAATTAAAAAACTGAAGCCTGATTGACTGCTATTACATATGCACAACCAAGAAGCCAGAAACCGGCTTCCACCCAATTTAAGACTTCATACCGGGGGCACTAGCGCTAAATTAGGTAATTAGCGACAACTTCTCAAAGATGAGGGCCAAATTGGCAACATTAATTGATGCTTCAACAGAGATCAAGCGAGACCCTACATGCATTCCTTGAAAGATTCAACGCCACAGTGGCATCGGTAAATCGACCTGGACCATATATAGTGTTGATTGCTGTAGTATCCGGTATTCTGGATATCTCAAACTTCAAAATCTCTTTGCATCGAGACCCACCAAGAGGACTTGACGGATTCACCTCTGAAACAAACCTCGGTATCTCTCTACCATGAGATTCTCCTAGAAACGTTGGAAAATCCTATCCTGAGACAGACAGATTCGTGCAATAAGAGTGTGCTAATGTTGAAATGGATGATCTCAATGTCTTCACGACAGAATGAAGCACCATCTGACTCTTGAAATAATAAAGGAAAAAGGAAAGCCGCAGGAAAGAATAACAGGAATTTACAATTCTGGAAATGACCAATGTCATTAATCGGGCCCGCGGTCTTGATTGTCAAGCTTAATGGAACCAAGCATGGGTGATAGACTCAACAAGACTATGGTGGCTATTTCGGATTATGCCAAAGCGTGAACAAAGGAGCTCGAATAACTCACTAACGACATTCGCTCGCTTGCAAGATTGACGAGCTTACTCAACTCTGCAGCTGATGCGAGAAGAGTATCTAAGTTTGCTGATATACTCAATAAGGCGACACTGCTTTCTGGCTAAACATATGGGTTGACCCCAACGCGAATGTGATTCGACCATTCGCATATACAACTCCAACCCTTGATGACTTGGCAATGTGCACATAATGACACAGGGTGACTAAGATTGTTGAACCTACATATCTAACCCGATGCGGCAGAAAAAAGTATAAAGGCTAAAAGATTGGATGTCTGATTGACCTATCATAACCCCCGACAATGCTGGGGGCATAAGCACTGACTTCGCTCGTCCTCCACTAATGCTAGGAACATCAACTTCAATCGACAGATTGACTTTAAACATGACCCTGACTCAATGCATGATTCAGAACATATGCATTATATCTTTAGAATATGACGTGATTCATCCCGACCATCCAAGTGAGCGAAATTACGGATCAAGCAAGAATTCAAAGACTTGATCTGCAACTGCATCAAATGGAGAGTATGATGAACTCCTCTGCTGCCTTACAATTGTGATAATCCTACCAGCTATTGGCTTGCATGTTTTCAACAACATCTCGTACTGACTCGTATGTGATCACGGGACTATAAAACAATCTGAAGTGATCATGGCTTTCGGATGCACTATTATTACGATTAGATCCAATCATGGAGTCCTAGATTAATATCCTGATATCGAGATAGTCCAAATCCAAGCAAAAATGACAAATTCATATGCCGACTCTGATGCACTCTATCCGAACGGTCCAGATGCTAGCTTAAGATATGAAGATTCTGACACCATACTATGACTTGGACGGCTATTGTATACATTGACTTATACATTAAAGAAATCTTAGCTTAGTAATGCACTTGACTTGTTTTGGAAGATGGCGTCGTTTGGCATCAACTTTTACATGTACGATCTCACACGGGAGCCAAACATACCACATGACCTATGATGAAGGAATTCTACCTCTTGATTCGACGAAGTCTAAACGATTACTTGATCATCTTGACCACTCTAGCAATGAAATTTTGCCCGATAAGCATCAACGGAAGCAATGCGGCATATGACAAGCCATTTATACAGAAAAAGTTCCAAAAAGATTCATCTCGACTTATTCAAAGCACATCTTATTTGCAACAAGATGTACTTTGGGGGGCAAAATGTTAGCCTGCTTTGTGACCAGACTATCCAAAGCCGAAGAACTCTATCAGGAAGGCCACTCAGGGCTTGAGTATGACCTACCAGAGATCGACATCTGCTTGGACGAAGTAACAAAGGATGGGAAAACTCGTATTTCTGTGCACATAAGCTTCGGGTTGGATTCCACCATTTCGGATCAAGCTAAAGCGAATATTTCTGACCAACCAAACCGGATCGGGTAAACCGGATCGGGTCATTCGGATCGGGTAAACCGGATCGGGTCACCCGGATCGGGTTATCCGGATCGGGCCAACCGGATCAGGTCTCTACCCCTAACCGAATTCTGGGCAGCTAAAGACCATTTCCCCATGTTCTCCACTACTTCCGAGATTTTACTCTGAAGCTGCCACGTGGCCACTCAACCCTAACTGAATTTCTACCTATAAATACACATACAACACATCATTGAAGGGGGCTTTTTTGGCCTCAAGGAAGCTCTATCTATTTCGGCCATGGCTACCAACGAAGAAACTTCATCCTCTTTAATAAAATCAATGAATTCGGAGAGTATTATTCATTGTAATTGAGTGCTTGAGCGTCAATACTCATTGTATTTGTAATTTCTGAATAAATTGAGAAGCTATGAAGTGGATGTAGGCTTGTTAACGCCGAACCACTATAAATTCCGTGTGTTGATTGATTTTTCTTGCTTTTTGTTCATGATTCCTCATTATTCTCTACAAAACATTATCAATTGGGTGTTAGGACCATTTTTTGGTCTAACATTAATCAAATAAATATTTCCTTTACCTTTACTTTTTATAAATATTCCATTTATAAATATTTCCTTTTATAAAATCTTTTTTATTTTATAAATATTTTCTCTATAAAATCCTTTGATTTTATAAATAATTTATTTTCATATTCACTTTGAAAATCCCCTTTTTCACATTTTGGTATCACTTATGGTATTTATCATATCAAATCACGATGACCAATATCATCCAAATACACAAACTCGACAACAGATTTCATCTCACATCATATATCACAATATATGAAACAAAATAGTATTTTATATATGGAGGAACCCAGTTGGGACCCTCCAACCTATTTCCCTGCATCACAGATGTTAAACAACACAAATAACATAAATATAAAATATTCTGATAAACAGAATTAATATTCGATTAACGATTAATATATGTATATTGTTATCTATAATTTCAACCAATACACAAGCAATTCAACCAAACAATTAACATACAGTAGATGATTAACAGTTCTAAAAATACATTAAAAAAATATAACTATTTAGAGTTGGTGAGTTTTACTCATATTTCGCGTTAACCGTTAAATAAGGATTTGCGTCTGTTGATTCAGACGGACAATTTATTTCTCTATAAATTGTAACGAGGTCGAATTCCATCCCAGTCAGATCCACGGTGTATCCTTCGTCCATACGATCTCAACAGATCCAGTTTCACAGAATTTGGTTAACGTATGCACTAGTTATACAATATACAAGTACTCAAATTGTTTTACATAAAAATAAAAACTAATTTAAGGATGTTGGGCCTTAACCTCATTGAACGCGGGCCGTTTCCCTTTGCCCACTCGCTTATTCCTTTATCTCCTTCTTCCACGTCTTAACCTCATGAGCTCCATTAAATCATCAAGGCCATTTCGAATCCTTCCTTCCTCCCCCGCTCCTCCTATTCACCACCGTTCACCAAACTAAAATCACCCTAAGAATCCTCATCGTCCTCTCAATCTCACCCTACACAAAACAATTAGTTTGATCCCCATCGCCACAATCGCGATACCCAGAATTTCCACGCACAGACTTGCAACAAAAAGTTGAACAATAAACCTAATAAAGTCTTCAACAACCGCGATTTTCCTTTACGAATTCAAATTTGACCTCCATTGTACTCATTTCCTTCTCTGTTAGCTGCGACATTCAACCCTAGCTTCCTGAACTCCTCGTCGGAAAACAACCCTGCGAAGAACAAAGGCGATGAGACCTTTAAAACTCACATAGAAGTATAGACAGACCTCTCAGCAACTCAAATAAATAAGTGTTAAAATTTATAACATTTGTTTTTTGTTTCTTTTTGATTTTCTTACTTTGGATTTTGCTTGAAGAACGAGAAAAAAAGAAATGGCGGAAAACATTAGACCAAAAGAGAAAATTATGTCTTAAGGGAGGTAGTTAAGGAGTATATATAACCCATCAAAATATCCAGATATTTTATTTTACATTATTTTATTTTAAGCCAATGCTATTTTTATCTATCCTCTAAAATTCCTGTAATTACATAAAGTACCCAAAAATCACCAGACTGGACATACTGCTAGAGTTTGGCATTATGGACCCAACGAAACTTGTTTCGTCGAATTCCGACTTCCTATGCTCACACAGCATATTTTTAATCATCAAAATACTGACTGTTTTTCACATTAAAATCCTGTACGGCCATGTACTGACTTCAAAAATCATGGAAATTGAAATCTAGCAATAATATAATATTGTGGATCCAAAAAAATTATTTTTGTCGAATTCTGAGGTTGTTTGCAAAACTGGCTATTTTTAAAGCTCTAAATAACCCTTTTAAGTGTAGAAATATATTTAAAAATAATTAAATTTAATATTTAAAAATAAATATTATCATATATATTCACAATAGAATATCATACAGCTTTAGAATATTCCTATATGAATATCTAGCTCGATATTTCAAATCCCGATATAAATCGATATTCGATTTATAATTAAATTCCTTTTAGATATAAATAAATCTTTATAAATTATAAAGGAATTCCACAACGATTTTTCTAAAATTTTATTTGGACATAAATCAAAATCTACACAACGAAATCTCGATTTTCTCTTCCACTAGAAAAATATACTCCCCTAGCTCCACACGTTTCTTGTTTCACAGAAATCTGACTTAAAACGGATCCTGTATTTCCAGTTGAAGTTCAAATCGCCAAATTGCGATGCCATTTCGAGCTCAATTTTAATTATAATAAAATTTCTACCTTCAACTGATGATTATAAATATATTTGTCAATATAATTCAATATAAACCGAATTATATATTTTAAATTGTCCAATTCACACCATATAATGGATTCTGTTATTTCCGATTATTTCGGAAATATATATATTATTCCATTATTTATATTAATTAAATATAAACATTATTCAATTCTGGTTGTCGACATCGCCACTCGATATTTAATAATTAAATTAATAAATTATTCGACTACTAAAAACGCGGGTCATTACAAGTTTTAACTTATCAGATTTCAATTTCTTAACTTTTAGTTCAAGAGAATCAATGGTTTTTGTGAGATCGTGACACATTAAAATTAAATCTTTATACGTAAAATTCGATACCTCGCTTGAGTCTTCTTCACTACTTTTAGAATCAGATCATGTTATAAGACACAAATTAGCTTCCTCTTCATCACTTGTAGAAACTTCTTCTCCTTCCTCGTCACCCCATGTAGCAGCCAAAGCCTTCTTCTTCCTTTTGAACTTTTTCTTCTTTTCATTTTTAAGTTGTGGGCAATTTGGTTTGATATGTCCGGGTTTCTTGCAATTGTCGCAAAAAACTTCATCGTCTGAACTTTCTTAGATTTCGGACATGTCAGTTTTTGAATTCTTCTTTTGCGGTTTGTAATTTCCTTTGGCCCACTTTCTCAAAACCATGGCTAGCTCTTCAGCAGGATCATCATCATCACTTTCAACAGCATTATTTAAAGCGATCATATTTTTCTTTGACTTAGAATTCTTTCGTTCTTCTCTTGCTTTTAACTCCATCTCGTAAGTAATCAGATTTCCAATCAACTCTTCCATACTTATTTTATTCGGTTCTTTTGATTCTTGTATCGCCATCACCTCAGCTTCAAAATTCATCGGTAGCACTCTCAATATTTTTCTGATCAGTTCCACTTCAGTATAAATTTTGCCAATAGCTTTTGCATTGTAGACTAGTGATGAGAAGCGTCCATACATCTCTTTTATATCTTCGTCCTTTTGCATAGAGAAAATTTCATATTCGTTGCTGAGTAGAGCGAGATGAGATTCCTTAACTTGAGATGTACCTTCATGTGTGACCTCCAGCGTATGCCATATTTCCTGCGCAGTTTCGCAATGAGAAATTCGATTAAATCCAGTTTTACCAAGAGCACAAATTAAAGCATTCATAGCCTTGGCATTAGTTGAAAATAATTTTTTATCATTAGCATCCCACCTGTCTTTTGATTTAGGTACTTCAACATCATTAACAATAATAGTGGGAGATCTATAACCCATTTCAATAATGTCCCACAAATCATAATCGACAGAACTCAAATAAATTTTCATCCTAGCTTTCCACTAGGAATAATCAGTTCCATTAAACATTGGTGGCCTAGCTATGGATTGACCCTCAAAAAAAGCGTTAATAGACAGATTCATGACTTTAGAGTTAAAATAAAGTAAAAAATACCTTTTCTGATACCACTTGTAGGATCTAAATTAACCCTAGAGGGGGGGTGATTAGGGTTTATCACAGATTTTCGCAGAGTAATTAAATAATAACAACACAGATAATAATCAGAATAAATGCGGAAAATAAATAACACACAAGTATACCCAGGTTCGACAAAACCCTGCCTACTACTGCATTCCCCAAGGTTTCTACTAGGAGCTAAAACAATGTCTATGCTTACAATCCCCAGTAAACTCGCGACACTCGCCCAACTGTTCTTAACGCTACGCTCAAAACCCTGCACTGGTTTCTATCCCCTAAACCAGAATTCCCCGAATTACAAATCCCGTAATTCGTCTCCCTAGTTTTAGAGACAAACTAGAAAAATCTAATTCGATTAGAACTTAAATCTAAAGGCGAATAAAAAACAAACAATAAAAACAAATTTAAAAACAAATTCAAAAACCCTTAGGACTATAAATTAAATGGGTTATCCCCTTTTAAAACTAAGTTGGTCGGCCTCTACCGTATTTGCTTCACCACTTCACTTTTTGGCCCAATCTCCTTTGTCTCTCTGGAAATAGAAATGGCGGCTGACGCTTTGAACTAGGTTTTCTGAATACTCCTCCAAATCAATTCGATGGCTTCTAGAATTGCTGGATCTCTGTATTCTTGCATTGCCCTTGTTGTTTTATCGATTTGGGATTGTTCGATCCAAGCAACTGTCGATCTCTGGTATGTTATTTCAAATCAAATTTTTCTTTGATTTGTTTGAACTTGGATAGATTAAGAGCCAGTGATGATGGGTGTATATATAGGACTAAAATCCTAAATTTTTTCTCTGATTTCGTTTGGATTTGGTCAAGATATATGTACGATAATTTTGGGGCTTTTGAAATGGTTTCCTTGCAACTGATCTGGTGATTTGAATTGATACTTGATGTTTAAAAATGTTCAAACTTTCTGGAGTATTTTGCGAGATAAATTCTAGAAATTCCTCCGATCTAAATATTGCATGAACTTCTGAAACTTTTGATTGAGTCTTCTTCGATTTTGAATTTTCATGCCTTTTTCCGATAGTTTCTGGAAGGTTTTAATGCTTCCGTAAAAGTTGAATCAATACTGTTCTTGGTTACTTGATAATAACAAATACTATACTTGTTTTCCAAAAACTTTAGCTCATACTATTCTTCTACTTTGATATTTATCTTGACCAATCTTTTAGATAAGAACAGCTGCTATTGTAGAATCCCCTTTGAACAGATACTTCATTATTTCCAGTCTGATTTGAACTGATATTGCACTTGATACTTTTTCCTCGACCTTGGATTGATTACTGTGAACATTTGTGGCCCGTTGCTTGTCACTTGTATCACATGAATTGTGCCATGACTGATTGAACAGATGTTATACACGATCATTCCTTTTTCATAACATTTGTGTTGTTACAAACAGATGTTAAAAAACTTCTACTTGATCATTTTAATGAATACTTTGTGTCATTCTTGTTCCATATAAGTGACTTTAGTTTGTACTTGGGTCTGAGTCACACCACCCATGTATATTTATGTTGAACCTTATAAACTGCTTGTACGTGAATTTTGTAAATTGCTTTGATATAGTTGCACCTGCCCCTTGTTTAAACTACTTAACCATTGTTGTTCACTGTCCATTTACACTTGCAATATTTTGATTTTGATTTGCGTTGACCTTTTGCTTGTTTTATATGCATGAACCCGGTCCCGACCATATATATGTATATAGAAACTAAAGTCTGCACCATCCATGTTGTATCTTCACTTATTTGTTGAGCTATCATATGTGAAAACTATTTTTGTCCATGCTGAACTATTCTTTCACCATCGCTGCTGTAACACCCCGTAAATTTAAATATTAAAGTTAACAAATTAAAGAATACTTAATTTCAAATATGAGAATCAAGGGAAATGGGTTACGCAATTGTGTTCGTCTCAGAATTCTGGTTGAGATAGAGTCTGAGTTTACATAAATTGGAATTCATATGAAGAAGTAATGGCTGTCGGAAATTTCCAGAAATTCAAATTCAAAAACGAATTCAGACTCAGAATTGGGCACGGCGGGAATTTTCCCGCCCAAGGCCAGGTCGACCTGGGATCGACCTTAGTGTCGTCCTCCCCCTATATAAGTTGACCTTATTGTCGACCTGGGGGTCGACCTGCCCCCCCCCTCCCCCCGGGCAGATCTGAAAGATGACGATTTTGTGACTCAGTGCCGAGTCATTAGGGCTGAGGTGTCAACCTATCTTGGTTGGATGGTTTTGATTTGATTCTAGGTTGATTGGATGGCCTAAATTAATCCTAAATTCTATATAAACACATGTAGACTTAAACCCTAAAACCAAATAAAAATTAGAACCATGCCCGTCATGCTATCACCATGCAACCTAGAGTAGCCGCCACCAACTAGAGGGAAAGTGAAGCTAATCAACTCAATTCAACTCAAATTTATAACAACAACAAAAAACTTGTCTACTTCAAAGGCGAGCTAAATCAATTTCAGAACTCAGATTCCAGAACTCAAGACCTTCTTTGAGTTGTGAGTTCAATATCTTTAATAAGATAATTAATAAGTTATTTGGGTTGAGTTATAAATTGGGTTGTATGGCTATGTTTCTGAGACATTGGAAAAATGTGATATTTTGTGAATATATGCTAGTTGTTCATAATGATAGTTTTGTTGTGGATCCCTTTTCGTATGCCAAATCATCTATGTTCAACTCGATTCATGTTTGATATCATTTTATATGCAAGTTTGGGTGTGGATTATATGCTAGTTTCTATATGAATTGTACACAAGTTTACATATGAATCAAATAAAGTGACTATAAGAAAGTTTAGGTAGAAATTGGATTCACATATATGCAAGTTTACACCTTTGGATTTAGATCTATGATGTACATAGTTTTATGCAAGTTTATGACTATGGCCTAAAACTATATTATATTATAATATATTATATTATATATATATATATATATATATGCAAGTTTACACCTTTGTATTTAGAACTACGATGTACATAATTTTATGCAAGTTTGTGACTATGGCGTATGCAAGTTTTGGATGAAAACTATATGATACATATGCAAGTTCACACCTTTAGGCCTATGTTTAGATTCATGACAATAACAAGTTTATGCAAGTTATGTTGTAATCCATATCTGCAAGATTAGATCCATTTTGTGTGTTATGCAAATCTGCGATGTTTCTTCCTTTTATGTGTTAGACAAATTGCTAGTCTAATATACATATATGTCATGATAAACGAACGAACAACGTAGGGACAATGGGGGTAATATTGAATATACGCATATTGAGAATTGGCATAATGGCCTTGAAAAAGGCATATAATTAAATTAAGACATTAATTGGAAAAATTGGCATTTATGGACATAATTGAGACAATTATGGACATAAGTATATTTGGAATTTATTTACAGATTTTGAATAGGGATATTAATCCACTTTGGGGTTAAATAAAGATGTGTAATAATAAACCGCCTAAGACACGAGGTTAGACTAGTTTGTGGTGTAAGACTGCCCGGACCCGCTTGGTAAATCCAGCAGCCACAAATGCCAGTCTAATGTGAGAGGACAAAGGCATGAACTAAATGCGTAACAGTTGTAAAGACACGAGGTTAGGCTCGTTTGTGGTGTAAGACTGCCCGGACCCGCCCGACAAATCCAGCTGCCACAAGTGCCAGTCTAATGTAGTAGGTCTTTACAAGGTTCCAGTGTTAATGAATTAAGAAACACTTAACCAGATAAACATGTGGTGGGACATGAGGGGGTTAACTGGGTGCCTTGGGTGGCATGTGAAATCAAGAGGGTGCCTTGGGTGGCGTGTGAAATACGATTAGATGCACTTAACCAAGATTGAAACATGTAAGAAGACATGGATAAGAATGGGGTTAAGTGGGGAAAAAAAAACCTTAGCGGGGACCAAGCATAGGTGGAAAGCTTGTGTCATGCATATGGGCCCTTTTCAAAGTAGTAACCCATTAAGTATCCTCATGGGCTCGACCCAAGTCGAGGACGGGACGCGCGTACTGGTTTTGATTGTAAGAGGTCAAAATGGGTTAGCGGTGGCAACGCAAGTCCAACTGGGTCATATGCGTGTGTGGGCCCGGGCTAGTAGGTAAGACATTGTTGCATCGTGTAGATATAAGCCATGCATCTTGGTGGTATTGGGTTGCCACTTTGGGGAGTGATACGCCGCACTGTGGGGCCAGCACGGGTATCTACGAGTTAGGGAGCCGATCGAATGGGGGTAGTGGGTACATCTAGTGGAGATAGGGGTAGACGACACCTATGAAGGCAGCTAGGGGTACATGAAACTACCACTATCATTATTGAGTTCTGTAGGCGGGATCAACTTTTAGGGTGTTTGGTGTGGTGCAGTGTAGTAATTATCCTAT
Organism: Allium sativum; assembly: GCA_030737875.1. Taxonomy (NCBI): domain Eukaryota; kingdom Viridiplantae; phylum Streptophyta; class Magnoliopsida; order Asparagales; family Amaryllidaceae; genus Allium; species Allium sativum. The sequence continues at coordinate 745,314,357 of CM060921.1, forward strand.
AGTGATTGGGTGAGCCTTTAATGTTCTCTTTGTTCATCTGATTTCCTTTTTTGCTTTGTCATACCCATTTGTTCACAGTCATCTCCTTATTTTCCATCTTATGCCTTATCCTAGTTACTTAATGATTATATTGTTAAAGTTATTGCACTCGCCAGACTTTATGTCTGACCCCCTTTGTTTCCACCTCTTTTCTTCCTCTCCCCTCCAACTTGCTCAGGGTGGGACTAGTACTAGTGGAGCTTGATTTGGACAGCTTTATCTCTTTCTTTGGAAGTTGCTTGGATCATTGAAGTAAAAGTTCAGCTTATCTTATTTATGGTTATTTTATGTTGGGGTTATGTCTTCTATTTTCATGTACTCTTATTTGATCAAGATGGATATTATGTACTTGACGCTAGTCTTTGGGTTTTTTGATGATGTAACCAGACCCATTTGTTTACCGCTGCAATGAATGAAGTTCTAAATTTTTAAGTACAGTTTTATATCTATCTTGTTGTTAAGTTGTTCTATACACACTTAAAACGCTCCATGGAAGTTAATGCATTTCCCTTTGTGAGTTACACTAATGGACGTGGGGTGTTACACGTGGTATCAGAGTTGAAGGTTACCAGAACAGATAAGATATTTTGAAAAACTATTTTTCAAAAAGCATTTTATAAATAAATACTTTCAAAAGTATGTTTTGAGGAGAATATCTTCAAGAGAAAAGTTTATTTCAAAAACATAACCCCAAGAGCCATATATCTTTCTTCCGAATTCTTCGTTTGAATCTCTTCATTTTCTTTTCAGTATGTCTGGAATTACCGCGATACCCGAGGGAATACCGATACCAGGATGGTTTAGAGGGTACCTGGAAGCTAGGGCCCATGTCGCAGGCCCAACAAATGCTCCTCCTTCTCCTCCTCCTCCCCGTGTTGACACTTTCACAAAGATATGCAAGGACTTCCGGGCAATGGGCGGGAAACCTTTTCACAGGTCGGAGACGTTTGTTAAAGCTCGAAATTGGCTAAAGGAGGTGGAAGAATTGTTTGGAATCTTTGAGGTAGAAGATGGAAGAAAGGTACATTTAGCTGCCTGGTCAATAAAGGATGAGGCCTCGTTTTGGTGGGAGGTCACTAATGGAGAGCGTCCAGTTGATACATAGCCATATTTCAAGCGTAGGTTTTAGGCTAAGTTTCTCTCACGGGCTGAAGAGAATCTATATATGGAAAGGTTTTTGGCATTGAGGCAGGGGAATCTATCAGTGAAAGAATATGTCAACAAGTTCAATCAGTTGGCAAGATTTGGCTTGGACCTGGTGAATACACCCGAAAAGAAGGCCCTGAGATTTGTTAAGGGTTTGAATAAGCCGCTGCATGGGTTAGCCGTGACCCACATCCCTATGGGAGCCACCTTTGAGATACTAGTTGACATGGCGCTTATGCATGAAGAGGAGAAAGGCACCAATGCTAATAAGGCACCTGAGAAGAAAGGGGATCAAAAGAAACCGCAACAGCAATTGTAGAACAAGAAGGGTGGTAAAGACAACAATGGTAAGGGAAAGAAAGAAAAGATGCTTTTACTGTGGGACACCAGGCCATCTAAGCAAAGACTGTCGGAAGAAGAAGAAGACTGGTTGTCTCCACTGTGGCGAGGCAGGACATCTGACTAAGGACAGCCCAAAGAGAGGGAAGAGGGCAGGGCCTACCTCTGGAGGGCAGATTCAGGCTCTCATGGCACCAGGGCAATCAAGGGGGTAGGTCCAGGCTCTCCTGGTCCCACCGCTGCAAGAATGAGGTAGAGCGATTTCCATTGTAAGTTTAGTTTATCTTTTCGATCATCTTGTTCGCACACTCTTTGATTCTGGCGCATCACACTCTTTTATATCCACTGCTTTAGTTGAGACACTACACCTAAACACCAGTATAGTAGAGGATCCCTTAGTTGTTTCAAATCCAATTGGGGGCTCAGCCTATTTGTCGATGATTTGTTTGGATTTGGAAATTTCTATACTTTGCGTTGGATTTAGATGATGCTTATGTTTTGGGCTTCACGGGCTATGGGTTAATTTTGGGCATGGATTGGCTATCCAGTAATGGAGCCATCCTAGATTGTGAAAAGAGAGAGGTTAGGCTTATGACTCGCTTGGGCAACACTCTCGAAATCTCTTGTAATCCCATGAATTCTGTTATGGTAAGTTATCTAGAATCGCCTGACGCATCTGTTGAGAATCTACAGTCTATTGGAGTGGTTCGTGAATACTCGGATGTCTTTGATGAAGTTCGAGGTTTACCCCCGAAGCATGAGATAGACTTTCTAATATACTTAGTAGATAATGCAAAGCCAGTTGCATTACCAGTGCGCCACATGGCTCGGAGAGAGAGAAGAGAACTCAGTAAGCAAGTGAAAGAATTGCTTGAGAAGGGGTTCATAAGAAGAAGTATTTCGGAGTGGGGTGCTCCGGTCGTTTTTGCTACAAAAACTGATGGCTCACTTAGATTGTGTGTGGACTATAGAGATCTGAATAAGTTAACAAAGAAGAACAAACACCCATTACCGAGGATAGACGATTTATTCGATCAGTTGGTGGGAGCTTCGGTTTTCTCGCAACTGGATTTGGCTACAGGGTTTCATCAGCTAAGGGTGGCTGAAGATAGCATCGATAAGACTGCATTTAGAACTCTTAATGGTTTCTTCGAGTGGCTCGTCATGCCTTTTGGTTTGACGAATGCACCCGCATACTTTGTTGACTTAATGAATAGGGTGTTTTGGGAGTTTCTGAACGTCTTTGTAGACGATATTCTGGTTTTCTCTAAAAATGAAGAAGAGCATGCCCTACATCTTAGGGAAGTCTTAGTGACCCTGCGAGCACATCAGCTAAAAGCTAAGTTCTCCAAGTGCCATTTTTGGAGAAAAGAAGTGAGGTTCTTAGGACACGTGGTCTCTAAGGAAGGGATAGCTGTGGATCCCGCTAAGATAGTGGCAATCCAAGATTGGAAAACGCCTAATAACGCAACTGAAGTAAGAAGATTTTTAGGGCTGCCTGGCTATTATAGGAAGTTCATTAAGGACTTCGTGAAGATATCAGCCCCTCCCACTCGATTAACGAAGAAGAATTTGACTTTTACTTGGGACGTTGACTGTGACGATGCTTTCCAACATCTGAAGAGAGCTTTGACGACAACTCCGGTTTTAGTTTTGCCAGACAGGAATAAGGCATTCACTATATATATCGATGCTTGCGGGACAGGTCTTTGCGCAGTTTTAATGAAAGAGGGAAGGGTGATATGCTATGGTGGAAGACAGTTGAAAACCCACGAGAAAAATTACCCTATCCACGACTTAGAGTTGGCGGCCATAATTTTTGTGGTTAAGTCATGGCATCATTATTTGCTTGGCAAGAAGTTTGATTTTTATACAGACCATAAGTCGCTAAAATACTTATTCTCTCAGAAGGACCTAAGCTTGAGGAAACAGGGATGGATGGAGTTTTTGGCATCCTACGATTTTGAGATCGCATATACCCCTGGCAAGGTAACGTTGTAGCTGACGCCATAAGTAGAAAGAAGTTAACTTTAAGTCCTTTGTTTATAGAGTGGCAGAGTTTGGAGTATATATCTTCCTTTGACTTCAGACCCTCTGTCGATTATGTACCTGGATTGTTGGCATCATTAGAGGTGCGACCCACACTTTTGGGTCGAGTTGGAGAGGCACTGCGAAACGACCCATAATTGGTTGAGATAGTAGGCAAGCTTATTGGAGGGGAGTCCTCATGACATCTGGATAGATATGCTATAGATGGAAGAGGTTGGCTATGTAGAGATGGAAGACGTTGCATAGCACAAGACGAAAGTTTATAGAAGGCAATTCTTGAAGACTCACATCGCTCTAAGATGACCATCCATCCCGGTGGTGATAAGATGTATAGGGATACGAAGCGAGTTTTCTTTTGGGCCGGAATGAAAAAGGACGTGGCCGAGTTTGTTGCTAGATGCTTAGTGTGCCAGCAAGTCAAGGTAGAGCAAAAGAAGCCCGGAGGTTTACTGCATCCCTTAGAGATTCCGCTTTGGAAATGGGAAGGCGTTTCCATGGATTTTCTAGATGGGTTACCAATATCGAGGAAGGGTAATACGGGGATTTGGGTAATTGTAGACCGACTTACTAAAAGTGCCCATTTTATTCCCGTCAAAAGTAAAAGGACCGCTGCATGGTTAGCATCTATTTACCTTCGAGAGATAGTCCGTTTGAATGGCATACCCTCTAGCATTGTGAGCGATAGAGATCCTATTTTCACAAGCGAATTTTGAAAGAGCTTACAAGAGGCAGTTGGGACGCAGTTATGCTTATGTACCGCTTATCATCCTGAGACGGACTGCCAGACCGAGAGGGTGAATCGGATTCTAGAAGACCTTCTAAGGCTATGCATTCTGGACTTTAGAGGAACATGGGAAGAACACCTTCCACTAGTAGAGTTCGCCTATAATAATAGTTTTCAGGCTAGCAATGGCATGGCACCTTTTGAGGCTCTTTATGGACGACCGTGCTGATCACCTACATGTTGGTGGGAATCCATGGATAAGGTTTGCTTAGACCCGACATGATTAGGGAGACTTCGGAGAAGATAGACCTGATTCGACGGTGAATGAAGACGGCGCAGGACCGACAGAAGTCATATGCTGATAAGAGACGAACCGATCCGAAACACCCCACACTTCATTAAGGTCACTCACAAAGGGAATGCCTTAACTTTGGTGGAGGTTTTAAGTAAAAGTCACAGAAAAACACAAGACAAATATATAAACATATATATAAGCAACGGAAAACAAACAGACTTTTTATTTCATAAATACGTGTTCATACAAAACATTTCCATTATTGTCACACAATAAATTCCAAAACATTACATCATCATTTCTGTCTTGGTAATTAAATAAAGAAGCATAAAACATAATTAAAACTGCATAAATCCCCATAGAATGTGTCCAACAGCCATAGCCACGGAAAGAGAGTCCAAACTGTACATCTAATATCTTGAGGCTTGCAAAGAGTCTGACTTAGCTGGGTTGTTACCTCCTGTGGACGTTTGGGGGGGGGAACGGAAGAAAAGAAGATGAAAGAAAATAGGGTCATACATAAAGCCTGGTAAGTCTAATGACTCTTCAGTATGAGAATAAGAAAAAGGACATGATAGGTATAAATTGGAAATATGAATTATAAACTAAGATAAAGTAGTTTAAAACGAATATACTATCGGACCCCACGCTATATCTCTGCACCTACTTGTACTGCCTTAACTAGCACCCCATGATCTGGGCGAAGTGATCCCCTTTTTCTAAAGATCGGCTCCTACTCGCATAATCATCTGTTTCTTACGGCCCCAAAAGATTATAGATACCTATGTTGGTCCCACCATGGGGTGTATCAAGTACCATGGTGGCGGCCCGACACAATCCTTAGAATGCATAGGTTATACTACTGGTGCCCCCAGTGCCCTGTTTGTCTGCTCTGAAGTGTGTGCATGCCCGCACTCCGTTAGAACCCACACTGTTGCACCTACCGTCATCGCTTTTGACCGCTTACAATCAGCCCAGAAATCGTGCCCCACCCCACCTAGTTTCAGTGTACCACGATACCTAATTGGGTTACTTCTGAAATGGGTCCCCATGACTAGGGTTTTCTAGTCAAACATGTTAAGCGGTTAAGTGTCTGTATTTACCTAACCCCCACCCATCAGTTTAATTTAACATGTTGAATTGGTTAAGTGTTTTAGTTAACTTAATCCTACCATCCTGACTTGCCCGTTTTTAGCTTTTTAAAGCACCGACCACTCACATTAGACAGGTATTTTTACGGTTACTGGATGTGCCAGTCGGTTCCGAGCAGGTTTACACCGTAACTCGGTCTAACCTCGGGTCCTTATTGGGCTCAATGCTTAACCACCCATATTGGATAGGTATTGTTGTGACTACTGGACAGCCGAGCGGGTCCTGGAAGGTTTACATCACAACTCAATCCAACCTCATGTTAAGCATACTCGTATTTTCTAAACTTACATATTTGTCTTTAATACCTGTTATATGTAAATTTACTAACAATTAAATGTTATGGCCCACTTTCCAAGTTTAACATCTTTGGTATAAGAATTTACACCATTCAAGTGCCACCAAATTTGGCATGTGACAAACATGCCAGCTTCATATATTTTCACCATTTATGTCAAGTTTCCCATAATTACCATATTCTCCCAACGTTACCCTGTCTAAGTATTAGGCTAACAACCTTACCCTAATTTTACGTTCGCATGGTTTTTAACATATAATATTAGGCTAAAAACTTAGCCTAATTTAGCGTACACAAAATTGGCATAAAGAAATTCATAAACATAAACATGACATAGGTGTAAACTTGGCATTCTTGGCATAGTCAATATGAACATCATAGGTGTGTACTTGCAAAATAGTCGATATACATATAAGTGAATTTGAAACATAGACTGAATCATGGGTTTCAACTTGTCAAGCGAACTTGCATTAAAAAGGGGAATATAGCTAAACAGGTGTCACATGAATTAGCATATGATTTAGAAAACATAAGCCTAAACACGTTTAGATCCAGGCATAATATCACTAGCACATGAGAAGAATATGACATGTTCATAAAGTATGTATAATTTCATCGCATGTGTGAACTAGATCCAATCATATGTCCAACTACAACATGAAACATGTATTAAAGTGGATCTGGGAATGGATCCAATTATTAACTTTGCAACTTTTGTATAGACATATGAGCATGTTATAAACTTAACCATTTAGGCATAGAGGTTTTAGCATAAAGTATGTACATGAGATCTTAGCTTAGTCATAACACATACAACCAATATAATCACACAAACATATAGGTGTAGATTACAACATGAACTATACAACTTGCATGTGATTCTAAGTGTACAATAGGATCAATATCAACTCAACTAAACCACAAACATCACAATACCACAATCATTTCAATACATAGATATGAATTAACATCGTTGTTACACAATGACATAATTCCATTTCCATTTTACACTGAATCAAATCCTAACTTTTATTCACATCAGAAAAATCATTATACTTACAGCAAACGACGGTCTTGTTTTCTGATTTCTGAATTCTGAATTTGAATTGCTTTCCATTAGGTAGACAAACGTTGATTGATTCTTGTTTTACTTTAATTTTGGCTTGTCTCTAAGTTTTTCTACAAGTAGAGGCTCCTCTCAGTTTTCTCCCGACAGCATGGTGGCTCCGTTTCTAATTTTTTTTGTGAATTTAGGTTGGAGACTTAAGTTGTTTATATAGAATTTCAAACTGATTTGAGCCGTCAGATGATCACAGATGAATTCAGACCATTCGCTTCGAGGGGAGCCAACCATAATGTGACAAATTAGCCCTAGTGACACAGCCAAGCTCAGAAATTCAGCCAGAAACCGACCAGGCCAGCCAAGGCCAAACCTGGTCAACTGGGCATGTCGACCCCCGGGTCGTCCCAACGGTCGACCTGGTGCCTGAGCAGAAATTTTCCCGCCCATCCTAGTTTGGGTCTGAATTCGAAATTTGAACTGAAATTTGAACTGTTTGGATTTTAAATTGAATTCCGAAACTTCCGGAGGTCATAACTCCTTCATACGGAGTCTGATTCCCGCAAACTCGGACTCTATCTCAAGCAGAATTCCAAGACGAACGCAATGGCTTAATCCGTTTCCCTTAATTCTTTCATTAAGAATTAATTATACTTTAATTTTTTAATTTACAATTAACAGAAAATTCGGGGTGTTACATTCTCTCCTCCTTAAAGGATTTCGTCCCCGAAATCTTCAAGTCTAGGAGAACGTAAGTCCTAACATCCAATCGTCCGTCTACTCAACCATCAAACACATGCGTCCATTGTCCTTAAAAGTCTTCTAATGCTTCATGATCATATTCATAGTGTGTGCATATGTCCTTATCTAATGAAAAAATTAGGCAGTCTACTGATTCAGTTGACCTCCTTAATGCGAATCATGTAAGTGCTATGAATCCATCATGTATGCAAATTTTTCCTACTCATAATTCTACATGAGTGCGCAACAATTCATACAAATGTGACATCCATATGACAACATATCAAGTTTCAACCACATACAAGTATGAATACATATATGCATATTCAGTATGAAGTGACTGAGCCGATCTAAAACCTAGGTCGTGTGTGTGTATGCATCCACGAGCAACCACTAGCAACCACTTGCAGCCATCAACCATAACATGTTTCAAATACATGTTTACATCCAAAAGGTGTTTCTACTTAAGGATAAAGGATAATTTCGAGGAGATTATACCTAAAAAGATAGATACAAGCATAACTTAAGGAAAAAGAGAGATCAAAGATGTACCCTCAAAAAGAAAAGGGTAGGCCACGCGTATTCTGTCTTCAGTTTCTCAAGTTGCATCTTCCTCGCCGTCGCTCCACTGAACTTTAACAAGCGTAACATCGCGGTTGCGTAAAGTTTTCACTTCAGTGCCTATGATTCGAGTTGGAACTCTCCTCACGGTTGCTTTGTGTTCTACTTCGGCTTATTCTAGAAAGCTTGGCTCCACCACTTCCGCAGATTCATGTAGATATTTTCGGAGATGAGAAACATGAAAGACGTTCTGAATTCGCGCCAACCTTTCGGGAAGCTCTACTCTATAAGCCATTTTCCCAATCTCCTCGATGATAGGGAATGGTCCTACAAATCTTGGTGCTAGCTTTCCTGCAGATCCAAAGCGAACGACGTTTCTTAAAGGTGATACCTTAAGGAAAACCCTGTCCCCAACCTTGAACTCAAGGTCGGACCTTCTTTTGTTTGCGTAGGATTTCTGTCTATCTTGGGCAGTCTTCATTCTCCTTCGTATCAAGTCTACTTTTTCTGAAGTCTCTCTAATCATGTTTGGCCCAAGTATAATCTTGTCAGTAGACTCCCACCAACAAGTTGGTGATCGACAAGGTCTTCCATATAGAGCTTCTAAGGGCGCCATACCGATGGTGGCTTGGTAACTGTTGTTGTAGGCGAATTCCACTAAAGGAAGATGATCCTCCCAAGTCCCTCCGAAGTTAAGAACACATAGTCCCAAAAGATCTTCCCAAACTCTATGCACCGTTTCGGTCTGAGTATCAGTTTGTGGGTGATTGGTCGTGCTCAAGCATAACTGTGTGCCTACAGCTTCTTGTAGACTCTGCCAAAATTCGCTCGTAAAGATGGGGTCTCTGTCACTCAATATGCTGGAGGGTATTCCATGGAGTCGAACTATTTCCTTCAGATAAAGAGAAGCTAGAGACGAGGCAGTCCTTCTACTTTTGATAGGTATAAAGTTGGCGCTTTTAGTAAGCCTATCCACTATAACCCAAATACTAGTATTTCCTCTTCTTGACCTAGGCAACCCGTCAATGAAGTCCATTGAAATGCTATCCCACTTCCATTGCGGGACCTCTAGAGGATGAAGCAGTCCTCCAGGCTTCTTTTGTTCTGCCTTGACCTGTTGGCATGTCACACACTTACAAATGAAATCTGCCACATCTTTTTTCATGTCGTTCCAATAGAAAACTCTCTTTACGTCCTTGTACATTTTGTCTCCACCTGGGTGTATTGTCATCTTGGAATGATGTGCTTCCTCGAGAACCCTCTTTACTAAATCCCTTACTTGTGGAACGCATAGTCTTCCATCTCGTCTCAGCCAACCCTTATCATCGATGGAGTACCTAATAAGGTGACAGGAAGTTTCACCCCTAATTAGTTTATCAACCACATCAACAAGTTGAGGGTCTTCGCGTTGTGCGGCCCCTATTGAGTCTAAACGAGAGGGCCGTACTTCTAAGGATGCCAATAAGCCACGTATAAAATCAGAGGAGGGCCTAAAGTCAAAACTGGCTATATACTCCAAGCTTTGCCTTTCTACAAAGAGAGGGCTTAGGGTCAGCTTCTTTCTGCTCAATGCGTCTGCTACTACGTTGCCTTTGCCAGGAGCATAGGAAATTTCAAAATCATACGAGGCAAGGAACTCCATCCACCTTTGCTGCCTCAAGTTAAGATCTTTCTACGAGAAAAGTTACTTTAACGATTTATGGTCAGTTTATAATTCGAACTTCTTACCTAGGAGATAATGGTGCTAAGACTTAAGCGCAAAGACGATGGCGGCTAACTCAAGATCGTGGGTTGGGTAGTTCTTTTCATGAACTTTCAATTGTCTTCCACCATAAGCTACGACCCTCCCTTCTTGCATCAGAACAGCGCCTAGTCCCGTACCATAAGCATCAATGTATACTGTGAACATCTCGCTTCCATCCGGCAAATTCAGAACTGGGGCTGTTGTGAGAGCCCTTTTTAATCGTTGGAAAGCAAACTCGTAATCCAAATCCTAAGTGAACGCTAGATTCTTCTTTGTTAGCCTTGTGAGTAGAGCTAAGATTTTCTCGAAATCCCTAATGAACTTTCGGTAGAAACCAGCTAGCCCAAGAAAGCTTCGGACCTCGGTTGCATTTCTTAGTGTCTTCCAATCTTGCGCTGCCACCACCTTCGCGGGGTCTACAGCTAACCCCTCTTTGGACACTATACATCCAAGAAATCTTACTTCTTCTCTCCAAAAGTGGCACTTGGAGAATTTGGCTTTTAGCTGATGAACTCGAAGAGTTTCCATGGTCTCCTTCAGATGCTGAGCATGTTCTTCCTCATTCTTTGAGAAGATCAAAATATCGTCTACGAAGACCAACACGAACTTATTGAGGAATTCCGTGAACACCCTGCTCATTAGGTCCACGAAATAAGCGGGTGATTTTGTCAACCCGAAAGGCATGACAAGCCACTCGTAGAAACCGTTTGGGGTTCTGAACGCTGTTTTATCAATGCTATCTCCAGCTACCCTTAGCTGATGGAACCCAGTAGCTAGATCAAGTTGGGAGAAGACCGACGCACCTACAAGCTGATCAAATAAATCGTCTATTCTGGGAAGCGCGTGTCTATTCTTTTTAGTCATCTTGTTTAGCTCCCTATAGTCCACACGGAGACATACTGAACCATCTGCTTTGGTGGCGAACACTACTGGAGTACCCTGTTTTGAGATACTCCGCCTTATAAACCCCTTCTCGAGAAGCTCCTTAACTTGCTTACTGGGCTCCTTTCTCTCCTTTGGAGCCATGTTTCTAAAAGGCAGAGCTACGGGCTTTGCATTATCAACAAGATATATGCGGAATTCTATTTCCTGATTCGGAGGTAAGCCTTTCACCTCTTCAAAGACATCCGGATATTCTCGGACCACTCTAACCGATTGTAAATTCTCAACAGAAGCGTCAAGTGACTCTAGATAACTATGCATAACAACATCCAAGGGATTACAAGAAATTTCTAGAGTGCTACCGAGCCGAGTCAAGAGTCTAACCACTCTTTTCTCACAATCAAGAACGGCACCATTACTGGATAACCAGTCTGTGCCTAAGATCAGTCAATATCCTGAGAAGCCCAAAACAAAGGCACTACATCTAAATTCAACACTTAGAATAGAGACTTTCAAATCCAAGCAAACCATTGACAAATAAGCCGAGCCCCCAATTGGATTTGAAAAAACCAAGGGATCTTCCACCATACTAGTGTTTAGGTTTAGAGATTCTACTAAAGCAGATGAAATAAAGGAGTGCGATGCACCAGAATCAAAGGGAGTGCGAACTGGATGATCATAGAGATAAATTAAGCTTTCTATAGAAATATTTCTACCTCGTTCCTGTGGAGGTTCCACCAGCACCTGAACCTGTCCCCCTGAGGTGGATCCATTCCTCTGTCCCTGCACCCGCTTCTTTGGCAGTCCTTAGCCAATTGTCCAGTCTCTCCACAATGGAAACAACGACCATTCATCTTTGCCTTCTTCTTCCTGCTGTCATTCACTATATGTCCAACAATGCTACAGAAATTGCACCTTCTCTTTTCATGGGATTTGTTGTTCTTCCCGCCTTTCTTGAAGTATGTCTTCTTAGCCTGTAAACCCTCTTTCTTTTCTTGAGGCACTTCCACCTTTGCCACTTTCTTGCCTTTATCTTCCTTGTGTAGCAGCGCCATGTCTACCAAGCTTTCATAGATTACTCCCATGGGTATATGGGTCATTGCAAGGCTATATAGAGGCTCATTCAGACTTTTGACGAAGCGTAGGGCCTTCTTGTGTTGGGTGTTTACTAAATCCAGCTCAAATCTGGCCAGCTGATTAAACTGATTGACGTACTCCTTGATCGTCAAACTTACTTGTTCAAGAGTTAGGAACTTCTACAATTGCAGGCTTCTTTCAGCTTAGGAGAGGAATTTCATCTCAAACCTCATCCTGAAATCTTCCTAAGTTTCCACTGGCCTCTCAACACGGGTAATTTCCCACCAATAGGAAGCTTCATCTTTAAGCAACCACACTGCTAGCTGTATCTTTTGCCTATCGTCAACTTCGAAGATGACGAACAAATCTTCGGTCTCCTTCAGCCAGTTCCTTGCGGCCACAAATGATTTAGTTCCATAAAAGTCCTTTCCACCCATAGCCTTGAAGTCTCTACACACCTTAACGAAAGTATTTCCAGGAGGAGGAGGAACCGCTGCCACTATTGGAGGAGAAATGTCTACTAGGCCCGCACCATTGGCCCTAGCCTCTAGGTACCTTCGAAACCAACCAGGGATCGGTACTCCTTCTGGAAGGTTAAGATCTCCAGATATGCAAGAACAAAAGGAAAAGTATTCAAGACAAAGGATAGAGAAATAATGCATATGGCTTTTGGGGAATTATGCCTTTTAAAAATAACTCTTTTTCTTGAAAACAATGCTTCTTTAAACTTCTTTTTTGAAAATATTTTCAAAAACTTTTATCTATTCCGGTAAATCTGTGCTCTAATACCAAGTGAAACACCCCACCCTCCATTATGGTCACTCACAAAGGGAATGCCTTAACTTTGGTGGAGGTTTTTAAGTAAAAGTCACAGATAAACACCAGACAAATATATGAACACATATATATAAGCAGCGGAAAACAAAAAGACTTATTATTTCATAAATACGTGTTCATACAAAACATTTCCATAACTGTCACATAATAACTTCCAAAACATTACATCATCATTTCTGTCTTGGTTATTAAATAAAGAAGCATAAAACATAATTAAAACTGCATAAATCCCCATAGAATATGTCCAACAGCCATAGCCAAGGAAAGAGAGTCCAAACCGTACATCTACTTTCTTGAAGCTTGCAAAGAGTCTGATTAAGATGGGTTGATTCCTCCCTATGGACCTCTGGGGGAAGGGGGGAAACGGTAGAAAAGAAGTCAAAAGAAAATAGGGTCAGACATAAAGCTTGGTAAGTCTAGTGACTCTTCAATATGAGAATAAGAAAAAGGACCTGATAGGTATAAACTGGAAATAGGAAGTATAAACTAAGATAAAGTAGTTTAAAACGAATATACTATCGCACCCCACACTATATCACTGCACCTACTTGTACTGTCTTAACTGGCACCCCATGATCTGGGCGAAGTGATCCCCTTTTTCTAAAGATCAGCTCCTACTCGCATAATCATCTGTGTCTTACGGCCCCCAAAGATTGTAGATACCTATGCTGGTCCCACCATGGGGTGTATCAAGTCCCATGTTGGCAGCCCGACAAAATCCTTAGAATGCATAGGTTATATTACTGGTGCCCCCAGTGCCCTGTTTGTCTGCTCCGAAGTGTGTGCACGCCCGCACTCCGTTAGAATCCACACTGTTGCACCCACCGCCGTCGCTTTTGACTGCTTACAATCAGCCGAGTAATCGTGCCCCACCCTGCCTAGTTTCAGGGTACCATGATACCTAATTAGGTTACTACTGAAATAGGTCCGCATTACTAGGGTTTTCTAGTCAAACATGTTAAATGGTTAAGTGTCTGTATTTACCTAACCCCACCCATCAGTTTAATTTAACATGTTGAATTGGTTAGGTGTTTTAGTTAACTTAACCCTACCATCCTGACTTGCCCATCCTTAGCTTTTTAAAGCACCGACCATTCACATTAGATAGGTATTGTTACGGTTACTAGATGTGTCGGTCGGTTCCGAGCAGGTTTACACTGTAACTCAGTCTAACATCAGGTCCTTATTGAGCTCAATGCTTAACCACCCACATTGGATAGGTATTGTTGTGACTACTGGACTGTCGGGCGGGTCCGGGCAGGTTTACATCACAACTCAATCCAACCTCGTGTTAAGCATACTCGTATTTTCTAAATTTACATATTTGTCTTTATTACCTGTTATATGTAAATTTGCTAACAATTAAATGTTATGGCCCACATTCCAAGTTTAACATCTTTGGTATAAGAATTTATACCATTCAAGTGCCACCAAATTTGGCATGTGACAAACATGCCAATTTCATATATTTTCACCATTTATGTCAAGTTTCTCAAAGTTACCAATTTATCCCAACGTTACCCCGTCTAAGTATTAGCCTAACAACCTTACCCTAATTTTACCTCCGCATGGTTTTTAACATATGATATTAGGCTAAAAACTTAGCCTAATTTGGCGTACACAAAATTGGCATAAAAAATTCATAAACATAAACATGACATAGATGTAAACTTGGCATTCTTGGCATAGTCAATATGAACATCACAGGTGTGAACTTGCAAAATAGTCAACATACATATATGTGATTTTGCAACATAGACTGAATCATGGGTTTCAACTTGTCATGTGAACTTGCATTAAAAAATGGAATCTAGCTAAACAGGTGTCACATGAATTAGCATATGATTTAGACAACATAAGCCTAAACATGTTTAGATCTAGGCATAACATCGAACATCACTAACAAATGACAAGAATATGACATGTTCATAAAGTATGTATAATTTCATCGCATGTGTGAACTAGATCCAAACATATGTCCAACTACAACGTGAAACATGTATTAAAGTGGATCTTGGCATGGATCCAATTATTAACTTTGCAACTTTTGTATAGATATATGAGCATGTATATAAATATGAACTTAACCACTTAGGCATTGAGGTTTTAGCACAAAGTATGTACATGAGATCTTAGCTTAGTCATAACACGTACAACCTATATAATCACACAAACATATAGGTGTAGATTACAACACGAACTATACAACTTGCATGTGATTCTAAATGTACAATAGGATCAATATCAACTCAACTATACCACAAACATCACAATACCACAATCATTTCAATACCTATATATGAATTAACATCGTTGTTACACAATTCCATTTCCATTTTACATCGAATCAAATCCTAACTTTTGTTCACATTGGAAAAATCACCATACTTACAACAAACGACGATCTTGTTTTCTGATTTCTGAATTCTGAATTTGAATTGCTTTCCTTTGGGTAGACAAACATTTATTGATTCTTGTTTTACTTTAATTTTGGCTTGTCTCTAATCTTTTCTACAAGTGGAGGCTCCTCTCAATTTTCTCCTGACAGCATGGCGGCTCCGTTTCTAATTTTATTATGTGAATTTAGGTTGGAGTCTAAAGTTGTTTAATAAGAATTTCAGATTGATTTGAGCCGTCAGATGATCACAGATGAATCCAGACCATTCACTTCGAGAGGACCCAACCAGAATGTGACAAATCAGCCCTGGTGCCACAGCCGAGCTCAGAAATTCGACCAGAAACCGACCAGGCCAGCTAGGGCCAAACCAGGTCGACCCTATGGTCGACCTGGTTACCCAGGTCGACCCTCAAGTCTTCCTGGTGCTTGGGCAGGAATTTTCCCGCCTACCCCAGTTTGGGTCTGAATTCGAAATTTGAACTGAATTTTGAACTGTTTGTATTTTAAATTGAATTCTGAAACTTCCGGAGGTCATAACTCCTTCATACGGAGTCCAATTCCAGTAAACTCGGACTCTATCTCAAGATGAATTCCGAGACGAACGCAATGGCGTAACCCGTTTCCCTTATTACTTTAATTAAGAATTTATTATACTTTAATTTGTTAATTTACAGTTAACAGAAAACTCGGGGTGTTACATGATCTTCAGTTCATTGTTGGGGACATGGTTTTTATTAAGGTGTCACCGTTGAGAAATGTAGTCCGCTTTGTATCGGTAGGTAAGTTGGCACCAAGATTCGTAGGACCCTTTTCAATTACAGAAAGGATTGGGCAGATGGCATACAAAGTACAGTTACCAGAGTAGCTCAGCGGAGTTCATGACATGTTTCACGTTTCACATTTG
The DNA here is from genome assembly GCA_030737875.1 of Allium sativum. Lineage (NCBI taxonomy): Eukaryota > Viridiplantae > Streptophyta > Magnoliopsida > Asparagales > Amaryllidaceae > Allium > Allium sativum. The sequence goes on from CM060921.1 coordinate 745,330,600, forward strand.
CGTAAGTGTTTACACGATACGACGGAAGTACTAGAGCCGAGCACGCTCGAAGAAGTGGAAGTAGAGCACTATGCCCGATCAGACGAGCTCCTATGCGCATTCTCGGATCGGAAGTCAAAAATCTTTGCAACAAAGAGGTCAAGTTAGTCAAAGTACAATGGGGAGATGATCAAAGAGACGCGACTTGGGAGACGAAAGATAAGATGTGTACATTGTACCCTTTCCTTTTTGAGGGTATGTTTTAATTTCTCCTTTTTTCTACTACTTTGTTGATACTTGTGCTATCTTTTAGTATTATCTTTGCGATGACATCTTCGATCTTTAGTTAGGAAGAACCTTATGGTTGAAACATGTGTTTGAGACATGTTATATCTGATGGATGCAAGTGGATGCAAGTGGTTGCTTGTGGATGCATGTACACACACATTAGGCAATAGATCGGCTCAATCACCTTCATGTTGCATATTAAAATGTGTGTGCATATTTTCTTTAATGGATATATAACAGTTGTGTTATCATATGGATGCTGCATTTTGATGTATGGTTGTGCACACATGTAGAAATAATATGTATCGATAGGATTCTTTTGCGTACATAATGGACACATGGCACTATCATGATTTGCATTAAGGAGGTCAACTGAATCAGTAGACCGCCTGATTTTGCATTAGATAAGGAACGTATACACACACTTCTTGTATATGTTCACATGGCATTAGAAATTTTGTAAGGACAATGGAAGCCTGTGTTTGATGGTTGAGTAGATGGATGATTGGATGTTACGATGCGCATTTTCCTTAACTTGGAGATTTCGGGGGCGAAATCCTTTAAGGAGGGGAGAATGTAACACCTCGTAAATTTAAATATTAAAGTTAACAAATTAAATAATACTTAATTTCAAATGTGAGAATCAAGGGAAACGGGTTAGGCCATCGTGTTCGTCTCGGAATTCTAGTTGAGATAGAGTCCGAGTTTGCGTAAATTGGACTTCATATGAAGAAGTTATGGCTGTCGGAAGTTTCTAGAAATTAAAATTTAAATTCAAAAACGAATTCAGACTTAGAATTGGGCAGGGCGGGAAATTTCCGCCCAAGGCCAGGTCGACCTGGGGGCCGACCTTAGTGTCGACTTGGGGGTTGACCTTAGTGTCGACCTCCCCTTATACAGGTCGACCTTAGTGTCGACATTGGGGTCAACCTGCCCCCCCCCCCCCCGGGCAGATCTGAAAGATGACGATTTTGTGACTCCGTGTTAAGTCATTAGGGCTGAGGTGTCACCCTATCTTGGCTGGATGGTCTTAATTTGTTCCTAGGTTGATCGGATGGCCTAAATTAATCCTAAATTCTATATAAACTCATGTATACTCAAACCCTAAAACCAAATAAAAATTAGAACCATGGTCACCATGCTAACCTAGAGTAGCCGCCACCAACTAGAGGGGAAGTGAAGCTAATCAACTCAATTGAACTCAAATTTATAACAACAACAACGAATTTGTCTACTTCAATGGTGAGCTAAATCAATTTCAAAACTCAGATTCCAGAACTCAAAACCTTCTTTGAGTTGTGAGTTCAATATCTTTAATAAGATAATTGATAAGTTAATTGGGTTGAGTTATAAATTGGGTTATAAGGCTATGTTTGTGAGACATTGGAAAATTTTGATATTTTGTGAATATATCCTAGTTGTTCATAATGATAGTTTTGTTGTGGATCCCCTTTCATATGCCAAATCAGCTATGTTCAACTTGATTCATGTTTGATATCATTTTATATGCAAGTTTGGGTGTAGATTATATGCTAGTTTCTATATGAATTGTACACAAGTTTACATATGAATCAAATAAAGTGACTATATGCAAGTTTAAGTAGAAATTGAATTCACATATATGCAAGCTTACACCTTTGGATTTAGATCTATGATGTACATAGTTTTATGCAAGTTTATGACTATAGCCTAAAACTATATTATATATATGCAAGTTTACACCTTTGGATATAGACTATGATGTACATAGTTTTATGCAAGTTTGTGACTATGGCCTATGCAAGTTTTGGATGAAAACTATATTATATATATGCAAGTTCACACCTTTAGGCCTATGTTTAGATTCATGACAATAACAAGTTTAAGCAAGTTATGTTGTAATCCTTATTTGCAAGATTAGTTCCATTTTGTGTGTTATACAAATTTGCCGTGTTTCTTCCCTTTTATGTGTTAGACTAATTGCTAGTCTAATATACATATATGTCATGATAAACGAACGAACAACGTGGGGATGATGGGGGTAATATTGAATATACGCATATTGAGAATTGGCACAATAGCTTTGAAAATGGCATATAATTAAATTAAGACATTAATTGGAAAAATTGGCGTTTATGGACATAATTGAGACAATTATGGACATAAGTATATTTGGAATTTATTTACAAATTTTGAAAAGGGATATTAATCCACTTTGGAGTTAAATAAAGATTTGTAATAATAAACCACCTAAGACACGAGGTTAGACTCGTTTGTGGTGTAAGATTGCGCGGACCCGCCCGGCAAATCCAGCAGCCACAAATGCCAGTCTAATGTGAGAGGTAAAAGGCATGAATTAAATGCGTAACAGTTGTAAAGACACGAGGTTAGGCTCGTATGGGGTGTAAGACTGCCCGAACCCGCCCAGCAAATCCAGCTGCCACAAATGCCAGTCTAATGTGGGAGGTCTTTACAAGGTTACGGTGTTAATGAATTAAGAAACACTTAACAAGATAAACATGTAGTGGGACATGAGGGGGTTAAACGGGTGCATTGGGTGGCATGTGAAATCAAGAGGGTGCCTTGGGTGGCATGTGAAATACGATTAGATGCACTTAACCAAGATTGAAACATGTAAGAAGACATGGATAAGAATGGGGTTAAGTGGGGAAAAACCTTAGAGGGGACCAAGAATAGGTGGAAAGCTTGTGTCATGCATGGGGGCCCTTTTCAAACCAGTAACCCATTAAGTATCTTTGTGGGCTCGACCCAAGTCGAGGACGAGACACGCGTACTGGGTTTGATTGTAAGAGGTCAAAACGGGTTAGCGGTGGTAACGCAAGTCTGACGGGGTTATATACGTGTGTGGGCCCGGGCTGGTAGGTAAGACGTTGTTGCATCGTGTAGACATAAGCCGTGCATCTTGGGGGTATTGGCTTGCCACTTTGGGAAGTGATACACCCCACTATGGGGCCAGCACGAGTATCTACGAGTTAGGGAGCCGATCGAATGGGGGTAGTGGGTATACCTAGTGGAGATATGTTGCAGACGACACCTATGAAGGCAGCTAAGGGTACACGAAACTATTGTTATCATTATTGAGTTCTGTAGGCGGGATCAACTTTTAGGGTGTTTAGTGTGGTGCAGTGTAGTAATTATCTTATAGTGATTAGGTGCGCCTTTAACGTTATCTTTGTTCACTTGATTTCCTTTGTCTGCTTTGTCATACCCATTTGTTCATAATCATTTCCTTATTTTCCAGCTTATGCCTTATGCTAGTTACTTAATGATTATATTGTTAAAGTTATTGCACTCGCCAGATTTTATGTCTGACCCCCTTTGTTTCCACCTCTTTTCTTCCTCCTCCCCCCCCCCCCCCCGCAACCCCGGTGCTCAGGGTGGGACTAGTACTAGTGGAGCTTGATTTGGACAGCTTAATCTCTTTCTTTGGAAGTTGCCTGGATTGCTGAAGCAAAAGTTCAGCCTATCTTATTTATGGCTATTTTTTGTTGGGGTTATGTCTTCTATTTTCATGTACTCTGATTTAATCAAGATGGATATTATGTACTTGACTCTAGTATTTGGGTTTTTTGATGATGTAACCAAACCTATTTTTTTACCGTAGCAATGAATGAAGTTTTAGATTTTTAAGTACTGTTTTATATATGTCTTTTTGTTAAGTTTCTGTTCTATACACACTTAAAACGCTCCATCGAAGTTAATGCATTCCCTTTGTGAGTGGCATTAATGGACGTGGGGTGTTACAGCTGCTTGTGTGAGTTATGGCCATGACTTGTAGCTTTGTTGTCCAACATCTTGTGTACACTTTGTATCTTGCTTGTGTGGCCTGTACTGTGCGCGACTTTATTGTGAATGTTATTGCCACCTTGTTGTAGTTGAATCCTTCATGCTGCCTTGGTCCATATTGCACTATGCTATTAGCCATACATATACTTCCCTGGTGTGTATACAAACTTGCACTATTCTGATACTTTAGTCATCTATTTGAACTGATACTATGCTCGTCCACATTGTTGTTTCACTTTCCATGATGTTCATGCTATCATCATGCATGTTTTGTATGTGATTGAATCTTGGCTTGATCGTGTTTGTTTGAGTTGAGCCATTCATGTTTGCTCGACCACTTTTAATTGTTTTCATGTGCATGTAGACCATATATGTGCATTGAGTCGAGATCGTCCACGTGGTCACTCCTCAGTCGCTCGCTAATTGGCGAGGCAGTGCACACATGTATATTTATACATGTGTGTACATGCAGCCATTAGACAATTTTTCCTGTCACTGCATATCAGACCAAGTCTAGAAAAATGATGAGAAAGACACTGTAATTCTGAGGAAATTAAAATTTAAAAATAAAATTTTATTTTTTTGTTTATAATTTTATTTTTGTTCGAGTTTACTGCGTGTGTGTTTTTGTGACAGGTACGGAGATGAGTGGACTGGATTGGAGAGCAGTGAAGACAGAAGACTGAAGATGATGATGTTCAAATGTGTCAGTATGTAAACTGAGTGTAGTGTATATAAAAATGTACTACGTGATGGACTGTAGTGAGGAGCTGTGAGAGAATTGTACTGATTATGTGTAATAAACAAATTTGATTGAAATAAAATATTATTTTGTTGTTGTCAAACAAACTTGTCTATTGTATTCAGTTTATTTACAAGTACAATCTCATGTGAATTGAATAAATAGTGGAGTTATAAATAATTATGTTGTTTGAATGTTTAAAATATAATATTCAATATAAACAAAATACTATGTGAATATATGAATATCTGTACAGTCGTATTCTATTTAAATATAAATATTATATTCATGTATGTGATGTATATATAGAACAGTACAGTTGCAAACACATTTTAAAATAATATTTATTTGGTTGCTATCATCAAACAAGAATCATATAATTGTGTATACGACTACGTCATATACAACACTATTGACTGGGTCAACACATGGGTCGACCCAGCATACAAGAATTCTGCAGGAACTAATCAGTGCCTGTGTACGACTTTGAAATAATTTTCTTATAGCTAACACAGTCAGAATGACCTGAAACTTGGCAATCATAATGACGGGAAACTGAACTTTGAGTTGCAACAAAAACAACTCAAATACATCAAAGATTGAACCTGATATGATAGCTCAAAGTAGCACCTTTGACTGTTTTTCACTATAGAGGTAAAGTATGAACAAAAATATATAGATTATAGCGAACAACTTTCTGATTAAACCCAGATGTACAGAAAAGAACTGTAACTAGAAGGTGTCAGCGAACACTCATCTAGGATGCAAATTATACCAAGTTTCAACAAAGGATTTGAGAAAAATTATAACTTTTGACCTCAAGAAGCTTTACCTTCACTTGTAGATGAATTTATAATGACGTGCAATTTTAAAGATTTGGAATAACCAACACCAACACAAATTTGAGATGAAATAACTTCTGAATTCTAAAGATGTTACCTGTAGAAATGTTTACAAATTGAATCTGTTTAATTTTATTAGTCCTTGATGTTGTAGGAATGAAATTTAGGGGAGGATTTTGTTTTACAGTGAATGGACCATGGAGGTAGAAGAAGATATTTGCGCTTGAGAAATGAAAAATGTACGTATACTTCTTCTTTTACAACACTTTCTAGAATTCTCCATAGCAAACTAGGGATTAAGGCGAACAAAACTTCATTTAAGCCCCTAGTTACTTAGCTAGCTTAGTTAATGTGATTAACGCACCATAGCCCCTCTTATTTATGTATTTACACATTTCAAACTTGTAAAAATATACAAGTTTTACACCAAATTTCTCATTAAAATTCCTTAGATTAGTATTTTCAATTAATTATAGGTTTAAACATTTAACACAATTTAAACATCCCTTATGTCAACTCACAAAAATTCATATTTTACAAATTACATATTTTCCATTCTAAATTTTTGTACAAACCTCATTGTTTTGACACAAAACATTCATACGACCACAATAAAATAGTTTTGATTCACAATATTGATCTAAATCAGTATTTTATATTTCTTATTACACTAACAATACAAAATTCCATAATTATTATTTTTATTACCAAAATGTAGCTTTGCCACGAACTGCATAGATTTATTGTGTCTTGACACACTCCAAAATTAGACCACTACTTTAAAATTTACTTAATCATTTCGACACATGGTTTTAAACCCAACATTAAATTTATCATTAATTTCTAACAATCATAATTTGCAACCATAGATCCATAAATTATTAATTGTTCATCAAACAGTTTAACGCTTTATATTGGAAATACACTTTATTTAATTATTGTTTATTAAAATTCGGGGTGATACATTCTGTCCTCATTAAAGGATTTCGTCCTCGAAATCTCTATGGCTAGAAGAATGTTATGAATATTATAAACCAGTACCTACACCTATCTAATCAACCATCGACCACTGGCATTCATTGTCCTTAGAATTTTTAATGCTTGGTATGAAAATATGCAAAGGTATTGTATATATATCCTTAGGCTAGTGGGAAAATCAGGCAGTCTACTGATTTAGTTGACCTCCTTAATGCAGTTCATGTTTGTGCCATGCATCCAATATGTATACAAAATAATCCTAATGATACATATAAAATTCTATATGTTTGCTACAATCATTCATCAAAATGCAACATCCAAGTGATGGTTCAATAATTTTTTCATCCATATTCATAATAAATTAAAATGCGCTCACATCCATATGCAATATGTAAGTTTCCCAGTTCAGCCGATCCCTAATCCAGTGCCTAGTGTGTGTATATGCATCTGCTGCATCCACCAGCAAACACTTGCATCCACGTGAATCCATTCAACCTAAACATGTTTTAAACCATTTCCTATCATCCTTAGGCTTCTACCTAGGAATTATGATTCAAACGATAGGAAAATAGATTCAAACTCAAAGCTTAGAAGAGAATTACGAGAGTACTCTCAAAGAAAAATGAAAAAGAAGCATCAATCCTATCTTCTGGTCAAGTCGTGTTGTCGTTCTCTTGTCCCTACTGTATCTTAACTAGCTTGATCTCTTTTTCCATAGCTTCTTAACTTTAGATCCTGGTATCCGAGCAGGAACTTTTCTGATTGATGCCTCCTTCTCTATCTCTATATCCTCAAGGGTAATTGACTCTACTACTTCCACAAAATCAAGTAAACACTTCCTCAAGTGTGAAACATGGAACACATCATGAACTCGTGCCAATCTCATTAATAGTCTAACTCTGTAGGCCATCCGACCTATCCTTTCTATTATAGGGAATGGCCCTACAAACCTCGGCGCCAACTTCCCTACGAAGCCGAACCAAACAACACTCCACAAAGGTAACAATTAACAAAGACTATATCTCCTACCTAGAACTCTAGGTTTGTCCTCCTCCAACTTGCATAAACGTTTGCATGTCCTGAGCTGCTTTCATCCGCCTCTAAATCAAGTCTATCTTCTCGAAGGTCGCTCTAACCATCTAAGGTCCAAGTAGAAGTCTAGTTGTAGGCTCCCACCAATATGTAAGTGATCTGCAGGGTCATCCATAATGTGCCTCGAAGGGAGCCATACCAATACTCAACTGATAGTTGTTATTGTATGTGAATTCTACCAATGGAAGATGCTCCTCGCAAGTCCCTCAAAAGTCTAGGATGCACAACCTAAACAAATCCTCGATTTTCATATTAACCCTTTCGATCTGTCTATCCGTCTGAGGGTGATAGGCGGTTGTTACAACCCATATTTTGATAACGTGTTATAACCATAAATCTAGGCAGAATTAAATTTTCAAATAAGAACCAAGGGAAACGGGTTGCGCCATTGCGTTCATCTCGGAATTCTGCATGAAATCGAGTCCGAGTTTTCAAAAATCGGAGTCCGTATGACCAAGTTATGGCTCCCCAAAGTTTCAGAAATTTTCAGAGTTCAAAGCAGTTCGAGTTCAAATTCGAATTTCAAAACCCAGACAAATTGGGCGGGAAATTTCCCGCCCAGCACCCCAGGTCGACTGGGGAGTCGATTGGGCAGTCGACACCCCCAGGACCAGGTCGACTGCGCAGTCGACTTGGGTGTCGACCTGGTCCCCGAACCTGGTTTGGGCCTGGTTGCTCCTGCTTGACCCTATTGCCTTGTTTGAGGGCCTGTGACGATTTTTGGTGGTTCAGATCGATTCTAGGGTTTATCCTATGGCCTAAACTAGTTGTTGCAACTATAAAAACACCCTAAGACCTAGGCTAATCCACAACAAATCTTTCTAACACCATTATGCTGCTAAGTCCCCTCTTGAACCATGGTCGTTGCCTCCAACTTGAAGCTTAAACATTCAAACTTGATCCAAATCGAAGGCCAACATTTCTACAACAATTCAAAGGAATAGATCAACATCTCAACAACGATCCCACGACAATTTTTGTACTTAGTTCTCAAAAACCATGATCTGTTAGCCACAGTTACTCTTAGATCTAAACTGTAAACTTAATATGGACATGTGTAAATTGAAGTTGAACATAAACATGATAACTACTTGAGACCTACTCTTGTATATCTTTGATCTATGACTATTCCTTTTTGATCTATTATTTTAGATCTACTCTTGTTCACCCTAGATCTATTCACCTTGAAGCTAGTACCGTTCATATTGAACCTTGATTTGTGGAATACTGATAAGAACTTGATTTAGGGGCTTGTTCATGTCAAAACCTAAACCCTATCATTATTTTAACATGCCTGTGATGTTGTGATATTGAAACTATTGCTAGTCACAAGTTTAGGATTATCATCTTATGTCATTTATTGCTATGTTTATCACCCTATTTCATATGCCAGTGATGTTATGATCATATCTCAAGTTACACCATGCTTGCCTTGAAATCACCTTTGCCACTTTATACCCATCCTTGTTATGTTATTCCCTAGTTACATCTATTGCCTTGATTCGAATTCACGAGCGTTGGGGATGCGATTTGGGTAGTTTAGGAAAACCTGAATTTAGTATGAACTTGAAAGTATGAATATCGTTATAACTTGAGCTTGGATAGGAACATGAACTTGACATGAAATTATACTTGAAAATATGAATTTGGGACATGACACTTAGACAACTTGAACGTGGCCAACTCAAGGTTGGGTTGAGTTTGCAGTATAAATCTGTCCGGAACTGCCCGGCGAATCCAGTAACTGCAAACAATAGGACCCAATGTGAGTAGTTGGTCATATCGCACTCGAAACCCGAGGTTAGACTAGGTTATTGTGCAAAACTGCCCGGACCCGCCCGGCACATCTAGTAACCATAACCAAGTCTAATGTGAGAGGTTAGGGGTGCATTAAGTAAATTAATGCCACTGGATAGGTTTAAGTCATGGACCACTTGAATATACTTAACCAATTTGACACGTTGATTTGATAGGGTTAAGTCATGAACCGCTTGAACACACTTAACCAACCTGACACATGATTCGTAGGACTAAGTCTTAAACTAGAACGACACACTTAGTCAATTTGACATGACACGTAGATGGGGTGAAGTCTCGGTTTGAAATGACAAATTAACCTGCTGAACGAAACCCTAGTTACACGGTCCTTTTCAGCAGTAACCCACTAGATGTATCACGGTACCCTGGGACTAGGCAGAGTGGGGCACGGTAGCTGGGCTGATTGTAAGCGACCAGAACGACGGCTGAGTTGGTGCGCCATTGTAGGTTGAGGCAGACTAGGGTCGTGCACTTAGTCCGGAGTTGAAAAAGAAGGCATTGGGCATCAGTAGGATTATCTGTGCATTCTTGATTCGTGTCGGTGGTTGGCACCCTAGGGCTTGATACACCCTATGGTGGACCTTGCACAGGTGACTACATTCGTGATAGGGCCGTATGACACAGATACACGACGAGCTAAACTTGTAGGGAGTCGATTGATTAGATCATACCGCTGGACCCCAAATTGGGTCACTTCACGATATTGGGCCAAGGGATTATTTCTTGATTTATAGTTGACACGGGATTAGTATACCAGAATAGTTGGTATGGCGAACCTTGAATACGCAATGTTAGTCTTGAGTTATCTTGTTAGCTTAGTTATCATGTCAGACTTATCATCATTCCCATGTTTAATTCCAGTTTATTCATGTCTTGTTAACTTTACTAGTTTCTATGCTGATAGTCACTAGGGCTTACCAGTCTTTTTGACTGACCCGTTTTCTTTCGCCTCTTTGTCTTTCGTTTCCCCCCTAGGTTCTCAAGGAGGAAACTCTAGCTCTTATCTTGGACTTTGCTTGCTTTCTGACAGCTCATGTACAGTTTGATCTTGATCTATGCTATGGCTGCACTCATGCACTTTTTGGGGAGTAATATTTTACTTATGTTGTTTTAAGAACTTTGCTTCTTTAGAACTTGATGTAATGAAATAATGACTTGGCATTTTGATGTAAGAGGTTTTGACTCTATTTTTCAGTAATGAGATTTGGTTTTAAAGTTTATATCCGCTGCTTTATATACTCTATTTTATCTATGTTCTGTCTTGTGTTATCTCTATGTCTGTTTACTAGATAATACCCCTCCAAAACTAAGGCATTCCCTTTGTGAGTCACTCTAGCGGAGGTAGGGGTGTTACATTTGGTATCAGAGCAGAAGGTTACCAGACTGGGCAAAAGTTTTGAAAACCTTCTGAAACTATTTTCAAAACCGTTTATAAAGAAGCATTTTTCAAGAAAAGTTTTATTTTTAAGAAAAGGCTATTCCCCAAAAGCCATTAGCACTTTCCTTTGTTTCCTCGTTTGAATCTTTTTCCTTTTCGCTTTTCAGCATGTTTGATCTTAACCTTCCTGAGGGAGTACCCATACCTGGCTGGTTCCGAAGATACTTGGTAGCTAGGCCCAACGGCGCGGGCCGGGTAGATATCCCTCCTCCTCCACCATCGGTGGCCACGGTTCCTCATCCTCCTCCGGGTACCGCCTTCGCCAAAATATGCAAGGACTTTATAGGAATGGGCGGCAAGAACTTCGTTGGAATAGAAACCTTCGTTGAGGCGTGAAACTGGCTAAAAGAGACTGAAGACTTGTATGTTATTTTCGATATGGAGGATCATAGGAAAGTTCAGTAGGCAGCATGGTTGTTGAAAGAGAAAGCTGCATTTTGGTGGGAAGTCACCAACGCTACCAGGCCAATTGAGACTTGGGCAGACTTTAGAGAGAGGTTTAGGCTTAAGTTTTTATCATCCGCAGAAGCGAGCCTTCAGATGGAGAGGTTCCTGGCACTCAAGCAAGGGGACATGTTAGTTAGGGAATACGTGAATAAGTTTATTAAGCTTGCTCGGTTTGGTTTGGACTTAGTCAACACGGCTGAGAAGAAGGCTCTACGCTTTGCTCGAGGATTGAGCAAGCCACTCCACACTATGGTCATGACTCATGTACCCATGAGGGCGACCTTTGACAGCTTGGTGAATATGGCCCTACTTCATAAGGAGGCGAGAATGGCAAGAAGAAGGTCAAGGGGAATGAGTCTCAAGACAAGAAGGTAGACTCCGAGAAAGGAGGAAAGAATAGCAACAACAAGAATGACAAGTCACGTGAGAAAAGAAAATGCAACTTCTGTGGTATTGACGGGCATATAGTCCAGGACTGTAGGAAGAAGAAGATGAAAATAGGAGCATGTTTTCAATGTGGTGAAATTGGACACATCAGCAAGAACTGCCCTAAGAAGCAAGGGCAAGCCCCGCAAGAAGGACCTTCTAGGGGTACATCTTTAACTTCTTTTCCCTAGATACTCTGTTTTATCTTGTATATCCTTTCGATCCTATCTTGAGCACCTTAGGTAGAATCCTATGAATGTAAACATGTATTCGAAACATGTTATGCTTGATGTTTGCGAATGGTTGCAAGTGGCTGCAAGTGATTGCTCGTGGTTGCATAACACACATTAGGCACTAGATCGGCTCAGACACATTTTCATATTGCATATGCATGAGTGTTTATACTTATTTATGGATGAAACTGAATGTGTTATCCTATGAATGTTGCATACGGATGAATGTTTATGCACACATATAGTGCTTACGTGACTAGGATTATTTGCATACATGTTGGATTCATGACACTAAACATATTTTGCATTAGAAAGATCAATCAGGCCTGATCATTTGCATTAGATAAGGAACATATACACACACTTTCTACATATGTTCATACAGCATTAGAAATCTCTTAAGGACAATGTTTGCTTGTGGATGATGTTTTGAGTAGATGGATGATGGATGGTAGGATACGTTCTTCCTAACTTAGAGATTTCGGGAACGAAATCCTTTAAGGAGGGGAGAATGTAACAAACCGTATTTTGATAACGTGCTACAACCATAAATCTAGGCAGAATTAAATTTTAAAATAAGAACCAAGGGAAAAGGGTTGCGCCATGGCGTTCGTCTCGGAATTCTGCATGAAATCGAGTCCGAGTTTTCAAAAATCGGAGTCCGTATGACCAAGTTATGGCTCCCCAAAGTTTCAGAAATTTTCAGAGTTCAAAACAGTTCGAATTCGAGTTCAAATTCGAATTTCAAAACCCAGACAGACTGGGCGGTAAATTTCCCGCCCAACACCCCAGGTCGACTGGGGAGTCGACTGGGCAGTCGACACCCCCAGGACTAGGTCGACTGCGCAGTCGACTTGGGTGTCGACCTGGTCCCCGAACCTGGTTTGGGCCTGGTTGCTCCTGCTTGACCCTGTTGGCTTGTTTGAGGGCCTGTGACGATTTTTGGTGGTTCAGATCGATTCTAGGGTTTATCCTATGGCCTAAACTAGTTGTTGCAACTATAAAAACACCCTAAGACCTAGGCTAATCCACAACAAATCTTTCTAACACCACTATGCTGCTAAGTCTCCTCATGAACGATGGCTGCCGCCTCCAACTTGAAGCTTAAACATTCAAACTAGATCCAAATCGAAGGCCAACGTTTCTACAACAATTCAAGGGAATAGATCAACATCTCAACAATGATCCTACGACAATTTCTGTTCTTAGTTCTCAAAAACCACGATCTGTAAGCCCAAGTTACTCTTAGATCTAAACTCTAAACTTAATATGGATATGTGTAAATTGAAGTTGAACATAAACATGATAACTACTTGAGACCTACTCTTGTATATCTTTGATCTATGACTATTCCTTTTTGATCTATTATTTTCGATCTACACTTGTTCACCCTAGATCAATTCACCTTGAACCTAGTACCGTTCATATTGAACCTTGATTTGTGGAATACTGATAAGAACTTGATTTAGGGGCCTGTTCATGTCATAACCAAAACCCTATCATTATTTTAACATGCCTGTGATGTTGTGATGTTGAAACTATTGCTAGTCACAAGTTTAGGATTATCATCTTATGTCATTTATTGCTATGTTTATCACCCTATTTCATATGCCAGTGATGTTATGATCATATCTCTAGTTACACCATGCTTGCCTTGAATCACCTTTGCCACTTTTTACCCATCCTTGTTATGTTATTCCCCAGTTACATCCATTGCCTTGATTCGAATTCACGAGCGTTAGGGATGCGATTTGGGTAGTTTAGGAAAACCTGAATTTAGTATGAACTTGAAAACATGAATATCGTTATAACTTGAGCTTGGATAGGAACATGAACTTGACATGAAATTTTACTTGAAAATATGAATTTGGGACATGACACTTAGATAACTTGAGTGTGGCCAACTCGAGGTTTGATTGAGTTTGCAGTATAAATCTGCCCGGAACCGCTCGGCGAATCCAGTAACTGCAAACAATAGGACCCAATGTGAGTAGTTGGTCATATCGCACTCGAAACCCGAGGTTAGACTAGGTTATGGTGTAAACATGCCCGGACCCGCCCGGCACATCCAGTAACCATAACCAAGTCTAATGTGAGAGGTTAGGGGTGCATTAAGGAAATTAATGTCACTGGATAGGGTTAAGTCGTGGACCACTTGAATATACTTAACCAATTTGACATGTTGATTTGACAGGGTTAAGTCATGAACCGCTTGAACACACTTAACCAACCTGACACATGATTCGTAGGACTAAGTCTTGAACTAGAACGACACACTTAGTCAATTTGACATGACACGTAGATGGGGTTAAGTCTCGATTTTAAATGACAACTTAACCTGCTGAACGAAACCCTAGTTACGCGGTCCTTTTCAGCAGTAACCCACTAGACGTATCACGGTACCCTGGGACTAGGCAGGGTGGGGCACGGTAGCTGGGCTGATTGTAAGCGACCAGAACGACGGCTGAGTTGGTGCGCCATTGTAGGTTCAGGTGGACTAGGGTCGCGCACTTAGTCCGGAGTTGAAAAAGCAGGCATTGGGCATCAGTAGGATTATCCGTGCATTCTTGATTCGTGTCGGTGGTTGGCACCCTAGGGCTTGATACACCCTATAGTGGACCTTGCACATGTGACCACATTCGTGATAGGGCCGTATGACACAGACACACGACGAGCTAGACTTGTAGGGAGCAGATCGATTAGATCATACCGTTGGACCCCGAATTGGGTCACTTCACGATATTGGGCCAAGGGATTATTTCTTGATTTATAGTTGACACGGGATTAGTATACCAGTATAGTTGGTATGGCGAACCTTGAATACGCAATGTTAGACTTGAGTTATCTTGTTAGCTTAGTTATCGTGTCAGACTTATCATCATTCCTATGTTTAATTCCAGTTCATTCATGTCTTGTTAACTTTACTAGTTTCTATGCTGATAGTCACTAGGGCTTACCAGTCTTTTTGACTGACTCGTTTTCTTTCGCCTCTTTGTCTTTCGTTTCCCCCTCAGGTTCTCAAGGAGGAAACTCTAGCTCTTAGCTTGGACTTTGCTTGCTTTCTGACAGCTCATGTACGGTTTGGTCTTGAGCTATGCTATGGCTGCACTCATGCACTTTTTGGGGAATAATATTTTACTTATGTGGTTTTTAGTACTTTGCTTCTTTAGAACTTGATGTAATGAAATAATGACTTGGCATTTTGATGTAAGAGGTTTTGACTCTATTTTTCAGTAATGAGATTTGGTTTTAAAGTTTATATCCGCTGCTTTATATACTCTATTTTATCTATGTTCTGTCTTGTGTTATCTCTGTGCCTGTTTACTAGATAATACCCCTCCAAAACTAGGGCATTCCCTTTGTGACTGACCCTAGCGGAGGTAGGGGTGTTACAGCGGTACTAGGTCGTAGTTGTGCCCCTAATGCCTCCTACATGCTATTTCAAAACTCACTTGTAAAAATGTGGTTTTGGTCAATGACAATAATAGAGGGCACTCCATGATGTCGGGCGATCTCTCTAAGATATACCGATGCCAACCAAGTTTCCATCCTCTTGATCTTGACTTGGATAAAGTGATCGCTCTTAGTCAATCTGAACTATAACCCAAATACCGGTGTTAGCCAAACCCATTTTGGTCAAACCTTCTATAAAATCCATAGAGACACTCTCCCACTTCAGTTGCGGTATGTCTAAAGGATGAAGCAATCCACCAGGTTTCCTTTTCTCAACCTTCACTCGTTGGAAAGTCATACATCGAGCTACATACTTTACCACGTTCTTCTTCATTCCAATCCAATGAAAACCCATCCTTATGTCTCTGTACATCTTAACACATCCCGGATGGATAGTCATCCGAGAGTGATGGGCTTCCTCTAAAACCGAACTCAACAAATCATCTACTCCAGGAACACACAGTCTCCCATCTCGATGTATCCACCCTCTTTCCTCCGCAGTATACCTATCAAGGTGACTAGAGGTCTCTGCTCCACTGAGTCAGTCCATGATGTCCATTAACTATTAATCCTCACGACGACTAAATCCTAAGTGCTCTAAAAGAGTAGGCCGCACCTCCAACGATGCCAGTAATCTAGGTGGAAAATTCGTAGATGGTCTAAAATCAAACGATGAGATGAACTCCAAACTCTGCTACTCTAAGAATAATGTACTCAAAGTAATTCTCTGCATACTCAATGCGTCTGACACCATATTTCCCGTCCCCAGGGTATATGCCATCTCGATATCATAAGACGCATGGAACTCCATCGAATGCTGTTGACGCAAATTAAGATCTTTTTGAGAGTGCAAGTGCTTGAGCGACTTATGATCCGTATAAAGCTTGAACCTCTCACCTAGTAAACAGCGTCTCCAAGAATTGAGCGCGAACACTATCACCGCCAGCTCCAAATCATGGGTAGTGTATTTATTCTCATTTACCCTCAGTTCCCTACTACCGTAGCAGACAACCTTGCTTTCCTACATCAATACTGCACCAAAACAGAAGCTCCAAGCATCCATATAAATGATAAACATCTTCATACCATCAGGAAGAGTCGGAATAGAAGATGTTGTAAGAGCTTTCCTAAATCTCAAAAATGCATCATCACAATCTACATTCCAAACAAAAAACGATGTTCTTCTTTGTTAGATGGGTAAACAGAGCCAAGATTCGCGCAAAATCCTTAATGAACTTCCTCTAGTATCCCGCCAACCCCGAGTAACTCCTAACCTATGTCACATGGTTAGGCGCTTTCCAATCCTAAACTGTGACAACTTTAGCATGGTCCACTACTATACCATCCCTAGAGACAACATGCACTAAGAACCTTAATCCTTCGACGAGTAATTCCACTTAGAAAACTTGGCCTATAGTTGATGTGCTCGGAAAGAACGGAGAACCTCTCCCAAGTGCATGGCGTGCTCTTCCTTGCTCCTCGAGAAAATCAAGATATCATTAACAAATACCACCATAAACTAGTTCAAGTACTCCCCAAATACCTGGCTCATCAAATGCTCAAAATTATGTTGGTGCATTTTTTAGCCCAAAAGGCATAACCAGCGACTTAACGTATCCATCAGGAGTCCTAAAAGCAATCTGCTACCCTAAGCTAGTGAAAACCTGTGGATAAATCTAACTATGAAAAAATAGAAGCGCCCACTCTCTGATTAAACAAGTTATCTATCTTTGGGAGTGGGTGCGTATTCTTTTTAGTGAGCTTATTCAACTCCCTGTAATCCACACATAGACGGAGAGAGTTGTCTTCCTTGGTCACAAAGACGACTTGTGCTTCCTACTAAGAAATGCTCTGTCTAAAAAATCCTTTTTTGAACAACTCACCCACTTGCTTACTAATCTTCCTCCTCTCTCTAGGGCAATGTGGCGCACTGGAAAAGCAACGGGCTTAACATTCTCCACCAAGTATATCCGGAAATCTATCTCAAGCCAAAGGTAACCCTCTAACGTCCTCAAATACATCTGGAAACCCTCTAAGTATGGGTGCCCAACTAAGATCATCAATAGATGCATCTAGGGAATCTAAGAAATTGAGCATGACCAACCCACGCGGGTCGTAAGAAATCACGAGTGTCCTACCATGGCATGTCAAAAGCCTAACAACTCTCCTCTCACAATCAAGGATGGCACCATACATGGCCAACCAATCCATCCCTAAAATAACCCCGTAACCCATAAAACCTAGTACGTATGTGCCACACTCAAACTCAATGCAAGAATGGAAATCCTCAAATTCCTACACATTAGAGACAAATGAGTCATACCTCCTATGAGGTTTGAGACAACTGCTGGATCAGAAACTAAAGAAGTATCTGTAACAACCCGTAAAATCTGGGCCAGTTTAAAATTTTTATTTTGGCGATTTTCGCGAATTTTGATTATTTAAAATGAATTATTTTAAATAATATCGACGAGAAATTTATTTGAATAGAAATCGAACGTATATATTATACGCGTCGTCGCTAGAATATAAATATTTATATATAATTATAAAAGGAATTGAAAATGGCGCGGTAGTTCGAAAATTCGATTTCTAATTTCAAATGAATATACAGAATTCAATATAAGTCAGAATTGAACGAAACAGGAAATATTTGAATCTGTATAACTATATCTTTGTGATGAAGTTAACAAACTGAGATTTCATCTTAGAAATGATAAGAAATGTCCAGTTGAAAATTCTGAATAGTCGCTATGGAATTCAGGCCCTTAAAAATGGACATTTTGCAAACGACCTCGGATTTCGACGAAACCAGTTTTGTTGGGTCCGTGGTGTCAAGTTATTGCTAGATTCCAAATTTCATAATTTTTCGAATCAATATGTGAGCGTG
This sequence comes from Allium sativum, assembly GCA_030737875.1. Classification (NCBI taxonomy): domain Eukaryota; kingdom Viridiplantae; phylum Streptophyta; class Magnoliopsida; order Asparagales; family Amaryllidaceae; genus Allium; species Allium sativum. The sequence continues at coordinate 745,349,012 of CM060921.1, forward strand.
GCAAAGGAAAACGCGTTTGACCAGTTTCAGTTGATTTTAATCGACTGGAAAATGGCCATTTTTCAAACGATCTCAGAATTCGACGAAACTAGTTTTTTTAGGACCGTATCATCAATACGAAACTAGAAAATATTTTTCTAGAATTTTTCGAGTTAGTATGTGACCCCGGTAATTTGAAATGTACGTTTAAAATTCAATATAGTGATTTAAATGTAAATTCAAAAGGAAACTGATTGTAACAATCAAATCAGCTTGCGATTCATATCCCATTGTGTTCGGAATGGGGGTAAAACGTTATGGACGACAGGCGGTGGGCCTCGTTTAGATGACATAGGTGAAAGTCAACTTTTAAAAGTAAGTAAATAATAAAAAAAAAGAGAGAAATCCTCTTCCCCTTTATCAGCCGACCCCCCTCCCCTTATTTCTCAGAAATCGATTTATAAAAAAAAAAAAGAGAGAACGTGGATCGGAGGAGCCGCCTCCCCTCCGATCGATCGCCGCTGCCTCCTCAGAGGTGGGGCGCCACCTCGAAACCCCATTCCCCTGCCTCGACCTCCTCCAGCGCTGACAAGCGCCGCGCAACCCCCAACTCGACAAAGCCCCCTCCAGCTTCTCCTCCTCCTCGATTCCTTCCTCCCGCTCCTTCTTCCCCGCCTGCTTCCTCCCCCAAAACCGCCCTTCGACGCAGGAAGAAACCCCCCTTTTTCGGCTGTAAGTTTTCGTTTTTTTTATTTTATTTATTATTTTATTTCTGTTTTATTTTAACAGATTTAAAACTGATTTTTTTTTTTTAGAAAAATAAAACTGATTTGTTTAAGATTTAAAAACTGTTTTTTTAGAATGTAAAAACAGAATTTTTGAAAAGAAAGTTAAAAACTGATTTTTATTAATAGTTAAAACTGATTTTTATTAATAGTTAAAACTGATTTTTATTAATAGTTAAAACTGATTTTTATTAATAGTTAAAACTGAATTTTTATATGGATAAAAACTGAATTTATATAGTTTAGAAACTGAGGTTTATATTGTTTAGAAACTGAAATAGAACTGATTTTGAAGAATAAAAATATAATTTTTATATCATGTAAATAATAAAAATATGATGTATATATATAGAACTTCGAAATAAAAATATGATTTATATATATAGAACTTCGAAATAAAAAATATGATTTTTATATATTGAACATCGAAGTAAAAATTCGATTTTTATATATTGAATAGCGAAGTAAAAATGTGATTTTTACGTATGTAGTGAAAGCAGCAACGAAGGTGACAAAAAGGCGAAACGACGAAGACTTCTGCAAATGAAGAGCCGTGGAGCTAGGATAGCTATAAGTGAGAACTTCTCACCTTTCAATTTAATTTTTCTAGTTATATATATATACTAGGATGCAGACGGTGCTTAGTAGCACCCGACACAATCGTCCACAGACCATGGACTTGTTTGTTTGATTGCATAAATTAATTAGATTATTTGATTGAATTGAATTGTTTGGTGAAATTAAATGGTTTGATTGATGTGTGAATGGCGTGGGCCTTCACTAGACCGGGGATAAGGCTAGGCCTCGTCCCGTTCCTAGTATCGTGCCGTTATGGCGCCGAAATTTTCTAAAATAAGTTAGATAAATAAAAATATCATTTTATTGAATAAATGAACTGAATAGGAATTCATATGTTGGAATAAAATGTTTTCACGTTAAAAATATAATTTTTAACGTGAATGTGAATAAATAAATATTCATTTACAAACCAGACGGTTTGTTTATGTACACCTATTTAAAGGACATTGATTGGGACGATAAATTTTACACATCGCCCAACTGCACAAATAAAATATGTGTTTGATTGTTTGAAACCCCACACGGGTGTTAGGATGAAATTTGAAGTTCACTCATCCTGATTGATTAAACATGTCGATCGATCGATTGGCAGGCTGTTATAAGCGTTAGATATCTATATTTGATGCTTATACAGTGTAGTGCACTTTGGTTGATGGTTGATTATTTTTCAATGCTATTATATACATGTGTTGTATGAAATCCATATAATTAACCTTATATGGTAATTGATTGGGCCTCATTCCAATTTAGAAAATAAAGAATATTATAAAATAAAGGTTCATGTGTTGACAGTACTCATCCATTGAGATTGGTCATGTGTTGAACGAAATATTTTGATAATAAAATTTACATCTTTATCAATATAAAATAAAGGTTCATGTGTTGACAGTACTCATCCATTGAGTTTGGTCATGTGTTGAACGAAATATTTAGATAATAACAACTATTTTTGAAAAAGAAATATTTGAAATAGAATATTTGAGAATAGAAATTTATGAAGCCGTGTTGGTTAGATTGACGCCATTTTGACGTGAACGATATTTATATCGATTTTATTCATTTTGAAATGAATTGAATTGAAAACGATTTCGAAATGAATTGAATTGAAAACGATTTCGAAATGAATTGAATTGAAAACGAATTCAAATTGAATTGAAAACGATTTCGAAATGAATTGAATTGAAAACGATTTCGAAATGAATTGAATTGAAAACGATTTCGAAATGAATTGAATTGAAAACGATTTCGAAATGAATTAAATTGAAAACGATTTCGAAATGAATTGAATTGAAAACGATTTCGAAATGAATTGAATTGAAAACGATTTCGAAATGAATTGAATTGAAAACGAATTCAAATTGAATTGAAATTTGAATTGAATAGAAATGAATTTTAAAACGAATCTATAAAGAAGAATTCAAAAGTGATTTGAATTGAAAAGGAAGTTGAAAAATGTTTTTGAAACGAATTCAAAACTATTTATATAATTCGTTTTAAATAGAAATCGACGAAGTATGTATTATATATATTATATATATAATATAATGGCCTGAATAGAACGCGCCGCGCCGCGGCAGTTCGTGAATTTCGACCATTTATTTCAAATGGACATTGCGGGAGATCCGACCGTCGGATTCTCCTAAAACCGGAACCGTTGGGTTCGTATCGAAAAGAGCTTTCTAACGAATATTAGAAATTAGAAATCTAACGGTTGGATTTGGAGATACGTCCAAATCAAATTCGAAAAAGGTCGCTGTAAGTGCAGTTCGATGGCCATTGTTGGAAATCGACTGTACGGGCCTTGATAAAATTATTAAAAATAGTAATAATTTGTGTAAAATCATAAGAAATGATTTGGGAAGAATTGGGATGAAAAACTCCATATTTGAAAAGATAAAAATAGATTTTTATCGAATTGAACTAGTTTTGAACTAGAATTATAATTCTATTTATTTTTAAATAAATAAATTGAATTCGAAAAGGGTTTTAAAAATAACCAAAATTTCCAATGATTGCATTAGAGTGGATTTGAATCGAAATTGTCTTCGGAATATTTCGATGTTGGAATTCGTGATTATACAGGTGTTGTTATGGAAATTTGAAAGATATATATTTATATCGTTATTTCCAATACGACATTTGTTAGTCGTAGAATTCGATATTGAATATAAGCCGATATATTTTCTATTCAGAGCCTTGTATTGAATATCGAATGTGATTTGGGTTTGTCGTGAATGGTGTCTTCACTAACACTGTTCTTGAACCCAGTTGAGAAAAGATTAAATCTTTTTATTTAGATTTAATGAAGTGTACCAATTAAATAATATTTAATTGGAATTGAATTGATATTGATTTTTGGGTTTATCGTGAACAGTGTTTTAAATAACACTCGTTCTTTAACCCGATAATTAATGAATGTGATTTTGGGTTTATCGTGAACCGTGTTTTAAATGACACTGATTCTTTAACCCAGTTGAAGATTAAAACTAAGTGGAGTTTTAATGAATCTTTAATTAGATTGAAATGATCGAAAATGGAGTATCACCAGTTTTGCTCCAGGCGATAGTTAAATCTTTAATTAGATTTGAACGTGAAATGGTAATTGAATTTACCGATAACACTGTGGTGTTAGATATGAAGTATTACCAGTTTTACTTCATGGGATGAATAGGTTGGGATTGGGAAATTAAAACAAATAATTACTTCGGCAAGGTTCGTTAATCCCGACTAGTTTGAATTGATATTCAAAAATAGATTATAGAATAAATTCAAGAAATTTATCTTGGATAAAATTAATGGGAACCTTTCCCTATGAATGTGAAATTTAGAAATTGACTGTCGGCTAGCCAAACAGAATGGTTTTCTGGATATTGATCTGATGTTGGTTTCGGCCTTCGGGGTTAATATTTGGGGAATTATTCTCTTGATTAATTTACGGTTAGTGACTAATGAATTGGAATGAGGCGTATGTTGTGTTTGTGTAACACTTATTTAAAATATACGCGAGTTATTCGGAAAGACCGGGTTTATCCCATTCTGAATAACTGATACGACGATAAGTCGAAGATGAAGACGATGGTCGAAGACCGGAGGTCTTCACGTCGTTTGGGTGAAAACTGATGATCTTGATTGGGCTGTACACCCAAGAAGATGGAAACAGTTGGTGATCGTCCAGACGTACTTGGAGATCGATGGATATGCGGGGTACTAGGTGCCTCCGGTTTCGTTCAGACCCAGAACGGACTTGTAAATGGACTGTGTGTCTGACATTGGATTTTAGTCTGTGTGATTGATCTCTATTAAATATATATCTGTTTGGCGGCGGAGAATTTATTCTCTTGCTTAACGCCCTTCTCTGAGACGTACGAGCTCAGGGGTTATATATTGATGGATATCAAACGCATGGAGTGAATTGCCTGTGTGGCATGCCTAAGTGGCAATTGATCGAGGCTTCTGTTGAAAAGCAAAGTCTTGTGGTGATGATCAAAGCACGGCCTTTGTGGCATAGCTTTGTGTAACGTTTACTTCGCGAGTTTCACACCCGGTATGAACCAAAAACGGGAGACGGACCTCAGGGAGGACTTGCGTTTCTTTCTAGCTAGAAGTGGCGTCAGTGGTTTTACACGCCCTGACGAGTTTGACTTATGTGGTTGTTGCTGTTGCGAGGCGCCTCGGTTATATCGGTTTCGGCCGATGCATTCTGGTCGGCTGACGGACCAGACTTACACCCCATAGGGTGGGGAAACGTAGTGTTCAGGCATTTTAATCCACATCGGTGGACCGGCCCTGTCGCTCCAAGGCTTGACTGAGTACTTGCCTGTGGCTCGGGCTAGAGAGTCACGAATCGGTAGAGGACTATCTTTTGCCTCGGTTCATAGACAGAAATCCAATTTCCAAATACGTGACATTTGCGGTTTTATTTGTAGATCCTAGTATGGCGACATAGTGGGATGGGGCGCTCATGCCGCCTATGATTGATACTTATGATTTGAAGTTGTTTTATACACTATGCACTTATAATAGTATCAAAAGATTTGTTTTACCCGTATCAAGCATTCTTTGGCTGTTATAAGGGACAACCCTATCCTCGGCTGCGTTGCATTGTGTGATGGGACCTGGGTCTTATAACAGCTTCATTTTTCTTTATTTAGCATTGCGCTGTTTGTTTTATGCACTGGTATTCTTGGGAGGAAACCCGTTCCGTGTTATACGGCGTGGTCCCTTGATTTACCTAACTTTAAAAATAAAGATTAATAACTGTTTTAGTTCTCACACCAGTCACATGACTGACCTGGAGTTTATTGTTTTAACCTAAACTCTGGGTGCCCCTATTTTGACACGGGCAGCTAGTAGTTTTGGTTTTGCAGATTATATTCACAGGATCCTGGTTTACAGCTGGAATGATATCCGGAAAGCTTTGTATCCGTATATATCTTCTAGTTGTGTATTGTATTATTTTCCGCTGCTATGTATTTAAATGTAATTTAAATCTCTGATATTTCTGTGTAATATCCATTTGTACTCTGTATATTCTTGTATTCTGATGCATTGTTGTAATATACAATGAAATGTTCTTTTGTATGCATTCTGATTTGTCGTGTTCTCAAACGATAGGGCGTTTCGAACGGCTTGAATCGGTTTAGCGACTGGTTCGGACCGAGCGAAATTCCTTGCCGTCACAGTTGGTATCAGAGCTTTGGTTTACAAAGCTCGAGAACAAGACACATTAGAACCATACGAAAGAATTCATCAGATATTGGATTAGTAAAATCCAATGGGAATGACTCGTTAGAGATGGGATCAGTAGTATCCTAGAACGAGTGTGAAGAGTATATTTTTAACGTGAAAACAAATTTTGTTTTGAAAATTTAAATCAATTATTCGTATTTGAAAATCTATTTATATTGAGTTGGACAGTCCAGTATATATAGATTTTGCGTATACGTCTGATCCGCGTGTATTCGAAGTTTTAATATACTGGATAGATATAGAATCATACTCTAGTGGCCCGAAGATGATTCTGATGATTGACTAGTCGTCATTAGTATTCATGTTCGAGTAACGAAGGTGTGATAACTATATATTTCCTATTAGACTGGTGTGAGAACCAAAATTAGATAGGGCTTATTGTTGTGATTTGGCATCAAAACATGTTTTTCTTTATATATATCAAATTATGAATTTGAAACTCTAATTCACTAATTGATTGATGTTTGTGTTGTTTGTTTATTTGTTTGCAAATTTTGAACCATTTAGCCTAATTGAATCAAATATTGAATTGTATTGAAAATTGGTCGCATCTGTTTGCATATACATGTATATCATTGAACAGGTCATAGCAAGGAGGCTAGAGCCAGAGAATAAAATTTGTTTGCCCGACAAATAGGTACATGTTTACTACATAATTTACTGTTTTGTTTGGGTGATGATGATTTTGTGAGCCTATTGGCTAGCCGCTTGGCTTTTTCTTTTTCTTTTTGAGATCTGAAGGACCGGGGAAGCTATTTGAAATTCCCCGATGCTCCCGGTGCAGGGGAGGTTATGGCGAAATTTTTCAAAAATTTAGGGTGTTAGCCAAATTTTTGAAATTTTAGAAAATTCTCAAAAACTAAAAGGTTGGAGAATAGAAGCCTGATCGGTCGTAGAGTTGAATAATCAAACAACTTTCGACTTTGTTCCTTTTCGGGGACGAAAAGTTTTAAGTGGGGGAGATTGTAACAACCCGTAAAATCTGGGCCAGTTTAAAATTTTTATTTTGGCGATTTTAGCGAATTTTGATTATTTAAAATGAATTATTTTAAATAATATCGACGAGAAATTTATTTGAATAGAAATCGAACGTATATATTATACGCGTCGTCGCTAGAATATAAATATTTATATATAATTATAAAAGGAATTGAAAATGGCGCGGTAGTTCGAAAATTCGATTTCTAATTTCAAATGAATATACAGAATTCAATATAAGTCAGAATTGAACGAAACAGGAAATATTTGAATCTGTATAACTATATCTTTGTGATGAAGTTAACAAACTGAGATTTCATCTTAGAAATGATAAGATATGTCCAGTTGAAAATTCTGAATAGTCGCTATGGAATTCAGGCCCTTAAAAATGGACATTTTGCAAACGACCTCGGATTTCGACGAAACCAGTTTTGTTGGGTCCGTGGTGTAAAGTTATTGCTAGATTCCAAATTTCATAATTTTTCGAATCAATATGTGAGCGTGGCAAAGGAAAACGCGTTTGACCAGTTTTAGTTGATTTTAATCGACTGGAAAATGGCCATTTTTCAAACGATCTCAGAATTCGACGAAACTAGTTTTGTTAGGACCGTATCATCAATACGAAACTAGAAAATATTTTCTAGAATTTTTCGAGTTAGTATGTGACCCCGGTAATTTGAAATGTACGTTTAAAATTCAATATAGTGATTTAAATGTAAATTCAAAAGGAAACTGATTGTAACAATCAAATCAGCTTGCGATTCATATCCCATTGTGTTCGGAATGGGGGTAAAACGTTATGGACGACAGGCGGTGGGCCTCGTTTAGATGACATAGGTGAAAGTCAACTTTTAAAAGTAAGTAAATAATAAAAAAAAAAAGAGAAATCCTCTTCCCCTTTATCAGCCGACCCCCCCTCCCCTTATTTCTCAGAAATCGATTTATAAAAAAAAAAAAAGAGAGAACGTGGATCGGAGGAGCCGCCTCCCCTCCGATCGATCGCCGCTGCCTCCTCAGAGGTGGGGCGCCACCTCGAAACCCCATTCCCCTGCCTCGACCTCCTCCAGCGCTGACAAGCGCCGCGCAACCCCCAACTCGACAAAGCCCCCTCCAGCTTCTCCTCCTCCTCGATTCCTTCCTCCCGCTCCTTCTTCCCCGCCTGCTTCCTCCCCCAAAACCGCCCTTCGACGCAGGAAGAAACCCCCCTTTTTCGGCTGTAAGTTTTCGTTTTTTTTATTTTATTTATTATTTTATTTCTGTTTTATTTTAACAGATTTAAAACTGATTTTTTTTTTTTAGAAAAATAAAACTGATTTGTTTAAGATTTAAAAACTGTTTTTTTAGAATGTAAAAACAGAATTTTTGAAAAGAAAGTTAAAAACTGATTTTTATTAATAGTTAAAACTGATTTTTATTAATAGTTAAAACTGATTTTTATTAATAGTTAAAACTGATTTTTATTAATAGTTAAAACTGAATTTTTATATGGATAAAAACTGAATTTATATAGTTTAGAAACTGAGGTTTATATTGTTTAGAAACTGAAATAGAACTGATTTTGAAGAATAAAAATATAATTTTTATATCATGTAAATAATAAAAATATGATGTATATATATAGAACTTCGAAATAAAAATATGATTTATATATATAGAACTTCGAAATAAAAAATATGATTTTTATATATTGAACATCGAAGTAAAAATTCGATTTTTATATATTGAATAGCGAAGTAAAAATGTGATTTTTACGTATGTAGTGAAAGCAGCAACGAAGGTGACAAAAAGGCGAAACGACGAAGACTTCTGCAAATGAAGAGCCGTGGAGCTAGGATAGCTATAAGTGAGAACTTCTCACCTTTCAATTTAATTTTTCTAGTTATATATATATACTAGGATGCAGACGGTGCTTAGTAGCACCCGACACAATCGTCCACAGACCATGGACTTGTTTGTTTGATTGCATAAATTAATTAGATTATTTGATTGAATTGAATTGTTTGGTGAAATTAAATGGTTTGATTGATGTGTGAATGGCGTGGGCCTTCACTAGACCGGGGATAAGGCTAGGCCTCGTCCCGTTCCTAGTATCGTGCCGTTATGGCGCCGAAATTTTCTAAAATAAGTTAGATAAATAAAAATATCATTTTATTGAATAAATGAACTGAATAGGAATTCATATGTTGGAATAAAATGTTTTCACGTTAAAAATATAATTTTTAACGTGAATGTGAATAAATAAATATTCATTTACAAACCAGACGGTTTGTTTATGTACACCTATTTAAAGGACATTGATTGGGACGATAAATTTTACACATCGCCCAACTGCACAAATAAAATATGTGTTTGATTGTTTGAAACCCCACACGGGTGTTAGGATGAAATTTGAAGTTCACTCATCCTGATTGATTAAACATGTCGATCGATCGATTGACAGGCTGTTATAAGCGTTAGATATCTATATTTGATGCTTATACAGTGTAGTGCACTTTGGTTGATGGTTGATTATTTTTCAATGCTATTATATACATGTGTTGTATGAAATCCATATAATTAACCTTATATGGTAATTGATTGGGCCTCATTCCAATTTAGAAAATAAAGAATATTATAAAATAAAGGTTCATGTGTTGACAGTACTCATCCATTGAGATTGGTCATGTGTTGAACGAAATATTTTGATAATAAAATTTACATCTTTATCAATATAAAATAAAGGTTCATGTGTTGACAGTACTCATCCATTGAGTTTGGTCATGTGTTGAACGAAATATTTAGATAATAACAACTATTTTTGAAAAAGAAATATTTGAAATAGAATATTTGAAAATAGAAATTTATGAAGCCGTGTTGGTTAGATTGACGCCATTTTGACGTGAACGATATTTATATCGATTTTATTCATTTTGAAATGAATTGAATTGAAAACGATTTCGAAATGAATTGAATTGAAAACGATTTCGAAATGAATTGAATTGAAAACGAATTCAAATTGAATTGAAAACGATTTCGAAATGAATTGAATTGAAAACGATTTCGAAATGAATTGAATTGAAAACGATTTCGAAATGAATTGAATTGAAAACGATTTCGAAATGAATTAAATTGAAAACGATTTCGAAATGAATTGAATTGAAAACGATTTCGAAATGAATTGAATTGAAAACGATTTCGAAATGAATTGAATTGAAAACGAATTCAAATTGAATTGAAATTTGAATTGAATAGAAATGAATTTTAAAACGAATCTATAAAGAAGAATTCAAAAGTGATTTGAATTGAAAAGGAAGTTGAAAAATGTTTTTGAAACGAATTCAAAACTATTTATATAATTCGTTTTAAATAGAAATCGACGAAGTATGTATTATATATATTATATATATAATATAATGGCCTGAATAGAACGCGCCGCGCCGCGGCAGTTCGTGAATTTCGACCATTTATTTCAAATGGACATTGCGGGAGATCCGACCGTCGGATTCTCCTAAAACCGGAACCGTTGGGTTCGTATCGAAAAGAGCTTTCTAACGAATATTAGAAATTAGAAATCTAACGGTTGGATTTGGAGATACGTCCAAATCAAATTCGAAAAAGGTCGCTGTAAGTGCAGTTCGATGGCCATTGTTGGAAATCGACTGTACGGGCCTTGATAAAATTATTAAAAATAGTAATAATTTGTGTAAAATCATAAGAAATGATTTGGGAAGAATTGGGATGAAAAACTCCATATTTGAAAAGATAAAAATAGATTTTTATCGAATTGAACTAGTTTTGAACTAGAATTATAATTCTATTTATTTTTAAATAAATAAATTGAATTCGAAAAGGGTTTTAAAAATAACCAAAATTTCCAATGATTGCATTAGAGTGGATTTGAATCGAAATTGTCTTCGGAATATTTCGATGTTGGAATTCGTGATTATACAGGTGTTGTTATGGAAATTTGAAAGATATATATTTATATCGTTATTTCCAATACGACATTTGTTAGTCGTAGAATTCGATATTGAATATAAGCCGATATATTTTCTATTCAGAGCCTTGTATTGAATATCGAATGTGATTTGGGTTTGTCGTGAATGGTGTCTTCACTAACACTGTTCTTGAACCCAATTGAGAAAAGATTAAATCTTTTTATTTAGATTTAATGAAGTGTACCAATTAAATAATATTTAATTGGAATTGAATTGATATTGATTTTTGGGTTTATCGTGAACAGTGTTTTAAATAACACTCGTTCTTTAACCCGATAATTAATGAATGTGATTTTGGGTTTATCGTGAACCGTGTTTTAAATGACACTGATTCTTTAACCCAGTTGAAGATTAAAACTAAGTGGAGTTTTAATGAATCTTTAATTAGATTGAAATGATCGAAAATGGAGTATCACCAGTTTTGCTCCAGGCGATAGTTAAATCTTTAATTAGATTTGAACGTGAAATGGTAATTGAATTTACCGATAACACTGTGGTGTTAGATATGAAGTATTACCAGTTTTACTTCATGGGATGAATAGGTTGGGATTGGGAAATTAAAACAAATAATTACTTCGGTAAGGTTCGTTAATCCCGACTAGTTTGAATTGATATTCAAAAATAGATTATAGAATAAATTCAAGAAATTTATCTTGGATAAAATTAATGGGAACCTTTCCCTATGAATGTGAAATTTAGAAATTGACTGTCGGCTAGCCAAACAGAATGGTTTTCTGGATATTGATCTGATGTTGGTTTCGGCCTTCGGGGTTAATATTTGGGGAATTATTCTCTTGATTAATTTACGGTTAGTGACTAATGAATTGGAATGAGGCGTATGTTGTGTTTGTGTAACACTTATTTAAAATATACGCGAGTTATTCGGAAAGACCGGGTTTATCCCATTCTGAATAACTGATACGACGATAAGTCGAAGATGAAGACGATGGTCGAAGACCGGAGGTCTTCACGTCGTTTGGGTGAAAACTGATGATCTTGATTGGGCTGTACACCCAAGAAGATGGAAACAGTTGGTGATCGTCCAGACGTACTTGGAGATCGATGGATATGCGGGGTACTAGGTGCCTCCGGTTTCGTTCAGACCCAGAACGGACTTGTAAATGGACTGTGTGTCTGACATTGGATTTTAGTCTGTGTGATTGATCTCTATTAAATATATATCTGTTTGGCGGCGGAGAATTTATTCTCTTGCTTAACGCCCTTCTCTGAGACGTACGAGCTCAGGGGTTATATATTGATGGATATCAAACGAATGGAGTGAATTGCCTGTGTGGCATGCCTAAGTGGCAATTGATCGAGGCTTCTGTTGAAAAGCAAAGTCTTGTGGTGATGATCAAAGCACGGCCTTTGTGGCGTAGCTTTGTGTAACGTTTACTTCGCGAGTTTCACACCCGGTATGAACCAAAAACGGGAGACGGACCTCAGGGAGGACTTGCGTTTCTTTCTAGCTAGAAGTGGCGTCAGTGGTTTTACACGCCCTGACGAGTTTGACTTATGTGGTTGTTGCTGTTGCGAGGCGCCTCGGTTATATCGGTTTCGGCCGATGCATTCTGGTCGGCTGACGGACCAGACTTACACCCCATAGGGTGGGGAAACGTAGTGTTCAGGCATTTTAATCCACATCGGTGGACCGGCCCTGTCGCTCCAAGGCTTGACTGAGTACTTGCCTGTGGCTCGGGCTAGAGAGTCACGAATCGGTAGAGGACTATCTTTTGCCTCGGTTCATAGACAGAAATCCAATTTCCAAATACGTGACATTTGCGGTTTTATTTGTAGATCCTAGTATGGCGACATAGTGGGATGGGGCGCTCATGCCGCCTATGATTGATACTTATGATTTGAAGTTGTTTTATACACTATGCACTTATAATAGTATCAAAAGATTTGTTTTACCCGTATCAAGCATTCTTTGGCTGTTATAAGGGACAACCCTATCCTCGGCTGCGTTGCATTGTGTGATGGGACCTGGGTCTTATAACAGCTTCATTTTTCTTTATTTAGCATTGCGCTGTTTGTTTTATGCACTGGTATTCTTGGGAGGAAACCCGTTCCGTGTTATACGGCGTGGTCCCTTGATTTACCTAACTTTAAAAATAAAGATTAATAACTGTTTTAGTTCTCACACCAGTCACATGACTGACCTGGAGTTTATTGTTTTAACCTAAACTCTGGGTGCCCCTATTTTGACACGGGCAGCTAGTAGTTTTGGTTTTGCAGATTATATTCACAGGATCCTGGTTTACAGCTGGAATGATATCCGGAAAGCTTTGTATCCGTATATATCTTCTAGTTGTGTATTGTATTATTTTCCGCTGCTATGTATTTAAATGTAATTTAAATCTCTGATATTTCTGTGTAATATCCATTTGTACTCTGTATATTCTTGTATTCTGATGCATTGTTGTAATATACAATGAAATGTTCTTTTGTATGCATTCTGATTTGTCGTGTTCTCAAACGATAGGGCGTTTCGAACGGCTTGAATCGGTTTAGCGACTGGTTCGGACCGAGCGAAATTCCTTGCCGTCACAGTTGGTATCAGAGCTTTGGTTTACAAAGCTCGAGAACAAGACACATTAGAACCATACGAAAGAATTCATCAGATATTGGATTAGTAAAATCCAATGGGAATGACTCGTTAGAGATGGGATCAGTAGTATCCTAGAACGAGTGTGAAGAGTATATTTTTAACGTGAAAACAAATTTTGTTTTGAAAATTTAAATCAATTATTCGTATTTGAAAATCTATTTATATTGAGTTGGACAGTCCAGTATATATAGATTTTGCGTATACGTCTGATCCGCGTGTATTCGAAGTTTTAATATACTGGATAGATATAGAATCATACTCTAGTGGCCCGAAGATGATTCTGATGATTGACTAGTCGTCATTAGTATTCATGTTCGAGTAACGAAGGTGTGATAACTATATATTTCCTATTAGACTGGTGTGAGAACCAAAATTAGATAGGGCTTATTGTTGTGATTTGGCATCAAAACATGTTTTTCTTTATATATATCAAATTATGAATTTGAAACTCTAATTCACTAATTGATTGATGTTTGTGTTGTTTGTTTATTTGTTTGCAAATTTTGAACCATTTAGCCTAATTGAATCAAATATTGAATTGTATTGAAAATTGGTCGCATCTGTTTGCATATACATGTATATCATTGAACAGGTCATAGCAAGGAGGCTAGAGCCAGAGAATAAAATTTGTTTGCCCGACAAATAGGTACATGTTTACTACATAATTTACTGTTTTGTTTGGGTGATGATGATTTTGTGAGCCTATTGGCTAGCCGCTTGGCTTTTTCTTTTTCTTTTTGAGATCTGAAGGACCGGGGAAGCTATTTGAAATTCCCCGATGCTCCCGGTGCAGGGGAGGTTATGGCGAAATTTTTCAAAAATTTAGGGTGTTAGCCAAATTTTTGAAATTTTAGAAAATTCTCAGAAACTAAAAGGTTGGAGAATAGAAGCCTGATCGGTCGTAGAGTTGAATAATCAAACAACTTTCGACTTTGTTCCTTTTCGGGGACGAAAAGTTTTAAGTGGGGGAGATTGTAACAACCCGTAAAATCTGGGCCAGTTTAAAATTTTTATTTTGGCGATTTTAGCGAATTTTGATTATTTAAAATGAATTATTTTAAATAATATCGACGAGAAATTTATTTGAATAGAAATCGAACGTATATATTATACGCGTCGTCGCTAGAATATAAATATTTATATATAATTATAAAAGGAATTGAAAATGGCGCGGTAGTTCGAAAATTCGATTTCTAATTTCAAATGAATATACAGAATTCAATATAAGTCAGAATTGAACGAAACAGGAAATATTTGAATCTGTATAACTATATCTTTGTGATGAAGTTAACAAACTGAGATTTCATCTTAGAAATGATAAGATATGTCCAGTTGAAAATTCTGAATAGTCGCTATGGAATTCAGGCCCTTAAAAATGGACATTTTGCAAACGACCTCGGATTTCGACGAAACCAGTTTTGTTGGGTCCGTGGTGTAAAGTTATTGCTAGATTCCAAATTTCATAATTTTTCGAATCAATATGTGAGCGTGGCAAAGGAAAACGCGTTTGACCAGTTTTAGTTGATTTTAATCGACTGGAAAATGGCCATTTTTCAAACGATCTCAGAATTCGACGAAACTAGTTTTGTTAGGACCGTATCATCAATACGAAACTAGAAAATATTTTCTAGAATTTTTCGAGTTAGTATGTGACCCCGGTAATTTGAAATGTACGTTTAAAATTCAATATAGTGATTTAAATGTAAATTCAAAAGGAAACTGATTGTAACAATCAAATCAGCTTGCGATTCATATCCCATTGTGTTCGGAATGGGGGTAAAACGTTATGGACGACAGGCGGTGGGCCTCGTTTAGATGACATAGGTGAAAGTCAACTTTTAAAAGTAAGTAAATAATAAAATAATAAAAAAAAAGAGAGAAATCCTCTTCCCCTTTATCAGCCGACCCCCCCCCCTCCCCTTATTTCTCAGAAATCGATTTATATAAAAAAAATAAAAGAGAGAACGTGGATCGGAGGAGCCGCCTCCCCTCCGATCGATCGCCGCTGCCTCCTCAGAGGTGGGGCGCCACCTCGAAACCCCATTCCCCTGCCTCGACCTCCTCCAGCGCTGACAAGCGCCGCGCAACCCCCAACTCGACAAAGCCCCCTCCAGCTTCTCCTCCTCCTCGATTCCTTCCTCCCGCTCCTTCTTCCCCGCCTGCTTCCTCCCCCAAAACCGCCCTTCGACGCAGGAAGAAACCCCCCCCCCCCTTTTTCGGCTGTAAGTTTTCGTTTTTTTTTATTTTATTTATTATTTTATTTCTGTTTTATTTTAACAGATTTAAAACTGATTTTTTTTTTAGAAAAATAAAACTGATTTGTTTAAGATTTAAAAACTGTTTTTTTAGAATGTAAAAACAGAATTTTTGAAAAGAAAGTTAAAAAATGATTTTTATTAATAGTTAAAACTGATTTTTATTAATAGTTAAAACTGATTTTTATTAATAGTTAAAACTGATTTTTATTAATAGTTAAAACTGAATTTTTATATGGATAAAAACTGAATTTATATAGTTTAGAAACTGAGGTTTATATTGTTTAGAAACTGAAATAGAACTGATTTTGAAGAATAAAAATATAATTTTTATATCATGTAAATAATAAAAATATGATGTATATATATAGAACTTCGAAATAAAAATATGATTTATATATATAGAACTTCGAAATAAAAAATATGATTTTTATATATTGAACATCGAAGTAAAAATTCGATTTTTATATATTGAATAGCGAAGTAAAAATGTGATTTTTACGTATGTAGTGAAAGCAGCAACGAAGGTGACAAAAAGGCGAAACGACGAATACTTCTGCAAATGAAGAGCCGTGGAGCTAGGATAGCTATAAGTGAAAACTTCCCACCTTTCAATTTAATTTTTCTAGTTATATATATATATACTAGGATGCAGACGGTGCTTAGTAGCACCCGACACAATCGTCCACAGACCATGGACTTGTTTGTTTGATTGCATAAATTAATTAGATTATTTGATTGAATTGAATTGTTTGGTGAAATTAAATGGTTTGATTGATGTGTGAATGGCGTGGGCCTTCACTAGACCGGGGATAAGGCTAGGCCTCGTCCCGTTCCTAGTATCGTGCCGTTATGCCGCCGAAATTTTCTAAAATAAGTTAGATAAATAAAAATATCATTTTATTGAATAAATGAACTGAATAGTAATTCATATGTTGGAATAAAATGTTTTATCGTTAAAAATATAATTTTTAACGTGAATGTGAATAAATAAATATTCATTTACAAACCAGACGGTTTGTTTATGTACACCTATTTAAAGGACATTGATTGGGACGATAAATTTTACACATCGCCCAACTGCACAAATAAAATATGTGTTTGATTGTTTGAAACCCCACACGGGTGTTAGGATGAAATTTGAAGTTCACTCATCCTGATTGATTAAATATGTCGATCGATCGATTGACAGGCTGTTATAAGCGTTAGATATCTATATTTGATGCTTATACAGTGTAGTGCACTTTGGTTGATGGTTGATTATTTTTCAATGCTATTATATACATGTGTTTTATGAAATCCATATAATTAACCTTATATGGTAATTGATTGGGCCTTATTCCAATTTAGAAAATAAAGAATATTATAAAATAAAGGTTCATGTGTTGACAGTACTCATCCATTGAGATTGGTCATGTGTTGAACGAAATATTTTGATAATAAAATTTACATCTTTATCAATATAAAATAAAGGTTCATGTGTTGACAGTACTCATCCATTGAGATTGGTCATGTGTTGAACGAAATATTTAGATAATAACAACTATTTTTGAAAAAGAAATATTTGAAATAGAATATTTGAAAATAGAAATTTATGAAGCCGTGTTGGTTAGATTGACGCCATTTTGACGTGAACGATATTTATATCGATTTTATTCATTTTGAAATGAATTGAATTGAAAACGATTTCGAAATGAATTGAATTGAAAACGATTTCGAAATGAATTGAATTGAAAACGAATTCAAATTGAATTGAAAACGATTTCGAAATGAATTGAATTGAAAACAATTTCGAAATGAATTGAATTGAAAACGATTTCGAAATGAATTGAATTGAAAACGATTTCGAAATGAATTAAATTGAAAACGATTTCGAAATGAATTGAATTGAAAACGATTTCGAAATGAATTGAATTGAAAACGATTTCGAAATGAATTGAATTGAAAACGAATTCAAATTGAATTGAAATTTGAATTGAATAGAAATGAATTTTAAAACGAATCTATAAAGAAGAATTCAAAAGTGATTTGAATTGAAAAGGAAGTTGAAAAATGTTTTTGAAACGAATTCAAAACTATTTATATAATTCGTTTTAAATAGAAATCGACGAAGTATATATTATATATATTATATATATAATATAATGGCCTGAATAGAACGCGCCGCGTCGCGGCAGTTCGTGAATTTCGACCATTTATTTCAAATGGACATTGCGGGAGATCCGACCGTCGGATTCTCCTAAAACCGGAACCGTTGGGTTCGTATCGAAAAGAGCTTTCTAACGAATATTAGAAATTAGAAATCTAACGGTTGGATTTGGAGATACGTCCAAATCAAATTCGAAAAAGGTCGTTGTAAGTGCAGTTCGATGGCCATTGTTGGAAATCGACTGTACGGGCCTTGATAAAATTATTAAAAATAGTAATACTTTGTGTAAAATCATAAGAAATGATTTGGGAAGAATTGGGATGAAAAACTCCATATTTGAAAAGATAAAAATAGATTTTTATCGAATTGAACTAGTTTTGAACTAGAATTATAATTCTATTTATTTTTAAATAAATAAATTGAATTCGAAAAGGGTTTTAAAAATAACCAAAATTTCCAATGATTGCATTGGAGTGGATTTGAATCGAAATTGTCTTCGGAATATTTCGATGTTGGAATTCGTGATTATACAGGTGTTGTTATGGAAATTTGAAAGATATATATTTATATCGTTATTTCCAATACGACATTTGTTAGTCGTAGAATTCGATATTGAATATAAGCCGATATATTTTCTATTCAGAGCCTTGTATTGAATATCGAATGTGATTTGGGTTTGTCGTGAATGGTGTCTTCACTAACACTGTTCTTGAACCCAGTTGAGAAAAGATTAAATCTTTTTATTTAGATTTAATGAAGTGTACCAATTAAATAATATTTAATTGGAATTGAATTGATATTGATTTTTGGGTTTATCATGAACAGTGTTTTAAATAACACTCGTTCTTTAACCCGATAATTAATGAATGTGATTTTGGGTTTATCGTGAACCGTGTTTTAAATGACACTGATTCTTTAACCCAGTTGAAGATTAAAACTAAGTGGAGTTTTAATGAATCTTTAATTAGATTGAAATGATCGAAAATGGAGTATCACCAGTTTTGCTCCAGGCGATAGTTAAATCTTTAATTAGATTTGAACGTGAAATGGTAATTGAATTTACCGATAACACTGTGGTGTTAGATATGAAGTATTACCAGTTTTACTTCATGGGATGAATAGGTTGGGATTGGGAAATTAAAACAAATAATTACTTCGGTAAGGTTCGTTAATCCCGACTAGTTTGAATTGATATTCAAAAATAGATTATAGAATAAATTCAAGAAATTTATCTTGGAAAAAATTAATGGTAACCTTTCCCTATGAATGTGAAATTTAGAAATTGACTGTCGGTTAGCCAAACAGAATGGTTTTCTGGATATTGATCTGATGTTGGTTTCGGCCTTCGGGGTTAATATTTGGGGAATTATTCTCTTGATTAATTTACGGTTAGTGACTAATGAATTGGAATGAGGCGTATGTTGTGTTTGTGTAACACTTATTTAAAATATACGCGAGTTATTCGGAAAGACCGGGTTTATCCCATTCTGAATAACTGATACGACGATAAGTCGAAGATGAAGACGATGGTCGAAGACCGGAGGTCTTCACGTCGTTTGGGTGAAAACTGATGATCTTGATTGGGCTGTACACCCAAGAAGATGGAAACAGTTGGTGATCGTCCAGACGTACTTGGAGATCGATGGATATGCGGGGTACTAGGTGCCTCCGGTTTCGTTCAGACCCAGAACGGACTTGTCAATGGACTGTGTGTCTGACATTGGATTTTAGTCTGTGTGATTGATCTCTATTAAATATATATCTGTTTGGCGGCGGAGAATTTATTCTCTTGCTTAACGCCCTTCTCTGAGACGTACGAGCTCAGGGGTTATATATTGATGGATATCAAACGCATGGAGTGAATTGCCTGTGTGGCATGCCTAAGTGGCAATTGATCGAGGCTTCTGTTGAAAAGCAAAGTCTTGTGGTGATGATCAAAGCACGGCCTTTGTGGCGTAGCTTTGTGTAACGTTTACTTCGCGAGTTTCACACCCGGTATGAACCAAAAACGGGAGACGGACCTCAGGGAGGACTTGCGTTTCTTTCTAGCTAGAAGTGGCGTCAGTGGTTTTACACGCCCTGACGAGTTTGACTTATGTGGTTGTTGCTGTTACGAGGCGCCTCGGTTATATCGGTTTCGGCCGATGCATTCTGGTCGGCTGACGGACCAGACTTACACCCCATAGGGTGGGGAAACGTAGTGTTCAGGCATTTTAATCCACATCGGTGGACCGGCCCTGTCGCTCCAAGGCTTGACTGAGTACTTTCCTGTGGCTCGGGCTAGAGAGTCACGAATCGGTAGAGGACTATCTTTTGCCTTGGTTCATAGACAGAAATCCAATTTCCAAATACGTGACATTTGCGGTTTTATTTGTAGATCCTAGTATGGCGACATAGTGGGATGGGGCGCTCATGCCGCCTATGATTGATACTTATGATTTGAAGTTGTTTTATACACTATGCACTTATAATAGTATCAAAAGATTTGTTTTACCCGTATCAAGCATTCTTTGGCTGTTATAAGGGAAAACCCTATCCTCGGCTGCGTTGCATTGTGTGATGGGACCTGGGTCTTATAACAGCTTCATTTTTCTTTATTTAGCATTGCGCTGTTTGTTTTATGCACTGGTATTCTTGGGAGGAAACCCGTTCCGTGTTATACGGTGTGGTCCCTTGATTTACCTAACTTTAAAAATAAAGATTAATAACTGTTTTAGTTCTCACACCAGTCACATGACTGACCTGGAGTTTATTGTTTTAACCTAAACTCTGGGTGCCCCTATTTTGACACGGGCAGCTAGTAGTTTTGGTTTTGCAGATTATATTCACAGGATCCTGGTTTACAGCTGGAATGATATCCGGAAAGCTTTGTATCCGTATATCTCTTCTAGTTGTGTATTGTATTATTTTCCGCTGCTATGTATTTAAATGTAATTTAAATCTCTGATATTTCTGTGTAATATCCATTTGTACTCTGTATATTCTTGTATTCTGATGCATTGTTGTAATATACAATGAAATGTTCTTTTGTATGCATTCTGATTTGTCGTGTTCTCAAACGATAGGGCGTTTCGAACGGCTTGAATCGGTTTAGCGACTGGTTCGGACCGAGCGAAATTCCTTGCCGTCACAGTATCTAGGTGTAGACTATCAAAAACAGAACTGGATATGAGAGAATGAGAAACACCAGAATCAAACAAAATCCTAATTGGAGAGTCAAAAAGAGAAATCATACCTTCTATTATGACCTATCTACCATGGTCCTCACAGCCACCACCAGTATGAGTTGCCTCATGCACACGAACCTATGCTCCGGATGATCCTGCCCTCATCCCTACTTCTAAGGAAACTGCTTGTTGTAATGTCCCATATGTCCGCATTAAAATTAATCATTCTTCTTAGTCTTCCTACAGCCTTTGACAAAGAGTCCCATCATTCCACAATCATGACACTTAACTTCCTTCTTGATTTTTGCCTTCTCAGATTTCACTCCCTTCTTTACTGCACCATTTTTGGACCACCACATTTTCTTTCCAGTATTGGGCTTGGCCTCCTTAGTCATATCCTCTTGCTTACTCACTTTTTCAGCTTCATGCCTTACAGCTATACCCACTAGCCTCTCAAATGTAGTTCCCATAGGGATATGTGTCATCGCTAGTTCTTGGAGGGGTTCGTTCATCCCCCTTGCAAATCTCAAAGCCTTCTTGTATGCAGTATTAACTGAATCCAATCCAAACCTTGCAAATTTATTAAAGTTATGCACATACTCCTTCACCATTATACTAGCTTGCTTCAGATTTAAGAAATTTTCCAATTTCATTCCTTCATCAGCTTGTGACAAAAAACTTCTTCTCAAATCTATTCCTGAACTCATCCCATGTCTCAACAATCCGCTCTGTCTGAGCTACTTCCCACCAATAGGATGCTTCCCCTTTCTGTTGCCAAGCGACCAACTAAAACCTACTCCTGCTATCTAGATCCAACAAACAAAACGCATGATCTATTTCCCTAATCCAAATTACAAGCCTCCATGTAACTCTCCAATCAAAGAAATTTCTTATCGCCTATCACACATGAATCCTTATAGAGCTTAGAGAAGTTAATTACTAGATTAGGTGGAACTACCACGACTGCAGCTGGGGTGGGGCGTTTCCTAGCGCTACAGCAGGTGTCATAACTTCTACATATCGACGGAACCATGTCAGAGTGGGAATGCCCTCTAGGAAATTGAAATCCCCATACATGCTGAAAAGTGAAGAGATAAGAATTCAAAAGTGATCAAAGGAATAATTTAATTGACTTGAGGGTTCATATTTTTCAAAAATAAGTTTTACTTGAAAATTCTTTACTTTTGAAAACACTTTTTTTAAAAAAAAAAAACTTTGATCTTGTAACCTTATGCTCTAATAACTAATGTGACACCCCACATCCCTTAACGTCACATATAAGAGGATGCGTTAAGTTTTGTGAAGCGTATAGGTATAAAGTAACAACACTGAGACTAAAATTCACAAGATTGAAATGTAAAACACAATGGAGATTTTTACAAACGTTTATAATTAAAATAAGCAAATCCATTCACAACATAGATTTCAGTTCAAAATATCATCATAAAGCAACAAACTATTTAATGGAAAATTATCAGAGTATACTAGTAAAACTAGAAAAGCCATCTCCCTCACAAGTCATTACAATAGTCATAAAGAAAGTACTAAACCAATACATGAAACAAGGAAGAGTATGAATCCAAGCCAAGTGAAGAGATCAAAAGTCACTGCTGCAATCCAGCACTTTGAGAACTGGGGGGAGGAAGAGAGAAGGAGAAAGAAAACAGGTCAGACATAAGTCTAGTAAGTTCTATTAAATATCTAGCATAAGCATAAGATAATGAAGTATTTAGAAAGATTATTAGTAATGGGCATGAAGGTATAGTAAAGTGAAAAACTTGAAATAAGGTATGCTTCTCATTCGTATCCTAAAGTTTCTACACCAACTACGAAAATATCATAATTAGGCTTTACCTAATTTCTACCCATCGATCGGCTTCTTAACCTAAATGTGAATAACCTATGCAAATTGTGCAGTTCGGGGTTACCAATCCCGAACACATCAACTAAAAAGACACAACATTAATCACAGGCGTAACAACATCTTATCTTCCCTATTAAGAATAATGCACACTCATGGTTCCACCGGAACACGCCCATCCCCACCTCGTTTGAACCTCTCACTATCCAGTTCAATAAAGCATTCCCTAGCCTCTACCTAGTGTGAGAGAGACTCCATGAAAATAAAGGGATACCAACTGATACGGGTTTCGAAAAAAAAAAGTACTTGACACAAGTACCTCTAGACTTGGTCCTTAATATATAAATAGGATTTCTATGAGCCCCTTATATCCCACTGGAATGAACCCCCTTTATCTTAGCTTATTAATCTAACAATTTTAACTTAACATTTTCAAATTCATTAATAAGCCTAGTATAACCATCTACGATTTTTACCAGCCCCTTATATCCCACTTTAGTGGACCCCCTCTATCTTAGCTTATTAATTTCACAATTTTAACTTAACACATTTAAATTCATCAATAAGCTCAATATAGCTATGTGTTATATTCCTAGGTTGCAATTAACATTTCTTATTAAATGAACTTTTATACAACCCTTCTCCATGTCACTTAATATCCAATTAAGTCCAACCTATTATTATCTGCATGTTTCATAGTTACATGTTACTTAATGCCAATTAAGTGTATTTTATTCCAATTCATATGTTTTCTAATTACATGTTATTTAATGTTTATTTAGCATAAATTATTCCAATTCATATGTTTGAACATTCTTCCCTTAGAATTTAGCCTAATTTACGGTCCATAATTTGAATGTAATATTCAATGATTCTCAACATTCCTAAAATCCTGCTTTTGACATTCTTTTTTTGAAACGCAAAAGTAAACTTTATTCACTATGACAAGGTACAAGAACAAGTTCAAAGTCTCCACTATATAGTATAACAGCATTGAGAAAAGAAACTATGAGATACACAAGACTATACACAAAAAAAACTCAATGTTATAAAACTAATTACGAAAACACCAACGACCTCAGCAAAAGAAAAACCAAAGCAAAACATACTCCATACAGTAAGCATTCAGTGGTCAAGTTGTACCACTATCTTCATTCCAATATCCAAAATCATCCACTTAGCAAAAATCCCAATGCATTGCCAAAACAAGCAAAAAAACTCAGCAGCAAATCTGTAAAAGAGGGTAACAGCGACATTCATTGCATTAATAATCATTGCCATAACAACCAACAAGAAATAGCTTCATATATTGTCCACCGCAATAGCCAAACAATCATCCTTCTTTCTTTAAAATAGAATTATGAATTACAATGAAAAAATTATCAGCATTCATAACTGCTGTAGTGAAAACTCTTCTATTTCTTTCTGACCAAATTTCAAACATAAAGATCTTTAAGATTTTTAAAAGCAATAAACTCCTATCTGATTTCCATCTATTTACTTTGAATAGGTTGAAGCACTCATCTCTACTACTACAACCAGGCTGATGGAACTTACCAAATGCAAGCCCTCGCCGCCATAATTGAAAAACAAAAGGACATTCAAAAAATAAGTGAGTATTGCACTCAGAATCGGACCTGCAGAGAACACAAATATCATCAGAAATGATTCCCATCTTATGCAACTTATCCTTCGTATTTAAAGCACTTGACATAACCTTCCACAGTAAGAAATTCTGCTTTGCATTGCTCATCAAACTCCAGATTCTTTTATACCAAGGAAAGAAAGGCCTTTCACCACTTAGGAGATCATACACAAATTAAATGGTAAAGGCCTAGCTCTCGTTGGCCCAGGCTCAGCGCAGAAACAAATAAAAAGGAGAATTTTGTCTAGACTACTCGTAAAGCCAAGACTTAGAACTGAACAAAATAAATAAATATGGCATTGCAATACTGTAAATAAAATCATAGCAGAATAAGGGATAAAGAAGAAGAATTACATGTAGTAGTTAAACAAATGTAAAGGTATACACAATAAACAGCAAATAGATTGCATAGTAACTTGTAGAAACAAACTTATAATTACTGTAAATGTAAAACTTATAGAACCAAACTATTTTATTGTCAAATCTTTCTCATAAAATTAGTTGGTCTAGAAATCACGTAGAATTCACAGAGAAAGATTGCAAATCCAGAAAAAGGTCTTGAAAGAAGAATAAAATCCTCTCATGTCTACATTTTGACATCCCTCTGACTTATTCCCCAATTTTATTTCATTTTAGAGCATAATGGAGTGAGGGCTAAGAAATGAAGAAGAATAGGTCTGGGGGGGAAGAAAGAAGTAGCAGACTATTTATAGGTGTGGATAGATAATTCAAACCTTAGGATTTTAGGCTTTTAATCTCATCCTTCAAAAACATGCCAGCAACTCATCAGTAATGAAAACTCATAAAGACACACACAACAGCTCGACATCGGCCAGGCATGAAATTATTCTTGGCTCGTATTAGATTGACTTGCCTTCTATTTGGGTCGATATATGTGTCGAGCCATAGGTCGGTAAAGGGTACGACCCAAATATGGCCTGGGTCGCCCATTTCACCGCTGATTTAATTCGTTTATTTATTAAATTTTTCTAATTTAAATTTCAAAATTTAACCAATCATAACTTATTCATTTTCCGTTCGATCTACGTAAAGTGAAAGTCTATCTAAGCCAAAGTACCATAATGGACGCAACGGTGAAATCCTCTTCGAGTAATTCTGAATATTGTTCTAATTAATATTTGTTTATTACACTTCTTTATGTAATTATTATTTATTAAAATTCAGGGTGTTATAGGATAGCCACATTTGGTTGTTGTATCTTTTACCTAATTGTGGTTGCAGTGGAGCATGTTTTCTTTTAGTATACATTAACACTCCTATATAGTGTTATATTTTATTATAGAAAAATAGAATAGTTTAGTGGGATATTTTCTTTCTAGGTGTTTGAAATGATCACTAGATAAGAATAAAAACATAGGATATTATAAATGAAATGAAAATGAAAGTTAAAGATGAACAACTAAAAGAAAATCAAACTTACAAAAGAAAAGATGACAACAACTGCAATAAATGAGAACAATAAAAGAAAATAAACTCTTCCAAAGTAAGTTCAGAAAATTGAAAATAGGATTCTTCTTATGTAAACAATGCTTGGAATAGAAATAGGTTTTTTTGTAATATTAGAGACAAAGGTTTCCATGTATGGGAAAAAAGATGCATAAAAGTGGGATGGGGAACGTAGAATTTTCCATTTTCTACCTTTTCCAACATAAGAAATCGAATTCAGAATATATTTTTTTTTTATTGAAATTCACAAATTTAAAGTTGGTTGGTCGGGTTTGGATTCAAAAATTGGATATACTACATTCTTACTTTGTAAAAGTGTGGGGAAAAATAGATGAAAGATATTTTTGATTTTCAAAATATTGTATTCATATAGAAATTGCCAGTGTATTTAAGATATGTGCCTCACATTTTCAAAAAGTTTTCAAGAAAATTTATTTTCATAATGGAGGTACGTCTTAGGCAGTCGTGTATTTCTACGATTTGCACTTGTACACAAATGGTTGAAAATTGGATGTACGCACGATGATAACAAATTTTGCAAGGAATCACATAATTTTATCCTTACTAAATTATGAGGACGAAATTTCATAAGGAGAGGAGAATGTAAAACCTAGCATTTTAATGATAAAATTATCAAAGTAATTATGAGAGTAATGTGCGTTTGAAATTTGAAAACAAACGCATGTTATATAATGAACAATAAATGAAAATTTGCCATTTTGCAAATATTACTTTGTAGTGGAATATATAAAATCAAATAAAAAGAAAAAAGAAAAATGGATGGAAGTTAATAAATAACACGTTATAAATTAATAAGAAAGTATATGCGCACACTAATTTTATAAACAATGTGCATTTAAATTTGAAAGTTATGAAAGATTGTTAATGCTAACATATTAACCATTTAATAAATAGGAAAACAAATCTTTGTGAAAGAATTAAATTAAGGGAGGGAAAGTAATTAATATTTAAAATGGCAACGTTTCCTTCAAATTGACAGCGCATGTCATAAAGGACATTAAAAGAAGAAGAATGGAAATAACGTCAAATAGTGGAAGAAGACAACTAATTCTAGCATGTGCTCACACATAAAGATATTTAATATAAACATATTTAGACATAAATTAAAAAAGTAACATGCATCGTAAATGGTATAAAGCAGTGTAATAAAAGGAAGTTGAAATGTCGTTAATTAAGCAACATTTTAAATTTGTTCGGCGTGCGCGTATTAATAATACACATTTGAAACTGAAAGTAAATGCATGTTAAAATGGTAGAAATAAATGTTAAAAATAACGTTCATGGAATTAAAAGAATTAAACACGCAAGAATTTAAAAAGAAAGAATTATCAATGCGCACATTGATTGTGCATTTGAATTTGAATAAGAACAAGTGTCAAAACAGGAAATAAAATTCAGAAATTAATGGGAACAATCAATGAAAAAGTAAATGTTTATACACAACAAAAATCACATGGGAGAAGACCCGACACACGATTTTTTAAAATTGTATATGGGTCAACCCATACCGGAAGTGGGTCGACCCAAGGGTCGACACACTTCTAGGTTGGTTCGACCCAAGGTCGACCTACCTGAAGCATGGGTCGACCAATTTCGGGCTAAGACTACGTAGTTTTAATTATTTTTTATATGGTTCCGATTTATTTTATTTGAATCGGATGGATGTTGTTCTTCTAGGCAACTATAAATAAACCTGTAGGGCCCGGCTTCCAACTCATATTTTCTAAGCGGGCGCCAGAACTCTGCCATTTCCTTCTCCTCCAAGCTCTTCGCAATTAAATTATATTTTAAATTTAGGCTTTCTGATTCGATAATTAGAGAAAATGTATTAGATTTAAGGTGTAGATGCCCAGATCCCCTGTTCAGCTAGATCTGTAAATCCGAAATTAAAAGAAAACAGAAAGAAAATGCAGATCCAAATCAAATCCAAAACTTAGATCCCAAATCCCAACTAAGTAGTCTTGAATTATATTTACTTACAATAGTATATAATATCATTTGATTCTTGTAAGAATTCATAATGTGTTATCTTCTTCTTCTCCCCCCTTTCTGCATCGGAATATATATATATATATATATATATATATATATAGTCTATGTTGAATTTTGGTTACGCGCGAAATAATGCTAAACCTAAAACTTTGATAGATATATATATATAATCGAGTCGTGCGCCAAATTTATATGACTGATCTTATTGTGTGCATTGGAAAACGTAATTTAATTGGAGCTATGAACAAAAAAGGATTTGATCATTATGGGCGGAACATAATTAATATTATAGACAATAAACTTGCAATCAAATGGTAAATATGAGAATTTCTATGTTAGTTGAAAATATTACCTTTCAGATTTAGAATAAGATTAATATTGACATTGTGGGGATTGAAAAAGGGATATAAACCAATTATATTCAAATTTATTGTAATTTTGTAAAAAGGGGGAAACTAAGTTAAAAACAAGGATTAATGTATACAATTCAAAATGGAAAGTCAAAAATATCCTAGATTGATTGGATAGGAAAAAGGGAATATATTTCCATGGTTTTTTTTAGAAAAGAAGTAGAAGCCATAATTGCTAGTTTATAAATAAAGACGTGGATTACCGCCAAAAAGGGATTTAGCAGTATTGCATGCTATTTAGCAGCCTAAAAGTAATTTAAAGAGATGTCATACAATTATAGATTTCTATAGTACTAATTACCTTAAGCTATTGAAATTTATCTTTTTGTACAGTTTAACAACCAGTCAATTAGGAATTAGTCTAATTTCCTAAAAATTAAATTGTAAAGATGGAAAGAAAAAGGATAACATAATTGTAAGATGTTATGGAAGGAAAAAGGAATATGTGAGGTTTATTATAAACCAACAACAGCAACTTATATTTGCATAAAATATGAATGTTTGAAAAATCATAATAAATAGACATGGTTCAATTACAAATACGAATATGACAGAAATTGGCTAAAAGAACAGTTAGGCTGTAATATGGACATGCTGACTTAAATGGACAAAGTTACGAGCCTAGAAGGCATTAGGCCTTAATATGAACATATTGATTTACAATGTGTAAGTTAAGAGCTTGAGATTCTATAATAAATAACAAAGTTGATGTATAAATAAATAAATCGATTGAATAGATTAATGAATACATTAAACCAACAACTGAAACGCAAAATTGTAAATTAGACACTGGGTCTAAAAAAATAACAATATACTTTTGGACTAGTCCATGAGGATGAGGAGCCCAACGGGGAAATCATCATAAGGGTTCAGAGAGGCGATAAGAGCATGTCCAACATATTCTATGGGACTGGAAGAAAGTTCAAGACTTCGACGGGATGCGAGGATACTCTGTGATGGTCCTCTGTACCCACAGTGGCATGATCTGTACAGTTCCATCAGGAAAGCAAGCCTTGGATACACTAAGTGTGGAGTGGAGCCTAAAGACCGATTGGGACAATTTCTATTATGTTTCGGCGGCTGCCCGGCTCGTAAGCGGGGAGCCTTCGTGGTTAAGACCCAACAAAGGATAATAGGTCGTCAGATACATGTCATCATCACCTGGAGCGAGTATTGGAAAGACTATAGATAAACCAAGAGGCCAATGATCTTTTACTATCGGGTCATTGGATGAGGGACGACGTGGATGTTTAGATTGTTTGTTAAGAATGGTGATTATCTTTTTTAATGGTCTTGCATTAGTTAGGGGAGGGACGGGTGGGGCCATAGACATCTTAAAGAGACAGACCACATTTTGATATCTGTATTGTGGGTCTAATGAAGCCATTATTTTAGGCCTAACGAAGCTTTTATTGATAGATATAGGAAAGCCCCTAACTAAGTTACGTGGAAGAACTCAGGCTTTAGGCACCTTTATGGAACAGCGGTAGAAGCTTATTCGCTTTTGTAGCCATCTTAGTACGCTTTCATTGCATAATGATAGAGACGTTGTGCTTTTTCAAAGCACGGTCTAGTGCACTTTCATAGCATGGAGGTGGAGGTCTTGTATGTTTTCGCACTACGGCAAAGGAGACCACTCGAGGAGGGTAATCTGGAGAGTACCTCAATATACTGGACATGTAGCTACATATATGATTTATTAGGTTAATCAACTTAGGAGTGGATGAGTAGGATTTGTGCGTGAAATCGGAAGTGTAATGTGTAATAAACCTAAAATAACTTAATATAGGTAAACCAGTGATACAACGGTATATGTAGTGTTATTTATAGAAAGTATAATTTGTCTAGTCACTATGTACTGAACCCCTCCTCATAACAAACCTGCAGGTTCGACTGGTGGCCAAGATTAAACAGCTTAGAGACATTTGTTAGACAGTGTCATTATTATTATAGGTATACTATTATATTTTATTCGTTTCACTCTGAGATATTTTATTGTGAGCTCTGATATATTTTATCTTTTCCTTTCTATAGTATACTAAACAAACCAACTTGGGTTTCAATAAACTTGCATTTTTAGCACTTTAGGAAAAATTCAGACTTGCTGAAACTTGGGTTATTACAAAAGCCATGTAAAAAACACCATAAAATAAGGCCAGAAATTCATCAGGATAACAACCAAAACAAATAGGATTCAAAGCAATATACTAAGCAAATAAAGGAAGTTGTATGCACAAATTTATTCTACATAGATTCACCCATATGTCGATCCATCTATGGTGCGTATCGATAGATGGGTCGATAGTATTATTGCTTAGATCGACACATTGGTCGTATGGGAATTACACCGGCACAAATCAGTGCCCGTTGTCGACAACAATTTTCGTATAGCTAACATGGTCGGAATGACCTTAAACTTTGTGAACATAATGAAAGAAAACTAAAATTTGAGTTGTTACAACAACTCAAACACATCAAAGATAGAACCAGATAAGGCAAATTAAAGTAACACCTTTGGCTGTTTTGCTTAACAGAAGTAAAGTATGAACAAATATATATATATATATATATATATATTTGTGTGTGTGTGTGTGTGTGTGTGTGTCTGTGTATATATATCTATGCATATATATATTACAGTGAACAACTTTGTGATTCAACCCAGATATATGAAAAAGAACTGTAAACTAGAACATGTGGTTGAATACTCTCCTTGGATGCAAATTGCAGCGAAGGATTTGAGAAAATTTGTAACTTTCAACCTCAAGAAACCTTATCTTTGCATGTTGATGAATTTACAGTGACATGCAATTCTAAAGATTTATAATAGGGTGCGTTTGGCTCAGGTCCCTAATAGGTTGGGAAATTAAGCTCAGGTCCGGTTATAAACTTATTATAAATTACATCCCTATTTTTCGAAAATTCATTAAAAACTATTAAAAATATAAAAAATCACGTAAATCATATTTAAATTAAAAACATAAACATAATAAATTTCAAAAGAAAAAACCACAAAAAACGCACCAAAACCAAAAAATACAAAAAATAGCGAAACTGCAGTATTATGCATTGAAAGATGCATGTATTTGAAATTCTTACATACACGCATGTAACTATTTCAGTTATACATCGAACTGCACTATTTATGCATACATATATGCAGTTAAACTGCAATATATGCATTGTTTTATGCATATATTTATTACTGGGCAGTTTTTTCAAGCCTGCGTTTTCAGGCATTGTTGCATACATGTATGCAGTTTACAGAATATATGCATACATTCATGCATGTACTCAGAAGCCCTCATCCGTTTTAAATTTGTTGCATACATGTATGCATATATACGGAATAAATGTATATTGTGTGCAACTATTTGAAAGACATGCATCTCAGTTCAACTTTATGTGCATACATGCATGTATGCAACTATTACAAATACATGCATACATGTATGCATATATTAGTCTAGATTTCAGTAGAACACTGGATGAATGTATGCATACATTAGATGTACGCAACTTTTTCCACTAGATTGTTTCGGATAATATTTCCGATTTTCTGAATTTTTTTACATAGCAACGAATATTTTTTTGTTGAAAACACGTAACTTCCCAAAATAGGGACTCGCTTAAAATATAAAGTTGGGGAGGATGTCGTTCCTATTTTGAAAGTTTTTAAGGATGGGTGACTAACTTTAACTTTAGAATAACCAACACCAACGCAAATTTGAGATGAAATACCTTCTGAATCCTAAAGAAATTATCTGTAGAAGTGTTTATGACTTGACTCTACACAATTTTGTTAGTCCTTGAGGTTTTAGGAATGAGATTTAGGGGAAGATTTAGTTTTACAGTTGATGGACAATTGAGGAAGAAGTAGATGTTTCGGCCTAAAAAACGAAAATTGTAAATATACTTCTTCTTTTACAACATTTTCCAAAGTTCTCCCGAGCAAATTAGAGACTAAGAAAACAAAACATTACTTAATCCCCTAATTTCTTAGTTAGGCTTAGTTAATGTGATTAACACATTATAGACCCTCTTATTCATGTATTTATACGTTTCAAACTTGTAAAAATTTATAAGCTTCACACCAAATTTCTCATTAAAATTCCTTATATTAATATTTTCGATTAATTACAAGTTTAAACGTTTTTTTAACACAATTTAAACATCCCTTTATGTCAACACACAAAAATTCGTGTTTTACAAAACATACATTTTCCATTCTATTTTTTTGTACAAACCATATTATTTTGAACCAAAAATATACATACGATCATAATAAAGTAGTTTTGACTCATAATATCGATCTAAATCAATACTTTATATTTCATATTATTCAAACAACATAAAATTCCATGATTACTATTTTTATTACCAAAATTCAACTTTATCACAAACTACACAAATTTATTATGTATTGACACAATCCAAAATTATACCACTACATTAAAATTTATTTAATAATTTTGAAACTTGGTTTTAAACCCAACTTTACCTTTGTCTACAATTTTTACAACTCATACTTTGTAATCAAAATTTCAAAAATTATTAATTATTCACTTGCTAGTTTAACATTATACATTCAAAATACATTTTATTTAATTAAATATTGGTTGATGATCAATATCTTACATTTTCAGTGTCAATTCAAGTCATCAAGATCTATTTACAAAACGGATTAAAACGAACTCCTTATTATACCCAACATATTAAATATATTCCAATACGTAAAATTATGAAAATCACAAATTCTTTTGTCCCTCCTTTTAAATTATTGTATAAGACTAAATTTGAACTTGTATTTTATTTTATTACTATTAACGTATACAAAACACACCATGTTCTGTTTAGCCCAGGTACCAAAAACCCAGGCTATTACTAATTTATTATCGGTATGGCTCCTTTCGAAGCCTTATATAGAAGGCCATGTAGATCGCCATCTTGTTGGTTAGATCCAAAGAGCAGTTGATGTAAGGCCATAATTCTATTCATGAAGCTTTCGAAAAGATTGGTCTTATTCTTTAAAGAATTAAAGAGGCTCAGAGTTTATAAAAATCCAATTTCGACAAACGTTGGAAGCCTCTAGCATTCTCTGTTGGTGATCTAATGTTCATTCCGTTGAAGCGGATAATGTGTTTCAATCAGACCGAGAAGATGGCTCCAAGATTTAAAGAAGTATTCCCATTTACCAAACTTATTATCTCAATTGCATACCATGTATTGCTTCAAACTTCATTTCTAGTATCCATGATGTTTTCACATACCCAAACTTCTGAAGTGTCTTTGTAATTCAGATTCAGCTATTGATCCTTATATTTTGCAAGAGCTTGAGATCTCACCCGACTTATCTATTGTGCAACATCCTGTTTGAATGCTTGCTTCCGAAGTTATGCATAACGCCCCATCCCGAGATGCATATTAACAAAGAGTGTTAACTAGTAACACTGTCTATTAATACAGAGAACAAAGCTTGTTTAGGAGAGAACATTCGTAATATTTTATCAAATAAGCATTAAATATGTTGAGAATTTGTTCCTTACAACGAATTGAGGTACTTAATCTAATTTAATATAATACTACAGTGGCTAGAGGATTATTCAGAATAAAACATAATATAGCGGTATACACAAATTACAAAACAACAAACTCATATATCCATACACATGAGCGCATCTATAACACGTAATACAACATAAATTATCTGATAAGTCACTACATACATATACACACACATCATAAACGTCACAAAAGAATATACATCTTCATGTCTGATAAAAGCTATACATGACTATAACAAAACTATGCGATCAAAAAGGTAGAGCATGGAATACACATATGAATAGATAAGCATAAGCGAAAAGAACCTAACCTATGACTCGGTCTGACCCGAGGAATAAACACACAGGTCAGTCTCACTTGAATCGGAACTAGTATAGAATGAGATAAGTGAAATAAGGTTGCTACCGGAAAACATTCCTTTATATCATAAAGGAATGAAATGTCACAGTCTTCCACAAAGGTCACAACCACACAATACACTAGAAATATCATAAGAAATCTCAGTATAAACTCATACAACCACAATGTCACTAAGTCAAAAAACCCTGTTTAGAGTTTAAAATCACTAAAGAAATCGCCATTAATAATACTAATCACCATGGCGAAATCAATAGTAACTCCAACAAGAAAACAACATGATTTGGAACCAACCCAGAATAACAATGTTTGGGTCTACACAGAATCGAACATTTGGATCTACCCAGAACTACACATTAAATCTACCCAGAGTTGGTAAGCCAAAAATGTGCCTACACATAAAATAACACAATGGCTCAAGGCTGTAGCCAGTACCTACAACTACATGAGGGTTCCTTAGAACAATAGGATTGGATCTACCCACAATTACAACATGATTTTGGATATACCCATTTTAGCCCAAAGGTCAAATACTAGGATAACCACAAAATGTGTTACAGACCCTCGGATAGTAACCCAAAAAGTGGTAATTGTGCATTCCATACCACTCGTTCTCACTTAATAGTTTACACATCACTGGTCAAATCCATACTAGAAGTCACCGAAAACAACATAAATCACAAGAACCTTGAATCAATATATTTAGTTAGAAGAATCTACAATTTGCAGGTAAAGTGAAACTTCATGTCTCATGCCACGAGGTTTATTATATCGTTTAATCGCAAACCCGCCTTCTCGAAGGGTGCAAATATGTTTGGTTTTATGTTGGAAATTATACTTTAGAAAATAGCTTAAAAAATGGCTTTTTGAAAATTGTTTGTGAATCACTAAATTCTTAAAATACCTGTATACATGAATATAATTATTTATAAGATATAATTTTTTGTTAAAATAATAAATTTTTTTGATGCAAAAAGCAGTGAATCATGAGATTCACGCCATAATTCATTAAACATAAAAAGACTAGTACATCGTAGTTTCCAGTACATCATACGTGTATTTACAAGAATATATATAGCCCAAAAAATATCGCATGCTCGCAGGCATGGTAATAGTGTAACCAAAAAAAAGAGATACACAAATACAGCCACGTAGAAACTAAGAACCCAAACAAACTGAACCCAAGAGGGATGAAGCAACATCAAACTCGTCTTCCACGAGCACGATCCATAATTCTAGCAGCTATAGTGTCCACAAACTTCACTTCGTCGCTGGCTGACCATAGAGAAACAAATTTAAGAATGCAATAAATAATTGTATTAGGCGGTTTCATTTTACATTTAAACTTGCTTGAGTTTCTTTCATGCCATAGTATCCAAACATAAGCAAAATTCAAAGCAGCAAACAGTTATCGCATGGGTGTATCAGGGGTTGAAGCAAAAATGGTGTGCCAAAAATGATATTGATCGGCGATGAAGACAGACTAATCTAAACAAATATTTAGGCTAACTAAGCACTTCATCCAAACATAGAAAGCGAAATCACATCCAACGAACAAATGCATGTAATTTTCATCATCTTCATCGCAGAAAGCACAACCACCAGCGACATGGACTCCTTTTTGACGTAATCTGCTCACCATATTAAGTCTATTATGCATGATCATCCACATATGAATTTTAATTTTAGTAGGCACTGCTTTAAAGCTCTACATGCATTCGAAACCAACAAATCTCCTTCTTGCAAAATTCATCATCTTATAAAGGTGGCTAACACGAAAAATTTTGTTATTCCCCTCAAGCATCCAAGTAAATTCGTCATCCCCTTCATCAGAAAGCTGTATCTCCTCTAGCAATCGAATCAGACAACACACCTGAGTCAGTGCATTACCAGCTACTAATCAACAAAAAGTTAGCCTCCACCTCAAATTGACAGTATCCAAGTTATACATTTCATTGACTGTGAAGTGCT
The DNA here is from genome assembly GCA_030737875.1 of Allium sativum. Lineage (NCBI taxonomy): Eukaryota > Viridiplantae > Streptophyta > Magnoliopsida > Asparagales > Amaryllidaceae > Allium > Allium sativum. The sequence continues at coordinate 745,385,530 of CM060921.1, forward strand.
TATTGCATGCAATATCACAAAGATCAGCAAACTCGAATCTCAAAGGAATGGGAATCAGCCAACAATCAAACCAAAATGAAGCATTGTGTCCACTCTTTGCAACGATGCCCACACCAATTTTAATCTGATGAATGTTACTCATAACACCACGCAAAAAAACCGAACAATGAGAAACATCTGGATTCCAATCATATCTTTCTTCGTAACAAGTGTTGATAATCCATTCTTTCCAGAAAACTTTCTTGTGGCTTAACATAGTCCACAACCATTTGCAAAGCCGAGTTCATATTTCTCAAATTTAAAACTCCCAATCCCCCTTATTTTTGGATTTGCATACCTGTTCCCAAGACACAAGACATCTTACTTTGCATGTATCCTTCATGCCAGTCAGGAAAAAATTGCGACGTAAAGCATCAATCTTCTCAATTACCCATCCGGGATATGAATAGAATGATAACCAATAAAAGGGGATAGCAGAGAGGACAGAATTCACCAACACAAGCCTTCCAGCCTTAGATAGATAGTTCCCCTTCTACCTCACCAGTCTCGGATCAACTTTGTCAATAACTAACTACCAATCTTCATTAATCTTTTTGGACAGATGCAAGCAACTAGATAGTTGAGTGGAAATGAATCCGCCTTACAATTAAGTATCTCAAAACAACTCCTGTTCACATCAACACTACAACCCAGGGTGTAAACACTACTCCTATGAAAATTAATTTTTAAGCAAATAAACTTTCAAAAGCATAAAGCAAATTTTTTAAAGAGGCAATGTATTTGCATTCTAGATTGTAAAGATAATATGTATCATCAGTTACAACGAATTAATACCCCTATAATATGGTCCCTTTCAAAGCTTGGAATGATATCATTAACACTTGTCACCTGAAGAATTCGACAGGAAACGTCCGCTACCAAATCGAAAAGAAGAGAAGACAGTGGGTCCCCTTGTCTCAAACCACGTTTAGAGACAATAGTGTTACCAGCAACCCCATTGACACAAATATTTGATCTACTTGATGTTAGTATGCTATGCATCCAATTTATCCATCTAGCAGGAAAGCCCCTCGCTATAAGCAAATCCATGATGAATCTCCAATCAATGGTGTCAAATGCCTTAGCAAAAGTCCAGCTTTAAAATTGCGCAAGGTACATTATGCTTGTCACTGTGAGAGATGACTCCCTGAACAAGCACTGCTCCATCAAGAATAAATCTTCTTTTGATAAATGTCGTCTGTGCTTTGTCAATAAGCTCATCCATTTTCACTTTCAACCTAATCGCGAGAACTTTAGTGATCAATTTGAAGTTGCTATTCAGGAGGCTAATCGGTCGAAAGTCCGTAGCAGAAACATTTCCTTTCCTTTTGGGTATCAAAACTACATTTGCATACCCCAAGACATCCAATCTCAAAGTACCAGCATGAAATTTTCTGAAAATGTTTACGACGTCATGCTTAATCAGGTTCCAGTATTTCTTTTAAAAAAGTTGAAACACCCCACCTCCGTTAGGGCCACTCTCAAAGGGAATGCCCTAATTTTGGTGGAGGTTTATAAGTATAAGTCACAGATATACAAGACAGATATAAGAACACATATTTGTAAACAGCGGAAAATCAACAAACTTTTATTTCATAAAAGCAAATACGTGCTACAACAACATCACCATAATTGTCTTACATCTTTTCCAAAAACATAACATTTTCATAATCTGTCTTGATTACATTATTTAAAGAAGCATAAATAAAGCATAGATAAACTGCAAAAGCCTCCATAGAGTTTGTCCAAAGCCATAGTTTCAAACGAAAAGGTCCAAGCAATACATTTCTCTTCTTCAAGCTGGATGGTAAGGCGGATCAAGCTGCTGTGTTCCCTCCCTGTGGACCTGGGGGGGAAACGGAAGAAAAGAAGACGAAAGAAAAGCAGATTCAGACATAAAGCCTGAGTAAGTCTAGTACTATTTTGTCTATGAATAAAGAACTGGGTATGATAAGTATAAACAAGAAGTGGAAAAGCACTTTAAACTTGGTTAAGTTGTCTAGGGTCGAATATACTATCGTACCCCATGTAAATCTCTGAACCCATATAAACTAGTTTCCAACTGGCACCCCATAATCAGGGTGAAGTGATCCATTCTATGATGATCGGCTCCTACTCGCATAGTTACATGTGTCTTACGGCCCCCGATGATGTAGTTACGTATGCTGGTCCCACCATGGGGTGTATCAAGTCCCATGGAGGCGGCCCGACACAATCCTAGAATGCACAGGTATGCTACTGGTGTCCAGTGCCTTATTTTTCTGCGCCGGAGTGTGTGCACGCCCGCACCCCGTTAGAACCTACACTGCTACACCACCGCCGTTGATTTGACCTCTTACAATCAGCCCAGTAATCGTGCCCCACCCTGCCTAGTTTCAGGGTATCCTGATACACCTTCTAGGGTTACTGCTGAAAAGGGTCCCCCGTTACTAGGTTTTCTATCTCTAGCCAACATGCTAAGTTGGTTAAGTGTTTTCTAACCTAACCCCCACCAGTCCGTTTAATTTAGCATGTTCCATTTTGATTAAGTCTTTAGTTCACTTAATCCTAACAATCCTGACTCAGCCTTAATTGTCTTATTAAGGCCCTGACCTCTCACATTAGACAGGTATTGTTGTGGCTGCCTGTTGTCGGTTGGTTCCGGGCAGTCTTACGCCACAACTCAGTCTAACCTCGGGTCCTTATTGGGCTCCATGTTTAACCTCCCACATTGGATAGGTATTGTTGTGACTACTGGACAGCCGGGCGATTCCGGGCAGGTTTACATCACAACTCAATCCAACCTCGGGTTAAACACATCGTATGTTCTACATTTACATATTTTGTCATTCTCCTTTATTTTCTTATATGTAAATATTTGCGGCCCATTATTAAGTTAATGGTGTAAAGGTTACACCAATCATGGGCCCAACCCATACTTGAATTTGGGCCCTTCTATTTTATATTTTCATTCATTATTAATTTTAACCCAACGTTATTTTCCCCCGTTTAACACGTCTGTTTATTATATATGTTGGGCTTAGGCTTTTAAGCCCAACTTAGCCATGCGAAAGGGGAGGCTTAAAGCGTGATTACATACACAAAAAGGGGAATGTGAGCGCATGAACTTGCAATATGACGTTGGAAATACAAAATAGAAACTGGTGTACTTGCATAGTGGTAACATATACTTTGGTCATAAAGCATAGGTGACATGAATCAAAGCATGTAAACTTGTAATTATGTTAAGAATATCACTATTGACACATAGGCCTAACTACAACATGAACCTATATTTTTATCTCAGGCATAATGTCAAACATAAGCATGGCATAAATATTTCTAACATAAGCATGGCATAATGTCAAACATAAACATGGCATAATGTCGAACATAAGCATGGCATAGGTATAGTTAAATTTGTTCACATAACCATGGCATAAATATTTCTAACATGAAATCATGATTTTTACTTTAGTCATGTAAACTTGCAAAAAGGGATTTTTGAATCTAACCTAGCTATGTACCACATATGTCATCATATAATTCTTGTTAACAATTTAAATTATGCAAATTATCAATCATAGCCTAGTCATAAGTTTGCAAATAGGTTTTCTAGTACAAAAGCATGGCTTAATACATGATGCCAAATTTTCAACCTAATTTCATATGGATTATGATAACCCAAACTTATTCCAATTACTTCACAAAAATGATGTTTGTATAAAAATACACATTATGATGGCATAATAGCAAAGCCCCAAACTTGCATGAATTTCAATCAACTACATACATGTAGCTTCAACATGGATTACATAATTTGCGAATATTCCAAACGTATACTTGTATAGAACTACCGCATGTAGTTCTTTATAATGAATAACATAATTCGAGAATATCCAAACGTATACAATATGCCAAATCGATAAGAATCATAGTAACGCACAAATTATGAATTATTTATCACACAATCAAGTATACAAACCAACACAGTTATTTGTTCATACCAAAGTAATACTCTACTTACAATTGTTGTAGCGAATTCTCTAATTTAGGAATTTAGAGATGCGACTCCTTTTGACGTAGGCGTTGATTTGATTCGTTTGAATTGCTTTAGGCTTTAGAATTTTCCTCCTAATCTTCTCCCCAATTTGGTGGCTACTCTTAGTCGTTCCTCAGCAACATGGAGGCTTTGTTCTTATTTTTGAATGAATAGATTAGGGTTAGTCTAGGGTTGTTTTTATAGGGGAAATGAACTGATTAGGACCATTGATGTTGCTTGGATTGATCGTAGCCATTCATTCGCAAGAGAGACCAATTAGAGCCTGCCACCTAGTCCTAATGACAAAGCAAACCACAGAAAATCGACCAACATAGAATAGGCCAGCCAGGTTGGACTGGGCTCGACCTGGGTCTGGACCAGGTCGACACCCCTGTCGACAGCCCTGTCGACAGGCCTGTCGACCTGGTTAGACCAGGTCGACAGCTTAGTCGACCTGGGTGCGTCAGGCGGGACTTTTTCCGCCCTGGCCCATTGGGCCCCATTTTTGTTTTCTGAGCTTATTTTATTCTGTTTGAATTTTAAACTTAATTCAAAAACTTCCGAAGGCCATATATTCTTCATACGGACTCCGTTTTTCGAAAACTCGGACTCTATTTCGCGTATTTTTCCGAGACGAACGCAATGGCGTATCCCGTTTCCCTTAGTTCTTTGATTTGAAATTAATTATACTTTAATTTGTGAATTTCACAGTTATAGAATTCGCGGGGTGTTACATTCTCCCCCACTTAAAAGGATTTCGTCCCCGAAATCTTCAAGTTAGGAGGAATGTATATCCTAACATCCAATCATCCATCTACTCATCCATCAAACACGAGCATCCATTGTCCTTAAAAGACTTCTAATGCTTCATGATCATATGCGAAGTGTGTGTGTACATGTACTTATCTAATGCAAAATCAGGCGGTCTACATATTCAGTTGACCTCCTTAATGCGAATTATGTAAGTGCCATGAATCCATCATGTATGCAAATTTTCCTATTCATGATTCTACATGAGTGCACAATCATTCGATACATATGCAACATCCACATGACAACACATTAAAATTCAACCACATATGAATGCAAACATATATGCATATGCAATATGAAGTGACTGAGCCGATCTAAAACCTAGATTGTGTGTGTATATGCAACCACGAGCAACCACTAGCAATCACTTGCAACCACTTGCAACCATCATCCATAACATGTTTCAACTACATGTTTCCATCCAAAGGATTTCTACCTAAAAGATAAGGTCGAGGAAATATATCTAAAAAGATAGATAAAAGCGCAACTTAAGGAAAAGGAAAGATCAAGGATGTACCCTCGAACAGAAAAGGGTAGGCTGTACGGATTCTAGCTTCAGTTTCCCAAGTCGTGTCTCCCTCGGCGTCGCTCCACTGAACTTTGACGAGCTTGACTTCGCGGTTGCGTAGTTTCTTCACCTCCGTTCCTAATATGCGGGTTGGAACTTTCCTTATGGTTGCTTCGCGTTCCACTTCGGCCTCTTCGAGGATATTTGGCTCTACCACCTCGGCTGACTCATGTAGACATTTCCGGAGATGTGAAACATGAAAAACGTTGTGGACTCCAGCCTACTTCTCGGGTAGCTCTAATCTATAGGCCATTTTCCCAATTTTCTCGATGATAGGGAATGGCCCTACGAACCTTGGTGCAAGTTTTCCTGTGGTTCCAAAACGAAAAACGTTTCTTAGCGGTGATACCTTGAGAAAAACTCTGTCTCCAACCTCAAATTCAAGGTCGGTCCTTCTCTTGTCGGCATAGGACTTTTGTCTGTCTTGGGCCGTCTTCATCCTTCTTCGTATTAAGTCTACTTTCTCTGAAGTCTCTCGGATCATATATGGTCCAAGTATGAGCTTATCAGTAGACTCCCACCAACAAGTGGGCGATCGGCACGGTCTTCCATATAAAGCTTCGAAGGGCGCCATTCCGATGGTTGCTTGATAGCTGTTGTTGTAGGCAAATTCCACCAAAGGAAGGTGGTCTTCCCATGTCCCTCCGAAGTCAAGGACGCATAGCCTTAAAAGGTCTTCCAAAACTCTGTTCACTCTCTCCGTTTGGCCATCGGTTTGGGGATGATAGGCTGTGCTCAAGCATAACTGCGTTCCTACTGCTTCTTGCAGACTCCGCCAAAACTCACTGGTGAAGATGGGGTCTCGGTCACTAACAATGCTAGATGGTATTCCATGGAGTCGAACGATTTCCTTGAGGTAAAGTGATGCTAAGGATGAGGCAGTTCTTTTACTTTTGACAGGTAAAAAGTGGGCGCTTTTAGTAAGCCTATCCACTATTACCCAAATGCTAGTGTTGCCTCTCCTAGACCTAGGCAGCCCATCGATGAAGTCCATTGAGATGCTATCCCACTTCCACTGCGGGACCTCCAGAGGATGTAGCAGTCCGCCAGGCTTTTTCTGTTCCGCCTTAACCTGTTGGCACACCATACACTTGGAAACGAACTCTGCCACGTCCTTTTTCATGCCGTTCCAGAAGAAAGTCCTTTTTATGTCTTTGTACATTTTATCTCCGCCTGGGTGTATCGTCATCTTGGAGTGATGTGCTTCCTCGAGAACCTTCTTTATTAAATCTTTTGTCTGTGGGACGCATAGTCTTCCGTCTCGCCTTAGCAATCCCTTATCGTCGATGGAGTATCTGTTGAGGTGACTTGAAGTCTCACCCCTAATTAGCCTATCAATTATTTCCACAAGCTGAGGGTCTTCGCGTTGTGCTGTCCCTACTGAGTCCACTAAGGTTGAGCGCACTTCGAGAGATGCTAGCAAGCCTGGTACGAAATCGGAGGAAGGCCTAAAGTCAAAGCTGGCTATAAACTCTAGGCTTTGTCTTTCGACAAACAACGGGCTTAGGGTCAATTTCTTTCGGCTCAACGCGTCTGCCACTACGTTGCCTTTGCCTGGAGTATAGGAGATTTCGAAATCGTACGAGGCAAGAAACTCCATCCATCTTTGTTGCCTCAAATTAAGATCCTTCTGCGAGAAAAGATATTTCAACGATTTATGGTCAGTGTAAAGTTCGAACTTCTCACCTAGGAGATAGTGTCGCCAAGACTTGAGTGCAAAGACGATGGCGGCTAACTCAAGATCGTGGGTTGGGTAGTTCTTTTCGTGCACTTTCAACTGCCTCCCGCCATAAGCTACTACCCTTCCTTCTTGCATTAAGACGGCGCCTAACCCTGTCCCACATGCATCCGTATAAACGGTGAACATCTTGCTCCCATCTGGCAGCGTCAAAACTGGGGCTGTTGTGAGAGCCCTTTTCAGTCGTTGGAAAGCAAACTCGCAATCCAAGTCCCAATTGAACACTAGATTCTTCTTGGTCAATTTCATGAGTGGAGCTGAGATTTTCGCAAAATCCCTTATAAACTTTCGATAGAAACCTGCTAGTCCTAGAAAGCTTCGGACCTCAGTCGCATTCCTTGGTGTCTTCCAATCTTGTACCGCCACTACCTTAGCAGGGTCCACTGCTAACCCTTGCCTGGATACTATGTGCCCAAGGAACCTCACCTCTTCTCTCCAAAAGTGGCATTTGGAGAATTTGGCTTTTAGTTGATGGACTCGCAAAGTTTCCATGATTGCCCTTAAGTGCTGAGCATGTTCCTCTTCACTCTTTGAGAAGATAAGGATATCATCTGCGAAGACCACTACGAATTTGTTGAGGAAATCTCTAAATACCCTACTCATTAGGTCCACGAAGTAAGCAGGTGCATTTGTCAAGCCGAAAGGCATGACAAGCCATTCAAAGAAGCCGTCTGGGGTTCTGAATGCCGTTTTATCGATGCTATCTTCAGCCACCCTTAGCTGATGAAAACCGGTTGCTAAATCGAGTTGGGAGAAAACAGACGCCCCTACAAGCTGGTCAAATAAATCGTCAATTCTAGGGAGAGGGTGCCTATTCTTTTTCGTTAGCTTGTTGAGCTCCCTATAGTCAACACATAGTCGGAGTGAACTATCCGCCTTTGTGGCGAACACCACCGGAGCGCCCCATTCTGAAATGCTCCTCCTAATGAACCCCTTTTCTAGAAGCTCTTTAATCTGTTTACTGAGCTCTTTCCTTTCCCGTGGAGCCATATGTCTAACGGGTAACGCAACGGGCTTTGCATTATCTACAAGATATATGCGGAAGTCTATTTCCCGCTTCGGAGGCAAGCCCTTCACCTCTTCGAAGACATCCGGATATTCCCGGACCACTCTAACTGATTGCAAATTTTCAACAGAGGCATCTAGCGATTCAAGATAACTAAGCATAACCGCATACGAGGGATTACAAGAAATTTCCAAAGTATTACCGAGTTGGGTTAGGAGCCTAACAACCCTTTTCTCACAATCAAGGATGGCCCCATTACTGGATAGCCAATCCATACCCAAAATCAAACCATACCCCGAAAAGCCCAAAACAAAGGCACTACATTGAAATTCTACACTTAGAATAGAAATTTTCAATCCCAAACAGATCATAGACAAATGAGCTGGGCCCCCAATTTGGTTTGAAACAATTAAGGGGTCCTCTACCATACTAGTTTTTAGGTGCAGAGATTCTACTAAAGCAGACGAGATAAAGGAGTGTGATGCGCCAGAATCAAACAAAGTGCGCACGGGGTGATCATAAAGATAAACTATGCTTTCTACAGAAGTATTTATACCTCGCTGTTGCAGAGGTGGCGCTTCCAACACATGAACCTGTGCCCCTGGGGTGGATCCAACCCTCTGCCCCTGTCCTCGTTTCTTTGGGCAGTCCTTAGCCCTGTGGCCTATCTCACCGCAAGAAAAGCACCCACCATTCTCCTTGGCCTTCTTTTTCCGGCAGTCCTTTACTAAGTGCCCCACTTTGCCACAGAAATTGCACTTCCTCTTCTCTTTGATGCCTTTCCCACCCTTCTTAAAGTCTGTCTTCTTAGGCTGCAAACCCTCTTTCTTCCCTTGAGAGCTTTCTGCCTTTGTCTCCTTCTTGCCCTTATCCTCTTCATTCAGCAATGCCATTTGCACCAATCTTTCATACGTGGCTCCCATGGGTATATGGGTCATGGCCAAACTGTGTAATGGCTCATTCAACCCTTTAACGAAACGGAGAGCCTTCTTGTGCGGGGTGTTGACTAGGTCAAGCCCAAACCTAGCCAGCTCATCAAACTGATTCACATATTCTCTGACTGTCTTGTCCCCTTGCTTAAGAAATAAGAATTTTTCCAACTGCAAACTTCTTTCTGTATCTGAGAGAAATTTAGTCTCAAACCTTGCCCTAAAGTCCTCCCATGTCTCCACTGGTCTTTCAGCATTAGTGACTTCCCACTAGTAGGAAGCCTCGCCCTTCAATAGCCATACTGCCAGTTGTACTTTTTGTCTATCCTCTACCTCAAAGATGATGAATAGGTCCTCAGTTTCTTTCAGCCAATTTCTGGCTGCCACGAAGGACTCAGTTCCATGGAAATCCCTTCCTCCCATAGCTTTAAAATCTTTACATATCTTAGCAAAAGTGTTTCCCCGTGGAGGAGGTGGAGGAAAAGGTGCTGCTGCAGCTGGATGATTTCCTTCAGCTGGGGGAGGAGGAACAGTAGGACCTGGCTGAGTGGCCCTTGCTTCTAAGAACCGTCTAAACCAACCAGGTATTGGTATCCCTTCCGGCAAGTTAAGTTCTTGGGACATGCTGAAACAAAAAGGATAGATTCAAAACGAAGGATAAGAGATAGTACCTATGGCTTTGGGGAGTGGACTTTGCCTTTTAAAATAAAATAATATTTTTTTTTCTTTTAAAAATGCTTCTTTAAATTTCCTTTTTGAAAATAAATTTTCAAAACTTTTTATCTTATCTGGTAAACCTAGGCTCTAATACCAAGTGAAACACCCCACCTCCGTTAGGGTCACTCTCAAAGGGAATGCCCTAATTTTGGTGGAGGTTTATAAGTATAAGTCACAGATATACAAGACAGATATAAGAACACATATTTGTAAACAGCGGAAAATCAACAAACTTTTATTTCATAAAAGCAAATACGTGCTACAACAACATCACCATAATTGTCTTACATCTTTTCCAAAAACATAACATTTTCATAATCTGTCTTGATTACATTATTTAAAGAAGCATAAATAAAGCATAGATAAACTGCAAAAGCCTCCATAGAGTTTGTCCAAAGCCATAGTTTCAAACGAAAAGGTCCAAGCAATACATTTCTCTTCTTCAAGCTGGATGGTAAGGCGGATCAAGCTGCTGTGTTCCCTCCCTGTGGACCTGGGGGGGGGGGGGAAACGGAAGAAAAGAAGACGAAAGAAAAGCAGAGTCAGACATAAAGCCTGAGTAAGTCTAGTACTATTTTGTCTATGAATAAAGAACTGGGTATGATAAGTATAAACAAGAAGTGGAAAAGCACTTTAAACTTGGTTAAGTTGTGTAGGGTCGAATATACTATCGTACCCCATGTAATTCTCTGAACCCATATAAACTAGTTTCCAACTGGCACCCCATAATCAGGGTGAAGTGATCCATTCTATGATGATCGGCTCCTACTCGCATAGTTGCATGTGTCTTACGGCCCCCGATGATGTAGTTACCTATGCTGGTCCCACCATGGGGTGTATCAAGTCCCATGGAGGCGGCCCGACACAATCCTAGAATGCACAGGTATGCTACTGGTGTCCAGTGCCTTATTTTTCTGTGCCGGAGTGTGTGCACGCCCGCACCCCGTTAGAACCTACACTTCTACACCACCGCCGTCATTTTGACCTCTTACAATCAGCCCAGTAATCGTGCCCCACCCTGCCTAGTTTCAGGGTATCCTGATACACCTTCTAGGGTTACTGCTGAAAAGGGTCCCCCGTTACTAGGTTTTCTATCTCTAGCCAACATGTTAAGTTGGTTAAGTGTTTTCTAACCTAACCCCCACCAGTCCGTTTAATTTAGCATGTTCCATTTTGATTAAGTCTTTAGTTCACTTAATCCTAACAATCCTGACTCAGCCTTCATTGTCTTATTAAGGCCCTGACCTCTCACATTAGACAGGTATTGTTGTGGCTGCCGGTTGGTTCCGGGCAGTCTTACGCCACAACTCAGTCTAACCTCGGGTCCTTATTGGGCTCCATGTTTAACCTCCCACATTAGATAGGTATTGTTGTGACTACTGGATAGCCGGGCGGTTCCGGGCAGGTTTACATCACAACTCAATCCAACCTCGGGTTAAACACGTCGTATGTTCTACATTTACATATTTTGTCATTCTCCTTTATTTTCTTATATGTAAATATTTGCGGCCCATTATTAAGTTAATGGTGTAAAGATTACACCAATCATGGGCCCAACCCATACTTGAATTTGGGCCCTTCTATTTTATATTTTCATTCATTATTAATTTTAACCCAACGTTATTTTCCCCCGTTTAACACGTCCGTTTATTATATATGTTGGGCTTAGGCTTTTAAGCCCAACTTAGCCATGCGAAAGGGGAGGCTTAAAGCGTGATTACATACACAAATGAACTTGCAATATGACGTTGGAAATACAAAATAGAAACTGGTGTACTTGCATAGTGGTAACATATACTTTGGTCATAAAGCATAGGTGACATGAATCAAAGCATGTAAACTTGTAATTATGTTAAGAATATCACTATTGACACATAGGCCTAACTACAACATGAACCTATATTTTTATCTCAGGCATAATGTCAAACATAAGCATGGCATAAATATTTCTAACATAAGCATGGCATAATGTCAAACATAAACATGGCATAATGTCAAACATAAGCATGGCATAGGTATAGTTAAATTTGTTCACATAACCGTGGCATAAATATTTCTAACATGAAATCATGATTTTTACTTTAGTCATGTAAACTTGCAAAAAGGGATTTTTGAATCTAACCTAGCTATGTACCACATATGTCATCATATAATTCTTGTTAACAATTTCAATTATGCAAATTATCAATCATAGCCTAGTCATAAGTTTGCAAATAGGTTTTCTAGTACAAAAGCATGGCTTAATACATGATGCCAAATTTTCAACCTAATTTCATATGGATTATGATAACCCAAACTTATTCCAATTACTTCACAAAAATGATGTTTGTATAAAAATACACATTATGATGGCATAATAGCAAAGCCCCAAACTTGCATGAATTTCAATCAACTACATACATGTAGCTTCAACATGGATTACATAATTTGCGAATATTCCAAAAGTATACTTGTATAGAACTACCGCATGTAGTTCTTTATAATGAATAACATAATTCGAGAATATCCAAACGTATACAATATGCCAAATCGATAAGAATCATAGTAACGCACAAATTATGAATTATTTATCACACAATCAAGTATACAAACCAACACAGTTATTTGTTCACACCAAAGTAATACTCTACTTACAATTGTTGTAGCGAATTCTCTAATTTAGGAATTTAGAGATGCGACTCCTTTTGACGTAGGCGTTGATTTGATTCGTTTGAATTGCTTTAGGCTTTAGAATTTTCCTCCTAATCTTCTCCCCAATTTGGTGGCTACTCTTAGTCGTTCCTCAGCAACATGGCGGCTTTGTTCTTATTTTTGAATGAATAGATTAGGGTTAGTCTAGGGTTGTTTTTATAGGGGAAATGAACTGATTAGGACCATTGATGTTGCTTGGATTGATCGTAGCCATTCATTCGCAAGAGAGACCAATTAGAGCCTGCCACCTAGCCCTAATGACAAAGCAAACCACAGAAAATCGACCAACATAGAATAGGCCAGCCAGGTTGGACTGGGCTCGACCTGGGTCTGGACCAGGTCGACACCCCTGTCGACAGCCCTGTCGACCTGGTTAGACCAGATCGACAGCCTAGTCGACCTGGGTGCGTCAGGCTGGACTTTTTCCGCCCTGGCCCATTGGGCCCCATTTTTGTTTTCTGAGCTTATTTTATTCTGTTTGAATTTTAAACTTAATTCAAAAACTTCCGAAGGCCATATCTTCTTCATACGGACTCCGTTTTTCGAAAACTCGGACTCTATTTCGCATATTTTTCCGAGACGAACGCAATGGCGTATCCCGTTTCCCTTAGTTCTTTGATTTGAAATTAATTACACTTTAATTTGTGAATTTCACAGTTATAGAATTCGCGGGGTGTTACAAAAGTTTGGAAAACAATCGGGACCAGGGGCTTTGTAACTAGGCATCTCGTTCAAAACTGCTACAATTTCTTCTTCTGAGAATTCAGAATCAATGCCACTTAAATCAAAATTTGAGGGGTACAACGTGTTCCAGTCCACAGTCAGTCGATTCTCATTTCTTTCTCCAAAAATACCCTTGTAATACTCAGTAAACTCTTCTTCTATCTTCTGTTGGTCACAGATTTCTTCCTCGTCTTTTCAAATGCTGCAAAACGTATTCATTCTTCTTCAACCATTCGCAACTTTATGAAAATAACTCGTGTTACTGTCTCCTAACTTTAACCATTGAGTTCTCGATCTCTGTTTCCAAAAGATCTCCTCTTGATCAATCACTGTAAGGATTTCTTTTTCTTTACTTTTTAACAAAGCTCGCTTAACTTCATCTAAATTTCTTGATTCCTCCAACACATTTAGCCCCAAAATCTTAGCTTCAAGTCTTTGTTTTTTAATTTTGATATTACCAAAAACTTCTCTATTCCATTTGGATAAGAATTTTCATAAAAGCCTCATCTTTCTGTAAAAATTACCAGCCGCATCCCCATAGCTGCGAAACTCCGACCATTTTTGACGGAGCAGATCATCAAATTTGGCTCAATGCGCCACATATTTTTGAATTTTAAAAAGTTTTCCCTCTTTAAAGCAACGTTAGTGTCCAAGATCACTGGGAAATGATCAGAAATGAAGGATGAAAGATCTTTTTGGATAGTCAGGGGGTGTAAATCTTCAAAATCTGCCATTGGGTGACCCATTCCTCGCGCACTGCGACGTAGCATGACAACACCATGATCCATGGCTCGTTTGCCTCTACCCCTTGTTGAAGAGCATTCACCAGAACTGGATGGAGAAATTGCCAAGTTTCTAGCCAAATTCAGGTCCTATGATTCGTTATCCATTACATGTTCGTTGAATGCATCACCTTCACCATGCACATCATCCTCGTCCTCTAGATCATTCAAACCAATTCCATCACCCCCATTAACAGGAACTATGTCTATAGAATCTATGCTAACACCCATTATATTTACGCTTGCATCAACCTCCACTACAACGCCATCGTCGAAGCGAGCCATATAATTATCGTTGTTACCTCCTCCTTCAACAATGTTGCCCCCTCCTTCATCATCAGCACTATCTAAGGGGACAATAACTTGGTTATTAACATCACCAACATGCACTTTAGCACCCCTTTATTTGCTACACAAAACATTAAGTTTACCATCGCAGCCAGTTGCAAAAATCCTACGCTTGAAATTTGGAAGGTTAATTTAGGGCGATGAATCCTTCTCGCATCTCTGAATATGAATTTAATGAGAAAAGCCATCAATTGGAATCACCACTGACAAAGGCAGCGAATTTCCCACCTCTTTCGCCAACTTGGCACGTAAGCAAGGATAATCCACATCATGAATTACTCCATATTGCACTTTCTCCACATCGCTAAAGTCGGCCAAAGCAGATTTGAGAACATCCAATTTATGACAGACCACTGGTGCGTTCTATAGAAGAATCCAAAATATCTCCTTCTCCATCGAAATAATATGGTCTTGAAATAATATGGTCTTGAAATAAACACACCAAGAAGTGGATTTTTAAACACGTCACCCGTGTGTTAAAATAATAAATTATTTCAAGACCGTATTATTTTAATTGAAAATAATTCAAAAGCAGTTTAAAAATCTTGGTGTGTTTATGTACTCAGAAAACGCAAGGAAAACATCACAAAGATTGCACACCAACATGTCAACAAACTACTTAGAATTTCATGTGGTACAAGGCTTCCTTGTTGTCGAAGCTAACCACAAAACTATCACACTAACCCATACCTATATCACTTAGTCATTAGTGCATGAAATGGCATTTGAAATTCAACACTCAACATGATCAAGAATGCATAAAGAAGGGAGGAAAAGGTGCCATAATTCGCTAGAAAACACAGGCACTTGCCTAGGCATTTTTGCCCAGAGGTGACGACCCTAGGTCAACCTAGGCATGCAAAAATGCCTGGTCCCAAATCTCAATGGAACTTCTGCTTTATGACTAGTTTCAGGCTATTAAAACAACTCAGAATTTGGGGAAACTTCATAGATATAAACTAGATCTATATGACAACAATTAGGAAAAGGAATCATCATTTTATTAAGAAATAAAGAGACTAAGCAGCCTCAAACATGGACTTATGCTATGTTTTGCTGCCATAGAAATCATACCGCAAAGGAAGAATGATAACCTACCGTAATAAGCACAAACTCACTATTTTCTATGAAGGCATGCAAATAATAAACAGATATCACTTTCAACTAGAAACAAAATTAGATCAAATTGAGATGAAATACAACTCTTAGTGAGGATTACCTGCTATGGATTGAATTTAGAGCGATAATTTCCTTTTATTTTTGATTTAGAATTATAGAATTGAGAGTTTAAGAGGAGAAGGACATGGAAAACTTTACTGTTAGGAGGAATAAGCTTTGTTTTTCTTAACAAAGTGAAATGTACGTTGGTTACCAGAGAAAACCCCACCCTTCTTTGTTAATAAGGCCCATTAGGCCTTATTTAAGTTATTAATCCATGGTTAGCCTTAAGGAAAGTAATTAAGGCTAAGTTATTAATCCATGGTTTAGCCTTAGGGAAAGTAAGTAAGGCTTTATGACTTGGCTTTCACAAGTTTTTAAGTGTTTTACTCTATATGTTTAATTCTGAAACTTACAAAATTTATACAAAGCCATTACTAAAATGATCAAAATGTATTTATCATATTTTAACCACTTTTAATAATATTTTTCAACACAATTCTACTCAATTTTACATTTTTGTTAAAAATGAAATTTTCATACTTCATTTGGACTGAATAATGTTATTAAAATATTTATTGTTTAAAACATACTATTTAATCTAATAAAAGTTTCTAAACTCAACACATTCATAAAAGCAGATGTATAAATTTCTTTTAACAATTTTTCATAAGCTTTTAATATTTATTTCACATAAATTTTATTTTAACACACATCCTTACAAAAATTTCCTTGTAAAAGATTTATTAAAATCTTTAAACAAAATGCTTATAGGAATTTCCCAAACTCCCATTTATTCATAACTTTTACATTTCAAAACTTTATTTCACTATAATTATTCTTTTCCCATATTTAAATCATCAGTATCAGGTGTTAACCCCAATTAATTTGTAACAACTCTGAAAAAGTCAATCTTGGTTATCCGATATACAACACATATCGAACATCCAAGGATCGAAAATACCAGTAGTTAATGAAAGAAATTAGAGGGTGAGAATAGATAAGATAGAAACTTAGAATAGAAGAAGAAGAAGATACAACATCAGAGTAACACGAATCTCACAGCGGAATGAACAACATATAATATATAACATATCCTTGAAACAAAATCATATATGTATACAAAAACATTATCAGAGTACAAAACTTACAACACATCGGAAATAACTATAGCTATATAATCCTGAAGCTTCCTGCTCCAAGCTCTTCTAGTATATCTGTAAAATCCTGACTACTTGACTGCCCGTATAAAATTGGGCACCCAAGAGTTTAGGGAAAGCAAAACAAAATAAACTTCGAGTCAGTCATGGGACTGGTGTAAGTAAAATAGTTTCAAACGGTTTGAACAAGTAAACGATATCTCATAAGACCACGCCGTATTACGAAACGGGTTTTTCCCTTATCATAATCCAAAATATCTTTATATCAAAAACCTTTTGATATTATAATAATGTCTATCAACCAAAATATAATAATCATCTAGTAGAAATGCTTTCATCTCACGTTCTACATATGTAGTATACAATCAAAACCGCAAGCACATATTGGGTAATGGATTTCCAACTATGACAAGGTATGGAACCACCTTTCGCTAGTCTACCTCTAGAGAGGAATACAATGGGTTCAACAAGAACATCTTGCAACCCGGCCACACATGACCGACTACTCATTTCGTTTGAGTGTATCGAATGTATATCACCAACGGTTGGGATCAGCAACCGTTTCCCGAATGGGACAACAACGACAATAGATTTTTAGAAGCAAATGAATCTCTAGATCAGGTGATTACACACCCTAATAGGTGCGACCTACATAGCCATGCCGCCTGCCCGAATTTTGTCATTTATTGAATGTGAGGCTAGAAGCTACGCTTATCTTTTACATGCCACATTTTCATTCACTTAGAATGTCACATCGTCATACGCGCCAAATCACAAATTGATTTATCCAAAAATAACACGGGTATATAGCTAAGTGAAATGAATTCCTCCGCTACCAAACGTGAATACGTTTGAAGAGATCAACTTACGCGATCTATTAGATATACTCTGTCAGACCTTCTTCCATTCAAGTTGTCCTAGGACAGGAAAAACCGAAGGCACTATTTAGTACAACCATCTTAGGCAATCTTTACCTAAGATTTATACAACAGCCCTTGCACTTTACTCCGTCTTCAATTATCTTTGGCATATATGATTCGCAACGCTTATGCCAATACAGAGTGGTTCTTCACATAAAAATCCAACCAGTCTCTCCGTATTGACAACGGAAAAATGGTCAAAACTTTGATAGTCTGTGATTTAACTATCAAAGAAAAACATGTGTGCAAACAATGATATTATTTCCAGATGGAAATTATATCGATCAATCATCATTTAACAATTATCTCTTTAGTTCATTAATTTAGTTTTCTCCTGTTTCCATATATTCTAAATTCTTATTATCTATTATCAGAAAACATTTCTGATTCGTATTTGGAAAACATTTCCAAAACTCCTTCACTGGATTTAAACTGATGTTTAAATAAAACATCGCTATGCCAACTCAAACCATTTACTAAATTCAATTAACCATCGTTCACTATCAAACCTTACCATTCCTTAGTTAAGAAGGAAGTCAATCAAGTTGGGGTATAATTACCTCTCAGACCTTAACTGAACAACATTTGAACTTCGAAATAGTCAAAGTTTATTTTTTTAAACCATTAACAAACTTCCTTACGTAACTCTCGGATTCTATTTACGTATCCACTTCTTTATTAAAAACATTGGTTATAACGATCATGTTATAATCCCTACTTTCGAAATATCTAACTTCCATCATAACTTTTATTCTTTAATTTGAATAATTAACCTACTCTAATTTATTTATAAGTAAATAAATCCTGATTTAAAAACCGAAAAGTAAGTAATACTTTCATGAAGTCGATATAATAAAATTCGACGTATAACTTCCTTTCAAGTAATCACTATTTGATTCACTCTTCGAACAACCTATATTCGATTATCTCTTTTCGAATAACTTATATTCGATTATCTCTCTTTGAATAACTTATATTCGATTATCTCTCTTCGAATAACTTATATTCGATTAACTCACTTCGAACTTATATTCGATCTCTTTCTTTCGAATATGCTATATTCGATAATCTCCTTTCTTTCGAATACATTGTATTCGATAATCTCTTTTGTTTCGAATAACTAAATTCGATTAACTCCTTTCGATTAAACTAAAATCGATAACTCCTTTCGATTAAACTAAAATAGATTACTCCTTTCTATTAAACTAAAATCGATAACTCCTTTCCTTAAACTTTATTCGAATAAACTGTATTTGATACTCCTTTAACTCTATTCGACTAAACTATATTCGATACTCCTTTAACTTAATTCAAATAACTAATATTCAACTAACTCCTTTAGATTAACTCATTTGGATTAACTCGGTTTGATTTACTCATCTTAATTAACTCAACTTGATTAACTCCATTTGAATAACTCTAACTACTTAACTCTAACTGGTCAACTCTCACTGATTAACTCTAACTGGTTAACTCAAACTGGTTAACTCTAACTCTAATCGATTAACTCTAACTGGTTAACTCTAACTTTAGTCGATTAACTTTAACTTATTAACTCTAACTGGTTAACTCTGAATGATTAACTCTAATTCTAATCGATTAACTCTAATCGAATAACTAATAATCAATTAACTGATTTCGATTAACTCATTTCGATTTACACTTTTGAATTAACTCCTTTGAATTAACTCCTTTTGAATTATCTCCTTTGGATATCTCCTTTGGATTATCCCCTTTGAATTATCTCGTTTGAATTATCTCCTTTTCTATTTGTTTACTTAACAAATAACTATTCCCTTTTCAATTCTATTTATTTAATAAATAAATATTTCTTTTAACTTTTCTATTTATTTAACAAATAAATATTTCTTTTATCTTTTCTATTTATTTAACAAATAAATATCTCATTCATAACATTCTATTTATTTCCTATGAATAAATATTTCAATTTAATCTATTTGTAAATGTTTTATAAATATTTCCTTTTAAATTCTTTTTGTAAATGTTTTACAAATATTCCTTTTTTCTATTTATTTTTGCGAATATCATCCTTTGTATTTGTCTTACAAATATATTTCCTTTTTACTTGTTTTACAAATAATTTCCTTTATATTTGATTTACAAATATATTTCCCTTATATTTGTTTTACATATATGTTTCTTTTATATTAGTTTTACAAATATATTTCCTTTTAAATTCTTTTGATTTTATAATTATTTCCTTATATAAAATCCTTTTTCCTTTTATATATAAAATTCATTGATTTTATATAAATAATTTATTTTCAAAATATACTTTGAAAATCAACTTTTTACATCCCAGTATTTCTTACGGTATTTAAAATACCAAATAACATTGATCGATGTCATTCAAACACACATAATCAACAACATATTATATATTACATCATATATTACAATATATGAAAGAAAACAATATTATATATATTGGGAAACCCAGTTTGGTCCCTCCAACCTGTTTCCCTGCATCACAGATGTTAAAACAATATAATAACATCTATTTCATTTCGATATGAAATATTCTGATAAACAGAATCAATATTTAATTAACGATTCATATATATATCGTTATCTATAATTTCAACCAATACACAAGCGATTCGACCAAACAGTTAACACACAACAATCAACAGATGATTTAACAGTTCTAAAAATACGTTATAAAAATATAACTGTTCAGATGTGGTAAGTTTTACTCACATTGTCGGTTTATCGTTAAATAACAATATTCGTCCTTTGATTCAGATCGGACAATTTATTTTGCAGTAAATTCTAACGAGTCCCCGTCATTCCTAGTCAGTTCCATGATGTAGCCATCGTTCGTACGATCCCAACGTGACCGACCGTTCTTAGTTCTGACAATGTATGGATGAGATTTCCTTAACAAGTTCATATGAAAATTTGAATTAAAATTGTATTGGGCTTTACTTACATTACTCGGCCCGATAACCCTCATTCAAGCCTATATACGCGTCCTGTGCCCTCCTCTTCATCAACTTCACTCCGCTCCTCCCAAAACTGTGATCTTGCCACAAGCTTCTGAAATCTTAACTCCATCATCATCTTCCTTAACCATTTCTGCGCGGATCAACACTTCACAACACACTGACCTTCTTCTCATCTCACCCTCTTCTTCCCCGTACCAAAAGAAAACACCAAGCTCACGTCAGTCCATTACCCCCTTTAACTTCACCGACCCCTGCTGCTTCCTATTTCCTCCCCTTAAAAACTTCATCCACTTAAGACTAGATAAAGACAAACCCGCACCATACTCTCCAGATCCGAGACCCCCCTCTCCTCGTGGCCACAAACTGCTCCAGACATCCACTTCGCTCATCACCTCAACGTCTGTGCACGCCTTCCCCTGTTTATGAAGCTCGCACGTGAGCTCCTTGTTGAGAACCAGTTCGAATGTGATAGAAACACAAGAGAAACAACCCAGATCAAAGGAAAGAAACAGCCCAGATCTCGAATATATTATGTTTGTAGTATCAAGTAATTTATATGGGTTTAATGTGGCTTCTTGAAACACAAGAGTTTCGGATTTGTCTTTTGATGGTTTTCTCAGCCCCGAAAGAAAGAGGAAGCTTTGCTATATTTATATTTGATTCATTACAGAAGACTTGGGCTAAGGCTTTACTTTGTCCACGTTTTAGCATTTACGACACACAAACAAGTCAACATTTTAGCTTTTAGGACATGTAACAACCCGTATTTCGATAACATGATTAAAGACGAGAATCAAGGCAGAATTTAATTTTAAATTCTGAATCAAGTGAAATGGGCTATGCCATTGCGTTCGTCTCGGAAAAATACGCGAAATAGAGTCCGAGTTTTCGAAAATCGGAGTCCGTATGACCAAGATATGGCCTCGCGAAGTTTCACGAAAAATTCCCAAATTAAAGTTTACTTAATTAAGTGAAATGGGTTGCGCAGAGAAATATATATATATTGATATATATATATATATAATTGAAAATTAAATAAATATATATGCAAAAATGTTCAAAATAGCGAATTGGGATAGGGGAATAACCGAACCGGCCGATTTTTGAGGTCGACCCGAGCCCGCTGGGTCGACTAGGGGTTAATCCAGAGTGTTTGGCTGTCAACCCGTGGGCCGATTCGCTCAAATGCAGATTTTGCATTTGGATGGTTCTCATGGTTCATCTTTAATCTAAAGGCCCTAGATGGTTCCTACACTTGACTTCTTCCCCAAGACATGCTTTGATGGCTTGGATTGAATCTAGGTTTAATCCTATGGCCTAAAACACTTGCCTAATCTATAAATAAGACCCTAACCTATCATAAATCCTCATTATTCATTCATGCAACTAAACTATGGCAAAATTCCTACTCTCATGGCCTCCACTCAACTATCCTAGCCTCCTCTTCATTTCTATGAGAGGTTTCATGATCATGAGAGTATTAGAGAGTCCCTATGTTAGTATGAGAGCTTCTCAAGTTGATTTCAAGGCTAAAGCTTTGATCTTTGTTCATAAAGATGGGGTTTTTATTGATTTGGAGTGTTCATCTTTGGGTTTTTGGGTGATGGCATGCATAGGCTTCATCACAAGCTTTAGTTTAATCGATTTAGGCCTTCATAGCTATGTAAGCCCTTCCCTACTCTTAGATATTAACTATGAAGTTAAATGTTCATGTTGAAAGTTTGGGTTTGATTAATTGGAACGATGCATGCTATCATGTTATGCAAGTTTATGAAGTCATTATCTTGATCTTATGAGCTAAAAGCCACAACCTTTATGTTGAAATGTTGCATTATGCAACATGAGAATCTTCATAATCATTATGTCAACTTGCATATGAAGTCATAATCCTTATATGATGATATATGCGAGTTTCTAGCCATCATTCCATGTCTTTTGTCACCATGATTCGCTTATGTACCAAGTTTGGGTTGATGCATGTTTTTGAGGCTTAAGAATGTAACATGCAAGCTAATGAACACATTTGTGCCTCATTTGCCACCATGATTAACTTGTGGCTTAATACCCATTTTTGTCATTCCTTTGCCAAGTCTCTTCTTTTAATCCATCACGTTGTTGCGAACGTATATGCTAGTTTAAAAAGCGTTGGGGTCACATTATGGGGAAACATAATGACATGAATATGACTTGGGTTAATGGGTATAAACATGACAACATGTAACGTTAAATATGACATGTGTTTATACTTGAAAACATGACTTGAAATATAACATGGAAGTTGACATGTAAGTATGCATAAAAACATAAGCTTGGGAATTTACCTATTAAGTTAGGTCTACCCAATTGCTTGAAAACTTGACTATGAACATGACACTAGACTAAACATGAAAGTGGCCAACTCGAGGTTGGGTTGAGTTTGCAACGTAAAACTACCCGGAACCGACCGGCCTAACTAGTAGTTGCAAACAATAGGACCCAATGTGAGAAGTTGGTCATGTTGTGCTTGAACCCGAGGTTAGACCAAGTTGTGGTGTAAAGCTACCCGGAACCGACCGGCTTAACTAGTAACCACAACAAAGTCTAATGTGAGAGGTTGGGGTGCATTAAGTAATTAATGCCACATGATAGGGTTAAGTTAATTTGATTAATGACTCTTAACCAAATATGACATGGGTAAATGGGTTAAGTAAATTGGTTAGGCTAATGATACTTAACAAAACATGACAAGGTTGGGTAGGTTAAGTGATTTGATTTGCCTAATGACGCTTAACCATTTTTATACGACTAGTGGACGGGGATTAAGTTAACTAACACTTAATCAATCCAACATGATAATTTGGCAAGGTTAAGTAAGTTTTCTTAATGACACTTAACCATACAAGATGATTAGGGGATGGGGTTAAGTAATTTGCACCTAACTAATCCGACACGGTAATTAGATGGGGTTAAGTAATCCACACTTAACTAATCTAAACACGGTAATTCGATGGGGTTAAGTTAAACACTTAACCAATTTAAACTCGGTAATTCAATGAGGTTAAGTAACCAATACTTAACCAACTTAACGTGATAATTTAATGGGGTTAAGCAACTTATACTTAACCAATTATACATGATGATTTGATGGGGTTAAGTAACTTACACTTAACCAATCTAATACGCGGACCTGATAAGGTTAAGTCACAAGACCTTTTTAGAATATACTTAACCAATGTAGTACGATTAGAGGATGGGGTTAAGCCAACCTATACTTAACCAATCCGACTCGATAATTTGATGGGATTAAGATAATTTATGCGTAATCGATCTAGCAAGATAATCCGATAGGATTAAGGTAAGCTAGTACTTGACCAATTTGACTTGATAGGGTTAAGTCATGAGCCTCTGGGTACACTTAACCAATTTGTGGGACTAAGTCTTGAACTTAAATACTTAGCCAATCTTTGACGTGATTCGTGGGCGGGTTAAGTCATGGACTTGAATGATAACACTTAACCCAATAGTCAAACCCTAGCTAGAAGAACTAGGTAGAAAACCGTGGTTAATCAAGGATAACGGGAAAGGAAGCTAAGTGGTAAACCTTAGTTAAGGGTAACTAAGCAATAATTCTTAGCTAAGGACATAGGACTAATTCTCAAAACAATGAGTAACCTGATACGGTAGGTCATCCCTTAGTATACGAGGGGGAGCAAGTTATCTGACTTGGATAAAAGCTCCAGCGCACTGGGTGCCGAAGTGGAAGCTTCGGGGGACGTGAGGATATTCTTGGGATCCCTCTGTGGGCTGCCAGGTAATTATACTAGGCCCATGAGAGGTTAAGGTCTGCGTTAGAAGGACCAAGAGTATGCCTTGGTTGCTATGCGAGCAACCTAAAGACTGGGATGGATTAGCGTGGAGTCGACGATTCTTGTTTTTGCCCTGGATAGCACATCGTCGACTACCTACCATCTTTAGTCAATCGTGTACGTGCGGAAAGGCAGGGAACCCCCAACAGACCATGTGCTTGCTATCGAGTCATGGGTGAGGTTGGCCCGTAGGAAAGTGGGCTATAGTGGGGCCGGGGAGTGGTTCTTATACATGATTTTTCTTGGATTGCCTTTCAGTAGTTGAGGGAGGGGTCACGTGGGACCATAGCCACGGGTACAAAAACAGACCTTGATATCTGCATCGGCAGGCGATTTAAAGCTCCCGACCGAGTTCCGTATTTCTTGATTTGCCCTGGCACGGAACTCGGATGGCACATTGGGGAACATGTGCATCTAGACATGGAAAACGATACACGATACATACGTGGGATCAAGGGCGCGGTTGACGGGTGGCGTAATCCCTAGTGGTCCTAGGTGGCCAAAACCCAAACCGAGACACGGAAACATTCATTAGGTAGCATAATCCCTAGCGGTCCTAGATGGCATAAATCCTAAGTGGACGCGCGATAGTTCATGGTAAGGAAACACAACTAGATCAAGGGTTGCAGTCCAAAACAACTTCAAGGATAAACCGTTTACATGGGAAAGCCCGTACAGCCTACGGCAAAGGACTGAACTTATACATGGAAAGAAACATATGAGTTGAGTAACCTATATATGCGGCATATTAGGTTGACATGGACCATTACACGACTTTTGAGTAAGGGTCATTCACGGATAACACGTAATACAGTTGGGGTACTAGTACGGTAGGTGCAGAGCAGATGTACAGGATAGATACCATGGGACGTTATACGTGATAGATATCTTGGGGATATTATACTTGATAGAAACCTGACGATGTGATACCTTGTTTTATCTTGACATCGTAATTTATCATGACACCTTAGTTTACCTGAGTTCAGTAGTTCATCCTGTTATTTTGATTTAGCTTATCCATCTTGTTATCATGCTTATGTTCATCTCAGTTTCTCATGTCAGTTAACTTTACTAGTTTTTATACTAATAGTAGATAGGGCTTACTCAGTCTTTTTGACTGACCCGTTTTGTTTCGCCTCTTTTCTTCCGTTCCCCCCCCCAGGTTACAGGGAGGAAATACTGTTGTTTAGTTCGGACTTCTTCTGCTTGAAGGTCATCATGGATGGCTTGGACTTCTCTTGGCTATGGCTACTTTACTGTTTTTACTTAGGGAATAATTTATGAAAAAGTATTTATGCTTCTTTATTATTGCAAGACAGGTTTTGATGTACTCTGATGTAAAAGGCTTTAGACCTTAATTATTAATATTTATGAAAGTTTGATTTTACTTCCGCTATGTTATATGTTCTGTCTTGTGATATTTCTGTGCATGTTTACCAATAATGCCCCTCTAAAGCTAGTGCATTCCTTTGCGAGTGACCCTAGCGGAGGCGGGGTGTTACAGGACACACAAACGAAACAATAACTGGTAGCGAAACTAAGGAAGCTGTGGCCTTATTTCGATCAAGGAAAAAGTGTGATATTGTTTAGCTTCAGTTTTGGCTTGGTCACCCCCTTTTTATTTGCTCCTAAGTTTTAGATTATAAAACTTATCGTACCTTGTTTCATAAAATTCCTTCCACCTACACACTAAAATAGAGATACCGTTATGTCGAGCTCAGTGCACCGATACCAAAAATATAATAATACCAGTAGATTAACTCATATTTTGAAACCTCAAAATGTTGATTACAGGGTGCAAAATACTCCAAATAAAAAGTTGCTTATTTAATTATTTAAAAATTACAATAAAATTCTAAAAATTAAATTATCACTATATCTCAAAAGAATCTTGTCTAAATCCGAAACCGTTAGCTGGTTATATTGAATAAACCATTACGGTCGATAAACAATTCTATAACGACTAATTTAAAATTTGATTTGTACACAACTCACAATCTACATGACGAAATCCTGATTTTTCTCTTCCATCAGAAAAATATACTTCACCATCTCTGAACGTTTCTTGTTTCACAAAAATTCGATTTAAAACAGACCCTGTATA
The DNA here is from genome assembly GCA_030737875.1 of Allium sativum. NCBI lineage: Eukaryota > Viridiplantae > Streptophyta > Magnoliopsida > Asparagales > Amaryllidaceae > Allium > Allium sativum. The sequence goes on from CM060921.1 coordinate 745,412,061, forward strand.
TCCAGTTGAAGTTCGAATCACCAATTTACGAACTGCAGCGCCATTTCGAGCTCGATTATAATTATAATATAATTATACATTCAAACTTCGTTTATATAATATATTCGTGAATATAATTCAACTCTAAACTGAATTATATATTTTAAATAATTCAAATTACACCATACTATGAACTTCACTATTTTTGATTCTTTCTGAATTATATATATATTATTCAATTATTTATATTAATTAAATAAAATTATTATTTAATTCCAGTTATTGATATCTCCAACTCGATATTTAATAATTAAATTAATTAATTATTCGACAGCTAAAAATGCGGGTCATTACAATCTTTCCCCCTTAAAATAATTTCGTCCTCGAAATTGCTAAGCTTGAAGACGACCCTATCTACTGGGTAAATTTTTATCGGTTTACCCCTTACTTCAGTTTCAACTGAACCAACTAATATTGACTAAAATATTAATTTATTCCGACTAATTAAAATTTTCAAAAATTCTAAAAAAAATTCAACACCTTAAATTTTCGGAAAATTTTGCCATAACCTCCTTTGTACAGTCCTATCGGTAAAACCGCAACTCGCCTCTCTAGGCCTTCTCCAACCCAAAATAAAATCAAACAGCCAAGAGGCTTGTCAATTCGGCTGATCAAAATCTCAAACCCATATATAATATAAACTGGAACCTTTTTGTTGGGCATATCATTATATCTTTTACATCTGCTTCAAGATCAGCATATTCTAATGTCATTCCAATCATTCATCCTCAACCAAAATTACTTGTTTATACACAAGCCAAATTCCATTTCAAATTCAAGTTTCGCTCTTGATCCTGAATCCTTAACTCGCCAACACAATATCATTTCAAATCAAATTCAATTTTTACATAATTGACTTTAATTAAATTCCAATTTTCTCTTTCAAATTTCAATTCAATTTGGTTTCAATTCAAACAATCTTTCACTGGGAATTTTGAACAATTTAGCTTTCTTAAAACCATATATCCCTTTTCATGATACAAAACAACTTGCTTTCCACAAAACAATCTCTTTTGTAGTAATCCGTCACTTGCAACTCGAAAATGAACACTGATGATGTGGCCATCATCATCCGGGTTACTTCCCAGCTATTGAAGTGAGTTCAATACTATAACAAATTTTCAAAACCATTTCTGAATAATTTCTATTTTGAAATCAATTTCAAAATACCATTCATAATGCTAGCAAAACAATTTAAAATCTCCTAGGATCTTAAATTTTCCTTATATTTAACCCATCTCCATTTATAAACACTTTTCCCACTTTCCAGAGTTGCAATTTCAATTCCGATTTTATATCCAGATTTAATTCATCTGATTTCACGTATTTCACTTATATGGATTCTGATTGGTTATTTACATAACCATTTAGTTTATAATCTTACTCGATTTTAATAACAACCAATATATCCAATATATTATAAATTTAATGTATATATTTACTCTATATCAAAATATACTTTGGGTAAAATTATTTCATTTACCCTCTTTTCAGAACATACCGTGACGGTTCATCGTATTCAAGTGTTCAGAAACTCCTACAGATACAGTGGATCAAACTGATCAACCAAAACCTATAAACTACTCAACCAACAAATCTCCACAATATAAAATCATTTTATATTGAATAACAAATATGTTCACTCGTATATATACACTCGACTAAATCTAGGGTATTACTAACCCCATCTCTACCGAGTCACGCCATAGAGCCATGGTAAATCGCTTAACCTTATGCTCTGATACCAACTGTAACGACTCGGAAAAAGTTGAGTAGGCTTTGCAACCATCCTCTCCTCCCCCAAGGCAGAGGGTTACCATCCCCCGTGGCTTAAACTGGTACCCCAATTCCATGCTTTACGGCCAGCCTCTCGACTCGAACAACCCGCTATATTGCAGAATCTTTAGGGGTAAGAGTCTCCCGTTCGCCACCAAACCGTGAAGAGAGAACCCCCTATCAGATGTGGCAGTTGAGCAACAAGGACTGGTATGAGTAAAAAAGTTTAAAACAGTTTGAACAAGTAAACGATATCTCATAAGACCACGCCGTATAACGGAACGGGTTTTTCCCTAATGAGAATCCAAAATATCTTTATGTCAAAAACCTTTTGATATTATAATAATGTCTATCAACCACAATGTAATAATCATCTAGCACAAACGCTTTCATCTCACGTTCTACATATATAGTATACAATCAAAACCGCAAGCACGTATTAGGTAATGGATTTCCAACTATGATAAGGTATGGAACCACCTTTCACTAGTGTACCTCTAGAGAGGAATACGCTGGGTTCAATAAGAACATCTTGCAACCTATACACACATGACCGACCACTCATTTCGCTTGAGTGTATCAAATGTATATCACCAACGGTTGGGATCAACAACCATTTCCCGAATGGGACAGCATCGACGATAGATTTTTAGAAGTAAATGAAACTCTAGATCAGGTGATTATACACCCTAATAGGTGCGACATACATAGCCATGATGTCTGCCCGATTTTTGTCATTTATCGGATGTGAGGCTTGAAGCTACGCTTATCTTTTGCATGCCTCATCTTCATTCACTTAGAATGTCACATCATCGTACCCGCCAAATCACAAATTGATTTATCTAAAAATAACACGGGTATACGGCTAACAGAACGAATTCCTCCGCTACCAAACGTGAATATGCTTGAAGAGATCAACTTACGCGATCTATTAGATATACTCTATCAAACCTTCTTCCATACAAGTTGTATAGGGACTGGACAAACTGAATGCACTATTCAGTACAACCATCTTAAGCAATCTTTACCTAAGATTTATACAACAGCCCTTACACTTTACTCCGTCTTCAATTATCTTTGGCATATATGATTTGCAACGCTTATGCCAATACGGAGTGGTTCTTCGGATAATAATCCAACCGGTCTCTTCGTATTGGCAACGGAAAAATGTCAAAACTTTGATAGTCTGTGATTTAACTATCAAAGAAAAACATGTGTGCAAACAACTATATTATTTCCAGATGGAAATTATATCGATCAATCATCATTTAACAACTATCTCTTTAGTTCATTAATTTACTTATTTCCTGTTTCCATATATTCTAAATTCTTAATATCTATTATCAGAAAACATTTATGATTCGTATTTGGAATACATTTCCAAAACTCATTCACTGGATTTAAACTGATGTTTGAATAAAACATCGCTATGCCAAATCAAACCATTTACTAAATTCAATTAACCATCATTCACTATCAAACCTTACCATTCCTTAGTTAAGAAGGAAGTCAATCAAGTTGGGGTATAATTACCACTCAGACCTTAACTGAACAACGTTTTAACTTCAAAATAACCAAAGTTTATTTTTTTTAAATCTTTAACAAACTTCCTTACGTAACTCTTGGATTCTACTTACGTATCCACTTCTTTATTGAAAACATTAGTTATAACGATAATGTTATAATCCCTACTTTCGAAATATCTAACTTCCATTATAACTTTTATTCTTTAATTTGAATAACTAACCAACTCTATTTTATTTGTAAGTAAATAAATCCTGATTTAAAATCCGGAAAGTAAACAATACTTTCCCGAATTCGAGATAATCTAATTCGACGTATAACTCCCTTTCGAGTAATCTCTTCTTCAGATAACCTATATTCGATTATCTCTCTTCGAATAACTTATATTCGATTATCTCTCTTTGAATAACTCATATTTGATTATCTCTCTTCGAATAACTTATAGTCGTTTAACTCACTTCGAATAACTTATATTCGATCTCTTTCTTTCGAATACGCTATATTCGATAATCTCCTTTCTTTCAAATGCAATGTATTTGATATTCTCCTTTCTTTCGAATAACTAAATTCGATTAACTTCTTTCGATTAAACTAAAATCGATAACTCCTTTCGATTAAACTAAAATCGATAACTCCTTTCCTTAAACTTTATTCGAATAAACTATATTTGATACTCCATTAACTCTATTTGAATAAACTATATTCGATACTCCTTTAACTCTATTCAAATAACCAATATTCGACTAACTCCTTTGGATTAACTCATTTGGATTAACTTGGTTTGATTTACTCATCTTAATTAACTCGACTTGATTAATTTCATTTGAATAACTCTAACTGGTTAACTCTAACTGGTCAACTCTAACTGATTAACTCTAACTGATTAACTCTAACTGGTTAACTCTAACCCTAATCGATTTACTCTAATTGATTAACTCAAACTGGTTAACTCTAACTGGTTAACTCTAACTGTTTAACTCTAATAGGTTAACTCTAACGGTTAACTCTAACTGGTTAACTCTAACTCTAATCGATTAACTCTAATTGATTAACTCTAACGGATTAATTCTAACTGGATAACTCTAACTGGTTAACTCTAACTCTAATCGATTAACTCTAATCGAGTAACTAATATTCGACTAACTCATTTCGATTTACACTTTTGAATTAACTCCTTTGAATTATCTCCTTTTGAATTATCTCCTTTGGATTATCTCCTTTGGATTATCTCCTTTGAATTATCTCCTTTTTTATTTCTTTACTTAACAAATAACTATTCCCTTTTCAACTCTATTTATTTAACAAATAAATATTTCTTTTATCCTTTCTATTTATTTAACAAATAAATATCTCATTTATAACATTCTATTTATTTTCTATAAATAAATATTTCCATTGAATCTATTTGTAAATGTTTTACAAATATTTCCTTTTAAATTTTATTTGTAAATGTTTTACAAATATTCCTTTTTTCTATTTGTTTTTGCGAATATCTTCCTTTGTATTAGTCTTACAAATATATTTCCTTTATATTTGTTTACAAATAATTTCCTTTATATTTGTTTTACAAATATATTTCCTTTTAAATTCTTTTGATATTATAATTATTTCCTTATATAAAATCCTTTTTCCTTTTACATATAAAATCCATTGATTTTATATAAATAATTTCTTTTCAAAATATACTTTGAAAATTCCCTTTTTACATCCCAATATTTCTTACGGTATTTAAAATACCAAATAACATTGATTGATATCGTTCAAACACACATAATCAACAATAGATTATATATTACAACATTTATCACAATATATGAAATAAAACAGTATTATATATTTTGAGGAACCCAGTTAGGTCCCTCCAACCTATTTCCCTGCATCATAGATGTTTAAACAATATAATAACATCTATTTCATTTCGATATGAAATATTCTGATAAACTGAATCAATACTTAATTAACGATTCATACATACATATATATATATATATATATATATATATATATATATATATATATATATATCGTTGTCTATAATTTCAACCAATACACAAGCGATTCGACCAAACAGTTAACACACAACAATCAACATATGATTTAACAGTTCTAAAAATATGTTATAAAACTATAACCGTTCAGAGTTGGTGAGTTTTACTCACATTGTCGGTTTATCGTTAAATAATGATATTCGTCCGTCGATTCAGATCGAACAATTTATTTTACAATAAATTGTAACGAGCCCCTGTTCACTCCTAGTCAGTTCCATGATGTAGCCATCGTTCGTACGATCCCAATGTGACCGACCATTCGTAATTCTGACAACGTATGGATGAGATTTCGTTAACAAATTCATATGCAAATTTGAATTAAAATAATCTCAATTCATTATATTGGGCTTTACTTACATTACTCGACCCGATAACATTCATTCAAGCCTATATACACGTCCTGTGCCCTCCTCTTCATCAACTTCATTCCACTCCTCCCAAAACAGTTTTCTTGCCGCAAGCTACTGAAATCTTAACTCCTCACCATCATCTTCCTTAACCATTTCCGCGCGGATCAACACTTAGACAACACGCCGACCTTCTTCTCATCTCACCCTCTTCTTCCCCGTACCAAAAGAAAACACTCAGCTCACGTGAGTCCATTACCCTCTTTAACTTCACCGACCCCTACTACGTCCTGTTTCCTCCCCTTCAAAACTTCATCCACTTAAGACTAGATAAAGACACACCTGAACCATACTCTCCCGGTCCGAGACCCCCCCTCCTCGTTGCCACAAACTGCTCCAGACATCAACTTCGGTCATCACCTCAATGTCTGTGCACGCCTTCCCCTGTCTATGAAACTCGCACGTGAGCTCCTTGTTGAGAACCAGTTCGAATGTGATAGAAACACAAGAGAAACAACCCAGATCGAAGAAAAGAAACAGCCCAGATCACGAATACATAATGTTTGTAGCATCAAGTAATTTATTTGGATTTACTGTGGCTTTTTGAAACACAAGTGTTTCGAATTTTTCTTTTGCTGATTTTCTCAGCCCCGAAAGAAAGAGGAAGCTTTGTTGTATTTATATTTGATTCATTTACAGAAGATTTGGGGTAAGGCTTTACTTTGTCCATGCTTTAGCATTTAAGACACACAAACATGCCCAAGTTTTAGCTTTTAGGACACACAAACGAAAAAATAACTGGTGGCTGAACAAAGGAAGGTGTGGCCTTATTTCGATGAGGGAAAAAGAGTGATATTGTTTTGCTTAAGTTTTGGCTTGGTTACCCCCCTTTTATTTGCTCCTAAGTTTTTGATTATAAAACTTAACGTACCTCATTTCAAAAAATTCCTTCCACCTACAGACTGATAGAGATACCGTTGTGTCGAGCTCAGTGCCCCGAACCCAAAAATATAATAATACCAGTAGATTAACTCATATTTTGAAACCTCAAAATGTTGATTACAAGGTGCAAAATACTCCAAATAAAAAGTCGCTTATTTAATTAATCAAAAATTACAATAAAATTCTAAAAATTAAATTATCACTACATCTCAAAAGAATCTTGTCTAAATCTGAAACCATTATCTAGTTATATCGAATAAACCGTTACGGTCGATAAACGATTCTATAGCGACTGTTTTAAAATTTAATTTAGACACAACTCACAATCTACACGACGAAATCCTAAATTTTCTCTTCCACTAGAAAAATATACTTCACCAGCTCTGAACGTTTCTTGTTTGACAGAAATCCGATTTAAAATAGAACCTATATATCCAATTGAAGTTCGAATCGCCAATTTACGAACTACAGCGCCATTTCGAGCTTGATTATAATTAAAATATAATTATACGTTCAAACTTCGTTTATATAATATATTCGTGAATATAATTCAACTCTAAACTGAATTATATATTTTAAATAATCCAAATTACACCATACTCTGAATTTCACTATTTTTGATTATTTCTGAATTATATATATATTATTCAATTATTTATATTAATTAAATAAAATTATTATTTAATTAAAGTTATTGATATTGCCAACTCGACATTTAATAATTAAATTAATTAATTATTCGACCGCTAAAAATGCGGGTCATTACATAATTATTTAAATTTCACTTTAACACAAATCACACATATTTTCACAACTTTTAGCTTTAGAACATGGTTCAACTTATTTTTCCTTAAGTTGAATTTCCATCTAACCTCACAATTCCTGCGAATCACATTTTTATTCATATTTATTGATTAATATTCATTTTATTAAATATCTACCCAATTAAATAATTAACACTAGATTAAAAAATAATAACCTTGTAATAAATTCATTATTATAGTTTAATATGTAATCACAAAAAACCAGTTTTTTGTATTAAGCGCTTTGAAATAAGGATGTTCTGCTCATGAAGATTTAATGGTCTTCTAGTCCTAATGATTATAACTGGGAAACCAAAGAATTTAGTGAGCGAACATATCCTAGTTTTCACTTTACCATTTGTTTACACCAAAAAATGGATTGAATAACAAAGGTACTAGAATTGTACTTCACCAATACGGTAAGAAAATAAATGGAGTCGTACTAAATAACAAATGAAAGTAAAAACACGAATAAGGAAAAATAGTGATGAGATTTAGAGTGGTTCAAACTTATGCCAACCCTACATCCACTATGAAGATTACTTGCATTCTGAAAATGGAGATTACAAAATAAACCAACTCATTTTTTTCATAAATCTTTATATTCAACATACTCTCATTTATACATACCAATCCTGGGATTTTATGAGAAATTGTAGAGTTTGAGGAGGAGAAGGACGGATGAATGATTGAGAAGGAGGATGTCTTTGATTTTCCTATTACAAGGTTGTACTAGGCATCATGGCCAAACTGGTAGTGAACCTTTTAATGGAGAAGATGATACAAATCTTTAAGGAATGATTGAAGATAGAATTTTGCAGCACTTCGTGGTTCAAAAGATTGGATCCCCTTTATATTAGCAGCCATGGCCTATTTATAGGTCAGCCTTCTCGGAGAAGTGAGCTGAAGTTCGTATATGAAGGCTTAGGGTCTCTCATCCCATTAATGACAAATATGCCATCGCCCTATTGTAGCCAGCTGTTTACAGATGTATCCAGTTGTCATATGCGAGAAAAAGAGTGAGAGATTTGAATAAGTGGTCGGACGATCTTGATTCTCTAATGCGGCTATGTCTGAATATGACTGAGCGGGCGATTTTCTCTATAGTCTGGAGGCGACCGTTCAAGGTTTGTGATTTGAAATGTAAGTGTGCTTATCCTATGAGTGGGCATCCAACCGACTGATATATGATGTCTGATCGAAGTATTGGTGTTCGATCAATAAAACATATGAGCGATCAGAGTTGCAATCCATGAGCGGTTTTCGAATATATGCGCGATCCTTAGCCTCTGTTCTGACGCGTATGACCGAATTTTGATATTAGGTCAAGTGTCTTCTATTATTATGAGCGACTTTTACAGGATATACGACCTTTATCTTCATTAGGTCGCATTATTTATATTGTCCATAATGCATTGCATCATCATCCCCGACCGTGCTGGGCAAACGTCTTGCTTCGGATTTGATATTTGAACCTTGTATAGCGCAGTTGCTTCCTACCTTTTGTGAGTTGTTTTGAGTGCCTCGGACTGGACTTTGCATGACCGACCCCGATGACGTTCGTTCTGTAGGCTTCTGCTCAGATTTGATAGCTTAATGTGAGTGTGGATTTTTAAGGGATCAACATTTGCCCCTCGAAGTCCTAATAATGTTTTTAACAAAGAATTACTAGCTTCGACATGACTGGTCGCAACATTGTTTGGTAGATTTAATCTGAGTTACCGAAGGGTCGTTCGTGCCAAACTTAGAATCGCTTCACTACGGTAGATTGATGTCGTTCCTTTTTTAGGGCTAGACGTTCGAATTATGTTTTCATCATTACCAACGGTCAAATCATAGGGAAATGATTATGCCAGCTGGATTTTGATGGGACCCTTATTTCTGTAATCGAGTACCTATTTGATGTGGTGAGAATGCTCTTGATGTATGTCCTTTAATTTTCCCTCTTATTTACTTATGTCTCATTCTATTTCACTTTTATTTTCCTTCAACAAGGTTTCTCAACTAAAAAACTCCGCATTTCTTTCTATCGCCACTTTGCATAGCACATGTTTGTTGATTCTTACTTATGCTTGTTCTCCTTTTGGAACTTATGATTTGTTAAAATCTTAGAGTAAATCTATCTTGCTTCGTTTATGTTTTTGTTGAAGGGTTGTTCTTGGCTTCTTTCTTTCCTCTCCTTTATTAGAGAAAAACTTGTTTGGTTATCCCTTTAAATCCTTTATTTGTGTAACTTTTCACTTGTCCATCTACAGGATGGTTTCGTCCCCAGAACAACGTCAACTAGAAATATACTTTGATTTGGATGTTTCGATAGACAAGATTCAATCAATTGGTCAACCGTCTGTAAATTCCCCCTTCCGTCCATCTTATATAGAGCTTCAGACTATCATTAGTAGGTTGTGTCATGTTCTTGCGCCATGCAATCCTAGGCTTGCAAAGCGATTCCGGGGGTGGAACTTACAGGGAGTGCCTTCTAACGTAAATATATCCACGTCTAATTCCCAAACATTTTCTTGTGATATGATTGCCATTAAAGATCATATGTTAGCCCGTCTAAAACTGTTGTGCATCTATTTGGAAAGCAAGCGGATTTGTTCAAAAACCACTCTGCAAAACAGATGAACAGTTGGCATACATTGGCTTGCAATCTCTAAAAGCTCCATAAAGACAATCTTGAGTGTATTTCTGTTTTAAAAGATGATAAGGCGAAGTTGATTTTTGTCCTTAGATCCGAAGATAGCACGGTTGCTTCTTTTCCTCCAGGAGATGTCGAGTCGGTGGTTTTTAAACGTGCAGATGAACTTCCCTCCTGTTCTTCTCACATTAAGAGGAAGGTAGGTAGGCCTAGGAAGGTCAGAGATATATAGCTTTCTTGTTCCATCTTTGGTTGTTTCCTTTTTAGACCAGTTGTATAAGCAGGTGCCGACCCTCGCTCATGACATTATGCTGGTTTGTGACTCTTGTTGATCTTTTACACTTTGTGGGCTTGACGAATGGTTGTTTCACAGGCTTTATGATGCTCTCGTGCTTTGTCTGCCACACCATATCCTTTTACCCTGCTTAGCAACATTTTTTTACCTGTATTTTATATTATAATTTCCCTGACGATCGTGCGTTAGTATCGTAATTATGGCGCGTTACTTTTAGCGTTACTAATACGTCGTCACAATTGTATTATTATGGCTTTATTGAGCTGAAAGCGATCAGCTTTTCAAATTTATCTTAATTGGTAATCCCCACGTCACTCTTTAACTTTAGCAATTAAGTTATTTGGGTATTTTAACTTAGATATATGTTTGTATATATGTTATTGTAGATTTAGGATGCATTCAACCCCTCGTCTCACTAACTTGGTGACCCTGGTTCTTCGGAGACGGGTTTTGAATGCGTACCCCCATGGGAGGACTTAGGTTTCAATGTTGTAATCCAGTCGTGGCTTTGTTTGACTTGGTTAATAACAAATAACAAAATTGGATTCCCCCTTTCGGCTAGGATTTCTGTTACCCCCTTTCCGCTAGGATTTCTGCTTTGTGCTGGTCCTTCCAGCGTGTTTGATCCTGGAGAGTGGGCACTAATCCATCTTATCGAGTTTTGACTCGATTCAAAGAATTTGTGTCCTTCACCTAACAAGATGCTCCCCATTTTTTTTTAGTAATGTCGGTTTTTCCGACTTTATGCTCTACGCTGGGAGGTAGACATCAGTTCATCTTATCGAGTTGTTTCTCGAGTCAAAGAACTCATGTCGTGCACCTAAGAAGGTGCCCCTTTTATGGAGTTTAGCAATTTTTAACCGTGGGACATTTTGAGTTGCTTTCAGCTCTGCATTGATTCCTTAGTTTGGTGCCAATCCTTTTGTTGAACGTGTGCCAAAAGGTTTGGTGTTTCATGATGAAAGATTGAACTCCTTAGCTTGGCGCACACTGGTCACTTGTTTGCCTACATAAAGAAGTCTATTTTTAGCAGGGATTTTGTAAATGTGTGATTCATATTTGCAAACGGAATTCCACATTCATTCATTTTATGTACATAATTCAAATGCGAAAATTTTGCAAGTATTTACAGCCCTTTCCATGTATTCAAATAGTGTATTGCAAAAAGTAACGACGAATGTGCTCGCTGTTCCACGCTCGTGGAATTTGGATTCAATTTGTGGTGGCCAATTTGAAAGTACCATCTTAGAGTTTTTGGTTTATAACATAGGTCCCTTCCCAATTGGGTCTAAACACTCCAGTATCAGTCATGATTTTCTTCAGCATAAGATCTCTAATTTCGGATGTCCTGTGTCTAACTTTTGAATTGAAATGCCATACCACCCTTCTCTGATGTGCAGCTACTCCGAGTTCTGCTTCCTTACTTCTTTCCTTGAGTTGGTCGAGGGCTTCGAGTAAAATATTTCATTCTCTTTGGGATCAAAGTATATCCTTCTGTGGGTGGGGACTTCCAGTTCCACTGGTATCATGGCTTCAGAGCCGTAAGATAAAGAAAAGGGAGTATGCCCAATCACGGTTTTATGCGTGATGCGATATGCCCATAATTCTAGCGGGAGTTCATCTGCCTAAAAACCTTTGGACTTCTTTAACTGCTACTTAATGGTTGTTTTGATGATTTTGTTTACTGATTCCACTTTCCCGTTCGCTTGTGGATGGGCGACTGCTGAAAAGCTTTTCTGGATCTTATAACATAGAAATTTTGGAATTCTTTACTTTCAAATTGGGTCCCATTGTCTGTGATTATTTTTTGTGGTACCCCGAACCTGCATATGATATTTTTCAAGACAAAATTAATAATTTTCTTTGAAGTTATGGTGGCCAGTGGTTCTGCTTCAACACATTTTGTGAAGTAATCAACAACGACAATTGCATATTTAAAACTGGATTTTGCAGTGGGAAGGGCTCCTATGAGATCGATGTACCTAGATAGCAAACGACCATGGGCTGACTATATGGGTTATAGTTATGGATGGAATCCTTGGAATCTTGGCAAATCTTTAGCATCTATCACACTTTTTAGTGTAGGCCATGGAGTCTTTATTGATATCTAGCCAGAAGTAACCATATCGCAAGATTTTCTTAGCCAAAGTTTGTCCATTGGTTTGGCCTCCACATTCCCCTTCGTGTAATTCCACTATGAATGCCTTTGATTCTTTTTCTGTAACATAACGAAGTAAGGGTGTAGAAAATCTGTGTCTGTATAGCCGACCGTCCTGAACGAGATAAAAAGAGGCTTTTCGTAAAATCTTCCTTCATTGCTTTGCCTCCGCCGGGAGTTCCCCAATTATGAGGTATTCTTTGATTGGTGACATCCATGAGTTTGGTTCATCGGTTATGTCCATGACCCAATCCATCTCGGTCTGCCCATGCTTGGGCTAGAAAAGACTTCCACCGGAACTAACCCCATAAGTTGTTCATCTCCTGTGCTTGCATATTTTGCCAATGTATTAGGTTTGGTGTTTTCTCCTCTGGGAATGTGAGATATGGTGTAGTGTTCGAACACTTCCAATAGTTCCAGGGATTTTGGAAGATAATCCGGCAAGTTTACACATTTTGGCTTGGAATTCTCCTAGAACTTGGCATAACAACAGCTGGGAATCGCCGATGATTTGTATAGTTTATATCTATAGTTCTTTTGCTGGCTTTACTCGTACAATGAGAGCTTCATATTCAGCTTCGTTGTCGATGGAAATTCTAGCCTTAGCACATATCGTAGAGATCTCCCTTCAGGGGTTTCTAAGACTACCCTGCCCTAGAACTGTAATCTTTCAAGGATCCGTGAACAAATAATTTCCATTGGACATTAGTTTCAATATCATCTTCCTTTTTTTTCATTCGGCCAATAAATTCTATGATAAAATCAGTGAGCGCTTGCCCGTTGATCGCGTTTCGAGGATGATATGTAATGTCGTACTGTCTAAGCTCAATATTCCATTTTAATAACCTTCCGGAGGTCTCTGGTCGGAACAAAACTTGCCTCAGAGGCTGGTCTATGAGAACTTTAATAGGATGGGCCTGAAAGTAGGGCCGAAGTTTCTTTGATGCAATAAGCAAACAATAAGCGAGTTTTTCAAACTTTAGATAATTCAATTCTGCCCAATTTAATCTCTTACTAATGTAATAGACATGTCTTTATACCTTCAAATCTTACCTAATCAATGCTGCACTTAAAGCATGGGTGGATACTGCTAGGTATAGAAAAAGATCTTCTCCGTCACTAGGTTTTGATAACATGAGAGGTACTTCCATGTGTTGGATCAGTTCTTCGAAGGCTTTCTGACATTCAGAGGTCCACTATATCTCTTTCTTTCCTTTCCTAAGGGCATCGAAAAATGGAAGACATCTGTCCGTTGCCCTGGATATGAAGAGATTTAAGACTGCAATCTTCCCATTCAAATGTTGAAGTTCTTTCTTGGTTACTCGTGGCGCATTTCTCTCAAAGCTGATATTTTGGCTGGATTAGCTTCTATGCCCCTAGCGTTGACCATAAATCCTAGGAACTTGCCCAAACCAACCCCTAAATAACATATCAAGGGATTCAGCTTCATGCCATATTGTCGTAGGATATCGAACATCTAGGCTAGATCTTCTAAATGGTCTTCTGCTCTTTTGGACTTTACCAACATATCATCGACATAGACTTCCATTGTCCTACCAATTTTCTTTTTGAACGTAGCATTTACCAACCATTGGTAAGTTGCGCCCGAATTTTTCACGCCAAACAGCATCACCTTGTAGCAATATAAGCCAAGATTGGTAATGAAACTTGTGTTTTCCTGGTCCGGCCCGTACATCATGATTTGATTGTAGCTGGAATATGCATCCATGAAAGACAATAACTCGTGATTGGCCGTAGACTCCACTAACTGATCGATTCTGGGGAGAGGGAACCTGTCTTTTGGACAAGCTTTATTGAGGTCTGAGTAATCTACACAGACTCACCATTTGCCGTTTGCTTTCTTAACGAGTACAGGGTTGAAACCCATTTAAGATAAGTGGATTCTCTAATAAAACAATTTTCCATTAACCTGTCGACTTCTTCCTTTAAGGAGTGTGACCTCTCCAGCCCCTGGGTTCTCCTTTTATGCTTAACAGATGGAACACGCGGGTCAGTGATTTGCTTATGGACTGCGATATCTGGAGATATGCCACACATGTCGGAATGGTTCCATGCGAACACATCCAAATTAGCTCTTAAAAAGACAACCAATCGACTCTTTAGTTCAGGGCTTAACCGAGATCCTATATTCAACACACAGTTTGGGTCCTTCAGAATTACAACTATAGGAATTGTGACTTCGGCCGATATCGCTCTTTCGTCTTCTGCACTGGCTTTCATAGGGTCGATTTTTTTCATGCTCCACTGTGTTTGCCAGTGCATGGACCCTTCTTTAATTGCTATAAAGGGAATTTGTGAATGCGGGGGAGAGCCTCTGCACCCTTTCCTGAGTCCTTTCTTTTAGCCTCCCTTAACTCTGTCACTTAGCAGTCCCTTACAGTGATCTGGTCGCCTTTAATCACACCAATCCTCTTTTCAGTTGGAAACTTCATGATCAGACACCATGGAGCCAGTGCAACCTTAAAGCTTGAAAGAGTTGATGTAACACCCTGTGAATTCTATAACGTTAAGCTTCACGAATTAAAGTATAATTAATTATAAATGATGAAATTAAGGGAAATGGGTTACGCCATTGCGTTCGTCTCGAAATTCAGCTTGAGATAGAGTTCAAGTTTGCGTAAAACGGATATCGTATGAAGAAGAAATGGATGAACGAAGTTGGGCAGAAAAACCGGAAAATGGGTCAGAATGCACTGGCGCACTTGTGAAGTGCGCCAGAACAAAGCTGAACTGGCGCACTTGGGAAGTGCGCCAGTACAATTTTGGCCTGGCGCACCTGCCAAGTGCGCCCAGGTCAGAAAGACCTGCTGGTCAGGTCCTGGCTGGTCTGGTCAGGGTCTGGTCGAATTCTGATGCTTGGCTGAGTCACTAGGGCTTACATGTCTCTTTCTTATTGGCCTCTTGAGACGGATTGTAACACCCCGTATTTTCTGTAAACATAAGAGTTAAAAATCAAGGTATAATTAATTTTTAGGAGAAGAAATAAGAGAAACGGGTTGCGCCATTGTGTTCGTCTCGGAAAAATACGCGAAATAGAGTCCGAATTTGCGTAAATCGGAGTCCGTATGAAGAAGATATGGACGAACGAAGTTAGGCAGAAAAACCGGAAACATGCCAGAATACACTGGCGCACTTGTGAAGTGCGCCAGTACAAAAATACACTGGCGCACCTGCCAAGTGCGCCCATACAAATCCAGCACCGAATTCTGGAGTGTTCTGAGGTGACATGTCTTCTTTTGAGTGGCTGGATGACGTGTATTCGAGCTGTGCGATTCTGATGACTTCTGGACTGATCTGAAGGCTCTAAATCACCCTATACTCCTATAAATACATCCCTAACCTAAACCTAGGATTCTTACACAATTCTCTAGCCTCCATTGCTCTCTTCTTCTAATTAAAAATAAAAATGGCGTCGCTGCTCTGTTGGAATTAAAACTAGGACTGATGTAAAAGCTAAATCAAATCTCAAATCAAAGGGTAGATCTACAACAACAATTAAAAAGGAATAATTCAGCATTTCTGCATCAACAACAGTTTATTATCCTTTCTTAAACCACGAAAGGCAAGTACAGTGATTCTCCACTATAAACGTTAATTATAATTTTGATATGCTTTTAAATCTGAGTTTGAGGTTGTATATATATTCTCTTCTGTTAGATCTGTTTTCTGTGACTATTCTGTATTCCTTTCTTCTTTTCTGTTTCTATAGTCAGGCTACCACGAGCCTGTGCCCAATCTCATAAAGAGATTAACGTATGAATGCAAAATTTGGGACAATTAATGAATGATGCGAAATTTGACAAGACTGAATTGAACGTATGACTTTAGATCTGAAGCATAAAATATATTGGACATGTGACTTGGGATTGGATGCATAAATTTGACTATGAACATGTAATTTATATATTGCATGCATAGAGTATGTTGTAATTTAGATCTGTAACTAATTAGAGAAATGAACATATGATATTTAGATCTGTAATTAATTAGAAAAATGAGCATATGTTGTAAACTAGATTTAGATCTATGCATATTCTGTAATAAAAGAAAAGAGGAACCATTGTATGTTTACATATGATTGGAGAATTTGGACAAAATGCATATAAAAGTCAAGATCTGATTTTTAGAAGATATAATTTAAAGATTTAGATTGTTGGGTATAGTTTGCATAATGATTCATGACTTAAAAAGAAGAAGATATGGAAACTTAGGTGGAAAGATTTACATTAATTAGGATATCTATTATTGTGATTACACCTAAATAGGGATTTTTGGATATATGGCATGCATTGAAATTAATGGTTATATTTGGTATAATTTATATGTGAATCTGTAAAATGATAGTTTAACAAAAATTGGAACATATGTTATATGGCAAATTATGTCCATATTCTGCGCTTATGCAAACATGGAGTATATGTTGTGAATCATGACAATTATGTAGGCATATGAATTTAGGCCAATTTATGATTAGGCAAGGCATGTAAATAGAACCTTTAGAAATATTAAATTTGCTAAATCTGCTAATTTGCCAAGTTGCCTAAACTGCTAGTTTTGTTATATTGCCTAGACTGCTAATTAGATTGAAATGCCTAATCTGTTAAATTTGTCGGTTGAAATGCCTAACCTGTTATATGCCAAAATCTGCTAAGTTACTAAATCTGTTAAATCCGTTAAGTCATATAAAATCTGTTATCTGCTAAAATCTATTATCTGCTGTGTTGATATAATCATCCTGTTATTGATATAATCTGAATTGGCATATATATTGAGCGTGCGCATAAACGGTAAATTATTAATTAATTGGCCGCAAAGATAAACGTGACTAACTCGAGGTTAGAATGAGTTTGCGGCGTAATTCTGCCCGGAACCGCCCGGCACATCCAGTGGCCGCAAACAATAGGTTCTAATGTGAGAAGTTAGTCATAACCTGCTTAAGATACGAGGTTAGGTCTGGCTTGTGGCAGAAGTCTGCCCAGAACCGCCCGGCCCATCCAGCGGCCACAAGCTACCGGCCTAATGTGAGAGGTCTGGGCATTAATATTTAATTAATGCAAATCTGAGATAAAATATGAGATAAAATATGAGATAAAATCTGAGATAAATACGATGTCTGAAATGTGTTGGGTGGATAGGGTTAAACCAACTGGACTAATGAATTTAATGAACCCGTTTCGTGAATCCGTTGGCCCAATACAAAGTTATATAATCTGGAACCAGTTAATCTGTAAGCCTGTTAATCCGAACATCTGATCCGTTAGTCTGAAAACCTGTTAACTTGATTGTCTGATCTGTGAACTAGTTAACCTAAGTTTTGTATGTCTGAAACTTGTAGACAAGTTAAGCTGAAATCTGTTAGTCTGGGGACACAAGGTTAGGAGGGGAATTACTTGTGTCATCTGTTGTTTGGGACCCATATTAGTCAGTAACCCTTTCTGGTATCAAAACTTTGACCCAACAGTAGGTAGGGTCCGGGCACGCTTACTGAACTAATTATAAGCGGTTCATTCTGATAATGGCGAGGGGTGTTGATGGTGCGTTCCAACCGGGTCATGTGCGTGCATGGATCCCAGTCTGCCTCTGAGGATGTAAGACGCCGTGACATCTGTAAATATGTCTGTGTCATTCAAAGGTTGCCACTTTAGGGAATGATACACCCTTTGGTGGGGCTGGCACAGGGTATTTATGTATTAGGGAGCCGATCGCTTGGGGTAGGGTTTTAGGGTACACTTAGTTCTGTCTGTTTCTGTTGGTACCGTCTGTTTCTGTTGGGTGGCAACATCTGTCTGTTTCTGCGTGGTACCGTCTGATCGGGTGGTAAAGGCCAAATTACTAGTGTACACCTTATGCTACATTCTGCTTCTGTCTGTTTCTGATCGGGTGGTAAAGGCCCATTACTAGCGTGGAAATTATTCTGTACCTGTTTCAGTTTCAGTTTAGACATTAGGGTGATACCTAATTCTGTTATACTAGCATTAGTGCAGAGAAGTGTAAAGCAATAGTCTATGTCATTCTGTTCTTCTGTTATATCTGCTACACCTGTTACAGTTATCTCTCATCCAGTTTTATGTTCATGTCATATTATTATTATCTGTTCATATGCTGAAAGTCACTGGACTTGCCAGACTTTTTGTCTGACCCTTGTTGTTTCGCCTCCTTTCTTCCGTTTCTCCCCCCAGGTTATCCAAGGAGGGAATACTTTAGCTTGATCCGGATTTCTCTCTGCTTGAAGTACTTAAAGTATGGCTTGGCTCTGTATAGCTCCCGTTCTATGGGGATTATGATTTTAAACCATGCATTTTGAAGGCTTTTGTACAAGACTGATATTTTGTACTTGAATTCTGAAATTTGAAAGGATGTAACCATATTAATTTCTGTTTCCGCTGTAATAAAGTTAAAAATTTTCAAGTACTGTTTTATCTGTCTTGTAAGTTTCTGTTCTGTTTACTAAAATGCTCTACCAAAGTTAAGGCATTCCCTTTGTGAGTGACCTTAACGGAGGTGGGGTGTTACACGGATGGTCTGGATTCACCCTAGCTTCATCGATGGCTCAAAACAATTTAAAATTCTATAAATACAACTCAAGCCTAACCCTAAATTCACACAAATAATAGAATTCAAAAGCTGTCATGCTGCTGGAGAGGAACTAGGAATGGCCGTCAATTAGGAAGCCTAGAGACAAGCCAACAAGCCTAAGTGACGAATCAAATTAAAAGAAGATCAAAGCTTAATCAAATCATCCAATACAACTTTGCTACCCAAAGGAGAGCATCTCCAAATCAGAATAACAGAAATCAGAAAACAAGAATTCATCACACGTAGTAAGTATAGTGACCTTTCAAAATATGAATAAAAGCTATGATATGATTCGATGTAAATGAAAATAGAATCATGTTGTTATAATCTTTGTGTATTGTGATGGTTCTATCATGACTTGTGTATTGATGTTTGTGGCATAAATTAATTGATGCAAGCCTATTGAACAATTGTATATGAAAAACAATGGCACTTGCAAGCTTGTGGCAAGGACTAGAAATTTATCCCTTTTTGTATATGTCGATGGCATGGACTATGTATATTTCCTTATTCTAAATTAGAATTTGTGTAAACATGTTATAGACCTTTTTTTTTGCCTACATGACCCAAAACCTATGATATCATCCTTATGTTTATTGGCAAGTATAATTAGATCTATGTTTACAAGTATATTTGGATCTATGTTTCATAAACTATGTAAATTCATGTTTATCTACAAAATATAATTGGTTCTATGTCAAAAATCATTTGGGTTTCGTAAACTTTGCAAGTTCATGTTGAAATAGGCTATATGATTAGATGTAAAAATTGTACATTTTGATGAATATATAACATGCTAGATTTGTGGTCGATATTATGCCAAGTTAACATGTTTAAACACAAGTTTGTATTTGCCTAAACTATGCCATCTCATATGTCACCTACTTAGTCATATTTTGATTCGAATGCAAGTTCACATGACCCATGTTATATGTTAGTTGAATCGCCAAATTGCAAGTTCATGCGCCACATACCTTTATGTATTACATGTTCATGATTTCCCCTTTTCCTCACGTTTATAAAGTTGGATTGAATTGTGAAAAGCCCAACACATGTTATAACGTTGCGAACAAACGGGGGTAATAACGTTGGGTGTAAAATATGAAAATATATGTTGGCATGTTTGGCACATGCCAATGATTATGACACATAAGAGGTATGAATTGAAATACCCAAAAATAAAAGATATGACATTTACATATAGTTGTAAAGTAATAAAATATGTAAATTTAGAAAACCCAATATGCTTAACCCGAGGTTGGATTGAGTTGTGATGTAAACCTGCCCGGACCCGCCCGGTTGTCCAGTAGTCACAACAATATCTATCCAATGTGGGTGGTTAAGCAATGAGCCCAATAAGGACCAGAGGTTAGACTGAGCTACGGTGTAAACCTGCCCGGAACCGACCGGCACATCCAGTAACCATAGCAATACCTGTCTAATGTGAGTGGTCTGGTGCTCCTAAGAGGCTAAGGACAGATGGTAGGGTTAAGTCAACCATAACACTTAACCAAATTCAACATGTTAACAAGAATTGATGGGTGGGGTTAGGTAAATACAGACACTTAACAACTTAACATGTTTGACTAGAAAATCCTGGGAACGAGGGACCCGTTTCAGCAGTAACCCAAAGTTAGGTATCAACGGTACCCTGAAACTAGGCAGGGTGGGGTACGATTACTGGGCTAATTGTAAGCGGTCAAACGACGGCAGTGGGTGTACAGTGCAGGTCTAACGGGGTGCGGGCGTGCACACACTCCGGAGCAGACAACCAGGGCACTGGGGAAACTAGTAGTATAACCTATGTCTTCTAGTTTTGTGTCGGGGCCGCCATCATGGGCCTTGATACACCCCATGGTGGGACCAGCATAGGTATCTACAATTCTTGGGGGTCGTATGACACATGTTAACGCGAGTAGGAGCCGATCTTTAATAATAATGGGGATCACTTCACCCTCACCATGGGGTGCTAGTTAGAATAAACTCGAGTAGGTGTAGAGATATAGTATGGGTGTGATAGTACATTCGACACTTCCTTAGCCTGTGACACTTTCCTATTTTTAGTTTATATCCATCATATCCTTTTCTTATTCACATATTGAAGAGTTACTAGATTTACTCAGGCTTTATGTCTGACCCTAATTTTTTTGTCTTCTTTTCTTTCGTCCCCCCTCCCTCCCCCCCCCCCCCCCTGGTCCACAGAGAGGAAACAGCTCAACTCATTCAGGCTCTTTACAAGCACCAAGAACGTAGATGTATGATTTGGATCTTTCTTGCTCGGATAATGGCTTTGTAAATCACTATGGGGATTTTTGTCACTTTATTTATGTTTTCATGCTTCTTTAATAATCAAGGCAGTTATGAGGTTGTAATGTTGAAAGTATTTTGAGACAATTATGGAAATCTTTGCTTGATACACGTATTGATGAAATAAAAGTTTTTTTGGTTTCCGCTGTTTAAAATATGTGTATTCATATCTGTGTTGAGTTCATCTGTGGCTTTTACTTATAAACCTCTTCCAAAGTTAAGGCATTCCCTTTGTGAGTGACCTTAATGGAGGTGGGGTGTTTCAGTTGGCCTCCCAAGGAAAGCATTATAGTATGAGAACTCATCTATCAGGACAAAGGTTTGCACCATAGAGACCTTGCGCTCACCATCTGCCAATTCCACGAGTAAATCTATTGTACCGATGGGTTGTGTTGGCTGACCCGTGAAACCGTGGATCTTATTTGGATATGCGCGTTCTTCGGCCATAGGGAGATTCATATTTTGGAGTGTGCTTACGAAAATCACATGAACATATGCCCCTGTGTCTACCAGGACCCTTTTTACAACTGCAGGGCCAAGACCAATTGTGATCACCATGGCGTCAATAGTTGGTGTAACTAACCCGTCTGCATCTTTTTCTTTGAATATTACGTCATCGGTCGAAGTTTTGTGCATTTTCATTGGAGGCTCATTGCTCAAGATCACACATCGTTCTTCTTTTGAGGCGTCCTTCAATTCATTAGCATACTTTTCCATATCTGCCCAACTATTTCCAGCTGTGTGAGGCCACCCAAATATCATGTTGATTACTGGTCTTGAATCAACTGATATTTGTGCTTCCTCACTTGAGTCGGGTTGGCAGATCGTATTATTATGCCCTTGTGCAACTGGAGCGTTTTGAGGATTATTCACATACCATTGGAGTTGATTCTTCCTAATGAGTTATTCGATTAAACTCTTCAGGTGTCGTCATTCGTTGGTGCTGTATTCTGGTTGGTTGTGAAACCGGAAGAATTTTCCAGAATTTGCTTGTTGCTCAGTTATCTTTTGTGGCTTCATCTGAGGAAAGATACCAGAATCCTTTGCGGCAGAGTAAATTCTTTCTGGAGTTTCGTTTATAAGGGTTAATTCAGCTAGCTTATATAGTCGCGTCTTCTTATAGGCTTTGCTATCCTTCTCATCGCTCCCTCTCTTTTGCCCTGTGTCGTTCTTCTGCTCAGCTCGGAACTCGTTACATTTTCCTTCTCTGCAACATTATTCTCTATAACCTTTTAAACATTTGGGGCTTCATTCTCTACACTCATATATTCTTCGGTTTTTTTATAGAACTTCTTTAAAGTCTTTGGTTTCTTCATCTTGAGCCACTTCCCAAATTCTGACTTCTTGTTGACGACTCCTTTCAGGACTGCCAACAAGTACTAAGGATCTAGTTCTATGACTTCTGTTGTTGCAGCGTGGAAGCGTGTAAGGAAAGCTTTTATGGTTTCCCCAGGCACTTGTTCCATTTCACCGAATGACATCACATCCCTTGCTTTGGTGGTTTGTAGTCGGAATTGATCTTGAAATCTCTTTGCCAAATCGGTGAACTGATCAATACACTTAGGTGGAAGTCTAATTAACCATAGCGAGGCCACACCTTCTAAGCACACAGGAAAGTATAAGCAATTTACTTTATCAATAGCCCTAGCTCCATTCATGTGTTGGTCGTATTTGAACAGAAAGATGTTTGGATCTCAAACTCCGCCATAAGGTGCTACTATTGGTGGCATGAATTTCTTGGGGAACTTTGCTTGACGGATCTTTTCTGTAAACGGATTCTTGCTGGATGAAAATTCCCACACTCTCTCTTCATCCTCTCGAGTTTCTTTCTCATTCATTATTTGATGGATCATGTCTGTGATGCGTCTCTAGTCAGTCGCTTGTTCCACAAGATTAGCATCGATGTTTTTATAAGTGCGATCATGATTTTAGCTTCTACGCCTTGCACCTCTTTTGGGAGGTGTCCTTTTGGTAGGACTTGCGATATCCTGAGTCGTACATTTTTCTTTACACTGCGGGGATCTGGCCTTAGAGTCCTCAACGCTGGCCTCTTCCTTTTCTTCCACTAAGAAGTAGGATCGACCCATGGTCTGAGGCTCATGAGTCCTCTTCTTCATCAACATTATTTGGAGCATTTTGTGGCAGAAGATCGGCTTGAGCAATAATCAAGACATCAAACCTTTCCATCATCATCTTTGTCATAGTATCCATTTTTTCATTCAAATCGGTTACAGCCACATTTAACTCATCTCGCGTTACAAATAACCTAGGGATTTCCCCATCCCCTTGGTTCAAAGTTTGCAATGTAGCTTCACTAGCATTATTATTCTCACTGGTCGCGGTAGCTTTAGTAGATTTGCCGCTACTCTTAGATCCGGCCATGGCTTCAAGGGCGAAAATGATCTAGGATTTTTTAGATTGCTGAGACAGAAAGGAACTATGAGGCAAGGAATAACGAACATGGCCCCATGGTGGGCGCCAAATGTTTTCACTAAAAAATAGCTTAAACACCAAAGGTACTAGAATTGTACTTCACTGATATGGTAAAAAAATAAATGGATCCATACTTAATAACAATTGAAAGTAAAAGTGTGAATAAGGAAAAACAGAGACGAGATTTAGGGTGGTTCAGCCTTATGCCTGGCATACATCCATTATGAAGATTAACTGCATTCTTAAAATGGAGATTACAAAATACACCAACTCTCTTTTTTCATACATCTCTATATTCACTCAACATACTCTCATTTATACATATCAATCCTGGGATTTTATGAAAAAATGTTAGAGTTTGAGGAGGAGAAGGATGGATGAATGATTGAGAGGGAGGATGTCTTTGATTTTCCGATTACAAGGTTGTATTAGGCGCCATGGCCAAACTAGTGATGAACCTTTTAATGGAGAAGATGGTCCAAATCTTTAAGAAATGATTGAAGATAGAATTTTGCAGCACTTCATGGTTCAAAAGATTGGATCCCCTTTATATTGGTAGCCATGGCATATTTATAGGTAAGCCTTTACGGAGAAGTGTGCTGAAGTTCATATATGCAGGCTATTGGTCGCTCATCCCATTAATTACAAATATGTCATCGCCCGACTATAGCCAACTGTTGACAACTGTATCCATTTGTCATACGCGAGCAAAAGAGTAGGCAATTTGAATAAGCGGTCGGACGATCTGGATTCTCTGATGCGGCTATGTCTGAATATGACTTAGCGGACGATTTTCTCTATTGTCTGGAGGCGACTGATCAAGGTTTGTGATTTGAGATGTAAGTGTGCTTATCCTAAGAGCGGGCGTCCAACCGACTGATAGATGATGTCTTATTGAAGTATTGGTGTTCGATCAATAAAACATATGGGCAACCAGAGTTGAAATCCATGAGCGGTCATCGAATATATGCACGACCCTTGGCCTTTGTTCTGACGTGTATGAACGAATTTTGATATTAGGTCAAGTGTCTTCTATAATTATGAGCGACTTTTATGGGATATACGACCTTTATCTTCATTAGGTCGCATTATTTATACTGTCCATAATGCATTGCGTCATCATCTCCGACCGTGCTGGGCAAATGTCTTACTTTGGATTTGATATTTGAACCTTGTTCTGTTCAGTTGCTTCCTACCTTTTGTGAGTTGTTTTGAGTGCCTCGGACGGGACTATGCACAACCGACCCTGATGACGTTCGTTCCATAGGCTTCTGCTCAGATTTAATAGCTCAATGTGTATGCAGATTTTTAAGGGATCAACACCATCGATTGAAGGTGAGCATTCCTAACTCATGCCTATCTATTTTCCATTTCTAGATGATACAAATTATGTTGGATACAAATCTTCGGTAGAAATTACGAGGACATAATTTTAATCAAGGGGTCTGTAACAACCCTGGTTTTGTGATGACATTTATAAACAAATTCAGGGAAGAAAATATTTATAATTATTTGTTATTGATCAAACAATGGGATTTGGGGTTAATATGAGTAGTTGTGTTGATCTGAGCATAAATCGGATAAAATAAAGTACAAAAGAATTCAATCCAATATTTTTTTGTTCAATAAACAGAAACATAGAGAAAATAGAGCTTCGGAAACGTAATAGTGTGAGTATGTTATAAAGAAATAAACATTAAAGGATTTTATTTGGTAAAATGCAATAACTTTTAAAATTACTGCTGACGGTAATTTTTGTTGTTAAAGAAGTGTTTAAATGCTCAATTGGGTTGTAATTGACTAAAATAATGTGAAATATTTGTAAACAATTATGCTTTGTCGTAACGTATCAGCGAATATGCTTTTGTATTTTTCATTTTTGTCCACAACATGGGATAGGTTTAATCACTAGCTCCAAGGCTCACATATAAAGGAGCCGATGTAATAGAAATAGAGAACTAATATCTTGAATGAATAAAAGTATTTTCCCATTCTTCTGTGCAATGTATTCTAATTTCTTTATCTTATACCACATTATCAACATGATGGCAGATCTGATTAATCAAATCTTTCATGTATATCCATGTTTATTCTTCTCTGCAATGAAGATTTCAAATCTGATGATAGATCTTCAAAACAGTATGTTAGTTTCCTGATCTGAATGATCAAATCTTTTAGATCTTATTTTGTTAAGCTTATTTCTTTTACATTTCATTATATCATCGATTTGCTTATTCATATCTCGTTCCATTTGTACATCTTATTTGGTGGCCCTTGAATTTTAATCTGTTTTATTATAGATTTCTTTTTTTATTCTGATTTTTCGAATCTCATGTATATCCATGTTTATTTGTAATAATTTTGAAATTGATCTGGGAAAAAAAATTGTATCGTGACTAAAATATAATTTCATATCTTATTATGTTAATTTTTTTTAAATTTTATCTATCATTGTTCTAATTTTCTAGACTTTATTATGTAGACCATATCTTATAGACATTGCGCTATTAGTCTTATCACTTTAGATTTCATTTTATCTTAGATCTAAACTTTTGGATCTCATTTCATTGTGCATAAGTTTTAATATTACGTTTCAGATCTCATTCTACTATAGATCAAATTATATTACATTATAAACCTCATTTGGATCTCATTATTATAGATCTTAATATCATTTTTTTATTTTATTTAAGTTCATTTTTTTTTTAAAAAGTAAGTTTTGAATTTTATAATTTTTGTTATTATTGATTCAATTAAAATTATTGAACTTGATGACATTTTGGTTTGTGAAATGGATCTGAATAATCCATACATGTTTAGTAAATGAAGCTTTCATTTTGAAAATATTTTATTTGGACTTTGACTTTGGAAGTGATTTAGATATATAATTTATATTTCTAGAAGAACTTTTTTATTGTTTCTTGAAAAAACGTATACAAGAATTATAAAAATGCAGAAGATTATATTAAGTTTAGATCTAATATTGATATTGATTTAGCACACCTAAGTGAACGGAAATATATTATAAACTTAATTTCATGCAATTGAATTAGAAGTCTTGAACCTACAGCCCCTATAATGCTAAAGGTTAGTTTTCATAAATAATTAATTTTAAGTTTCTTTGTAATAAAGGACCAGAAGTCCTTAGATTTTTTAATTAGAAATTCAAATCATTAGAGGAAAATATACAAGATCTGTTGTGTGTGTGTGTGCATATATATATATATATATATATATATATATATATATATATTTGGTAATGATTAAAAGACTTCATTTTCTTAATCAAAATACATTAGTATGATTTCCTTATAGCTATATAGTATGCCATTAATTAACGATCTATTAAGAGAAGCTGCATGTTATTCGACTGCTTATAAATCAGGCTTTATTGTTCATGTAGATCAGAATAAAGCTCCGGCAGAGCTAATAAAATTGAACCAGATAATGAAATTATATCTCAGCAAATCATCAAATAATTTTTCTTTTGGGATAAAAGAAATAAAAAATAATAATGATGGAAATCAAATTAAGATTGGAGGTAAGGGTCAATAATATCATCAAAGTTATATATAAAATAATCTTTACTACTGCCAAATACGAGTGGAAAGATTGTTTGGTTGGGTATTTTCTCGACCGCCCTTTATCTTACACTACTATTATATCACATCTCAAATGCCACTATAAACCGCACCAATTCTTCTGTCCCCAAATTCAGTGTGCCCCCGCATCCAGACCAATCAGAGCCCCCTAATTTCCACCTTTTGCATTTAAACCTCTAAATTGTTTTTGTACTTAAATGCAAAAAAGCGAAAATGGGGAGATTTGATTGGAGGGACATGGGTGGATATGGGAAATGGGTACGAAAGAATTAGTCTCACTAGAAACCAATAGGAAATATCAAAGTAAAATCTACAGGAAAGGTTTTTTTTATTCTGATGGAAGGGATAGGATTTTGCATGTCGATCTAGTTATCATCAAGAATAAGATATTCCTAGTAAAGCCATGGGATGAGAGTGTAGATAGTAACATTGTAAAAAGAGTACCTATCTGGATTAAGATATCTGACCTGCCTCTATATGCGTGGTCCAAGCTTGGGATATGTTGGTTGGCATCTAGGGTAGGTAAGTTCCTATGTATGGATTTCTCGGCGGGGAAGATAGAGTGGTTAGAATATGTGAGGTGCATGGTTGAGTTAACACCTAAAGCAGGTTTACCTTCTGAGTTCTCTGTGCTGTTGTCAGATGGAACCGAGCAAAATGTCTTTGTTGAGTATCTGTGGCAACCTGAGATATGTTTAAAATTTAAGAATTTTAGTCATGTCAATGAAGTTTGTGTGTTTCCAGGTGGGACTTCAAGTTTTCGCACTAAACCCAGTCTTGACAAGGGTGCTAAAGTCATTACTCAAAACATGACTGATGGTGTAAAGTCTATTGTTGTTGGAACAAATGTTGCCAGATTTAAGGAAAAACCCATTAACATAAGATAAGATTATTGAAGAAAAGTCATACGAAAAATTAAGATACATGTGCATCCCTTAAGCAATGGAAAGATCAAAAAAAAAAAAAACCCTTGCCTGTCCTCTGATGACGTAGGGAACTTTCAAGGTGGAAAACCCTTTTATCCGAAAGGAAACAACTTTAATGTCCTAAGCTCTAAAGAAAACTCTGGAGGTGTTGGACTTGTAATAGTAGAGAATATGGTTAAGGATGACCTTCTTGTTTAGTATGCTAATAGCTTAGAAAAGGAAAAAAAATGGTGGCACTACTGTTGTTGAGAACCGTGCTAGCTCTGTCCTTGAGGTAAGAGAAACAACCTCTATCAGTACCTTGCTTATCAAGGCATTCACTTATGATCCTCCGTTGTTGCACTAACAAGGGACAAAGGGAAACAAGTCATGCAAGAAATCTTAGGAATGCAAATGTAGGAGGTGGTTTGTTCAACGCTTTCTAAGTAAATAGAAAAGCGTGAATTTTGAAATAAATACTGCAAGTGCACATATCGTGTAGTATGCAGGTCGAGTCACAGGGGGGTAAATTAAATTAAATTATGTATAAAGTTTCTTGGGCAAGTTAGACAAATCTTCGAGATTTGATTAAAAATAGAACAATTGAAATTGCAACAATTAGGGTTATCGTTGAAACTAATCAAACGATTAATCACTAATGAAAGTAAATTGCAAAACAAGAATAAGAATGCAGAAAATAAAAGTGCAGAATAGAAATAACAACAGAAATAAAATTAGGATTATCGTTGAAACTAATCAAACGATTAATCACTAATGAAAATAAATGTAAAATACAACTAGTACTCTACCAAATCTAATTGTGTAGATGGCACTAGTTGCTAAGAAATAAAAAAATGCAGAAAATAAAAAGAAGAAGAACTTTGCTAATGGAGAAAAAGATAAAAAATGGGATGGTGAGTACAATGATATTATAAGGGTATTTATATGAGATAACCAAACCCTAACCCTAATTACAAATGGGTATAGCTATTTCAAGTAAGTTTTAGGCCTTTTGTCATTTGGAACAAGTTCTAAGCCTTTTCTCCTTTTCTCTTGCAAGCCTCCTTTAATTTGAGATGTGCATGGCCTTTTTATCAATCATTTTCTTGTCCAACAGCAACTAGATGTGAGATTTTCATCTACAATTCTTCAAAATGTAAATATATAACAATCTGATCCCCATTTCTCTACTTTTCTGGTTGCATGCGGGCTGGGTTGGAATATCTCTAAAAATGACAAAACATTACCCAAGTAATATTTATTTATATACAAAAGATAAGATATAAGAGCATAAAATAAACACATTACTATGTTAATCAAATACCCCCACACTTATTTTTACTCGTCCTCGAGTAAAAGAAAAAATGAAAAACTTCACTAGATAGGTCACACTTTCATAGGAAACACGACTGCATTGAGCGTATGCAACAAGCCGTTAAACCTCCAAGTCTCCCCAGTAGGAAGAGTGGTGTCTCATGAGGGTTTTCAGCGGATACTACCCACAAAATCCAAATCCAATATGATATGGTTCTAATGTAACTACATGAATGCAGAGGGCTTATGCAATTGAAAACAAAAAAAATGAAAACACGACTTGTTTCAGGAAAGTGGTATAACAAATAAATTAACAATTTCTAGTCAGTTGATTTTATTTTAGATATCTCAACTTGTCAAAATTTTCAACATAAGTCAAGTTTTCAATGTTTAAACTCTAGTTTGGCCAGTTGGTTCGTTCGATAACATAGTGCAGCCATGAAATAAATTCTTAGTTTCCTTGTCACAGTTTGTGAAGTGGTATTCTAGTTTCCTTATGTATGGCCAGTTAAATCAATAAGGTCAGGAAATGTTGGGCATCATCGCTTATTCTCTATCTCTATAAAAGTTAAAATTTATGATTAATTACATACACCTAACTTAAAAGACCAAGGTATACCACCCATGCACTGCCTTGCAAACTGGCGGAGAGTTGGGACAGAGCTTGGCGGATTGTGAAGACCGAAATTGACTTTTTCAACATGTCGGTAATCCTTAGGTGTCCAATCTCATAAAATGAGACCAAGATATTCCAACGCTGACATTGTCAACAACATGTCGGATAGAGCTTGGCGGGTTTGCACACCAACGCTAGATATACAAGCAATGTTGGGTACCCTTGGATTACTATTATTATTATTGAAAATATAAGCACAAAAGAGAGTTACGCAAATTCAACTTAACACAACTTAGTTTTAAAGATTCGAAAAGCCAATATAAGTATTTTAAGTCCTCCACTTATTTAAATAAAGACTACAATATAGAATAAACTTCGTGGCCATCACCTAAGAATCTCCCTACGTACGAGTTACACTATATCCCTCAAAATTCAACTTTTTATTATGTTTCATTTTCGATCTTAGTTGAGAGAAAAAAATACTA
Organism: Allium sativum; assembly: GCA_030737875.1. Taxonomy (NCBI): domain Eukaryota; kingdom Viridiplantae; phylum Streptophyta; class Magnoliopsida; order Asparagales; family Amaryllidaceae; genus Allium; species Allium sativum. Next base: position 745,442,890 of record CM060921.1, read on the forward strand.
TCAACTGGTTAACAATCCTTAACTTATTTTGTTGTATCAAATATGAAATGAGTCAATAAAAAAATGGCATGTTACTACAATGTAAAATGCATGATGGTCCTATTTAAATGGTTGAAAATTAAAAGAAAGAAAAATAAAGGAAAAACAAAAATGAATGAAATGCAGACTCCCCCCCCCCCCCCACCCCCACACACACACACACTTGGACAAAACAGTGTCCACACTGTAACATTTCCTAAATTTGAAATTTTGAACCCAAAGATGGGTTAAATGTAAAATGATTTGTAAAATGAAATGCAGTTTAACTATATGTAAGAATGGATCATATGTACAATGATATATGCGTTTGCGATGTATGCGATGCAAAGAATGCCACCAACTTTCCCTCCCACACTTGATTCTTGCCCGATTGATTAGACTCCCATTATGTCTAGGCATGTTTTCTAATAAGCAAAGGGTTTTGAAAACCATCTCATCTTTATGCCTAGATTTATAGTCCAGAAGATAAATGTCCAGGGTCATCCTAACATGAAGTTTTTCAATCAAGCTAACATTCCAAAAATAATTCATGTGCTCAACAAATTTATCAGTGTAATTGTCAAAAAATCGTTGATCGTAAATAAAGTCAGCTGCAATCGTCAATTTTAAATTCTGAGTGTTGTTCAAGACTATGTGATCACATTTCTCAATTTTATTCATTGACAACGTATTTTCAACACTGATAACTTCAAGTTCGTTGGAAGTTTCTTCAAAGCTAAAATGTTCAAACTTTGGTTCGTGGATTGATTCTATTTCATCCTCATTTTGCAAATCATCCTCATACAATCCAAAAAATTCAAGTTCATTAAAATCCTTCTTCAAATTTGAATTGAAAAATTCAACATTTTTACTCTGTTCAATTTCAAAAATTTCAAGTTTCTCGCCGTCTGAAAGAGAAAGATTAAAATCCAAGCTTAAGTCTTTTCCCGAAAAGAATCGAAGTCCAAATCATTTGTTGAATTTTTAACAACTTCATTTAGATCATTATTCTCAATTTCCAAAGTTGTAATCTGAAAGTTTTCACTATCAATAAAGAGTGGATTATTTTCCGATTCATCGCTTGTTTGAATTTGATTTTGTTGCTCTCATTGTTCTTTCAAAGAAGTCATTAAAGAAAGAAGTTCATCCATCTTTCTATCTTTTTCATCGAGCAATCTATCTTGCTTTTCTACCCTCTCTCTAAGAATGTTAAGATGATATTCTTCAGAATCGTTGATTTCAGAGCTCTCATTTTGGATTTCTTGATTCCCAAAATTATAATCCACATCAATTTCACAATCAATATTATTTCCAATACGGTGGTTGTTTGAATTTTCAGGAAAATAACAATGATATTGGAAATCATTTTGATTTTGAAAATTAGGTTCGTAATCGAAATTATAGAAATTCAAAGGAAAATTGCAATTCTGGTTATCTTCAAGATGTGAATATGGGCTATAACTTTGAAAATTTTGGTTTACAACCCCGTACTGATGTGGATCAAAACTATTTTGATGTGGATGTGGCCCATAATCGAAATTATTGAAATTTGAATTGAAGTCGCCATTTCTATCATTCATATGATTTTGAAAATGTTGGTCAGTTGGAGAATTTTGAAAATTGTTGGCATTGGACTCACGTAATTTCGGAAAAATTTTCCTCATAAGTTGCAATTCATAGTCATACTCTTCAAGAGGACGTCTACTCCGATTATTACCCCACAATTCTCTCAATGATTTTTTTGAATCTGACATTGAATGAAATCAAGGGAAGACAGAAATTATTCTTACTTCAAAATAGTATAAAATACTGAGCTGTGCTCTATTAATTAACTGACTTAATTAGAAGGAGAAGAGGGTCTTATGGCCGTTCAGGTATAGTATAAATACTAACGGATACGACCAACGTTTTAAGGGTAGTATGCAACCTATTTTCTAATTGTTCAATAAATTGAACTACTATATATCTGCGATCCAATTATATGAGACAGTCCATCTCAGAAAGCACTGCTTTTCAATTATATTATTTTGCATTGTCTATTTTTATTATTAAAAACAATGAGAATGCAGAATTTAATTATGGAAATTTCGGCCAATCAGAACAATTAGGCAATAGTAACTGCAGAAATTTAAAATATTGTACAAGCAAGCCGCTGCCCCTGCAGAAGATTTTTACATGCAATATCTATATATTTTCTTTGCAGTGGAGCACCTGTAGAGTTCAGAAAATTTTACAATGGTGTATGGCAATTCGTCCAAAGTAGATGAGTAGTGCTCACATTTCAAACTCCACTGTTTGCAATTTCATTAACCTCTAAATTTCTTGTTCGTTCTCTTGAATTCATTTCTTCTCTTTAGCCTTTAACCTTGAATGATTTTTTTTTAAAGAAAAAAAAATAGTAAAAAAACTAAAATAAAAATAAAAGTGACTAGACTAAAAAAATTCCTAAGCTAAAATAAATAAAACTAAACTAAACACGAAGACAACTAGACTCAACAAAATTTAAAACTAAAAACTAGGATTTTAAAAAAAAATAACAAGAACTAGCTAACAAGAACTAGGCTCAACAAAATTCAACTCCGGCCACTCAAACTATTAAAATAAGCCTAGTCAAATCCTCAAATTAAAGCCGAGCAAACCACAAGATATCACATGCAAGGTAAAAGAGGCGCATTAAATATTAAAATCAAAACTAGGCCTCCATTCATTAAGATCTGACGCTCACATACCCAAAAAAACACATAGAATCAAACCATGCAATAAAATAACGCCCCCTTTTAGTTTTAGAAAATAAATTCGCAGCTAAGATCGAATTCCAATTGGGTTTGTTTATCGATTCTGGGTTTCTGATTTCGATTGGGGTTCTGGCTTGCGAATCGCGATGGCTGCAATTTTATGTGTACGGTTTTGTGGTTTCAGATCGGTTTAGGGTTAGCAGTGTTTTTTTTTTTTTTTTGAGTTGGGGGATGACCGATCTGTCTTTGATCTTGATATGGTTTGTTTGATGCTGACAAGGGTTTGTTGCGTGGTACCAATTAGGTGCGGGGTAGTCGAGCGGTTGTTGACTAAATTTGTGGTGGAAGATGTAGGAAGATGCTGTGGTTTTTGTGTAGATGAGGGTAGCAGAAGGGTGTGCGACGATGGCTTTGTAGGTGGAACCAACGTGCGGTTTGTAGTGGGTTACAGAAGTAGGGAAGTTTCGATTTATGGGTGTGAAGACCAGGATTTGCGATAGGGTTTGAATTGGTGGAGATGGATGGTTTTGGAGTTGCGACTTTTTGGTGTGACAGAGGATGGTGGGTATTGCTGTGTTATGTGGACTGTGGATATGGATGTGGATATTGTTTTGTGGAGTTGATTATTGTTGAGGATGTGTCAAAGTGGAAGGTGGATGGCAATGTGATGGTCTGAGGATGGGTTAATGAATTGCAGCGGTTGCAAGATGAATTGTCGGGGATTAGAGCAGCAATGTTTGATGAGCAAGTGCGATTGTGTTAAAGATGAGGTGAAGTATTAGAGGACGGTTGGTTGTGAGGCTTGATGAATTGTTTGTACTGTGAAAATCAATTTTAAATTGGATGGAGAATGGTGAACTGAAGTTAGTTTGGTTATGATGGTGAGTCGGTTTTGTGAGGAGGATGCGAGGAACGAATTGTGGAAGATGAGCAGAAGGTTTGAAAGACAGAAGGGAAAAAAACAAACAAAAGAATGCAAGATTTTTTTAAGAAGAAAGCTTGTACAAGAGGGAAAGAATCAAATGTAAAAGGAAATGAAATAATGGAAAAGAGGAAAGAGATTGTATTGAAAACAGGAAAGTAATCAAAGAAATTTGGCAATTTTTTTCTTTTTCTTGCCTAGTTCATGACCATACCAATGTAACTGATACACCACATTCCTAATCAAGATTTTTTCTATATATACAAGTGAACAAAATGAAATAAAATAAAATAAAAACTAACACGAATCGGAAATTAAATAAATAATCAAATTTAATCGTTACCTCCCATGCAACACCACATTCCCAACTTTATAAAATTTCTTGGGCAAGTTAGACAATTCATCGAGATTTGGTTGAAAATAGAACAATTGAAATTGCAACAATTAGGATTATCGTTGAAACTAATCAAACGATTAATCACTAATGAAAGTAAATTGCAAAACAAGAATAAAGATGCAGAAAATAAAAGTCAAGAATAGAAATAACAACAGAAATAAAATTAGGATTTTCATTGAAACTAATCAAACGATTAATCGCTAATGAAAATAAATGTAAAATACAACTAGTACTCTACCAAATCTAATTGTGTAAATGGCATTAGTTGCTAAGAAATAGAAAAATGCAGAAAATAAAAAGAAGAAGAACTTCATTAATGGGGAAAAAGATAAAAAATGGGATGGTGGCTACAATGATACTAGAAGAGTATTTATAGGAGATAACCAAACCCTAACCTAATTACAAATGGGCCTAGCTATTTCAAGTAAGTTTTATGCCTTTTGTCATTTGGAACAAGTTCTAGGCCTTTTCTCCTTCTCCCTTGCAAGCCTCCTTTAATTTGCGATGTGCATGACCTTTTTATCAGTCATTTTCTTGTCCAACAACAACTAGATGTGAGATTTTCATATACAATTCTTCAAAATGTAAATATATAACAATCTGATCTCCATTTCTCTACTTTTCTGTTTGCATGCGGGCTGGGCTGGAATATATTTAAAAGTGGCAAAATAATACCCAAGTAAAAATTTTTATATACAAAAGATAAGATATAAGAGCATAAATAAACACATTTCTATGTTAATCGTGGTTCTTAGACAACAGGCAATAAATAAGTTCATAATGTTGTTTCCTCTAAAGCTAATTCCCTTGCTTCTTATTCTCAGCAGGGTCCACAGGCTTCATGCATCAACAAAAAAAAAGTACATAGGTGTTGATTACATTAGCACCTAAAGCAGTCGTTTTCCTTTACATAGTTTTCTCCTTCTAAACCCCAACCTGGATGCTTGCTTGGAAGGAGAGGTCAAGGAGCAGATCCCTGAAGTCCCAAAAGTTGGCATGGTTACAAATAGTGAATTTTTTTCTGAAATTCAAGAGATCACCAACCGCATTAGTGTCGGGTTTGCTACTGGTAATGTTAGTGGATACGTAAATGTTGACAAACTTGAAATGTTGGAAAAAATTCTAAAAGATTTCAACTCTTTCTATAGCAAAATGACCTCAAACATGATGGATAAGGGTATGAAGCAAGCTTTTTCTACCCTGTGCAAGCTGTGGTGACCAACCCTAAGCAATTTTCATCTATTCCGTTCAACCCAAGATTTCTTAACTCGCAAAGCCCCAGAAAGCCAAACCAGGAGCTGCACAATGCATATGCTCATTTATACCACCTTTAGTGTTTAAAGCCTCTCCTTTGCACAATGTTAAAGTTGTTCCTCTTGATGTCGCACCTATGTGTGATAAGACAGTGAAGACCTCTATTACTCGAAGCGGAAAGAAAAAGATGTTGCGAGCCCAGCATGACAAAGGTTACCAGCTTAGTACTTCGAGGAGTGCAATGTTGTTAGCACTAGGTAACCTATAAAGTTATCCAAAGTGTAATGTTTTCTATAAAATCTCCATTACCATGAAATGTATTTTGAGTTGTAGTTTTTAGCCTTGTGTCCCTATATGGGAATTTTTTTGTGGTGGATGGTCCACTTAAAAACCGACATAGTAGGTTGGCAACCGCCAACCTCCTGTAATAATTGTAATTATTATTAGTCACAATAATAAGTATTTGCGGTCACTTTTCAAACTGATCGGCTTTGCCAAAGATACAACTATTAGTGCAATGGCTTGATTGACTTGAAGAGCAACGATTAATAATATTTCCTGCTTCAATCGTTAATTTGGTTGAATTTAAATCCAAAAGATTGTATGTTGAAATGGTTTGTTGACAAAATATTCTATTGGAAGCAGTCAACAAATAAAATAAATCAATGAGAGAAAAAGAAATGATGTTTTATACTTATTTAAATCTCTAGAAGAGAATTATCTTATTTTTCTAAAGTTGAGAAAACTTCTATTGAATTAAAAATCTCTAGAAGAGATAAATGGATTCATTTCCATGATTATTCGTCTTTTGCATTATTATTACATATTGCTGACATGAACTAGTGAAAAATTGTATTACTTTGCTTTTTTTAGCTAAGTAGTAAATATCATAGAAGATTACTTTATTTCTATGCGTTTAACATTATTACATTAAACAAATATAATGATATGCTTGATATTTTTTTTTTGTCATCCAAATCAAGGAAAAACACTTGAAATTAGTTATTTATTCCATCTTTGCAATGAAGATGAACGGTGGAACCTTAAGTGGATTTGTTGAGATTTTTATACATTCTTGCACAAAAAAGAGTTTTACACTGGGTTTGGCTCTTCTGAGTGTGTGTATTCTTTGTTACGTTATTGGATTTTCTTAACTTATGCATTTTATTGTTAGAATCTTAAAACGATTTATTCTAAAAGTTCTATTTTGTTATTGATTGGTATTTTCACATAGGAAAATTTTATTTTCAGTACCTATGTATTATGTCAGAAACATTATTCTTCCATACTATTTTTAAATTTATCATAATTATTGCAAATTATAGAAACATCTTATATAAGCAAATATTATAAGTATGTTGGCTTTATTTTATTTATATCGCAAAATTCAAACATCCCAAAAGAAATGTTGTAGCTTCTTTTTTTTAATTATTATTGCAGTTCCTTAAAAAAACTGTATGTCCTCAGAAGAAACATCATGTAGAAACCTAGAAGTAGTAGTTGATGTGGGGAATTGTCGTTGATTCAACCCACTCAACCCTAGAGTGTAAGTGTCAAAGAAACACAGTAGTCCAAATTAAAAATAATGAAATTATGGAGACTGCCCATTATTGTGTATAACGGGGTTGTATACACATTTATATGATTTTTGTTTGATGATAACAAACAAGTATATATTACTTTAAATGTGTTTGTTATCGTACTGTTATATAACATCACAGACAGAAATATAACATTTACATTTAAATAGAATACGACTGTACAGAATTTCATATATTCACATAGTATTTTATTTAAATATAAATATTATATTTCAACATTCAAACAGTACAAATTATATGACTCCACTATTTGTACACATTCACAGATATTACACATGATATTATACTTGTAAATAAACTGAATATAATAGAATAGTTTGTTTGAACATAATAAAATAATATTTTATTTCAATCAAATTTGTTTATTACAAATAACAGTACAATTCTTTCATTCTGTACAGTTGATCATCACTACAACACTCATACATGCCACTCTGTTTACAGTTACACTCATACATTCATTTTTACAATGACACATGTTGTCTTCTTTCTTCAGCCTCCTAGTCAGTCGGCACTGTCGTCATCACTGCTCACAGCCAGTCCAATCATCTTCATACCTGTCATATACAGAAACACACACAGTATATGGAACAGAAATAATTTTCAAAATACATGTGAATATAAATTTTATTTTTAAAAATTTATTTGCCTCAGATATCTGGTGTGTTTCTTATCATTTTTTAGGACTTGATCTGATCTGTGTCTAATCAGTTTGTATATGTATAATACAGGGATAGGAAATCTTGTCTTGTGGCTGCATATATACACGTGTATAGATATACATGTGTGCACTGCCTCGCCAATCAGCATGCAACTGAGGAGTAGCCGCATAGACCAACTCGACTCAACGGATGGCAAACACATATGGATCAACAAAATGTCCCGAGCCACACACACAAACATATACATATACAAAATCGTATATTTATATATGCATGGAGTGGTCAAGCATGGAAGTGCAACAATAATCAAAGTGATCGTGGCAGCTCAACATGATTAGGCCAAGCATATACAAGATGTGCACAAATTTAGTTCTGCATGGTTCAATACAGCATGATGAACATGCACAAATACATAGCAGCATGGTGTAACAATGGAAACTACACATGTGTCTATGGTGATTGGCAACAAGACACAGGAACAACACATACAAGCCAACATGTTTTCAAGAATGAACGAGGCCAAAGCATTGCATTGATACAGGCCAAAATGTTGTCGAGTACATGTCAACATATATGAATGTGGTGAGAATAGCAAGACATGCGGGATCTGTTCTATCACCTAGTAGAAACCTTTGGAATGCAGCAGTAGGAAGGGTTTTGCCGAAGCTGGGTATCTCTTGTGTCATTTACTTTCTGCATTTATATTTCTGCTGTAGTTTGTGATCTGTGAATACTTCAATATCACGCAAAAATTTAATAAACCCTATTCACCCTCCCTCCAGGGTTAATCTTGATCCAACAATTGGTATCAGAGCAGGTATTTTCTGTTAACTCTAGAGTAATGGTGATCCCTAGTTGTCAGTCCATAGAGAGTAAGTTCAGTGATATTCCAATTATTTTCAATGAAACAGGTTTTTTAATATGGAAATCAAAATTTGAATTATATTTAAAATCTGTTAATTTTGAAAATTGGAATATTATTGAAAATTTGGGAGATATGTTTAATAAGAAGAATAAGGTTTTGAATTCTCATGTTATGCATATTATTTATTCCTATCTTGATAATGATCAATTAAAGTTTATCTCTCATTGTTTAACTGCGCAGGGTATCTGGAAAACTCTCAACATGCTGTATGGAAAATCTGGCGACTACTCAAAACCCCAGAATGACAACTCATATTCAGATCTATGCTTAATAGGTTATCTGGATGAAATTTCAGATGGATTAGATGATGGAGAATCAACAGATGGTGAAACGGAAAATTTTCACTTACGAAGATTTAGTTTATATGTGTGTTAATTTGACTAAATCCATTGATAAACTCCAACTGAAAATTAAAATTTTGAAATCTGAAAACTCTGAGTTGCAAAGCAAAAATAATGTTTTGGAATTAAAATTTGAAAATAGAGAATTTTCTAATTCTAAGTGCGAAAATTGTTTGAATTTGGAAAATAGTCTTGCTCATCTTCATGAAAATTTTAAAAAGCTTGAAAACCAAATTTTGATTTTGAAAAATAGTATGGGTGAGCTAACTCATAAAAACATTTTTTTGCCGAAGGAATTATAGATAATTTCAAGAGATATGAAAATTCTAAGTTTGAATTTGTTGAAAAAGAAAACTTGTTGAAAACGGAATCTGCTTTGAAAGAGCTTGAAAATGAAATTGAAAATTTCAAGATTTTTGAAAAACAACAATTTGAAAAGCAAATTCAGTTTGAATCTAAGATTCTTGAATCCAAGACCAAAATCAAATTGCTTGAAAACGAAAATTCTATTTTGAAATAGAATGATATTGAAAAGAAAAAAAATCAACATTAATCGATGTTCGAATCTAATGGAAGAAAATTCTGATCTTAAATCCAAAATCAAAAACCTTGAATTAAGTTTGAAACGTTTTTCAACTGGTGAAAAATCTTTTAATATGTTGTTGAAAAATCAATTTTCATCTGGTAATAAAAGTGGTCTTGGTTTTTGGAAAAGAAATGATCTTGAAAATTTGAACTCTTGTGATTTCAAAAATCCTTCGAACGACTTCAAGAATGGTCATTCTGAAAATTTGAATTTTAAAAATTCCAAAAGTTTTCTGAATCATGATAAGAATTGGTTTGATAACAATTCATTTAATTCATTTTGGATGAGACGACCCGAAATCCCGTTCTCACGGAAACAAGGGTTATCTTTGGAATATAACACAGAAACAGATAATAGCAGAACAAAATTAAATAAATACACCAGATAATGAACAATAGAATATACTGGATAAAAGTAATCATCAGAGTTACACAGTATACAGGATCTTACTTACTACAAATACAGTTCAGCTATACATAAATGTCTACAGCGGAAATAAACAAAATATGTACAATAGGAGCTGAACAATATAAAAAGAGATAAATGATAGAATCCATCTTCAGCTCCAGCTATCCAGAAGAACCAGCTAAACCTGAATACAAGGCTGCCCGTGTAGAAAAAGGGGCACCCGAGTTTGAGAGTGAAACAAACTACGAGTCAGTCATGGGACTGGTATGAGGAATCCATTCAACACATATATAATATGGCTAATCACAGGACCACGCCACTTTCGTGGAACGGGTTTACTCCATTGGATTGCCAGTGCTTTAAAACAAATCTTTCTTTTAAACATCGCTATGCTTTTTATAAAAAATGAAACCGTTATAAGACTCAGTTCCCATCACACAATGCAACGCAAACCAGAGGATAGAGTTTTACCTTATAACGGCTAAAATATGCTTGATACGAATAAAACAAAGGCATTTGATATTATTGCTAGTGTTTATATGTTTTGAAAACAATTTCAAATCATAACTATCAATCATAGACGGCATGGGTACCATATATCATGTCGCTATATATATATATATATATATATATATATATATATATACAATCAAAACCGCACGATGTCGTATTTGGAAATTGGATTTCCGTCATGAACCAAGGCAAAAGATAGTCCTTACCGAATTCAAGACGCTCTAGCCCGCCCCTCAGGATCAGAGCTCGAGTGACCCTTGGATCGTCAGGGCCGGTCCACTGATGTGGATTAAAATTCCTGAACACTGCGTTTCCCTGCCCTTTGGGGCGTAAGCGAGCCAACGAATGACTCCATCGGACTCGAATTGTCCGACCAAACCGAGGCGCCTCGCAACAGCAACAACCACATAGGTGAAAAGTATATAAATGTCAGGGCTGGTAGGTCACTGATACCACCCTAGCTAGAAAGAAACGCATGCCCTCCCTGAGGTCCTTCTCCCGTTTCTGGTTCATACCGGGGTGTGAGGCTCGCGAATTTACGTTATACACAAAGCTACGCCACACAAGCGGTGCTTTGATCATCACCACAAGACTTTGCTTTTCAACAGAAGCCCTGATCACTGCATCTTAGCATGCCACACAGGCAATTCATGCCATGTGACTGATGTCCATCGATATACAACCTCTGAGCTCTTGCGTCTCAGAGAAGGGCGTTAAGCAAAAGAATAAATTCTCCGCCGCCAAACAGATGTATATTTAACAGAAATCAATCAACACAGAATAAACTCCAATGTCAGACACACAGTCCATTTACAAGTCCGTTCTAGGTCTGAACGAAACCGGAGGCACTAAATACCTCGCAAACCCTTCGATCACCACGTACGTCTGGACGATCACCACTCATTATCCATATTTCGGGATGCCTCCCAATCAGGACCTCGGTTACCATCCAAACGAGGTGAAGATCTCCGGTCTTCGACCGTCGTCTTCATCTTCGAATTTCAATCGTCGGTCAATCATTTGAAATGAGAATTAACTCGGCCTTTTCAAATAATTCACGTATATTTAGAATTTCAAATCAATTTATTTCAATGGTTAAATTATTTGACAACACCAATCTTGTTCTTTAATGTAATTTTCACACCAAACACATTCAACCATCCAAAGCCACACAAATCGAGCAAATTCTGTTTATTTCCATTCCATATCGCTTATGATATTTTATAACGATTTATCGCTATTTTTATTTATTTTAAAATAGCTAATTTATTCAAAACGACGCTCCGGGCCATAAAGCGGCCGTGGCGCTGTTTTTCTTCAGATTTGATTTACACATATCTGAAAATCTAACCGTTGGATCTTCACAAAATTTACATCATTAGAAAGGTCTTTTCGAAACGAATCCAACGGTTCCAGTTTCGGGAAAATCCGACGGTCGGATCTCCCGGTACAATCGCTTGAAGTTTCGATTTCAAAATACGAACTGCAGCGTCGTTATTCGATTAAATATAACTATATTTATATATATAAATAAATATAATCGTTTCTGGCGCTGTTTTTCTTTAGATTTGAATTAAACATTCCAGACAATCCAACCGTTGGATTTTTACAAAGTTGGTGCCGTTGGGAAGATATTTCCAAGGCGAACCTGACGGTTGAGGTTTTGGGAAAATCCAATTGTCGGATTTCCCGCACTAGTTGTTTGAAATCACGTTTTCAAAATACGAACTGCACGGCCTCGTTTCGTTTTAATTTTATTTATATTTATATATTTATATAAATATAGTTCATTCAATGATTTCAATATCGTTTTTACTTCAAATATTTCAATAACGCCTTAAAATTTTGGAAAATTTCGCCATAACCTCCCCTGCACCGGGAGCATCGGGTAATCGCAAATAGCTTTCCCGGTCCTTCTAATCTCAAAAAGAAAAAGAAAAAGCCAAGCGGCTGGCCAACAGGCTCATAAAATCATCACCCAAACAAAACAGTAAATGTGTACCTATTTGTCGGGCACAAAATTTTATTCCTATTCTCTAGCCCCTTTGCTATAACCTGTTCAATGAATATGCATGTACATATATATACAGTTCTTATCATTTATCATTTTCTATTCAACTTCATATTTGATTTCTATTTGGTCTAAAAACACCATTCATTCTAATGTTACATACATAGGTACAAATCATATCATTAGCTAATTAATGAATATTTCAACTCATATATATTTATTTGAACAAGTGGCTATTTTTAACACTTCACATTTCAACGATTCCTGTATATAATAAAAATGTGATTTTTATTGTAAAACAATTGATTTCAAAACACTATTATTTTATATAGTTTATATCGGTGATAAAAATAGGATTTTTATCATAAAACAACTTCTTTTATTACGAGATTATTTTACACAGTTCATATAGTCGATAAAAGGTGATTTTTATTATCAAACAATTTATTTCAAAACATGAACACCATTCAACACATGAATTTCAAATCAACGAATGAATATCGATTCAACACATGAAGGTTTTCTATAGTATCTATATATAGATAGAAATGTGATTTTTATATTTAAAATGCGAATACCATTCAACACATGAATTTCAAATCAACGAATGAATATCGATTCAACACATGAAGGTTTTCTATAGTTTCTATATATAGATAGAAATGTGATTTTTATATTTAAAACGCAAATACCATTCAACACATGAATTTCTAATCAACGAATGAATATCAATTCAACACATGAAGGTTTTCTATTCAATGCATAAATATAGTTTAAGCAAATGAAAATAATTCAAACACACGAATATTATTCAAAATTTCGGCAGCATAACGGCAGGGTAGTTAAAACAGGGACCGTCCCTAGTACGGCTCCTAGCTCTACTTTAAAACCTCACGGTTTTTGACAATGGGGATCATGCATCTAGTTCGCACGCAGGCGGCATGTATATATATTTATTTCATTTCCACAAACTAATCCTATGTGGTTTCAACCAAATATTTCTCAACCACAAACGGGTATTTTTCAACCTCAATCAATCAATATCAACCACAAACAATCATTCTCTATCAATCAATTTTCACAACAATTTCAATCAATAAATATCGTCCATGGTTTGTGGACGAGGGGCGTATATATATATATATATATATATATATATATATATATATATATATATATATATATCAATTCACTTTTATTTCAACACATATATATATAGCTAGAAAAAGAAATTGAAGAGTGAGAAATTCTCACCGAATAGCTAATTCAATCCCACGACTCTTCTTTGCATAAATCCTCACCGTTCTCGCCTTTTGTCGCTTTCGTTGCCCGTATTCACTACATATGTAAAGATCGAATTTTTACTTCGTTATTCAATATATAAAAATCGAATTTTTATTATGCTATTCAATATATAAAAATCGAATTTTTATTATGCTATTCAATATATAAAAATCGGATTTTTACTTCTTTATTTCAATAAAAATCATATTTTTATTCTGCGACTTCTATTTTTAAAAACAATGTATATTTTATAGTTCAAAACAAAGCAAATTTTATAGTTCAAAAATCTCTATGCTAATTTTATCCTTATGCCATAAAAACAATGTTAATTTTATTTCTAATGACAATGTATCTTTTTATTTTTAAAACATCGCAAATTTTATTTTGAAAACCATATGCTAATTTTATTTTGAAAACCATATGCTAATTTTATTTTTGAAAACCATATGCTAATTTTATTTTGAAAACCATATGCTAATTTTATTTTGAAAACCATATGCTAATTTTATTTTGAAAACCATATGCTAATTTTATTTTTTGAAAACCATATTTATATTTTTAAAACTAATTTTTAAATTACTGCATTTATATTTATATAAAAAAAACATTGCATTTATATTTATATAATTGAAAACCATATGCTAATTTTATTTTGAAAACCATATGCTAATTTTATTTTTGAAAACCATATGCAAATTTAATTTTGAAAACCATATGCTAATTTTATTTTGAAAACCATATGCTAATTTTATTTTGAAAACCATATGCTAATTTTATTTTTTGAAAACCATATTTATATTTTTAAAACTGATTTTTAAATCACTGCATTTATATTTATATAAAAAAAACATTGCATTTATATTTATACAAAAAAAACTACTTACAGTCCACGAATGAACAACCGAACCCATAAGGGTTCCACCCATCGCTGTGCTCCGATCAAGGCGCCGGAAGCTGATCGCCCATCACCTCTTCAAAGCCCCGGACGTCCTCCACCATCGCCAGCGAGCATGGCGAACTCGCAACACCGTATCCCCCTGAAACAACCCACGAACGACCGCCCTTTGCGGCTTAAATTCGAATGAGAAACCCCACGATAACTGATGAGGGTGGAAAGGATCGAAAGATGGTGATCCGCTCCTTCACTTTCGCATTGAACGATTTGCAAATCAGAGGAGAGATTGAACGAAATTAGTGAAGGAACGAGGAGATATTTCCGTCGTTCAAAGGGTTAAAGGCGGCTGGACCCTTTTGACCTAGAACGGGGTTGACTAGGATTTTATATAAAAAAAAAATATATTTATATATTATTTTTATATAACTTAATTTGGAAACTAGGTTTTTTTTTATTTGGATGCAAAATCAACCCCAACGACTGTCGTCCCTAACGTTTTACCCCCATTCCGAACACAATGGGATATGTTTCGCAGGCCCATTCGACTGTTTCAGTCAGTTTCCATTAAAATCAACATTGTTTTTATGGCATAAGGATAAAATTAGCATAGAGATTTTTGAACTATAAAATTTGCTTTGTTTTGAACTATAAAATATACATTGTTTTTAAAAATAGAAGTCGCAGAATAAAAATATGATTTTTATTGAAATAAAGAAGTAAAAATTCGATTTTTATATCTGAATAGCATAATAAAAATTCGATTTTTATATATTGAATAGCATAATAAAAATTCGATTTTTATATATTGAATAACGAAGTAAAAATTCGATCTTTACATATGTAGTGAATACGGGCAACGAAAGCGACAAAAGGCGAGAACGGTGAGGATTTATGCAAAGAAGAGTCGTGGGATTGAATTAGCTATTCGGTGAGAATTTCTCACTCTTCAATTTCTTTTTCTAGCTATATATGTGTGTTGAAATAAAAGTGAATTGCTATATATAAATATATATATATATATATATATACGTCCCTCATCCACAAACCATGGACGATATTTATTGATTGAAATTGTTGTGAAAATTGATTGATAGTGAATGATTGTTTGGGATTGTTTGTGGTTGATATTGATTGATT
The DNA here is from genome assembly GCA_030737875.1 of Allium sativum. NCBI lineage: Eukaryota > Viridiplantae > Streptophyta > Magnoliopsida > Asparagales > Amaryllidaceae > Allium > Allium sativum. The sequence goes on from CM060921.1 coordinate 745,458,579, forward strand.
GAGGTTGAAAAATACCCGTTTGTGGTTGAGAAATATTTGGTTGAAACCACATAGGATTAGTTTGTGGAAATGAAATAAATATATATACATGTCGCCTGCGTGCGAACTAGATGCATGATCCCCATTGTCAAAAACCGCGAGGTTTTAAGGTAGAGCGAGGAGCCGTACTAGGGACGGTCCCGGTTTTAACTACCCTACCGTTATGCTGCCGAAATTTTGAATAATATTCGTGTGTTTGAATTATTTTCATTTGCTTAAACTATATTTATGCATTGAATAGAAAACCTTCATGTGTTGAATTGATATTCATTCGTTGATTAGAAATTCATGTGTTGAATGGTATTTGCGTTTTAAATATAAAAATCACATTTCTATCTATATATAGAAACTATAGAAAACCTTCATGTGTTGAATCGATATTCATTCGTTGATTTGAAATTCATGTGTTGAATGGTATTCGCGTTTTAAATATAAAAATCACATTTCTATCTATATATAGAAACTATAGAAAACCTTCATGTGTTGAATCGATATTCATTCGTTGATTTGAAATTCATGTGTTGAATGGTGTTCATATTTTGAAATAAATTGTTTGATAATAAAAATCACCTTTTATCGACTATATGAACTGTGTAAAATAATCTCGTAATAAAAGAAGTTGTTTTATGATAAAAATCCTGTTTTTATCACCGATATAAACTATATAAAATAATAGTGTTTTGAAATGAATTGTTTTACAATAAAAATCACATTTTTATTATATACAGGAATCGTTGAAATGTGAAGTGTTAAAAATAGCCACTTGTTCAAATAAATATATATGAGTTGAAATATTCATTAATGAGCTAATGATATGATTTGTACCTATGTATGTAACATTAGAATGAATGGTGTTTTTAGACCAAATAGAAATCAAATATGAAGTTGAATAGAAAATGATAAATGATAAGAACTGTATATATATATATGTACATGCATATTCATTGAACAGGTTATAGCAAAGGGGCTAGAGAAGAGGAATAAAATTTTGTGCCCGACAAATAGGTACACATTTACTGTTTTTGTTTAGGTGATGATTATATGAGCCTGTTGGCTAGCCGCTTGGCTTTTTCTTTTTCTTTTTGAGATTAGAAGGACCGGGAAAGCAATTTGCGATTTCCGGATGCTCCCGGTGCAGGGGAGGTTATGACGAAATTTTCCAAAATTTTAAGGCGTTAGTGAAATATTTGAAGTAAAAACGATATTGAAATCATTGAATGAACTATATTTATATAAATATATAAATATAAATAAAATTAAAACGAAACGAGGCCGTGTAGTTCGAATTTTGAAAACGTGATTTCAAACAACTAGTGCGGGAAATCCGACCATTGGATTTTCCCGAAACCTCAACCGTCAGGTTCGCCTTGGAAATATCTTCCCAACGGCACCAACTTTGTAAAAATCCAACGGTTGGATTGTCTGAATGTTTAATTCAAATCTGAAGAAAAACAGTTCCAGAAACGATTATATTTATTTATATATATAAATATAATTATATTTAATCGAATAATGACGCTGCAGTTCGTATTTTGAAATCGAAACTTCAAACGATTGTACCGGGAGATTCGACCGTCGGATTTTCCCGAAACTGGAACCGTTGGATTCGTTTCGAAAAGACCTTTCTAATGATGTAAATTTTATGAAGATCCAACGGTTAGATTTTCAGATATGTGTAAATCAAATCTGAAGAAAAACAGCGCCACGGCCGCTTTATGGCCCGAAGCGTCGTTTTGAATAAATTAGCTATTTTAAAATAAATAAAAATAGCGATAAATCGTTATAAAATATCATAAGCGATATGGAATGGAAATAAACTGAATTTGCTCGATTTGTGTGGCTTTGGATGGTTGAATGTGTTTGGTGTGAAAATTACATTAAAGAACAAGATTGGTGTTGTCAAATAATTTAACCATTGAAATAAATTGATTTGAAATTCTAAATATACGTGAATTATTTGAAAAGGCCGAGTTAATTCTCATTTCAAATGATTGACCGACGATTGAAATTCGAAGATGAAGATGACGGTCGAAGACCGGAGATCTTCACCTCGTTTGGATGGTAACCGAGGTCCTGATTGGGAGGCATCCCGAAATATGGATAATGAGTGGTGATCGTCCAGACATACGTGGTGATCGAAGGGATTGCGAGGTATTTAGTGCCTCCAGTTTCGTTCAGACCCAGAACGGACTTTTAAATGGACTGTGTGTCTGACATTGGAGTTTATTCTGTGTTGACTGATTTCTGTTAAATATACATCTGTTTGGCGGCAGAGAATTTATTCTTTTGCTTAACGCACTTCTCTGAGACGCACGAGCTCAGAGGTTGTATATCGATGGACATCAGTCACATGGCATGAATTGCCTGTGTGGCATGATAAGATGCAGTGATCAGGGCTTCTGTTGAAAAGCAAAGTCTTGTGGTGATGATCAAAGCACCGCCTGTGTGGCGTAGCTTTGTGTATAACGTAAATTCGCGAGCCTCACACCCCGGTATGAACCAGAAACGGGAGAAAGACCTCAGGAAGGGCATGCGTTTCTTTCTAGCTAGGGTGGTGTCAGTGACCTACCAGCCCTGACATTTATATACTTTTCACCTATGTGGTTGTTGCTGTTGCGAGGCGCCTCGGTTTGGTCGGACAATTCGAGTCCGATGGAGTCATTCGTTGGCTCGCTTACGCCCCAAAGGGCGGGGAAACGCAGTGTTCAGGAATTTTAATCCACATCGGTGGACCGGCCCTGACGATCCAAGGGTCACTCGAGCTCTGATCCTGAGGGGCGGGCTAGAGCGTCTCGAATTCGGTAAGGACTATATTTTGCCTTGGTTCATGACGGAAATCCAATTTCCAAATACGACATCGTGCGGTTTTGATTGTATATATATATATGGCGACATGATATATGGTACCCATGCCGTCTATGATTGATAGTTATGATTTGAAATTGTTTTCAAAACATATAAACACTAGCAATAATATTAAATGCCTTTGTTTTATTCGTATCAAGCATATTTTAGCCGTTATAAGGTAAAACTCTATCCTCCGGTTTGCGTTGCATTGTGTGATGGGAACTGAGTCTTATAACGGTTTCATTTTTTATAAAAAGCATAGCGATGTTAAAAAGAAAGATTTGTTTTAAAGCACTAGCAATCCAATGGAGTAAACCCGTTCCACGAAAGTGGCGTGGTCCTGTGATTAGCCATATTATATATGTGTTGAATGGATTTCTCATACCAGTCCCATGACTGACTCGTGGTTTGTTTCACTCTCAAACTCGGGTGCCCCTTTTTCTACACGGGCAGCCTTGTATTCAGGTTTAACTGGTTCTTCTGGATAGCTGGAGCTGAAGATGGATTCTATCATTTATCTCTTTTTATGTTGTTCAGCTCCTATTGTACATATTTTGTTTATTTCCGCTGTAGACATTTATGTATAGCTGAACTGTATTTGTACTAAGTAAGATCCTGTATACTGTGTAACTCTGATGATTACTTTTATCCAGTATATTCTATTGCTCATTATCTGGTGTATTTATTTAATTTTGTTCTGCTTTTACCTTTTTCTGCGTTATATTCCAAAGATAACCCTTGTTTCCGTGAGAACGGGATTTCGGGTCGTCTCAACGTGGTATCAGAGCTTTGGTTAAGCTTAGTTCTGGAATATAACACTTGAACGAACTCGTCAGAAATAGAACCAGTAGAGTTCTAGGACGGGCAACTTAATACAGATAGGATCAGTAATATCCTAGTATGAGTAAAGCAGAATGAAATTACACCTCGATAGACACATTTACACTTGAAGTATATGTTTCTATGTTTGAAAATTTTCTTTTCTGTGACCTGACACTTGATCTGCTAATTGCAGAAGTACTAGAAAAATGAGTGCCAGAAACAGAAGGAATACAGAACCCGATCTAGAGGCTCTATTAAAGAGATATCGAAATCTGAACGGAGCACAGTTCTCGGGCAATGAATCTATAATTCAAACTCAGGCTTGGATGAGTTCTATCGAAAGAATATTTGAGCGTGTCCAGCTGAGGGACGACCAGAAATGGTTAGTAGCATCTTGGGCGCTCAAAGAAGAAGCTTTAATTTGGTGGGAAACAATCATCAAAGATAATCCAAAAGGTGATATCACCTAGGACAGATTCAAAGTGATTTTCCTAGAAAGATTTTCTCCTCCCGAAGCAACCGAGAGATTATGTGATGAATTTTCTTATCTAATACAAGGTGACATGACCATCCCAGAATATCATAAGAAGTTCAACGAACTTGCTCACTTTGCTCCTCATCTGATTCGAGATCCAAAGAGGAAAAATCTGAGAATTATTCATGGCCTACAAAGGAGATATCAGAATAGTGTAATGAGGAATGTGAAGCTTCCTTTTTCTGAAATGATATACATGGCTTATCAGTATGAAGATCTCCATAAGAAAGGAATGTTACGCGACGAAGAAGAAACTGTTCTAGTGACAAAACAGAGTCAGAAACTGATATTCCTGAAGCCAGTACAAGGTCTGAGGTCAATAAGAGGCTCAGTGCCAAGAGAAAAAGGGCTGAATCTGGGAACGAACGAATAACGACGGCCACGTGCTCAAGCTGCAATAGAAAAGGACATTTGGCGATAAGTTGAAAATCTTGGAACCAACAAAGAAAGAATAAGTTCCCACCCAAGAAGGGATTTCAAGAGAATAGAAAATGTAGTGGATGTCGTCAGTTGGGTCATCTTTTAAAGGCCTGCCCGCTATTCAGAAAGACTGAAATAGTTCAAGTAAATGAAGTAGCAGAAACTTCCGAGCCCTCAGCTAGTCAAGAAAGGGCCGATGTTTTAGAAGGCACGCTTACTGTCAAAAACATTCCAGTCAAAGTACTGTTTGACACAGGCGCGTCACGAAGTTTCATTGCCAAAGATGCAGCTAAGAAACTGGATTTGAATTTGAAAAAGCTCAAGGAACCAATAACTGTCCAGGATCCGATTGGGGGTTCCATCGATCTCAGTTGGATTTGTGGAGTGCCAGTTTCTTTCTCTCGTTATCGGTTTCCTACCATCGCAGCCGTCATGAATTTTAAAGAGTTTGATCTTATCTTGGGGTTAGACTGGTTGACCAAATATGAAGCTGAGGTGAAATGCGCCGACAGAGTCGTAAAGGCGAAGATGAAATCAGGCGATTATAAAACCATTCCCTATGAAGGTCAAAATACAAATAGAAAAGACTTCTGGGCAGCTTTGAATGTTTCTCCATCCCAAATAGAAAATGTCCCTGAAATCACCGAGAATATTCCCGATCTAGTGAAAGATATTCCTGTCGTCAAGAACTATGCGGATGTGTTCGAAGAAGTTGTTCGCTTACCTCCGCAGAGAGAAATAGATTTCAAAATTGCTTTAATTCCCAATGCAAGGCCGGTAGTTCACGCTATTCGAAGAATGTCCTTGAAAGAGAAAGAGGAATTAGACAATCAAACACGACAGCTCGTATGGAAAGGTCTGATCAGGCCTAGTTTCTCTGATTGGGGTGCAGCAGTGGTTTTTGTCCCAAAATCAGACGGTACTCTACCGCTATGCGTGGACTATCGTGATCTGAACAAGCAGACAATAAAGAACAAATATCCATTGCCGCGAATAGATGATTTGTTGGATCGATTAAATGGCGCAAAAGTATTTTCACGAATGGACCTAGCTACGGGCTTCCATCAACTTCGAATTGCCGAAGAGTGTGTTCCAATGACAGCGTTCAGAGGCCACGACTTATTCTACGAGTGGTTAGTAATGCCGTTCGGCTTATGTAACGCTCCTGCCTACTTCGTCGATCTGATGAACAGAGTATTCAGAGGAGTTTTGAATAAATTTGTTCTGGTTTTCATTGACGATATTCTAATCTTCTCTAAATCGAAGGCCGAACATGAAAAGCATCTGGAACAGGTTCTAGAAATTCTGAGACGGAATGTATTAAAAGCCAAGTTTTCCAAATGTATCTTCTGGCAAGATGAAGTAAAATTTCTGGGCCACGTCGTATCGAAGGAAGGAATCGCTGTGGATCCAAGTAAAATCACAGCTATTCAGAACTGGAAACAGCCTAGTACCCCCACAGAAGTCCGCAGTTTTCTCGGATTGGCTAGCTATTATCGGAAGTTCGTTAAAGACTTTTCGAAGATATCTGGTCACTTAACGAAGCTTACAAAGAAGCATTCTAAATTCAAATGGACTCCAGAAAGTGAGGAGGCTTTCGAAGAGCTAAAGTTAAGACTAACGACCACTCCAGTGTTAACCACCATCGATGGCAACCAGGATTTAAAAGTATGGACTGATGCTTCTAGAGAAGGCCTTGGCGCAGTGTTAATGCAAAGAGGTCAAGTGATTGCTTATGCTTGCCGTCAACTGAAGCCGCACGAGAAAAACTATGTAACTCATGATCTTGAGTTATTGGCTATAGTATTCGCTTTGAAAATCTGGAGACACTATCTTCTGGGCGAGAGATTTGAACTGTTTACAGATCACCAGTCGTTAAAGTATCTGTTCACTCAGAAGGACTTGAATCTGAGGCAGCAACGTTGGCTGGAGTTTCTTGCAGCATATGATTTTGAAATTCTATACACTCCAGGGAAAGCCAATGTCGTGGCCGATGCGTTAAGCCGAAAGAATGAAAAGATCGCCAGTTTCATCATTGCGACTTCGTTGATTGATAAGATATCGTCTCTCCAAGAAGACGACCAATTTGTCAAAGGAATGAGTCAGCGAATTCGGGAAGGCAATGCTTCGGATTTCCAACTACACAGCGAAGGGATTCTGAGGTTAGAAGGACGAATTTGCGTTCCAGAAATTCCCGAACTCAGAAGAGATGTGCTTGATGAATGCCACAAATCTAAGCTCAGTATCCATCCAGGTGTGAATAAAATGTATAACAATATCAAACGCACTTTCTGGTGGAAGTCTTTAAAAAGAGACATCTCGATATATGTTAGTCGATGCCCCACTTGCCAACTAGTCAAAAGCGACCAACAGAAATTGGCTGGATTGTTACAACCATTGGAAGTTCCTGGTTGGAAGTGGGAACATATTTCTATGGACTTCATTGATGGTTTGCCCAGGACTAGAAAAGGAAATGACAGTATTTGGGTGATCGTAGATCGCTTCACGAAGACCGCCCATTTCATACCGGTCAGATCAAACAGAACTGCTCAAAGTCTGGCGCAGATATACTTCAGGGAAATAGTTAGACTACATGGAGTGCCGCTCAGTATAGTAAGTGATAGAGATACATTATTCACTAGCAAATTCTGGGAAGCATTTCAAGTCGAGCTAGGAACGAAGTTGAACTTGAGCACCGCTTATCATCCTCAGACAGACGGTCAGACTGAGAGGGTGAATCGCATTTTAGAAGATCTATTGCGGGCTTGTGTTCTAGATTTCGGTGGATCATGGGAAGACCACCTGCATTTGGCTGAATTCTCTTATAACAACAGCTACCAGGCGAGTCTGACAATGTCGACATTCGAAGCATTGTACGGTAGACCGTGCCGATCTCCTGCTTGTTGGGTCGAGCCAGGAAATAGACTTGTGTTGGGTCCTGATATGATTCGAGAAGCTACCGACAAAGTCGATTTTATTAAGAAGCGATTACTCGCCGCTCAAAGCCGACAAAAGAGCTATGCCGATAGAAGAAGAAGAGATATATCTTTTGAAGTTGGCGACTATGTATATTTGAAAGTATCGCCGATGAGAGGAGTTATCCGGTTCGGTAAAACTGGAAAGTTAGCGCCCAAATTTATTGGTCCGTTTCCTATTCTGGAACGGATCGGAACTCTCGCTTATAGGGTCAAACTGCCTAATTGGTTGCCTGAAATTCATGATGTATTTCACATATCTCAACTTCGAAAGCACGTTCATGATCCAGACTTGATCGTGGAAGAAGCAGCTCAACATGACATTGAAATAACCCCAGAATTAGCTGTGAGAAGAGAGCCGCTAAAGATAATATGCAAAGAAACCAAAGAGCTGAGGAACAAGAAGGTTCGCTTAGTCAAAGTTCAATGTAGTGGAGATCCGCGAGATTGTAATTGGGAAACTGAGGAGAGCATTCAAAAGGCTTATCCTAGATGCCGAGTAGATATCTCTGATTGACTCTGGTGCAAGGTACATTTACCCTACTTTTCATTACCATTCAATTCTCTACTCTATTGTTATTTTCTTTTCATAGATGTGCACTTTTAATTATATAGTCTGAATGATTTTTAAAGGGTATTGGATTTGATTAGTATATTTTTGAAGGTCAAAAACAATTGGATTGGTTGTTGTGTTGTGTGTATGTAGATTTATCAAACCACTTTCGACTTTGTTCCTTTTCGGGGACGAAAAGTTTTAAGTGGGGGAGATTGTAACGACCCAGAAAATCTGAACCAATTTAAAATTTTTAAATTGGCTAAAATAATGAATTTTAAATATTTAAAATAAATATTTTAAATAATGGCGATGAAAAATGAGTTTGGATCAACAATTGAAAACGAATATAATTAATTATAATTATAAACAAGGCCTGAAAGGGCGCTGTAGTTTCAAAAATTGAATTCAAACTTTGTCGGACTGTACCGGGTGCAAAACAACCCGGATTTTAGTAAAACCAAAAATATTTAAATCTGTTAGTGAATACCTTTCTAACGAATCTGAAAAATCAAAATTTCATAGCGGGAATCAAAAGATATGTCCAGTTGAAAATTCTGAATAGTCGCTATGGAATTCAGGCCCTTAAAAATGGAAATTTTGCAAACGACCTCGGATTTGGACGAAACCACTTTTGTTGGGTCCGTGATGTCAAGTTATTGCTAGATTCCAAATTTCATAATTTTTCGAATTAATATGTGAGTGTGGCAAAGGAAAACGCGTTTGGCCAGTTTCAGTTGATTTTAATCGACTGGAAATTGGCCATTTTTCAAACGGTCTCAGAATTCGACGAAACTAGTTTTGTTAGGACCGTATCGTCAATATGAAGCTAGAAAATATTTTTCTGCAATTTATAGAGTTAGTATGTGACCCCAGGAAATTGAAATGCGCGTTCAAATTCAATATATAGAGTTATATGTTGATTTTAATGGAAACCGACTGAAACAGTCGAATGGGCCTGCGAAACATATCCCATTGTGTTCGGAATGGGGGTAAAATGCTAGGGACGACAGTCGTTGGGGTTGATTTTGCATCCAAATAAAAAAAACCTAGTTTCCAAATTAAGTCATATAAAAATAATATATAAATATATATATTTTTTTATATAAAATCCTAGTCAACCCCGTTCTAGGTCTAAAGGGTCCAACCGCCTTTAACCCTTTGAACGACGGAAATATCTACTCGTTCCTTCACTAATTTCGTTCAATCTCCCCTCCGATTTGCAAATCGTTCAATGCGAAAGTGAAGGAGCGGATCACCATCTTTCGATCCTCTCCACCCTCATCAGTTATCGTGGGGTTTCTCATTCGAATTTAAGCCGCAAAGGGAGGTCGTTCGTGGGTTGTTTCAGGGGGATACGTTGTTGCGAGTTCGCCATGCTCGCTAGCGATGGTGGAGGACGTCGGGTGCTTCGAAGAGGTGATGGGCGATCAGCTTCCGGCGCCTTGATCGGAGCACATCGATGGGTGGAACCCTAATGGTTCGGTTGTTCATTCGTGGACTGTAAGTAGTTTTGTTTTATTTGGATGCAAAATCAACCCCAACGACTAACGTCCCCAGCGTTTTACCCCCATTCCGAACACAATGGGATATGTTTCGCAGGCCCATTCGACTGTTTCAGTCAGTTTCCATTAAAATCAACATATAACTCTATATATTGAGTTTGAACGCGCATTTCAATTTACTGGGGTCACATACTAACTCTATAAATTGCAAAAAAATATTTTCTAGCTTCATATTGACGATACGGTCCTAACAAAACTAGTTTCGTCGAATTCTGAGACCGTTTGAAAAATGGCCAATTTCCAGTCGATTAAAATCAACTAAAACTGGCCAAACGCGTTTTCCTTTGCCACGCTCACATATTGATTCGAAAAATTATGAAATTTGGAATCTAGCAATAACTTGACATCACGGACCCAACAAAAGTGGTTTCGTCGAAATCCGAGGTCATTTGCAAAATTTCCATTTTTAAGGGCCTGAATTCCATAGCGACTATTCAGAATTTTCAACTGGACATATCTTTTGATTCCCGCTATGAAATTTCGATTTTTCAGATTTGTTAGAAAGGTATTCACTAACAGATTTAAATATTTTGTGTTTTACTAAAATCCGGATTGTTTTGCACCCGGTATAGTCTGACAAAGTTTGAATTCAATTTTTGAAACTACAGCGCCCTTTCAAGCCTTGTTTATAATTATAATTAATTATATTCGTTTTCAATTGTTGATCCAAACTCAGTTTTCATTGCCATTATTTAAAATATTTATTTTAAATATTTAAAATCCATTATTTTAGCCAATTTAAAATTTTTAAATTGGTTCAGATTTTCTGGGTCGTTACATTGGACTTCGGAAGGAAATAAAGTAAATTCGTTTAAATTCAAACAAGTTTGGGTTCCAAAGTGTATGAAGATAAATTCGGATGGATTGTTATATAAACAGATCTAGATGCCAAAAGATGTTAACAAAACTGTTAGTGGTTCTACTAATTTTGTTAGACCACTCAATCCTGTAAACTGTTAGGTACCAGAGGAGGCTGAGGAAATGATTTGCAAAAGAGAAACTGGATTCAAACTGCTACATCACATAATCATTCATAGTTCCTTAGCCACATCTGTTGAGTCAAAGATTCTGGTTTACATCGATTTTATGTATGATCTCCTGACTCACCTTTGTAAATATTTATTTTCTTTGTTATTCCTCCTTCTACCTCTTTTTTTCTTTGATTTGTCATGGCCACACTTTTTTGTTGTTTCTTTTTTGAGCTTCATTAACTTCCGGTTGCAGAACTCTTGATTTTCTGGAAATGTGCTTCGCTTGAATGAAAATCTGATGTTTTAATCTTTTCCATATCTCGAATATAAATTTTCAAATATCTGCAGTTGTTTTGAAGTTTATTTTCTATTTTCTGAATTCATAGCAGTGTTGATGTATTCTTGTCATATCTTGAAAACTGTCAATTTGAATTCTAAATTTTTTGAAGATCTGAATACTTAATGAAATTTCACACACCTCTGCTGTTTTGGGTTTCTTCTAATTCATTTTAGAAAGGATTGAAATAATATACTCATTACAACACTGTACTATTTATCAATTGTGATAATTTCATTCATTTCAGATTGGCTTGAATATTATTTTTTTGATCTGTCTTGAATCTCAGTGATACATCTAGGAATTCATCATATATTCATGATCGTTTTCCGTTTGAAATCTGTTTGTTTGAAATCATCTGAAATACTTGATATTCTGAATCTCACATACCACTTAAATTTGAGATTATCAATCTCATGTGACTGATTCATTATAACTCAAAACTTGACATTGATTCAAGTGATTTCAAATAAAATATATTTAATTTTTTGTATCATGAATATCTCCCAAACATGATGTAAATGATCTGAGATATCTCTTATGCTTGTTAGAAATACTTGTGAAAAATTCCTTGAAAAATTCTGATCTTTGAAACTTACTATTATCTCGTGATTATTTGATTTGAATATTTGTTTGTCTAAAATCATTTGAAATTATTGATTTACTGAATCACACACATATCTTGAATCTGAAACTTAATCTGGTGTGATTGATTCATTGAATCTTAAGATCCTCATATTTTCTCAAATGATTTCAAATAAACGGTATTTTTAATCTTGGATCATGAATCATCTTTACATGACCATCATCCTCTTACGAGTCTGCTGTGTTATTGGTTTCTGTGCTGCTCTGATTTTGTTTTGAAAAATGTTTTCAAATAATTGATTGTGTTAAGTAAAACTGTTTGCTGCTCTGATAAATTTGTCAAATTTGTTATCTTGTCTGCTTGGGCTTTGTACTTATAATTCTTTTGTCAATGATATCCTTGCTCGTCTCCCGTGTCATGTTAAAATTCTCATTAATTAAGACATCAAGTGGTATCAGTCGTTTAGAAGTGCTGAATGTGCTTTTGCTGTATATCTTTTTTTAATCCCTCTTGTCTTGTATAGATCTGCGTATTCCTCTTGTAATTAATTTTCAGTTTTAAAATTATTTATTGATTATTCATTCAGAAATTGAAATCTATATCCAAAATGAACTGTATTTATAATTCATCAAAATTATTAACAGATTTTGAAATTTTGATGAATTGTGACTGCAGTTTATTTCACAACAAGAGGGATTTTATTTATATTTTCATGATGGTTGAACATTTATTATAATATCTTTGAATTGGCAATTATTTCACAACCATCTACTTTATCTATCATCGTTCTGCCATCCATCATGTTTCTTATATTAATGTGGAGAGTTTAATAAAAAATTTTTAAATCATCTGAAATAAACAGTGAAAATTTTGTGGCAGAAATGAGATTGTATTATTATTCAGAATTAGTGATAATTGAAAATTTTCAATGATCCCGGTACAGTCGAGCACATTTCATAATATAATTTAAAAATTTATTTCACAGTCCATTTCTATACCTACCCCATTTTCTATCATCAACATATTAGTTTTATACATCGAGGAGTTTTTCCTTTTAAAGCAAAAACGATAAATATATATAATTAATAAATATAAGTGTGTCTCTAATCTCATTTAAAAATCCAAGCTCTGGTCATGCATGGTTAAGAGACAACTTATAATTTAAGCTGCGACTGACCACATTTAAAAATCCAAGCTCTGGTTATGCGTGGTCAGTGTGCTCTTAAATAAAAAATAAAAGAAAAGAAAATAATGTGCTATAAATTGAAATAAATCTGAAATTCTCCTTGGTGTTTAAAAACCAGTCTACCAAACCATCTTCAATCTGTGAAATGTGTCAATATTTTATGACGTATTATGATTTGTTGATTGATAGCTATTGGGATTTGGAAGTATTTGATGTTGTCACTTAGATTGAATTATTAATTATAGTCCAAATCCATCACTGTTTTTGAACTTCGTTTTTATAAAATCTTTTGAAAATAATTGAATTTCATTTTTTTTATAACTCTCCTCATTTTTATAAAATTCATTGTAAATCCATCATTCTACAATGTGAAATATGCCACCTGTTCTTAGTTTATTATAATTTTTGTTTGGCTGATTGAGATTTATGATGATCGTTCTTCCTCTTATGCTGATATTATAAGTCACTTTTCAACTATATTTTAATTTCTAAATCCTTTTAATGATAACAAAAGGGGGAAGACGGACTGAGATTTTGATTTATGAGTGAATATTTTATAAATATTTTTAATTTCAAAAATTCATTCATTCTTTTCTTTTCACTCATGCACAGTTATAGGGGAGTTTAGTTGCAAGGGGAGCATTCAAATAGGGGGAGTTTCACTATTCTCGAACAAACACATTTATTATATTCAGAATCTTGTTATTTGTTTGTCATCATCAAAATGGGGAGATTGTTGGATATAACGGTGTTGTATACACAATTATATGATTTTTGTTTGATGATAGCAAACAAGTATATATTACTTTAAATGTGTTTGTTATCATACTGTTACATAACATCACAGACATGAATATAATATTTATACTTAAATAGAATACAACTATATAGAATTTCATATATTCACACAGTATTTTATTTAAATATAAATATTATATTTGAACATTCAAACAGTACAAATTATATGACTCCACTATTTGTATACATTCACAGATATTACAGATGATATTATACTTGTAAATAAACTGAATATAATAGACAAGTTTGTTTGAGCACAATAAAATAATATTTTATTTCAATCAAATTTGTTTATTGCAAATAACAGTATAATTCTTTCATTCTGTACAGTTGCTCATCACTACAACACTCATACATGTCACTACGTTTTACAGTTACACTCATACATTCATTTTATACAATGACACATGCCATCTTCTTTCTTCAGCCTTTATTATTCAGCCTCCTAGTCAGTCAGCACAGTCGTCTTCACTGCTCACACCCAGTCAAGTCGTCTTCATACCTGTCATATACAGAAACACACACACGGTATATGGAATAGAAATAATTTTCAAAATATATGTGAATATAAATTTTATTTTTAAAATTTTATTTGCCTCAGATTTTTGGTGTGTTTCTCATCATTTTTCAAGACTTGATCTGATCTGTGTCTAGTCAGTTTGTATATGTATAGTACAGGGACAGGAAATCTTGTCTAATGGCTGCATATACACACGTGTATAGATATACACGTGTTCACTGCCTCGCCAATTAGTGTGCAACTGAGGATTAGCCACATAGACCAACTCGACTCAACGCATGGCAAACACATATGAATCAGCAAAATGTCCCGAGCCACACACACAAACATATACATATACACTATCGTGTGTGTGTGTGTGTATATATATATATATATATATATATATATATATATATATCTATGCATGGAGTGGTCAAGCGTGGTAGTGCAATAATAATCAAAGTGATCGTAGCAGATCAACATGATTAGGCCAAGCATATACAAGATGTGCACAAATCCAGTTTTGCATGGTTCAATACATCATGATGAACATGCACAATTACATAGCAGCATGGTTTAACAATGGCAATTACACATGTGTACATGGTGATTGGCAACAAGACACAGGAACAACACGTACAAGTCAACATGTTTTCAAGAATGAACAAGGCCAAAGCATTGCGTTGATACAGGCCAAAATGTTGTCGAGCACATGTCAACATATATGAATGTGGTGAGAATAGCAAGACATGGGAGTGACATATGAAATGTATTCAGAAACTCTCAACAACAACACAATGAATTACACAAGTTATAGGGCTTAGGTTCATATAACATATACAGGCAAATTTTCAAGTGGTTTGAGTATGGTGAAGGCAAACATGGTTCATATACATTCAACATGAAAATTACGTATATGGTGTTATACATAGCATCATGGGAAAATCATTCAAGTTTTTTTTCTCACAAATGTACATTGTTTTTGTTCAAGTATGCATAGGGAAGCTAGGTTCAGCATGTGTACAAGCTCAAATCCAAATATACTCACGTATATGATCAGCGGTTTGTGGAGAGATATACATATGCACGTACAGATTGGAAGCATACAGGACATAAGCAAGGAATAGTAATACAACAGCATAGAGCTAGTGCAAGTGGCCAAGTATTCATGATAGAAGTTATCGAGAAAGACAAGCAAGAAGACACAACAATAAATATACACAGTCTCAATTTCATAGTGTCAAGTGATCGGCAAAATAGTTTTCAAATGCTTTCCAGAAATAGTATAAGTCTGTGTGGAAAACTAGCAGTTTTCTTTGGCAAGTAAGCATGGCACAGCTAATCAAACAATTTACAGAATTGATTTATTCAATCAATGCCGAGGTAATCAAGGTTCCTTTTGGCAGCTGGTTTTAATCAAGCAAATGCAGTGAATCATATTTGGCAAGAATATTTTTGGAAATCCAAACATGGCAACAACAAAGTGGGACAAGGCATGAAGGCAAATAAATTTGAACATATAATCAAAAACAGAAAATTAATGTTTTATCTTGGGGATGAAAATCAATTTTCGATTTCATATATTTCAAGTTTCAAACCATTGCAGTGGGAGGAATAATACTACAATTCAAAGAGGGCAAATTATTTTCTCCAGATTCATCGAAGGTCAAGGACATGTTTAAATTCATCAAGAGAAATCACGCAAGAATTTTTACAAAGCAACAAATCAGGAATTCACACGCAAGCAAACAGATCAAGCCAATTAAATCGAAATCAAAGAGTTATTTTAGGGTTCTATTTACCCTATATAATCTACACCACATCATCTCAGGCATGTAAGGAAGATCGAAAAAAACACAGCGAAAATTCAAGAGCATATTTCAAAATCAATCAATTTACTCATAGTTTTTTCGATCGAAGAAATTCCCAAATCGTAGACAAAGGAAGCCGCAGTGTTTCGAGCGTCAGAGATCATCCAATTGAAGCCATCAATTGATTTGGGGATTCAAGAAGAAAAACACTAGAAATTTTTCCCAATGACGCCGCCATTTTCATTCTCTAGAATTCAAGGGAATCGGGCAAATAGAATGAGTGTCGGTCGGATGTGAACAAGTGGGCTTGGCCTATTTACTTGAAAGGGAGATTTAATTTTTATTTTATTTTACTAGGGTTTTCTTTGTTTTTAGTTAAATTTTTGTGTTGAATTTTTTGTTTTGAACTGTAAATCGATCAAATAGTTCAAGAGTCTGTAAAATCTAAGGGAAACCGGTTAGGGTGTTAATTGGAAATTTACTAGAGTCTGTAAAAACTAGGGTTACTGGTTACATGGTCGTAAACAGGGGAAATATGATCTAAGGATTTAGATCAGTCTACGGTTTTGAGCGTAGGGTTAGAATAGGAGCAGGGTTTGCGAGTGTACATGGTCTTGTATGCGAGATCTGTTCTATCACCTAGTAGAAACCTTAGGAATGCAGCAGTAGGCAGGGTTTTGCCGAAGCTGGGTATCTCTTGTGTCATTTACTTTCTGCATTTCTATTTCTGCTATATTTTGTGATCTGTGAATATTTTAATATCTCGCGAAAATTTAATAAACCCTATTCACCCCCTCTAGGGTTAATCTAGATCCAACACCCATAACTCCTGCACTTAACAAGATGAAAAAGGCGCTGAAAGATATGTCAGGCAGCTATGGACGATCTTCGGGGTATAATAACTCAAGCGGAACCTGTCGTATAACTCACAACGCAGAGATAAAATATAATTGAACATATGCAATGGGTATATAATAGTGAAGTAGATTTGAGCAAAAACTTAAACTTCCATATCAACTTGAAAGTTTATCCATAGAACAAAGGAATTCATCATAATAATCTGTACAAAGATGCCTCATTACAATCACTTAGAGAAATCATACAGCGAACATAACAGTGGTCCATCAACTAGATATGAATAGTAGAAAATTGATACGTAAGCCTCCTGCTCGTCATCAATCTGCAACAACGTCCCTTGAGACCTGCTACCTCAGACCTACTACTCAGTATTCCTGGGACACCCCACCTCCATTAAGGTCACTCACAAAGGTAATGCCTTAACTTCGGTGGAGGTTTATCAGTAAAAGTCACAGATAAACACAAGACATATACATAAACACATACATATAAGCAACGGAAAACAAACGGACTTTTATTTCATAAAATATGCGTTCATACAAAACATTTCCATATTTGTCTCATAATAACTTCCAAAACATTACATCATCATTTCTGTCTTGGTTATTAAATAAAGAAGCATAAAACATAATTAAAACTGCAAAAATCCCCATAGAATGTGTCCAACAGCCATAGCAAAGGAAAGAGAGTCCAAACCATACATCTACTATCTTGAAGCTTGCAAAGAGTCTGACTAAGCTGGGTTGTTTCCTCCCTATGGACCCGTGGGGAGGGGAACGGAAGAAAAGAAGACGAAAGAAAATAGGGTCAGACATAAAACCTGGTAAGTCTAGTGACTCTTTTGTATGAGAATAAGAAAAAGGGCATGATACGTATAAACTAAAAATAGGAAAGTATCATAAACTAAGGTAAAGCGGTTGTGACTCGAATATACTATCGCACCCCACACTAAATCTCTGCACCTACTTGCATTGTCTCAACTGTCACCCCATGATCAGAGTGAAGTGATCCCCTTTCTAAAGGTCGGCTCCTACTCTCATAATCATATGTGTCATACGGCCCCCAAAGATTTTAGATACCTGTGTTGGTCCCACCATGGGGTGTATCAAGTCCCATGGTGGCGGCCCGACACAATCCTTAGAATGCAGAGGTTATACTAGTGGTGCCCCCAGTGCCCTGTTTGTCTGCTCCGAAGTGTGTGCACGCCCGCACTCTGTTAGAACCCACACTGTTGCACCCACCGCCTTCGCTTTTGACCTCTTACAATCCACCCAGTAATCGTGCCCCACCCTGTCCAGTTTTAGGGTACCATGATACCTAATTGGGTTACTGCTGAAATGGGTCCCCGTTACTAGGGTTTTCTAGTCAAACATGTTAAGTGGTTAAGTGTCTGTATTTACCTAACCCCACCCGTCAGTTTAATTAACATGTTGAATTGGTTAAGTGTTTTAGTTAACTTAACCCTACCATCCTGACTTGTCTGTCCTTAGCTTTTTAAAGCATCGACCACTCACATTAGACAGGTATTGTTATGGTTACTGGATGTGCCGGTCGGTTCCGGGCAGGTTTACACCGCAACTCAGTCTATCCGCGGGTCCTTATTGGGCTCAATGCTTAACCACCCACATTGGATAGGTATTGTTGTGACTACTGGACAGCCAGGCGGGTCGGGCAGGTTTACATCACAACTCAATCCAACCTCGTGTTGAGCATACTCGTATTTTCTAAATTTACATATTTGCCTTTATTACTTGTTATATGTAAATTTGCTAACAATTAAATGTTATGGCCCACTTTCCAAGTTTAACATTTTGGTATAACAATTTATACCATTCAA
The DNA here is from genome assembly GCA_030737875.1 of Allium sativum. Classification (NCBI taxonomy): domain Eukaryota; kingdom Viridiplantae; phylum Streptophyta; class Magnoliopsida; order Asparagales; family Amaryllidaceae; genus Allium; species Allium sativum. The sequence goes on from CM060921.1 coordinate 745,477,221, forward strand.
GTGCCACCAATTTTGGCATGTGACAAACATGCCAATTTCATATATTTTCACTAATTTATGTCAAGTTTCATATAATTACCAACTTTTCCCAACGTTACCCCGTCTAAATATTAGGCTAACAATCTTAGCCTAATTTTCATTCGCATGGTTTTTAACATATAATATTAGGCTAGAAACTTAGCCTAATTTAGCGTACACAAAATTGGCATAAAGAAATTCATAAACATGACATAGGTGTAAACTTGGCATTATCGACATAGTTAAAATGAACATCATAGGTGTGAACTTGCAAAATAGTCAACATGAATATGATATGATTTGGACAACATAAGCCTAAACATATTTAGACGTAGTCATAACATCGAACACCACTAGCATATGACAAGAATTGGACATGTTCACAATGTATGTGTAATTTCATCGCATGTGTGAACTAGACCTAAATCATGTTTACTACTATAACATGAAACTTGTATTAAAAATGGATCTTGGCATGGATCCAATTATGGACTTTGCAACTTTTGTATAAACATGTGAGCATGTATATGAACTTAATCATTTAGGCATAGAGATTTTAGCATAAAATATATACATGAGATCTTAACTTGGACACATCACATACAACTTATATAATCACATAAACTTATAGGTGTAGATTATAACATGTACTATACAACTTGCATGTGATGTTGTTTTCATTTGAATGGATCCAACACCAAGTAAATTTTACCATAAACATTCCAACCACTCATAATACAACCATTTCAATACATTGATATGAATTGACATCATCGATATACAATAGCACAATTCCACTTCCAATTTACATCGAATCAAGTCTTAATTTTTATTCACAGCAGAAAAATCACTATACTTACAAAAAACGACGGTCTTGTTTTCTGATTTCTGAGTTCTTAATTTGCAATGCTTTCCTTTGGGTAGACAAACGTTGATTAACTCTTATTTTACTTTAGTTTTGGCTCGTCTCTAAGCTTTTCTACAAGTGGAGGCTCCTCTCAGTTTTCTCCCGACGGCATGGCGGCTCCATCTCAAATTTTTATGTGAATTTAGGTTGGAGACTTAAGTTGTTTATATAGAATTTCAAATTGATTTGAGGGTCATATGATCATAGATGAATCTAGACCATTCACTTCGAAAGGAGCTAACCAGAATGTGATAAATCAGCCCTAGTGACACAGCCAAGCTCAGAAATTCGACCAAAAACTGACCAGGCCAGCGTGGGCCAAACCAGGTCGACTGGGCCGGTCGACCCCTAGGTCGACCCTACGGTCGACTTGGTTACCCAGGTCGACCCCCAGGTCGACCCTATGGTCAACCTGGTGCCTGGGCGGGAATTTTCCCGCCCAGCCCTGTTTGGGTCCGTTTTTCGAATTTTGAACAGAATTTGAACCGTTTGAGTTTTGAATTGAATTCTGAAACTTCGGGAGGTCATAACTCCTTCATACAGAGTCCGATTCATGCAAACTCAGACTCTATCCCAGGCAGAATTCCGAGACGAGTGCAATGGCGTAACCCGTTTCCATTAATTCTTTCATTTAGAATTAATTATACCTTAATTTGTTAATTTACAATTAACAGAAAATTCGGGGTGTTACATTCTCCCCTCCTTAAAGGATTTCGTCCCCGAAATCTTCAAGTCTAAGAGAACGTAAATCCTAACATCCAATTGTCCATCTACTCAACCATCAAACACAGACGCCCATTGTCCTTAAAAGACTTCTAATGCTTCATGATCATATGCATAGTGTGTGCATATGTCCTTATCTAATGCAAAAATTAGGCGGTTTACTGATTCAGTTGACCTCCTTAATGAAAATCATGTAAGTGTCATGAATCCATTATGTATGCGAATTTTTCCCTAATCATAATTCTACATGAGTGCGCAATCATTCATACAAATGCGACATCCATATGACAACATATCAAGTTTCAACCACATACAAATATGACTACATATATGCATATGCAATATGAAGTGACTGAGCCGATCTAAAACCCAGGTTGTGTGTGTATATGCATCCACGAGCAACCACTAGCAAACACTTGCAACCACTTGCAGCCATCAACCATAACATGTTTCAAATAAATGTTTGCATCCAAAAGGGGTTTCTACCGAAGGATAAAGGATAATATCGAGGAGATATACCTAAAAAGATAGATACAAACACAACTTAAGGAAAAAGAGAGATCAAAGATGTACCCTGAGAAAGAAAAGGGTAGGCCGCGCGTATTTTGTCCTCAGTTTCCCAAGTCGCGACTTCCTCGGTGTCGCTCCACTGAACTTTGACAAGCTTGACTTCGCGGTTGCATAGCTTCTTGATTTCAGTTCCTATGATTCGAGTTGGAACTCTCCTCACAGTTGCTTCGCATTCCACTTTGGCTTCTTCTAGAATGCTTGGCTCCACCACATCCGCAGACTCATGTAGACATTTTCGGAGATGAGAAATGTGAAAGACGTTGTGAATTCCAGCAAACCTTTCGAGCAGCTCTACTCTATAAGCCATCTTCCCAATCTTCTCGATGATAGGGAACGGTCCTACAAATCTTGGTGCTAGCTTTCCTGTGGATCCAAAGCGAACAATGTTCCTTAAAGGAGATACCTTAAGGAAAACCCTGTCCCCAACCTCAAACTCAAGGTCGGTTCTTCTTTTGTCTGCGTAGGATTTATGTCTATCTTGGGCAATCTCCATTCTCCTTCGTATCAAGTCAAACTTTTCTGAAGCCTATCTAATCATGTCTGGCCCATGTATAAGCTTGTCAGTGGACTCCCACCAACAAGTCGATGATCGCCACGGTCTTCTATATAGAGCTTCGAAGGGTGACATGCCGATGGTGGCTTAATAGTTGTTGTTGTAGGCGAATTCCATTAAAGGAAGATGATCCTCCCATGTCCCTCTGAAGTCAAGAACGCATAGTCTCAAAAGATCTTCTAATACTCTATTCACCCTTTCTTCCTGACCATCATTTTGTGGGTAATAGGCCGTGCTCAAGCATAACTGTGTGCGTACAACTTCTTCCAGACTCCGCCAGAATTCGCTCGTAAAGATGGGATCTCTATCACTCACCATGCTGGAGGGTATTCCATGGAGTCGAACTATTTCCTTGAGATAAAGAGAAGCTAGAGATGAGGCAGTCCTTCTACTTTTGATAGGTATAAAGTGGGCGCTTTTAGTAAGCATGTCCACTATTACCCAAATGCTAGTATTGCCTCTTCTTAACCTAGTCAACCCGTCAATGAAGTCCATTGAAATGCTATCCCACTTCCATTGCGGGACTTCTAGAGGATGAAGCAGTCCTCCAGGCTTCTTCTGTTCCGCCTTGACCTGTTGGCATGTCACGCGCTTAGAAATGAAATCTGCCACGTCCTTCTTCATGCCGCTCCAATAGAAAACTCTCATAACATCCTTGTACATCTTGTCCCCACCTGGGTGTATTGTCATTTTGGAATGATGTGCTTCCTCGAGAACCATCTTTACTAAATCGCTTACTTGTGGGACGCATAGTCTCCCATCCCGTCTCAGCCAACCCTTGTCATCAATGGACTATCTATTGAGGTGACTGGAAGTTTCACCCCTAATCAGTTTATCAAGCACATCCACAAGCTTAGGGTCTTCACGTTGTGCGGCCCCTATTGAGTCTAAAAGGGTAGGTCATACTTCTAGTGATGCCAATAAACCCGGTACAAAATCAGAGGAGGGCCTAAAGTCAAAACTGGCTATATACTCCAAGCTTTGCCTTTCTACAAAGAGAGGGCTTAAGGCCAGTTTCTTTCTGCTCAATGCGTCTGCTACTACGTTGCCTTTGCCAGGAGTATAGGAAATCTCAAAATCACATGAGGCAAGGAACTCCATCCACCTTTGCTGCCTCAAGTTAAGGTCTTTCTGCGAGAAAAGATACTTCAACGATTTATGGTCAGTATATAATTCGAACTTCTCACCTAGGAGATAATGGCGCCAAGATTTAAGCGCAAAGACGATGGCGGCTAACTCAAGATCATGGGTTGGGTAGTTCTTTTCATGAACTTTCAATTGTATTCCACCATAAGCTACTACCCTCCCTTCTTGCATCAGAACAGCGCCTAGTCCCGTACCACAAGCATTCGTATACTGTGAACATCTTGCTTCCATCTAGCAAAGTCAGAACTGGGGCTATTGTGAGAGCCCTTTTTAACCGTTGGGAAGCAAACTCGCAATCCAAATCCCAAGCGAACGCCAGATTCTTCTTTGTTAGCCTAGTGAGTGGAGTTGAGATTTTCGCGTAATCTCTAATGAACTTTCGGTAGAAATCGGCTAACCCAAGAAAGCTTCGGACTTCGGATGCATTTCTTGGTGTCTTCCAATCTTGCACTGCCACCACTTTCGCGGGGACCACAGCTAACCCATCTTTGGACAATATATGTCCAAGAAATCTTACTTCTTCTCTCCAAAAGTGGCAATTGGAGAATTTGGCCTTTAGCTGATGAATTCGAAGAGTTTCCATGATCTCCTTCAGATGCTGAGCATGTTCTTCCTCATTCTTTGAGAAGATCAAAATATCGTCTACGAAGATCACCACGAACTTATTGAGGAATCCTCTGAACACCCTGCTCATTAGGTCCATGAAATAAGCGGGTGCGTTTATCAAACCGAAAGGCATGACAAGCCACTCGTAGAAACCGTCTGGGGTTCTGAACGCTATTTTATCAATGCTATCTTCAGCTACCCTTAGCTGATGGAACCCAGTAGCCAGATCAAGTTGGGAGAAGACCGACGCACCTACAAGCTGATCAAACAAATCGTCTATTCTAGGAAGCGGGTGTCTATTATTTTTAGTCAGATTGTTTAGCTGCCTATAGTCCACACAAAGACGTAGTGAACCATCTGCTTTGGTGGCGAACACCACTGGAGCGCCCCATTCCGAGATACTCCGCCTTATAAACCCCTTCTCGAGAAGCTCCTTAACTTGCTTACTGATCTCTTTCTCTCCTTTGGAGCCATGTGTCTCACAGGCAGAGCTACGGGCTTTGCATTATCAACAAGATATATGCAGAAGTCTATTTCCTGCTTCGGAGGTAAGCCTTTCACCTCTTCAAAGACATCCGGATATTCCCGGACCACTCTAACTGGCTGCAAATTCTCAACAGAAGCGTCAAGCGACTTTAGACAACTAAGCATAATAGCATTCAAGGGATCACAAGAAATTTCTAAAGTGTTACCGAGCCGAGTCAAGAGTCTAACCACTCTTTTCTCACAATCAAGAATGGCACCATTACTGGATAACCAGTCCATGCCTAAGATCAGTCCATATCCTGAGAAGCCCAAAACAAAGGCACTACATCTAAATTCAATACTTAGAATAGAGATTTTCAAATCCAATCAAACCATCGGCAAATAAGCCGAGCCCCCAATTGGATTTCAAACAACCTAGGGATCTTCTACCATACTAGTGTCTAGGTGCAGAGATTCTACTAAAGCAGATGAAATAAAGGAGTGCGACGCACCCGAATCAAAGAGAGTGCAAACTGGATGATCATAGAGATAAACTAAGCTTTCTACAGAAATATTTCTACCTAAGGTTCTCAAGATAGGATTGAGAAGATAAGAAAGATAAAACAAAGCATCTAGGAGAAGAAGTTAAAGAGGTACCCCCAGAAGGTCCTGCTTGTAGGCCTTGCCCTTGCTTCTTAGGCCAGTTTTTGCTGATATGTCGAGTATCACCACACTGAAAGCATGCTCCCATCTTCATCTTCTTCTTTTTACAATCCTGGACTATATGCCTAACAATGCCACATAAATAACATTTCCTTTTCTCACGTGCCTTGTTATTATTGTTGTGTCCTTTCCTCCTTGACTATTATCCGTCTTCTTGTTCTGCGATTCTTCGGCTTGCTATTTCACGTTGAGGAGGAGGAGGAGTAAAAGCTTCTGTAGATGGGGAGTAAGGTCCCCAGACATGCAGAAACGAAAAGGAAAGATTCAAGACAAAAGGATAGAGAGATAATGCGTATGGCTTTGGGGGACTATGCCTTTTAAAAACAATGCTTTTTCTTGAAAACAATGCTTCTTTAAACTTCTTTTTGAAAATAGTTTCAAAAACTTTTATCTAGTCCGGTAAATCTGTGCTCTGATACCAAGTGAGACACCCCACCTCCATTAAGTTCACTCACAAAGGGAATGCCTTAACTTCGGTGGAGGTTTATAAGTAAAAGTTACAGATAAAGACAAGACAAATTTATAAACACATACATATAAGCAGCGGAAAACAAACGGACTTTTATTTTATAAAATATGTGTTTATACAAAACATTTCCATAGTTGTCTCATCATAACTTCCAAAACATTACATCATCATTTCTATCTTGGTTATTAAATAAAGAAGCATAAAACTTAATTAAAACTGCATAAATCCCCATAAAATGTGCTCAACATCCATAGCCAAGGAAAGAGAGTCCAAACCGTGCATCTACTATCTTGAAGCTTGCAAAGAGTCTGACTAAGCTGAGTTGTTTCCTCCCTGTGGACCTTGGGGGGAAACGGAAGAAAAGAAGACGAAATAAAATAGGGTTAGACATAAAACCTGGGATGTCTAGTGACTCTTCAGTATGAGAATAAGAAAAAGGGCATGATAGGTATAAACTGGAAATAGGAAAGTGTCATAAACTAAGGTAAAGCAGTTGTGAATCGAATATACTATCGCACCCCACACTAAATCTCTGCACCTACTTGCATTTTCCCAACTGGCACCCCATGATCGGGGTAAAGTGATCCCCTTTCTAAAGATCGGCTCCTACTCGCATAATCATATATGTCATACGGCCCCCAAAGATTGTAGATGCTTATGCTGGCCCCACCATTGGGTGTATCAAGTCCCATGGTGGCAGCCCAACACAATCCTTAGAATGCATACGTTATACTACTGGTTCCCCCATTGCCCTGTTTGTGTGCTCCAAAGTGTGTGTACGCCCGCACTCCGTTAGAACCCACACTGTTGCACCCACCGCCGTCGCTTTTGACCGCTTACAATCAGCCCAGTGATCGTGCCCCACCCTGCCTAGTTTCAGGGTACCATGATACCTAATAGGGTTACTGCTGAAATGGGTCCCCGTTACAAGGGTTTTCTAGTCAAACATGACAAGTGGTTAAGTGTCTGTATTTACCTAACCCCACCCACCAGTTTAATTAACATGTTGAATTGGTTAAGTGTTTTAGTTAACTTAACCCTACCATCCTAACTTGTTTGTCTATAGCTTTTAAAAGCACCGACCACTCGCTTTAGACAGGTATTGTTACGGTTACTGGATGTACCGGTCGGTTCCGGGCAGGTTTACACCGTAACTCAGTCTAACCTCGGGTCCTTATTGGGCTCAATGCTTAACCACCCACATTTGATAGGTATTGTTGTGACTACTGGACAGCCGGGCGGGTCCAGGCAGGTTTACATCACAACTCAATCCAACCTCGTTTTAAGCATACTCGTATTTTCTAAATTTACATATTTTCCTTTATTACTTGTTATATGTATATTTGCTAACAATTAAATGTTATGGCCAACTTTCCAAGTTTAACATTTTTGGTATAAGAATTTATACCATTCAAGTGCCACCAATTTTCGCATGTGACAAACATGCCAATTTCATATATTTTCACCAATTTATGTCAAGTTTCATATAATTACCAACTTTTCCCAACGTTACCCCATCTAGATATTAGGCTAACAATCTTAGCCTAATTTTCGTTCGAATGGTTATTAACATATAATATTACGCTAAAAACTTAGCCTAATTTAGCGTACACAAAATTGGCATAAAGAAATTCATTAACATGACATAGGTGTAAACTTGGCATTATCGACATAGTCAAAATGAACATCATAGGTGTGAACTTACAAAATAGTCAACATGAATATCATATGATTTAGACAACATAAGCCTAAACATGTTTAGATCTAGACATAACATCGAACACCACTAGCATATGACAAGAATAGGACATGTTCATAAAGTATGTATAATTTCATCGCATGTGTGAACTAGATCTAAATCATGATTACTACTATGACATGAAACTTGTATTAAAAATGGATCTTGGCATGGATCCAATTATGGATTTTGCAACTTTTGTATAAACATTTGAGCATGTATATGAACTTAATCATTTAGGCATAGAGATTTTAGCATAAAGTATATACATGAGATCTTAACTTGGACACATCACATACAACTTACATAATCACATAAACATATAGGTGTAGATTATAACATGTACTATACAACTTGCAAGTGATGTTGTTTTCATTTGAATAGATCTAGCACCAAGTAAATTTGACCACAAACATTCCAACCTTTCAATACATAGATATGAATTAACATCATCGATATACAATAGTACAATTCCACTTCCAATTTACATTGAATCAAGTCTTAATTTTTATTCACATAGGAAAAGTCACTGTACTTACAACAAGCGACAGTCTTGTTTTCTGATTTCTGAGTTCTGAATTTGCAATGCTTTCCTTTGGGTAGACAAACGTTGATTTATTCTTATTTTACTTTAGTTTTGGCTCGTCTCTAAGCTTTTCTACAAGTGGAGGCTCCTCTCAGTTTTCTCCCGACGGCATGGCAGCTCCGTCTCTGATTTTTATGTGAATTTAGGTTGGAAACGTAAGTTGTTTATATAGAATTTCAGATTGATTTGAGCCATCAGATGGTCATGGATGAATCTAGACCATTCACTTCGAGAGGAGCCAACCAGAATGTGACAAATCAGCCCTAGTGACACAGCTAAGTTCAGAAATTCGACCAGAAACCGACCAGGCTAGCCTGGGCCAAACCAGGTCGACTAGGCAGGTCGCCCCTTGGTCGACCCTATGGTCGACCCGGTTACCCAGGTCGACCCCCAGGTCGACCTATGGTCGACCTGGTGCCTAGGCGGGAATTTTCCTGCCTAGCCGTTTGGGTCAGTTTTTCGAATTTTGAACAGAATTTGAACCGTTTGAATTTTGAATTGAATTCTGAAACTTCCGGAGGTCATAACTCCTTCACACGGAGTCCGATTCACGCAAACTCGGACTCTATATGAGGCAGAATTCCGAGTCGAACACAATGGCGTAACCCTTTTCCATTAATTCTTTCATTTAGAATTAATTATACCTTAATTTGTTAATTTACTATTAACAGAAAATTCGGGGTTTTACACTGCCCATCCACAACAGGATAAACATCCCAAGGTAATAAGTGGAAACATAAAACCTTGAGTCAGACAACAGTCTTAATGAGCGATAAAACAACTATCTAACATCATCAATAAAGTATATGAGAACAGGCAGATTAATCAACTAATCCACCAACATCAACAGAGAACAACTCAAGCCCCTCTCCCCCACATCTGACAGTGATAGCAAAAAATAGCAAACATAGCAACCAATTATCAAAGGTGGACCATCCTAATAGAACTAGACATCTCCCAATCACAATCCCCGTAGGTCTAAACCAACATCAGACAAGAAACCAAGACATATACCCTTCGACGTCGAATAATTTACAAAAGACGATACAGCAAAACAATCATCTTCCATGACTCCAACAATCACCGCCAATCCTGCTTTGAAACCATCGTTAATCGTTTGACTGGCTACGACACGCCATTTGTCATGGGATAATGGTAACCCCTGTTCTAGCAAAAATCTATACATTATCAACTGTATGTTTGCCTTACTCAACGATGACAACTAAGCCTTTCCACGATACCCAGGGGCACTCGACCAGCTAACATATAGTCTTTTAGACATCCCTATTATACCCCTGCATTGAGTCCGCTAGAACCTCCGACTAACAATAACTCCTCGGCCTTTGATATCTCTAGCCATCAAACTTGATGACTTTTCATAAGCTCAAGTGACTTCTCAAGCAATCATTATCTATGAACTCACAACCTTGAGTCATCTTCACATTCATTGCATTTTGACGATCAACGAACTCTTTACGACACTTCGAACATTCCTCCTTGAATGCACATCAAATCCATGACCATCGTTGACCCAAATACATAATTTATTTTTTCGATATTCCATCTCATAGCATTTTTAGCCTTTAACAGTGCTTTAGCCTTTCACATCGTTTCATTCAACCTTTTAAAGCATTTTAGAAATGCTATTATTTCCGCTGGATCATTTCAGACCCATAGGCTCAATTTCAGATTCACAATGTTCTTCTCTGCTTTCCACAGTGTTTAGAAACACTGTCAAAGCTTCTAGTCCGTCAACATGTCTTTTGATCCATAGCATTTCAGATCCATCATCCACCGCGTTTCAGAAACGATGTCAATACTTTCGATCAATCAATATGCCTTCCGGTCCATCACCTTTCCAGTTCATAGCATTCCGATCCATAACATTCCAGTCCATAGCTTTTACAATGTTTGTGAAATACTGTTTGGTTCAAAAACCATCTGATTCTTCATTCTTTTGATCCATCACATTTCCGGTCCATAGCAAATCCGGTCCATACATTCTACAGCATTTGTAAATCCTGTTAAACCCAGAAAACGCCCGATCGATGACAAAACCAGCACGATCCATGCCAAAACACGCCCGATCCATGCCAAATCTTTGCCAGATCCAGAACTTGCCCGATCCAACTCCAATTCGATCCAAAACTTGTGAAAAACATTCACTTTCACCAACCAATCAAACCAAACCATCAATAAGCATTAACACAATAATGATTCATCATTCAAGCATAAGAAATTCACCAAATTCATGATAAACAATAAATGAATTAAAAAAAATGAATCTAACTTGTAATAACACATGAATTAACATAGAAATTTTCCGATTTAAGTTGCTATATTAGATCCTATGGTGATTTGAATGAAAATATACATACCATGATGTAGATCTAGATGAAAACAAGTTGAAATGATGAAAATAAGATCAAACAATCCATGTACTCGACTGAATCTGCATGAGAGATGCTTATCACTCACCAAATCTTCAAAATAGCTTGAAAATAACTAATTTCTAATCCAAACCGCGAAGAACGATCTTCAAATTTCTCAACTTGATGCGGTCTACTCTCTTGATATTTAATCTTCTTATGTAGATCTAAGATTTATTGGATGAGAGATGTATTTGATTGAAAAAGGAGGATCACAAGCTCAACCAAACGAGAAGTGAAGAAACTAAACCATTGTCCATGCCTTTAACCCACTATTTATAGCCCCAGCCTCAAGCTTAGCGGGCCCCATAAATCAGCCCACTAATTCCTAATTAGATTGGCAAAAAATTGTGTAGCACTAAAACAACAATTCCTCTCAAACTGCTGAATCAAATATTTAGTGTAACAACTCCACGGAATCAAAAACATCATTTCCTTTCTAATGCAATCAATCTCAACACCTAATTCGATCCCAGTCAAAAATTAACCCATATACAAAATTGATAGGGGCAAAATAGTCATAAATAAAATTGGTAAAAATTACGGACATGTTGCACATCCCGATAACCAACATATCAAAATATGAGAATGATCTGACCTTCAAGGAATTAGGAAAATATATTTTACGGTCCTTCGATACGTAAAAACGCGGGACGTTACATTCTCCCCCCATAGAAATTTCGCCCTCGAAATTCGTAGTAAACACAAGTTGCCAAAAACAATTCTGCATATTTACCATCCAAAAGCAGCCAATTTATCATCCAAACAAGCATCCATCAAGTCATGCATCCATAACCTTAACACGGCATGCAGAATTCAAATGAATAGTTCAAGTTACAATGGTGTAAGGTGACACGACATTAATGGGTCATACCAACGAAGAGTTCTGGATAGATCATCTTCATACTCTCTTTCATTTCCCAGGTACATTCGTCATAATACTCACTCCATTGCACCTTAACTAGCTTAACCGTCTCCCTCCTAAGTTATTTCGTGTCATTCCCCACAACGCAGAGCGGCATACGAGGTCTCATAACTACATACTCGACTTCTACGTCTTCGTACTGTTCCGGAGATACCACCACATTCGAACCATGCACACACTTTCGCATAAACGACACATGGAAAACATTGCGCACACTCGACGTCTTCTCGGGTAACTCCAATCTTTACGCGAGCTTTCCAATCTGCTCGACTATTGAAAATGGTCTAACGAATCTTGGAGCTAACTTTCCTTTACTTCCGAACCGAACAACATTCTTCAACGGTGAGATCTTTACGAAAACCATATCACCCACGTCGAATTCCAAATCTTTTCGACGTTTATCGGCATAACTATTCTGACGATCTCGGGATGCCTTTATTAGTTACTGAACGATCACGATACAATTCGAGGTTCTATGATCATCTATGTACCAAGCATCAGTTAGAACAATGTGGCCTAAGAACCATACTTCTCTCTTCCAAAAGTAAACTCCGAACATCCATATCATTATTAGCTCTATCCCAGTCCTGAATTGCTGCCACGTTAGCGGGATCCACTATTATTCCGTTTTCAGAAACAACATGGCCTAAGAACCTTAATTCTCTCTTCCGGAAGTGACACTTCAAAAACATAGCTCTCATCTGATGCTTTCGCAAGATTTCCAAAACAACTCGCAAGTGCGTCTTATGCTCTACCTTATTTCAGGAGTAAACCAAAACATCGTCCACGAACACAAGCATAAACTTGTTCAACTGATTTCTGCAAACCTTATTCATAAGACCCACAAAGTACACCGGTGCGTTAGTCAAACCAAATGGCATCACCAACCATTCAAAGAAATCGGATGGTGTGCTAAAAGGTAGTCTTTGGCACACTATCCTTCGTCACTCTCAAGTGGTGAAATCCCGTTGCCAAATTCATTTGAGAAAACATCTTGGCCTCGTGAAGTTGATCAAACAAGTTGTCTATTCTCGTCAATGGAATCTTGTTTTCTTGGTCACCTTGTTCATCCCATGATAATCGACCCACAGTCTTGAAGATCCATCAGCCTTGGTTGCAAACACAACTGGTGTATCCCATTCGAACATGCTTCTTCGAATGAATCCTTTTCTCAAAAGGTCACATACTTGCACCTCTAACTCTCCCTGTTCCTTAGGCACCATATGCCTAAGAGGCAAGACGATGGGTCTAGCACCTTTGACCAAATCAATTCTGAACTCAATCTCACAATGCGGCGACTACCCATTGACCTAATCAAAGACATCATCAAACTCACTAGTTATTGGCACTAATGACAAGTATTCCCGTGGAATCACAAGCGAATATAGATAGCTTACAAAAACCCTATCTTCTGTCTTACATCTAATCACAACCTTTCGCCCTTCCACATTCTCGACTATTTCCTCGAGCTTCCCGCAATTCACTTTAGCTACATACCCCTTGAGCCAGTCCATACCCAAAATAATCTCAAACCCAGCGAAGTTCAAAACAAAACAATCACACACAAAGGAGCAACCATGTCTAGACAAAAATAGACCATTAAAATAATCAAGCACAAACTGGACGAACCCCCGACTGGATTAGTCGCAATCAATGGTCTATCACAAATCTCGGGTTCCAAACCCAAGCGGCACACAAGCTCATTGCAAATGAAAGAATGTGATTCTCTAGTATCAAAAACACACGAACTAAAACATCTCTAATGAAAATAGTACCTTGAACAACGACACCCTTCCCTTTCTCCTCCACTATAGGAGCCCTCGAAGAAGTTGGCACAACTTCCAAAGCATATGCCTTCACAACCTGCTTATTCTTAGCTTTTTTTTGGATAATCCTTCTTGTCATGCCTAGGCTTTCCACACTTAAAGAACTTCGTTTCAACTTTTGGATTCTTGTAATTCTTGGAGAAATGGTCGTTCTGCTGGCAGTTATAGTAAGTCACTTCGCCTTTCTTCTTTTTCTGACCATATTTCCTTTCGGTTGTTGTTGCTTCCTCTTTTTGTTATTACCACCTTGCTGTGGTTTCTGATCTTCCATAGTTACAAAAACAGTCCCTTCCTTGGGAAACAAACTCACATGCCTCAGAGCTTTCTCAACGATCTTCTCGTAAGTATCATCTAGATGATCGATTAGCTAATTCCCAAGATATTTGTCCATGCCCATGACATACTTCTCATTCTTCTAGTAGGGCATCTTAACTTATGAATGAGCAAACTTGGACAAAGCTTCAAAATCCGAAACAAACTCCAACACCGGCTTACCATTCTGCTTCAGCTCAATGAACCTCTTGAATTGTATAAACTTCTGAACTGTAGAAATGAACTTCGTCTCAAACTTGACATGGAACTGATCCCATATGATTTCATATTCGTGTTTCTAGAGTAACAGAGTTCCACCAATCCATAGCTCTGCCTTGTAGCTATCTCAATCCAAGCTTCCTCTTAGTCGCATCATCAATACCAATTCTCCAAAAATCCGAATGCAAGTATCAATCCACCCTTAAATCTCTACAATTGGCTTCGTCCCTTTAAATGGCTTCCCTCCTAGAGTAGTAAAGTCTTTGCATAGCTTCGCGAAGTCCAAAATCCGTGGCACTTGAACTTGGACTCCCACATCTACCATGGTTCTCTCTTGAGCGGGTGCCCTCCTCATGATCGCTTCCATCATGGCCTCGAACATAGTTGGGAAATCTGGTACCATCACCCCCTATATGAACAGTCTTATCCCTACCAATGTGTCGCAACATTTGACGACTCATTATAACTTTGAAAAATAGAATGATTAGTCCACACATGATAAAAATTACAAACGGAGTTCAAACACTACTGCATTATACACTAATATAGTATGCATCCATTAGAAATCTACAAATACGTCTCTCATATGTTATTATGTCCTTGAACTTTGGCTAAAATCGATTAACTAGGACATTGATACAAAATGTGACGACCACCCATAACTCCGGCACTTAATAAGAGAAATTAATGTGCTGAAAGATGTGCGTGGTAGCTATGGACGTTCATCATGGTAAGATAACACAAGCGGAACCTGTCGTATAACTCACAGCACAGGGATATAATAAAACATATAGAATAGGTATATACTTGTGAAGTAGGTTAGAGCAGAAAATTAAACTTCGATATCAACTTGAAAGAATATCCATTCAATAAAGGATTTCATAATAAGAATCTATACAAAGATGTCTCACTACAATCAATTAGATAAATCATAAAACAAACAAAACAGCGGGAACATCAACTAGATATGAATAGTAGAAAACTGATACGTAAGCCTCCTGCTCGTCATCGATCTAAAGCATCGTCCACTAAGATTTGCTACTTGTGGCCAGCTACTCATTTTGCCCATCAACGACAGGATAAACAACTCAAGGTAATAAGAGGAAACATAAAATATGGAGTCAGACAACAGTCTTAATGAGTGATAAAACAACTATCTAACATCATCAATAAAGTATATGAGAATAGGCAGATTAATCAACTAATCCACCAACATCGACAGAGAAGAACACAAGCCCATCTCCCCCACATTTGATAGTGATAGCCTATACAAACAATATTAATAGCAAAACCTAACATACATAGCAAGTAGTTATCAAGCGTAGACCATCCTAATCGAACTCGACATCTCGCAAGCACAAGCTCCGAAGGCCTAAACCAACATCAGACAAGCACCCAAGTGATATATCTTTCGACGTCGAAAAATATACACAAAATGATACGAGCAAAACAATCATCATCCATGAATCCGACTATTATCGCCAATCCTGCCTTGAAACCATTGTTAAACTTATGTCTGGCTACGATGTACCATTTGTCAAGGGCTAATGGTAACCCCGGTTCTAGCAAAACTCCATACTTGTCAACTTGAATGTTTGCCTTACTCAACGATGACAATAAGGCCTTTCCATGATACCTAGGGTACTCAACAAGCTGACATCTAGTCTTTTAGGCATCCCCATTATACTCCTGCTTTGAGTCCGCTAGAACCTCGGCCTTTGATATCTCTAGCCATCTAACATGACGATTGTTTATAAGCTTCAGTGACTTCTTGAGCAACCATTATCCACGAACTCACAATCTTGAGTCATCTTCACATTCATCGCTTTTCGAGAACAACGAACTCTTAACAACACTTCAAACATTCCTCCTTGAATTCACATCGAATCCATGACCATCGTCGACCCAAATACATATTTATTTGGTCGATATTCCATTTCACAACATTTTCAGCTTTTCACTGCGTTTCGGCCTTTCACAGAATTTCAGAAATGCTAATATATCCCTTGGATCATTTCATACCCACAGGCTCAATTTTAGATTCACAATGTTTCTCTTTGCTTACAACAACATTTCAGAAACGCTGTCAATGCTTTCGGTCCATCAATATGCCTTTCGATCCATAGCATTTCCGATCCATCAATATGCCTTTCGATCCATAGCATTTCCGATCCATCATACACAGCGTTTCAGAAATGCTGTCAATACTTTCGATCCATAAACATGCCTTCCGGTCCATCACCTTTCCAGATCATAGCATTCCGATCCATAACATTCTGGTCCATAGCTTTTACAGCGTATGCAAAATGCTTTTTGGTCCACAAACCATCTGACCATCATTCTTGTGATCCATCACCTTTTGGTCCATAGCATATCAGGTTCATACTTTTTACAGCGTTTGTAAATGCTATTAAAACCTTAAATTAACCATCCATGCCAAAACCCTCCTGATCCATGCCTGATCTTTGCCCGATCCAACTCTAATTCGATCCAAAACTCGTGTAAAACATTCAATTTCGCCAACCAATCAAACCTAATCATCACAAGCATTAACACAATGATTATTCATCATTCAAACATAAGAAATTCACCAAATCCATGATAAATAATAAACAAATTAAACAAATGGATCTAACTTGTAATAACACATGAATTAACATAGAAATTTACTGATTTAAGTTGCTATATTCGATCCTATTATAATCTGAATGAAAATATACATACCATGATGTAGATCTAGATGAAAACAACTCGAAAGGATGAATATAAGATCAAACCTATGCAGTTAAAGCCCCGCCAAAGCCCCACAATATCCCCGCTATAGCCTATAGCGATCTCCACCTACTATATTATTTCAATTTAGCACCGATGAACAGTTGCTTCGCTTAAAGCCCCGCTATTTTCCGCTGCACCAGCTAAATCAACGCTATTTAGAATCCGCTTTAGAAAAATTAATATACAAAGGATGATTTGACCAGTTCACTTTTAAAATAAATCAAAAAAATTGATGTAAAGAGATAATTTTAAGTCATAAGTGCCTTATATATGATAGAAATTTGTAGTAATCCTCAAATCTAGTGTGCATAACGATGATATTCTTTAATTTTATTATATAATATTAATTAATATTTGTTTCTTCTACACAAATTATATGAGAATTATAATTAATTAATTTTAATTATATACTTTTACTTCTAATTAACATTTTTGCACCTCCGCTATATCCCGCTATTTCCCCGTTTTATCCCCGCTATAAAATTTCACATCTCTACCGCTATAGAACCGCTAAGCGCTTTAACTGCATAGGATCAAACAACCCATATACCCAATAGAATCTGCGTGAGAGATGCTTATCACTCACCAAATCTTCAAAATTGCATGAAAACAACTAATCTCTAATCCGGACAACGAAGAATGATCTTGAAATCTCTCAATTTGATGCAGTCTACTCTCTCTTGATGTAGATCTATCCTTCCTTGATGTAGATCTTCAATCTTCTTAAGTAGATCTAAAATTTTAATGGAGGAGAGATGTATTTGATTGAGCAAGGAGGATCTCGAACTCAACCAAATGAGAAATAAAGAAACTAAACTATTCTCCATGCCTCTAACCCCCTATTTATAAACCCATCCCCAAGCCTTAGCGGGCCCCATAAACCAGAGCCCGCTAATTACCAATTAGCCTGGCCAAAATTTATGCAGCACAAAAAAAAACAATTCCTCCCAAACCGCCAAACCAAATTTTTAATGCTACCACTCTACGGAATCAGAAACATCATTTCCTTTCCAGTGGAATCAATCTCAGCACCTGATTCGATCCCAGTCAAAAGTTATACCCTATACAAAACTGATAAAGGCAAAATAATCACTAACAAAATTGGTAAAAATCATGGACATGTTTCACATCCCCATAACCAATACATTAAAATATGAGAATGATCCGACCCTCAGGGAATTAAATAAAAATATTTTACGATCATTTGATACGTAAAAATGCAGATCGTTAAAAAAATGCAAGGAGAACACAACTTTTTTTAGTGATTCGGCACTAATGCCTATGTCCATTTTATATTAATTATTCATTACATAATTGCTGATTACAATTATTGTACAAATTCAGATAATATTTGCGTACAAAGTGTTGCAATAGAACAACAAAATATTGGTTAATTCTAAACTTTGACCAAAACGTCGTTCTTTTTCTTAGTTGGATGAAAAAAGTGTTGTCTTGGTCAACAATGTCCAAAAAAACTCTAATGTCCAAAAGTGTGAAAATATGTCTAGAAACATGCCAAATGTCCAATTGAATGTCCAATTGAATGTCCAAAAGCTAAAGGAAAATGTGTGTGCAATGTTTTACAGGTCCAAGCCATGTCCAATGGTCATGGGGAAGAAGGTGGTTGCGAATAGTGATACTGGAGAGTTCTAAGAAGTCCAAAATATCACATGAGAACCAAGCCATTTCAATGCCAAGCTTCGGGGGGGGTGTGTGTGTGTGTGTGTGTGTGTGTGTGTGTGTGTGTATATGAGTTTTGGGTGTGTCAGTCTAAATTTTGTATCCCTAAGGGGTACGAAATTCACATTCCAAAATCAGAGTAAAAAAACCAACGTTATGTTGTAAAATCATGAAAACAGGAAAGTCTGGTGAAAACGCTTATCAATCAGGTAAAAATAGGTGATCAACATGGTAAAAACACAAAAAAGTGATCTGCCAATTTCCTAGCACATTTTCTACTTTGAAAATTCGAATTCTTGAAATTCAGTGAAAACTCGTGTCGATCAAGCTAAAACAAGCGATCGACATGGTAAAAATCCAAAAAACGTGATCATCCACATTCCTGGCACATTTGCCACTTTGCCATTTTTCAATCCCACACAACCATCGAAAACGCATGTTGATTAGCAAAAATGTCTTGATCCGCACGTATAAACCCATATGCCAATTTGGCTTGGTAAATTCCAATCTCTTGGATCAGCCAATTTACGTATCCGAAATCTCTTGTACGGACACATAGAAATTTCGAATCCCTCTGTGTCGATCACCCCTTTTTATGTGCTGGATTTCAAATCCCAAATTTCGAATGCCTCTTGTCATGCCAAATAAGCCAAGCGATCGACCTAAGTTGGAGTTGTGGTTTTCAGCTGTTTTCCCATGCTGATCACTAAATTTTTTCGCGCCAAATCTGATGATCAACCACTTTGATTGATGTGATCAGCCAAAGTTTTATATGTGGTTATCACGTTTTCTCATGCTGATCATGCATTTTTGACGTGCCAGATCAGTTTTCACCAGTTTTCCAGATTTCAATGCTGTGAGTCGTGCTAGACGTTTTTCGTGATCGTGCCATGCCAATCAACTGTTTATTAGCGTGCAACACTTTTTTTTTACCAAATGTCAGATTTTGATGCCCTGAGTCGGGCAAGCCATTTATTATGATCGTGCCATACCGATCAGCTGTTTTCGAGGGCGCAACACATTTTTTTTCCAATGCCATATTTTTATATCGTGAGTTGCGCAAGCCATTTTTCGTGATCGTGCCACGCCGATCAGCTATTTTCGGGTGCGTGACGTTGTTTTTTTGGCAAATGCCGATTTTACCAAGTTTGATCGCAGCATGAGTAGTGCAAGCAATTTTTCATGATCGTACCGCGCTGTTTTAACTGTTTTAAGGTGCGAGACACTATTTTATGGAAAATGCTGATATTACAAGATTGATCGTTCCGTGAGTCACGCATGCCATTTTTCCACGATGAGTTTTCCTACATGATCGAACCAATGCACTCAAGCATTTTGAGCTGATTGATCGAGTCGATCACTTGTTTTTACTGCGCCAGTTTTTCCAAGTCCATCGACGACGATTTAATGAATCAGTGACGTTTTCAAACCTATTCTGAACACACCGCGACTTTGACCAAATCACTTTGTGTTTTCTAACGATGTTGTTGAAGCTTGATCACATTGTTAAGCAAAATCTTGGCATGTGACAGCTTTGACCAAAAAGTGTGTCAACACTTTACCCCCTTAAAACATGTCTTGCTTGATCGAAGGAAGAGTGTTTTGCGAGAAAACCACAACTCCAGAAACTGAAGCCCGGAAAAGTCCGAAGAGAAATTCTCTAACTAGAAAACCGAAGAGCCATGATCACGCCAGATCATATTAGTCCGGGAATCCTAAGTCAATAAACCAGAAAAACAGATAACCTAAAATCCAATGAAAGCCAACGATCGCCTGATCGTTTTGAAAGATAGCCAGAATAACATGAGTATCAAAGTAACCAAAATAGATAAAATAACTAGAATAGCAAGAATAACCAAATGAATAGCTTTGTTGAGGTGATCCAATAGCCAAACAAGCAGGATGCACCGACTCGACGCTTCATACTAGAGGCTCGCCATAGATCGAGGCAATCTTGTCAAAGTAAGAAAAATGGCCTAGATAGCCACGAGTGAATAATCTTGTCGCGTCACTAACAAGTCCACCCGATGTAATCCAAGATCGTTCTAACATAATGACCCGATATCCAAATGAGCTGGATCCACCGATCAAATGCTTAAGATCCTATACCCGCCATAGTTTAAGGCAATCTCGTCGAAGTAGGACAAGATGTCAAGACAGCCAGAGACTTATTAAAGTCTGCAATCATTTTGTCAATTTCATACTTCACAAGCAAGCATCCTTACTTTGCAAAGTAGTTTTATTAAAGTTATAAAAATCAGAGATTTTTTAGTAAAGCCAAAGGGAAACCCAAAACTTTGCCATTCTCAAAGAGTATGCCTTTGGAATCTTGTTCCCGTACATGGGTGGGCGAATTTATCCGTTTTTTATTTCAAATTCATCTGTGTGGGAAAATGAACAGTTTATCTTTGAGAAGAGCATGCCTAGGATCTCGTCGATTCCTGTGACATGGGTAAACAAACTTAACCATTCAAAATGAAAAGCTGGGAAAAGTAAACTTTTCATTAATGACCAGAGGGGGTGATGGTGTTTTGCCGATCAAAGAGCATCCTTAGGGATTATAACAACTCCTGTACACGGGTATGCCGACTCAACCACCTTACCCCCAAAACAACCAAAAGAATATACATTTGGAGGACTGAAGTCCTAAAAGCCAAAACCATGGGTCGAAGCCTGAATAACCAAATCCAATAAAGCCAAGGGTGCCAATGCCATGGGCTTAAGAAATCTAAGAGATTCAAATCCAAATAACCAGATATGAGAAAGCCAAATTATAGGGCTTATCATTCTAGAGCCGTAATCATCTAGAAGCCAAGAAACTAAAGAAATCCATATCCAAAACCTAAGCACTAAAGGCCAAAAAAACCATAACCCAAGAATCCAGAGAAGGCAGAAACCAAGAATCCACAAGAATTAAATCCAAGTCACAAAAAATACAAGACTAATATCCTGAAGACCAAGCAAAACCATGACCAAGGAACCAAAATATTCATAAAGTCGAAAGAATGGAATCCACGAAGCCATAAGCCACAAGATACTGATGCCAAAGAGACTTGCATCCAAGGCATCAGAGCTAGCATGAGGTTGATCGATAACTATGCCATTAGGATGAGATCTAGTCCTAAGCCTATCCTGATTTCTTTGAGGATGTTGTGCCTGTCCCGGCACCACAGCTAGAGTTTGAACAAACTATGTCAGCACTCCACGTTTGACACGTTCTTCTATCAGTCCCTGAGATGTCTACATTTGTTGGTATCAAGACCATCAAGTCGTGAAACAAGCAATGAAAACCAGTTTCTCTTTCTCTTTCAGTCGACCCCCTCACGGGAGGTTTCCTGAAAGAAGTAGTGGGATGAACTTCTCAGTAAATCTCCTCGAGGGTATGGGCAAGTTCCGAGCAAGACGGGAACTTAGGTTGCTTCCAAGCTTTGTTACGATCATTCCCCGAGGAGGGTTTAGCAGCAGCAAAATCTTTAGCCTTTTCAGAGTCGGACGGTTTCCCGTCCTTAACAGCGTTTACCTCGAGAACTTTTTTGACAGTCCTTGCATCTTCTTCCTGAAGGAACCTTTAAGCTTCGAAATAGAATTCTCCAAGATCCCTTCGCGGGTCTCAGTATAGTGAAGTATATTCAGACTTACCCAAAACACCTGATACTGTGGCCATTAACACCATAGACGGATTGGGCCTGTTGACCGAAGCCACCGCAACATTAAATCATTTTAAGAATTTACGCAGTCTCGCCAGACTTCTATCAAATTCCATTCAGAGTCATCACGCTTTTCAGATGAGCAATGTTAACCCTGAATTGTTCAACAAACTTGCTTACCGGAGCATTCCAAGAACAGATGGAGTCCGCCTCCAACTGCCAGAACCACATTGCAGTTGTATCTATCAAGTAAGGAGGAAAAAACTTTTCCATGATGCCTTCTGAAGTGGAGAGAACTTCTATATGACGAATATATCTCATCAAGTGAGAGGTCGGATCATTCTGACCATCATAAGGTTCTAACACATGTAGCTTGGAATCTATGGGTTGTGGGAGTTCCTTTTATCCAAAGAGAATGGGCTGCGAGTCACACAATTCAAGTCTGAAGAGCAGGCAACGCCTCGAGTGAATCGACAAATAACATCTGCAATATGGGATCCATTGCCAAAAGAAAGCAACTGATTGAGATTATCCAAAATGACATTGGTGCCCCCAGTGTTTAAATCCAAATTAGGAACTAGTTGGTTAGAGAGAAGAATATCTTGTAGAATTCCAACCTTACGAGTCACACTAGGCTTAATCCTGACTCTCGAAGCAATGGGAGCACTTCCATCCAAAGCAGCACGTATAGGGCTTAAGCAACATTCCCAATAGCGGATCCCGCAACTTGACCAGTCAAAGCATCACGGGAAGGAGCGATGTCGGGATTAGTGGTACCTCCAAGTGTAGTGGGATCGGCACTA
Source organism: Allium sativum (assembly GCA_030737875.1). Lineage (NCBI taxonomy): Eukaryota > Viridiplantae > Streptophyta > Magnoliopsida > Asparagales > Amaryllidaceae > Allium > Allium sativum. Next base: position 745,500,341 of record CM060921.1, read on the forward strand.
TTCTGTGGATTGGTGTCGACCTGCTGATTAGTTTTCGGGTTTGCCCCAATTCCTAAGACACAGCTTGAGGAACATGGTACTAGTTCCAATGATATCTACTAGGCCAGTCAGCCTTGAAGAACTTCTTATCCGATCTTCAATCCGATTAAGAAAGGAATTGAAAACTTCTTCCTGTTGCTCGAGTCGAGCGTTTAAATCTGTAGCTAAGTTCTTAGACATCCCATCGACGTCTTCACTGGTGACGTAGTTCGATGGAACTTCAGTTGAAGAAAGTTCTTGACTTCTTCCTCCTTCTGTACCTTCCTCTTCAGCAATAGTGTCGAACTTCTTCCGCTTAACCATGGTAAAAAGTGAGTAACAAAGTCAAAAAAACTGAAGCTGAAGACGAAATCCAAAGACAAATCCGAGAACCTAATCCGAAGCAGAAGTGAAAGCTATGCCCGCCCCCAACCAGCGCGCCAAAGTGTTGACGTAGGGAATTATCGTGGATTCAACGCACGCCAACCCTCAAGTATAAGCATCATAGAAACACAGTAATCTGAATCCAAAATAATGGAAGGTAGGGAGAACACGACTTTTTATAGTGGTTCGGTACTAACGCCTTCGTCCACTTTATAGTAATCATTCATCATATAACTGTTGAATATAATTGTTGTACAAAGTCGGAAAATATTTGTGTAAAAGTGTTGCAATAGAACAACAAAATTTTGTTAATTCTAAACTTTAACCAAAATATCATTCTTCTTCCGTGTTGGGTGAAAAAAGTGTTGACTTGGTCAATAATTGAAAAAGTAGCTTCAATGTCTAAAAAATAGCTCAAATGTCCAAATTGTGATCCAAAAACATGCCAAATGTCCAATTTAATGTCCAAAAGTTGAAGAAAACATGTATGCAATGTTTTAGAGGTCCAGGCTATGTCCAATGGTTATGGGGACGAACGTGGCTGCCATTAATGATGCTTGAGAGCTCCAAGAAGTCCAAAATACCAAATGTGAACCAACCATTTTGAATGCTAAGCTTGGGGATATTTATAGGTGAGTTTTGGGTGTGTCAATCCAAATCAAGGTTTTAAATCTCGAATGTCGGTCGCATTTCATCTAGACGATTTTAGAGACTTGATCTCGTATTGGGGGAGATCTCGGATGAGATGAACCGAACTCGGGGGGTTTTTCTTGGATTATAATCTCGGGTCTGAAAGCTCATACGAGAACAATTGCAGGGTATGTAATATATACTAAAAATTGATATTATTACAAAATAATTTTCGTGCATGCCACTATATAAAATAGTAACTTAAACTTGAATTGAAAAATCACCTCATCATTCTTAATTTACAAAAAAACTTTCATATTTGTAAATAATAATATGCTTAAAACAAAAAAAATAACACAGTACAAATAGATTAATGCTTACAACTTATGATCCACAAACACAAATTATTGTTAGACAAAAAAATTTAAAAGGATCTAAATCATAAAACAATTCAACATAAATAGAACATAAAATACATAATTTCATAGGAAACATGCTAGTAAAATTGTCAAATATGAAAATCATAAGCATGGTTGAACATATATGACTTTATGATATGCTTATTTAACATGCAAAATATAAAATAGTAGGAGATTATCATGGTTGAACTTAAGTTTTCCTAATTGTTGTTTTGGCTTAGGCATAAGTTTAAATTTTAACTAGCAAAAACCAAGATATCGGGTTATATCTCAGTATCTCGTCTCGGTCGATATATCTTTCGATACTGCAATATTTTAGATGATATATTGGAAACGAAATTTACAGCAAGATTTGCTATTTCGATTCGAATGGAGCCTAAAACGAGATCTCGGGCGATATTTTCGAGATATGAAATAGTGGTCCAAATTTTGTATCCCCAAGGGATATGAAAATTTCATCCCAAAAGTGGACCCAGAAAACCAAAGTTATGTTGTGAAATTGTGAAAACTAGAAAAATTGGTGAAAACGCGTGTCGATCAGGCAAAAACAAGCGACTGATACGATAAAAACTCAAAAAAATGTAATATGCCGCTTTCCGGGCACATTTGCAACATTGAAAATTTGAATCCCTGAAATTCACGCGTGTCGATCAGGCCAAAACATGTGTTCGACATGGTAAATATCCAAGAAAACGTGATCTTCCATTTTTCTGGCACGTTTGCCACTTTTCCATTTTCGAATCCCAAAAAACCATCGAAAATGCTTATTGATCAGCGAGAATGGCCTGATCTGCACGTATAAACCCATCTGCCAATTTCGCTTCGTAAATTTGAATCCCTTGGAACAACCATTTTTCATATCCGAAATCCCCGGTACGGATACATAGAAAATTTGAATCCCTCTTTGTCGATCACCCCTTTTTATGTGCTAGATTTCAAATCACAAATTTCGGATAACACTTGCCTTGCCAAATTTGCCAAGTGATCGGCCTGTGTTGGAGACATAGTTTTCAGCTGTTTTCCTATACCGATAATTATAATTTTTCGCACCAAATCTAATGATTGACCACTTTTCCGGATGTGACAAGCCAGGGTTTTACACATGGCTTTTCACATTTTTCTCGTGTCGGTTACACATTTTTGATGTACCAGATCAGTTTTTCCAATTTACCAGATTTCAATGTCATGAGTCGCGCAAGCCATTTTTCTTGATCGTGCCATGTTGATCTGTTGCTTTTTAGTGCGCAACACCGTTTTTTTACCAAATGCCAGATTTTGATGTCGTGAGTCGCGCAAGCCATTTTTGTGATTGTGTCACGCCGATCAACTATTTTTTAGTGTGCGACACAGTTTTTGGCCAAATGCCATATTTTGAAGCCATGAGTCGCGCAAGCTATTTTTTGTGATCGTGCCATGCCGATCAGCTGTTTTTGGGTGCCCGACCTTATTTTTTGGCAAATTTACTAAGTTCGGTCTCGCCGTGAGTTGCACAAGCTACTTTTTGTGATCATGCCACGCCGATCAACTGTCTTTGAGTATGCAACGCTATTTTTTTGGAACATGCCGATTTTACCAAGTTTGATCGCACCGTGAGTTGCACAAGCCATTTTCGTGATCATGACACACCAATTAGCTATTTTTGGCTGCTTGAAACGTGATTTTGCAGAAATCCATATATTTTTCCACGATGAGTTTTTCCACATGATCTGACTGACACACTTAAGAATTTTGAGCTGATTGGACCATGTCGATCATGTATTTTTACTGCGCGAGTTTTTCTGAGTCCATCAACGACGTTTTTATGATTCGATGTTACTCCAAAACTTTTCCGAACACGCCGTGATTTTACTAAATCACTTTGTGTTTTCTGATGATGTTGTTAACACTTAAGCGCGTTGCTAACCAAAATCTTGATGTGTGACAGCTTTGAACAAAAAGTGTGTCAACAGTAGAGATAACTATTTTTCTTTGAAATATAGAGTGTATTCCTATATTACACTCCTGAAGCTGGGGATTTTTCTTTCCTTGCATCTAATATTTTTAGCGCATCTATTTTTTTACTATATTTAACATTTGATATATTATTTTGAAATTTTTTAAAACAAATAATCTCTAGTAGTAATATTTTATGTTATTGTAAATGTAGTTAATACGCAATTTTTATAGAAAAAATATTGTATATTGATACAACATTACAAAAGTTTTCATACATGGCAAATTCTATTTGAACACAGAGAAATGCTGAGTAGCCCCCCATTTTTATAAAAAATATCAATGACAAAACTGCCCCTTTTCAGTTATAATTTTTTTCTAATTTTTGGTCTACCCCGTAGTGGCTCTACGTTGAATTGTATAAAACCACGCAGGGCCACTACTAGGATACTAACCTTACCCCGTAGAGCCTCTACGGGGTATGTTTAGTATCCTAGTAGTGGCCCTGCGTGGTTTCATACAATTCCACGTAGATCCACTACGAGGAGGGGTATTATTTGTTTTTTTTAAATAAACGGGGGGCTACTCAGCAAAATGACGGGTTTACTTGTTTTTACAGAATTTTATGAGGCTACTCAGCAATTAGCTGGGTTCAAATAGAATTTTCCTTCATACATATATGATATTTCAAAATTTGTTAAAACAAACATGTATAGGAGGCTCGTTAATGGCGACAGGCGGTTTTATTTCCATCTGATTTCGTTGTGCATGAGTTCTCCCTGTTCCTAATTTCATCTTCATTTCCACCAGATTTCTTCCTGAAAACCCTCAATGAATTTTCTTCGTTGATAAGACTATACCAACCTTCATCGAAACGTCTCTGCTTCGTTGATAAGCTAGTTGTTTTCCCTTTTTCTCAATCAGATCTAGGAATTCCACAAATCGATGCTTTATTTGCGATTTGAGATCGCATTACATCTGAGTACCACAATTCAACACCGATTAGGCTTCTAGCCCCAAAAATCACAAATCCTAATTTATTGCAGTTATTCTCAACTTCCTTACTGCCTACAGAGATTAATCTGTGATGCCGACAGACACCGATCTACGACAATGGTAGATCTGAGTTTCATAGCCCTCACGAAAATCAGATCTGGAAGACAAAGCGGATCAAAGAAAATTCACTTATCACAACTTCTTCCAGATCTACTTTCAGATGGTAAAAATTTGTGTAGATCGAGTTGTCTTCTCTAAATCAGATCTGGCGATTTTTCTTCGACGTACAATGGATTAAGACTTTGAGAAAGGGAGATTTGGCAAAATTTCATGCTGAAGATTTGTATCTCATATCCAATCCTAGGTATTACGTACTGAATTTGCTATTTTTCTGGTTAACAATGCTCTGCGGTATACGTTTACAATCTTGGGGGATGCTATCAGACTTGATATTTTTGGGCTTCTTTTAGCGTGCAGTTCATATGGTTTTAGGGGATACTGTTGTGCAAATATGATGATGTTGGTTTTATATTTTTATGGGTATTATTAAGCATGTTCATCCAGGAATTGGCAGTTTGGGTTCGAATTATATTATCATTCAGAAACTGTGCTTGTTTCGAGCATATTTTGAGATTTCTGCAAGTATATTTTTCATGAGTTGCATTGTTCATGGATTACAGCACTATGAAGATTTAAAATCAACAGTTATTCTGGGTATGAGCTGTGCCATTGGAATTCAAGTATGGGAGTTGTGAATTTGGTACTGGATGTTTACTTTGTATTCAGCTTTAAGCCTACATGATACTGATGTTGTTAGGTTTGATATCAGTTTAATTTCGTTGATTCTAGTCTTCATGACTTTATAAAATGGTATATGACATACTGAATTTTGATATTTAAGTAGCTGATTCGGAATTTTGAAGTTATCCATTTTATTTGGGACTGCATGTGTTTTACATGAAAGCTTGAAGTTGATTAGAGAGTTATTTCTTCTAAGATTACCAGTTCTGAAGTTTTTGGGTGCTTTGGTTCTGGCAAAAGTGGTGTTTAATGTTGCCAATTGTATTTACAAACTGGAGTTGATTCAAGTTAAGCATGAAGGCTTATGGTTTAGGTCAAGTGTCTAGAGAGTAGAGATCACATGAGTCAAGGTTGGTGCAGTCATTAAAGAAATGTGGCAATTCAATTTTGAATGAAGATGTATACAGTTTGTATATACTGCGTATATCCATATTTCGAATGGAAATAGTTTAATGCATGCAATTCTTGGTTAATGCATTCAGTTCTTGATCTAGAGTGGCAGTATCAAAGGAAGATGTCTACTGCATGCAATCTATGTTATGCAGTTTAATGCATTTTGTTTGATAAGGGTATTGAGTGATGTGGTGCTACGAGTGTATCTGAGAGGACCACTCGGCTCAGGTGGTGCAGGCCTCATCATGGGCCAGTTACTTAGATTTAGATTTACTTGTTTTTACTGTTTTCTTTATGCTTTTATTGTAGTTTGTATATTTGTTAATTTTATTAAACCAAATAAAGGCATAGAAATTTGATCATAAGGGATTCCAATTTAGTTTAGATTTGATTTTAAAAGTCTAAGAGCAATGTGATGTATATCATATATTTCATTTTAGTTATATCAAACCTTCTGAACCGGAAACAAATCGAATTATGTGTAGAGTATATTATTTTATGTTCAAGTGTCTATTTATATCATAAAGGACATGTTTCTAATTATTATATCATAAGACATTATATGCATGGTCATTTCTTTAAAAAATATCTTTGGATATTCTTGTAAAGAGAGAGTTTATATGTCATATTATACATTTCATGAAAGCTATAAATACTGACTTGAATAGATATAAATGTTAAAAAAATATAATTGCAAATTTTCATAAAACTCAAAGTGTCTACAAGCTATTATTTTTTAAGTATACTTTATTTATTTATTTAATGCACTCTCTAGAAGAGAAGTTTAGAAATGTATATATGCAGTTATAAATTAATCTATGATAAGCTATACCATAACTAATGTTCAAAAGTAACATTTGAGGTAGAGGAATAAAATTTAACAACTTGAAGTTGTTTATATATTTTATTTGAACTAGAAGTTCTGTGCAGTTCCAAACCAAATGTTTTGAACATTATCATGTAGTCTCAAATGATTCACATTGACATGGATCTATAAAAAGAAATTAATAGTTTCGATCCCTGCAACAGTTCGTTCTAAAAATCACCGACTCAAACGAGAAAGAATATGCAAATTTATAATATATTTGTAATACGTGGATGTACATATATATCCACATATGTAAATGTTCAACTAACAAGCTGAAGCTTGTTATGAGCTCATCTTATAGATTACGCATAGATATTATTTTGTAATTCAAAAGGTTAGTCAACATAAATATTAAATGACCTGAAGTCATGCATATATTCAAATGATCTATGTAATTAGAAATTTCCTCCAAGTTACTAGATCAATGAAAGTGAATAAGTAATATAATATGAATACATCTTATCAACTAATAAAAACATTATCCTCCTACAATTGAAAACATATAATGTATTGCTAGTAATAATGAATCAAAAATGAGAATCCAAAGATGGTTATTATTTAATGGGGCAATGTTTTTTTAGCAAAGCCAATTTGTTTTCAAAGTGACCATAAACACTTATTATTATAACAAATAATAATTACAAATAATATAAGAGATTAACTGATTACCGAACTAATACAATCGGTTTTTAAGGTGGACCGTCAATCATAGTCGATTTCTAAGGTGGTCCGTCAACCACCATCCAATCTAGATTACAACATTGAAGCTAGTCACTTTTTCTAGACTACAATAACGCACTTTCTCCATGCAGGGAATTACATACATTATCAATTCAAAAATATTACAATAATATACACTTGAATATAAAACAAGCTAACAGGACAACAAAAAGTAATCCATAGCAGCTAACTACACCTAGCACCGCTACCCCCAAAATGTAATTTTACATTGCTAGAAAAGATGAACAGCATAGCAACCCACCTCAACATTCCAAGTACTATTACATGGACCAAACAGGAAGGCCAGAAAATGTTTCCAAGAAATATCAAATCTCAAAAGCAAAGTTCTAACGACCTGTATTATTAGTCAATTTAAAATATGGATTTAAATATGTTTAAAAGGATTTTTACATGGATAAGTCTAATTTGAATTTCAAAATTTCAATGAATATTGAATTGAAAGACATGAGTAAAATTTGAAAATGAATTATAACTTGGTTTTATATTTTATTAGGATTAAAACAAGGCTAATAAACTTTTAAAATCAATTCAAAAGTAATTTTATTGAAATTCAATAATTGGATATCATTTTTAAAACCTAAAAATAAGCATTTTTTGAATGGTCTCCAAATCCGACGAGACCAGTTTCAATGGATGCAGATTAGTGAAATATAGAAGGATTTAAAATTTCGTATTGATTGTACTTACAGTTTTATCATATGAGTTAAAAACATGTAGAAATTTTGTTAAATACGTTTGACTTGAAATTAATCAGTTTTGGGTAATATTGAACAAATTGAAAATATTGATAAAATGGTAAAAAAAAAACAACCTTAATGACCTATTAACAGGTACTAATGGTTTTATAGAGCTCAAACTAATTTAAATTAGAGATAACATCTTCCTAACGAAGCACTTAAGTGCAAATTTAAAATTAAATTAAGATAATCAATTCCCGTTTCACCATTTCCAATACCCTCCCATAATGATACAACACACCACCCATTCACATGGCTCCCTCCACACTTGTCCATTTCTCATATTTCACTCCTTCCTATGTATTTAGGCATATGGTAGTGAGAGTTGTCCATTTGTTTCATTTCCTTTTCACTTAAGCTTCCATTTCCTTTCTCCTTCCTTCACCTTAGCCCCGCGCCACCTCCCACCTTAACACCACCCACCATTATCCCTCATCCCCTCCCTTCGACCAACACCATCCCCATCCTCCCCTCCTAGCACAAGCCGTGGGGCCCATTCCCTAAAACCCCTTTCTCCCTTTTTAAAAATCCAATTTTTACACCATTTCTCCCCTTCTACACAACCCTGCACCCCTAGCACCCTACTACTCCTAGATTCTCAGGCACCACTTCCTTTAACCCGTAACAACCCAGGTCATGACCAAACCCCTCGCCTTAGGCCAAGCTTAAGTGAAAATCCCACCTTTCTTTCTTATAAGTACTATATATATACGCACATCTGTATATATGTAGTTGGAAGTGTTTTGGTTTTTGAGGATTACAACTTTAGTTGTTAAGTGTAATTTAAGAAGCAGCAATCTAGGAAAATTCTTACACTATAGAACGGAGGAGTGGATAGCTGTGGTGAGAAACCCTTACTCACTTTTGATTAACTAGTTTTGGTAAAAATAGTTAATAAATTTGTTGGTGAAAAGTCGCTATGTGATTGATATATATTGATGCTGAAGGGTGTGATTGGCATGTTAACAATGGTTAATGGTTAAGTTGGCAAGTGGTTGAGTTAATTACTTTGTAATAAAGAAAATTGATTCATAATGTTCACTTAGCAGGTAAAGAAATTATTGGTAAATATGTGACATTGGATGGATGCGTGGCATCGTTGATATGAGTTGTTATTGATTATGGTATGAATGATCATCTAAATGTGTTGTGAGTTAACGTGGTTTCGTTTTGCTAGTTATGAAAATTAATTGTTAATGCGGTTTAATACCTTAATTAATAATGGGTTGATTAGGTATTAAGTGTTAATGATCTTAATGTTTATGCTGATAATGCCACTAGATGGTAGTTGGATGTTAATAGTTGTTAATAATTATTATTGGATGCTAACGATGTGTGAAATCCATATAAATTGAATTATATGGTGACTGGTTGAATTTTATTCCAGTTTGGAATTAATCTGAATACTTTATTAATAAAATATTCAGTGAAAAATAAAAGTTTGAATTTTAAATTCAAAATAATCTGGATAGGTAGATTAAGTCATTACGAATAGTTTTCGTAAAAGTAAGAATTTGATTTAAACTTGTTTTAAATTAATAAAGGCATGTTTTCAAATTTAAATTGAAAATGAATAATAATTTCAAAAAGTGAAGTTTGGTAAATATTTTAATAAGATTTTATTTTCCAAATTATCTTATTTATTTTTGTAATGGACTTCAGGAAAATTTGGACTTCAAATATTAAGTTTTAAAAAATAATATTATTTTAATCATTTAAAAAATATTAAAATGATTAAATAAAGGAATACTTGATTTTAAAGAGAAATAATTGAAATATAGTTTTCCAAAAATAATGATATATGTGATGTATAATTAATACATTTTTTGGAAGTAATTCAATTTAATTTTAATTATAATTCAAAATTTTGTCTGAATAGGACTTTTCGCGCAACGATAGTTCGTGAATTTCGACCATTAGCTTTAAATTGACATACCGGGAGATCCAACGGCAAATTTTCCTGAAACGAAGTTTGTTGGGTTCAAAAATGAATAGGGTTTTCAAATGTAATAGAATGTTTTAAAATCCAACGAGTAGATTTTAAAATAAGTTCAAATCTATTTTTGAAAATGTCACTACAAAAGCAGTTCAATGACCGTAGTTGGAAATCGACTGAAATGGCCATATAAATATTATTAAAAAACAAGGAAAAATTATGATAAATGATAAGCAATGATTTTAAAGGGCTTCGAGCAAGAATTGTGAAGCTTTGAACTATGATTTGGATTTTTAGACTTTTGACCTGATTTATTAAACATAGTAAATAACTATTTTGACATTTAGTTTAAAATTAAAATAAAAGGTTTCGAACTTTATTCCGATTGATTTGAATAGAAATAATCTTCAAATATTTCAATATTGGATTCCCTAGTTATACGGTTTTTTTTTTTTTTTTTTTTTTTTTTTTTTGAGAAATTTGGAAGATAATTATATCGTTATTCCATATACGATATTTGTTGATTTCAAAATTTGATGTTAAATATAAGTTTATATGTTTCTATTTAAAGACTTATATTTGATATCAAATTGGATTTTGGGTTTTGTCTTCAATGATGACTTAAATAACATCTATTCTTTAACCCAACTTAAGATAGGATTTGCTTGCAAAGTTAAGTAATCATTGAAGAATGATTTGGAAGATTTAAAACTAAGTTAGAGTTTTAATAAAAAATTGAGTAAATATTTGAGTGAATGAAATGGTAATGGGATTTTTATTTAGGTAATAAACTTTGTGTTAATGGTTAAACTGAAATCAAAGAATAATCCTAAATTGTATGAAACTTATGATATCTCTTGCATTCTCCACACGCTTCAAAAATGCGCTAGTTATTCAGAAGTACTGGGTTTCAACCCATTCTGGATAACTGTACGATGATTCTATGAAGATATCGAAGATGGTGGTTGAAGACTGGGGATGTTCACAATGTTTGGATTATTTTTGATGCTCGAGTCATGCACCCATTACGAGATTATATTATGACAGAGGTCCGGATGTACTTGGAGATTTTCTGGATTAGCAAGGGCATCTCTCCTTTGTTGGACGAGAAATAAGGTGCCTTCAGTTTTGTTCAGACCCAGAACGGACTTGTAAATGGATGTGTTTCCGACGTTGTATTTTACAACATAACCAATTGGTTCTATTGATGTTATATCAGTTGTGGCGGAGAACTTATTCCCTTAGCTTAACACCCTCCTCTGGGACTTATTTACTCATGGGGTTATATATTAAAAGACACCAATTATACATTCGGAATTTACAGTGTGGCAATCTAAGTGCTGACAGATCAAAGCATTTGTTGAAAAACAGAGCTTTGTGGATAATGATCAAAACATGGCTGATATAGAGTAGCTTTGTGTTGAAATGTGACTTCGACAAGCCTCACAACCCGTGAATGGCCGAAAACATGATGATGGACTGTAGACTAAGAACTATAGTTTCCTTCTAACTAAAAATTAATGCCATGGTATAGAGCCCAGGTAAGTTTACTTATGTGGATGATGGATGAGGCGCCTCAGATAATAGTCAAATATGACCAGGACGACTATCAAATACGAACGGGGAACGTTATGTTCAGGAGAAACCCGAACTCACCCGGAATTGGAGGACCGCCTGTACCGCTCCGAAGGATCAAATGTGTGTTAGTCTGGACATCTTGCTAGAGATGATCTGAACGGTTAATGAAGATCCATTGCCTTGGTCATTGATGGAATCCCACTTCCAATACGAGCTTTGTATTTTCATTTGTAACCTAATAGCAAACATAATGGGACGAGGGCATTATGCGAGCTAAAATATATACATTTACCTTCGAAAGTGTTTTTGACACTATGCACTAGTGATGATAAAAGTGAATTTATCTTATCAAGCATGTTTGGATATTATAAAGTAAAACTCTATCGTCCGATTTGTGTTGCATCGTGTGATGGTTCTTGTGTCTTATAATGGCTTTATTTTTCAAAAAGCATTGCGAGTTGTTTATGATTGGTATTCTTGTGGAAAAAACCAATCTGGGTTATACGGCAAGGTCCTATGATTTACCCAACTTTAAAATAAAGTAAATAACAGTTTTAGTTCTTACACCAGTCCCATGACTGGCTTGGAGTTTATTGTTTGTCCCTAAACTATGTGTGCCCATAATGTCTCATATGGATAGCTAGTAGTTAAGGTTTTGCAGATATGTCTTGGAGTCATTTTAGGGTAGGATTCTGGATTATGGATGGAGCTATATTCTTGATTATTTCATAATTTTCCGCTGAGTGTATTTACATTTTTGTTGTGTATTATTATTTAATATTCTTTGATGCTTGTGATCTACTCTGATATATTCTTGTACTCTAATGTAAAATTATTATAATAACAATGAAATATTATTTTTGTGTTTTTTCGGATGTTTTGTAAGCCAAAACGGTTCAAGGACCTTTGCCTTCTGGATCAGACTTGTGTGGCTTGTGGTCGATTCAATGGTAGGAATTTTCAGGTTGTCACATCTGGTAATATGGCTTTGGTTGACAAAGGTTTGCAAGTACGACTAATTGGAACAGGATGAAAAGAATCGTCAGAGGTGGGATTAGTAACATCCTATAAAAGAAAATTCATTAGCGATAAGGTTAGTAATACCCTAGAATGAGTTGAGATTATCATGTGAGGACGAACGTATTTTTGATTTTCACAATGTTGGCAAATTTGGTTTTGAATAAAATATTCTGGAATATATAAAAAGTATATTTCATATGCTAAAAGGGTTATGTTTTGATAATGCTAAAAATTCAAAAGACAAAATAATCAACGAGTTGATTTCTATTTCGTTGTGATAATTAGTACAACTAAGGAAGGGAAAATATAAATATATATTTGGATAAGTCTAGCCATTAGTATAAGAAAATTTAATTTAGATGTAAAAAAATGGTTGAATATACAAATCAAATTAGTTGGTTTAAAAGTGAAACTTCTTGGTCCTTTTAACTAGAAACCTATAGTAAACATACAGGTTTAAAAGGGTTAGTTTAAGCTTATGTCCTAATTTGAAACTCTTTATATAAATTGCAGAGGTGTAATCAACTCCGGTTAAGTAGTACTTGACACAATTTCTAGAGTCTTATGCATCTTGTAGTTCCTCCGACAGCTTGGAGAGTAGTTTATCATCCTTACAACTCAAACATAGCATATATATTTCTTCCAGTTACGGTTGTTCCAGTGAGTAGATGTATGATGTCACTTCATCTTTTCGACCCGTAGAGGTCTTAGATTCTGACTCAGATTCATAGGATACTTCCATTGACTTAGATTCAGACGAGCCTGAGTATTCGGGAGCCAATGACGATTGGGCGTTAGCTGATGACGAAGGATTTGAGTTTGATGTCGATTACCACATTATGATGGGGGATCCAGTTCTTGTAGCACCACCAGTGATGGACATTCAGCCACCCCCGATGGTTGAGATTGTTCCCGACTATGTTACCGAGATCATTCCTGAGGTTGTGCATTATGAGCCTGAGTTAGATTTTCCTGCCCTACAGCAGCCAGAGTTGGACGGACTGGTATGTAATGAGCAGCAGTTAGGACAGGAGATGTATGTTGTGTCAAAGGACTTAGCACATCAGGTAGTACCCGAGGATCCACCAGTATGGGATATAGCCCCGGAGATAGATGAGTTGATTGAGCCAAGGACCAATCCAGATATTGATGAGGCAGGTTATGATGCTGATAACAAAGAAGACCCTGACGATCTGGTAGTATATTGGTCCGATCATGAGAGTGATGACGACAAGCCTGATGTGAAGTGACCCACCATTTATATTCAATTATTAATATCAATTATTGTCCTGATTTAATATCAGATGATACTTGGATCACTTACTTAATAGGTTTCCCCTATTAAGTCCCCAAGATCACTTACACTTCAATATACACATATTAGTTCAGTTGGACTACAAGCTTCTTTATTCACATATTTGATGAATTTTAATAGAATTTGTAACGGTAGTTGTTTATTTACAAAACAGATCTCATAGGTCATTCAAATTAAAACCATTGCTATTCTGGTTCCAACTTTATAGTTTAATCTTGACATGTTTATAAATAAACTATCCCTTAAAATTCATAGATTTATAATTATATAGCAAAAACCTATTAGAAAATATATTGCAAAAGGAAAGAGTAAACTTGGGTATTAAGGCTTCTGGGCTTATCCACATGCACAGGATGCACACATTCACAAATCATCTAAGACCTACTCCCAGGGATTTCCAGTAACTTTCATATGCATAAGTGGTAAAATTATAAGGGTACTAGATAATATAAAAGTATAAAATAGTGAATATCATATGAAATCCCGTAGAGGCATTTCCTCAAACACATGGTAAAGTGTATGATGAAATGACTTGTTCAACTAAATAGCTCTTTAAAGAAAGTAATTTTGCACTATCTTATAGGTGGTGTTTTACCTATACACATACACATATCAAAACTTTGCAATTTTTTTTATTTCAGATTTTATACTTGTGCTAAGCTATACTATGCTTATGCAGTAAAAACACATGTATTTGATCCACATGTCTTATAGTCTGTGCAACTTATACATGTCTATAGCAGATGTATGCACAAGCATATGTTGATATGTGGGACACCCCACGTCCGTTAATGTCACTCATTAAGAGAATGCATTAAGTTTCGTGAAGCATTATAGGTAAACAGAAACAGAAACATTACAAGGCAGATATAAAGTAGTAGTGGAATTAAAAACTTTATTAATCATAATGCATCGTAGTTCGAAACATGGTTACATCATATGTCTGAAATGCATAAAACCCAGCACATCATTAAAACTTCTGTCTTGTACTTGAAATATCATAGTACAATAATAAAAGAAGCATAATCCCCAAAACATAGCCATATTAGAGAGAAACGAAATCGAGCAATACATCTAAGCAGCTCAAGCAAGATGAAAGAAGAGAATCTAAATCAAGCCCGAGTATTCCCACCCTGAGAATCTGGGGGGGGATGAGAGAAAAGAGGAAACAAAATGGGTCAGACATAAAGTCTAGCAAGTCCAGTTTACTTTAGCATGAAAATAAGTAAAAGCATCATGACAGACATATAAACTGGAGAGTGAGATAACGGTGTCATAAGGCAAGTATAACAGGATAAATAGGATAACAGAAATGGATATGTTGCGCTTATTAAGTACATTTCTCTGCACCAACACTAGTATAACTGAAATGTAACAGGATTACATACTCCCTAATTGCTAAACAGAAAAGAGATGATCCTAACAGAATTATAATGGTAGTTTTAGGTGTACTCTAGTAATGGGTTCTAACCCAAACAGAATTAACCGATGCCTAAACAGAAATAACAGATGTTAACTCAAACAGAAATATAAGTACCCCACTGAAACTGATAGGACTAGATGTACCCTAATGACTACCCTTCCCCAATCGATCGGCTTCCTATTCCGTAAATACCCTGTGTCGGACCCACAGTATGGTGTGTTACTTACTAAAGTGGCAACCTACAGAGGACACAGACCTATTTACTGGTGCTACAACGGCTTATTTTCCTAGATACAGGCCGTACTAGTGCACACACATGAGTTTGTTGAAATACGCCAGTACACACCTCCTCTCATATGAACCTCTTACAATCAGTTCAGTAAGCGTGCCCCGACCCCTACCTAGTGCGGGGTCCCCCTTTAATACCAGAATGGGTTACTGACTAATATGGGTCCACACAAAAGATGACACAAGCCAACCTATATAGATCTTGTGTCCCAAACTAACTAGGATTTTGACAGGTTTTGCCTAACAGATTTAATAAATTCACATAACCCCTTACAAATTTACGGGTTAAACTTTAAAGTTAACAAGTCCATATAACCCCAACAGATTTAACATGTTAAGTTTTCTAAATTAACAGGTTCGTATAACCCTGTAACACCCCATGTCCATTAATGTCACTCACAAAGGGAATGCATCAATGTCCATGAAGCGTTATTGTTGTATAGAACAGAAAAATTACAAGAATAAATAAATAAAACAACACAGCGGAAGATAAAACTTATTTCATAGCATCATAACTCAAAACAAGCTTACATAAGTAGTTTCCGAAACCATTACAACTGGATCAATAGTCTTTTCCAAACACTTCAAAGTACATAAAGAAGCAAATACTTAAATAACATAAATGCATAAATCCCCACTGAGCATAAGCAAAGCCATAAAGATGAGTGAGTCCAAAGCGATACATCTACTCTTTTCAAGTAACTGAACGAAATCGGCACTAAGCTGTAGTATTCCCTCCTTGCAAACATGAGGGGGGGGGGGGGAAGGAAAGAAAAAAGGTGGAAACAAACGGGTCAGACATAAAGTCTGGCGAGTCCATTAAGTTTAACATATAATAGGTAAGGTAAATGATCAAGACATAAATAGACATCATGATATGGCTGTAGCATAGATAAGGGAGATAAATAGATGGACAAGATGATTTCGTTCCTAAGTACTAAGACAATCCTACACCTTGCCTAAGTGAACAACCCTCCAAGTACTAACCCCAAAGACCAAAGTCAACATCAGACTAGCACACAAAGGACTATCCAACTCAACCAACATGTATTTCGTTACACTGCACTTTTGCTAAGTTAACCACATTACTTAATTACACTGCACATCTACTAGTCTCTTTTACTCAAGGTTAATCCATTCCCACTAATTGTACCCACATGACAAACTTGGTAGTTACTTCTACCTAGCTGCTATCGTAGGTGCCGGCTTGCTCCTAACACTGCTTAGGCACCCTTACTCTACGCATTCGATCGGCTCCCTAAACCCTGTAATCACCCGTGTTGGCCCCACAATGGTGTCTATCACTCCCCAAAGTGGAAACCCCGACAACAACATGAAATGCAAGGTCATACCTACACGATGCAACAACGTCTTACCTACCAGCCCGGACCCATGCACGCATATGAACCCGTTGGACTTGCGTTGCCACCGCTATTCACGTTTTGACCTTTTATATTCAAGCCCAGTAAGCGTGTCTCAACCTCGGCCTAGTACCGGGCCCAATTAGATCCTCAAACGGGTTACTGGTTGAAACGGGTCCCCTTCCGACACAAGCCGCCCATCTATGCTTGGCCCCAGCTAGGTTTTTCTCCCACTTAACCATTTTAATTTAAATGTCCGTGTCTTACACATGCTACGGTTAAGTCCATATTTACATGTCATAATTTACATGCCCTATCTTATTTTGGTTAAGTCCATATTTACATGTCATAATTTATATGTCACCCCACTTAACCCTATAACCACACCCATGTCTTATTATGGTTAGTATTCCTTAATTCATTCCTTATGACGAACGGTGCACGACCACCCACATCAAACCGAACACTTTGTGGCCGATGGATTTGCCGGGCGGTTACGGGTAGTCTTACGCCACAAACTGGGTCTAACCTCGTGTCACCCATCATTACACCTACAATTCATGCCTTTGGCCTTTCACATTAGACGTCCAATTGTGGCAGCTGGATTTTTTCGGGCGGTTCCGCCCAGTCTTACAGCACAATTGTGCCTAACCTCGTGTCAAAGGTTTATTAATAATCATATTTCACCAAAACCCCAATTTTCATGTCATGTGCTTCCAATTCAACATATAATCATGTTTACACTTTTTGCCTATTCCAAATTTTCATTAATTATACTAATTACATATTAACTAGCCTCAATTACGAATTTTCAATTATAGGCAATTTCACCAATTCCATGTAATTCATACCCAAATATGCCAATTTCACATATTATCCAATTATCCAATAATATCCAATTTTCCATATTTCCCATATTCCCAATATTCCCCATCGTTCCCTCGTATTCGCATTCGCGCGTATTTTTAATATAGGCTCGAAGGTAGCCTAGATCCACAAATAAAAGGAATAGGGTAAGAAGAGAGAATCAATTCATAGAAAATTGGAATAAAACATCATCATGAAATAAAGAGGCATATAGACTGGCATAGAGGCATAATAAAAGATTCAACATTAATAAACTGATAAAAGGTATGAACTTTACATAGAAACATAGGCATATGATGACATGAATCAAAAAGGTGAAGACTTGGTGAGACTTTCATTACAAACATATAAATGAATCCTTTTTACAACTTTTCATGTTACTTTAAAACCTATTATATTGTGAAAATAATTGTACTCACCTTTCGTGGCAAAAGAAATAATTATAAACTGAAATTGATGTAGAAACGTTGCGGTGATGTTGATTGATCTTCTTTAATTGTTGTTGAAGCTCTAAACTTTGATTTGAATTGTGTATGAACAATTGAGATTTGATTAGAGGCGGCGGCTAGGGTTTAGGTGAGAGAGTTTGAAAGCATAATGGTGTCTTAGAAATTGTGTAATGAATTAGGGTTAGGTTGATGATATATTTATAGGTATAGGAAGTTATTTAGGCCTTAGGATTAACCCTAAAACTGATCTGGACCATCAAAAATTGTCCCAGGCCCAAAAATTGCACCACGCAGCAAAACTGGCCGAACCAGGTTCGAATTTTCGAGTCTAGAAAACCTAGGGAGGTCGACCCCCTGGTCGACCTACCCGATCAGGTCGACCCCCAGGTCGCCGGAATTTTCTCGCTCAGCCTGGGTGCCTGAAATTTTCGAATTTGAATTTTAATTTTCTGGCTGGGTTTAACTTTAATTAATTCTGCTTTGCTTAATTACTCAAACTTTTGAGGCCTATAACTTCCTCATACGAAGTCCGATTTACGCAAACTCGGACTTTATCTCAAGCAGAATTTTGAGACGATCGCAATGGTGCAACCCATTTCCCTTCATTCCTCTTTTAAAAATTAAGTGTTCTTAAATTTAGTTAGTTCGATCATTAAAAATTCGGGGTGTTACATTCTCCCCTACTGAACGGATTTCGTCCTCCAAATCTCTAAGTCAAGAAGAATGTATCCTACCATCCAATCATCCATCTACTCAACCATCAACCACTAACAACCATGGTCCTTAAAAGATTTCTAATGATTTTCATGTACATATGCATAGTGTGTGTATATGTTCGTATACTAATGCAAAATCAGGCGGTCCACTTATTCAGTCGACCTCCTTAATGCAAATAATGATAGTGCCATGTATCCACCATGTATGCAAAGAACCCTTTACATATCATTAATACATGTGTGCACAACCATTCATTTAAATGCAACATCCATATGATACACACATTTAATGTACATTCATTTTACTAAATACATCCATTTATATGCAATATGCAATTATGAAAGTGACTGAGCCGATCTAGTGCCTAAACTGTGTGTATATGCGTCCACGAGCAACCACTAGCAAACACTTGCATCCACATGCATCCACCATACATAACATGCCTCAAACACATGTTTCAACCATAGGACTATCCTATCTAAAGGTCAAAGATACTAGCGAGAGGACATACTAAAGATAGAACAAGTACAAGCTAAGCGATAAAGGAGAAATTAAAATACATACCCTCGAAAAGAAAAGGGTACAATGAGTGCAACTTCTCTTTTGTCTCCCAAGTTGCGTCGCTCTCATCATCTCCCCATTGCACTTTGACTAGCTTGACCTCTCAATTCCTTAAGTTTGTAATCTCCGACCCAAGAATGCGTGTAGGAGCTCGTCGAATCGTTGCATCACGCTCTATCTCCACCTCTCTAAGAAAGCTCGGCTCTACCACCTCCGCGGTCTCATGCAAGCACTTCCTCAAATGTGATACATGGAATACGTCGTGTACACCACTAAGTCTCTCGGGCAACTCCACTCTATACGCCATCTGTCCAATCCTCTCCTTAATAGGGAACGCCCCTGCGAACCTTGGTGTTAACTTCCCAACGGACCCAAACCGAACAACATTCCGTAGTGGAGACACCTTGATAAAGACCATGTCCCCAATATCAATTCAAGATCTGTCCTCCTCTTGTCCGCATACGATTTCTGCCTATCTTGCGCTGTCTCTATCCTCCTTCGAATCAAATCGATCTTTTCTGAAGTCTCTCTAATCATATCGGGCCCAAGTAAGATCTTATCCGTAGATTCCCACCAACATGTAGGTGAACGACAAGGCCTTTCATAAAGAGCCTCCAAAGGTGCCATGCCAATGCTAGACTGAAAACTATTATTATATGCGAACTCCACCAAAGGAAGATGCTCCTCCCATGTACCTCCGAAGTCTAAAACACATAGCCTCAAAAGGTCTTCTAGAATACGATTCACCCTCTCGGTCTGGCCGTCCGTCTGAGGATGATATGCGGTGCTCAAACATAACTGAGTCCCTACTACCTCTTGCAAGCTCTTCCAAAACTCGCTAGTAAAGATAGGATCGCCATCGCTCACTATGCTAGAAGGAACACAGTGCAAACGAACTATCTCTCGAATGTATACGGAGGCTAAACATGGAGCAGTCTTCTTACTCTTCACTGGAATGAAATGGGCGCTCTTAGTAAGTCTGTCTACCATGACCCAAATCCCCGTATTACCCTTCCTCGGTCTCGGTAACCCATCCACAAAGTCCATCGAGACACTCTCCCACTTCCACTGTGGGACCTCCAATGGGTGAAGCAACTAGCTAGGCTTCTTTTGCTCTGCTTTTACTTGTTGGCACACCAAGCATCTAGCGACAAACTCGGCCACATCCTTCTTCATACCGGCCCAAAAGTAAACTCGTCTCATGTCCATGTACATCTTGTCCCCGCCGGGATGAATGGTCATATTCGAATGATGTGCATCATCAAGAATGGTCTTCCTCAAGTTCTTGTCTCGCGGTACACAAAGTATACCGTCCTTACGTAACCAACCCTTATCATCTAGGGTATACCTACTGAGATGGCTCGATGACTCCCACCTTATGAGCTTCTCTACCAACTCAACCAAATGTTGGTCATCACGCTGTGCCTCACCAATCCATCCAAAAAGCGTAGGTCTGGCCTCTAAGGATGCTAGCAAACCGGGTACAAAGTCAATGGAAGGTCTAAAGTCAAACGTAGAGATGAATTCTAAGCTTTGCCGCTCAACAAACAACAGACTCAAGGGCAACCTTTTCCTACTTAAGGCGTCTGCCACCACGTTACCCTTGCCAGGGGCATATGCTATCTCGAAATCGTAGGACGCTAAGAATTTCATCCACCATTGCTGCCTT
This sequence comes from Allium sativum, assembly GCA_030737875.1. NCBI lineage: Eukaryota > Viridiplantae > Streptophyta > Magnoliopsida > Asparagales > Amaryllidaceae > Allium > Allium sativum. The sequence continues at coordinate 745,521,444 of CM060921.1, forward strand.
AAGTTCAAGTCCTTCTGAGAGAACAAGTATTTTAGCGATTTGTGGTCTGTGAACAATTCGAATTTCTCTCCAAGAAGATTATGGCGCCAAGACTTAAGCGCGAAAATAATAGTGGCCAACTCTAGTTCATGTGTAGGGTAATTTCTCTCATACACTCTCAACTGCCTTCCTCCATAGGCTATTACCCTCCCCTCTTGCATTAAGACTGCACCTAGTCTTGTCCCACAAGCATCAGTATAAATGGTAAATGGCTTACTCCCATCTGGCAACACTAAGGCTGGGGTTGTGGCCAAAGCTCTCTTTAAACGTTGGAACACATCATCACAATCTACGTCCCACGTGAAAACTAGGTTCTTCTTCGTCGAGCGTGTCAATGAGGCTGATATCTTTGCGAAGTCCTTGATAAACTTCCTATAGTAGCATGCCAACCCCAAGAAACTCTTCACCTCGGTAGCATTTTTTGGGACCTTCCAATCTTGGATGGCCACCACCTTCGCGGGATCCATAGCTATCCCTTCATTGGAAACCATGTGCCTTAAGAATCGCACTTCCTTCCTCCAAAAGTGACATTTAGAAAATTTAGCTTTAAGGTTATGCACTCGAAGGGTCTTCGACACTTCCCTAAGATGTAGGGCATGCTCTTCCTCGCTCTTAGAAAAGATCAAGATGTCATCCACAAAGACCACCACGAATTTATTAAGGTACTCCCTAAACACCCAACTCATCAAGTCAACAAAGTATGCGGGGGCATTTGTCAAACCGAAGGGCATTACAAGCCACTCATAGAAACCGTCCGGAGTCCTAAAGGCGGTCTTGTCTACGTTATCCTCAGCCACTCTCAACTAATGGAAACCAATGGCTAAGTCCAACTGCGAAAACACTGAGGCGCCAACTAACTGATTGAAGAGATCGTCAATCCTCGGCAGTGGGTGCCTATTCTTCTTTGTAAGCTTGTTAAGTTCTCTATAGTCCACACAAAGTCTAAGGGACCCATCCGCATTTGTGGAAAATACTACTGGAGCACCCCACTCCAATATACTACGTCTTATGAATCCCTTCTCAAGCAACTCCCTACTTGTTTATTGAGCTCCCTTCTCTCACGAGGAGCCATGTGGCTTACTGGCAGAGATACTAGTTTTGCATTGTCTACAAGATAAACACGAAATTCTAACTCACGTTTTGGCCCTTACCTTATCAAAGACATCAACATATTCACGGACAACACGAACAGAATGTAAATCGTCATTGGATGCGTTAAGTGACTCAAGATAACTAAGCATCAGTGATCCTCTATGGTCGCAAGAAATATCAAGGGTCTTTCCACTATGAGTCAGCAATTTTACTACCCTTCGTTCACAATCTATGATGGCACCATATCAGGCTAAACAATCCATCCCTAGAGTGAACCCATAGCCCATGAAACCAAGCACAAAAGCATTACATTCAAAACCAACGCTTAAGATAAACAATCTCAAATCCCTACAAACCATGGATAAATGAGCCGACCCACCAATAGGATTTGAGACTACAAAGGGATCCACAATGAGACTAGTATTTAAGTGCAGTGTTTCAACTAATGATGTAGAGATAAACGAATGTGATGCGCCAGAATCGAATCAAGTATGGACAGGATGATCAAACAAGAAAATCAAACTTTCAACAGAAATTTTTCTACCTTCTTCCTGTCCCGGAGCCATGAGAGCATGAACCTGCCCTCCCGAAGTTGAACCTGCTCTCTGTCCTTGCTTCTTAGGACAGTCCTTCACAGCATGACCCGCATCACCACAATGATAACAAGCGAACTTCTTCGTCTTCCTACAGTCTTTGTTCAAATGGCCTGGTTTCCCATAGTTGTGACACTTCCTCTTTTCTTTACCACCTTTCTTTTGTTGTTGGGCTTTCTTTGGATCCTCCTTCTTATCTTGCGGCCTAAAAGTACTTACACCCTTCACTTATTCATGCATGTATGCCATATCAACAAGCTTTTCATACGTAGCCCCCAATGGAATATGGGACATAGCCAAACTGTGAAGCGATTCATTTAGGCCCTTTGCAAACCTCAAGGCCTTCTTGTGAGGCGTATTCTCCAACTCTAGCCCAAATCTCGCCAACTTATTAAATTCGGTCACATACTCTTTCACAGTCAAGTTTTTCGGCTTCAATGTCAAGAACCTCTCCATGTACATACTCTCCTCAGCCTGGGAAAGGAATTTCAACACACACCTTCCCCTAAAATCTATCCACGTCTCTACAGCACGCTCTCCATTAGTAACCTCCCATCAAAATGAAGCTTCGTCCTTCATCAACCAAGCAGCCAATTGGACATTCTTACAATCATCCAAATCAAAAATGCCAAACAGATCCTCCGCTTCTTTTAACCAATTTGCAGCTTCAACGAACGTTTCAGACCCACTAAAAGATTTTCCACCCATCGAACGAAAGTCTTTACATATCTTGGAGAAAGCATCTCCATGCGGAGGAATGACTGGAGCTGGGGGAGGATGAGGAGGAACATCGGCCGGACCCGCGGGAGCGGCCCTACCCTCGAGATATTGACGAAACCAACCGGGTACATGAACACCCTCTGGTATCTCAGATGCTCCAGACAAGCTGAAAATAAAAAGAAAGAGTTTCAAAACAGGGGAAGTGAAAGTGAGATGTATGGCTTGCGGGGATTATGCTCTTTAAAATAAACTTTCGTTGAAAATAGTTTCTTTAAAACAAGTTTTTGAAAATACTTTCTAGGAAAATAATACTTTTGAAAACACTTTTCAAAACTTTTAATCTGTTCTTGTAACCATAGCTCTGATACCACGTGTAACACCCCATGTCCATTAATGTCACTCACAAAGGGAATGCATCAATATTCGTGAAGTGTTATTGTTGTATAGAATAGATAAATTACAAGAATAAATAAATAAAACAACATAGCGAAAGAAAAAACTTATTTCATTGCATCATAACTCAAAACAAGCTTACATAAGTAGTTTCCGAAACCATTACAACTGGATCAATAGTCTTTTCCAAAAACTTCAAAGTACATAAAGAAGCAAATACTTAAATAACATAAATGCATAAATCCCCACTGAGCATAAGCAAAGCCATAAAGATGAGAGAGTCCAAAGTGATACATCTTTTCAAGAAACTGAAAGAAATCGGCACTAAGAAGTAGTATTCCCTCCTTGCAAACCTTAGGAGGGGAGGAAAGAAAAGAGGTGGAAACAAACGGGTCAGACATAAAGTCTGGCGAGTCTAGTAATTTTAACAAATAATAGGTAAGGTAAATGATCAAGACATAAATAGGCATCATGATATGGCTGTAACATAGATAAGGTAGATAAAAAGGATGGACAAGATGATTTCGTTCCTAAGTACTAAGACAATCCTACACCTTGGCTAAGCGAACAACCCTCCATGTACTAACCCCGAAGACTGAATTCAACATCAGACTAGCACCCAAAGGACTATCCAACTCAACCAACATGTATTTTGTTACACCGCACTTTTGCTAAGTTACCCCACGTTACTTAATTACACCGCACATCTACTAGTCTCTTTTACTCAAGGTTGATCCCTTCCCACTAACTGTACCCACATGACAAACTTGGTAGTTACTTGTACCTAGCTGCTATCGTAGGTGCCAGCTTTCTCCCAACATCGCTAAGGTACCCTTACTCTACCCATTTGATCGACTCCCTAAACCCTGTAGGCACCCGTGCCGGCCCTACAATGGGGTGTATCACTCCCAAAAGTGGCAACCCCGATACCAACATGAAATGCACGGCCATACCTACATGATGCAACAACGTCTTACCTACCATCCCGGACCCATGCACGCACATGAACCCGTTGGACTTGCGTTGCCACCGATATTCATGTTTTGACCTCTTATATTCAAGCCCAGTAAGCGTGTCCCAACCCCGGCCTAGTACCGGGCCCAATTAGATACTCAAGCAGGTTACTGGTTGAAACGGGTCCCCTTCCGACATAAGCCTCCCACCTATTCTTGCCCCCACTAGGTTTTTCTCCCACTTAAACATTTTAATTTAAATTTCCATGTCTTACACATGCTACAGATAAGTCCATACTTACATGTCATAATTTACATGCCTTATCTTATTCCGCTTATGTCCATATTTACATGTCATAATTTACATGTCACCCCACTTAACCCTCTAACCATACCCGTGTCTTATTATGGTTAGTATTCCTTAATTCATTCCTTATGACAAACGGTGCACGACCACCCACATTAGACCGAACACTTTGTGGCCGCTGGATTTGTCGGGCGGTTCCGGGTAGTCTTACGCCATAAACCGGGTCTAAACTCGTATCACCCATTGTTACGCCTACAATTCATGCCTTTGACCTCTCACATTAGACGTCCAATTGTGGTAGCTGGATTTTCCGGGCGTTTCCGGGCAGTCTTACACCACAATTGCGCCTAACCTCGTGTCAAAGTTTTTTTAATAATCGTATTTCACCCAAACCCCAATTTTCATGTCATGTGCTTCCAATTCAACATATAATCATGTTTACACTTTTTGCCTATTCCAAATTTTCATTAATTATACTAATTACATATTAACTAGCCTCAATTACGAATTTTCAATTATAGGCAATTTCATCAATTCCATGTAATTCATACCCAAATATGCCAATTTCACATATTATCCAATAATATCCAATTTTCCATATTTCCCATATTCCCAATATTCCACATCGTTCCCTCGTATTCGCATTCGCGCGTATTTTTAATATAGGCTCGAAGGTAGCCTAGATCCACAAATAAAAGGAATAGAGTAAGAAGAGAGAATCAATTCATAGAAAATTGGAATAAAACATCATCATGAAATAAAGAGGCATATAGACTGGCATAGAGGCATAATAAAAGATTCAACATTAATAAACTGATAAAAGGTATGAACTTTACATAGAAACATAGGCATATGATGACATGAATCAAAAAGGTGAAGACTTGGTGGGATTTTCATTACAAACATATATATGAATCCTTTTTACAACTTTTCATGTTACTTTAAAACCTATTATATTGTGAAAATAACCGTACTCACCTTTTGTGGCTAAAGAAAGAATTATAAACTGAAATTGATGTAGAAACGTTGCAGTGATGTTGATTGATCTTCTTTAATTGTTGTTGAAGCTCCAAACTTTAATTTAAATTGTGTATGAACACTTAAGATTTGATTAGAGGCGGCGGCTAGGGTTTAGGAGAGAGAGTTTGACAGCATAATGGCGTCTTAGAAATTATTTTATCAATTAGGGTTAGGTTGATGACATATTTATAGGCGTAGGAAGTTATTTAGGCCTTAGGATTAACCCTAGAACTAATCTATACCATCAAAAATCGTCCCAGGCCCAAAAATTGCACCACGCAGCAAAAATGGAACCAGGTTCGAATTTTCGCATTTGGAAAACCTAGGGAGGTCGACCCCCTGGTCGACCTACCCGATCAGGTCGACCCTCTGGTCGACCTGGGTCCTGGGCGGGAATTTTCCCACCCAGCCCGGGTACTGGAAATTTTTGAATTTGAATTTTCTGGCTGGGTTTAACTTTAATTAATTCTGCTTAATTACTCAAACTTACAAGGCCCATAGCTTCCTCATACGAAGTCCGATTTACGCAAACTCTGACTTTTTCCCAAGCATAATTTCGAGACGGTCACAATGGCGCAACCCTTTTACCTTTTTTCCTCTTTTAAAATTAAGTGTTCTTAAATTTAGTTAGTTCGATCATTAAAAATTCGGGGTGTTACAAACCCCCACAGGCTTAATAGGTTTACTTATCCTCATAGATTAATCAGGTTTACTTAACACCACCGATTTAACAGGTTTACTTAACCCCACAGATTTAACAGGCTTACTTAACCCCATCGATTTAACAGACTTACTTAATCCTACATACTTAATAGGTTTACTTAACCACACAGATTTAGCAGGCTCATACAAGCCTTATCGATTTAAACAGGTCAAGTATCATAAGTTCATTACCATACATTTATTTATGGTTATAATGCGTTGGACCTTTCACATTAAGTCTACCACTTGTGGATACTGGATATGCCGGTCAGATCCGGGCAGACTTCTTCCATAAGTCGGACTTAACCTCGTGTCTTAGCATCGTCACATGTTTATGCACTCAGACCCCTAACATTAGATTCACCACTTGTGGTCGATGGATATGTCAGTAGGTTCCGGGCAGTCATCCACCACAAATGTAATCTAACCTCATGTCTAAGCGCTGTTACAGTTTTATAATTACTGTAATTCAAGGCATCACCATTCATTAAAAAGTAATTTTTTTTCATTATAGGTTTTCATGCCCCTTTCCCAAGTCATATTCATCATGTGTTATATGCCCAAATTAAGACCTTTAATCACAGTTTGGCTTGTGCCCCAAATCCATATTCATGCTTTCAATTCAAGTTCTTCCCCAAATTTCCCAATACAAGTTATGCCCCAATTTTAACAGATTAAACAAGCTTTACATATTCTTTACAGTTCCAATAACATGTTTCGCTTAATCTTAAATTAAGCCTATAGATTTTTATGTCCCAAACCACAAGTCATAATTTAACATATAAACAATGCACCAATTTTTAGTCCAATTTCACAATATAATTTATGCCCCCAGATCCCAATCATGATTCAAAGTACAAGTTATGGCCCCAAATTACCAATTCCGATCATTCCTAATTTAACCCAATATCGTTCATACGCATATTTCAGCGATATCCGCCTAGGCTCGAAAGTAGCCTGGCTATAAAAATAAAAAGGGAATGAGAGAGAGAAGGACAAAATAGGCACAAAACCACCACTAACAGAAATGGGCATATGATAGCAGAAATAGGCATATAAGAACAGATCTGATGAACAGATATAGGCCTATAAGAACATATCTGATGAACAGGAATAGGCATGTAAGAACAGATCTGATGAATAGATATTGGCATATAAGAACAGATCTGATGAACAGGAATAGTCATATAAGAACAGATCTGATGAATATGTAATAACAGAAATGATTATGCATAGTGTCATGATCATAAACAGGCATGATGAGATATAATCAGTGAATTAGATATACAAATATAACATATCTGATATGATTCCTATAGTCACAGGCTTAGCTCTAATTCAATGGCATGTCAAGATTGCATTTTAATTATTTTTATCTAAAAATAACGTAGACTCACGGAGAATAGATCGAAGAGACAAAAGAATAGTTACAGATGTCGAACCAAAGATCTTTAAACTTGAACAACTCTAGTTGATTGTTGAAGAAGAAAAGACTGATTTATTCCGGGCAGAGGCAGCATCTAGTTCTCCAATGTTTTAGAATGAATAAAACACTGAGAATGTGGTTTTATTTATAGCCTAGGGTTCACGAATCTTGCTCAAAACTATGTCCAGGTGCAGAAACTGAATTCTGCCTAGATCTGTATGGGTGTTGAACCCCTCCCCCCCCCCCTTTTGGGTATCGACCCCAAAGAGCCTGGGTCGACCCAGCGGGGACTCGGGTCGACCCTCAGAAACGTTCGGTTCCGCTTTTGAGGCTTCCGCTTCACTCTTTCGATTTTTTTAATTTGATTTGTTTGTAAATATATAATTCTCTTGTGTGTATACAAATTTCTAAGCTTAGTAACTTCTTCATATGTGTTAGATTTACGCAAATCAGGTGTCTATTTTGACCCAAAATCCGAGATGAACGCAATGGCGCGGTCCATTTCCGTTAATTCTGAATATTAATTTAATTATTCTTTAATTTATCATCTTCTAGTGTTGTTAAAATACGGGGTGTTGCATTCTCCCTTACTCAAAGGATTTCATCCTCGAAATCTCCAAGCTAAGGCGAATGTATATCCTACCATCCATCACCCATTTACTCGTCCACCAATCACAGTCATCAATTTTCCTTAAATATTTCTAATGCTTATATGAACATATGCAAAGGTGTGTGTATATGTCCCAATACTAATGCGAAAATCAGGCGGTCTACTGATTCAGTTGACTTCCTTAGTGCAATGTATGTTAGTGCCAGTAATCCAACATGTATGCAAATAATCTTATTATAACATGTAAGTTCTATATGCATGTGCAGTGCCGTGGCCTCTAGATGCCGATGGAACCAGCCTGGTATCGTAATACCCTCAGGAATATTAGGTTCCCTAGACATGCTGAAAAGAAAAGGAAAAAGTGATTCAAACAGAGAATTCAAATGATATTTCCTATAGCCTTGGGGAATATGTTTTTCAGAACAGACTTTTCTATTAAAAATGCTTACTTTTAAAAACTTTTTGAAAACAATTTTCAAAATCTTTTATCTGATCTGGTAACCTTTAGCTCAGATACCAAGTGTGACACACCACGTTCGTTAATGCCACTCATTAAGAGAATGCATTAAGTTTCGTGAAGCGTTATAAGTAAACAGAAATAGAAACATTACAAGATAGATAAAAAATAGCAGTGGAATTAAAAACTTTATTAATCATTAAGCATCGTAGTTCAAAACATGGTTACATCATATCACTGAAATGCATAAAACCCAATACATCATTAAAACTTCTATCTTGTACTTAAAATATCAGAGTACAATAATAAAAGAAGCTTAATCCCAAAAACATAGCCATAGTAGAGAGACAAGAAATCGAGCAATACATCTAAGCAGCTTCAAGCAAGTTCAAACCAGAGAATCCAAATAAAGCGCGAGCATTCCTACCTTGAGAACCTGGGGGAACAGAAGAGAAAGAAGAGGAAAAAATGGGTCAGACATAAAGACTAGCGAGTCTAGTTACTTTTAGCATATAAATAAGTAAAAGCATCATGACAGGCATATAAACTGGAGAGTGACATAACAGTGTTCTAAGGCAGGTATAACAGGATAATAGAACTGGACATGTTGCATTTCTTAAGTACTTTTTTCTGCACCAATACAAGTATAACAGATATGTAACAGGATTACATACTCACTAATTGCTTAACAAAAACAGGATGATCCCCATAGAAATATAATGGTAGTTTAGGTGTACTCTAGTAACGGGTTATAACCAAAATAGAATTAACCAGTACCTAAATAGAAATAATGGGTGTTAACCAAAATAGAAATATAAGTACCTCACAGAAACTGAAAAGACTAGATGTACCCTAATTACTACCCTTCCCCAATCGATCGACTCCATATCCCGTAAATACCCTGTGTCGGCCCCATAGTAGGGTGTATTACTTGCTAAAATGGCAACCTACAGAGGACACATACCTACTCTGGTGCTACAGCGGCTTATTTTCCCTAATGCAGGTCGTACTCATGCACGCACATGAGTTCATTGGAACCCGCTAGTACACAACTCCTCTCAGGTGACGCTCTTACAATCAGTTCAGTAAGCGTTCCCTGACCCCTACCTAGTGCGGGGTCCCCCTTTAATCCCAGAATGGGTTACTAACTAATATGGGTACCACACAACAGATGACACAAGCCAACCCTTTATTGATCTTGTGTCCCAAACTAACTAGGATTTTGATAGGTTATGCCTAACAGATTTAACAGATTCACATAACCCGCTACAGATTTAAAGGTAAAACTTTACAAGTTAACAGGTCCATATAACCCCAACAGATTTAATAGGTTAAGTTTTCTAAATTAATAGGTTCGTATAACCCCCACAAGTTTAACAGGTTTACTTAACCCCACAGATTTAACAGGTTTACTTGACCCCACCGATTTAGCAGGTTTACTTAACCCCACAGATTCAACAAGCTTACTTAATCCCATCGATTTAACAGGCTTACTAAACCCCACATACTTAATAGGTTTACTTAACCCCACAGATTTAACAAGCTCATACAATCCTTATAGATTTAATTATATTTAGTATTACAAGTTCATTACCATACATTCATTTATGGTTACAATGCGCTAGGCCTCCCACATTAAGTCTACCACTTGTGTGTACTGGATATGCCGGTCCGATCCGGGTAGACCTCTTCCACAACTCGGACTTAACCTCGTTTCTTAGCATTGTCACGAGTTTATTCACTTAGACCCCTCACATTAGATTCACCACTTGTGGTCGCTGAATATACCGGTAGGTTCCTGGCAGACTTCCACCACAAGTGTAATCTAACCTTGTGTCCAAGCACAGTTACAATTTTCTAATTACTGTAATTCTAGGCATCTTCATTCATTAACAAGTATTCCTATTTCATTATAGGTTTTCATGCCCCTTTCCCAAGTCACATTCATCATGTGTTATATGCCAAATTAAGATTTTTAATCACAGTTTGGCTTATGCCCTAAATCCATATTCATGCTTTCAATTCAAATTCTGCTCCAAATTTCCCAATACAAGTTATGCCCCAATTTTAATGGATTAAACACTCTTTACATATTCTTTACAGTTCCAATAACATGTTTTGCTTAATCTTAAATTAAACCTATAGATTTTTATGTCCCAAACCACAAGTCATAATTTACCATATAAATCATGCCCTAATTTTTGGTCCAATTTCACAATATAGTTTATGCTCCCAGATCCCAATCGAGATTCAAAGTACAAGTTATGCCCCCAAGTTACCATTTCCTTTCATTCCCAGTTTAAACCAATTTCGTTCGTACGCATATTTCAACGATACCAACCTAGGCTCGAAAGTAGCCTGGCTATAAAAATAAAAAGAGAATGAGAGAGAGAAGGACAGAATAGGCATAAAACCAACACTAACAGAAATGGGCATATTATAGCAGAAATAGGCATATAAGAACAGATCTGATGAACAGATATATGCATACAAGAATAGATCTGATGAATAGGAATAGGCATATAAGAACAGATTTGATGAACAGATATAGGCATATAAGAAAAAATTTGATGAACAGAAATAGGCATACAAGAACAGATCTGATGAACATGTAATAATAGGACTGATTATGCATCGTATCATGATCATAAACAAGCATGATGAGATCTAACCATTGAAATATATATACAAATATAGCAGATCTGATATGATTCCTATAGACACGGGCTTAGATCTAATTCATAGGCATGTCAAGATTGCATTTTAATTATTTTTATCTAAAAATAACTTAGACTCACAGAGAATATATCTAAGGGATTGAAGAATAGTTGCAGATGTAGAATCACAGATCTCTAAACTTGAATAACTCTAGTTGATGGTTGAAGAAGAAAAGACTTGATTTATTCTGGGCAGAGGCAGTATCTAGTTCTCCAATGTTTTAATATGAATAAAACACTGAGAATAGGGTCTTATTTATAGCCTAGGGTTCACGAATCTCGCTCAGAACTGTGTCCAGGTGCAGAAACCGAATTCTACCATGATCTATATGGGGGTCGACCCTTCCTTTTGGGTGTCGACCACAAAGAGCCTTGGTCGACCCCTGGGTCGACCAGCGACATCTCGGGTTGACCCCCAGAAACGGTTGATTTTGCTTCTGGGGCTTCCGCTTCACTGGTTTGGATTTTTTTTTAATTTGATTTGTTTCTATATATATATATATATATATATATATATATATATATATATATATATAATTCTCTTGTGCATATACAAACTTCTAGGCTTAGTAACTTCTTCATATGGTGTCCGATTTACGCAAACCAGGTGTCTATTTTGACCAAAATTCCGAGACGAACGCATTGGCACAGTCCGTTTCGATTAATTCTGAATATTAAATTAATTATTCTTTAATTTATCATATTTTAGTGTTGTTAAAATACGGGGTGTTACAATATGTGTCAAAAATATCATATAGCCTTTTACACTAAAGTACAATACATGTATACATTTACTATGTATGTATATGAGTATATAACCTCAGGAATTGCATCCTGATCATAGCAAATGCCATATCCATACTAGAGCTTATTATCTTTTTAGCCTAATCAAATGTTAATTCCTAAGACAAGTGATATCATTTAACTTCTCAAATACAAATGCATAGATGCTCCAGTAATATGATACACACATTGCAACTGTGTAATGTACTACCATACTTCAAGCCTTCTCTAAGTACATTAGATCACAAAATATACAACAATTTCAACTCATTCACTTGTCATTAAAACAGAGCATATGGTTCTTCTTCTACTACTAGATTTATAGTACACATTACATTTGATTAACCCATAAAACAAGCAATGAACTAGTCATTTGCAAGCACTTAGCATACATTTATTTTAGACATTAAAACTACTAGAGACTTTAGCTATTCCTCTTGATAAAGCATCTCAATTAGCATCTTCATGACATCCTACTTAAGCATCCTTTCTTGGATAACACTTTGAGCTGCTCCATCATGAATGAGAAACCCCAAAGGTTGAAGAAACAACCAAATAGGGTTAGACAAACAGTTTTATATAAGAATAAATCAACATTTAGATAGCATTTTGGGCAAAGCTTCACCACAAATTCTAGATGTTAGTGTGATATATATGCCTAATGTATACTGATGTAACCACTCATTCATTATCACACTGCATACGATCAGATCATACGTCCAAAAACACATACAACGTGGCAAACATGAACAGGTTTCAATGATGAATGCTCAGGTTATTAACAAACAATTGCTATGCACTTTAGGTTTCCTTGAGCATAGGGTGTAGATGATTAGGACACCTCCTAGCCTAATATTCACCTTAGGGAATTATAATCTAAATCAGAGAATTATTTATGGTAAACAGATAAGCTCATGAGCACTTATCATAGCTCCATTCACCATTATTAAGGGAACACATAAGCTTTAAACCCTCTTGTTTAATGTTGCTTTCCCTTAACTTATAAACCCAACCTCATGGCAATCTAGTAACTTAATAAAATTAGATCCATGAATATTTAAATACTTCATACTTTCAGTCATAATGATTCAAACCATATATACAAAACATATAAGACTGGTGAATAAACTTGCAATCATTTAATAAACACTGGCCGCCTAATCAGGCCTTAATGCCTTTTAAATGGTGAAATATAATCACCAAATTTCTTCCTTCCCTTAACTCTATATTTTCCAGTTTTCCTCAACGGTCTCTACGGCTCCACTTATGGTTATTTAATAGAGGAAATGTTATTGCATTAACCTCTTAAGGGTTTTTCCTATGTTATTTATAACCAGCATTATCCTAGGGTTTCATTTTGAACCAAGTACCAGTATTATCCCTTATTTGTATGTATTACTATGACTACGTTTTGTAATACCAATAACTCTCAGGTGAATTGTTCTTAGTGCATTTAGGTTGTAGGCTATAAATGGTAACAAGCTTATCATTTAAATTGTGTGATTCTAGATAACAAGTTCGAATCTCAATTTTCCCTCAATACTTTGTGAATATCCTAAGTGTAATGTCACATATTACATATTCAACCATAAGCTATATCCTGCTTATATGTATTATGTTTGCTACATTATCATTATCCCATATTCTTTGACAATATGTTGGGTTTTATAATATTCAGAATTATCACTATATATTTTTCACTTATATAGAAAATAATAAAGCAACCAGCATACACAGTTTTTAAAATAAAGAAGATTCAAAACCTAGGGTTATGACATGATGACTTCTGGGTAGAGGAGGAGATAACACAGATTGGAAGGAAGTTGACCGGGAGCCTGATGAGACATCACTTTCTAGACCTTACAACCACGACTCGGGGGAGGATTAGGTAGTTGGCTATTAATTAGTTTGTATATATGTTTTGTATATAGTAGGACCTCGTTTTGGTGTAGTTTGGGCACTAGTTATGTATTTTGCGGCACGATACCATTTTGACATTGTATAGACCAACTCAAGTACGTATTTGTACTCAGGTTGATATGGTTTGGTGCATATACATAGATTATACCTTAAGTGGCACTTTGAACTGGGGTATAGGTTATATCTATGATTATAGTTGATATTTTGGTTATGGCATGCTGCTATATGATATGATATAATATGATACTTTTTGTTTTAGAGGTACCAGTATTATTTCCGTATTGCTTCAGTATTCTTTTCTTTACTTCGTTCCAATTTCGGGGACGAAATTGTTTTAAAGGGAGATTGTAACAAACCGTACTTTAAGTCAATTTAAAATATGGAATTAATTATGTTTAGAAGGATTTTGACATGGATAAATCTGATTTAAGTTTCAAAATTTCAATAAATATTGAATCTAGACTTGAGAAAAAATTGAAAATGAATTTTAATTTGGTTTTATATTTTATTTGGATTAAAAGAAGGTTACTAAACTTTTAAAATCAATTTAAAAGTAAATATACTAAAATTCAATAATTTGATATCACTTTAATAACCTAAAAATAGGCATTTTTCATATGGTCTTCGAATTTGACGAGACCAAATTTATTGGATTCGTATCAAGGATATAATAATAGGATTTCAAATTTTGTATTGATTGGACTTACGAGTTGAAAACACGTAGAAATCGTTTTATTGAAATTTGACTTGAAATTAAGCAGTTTTTGGTAATATTGAACAATTTGAAAATATTGATAAAATGGTAAATGACAACCTTAATGACCTATTAACATAAACTAATGGTTTTATAGAGTTCAAATTAATTTAAAATGGAGATAACATCTTCCTTACAAATACCTTAAGTGCTAATTTAAAATTAAATTAAGATAATAATTTACCTTTTCACCATTTCCAATACGCTTCCATACTGAGACAGCACACCACCCATTCACATGGACACCTCCACACTCGTCCATTTCTTCTATTTGACTCCTTCCTATGTGCTTAGACATATGGTAGTGAGATTTACCCATTTTTTCATTTCCGTTTTTGCTTTACCTTTTCCCTTAAGCCTCCATTTCCTTTCTCCCTCCATCACCTTAGCCCCGCGTCACCTCCCACCTTTGCACCACCCACCGCTGTTCCTACTCCTCTCCCTTCGACCAACACCAACCCCCTCCTAGCACAATCTATAGGCGACATGCCCTAAAACCCTCTCCTCCTTTTTAAAAATCCAAATTTTACACCATTTCTCCACTTCTACACTACCTTACACCCCCTAGAACCCCCGACACCACCCTCACTACCCCTAGAAGCTCACGCACCACCTCCACTAACCCCTACCGGCCCAAGAGGTGACCAAACCCCCTTCCCTAGCCTAATATCAAGTGAAAAATCTCACATTTATTGCTTATAAGTACTATATATACACATACATACACACACATCCATATATGTGTAGCTAAGAGTGTTTTGGATTGTAAAGGTTGCATATTTGGTTGTCAAGTGAAAATTCAGAAGTATTAAGCTTGGAAAATTCCTTCACTAATGAACGGAGGAGTGGATAGCTATGGAGCGAACCCCTTACTCACTATTGATTAACTAGTTTTGGTTAAAATAGTTAATAAAATGTATTGGTGATAATTTTTTATGTGATTGATATACATTGATGCTCAATGGTATGATTGGCATGTTAACAATGGTTAATGGTTAAATTGGCAAGTGGTTGAGTTAATTACTTGGTAATAAATAAAATGGATTCACAATGTTCAATTAGTAGTAGGTAAGGAAAGTATAGATAAAAAAAATGACATTGGATGGATGTGTGACATAGATATTGGTTGAATATTGGTTGATATTGATAATGGTATGGATGATCATCTGAATGTGATGTGTACTAATGTGGATTCATTTTGCCAATTATGAAAATGAAGAGTTAATATGGTTTAATACCGTAATTAACAATGGGTTGATTGGGTATTAAGTGTTAATGTAACACCACGCATTTTATGACAATTGAATATTTAACAGTACATATATACATAGACATAAACAGTTGTAATATTGCATGTAATAAGTGCATGCATTAAAAAGAAGAAATAAAATTAAAGTAGTTAATGCTGTGCATGCATGGTAATGGTTTAAAAATGAAGAAAGGATTAATATAATAAAATGCATGCAATACATGCATTAAAGAGAAAATTAATAAAAAGAAATGCACGCAATGAAATTAAATTGCATGCTGACATTAATGAGGAAAATTAGCAATGAAAAGAGTAAAAAGGGTGAATTATTGGGGTTAATTGCATGCAATAGTAAAAGAAGTATACATTTAAAACAATGACGGTGGAATGATTGAATAAATTGCAAAGATAAGGCATGCATACATTTCCCAATTAAAGGAGATGTATGTATAGCGTTTGAAATTCAATTGCATGCAACGGAGAATTGAAGACAAAATAGACATAAGCATGAAAACGTGTAATTAATTAGAGAATGAAAAGAGGCACACATTTAATTTAAAAAGGAGCAAAACAATAAAGCAATTAAACGTTTAAAACTAATAAACGTTAGAAATAAGAAAAACAGGAAGCAACGGGAGAAAAAGCACCGTTGTACCCGATGGGGTGGACCCAAGCTTGGCTTGGTCAACCTACGGGTCGACCCATCAGAGGTGGGTCGACGTAAGGGGTCCAACGAGCTTTTGTGACGTGTTTTCGATGAGTTGTACATTTCGGATTTTCATGGCTTAAAATCCAATGGATCTAGTTCTCCTGGCACCCCTATAAATATGTTAACCGAGCCTAGTCGTATTCTAAAAATTCTGAAGCAATTCCCAGGCTCTGCCATTCTTCTCCCTCAAATATCTTCAGAAAATAGGGTAGGTAGTACTGGAAGTTCTAATTTAGAAATTGGAGGAGAAGAATGAATATTTGCAAATAGGAGAACAAAATTCCAATCAAAGTAAGGTAAATTCTTGGATCCGGTCAATTAAAATTTCTCCTCTTTCTTCCCTTTTTTTAGTTGAGACTTGTGGGTCCATGGTTATTTAGGTTCTAAATTCAGTTAGGGTAGCCATGAAATTCTAGGTCTGGACCAGATTCATGAAAGGGAAAGCTATTAGGTTAGTGGATTTAAGTTATCCCTTTTTTATAATGGTATATTTATCGTTTGGCATTCCCCATTAATATGTACAGTAAATCTGCTGAAATGGTTAGTCTGTGAAAGGTATAAACCTGTGAAAATATGTGGAAACGATTATTGTTGTATACATACATGTTCTAATAACTTGTTAGTTTGATATTGTAAGTTCAATTACCATAAAATTGGGATAATTACATGTTAATATGCTGCATATTGTGTACTTGAACCCTTAACTTTAAGAATTGGAATAATTACATGTCAATTTGTTGGATTGAAATGATTACATGATTGGATGATTATGTGTTATTCTTTTAAAAGGGAGTTAATTACATGTTAGAAAGAACATGCGACGTGATAATCAGTTAAAATGGAGTTAATATGATATTAAGTATGACATGTCAAAATAGATTACAGTAAAATTGGGAAGAATGATATGCCTAAATTTACAGTAAATAGAAAATTGTAACTGCACTTAGACACGAGGTTAAATTCAACTTGTGGTAGAAGTCTTCCTAGAACCGCGAGGCAAATCCAACATCCACAAGTTTTTAATTTAATGTGAGGGGTCTAGTGCGTGAATATAAATGTAACGGTTCTAGGACACGAGGTTAAGTCTAACTTGTGGTAAAAGTCTGCCCGGAACAGCCCGACAAATCTGGCATCCAAAAGTTGTTGGCTTAATCTGGTGCATATATGAATATGTGTATATAAAAGGATAGAAATAAATGGAACTAATTGTGGTTAATGGAAATAAATATAGATGAATGAAAGTTACAGTAGTAAAAGAAGTGGAATGAAAGGGAAATGATAATTACCTATTATGAATAAACTTGAAGGGGAAAAGGAAAGATAATAGGTAGGTTTGCCCTAGGGACAAGTGGAAATTATAACTTAGGTTATAATAAACGGTAAAGGGAATGAAATAAGTTGCACTTAATTATACATTTAGTAATCTGTGAACTTGAGAAACCGAGTCTTGCTGATGGGAATAACATGTTAAAGGGTTATTAATTAACTTAAATGAGTTAAGTTATATAACTAAAATAAATAAGCAAGAGGAACTTGGTAACTTGAATAAGAAGTCAATATGACTTGAAATAACCAAGTTAAATGGAAATCTGAAAAGGTAGAGCAAGAGCATAATTAAATGATTAGACATAGGGTCTAACAACACATTAACCCAAGGTGCTTGGAGCAGTCTGTACGTTTGAAGGTGAATAACCCAACAGGGTAGATAATCGTGGGGTCATGAGGTATGAGGGGTGCGCACGTCCATCTAATTATACTGCATGTTCTGCTGATATTCTGCTAGCTCCGAAGGACTGATAAGGGAAGCATGCGGCTTTCTGAGACATGGAGGGTACTCTTCGTAGTCCTTTGTGCGGTGACAGCATTTAGGTTGTGCTCGTAGAGGTTAGGTCTAGGCGTCACTACTCGGTGAGTATACCTAGACTACCACAATAGGGGCAATCAGAATTCTGTAAGGTGGCATAGGTGATTCTACCATTCGGCTGCCTTGTGACTAGGCGGTTTATGACCATTATATTTGTTTGCCTTTGGGCAGGTCTAACCATCTGTTTCATAGCAGTCGTCGAGTACCAACCATCGACAGTCAGCGTGATGCGTTATGCGGAAAGACGGAGAGCTAAACCAACATATCATCGACCTTTCGCTATCAAGGATTTGAATGTGGGACAAGCCAATTAGAATATTATTTGCTGTTTTGTTTCTAGGCCTTGTCACTAGCACTACAAAAAAACTGATTTTTTGTAGCACTCAAAAAACACTACCAATCATTTTTGGTGGCGTTTCGATAGTCTTTACGAGAAAACATGCCACTAAAAATCATTTTTTATTTGCACTTTTTTCAACACCACTATAAATACTTTTTTGTAACGTTTTCAAAATGCCACCATAAATTTTTCTGTAGCACTTTAAAAAT
Organism: Allium sativum; assembly: GCA_030737875.1. NCBI lineage: Eukaryota > Viridiplantae > Streptophyta > Magnoliopsida > Asparagales > Amaryllidaceae > Allium > Allium sativum. Next base: position 745,540,301 of record CM060921.1, read on the forward strand.
GCCATAAAAATGCTTTTTTTGCTACTAATAAAATTTTCAAATTTACCCCTGATTTACGGTTGCGTTTACTCAACGCCACTACATGTATTTCTATGACGTTTTTAAAATGTTACATAAATTATTGATTAATATTCCAGACCTACCCATAATGTTGCCTTCAATTATATAACAACGTAATACACAAACACACACTTTTGAACATAACCACAAGATATATGCACGTTCAAAGATCCACAAGATACATACACATTCGAAGATCCACAACACATATAAGTGTCAGGACAAAAAGTTAGACGTACGTTTACACAACCAAACTACCATTAACAATGTCATAACAAAACTGCATACAACCAAAGTACATTAAACACTGAAATAAACATATGAAATAACCAAGTTACCGAGCAAATATCATTAAGTTGTGCTGTTATTGCTGATGCCTTCAAATTAGTTGATCTACCTGTAAACAAAGTACCGAACAAAAACCGAAAAAAATAATGACAAGTGTAATACCCAACGTCCATTAATGTCACTCACTAAGGGAATGCATTAACTTTCATGGAGTATTATAAGTGTATAGAACAGAATATAACAAGACAGATACATATATTGGTACTTTAAAATTTAAAACAACTTCATTGCAACGAAGAAATAGTTTGATTACACACCAAAATCAACAATAAAACCAAGTACACTTAATATCCATCCTGACAAATTATTTTCTGAGTACATAAAACAAAAAGCATTACCCCAACATAATTGGACGTAAAAAGAGATAAGCTAAACTTTACTTTCAGCAATCCAAGCACTTCCAAAAGAGAGAGAAAGAGATCAAAATCAAGCTCCACTAGGCCTACCATGAGAACCTGGGGGGAAACATAAAGAAAAGGGGCAAAACAAAAGAGTTCAGACATAAAGTACGGCGAATCCAGTAACTTTAACAATATAATCATTAAAGTAACATGATAAGAACATAAACTGGAAAGTAAGAAATGACTGTAATAGAAGCATGTATGACAAGGTAAGCAAGGTGAATAAGATAAACATTGATTGCGCTTATAAACACTATAGGATAATTACGACACTGCACCAACCCTATTTATTCTGAAAGTTGATCCCTCTTACTAATCATAATGATAATAATAATGGGAGTTTTGTGTACCCCTAACTGCTGTGATAGGTGCCACCTTCCCCTATCCCCAATAGTTGTACCCACTACCCTCTCCATTCGATCGGCTCCCTAACTCGTAGATACCCATGTTGGTCCCACCGTGGGGTGTATCACTTCCCAAAGTGGAAACACGATACTACAAAAGATGCACAGCTTATACCTACACGATGCAACAACGTCTTACCTACCAGCCCGGGACCACGCACGCATATGACCCTGTTTGACTTGCGTTGCCACCGCTAACTCGTTTTGACCTCTTACAATCAAACCCAGTAAGTGTGTCCCGTCCTCGACTTAGTTCGATCTTACTTAGATACTAAATGGGTTACTAGTTGAAACGGGTCCCCATACATGACACAAGCTTTCCACCTACGCTTGGTCCCTACTAGGATTTCCCACTTAACCCCTTCTTATTCATGTCTTCTTACATATTTCAACTTGGTTAAGTGTTTCTAATCATATTTCACATGTTACCCATGTCACTCACTTAACCCCATGTCTCGCTAGATGTCTTATCTTGGTTAAGTGTTCTTTAATTCATTTTAACCATAACCTTGCAAGACCTCCCACATTAGATTCCCTTTGCGGTTACTGGATTTGCTGGGTTGGTCCAGGCAATCTTATACCGCAATTTGAATCTAACCTCGTGTCTTTGCAATTATTACACATTTAATTTATGCCTTTGACCTCTCATATTAGACTACCGTTTGCGGTTGCTGGATTGGTAGGGCGGGTCCGGGTAGTCTTATACCGCAAACCAAGTCTAACCTCGTGCCTTAGGCGTTCATTAACTCATTTTATTTTTCAACCTCAGTTTGAATTAATATCCCCATTTCAAATTGTCCATAATTTCCAATTCAAGCTATATTCATAATTATCATCTAAATTGTGTCCATAATTCACCATGTATATAAGTTATACCAATTTATGTCTCAAGCTAATTACGTGGTTACTAACCGATTTATGCCAATTACATAATATCCAATATTTTCCAAACTATTTCCCAACGTTCCCACGTCGTTCGTATGTATAATTCATATAATACGTTAGGCTTGTTGTTAGCCTAACTCATAAGAAAGGGAAAAGAAAGAGATATAGGCAATCCAAACTGGCATAAAACAATATAGATCTAATTAAGCATGTGTAACATAAACTTGGCATAGAACAACATAAATCTAATGAAGCATACAAACGTGAACTGGCATATAAGATGGATCTAATTGACATAGGCAATATGAACTAACATAGGTCTAAACATATGATCTAGCATGGATCTAAACATATAAGCATAAACTTGCATAGATGAACATAACTTCCATATAAACTTACATAGATGAACATAACTTGCATATAAACTTGCATAAATCATAACTTACATATAAACTTGCATAACTTGCATAGATGGGCGTAACTTGCATATAAACTTGCATAAATCATAACTCGCATATAAACTAGCACAGAACATAACTTGAATAGGATGAATCTAATCAAGCATATGTAATTAGACATAGGAATTAACGTCATAAAATGAATCTAATTACATATGATAAAAAAATGGCATATATTAACAAAATAGATTATAACAGAGCATATGATTCAACATGCATATTCATATAGTCCAGATCACAACTTATCATATTTATTTTAATTAATTATCTTGTGAAAGCAACTGTACTCACAGTGATAGAAGAAAGAATAGATTCGTTTGTTGTTGTTCTAGAATCCCTTTTCATAATTCCTAAGCTTTAAGTTGGAGAAGAGACTAGCTTAGTTCAGGATACAGCAGCATGGCGGCTTATGAATGAATTTAGTTTAGATTAGGGTTTAGGTTTTTGGGGGCTCATATAAATGTGTAGAATTAATTAGAGCCCTTAGATTAGTTTAGGATCAATCTAAACCATCCAATTCACAATGACACATCACTCAGCCAACCAAATGAAGCCACATAAGCCCTAAAATCAGAAATATCGTCACCCGAACACGTCAGCCCATCCTGGTGGACACGGGTCGACACCCCTATAGGGGGGTCGACACCTGTGTCGACTCCCCCTAGGGGGGTCGACACCCCTGAGCGGGAAATTTCCCACTCAGCCCAATTCTGCTGTTTTGAAATTCGAACTAGTTTTAGATTATTAATTATTATTTTACTTTAATTTCTGCTTAAACTTGAAATCTTCTAAGCTCCTTAACTTCTTCATATGGAGCCTTATTTACGAAACTCAGACTCTATCTCAAGGATAATTCCGAGACGAACGCAATGTCGTAACCTGTTTCACTTAATTCTTCTTCTAAAAATTAAGTGTCCTTAAATTTTTTAATTTTAATATTTTAAAATTATGGGGTGTTACATTCTTCCCTCCGCAAAGGATTTCTTCCCCGAAATCTTCATGTCAAGACGAATGTATATCCTACCATCCAACCATCCGTCTACTCAATCGTCAATCACAGGCATCCATTGTCCTTAAAAGATTTCTAATGCCATATAAACATATGCAAAAAGTGTGTATATATATTCCTTATCCAATGTGAAATCTGGCGGTCTACTAATTCGGTTGACCACCTTAATGCAAGTCATGATAGTGCCATGCGTTCATTATGTATGCAAAAGAATCCTAATGATACATATTATTTCTGCATGAGTGCGCAATCATTTCATTCAAATGCAACAATCATATGATAACACAATCAATACACATCCATTAATTTAAATATGCACACATTTGCATATGTAATATGAAAGTGATTGAGCCTATCTAGTGCCTAATGTTTGTGTAAATGCATCCACAAGCAAATACTTGCATCCACCAAACATAACATGTCTCAAACACATGTTTACAACTGTAGGATTTTCCTACCTAAGGATTGAAGATGTAATCGAGAGGACGTACCAAACGATAGGACAAGTACAAACAAAGCGGTAGAAAAAAGATAAATTAAGAACATACCCTCAAAAAGGAAAAGGGTACGACGCATGCATCTTGTCTTCCGTCTCCTAAGTCGCGTCTCCTTGATCATCTCCCCATTGCTCTTTGACCAACTTGACCTCTCGGTTGCGTAATTTCTTGACCTCTAATCCAAGGATGCATGTAGGAGCTCGTATGATCGTGGCATCTCGCTCCACTTCCCTAAGCATGCGCGGCTCCACCACTTCTGCGGTATCATGTAAACACTTCCTCAAATGCGACACATGAAATACGTCATGCACACCATTAAGCTTCTCTAGCAACTTTACTTTGTACGCCATCTATCCAATCCTCTTTGTAATGGGGAACGACCCTACGAACCTCGGTGCCAATTTCCCTGCAGCTCCAAAGCGAACTACGTTCCTTAATCGTGACATTTTGATAAAATCCATGTCCCCAACATCAAACTCAAGATCGGTCCGCCTCTTATTAGCATATGACTTTTGCCGGTCCTGTGCCGTCTTCATTCTCCTTCGAATCAAGTTTATCTTCTCAGAAGTTTCCCTAACCATGTTGGGCCCAAGAAAAATATTATCCATAGATTCCCACCAACAAGTAGGTGATCGGCAAGGTCGTCCATATAAAGCCTCAAATGGTGCCATGTCAATGCTGGACTGATAGTTGTTGTTGTATGCGAACTCCACTAACGGAAGGTGTTCCTCCGATGTCCCGCCAAAGTCCAAGATGCATAACCTCAAAAGGCCTTCTAAAATCCAATTCACTCTCTCAGTCTGGCCATCCGTCCGGGGGTGATAAGCGATGCTCAAACACAATTGTGTTCCTACCGCCTCTTATAAGCTCTTCCAAAACTCTCTAGTGAAAATGGGATCTCGATCGCTCACAATACTAGAAAGTATGTCGTGCAAATGAACTATCTCACAATGGCAAACAAATGTTAACCACGCCGCGGTTCTTTTACTTTTAACGGGAATGAAATGGGCGCCCTTGGTAAGTCTGTCTACTACTACCCAAATCCCCGTATTACCCTTCCTTGATCTCGGCAACCCGTCAACAAAATCCATGGAAACGCACTCCCATTTTCATAGTGGAACCTCTAAAGGGTGAAGCAAACTGCCAGGCTTCATTTGCTCCGCCTTGACTTGCTGGCACAATAAACATCTAGAAACGAACTCAGCCACATCCTTCTTCATTCCGGCCCGAAAAAAAATCACCTCATGTCCCTATATATCTTGTCACCACCGGGATATATGGTCATCTTAGAACGATGTGAGTCTTCAAGAATCGTCTTCTCATTTTGTGATACACAAAGTCTACCATCCCTACGCAACCAACCCTTGTCATCTATAGCATACCTACTAAGATGGCTCGAAGACTCCCCTCCTATGAGCTAGTCTACTATCTCAACCAACTATGGGTCGTCTCGCTGTGCCTCTTCAACCCGACCTAAAAGCGTAGGTTGCACCTCTAGTGATGCCAACAAACCGGGCACATAATTGATAGAGGGTCTAAAGTCAAAGGTTGATATGTACTCCAAATTTTGCCGCTCTAGAAACAAGGGACTCAAAGTCAACCTCTTTCTACTCAAGGCATCAGCCACAACGTTACCCTTGCCAGGGGTATATGCGATCTCAAAATCGTAGGATGCTAAAAACTCCATCCACCTCTATTGCCTTAAGTTTAGATCTTTCTGAGAGAACAAGTATTTTAGCGATTTATGGTCTGTATACAACTCAAACTTCTCACCAAGCAAATAGTGACGCCAATACTTAAGCGCAAAAACTATAGCGGCCCACTCTAAGTCGTGGGTAGGGTAATTCTTCTCATGGACCCTCAACTTCCTTCCACTATAGCATATCACCCTTCCCTATTGCATTAAAACTGTGCCAAGCCCTGTCCCGCAATCATCGGTATAAACTGTGAATGGCTTACTCCCATCCGGCAAAACTAAAACTAGAGCTGTCGTCAAAGCCCTCTTCAAACGTTGGAAAGCGTCATCACCGTCAACATCCTAAGAGAAAGTCAAGTTCTTCTTCGTCAACCAAGTAAGTGAGGCTGATATCTTAGCAAATTCCTTAATGAACTTTCTATAGTAGACCGCCAAACCAAGAAAACTTCTTACTTATGTTGCATTCTTAGGAATCTTCCAATCTTGGATTGCCACTGCCTTCGCGGGATCCACTGTTATCCCTTCTTTAGAGACCACATTCCCTAAGAACCTCACTTCCTTCCTCCAAAAATGTCATTTGGAGAATTTAGCTTTAAGTTTATGTGCTTGAAGGGTCTCTAAGACTTCCCTAAGATGTAGGGCAATCTCTCCCTCGCTTCTAGAGAAAATCCAGATATCATCCACAAAGACTACCACGAACTTGTTTAGAAACTCCCTAAACACCCTACTCATCAAGTCCACAAAATATGCAGGTGCATTCGTCAAACCAAAAGGCATGACGAGCCATTCAAAGAAACCATCGGGAGTCCAAAATGCAGACTTATCTATGCTATCCTTAGCAACCCTTAGCTAATGAAATCCTGTAGCTAAATCCAACTGCGAGAAAACCAAAGCACCAACAAACTGATCGAATAAATCGTCTATCCTCGGCAATGGGTGTCTGTTCTTCTTTGTGAGCTTATTCAGCTCTCTATAGTCCACGCGCAATCTAAGCGAACCATTAGCCTTTGTAGCAAAAACAACTGGAGCACCCCATTCCAAAATGCTTCTTCTTATGAACCCTTTCTCAAGCAACACTTTCACTTGCTTACTGAGTCCCCTTCTCTCTCTCGGAACCATGTGGCGCACTAGTAATGCAATTGGCTTTGCATTATCTACTAAGTATATACGAAAGTCTATCTCTGTAACAACCCGTAAAATGCGAGCCAGTTTGAAATTTTTATTTTGGCAATTTTAGCGAATTTTGATTATTTAAAATGAATTATTTTAAATAATATCGACGAAAATTTATTTTGAATATAATTCGAACGTATATATTTATACGCGTCGTCGTTAGAATATAAATAATTATATATAATTTTAAAAGGAATTGAAAATGACGCGGTAGTTCGATAATTCGATTTCAAACTTCAATTGAATGTACCGGGTGCAAAACAATCCGGATTTTAGTGAAACCAAAAATAATGGAATCTAATAGTGAATATCATTCCAACGAATCCGAAAAATCAAGATTTCATATCGGGAATCAAAAGATATGTCCAGTTGAAAATTCTGAATAGTCGCTATGGAATTCAGGCCCTTAAAAATGGACATTTTGCAAATGACCTCGGATTTCGACGAAACCAGTTTTGTTGGGTCCGCAGTGTCAAATTATTGTTAGATTCCAAATTTCATAATTTTTCAAATCAATATGTGAGCGTGGCAAAGGAAAACGCGTTTGACCAGTTTCAGTTGATTTTAATCGACTGGAAATAGACCATTTTTCATACGGTCTCAGAATTCGACGAAACTAGTTTTGTTAGGACCGTATCGTCAATACAAAGCTAGAAAATATTTTTCTGGAATTTTTAGAGTTCGTATGCGACTCCGGTAATTTGAAATGTACGTTTAAAATTCAATATAGTGATTTAAATGTAAATTTAACGAAAACTGATTGTAACAGCCGAATCAGCCTACAATACATATCCCATTGTGTTCGGAATGGGGGTAATACGCTATGAAAGACAGGCGGTGGACCTCGTTTAGAGGTCGTATGTAAAAGTCAACTTTATTTGAAAATAAATAAATAAAATAAATTAATTATATATTATTATTCTCCCCCCCCCCTTATCCCTACCGTTCATTCAAAGAAAAAAAAAGAAAAAAAAAATCGAGAGCGACGGGGGGAAGGGAAGCCGCCGCCGCCCCTCCCCGATGAACCGCGACGCCCTCCAGCTTCTCCCTCCTCTCCAATCGAAACCCCCCCCCCTGACCGGATCGCCACCGCGATAGCACCCCCCCTTCATCCCCAGCTCCGCCGACGGCCAAGGAGCCCGCCGCCATCGAGACCTCCCCCCCCCCCCCCCATCAGACCTCCCCTCCGTTCTTCCTCTCCCCTCCTCCTTTCTCGAGCAAAACCGCGAGACCTCCAGCCTCTTTCCCCCCTTCGCTGTACAGAACGCGCCGGCGCCAGCCTCGTCTCCACCCCCTCTGGCCACGACAAACCCTCTTCTCCCCCTAGAAAGCGCTGTAAGCTTTTTATTTTAATTTACTTTAAATGCTTAGCTTAGTTTAATTAAGAAGTGTTATAGAAAATATAATTTTTATATTTTTAGCATAATAAAAATATGGTTTTATTTTAGTAGAGCATTAAAAATATAATCTTTCATATTGTAGAAGTATAAGAACATGATTTTTATATTTTTAAAGTAATAAAGATGCGATCTTTATATTTTTAAAGTAATAAAAATATAGTTTTTATATTTTTAAAGTAACTAAAATATGCTTTTTATATTTTTAAAGTAGTAAAAATATAATCTTTTACATTGTAGAAAGATAAAAATATGATCTTTGCATAGTAGGAACTATAAAAATATCATCTTTGTATATGTAGCAAAATAAAAATCTGATTTTTATTTTATATACGTTGAAATCAAGTGATGATTTTTATAAAGGCGAAATCTTTATTTTTATAAAGGTGAAATCTTTATATGGAAAATAGCGTGATAAAAATATAATTTTTATTTATACAACATAGTAGAATAAAAATATGATTTTTATATATTGAAAAGCGAAGTAAAAATTCGATTTTTACATATGTAGAGAATACGGGCGAAAGCGACAAAAAGGCGAGTTGGCGAAGATTTCCTGCATTAGAAGTGCCGTGGAGCTAGGATAGCTACCGGTGAGAATTTCTCACCTTTCAATTTATTTTTCTAGTTATATATATATATACTAGGATGCAGACGGTGCTTATTAGAAGCACCCGACACCCGTCCACATACCATGGACTTGTTTGTTTGGTTGTGTAGTTGGTTAGATTATTTGATTGAAATTGAATTGTGGGGTGAAATGAATTGGTTTGATTGATGTGTGAATGGCGTGGGCCTTCACTAGACCGGGGATAAGGCTAGGCCTTGTCCCGTTTCTAGTATCGTGCCGTTATGCCGCCGAAATTTTCTAAAATATGTTAGAAAATAAAAATATCATTTTATTGTGTAAATGAATTGAATAGAAATTCATAGGTTGAAATAAAATGTTGTATCGTTAAAAATATAATTTTTAACGTGAATGTGAATAAATGAATAGTTATAAACAAATCGGCCGATTTGTTTGTATATACACTGATTTGACTGATATTGATTGGGTCGATAAATTTCACACATTGCCCAACTTCACAAATAAAATCTGTGTTTGATTGTTTGAAACCCCACACGGGTGTTGGGATGAAATTTGAAGTTCACTCATCCTGATTGATTAAATATGTCGATCGATTGATTGACAGGCTGTTATAAGCATTGAATATCTATATTTGATGCTTATACAGTGTAGTGCACTTTGGTTGATGGTTGATTATTTTCAATGCTATTATGTACATGTGTTGTATGAAAATCCATATAATTAATTTTATATGGTAATTGATTGGGCCTCATTCCAATTTGAAAAATAAAGAAAATTTGAAAATAGAAATTTATGAAGCCGCGTTGATTAGATTGACGCCATTTTGACGTGAACGGTATTTGTATCGATTTTATTCATTTTAAAAATGAATATTGAAAAGTGATTTCGAAATGAATTGAATTGAAAACGATTTCGAAATGAATTGAATTGAAAACGATTTCGAAATGAATTGAATTGAAAACGATTTCGAAATGAATTGAATTGAAAACGATTTCGAAATGAATTGAATTGAAAACGATTTCGAAATGAAGTGAATTGAAAATGAATTCAAAGTGAATTGAAAACGGATTCAAAGTGAATTGAAAACGGATTCAAAGTGAATTGAAAACGGATTCAAAGTGAATTGAAAACGGATTCAAAGTGAATTGAAAACGAATTCAAAGTGAATTGAAAACGATTTCAAAGTGAATTGAAAACGATTTCGAAATGAAGTGAATTGAAAACGATTTCGAAATGAATTGAATTGAAAACGATTTCGAAATGAATTGAATTGAAAACGATTTCGAAATGAATTGAATTGAAAACGATTTCGAAATGAATTGAATTGAATATGAATTCAAATTGAATTGAAATTTGAATTGAATAGAAATGAATATTCAAAACGAATTTATAAAGAAGAATTCAATTGTGATTTGAATTGAAAAGGAAGTTGAAAAAGTTTTTGAAACGAATTCAAAACTATTTATAAAATTCGTTTTAAATAGAAATCGACGATATATATATTATATATATAATATAATGGCCTGAATAGAACGCGCCGCGCCGCGGCAGTTCGTGAATTTCGACCATTTATTTCAAACGGACATTACGGGAGATCCGACCGTCGGATTCTTCTAAAACCGGAACCGTTGGGTTCGTATCGAAAAGAGCTTTCTAACGAATGTGATAAATCAGAAATCTAACGGTTGAATTTGGAATTATGTCCAAATCAAATTGGAAAAAGGTCGCTGTAAGTGCAGTTCGATGGCCGTTGTTGGAAATCGACTGTACGGGCCTTGATAAAATTATTAAAAATAGTAATAATTTGTGTAAAATCATAAGAAATGATTTGTGAAGATTTGGGATGAAAAAATCCATATTTGAAAAGATAAAAATAGATTTTTATCGAAATGAACTGGTTTTGAGCTAGAATGATAATTCTATTTATTTTTAAATAAATAAATTGAATTTAAAAAGGGTTTTAAAAAAATAACCAGAATATCCAATGATTGCATTGGAGTGGATTTGAATCGAAATTGTCTTCGGAATATTTCGATGTTGGAATTCGTGATTATACAGATGTTGTTATGGAAATTTGAAAGATATATATTTATATCGTTATTTCCAATACGACATTTGTTAGTCGTAGAATTCGATATTGAATATAAGCCGATATATTTTCTATTCAGAGCCTTGTATTGAATATCGAATGTGATTTGGGTTTGTCGTGAGTGGTGTCTTCACTAACACTGTTCTTGAACCCAGTTGAGAAAAGGTTAAATCTTTTTATTTAGATCTAATGAAGTGTACCAATTAAAGAATATTTAATTGGAATTGAATTGATATTGATTTTTGGGTTTATCGTGGACAGTGTTTTAAATAACACTTGTTCTTTAACCCGATAATTAATGGAATGTGATTTTGGGTTTATCGTGAACCGTGTTTTAAATGACACTGATTCTTTAACCCAGTTAAAGATTAAAACTAAGTGGAGTTTTAATGAATCTTTAATTAGATTGAGATGATCGAAAATGGAGTATCACCAGTTTTGCTCCAGGCGATGGTTAAATCTTTAATTAGATTTGAACGTGAAATGGTAATTGAATTTACCGATAACACTGTGGTGTTAGATATGAAGTATTACCAGTTTTACTTCATGGGATGAATAGGTTGGGATTGGGAAATAAAATAAATGATTACTTCGGTGTGGTTCGCTAATCCCGACTAGTTTGAATTGATATCCAAAGGAGATTAAAGAATAAATTTAAAGAATTTATCTTGGATAAAATTAATGGGAACTTTTCCCAAAGTATAGGAATATTTGAATAAAGGAATATTCTGAATTGGAATGAGGCGTATGTTGTGTTTGTGTAACACTTTTATAATATATACGCGAGTTATTCAGAAAGACCGGGTTTATCCCATTCTGAATAACTGATTCGACGCGGTGTCGAAGATGAAGACGGTGGTCGAAGACCAGAAGTCTTCACGTCGTTTGGGTGCTTACTGATGATCTTGATTGGGCTGTACACCCAAGAAGATGGAAACAGTTAGTGATCGTCCAGACGTACTTGGAGATCGATGGATATGCGAGGTACTAGGTGCCTCCGGTTTCGTTCAGACCCAGAACGGACTTGTAAATGGACTGTATGTCTGACATTGGATTTTAGTCTGTGGTGATTGATCTCTATTAAATATATATCTGTTTGGCGGCGGAGAATTTATTCTCTTGCTTAACGCCCTTCTCTGAGACGTACGAGCTCAGGGGTTATATATTGATGGATATCAAACGCATGGAGTGAATTGCCTGTGTGGCATGCCTAAGTGGCAATTGATCAAGGCTTCTGTTGAAAAGCAAAGTCTTGTGGTGATGATCAAAGCACAGCCTGTGTGGCACAGCTTTGTGTAACGTGAATTCGCGAGCCTCGCACCCCGGTTGTGAACCAAAAACGGGAGAGGACGTCAGGGAGGGCATGCGTTTCTTTCTAGCTAGAAGTGGCGTCAGTGGTTTTACACGCCCTGACGAGTTTGACTTATGTGGTTGTTGCTGTTGCGAGGCGCCTCGGTTATATCGGTTTCGGCCGATGCATTCTGCTCGGCAGACGGACCAGACTTACACCCCATAGGGTGGGGAAACGCATGTTCAGGGTTTAAGTTTAATCCACATCGGTGGACTGGCCCTGAGGATCCAAGGGTCACTCGAGCTCTGATCCTGAGGCTCGGGCTAGAAGTCTCGAATCGGCTGAGGACTATCTTTTGCCTCGGTTCATAGATGGAAATCCAATTTCCAAATACGTGACATTTGCGGTTTTATTTGTAGAGCCTAGTATGGCGACATAGTGGGATGGGGCGCTCATGCCGCCTATGATTGATACTTATGATTTGAAGTTGTTTTATACACTATGCACTTATAATAGTATCAAACGATTTGTTTTAAACGTATCAAGCATTCTTGGCTATTATAAGGTAAAAACCCTATCCTCCGGCTTGTGATTGCATTGTGTGATGGGACCTGGGTCTTATAACAGCTTCATTTTTCTTTATTTAGCATTGCGCTGTTTGTTTATGCACTGGTATTCTTGGGAGGAAACCCGTTCCGTGTTATACGGCGTGGTCCCTTGATTTACCTAACTTTAAAAATAAAGATTAACTGTTTTAGTTCTCACACCAGTCACATGACTGACCTGGAGTTTATTGTTTTAACCTAAACTCTGGGTGCCCCTATTTTTGACACGTGCAGCTAGTAGTTTTGGTTTTGCAGATTTATATTCACAGGATCCTGGTTTACAGCAGGAACGATATCCGGAAAGCTTTGTATCCGTATATCTCCTTCTAGTTGTGTATTGTATTATTTTCCGCTGCTAAGTATTTAAATGTAATTTAAATCTCTGATATTTCTGTGTAATATTCATTTATACTCTGTATATTCTTGTAATCTGATGCATTGTTGTAATATACAATGAAATGTTCTTCTGTATGCGTTCTGTTGTGGTTTGTTCTCGAACTATCCGACGCTTTCCTTTACGGGGAAGTTGCGGGTCGTTTCATTTGGTATCAGAGCTTTGGTTTACAAAGCAGAGAACAAGACACATTAGAACCGTACGAAAGAATTCATCAGATATTGGGTTAGTAATATCCAATTAGAATGACTCGTTAGAGATAGGATCATTAGTATCCTAGAACGAGTGTGAAGGGTGAATTTTTTTTAAATGAAAACCAATTTTGTTTTGAAAATTTAAATCAATTATTCGTAGTTGATTATTTATTTATATTGATGTGGACAATCCAGTATATATAGATTTTGCGTATACGTCTGATCCGCATGTATTCGAAATTTTAATATATTGGATAGATATAGCATCACACTCTAGTCGCCCGAAGATGGTACTGATGATTGTCATGACATCATCAGTATTTATGTTCGTGTTTCGAAGGTGTGATTTTCTATATATTTCCTATTGACTGGTGTGAGAACCAAAATTAGATAGGGCCTATTGTTGTGATTTGGCATCAAAAATCTGATTTTTGACTATGTATCAAAGTTATGAATTTGAAACTCTAATTCAATGATTGATGTTGGGGTTGTTTGTTTAATTGTTTGATAATTTTGAACCATTATGCCTAACTGAATCAAATATTGAATTATATTGAAAATCGGTCGCATTTGCTTGCATATACATATACTTACATTGAACAGGTCATAGCAAGGAGGCTAGAGCAGAGAATAAAATTTGTTTGCCCGACAAATAGGTACATGTTTACTACATAATTTACTGTTTTGTTTGGGTGATGATGATTTTATGAGCCTATTGGCTAGCCGCTTGGCTTTTTCTTTTTCTTTTTGAGATCTGAAGGACCGGGGAAGCTATTTGAAATTCCCCGATGCTCCCGGTGCAGGGGAGGTTATGGCGAAATTTTTCGAAAATTTAGGGTGTTAGCCAAATTTTTGAAATTTTGAAAATTCTCAGAAACTGAAAAGTTGGAGAATGGAAGCCAGATCGAACGTAGAGTTGAATAATCAAACCACTTTCGACTTTGTTCCTTTTCGGGGACGAAAAGTTTTAAGTGGGGGAGATTGTAACAACCCGTAAAATGCGAGCCAGTTTGAAAATTTTATTTTGGCAATTTTAGCGAATTTTGATTATTTAAAATGAATTATTTTAAATAATATCGACGAAAATTTATTTTGAATATAATTCGAACATATATATTTATACGCGTCGTCGTTAGAATATAAATAATTATATATAATTATAAAAGGAATTGAAAATGACGCCGTAGTTCGATAATTCGATTTCAAACTTCAATTGAATGTACCGGGTGCAAAACAATCCGGATTTTAGTGAAACCAAAAATAATGGAATCTAATAGTGAATATCTTTCCAACGAATCCGAAAAATCAAGATTTCATATCGGGAATCAAAAGATATGTCCAGTTGAAAATTCTGAATAGTCGCTATGGAATTCAGGCCCTTAAAAATGGACATTTTGCAAATGACCTCGGATTTCGACGAAACCAGTTTTGTTGGGTCCGCAGTGTCAAATTATTGTTAGATTCCAAATTTCATAATTTTTCAAATCAATATGTGAGCGTGGCAAAGGAAAACGCGTTTGACCAGTTTCAGTTGATTTTAATCGACTGGAAATAGACCATTTTTCATACGGTCTCAGAATTCGATGAAACTAGTTTTGTTAGGACCGTATCGTCAATACGAAGCTAGAAAATATTTTTCTGGAATTTTTAGAGTTCGTATGCGACTCCGGTAATTTGAAATGTACGTTTAAAATTCAATATAGTGATTTAAATGTAAATTTAACGGAAACTGATTGTAACAGCCGAATCAGCCTACGATACATATCCCATTGTGTTCGGAATGGGGGTAATAAGCTATGGACGACAGGCGGTGGACCTCGTTTAGAGGTCGTATGTAAAAGTCAACTTTATTTGAAAATAAATAAATAAAATAAGTTAATTATATATTATTATTCGCCCCCCCCCCCCTTATCCCTACCGTTCATTCAAAGAAAAAAAAAGAAAAAAAAATCGAGAGCGACGGGGGGAAGGGAAGCCGCCGCCGCCCCTCCCCGATGAACCGCGACGCCCTCCAGCTTCTCCCTCCTCTCCAATCGAACCCCCCCCCCCCTGACCGGATCGCCACCGCGATAGCACCCCCCCTTCATCCCCAGCTCCGCCGACGGCCAAGGAGCCCGCCGCCATCGAGACCTCCCCCCCCCCCCATCAGACCTCCCCTCCGTTCTTCCTCTCCCCTCCTCCTTTCTCGAGCAAAACCGCGAGACCTCCAGCCTCTTTCCCCCCTTCGCTGTACAGAATGCGCCGGCGCCAGCCTCGTCTCAACCCCCTCTGGCCACGACAAACCCTCTTCTCCCCCTAGAAAGCGCTGTAAGCTTTTTATTTTAATTTACTTTAAATGCTTAGCTTAGTTTAATTAAGAAGTGTTATAGAAAATATAATTTTTATATTTTTAGCATAATAAAAATATGGTTTTTATTTTAGTAGAGCATTAAAAATATAATCTTTCATATTGTAGAAGTATAAGAACATGATTTTTATATTTTTAAAGTAATAAAGATGCGATCTTTATATTTTTAAAGTAATAAAAATATAGTTTTTATATTTTTAAAGTAACTAAAATATGCTTTTTATATTTTTAAAGTAGTAAAAATATAATCTTTTACATTGTAGAAAGATAAAAATATGATCTTTGCATAGTAGGAACTATAAAAATATCATCTTTGTATATGTAGCAAAATAAAAATCTGATTTTTATTTTATATACGTTGAAATCAAGTGATGATTTTTATAAAGGCGAAATCTTTATTTTTATAAAGGCGAAATCTTTATATGGAAAATAGCGTGATAAAAATATAATTTTTATCTATACAACATAGTAGAATAAAAATATGATTTTTATATATTGAATAGCGAAGTAAAAATTCGATTTTTACATATGTAGAGAATACGGGCGAAAGCGACAAAAAGGCGAGTTGGCGAAGATTTCCTGCATTAGAAGTGCCGTGGAGCTAGGATAGCTATCGGTGAGAATTTCTCACCTTTCAATTTATTTTTCTAGTTATATATATATATATATATATATATATATATATATATATACTAGGATGCAGACGGTGCTTATTAGAAGCACCCGACACCCGTCCACATACCATGGACTTGTTTGTTTGGTTGTGTAGTTGGTTAGATTATTTGATTGAAATTGAATTGTGGGGTGAAATGAATTGGTTTTATTGATGTGTGAATGGCGTGGGCCTTCACTAGACCGGGGATAAGGCTAGGCCTTGTCCCGTTTCTAGTATCGTGTCGTTATGCCGCCGAAATTTTCTAAAATATGTTAGAAAATAAAAATATCATTTTATTGTGTAAATGAATTGAATAGAAATTCATAGGTTGAAATAAAATGTTGTATCGTTAAAAATATAATTTTTAACGTGAATGTGAATAAATGAATAGTTATAAACAAATCGGCCGATTTGTTTGTATATACACTGATTTGACTGATATTGATTGGGTCGATAAATTTCACACATTGCCCAACTGCACAAATAAAATCTGTGTTTGATTGTTTGAAACCCCACACGGGTGTTGGGATGAAATTTGAAGTTCACTCATCCTGATTGATTTAATATGTCGATCGATTGATTGACAGACTGTTATAAGCGTTGAATATCTATATTTGATGCTTATACAGTGTAGTGCACTTTGGTTGATGGTTGATTATTTTCAATGCTATTATGTACATGTGTTGTATGAAAATCCATATAATTAATTTTATATGGTAATTGATTGGGCCTCATTCCAATTTGAAAAATAAAGAAAATTTGAAAATAGAAATTTATGAAGCCGCGTTGATTAGATTGACGCCATTTTGACGTGAACGATATTTGTATCGATTTTATTCATTTTAAAAATGAATATTGAAAAGTGATTTCGAAATCGACGATTTCGAAATGAATTGAATTGAAAACGATTTCGAAATGAATTGAATTGAAAACGATTTCGAAATGAATTGAATTGAAAACGATTTCGAAATGAATTGAATTGAAAACGATTTCGAAATGAAGTGAATTGAAAACGATTTCGAAATGAAGTGAATTGAAAACGAATTCAAAGTGAATTGAAAACGGATTCAAAGTGAATTGAAAACGAATTCAAAGTGAATTGAAAACGAATTCAAAGTGAATTGAAAACGGATTCAAAGTGAATTGAAAACGAATTCAAAGTGAATTGAAAACGAATTCAAAGTGAATTGAAAACGAATTCAAAGTGAATTGAAAACGATTTCAAAGTGAATTGAAAACGATTTCGAAATGAAGTGAATTGAAAACGATTTCGGAATGAATTGAATTGAAAACGATTTCGAAATGAATTGAATTGAAAACGATTTCGAAATGAATTGAATTGAAAACGATTTCGAAATGAATTGAATTGAATATGAATTCAAATTGAATTGAAATTTGAATTGAATAGAAATGAATATTCAAAACGAATTTATAAAGAAGAATTCAATTGTGATTTGAATTGAAAAGGAAGTTGAAAAAGTTTTTGAAACGAATTCAAAACTATTTATATAATTCGTTTTAAATAGAAATCGACGATATATATATTATATATATATAATATAATGGCCTGAATAGAACGCGCCGCGCCGCGGCAGTTCGTGAATTTCGACCATTTATTTCAAACGGACATTACGGGAGATCCGACCGTCGGATTCTCCTAAAACCGGAACCGTTGGGTTCGTATCGAAAAGAGCTTTCTAACGAATGTGATAAATCAGAAATCTAACGGTTGGATTTGGAATTATGTCCAAATCAAATTGGAAAAAGGTCGCTGTAAGTGCAGTTCGATGGCCGTTGTTGGAAATCGACTGTACGGGCCTTGATAAAATTATTAAAAATAGTAATAATTTGTGTAAAATCATAAGAAATGATTTGTGAAGATTTGGGATGAAAAACTCCATATTTGAAAAGATAAAAATAGATTTTTATCGAAATGAACTGGTTTTGAACTAGAATGATAATTCTATTTATTTTTAAATAAATAAATTGAATTTAAAAAGGGTTTTAAAAAAATAACCAGAATATCCAATGATTGCATTGGAGTGGATTTGAATCGAAATTGTCTTCGGAATATTTCGATGTTGGAATTCGTGATTATACAGATGTTGTTATGGAAATTTGAAAGATATATATTTATATCGTTATTTCCAATACGACATTTGTTAGTCGTAGAATTCGATATTGAATATAAGCCGATATATTTTCTATTCAGAGCCTTGTATTGAATATCGAATGTGGTTTGGGTTTGTCGTGAGTGGTGTCTTCACTAACACTATTCTTGAACCCAGTTGAGAAAAGGTTAAATCTTTTTATTTAGATCTAATGAAGTGTACCAATTAAAGAATATTTAATTGGAATTGAATTGATATTGATTTTTGGGTTTATCGTGGACAGTGTTTTAAATAACACTTGTTCTTTAACCCGATAATTAATGGAATGTGATTTTGGGTTTATCGTGAACCGTGTTTTAAATGACACTGATTCTTTAACCCAGTTAAAGATTAAAACTAAGTGGAGTTTTAATGAATCTTTAATTAGATTGAGATGATCGAAAATGGAGTATCACCAGTTTTGCTCCAGGCGATGGTTAAATCTTTAATTAGATTTGAACGTGAAATGGTAATTGAATTTACTGATAACACTGTGGTGTTAGATATGAAGTATTACCAGTTTTACTTCATGGGATGAATAGGTTGGGATTGGGAAATAAAATAAATGATTACTTCGGTGTGGTTCGCTAACCCCGACTAGTTTGAATTGATATCCAAAGGAGATTAAAGAATAAATTTAAAGAATTTATCTTGGATAAAATTAATGGGAACTTTTCCCAAAGTATAGGAATATTTGAATAAAGGAATATTCTGAATTGGAATGAGGCGTATGTTGTGTTTGTGTAACACTTTTATAATATATACGCGAGTTATTCAGAAAGACCGGGTTTATCCCATTCTGAATAACTGATTCGACGCGGTGTCGAAGATGAAGACGGTGGTCGAAGACCAGAAGTCTTCACGTCGTTTGGGTGCTTACTGATGATCTTGATTGGGCTGTACACCCAAGAAGATGGAAACAGTTAGTGATCGTCCAGACGTACTTGGAGATCGATGGATATGCGAGGTACTAGGTGCCTCCGGTTTCGTTCAGACCCAGAACGGACTTGTAAATGGACTGTGTGTCTGACATTGGATTTTAGTCTGTGGTGATTGATCTCTATTAAATATATATCTGTTTGGCGGCGGAGAATTTATTCTCTTGCTTAACGCCCTTCTCTGAGACGTACGAGCTCAGGGGTTATATATTGATGGATATCAAACGCATGGAGTGAATTGCCTGTGTGGCATGCCTAAGTGGCAATTGATCAAGGCTTCTGTTGAAAAGCAAAGTCTTGTGGTGATGATCAAAGCACAGCCTGTGTGGCACAGCTTTGTGTAACGTGAATTCGCGAGCCTCGCACCCCGGTTGTGAACCAAAAACGGGAGAGGACGTCAGGGAGGGCATGCGTTTCTTTCTAGCTAGAAGTGGCGTCAGTGGTTTTACACGCCCTGACGAGTTTGACTTATGTGGTTGTTGCTGTTGCGAGGCGCCTCGGTTATATCGATTTCGGCCGATGCATTCTGGTCGGCAGACGGACCAGACTTACACCCCATAGGGTGGGGAAACGCATGTTCAGGGTTTAAGTTTAATCCACATCGGTGGACTGGCCCTGAGGATCCAAGGGTCACTCGAGCTCTGATCCTGAGGCTCGGGCTAGAAGTCTCGAATCGGCTGAGGACTATCTTTTGCCTCGGTTCATAGATGGAAATCCAATTTCCAAATATGTGACATTTGCGGTTTTATTTGTAGAGCCTAGTATGGCGACATAGTGGGATGGGGCGCTCATGCCGCCTATGATTGATACTTATGATTTGAAGTTGTTTTATACACTATGCACTTATAATAGTATCAAACGATTTGTTTTAAACGTATCAAGCATTCTTGGCTATTATAAGGTAAAAACCCTATCCTCCGGCTTGCGATTGCATTGTGTGATGGGACCTGGGTCTTATAACAGCTTCATTTTTCTTTATTTAGCATTGCGCTGTTTGTTTATGCACTGGTATTCTTTGGAGGAAACCCGTTCCGTGTTATACGGCGTGGTCCCTTGATTTACCTAACTTTAAAAATAAAGATTAACTGTTTTAGTTCTCACACCAGTCACATGACTGACCTGGAGTTTATTGTTTTAACCTAAACTCTGGGTGCCCCTATTTTTGACATGGGCAGCTAGTAGTTTTGGTTTTGCAGATTTATATTCACAGGATCCTGGTTTACAACTGGAACGATATCCGGAAAGCTTTGTATCCGTATATCTCCTTCTAGTTGTGTATTGTATTATTTTCCGCTGCTAAGTATTTAAATGTAATTTAAATCTCTGATATTTTTGTGTAATATTCATTTATACTCTGTATATTCTTGTAATCTGATGCATTGTTGTAATATACAATGAAATGTTCTTCTGTATGCGTTCTGTTGTGGTTTGTTCTCGAACTATCCGACGCTTTCCTTTACGGGGAAGTTGCGGGTCGTTTTAATCTCGCCTCGGGGATAAACCCTGAACCTCATCAAAGACGTCACCATACTCACGGACTACACGAACAGATTCCAAATCATCGATGGATGTGTCAAGTGATTCTAGGTAGCTAAGCATCACCGGACCCCCAGGGTCACAAGAAATATCAAGGTCCTCCCACAGTGAGTCAACAGTCTAACTACCCTCCTTTCGCAGTCTAGGATGGCACCATACCTGGCTAGCCAATCCATCCCTAGAATCAAGCTATAGCCCGTGAAACCAAGAACGAAGGCATTGCATTCAAACCCAATGCCCAATATGGACACTCTCAAATCCCGACAAACCATAGATAAGTGAGCCGAACCACCAATAGGATTTGAGACTACAATGGGATCCATGACTAAACTAGTATTTAGGTGCAATGTTTCAACTAACGATGTAGATACAAATGAGTGCGAAGCTCCAGAATCAAACAAAGTATGAACATGATGGTCAAACAGAAAAACCAAACTTTCAGTAGAAATGTTTCCACCTCTCTCATGTCCTGGTGCCATGAGAGCATGAACCTGCCCCCTCGCCTGTGCCGGTGCCATAAGAGCCTGAGCCTGCCTTTAGTAGTAGGTCATGCCCTCTACCCTCGCCTTTGTCCTTGCCCCCTTGGACAGTCTTTAATCATATGCCCTGCCTCACCACATTGGAAGCAACCAGTCTTCTTCTTCTTCCGACAGTCCATGCTTAGATGGCCCAGTGTTCCACAATTAAAACATCTTTTCTTCCTTGCCCCTTGTTATCCTTACCACCTTTCTTGTTTTGTTATTGTGCCTTCTTTGGGTCCACATTCTTGTCCTGTGCCTTATCAACATTCGCCCCTTTCTCCTCTTCATACATCAATGCCATGTCAATCAGTCTCTCAAAGGTAGCCCCCACAGGAATATGGGACATAGCCAATCCGAGTAGCGGCTCATTTAAACCCTTAACAAATCTTAGGGCCTTCTAATGCGGTGTATTCAACAACTCTAAGCCGAACCTCGCTAATTGGTTAAACTTGTTGACGTACTCTTTCACCAATAAATTCCCCTGTTTCAGGGCCTAGAATCTCTCCATATATAAACTCTCCTATGCTCGTGAAAGAAATTTCAACTCTACCATCTGTCGGAAATCCATCCAAGTCTCCACTGCACGTTCACCATTTGTGACCTCCCACCCAAAAGAGGCCTCGTCCTTCATTAACCAAGAAGCTAGTTGAACCTTTCTTCCATCATCTACCTCAAAGATACCAAATAAGTCTTCCACCTCCTTGAGCCAATTTCGAGCCTCAACAAACGTCTTTGTCCCATTAAAAGGTATTCCGCCCATCGCTCGAAAGTCCTTGCATATCTTAGAAAAAACATCTACACGGGGAGGAGGAGGAGGAGGAGCGGCTGCATCTGGGGTAGGAGGAACGTCTGCTGGGCCTGCGTCATTAGCCCTAGCCTCCAGATACCTTCTGAAATAGCCAGGTATTTGTACGCCCTCGGGTATATCGGGTTCCCCAGACATGCTGTAAAGAAAAAGGAAGAGATTCAAAATGAAGAATCGAAGGAAAGATGTATGGCTTTTGGGGATTATGTTTTTTGCAATAAACTTTTTCTCTTGAAAATACTTTCTTTAAAACATGTTTTTGAAAATACTTCTATATAAAAATGCTTTTGAAAAATGGTTTTACAAAATCTTTTATCTGTTCTGGTAACCTTCAGCTCTGATACCATGTATAACATCCCACGTCCATTAATTTCACTCATTAAGGGAATGCATTAACTTTCATGGAGTATTATAAGTGCATAAAACAGAATATAACAAGACAGATACATATATTAGTACTTTAAAATTTAAAACAACTTCATTGCAATGGAGAAATAGTTTGATTACACACCAAAATCAACAATAAAACCAAGTACACTTAATATCCATCCTGACAAATTATTTTCTGAGTACATAAAACAAAAAACATAACCCCAACATAATTGGCCATAAAAAGAGTTAATCTGAACTTTACTTTTAGCAATCCAAGCACATCCAAAAGAGAGAGAAAGAGATCCAAACTGTTAGCCTAACTCATAAGAAAAGGAAAAGAAAGAGACATAGGCAATCCAAACTGGCAGAAAACAATATAGATCTAATTAAGCATGTGTAACATAAACTTGGCATAGAACAACATAAATCTAATTAAGCATACAAACGTGAACCGGCATGTAAGATGTATCCAAATAACATAGGCAATATGAACTAACATTGATCTAAACATATGATCTGTCATGGATCTAAACATATAAGCATAAACTTGCATAGATGAACATAACTTGCATATAAACTTGCATAGATGAACATAACTTGCATAAATCATAGCTTACATATAAACATGCATAACTTGCATAGATGAGCATAACTTGCATATAAACTTGCATAAATCATAACTCGCATATAAACTAGCATAGAACACAACTTGCATAGGATGAATCTAATCAAGCATATGTAAGTAGACATAGGAATTAACATCATAAAATGAATCTAATTACATATGATAACAAAACTGGCTGTATTAACAAAATAGATGATAACAAAGCATATGATTCAACAGGAATACTCGTACAGTCCAGATCACAACTTATCATATTTATTTTAATTAATTATCTTGTGAAAGAAACTGTACTCACAGTGATAGAAGAAAGAATAGATTCGTTCGTTGTTGATCTAGAATCCCTTTTCACAATTCCTAAGCTTTAATTCGTTGGAGAAGAGACTAGCTTAGTTTAGGATGCAGCAGCATGGCGGCTTATGAATGAATTTAGTTTTGATTAGGGTTTAGGTTTTGGGTGCTTATGTAGATGTGTAGGATTAATTAGAGCCCTTAGATTAGTTTAGGATCAATCTAAACCATCCAATTCACAATGACACATCACTCAACCAACCAAATGAAGCCACATAAGTCATAAAATCAGAAAAATCGTCACCCGAACACGTCAGCCCATCCTGGCCGATAGGGGTCGACTCCCCTATAGGGGGGTCGACACCTATGTCGACAACCCTATAGGGTGGTCGACACCTATGTCGACAACCCTATAGGGGGGTCGATACTGTGTCGACTCTCCCTGGTGGGTCGACACCCCTGAGCGGGAAATTTCCCGCTCAGCCCAATTCTACTATTTTAAAATTCGAACTGGTTTTAGATTATTAATTGTTATCTTAATTTAATTTCTGCTTAGACTTGAAATCTTCTAAGCTCCATAGCTTCTTCATATGGAGCCCGATTTACTCAAACTCGCACTCTATCTCAAGCAGAATTCCGAGACGAACGCAATGACGTAACTCATTTCATTTAATTCTTCTTCTAAATACTAAGTGTCCTTAAATTTGTTAATATTAATATTTTAAAATTACGGGGTGTTACGACAAGTAATTACTAAAACAAATAACAAAACATAACTTAAGGAAAAGAAAAAGCAGGTCAAAACCTGAAAGTAACACTATATGATGTAACGCTACATAACGTAACTTAATGATAAATACACACTTTATTTATGTGGTCTGCATCCATAATCATTGAATGTTTTCACAATAAAACCTAACATAATGGAATAATCATGAGAAAGTCAAAGGATACCTTGCCATTATTCTCTCTCCGTGAAAGAATCTCTGGTACAATGTAAGCTGGAATTTTGAACCAGTAACAAATAGCCAAAGCAGTATGTCTGATTCAAATGCTACATTATATAAGGTAATGCATAAATTAAAAAAACTTGGAAAATAAGAAGAAGAAAAAACTCATTGTTGCAATGCATTTCATTGACACAACCACAATGCACTAGTATAAAATTGACCAACCTTGACAATCCAACATCATGCTAATTGAAAGAAGAGAAGAAAAGGTGGAAAAATGAAGACATAAGACATAAAATTGTTCCATATTTGCAATGCGAGGCATCAGATTGCAAACCCCAATCAATCTTTTGCTTATGTTGGCTTATCCCATATAGAACCTATCTTTGTATCATGCACTCAAGTCAGACCTGCTAAATATCCATTATGCATCTACAGGAGAACAATTTTATCAGTTTTCTTCCATAAAAAAACCATGTTATTGGCAACATGGACCAATTAGTCATATCATATTGAATGAACTACTAGCTCAACCATGTTAAAAGAAACTGCACTCATTTAAAATTGTCAACTGCAGCTACCAACTAAATTGTCAATTTATAAAATTAAAATAAGTTGATACCTAAAATTCTAGTTAATTAACCTCCGTTGCTAGTTATTAACGGGTGCATCAAAGACGAGTATTAATGGCGACCGAAAACTCAAAAATTCCCAAATCTCGTTCAAAGTTTGTCATTTCTTTAGAATCTGATCATCGTCATGCTATTCCTCCAGGTTTGAGCTAATCTAAAAAACATGCAGATCGTGAAATTCCTCAATCTCAGGTAACTCTAAATCTACAGATCTTTATTCGAAGAAGGAATTTCCAGATCTATTAGAGAAAGATCAAAATTTGTTTAACATGAGTAGTTTAAAGGAGTCGAAATCTTGGATAGATATAATCACAGAGAATAGATTCCACCAAAATTCTATCCAACTTAATTTCTTTGAACCGATTGTTAAGGAAGATATCAAACTAGCGGTTATCAATGAAGATCTGACAAATAGGGCTAGAGAGAGGTGGTTTAACTCCATCGCCTTTTATGTCTTTGGTAACAAGCCTTATTATAATTTTCTTAAGAATTATATTGATAAAAATTAGAGCCCGAAGGGTAGTTATTAGTTATATTCGAGAGAAAATTGTTTTTTCGTCTTAAAATGCGAAAACGAAGAAGAATGTGATCAAATATTAGCCTTTGTCCATATTTTTACAATAAAAGGCTAATTATTATGAAAAAATGGCAGCTAGATGTTAAGCTAATTAGGGGTTTTCTGAATACAATACCTATTTGGATTCGATTACCCGATCTTGATTTCGATTTACGGTCTGTAGAGTCTATAAGTAGAATAGCATCAGTTTTGGGAAATCCTCTTAAGTTAGACAATGTTACGGAAAGTTTTATCAGGATTTCAAATGCTAGAGTTTTAGTTGAAGTAGATTTAGATTTCAAATTTCCTAAAACAGTGTCAATTCAATGCTATAATGGAGAAATTGTTCGGCAAAGGGCGGTTTACGAATAGGTTCCATCTTTATGTTCTTGCTGTAAAATATTTGGCCATTTGTTTGCAAATTGTAAATCAATTAAGATTTGGTCTCCTATAACCAAAGTTAATATAGATAATGGGATGGATATAGATGAAAAGGTTGTTGATGGTATGAACGAGAATACTAATAGAGATAATGTTAAAGGATGTAGTGTTAGCAGATTCAAAGAAAAGGAGTGTAAAGGCCATTGTCGTTGAAACTTTTGACCCCTTCAATGTTTTAGATAGCAATAATATGAGTTTGCAGGATAATGGTGTTGAAATTGAAAAGGATGCAGTAGAGAATGCTTGCATGCAGAATGTTAATATGGATAAGAATGCAAGCTCTTTACATAAATCAGAAAGTACGCTGGATAAGGTTGTGGATGTGGGAATTTATGCTATCGAAGATGATTCAGAGAAGGTTAAAAAAATTGGTTGTAATGAAGATGATACTACGGGAAAATGTAAGGAGAATATAAATATGCAATTTGGTGTTTGTAGTGAATCTCAAAATGGGGAGGATGCTGTAAGTAAAGAAGATCTTATGAACGACTCTAACAGTTCTTATAGTTCTACAAATAGCTTCAAAAAGAGGAAAACAAATTTTATAACCAGAAAATACAAAGAGATTGATAAACTTGTTACTGATGAGCCCTTGGTAGAGGAAAATCCGGAATGGCGTAAACTTATGCAACAAATCCAAAATCAATCCAAAAAAAGAAAAGCAAAAGGCGGAGGAATAATCCGAGTGGAGTTTCCAATGGAGGTGTTACTATGAAATGATTTATTTTGTGATTCTGGTGCTTTTCTGGTTGGTGAAGCTTTTCTTGGTTTGATACTTGCTGCTGGTTTTTGGTTTTTTTTTTTTTTTTTTTTTTTTTGGTTCAAGGCAGCTTTTGTCCTTTTAGCTTGGGGTTTTCTGTTTTGGTTTAGAAGTTGTTCTTTTCAGGATGGCTTCGATGCCTGCTATTGGCTTCTTCGGTGCTTTGTATCTCTTTGGTGACACTTTTGCAGTTTGAGCGGATGGTTCAACTTTGATTTGCTGTGGCGTGAATAGTGTTTGCTGAGGATCTTTTGGAGCCTTGATTGCAGCTCTAATCTGCTGGTGTTTGAAGCATTTTAATTGTGCTTCTTGCTATTGTTTCAAAGTTGCAAAGTGTCTGGTGTTAGTTTGTTCTTCTGCATGACATGTCGGGTTTTTGTTAGGTGTTCTCTTGTTTTGCATGTCTTGTTTGTTAAGCGTGGCAGTGAAAAGGTTGACAGTGTCTTGTTTGTTAAGTATTTGTTTGTTGTATTTTTTGGCTAAGCTTTTCTTTCATGTACTCTTTTCTTTGTAAAAGTAAAGTACCCTATTGTTCAAAAAAAAGGGTGCATCAGCAAATTATGCTAAAATAGGCAATTGCATGGACAATTGATTCATTGGCGAACACTTTTAGTTTCTAACAAACTGATGTTTCATTATTATTTACATTTCCATAAAATTAAAAACCTACCTACCTGCACAACGGCTTAAGCTTGAATCTTCTCTTTCACGCTTTGAACAACAACATCAGTAAATTCCTCCATGCTTAAGTAGAACTCTCTTGAAACCCTGCTCAGAGGAAAATTGTTTTAAAACTTGAAGAGATAACTTTGAGAAGGTGACTTTTGCAATCAACCCTGCAGGCAGAGCCGGTCCAAAGGGAAGCCTACCAAGCCATTGGGCTGGGAAATTTTTTTTTTATTGAATATCATACCATATAAACCTGAGCCTTTACTTATATATTGTATGATGTGTGGTCTGGTGGCAAGCGTGGGATAAATACGAGCATGAGACTCAGGGTCAAATCCTTGCAGGGGTAAATTTTGTGTGCTTATATACTTAGGCTTCCTTTTGGCAATTGCTTTGGGCTGGGGCAGCAAAAACATTGGGCCGGCTCTGCCTACAGGTTCCACTCATTATATTTAAAATAATAACATGCCATCATTTTCGTATGTTAAAATTCCTTTTGAGAGGATATCCCTTTGATAGACAACAAAAGTAGATTGTTTTTAACAAATATTTGGAGATTTTATTTATTCAAAACAGATTGAGTAAGGGTAAATGCTAAAATCCTATAGATATTTTTTTATATATCTAACTAGGCATCTCTTGGGATTTTTTTACTGAATATTGAACCCTTGGGATAAATCTTGCTTTGAGTGCCATTATCATTTGATTGCATACTTCAAAGTAGATCTATTCACACTGCATGGCCATTGGCAATGGTATTATATTCATATAAAGGAAATAATTGATACTTTTTATATTAATAGAAGAACATGCGGTTATGATAAACATAAATTAACAGTCTGTAGGCAAGTGGAGCAATATACATACCTAAGGGTCTGAATCCGGCACAGATTTGAGATGTAGGGCGGGTTTGAGACGTTTGCAAAGACCTGGAGCAAGGAGTCGCAGATCTGAATCGAATGATCAGATTGGAAGCAAGCGAATGATTGGATCGTAAGCAAGTGAATGATTGGATCAGAAACATTTAATAATTATGCAACTGGGTAATGTTAATATAAGTCAACTGCAAAATAAAATAATTGATATATGAAATTAAAGAAATGGTAGAAGCCCATACTCTAAATGCTAACAAAGCTGGTTCACGACATATAAACTTGATATCTGCACTGGTACACCAGCTGATCCAGTTCTTTAAATCTGCCATCGGCATGACATGGAATATTCTTAGTATGAATGTGGAATATACCTTCTCCATCGGTTTCAATAATCTTCCCACTTAATAGTATAACCGAAGGTGTTTTCCTTTTTTCAAATTTGATTTCCATGCATACAAAGCTTTTACCAATATGGCCATTAGTAATCCCTTTCCCCATAAATAAATGCATTTTAACACTTATCAGAAAAACACATACCATCCATTTTCGCTAGCAACTGGCTTAAAACCCTGTCCGATACAGAAGTTCCATCATCCCCAAATCCACAGGAGACAGCAAGAGCATCTATTTCATCGAAGAACATAACTGCAGGATAATTAGCTCTTGTTTTGCAAATAAAGATTTAACTGCCATTCGTTCCGCATGGTATATTAATGTATCTCTTGTTAACTAAAGGTGTAATTTGCAAGCATATTATTTAACACTTTAAGTTAGATAGACAAATGCCACATAATCGCATGCCTTATCGGCTATTTGAGTAGCACTGTACCTCAAGCATGGGGCAAGGCCTCACTTCCATCATGGCCTTTTCAAAATCCGCAAATGTCACTATTGAAAAAGAGGGTTCAGCCTTGCCAGCAGTGTCCATAGTATCACCATTTACAGAAACCTTTTCCAAGTTATAACTTAACTGTGAAGACACAGTCAACTCAGTAGACATAGAAAATGCCAAACAATCCAATCTGCAGCAATTATCCCCCAAGTTATTAGAATTTGTGGGTTGTATATAGTTGCAGAGAAATATCATGGCTTCTTCATGACACAAATCTGCCAAATCAGCACCCAAAAATTTACTAGTTAATGAAGCCAAAGTTTTAACATCGGCTTGGTAAAGAGAATGATTCGCTTTACTATGAAGGACTTGAAGTATATCCAGTCTCTACTCTGGTGACGCCACTCTACATGCAATTTAATGAATCAAGAAATTCTAAAACAATATATGTGGTACTCGCGAACCTGACTATGTGAACTGGGGGGTTTTGCGACTTCAGTCAGTTTCCCCTCTGAACAAGTTCCAAAAAATATATGCTATAATATATTATTCTTTTTAAAAGATTTAAAATTTTATATTTTTCGACAACTTATAAATGTAATATTATATTTAGATAAAAAAAATACATTAACTTTAATTTACTACATGCATGTTGCATATTTTTTATCAAGTTAGGCTATGTAGGTGTATTCACCAACAAACACAAACTATGCCTAAACACGAAACATGTATAGTGGTTGAAACTTATACATACATACGCTAATTATACGAATTTTCAAATTTAAATGCTAATAAGTGAAATAAGCATTCAATGAGGTGCTATGAATTATCAAAGAGGTATTACAAACAAAACAATCCCCAATTAGCCATAATTTCCGAAATTCAACTATATTAGGTTTAGGTTTAAAAAGAGAACTTGATTGAAGAACAAAATACAACCTATTACTACGGGCAGCTGTAAATGAAGAAGCTGGTGACAGTCGAAAACACATTGGAACTCCTGGTATATACTCTACGGTTGTGCGTGCAGGAAGCTAGGGAAAGAGGGAAGGGAAGGAGGACCG
Organism: Allium sativum; assembly: GCA_030737875.1. Taxonomy (NCBI): domain Eukaryota; kingdom Viridiplantae; phylum Streptophyta; class Magnoliopsida; order Asparagales; family Amaryllidaceae; genus Allium; species Allium sativum. Next base: position 745,570,807 of record CM060921.1, read on the forward strand.
CAGTTGAGGGGAGGCGGTTGACTTGTGTGCAATGTTGTCTACGGATTGAAGTTGGAACTCTTCGCCGCAATGTAGACCAATTCTTGTAGTGTATACTTATCAAACTATTTTGTGTTAAACTAGGCCGGGATCAGTAGTCGAGGCTTGTAATAAAAATGATTATTACGTACCATTTGTTAACAAAAGGTAAAGCATTTAGTGTCATAATTTGTACTGCCATTGCCCAGGTTCAAATTTTAACATGGGGATTGTCACAAGAAATAAATCATGCCATTTGTAAACAAAAGCCACTAGTTGATACATGATAGACAACCTGACTGGTAAGGTAAGACGGCAAGGATTCATTTAGAATTCCTATAGAATTTTGAGGCAGCGAACCAATACAAAATATATCTACACCTTGGGTGATGATTAAATCACCGACATCTCCTTCTATGACCGGAGAAACTCTTTGGAAAATTTAGATTTCCTAATACAGGGTTTTCAGTTGAAGTTTTCTAGCAAAAGTGAAGAAATGTAAAGAAAATACAATTATTGGATAAATGAATGAATACAATGGTGGATTCTATTGTTATTTACAATTACAAAGTTGAATAAATCAGCTTATCTCAAAATCATTGTCATTTCATATATCTTAAAGCAGAAAAGATTAGCTTCCACTTGCAAACCAACCATTTCTAGATTAAAAGTAGGACAACATGAACAAGGGTCAATTACATCAGGATTATCAATTCCTTTCAAAAAAATTAAATTGAAGTACAATCCGAAAATACAATACTTAAGGCAGTTATGAAGTTTATTGACAAAGCAATTTGATTGTCAGTGAATCAAGTTTAATTTGATGCAGAAGTTAACAAAGACAGTTACTTCTAATACCTGAACCTCGAGGCTTAGGGAGTTAGCCAGGTAGTTCGGAAGCTCAACTATTACTTCCTGAATCGGGCACATGGAGCCGTCAAAGTCTGTGTCCAGCGAGAGGACAGTGGCCCCATTTGCGATGGGCTGCACAAGATAGGCCACAGAGATGCAGTATGCAGGAAGGAAGACGTTGGATGGGATTCTAGCAGCTGTGCAGTAGGCAGCCTAGGGCTGCGGACGTTTTTCCTATTGATGTGCAACCGACGTCAATTATTGATCGGTTCAGTTGCTTAACATCTAAGTCTCTCGTTTCAATGGGTAGTTCGAAGGAGAATAATAAGCAAGCGATTGGATTGTTGGATTTGTTAATGGTAAATCTGGTACTTCTGGGGATTGCAATAAGTCTAAAAACGAAGAGTGTGACGTAAGTAAAGATTCTTTTATGTATGAGTCTGATAGTTCTTTCAGTTCGACTAATAGCTTCAAAAAGAGGAGAACAAAACTTATATCTAATATATAGAATAACGGTAATAGACTAATAATCGATGAACCAATGGTAGAGGAAACCCCAAAGTGGGGTAAGCTTATGCAACAATTCTAGAATCAAACTAAAACAAGGAAAGCAAAAGGATGTGGAAGGAAAACAAGTGGAGTCAATCAAGGTGGTGTATCCAAGAATTTATTGAATTTTGTGGGCTTTCTTTTGAGTTTGTGAACTTGGTTGCTTCTGATGAAAGTGCTGTTAGGTGGAGTTAGCTTCTGCTTCTCTCTCTCTCTCTTTTTTTTTCTGTGGACGGTGATTGTTGATTTTGGGTATGCATTGGTGTAGTATGTTTCGAGTTCTTCCTATTGCTTAGGTGGCCTGGTTTGTTATGGGATGTTCTTTGGAGGCTGGTTTTGGCTTATGTGTAGCTGTCTGTTGATTATCTGATGTAATAACCCAGAAATCTGAGCCAATTTTTTAAAAAAAAAATTGGCAATTTTAATGAATTTTGGATATTTAAAATGAATTATTTTAAATAATAATGACGAGAAATTTATTTTTGATAGAATTAGAACGCATATATTTATTTGAATCGACGTTAAAATATAAATAATTATTTTTAATTATAAAAGGAATTGAAAATGACGCGGTAGTTTGAAAATTCAATTTCAAAGTTCAAATGAATGTACAAGATTCAAAATAAACCGGATTTTAGCGAAACCAAAAATATTTGAATCTATTTGAGAATATCTTTCCAATGAATCCGAAAAATTGAAATTTCCAAAGCGGGGATAAAAAGTTATGCCCAGATGAAAATTCAGAATAGTCGCTATGGAAAATATAGCCCTTAAAAATGGAAATTTTGCAAACGGCCTTCATTTTCGACGAAACCACTTTTGTTGGATCCGGGATGTCAAATTATTGCTAGATTCCAATTTGCATAATTTTCTAAACCAATATGTGAGCGTGGCGAATAAGACACGTTAGAACCAAACGAAAGAATTCATCGGAGATTGTATTAGTAATATCCTATGAGAATGACTCGTTAGAGATAGGATCAGTAGTATCCTAGAACGAGTGTGAAGAGTGATGTTTTAAAATAAATTTGAAAACAAGTTTTGTTTTAAAAATTTAAACCTTATTCAACGTATTTGAATATTTATTTGTATTGATTTGGACAATCAAGTATATAAAGATTTTGCGTATACGTCTGATCCGCCTATATTTGAAATTTTAATATACTGGACATATATAGAATCGCACTGTAGTCGCCCGGGAATGATTCTGATGATGGGTATCCATCATCAGTGTTGTGATCGAGTTTCGAAAGTGGGATATCTATATATCTCCAATTGACTGGTGTGAGAACCAAAACTAGATAGGGCTTGTTGTTGTGATTTGACATCAAAAATATGATTTTTGACTATATATCAAAATTTTGAAATTGAAAAGCTAATCAACTAATTGATTGCTGGTTGTATTGTTTGATTATTGGTTGATTAATTAAAATTTGAACCATATAACCAAATTGATCAATTATTGAACTGTATTGGAAATTGTTTGGAATTGCATGCATGCATATACATGTACTTACATTGAACAGGTCATAGCAAGGAGGCTAGAGAAAAGGAATAAAATTGTTTGCCCGACAAATAGATATATGTTTATTGTATTTCTTGGGTTTTTGGATGATTTTATGAACCGATTGGCTGTTTCTTCTTCTTTTTGGATTGGAGAGGCCTGTATGGCAATTTCGGGATTTTCCCGGTGCTCTCGTGCAGGGGAGGTTATGGTGAAATTTTTCGAAAATTTAGGGTGTTAGCCAAATTTTTGAAAAATTGAAAAGTACTTAGAAACTGAAAAATTGAAGAACTTAAGCCGTAATGAATATAACGAAAGTTGAGTTGATTAGTTAAACAACCTTCAACTTCGTTCCTTTTCGTGGACGAAAAGTTTTAAGTGGGGGAGATTGTAATAACCCGGAAATCTGAGTCAATTTAATTTTTTTTTTTATTTTGGCAGTTTTAATGAATTTTGGATATTTAAAATGAATTATTTTAAATAATAACGATGAAAAATTTATTTTTGATAGAATTAGAACGCATATAGTTATTTGAACTGACGTTAGAATATAAATAATTATTTTTAATTATAAAAGGGATTGAAAATGGTGCGGTAGTTTGAAAATGGTGCGGTAGTTTGAAAATTCGATTTCAAAGTTCAAATGAATGTACAGAATTCAAAATAAACCGGATTTTAGCGAAACTAAAAATATCTGAATCTATTTGAGAATATCTTTCCAATGAATCCGAAAAATTGAAATTTCATAGCGGGGATAAAAAGTTATGCCCAAATGAAAATTCAAAATAGTCGCTATGGAAAATATAACCCTTAAAAATGGAAATTTTGCAAATGGCCTTCATTTTCTATGAAACCGCTTTTGTTGGATCCGGGATGTCAAATTATTGCTAGATTCCAATTTGCATAATTTTCTAAATCAATATGTGAGTGTGGCGAAGTAAAACGTGTTTTGTCAGTTTTTTCAATTTCGATCGACTAGAAAAAGGCCATTTTTCAAACGGTCTGTGAATTTGATGAAATTAGTTTTGTTCGAATCGTATTGTCAATATGAAGCTAGAAAATATTTTTCGGGAATTTTTAGAGCTTGTATGTGGCCTGTGTAAATTGAAATGTGCGTTCAAATTCAACATATAGATTTATGTTTTGATTTTGACGGAAACTAATCGAAATGGTCGAATTGGCCTGCGATACATATCCCATTGTGCTCGAAATGGGGGTATTACGCTAGGGTCTACGGTCGATGTGTTTGATTTCGAGTTCGAAATAAAAAGTTGCTTTTTGAAAATTAAATTAATCAAATATATATATTAATATATATACTCTCTTGTTGCCCCCTTTCTCTTCAGTGATTCAACGATGAAAAAGAAAATAAAAGAAAATCACGCCCACGATCCCAGCCGACCTCCTCCCCTGATGAGCGTCGTCCTCCCCCACAATGGCGCCGCCCTCCGAAACTCCACGCCCTCGACTCTCTCTCCATTCGAACTCGCAATCCCTCCCCCCCCCCCCCGAACCCTAACTTCACCAACCGCCTGTCGCAGCCTCCCACCACCGTCCGACCACCTGCCGCGCCCCCTTGACTTCCAACGCTCTCCGCCTCTGATTCCCCATTCGCCAAGTCCGGCAGTAAGTGTTTAACTTCAGATTATTTTGAATAATTTGTTTAATGTAGGTAAAAAGTAATGTTTAATCAGTTTTTAGATATATAAAATCATTGTGTAAAGCACATTTTTTAATATATATTAGCGTTGGATAAAAATCTGATTTTTAATGTGAAGTAGTGTAAATAAAAATCTGATTTTTGGATGTGGAATAGGAATAATAAAAATACGATTTTTATATAGTAGGAATAATAAAAATATGATTTTTATATAGTAGAGATTATAAAAATATGATTTTTATATAGTATAGATCATAAAAATATGATTTTTATATAGTAGAACATATGATTTTTCTATAGTAGAAAATATGATTTTGATTAGGTTAAAGATTAGATTTTTATCAATATAAAGTTTAAGATTTTTATACATATGAAAGGCGAGATTTTTATACATGAAAGTCAAGATTTTTATATATATGAAAGCGATGGAAAATTATGATTTTTATAATATATATATATATATAATAAAAATTTGATCTTTATATATGTAGTAGAGATATAAAAGTACGGTTTTTATATATGAAGTGACGATATAAAAATGTGATTTTTATATATATAGCGAAGTTATAAAAATGTGATTTTTAATATAAACTTCGTGAAATAGACTGCGTTGGAAACAAGATGAAGATTTCCTTCATATGAAGAGTCGTGGCGTTTGGTTTAGCTCTCGGTGAGAACTTCTCACTTTTAATTTGTTATCTAGTTGAATTATATACTAGGATGCAGACCGTGCTTAGCAGCGCCCGACACTCGTTGTCTACAGACCATGGATGACTTGTTTGTTTAAGTGATGTGATGTGTTGTGAAAGTTGATTGTGTGAAGTGTAATGGAATAAAATATTTTATAGTTGAAAATATTTTATAGTTAAAATATAATTTTTAACATGTATATAAAATAAATATTTATAAACAAATTGGACGATTTGTTTATGTACACCCATTTGACTGATATTGATTGGGACGATAAATTTTACACATCGCCCAACAGCACAAATAAAAATCCGTGTTTGTTGATTGGAAAACCCCACACGGGTGTTGGGATGATATTTGACGTACACTAATCCGAATTATTTAGCTGTGTAACGATCGATTGGTTGACAGACTGTGTAAGCGTTAATTATTTATATTTAATGCTTATGCAGTTGTGTGGTGCACTCTGGATGATGGATGATTATTTATCGTTGCTATTATATACATGTGTTGTAGGGAATCCATATAATTAACATTATATGGTAATTGACTGAGCCTCATTCCAATTTGGAAAATAAAATATATATTCATGTGTTGAATAAAATATATATATTCATGTGTTGAATAAAATAAATATTCATGTGTTGAATAAAATATATATTCACGTGTTGAATAACAGAAAATTCATGTGTTGAATAAAATATATATTCATGTGTTGAATAAAATAAATGTTCATGTGTTGAAAAAAATATTCATGTGTTGAAGAAAATATTCATTTGTTGAATATAATAACGAAGTGATTGAAATATATAAAGCCGCGTTGATTAGATATTCGCCATTTTGATGTGAACTATATTTATATTGGTTATATTCATTTTTATAATGAATATAGAAAAGGAAGTGATTTCAAAATATAACGTTTTGAAAATATTATCATTTATATATTAATGATATAGAATATTCAATTTTGATCTGAAATTGAATATGAAGTTGAAATCGTTTTGAAACGAATTTAAAACGATATATAAAATACGTTTTGAAAGGAAATCGACGTAATATATAATGGCCTGAATAGAACACGCCGCGCCGCGGCAATTTGCGAATTTCAACCATTGACTTCGAATGGACATTACGGGAGATCAGACCGTCGGATTTTACAAAAACCAGAATCGTTGGGTTCGTATCGAAAAGGTCTTTCTAACAAATATCAGAGATTTGAAATCTAACGGTTGGATTTGGAATTATGTCCAAACCAAATTTGGAAAAGGTCGCTGTAAGTGCAGTACGATGGCCGTTTATGGAAATCGACTGTACGGGCCTTGAAAAAATTATTAAAAATAGTAATAATTTGTGTAAAATCATAAGAAATGATTTGGAAAGAATTGGGATGAAAAACTCCATATTTGAAAAGATAAAAATAGATTTTTATCGAAATGAACTAGTTTTGAACTAGAATTATAATCCATTTATTTTTGAAATAAATAAATTGTATTTGTAAAGTGTTTTAAAAGTAACCAGAATTTTAAATAATTGAATTGGAATGGATTTGAATCGAAATTGTCTTTGGAATATTTCGATGTTGGATGTCGTGATTATACAGATATTGTTATGGAAATTTGAAAGATATATTTATATCGTTATTTCCAATAAGATATTTGTTGGTCGTAGAATTTGATATTGAATATAAGCCGATATATTTTCTATTCAGAGCCTTGTATTTAATATCAAATGGGATTTGGGTTTGTCGTGAATGGTGTCTTCATTAACACTATTCTTAAACCCAGTTGAGAAAAATATTAAATCTTTTTATTTAGATTTAATGAAGTATACCTATTAAATGGTATTTAATTGGAATTGAATTGATTTTGGGTTTATCGTGAACCGTGTTTTAAATGACTTTGGTTCTTTAACCCAGTTAAAGACAGGATATGATTTCCCAAGTTAAATAATCATTGATAGTGATTTTTGGGAAGATTAAAACCAAGTGGAGTTTTAATGAATCTTTAATTAGATTGAAATGATCGAGAATGGAGTATCTCCAGTTTTGCTCCAGGCGATAGCTAAATCTTTAATTAGATTTGAACATGAAATGGCAATTGAATTTACCGATAACACCGTCGTGTTAGATATGAAGTATTACCAGTTTTACTTCATGGGATGAATAGGTTGGGATTGAGAAATTTAAAACAAATGATTATTTCGGTAAGGTTCGTTAATCCCGACTAACTTGGATAAACCATGATTTGGTTTGAATTGATATTCAAAGGAAGATTAAAGAATAAATTTAAGGAATTTATCTTTGATAAAATTAACGGGAACCTTTCCCAAAGTATAAGAATATTTGAATAAAAGAATATTCTGAATTGGAATGAGGCGTATGTTGTGTTTGTGTAATACTTATTTATTGTATCCGCGAGTTATTCAGAAAGACCGGGTTTATCCCATTCTAAATAAATGATTCGACGATGTGTCGACGATGAAGATGGTGATCGAAGACCGGAGGTCTTCACATTGTTTGGATAATTACTGATGAACTTGATTGGGTTGTACACCCAAAAGGAGGGAATCAGTTGGTGATCGTCCAGACGTACTTGGAGATCGATGGATATGCGAGGTACAAGATGCCTTCGGTTTCATTCGGACCCAGAACGGACTTGTAAATGGACTGTGTGTCTAACATTGGATATCATTCTGTGTGATTGACGGATATCGGTTGCATGGAGTGGTTTTCCTGTGTGGCATGCTAAGATGCAAATGATCAAGGCTTCTGTTGAAAAGCAGAGTCTTGTGGTTGATGATCAAAGCACGGCCTTTGTGACATAGCTTTGTGTAGCGTTAATTCGCGAGCATCACACCCCGGTTGTGAACCAGAAACGGGAGATGACATCAGGGAGGGCATGTGTTTCCTTCTACCTAGGGTGGTGTCAATGACCTAACAGCCCAGACATTTATATTTTTTTCGCCTGTGTAGTTGTTGGATTGCGAGGCACCTCGGATATATCGGTGACTACGTGGAGCCGATGGAGTCATTTGGCTCATTTATGCCCCAAAGGGCGGGGAAGCGCAGTGTTCAGGCATTTTAATCCACGTCGATGGACCGGATGTGCTGATCCAAGGGACGATGCGTTCTGTTCCTGAGACTCGGGCTAAACAGTCTCGAAGCGGTGAGGACGATCCCTTGCCTCGGTTCGTAGATGGAAATCCAACTTACAATACGTGACAATTGCTGTTTTGATTGTAAACCTATATATGGCGACATAGTGGTGTGGGGCAGCTATGCCGTCTATGATTGATACTTATAATTGAAATTGTTTTGACACTATACACTTATAGTAATAATAAAACATGAAATTTAGCGTATCAAGCATTCTTTGGCTATTATTATGTAAAACCCTATACTCCGGCTTATGTTTCAATGTGTGATGGGACCTGGGTCTTATAATAGCTTCATTGTTCTTTATTTAGCATTGCGTTGTTGTTTTATGCACCGGTATTCTCGGGAGGAAACCCGTTCCGTGTTATACGGCGTGGTCCCTTGATTTACCTAACTTTAAAAATAAAGATTAAAAACTGTTTTAGTTCTCACACCAATCACATGACTGACCTGGAGTTTATTGTTTTAACCTAAACTCTGGGTGCCCTTATTTTCTACACGGGCAGCTAGTAGTTGGGTTTTACAGATTAATATTCACAGGATCCTGGTTTACAGCTGGAATGATATTCGGAAAGCTCTATATCCATATATTCCTTTCAGTTGTGTTTTGTATTATTTTTCCGTTGCATTGTAATTTGTAAATATCTGATATTTAGTAAATGCGTAATATTTATTCATACTTTGTATATTCTTGTATTCTGATGGAATTGTTGTAATTAACAATGAAATATTCTTCTGCTTATGTTCCGATTTGTCGTGTTCTCAAAACAATCAGGGACTTCGAATGGTCTTGGTCGGTTTAGCGATCGATTCGGATCGAGCAAAATTCCCAATTGTTACATCTCACAAGGCTTTGTGGTTGGTAGCTCTGCGACGATTATCCCCTGTATCTTCCAAAAGAGAAAAAAATTTCTGAGAGTTGTTTCATGGATCCGCCAGAGTGTACTATCCTTGCTAAAGGAATGCTTAATATTAATTAGGGACCGATCCAAACTATTTAGGACTAGTTCCGATTCATTTGTGAAACTGCTGATTCGAGAACAAGAACAGAAATTGAAAAAAAAAGCTGCTGAATTGGCCTATTTCCTACGCATACCAATTGAAGTTTTTTGATTTTTTATCTAAAGGAACAAGTTTGTTCGGATTTATCCAATTGAGATATTTGGAATTCCCATTTACTTAGAATTTACTTCGTTTCTGAACAGAAGAACCGTTTTCAAGTAGTGTTCGATCGATTACGTATGATTCAATAATCGATTGATTGTTCCGAGGCTATCGACAAACAAGATTTGTCTAAGTCACTTTGTTTCTTTTTGTTCAAGTGTGGTATTTTGGGTCTCTGCTCTGTTGGGCTTGTGTGATTTTCCTAGTGTCAGCCTTTCCTTTGTATTGATTTTTTTTAAATTTTGTGGGCTAGTAGGTATGGTAGTGTTGTATGTTTATGTTTGAGCTAGCTTTTAGTTTTAGATGTACAATATTTTTTGGTTTGTATGTTGTATTTGTATTGCTAGCTCAAACTTCTTGTACTTTCCTTTTATGTAATCAAGTACCCTTTTCTTCAAAAAAAAGGTTGGATTTCCTGATTCAAAACAGAGTCCATTTCAATGCACATACATAAATAATTTATTACCATATATACTAAATTATAGCAGAAGGACTATCACTGCATTAGTAATAGAACGAAAAGAGTTTCTTATCACATAAATGACTTGTTTAAATAGATAAACAATTATACATTAATAACCATTGTCAACACTTAGTGAGTCATACAAAATGATTTATTGATAGACTGAATGTCTAATTTACTCATTTGTAAATGATATGAATTTCTTTAGTTCATCATTCTTCTTTTTATCATATTCAAGCTTATATAAATTCACTTGCACTGATTATTATACCTAGTAATATACTAAGTATTATAACTTTAAAGAAGGTAAGGTACAATGTATTTTAGCTTTAACAATGGAATTAAACATAATAGGTATATCTGGTATGATGTGGTGTGATGTGTTATGCATGGAAACATGTAGTTCATTTAGTACACTAGCTACAGTAGACAAAGTTTTGAAGTGTAATCTGTTAATTTTAGTTCTAGCTTATTCACCTAGCAAAATGATTAATAGTGTATAATTCAATGAAGCAGCAATTATGTTGGGAAATGATTCAAGCAAACAATTTCAGAGAAAAAAGCTCAGAGTGCTATTTAATTTCCTACCCGTTCATCAGTCCCCTTTCACTCATAAGAGAAGAAGAAAAATAAAACTTACATCATGAACTGAAACTCCGATTAAGTGTAATTGAAATAGGGGAAAAAATACATTTTGCAATAATCCGAGTAAAAAAATCTGCACCTTTTGAAATCAAGATCAAACGACATACAACCAATGTAACCATCAATTTCAGAGTCGGCCTCAGAGAGTATCAGTGTTGGGTAGATGAGATAGGATGTGTTGTTCTTGTTGCATCCTGTAGTGGAGTTGATAATTTAGAGGTTGGGAGATCTTAGGTTGAATTCAACGCCGTTTCATTTTATTGTAAGCTTATCTTGAATTCAATAGAGAAGGGAATGTTTTGTCTGATTGGAAGCAAGGAAAGACGAGGTAGCACGATGGGAGCAGGTCAGCGAAGTAGCCTACGCGTGATGGAAGATAAATCGAGAGGAGGGTAAGAATTAGAAGCGAGAGAAGAGACGAGGAAGGTGGTTAGGGTTTCGGGGTTCAGGGGGAAGGGAATGCTTGTTAAAAAATTCCAAAGTTTAAAAGGCGAAGAGGAATAGGAAATAGCTCGTTACGTTTGTTTTGGAGTAGGCGGACCATTTTTCCTTTGGCGAGAAATGAATTTTTTTTACCGCACAAATATTGTGAGTGAAAACACCTTTCTTTGCATTTACAAATAAACGCCACTGATTTTTGCAACAAAAATTCAGTTTTCTTACAGTGTAGCTCTCACTTCCACTTGTCTTTCACTAGTTGAGGGAGGAGTCGGTTGGTACTGTAGCCACTGAAAATGTAGACCATAGCATTTGTGTATACAAATATATGAAAAGCTCCCAACTGAGTTTCGTGTTTCTTGTACATCTCTGTTAAGGAACTCGGTGCATAGTAGAGAATATATGCGGTTAAGGCATCGAGTGCGATTGACGATACGTACGCGAGAAAGTCTAGATATATGCATGTCTGCTCCGGGTGGTGTATCGTGGACTCTAGGGCATTACTCTATGAAGGAATCTGATTCGATCGATTGGTTCAAAGATGGCAGTCTGTATGCTTACATATCATGGCGATGGCGGTGCTATGCGGAACATAGTGTTGTTATATTGGGATCCGTACGTAACTCCGACGTAGGATGATGGACTGCGTATATTTCTATGGTGTTACGGCGGAGACCGTGCGAGTGGGGTACCATGGGGTGTACCTTAATATTGGGGGTAGATACATGGATACTGTATTAAGTAAACCTACTGGGAAGTAGATGGGTAGGACGTGAGTGTAAGCCTTGAGCGTTGTTAACCCAAGTACCTAATAAATAAGAAATATAACTGAACGGTATATGTAGAATTATCCAAAATGTGTAGTTTAAATCCAGTCACCCGAACTTGTGTTCTGACCCCCTCCTCATAACATACTCGAAGGTTTGATTCGGGGCAGAGATATGATAGCTATGGATATTGGTTAGGCAGTATTATTACCTAGGTAAGGCTATATTTTGATTATATTATATTTTATTCCATTCCATTGCGAGATATTTTCTGAGCTCTGATATGTTTTTTAACTCTGTCTTTTCTGCAGGACACCAGACTAACCAACACAGGTTTCGATCGATAGTGAGCGAACGTATTTGTATTTTTTTAAAATATAAATATTATATATATACACCTATATCCATTGAGCAACCCACTATATTGAGAAAGCATAATGTGGTAAAAGATGAAATATCTCTTTTATACGCTAAAAGAATGAACATGGAAATCTGAGACCCTTAAGTAATTTGGGTGGGAAGTGTACAATATACATTGTATGAAAGAGAAGGTCGATCCCGTATGTTAGTATCTGAAATATTAGTATTTCAGGTTAGTGGGTTTGGCGGTAAAACCTTATAAAAAGAGAAAAATGGATTAGAAATATATACAGTTGAGAGAATTGACTGTGTGTGAGTGTCTAGGAAAGCCTAGGTAAGTTGGAAACACACTTTGAGTCTACCCCATGGTTAACTTTTAAGAACTTGAAATTGTAAAACCTTTTGGAAGATTGTTTATTGTGTTTTCTAATTTACATCTTAAAATTGTTTTTGATGTTTGAAAAAAAATATGTAAAGAACATATTGAAAAGTACATAGTGAGTTTAATGTAAAATGGGGTATATTTTGGAAACGGTGATTTGTTGTGAAATTTTGCCTAAAATGAATTCTCTCGGAAAAAGGTACACATTGTAGAACATGTATGGCTCCCGAGTTTTCAAGTTATATGGTATGAAAAAAATGTGTTGCATTTTGTTGAAAGTTAGAATTTTCAGTAAATAAAATTTTGAGATCTTTATTCTTTCAATAATCATTTTTGATATTGTTTTAACATAAAATTTTGTTGGACGGACAAAATAAGTTCTAGAAATTATGAATAGAGTGGATGCTTGCACCTAGTTGTAAGTAAGTTGTAAACCTGACTAAGTAGTAGTTATCCTTGTCTACTCCGGTTTTGTGATTTGTAAAAGAAAAAAAATGTTTTACATTTTTATGAGATGACATGTTTTTATGGTTTGGCAAAAGTAAGTTTTGGTAAGGAAAATAAAGTTTTGATACTTTTAACTTTTGGAAGAAAAGTGAAATGAAAAGACCAAACAGTGTTTAAAAAAAAAGTATGGAGTATCTAAGGATTAGTGGCTAGGGAAGATGGGAAAAATTTTTGTGACTATGAAGTAGATAGCGAGAATTATCTTGGAAAAATGGTAAGTTACCGTAGAAGGCGTATGCATTGAGAAGCCTAGGGTGTTGTTTGGAAATGATCGTTGGTACACTGCTGGGACTAGTGGTGACTATTAGATAGTGAAGGGCAAGTAAGTGTTTAGATCATGTTGGGGTAAAACCCGTTATTACATTTCTGTTGGTATCGTTCTGTTATTTTTGGTTTTGTTGGGTAGTTAGGGTAACACCTAAACCTGCCATTGATTCCGTGGTTTGAACTTTTCTAAGGGGGGACGTAGTCTTGAGATCCTTGGCCCTTAGTAGTAGTTGTGTAGAGCGTTTGTTTTCCTGTTTTAGTTGAAGGAGTAGAAGGCTTATTTGAAACTAAACTTAGATCAGAGGATTAAGTTAAATAAGCTAAGAAAAGGTAATGGTACAACTAAAATGGGAACAAAAAATTCAGTAAAGCAACAAACATGACAATTAAAGAAAAATGGAAAATCCTTAGAAAAGGTGAATAAGAATAAATTTATCTAAGATAAATTGAGAAAAAAATTCTGTAATAAAGAAAGTTTTCTTATATGGGTTGTGCTTAGATAGGAAAATAGGGAATCTTTATAAAATAGTTGTATAAATCCAAGTACGGATAGAAAAGGTGACTAAAAGAAAAACGGAAGATGTGAAGTTTTTTGTTTTCCACCTTTTTGTAACATAATAAATCGAATTCAAAAAAATTATATTTTTATGAAGTTCGAAAAATAAAGTTTCTTGGTAGGGTTTTGGATGCAAAAATTGGGTGAACTATGCACTTGCTCACTAAGAGTGCAGAATTTTTTTGATGAAAATATATTTTGATTTTCAAAATATTGCATTCATGTAGAATTGCCAGTATATTTATGATGTATCCATCATGCTTTTAAAGGATTTTTGAAAAATTTGCATACATATAGAAGGTACTGCCTAGGCATACATGTATTACTACGTTGTATTAAACTACGTACAAGTGCAAAATGTTTGAAAAAAATTGGATGCATGCATGATAGATGTATATTATGCGAGGAATTATTTGATTTTACCCTCGTAAAATTTCGAGGACGAAATTTCCTAAGGTGGAAGAATGTAACACTCCGCATTTTACGACAATTAAATATTTAATACTACATATATGCATAGCATAAACGATTGTAATATTGCATGTAATAAGTGCATGCATTGAAAAGAAGAAATAAAATTAAAGTAGTTAATGCAATTCATGCATGGTAATGTTTTAAGATTGAAGAAAGGATTAATATAATAAAATGCATGCAATGCATGCATTAAAGAGAAAATTAATAAAAAGAAATGCATGCAATGCAATTAAATTGCATGTAGACATTAATGAGGAAAATTAGCAATTAAAATAGTAAAATGGGTGAATTAGTGGGTTTAATTGCATGCAACAATAGAAGAAGTATACATTTAAAACAATGATGGTGGAATGATTGAATAAATTGCAAAGATAAGACATGCATGCATTTCACAAATAAAGGAGTTGTATGTATAACATTTGAAATTAAATTGCATGCAACGGAGAATTGAAGACAAAAATAGACATATGCATGAAAATGTGCAATTAATTAGAGAAGGAAAAGAGGCACACATTTAATTTAAAAAGGAGCAAAATAAGAAAGCAATTAAACGTTTAAATTTAATAAACGTTAAAAGTAAGAAAAACTGGAAGCAACGGGAGAAAAAGCACCACTGGACCCGATGAGGTCGACCAAGATTGGTTGGGTCGACCTACGGATCGACCCACCAGGGGGTGGGTCGACCCTGGGTCGACCCAAGGGGTCCAGCGAGCTTTTGTGATGTGTTTTGGCTGGGTGGTACGTTTCGTATTTTCTTGACTTAAAATCCGATGGAATTAGTTCTCTTGGCACCCCTACAAGTATGTTAGCAGAGCCTAGTCTTATTCTAAAAATTCTGAAGCAATGCCCAGGCTCTGCCTTTCTTCTTCCTTTAATATCTTCAGAAAATAGGGTATTTAGAATTGGAAGTTCTTAAGAAATTAGAGGAGAAGAATGCATATCTACAAATAGGAGAATAAAATTCTAATCAAAGTAAGGTAAATTCTTGGATCTAGTCAATTTAATTTCTCCTCTTTCTTCCCTTTTTCTTTTAGTTGAGAATTGTGGATCCATGGTTATTTAGGTTCTACATTCAGTTAGGGGAGCCATGTATTGCTAGGTCTGGACCAGATTCATGAACGGGAAAGCTATTAGGTGAGTGGATTTAAGTTATGTCTTTTTTATAATGGTAATTTATCGTTTGGCATTCCCCGTTAATATGTATAGTTAATCTGCTGAAACGATAAATCTGCTGAAATGTAAATTTGCTTAAAGGTATAAACATGTGAAAACATGTGGAAACGGTTACTATTATATACATATATGTTCTAATAACTTGTTAATTGGATACTGTAAGTTAAGTTATAGTGAAATTGAGACAAGTACATATAATCTGTGGCATATTATGTACTTGAACCCTTAAACTATAAGAATTGAGATAACTGCATGTCAATTTGTTGGATTGAAATAATTACATGATTGGATGATTACATCTTATTCTTTTAAAAGGAAGTTAATTACATGTTAGGAAGAACATGCGACAAGATAATCAGTTAAAATGGACTTAATATGATATTAAGTATGACATGTAAAAATAGATTACAGTAAAATTGGGAAGAATGGATATGCCTAAATTTGCAGTAAATAGAAAATTGTAACCGCACTTAGACACGGGGTTAAATTCAACTTATGGTAGAAGTCTGCCTGGAACCGCCAGACAAATCCAACATCCACAAGTGGTTAATTTAATGTGAGGGGTCTGGTGCATGAATATACATGTAACGGAGCTAAAACACGCGGTTAAGTCCAACTTGTGGTATAAGTCTGCCCGGAACTGCCCAGCAAATCCAACAACCACAAGTGGTTGGCTTTATGTGAGAGGTATAGTGCATAAACATATATATGAATATATGAATATATGAATATATGTAAAAAAAACGATAGAAATAAATGGCACTAATTGTGACTAACAGAAATGAATGAAAGTTACAATAGTAAAAGAAGTGGAATGAATGGGGAATGATAATAACCTATTATGAATAAACTTGAAGGGAAAATAGGAAAGGTAGGCTTGTCCTAGGGACAAGTGGAAATTATAACTTAGGTTATAATAAACGATAAAGGGAATGCAATAAGTTGTACTTAATTATACATTAAGTAATATGTTAACTTGAGAAACTAATTCCTGCTGATGGGAATAACATGTTAAAGGCTTATTAATGAACTTAAATGGGTTTAGTTATATAACTAAAATTAATAAGCAAGAAGAACTTGGTAACTTGAATAAGAAGACAATATGACTTGAAATAACCAAGATAAATGGAAATTTGAAAACGTAGAGTAAGCGAGAAATTAAATGATTAGACATAGGGTCTAATAACATATTAACCAAGGCGCTTGGACCAGTCCGTACGTTTGAAGGTGAATAACCCAACGGGGTAGATCATCGCGGTGTCATAAGGCACGAGAGGAGCGCACGTCCATCTGATTATTCTGCCTATTCTGTTGATATTTTGCTGCCTTCGAAGGACTGAAAGGGGAAGCATGCGGCTTCCTGGGACTTGGAGTGTGCTAGTGGTAGTCCTTTGTGCAGTGACAGCGTTTAGGCTGTGCTCGCAGAGGTTAGGTCTGCGTGTTACTACCCGGCGAGTATACCTGGACTGCCATAATAGTGGGCTGTCAGTATGCTATAGGGTTGCATAGGTGATTCGACAATCTGGTTGCCTTGTGACTAGGTGGGTTATGACCGTTATATCTGTTAGTCTTTGGGTGGGTCTAAGCATCTGTTTGATAGCAGTCGTCGGGTACTAACCATCGACAGTCAGCATGATGCGTGATGCGGAAAGACGGAAAGCTAAACCAATAGACCATCGACCTTTCGCTATCAAGGCTTTAGTTGTAGGACAGGCCATTTGTTGTTTTGTTTCTTGGCCACGTCACAAGCTCTCAATTCAGTTTGTCTTTCACTAGTTGAGGGAGGGGTCGGGTGGGACCATAGCCACTGAAAATGCAAACCATAACATTTGTGGATACGAATATCTGAAAAGCTCCCGACTGAGTTCTGTGTTACTTGTACAGCCCTGTTACGTAACTCGGTGCATAGTAGAGAATCCGTGCGGTTAAGGCATCGAATACGATTGGCGATACATACGTGAGAAAGTCTAGATACACGCATGTCTACTCCAGGTGGTGTATCGTAGATTATAGGGCATTACTCTGTGATGGAATTTGATTCGATCGAATGGTTCGAGGTGGCAGTCCGTACGCTTACATAGCATGGCAATGGCGGGTCTAGGAGGAACGTAGTGTTGTTATATAAGGATCAGTAGGTCGCTCCGACGTAGGATGAGGGACTGCGTATCCCCTACGGCATTACAGCGGAGACTGTGCAAGTGGGGTACCATAGGATGTACCTTAATATTGGGGGTAGCTACATATATACTGTATTAGGTTAATCTATTGGGGAGTATATGGATATGATATGTGTGTAAGCCTTGAGCGGTGTTAACCAAAGTAATCTAATAAATAAGAAAATATAACTGAACGGTATATGTAGCGTTATCCAAAATGTGTAGTTTAAATCCAGTCACCAGAACATGTGTTCTGACCCCCTCCTCATGACATACTCGCAGGTTAGAATTGGGGGCAGAGATATGATGGCAATGGATACTGGTTAGGCAGTATTATTATTTGGGTAAGGCTATATTTTGATTATATTATATTTTATTCCATTATGCCGTGAGATGTTTTCTCAGCTCTTATATGTTTATTATCTCTATCTTTTCTTCAGGATACCAGACAAACCAACACGGGGTTCGATAAATTAGAATTTTGTTAAAAAATCGGTCTATCGAAATTCGGGTTGTTACAATTAATGATCTTAACACTTATGCTGATGATGCCATTAGATGGTTATTAGATGTTAGTTATTAATAACTATTACTAGATGCTAATGATGCGTGAAATCCATATAAATTGAGTTATATGGTGATTGGTTGAATTTTATTCCAATTTGGGATTAGTTTGAATATTTTATTAATAAAATATTCGGTGAAAACTAAAATTTGAATTTTAAATTTGAAATAATTTGGAAAGGTAGTTTAAGCCATTACGAATAGTTTTCGTAAAAGCAAGAATTTGATTTGAACTAGTTTTGAATTAATATAGGCATGTTTTCAAATTTAAATTAAAAATGAATATTAATTTCATAAAGTTGGGTATCCATGAACTGTTTTAATAAGATTTTATTTTCCAAATTATCTTATTTATTTTTATAATGGACTTTAGGAAAATTTGAACTTCAAATAATTAGTTTTGAAAAATAATATTATTTTATTGATTTAAATAATATTAAAATGATTAAGTAATGGAATATTTGATTTTAAAGAGAAATAATTGAAATAATTTTCGAACAATAATTATATATGTCATGTTAATTAATACACTTTTTGGAAGTAATTCGATTTAATTTTAAAAAATAAATCGAGTTTTGGTTTGAATTGGACTTGTCGCGTAGCGGTAGTCCGTGAATTTTGATCGTTAACTTTAAATTGATGTATCCAACAATCGGATTTTCCCAAAATGAAGTGCGTTGAGTTCAAAATGAAGAGAGTTTTCAAATGAATAGAAAGTTTTAAAATCCAATGGATATGTTTTAATATAAGTTCAAATCTATTTCTGAAAAGGTCGTTACAAAAGTAGTTCGGTGATCGTAGTTTCAAATCGACTTAAATGGCCTTATAAATATTATTTAAAACAAGGAAAAATTATGATAAATCGTAATTGATGATTTTAAAGGGCTTTGAGCAAGAATTGTGAAGTTTTGAACCATGATTTAAATTTTTAGACTTTTGACGTGATTTACTGAGCATAGTAAATAAATATTTTGACATTTAGTTTAAAATTAAATTAAAAGTTTTTGAACTTAAGTTCATTGGATTTGAATAGAAATAATATTCAGATATATCAGTATTGGATTCCGTGGTTATACAGATACTGTTTGAGAAATTTGGAAGTTAGTTATATCATTATTCCATATACGGTATTTGTTGATTTCAAAATTTGATGTTAAATATAAGTTGATATGGTTTCTATTGAAAGCCTAATATTTGATATCAAATTAGATTTTGGGTTTTTTCGTGAATGATGACTTAAATAACATATATTCTTTAACCCAGCTTAAGACAGGATTTGCTTGCAAAGTTAAGTAATCATTGAAGAATGATTTGGAAGATTTAAAACTATGTTATAGTTTTAATATATCTTTGAGTAAAGATTTAAATGAACGAAGTAGGAATGGGATTTTGACTTGGGTAATAACCTTTGTGTTAAGGGTTAAATTGAAGTCAAAGATTAATCCAAAATTATATGTAACTTATGATACTTATTGCATTATCTACACATTTTAAAAATGTGTTAGTTATTCAAAAAGACCATATTTCAACCTATTCTGAATAACTATACAACGATTCTTGGAAGATATCAAAGACGGTAGTTGAAGACCAGGGATGTTCACATCGTTTGGATTATTGTTAATGCCTCTGACCATACACCCATTATGAGGTTATATTGTGATAGTGGTCCGGACATACTTGGAGATTTTTCGGATTTGCAAGGGCCTCTCTCCTTTATTGGATGAGGAATAAGGTGCCTTCGGTTTCGTTCAGACCCAGAAAAGACTTGCAAATGGATGTGTGTCTGACGTTGTATTTTACAACCTAACCAATTGGTTTCTATTGATGTTTTATCAGTTGTGGCAAAGAATTTATTTTCTTAGCTTAATACCCTCCTCCGAGACTTATGTACTCAGAGGGTTATATATTAATATACATCGATTATATGTTGTGAATTGACAATGTGGCATGCGAAGTGCTGAAATCAAATATTTTGTTGAAAAGCAGAGCTTTGTGGATGATGATCAAAGCATGGTTGATCTAGCGTAGTTTTGTGTTGAAATGTGACTACGACAAGCCTCACAGCCCGTGAATGGTCAAAAATAGGATGATGGATAGCAGAGTAAGGACTAATGCTTCCTTCTAGCTAAAAAGTGATGCCATTGTATGGAGCCTAAACAAGTTTACTTATGTGTAAGATGGATGAGGCACCTCGGATAATGGACAAATGCGACCAAGACAATAGTCAAATACGACTTGGGAACGTTATGTTTCGGAGAAACCCGAACTTATCGGGAAATGGTGGGTCGGCTCGACCGCTTCAAAGGATTAGATGTGTGTGATTCCTGGGCATCTTAATAGAGATGGTACGAACATTTAAGGATGATCCTTTGCCTTGGTCATTGATGGAATCGAACTTCCAATACGAGCTTTGCGCTTTCAGTTGTAACCTAATAGCCAACATAATAGGATAGGGCATTATGTGAGCTAATATTTATACATTCGAAAGTGATTTCGACACTATGCACTAGTGATAATAAAGGAGAATTTTTCGTATCAAGCATGTTTGGCTATTATAAGGTGAAATTCTATCCATCGGTTTGCGTTGCATTGTGTGATAGGACATGAGTCGTATAATAGCTTCATTTTTCAAAAAGAATTGCGATTTGTTTATGTTTGGTATTCATGTGGAGACAACCCATTCCGTGTTATACGGTGTGGTCCTGTGATTTACCCTACTTTAAAATAAAGCAAATAACTGTTTTAGTTCTCACACCAGTCGCATGAATGACCTGGAGTTTATTGATTTTCCCTAAGCTCTGGGTGCCCATAATTTTCCACAAGGGCAGCTAGTTGTTAAGGTTTTGCAAATATGTCCTGGAGTCTTTTTAGAGTAGGATTCTGGATTATGGCTGGAGTTATACTCTAGATTATTTTATAGTTTTCCGCTGAGTGTATTTAAGTTTCCGTTATGTATTGTAATTTATTATCTCCACATGAGCAGCTAGTTGTTAAGGTTTTGCAAATATGTCCTGGAGTCTTTTTAGAGTAGGATTCTGGATTATGGCTGGAGTTATACTTTGGATTATTTTGTAGTTTTCCGCTGAGTGTATTTATGTTTCCGTTATGTATTGTAATTTATTATCTCTGATATTTGCGATGTGCTTTGGTATATTTTAGTACTCTGATATAAAATTATTATAATAACAATGAAATATTCTTTTTGTGTTTTTTTTCCTATACGAGCAGCTAGTTGTTAATGTTTTGCAAATATGTCCTAGAGTCTTTTTAGAGTAGGAATCTGGATTATGGCTGGAGTTATACTCTGGATTATTATGTAGTTTTCCGCAGAGTGTATTTATGTTTCCGTTATGTATTGTAATTTATTATCTCTAATATTTGCGATGTACTCTGACATATTTTTGTACCCTGATGTAAAATTGTTGTAATAACAATGAAATTTTCTTTTTGTGTTTTTGTTCTGATGTGTGGTAACCCATAACGGTTCTAGGATTTTTTCCCTTTTGGATCGGACTTATGATGCTTATGGTCGATTCAGGGGTAGGAATTTTTGAGTCATCACAAAAGTACACGACCATGTAACACAATAGCAACCCCCATTATGACCAAAACATAATACGACCAAGCTAGAATGAGTGGCATATCTTCATCCATCCAAGAATATGACATAAACAAAGAACCATGGGGTATAACATAAACAGACAGGCAAGTTCGAAAAAAGTTTGTACTACATATGCCATTAACCGTGGACCTCATCCATAGCCTAGGCTATCACTTAGAAGAACTGCCATCGCTCATCGGTGGCAAGACACTAAGAACAAGAACTTAGCAAGTCACTCATAGCATAACAAAGCTGCAGGATAGCTTGGAACATGATCAGTCTCCAAACTCCCAAGGAAAACAATCCGTAAACTCACTTGCATATTGACCTACATCCCAAACTACACTAAACAGCCAACATCTCAAAAGCCAACAAGACAAAATCCAGAGTAGCATAGACAACCATACTCCATGAACAGCCCAACACAGACTAACACTACAAGACTAGACATGCCAAGCAATTTCTATAATGGCTCACCAAGTAAGATACATTGTACGGTTTCCTCTTAGCATTCTTGGTAAATATAAGAAATTAAAAAGCTAGGCATACTTGGCGGTGAGGCAGGAGAGTCGCGAAACTAACTCATAGAGCAAGACCAAGCTAAAATACAACGATACTCTGCGTTCGAGCCGAATTTTCCATCACCACTGCAAGTCGTAACCACTTCCAAAAGACTGCCAAAACCCACCATTGAAGACTACACAGGAACAACAATTAACACTGCCCCAAATCTTGGCACGTGCCAGAATAGACCGAACATAATATCACATAGCAATGAATAAGAACACACTAGCTGGGATATCTCGTGTAGCACATTATAGGTAAGAGAACATAAGGGAGAGACTGCAGAGGCAACTACAATCCTAGCAAAATCTGGGAAGGGACACCATGCTATGGTAAATAAAGGAAGAATAGAGTTTGTAAGGAAATAGGAAGTAGAAAGGGAGTAGAAACAGAGAAAAAGGGGGATTCACAGATAGGGTTCAGAACAGGTAAATTGAAAATAGGGTTTGGGGTACACCCACGTATGTAAAAGCGGAGAGGGGGGAGGACGGGAGGAGTAAGAGGAGAAGGAGTGTGTATCAAAAGGAAAGGAGGAGGAAACGAGGGAGAAGTAGGTGAAGAAAGAAAATAAGGAAGAAAAAAATTCATTGCAAGTCGCCATTAACGATTGTGGACCCCAAAACCGGAACCCCTATTCGAAATTGGTGATAATGTGACAACGTTTGTCAACATTGAATGGGAGAATAAAGGGATATAAGTTCATGTCGATCATTAGTATTAAATATTTGTTAACATATACAATGGTGCAAAATATGAAGTAACTTGAATAAATTATCAGTTATACCCCTAGTAGACTTTCTCTAAAACAGAATTGATTCCCTGAAGAATCAAAAGGTGTAACCCATAGCTAAAATGTGCTATACAAGCTAGTTCAAAATATTTTTTGAGTAAGTCATAAAGATTCCAAATAAACGAGGTGAGTGTTCTTGAAGAAACATTTAAGGATGCTTTCAAAAAGACCTATGACCTGATTGTCAAGTAATTGAAGAAGTGGTTTAGGTACCTAAAACGTGAAGAGATCTCAATAGATCATATCGAGAACCGACAATAGATAATCATCGATGATAAATTTGTGCATAAAAAGCACTTATGTTAATTATTAATTTAGTGCCCATGAGTTAGGGGAGCACATGATTAGCGATCATGAATCCATTTCTAAATGAGAAATGTGGACCTGTAGTCAACAAATTATAATTTTAAAACATGTATATAAAATGGCCAAAGCACACAAAATGCACCGAAGCATTATATAGTGCCAATAACATGTTATGTGTCATGAGCATTATACTTTCAGAGATAATTGAATTGAGTGAAGTGGTGGAAGTGTTTGAAACATTAAGAATACCCTAAAGGTATAAAGATGAAACTATACAAATTCCAAAAGAATGTAAATAATTTTGGTAGTGATAAAGAATGAAAAAAAAACAAGAAATGTAGATTACGACATTCTTCAAGTATCTTTGTGATGAAAATCTAGATCTAATTCATGATGAGCAGATTACTTCCTACTTTTAAGAATCATTGTAATGAAACTCTTAATATGCGAGAGGCTATTAAGACACAAAATTAAATACGAATTAGGGGACACATAATCTTAACCATTAGATCATTTTATCATTATATGGAGTAATTGAATTCATGAAGTGATCCAATGGTGTAAATTCATTGTGTCACCAATCATGTTCAAATAATATTCCCTCTTAATATTCATTAAATTGGTAGTTGTGATATGAAAAACTATTAAAATATACAAGTTTCTAAAGAATATAAATAACACTTATGGTTACATGGATGACAGATTACACCATTCTTCGAAGTATTGTATTAGTGAAAATCTTGATATATTTTAAGAAGAGTAAGTTACTTCCTTCTTCTTAGCGTTGTTGTAATGAAACTTGTCTTATTCATCAGATGTATATTGCTATAAGCAAACCTGATTTATGCACAAAATTGTATGTACATGAGTGTATTCATAAATAAATACTAGTATCATAAAGAGAACAAATAGAAGGCATTTTATGTAAGAAAACATGCAAAAGCATATAAAGCACATGAAGTTTTATAGAAAAAGTTCATTGATAAGTATCTATAAGCAATCTGAGTTACCGAAAGATAAATTCAGATTCAGTGGAAATTATTGAACCATGGGGAGCATCCATAAGCATGTTATAATACACTCTTTTTCTTTAACTAATATTTTTCTGATTGGGTTTTCTTAGTAAGGTTTTAACGCAACGTTATCTTGATCCAGAAGTATCAACCCGAAATGTAACATAAGAAACTAAGTTCTAATATACTATTTTTCCTTATTTAAGATTTTTCCCATTGGGTTTTCATGTTAAGGTTTAAACGAGGCATTACATTAATTTGGAAGTATTAAACTCTATTTGATGTAGTAAATTATTAAATTATGTCACATTATATGGCGCTCTTTTTTCCTTCACTAAGGTTTTTCCCACAGGGTTTTCCTTATTGAAGTTTTTAACGAGGCACTATCTTGATCTAGAAGTACTAAATTTCATTACATGAAATGAGATATTAAAATATGTCATTGTACTATTTTTCCTTCATGCAGATTTTTCTTACTGGTTTTTTCTTGGTATGGTTTTAATGAGGCATTATTTTGATCCCAAATATCAAACTCTTAGAAGGACTATCAATTAAATATGATATTTATAATCTCACATGTTCAACCCTTTTCCTCGTACAAGGTTTTCCCATTAGTTTTTCCTAAAAGAGATTTTTTTTTTAATATGGCAGTAGACAATAGCTGTGTTGATCCCTAAAAACCATATGCACATTGAGCTACAAAATTTTAGCAGAAGCCTACGGAATGAATGACATCAGGGCGGTCGTGCATAATCCTGTCTGAGGCACTCAAAATGACTCCAAAAAGGTAGCAAGCAACAGCACAGAACAGAGGCCAAGGGTCACACATATATTCGATGACCGCTCATGGATCGCAACTCCGATCACTCATATGTTTTATTGATTGAACGCCAGTACTTCAATCAAACATCATCTATCAATCAGTTGGATGCCCACTCTTAGACGAACACACTTACATCTCAAATCATAAACCTTGGTCGGTCGCCTCCAAACTATAGAGAAGATTGCCCGCTCATTCATATTCAAACATAGCCGCGTCAGAGAATCAAGATCGTCTGACTGCTTATTCAAATCGCTCATTCTTTTGCTCACATATGACAACTGGATAAAGCTGTCAACAGCTGGTTATAGTCAGGCGATGGCATATTTGTAATTAATGGGATGAGCGACCCATCACCTGCATATACGAACTTCAGCTCACTTTTCCGAGGAGGCTCGCCTATACATAGGCCATGCCTACCAACATAAAAGGGGGCCAATCTTTTTAGAACAAGGAAATACTGCAAATTTCTATCCTCAATCATCCCTTAAACAGGTGGATCATCTTCTCCATTCAAAGGTTCATCACCAATTCGGCCATGGCGCTTAGTACAACCTTGTAATCAGAAAATCAAAGGCATCCTCCTTCTCAATCATTCATCCGTCCTTCTCCTCCTCAAACTCCACCATTTTCTCATAAAATTCTAGGATTGATATGTATAAATGAGAGTATGTTGAGTGAATATACAGATCTATGAAAAAAAAACAGTTAATGTATTTTGTAATCTCCATTTTAAGAATGTAAGTAATCTTCATAGTAGATGTAGGCCTGCCACAAGGCCGAACCACTCTAAATCTCATCTCTACTTTTTCCTTACTCGCAGTTTTACTCTCAATTATTATTAAGTACGGCTCCATTTATTTTCTTACCGTATCGGTGAAGTACAATTCTAATACCTTTGATATTTGAGCCATTTTTTGGTGAAAACATTTGACGCCCACCATGGGGCCGTGTTCGAAATTTCTTGCCTCGTACCTCCTTTCAGTCTCAGTAGTAAAGATCCTAAATCGTTTTCTCCCTCGAAACCATGGCCGGATCTAAGAAGAGCGACAAGTCTACTAAAGCTACAGCGACCAGTGAGGATAATGATGTTAATGGAGCTACATCGCAAACCTTGAACCAAGGGGCTGGAGGAACCCTTGGTTATCTGTAACACGAGATGAGTTGAATGTGTCAGTAACAGATCCGAATGAGAAAATGGACGCTATGATGAAGATGATGATGGAAAGGTTTGATGTCTTGATTAATGCTCAAGCCAATCTTCAGCCATCAAAGCTTCAAATAATGTTGATGTAGAAGAGGACTCATCAGCCTCAGACCCTAGTCGATCCCATTTCTTAGTGGAAGACAAGGAAGAGGCCGGCGGTGAGGACTCTAAGGCCAAATCCCCGCAACATAAAGAAAAACGTGCGACTCAAAGTATCGCAAATCCCACCAAAAGGACACCTCCCAAAAGAGGTGCAAGGCATCGAAGTTCAAATCATGATCACACTGATAAGAACATCGGCGCCGATCCTATGGAACAAGCGACTGATGAGAGACGCATCACAGACATGATCCAGCGAATAATGAAGGAGAAAGCGACCCGAGAAGATGAAGGGAGAGAATGGGAGTTTTCACCCAGCAGAAATCCGTTTATAGAAAATATCCATCAAGTAAAGTTCCCCAAGAAATACATACCACCAACAATAGTAACTTATAGCGGAGTTGGAGATCCGAACATCTTTCTATTCAAATACGACCAACACATGAATGGAGCTAGGGATACCGACGAAGTAAAGTGCTTATACTTTCTGGTGTGCTTAGAAGGTGTGGCCTCGCTATGGTTCACCAGACTTCCACCCAAATGTATTGACCAGTTCGCTGATTTGGCAAGAAGGTTTGAAGATCAATTTCGATTACAAGCCACCAAAGCAAGGGACGTGATGTCACTTTCAAAGATGGAACAAATGCCTGGGGAAACCAACAAAGCTTTCCATACACGCTTCCATGCTGCAGCAGCAGAGGTCATAGAGCCAGAGCCTTGGTATTTGTTGGCAGCCCTGAAAGGAGCCATCGATAAGAAGTCAGAATTTGGGAAGTGGCTCAAGATGAAGAAACCAAAGACTTTAAAGAAGTTCTATAAGAAAGCCGAAGAATATATGAGTGTAGAAGACGAAGCCCCAAATGTTCAGACAGCTATAGAGAATAGAGCTACCAGAGAAGGAAAAAGTAACGAGTTTCGAGCTGAGCAGAAGAACGACACAGGACAAAAGAGGGGAGCGACGAGAAGGATAACAAAGCCTATACGAAGACGCGGCTGTATAAATTATCTGAATTAACCCTCCTAAACGAAACTCCAGAAAGAATTTACTCCACCACAAAGGATTCAGGTATCTTTCCTAAAATGAAGCCATAGAAGATAACTGAGCAGTAGCAAATTTCGGCAAATTCTGCTGGTTTCACAACCAACTAAGACACAGCACCAACGAATTTCGATACTTGAAGAGTTTAAGCGAAGAACTCATCATGAAGAATCAACTCCAACAGTATGTAAAAGGTCCTCAAAACGCTCTGGTTGCTCAAGGGCATAATAATACAATCATCCAACCCGACTCAAGTGCGGAAGCAAAAATATCAGTAAGAACTATATGGGGTAGAATTGAATTATCCCAAGCTTGAAAAACTCGCTTATTGTTTGCTTATTGCATCAAAGAAACTTCAGCCCTACTT
This sequence comes from Allium sativum, assembly GCA_030737875.1. Lineage (NCBI taxonomy): Eukaryota > Viridiplantae > Streptophyta > Magnoliopsida > Asparagales > Amaryllidaceae > Allium > Allium sativum. The sequence goes on from CM060921.1 coordinate 745,598,956, forward strand.
TCAGGCCCATCCTATTAAAGTTCTCACATATCATCCTCTAAGGCAAGTTTTGTTCTGACCAGAGACCTCCGGAAGGTTATTAAAATGGAATATTAAGCTTACTCGGCACGACATTACATATCATCCCCGAAAAGTGACCAACGGGCAAGCATTCGCTGATTTTATCATAGAATTTTCCGATTGAGTGGAGACAAAAGTGGAAGATGAAATTGAAACTAACGTCTAGTGGAAATTATTTGTTGACAAAGCCTAGAACGGTCATTGTTCTAGATCAGGGGTAGTCTTGGAACCCCCTGAAGTAAGATCTCTATGATATGTGATAAGGCTAGAATTTCCATCGACAAACAACAAAGATGAATATGAAGCTCTCATCGTAGGAGTAAAGCCAGCAAAAGAAATATAGATAAAAACTATACAAATCTTCAGCGATTCCCAGTTGGTGGTATGCTAAGTTATAGGAGAATACCAAGGCAAAATGGTTAACTTGCTGGATTATCTTTCAAAAGCCTTGGAACTATTGGAAGCGTTCGAGCACTACACCATATCTCACATTCCCAAGGGAGAAAACACCAAAGCTGATTCGTTGGGAAAACAAGCAAGCACAGGAGATGCACAACTTATGGAGTTTGTTCAGGTGAAAGTCCTTTCTATCCCAAGCACGGGGCAGACCGAGATGGACTGGATCATGGACGTAACCGACGAACCAAACTCATGGATGTCACCAATCAAAGAATACCTCATAACCGGAGGACTCCCGGTGGAAGCCAAGCAGCGAAGGAAGATTTTACGAAAAGCATCTTTTTATCTCATTCAGGACGGTCGGCTATAAAGATGTGGATTTTCTACACCCTTACTTCGTTGTGTTACAGAAAGAGAATCAAAGGCAATCATGGCGGAATTACACGAAGGGAAGTGTGGAGGCCATACCGGTGGACTAACTTTGGCTAAGAAAATCTTGCGATACGGTTACTTCTGGCCAGATATCAATAAAGACTCCATGGCCTACACTAAAAAGTGTGACAGATGCCAAAGATTTGCCAAGATTCCAAGGATGCAATCCACAGCTATAACCCATATGGTCAGCCCATGGTCGTTTGCTATTTGGGGCGCCGATCTCATAGGAGCCTTCCCAGTGCAAAATCTGGTTTTAAATATGCAATTGTCGCCATTGATTACTTCACAAAATGGGCCGAAGCAGAACCACTGGCCACCATTACTTCAAAGAAAGTCATTAATTTTGTCTTAAAAAATATCATATGCAGGTTCGTGCTACCACAAAAAATAATCACAGACAACGACACCCAACTTGAAAGTGAAGAATTCCAAAATTTCTGTGCCAAGTATAAGATCCAGAAAAGATTTTAAATTGTCGCCCATCCACAAGCGAACGGGCAAGTGGAAGCAGTAAACAAAATCATCAAAATGACCATTAAGAAGCGGTTAGAGAAGTCCAAAGGTGGTTGGGCTGATGAACTCCCACTAGCATTATGGGCATATCGCACCATGCATAAAACCACAACCGGGCATACTCGCTTTTCTTTATATTATTGCTTTAAAGCCATGATACCAGTGGAACTGGAAGTCCCCAACCGTAGAAGGATATAATTTGATCATAAAGAAAATGAGAGATTGCAACTCGAAGCCCTTGAAACACGAGGAAAGAAGAAAGGAAGCAGAACTCAGAGTGACTACACATCAAAGAAGGGTAGCAAGGCATTTCAACTCAAAAGTCAGACACAGGACTTTCGAAATTGGAGTCCTTGTGCTGAAGAAAATCATGTCTGGTACTAGAATGTTTGGACCCAACTGGGAAGGGCTCTATGTTATAAACCAAAAACTCTAAGATGGTACTTTCAAATTGGCTACCATAGATGGAATTTAGATTCCACAAGCATGGAACAGTGAGCACATTTGTCGTTATTTTTTGTAACACACTGTTCGAATACATGGAAAGGGCTGTAAATATTTGCAAAAATTTCGCATTCGAATTATGTACCTAAAATGAATGAATGTGGAATTCCGTTTGCATATATAAATCACACATTTACAAAATCCCTGCTAAAAGTTGACTTCTTTTATGTTGGCAAACAAGTGACCAGTGGGAGCCAAGCCAAGGAGTTCCGTCTTTCATCATGAAACACCAAACCTTTTGGCACATGTGTAGCAAAAGGATTGGCACCAAACTAAGTAATCAATGCAGAGGTGAAAGCAACTCAAAATGTCCCACGGTTAAAAATTGCTAAACTCCATAAAAGGGGCACCTTCTTAGGTGCAGGACATGAGTTCTTTGACTTGAGAAACAACTCGATAAGATGAACTAATGTCTGCCTCCCGGGGTAAAGCATAAAGTCGGAAAAACCAACATTGTCCAAAAAAGGGAAAAAGGGGTAGCATCTCGTTAGGTGAAGGACGCAAATTCTTTGAATCGAGTCAAAGCTCGATGAGATGAATTAGTGCCCGCTTTCCGGAATAAAACATGCTGGAAGGACCAGTACGAAGCAGAAATCCAAGCCAAAAGGAGGTATCCAATTTTGTTCTTTGTTGTTAACCAAATCAGGCAAAACCAAAATTGATTACAACATTGTAACCCAAGTCCTCCCATGGGGGCATGCATTCAAAACCCATCTCCGAAGGACCAAGGTCACCAAGTTAGTGAGATGAGGGGTAGAATGCATCCTAAATCTACAATAACATATATACAAACATACATCTAATCTAAAATACCAAAATAACTTAATTGCTAAAGTTAAAGAGCAACGTGGATCTTACCAATTAAGATAAATATGAAAAGATGGTCGCTTTCAGCTCAATAAACCCCTTATAAACCAATTATGATGACATATTAATAAAGCTAAAAGTAACGCGATGTAATTATGATACTAACGTACGATCGTCAGGAAAATTATAATGTAAAGCGTAAAAAAATGCTAAGTAGGGTAATAGGACATGGTGTGGTAGACAAAGGACAAGAGCATCATAAAGCCAGCAAAATAACCATTCGTCAAGCCCACAAAGCATCAAAGGTCAACATGAGTCACAAGCCAGCATAATGTCATGAGCGAGGGTCAGCACCCGCTTATACAACTAGTCTAAAAATTCAAAAGGAGACAACAAAAGACGGGACAACAAAGTTACAGATCCCTGACCTTCCTATGCCTACCTACCTTCCTCTTAAAATGAGCAGAACAAGATGGAAGTTTATCACCACGTTTAGAAAACACCGACTCGACATCTCCTGGAGCAAAAGAAGCAACCGTGCTATCTTTCGATCTGAAAGCACGAATCAACTTTGCCGTATCATCTTCTAAAACAGAAATATGCTCAAGATTGTCGTTATGGAGTTTTGGAGATCGCAAGCCAATGTATGCCAACCGTTCATCTATTTTGCAGAGTGATTTTTGAGCAGATCCACTTGCTTTCCAAATTGATGCACAGCAGTTTCGAGATGGGCTAACATCTGACCTTTCACGGCAATCATATCACAAGAAAAGGTATGGGAATCAGACGGGGATATATTCACGTTAAAAGGTAATCCCTGAAAGCTCCACCCTCAGAATCGCATGGCCCAGGAACATAACGCGGCCTATTAATGATAGTCTGAAGCTCTGTATAAGGTGGACGCAAGGGAGAATTCACAGACGGTTGACCAGTTGGTTGAATCTCATCTATCGGAACATCCAAATCAAAGTATCTTTCCAGTCGATGTCATTCTAGGGACGAAACCATCCTGCAGAAGGATCAGTGAAAAGTCACACAAACAAAGTATTCAAAGGGATAACCGAATAAATTTTTTCCTTTGAGAAAGGAGGGGAAAGAAAGAAGCCATGAACATTCCTCCAGCAAAAGCATAAACAAAGCAAGATGGATTTACTCTGAGATTCCAATAAACCGTAAATTCCAAAAGAAGAATTAGCACAAGTAAGAGCCGACAAACCAGTGCTATGCAAAGTGGCGATAAAAAAGAAACATTGAGTTTTTTAGTTGAGAAACATTGTTGAAGAAAAATAAAAGTGAAATAGAATGAGACATAAGTAAATAAAAGGGAAGATTAAAGGACATACATCAAGAGCATTCTCACCACATCAACTCAGTACTTGATTGTAGAAATAAGTGTCCCATCAAAATCCAGCTGGCATGATCATTTCCCTATGATTCGACCATTGATAATGATGAAAAGATAATTCTAATGTCTCGCCCTCAAAAAGGAATGACATCAACCTACCGCAGTGAAATGATCCTGAGTTTTGCACGAACGACCCTTCAGTAAATCAGATTAAATCTACCAAACAATGTTGCGACCAGTCATGTCGAAGCCAGTAATTCTTTGTTAAAAAAAATTACGGACTTCGAGGGGCAAATTTTGATCCCTTAAAAATCCACACGCACATTGAGCTAATCAAATCTGAGCAGAAACCTACAGAACGAGCGCCATCAGGGTCGTTCGTACCTATTGATTGTCCAAGGCGCTTAGGCGACTCACAAAAGAAAGGAAGCAACTGCACATAACAGAGGCCAAGGGTCGCCCATATATTCAATGACCGCTCATGAATCGCAACTCCGGCCACTCATATGTTTTATTGATCGAATGCCAACACTTTGATCAGACATCATCTATCAGTCGGTTGGATGCCCACTCTTAGGATAGGCACGCTTACATCTCAAATCACAAACCTTGATCGGTCGCCTCCAAACTATAGAGAAGATCGCCCTCCCACTCATATTCAGACATAGCCATGTCAGAGAAGCAAGATTGTCCGACCGCTTATTCAAATCGTTCACTTTTTTGCTCTCATATGACAACTGAGTATAGCTGTTAACAGTTGGTTACAGTCAAGCGATGGCATATTTGTAATTAATGGGTTAGGTGACCCGTCGCCTGCATATACAAGCTTCAGTTCACTTTTCCGATAAGGTACATCTATAAATAGGCCATGGCTACCAACAAAAAGGGGGTCGAATCTTTTGAACCATGGAGTGCTGCTAAATTCTATCTTCAGTCATTCCATGAAGATTTGGGTCATCTTCTCCATCCAGAAGTTCATCACTGATTTGGCCATGGTGTCCAGCACAACTGTGTAATCAAGGAATCGAAGACATCCTCTTTCTCAATCATTCATCCATCTTTCTCTTCCTCAAACCCTACCATTTTCTCATAAAATCCTAGGATTGATATGTATAAATGAGAGTATGTTGAGTGAATAAAGAGATGTATGAAAAAAGAGAGTTGATGTATTTTGTAACCACCATTTTAAGAATACAAGTAATCTTCATAGCGGATGTAGGCCTGGCGCAAGGCTGAACCCCTCTAAATCTCATCCCTATTTTTCCTTATTCGCATTTTTATTATCAATTGTTATTAAGTATAGCTCCATTTATTTGCTTACCGTATCGGTGAAGTACAATTCTAGTACCTTTGGTGTTTGAGCCATTTTTTGGTGAAAACAATGACGAATTAGTAACACTAAAAGTAACGCGACATAATTACGATACTAACATACGATCGTCAAGGAAATTATAACATAAAATACAGGTAAACAAAATGTTGCTAAGAAGGGTAAAAGGGCATGGTGTGGCAGAAAAAGCACAAGAGCATCATAAAGCCAGCAAAACAACCATTTGTCAAGCCCACAAAGTGTCGAAGGTCAACACAAGTTACAAACCAGCATAATGTCATGAGCGAGGTCTGGCACCCGCTTGTACAACCGGTCTAAAAGTTCAAAAAGGAGACAACCAAAGACGGAACAAGAAGGCTACAGATCCTTGACCTTCCTAAGCCTACCTACCTTCCTCTTAACATGAGCAGAACAAAATGGAAGACCATCAGCACGTTTAGAAACCGCCAACTCGACATCTCCTGGAGCAAAAGAAGCAATCATGTTATCTTTGGATCTGAGGGCACGAATCAACTTCGCCTTATCATCTTATAAAACAGAAATACGCTCAAGATTGTCTTTATGGAGCTTTTTGAGATCGCAAGCCATTGTGTGGCAACTGTTCATCTGTTTTGCAAAGTGGTTCTTGAACAGATCCATTTGCTTTTCAAATTGATGCGCAACAGTTTCGAGACGGGTTAACATGTGATCTTTCGCAGCAATCATATCATAAGAAAAGGTCTGGGAATCAGACGGGGATATATTCACGTTAGAAGGTACTCCCTGTAAGCTCCACCACCGGAATCGCTTAGCAAGCCTAGGATTGCATGGCCCAGGAACATGACGCGGCCTACTAATGATAGTCTGAAGCTCTGTATAAGATGGACGGAGGGGGGAATTCATAGACGGTTGACCAGTTGACTGAATTTCGTCTATCAGAACATCCAAATCAAAGTATCTTTCCAGTCGACGTCATTTTGGGGATGAAACCATCTAGCAGATGGACCAGTGAAAAGTCGCACAAACAAAGTATTTAAAGGGATAACCAAACAAGTTTTTCTCTAGGAGAGGAAAGAAAGAAGCCAGGAACAACCCTTCAGCAAAAGCATAAGAAAAGCAAGATGGATCTACTCTGAGATTTCAACAAATCATAAGTTCCAAAAGAAGAACAAGCATAAGTAAGAATCGACAAACCTGTGCTATGCAAAGTGGCGATAGAAAGAAACACGGAGTTTTTAATTAAGAAACCTTGTTGAAGGAAAATAAAAATGAAATAGAATGAGGCATAAGTAAATAAGAGGGAAGATTAAATGACATACATTAAGAGCATTCTCGCTACGTCAACTCGGTACTCAATTGTAGAAATAAGTGTCCCATAAAAACCCAGCTGGCATGATCATTTCCACATGATTCGACCGTCGGTAATGATGAAAAGATATATCAGGCGTCTCTCTCATGAAAAGGGACGATATCAATCCTCCACAATGGAACAATCTTAAGTTATGCACGAACGACCCTTCGATGAGTCAAATTAAACTTACCAAACAATGTTGCGATCAATCACGTCGAAGCCAGTAACTATCTGCCAAGAGATTACAAGCTTCGAGGGGCAAGTGTTGATCCCTAAAAACCATACGCACATTGAGCTACATAATCTGAGAAGAAGCCTATGGAACGAACGTGATCAGGGTCGGTCGTGCATAGTCCTGTCTGAGGCACTCAAAATGACTCACAAAAGGTAGGAAGCAACTAGATAGGATAGAGGCCAAGGGTCACGCGTATATTTGATGATCGCACTCTGATCACTCATATGTTTTATTGATCGAACGCCAATACTTCGATCAGACATCATCTATCAGTTGGTTGAATGCCCACTCTTAGGATAAACAAACTTACATCTCAAATCAAAAACCTTGCTCGGTCACCTCCAGACTACAAGGAAGATCGCCCGCTCACTCATATTCAGACATAGCCGTGTTAGAGAATCAAGATCGTCCGACCGCTTATTCAAATCGCTCATTCTTTTGCTCGCATATGACAACTGGATACAGCGGTCAACGGCTGGTTACAGTCAGGCGATGACATATCTGTAATTAATGGGATGAGCGACCTATTGCCTGCATACACGAACTTCAACTCACTTTTCCGAGGAAGCTCACTGATAAATAGGTCATGGCTGCCAACATAAATGGGGGGCAATCTTTTAGAACTAGGAAATACTGCAAAATTCTATCCTCAATCATCCCTTAAACAGGTGGATCATCTTCTCCATTCAAAGGTTCATCACCAATTCGGCCATGGCGCTTAGTACAACCTCGTAATCAGAAAATCAAAGACATCCTCTATCTCAATCATTCATCCGTCCTTCTCCTCCTCAAACTCTTCCATTTTCTCATAAAATTCCGGGATTGATATGTATAAATGAGAGTATGTTGAGTGAATAAAGAGATGTATGAAAAAAGAGAGTTAATGTATTTTGTAATCTCCATTTTAAGAATGCAAGTAATCTTCATAGTGGATGTAGGCCTGGCACAAGGCTGAACAACTCTAAATCTCGTCTCTATTTTTTCCTTATTCACAGTTTTACTGTCAATTGTTATTAAGTACGGCTCCATTTGTTTTCTTACCATATCAGTGAAGTACAATTCTAGTACCTTTGGTTTTTGAATCATTTTTAGTGAAAACAAGCTGCATAGATTGAATGGATATGTGCAACTAAGGGGAATAATCATCATATATGTTTCAAAAGGGACAACCTCAAGTTAGTGCATCATTCGAGATTTTTAAGAAGCATATTCAAAGGGAAGTGTTGTAATATATGAGTAAATAAGCTATTGTAATTTTTTGTTTAGCCCAATATCATGGGATAATTTTGGTTACTAGCTCCAAGGCATATGTATAAATGAGCCAATGTAATAGAAATAGATAACTAATATCTTGAAAGAATAAAAGTCTTTTCCCTTTCTTCTATCCAATAATTCTAATTTCTTTATTTTATAACATGTTTAAGTATGAAAATGTTTTAACATAATTTGTCATGTTAGTTTAAACAAGAAAGTGGATATCGTGTAAATTTTGGTGTTAAAAATGTAAATTTTAAATAAATGTAAAATTTAAGATGTGTTATATTTTGAAACCATGTTTAAAATTTTAAAATAATTATATATATCGTATTATATATTTGTAAATTAGAAACACTGGAAATTGTAAACACTTAGATGTAATTTATGAAAATAGATGTAAAACATTGTAAAACTTGTGTTAAATTACAAGTTAATGACATAACTAAGTCAAATTCACCGTACTTAACCTTTTGGTAGCTTTGATCTCAAACCCAAAATTCAATTACCAAATTTGATTAGGAAGATAACAAAAAAGCTATGGACTACATACCTTTCTTCTTCAATTCCTCTTTCTTCTCCCTGTAAACCATCTACTAAAGATGATATAAACTTCCTCTTCCAATAAATCCAGAGAAATTTCCAATTTAGAATAGAGAAAAGCTTGCAAATCTTAATCGTAACATATAATTTATCGATAACCAGAAATAGTCTGATCAATTTCATAAGATCTGAGAATGATATTTATCGTAATCTTGCCCCACGATTTTGCATATTTGTTCCTTACAATCTACAGGTGTCTGAAGCCATTCTCAAGCTAAAATCTTCAATTTTGTTTGCAAGATCACTTCTAATTCGATATAAATCATCTAAATTGAGTTTATCTTCACACATTTAGCTTAATCGAGTGGCATGCTTGTAAATTGTGTTTTCCGATGCCGATTTGAGTTTACTGTAAACGAACTCTGAGTTTTATAGTCTGTAGTAAGTAGGTTCTTAAATTTATCTTTGTGAGCTTGTCACTCTTTCATTATTCACCGAAACCATATCCAAATGGTTCCTGCTGATAGTTATATGTTGATCTTATTTTATGTCAAAAATTATATCCAAATAGTTGATGATTATAGCCTATATGTTTCTCTTCTTCTATGCTGAAAATCATGCTTGAATTCAGTTTGAAACTTAATTAATTTGTGCTTAAAGTCCGAATTGAACAAGGGATAAACTACATATGAAAAAGCATGTCATATAGGCCGAAAAAAGACCTTCGAATGCCAACCTAGGTTTCGTTCTAATGCATGTACAGGTCAACCTTAGCACTTGCATAGGTTGACTTAATGCACGAGATATTTTATCCGTCTTTCTGTGTATTTTGGAGATTTATTTCATGAATTTTTGTGCTACATTTTTTGATGATTTGAACATAAATTTAAGATGTTTCTAAACGGCTATTCCTACAAATAGGAAAGCCTGCATTAAGGCCAATTCGTACTTTAGATTGATATGTGTTTATGTGAGTTTTTAAATGTTATTTAGTCGAGTTTTTTTAGTGAGTAATGTTGATTTTGTGAAAGTGTTTTATAAATCGATTTTAAAAGAATTTTTTATTCAAAACCAAATTTCTAAACAAATATTTCCAAATTTAGTTTTTAATGATACAATTATTTCCAAAGCTATTTCATATGCAAATTATCTCTATTAATAGATTTCTAAAGAAGTAGTTTCTAAAATATTTTCAAAAAATTGTTTTAAACTCGTTTTCTTGAAGTACATATATTTTATATATGAAATCACTCATTTTTGCACTTTTTAAGAAAAAGCAATTTAAAGGATATGATAAACCACGTGGAATGGGACACATAGGTTCTATAACAATCTGGAATTTTGGCGATAATTAATTTAGTTATTTCATTAGATTTCTGAAAATGGAATTTTCACAAATAATTTAATTTTATCACGAAATTTGCACTGTTGCATTCGTGTCGAAACTCTGGTCAGCTTTCATGTTTTGAACTTCGCGAATGGAGTCCGTATGAAAAAGTTATGGACAAAATACGAAAACAAACATATAATAAATAAACATAACATAATTATATATAGTAATAAATATTCTTCCCTACATAGAATCACCGAGTCTGCATTTAGCGATTTATTTGAGTTGCTAAAAGAAGCTTTTCCACAAGCCCACATCCCTTTATCTTTCAATGCTACCAAAAATATCATTAAAGATTTAGGCCTCAATTACATAAGAATACATGCATGTCCAAATGACTGCATGCTATATTGGGTAGAAAATGAAAAGAAAAATAACTGTAAAACTTGTGGTTTTTCAAGATGGGCTATACGAAAAAGAAAGCGGCTATTGAAAATGATCCGGAGAAGCGAATTCACAGAGTACCAGCAAAAGTGATGCATTAATTTCTAGTATAACCAAGGCCACAAAGGATGTTCATGTCCAAGGAGTACGCAAAACTTATGTTATGGCATGCCGTAAGATGAAAAACTGATGGCAGACTTCGACATCTAGCTGATGGCGAGGTTTGGAAGACGACGGATGCCAATTATCCTCATTTTTCATATGAAAACAGAAATATCAGGTTAGGAGTAGTAGCTATGGATTCAGTCCTTTTCATACAATGACTACACAATACATCACATGGAGAATTGTATCAGTAAATTATGAACTTCCACCTTGGTTATGCATGAAGACAGAAAATTTGATACTTTCAACCCTTATCCCTAGTCCAGAGTCTACTAACAATTTCATTGGTGTCTACATGTAGCCTCTTGTCGTAGAATTGAAAGAATTATGGGATCTTGGCATATAAACTTATGATTCCTTCACTGACGATAATTTCACATTACATGCAAGCGTGTTATGGACGATCAGCGACTTTCCATGCAATGCAATGTTGTCCGACTGGAGCACAATGGGTTATTTACTTGTCCCGTATGCCATTTTGAGACTTCTTCAACTTATTTGAAACATAGTAAAAAAAATGTGCTACATGAATCTAAGGAAATTTTTAGATTTGGGACGCAACTGGAGGTTTGATAAGAAAAGGTTCAATCGTGAAATTGAAATGGGAACACCTCCAAGGATTTCATCCAAAAAAGAAATTGAAGAATTATTGGCTGGTTATGAAAACATTTTTGGGAAGAAAGAGGTCAAGAAGCATAAAAATGAATCTCCTTTTATAGTCAGTATTTTTTAATTTACCACATTGAGGTCAAAGTGTATGTCGACATAACCTTGATGTTATACACATAGAGAAAAACATTTTTAATAACATACTTGGTACTTTACTAAATATTGATGGGAGGTCGAAAGACCAATTAAGTGCTCGGTATGATTTACAAGAGATAGGCTTCATGGAGGTTCTTCATCCGGTACTATTAACTGGTGGGAATTACCTTGAGATGAGGGCTGCCATATTTCAAATGACAAACAAGGAGAAAGAAATATTTTGCTCGGTGTTGGAGAATGCTAAACTGTTGATTGATATGAAAATGTGTTTATTTTACGCTCCTATACCTTATCTTTTGTATATAAATAAAATATTACTTGGGTATTATTTTATCACTTTTACAAATATGCCGACTAAGCCACATGCAGCTAGAAAAATAGAAAATAAAGACCAAAATGATGTGTATATACATATGAAGACTTGCCGATGAAGATCTCACATCAACTTCCTTTTTGGACAAGAGAATAATTGGTAGAAGAGCCATGCACATCACAAAGCAATGAAAAATTATCAAGGAAGCAAGAGGAAAATAGGAAAGGCCCAAATTTACAAAATTTAACTAAGGCCCATTTGTAATTCTCATTGTAAACTCTTTTGTGATTTCATTAAGGCCCATTTATGATTGTATTAGGGTTAGGGTTAGGGTTGACCATCTATCCTATAAATACCCTTGTATTATCATTGTAAACATCATCCATGAATTGAGAGTTTTTCTTACTTTTTCTCTTTTATGCAATTTTTTATTTTCTTAGCAATTAGTATTGTCTACACAATTAGATTTGGTAGAGCACTACTTGTATTTTTCACTTATTTTCATTAGTGATTGACCATCTGATTAGATTTAGCAGTAATCCTAATTTATTTTCTGTTTGTTATTTAATTTTTGCAATTTTAATTTATGTCCTTTTTATTGCTTTCCTAGATCAATTTGGATTGAATATAGATTTGATTAGATTCAGAACTGATTCAATTCAATAATAGTTTTATTATTTTTCAACCCAACCTCCAAATTTCGTCTAGCTCACCCAAGAAATTATAAAATAATTTAATTTAATTTACCACCCTGTGATTCGACCTGCATATTACGCGATTTGTGCGCTTGCAGTATTATTTTAAAATTCGCGTTTTTCTAGTTCTTAGAAAGCATCAATCAAGTTTTTGGTGTCGTTGCCTTGGAGGCAATAATTATATTTTATTATTTATTTAATTTCTGATTCGTGTTGGTTTTTATTTTATTTTTCCTTTTATGTTCTTGTATATATAGGAAAAAAATCTTGATTGGTTAGATTTGGTATTATTCATTGGTACTGTAATCTTCTAAACAAGAGAAAAAAAAAGTTTGTCAATTTTTTCTTGTAATTTCTTGCCAGGTTTCCGATTTCTTTCCTCTTTTCAGTACATTGATTTCTTATTTTCCTAGTTTAAAAAAAAAATCTTGCTATTTGTTGTTTTATTTCTTTCCTTTCCAATCTCTACATCTTTTCCCAAATAAATTTACAATTGCTTTCCTTCTACCTTAAGAAAAAAAATTCCTTTATTAATATTTCTGCCTTTGTTTTCTTGTTGCATTTTTTTTCTTTTAATCCTCCATCATCTCCATTACATACATCGTCAGCTCTGCTAATCAAATACCCCTACACTTCAGCACCGACCATCGTCTATCATAAAGCACCCAAAAATTTCACCGATCATCAACTGCCTTCCCTTCTGCAAACTATCACCGGAACTTCACATCTGCCAATCAACCAGTAGTTCACTGAAGAAACCTATCAATCCTAGTTTGAAACCCAATCACTTTTCGAACACCTTCAGCACACCTAAATTCCAACCCACAACCCGGTCACCAATCAGCCTAGCAAAACATCATCCTTTTCTCTGCCTTCTCTTCAACAACCTGAAAAGATCACGCCAAGCTGAACCAAATTCCATCTTCACTGTTGCCTACCCAAACCAGCCAAACAAACAAGAATCAGCACAGCACCTAAAAACCTACCCGAATCCACATCGCAATCCCCCGTTGCAAATTCTACACCACGTTCGAAAACCCTACAAAATCACGCAAGCAAGTACAATCACCAACTTTCTCTTCCTACCATCACCGCTTCCCCCAGAGTAGCAAAAGCCACCTACCTCACTTCGCTACATCCTCATCGAATAGCAAACCCAACATCAGCATACACCGTCACCCCCTCCAACTCACATACCTATTTCTCCCTCTCACGCAAATTCCACAGCAAATACCCCATACCATCGACTTCCACAGCTGAACTCTCCTACAATGCCCTCTGTTTCCCATTACAAACCCCGCATCCAAACTTCTTACACCCGAATTTTCCATACCCCTTTCGATTTGAACCCCATACCCGATTAGAATCCACATCTGGACCCAAAAACCCACATCGATCCAAAACCGCATTGCCCCCGATTCGAAGATCGTACTTAAGAATCAAAAAAAAGGAGGAGAGGGACGTTTGTCTGAGCATTTTGGTTTCCTAAAACAGTAAAGAGCGTAATTTGTTTTCCTTTTTGGGATTCAATCGCCATCTTTACAAGGAAAGCGATATTTCTTTTGGCTGCAGGAGAAAGGAATTGACGTTCTGAGAAACTTTGTTTTATACGTTTGGATTTATAAGGTCCGTCTATTGACACCCCGCTATTTGCTCTTCACCCCCCATTAAAAACAAAATAAAATGCACACCCCAACTATTTCTCTTCGCACCCCGCTTATTCCAAAAATGTCCTTACTACATTTTTATTCTTATTGTTTTTTCTTTACTTTACTTCTTATTTCAAACTTGTAGTTTGTTTGTGCATCTCTTTTTTAATGTCTAGATTGAATTAATTGACGTTTAACATCGTTGATTGCCTATAGTTAGTTGTGGTTTTATTAACACTCCACCCGGGCTGATTTATTTAAATTAACACTTTCTACAGCGATAATTTAGTTATTTGTTATTCAGGCATTTGCAATTCCTGTACATTGTCGATCTATTTGGTCTAAAAATACATAACTATATACACCGTTGACTTTAAAATTTTCAAAATTTTAATCTTCGTTTGTAACCTATCTTTGATTTTTTTTGAAATCAAGTACAACGCTAATTTTTAATTTTAAGTAATTTAGCGTGAAACATTGCTGATTTTTTATTATTTTTAATCATTACATTAGACAAGTTATTTATTTTATCATCAAGGGTATAACTGGAAATAATTGTTTAAAATTTTAACTGGGGGGTGAAGAGCAAATATCGGGGTGGCAATAGCCGGACCCGGATTTATATTGAGTGGGTGTTGGTTTTTTCTACTGGGGATATTGGTTAGGCTAGCGATTTTTGAGCTCCTGTTGGTGTATCTGAATTAAGTTGATTTCCTGGTCGCATTAATTGTTTCCATCTGTTGGCGTGGGGTGTTTTGAATAAAATAAAGAAGGGAGAGAATGTTTTGATTTGAACAACACAATTGGAAGTCATGTTGCCTTTTCTATACTGCGTGAATTTGTTTTTGGGGTTGACTATGTTTTGAGAATTCCAAAAGGGTTACGTGTAAGGAGATTAAAATAAAAAAGGATTGTTGCCTCTTTGATTTATTCCTTTTTGAGTATGCAACTGTAAGATTTTTTCTTCCCTGTTAAACCATCCAAGCCCGTTTTGTTTGTGTGAGAATTGTTAAGTTTTAATCCAGGAGAGATTTGTTTCTAATTTTTTTTTTTTGGTTGTTGTGAGAATTGGGTTGACCGTGTTTTGTTGAGTTTAGTTCTCTTATTTCTAGCTTAGTTTTAATTTTCTTTAGATTAGTTTTTTTTATTCTATCAGTTTTCCTCAAAAAAAAAGGATCATTAGAAACAAATCAGAGGAAGAAAGATTTCAAGCAAAGCGAATAAGGATCTGGAGTTCAAGATATTCAATTTCTCTGGGCAGACAGCCATACGACTCTGTAAAATTTTCTAAACTCTATAAGTTCTATAGCTGCTTGAAAAAAAATAGAAATTGCTTGTAAAAATCTTCTGCAGAGGCAGCGACTTGCTTGTCTAATATTTTAAATTTCTCCAGTTTTTATTGTCAGATTTTTGTCGTTGACTGATATTTCCATAACCGAAATCTTCACTCTCATTATTTTCAACAATAAAAATAGACATTGCAAAATAATTTAATTGACAAGTCGTGCTTTGTGAAGTTGACTGTTTCATATAATTGGATCGCGGATATATATTAGTTCAATTTATTGAACTATTAGCAAAAGAGGTTGCATACAACCCATAAAACATTGGTCGTATCCCTTAGTATTTTACTATAGTGAACGACCATAAGACCCTCTTCCCCCCTCTAATTGAGTTAGTTAATTAATAGAGCACAACTCATTCTTTTATACTATTTTGAACTAAGAATAATTTTTGTCTTCCCTTGATTTCATTCAATGTCTGATTCAAAAAAAATCCTTAAGAGAATTGTGGGATAATAACCAGAGAAGACATTCCCTAGAAGAGTATGAGTATGAATTACAAATCATGATGCAAAATTTTCTGAAATTTCGCGAACCCAATGGCAACAATTTTCAAAATCATATAAATGATCAAAATTGCGATTTCAACTCAAATTTCAATAATTTTGATTATGGGCCACATCCACATCAAAATAGCTTTGAATCCCAACATTGCTTTGATCAACATCAATATGGGGTTGTAAACCAAAATTCTCAAAATTATAGCCCATATCAACATCTTGAAAATAACCAAAATTACAATTTTCCCTCGAATTTCAACAGTTTTGGTTACGAAAATAATTTTTATGATCAAAATGATTTCCAATATCATTGTCATTTTTCTGAAAATTCAAACAACCACCACATTGGAAATAATATAGATCGTGAAATTGATGTGGTCCATAATTTTGAGAATCAAGAAATCCAAAACGAGAGCGCTCAAATCAACGATTCTGAAGAATATCATCTTAACACTCTTAGAGAAAGGGTATAATGGCAAGATAGATAGCTTGATGAACTTCTTTGTTTATTGACATCTTTTAAGGAACAACTCGAGCAACAAAACCAAATTCACACATGTGATAAATCACAAAGTAATCCATTCTTTACTGATAGTGAAAATTTTCAAATAACAACTTTGGAAATTGAGAATAACGATCTAAATGAAGTTGTTCAAAATTCAACAAATGCTTCGGACTTCAACTCTTTCAAGAAAAAAGATTTAAGCTTAGATTTTAATCTACCTCTTTTAGGTTGCGAGAAACTTGAAATTTTTGAAATTGAACAAAATGAAAGTGTTGAATTTGTCAAAAATTCAAAATTAGAGAAGGATTTTAATGAAAATTTTGGATTGTATGAGGATGAGTTACCAAATGGGGATGAAATAGATTCAAGCCACCAATTCAAGTTTGAAAATTTTGATTTTGAGGAATCAAACGAACTTGAAATTGTCAGTGTCGAAAATACGTTATCAGTTAGTAAAATTGAGAAATGTGATCACATAGCCTTGAACAACACTCAGAATTCAAATTTCACGATTGGAACTGAGTTTATATACGATCACAAATTTTTGAACAATTACACTGATAAATCTATTGAGCACATGAATCATTTTTGGAATGTTGGCTTAGTTGAAAAACTTCATTTTAGGATGACCTTGGACATTTATCTACTGGACTATAAATCTTGGTATAAAGATGAGATGGTTTTCAAAAACCTTTGCTTATTAGAAAACATGCCTAGACATATTGGGAATGAGATTCATCGGGCTAGAACCAAGTGTCGGGGAAAAAGCTGGTGGCATTCATTGTATCGCATGCATCGTAAACACGTATATCATTGTACATATGATCCATTCCTACATATAGTTAGACTGCATTTCATTCTACAAATAATTTTGCATTTAATCCATCTTTGGATTTTATCATTCACATTCAGGAAACATGTTTACAGTGTGCACACTATCTAGTTCTAGTGTGGGGGGAGTCTGCATTACATCCTTTTATTTTTTTTTAATTTCTTTCTTTCTTTTCATATAGGACCATCATGCATTTTAGATCATAGTAACATGTCAATTTTTTTTTCGAAAATACGACACATTTAATTTGATACAACAAAATAAGTTAACAATTGTTAGTCAGTTGATAGTATTTTTCTCTCTCAACTTAGATCGAATAAGAAATATAACGAAACATTGAATTTTGAGGGATAATAGCATAACCGGTACATAGGGAGATTCTTAGGTGATGGCCATGAAGTCTATTCTAAATTGTAGTCTTTGTTTAATAAGTGGAGGACTTAAAAGACTTATATTGGCATTTCGAATCTTTAAAACTAAGTTGTGTTAAGCTGAATTCACGTAACTCTCTTTTGTGCTTATATTTTCAATAAGAATAATAGTAATCCAAGGATATCCAAAATTGCTTGTAAATCTAGCGTTGGTGTGCAAACCTGCCAAGCTCTATCCGACATGTTGTTGACAAAGTCAGCATTGTCATATCTTGGTCTCATTTCATGAGTTGGACACCTAAGGATTATTGAAATCTTGTTTACAAAGCCAGCATCGGTCTTCACAATCCGCCAAGCTCTGTCCCAACTCTTCGTCGGTCCGTAAGGCAGTGCATGGAGGGGATACGTTGGTCTTTAAGTTAGGTGTATGCAATTAGTTATAAAGCTTCATTTTTATAGAGATTGAGAATAAGCGATGATGCCCAAGCGCTTCTTGACCTTATTGATTTGACTAGCCACACACAAGGAATTTAGAATACCACTTAGCAAAATGTGATAAACAAACAAAGGATATATTTCATGGCTGCACTGGGTTATCAACCTAACCAACTAGCCAAACTGGAGTTTAACATTGAAAACTTGAATTATATTGAAAATTTGTGACAAGTTGAGGAATCTAAAATAGAATTAAGTGACTAGAAATTGTTAATTTACTTTGTTGTACTATTTTTCTGAAACAAGTCAAGTTTTCTATCTTTGTTTTATTTGCATATGTCCACTACATTCATATAGTTGCATTAGAATCATTGCACGTTGCATTTGGATTTGATGGGTAGTACCCGCTGAAAACCCTCACGAGACACCACTCGTCCTACTATGGACACCTAGAGGTTTAACGACTTGTTGCATACGCTCAATGCAATCGTGTTTCCTACAAAAATGCGACCTATCTAGTTTAGTTTTTCATTTCTTGTTTTACTCGAGGACGAGTAAAAGATAAGTGTGAGAGTATTTGATTGACATGAAAATGTCTTTATTTTTTGCTCCTATATCTTATCTTTTGTATACAAATAAAATATTACTTGGGTATTATTTCGTCACTTTTACAGATATGCCAAGTAAGCCACATGCAGTCAAAAAATAGAAAATAAAGACCAAAATGATGTACATATACATATGAAGACTTGCAGATGAAGATCTCACATCAACTTCCTTTTTGGACAAGAGAATAATTGGTAGAAGAGCCATGCACATCACAAAGCAATGAAAAATTGTCAAGGAAGCAAGAGGAAAAGAGGAAAGGCCCAAATTTACTAGATTTAACTAAGGTCCATTTATGACTCTCATTGTAAACTCTTTTGTGATTTCATAAAGGCCCTTTTGTGATTGTATTAGGGTTAGGGTTAGGGATGGTCATCTATCCTATAAATACCCTTGTATTCTCATTGTAAACATCATCCATGAATTGAGAATTTTTCTTACTTTTTCTCTTTTATGCAATTTTTTATTTTCTTAGCAGTTTGTGTTGTCTACACAAATAGATTTGGTAGAGAACTACTTGTAGTTTTCACTTGTTTTCATTAGTGATTGACCGTCTGATTAGATTCAGCGGTAATCCTAATTAATTTATGTTTGTTATTTAATTTTTGCAATTTTAATTTCTGTCCTTTTTATTGCTTTCCTAGGTCATTTTGGATTGAATATAGATTTGATTAGATTCAGATCAGATTCAATTCAATAAATATTGTTTTTCAACCCAACCTCCAAATTTCGTCTAGCTCGCCCAAGAATTTATATAAATAATTTAATTTACCTTCCTGTGATTCGACCTGCATATTACACGATCTATGCGCTTGTTGTATTATTATAAAATTCATGCTTTTCTAGTTCTTAGAAAGCGTCGATCAACTGCCTTATGGTTGTGCAACTAATATCAGCCAATATGTGAACAAAAAAGAGAGGAAAATTGTAGGGTATAAGAGCCACGATGCTCATTTTCTACTCTACCACTTGTTGTAGTTTGCTGTAAGAAAATCTGTAAAACCTGAAGTTGCATTACATATGATAAGATTAGGTGCATTTCTAAGAAGTCTTTGGAGTAAAATTATCAATTTGGCTGATCTCAAGAGGCTACAAAAGGAAATTGTGTAAATTCTTTATCAATTTGTAATGATATTCCCAAATTCTTTCTTCGATACAAGGGTGCACTTGCTAGTTCATCTATGCAATGAAATTGAATATGGTGGACCTACACATGTTCGTTGTATGTTTGCTAATGAGAGTTATCTTTGTAAAATGAAATCATATGTTTGCAACAAAAGTAAACCTGAGGCGTCCATTGCTAAAGGTTATCTTGTAGAAGAATTTTTGGTATTTTGTTCAAGGTTCTTAAGTGGTGATGTAGCAGGAAAAATGCAGTTTGAAACCTGTTCACAGAATCTAGAATATCCTATTGGCACAAGAAGAAACAAGGATGGAAAAGCTATTCATCTTAAAGATTCTTAATGGACAGAATGTCATTGTTACATTTTGTTCAATTGTGGTAACAAGGAAATAGAGAGTTTACTTGAGTAAGTTTTTAAGTTTTATTTTTATTTTATTAAGTATTAAAGAATTAGAAATTTTGTTTCTATCTTTTATTAACCAGGTCTTTATTCTAGGGAACATCGAGCTTTAATTATGGGTCACGCATCATCAAAAAATATAAGAGAGAGAGAGAACACAGTGAAGAATTTTGGAAGTGGTTAAAGGAAGAGGTTAGGAAAAAGCAGGACATTTCAAAAGAAGTACAACTGCTTGCAATGGGCCCTCTTCCAACAGCTAAGAGGTTTACTGGATATTTTATCAATGGATATAGATTTTATAAAAGTTTAAAATATGCCAAATGTACAACACAAAACAGTGGTTTATTTTTGACAGCGTTGACTACTAGCTTTGCAAGTTCGAAAGATCAAAATCCATTGGTTGGTGAAGTTAATTACTATAGATCAATTGAAGAAATATTAGAACTAAATTATAGGAGAGAATTTAGTAAGGTTTTATTTAAGTGTTGTTGATACCAAGAAAAGAAACATTTATATGGGCTGACTCATGTCAATTTTAATAGATTGTGCCAGAAATCTGATAATTATGTTATGGCTTCACAAGAACAATATGTGTTTTATATAGAAGATCCAGTTAATAAGGTGTGCCATAATGTTATCAAGAAATTGCTGAGACACTCGTGTGAAATCGAAAGAGAATATGAAAATGAAGATTTTGGGTACATAAATCATTTCCTTTGTATTCCATTATAGTTCATTACGCTTAAACCTATTTCATTAAGTTTAATTCATTCATTCTACATGGGTTATCAATCAAGTGTATTTTCCCTTAAGTCTATACCTATGTAATATATTTCAACTACACAATTCGAACTGATTCCCAAAAAAATTCATTATACTGAAATATGAGTTTTGCATGTAATCCATATTGACTTAAGTTCAATTTTATTTCAAAACTCAAGTTCAGTTACAACTTATATGATTCATTTTAACTCAATCTATTTAACTAAATAAGTTAAATTGGTATTAAAATTCTTGTTTATACATTTTAAATTTGAAATCAACTTTTGGTTAATTCACTCTAACTTCATAATCCATTCAAATCAAAATTGGTGTATATGGTTGATTACTAATATTATAATAAATTTGAGAAAATTATTACTTTTACCGTTTTTACAAAATATACTGGGCAAAAAAATATAATAATAATTTTATATTTAATTACAAATACGTGATCTTATAATAATGTCTATCAATCCAAAAATAAAATAGGAATATAGCCGGAAAGCTTGCATTTTGCTTTCCAACATAGTTGGTATGCATCTAAAAACTTACGAATCGAATCGGAGTTTGGATTCCCAACATGACAAGGTACAGTACTACCTCTCGATCAGTGTTCTTTAGAGAGGAAACACTGGGGTTTAGCAAGAATATCTTGCATCTCAACCACACATGACCTGCCACTCATTATACTTTAGTTTACTGATAATATTAGCAGCAACAGTTGTGCTCAAACCACCGTTTTTTCGTAAGTATGCAGAAGCAAAAGAAGGAACAAATAAATTTTCTCTAGATGGTGATAATACACCCGATTGAGAATGACCCACATAGCCATGCTGCCTTCTCGGTTTCTTTCATTTTCCCAGTTGATAAGGCTGGAGGTCATGATTACCATTTAGAACTTCATATCATCATTTACTTTGAATGTCACTTTGTCAGATCTGCCAAATCACTAATTGACGTCCATAAAAATACTCTACGTGTAAAGCTAGGAGAAGGCGTCTTCTCTGCCACCAAATAGAAGTATGTTTGTGGAAATCAATGTACATGATCATCTGAAAATACTTTGCTAGACATTCTTCCATACAAGTCATCCTAGAACGGGATGAACCAAAGGGATTTTCCTATTACATCCTACATAGGAATCACCCCAAGGATCAGTAGCAAGTATTCTTTGCAATCTGAAGATTTCAATCACGACAGAATAACCTTCACAAAATCTCTAGTTGTAATTCCGAGAAATTGATCAAGTAGTCCTTCCGCTCATGAAGATCCATGGTCGTAAAATCTTAAAATCACATAGGCATCCCTACAAGTTAGTTATCGAACGCAAAGTTAGTTCGAAGTGGTTTTGAGTAAAGTTCTGATCCCGGTTTCTTCGAACTAACACGTTAATAGTCAAACGGATATTTATTTGATAGTCAGTTCGTTAACTATCAAATCAAAATGGTACTTTTAGATATATTAGTAGCTCAATCCCTTTTTATTGAAAACCATTCATTTAAAATCATTTCATTGATTTAAAATCGATTCCATAACTAATCTCAACAAATCCCTTTTGTTTTTGTTACTTGAAAACAAAAACAAACACATCCTGTAACACCCCGCCTCCGCCAGGGTGTCTCTTGCAAGCACTCTGACTTTGGAGGGGCGTTTGAATCAGGTAAACATGCATAATGATATATCAAGGCAGATGTAACACCCCGTATGTTAAATAACTTGTTATAACATAAATCAGAGCAGAATTAAATTTAATATTCTGAATCAGGGGAAACGGGCTGTGCCATTGCGTTCGTCTCGGAAAAATACGCGAAATAGAGTCCGAGTTTTCATAAATCGGAGTCCGTATGACCAAGTTATGGCCCGTCAAAGTTTCACGAAAAATCAAAAACGAAAACTGCTCATGTTTTGAGGCCCGGGATGAGTTTTGGGCTGTTTTTTTTGGGCCCTAAATGGTTCCTACACTTGACTTCTTCCCCAAGACATGCTTTAAAGGCTAGGATTGGTTCTAGGGTATATCCTATGGTCCTAAAACATCTAACTAATCTATATATACACCCTAATACCCCCCTTATCCTTACCAAAAATAGATCTAAGGCCATTATGCCACCACTTAGAAAATTGGAGAGCCTCCACTAAAAATCCTAAGAGGGTTTGCAAGCTAATCTACATCTTCTTCTACTTAATCATTGGGATTTGCTTCATTTAACTTGCTAATCTTGTTTTGGTGAGCTTCTATCCCCTTAATAATCAATTATTGAATTGATTATGATAAGATGTGATAAAGTATGGCTATGTTTGTGGATCCATATATTTATGCAAGCTTGATGTAGTGAATATTATGTGTTTTGCAAGTTATATGCCTTATGTCATGCAAGTTTCATAATATGTAATCATGATATTTTTATGCAAGTTGTTTCATGATGTTTATGATGCAAAACACTAAGTGAATATGGATCCATTATGCAAACATGTTATGCAAGTATGTGAGTACTTATGCAAGTCATGTATATGCTTATATGCATGTTTAACATCTTATGCAAGTATATGAATGTTTATGCAAGTTATGTATATGTTGAAATGCAAGTTTAACATAATATGCAAGCCTATGCAAGTATGTGAATGTTTACGCAAGTTATGTATATGTTGAAATGCAAGTTTAACATGATATGCAAGCTTATGCAAGTATATGAATGCTTATGCAAGTATGTGAGTGCTTATGCAAGTTAAGTATATGCTAAAATGCAAGTTCTACATGTTATGCAAATCACATGTATGATGATATGTAAGTTCATATGCAACATGTTATGCAAATCACATGTTTGATGATATGTAAGTTCATATGCAACATGTTATGTAAGACACATGTTTGATAATATGCAAGTTTGGGTTGAATATAGTTGGGTTAATATATGCTCATATATGCAAGTTGACATCCTCTTAACCCATGACAAAGTTGTATGCTAAACCCATGATAGTTGTGATGGATCTTCCCCTTTATTATGTCATGAAATGAGAACGATTTACGTGGGGAAACGATGGGGTTGGTAAATATGTTAATTAAAGCATGGTTGGGTATGATTAAGCATACCATAAAAATAAATTACCATAAGTGGGAATTTACCTATTGAGTTAGGTCTACCCCATGGGAATTTACCTATTGAGTTAGGTCTACCCATGTTATGGAAAACTTGATATTAATTAGGAATAATTAATATGGGGGTGATTAATTAGGTGTAATTAATCGACTAAGACACGAGGTTGGACTCATTTGTAGTGTAAAACTGCCCGGACCCGACCGGCTTAACCAGTTGCTACAAATGTCAGCCCAATGTGAGAGGTCTTAGCCATAAATTAAATACGTGATTAAGGTAAAGACACGAGGTTAGACTCTGTTATGACGTAAGACTGCCCGGACTCTACCGGCTTAACCAGGCGGTCATAACAGCCAGTCTAATGTGGGAGGTCTTTATGGGAGATCACGGTCTTAATTAATTAAGAAACACTTAACCATATTAGCATGTAGTGGGACATGAGGGGTTAAGTGGGTGCCTTGGGTGGCATATAGTAACTAGTGGGGGTGCCTTGGGTGGCATGAGGAAACTAGTGGGTTGCCTTGGGTGGCAATAGAAAATACGATAAGAATACTTAACCAAAGTGGAACATGTAACTAAACATGATTAAAGGGTTAAGTAAGTGCCTTGGGTGGCATGTGGGAATCAAGTAAGTGCCTTGGGTGGCATGTGGGAATCAAGTAAGTGCCTTGGGTGGCATGTGGAAATCTAGTGGGTGCCTTAAGGGGCAATTGTAATATAATTGGATGACTTAACCAAACCTTAACATGTAAGGGGGCATGATTATAAAAAGGGGTTAAGTGGGATGCACTAGATAAAATGACAAGCTTAAGTAGTAGCTTGTGGGGGGCCCATTTCAACCAATATCCCAAACGTATCTTTGTGGGCTCGACCCATGTCGAGTGACGGGACACGCATATTGGGCTTGATTATAAGAGGCCAAAACGGGGTAGCGGTGGCAACGCAAGTCCAACGGGTTTCATATGCGTGTGTGGGCCCGGGCTGGTAGATAAGCCGTTGTTGCATCGTGTAGATATAAAGCCGTGCACCGTTGATAGTATTTGGTAGCCACTTTAGGGGAGTGATACACCCCACTGTGGGACCAGCACGGGTATCTACGTTAGGGAGCCGATCGCTTGGGGTAGTGGGGTACACCTAGTAGAGATAGGGGCAGACGGCACCTATGTAGTCAACTAGGGTACAGGAAACTACTGGTTATATCTATCTTTGATATCCTTGGGTGGGATCAACCTTTGAGTAGGAGTGACTGGTGTGGTGCAGTTAGTAATTATCCTTGGGTGGGTAGATGTGTCTTTACGGTTATCTTAGTTCGTCCTGTGTTCGTGGGCAACTTAGTGTAGTCATTATCCCCAAAGATACCATACCGAGTTCATATCATACCCTAATTACTTTAATAATTGTATTATTAAGGAGATAGGGTTCACTCAGGCTTATGTCTGACCCCCGTTGTTTTTATCTTTTTCCTTCAGGTCCTCAGGTTGGGCCTAGTGCTAGTGGGCTTTGATCAGTTTGCTTTATCTATCTCTTGGAGCTTGGACCGTAGATGTAGAGCTCAGCTTATCTTATCTTTTCTGTTATGGCTATTTGTTATGAGTAGTGGGATTATGTACTTATTTTATTCAGGATGGATATTTTGTACTTGACTCTTGTTATGGTTTTATGATGTAACCAAACATGTTTTACTTTCCGCTGCTATGAGATGATGTTTTAAATTTTCAAGTATTACATTATACCTGTCTTGTTGTAATTTTACTGTTCTATACTCACTAAAAATACTCCACCGATGCTATGGCATTCCCTTAGTGAGTGACTATAGCGGGTGTGGGGTGTTACACGTGGTATCAGAGCTTAAGGTTACCAGAACAGATAAAATTTTTAGAAAAACTATTTTCTAAGAATATTTTTGAAAGGAGTATTTTCGAAAACATGTCTTTTAAGAGAAAAGTTTTTGAAAGAAAAGCATAATCCCCAATAGCCATATCTATATCTTTCGAATTCTCAATTTTGAATCTCTTCCTCTCTCTCATTTTGAGTTTCCCCTCCGCGTATAGATGATCTTTCTAAGATGGATAAGGATGGAAAACCACTTCAAGGGACTCAGACGTAAATCTGGTTAGAAGTTGGTTCAAGAAGAGAGGAAGGCTCAAATAGTTGTTTGGTTAATGAAGGGTGAAACCTCATTGGTGGGAGGTTGTGAGTGGAGAATAGGGAAGAGGAAGGCTAGTAGTTATCCTTTTGAGAGGAATAGGACACGTTATTAGGATTGTCCAAAGAAGCAAGGGCAAGGTATGGAATCTTCTGGAGGGTAATTGTATTCCCTCACGACTAAGGTACCAGATGGGGATAAGACCGTCTAGGTTGGAATTTGGATTTCTTTATTATCCGATTCAAACTTTATTTGATCCTGATATATCGAGTTCGTTTATCTCACCATTGATAGTTGAGTCACTGCACTTAGACACCAGTTTGGTTGATGATCCCTTAGTTGTTTCAAACCCAATTGGGCTCCATGGTGTGGTTGGGTTTGAAAGTTTTTATACTTAGCATTGAGTTTAGATGTGATGCTTGTTGGGCTTCACGGGCTATGGGTTAGTTCTGGGCATGGACTGGTTATCCAGTAGGGGTGCCGTTTTTGATTTTGGAGGGAGAGTTGTTAGGCTTATGGGCCGCTTGGGTAACACTCTCGAGATCTCTTGTAATCCCATAGAATCTGTTATGCTAAGTTATCTAGAATCGCTTGACATGTTGGTCTAGAATTTGTGATCTGTTAGAGCGGTCCGGGAATACCCGGATGTGTATAAGGAGGTGAAGGGCTTACCTCCGGAGCTGGAAATTGACTCCCAAATATATCTGGTGGGTAAGGCTAAACCAGTGTCTTGGCCAGTGTGCCACGTGGCTCCTCGTGAGAGGAGGGAACTCCATAAGTAAGTAGGCGATTTGCTTGAGAAGGGGTTCATAAGACGAAGTATATCGGAGTGGGGCGCTCCAGTAGTTTTTGCCACGAAGGCGGATGGGTCCCTCAGACTTTGTGTAGGCTAAAGAGAGCTAAATAAACTCACAAAGAAGAATAGACACCCATTGTCGAGGATTGATGATCTCTTTGATCAGTTAGTGGGCACCTCAGTATTTTCGCAGTTGGACTTAGCCACGGGATTTCATCAGTTGAGAGTGGCTGAGGATAGTACAGAGAAGACCGCCTTTAGGACTCCAGATGATTTTTTTTATGAGTGGCTGGTGATGCCATTGGGTTTGACGAACGCCCCCGTATGCTTTGATGATTTGATAAGAAGGGTGTTCAAGGAGTACCTAAATAAGTTGTGATGGTCTTTGTGGATGACATCTTGGTCTTTTCTAGGAGCAAAGCCAGTTAGGGAAAAACGGTGGTTTTGGAGTAAGACTGGCGGGGACATCCAGGGTTGGACAAGGGGCTTAATTATTTAGCCGTTTTTACTAGTATCATCTCACGAAGGTCGTCTGAATTCGAAGGAGGTATCCCTTGGGTGTTTGTCTGATATTGGTTTAGGCCTTTGGGGCTTGCATTTGGGGGAATGCCGAGTTCGATTAGGGTGGTCTGCGTGAGGGATGGATAGCTGTGATGATTTTGGATGATATCCTGGTGGAGAAGAGCATGCCCTACATCTTAGGGAAGTGCTGGAGGCTCTTCAAGCGCATAATCTTAGGACAGTAAAAGTGGATGGGATTTTTAGCATCCTATGGGTTTGAGATAGCGTATACCCCTGGCAAGGGTAACATGGTAGCAGACACCTTAAGTAGAAAAAGGGATTGTCCTCGAGTTTATGGTTCGTTGAACGAAGGAGCCTAGAGTTTATTTCTATGATGGATTTCAGACCTTCCGTTAATTGTGTACCCGGTTTGCTAGCTTCCTTGGAAGTTAGACCTACTCTTTTGGGGGCAAATTGTAGAAGCACAGAGGGACGACCCACAGTTGGTTGAGTTAGTAGAAAAGCTCATAAGGGGGGGAGTCGTCCAGCCATTTGAGTAGGTACACCCTAGATGATAGGGGGTGCTTGTGTAGAGACGGTAGACTTTGTGTACCGCAAGATGAGGGTTTGAGGAAGGTTATTCCTGATAATGCACACCGTTTTAGGATGACCATTCATCCCGGTGAGGACGAGATGTACCAAGACATGAAAAGGACTTTCTTCTGGGCCGGTATGAAGAAAGATGTGGCCGAGTATGTTGCTAGATGCTTGGTGTGCCAACAAGTAAAAGCAGAGCAAAAGAAGCCAGGTGGGTTGCTTCATCCTTTGGAAGTTCCGATATGGAAGTGGGATAGTGTCTCGATGGACTTCGTTGATGGTTTACCGAGATCGAGGAAGGGCAATACAGGAATTTGGGTCGTGGTTGATAGACTTACTAAGAGCGCCCATTTCATACCCGTAAAGAGTAAGAGGACTGCTCCATGGCTTGCTTCAGTCTATGTTCGAGAGATAGTTCGGTTGCATGGGGTACCTTCCAGCATAGTGAGTGATCGAGATCCTATCTTCACTAGTGAGTTTTGGAAGAGTTTACAGGAGGCGGTGGGGACTCAGTTGTGTTTGAGCACCGCATATCATCCTCAGACAGACGGCCAGACCGAGAGGGTGAACCGTGTTTTGGAAGACCTTTTGAGGCTTTGTATCTTGGATTTTGGAGGTACATGGGAAGAGCATCTTCCTTTGGTGGAGTTTGCATATAACAACAGCTTCCAGTCTAGTATTGGCATGGCACCTTTTGAAGCTCTTTATGGAAGGCCTTGTCTATCACCTACATGTTGGTGGGAATCTACGGATAAGATCTTGCTAGGGCCCGATATGGTTAGAGAGACTTCAGAGAAGGTTGATTTGATTCGAAGAAGGATGAAAGCAGCGCAAGACAGACAGAAATCTTATGCAGATAAGAGGAGGACTGATCTTGAGTTTGAAGTTGGGGACATGGTTTTTGTCAAAGTGTCTCCATTACGGAATGTTGTTCGCTTTGGATCTGCTGGGAAGTTAGCACCGAGGTTTGTAGGACCGTTTCCTGTCAAGGAAAAAATTGGACGGATGGCATATAGGGTGGAGTTGCCAGACAGACTTAGTGGTATACATGATGTTTTCCATGTGTCACATTTGAGGAAGTGCCTACATGAGACCGCAGAGGTGGTAGAGCCGAGCTTGCTTAGAGAAGTGGAAGTAGAGCGTGATGCGACGATTCGACGAGCTCCTACTCGCATCCTTGGATCAGAGATTAAGAAGTTGAGAAACAGAGAGGTTCAGCTAGTCAAAGTGCAATGGGGAGATGACGAGAGCAATGCTACTTGGGAGACGGAAGCGAAGATGCGTTCTTTGTACCCTTTTCTTTTCGAGAGTATGTTCTTTAACTTCTCCTTTATTGCCTATCTTGTACTTATCTTGTCCTTAGTATGTCCTCTCGTTAGCACCTTTGACCTTTTAGATAGGGTAAACCTATGGTTGAAACATGTGTTTGAGACATGTTATGATTGATGGATGCAAGTGGATGCAAGTGTTTGCTAGTGGTTGCTCGTGGATGCATATACACACACTTTAGGCACTAGATCGGCTCAATCACTTCATATTGCATATTGCATATAAATGTGTGTAGGTAGCTATATTAATGGATGTATGATGGTTGTGCTATCATATGGATGATGCATTTATTCGGTGAATGATTGTGCACGCATGTAGAAATAGTATGTGTCGATAGGGTTCTTTCGCATACATATTGGATGCATGGCACTATCATGGTTTGCATTAAGGAGGTCAACTGAATCAGTAGACCGCCTGATTTTGCATTAGATAGGGAACATATACACACACTTTTTGCATATGTTCATACAACATTAGAAACTTTAAGGACAATGGATGCCAGTGTTTGATGGTTGAGTAGATGGTTGTTTGGTTGGTAGGATACGTTCTTCTTGACTTAGAGATTTCGGGGACGAAATCCTTTAAGTAGGGGAGAATGTAACACCCCGTATGTTAAATAACTTGTTATAACATAAATCAGAGCAGAATTAAATTTAATATTCTGAATCAGGGGAAACGGGCTGTGCCATTGCGTTCGTCTCGGAAAAATACGCGAAATAGAGTCCGAGTTTTCGTAAATCGGAGTCCGTATGACCAAGTTATGGCCCGTCAAAGTTTCACGAAAAATCAAAAACGAAAACTGCTCATGTTTTGAGGCCCGGGATGAGTTTTGGGCTGTTTTTTTTGGACCCTAAATGGTTCCTACACTTGACTTCTTCCCCAAGACATTCTTTAAAGGCTAGGATTGGTTCTAGGGTATATCCTATGGTCCTAAAACATCTAACTAATCTATATATACACCCTAATACCCCCCTTATCCTTACCAAAAATAGATCTAAGGCCATTATGCCACCACTAAGAAAATTGGAGAGCCTCCACTAAAAATCCTAAGAGGGTTTGCAAGCAAATCTACATCTTCTTCTACTTAATCATTGGGATTTGCTTCATTTAACTTGCTAATCTTGTTTTGGTGAGCTTCTATCCCCTTAATAATCAATTATTGAATTGATTATGATAAGATGTGATAAAGTATGGCTATGTTTGTGGATCCATATATTTATGCAAGCTTGATGTAGTGAATATTATGTGTTTTGCAAGTTATATGCCTTATGTCATGCAAGTTTCATAGTATGTAATCATGATATTTTTATGCAAGTTGTTTCATGATGTTTATGATGCAAAACACTAAGTGAATATGGATCCATTATGCAAACATGTTATGCAAGTATGTGAGTACTTATGCAAGTCATGTATATGCTTATATGCATGTTTAACATCTTATGCAAGTATATGAATGTTTATGCAAGTTATGTATATGTTGAAATGCAAGTTTAACATAATATGCAAGCCTATGCAAGTATGTGAATGTTTACGCAAGTTATGTATATGTTGAAATGCAAGTTTAACATGATATGCAAGCTTATGCAAGTATATGAATGCTTATGCAAGTATGTGAGTGCTTATGCAAGTTAAGTATATGCTAAAATGCAAGTTCTACATGTTATGCAAATCACATGTATGATGATATGTAAGTTCATATGCAACATGTTATGCAAATCACATGTTTGATGATATGTAAGTTCATATGCAACATGTTATGTAAGACACATGTTTGATAGTATGCAAGTTTGGGTTGAATATAGTTGGGTTAATATATGCTCATATATGCAAGTTGACATCCTCTTAACCCATGACAAAGTTGTATGCTAAACCCATGATAGTTGTGATGGATCTTCCCCTTTATTATGTCATGAAATGAGAACGATTTACGTGGGGAAACGATGGGGTTGGTAAATATGTTAATTAAAGCATGGTTGGGTATGATTAAGCATACCATAAAAATAAATTACCATAAGTGGGAATTTACCTATTGAGTTAGGTCTACCCCATGGGAATTTACCTATTGAGTTAGGTCTACCCATGTTATGGAAAACTTGATATTAATTAGGAATAATTAATATGGGGGTGATTAATTAGGTGTAATTAATCGACTAAGACACGAGGTTGGACTCATTTGTAGTGTAAAACTGCCCGGACCCGACCGGCTTAACCAGTTGCTACAAATGTCAGCCCAATGTGATAGGTCTTAGCCATAAATTAAATACGTGATTAAGGTAAAGACACGAGGTTAGACTCTGTTATGACGTAAGAATGCCCGGACTCTACCGGCTTAACCAGGCGGTCATAACAGCCAGTCTAATGTGGGAGGTCTTTATGGGAGATCACGGTCTTAATTAATTAAGAAACACTTAACCATATTAGCATGTAGTGGGACATGAGGGGTTAAGTGGGTGCCTTGGGTGGCATATAGTAACTAGTGGGGGTGCCTTGGGTGGCATGAGAAAACTAGTGGGTTGCCTTGGGTGGCAATAGAAAATACAATAAGAATACTTAACCAAAGTGGAACATGTAACTAAACATGATTAAAGGGTTAAGTAAGTGCCTTGGGTGGCATGTGGGAATCAAGTAAGTGCCTTGGGTGGCATGTGGGAATCAAGTAAGTGCCTTGGGTGGCATGTGGAAATCTAGTGGGTGCCTTAAGGGGCAATTGTAATATAATTGGATGACTTAACCAAACCTTAACATGAAAGGGGGCATGATTATAAAAAGGGGTTAAGTGGGATGCACTAGATAAAATGACAAGCTTAAGTAGTAGCTTGTGGGGGGCCCATTTCAACCAATATCCCAAACGTATCTTTGTGGGCTCGACCCATGTCGAGTGACGGGACACGCATATTGGGCTTGATTATAAGAGGCCAAAACGGGGTAGCGGTGGCAACGCAAGTCCAACGGGTTTCATATGCGTGTGTGGGCCCGGGCTGGTAGATAAGCCGTTGTTGCATCGTGTAGATATAAAGCCGTGCACCGTTGATAGTATTGGGTAGCCACTTTAGGGGAGTGATACACCCCACTGTGGGACCAGCACGGGTATCTACGTTAGGGAGCCGATCGCTTGGGGTAGTGGGGTACACCTAGTAGAGATAGGGGCAGACGACACCTATGTAGTCAACTAGGGTACAGGAAACTACTGGTTATATCTATCTTTGATATCCTTGGGTGGGATCAACCTTTGAGTAGGAGTGACTGGTGTGGTGCAGTTAGTAATTATCCTTGGGTGGGTAGATGTGTCTTTACGGTTATCTTAGTTCGTCCTGTGTTCGTGGGCAACTTAGTGTAGTCATTATCCCCAAAGATACCATACCGAGTTCATATCATACCCTAATTACTTTAATAATTGTATTATTAAGGAGATAGGGTTCACTCAGGCTTATGTCTGACCCCCGTTGTTTTTATCTTTTTCCTTCAGGTCCTCAGGTTGGGCCTAGTGCTAGTGGGCTTTGATCAGTTTGTTTTATCTATCTCTTGGAGCTTGGACCGTAGATGTAGAGCTCAGCTTATCTTATCTTTTCTGTTATGGCTATTTGTTATGAGTAGTGGGATTATGTACTTATTTTATTCAGGATGGATATTTTGTACTTGACTCTTGTTATGGTTTTATGATGTAACCAAACATGTTTTACTTTCCGCTGCTATGAGATGATGTTTTAAATTTTCAAGTATTACATTATATCTGTCTTGTTGTAATTTTACTGTTCTATACTCACTAAAAATACTCCACCGATGCTATGGCATTCCCTTAGTGAGTGACTATAGCGGGTGTGGGGTGTTACAGCAGAACAAGAACATATGTATATGCGTAAACAGAGTAAATAACATAGATAAAACAGCGGAAGATTCTAAACCATTTCAAAACAAGTCTGTTACATCATAATGTCAACAAGTCTAGATAAAACAACATCTACTGAAAAACTGAAACACATAAGTACAAATCCCCAAAAGAAATGATAGCCATAGCTAGCTTCATGTCAAACCGTACATGAGCTAAATCCCTCAAGCAAGCGGTCAAAAAATCCAGCTAAGCTCCAATATTCCCTCCCTGAGAACCTGGGGGGGGGGGGGGGAACGGAAGAAAAGAGGCGAAAGAAAACAGGTCAGTCAAAAAGACTGAGTAAGCCCTACTACAATCAATGTAAACTGATAAAGTTAACTGGCATGAGCAGCAGGAATGAACATAAGGATAACTACATACTAGCATGATGATTAACTAACAAGGTAGATAAAGGTGTCATCGCATAATCAGGATTAAGATTTTGCACCATAGGTGTACTAGCAAACTAACATGGCTTGAATAAACAAGTATTGATCCTTTGGCCCAAGCTTTGGCCCAAAAACATGAAGTGACCCTAATACGAGGTCCAACCAAACGGTCTAGTTGATCGGCTCCCTAAGCCTAACTCGTCACGTGTTGGTGTCAATACGGCCCAAACATGATTGTAGTCAGACTGTACAGGGTCTCCCGTCGGGTGTATCAAGCCCTAGGGTGGCAACCCCTGGACACCATAAACATGAGTGCACAGTCTCGATCTACTGGTACCCGGGCATGCTTTCCCCGGCTTCGGACTATGTGCACGACCACGGTCCGCCCGGAACTACACCAGCGTACCCTCTGCCGTCGCTTTTGGTCGCTTTCCTCCGGTCCAGTAATTGTGCCCCCTCCCTAGCCTAGTCCCTAGGGTCATGATGATACTAACTTGGGATTACTGCTGGAGTGGGCCCCCCATTGCTAGGATTTTTCTTGTGGGTTAAGTACAGTTTAACCCTCTTGCTAATCAAGGATTAACTTGGTTAAGTGTAACGATGAGTTCACGACTTAACCCCGATTAATCTACCGAGCCCAAATTGGTTAAGTACTAAGTGGACCATGACTTAACCCTAATCACGAGGCATTAATTAATTTTAATGCGCCTTAACCTCTCACATTAGACCTTGTTGTGGTTACTAGTTAAGCCGGGCGGGTCCAGGTAGCTTCTCACATTGGGTCCTATTGTTGGTAGCAACTAGTTAAGCCGGTCGGTTCCGGGTAGGTTTACGCTACAAACTCAACCCAACCTCGAGTTGGCCACACTTATCTTTTCTAAGTGTCATGTCCATCATGTTTCCAAAACATGTTACAAATTTTCAAGCAATTGGGTAGACCTAACTTAATAGGTAAATTCCCAATGGGTAGACCTAACTTAATAGGTAAATTCCCGAGCTTATGTTTTTATGTCTTTTACTTTTACCCAACCCCAAACACAATCCCATCGCTTAAATATCGCAATAGCGCATAAAGGATAGAAAGAGGGAACTTGGAATAATCATGACATAAAAGTGTTTAAGCCACAAGTATAACATGGTGGCATATGAAATGTACATATGTTCATATACTTGCATATTACACTTTTAGGCCTCAAAAGCATGCATAAAACCAAACTTAGCATATTGGTGATACATGGTGATAAATGACATGTAGAAATGGCCATAAGTTCGCATTTAGCCTCACATGCAAGTTATCATAAGAGATATGATAACCTACATGTTGCCAAAATGCAAACTTTGGCATAAAACTTGAAGCTTTATGTTCATAAACCCAAGATAAGCTTGCATAAC
This sequence comes from Allium sativum, assembly GCA_030737875.1. Taxonomy (NCBI): domain Eukaryota; kingdom Viridiplantae; phylum Streptophyta; class Magnoliopsida; order Asparagales; family Amaryllidaceae; genus Allium; species Allium sativum. The sequence goes on from CM060921.1 coordinate 745,634,059, forward strand.
ATGATAGCATGAACAAAATGTTCAACCCAAACTTGCATGACACAACTTGCATATCATATGACAACTTGCATATCAAACTTGCATAACATAATATGATGAACTTGCATATCACATCATAGCATACTTGCATAACATGATAAACTTGCATATTACATCATAGAAAACTTGCATAACATGATAAACTTGCATATTACATCATAGAAAACTTGCATAACATGATAAACTTGCATATTACATCATAGAAAACTTGCATAACATGATAAACTTGCATATTACATCATAGAAAACTTGCATATCATACATTTAACTTTAGAGTTTAAGTATGAAAGTAGAATAGGGCTTACAATGATTATGAAGTCACAAAAATATGACAAAGCCCTTATGAAATCAATTAAACCCAAAAATGCAAGCCAAAATGATCAAAACCCTTCCTTTATGATGCAAATATAGAAACTTGACTTGAATGCAAGCTAATGATGCTCATACAAGTTTGAAAACACTTGTATGCATGGAAAATCACTTAGAAATTTATTTAGGAATTTTATGAAGAGAGTGGAGGCCATGAGAGGATTGATTTTGCCATAGTTTAGTTGTATGAATGAATAATGATGATTTAGGGTAGGTTAGGGTCTTATTTATAGATTAGGCAAGTGTTTTAGGCCATAGGATTAAACCCTAGTTCCCATCTCAGCCCTCAAAACCGAATCTGGCCCCCAAGCTCAACACATTCTCAAAATGGTGCACCAGGCTAAACAGCCCGGCTGGACCAAGTCGACAGCCAAGTCGACAGGGCTGTCGACTTGGGTCCAACCAAGTCGACTCCCAAGTCGACAGGGCTGTCGACTTGGGTGCTCTGGCGGGAATTCTCCCGCCTGGCCCAAACTGGCCCAAATTTTCAAATTCAAGTTTGAATTTGAAATCTGTTTTTACTTAGAAATTTTCTGAAAACTTCGTTGGGCCTTAATCGGGTCATACGGACTCCGATTTTCGAAAACTCGGACTCTATTTCGCGTATTTTTCCGAGACGAACGCAATGGCATAGCCCGTTTCCCCTGATTCAGATTTTTGAATTAAATTCTGCCTCGATTTATGTTATAACAGGTTATTGAAAATACGGGTTGTTACATTCTCCCCTCCTTAAAGGATTTCGTCCCCGAAATCTTCACGTTAGGAAGAACGTATCCTACCATCCAACATCCATCTACTCAAAACATCATCCACGAGCAAACATTGTCCTTACAAGATTCTAAATGTTGTATGAACATATGCAAAGGTGTGTGTATATGTACCTATCTAATGCAAATATCATCAATGCAGATTAGGTCAGTGAAATGAATCCATATGTATGCAATTCCTAACATAATGTATAACATCTATATGTGTGCACATAACATACATCCATATGCAACATCCATGTGATAACACAAAAAATTTCATCCATGAATAAGCATAAACATTCATGCATATGCAATATGAGGAGTGTGTGAGCCGATCTAGTGCCTAACGTGTATAATGCATCCACGAGTAACCACTTGCAAACACTTGCAACCATTTGAAACCATCAAGCATAACATGTTTCAAACACATGTTTCATCCAAAGGGTTTCTACCTAAGGTTCTCATGACAAGATTAATACGATAAACTAGATAAACATGGATAGCAAAGAGAAAGATATGCTAATCAAAGAAAAAAAAAGATTGAGAGTGTACCCTCAAAAAGGAATGGATAAAGCCCACGCATCTTCTCCTCGGTTTCCCAAGTTGCGTCTTCTTCGGCTTCACCCCACTGAACCTTCACCAACTTGACCTCTCGATTCCTTAGCTTCTTGGTCTCCGTCCCCAAGATACGAATCGGAGCTCTCCTCAAGGTAGCCTCTTTCTCCACTTCTACATCTTTCAGAACAGTTGGCTCAACAACCTCTGCTGATTCATGTAAACACTTCCGGAGATGCGAGACATGAAAAACATCGTGTACTCCGGCAAGCTTCTCGGGCAACTCCACTCTATAAGCCATCTGCCCGATCCTCTCTATAATAGGGAATGGTCCAACAAACCTCGGTGCCAACTTCCCAACGGCTCCAAATCGGACCACATTCCGCAAAGGAGAAACCTTCACGAAAACCATATCCCCAACATCAAACTCCAAATCAGTTCTTCGCTTATCAGCATAGGATTTCTGTCGGTCTTGGGCCGCTTTCATCCGTATCCGAATCAACTCGATCTTCTCGGATGTATCTCTGATCATATCAGGCCCAAGTATAAGCTTATCTGTAGTCTCCCACCAACATGTAGGCGACTTGCACGGCCTCCCATATAAAGCTTCAAATGGTGCCATCCCTATGCTCGCCTGATAACTGTTATTATATGCAAACTCAACAAGAGGAAGATGGTCTTCCCAAGTACCACCAAAATCCAGAATACAAAGCCTCAACAGATCCTCGAGTACCCTATTCACCCTTTCCGTTTGACCATCCGTCTGTGGGTGATAAGCAGTACTTAGATTCAATCTCGTGCCCATGACTTCTTGCAAGCTATTCCATAATTGACTTGTAAAGATTGGGTCACGGTCACTGACTATACTAGAAGGGACTCCATGTAGTCTCACAATCTCACGAAGATATACAGACGCTAGCCAAGATGCGGTCCTCTTGCTCTTCACTGGAATGAAATGAGCACTCTTCGTAAGTCTATCCACAATAACCCAAATGCTCGTATTCCCTTTCCTTGACCTTGGTAGCCCATCGATAAAATCCATGGAAATACTCTCCCACTTCCATAGCGGAACGTCTAGAGGATGCAATAGCCCACCGGGCTTCTTCGACTCGGCCTTGACTTGCTGGCAAATGATACATCTAGAGACAAATTCTGCCACATCCTTCTTCATCCCAGGCCAAAAGAAAATGTGCTTCATATCTTTATACATCTTATCTCCGCCCGGATGTATAGTCAACTTAGAGCGATGTGCTTCCTCCAGAACTCTTCTTACTAGATCTTCTACCATCGGAACACATAACCTTCCGTCTCTCCTCAGCCAACCCTTGTCATCAATAGAATATCGAGCGAGATGACTAGACGTCCCTCCTCGAATTAGCTTATCCATAATCTCAACTATCTGAGGGTCTTCTCTCTGCGAAGCCCCAACTTGATCAAGAAGGGTAGGTCTGAGTTCCAGAGATGCTAAAGAACCGGTCATCGACTCAATCGCCAAAGAGAAATCAAAGGTCGCCACATACTCTAAATTCTTCATCTCAACGAATAGAGGACTTAGGGTCAACCTTCTTCTACTCAATGCATCTGCTACCACATTCCCCTTGCTAGGGGTATAGGCTATCTCAAAATCGTAGGACGCCAAGAATTCCATCCATCTTTGTTGCCTCAGATTCAGATCCTTCTGAGAAAAGAGATACTTCAATGACTTGTGATCGGTATAAAGCTCAAATCTTTCTCCCAGAAGATAATGGCACCAAGCCTTGAGTGCATATACTATTGCTGCCAACTCTAAGTCATGAGTGGGATAATTCTTCTCATGCACTTTGAGTTGTCTACCGCCAAAGCATATCACCCTTCCTTCTTGCATAAGAACAGCTCCTAACCCCGTGCCACATGCATCGGTGTATACTGTAAATAATTTCCCTCCATCGGGCAAAGCTAGAACAGGTATTGATGTAAGAGCTCTCTTGAGCTTCTGAAAAGCAAGCTCGCATTCTATGCTCCAGGCAAAAACTAAATTCTTCTTCGTCAATTTAGTGAGAGGAGCGGATATCTTTGCGAAGTCCTTGATGAACTTCCGGTAAAAACCCGCAAGACCTAGAAAACTTCTCACTTCTGTTGCATTCCTTGGAGTCTTCCAATCCTGAACTGCAACTACCTTAGCAGGATCCACCGCTAAGCCTTGCTTAGATACTATATGCCCAAGGAATCTAACTTCCCTTCTCCAAAAGTGACATTTGGAGAACTTGGCCTTCAACTGATGCGCTCTAAGCGTATCCGTCACCTCCACGAGATGCCTTGCGTGCTCTTCCTCATTCTTAGAGAAGATCAGAATATCATCTACGAAGACCACGACAAACTTGTTCAAGAACTCCCTGAACAACCTACTCATCAAGTCCACGAAATATGCGGGTGCATTAGTCAAGCCGAACGGCATGACAAGCCATTCGAAGAATCCATCTGGAGTCTTGAACGCAGTCTTGTCTATACTATCTTCAGCTACTCTGAGCTGATGGAATCCCGTAGCAAGATCAAGCTGAGAGAAAACAGAAGCACCGACAAGCTGGTCAAAGAGATCATCAATCCTCGGTAACGGGTGTCTGTTCTTCTTAGCCAGCTTATTCAACTCTCGATAATCAACACAAAGTCGGAGAGAACCATTTGCCTTGGTAGCAAATACCACAGGCGCTCCCCATTCAGATATACTTCGTCTAATGAAGTTCTTCTCAAGCAACTCTTTCACTTGCTTACTTAGCTCCCGCCTTTCACGCGGAGCCATGTGCCGAACGGGCAAAGAAACAGGCTTTGCATTATCCACCAGATAAATGCGGAAATCAATCTCTCGCTTAGGGGGCAACCCCCTAACTTCATCGAAAACATCCGGATACTCTCGAACCACTCTCACAGACTGAAGAGTTTCCATTGACGAGTCGAGTGATTCAAGATAGCATAACATGACGGGACCTCTCGGAGCACAAGAAATCTCTAGGGTGTTTCCGAGGCGAGTCACGAGCCTCACAACCCTATGCTCATAATCAAGGATGGCTCCATATCTAGACAGCCAATACATGCCCAATATCAATCGTATCCCCTGAAACCAAGAACATAAGCACTACACAAGAACTCTACACTCAGTATAGAGATCCTCAAATCCCCACATATCATAGACAAATGGGCGAAACCCCCAATAGGATTTGAGACACAGACGGGATCATCTACCAAGCTAGTACTAAGGTGCAAACTATCAACAAGATCAGATGAGATAAAGCTATGCGATGCACCAGAATCAAACAAGGTACGAACTGGAAAATCAGAAATATATACAAGGCTCTCAACAGAAATACTACCTCGATCGGGAACTAGAGCGGTACTGAGAGCATGAACTTGCCCTCCTGAAGGTCCAGCACGCTGAGTCTGACCCTGGCCTTGCCCTTGCTTCCTCGGGCAATCCTTACTGAAATGTCCAGTCTCACCACAGAAGAAGCATTCACCATTCTTCCTTTTCCTCTTCTTACAATCCTTAATAATATGCCCAACTGAACCGCAATAATGGCACTTCCCCTTGTTGTTCTTGCCCTTGTTGTTATTGCCCTTGTTATTGTTCCCCTTGTTGCCTTGACTCTTGTTCTTGTTTTGATTGCCTTGACTGCTCTGACCACTTGGATTACCCTGATTTCCTTTCCATTGGGAATCAGTCTTCTTGGCTTGAGTATCATTCATCTTGACCTCTTTCTTGACATCTCCCTGAAGTAATGCCATATCAACCAAGCTCTCAAACGTGGCCCCATGGGGAATATGTGACATAGCCAATCCCTGCAACGGCTCATTCAATCCTCTAGCAAAACGAAGAGCCTTCTTCTGAGGAGTATTCACCATATCCAAGCCAAAACGAGCTAACCGATTGAACTTGTTCACATATTCTTTGACAGACATATCTCCTTGTCTCAAAGTTATGAACCTCTCCATTTGCATATTCTCTTCAGCAGAAGATAGAAACTTAAGCATGAACCTTGCCCTGAAATCGGCCCAAGTCTCAACAGGCCTAGTACCATTGGTGACTTCCCACCAATAAGCGGCTTCATCCTTCATAAGCCAAACCGCCAACAAGATCTTCCTCTGATCGCCTATCCCAAAGATAGCAAACAAATCCTCGGTCTCTTTCAACCAATTTCTGGCCTCTACAAAAGTCTCAGTGCCTTGAAAGTTCTTGCCACCCATTGCTTTGAAATCTTTGCAAGTCTTTGCGAAGTCCGCTTGAGGATGCTGAGGGGGAGGAGGAAGAGGAACCTCAGCGACAGGAGGAGGAGGAACATTAGCGACAGGAGGAGGAATATTAACTACTGGAGGAGGAGGAGGAGGGACATCTGCGGGGTCGGCTTCGGTCGCCCTAGCCTCCAAAAGTCTCCTATACCAAACAGGTACGTGCACTCCCTCCGGAATAGCGAAGTTATCGGCCATGCTGAAAACGAAGAAAAGGACAGATTCAGAATGGCGAAAAAAAACAAAGGAATTTTGCTAATGGCTTTTTGGGGAATAGCCTTTAAAATAAACTAGACTTTTCTTTGGAAAATACTTTATACTTGGTTTTGAAAATAGTTTTCCAAAAGTTTTCTAAAAACCTTTTTGTTCCTTCTTGTAAACCATATGCTCTGATAACAAATGTAACACCCCGCCTCCGCCAGGGTGTCTCTTGCAAGCACTCTGACTTTGGTGGGGAGTTTGAATCAGGTAAACATGCATAATGATATATCAAGGTAGAACAAGAACATATGTATATGAGTAAACAGAGTAAATAACATAGATAAAACAGCGGAAGATTCTAAACCATTTCAAAACAAGTCTGTTACATCATAATGTCAACAAGTCTAGATAAAACAACATCAATTAAAAAACTGAAACACATAAGTACAAATCCCCAAAAGAAATGATAGCCATAGCTAGCTTCATGTCAAACCATTCATGAGCTAAATCTCTCAAGCAAGCGGTCAGAAAATCCAGCTAAGCTCCAATATTCTCTCCCTTAGAACCTGGGGGGGAAACGGAAGAAAAGAGGCGAAAGAAAATAGGTCAGTCAAAAAGACTGAGTAAGCCCTACTACAATCAATGTAAACTGATAAAGTTAACTGGCATGAGCAGCAGGAATGAACATAAGGATAACTACATACTAGCATGATGATTAACTAACAAGGTAGATAAAAGTGTCATCGCATAATCAGGATTAAGATTTTGCACCACAGGTGTACTAGCAAACTAACATGGCTTGAATAAACAAGTATTGATCCTTTGGCCCAAGCTTTGGCCCAAAAACATGAAGTGACCCTAATACGAGGTCCAACCAAACGGTCTAGTCGATCGGCTCCCTAAGCCTAACTCGTCACGTGTTGGTGTCAATACAGCCCAAACATGATTGTAGTCAGACTGTGCAGGGTCTCCCGTCGGGTGTATCAAGCCCTAGGGTGGCAACCCCTGGACACCATAAACATGAGTGCACAGTCTCGATCTACTGGTACCCGTGCATGCTTTCCCCGGCTTCGGACTATGTGCACGACCATGGTCCGCCCGGAACTACACCGGCGTACCCTCTGCCGTCACTTTGGGTCGCTTACCTCCAGTCCAGTAATCGTGCCCCCTCCCTAGCCTAGTCCCTAGGGTCATGATGATACTAACTTGGGATTACTGCTGGAGTGGGCCCCCCATTGCTAGGATTTTTCTTGTGGGTTAAGTACAGTTTAACCCTCTTGCTAATCATGGATTAACTTGGTTAAGTGTAACGATGAGTTCACGACTTAACCCCGATTAATCTACCGAGCCCAAATTGGTTAAGTACTAAGTGAACCATGACTTAACCCTAATCACGAGGCATTAATTAATTTTAATGCGCCTTAACCTCTCACATTAGACCTTGTTGTGGTTACTAGTTAAGCCGGGCGGGTCCGGGTAGCTTTACACCACAACTTGGTCTAACCTCGGGTCCAAGGTACAACATGACCAACTTCTCACATTGGGTCCTATTGTTGGTAGCAACTAGTTAAGCCGGTCGGTTCCGGGTAGGTTTACGCTACAAACTCAACCCAACCTCGAGTTGGCCACACTTATCTTTTCTAAGTGTCATGTCCATCATGTTTTCAAAACATGTTACAAATTTTCAAGCAATTGGGTAGACCTAACTTAATAGGTAAATTCCCAATGGGTAGACCTAACTTAATAGGTAAATTCCCAAGCTTATGTTTTTATGTCTTTTACTTTTACCCAACCCCAAACACAATCCCATCGCTTAAATATTGCAATAGCGCATAAAGGATAGAAAGAGGGAACTTGGCATAATCATGACATAAAAGTGTTTAAGCCACAAGTTTAACATGGTGGCATATGAAATGTACATATGTTCATATACTTGCATATTACACTTTTAGGCCTCAAAAGCATGCATAAAACCAAACTTAGCATATTGGTGATACATGGTGATAAATGACATGTAGAAATGGCCATAAGTTCGCATTTAGCCTCACATGCAAGTTATCATAAGAGATATGATAACCTACATGTTGCCAAAATGCAAACTTTGGCATAAAGCTTGAAGCTTTATGTTCATAAACCCAAGATAAGCTTGCATAACATGATAGCATGAACAAAATGTTCAACCCAAACTTGCATGACACAACTTGCATATCATATGACAACTTGCATATCAAACTTGCATAACATAATATGATGAACTTGCATATCACATCATAGCATACTTGCATAACATGATAAACTTGCATATTACATCATAGAAAACTCGCATAACATGATAAACTTGCATATTACATCATAGAAAACTTGCATAACATGATAAACCTGCATATTACATCGTAGAAAATTTGCATAACATGATAAACTTGCATATTACATCATAGAAAACTTGCATATCATACATTTAACTTTAGAGTTTAAGTATGAAAGTGGAATAGGGCTTACAATGATTATGAAGTCACAAAAATATGACAAAGCCCTTATGAAATCAATTAAACCCAAAAATGCAAGCCAAAATGATCAAAACCCTTCCTTTATGATGCAAATATAGAAACTTGACTTGAATGCAAGCTAATGATGCTCATACAAGTTTGAAAACACTTGTATGCATGGAAAATCACTTAGAAATTTATTTAGGAATTTTATGAAGAGAATGGAGGCCATGAGAGGATTGATTTTGCCATAGTTTAGTTGTATGAATGAATAATGATGATTTAGGGTAGGTTAGGGTCTTATTTATAGATTAGGCAAGTGTTTTAGGCCATAGGATTAAACCCTAGTTCCCATCTCAGCCCTCAAAACCGAATCTGGCCCCCAAGCTCAACACATTCTCAAAATGGTGCACCAGGCTAAACAGCCCGGCTGGACCAAGTCGACAGCCAAGTCGACAGGGCTGTCGACTTGGGTCCAACCAAGTCGACTCCCAAGTCGACAGGGCTGTTGACTTGGGTGCTCTGGCAGGAATTCTCCCGCCTGGCCCAAACTGGCCCAAATTTTCAAATTCAAGTTTGAATTTGAAATCTGTTTTTACTTAGAAATTTTCTGAAAACTTCGTTGGGCCTTAATCGGGTCATACGGACTCCGATTTTCGAAAACTCGGACTCTATTTCGCGTATTTTTCCGAGACGAACGCAATGGCATAGCCCGTTTCCCCTAATTCAGATTTTTGAATTAAATTCTGCCTCGATTTATGTTATAACAGGTTATTGAAAATACGGGTTGTTACACATCCTTTTAGAATAAACATATTCCGAAACTAATCACTTTATCTCCTTTTTCCTCGAATATATCGTTATATTTCATAAAATCTCCTTTTATACCCTTTACTTTGGAAATATCATTATATATTCTTAAAACCCTTATATTTCCTTAATTTGGAAATATAGCGTTATATAGTAACCCAATGTTAGAAGTCTAATTATAAATCTTAATATAGTCGAAATGAAGACATTCGACACATTGTTGAATATATAAACCAAATGGTTTTATATAACTTCATAGTTTGCCGATTATTACTTAAGTAACGCTTATGAAAATAATAATATAATTTCCAATATTCCCTTCCATTTTTAACCCATATCACCTCTATTTCATTTCTTTGAAAACCATTGCTGTACTTATTTCTCATAATAAGTGTATTGACAAAACCATGCTATTTTCATTACTTAGAAAATAGTGCTATCTACTTAACTGAATGGTATAGTATAATCAATCTTCACCCTTTGAGCCAAACAATGTCAAGTTATACATTGTTCAAGGTAAACACAATAACTTCATTTATATTTCTAAAATATTGCAAACAATGTTGCAATATTATTTTCTTACGGAAATAATAAATTATTTCCATACTTTACCATTACAGCTAATATCATCCTTAGATAATTCTGAAGTCGTTCAAGCTGAGGTATTTTATTTAACTCTCAAACCTTAATCGACAATGTTCTTATCTTAAGATGGATAAAAGCTTGTAACTCAAAAAATAATATTAATTATAATATCTTACAAATCTCGTTTACTATTTCATTTAACTATAATTTTATAAGCCATTATTTCCATTAGAAAATCGCCTTCCAATTTCCCATCACCTTTACTTAATTCAATTATTAAGTAAATCCTTACTAAACATTAAACTTTACCATTCATCTACACTTTGCATTATTTCAAAATATCCTTTCTCAAATCTTTTTCAACAAAAACCATTTAGTATCTTATAATAGTACTAAACTTGGAATTTACTATTAAAATCCATTTACCGACTTCTTTGTTCAAAATTCCATTTAAGCAATTTCTTTGTATATGAAAATCGTCTTTCAATACCAATCGATTTATTCTTTTATTTATTAAGTAAATCGTCAACCTTTGAATTTCTTCATATAACTTTATTTTTATGATTTAGATTTTATTGTAAAATCACTTATAACTGTTTTTCAAGGTTCAACTCACTATAACTCGATTACGCTCTTAAATGGATTCCTTTTAAACGGATAATCATTTTAAATTATTAGTAATTAAAGTAATAATTAACATTTACTAAAATAAAAGAAGTTTATTTACGTCATTAACTATGTGAAAGTTGTTAACTTCGTTATTATATAAAAATAAGATAGATAATCCATTTTAAAAGGTTATTTAAATAATAATTAAATTCATTAAAAGGTATAAACTCGATAGTTATGTTTAAACATAGTTAAATAAAAGATTAATTAACTTCTAAGAATATTCATTAAGTTTAATGACTTTTTGTTAAACTATTTCTATTATGTTTATTGAAAACAAATCGATCTAATACTGGTTCGAATTGGAATAGTTGACTAAGTCAACAAGCAAGCATCAGTTAACTGATGTCCACTAAATTTTCCTCTTAAATAAATCAACAACTTAATTAATTAAATAACATTGCTTAATTATTTCAAAAAAACAATTATTCCAAATCACTACTCCTTAGGTTAATTTCTGATTTCCTTGATTATAAAATTTATTAAAACCGCAAAGAATTACTATAAGAATCATTTTATAAGACTTTATGAAACTAATTAAAAATAAGTGTTTCTTTCTAAATACACTTCTATTTTAAGTAACTTATAAAATTATAAATTTAAAATATAGCTTCGGTTATAAAAATAAATTTTATAACTTTTAACTTAGTCAATTCTCCTGACCGCAAATTGACGTCATAAAAAGATGGATTTTAGGCCATCTGTTGCCAATCACTTAATCAATACAAATACTGATTAAAACAAAACAATAGTTGAAATTTAAAATTCAAAAATCAACATCCAATCAACAATTACCATCCAAACAGGATTTAACGTTACTTGGAATAAACAATTTATATATGAATAATATTAGGAGCAAGTAACATACAAAATATTTGAGGAATCCAGTTTGATCCCTCCAACCTGTTTTCCCTGCATCATAGATCATAATAATGTTACATAATTGCATATAAAATAGATATTCTAATATAATGCATGCAAACGATAAAAACATAAATAACGTCAACCATCAAAGAAACAATAAGCATCAAAGGAATCCAAATATCCAATTAATATTGACAACGATAAATTATAATTATATGAATTTAATCACATCACATAATTCTAGAACGCGTGAGAGTTAACTCACATTGTTTTTGATTGATTTTTCTGGTTGACTTATATAATTTCAAACGAGCGTTTGAAAGAATATAAAATTCCAGTTGCCTCCAAATTATTCCAAACCAGTTTGACTGCATAGGCTTCGTCCATACCATCCCACCGTGGCTTCTTTCGTGAAAATTTGTTAACGAATGAACAAATTATATGTGTTACAAGCAATCTACGAATCAAATTAATTAATTAATTTACTAATGACCTTTATTACCCCTGATCACTGCAATTAATCCTTAATCATGAGATTAGGTTGTTACCACTCTTCAAACATCACGACTTACAAAGACTGTAACACCCCACCTCCGCTAGGGTCACTCACAAAGGGAATGCACTAGGTTTGGTGAAGCATTATCGAGGTAAACATGCACAGAAATATTACAAGACAGAACATATACGTAAAACAGCGGAAGTAAAACAAATTTCATTACCTTATAAAATAAGGTCTAAATCCTTTTACATCAGAATACATCAAAACCTGTCTTGCAATAGTAAAGAAGCATAAACCATTTCATAAATTATTCCCCAAGTAAAACAGTAAAGTAGCCATAGCCAAGAAAAGTCCAAGCCATGCGTGATGACCTTCAAGTAGAAGAAGTCCGAACTAGATAACAGTGTTTCCTCCCTGAAAACCTGGGGGGGGGGGGGGAACGGAAGACAAGAGGCGAAAGAAAACGGGGTTAGTCATAAAGACTGGTAAGTCCTACGTACTTCCAGTATAAAAACAGGTAAAGGTAACATGACATGCATAAACTGAAAGTAAACGTAAGGATGACTACAAGATATATAAACTAAAACAGGCTGAACTACTGTAGCAAGGTAAACTAAGATATCATGATAAACTACGGTGTCATGGTAAGTCAAGGTATCATATCGTCCGGTTTCTATCAAGTATAATATCCCGAGGTATCTATCCTGTATAATGTCCCACGGTATCTATCATGTATACTTCTCATGGTCCTAACATGTATATTAGCTCTGCACCCCTCGTACTAGTATCCCAACCCGCGTCATGTGTTAACTATGAATGTCCCTTGCCCAATGTCATGTAATGGTCCATGTCAACCTAATATATAGTATATGTAGGTTTTCCCAACTCGTATGTTTCTTTCCATGTATAAGTTCAGTCCTTTGCCGTAGACCATACGGGCTTTCCCATGTAAACAGTTTATCCTTGAGGTTATTTTGGACTGCTACCCTTGATCTAGTTATGTTTCCTTACCATGAACTATCGCGCGTTCACTTAGGATTTATGCCACCTAGGACCACTAGGGATTATGCTACCTAATGAACGTTTCTGTGTCTCAGTTTGGGTTCAGCCACCTAGGGCCACTAGGGATTATGCCACCCGTCAACCGCGCCCTTTATCCCGCGTATGTACCGTGAATCGTTTTCCATGTCTAGACGCACATGTTCCTCAATGTGCCATCCGAGTTCCGTGCCAGGGCAAATCAAGAAATACGGAACTCGGTCGGGAGCTTTAAGTCGTCTGCTGATGCAGATATCAAGGTCTGTTTTTGTACCCGTGGCTATGGTCCCACGTGACCCCTCCCTCAACTACTGAAAGGCAATCCAAGAAAAATCATGTATGAGAACTACACTATGGCCCATCGATGCCCACTTCCAGATAGCCAACCTCACCCATAACTCGATAGCTAGTATATGGTCTGTTGGGAGTTCCCTGCCTTTCCGTACGTACACGATTGACTAAAGATGGTAGGTAGTTGGCGACATGCTATCCCGAGGCAAAATCAAGTATCGTCGACTCCACGCTAATCCATCCCAGTCTTTAGGTCGCTCGCATAGCAACCAAGGCATACTCTTGGCTCTTCTACCGCAGACCTTAACCTCTGTGAGGCCGGGTTTCATGGACCACTTGCCACCTCACAGAGGGATACCAAGAGTACCCTCACGTTCCCCGAAGCTTCCGCTTCGTCACCCAGTTCGCTGGAGCTTTTATCCAAGTCAGATAACTTGCTCCTCCTCGTATACTAAGCGATGACCTACCGTACCAGGTTACTTATCTCTTTATGAACTAGTCCCATGTCCTTAGCTAAGAATTATTACTTAGTTACCCTTAACTAAGGTTTACCACTTAGCCCCTCTTTCCGCTATCCTTGTTAACTACGATTTCCCACCTAGTCTCCTGAGCTAGGGTTTTGTCAAATGGTAAGTGTTGTTATCCAAGTTCATGACTTAACCCGCCTACGAATCAGGTCAAGATTGGCTAAGTACTCAAGTTCAGGACTTAGCCCTACAAGTTGGTTAAGTGTACCAAGAAGCTCATGACTTAACCCTACCAAGCCAAATTGGTTAAGTATTTATTTGTCTTAACCCTATCAGATTATCATGTTAGATTGATTAAGCATAGATTATCTTAATCCCATCAGATTATCGAGTCGGATTGGTTAAGTATGGGTTAACTTAACCCCATCCACTAACCGTATTACAATGGTTAAGCCTAATTTAAAAGGTCTTGTGACTTAACCCTACCAGGTCCATATATTCGATTGGTTAAGTGTAGGTTTACTTAACCTCATCAAATCATCACGTATAATTGGTTAAGTATAAGTTACTTAACCCCATTAAATTATCCTGTTAAATTGGTTAAGTATTGGTTACTTAACGTCATTGAATTACCATGTTTAGATTGGTTAAGTGTTTAACTTAGCCCCATCGAATTACCGTGTTTAGATTAGTTAAGTGAAGGTTACTTAACCCCATCCAATTACCGTGTTTAGATTAGTTAAGTCTAAGTTACTTAACCCCATCTAATTACCATGTTAGATTAGTTAAGTATGGATTACTTAACCTTATCGAATTTACCGTGTTTAGATTAGTTAAGTGTGGATTACTTAACCCCATCTAATTACCAAGTCGGATTAGTTAAGCGTAAATTACTTAACCCCATCCCCTAATTGTCTTGTATGGTTAAGTATCATTAAGAAATCAAGCCCGGTCCTACTTAACCTACCCATTCATGTCATATCGGTTAAGTGTCATTAGTCAAATTTACTTAACCTTATCATGTGGCATTAATTTAATTAATGCACTCTCAACCTCTCACATTAGACCTTGTTGTGGTTACTAGTTAAGCCGGGCGGGCCCGGATAGTTTTACACCACAACCTAGTCTAACCTCGGGTCTTAAGCGCGACATGACCAACTTCTCACATTGGATCCTATTGTTTGTAGCCACTAGTTAAGCCGGGCGGGTCCGGGTAGATTTATGCTACAAACTCAACCCAACCTCGAGTTGGCCACTTTCATGTTTGGTCTAGTGTCTTTTTACACTTACAACCCACCCATGTCTAGTTCAAGTTCCATGTTTCCCACGCGTCATGACCATATTTAAATGTATCATGAATGTCATGTTCTCATGTAAGCCCCATGTCAAGTTTTTCATGTCATACCCACGTTTTTCCTAAGCTACCCAAACGTATTTCCAACCCAAGTGGAAGCGAGTCACATAGTAGGGTATTATGCCAACATATTGGCCACAAACATGCATAGTATCATAAGGGGGTTTGGCCTTAAAACATGAATGATAGTGTCATATAGGGGTTGGCCATAAGCATGCATAATGTCATAAAGGATTTGGCCACAAACTTGCATACTATCATAGGAAATTTGGCCACAAACTTGCATATTGTCATAGCGGGATTTGACCTTACATAAACATGATATCATAAGGGGTTTGGTTTCATTTACATGCATGAGCCCCAAAGTCCAATTTATGCAACTAATTCACAAGTCAAAGTGGCTCTAAGTGTTCATGCTATCATACTACAAGTAAAGGTCCAATCTTGCATGGAAAACTAAGTCCAATGCAACATGAATAGCATGGTTTTGTCACTAAAACACAACCCAAAGTCATATGTTCATGATAAAGGAGCAAACTAGGCTCGCATAGGTTATAGCATTCATGTTTAACCACATTTTATTCCATGCCATGATTAAACTACCGTTAACATCTCGAAGTAGATAGAACTTACCTAGCGAGGCTTAGGAAAAGGATCATGCATCATCTTGACGAAGAAAGGTGGCTCCTTTGTCGAAGAACCGTCATGAAACTCGCATAGCAACGTTGATTTGGCCTCTATTTGGTGTAGCAAGCTTGCACCTTTTGATTTGAACCCGATTTGAATGCATAGTCTCTAGGGATTGGAGATGGAGGCCATGATCACTTGGCATTTGGGCAGCACTTCGTGGCATGAGTGATTTGTGAGAGTTTAGGGTAGGCTTAGGGGTCTTTTTATAGAGATTAGGAGTAGTTTAGGCCGTTAGATTAACCCTAGGATAGATCCAAGCCCTCAAAAATCGTCACAAGCCTCCAAAACAGGACCCAGGAGCCAAAACAGGTGCACCAGGCCGACCTGGCCGACCAGGCAGGTCGACCCTGGGGTCGACTCCCGAGTCGACCTGGTTGGCACGGGGTCGACTCCCCTGTCGACCTCCCCTGGTCTGGCGGGAAATTTTCCCGCCTCTTCTGAATTCTGAAATTTGAATCTGTTTTCGTTTTTGAATTTTTCGTGAAACTTCGCGAGGCCATATCTTGGTCATACGGACTCCGATTTACGAAATTTCAGACTCTATTTCGCGTATTTTTCCGAGACGAACGCAATGGCACAGCCCGTTTTATCTGATTCAGATTTTATAATTTAATTCTGCCTTGATTCTTGATTTAACATGTTGTTAAATTTCGGGTTGTTACAAAGACGAAACCTAGTTTGCACATATCAAGCAACCTCAACTCCCATCTTTAATCACCGATGCCACCTCAGTCCACTAGAGCTTGACCTGACCCCACAACGTCGAAGCCTCTTCCATCTTCCCATCTCGCCAGAAAATTCGTCCCTTTAAATCGTCTCCATCCACTAGAATCTGTGCATGAACGAATATCAATGGAGCTGATTTTCCGACCGCCTCTCTCCACCATCTATGAACAGACGTACGCCAGTACCACGACTTCACCTTCGCTTTTAACTCTCCTTCAGGTTCCATAACCTGAAATCGACCCCACGAACCAGAAAATGGAAAAATACAAAACTGCCCACATTTGACTTTGCCACCAAATTCTGATCGCCTGAGATAATCACACCCCCTCTGGTCACCACCGATATGTCGCCCTCCTCGAGCTCTACAAATAGTTGGAAGCTTCACCTAATTCTTTCCCTGTTTTGAGTAAAAATTAGAAGTTTGAAATGATGAAATGAAGATGGTGGCGAATTCATGTTGACCACGACCGAGTATATTGACCTAGGGTTAGGGATTTAGGGGTATCATATAGGGAAGTTATAATATTATTTTATTAGTTTACGAAACTTACGCCTAAAGTTTCATGCTTAAACGACTACCTACAAGCCCCAATCATGATGAAACTTGAAACCATACAATAACTTAATATTCTGGACACGATGGAATTGGTTTCATCGAATTCCGAGATCGTTTGTGAAATTTCCTTTTTATTTTAACATGTAAATCGATACGCGTTTACATTGTGCATGGTCACTAGTAACTCCAATTGACTTGAAACTAAAAATCTTACAATAATTAACTATTACAAATTTTATATAATTTTTTTCGTTGAAAACCGAGGTCATTTCAAAATTGGCTATTTTATATGTTATAACAAGACGATTACATATAAATCGATTTCAACTCGATAAAATCTAATAATAGTATATTATTATTATCACATATATTCAAAATAAAATTTACATAGCATCAACTAACTTAACTCGATTTTAAATTCCAATTTATATTGATATTCAGTTTATTAAAATCCTTTTATTTTATTTAATGAATCGTTATTGTTTATAAATGATTCTATAGCAATTTTTTGTAAAACTGATTTTGACATAACTAAAAGCTACAAGGTGAAATCTCAATTTTTCTCTTTCGTTAGAAAATTATAATCAAATAGTATTGGAAGATTCTTGTTTCAAAGAATTTTGACTTATATTGCATACTTTATAAATTGAAGTTCAAATCGCAAAACTACAGACTACAAGTATGTTGCGAGCATGTTTTTAATTTATTTAATTTTATGCATTCAAACTTCCTTTAATTAATAAAAATTCCTTACTATACTTCAATTCTGATCTTAATTAAGTCTTTTTATATTGTCTAACTCATACTGTATTGCAAATCCAACTTATTTTGACTATTTCAGAATTAAATTAATTATTTCATTATTCAAATTGAGTTAATACTCAAAATCATTGAATCAGAGTTATTTAAATTCTCAAATCAACAGTTAGACTATTTTAAATGTTCAAATTTAACGGCTAAAAACACTACAACAAATAACACTTTTCGCAACAGGAGATATCTGTTGCAGTAGACCTATTGCAACAGGCATGCGCTTGTTGGTATACCCGAAGTTGCAAATAGTCCACAGCATTTTCTGCCTTTTGCAATAAGATGTTGCGGTATACTTTTTTGCAACAGGCTTTTGCTGTTGCAATAGATTATTTTGCAACAGTGTATGCCTGTTGCAAAAGATCCATAAATCTATAAAAAAAATTACAGCTTATAGATATTACATATTAAATGTATTCGTTTTAGTAATAGTGTATATCACAAAATGAAATAAACAAATAAAAATTTTATTTTAACAAAGTTTTACTGGTATAAACAATTACAATGAAAATTTCTTCTCTCACACAACACATTTTTTTCGAATAGAGTATTTTCTAATCATATTTCTACTCTATTATACATATAATATAATAAAAGAACAAATACCATCAGATCACTAGAACAAATCTGCAGTTACTGCTCCAAGTTTGCTATCGATCATGAACATCATGGTACTTAACCGTTGCTGCTTTGATTCAGCAGTGGTATACATGCAAATTAAACAACATAACCTCAGAGACAGGGGCGAATCTAGAGCTCTACTTGAGAGGAATCTTAACTTGAGTGTTCAGTTTTAATATAGTTTTTCATGAAAATGTCCTTAGTACTATGCTAGGTAATTAATAAAATATAATAGGGCATGGAAAGTTGAGAGAGGTAAGATGCTCCCCGTACCTATAACATAGATCCGCCCCTGCTCAGAGATGTTTTTGTATGATTATATGGATGAAGCCATTATAAAAGCAGGAAGATAATCGTATAACAAACTTCACTACAGAGAAAATTATCTGAGAAAGGAATACCAGGTTTGTACTACAATAATCCTTCAGGATCTTACAAATATCCTCATGTCCAAAGCTCTTAGCATTTGAAAAGGGCTGCAAATTTCACATGTGAAATCCTTAAGTCTATATTACAGTTGCAACGCACATAGCACCACTTTCTTCACTATATTTTATGACATTAAAACATGGAAGCTTGTGAATTTCATATTAGATACAAATCAATAGTCAAGTTATAAGGGAAAGAAGTTTCTAGGGGAAAGAAATCATGTCTACTTTGCACATTATTTTAAAATTCTAATGGCTTTTGTTTATGTCCATTGGTACAATGCTGGTACTGAATTAGCAAAACTTTTCACAAAAATGATGAAAAGTACTTTCAAAACTTAGATACCATGAATTAGTCATCAAAATGAATCTCAGATTCAGGTGCGAGAAGCACTGACACTAAGGTTGAGCATGATTACAAAACAATGTATTATTCATTCAAATGTAGACAGTCTGCATTCAACAATAAACTTAGGATACGGCCCCAGCAATCTTCAGAATTAACAACAGCATCTTTTTCGATAAGCTGGTTTACAATTTCAGTGCATCCTTTGCAAGAAGCTAAATGAAGTGCAATTCTCTTATCATAATCCACTACATTTGGTGAAACACCACCATCCATTCCTTGAACAACTCCATCTTTATCCCCTCTGTCGGAACAACATAACAAATGAAATGGAACTTCAAGGTCAGGCAGCTTTTGGCTATCGGAATGAATTTCTGGCTCTTCTTTGTTATTCTAAACATGGAAAAAGAAAACATAATTAATTACAAAATACTATCTTTCTATATACCATAATCATGGCACAACACTGGTTGGAAGCATTTTATTTTTATGACTCTATTAAATGAGTAAATAGTAACAAAATAATTTTATCAACTGGCTTATTAGCTCAACTGGCTAGAGCTTCGTGCTAATAACGCGAAGGTGTAGGTTCAAGACCTACATGAGCCATTCATCCTATGTCCTTCTAGGAACACTATTTAGCGGCTTGCTAGCGACCATTCCGATGTACGATCGATGGTTAACCATTAATCGGAAAACACCATGGTAGCCAGCAACGCAAAGAACAATGTTCTTAGCAATACGATCTCATGTTGTAAGAATAGTATCCGAGGTGAAAAATACTCAATTAAAAGGGATAAAATCAGTAGCAACTCTTGCCTGCTAATTAATAGCTAATGAGTTGTGTTATATGCATTAGTTATTAGATGCATCTCGTCAACACGTCTAATCACATATTCGGACTTTTTCTTGGACATTGGGCTCCATGTCTATGTGGGTTGTTCCATGTCTACCGTCTCTCCTACGTAGACTCAAATACATTTTTCATCTAATTGAGCATTCTTTTAGCTTCGGTAGATGAACTAACACGGGTAAACGGGTCGGACTAATTCCAACTCAAATATATTTGTAGGCCTTCTGTTTTCAAAATTGGGTTGTAACTTGTGAGTTTTCCGTTACCGTTCTTATCATACAACATTTAAGCCTGCAAACACGGTATTGTTGTCACCAATAATTATAAAAATGGTGATGATCATCCCCACAAGTCGCTCTACTAAAATATATAAAATGACCCATCAACTATATAACATGGTATTGGATTCCAAAGGTAAGCAAAAACCGGACATACTTAGCATGAGACACTCTATGGCCTGACCAGTTAAAAACCAAACTCCAATATAACATTCTTACAAATTTTGGAAGAAGTCATCTGTAGGATGATTGTTTAAATGACTTGATGACTTGCTATGCTACAGAGACTTCAAGTGTTTGGCACTGTTCCAACTACAAGATTCAAGTTCAGACCAGATTGTACCTATTATATAGTAATCAATAGAAATATGATAATAATCCCACACATTATGTAGATCTCATAGGAAATAAAATCAACGGAATTACAGATACACAAAACATAATTTAACATCAATAATCAGTTACCGAATATAGCTGTGATGCTTACAGTTGCTTGTTCATTTTTTTTTCCACATATAGATTTTTTCAAACACTTCTAGGGCATTCTGCAAAACAGTTCAAAAAACAATAAAATAAAAATGCATACACATAATTAGATTGCTACGCATATAAATAACATAATATAGACAGAAAGCCACAATATGTACATATAAAAATACAAAAAGAATAAGCATCTTTGTGGACCAACCTCTTCGACAAAGCACGACCTGAAATCATGACCACATTGTCATCGAAATCTCAAACCAACCGGCGACCAACTCTCCACTCACATAAAAAGACTTCAGCGATTCTAATTATATTTCATATAATTGGCACGATCTCTTATTTCTTATTATGATTTCTCATTGTTGCTTTAATTACAATTCTTGTTTTTATTACTTTAACAGGAAAGGGACATCGTTTTTGTATTTGCAGGTTTGTTGGAACAAAATAATCGAGAGAAATTCTAACGATTGAGAGTACTGAGGAGAAGAAGAATAAAATGTAAGGAAGAAAGAAAATAAAGAAATATTAGAGAACGGAGGGAACACAAATATAAGCGGGAAACGAAAATATAAGTGGATCCAAAAAAAAGGGAAAATACAAGGGGAATGGAAACCCAGGAGGAGGGAAACGCGGAAGGTTAAGAGGTAAGAAAGGAAACGTTAGGACTCTTATTATTAATAATTTTTGAATTAAGTTAATTTAGAACTCTTATTATTAATAATTTCATCTTATTATTAATAATTTCAAAATTATTAACTATTAAATTGAGTACTAAATATATATAGTAGTTGTTTAACATTAAATACTAACAGTAATTACTAAATAACATAATTTTTGGTGATATAATATTAATCATATTCTCCAATTATTACTTGTATATATATATGTGTGTATATATATATATACATATTAACTATTATGCTTATACTTCTTATATTATAACTGGATATTACTGGGGGAAAAATACTTTTCAGAAGTACTTTTTTGCAAGCGGCTTTACTTGTTGCAAAAAAAATTATGGTTATCGCTAACTGATGAAAACAGTTGCTAAATATATAATTTTTGCAAATGGTTTGAAAGTGTAATACAAATAATATGTCTATTGCAACAGGAATGAAAGAGAAGTTGCTAAAAGTATGTTTTCGCAATAGGCATGAAAGCGCTGTTGCAAAAAATGTGATTTTCGCAACAGAAAGGAAAAGCCTATTGTTAAATCTTATCTACCGCAACAGCTACGAAAGGTCTGTTGCTAAATATCATTTACTGCGACTAACATTTGAGGCCTGTTGTAAATAGCTAGTTGCAATACGGTATTTTTCTTGTAGTGAAATATGGATCGTTACATATATATAAAACTTCTGTCTTTTGACTTGTGCAAAGTTTTACGGATTATCTTGTCTAAAACACACTTTTATGTTTCTTTGCTGAGAATTAATGATAGATTTAAACAACTTGGTACCCAAAACTTATATTAGCCATAGCTTCTATTTCGTAAGTCTAAATATGATAATACTTTTTTTTTACAAAGCTTAGACTTGTATCAATAACTTTTTTAACTTTTACAAAAAAATTAGGTTTAAATGGTTAAAATACCAATTCTTTGTTATTGGCCAGAGGGTACAACATAGAGTTAACATACAAAAATATGAAATTTAATCTGATAATAAATTTGAAATTGTAAGTCTGAATTTGGTGATCTTTTTCTTGTTTCAAAAAATTAAACTTTTATATAAAACCTTTTTGTATAGTGTTTTGAAAATTTTAAAGAATAAAATGATGTAAATTGTTGATTTGTAAACAATAAATATGATTTCAAAATGAGTGTACTTTGGCATAAAAGGTTTTATAAAGGAATGTGGTAGCTTAAAAAGTATTAAATAAATCTGGTTGAAATTAATACTATGGATATCATTTTTAAAATTATTTTCTAATCGACTAAAAATAAGATTTCTTTCTATTTGATAAATCTTACGAATTAATTTTAAGATACTTAGTTCTATAAGATAGAAATAACTAATAATCGATTAGTTTTATCGATTGATTAAATTTTTTTGAGTTATGCGTCATTGGATATTGTATAACTCATAGAATGAAATAGAATGTGATCTACAACCTATTGGCGGATACTTGGATTTCACTAGGTAGTATAGGACGCCTTAGTTATGTGCTCGTGAAAGGTTTAGAGAGTATTTAACACTTTAGAGACTGTATCTCTTTTGGTGTTCTAGGGCATCGATGGAAACTTAGGAGAATACAGCTCAGGTTTTCTAATGGTATCCGTAATAAGTGAGAATTATTAGCTCCTAGTACCTACTTAAGTTTTATTACATATCATGGGACATTTGGTTAAATTCTTATTATTACTAAAAGTGACAATATTTAGTACTTAGAGTGTATCTTCTTTGCATTCGATGGGGTTTAATAGAACCCTAAGAGGCATGCTTGTGGATTTCTCTATGAAATTTGTGTTCGGAAAAAGATAAATAAACGCATTATGAGGTCATTGTTCCGTGGACTTGATATCATTCAGTGATTCTACGTTTTATAGTATGAGTATGATGGTATCGGGTCACCTTAGTGATACCTTCCCTTGTGTTTACCACGGTTTGGGTACAATCATTACCATTAGTATGGATGGTCATTATGACCAGTATTGATATGATCACTTGGAGTTTGTATTATGGATATTCTAGATTTAGCACCTTTTGATTATTCTATGAATTATGATTAACTTTTTTGTTAGTTTTTGATGGATTCTCTGTGATTACGTGCCATGCTGATGTTTTATGTTTTATGTTTTGTTGTTAAAATGTCCCTAAGCCATGTAACGTGTCCTTATTAAATTATTTCTACGTCTAGTTTATATAGGAAATATGTATTACCATATATCCTTAGGTTATATTTCATTCTCACCTTTGGATATTTAGAGAGAGTTTAACTTGTGTATTTTATTTACTAGATGTTGGAAATGTTTTATTAACATTAGTGAATTATTAAAAATAATGGAATAAGTGTATGAATGGCTCCTATGGGTGAATAGTCACACATCATGGGATTATACAGAAGAGGCAAGTATTTATACTTGTTTCTAAGAAATCATGTTGGGGCCTTGGGCTCCCAATACATGCATTGTTGTGAGGAGGGAGACCATGCATCATGACCACCACACGCGTGCGCGCGACCGACCGACCCGGCTCGGGCTTGGGCTTTGTGGTGTAGACACTTATATTTTTTGGACCATAAAACTTAGCCTTTTTCGAACCCTTTTTTTTATGAAAAAGATTTCTGCAACGGTAAAAATTCTTATCCTTCACTATAGCGACCCACTAATCAGTAAACCCAAACCCTAATTCTCGTCCTATATATTGTCATTAGCTTCAGACGAGAATACCTAACGAATCACAATTTCTCTTTTTCTCTCAGCCACCATTAAAATAATTTCTCTTAGAAATTCTCGAGCAGTATTTTAATTCAGAAAGTGCAAATCTACACTGATTTGTTGTGCAAGCAAATCAGTTATTGTTTTAGAGACTGTTTTATCCTAGAGGCGGTGACGAAGGAACGAATTGGTTTGCACCTCCGACCAGATCGCCGAATCGTCTTCAAGAAAGCGATCTAGTCCGCGACTCAGCCATTATTTTCCAACACTAGAGTTAGGCTGGGACTTTCTAGGTTATAGGATATAAGGACCTTAGGTACGCACGATAACAAAGAGACAAACCATTAATCATGTTAGTAGAGTTCACATAGGACCATGTGCATATATATATATATATATATATATATATATATCTGTGTGTGTGTGTGTGTGTGTGTGTGTGGGTTGTACACTTAGAGCTAGTGTCTTAGATTTAATGTATATAATGTGGGTTTTGTGTTTTTATAAACTCTCAGCTTGTAATTGTATAGAGATTTATTACTCTGCTTTTGCCTTTGATAATTATTTTATATTTTATAATATCTTTATTTGAGAAACTGGTATGTTTATCACTTCAGACCAAGGTTGTTCACATCAGAAATTTATTCTAAGACTAAATAAAATGGTAAGAGTGATAAGCTAGCATTGGTTTAAAGTTATATTTATATTCAGTCACCCCTGACAAAACATGTTCTCCATAGTGTTAGACAATATAATTTATAATATTCTTTGATAATAAAGAGATAGTGGTTGGGTCATTACAGCTTTCTTATGAGTTTTTTGGCAAATAAAATCATCTATACCCAAAATTATCTATTCCTCTATATTCAACCAATCAGCACCCCCTGAATTTCACTTTTTTGTAATTGAACCTTTTTTTTCTTTAAATTAATTGCAAAAAGATAAAAATCATGCATTCTGATTGATTGGGTATAGAGGAACAGATAATTTTAAATATAGACGATCAACTCTCGTTTTTTGGTAGCAAGCAAGGTTAGGTAAAATCATGCAAGTAAACCGAGAAAAGATTCCATAAGGAACTCCCCCAATGAACACTCAATTCCTAAAACATACAAGTTGCTAACCTCCTACCCAAACCAAACACCAGATCCCTAGTGCACTATAGTATAAGACTCATCATCGGGGAACTTCATGTAGAGCTTATTTCTGTAAAATTGTATTGAAAATACTTTAATTACACAAGATAAATTATTTACAATAAGATGATCAACACCTCTCCATGCAGCTTAAGGTCGAACGTAAATAAAACCAGCATGCACAATTTCTTAATTTAGTGCTACTATGGGAAAGGAATCTGGAAGCTGTTGTTGAAAGAGGGTGGATATCACATGCCAAGCAATATAAATGAAAATGAATGGTTTGTTATCTTTGAAACAACAGGGTGGATAATTGGAAAAGGAAAGGGTCGCTAATAATCTTAAATATAAGGTTGCCTTTATTGAGTGAACGCAATTCAATAGATCATCTTGAAATAATTCATAATCGTATGTGTCGCATAAGGGAAATAATTTTAACATGGCAAAGTTGTATGTGTGCTACAAATGAAGATTTAGATATTTACCATAAATAGTTTAGTTTCTATCCACCATCCAAGTTTTTTGTGTTATTTTACTTGTTTAAAAGAATGAGGTAAGGTTTCTCTTTAAAAACCTTGCTAAAATCTTAAAAAAACATAATTTCAAAAAATATCTTGTACCTTTTTATTTTAGTTGATTCTCATGGAGTTATCTACCTGTTCAGAAAATCGGTGAAATTTATATCGTTGTAAAATACCATAAGCGCATGACATATAATCATTGAACATGTACGAGTACAAGTCGATACGTAGGAAAAGTTGTTAATTTTTAGAATTACTCAATCAAACTAAATCAAATTTTAAGATGTGCTAACTACTAAAAACAATTAACAAATGGTAAAAAGTAAATTGAAAGTTAACTATGATTTTAGAAAGAAATTTAAAGGAAAATTCACTCTTATGATCATATAAATCAACAAAGAATGATTTCACGATCTCTCTTTTTGATCTTTTATGTGATAAGTGGGGTATTTATCATAAGCATGGCCTAATTGCATTAGTAATTAACACATTTAATCATTAAACTTTAAATATACCCTCTAACCCACTTACATAGCCTCTTGAAAATGATTAAAAAAACTAGCTATAAAATATACTTTGTTTACTATTGAATTAGTAATACAGAGTATCGAACCTGTATTGTAATCTCAACTTAGTTACCATAATCATGTACTGATGAAGTGGTAATTTGTGTTTATGTTTGATTAAGCATAGCATGTTTTATTTGATCCACATAGGCTATCGAACTCAGTATTAAATAAAAAAATGTACATAAACATGCAACCTTCTATTAAGCACTAAATAGATCATAATTAAACCATTTATGCTCATTTTGTTTATGATTCATTAGAGCTTCATTATCGCCAAATTGAAGAGGTTTAGGTACTCATAAGTTAATACATGATAACATAATTAGATACGCACACACAAAAAGATAAAAAGGAAATAAGCTGGGAAAAACAAATAACTAACTTCCACGAAAATAAACTAAGCTACTAACATGAAGGAAAAAATATAAAATAGATTAGCTTAAGTGAAAAGACATCAAAGAGGATAACATGAAAGTAAAAATGCATAAAAATAAGGAAAACTAAGAAGCCATTAGAGTGCTTTTATTCTAAACTTGTATATTTACAACATACATAAAAGAGAAATATGTTTACAGGAGACGTAAGAGGGTATTTATGCATGTCTAATAACGTAATCATTTTTAGGGTACCACCCAAAATACCCCTGAGGAAGTGTAGGCTCCAAATAATCATTAGCCTTTAACTACTTGTCCACTAACTCTGCTTTCAATTTTGATTTTTTTTATGTTAAGTGTTGGGTATGTAGGCTCCTCCGTGTTGTACGAATTATTTATGTCTTCATACTTTTGGGTGTTAACACTTACGTATGTATATATCTTAATGTAGCCTCCTCCATTTGCATTCATTTCCCTACAATACAAAATAAGAATGTGCAACTAAAGTTTTTCCAAATTAATTAATTAAAAGAATGATCATTCTATCCTTGTGTAAATGAGTGAATGATTACTTGAAAATATATTTATATTTTGTTTTAAGACATGTAAAAACACCCTAATATGACATGTAATTATTTAAAACAAGAATAAGTATATGTTTAAAAATATGCATTCTTATATGCATATCATTAATTACTAATTATTAACATTGAAAATTGATTTTATATTATCAATATAAAATTATTTCCCATATTTTATGATTTTAAAATTTTCTAATTATATGCATATATATATATATCAATGTTTCAAAAATTTAGCTTTCTATTTTCAGAATTAATATATTATGTTAGAAGAATTTAGAAAATTTTCTAGATCTTTTAAGCATTATTTTACATTTATAATAATTAATTAAATCCTAGCTAAATATTTACTATTTCTTTAAAACTAATATTTCATTCAAGAAAAAAACAATTTTTTTGTAACCCATATTATATTATATAATTATTTTATATTTATCAGTTATAACTGAAACTATTAATTACATATACACGTACATACATACATACATACATATACTTATATATATATATATATATATACACATATAATAAATCATGAAATTATTTACCATTAAGAGTATAGTTACTATTATGAACATATTATGAATGTATAACTAAATTGTTAGTTTTCACGATAAACAACAAAGAAAAGTTATCAACTTATGGCGACAGGTCTTCATCGACTCCGTCTTCCACATCGCGTCTAACTCCTTCTATATCTCTCCGCCTTTCTTCGCCTCCCAATGCCGTCTGTCGATGGTCAAGAGCAAGAACAAGAAGACGCGCCTCAACTCTGGGTCACGTTCTGATAAATCGAGTACAAGATCTAGGAGCCAGTACAACCAAGCCATCGCTGATTTTGAAGACGATTTGGCATCGATTGTTTCAGACTCGTCGGAATCTACGATACCCTCATCTGACATAGCTACCACTGACTCTATGGAATCTCTGCTGCATAATTTATCCAAAGCTCCTCAATTACAGCCTTCCTCGTTGCTTAGAGCAACTGCAATCTCTTCAATGATATCTGCTGTTGAATCAACATGGCCAAACAAACAAGGTAAGTCCCTTCGCCAAATGGTTTTGGGTGAGCACTTGAATAATAGTGGAATTGTAGTTGAAATCGAGACTGCAACGGTTGAAAGTGATTACGCTGTGAATGTGAACACTGAATGAATTGTTGAGAATAATATTGAGCCGCCTGTTAGAGTGCCAGATTTAGGTGAACATGTTTCTCAGGAGTGCACTGATGCTATTTGGCAAATTGCCAAGACCATATATCCAACCTGGAAATCCTTGTTTGAAACGCTTCCAAACATTGCGGGGGATTATGTACCAACCCACTTCTTCGTCCCTAACCCTAATTCTGGTCCTGCTCCACCAATTGAAATTCTCAATGAAGCAAAAATGTTTTGGAAAGACCATGTAGTCGGTTTCTTTTTTAGATTCAAAAATACCTAATTTTGATATGCTGGAAGCGTGCCGAGGTGCTTGGCGCCTTCATGGGCTACTTAGAATCTCTCTTGTCAACGGAATGTACTATCTGAAATTCTCATCTAATGCGGATAAACAAAGGGTCTTGGAGGCAGCTCCAGCTATAATTAGAGGAAAACCATTCATTGTCACTCTGTGGAATGCTTCTGTGGATAGAGCTAGAGACCAGGTCCTCTCTATCCCTGTTTGGGCTCAATTCAACAATGTTCCTTCAGCTCTTCAACCTCTAATTGGGCTCAATTGACTAACTTGCCATATCAGCAAGATCAAATGTTTTGACTCCAACACTGTAGCCAGGAGGAATCTTGTATTTGCAAGAGCATTGATAGAAGTTACACCAGATAAGCCGCTCCCAACTCAGTTGAAGGTATGCATTGAAAATCATATTTATTTTGTTGATGTAACATACAAATGGATACCAGAAATATGCAGCATATGCAAATCTTTTGGTCACGTCAAGGAAAAATGTAATGCCTCATGTGACAGTTTTCAGGCTGTGAAAGTTCCACTCCCACGTGCTCCACCTATGATTTGGGTTCCCCAAGTTAAGCCTGTTGTTATCCCCCTCAGCTAGTATCTTGGTTGGAGGTGAGAATCTCCCTGCCAAGGTTCCGACTACAAGCCAAAGTTTTGCTTGGTGCAAAACAGATAGGGTTCTAACTCACAGTAACACAGGAATGAAACACCAATTGAGTGAGGGGACATATCACATACATATTGATGAGGAAGATGTAGCACGTAAGTTAGTGTATCAAGTGGAAGGAGAAGGGCTTATACTAGCGAAGGATGGTGATGATGGTAAAAACAACGAGTAATTACTTCAAGACACAGCTTGGGACAGACGATATCTTTATTCTGAGAACTCTCCTTTTTTGTGTCTGATCTGGCTACCCACTTTGCTGAGGCCATGCAGGAAGTTTCACCAGGAGATGCTGTTGGAGACTAGTTTTCTGGCAGCGCATTGTAGTCTAAGCAATCTGCTTAGCTCCAGTTTTTCATTTTGTATGTATGCGGTGGACGGACCACCATAAAAACGAATAGTTGATTGTTAACTCTAATCACCTGAACTTCATGTATTTTATTATTGGTTATAATAAAAGGTGTTTGCGGTCACCTTAAAAACCGGTCGGCTATGCCAAAAAAAAATGTTAGTTTTCATGAAAGCTCATCAAATTGATTAGGTTAGCTTTCATAAGATTTTCATGGAAAGGCCAACACCAACTCAGCATACATAGCTCCTATTTATTTTGAGAACATAGAGAAACCTATTATAATAGCGGTTTGAGATATACAACTTGATGCAATGGAACAAGGATACTTTTGTCAGGCATATCGACAATGTTGTAAACAATAAAGAAAGTGTTTGTGTTTAGTTGGTCAAAAATTTACATAATTCAAAACAAAAACTTTTAGGAAGATGGATCCACCTCAATATCTTAGCTGGACTTGGTGAAGCATTTTCAAGATGAGAGACATTATTATGCCATCCTTAAAATATAAACTTTCCATCAACACCAATGCAAGCTTTTGGGACGCCCCTAGCTTGTCTACGGTGTCATTCTAAGTAATCACTTGAGCCACTAGGAAATAACTCAGTTTGGAATCAACTGCAATGCCACCTTTGCCAGTATGATACAAATAGAAGAATAATGCTCCCCAACTCCTCTAACCAAAGAATTGTAGAAATATGGAGCAAAATAAGAGAAGTTTATTTTAAAGACGCTTTTACTGAAACGCTTGTATGGAAGTGGTCAGGTGAGAGTTTCAAAATTAAAAGTATATACAATGCTTTGCTCAGGATTACATAAATGGTTATTTGTAGGTTGCACGAGATTATATGAAGAGTGGACAACAATCCCATAGAAAAACATCTTTTATGGAAAGTCATACATAATGCCTTTTAAATAGAGTGAAGCTTGTCAGTATTGGGATGGACATCTCAATCTATTGTGTGTACACCGAAACTAAACCTAAACCGCTACCCATCTTTTATTTGAGTGCCCTATCATTAAAGTGACATGGAAAGTTATTATGACCAGTATCGGTAGGAATGGTGTGCATGAGGATAATCTGACGGAATGGAATCAAATTCACAAAGAAACCATAGGAGGACGTGAAAGAGCTAAGAAGGTAGCACATATTCTGAAATAATTAATTATTGTCATTTGAAAACAAAGAAACATCTTCATTTTTAATCAAGAAAGAGTTAAATCGATAGCTCAATACGTTGACCCATCCAACATGAAATTAGGGAAGGCTTGAGAATGATCGACCTTACTTTTAATCCATCATTCTTGCGAATTCTGGGTTATTGCAGTGGTTGTTCTGTTTCTTTTCCTTGTGCGTCTTTCCTTGTTGTTTCTGGTGGATGCTATGCCTTGTGTCTTTACTTTTTTACGAATTATCTTCGTGTGTTTCTCTTGTATTCATCTTTAGTACATCAATAAAATGTTTGGGGACCATTCAACCCCATCGACCTTACCAATATTAGAAAAAATTATTAGTTTTTGGTTCGTTTAGGAAAAGTCTGTATAAACACAAAATTTTGGCACAAATTGGGTGATACAAAATCTCAATCATTAGATTACCCCATGATTTCCACTACACATATAATGACAAATTATTCATATGGCTGAGATATTGTGTCATTTAATTTGTGTTAAATTTTTGTGTCCAAATAGCCTCTTCCTTTCGTATATGATAAAAAATACATACATTTATTTATCTATATATTTAAATAAATTAATTAACCTATCATTCATCATTATCTGTATATATATATAATTATATATATAAATATATTTTATGATATTTTATAATGAAACTAGTTTATGTTATATATATATAATATTATTTGGAAGTCAAAATTATATATATATATATATGGACATATTCGAAAAACATATAATGCATATAAAATGAGCTAATATATCTGTAGCGATGAAAATCCAAGCATTTATATATAGGGGTAGCAATTAGACCTGATCCGATGGATCTGGCCAACCCGGCAGGTGTCGATTCTAGGATGGTCGAGTTATGTCGAGTCTAAATAATACATTTCAAAAATTAGGACCCGATCAAAGCTTTAGTTTGATTTGGGTTGATTCGGGTTTGGTTAGGTGTGACACTTAAAATACATATATATTAATGCTTTTCGGTTAGGTTTTGAGGCCGGCTCAATTCGGGTTATATTTAATCAGGTCTTTATAATATTTTTCATCACTTAGACTCAACCCAAGGCTCATTAGGTTCGGTTCTGGCTTGCTCTTTTCAGTTTTTCGATTCCTTGATCAGATTTCCAACACACACAAATATATATATATATATATATATATATATATATATAGGGAGAGGCTATTGAGACACAAAATTGAACACAAATCAAGGGACATAGAGTATTGGCCGTTGGATGTCTTTTTGTGGAGAGGTGCAAATCATGGGGAGATCCAATGGTGGAGATGCATTGCGTCACCAATTGTGTTTATGTTTTGTGTCCCTTTAGACTTCCCCATATATATATATATATATATATATATATATATATATATATGATACATATTAAACAAATTAACTATATATATACATTTGATTATTAAAATAAAACACAAGGATATTTTTTTAATTTAATTTACAAATTTTCTAAATAAATTTGATTTCATAGGACTAATAAAAATCCAATATGGTAAAAAAAATTGGAAATCCATCCATAACTTTAACAACGGCTGATCCAACTCCAACACTACTAGAGGTGGGAAGAAAGACTGGAGTAAAGATTGTTTCACTAGGTAACGAAACAGATAGCGAGGACATAATAATTTTTGAATGCTTCTGCTTGATCTCTTAGGCCGAAATAGCTCGGCCATGGTAGGCCTAAAGCTGAGATCAAATAATTAGATGATCTGAATATCCTTGTCCAGGATATCCCCGTTCCTTTCTCTCACTAAGCATTGGTCATTTTTTCACCAGGATGAAGGGAAATGCCATTTGGAATGCTTGGGACCATCTGAGAAGTGGTCACAATTGTTGACACCATAGTCGTTGATTGTGTCTAAGGTT
This sequence comes from Allium sativum, assembly GCA_030737875.1. Lineage (NCBI taxonomy): Eukaryota > Viridiplantae > Streptophyta > Magnoliopsida > Asparagales > Amaryllidaceae > Allium > Allium sativum. Next base: position 745,667,175 of record CM060921.1, read on the forward strand.
GGGCACACTTTTTTGAGGAGCTGGCAATTGCTCGTCGATCTGAAATTTTAAAAGGTAAAATGAGAGAATAATGACGTCGACTGGAGCAATGCGAGTCTTCCCAAATATAGGAGTAATCAATGAGATAAGTCCATCAGTCTTAGCTTCTATGTGTGAAGGAGTGCAGTCAGTAGTTCTCTTCAAAATATGAGATAGAATTATAGGCTTGCACATCTTAGGTTTGTCAGGACTGTACTTGAATCTGTCGAAGAGACAAATATGCTAAGCATTAGAATTGTGGCTAGTAGTGGGGCTTTGTGGTCAGACCCAAATATTTTGCCTTCTTTATGGCGGTGGTGGCCAGCTCCAAATGAAAACTAATTTAGCCATCCCTGGGTTCGGGCTATGCTCGCACTATGACTACTCTAGATTTACTTTAGCTTATTTAAGAATGCTCTTTCTTTTACATAATCTTCTTCTAATATATGGCTAAATCTCGATGATAATCCTTATTAATCCATTCTTAATTGTGAAATTTAGTAATACTTGTATTATAAGTTAGGAGGAGAGGCTCAAGATTTTCTTTAGTTGCCTTTCCATGGCCCTAGCTTCCCTTATAATGATTGCATTAGAATCCCAAAACTTGTAAAACTACATCATCTCTATCCTTGTGATCCTTGAGCAAATCATCATAATATCCATGAACTTCCTGATGAGTCTCTTCTTTATCTTTCTTCAACTTTGTTATGTAACGACGATCGTAACAAAGCCCCCTTCCTTCCAGCATAGGGCGCACGCATATGAGTTAGTACACACATCCTTGTAACAAAACGAATCCCTATTGCTACGTGCCTAACAACTCATATTTTTACTCCACTCCTTCAATTTATCCCGTGATATGGGACTATCTATTCAAACCGTCTTCCTACCTTAACAACATGTGAGGCAATCCTAACGATCGCCCCCTTGACTCGCATCCTACGAGTATCTTTTGAGAGCACTGCCTTGCCAGTATGCCCAGTCTGTAATCTTCGACTCTAATACCACTATTATGTAATGAAAGTCAGAACAAAGCCCTCTTCCTTCCAGCATAGGGAGCACGCATCTGAGTTGGTACACACATCCTTGTAACAAAAGGAATCCCTCTTATTACATGCCTACCAACTCATATTTGTACTACACTCCTTCAATTTATTCCGTGATGTAGGACTATTTATTCAAACCTTCATTCCTACCTTAACAACATGCAAGGCAATCCTAACGTACTTCTAAAAATTAGTTTCTGTCTCTTTTACCCGTTTTGCCAAGTTGCCCTTTTTCTTTTATAAAGGGATTTTTTCTATAATGACCTTCCTTAATCTAGGTAATTCGATCTTTCCTTCTACCCTTGAGCGCCAAAGTTGAAGACTTGGTCATCCCCTCGACCTCCATTTACGATTTCTTCAGGTTAGCAACTTCAAAGTCTAGATAAGAAATTGTTTCATTCTATGGAGCCTTTATGAGATTTAGATTTTGCAATTTCAAGTTTTCATTCCTCCACCCACTCTAAATTTTGTTTAATTAAATGCCTCTACATAGATTATTAATTTTAGGCATCGGCAACATAAGACACAATATCTTATTTACACCTCCTTGGATACCCTTCATGTTAGGGAGTAATTTAATTTTATAAAATTTACTCTTAAAGAATTTTGACTTTAACTTAGTCGGTTGAGGATCATAAACTACTGGTCATTCTGAAATAACTATCAAAGGCTTAATAGGTATTTTTTTCATCCCTTTGTGAGGAAGGTTCTTGAGCAACCTTTTTTGTTAGGTGATTAAACTGTCGATGAGTGTGAGAAGTTCATATGGGCCATGTAGCAAGAGGAGCTGAATTTGAAGCACAAGAGACACCACATGGTGGAATGACTTTACAAATACTTATATGCCTATCTGAATATTAGGGTGGTAGAGATTAGAATTTAGACCTACGTTTTGGTGAGTATTGCGATGGCCCTTATCTCAGCTGTCCCTATCTCAACTAGATCAATGGATGGAATCCGAATCATGGCTAGTTCCATAAGCATGCATGCTTTGATGCCTTCCATGTTGAGACATTTATTTCTAGGAGTCAATCATAAACCTTCACTCTAAGGGATCGTAAGAGATGCAAAAGGCAAGTTGACTTTAGCAAGATAAGGATGCACTACAATATATATATTTGTGAGCATCCTAGTGTCCCTTTATGAACAGTGAGTTGGATCTTTACTAATAAGAGTAATCTCCCTTTCCCTTATAGATGGAATCCCGTCCCAGAGGAAAATGGGGATTCAATGGCCTCAACAATTACGTTACCCAAGCCATAAAGACTGTTTTTGAAGCAAAGGCCCTGAGGCTAAGATAAATGTCTCCAATACGTAAGGAAGGAGTTTTCTTATGCAATGGAAATCAAAGGAAGATGTGTTAGGACCTGCAACAGCTTAATTTGTTAGCTAGGTTTATCTGTACAAAAAGAATTCTTGTTTGTTGTTATCCCACTCTAGATTGTTTGAGATGTACATCGGCATCATTATGGCTTTCGTTGCCTTTATTTTTATCTTCCCTTGCAATTTCACATTCTTTGACATACTCTCATACATCACCAGTCTGAATCATTGGAATTTGGTTTAGGGGAGCCTGTACGCCATCTTGGTCATGTTCGAAGGAGGATTTTTCCTAGTCACTACCAAAAGCAATTAGGCATGAACAACACAATGGTTTACCTCCGATAGGTTATAAGCTCAACGGTTCTCATTTTTGAGAAAAGCCTTTATCTTTGTATCGAACTCTTGTACTTCATAAAGTTTCCTTAGTTGTTCTTCTAAAGGCTTTCAAATTTGCTTACTTGACACATTTAAAAGAAACATTGAAGATGCTTAGAGAAAGCAAAATTGCAAAATTGAATTCACATACAAAAATAAGAGCATGAGATTAACTTCAAGATAGTCATCGCTATGGGAATCAACTTGGGCAATGGATGAAGAATTAACTCATTGTTAAAATATCTTAGCTGTATCTAAGCACCGCTTATAATTTTACAACCACAGGGCGAGTCCAAAAATGTATTTCACTATTTAAAGAAGTGGAGATATCGAACTTCCTCATTGATTGGAATGTGATTTAAGTGACAAGTGAATATGATGAACACGCTATGTAAGAATGTATAGCTATTGGTATTATGCTAGGCTGGTGCCAACCTCTTAAAATATAAAACTTCCTGATTGAACTAATCGACTGGTCGGATATATCCTATTGGGCATGCATACTTGTTGCATGCCGTGTACCTAGCTGGAGGTTGATGTTCCCTTTGGCGATTTGTGCAAGAACCGAAATATCGTGAAATGGGATATTGTGTTTCTTACAGATCCTTCTAGGTGGTCATTCTTCGACTGTTGTAGTGATAGAATTGGTAAGGTCATTTAGTATTTCAGCATCTTCAAGAGTATCCAGGGCAGCATCTACTTTAGGAGCTCTTGCAATCACTTGAGGAAACTCTAGAAAGGCTTGATCAACTTGTACATTTACAAGCTAGGGAATAACTTGTACTTATTACACCTTGCAGAAGGAGACATAGTGAAACGAACCAAACTCGCCTTTACGGGAAAGCCCGGATTGAGTTGAGAACACGACAAATCAGAACACAAACAATAGAACACTTCATTGTTGTTACAACAATTTACATTAGAATACAGGATCCTGGGAAAAGAAATATCTGCAAAAACCAAAACTACTAGCTGCCCGTGTGGAAAATAGAGGCACCCAGAGTTTAGGTTAAAAAAATAAAATCCAGTTCTGTCATGCGACTGGTGTGAGAACTAAAATAGTTATTTAAAACTTTACTTTGTAGTTAGGTATATCAAGGGACCACGCCGTATAACACGTAATGAGTTTACCCCAATGAATACTAATGCATAATAATAAATAACGCAATGCTTTTTGAAAAATGAAGCTATTATAAGATTCAGGTCCCATCACACAACGCAACGCAAGCCGGAGGATAGAGTTTTTCCTTATAATAGCCAAGCATGCTTGGTACGATTTAAAACAAATCATTTGATACTGTTATAAGTGCATAGTGTTAAAAACAACTTCAAATATAAATGTATCAATCATAGACAGCATAGGTACCATATATCATGTCGCCATACTAGTTCTACAATCAAAACCGCATGATGTCGTATTGGAAGTTCGATTTCCATAATGAACCAAGGCAAGGGATCGTCCTTACCGAATTCGAGACAATCTAGCCTACCATGTCTTAGGCTACAACCGCAATTACACATTGGATCTTTAGGGCTGGTCCACTCTTACGTTTGTGGATTAGTTATCCCTGAACAATAAGTTTCCCCGCCCTATGGGGCGTAATGGTCAGTATGTCGACCATATCATCCATTGGCCCCGTAGTGACCGATATATCCAAGGCGCCTCACTATCCATCAAATAATATGCAACATCCACATGAGTAAAATGTCTGGGCTCCATACCATGACACCACTCCTAGCTAGAAAGAAACGCATGTTCACCCTGCAGTCCTCTCCCGTTTATGGTTCATACCGGGGTGTGAGGATCGCGAATTAACTCTATACACAAAGCTATGCTATTTAAAGTCGTGCTTTGATCATCAACCACAAGACCCTGCTTTTCAACAGAAGCCTTAATCACTTGCATCTCAGCATGCCACATTGACAACTCACGCCATGCAACTAATGTCTATTAATATATAACCTCAAAGCTCATACGTCTCAGAGAAGGGTGTCAAGAAAGAGAATAAATTCTCCGCTACCAAACAGATATATATTTAATAGAGATCAATCAACACAGAATAAAATCCAATGTCAGACACACATCCATTTACTAGTCCATTCTGGGTCTGAACGAAACCGGAGGTACCTTATTCCTCATCACATATGCCCAATACAGGAGAGAGGTCCTCGCATATCCGGTCGATCTCCAAGTACGTCTGGACGATCACCACTTATTACCTTGTCTTGGGCGTACAGCCCAATCAAGACATTAGTAATCATCCAAACGATGTTAAAAACTCCAGTTTTCAACCACCTTCTTCATTGTCGACTTATCACCGAATCAATTATTCAGAATGGGTATAAACCGGGCCTTTCCGAATAATTCACATATCTTATAATCAAGTGCTATAAAAAACAACATACGCCTCATTCCAATCCAAAATATTCTTTTATTCGAATATTTTTTAACCAAATTTAGGTTTTCCAAACTAGTCGGGATTAGCGCACCTTACCGAAGTAATCATTTATTTTATTTCCCAATCCCAACCTGTTCATCCCATGGAGCAAAACTGGTAATACTCCATATCTAACACCACGGTATTATTAGTAATTTTAAATAACATTCACGTTCAAATCTAATTACAGATTTAATTATCGCTTGGAGCAAAACTGGTGATACTCCATTCTCGATCATTTCCCAAATTTGATAATTTACATTATCACATTCACATTTCAATCTAATTAAGGATTTATTAAAACTTCACTTAGTTTTAATCTTCCAACAATCATTATTTAATGATTATTTAAATTTGGGAAATCAAACATGCCACATTGATAATCTACACCGTACCATTGATTTCTACCGATATATAACCTCTAAGCTTGTACGTCTCAGAGAAGAGTGTTAAGCAAGAGAATAAATTCTCCGCTACCAAACAGATATATATTTAATAGAGATCAACAATATGGTTCGAAATACAATGTTAGACATGTAATCCTGTCTTTAATTGGGTTAAAGAACTAATGTCGTTTAAAACACAATTCACGATAAACTCAAAATTACATTCCATTAACCATGGAATCTTCACGGAAAACAGATCAGTATATAATCAATATCAATTTCTATATCCGACTAATAATATAAATGTAATAACGACAAAGCCTTTTAAATCCCATATATATTAACAGTCTTCCTCCACAGAAGCTCACTTCGATTATTACCAAATCGGATTCCAATTCCAATTTAATATATTAAATTGGAAAACTTTACTTTGAAAATTTTCCAATAAATCTTAATAAAAGATTTATATATTCCAAATCACATTTCGTTGTTAATTGGGTTAAAGAACGAATGTCATTAAAAACACAGTTCACAATAAACCCAATTCACATTCCATTTCATTCCAATTACTAAATATAACTGGAAACTCTAATAATCTTAATTAAAAGATTTATTCTTTTCACAAGTGGTTCAAGAACAGTGTTACTGAAGACACCATTCACAACAAACCCAAAATCCAACTTGATATTAATTACAAGGCTCTAAACAAAAATTATATCGCCTTATATTCAATATCAAATTCTGAAACCAACACATATCGTATGGGGAATAACGATATATATTTATCTTCCAAATTCCTCCACAATATCCGTAGAGTCACGGAATCCAATATCGAAATCTCCCAAAGATGATTTTTATTTAAATCCATTCCAATTCATACATTGGAAAATTCTGGTTAGATTAAAACCATTCTCAGATCCAATTTATTTATTTAAAAATGTTGGATTATCTTTCTAATTAGTAACTAGTTCATCTTGATAAAAATATATTTTTATCTTTACAAAATTGTTATTTTTCATCCAAATTCTTTCCAAATCATTTATTATGATTTTACACAAATTATTAATATTTTTAATAATTTTATCAAGGCTCGTACAGTCGGTTTCCAATAACGGTCCCCGAACTGCATCTATAACGACATTTTCCATATTTGATTTGAACAAAATTTCAAATCCAACCATTATATTTCAAATCTCTTATACTCGTTGGAAAGCTCTTTTCGATACAAAGCCAAGATTCCTGTTTTACGAGAATCCTACGGTCGAATCTCCCGTAATGTCAATTCTAAGTCATTTGGTCGAAATTCACGAACGGTCACGAAGTGACGCGTTCTATTCAAGCCATTAATACATATATATAATATATTTCATTCAAAACGTATTTTATAAATTTGTTTTAAAAACGATTCCCACTTTCATTTCAATCTTAAATCAAAATTGAATACTCTTTATCATTATAATATTTAAATGATAATATTTTAAAAATATCAGATTTTGAAATAATTTTGTTTTCGATATTCATTATAAAAATGAATAAAATCGATATAAATATCGTTCGCGTCAAAATAGCGCGTAACTAATCAACACAGCTTCATACATTTCAATATTTTCATGTCCATCCAAAATCGGACATCAAATTCACATTTTAATCCTTGATTGTTCGTTATTTTAAAATATTCATTATTTTAAAATATTCGTTCTTCCTGAATTGGAATCAGACACAATCAATTATCATATAATGTTATTTATATGGATTTCATATAACATATGTACACAACAATAATGATACACAATCAGCCATCATCCAGAGTGCATTACACAACTGCATAAGCATTAAATATAAATAATTAACGCTTACAACAGCTTGTCAACCAATCGATTGACATACAACTGAACAATTGGGATTAATAGTGTATGCCAAATATCATTCCAATATCCGTGTGGGGTTTCAACCAACAAATACTGAATATTATTTGTGCAGTTGGGCGATGTGTAAATTTATCGTCCCAATCCATGCCAGTTAAATGGATGTACATAAACAAATCGTCCGATTTGTAAATGAATATTTATTTTCATTTCAGGATAATTTATGTCGTTCATACATACGTTAAAAATTATAATTTTAACGTTAAAATATTTATTTCAGCACCTGACTATTTTATATATTTCATGCATTCAATAAAAATAATATTTTCATTGTCCAATCATTTTAATCAACACATGAATATTTTATATGGTTCATATACACATTAAAAATCAGACTTTTAATGAATAAATTTTTATTTTAGGAAATTTTGGCATTATAACAGCCCGATATTTGAACCGTAGTAATTTCTAGCATTAACCCTCTCCTGATACTGGCTCGCGCCATACACAATATTCAATCCAATCAACAAAACCACAATATAATCAATAACCACAATACAGTTAACTTTTCGCAATACAATCCAAACAACAACCATGGTTTGTAGAATAAATAGTGCCGGGGGCTACTAAGCCCCGTCTGCAACCTAGTATATATTTAACTGTAAAATAATTAGAGTGAGAAGGAGTTCTCACTTTGGGATCCACTACGTCGTTCTTTAAATGATGGTTTGGATTTGAATTTGCCCTAAATTCTAATTTGCTCCAAATTAGACCCGGTTAGTCTCGTTGTGAAGCTCTCGTCCCCGATTTGGACCTCGTACGGAAAAGATATTGCATTACGAACTTTAATTATATTATTAAATAACTAATTACCAGCTAATTACCCTACCTAATCATCATCTTGCTCCAGACCATTTCTCGAACCCGTGCTCCTGCCGTTGACCACGAACCGCGGCCCCCACGATCGCCCTGGTGTCGATTGCCAACGCCCACCAGAACCGCCTCCACGTCACGCCCTTCCATCTGTCACCTTGATGAACTCGAGTCCCTGATCCTCCCTATAATCCGCCTGAAACGGCGTCTCTTTCCGCTCAGAAATCGCCCTTAACACTTCACGATTTTTAATCAACCCTATATGGATTTGAAGAGCTCAGATTGCTCTTCAAGTATTGCTTTGGATTTGTTGAATTTTATTGTGTGGATGGCGAGAAAAATCACAGGGAAGGTTGGAGCGATTCGGATTGTTTATTTTAAATGATGGCGGCTAGGTTTATGATTAGGGTTTTGACCCTTTATATATTTTTATTTTTAATTCTTTTAATTTCAAAAAGGTGATTTCGCATACGAACTCCAAATAAAACCCAACGACTGTCGCTCCTAGCTAAATACCCCCATTCTGGACATAATAGGATATGTTTCGCAAGCCAATTCGACTGTTTCGAATAGTTTTCATTTAAATTAAAATATAAATCAATATATTGAATTTGAATGTACGTTTTAATTACCGGGGACATACACTGACTCCAAAAATTACAGAAAAGTATATCTAGCTATGTTTTGATGATATGGTCCTAACAAAACTAATTTCATCGAATTTGGAGACTGTTTGAAAAATAGTCAATTTCTGGTCGATCCAATTCAACTAAAATTGGCAAAACACGTTTTCTTTTTCCACGCTCACATATTAATTCCAAAAATTATGAAAACTGAAATCTGGTAATAATATGACATTTCGGATCCAACGAAAGTGGTTTCGTCGAAAATGGAGGTCGATTGCAAAATGGCCATTTTTAAGGGCCATATATATATTGAAATATATATAAATTCTATAGCGACTATTCTAAATTTTAAACTGGAAACAATTTTCAATTTATATTATGAAATCTGAATTTTTTTATACTCATTAGAAAATATAATTAAACAGATTCAAATGATTCTGGTTTTGTCCAATTCTGATTTAAAATGAATTTTGTATATTCAATTGAAATTTAAAATCGAATTTTCAAACTACTGTGCCATTTCTAGTTCGTTTTATAATTAAAATAAATTCATATGTTCTAACTTCGATTAAAATAAATTTTAAATCGTCATTATTTAAAATAATTCATTTTAAATATCCAAAATCCATTAAAATAGCTAAAATACAAATTTTAAATTGGGTCTGACATTTCGGGTTGTTACACATAGCAGATCTCCACTCTATATCATATTCGACATATTTAGTAGTTGTTGGGCCAATGACTAGAGCAAAGCGATGCTTGAAGCATCTATGGCCCATAGCTTACAAACTTCAACATATAATTAATATTAGATAGATTAAAAACTGCCGTTATGCTTAAGTGGAAATCCATTGCTTTACAACGTCATGAAATGCTAGTTTCTAATAATATGCACTTCATTTAAAAATTTGGAGAGTCCAAAGTTATCGTCATTGTTGACCGCCCCAATGGCCTCTGGACCATTGGTTGTACATCTAAACATTCTATAAACTAGGAGAAAAAAATCTACCAAATCTCGAGTTTTTTTTGACATTGTCAAATCATTAGACAATTCCATGGCTAAAAATCCACCAAGGGTTGGATCGGTATTGATTCACTCCTTACTTGAAATTTTTTAATCAAAAATTTTCCAATAATTTCAAGGTTGGCCAAAATAAAAAAGCTCATCTAAGCTGACCAACAACATCGCAATAAACTTATTAATGATCGAGGTCTGGATTAGCACAGGGATCAAAACTTAGGCTTGAGCCTATGGATCAAGCCTATGCAATGGGAAGAATTCGATGAAGGAAGTAGAATAACTTATAAAGGTTATAAGTTTGTCCAATCGTTGGCAATGATGGTGGATGTCTGATGATCTTGCAAGTGTTACTTCAAAAGCATGATCTTTTAATAGAAACCTTTGTTATTTGAGTTCAGTGGCAAACATAAATGAAGAAGAAATGAAGATGGATTTGGTATATAATACTCCAAACCCAATTACTTTTCCCAGTGAGCGGTAGTATTTAAAGGGTTGGATTGGCGTTGCTCTGCTTTCATGGATCGATATCAAACTATATGTTTTTTTAAAATGGAATTTTTGAAAATTTTATATGCAAATGTACATATGTTCGTGGAATTTTACAATGGAGTTTTTGAAGATACGACCAAAGCATGATAGGTAATCCGGATATGTGGTCATACACATTCTTTATACTTAACTGTTAAAATCAAAGGCACTAGTTTTAAACTAATAGAATCCAAAGGGGTAACTTAACTAGAGCTGTTAAACCTTAAGTACATTCCAAATTATATAATGCCATATCCTAACTATGTGTCGTAATTAATAACCAAAGACACTGCACTTCATTGAAAAAGGTCTAAAGAAAGGGTAACGACCATTTAAAACATAGACTAGGACACGATAATGTGATTATGACATGTCTTAATTCAAAGAACATCATGTTGAAATAAGGTATACTATGAGATGGAAATGCTATCATCCATTGGACATACCTTGCTTGTATGAATCTCACCGGTCCGAATTAAAAGTTGTTAAGACAAAAAGCCTAGACTGATAGCTAATATGCTTGAAAATCAAGTTAATCCAAGATCACAAGACAATTGCAAAACTATCCAGATGAGGGATCGATACTGATCCACGAAAACTCCACCAAATATCTTTATCCTTCTTATTTTCCCAAATACTGATATTAGCAAGACATTTCAAACTTTGAAGGGTCGACTGTATGCAATTCACTATTGATTTCCTCAAGCACTTGAACTTAGAATCTTCAGTCCACCACTAAACCATATTAGTAATCTAGAAAAAAAACTTCTAACAAAGCATTCTAGATAAGAAACATGAAGTTAGTGACAGGTTGCTACCATCTAAAGCACATGAATTGGTCCGCAAGAGGATCTTATGGATCGATAAAAATCCATGCTTATATGTCTATAGAAGTCCATAATTATTGGGAACGTGGTGGAGACCATATGGAGGAGAAGATTCCAGCGATGTACAAAAATAAATAGAATGCTAGTAGGTTATTTCAATGGATGTTTTTATATCCTTACAAGTTTTCCATATTTAACTTGCAACCCTCAAGGATCCTACCGAACCATAAGAACACTACTTGTAAATACAATACAATCAGTCAAAAAGTTAAGTGGATGTCGACCTTAGTTGGTCTAACCATTATAAACTTTGCATGACTACTTTTACTGCATTTTCTATTTAATTTCCTTTTTCTCATTATTAACTTTATCCTTTGTGTGTTTATGTCATATTTTGGTATAAAAATTAAGATATCTCTTTTTATACCTGTAACGACCTAGGATTTCCAACCTAGAAAATCGACGTAAAACTCATGTCAACTATTCAAGCATCAAACATACTAGATCATTGATAGAAAGAAGTTAGAGGGTGAGAAATAGAAAGAAATAAAGTTAGAACAAAATAAGAAGAACATAAATACAACATCAGGGTAAATATAAATCTCACAGGAGAACGAATAAACATATTACATAACATAACTTCGAAACAAAACCAGTATCTTTATACAATACCATTATCGGAGTACAACTCAGCGGAAATAAACAATAGTTATATAATCTTGAAGCCTTCTGCTCCAAGCACCCCAAGTATATCTGTAAAATCCCGACTACTTGACTGCCCATACAAATTTGGGCACCTAAGAGTTTAGGGTAAAACAAAACAAAATAAACTCTGGGTCAGTCATGGGACTGGTGTGAGAAAACTCCAACCATTTGTTTAACTTTTAAAATCCTTTTTAAAAGAAAGGATAATCGTAAGACCAATCCACACAAAAACACGGATGGTTTTTGCCTTATGATAAACCAAAATGTTTCTTTAAAATCAATACTCTTTTGATATTATAATATTGTCTAAGTCAAATAAATAGCAATCTAGCGGAACACTTTCATCTCACGTTCCGCATATATAATATATAATCAAAAACCGTGGGCGCTTATTGGGTAATGGATTCCAAATGACAAGGTATGGGACCACCTTCCTACAGTGTATCTCTAGAGATGAAAACACCGGGTTCAACAAGAATATTTTGCAACCCAGGCTGAACATGACAGGTCACTCATTTTGTTTGAGTGTACCGAATGTATTATCACCAACGGTTGGGATCAGCAACATTTTCCGAAAGAGACAACATCCACTACATGAATAAGTGCTTTCAACAGCAATGAAGGACAGCGGTTAGGCGTTAATTGCTATCGTTGAACCCTTTATAAATCATAGAGTCCGAGTAAAAACCAAGGACAACGGTGAGAACGCTGACATAAATTTACCAGGATCGTTTACCTCCAAAAAAATTCATTGCCGCGTGAATCCATTTCCCTTTTCTTTCATTGTCGCGTGAAATCCCTTTCCCTTTTCTCCCCAAAACAGGAAACCCTAAATCATAAAACTTCAGACCCTCTTCTCTTCAAATACTTTAAAATATCGCCTCTCTAAATCTTTCCCTTGTCTTCTCAGCAGGTCCTTTGATATGCCTCCTCTCTATCGCAACTGACAGTCACAAAGAAGCTCACCATGGACGCTCGAATCTTTCATTAAGTCATCTTATGGCATCGCTTGGAATCTGGTCGCATCCGTCTTCATTGTTGCCATCTGTTAGCTTGTTATGAGTTATGCTAGTTTTGATTTGTTTTTTATTTGCATTTCCATTGTAAATGGTTTTGTTCTCTATCACTCGCCATGTTTTAGCATCTGTAGTTCTTTTATGTGAGACCATTTAAGTAGTTCTAGATTTCAGCGAAGTTCTTCTACTGTGTTGTTATCTTGCCTCTACAATTTTATTTTCGATTTATTTCAGGAAATTGTATGGTGAAGAGAAGTACTATCAACTGGTCAACTTCAGCCATCCTTTACTTGCCAATAGCTGACATGTTTATACTTTGACAGTAGGTGATTTCATCATGTTTATATAAAAGGTAGCTCACTTTTTTTGGATTAATCGCATGTTGTAGTTCAAAAACATGCTTCATTAGTTTGTAAAACTGAAGTTAAAATAAGAAAGATAAGAAGTATATTCATTTATGATAAATGGTTTACAGTTCTTTTTTCCTACTTTTTTCTTTTTTGTTTGAGGTGAGTGGGTTATTCTATTGTTACATTTGATTAGAAGTATCATGCGATTAAGATGGTCTTTTAAGGTTGGTTTAAAGGCTTGCGAATTAACTGACATTCTATTACAGATTTGGCTTGATGTTCCCAAACACAGTCATTGTGTCTTGATTGATTTCAGGGTATGTTGGACGGAGTTTGACAGCCTAAGTCGAAGATTGATGAGGTGCAGTTTTGAGTTAGTTGTGCTGTTTGTAGTAGAAGATTGATGAGGATGGTGTTGCAGAGGTGGTGTGGTCACAGACAAAGAATGGTTGTGGCTCTGACTGAAGGGGGTTCACTACATTCGAGTTCTGTGATTTGTTGTAGTTACAGACACTTCATTAATATTGTCTGTTAATATTGTGCATTTTGCTCAACTACTTAGCTAATATTATTTGTTCTATAATTGACCTATGCAGAAATTTTCAGTTTTTTTTAACTATTAGGTACAAATGGTAACTATGGAATCAGTTTGTTATACATAGATATATATATGTTGAAGAAGGCTCAAGTCCACCAATGGGTTTTAGGTATTTCCTCTGTATTCATTTTAGTCCAATGTACATTATTCGCGTATGTGTAAATGATGATGCCACAGTAGTCATGTTATGCAAATATTTGGCAGGTAAACTTGGTTTCCAATAACTGAAATCCAACTAAACAATTTTCCACAGTTCCGAAGTTAATCAATTTGCCAAAATATCATAAAATAATTTCAGCAAGCTTAGTTTATAACATGCAAGTTTAGCAACGTGAGGTCGCTATATTGATAAACCTTCTAGCAAGATGGGGTATTGGGAACTTCAGATATTTCTTTAACATGCTTATGCTAATTCATAATATGCATATAAAATTAGTTAACTAAAATCATATTGTTTTGACTCATGGAACTATGGTCAATTGAGCTGTTGCCTTAGGTAAGGGGGCTTCATAGTAGTTGAGATTGGGCAAAAAAGGTGAAATAGTTAGATGGGAACATGTGCATGCATAAAAAATTATGTTAAATAAAGGATACAAGTGCATAAATATATACATACAAAATCAGTTAATTAAAACTTATAAATATTAGATAATTTTATAAAAATTAGCTAAATATTATAAAGATTTAACAAAATTTTACAAAATTAACAAGTTTGGTTTACAAAAATTAACTTGGTATATAAAAATATAAAATTTAACTAAAACTAGTATAATAATAGTAAGATTTATAATAAGTGCTATAACTATCTTACTAAGTTTTATAAAAATGAACAAGTTTATAATAATGATGACGATGATAATAATTAACTAAGTTTATAACGATGAGGGTTATTATAATAAATAATTTTATAATATGATAATAAATTGTAAATTTTCTAAAAAGTAAAAAGTTTAAATAATATCAGTAGTGAAATTCTATCTGGTATTTACAAATGATTCAAAGTCCATACATTCAAGTTTCAGTTGATATATGAATCTTTACTTATAAAAGTTGTTTCAGAGAACTGAATGCAAACTTGGCATCGTAGAAGTTATTTCTTAAATGATATATAGCCTCATCATACATTCGTTTTCCTTTTTGTGTATTTTCTTGATGATGCATACATGCATTAAAATAATCTTATCTATTTTTCTAAATGCAGCAGTGTAACACCCCGCCTCCGCTAGGGTCACTCGCAAAGGAATGCACTAGCTTTAGAGGGGCATTATTGGTAAACATGCACAGAAATATCACAAGACAGAACATATAAAATAGCGGAAGTAAAATCGAACTTTCATAAACATGAATACATAAGGTCTAAAGCCTTTTACATCAGAGTACATCAAAACCTGTCTTGCAATAGTAAAGAAGCATAAAGACTTTTTCATAAATTATTCCCCAAATAAAAACAGTAAAGTAGCCATAGCCAGGAAAAGTCCAAGCCATCCATGATGACCTTCAAGCAGAAGAAGTCCGAACTAAACAGCAGTGTTTCCTCCCTGTAACCTGGGGGGGGGAACGGAAGAAAAGAGGCGAAACAAAACGGGTCAGTCAAAAAGACTGAGTAAGCCCTATCTACTATTAGTATAAAAACTAGTAAAGTTAACTGACATGAGAAACTGAGATGAACATAAGCATGATAACAAGATAGATAAGCTAAATCAAAATAACAGGATGAACTACTGAACTCAGATAAACTAGGGTGTCGTGATGAACTATGGTGTCAAGATAAAACAAGGTATCACATTGTCAGGTTTCTATCAAGTATAATATCCCAAGATGTCTATCGCGTATAACGTCCCATGGCATCTATCCTGTATATCTGCTCTGCACCTACCGTACTAGTACCCCAACTGTATTACGTGTTAGCCGTGAATGACCCTTACTCAAAAGTCGTGTAATGGTCCATGTCAACCTAATATGCCGCATATATAGGTTACTCAACTCATATGTTTCTTTCCATGTATAAGTTCAGTCCTTTGCCGTAGGCTGTACGGCCTTTCCCATGTAAACGGTTTATCCTTGAAGTTGTTTTGGACTGCAACCCTTGATCTAGTTGTGTTTCCTTACCATGAACTATCGCGCGTCCAATTAGGATTTATGCAACCTAGGACCGCTAGGGATTATGCTACCTAATGAACGTTTCCGTGTCTCGGTTTGGGTTTTGGCCACCTAGGACCACTAGGGATTACGCCACCCGTCAACCGCGCCCTTGATCCCACGTATGTATCGTGAATTGTTTTCCATGTCTAGATGCACATGTTCCCCAATGTGCCATCCGAGTTCCGTGCCAGGGCAAATCAAGAAATACGGAACTCGGTCGGGAGCTTTAAATCGTCTGCCGATGCAGATATCAAGGTCTGCTTTTGTACCCGTGGCTATGGTCCCACGTGACCCCTCCCTCAACTACTGAAAGGCAATCCAAGAAAAATCATGTATAAGAACCACTCCACGGCCCCACTATAGCCCACTTTCCTACGGGCCAACCTCACCCATGACTCGATAGCAAGCACATGGTCTGTTGGGGGTTCCCTGCCTTTCCGCACGTACACGATTGACTAAAGATGGTAGGTAGTCGGCGATGCGCTATCCAGGGCAAAACAAGAATCGTCGACTCCACGCTAATCCATCCCAGTCTTTAGGTTGCTCGCATAGCAACCAAGGCATACTCTTGGTCCTTCTAACGCAGACCTTAACCTCTCATGGGCCTAGTATAATTACCTGGCAGCCCACAGAGGGATCCCAAGAATATCCTCACGTCCCCCGAAGCTTCCACTTCGGCACCCAGTGCGCTGGAGCTTTTATCCAAGTCAGGTACCTTGCTCCCCCTCGTATACTAAGTGATGACCTACCGTATCAGGTTACTCATCGTTTTGAGAATTAGTCCTATGTCCTTAGCTAAGAATTATTACTTAGTTACCCTTAACTAAGGTTTACCACTTAGCTTCCTTTCCCGTTATCCTTGATTAACCACGGTTTTCTACCTAGTTCTTCTAGCTAGGGTTTGTCTATTGGGTTAAGTGTTATCATTCAAGTCCATGACTTAACCCGCCCACGAATCACGTCAAAGATTGGCTAAGTATTTAAGTTCAAGACTTAGTCCCACAAGTTGGTTAAGTGTAACCAGAGGCTCATGACTTAACCCTATCAAGTCAAATTGGTCAAGTACTAGCTTACCTTAATCCTATCGGATTATCTTGCTAGATCGATTAAGCATAGATTATCTTAATCCCATCAAATTATCGAGTCGGATTGGTTAAGTATAGGTTGACTTAACCCCATCCTCTAATCGTACTACAATGGTTAAGTATATTCTAAAAAGGTCTTGTGACTTAACCTTATCAGGTCCGCGTATTAGATTGGTTAAGTGTAAGTTACTTAACCTCATCAAATCATCATGTATAATTGGTTAAGTATAAGTTGCTTAACCTCATTAAATTATCACGTTAAGTTGGTTAAGTATTGGTTACTTAACCTCATTGAATTACCGAGTTTAAATTGGTTAAGTGTTTAACTTAACCCCATCGAATTACCGTGTTTAGATTAGTTAAGTGTGGATTACTTAACCCTATCTAATTACCGTGTCGGATTAGTTAGGTGCAAATTACTTAACCCCATCCCCTAATCATCTTGTATGGTTAAGTGTCATTAAGAAAACTTACTTAACCTTGCCAAATTATCATGTTGGATTGATTAAGTATTGGTTAACTTAATCCCCGTCCACTAGTCGTATAAAAATGGTTAAGCGCCATTAGGCAAATCAAATCACTTAGCCTACTCAACCTTGTCATGTTTTGTTAAGTATCATTAGCCTAACCTATTTACTTAACCCATTTACCCATGTCATATTTGGTTAAGAGTCATTAATCAAATTAACTTAACCCTATCATGTGGCATTAATTACTTAATGCACCCCAACCTCTCACATTAGACTTTGTTGTGGTTACTAGTTAAGCCGGTCGGTTCCGGGTAGCTTTACACCACAACTTGGTCTAACCTCGGGTTCAAGCACAACATGACCAACTTCTCACATTGGGTCCTATTGTTTGCAACTACTAGTTAGGCCGGTCGGTTCCGGGTAGTTTTACGTTGCAAACTCAACCCAACCTAGAGTTGGCCACTTTCATGTTTAGTCTAGTGTCATGTTCATAGTCAAGTTTTCAAGCAATTGGGTGGACCTAACTTAATAGGTAAATTCCCAATGGGTAGACCTAACTTAATAGGTAAATTCCCAAGCTTATGTTTTTATGCATACTTACATTTCAACTTCCATGTTATACTTCAAGTCATGTTTTCAAGTTTAAACACATGTCATATTTAATGTTACATGTTGTCATGTTTATACCCATTTACCCAAGTCATATTCATGTCATTATCTTTCCCCATAATGTGACCCCAACGCTTTTTAAACTAGCATATACGTTCGCAACAACGTGATGGATTAAAAGAAGAGACTTGGCAAAGGAATGACAAAAATGGGTATTAAGCCACAAGTTAATCATGGTGGCAAATGAGGCACAAATGTGTTCATTAGCTTGCATGTTACATTCTTAAGCCTCAAAAACATGCATCAACCCAAACTTGGTACATAAGCGAATCATGGTAACAAAAGACATGGAATGATGGCTAGAAACTTGCATATATCATCATATAAGGATTATGACTTCATATGCAAGTTGACATAATGATTATGAAGATTCTCATGTTGCATAATGCAACATTTCAACATAAAGGTTGTGGCTTTTAGTTCATAAGATCAAGATAATGACTTCATAAACTTGCATAACATGATAGCATGCATCATTCTAATTAATCAAACCCAAACTTTCAACATGAACATTTAACTTCATAGTTAATATCTAAGAGTAGGGAAGGGCTTACATAGCTATGAAGGCACAAATCGAAATGCAAAACAAAGATTGTGATGAAGCCTATGCATGCCATCACCCAAAAACCCAAAGATGAACACTCCAAATCAACAAAAATACCATCTTTATGAACAAAGATCAAAGCTTTTGCCTTGAAATCAACTTGAGAAGCTCTCATACTAACATAGGGACTCTCTAATACTCTCATGATCATGAAACCTCTCATAGAAATGAAGTGGAGGCTAGGATAGTTGAGTAGAGGCCATGAGAGTAGCAATTTTGCCATAGTTTAGTTGCATGAATGAATAATGAGGGTTTAGGGGTAGGTTAGGGGCTTATTTATAGATTAGGCAAGTGTTTTAGGCCATAGGATTAAACCTAGATTCAATCCAAGCCATCAAAGTATGTCTTGGGGAAGAAGTAAAGTGTAGGAACCATCTAGGGCCTTTAGATTAAAGATGAACCATGAGAACCATCCAAATGCAAAATCTGCATTTGAGCGAATCGGCCCACGGGTTGACAGCCAAACACCCTGGATTAACCCCTAGTCGACCCAGCGGGCTCGGGTCGACCTCAAAAATCGGCCGGTTCGGTTATTCCCCTCTCCCAGTTCGCTATTTTGAACATTTTTGCATATTTATTTATTTAATTTTCAATTATATATATATATCAATATATATATATTTCTCTGCGCAACCCATTTCACTTAATTAAGTATCCTTTAATTTGGGAATTTTTCGTGAAACTTCGCGAGGCCATATCTTGGTCATACGGACTCCGATTTTCGAAAACTCGGACTCTATTTCGCGTATTTTTCCGAGACGAACGTAATGGAAAAGACCGTTTCACCTGATTCGGAATTTAAAATTAAATTCTGCCTTGATTCTCGTCCTAATCATGTTATCGAAATACGGGTTGTTACATTCTCCCCACCTTTTAGGATTTCGTCCCCGAAATCTCCAAGTTAGGAAGAACATATCCTACCGTCCATCATCCATCTACTCAAAACATCATCCACAAGCAACCATTGTCCTTAGATGATTTCTAATGCTGTATGAATATATGCAAGACGTGTGTGTACATGTTCCTTAGCTAATGCTAATGATCAGGCATGAATAATCTTTCTAATGCAAAAATATGTATAGTGCCATGTATCCAACGTGTATGCAAATAGTCCTAGTCATATAGATACTATATGCGTGCACAATCATTCATTCATATGCAACAACCGCATGATAATACACTCGATTTCATCCATAAACAAGTATAAATACTCGTGCATATGCAATATGAAATGTGACCGAGTCGAGCTAGTATCTAATGTGTATTCGCGCATCCACGAGCAACCACTTGCAACCATATCAATCATAACATGTTTCAAATACATGTTTACATCCATAGGGTTCTACCTAGGATTCCCTGAAACAGGGTCGAGAAGATAAATAAGACAAACTCCTTACGGGGTTTGTAACAGAAAATAGGACCGAGAGGATGTCCACAAAAGATAGCCTACAAGTAAGCTCTACCGAAAACAGGGATCAAGAATATACTCCTGAAAAGAGATATCATGCGCGTATCTAGTCTTTGACCATCAAAGTCGTCTTTCCTGAGCTTAATTCCATCGTGCCTTGACCGTCTTTTAACTTCACGATTTCGCAGCTTCTTATTTCCTGTTTCCATAACATGAGATAGAACTCATTTCTTTGTCGCCTCTCGTTCCACTTGCACTTATCATTTTCCTAGAATACTTGACGCAAACATGACTGCGTACTCATGATCTCATGCAAGCTTTCCAACATTCACTAGTGAATCTCGGACCTCGTACCACAAGGTATTCCACGTAGAAGAACTTTCTCTTAAAAGTAAACAGATGCCAACCAGGTTATCAAGCGCACTTACTTGGGTGATTTCCATAACCCGTGCATAAGTGAAATAAACCATCCGTCTTATCGGCGAACACCACTCGATCGGGCTTCAAATTTGCAATAAAGGCATCAAGGGATTCTAAGTAATTAATCATGACCGAACCCAAAAAGGTTACACGAGACTTCGAGGGTATTACCAAGGCTAGTCAAGAGTCTAACTACCCTCCTATCAAAACCGAGAGTGGCACCCCTTACTGGATAACCACTTCATCCATAACCGAGGCATGTTATTCTCAAATCCAAAACAAGTCATGAATAAATGGACCGGTTCTCCACAGGACTTGAGACAAAAATGGGATTCTCTATTACGCTAGTACTTAAGGTGCAGAGACTCAACTATCGAAGCAAACTTAAATGATGCGGGGATCAAAACAAAGTCTTGGCAGGATGATAGAAAAGAAGAGCTAAACTTTTAACAAGATCGTTACCCTCCTTCCGAGGTACCCTAGAAATAAGAGCATACTATTACCCTCCCGATGATCTTGTCCTTGTCCCATAATACTTAACTATCCACCCCGTTTTACCATGCCAAAGGTACTCTCTCGTCATGGGTTTCATTGTTCATCTTTCTCCCTCCTTTGAGGACTAAGCCATACCAACCAGTTGCTCATTCTTAAGCTCGTATCCTTTATCCTCTTTCTCACTATCCTTTCTTATAACGCGGCCACTGGTCTCTCGAGAACCACCTCCATCGCATGGAAAGCACTTTCGTAGATAGAAAAGACTAGTCGCAGTTAAAACCACTGTGACTACAGATGGAGGAAAGAAAGGAAAAGAGATTCAATTAAGGAAACAAGGATAGTGCTAATGGCCTTTGGGGAATAGCCTTTTTCTTTTAAAAGAAAATTTTCTTGAAAAATGCTTCTTTATAAACGATTTTCAAATAGTTTTCAGAAGGTCTTTAAAAACTTTTGCCCAGTCTGGTAACCTTCTGCTCTGATACCAAATGTAACACCCCGCCTCCGCTAGGGTCACTCGCAAAGGAATGCACTAGCTTTAGAGGGGCATTATTGGTAAACATGCACAGAAATATCACAAGACAGAACATATAAAATAGCGAAAGTAAAATCGAACTTTCATAAACATGAATACATAAGGTCTAAAGCCTTTTACATCAGAGTACATCAAAACCTGTCTTGCAATAGTAAAGAAGCATAAAGACTTTTTCATAAATTATTCCCCAAATAAAAACAGTAAAGTAGCCATAGCCAGGAAAAGTCCAAGCCATCCATGATGACCTTCAAGCAGAAGAAGTCCGAACTAAACAGCAGTGTTTCCTCCCTGTAACCTGGGGGGGAAACGGAAGAAAAGAGGCGAAACAAAACGGGTCAGTCAAAAAGACTGAGTAAGCCCTATCTACTATTAGTATAAAAAGTAGTAAAGTTAATTGACATGAGAAACTGAGATGAACATAAGCATGATAACAAGATAGATAAGCTAAATCAAAATAACAGGATGAACTACTGAACTCAGATAAACTAGGGTGTCGTGATAAACTATGGTGTCAAGATAAAACAAGGTATCACATTGTCAGGTTTCTATCAAGTATAATATCCCAAGATATCTATCGCGTATAACGTCCCATGGCATTTATCCTGTATATCTGCTCTGCACCTACCGTACTAGTACCCCAACTGTATTACGTGTTATCCGTGAATGACCCTTACTCAAAAGTCGTGTAATGGTCCATGTCAACCTAATATGCCGCATATATAGGTTACTCAACTCATATGTTTCTTTCCATGTATAAGTTCAGTCCTTTGCCGTAGGCTGTACGGGCTTTCCCATGTAAACGGTTTATCCTTGAAGTTGTTTTGGACTGCAACCCTTGATCTAGTTGTGTTTCCTTACCATGAACTATCGCGCGTCCACTTAGGATTTATGCCACCTAGGACCGTTAGGGATTATGCTACCTAATGAACGTTTCCGTGTCTCAGTTTGGGTTTTGACCACCTAGGACCACTAGGGATTACGCCACCCGTCAACCGCGCCCTTGATCCCACGTATGTATCGTGAATCGTTTTCCATGTCTAGATGCACATGTTCCCCAATGTGCCATCCGAGTTTCGTGCCAGGGCAAATCAAGAAATACGGAACTCGGTCGGGAGCTTTAAATCGTCTGCCGATGCAGATATCAAGGTCTGCTTTTGTACCCGTGGCTATGGTCCCACGTGACCCCTCCCTCAACTACTGAAAGGCAATCCAAGAAAAATCATGTATAAGAACCACTCCACGGCCCCACTATAGCCCACTTTCCTACGGGCCAACCTCACCCATGACTCGATAGCAAGCACATGGTCTGTTGGGGGTTCCCTGCCTTTCCGCACGTACACGATTGACTAAAGATGGTAGGTAGTCGGCGATGCGCTATCCAGGGCAAAACAAGAATCGTCGACTCCACGCTAATCCATCCCAGTCTTTAGGTTGCTCGCATAGCAACCAAGGCATACTCTTGGTCCTTCTAACGCAGACCTTAACCTCTCATGGGCCTAGTATAATTACCTGGCAGCCCACAGAGGGATCCCAAGAATATCCTCACGTCCCCCGAAGCTTCCACTTCGGCACCCAGTGCGCTGGAGCTTTTATCCAAGTCAGATACCTTGCTCCCCCTCGTATACTAAGTGATGACCTACCGTATCAGGTTACTCATAGTTTTGAGATTTAGTCCTATGTCCTTAGCTAAGAATTATTACTTAGTTACCCTTAACTAAGGTTTACCACTTAGCTTCCTTTCCAGTTATCCTTAATTAACCACGGTTTTCTACCTAGTTCTTCTAGCTAGGGTTTGTCTATTGGGTTAAGTGTTATCATTCAAGTCCATGACTTAACCCACCCACGAATCATGTCAAAGATTGGCTAAGTATTTAAGTTCAAGACTTAGTCCCACAAGTTGGTTAAGTGTACCCAGAGGCTCATGACTTAACCCTATCAAGTCAAATTGGTCAAGTACTAGCTTACCTTAATCCTATCGGATTATCTTGCTAGATCGATTAAGCATAGATTATCTTAATCCCATCAAATTATCGAGTCGGATTGGTTAAGTATAGGTTGACTTAACCCCATCCTCTAATCGTACTACAATGGTTAAGTATATTCTAAAAAGGTCTTGTGACTTAACCTTATCAGGTCCGCGTATTAGATTGGTTAAGTGTAAGTTACTTAACCCCATCAAATCATCATGTATAATTGGTTAAGTATAAGTTGCTTAACCCCATTAAATTATCACGTTAAGTTGGTTAAGTATTGGTTACTTAACCTCATTGAATTACCGAGTTTAAATTGGTTAAGTGTTTAACTTAACCCCATCGAATTACCGTGTTTAGATTAGTTAAGTGTGGATTACTTAACCCCATCTAATTACCGTGTCGGATTAGTTAGGTGCAAATTACTTAACCCCATCCCCTAATCATCTTGTATGGTTAAGTGTCATTAAGAAAACTTACTTAACCTTGCCAAATTATCATGTTGGATTGATTAAGTGTTGGTTAACTTAATCCCCGTCCACTAGTCGTATAAAAATGGTTAAGCGTCATTAGGCAAATCAAATCACTTAACCTACCCAACCTTGTCATGTTTTGTTAAGTATCATTAGCCTAACCTATTTACTTAACCCATTTACCCATGTCATATTTGGTTAAGAGTCATTAATCAAATTAACTTAACCCTATCATGTGGCATTAATTACTTAATGCACCCCAACCTCTCACATTAAACTTTGTTGTGGTTACTAGTTAAGCCGGTCGGTTCCGGGTAGCTTTACACCACAACTTGGTCTAACCTCGGGTTCAAGCACAACATGACCAACTTCTCACATTGGGTCCTATTGTTTGCAACTACTAGTTAGGCCGGTCGGTTCCGGGTAGTTTTACGTTGCAAACTCAACCCAACCTCGAGTTGGCCACTTTCATGTTTAGTCTAGTGTCATGTTCATAGTCAAGTTTTCAAGCAATTGGGTAGACCTAACTTAATAGGTAAATTCCCAATGGGTAGACCTAACTTAATAGGTAAATTCCCAAGCTTATGTTTTTATGCATACTTACATGTCAACTTCCATGTTATACTTCAAGTCATGTTTTCAAGTATAAACACATGTCATATTTAACGTTACATGTTGTCTTGTTTATACCCATTTACCCAAGTCATATTCATGTCATTATGTTTCCCCATAATGTGACCCCAACGCTTTTTAAACTAGCATATACATTCGCAACAACGTGATGGATTAAAAGAAGAGACTTGGCAAAGGAATGACAAAAATGGGTATTAAGCCACAAGTTAATCATGGTGGCAAATGAGGCACAAATGTGTTCATTAGCTTGCATGTTACATTCTTAAGCCTCAAAAACATGCATCAACCCAAACTTGGTACATAAGCGAATCATGGTAACAAAAGACATGGAATGATGGCTAGAAACTTGCATATATCATCATATAAGGATTATGACTTCATATATAAGTTGACATAATGATTATGAAGATTCTCATGTTGCATAATGCAACATTTCAACATAAAGGTTGTGGCTTTTAGTTCATAAGATCAAGATAATGACTTCATAAACTTGCATAACATGATAGCATGCATCATTCTAATTAATCAAACCCAAACTTTCAACATGAACATTTAACTTCATAGTTAATATCTAAGAGTAGGGAAGGGCTTACATAGCTATGAAGGCACAAATCGAAATGCAAAACAAAGATTGTGATGAAGCCTATGCATGCCATCACCCAAAAACCCAAAGATGAACACTCCAAATCAACAAAAATACCATCTTTATGAACAAAGATCAAAGCTTTTGCCTTGAAATCAACTTGAGAAGCTCTCATACTAACATAGGGACTCTCTAATACTCTCATGATCATGAAACCTCTCATAGAAATGAAGTGGAGGCTAGGATAGTTGAGTGGAGGCCATGAGAGTAGCAATTTTGCCATAGTTTAGTTGCATGAATGAATAATGAGGGTTTAGGGGTAGGTTAGGGGCTTATTTATAGATTAGGCAAGTGTTTTAGGCCATAGGATTAAACCTAGATTCAATCCAAGCCATCAAAGTATGTCTTGGGGAAGAAGTAAAGTGTAGGAACCATCTAGGGCCTTTAGATTAAAGATGAACCATGAGAACCATCCAAATGCAAAATCTGCATTTGAGCGAATCGGCCCACGGGTTGACAGCCAAACACCCTGGATTAACCCCTAGTCGACCCAGCGGGCTCGGGTCGACCTCAAAAATCGGCCGGTTCGGTTATTCCCCTCTCCCAGTTCGCTATTTTGAACATTTTTGCATATTTATTTATTTAATTTTCAATTATATATATATATATATATCAATATATATATTTTTCTGCGCAACCCATTTCACTTAATTAAGTATCCTTTAATTTGGGAATTTTTCGTGAAACTTCGCGAGGCTATATCTTGGTCATACGGACTCCGATTTTCGAAAACTCGGACTCTATTTCGCGTATTTTTCCGAGACGAACGCAATGGCATAGCCCGTTTCACCTGATTCAGAATTTAAAATTAAATTCTGCCTTGATTCTCGTCTTAATCATGTTATCGAAATACGGGTTGTTACAAGCAGCACCTTGCTCATTGATATTTCAACATTAATAAGAGGCATTATTTAACTTTTAGCTGTAAATTGGCTGTGAAACATTTGTATTTGATGCCTCCAAGTGACTTGTACGAGATAAGCAGATAGGGAAATTAATTAATTGTGTAATTTTTAAAAATCAGTATCAGTTATAAAAATCATTGTATATGCTGGTTTAGATTAAGAAAGAAAATAATATTGAATATCATTTTCATTTAATTGTATTTTATCAAAAAATTATTCAGGCTGGTTAAGATAGAAGGCCTTCAGCGAAGCTCTACATTAGACGGTAGAGCAAACTATGGTACCTGATGATATCGCCATGGCTCTGTGCTAGTTGATTCATCTTATTGCCAACCTTTCTAGTGTAATTCTTATAGGCCATCAACTAGAGCAGGAGACTGGCCCATGTAGGTTTTTCCCTCTTCCTCCTTCAAATATGCAGTAAATTTGCAGAGTTCATCTAAACTATTATATTTGGTATATTTCAACATGAAAAACTGCAATCATTTATCTACTCTCTGTTGTTATGAGATGTACTATGACTTCCATGTTTGTGGAACACATGCCAGCTATACGGTTGTCTGGTGCTTTATTTGGTTTGCTTGGAGCCATGTTGGCAGCTTTGATTAAATACTGGATATATATGCTGCTAAGGTACTTCACCAATCCCCAATAGTTGCATTTCCCTCCTTTTTATTCCTATTAGCAAATAATACATAATAGATATCCTTCAATATTTAGCCTTAGCGATGATTGGAGCTATAGTTGCAGTCAACTTTAGTATTGGATGATTGCCAATAGCAGACACATTTTCAAGAATCGGAGGTTTTTGCTCAGGAACTCTACTTGGTGTTATGCTACTTTTCATCCATCAACTCATAATGATGGAGAGGAAGAAAGGCATTTTTTACTAGAATAGAACTGTGATGTCGAAGCTAGAATTAGGCAAGCCAATGCGAAGAGTAATTACACTTATCTTGTTCCATATCCTGTAAGTTTGTATGTTGGCACTGTTACATGTCATGTTTCTTATGGTGTCACACTCAGTGCTGGTAATGTTTCTTTTTACCTCTATATATGGTAGTACTGCTCCAGGGAATTTTCTTACCGGGTTCGTGTTTTATGAACCTTATTAATTGATTGACATTACCAACATCTACATTGTTGTCCAACACAGCGCATATCAGGTATCATAATTTACGTACAACAAGTGTTTTATGATAAATTCAAATAAAAAAGGATGAGATGTTGTTACATGAAAATGCAGTAACAAAGGATGTCTATTTTTATAAAGTTTTGGAAGAGGCTAAGCTTTTTCTTCGGTCTGCAAGCAAAATTCATTCAATAAAAAATTATACGGTTTTTCTTAAGCTTTTTACCATAATTCCAAACATATTTCATGGCCTTTTTCTTGCTGTAAATGGTTCTATACTTGGTTCCAATATTAAACATGCATGAAAAAGTAGTCTGTGTTTGTAAAAAATGAAATCGGTTATGCACACTGATATAATTTCTGTCTAGGCTCTCTCTGCACATTAAACAAATTAACTAAGTTTTATAAATGTTAAATAAATTTATAACAATAACAACAACAACAAATTAGATAAGTTTTATAAACAAATGAATAATACACTAGAAATTTTCCAGTTTGCTACTTTCCTTTCAGTTAACATGTTACTTGTTTTTTGTTTTTCCTCTTTTTTCGCATTTAGTGTCCTTGAAATTCCAAGAGAAGTTGAAGAATTGGAATGATTTCATGTGTGTACAGTACCTTTCATTACATTATTTAAAATTAGGTAGACGATTAATCTTCTACGATTTAATCTACCATATCATCTTAACCATACTTTTGGGTTTTTGGCAGTCCCGATTATTCTATATTCTATAGAAGGAAAAAAACCCAAAAGCATATGAGAAAAGATAAAAAGCAGTTTTATCGGTCGAACTTCTGAGATGCTCAAAGGTGATTTTTATTTATTTATTTATTTCAAAATATAATTGAAGATTTATCGGATGCACAACAGGAGAGTCCTTTTGGGCTAAGCCACATCATCTTTAATTAGATTTATAACCATTGAGTTACCCATTATTCATTATATGCACTCTTTTTGCATGATAAAATATTTAAACCTTTTACTTTAAATAACAAATGCAACAGGATGAACTAAGACAACCTTACACTTACACTACATATATGAATTATGTAAAAAAAAAATCAAATGAAATTTTCGATAAAAATAATAAAATTTATGTTTTGAGAAATAGGAAGGTAAACACTCCTGCTAATAAATATCATTAACTACATCAGAATCTCCTATTATATCAATAATATTTTTTCTAGTATACTATTATAAAGTTTCGTTGAGAATTTTTTTAGTACAATATGTCTCTGAAGAATATTATAACGTAAGAATGTTTATGAACATATTACATTGGCATTTTAGCAACCGGTCTAATGCAATTTAGAATGAAAGTAATATCGTTATACTTCAGTATTGTCATTCGAACAATGATATAATAAAAGTTATTGTATTATATGGATAATTCCAGTCATGGAAGGTTTATTATATGATTTACATTAATGGTGTGTACTTAGGGACCGCCTATAATTATAGTACATTTTGTTGCATATTTTGCAGTTCAATAAGATATTGTTTCAAGCATGGCTTATCAACCAATTAGATTGTAATAATTAATTCAATGTTTTTAAAGAGTTCAACGTGTAATTGATTAACATTTTTATGTTTCCTAAATTTAAATAACAATCTTTTGTGGTTACATATGACAGTATATGTATTTTAATCTTTTGTTCTTTCCTTTGTTTTCAAATTGTGTCATAATTTTGCATAGGATATTAAATAACAGTATATGGAGAAGGAGATTCTGTCAGTCGTGTGTTTAATGTTGCTTCAAGTTATTACACTGAGGCAGTGTCACTTTACCCTTCAAGTGGATACCCACATCATCTGGTTCAACTTATCCCTATGCTACTCAGATTTTATTTAAAGTACGACGATTTTGGATTATTTCCTAATACCACTAGTGTTAATTTTTTATCAACTTTTCAGGTTAACATGCAGTTGGAAGATATTCCTAAGGAAGATATATTTGAGTTCAAATCAGAAGATGGTGATGAAAATGCTAGTGACACAAAGGTAATGTGCTATACACGATAATCAGTAGTTTGCACATTTTGAATTTTGATACAACAATGTTATCTTCTTCTTTCTAGTCACTAAAAGAAAGGCTTCTAGGAAATGCATTTGCGGGTAAACTTGATAGTCTAATGATGATTATTTGTGCATCAAATGGTTGCAAAAAGATGGTAAACTTTGTCCAGTGAACATAAACTCTCTCGTTCTCTCCTAGTGTTATGATTCTCCTTTTCATTAATGTTTGGTGTAGAGCATCTTATGTGAGTCTTACCTATCCATTATCATCCAGTTGTGAGTTTTAAAGTGAAGATAAATTAGGTGATGCGTTTTTATTGAATGGCGCTGTGGAGTAACAGAACATCGAATTATTTTGGCATGTAAACTTTTTCATTTTTATGATTTGGTCAACATGATTTTTTTAAGGTTCTTATGATTTAGAAAAACATGGATTTTGCAAGATTTGACATATTCATATGATACAAAATTTAAAAGTTGGTTGATGCTTGGAATCTTCTTGTTACTGGCCAATTTGAATTTGCACATGCATGCACATCTGTATTTCTCTAGTGAATTTAGTTTAACCTAAATGCACTGGTGTTTTCTAAAAAAAACATTTAATTATTTGCGGTTGTGTAAATATCCATTTGAATTTTTTATATTACTGATGCAGGCCTGTTTGCAAGGAGAATGGTACGAAGTTGATAAATTCAAGTGCTTGAATTCAGTTTGGTAAGGAACTTTCTTACTTTCAACGAGGAAGTTACTGAGGATCTACAGTGATTCAGAGCTTCGCTGATATTTGGTTAGTCAGTGCTGCCAAATATGATGTTTTGGACTGTTTAAAAGAAATATCCGAGATAACATGAAGGTCATGGATGAATTTTATAGCAATTGTTTACTATGAATACTAGAATATATTATGAATCCCAGGTTGTCCAATGTTGTCTCTATGTTGCAAAGATTTCCCTATTTGGTGCCAGATTTAAAAGAAGGCTGGATCTTGCTAATGTTTTCCGAGATTCTGTTTGTATAATCTTTCAAAGTCATGAATCCCAATAAAGTCGTGGTATAAGGTCTAAATGAAATTGAGGTGGCAAGAGTTGAATAGCATAAAAATTGAGAAGATTCCTAAATTTTATGCTATTCAACTCTTGCCTTATCAATATCATAGATAATCTAAAGATTGTGGACTTTGGTTAAGCGCCTTTACTGGGATGGATATGTTGCTTCATACTATGTGTGGGACTCAGGCTCATGCGGTAATGGCACAAAGGTAACCTAAATTCTCATCACGTATATATGTTCCGAATTTGTTCGATATCATGAAATCACACTAAACTCTGCAATAATAACACTCTGAAAAGTATATCAAGCCTGCATATGATAATTGATTACCACTCTGCAATACTAATAACACTCTGGGTGATTAAATGTTGTCTCTCACGCTAATATTCCCCTCTGTCTAAACTATTGGGTAAAAGATTGCATAATACCAGCATATTGTGATGAGAGTAAAAAAATTTCCCTTATTAAATTTGTCTGTGATTAAATGATTTTTAGTCACAACATATTGGGAGTATACTGAAGTCTGGAAGAGTTATCACGAACAATGAGTGTATGATTGATTCCTTAATATTAAGGTATCAAAGTTCTACTAATTATATAAAACCGTTATGTAACTTGACAAATTTTACCTGAATAACTTTTTGTTTGTGCGGTGTTGATTATGTAATAATACCTGTAATCGCTTTCCTCCCCTAAACTTCCAGGGATGAACAAGCGGAATTTACAGAGAGCGAGCTACAAAAGATGGGAGAGAAAATTAAAACATCATTGAAACTGTAAATGCAAAACAGGTAAAATTATTTCATAGAAAGTTGTATAGGATTTTTCTTTGGCTGTCAATCTTACAAATGTCATTGTCTGGGTGGCGGCTTTAATGCAACTGATAGCATGAACCCATTTGATGCAGTTGTCCGTATCCTGAATAATCAGTTTAGTTCTTTAATGTGGATTGAAGAAAAGGTAAGAAATAAATGTTTTGTCCCCTTTTATGTTGTGTTTCTTTGGTGTATCTTGTATTTTGACAAGCTTCGGTATTTGACACGAGCAATATAAATAAAGTGGAAATTGACCAAAAATATGGGTAGTGAAATTAAAATGTTATAAGTTTATCTGACATATGGAGGAATAACAAAGGAGATGGTGAATGGATTTTTTTATGTTATTTTGTTATTTTTTTAAAACAAGAAAAACAAAATAAATTTCTATTTCATTTTTGTATGTTAATTTCAATTTTAAAATTGATTATTTGTTATTTTAATACTGGTTTGCTTTTTTTCCAATAGAAGATGGTAATTATATTCTATCAGCAAAGATATCATCTTCTACATTGCATAGCAAAGATATCATCTTCTTTTGACAAATGATTTGAGCAATGAAGTTAGTTGATTAGGGATAATCAATCACATAAGTGCTTTTAGCTTTGACATTAAATCATTTTTCTTTGCTTTGCATTTTGCGAGAAAGCATGTTTCTTGTTACTACTTAGTTATTTTCTGCTATGCGGGTTTGATTGGGCTGATTGCTGTTGTATGGACTTAGGGTTATAGCTAATATTTGTTGCTAAATTGTTGATTCCTCAAGTTGTTATTACCCATTATTTTCTGACTCTTCTTAAGCACTGGATAAGTGGACTTGAAGCATAAAAGATACGAACAATGGAGCAATCTGCAATGTGGACTAAAAGGAAGCAATAAACGACATGCTTAAGTGGTATGTGCCAGGACCAAAGGTTGAAGGGATAAATATGTATGTTTTTAACATGCATCATAAATAGGTTTGTTTCCATAAGTTTGTCTAATGTTGTATGATGTTTGTTTTTAAATTTATGTAAATTTTGTCTATGGATATTGTATTCATATCACTTTATGAAAATGATTAATAATTATATTTTCATATGGAAGTTTGATACGATGTTATGTACATTGTTTAGTTGAAATATGATGAAATGAGTGTAGATTATTGATATAAATACTGCAATGGAATGCGATAGTAATGGAGTAAAATTATCAGGAACTAACGACAGCGTTTATATAACGTTGTTAGTTCTATGAAAAGACAAAGTATATTCACTATAACAACATAAGAAAAACGCTGTGAAATATTAGTAACAACATTTATAATCCACTGTTGAAAATGGAAGCAACACACACTTGAAAACTATTAACAACTCATTATAAACGCTGTGCATAAAGTATTAGCAGCTCAGAAAAAACGTTGTGCATAAACTATTAACAGCACAGGAAAAACGCTGTGAAAATCAATTTTTAATAGCGTTTATTTTATGCTATTGAAAATTAGGGGCCTACGACCGCATGTTGTTATACAGCGTTTATACTAACGTTGTTATAACTTTTAACAGCATTTTTGAACCGCTGTTAAAAGCCTTATTTGTTGTAGTGATCGAAATAGATTTAAGAAGTAAATGGAATTCATCTAGATCATGTGAAAATAAACCCTAACTGGGAGCTACCCACTTAGCCATGTGACCTACCTGATTTTATACTATTTCTCGGTTGTGATGCTAGACGCCATATCGTATCTTTTTGACTGATCACACCATTATTTACTTTGAATGCCACATCATCATACCCGTCGAATCATAAATTAATTTCTCTAAAAATACCATGGGTATAAAGCTAAGATAAATGAATTCCTCCGCTACCAAATGTAAATACGTTTGAAGAGATCAACTTACGCAATCTATTAGGTATACATCGTTAGACATTCTTCCACATAAGTTGTTTTGGGACTTGACAAACCAAAGGCACTATTCTATAAACCCATCTTAAGCAATTTCTACCTAGGATTTGCCAGAACAACCCTTGCATAAACTCCATCTTCAATTATCTTCATCATATTTGATTCACAACGTTAATGTCATACGTAGTGGTTTTCAAATAATAAATCTGATTCCGGTCTCCCCATATTGAAGATGGAAAAATGGTCAAAATTTTGATAGTCAGTTATTTAACTATCAAAGGAAAACATCCAAACACACAACGATCTTATTTCCAAATGGAAATTTTATCGATCAATCATCAATCAACATATTCCCTTTAAATAAATTTATCAATTATTTATTCATTTCCCCATTTCCTGTTTCAATATATTCATAAACTCTTTTTTTTTAATTTAGAAAATGTACATTATCAACATTGGAAAACATTTCCATACATTATTCACGCATACCTATTCCCCCACATCTATCAATCTCCAACTGTAAACTATTAAGAGAACGACTTCCTAAGTATTGATCCTGACGGCTGAAACGAGTATCAGATCGACACTCAGAAAGCCGTTCAATTTAACTAATCTCCAGTCAGTTTCTAATTTCAATTTTGAATTCATCAATTCAAGTATTTACCAATTTCCTTTTTAATCAATTAAATCTGCAAAACTTTAGCTTTTAAATCATTTTTCACTTTAAAAAGTGAATATTATTCCTTAACAGAATTATTGACTTGATTTATCAAATCAAAACTTGATTTCAATTTATAAATATTATTACAGGTTCAAATTCTGTTTATCGAGTCATTTTATAAATCCACAACTAATCTATTTTTCCCGAAATAGAATCCACTATTTTATTTTGACGCAATTTCCCATCTCAATCAAATTCCCATTTAAATTCCTATTTCAAAACCCAATTTCCTTTATAAATGTTTCAATTTGCAAAATATTTACTTTAATCCATTATTCACATCGAATGTGAATAATATTTCCTTTATATAATCAATTCAGTTTGATTTCACATTTTAAAATAATATCTCATTTCCCAATTCTATTTATACTTCTATTTAAAGAATTATTCATAGAATTTCCTATTTTATTTCCAACACATATAATATTATTTATAAATCCCTTTATAAATAATAAGTTCAAATTCCATTTAAAATATCAGTGTTAAAACCAATTTTTACTTCACGATATAAAATCACACTTATAACTTTAATTTATCCAATGATAATTACTTTGCATAATTTATAAAGCATCATTTATAAATAAATCTTCTCAATTTATCTGTTAAAAACAGATTTATATTAAATATCTACTTTAAATCAATGTTCCTAAATTCTTTCATAACTCGCAGTTCCCTTTTTAAAATTCTATTAATTGTATTAAATTTCCAAATATTATATTTATTCCATAAAGTTCTTTATTTACTTCTTGTTACTTCCATTAAGTATTTTAACCAAAAATGGTCTTTTAAACTTACATATAATTGTAAATAATTTTATACAGAAGTTTCTTATTAAATTTTCAAATATCTCCTTTATAAAATCCATTTGATTTTATAAAATTCTTAAATTCAATATCCACTTCACAAATTCCCTTTTAATATATTCCAATATTACTTATGGTATTTAAGATACCAAATAAAAAGGATCAATATCATCCAAACACACATAATCAATAACAAATTATATATCATATCGTATATCACAATACTGGAAAAATAATAATATAAATGTAGAGGAATCCAATTGGATTCCTCCAGCCTGTTTCCCTGCATCCACAGATGTTAATCAACGTAATAACACGAATTTTATATCGATATGAAATATTCTGATAAACATAATCAATATTTAATCAACGATATATATATAACTATATCTATATTTTCAGCCAATTAATCAGCAATTAATCCAAACAACCATCACGTAACATTCAATCATCATTTATCAATTCTAAAATACATTTCAAAAAAATTATAAACTGGACAGAGTTAATGAGTTTACTCACTTTGGTCGTTTATCGTTAAATAACGATAACTGTTCAACAGATCCGATCAGGCATTTTATTCCGCCATAAAATGACACGAGCACCAAATCTCTCAAATCAGTTCCATTGTGTAGCCTTCATCCATATGATCCCAATGGATCTTGTTTCGTCAAATTCTGATATCGTATGACAAAGTTATTAAATTTACGAGTTCGTGCATAATTTAAAGCCATTAACTATATTAATTAATTATAAATTTAAACCTTAATTATTGATTAACTTCCTAAACATGTCATTACCACCTTATGATCTTCCTCTTCTCTGTATCACGCGACTCCTGCTCCTGTAACGCCATTAGCCGACCTTCTTTTACCACTCCCTCCCTCTCCTATCTACTAATCGTCCAACAGACAACTCCATCATCTCACTCTTCTCGAGCACTCCTTCTTCCACCTAACACCTTCCAGCTCGCACTGCATTTCATCATTGCATCCAAACCCTTTTTTCCATGCACAGTAAAAAAACGCGACAGTTTTTATTTTTTTAAAATCCGAAAAATTCAAATAAGCTACAGTTTCTTCACGTGAATTCAACTACATCCTCCATTTCTTCCAACATTGCTTCGTTTTCAACCTAGGCGCTGCCTTAGATGCTCGCTGTTGGAATTCAAACGGCTCCAGCAGGCGTCACACATCGCAATATGCCTCTTATCTTGTAGAGGATCATAGTAGGATCCTAAATAAACATGTGGTTTGATTTATAGCATTTATGTTCATTTGATTTCATTTTTGGAAGCTCACGAAATGTTTTTACTAGAAGGAGACTTGGTGGGTACGAGTTTGTTGACCAGAGGAAATTTATGTATAGGGTTGGATAAGAAGTGGTATTTATAAGGTAGTTTTAATATTTTTATATTTGAATTTTATATTAATATTTATTTTAACACTGTCTATATTTGTCGTTAAAAATTACTATGATCACACACAATATCCAAATTCGATGAAAATGGAAATACGGCTATGGTTTGACATTAAGAACCCAACAGAACCTGCTTGATCAAATTATGAGTCTGTTTGCACACACAGCGTATTTTTAAAGTCAAATAATCGAATGTTTTTTACATTAAAATTGCGCACGGCCACATACTGACTCCAAAAATCACAAAAATTGAAATTTAACAATAATTTAATATTCCGGATCCAACACAATTAATTTCATTGAAAACGAAGGTCGTTTGCAAAAATGAATATTATCTAAGATCTAAATAAACCAATAAAAATAATAATATATTCAAAAACAATTTAATTTAATATTAATAAATTAATATTATCATATATATTCACATAGAATATTATCAAGCTCCAAAATAAATACATCTGGATTTATAACTCGATATTTCGAAATCCGTAATCGATATTCAATATATAATAAAAATCCTTTTATTATATAAATAAATCATTATAAGTTATAAACGAATTCCATAGCGACTTTCTCGAAATTTGATTTGGA
This sequence comes from Allium sativum, assembly GCA_030737875.1. Taxonomy (NCBI): domain Eukaryota; kingdom Viridiplantae; phylum Streptophyta; class Magnoliopsida; order Asparagales; family Amaryllidaceae; genus Allium; species Allium sativum. The sequence continues at coordinate 745,704,049 of CM060921.1, forward strand.
CATAACTCACAATCTACAAGACAAAATCTGGATTTTTCTCTTTTTTTAGAAGAAATACAGTTTAATGGATTCGAACGTTTTTTGTTTCACAGAAATCCGACTTAAAACGGATTATGTATATTCAATTGAAGTTCAAAACTCAATATTACGAACTATCGTGCCATTACGAGCTCGATTACAATTAAAATAAAAATAATACATTCAAATGTCGTTTATTAAATAGATTTGTTATTAAAATTCGAATCTAAGCTAAACCAAATTTCTTATACTATCCAATTCACACAATATTGCCAATTCTACTATTTTCGATTATTTCTGAATTAAGTATATTATTATATTAAGTAAATATTCAATATAATTTAATTTAAGTCTATTAAAATTACCAAACCATTATTTAAATAATTAAATTAATTAATTATTCGACCATTAAAAATACGGGACGTTACAATACGGTTGATTGATTTGTTTTAACACACTACAAGGATTGTACAGTATAGCGACGGGGTGTTCCAACGGCCTCTAACGGCTTCCAACGGAAGCCAAAATTTGGTATTTTATTACGGAGTACAAATATACGCCGTTGGAAACCGTTGCCAACCGTCGGTTATAAAACTGATGGAGGCCGTTGGTACCCCTTACACGGGCCTGCAGCAAAATTACCCAAGGCTTCCTCCTTCTTCCCCATTTTGTTTCACCACGAATTCCTTTGCAAAAACCCAAAATCCCACCCCTTTAATTCTGAAATCACCCTATTCCGCGCCCCCATCCACCAAGGATCTCTCCAAGTCGGTCAAGGCACTCTCTTCTCCTCTCTAATCTCAGATTCTCTCCAATTTGAAGGTATGTTTGTGTATATTTGTGTGTATTAACCATAATTTTGTTAATTAGTGTATGTTTGTGTATGTTTGTATGTATGATGCTGTTAATTAGTCACTAATGTAGGGTTTAATCATTTAAGTTGCTAATTTAGGGTTTTTATTTATAAATTACTTAGTTGTTAATTAATCTAGGGTTTTAGTTAGTTTAATTGGTTGTTGTTAGTACGTTTGTATTTATAGATTTATTTGATTATGTTGCTAATCTAGGGTTTAATTAGTTCAAGCTGAATATGTATATATGTATACATATATAGTGATGTATGCATTGACAAATATATTTAATTTGTTGAAAACATGTGGTGGAAATAGAAATATTTATGTGTATGTTTTATAAAAATTTAGCGAAAACAACATTTAATCCTGTATATAACGTACGACTGTACAGTTCGATTCAATGATGAAAATATACGTATATATGATAAAATTCATATACGTACAATTCAGAGTAGTTAATTAAGGCGCTAAGGCGCACAAACGCGCACGGCTTGAGATTTGGCCTTTTTTTTGAGTTCTGCAACTTATCGTAAACCTGCAACTATGATTTTAAAAAAAAAATTAAGTTGAAATTTCGAAATCAAAGTTGAAAAAATACACTTCAATCACGAAAAAAAATCAAATCGTAATATGTTACATTCATAAAGCCTTAGAGAGTTTTTTTGGCCCCGTCTGATAAGTATTGTATATAATCGTTATGTGAATGTTCGTTTTATTAACAAAACGGACATTTATATTCATCATATACAATATTTGTTGGATTTGTCCCTTGTATTGGACAAGTTACGAATACAATAACGAAATTAAATCTCGTAAAATATTTTATTTTAAACGGTTCTCAAAATTTTGAAAGTACTTCCTTTATGTTCCCTGTGTACATGCAATTATGTACTGTTCAGGAAACTAAAGGGAAGTGCTGCCGAAATTTTGTAGAATCATTTAAATTGAAAATATTTATGTGATTTAATTACGTTATTGTATTTGTAACGGGAGGTAGGATGACACACCAGTAAATGATCAATTAACATAACATGCATTTGGTAATAAAATTGTGAATATATTTCTACATAACATGCATATATCAATTATAAGGGAATTTTGAGAATTTAGTGACAGACACAAAAATTGTTATAAAAGTAATAAAAATTGTAAATTTTAACATTCTTTCTAATTTTATATGTACTTAGGAAAAATGGATCGCGATTATTTTAATGATCGAAGTTGGATGTACCAACGAAGAGAAACTGATGGCATAATAAAGAAACAACTTATTAACGGCGTCAGCGTATTTATTGATTTCGCATTAAGTAATAACGGAATCGACGTTGAAATCTGTTATCCATGTAGTAGATGCAAGTTATTGAAGCATTTGATACCACAAATGGTTAGAGTTCATTTGCGTCAGTATGGTTTTGTGCCGAACTATTCAGTTTGGGATCGTCATGGAGAACCATTAGCATTTACTTCTACACAAGTTGAGGAGGTAGTGAATAATGAAATTGCTACGATGAATCTCATAGAGCAAATGGTTGAAGATGTTGCACGTTCAATGTTTCCGGTTCAACAATTTAATGATAACGATGGTAATGATGAAGAAGAACCAAATATTCAAACCAAAAAAATATATGATTTATTAGATGCAGCGAAAAAACTCATTTGGGAAGGTTGTGAAAGTGAAACTCAATTATCAGTAACTTCTGAATACATTGCGATGAAATCGAAATACAACCTCACAAAAGCTGGATTTACGGCTGTTGTACAAGCTGCGAAGCGGCATATGCCTCCTAATAATTTGATGTGTGAAAATCATTATAAAGTTAAAAAAGTGATGTCGGCCTTTGGTTTACCGTATCAAAAAATAGATACATGTGTAAAGGGTTGCATGCTATTTTGGAAGGAAGATATCAACCTTAAGAATTGTAGAATATGTAATTATGAAAGATACAAACCTAGAAAGAAAAAGGGAAAGGAAGTCCCGTATAAATGTATGCATTATTTACCTATTATTCCTAGGCTTCAAAGGTTATATGCATCTTCTGTAACCGTGCAACATATGAGATGGCATAGTGTGAGAACACGTGAAGAAGGTACGTTAACACACCCGTCTGATGGAGAAGCATGGAAGCATTTTGACCAAAAATATCCCAATTTTGCATCTGAGAGTCGTAATGTTAGACTTGGTTTATGAACGGATGAGTTTTCACCATTTTCTCAATTTGGTTCTAAATATTCATCCTGGCCTATAATTGTAACACCTTATAATATACCTTCGTGGATGTGTATGAAAACGCCTTATATGTTTCTCACAATTGTCGTCCCTAGTCCTGATGATCCGAGCACTGAATTGATGTGTATTTACAACCGTTGATTGAAGAATTAACAAAATTGTTGTATGAAGGGTTAGAAACATATGATATTTCACAAAAAAAAAAAAAAAACTTTTTTATGTGTGCTTCTCTGTTGTGGACAATTAGCTGGTTATGCAATGATTTCATGTTGGAGTACGGTTGGTCGTCTAGCTTGTTCGTACTGCATGCAAGAAACAAGAGCATTTTCTTTGCCTATCGGAAATAAAATTTCATGGTTTGACTATCACAGGTGTTTCCTTAAAATTAATCATCCTTTTAGAAGAGATAAGAAAATTTTTACAGTCAATAGGCATGAAACTTTGCGACCACCTAAAGTATGGACAAGTGAACAAATTTTTGAACCTGTAAAAGATCTTCCTAAGATTCATGAAACCGGAGTACATGAAGAAATTCAAGGTAAATCAATGACTCATAATTGGTGGAAACAAAGCAAATTTTGGGAGTTGCCTTATTGGAAAGATCTTTTGATTCGTCATAATATTGATGTGACGCATAATGAGAAAAACGTTTTTGATAATGTAATCAATACAATTTTGAATGTCAAAGGTAAGACAAAAGACGATTTGAAATCAAGACGCGATATTGAAGTAATATGTAATCGTCTGGAGCTTCATATAAAGCCAAATGACACCAAAAAACCGAAAGCGTGCTATGAATTAGACAGTAATCCAATTAATTTTTTTTTTAAATGGATGGAATGATTAAGATTCCCAGATGATATATCTTTCAATCTTTGTAGATGCGTCGACTATAAAAATAGCAAACTTAGCGGGATGAAAAGTCACGACTGTCATGTTATGATGGAAAATTTATTGCCCGTCGCTTTCAAAGAACTATTGCCCGTAAAAGTTTGGACTGTTGTATCGGAGCTTAGTTTGTTCTATAAAGACCTTTGTTCTACTACATTAAAACTTGATCGTCTACGTAAATTAGAGGAAGAAATCCCTATATACTCTGCAAATTGGAAAAAATATTTCCTCCAGGTTTTTTCAATGTTACGGAGCATTTACCGATTCATCTTCCGTTAGAAGCACGCCTTTGACGGCCTATGCAATATGGATGGATGTATCCATTTGAAAGGTATAATAATTTATGGTTAATTTAAATTTTGGTTAATGGAACGTGTAATAAAAATAATTTGCATTAATTATAAATGGGTATTTAAATCATCTAAAGAAAAAAGTGAGGAAGAAAGCTCGAGTTGAAGATTCTATTTACAAATCATACATCGAAGAAGAAGCTTCATTTTTTTTTCTTCCATTATTTTAGTGATCATGTTAACATATCATTTGCAAGTACTGCACGTAATGACGAAGGCACTGATCAAGATGATTGTCCAGCGACTTTATCAATTTTTAAAAAACATGGATGGCCTTCTGGTAGATGTGTAGAAGAATGGCTGAGTGATAAAGATTATAATGCATCACACACATATATTCTTCTCAATTGTACTGAAGTTGCACCGTTCGTTAGGTAATGAACTTATACATCTATGTATCCATGTACTAAATATTTAATCATAAATGTAACATTTGTCTTATAATTGCAGCATTTATGAATCACAGTGTCCAAACGGCGATATCAACAAAGAATTCGCTAGTTGGTTTACTAATTATGTTTTTGATCCAACAAATTATGTTGTGGACGAAGGATTGAAACATTTCGCAATAGGACCAAAAAGAAATGTCAACACATATCCAATATTCTTTGTTAATGGATATAAATTTAACACTAAAGAACATGGTGCTGAAAAATTAACTGACAATAGCGGTGTATTTGTGAAAGGTAGTGACGATCCAAACGACCATATACATGATTTTTATGGCGTGCTAAACCAGATTCTGCAATTGACATATTTCACATGACCCGCGGAAGAAGTATTTTTGTTTAAGTGCAACTGGTTCAGCAACGTTTCGGGTTCTGGATTAAACGTGCACCCAAAATATAATCTTATTGAAGCGAGACATACTTCCCGTTATTATAAGTACGATCCTTTTGTACTTGTCAAACAAGCTCTTCAAGTTTATTATGCTCCTTATCCATCTACGAGAAGAGACAAAACAGATTGGTGGGCTGTTTTCAAAACAAAGGCAAGTTTTACTTTTGACGGACGTAATATTGTCGACGACAAAGCTTATCAAGCAGATGTCGACGAAAATCCAGAAGTAGTAATAACCGATGATCAAACAGATTTTGGACCTCTAAACAATGAATCAAACACATTAATTGACGTATTTGAGACTTCAAATGAAACAAATATGGAGGAGGAAATGGAGCCAGAATCTGAAAGTGATGAGGACGACTAACCAATAATCCTCATTTTAAAAAGGTAATTTTATGTTTGTTTTTAGTGAAAATTAGTGTCACATCCCTATTATGTTTCAAAATTAGGCTCACATCAGATCATAAACTTATTGTAAATTTGGTCTCACTTTTCATTTTTACGTGTTATTCATAATATTTGCATACATGTACGCAAATATTCTGAATGAATATTTGCATACATGTATGCAAATATTTTGAATTTTTGCATACATGTAGGCAACTATTCTGATGAATTTTTGCATACATGTACGCAAATTCCTGAACAAATATTTGCATACATGTATGCAAATATTCAAAATATTTGCATACATGTATGCAACTATTCTGATAAATAGTTGCATGTATGTATGCAAATATTCTAAAATTTTGCATACATGTATGCAAATATTCTGAACGAATATTTGCATACATCGATGCAAATATTCAAAATATTTGCATACATATAGAATCATAACATTTCCTACTCATGTTATCTCATACCTTGTTTTTACATAGCTCTTTCATGTTTATGCTATATACGTTATGTTGTTACCTGTAACAGGTGATGTCACAAGGTGGTGATGAGGGTGCTTTTGTTGGACTTATCTCGTCCTGTAATCTGGCTTAAGCCAAAAGCCAACAGAGGGTAAATACTAATTTTTAGTATAAATTTAATTCAAGCACAATAAATTATATAAATTTTTGTTCGAATAGACTTTTTTTTCGTTTATCACAGGGGGTTTGAGTTGGAGTCGTCTAACACAGTCTTGAAGATATCTAGACATGCATATCAGGCTCGCACGACTACATGTTGGCCCACATGGACGTCGGTACCCGACATTGTGAAGGAGACTATATGGCAGGATTTTCTGGTATGTGTGATATAACATTTATTATGTTAAGTACTCATGCTCTTATTTGATAAGTTCATATATGCTATTTTTTTTTTTTTAAATGCAGGGTTCAGTGGATCTGTAGGAGAAAGATTTAGATGTCGTCAAGCACCACCGAAATTCTAAAGTGGCAAAAAATTATAGAGGGACAATGAACAGTTTGAAATCAGGTGGGAAAAAACTGAATTGGATAGGCGAATCAGTGTGGGATGAGTTGCTTGCTTATTGGAACAATAATGAGGATTTTCTGGTAAATTTACTGCATATTTAATTTAAATTATTCTACTCATTTAATATGTGATTTGGAATAATACATTTTTAAAAACAAATTAAATGTATAGGCCTCGTCTAAGAGAAATGCAGCTAACAGAGCAAGAATCCTGTTACGCATCGAGGTGGGTCGAAGTCGTTTCAGCACCATCGAGAGGATCTGGTATATTTAGTAATTGCATCGTTTAAATTTAATAGTTGATTTAACTTTAAGTTATAATTTACAAACACACACATATATGTATATGCATGCTTATTTTAGGAGAGAGCGCGTATGGCTCTTGTGTCGTACTGGGATGTTTTCGAGCATACTCATGCACTGAGTCAGACTGACGACACAGGCTCAGTTTCATACAGTTGGGACCATGATGATAAGGCGCGTGAGCAATATGTAAGTATAGAATAATTAAGTTATAGGTATAATTTAATTAAGATAGTGTTATCTAATTTCATTTGTTCTATGTTTAACAGGAGAAATTTCAAGCACATAAGGCGCAGTTACTGGAATCTACTGGGAGGACTGAGTTGACCAAGGAAGAGGAGGACATGATAGTTGATGCTGTCATGGATAAGCTCACCCGGAACAGACGAAACAGTTATGGAAATCTAGAGTTAATACTCAAATTATTTTACATCACACATGCAGAACAATTATCTATCAACTCATTTTACATCACTCATATAAAAAATATTGGTGAGGTTAAGAGTATACCTTGAGGATAACCATGTAATTTATTTATATAATTTATTTATTTCCGAAATGTTCATAGTTTTGCTTCTTTCAATTTCGATGTTATCCAATACTGATTGTCTTTGTAAAATATCAACTGCTTCAAATAAATTTATATGCAAATATCATTATATGATGGGACTAAAGTGCAAAACTATGAACATTTTGTGCTTTAATTTTTGGAATAACTAAAAAATATTTTCCATTACTTAATATATTCATACAAAAATAATATGGTTATTAGAAAATTCAAAGTAAAATAATCAGTTACTTTTATACAAAGTACTTTCGAATTCATTTAAAAGTACATTGGAATGACATCTTATTAATGATAAAATAAGATCATTTAGTATAAGTAAAACAAAGACAACAATGTTGTTAATAAAAAAATTATGATATGACTAATTATACATGTACTTGTAAATGATTCAGGTTAGATCATCTCAGGAGGCGTATCAGAGGGCTCAGGACAAGGAAGTAATCGAACAGCTAAAAGCAAAAATTACGGAGCTTCGTGAGCGTGGGGATCGGCGTGACCAGCAGATGGAGTTGCTTAGTCAAAAGACAGCGGAGTTCATTGCCCAGTACGGTACGCCACCTTCATCTTCCGGTGGAGAGACTTGATCAGGTTAGCGTATGGCCATGGTTGTGTTTGTGTTTTGAGAGTTGGTGAGGCTTGCTACATGTTTGTTGTATATATTGATGGTTTGGACATGTTATGATGCTTTGGTGATGGTATGGTGTGTTGGTTATGATGTTTGGACATGCTTGTGTTGTTTGGGCTACGTTTGGACATGGGTTATGATGTTTTGGAGACGTATGTTATGTAAATATTGGTTAGTTAATGTGTTTTGTGTTTGATTTTTATTTTTTATTTTGATTGGGTGTATATATAGTTCAGATTTTGGGTTATATGCTCGGATTGGAGCAGTTACGATGGTTGTATGTGTAGTGTGTGGCTTGAAGAGGCAAGTCTGAAATCCGGAAAAAAAAAAACACCCAGATTTCCAACGGTGAGCAACTGACTACTGGTCATTGTATATCAACGGTTTTCAACGGCGATAAACGGCTATTTTGCAACGGTTTCCATCCTTTTCCAACGTCCCTTTGATCAGAAATATGGGAAACGTGGTCATATCTACCAGTTGGAAGTCATTGGAAAATAGGCGTTGTTTGCATTGCTAGTCGTTGGAAACCGTTGATCTATATACCAACGGGCTGACCAATGGCCTCCAACGGCGTTTCCAACAGCCGCTAATGGCCCCTGGCCTTTGGAAACTACTATTTCTCTTGTAGTGACAATGGTCCTCTAGTTAATTATGATAACAAAGTTCTTTCCATGATTATGTTTATAGTGCACATGTTTCACATCATCAAGTGCAGATGTTAATTTGACTTATGGTATGTCTTGTTCTAATGTATTGAAATAGTCCTATCTCTTATAATTAATCTATTTTAGCTTCTATTTATCTTGGAGATCATTACTCCCATTTATAATTGATTTTTTATAATAAGTATAAAAGTTCTTTATACTATTTCTTCGTATCAAAGTAATATATTAATATTCAATAAAACGTCCTAATGTATTACTTTTAGAAAAAATTAATAATATATATGAACTATGATGGTTGGCATTTGCATATTGCTATGATCAGTGCAGTTGTATATAAATATCTGTAGTTTTCATTGCTAATATTTCAGGTTTAGCTAAAACTGAAAGCATGGATATTTTCTATTATTATTTTGGAAGGTACCATAATGTTCTTTTGAAATTTATAATGATTTTTTACGTAATTCCTCTAGTTTAGTATAGAGTCCAATCCTTTACTTCCCATGTTCAGTATGCATTTAGCTATAAATTTTCTTTACATGCCTAAACAAAGCTTTATATCTAATCACATACCCAATCGTTAATTGTTGGGGAATGCAGATTAAGGATCTTAAGGCAAACTAAACACTAGAGGGAGGTGAGTAGTGTTTGATGAATTTTACAAATTTCTTGTTATATAGAATGCAATACAAATCACAGATATAATGATGATCACAGAATCAAACACAGATGCAGATAATGATAAATAAAAGGCAATAAAAAGAAAGAACACAACGAAATTTTATACTGGTTCGGAGTTACCCTACATCGAGTCCCACACAACTCTGGGTTGATACAGATTTCTTTTCAAAAATAATCTTCAATTATATTCCTCGATTTCAATGGCCACGAGGTCCACCGCCACTTGCTTTCGAGCACAGGGAGCTCTCTAGATTTACCTGGCTACAAGATCACCTAATTGATTTATGGGCCACAATCGCACCGGCTAGTTGATTTGAACGGGCTATAACCGAGCATTATCAGTATCGATTTTGGTGGATAGACGAGATAGAACTTGATCTTACGATTTTTGTTTACAAAAAGCCTATACTTCTTGAGTAGCACTTGAATCTTTGAGAGAGTGTAGTAGAGAATCAAAATAGATGAAGTTTGATGTGATTCCCTTTGAAATTTGGCAGAGTATAAGTATATAATTTAAGAAATTAAGAGTTTTAATGAAAAGAAGATAAAGGAGGAAGAAGATAATGAAATTGAATCATAAAATTCGTTCCTGAAAGTCCATTTATAGTTTCCCAATAATCATTTCCTTTCAGAATAGTTTTGAGATCAAAAGACGCAACTTTTCAAAATTTGAATTCGAAAACTAGCGGTCACCATGTCGACATGATGGGTTACTATGTCAACATGCCTTAAGAAAAATTAAAAATTAAAATTTTCAAATTAAGGCATGTTGTGTATAAATAAATTCTGACAAATCTTGAGTTAAAACAAACTATTTCCCTATATATTAAAATAGAGTGTTCAAAGTAAAAATATATGTTAAAGAACATATATAAAAATGATTTAAAAACATATATAAGAATTATTTAAAAATATAAATGATATTAAATCATATATACAACTATGAATAAAAACATAAGAAATATTTTGAACTTAAGATATAAATATAAGCAAAGAAGATTTAAAACTTAAATACTTAATATAAAATTAGTATTAATCATATAAATAAGAAATATTTGAATCAAGAGTTAAACTGTTTCAAGAAATAAAATATATATTTTAAAATTAGGAGTTAAAAAAAATTATAAACTAAGAAATATAAATTTGAAACAAGGAAGTAATTTTGAAATCAGTTTGAAAATAAGATAAGAAGATTAAAAATAGTCAAAAAGATTGAAATATGGATTCAGTGTTATTTCAGAGTACTAACAAGAAATCTAGACTCTATTAATTATTTTTTCTTAAACAATTGAACTCTTATTACTCATGAGTTTTCTATCTTGAAATCTTCTTCTTTGAAACCTTGATTCTCTAGAATGTACAATCTTCAATAATCAAAACCTGCAATATTTCTTATATATATATATATATATATATATATATTAGATATAAGGTGGTGCCTGACGCAGTGGTTAGACTACTCGGCTGGTAAATGGAGCGCGCAGGTTCGAGTCTCGGCCTCTTCACATATGTGAGGGAAAGCTGTGCGCACTAATCGACCAGCCCCAGAGCCCGGAAAGCCGTGAGAATAGTACCAGGATGGGAGACTGACTTGGGAAGTCCTCTCGCGCTTGATTACAGGAGCCTTTGGCACTGGGTATCCACCTTTATATATATATATATATATATATATATATATATATATATATTCTAGATAATAGTGTTAGTATATATTTTATAATAATAATAGTTAAATAAGGTTGTCGTCATCAAAAGCACTTTCACTAATATCTCATTCCTAACATTAATACCTTGTGATGCTAGCCAAAATAGAGGCAAATTGATAATTCATCAAATTGGGATAACAAAATAAATAATTGTGTCATACACCATGACAAATTTCAACATATTTCATAAGTATTCTTGTTCTTCCATCTGATTTTACTTAAACTCATGTAGTTCCATACATACTTTTAAATGAATAATTGGTCCATTATGGAACATGTAAGAAAATTATATATATATATATATATATATATATATACTTATTTTGTTGCATGTAATTGCTATAGGTTAAAAAATATTACACCATAATATAATTTAGTTGGACAATTATTCAATTAAACTAATTGATTGATTCTTTAATTATTCAGTGATTCAATAAACTAATAATTTTTTTTACATATTATTAACACCTTTGTTACGTAGCCGATTTATTATGGAGGTTTATGCATGTATAACACAAATTTTGAAAAAATCAATTTGGTATCTATAACTATATTTTGCTAAAGGAAAATTAGTCAGTAGTTGCATTTAAATGACGATATATTTGATGCACATGGAATGTTTTTTGGGTATTAATTCTTAATTTAGCAATAAAATAGGGCTAGACACCATATAATATGCATGTTAAGTTCCAAGTTCTTTCCATTTCATTTTTTTCATTAAATTTAACTTTTTTCCAAAAATTTATTTATAAATATATCATTTCACACTTGATTGTTTATATGCATTGCATTTATTTTTCCAGTGCATTACACCCAATCTTAAGCATATAAATAATGCGTTATTTAAATAATAGTGACTGAATGTACATGTTCACTGTCACAAAACTTCCATTGTGCATGCATTAGAAACATAAACATTAATTTGCATGACAAACAGTGATACTTTATTAGTTATAATAATTTGCATGTGGCTTCTGTTCCATTAAATAATTGTAAAGGAGAACCTTTTAAAGATCTCTCTTTAATTCTACATATTATCTGTATTTTGCTTAAAACTTTCAAGATATTTTGTATTGGATATAAAATTCAACCCATAAGAAAAAACCTGATCTTTACCTATCTTTATCATTATTAATAGCTGCAATATGTTTAGTGTCACACTTTATTGCTGTTATCATGAGCTATCAGAACTAGCTCTATAAAAATATTATCAAATTTCATTATCCCTTAAAAATCAAATCTAATGCTTAAACTTACTTATAGTTTCAATATATCACTTCTTGCTTAAAAATAGAATCCAGCAGTTAAACTTCTTTGCAAATTTAAAATATGTCTCAATACTTAAAAGTAGAATCTTACAAGTAAACATCATTTACAAAACCGTTATATATCAATTAATTGTATAAATAAAGATTCAAATGAACAAAAAAATAAATAGATGTTGCAACTCAAAAATAAAAAAATAAATTTAGTAGACATGATTTCATCATAGAAATGTGGTTAAATATTTGTGCAAATAATTCTCTTGAATGTATTAATCTTATATAATTTGTAGAAAAACAATTCACACGTGAAGCATACATCTGCATCACGCGCAAAGCGTGTGCTGTAATGTTCTTAATAATGAATGATGTTTTACCCAGTCGTCAATTCAATATTAAACCGCTCTCTTATTAATTTTTTGAAGTTTTTCATTCTTTTCATGATTGTCCCTAAATATTATACTTAAAATCTTCAATATTTATTCACTATTGTAATTATAACACTGTTTATGTTGGTTCCCTCTTTTATTATTTAACATTTAAATACCAAAATTTAGTAAATTTTATAATATAATATTTCTTTTAGGTTTCCTTACAGTATTTGACAATTAAGTATATACTTAAAGATTAATTAGGAGATAATAAGTTAAAACTATTCAAATTATGAACTAAACACGTTGTATTTGATTTACGTTTAATGAATGAAGGCGTGAATCTAGCGATTCACTACCTTTTTGCATCAAAAAAAAAAAAAAAAAAAAAAAAAACTATTCAAATAAACAACAAATAACAAATTTATGTTGCTGGTCTAATAAATTCTAAACAATGACAATTCAACAAGCATGTAACATTTATATTTTCAAAATGGTAAAGCTCATTTTTTATTTCAAGTTTGCATAGTTTAAAATTTTGACAATTATATATAAATTGTTACAATGTTGTCATTTTACCTTTAAATGTCAACATTCAATAACTATTACAATTTTTTGTCGACTTCTCCTAAATTTCCTTATATTTTTTTTTACATTCATGTTTATGTAAGAATTTATCAAGTGGTCTTTAAACGTTTCCATAAATCTAACTAACAAATACCTATTTTTTGAATAATAAATCAGAAGAATAGCAAATAACTATGTTTAAGTCATATTTATATGGATAGAAATGGTTAAGACGATGTTTCGTTCAAGTCTGTATAATTAAAGTGCATTGTTATTGACACTTCATTTTCTGTTAAGGGAAGGCCAAATTTTAAGGACATCCACTTTTTTTAAAGTGTTAAGGGAGGGATCAATGTAGGTGATTATATTTTTTTTTTTTTTTTTATTTTTTATGTTTTTACCCTTACTTCTAAAAATTACTCACCATAAAGGCAAACTTTATTTATATACCGAAAATTCCTTAACACACACACCATTATTTTTTCTTTAAATTTTATTACTAAATTACCATTTTCTCATAGTTGCTTTTTCAATACATCTACATATAAAAAATCAAATTATTCTTAAAAGTATTGAAATTTGATACAAACTAGATATGTTAAGGAATTATTTAATAATGAAATCTAAAATTTCAATTAAGAAAACATTCATAAATAATGGTCTAATTAAGAAGATTTGATTTTTTTGTAAAATTACAGTAATTTTGTTGAAATTGATTTTTTTTTCATAAAGTTAATAAAAGTTGCAATATTAGTACAAGAAGTATATTTCATTCTGTAAAATTTTACTCAATTTGATGCAAAGAGTTTCTAATTTTTGGTAACTGTGTTTTAAGTTTGAAAAAGGAAAGAAAAAGAAGATGAAAACATGGATATTCTAGCAAAAGAAACGGTGTATGTAAAGTAATATATGGTGTATATTAGTTTATTATAATTTTTGGTATATGTTTAACAATTTTTGGTGTATAAATAGAATTAGCCAACCGTAAAATCGTAAGTCTCCTAAATCACAAAAAACCCAAATTAAGCCTAAATGGATAAAATGTAAAAGTACATTTATTTGTTAAGGGACTACTTTCTTCCTTGGTACTCCCCTTAACAATTTTTGAAAAAATAAAAAATTGGTCTTCCCCTAACAATATTTGGAGTGTCGATAACAATGCCCTAATTAAAATATATAAATATTTGTCTTTAATTATCTTAATCCTCTAGGTTCATGTTTATAAATTTTGAGTATTGTTAATATCACTCCAAAAACAGATAAGGGCGGATCATATTTTATTTTCACTCCATTATAAATTAAATTGTTAAGATAGGGGCCAAACACAATGGAAAAATAAATAAAAGAACCTGATTTTACCCTCCTTTCTAATACACAAGACATGGTAAAAATCGACAAGAACATACTGAAATTCAGTACAAAGTTTCGAAATAACATGTAGAAAATAGATGATCGAAAACAAGCCTTCGTTTTTTTAGTAAATTGTTACCTTTTCGATAATTTCTTTGACAAATTCAACGTGCCGTTCGCTTTTTTGATTAAAAATCATGTTGTTTTCTTTTTGGAAGTTAGAAATTTCGTTAAAAATTGGTTACTTCATTGGAAAAAAACGATTATTTATTTATTTTGAGAACAAGATGATTAGGGTATAACGAACAGTAAAAGGTAATTAGGGTAAGGGGTTTTTAGCCTCAAGGACAAAGTAAACAAAAAATTATTCCATAAGGACAAGCGGGTAAAATTTTATCCATAAGGACAAATTTTAGTATAAAGGGAGGAATTCAGGCGAACACTATAATTCCTAATTCCTTCATTTACACTAAAATTTGCCCTTATGGATAAAATTTTAGCCTTTAGTCCTTATGGAACAATTTTTTGTTCACTTTGTCCTTTAGAGTATTTTCCCGTTAGTTTAGTTAGGGTAAAATAATAAAATGATATTTTGGTCTACATTTTATAAATTGTTAAAGGGGGTTTTGTTAAATGATCCCCCTAGTGAAAAAAAAAAAAAAAAAAAAAAAAAAAAAAAAAAAAAAAAAAAAAAAAAAAAAAAAGAAAGAAAGAAAGAAAGAAAGACCCTGATTAACCGGCATTAACGAGATGAGCTTCCAACATTTCAATTCGGACTAGGGTTTCTGCCTCCCTGACTTTCTCCGTTAACTTTTCAGTTTGCATTCATCATTTTCTCCTCGTCGCTTTCTACTTCCTCTGTTTCCCTTCCATTTTCTTCGCTACGTCCTAAAATCCCCAGTTTTCCCTTCGTGATGTTGGTCGCTCATGTTATCCTTTTCCAAATCCAAGTTCTTTACTTTCTTCTGATTAACTCGCTATTGTCGATTTGATAAGCTCAATTTTGTTTTCAAATCAGATCTACTTGCTATTCCTCGATTCCAAGTGTAGCAGCGTTGTTTCATTTCCTCGCTACCTGGCCTTATGAGTTCCTTGCGCTCCTTCCGATCTTTCCCTATTACAATCGACCTTCTTTTTTCATTCCCGAGTTCCATCTCGGCTGCTCGTCTCAAATTGCTCTCTGTCCTCTGACTCAGTTGCTCAGGGAATCTCAGAAAGGCGAGCCTGCTTCACCTTCGAGTGAAAAGTTTGGCTGTGGATCAAATCGTCTTTGGACATGCTTGCAGTGTATCTTGAGTTTCTGGTTAGATCTGATTGTGCAGCCTTTTTGGGTAGTGGTTTAGCTTGCAGGAGTTGGTTGAATTTGCCCTTTGCAGTCTGTTTAGGGTAAGTATCGTATTCTGTTGTTTGTGATTCGTCTTGAGTTGTACGTGTGTTGGTTTTGATTTAGTGTGTTGTTGGCATTTGCTCTTGGATGTTTGGGTTGAATGTTTGTTGGTTTGACGAGCCGTTGTTTGTGCATTGATATTGGTCTGTTTCCTGGTGATGATTGATTTCTTTTCCCTGTGTTTTTGGAAGTTAAGTCGTGATACCTCTTGTCAGTAGATGCCCATTGGTGATTGCCTCGTGCAACTCTGTGTTTCATAAAAATGGTCGCCCTGCGTGGTGTTAACTTTCAGTTGCATTTTCTGTTTTCTAAGTCAGACCCCTCGTGGTGATATACTAGTTAATTCTATGTTGTTTATGTTGTGGCTTAACTATATCCATGAGTATTTACTACGCCAGGCTGTTTATTCTACCTGTGAGAGTGATAGAAACGATAAATGCTTCCCTTTGCCATTTTCTTTGGCATGGAAATCCCTACTCGAAGAAGCTAGTTCCTATTTCATTTAAGAAGGTGTGTACGCCGTTTGGTAATGGAGGCCTGGGTGTGATGAACCTTAGAGAGTGGAATAGAGCGGCTATTTCAACTAGAATTGATAAGATATTCAGATTTGATTCCAATCTTTGGGCTTCATGGTGCAGGCTGAACTTAATTAAAAAAGATCATTTTTGGACGATGTTAATTCCGTCAGATTGTAGCTGGACGTGGCGGAAAATCTTGAAGCAAAGAACGGCATTCCTTCCGATATTTCAATGCAGTTTGATGAATATGAATAAATTATCATTTTGGTTTGACCCTTGGTCTGATAAAGGGAAAATTCTTGCTACTAGTGTGGACGACAATATGAGATATATTGCTAGAATTAATGACAGTGCAAAAGTATCTAGAGTAGTGGTGAATGGTGCGATTGTTCTCCCTCATTGTAGTTCGGCGCAGGTCTCTGTTTTGTGGCAGAATATTATGCAAGCTGTTCGTCCCCCATCATCATCTTATGCTCACTGGAATGGAAAAGATCACAAGGTAAAAACAGTGTACAATGAACTGGTGAGGCAAAATTGTCCATTTATTTGGGCCACTAGGGTATGGATGACAAACAGTAAGCCAAAAGAGAACTTGCATATGTGGAGAGTGCTCCAAAATGGCTTGCATACCAGAAGTAAACTTCTTGAAATGAATATTATACAAAGTGATGAGTGCTTGCTATGTCATAACCAGTCAGAAACACTTAGGCATATGTTTTTCGAATGTGAGTATACGGCTTTTGTTTGGAAGAAGGTGCTGTTTCACTTTGGGCTGCATGATCCAATGGCATCGTCTGCTGAAGAATGGTACTTAATTTTCAAATTCACCAGATGGAAGAACATTAGTGGATGTTTGCTTTTAAAACTTTTGAAGAAGACTTTGTATCACGTGTGGATGGAGCGGAACAATAGGGTGTTTAGTAATATATTAACTGATAAACATGTAATGGTCCGAACTATCTTACGTTGTATTTGATGGTTAAGTTGTTAATTCTGTTTTTGTAAGTGTATTGAGTTATTAATAAAGATGGTTGGGGCCATTCAAACCCGCTTGCTATGCAAAAAAAAAAAAAAAAAAAAAGAAAAGAGTTACATATCACTACTAGTATTACCGTACAATGATGTGAAAAACCGACCGTTAAGTTATCTGATATCAATGGAATTTTTTTTATTAACTTTATTCTTAAATAAAAAATTAATGAAAAAATCGCTGTGTAAGCTAAAACAACGGAAATAAGTGCAAACTTGTGAATTCTGTTAATTAATATATTATGAATCATTACCAATTTTATAAAATGAAATAAAAAATCAAACAAATGTTTGTTTATAACACATCATTATATTTGTGAATTGTCAATTATAGAAGATAAACAAGTGTGCACTAATTTCATAATTGCGATTGTCTCTTACTTTCTCACTGTTGGCTCGCTTTTTGATCAAGCCAGCCAGGATCATTCGTAAGAGGAAAGCAGGAAAGCACGTTCCCCAAGAATATGAAGGATCGGATTGCGCACCATCATCTCGTCCAGTATCGGATCGCGCACCATCGTCTCGTCCAGTATCGGATCGCGCACCATCGTCTCGCCCCCATCTCATCAGCGAACGACACATCGGGGCGATCCGATTCAAACTTATATTGTTGCCCAGAGCGAACCGATCCAATCCCATGGTGCATGGCGAACCCTCTGACCCATTCAAGCGCGAGCTGGTCTTCAGCGATCCGAATCGCACGGATCTGGCGACGCGTGTCCCTAACCGTCATCTGGACCAATTCTCCCCATCTGCACTATCCGATTTTCAAGCAGATCGCGACACCTGTCCACAACAGCTAATTTGACCATTTCCTCAACGGTGGCGATGCGATCCGATGTTTTCGGGATCTGTGCCACGTGTTATCACGACCCGCCTGACAAAATCAGCTATAAATAGCCCAGAGCTTGGCATTTTTCGGGATCTTTTTGGCAATATTGAGTGCTGAATCCGCCATTATTGTCAAACTACTGAAATATTGAGAGAAATCCTTGTTGTATTAGCTTTCAAAGCATAATCAATAATATATAAAGTGGACGTAGGCTCGTTAACGCCGAACCACTATAAATTCTGAGTGTTATTTTCTTTATCCTTGTTCTTCATTTGAAATTCTCAACTGTTCATAACAATTTGGGTGTTAGGTCCAAATTTCGATCTAACATTTTTGGTGCTTTCACTGAGAAATTCAGTCTTAAAGTTTCACTATTCGCTTCTTAGAGGATTCCAGCGATTCGGATATCATGGCTGGAAAAAGATCTAAAGCTTCGCAGACCAACGAAACGATTGAAGAGAGTGTGCACGAACTGGGCAACGAAGAAACTCTGGATCGCGGAGCGCAGGGGGCGAACCGACCCGACGAATACACCGCGTTCCGAGTCGATGAGAACGGGACGATCCGTGCCACTGAAGGGGTTGTTACTCGATCCCGATGTAACACCTCGCAGCCTCCGCGTACCACGACCACGAGTCGATCTCAGGGGGGCGCAGCGAATCGCCCTCCACGAACCGCAGCTATCCGAACTGATGGTCAGACTACAACTCGACCTGGAAAAGAACCTATGACCCACTCCTATCGTCCCGGAACCTCTGCTCGACCCGGTTCAAGCTCTTTGCGCATAAGAGAGAGTGATGATGACCACTATGATCCTGCTGCTCCTGTCACTGAGGGGGATCTCTCTCGCTTCGCCGAAATGTGGGATAGGTTGTTTGATGAGTTGGCTGCCCAAAGGCAGGAAAGTTCCATCCTGCGGCAGAATTTGGCGGCTATGGATAGAAGACTTGATGAGCTAGCAAGGCAAAGAGCATCACCGGTTCGTCCACTCACCCCAGTATATTCTTCTTCGTCTGAAGAATCGCCGAGACCTCCGCGGCGGCCGTATGAGAGAGCCGAAAACATAGAACAGCTTAGGTTCAGGATCCTGCCCTCACAGGAAGAAGAAGAACTAGGGGCGGGGCCCACAAACCGTAATGTGAATGGTCAAGCAACGGCTCTCAGGACTCGAGATGTGAACAGTCCTGTGCATAACAGACCACCTCAGCCCCGTCGCCGCACGCATACTCATGATAACAGGGGGCAGCGAAGCCCTGTTCGAGCCCCGGATTTTGTGGCTGCTTCCCGAAGAGAGATCAGAGAACCTCGTCGGGCCAGAGGCACTGACCCTGAACCTCCTTTGACCAGCGCAAATGTTGCAGCCATGGTCCACCAGATTCTGGCCGACAGCCGCGGACAGCGGAACGAAGATTGGGGGATCGACCGCAGTCATACTCCTTTTACTGACGATATTTTGGATGCGACTTTTCCAAGGCGTTTCAACATGCCACAAATGAACCGATATGCGGGAAGATCTGATCCTGTCCAGCACCTAATGAGATATTCTTGGTCGATGACCGCTGCCGCCGCTTCTGACGTGGTTAAGTGTAAAGCGTTTCCCATATTCCTGGAGGACGTGGCTTTGTTATGGTTTACTCGCCTGCCGGCGAGATCGATTTCTAGCTTCAGGGAGCTGAGCGAGAAGTTCATGGAACAATTCTGTATCTACGCACAGAAGACAAAAAGCGTGATCGATTTATTCCTTGTCAAACAGCGACCAGGTGAGAGTCTAAAGATGTACCTGGATCGTTTCAATTTGGCCGCCACTGAGGTTAAAGATCCTCATGAACCGACCATTGTCGCAGCACTGATTGACGGAGTAGATAAGGACACTGAATTCGGGAGGTACTTGGCAGGCAAACCGCCCCCCACTAGAGAGTTATTCTACGAGAAAGCCAACGTACATCTACGCCGGGAAGAAGTATACGCAAACCGAAAGGTTAAAACAACTGATAAGGAGGAAATTCAGAGCAATGTCGCCATCAAACAGACTGGAGACAGCTCGGGGAAAGTTGAAGTTAACGTCGGAAATCAGAATCAGGGTGGTCGCCAGCCAGGTAACAACAATAACAATGGTAACGGCAACAACCGGAAGAGGGGCCGAGGGAACGACTCCCAGAGAAGGACTCGTCCCAGGGCCTTTGAAAGTTATACACCCATAAGTGATACTCTGGAAAATATCTTCATGGATGCGTACGAAGTCCTCCAGAATAAGAGGCCACCTCCTAGAGAGTCGACAGAGAAAGAGCGTGAGACAGGGAAGTTTTGTCTCTTTCATCAAATCCACGGCCATTCGACAAATGAATGTCATCACCTGAGGGATGTAGTCGAAGGGCTGCTTCGAGAAGGGAAGCTAGATGAATACAGAGTAACGCCCAGGGACAGGGGGCAAGCAGTGCAGGCCCCGAATCAGAATCAAAATCAACTTGCTGCTAGGCCGACTGCTCAGCAAAAAGGAAAGAATATTGTTATCAATACCGTGATCGAAGGACTTTATCTTGCTGGGCACAGTTCCAAAGCATTAGATCAATACGTCAATGCGGCCAAACAACACCTCGAGGTGGGGGAATGTAGCAACCCCGAGGACAGTATTCCGGTGAAGCAGCAGAAGATGATGACCGATGATGTTGTTTTCCGAGAACGAGAAAGCATCGGAGTCCATGCTCCAACTGAAGATCCACTTGTAATTACGTTACCCATTGGACCAGCCACTGTTCATAAGGTTCTGGTAGACAACGGGAGTTCCGTTAATATTCTTTTCAAAAAGGCCTTTGACCAGATGAATCTTGAAATAAAAGACTTGAAGCCCTGCCAAGGATGGATCCGTGGATTCAACGGAGCATCCACCGCTCCAATGGGTTATGTAGAGTTGCCAGTTACACTTGGGGAAGGAGAACGCCAGAGAGTGAGAATCCTTTCCTTTGTGGTTTTGGATGTTGAATCGCCATACAATGCCTTCTTGGGCCGACCGGCCCTCGCAAAGTTCAGAGCCTGTATAGCCCCCTGGTGCTTGTTATTGAAATTCCCCACAGAAGCTGGCATTGGTATCGTCAGAGGGGATCAAGTTGTTGCGCGAGCATGTTATATTGCCGAACTAAAGTTACTTCGCAACGGAGGGGATATCGAAACTAAAGGCACTTCTCCCCCTTCGGGGGCGGAGACCTTATAACAACCAAAGAGGGTAATCGTTGGAGAGTTGCCCAGAGAGATGCCCGAGGATATAGATCCCAGAGAGGATCAAGAACCCGGGGGCAGAATGGCGACTCCCAACGAGGCAACTGTGGATGTACCAATCGATGACAGTGACCCGGAGAAGGTCCTTAAGATTGGATCCCAGTTAAGTCCGAATCTTGCTGAAGAACTGACGGATTTCTTAAAGAACAATTTGGATGTATTTGCTTGGACCCACGCGGACATGTGCGGGATATCCCCATCAATCATGAGCCATTCTTTGAGCATTAACCTCAAACATCCTCCAGTAAAGCAAAAAAGGCGAATGCTGGGCCCAGAGAGGTCCGCTGCCTTGAAAGAAGAGGTTGGAAAGCTAAAGAGCAATGGGTTTATCAGAGATTCAACCTACCCAGACTGGATTTCGAACCCAGTCTTGGTAAAGAAGGCCAACGGGAAGTGGCGAACGTGTATCGACTTCTCGGATTTGAACAAAGCCTGTCCAAAGGATAGTTTCCCATTACCTCGAATTGACCAGTTGGTAGACTCGACGGCAGGTCACGAGCTTCTCTCATTTATGGATGCTTATTCAGGATACAACCAAATTCCGATGCATGTTCCGGATCAAGAGCACACTAGTTTTATCACTGATCTGGGATTATATTGTTATGTGGTAATGCCCTTTGGTTTGAAGAACGCAGGCGCTACATATCAACGTTTGGTCAACAGAATGTTTTATAACCAAATCGGGAAAACAATGGAAGTATACGTCGACGATATATTGGTTAAGTCCAAGCAATCTTCTCAACACACTACTGACTTGGCGGAGATGTTCGGCATTCTTCGAAAGTATGGAATGAAACTCAATCCAACCAAATGTTCATTCGGTGTTGCTTCTGGAAAATTCTTGGGATTCATTGTCAGTTCCCGCGGTATCGAGATTAATCCAGACCAGATCGCGGCAATCAGAAACATTCAGGAACCTAGGCAAATTAGGGATGTGCAAAGCCTTGCCGGAAAAGTGGCCGCACTAAGCAGATTTATCTCCAGGGCTACGGATAAGTGCATCCCATTCTTCGAATTAATAAAGCGAGGAAAACGCCACTTTAAATGGACACCTGACTGCGTAGAAGCATTTCAGAATTTGCTCAGGCACTTGGAGAAACCTCCGATTCTATCTAAACCAATAGATCATGAGGATTTATTCGTGTATTTGGCAGTGTCATCCCATGCGGTCAGCTCAGCGTTGGTAAGGGAAGAGGATAAGGTCCAAAGACCTGTGTATTATGTGAGCAAAAAATTGACAGCAGCAGAGCGTAATTATCCACGGATAGAGAAGCTGGCGTATAGTTTACTGATTGCCTCCAGAAAACTTCGGCACTAATTTCAGGCACATCCTATCACCATATACACTGATCATCCACTCAAGCAAGTTTTACAGAGACCGGAGGCATCTGGAAGGTTACTCAAATGGAATATTGAGTTAAGTCAATTTGACTTGAACTTTCAGCCCAGACGGTCAATTCGGGGGCAAGTGATAGCCGACTTCATAGCAGAGTTCACTGTTCCTGAAGAAGATATAGCAAACGAAGAAGTGGAACCTTCAAAGTTACTTTTTGATCCTAATGCCTGGAGATTGTATACTGATCGCGCTAGGAACGACGAAAGATCCGGCGCTGGAATAGTACTTGAAACCCCTGAGAAACGATTGATAACCTATGCCATCCGAATGGAGTTTCAGGCCACTAACAACGATTCTGAATATGAAGCTCTGATAGCCGGATTAAAGATTGCTAAGGAACTAGAAGTCACAAAGCTGAACATCTTCTGCGACTCCAAGTTAGTTGTGAATCAAGTCACTGGAAGATTCCAAGCTAAAAGTGCAAGATTGATTCTATACTTAAAGAAAGTGAAAGAACTGCTGAATGAGTTTGATCACTACAACATATCTCATATTCCGCGGTCAGAAAATCAGCTGGCAGACAAGTTGGCAAAGATGGCTAGTTCTGACGATCCTGAAGTGATTGGGCTAGCCCCCGTTGAAGTACTTCGGTCCCCCAGCATAGATCAGATGGAAATCGACCTAGTACTAGAGACGTAACCAGAAAGGGAGTCCTGGATGACCCCTATAAAGAATTTCCTAATGTATGGAACGCTTCCGACCAAGAAAAGCGAGAGGCGTAAAGTGATTCGTAAAGCCGCCCGATACGTTTTGCAAGGCGGAGTTCTTTACAGACAAGGGTTTTCAATGCCCCTCCTTCGGTGTGTAGCCCACGATGACATTAAACGTGTGCTGCAAAAAGTCCACGAAGGCGAATGTGGCGACCACACTGGAGGGCAAACTTTGGCAAAAAAGGTATTACGGCATGGTTATTTCTGGCCTACCATAAACAAGGATGCAGTAAGATATGCGCGACGATGTGATGCGTGCCAAAGGTTTTCAAAGATACCTAGAGCGCCTCCAAGTCAGTTAAAAACAATG
Source organism: Allium sativum (assembly GCA_030737875.1). Lineage (NCBI taxonomy): Eukaryota > Viridiplantae > Streptophyta > Magnoliopsida > Asparagales > Amaryllidaceae > Allium > Allium sativum. The sequence continues at coordinate 745,728,209 of CM060921.1, forward strand.
ATGAGTCCATGGCCTTTCGCTATGTGGGGAATTGATATCATAGGAAGTCTCCCCATAGCAAGGGGCGGAGCGAAGTTCGCTATTGTGGCCGTAGATTATTTCACTAAGTGGGTCGAGGCAGAACCACTAACTACAATCACAACTAAACGAGTGATCAACTTCATCGTGAGAAACATCATCTGTCGATTTGGGATTCCAAAGATTGTGATAACAGACAACGGAACTCAGTTCGATAGTGCTGAATTCAGAAATTTCTACCAAAAATACCACATCGAGAATCGGTACACCTCCGTGGCACACCCACAATCGAACGGGCAAGTCGAAGCGGCAAATAAAGTAATTAAGGCCATTCTGAAAAGAAGAATGAAGCGGGCTAGAGCCATGTCGGCTGATGAATTGCCCTTGGCACTATGGGCCTACAGGACAACATATAAATCGGCAACAGGACATACCCCGTTCTCCCTTGCTTTTGGAACGGAAGCAGTCTTCCCGGTTGAGATAAAGGTACCTTCTCATCGGGTGACCTATTATGATCTAATGACCAATAATGAATTGCTCCTTGAGTCCCTGGATATGATTGAAGAAAAGAGGGATGAAGCAGACCTGCGTGCCCTGAGATGCAAACAACAGGTCGCCCGATATTACAACAAAAAGGTCCGAGACCGAACCTGGGAACCCGGAGACTTGGTTCTGAAACGTGTCTTTCCACCCCCAACTCATATGGGAGCGAAGTGGGAAGGACCGTTCTCTATTCTGAGCAAGCTTGATAATGGAACCTTCAAGCTGGCAACCGTAGATGGAAAGGAAATCCCCAGAGTGTGGAATGCCCAACATTTACGACCATATTTAACATGAGAAGTTTCAAATTTATTCTTTTGCTTTGTTAAAAAAACTATGTACAGGGCATGACTTGCCTAGAACAGTCTGATTTCTTAAAGCAAGAGATTATAAAGTGGACGTAGGTCATGATTCGACCGAACCACTATAAAAATACTGTGTGTCATTTGCCTTCATTGCATCTTTATTTATTTGCCTGTTTATTTTTATGAAAATCAATGTGAATAGTGCAGGTACTCGAAGTCTGGTGCCAACCGTTCACCCCGAAGACTAATCGGAGGAACCTAAAGCCTTGGCAAAGGCTCCAACTACTTGTCCGACTAGTTTTAATCCACGGAGCATGGGTTAAAGTGTACACCTAGGATGAGTTTGATGAGCATGCATGATTGCAGACTGCTTGAAACATAAACTCTAACTCTCCAGAGAGAGAGAGAGAGAGAGAGAGAGTATAAAGGCGTCTTCGATTGAGCGCTGAGAAAGAGCTCCTTTCCCGCTGAAGGATCGGGGAGCGAGTGAATCGCTGAGCTCGAACTCTAACTCTCCAGAGAGAGAGAGAGAGAGAGTATAAAGGTATCTCCGATTGAGCGCTGCGAAATAGCTCCTTCCCCGCTGAAGAATCGGGGAGCGAATGAATCGCCAAGCGCAAAACTCTAACTCTCCAGAGAGAGGGACGGTATAAAAGCGTCACCGATTGAGCGCTGAGAAAGAACTTATTCCCTGCTAAAGGAACAAGGGCTGACTGGACTACTGTTATCCCATGAAATCTCCTATACCCCCGTATTCAGAAATAGGGGGCAACTTGCCGACTGTACTAATCAATCCCTAGTAAACCCCAGTCAGATGCTACGGTAACAACTGATTGGGGGGCACCATGCACTCATATGCAAACACTAAATTTTGATACAATAGTGTAACATAGCATGAACATTCTTCTTCCTGTTGATTGACTGGTTTATAATTATTAATAGTTGGCTAATGACTAAACATGGAAAGTTTCTCTGAATACAGGTACACAATGATGCAAGGAGAGATAAACCCTTGTTTATATACTGCGAATTAACAAAGTGAAAAACAACCTAGGAACAAAAGTGAGGACCAGTCTCACAATTACACTTCCTGGCCAGTGGAAAACCTAAAGACAAAATATCAACAAACAACAGACATCCTATTTACGCTTTGACCTCTTCTCTTGCTTCTGCCTATCCAACCTCTCCTTGTCGGCTTCAGATGGGTCCCCTTTCTTCCTCTTCCGCTTGTCCACGAGGGGAACATCCGACTCCTCTGAAGTCTCCTCTTCCACCTCTTTTCTCTTGCTTCTACTAGAGAGGGAAGCCGGGAAGTCATCGGGGTTTGCGAAGTGAAGCTGCCGGCTGATGGACTTGGGCTGGATTTTCACAATCATCCCAATTTTGGGATCGAATTCTGCAAGAGGGACTACGTCCAAAGCCTCATCTCCCACCTTCTTTGAAACCAACTCTTTCTCTTGTCTAGCTTTTCGGCTGGCCAGGGGTTCCTCGTCATCATCATCATCATCGGCCTTTTTGGTGCCGGTAATGTCCTCTTCGTCATCCACCTGACGACCATCCAAGTCTTTTAAAGCTTCGATAGTCTCAGCATCTTTGGGTACATCGGTGCCAGGTGCCGGGATGCTTCCTTCTGCTGTTGTGACCTCGACCCGCTCTGAAACATCAATACCAGCACCCGGCAGGACAGCCTCCTTCTCCACTTCTCTCTCTTTTTCAGCACCCTTGTCGGCGGGCTCGCCACCTGCATTACGAGAGACACACATTACTAATTCAATTGGTTGTTCTGCCAGACGACGACAATTCGCAATTGCTTTAGCAAATTGCGGGGAAAAGAGAGAGATACCTTCAGCAGATGCTCCCTCTTGAGTAGTTCCAGAGGCTCCAACAACCACGGGAGTTAGGCCCAAAGGGATTAGCGGATCATCAGGATGGTACTCCTCAACTCCGGAGGTTTTAGGTTTCGCGGCGGAACTGGAACCTTCGTCAATTTTGCTTTTACCTTTAGCCAAGGTTCTCTCCTTTTCCATTTCCTCCAGGATTAGGCGACGACCCTCTGCCAGGTCCTCGGGCTCGTTGTCTCTTAGGATGCTCTTCATCAATTCATCCTCATTGATCTCTTCGACCCCCAGTCTATGTTTTTCGCCCTCCACAATGGCATCCCATAAGTTGGCCAAAGTAACATGGTAATCCGGGATCCATGAGATGTTGCGAGTTTTGAGAACCTGGCCAAGGAAATCAAAAATCATCTCTTCAAACCCCTCAATCTCTTTCTCTCTTGCAAGGAGTTTGTTGTTAGAGGCGGTGGCCATTTCAATGGCGCTTTCAACGTTCTTTTCGGCGAGAGTTGCCCGTCTCTCCGCGTCCGCAACCTGGTCATTCAAGATCACCTTTTCTGCTTTTGCCAGAGCCAAAATTTCTTTTAGACTCGCTTTTTCCGCCTCCCAAACAGCCCTCTCAGCTTCAAAATGGCCTTGTGCTGTTTTCAACTCGATGTTGGCCATTTTTAGATCTTCAACCTCCTTCTTTAACGCCATTTTCTCTTGACTATTGGAGTCCAGCTCTGAATGAAAGCGCAGCTTGGCACTCTCTAATTCAGTCTTATAATTTTCAGCGTCCCTCCGTGCTAAAGCAAGCTGGGCCTGAGCATCTTCCAGGTCCTTCTCCAATTTTGTCCTAGCCCTCTCGTTATTTTCAAGTTTTGCTTTAGATCTGTGAGCTTCTATTTCAAGTGTTCGGATGACTTCCGAAATATTAACTGCGTGTTTTTTCATCATCTCGTATTGTCTGGCAACATGGCGGATGTGTCCGACAACCTCGCTATCCCAGTTCTTGGGGACCGGTTCCAAGGCTGGAACAAATGTCATCCGGTCAAAGAATATGTCTGGGAATTGTTCCCGAAGCTTTTCCAACCTGCCTTGAATTTCGGGACCATGCATGTAATCCCGCGACCCTGGGGGAGCCAACTCTGGCTGACTAGAAAGAACAACATCACTTCTCTCCTTTTCAGACTCTTTGGACAAATCTTTGCCCCTATCTTTAGATTCGTGATGCCTCTTAGATGACCGGCTGTGAGAAGGAGCACTCTTTGGAGGAGTTAACTCTTTAGGAAGCTTCTTTCCCCCTGTAGGAACTGCGGGGAGACTGGAAGGTTTGGTGGAGGTCGATTTTGGGGGAGATCGAGGTTGCAAGGAACTCGGCCTATGAGAAGGACCACGAGAGCGCTCAGCATCTGGGCGAAGGCTAGGGGTGCCCTCACGAAGAGAACGATACGAATAAGATTTCCTGCGGGACATCGCTCCTGTAAAAAAGAAAGAAGAGCATATTAAAACTTTGAATACCCACGATATAATAGTGCAGGGTCAGGCAGCGTGTGTGATGTGTGCATCCCATATAATTCCCCCTAACAGACCCGGGCCTGGAGACAGGCTCATCTGACCAGTTTCTCGTCCCCTAGTTGCAGCGATCGCCTCTTCGGAAGCAGAGAAGAAAGGTTCCTCTCCGAAGTCTTTTTCTGTATATACAATATCGGGTAGATGGATTTTATTTAGTTCGTCAAATAACTGCTCTTCCGTCAAGTCATCGGGAGCAGCGGTTTCAATTGGAGCAGAAATAGGAATTTCCTTGGACACATCACTACGGGCCTCATCCCCTCTGTATATGTTCAAGTCTTCATCGTCTTGGATGACTATCGGAGAAGGACTCTTGCGAAATTTAGTTGTTTCTACCGCTTGTGAAGTTCCCTCTCCCTCTGTTGGGGGCACGTACTTATAAGGTTTGCCGCCGGTGCCAAGTCCAAATCTTCTGTCTAGAAGGCGATGCTTATGAAGATTGTCGTCAGTAATGCATTTTTTGATCCTTAGAAAGTCGGATCTGCTTTGTGAAAGAATGGATAACCGATTGCTGTATAGAGGACCCTCCGTTTTCGGGAAGACATGATCTGTTTGAAACAAAGGAAAAAGCGGAAGAATGTTAATACTTAGACTCCTTGAGCAAGATATTCGATTATGTGATCAAAGCTTACTTGATTTTAGCCATCTTCGTGAGCATCCGGCCTGTCTCTTTATATAAAACCAGTCAGATTTAGGGTCCCCTATATTGCTGTACCCATCGTATAAAACCTTCCTATTCGCCACCGACTCAAAGAAGGAGAAGTTTGGAGTTGCCGAAGAACGGTGCTTGAAAAGAAAGAAGAACGTCAAATCTCTGAATTTAAGTTCGGCATGTAAGATCTCCGCATATGCAATGTACAGGGTATATAACGATGCGTAGGCGTTTGGATGGAGCTGCATCGGAGCGATGCCCAGTCGTCTTAAAGTTTCGATGGCAATCGGAGGGAACGGAGGGATGGCCCCTACCAAACACATGGTTCGGCTAATCGCCATATATCCTTCTGGAGCTAGGTGGGGTCTATCTTCACTTCCAGGCGTCAAGACGTCGTCCCAAGGAATTCCGTGTCTTAAACAGATTCTTTTAAGTTTTATCTCGTCCAGCTTGGATGCTAAAGAATCAGAAAATTTATCTATCTCAAGTGCGCCTGGGATCTCGTCAGGAGCTCGCTCATCAGCCTCAGAATCGTTGCTGGATGAAGTACTTTCTGTCGGATCTGATTCTGTGGCTTCGTACTCAGATCCAGAATCATCACCTCCCGGATTGATTGGAGGAATTTCAGGATTATACTGTTCAGGAGTCTCGGATTCCGCTTCTGCTACAGATCTTGAGGAAGAGTGATCGTTCGACATTGCTGCTAGGACGAGAAAATATGAACAATAAGATTAACACTACCCGTCCCCCGTGTGTGCAAGTGCCGGTGTGTGTGCTTGTGTGTGCGCATTAACAAAAAATAAAGCAATCAAGGTTATCAGAAGCATTAGTCGTCATATACAGTCAAATTATGAGGTCATTTAGTCCAGAAAGTCCAACGTCGCGGCTCTAGCCTAACTGTTCAGAGTTTTATGGTGACAAGGCGTTGATTAAAGTCTGAAATTTCTTCGTATCGTTAGCTATGAGACGGATCGCAAAGCAGAGGGATCACCCCTTTCGACTCGCAAAGCAGAGGGATCGCCCTTTTCGGATCGCAGGGCAGGGGAATCGCCCCTTTCGGATCGCAGGGCAGGGGAATCGCCCCCCATCGAATCGCCGGGCGAAGGGATCGCTCCTTCACGAACCGTTGCGACCCCCACGATACGTCCCTTTGCTGCCACCGCGATCTTTCGTCTCGCCACTCGCTTTCGTCTTCTATCCTTGACCACGATCCGAGTCGGCTTTCCTTCTCCTTCTTCCTCCTTCGTTTTCCTCCTCTCCTTCCCATCCTCGAATTCTGAGCTCTGCGCCCAATGGCCATGGCCACTTGGTGATTTCTTCAGAAAATTGCAAATTTCCACTGTTTCTCCCTCGAATCGGTCGTAAAAGCTCAGGAAAGTGCTACATTTACAAATGAGAATGTTTTCTATGAAGTTACCTTTCTAAAAACTGAGAGAATGCTTGAATTTTCGAAAGTTTGAAAAAGTTGGGTTCGTTTTTCGATGGTTAAGGCGAAACGTTACGGCAGAGGGAAAGAAGAAGGAGAGTGAAGAGGGGATGGTCGGCTTATATAGGCAACGGGGGCGACCGTTTGTCTCCCCTTCTTTGTCCTGCTCGATCCACGAAAGACCCATGGGCCGCGAACCAAAGGCCCACCACGACTCGAGGGGGGGCCCACTTCGTTCCGAGGACCAGGTGCACACCCAAGAAAGAAACGAACGTCTCGCTGACATTACGCGATTCGAAACCGCGATACGAATCGGTAAATTCAGAAATAAGGATTCTGAGAAAATCGCAGAAAAAGAAGAATTTTGTGACCCGCGATTCGATGGGAAGATACAATTTTTCGAAGCATGTTCCATCATCGATAAAACATACTTCGAGGGGGCAAAATGTTGGCTCGCTTTTTGATCAAGCCAGCCAGGATCATTCGTAAGAGGAAAGCAGGAAACCACGTTCCCCAAGAATATGAAGGATCGGATCGCGCACCATCGTCTCGTCCAGTATCGGATCGCGCACCATCGTCTCGCCCCCATCTCATCAGCGAACGACACATCGGGGCGATCCGATTCAAACTTATATTGTTGCCCAGAGTGAACCGATCCAATCCCATGTTGCATGGCGAACCCTCTGACCCATTCAAGCGCGAGCTGGTCTTCAGCGATCCGAATTGCACGGATCTGGCGACGCGTGTCCCTAACCGTCATCTGGACCAATTCTCCCCATCTGCACGATCCGATTTTCAAGCAGATCGCGACACCTGTCCACAACGGCTAATTTGACCATTTCCTCAACGGTGGCGATGCGATCCGATGTTTTCGGGATCTGTGCCACGTGTTATCACGACCCGCCTGACAAAATCAGCTATAAATAGCCCAGCGCTTGGCATTTTTCGGGATCTTTTTGGCAATATTGAGTGCTGAATCCGCCATTATTGTCAAACTACTGAAATATTGAGAGAAATCCTTATTGTATTAGCTTTCAAAGCATAATCAATAATATATAAAGTGGACGTAGGCTCGTTAACGCCGAACCACTATAAATTCTGAGTGTTATTTTCTTTTTCCTTGTTCTTCATTTGAAATTCTCTACTGTTCATAACAATTTGGGTGTTAGGTCCAAATTTCGATCTAACACTCACAAATGGCCGTATTATTTTTAAACACTTATTTCAGGTAAAATGGATAATGGTTTAAAGAACACTTATATTTAATTAACTATGATCATTCCAACAGGTAAAATGTTGCAGACACAGTCTGCATTGCTTAATAGTAAAAGTAGCTGTGTCACCGTCATGTATACATTCACTAATTATTATTTACTATAGTATGTAAGACTGTTTGTTGGTGGATGCTTTTTCATGCGTTGCCTAGTAAACTCTGCAAAGAATGTTGATTCCATCCCATTTTGGTATCCATGCTACTCAACTTCTCTAGAGACAGTCCCCGTCTACAGCATTAGCATTTGCTTTGCAATTTGGAGACCCTCTGCACAACAGCTTTCCGGCACTGTCGGAACACATTGAAATACACCGCCACCCGAAGTTGGTTAGCGTATTCATTTAAGTATAATGTAAAAGTTTTATCTAAGTGTCATCATCAAGACAATGATGAACGCCTCAAACCAAAGCATGGATCTATTCAAATTAAGTTCAACAAAGATTCAAATTGCAACAAAATATCACTAACCAAAGTAGCAATAATTCATCAGTTAAACACAACATCATACCACATCAAACAGCTCTCAGTCATAATCCAGGCAACATCGTCAATTTCCTTTCAGAGGTTCAGCAACTTACTTGCTTTAGGTAGAGCGCATCATGCAACTTCAATTCAAACAACTACTTTGATTCGGTAAATTACGCAACATTACGCAATACAGTAAACTGGAAGTGCCCTAGACAATTTGCAACAAACAAAATTTCTAATATATCCTTAAATAATTATCAAAATTCATTTCAAAAACAAATTTTACAAAACAAGATAATATGCTCCTAAAAGAAAATTGACAGAATAGACTTTTGGACAAAGTAGAATATAACCTATAACCAGCAGAGCACTTAACAAACAACGTAGAAGGGAAAGTATACATAACTAATCAAAAATAGATGGTGTTTCTATGTCCAATTTTTAAGCAAACAATGGTAAACCGTACAAGTCTAAAATTGAATAGCTAATAGAAGACAAAATACATAAGCTGATAAATATTCCTATTAGTCCACTAAATTCAGATATAAGATAACTGAATTTATAAATATGATTGAAGTAATTTCTTTAGCAAATAGAAGACAAAATAAATATGCTGACAATGAAAAACATGAAGAATGACCACCTTAACACGAAGGTTTTATTTTTCTCAAGTGCAGTTACTGCTTTGAAGCAACAGCCTTCCATTAGCAATTTTTTTATTTTAAAAGCTAAGTACAAACAAAAGAATCACATGTGTCGTTCAAAATAAAAATAAAGTACCAACAAAATTTTCACTAGAGTCTTAATTTCTATTCACGAACAACAAAAATAAACATTTTAATATCAAAACTTAACAACTCTTGTTCACAAACTACCAATCTTGCTCATAAGACTTGATAAACATTTTCTCCAGTTCTCAAATAGTTGCTAGGAATCTAACAAGTTCATCTAAATAATTCTACTTTTACTGTAGCATAAAACCACTCAAAAGTTGAAAATCGAAATTGAGAAGTCTATTTAGACAAAAAAATAGACAAGATATCACAAATTGATCACATGTAGCATACCAAGGCTTGCGTGTTTAGCTACATTTAGTAGATGACGTGTAGTTTGTTTGAAATCTCATCAGATATATTATTGCCTGCATAATATATGAAAATCATATAGCCAAAATAAATCATCTTGTTAAGCAATAGAAAATTGTGAATAATTTTATTTTTTCAATTAACTCTGATCTGAAAGGGAACAAAGTGCAGTTAAAAAGGGAACTGATGGATTTGATATATGTTTTACTATTTTAATTTGTGCTCCAAATGTTATTACAAGTTTACTCTATATCGATAAACGTGCTACTAGAATAGTTCGCTTTATACCAAGTCTGCACACACTTACCAGTGCACTACCTAATTTTCGCATCCAAGAATTACTAAGATTGATTACTTGGCATGATGCTAATAAATTTCTTGACCAATCGATCTGTTTATGTAATTTAAAATTAATTTAAGAAAATACGAGTGCAGATTGTAAAACACATATCCTACTCTGAAAATAATACATTCCAGCACAATACTCATTTGCCGACCTATGTGCAAACATAAATAGACCATGTGCACTTCAAAATCTATTCTAAATGTTTGAACCATTTTTTAAAGTTAGATAACTACAAATTTCGACCTTGGCAGTAAAAGCAATGATTTTTCGTGTCATATTGCTCTTAATAGTTCATTTACTTTCAAATATTTAATGCCAAAAATCCACATATATAAATATTAAAATTCAAGTGTCTTCTGCAATAGTGGAAACAAGTGATAATGTTGCATGTGATATAATTAATATTATAAAATTAAACTCAATAATTAAATGTTAACTTATTCAATCATAGCTGAAATTGACTGGATAATATATTAAGGGCTAACATCAAAATCAGAATCATACTAATTCAAAATCATACCTTATTCTTCAAACGACAAGCTGGTCACGGCCTACAGTTTTGGGGTGGGGGGTTTAGGATCAGTGGAGATCCGATGTCGATTCTGGAATTGATTTGTGTTAGCCTGCTTTGTGACCAGACTATCCAAAGCCGAAGAACTCTATCAGGAAGGCCACTCAGGGCTTGAGTATGAACTGCCAGAGATCGACATCTGCTTGGACGAAGTAACGATGGATGGGAAAACTCGTATTTCTGTGCACATAAGCTTCGGGTTGGATTCCACCATTTCGGATCAAGCTAAAGCGAATATTTCTGACCAACCAAACCGGATCGGTTAAACCGGATCGGGTCATCCGGATCGGGTAAACCGGATCGGGCCAACCGGATCGGGTTATCCGGATCGGGCCAACCGGATCGGGTCTCTACCCCTAACCGAATTCTGGGCAGTTGAAGACCATTTCCCCATGTTCTCCACTACTTCCGAGATTTACTCTGAAGCTGTCACGTGGCAACTCAACCCTAACCGAATTTCTACCTATAAATACACATACAACACATCATTTAAGGGGACTTTTTGGCCTCAAGGAAGCTCTATCTATTTCGGCCATGGCTACCAACGAAGAACCTTCATCCTCTTTAATAAAATCAATGAATTCGGAAAGTATTATTCATTGTAATTGAGTGCTTGAGCGTCAATACTCATTGTATTTGTAATTTCTGAATGAATTGAGAAGCTATGAAGTGGATGTAGGCTTGTTAACGCCGAACCAATTGATTTTTCTTGCTTTTTGTTCATGATTCCTCATTATTCTCTACAAAACATTATCAATTGGGTGTTAGGACCATTTTTTGGTCTAACATTTTGGTGCTTTCACTGAGAAATGAAGATTCTTAGCTTTTCGGGTTATTTATCTACTGTTTGGATCTCCAAATCCGAAGAGATAATCCACGTTTTCCATGCCTACAAGAAAAAATAAAAAGCAACGGGCTTCTCGCGAAAATGAAGTGAGTGCAGAACAACTGGATGACAAGCAGGCTGCAGGTTTCGCTCCAGTCACTGGTTCAAGCGTGCCCGGGTCGGGTCGGATCCGAACCGACCCGATACTGACACCTCGATCTGACCCGATCCCCTATCACCTCCTCGAATGAGAGCCCAGTACTCCAAGTTTTTGGCAAGCTTTATCATCGGATCGGATGTGTACCCCCGACCTGAGCTTCAAAAGAGTGGCACCACGAATCGGCCCGGGGACAGTGCTCCGACCCGACCCGTTGAGCAGGAATCGAATCCAGCTGCTGTTGATACCCCGATCCGACCTGGTGATGCATCTCTGAACCGAAGTGGGTGCCCCGAACCGAACCGAGGAAATGAATGTTACCGATGGTGCATCCATGATCCGACCCAACGTGAAGGCACTCCCGAGCTGCAATTTGAAGGGATGATCCGATCCGAACCGAAATAGCTGTTTTTTGGGAAAAAATACATTTTTCTGATCATTTCAGAAAAGGCTCCATCGTCCAAAATCAAAAAAATCGTGCGGTGCCCACATTTTCGACCTAACCGGTTAGGTCGATCACCGCCGGGACTGTGGGGCCCCGGACCCTCACCGGCGCTGCGCCCGGACCCGCTGACGGCCTCGCCTTCGGCTCGGAGCACGGCTCGCCTTCGGCTCGACATATATTTTGGCTAATGGTAGTCATTAAAGCTTGCCAATGAAGATTAGACGGATAATCTAAGAATATGACAGCAAGATGGCAACGACTGGGATTCTTCCGAGAGCCATGACATTTACTTGCATCAGTAAGCCAATGTGAGGAGCTGTCGATCAGATTCAGCTTACTATCAATGATTGTATACAATACAATGCTTGTCCTACAGCAGCTTCCTCTTCCATAGCACTGATAGTGTATAAATTTCACTGATGCAACTACTGTTTCCCTAACGACCAGTGATTACCTTATTTATGTGACTTAAACCTATCCAATCGGCGGAGTACCGAATGACGGTTATATAGAATAGTCCGAGCTCTACTCCAAAGATGATTCATATGATCTTAGTGACCGTGATTGTCAATAATGGGATACCAGAAAGCAGCTATGGATCCCAACATTCCAAAGATACACTTTAGTTGTAAGATGCGATGAATGAAATATGTCCCGCGGTTCACCTCCCGAAAAACTTGGCTAACCTTTCCAGTGGCTATTTGCTGCCAACCACATCGATGAAGACTGATTTCCATCGAATAAGGGTTAGGTCAACATACTTTAGTGCCCAGAGTTAGTTACTAGTTGAACCACCATACGCCATGATTGGACCTACGGATCCTTTCCCGGATTATAGCAACTGGACTGCCCTCCAGCCACCATACAACCTTGGTCAAGTGATGAGAGCTCAAGATTAAAGCAGATACGAATCGACCATTAGCTCTCCACTTATCATTTCCATTGTAACATAACGCATGAATATTACTTCAAGTATCGCAAGCTATGCTGTCGTACTCAAGCTTATCTGATCAAGGTTTAGACTGACTAGCTTCAGCATAATTCAGAGCTTACATTGCACCCTAGTGTCTACTGCTTAGTCCCAACCGAAGCTGGAGCGGGAATGACCCGTGATGACCAAGTCACCGGAAGAGCCTTCTACTTGGCTGGATAGAATATGCTATGCAACAGAGATGTCATGAAACCCAAAAATGCTTCCCCTCATGATGAGATCGAGTGTGAAATAGGCATGGGCTTAGCAAGCAAAGAAGACATCGCAGAAAGAGTTGCCCGATGATCTGCCCGAAGATATAGACCCTAGAAAAGATGAAGATTCGGGATGCAAGAGGGCAACGTCTAACCGAGCAACCTCCCAAAGATTGAAAATCTCGTTTACAACTTGTTGATTGCTTCGGGAAAACTCCGACCATTGATCAGATGGAAGTTGATCTAATGTTGGAGACTAAACACGAAAGAGAATCATTGACAACCCCCGTAAGAAACTTCCTACAACACGGAATGCTTCCGGCAGGGAGAATAAATGGCATATAATCGTTCGTTATGCCTCAAGATATGACATGCAAGGTGACATTGCTTATTTCCTTTGAAAGGTTGCCCCGAGATAGATATTAACGAGTCTCATTGCTCAATTCACTGCCCTGAATGATTCGACAAAATCACTAATCAGCCTCCCACTAGTTGGGAGATGAACGCCAATGAAACTTTTGACGGATGACGTTTTGGAGTTAAAAAGTGAAGATTCACAATCTCACTCCCTTCATTGAGTATTAGTCAAGTAACTCGTGCCCCAAACGCTGGGGGCAACTGGAGATTCGAATGTCGATTGCTCGTGACTATATCATCTAATTCAAAGATGATACATCATGGGCTTGCATGATCGACTACCTTAGCCTTGCCCGAAGTAAAAGTTTAGAGCACTTAAGTCTGGATATTGATTGATTATCTGTGCATTAGATCTTATTCCCGACGTGGGATTGAAGGCATATTTACGGATGGGTGAGATATGACTATCCCCCTAGTAGCCATTTCCTATTTCCTAGCATGGAAAGTGCAAAAGTTCTTATAAGCATGGATCCATTATTATCCTGCCAATTACTGTCCTGGCACCAATGTGATGATATGCTACCATTAGCAATACATACATGACTCCCTGACATTCAACCCTTGCCCTTAACATGAAGGCTAGAAGGCGATTCAAAGGAGATGCGAGCTCGTCATTCGCTTACAGTATTTATCTAACCGCCTTTGTCACTCCTAGACCACAATCAAGGTCTGTTCATTCTTGGGAACGCCATCCCCGGCGATTTGAAAATACATTCGTCACCAGCTAAAGATCTTAGCTGCCATCCCCTGACAGAGATTGGGCGAGGCAAAATGGACCTGCAGATAACTTGCAATGCCATTTTCGCACAGAATCATATTCATTCCTTTAACAGGATTACTTTTTAACAATGACTCTTATATTTACATGCTACTTGAGTTATTGACATGACTAACTCATGCGATATGAATGATGCAGGTACCCGAAGTTTGGTGCCAATCACTCCTCCCATAGATTGATCGGAGGAATACAAAGCTTTGGCAAACATCTTTTGAATGTTTGCCTGATTAACTCTACTCCTCAGAGATTGAATAGAAGTACCAACCTAGGACGAGTGTGGTGGGTGTGCCATGATTGAAAGACCACTCGATCCATGGCTCTAGCTCTCATGATTTGAGAGAACATTTAAAGGATGATATTGCAGCTTTCAACCAAACTTCATCCCACGAGTTGACGGGATAAGAGAGACTTAATCATTACAAACATCCATCTTTACCCATGAATCGGGGATTATGAGGAAGCGCTTCGGTGAGTGTGATCCGATCGCTTGCCCGAAAAGCTCCATCCGCCAGAGTGAAGCGTGGAGTAATGACTAAAATCGAGTTTGAGAACGAAGCTCGAGACGGCAGACTCCTACTCATTGAAATAGACTGAAGAAGGAGCACCCGGACGAATGACACGACTGTTCGCAACTCTAACTCTCACGACTCGAGAGAGAGTATAAAGGACGGGAAGACGACGTCCACAACTCTAACTCTCACGACTCGAGAGAGAGTATAAATGACGGGAAGACGATGTCCACAACTCTAACTCTCACGACTCGAGAGAAAGTATAAAGGACGGGAAGACGACGTCCACAACTCTAACTCTCATGACTCGAGAGAGAGTATAAAGAACGGGAAGACGACGTCCCCAAGGCGTGATGGTGCACCACGATTAAAAACCGCCTTGATCACACTATACCCTTGGCATTCGACGGGAGAGTATAAAGGCGCCAGAGATTGGCTCCACAAGAGCTCCTACCCTGCTGAAGGATCGGGGAGCAGACTGAAAGCTGAGTTCGAACTCTATCCTAGGCATACGACAGGAGAGTATAAAAGCATGTTGACTAAATGCCATAAAAAGGCTCCTACCCCGCTGTAGTATCAGGGGCAAGAGTGAAAGCTGAGCCTGAACCCTTCATGTCCGGGCATGGGGGGCAATGCACTATCGATCCTAATCAATCCCAAACAGGACCTGGCCAGGCACTTTATTCATGATTGATTGGGGGCACACACATCACCCCCATTTTTAGATAAATTCTATATGATTAGCTAGATATTATTTGATTTCAGGGGTTTTTGAATTGGAACCCTTGCTTGGTTGTGATGTGCTTTATTACCTATTGCTTAGGGATTTGCTTTGTTTACAGAGTGCAGGCTTGTACAAGATAACAAGACAAGAATGTGAGCGCCACACTCGCGACAACCGCAGCGGGCCGGTGGAAAACAAACAAAGGGTCATGTCCAGAAGGCTGACATTGATGCCTAATGATAAACTTCTCAGGAGACTCAAGGCGATGACAGAAAGGAGGCCTTAAGAGTGAATTGTTCAATGACGTGTCACACGACTTAAGGCAATGACCGAAAGGAGGCCCTAAGAGTGATATATCAAATCAATATACACACCCATGTGTGACTGGCCATAGCCCAAGTGCAACGACGAGTGCTACCTTGCAAATACGTTGAATGGAAAACATGATAACTCGAGTGCTTGGATAACTCAATCACATAAGCTTATAAAGCAATGTCTCTTTTCCATGCATCCATGTCTAAATTTGAATGGGAGGTGATACAACTACCGACCTTTCGCCATTACCCCTAGACTGGGGCCACATTGCTGCTTGAGGACCACGAAATGGATGCAGAATGAACGTCCATTTGCTAGTCCAGACCGAATTCCCGGTTGAAAGACCCCATATAAAGGAGGACGCCATTACTTTGACCTCTAACTTGCGAGGAGGCAAATTGCCTGACACTCAAACTCAAAGGCTAAGAAGAAGGAAGATAAAAATTTCTTCCATGCTGAGGATATTGGCGCAGAAGGCGCTTGGAACGAAGGAAGTCAGCACCAAGCGAAGGAAGTCAGCAAATTTCTTCTTGCAATGATCCCTCAACATGTCAAGCTAGATATGAAATAGATGGTACCTTCGCTGATTTGAGAACTCAGATGGCTCAGTGAGACATACTTCTCTGGAAACGACAGAAAATGATGGATAATGTTTTTACTTGGATAGATGAAAGGCCGAGTAACTACGGCTTACTCGCTGGAGCGAGCACCATGGAAATTCAAGCGACAACGAACTTGGCTCAAACACTCCCTGCTCCATGGTCCAGATCATATGGGACCCTAGGACAAGTTGGCATAGTCGTCTTTAATAAAACAAGATGCAACCAACCTCCTCCCAGGCATTTGTAGCATGCAACTTCCGACTGTAACATTTTGGATGAAAACGATGGATATGCAAGAGCCACCGAAAAATTAAACGAAGCCCGACCAACCTTTGCTCCAATTCGGAGGAATGTTTAAAATCCAGATCAACCTCAACATGAGGCTCCCCATGTAGGGGGAAGACGAGAGCATTCGAGAAAACAATAGTCTAACTTCATTGCCATCCGACTCCGAACCTCAAAGCTTGGATGGGAGACCAAGGGCTTACATGAGCTGGACACGAATATATCATTTTCTTTCAAACTCTAACTCACAGCTCGATGAGGGAGTATGAATTCAGAGAATACGTGGATTTGATGACCACCGTTTAGTAAAATCCCCATGGATGGGGATTACAGGATAAGAGCTTTGAACATCATCATCTGACTATCTGCCAGCTTTAGGCACATTTACGATTATCTGAGCTTCACAATAACCCAAACTATAAGCAGAAGAATGGCTCCTCAAGAACAACCTACATACATCCAAGTAGCGGATCACCATCCAGAATTAAAAAACAGAAGCCTGATTGACTGCTATTACATATGCGCAACCAAGAAGCCAGAAACCGGCTTCCACCCAATTTAAGACTTCATACCGGGGGCACTAGCGCTAAATTAGGTAATTAGCGACAACTTCTCAAAGATGAGGGACAAATTGGCAACATTAATTAATGCTTCAACAAAGATCAGGCGAGACCCTGCATGCATTCCTTGAAAGATTCAACGCCGCAGTGGCATCGGTAAATCGACCTGGACCATATATAGCGTTGATTGCTGTAGTATCCGGTAATCTGGATATCTCAAACTTCAAAATCTCTTTGCATCGAGACCCACCAAGAGGACTTGGCGGATTCACCTCTGAAACAAACCTTGGTATCTCTCTACCATGAGATTCTCCTAGAAACGTTGGAAAATCCTATCCTGAGACAGACAGATTCGTGCAATAAGAGTGTGCTAATGTTGAAATGGATGATCTCAATGTCTTCACGACAGAATGGAGCACTATCTGACTCTTGAAATAATAAAGGAAAAAGAAAAGCCCCAGGAATGACTAACAGGAATTTACAATTCTGGAAATGACCAATGTCATTAATCGGGCCCGCGGTCTTGATTGTCAAGCTTAATGGAACCAAGCATGGGAGATAGACTCAACAAGACTATGATGGCTATTTCGGATTATGCCAAAGCGTGAACGAAGGAGCTCGAATAACTCACTAACGACGTTCGCTCGCTTGTAAGATTGACGAGCTTACTCAACTCTGCAGCTGATGCGAGGAGAGTATCTAAGTTTGCTGATATACTCAATAAGGCGATCACTGCTTTCTGGCTAAACAGATGGGTTGACCCCAACGCGAATGTGATTCGACCATTCGCATATACAACTCCAACCGTTGATGACTTGGGAATGTGCACATAACGACACAGGGTGACTAAGATTGTTGAACCTACATATCTAACCCGATGCGGCAGAAAAAAGTACAAAGGCTAAAAGACTGGATGTCCGATTGACCTATCATAACTCCTAACAATGCTGGGGGCATAAGCACTGACTTCGCTCGTCCTCCACTAATGCTAGGAACATCAACTTCAACTGACAGATTGACTTTGAACATGACCCTGACTTAATGCATGATTCAGAACATATACATTATATCTTTAGAATATGACGTGATTCATCTCGACCATCCAAGTGAGCGAAATTACGGATCAAGCAAGAATTCAAAGACTTGATCTGCAACTGCATCAAATGGAGAGTATGATGAACTCCTCTGCTGCCTTACAATTGTGATAATCCTACTAGCTATTGGCTTGCATGTTTTCAACAACATCACATACAGACTCGTATGTGATCACGGGACTATAAAACGATCTGAAGTGATCATGGCTTTCGGATGCACTATTATTACGATTAGATGCAATCATGGAGTCCTAGATTAATATCCTGATATCGAGATAGTCCAAATCCAAGAAAAAATGACAAATTCATATGCCGACTCTGATGCGCTCTATCCTAATGGTCCAGATGCTAGCTCAAGATAAGAAGATTCTGACACCATACTATGACTTGGACGGCTATTGTATACATTGAC
Source organism: Allium sativum (assembly GCA_030737875.1). NCBI lineage: Eukaryota > Viridiplantae > Streptophyta > Magnoliopsida > Asparagales > Amaryllidaceae > Allium > Allium sativum. The sequence goes on from CM060921.1 coordinate 745,746,591, forward strand.
TTATACATTAAAGAAATCCTAGCTTAGTAATGCACTTGACTTGTTTAGGCAGATGGCGTCGTTTGGCATCAACTTTTACATGTACGATCTCACACGGGAGCCAAACATACCGCATGACCTATGATGAAGGAATTCTACCTCTTGATTCGACGAAGTCTAAACGATTACTTGATCATCTTGACCACTCTAGCCACGAAATTTGGCCCGATAAGCATCAACGGAAGCAATGCGGAATATGACAAGCCATTTATACAGAAAAAGATCCAAAAAGATTCATCTTGACTTATTCAAAGCACATCTTATTTGCAACAAGATGTACTTTAGGGGGCAAAATGTTAGCCTGCTTTGTGACCAGACTATCCAAAGCCGAAGAACTCTATCAGGAAGGCCACTCAAGGTTTGAGTATGAACTGCCAAAGATCGACATCTGCTTGGACGAAGTAACGATGGATGGGAAAACTCGTATTTCTGTGCACATAAGCTTCGGGTTGGATTCCACCATTTCGGATCAAGCTAAAGCAAATATTTCTGACCAACCAAACCGGATCGGGTAAACCGGATCGGGTAAACCGGATCGGGTCATCCGGATCGGGTTATCCGGATCGGGCCAACCGGATCGGGTCTCTACCCCTAACCGAATTCTGGGCAGTTGAAGACCATTTCCCCGTGTTCTCCACTACTTCCGAGATTTAATCTGAAGCTGCCACGTGGCCACTCAACCCTAACCGAATTTCTACCTATAAATACACATACAACACATCATTTAAGGGGACTTTTTGGCCTCAAGGAAGCTCTATCTATTTCGGCCATGGCTACCAACGAAGAACCTTCATCCTCTTTAATAAAATCAATGAATTCGGAAAGTATTATTCATTGTAATTGAGTGCTTGAGCGTCAATACTCATTGTATTTGTAATTTCTGAATGAATTGAGAAGCTATGAAGTGGATGTAGGCTTGTTAACGCCGAACCACTATAAATTCCGTGTGTTGATTGATTTTTCTTGCTTTTTGTTCATGATTCCTCATTATTCTCTACAAAACATTATCAATTGGGTGTTACGACCATTTTTTGGTCTAACAATTTGATAGCAAAGTTTGTAGATGGTTCGATTTAGGAGTTCAACCTGTATGATTTTGTAGTCGGAATTTGAAATTAGAAGTGGGGTTCCGAGAGGAAGGAAAACATAGATATCAGAAGGAGGAAAGAAACAAAAATCACGCGGATTTGCTTTGTAGAGGAAGAATCGGAATAGCGAGAAGACGACGGCGAGAAAAAGAAGGATAGCAGATATTTCAGCTAATTATAATTGGCTCAAGAGAGTTTGATTTTGGCTCCGTCACAGTAGGTAAACCTCCCTAACGGTCGGTTTGATAAAATTGGTTGACCTGGCCAAAAATACTATATATACTTTTCACTTTAAAGCTCGAATTTCATTACATGAAAATATATATGCAATATTTGCTTCTTAAAATTATATGTCACTAAAAACATATATAATGTTTCTTTTTTCCAAAATTGGTACATAATTGGATTCTTTATCATTAACAAAATTTATTCCAAAAAAAAAAATGATTAGTGTTTGTAAAAAATAAGTAAATGAATATAGTTATTATGTTTTTCTAAAAATGTTGCATTTCGATTACTTATAGTGAAAATAAGGGATGCATCCCTAAAATGTTTCAAAATAGGAACGACATCCAGTACAAGTTTATAATTCGAGTATTGTTAATGTCACTTCAAAAACGAATAAGTGGGGGGTCATAGTTTATTTTCACTCCACTAAAAAATAAATTGTTAAAGGAAGGCCAAACACAATGGAAAAATAAATAAAAGAACCCGATTTTACGCTCCATTTAAATACACAAAACACAGTAAAAATCGATAAGAACATACTGAAATTCAGTACAAAGTACGGAAGTAACATGCCGAAAATAGATGATCGAAAACCGACCTCCATTTTTTCTAATGAATTGTTACATTTTCGGTGATTTCTTCAACAAATTCAACATCCATTCACTTTTTTTAAGCAAAAACAATGTTGTCTACTTTTTCAAAGTTAGAAATTGGTTTTTTCATGAAAAAAGTGATTAATTATTTACTCTGGGAAGAAGAAATTAGGGTTTAACGAACAGTAAAATGTAATTAGCATAAAATAATAAACGGACATTTTGGTCTATATTTTATAAACTGTTAAGGGGAAGCTATGTTAAATGACCCTCCCCTTAGTATATTTTTCTTTTTTTTTTTAAAAAAAGTGACCCCCTTAACTATTTTTGGAGTGGTGTTAACAATACTCTATAATTCAAAGCGGGCCCCTGTTTTGGCCACTTACGTGTTTTCCAAAGAAAAATATGCGCTGGTATATAAAAAAATTCAAAAAATCGTAAATATTTTCAAAAGCAATTTAAAAAAGTTGTAGAAATATATGCAACTATTTCCAATATATGCATACATCTATGCATATATTCATCCAGCGTTTTACATTGAAAATCTGGATGAATATATGCATACATGTATGCATATATTGATAATAGTTGCATACATGTATGCATATAAAGTTGAACTAAGCTGCATGTGCTATGAATAATTGCAAAAATGTATGCATATATTCCGTATAATGGTATACATGTATGCAACAAAGGTAAAAAGGATGAAGGCTTATGAAAATATGCATACATGTATGCATTAATTGACTATTTACGCAGAAATGTATGCAAAAAAGGCGTATGCTTGAAAAAACAAGCCAAAATTGAATATATGCATAAAACGATGCATATATTACAGTTTAACTGCATACATGTATGCATAAATTATGCAGTTTGAAGCATAACTAAAATACATGCATAAATGTATGCAACTATTTACAAATACATGCATCTTTTGATGCATAATACTGTTGTTTCAATGTTTTTGGTGCGTTTTTTGGTGGTTTTAACGCATTATTATGATTATGATTAGTTTTTGTATTTAATTACGAATTTATATATATAAAAAAAATAAGTTTTTACGTGATTTTTTGATGATTTTTCGAAAAATAGGAACCTAATTTATATGAAAAGTTTGACTGGATGTGATGTAAAATTTGAAACTTATTAGGGATGTGAGCCAAACTTACCCTTATTTATATTTGTAATTTTTATTAACCAATAAGCAAAATTTATACTATATTTTTATTTTATATTTCATTGTCTTTTTGATGCAAATGTTAAATATATTAAAAAGGTTCCATTACAAATTAAATTACAAAGTTATGAAGTAATAGGTTAAAAATACCTTTTTTACATCATCAAAATGATATATGATCCATATTCCCTTGTATGTTATTTTCATTAAAATAGTTTTTTAGTTATTAAGCAAAATTTTCATTTATCGCTCCAATATTTAGGTATTGCATTGCACACAAATATGATTACTTTTTTACTTCACAACATGTTGTAAAAAAAATGCACATAAATATATCTATTTTTTAATACTGCATTACAATATTTAGGTATTTTCATGGTTATCTCAAGTTACATTTTATATTTAGTCTGTACATGTTAGATCAAAAAATGGCACTAACACCAAATTCACTAGATTTTGTAGAGAATAATGAAGAATCATAAACTAAAAAGCAAGAAAAAGTAATCAACACACGAGATTTATAGCGGTTCGGCGTTAACGAGCCTACATCCATTTTATAGTTCTTTGATTCGATAGAGAATTACAAATACAATGATTACAACCACTTAATCTCTCGAATACAATCATATTTATCATCGTATTTCAAAATAAAAGACAATTGGCAGACATGCCTAAGGGAAATGGAGCTTCATATGACCAAAAGTTCCCCAAAATGAGTATATCTTTACGTATTTATAAGCGTGGAAGGGATGCGGGCCGGATGCCACGTGGCATGAATCCATCATGCTTCAAAATTGTAGTTGAAGATATGGGGCACGTGTCTTCATGGGTAGGTAGTCAGATCCGAAAATGTGGGAGTGAGTGGGGGAATGATAATAGCCTAAGGAATAGCTCCACGTTGGGGAGCAGAAATGGTGCCAAGCGGGTCGGATATAGGGCGACCCGACTCGATGTGACACTTGAGTAGCGTGCCTTCGATGTGTAGCTAGGGACGTAGGATCAGATCAGGTCTGACCCGGTGCATCTAATCCGGTGGTGATGTAACGAAGCCACCCGACTCAAGTGACGTGATCCGACCCGGGGCTCCATCCTTGCCGAGTCGATGTTTGTTTGAATCAAGTACTGATCCGACCCGAGGCTTGTGCATAAAGACTCCAATCTTATCAGTGTTTTGTTGCTCTACTCAAGTGAATTCCGATCACTTGAGTTTTGGGTAGCTTAGTCATAAGGCAGGCTAACATTTTGCCCCTTAAAGTACATTTTATCGTAGATGAGATGTGCTTTGAATAAGTCGAGCTGAATCTTTGTGGGACGTCATCCGTCCTTAAGAAAGCCCTTATCAAATTGATGTGTCCTCTTGAGTAGTTCTGATATTTCGACTCTTCGTTGTGTAGAATGCTTGTCATATATCGTACCGCTTCCACGGGTGCTCATCGGGCCAAATCCTATGGCCAGAGTAGTCGAGATGATTAAGTAATCGTTTAAACCTCGTCGAATCAAGAGGTAAAATTCTTTCATCAAAGGTCATGCTAGATCATTGGCTCCCGAGAGTGATTCTACACGCATAGTTCGTTGCCAAACGACGCCGTCCTCCTATGCGGGTCAAGCGTATTGTCGAGTCAGACTTTCTCTTACATAAGGTAAATGTATGAAGCAGTTGACCAAGTCACGGGGTAGTATAAGAATCTTTGAGATCTGAGCTAGCATCCAGACCGTTGGGATAGAGCACTTCAGAATTGTCATATGAGTCGGACATTTGTACTTGGCCTTGGACTATCTTAACATCAGGATATTAATTTAGGACCCCACGATCGCATTGAATCATAACAATAAGGAATCTGAAAGCAACGATCACTTCGGATAATACCAGTAGAAAATTAGAATTCCATGGTCGCATTGGGTAAGAGCTGCAGGTTCAACAATCTTAGTCGACCGAAGTCACTCTGTACTCTTTCTCATGTCAGCAAGAGTGGCCAGTGGGAGTTGTATATACGAGTGGTGTCAAACTTTCACTTTAGTCAAAAAACGGGGATTGCCTCATCATACATCAACGAATTTAACTACTCTCATCGGATCATTCCTGGGGTTGAGTAAGTTCCTTTGTTCATATTTTAGCATAGTGTTGAATATGTATCGCAGTCTTTTTGAGTCTATTTCTTTTATTTGGTTCCATTGAGCTTACCAAACATGATTGTTGACTTGATCAATAAAATTGGCTTTCTCTAAAATCGCACGGTCCTATTATTCTTTTCCGAGACCCTGCCCTTGCCTTTATCATTTCAAGAGTCGAACGGTCCTCCATCCTTTTTCATGATAACATTGGGACCATCTATCTCAACGTTAGCATCCTCTTGTTGCAAGAATTTGTCTGTTTCATAGGTGAATTTGCCAAGGCCTCTTGGTGGGTCTTGGTATAGAGTGACTTTGAAGTTCGAGTTATCCAGAATACCGGATACAGGTGCTATCAACATCGTAGATGGTTCAAGTCGATCTATTGATGTCATTGTGTCATTGAATCTTTCCAGGAATGAATGCAGGGTCTCGTCGAACCTCTATTTTATTGAAGTGAGTATCATGATGTTCTTGAGTCGAGAGTTGTAAAACTTTGACTGCTCAATGAAGCGGGTGACTAATGTGTTCCAACGGATGATTGATTCAGATTCAGGCTACCAAAATTGTATATCAACAATGTAAGTCAAGAATGGATGGAAGCCATTTACACTGATGTTGTCCGATGTCGATAACACTTCCGCACGGTGCATTCAGGGCATCAGATGCACGGTAGGATCGATCTTGACATTGTAAGTCTCCAGAGATGGTAGTTTGAAGTCCGGGGGATTGTGGAAACCCCTGATGTCTCGTGTGAAAGGGTTAGATGGGCCACCTCTGGTGAAGCATCAAATAATGTTGGCAATCTGACCTCCTTCAATAAGAAGTTGTTGCCAGTTGTCCAAATTCAGCGTTGGTGCTCTAGCATGAAGTCGAAAAGTGGTAAGGATTAAGGGTCAGGTAATCAAATCAGAACTGCTAATAGTAGCATCTTATCTAGTCGATGCTATAATAGAAATCGGCCAAACAGTAAGGATCCCATGCTTATAAAAACTTCTCACTTTCCATGCTAAGAAGTAGGATATAGCTAAAAATGAATCCATACTTGCATAAGCTTAGACTTTTCTATGTTAGGAAGTGGATGCGGGGGCTATAAAGATGGACTTGCCTCGTCCATCAGCTTCTATCTTCGATCCCGTGTCAGGAGTAAGAGAAGATGTGTAGGAAATCAATCAACATCTAAGCCTAAGTGTTCCAAACCTTGAACTCACCGATCTTCGGGAAAGAAATAGGAAGTAGGTCATGCTAGATAATGTTGCATTAGCTTTGGACTAGATAATGAAATCATGAGCAATCCATGCTTAAATTTCCAAGTTGCCCCCTGCGTATGGGGCATGAGTCAATTGATAAATGGTAAATGAAGGGAGTGGAACCGTGAATCTTCACATTCTAACAATAAAACGTTGACAGTTAGATGTTCCATTCATGTACATCTTCCATCAAGCAAGTGATTAGTGCTTTTGATGAATCATTCAGGGCAGTGAATTCAGCAACGAGATTCGTTGATGTCTATCTCGGGATGACCTTCCGAGAGAAATAAGCAACGTCGTCTTGCATTTTATGTCCTGGGGGTTTACTAACGTTTGCTCGCCTTTCACTTTTTCTTGTTGGAAGCGTTCCATGCTACAGGAAGTTCTTTATAGGGGTCATCCAAGACTTTGTTTTTGGTTCGGTCTCTAACATTGGATCAACTTCCATCTGATCAATGGTCGGAGCTTCTTGTTAGTAGTGGGGAAATCCAGTTGCAAGGCATAGTGAATTGACCATCCTTTACGACTTATCAATACAACTTCGACATCATACCATCGATCACCTTTGGCACTGTCTCTATACAGCTTCCAGGTGCTTGGTTCCATCTTCCATTATGATGGTGTTGTCTTCTTCACCTAACACATCCTCTTCGGGAATGGTGAACTCAGGGATGAAGTCGGCTAATGCTTGCCCTATTATGGGCCTCCCGTTGTGGAAGTTGAGATCAAACTGGCTCAGCTCACTGTTCCATTTGAGCACTGTTATAGATGCCTTAGGTCGATGCAGGACCTGTCGTAACAGATGATCAAGGTTTTTACAATCGGATGAACTTGGAAATAATTGCAGAGTTTTCTTGAAGCGATCCGTAAGTTGTAGCGAGCATCTCAATGTTTAGGTAATTGCGCTTTGTCACTGTTAATTTCTTGCTCACATAATGCACTGGTCTCTGGATTCTATCCTCCTCATGAATGAGTGTCAAACTGATTGCGTATGATGAGACTTCTAAGAACATGAATAAATTTCCATGAGCTACTGGTTTAGACAATATCAGGGGCCTCTCTAAATGATTCAACGGGTTCTGAAAGGCTTCAGTGCAATCCTGGGTCTATTCAAAGTTGTACTTTCCTCATTTTATCAAATCGAAGAAAGGGATACATTTGTCGGTAGCTCTAGAAATAAATCTACTCATTGTTGCCACCTCCCTGCCAAGCTTTGAACGTCTTTTATTCTCTACGGCTTACAAATGTTCCTGATTGTTGCATTCTAGTCAGGGTTGATTTCGATTTCGCGTGAGCTAACTGTGAGGCCAAGAAACTTCGGTGATGCAACACTAAATGAGCATTTCAAAGGGATTTAGCTTCATTCCATAGTGTCGGATGATATTGAACATCTCTTCCAAATCAGATATGTGATTGGATGATTGCTTGAACTTCATGAGCATATCATCCACATAGACTTTGTAACACCCCACCTCCGCCAGGGTCACTCTTGCAAGCACACTAGCTTTGGAGGGGCGTTAAACAGGGTAAACATGCATGTAGATATCACAAGACAGAACATATAAGTAAAAAAACAGAGTAAATAAAGAAGTGGGTAAAAACTAACATTTCAAAACCATAGTCAAGTTACATCAAAGTACTTGGTCATTATTTTCCCACAAAACAAAGTCTAGAAACATAAACTGAAAACTGGAAAAAAAATCATAAAGTGACTATCCCCAAAGTAGAATAAAGCCATAGCAAGCTCAAGTCCAAACCGTACATGAGCTATCCAGAAAATCAGCTAAAGATCCAAGCTATGTGCTAGTGTTCCCACCCTGAAAACCTTGGGGGGGGGGGACGAAAGAAAAGAGGCGAAAGAAAATGGGTCATTCAAAAGACTGGTAAGTCCTACCTACTATTAGAATAAAAACTAATAAAGTTAACTGGACATGTAAAACAGAGATGAAACATAGGATGATAACTGGCATGGTGAAAAGTTAACAAGATAGATCAAGTGTGGCATCGCATATACAAGATTAAGTTTTTGCACCAAGTGTACTAGTATTCCAACCCATGTCAAGTATAAACAAGAAGTGATCCCTTGGCCCAATCTTGGCCCAATATCACGAGATGACCTAAATCAAGGTCCAACAACACGGTCTAGTCAATCGGCTCCATAAAAGCCTAACTCGTCAAGTGTTTGTGTCATACGACCCAATCACGAAGTGTAGTCAAACTGTGCTAGGTCCACCCTAGGGTGTATCAAGCCCTAGGGTGCCAACCATGGACACAAATCAAGCACGCACAGTCTAAACCTACTGGTGCCCGTGTCTGCTTTTTCAACTCTGGACTATGTGCACGACCATAGCCCGCCTGAACCTACACCGGCGCACCTACTCAGCCGTCGTTTTGGTCGCTTACATGTCAGCCCAGTAATCGTGCCCTAGCCTAGTCCCTAGGGTATCATGATACAACCAAGAGGGTTACTGGTGAAAAGGACCACGTAACTAGGGTTTCTAACGGGTTAAGCGTGGTTAACCCTATCCAATCAAGTACCAAGTTGGTTAAGTGTACCCAAGGTTAATGACTTAACCCTATCAACCCATCGTGTTTAATTGGTTAAGTATTCAAGTGGTCCATGACTTAACCCTATCATGTGGCATTAGTTGATTTAATGCACACAACCTCTCACATTAGACCTTGTTGTGGTTACTAGTTAAGCCGGGCGGGTCCGGGTAGCTTTACACCACAACTTAGTCTAACCTAGGGTTTCAAGTGCGACATGACCAACTACTCACATTGGGTCCTATTGCTTGTAGCCACTAGTTAAGCCGGTCGGTTCCGGGTAGATTTATGCTACAAACTCAACCCAACCTCGAGTTGGCCATTCTCATGTTTTCTAGAAGTCATGTCCAAGTTCATGTTCATGTTTCAAGCATAATCAAATGTCATATTTCGTGTCATCTTTTCAAGTCATGTTTTTATGTCATTTTAGTTTACCCATAACGTAACCCCATCGCATGTAAGTTCGCATAAACGCAAATAGATCTCAAAGAGGGAACTTAGAAGCATGACATAATTAATAAGGCTTGGCCACAAGTTAAACATGGTGGCATATGAGGCAAATGTGTTCATAAACTTGCATATTACATTATAAGCCTCAAAGCATGCATGATATCAAACTTTAGCAAAATAGGTGAAACATGGTCATAAATGACATAGGATGATAGCTAGTGATTCGCATATAACATCATATGTAAGATGACATAAGGGTTATGAGAGTTTCTATGTTGCTTTATGCAACATTTCAAATCAAAGCTCATAGCTTTCTATGCACAAAGTCAAGGTGATAGCTTTACAAACATACATAGAATAAATCTATGCATAACATGATAGAATCAAAGCACAAATCATACTTAGGCCCAAACTCAAACTTGCAACATGTCATATTTAACTTCATAGTTAGAATCTAAGAGTAGAATAGGGCTTACAATGCTATGAAGACTTATAAAATAAAATAAGATTGAGACGAAGCCACTAGCAACTCTAAAAACCCCAAAATAATAAGCTCCAATGAAAACCCTTGAGAATAAGAAGAAGATCCTTGCTTTGATGAAGAAAGATTTGAACTTTGGCCTTGAATCAAACTTAGAAACTCTCAAACAAGCTTAGAAACTCTCATATGAATGAAGATGGAGACTATGACAAGAGGGTGTAGGCCATGATTAAACATTTTGGCATGACCTAGTTGTAGGATTGATTTATGATGGTTTAGGCTAGGTATTAGGGTCCTTTTATAGAAGTTTAGGTTAGTTTAGGCCATAGGATTAACCCTAATTCAGATCTGGGCCTTTAAAATCCGTCACAAGCCTTAAAACATGTCTTGAGGAACAAGTCAGGTGCACCCAGGCCAAACTGGCCGAACCACCATGTCGACACCCGTGTCGACTGGGCAGTCGACACGGCCCTGGGTGTGTCGACACCCCAGTCGACATGGGGGTTGGCGGGAATCTTCCCGCCTGGCCTGTCTGGGTTGAAACTTAAACATTCGGATTTGAATTTGAATCTGTTTTTAAACTTGAATTTTTCTGAAAACTTCTATGGGCCATATCTGGGTCAAACGGACTCCGATTTTCGAAAACTCGGACTCTATTTCGCGTATTTTTCTGAGACGAACGTAATGGAATAGTCCATTTCCCTTGATTCATATTTTATCATTTAATTCTTCCTTCATTTATGTTATAACATGTTATTAAAAATACGGGTTGTTACATTCTCCACCCCCCCTTAAAGGATTTCGTCCCCGAAATCTCTAAGTTGGGAAGAACGTATCCTACCATCAATCGTCCATCTACTCACAACATCATCCACAAGTAACCATTGTCCTTAACAAATTCTAAATGTTGTATGATCATATGCAAAGGTGTGTGTATATGTACTTATCTAATGCGAAAATCAGGCGGTTACTGATTCAGTAAACTTCCTTAATGCATATGTATGTTAGTGTAATGAGTCCATATGTATGCAAATTCCTAGCATGATTCATAATATCTACATGAGTGCACATAACATTCATCCATATGCAACATCCACGTGATAGAATAACAAGTTTCATCCATGAATAAGTATGAGCACTCATGCTTATGCAACATGAAAGTGTGTGAGCCGACCTTAGTGCCTAACGTGTACCATGCATCCACGAGTATCCACTTGCAAACACTTGCAACCACTTGCAAACATAAACATAACATGTTTCAAATACATGTTTCATCCAAAGGGTTTTTACCTAAGGTTCTTATGACAAGATTGACGAAGTTACGAGATAAACAGGATAAACATGGATAGCAAAAAGAAAGATATGCTAAAAAGGAAAAGAGATCGAGAATGTACCCTCAAAAAGAAATGGATAAAGCCCACGCATCTTCTCCTCGGTTTCCCAAGTTGCATCCTCTTCGGCCTCACTCCACTAAACCTTCACCAGTTTGACTTCTCGATTCCTTAGCTTCTTGATCCCGTTCCCAAGATACGAATCGGAGCTCTCCTCAAGGTTGCCTCCTTCTCTACCTCCACGTCTTCAAGAATGCTAGGTTCAACCACCTCAGTGGACTCATGTAGGCACTTTCGGAGATGCGAGACATGAAAGACATTATGCACTCCGGCCAGCTTCTCGGGCAATTCCACCTTATAAGCCATCTTCCCAATTCTCTCTATGATAGGGAAGGGTCCTACGAACCTTGGTGCCAGCTTCCCAACTGCTCCAAAACGAACCACATTACGCAAAGGAGAAACCTTCACGAGAACCATATCTCCAACTTCGAATTCCAAATCTGTCCTTCGCTTGTCAGCATAGGATTTCTGCCTGTCTTGGGTCGTTTTCATCTGTTTTCTCACCAATTCAACTTTCTTGGATGTGTCTCATATCATATCGGGCCTAAGTATAAGCCTATCCGTTGTTTCCCACCAACAAGATGGTGACCTACACGACCTCCCATACAAAGCTTCAAATGGTGCCATCCCTATGCTAGCTTGATAGCTATTATTATAAGCAAACTCTACAAGAGGAAGGTGGTCTTCCCAAGTACCACCAAAGTCAAGAACACAAAGCCTCAAAAGATCTTCTAGAACTCTATTCACCCTTTCGGTTTGGCCATCCGTCTGGGGGTGATAGGATGTACTTAGATTTAATCGCGTACCCATCGCTTCTTGCAAACTATTCCAGAACTGGCTAGTGAAGATTGGGTCACGATCGCTAACTATGCTAGAAGGAACTCCATGCAATCGCACTATCTCTCGAAGATAAACAGATGCTAGCCATGATGCGGTCCTCTTGCTCTTCGCTGGAATGAAATGAGCACTCTTCGTAAGTCTATCAACTATGACCCATATGCTCGTATTCCCTTTCCTTGACCTAGGCAATCCATCCTCAAAATCCATAGAGATACTTTCCCACTTCCATTGCGGGACCCCCAATGGATGTAATAGCCCACCGGGTTTCTTCGAATCGGCTTTCACTTGTTGGCACATCATGCATTTGAAACATACTCTGCCACATCCTTCTTCATTCCAGCCCAAAAGAAAATGCGCTTCATATCCCTATACATCTTATCTCCTCCAGGATGTATAGTCATCTTCGAGTGATGCGCTTCTTCGAGAACTTTGTGCACCAAGTCTCCCACTTGTGGAATGCATAGCCTTCCATCATGCCTTAGCCAACCCTTGTCATCAATAGTATATCTAGCAAGGTGACTAGACGTCTCACCACGAATCAACTTGTCCATGATCTCGACTATCTGCGGGTCCTCCTTCTGCGAAATCCTTACTTGATCAAGAAGTGTAGGTCTAAGCTCAAGAGATGCTAACGAACCCGTCATCGACTCAACAGCCGTTGTGAAATCAAAGGTTGCCAAGAACTCTAGGCTCTTCATCTCAACAAACAAGGGACTCAAAGTCAACCTTCTTCTGCTTAGTGCATCTGCCACAACATTACCCTTGCCAGGGGTATAAGCTATCTCGAAGTCATATGATGCCAAGAATTCCATCCACCTTTGCTGCCTTAGATTCAGATCTTTCTGCGAGAAGAGGTACTTGAGCGACTTGTGATCAGTATATAACTCAAACCTTTCGCCTAGAAGATAGTGGCGCCAGGATTTGAGTGCAAAGACGATCACCGCCAACTCCAAATCATGAGTGGGATAGTTCTTCTCATGAACTTTAAGTTGCCTACCCCCATAACATATCACTCTTCCTTCTTGCATTAGAACAACACCTAACCCCGTTCCACATGCATCGGTGTACACGGTAAACATTTTACTGCCATCGGGTAATGCCAAGACTGGAGCTGTGGTAAGGGTCCTCTTGAGCCTTTGAAAAACAAGCTCACACTCTAAGTCCCATGCAAAGACTAAGTTCTTCTTCGTCAACTTAGTAAGAGGGGCTGAAATCTTAGCGAAGTCCTTAATGAACTTCCTATAGTAGCCTGCCAGACCGAGAAAGCTTCCTACTTCGGTTGCATTCCTAGGAGTCTTCCAGTCTTGAACCGCAACCACTTTCGCGGGATCCAAAGCTATGCCTTGCTTAGAAACTATATGTCCAAGAAACCGAACTTCCCTTCTCCAAAAATGGTATCTGGAGAACTTGGCTTTAAACTGATGAGCTCTAAGCATATCCATCACTTCCTTGAGATGTCGAGCATGTTCTTCCTCATCCTTTGAGAAGATCAGAATATCATCCACGAAGACAACCACAAACTTGTTAAGGAACTCCCTGAACACCCTACTCATCAAATCTACGAAGTAGGCGGGTGCATTAGTCAAACCGAATGGCATGACAAGCCATTCAAAGAATCCATCTGGAGTCCTAAACGCAGTCTTATCAATACTATCCTCAGCCACTCTAAGCTGATGGAATCCGGTGGCTAGATCGAGCTGAGAGAAAATAGAAGCACCAACAAGCTGGTCAAAGAGGTCATCAATCCTCGGTAACGGGTGCCTATTCTTCTTTGTCAGCTTGTTGAACTCTCGATAATCAACACATAGACGAAGCGAACCATCCGCCTTAGTAGCGAATACCACCGGAGCACCCCATTCAGAAATGCTTCGCCTAATTAAATTCTTCTCAAGCAACTCCTTGATTTGCTTACTGAGCTCTCTTCTTTCTCGCGGGGCCATGTGCCTAACGGGCAATGATACTGGCTTGGCATTATCAACAAGATAAATGCAGAAATCTATCTCTCGTTTAGGGGGTAACCCCTTAACCTCTTAAAAGACATCAGGATATTCTCGGACCACCCTTACAGATTGCAGATCATCGATGGACGAGTCAAAAGATTCAAGATAACATAACATGACGGGATCCAGCGGGTTGCAAGAAATCTCTAGGGTATTACCGAGGCGAGTCATGAGCCTCACCACCCTATGCTCACAATCGAGAATGGTTCCATAACTGGACAACCAATCCATGCCCAAAATCAACCCGTATCCCATGAACCTGAGAACATAAGCATTACACGTGAATTCTACGGTCAAGATAGAAATCCTCAAATCCATAAAAATCATAGATAGATGGGCGGAACCCCCAATTGGATTTGAAACACTAACAGGATCCTCAACTAGACTAGTACTTAGGTGCAAACTTTCAACAATGTCAGAAGAAATAAAAGTATGCGATGCGCCAGAATCAAATAAAGTGCGAACAGGAAAATCAAAATGTAAACAAGGCTTTCTATAGAAATACCACCTCAGTCCTGAACTGGAACAGTGTTGAGAGCATGCACTTGCCCTCCAGAAGGTCCTGCACGCTGAGTCTGCCCTTTCCCTTGTCCTTGCTTCTTAGGGCAATCCTTGCTAAAGTGTCCAGTCTCTCCACAATGAAAGCATTCGCCCAACTTCCTCTTCTTCTTCCTACAATCTTTGGCTATGTGCCCAACAATCCCACAGAAGTTGCACTTTCTTGTGTCCTTTGCCTTGTTGTTGTTGGCCTTATTACCCTTGTTGTTCTTGTTGTTCTTGTTGTTATGATTGCTCTGATTTCCTCCCCACTTGGAGTCCGCCTTCTTGGTTTGAGTCTCATTAGGCTTGACTTCTTTCTTGCCATTCTTATCGTCTCCTTGAAGCAATTCCATGTCCACTAGGCTTTCAAAAGTGGCCCCCATGGGTATATGAGACATGGCTAAACCTTGCAATGGCTCATTCAACCCTCGTGCAAAGCGTAGAGCCTTCTTCTGAGGCGTATTAACCATGTCCAAACCAAATCGAGCAAGCTGGTTAAACTTATTCACATACTCCCTCACTGTCATGTCCCCTTGCTTCAAAGATATAAACTTCTCCATTTGGAGATTCTCCTCAGCAGATGATAGGAACTTAAGCCCAAACCTCATCCTAAAGTCGGCCCAAGTCTCTATAGGCCTAGTAGCGTTGGTGACCTCCCACCAATAAGCAGATTCCTCTTCCAATAGCCATACTGCCAACAGAACTTTTCTACGGTCTTCCACATCAAAGATGGCGAAGAGATCTTCAGTTTCTTTTAACCAATTTCTCGCCTCAACAAAAGTCTCCGTCCCAATAAAATTCTTGCCACCCATCGCCTTAAAGTCTTTGCAAACCTTTGCGAAATCTGCTTGTGGATGCTGAGGAGGAGGAGGAACCTCAGTTACGGTGGGAGTGTTTGCTGGGCCCACATCGTTGGCCTTAGCTTCCAAGTACCTCTGGAACCATCCGGGAATGGTTACTCCCTCGGGAAGGTTAAGATCGGCCATGCTGAAAAAAAGGAAAAGATAGATTTAGAACGAGGAAACAAAGGATAGTGCTAATGGCTTTTGGGGAATAGCCTTTTAAAATAAACTAGACTTTTCTTGGAAAATACTTAATTGGTTTTGAAAATAGTTTTCAAAAGGGTTCTAAAACTTTTGTCCGGTCTAGTAAAACCTTATGCATTGATACCAAATGTAACACCCCACCTCCGCCAGGGTCACTCTTGCAAGCACACTATCTTTGGAGGGGCGTTAAACAAGGTAAACATGCATGCAGATATCACAAGACAGAACATATAAGTAAAAAAACAGAGTAAATAAAGCAGCGGGTAAAAACTAACATTTCAAAACCATAGTCAAGTTACATCAAAGTACTTGGTCATTATTTTCCCACAAAACAAAGTCTAGAAACATAAACTGAAAACAGGAAAAAAAATCATAAAGTGACTATCCCCAAAGTAGAATAAAGCCATAGCAAGCTCAAGTCCAAACCGTACATAAGCTATCCAGAAAAGCAGCTAAAGATCCAAGCTAGGTGCTAGTGTTCCCACCCTGAAAACCTTGGGGGGGGGGGGACGAAAGAAAAGAGGCGAAAGAAAATGGGTCAGTCAAAAGACTGGTAAGTCCTACCTACTATTAGTATAAAAACTAATAAAGTTAACTGGACATGTAAAACAGAGATGAAACATAGGATGATAACTGGCATGGTGAAAAGTTAACAAGATAGATCAAGTGTGGCATCGCATATACAAGATTAAGTTTTTGCACCAAGTGTACTAGTATACCAACCCATGTCAAGTATAAACAAGAAGTGATCCCTTGGCCCAATCTTGGCCCAATATCACGAGATGACCTAAATCAAGGTCCAACAACACGGTCTAGTCGATCGGCTCCCTAAAAGCCTAACTCGTCAAGTGTCGGTGCCATACGGCCCAATCACGAAGTGTAGTCAAACTGTGCTAGGTCTACCCTAGGGTGTATCAAGCCCTAGGGTGCCAACCACGGACACAAATCAAGCACGCACAGTCTAAACCTACTGGTGCCCGTGTCTGCTTTTTCAACTCCGGACTATGTGCACGACCATAGTCCGCCTAAACCTACACCGGCGCACCTACTCAGCCGTCATTTTGGTCGCTTACATGTCAGCCCAGTAATCGTGCCCCACCCTAGCCTAGTCCCTAGGGTATCATGATACAACCAAGAGGTTTACTGATGAAAAGGACCACGTAACTAGGGTTTCTAACGGGTTAAGCGTGGTTAACCCTATCCAATCAAGTACCAAGTTGGTTAAGTGTACCCAAGGTTCATGACTTAACCCTATCAACCCATCGTGTTTAATTGGTTAAGTATTCAAGTGGTCCATGACTTTACCCTATCATGTGGCATTAATTGATTTAATGCACCCAACCTCTCACATTAGACCTTGTTGTGGTTACTAGTTAAGCCGGGCGGGTCCGGGTATCTTTACACCACAACTTAGTCTAACCTCGGGTTTCAAGTGCGACATGACCAACTACTCACATTGGGTCCTATTGCTTGTAGCCACTAGTTAAGCCTGTCGGTTCCGGGTAGATTTATGCTACAAACTCAACCCAACCTCGAGTTGGCCATTCTCATGTTTTCTAGAAGTCATATCCAAGTTCATGTTCATGTTTCAAGCATAATCACATGTCATATTTCGTGTCATCTTTTCAAGTCATGTTTTTATGTCATTTTAGTTTACCCATAACGTAACCCCATCGCATGTAAGTTCGCATAAACGCAAATAGATCTCAAAGAGGGAACTTAGAAGCATGACATAATTAATAAGGCTTGACCAAAGTTAAACATGGTGGCATATGAGGCAAACGTGTTCATAAACTGGCATATTACATTATAAGCCTCAAAGCATGCATGATATCAAACTTTAGCAAAATAGTTGAAACATGGTCATAAATGACATAGGATGATAGCTAGTGATTCGCATATAACATCATATGTAAGATGATATAAGGGTTATGAGAGTTTCTATGTTGCTTTATGCAACATTTAAAATCAAAGCTCATAGCTTTCTATGCACAAAGTCAAGG
This sequence comes from Allium sativum, assembly GCA_030737875.1. Taxonomy (NCBI): domain Eukaryota; kingdom Viridiplantae; phylum Streptophyta; class Magnoliopsida; order Asparagales; family Amaryllidaceae; genus Allium; species Allium sativum. Next base: position 745,764,373 of record CM060921.1, read on the forward strand.
TGATAGCTTTACAAACATGCATAGAATAAATCTATGCATAACATGATATAATCAAAGCACAAATCATACTTAGGCCCAAACTCAAACTTGCAACATGTCATATTTAACTTCATAGTTAGAATCTAAGAGTAGAATAGGGCTTACAATGCTATGAAGATTTATAAAATAAAATAAGATTGAGACAAAGCCACTAGCAACTCTAAAAACCCCCAAATAATAAGCTCCAATGAAAACCCTTAAGAAATAAGAAGAAGATCCTTTCTTTGATGAAGAAAGATTTGAACTTTGGCCTTGAATCAAACTTAGAAACTCTCAAACAAGCTTAGAAACTCTCATATGAATGAAGATGGAGACTATGACAAGAGGGTGGAGGCCATGATTAATTTTTTTGGCATAACCTAGTTGTAGGATTGATTTATGATGGTTTAGGCTAGGTATTAGGGTCCTTTTATAGAAGTTTAGGTTAGTCTAGGCCATAGGATTAACCCTAATTCAGATCTAGGCCTTTAAAATCCGTCACAAGCCTTAAAACATGTCTTGAGGAACAAGTCAGGTGCACCCAGGCCAAACTGGCCGAACCACCATGTCGACACCCGTGTCGACTGGGCAGTCGACACGGCCCTGGGTGTGTCGACACCCCAGTCGACACCCCAGTCGACATGAGGGTTGGCGGGAATCTTCCCGCCTGGCCTGTCTGGGTTGAAACTTAAACATTCGGATTTGAATTTGAATCTGTTTTTAAACTTGAATTTTTCTGAAAACTTCTATGGGCCATATCTGGGTCATACGGACTCCGATTTTCGAAAACTCGGACTCTATTTCGCGTAATTTTCCGAGACGAACGCAATGGCACATCCCATTTCCCTTGATTAAGATTTTATCATTTAATTCTGCCTTGATTTATGTTATAACATGTTATTAAAAATACGGGTTGTTACAGACTTTCACGGACCTTCCAATCTGGTTGTGGAGCATGAAATTCACTAAACGCTAGTATATTGCTCTAACATTCTTCAGCTTGAAAGGTCTGTGATAAAACCGACATGTGATAAAACCCGTATGTTCAGCGCATGGCTCATGATCAATAGCGATAAAACCGGTATGTGATAAAATCAATAAAGCCGTTCACTAAACACGGTATTGTCTAAGGTCTGTGATAAAACCTGTATGTTCTTTATCAGGCATATGGATAGGAATCTGGTTTCAGGCTAATGTTCAGCGCATGGCCCATGATCAATAGTGAAATCCCACATATGTCATCCTGGGTACGTGCAAATACGTCTGGATTGGATCATAGATAATCTATCAGTTCCCTCATCCGGAGGGGGTCCAAATGAGATCCGATTTTAAAGATTCTTGTCAGGTCGTTATTGGAATATCCTTGGTTGCTTCATTAGGTGTCGCCCTTATGCATCCTGAATCTTCATCTCTCTGGGATATATATCCTCGGGCAATTCATTGGGTGACTCCTTTTGCGATGTTTCCTTTATTTGCTATGCTAACGCCTCCTTTGTAGGAGGGTAGGCATTCTTGGGTTCTGCACTGTCTCCATTGTGTATCATCTTCCATTGCTATGGTTGGCCGCCTGGTGGCCGATGAGCAATCAAGTTACTATCATCGGGGTAAGGATCCATAGGTCCAGTCATGGCATGTGGTGGTTTAACTGGTACCTGACGCTATGCACTAAAGTATGTTGATTTAACCCTCTTTCGGTGGAAATAAACTGTTATTGATGTTGCAGTGAAGTATAGCCTTGGAATCTTTATTCACCGTCTGGCATCCCATCATTAAGAATCCTCTTTGGTAAGATGATCTAAGTCATCTTCGGAATAGTGTCTGGACTGCTCCACATCAATGTCATTTGAGACTCTGCTGTTTGGGCAAGTTCAAGTCATGTAAACTAGGTGGTCACAACTCGTTTAGGAAAAGCGTCAGTTGCATTAGTGAAGTCTATAAACCAAAAGAATTTTAAAAATGAGGCTGCCAGGAAACAATATCTCTCTCATATACTATCATAGTTAGCATGCTGAATTTGTCCAATAGCTCCTCACATTAAATAACACCAGTAAATGAGGGTCATAGCTCTTGGAAGAATCCCAGTCGTTCCATTTTGTTGTGATATTCTCAGACTATCCGTCTAATCTTGACTGATAAGCTCTGACGATGGTTGTTAGCCAAAATATATGCCAAGCCGAAGGCGAGCCGTCAGCAAGTCCGGGCACAACGTTGGTGGGGGTCTAGGGCCCTACAGTCCTGGTAGCGATCGATCAAGTGGGCACTGCCCGATTCATTTGCTTTTCGAAGAGTGTGCCTTCTTTGAAACGATCAGAAATTTGTGTTTTCCCCCGAAAAATGGCTATATCGGGTCAGGTCGGAATTTTGGTTTGCAGCTATTCTTCAAGTCGTGGTTCGGAGGTATCTCCGTGTCGCGGGTCGAGTATGTGTTTAGGAGCACCGGATCGGGTCGGTTCTAGTCTAATCTGAATCAAAGACATTCAGCGATTAACTCTGGGTGCGAACAGGTCGAGTCAACATCATCCAATCCGGAGCTTATTCATTCTTCATTTGAACTAGTGAGTTCTTCAAGTTTTCTGAGCCGCTAGTATTCCGTTCCATTCGACCTTATGCTCCTCTTTCCTATTCGATCCGACGCTTTCATTTGAATCGGACCCAGTCCCTTCATTTGCATCCAACCCAGTCCCTTTATCTGCATCAGACCCGGTCCCTTCATCTTCATCCGAGTCGTAGCTCATTCGAACTGGAAGCATATGTGATCCGATCCAGAAGCTTTCCCAGACTATTATTCTAATCTTAGGTGATTGTGCTAGATGGCTTGGAGGTGACTTCACATCTGATGATTTTCAAGATTGCAAAGTCAATGTAGAATTCACAGGATTTCATCATCGGACTTGGCGATCCAATAAGTAGACTGGAAAATCCTTAAATGGCGAGAAACTTCAGTTCTCAGTGAAAGCACAAAATGTTAGACCAAAAATGGCACTAACACCCGATTGACTAGATTTTGTAGAGAATAATGAAGAATAATAAACTAAAAAGCAAGAAAAAGAAATCAACACATGAGATTTATAGTGGTTCGGCTTTAATGAGCCTACATCCACTTTATAGTTCACTGATTATGTATAGAATTATAAATACAATGATTATAACCACTCAATCTCTTGAATATAATCATATTTATCATCATATTTCGAAATAGAAAACAGTTGGCAGCCATGGCTAAGGGATCTGGAGCTTCAAATGGCCAAAAGTTCCGCAAAATGAGCACATATTCACATATTTGTAGGCGTGGAAGGGATGCGGGTCGGATGCCACGTAACATGCATCCATCATGCTTTGAAACTGTAGTGGAAGATATGGGACACATGTCTTCATGGGCAGGCAGTCGGATCCGAAAATGTGTGAGTGAGTGGTGCTTAATAATAGCCGAAAGAAAAGCTCCACGTTGAGGATCATAAATGATGCTAGGCGGGTCGGATAAAGGGAAAACCGAACCGGTGTGACACTTGAGTGGCAAGCCTTTGATGTGTAGCTAAGGACGTAGGATCGGGCCATGTCCAACCCGGTGCATCCGATCCGGTGGCAAGGTGACGAAGCCACCCGACTTGAGTGACGTGATCCAACCCGGGCACCATCCTTGCCGAGTTAATGTTTGTTTGAACCAAGTACTGATCCGACCCGAGGATTGTGCATACAAACTCCAATCTTATCAGTATTTTTTTGCTGCATTAAAGTGAATGCCGATCACTTGAGCTTTGGGTAGCCTGGTCACAAAGCAGGCTAATAGTACATACTTTTCTTCTAGTAAAATATACCAAAAGATAAGTGTCCACTTCAAATTGATATACGTGAATATATGTCGATAACTTTATAAAAATACTGATTACGAAATAATTAACAATACTAACATTCATTTATTTTCTTAAAAGATACTAAACCTCGAAAAATAATAAATTAATATATAACTTCTTTTATCAAATATCCTTTAAAAAAAATCAATATGTAACTCATTTTATCGAAGAAAATATAATATATTTTTTATTAAAATATAGAAAAACATTATATAAAAATGAGTATAAGTTTTATTCATATGTAAAATTACTTAGAAATATTGTAAATTTAAGTTATCTCATTTATCCTAGCAATTTCACTATAAATTGCATAATAATTTATATTCTAAATATATTAAGCCCAATATTTATATATGATATATTATGTGTTGCATGCTTTATACAATAGTTCATAATAATTTCTATTTACTACATAACAAACGTACATCATAATGGTAGAAGACCCTAACCTCCTCTTTCCCACACAACCCTCCCCTTTCCATCTGCTTGTCCCACAATTCCGATTAGCTCTTTTTCTTCTACTGACACTGAACAGAATCAAGTTTCTTTTAGGTCATCTCAACGTGTACACAAATAACACAAGGGGATCAATAACTTGCAACTTTATATACCTACAGAAACTACTAGCTAATGGTTATAAATTCTATTCTTGCAACATGCTCGAACAACCAAATTTCTTATGTTTTCCACCTCTTTCTACTGTTATTTATGTGATGGGTTCAAGACTGTACTACTATTACTACAACAACAACATTATTATTATTATTATTATTATTTTAAAGCATTTATTGAAAATGTGTAGAAGAATTCCTCATAAATGACATTGGTAAACTTTTCTTGTATGGTCAAATTTGATGATAAAAGATAAGTGCAACCATATGGGCTTCTCGTGTGATGATGGTATGCACTTCATGAGTAGATTGTTTTAAAAAAAAAAGCATATATTGTTCGTGGAATTGTCTTAATTTGTCTTTACATGGAAAGTGGATTTTTTGTCTTTACATGGAAAGTGGAATTCAGTGGGAGATCTAATGGTCCACTATTTGTGTATCAAATCTTGTGTCACCAATTTGTGTCCCAATAGACTTTCCCTTTAAGTAATACTAATATTTGATAGTATTTGTGAGTATATGTTTTATATTTGTAGAGGATTTTTTTTATTATATTCTATTAAATGGCATTAGGAGCTAAAAATATTCGTGGATGGATTGCCTTAATTCGTAAATGAACATATTGGGTTTTGAATTTTTAATATTAATTACAAAATATAAAAAGAAAAGAGGGACGGATGATAGAATGGAAGGATGACGGTGGGAATTAGTGAAGGAAGAAAGGGACAACATAACTGTAAATTATCTTTTGTAGCTAAAAAAGAAGATGTTTTCTATTTTGTATATATTTATTTTGTTTCCTAAAACATGTGTTTATCGTAATGTACATGTATGCTTTGCATACTATACATGTATGGTTCGCATTTTTGCATGACAACGACTAAAAATGAGCCTTTTCAAATACGATAATCCTTGGTAATTCATCCATGGTTATAATTATATTACTGAAAAAGAATGGGATGGGTTCATGAATAGGTAATCAACCTTTTCAAATTATATTAAAGCTAAGGACAAAAACCTTAATATGCAAAGTAAAGATTTCCCATTTAGACGTAACTCTATGGAAAGGCTTAGGAAGGACCAACATGTGGCATACTCTTTATCCGACTAATCACCTTAGCACAAACTATTGACTATCCATTGCAGCAACCAAAATAATTGAAGAAATAGAATGCTAACAAGAAAATTTCATTTTTATTTATGATTTCAACGGTGCAAAGTAGGAGACATGAATCTCTTAAATTATAAATTTGATTTGAAACAATTTAATATGTTGGTACATAATAAATACTAATTTTCCTTTTGTTAGAATATATTCCTGTTCGGCCCATATATCATACCATTAACCCTATTATTCATAATTAACATTTAAGTGGCTCACTACGCATAAGGCGACGTTGGATGGATGCTAACAAAATCCTCCTGAATGGCACTTTTTAGTATTATATTTAGTGCTCTCAATATCCCAACTAAATTTTCACTTATCATTTATAAAAGTTCTTTTCAGGTGATGCCATGTAAGCTTTGATAAACCTTTTGAAATGAATGAACCTAAATTGGCAGTAGATGATAATAGTTCTCCAAGCATAGAAGGTTTAACTCAAGATTCTTCGGAATTCATAGGAAACTTGTAGTGGGTATTGAGATAAAATCATCAAAAAGATCAAGAATGCTTTTATTTGTTAATTTCAATAAAAATTAGACTTGCATGCCCTATCATCTTATAGATATTCTTCCCTTTACAACGTGATTGACAGTATTTTAGCAAAAAAAATCGGCAATAATATATTAAGGTTTATTTATATAGTTAAATTTCAATTAAGAAAAAAGGCTTCATTCCAAGTAGACCTATCATGGAAAATTTTCTGCATTCATATATAATGATGGGAGGGTTCAATAGGACACATCAAAATATGCATGAAAATGTATTCATGTAAAGTATATGATAATTAAGATTAGCAAAGAATTCATATGTCATATGCTATTTTGTATGATCTTTACTGAAAAATTCACATATGATGTACGAATATGTATGTCTACAAACCCATTTTCAATTTATTAAATAGATGCAAATTTCACATGTAGACATAATAGAGACCCTATATCTTCATTTCCTTTCACTTGCGAAGAAATACTGATAGTGTTATTTGAAATTGAATTGCATGAGGGTAACCTTGCCTCTCTCCGCTTTATTAAATCATTTTTGACTAGTATATCATATGTGGATGATATTCTTGTTTTTCTAAAAGCTGGCATTAAAAATCCATGATGTATTTCCATAAAATTTCGCATCACTAAGGAATCAATGGGCCTAGAAATGAATAAACAAAAGTCCAACTTAACATTTAACAAAAGGACCAATGAAAAGAACCAAATAATAAATACTCTAAAGGTCTACCTATGGAGTCTCTCTCCTACCTACTTGAGAATTCCCCTATTTGAGAGTAAATTATTGTCCTGAAATTTTGACATTTTATTAAACAGTATATAAAAATAGTAATTAAAAAAAATAGAATGTTGACGTAGCTGGAAGAATTGAATTCACTAAAATAATTATTTAACTAAATGACCATGCCTTCGACTTAATTTTTCCGACCACCAAGATATATCATCAACAAAATAAATCCATTATTGACAAACTTAGTGTGGAAGAATAATCCTCACAAAATGAGTTGGAGATATATGCGTTGTTCCAAATGCTAAAGTGGTGTATACTTGCGGAAAATATAAGATATCACGAAGGCGGTTCTTTTAAAGCTTACGCCACGATTCCTACAAAATGACTGTTTATGGATGCAATGGATGAGGTATAAATAATGTAATGATAAATTTTATATAATCATAGAGGATAACAACTCCTCTTATGAGTGGACTTTTCTATCAAAGAACACAATCCTAATACAACGATGTATATACAGTTTTTTGTTAGTTTCTGGCATTGTTTATACGTTTCTGACACCATTCATCAAATATATTTTTTAGTTCTCACATTTGTTTAGCAAGTTGTCCTTTTTTTCGTGTTGACTTTCAACGTTTTCGGAAGAGTTGGTGATCGATTGACTACATCTCTTCGTTAAGAAATTATTAGTTTTAAAAATTCATGCATAAAGTAATTAAATATAATACAAAAAGAGACACATCAGAAAAAATCAATCCAATTATTTGTTTGAGGGTAAAAATGACATTAATTTATTTTTTGTTATAACCAGGGGGTGAAAAGCAACTGTATGGGTGCAAATAGATGGACCCAAAATGTTTTATATACTCATATTAACGATATATGTATGTTCACAAATCACTCCACTTTCAATACTTAGAAAACATAGCCATGTATCACCCAACGATACAAGTTTATTCACAAACCTTAAGGTAGATTTTTCAAAATCATATTATTTGGGTGAAAATCAAAAATCATTTAAAATACTATTTACTATAAACCCAAATATTTTTTCTTTTTGAAACTTGTATTATCCCTTGATTAAAAATGAAGTCACTCAAGTTGCAATATTATTACCTTTCAAATTCTGACTCGACAATCATGATAGAAGCAAGTTTCCATACCTCAAAATTTAGTGTTAAGTATGAAAAGAATATTTTCCATACCAAAGTAAGCTAAAATGATTAATTAACTAAAAAAATAATTTCTTTCTATAAATCACTTTTAAAACATTTACAAAACTCCTTTAATAAATCTCCAATTTACTCAGAAAACTTCATTAACAAACCTCTATATTTATTTATAAATTTCTTTTTATTAATCTCTTTCCTATTCATAAAACTTCATTTTATAAATCTCTTTATTTTTAAAACTCATATACATATCTCTTTGATTACCGGACTAAATAGTTTTCATAAAAGGATCATTCAATGTATCACTATAAATCTACCAATGTGATTTACTAACCCAATTTACCATAATAGTATCATTTCCTTTTTCAATAAAATATCATTACAAACCTTTTATTTTATTTATAGATACCATTTATAATGTTATCTTTTATTTATAGAATATCATTTATATATCCATCTCGCTATAATATTTTAGATAAGGCGTTTCACTAATATTCATTCCAAAATATTTCTATCTTTTATTAAAATTAGATAACTTTACTACAAAAGTTAAATCCTCCTTTTCCTTTGAAATAAACATTATACTAACTTTTCTATAAAAACAAATACATATAAAAAAAACTAAAACTACGTTACAAACTCTAACAAAAAAGTTGAATGAAACTGAAAAGTTCAAAAACCATTTCTAAACAGAATACCATAAAAATTTCAAAAGTCACATTTTAAATCTTTCTCCAAATCAAAATCAATTTCAAGTCAAAATCAACGAATGATAGTAACCAATTGCTAGAATAGCACTTCACCAACGCTATCACTATTTTCATTCTAAAATGAATTCAACTTTTGTGACATATCGAAGTCGAATCCAATATGGTCAGATAAATAAGATTCTGGCATATAACATATACATATACATATACATATACATACACACCTATATATATATAAATGAAATTAATTTAACAATAGTGAGGAATTTCAATGGATCCGTACATAAAATTTGCATGTATGACATATAATATTCTTACAGATCATTTCAAATATTATCCACTTTCAAAAGAGATAATTCATCCAAACCAAAAAAAACCAAGCAATAGAACATCCAAGCATACAAATAATAATTCATGTCAACACATATGTTACGTAGTGTTAACCCAAATGTGCATTAACTCACTAAATTCCAATTGACACTTGGCATTATTCTTCGATCTAAAAGAGAACGACATTCAGGTTTAACTCAAAATTCCACTTAGTCCAAAGTCAACAAAACCAATTCCAACACATAGATAATGCTTCTATGAGCACAATGCAAAAAAACCATGTTCCAGTTGGATCTCATATGAGAAAGTTATTCATTATATAAAATTTGAGATTAAATTATATAATCAATCACTTAGTTGGTTTATTGTTCTAGTCAATCTCCCGAACTCCTTCCTAAATCAACAACGCCGCTAGTTCACTCCTATACATGCAGACCCAATTAGTACATGACTCCACAATGGTACGCAACATTGCTCCACCATTCAATGAACCATTTCATCGTTCACCCTCTCTTTGCGAGCATGACTGTCCTGACCCAACCACCTCTCCTTTTCCCTTTTCCTTTCAATAGTGACCTGGAATCATCCACCCACAACATCGAAAATTCAACTGCTTGAAAAAACAACCAAACTCCACTAAAGCTCCTTGACACGAGAAATCCATAATGACAATTACCACAGCGCCCAACACTGACAATTCACATGCCTCAAAAACCAACCGAACTCCGCTAAAGGAGTGACAATTGACGCTCGATTTAGGTCAATTGCACGTCAACACCTAATTCATTTGAGAATTAGTTTTTTATCGAAGTTACCAGTCGTAGAACAATCACCGAGCATTTATACAGTGCATAAAAGTAAAGAGACACAAAGTTTTGACAATGGTTCGACAAATCGTACATACGCGCGCCCACTTATGGCAATCGATTGATTATAATTTTGATTACAAATACAATGCAATTTGTTCTTAAAAAGTAGAGAAAGATAGTTATAATTCGTACTTATTCAACTTCTTTTATAATAGAGTACCAAAGCCCCGAAGAGATCTCCAAAAATGGCCTAGAGATGGCCTATTTATAGCTGCTAAAGATATAAGCTCGTCTAAGAATATAAAAGAAAATTGTGGATCTTAAGTTAATCACGTGTCAAAAAATTTCAGATCTGACCCCTAGGCATGAAGATTGGTTACGATCCCAATGTAGGATCGATATATTTCTCACATATCCAAAAGCCTTATACTTTTTCGTATCCTGACTTCGCGTTCCTATCGCACGATTTCTCTTGATCGTCTCGTGTTGATCACGTCTTTTCGCCTGATCTGTTCGTTCCCTTCATGTTCGGTCAGGCATGGGGATCTTCGGGTCTGAACTTCTTCTATACTCATTTTCGTATCCGAGCATGGATCGGTTCATTGTAGTTTTCTCATGCCGATAACAAAGTTTTTAGGTGATCCACTTCGGTTTCAAGTTTGATCGATCATCTATCCGATCCTGGAATCTTTGGATCCACTCAACGATTCCAGCTGATCCTTGTAGTGATCGCGCAAATCCTTCTAGTGTGATCTTCTGATTTTAGGTGATTGCGTCGTGATCACCTATTTTCGAATGATCAGACTAGTCCTAAGGTGAACGATCACCTTTAGCATTTGTATCGATCTGAGTTATCAACAAGAACATGAACGTTTTCTAAGATGATTTCCATGTGACAACCGATCGATTTTAAGTGATCGACTTGTGTTGATCATCATCTTTTGATAGTATTAACCCGGGCTTACCAAATGATCGGGAAAGTGCCATATTAATCCGATCCTTGTAGATTATGCTTTTCTGAGGAGATCATTTAGTCTTGTCCCCTGATTCCGATTATCTCTTTGCCTTCCACAGACACTGAACCAGAATCAAGTTTCTCTTAGGTCATCTCAATGTGTACACAAATAATACTAGTGGATCAATAACTTGCAGCTTTGTATACCTACAGAAACTGCTAACCAATGGATATAAATTCTATCGTTACAACAACATGCTCGAACAACCAAAGTTCTTGTGTTTTTCAATTCTTACATGAAGTTGACGCGATCCTTCCATATTCGGAACTCTCTTTCTACACATTTAGCACATAAAATGTCTGAAATCCCAACAAAGAACATGGATGATAGTAATTGTAACATCCCGTATTTTTATAACATATCAAAACAAGAAATCAAGACAGAATTAAATTTTAAAATTAGAATAAGGGGAAACGCGTTACGCCATTGCGTTCGTCTCGAAATTTTACATGAGGTAGAGTCTGAGTTTTCGAAAATCGGAGTCCGAATGAAGAAGTTATGGCCTGTACAAGTTTCAGCAGTTTTCAGGCAGCACTGGACCAGGGGGTCGACCTACCCCCCCCCCCCCCCCCGGTCGACCATAGGGTCGACCTACCCACCAGGTTGACCATATGGTCGACCTCCCCCACTTACAGGTCGACCTGGTCGGCCTGTTTTGACCCAGAGCACATTTTTGAAGCCTTAGACGTGTTTTGATGGTCCGGATTGATTCTAGGGTTAATCTAAGGGCCTAAACTAGTTGCTACACCTATAAAAACACCCTTAGACCTAACATAATTCATATCAAATCATTCTTACACTATTATGCTGCTGAACTCCCTTTTGAACCATGGCCGCCGCCCCCAAATCAAAGCTTAAGCATTCAAACTCAAATCAATTCGAAGAACAAAGCTTCAACAATGGTTCAAACAATAAATCAACACTAATACAATGTTCTATGACAATTTCAGTTCCTAATTCACTAGCCATGCTCTGTAAGTGCTAGTTACTTTTAGATTTAAACATTTAATTATAGTATGGACATGAAATAAAGTGGAATTGGATCTAAGTATGTTTATCGATTCAGATCTATTTCTGTTGCTTCTTGAATCTTGAGTTTTGGGACTTTTCTATTCTCATTTTTCATGTCAAGCCTATGATCTATTTAGCTTGTTGTAAATCAGTTTTTCTTGATTCATGTTGATATTATTATCAAGATCTATCTTTTATGCCTGAAATGATGTTCTTATGCCAGTTTTCTCTCTGTACTTATTGTTATACAAATTCGACCTTACCCTATTTATTTTCTTTTGATGAACCTTGGTCAATTTCGGACCTAGGCCTAAACTACGATATACGTGCGATTTGTATACGGGGAAATATTGGGATATTACCTATTTGGATATATGTGTGTGGTGGAATTGATGGCATAACATGAAATTTGAAATTTGGGTATTGTCAATATAATTGAAACTGCAAGTTTGGGCATACATGAATTGGCATGTAAATTAAATCACGAGTTTGGGACTATGTAAATTAAATCAAAAGATTGGGCTTATGTTAATTAGGCATATGTAGAATTGGGAATTTGAACATGAAAGCAATCGTAAACTTGATAGTTGGCATAAACATGTATTATGAACTTTGGCAACTGACATGTACTGTAATAAAAAAAAGATTATAGTTTGGGATAACTACATCATGAATCATGATTTGGGTTTATTGGGTATAAAACTTGATACATGTAATTTTGGCTAGAACTTGATATGGTAAAATGGCATAAAATTGGCATACATGTAAAACGGCATAAATTGAACATATGTAAATTTGGTACGAATTGGGCATATGTAAAATTTACATGTAATCTAGAACTTGGGCATATGTTAATTATGTGAAATTTTGAATAGAAACATACATGAAAATTTATAACTAGGTAAAGGTTTAATATGAACGCGCCTAAGTTGGGTTTTGGGTAGTTGGCATGTATTGTAAATAAAAGGCTATAACTTGGCATAACTTTATAGTGAATTTTGATAATGATTTGGGAATACGTTTTGGGACAAAAACGTGAATTATGAACTTGATAACTAGCATATAACTTGAAATGTGAACATGGTTGAAACATGAACATTTTTATTCATATGTTAAACACATATTGGGGTTTTGGGGGGAATACGACCATTAATGAACCTTTAACATGAGGTTAGACTCGGTTTGTGGTGTAAACCTGCCCAGAACCGCCTGGCAAATCCAGTAGCCACAAAGTGTCAGTCTAATGTGAGAGGTCGAAGGTCGAATTGTAACACCCCATGAATTCTATAACGTTAAGCTTCACAAATTAAAGTGTAATTAATTCTAAATAAAAGAATTAAGGGAAATGGGTTAAGCCATTGCGTTCGTCTCGGAATTCTGCTTGAGATAGAATCCGAGTTTGCGCGAATCGGACTCCGTATGAAGGAGTTATGGCCTTCGGAAGTTTCAGAATAAAGTTTAAAATTCAAACAGCTCAGTTTTAAATTAAAAATTCGAATTTTGGGTTCAAACTGGGCTGGGCGGGAAAATTCCCGCCCAGAGACCAGGTCGACCATGGTGTCGACCTGGCCACCCAGGGTCGACCACAGTGTCGACCTGTTCCCCCCAGGTCGACCATAGTGTCGACCTGGGTGTCGACCTGCCTGGTCGACCTGGCTGGCCAGGTCTGGCTCTAGCTCGAATTTCTGTGGCTCTCTGTGTCACTAGGGCTGACGTGTCACCTCTTGATTGGCTCTCTGAACTTTGAATGGCCTAGATTCCTCCTATCTTCATCTGACGGCTCAAAACAACTTAAAAATCTATAAATACACCCTAAGTCTCAACTGAAAATTTACACACACAAAAATGAGAAAGGAGTCGTCATGCTGCTAGGGAAAAATTGAACATAGCCGTCAAGAGAAAAGCCTAGAGACGAATCAAACTAAGAAGAAGATTAAAGTTTAAATCAAATTTATCAACGCAACGTTAGTCTACCCAAAGGAGCGCATCTCAATTTCAGAATTCAGAATCCAGAATTCAAGATTCTGCATTCGTTGTAAGTATAGTGACCTTTCAGAATATGAATAAGAATTGTGATGTGATTCGATGTAAATGAAAATAGAATTGTGTTATTATATGGTATAAATTCTATGTATTGTGATGGTTCTATCATGACTTATGTATTGATGTTTGTGGCATAATTGATTGATGCAAGCCTATTGAACAATTGTATATGAAAACGATGGCACTTGTAAGTTTGTGGCAAAAACTAGAAATTGATCCCTTTTTGTTTATGCCTATGACATGGACATTATATATTCATTAAGCCTAAATTAAAGCTTATGTAAACATGATTTAGACTTGAAACCTTTTATGCCTACATGACCCAAAGCCTATGTTGTCACTTCCATGTTTATTTGCAAGTATAATTGGATCTATGTTCAGTATCGTTTGTGTTTCATAAACTATGCAAGTTCATGTTTATTTTCAAGTATAATTGCATCTATGTTAAGTATCGTTTGTGTTTCAAAAACTAAGCAAGTTCATGTTGAAAAAGGCTATGTGATTAGATGTTATAATTGGACCTTTTGGTGGATATACATCATGCTAGTTTCGTGTTTGACATTATGCCAAGTTAAATATGTTTGAACACAAGTTTGTATTAGCCTAAACCATGCCATTTCATTTGTCACCTACTTGGTTATACTTTGATTTGAAAATGCAAGTTCACATGAACTATCACTTATGTTAGTATCGCTAAATTGCAAGTTCATGCGCCACACACTCTTATATGTTGTAAAATATTACATGTTCTTGATTTCCCCTTTTCTTACGCTTATAAAGTTGAGCTGAATTGTGTCGAGCCCAACATTTGTTATAACGTTGCGAACGTATAAACGGGGTAATAACGTTGGGTGTAAAACATGAAAATATATGTTGGCATGTTTGGCACATGCCAACGACAATGGCATTTAAAGTGGTATGAACTGTTATACCCAAAAATAAAAGATATGACATTTACATATACAATTGAGATGTAACAAAATATGTAAATTTAGAAAACATGATATGCTTAACCCGAGGTTGGATTGAGTTGTGATGTAAACCTGCCCGGAACCGCCCGGCTGTCCAGTAGTCACAACAATACCTATCCAATGTGGGTGGTTAAGCATTGATCCCAATAACGACCCGAGGTTAGACTGAGCTACGGTGTAAACATGCCCGGAACCGACCGGCATATCCAGTAACCGTAGCAATACCTGTTTAATGTGAGTGGTCAGGTGCTCCTAAGAGGCTAAGGACAGATGGTAGGGTTAAGTCAACTATAATGCTTAACCAAATTCAACATGTTAACAAGAATTGATGGGTGGGGTTAGGTAAATACAGACATTTAACCACTTAACATGTTTGACTAGAAAATCCTGGTAACGTGGGACCCGTTTCAGCAGTAACCCAAGTTAGGTATCAATGGTACCCTGAAATTAGGCAGGGTGGGGCACGATTACTGGGCTGATTGTAAGCAGTCAAACGACGGCGGTGGGTGCACAGTGCAGGTCTAACGGGGTGCGGGCGTGCACACACTCCGGAGCAGACAACCAGGGCACTGGGGACACCGGTAGTATAACCTATGCCTTCTAGAATTTGTGTCGAGGCCGCCACCATGGGTCTTGATACACCCCATGGTGGGACCAGCATAGCTATCTACAATTCTTGGGGGCCATATGACACATGTTAACGTGAGTAGGAGCCGATCTTTCGAAAATGGGGATCACTTCACCCTCACCATGGGGTGCCAGTTAGAATAAACTCAAGCAGATGCAGATATATAGAATGGGTGCGATAGTACATTCGACACTCCCTTAGCTTGTGACACCTTCCTATTTTAGTATATATCTATCATGCCCTTTTCTTATTCACATACTGAAGAGTTACTAGATTTACTCAGGATTTATGTCTGACCCTATTTTCTTTTCGTCTTCTTTTCTTTCGTTCCCTCCCCCAGGTCCATAAGGAGGAAACAGCTCAGCTCCGTCAGGCTCTGTACAAGCTCCAAGAACGTAGATGTATGATTTGGGTCTCTTTTGCTCGGACTATGGCTTTGGATATCACTATGGGGATTTTTGTCACTTTATTTATGTTTTCTGCTTCTTTAATTATCAAGATAGTAATGAAGTTGTAATGTTGGAAGTATTTTGAGACAGTTATGGAATGTTTGTTTTTGAACACATATTGCTGAAATAAAAATCTATTTGGTTTCCACTGTTTAAAATATGTGTATTTATTCTGTCATGAGTTTATCTGTGGCTTTTACTTATAAACCTCCACCAAAATTAAGGCATTCCCTTTGTTAGTGACCTTAATGGAGGTGGGGTGTTTCACGAATTGTAGGCGTAACGATTTATGACACGAGGTTAGACTCAGTTTGTGGTGTAAATATGCCCGGAACCGCCCGACAAATCCAGTGGACACAAAGTGCACGGTCTAATGTGAGAGGTCATGATTCGTTAGTCATAATGAATGAATTAAGGAATACTAACCTTAATAAAATGTGGGTATGGTTAGAAGGTTAGGTGGGATGACATGGAAATTTGACATGTAAATGTGGACCTAACCGGTATGAGTTAAGAACATGTAAAACTTATAAGTGTGAGCTTAACCAACATAACTGTTAATCAGACCAATGGGTGAGTTAAGTAACATGGCTAGGCTAATGACACTTGACCGTTATAACATGACTAGCGGATGGGTTGGGCTAACTTGAATAGGTTGATAACACCCAATCGATATAACCTGATGCGTGGTAGGGTTAAGTAAACACACGAGGGTAACACTTAACCATTATAATATGACTGGTAGATGGGGTTAAGTTAACATGGACTTAACCGATATAACGTGATGTGTGGTAAGGTTAAGTAACAACATAGGGTAACACTTAACCGTCACAACATGATAAGTAGGTGGGCTAAGTCAATGTACACTTAACCAATATGACATGACATGCGGTGGGGTTAAGTTAACACAAGGGAGAACACTTAGCCAGTATAACAAGGCTTGCGGTAGGGTTAAGTAACACAAGGAACAACACTTAACCGATATAACATGATGTGTGGTAGGTTTAAGTAAAAAAAAGAGAAAACACTAACCAACTTAACGTAATGGACGGAGAGGGTTAAGTACATATCGGGTTGGTGGGTAATATTAGTAAATATAGGCCCACAAACTTAACCATTAATAAGCACGCTTGAATCGGTGGGTTAAGTACATCACGGGAAGGTGGGTAATATCTGTATATATAGGCCCACAAACTTAAACAGTAGGAAACTCTAGTAACGGGGACCCATTTCAGCAGTAACCCACTAGATGTATCATGGTACCCTGAAACTAGGCAGGGTGGCGCACGATTACTGGGCTTATTGTAAGCGGTCAAAGCGACAGTGGTGAGTGCAACAGTGTAGGTTCTAATGGAGTGCGGGCGTGCACACACTTCAGAGCAGACAAACAGAGCACTGGGGGCACCAGTAGTATAACCTATGTATTCTCGAATTGCGTCGTGCCGCCACCATGGGTCTTGATAAACCCCATGGTGGGACCAGCATAGGTATCTACAATCGTTGTGGGCCGTATGACACACATAGGTAGCATAATCCCTAGGTTGGACCTAGGTGGCATAAACCCTAAATCCGAGAAGCGTTCAATAGGTAGCATAATCCCTTGGTTGGACCTAGGTGGCATAAATCCTGGTTGAATCTAGGAAGCGCTCGATAGAAAACCCTAGATTAGATCTAGGTAATAAATAATAGATGTACACGTGAAAGCAACCTTAATTTCGGGGATCGGGATCACGTTATGATTTTATCATTTTATATTGATTACTAGTTGGGACACTAGTTAGGTGGTGCAGAGCAAATAGATATCATTTTAATGGTGAAGCATAGAAATCTTGCGATGCTTGATAGAAATCTTGCGAAACTATACTTAGTTCATCTTGAATGGGAACCTTGCAATGTTATACATGACAGAATTCCTATGATGTTATTCTTAGTTATCGTGCCTATAGCTTATCTTGTCCTCATGCTTATGTTTACTTTCAGTTTATTCATCCCATGTTATCTTTACCTTTTTTATGCTGAAAGCCACTAGGACTTACTCATTCTTTATGACTGACCCAGTTTGTTTCGCCTCTTTTTCTTTCGTTCCCCCCTAGGTTCGTAGGGTGGGAATACAGTTTAGTTCGGATCTTACCAAGCTCCAAGGCTCTTTCATGTACTGCTTGGATTTCTCTTAGCTATGGCTTTCTTTGCTTTATTGGGGAATACTACAATTTATTTTCATGCTTTTTTTTTTGAGCAAGACAGATATTTTAGCTATGCAATTGGGTATTTGAAAGTTGATGGGATTTTATTGTAAACAATTCTATTTAATAAATGATTTGAAGTACTTCTACTTTACTTTCCGCTGTTTTATATATGTCTGTCTTGTAATATTTCTGTTCCAGTACCCATAATGCTCCACTGAAGTTAAGGCATTCCCTTTGTGAGTGACCTTAACGGACGTGGGGTGTTACATTTGGTATCAGAGCAGAAGGTTACCAGACTGGGCAAAAGCTTTTAAAAACCTTCTGAAATTATTTTCAAAATGTTTACAAAGATGCATTTTTCTAAAGAAAAGTTTTGTTTTACGAAAGGCATATTCCCCAAAGCCATATGCACTATCTTTTGATTCTCTCCTTGAGTCTCTTCTCTCTTTCTTTTTCACCCTAGTTTGTAGGCATGCGACACGTGTCGGAGGGCAAAGTAGTGTCCAACCTCCATCTGTAGCCGCAGTAGTTTTACTTGTGACTAATATTATCTCAAGCTTTGTTGGGTTGCCGTGCGATGGAAGTAGCTTTCGAGAAACTTTTCAACAAACTATACAGGGATAGTAGGAATGAGGATAAAGAACACAAGTCTAAGGATGAGAAACTTGTTGATATAGCTTAATCCACGAAGAGGAAAGAGGTGAAAGGAAAGAGGCCAAGTGGAAGAATAATAAAAACCCATGACAAGAAAGAATATCTTTAGTATGGTAAAAAGGGACATGTAATTAAGTATTATAGGACAAGTACAAAGGCAAAGTACAAGATCGTCGAGAGGGCAATTGTATGCTCTCACTACTAGCATATCTAAGAGAGGTGGTAACGTTTGTGTTAAAAGTTTAGCTTTTCTTTTCTATCATACCGTGGGAACTTTGTTTTTGGTAAATCGCATCCTTTTAATTCTGCTTCGATAGTTGGAGTCTCTGCACCTTAGTACTAGCGTAGTAGAGGATCCCGTTTTTGTCTCAAATCCTGTTGGGGAATCGGCTCATTTATTCATGACTTGTTTAGATTTGAGAATGTCTATGCTAAGTGTTGAGTTTAGAAGTAAAGCTTATGTTTTTGGGCTATGGGTTGATTCTAGGGATGGAGTGGTTGTCCAGAAATGGTACCATTCTCGAGTATGAAAAGAGAGTAGTTAGACGCTCGACTTGCCTTGGTAATGCCCTCGAAGTCTAGTGTAACCCATAGGGTTCTGCCATGTTTAGTTACCTAGAATCTCTTGATACATTTATACATTTATCGATCCGCTCGAGTAATGTTCGCCACTAAGGCGGATGGTTCATTTCGCTTATGCATGAGTTATAGAAAACCACCTTAGTAAGTACATTTGGCAACATGGTTGACATTTGTTTGTTTTCAAGAGATAGTTCTTCTGCGTGGAATACCTTATAGTGAGTAAACGAGATCCAGGATTCACTAGTGAATTTTGGAGAGCCTGCATGAAACCATGAGTACGCAGTTATGTTTAAGCCGAGTATACTAGAAGAAGAATAAGTAAAAGTGGGACGAGAGGCAACAGTGGAATGAGTTCCAACTCATATTTTGGAAACAAGAATTAAGAAGCTACGAAATTGTGAAGTTAAAGACGGTGAAAGCACAATGGAGTTAAGCTCAAGGAAATGCGACTCAGAAGATTGAAGACTAGATACGCGTATCATATTTCTTTTTAAGAGTATATCCTTGATCCCTATTTTTATGTAGAGCTAATTTGCATGCTATCTTTCAAGTATATCCTCTCGGTCCTATTCTCAATCCCATTTCTATTAGAAACCCCGTAGGGAGGATGACTCGTCTGTTAGTAATACATTTTGGGGCTTGAGGGTGTCCGTTGGGTTGACTAAACTCTTTGGGTTTTATAGGATACGAGCTGGTTTTAGGAAGGGATTTCCTTGTGACCTAAAAGGAGTCCATCATGCTTAGTTTCCTAGAATCATATATATTGGTTGGGTTGAGTAATTCTTTGGGTGTCAGCCTGATGTTTATTTCGGTCTTCGGGGCTGGTGCTTAGGGAGTTCTTCTCCAAATCAGTAGATATGTGACATAGATTTCCAGTTTTGACATTGCCTAATGTGCACAAGGTTTTTACTTGCTTCTATCGTTCGACTATACCTTTAGGTAGGAACAATTGGGTGTAAACATGTGTTTGAGACATGTTATGATTGATGGTTGCAAGTGGTTGCAAGTGGCTGCTAGTGGTTGCTCGTGATTTCATAACACACATTAGGCACTAGATCGGCTCAGACACATTTCCATATTGCATATGCATGAGTGTTTATACTTCTTTATGGATGAAATGGATGTGTTATCATATGGATGATGCATATGGATGGATGTTTGTGCACACATATAGTGTTTATGTGACTAGGACTATTTGCATACATGTTGGACTCATTGCACTAAACATATTTTGCATTAAGAAGATCAATTAGGCCTGATCATTTGCATTAGATAACGAACATATACACACACTTTCTGTATATGTTTATACCGCATTAGAAATCTCTTAAGGACAATGAATGCCTGTGATTGATGATTGAGTAGATGGATGATTGGATGGTAGGACACGTTCTTCTTAACTTGAAGATTTCGGGGATGAAATCCTTTAAGGAGGGGAGAATGTAACAACCCATATTTTTATAACATATCAAAACGAGAAATCAAGACAGAATTAAATTTTAAAATCAGAATTAGTGGAAACTGGTTACGCCATTGCGTTCGTCTCGAAATTTTACATGAAGTAGAGTCCGAGTTTTCGAAAATCGGAGTCCGGATGAAGAAGTTATGGCCTGCACAAGTTTCAGCAGTTTTCAGGCAGCACTGGACCAGGGGGTCAACTTACCCACCCCCCAGGTCGACCTGGTCGGCCTGTTTTGACCCAAAACTCATTTTTGAAGCCTTAGACGTGTTTTGATGGTCCGGATTGATTCTAGGGTTAATCTAAGGGCCTAAACTAGTTGCTACACCTATAAAAACACCCTTAGACCTAACCTAATTCATATCAAATCATTCTTACACTATTATGCTGCTGAACTCCCTTTTGAACCATGGCCGCCGCCCCCAAATTAAAGCTTAAGCATTCAAACTCAAATCAATTCGAAGAACAAAGCTTCAACAATGGTTCAAACAATAAATCAACACTAATACAACGTTCTATGACAATTTCAGTTCCTAATTCACTAGCCATGCCCTGTAAGTGCTAGTTACTTTTAGATTTAAACATTTAATTATAGTATGGACATGAAATAAAGTGGAATTGGATCTAAGTATGTTTATCAATTCAGATCTATTTCTGTTGCTTCTTGGATCTTAAGTTTTGGGACTTTTCTATTCTCATTTTTCATGTCAAGCCTATGATCTATTTAGCTTGTTGTAAATCAGTTTTTCTTGATTCATGTTGATATTATTATCAAGATCTATCTTTTATGCCTGAAACGATGTTCTTATGCCAGTTTTCTCTCTATACTTATTGTTATACCAATTCTACCTTCCCCTATTTATTTTCTTTTGATGAACCTTGGTCAATTTCGGACCTAGGCCTAAACTACGATATACGTGCGATTTGTATACAGGGAAATATTGGGATATTACCTATTTGGATATATGTGTGTGGTGGAATTGATGGCATAACATGAAATTTGAAATTTGGGTATTGTCAATATAATTGAAATTGCAAGTTTGGGCATACATGAATTGGCATATAAATTAAATCACAAGTTTGGGACTATGTAAATTAAATCAAAAGATTGGGCTTATGTTAATTAGGTATATGTATAATTGGGAATTCGAACATGAAAGCAATCGTAAACTTGATAGTTGGCATAAACATGTATTATGAACTTGGGCAACTGACACGTACTGTAATAAAAAAAAGATTATAGTTTGGGATAACTACATCATGAATCATGATTTGGGTTTATTGGGTATGAAACTTGATATATGTAATTTTGGCTAGAACTTGATATGGTAAAATGGCATAAAATTGGCATACATGTAAAACGGCATAAATAGAACATATGTAAATTTGGTACGAATTGGGCATATGTAAAATTTACATGTAATCTAGAACTTGGGCATATGTTAATTATGTGAAATTTGGAATAGAAATATATATGAAAATTTATGACTAGGTAAAGGTTTAATATGAACGCGCCTAAGTTGGGTTTTGGGTAGTTGGCATGTATTGAAAATAAAAGGCTATAACTTGGTATAACCTTATAGTGAATTTTGATAATGATTTGGGAATACGTTTTGGGACAAAAACGTGAATTATGAACTTGATAATTAGCATATAACTTGAAATATGAACGTGGTTGAAACATGAACATTTTTATTTATATGTTAAACACATATTGGGGTTTTGGGGGGAATACGACCATTAATGAACCTTTGACACGAGGTTAGACTCGGTTTTTGGTGTAAACCTGCCCGGAACCGCCCGGCAAATCCAGTAGCCACAAAGTGTCATTCCAATGTGAGAGGTCGAAGGTAGAATTGTAGGCGTAACGATTTATGACACGAGGTTAGACTTAGTTTGTGGTGTAAATCTGCCCGGAACAACCCGGCAAATCCAGTGGCCACAAAGTGCACGGTCTAATGTGAGAGGTCATCATTCGTTCGTCACAATGAATGAATTAAGAAATACTAACCATAATAAAACGTGGGTATGGTTAGAGGGTTAGGTGGGATGACATGGAAATTTGACATGTAAATGTGGACCTAGCCTGTATGAGTTAAGAACATGTAAAACTTATAAATGTAGGCTTAACCAACATAACTGTTAATAAGACCAATGGGTGTGTTAAGTAACATGGCTAGGCTAATGACACTTAACCGTTATAACATGACTAGCGGATGGGTTGGGCTAACTATAATAGGTTGATAACACCCAATCGATATAACCTGATGCGTGGTAGGGTTAAGTAAACACACGAGGGTAACACTTAACCATTATAATATGACTGGTAGATGGGGTTAAGTTAACATGCACTTAACCAATATAACGTGATGCGCGGTAATGTTAAGTAACAACATAGGGTAACACTTAACCATCGCAACATGATAAGTAGGTGGGCTAAGTCAGTGTACACTTAACCAATACGACATGACATGCAGGTGGGTTAAGTTAACACAAGGGAGAACACTTAGCCAGTATAACAAGGCTTGCGGTAGGGTTAAGTAACACAAGGAACAACACTTAACCGATATAACATGATGTGTGGTAGGGTTAAGTAAAACAAGAGAAAACACTTAACCAAGTTAGCGTAATGGACGGAGAGGGTTAAGTACATATCGGGTTGGTTAGTAATATTAGTAAATATAAGCCCACAAACTTAACCATTAATAAGCACGCTTGAATCGGTGGGTTAAGTACATCACGGGAAGGTGGGTAATATCTGTATATATAGGCCCACAAACTTAACCAGTAGGAAACCCTAGTAACGGGGACCCATTTCAGCAGTAACCCACCAGATGTATCATGGTACCCTGAAACTAAGTAGGGTGAGGCACGATTACTGGTCTGATTGTAAGCGGTCAAAGCGACGGCGGTGGGTGCAATAGTGTAGGTTCTAACGGAGTGCGGGCGTGCACACACTTCGGAGCAGATAAACAGGGCACTTGGGGCACAGTAGTATAACCTATGTATTCAAGAATTGCGTCGGGCCGCCACCATGGGTCTTGTTACACCCCATGGTGGGACCAGCATAGGTATCTACAATCATTGGGGTCGTATGACATACATAGGTGGCATAATCCCTAGGTTGGACCTAGGTGGCATAAACCCTAAATCCGAGAAGCGTTCAATAGGTAGCATAATCCCTAGGTTGGACCTAGGTGGCATAAATCCTGGTTGAATCTAGGAAGCGCTCGATAGATAACCCTATATTAGATCTAGGTAATAAATAATAGATGTACACGTGAAAGCAACCTTAATTTCGGGGATTGGGATCACGTTATGATTTTATCATTTTATATTGATTACTAGTTGGGACACTAGTTAGGTGGTGCAGAGCAAATAGATATCATTTTAATGGTGAAGCAGAGAAATCTTGCGATGCTTGATAGAAATCTTGCAAAACTATACTTAGTCCATCTTGAATGGGAACCTTGCAATGTCATACATGACAGAAATCCTATGATGTTATTCTTAGTTATCGTGCCTGTAGCTTATTTTATCGTCATGCTAATGTTTACTTTCAGTTTATTCATGCCATGTTATCTTTACATGTTTTTATGCTGAAAGCCACTAGGACTTACTCAGTCTTTATGACTGACCCAGTTTGTTTCGCCTCTTTTTCTTTCGTCCCCCCCTCCCCCCAGGTTCGCAGGGTGGGAATAATGCTTAGTTCGGATCTTACCAAGCTCCAAGGCTCTTTCATGTACTGCTTGGATTTCTCTTGGCTATGGCTTGCTTTCCTTTATTGGGGAATACTACTATTTATTTTCATGCTTCTTTGTTTTTGACCAAGACAGATATTTTAGCTATGCAATTGGGTATCTGAAAGTTGATGGGATTTTATTGTAAACAATTCTATTTAATAAATGATTTGAAGTACTTCTACTTTACTTTCCGCTGTTTTATATATGTCTGTCTTGTAATATTTCTGTTCCAGTACCCATAATGCTCCATTGAAGTTAAGGCATTCCCACTGTGAGTGACCTTAACGGGTGTGGGGTGTTACAGTAATGGGCCAGGAAAGACGCTCTGATCTCCATGTCTCTCATATTTTGTACCTATATTGACTTCGGGCGATGTAATAAGCTTGAATGACTAGCTTTACAAATAATGTTGCAAAAAGGCATTTGGGGCAATTATTCTACTGCTATTTATGTGATGGGTTCATGTATGTATTATTATTATTTTAAAGCATATATTAAAAATGTGTAGAAGAATTCTTCATACATAACATTGGGAAACTGTTCCTATATGATAAAATTTGATGATAAGAGATAAGCACAACCACATGGGCTTCACGCGGGATGATAATACACACTTCATGTGTAGATTTTTTTCCAAAAAAAGCATAGATTGTTTGTTAACAAGTTATTTGATAGATTATGTTTTTTAAGTAAGAGAGCAACTATTTGAACACAAACTAATGACACAAAATTAAATACAAAAATTGTGGACCATTGGATTTTTTGTCTTTACATGGAAAGTGGAACTTAGAGGGAGATCTAATAGTCTACTATTTGTGTATCAAATCTTGTGTCACCAATTTGTGTCCTAATAGACTTTCCGTTTAAGTAATACTAAGTTTTGATAATATTTATGAATATATGTTTTATATTTTTAGAAGAATTTTGTTTATTAAACACTATTTTTATATGGCATTAAGAGTTAAAAATATACGTGGATGGATTGTCTGAGTTCGTAAATGAACGTCTTATATTTTGAGTTTTTAATATTAATTACAAAATATAAAAAGAATAGAGGGACGGATGATAAAATGGAAGGATGATGGTGGGAATTTGTGAAAGAAGAAAGGGAAGACATAATGATAAATTATCTTTTATTTTTTGTTGCTAAAAAAGAAGAAGATGTTTTCTATTTTTGTATGTATTTATTTTGTTTTCTAAAACTTGTGTTTATCGTAATATACATGTATTGTTCGCATTTTTGCATCACAACAACTAAACACTACAAAATTAAAACCAAATACCACCTTTAATTCCTAAACAAAGTTCCATCACAATAGAAAATAATGAACTATTCTTCCTATTGGTGCAATACGAATGGAAATACTGTCTGCCAAAATTGCAACTATTGCGAACATTACACAACTTATGTGCGGTTGTAAAAGTTTAGGTGACTAAAACAATGACAAATCGAGAAGCAACCCCACTCCGGCCCAATAGCTCAGCATCCAACGCAGCTACTAAAGGGGCGACTATGCACACAGTTTCAAATAATAATATTGGAAAAACATGGCAAATGACCACAAATAAAATTTTAAACAATAGTAATGGTAAAACATGTCAAAATTTAGAGTGCAATTCTACAAATCAACAGTCATGAAATTCTCAAGGCCCAATTTCAGTAGACGCTCTGATAGATGCAAAATAATCTAAAAAGCACCAGCAAGTCACAACTGGAAATTCATGCACATCAAAGTAACGAAAGTGTAGTAACATGTATAATAAACAATCACATGGAATTTCAATGCATAGAGACTTTGACCAATTCAGATGAGTCCTCAGAAGAAATTTGGAACATAACACATATAGGCCCAAATTACAATATTTGGTCCAACGGATTTAATAGCCCTGTTACAAAATACAACTGATCAGATAAAGCGGAATATGATACATCATACATAAAGTTATAATTCACCGATATAGGCTTGTTTTTGTAAAAAATAACATTAATAGACCTGTTTCAGATTCAATAACATGAATAGACCTGTTTTGGTCTACTGGGTTACTGAAGGCGTGATTTGGAAACATGCCTTCAGTAAAATACGAAGGTGTGTTTCCAAAACACGCGTTCAGTAAAACCCTGCACACACAAAAACCCAACTCGAGACCCATTTTCTTCCCCATCCCACTTCACTTCCCCTTTCCCTTTCACAAACTACCGTGAAAATTAAAAAAACCAAATTAACTTCATTTTCTTCCATTTTTCATCCAATCCATTCCGTAAAGACTACAACGGCTAGCACATCCGGCGTACAACACGAAATCGGTAAAATTCTAAAACCTAATTTTCAATTTTGAAATTAGGTCATACATGTTAAAGAATTATTGGTTATGGAGTTGGTTGAAGCTTACTATTTGTGTACATTCTTGTATACATTGTTCATCTTTTACGATTTGGGGGTTTTGGTGTGTATATTTTTCACATTATTGTAAAATTCTAAACCCTAATTTTCATCCATTTGTACGTTGTTGTGCACATTGTTCGCATTTACGATTTGGGGGTTTTGGTGTGTATATTGTTCACATTATTGAACTGGGTTTTTGGTTACATGATGGTTATTGGATGTTATGTATTGAATATAGTATGGATCGAGGTATTGCGGTTATTGGATGTCATGTATTAGATATAGTATGGATCGAAGTTGCTGTAGATAAATTTCCTTGTTTATGGAGTCGAGTAGAAAATTATAGCATGTTCTAGAAAAATATACTTATATAAATGTCTGTAACCGTTAATCCTATATTTTTCAGAGTATTTTAAGATGGATCCCGGACCAGTAGATCCGAGCGTGTTACATATGCAGCCACAACATAGGACATCGAATACCATTCGTATGGAACTAGCAATTTGTTACTATTTTCATATTTTGGTGTTTATTTTTTTTCCTGCATTAGACCTCAAACCCCTATTTTTTTATCCATTAAATTTCCAGAGTGTCAGTGTTGAGTTTGTCATAGACCACTCGTCATCACTTTTGAAAGACATCCGAGGATCCTTGCGTACTTACCGAGATCCAAAGGGCTAGATTCATGTATATTTTTTGCTTAGGTTACATCCAGCTTGATCATTGCCTTGTCAGTGCTTTAATCGATAGATGGAGGCCTGAGACATCCACCTTTCACCTACCAGTCGGTGAAATGACTATCACCTTGGGAGATGTGGCGGTTTTGCTAGGATTGCCTATTGATGACAATGATGTTGAGTATGATGGTGCGGGAAATGATTATTTGCAGCTATGTCGCGACCTACTTGGGTTGGATCCACCAGCCAATCAAGTAAGGGGTGGTGTGTCCGTTAATATCAAATGGTTCCGTAATCAGTTGACATATGATATTTATGCGGATGTCACCCAACTAGTGGTTGAGCAATGGGCTCGTTGCATTTTACTACATATTATTTTCTACAGAATGATGGTCGATCATGCCAGGACCCATATAGATTTGAGATGGCTACCATTTTTAGCTGACATCAGGCAGTGCGCTACATATTCGTGGGGTAGGGCAGTGTTGGCCTATGCATATCAGGAATTGTCTAAGGTCGCACTGCAACAATATAACTGTATTGCCGATTGTCCGACACTAGTTCAGGCGTGAATCAAATTTTTATAATTTACTATTATACAATGTGATGCATCATTCTCTTGTATTAATAGTATATTTTTCTGTACACAACTTTGGTCCTGGACTTATCTTCCCGTCGGAAGATTAGGAGTGATGCCTGATCCCATCGATGCATCGATGCTACTCGGAGCTAGGTATACTTATTTGATCGTTTATTTTATTAAACACAACACATACCATTTCCAATATATGTACCTTTTAATATCGTGTAACAGGTGGGTTGGGAAAAAGGATATGCGACATACACCGCGACGAGAGTTGCCCTTTACCGTAATGAGTTGGACGTCCTTACAGATGAAAAGGTTCATGGTATCCATACACTAATGAGGTACTTGCCCCACTACCCGTCACGTGCAGAGCTCATAGGTACCTTTGGACGGAGAGAGTACCTATGATAGCCTTCACCTTCACCGATTTGTACCTTCCCAATAGGGTTATGAGATAGTTTGGCCTAAGACAACATATACCGGACGATGCATCTCCTTACATTCGGGGCTACAGTGCGCAGGACTTTCACACGTTTCATGCTATATGGAATTATCGCAATAACCGTATTGAGTTCGAGAGGGTGCCTCCCATATCAGCAGCGCAATACATGAGGTGGTGCCGGAACATAACACGATGCTACGTTCTTAATCCCATTGTAGATTCTGCGTTAGCATCGTATGTTCCTAGAGCACCACTAGAGAGGAACATGGTAAATTGATGTTTGTGCTATTAGATACAATCGGTTTCATTTATTCATTGTATCTCATTTTCTTTTAAATTTGCAGGTTGCCAGTACTAACCGTGCATGGGACGAAGCAGAAAAGCTTAGACAGATGCAGATGGACGACGAGGGAAGGACAATATGCACGAACATACAAAAGATTTTAGACGTGATTTTATGCAGGAACAAGCTAGATCGGCCGAAACAACCATCTCTTCCACCTCCTCCTCCTGCATGTCCTCCTTCTCTTCTTCCTGCAAGTTCTCTTCCTCCTCAGCCAGTAGCACATGAGGAGATCACGCCTAGCCCATCACAACCAGCACCCACATTACCAGTTCCAGCAGTGCACGACGCACTAGAAGCAACAGCGGTAGTGGTTCATCTTCAACTTCCACACCACTAGTCGGGCGATCGAGACGAAACTAGTGCATGTTTGATTGGTCGTATTAGTGATGTCTGTCTAATTAATTGGGTAGTTATATTTGCGTAATTATTTGTTATGTTTTTGTATGTTTATGTATTTCTTGGCTTTGGATAGAACTAGTGTTTGTATAATTATTTGGTGCATTCAGATATTTGGCATTTGATTTCCTTGTTTGAATCGGTTTTTTTTCGTGCTGAAATGAGAATAGAGGGAATATGGAAAGTGAGGTTGGTTGGTGAAGAAAGGGGTCGGGTTAGGTTATTATGCATGCAAATATTTAATGAAGGCGAGTTTTGGAAACTCGCCTTTGTGTTTTACTGAAGGCGAGTTTCCAGAACTCACCTTCGATAAAGCAAATAGGTCTAAACCTGTTATATTTTCTGAAACATGGCTATTTGCGTGATTGTTTGTACAAACAGGCCTCAGTACGTGAATTATCCAAAGTTATAATGTGAATAACACTATTATTAAAGAACTATGTACTACCAAATGTAGAAGATTCATAATGATAATACAGAGGACATGCATGATATTTGAAGTTCACAAAATCGTAGAGATGCTCCTGTAGATGAAATCAACACAAAGAAGATTCCATATTTGAGTTCTCAATAATGAAAGAAGTAAACGTCGTAGACAACTCCGTATGGTAAAATGATGAAATGTACTAAGTTAAACTTGAGTTCTCTTTCTTATACTCAAAATAAGAAGCGCATCCTTACCAACTTGGCTTAATGAATCTGTTAGTATGAAATGTGAAGGGTCTTAATCCCTCTGCTAAAATACTAAATGTCGTGCAATTTACTGTACAAAACATGCGCTAATAGTGGGTCTTTTAGAAACCAAACTAACAGAGGATAAAACTAAAGAGGTGGCTTATTTTATTAATGAGAACTGAGAATACACGGACAACAATGACAAGCGTTGCAAATGTAGAATTTTGTTTCATGGGATAAAAATCATGGGACGTTTTTATTCATAAAAATGAACAGTCTTAGACTTGCTATATCACAAATTAACTAGGCTTGATTTTTCAAATGAACTTTCGTTTATACTCACAATCAAGCAGATAAAAAGACTAGATTGTGGAAATACATCAAAGATTAAGCCAATGGTCTCAACATACTCTGGATGGTGGTTGGAGACTTTAATGTCATTTTATACCAACGTGAATAAAATAAACAATGGCCATTATTATTCATATCCAGATGTAGACTTTGCAGAATGTGTAGGAATCGCTAACCATTTCGAACCACTATGTTACAAGAGCTGCTACAGTTGTAGAGATATAAATAATTTGTGCATTTATAGCAAAATTGATAGATTCCTTGTTAATAAAGAATGATAGGAAAATTTCCCACACATCTATCATCCATGTTCGATTTCTAATCACTTCACAAGCGATCATTCTCTGTTATCTTTAACTTTCCCTAAAATGACAAAGTACAAAAAATTAGCCTTCTAAATGCAATAATCCTTGCTAATTCATCCATAGTTATAATTATATTACTAAAAAGAATGGGATGATTCATGAATTGGTAATCCACTTTTTCATCTCTTATCTGACTAATCACCTAAACGGGTCATAAGCTATTGACACTTATAAAGGGAAGTGGAGCCACTATCCATCGCAACAACCAAAATAATTGAAGAAATAGAATGCTAATAAGCGAATTGCATTTTTATTTATAAATTCTACATCGTAGGTTTTGATACATGTATCTCTTATATTATACTTTCAGTTGAAATAATCAAATACGTTTACACAATAAATTACTAATTTCCACTTTGTGAGATTACATTTCTGTTCGGCCCATATATCATATCCTTGTCTTTGTTATTCAAAATTAACATTTAAGTGGCTACCTCGTAAAAGGAAACAAAACTTCTCACTTTTATTTCATGCTTAAGATTACAAACTTCAAAACCGGCTTAGCACATAGCAGACGTTGGATGATAGAAAGAACTGTATTAATGCTAATAAAATGCTACTCAAAGATGATAACTTTAGGCTAATTTTATTTATACACTAAAAATTGCTAAACATATACCAAAAATTATAATAAACTAATATACACCATATATTACTTTACATACACCGTTTCTTTTATTAAAATATCCATGTTCTCATCTTCTTTTTCTTTCCTTTTTCAAATTTAAAACACAATTAACAAAAATTAGATACTCTTTGCATCAATTTGAGTAAAATTTTATAAAATGAAATATATTTCTTGTACTAATATTGCGACTTTTATTAACTTTATGAAAAAAAATTCAATTTCAACAAAATTACTGTAATTTTATAAAATAAATCAACACTTCTAAATTAGACCATTATTTATGAATGTTTTCTTAATTGAAATTTTAGATTTTATGATTAAATAATTCATTAACATATCTAGTTTGTATCAAATTTCAATACTTTTAAGAATGATTTAACTTTTTATATGCAGAAATATTAAAAAAACAACTATGAGAAAAGGGTAATTTAGTAATAAAATTTTATGGAAAAAATAATGGTGTATGTCAAGGAATTTTCGGTGTATAAATAGAATTTTCCATAACTTTATTGATCACAAGTAATAGGATAGAAAATAAGAGATAAGAAGAAGACAAAGAAAATAATGGAGATTGCTTTATTGATTGCTTGATTACATTGCCAATCTTTAGCCTTATTTATACATGCTTCATCCTTATCCATTCTAGATAAGATTATTCTAGAATTCATTTGGGTTTATCATAATCAATAATGCGACACCAAATATAAACCCAATTAATACAATACCAAATATAAACTCAATCAATGCAATACCAAATATAAATCCAATCAATCCAATAAAGGGAAACATATCCTCTAGCCCAATCAATGCAATAAAAGAAACATATCCTCTAGCCCAATCAATGCAGTAAACGCAATATAGCATATTCTCTAACATTCACCCTCAAACTCACGATGCAGTTGTTATGAGCATCGAGAGTTTGCTAACTAGAAACGAAAATAAAAAACTGAATGCTACTTGGTAAAGAAATATGCAATCTGCAAAGAAGATAGTACAAATGGTAAGGTGATGGTGCACTTCTCAAGATGATGCCGAGTAAGGTGACAATCAATCTCAATATGCTTGGTTCGTTCATAAAATAATGAATTGCAAGCTATTTGAATTGCACTTTTATTATCACAATACATAGGAGTTGGCTGAGAAAAAGATACTCATATGTCCTCAAGTAACCAACGTAACCAAACAATCTCTTTAGTAGTAGATGCCATAGCATGATATTCATCTTCAGTTGAAGAATGGGAAACAATGGACTGGAGCTGCTCGGAATATCGAGGCGGTTCTTTGGAGCAGATGTTGTTGAGGACGTTGGTAGAGCCGGAGGCTTATTCTCATTCCTTGTATCTGGTCTTGCTTCTCCATGCTTTTCAGTAGCCGGAGAAGACGGAGTTCTAGGAGATCCACATACATCAATTGGGGGCTACTTTCATTTGCCCTCAGCCTACTTTGGAGACCTACCTGATGATTCTGCACTTTGTCTTTGTTCGTGGCGTTTTGATTTCCTTTGCAGCTCCTCCGCCTGCTGCGCTTTCATCTTCCAGGATTTAGACATTCACTTACCTGACGAGAGACATAAAGTTTGTTAGCAACTGGATCAAAACATCATCTTTTTGTCCAGCAGCATATCCTAAAAAGACACATATAGTTGACCGAGATGACAATTTATTGCATTCAATATGAGGACGAAGAACAAAGCAAATACATACAAATCTTTGAAGAATGAATAATCAGGAGCAAAACTTACAGTTTTTTAAAAGGAGATATACCCGAAATATGAGAAGATGGAATAGTATTAATTACAGTTACAGCTGCAAGAACAACCTCCCACCAAAATCATTAGGAACAGAAGAGAATAATAACATAGACCTAGCAGTTTCAAGAATGTGCCTATGTTTTCTTTCGGCAACAACATTTGTTGAGGAGTGTTTATGCATGAAGTTTGGTAAATGGTTCCATCTAAGGTAAGTAATTCTAAAAATTTCTTGGATGTGTATTCCCCACCTAAACCATATCTAAAACATTTAATGACAATTGAGTGTTGAGTTTTAACAAGAGCTCAAAAAGAAGTATAAATTTCAAAAAATTCTAAACGATGTTTCACTAAATATATCCAACAATAATGTGTATGATCATCAATAAAAGAAACATAATAACTAGACCATCCTTTTGTGGAAATAGGAGATGGACCCCATACATCAGAATGAACTAAATCAAAAGGAGCATAAGAAACATATGTACTTTTATTAAAAGGTAATGCAGAAAATTTAGCAAGTTTGCAACCACTACAATCAGAAATATCATGAATTTTCAAATTTCCTACTGCCCATGTAGATGCTAAAAATCTCAAACGAGATGAAGAAACATGACCAAGACGTGAATGCCATAAATAAAAACTGGGAGAAGAAGGACTTAAATGAAAAGAAGATAAATCAACACTAATAGCAGCAACATTAGTAGATGATTTCAACTCATTCAAAACATAAATCCCTCTTTTCTATGGCCTATCCCAATCAGCTTCTGTTACTGCAAATCCTATACAAAACATGAAGAAGTTGTAAAAGTGACTATATTATCAGTATCACATAATTGACCAACAGATGCAAGATTTAGTGTGAGATTTGGAACATGGTAAACATTTGCAACTGACAATTTAGATTTTATTATAGATCCAACACCTTTTGAAGGCACAGGAGTGCCATTGGCAGTCATAATATTAATAGAAGATGAAGGGGTCAATGAAACAAAAGATGAAGAAACTGGTGTCATATGAAGTGAAGCACCAGAATCTAAGATCCATAAAGTAGATGACATACCAAAAGATTTTTGAGGCAACTGACCTATAGAGGAAGTGGCAGATATGGCTTGAGGCGAGAGAAATCTGAAATTGCTCTGCCAAATTATTGGGATCTGATGTTGATATTGCTGGAATAGTAGCTGACACTTGATTAAAAAATGGAACTCTGGTAGAAAACTGTCTTGGTTGATTTCTTTTCAAGGAAGGACACTGATTTGCCCAATGACATTTTTCTTTACAATACCTGCATGTATCAGGGGGAGTATAACATGTATAAGGTTTCCTGAATGGTGGACCTCGCTGTACAAGAGCAGCCGCTAGCACGGAAAGGACATCTTTTTTTTAAACACATCTTAAGACGTATTTCTTCAGCCAACAATTCACTAACAACAGAATCAACCGATGGAAGCGGAGAACGATGTAATATTGAACCTCGAAGTCCTTCAAAATCAGTGCGTAAAGCCATCAAAAACTGGACGAAGCATTGCTCCTCTTTGAAAATAACATATGCTTTTGATGCTTTCAATTCATCAGGTTGTGTAAGTGCCAATTCATCATATATTTTTGTCATGGCAGAGTAGAATTCTTGCATGCTCATACTGTTGAAGATCTCTAATATCATTTTCCAACTGATATCGTTTTGCAAAATTTGATTGGGTGAATAACATTTTAAATTTTCCCAAACCAATTTCGTTGTCTCATACTTTGCTAATTGCATACCTACTGAATGTTCAACATAATCGTTGATCCATATGATAATCTTCGCATTGTTTGCTTCCCAAACACCCATAACACTTGCATAGTTCTCATCCTTTTCTTCGGGCATATTACAAATCCCTTCAACATATCCCCACAACTTCTTTCCTTTCAAATTTTTTTTATGACATAACTCCAATACGAATAATAATTTCTTCCATCCAATCGCATACCTATAGCTTGAAGTGTATCTTCTCTTTCGCTTGCCATAACAAGGTTCAAGAATTATAAAAATATTACAAATCTCATAGTTTTTTTCTTTCTTTCTTTTTTATTTTATTTTCTTTCATTTTTTACCAAAAAAAATTACATACCTCAAAATTACTAACAATGCTTGTCTACCACGACAAATAACAGATCTCAAACTCACAAAGAAGAAACGACAGAATACAATAAGAAAAGTAAGAGAAAAATAAAATAAGAAACAGATCTGCAAATAGATGATAACTTTATCTGAATGCAAATAATAGATCCGCGACAGCAACCCGCTCTGATACCATGATAACTTTATTGATCACATGAAATAGAATATAAAATAAGAGATAAGAAGAGGATAAAGAAAATAATGGAGATTGCTTTATTGATTGATTGATTGCTTGATTACATTGCCAATCTTTAGCCTTATTTATACATGCTTCATCCTTATCCATTCTAGATAAAACTATTCTAGAATACATTTGGGTCTATCATAATCAATAATGCAATACCAACTATAAGCCCAATCAATGCAATACCAAATATAAATCCAACCAATCAATAAAGGGAAACATATCCTCTAGCCCAATCAATGCACTAAGAGAAACATATATTCTCTAGCCCAATCAATGCAGTAAAGGCAACATAGCATATTCTCTAACAAAAGAGACATTTTAGTGCTATATTTAGTGCGCCCAGTATCTCAACTAAATTTTCACTTAACATTTATAAAAGTTCTTTTCAAGTGATGCCAGGAAAGCTTTGATAAACCTTCTGAAACGAATGAATCTAAAGTGCTAGTGTTCTAGGTAGATGATAATAGTTCTCCAAGCATAGACGGTTTAACTAAGGATTCTTCGGATTTCATCGCGAACTCATTAGAATGATTTGAATTACTAGTAGCTAATGAGATAAAATCATTAAAGAGATTAATTATGCTTTTATTTGTTAATTTCTATAAAAATTAGACTTGCGTACTCTCGCAGATTATAGATATACTTCCCATTACAATGTGATTGATAATTTTTTGGCAAATTTGTTCAGCAATAATATTAAGGTTTACCTATATAATTAAATTTCAATTAACCAAAATGCCTTCATTCCAAGTAGACCGATCATGGAAAATTTTCTACATTCATATATTATTGATGGGAGGGTTCAATATGACACATCAAACTATGCATGAAAATGTCTTCACATAATGTGTGTGATAATTAAGATTAGCAGAGAATTCATATATCATATGCTATTTTGTATGACCTTTACAGAAAGATTCACATATGATTTATGAATATATATGTCCGCAAACCTGTTTTCAATTTATTAAATGGCTCCTAATTTCACATAAAGCATAACTGAGACCCTCTATCTTTATTTCATTTTACATTAGCAAAGAATTACTCCATAATACTATTTGAAATGGAATTGCATGAGGGAAACCGTGCCTCTGCCTACTATATTGAACCGTTTTTGACTAATCTATCATATGCGGATGATATTCTTGTTTTTTCAAAAGCTAGCATTAAAAACACAAGATGTATTTTCATGAAATTTTGCATCACCAAGAAATCAATGAGACTAGAAATGAATAAACAGAAGTGCAACTTAACGTTTAGTAAAAGGACCAATGAAAGGAACCAAATAATAAATACTTTGAAGGTCTAGCTATGGGGTCTCCCTACCACCTACTTGAGAATTCCTCTGTCTTAGAGTAAACTAAAATCCTGAAATTTTGACATTCTATTAAAAACAGTATATAAAAATATAGTAATTGAAAAAATAGAATGTTGAAGAACCAGCAGAATTGAATTCATTAAAATATTGATTTAATTAAATGACCATGCCTTTGACTTAATTTTTTCGACCACCAACATATATCATCAACAAAATAAATCCATTATGCTTAAGCCTTATGTGGAAGAATAATCCTCACAAAATGAGTTGGAGTGACATGTGCTATAATAAATACAAACGGTATAGACTTATGGAAAATAGAATATATCATGAAGGCCGTCCTTTTAAAGCTCACACCGCGATTCCTACAAAATGATTGTTTATGGATGCAATGGATGAGGCATAAATAATGTAATGATAATTTTTTTATATAATCATACAGGATAACAACTCCCCTTATAGTTGGATGCTTCTATAAAAGAACACAATCCAAATCGCTAACAAAAACCAATAGTCATTTGACACAATGTATGCCTCTGGGTTGATCCATGGCTCAATGATCAATCTTTTACAAATGTTATTGGATGACAATGTAACATCCCACATTTTCAATCCTCAAAAGTCATTACTAATACATCAACAATATTCTCGCGTTGGGCAATCAAGTGTTGAAAGACAAATTGTTGTTATAAAAGAAAGTAAAAAGAGAACAATACACGCATTGTGATAAATAATATATAATATACGATAGATCTTTAAGGGCCCGTATGGCAACTCAAAGCAAAAATGCTTATGCTTACATGATAAGCGCTTTCACTTTTAAAAGGGTAAAAAAGTCAAAAGGCTTATTTGGCATAATAACGACTTTTATGTAAAAAGTTAAAAAGCCAATATGGATAGAAACAAATTTCCACAATAAATTTTTAGCTACTGCACTAGAATATTGAAATAAAATTTAAGATAATTCAGATTTTGAAAAGTATATGCTACAACTAGTTAATTAAAAATACAAAACAATTCATATTCTGAAATATAAATCACGAAATATTGAATCAAAACATGACATAAATACTTGCATGTCAATTGCACAAAATCCAAGAACCAAACAACAAACCACATAGTAGATAAAAGTTGATATTTCGCAAGCATTACAATCGAAATATTAAAAAAATTCAAAATCATATGGAACCTAAAATGGCAAATGATACAACACGGTCATGCTTCGCCGGATTTGTTCTCTTTTGTTGTTAAAATTTTGTCTTTATGCTTGAGTTGAATCCTACTCCAACTGAATTCATATTGAATAATATTTCTTTCCAATATGGCAAACTATCAACTCAATAGCTTCTTGTTCGATATCACTTAATCCACTTAACTTATATTTATATATATATCTTATAAGTTGATAATAACAATATATGAACACATTATATCCTATAAACAATTACTTGCTTTTATATACTGGAAATTTGTTGCATGATTAAAAAGACACCCTATACTTCTTAATTACAAGTTCACCAATACTATTTTCAGACTCAACTTAAGTTACAGTACTCCTAGACACAAATTATGGTGAATGTTTTTCTGTTTCTATTTTGACAAAAAATGGTTTATGTTACTTTTAACATATATAGATATGCATAAGATTGACAATAAATATGAGACAATTGGGTACATAGTACTTGTAATTTTCCATAGACAACCCATAAAGGAAATAATAGAAGTAACTATGTAAGAACGCTATCTACAATATATAAATAACAATCATGTATTTCTTTTGACATTACATTAAAAACTTGAAATAAAATGCAAGTTGGCTATATGATGAAACAATGCCAATTTCCTGTAGCACCAAGAAATTTTAGAAACCAACACTAATCAATTCTAGAAACAAACACCCTATACAAGTTTTAGAAACCAACACTAATCAATTCTAGAAATAAAACGTTCTAGAAATAAACCACTATTAAAACTGTTCCTCATGGTTTGCTGTGGTTTTTATTAATTTCTATTAAATGGGAATCCCAAAATTTGTCAAGCATTCATTTGATTAAGATCTTTGTAAAAGCCGTATGATTACTACATAAGTTCAATACTATTAAGCCGGTCTTTTATTGTTAATTCATGATGGATGGATCAAGATTCATGGTTTCTTCTTTATCCATGTGCTTATATAGTTTAAAAAATTCATTAAATGCTTTCTACGATTGCACTTCAATAGTTATATATGTATTTATCAAGCCTAACGCTTTGTCAACAAAGTACAGTT
This sequence comes from Allium sativum, assembly GCA_030737875.1. Taxonomy (NCBI): domain Eukaryota; kingdom Viridiplantae; phylum Streptophyta; class Magnoliopsida; order Asparagales; family Amaryllidaceae; genus Allium; species Allium sativum. The sequence goes on from CM060921.1 coordinate 745,803,549, forward strand.
TCAAATAACTCCCATATGACCATGGCAAATTGTAAAAAGAGACGATCTGATCATAATATTCAGTAAGACCAATATGATGAGTTACCAAAATAAAAAAAATCTCATTAATTCTTTAAATTACATGTCAATGACTACCAAATTTTAAGCAAAAGACAATTGCTTAGTGCTTAGAAAATCATAAAATCAGAAAAGTTATCTAATCGTCAAATTTATAGGTGATGGATCTAAAGTAAACGTAACATACAAATCGGTCATATGTTCAAGTTTTGATTTACATAAGGAAAAACTCAAATTAGAGAATGAAAGGTCGATGCTTGGAAATGATATGAATAAAGTGAAGAAGAAAAGACTTACCTTTCTCAAAATTATTGAACAGAACTCAGCGATTTTGATGAACTAATAAATAAGCAAAATAGCCTCTCAGTAGAAAATTTGATTTCGAAAGAGACTTGCCAGAAAGTGTTAGGTGTGGCTTGCACTGAGATGGAGTGGGTGTGTGATTGAAAGAAGGAATAGTCCCACATCGCAGGATATTAGAAAAGATCGTGGTATATATATGACATTGGTGGCATATAACACTGGGGATTCCTTTTGTTACAACATGTGTTTGTCAATACAAGATTATATGCCCGATGGGTGGCGATAGAGGATGATCAATCTAGACGCTAGCATAGAAGAACTCAACCGTTGACCCCAGTAAGACACGGTGAAGCGCGTAGCATGTACAAGCAGCGAGTACGTAGGGAATGCCGAAACTTAATAGAAAGTCAGAACTATTCTTTTGACTTTCGGAAGCAAAAAGCAAAAGAAAACGGATTTTGAAATAATGAGAAAAGTAACTTTTGAAAGCCCAATTAATTATAAGATCCATATAGGTTTAACATCTTTTGCTTTTTAAAATAAAAAAAGTAGTTTGTATTTGGTTATCCGAACGATACCTAAAAAGAACATGTAATATAGATACATTAACAAGAGTAAACTAAAATGTAATCAGTTTGGACACTCATAACAACACGACCTAACAAATGCTGATAAATACAAAACAACAAACGCAATGAAAACAGAATATATGTGAATACGTTTAGGAGTCCTCTGGCTCATCTCTTGAAGCTCCATCGCAACCATAATTAAATCTGGTGATATGCTTGGGCTGAAGTGAACATTATAAGAAAATAACGTTTGGAACTTCCTAGTAAACTGACATTGGAAATACAAAATAAATTGACTTTTAATATTATAAAACATTTCAAAATAGTAGTATCCAATAAGTCCACATCCTACATAAACACAGATGAAATTTTAACTTCGATAGCCAAACTAATTTTATAAAACGTCTAATGATATATAATAATGTCTAAAATTTGAAATAAATATATAACATAGTTGAATTGCTTGCATCTCATGTTCCAACATAGTTGAACACAACTAAGTCTTTGTTATCGAAGACACTATTATGAAGATGAAGATAGAGCTTGACAGATGTATTTATTAGTATAATTCCGCTGCATATATTGGTATGTTTTGTGATAGTTTAACTCTGGTAATTGTTTTAAAGTATAATAAAATGTATATGTTAACAGCTTAATGAACTGTTATTTATTTATTAGATTTTGTCCTTCCATTATGAAATTTTATGATTGTTTTTCCCTTTTCTTCTTTTTTTATATATACCCCCAATAACATATTTTGGATTTGTTGAGGTCGGCATATCGAGATTATTATCGACTTGAGCGGTCTAAAATGCAGGTCGTACAGCAGGGCTCCTTCGCTTCCTCTCCACATGGCCTTGTTAGTTCCTTACGCTCCTTCTGATCATGCCCTTTACCATCGACCTTCCTTTTTTATTTTGCGACTTTCATCATGGCTGCTCCTCTTAAACTTCTTTTTGTCGTCTAATTCAATTTCTCAGGGTACCAAAAAAAGGAGAGCCTGCTTCACTTTCGAGTTAGAAGTTTGGCTATGGATCAAATCTTCTTTTGACGTGCTTGTAGTGTAGTCTAAGTTTCTGGTGTTAGATTAGAAGGTGCGGCCTTTATGGATAGTGGTTTTAGCATGTTGGAGTTGGTTGAGTTTGCTCTTTGTAGTCTGGTTAGGGTAAGTTTCGTATTCAGCTGTTTGTGATTCGTCTTGATCAGTTGTATATGTGTTGGTCTTGATTTAGTGTTTTTGGCATTTGCTCTTGGATGTTGGGTTTAAGCAAGCTGCGATACCACTTGTCAGTGGATGCCCATTGGTGATTGCCTCGTGCAACTCTTTCTTTCATAAAAATCGTCACCCTATGTGATGTTAGCTTTTATTTGTATTTTCTGTTTCTTTAGTCACACCCTGTTTGATGATATACTAGTTAATTCTAGGTTCTTTCTGTTGCACTTTAGCTTTGTAAAATGCCTGTAGCAGGTAGGCAATTATTGTACTGATTATTTGTTGCAATGAAAAGTGTTACGGATCACTATAAAACCGATTGATCTTGCCAAAAAAATAAATAAACAAATTTTTCATTTTAAAGCTTGAATTTCATTACTTTAAAAAAAATTGCAATATTTTCTTTCTAAAATTGTATATCACCAAAAACATATATAATGTTTTTTGTTTCCAAAATTAATTAGTACATAAATTGGATTCTTTGTCATTAACAAAATTTATTCTAATAAATGATAAATGTTCGTATTTAATAATATTGAAAAATAAGTAAATCAATATGGTTATTATGGTTTTTTTTTGTAAAAATGTGGAATCTCAATTATTTATATTCGTAATTTCTGTTGACTAGTAGGCAAAATGTATATATATTTTGTTTGAGAATAAACTTTTTTTTTTTTTTTGTATTTCATTGTCTTTTTGAGGCAAATGATAAATATATTTAAAAGGTTCTATTGCAATTTAAAATTACTAAGTTTTGAAGAAATAGATTAAAAATACCTTTTTTACGCCATTAAAATGACAACGTGATCCATATTCTTTTGTATGCTATTTTCACTAAAATACTTTCTATTAAACAAAATTTTCATTTATCACTTCATAATATCATGTAATATTTCCTACACATATGCTTTAAAAATATTAATTCATATAAATATAACAATTTATTAATCAAACACTCCAATATTTAGGTATTTTCATTGTTATCTCAAGTAACATTTTAAATTCAATCTCTACATACTTGTCTTTTAGTAAAATATACCAAAAGCTAAATGCCTACTTCAAATTGATATGCGTGAATATTTGTCTATAAGTTTATAAAAATATTGACCGCAAAACTAATCAACAATACTAATATTCAATTATTTTCTTAAAAGGTACTAAACCTTGAAAAATAATAAATCAATATATAACTGCTTTTATCAAAAATCCTTAAAAAAACAATAAGGAACTCATTTTTATCGAAGAAACAATAATATAGTTTTTATTAAAACACAGAAATACACTATATAAAAATGAGTAAATTTTTTATTCAAATATAAAGATTACTTAGAAATATTATTAGTTTAATTTGTCTCATTTTGCCTAGCAATTTCACCATAAATTGCATAATAAATTATATTCTAAATATATTTAGCATATTATTTATAAATAATATATCGTGTTTTGCATGGTTTATACACTAGTTTATAATAGTTTCCATTTACTACATCACAAACATACATCATAATGGTAGAAGACCCTAACCCTAGCCACCCCTCCATCCTTTTGTCACCCAATTCCGGTCAGCTCTTTTCCTTCTATCGGCACTGAACCAGAATCAAGTTTCACTTAGGTTTTCTCAATGTGTACACAAATAGCACTAAGGACTCATTGAATTACAACTTTGTATACCTACAGAAACTGCTAACCGATGGATATAAATTCTATTCCTGCAGCAGCATGCTCGAACAACCAAATTGCTTGGGTTTTCCACCTCTTACATGAAATTGACGCGATCCTTCTATGTTTGGAACCCTCTTTCTTCCCACTTTGCACGTACAACACCTAAAAACCCAATCAAGAATATGGACAACAGTAATAAGGCAGGAAGACACTCTGATCTCCATGTCTATCGGATTATATTCCCATATTGACTTCAGGTGGATGTAATAAGCTTGAATGACTAGGTTTACAATTAATGCTGCAAAAAGGCATTGAGACAAATGCGATGGGTTCATGTCTGTATTATTATTATTATTACTTTAAAGAATATATTGAAAATGTGTAGAAGAATTCCTCATGCATAACAATGGGAAATTGTTCCTATATGATCAAGTTTGAAGATAAAAAATAAACGCAACAACATGGCTTTGAGCATGATAATATCCGGACGCACTTCATGTGTAGATTGTTTTTAAAAAATGTGTATATTGTTAATTAACAAGTTATTTGATATATAATTTTTTTAGTAATACTCGGATTTGATAGCATTTGTGGATATATGTTTTTATTTGCAGAAGAACTTTGTTTGCTAGACCCTATTTTCAATTGATATTAAGTTTAAAAATATCTATAAATGGACAATCTGAGTTAGTATATGAACATCATTTGATTTGAGTTTCCAATATTAGTTACAAAATATAAGAAGAATAGATGAACGGATGAAAGAATGGAAGAAAGATGGATGAAATTAATGAAGGAAGGGAGGGACGACAGGATGATAAATAATCTTCCACTTTTTGTAACTTTCCAAAAAAAACTATCTTTTGTTTTGTATGTTAATTTCGTTCTTTAAAATATATGTTTTTCTGAGTATACATGCATGGTTCGCACTTCTACTTGGACAAATCACTACAAGAGAAATAGTAGTTTCCAAACGGTCAGGGCCGTTGGCGGCCGTTGGAAACGCCGTTGGAGACAGTCGGTCAACCCGTTGGTATATGGATCAACGGTTTCCAACGACTTCCAATGCAAACAACGCCCGTTTTTCAACAGCTTCCAACTTGTAGTTTTGACCACGTGTCCCATATTTCTGATCAAAGGGACGTTGGAAAAGGATAGAAAGCGTTGTAAAATAGCCGTTTATCGCCGTTGAAAACCGTTGATATACAATGACTAGTAAGTCGTTCGTCACCGTTGCTCGCCGTTGGAAATCTGAGTGTTTTTTTAAAGATTTCAGATTTGCCTCTTCAAGCCACACACTACACATACAACCATCGAAACTGCTCCAATCCAAGCATATAACTCAAAATCTGAATCATATATACACCCAATCAAAATAAAAAATAAAAATAAAACACAAAACACATTAACTAACTAATATTTACATAACATACGTCGCCAAAACATCATAACCCATGTCCAAACGTAGCCAAAACAACATAAGCATGTCCAAACATCATAACCAATACACCATATCATCACCAAAGCATCATAACATGTCCAAACCATCAATATATACAACAAACATGTAGCAAGCCTCACCAACTCTCAAAACACGAACACAACCATGTCCAAATGCTAACCTGATAAAATCTCTCCACCGAAAGATGAAGGTGGCGTACCGTACTGGGCAATGAACTCTGCTAGCTTCTGATTAAGCAACTACATCTTCTGGTCACGCCGATCCTCATGCTCACGAAGCTCCGCAATTTCTGCTTTTAGCTATTCGATTACTTCCTTGTCCTGAGCCCTCTGATACGCCTCCTGAGATGATCTAGCCTGTATCATTTACAAGTACATGTATAATTAGTCATATCATAATTTTTTTTATTAACAACATTGTTGTCTTTGTTTTACTTATACTAAATGATCTTATTTTATCATTAATAGATTGTCATTCCAATGTATTTTTAAATGTATTCAAAAGTACTTTGTATAAAAGTAACTGATTATTTTAATTTGAATTTTACTAATAACCATATTATTTTTGTATGATTATATTAAGTAAAGGGAAATATTTTTTAGTTATTCCAAAAATTAAAGTGCACAATGTTCATAATTTTGCACTTTAGTCCCATCATATAATGATATTTGCATATAAATTTGTTTGAAGCACTTGATATTTTACAAAGTCAATTAGTATTGGATAACATCGAAATTGAAAGAAGCAAAACTATGAACATTTCGAAAATAAATAAATTATATAATTAAATTACATGATTATCCTCAAGGTATACTCTTAACCTCACCAATATTTTTTGTATGAGTGATGTAAAATGAGTTGATAGATAATTGTTCTGCATGTGTGATGTAAAATAATTTGAGTATTACCTCTAGATTTCGATAACCGTATCGTCTGTTCCAGGTGGGCTTATCCATGACAGCATCAAATATCATGTCCTCCTCATCCTTCGTTAACTCAGTCCTCCCAGTAGATTCCAGTAACTACGCCTTATGTGCTTGAAATTTCTCCTGTTAAACATAAAACAAATGAAATTAGATAACACTATCTTAATTAAATTATATCTATAACTTAATTATTTTATACTTACATATCGCTCACGCGCCTTATCATCATGGTCCCAACTATAGAAACTGAGCCTGTGTCGTTAGTCTGACTCAGTGCATGAGTATGCTCGAAGACATCCCAGTACGACGCATGAGCCATACGCGCTCTCTCCTGAAATAAGCATGCATATACATATATATGTGTGTTTGTAAATTAAAACTTAAAGTTAAATCAACTATTAAATTTAAACGAGACAATTACTAAATATACCAGATCCTCTCGATGCTGCTGAAACGACTTCGACCCATCTCGATGCGTAACAGGATTCTTGCTCCTGTTAGCTGCATTTCTCTCAGACGAGTCCTATACATTTAATTTGTTTTTAGAAATCTATTATTCCAAATCACATATTACATGAATAGAATAATTTAAATTAAATTTGCAGTAAATTTACCAGAAAATCCTCATTAATGTTCCAATAAGCAAGCAACTCATCCCACACTGATTCGCCTATCCAATTCATTTTTTCCCACCTGATATCAAATTGTTCATTGTCTCTCTGTAATTTTTTGCCACTTTAGAATTCCAGTGGCGCTTGACGACATCCAAATTTGTCTCCTATAGATCCACTAAACCCTGCATTTTTTTAAAAAAAATAACATACATATATGAACTTATCAAATAAGAGCATGAGTACTTAACATGATAAATGTTATATCACACAAACCAGGAAATCTTGTCACATAGTCTCCTTCACAATGTCGGGTACCGACGTCCATGTGGGACAACATGCAGTCGTGCGAGCCTGATATGCACGTCTAGATATCTTCAAAACTGTGTTGGATGGCTCCAACTCAAACCCCTTGTGATAAACGAAAAAAAATGTCTATTCGAACAAAAATTTATATAATTTATTGTACTTGAATTAAATTTATACTAAGAACTTAGTATTTACCCTCTGTTGGCTTTTGGCTTAAGCCAGACCACAGGACGAGATAAGTCCGACGGACCACCCTCATCACCACCTTGTGACATCACCTGTTACAGATAACAACATAACGTATATAGCATAAACATGAAAGAGCTATGTAAAAACAAGGTATGAGATAACATGAGTTGGAAATGTTATAATTCTATATGTTACTTGTTAATAGATATGTCTACGTAACACATGAATTACTTGTACATAGATAACATAAGAAATACCTACAAAATATGAATTTGATTCGTACTAAGTAAAAACAAACATAAAATTACCTTTTTAAAATGAGGATTATTGGTTAGTCATCCTCATCACTTTCAGATTCTAACTCCATTTTCTCCTCAATATTTGGTTCATTTGTAGTCTTAAATACGTCAATTAATGTGTTTGATCCATCATTTAGAGGTCCAAAATCTGTTGGATCATCGGTTATTACTACTTCTGGATTTTCGTCGACATCTACTTGATAAGCTTTGTCGTCGACAATATTACGTCCGTCAAAAGTAAACCTTGCCTTTGTTTTGAAAACAGCCCACCAATCTATTTTGTCTCTTCTCATAGATGGATAAGGAGCATAATAAACTTGAAGATCTTGTTTGGCAAGTACAAATGGATCATACTTATAATAACGGGAATTATGTCTCACTTCAATAAGATTATATTTTGGGTGCACATTTATTACAGAACCCGAAACGTTGCTGAACCAATTGCACTTAAACAAAAATGCTTCTTCCGCGGGTCGTGTGAAATATGTCAATTGCAGAATCTAGTTTAGCACGCCATAAAAATCATGTATATGGTCGTTTGGATCATCACTACCTTTCACAAATACACCGTTATTGTCAGTAAATTTTTCTGCACCATATTCCTTAGTGTTAAATTTATATCCATTAACAAAGAATATTGGATATGTCCTGACATTTCTTTTTGGTCTTATTGCCAAATGTTTCAATCCTTCGTCCACAACACAGTTTGTTGGATCAAAAACATAATTAGTAAACCAACTAGCGAATTCTTTGCTGATATCGCCGTTTGGATACTGTGATTCATAAATGCTGCAATTATAGGACAAATGTTACATTTATGATTAAACATTTAGTACATGTATACATAGATGTATAAGTTCATTACCTAACGAACGGTGCAACTTCAGTGCAATTCAGAAGAATATATGTGTGTGCTGCATTATAATCTTTACCATTAATCCATTCTTCCAAACATCTACCAGAAGGCCATCCATGTTTTTAAAAATTTGATAAAGTCGCTGGACAGTCATCTTGATCAATGCCTTCGTCATTACGTGCAATACTTGCAAATGATATGTTAACATGATCACTAAAATAATGGGAGAAAAAAATGAAGCTTCTTCTTCGATGTATGATTTGCAAATAGAACCTTCAACTCGAGCTTTCTGCCTAACTTTTTTCTTTAGATGATGTAAATACCTATTTATAATTCATGCATATTATTTTTATTATACGTTTCATTAACCAAAATTTAAATTAACTAAAAATTAATATACCTTTCAAATGGATACATCCATCCATATTGCACAGGCCTCGAAGGCGTGCTTCTAACAGAAGATGAATCGGTAAATGCTCCATAACATTGAAAAAACCTGGAGGAAATATTTTTTCCAGATTGCAGAGTAATATAGGGATTTCTTCCTCTAGTTTACGTAGACGATCAAGTTTTAATGTAGTAGAACAAAGCTCTTTATAGAACAAACTAAGCTCCGTTACAACAGTCCAAACTTTTACGGGCAATAGTTCTTTGAAAGCGACGAGCAGTAAATTTTCCATCATAACATGACAGTCGTGACTTTTCATCCGCTAAATTTGCTGTTTTTATAGTCGATGCATCTACGAAGATTGGAAGATATACCATCTGGGAATCTTAATCCTTCCATCCATTTTAAAAGTATTTTAATTTGATTACTGTCCAATTCATAGCACGCTTTCGGTTTTCTAGTGTCATTTGGCTTTATATGAAGCTCCGGACGATTACATATTACTTCAATATCGCGTCTTGATTTCAAATCATCTATTGTCTTCTCTTTGACATTCAAAATTGTATTGATTACATTATCAAAAACGTTTTTCTCATTATGCATCACGTCAATATTATGACGAATCAGAAAATCTTTCTAATAAGGCAACTCCCAAAATATGCTTCGTTTCCACCAATTATGAGTCATTGATTTACCTTGAATTTCTTCCTGTACTCCGGTTTCATGAATATTGGGAAGATCTTTTAAAAGTTCAAAAATTTGTTCACTTGTCCATACTTTAGGTGGTTGCAAAGTTTCATGTCTATTGACTGAAAAAAATTCTTATCTCTTTTAAAAGGATGATTAATTTTAAGGAAACACCTGTGACAGTCAAACGATGAAATTTTCTTTTCGATAGGTAAAAAAATGCTCTTGTTTCTTGCATGCAGTACGGACAAGCTAGACGACCAACCATACTCCAACCTGAAAGCATTGCATAACCAGGAAAATCTCTAATTGTCCACAACCGAGAAGCACGCATACAAAAGTTTTTTTTTTGCGAAATATCATATGTTTCTACCCCTTCATACCACAATTTTTTTAATTCTTCAATCAACGGTTGTAAATACACATCAATTCCTTGCGTCGGATCATCAGGACTAGGGACGACAATTGTGAGAAACATATAAGACGTTTTCATACACATCCACGGAGGTAAATTATAAGGTGTTACAATTATAGGCCAGAATGAATATTTAGAGCCAAATCGAGAAAATGGTGAAAACCCATCCGTACATAAAGCAAGTCTAACATTACGACTCTCAAATGCAAAATTGAGATATTTTTGGTCAAAATGCTTCCATGCTTCTCCATCGGACGGGTGTGTTAACGTACCTTCTTCACGTGTTCTCACACTGTGCCATCTCATATGTTGCGCTGTTACAGAAGATGCATATAACATTTGAAGTCTAGGAATAATAGGTAAATAATGCATACGTTTATACGGGACTTCCTTTCCTTTTTTCTTTCTAGGTTTGTATCTTTCCTGATTACATATTCTACAATTCTTAAGGTTGATATCTTCCTTCCAAAATAGCGTGCAACCCTTTACGCATGTATCTATTTTTTGATACGATTAACCAAAGGCCGACATCATTTTTTTAGCTTCATAATGATTTTCACACATCAAATTATTAGAAGGCATATGCCGCTTCGCAGCTTGTACAACAGTTGTAAATCCAGCTTCTATGAGGTTGTATTTCAATTTCATCGCAATGTATTCAGCAGTTACTGATAATTGAGTTCCGCTTTCACAACCTTCCCAAATGGGTTTTTTCGCTGCATCTAATAAATCATATATTTTTTGGTTTGAATATTTGGTTCTTCTTCATCATTACCATTGTCATCATTACCATCGTTATCATTAAATTGTTGAACTGGAAACATTGAACGTGCAGCATCTTCAACCATTTGTTCTACGAGATTCGTCGTAGCAATTTCATTATTCACTACCTCCTCAACTTGTGTAGAAGTAGATGTTGATGGTTCTCCATGACGATCCCAAACTGAATAGTTCGGCACAAAACCATACTGATGCAAATGAACTCTAACCGTTTGTGGTATCAAATGCTTCAATAATTTGCATCTACTACATGGACAACGAATTTTGACGTCGTTTCCATTATTACTGAACGCGAAATCAATAAACACGCTAACACCGTTAATAAATTGTTTTTTTATTGTGTCATCGGTTTCTCTTCGTTGGTACATCCAGCTTCGATCATTAAAATAATCGCGATCCATTTTTCCTAAGTACATATAAAATTAGGAAGAATGTTAAAATTTACAATTTTTATTACTTTTATAACAATTTTTGTGTCCATCACTAAATTCTCAAAATTCCCTTATAATTGATATATGCATGTTGTGTTGAAACATATTCACAATTTTATTACCGAATGCATGTTATGTCAATTGATCATGTACTGGTGTGTCATCCTACCTCCCATTACAAATACAATAATGTAATTAAATCACGTAAATCATTTCAATTTAAATGATTCAACAAAATTTCGGCAGCACTTCCCTTTAGTTCCCAGAACAGTACACAATTGCGTGTACATAAGGAACATAAAGGAAGTACTTTCGAAATTTTGAGAACCGTTTAAAATGAAATATTTTACAAGATTTAATTTCGTTATTGTGTTCGTAACTTGTCCAATACAAAGGACAAATCCAACAAATATTGTATATGATGAATATAAATGTCCGTTTTGTTAATAAAACGAACATTCACATAACGATTATATACAATACCTAACAGACTGGGCCAAAAAAACTCTCTAAGGCTTTATGAATATAACATATTATGATGTGGTTTTTTTTCGTGATTGAAGTGTTTTTTTTTTAAACATTGATTTCCAAATTTCAACTTAAAAATTTTTAAAATCATAGTTGCAGGTTTACGATCAGTTGCAGAACTCAAAAAAATGTCAAAGCTCAAGCCGTGCGCGTCTGTGCGCCTTAGCGCCTTAATTAACTACTCTGAATTGTACGTATATAAATTTTATCACATATATGTATATTTTCAACATTAAATCGAACTGTATAGTCGTACGTTATATACAAAATTAAATGTTGTTTTCGCTAAATTTTTATAAAACATAAGGTTAAATATTTCTATTTCCACCACATGTTTTCAACAAATTAGATATCTTTTTCAATGCATACATCACTATACATATGCATATATACATATTCAACTTGAACTATAAATCCTAGATTAGCTACATAATCAAATAAATTTTCAAATACAAACTTACTATCAACAACTAATTAAACTAACTAAAACCCTAGATTAATTAACAACTAAGTAATTTATAAATAAAAACCCTAGATTAGCAACTTAAATGATTAAACCCTACATTAGCGACTAATTGAAAGCATCATACAGACAAACATACACAACATACACTAATTAACAAAATTAGGGCTAATATACACAAACATACCTTCAAATTGGGGAGAATCCAAGATTAGAGAGGAGAAGAGAGTGCCTTGACCGACTTGGAGAGGTCCTAGGTGGATGGGGGCGCGGAATAGGGTGATTTCAGAAATAAAAGGAGAAAATTTGGGGGTTTTTGGGTTTGATTTCGTGGGGGAAGCAAATGGGGAAGAAGGAGAAAGGTCCGGGTTATTTTTCTGCTCGTTCGTGTAACGGGTACCAACGGCCTCCATGAGTTTTATAACCGACGGCCACCAACGGTTTCCAATGGCGTATATTGGTGTACCATAAGAAAATACCAACTTTTGGCTTCCATTGGAAGCCGTTGGTCAATAGCCGTTGGCGGCCGTTGGAACACTTCGACGCTATACTGTACAATCTTTGTAGTGAAAACTGAAAACTAAAAAGTATAAATCAAACGCCATGTAACAAAGCTTCCATCACAACAAAGGACTATTTTTTCCAATCGGTGCAACATGAACGGAAATATTGTCTGTTAAAATTGCAATTATTGCAAACATTCCACAACTTTACGCGCGCATGTAAAAATTTAGGTTATTAAAATAATGACAAATCAAGAAACAACCCATTCCAGTCCAATAGCTAGCAATCCAATGTAGTTTCTGCCGAAAAGTTTATATGTACAGTTCCAGACAATAATATTGGAAAAACATCTCAAATCCAGAGGTGTAAACGAGTCGGGTCAGATTAGACAAAGATGTTTACTAGTTGTATCCTATAATAGATTTGAACGGATACAGACCGAACAAGTTTTAAGTTCGAGTACTATTTGTATGTGTCAGACAATGGACAGTCAAAACCAAACAAAATAAGAATATCGAATATTTTGAATAGATATGGAATGAACACCTTATAACGAGGAACCGAACTGAACCATGAGTCGTCCTATCAGAATATACAGCCCTAATCGAACAACCAAAAATAATATTGTAGACAACAGTAATGGAAAAACATGTCAAAACTATGAGCTTAATTCTACCACTCAACAGTTATTGATTCTCAAGGCCCAATTCCAGTAGATTCTCTGACACAGATACAATTTTTTTTTTTTTTAAAAAGGACCAACTACGCACAACTGGAAATGCATCCATCTCAAAGTAATGAAGGTGCAGCACCATGCATGTGTAATAAGCAATCACTTTGGAATTTCAATTCATAGAGACATCGACCAGTTCAGATGAGTCATCACAAGCAATTTGGAATATAACACAAATAGGCCTAGATTACAATATTTAGTCCAGTGGATTTAATAGTGCAGTTTATCATACAGAACATGCGTCTACAGTGGGCCTTTAAGAAAGAAAACTAGCCGAAGATAAAATTAAAGAAGTGGCTTATTTTATTAATATGAACTGAGAATGCATATGCGATAATGATTAGCATTGCAAACGTAAAATTTTGGTTTAATGGGATAAAAATCATTTGACGTTGTTATTCACAAAAATGAACAGTATCTTACTTGCTTTATCACAAACTAACTAGGCTTGAATTTTCAAACGTACTTTTGTCGATGCTCACGATCACGCAGATAAATAGATTAGATTGTGGAGATACATTAAAGGATAAGCGAACGGAATCAATATACTCTGGATGATGGTCGGAGACTTTAATGTCATGAATAGAATAAACAATGGCCATTATTACTCATATCCACATGTAGACTTTGTAGAATGTGTAGGAATCACTAACCATTTCGAACCACCATGTTACAAGAACTACTATAGTTGCAGAGTAGAGATATAGATAATTTGTGCATTTATAACAAAATCGATGGACGACTCTTTGATAAAGAGTGCTAGGAAAAGTTTCCACACATTTATCGTCTATGTTAACTTTTCTAAGCACTCCACAAGCGATCATTCCCCTATTATCTTTAACTTTCCCTGGAATGGCACAATACTAAAAATCAGCCTTTTAAATACAGTAATCCTTGGTAATTCATCCATGGTTATAATTATATTATTAAAAAAGAATGGGATGGTTCATGAATAGGTAATCCACTTTTTCAGCTGTTATCAAAGCTAAGGAAGATAAAGAAAAACCTTAACATGCGAAGTAAAGATTTCCCATTTAACCGTAACACTATGGAAAGGCTTAGGAAGGATCTAGATTTTGCATGCTCTTGTCCGACTAATCACCTAAATGAGTCACAAGCTATTGACTCGTATAAAAGGGAAGTGGAGGAACTATCCATTGCAGAAACCAAAATAATTGAAGAAATAGAATGCTAATAAGATAAATGCTTTATTATCTATAAATTTGACGTTGCAAAGTTTGATACATATACCTCTTATATTATTCGTTTCAATTGAAATAATCAAATACAGTTAAACGCAATAAGTTACTAATTTGATCTTTGTGAGATTATATTCCTGTTCGGCCCAAATATCATATTCTTATATATCTTTGTTATTCATAATTAATATTTAAGTGAATCCCTTGCAAAAGGAAACAAAACTTCTCACTTTTACTTCATGCTTAAGATTACAGACTTCGAAACTAGCTCAGCACATAACTGTAAGGGATGATCAATTCCTTTCAGCAGAAAAATCTCAATAGGATCTTGCAATGATGTGATAGAACAAGCAGATTGAAATGATTATCAGTCAAAGATCACCGAAAAAATAAAAAGGCAATAGAGAACGTACAATATTTATAATGGTCCCACTATCACGCGATAGTGTACGTCCACTTCAATGAGGAAGAGATTTTATTAATATTCATGAGATTAGAGAGTTTTACAGTAGAGCAAAGAAATGAAGAAATACAGATGATCTCATAAAAATAACATCCTCGATGCCTCTTTATATAGAGAAAAAATTACTTGGGGATGAAGTAATTGATTTATGTAAATAAATCATTTCATGGAAGACTAATATTCCCATTAATTTTATTGTCATAATTGATTGATAACTTTCTATTTTCTTCATCAATCAATTCTTTTTCCAATTTAATTTCTTTCTATTTCTTCTTCCACAAAATATGGTAATAAAATAAATGGGAATATCTCTAATATCCCTATCTCCTTAATATTCCTTTCCATTTCTTTTTTGCACAAAATGGTAACCAAATTACCCTGAATATCTCCAAAATCTAATTAATTTTGGAAATAATGTATCAACAAATTTCCAATAATCTCCACCTTAATACAATATCCCTTGCAACCAAGAGACTCCAATGTGAATGTTTCCCAATGAGTTCCTACAAAAGCCACCCCTCATTGCACTTTGTTAGTGAACTCCAGCAACGCCACCGCCTGCCAACAAGGTGTTGGAAGCATTCAAAAAATAAGTATGACATCGTTCAACCAACTCCTATCTCTTCATAGCAGAAGAATACCTCATCTTCTCATGACTTCAACCAAGTCACTCTCTTCCCCATAGTGCTGCCATGTGGCACCTATCACTTCATCAAGTGAATCAAGTTCGAGTAATGCTCAAACTTAGTAGCAAGTAATATCTTCGTAAACATGTCCGCTGCATTATCACTTATGTGAATCTTCTGAAGACGAACTAAGTTCTCCTCATTCATAGAGATAAGGAAAGACTCATTTACCTCTATATGCTTTATTCCAGAACTAAAATCCAAATTTTTAGCTAAATGAATTGCACTTTGACCGTCACAATTCACCAAACAAGCAACCCGTATGAAGCCCAAATCACACAATAACTTCTTCAAATAATTTGCCTCCTTTGCTACCTCAACTGCAACTACCAACTCTGCATCTATAGTAGACAAAGAAACTATAGTCTGCTACCTCGATGTCCAAATAATAGCTGTTCCTCCAAGAGTGAACACATAGCCTGAGGTTGACTTCCTTCTATCTATATCTCCGACATAGTCTGAATCACAAAATCCGACCAAATTGAAATCCTTATTTCTACCACAAAAAACAAGCTCATAATCTGATGTTCCTCTAAGATATCTAAACATATACTTCACTACCTCCCAATGCAATTTTCCAGGATTTGCCGTATATCTACTATCTAATCCAACAGCTTGAGCAATATCAGGTCTAGTGCACACCATAGCATGCATCAAACTACCTACTGCACTCACATAAGGCACTGTTTTCATATAGGCCTTGTCCTTTTCTGAGATCGGAGATCCCTGCTTAGAAAGCTGCATATGCATAGGCATGGGTGCACTGATAGCCTTTGCTTCATCGATGCTAAACCGAGCAAGCACCTTTTGAATGCATTCCTTTTGAGTACGTCTCAAAAGTCCAAGCTTTCTGTCTCTTTGGATTTCCATTCCCAAAATTTTCTTTTTTTCTCCAATATTTTTCATATCGAATTTCGCTTTTAATTTCAACTTCAACTCATCAATTTCAGCTTTATCCTTGAAAGCAATCAACATATCATCCACATACAAAAGCAAATATATCTAATTATTATTCTTTAAATGCTTGAAATAAACACATGTATCTTTAGTACTACGATTAAAACTATGTGAAAGCATAAAAGAATCAAACCTTTTGTACCATTGTCTAGGCGATTGTTTTAGACCATAAAGAGATTTCTTTAACTTGCATACCTAATCCAACTTTGCATCTACAATAAACCCTTCTGGCTGCTTTATGTAAATGGTTTCCTCCAAATCACCATGCAAGAAAGCGGTCTTCACATCAAGTTGTTCTAAATCTAATTTGTAAGCAGCAACTATTGCAAGTAGGATTCGAATTGAAGTTTGTCCAACAACTGGAGCAAATATTTCATCATATTCTAACCCATTTCTTTGTGAAAACTCTTTGGCTACTAATCTTGCCTTGTATCTACCATCATTATACCTTGAACACCGACTTGCAACCTATAGCTCGACTTCCTTGAGGTAGTGGTACCAAATCCCAAGTCTTGTTCTTTTGTAAAGACTATATCTCCTCTTCCATAGCGCAGTCCCACTTCGAGTTATCAATGCTTCATCATGAATTACATGTAAAGCATTCTCAAACAGATCATCAAGGCTCAAATTTGCATACAGCCAATCTCCATATCTAATTAGTGTTCTCTTTGGTCTCTGACTAGCTCAAATGGCATTATCGTCTGACTCTCCTTCAACTCTACCTTGAGCTCCACCTTGAGCTAAATCCTCTCTGGCTACATGACCATCACTACTAGAGAAAATCTGTGTACTAACATGTGATGTATCATCAACTGCTCTATCACTATTATCAATAGTAATGGCTCTACTTCGGATTTGAAAACTGGGAATCTCGGTCTTTTCAGGCTTCTCATCAACTGAATTTGAACCCTCTGATAAACCTTCCAAAGATTTAAACATTGCTGAATTATCAAAAATCACATGTCTGGAATGTATAAATTTCTTCGTAATTGGATTCCAAATTCTATATCCTTTTATACCATCTGTATAACTAAGAAAAACACATTTGGAGGCCCTATGCTCCAACTTTTCATGTCCTGTATTGTGAACATAAAGTGGACATCCAAATATACGAAAATAACTTAATAAAGTGTTTTTACCTCTCCATAACTCCTCTGGAATCTTCCCATCAATGGATGAGCACAGAATCCATTAATAATACGTGTTGTAGTGGAAACCCTTAGACATACCAACAGTCAATATCAAGGAACGGGCCTTTTCAAGTAGAGTCCTATTCATTCTCTCGGCAACCCCATTGAGTTGTGGATGACCAAGTGTAGTAAAATGTATTCTAATATCATGTTATCTACAGTAGTCGAGGAACTCTTTGGAGACATATTTGCTACCATTATCGGATCTAAGAATCTTCAATTTCTTTTATGTTTGGTTTTCAACAAGAGCTAACCGAACTTAAACTTCTCAAATACTTCCAACATAGCTTTCATTACATACACCCAAACCTTGCGTGAGTAGTCATCAATGAATGAAACAAAATAATAAGCTCCACCAATAAAAGCTGTAGAGTATGGCCCCCAAACATCTGAATGCACATAATTAAGTACCCTCTTTGAAGTATGCATGCCATCACCAAAAGAAACTCTGGTTTGCTTTGCTAGTACACAATCCTTGCAAAAGTCCAACTTGTTGAAGATTTCTCCTTTGATCTTTTTCTTCTTACGAAGCAACTCTAAGATCTTCTCCGAAATATGACCTAATCTCATATGCCAAAGCTTGGTAGGATCCCAACGTTTAGAACCATCGACTCTAACACATAATTCTCCATGGACAGTGGTACCCATTAGCAAATACAGATTTCGCACCATAACATCCTTCATCAATACAAGTGTCTCTCTAAAAACTCTCAACCCATCTCTGACAATGGTTATCTTACATCTAAAAATGCCAATTAGCCTAATGATATCAATGACTTCCGAAAACCGGGGATATAGCAAATATTTGAAAGTGTGCGAACAATCCTAACATACATGCGAATGTGAACTGAACCAACTCCCATAGACTTACATGTAGCATCGTTCCCCATAAGGATAGAACTTCTTTCTTTGGCATCGAAGGAAGAAAAATAATCCTTATTAGGAGTCATACGAAATGATGCTCTAGAATCTAGAATCCAGTGGTCTGCAACATCTGATACAACCGCTGTCAACAAATCGCTACCGCCTTTCTCCATCGCAATAGATGAAGAATCATCAGTCTTCTTCTCCAAATCTGGAAAGTCTATTCTCCAATGGCCTGGTTTCTTACAACTATAGCCCTTTCCATCTTTAGACTTACTCTGCGAATGAGGCTTTCTAGAATTGGAACGCCCCTATTATTCTTCACTTTCTTCTCTGCTCTTCCTCTCTTAAGAAATAAACCTGAAATACTACTTTCTCCATTACTATCACCAACACTAAACTCTTTCATCTGATCTCTCAACTCTTCATTAAGCAAACATGTCTTCACATCATCTAGTTTTACTGTATCTCTACCATAGATAAGGCTGTGAACGAAACCAGTGTATCGCTCTAGGAGCGAGCACAACAGAATCATTGCTTTCTATTCTTCATCAGTTTTCAACTCAACTGACTTCATCTTCATCAATAGGTCATCAAACACACTTAGGTGTGTCTTAATTGAAGAACCTTTCTTCGTCTTATGAGTGAAGAAGGTCTTCAGCAGGATCAGACGGTTAGTTAGGGATTTCTTCATGTAGAGGCCCTCCAACTTCTTCCAAATGCCTTTAGCAGTTGTTTCCTGACTGATTTCAGAAATTACATTCTTTCCCATAGCAAGTTGAAGAGTAGTTAAGGCCCATTCTTCTGTCTCTTCTAATTACATAGATGAAATAGCAATAGTCAATGCCTTTGTATCAAATACTACTTGATGAACACGATTTCTTCTCAAAACTGCTTTCATCATCCACTGCCACTTTTCAAAATCTCCTTCACCATTCCACTTCTCTATCGTCAACTGTGATCTTGACACCACATAGGAGTCCCTGATGTATGGAGCAATTACTGGCACTGACGTATTATTTTTCTGTTTTCATCTCCTCTTGCCATTCTACCAAACACCTTCTTTGTGAATCTAGTTCCGATACCAGTTGTAAGGGGTGATCAATCCCTTTCAGTGGAATTTTTTTAATATGATCTTGCAATGATGTGATAGAACAAATAGATTGAAATGGTTATCAATCACAGATCATAGAAAAATTATAAAGGCAATAGAGAACGCACAATATGTATAATGGTTCCATTATCATGAGATAGTGTACATCTACTTCAATGGGGACGAGAATTTATTAGTATTCAAGAGATTACAGAGTTTTACAGTAAGGCAAAGAAATGAAGAAATACAGAGGATCTCATAAAAATAACATCCTATATGCCTCTCTTTATATAAAGGAAAAATTACTTAGGGGTGAAGTAATTGATTTCTGTAAATAAATCAACTCGTGGAAGACTAATATTCCCATTAATTTTATTGTCATATAATTGATTGATAACTTTCTATTTTATCCATCAATTCTTTCTTTTTCCAATTTAATTTCTTTTTGTTTCTTCTTCCATGAAATATGGTAACAAAATAAACGATGAATATCTCCAATATCCCCATCTCCTTAATATTCCTTTCCATTTCTTTCTTACACAAAACGGGTAAACAAATTACCCTGAATATATCCAAAATCTAATTGGTTTTGGAAATATCATATCACCAAAATTCCAATAATAACAAAACGTTGGATGAAAGAAAGAACTGTATTTAAAATCCTACTCAAAGAGACTTTTTAGTGCTATTTTTAGTGCTCTCAATATCTCAAATAGTTTTTCACTTATCATTTATAAAAGTTCTTTTCAAGTGATGCCAGGAAAGCTTTGATAAACCATTTGAAATGAATGAATCTAAAGTGGCAGTAGATGATAATAGTTCTCCAAGCATAGACGGTTTAACTCAATATTCTTCGAATTTAATTGGAACACGTTAAAAATGACAAATTTTGAATTAATAGTGGGTACTAATATAAAATCATTAAAGAGTTCAATCATGCTTTTAGTTGTTAATTTCAATAAAAATTAGACTTGCATACTGTCTCAGTTTATAGACATACTTCCCTTTACGACGTGATTGAATATATTTTAGCAAATTTGTTCGACAATTATATATTAAGGTTTATTTATATAATTAAATTTCAATTAACCAATATGCCTTCAGCCAAGTAGGCCCATTATGGAAAATTTTCCACATTCATATATAATGATGAGAGGGTTCAAGACACATCAAAATGTGCATGAAAATGTATTCACATAGGGTGTGTGATAATTAAGTTGAGCAGAAAATTCATATATAATATGCTATTTTGTATGACCTTTACAAAAAAATTCACATATGATGTATGTGTGCAAACCCTTTTTCTATTTTATTAAATGGCTACAAATTTCACATACAGGCATAACTAAGACCCTCCATCTTCATTTATTTTTACACTTACGAAGAAATGCACTGTAATACTATTTGAAACATAATTGAATGAGGGCAACCTTGTCTCTGTCCACTTTATTAAACTGATTTTGACTTATCTATCATATGCGGATGATATTCTTTTTTTTAAAACCTAGCATTAGTAAAATACAAGATGTATTTCCATAAAGTTTCTCATCACCAAGGAATCAACGAGCCTAGAAATTAATAAACAAAGTCCACCTTAATGTTTAGCAAAAGTATAAAAGAAAGGAACCAAATAATAAATACTCTGAAGGTCTACCTATGTAGTCTCTTTGCCACCTACTTGAGAATTCCCTTGTCTTAGAGTATACTAAAATCCAAAAATATTGACATTCTATTAAAACAGTGTATAAAAAAATTGTAATTGGAAAAATAAAATGTTGACATAGCCGGTAGAAATGAATTCATTAAAATAATGATTTAACCAAAATATATGTGAATACGTCTTGGAGGTTTTTGACTCGTCTCTTGAAGCTCTGTAGCAATCATAATTAAATCTTGAGATATTCTTCAGTTGGAATGAAAATTATAGGAAAATAACTTCGAGAATCAAACTAATTTTAATAGAAGTCAAATGTTATTGTAATAATATCTAGAAACTAATATATAACATAATGTTCCAACATTTTAGAACACAACTAAGTCTATAAAGGACACACTGAAGAGTGTATTTTATGCAATGATCAAGAGACTACCTTCAGTACAGCATGTCTCTATGTAAAATATTTTGAGATTGAATCTATCATACCTCTACCAATACATAATCGACATACCCCTTATTTCATACTATGAATAAAATCATCACCCAGTTGCCATCTAGACAAATTGTCTCTGCGGCCGGATACATAATCTGAAATAGTGGTCTAGATACAAGTATGAACATATTTTAAATGGAGTGACCCATATAGCCATGTTGCATCTACCATGTTTTAGCTATCATCGATTGTAAGGTTCAAGACAATATTACCTTTTATTAAGCAAATATTGAATTTGAAATGATGACGTTACCCTTCAAAAAAAATGCAATGCAAACATTCATTCGTATAAGTTCTTCAGCAAAGAACTTCATTTTTGATTTCCATCATCTTTAGTATGTCTCAAATTTGAATGTTTATGCTATTTTAAAGTGGTTTCCAAATAATGTATCTAATCTTGGACTCTTTGAATGGACATTGATAATTTTAGAACCGATCGAGACATGACAGTCAGTTATTTAACCATCAAGTAAGCAAATATATAAATCAGAGATTTGATCAAACACAGTCAAGCACATAAGGAACCCCTATGCCTCTTCAATTAATTCTTTCAGTAACTAAAACGACTTTGCTAATGTTTGGGAAAATGTTCTATATACTTATATTAATAGTATGGGTATATTCACACATATCTACACTTTCGATACTATGAAAACATAGCCATATACTAATCCAATGATATAAGTACATTCACAAACGTAAGTAGGGGTGAGAAAATGGTTGACTCGATTTCAAATCGGTCAAAAATGTTGAAACTGTTAAATTTTATGATACTACATGGTCGAATTGAAGTGGATGGAAGTGGTTTCGTGGCAGAGAAGACGGTTCGCCAATCGGAGCTCGTAGGAGAAAGTTGCAGGAGAAGAAGTGCTTAGTTTCAATAGTCCTCAACGACAATGTCTGTCGTGGCCACGATAGACATTTTTGTTGTCTGGGAGGATTTTCCCGAGACTTGCGATAGACGTCTGTCACTTATGATAGACGTGTGTGCTGAAGTAAAAAATAATTCCCAGGTAAGGGACAAACTTCTGTCCTATCATGACAAACGTTTGAGGTGGTTGTTTCGAGCTGAAGACTTCACATATTGATTTGTGAAGGATCCAACGGCAATTTCCACATGTTATTCTCTCGCAATATAAGTTATTTTTTGGTTTAGAGAAAAGTGTGGCTAGTCAAGAGATTAAAATCTAGGTTTATTCAATATAGTGTTTAGGAAATCCTAATCTTCTTCAATTCTTATCTCCCCAAAATCAAAATTTTCTGGTGAATTTGATCATTGCAATCAATCTCTTGTACTCTTCTATTGGTATTAATAAAATGTTCTCTCTCAAAGTGGACCTACACTGACAAGACGTCAGTGGAACCACTAAAAAGTCTTATGTGATTTTTTTCCAGTATTGTTGTATTATTTCTCTTGTTTGGTGATTATGATTGACTTGTGGATTGGATTGAGATTGTTTTGAGATATTAATTGGTTGTTTTTGCATGTTTACCACAATCTCATTGTAAGGACCGGTAACTTCCCCGGTAAGGAAAGAGCGGACACTTTGAGAACAACACACAAAAGAACGCAGACAGAAGAACATTCCATTGTATATTACAACAAATCCATCAGAATACAAGAATATATAGAGTACGAATAAATATTCCACAGAAAATATCAGAGATTTAAATTACATTTAAATACATCGCAGCGAACATAATACAAAACACAACTAGAAGAGATATACGGATACAGAGCTTTCCGGATATCGTTCTAGCTGTAAGCCAGATCCTGTGAATATAAATCTACAAAACCAAAACTACTAGCTGCTCATGTCAAAATAAGGGCACCAAGAGTTTAGATTAAAACAATAAACTCCAGGTCAGCCATGTGACTGGTGTGAGAACTAAAACAGTTATTAATCTTTATTTTAAAGTTAGGTAAATCAAGGGACCATGCCGTATAACATGGAACGGGTTTCCTCCCAAGAACACCAGTGCATAAAACAACAGTGAAATGCTAAATAAAGAACAATGAAGCTATTATAAGACCCAGATCCCATTACACAATGCAACACAAGTCGAAGGATAGGATTTTACCTTATAATAGCCAAAGAATGCTTGATACGCTAAATTTCATCTTTTATTATTACTATAAGTGTATAGTGTCAAAAACAATTTCAATCATAAGTATCAATCCTAGACGGCATGGGTACCATATATCATGTCGCCATACTAGTTCTACAATTAAAACCGCAAAATCACGTATTTGGAAGTTGGATTTCCATCTGTGAACGGAGGCAAGGGATCGTCCTCTACCGATTCGAGACTGTCTAGCCCGAGTCTCAGGGGTAGAACGCATCAACCCTTGGAGCGCCAGGTTCGGTCTACTCGACGTGGATTAAACTTAAACCCCGGAAAATACGTTTCCCCGCCCTATGGGGTGTAAATGAGCCAACGAATGACTCCATCGGCTCCACACAGTCACCGATATATCCGAGGCACCTCGCAACAGCAACAACCACATAAGTCAAACTCGTCAAGGCGTGTCAAACCACTAACGCCACTTCCAGCTAGAAGGAAACGCATGCTCTCCCTGAGGTCCTCTCCCGTTTCTGGTTCACAACCGGGGTGTGAGGCTTGCGAATTAACGCTACACAAAGCTGTGCCACACAGGCTGTGCTTTGATCATCAACCACAAGACTCTGCTTTTCAACAGAAGCTTTGATCATTTGCATCTTAGCATGCCGCATAGGCAGATCACTCCATGCAACTGATATCCATCAATCACAAAGAATGATATCCAATGTCAGACACACAGTCCATCTACAAGTCCGTTCTAGGTCGGAACGAAACCGGAGGCACCTTGTACCTCGCATATCCATCGATCTCCAAGTACGTCTAGACGATTACCAACTAATTCCCTCCTCTTGGGTGTACAGCCCAATCAAGATCATCAATAATCACCCAAATGACGTGAAGACCTCCGGTCTTCAACCACCGTCTTCACCTTCGACTTATCGTCGTATCAGTTACTCAGAATGGGATAAACTTGATCTTTCCGAATAACTTGCGTATATAATAAACAAGTGCTACACAAACACAACATACGCCTCATTCCAATTCATTAGTCACTAACCGTAAATTAGCAAGAGAATAATTCCCCAAACATTAACCCCGAAGGCCAAAACCAACATCAGATTAATACCCAGGAAACCATTCTTCTTAGCTAACCTACAGTTAGTTTATAAATTTCACATTCTTAGGGAAAGGTTCTCATTAATTTTATCAAAGATAAATTCTTTTAAATTTATTCTTTAATCTTCCTTTGAATATCACTTCAAACCAAATTATGGTTTATCCAAACTAGCCGTGATTAACGAACCTTACCGAAGTAATCATTTGTTTTAATTTCCCAATCCCAACCTATTCATCCCATGAAGTAAAACTGGTAATACTTCATATCTAACACCACAGTGTTATCAGTAAATTCAATTACCATTTCACATTCAAATCTAATTAACGATTTAACTATCGTCTGGAGTAAAACTGGTGGTACTCCATTCTCGATCATTTCTTGAATTTGATAATTTTAATTATCAAATTCACTTTTCATTTCCATCAGCCTTTAACCGTAAGTTAGCAAGTGAACAATTCCCTAAGTATTAACCCCGAAGGCCGAAACCAACAACAGATCAATACCCAAGAAACCATTCAACTTAACTAGTCTCCAGATAGTTTCTGATTTTCTTAACTCCGTTGGGTCTAAGAACAGTATTATTAAAGATACCATTCACGACAAACCCAAATCACATTTGATATTAAATACAAGGCTCTGAATAGAATATATATAGGCTTATATTCAATATCAAATTCTACGCCCAACGAATATCGTATTGGAAATAACGATATAAATATCTTTCAAATTTCCATAACAATATCTGTATAATCACGAAATCCAACATCGAAATATTCCAAAGACGATTTCGATTCAAATCTATTCCAATTTAATTATTGGAAATTCTGGTTAATTTTAAAACCCTTTCAAATCCAATTTATTTATTTCAAAAATAAATGAATTGTAATTCTAGTTCAAAACTAGTTCATTTCAATAAAAATATATTTTTATCTTTTCAAATATGGAATTTTTCATCTCAATTCTTTTCAAATCATTTCTTATGATTTTACACAAATTATTACTATTTTTAATAATTTTATCAAGGCCCGTACAGTCGATTTCCATCAACGGCCATCGAACTGCACTTACAACGACCTTTTCCAAATTTGATTTGGACATAATTCCAAATCCAACCATTAGATTTCTAATTTCTAATATTCTTAGAAATCTCTTTTCGATACGAACCCAACGGTTCCAGTTCTAGGAGAATCCGACGGTCGGATCTCCCGTAATATCCAATCAAAGTCAATGGTCGAAATTCGCGAACTGCCGCGGCGCGTTCTATTCAGGCCATTCTATATATATATATAATATTATATATATTTCATCGAGTTCCTTTTAAAACGTATTTTAAAAATCGTTTTAAATTCGTTTTCAAAACGATTTCAACTTCCTATTCAATTTCTAATCAAAATTGAGTATTCCACTTCATCGATATATGAATATAATATTTTCAAAACGTTATATTTTGAAATCACTTTCTTTTCTATATTCATTATAAAAACAAATATAATCGATATAAATATTGTTCGCGTCAAAATGGCGCATATCTAACCAACATGGCTTTGTATATTTCAATAACTTCGTTATTCAATTCAACAAATAAATATTTTCTTCAACACATGAATATATATTTTGCTCAACACGTGAATATATATTCCTATTCAACAGATGAATATTTATTTTTCTATTCAACACATGAATATTTATTTTTCTATTCCACACATGAATATATATTTCTATTCAACACATGAATTATATTTCTTATTTTCCAGATTGGAATGAGGCCCAATCAATTACCATATAACGTTTATTATATGGATTCCCTACAACACATGTATATAACAGCAACGATAAATCATCAACCATCATCCAGAGTGCACCACACAACGACATAAGAATTAAATATAAATAATGACGCTTATAACAGCCTGTCAATCAATTGATCGACATACAGCTAAAAATCATATTTTATTTGTGTAGTTAGGCGATGTGTAAAATTTATCATCATAATTAATATCAATCAAATCAGTGTATATAAACAAATCGTTCGATTTGTTTATTACTATTTATTTTATATACACGTTAAAAATCATATTTTTAACTATAAAATATTTTCCGCTATAAAATATTTTATTTCATTGCACATCACACAATCAAATTTCACAACACAGAAATCAAACAAACAAGTCAGCCATGGTCTGTGGACGACGGGTGTCGGGTGTACTAAGCACCATCAACATCCTAGTATATATTTCAACTAGAAAATAAATAAAAGTGAGGAGTTCTCACCTTGAAGCTAAACCAAACACCGCGATTCTTCATATGTAGAATCTTCGCCGTACTCGTCTTTTGTCACTTACGTCGACCGGGCCCACTACATATATAAAAATCGCATTTTTATATTGTTGCTATGTATATAAAAAACACATTTTTACACTGCTATTATATAGATAAAAATTCTATTTTTATACCGGTACTATATAGATAAAAATTCTATTTTTATAACGGTGTTCATATAATAAAAATCATATTTTTCTCTCTCGCCATTCTCTATATAAAAATCACATTTTTATATATAAAGATTGTATTTTTATTGATGCTAGTTCATTATAGAAATCATACACTCATGTATATAAAAATCTAATCTTTATATTTCTAAAAATTATATATTTTTATTATTCCATCGCTATTCAAACAAAGAAAATCATATTTTTCTTTGTTAAATTATATATATATATATATATATATATATATATTTCTATGCATAAAGATCCTACCTTTCTATGAAATAAAATCTCGCCTCCATTATATAAAGATATCGCCTTCATAATGTTATTCACATAAAAATCACATTTTTATAGTGTAATCTAAATAATAAAAATCATATTTTTACTTCGCCTTTGAGATGATAAAAATCGTATTTTTATTCCTCTAACTTCTTTATTTTAAAAAAAATCAAAGCTTTTTCATTTTAAACTATTTATATATGTTCACATTTCTTTTTAACACAATGATAATATAAAAAAAAAAATTAGATTTAAAAACTAGGTTTTCATTTATAACTAAAGAGAGAAAAGGAAAAAAAGAAAAAAACAGAATAAAACAAATAATGAAAAAAACTTACAGCGTTCAAAAAAAGGGGGGGTTTCACCGTCGTCGCCGGAGGAGGGTGGGGTGGCACCAGTCAGTGGAGTCGCGACGATAACCTTCCGACATTGCAGCAAGGTCAGGCGTGGGTCCAGGGGTGCGACGGTCTTCGTTCAATTTCAGGGGGTTTTGGGGCCATCGACTTCAATTGGACGGAGAGAAGGGGTGCGGTGGGTCTGGATACTGGCGGCGCGGTCATCGGAGGTGAGGGAGGCGGTCACGACACTGGAGGGCGGCGCCTGAGTCGAGGGGCGGCGGCGGGTATCGCGCTCAGCGCGATGATTTTTTTTATTTGGTGAAATGAATCGGGTTTTACTGGGGAAGAAAAGGGAAAGGGCTTTGATGGGGAGAAAAGGTTGACCCACCCCCTTTTTTAATTTTATTTTCTCCTAAAAGCACCCTTTTAATTCGAACTCAAAAGTGAACCCAACGACTGTCGTCCATAGCTAATCACCCCCATTCTGAACACAATGGGATATGTATCGTAAGCTGATTCGATCGTTTTGACCAGTTTTCATCAAAATCAAAATATAAATCTATATATTATATTTGAACGCGCATTTCAATTTACCGAGGCTACATACGGACTCTAAAAATTCCCAAAAAATATTATCTAGCTTCGTATTGATGATACGGTTCTAACAAAACTAATTTCGTCGAATTCTGAGACCGTTCGAAAAATGCCCATTTTCTGGTCGATCGAAATTGACTGAAATTGTTAAAACACGTTTTACTTCGCCACGCTCACATATTGATTCGAAAAATTACGAATTTTGGAACCTAGCAATAAGTTGATATCACGGATCCAACAAAAGTGGTTTCGTCGAAAACCGAGATCGTTTGCAAAATTTCCATTTTTAAGGGACAGAATTCCATAGCAACTATTCTGAAATTTCATCTGGATGTAACTTTTTATCCCCGCTATGAAATTTCAATTTTTAGGATTCGTTGGAAAGATATTCTCAAATAGATTCTAATATTTTTGGTTTCGCCAAAATATGGTTTATTTTGAATCCTGTACATTCATTTGAACTTTGAAATCAAATTTTCAAATTACCGCGCCATTTTCAATTCCTTTTATAATTATAAATAAATAATTATATTCTAACGATGATTCATATAAATATATTCATTCTAATTCTATTCAAAATAAATTTCTCGTCGTTATTATTTAAAATAATTCATTTTAAATATTCAAAATTCACTAAAATTGGCAAAATAAATTTTTTAAATTGGCTCAGATTTCTGGGTTATTACAATCTCCCCCACTTAAAACTTTTCGTCCCCGAAAAGGAACGAAGCCGAAAGTTGTTTCACAAACCAACTCAACTTTCATTATTTTCTTTACGACTTAAGTTCTTCAACTTTTCAGTTTCTAATAACTTTTCAAATTTTTCAAAAATTTGGCTAACACCCTAAATTTTCGAAAAATTTCGCCATAACCTCCCCTGCACCGAGGACTTCGGGATATTTCATATAGCCGCCCATGGCCTTCTTCAATCCAAAAGAAAAAGAAAAAGCCAAGCAGCTGGCCAATCGGCTCATAAAATCATCCAAACCCAAAGAAATACAATAAACATGTACCTATTTGTTGGGCAAACAATTTTATTCCTCTTCTCTAGCCTCCTTGCTATGACATGTTCAATGTAAGTACATGTATATGCATGCAAATGCGACTAATTTTCAATACAATTTACAATTTGGTTCAATTTGGCTAAAGGTTCAACATTTAATTAATCAAACAATAATCAAACAATACAACCATCAATCAATTAGTTGATTATCTTTTCAATCACATAACTTTAATACGTATCCCAAAAATTAGACATTTGATGCCAAATCACAACAATAAGCCCTATCTAGTTTTGGTTCTTACACCAGTCAATTGGAAATATATAGAAATCTCACTTTCGTCACTCCAACATAAATTCTGATAATGATCGATCAATCATCAGAATCATCTCCGGGCGAATACAGTGTGATTCTATATCTACCCAATATATTAAAACTTCGAATACACGCGGATCAGACGTATATGCAAAATCTTTATATACTGGATAGTCCAAATCAATATAAAATAAATAATCAAATACGAATAATACGATTTAAAATTTCAAAACAAAAATTCGTTTTCATTTTAAAAATATACTCTTCACACTCGTTCTAGGATACTACTGATCTCATCTCTAACGAGTCATTCTCATTGGATATTACTAATCCAATTTCTGATGAATTCTTTCGTTTGGTTCTAACGTGTCTTGTTCTCTAGCTTTGTAAACCAAAGCTCTGATACCAACTGTAAGGACCCATAACTTCCCCGGTAAGGAAAGAGCGGATACTTTGAGAACAACACACAAAAGAACGCAGATAGAAGAACATTTCATTGTATATTACAACAATTCCATCAGAATACAAGAACATACAGAGTATGAATAAATATTACACAGAAAATATCAGAGACTTAAATTACATTTAAATACATCGCAGCGGACATAATAGAAAACACAACTAGAAGAGATATACGGATACAGAGCTTTCCGTATATCGTTCCAGCTGTAAGCCAGATCCTGTGAATATAAATCTGCAAAACCAAAACTACTAGCTGCCCGTGTCAAAATAAGGGCCCCCAGACTTTAGTTTAAAACAATAAACTCCATGTCAGTCATGTGACTGGTATGAGAACTAAAACAGTTATTAATCTTTATTTTAAAGTTAGGTAAATCAAGGGACCACGCCGTATAACACGGAATGGGTTTCCTCCCAAGAACACCAGTGCATAAAACAACAGCGAAATGCTAAATAAAAAACAATGAAGCTATTATAAGACCCAGGTCTCATCACACAATGCAACACAAGTCGAAGGATAGGGTTTTACCTTATAATAGCCAAAGAATGCTTGATACGCTAAATTTCATCTTTTATTATTACTATAAGTGTATAGTGTCAAAAACAATTTCAATCATAAGTATCAATCCTAGACGGCATGGGTACCGTATATCATGTCGCCATACTAGTTCTACAATTAAAACCGTAAAATCACGTATTAGGAAGTTGGATTTCCATCTGTGAACGGAGGTAAGGGATCGTCCTCTACCGATTCAAGACTGTCTAGCACGAGTCTCAGGGGCAGAACGCATCAACCCTTGGAGCGTCAGGGCCGGTCTACTCAATGTGGATTAAACTTAAACCCTGGACAGTACGTTTCCCGCCCTATGGGCATAAATGAGCCAACGAATGACTCCATCGTCTCCACACAATCACCAATATATCTGAGGCGCCTCGCAACAGCAACAACCACATAAGTCAAACTCGTCTGGGCGTGTCAAACCACTGATGCCACTTCTAGCTAGAAGGAAATGCATGCCCTCACTGAGGTCCTCTCCCGTTTCTGGTTCACAACCGGGGTGTGAGGCTCGCGAATTAACGCTACCCAAAGCTGTGCCATACAGGCTGTGCTTTGATCATCAACCACAAGACTCTGCTTTTCAATAGAAGCTTTGATCATTTGCATCTTAGCATGCCACACAGGCAGATCACTCCATGCAACCAATATCCATCAATCACACAAAATGATATCCAACGTCAGACACACAGTCCATCTATGTGACGATCCCAAAATCCGTGTGACGGTATTAATGATAATCATTGGAATATAACACATCAATCATCATAGCAGAGAACATATAATAGCAAAAACAATAAATAGAATAATTTTACATAGATATGACAGCGGAATCATTACATGTAACAACATCAGTGTTAGACCAAAAAGTGGTTCTAACACCCAAATTGACTAAAATCGAAATAAAATAAGATCAAAAGTAAAATGGAGACACAGAATTTATAGTGGTTCGGCGTTGAAAAACCTACGTCCACTTTATAATCACTTTCCTTGATGATATAGATGTAAGTACAATGAGATATTCACTCAATTTCACTCACTTTTCACGTACATTCAATCAATTATCTCAAAATATATGTTGAATGATGATTTGGATTGTCTGGGAATGCTGGAATTCGGTTCTTGAAAGTGTTTGTACTCTCAAAGTGCCAAGAAGAAGATCCCTTTAATTGTCTCTTGGCGGGGTATTTATAGGTGGAAATTTACTCAGAATTCGATCCGGGTCGGAGCCACGTGTCTTCCATCCCATCGTTCTCGGGCTCGGATGGATTCCAGTGCTGACAGCGCATCAGAGCAGTGGTCATCGTCGGTAGGAAATGGTCATAACCACTCCGAACATTCAGGAGATTGTGGGGTGAAGGGATATGGTGTGTTGGGTTCGGTTCGGAGAAGAAAGCAGAAGGGGTTCGGATCGGGGCATCCGATCCGATCCGACTTGAGCTGAAATTGAGTCTTTATCCCTTTTGCTCTGTTCCGTTCCGAACTGGTAGTAGCCCTCCGATCTGACTGGCAGCAGTTCTCTGATCCGACCCAATGCTTTCTAAGAAGGAAAGTTCTTCAACGCTTGACATCTCGACTTTGTGTTGCCTAGCTCACAAAGTAGGCTAACATTTTGCCCCCTCAAAGGATGCTTCTGTTGGAAACGAAGCATGCTTTTATTGTCATTGCACAGTGCCTTCTAGGTAATCTTCCTTTTGATTTTCCTTGTGCTTTCATCTTCCTCTTCGAATTTAAGTTTAATTCAAATGCCATGTTGACATACGAAATTCTGTTCGGTTCGGGCTTCGACCCGAACTGCTCCTCTTCTTTTTCTGTTTCGTATTGGGCTAGTGGGCCAAGCTGTGCTGCTGGGATTTTGAGCCGGTTCGAGCGGGAAGATAGGGCAGGAATACGAGGAGTCAAAACTACTATATATAAATATGCCACTTGTCTGCTTCATTCTTCCTTTTCCATTACTCTCGTTTTCTGATTCTCAATACGAACCCTAACTTTCAAGGAGTCTCAAAATTCTTGCTTCGATCCTTGAAACAAACACATAGGTAGTCTCGAATCCCTGAATCCTATCATTGTTACTGTCTTTAATCGAGATTTTACGATTAATTCGAGCAAATTGGGCACATTCATTGTCATGGCTTCGATGTCGTGGTTTCCTCCTTCCTCGCCGTTGTCAATGCTGGCTCCGCCACCACCTCGAGGCGCTGGGAGATTGGAGAGGATGTATGCTCATTTCCCCTATGGAGTTTTGGAAATCAAATCGGGTTCGACTGTGGTTGAGGATGAAGAAGAAGATACAGAACATAAAGGGTCAGTTCGGGTGGAGAAGTATGGGGGACGTAGGAGAAGAGAAGGATGTGATGTTTTCAGTATCGAATCGGGTCGGAGTTAAATGCGAGAGGGAAAGCGAAGTCTACCTAGCCGGATCGGGTCGGAGTTAAATGTGAGAGAGAAGACGAAGTCTACCTAGCCGGATCGGGTCGGAATGTGGATTAAAGAAGAAGGGGTGTTGGGACTCAAGTCCATCCGATCCAATCCGAACACATAATCCCGAACCGATCCGATTAGATACCACTTCTGACCAAAACAAAGCCTTACCTCCGATCCCATCCAATCATCTATACCTGAACCGATCTGAAGCAGCCTCATCTTAATACACAAGAGTCTGTCTAATTGGCCAAATCAATACTTGACATAATTTCCAACTTCGTGAATAGTTAGGATAGTGCCCTGCGAACATAAATGGACATCAAGAACTGCCCTGAACCTTATTACTTTGCCAAGATTTTGCGTCGTGCTTTCGAACGTTAACTTTACGCTTTCTGCATACACTGCTCACACTTTAGTTTATACACATGCACGGGGGGATACAGGCTAATTTACTCTAACTTGTGCTATTGCTTCTTCAATAGTTTTGTGACCATGACATCCAGACGCTCCTCTAGATTAGCAGAGAAGAAGGAGGTCCCAGAGACATCCAACAAAATTACTCTTGAAGACATATCTTCTTCCTCGGATCCAGAATGGGATGACGAGGGCTAAGACTACGAGGTTGAAACTCGCGAAAGCGACAATGTGTGTTCTGAGGGTGGAGTTACCCTGGGTTGTGAAGAGGAAGGAGGGATTGGCGATGACCGAGCTCCTGATGAATTCGAGTCTGCCATCATACTGGAATCACCTCAAGATTTCGTTGAATCGACGATCGACAATGACAGACTTATCCGAATACGACTGAAGTACGGGATACCCAAAGGGGATACCTTGTTGCCATTAAAATCTGATCGTCCCCACAAACCTCCGGAGGGGTATATGGCAATCACTCGGCTGATATGCATGGTCGGGGCTATCCCTCCATTTTCTCCTTTCGTCGTCGATTTTCTAAGACAAATGCGGATTGCCCCCATGCAGCTGCATCCCAATTCCTATACTTACTTGTAGACCTTATATGTAGCGTACCGTGAGATCTTAGGCATAGAGCTCACTTTTGACGACGTTCACTTCTTCTATAACTTCAAGCATTGGACTCGAGAAACTCCTTCTTTCTGTTACTTCGAGTCTGTCCCTAAGAGGAAAATAATTCCAGCACCATTCAGTAGTAAAGCTGGGGACTCTAGGATGGAATGGTTTTATGTAAAGCGACAACCAGGGTGTGATAGGAGGTGGACGAAATCAAGTAAAGCACTGGTTTTCTAAATCTCGACTCTGTACATTCAAACCACCGCATTAATTCGTTTTTCTTTTTCTTTGCAGTTGATAACCCGAAACAAATATCGGACCAAGCGTTTTTTGATCGGATGCACCGACTTCTTAATGGTGATCAGAAGTTTTTAACTATTGATGAGGTCCTTAAGGACGAATATCTTCATCTTCATGGGTTGCTGTCCATTACCCGTAGCATTGGTCACGGGTCGGGTCCATATGTATATATTCCTCCAGTGGATGTAATCCCAAAAACGGGTGAAGGTTTGAGAGCTCCTACAGTGCCTCTTCAGGCTTCACCCTCTCCATCATCTACTCAAGATGATGAATTGGCTAACATGGCCGAAAAGCATCGCGAAGGGTTTACTGTTCCCGAGGATGCCATTTCTCTGGAAAGGTCAACGTCTTCCAAAGTGTCGCCGATTGATGCTTCTGAGGGAGATGTCCCTAGTACCGATGACCCACTATTTCAGGGTTTGGGGGATCTCCCCTTACCTGAAACTATTTACACTTCAGAGGATTTTGTGAGGAATCCTTTAGTTTTCACTTCTTCCGAAGAGACCACTCCTGCTAAGGCCAAAGAACCCGCTCGTACTAGTCTAGCTTCGGACTCGGGTTTGTCGGGGGGAAAACACCACTTAGGACGCACTTAACACGGTAGCACCACAACTCACAGCATCTTTCTCTTTGTGAAAATATTGATCCTGACTTTCATTTGTCTTGTTGTGTAGGCACGATGTCCCGATCCTATTATGACATCAGAAAACTCCGCCGCAGCATGTCTAATCCGCCCTATGATATTGAGCGCGAAGATCGCAGTAGGGAGGATAGAAGGCCCTATGATCCTTATCGTTCGCGAACCTCGCGTTCTCGCTCTCCTGTCCGGACAGACCCAGAGCGATATAAAGGTTACCAAGGTCGTCGGGAAGAGGACAGGCCGTAATCAAAAGACTCAACCTCTTCTCAAGAAAAGCGCAGTAGGGAGTGGAGTCCGCCAAAAGATACCGAATCACGAAGCAAGCGTAAGGTTCCCGCTAAACGGCCTAGAACGGATAAAGAGGCCATTGAGCCCTCCGCGCACAGGGATACTGAGCTGACATTCCCCGCCCCTCCGCCGCTAGATGCTGAAACTGCAGTTAAGCGGGCGTATCTGGAGGAGCAATTTCCTGAACATTACTTTGAAAACTTGACTTTTTTACCTGCTCTTGAGCCTATTTCTTCAAGGTGGGCAGATGAGGCCAAAGCAAAGATAGATGCGGTCGAGAAACAGTATTCAGAAATGTTCAAGTATTCGTGAAGCCTTTCCAGAATCATCCGCACTTTAATCACGAATGCTGACTCGATGCAAAAAACCGCAGAAGACGATGCAAAGGCCTTAAAAAATTTAGGAAAATACTTGGAGGATACACAGGCCCATCTTGTTGTTGCTCAACGGGATGCTACTAGCTTCAAACAACAATTTGAAGATCTGCAAAAACACTATCATGATTTGCTTGAGTCCCATACCCAAGAGCGTTCGGAATTGAAAAAACAAGCCGAAGATGACAAGTCAGATGCTGCCAAAATGCGACTTGCTTACGCTGACCTTGAGCGGAAGAATGCCGAGTTAGCGAGGAGGAATGCTGAATTGGAAAATAAAAACGCTGACTTGGCTTCTAAGCTAGCGGAGGCGGAGAACAGGGCTGCCCTAGCGGAGGGTAACGTCGAATGTGCTATCAAGTCCGCTGAAGAAGCCCGCAAACAACTGTCGGAGGTTGAGGGAGAGGTGCATGGTTTCGGCGAATTAATGATTGAATTTTTTGCGCATATCATCCGCCGTCGGAACATTTATGGGATTGAAGATTATCCATCTACCTTAGTCCAAGTATGGAGTCAAATCGTTGAATGGGAGAAAGAGGAGCTCAAGGTTGATTCCATTGACGAGGACAAGCTGATGGAGAAATATTTACGAGATGATGAACTAGAACGCCTAGCCGAAGGACGCCGCCTCATTGCTGCTGTTATGGACGAAGAGAGGCGGAAGGCTAAGCAAAAGAACATTCCTGAGGCTGGTTCTTCCTCTACTGCCTCTGCAACTTCTGAAGTAGAGGGATATGATCCTGAAAACCCGGGGATCCCTCGGATATCTCTTTTATCTCCCATACCCGAAACGGCATCGGAGATAGCAGTCACTCCAGCTGAGAAGTCTTCGGAAGGTATCTCTACATTTTCACCTCAATTTGTCAAAGCTATCTCTACCTTTCGTCACATAATTGAGCAATCGATGAAGAACCCATTATTTTCTCCTGAGTTGATAACTGTTGCTCCTCACTCTGTAGGTATTGAACCGTCCGAAAAGACAGATGTGTCTCAGGGAACCGCCTCTGGAGCAGAGCCTATGGAAAGGGCAAAAGGGGGAGAAGACAAGGCTGCCCCCATAGAATCGGGAGAAGGAATTGAACCGTCTAAGGCTGACACTCCTCATGATGACGAAATGATAGATGCCTTAAAGGAAGGTGGCGGCAACGGGGGACATGAGGAAGACCCTGAGGTGGCTATAGTCGGGGAGTCGAAAAGCGCCGATGATGTTACCTTAGCTGCACTAAAAGCTGAACAAGATAAATGCATGCAGCTTAAATCTGAAGACTTAGATCCTGAAAGCCTAAAGCCCCTCGCAGTAGTGGATGCGGGATAAAGGTTAGTTGTTAAGCTTTCGACTAGATCTATTACAGAGGAACTTGCTAAAAAGTCTTCTCTTGATTCCAGCGCTCCGCCTTCCGGGAAGAAGTCAACTGATTCCAGCACTTCAGCTTCAGGGAAGAAAAAGTCAAAGGGCATCTTGACGGAGGCCGAAAAAGAGGCGAGGGATGCAGAGAAGGCTGCTAAGAAGTCCAAACCTCCTTCGAAGTCTAAATGATGGAGTGTCTTGCGTTATTTAAGCATTTGGTTGACCCATAATTGTTGCTACAAGGGTGGCCCTTGCACCTTCTTTTTTCCTGTTTTCCTATACAAATTCATTCATTTGTAAATAAAAAATAATTCGTTTTCTGCAATGTCTGTTAGCTATCAGTTATGCCCCCATTCATTCTTGAAAAACGATTCAAGATTTGGTCTAACAGTCTGAATGTCCCCGATTCTCCGACGGGGTCACATTCTTTGTGTCGTTAATGCCTGTCGTTTTTTCTGGCATTTTTTATATCTGCTGTCTTATACTCAGGTTAGAGTTCTTACTGAGGCGGTCTCTTATCTGGGTGCACCTTCACGCCTCAGAGGACGTCATCTTCTCGTCCTTTATACTCTCTCTCAATTCTCGAGAGTTAGAGTTAAGAATGTCGTCTTCCCATTCTTTTATGTCTTATCTCACAAACAGTCGTTGTGCTTTTTCTTGCGTATAAACTGTTTTCAACCTTTCAGGTTTTGAATCATCTAATATTCCATAATCGCAACAGAATAGTAGTTTAATGTATATATAATGCAGGAAAGTAAAAGACACACGATATTTTTATAGTGGTTCGGCTAAGTCGTAGCCTACATCCACTTTATAGTTCTTTGTTCATATCAATAGACTTTTCTAAGGCAAGTCGTG
The DNA here is from genome assembly GCA_030737875.1 of Allium sativum. NCBI lineage: Eukaryota > Viridiplantae > Streptophyta > Magnoliopsida > Asparagales > Amaryllidaceae > Allium > Allium sativum. Next base: position 745,842,006 of record CM060921.1, read on the forward strand.
CCTTTTTACAGAGTTCATAAGAAAAACAGCAAAGAGTACAACATTTCTAATTCAAATATCGCATCAAGTGCTGGGCATTCCATGCCCTAGGTACCTCTTCGCCATCTACGGTCGTTAACTTGAAGGTTCCTGTTTCAAGTTTCCGTTGGATGACAAAGGGTCCTTCCCAATTTGGACCGAGGTGAGGAAGGGATGGAAAGACTCTCTTTAGCACCAAATCTCCCGGTTCAAAAGTCCTAAGACGAACTTTTTTGTCATAATAGCGTGCCATCTGACGTCGATGTCTTGACGCACGCAAGTCTGCTTCATCCCTTTTTTCTTCGATTTCATCAAGATACTCGAGTAATAGTGCCCGATTTGTCATCGGGTCATAATATGTCACCCTGTGGGTGGGAACTTCAAGCTCTACTGGAATTACTACTTCTGAACCAAATGAGAGAGAGAAAGGGGTATGACCGGTAGCCGTCTTAAACGTTGTCCGATATGCCCACAAAGCTAAGGGCAATTCATCCACCCATTTTGCCTTTGCGCGTTCTAATCGTTTCTTGAGGATGGATTTTATGACTTTGTTTATTGCTTCTACTTGCCCATTTGACTGCGGATGAGCGACCGCAGTGTATCGTTTGTCAATCTTATATTTCTGGCAGAAATTTCTGAATTCGGCACCATCGAACTGGGTTCCGTTATCAGTGATAATGGTCCTTGGGATCCCAAATCGGCATATAATATTTCTAACCACGAAACTTATCACCTTTCTCGCCGTGATTTTGGTTAGGGGCTCATCTTCCACCCACTTCGTAAAATAGTCCACAGCGACTATTGCATATTTCGCTCCTCCTTTAGCAATTGGTAGAACTCCGATGATATCAATTCCCCACATGGCAAAAGGCCAAGGACTCACCATCGATCTGAGTTGGGTCGGTGGTACTCTTGGGATTTTGGCGAATCTCTGGCACTTGTTGCAGCGTTTCGAATATTCCCAAAGTGCTTCGTTTTGAATATTGTCTGTTTCATAGTGATGCTCTCATTTTTATGATTTCAACGAATCTGAAATTTCTGAATTTCGATTTCATACGAAGGAGTTATGATCATTTAAATATTAAACGATTAATTAAATAATTTATTTATTAATTCAACCTTGATTTTTCTTAATCCAAAAACTAGGATGTCTGTTTCTTCTTGCTAACCACTCCAGGCCGACATCGAGTTGCTTCCCCCATCCATTTCCCTTGCGCAAGACAACCGAGGCCATCGGCCATTCATCCACCTACCCCACGACGCGCGGCTTCAGCTCCTCCACCGGCGTCGGCGATGCCTTGAAGTGCGGTCCCCTCCTAAGCCTTGAAATCGGCTCCAACGTCGGTGAGTTCCAGGTCAAAATCCGAACGCGTGAAGCAATGGTCGATCATCATCACAGTTGAAAACTTAGATCTCTTTGAGTTCTTTGATTCAATCTTTGGAAGTTCGATCATATATGAAGCGAACTGAAAGTAATTGAAAAATCAAAATGGGAGCTTTCTGGCCTTCGGTCCCAACAGTGGCGGCTATTCATTAGATTAGGGTTTTCCTTGAATTTTGAGAATATTTAAAATATTTTAATGTTAAATTTTGCAAAAAAAAAAAACCATAAGCCCTTTACAAACCCAATTTCAGTCCAATAGGAGCTGACTTACCCAATAGCCCCTGTTCCGGATCCAATGGGCTAGGTCTCGTCTGCCCAAACGACTGTCTGCGGCCTAAATTCTTTAAACTTCCTTTATTAAATTAATTCGATCGTGTATTTACATTCACTGGGGCGACATACGGACTCAGAAAAATCCAGAAAAATTATTTCTGGCTTTGTTTTAACGATACGGTCCTAACAAAACTAATTTCGTTGAATTCTAAGACTGTTTGCAAATGAACATTTTCAAGTTGATTAAATTTGACTAAAATGGACAAAACACATTTTCGTTTGCCACGCTCACACATTAATTCGAAAAATTTATGAAAAATGAAACATAGCAATAATTTGACATTCCGGTCCCAACAAAAGTGTTTTCGTCGAAAACAGAGGTCATTCGAAAAATGGCTATTTTTAAGGGCCATATATTATATTAAAATACACATAAATTCTACAGCGACTTTTCTAAATTTTAAACTAGCCATAACTATTTATTTTTAAAGTGAAATTTTAGTTTCTTACATTCGTTAGAAAGATATGGTTAAACAAATTTAAATACTTTTTGTTTACCGAAATCCGATTTATTTTGAATCCTGTACATTCAGTTAAAGTTTAAAATCAAATTTTCAAACTACCGCGCCATTTCTAACTCCGTTTATATTTAAATTAATTTTATTCATTTTAACTTCGATTAAAATAAATTTTTAGTCGTTATTATTTAAAATAAACCATTTTAAATATTAAATTTTCATTAAATTTCCTGAAATAAAAATTTTAAATTGGTTCAGACTTTGCGGGTTGTTACAATCTCCCCCACTTAAAATCTTTTCATCCTCGAAAAGGAACAGAGCTAAAAGTTGTTTAATTAATCAACTCAGTTTTCCATTCTTATCAATTTAGTTCAATGTTAAATTCGATTTAGCTAGATTTATCATTCTTTCTCATATTGGTTAAATTAATTATCATACCAACATTTTAATTAGTTAAACTAGTTATTAAACATAATAACCAACAATCAATTAGGTGATTAACTTTTTAAATATATAACTTTTATATATTGTCAAAAATCATATTTTTAGTGCAAATCACAGCAATAAATTCTAATTAAGTTTTGTTTCTCATACCAGTCAATTGGAAATATATAGATATCCCACTTTGAAACTCGAACATAAACACTGATGATGATGCCTCATCACCAGAATCATCTCCGAGCGACAAGAGTGCGAATCTTATCTACCCAGTATATTTGAGGCTTCGTATACACGTGGATCATACGTATATTAAAATCTCTATATACTCGATTTCCCAAATTAAAATATAATAATATCTCAAATACATATTTTAAGATAAAATTTTCAAAACTAAGTTTGTTTCTATTTAAAAATAACACTCTTCGAACACATTCTAGGATACTACTTATCCCATCTCTAACGAGTCATTCTTTTATAGGATATTACTAATCCTACCTCTGATGACTCTTTTGTTCAGTTCTAACGAGTTGTACCCATTTGAGCTAACCTGAGCTCTGATACCAAATGTAAAGACCCGAAAATTCCCACCCTTTGAATCGACTATAAACCACACAGGTATGAACCAAAAGTCAGAAATCTTCGAAAACTTTAACTTTGGGAATACAATACTTTAGAACAGATAACAAAAGACATTTATTACATCAAGATAATATAACCTCGGAGTACATAATATACCAGAGTACATTAATAACTAATAATACAACGGAAGATTATTTACAATAATTAATACAAAACAGCAGAAATAATTAAACTGTTACAGCGAAAGTCTAACAACACTCTGGACATAGCTTTAAGCTTCGATCCAGAAACTTGCTTAATATATCTGCAAAATAAGCTACTCAACAGCCCGTGTGGAAAAGAGGGCACCTGAGTTTGCAAGTGAAACAAACTGCAGGTCAGTCATGGGACTGGTATGAGAAATCTTATTAAACCTGTTTAATAATAAGGCTAATCACAGGACCATGCAGCTAATGCGGAATGGGTTTACTCCATTGGATTGCCAGTGCATAGATAAAGTAAATCGTTAAACAACGCAATGCTTTTTAGAAAAATGAAACCATTATAAGACTCAAGTCCCATCACACAATGCAACGCAAACCGGAGGATAGAGTTTTACATAATAATGGTCAAAAGATGTTTGATACGATAAAATGGATTTGATATTATTATTAGTGTATATATGTTTTAAAACAATTTCAATCATAAGGTATCAGTCATAGACGGCATAGCTACCATATACTATGTCGCCATACTAGCTATACAATCAAAACCGCATGGTGTCGTATTGGAAGTTGGTTTTCCATCATGAGGCAGGGCTAGGGACGATCTCCTAACCGATTCGAGACACTCTAGCAATGTCTCGGGATTCGGACGTTGGAAAATCCTTGTATACAGCAGGGCCGGTCCACAAACACTTTAGTGGATCAGCCATTCCTGAACACACGCTTCCCAATCCTATTGGACCTATAAATAGGCCAATGGTGACCAATAAAAATCCGAGGCGCCTCATTCCATCAACCACATAAGTAAAAATGTCGGGCCGTGTAAAAACCCAAACACCACTTCTAACTAGAAAGAAATGTGTGCACTCCCTACGTTCCCTTGTCCCGTTTTTTACTCTACTGGGGTGTGAGGATCACGAGGTAACGTAATACACAAAGCTATGCCTAAATAGGCTATGCTTTGATCATCATCCATAAGACTCTGCTTTCCGACAAAAGCCTTGATCCATGCATCTTAGTATGTCACATTGTCAATCCCTACCATTGATTTCTGCCAATATATAACCTCTGAGCTCATACGTCTCAGAGAAGGGTATTAAGCAAGAAAATAAATTCTTCGCTACCAAATAGATATATATTAGTAGAAATCAATGGATACAATGTAAAGGAATACAACGTCAGACATACCATCCATTTACAAGCCCGTTCTGGGTTTGAACGAAATCGGAGGAACCTTATTCCTCGCATATCCGAACAATCAACAAGTACGTCCGGACGGCTACCACTGTAGCCCCTTCAAGGTAGCTACTCCAATCATAGGCATCAGTAGCAACTCATCTATTCGACGTGAAGATCGTTGGTCTTACACCGTCTTCAATTTCTTCGACTGTTCGTCGTCGTGTTCATTATTCAGAATGGGTTAATCGCGGTTTTTCCGAATAACTCGCGTAATTTATAATCAAGTGCTATGAAAACACATCCAACTCCTCATTCCAATTCAGTATCTTCTTTTAATAAAATATTCACAATATTAGGGAAAAGTTCCCATTAATTTTATCAAAGATAAAATCCCTTTAAATTTTTCCTCTATATCATTACTTAAGGATTATTCAAGTTTAAGAGATTAATCTTATCTTTGACTGGGATAAAGAACTAATGTCATATAAAAACACAATTCACGATAAACCCAAAATCATCTTCCATCAAAATGGAATCTACACGGAAATCATTACGGCATATAATTGATATAAATTCCCGTATCAGGCTAACAATATAAATGGAATAACAGCAAAGCCTTTTAAGTTCCAAATGTATTATCGGCCTTCATTTACAGAAGCTCATCTCGATTATTCCCGAATCGAATTCCATTCAATTCCAATTTAATGTATTAAATTGGAAACTTTATTTTGGAAAAATTTCCATTTAAATTTTAATAAAATATGTATAAATTCCAAATTATATTTTCACTGTTAATTGGGTTAAAGAACAAATGTTGTTTTAAAACACAGTTCACGATAAACCCAATTCACATTTCACTTTATTCCAGTGACTAAATATAATTTGAAAAACTCAATTAATCTTAATTAAAAGATTTATTCTTTTTACACAGACTTTTAATAATAGTGTTATTTAATACACCATTCATGATAACCCAAAATCCAATTTATTTATTTTAAAACATTGGATTATCTTTCTAGTTAATAACTAGTTCATTTTGATAAAAATATATTTACCTTTACAAAATTGGAGTTTTCACCTTAAAATCTTTTTAAATCATTTATTATGATTTTACATATTTTTTCTATATTTTAAATAATGTTATTAAGGCATTTGCAGTCGATTTCCATAAACGGTCATCGAACTGCACTTATAGCAACCTTTTCGGAAATTGATTTGGACATAACTCCAGATCTAACTGTTAGATTTCAAAACTCTTATATTCATTGAAAACACTTTTCAATATGAACCCAACGGTTCCTGTTTTAGGAGAATCCGATGGTCGGATCTCCTGTTGCATCAATTTGAAGTTAATGGTCGAAATTCGCGAACGGTCGTTGTGCGGCGCGTTCTATTCAGGCCATTATATATATATATATATATATATATATATATATACACATATATATATATATATATATATATCTTCGATTTCTATTAAAACGTACTTTATAAAATATTTATAAATTTATTTAAAAAGATTTTATCTTCATTTTCAATTTTAAAGAAAAAATGAATATTCTTTATTTTTATCATATTAAAATATTTATATTTTCAAAATATTAGATTTATAAACCACTTCTTTTTGTATTCATTTTAAAGTGAAATAAATTGATCGATAAATCCATTCGGGTTAAAAATAGCATCCCTACATAACACGTCTTTATATTTTATATTTTTGTATCCATTCTAAAACAGACATAAAAATCAGAGTTTTATTTTATATTGAATATTATTTTAAAATATTCAGTATTTTAAAATATTCTATATTTACAAACTTCTTTACTTCAAAATATTCTTTATATAAAGATGTTCTTCATTTTAAAAAATATTATTTTATTAAAAATATTCTGAATCGGAATGTGACTCAATCAATTACAATATAAATTCAGTTATATGGATTTCATACATTGCGTATATCCAACGATAATGATAAACAATCATCAAACAATACATTCACATCCAAAGTGAGATTTATAACTGTGTGAGAATTAAAATAAATAAATAAGTAATGTTCAACACAGACTGTCAATCCATCGATTGACAATAATTAAATATTGGGGCTAGTGTATATCAAATGTCGTACCAACACCCGTATGGGATTTCAACCAATAATAGATAATTTGTGCACTTGGGCGATTTGTGAAAAATTATCGTCCCAATCACATAAACAAGTCGGACAACATGTAAATGGAAGTGTAACACTTCAACAATGAGAAATTTTAATGATTCCAACATGCGAAACAAAGATTTATACTTTTATTGTTCACTTATTCCATTTTAGTATCTAATTCTTTTTAATGCATATAAAAGGACAATAAAAATATAACACTAAAATCTATTCGTTTGTTGCCTCTAAAATGACGATAAAATAAAACATTTAAAACCTGTTCTTTTTTTTGCATAAAAAATGACCATAAAATGTGACATTTAATTCCACTCTTTTTATTGTCTTTAAAATGACAACAAAAATGTAACTTTCAGTTCTATTCTTTATTTTAACTAAAATGTAGATAAAAATGTAATTCTTTAGTCTATTCTTTTACTTACATCTAGTAAGTAAATAAAAATTATGACTTTTTAATCTACTCTTTTATTCACATCTAAATTGTAAATAAAAATGTAACTTTTTATACGATGTTTTATTTGCATCTAAAATTGTGAACTAAAATGCAACTCTTTAAATCATATTTTGTTAGCATATAAAATTGCGAACTAAAATGCAACTCTTTAAATCATATTTTGTTTGCATCCAAAATTGCAAATAAAAATGTAACTTTTCATTTTAATGTTTATTTACAACGGGGAAGGCAAGTAAAAGAATGTTTTTATTTCAATGCATATTTGCCTTAGAGAATGCAAATAAAAGAGCATTTTATATTTCAATGTATATTTTCTTAGAGAATGCAAATAACAGAACACTTTATATTTCAATGTATATTTGCTTTAGAGAATGCAAATAACAGAACACTTTATATTTCAATGTATATTTGCATTAGAGAATGCAAATAACAGAACATTTTATATTTCAATGTATATTTGCATTCTATCTCAATTCAATGATATATTTTCATTTGTATTGAACATTCTATTAAATCCAATAAAATGACCAAATAATATTTTACATTAAATTTACAATTCTATAACAATTCAATAAAATGATGAAATAATGTTCTATATATTGAATTGGCAATTCTATTTCAATTCTATAAAAATGATTAAAATAATGTTTCATATTGAATTGACAAATTCTATTTCAATTTAACAAAATAATCCAAATAATGTTTTTATTTTGAATTGACAATCTAATTCAATTCAACAAAAATAACCAAAATAATGTTTTTAATGTTGAATTGACAATCTAATTCAATTCAACAAAAATAACCAAAGTAATTTTTTAATGTTGAATTGACAATCTAATTCAATTCAACAAAAATAACCAAAATAATGTTTCTAATGTTGAATTGACAATATAATTCAATTCAACAAAGATAACAAAAATAATTCATTTTTATTGAAAGGAAAATTTTAATCCAAATCAATAACCTAAAAAAAATGATTATTTTTATTGAAATGGAAATTTTATTCCAAATCAATAATCTAACAAAAATGATTATTTTTATTGAAATGGAAATTCCAATCCAAATCAGTAAATAAACAATAATGTTTTATTTTAATGGAACACATACAAATCTGTGTTTATACATCACCAACAAACAAATAATCATCCACAATATCATCACATAACAGATTTGAATAATACACATTCAATCGTCACGTAACAAATAAATTAAATAATTAATTAATTATATAAAAAGAAGAAATCTCACCGAGCTTTTAATTTAAAATAATTTAGAAATGAAATTTCCTGAATTCCCAAAGTGTTTCATTTCGAATCTGGTCTGTTTCATAGTGACACTCTCATTTTTGTGATTTCAACGCATCTAAAATTTTTGAATTTCGATTTCATACGAAGGGGTTATGATCATTTAAATATTAAATGATTAATTAAATAATTTATTTATTAATTCAACCTTGATTTTTCTTAATCCAAAATCTAAGATGTCTGTTTCTTCTTGCTAACCACTCCAGGCCAACATCGAGTTGCTTCCCCCATCTATTTTCCTCGCGCACGACAACCGAGGCCTTCGGCTATTCATCCACTGCCACCATGACGCGCGGCTTCAGCTCCTCCACCAGCGCCGGTGATGCCTCGAAGTGCGTTCCCCTCCTATGCCTTGAAATCGGCTCTAACATCGGCAAGTTCCAGGTCAAAATCCGAACGCCTGAAGCAATGGTCGATCATCAACACCGTTGAAAACTTAGAGCTCTTTGAGTTCTTTGATTTAATCTTTGGAAGTTCGATCACATATGAAGCGAATTGAAAGTAATTAAAGAATCAAAATAGGGGCTTTCTGGCCTTCATTCCCAATAGTGGTGGTTGTTCATTAGATTATGGTTTTCCTTGAATTTTAAGAATATTTATAATATTTTAATGCTAAATTTTGCAAAAAAAACCATAAGCCCTATACAAACCCAATTTCAGTCCAACAGGAGTTGATCCCGCCCAATAGCCCCCGTTCCGGATCCAATGGGCTAGGTCTCGTCAGCCCAAATGACTGTCTGTGGCCTGAAATCTTTAAATTAATATTTAAATCCTTTATTAAATTAATTCGATCGTATATTTAAATTCACCGGGGCCACATACGGACTCAGAAAAATCCAGAAAAATTATTTCTGGCTTTGTTTTAATGATACGGTCCTAACAAAACTAATTTCATTGAATTTTGAGACTGTTTGAAAAATGGCCATTCTCAAGTCGATTAAATTTGACTGAAATTGACAAAACACTTTTTCGTTTGCCACGCTCACATATTAATTCGAAAAATTATGAAAATTGAAACATAGCAATAATTTGACAATCTGGTCCCAACAAAAGTGGTTTTGTCGAAAAAGGAGGTCTTTTGAAAAATGATTATTTTTAAGGGCCATATATTATATTAAAATATATATAAATTCTGCAGTGACTTTTCTAAATTTTAAACTAGCCATAACTATTTATTTTTAAAGTGATATTTCAGTTTCTTACATTTGTTAGAAAGATATGGTTAAACAGATTTAAATATTTTTGGTTTTACTGAAATCCGATTTATTTTGAATCCTGTACATTTAGTTAAAGTTTAAAATCAAAATTTCAAACTACCGCGCCATTTCTTACTCCTTTTATATTTAAATTAAATTTGTTCATTTTAACTTCGATTAAAATAAATTTTTTGTCGTTATTATTTAAAATACACCATTTTAAATATTAAATTTTCATTAAATTTCCTAAAATAAAAATTTTAAATTGGTTCAGAATTTGCTGGTTGTTACAAATAATTTCCATATCACTACTTTTACCATATGCAATTTGTTCCCTCTCTCGAGCCGGCGGCTTCGAAATGGGCAGATGATGTTAAAGAAAAAATAGATTTAGCAGATAAGCAGTATAAGGAGATGTATAAGTATTCGCGCAATCTCTCCAAGATCATTCGGGACTTGATCACTATTAAAGATAACATGTTGGAAATGGTCGAGCATGATGAAACCATTTTGAAAGATACAGAGAAGGAAGTGGAGGACGCACAAGCTCTACTTGCTTTGCGAAATGCTGATAACCACCAAAACAACACGAGGAGCTGCAAAAGCATTATCACACTGCACTGGAATCTCGTAGCCAGGAACGCTTAAATTTGAAAAAACAAGCCGAGGATGCTAAGTTCGAAAGTGCCAAGGCAAAATTAGCTTGTGCCAATCTTGAGCAAGAGAAAGCCAAGTTGGCGAAGAGAATCACTGAGTTAGAAGCCAAGCCGATGGACGTCGAATAAAGGGCAGTCCTAGCTGAAGGAAACACAAGTATTGCCATTAAATCTGCCGAGGATGCCCATGCACAACTTTTTGCTACGCAAAAACAATTGGATGGTTATGGTGAGCTTATGGTACAATTTTTTGCCCAAGTGATGCTTCATCGGGACATTTCTTGGATTGAGGACTACGCAACAACTTTGGTCTATATGTCGGATCAAATTGTTGAATGGGAGAGGAAAAAGCTCAAGGTGGACTCTATTGACGAAGAGAAACTCATGGATAAATATTTGAAATGTGGAGAGCCAGTATGGTTGGCTGATGGGCATAGACTTATTGCTGCTGCAGTGGAAGAGGACAGGTGTCAGGCCAAAGGGAAAGAAACTATCGATGCCGTTTCTTCTTACGTTGCCCTCGAGGTTATTGAGGCGGAGGGATACGACCCAGAGAATCAGGGAATTCCCAAGGCATCCTTCTTGTCCCCTATTACCGAAACGATACAAGAGACTCTTACTGCTTATGTTGAAGAATCGTTTGAAGGTATTTCCACCTTTTCATCTCAATTTGTTAACTTTTCGTTATATCATTGGACAAACAATCGAAGATCCCGGTTTTTCTCCTGAGTAATAACTGTCATTTCTCATCCTGTAGGTGTAGAACATACCAAAAAGGCCGATGAATAGCAAGGAGTAATCATCGGTGTAAATTATACTGAGGAGGCTTAAGAGAAAAAAGACGGAGCCGCTGGCTTTAAATCTACAGAGAAGATCGAGGACAAAAAGGAAGAAGTCACAGACAAAGCTCTCATGCTATTTAGCGCTGATATTCCCAAAGATGGAGATATGATAGACGCTCTAAAAGAAGATGGCGGTGGTGACGGGAATGAGGAGAATGACGACGTAGTAGTGGCTGGAGGTTCTGAAAAAGCCGACAATATGACTTTGGCCGAGATGAAAGAGAACCAAGATGCGCTTAAAAAGGCCAAGGTCGGAAAGGATGAACCTCTCAACATTGATCCTCTTCAGGCTATTGCTCCTAAGTCAAGATTAGTTATCAAACTATCTGCCAGGTCAATAACTGGGGGCTTGAGTCAACAAACTCCACTCGATCCTAATGTTTCCACACTTGCAAAGGTGGAAGGAAGCACATCCTCACTGAATTTGAGAAAGTGGAGAAAGCCAAGCTCAAAGTCGCCAAGAAGTCCAAAATCTCCCCAAAACCTAAGCAAACGTAGTTTGATCTTATCTATTTTGTTTTCCACTGGCATGGTGTTGTTGTCGCTAGTGAAGGCCCCTCATCTTTTGCTTAGTTTCATTGTACAAACCTGCACTTATGTGAATAAAGTAGTTATTTCTCAACTGATTGTATTTCTTGATGTGGTATACTTGACATGTTTGTCATTCATTTTGATCAACTACAAACACAATCAACAAATAGCAAGTTATATAATACGTGTAATTTCATAATGTAAACACTATTAAGCTAAGCAATTAACAACAGGGAAGTGTGATATGCATATGTGTGCCCTCGATCAATCTCGAATAGAGTGACTGGCCAGGGCCTGTTCGAGATTGATTAGGTTCGACATTAGTTTGCCTTCATTTATTCAATGGGATCATGATTCTTTTTCATCGGCGCTTGTTCTTATCACCTTTATACTCTCATATCGTACAGTCAAGCTAGAGTGTGTTCAAGACAGTCTTTTATCGTGGTGCACCTTCATGCTTTAGGGACGTCATCTACCCGTCCTTTATACTCTTTCTCTAATCATGAGAATTAGACTTTGGGATGTCGTCTTCCCATCCTTTAGATCGTGTTACACAAACGGTCATATCGTTCGCTCTGGTTTCTTTCCACACATAATTTCTAATGGTAGAGTTTCACCGGTTGGACTCAAAAAATTTAATTCAAATTTAATATATCATACTCAGATCACAGCAACCACACAGTGCAAACATGAAGGAAAAGTAAATCACACACGATGTTTTTATAGTGGTTTGGCCAAGTCGTAGCCTACGTCCACTTCATAATCTTTTGCTTATGTCAACCAGACTTTTCTAGGAAAGTCGTGCCTTTTTACATGGTTCATAAAATGAAAGAAAATGATACAGATTTAAGTCAAGTATTGTCGCAAATATTTAGCATTCCAAGCCCTGGGCATTTCTTCACCATCTACGGCCGTTAACTTGAAAGCTCCTATATCAAGTTTCCGTTGGATGGTATATGGTCCCTCCCACTTCGGACCTAGATGACCTGGGGGTGGAAGGACATGCTTCTGTACTAAGTCTCTAGGTTCAAAGGTCTGAGGCCGAACCTTCCTGTCATAGTATCGTGCTACTTGGAATTTGTGCTTTGAAGCACGTAAGTCTGCTTCATCTCTTTTTTCTTTAGCCATGTCTAGGGATTCATGGAGAAGCTCTTTGTTTTTCATTAGAGCATAGTATGATGTCCTAAGAGAGGGAACTTTCAACTCAATGGAATGACCGCTTCTGATCCAAAAGAAAGTGAAAAGGGGTAACACCCGTTGTCGTCTTGTAAGTCGTTTGGTAGGCCCATAATGTCGATGGTAACTCATCGACCCACATGGCATTTTCCTTTTCCAATCGTTTTTAAGTATGGACATAATGGTTTTGTTTATCGCCTCAACTTGTCCATTTGATTGAGGGTGAGCTACTGTAGTCTACCTTTTGTCAGTCTTATACTTCTGGCAGAAATTTCTGAATTCTATGCTATTGAATTGGGTTCCATTTTCAGTTATGATGGTTTTTGGTATTCCGAATCGACAGATGATATTCCAGACCACAAAGTTATCACCCACTTTGTCATGATCATAATTAAGGGTTTGGCTTCTGCCCATTTTGTGAAATAATCCATGGCCACGATTGCATATTTGGCTCCTCCTTTGGTAATTGACAAGGATCCAATGATGTCTATTCCCCACATAGCGAACGACCATGGGCTCACCATTGATCTGAGTTGACTCGGCGACCCCCTAGAAAGTTTTGCAAATTTATGGCACTTACCGCTGCATCGTGAATAATCAGATGTATCTTTATTTATGGTGGGCCAAAATTAGCCATACCGTACTATTTTCTTTGCCAGTGTTTGGCCCCCGGTGTGGTCTCCACATTCACCTTCATGTACTTCTTTTAGTATACTCTTGATGTCATCATGTGCTATACACCGGAGCAAGGGCATAGATTATCCCTGGCGATAAAGGATTCCTTCTTATAAGACATCTCTTACAACTTTACGAATCACAGCTCGTCTCTCGCATTTTTTCATTGGGAGTGTTCCGCTTTTAAGGAAGTTCTTAATTGGTATCATACATGATTCCCTTTCTGGTTTAGCTTCCAGTACCGGGCCGACTTCTATCTGATCAAAGCTTGGCGACCTCATTACCTCTATTGGAACCATTTTTGTCCCTTTCAAATTGTCAGAACTCGCTAATTTAGCTAGTCTGCTCGCTTTCTGATTTTTTATCCTCAGGATGTGAGTTATGCTGTAATACTCCAAGTTGTCCATTAACTCCTCATCCTTTTCAAGGTAAGTAATGAGTCGAGGTCCCCTATCTTGGAATTCCTTTCGGACTTGGCAAACAACTATTTTGGAATCATAGAAAATGTCTAGCGCAGTCACCCCCAATTCCTTAGCGAGTTTAAGCCCGACAATCAGGGCCTCATATTCGGAATCTTTGTTGCTGCAGATAATTCCAACCGCAGGGCATAGTAAATAGATCGTCCTTCAAGAGTTGTTAAAACAACTCCATCGCCGGATCTTCAATCATTCTTATCCCCATTTGTGTACAGTTTCTATGGGCTAAGTTATAAACTCAGTTTTGAGGGGTTAGCCTTATCATCTAACACATCCTCTTCGAGAATGGTAAATTCAGCGATGAAATCGGCTAAAGCTTGCCCCTTATCGATCTTCTGGACTGGAAGTTTAAATCGAACTGGCTCAACTCGATGTTCCATTTAAGTAATCTCTTAGACGCCTCAGGTCGTTGTTGGACCTGTCGGAGTGGCTGATCAGTATATACAAAAAATTGGATGAGCTTGAAAATAATGACGGAGTTTTCGGGATGTAATCAGGAGGATATAAGCAAGTTTTTATATCCTTGGGTAATTGTGCTATGCTTCCGCTAACTTCTTGCTTACATAATACACCAGCCTCTAAATTTTTTCCTCCTTGTGTACCGAGCTGAGCTGATGGCATGAGATGACACTACTAAATATATGAACAGATCCTTATGGTCTACTGGCTTAGACAAAATTAGGGGTTTCTCTAGCGGATCCAACAAGTTTTGAAAGGCCTCTACATAGTCAGGGGTCCATTCGAAGTTTCGTTTCCCACGTTTAATTAAATCAAAGAAAGGAACACATTTATCCGTGGCTTTGGAAATGAATCTGCTTAACGCTGCAATTTTTCTGGCCAAACTCTGGACTTCTCTAATCTTTCGTTGCTCTTCTATGTTCTTGATTGCTGCAATTTGATCAGGATTAATCTTGATCCCCCGAGAACTGACTATGAACCTGGGGATTTTTCTTGATGCAACCCCGAATGAACATTTCAGAGGGTTCAATTTAAACTCCTACTGCCGTAGAGTGTCAAACATCTCTGCCAAGTCTTTCGTGTGATTGGAAGATTGCCTGGACACAAGCATGTCATCTACATAAACTTCCATTATTTTCCCGATCCGATTGTAAAACATTTGATTCACCAAACATTGATATGGCTCCGACATTCTTTATTCCAAATGGTGTCACCACATAACAGTATAAACCTAAGTCTGTAATAAAGCTTGTGTGTTCTTGATCCAGTACATGCATGGGGATCTGGTTATACCTCGAATATGCATCCACGAAGGAGAGAAGTACATGTACTGCTGCTGAATTAACCAATTGGTCGATCCTGGGGAGTGGAAAACTATCCTTTGGGCAGTCTTGGTTCAAATTAGAAAAGTCGATGCACGTTCGCCCCACTTCCCATTTGATTTCTTAACTAGGACGGGATTTGATATCCAGTCGGGATATGTCAAGTCTCTGATGAACCCGTTATTCCATAACTTCTCCATTTCTTCTTTCACGGTTTACCCTCAAATGTCAGTTAATTATTTCATCCAGAAAGAATCCAAATGAGATCCAATCTTTAAGACCTTTGTCGGGTCGTCTTTATCGATTGTAATGTCAACAATTGCCTCATTGGGTGTTTCCTTCCTGGTCCCTAGTTCTTTGTCCTCTCTAGGATCAATATCTTCAAGTTTCTCATTAGGCGACTCCCTCGATGGTATTGTCTTTAGTTGCTATGCTGAGTTCTCCCTTGCAGGAGAGGGAGTATTCTTAGATTTTGAACTTTTTCTGTTATGCAACATCTTCAACTCTTCTAGATAGTAGGCTCTTCCAGTAACTTGATAACCACGAATCATTCCCACTTCAGCATCTATTGGGAATTTCATCTGCAGGCACCAGGGAGCAATGCAAGCTCTGAATTCCGAAAGTGTTATACGTCATAAGAAAGCGTTGTAAGGTGAGTCAATGTCTATGATGACAAACTGGATAATCATCACTCTTCTACACTATCCCTCACCTAGCTCGACGGGTAAGTCTATCACTCCAATCGGGGCAATTAATTTTCCATTAAAGCCACGAATCCATCTTTCACATGGCTTTAAGTCCTTTTCCAGTTTCATCTGATCGAAAGCCTTTTTAAATAGGATGTTAATAGAACTCCCATTATCCACAAGGACTTTCTTGACTATTGCAGGTCCAATAACGGGGGTTATTATTAATGGATCAGTGCTCAGCGCTTCAACCGCAAAAATTTCCCTTTCTCGGAAGACAATATCATTAGTAGCTTTCTTCTGCTGTTTTACGAGTGTGATTTCTTCAAGGTTACCACATTCTCCTATTCTTGGATGTATTTCCGCATTAACATACTGCTCCATTGTTCTGTTGTTGGACCCAGCTGGTTATGGTCCACTAACTATGGTGTTTATAACAATACTCTTTCCCATCTTCTAAGCTATGGGCTTAGAAGTAGGTTTTGAAAGTCTGAAATCGAGGCCTTTTTTCGGGGTTGTTTCCTCGATTCCTATTCCTTTTTCCACCGTTTATATCTTGATTACTATTTCCATCATTTTTGTTGTCAACGTTTGCCTCAACCTTCCCTGAATTGTCACTGAACTGCTTTGTAGCGACATTACTTTGAATGTCTTCTCTTGATGCTCCATCAGATTTTCTTTTTCTATTGGCGTATATTTCCTCCCGCCGCAGGTGAATATTTACCTTTTCATAGAACGATTCCCTTATCAACGGCAATTTTCTAGCCAAATACCCTCTGAACTCTGTGTCTGAATCGACCCCATCTATTAACGCCATTAAAATGGTTGGCTCACGTGGGTCGCTTACTTCGGTAACTGCTAGGTTAAAGCAGTCTAAATATGACTTCAAAGATTCACTTGAAGCCTATTTGATTCTAGACAGTTCAATGACGCTTTTAGATTTTCGGGCATGGAGTCGGAACTGGTTCATGAAACGTTTGCTTAGCTATTTAAAGCTTGATACCGATTGGGGAGGGAGTCGAGTGAACCACATCAATGCATTATATTTAAGATATATCTGGAACTTTACATTTCACCACGTCAGGTGCTATTGCGGCATTCATATACCATGCATACCTCATAAAATGTTGTCCCGGATCAGTTTTTCCTCTATATCGATCCATTTGTGGCAGACTAAATCGTCGAGGAAACTGGAAGTCCAGGATGTCATCGATGAATGGGGTGTGGCTATGCTCGATACCCCAGTCTTCATTAGTGTAAGTCGGCTATCGGCCATGATCTGGCGCACCATCGCTTCTACCTCGGTATTGGTTAAAGTTGATTCAGGATCCACACTCCTATTTCTTCTAACATGCCATGTTCCAACATCGAGTGATGTTCTTTGGTTCTTAGCTACTGCTGAAATTCCTTGCCCTCTACGATCCCAGTCATTCACATGACGAGTGGGCTGGAGAAGTTGTCCTTGAGTAGGATTAGTGATATTGGATCTCTGGGAAGGACGTGAGATCCTCGCATCGGCAAAAGCATTGGTTCTCTCAGGGTAGGGTCATTAGGTCCGAGAACATAGGCCGCGTCCTTGTGGGATCCCAAGGATCCAAATGTTAATTGGTCAAGATTTTCGAGCCTTTCATATGGCCTTCTATGACGTGGACGTTCCTCGTCTGAAGAGGATGAATGATCCGCAGCAATACGATGAGTTAGGGAGGGCGCTCCTTGTCTACAAAGTTCACTTATTTCCCAACTCATAGCTTTCATGTTTTCTCGCATAAGAACGTTATCGTATTTATGGGCCTTTAAGGCATCCCGGGTGCTGCCTAGCATATCGAGTAGGCACGAGAAATCTATGTGCGTGACAGGCACAGAGGGAGCAGGAAGATTACTAGTTGTCACGGCTGGCATTGGAGCATCTGTAGGGGCTCAAGTAGAAGTACCAGCCTCCATTATATTCGGTTCAGATCGAGCTACCATTGCATCTACGGTTCGGATCAGGGGGTACTAATAGGAGTGTTCAGGTTTCGGTTCAGTTCGGGTTTGCTTCTTCTATTCAGTTCTGATCATCGACTTCGGGTCGGAACGGTGATGCTCCTCTGGACCGGTTCAGTCCTAAACTTTGTCCCCTTGATCTGGTAATAATCATGGCTCGTTGATCTTCACCCCTTTCATTTTTCCAAGCAACTTGCAGTTCTTTTCCTTTTCCTTTAGCCATAAAATCCAATTCTCTTGAGATTAGTCAAAAAACTTCCAAAAACACTAATGAAAGTTGATTAACTTCTTTGAACATGAGGATCCAAATAATAGAACGATAATCCAAAACATTGAGAATTCAAACTTCTCAGTAAAAGCACCGAAATGTAAAAGCGGTTCTAACACCCAAATGAATGATAATTTAAAGAAAATTAAAAAGAAAAATGACAAGAACACACGATTTATAGTGGTTCGACATTAAAGAGAGTACGTCCACTTTATACTTCTTTGATTGATGATTTGAACACAAATACAATGCTAATTCTCACTTAGTCTCACATATACAATAGATAATCTCTCTAGATTTTATAAATTTACACTCCAAAAATTGTGGTATAATCTGAATAAAGCAATGAAATTCGTTGTTCTAGGAGCTAGAGTCATTAGTTTGCCAAGAGATCCCTTCAAATGAGGAGTTTTGGGGTATTTATAGGCTGTAAAACCATCCGATTCGGATGCCTTCAGATCTGCTAGCTTCAGGATGATGACAACGCATTAGAAACGTGGGCTAGTGAAGTGAAACCGTTCCAGTTTTATAGGTTCGTGGTGTATAGCTGTTCGCGGTTCTGAACTTCAGTTTGAATCGGTGCATGGACTTCGGGTCGGATCGTTGTTGACGGGTCGAATCAAACCGGGGTGAGTAATCCAATGCTGGATCACTGATCTACTTATATACGTGAAAGGGTTTGGCTAGAGATTTCCGAAACGATCCAGAAACATCTCTTCTACACTCCTTGTCCTTGAATGCATTCATCTGTTGATACTTAAGCTTTGTAAAGTCTGATCACAAAGCGGGCTAACACCAAGAAGCTATGGTTGATTATCAAGGTAAAATAACACAAACGGAACCTGTCGTATAACTCACAGCGCAAGGACTATATAATAGAACATATACAACAGGAAATAATAGTGAAGCAGAATTGAACAGAATCTTAAACCCTTTCATAACACCATGAAATATCCATTACAACTTTGGATAACACTATAAGAGTCTGTACAATGAGCCTCGCTACAACACTCAGAGAAAAACATCAAACAACGGAAATAACAAGTACTAGATATAGCAAGTAATACGCCAGCCTCTTGTGCATTATCGTTCAACAGCAACGCCCTCATCAAGATCTATCACATATTAACTGCTACTTAGTCTGCCCATCCAAAACCGTATGAACAACCGAAGGTAATAAGAGGAAACTTAAAACCTTGAGTCAGACAATAGTTTTATTGAGAGATAAATCAACTATCTAACATCATCAAAGAAGAATAAAAGAATAGGTAGATTTACCAACCAATCTACCAAAACACCAGAGAAGAACCCAAACTCATCTTACACACATCTGGCAGTGATAGCCTTTGCAAACAAGCATTTGAAAACAACTATACATTCATGGAAATCAGAAGTAACTAGACAATAGCAATCATAACAACTAGTTATATCTCGTGCAAACCATCCTAATCGAGATCAACATCACTCAAACACAAGCACCGGAGGCCTAAATCAACATCAGACAAGCACCCAAGAAACACCTCCTTCAACGTCAAACAATCTACATGAGACGGTATGAGCAAAATAATCAACATTCACGACTTTGGCTATTACCGGCTATCATGCTTCGAAACCATCGTTAATCATATGACAGCCAACCTAGCTATACGTCAAGGGCTAATGGTAACCCGGTTCTAGCAAAAACTCCATACGTCATACACCTAAATGTATCTAGGCCTTTCAACGATACCCAGGGTACTCAACCATCAACCTTCCAGCCTTTTAGGTGCCCCTATTATACCCTTTCTTTGGGCCAGCTAGAACCTACAACAAGATAATCTCTCAGCCTTCAATATCTCTAGTCGTCCTTCTCGACGGCTATTCATAGCTCAAGCAACCTTCTCGGGCAGCCATTATCCATCAACTCACTACTTTGAGTCACCTTCACATTCGTTGCATTTCAACGATCAACGAACACATAACAACGCTTCGAACGTTCCTACTTGAACTCATATTGTTTGGTCAATATTCCATTCCATAGCACCTCCGGTCTTCCCGCTATGAAAAACAAACCGTAGCGTTCAGTATCTTTCCATAGCATTTCATAACATTGTCTTTCCATAAGTCGTCCACAACCTGTCTTCACCAGGCCGTTCCAACGACATAAGCTCAATGACCCATCTCCAATAAAGCTCCAAGAACCTGAAGTCCACCATGACCCAAGCCTTTGCTAACGACCCAATCCGACTCGCCCCAGCCATGTCCTCCATCCAACGACCCAACCCTTTGAATCACCTGATCAATTTGACGATTTAACCCCCAGGTTGTATAACGACTTAACGAGCCATACACACTACTAACCACCTTTGCCAAACCACCCACACGAATTGAACTGCTCCGAACGACTTAGGCTCCGACGACCTGGTACCTTATGACCTGAAATCCACGACCTGAACTTCAACCTATCCATTTCTTGAGCAACAAGCCACACGACCCAAGATCCACGCCACATCATCAACAATATAAGAAAAACGGCCCGACTCATAATCTAACCAAAATAGCTCCAATCTTGACCAAATCGTCACCAAACGACAACGTCGATGCAAATAACTCATCCAAATCATCCAATTCAACTATCAGCACTTCATGAAATCATAAACAACATCAAGATGACAAATATTCATATAAAATTCACCAAATCATGATAAATCAATGCATTAACAAAGACAATGGATCTAACTTTCATAAACATACGAGTTAACATAGAAATTACCGGTTTTAAGTTGCTAGATTAGATCCTATGGTGATTCAAACGAAATTATACTTAGCACGATGTAGATCTAGGTGAAAACAACTTACCATGATGAAAATAAGACCAAACAACCCATATACTTGATTAAATTCGTGCGAGAGATGCTTATCACTCACCGATTCTTCAAATTCACTAGAAAACACAAAATTCTCAATCTGGACAATGAAGAATTATCCTTAAACCTTTTGATTTGATCCAATCTCTCTTTACTAGATCTAGTTTGATGTTGATCTTCAATCTTCCCATGTAGATCTAGAATTTTAATGGTGGAAAAGTATATTTGATTGAGCAAGGAGGATCACTAGTTCAACCAAATGAGAGAATGAAGAATGTAAACTATTCTCCAAACCTCTAACCCCCTATTTATAGCCTCCCATCAGCCCACTAATGGTCCACCCCAAATCATCCCATCAGTGGCTTACAAAACCTGAACAGAAAATTATATAGCCCTAAAATAGCGATTCCTCCCAAACCGCTGAACCAAATCTTTAATGTAACCAGTCTACAGAATTGGCAACACCATTTAATTTCCAATTAAACTGATTTCAACACGTGACTCGATCCCAGTCAAAAGTTATGGCATGTACAAAACTGATAGGGGGAAAATGGTCACAAATAAAATTGGTAAAAATTATGGACATGTCTCACATCCCCATAAACAACTTATCAATATATGAGAATGATACAACCCTCAAGGAATTAAATAAAAATATTTATGATACTCCGATACATAATGCGGGTTGTTACACAAGTGGTGTAGCACCTTATGTACATGGTTCATAAGCAACTTCTGGGTCACAATTGGTTATTGACAGGTGGAATGGCTATAATAATTTTGAAAAATGGCATTACAAGATGAAAGCTGACCTTAGGCGGAATCATGCACATCGGGTAGTGTTTGGTACACTTTATTGCCAATGGACATCTCAAATGTGGAGAAAGAAGAAATGGAAGAGTGGCATTCACTATGCTTCAACTTGCTATGTGAGAGAATGTTAACTCCGAAATTAGTGGTGAGACGACTACTAAGGGTATTTGGGATAAATTGGAGAAGTTGTATATGAAGAAGTCACTCGCAAATCGACTGATCTTGTTGCGAACTTTCTTTACCTACAAGATGAAGGAAGTAACTTCACTAAAGGCGCACTTTAATGTGTTTAAAGATTTTCTAATGAAGATGAAGGCGGTAGATTTGAAAATTGAGGAGGAGCAGAAGGCGAAGATATTAATGTTTTTGTTTCCTGAGCAGTATACTGGGTCCTCAAATAATTTGATCTATGGTAGGGATACATTAACTCTTAATGATGTCAAGACATGTCTTCTTAGTGAGGATTTTCAATATCAAATGAAGGAGATGAGTGATAGATGTAGTGGTGCAGGTAATAGTTACAGTTCATTTATAGAGTAGGAGAAATCTAAGAAGAAGGAAAACCGGGGGAGTTCTAAGTCTAAGAAGCCAGGTTAGAGAGGCAAGTCAAAGGAAAGAAATAAAAAGTGCTTTATATGTAAGAAACTAGTCATTATAAGAATGGTTGTCTAGAAAAGCTGAAGAAGGAAGTAATATCTTCATCAGTTGCAGTGAGAATGGTGTTGGTGAGAGAGATGTAGATGTTTTGTCGGCTGTAGCATTGAATGTTTCGAGCAGCGAATGGGTGCTTGATTTGGGGGCTCCATATCACATGATGCCTATTAGGAATTGTTTTTCTTCCTATATTGATCAAGAAGGAAATTCATTTGTTATGGAAAATGGTGCAGTTTGCATGTCGAAGGACACTAGATCCGTGCAAATTTGGATGTTTAACGAAGTGGTTCGTACTCTCACTAATGTGCTCTATGTTCCGGGACTACGGAAGCGCTTATCACTTTAGGACAGTTGGATTCTTTAGGTTGCAAGTTCACTATTGAGAATGATAGCTTGAGGGATTCTAAGGGTGCGCTTGTGATTATGAAGGGTGTTAGGACTCATGGAGTTTATTTTCTTGAAGGAGTGACCATTGATGGCGAAACCTGTGTTGGTGTTGACAGTTCTTGTGACTTAGATGTGACACGGTTGTGGCATTTGATATTGGGTCATGTCTCGGAGAAGAGTTTGGATATTCTTCATAGAAGGGAGATGATTGATGGCAAAAGGTTCAACAAGCTGGAGTTTTGCGAGGAATGTGTCATGGGGAAGCAAATTAGAGCATCATTCGGTGAAGGAAAACATGATTCGGGGGGGAGGGGGGTCTTGAGTATGTGCATATGGATGTTTTTGGACCAACACCTTTGGGTTCTTTGGGAGGAGAAAGATATTATATTTCTTTCATTGATGATTTTTCTCGGAAGGTTTGGGTGTATGTAATGAAGGCAAAGTCGGAGGCTTTTGCAAAGTTCAAAGAATGGATGGCTCTCATTGAGAATGAGAGTGGAAATACTTTGAAGGTTCTAAGTTCCAACATTGGTGGTGAGTATGTTTTCGAAGATTTTCTAAAATTTTATAAGCATAATGGTATTCAGAGGCATTTTAATACACCTGAGGTTCTGCAATCTAATGGAGTGGCGGAAAGAATGAACCAAACTCTACTAGAGAAAGCTCGATGCTTGAGGTTGACATCGGGTTTGACTAAGGGATTTGGGCCGAAGCTTTTTCAATCGTAGTGCATATTATTAATTGAATTCTGTGCTCGAATATTGATAAAAAAACTGGAGGAAGTGTGGAAATCAATTTGAGTTATCTTCGGTGTATTTGGCAGTCCAATTTATGTTCATGATCTGGGGAATGATAAGCTTGCACCTAGAGCTTTAAAGGGGATTTTTCTTGGCTATATGGATGGAGTTAAAGGCATCGGATTTGGAATCCAAAAATGAAGAAGGTTGTGGTTTCTCGTCATGTTAGTTTTGATGAGTCAGCTATGTTCAAGGAGAATGAGGGTTCATCGGATGTTCTGGATTTGGTTCATGGTGAATCAAAGGAGAAGGAAATTATCCCTACTTTCAAGCCTAGAAAGAGTAGAGTTGTTAAAGATGTTTGTAAGGAGGTAGCAGTTGATGTTACATCACATAGTTTACATGATTCCTCCAGTAGTGTTGGTGATGTGCATGATTCTAGAGAAGACCTAGTTCAAGGTCGAGTTGAAGGAAGACTGGGTGATGGTATTGCTACTCGAGTTTGTCGTCGTGCTATAAAGCCGGTCGAAAGATATGGCGGTTGGAACTAACTTATCGTTTGTGAGAATTTGAACTACGAGCTTCTTATAGTCCAAGATGAGCCGATGGACCTTAATGACGTCATGGGTTCAAGTGATAGGTCGAAGTAAATTTTTGCCATGGAGGAAGATGCAATCATTGGCGAAAAACCAGTTTTGGGAGTTGGTTCCACTTCCTAAAGGAAACATTGTTGATACTTAGGTCCCTTCCACCGTAAGGAACACCATTTTTCTCTCTGTTTTTGCAGGCATGTCATTTCCCTTTTGGGATGATTTTTATTAGTAGTATAATCTCTTAGCTTCTCTCATGTTTATTGTTTAGTGCTCTGGCACTTCAAACTAGGTAAATAGTAGTTAGACACTCTATTTATCTCATGTTTTCTCTTGTGCTTATTATTTGATATAATAAAAAAATGTTATGGATCGCTATAAAAACCAGTCGGCCTTGCCAATATATATAAATATACATACATTATATATATATAGATCAATTATGTAATTGAAACTTATCGTATTGTGTAAAAGTTTAATGTGTATGTATTTGGGTATTAAGATCTACACCACAACAAACACATTTTCCTTTATAAATGCATAGTCATTGGAAGCGTTATTTATGATTATATGTATATGCCTTTTTTTAAAATGTTTTTATATATGTGTTGTATAATGAATCCTTCTAAACAAAATATTAAGTAAATTCACCAAGTCAACTATTATCAATTCAAAGATTTACTATCTAACATGTAGTGATCTAATTTTGTAAAATAATTCGAGAATAAACTTTATACAATAAATCCAAATATAACATATATGCATATGTTAATAATTTCAAGTAGAATCAAATATAGATATTTTTGTTAGAAATAACAATTTTTCCTAACCGTATTTTATATAATAAAAAATTATGTTGGTGTGAGGATGGGAATATGAATCTTAAAGCTAATATTAACACTAGAGGGGGAGGATGAAGTTTATTTGACTATATGAATCTTTTTCAACTTTTAACAGATTTATACTTAAATTGATTTTAATATCAATCAGAGAAACAACCAAAAAAATAGAAAGCACCTAAAAGTAAATATAACAAACTAAAAGAAAAAAACATACTAGGATTTTATATTGGTTCAAAGTTACCATATATCCAATCTTGCACAGATCTTATACATATTTTTTTCTCCATTTGTAAATGCAGTTACAACCTCGATTTCAAGGCTGGTATACGCACTCTTCAGAATTTCGACCTACAGGTTTGATTGCTTAGTTTTTAGGTTACTTAACACACTTAGTTGATTTTGGGTCGTGATTACACCCACTGGATTTTCAGGAGTACCACCATAACCTAATAACAAGTATATTAGGTTTGACGGAGTTTTATAGTATCAGTTCTTCTGATCTTTGATTAGAATTTCTATTATATCTTTGAAATTCACTTTGACCTTGAGAGATTGATGATAGAATAGTAGAGAATCAAACAAGATATAAGAATACTTGATTCTCTTTGAAATTTAGTAGAGTGCATGTTACTATCAGATTTCGATATGAAACCAAGTGAGGTGAAGGGGCATCGAGATGAAGCCAACATTAGAATGGAGACTGCAAAGCCTACGTTCGATACCAAAGCACCAAAAAGAACTAATATCAAAAGCAAGATGGACAAGTTTAGTCCACATGCTATTAGTACCAACGTACGGAGCAAGAGCTTGGTACCGATACAAAGAAGATAGCAACAAGGCACGGTATCGATACAAACATACAACAAGCAATTAGGATTGGTATTAGTACCGGACACCGAAAGCTAGAAGCATGTAGTCTGAGACCGAAGTGTAAAGTCATAAAAGGAAAAGAACGAGACCAATGTAGGAGAAAACAAGGTGTCATTGATACCAATAGGTTTGGTATCAACACCGATACTAAAGGTAGTGTCAAAGTTATATAGAAAGAAGCATAAAAACAGTATCCAAAAGCTCCAAGGTCGATACACTACATAGTGGCGACACCGGAATTACAAGCAATACAGAGTTGAGACCGACACCCAGAGCATAAAAGCGGGTCGACACCAATGCTGAGAAGCTACTGACAAAGCCGGAAGCTCTCGGAACCGGGCTTTCTACTGGATCGGAACCAAAGGGGGTCCAAGTTGCCTATAAATAAGACCCCATGGGTAACATTTTAGGGGGACTTTTCCTCGTTCTCAAATCTTGTATCTATTTTTTAGTGAGAAAACCCTAATTTGTAAATCAATTTGGGGATTTCATTTGTAAACATCTATGTATTCATGCAACTAACCAATAAAGAAAGTGTTAACACTTTTCATATATTCTACTTGTATTCCTTATTGCTAATTCACGACAAAGCCTTATACTTGGACCTAATTACCAAAATTACCCTTATAAGCCATCTAGATTTCTAATTGTGCCGAGCTTATAAAACCCTTATCCCAAGGTAACTGTTGGTCCTTGAGCCTCGTAGGCATGATATTCTTATCTTTTAAAGGATGAATAACTAATCTTCGGTCTTAAGACCTTGAAATCTAGGAAACGACGAATTAAGTCGAATTTTAAGTAACTAGATAATCCCTAGGTTCCCTAGGACTACCACCATACTCTATATTTTGGTTTTGACAAGAAATAACATTAACATTTTGGCGCTAGTAGGAGGCCCTGAACCTCCGCTTCTTTGGATAACCCACCACATTCGTAGTTATTCCTACATGATTGGTTAGACATTGAAGGGATAAACCATGGATAAACGGTGTCAACAAGATTCACAACAACAAAATGTACTTTTGGTTACTTTATATAGTTGCGTTTGAACACTACAAGCATCTATTCCATGGAACCACTAAAATTGTTGCGTTTTCAGATTTTATATGCGGGAATTCCCTTTTCCGTTCCCGCTTACAATCTTATCCCATTTTCTTTTTCTTTCCTACCTACCGCCAAAACATCCCTAAAATTTATCGTAACTCGATCTCTTGTCCTCTTCTCAAATCCTTAAAAAAAGACCCTAAAATTTATCTTGTTGCGTCCGATTGGAATTTTAGTCTATGCTTGTTAATGGATCTAGGGTTGTAGGAGTTTGAGGACGTCGGAGTAGTGGAGTAATTTTGTCGTAGGAAGCCAGTCCTACAGCCGAAGCCGCCATAGCCGCCACTTCTGTATCATGGCTTTTCTTAAATCAATGTAAATACCATTTTCTTAATCAATTTTCTTAAATCTAACCTTTAAATCCGAAACAAAGAGAATAAACCGAAAGCAAAAGAGAGAACAATCCATTTAATTTAATCAATTTCTCAAATCCAACCTATCTTGCAAATCTATGTAAGAAGCATTTTCCCTTTATCTACTTCTAGCACTCTCCGTATTTTAGTCATTATAGGGAACTAATCCTGCATTTTATCATGACTTCTTCTTCTTCATTTGAATATGGTGTTTTATCCTTTTTTTTGTTTCCAAGCTAATCAGAGGCTTGCGTGAAGTCCTCCTTGTTGATTTAATAAATTAGGATTCTGAGGGAATTTCAAAGCATACAGCTTAATGCGGTAACTCATATATGATCACGCATAGGTTGTTAACATTTGTTTTTTGTACATTAGTTGCAAGCTTCACTACAACAAAAACGCCATATTACAACTTTAATTTTACAACGGTGGTAAAAGCACCGTTGAAATAAATGTTTTTTACAACTTTTTTCCAGAAAAGTTATAATAAACTTATTTTTAACAACTGTGTTATTTCGACAGTTGTAATAAAAGCCTATCACAACTTTTATTTTTTGACAATTGTAATATATGACTATATTTTATTATAATTAACAACTAATAATTAATATTTAATACATTTATATTGATTATTTATAATTAATAACTAATAATACTATTAATAATCAATAATCAATCTGTAATATTTAATACTTAGCAATCAAGAAGAATAATTAAAAAATATATAGTTAATATTATACATAATTACTATTAAATAGTTAATAATTAAAATGTAATAATTAATGCTAATCATGAATAATCAATGATCGCTATTAAAAATTAAGAAGTAGAGATTAATAATTAAGAAGAAGAGATTAATAACTAAGACTATATTTAATAATTAATTTATATTAACGAACGATTAATAAGAAATATCTTTAATAATTGTGCCATCATTTAAATTGTGGAAAAATATACATGCTGATTTGTATATTATTTGTGTGTTTAATTTGTAAGTAAAGATTCATGTTTAGTATTGGGTTTAATGTAGCATGAAAATTAGTTAAGGTGTTGTGGGAAAATGGGCTTAACTATCATAACAGGCTAATACAAAAGCTAGGGGTAAAATTGGAATTAGCAAGGAATCAAAAACCCTAGCCATATGGAATTAACCCAATAAAAAGATATATAGGCCGTAGTTTCCAGATTGTTGTCCTCGTTGAAAATAAAAAGAAACGAAATAATGGCCGAACCCTAGGAAATGGAAAGTTGGGGCAAATCTAATTCAGATCGTCTCTCCAGCTCCAACGAAACGTAGCAAATGGGATTCATGGTTCGTGGGGAGATCTACAACGGATTCAGAGGGATTGGCGGATCTCGAAGCCCAAAACCGAGGATCTGGAGAGGATAACATTGAGAAAACCCACGGTGAGTGTATTCCTCTTTTATTTGGAAATAAGACCTTGATAGGAAGCCGTATACATATATGTTTTCTTGTGGTTCTAGTAAATGCAAGTACACCTGTCTGTTGTGTGATTATTTGAGTTGATTTGGCTGATTTTGTGAGTGATGTTGTATTGACCTGATTTGATAAGTCCAAACTGTGAAATACAATAGAAATTGTGTATTGAAAGGTTTAACTGCCAAATGTTTAGTAAAATATCTTTATTACTATCTGAAACTTCGTAGCTCTTATATATATATTGGCTATTAAAGAGAAAAATCCTTTTAAGACCAAATGCATCAGTGTTTGAAAGGATCTTGTAGGTGATTTCAAACATAAGCATTGAACAAAAGAGAGAAATTTCATTTTACTTTTTTTTCAAGCATGAAGTATTTGTTGATAACCAAACTTTCTAGAAGCTGGAATAAGGAGAAATTTTAGACAACATGGACCAAAAGTTGGCATTGCACTCTACAAACAACGAAGCAAAAATAATAAAAATAGACTAGCTAGGATACAAACATTTATTCAAGCATGATAGGAAGATTATAAAATGTGAACACCTTGCTACAAGCAAAGACTAAGGCAAGTAGAAGCCACGCAATGAAACGGGCTGCAGCAATCAAGCAGCAGTATTAATGCATCGTTTGGTAATTGACAGTGCATGTATCATCTATATCGCTTTGAAATGAGGTGACTAGCACTGTTGTTATAAAAAAAAATTGCTATCAAATTAAATTTTGAGCTGTGCAAAGCTGCATATACAGGCATTTTGAGAATAAAGCATATGTGAGTGTTCTACTAATATTTTGTTAGGAAGTATTATGCAGCATGTATATGGCTAATAACGTTTACTTGTAGGTTTATAAATAATTAGAAACAAACTCCATATGTTAGTGTATAATCAAATTACAAAATGC
Organism: Allium sativum; assembly: GCA_030737875.1. Lineage (NCBI taxonomy): Eukaryota > Viridiplantae > Streptophyta > Magnoliopsida > Asparagales > Amaryllidaceae > Allium > Allium sativum. The sequence continues at coordinate 745,871,834 of CM060921.1, forward strand.
AGGTCGTTAATTGAATACATTTAAGTTGATATATAGTTTAAGAACCTGCCATGAACATACATGTCTATTTGAAGTTATATATAAGTTCAGTCTGTTGACAAGTAAAGTGTGTTTTGTATTAAGAACACTTCATTTGCTCTGACGCTATTAGATAGTTTGATATAAATATGTTGTGTTTGATGAACACATCGTCTACCATGTTTATTTAGTTGGTTTAATTTATATACGGAAATTGCATGGTGGAAATATGTCCTACTACATCATTGCCTAAACAGTTTGGTATATATGCATATTATATTGGGAAAACATAATCTGATATATATATGTATATTTTTTAAGTAATTTAAAACATAGGTATATTTTGGAAATGAATATATTTGATATATATGCCATGAGAAATTTTCAAATTATAACAAAAATGTTGATCCTGCAGGAAGACTAGTTACATTTCACTGGCGGACGAATGACTGAGTACATTTCACTGGTGGACCGAGCTTAAGTGGTGACCATGTAGCAAGGCTTCTATGTCTTTTGAGTTCAGACCGCATCAAGCTATGTAATATCTGAAACATATTTTTTATAATGCACGAAATGTTGTCTAAAACTTATTGTTTGTAATACTGAATATTTGAGTATTTTAATAATTTAGTTTGCAAATAACTTTAATATCTGATTTGATTAGGAGTATTGCTATGTTTAGCGTATTGTTCTTTTCAATTGCAAAAGATGCATATTTTTTTTAAAAACCCAAATGTCAATCACAACAGTGCATAACAGTTGTAGTTGATATTATTACAATGGTGCATAACTGTTGTAATAAAGTTTATTACAACAGTGTAAAAAAGTTGTAAAATATACATATTACAAGGGTGTTGCAACAGTGCAAAAAAGTTGTAAAAGATTTTAGTCTATTACAACTTCTTAATACACGACGGTTAGCCCACCGTTGTAAAATGTATATTACAACGGTGTTCCACCATTGTAACAGGGTCATTTTGTTGTAGTGCTTATCCCTTTCGTTTGTATCAATGTGTGATGGCAATGATTTTTTATATTCTAAATCATACGTCTGGAAATAATTTAGCATTATAAACATCAAATTGTGTTCGTCGGTGTAATTCATGATAAATTTAGCTATATTAGTTAAGCTTTTTGATATTTGCATGCACGTCAACTTTATTTTATCCAAACATGGATCATTTTTCTGTCCAAGATGCATTTCAAAAATATGGAATGTTCTTTTTTTCAACTGTTATGCTACCTTTGAGCAGCAACTGACTAAATTCTACTTTGTGTGTGTATTTGAGAGAGAGAGAGAGAATCTTAAATCCATTGTTTAATTGGCGGATGATGAAAATGGAAAACAACAATGTCAATAGTGATGTAACAAGATTGAATAACATTCTTAACACTTAGCGAAACTTTAACGAGTAAGTACACAAACGACATTTGAAATTGTTAAGCATGACTCCCTACTCTTTTTTCTGCATTGAATAGATTATTGTTAAATGTGAAACAAAAAGGTCTAAATGTGCAAAATAAATATCAAAGGCCAAATTTACTAGATGAAATTCAGGTTTATAAACATAAGTAGCATTAAGGGTATATTAAAACATCCCAATCGTATTCTATATACAGTTCCATCTATACCCATTGCTTTGTGTTGCATCTCTCTCACTCTCTCTCTCTCCCTATATATATATATATATATGTGTGTGTGTGTGTGTGTGTTTGTTTGTGTGTGTGTTTGTGTATGTGTGTATGCCCGTGTGTGCGTGCGCAGAAATTCTTAGAATTGCCAAATGCTCAGGGGAAGTTTTTTAATTTGCTTGTATCTGGAAAGTAAGCAAAGATTTTTAACTTTTAGGCTTGTAATTTATTCAAATTTTTGGATAAACGTGTATTCCTAATAAATGGCCTGAAGCATGATTGTTTCAAACTAAGAAATTGCATTCTAAAAGATTCACTTTAAGGATGATTATGAGATGTTGTTGTCTTTGGATGAAAATGACCATCAACATGGTGATTCTTCTTAGGGTCAAATCAATAACTTGCTATGACATAATGATGAGAATATTTTCCAATAATCAGTTTGAGCAACATTAGTTGCACTTAACATAGTGAGACGTAATTAAAGGATCGCGATTGCGGGTTGTTTACCTTGTTTTTCACTAAGAGAGTGATAAACTGAAAACCCATATCCCAACTTACGTTTGTTAATATCATGCGTAAACGAATGTGGTCGCCTTCTACCTCTATGTTCCACTTAGGTACAGAAAATACTATTTATTAATAAATCCTAAGAAATGATAATTTGCACAATAAAAATAAATGATCTATAATATCTTCCACGGGATGTTAAATATCAGTTTATAGTAAAAATATAACATATGCGATAAACAACAATATTTGTAAATGCACAAGGCTAAGTAGACTAAAGACCCCCAAACCCAGGGAACACGAGGGAAATTCCCTTTGAAATGCTATATTATCAAAACGTTACTTCTGTATTGGTGAATATTCTATTCCACACGGTTAGTCGATGAAAGTAATTGACATATTATTCTGTAACGAGTACATAGCAGCATGATGAACATTCAATTTGCATGTGATGTACATAAAGTATTGCAAATGAAGATGCTTTTCTTACACACACACTCTATCTCCCTGTCTCTCTCTCTTTCTCTCTCTCTCTCTCTCTCTCTCACACACACACACACACATATATATATATATATTGAAGAAATGGCGAATGATATTGTTGTTAAGCGATTGACAACAAATACATTAAGGAGGAAACAAAAGAAAAGGTTGAGAAAGTGCATGCTGCCATTGCTGGTGAAACTGCTTCATAACTTCTAGATGATGGGAAGAAAGAGAAAATAAAACAACATTTAGCTGCTCAAAGAAATTTCTTAGAGGTATTTTCATGTCAGTTTTATGTAATATGGTTATATATATATAGGTGAACCATTTTTCATTTCAAAATATTATAATTTTTTTAATTTTAGTTTCAATGCAGCCCGAAGCAATCGCAAAGAGTATTAATGGTGATAGGGAAATGGATGAGATTATAGCATGGCTGGCTATGGTATATAAGTTCATGGAATGCATTCAACTTCTTATAAATATTGATTTTGTATATTGACATTTCAAAAATGGTGTGTTATATGTTATACATTTTATAGGAAATTGGCAATAGATCCCGATGTGTATTAACCTTTAACTCATTTTAGTTTATGAAGAAAATTAAAAAGAGTATGCATAATAGCATTTAAAAGAGAAACAAATACATATACATGAATTTTTGAAAAATTAAACTTAATTCTAGCTCTATGTAAATGCAAAGATTTTTGAAATTAATTGAAATTCACATATATAATGAATAGATTATTTGGATTTGAAGGAGCAGGAGCTAACGTACGCATGAGATATCAGGTTGCAGAAAACTGTGATTACGAGTGCTAAGTTTATGATTTTTCAGATGTTCTTTGTAGATGTTACTTTCAAAATTTATCTTCAAGGAGAAATGTGGTTTTAACATGTACGTTTCAAATATATTGTATGATCTTATATATGTTAAAATTCACATATACCCGGTCTTGTATAAAAGAAGCATATAGTTTCACAAATGAATAATTTTAGATATAATTACAACACAAAGCACATATTCTGGTATTATTATGTGTGTGTGAATAAAACCTTTTTGAACATGCCCTTGCTTTTGGTACAAACGTTCATGAAATTTATGTGAAATGTCAAATGTGGACATGTACACATATATGTTATGTGTGTCTAACTTTAGAAAACATGGTTTTAATTATATAGGGTTCAAATGCTATTACCAGTGGATCCTAAAATCATCAGATTTTATATACATAAATGATGGTGTCAAATGTGACATCTCTCAAAATATACAAGCTCCATAGGAGAATATTTAGGCACTAACCTGACATTTTAAGTATGCAAACTTGAAGTTATTAAGTGTATACAAGAGATTTTCTTGATTTATTGACCTCTAAAAAGTTTTCTTTGATACATTAACTTATAAAACTTAATTGGATCACATGCCATAAGTAACGTAAATATATATTTTACACTGTGCTTGTTTTTTTACTAGTATACAGACAATTAAATTCAAGCATCAGCTGGATTGGGATGTAAGTTATGGGCAATGTTATCCTATTTCGCGACGATTTTCTGAAAATCTGATAATCAAATCAAACGCCTATGCTTATACATGATCTTCTGTATTTAAAGCAAACTGGGTTGCAAATATAGGAGAATCTGAATTATTTAATTTTTGTTGGGGCCTAGCGAGCTAGGCTATCCCTTCTCATCAAATCAGATGCTATCCTCTGTTTGGACCTAGATGGGCATGACCACACATGCAATCTAATGAATATCATAACCAAGCAAGGCTATACCTTCACCACAACCGCAGAGCTTGAGAAAATGCACAGAATAAAGGAGAAGCTTGTTTATGTTGCTCTTGACCTTTAGCATGAGCTTGAAACTGCGAAAACCAGCTCGGCCATTGAGAATAACAATGCGATCCTTGATGGAAAGGTAATCACCATTGGAGCGGAGAGGTTTCGGTCCCAAAGGTACTTTTTCATCTGTTCTTCAATGGAACAGAAGCTGCGGGGACACACGAAACCACTCATAATTCCATCAAGGAAGATATCAGAAATGCTTGGCATGATACTTCTCTATAATGCTGAACCAGTTCCACTGGAAGTATAATCCCAAAAGTGCATGAAAGTAGCACTAAGCACTTCAGTGAAAAGTGCTTAAACGTAATGGTTGCGGCGGCAAACCAGCGGTTGCAATGGCCAGCATTTCTCCTTCAAAATTGCACGACACCGAAGTTTCCATATTTTATGTCGTCCAATGCTTCTTTGGCAACATCGTCCACCTTCATCCCACGCAATGATCCGCCATCAAGCTAGTGATGTCTGATCTCAATCTATGCTCTTGCTATAAACCTGGAGTTTTTGTATCAGGGGTAAAAATGAGAGTGACACGAATAATATCAGCAGCCACCTCATGCTGCAAAACTTCTACTAAGCCACGAAGGGAAAACTGCTAGTTGAGTAAGCAGTGTAACCATAGACTAAGACCTTTATAGAATGGGAAGATATAATTACAACGCAACCAGGTAGTCAAGTTTCCCTAGACCTTTTCTTCATTCCTGGCAATGTGGCTTTAATCAATTTAGAATTCCAGTCACATCCATCATGAACCTAATTAGTTCTAAGTCTGGCTCTCCAATTCTCTGGGCACAAAAATTCCATGGCTACAGATCAACACATCTATGTCATCGCCAGACCCCTCGACAGGTTGCTCTACATGGCGCTGAAGGAACTGACATTGATGAAGGACGAGGATGCCCTGATCATTATTACACTTTATCAAAGCTTGGGCCAGCTGCGCGTGAGGATGGAGATTTTGGAGGCGGAGTAGGTGGAGTCAGAGAGTGTGGCAAGTGTGAGTCTGATGTCGTGGTTTGATTGGAAATTTGATTGATTTGTGTCTTCGGAGGAGACGGAGGAGAATCTATAAAGTAAGTGGAAACAATTAAAGTAGATAGAGGAGAGAAAGGCATTGATTTAAAGTACGAAATCAAAATCTGGATATGTACAGTTAAACTTATGTCAAGTATAATCTAAACAAATTTGTTGTAACGCTGCGTCAGCCTTCCAAGTATTCATCTCATATTTATATGTGGTCATTGCCTTTTTTGCAGGTTAGGCCAGAAATATGCTTGTTGAAACACATGGATATATTTACTCTCTTTGCTCCGGAATTTGGTTCTTAATTTCATGCGGTAAGTTATATTTGATCCGTGATCTATGTCTATCAATGGTTATACATTTGACTTGAACTTTAAACATTTTTTCGGTTATAGGCGAAGTACTATACATATACCTCCTGTAAGTGAGGTGTTGCAAATAATTTGGTGTCCACTTATACTTTGCACTATGGACGGTTCTCCGGATATATAATCTACTCATGGTATGTTTTGCACATACGGTTTTCTCTTTTAAGCTGCTCAGAATAGATAATTCTTTTCATTTTATACTGTCATAATCAAAGCACATTCAAGTTGATCTTTATTTTTCATTTTGCACTTAAATATTTTTCCGGGTGGAACTAAACATTTCTGGACTTTGCTTTTTGATTTTAAAGTGTTGCACAATTTTCTCCTTTCCTAAGTAGATAAGGAGCATAGACTAGATTATCATTACTGACTTCATAACATTAAGCTTTGTAGATTAAATTTGTTAGTATAGAAAGGTGCTCCCTTTTGCTACAGTAATACTAATTAACATTGTTAAGTTTTCTAAAATGTATGTTTACTGGATTTAGAACATATCAAACTTTAGTTCCTAATTTTAAAAGATACTATAGAAAAGAAGATAAAGAAGCATAATTAACATCATTTTCACTAAGTTTTTATATATTTCAATGAGTCAAGTAGTCAATGAAAGTGACTGACAACCTTTATTTCAATATATTCAGGATTTTACAATGCTAGATATCTAATGGGATTATAAGTAGAATTAGATGTACTCTTGGAAAAAACTTGCCGAGAATTACATGACGTTAACATTCAGAATGTACTTTCCGCTTTGAAACCGGAAATTGCAGAACAATTTAACTCTGGAAAATCAGCATACGTTAAAGTAATTTTCAGTCAATCAAACTACTTCCCAACTTATTTGCAGCTCTCAGAGATCCTTGCACTGAACTAATTGGAATATTTGTTGCTCTTAAAAAAGTGACCGGATCTGTGGATATAGCTTTAGTTATTATACACATTATGATATTTTGTTCGTACTATTTGTGTAAACTTGTTTATGAATGTTCGTGGAACATGACTTATTTTGTTGAAAATAACTATTGAACTGATTTGTGATTAGCATGTGTTTTCAATTGTTTGAATATGATCATATGATTGATTGATTTTTTGTTTGAATACGATGATTATGTGATTAATTGTTGGTTTGAATAAGACAATTATGTGTTTGATCACTCAATTTAATATGGATATTATATAACTAATTGTTGGAAATAATACAGGTCACCAGAGGTGGATAATTTAAAATATGTTACCAAACAACCAATAAATTTTAGTAGCGTTTTCAAAATGCTACAAAAACAAATTAAACTAATACAAAAAATATATAGTTGCATTAAAAAACGCTATAGAAAAAAGTTCTGTTACAGTTTAAAAAAGTTTTGGTAGCGTTTACTACAATGCAACAAAAAAATCAGACTTTTCGTTGCATGTTGTATAGCAGCACTCTTTATAATGCTACTAAAAGTTTTAGTAGCATTTTTTCAATGCTACTAATTGTCATTTTTGGTGTAGTGAGTCTTCTGCTTTGAACATCAGTGGTCCAAGAATTATTGAAGAACCACGGCTCAAAATGGAAGCCTTGCGAATAATGAACAAGGAAAAGGAAGAAGAATCATATAACCCTAACCGTTGGAGCATTACTCATTTCCACGTATGACCAACCTCTAATTTTACCTTAAGTGGATCTACATCAAAAAAAATATAACTAGTTTTCTCACATAAAAGTAGTCATTCATGCATAGGCTAAGAGAATTATATTCGAGCAAAGAATAATAATGGATTTCAGGCACTTTACCTCAAGATGGACTAGGAAAGTTGCACCACAGTCTCAAGATATAGCAAAAAGGAAGTTTGAAGATAAAGAAGAAGCGATAAAGATGAATAACAAAAGGGCTAAGTTCCAACGTCGAAAGGGAGTCTTTGAGTCAAGATTACCTAAAGAATGCAAACTTACCACATCATTTGAGAATATCCACTTTCGAACAAAACATAAGCTTGACTTTTGGCCATCATCAAAGAAGAAACCCAAATATGCAGTAAGTCGGGAGGGCCTTACTACTACTACCATATGATGAGTGGACATGAAACCAACCAATCACTGCAGAGTTCTTGAAGGGAAGATTATCAAGATCTTCAATCAAAGCCAATTATACATATATGTAAAGAAAACCTAATAAGTTCTAATAGAGAATTCCTTGAATAAAGAATGTCTACATGGTCGGGAGTATGGAAAACTCCTTAAAAATTGAAACCACTTAAAATGGGTGAAGCTACCTACGATGGCAGAAAACCCTTGTTCGTGCCAAGATGGTCACGGCAAGGTGTCTCCTGGAGGAAGGTGACGTGCAAGCCTTTAGCCGTGCCCAAATCAAAATGGGCCATGTTAAAGCATCAAAAGTGTAAGCCTCCACCCCCAAAGCGGAGCAGCTAAAACCCTTATTCCCTCCTATAATGGCCGAGCGATGCACCCATCGAAAGGGGTGTGTGTAAGCCTTTATCACTGTCAATATCAGACAGAGTCAGGGTAAAGCATCAAAAACTCTTATCCTCATCTATGATTTAAGGCACCTCTTGGAGGGGGTGATGTGTAAGCCTCCATCACTACCTACGATGGCCAGGGTAGATCATCAAAAAAGTAAGTCTTTATCCATGCCTATGATGGCCAGGGTAAAACATCAAAGCCCTTATCAGCGCCTACAATTGCCGGGGTAAGGCGCCCCCCGGAGGGAGGTCGGGTAAGTCCTTGGGCCTTGCTTGAGAATTGTTTGAATCAAAAAATGACTCAAACAACAATGGTGTGAAATCACACTTCACTAATTATGCTTAGAAATTAAAGGAGCCACAATCGCAAAATAAATGGAGAAAAACAAGTAAAAGACACGGGATTTTTATAGTGATTCGATTCGATGTGAATCTATGTCCACTTTTCAATCATTCTTCATCATTATGGAGAGAATTATAATTTTTAACATCTCATACATCACACTAATTACACTTGACCAATTTTGAGATAATTCACCACTTTTGCTCTCTTTATGCTTTAGATCAAACTCAGATTCGAAGAGGAACGGATTGGATCATGTAATTATACACTTTTCCTTAGCTCCATGAAAATGGTTTTAGATTCGTGCATTGAGGAGGGGCAATGGCGATTGGAGAACACTTAGAGTAGATCGGAGTGTGAATTAACAGTGCTTGGAGAAGATAATATCCATCTCATGTTGAAGAAAGGAGGAGAGGAGTTTGGCGGCCATTGATGAATTTTTCCGAAGCTTTAAATGGGTTTAGGAATAATTTAGGCAGCCCTCCAGGGTCGAGGAATGGGTCCCTTAAATGTGGAGCAAAGGGCTATTTATAGAACAAGTTTGAAGGTAGTGGCAGTTGCGTAATTATCGGGTATAGAGTTTGGATCGGACATGAAGTTGGATCGGGCGTAAAATTGGATCAGGCGTTAACTTGGATCGGGTGTAAAGTTGGATCGGGCATAAATTATTTACAGAAATTCCATTGGTCCATTTTACAATTGTATATATCTAGCATGGTTCCGTACTTACGGTTCTGCCATCACTTTACTCTTATGACCGATCCACTTCACTGTGGTTGCACCGATCCAGTTCATTGAGAATGAACGATCCACTTTCTGTTATGCACTGGTCCAGCTCTTCTTTGATATCCCGATCCACTTTATTCTCTACAATATTGGTCCACGTGTCATTAAGGTACCGATCCGTTTTCACTTAAATGGGACCAAACCTGTTCACTTTACTGCCCCGATCCAGTTTTTAGCCGTATGACTGATCCACTTTTCTACTTTATTACAAAACATGCCACCGCTTTTTGTATTGATCCATACGTTGTTTAATGGAAACGACCCAGTTGATTATTTTCCATATGTTTGTCATACCGATCCAGCTTTAATTGTGTGTACACGCTTCCACATGGCCTTTACTCCACTATATTTCATACATGCAGGTGCCATTCTCTCATATTTGCACTATTTCATGCATTACTGCACAGATGTGTGCCATTCACAAATCCTTGCTTGTTGAACAAAATAGACTCATGCACATTATATCATCAGGGCATGTGAACTTTGTTTACACCTCGCATGTTGTACTTGTTACATTTCAAGTATCAATAGTTTGTCCAAAATGCAATAGCTAATGCCAAAATGCATGACATGATTGGTCCACACCTTAGTCTCCATGCATGTATACGTAACTCTCCCATTCCATGCACATTAAGATCATAATATTAAGAACACAATGTGCCTTAAGTATTTTAAAACCGAACCAGGTTGAAAACAATTGAACGCTAAGGTGTCGGCTTAAACGGATTCGTGCATTCGTGGAACATTTTGAAGTTTATCACATCATCCCTTTACTAGATTTTGATCCATGAGTTATATGCATTTTATACTATAATACTGTGCTGACCTGCTGCTCTTGACTGACCTAGTCCATTGATATTGACTAACCCGGATCATTTTTAATGACCGACCCGACCCGATGTTTCTGCATTGAGCGACCGACCTGATTCTTTACAATTGACCGGCTCGGTGCCTTGCAACTGATCAACCCAATGTAGTGACCGATCCGATGTTTCGCAACAGACCGACCCGGTCCATTGGTATTGTCCGACCCAAATGATTGAGGTCGATCCAGTGCTTTAGCAGGGTTAACATTTTCCCCTCGAAGCTTGTATTATTTTCTTTTGAGAAATGCGGGCTTCGAAATGAACACCGTTGTTAATATATTTTGCATTGAGATCCTATTATAGCTTTTCATCTTGCTATATTGAATCATGCTTTGAATTGGTATGCTTTGTGTCGTCTGTTTTGTAATTAAAACAAGCACCTATGCAATTTCGGACTTATACTCACCATTGACTGTCCATATCGATGGTGGATCAATTAATAATTAAAAATGATATATAATGAATCTTATTCTGAATTGAATAAAATGTCTGCATAGAATTGTTCTACTCAGCTATTTATAACCCACTAAATATTGTTTGTACAAATACAATATTCGAATTCGCATTGGCGCTTAAAATCAAATAATCGATTGAGCCGACAGTGGATTTTGAATGTTATCATTTTAAAGACTTATATGGTGGTGTATGGTATTTCACATTTGAGAAATACGTATTTACGATTACACTCTGTTTCTCTTTGGAGAAGTTTTTTATTATTGGTGCCCCAACTTAAGAGGTCATCAATGGTCTTCACTATGGGAAGAATTTTACTGATCAATGCTTATTCATTTTGTTGATCAGTTTTGATTTTGGAGACTCCGTTGGATGCCCCGTGTTTTGGAGAATTCATTTTAATCCAACATTTTGTCTTCTCTTGTCGACTGAGTCAAAATGATGGAGTTCATCGAGCGTTGTTGATTTCCCCTATGGAGAAATTGCTTTCTTTATGGAAATGATTTTTGGTTGTCACATCGTTTTGCAATGCAAACTCCCGCGAAGTTTGGGTGAGGGGTGAGGTTGCATCGATCCGCAGAGCGAACATCAGTCATCGGTTGGAGTCACTTAACTCGGTAAGTGATCGCTGCCTAAATGGGGTGCCCAGGACTCCCGCGAACCTTTGGGATAAGGTCAGGGTTGAGCCAATCCACAGAGCGGGCATCAGTCATAAGTCGGAGTCACTTAACTCGGTTAGTGATCGCTGCCCGACCGAGGCATCCTGGACCTCCATGGACCATGAGGTAATGTTGAGATGATCCGTGGAGTGGGCATCAGTCGTCGGTTGGAGTCACTTAACTAGGTGAGTGATCGCTGCCCAACTGAGGCATCCTGGACCTGCATGAACCATGAGGTAAGGTTGAGCTAATCCGTGGAGCCGGGCATCAGTCATCGGTCGGAGTCACTTAACTCGGTAAGTGATCGCTCCCCGACCGAGGCATCTTGGACCTCCATGAACCATGAAGTAAAGGTTAGGTTGATCCATGGAGTAGTCATCGGTCGGAGTCACTTAACTCGGTAAGTGATCGTTGCCTGACTGAAGCATCCTGAACCTCTATGAGCCATGAGGTATAGGTTAAGGTTGCGTCGATCCGCAGAGCGAACCTCAGTCATCGGTCAGAGTCACTTAACTCGGTAAGTGATCCCTGCCCGACTGAGGTTGCCTTAGACTCTCGTAAACCTTTAAGGTTTTGGATCAATAGCTATTTGCTAATTTCTTGAGCATTTGACTTATCAGGACTTTCTTGATCTACCATTGAATCGGTGTCATCGGGTTGCCTCACTTGCTCGGGTTGTGAGAAAGCAAGCACTCATTGGATAGACTGTAATGATAAATCGTCTATTAGCAAATTTTAGTATAAATTTGGCAAGTCAAGGATTTATACAGGCAGGTAATACTTCATTCATAGAGTTATTGTCCCATACAATGCATGTAAATCATTATAGACTATTTACAGGAAAGTAGAACATAGCGGAAAGTAAAGTAATGCGAGAAGTAAAGTAAATGCGATAGAGATCGCTTATTTTGAGCTATAGATATTAGATCATCATTAATGGTCATCAGTTGATTATCAGCCTTGGCATAATGTGAGCAGAAGCTACGTTGCTTGGACCGGATTGGTCATTTGATGGCCCTTGCCCCTAGGTAGTCGTAGAAGGATTTGCATCTTGGGATTTTTTCACATACTGTTGCAAACAGTTCTTCTTAATCAGCTCTTCGATCAATGATCTCAGTTTTCTGCACTTGTTGGTGTTGTGGCCCGGCTGATTATGATACTGACAAAACTTCCCAAATTTGGTCAGAGGTCATTCATTCTCATTGGCCGAGGCTCTGGGTAATCTTATGAATCCTTTGTGGAAAGGTAAATGTTCTCCGGGGTATCATTTAGAGGTGTTAAATCAGACGAGTCAAGAGGACGAAACTTTTTATTAGCTTCGTTGTCGGTCCCGTTATTGGCTCACTTTTTCCCCTGCGCATTCTTTTGATTAGGTTGAATAACTGCACTTTTAGGATCTTCAAGGAGTTGGTTACCACCAATGATATGAAGAGGTATAAGATTATCGTCCACTCTCATGTACTCTTCTGCTTTCTTATGGAACTTGTCAGTAGTCGGTTCATTCATATTTATCCATCTTCCGAACTTGTTCGTTTTGTATATAGCATCGAGTAGAGCCATAAGGACTATGCGTGGTTTCAGATTCCTTACTTCAGAAAAGGAAATATTGAATTGAATGAGGAAGGCTTTGATAGTTTCCCCTGGCTCCTGTTTCATTTCCGAGAGCGTTATAGCATCCTTGGCTTTGGTAGCGTACAAGCGGAATTGCTCCTTGAACTTTTTGGTTAGGTCAGAGAATCGATCGATGGATTTGGTTAGCAACTTTGTGAACTATAGTGATGCAGCACCTTCTAAGTAGAGAGGAAAATACGTGCATCTCATCTCATCAGTCGCCTTAGCTGCACTAATATGCCACTCATGTTTGAATAGAAACTAGTTTGGATCAACAAGGTCGTTGTACGGAGGCAAAGTCGGAGGATTAAATTTCTTTGGACATTTTGCTTCGAGGATTCTTTCGGTGAACGGAGTCCTATCTGGGGAGAAGTCCCATTCCCTTTCATCATCTTTGTTAGCCTGATTCCTTTTCATGAATCGTTCTATCATATCCGAGATGTATTCTTCAGTGTTATGGTGCTCTATGAAGCTGAGCTCTTTACCGAATGTTCGTCTAGGCATATGATCCCGATTAGAGAGCTTTGACTCTTTGCCTTTTCGACGAGAAAGTGCCCCCGTGACGGGATTGGTAGCCTTTCGAGCGTTCTCTCCGGAATGACTCCTAGCCTTTTATTTCAATTCTTTGATGTTAGCCTCGTCCTTGTCACTCATCCAATCAAAGTCGTCTTTCACGTTATCGTTTCGGTTTTGATGAGAAGCGGACGATTTGTCAATCTCTTCGAGATCAACATGAACCTTCGGAGGGGTTGGATTTGGTCGAGCATTTAAAAGAGCATTCATTTTCTCCATTAAAGCATCATTAGCACCCATCAAAGCTTTATTTGAAGTTTCAATTCGGCGGTGCACGTTGGCAATAGTGGCATTTAGTTCATTTCTAGTCATGCCAGCTCCACTTATCGAGTTTTCACCAACATCGAAACAGTTAGCAAGCGGTGTCTCTTCATTAGCAACATTATCGGCATTATTGACATTTTCAACATCTTTACTTACGGTCTTCTTAGATTTCGCCATTATTTCAGAGAAGAAGGTGGTTTAGAGCTTTAATGCAAGGCTTTCAGCTTTGTCAGAGTGTGAAAGGAGGCAGAAGATGCGAACGCGACCCCACGGTGGGCGCCAAATGTTTGAATCAAAAAATGACTCAAACACCAATGGTGTGAAATCACACTTCACTAATTATGGTTAGAAATTAAAGGAGCCACAATCGTAAAATAAATGGAGAAAAACAAGTAAAAGACACGGGATTTTTATAGTGGTTCGATTCAGTGTGAATCTACGTCCACTTTTCATTCATTCTTCCTCATTATGGAGATAATTACAAATTTTAACATCGCATTAATTACACTTGATCACTTTTGAGATAATTCACGACTTTTGCTCTCTTTATGCTTTAGATCAAACTTAGTTTCGAAGAGGAACGGATTGGATCGTGTAATTATACACTTTTACTTAGCTCCATCATGAAAATGGTTTTAGATCCGTGCATTGAGGAGGAGCAATGGCGATTGGAGAACACTTAGAGTAGATCGGAGTGTGAATTAATAATGCATGGAGAAGATAAGATCCATCTCATGTTGAAGAAAGGAGGAGAGGAGTTTGGCGGCCATTAATGAATTTTTTAGAAGCTTTAGAAGGGTATAGGAATGATTTAGGCAGACCTTCGGGGTCGAGGAATCGGTCCCTAGAATTGTGGAGAAAGGGGCAATTTATAGAAGAAGTTTGAAGGTAGTGGCAGTTGTGTAATTATGGGGTACAGAGTTTGGATCTGGCATGAAGTTGAATCGGGCGTAAAATTGGATCGGGCATTAACTTGGATCGGGTGTAAAGTTGGATCGGGCATAAAATATTTATAGAAATGCCACTGGTCCATTTTACAATTGTATACAGCTAACATGGTTCGGTACTTACGGTTCTGCCATCGCTTTACTCTTATGACTGATCCAATTCACTACGGTAGCACCAATCCAGTTCATTGAAAAGGAACGATCCACTTTCTGTTATGCACTAGTCCAGCTCTTCTTTGATATCCCGATCCATTTTATTTTCTACAATATCGGTCCACGTTTCATTAAGGTACCAATCCGTTTTTACTTGAATGGGACCGAACTAGTTCACTTTAAAGCCCCGATCCAGTTTTTAGCAGTACGACCGAACAACTTTTCTACATTATTACAAAACATGCCACCGCTTTTTGTATTGATCCATACGCTGTTTAATGGAAATGACCCAGTTGATTATTTGTCGTATGTTTTTCATACCTATCCAGCTTTAATTACGTGTACACGCTTCCACGTGGCCTTTGCTCCACTATATTTCACACATGCAGGTGCCATTCTCTCATATTTGCACTATTTCATGCGTTACTGCACGGATGTGTGCCATTCATATATCCTTGCTTGTTGAACAAAATAGACTCATGCACGGTATATCAACTGGGTGTGTGAACTTTGTTTACACCTCGCATGATGTACTTGTTACATTTCAAGTATCAATAGTTTGTCCACAATGCAATAGCTGATGCCAACATGCATGACATGATTGCATCTACACCTTAATCTGCATGCATGTATGCGTAACACTCCCATTCCATGTTAAAATCATAATATTAAGAACACAATGTGCCTTAACTATTTTAAAACCGAACCACGTGGAAAACAATTGAACGCTAAGGTGTCGGCTTAAAATGAATTCGTGTGTTCATGGAACATTTTGAAGTTTGTCACGTCATCCCTTTACTAGCTTTTGATCCATGAGTTATATGCATTTTATACTATAATGCAGTGCCGACCTCCTGCACTTGACCGGCCCGGTCCATTGATATTGACTGACCTGGATCATTTTTAATGACCGACCTTACCCGATGTTTCGGCACTAAGCGACCGACCAGATTCTTTACAACTGACCGGCTCGGTGCCTTGTAACTGATTGACCCAATGTAGCGACCGATCCGATGTTTCGCAACTGACCGACCCGGTCCGTTGGTATTGTCCGACCCAAATGATTGAGGCCGATCCAGTGCTTTAGCAAAGTTAACAAGAATAAACTAGTCAAGCGCACTAGACATACAAAACCCAAAGAGTTGCTTACAAGGCTGAAACGGCCAATCAAAGCCCGGTGAATGGCTCACAAAGCACGTACATCATCTGCTTTGAAAATCAAATCCGAAATAGGCAACAACACTATAAATACTTGAATATGGGTTTCTGTTCGGGACTTCTATTATTGACAAAAATGAATTTTCGGTTTTTTATTATAAATGCCTGAATCTAGGCTTCAAGACTTCTATTATTGCCAAATATGGATTTATGATCTTCTACCAAACAACCGAACCTAGGTGTCGGTTCGAGATTTCTATTATTGTCAAAAATGGATATCAAGTCTTCTATTATATATGCCTGAATCTAGGCTTCAAGACTTCTACTACTGCCAAATATGGATTTTTGATCTTCTATCAAATACTCGAATTTGGTTTTTGGTTCGGAACTTCTATATTGCCAGAAGTGGATTTCTGGTCTTCTATTAAATACTTGAATCTCTCATTGAAGATGGATTAGGATTTGATGGTCGAGGTAGAATGTCGATGTAACCTTACGATTCTAGATATTCTATTGGCTTTTTATGAATTGAGTTAAATAATGAATGTTCAACGGTTCATTTGAAAAGTTAATGAATGTTGCCAAATGCTAAGAAAATCGTGGAACGTGGCTACGATTACTCAATGCGATCAGGCACTATAGTCCCTTTCTTTACATAATGTGGGTACAATCTGTCCTGATATCGAATGCGACCAGATAATAATCCCTTTCATTACATAACGCAACAAAAGTATGTCCTGGCACTGAATACGACCACACACTATAACCACTTTCTTTACATAACGTACTTGCAGCTTGTAATACGGGGTACAGTCTTTGTAAATAACGTAAATATAATTGAGACTTTTTAAGGTTAATATTCCCTACTGCTTGCAAATGTTCATTTTCTTTTCTAAATTTAAACATAACCTATTGAACGAAAATGTCCACCATTAATCGGCCTTCTTTAGAGTTAATTGCTCTCATGAAAGCATGTATCAAAGTTGTTTACATGCATTATATTATGTTGTGTACGTATGTGGTTGTAAGGCAGGAAATGTTCTGAAACATGATGATGAAAGGTTACAACAACCATCCTAACTGCGCACGAGGCGTGTATTCATCATAAATCCATAAAACATATGACGATTTTGCGAAAGTTTGTAATCGTTACCGCGAGATTAACAACATTGTAGAAGAAGACAATTTCCAAGCAAATCATTCAACTTTTGATTTGCGTTACAAAGTAGAATACAAAATGGAATTTAACGACCATGAAGCATATGAACTTCGCTATGGCATACGCGATATGGATCTGAATAAACATTACTATAGTCGTACATTTATTGTGTTTTTGTCTCTTATGTTTAGCAATTGAAATTGCTCCGCAATTTCAATAATATGTTTTCGCATTTTTAACAATTGTTATGAAACTCTCCTTATGCTATTTTCAATAATTAATACATGCTTTTTTTTAACTCAGCGAAGGACAATCCGAATTGTTTAAATCATTCGAAAACTATTATGAATAATTATCTAACATAGAATCCCAAATGAATGTCTCGTGTAGTCAACTTCAACAAACCTTTTATCATTGGAAGACAATATATTGTGACTACGGTGAATAACATTGACAAGATATTGTAGCCTATTTAATGCTTAGCTTTGAATGTTGATAAAACTTCAAACTCCATAATTTAAAATATCCAATTAAATCAAGTGTTTTCTACGATAATGTGACCTACCTTGTTTAGGTTTTAATTTATCTTTTACTCAAGGATGAGTAAAAGATAAGTGTTGGAGTATTTGATAAATATACAAATATGCTTATTTTATGCACCTATATTTCATTTTTTTCGTACATAAACAGTATTGCATTAGGTATTATTATGTCATTTTTACAGATTTGCCAATCAATCCTTATGCACTCCCAAAAGTAATGATATTGCAAAAGTACAAGATCATTTTTCCATATTTATAAAGATTTACAAATGAAAATTTCACATTGTGTTAATTTTTGAGTCAAAAATGTGTTCATGTTGCAATCTTATGTCCAAAAAACTACAACAAGCTATCGATATGTCTAATCAAACCTGTTGTTACTCATCCAGAAAGCACGACATATCGATACATGGTCATAAATTGATGAATCGTAACAACGTTGCATTCCATCAATCTTTTATGCAAAGTTAAGGTCTATCACACTTATGGGCCATGTATGTTTCGAAGAAGATACTAAATGAAAAGAGAACTACTTCTGAAAATTTAGATAGGTATTTATAATAATAATAAATGAGCTGTGTTAAATGCACCACAGTATGAGCTTCCTTTTACACATTCTTCATTTTATCCAACGTCATACATACGATTACACACTTCAGAATACCCACCACTTAGTTTCGTGCTACCCAATTAACAAACAATTTCATACTGTCAGACGACAACACAACAGCGCCCAGTAACATAGACAGTTCAAAACAAATGATTTTATACCGTCGGACGATCTTCTACTACTTGTTTTATGTGTTATTTTGAAAAAAATCAAGCTTTCCAATGGTCCTATGTTGTCGTTTGGTAGAACGATACCATCCACACAGGATAAAATGAAAACACATTTTTTTTTTCACTTTTTTTCTTTTTAAAGACAAAAAATTATTTAACATGGTACATTTAGCACCACTCATAACAAATACTTCAAATACAAACCAGAAGATTCAGAAATACATAGACTTATCCAAAAGTAAAAAACGAGGACTGCAATTATAATATTAGTTTATAACACCCCTACAAACACATTGATTGACGCATACGAATTGCGAAGAGCATGATACTTGAAATTCTCAAAAAAAATTGTCAATCTATCACAGATCCCTATAGGTCTGAATACTTAAGGAATTGGAAATGAAAGAATTGCCCTAAAGGCAAACTAAGGCTGTTTTAACATGAAAATACAATCAATAATTATTTTGAATGTTGTAGCATCAAACGATCTGTGAATTTGACATGCTTTCTTCCAAACGTCCAGTTTTAATAATGAATTAAATATTAATGAATAATCACATCTATCTAATGATCCAATTCAAAGTCAAATGCCGTAGGTAACATTTACTCTTGAGCAAAATACTTACAATCATGACTATTACCTAAATGATGACATTTACCTAAAATGAAACACCGTTAAAACATGCTCAAATCTTATAACATCCAAACAAGCAAACTTTACTGCGATGCAAAAAGAACAAAGAAAACGTAGTTTTTTCAATGTTCTACAATCTAAATTTAAAATGATTAATAATCCTTGTCGTTTACGATCTAGAAAAAAAACCATCAATCACATTTGCCTAAACGTCGTGCACAACAGGATCGTTACAAACGAAAGAGATATTAACACTATGAATATGAAGGACTTAGGAAAAATAAGCCTAATAGAGAAAACCAACAAACATTTGAACTATAATATTTTTTAATTTTAAACTATAATACTAATTTTAAACAAAAAAAGAAGGAAAGAAAGTCCAACTGAATAAGATTATAAATAAAAGCCAACAAAATGCTCTGCCCACATATTTCAGAGGAAAAGATAAAAAGGTAGAACTTAATTTGCCTGTCCAAATTCTACAATAAATTAACAGAAATGTATGAATGCCTCAAAAATTATTATGATGCTAAAATGACATTTTCTACAAATATGATTTTGTTAGGCAACACTACACAACTTTCTAAGGATTAAAAAATATTTCAACAGAAGATGGAAATCAAAACCCCAATTCAATCTCTTTCAGAATCCAACATTTAAAACCTTATGAAGAACAAATTAGCATCATGAAATTCGATCTCTTAACATTTACAATGAACTAAAACAAATTCATCTATGCAAGCTTATGCTTAATACACTTTCATACACTTTTTTTTTTCATGTACATGGTTTATCCCTCAAGACATACTGGAGGGTGCGACAAGAAAACACATACAGATCTACTCTAAAATTCAATAATTTATCGAGTAATTACTTGTTATAAAACAAGAAGGTTTTCTATTAACCAAAAGTCTATTGCATACCATGATACCGCCCTATTCTAATCTTTTTGACAAAAAACTATGAGCAAAACTCTTTGATATCATAACATTCCAAGTTAAATGCTCATTTGCAAATTGGTATTTCATACGTACACACATACAACACTCTAAGAGTGTTATTTAATTGTTCAAAAACTTAAAATGTGATAGATTTTATAAATGATGACTCATGCATATTAAGATAGAAAATTGAACTCAGAAATGAATCAAAACCCTTGGAAAGTCTCATTTGTTCATTTTCAACCATCTTGAAAACCACTTTCAAATTTAGAACTCGTCTGCGGCAGTTTTAAGCTGAAATAACAAAAAATAAACCATAAGATGCAGGGTCTCCCATAAAACAAATTTACAGGCGCGCTTAAGCTGAAATTACAAAAACATAGCCAATCGTTACCAATTTACCAAATTCATAAATAAACAACTTGCCTATGTGAGCTTTAAAAAAAGGAAGGAAGATCAGTGCAGATCCTTTGATTTGAAAAGGAAGAGAAGCAAAACGATAATTTTTCTAGGGTTAAGTAATTATTAAAGATTCACTGCACTGCGTTCATTTTAACATCGCAACAATTAAGAAACAAAAACGTAATACGATCTACAGCAAAAAAGTTTATACCATCAATACTATTATTGCATATTACCTTTGCCAGAGTTTCGATTAGCTCACATTTAAAAGTTAGCGTTATGTAAATAAATATCGCCAAAGAAACATAGGGGTAAGATGGTTACAGGAGAATTGTGGAATTCTTATACAGGCCTCCTTCCCAATCATCCATTTCCATTCTCATATAATCGTCATCATCCCATGCTTATATCAGCTATGACATAGTAGTCACAAAATTGCAGTATAAAATCAGATCCAGATGAAAAAGGGGAAAAAAGATTGAAAAAAAGAGCAGGATTGCATCAGAGTCATGGAAGTGGACAACAGTGCGTGACTGTAATATCAGAAGATATTATCACGCTTCTTTTCTTTCTAAAGAACCATCATCATCTGCAATCGACCCCCGTGTATTGAAAAGTGAATAAAATACTCAAAAGATAAAGATAAGCAGCAAAATTTTATATTTGAATTGTGCCTTTATTTTAAGACAGACGACCGATATGCTGCAGGCGACAGATAATAAAATATAACATTAAAATTAAAACGGATTAAGAAATCGAAGAAGTAGTAATGCGAAGTCATATGGCGGCGCTAGGGTTGGAGGACGAGGGATTTTATAAGCGGAGGTAGGGATTAAGGTCTTGCTTCCGTGAGGCTTGCTACTGGGCCTCAGATTATTGGATAAAAGAATATATTGCATTTGTCCATATTTTGAATGTTCATCACAACAATAGCGCTATTTCAATACATATTACTCTTTCGGTCCGGTTTTGGGCAACTCAGGACCAAAACCGGAGACACACATCCATTTACAAGTCCGTTCTGGGCCTGAACGAAACCGGAGACACCTTATTCCTCGTCCCATATGTCCAATACAGGGGAGAGGTCCTCGCATATCTGGTCGATCTCCAAGTACGTCTGGACGATCACCACTTATTACCTCGTCTTAGGTGTACAGCCCAATCAAGACATCAGTAATCATCCAAACGATGTGAAGACCTCCGGTCTTCAACCACCATCTTCATCGTCGACTTATCGTCAAACCAGTTATTCAGAATGGGTATAAACCCGGCCTTTCCGAATAATTCGCGTATATAATAAACAAGTGCGCTTAAAAACACAGCATACGCCTCATTCCAATTCTGAATATTCTTTTATTTAAATATTCATATTCTTTGGAAAAGGTTCCCATTAATTTTATCAAAGATAAATTCTTTAAATTTATTCTTTAATCTTCCTTTTGATATCATTCAAACTATATTAAGGTTTTCCAAACTAGTCGGGATTAATGCACCTTACCGAAGTAATCATTCATTTAATTTCCCAATCCCAACCTATTCATCCCATGGAGCAAACCGGTATTACTCTATAACTAACACCACGATGTTATCGGTAAAATTAATTACCATTTCTCGTTCAAATCTAATTAAAGATTTAATTATCGCTTGGAGCAAAACTGGTGCTACTCCATTCTCGATCATTTCCCGAATTTGATAATTTAAATTATCACATTCTCTTTTCAATCTACTCAAAGATTCATTAAAACTCCACTTAGTTTTAATCTTCCCAAAAATCAATATTAATGGTTATTTAACTTTGGAAACACAAACATGTCATCGACAATCTACACCGTACTATTGATTTCTGCCGATATATAACCTCTGAGCTCGTACGTCTTACAGAAGGGTGTTAAGCAAGAGAATAAATTCTCCACCACCAAACAGATATACATATTTAGCAGAGATCAACCATATAGTTTGAAATACAATATTAGACATGTTATCCTGTCTTTAACTGGGTTAAAGAAATAATGTCATTTAAAACATAGTTCACGATAAACCCAAATGATCACATTCCATTAATTATGGAATCTTCACGGAAAACAAATCAATATATAATCGATATCAATTTCCGTATCCGACTAATAATATAAATGGAATAACGGCAAAGCCTTTTACATTCCATATGTATTAACAGTCTTCCTCCATAGAAGTTCACTTCGATTATTATCAAATCGAATTCCATTCAATTCCAATTTAATATATTAAATTGGAAAACTTTACTTTGGAAAATTCTCGTTAAATCTTAATAAAAAATATTTAAATTCCAAATCACATTTCATTGTAAATCGGGTTAAAGAACGAACGTCGTTATAAACACAGTTCACAATAAACCCAATTCACATTCCAATTAAATGTAAATTAATTGGAACCCTCAGTAATCTTAATTAAAAGATTTATTATTTTCACACGGGGTTCACAAACAGTGTTATTTAAGACATCATTCACGACAAACCCAAAATCCAATTTGATATCAAATATAAGGCTCTGAATATAAATTATACCGGCTTATATTCAATATCAAATTCTGCAACCAACAAATATCGTTTTGGAAATAACGACATAAAATATATCTTCCAAATTACCATAACAATATCCGTATAACCCCGAATCCAACATCGAAATATTCCGAGGATATTTTCGATTCAAATCCATTCCAATTCGTATATTGAAAATTCTGGTTATTTTAAAACCATTTCAAATCCAATTTATTTATTTAAAAATATTGGATTTCATAATTCTAGTTCATAACTAGTTCATTTCGATAAAAATATATTTTTATCTTTTCAAATATGGAATTTTTCATCCCAATCCTTTCCAAATCATTTATTATGATTTTACACTAAATATTGATATTTTTAATAATTTTATCAAGGCCCGTACATTCGATTTCCATAAACGGTCATCGAACTGCACTTACAACGACTTTTTCAAAAATTTGATTTGGACATAATTTCAAATCCAACCGTTAGATTTAAATCCCTTATATTCATTGGAAAGCTCTTTTCGATACGAATCCAACGGTTCTGGTTTTAGGAGAATCCGACGGTTGGATCTCCCGTAATGTCCATTCGAAGTCAATGGTCGAAATTCGCGAACTGCCGCGGCGCGGCGCGTTCTATTCAGACCATTAAATATATAATATATATATATATATATTATATATACGTCGTCGATTTCCATTTAAAACGTATTTTATAAACCGTTTTAAATTCGTTTTCAAAACGATTTCAACTTCATATTCAATTTCAAATCAAAATTGAATATTCAATATCATTAATATATAAATGATAACATTTTCAAAACATTAGATTTTGAATTCACTTCCTTTTCGTTATTCATTATAAAAATGAATAAAATCGATATAAATATCGTTCACGTCAAAATGACGTTAATCTAATCGACACGGCTTTATATATTTAAATATTTTCGTGTCCATCCCAAATCGGACATCAAAATCATATTTTGATCCATTACTGAATATTATTTTAAAATATTATTTATTTTAAAATATTCATTATTCGTCATTTTAAAATATTTGTTAATTTAAAATATTTGTTCCTTCCGAATTGGAATCAGACACAGTCAATTACCATATAATTTTACTTATGTGGATTTCATACACACATGTATATAATAATAATCAAACATAGTCAACCATCATCCAGAGTGCACTACACAACTGCATAAGCGTTAAATATAAAAAATTAACGCTTACAACAGCCTGTCAACCAATCGATTGACATATAACTAAATATTGGGATTAGTGTATGTCCAATTTCATCCCAATACCCGTGTGGGGTTTTCAAACAATAAACACTGATTATTATTTGTGCAGTTGGGCGATGGGTAAAATATATAGTCCCAATCAATATCCGTCAAATGTGTGTACATAAACAAATCATCCGATTTGTTTATGAATATCTATTTTATTTATATATACGTTAAAAAATATATTTTTAACTATAAAATATTTTATTCAACACCTGAATATTTTATTCCATTTCACATCACAATCAATTTTCGCAACACATTATAATCAAACAAGCCGTCCATGGTCTATGGACGACGGTATCGGGTGCTGCTAAGCACCGTCTGCATCCTAGTATATATTTTAACTAGAAAATATAATTAAAGTGAGAAGCTCTCACCTTGGGTTTCCACTCCTCCTTTCTTTATTTCTGAATGGTTTTATTTTCATTATATAACGTTCTTCTTCGTGATTTCCACGTAATCTGTTTCACGTAGTTTACGTTAAAAATTATATTTTTAACAACGCTATATTTATTTTAAAAATCACCTTTTTATCATAACGTTATATATATAAATCACATTTTTATATCGACACTTCATACATAAAAATCGTATTTTTATATCGCTATACATATAATAAAAATCGCATTTTTGTTATATCGCAACATATATAAAGATCACATCTTTGTGCTAATGTTGTACATATAAAGATCAAATTTTTAACACTTCGCTCTATGTATAAAAATCAAATCTTTATCACTTTGTATATATATAAAAATCAAATTTTTATTCTTTCCATTTCATATATGTAAAGATCATATTTTTATGATTTCTCTTTCAACATAAAAATCATATTTTTATTCGCTAGAAATATAAATAAAAATCCTGTTTTTATATACATAAAATCATATTTTTAAACCAACATCATTTATATAAAAATCGTATTTTTAAACCGACTTCATTCATATAAAAATCGTATTTTTATTTTAATGTCCAACACATAAAAATCAAATCTTTTTAAGAACAAAAATCAAAACTTTTATAAACTAATTACAGTAAATAAAAATAAATAAATTAATTAAAACTAATAGGAGAAGGTGGCGGGAGGGGGGGGGGGGGGGGGTTGGGTCATGTCGTCGTAGGGCGGTGCATTCGCCTGCTCCGGAGTCTCAGGGCGTGGACAACTGACTGGGGTGGCGGTGGAAGCCAAGGGATGTGGATTCATTCGATTTGGGGGGTGGGGGGTTAATCGAAGGAAAGGGGAGAAGGAGAGAGAGGTCGGAAGGGATTGTAATGGGAAGTGTGATAGCGACGCTAGGGTTGGAGGAGGAGGAGGGATTTTATAAGCGGAGGTAGGGATTAAGGCTTTGGTTCAGCGAGGCTTGCTACTGGGCCAAGAATTGCCGTAAATTTTATAAATAGCGGTCTGTCATAGATTTGAATAGTAATTTAGCATTACCGTACATTACCAAGATGACCGATTATCATTTCCGAGTAACATCGATCAATATATTAGTATAATCAGTATGATAATGGTAATTTTACCATTTTTTAGGGTAAAACATTGGTAATAATTTTTTCAAATCAACAACAACAGTAATTTATCAGTCGAATTACAATAAATATGTTGTGTTATAGGTAATTGGAAGCAAAAAGGCAGTTAAATTAAATTGTATTATAGGTAATTGGAAGCAAAAAGACAATTAAATTAAATGTTGAAGAATACAATAAACAAACTCAATGGAAAGAAAACACAAAAATATGCAAGAATACGCTTTGGCCCTTCAGCTCCTCTCTTGAAGCTTCATACTAAACCGAAGCTAACTAATTTGAAAAATATTCAGTCTGACCCAAGTATTATAATAAAATAACACCTGAACTGGTTTGTAAATCAGTGTGAAAAAACTCAAAATAACACTGAACCGCCCCATTATATACTTTTTAACAAAAAACCATTAGCAAAACTCTTTGATATCATAACATTCCAAGTTAGATGTCGGGGAATGGCTACATTAATTTGCACCTCAGCTACTCAGAACTGGCGACATCCCTTACCGGATATCGCCGAATATGATAGCCATTGTTGACAAACAACCATTGGGCCTCGAAAAATACAAGAAGATGGACATCAGATATGAGATGACCATACCCCAATGGGAGTGACTCATATAGCCTTGCAACATGTCCCTACTTTAGTCATATACTGGTTAATGAGGCTAAATGTCATGTTTATCTTATAAATAGTATAATATCTTGGAATGCAAACATTGTCTTCAAAGGAAGTATGCAATGTCAGTATTCATTCATACAACTTCATTCTGGGCCTGAAATAAATCGATTAACATCATCGTTAATCATCTCCATGACTATTTCCAATTTAGAACCCTTTAACCGAATTGAGGTCCCACTCAGTCTCTTCGAAAAGACAAATTGAACATTGCACCCAAATTTGATAGTTGGTTATTTAAATATTAAATATATAAATAACAATAATCCAAGGATTTAAATATACGTGTGTGTGATCTCTTCTTTTTAGAAGATCACACATTTTTGTTTTCAAAAAAATATATTAAATATAAAAATAATAATAATCTAAGGATTTAATTTTCTCATAATAATCACCAAGCCTCTTTAAAATGAATCTTCATAAAATCACATTTTATAATATTTATTTGAAAAATTCATATACTTATCTCATAATCTAAGTATATTTGCAAAACATTTTATTTTCAATACTCTTAAGGCCTTAAGGCCTTCTTTAATGAGGCTTACAACAGGGCCTCGGATTGTTAGATAAAATAATTTTATCAATAGCGGTCTGTCATAGATTTGAACAGTATTTTAACATTACCGTACGCTACCACGATGACCAATTATTATTTTCGCGTAACATCAATATATAATACTCCATATTAATATAACCAGTATGATCATGGTAAATTTACCATTTCTTAGGATAAACATTGGTAATATTTTTTCCAAATTAATGGTAACGGTAATTTATCAGTCAAATTACATTAAATATGTTGTATTATAGGTAATTAGAAGCTAAATAGATAAATTTAATTATGTAATTTAGTTCAAAGGACATTAAATATAATTTTCTTCTCATTGATATCTTTCATTAAATGTCACGATAAAGCGAATAATGAAGTCTATTTACAGTATGAATATACGTCAAATTATTGATTTTCTAGACATAGGTAATTTTAATGAAAATCGGTTTATCAGTATACCAATCTTCGGTATACTGGTCAGTCAGCAACGGTAATGGTAAGCTATTTTAACTACTAGTAAAAACAGTATAGTAACGATATTTGATAAACGACAATGGTAATCATTACCATAACAGCCCTAGTTTATTGTGAACGTTTCTATGTAGTGTCCATATGTCACTTAATTCATTTATTTAGCCAGTTTTTTATTTCCTTTTTTCTATTCGAATTTTTTACATTAGGAATATGGAAAAAATAAAATATAAGCTTCAGAAGTCTGCCTTTAATATACCGCCCTCTTACCATTAACGACGATCTTCAATACATCATTGTTATTCCTAAATATATCGATCATTTAGTCGTTTGAAAGACGGTTCATTTTGGTTAAAAGAAAGATGATACAGAACATAATCTCGCGGCGTATTTAAAATATATATAATGTAATAATCATCTTTACACAATAAAGACAGCAAACTTAATACATACATCAGAGAAATAATATATCAACCAGTTTGGATGGTTATAACAACCTATTATTACAATGTTCAAGAATACAATAAACAAACACGATGGAAAGAAAACAAAGAAATATGCAAGAATACGCTTTGGCCCTTCAGCTCCTCTCTTGAAGCTTCATAGCAACCCGAAGCTAATATAATTTGAAAAATACTTAGTCTGACCCAAGTATCACAACAAAATAACACTTGAATATGTTTGTAAACCAGTATGAAAAAGCTCAAATCATAGGTAGTGGTTGCAATTAGACTCGGACCCGACCCGTCGGGTCTCGGTTCTAGGCGGGTTAGGTTTTGTCGGGTCTAAACCATACATTTCAAATATCTGGACCTGTTGTAACTGTTGTGATTAATCCGATTCAAGACCACTCAAATCCGATATCTAAAGCACAAAGCGCTAGCGGAAGACTAGATCGTTGTTAGACTTGCAAAAACAACCAAAGCAATAACTCTAGTCACAAACCAATATCAACCAATCACGAACAATCCAAATCTCAATCACAAGCAAGAAACTAATGACAAAGTAGCAAAAATAAATCACACGAGGATTTTACTGGTTCCACTAACATCTTGTTAGTGTAAGTCCACTTTGGAGAGAGTATTTTATTACCTCGATGAAAGGAATACAAGAGATTGATCCAATAATCACTATATTTCAATATAAAAAAGAGTTTGAGGAGAATAGAATTGAAGAATTTGAATTAGGTTATAAACCCTAATTCTCCCTTGAGAATAAACCCTTGATCCCAAATCAAGTCTTCAAGCTCTCAAAAACCTCTCTAATTCACTTCAGAAAATTGCTTATATAGAGGTTGGCCAATTACCCAAATTGCCCCCGAATTAGTCACAAATCAGTTTGCTAATCTTCAACCTGAAAATAGCCCAAAACTCGCTTAAACGTCTGTCGAATCTCCTGACAGACGTCTGTCCTCTTCCAGAGATTACTTGGGCAAAACCACTCAGCACAGACATCTACCGGGAAGTGTCAGACGTCTGTCTGAGCTCTCGGGAAATCTATTCCCTACGGACAGACGTCTAACATCCCTTTTGACAGACGTCTGTCGCTCCAGACCACTGAAAACTGCACCTTCTTGCTCATATCTCTTCCATACGAGCTCCGATTTGCGAACGGTCACCTCCGACTCGAAGCTATCTTCGTCCTCTTCAATCCAACATATATAGTATCGCGTATCACAACAGGACCCGACCCGAGCTTCGGTTCGGGTTGGGTTGCATTGAAGCCCGGGTCGGGTCGGATCGGTTTGGGTCCGGTTGAATAATAACATTAAGAATACATATATTTCAATACTTTTTGTTCGAATCTTTTGGGTCGGGTCTATGCGGGTCGGGTTTGATAGGGTCTTAATGGCATTTTTCGTCACCTAGACCCGACCCGAGACCCATCGGGTTCGGTTCGGGTTCGGTTCGGGTTCGGTTCGGGTTCGGGTCTTTTTGGGTCGGTTCGGCTTTTCGGTTCTCGGTTCTAATTGCTAGCCCTAATCATAGGTAATTTATTCTTTAACTTATAATATGATAGCCATGGTTGACAAACAACCATTGGGCCACAAAACATACAAGAAGACGGACACTAGATATGCGACAAAAATATCCCAATGGGAGTGACTCATATAGCCTTTCTGTATCCCTACTTTAGTCATATGCTGGTTAATGAGGCTAAATGTCATGTTTATCTTATAAATAGCATAATACTTGGAATGCAAACATTGTCTTCAAAGGAAATATGAAATCTCAGTATTCATCCATACTACTTCATTTTGGGCCTGAATTAAATCGATTAACATCATCGTTAATCATCTCCACGATTATTTCCAATTCAGAACCCTTTAGCCGGATTGAGGTCCCACTTGGTCTCTTCGAAAAGAAAAATATAGCATTGGACTCATATTTGATAGTTGGTTATTTAAATATTAAATATACAAATAACAATAATCCAAGGATTTAAATATATGTGTGTGTGATCTCTTCTTTTTAGAACATCAAACATTTTTGTTTTCAAAAAAAAAATTAAATATAAAAATAATAATAATCCAAGGATTTAAATTTCTCATAATAATAACCGAGCCTCTTTAAAATGAATCTCCATAAAATCTCATTTTATAATATTTATTTGAAAAATTCATATACTTATCTCATAATCTAAGTATATTCGCAAAACATTAAATTTTCAATAATTCGAAAATATATTCATTACTTATAGGGTGCTACTATTCACATCCCGGTTTACATTTCTGGCCACCAAAACTAAAAGCACTCAAAATATTTAAAATTTCCTCTACTGCCCACCGTCTAAATTAATAACCTAAAAATGGAGAGGCCACCATAACCTTCCTCTACACGAGCCCTTCCTTCCTCTTTTACATGATGCATTTATGTCTTTCTAGTCATTTGATCGTACATCTTACGTCATATTATCACAGCCATCATGTTTATCGTCCAATTTATCATCATTCAGATACTCCATCTATCAAACGACAAAAAAGTTAATGTATCATTTTGTCGAAAAGATACGTAAGTTGTACGGATAGAAATCTTACAAGTCAAAACTTACATTTTCATTCTCTATTACAACGTCGTCAAACTTAATGTCCTCCATGCTTGAAATTTCCAAAGGAGCGGAAAAAATATCCTAAAACGCAATGTAAAATCCTAACCATTAAAAAAAAACCTAACAACATGCTCTATAACATAAAAGGAAACAATAAATGCCAAGCAATTCTAACCACTTTTTTACCTTCATCTTCCATCTTTATTAGGCACAAAAGAATATATGCTTTTTTTAGGGTTCGAAATTGTCGAGAAGTATGTGATTTTCTTATGAGAAGTATGGTGGTGAATACCTGAGTGAAAGAATAATATATGATGGCCAGAAGAATATAAAAAATAATCATTTGTATTAAAATTAGAAAGCTGGTCGGAAGTGTAAACCAGGGTGTAAATAGTAGCACCCTAACTTATATTGTTAATAAGTATATGTAGAAAGCATTATTATTTCCAAATCATATTTAGAGGATCAAACAAATCAAATTTGACCAACAGACACATAGTAATTGATTTCTTATTTTAAATAAACATAAATAAAATAATTCACTTTATTTTAGAACATCCATAACTAGTGATTATAAATCCTCAAAACAATCATAATAAATGATTATTTAATTTAAACCAAATATGTAAAACGTCATGATTTTAAAATAATGATGCTAATTCTTTAAATTCTTATCAAATACATAATAATTGATTTTCTTTTAAAAATATAAATCGTTAATTTGATTTTTTATTGATAAACAAATCATCATACTTAAAACATTTTAATTAAGATAATTATGCAAATCTTGTTAACAAAGCAAAAATTTTAATTTTAAATAAATAATTATAAAATATTAAATCTTCATTTAAATAAACATTAATTAACTTTAAACATTATTATAAATAATTGAAAACACTTGTAAATAAATAATTATTAACTTTAAAACATGGTAAATAAATCAACTTTATTTTAAAAATTATTATAAAAATAATTGGTTCTTCTTTTGAAAACATTATGACATATAAATAAATAATTCTTTGAAAATGTTTGTTCCGAATAAATTTAATGATTCAATTACATAACGGTTACATCTTTATCTCAAAGAAACCATAAGTAATTATAGCCTAAAATTCATATATCTAAAATATCTATTCCATAAGGCTTAGTAATAATGATGGTACTTAAATAAGTTACAATATATACGATTTATCATCCATTCAACATGTTATTTATATAGGCAGACATGTATAAAAAAATTAAACAATTAGTGTGTAACTGCTAATATAATACTTGTTCAATATAAACTAATTTTCATAAACAAAATATCTAAATCAATGTAAAAGTAGAATGAGATTTTATGCTGCTACCATGAAGTCAATTAGATCAAGTTGAATCAATTTTTAAATAATGTTTATTGAGCCAAATAGATAACACTAGACATATGATCTAAATTATTAACTCATAATTGAATAACACGATCAAATAAATATTGTCAACCATTCACGTAGAATCTAATACTCGCAATAAATTTGAATATATAATAAACTCAGAAATGTCTAATAACAATTATAAATGCTATATTGTGATCCTAAATCAGGTTCAAATAAATTCATAGCATTTCGAGATGCTATATCGTGATCCTATATTTAATTCGGACAATTAATCAAACTAATCAATCCGAGTAGACAGTTGGTAGTATAATAATTTATCCAAACCCAACAAGCACAGATTTTCTAAACCAAGTAGATAATAATTATTTTAACCTACTATATTTTAAACTAAAAAATTATAAAGGTGAGTTTTACTCACCTTCACTCTAATCGCTTTTGCATTTGGGTTTTGTTGATTTCCAAGCAGTGTTCGAAATTAGCCAATATTTCTACTAGCTCCAAACAATCCCAATCGATTTCATAATGTAGCTTACGCCTTTACGAATGCAACTGCAGGAATAACACATCGATTGGACTTCGTATTAAACATATACAAATTTTACAATTTTATTTCGAAATAAAAATGAATTAAGGCCATTAAATAATTTATTAATTAAGAAATTTACGTAATCCACTTTTAATACCTCTTCCCTAATCATTGCCCTATATGCTGAAACAAAACCTACCCCATGGCCGCAACTTCTTCCCTTCCTTCCATCGATGAAACTCTATGGGACAACCACCATTAGCCACCTCTTCACGAGCTCGTTTCGACATCCACCATCACAAAATGCACGCACCCTTACAACAATTTCCATCCTTTATTACCTCGCATGCTACAACAGGTTGCGAATTCCCCTGAGCTACAACGACCCTCCATCCTCTGGTCAGAGATGCCAAACCTCCATACGAACCTAAATTCAGACTTTTTAAAGCCAACCGTGGGCTGAATCTCCTTATAGAACAAACCTTAGTTTACAACATTCACAATGTCGATCTCCAAGAATTGGTCCCAACCTCCAAAATTCCAATCGAAGCGTTGATCTTTCCTCATGCATTTCAAAGAAATAGCCTTTAAATTTTATTTTATTTGTTTAGGATTTTTGAAATGAGAGGATGTTGACTTCCCTATTTTTTTTCCAAAGCTTGAAAAAGAAAAATATATATGAGGGAACGGAAATGGTAAAGGACATATGACACTTTTGATTTTGACGGAAAACAAGGTACATATGAGTTATCTAATTTGTATTGGAGTAGGAATGGCGTGTTGTGGAATTTTGAGTTAAATTCTAGTTTAGGTTTTCTACACAAATTTTCCAGTACTGCATTGCACAGAATTATTTTCTTAAACGAACTCAAATGATAAAGAAGAATTACGTTCGCACTCTATTAACCGGCCTTATGGTCCGATTACCAAATGTCCGCAAGACACGCTCGACTCAACGTATCATGTGATGTTAAAGCCGGGAGTGTTGCCAAGGAGTTAAGGAAATAAACCGAGAAGGGGTCGTGCAGACAGGAACCTCATCACTCCTCAAAACGTTGCCAAATCAATGCCTCGAAACCCATGAAGCCTAAAGGCTTGCTTACCGCGACTCCACCACACTCATTCC
Organism: Allium sativum; assembly: GCA_030737875.1. Taxonomy (NCBI): domain Eukaryota; kingdom Viridiplantae; phylum Streptophyta; class Magnoliopsida; order Asparagales; family Amaryllidaceae; genus Allium; species Allium sativum. The sequence continues at coordinate 745,905,565 of CM060921.1, forward strand.
AACATCGCTCGTGCCCTCACTAAGGGGTACGAATTATAGGAAGAGACAAAGGGGGGTCCGAGTATCTGGTGGCCTGCACTATGGGATCCGAGATTTATGATGTGGTCCTTTGCTCCTACCGAACCACTCCACTATAAATACCCCTAAGCTCACACTTCAAAGGGAAGGGGGAGGAATTTAGTTGATTTGACATCTCTTGAGAGCTCCAGGTGACCTCCTTAATAGCATCCATGCTTTGAGGAAGAAGACACTACAAGAAAACACTGATTTAGCGTCAAAAATTTAGAAGCGGAAATTTCCGTCGCTAATTTGCGATGGATTTCCATGCGATCTGCAAGGGATTATTTTTTGTTTTTATAACTTTTCTCCTTTTATTTATCACCGTCGTCTTCTGTCATCCCTCACTAAGTCGTTGCAAATTGCGTAAAATCACCGATGAAAAATTTCTACCGCTATTTTCCGCTGCAAATCCAGACAAAATAACGTTGAATATTTATTGGAGCTATTTTGCAGCAGAATTCCGACAAATTTGCAAGTGATGTTTATATCTTTCTAAGATATATAGAGGGCAATCCACATCTCACACCATTGTTAATTTGAGCCATTGAGATCGAACTATCTAACGGTTGTAATTGATCATTCGCGTTGTCGACTAATACTGATTGATACACTGTTGGTCTTTCCCTCTATTGTCGACTAATACTAATACAATGGTTTTTCTTATTATAAAATTGACACACTGTTGGTCTTTCCCTTTATTGTCTACTAATATCTTTTATATTTTTACCAAAAATAAATGCATGATATTCTAGGAAGTTTGGGTATATGTTTGAAAATGTGAAAATGAAATGAACAAATAGAAGTGGATTATTTCAATCGAAGGTGTAGGAAAAAATATTGAGTTATCCAACTATACAACAAGTTACCAAAAGAGAAAATACCATAAATTTACGTTAATAATGAAAGATCGAAATTGAGAAAAAAATGGATAACGCACAGAACTTGTTTCTTTTGCGTTAAATTCTTCAATGCTTTTATTTTCCTATTATAACCTACCAAGTAAAAAAAAAATTCCAATACAAATACTGATTACAATAAAATATAGGCAGAAAGAATTTTTCGAACAAAATTTGCAAACCTTTACTAATTACCATCTGTTCATGTATATAATGAATCGCATATATATACAGAAACAAACTCAGTTACTTTCCACCATTACTGCACAATCAATACAATCCTAATAGACAATAAGAATAGAACTAATGGGTTACATCGCCATTGCTACAATATCCGTAACTTTAACGAGACACCTAATCCTCTACATAATATGCAAAAGTTTTATCCAGCTTCACAACCAACTTGCATTTTCTATTGATGACGTTTTATTGTCAACGCGCAACGTAGGATGACAACAGTTGGACTGCATGTATATCCACCAGCAACAACTTCGCAGGATTAGTTTGAAGAGCAACATAGAATGGTCGTCCATGTAAATCAAGGAAAGAACGAGACATGCTCGATTTGCTTGTCGGATTATGAGGAATCTGAGGAGTTGAGGATTTTGAGCACAAGTTTCTTAAGGAGTGCATTGATAGATGGCTTTGTACAGGGTTGTCTTCGTTTTGTCCAATTTGTAGGGCATCGGTGGTTGCCCAAAAGTAGACAATGAAGATCGTTTCCATATTATCATCATCCGTGACGTCTTAATGTATAAGTCAGTGTTGTATCCATTATCCCTATAAGGATAATAATCGAACAACCATATTATGGCAGATACAACATTGTCACGAATGATGATAATATGGAAACGATATTCATTGTCTCCTCCTTGGGCAACCACTGGTGCGTTACAAATAGGGCAAAACGAAGACAGCCCTGTACAAAGCAATCTATCAATACATGCCTTATGAAACTTTGTACTCAAAACCCTCAACTCCTCTGACTCCCAATAATTTGATAAGCAAATCGAGCACGTCTCGCTCTTTCCTTGATTTATATGGACGACCACTCTATGTTGCTCTTCAAACTCATCCTGCGAAGTTGTTGCTGTAGTTTCTACATGCAGTCCAACTGTTGTCATCCTACGTTGCGTATCGACAATAGAAACGTCGTCAATAGAAAATGCAAGGTTGTTGAGAAGCTGGATAAAGCCTTTTGCATATTATGTGGAGGATTAGATATCCCATTAATGCTACGAGATTTACAGCAATGGCGATGTAACCCATTAGTTATGCATATTCTGATTGTCCATTGGGATTGTATTTTACTATACTAATTGTGCAGTAACGGTGGAAAGTAACCGGGTTTGTTTCCGTATATGTATGCGATTATATACATGAACAGATGATAATTAGTAAAGATTTGCATATTTGTTCGAAGATTTCTTTCTACCTATTTTGACGACCCCAAATCCCGTACTGACGGAGACAAGGGTAATCTTAGGAATATAACATAGAAACAGATAACAGATAACAGCCGAACAGAATTGAATAAATACACCAAATAATGAACAATAGAATATACTGGATAAAAGTAATCATCAGAGTTACACAGTATATAGGATCTTACTTAGTACAAATACAGTTCAGCTATACATAAATGTCTACAGCGGAAATAAACAAAATATGTACAATAGGAGCTGAACAGCATAAAAAGAGATAAATGATAGAATCCATCTTTAGCTCCAGCTATCCAGAAAGAACCAGCTAAACCTGAATATAAGGCTGCCCATGTAGAAAAAGGGGCACCCGAGTTTGAAAGTGGAACAAACTACGAGTCAGTCATGGGACTGGTATGAGAAATCCACTCAACACCTATATAATTGGCTAATCACAGGACCATGCCACTTTCGTGGAACGGGTTCACTCCATTTGATTGCCAGTGCTTTAAAACAAATCTTTCTTTTAAACAACGCAAGGCATTTTATAAGAATGAAGCCATTATAAGACTCAGCTCCCATCACACAATGCAACGCAAACCGGAGGATAGAGTTTTTACCTTATAACGGCCAAAATATGCTTGATACGAAAAAAACAAAGGCATTTGATATTTCTACTAGTGTTTATATGTTTCGAAAACAATTTCAAATCACAATTATCAATCATAGACGGCATGAGCATCCCATGCAACTATGTCGCCGTATATATATATACAATCAAAAACGCACGATGTCGTATTTGGAATTGGATTTCCGTCATGAACCAAGGCAAAAGATAGTCCTTACCGAATTCGAGACGCTCTAGCCCGTGTCTCAGGAACAGCCGCAACTGCCCCTTGGAGCGACAGGGCCGGTCCACCGATGTGGATTATTATGCCTGAACTCTACGTTTCCCCGTCCTTTGGGGCATCAACGAGCCAACGAATGACTCCATCGGACCCGGATCGTCCGACCAAACCGAGGCGCCTCGCAACAGCAACAACCACATAGGTGAAAAGTATATAAATGTCAGGGCTGGTAGGTCACTGACACCACCCTAGCTAGAAAGAAACGCATGCCCTCCCTGAGGTCCTTCTCCCGTTTCTGGTTCATACCGGGGTGCGAGGCTCGCGAATTCACATTATACACAAAGCTACGCCACACAGGCGGTGCTTTGATCATCACCACAAGAGTTTGCTTTTCAAAAGAAGCCTCGTTCATTTGCCACTTAGGCATGCCACACTAGCAATTCATGCCGTGCGACTGATGTCCATTGACATACAACCCCTGAGCTCGTGCGTTTCAGAGAAGAGCGTTAAGCAAAAGAATAAATTCTCCACCGCCAAACAGATGTATATTTAATAGAGATCAATCAACACAGAATAAAATCCAATGTCAGACACACAGTCCATTTACAAGTCCGTTTTGGGTCTGAACGAAACCGGAGGCACTAAATACCTCGCAAACCCATCGATCACCACGTACGTCTGGACGATCACCACTCATTATCCATATTTCGGGATGCCTCCCAATCAGGACCTCGGTTACCATCCAAACGAGGTGAAGATCTCCGGTCTTCGACCACCGTCTTCATCTTCGAATTTCAATCGTCGGTCAATTATTTTAAATGAGAATTAACTCGGCCTTTTCAAATAATTCACGTATATTTAGAATTTCAAATCAATTTATTTCAATGGTTAAATTATTCGACAACACCAATTTTGTTCTTTAATGTAATTTTTACACCAAACACATTCTACCATCAAATACCACATAAATCGAGCAAATTCAGTTTATTTCCATTCCATATTGTTTATGATATTTTCTAACGATTTATCGCTAATTTTATTTATTTTAAAATAGCCAATTTATTCAAAACGATGCTTTGGGCCATAACGCGGCCGTGGCGCTGTTTTTCTTTAGATTCGAATTAAACATATATGAAAATCTAACCGTTGGATCTTTACAAAATTTACATCATTAGAAAGATCTTTTCAAAAAGAATCCAACGGTTCCAGTTTCGGGAAAATCCGACGGTCGGATCTCCCGGTACAATCGTTTGAATTTTCGATTTCAAAATACGAACTGCAGCGTCGTTATTCGATTAAATTTAATTATATTTATATATATATAAATATAATCGTTTCTGGCGCTGTTTTTCTTCAGATTTGAATTAAACGTTCCAGACAATCCAACCGTTGGATTTTTACAAAGTTGGTGCCGTTGGAAAGATGTTTCCAAGGCGAACCCAACGGTTGCGATTTCAGGAAAATCCGATGGTCGGATCTCCCGGTACAATCGTTTGAAATCACGGCTTCAAAATACGAACTGCAGCGTAGTTATTCGATATATTTTAATTCTATTTATATATATATATATCGATTCTTTGATTTCAAAGCTACATTCTTTTCATACATTTGATAAAAATGATATTTTTATCTAACTGTCTTCTATTTCAACACTTCACTATATTTAACAATTCATGTATATAATAAAAATGTGATTTTTATTGTAAAACAATTCATTTCAAAACACTATTGTTTTATATAGTTTATATAGGTAATAAAAATAAGATTTTTATTATAAAACAATTTCTTTCCAAAACAAGATTATTTTATACATTTCATATTGATGTTAAAAATGGGATTTTTATTATAAAACAATTTCTTTCAAAATATGAATACCATTCAACACATGAATTTCAATTCAACGAATGAATATCGATTCAACACATGAAGGTTTTCTATAGTTTATATAAATAGATAAAAAGGTGATTTTTATATTTAAAACATGAATACCATTCAACACATGAATTTCAATTCAACGAATGAATATCGATTCAACACATGAAGGTTTTCTATAGTTTATATATATAGATAAAAATGTGATTTTTATATTTAAAACCCGAATACCATTCAACACATGAATTTCAATTCAACGAATGAATATCGATTCAACACATGAAGGTTTTCTATAGTTTATATATATAGATAAAAATGTGATTTTTATATTTAAAACATAAATACCATTCAACACATGAATTTCAATTCAACGAATGAATATCGATTCAACACATGAAGGTTTTTCTATTCAACGACTAAATATAGTTTCAGCAAATGAAATTAATTCAAACACATGAATATTATTCAAAATTTCGGCAGCATAACGACAGGGTAGTTAAAACCGGAACCGTCCCTAGTACGGCTCCTCGCTCTACCTTAAAACCTCACGGTTTTTGACAATGGGGATCATGCATCTAGTTCGCACGCAGGCAGCATGTATATATTTATTTCATTTCCACAAACTAATCCTATGTGGTTTCAACCAAATATTTCTCAACCACAAATGGGTATTTTTCAACCACAATCAACCAATATCAACCACAAACAATTTCAATCAACCATTCGCTATCAATCAATTTTCACACCAATCACAACCAATAAATATCGTCCATGGTTTGTGGACGAGGGGCGTATATATATATATATATATATATATATATATATATATATATATATATATATATATATGCACAACAATACACTTCTATTTCAACACATATATAATTTTTACAACGCATATATAACTTATACATCGAACATACAACTTATACAACGCTTATACAAGAGGTATACAACGCTTATATAACTCATACATCGACTATATTATTTATACATCGTCATTTTCCATATCGTTTATAAATTAGAAATCTCACATTGGGTTCCACTCCACCAAATATAGCAGAAGGCTCAGAAAAATATGCGGTCTCTTCTAAAATGTAGAAGACGTCCACACGAGCCCACTATCTCTTGTTTCACTGAATTTCGTCTAGAAACGAAAAAGATATGATTTTTACAAGGTTTGCAACACTTAAAAGTGTAAAAATCAGTTTAAAATAGATTAGCCGTATACCTGTTTTTTTCTTCGAAACTAGGTTTTCGATTTTTGTCGTATCCGTGAATCGTGGTGAAGATCAGAGGGTGCGATGTGGAAGAGGGGGGCGTGGCGCTCCTGGTGATGGTCGGGGCTTCAGATCCGATCGCCTCTGGCAAACTCGGCGTCGACTGGAAGTCGACGACTTTGGAGGCGTCGTTCTCGACGCTGGCGAAGGGAGAGAGGGTGGGGGTTGGTCGGATTTGTAGCGGAGGAGGAGGCCGATCGGGTTTGGGTGGTGTCGACGGCTCTGGTGGCCTGTAGTGGCGGCGATGTGGCCTGGAAGGCTCGAACGATGAGAACCGTCGGTCGCTGAAGAGAAAAGGGGTTTTTTGTGATTTTTATATTTTTAAAATAATGAATTAAAAAAAAATCTGATTGGCCAGGTTTTATTAAAAAAAAATAGTGTTTTTACAAACGGACGCCAATTCAAACCCAACGACTGTCGCCCCTAGCGTTTTACCCCCATTCCGAACACAATGGGATATGTTTCGAAGGCCCATTCGACTGTTACAGTCAGTTATTCTTCAAATTATAATATAAAACTTTCAATATTTAATTTGAACGTACATTTCAATTTGTCAGGGCCACAAACTGATTCGAAAAATTCTAGAAAAATAAATCTAGCTATGTTTTGACGATACGGTCCCAACAAAACTAGTTTCGTCGAATTCTGAGACCGTTTGCAAAAAGGCCCATTTTTGGTCGATCCAATTTAACTGTAATTGACCAAAACACATTTTCCTTTTCCACGCTCACATACTAGCTTCAAAAATTATGAAATTTTAAACCTAGCAATAACTTCACATCCCGGATCCAACAGAAGTGGTTTCGTTGAATTCCGAGGTCGTATGCAAAATGGCCAACTTCACGGGCTATATAAATTCCATAGCGACCTTTCTGAAAATTCATTCGGTCATAACTTTTGCTTTCCGCTATGAAAATTTGATTTTCCAGATTCGTTAGAAAGGTATTCACTAACAGATTTAAATATTTTTGGTTTCGCTAAAATCCGTTTTGTTTTGCACCCGGTACAGTCCGACAAAGTTTGAATTCAATTTTTGAAACTGCAGCGCCATTTCAGGCCTTGTTTATAATTATAATTAATTATATTCGTTTTCAATTGTCGATTCAACTCACTTTCCATATCTATTATTTAAAATATTTATTTTAAATATTTAAAATCCATTATCTTAGCCAATTTAAAATTTTTAAATTGGTTCAGATTTTCTGGGTTGTTACAATCTCCCCCACTTAAAACTTTTCGTCCCCGAAAAGGAACAAAGTCGAAAGTGGTTTGATTAATCAACTCTACGTTCGATCTGGCCTCAATTCTCCAACTTTTCAGTTTCTGAGAATTTTCAAATTCTTCAAAAATTTGGCTAACACCCGGAATTTTCGAAAAATTTCTTGTAACACCCCACCTCTACTAGAATCACTCCTTGGAATGTACTAGCTTTGGAGGGGCGTTATTGTGAAGGTAAACATGCACAGAGATATCGCAAGACAGAATATATAAAAATAAATATAAGTAGAGCAGCGGTAGTAGATAAAAACCCATCATCATCATCTCACAAAACCAACATAGTCAAGTACATAGTATCAAAATGTCATGATCCAAAATACAACATAAGTCTAGATACGTAGAAACAAAATACATGGTAAAACATCAGTACTAATCCCCAGAAATAAAAGATAAGCCACAGCTAGCTCAGATCCATACATGAGCTATCCAACAAGAAAACCAAAGATCCACTAAGCAGATGTAGCCCCTCCCTGAGAACCTGTGGGGGGGGGGGGAACGGAAGAAAAGAAGCGAAAGAAAACAGGTCAGTCAAATAGACTGGTAAGCCCTACTACGATCAATCTATAAACTAATAAAGTTAATAGCATGATGGAAACTGAGGTAAACATACTGGCAATAGATAAAGGTGACATCACATAAGAAGATTAAGTTTTTGCACCACAGTGTGCTAGCAAACCCACAAAACAGATATTGATCCCTTAGCCCAAACTTTGGCCCAATAACATGAAGTGACCTTAATATAAGGTCCAGCCCAACGGTCTAGTCGATCGGCTCCCTATAAACCTAACACGTCAAGTGTTGGTGTCCATACGGCCCACATGGATGTAGTTAGACTGTGTTGGGTCCACCTTCGGGTGTATCAAGCCCTAAGGTGTCAACCCCAGACACCTAAGCAATAATACACAGTCTAAGCCTACTGGTACCCGTGCCTCGAGTTTGTCCAACATCGGACTACGTGCACGTCCGTAGCCCGCCGGACCCGCACCGCTGTACCACTCAGCCGTCGCTTTGGTCGCTTACATCAGTCCAGTAATCGTGCCCCGCCCTAACCTAGTTGTAGGGTTGTGGTGATACCAAACTGGGATTACTGCTGGAACAGACCACGTTGCTAGGGTTTCTAAGAGGGTTAAGTGTGGTTTTAACCCCTCACTAATCATGGATTAAATTAGTTAAGTGTAACCACTTAACCCCATCTAATCCTCGCATCCCCATTATTGGTTAAGTATTAGTGGGCCATGACTTAACCCTAATCATGAGGCATTAATTAATTAACGCACCCAACCTCTCACATTAGACATCCGTGGTTACCTGGGAAGATTTACACCACGTCTAGGTCTAACCTCGGGTCTTATGGTGCAACATGACCAACTACCCACATTAGACCCCACGTTGTGGTTACTTGGGAAGATTTACACCACAACTAGGTCTAACCTCGAGTTGGCCATATCATGTTATCTAATGTCATGTCCACTTTAAAACATATTTACAAGTTAACATATACTTGGGTAGACCTAACTTAATAGGTAAATTCCCAAGGGGTAGACCTAACTTAATAGGTAAATTCCCAATCTTTTAGTTTCATGTATTTTTAAGTTTACCCAAACCCTCCCAACGTCATTATCTCGCTTACATATTCGTCATAACGCATAAGGGTATAAAAGGTAACTTGGCATAACATACATGATGAACTTCACATATCATAATAAACATGCATACATGTTAAACTTGCAAATCATGTCATAGTGAACTCGCATAAACATGCATAGCTTATTAAATATGCATAACATGGTAAGGTGAACTTGCATAAGCATGCATAACCCATTAAACTTGCATAACATGGTAAGGTGAACTTGCATAAACATGCATAACCCATAAAACATGTATAACATGGTAAGGTGAACTTGCATAAGCATGCATAATCCATTAAACATGTAGAACATGGCATAGTAAACTCGCATAAGCATGCATAACTTATAAAACATGTAAAACATGGCATAGTGAGTTCGCATAAGCATGCATAATCAAATAAACTCACATAAATCTCAACTTTCACCACATATTAACTTTAGAGTTTGTAAAGTGAAGGTAAGAGGGTTTACAAATATAAACAAGTCACAAATCCACCAAATAAGATGAAGAAGCCCTTTGAAAACCCAAAACAAAGCTTCAAATAAGAAAGCCCTTTTGCAAAATCCCAAAAACACAAACTTAGCAAACCAAACTTGCAACTTAATGAAGTATGCAAGTTATTAAGCATTCATACAACATAGAAAAGGTTGTATGATCATCATATCTTCATAGGATTAAACTTTGAGGAAGGTGGAGGCTAGGGTTTTTAGGTGGAGGCCATTTGAGGATTCAATTTGACATAGTTTAGTTGCTAGATTGATTAATGAGGCTTTAGGGTAGGATTAGGGGTATATTTATAGGGAATTAGAGTGTTTTAAGCCCTAGGATTAACCCTAGGTTAGTTTTGGCTCGTCAGATCTCGGAATTCTCTAGAACCAAGCCACAAGACCAAGCCCAAATCAAAATGGTGCGCCAGGCAATACTGCCTGGCTACCCCGTGTCGACAGGGCTGTCGACAGGGCAGTCGACACCCTAGGACCCCTGTCGACATGCCTATCGACATGGGGGCCCTGGCGGGAATTTTCCCGCCTGACACCAATTAGCCCTAATCCTTGTTTTTAATTTGAAATTTAAATCTGTTTTTAGCATAGAAATTTCTGAAAACTTCAATGGGCCTTAACCGGGTCATACTGACTCCGATTTTCGAAAACTCGGACTCTATTTCGCGTATATTTCCGAGACGAACGCAATGGCATAGCCCGTTTCCCTTGGTTCAGATTTTTGAATTTAATTCTACCTCGATTTATGTTATAACAGTTTATCGAAAATACGGGTTGTTATATTCTCCCCTCCTTAAAGGATTTCGTCCCCGAAATCTTCAAGTTAGGAAGAACACATCCTACCATCCAACATCCATCTACTCAAAACATCATCCACGAGCAACCATTGTCCTTAAAAGATTTTAAATGCCGTATGAACATATGCAGAAGTGTGTGTATATGTACCTATCTAATGCAAAGATCAATGCAAAATATGTTAGTGAAATGTATCCATATGTATGCAAATCCCTAACATAATGTATAATATCTACATGCGTGCTCAATCATACATCCATATGCAACATCCATGTGATTGCATACAAATTTCATCCAAGAATAAGCATAAACACTCATGCACATGCAATATGAGGAGTGTGTGAGCCGATCTAGTGCCTAATGTGTATCATGCATCCACGAGTAACCACTTGCAAACACTTACAACCACTTGCAACCATCAAACATAACATGTTTCAAACACATGTTTCAAACACATGTTTCATCCAAAGGGTTTCTACCTAAGGTTCTCATGACAAGATTTGCACGATATCTAGATAAACATGGATAGCAAAGAGAAAGATATGCTAAACAAAGAAAAGAGATTGAGAGTGTACCCTCAAAAAGGAATGGATAAAGCCCACGCATCTTCTCCTCGGTTTCCCAAGTTGCGTCTTCTTCGGCTACACCCCATTGAACTTTCACCAACATGACCTCACGATTCCTTAGCTTCTTGGTCTCTGTCCCCAAGATACGAATCGGAGCTCTCCTTAAAGTTGCCTCTTTCTCCACTTCCACGTCTTCAAGAATGCTAGGTTCAACCACCTCAGCGGACTCATGTAGGCACTTTAGGAGATGCGAGACATGAAAGACATTATGCACTCCGGACAACTTTTCGGGCAATTGCACTTTATAAGCCATCTTCCCAATTCTCTCTATGATGGGGAAGGGTCCAACGAATCTCGGTGCTAACTTCCCAACAGCTCCAAACCGGACCATATTCCGTAAAGGAGAAACCTTTACGAAAACCTTGTCCCCAACCTCAAACTCCAATTCGGACCTTCGCCTGTCAGCATAGGATTTCTGCCAGTCTTGGGCCGCTTTCATCCGTCTTCTAATCAACTCGACCTTCTCGGATGTATCTCTAATCATGTCGGGTCCAAGTATAAGCTTATCCGTAGTCTCCCACCAACATGTAGGTGATTTGCACGACCTCCCATATAAAGCTTCAAATGGTGCCATCCCTATGCTCGCCTGATAACTGTTGTTATATGCAAACTCAACAAGAGGAAGATGGTCTTCCCAAGCACCACCAAAATCCAGAATGCAAAGCCTCAACAAGTCCTCAAGTACCCTATTCACCCTTTCTGTTTGGCCGTCTGTTTGTGGGTGATAGGCCGTACTCAGGTTCAACCTTGTGCCCATAGCCTCCTGCAAACTGTTCCAGAACTGACTAGTAAAGATGGGGTCTCGGTCACTGACTATGCTGGAAGGGACTCCATGTAGTCGTACTATCTCACGAAGATATACTGATGCTAGTCCAGATGCGGTCCTTTTGCTCTTCACCGGAATGAAATGAGCACTCTTCGTAAGCCTATCCACAATGACCCATATGCTCGTATTCCCCTTCCTTGACCTTGGAAGCCCATCAATAAAGTCCATAGAAATACTTTCCCACTTCCATAGCGGGACCTCTAGAGGATGTAATAGCCCACCGTGCTTCTTCGACTCCGGTTTTACTCTCTGACAAATAACACATCTCGAGACAAACTCGGCCACATCCCTCTTCATTCCAGGCCAGAAGAAAATGCGCTTCATATCTTTATACATCTTATCTCCACCCGGATGTATAGTCATCTTGGAGCGATGTGCTTCCTCAAGAACTTTCCTCACCAAGTCTTCTACCATCGGAACACAAAGCCTTCCGTCTCTCCTCAGCCAACCCTTATCGTCTATAGAATATCGAGCAAGGTGACTAGATGTCTCCCCTCGAATCAGCTTATCCATGATCTCAATTATCTGAGGGTCTTCCTTCTGCGAAGCCCCAACTTGATCCAGAAGGGTAGGCCTGAGCTCTAGAGATGCCAAAGAACCGGTCATCGTCTCAACTGTCAAGGAAAAATCAAAGGTTGCCAAGAACTCTAAATTCTTCATCTCAACAAATAGAGGACTTAGTGTCAACCTTTTCCTACTCAACGCATCCGCTACAACATTCCCCTTGCCAGGGGTATAGGCTATATCAAAATCATAGGAAGCCAAGAATTCCATCCATCTCTGCTGCCTCAAGTTCAGATCCTTCTGCGAAAAGAGATACTTCAAGGACTTATGATCAGTATACAGCTCAAATCTCTCTCCCAGAAGATAATGACGCCAAGCCTTGAGTGCATATACAATCGCTGCCAGCTCTAGATCATGAGTGGGATAATTCCTCTCATGCACCTTAAGTTGCCTCCCACCAAAACATATAACTCTGCCCTCTTGCATCAAAACGGCGCCCAATCCCGTGCCACAAGCATCAGTGTACACGGTAAATATCTTACCACCATCCGGTAAAGCTAGAACGGGTGCAGAGGTAAGGGCTCTCTTGAGTCTCTGAAAAGCAAGCTCACAATCCATATCCCAAGCAAAAACTAAGTTCTTCTTTGTCAACTTAGTAAGAGGAGCGGATATCTTCGCGAAGTCCTTGATGAACTTCCGATAGAAACCCGCAAGACCCAGAAAGCTTCTTACCTCGGTTGCATTCCTTGGAGTCTTCCAATCCTGAACTGCAACCACCTTAGCGGGATCCACCGCTAAGCCTTACTTGGATACGATATGCCCAAGGAATCTGACTTCCCTTCTCCAAAAATGGCACTTGGAGAACTTGGCCTTTAACTGATGCGCTCTGAGCGTATCCATCACCTCCACAAGATGCCTCGCGTGCTCTTCTTCATCCTTGGAGAAAACCAGAATATCATCCACAAAGACCACGACAAACTTGTTCAAGGACTCCCGAAACACCCTACTCATCAAGTCCACGAAATACGCGGGTGCATTCGTCAAACCGAACGGCATAACAAGCCATTCAAAGAATCCGTCTGGAGTTCTGAATGCAGTCTTGTCTATACTATCTTCAGCCACTCTGAGCTGATGAAAACCCGTAGCAAGATCAAGCTGAGAGAAAACAGAAGCACCAACAAGCTGATCATAGAGATCATCGATCCTCGGTAACGGGTGTCTGTTCTTCTTAGTCAGCTTATTCAATTCTCTATAATCCACACAGAGCCGAAGAGAACCATCTGCCTTAGTTGCAAACACCACAGGCGCTCCCCATTCGGATATACTCCTTCTGATGAAGTTCTTCTCAAGTAATTCTTTCACTTGCTTGCTCAGCTCCCGTCTCTCACGCGGAGCCATATGCCGAACGGGCAAAGAAACAGGCTTAGCATTATCTACCAGATAAATGCGAAAGTCAATCTCTCGTTTAGGGGGCAACCCCTTAACTTCTTCAAAAACATCTGGATAATCTCGGACCACCCTTACAGACTGAAGGGCCTCCTCTGATGAGTCGAGAGATTCTAGATAGCACAACATGACGGGATTCTTCGGATTGCATGAAATCTCTAAGGTGTTGCCCAGGCGAGTCACAAGCCTTACAACCCTATGCTCACAATCCAGAATGGCTCCATATCTAGACAGCCAATCCATGCCCAAGATCAATCCGTATCCCCTGAAACCAAGAACATACGCACTACACAAGAACTCTACACTAAGTATAGAGATCCTCAGATCCTCACATATCATAGATAGATGAGCAGAACCCCCAATGGGATTCGAAACACAAACGGGATCATCCACTAAGCTAGTACTAAGGTGCAAACTATCAACAAGATCAGATGAAACAAAGCTATGTGATGCACCAGAATCAAACAAGGTACGAACTGGAAGATCGGAAGCATAAACAAGGTTCTCAACAGAAACACTACCTCGCTCGGGAACTGAAGCGGCATTGAGAGCATGAACTTGCCCTCCTGAAGGTCCAGCACGCTGAGTCTGACCCTGCCCTTTCTTCTTCGGGCATTCCTTGCTAAAGTGCCCAGTCTCTCCACAAGAAAAGCATCCACCACTAAGCTTCCTTTTCTTCTTCCTGCAATCCTTAGCAAAGTGCCCAGCTATGCCACAGTAATTGCACTTTCCCTTGCCTTTGTTGTTGCCCTTCTTGTTCTTGTTCTGATTTCCTTGACTGCTTTGACCACCTTGGTTGCCTTTTCCTTGAGAATCAGTCTTCTTTGCTTGAGCATCATCTGACTTGGCCTCTTTCTTTCCATCTCCCTGAAGTAGAGCCATATCAACTAAACTCTCAAAAGTAGCTCCATGAGGAATATGTGACATCGCCAAACCCTGTAATGGCTCATTCAACCCTCTGGCAAATCGAAGAGCCTTCTTCTCAGCAGTACTAACCATATCCAAACCAAAGCGGGACAACTGGTTAAACTTGTTCACATACTCCTTGACCGACATATCACCTTGCTTCAGAGAAATGAACTTCTCCATCTGTAAATTCGCCTCAGCAGAAGATAGAAACTTGGCCACAAATCTCGCTCTCAAATCGGCCCAAGTCTCAATAGGCCTCGTCCCATTGGTGACCTCCCACCAATAGGCTGCTTCATCCTTCAAAAGCCACACTGTCAAAAGAATCTTCCTCTCATCATCCATCCTAAAGATAGCAAACAAATCCTCGGTATCTTTCAACCAGTTCCTAGCTTCAACAAAAGATTCCGTGCCTAGGAAATTCTTTCCTCCCATTGCCTTGAAGTCTTTACAAACCTTCGTGAACTCTACTGGAGGGTGCTGAGGGGGAGGAGGAGGAAGAGGAGCCTCAACAACTGGAGGAGGAGCAGGAACTACTGGAGGAGGGATATTAGCTGGAGGAGGTACAGGGGGAGGATTCTCAACTACAGGAGGAGGAGTGGGAGTAGGGTTGGCGGGACCAGCTGCCGCCCTAGCTTCTAGAAGTCTCCTATACCAGAGTGGTACGTTCACTCCATCTGGGATGACAAGATTCTCAGCCATACTGAAACGAAAGATAAGATAAGATCAGGTCAAGGGAACGAAGGATAAAGCTAATGACTTTTGGGGATTAGCCTTAAAATAATCTAGACTTTATTTTAGAAAATACTTAGTAGGTTTTTGAAAATAGTTTTTCAAAAAGGTTTTTTTTTCAAAAGTTTTGTTCAATCTTGTTAACCTTGTGCTCTGATACCAAATGTAACACCCCACCTCTACTAGAATCACTCCTTGGAATGTACTAGCTTTGGAGGGGCGTTATTGTGAAGGTAAACATGCACAGAGATATCGCAAGACAGAATATATAAAAATAAATATAAGTAGAGCAGCGGTAGCAGATAAAAACCCATCATCATCATCTCACAAAACCAACATAGTCAAGTACATAGTATCAAAATGTCATGATCCAAAATACAACATAAGTCTAGATACGTAGAAACAAAATACATGGTAAAACATCAGTACTAATCCCCAGAAATAAAAGATAAGCCACAGCTAGCTCAGATCCATACATGAGCTATCCAACAAGCAAACCAAAGATCCACTAAGCAGATGTAGCCCCTCCCTGAGAACCTGTGGGGGGGAAACGGAAGAAAAGAAGCGAAAGAAAACAGGTCAGTCAAAAAGACTGGTAAGCCCTACTACGATCAATCTATAAACTAATAAAGTTAACAGCATGATGGAAACTGAGGTAAACATACTGGCAATAGATAAAGGTGACATCACATAAGAAGATTAAGTTTTTGCACCACAGTGTACTAGCAAACCCACAAAACAGATATTGATCCCTTAGCCCAAACTTTGGCCCAATAACATGAAGTGACCTTAATATAAGGTCCAGCCCAACGGTCTAGTCGATCGGCTCCCTATAAACCTAACACGTCAAGTGTTGGTGTCCATACGGCCCACATGGATGTAGTTAGACTGTGCTGGGTCCACCTTCGGGTGTATCAAGCCCTAAGGTGTCAACCCCAGACACCTAAGCAATAATACACAGTCTAAGCCTACTGGTACCCGTGCCTCGAGTTTGTCCAACATCGGACTACGTGCACGTCCGTAGCCCGCCGGACCCGCACCGCTGTACCACTCAGCCGTCGCTTTGGTCGCTTACATCAGTCCAGTAATCGTGCCCCGCCCTAACCTAGCTGTAGGGTTGTGGTGATACCAAACTGGGATTACTGCTGGAACAGACCACGTTGCTAGGGTTTCTAAGAGGGTTAAGTGTGGTTTTAACCCCTCACTAATCATGGATTAAATTAGTTAAGTGTAACCACTTAACCCCATCTAATCCTCGCATCCCCATTATTGGTTAAGTATTGGTGGGCCATGACTTAACCCTAATCATGAGGCATTAATTAATTAACGCACCCAACCTCTCACATTAGACATCCGTGGTTACCTGGGAAGATTTACACCACGTCTAGGTCTAACCTCGGGTCTTATGGTGCAACATGACCAACTACCCACATTAGACCCCACGTTGTGGTTACCTGGGAAGATTTACACCACAACTAGGTCTAACCTCGAGTTGGCCATATCATGTTATCTAATGTCATGTCCACTTTAAAACATATTTACAAGTTAACATATACTTGGGTAGACCTAACTTAATAGGTAAATTCCCAAGGGGTAGACCTAACTTAATAGGTAAATTCCCAATCTTTTAGTTTCATGTATTTTTAAGTTTACCCAAACCCTCCCAACGTCATTATCTCGCTTACATATTCGTCATAACGCATAAGGGTATAAAAGGTAACTTGGCATAACATACATGATGAACTTCACATATCATAATAAACATGCATACATGTTAAACTTGCAAATCATGTCATAGTGAACTCGCATAAACATGCATAGCTTATTAAATATGCATAACACGGTAAGGTGAACTTGCATAAGCATGCATAACCCATTAAACTTGCATAACATGGTAAGGTGAACTTGCATAAACATGCATAACCCATAAAACATGTATAACATGGTAAGGTGAACTTGCATAAGCATGCATAATCCATTAAACATGTAGAACATGGCATAGTAAACTCGCATAAGCATGCATAACTTATAAAACATGTAAAACATGGCATAGTGAGTTCGCATAAGCATGCATAATCAAATAAACTCACATAAATCTCAACTTTCACCACATATTAACTTTAGAGTTTGTAAAGTGAAGGTAAGAGGGCTTACAAATATAAATAAGTCACAAATCCACCAAATAAGATGAAGAAGCCCTTTGAAAACCCAAAACAAAGCTTCAAATAAGAAAGCCCTTTTGCAAAATCCCAAAAACACAAACTTAGCAAACCAAACTTGCAACTTAATGAAGTATGCAAGTTATTAAGCATTCATACAACATAGAAAAGGTTGTATGATCATCATATCTTCATAGGATTAAATTTTGAGGAAGGTGGAGGCTAGGGTTTTTAGGTGGAGGCCATTTGAGGATTCAATTTGACATAGTTTAGTTGCTAGATTGATTAATGAGGCTTTAGGGTAGGATTAGGGGTATATTTATAGGGAATTAGAGTGTTTTAAGCCCTAGGATTAACCCTAGGTTAGTTTTGGCTCGTCAGATCTCGGAATTCTCTAGAACCAAGCCACAAGACCAAGCCCAAATCAAAATGGTGCGCCAGGCAATACTGCCTGGCTACCTCGTGTCGACAGGGCTGTCGACAGGGCAGTCGACACCCTAGGACCCCTGTCGACATGCCTGTCGACATGGGGGCCCTGGCGGGAATTTTCCCGCCTGACACCAATTAGCCCTAATCCTTGTTTTTAATTTGAAATTTAAATCTGTTTTTAGCATAGAAATTTCTGAAAACTTCAATGGGCCTTAACCGGGTCATACTGACTCCGATTTTCGAAAACTCGGACTCTATTTCGCGTATTTTTCCGAGACGAACGCAATGGCATAGCCCGTTTCCCTTGGTTCAGATTTTTGAATTTAATTCTGCCTCGATTTATGTTATAACAGTTTATCGAAAATACGGGTTGTTATATTTCTCCATAACCTCCTTTGTACGGAGAGAGGTTTGGAAATTTATTGGGCCGTATTAGGTACCCAATAAATCCTAATAAGCATACACATATTTATAGTGATATATTCTGGTGTTTACAGGGGAGCGTGTACTGATAATAACTCTAGAGAATAAATTCTCGTCACCCTGTCCCGTGTGGGGAATAAATAGTCCATGTGCCGTATCTAATAACTAGAGAGACGTGGTTATTGTCAAATCCAGACCCGTGTGGGGTTTTTATTAATCTGGCAATTTAATCGTTACAATTTAAATAGTCCATATCAGTCATCAGTTCAACCTGTAAAATATAGTCATCGCCATACAAGCCTCTCGCTTGTATGGTAAATCTTCCACCTCGTCACACAAGCTCCAAATGCTTATGTGGTATATGATGAAGTATGCCTATCTTCTGAAGTATGCCATGTAATGTAGTTCAAAATTAATTGTTACTATCCTATGGCGACGTTTATTATTTCACATAGAAAAACCAGCACTCCGCATCCAATGGCATTCACAGGAGTTGATATAATAATATTTCGCATCCAACTCATTAAGGTTTACCTATTTGTCGGGCACGCAAATAAAATCTTTACTCAACAGCTAATCCATTTACCTGTTCAAACATATATAATGCACATGTATATATATTTCTATCTATTTTCTAATCATTTAAATGTGTGATTTAAATGAATAAATCCTACCATTATTCCATTGTTGATTAAATTAACTATGGTTTCAATCATTCAATTAATCAAATTTACTATCACACAACACAAACAACAATCAAATTGTTTTTTTTTAATTTTTCAAAACCATACAAATTAATTCCTATTCTCTTTTAAAATCATTCAGACTATAGAGTTAAAAGTGCACATCCATGGAAAGAAAATAACAGTAGAGTAGAGAATTAAATGGTAATGCAAAGTATGGTAAATATACCTTGCACCGGAGTCAATCAGAGATATCCACTCGGCATCTAGGATAAGCTTTCTGAATGCTCTCCTTAGTTTCCCAAGTACAATCTTGCGGATCTCCACTCCATTGCACTTTGACTAAGTGGACCTTCTTGTTCCTCAGTTCTTCGGTTTCTTTGCCGATAATCTTTAGCGACTCTCTTCTCACAGCCAATTCTGGAGTAATTTCAATATCTTGCTGAGCTGCTTCTTCCACGATCAAGTCTGGATCATGAACGTGCTTTCGAAGTTGAGATATGTGAAATACATCATGAACTCCAGGCAACCAATCAGGCAATTTGACCCTATAAGCGAGAGTTCCGATCCGTTCCAGAATAGGAAATGGACCAATGAATTTGGGCGCCAACTTGCCAGTTTTACCGAACCGGATAACTCCTCTCATCGGCGATACTTTCAAATATACATAGTCGCCAATAGCAAAGGATATATCTCTTCTTCTCCTATCGGCAAAGCTCTTTTGTCGGCTTTGAGCGGCCAGTAATCGTTTCTTGATAAAATCGACTTTGTCGGCGGCTTCTCGAATCATATCAGGACCCAACACAAGTCTATTACCTGGTTCGACCCAACAAGCAGGGGATCGGCACGGTCTACCATACGATGCTTCGAATGGCGACATTGTCAGACTCGCCTGGTAGCTGTTGTTATAAGAGAATTCAGCCAAATGCAGATGGTCTTCCCATGATCCACCGAAATCTATAATACAAGCCCGAAATAGATCTTCTAAAATACGATTCACCCTCTCAGTCTGACCGTCTGTCTGAGGGTGATAAGCGGTTCGTTCCCAGTTCGACTTGAAATGCCTCCCAGAATTTGCTAGTAAATATTGTATCTCTATCACTAACTATACTGAGCGACACTCCATGTAGTCTAACTATTTCCCTGAAGTATATCTGCGCCAGACTCTGAGCTGTTCTGTTTGATCTGACAGGTATGAAATGGGCAGTCTTCGTGAAGCGATCTACGATCACCCAAATACTGTCATTCCCTTTTCTGGTTCTAGGCAAACCATCAATGAAATCCATAGAAATATGTTCTCACTTCCAACCAGGAACTTCTAGTGGTTGTAACAATCCAGCCAATTTCTGTTGGTCGCTTTTGACTAGCTGCAAGTAAGGCATCGACTAACATATATCGAGATGTCTCTTTTTAACGACTTCCACCAGAATGTGCGCTTGATATCGTTATACATTTTACTCACACCCGGATGGATACTGAGCTTAGATTTGTGGTATTCATCAAGCACATCTCTCCTGAGTTCAGGAATCTCTGGAACACATATTCGCCCTTCTAACCTCAGAATCCCTTCGCTGTCGAGCTGGAAATCCAAAGCACTGCCTTCACGAATTCGCTGACTCGTTCCTTTGATAAATTGGTCGTATTTTTGGAGAGCCGATATCTTATCAATCAACGAAGTCGCAATGATAAAACTGGCGATCATTTCATTCTTTCGGCTTAATGCATCCGCCACGACATTGGCTTTCCCTGGAGTGTATATAATTTCAAAGTCATATGCTGCAAGAAACTCCAGCCAACGTTGCTGCCTCAGATTCAAGTCCTTCTGGGTGAACAGATACTTCAGCGACTGATGATCTGTAAACAGTTCAAATTTCTCACCCAGAAGATAGTGTCTCCAGATTTTCAAAGCGAACACAATAGCCAATAACTCAAGATCATGAGTTACGTAGTTCTTCTCGTGCGGCTTCAGTTGACGGCTAGCATAAGCAATCACTTGGACTCTTTGCATTAACACTGTGCCAAGGCCTTCTCTAGAAGCATCAGTCCATACTTTCAAATCCTGGTTGCCATCGATGATGGTTAAAACTGGAGCAGTCGTTAGTCTTAATTTTAGCTCTTCAAAAGCCTCCTCACTTTCTGGAGTCCATTTGAATTTAGAGTGCTTCTTGGTAAGCTTTGTTAAATGACCAGATATCTTCGAAAAGTTTTTAATGAACTTCCGGTAATAGCTAGCCAATCCGAGAAAACTACGGACTTCAGTGGGGGTACTGGGCTGTTTCCAATTCTGAATAGCTGTGATTTTGCTTGGATCCACAACGATTCCTTCTTTCGATACGACGTGGCCTAGAAATTTTACTTCATCTTGCCAGAAGATACATTTGGAAAATTTGGCTTTTAATACATTCCGTCTCAGAATTTCTAGAACCTGTTCCAGATGCTTTTCATGTTCGGCCTTTGATTTAGAGAAGATTAGAATATCGTTAATAAAAACCAGAACAAATTTATTCAAAACTCCTCTGAACACTCTATTCATCAGATTGACGAAATAGGCTGGAGCGTTACATAAGCCGAACGGCATTACTAACCACTCGTAGAATAAGTCGGGATCTCTGAATGCTGTCATTGGAACACACTCTTCGGCTTTTCGAAGTTGATGGAAGCCTGTAGCTAGGTCCATCCTTGAAAATACTTGTGCGCCATTTAATCGATCCAACAAATCATCAATCCGCGGCAATGGATATTTGTTCTTTATGGTCTGCTTGTTCAAATCATGATAATCCACACATAGCCGTAGAGTACCATCAGATTTTGGGACAAACACCACTGCTGCTCCCCAATCAGAGAAACTAGGCCTGATCAGACCCTTCCATACTAGCTGTCTTGTTTGATTGTCTTATTCCTCTTTCTCTTTCAAGGACATTCTTCGAATAGCGTGAACTACCGGCCTTGCATTAGGAATTAAAGCTATTTTGAAATCTATTTCTCTTTGCGGAGGTAAGCGAACAACTTCTTCAAACACATCCGCATAATTTTTGATGACAGGAATATCTTTGATGTGGTCAGGAATATTCTCTACGACTTCTGGGATATTCTCTATTTGAACTTTAGAAACATCCAAAGCTGCCCAGAATCCTTTCTATTTGAAGTCGGACCTTCACATGGTATGGTTATATAATTCCCTGATTGGGCCTTTGCTTTAACCACCCTCTCGGCGCATCTAACCTCAGCTTCATATTTGGTTAGCCAATCCAATCCCAGAATAAGATCGAATTCATTAAAATTCATGACGATAGAGATAATAGGGAATTTATAGCAAGAAAAAGAGACAGGTACTGCACAAATCCAACTGAGATTGATGGAACCCCAACTGGATTTTGGACAGTCATTGGCTCTTTGAGCTTCTTCAAATTCAAATCCAGTTTCTTGACTGCACTCTTTGCAATAAAGCTTCGTGACGCGCTTGTGTCAAACAGTACTTTAACTGGAATGTTCTTGACATTGAGCGCTCCTTCTAAAACATCAAATCTTCCTTGACTTGCTGAGGGATCAGAAGTTTCTGCTACTTCATTCACTTGAACTACTTCAGGCTTCTTCATCTTCCAGCAATCTTGCTTTACGTGACCAACCTGATGGCAGAGATTGCATTTTCTATTCGCTTGAAATCCTTCTTTGGATCGAAGTCCACCTTTTAATCGCTTCTTTAAAGGTCCGCAGTTTATCGACAAATGCCCTTTCAGATGGCAGTTATTGCATACTGTGGTCGTTACCGGTTCTTTTCCTGATCTGGCCCTTTTTCGATTGACTTTGGGTTCCTTACTGACCTCAGACATGGTACTGGCCTCAGGACGATCAGTTTCTGATTCAACCTTATCGCTAGAACTGACTTCTTCTTCTACTCGCAACATGCCTTTCCTATGGAGATCTTCATACTGATAAGCCATATAAATCATTTCTGAGAAAGGAAGCTTCACATTCCTCATCACACTATTCTGATATTTTCTTTGCAGGCCGTGAATAAATCTCAGATTCTTCCTTTTTGGGTCTTTAATCAGATGAGGAGAAAAGTGAGAAAGTTCGTTGAATTTCTTATGATATTCTGGGACGGTCATATCACCTTGTATCAGATAAGAAAATTCGTCGCATAACCGCTCAATCGCTTCTGGAGGAGTAAATCTTCTAGGAAAATCACTTTGAATCTATCCCAGGTGATATCACCTTCTGGATTATCCTCTATAACTGAATCCCACCAGATCAAAGCTTCCTCTTTGAGTGCCCAGGAGGCCAGTAATCTTTTCTGGTCATCCCTCAGCTTTAAACCATCAAAGATCTTTTCAGCCAAACGAATCCAAGCCTGTGTCTTCATAATAGATTCTTCACCAGAGAACGGTATTCCACCCATATTTCGATATTTGATTAATAGGGCCGCAATATCCGGTTCTGTATTCCTTCTGTTTCTGACACTCATTTTCTAGTACTTCTGCAAACAGCAGATCAAGTGTCAGGTCACAGAAAAGATAATTTAAAATATAGAAACATATACTTCAATGTAAATGTGTTTATCGAGGTGTTATTTCATTCTGCTACTCATACTAGGATATTACGGATCCTATCTGTATAGAGTTACCCATCCTAGAACACTACTGGTTCTATTTCTGATGAGTTCGTTCAAATGTTATATTCCAGAACTAAGCTTAACCAAAGCTCTGATAACAAATTTGATGACCCCAAATCCCGTACTAACGGAGACAAGGGTAATCTTAGGAATATAACATAGAAACAGATAACAGATAACAGCCGAACAGAATTAAATAAATACACCAGATAATGAACAATAGAATATACTGGATAAAAGTAATCATCAGAGTTACACAGTATATAGGATCTTACTTAGTACAAATACAGTTTAGCTATACATAAATGTCTATAATGGAAATAAACAAAATATGTACAATAGGAGCTGAACAACATAAAAAGAGATAAATGATAAAATCCATCTTCAGCTCCAGCTATCCAGAAAGAACCAGCTAAACCTGAATACAAGGCTGCCCGTATAGAAAAAGGGGCACCCGAGTTTGAAAGTGGAACAAACTACGAGTCAGTCATGGGACTGGTATGAGAAATCCACTCAACACATATATAATTGGCTAATCACAGGACCACGCCACTTTCGTGGAACGGGTTCACTCCATTGGATTGCCAGTGCTTTAAAACAAATCTTTCTTTTAAACAACGTAATGCATTTTTATAAAAATGAAGCCATTATAAGACTTAGTTCCCATCACACAATGCAACGCAAACCGGAGGATAGAGTTTTTACCTTATAACGGCCAAAATATGCTTGATACGAATAAAACAAAGGCATTTGATATTTCTACTAGTGTTTATATGTTTTGAAAACAATTTCAAATCATAACTATCAATCATGGACGACATGAGCGTCCCATGGCACTATGTCGCCATATATATATATACAATAAAAAACGCACGATGTCGTATTTGGAAATTGGATTTTCATCATGAACCAAGGCAAAAGATAGTCCTTACCGAATTCGAGACGCTCTAGCCCGTGTCTCAGGAACAGCCGCAACTGCCCCTTGGAGCGACAGGGCCGGTCCACCGATGTGGATTATTATGCCTGAACTCTACGTTTCCCCGCCCTTTGGGGGCGTCAATGAGCCAATGAATGACTCCATCGGACCCGGATCGTCCGATTAAAGCGAGGCGCCTCGCAACAGCAACAACCACATAGGTGAAAAGTATATAAATGTCAGGGCTGGTAGGTCACTGACACCACCCTAGCTAGAAAGAAATGCATGCCCTCCCTGAGGTCCTTCTCCCGTTTCTGGTTCATACCGGGGTGCGAAGCTCGCGAATTCACATTATACACAAAGCTACGCCACACAGGCGGTGGTTTGATCATCACCAAAAGACTTTGCTTTTCAACAGAAGCCTCGTTCATTTGCCACTTAGGCATTCCACACTAGCAATTCATGCCGTGCGACTGATGTCCATCGATATAGCTCGTGCGTTTCAGAGAAGGGCGTTAAGCAAAAGAATAAATTCTCCACCGCCAAACAGATGTATATTTAATAAAGATCAATCAACACAGAATAAAATCCAATGTCAGACACACAGTGCATTTAAAAGTCCGTTCTGGGTCTGAACGAAACCAGAGGCACTAAATACCTCGCAAACCCATCGATCACCACGTACGTCTGGACGATCACCACTCATTATCCATATTTCGGGATGCCTCCCAATCAGGACCTCGGTTACCATCCAAACGATGTGAAGATCTCCGGTCTTCGACCACCGTCTTCATCTTCGAATTTCAATCGTTGGTCAATTATTTGAAATGAGAATTAACTCGGCCTTCTCAAATAATTCACGTATATTTAGAATTTCAAATCAATTTATTTCAATGGTTAAATTATTCGACAACACCAATTTTGTTCTTTAATGTAATTTTCACACCAAACACATTCAACCATCAAATACCACATAAATCGAGCAAATTCAGTTTATTTCCATTCCATATTGTTTATGATATTTTCTAACGATTTATCCCTATTTTTATTTATTTTAAAATAGCCAATTTATTCAAAACGATGCTTCGGGCCATAACGCGGCCGTGGCGCTGTTTTTCTTCAGATTCGAATTAAACATGTCTGAAAATCTAACCGTTGGATCTTTACAAAATTTACATCATTAGAAAGATCTTTTCAAAACGAATCAAACGGTTCCAGTTTCGGGAAAATCCGACGGTCGGATCTCCCGGTACAATCGTTTGAATTTTCGATTTCAAAATACGAACTGCAGCGTCGTTATTCGATTAAATATAATTATATTATTATTTATATATATATATATATATATATAAATATAATCGTTTCTGGCGCTGTTTTTCTTCAGATTTGAATTAAACATTCCAGACAATCCAACCGTTGGATTTTTACAAAGTTGGTGCCGTTGGAAAGATGTTTCCAAGGCGAACCCAACGGTTGCGATTTCAGGAAAATCCGATGGTCGGATCTCCCGGTACAATCGTTTGAAATCACGGTTTCAAAATACGAACTGCAGCGTCGTTATTCGATATATTTTAATTCTATTTATATATATATATATATATATATATCGATTCTTTGATTTCAAAGCTACATTCTTTTCATACATTTGATAAAAATGATATTTTTATCTAACTGTCTTCTATTTCAACACTTCACTATATTTAACAATTCATGTATATAATAAAAATGTGATTTTTATTGTAAAACAATTCATTTCAAAACACTATTATTTTATATAATTTATATCGGTAATAAAAATAAGATTTTTATTATAAAACAATTTCTTTCCAAAACAAGATTATTTTATACATTTCATATTGATGTTAAAAATGGGGTTTTTACTATAAAACAATTTCTTTCAAAATATGAATACCATTCAACACATGAATTTCAATTCAACGAATGAATATCGATTCAACAGATGAAGGTTTTCTATAGTTTATGTAAATAGATTAAAAGGTGATTTTTATATTTAAAACACGAATACCATTCAACACATGAATTTCAATTCAACGAATGAATATCGAATCAACACATGAAGGTTTTCTATAGTTTATATATATAGATAAAAATGTGATTTTTATATTTAAAACCCGAATACCATTCAACACATGAATTTCAATTCAACGAATGAATATCGATTCAACACATGAAGGTTTTCTATAGTTTATATATATAGATAAAAATGTGATTTTTATATTTAAAACACGATTACCATTCAACACATGAATTTCAATTCAACGAATGAATATCGATTCAACACATGAAGGTTTTCTGTTCAACGACTAAATATAGTTTCAGCAAATGAAAATAATTCAAACACATGAATATTATTCAAAATTTCGGCAGCATAATGGCAGGGTAGTTAAAACCGGGACCGTCCCTAGTACGGCCCCTCGCTTTACCTTAAAACCTCGCGGTTTTGGACAATGGGGATCATGCATCTAGTTCGCACGCAGGCGGTATGTATATATTTATTTCATTTCCACAAACTAATCCTATGTGGTTTCAACCAAATATTTCTCAACCACAAATGGGTATTTTTCAACCACAATCAACCAATATCAACCACAAACAATTTCAATCAACCATTCGCTATCAATCAATTTTCACACCATTCACAACCAATAAATATCATCCATGGTTTGTGGACGAGGGGCGTATATATATATATATATATATATATATATATATATATATATATATATATATATAGCAATACACTTCTATTTCAACACATATATAATTTTTACAATGCATATATAACTTATACATCGAACATACAACTTATACAACGCTTATACAAGAGGTGTACAATGCTTATATAACTCATACATCGACTATATAATTTATACATCATCGTTTTCCATATCGTTTATAAATTAGAAATCTCACATTGGGTTCCACTCCACCAAAAATAGCAGAAGGCTCAGAAAAATATGCCTTCTCCTCTAAAATGTGGAAGACGTCCACACGAGTCCACTATCTCTTGTTTCACTGAATTTCGTCTATAAACGAAAAAGATATGATTTTCACAAGGTTTGCAACACTTAAAAGTGTAAAACCCAGTTTAAAATAGATTAGCCGTATACCTGTTTTTTTCTTCGAAACTAGGTTTTCGATTTTTGTCGTATCCGTGAATTGTGGTGAAGATTAGAGGGTGCGACGTGGAAGAGGGGGGCGTGGCGCTCCTGGCGATGGTCGGGGCTTCAGATCCGATCGCCTCTGGCGAACTCGGCATCGACGACTTTGGAGGCGTCGTTCTCGACGCTGGCGAAGGGAGAGAGGGTGGGGGTTGGTCGGATTTGTAGCGGAGGAGGAGGCGGATCGGGTTTGGGTGGTGGCGGCGGCTCTGGTGGCCTGTAGCAGCGGCGATGTGGCCTGGAAGGCTCGAACGACGAGAACCTTCGGTCGTTGAAGAGAAAAGGGATTTTTCGTGATTTTTATATTTTTAAAATAATGAATTAAAAAAAAATCTGATTGGCCAGGTTTTATTAAAAAAAATTAAATAGTGTTTTTACAAATGGACGCCAATTCAAACCCAACGACTGTCTCCCCTAGTGTTTTACCCCCATTCCGAACACAATGGGATATGTTTCGAAGGCCCATTCGACTGTTATAGTCAGTTATTCTTCAAATTAAAATATAAAACTTTCAATATTTAATTTGAACGTACATTTCAATTTGTCAGGGCCACAAACTGATTCGAAAAATTCTAGAAAAATAAATCTAGCTATGTTTTGACGATACGATCCCAACAAAACTAGTTTCGTCGAATTCTGAGACCGTTTGCAAAAAGGCCCATTTTTTGTTGATCCAATTTAACTGTAATTGACCAAAACACATTTTCCTTTGCCACGCTCACATACTAGCTTCAAAAATTATGAAATTTTAAACCTAGAAATAACTTCACATCCCGGATCCAACAAAAGTGGTTTCGTCGAATTCCGAGGTCGTATGCAAAATGGCCAACTTCACGGGCAATATAAATTCCATAGCGACCTTTCTGAAAATTCATTCGGCCATAACTTTTGCTTTCCGCTATGAAAATTCGATTTTTCAGATTCGTTAGAAAGGTATTCACTAACAGACTTTAATATTTTTGGTTTCGCTAAAATCCGTTTTGTTTTGCACCTGGTACAGTCCGACAAAGTTTGAATTCAATTTTTGAAACTGCAGCGCCATTTCAGGCCTTGTTTATAATTATAATTAATTATATTCGTTTTCAATTGTCGATTCAACTCACTTTCCATCTCTATTATTTTAAATATTTAAAATCCATTATTTTAGCCAATTTAAAAAATTTAAATTGGTTCAGATTTTCTGGGTCGTTACACCTATATTTTATTATAATCAATATTGTATTGAACAAAAAATATTTACTTGGCAATCTATAATAGGAAAAGAAAAGCCGAAGAATTTAACACAAAAGAAACAAATTCTGCACGTTATCCACTTTATGCCTAATTTTGATCTTTCATTATTAACACAATTTTATGCTATTTTCTCTTTTGATAACTTGTTGTACATATTGTATAGCTGGATACCCCAAAAAAAATAAGTTCCTCCACCTTAAACAGAAATAATCCACTTCTATTTGTTCATTTCATTTTCACATTTTTAAACGTGTACGGAAACTATCTAGAATATCATGCATTTATTTTTGGTAAACTAGCTCTTTGGTAATTCTAGAAAGTTTTGACCATTATCATGCATTTATTGATCTCATTTTATAATGATCATTTATGTTTTTCTCCTATATAACTCTTTACGATCTAAATATTTTATTATACAAACCTTGGTTTAATTTCATCTACGTTCAAAGTACAAGTAGCTTAGGAGGCAAGGAACATCTGATCTAAACAAGAAGACAAACAAAAATGTCGACCGAGCTACGGAAGACATTTGGAAAAAATAGATATGCGACGTGGAGATCTCAAATGTTCTAGGAGGGGATAATACACACACACACACACACTTATATATATATATATATATATATATATATATATGAGCCCCTCATTTGCACCCGAAACACAGCCACTCATTTATATTAAAGAATGTGAGTGGGAAGTGAGAGAATGAGTGGAAGGAGAGAGAGTGTGGAGTACTTGGTTGTGGTTGAGGGGCTTTTGGGGTGTTGCACTATTTGGGGTGCTCTCGAACCTGCCCCATCCATATATATACACACACACACACTAATGTTTCATCCACCCATTTTGTTGGTCAGGGTCAAATTTTTGCATTCATGGCTCAGTTAATGCGTTCGATGAAATATATATTGTTTTCTGACTACAACTTTCATTGACTGAAAATGACATCCTTGACTATCAACCTTCATCATCCACATTTACTGATAAGCTGTGTTCGACTTCTTATTCGAGTGCATTATTTGGGATATTTTTACCGGTCTCCTCCTTTAATTTTTCGACATTCTTCTTTATTTGGCATATACACGTTATGACGTGGAAATTCAAAACAACATTTTCAGAGAGCTACAACAAACATGCTTCATTGTAATGTCAAATAAAAACCATAACCTTAAGGGACTGCATAAAGTTTATGAAGTTATAATGAACTGAAAAGAGTAGGGTGCTTCATTGTAATGTCAAATAAAAAGTGTTTTTGATGCAAAAATGACATTTTTTACAAATACAATTTTGTTAGGCAACACATTAAACTTTCAAACGATTATTAACAATATTTCAATAGAAGATGGAAATCAAAACCGCATTTCAATCTCTTCCAGAATCTAACATTTGAAACCCTACGAAGAACAAATTAGTGTCATGAAATACAATCTCTTAACAAGTATAATGAACTAAAACAAATTCGGCTTCGCAAGCATATGCTTAATACACTTCAATACACTTTTCTCATGTACATGGTTTTTCTCAAATAACATGTTGAGCAAGTTATATTGGAGGGAGCGAGAAGCAAACACATAAAGGCTTATTCTAAAATTCAATAATATATTGAGTAATTGCTCATTATAAAATAAAAATGTCTTTTCATAACCAAAAGTCTATTGCAACAAAAAAAGCCTTTTTTACACACTAAAAAAACATAAAAGGATAACATATGAAATTACCTCGATACCGCACCATTCTAATTTTTTTGACAAAAAATTGTTCTTGTGCTGCTAGCAAAAATCTTTGATATCATAACATTGCAAGTAAGATGCTCATTTTTCCGAAGAAGCAACAGCAGCCAAGCCACAATCTCATCAGCCAAACCATCATCAAAGCTGTGGTTGTAGAAAGAATAAATCGTTCTATCCCTTCTTGTAGTCGGGATTACTTAGTCTTATCATATTATTTTGTAATTGAATTTTCTAGTTAGAGTAACTTAGCTATATTTTTATATTAAAAAAAATGCTCATTTGCAAATTGATAATTCATATGTACACACATACAACACTTTAAAGAGTGTTATATAATTGTTCAAAAACTTAAAATGTTGTCGATTTTCTCATGCATATTAAGATAGAAAATTGAACTCATAAATGAATCAAAACCCTTGGAAAGTCTCATTTGTTCTTTTTCAATCATCTTGAAAACCACTTTCAAATTTAGAAGTGGTCTACGACAGTTTTAAGCTAAAATAACAAAAACAACAATAAGATACAGAGTCCCATACAACAAACTTACGGGCGCTCTTAAACTGAAATTACCAAAACATAGCCAATCGCTACCAATTTACCAAATTCATAACCAAACAACTTGCCTATGTGAGCTATAAAAAATGTACGAAGATCAGCACAGATCCTTTGATTTGATAAAGAAGAGATGCAAAACAATTATTTTTCTAGGTTTAAGTAATGACTAACGATTCACTGCACTGCTTTCATTCTAAATCGCAACAATTCAGAAACGAAAACGTAATACAATTTACAGCAAAAAAGTTTATACCATCAATACTATTATGACTAATTCTATTAGCCCCCCTCTTTCCTCCTTACACACCCCGCAGATCTCCTTTTCCCCTTCCCACCCCGATTTCTCCTCTTCCCACCTCATTTCCCAAACTAAAATCACGGGGGTACGTATTGTAATAATTAACCCCCAAAAAAATAACGGGGTGTGCACAGTAAATAGTGGGGGGGGGGCAATAGAATTAGTCTACTATTATTACATTTTATCTTTGGTTGACTTCCGATTAGCTCATATTTAAAAGTAAGGGCTATATAAACAAACATCACTAAAGAAACATAGGGTAAGGTGGTTACATGAGAATTATGG
This sequence comes from Allium sativum, assembly GCA_030737875.1. Classification (NCBI taxonomy): domain Eukaryota; kingdom Viridiplantae; phylum Streptophyta; class Magnoliopsida; order Asparagales; family Amaryllidaceae; genus Allium; species Allium sativum. The sequence goes on from CM060921.1 coordinate 745,937,686, forward strand.
AATTCTTATACAACCCTCCTCCACTGTCACCCATTTCAGTTCTCATATACCCATCATCATCCCATGTTTATATCAGCTATGACACAACAGTCAGAAAATTGCCGTATAAAATCAGATCCAGATGAAGGGGGAAAAACAATTGGAAAAAGGGGCAGGGTTGCATCAGAGTCATGGAAGTGGACAACAGTGCGCGACTGTAATATCAGAAGATGTTATCACGCTTCTTTTCCTTTTAAACAATCATCATCATCTGCAATCGACCCTGATGGATTGAAAAACGAATAAAATACCCAAATGACAAAGATAAACAGCAAAAAGTGACATTATTTTAAGACACGACCGAGATGCCGCAGGTGGCTGCTAATAAAATATAGCATTAAAATTAAAATGGATTAAGGAATCGAAGAGACTGTAATGGGAAGTGTGATAGCGGCGCTAGGGTTGGAGGAGGAGGAGGAGGGATTTTATAAGCGAGGGTAGGGATTAAGGCTTTGGTTCAGCGAGGCTTGCTACTGGGCCAAGAATTGTCGTAAATTTTATAAATGGCGGTCTGTCGTAGATTTGAACGGTAGTTTAGCATTACCGTACATTACCAAGATGACCGATTATCATTTTCGAGTAACATCGATCGATATATTAGTATAATCAGTATGATAATGGTAAATTTACCATTTTTTAGGTTAAAACATCGGTAATAATTTTTTCAAATCAACAGCAACAGTAATTTATCAATCGAATTACATTAAATATGTTGTATTATAGGTAATTGGAAGCAAAAAGACAATTAAATTAAATTGTATTTTAGGTAATTAGAAGCAAAAAGACAATTAAATTAAATGTTGAAAAATACAATAAACAAACTCAATGGAAAGAAAACACAAAAATATGCAAGAATACGCTTTGGCCCTTCAGCTCCTCTCTTGAAGCTTCATACTAAACCAAAGCTAATCTAATTTGAAAAATATTCAGTCTAACCCAAGTATTATAACAAAATAACACCTGAACCGGTTTGTAAATCAGTGTGAAAAAACTCAAATCATAGATAATTTATTCTTTAACTTATATATCTTTGAAATCTAATATATCTCGCAAGATCACGCCACATATAAACACAGACTTGTTTGTATCTAACAATAACCAAAACACTTTTATTATATATGCAAGATATTATAATAATGTCTAGAAATCATAAATAAATATATAGTGTGGTGCTAAGGGCACACCAATATGTTCTTCCTAATACCGGGACTAAAAAATACCATAAGAATTAGTATTACACTCTTCTTAATACCACACACTTAAAAAATAGGGGCTACCACACTATTTTACCCTATTTCTATTTCGCTCGATATTTGTTCATCCTGATTTCTAAAACCGATCGACGAGCTAAACCTTAGATCTATAACCGATCAACGAATTCGACATCGCAATGCCGAGTAATATATAATCGTCGTGAATAAGGTTTGAATTAAGCAAATTAGAAGAGGAAGTAAGAGGTTAGGGTTTTCAGATCTTCAAACAATTGAGATATTATCGTACTAATTTGAATTTTCGCGCGAGAGATGCGAAGAAGACAACGATTACAAGAGATTTGGGTTTTTGGATTAGCTTAACACGTGATTAGTTTGATAAATAATGATTGAGTGAGAGATTAGAATTAAAAAGTAATGTGGTATTAGGAAGTATACAAAATTTAATGAGTTTTATTTTTTTAATTGCGGTATTAGGAAGAACATATTGGGGTGCCCTTAGTACCACACAATATATATTAAAATAGTCGGAATGCATCTCATGTTCCAACGTAATAGGTTTACAATAAACTTAGGAGTTTCATATTGGGAATGGATTTGAACTATGAAAGGGTAAGGGTTAACCCACCGAATCTATACACATCTTGATCAAATGTACAGGAGGCTACGATAATTTTCACCTCAGCTACTCAGAACCGGCAACATCCCTTACTAGATATCGCTGAATGTGATAGATATGGTTGACAAACAACCATTGGTCCCCGAAACATACAAGAAGATGGACACTAGATATGAGATGACCATATTCTAATGGGAGTGACTCATATAGTCTTGCGGTATGTTCCTGCTTTAGTCATATACTGGTTAATGAGGCTAACTGTCATGTTTATCTTATAAATAGCGTAATATTTTGGAATGCAAACGTTGTCTTCATAGGAAATACGCAATGTCAGCATTCATCCATACTACTTCATTCTATGCCTGAAATAAATCGATTAACATCATCGTTAATCATCTCCACGATTATTTCCAATTTAGAACCCTTTAGCTGGATTGAGGTCCCACTCAGTCTCTTTGAAAAGACAAATTGAACATTGCATCCAAATTTAATAGTTGGTTATTTAAAAATTAAATATATAAATAACAATAATCCAAGGATTTAAATATATGTGTGTGATCTCTTCTTTTTAGAAGATCACACATTTTGTTTTCAAAAAATAAAATATTAAATATAAAAATAACAATAATCCAAGGATTTAAATTTCTCATAATAATCACCAAGCCTATTTAAAATGAATCTTCATAAATTCTCATTTTATAATATTTATTTGAAAATTTCATATACTTATCTCATAATCTAAGTATCTTTGCAAGACATTATATTTTCAATACTTCAAAAATATATTCATCTATCTATATAATATGTCCCACTAATCTTACATTTCTGGATTTCCAATTATATCCTTGGTTCATTTAATTATTTCATCTAGTCAAGGTCATTTAAGTAATTTCCTAATCTCTACTAAATTGTCAATTATTTAATTATTTCTAGATTTCCAATTATATCCCTGATTCATTTAATTACTTCCACCTTTTCGATTTCCATTCTCATTTTAACCTTTCTATGTAACCATCATATTTTCTTCTTCAAGCTTTCCTACATATTTTCTCTTGAAAACATTCATATTGCTATTATCAAAATATATTCAACAACCTGGCAATCAACCATGGGTGAAAATCAACATACTGCTGAAGTTAGATAAAATACTTATTATATAGGTTTGTTCTCTTATTCCCGTCGTCAAATTTGTTATAAGTACAGAAAAATACGTTTATATATGTGTGTTGTTTTGTATTGAATAAATTTGTATTCTTATATTATTATTTGTTCCATAGTACAGCATGGACCTAATGTGTAGGTTAGATTGGTGAAACAAGTAAGATTGATTTTACAATGTTAAAGAGAATGGTTCGTAAAGAAAACCTTAAATATAAAAAAGTTCTAAATTGTATTTTTTGTTAAAAAAAATTGGGCAAGTGTGAAATATGCTTCAATATTATGACAGAGCTTACTTTAAAAGATGGTTTAAATGAGTTAGTGAATGCAAATGGCAAAGAGCAATGTAATTTTATATTTGAACCTACAGATGGGAGGTATGTATATATAGCACTTTAAATATTATTGAATTTAAATCTTTATTTTGTTATATGCATAAACAATATTTTGCTTTCCATTTTTATGTTTTGATAATTCTAATGTGAAATTTTGTTTTTGGAGGTGATTTTTCCAAATTGTTTGCTACCACTTTAAAAGAAGCCATTGAGAAACCAGTTATCATTATTATGGCAAGTTGTAGGTTGAATTCATTTAAAAATATAATTTTAATATGACTTTTATGTTATTCGTAATTGAGAAAATTTATTAAAATATGTTTTGGTAGGATTTGCCCCTTTTTCTCCATCAGTCTAGCTCAATTCATTTAAAGGTTAAATTGGTGAAAATAGTAAGACTGATTTTACAATGTTAAAGAGAAAGGTTTGTAAAGAAAACCTTAAATATAAAAATGATCTAAATTGTATTTTTTTGGTAAAAAAATTGGGCATGTGTGAAATATGCTTCAATGTTATGCCAAAGTTGTGCTAGGGTGAGCCTAGGCGCTTACTGCCACTAGGTCTTAACTCAAATTAACTAAACAGATTGTGATATATATGATCTCTCAAATTTTGACATATGTAACTATTTTTAGACTTCTTTCTTTTTTTATTAAGTTTCGAGTATTTATTGCATACACAATTTTCTATAAGTATTTATTGCATACACAATTTTCTACAAGTATTTATTGCATACACAATTTTTAACAAGCATTTATTGCAACTCATTATGACTATTGATCCAATAAAAAATTTAATTGTATACACAATTTTCTACAAGTATTTATTGCAACTCACTACGACAGTTGTTTTCTAAAAAAAAGAAAGAAAAGAGGTCACCTTTCGATTTTTTTTTTAAATTAGCGTAACCCTGGGTGTTTTCGAAAATATATCATTGCAGCATCCTTGTTAATAGAGCAAATATATTTAGTCTTGTGAATATATAATTTATTAATACATAATTGGCAATATGACCATGCATTAAGTCTTATACAAGGTTAAAAAATGATAAAATTATGTTAGAGAAGGGAAAAAAAATTTGGTGCACCAATATTAAAAATACTTGACTACAATTTCCCTCCTAAAGTTCCCTTCACTTTTATTTTATTATTTTCTCTCTCTTTTACGCTATCATTTCTGTTCCCCTTTGATTTTACATCTATTAATGCCACTTTACTTCATAATTGTATTCAACAGTGTTAATATTCTAGAATGTTCAATATTTAACCAGTTACATCTTATCTTATAATTACCTACTTTACATTATAATAATTTATATTGTAATATTTTTTACTTTAATCTATTATTTTATTAATCTCACTTATGCATCAAATATTCATGTTAGGTTATTTATAAAATGAATATAAAAATCCATGACAGTGTCACTTCCAATTTTAGTAGTTAATTACTTCATAATCCTTACCTTAACATTAGCAACTAATCAATTAAATTAAATTATAGATGTGTCTTTCAATTTTATTCAAAAAAATAAAATGAATATGGACCATCATGTTTGACTAGCTAAATAGATTGTACATAGCACAATATAAATCACATTTGTACCTACTTCTTCATATTGTCACACCCTCCTCATCTCCAAGCGTCTTTATATTCTTAGGTTAGTACTTCTTAAACCTGTCAATATCGGACATATACACGTAACATCTCTTTTATTTATTTCATCCATATGTCATTGATTATCAAAACTTAGTGTTTAAACCAAAATTGGTTCACAACACTAAAGATGCTTTTGAAGCACTTCACAAAATGGTTAGATCAAAACGGAGCCACGTAATTCAAAATAAAGAACAAAAGGTAGAAAACACAAGAATTTTATAGTGGTTCGATCTAAAATATATCTACGTCCATTTTGGCAAGAGTTTTCATTATCACACCCAAGTTTAGAAAATACATGATTTCTCTCATATTATTCATCTCTCTCTTTTCTCTTTTTTTATGATCTATATTTCACTTGAGTTTGCAAAGGAACAGTGAGATCTCTTGCTTTATGACGGTGGATGTATGAATCTTCGATCACTTAAGCAATTGAACGATCCTTATGGATTCCATAATGATTTAGCGTTAGATCTAGGCTTTAGAGAGGATTAGCGGAGATTAGCGTAGCCTGGATTGAACTTGAGAGAGAATTAATGGTGTTTAGAGAAGATTAGATCCATTTGTTGTTGGAGAGAAGTTGACTGATCCTTGGAAGCCATTAGTGAAGCTTGGAATGAAGTTTGAAGTGTTGGAGAAATGGTTTGGCGGCCCTTCGGGGTAGAATTTTCGGTCCTTTTCCAAGTGAGATATAGTGGGGTATTAATAGGAGTGTTTTAGGGGTAGTGGCACACTTGTAAATATGTGTGTACAGCTAGAATTTTGCACTTTACAGCGGCATATGGTTGGCCACTCGATATTGTGGCATACGACATGAAAATATGCGGCATAAATAAGTTCTGCGCCATGCGATTTGGTTAGAAGTGGGACCAGCGCCATGCTTTTTTGAGGAGTCATCGGCATGTTAAGAATATAATATGCGAACTGATCACGTCCAGTTGTTAACAGGTTGGCATGCAATAGGCGGTATGGACCAAAGCGGCACGACTTGTTTTAACTGGGATGCGACATGCTTCGTTTTACAGCTGGCGTGATTATATATGTCCCACGACAAAATTATATGGAATGACTTACGTAGTAACTTAATTCTCCCTTTTTATATGACGCCATGAAGCATTCAGCCATCCAAGAAAACATAGCTGCTCTAAGCATATGCCACGTGAACTTGAGAATTGTGCCATGTATATAGCGCCATGAGTTAAATGTCTTGGGCCTCTTTTAATTCTGGTGCCACGTGATGACAACCTGGCAATACTTTATGGCTACTGACATGGAAACAACATGCGACATGATTTGATCGAAATACGACATGAGCATCCCCTATGACACAAACAGAATGGCAAGCACTGTAAGGACCCTGAACTTCCCCGGTCTACGAGGAGAAGAGGAAGAACGAATTTCCTTGAGGACAAGCCGAATCAGAACACAAATAGAAGAACATGTCATTGCTTATTACAACAATTTCATCAGAATACAAGAATATACAGAGTATGAATAAATATTATACATCAGAAAATTCAGAGATTTAAATTCATTACTGCAGCGGAAAAATAATACAAAACACAGCTGAAGGAGATATATGGATATAGAGCTTTCCGAATACCATTCCAGCTATAAACCAGGATCCTGTGAATATAAATCTGCAAAACCAAAACTACTAGCTCCGCGTGTAGGAAATGGGCGCACCCAAAGTTTAGGTTAAAACAATAAACTCTAGGTCAGTCATGTGACTGGTGTGAGAACTAAAACAGTTATTAATCTTTATTTTAAAGTTCGGTAAATCAAGGGACCACACCATATAACATGGAACGGGTTCCCTCCCAAGAATACCAGTGCATAAAACAACAGCGCAATGCTAAGTAAAGAACAATGAAGCTATTATAAGACTCAGGTCCCATCACACAATGCAACGCAAGCCGGAGGATAGAGTTTTTACCTTATAATAGCCAAAAAAGTTTGGTATGTGAAATTTTGTCTTTTATTATTACTATAAGTGTATAGTGTCAAAACAATTCCAATCATAAGTATCAATCATAGACGACATACGTGCCCCATACCACTATGTCGCCATATATAGGTTTACAACTGAATCTGAAATGTCTCGTATTGGAAATTGGATTTCCATCTTTGAACCAAGGCAAGGGATCGTCCTTACCGCTTCGAGACAATCTACCCCATGTCTCAGCATCGGAACGCATCGACCCTTAGGAGCCACAGGGCCGGTCCACATGGAGTGGATTAAAATGCCTGAACAATGCGTTTCCCTGCCCTTCGGGGCGTAAATGAGCCAAATGACCCCATCGGTCCCAGATCGACCGATATAACCAAGGCGCCTCGCAATCCATCATCCACATAAGTAAAATGCTAGGGCATGTAAAACGCTGACACCACTCCTAGCTAGAAGGAAACGCATGCCCTCCCTGGATCCTACTCCCGTTTCTGGTCCATACCGGGGTGTGAGGCTCGCGAATTAACGCTACACAAAGCTACGCTATATTAAAGCCGTGCTTTGATCATCAACCACAAGACTTTGCTTTTCAACAAAAGCCTTGATCATTTGCATCTCAGCATGCCACATAGGCAATTCACGCTATGAAACCGATGTATATCAATTACATAGAATGAAATCCGATGTCAGACACACATCCATTTACAAGTCCATTATGGGTCTGAACGAAACTGGAGGAACCTTTTTCCTCGCATATCCATCGATCTCTAAGTATGTCTGGACGATCACCAACTGATTCCCTCCTCTGGGTTGTACAGCCCAATCAAGATCATCAGTAATTATCCAAACGACGTGAAGACCTCCGGTCTTCAACCACCATCTTCATCGTCGACTTATCGTCGATTCAGTTATTCAGAATGGGTATAAACTCGGCCTTTCCGAATAACTCGCCTCGTTCCAATCCAGAATATTCAGTTATTCAGAATGGGTATAAACAAGTGTTATAAAACACAACATACGCCTCGTTCCAATCCAGAATATTCCTTTATTCAAATATTCTTATATTTTGGGAAATGTTCCCATTAATTTTATCAATGATAAATTCTTTAAATTTATTCTTTAATCTTCTTTTGAATATCAATTAATCTTCTTTTGAATATCAATTCAAACCAAATTATGGTTTATCCAAACTAGTCGGGATTAGCGAACCTTACCGAAGTAATCACTTGTTAAATTTCCCAACGCCAACCTATTCATCCCATGGAGTAAAACTGGTAATACTTCATATCTAACACCACGGTGTTATTGGTAAATTCAATTACCATTTCACATTCAAATCTAATTAAAGATTTAACAAACGCTTGGAGCAAAACTGGTGATACTCCATTCCCGATCATTTATTGAATTTGATAATTTTAGTTATCAAGTTCACCTTTCAATCTATTTAAAGATTCATTAAAACTCCACTTGGTTTTAATCTTCCAAAAAATTAATATTAATGATTGTTTAACTTGGGAAATCATATCCTGTCGTTAACTGGGTTAAAGAACTAATGTCATTTAAAATACGGTCCACGATAAACCCAAAATCACATTCTATTCCATCAGCCTTTAACCGTAAATTAGCAAGTGAACAATTCCCTATGTAATAACCCCGAAGGCCGAAACCAACATCAGATCAATACCCAGGAAACCATTCAACTTAACTAATTTCCAGTCAGTTTCTGATTTTCTTAACTCTGTTGGGTCTAAGAACAGTATTATTAAAGATACCATTCACGACAACCCAAAATCACATTCCATTAACAAAGGAATCTTCATGGAAAACAAATCGATATAAACTTCCATATCCGACTAATAATATAAATGGAATAACGGCAAAGCCTTTTAAATTACATATATATTAGCAGTCCTCATCCACAGAAATTCATTTCGATTATTACCAAATCGAATTCCATTCCAATTTATTTTATTAAGTTGGAAAACTTTACTTTGGAGAATCTCCTTTAAATATTAACAAAAGATTTATATATTCCAAATCACATTTCACCGTAAATCGCAGAACGAATGCCGTTAAAACACAGTTCACAACAAACCCAATTCACATTCCATTAATTACTAGGTTAAAGAACAAGTGTTATTTAAAACACCGTTCACGATAAACCCGAAAATCAATTCCAATTAAATATTAATTAATTGGTATACTTCATTAAATCTAAATAAAAGATTTAATCTTTTTCTCAATTGGGTTTAAGAACAATGTTAATGAAGACACCATTCACGACAAACCCGAATCCCATTTAATATTAAATACAAGGCTCTGAATATAAAATATATTGGCTTATATTCAATATCAAATTCTACGATCAACAAATATCGTATTGGAAATAACGATATAAATATATTTTTCAAATTTCCATAACAATATCTGTATAATCACGAAATTCAACATCAAAATATTCCAAAGACAATTTCGATTCAAATCCATTTCCAATTTATATATTGGAAATTCTAGTTATTTTTAAACCATTTCAAATCCAATCTGTTTATTTTAAAAATAATTGAATTATAATTCTAGTTCAAAACTAGTTCATTTTGATGAAAATATATTTTTATCTTTTCAAGTATAGAATTTTTCATCCTAATTCTTTCCAAATCATTTCTTATGATTTTACACTTATTATTAATAATTTTAATAATTTTATCAAGGCCCGTACAGTGATTTCCATAAACGTTCATCGAACTGCACTTACAACGACCTTTTCCAAATTTGATTTGGACATAATTCCAAATCCAACCGTTAGATTTTTAATTTCTTGTATTTGTTAGAAAACTCTTTTCGATACGAACCCTTTTCGGAGAGTCCGACGGTTAGATCTCCCAAAATGTCCATTCGAAGTCAATGGTTGAAATTCGCGAACTGCCGCAGCGTGACGCGTTCTATTCAGACCATTATATTATATATATTATATAATATACGTTTCGTTGATTTCCATTTTAAAACGTATTTTATAAATCATTTTAAATTCGTTTTCCAAACGATTTCAACTTCCTATTCAACTTCTAATCAAAATTGAATATTCCATATCGTCGCCATATAAATGATAATATTTTCAAAACATAAGATTCTGAAATCAATTCCTTTTCACTATTCATTATAAAAATGAATAAAATCGACATAAATATCGTTCACGTCAAAATGGCATTAATCTAATCAACACGGCTTCCTATTTTTAAATATATTCGTGTCCATCCCAAATCAGACATCAAAATCATATTTTGATTCTTTTACTGAATATTATTTTTAAAAATATTCATTATTTTAAAATAATCGATATTTTAAAATATTCCTTCTTTCTGAACTGGAATCAGACACAGTCAATTACCTTATAATTTTATTTATAGGGATTTCACACAACAGATGTGTATAAAAACAATGAAAACAATAACCCATCATCCAGTATGCATTTTACACTGTATAAGCATTAAATATAAATATTTAATGCTTATAACAGTCTGTTAATCAATCGATTGACATACAACTAATTATTGGGATTAGGGTAAGTCATATATCATCCCAATACCGGTGTGGGGTTTCAATCAACAAATAATGAATTTTATTTATGCAGTGGGCGATGTGTAAAATTTATCGTCCCAATCAATATCAGTCAAATGTGTGTCCATAAACAAATTGTCCGATTTGTTTATGGATATTTATTTTATATACATGTTAAAAATTATATTTTTAACAATAAAATATTTATTCATTCCACATCACACAATCAATTTTCACAACACATCAATCAAACAAACAAGTCATCCATGGTCTGTGGACGACGGGTGTCGGGTGCTGCTAAGCACCGTCCGCAACCTAGTATATATTTCAACTAGAAAATAAAATAAAAGCGAGGAATTCTCACATTTGGGGTTCCACTACGCCGTTCTTTCTTTCTGAACAGTTTGGACTTTGTTTTGACTTCCATCGATGCCATCACTACCTTTTCCCACTGTTCACATTATAAATTACATTTTTACAATGGCATTTCATATATAAAAATCAAATCTTTATCGCCATCTAAATTATAAAAATCATATTTTTACTTCGCTACATATATGATAAAAATCACATTTTTATATCTAACGATCGTACTTTTATATTTCTACTACATATATAAAAATCACTTCTTTATATTCTCTATCATATAAAAGTCATATTTTTATAATATAAAAATCATATTTTTATTACTTTATAATATAAAAATCATATTTTTATTACTCTTAGAAATCGTATTTTTTTTATACAATCAAAAATCATATATTTCTATAATTAAAAATCTAATCTTTTTGTAAATAAAAATCCTATCTTTATATAAATAAAAATATAACCTTTTTATAAATAAAAATATAATCTTTCTATAAATAAAATATAATCTTTCTATAAATAAAAATATAATCTTTTTATATTTCAAAAATCTAATATCTTCTCACATTTCAAAATCTAATCTTTTTTCTTTTTTCACATTTCAAAATCTAATCTTTTTCCTTTTTCACATTTCAAAATCTAATCATTTTTCTTTTTTCACATTTCTATACTAGAGATAAACAAATAAAAATTGCATTTTTATACTAGAGATAAACAAATAAAAATTGCAATCTTATACTAGATTAATTTCCTAGAAGAAAATAGAATTAAACTCACATTCATTTCATGGACTGATTTGAAGGAAGGGGGTTTCTTTGCTGACGAAGTAGAGGGGGTTGTCAGATGGTCGCGGCTGGTAGGGTTGACTGGCGGTAGGCCTAGCGTGGCCGAAGGCGGCGGTTGGATGCTGGTTTAGGGTTTTCTGGCACGAGAGGCAGTGTCGGCGAGGGGCTGGTCGGACAGGGCACGGCGTCGCCTAGGGGAGGGGCGCGATAGGTGAGGCGGCGGTCTTCGGCAGTGGTGGGGGGTGAACGTCGGAGGAGGCTTCGCGTTTTTTTCTTTTCCCTTTTCTAAATCGAACGGCGGTTTTAACCGAGGAGGGAGAATTAGGTTTAGAGTTACTTATATTAATATACATATAATATTATTTTATTTTCTAAAAAGTGGATTTTTCGTTTGAACCCCAAATCGAACCCAACGACTGTCGCCCCTAGCCAAATACCCTGTTCCGAACACAATGGGATATATTTCGCAAGCCAATTCGATTGTTTCGCTTAGTTTTCATTAAATTTAAAATATAAATCCTTATATATTTAATTTAAACGTACGTTTTAATTTTCCGGGGCCACATAATGACTCTGAAAAATTCCAAAAAAAATTATTTCTAGCTTCATATTGACGATATGGTCCTAACAAAACTAATTTCATCAAATTCTGAGCCTATTTGAAAAATGGTCATTTTTTGGTCGATCGAAATTGACTAAAACTGTCAAAACACGTTTTACTTCGCCATGCTCACATATTGATTTCAAAAATTATGAAAATTGGAATCTAACAATAACTTGACATCCCGGATCCAACAAAAGTGGTTTCGTCGAAAAAGGAGGCCGTTTGCAAAATTTCCATTTTTAAGGGCCATAATTCCATAGCGACTATTCTGAATTTTCAACTGGGCATAACTTTTTATCCCCGCTATGAAATTTCAAATTTTCGAATTCGTTGGAAAGATATTTTCAAATAGATTCAAATACTTTTGGTTTTGCTAAAATCTGGTTTGTTTTGAATCCTGTACATTCATTTGAAATTTGCAATCGAATTTTCAAACTACCGCGCCATTTTAAGTTCCTTTTAAAATTAAAAATAAATGTTTATATTCTAACGACGATCTATACAAATATATACATTCTAACTCTATTCAAAATAAATTTCTCGTCGTTATTATTTAAAATAAATCATTTTAAATATTCAAAATTCACCTAAATTGCCAAAATAAAAATTTTAAATTGGCTCGGATTTCCCGGGTTGTTACAATCTCCCCCACTTAAAACTTTTTGTCCCCGAAAAAGAATGAATCTGAAAGTTGTTTTACTAACCAACTCAACTTTCATTATTTTCATTATGGCTTAAGTTCTTCAACTTTTCAGTTTCTAAGAACTATTCAAATTCTTCAAACTTTGGCTAACACCCTAAATTGTCGAAAAATTTCGCTATAAACTCCCCTGCACGGGAGCACCGAGAAAATCCCAAAATCGCCATACAGGCCTTTCCAATCCAAAAAGAAAAAGAAACAGCCAAGCGGATAGCCAATCGGCCCATAAATCATCAAAAACTCCAAGAAATACAATAAACATGTACCTATTTGTCGGGCATACAATTTTATTCTTCTGCTCTAGCCTCCTTATTATGACCTGTTCAATGTATACACATGCATATGCATGCAATTCCAAACAATTTTCCATACAGTTAAATATTTGGTACAATTTGGTTATATGTACCGTTCATGTACATATTAGTTTCAACAATCTCATTAGTTAAACTAATAATCAAACAACACAACCATCAATCAATTAGTGAATTATCGTTTTCAAACATATAACTTTAATACATAGTCAAAAATCATGTTTTTGTTGCAAAGTCACAACAATATATTCTAACTACATTTTGGTTCTCACACCAGTCAGTTGGAAATATATAGATATCCCCCTTTCAAAACTCGAACATAAATTCTGATGATGTTTCGAACCACCATCCGAGCATCCATGGGCGATTACAGTGTGATTCAATATTTATCCAGTATATTAAAACTTCAAATACACGCGGATTAGACCTATACACAAAATCTTTATATACTTGATTGTCCAGATCAATTTAAAATAAATATTCAAATACGTAAAATACGATTTAATTTTTTAAACAAAATTTGTTTTAAAAACATTACTCTTCACACTCGTTCTAGGATACTGCTGATCCCATCTCTAACGAGTCATTCTCATTGGATTTACAAATCCAATCTCTGATGAATTCTTTCATTTGGTTTTAACGTGTCTTGTTCTCGGAGCGCTGTAAACCAAAGCGCTGATACCACTGTAAGGACCCTGAACTTCCCCAATCTCCGAGGAGAAGAGGAAAAACGGATTGCCTTGAGGACAAGCCGGATCAGAATGCAAACAGAAGAACATTTCATTGCTTATTACAACAATTTCATCAAAATACAAGAATATACAGAGTATGAATAAATATTATACATCAGAAAATGTAAGAGATTTAAATTCATTACTACAGCGGAAAAATAATACAAAACACAACTGAAGGAGATATACGGATATAGAGCTTTCCGAATATCATTCCAGCTGTAAACCAGGATCCTGTGAATATAAATCTGTGAAACCAAAACTACTAGCTGCCCGTGTAGAAAATAGGGGCACCCAGAGTTTATGTTAAAACAATAAACTCCAGGTCAGTCATGTGACTGGTGTGAGAACTAAAACAGTTATTAATCTTTATTTTAAAGTTCGGTAAATCAAGGGACCACACCGTATAACACGGAACGAGTTCCCTCCCAAGAATACCAGTGCATAAAACAACAGCGCAATGCTAAGTAAAGAACAATGAAGCTATTATAAGACTCAGGTCCCATCACACAATGCAACGTAAGCTTGAGGATAGAGTTTTTACCTTATAATAGCCAAAAATATTTGGTATGTGAAATTTCTTCTTTTATTATTACTGTGAGTGTATAGTGTCGAAACAATTTCAATCATAAGTATCAATCATAGACGACATAAGTGCCTCATACCACTATGTCGCCATATATAAGATTATAACTAAATCTGAAATGTGTCGCATTGGAAATTGGATTTCCTTCTATGAACCAAGGCAAGGGATCATCCTTACCGCTTCGAGACAATCTAGCCCATGTCTCAGGATCAGAACGCATCGACCTTCAGGAGCCACAGGGCTGGTCCACACGGAGTGGATTAAAATGCCAGAACAATGCGTTTCCCCGCCCAACGGGGCGTAAATGAGCCAAACGACTCCATCGGTCCCGGATCGACCGATATAACCGAGGCGCCTCGCAATCCATCATCCACATAAGTAAAATGCCAGGGCATGTAAAACGCTGACACCACTCCTAGCTAGAAGGAAAGGCATGCCCTCCCTGGATCCTTCTCCCGTTTCTGGTCCACACCGGGGTGTGAGGCTCGCGAATTAACGCTACATAAAGCTACACTATATTAAAGCCGTGCTTTGATCATCAACTACAAGATTTTGCTTTTCAACAAAAGCCTTGATCATTTGCATCTCAACATGCCACACAGGCAATCCACGCTATGCAACCAATGTATATCAATTACACAGAATGAAATCCGATGTCAGACACACATCCATTTACAAGTCCGTTCTACGTCTGAACGAAACCGGAGGAACCTTATTCCTCGCATATCCATCGATCTCCAAGTACGTCTGGATGATCACCAACTGATTCCCTCCTCTTGGGTGTATAGCCCAATCAAGATTATCAGTAATTATCCAAACGACGTGAAGACCTCCGGTCTTCAAGTACCGTCTTCATCGTCGACTTATCGTTGATTCAGTTATGCAGAATGGGTATAAACCCGGCCTTTCTGAATAACTCGCGTATATAATAAACAAGTGTTATAAAACACAACATACGCCTCGTTCCAATCCAGAATATTCCTTTATTCATATATTCTTATATTTTGGGAAAGGTTCCCGTTAATTTTATCAAAGATAAATTCTTTAAATTTATTCTTCAATCTTCTTTTGAATATCAATTCAAACCAAATTATGGCTTATCCAAACTAGTCGGGATTTACGAACCTTACCGAAGTAATCACTTGTTAAATTTCCCAACCCCAACCTATTCATCCCATGGAGTAAAACTGGTAACACTTCATATCTAACACCACAGTGTTATCGGTAAATTCAATTACCATTTCACGTTCAAATCTAATTAAAGATTTAACTATTGCTTGGAGCAAAACTGTTGATACTCCATTCTCGATCATTTCTTGAATTTGATAATTTTAGTTATCAAGTTCACCTTTCAATCTATTTAAAGATTCATTAAAACTCCACTTGGTTTTAATCTTCCCAAAAATTAATATTAATGATTGTTTAACTGGGTTAAAGGACCAATGTCATTTAAAACACGGTCCGCGATAAACTCAAAATCATATTCTATTCCATCAGCCTATAACCGTAAATTAGCAAGTGAACAATTCCCTAAGTAATAACCTCGAAGGCCAAAAGCAACATCAGATCAATACCTAAGAAACCATTTAACTTAACTAATTTCCAGTCAGTTTCTGATTTTCTTAACTCCGTTGGATCTAAGAGCAGTATTATTAAAGATACCAATCACAAAAACTCAAAATCGCATTCCATTAACGATGGAATCTTCATGGAAAACAAATCGATATATATAATCGATATAAACTTCCAAATCCGACTAATAATATAAATGGAATAATGACAAAGCCTTTTAAATTCCATATATATTGGCAGTCCTCATCCACAGAAATTCATTTCGATTATTACCAAATCGAATTCCATTCCATTCCAATTTATTTTATTAAATTGGAAAACTTTACTTTGGAAAATCTCCTTTAAATCTTAACAAAAGATTTATACATTCCAAATCACATTTCACCGTAAATCGGGTTAAAGAACGAATGTCGTTAAAACACAGTTCACAACAAACCCAATTCACATTCCATTAATTACCGGGTTAAAGAACAAGTGTTATTTAAAACACCGTTCACGATAAACTCGAAAATCAATTCCAATTCAATTCCAATTAAATATAATCAATTGGTATACTTCATTAAATCTAGATAAAAGATTTAATCTTTTTCTCAACTGGGTTTAAGAACAGTGTTAATGAAGACACCATTCACGACAAAGCCAAATCCAATTTGATATTAATTACAAGGCTCTGAATAGAAAATATATTGGCTTATATTCAATATCAAATTCTACGACCAACAAATATCGTATTGGAAATAACGATATAAATATATCTTTCAAATTTCCATAACAATATCTGTATAATCACGTAATTCAACATCGAAATATTCCAAAGACAATTTCGATTCAAATCCATTTCCAATTTATATATTGGAAATTCTGGTTATTTTTAAAACCATTTCAAATCCAATCTATTTATTTTAAAAATAATTGAATTATAATTCTAGTTCAAAACTAGCTCGTTTCGATGAAAATCTATTTTTATCTTTTCAAATATTGAAATTTTCATCCCAATTCTTTCCAAATCATTTCTTATGATTTTACACTAATTATTGATATTTATAATAATTTTATCAAGGCCCGTACAGTCGATTTCCATAAACGGCCATTGAATTGCACTTACAACGACCTTTTCCAAATTTTATTTGGACATAATTCCAAATCCAACCATTAGATTTCTAATTTCTTGTATTTGTTATAAAGCTCTTTTCGATACGAACCCAACGGTTCTGGTTTTAGGAGAATCCGACGGTCGGATCTCCCGAAATGTCCATTCGAAGTCAATGGTAGAAATTCGCGAACTGCCGCAGCACGGCGCGTTCTATTCAGGCCATTATATTATATATATAATATATATTTCTTTGATTTCCATTTAAAACATATTTTATAAATCATTTTAAATTCATTTTCAAAACGATTTCAACTTCCTATTCAACTTTTAATCAAAATTGAATATTCCATATCATCGATATATAAATGATAATATTTTCAAAACATTAGATTTTGAAATCAATTCCTTTTCACTATTGATTATAAAAATGAATAAAATCGATATAAATATCATTCACGTCAAAATGGCGTTAATCTAATCAACACGACTTTATATTTTTAAACATATTCGTGTCCATCCCAAATCGGACATCAAAATCATATTTTGATTCTTTTACTGAATATTATTTTTAAAAATATTCGTTATTTTAAAATAATCATTATTTTAAAATATTCCTTCTTTCTGAACTGGAATCAGACACAGTCAATTATCATATAATTTTATTTATATGGATTTCACACAACAGATGTGTATAACAACAATGAAAACAATAATCTATCATCCAGAGTGCATTTTACACTGTATAAGCATTAAATATAAGTATTTAGCGCTTATAACAGTCTGTCACTCAATTGATTGACATACAACTAATTATTGGGATTAGTGTATGTCATATATCATCCCAATACCCATGTGAGGTTTCAATCAACAAATAATGGATTTTATTTGTGCGGTTGGGTGATGTGTAAAATTTATCGTTCCAATCAATATCAGTCAAATGTGTGTACATAAACAAATTGTCCGATTTGTTTATGGATATTTATTTTATATACACGTTAAAAATTATATTTTTAACTATAAAATATTTATTCATTCCACATCACACAATCAATTTTCACAACACATCAATCAAACAAACAAGTCATCCATCGGATGCTGCTAAGCACCGTCCGCATCCTAGTATATATTTCAACTAGAAAATAAAATAAAAGTGAGGAGTTCTCACATTTGGGGTTCCACTCCGCCGTTCTTTCTTTCTGAACAGTTTGGACTTTGTTTTGACTTCCGTCGATACCATCACTACCTTTTCCCGCTATTCACGTTAAAAATTACATTTTTACAATGGCATTTCACATATAAAAATCAAATCTTTATCGCCATCTAAATTATAAAAATCATATTTTTACTTCGCTACATATATGACGAAAACCACATTTTTATATCCAATGATCGTACTTTTATATTTCTACTACATATGTAAAAATCGCATCTTTATATTCTATATCATATAAAAATCACATATTTTTATTTCTATAATATAAAAATCATATTTTTATTACTTTATAATATAAAAATCTTATTTTTATTACTCTTAGAAATCATAATTTTTTATACAATCAAAAATCATATCTTTCTATAATTAAAAATCTAATCTTTTTGTAAATAAAAATCCTATTTTTATATAAATAAAAATATAACCTTTTTATAAATAAAAATATAATCTTTCTATAAATAAAAATATAATCTTTCTATAAATAAAAATATAATCTTTTTATATTTCAAAAATCTAATCTCTTCTCACATTTCAAAATCTAATCTTTTTTCTTTTTTCACATTTCAAAATCTAATCTTTTTTCTTTTTTCACATTTCAAAATCTGATCTTTTTTCTTTTTTCACATTTCTATACTAGAGATAAACAAATAAAAATTGCATTTTTATACTAGAGATAAACAAATAAAAGTTGCATTTTATACTAGAGATAAACAAATAAAAAATGCATTCTTATACTAGATTAATTTCCTAGAAGAAAATAGAACAAAACTCACATTCATTTCATGGACTGATTTGAAGGAAGGGGGTTTCTTTGCTGACGAGGTGGAGGGGGGATGTCAGATGGTCGCAGGTGGTAGGGTTGACCGGCGGCGGGCCCAGCGTGGCCAGAGGCGGAGGTTGGATGCTGGTTTAGGGTTCTTCTGGTGTAAGAGGCAGCGTCGGCGAGGGGCTGGTCGGACTGGGCGCAACGTCGCCTAGGGGAGGGGCGCGACAGGTGAGGGGCGGTCTTCGGTGGTAGTGGAGGGTGAACGACGGAGGAGGCCTCGCGTTTTTTTCTTTTCCCTTTTCTAAATCGAATGGCGGTTTTAACTGAGGATGGAGAATTAGGTTTAGAGTTATTTATATTAATATACATATAATATTATTTTATTTTCAAAAAAGTGGATTTTTCGTTCGAACCCCAGATCGAACCCAAGGACTCTCGCCTCTAGCAATACCCCCATTCCGAACACAATGGGATATGTTTCGCAAGCCAATTCGATTGTTTCTCTCGGTTTTCATTAAATTTAAAATATAAATCCTTATATATTTAATTTGAACGTACATTTTAATTTACCGGGGCCACATACTTACTCTGAAAAATTCCTAAAAAATAATTTCTAGCTTCGTATTGACGATACGGTCCAAACAAAACTAATTTCATCAAATTCGGATACCGTTAGAAAAATGGCCATTTTCTGGTCGATCGAAATTGACTAAAACTGTCAAAACACGTTTTACTTCGCCACGCTCACATATTGATTTCAAAAGTTATGAAAATTGGAATCTAACAATAACTTGACATCTCGGATCCAACAAAAGTGGTTTTGTCGAAAACGGAGGTCGTTTGCAAATTTCCATTTTTAAGGGCTATAATTCTATAGCGACTATTCTGAATTTTCAACTGGGCATACTTTTTATCCCCGCTATGAAATTTCAAATTTTCGAATTCGTTGGAAAGATGTTTTCAAATAGATTCAAATATTTTTGGTTTCGTTAAAATCCGGTTTGTTTTGAATCCTGTACACTCGTTTGAAATTTGAAATCGAATTTTCAAACTACCGCGCCATTTTCAATTCCTTCTAAAATTAAAAATAAATATTTATATTCTAACGACGATCTATACAAATATATATATATATTCTAACTTTATTCAAAATAAATTTCTCGTCATTATTATTTAAAATAAATCGTTTTAAATATTCAAAAGTCATCAAAATTGGCAAAATAAATTTTTTAAATTGGCTTGGAATTCCCGGGTTGTTACAGGCACGACTTGATTCATTGGAGGCACATGCATTGTTTTAGACGCACGCGACATGAGTAGCCAACGGCATGGTCGCCAGTGGCATAAGGAGCCAATGTCATGGTTAGTTGAGGTATGAAGTTAAAGTTGTCCAACGACATGACTTTGTATAGATGATCCACCGCAGCGCGTCTTGGTATGAATGTCTGAACTAAATCCGTTTATATGACTTGACTGCATAAATGACATGTAGCTGGTGAACGCCATGAGTTCATTGATATGGTCTTGCTATGCATGTTACCATCATTTGCTTCTCTCTTGTCACGTGTTTTCACTTTGGATGTCCCAAACAAACCGCAGTAGGATCCCTTGCGCTTTGAATTGTGGAACGTCATGGAAGAATCTTGCATGAACTGGTGCCAAGTCACTTTATCATGTAGTTTAATGCTGCATTTGACGGTTTGAATTCATGTCGCATTTGCATGACATGACTTTATATTAACGACATGTCTGTATTAGCGACATGATTGTATATATTCTCCTATGGACTGACTTATATTATTCTGAGCGACTCAGTTACTTATATGTAGTCCATGTGTTCATGCGTTATATTTCATGACGGGTTGACAACTTTGAGCTATGTCGTGTTAATGACCCATAGCCACCTTGTACGCACGACTTTGAACCATGTCATTTGCATGGTCTTGGGGACTTAAATAATATTTCTCCGGAAAACATGAGTATGTTGTGATCCACGACTTAATGAAAGTTGTTTGTATGACATGACTCAACCCGCGCCGACGAATTGGTTATTCAACTCATGCCAGCGACTTGGTGTTGTCTGGTCTTAACGACTTGATACCACGACGTTAGAATGATATTTTGTAAAACTGTCTAGTCATATCGTCAACATATTTTTTCTGAACCACATTTTTATAACAAGTTTAACATTTGCCCCTCGAAGCTTGTATTTTTTGCTTGCGAGAAATGCGGGCTTCGAAATGAGCATTATTAATATAATTCGCACTGAGATCTAGTTGTAACTTTTTGTTTGCTATGGAAAATCATGCTTTGAATTTATACATTTCATGCTACCTGTTCTATTCAGATTGGAACCTCGATTTGAGTTTTCGAGGCTAGAGCGACTACAGCTTTTGGATTTTAAGCGGATCAGTCTTTGGCTATTCCTTATTCTCTTGATAATTCCCAAAAAGATGCCATTTTGTGCTAACTCAATATGTGCACTTAATTAGCATTCCTGAATTTGATGTAAGATTGAGTAAGAAAGAAGAATTTTCCGATTGTCTATTTTTAGGCATGCTGTAGTGGCTCAGTTGGATTTAGAAATCCGAACTTGAATTTGCTTTGACACCATGGATCATCCTGGGATATATAAAATTTTAATCTCTGTTTCACGACGGCTTGCCCTAGTGTTTAATTATTGCTCAATCTTCTTTTTATATCTCATATTGAATTTGTTGACGAATATTAGCTTAAATTTCTTTGAGAAGTTGTACTACTCCATTAGATTTGAACCATGCCATATTCGCACAGTTTCCCTTTCTAAGCATTGCTTATCTTCAAATTTGAAGCAAAATATCATCGGTTTTTCCTGAGATATTTTTGGTTGGAGCTTTGGAGATGAGGAAGCCTTTGCGTTAAGAGATTCTAATTGGGCTTCCCAGATTTATTTTTATTGGTGCATTGAGTTTACCGACATATCGAGTGTATCGATTTTGCCGAAATTTTCAAATGCCCCATTTTTGAAGGCAAGATCAAGCAAAATGTATTGGCTTCTTTGATGGTAAGAAGTTGATTTTTGGCTTATTACAATGTCATGATAGACCCGTGGTATTTTCTCCGGCATTATTCAACCCTTATGTGGTTGTGCTGCCTTTATACCATGGGCCATCATGAATCGCAAAAACTCAATGTGATTAGTTTGTCGGGTTTCCTTAATCGTAGTTGACGTGCTAGAAGCTTCGACTTTGTAAGTGAATGCTACTTGAGCTTGCTAATATGCATGGAGCTCCTGAGCTTTGTCAATACAATAGGAATCCCGACTTTACTGACTGGTTTGGTGCTTCTACTTAGAGAGGTGGACCTTCTATGTCAGCGCAAAGGTCTGACGCGAAGGATTTTGATTTTCCCTTGCTATGGAGGGTTTGCCCTTGCTATGGAGGGACTTTTAAATTTGCCTTTGCTATGGGGGGATTATAAATTTACCCTTTCCATGAAGGGATTTTAAATTTACCCCTGCTATGGGGGATTTTAAATTTTACCCTTACTATGAAGGGATTGCCCTTGCTATGAAGGGACTTTTAAATTTTACCCTTACTATGGAGGAACTTCCCTTGCTATGGAGGGACTTTTAAATTTACCCTTGCTATGGAAGATTTTTAATTTTTGCCTCTACTATGGGAAGACTTTAAATTTACCCTTGCTATGAGGGATTTTAAATTTACCCTTGTTATGGAGGGATTTTTAAATTTTGCCTCTACTATAGGAGGACTTTGATTTACCCTTACTATGGAGGGATTTTAAATTTACCTTGCTATGGAGGGATTTTTAAATTTTGCTCTACTATGGGAGGACTTTGATTTTCCCTTGCCACGGAGGGACTTTATTTTGCCTCTGCTATGGAAGGACTTTGATTTTTGTGCAATTCCACAAGCTGGCCATCAGTCATCGTGTCGAATATGCTTAACTATAGTAAGCGATCACAGCCGGACTGAGAGGCTCTGTTGACAAAACTTTGCAGGGTTTGTGTCATTCCGTAGGGTGAACATTAGTCCTCGTGTATCGAATACACTTATTCATAGTAGGCGATCGCAGCCGGACCGAGGGGTTCTTTCGAACGTCAGACATCGTGTCAGATTCACCTTGTTATAGTTGGTCATCGCATCTAGACTGGGAGGTTATGACATTTTGAGATTTGCAAAGGTTTGCGTCATTCCGTGGAGAAAACGTCGACCTCCTGTTGGATGCACTTGACTATGGCAAGTGGCCGCAGGCGGGCGCGGGCTTCCCCTTGGAATTTGCAACCTCTGGCGTTGACTTCGCATCCGCTTGCTGAACTCTACACCGTTTGACTATTGGCAACTCCTCTCGCTTACTCTCCAAGGTGGTGCTTTTAATCGTTACATTTATGTATGCTTGACCTTTTTTTCCACTCGTCGCTTGAGTTGGTGTTATTGGGGTTGCCACATTGCATCGGGTTTCGAGGAAGTAAGCGTTTGTTGGATCGCCTGTAATAAGGAATCGCCTTTTAGCAAATTTTGATTTATCGAAAATGTTGCAAGAAAGAGATTTACTCAGGCAAATATGCTTTTAGTCACATAGCTAATCATCGGGGTATCACTTGCAAACTATTACAGACTGTTTGCAAGAAGTTTTGAATATAATAGAAAGTAAAGAATGAAGTAAAGCATTAAATAAAGCAGGAAGTAAAGCAGTGGCGATGGTGATCGCTTATTCTAAGACATTGAAATTAGAGCACCACTGGTTGTCAGTAGATGATTGGCTTCAGTTTGGTTTGAGCAGGAGCTTCGTCACTTGATGCCCCTTGCGCCTGGGGAGTCGGAGCAATGTTCGAGGATTGTGGATTTTTCACATACTCTTGTAGCCTGTTTTTCCTAATCAGATCCTCGATAAGGTTCTTCAAGTGCCGACATTCATTAGTGGTATGACCAGGCTGGTTATGCAACCTACAGAACTTTCCCGAGTTCGTCGCTTTATCGCCTACCCTTATTGGATTAGTTTCACATATTCTTCAGAGTCCTTTGTAGCATGATAGATATTTTCAGGAGTGTCATCCAACAGCGTTAGCTTTGGTGGGTTGAGAAGGCGAATCTTCTTATAATCTTTGTTGTTCTTTCCATCGTTAGCGCACTTTTTCCCCTGAGTATTCTTTTGATTATACTGAGTAGCAGCATTTTTAGGTGCTTCAAGAGGTTGGTTAGCATAATAATCTGAAGGGGCATAGGATTATTGTCCACTCTCATATACTCCTCGGCTTTTTTATAGAATTTCTCAAGCATGTTTAGTTCTTTCATTTTAATCCATCCACCAAATTCGCTCTTCTCATTTATGGCGCCGATTAGAGACATGAGGATTATGCGAGGTTCTGGATTTCTTACTTCGGACAAAGCAACGTTGAATCGACCGAGAAAATCTTTAACGGTTTCCCTTGGATTCTGCTTCATTGCTGAAAGTGTTATAGCATCCTTGGCTTTGGTAGCATACAAGCAGAACTATTCTTTGAACTTTTTAGTCAAGTCAGAGAACCGATCTACGGACTTAGGTGGTAGCTTTGTAAACCATAGTGACGCAGCACCTTCTAAGTAGAGAGGAAAGTATAAGCATCTCATCCCGTTTATTGCCTTTGCTGCGCTCATATGACACTCGTACTTGAACAGAAAGTATTTAGGATCCACAAGGCCGTTCTACGGAGGCAAAGTTGGAGGATTGAACTTCCTTGGGCACTCCGTTTCTCGAATTTTCTCGGTAAATGGAGTCCTATCAAGAGAGAAATCCGAGTCTCTTTCATTGTCGCTACGAGCTAGATTCTTCTTCATGATTTGTTCTATCATATCCGAGATGTATTCTCCAATGTTACGCCGCTCTGCGAAGCTAAGCTCTTTACCAAATGTTCGTTTAGGCATACGATCCTGGTTAGAGAGCTTAGGTCCTTTACTTTTCCGGCGAGGAGGTGCCCTTGTGACGGGGCTAGTAAGATTTTGAATATTTCCCTCGGAATGATTCTTAGCTCTCGGCTTTAAGTCTTCGACGTTAGATTTGTCTTTATCGCTCAACCATTCATTATCATCTTCCATGTTGTCGTTGTGATTACGGTCAAAAGCGAATGAAGTGGCATTCTCTTCGAGATCTACATGGACCTTTTGAGGTGGTGGATTTGGTCAAGCGTTAAAAACAACATCAAGTTTTTCCATCATCGCCTTGGTAAAGCATCCATTCGTTGGTTCATATTGGCAATGACGGCGTCTAGTTCAGATTTAGATACTCTGGCTCCACCTATTGAGTTTTCTTCAACTTCGAAGCGGTGTAACCTCATTAGCAACATTGTCGGTCTCTCCAACGGTTTTTCTTGTAGTCTTCTTTGACTTAGCTATTATCTCAGAGAAGGTTTAGAACTTTAACACAAGGCTCTTAAGATTGGGAGAAGTGCGAACGTGGCCCCACGGTGGGCGCCAAATGTGTAAGCCAAAATTGGTTCACAAAACTAAAGATGCTTTTGAAGCACTTCACCCAATTGTTAGATTAGAAAGTGGAGCCACATAATTCAAAATAAAGATCAAAAAGTAGAATACGTCCACTTTGGCAATTGTTTTCAGTATCACACTCAAGTTTACAGAAGACATGATTTCTCTCATATTGTCCATCTCTATCTTTTATCTCTTTTTACCATCTAGATTTCACTTGAATTTGCAAAGGAACCAGTGAGATCTCTTGCTTTGTGATGGTGAATGTGTGAGTCTTCGATCACTTTAGCAATTGAACGACTTCATGGATTCCATAGTCATTTAGCGATAGACCTAGGCTTTAAAGAGGATTAGTGGAGATTAGCTTAGCTTGGATTGAACTTGAGAGAGAATTAATGGTGTTTGGAGAAGATTAGATCCATTTGTTGTTGAAGAGAAGTTGGTTTTTCCTTGGAATCCATTAATGAAGCTTGGAATGAAGTTTGAAGTGATGGAGAAATGATTTGACAGCCCTTCGGGGTAAAATTTTCGGTCCCTTTCCAAGTGAGATATAATGGGGTATTTATAGGAGTGTTTTATGGGTAGTGGTACACTTGTGAATATGTGTATACAGCTAGAATTTTGCACTCATATGGTTGGCCATGCGATATTGTGGCATACGGCATGACAATATGCAGCATAAATAAGTTCCGCGCCATGCGATTTGCTTAGAAGTGGGACCAATGCCATGCTTTTTCAAAGAGCCATCGGCGTGTTAAGAATATAACATGCGGCCTGGTCACGTCCAGTTGTTGACAGGTTGGCATGCAATTGGCGGTATGGACCATAGCAGCACAACTTGTTTTAACTGGGATGCGACATGCTTTGTTTTACAGTTGGCATGATTATATTGTTGGGGTTTTGTGCGCAGCGGAAGTTTTGACAAAACACCCAAAAACAAAATGAATCTTTTTCACCCAATCACTTGAAGATGAATGTGATTGAATAACAAACAACAACACAAAAAAATATTGAAAATATGAACACACGATATTCCACCCAACCACCCTCTTTATTGATTCACCAAAACATTGTTTACAACCGATCTCAACTATCACTAAACAAGCACAACTAGAATCAATAACCTTATCGAGAAATAGGTAGAGAATATCTAATGGCTAAACAATTTGAGGAGAAAGATAATGAAGAACAATGACAAATTTTTCCACCACATAATGAAGATATCATGTAGGCCTTTTATAGAGTAACTTGTCACCCAAATTATCCTCATATATCTCAAATATATCCACATATATCTATTTGGATAAGCACCAAACAATCCTTGCCTTCATTTTCAAATATCCCACAAAAGTAGCAACAAATATCTCCACCAAAAATGGATCCACATAGAAAATTTGTTGCCTACAATTTTGTGATTTGCGTATCACAAATCTCAACACTCCACCTTGATACCAAATCACAACATCTCCTCCACTCAACACTAGCCAACTTAGCTCTCACTTTCAACCTTCTTTTCTCAATTAACATCATTACAAACCTCCACCATCGCCCACAAATGGTGCACCTCCCTCATCGTGCACCACGCCAATAGCGATCTTCAAAAGCGTTTGTAATACCACAAAGACCTCCATCTTGTCTTTGTGGATTTCACAACTCGACATCCGTCTTCCGCTTGACATGATCTCTTCATCTCCGAATCCCTCGAGCATCATCAACATCTAGACCCTTGTTGATACCATGATCCTCCACCTTAGGACCATCAGCAGTGACCATATTAACCTCTCCACCTTGCTGTGGACTAGGTTCTTCAACCGTCACCCGCCTTCCACTGTTGACCACTGAACCTACCAAACTATATAGGTTCCCCTCCTCCAAAACTCCTCGCATCATCACACGACCACCCTTCTTCACTCTTAAAACTCCACCTCGAGTCTCAAAAGTGCAACCGCGGCGATCTAACTGACCGAGAGATATGAGGTTATGCGAACAAGTGGGTATGTGCCTCACACCGGCAACTTCTCTCTCCACTCCATCATGCATCCGAAACCTAACAGCTCCAACTCCACAAATTGGTAGCTCTACTCCATTGGCCGTCTTTATCATGCCAACACTCTTCTCATACGAAGAAAAACTTTTCACATCTCGACATATGTGAAAACTGGCTCTTGAATCCATCTTCCAAGGCTCCACAACACTAAGTAGGACATCACATGAAGAATTGCCTTCGGTACCTTCAGCAAAGCCTGCCTGTGCCTCATCACTATTATTATCACATTGCGCCTTCTTCTTCTTCATATCTCGTATATATGAATAGCAATCATTGCGCTTGTGACCTTTCTTACCACAATAATGACAAAAGATAGCACATTTCTTCTTCCTTGTATCTTTACCTGAGTCCCTTGCTACCATCGCCTCAGTTTGAACCGATTTCAACTCCGACCCTTTTTTCCTTAGCTCCTCATTCAAAAGACTGCTTCGAACCGTTTCCAAAGAGATAGTTCCATTTGCATTGGAATTACTCAATGAAACAACCAAAGTCTCCCAGCTTTCCAAAAGAGAACTCATCAACAAAAGAGCCTGCAACTCATCATCAAAATTGACCTTCATGTTTGCCAATTGATTGATGACATCTTGAAACTTGTTCAAATGCTCTGCAACAGACTTCTCCTCATCCAATCGAAGTTGCACCAACTTTCGAACCAGAAAAGCCTTGCTTGTAGCACTCTTTGACTCATACAGCGATAGTAATTTGTCCCACAACGCCTTTGCGGATTCACAGCTAGCCACATGGTGGAACACAGAATCATCCAAATATTGGCGAATCAATGCAATCGCCTTTTTGTTCATTTTCTTCCACTTTCCCTCATCCATATTCGAGGGCTTCTCCCCATTTTCATCAAAGGGATCATGCAAATCATTGAGATATAGAACGTCCTCCAACTTCGGCTTCCATATACTCCAATTCCTCCCATTCAAAATAGCCATCTTCGACAACGTCATCATCTCCGACATCAAAAAAATCAATTTTTTTCAAACAAAAAATCAATTTTTTTTCAATCCAACAAACACTCCAAGCTATGCGGTGATCTGAGCTCTGATACCAACTGTTGGGGTTTTGTGCGCAGCGGAAGTTTTGACAAAACTCCCAAAAACAAAATGAATCTTTTTCACCCAATCACTTGAAGATGAATGTGATTGAATAACAAACAACAACACAAAAAAAATATCGGAAATATGAACACACGATATTCCACCCAACCACCCTCTTTATTGGTTCACCAAAATATTGTTTACAACCGATCTCAACTATCGTTAAACAAACACAACTTGAATCAATAACCTTATTGAGAAATAGGTAGAGAATATCTAATGGCTAAACAATTTGAGGAGAAAGATAATGAAGAACAATGACAAATTTTTCCACCACATAATGAAGATATCATGTAGGCCTTTTATAGAGTAACTTATCACCCAAATTATCCTCATATATCTCAAATATATCCTCATATATCTCAAATATATCTATTTGGATAAGCACCAAATAATCCTTGCCTTCATTTTCAAATATCCCACAAAAGTAGCAAAAATATCTCCACCAAAAATGGATCCACATAGAAAATTTGTTGCCTACAATTTTGTGACTTGTTTTAACTGGGATGCGACATGCTTTGTTTTACAGCTGGCATGATTATATATGTCCCACAACATAATTATATGGAATGAATTACGTAGTAACTTAATCCGTCCTTTTTATACGATGGCATGAAGCATTCAACCATCCAAGAAAACATAGCTGCTCCAAGTATATGCCACGTGAACTGGTGCCAAGTCACTTTATCATGTAGTTTAATGCTGCATTTGACGGTTTGAATTCTTGTTGCATTTGCACAACATGACTTTGTATTAACGACATTACTATATATACCCTTCCATGGCCTGACTTGCATTATTTTGAGTGACTCGGTTACTTGTATCTAGTCCATGTGTTCATGCGCTATATTCCATGACATGTTGACAACTTCGAGCTATGTCGTGTTAACGACCCATAGCCATCTCGTACGTACGACTTTGAACCATGTCATTTGCATGGCCTTGGCGACTTGAATAATATTGCTCCGGACGACATGAGTATGTTGCGATCCACGACTTGATGAAAGTCATTTGTATGACATGACTCAACACGCGCAGACGAATTGATTATTCAAATCATGCCAACGACTTGATGTTGTGTGGTCTTAATGACTTAACATATTTTTTCTGAACCACATTTTTATAACGGGGTTAACACTTAGCTAATTTTTTTTTCATAGGAACTCATATCACCGGCATATATAGAAAGATTTGATAACTTAAGCTCTCTAAAACCTATTGATAATAAATATGACTGGAAAATCAGAGTTCGAGTTTTTAGAATCTGGGAAAGTTACAGCAATAAAGGTGACAAGGAATATCTAGGAATAAATCTCCTATTGTTAGATGACAAGGTAAATAATTATGTTTAAACAGTTTGTTCTTTATATATATATATATATATATATATATATATATATATATATATATATATATAGCAATCTCATAATTATTCATTTTTTTTCAAATGTTTTTTGTTGCATATCATAGCATATTCGAATTCATGATTTTATACCGGCAAATCATGTTGAATACTTAAAGGACAAGTTGGAAGAAGGACAAATATACATTCTACGCAATTTGTGTCTCAAATCCTACAAACCGGAATCTACAAAACCTATCTGCAACGATCTACAGATTTGGTTAACAAGACGTACCAAGGTAGCTAAATTATTGATTTATGAGATGATGATACGGGAAAATGGATTTGATTTCTTTGATACTATTGATGTGAAAGAGTTATCACTAGCACTACTACAAAAGTGAGCATATTCGGCATTAGTTTTATGTGGCCGTATATCGAAAAAGCATTACCGTATGTCATTTTTTAAAATAGGCAACACCAGAGGGGCATGACATCCGCGGTCGTTGCATTAGCCCTCTAAGGCAACGCTTTTGCCCATCTACTGCCGCGGAAACAAAATATTGCATTATAACCCTATTCCAATAGTATTAGCAAGTAATGCAATAAAACACAGCGTTGCCTTAAGCATAAGTTAAAGCATGACTTCCAGATCATGGTAGTGAGGGCTATGTCAACTTCCACATAAGATGCCCATGTGTCACACGCCACATCAGTTATCCACGTCAGCTGCCCACGTGTCACACGCCACTTCAGCTGTGGGGCCCACGTGCCATGTGGAATTGATAATATTTTATTTAATGCAACACCACTGTATTATGTAATGCAACACCATTATCTTGAAATGCAACATCAGAAAAAAGTAAATGCAACAGCAGAACACGACAAATGCTACATTAGAAGAAAGCAAATACAACGTTTTAATTAAAAATTCTGCAATACCAGTTTTGTACATAGAATAAAACAATCCAAAACATTCATCATCGCATTCAAATCATCTAAAATATTTTACAAATCATACTAATTCTTAAAATATACCATAAGTGCCAACACATATGATCATGTACATAATTTAAAAGTACAATTCAAATATTCTACATACCACACACATACCATCCAAAACATTCATTCTTCAATTGTAGGAGTACCAGTGTCAATCTCCATCACTTATTGTGGTGCCACTTTAATTGTTCAGGAACAACATGCCATTTGATGTAGAATCATGATTACAAATGATACTCAGTTAGTTGAACTGAAGGAGTGCATTACCATGAAAATAAAGAATTCTAAAACTGTTGACAAAGCACAACTAAAAGCAAGTATACATTACAAATGATCCAATAGAGTAAAAAAAATTACGTTACAAACCATAAGAAAATGTTTGATTAAGGTATGCATAAACTTTCAAAAAAATAGCTTATTTTTTATAACGTAAATTGTGGATAAACTGAAGTTCCTGCATTTAAAAGAAGAAAGTCAAAGAATGTGTAATATTGAGGTGTATCAACTAAATAAAGTAGCAGATGTAAATATAATATACCTTTACCAAATGGCATCAAACTGAATAAACATAAAAGGTTGAACTACATTAGATCCTAGTAGATCAATATAGCAATTGTTTCAATCATATTAGGTTGAAGCCTAGTTGTAGTTCACTTTTTGCACCATATTTATAAGCATATCTCAAGATGCATCTATAAACTCTCAAGTCCAAGACAAAAGACCATAATTATGTGTATAGGGATATATATTATAATAATAAAAACAAGAAATAATAAAAAATTATGGAATATATACATTCATGAATTTACCTCGCCATATAATATGAAGGTAATAATGTTGTTTTCATGTCATGAAAGACAACTTGATTTGTTCCTTACATAATCTTCTGTGGAACCTATAATTCTTGTTTTCTCTTGATTTTCTCCCATATACAAGTTATGTATATATATCTGACAATTACAAACAAAGTAAATGGGATTATAGCGTGATGTGCTCCATTACAATTCATTATTTAAGCTAAAGCTTCCAACTTTTTAAACCACAAATAACCATTCAAAAGCTACGGCCTTTTTGTTCACCATATACCAATGATCAATGATTATTTATGAACATATTTATTCTTCTAGATTCTTTGCACAATTCATGATCTTTGGTTAAAAAATTTGTTTGAATTACCATTTAAATGGCTATGGCTCAGCAGGTGTTCATTGCTTGCAAGATTCAATAATGAACAGAAAGGCGGAATATCAAACATCAAAAGTGTAAAGGATTAATTAGTATTTTTTTGCTATAGATATGGAATGCTGAATATTTGGATGGTATTATCATAATGTATTTATATGATTTTGATACATTATTAATTAACAAATGAAATCCTAACATTTGTTGAACTTCAATATTGCAAAAGAAATGACATTGAAATCTATGATCTCTTTAACATATTTTCTTTGACAATGTACATACATGGTGAAAGGTTTAAAACATGATAAAGCAATCATGACTGTATTGACTAGCTTTCATATTATATTTTAGTATCTAGCTATTCGAGATATGATCAGATATAGTTTCGAGTTCCACAATATTTTAGTTATGTCTAACCTTCTATTCATTATGTATATTCGGATGAGATAAACAGCTGAGTAAATTTGCATCAGAAACCTGGTGTTATAAACGGATACAATACAAGCAAGAAAACTCACCTCAAATCTTGGACTGTTTAGTGATCTTGAACCGCTCAGCATGGAATGAACCAGACATATCAGTTCTTTCATAAGTATGAGATCCAAAGTAGTCTCCTTGGGCCTAAACCATATTAGCAAGAACACTCTCCCTACTATATGTATCAAAATAAGCTAAACTCGCAGACATGCCTGGAGTGGAAATGCCGGAGTTAACAACAAGGCAAATAACACAACAAGATTGAAGGGTTTGGGCGACTTGGTGATAGTGTCATTGATTTTTGAATATTAGGATGATCAGTAAATGCAAAAATTGGAGGGTTTGGGCGACTTGGTGATAGCAATGATGCCATGTAACCATGCTTTGTGTATACAAATATAGCGTCTACAGCAAGCTTATTAGCTGCAAATATGACAGCACTAAGAATTTGTTACAAGAAAACCATCCACTATGTATGCTGTAACTTGTGAGTAATAGGAGTCTGAATTTATAGTAACAGGTAATTATTTTACGTGGTTTTATATCAAACACCCTTAGGCAAATCTTAATTCAAGGGATTAGTAGATAATTTATAGTTTAAATGCATGCTCTATTTTCTAATAGCTTGTAACATATTTCAACATCATAATGTAAATTCTTATGCTAATATCACATGCATGTATTACAAACTATAAACTCATATAATCCTAAAACCATTCTAAGTCACTAAAAAGGATAAAACAGACTTACCCAATTCTACAGCACTACAACAAATCTGCTTAGAATAACTATAAACTCATATAATCCTAAAACCATTCTAAGTCACTAAAAAGGATAAAACAGACTTACCCAATTCTACAGCACTACAACAAATCTGCTCAGAAATGAGGTCAGGCAATGAACCTGCAAGCTGGCAGCTGTAGAGACAACTTTTCCGATTTTCCTCATGACTAGAAAGTTCCATTCGAGCACTTGCCATGTACAACATCTATCCCTTGACACTTGTAGTCCTCCGAGTTATAGATCTTGGCAAACTCTTCGATTTGTGCTTGAATCTACAGAAGCAAGTTATTCTGGGCCTCAATGTTTTGAGTAATTTCTTCACGTAAGTGATCATACCTTGCCTCAATGGCTCTTTCTAAGTTATCTACCAGAGGGGTTGTTACTCCCCTGGCCGATTTCTTTGCAGCTATTAAAGCACTTAATCCTATCTTAAGACGTGCTATTTCTTCTTTGTTGTGAAGTTCTAAGGAGTACCTTCGGCAAGCTTTAGCGTAAAGGTGAGAAGATTTTAATTGCATATGAGACACCCATGTTTTGTCAAAATGTTGGTTTAAAGGAAATGAATTCAGTGATGCAAAGGCATCTTCATAGCAGAGGCCAACCTTAATACAATTGAATTGACGGCAGAGTCTCGGATTCTCCTAGGCAGCCACTTCCATTCAATGCTTAATGAGTTTCCAGGCAAGTTATCGTCAAACGAACTTGCTTATATCTTAATAAGTGACAAGAATCAAATATCATTTGACATCAAACGGGTTCACTGGATGAAACCATATCCGATTGAAATGGTGATCTGAAAAACAATCTCTTCACGAACAAATAATCCCGCATTCGATCAGCTGCTAATGGAAAACTAAATCATGATTTTAAACTGCTCCATTCAAGAACATAAATCACATTGTTTTAGTTTCTATTATCCAGTCCCCTATTACAATCAACTTTATGTTGATCACATTGTTTTATTTCTATGCATCGCATTGCTCTTTTTCTGGTTTCCTTCATGCCACATTCAGCTCCTCCTCCTTTAATTCAAAATATCAATCCCTTTATGAACTCTGTTGCCACCATGTTCCCCACTTCGAATTGCATCCCTCCTACATTCCTACTAGACTCTAGTCCATCAATAATACCACCAAGCGCCACCGCAAAACCCAAGTCATGGCCACTTCCATAAAAGCACTTTGAAGCCAACTGCCTATGACCTACAACCTCTACAAATCCCTAAAACAGATCGCCTTCGCCCTCTGACCCACTCGACCAACCTGCCTTATTACCTCAAAAACCTGAACAATCACCATTGCCTTCCCTACCCACAAAGCCATTAGAAATCCGTAAACCACTTCCTACATCACCTACCTGCTACCCAGGGTACAATCCACTTCAATGAACCATCCAATGCCTCAAATCGCAATTAGACATCAACCTCCACCTTCAAACTATAGCAACCGTAATGGCCACATGTAACATCACATCACCAACCCAATCAAAATTGCCTATCATTACCTCTAAAAGCACTACCGCAATCCCCTCACTTAACTGGAAACAACTTCGCTGGATTTGAGTTTATGCTTTTGACCTAAATATCGCTTGTGATTCCAGATATCATAGCATTTTATGCCGATAACTCGACCTCGACCATTGAAGATCCATACGTACCAACAATTAGGATAAGAACTGAGTATTGCAATGGAGGATTTTAACCTTTTTTAACTTTTTAATCTAAGGAGAAAAGATTGTAAAATGAGAAATTAGTTTATCCTTCAATATGACGGAAAACGAGTTACAATAGGATCAGATCTAAAATGAGAAATTAGTTTACCCTTCAGCAGGACTGGAAAAGATTGAAGCTTTCCGTTTCAACGAGGTATTGACGCCTTTAAAATCCCCTTTCCAAGATTGAAGGAGAGAACCAGATCTGAAGTTGTCATCAACGTTAAATATGAGGAAATTAGAAGTTATTTTGGTGGAGTAAAGGTTGATTAGTTGTGAATTGAAGAAGCATGTTTTAGGGATCAGGATAGTAGAGAAATGAAATGAAGTATCGCGGGAAAGAAAATCTTAGCCGGAAATAGAAGGGGGTTAACACGGATTGATGGCGTGGATGGACGGATGTGATCTTTCATTTATGAGGGTGTGAATTGCTGAGGTGTACTTTTAATTTGTGTAATGCAATGCTTTTAACTAGTGTTGCATGTCAAAACACTAGAATTCCCACTGCAACAGTGCATTCACGTATAATGCAACAACATATGAATATTGTTGCAGAAGATCAAAGAAAGCATAACTTTCGCCACACTTTTCATGCAACGCACACAAATTAGTGTCGGATATGCCTACTTTGGTAGTAGTGTAGAGAAAGACCAACCTCAATTTTTAGTTATGATCTAAGTTACTTTAGTCATACATACACATATGTTTTACAATAAGTAGCAATTTCATTTATTTATTGTTATTATTTATCAGCTTTTATTGGAGTGCTCAAGTATAAGGATTGTTATATTTTAAAAGATAGTTTAAATGAGTTGGTGAATGCAAATGGAAAAGAGCAATGCAATTTTATATTTGAACTTACAGATGGGAGGTTTATATATATATATATATATAGCACTTTAAATATTATAGAATTTAAATCTTTATTTTGTTATATGCATAAACAATATTTTGCTTCCCATTTTTATGTTTTGACAACTCTACATTGAAATTTTGCTTCTGGGATGATTTTGCCAAATTGTTTGCTACCGCTTTAAAAGAAGCTACTAAGAAACCAGTTATCATCATTGTGGCAAGTTGTAGGTTGAATTCATTAAAAAGTACAATTTTAGTATGACTTTTATGTTATTTATAATTGACAAAATTTACAAAAATATGTTTTGGTAGGATTTACCCCTTTTTCTCCATCAGTCTAGCTCAATTCTCTCATCCGTCGGTCCAATTATGTTATTGACTATCAATTACTTTAATGTGTGAAAATTTAATAACATGACGTTTCTTATATTGTAGAGCAACCTAATATGACCAATGTTGGTGCAACACGGTTTTTCATCAACTACAATCATCACAATGTTCTTAAAATGAGAAAGTCGTAAATTTGAGTTTTATTGAAATGTAATATTATTTTTTAAATATAATATACATCAAAAATTTAACTTAAAAAATATGTAGGTTGGATAATATTGATTTCAATGAAGAAAAGTTGATGTTAACGATATGAATACCGGAGATTATAAAATAATGAGTATTGGCGAGATAAGAAACTGGAAATTTGAATATATTGAGGTATACTCCCTAGACCAATTTTCTGTAATGCTAGAGAAAAATTTGCGTACTTTCCTTCTAATAGTTTTTATGTATATGTGTGTGTGTGTGTGTGTGTGTTTGTGTGCAGATTTAGATTATGTGTTATTGTTGAAGATAATAGTGGCAGTGCAGCAATAATTTTGCAAGACCGTGAGGTTTACAGAATAGTTAATAAAAATGTTTATGACGTATTGGGAGATCAAGAAAAGGTATGTATAGCTCCAAATATTCTAAAAGAAAATTTTAATACTTCATTATTTAACAAAATTAAATAAATTATAATATTCTTTCTAGCAAGGAAAGAAAAATGAATTTCCAACAATTTTGAAGTGTTTGGAGGGAAGGCAGTATACAATTACTGTATGTGTTGGTGAGAATAATGTACACAGAGATTCAAGCATGTACATGGGCACAAACATATTCGAAGGTTTTGAGTTGATTGGGAATTCTATGATAGAGAGTGAAGACGATGCAGTTGTGTTACAAAGTTCACGGGTATTTTATTGTCATATATACATATAGTTAGTCATGTTCATTGCACCAAGTTATTTTATTTCATTTATATGCAGATGTTTATAGCAAGTTTCAACACTAAATCTATACCTGATATCAATATGCAAAGCCCCGGTACTGAAAAATCTACAAACACTAATAGTTTGAAGAGGAAAAGCAAAGAGATTGATAATGATGTCAAGCTCCATATATTTTTGACGACTTTAGGAATAAAAAAGATGATGAAAATGGATTTATTTCAAAACTGAAAGCAATTAAAAAAGAAAAAGTAAGTTATACATGTTTGATGGTTATTTTATATACGGTGTACATATTATTATTATTTTGGTAAGGAACGACGAATTAATATTGTGCATCAATTCAAATGTTTATTGCACTGCAGAAATGAAAAATATTCAAAAAAGTGGAAGTCATGAAGTTATGCTGGGAACAAAATTGGACTTGAGCATAATTTTCATGTTTATTTTGTTTGGAATGGAATCTACTCATGATCTTATATTTATTTTGTTTTGATTTTCATATTTATTTTGTTTGGAATGAAAACTACTCATGATCTTATATTTATTTTGTTCTGAAAACTACTATTGATTAATGTATTTTTCTGTTATAGATGTTTATTTTTATGTTGTAATTTGAAATTTTAGTTAGAATGCCTCTTATACATATAAAAATATATTTAAAACTTAATAACAAAGCATACATTGCATCATGTTATATATATAATGACATCATATACACTTTTTTGCTTCATCAAAAAAAGTTAACATACTGTAGTTTGTATATAATTTATATAATATTACTTGAATTGTATCACTTATATAATTTTAATGATTATTTGTTCAATTTTTCACATTTAAAGATCACAAAATAAGTTTAAATTGTAATGAATTAAGAACATGTTTTCATAATAAAATCAAAAATAATCAATTTTTTTATATATATGCCAAAAAAATAACCATTCATAACAAAAAATTAGATGGATAACAGAATAATTAATCAAATATTCATCCACGGCAAAATTATTGTTGGGTGAACAACACGACAATTAATTATTGTTACTGCATAAGTTATTAGATGGATAACAGAACAATTAATCAAAATAATCATACATGATAAAATTACTTTCGGATGAACAACAAAACAATTTATTATTATGCCGCATAAATTATAATAATTTTAAAAAATATAACTATTTAATATTAATTACAATTATTTTATTTTATTTTATTTTTTTAATAACATAAATTTTACTGCCCAGCAAAGTGGGAAAAAAATACTAGTAACTTATAATGTTAATAAGTGTATGTAAATAGCATTATTATTTCCAAATCATATATAAAGATCAAACAAATCAAATTTTACCAAAATCGGAAACATAGTAATTGATTTCTTATTTTAAACAAATATAAATAAAATAAGTTACTTTATTTCAGAACATCCTTAACGAGTGATTATAAATCTTCAAAACAATTATAAATAAATGATTATTTAATTTAAACTAAATATGTAAAACGTCATGGTTTTAAATAATGGTGTTAATTCTTTAAATTCTTATAAAATACGTAGTAATTGATTTTCTTTTAAAAATATAAATCGTTAGTTTAAATTTTTATTGATAAACAAATCATCATACTTAAAACAATTTAATTAAGATAATTCTGCAAACCTTGTTAAGAAAGAAATATTTTAAATTAATAACTGTATACTATTAAATCTTCGTTTAAATAAAAATTAATTAACTTTAAACATTATTATAAATAATTGAAAGCACTTATAAATAAATAATTATTAACTTTAAAACATGGTAAATAAATCAACTTTATTTTTTTTGAATTTTTTTCTGGGGAGAAACTGGCACTGCCGTAAAACTCCCCGTAGTGCACCTAACCCGGTCCGCGGGGTCATCAGGCTTATGCACGTGGTAAGCCCTCTTATTTGAACAAAAGTGCGTGAGGCGGAAATTTAATGATTATAGTTACATAATGGTTACGTCTTTATCTCAAAGAAACCATAAGAAATTATAGCCTAAAATTCATATATTAAAACATTTATTCCATAAGGCTTAGCAATCATGATGGTACTTGAATAAGTTACAATTTATCATCTATTCAACATGTTATTTACGTAGATAGACATGTACAAATATTTAAACAATTAGCATGTAACAACAAATATAATACTTGTTCAGTATAAACTAATTTACATAAACAAAATATCCAAATCAATATAAAAGTAGAACGAGATTTTATGCTGCTATCATGATGTCAATTAGATCAATTTGAATCAATTTCTAAACGATGTTTATTTAGCCAAATTGATAACACTAGACAAATGATCTCAATTATTAACTTAAAATTGAATGACATGATCGAATAAATTTTTCCAGCCATTCACATAGAATCTAATACTTGCAATAAATTTTGAACATATAATAAACTCAAAAATGTCTAATAACAATTCGAGATGCTATATCATAATCCTAAATCTGGTTTAAATAAATTTATAGCATTTCGAGATGCTATATCGCGATCCTATATTTAATTCAAACAATTAATCAATATGATCAAACCCAATAGACAATTGGTAGTATAATAATTTATCCAAACCCAACAAGCACAAATTTTCAAAACCAAGTAGATAATAAATATTTTAATCTACTATATTTTAAACTAATAAATTCATAAAGGTGAGTATTACTCACCTTCACTCCAATCGCTTTCGCATTCAGGATTTGTTGATTTCCAAGTAGCATTCAAAATTAGACAATATTTCTACGAGCTCCAAACAATTCCAATCAATTTCATAATGTAACTTTCATCTTTAAAAATGCAACTGCAGGAATGACGTATGGATTGGGCTTCATATCAA
Organism: Allium sativum; assembly: GCA_030737875.1. Classification (NCBI taxonomy): domain Eukaryota; kingdom Viridiplantae; phylum Streptophyta; class Magnoliopsida; order Asparagales; family Amaryllidaceae; genus Allium; species Allium sativum. Next base: position 745,978,006 of record CM060921.1, read on the forward strand.
ACATATACAAATTTTACAATTTTATTTGAAATTAAAAATAAATTAAGGTCATTAACTAATTTAATTATTAAGAAATTTACGTAATCCACTTTTAATACCTCTTCCCCAATCCTGTGCCCTATGCGCTGAAAAAAAACCAACCCCATGGCCGCAACTTCTGCCTACCATTAATGAAACTCTACGGGACCACCACCATTAGCCTCCTCTTCGTGAGCTCATTCCGACAATCGCCATCACAAAATGCATGCACCCTTACAACAATTTTCATCCTCCATCACCTCGCATGCTACAGTAGGTTGCGAATTCCCTTGAGCCACAGCGACCCTCCATCCTCTGGTCAGAGATGCCAATCCTCCTCACGAATCCAAACTCAAACTTTGTTAAGCCAATTGTGGGTTTAATCTCCTTATAGAACTAACCTTAGTTCACAACATTTACAATGTCGATCTCCAAGAACTGGTCCCAACCTCCAAAATTCCAACCAAAGCGTTGCTCTTTCCTCATGCATTTCAAAGACATAGCCTTTAATTTTTTATTTTATTTGATTTGTTTGGGATTTTAGAAATGAGAGGATGTTGACGTCCCCATTTTTTCTATATTAAAGCTTGAAAAAGACAAATATACATGAGGGAACGAAAATGGTAAAGGACATAAGATGCTTTTGATTTTGATGGAAAACAAGGTACATATGAGTTGTCTAATTTGTATTGGAGTAGGAATGGCATGTTGTGGAATTTCGAGTTATATTCTATTTTAGTTTTTCTACACAAATTTTCCGGTACTACATTGCCAGGAATTATTTTCGCAAATGAACTCCAAATGATAAATTAGAATTACGTTCGCACTCGAAATTTCAACACAATCCCACATTAAAAACAATATACACTAGTTATTGGATTCTGGAAAATCACAAAAAAAACACTACACTTTCAATATAAAATTAATTATAATGTTATTAGTTTAAATTGTCAAATGATACACATTTATTCGCACACGATCGCAAATAAGTATGATTGTCGTGAAACTTGACATCTTTATTATTTCGGATCCAATTAAATTGGTTTTATCGAATTTCGAGACTATTTGCAAAATGGCTAGTTTCACGTGTTAATCAAAATCAAATTATTAAAAATCGATTTACAAACACTCCAGTTCTTTGATAATAATTTATTATTATCGTTTACATACAAATGGAATTTTACATTAGCTTCAAATCTAATTTGATATCATTTAAACCCAATATTTAAGTTTTAAGTTAATTCAGCTTTCAAATTCTCATTCTAAATTTGACTCAAGTCATTACATTCCAAAATTAATCATTTTTAAATATTTAAATTAGCTAAATGTTTATATACAAAAAACCCGGCTTGCTGCACTCTTCCTTCCTTAAAAAAAATTCATCCCTAAAATTCTCAAAAGAAGAATGGTTTCAGACCCGTTATTTTTAAGACTAGTTAATTAGTCAAAACCTAACATTTTTAATTCTAATAATTACGGAAAATTTCGGTAATACCTCCCTTGCGTGGCTCGATCCAAAGAAAAGTATTTCAAATGTAGCGCAGGGCTTCAGTTAATCAGAAAGAAAATTAAAAGCCAAGAGGTTATCCGTATTTCAAAAATAAAATCACCTGAATTAACCAAACTATATAAGTATATACCTATTAGATGGACAACGTAACTCTTATTTATGAAACTAAAAGCAACATCGACTTTTGCTTCCATAAACCTACACTTATATAGCAACAAGAGGGTTGTACATGAATATCAAACAATATATTATATCTAGCATGCAACATGAAACTAAGCATTTCATTTCATATATAGAAATCAACATACATAAACATGTTGTATTAAAATTATTTAACCTAAGCATATAATTTTATTTATAGTATGTTCGAAGCACACATGTCATCCTTTTGCACCATTCAATTTGATCGCCACTCAATCACAAGTTTACATTTTCGAACTAGTATTTCTCACTTGATCGCTCTAATACAGATTTAGATCTGGTTTTCTGATTAGAAATGGTCATTCTCTTTGCGTAGCCATATACTAAGATAGAGAATTCCATAACCATGTCAAAGATTACATATCCAATATTCGCCATCAAGAACCGAGTGAAAAATCCTTGTTCAAACCGATATATAAATCATCTCAAAATCGTGCACTATAATCTGGATCGAAACCAGTTATACGAAAAAATGGCTTACATGCAACATATATACATATTTTCAGATTATACATTTATATACAAAATTTCCTTTTATTCACATTCATTTCATATTTGGTATATTTTCTTTTATACTAAATTTATCTCTAGATCACTACACGTAACTTGTTATTTGAGTTCACAATAAATCAATTACTTTTAAAACTCAAATTCATATTAAATCATACTTCATAATATTTTAATTCGACTTACCTAAATTCAATTTAATTTATTTTTGCATCAAATTTGATTTAATTGCTATGATGTTAACAACCAGTAAATCAACATCCAAAGCATTTCTTAAGTTTGAATATTCACAAAACTCAAGTTTAAACTTAACTCAACCGCTACACTTAGGTATATTTCCAACTTTGAAACTTAAGTCAAATTTCTTCTAGTGAACAATATTCCATTTATGCTCATTTATTAACTTGAATTTTTTTAATAGCATCTAAGTACAAGTTAAATACTTTGAATTATTTTTGAATTACTCCATAAAATATTCTTAAGAACTTAAATGTTTCTTAATTTAAGTTAATATTTCTTTTCTAACTCAATTTTAATCACATGTCAAGAATCATCATCATTAATTATTTCATAACTCAAGTTTGAACATACATCCGAAACCATAAATTCAAATTTTATAGATCTTTCATACCTAAGTTTATTACATTCACGCAACCAACTTGTGTTTATTATCTAATCCTTAACGAGTTAAAAACTATTTTTGAAAAGACCCAAACTTCCTCTTACAGTAAAGCCCGGATTGAGTTGAGAACACGACACATCAGAACACAAACAATAGAACATTTCATTGCTATTACAACAATTACATCAGAGCACAAGAATATATCAGAGTACGAATAAATATTACACATTGGAAATACAATATCAGAGTTTGAAATTTCATAGCAACGGAAAATAATACATAAGTATAATGCGTAGTGGGAAATAAAAACTGATGCACCTGAAAGAACTACACGGATATAAAGCTTTCTAAATATAGCTCCAGCTGTAATCTAGGATCCTAGGAAAGAAATATCTGCAAAAACCAAAACTACAAGCTGCCTGTGTGGAAAATATAGGCACCCAAAGTTTAGGTTAAAACAATAAACTCCGAGTCAGTCATGGGACTGGAGTGAGAACTAAAACAGTTATTAAGTTTTTACTTTAAAAGTTGGGAAATCATGGGACCATGCCATATAACACGGAACGGATTTACTTCACATGAATTTCAGTTTAAATTAAAACAACGTAATGCTTTTGGAAAATGAAGCTATTATAAGACTTAGGTCCCATCACACAATGCAACGCATGCCGGAGGATAGAGTTTTACCTTAAATAGCCAACTATGCTTGATACGCTTAAAAAAAGTCATTTTGATATCACTATAAGTGTTAGTGTCAAAATAATTTCAATATAAATGTATCAATCACAGACGGCACGGGTACCACATATCATGTCGCCATACTAGTTTTGCAATCAAAACTGCACGGTGTCGTATTGGAAGTTGGATTTCCGTCATAAGCCAAGGCAAGGGATCGTCCTTACCGAATTCGAGACACTCTAGCCCGTGCCTCAGGACCCAAACTCAGGTGGGCCCTTGGAGCATGCAGGGCCGGTTCACACTTACGTTAGTGGATTTGTTATTCCTGAACAATATGTTTTCCCACCCTATGGGGCATAAATCAAGAGCCATTAGGGACTCAAATCCGAGGTACCTTGCTTTCCATCATCCACATAAGTAAAAGTGTTTAGGCTTTATACCATGGCACCACTCCTAGCTAGAAAGAAACGCATGTCCTCCCTGCTGTCCTCTCCCATTTTTGGTTCATACCGGGGTGTGAGGGTCGCGAATTAACGCTATACAGAAAGCCATGCTACTTAAAGCTGTGCTTTGATCATCAACCACAAGACTCTTCTTTTCAATATAAGCCTTGATCATTTACATCTTAGCATGCCACACTGACAATTCATGCCATACGACTGATATCTGTCGATATATAACCTCTAATCTCGTACGTCTCACAGAAGGGTGTTAAGCAAGAGAATAAATTCTCTGCTACCAAACAGATATATATTTAATAGAAATCAATCAGTGCAGAATGAAATCCAATGTCAGACACACATCCATTTGCAAGTCCGTTCTGGGTCTGAACGAAACTTGAGGCATCTTATTCCTCGTCCCATATGTCCAATACAGGAAGGAGGTCCTCGCATATCCAGTCGATCTCCAAGTACGTCTGGACAATTACCACTTATTATCTTGTCTTAGGTGCACAGCCCAATCAAGACATCAGTAATCATCCAAACGATGTGAAGAACTCTGGTCTTCAACCACCGTCTTCATCGTCGATCTTTAGTCGTCGTATTGATTATCCAAAATGGGTTAAACCCGGTCTTTCTGAATAATTCGCATATTTTATAATATTCAAGTGCTATAAAAACACATCATATGCCTCATTCCAATTTAGAATATTCTTTTATTCCAATATTCATATTTTTAGGGAAAGGTTCCCATTAATTTTATCACAGATAAATTCTTTTGAATTTATTCTTTGATCTTCCTTTGGATATCAATTTCAAAAGATTTTATTAACTAGTCGGAATTATCGAATCTTACCGCAATATTCATTTGTTATTATCCAATCCCAACATATTCATCCCATAGAGAAAAATTGGTAGCACTCCATATCTTACACCGACTGTGTTCTGAGTAAAAGTAATTTCCTATTTGCGATCAAATCTAATTAAAGATTCAACTATCTCCTGGAGTAAAACTGGCGGTACTCCATTCTCGATCATTTCATGAATGCGATAAATTTTGTTATCCCATTCTCATTCCAATCTAATTAAAGATTCATTAAAACTATAATTTAGTTTTAATCTCAAAAATCATTTTTTAATGACTATTCAACTTTAGGAAATAAATCTTGTCTTTAACTGGGTTAAAGAACAAATGTTATTTAAAACATCGTTCATGGTAAACCCAAAATCATCTTTCATCAAAATAGAATCTACACGAAAATCATAATGGTATATAATCGATATAAATTCCCGTATCAGACCAATAATATAAATGGAATAGCGGCAAGGCCTTTTAAATTCCATAAATAGTAACAGTCTTCATCCATAGAAGCTCATCTCGATTATTACCCAATCGATTTCCATTCAATTCCAATATAATATATTAATTGGAAAACTTTACTTTGGAAAATTTCCATTTAAATCTTAATAAAAGATTTGTAAATTCCAAATTATATTTTCACTATTAATTGGGTTAAAGAACAAATGTCATTTAAAACACAGTTCATGATATACCCACAATCAACTTTCATTTTATTTTCAATTAAATATTAATTAATTGGTAAATTTCACTAAATCTTAATTAAAAGATTTAACCTTTTCTCAACTGGGTTTTAAAACAGTGTTATTTTAGACACCATTCACGACTAACCCAAAAATCCTATTTATTTTATTTAATTCCAATTAAATATTAATTAATTGGAAAACTTCATTAAATCTTAATTTAAAGATTTATTATTTTCTTGACTGGGTTTAAGAACAGTGTTATTTAAGACACCATTAACGACAAACCCAAAACCCAAATTGACATTAAATAAAAGGCTCTGGATAGAAATTATATCAGCTTATATTCAATATCAAATTCTGAAATCAAAAAATATCGTATTGGGAATAACGATATTTATATATCTTCCAAATTCCTCAACAATATCTTTATAATCACGAAATCCAATATTGAAATATTCCGAAGATTATTTCCATTCAAATCCATTCCAATTTGCTTGTTGGAAAACTCTGTTTATTTTGAAACCCATTTCCTAATCCAATTTATTTATTTAAAAACATTGGATTAATATTCTAGTTAATAACTAGTTCATTTCGATAAAATATATTTTAATCTTTTCAAAACTTGGAATTTTTCATCCAAAATCTTTCGAAATCATTTATTACGATTTTACATAATTTTTCCATATTTTTAATAATTTTATTTAGGCCCTTACAGTCGGTTTCCAATAATGGCCATCGAACTGCATTTACATCGACCTTTTTCAAAATTTATTTCGACATATCTTAAAATATAACCATTAGATTTCATATCTCTTATATTTACTAGAAAGCTCTTTTCGATACGAACCCAACGGTTCTAGTTTTAGGAGAATCCGATGGTCGGATCTCCCGTTACATCAATTTGAAGTTAATGGTCGAAATTCGCGAATGGTCGCTACGCGGCGTGTTCTATTCAAGCCATTATATATATATATATATATATATATATATATAATATTGTCGATTTCCATTTAAAACGTATTTTATAAATCGTTTATAAATTCTTTTTAAAACGATTTTAACTTCATTTTCAATTTTAAACCAAAACTGAATATTCTATATTTATATCATATTAAAATGATAATATTTTCAAAATATTAGATTTTTAAATCACTTCTTTTCGATATTGATTATAAAATAAATAAAATCGGTCGATAAACACGTTCGGGTTAAAATGGCATTTGCTACTTAACTCGGCTTCAAATTTCAATATTTTTGTGTCCATCCAAAATCGGACATCAAAACCATAATTTATTCTTCACTGAATATTATTTTAAAATATTATTTATTTTAAAAGATTCCTTATTTTAAAATATTCTTATTTCAAAATATTCTTTATTTCAAAATATTTTTATTTCTGAATCGGAATGCGACTTAATCAATTACCATATAATTTCAGTTATATGGATTTCATACATCGCATAAATTCACCAATAATGATAAATAATCATTACACATTCACACATCATCCAAAGTGCAATTTTCAACTGTATAAGCATTAAAATAAATAAATAACGCTCATCGCAGCCTGTCAACCCATCAATTGACATATAATTAAATTCAGGAGAGAGGTGAATAAATTATCATCCCCAGACCCATGTGGGGTTTTCAAACAACAACAGTTTATTTAAATAAATTGTTGGTTAACAAATTAAACCAATTCTAATTCGGTTTGAATTATTTTTCTACTTAGCCAATTTTCACCGGTTTAAATTATAAAAAGATATTAATAATTTAATTTCAACTACCACATTAATGTTAACATTATTTTTAATGTGTTAAACATTTCAGCATCATAAACAAAACACAATACAGTCAATTTAAATCGTCCATGGTCTGTGGACGAGTGAGGTGAACTGATAGGCACCGTATTCAAATTATAATGACCAAACTGATAAAAAAACTACACTGGCAATTCTATATATTTTATACATGAATATAATGACATTATAAAATATAATTTTGAGTGAGAAGGAGTTCTCATCTTGATCGGTTTCAGGAATTATTTATATAACGGTTGGTTTTAATAAAATTAAACTTGCATTTAATTTTATCCAAAAATCCAATAGCCTCTGTTTCAGTCCCGGTCTGCTCCATGTTGTAGTGTTTTTCGTGGTGAATCCAACGCAGCTTGTTTCACTAAATTTCGATATCACATGAAAGAGTTACACAATTTTAAACATTAGTTACATTTATAAATAATCAAATTTATAATTAACTTTTTAATTACACACTTAATCCATCTTTCTCTCTTCCTTGTTCCAATTTTGGAACCTGCAAACCGTAGCCGCCGATTAAGGTTACCCATCGCACAATTACGAGGCATCCGCCTCGGATCTGACATGCCCACGCCGTTGGCCTCTGCAAACGCCACACTGCCTGAAACATGGCTCAAATCGCCGCCCCTTCCTTGCTGGAAAACCCGCTCGAACATGTGGAGTTGGAGCTCAAATATCGAGCGCTCCAGGCCACGAGAACACATCATCCCCATATAAAACCAAAGATCAACCATTTCCCTTTAATGTTTGCGTTGAAAGGAATTCAAATGGAGATGTGGATCATGTGTAATTAACAGACGAAAATGGGAGGATATCTGCCCTCCATGAGGAAATGACAGCGGCTTGACTGAAGAATAGAATCAGGGCCCTCATTTAATTCTAGGGGTATATATATTAATAATTTAATATTACTTTAATTCAAAAAAGGTGAGTTTTTCAATCAGAACTCCAAACGAGACCCAACGACTATCGCCCTAGCTAATTACACCCATTCTGGACACAATGGGATATGTTTCCTAAGCCAATTCTATCGTTTCGACCTATTTTTCTTTATATTAAAATATAAATCAATATATATTGTATTCAAACATACATTTTAATTTACCGAGGCCACATACTGACTCCAAAAATTCTAGAAAAATAAATCTGGCTATGTTTTGTTGATACGGTCCTAACGAAACTAATTTCATCGAATTTGGTGACCGTTTGAAAAATGGCCATTTTCTGGTCGATTCAATTCAACTAAAATTGATAAAACTCGTTTTCTTTTGCCACGCTCACGTATTAATTAGAAAAACTATGAAAATTGGAATCTAGCAATTATTTGTCATTCCGGATCCAACAAAAGTGGTTTCGTCGAAAACAGAGGTCGTTTGCAATATGGCTATTTTTAAGGGCTATATATTATATTAAAAAATATATAAATTCCATAGCGACTATTTTGAATTTTAAACTGAACATAACTTACAATTTATAAAGCGAAATCTCGGTTTCTTACATTCAATAGAAAGATATTATTAAACAGATTCAAATATTTCTAGTTTTGTCCAATTCTGTTTAAAATGAATTATGTATACTCAATTAAAATTAGAAATTGAATTTTCAAACTATCGCGCCATTTCAGGCTCGTTTTATAATTAAAATAAATTTATACGTTCTAACTTCAATTAAAATAAATATTTAGTCATTATTATTTAAAATAAACCGTTTTAAATATTCAAAATCCATTAAAATAGTTAAAATAGAAAATTTAAATTGGTTCAAAAATTCCATGTTGTTACAATTTTTTCATGAACTACCAAAACATGACAGTTTTGATATTTTAATTTGGACACATCTTAAAATCTACAAAACAATATCTTAAAGTTTCAATCTCATTTGAATATTACAATCCATTGGGTCTGAAATATTCTTATTTTAGAGAATTCTAGTTTATTTTGAATCCTATACGTTGATTTAAACATCAAATCGAAAATTATAAACTATCGTATGCGACGAGATCGATTTAATTTAATTTAATTAATACGTCCTAAATTGATTAAATAAATAATTTTTAAACATTCCATCTTATGTTTTCACATAAACTTAGCTAAGTTCCAAATTTAACTTACAAAATTTAATCGTCTAAAATAGTTGAATATTCCATTTTTTTTTTAAACAAATGAAAATTGCCAAGTAACCTATTAAAAAGAAGTGGGAAACCAGACTATCTTATTCTACATGTTATATGCATCCAAATAATAACACAGTTGGAAATTTCATAATTCACCACCCGAATTTTATTATAAAATACTTTGGAAGATAATAATATTGTTGCTTCTCCCCTATCTCCTGCCTATTAGTTGTATAGTGTTTTAACACTTCAAACTAGGTTTGGTTGTTCTGTGCTTGTACCAGAACGTCCTTTTCTCTTCTTTCATTTTCTAATAAATAGTGGTCGGTCAATTATAAAAATCTGGCTTGTGCCTCCCACCACCCAAAAGACTAAAAAGAGCATTTATATAATTTACCTAATATAAGATCAAAAATCTGCCAATACGTCTGTAACAACCCGAAGTCCAACAGACTGAATTTTTTTCAAAATTCCAATCTATCAAAACTCGGATTGGTTTGCTCTAGTATCCTGCAGAAAAGACAGAGGCATAAAACATGTCAGAGCTTAGAAAATATTTCACAGCGGAATGGATAAAATATAATATAGTCAAAGTATAGCCCTACCGTAATAATAATATTGCCTAACCAGTATCCAATGCTATCATGTCTCTGCTTCAAATCTAACATCTGAGTATGTTATGAGGAGGGGGTCAGAACACAAGTTCTGGTGACTGAATTTAAATTATACACTTTGGATAATACTACATATACCGTTCAATCATATTTTCTTATTTATTAGGTTACTTTGGTTAAAAGCACTCAAGGCTTACACACACGTCGTACCCATTTACTTCCCAGTAGATTAACCTAATACAGTATGTATGTAGCTACCCCCCAATATTAAGGTACACCCCATGGTACCCCACTCGCACGGTCTCCACCATAACACCATCGAAATATGCGCAGTCCTCATCCTACGCCGTAGTGCCGTACGGATAACAATATTACGTTCCGGATATATCTGTCATTACTATGCTACGCAACGTACGGACCACCACCTTTGCTCGAAACAGAATTCATACCGGAGTAATGCCCTCAAGTCTACGATACACCACCAGGAGCCGACATGCATGTATCTAGACTGTCCACCATACATATCTTCAATTGTACCTCAATGCCACAATCGCACGTCCTCTAATGTGCACCGAGTTCCATGGCAGGGCGATGCAAGAAACACGGAACTCGGTCGGGAGCTTTTCCATATCTATACAGGTTCGTCTTTAAGAGCCTCTATATACAGATATACCTAGGGTCTGTTTTCACGGTGGCTATGGCCCCACCTCGGTCCCTCCCTCAACTAGTAAAGACACAAGAGCTAAACGACTGCCCCTAAGAAAAACAATCTAAACATCCATTTGGCATCTTCCCTCAACCACCGTACCCCGATAGTGAAAGGTGAATGGTCTACTGGTTTTTGCTCTAGTCTTTTCGCATCCCATTGGCTGTCGATGACAGGTATCGGACGATCTACTATCCTTGTTGGACGTGACCCTTTGCCTCCCCATTGAGGCAACCGCCGAATCACCCTAATGTCACCGCGCGTAACGACCCGCATTCTACGCATTGGAGGATCGTAGAATATTTATTTCTCCTTCATATGAAGTCATATGGTCGTGTAACTTTGGGAAACGACTATTGGGGCCATTTCCATGTTCACGATCTATACCGATTTTTAGATGACCGTTTTTCCCCTGGCGAATCTTGTTTCACCTATAACTTTTGATTGGAAGGGGTTTTGACCTGAAATCACTTCCATTGGATTCGGATGATGGTTTACCTTTTCATAGAGTGGTCACATTAATCAAACGGACTTACCATTTGGGAGATATGACTGAAATAAGGTTTGGAAAGTGAAAAACAGCTTAATCGGGCTCAATAGGGTAATTAGCAGCTAGGCCCATTAGGGATTTCAGGATTAGGGTTATATAAGGGCCGGAAGGGTTATAAAAACAATTCTTTGTCATTTTTATAGCCGCCACTTACACTTCTTCAACCCTAGCAATGACCTCCATCTTCTAAATTCATCTTTAATCCCTTTCTAATCACATATTAGCCTAATCAACATCAAATTAAAGCGGATTAGCATGGATACCGAGGTAGAGCTGCTAGAATACATAGAGATTAGACCCATATCAGTTAGAGTTTAAAATCTGAGATTTAATTGTGGCTAAGGTGAGTGATTTGCATTGTTTTTCACTAATTACGGCTAATTAGGGGTGATTAATGATAATTAACGAAATTATGCATTATAAAAATCAGGAAAAATATGTAGAAATTCTTAAATATTATTTTATACCTCTGTTAGAAATTTGGGTTAATTTGGACATGTTTTGCTAATCGTATGGCTAAATCATGATTAAGGAGATTAAGGGGAAAACATGAGTTTTGGGTATGTTTGATCCATATTATCATGTCAAGTTGTTGTTTTGGTGATAATGGTTGATTATACATATTACTATTACTGTTTGGAATGTTTTGTGGTTGCATAGGAAAGTTAGAATGGTCGAAAACGCTGTCGAGAAGAGAAAATTGGTTGCTGGAAAGTGGTGTAGGTTTTGGGTCGCACGGAGCGGTTCCTCGAAGTGTGACTATGGGGGCTCGAGCTATTTCTCGGAGTGCAACCGTTGGTAATCGAGCAATTCTTAGGAGATCGACTGTGGGGAAGTGAGTGATTCTTAGGAGATCGACCGTGGGGAAGCGAGCAATTACTAGGAGAGCGGTTGTGAGTAAGCGAGCGATTCCTCAGAGTTCGACTGTGAAGAAGCGAACGATTCCTAGGGAGCGACTATAATGAGATCTGATCCATGTGAATGTAAGCGAGCCCGTGGAAGAAGGAGCGGGCGACCGAGCTAGAGAAGGAAGAATGAGCGACCGAGCTAGGGAAGGAAGAGTGAGTGGTCTCTATGGAGTATGAACGAGCAATGACGACCATGGGTTCTTCTGAAGATCGATTCCAATTCGACCAAAACCCAAGATGAAAAGGTAGTCCAAAGGAGAATTTAGAACTTAGGATCCAGATGGGAACCAATGAGTTAATTTTATGGTTGGACTTTGATGCAGGACGTGTGCAAAGGGGTCATCGATGTCTATAGCTTTGATTCACCACTAAGAGATAGTTTAGCGGCATAGATCAGTGCAATAGGACCGTTAAGACTCCCAAGGGAAAGTGATCGTAGCATGGTTATGAGCCAGTACAGTAGAGTCATTATGACTCCAAAAGGGCAAAGTGGACATTGCAAAGGATTAGTGGCTGTGGATCAGCGCAACGGGGTCATTTTGACGCCCGAGGGCAAAGTGATCGCAGCAAAGTATTGGGTGACCAAAGTGGTGGATATCGTATGCTTTACGCACTGAGCGAGAGATGTGAGCATGATTTATGTGTTTGATGTTTGCTATCACTATCCCATGCACACTCCCATATTACCTTTACACTTTATGTTATTGTTACCTTAGAGTATTGTACATCTTGTGGTGCTAACTCTTTGGTTGCAGGTCCAGGTTGAGGTTTGGTTTATTTATACTTGTTACTGTTCTGTTTTGCTGCTTATCGCTCATACCAGACTTTTGTATGACCCAGAGTTTTATGTCTCTTCTTATTACTCTGGGTGCTCTTAAACGGGCAGGCTAGAGACAGGATAGGTGGTATGCACGAGTAGTTGTACCGGAGACGAGCAAGAGGCTTCCACGTATGATATATATATTCTCCATGTGTTGTTGATGGTCACTACTTTGGGCATTAGTAGTGCACCTTTTCTATTTTGTTTTAGAAACAGTATTTTAAAATTGTAATAATGATGTTTATGGATCATAAGCTGTATTTTTGATTCCGCTGCTATGATGGTTTAGTTTTCAGCTTATGTACTGTCTTGCATGTTTTATGTTAAAGTTATGTTATTATTATATTTTATCCTACGCGCTGTGAGATATACTACAGGTTATTTGATGATTAATAGTTTCAAATCCTTTTCTTTTGACGACCGTCTCGTGCTAGTCGGGCATTGGCACAGCGCATTTCGGAGAAATGTCGGTTGGTCCGGGGCGGGCCGTCACATTTGATATCAGAGCTCTAGATTGCGTAGTTTAACCTAGGGGAAGATATCAGGGAGAGATAGTACACGTATATGAAAGCGCGTATTTGTGATATTTTGGTTTTCTAAAGCTATATATATATTATTATTAGTATAGCTAAGGATGAACTCGCACTGCATTGGCGCCACTAAAGAGATGGTTAATCGTTTTCTCTTTTTACAGATTGAACAATGAGCCGATATACGAGGAGTACGGGATCAAGGGGCAATGATAGGAATGCCCCTGATATGAGGATGATGTTTACCTCCTTCATGAGAGAGATTCTTAGGGATGTTCAGGGAGCAACTCCTAATGCTGCTAGATGGCGGTGTGGCGGTGCAGGCGACTAAAGCCAATTTCGCCAAGCTTAACAAGGATTATACTAGTCTTGGTGGGAAGCCGTTCCACGGAACGTAATCGACAACGAAAGTCCAAGACTGACTGGATATTTGTGAGCGCATCTTCGAGGATTTGGGGATCGATGATGCAATAAAGAGGAAGCTAACATCACATCAGCTCCAAGGACGGGCAATGAATTGGTGGAATGCTATTAAAGCAGCTACTCCAAAGGATCAAGTTACTTGGAATCAGTTTAAGTCTCGCTTCAGTGAAAAGTTTATTCCAACTGCTCAGAAATCGGAATTGTTTAGGAAATTCTTGGAGCTTAAGCAGAATGGTAGGGCAGTCTTGGAGTATATTGCTGAGTTTGATACTTTATCGAAATATGAATTATCCCTTATTGATACTACCAAAAAGAAGAACGAGAAGTTCATAACTGGCTTAGATGGGTACTTAGGGGAAAGACTTATAAACCACATCAATGAGACATTCGAATCCATTATGGGAAAGGCATTGAGATCGGAGAGTCTTTACCCTAAGTCAAAGATCGAGGTTGTTACTGCATCTACAGGAGAGCCAAAGCTGCACGCAAGTAGTGGAGGCAAGAATAATTCTCAGAATAAGAGGAAGCTGAACCAGACCAAGGATGGTTAGAGAAAGAAAGAGAAGAAAGATATCGAGTGCTTTAGCTGTGGCAAGAAGGGACACTATGCCAAAGATTGTAGAGCCAAGCCAACAGACAGGAGGTGCTTCAACTGTGGCCAAGTGGGACATCTTAAGGATAAATGTCTGCAATCTCCTAAAAAGAAGCAGATCATGAAAGCATATGTTATCAGTGTTGTTCCTTCTTCGTACAATGCCCCAATTGTGGCGCGCAAGGGAAAGAATATCGTGATTCAAGGTATGCTTTCTGTTTATGATGTTCCAGTTCAAGTGTTTTTTGATACTGGGGCTTCCCATTCCTTCATATCTAGTGACCTGGTAGATAGGTTGGGATTGGAACCCGAGATAGTCGATCAACCTTTAGTAGTGACGAACCCGATTGGTGGTTCGACTAGCCTTAGTATGATCTGTCGTAATGTGGTCTTATCGAGTCATGGATGTATGCATGCTTGTGATTGCTTTGTTTTGGTCTTCACTGGGTTTGGCATTATTTTGGGAGTCGACTGGCTCCAAAGGAATGGGGTGGTTGTGGAATGTGAGGGATCTTTGGTGACCATTACGGCGGATGATGGGCGGAGGGTACTGTTTAGTAGCCTACCTAGTGATGGACTTCCACCACACCGAGAGATCGAGTGTCGGATTGATTTAGTGAAAGATGCTAGGCCTATAGTGATCCCTCTTCATCGTATGGCGCTAAGGGAGCAGCAAGAACTCGGGGTGCAAGTGAGTGATCTTTTGAAGAAGGAATTTATCAGAAGAAGTGTTTCTGAGTGGGGAGCACCAGTTGTGTTTGCTACCAAGGCCGATGGTTCCTTTCCATTGTGTGTGGACTACTGCAAGTTGAACAAGGTGATAAGGAAGAATAAGTATCCTCTTCTGCGGATAGTTGATTTTTTTGATCAGTTGAGTGGAGCAAGAGTGTTCTCCCAGTTGGATCTCGCGATAGGTTTTCATCAACTCAGAGTGGCAGCTGAGAGTATAGCTAAAACGACATTTCGGACGCCGTCTGGATTTTATGAGTGGTTGGTCATGCCATTTGGGTTGACCAATGCACCAACATATTTTGTGGATCTTATGAATAGGGTATTCAGAGATCAATTGAATAAGTTCGTTCTTATGTTCGTGGATGATATCTTGGTCTACTCGAGGACAGATGAAGAACACAAGGAGCATTTGAGGATAGTGATGGAGGTGTTGAGAAAACACCAATTGAAAGCGAAGTTTTCTAAGTGTCACTTCTGGAGGAGGGAAGTGAGATCCTTAGGCCATGTTGTTTCAGAGAATAGCATTGCCGTAGATCCTACGAAGGTGGCTACGGTACAAGGTTCGTCTATGCCCGAGAATGCAACAAATGTATGAAGTTTCTTGGGGTTAGCTGGATATTATCGTAAGTTTATCCAAGATTTCTCCAAGATAGCCGCACCGTTAACTCAGTTGACCAAGAAGAATCAAGTTTTTGCTTGGGACAGAAAGTGCGAGAATGCATTTAAGAGTCTAAAGGAAAAGTTGACGAGTGCACCAGTGTTAGTCATTCCTAAAGGGAATGAAGAGATGACGGTATACACGGATGCCTGTGGTACCGGATTAGGTGCTGTACTAATGAGAGGAGGTAGGATTGTAGCTTATGCTAGTCGGCAACTGAAACCGCATGAGAAAAGATATCCTACCCATGATTTGGAATTGGCATCGATCGTGTTCACGTTAAAGATGTGGAGACATTATCATTGGGAGAAATATTTGAGTTGTTTACCGATCATAAGTCGTTGAAGTACCTTTTCTCCCAAAAGATTTAAACCTTCATCAGCAGAGTTGGTTAGAGTACTTGGCTTCGTATGATTTCAATATTGCATACACACCTGGGAAAGGTAATGTGGTAGTTGATGCCTTGAGTAGGAGACATGCCAGTTTAGGGGCTATGTTTCTGGAATGGAAGCAATTGGAATATATCGCGGGATATGATTTCAAACCTAAGTGTGAATTGGATCCACCTATGTTAGCAAGCTTGACGATCAGACCGACTTTGATTGAGCGGATTGGTTCCAGTCAGAGGGATGATCCTAATCTATTAAAAATCATCTCCATATAGAGATTGGTATCGACAGTGAGGCAACGAACAAGTATGGACTTGTTCGAGAAGGATGGATTTGAAAGAATGAGAGGCTGGTTGTACCTAACGTGAGTGGATAGAGAGATGAAGTGCTTAGAGAATTCCATTACTCGAAACTGACTATACATCCCAGTGGTAACAAAATATATTGAGACATGAAGCAAACCTACTACTGGTAAAGGATGAAGAGAGATGTTGGGAAGTTTATATCCAAGTGCATGAATTGCCAGTTAGTTAAATCTGAGCAAAAGAAGCCTAGTTGTTTGTTGCAACCATTGGAAATTCCTGAATGGAAATGGGAACAGGTCTCAATGGATTTCATGGATGGTTTACCAAGGACTAGATCGGGTCACGATAGCATTTGGGTGACTGTGGATCGATTGACCAAAAGTGCAAGGTTTATATCGGTCAAGTCAAATAGAACGGCGGCCAAGTTAGCAGAACTGTATATGAAGTGGGTAGTGAGATTTCATGGAGTACCTAAAGGTATTGTGAGCGACCGAGATCCATTATTTACTTGTGGGTTTTGGAAAAGCTTATAAGAGGCTTTACGGTCAGAACTACATCTCTGTACCGCATACCATCCTCAAACCGACGGTCAAACAGAGAGGGTGAATCATGTATTAAAGAATCTCTTGAGAGCTTGTATATTAGATTTTGTAGGTTCATGGGATGATCATTTGCATCTAGTGGAGTTCACGTATAATAATAGTTACCAGTCCAGTATCGGTATGGCTCCATTTGAAGCTTTGTATGGAAGACCGTGCAACTCACCATCATGTTGGTTAGAAACTAGTGAGAAGTTTGTGCTTGGGCCAGATGTTATAAGAGAAACTTCAGATAAGATCAAGGTTATTCAACAGCGACTGAAGGCTGCCCAAGATAGGCATAAGAGTTATGTTGATAAGAGACAAAGAGAATTGAAATTCTTCGTTGGAGACTTAGTATTCATCAAGATCTCTTCGCTAAAGAATGTAATTCGATTTGGGAGGAAAGGCATGTTGGCACCAAGGTTTGTTGGTCCATTTCTAGTTCTCGAGCAAGTTGGGAATTTAGCATATAAAGTAGAGTTACCGAACAAGATGGCAGGAGTTCACAATGTATTTCTTGTTACCTAGTTAAGCAAGTTTGTGCACGACCCTAATATGGCTATTTCACCAAATCAGTTGAATGGTATCGAGGTAGAACTCGAGGTGGTTGGGAACAACAGACCTATTCGTATTGTCGAGCACGATACCAAGCAGCTTCGAAGGAAGGTGGTGAAACTAGTCAAAGTCCAGTGGGGTGATAGTGAGAAAGAGTGTACCTGGAAAACAGAGGAGAACATAAGGAAGACGTATCCAGAACTCTTTGCCTGGTAAGGTTTTAATCGCAATAGATATTCCCTTATTACTAAACCGCATGCTAGGATAGGCTTGTTGTGTTGTTATGTATGTTTTATTGTTGTAAATGATTGATAGGCTTTGGTTAAGGAATTTCAGGGACGAAATTTCTTAAGGGGGGAGAATGTAATGACCCGCATTCTACGCATCGGAGGATCGTATAATATTTATATCTTTTTCATATGAAGTCATATGGTCGTGTAACTTTGCGAAACGACTATTGAGGTCATTTCCTATGTTCACGATTTTTACTGGTTTTTAAATGATCGTTTTGCCCCTGATGAATCTTGTTTCGCCTATAACTTTTGATTGGTAAGGAGTTTTGACCTGAAACCACTTCCACTGGATTCGGATGATGGTTTACCTTTTTGTTGAGTGGTCAGATTAATCAAACAGACTTACCCTTTGGGAGATATGGCTGAAATAATGTTTGGAAGGTGAAAACAGCTTAATAGGGATTAATAGGGTAATTAGCAGCTAGGCCCACTAGCGATTTCAGGACTAGGATTATCCAAGGGCTAGAAGGGGTTAGAGAAACCCTTCTTTGTCATTTTTACAGCCGCCACTTACACTTCTTCAACCCTAGCAATGGCCTCCACCTTCTAAATTCATCCTTAATCACTTTCTAATCACATATTAGCCTAATCAACATCAAATTAAAGCGGATTAACATAGAGATCGAGGTAGAGTTGTTGGAACACATAGAGATTAGGCCCATATCAGTTAGAGTTTCAGATCTAAGATTTAACTGTGGCTAAGGTGAGTGATTTGCATTGTTTTTCACTAATTATGGCTAATTAGGGGTGATTAGTGATAATTAACGAAATTATGCATTATAAAAATCTGGAAAAATGTATAGAAATTCTTAAATATTATTTTTTGCCTCTTTTAGAAATTTGGGTTAATTTGGACATGTTTTGCTAATCGTATGGCTAAATCATGATTAAGGATATTAAGGGTAAAACATGGGTTTTGGGTATGTTTGATCCATATTATCATGTCAAGTTGTTATTTTGATGTTTATGGTTGATTATATATGTTGCTATTACTGCTTGAAATGTTTTGTGGTTGCATAGGAAAGTTAGAATGGTCAAAAACGCCGTCGAGAGACGAAAATTGGTTGCTGGAAAGTGGTGCAGGTTTTGGGTCGCACAGAGCGGTTCCTCGGAGTGCGACTGTGGGGAATCGAGCGATTCCTCGGAGTGTGACCATGGGGAATCGAGCGATGCCTAGGAGATCGACCGTGGGGAAGCGAGCGATTCCTAGGAGAGCGACTGTGAGTAAGCGAGCGATTCCTCGGAGTGCGACTGTGAGGAAGCGAGCTATTCCTAGGGGCGCGACTATAATCAGATCTAATCCATGTAAATGCAAGTGAGACCATTGAAGAAGGAGTGAGCGATCGAGCTAGAGAAGGAAGAATGAGCCACCGAGCTAGGGAAGGAAGAGTGAATGGTCTCTGTGGAGTATGGATGAGCAATGATGACCATGGGTTCTTCAAAAGATCGAATCCAATTCGACCAAAACCCGAGATGCAAAGGTAATCCAAAGGAGAAATTAGAACTTAGAATCCAGATGAGAACCAATGAGTTAACTGTATGGTTGGATTTTGCTACGGGACGTGTGCAAAGGGGTCATCGATGTCTATAGCTTTGATTCACCACTGGGAGATGGATTAACAGATGTGGATTAGTGCAACGGGACCATTAAGACTCCCAAGGGCAAGTGATCGTAGCATGGCTATGAGTTAGTGCAGTGGAGTTGTCATGACTCCAAAGGGGCAAATTGGACATAGTAAAGGATTTGTGGTTGTGGATCAGTGCAATGGGGTCATTGTGACGCCCAAGAGCAAAGTGATCACAGCAAAGTATTGGGTGACCAAAGTGGTGGGTATCGAATGTTTTACGCACTGAGCGAGAGATGTGAAGATTATTGCTATGTTTGATGTTTGCTATCACTATGTCATGCACACTCCCATATTACCTTAACACTTTATGTTAGTGTTACCTTAGAGCACTATACATCTTGTTGTGCTAACTCTTTGGTTGCTGGTCCAGGTTCAGTTATGGTTTATTTATACCTGTTATTGTTCTGTTTTGCTGCTTATCGCTCATACCAGACTTTTGCCTGACCTAGAGTTTTATGTCACTTCTTATTACTCTGGGTGCTCTTAAACGGACAGACTAGAGACAGGATATGTGACAGTATTTTAAAATTGTAATAATGATGGTTATGGATCATACGCTATATTTTTGATTCCGCTGCTATGATGGTTTAGATTTCAGCTTATGCGCTGTCTCGCCTGTTTTATGTCAAAGTTACGTTAGTATTATATTTTATCCCATGCGTTGTGAGATATACTACAGGTTCTTTGATGATTAATAGTTTCTAATCCTTTTCTTTTGACGACCGTCCCGTGCTAGTCGGGCATTGGCACATCGCATTCCGGAGAAACGTTGGCTGGTCCGGGGCGGACCACCACACCGCGTCACAGCATTCTGACTGCATAACTACTTCTGCAGTCAAGGCCCACCCACCTAGTAGTTACGCGCAGACCAACCACTGCGAGCACAGCCTAAACATCTGCCACTGCACAGAGGACTATTAGGAGCACCTTACGCATCTCAGGAAGCCGCATGCTTCCCCTTCCAGTCCTTCGTAGCAGACAGAATAATCAGATGAATATGCACTCCCCTCGTGCCTTATAACACCACGATGATCTACACCATTGGGTTATTCACCCTCAAGTGTACAGACTGGTCCAAGCGCCTCACTTTAATATGTTGTTAGACCCTATGTCTAAACATTCTTTTATGCACTTGTCTTGCCTCACCAGGTTTCCATTTAACTTGGTTATTCCCATTCATATTGAATTCTTAATCAAGTTACCAAGTTCCTCTTGCTTATTAATTTTAGTTATATAACTTAACCCATTTAAGTTTATGAATAAGCCCACAACATGTTATTCTCTAGATTATGGCCCAAGGTCTGTAATCACAATCTCTTTTATATTCTTGTTTGATTTCATCTTCACAATAACATGTTTTACTTAATATGTAATTAAGTATATCTCAATTCACATGTTTAACATGTCAATCATTATTTATGATTAAATATGACTTATTTCATATGTTTTCCTCGTTCTTCCTCATTTAATCATAATCCCATTTTACACCATTACTACAACTTATCGTTGTTTACTTATTAACTTAATTCTATTAACTAAGGCTCATTAATAAGTATATATACCCATTTATTATAACCTGTGTTATAATTTCCCCTTGTCCCTAGGACAAGTCTAAACATGTTATTCTTATCAGCGGGTTTCAGACTTTCAAGTATATAGATTATTTAATTTACAATTAAGTACAACTTCTTATATTGCATATATTTTCCCCCTTTTCTCAACTGGTTTCAAGTTTTCCCCCATTTAATGATCACTTAATTTAAAATTAAGTGTCCCTTATCTCATTTCACCAATTATCTCATTTCCTTACTAGTTTATTATAACCTAAGTTATAATCTTCACATGTCCCTAGGACAAGTCTACCTATTATACAACATTTTTCATCAATGTTATTTATTTATAGTAGGTGATTATCATTCCCCTTTTAAACCATTTTCTTTTACTTTTGTATTCCAGTATTCTTCATTCATTGTAATATATGTTCATTATTTTAATTAAAGAAAACACTTCACGCACCTTATCAGATTGATAAAAGGAACAATGATTTATTTTCATAACGTATTCCCATCTAAATCCATGGTGGCAAGTAATTTCTTTATTTTTCTTACTTTATTCACAATGGTTTACTTGCAACCACGTTCTCAGAAATAGGTCATTTAGGGAAATACATCACTTTTCATTCGTATAACACTAACTCAGTTTATTACATCCCTTCCTTTCTTATTTTCCGAGTTAGACATTTAATTACCGTCATTGCCATTTATTCATATCATGTTATATATATATATAAGCACTAGACCTCTCAC
The DNA here is from genome assembly GCA_030737875.1 of Allium sativum. NCBI lineage: Eukaryota > Viridiplantae > Streptophyta > Magnoliopsida > Asparagales > Amaryllidaceae > Allium > Allium sativum. The sequence continues at coordinate 746,000,047 of CM060921.1, forward strand.
ATTAAGCTTACACTTGTGGATGCTGGATTTGCCGGGCGGGTACGGGCAAACTTCTACCACAAGTTGACTTAACCTCGTGTCTTAGCACCATTACATGTTTTTAATTTTTGCAATTAGACCCCTCACATTAGATTTACCACTTGTGAACGCTTGGATATGCTGGGCGGTTCCGGGCAGACTTCTTTCACAAGTGCAATCTAACGTCGTGTCAAAGAGCGTTACAATGTCAAATTACTGTGAATCTAGGTGTGTTCGTCCTTTAACATTATTCCCATTTCAAGAAAATTTTAGGCATATTATCCTTTTTACTGTAATCTAGTTTACAGTAATCTAATTTACATGTCGTCTAATTTTGCCTTTAGTTTGTCGCATGTCCTTTTCAACATATATTAATTCTATTTTGACATGTAAACATTCAATCGGGTAATTATTTAAATCCAACAAGTTAAACATGTCATTTACTCAATAATATGCCCCAAGTGAATCATATAATTATAACAACCGTAATCATTGCCCATATTCTAACAAGTTTATTCAACATGTAATAATTCCAATACTTTAACTGATTCAACGTATGAATTATTCATATTAACATCTCAACTTGTTATAACAACAATTTATAATTAATCTGGCAATTTCACAATTTATAAAAAGGGGAGTCCTAAACGATAATCATAAAATTATCTAAAAGTTATAGCTTAAACCCACTCACCATTTATGTTTTCGCCAAGTCTGGATCTGATCCAGTTTTGGCGTCCATGGTTTTTCCCTTTTAATTTGATTTGAAACCTAATAACCGTAGATTGATTGTTTTCATTAAAAGAGAAGGGAAAGAAAGAGTAAGAATTTGAATGGACTAGATCTATAATTTTACCTCGCTTTTCATGTTTCTTAACAATATTTTTATAATGTCGATTCTCTCTTCCAGATCTTGAATTTTAAAATCTTCTTATTAATAATATAAATTTCTGAATAAATCTGAGAAGAGAGAGAGAGAGAGAGTAATGGCAGAGTTTCAACGTAGCCTCTGAATTGTGAGGTTTAGGGTTAGGTCTAAGGTCTTATTTATAGGTGTACTGGAGCAACCAGGACCCTCACATTTGACCGAAAACCATCAGAATCGTCAAAAACTCAAAAACCCTAATCTATCAAAATCTACCGCGGGGGGGTCCACCCCCCTGAAAGGGTCGAACCTGTGGTCGACCCTCCTTCATGTGGGTTGGCGCCCCCTTTTAGGGGGTCGATCCTCCTTTAAGGGGTCGATACCCCTGGGCGGGAAATCCGTCGCCTTCTGAAATTTTGAATTTTCAACCGATTTTCGAATTTCTGGACCCATTTTTGAATTTCTGAACCTAATATATATATATATATATATATATATATATATATATATATATATATATGCGTACACAAACTTCAAACCTTAATAACTTCTTCAAATGGTGTCCGATTTACGCAAACCAGATGTCAATTTTGACTAGAATTTCGATACGGACGCAATGGGTAGTCCGTTTTACTTAATTCTGAATATTAATTCAGTTATTCTTATTTTATTATCTTAAGTTAAAAATACAGGGTGTTACAACGTCTGAAATATAACAACACAAATATTGTAGAGTCATGAAAATAAAAATATCAAACTCATGATCAAGCAAGGGCGTTGGAACAAGGCCAACCCGAAGCAGAAGAAATCAGTCAATTTCAAAAATGTATACCATTTTGAATCTATTGGATGTACAAAGTCTATAGCTATATCAGATCACGTTTAGTACAATTTTAAATAAAATTTTATTTTAGCTAAAGTCATCTAAAAGAAAGTTTAAAATAAATTTAATTCAAAGTTATAATATACCAAATATACCCAGCAATTATCAATAAGAGTTAATTTTGAGAAGGAAACCTTTTGTTTCCTTCTCCAAAATCATGTAATTAATTAAGAGTATAATTTTCTTTACATTGAAAGAAAAACCTTGCATCCTCTCTTTGATTAAATCGACTGAATCAGTAAATGTCATTGATTAACAATTTATTCATGTAAAATTTAAGTGTATCCAAATATATGGGTCTGGCTATTCGCACCCCATTGATTACTCTTCACCCCCCAAATAAAAATTTAGAATTTTGTTTCCAAATTTACCCTTTAAAAATTAAAACAATGATTGAACTTTTAAAAACTGTACGGTCAGCGATGTGTATCATATGTTTTTTGAGATCTAGTACATCAGTAGTATACAAAAATTGCAAAAACCTAAACAATTAGTAAATAAATCATCAGCGTAGATGGTGTTGGTTTAAATAAATCGATGCTCAGATAGAGCGTCAATTACTCTAACCAACATTTCAGGGTTGCGTGTCGATTTATTTCAACGAACGACGCGCCTATAATTGTTAATTAATTCAAACAAAAATGTAAAGGGAGTAAACAGTAGAAACAAATTGCAAAAAGAAGAAAAAAAAAGGGTAAGAATGAAATTGTAGCAAGGTCATTTTTGTAATAAACGGGGTGGGAAGAGAAAATGATGGGATGTACATTTTATTTTCTAGTTATTGGGGGGGGGGGGGGGGGGTGAAGAGTAAATAACGGGGCATTAATAGACACACCCCAAATATATTTTTGGTTCCAGTTAAAAATAACGGACCCCCTATCCCTTAGCGTAACTTTTCATTGGAACTTTGCTTCCCGGTTTCTTTCGATAGCGCCTCTGCCAATTTCTTCGTTAACCAGCTCAGATCTTCGATACACTCCTTAACATCCAACTGTGTCACGTAAAGTGAATCGGTTTTTTCTTTTGTTGTTAGATCCGATTAATAACCTACGCATTCCAATTCGTACTTCTGATGAAAATTTTGGGGATGTTATGTTGGGCTTTCAAGCTCCGCCAGCAATTGATTATGCATTGGATTTCCCCAATCTCCCCACTTCTTAGTACGCGTCCCTCGGTGCTTCCCTTGGTAAGAACGTAGCTTCACCTATTTGTGGTGTTGAGGAAAATGGAAATGTTTTGTGTAATATTCCTTGTGAAAGTTCAGTGCCGCAAGGCACAGATCTGAGTCACTGGTTGGCTTTCCCCAACGTTAATGGCATGGTTGGTTCAGCAACAGGAAATGCACATGTAATGTTTGCTTAAATTCCTGTAAGGCAGCAGTTCAGCCTATTCACTCAGACTTAAATTGTGTTGTCAAGTGGTGTTCCCTCTTTGCCGCCCTTCCTTGAAATGCTAGTGTCTACTCTCTTTTATAATTCCGCCTTAATATCATTGATGGAGTATCTCGACTCACCCTGGAACTTGTTGCAGCTGGCATGATTTTCCGATCAGGTTATATAATTGGGTTCTTTTTAGATCCTTCTCAAAAAATCCCTGAGTCTAGTTCCTTTTGTTGCCGACTATCGAAGTTAAGAGGGAGCCTCCAAGTTCTCATATTAGATTCAGTGTATTGTTTCAAATTCTCAGTGGATGAGGAGCGACATCGTGTTCTCCATTTTGAACCTTCTTCCATCGATGGCAAGCCTTTTATTGTATCCAGATGGACTCCGTCTACTTCAAGTGTGAGAGAGAGTTTTATCCATCTTGGTCTGTACATACTTTTCACATATTGGTAAGCTGGAATGATTTGAGGAGAGTACAACAGCTCATGAGAAACTAGCCTATGTTAAAGCCATTATTGAAGTATCCCCTATGAAGGATCTACCATCCTCTATTAAAGTTCAGATTGCCCTGGATATTATTCCCATTGCTTGGGTTTACTATGGGTAGCCTCCAGACATTTGCACCAATTTTCATTTCTTTTGTCATCTTGTCTCCTCATGCAAACTCCCTAATTTGTCCCTTCCGCCTTCTAAAATTCTGTCATCCGAGCCTCCTCCTTTTGTTGGGTTCCCAAGGTTGTACCTATTATAGCTCATGTTAAACCTCCTTCTGTCTTTGAATCTATCATCATTCCCTCTATAGCCCGCATTCATCTCTTTGACACTATTTCAAATCGAGTGACAGTCGGGTGTATGTACGCCCATGTGCCTCTCTGTTCTTTTGTTTGGGATACATTTGAGGACTCCTGGGTTCATCCTTGTTCTGACTTTCGATAATACCCTCATAAGAAAGCTTACATTCGTTTCTTTTCTGAGCAATTAGTAGAGCAACGCATGTTATAATACCTTATTATGGATGAAGAATTTTATCTTACAACTGATGGACCACTGGGGGAGTGGAATAGAAGATTCCTCTCGGGACAGATCCTACTTATATAACACCGAATCTAGTTTCTTTGTTGCTAATTTTTGCGCTTAGTTTGTTGATTATATTTCCTATGTTGTACCACCTGTTGATACTTAGGTCCCTTCCACCATGAGGAACACCATTTATGCTCTCTGTTTTTGTGGGCATGTCATTTCCCTTTTGGGATGATTTTTATTTGTAGTATAAGCTCTTAGCTTCTCTCCTGTTTCTGACACTTCAAACCAGGTTAATAGTAGATAGACAATCTATCTATCTTATGTTTTCTCTTGTAATTATTATTTGATATAATAAAAAGTGTTATGGGTTACTATAAAAACCGGTCGGCCTTGCCAATAAATATACGTATGTGTATATATATAGAGGCAAGCTCAGTGGCACCCCAAATAGTGAGCACCCCTTTAGCCTCCCACTTTTCCACCACTCATTTCCCACTAACTCCTCTTCTCTCTCCTTCCACTAACTCTCTCACTTCCTACTCACTTTCTTTAATATAAATGAGATGTTGAAATCATGGGGCTTTTGGGGTGCTCCATTTTTGGGGTGCAACGGAACGCTTGCCATATATATATATATATATATATATATATATATATATATATATATATATATATAATGTAATTGAAACTTATAATTTGTGTAAAAGTTTAATGTGTACGTATTTGGGTCTTAAGATCTACACCACAATGAACACATTTACCTCTATAAATGCATAGTCGTCGAAAGCATTATTTATGATTATATGTATATGCCTTTGTATTTAAATGTTTTTATATAGTGGAAAATAGGCATAAGGAAGACTTTGGAAAAAATTTAGTTTGACGGACGTCAAGTTTTATTTTTAGGCTGAAGGACAAACTTTGAAAAAAATTAGGTTGAAGGACAATGCTAAATATAATTAGCATTTTCTGCAGTGTAAAATTGAATAATGCTAATAACATATAGCATTTTCGTGTAGTGTAAAAAAATAAAATATAATGCTAATTTCATTTAATATTTTCCTTCCGCTTAATTTTGGTTTAAAGTTTGTCCTTCAGACTAAAAATAAAATTTGGTGTCCTTCAGCCTAATTTTTCGGCAAAGTTTGTCCTTCTCCCTAATTACCTCTTTTATATATGTGTTGTTTAATGAATCCTTCTAAACAAAATATTAATAAATTCACCAAGTCAACTATTATCAATTCAAAGATTTACTACCTAACACGTGATGATCTAATTTAGTAAAACAATCCGATCATAAACTTTAGTCAATAAATCCAAATATAACATATATGTATACGTTAATTATTTCATGTAGGATCGAATATAGATATTTTTGATAGAAATAACAATTTTTCGAAACCATGTTTTATATAATAAAAATTTATGTTAGTGTGAGGATGGGAATATGAATCTTAAAGCTAATATTAACACTAGAGGGGGGATGAAGTTTACTTGATTATATGAAGCTTTTTCAACTTTTAATAGATTTATACTTAAATTGATTTTAATATCAATCCGAGAAAGAACCAAAAAAATAGAATGCACATAAAAGTAAATATAGAAAACTAAAAGAAAAAACACCTGGATTTTTATATTGGTTCGGAGTTACCCTATGTCCAATCTCGCACATATCTTGTACATATTTTTTTCCATTGGTAAATACAATCACAACCTCAATTTCAAGGCTAGGATACACACTCTCCAGAATTTCGACCTATGGGTTTGGTTGCTTAGTTTCCAAGTTATTAAAAACAATTAATTGATTTCGGGCCATGATCGCATCCACTGGATTTTCAGGAGTACCACCACAACCTTGTAATAAGTATATTAGGTTTGAAGGAGTTTTACAGTATCAGATCTTTTGATCTTTGATTAGAATTTCTCGTATGACTCTGAAATTCACTTTGACCTTAACAAATTGATGATAGAATATGAGGGAATCAAATAAGATATAAGCATATTTGATTCTCTTTGAAATTTAGTAGAGTATGTGTTACTATCATATTTCGATACGAAACCAAGTGAGGTGAAAAGGGCATCGAGATGAATCCGACATTAGCATGGAGACCTGGAAAGCCAACATTCGATACCAAAGCACCAGAAAGAACCAATACCAAAAGCATGTGGGATAAGATTTGGTCCACATGCTATCGGTACTAACATAAGGAACAAGAGCTTGGTACCGATACAAAGAAGATAGCAACAAGGCACGGTACCGATACGAACATACACCAAGCAATTCAGATTGGTTTTGGTATCAGACACCAAAACCCAGAAGCATGTAGTCCGATACCGAAGTCTAAAATTATAAAAGGGAAAGAACGAGGCCAACATGGGAGCAAACAAGGTGCTATCGATATCAACAGTTTGGTATCAATACTGATACCAAAGGCAGCATCAAAGTTATATAGAAAGAAGCATAAAGACAGTATCCAAAAAATCCAAAGCAAACCGACACTCGAAAATACAAAGCCAACAATGGTACTAAGAGCAGAAGGAAACTATCCACACCAATATACTTGATGTCGATAAACTGCATAGAGGCAACACCGGAATTACAAGCAATACAAAGTCGAGACCGACACCCAGAGCACAAAAACTGGTCGATATTGATGCTGAGTAGCTATTGCCGAAGCCGGAATCTCTCGGAACTGGGCTTTCCACTGTATCGCAACCAAAGGGGGCCCAAGTTACCCATAAATAAGACCCCAGGGTCACATTTGGGGGGATGGGGGACTTTTCCTCATTTTCAAATATTGTATCCATTTCTTACAGAGAAAACCCAAATTTGTAAATGAATTTGGGGATTTCATTTGTAAACATCTATGTATTCGTTCAATTGATCAATAAAGAGTCTTAACACTTATCATCTATTTTACTTGTTTTCCTTATTGCTAATTCACGATAAAGCCATATACTTGGACCTAATTACCAAAATTACCCTTACAAGCCATCCAGCTTTCTACTTCTACCGAGCTTTTGAAACCCTTATCCCATGGTAACTATTGGTCCTTGAGTCTTATAAGCATGATACTCTTCTCTCTCAAAGGATGAGTAACTAATCTTTGGTCTTAAGACCTTGATATCTAGGAAATGATGAATTAAGTCGAACTTGAAGGAACTAGATAATCCCTAAGTACCTCTAGGTCCACAATCATACCCTATATTTTGGTGTTGACGAAAATAACGTTAACATTTTGGCGCTTGAAGAAGGGCCTGAACCTCCGCTCCTTTGGATAACCTACCACATTCTTAGTTATTCTGACCTGATTGGTTACACATTGAAGAGATAAACCATGGATAAAAGGTCTCAACAAGAGTCTTATGCTTCGAACATCAGTGGTCCAAGAATTATTGATGAACAAAGGCTCAGAATGGAAGCGTTGAGAATAATGAACAAGGAAAAGGAAGTACAACCATATAACCATGATCGTTGGAGCATTAATCCTTTCCATAAAGGACCAAACCCTATATTTGCCTTAAGTGGTTCTACATCAAAAAAATATAACTTGTTTTCTCACATAAAAGAGGCCATCTATGTACATGCCAAGAGAACTATATTCGAGCAAAGAATAATGAAGGATTTCTGGCACTTTACCTCAAGATAGACTAGGAAAGTTGCATCATAGTCTTAAGATACAGTGAAAAGGAAGTTTGAAGATAAAGAAGAAGCGATAAAGCTGAATAACAAATGGGCTAAATTCTAATATCGAAAGGGAGTCTTTGAGTCAAGATTACCTGAAGAATGCAAACTTACCACATAATTTGAGAATATCTACTTCCTAACCAAACATAAGCTTGACTTTTAGCCATCATTAAAGAAGAAACTCAAATATGAAGTAAAGTTGGGAGGGCCTTACTATTACTACCTTATGATGAATGAACATGAAACCAACCAATCACTGCAGAGTTCTCGAAGGAATGATTATCTAGATATTCAATTAAAGCCTGTTATACATATATGTAAAAAAAACTTAACTAGTTCTAATAGAGGATTCCTTGAAGAAAGACTGTTTACATTGTCGGGAGTATAAAAAACTCCTTAAAAATTGGAACCGCCTGAAATGGGTGAAGCTACCTACGATGGTAGAAAACCCTTGTCCACGCCAAGATGGCCACGACAAGGCGTCTCCTGGAGGGAGGCGATGTGTGAGCCTTTAGCCGTGCCCAAAACAGAAAGGGCCGAGTTAAAACATCAAAAGTGTAAGCCTCCATCCCCAGGGCTGAGCAACTAAAACCCTTACTCCCACATACGATGGTTTGGGGAAGGCACTATTCGGAGTGGGTGAGTGTAAGCCTTTATCCATGTCCAAATCAGACAGGGGCAGGGTAAAGCATTGAAAACCCTTATCGGCGCCTACGATGGTTAGGCTAAGGCACCTCTTGGAGGGGGTGATGTGTAAGCCTCCATCACCGCCTACGATGGCCATGGTAGAGCATCAAAAGAGTAAGCCATCATCCGTGCCTGTGATGGCCAGGGTAAAGCATCTAAGCCCTTATCACTACGTACAATGGCCAGGGTAAGGCGCCTCTTAGAGGGAGGTCGGGTAAGCCCTTGGGCCCTGCTTGAGAATGAGCTAGTCAAGCGCACTGGACGCACAAAGCCTAAAGAATGGCTCACGAGGCTGAAAAAACCAATCAAATCCAAGTGAGTGGCTCACAAAGCATGTACATCCTCTTCTTTGAAAATCAAACCCGAAATGGGTAACAAAACTATAAATACTCGAATATGGGTTTCGGTTCGAGACTTCTATTATTGCCAGAAGTGAATTTCTGGTCTTCTATCATAACACCAAAACAGTGAATTTGTAATGAATATTGTTGTTACAAAGTAAATTTATAACAAATATATTCATGAGAGGTACAAGCATGGGGAATGTCGTTACAAATATTCGTAACGACATGCACCCGTTATTAACATTATTACTTACCAACAGACTTTTTTGTTGGGAAGGTGAAATTTTCTAACGAAATAGTTCGTTATGAATATCACCGTTTAGTAATTGCTATTTTCCGTTACTAAATTTTATCTATCATGGTTAAAGTAGGTGTTGCCACTACAAATTATAACGACTGTGTGAGTTATAAACAGGGCCGGCCCTGAGTATTTATGGGCCTAGTGTGGACCCAAAATTTTGAGCCTTTAATTTTTTTTTTTTATGAAGTTGAACTTAAGTGAAAATGTGATTTTTCTACTATGCATCTCCATTGAGAATATTGCGTGTTTCAGCAAATTCATAAAGTTTTTACCCACATTTTCAATCAGTCAACTAGAGGTCCACACAAGCCACATCTCCATTTTAATATATTGATTGATGTCAACAAAGCATACAATCATATCTACTTTTGCATAGATAAATTACTATAAAGTACACGCATACTGACAAGAAAAAGCAGCTCTAGTAAAGGTAATACAGTTTTTTTTTTTTTTTTGGCCCCCTGACCTAATGGGCCCTGTGCGGTCGCACGACTCGCACTAGGCCAGGACCGACCCTGGTTATAAATATCTTCATTTGCAACGACTAAGGGCGTTATAAATACCTTCGTTTGCAACGATATGTTTGCTACAAATTTCTTCATTAGCAACGAATATATTCGTTACAATTACCAAACGATATATTGCTACATTTCTACTAGCATTCACTACATAGTTGTCTACTATAATACAACAAATACATGTATATCAAAAATTACAGAATTTCGATAATAATAAACAACTACGCATCTAAGCATATACCTTAAATTGCACAAACATTTGATAACAAATTGAAGAAAGATTCGAAATTTCACAAGTTCATCATACATAACCAAAGAGTATGAAATCAAAATATTACAGCTTCTAGCATAACTTCGAAATAAATTCGCGATACTACAAATAGCGAATACGACACTCAAGCCAAATAATAAAACCTCTATCAATTATATCAAATAGCTTGTAATTACCATTTTGTGGTGGTTCATAGGTAGGTGATTCTAGATCACACACTTTCTGTACTCATGCAACTCTTTCCCCATGCATCAGCTCTCTATGATGACATGTTTTCTATGTCCAAAGATGGCCTTTAGCAACCTCTTTCAATTTTCTGACAATAAGATTACAAACTGTCTTTCTTGTGGAAGATCCAATAGCACCATTGGATTGAACACCCAATCTTGCTCTAGGACTGTCATGCTGGTTGTTGGAAGCCACTTCATTTCTTGGTGCCACATTCGCTCCAAATTGATTAATAAATTGTAATAAAGTTTGTTGCATAGTCATCACAGCCGAATGCATCGATGTAAATTGTTCAGTTAATCTCTTTTGGTTGTTTTCCATCTTTATTTTCCACTTTCTATCTTCATCTTCCTTGAAATTAGCTATTGCTTTTGATGCTTGTGTAAGCTTCACTTGCTTTATAGTCGATGAAGAGCTAATTGCATGACAACAGCTTTTTCTTTTCTCATTTCCAAACACATCAGCAATGGGATCATTCTCAAAATCTTCTAAACTTCTACTTTCATTGTTCTCACCGAGACTTTCCCTTTGTCTTTCCTCCGCTTCTTTAACTAACACCTGCATAATACCCAAATAACAAAAATTAGAGTGAGTTAATGTATGTGAGGTTAATTAGCTCGATTAATGCAGTAAAACACAACTTCCTGTTATAGTCTTAGAGTACAGATTGTAATGAAAAATATTTAAATGCTACAGTCTGAATAGACAGCTGGACTTCTGCAAGTCAGTAAGCCATATTATACAATTTACTTAATCTACACATGGTACTGCTCTAATTCTTACATGTGGCCTATTAAGTTCTCATATATGGCCTATTTGAAACAGCTAGCTAATATTCTGGAAACAGATGCAACACCTTCACATCAATTTTGAATAAACAATCATGTATACGTACTTGTACACCACCAAAAACATCGAATTTTTTGCATATGATTTCAACAGTGTGCATCATTTTGGTTCTCGTTTAGTTTGCATAAATTAGAAGTCATAAATAACACATTTAAATATTTAACCTTATAAAAAAGTATTGCACACTATTTAAAGCAATCACAAAAGCAGTCTAAGTCATTAAGCACAAATAACAGATGGAAGGTAGGACCAGTTGTTTTCATGTAGTATTATTAGTTTATGGTAACTAGAGAAACAAAATTTGACAAGTTTATTTTTCTATTTCATGAAAATAATGTGTTTTGCCTATGTAATATAGCTACAGGAATGTAAATTACATATGTTTTACCTATCTAAACTTTTGCATTCTGTGCCAAACTACATGCGTCTTGTTCTCATTCTTTGTCATGTATAAGTGGAGTGTCTTATTTCTGTTTCTTAATTTGTTGTAAAGTAGCACAATGCATGGTCGCTTTTCATTAGCTTTCATGTTATCTCTTTATACCCGATCATATAAATTTTTATTGACATCACATGATTCCTTTCGATGACTAAAGCACTTGCAATTGAAGGTGTTGTGTATTTAAATATCCAACCTTATAAAAAAAACTACAGAATTAGAAGGGAATCAAATGAGGGATTTTAATGAAACAAAGGTAACAACATGTATTTTATGAATGCGCTGGAGGTGCTGTGTATGAAGATAATGTGCATGAGTTTGTATTTTGTAAATATGAAGGTTTCACATGGGTAAATAGGGGATCGACAGAAAGTTGCATAACATGGGTAATAACGAATAAGACATGGAATATATTGAATTACTTACAAATTTCTCGGTAGCACATGGAATCACCTTCCCCCTTTTTCTAGTTGTATGAACCACTTTTCATACCATTTTGCGCGTGACCTTCCGTCCTGGATTCTCCGCTGCCTGCATTTGAAAATTTTCATGAAATAAATTTTTTTATTGAAATATTAATATAGATGACTCTTGTATATAACAATTCTTCATATATTCTAAGATAAGGTTTTCTTCCCAATGTATGAGTCAGAGTGCTTTTGCCTTTATTTCTGGAATTTGTCTTACGTTTTTCCTTTTTCTTATCACTATATTCGATATCAACAAACCATTGCCACCATACTTTATCAATGTCATCTGGATGACTGTTAAGTGCAACGTGTTTGGGTATGAGAGCTCCATCTTTTTTAAGGAATCTATGACATACCTTGGACATGAAAGTTCGATAATACTGCGAAAATCTCTTGTCTAGTATTGGTCTAGCTACCCTGGGTTGTTAACTAACCAGAAAGCTCATTCAAACATTCTGACGAACACTACAAGTGCACTGCTTCAAACCTTGGTCAAGCTCCATCATCCATCACCAGTGGTAGGTCGAACAGCTCCAGCCTCCGTCAGGTCGGTCACCATCCATGCTTGAGTGGTCGAGCACAACTCTGCGTATCGGGTCGAGCATGCCACATCACTTCAGCATGGTCGAGCACAGCAGTTCGTGCAATTAATCTCGAACACCCGGGTTGAGCAGTGCACTTGCGAGGAGGTCGTGCGGCACCACGCTCGAGCTCAACAGGTCGAGCATCCCAGTTCAGCATGGCAGTGATCAAGCAGAGCATCACCCCGTCACAAGCTCAAGCACCAGTGGACGATCGCTAGCAGCAACACTCGGTTGAGCGTCAAGCACGGTCAGCAACAATTGTCGAGAGAGGTTGAGCAGCTCTGAATTGAACAAACGTATGGAATTGGCAAAAATATAAAAGGGAGGGATGGCATTCCTGTAATTATTATTCCCCTTTTTGAGTAGTGTCAAGCTGCACAAATACAAAACATAAAGGCAATGGCAAACTTGTTATTCCTATTCCCATTTTTGAATCGTATCAAAGCAAGTGTAATACAAAAGTAGTCGGTCACGTATCTTCAAACTAGTACCGGCCCTGGGAATAGGCCCACTAGGCGGCCGCCTAGGGCCTCGAGTCGGAAGAGGGCCCCCAGATTATGTTCCTTTGTATTTTTATTCTATGGTGAAAACTTGTAATTAAAAATGTAAGTGGCTGAGTGGAAATAGCTTGGAAATAACAGCATGCAGTGTCGTGAAGGTCACGAGTTCAAGTCCCAAAAGCTTGTTTTATTCCAGTTTATGCAAGTTTTTTCTTCAGTCTTTCATGCAATGATGATTTGGCCTTAGGCCTCTGAGTGCATCCACTGAGGCTCGCTCGTGCATGGAATTTCAGGGTCGGTTGTTCGAGAAATCCTGGTCGCTCGTGCAGTATATGTCTGGTCAGTTTGACAGCTGGCTCCAGCTGACCAATGACATTTTTGTATACACTTCATATCTGGATTATGTATATTTTTAATAATTAATTTTTGGAATTTTAATTGTGATTCTAGTATAAAGAAAAAAATGCAGGATTGGTTTTGGTCAGTCTCTTCACTCAAAATTTGATTTATCTATTCATTGGTTATCGATGAGATTGCTTAACAAGTCAAAATGTTGAAATTCTAAAGAAAACCTGCGACCACTGTTACCATTTTATAGGTGGATGCCTAAAATGCAAGTGAAAGCTCTATGTCATCTAAATCAATAATGTATGGGCGGACATCTTCAACCAAATACTGGGTCAATAAATGATGATTCCAGTTCAGTTATTGTTTCAACTTATCAATCCGAACTTTGTATAGGTATATTGTTTTTAAAGCATTAAACTATTCTTCATATCCAGTTTCATGGTGTTATTGTTCCTTTCAGAGTGGACATTGTAAATTTTATTCATAATTAGTGTTTGTATGGCTCAATGTTTTCAGCTATCCATATGGGTATTAGAAGGGTTTTCTGACACAAACATATGGATATTAAGTGCATTAAGGTGCAATTAATGTACAATAACTGCACTGGATGGTTATTTTTATTATTAATTTATTTTTAATTATTATGACTGATTTTGTTTAAAATATATTATCAAATAAAATATTCAATTTAGTTCTTTTCTATAAAAAAATTGGATTTAGTCCATTCTAAATTTAGTTCAAATTATTAAACTATAATATACCATTTTTACAACAATTTCCACATGTATTTCTTACAATTTCATCTGATCAAATTTCTAAAAAATATTTCTTAGAATAATTAATGCTATGTACATAAGATTACATACTCATCTGGAACTTTTTGTTTCGTTTGATATACAAGTTATATACAGTGCTTTATGATTAATTCATCAATTTTTTGTCCCTGATTTCTCTCATTATTACTATTTTAAGAAGAGATTATTTTTGTCCTTGATTTCTCTTATGATTACTTATTAACAAAGCATGCATTGCATCAGTCCATATATAACTAAAATGACTGTGCATAAATGATCGACTAAGTTGATTTTCTCAATATTTATAATGTTGCTTATCAAACCGACCGTTAGGGAGGTTTCTGTTGACACACTTTTTGGTAAAAGCTGTCACACTGAATATCTGGATAACATCGCGCTCGGATATGGAGAACATCGTCAGAAGACAGGCAGCGATTTGTTCAAAGTCGCATCACGAACAAAGAAAGGCCCGAAACTCCTATCAGATGACTTTTTTTGGGCCCGAAAACAGCGATTACAAAGCTAAACTTAGTAACTCTTGTAGACCTCTGAATTAGCTTCAGTTTGAGCTTTGGTTTGGCTCAATCGGACTTACGGTTTGAAAGTTATGCCCGTTTCTGTGAATGGGTGTAATCTGGCAATCATTTGGATGAAGTGACGAAGCAACACCTCCTGGCTCGGATCGCCCCCTCATCTCGTGATGCACCCTGGCTCTTGGACCACCAACTCCATCACGATCCACCTCCGACTCGCTATCACGACCCGCGATCCGACCCATGACCATGAACCGATCTCCAGACCTACAGATACGCGCACTGTTTTGACTATTCTTAAAGCTACTTCTGCTCCTACTTTTCCGGATCGAGTGCCACGTACCCCACCACGAACCGGTCCTCCCAGAAGCTCTCCTACAACTATAAATACACCATTTGAAGGCATTTTCAAGGATCTTTTGGCTCTAACCCCTCACAGCTTCCACCATTGTTCCCTACAAAGCAATTTCAGCAGCAAAGGAGCCAAATTCCACATTATAACACGAGGATTTCGTGTATAATCTTATGATTTCTTACCCCTTTTCATTGTAAACACGAGGATTTCATGTATAAATTGGGAGAATTGTACTTGTAACTTCTTAGGATTTAGGAAGAGATAAAGTGGACGTAGGCTTGGTTTGAGCCGAACCACTATAAAAACTCTGTGTGTCTCCTCTTTATTGCTGTTTTCTACATTCTGTGATCTGTGAACTTCATTTGGGTGTTAGGCCCAGATTTTGGTCTAACATTTTGGCACGCCAGGAAGGGGGCACACGACACTACTTCAATTTCTAGCTCTAAAGGAATCAATTTGCTTGGCTATTGGATCAATGGTTAAAAGAAAGAAGGATGGAACTTTCTCCCGTACCGAAGGAGCTGAGGCCGAAGGCACGAGAAACGAGGTAAGCCAAGAAGCTTCCTCTCACGAAAACCCATCAACATTTTTGACTAGAGACGAGATGGACGGCGTTCTCATTGAATTGAGAGATCAAATGGAAAGGCACGACGTTCTCCTCAGGAAACAACAGGAGATGATCGATGGATTCTTCGCTCGGATGGAAGGCCAAGCAAAGCTCAAGTTACAGAAAATGAAGCCACTGAAGTGGCTCGCGCATCATCTGGGCTCGGGGGCAACCCCCTCACTCTTGGAAATGTTTAGGTTCAACCTACTTCAACCCAGTTCAAATGGAAACAAGGACGGAAGCTCCCGCTCCTCAACCACACCTGGCTCGTGATGCAGATCCATAAGCGACTCGTGATAGGGCATCACAACCAGATTGGATGGCCCCCCCAGACTCACGAACCGTGCTCCACGATCTTGCCTCACGAGCTGACCTCCCTGGCTCATGACCGGGTCGGGTCGCCCCCCTTGATCCACGAACCGCGACCCGCGACCAGCTCATGACAGCTCACCAACAGCTTCCTTCTCCCGCGCTCAACGCTTGGGGCACCAGCTCTGATCTTGGCAATTTGCAACAACTTTTTGAAGGAAATTTGCTAGCAGAACTGATTGAATGCCTCTCGAGAGGCCGTACTTATCAGAATGAAGTGGATGACGTCAACACACTCCCTTCGCTCTGGAAATTAGGAATTCTCGTAATCCCCCAGATTTCAAACTTTCACAACTAGAGCCCTACAACGGCAGGACCGATCCAACCGCGCATCTGATGCGCTACAAACGGCATATGGAAGTTCAATCGGCATCGGAAAACGTCATGGCAAAGTGTTTTCCCCTCTTTCTGACTGACATAGCCGCTATGCGGATTCGGCAGATAGAAACGGAATCGATCAGCAGTTGGAACATGTTGGTCGTATGCTTTATTGAACAATTTTGGGTTCACGTCGCTTGGCCCCAGAACGCCATGTCACTTACTACAATCAAGCAGAGGCCCAGAGAAACTCTGCGTTCATTCCTGGAAAGAATCAATGTTGCAGCAGCATCAGTTGACCGACCTGAACCATCGATGGTGCTGATGGCAGCAGTATCCGGTGTTTTGGATAACTCGGAGTTCAAAAAGTCCTTGTATCGAGACCCACCGCGAAACCTCGGTGAGTTTTATCTTGAAGCAGACAGATTTCTACGGGAAGAAGATGCAACCTCCGAGAAGAAAGTTCTCGATGTCAACATGTTTAAAAATGGAAAACCATCCGATTCTATAAATGGCAAAGGAAAAGCCGCCTCCAGGAATGACCGCAACACTCAGCCCCGGAGAGGGCCTAGATATGAAAAGTACACTGAACTCAATGCCCCACTCTCAGACATATATCTGGACACGAACGGTGTTATCTCCTACCCATAGCCACCCAGGAGGGAGCCATCACAAAGAGAACGCGATTCTGGAAAGCACTGCATATTCCACGATATGGACGGACATGACACAATTGACTACAGGCATCTTCATGATTTGATTGAGGAACTGGTTAGATGTGGAGAGCTGCCCGAGTATGTGAAACTACCGACAGCGCCTACACTTGCGCTGCTACCTCCTGCTCCCCGGAGAGGGAATGCCGCAGGATCGAGCCCTCGTGGGCTCATCATCAACTGATCTGGATGAGATTAGCTTTCATTTTCTGCATTTCTTAGGCTTTAAGATTTGTTTTTTGCTTTCAGTTGGTTTTCCGACTGGTTGAATCGGAGTACACACGTACGGGGTAAGGATGTAGCCCCAAATCGTGCTCTGGACTCGGTGTCAAACCAACCAGGATTTGCTTTGGTTTTACATTTGGAATTGAATAAGGAAGGACTTTCCAAGCATGGATTATGTTTGGAGAATTTAAGTATCTTGTCAGGATGTGGCAGGATCCTCAACTTCAATTAAAGTATGGCTTATACTTATTATGGAACTCTAGGTATGGATTATGCCTTGGGACGGACTATCTTGTCAGGCTGTGGTAAGCGTAGCTCTACTTCAGGTCCGAGTATGGTTTATACTCACTTTGGAATCTTAAGTATGGATTATACTTAGGAACGACAAATGGTCTTTTCAGGGTGTGACAAAAGAAATCGGGTATGGATTATACTCGGTTTGAACTCCAGGTTATGGATTATGTCCTGCAAATGGTCTTGTCAGGATGTGACAAAAGAAATCGGGTATGGATTATACTCAATTTGGACTTCTGGGTATGGATTATGCTTGGAAATGTTGGCCCTTGCTAGGATTTGGCATGATGACTCAAACGTCCCTTGAGTATGGTTTATGATTATTAGACGCCGAAGCATGGTTTATGCTCAGAAAATTTGAAAAATATCGCCAGGATTTGGCACGTTTGTTTTTCCTTTGTCTCTTTACAGGTATGGATTATATATGTAGCTGGCAGAGCCGGCAAGGTCATGGCATTATCGAATTTCTATGCCTTATAGATTTCCTGGACTATCCTGAACACGTCTTCCTTCAACCAGCAAGATATGTTCTTGGGGGAAAACTTGTTGACGCCCTTTTTGGTAAAAGCTATCACACTGAATATCTGGATAACATCGCGCTCGGATAGGGAGAACATCGTCAGAAGACAGGCAGCGATTTGGTAAAAGTCGCATCACGAACAAAGAAAGGCCCGAAACTCCTATCAGATGACCTTTTTTAGGCCCAAAAACAGCGATTACAGATCTAAACCCTAACACTTGTAGACGCTGAATTAGCTTCAGTTTGAGCTTTGGTTTGGCTCAATCGGGCTTACGGTTTGAAAGATATGTCCGTTTCCGTGAATGGGTGTAATCTGGCGATCATTTGGATGAAGTGACGAAGCAAGACCTCCTGGCTCAGATCGCTCCCTTGTCTCGTGATGCACCTCATCTCGTGAAGCACCCTGGCTCTTGGACCATAACCTCCATCATGATCCACCTCCGACTCGCCATCACGACCCGCAATCCGACCCATGACCACGAAACGAACTCCAGACCTGCAGATACGCACACTGTTTTGACATGTTCTGAAAGCTACTCCTGCTCCTACTTTTCCTGATCGGGTGCCACGTACACCACCACGAACCAGTCTTCCCAGAAGCTCTCCTACAGCTATAAATACACCATTTGAAGGCATTTTCAAGGATCTTTTGGCTCTAACACCTCACAGCTTCCACCATTGCTCTCTACAAAGTAATTTCAGCAGCAAAGGAGCCAAATTCCACATTATAACATGAGGATTTCGTGTATAATCTTATGATTTCTTACCCCTTTTCATTGTAAACACGAGGATTTCGTGTATAAACTGGGAGAATTGTAGTTGTAACTTCTTAGGATTTAAGAAGAGATAAAGTGGACGTAGGCTTGGTATGAGCCGAACCACTATAAAAACTTTGTGTGTCTCATCTTTGTTTACTGTTTTCTGCATTCTATGAACAACATTTGGGTGTTAGGACCAGATTTCGGTCTAACATTTTGGCGCGCCAGGAAGGGGGCACACGACACTACTTCAATTTCTAGCTCTAAAGGAATCAATTTGCTTGGCTATTGAATCAATGGTTAAATGAAAGAAGGATGGAACTTTCTCCCATACTGAACACTAGTACAAAACTGCTTATTTGCGACGCCTTATTTGCTACGGTTTAGCTAAAACCAGTAGCAAATTGGGTTTTGTGCGACGGTGTTTTTGAAATCCGTAGCAGGTTGTATATCAGAAACACTATTAGATAAATTTATGACGGTTTTTTATAAAACCCGTAGCAATTATTTGAACATTGCGACGGCTGTATTAAAAACCGTGGTCAATTATACGGGTGTTGAAAATACCTATGGGCCTTGCGACGGTAATTATTTATCCGTCGCACGTTCATTATCCCCCACGACCTACTATTTAGTTTCGCTCCCAACTCCCAGGATAATCTCTCGACCATTTTTCTACCTCAAAACCCTTAAATTCATTCTAAATTGATTTAACGTCGCTCACTTTCGTCTCAACAGGAAAAATCTGCAAATTTCAATTCGAAATCAACAAGAGCATGCATTCCTTTGAATCTGGGTAAGTAACTCTTTATTCTAATTTTTGTTTTAATCTTTAAGCAGTCTTAGTTACTTGCAATTGCTGGTAGCAAAGTTCTAATATATGGTCGATAAGACCAAAACATATGGTGGATATGTTCTTTGAGGTTAGTAACTATGTTCCATTCAACGATGTCAGCAGGGAAGGAACCATGTATACTGCATCTTGGACTATAGCATGAGTGTAACTTGTTAATCTGGTATTGTTCACAAACTTTACTTTTTGAAGTATTTTACCCGGAATTTAAGGAAAATAATTGACTATTAGCCTTGGATTGTTATAACTGGTTGCTCCACCCCTGGTAGATATATCCTTGAAAATTTCATGGTTTGCGTTTTCATTTGCATTAAACACATGCAAAACATATAATGAGAATACCAGTAGTGAGAAATTTACAAAATGATGATATCTAAGTTCTTACTAGTATATAAAACGTTCTGAAATCAGCAACTCCAATCTCAACTCTAGGGTGTTGAGTTACTTGAGATGGTCTAAACTCATGCCCATTGGTTACCTCCTTTCATTGGTATATTATCCTCAAAGGAACACATCTTGTGAATGGAGAAATTACATTACCAATTACTCTGCCTATAATCAGTGGGTCACTTCCTCTTGCCATATATCTAACTAGAAATTTGGACTCTACTCTTTTTTATGTATTGTACATATGTGATATTTGATGATTTTAGATATGCAAATTCTAGTGTCATCTATATATACTTGTTGAGCTTATACCATTTATCGAATCCATTTCGTTCACTTTTGTTGTAGAAGCCAATAATATGTAGGTTTACGATTTTCATCACTACTTTTTAGCAAAGTGGGTATCTCCTTCTACTTATAAGCCAGACGAGTCAAGATCCATCAAGTTGAGAACTGATATAGCTAGTTTTCGTACAAATTCGCCCTTGCAATGTGCTAATCGTGTATTGTGTGTTGTACTTAAGGGACAAAGAGTTACTTGACGTCCCACATCTTATGCGGCTAGCTGTCATGGTATATATCATATTTGACTTAACATCTCTGAGTTTCTTATATAGTCATTGTGCACTTTTGCTTAGACATGATAATTATTTCTCCAATGGCACTATATATCATCAATAAATTCTGCTAGATATGTGCAATTGACATATATACACAGTAAATCTAGAAATTAAGTTTTGGAGATGATTTTAATATGTTTGAAATTACTACGGTGTATAAAATTATTGCATTACCATTAGTTTGCCAGCAGTGGAAAGGATATCCATGGAGGTTTTTCATGATATCTACAAGTATCCAATGTAAATTGATATAAATATGGTTAAAACAGGCTAAAATTAATTCTTAGGTAGAGATTTTATGTTTATATCACCCTTGTGTAAGCCACGGTTAGAGAGGAGACACTGTTCATTTTCTGTTGATTTCACATGAATACAGCCTTTATGTAGAAGGCTTAAGTTTTGGTGGTCCGAAGTGATAAAAGGCATCCCTCGAAATTTCAGAGGTGTTAGCATAAGCGCTTACCAGAAGAAGGCATGTTTGTGCCTAACATATATATGGTACTCAAATTTGTGATAATATCTTTTAAGCATGAACTCAGAATGAGGTCTTACTTTAACAAGACGGGATGGCCAACTAATGCACCAAGTACAAAAGGGAAAAGAAAGGATTTTATAGCTGTACTTCATAAGAGGAAGACAGAACCACTGTTCATGACATTAATTGAGAAAAAGCTGCTTCCACTTAGACCTGGTGTCTATAGGTTTCATTCCTCCATCCGTTGCCAATGTTATATTACACATTACATGTTCTAAGATGATATATTTGTATAAATTGAATATTTTTACTGATAATAATATAATATAGGTTAATTGATGAGGCACTGTCTAATGGAGTAAAAGTTGTTGCTTGTAGTACTTCAAACGAAAAGGCGGTATGGATTATCAGGTTCCATGTTTTAGTTAGTTATACAACAGTTTAGTGAGTTCTCTTGTATGGACTACTTCTTACTACATGAGTACTAGAAATCAATCAGTTGGCCTCTCCTTTTAACTAATACATTGCTTCGTCCATAATCCTAGATACGAAACACTTAGATACTAAACAAAAAATTATAAAAATTGAGCAAGTTGTTGTTGGTGTTGCCCGTTCATGCTGGTTTCAGCTATAGTTTCCGTCTTGCAGTGTCCAGAATGATTGGAGAAGATTCAAATCTTTGCTGGTGATGTAGTTGCTCGCAAGAAACCGTATCCGTTATTTATATCTTCTTCCCTGTGCAGTTATACCTTATACACTACACTGGTTGCCATAATATTCATATTCAGTAAGAATTGCCAGTGAATCATCAATTGTTTAGAAAGTTCATTTTAAGTCTCTTTGCCCTCAAAAGGAAGACTATAATTTAAACGGAAATGCTAAAAGTATCGTGTTTCAGGTACGAAAATGAGCCTGAAAATAGAAAAGTGACTGGATTTAAATTGACTTTAACACATACAAGATTTCCTTGACTTCAGCCTCCTTTCACACTGCTATCTTTCGGGACATAAAACATTGTTCTAGTTTAAGTTTGCTTTGCTATTTTTCGAAAATAAGCAACCACCATGTATTATTGTATTACAGTCAAATAAATGAGATATAACCTATACAGATATAGCCTAAACAAATAAATGAGATTTAAATTTCACACTGTTATTTTTGGAGGAAAAAATAAATTGAATAATGATATATAGCCTGGATAGAAAGTATTTAAATTTAAATTTGCTGATTTGTCTCTCCGAAACTAAATGCTCCATTTTCAACTTGGACGCTTTCGATGTTTTGAAACACGGAACAGGGCATTTTAACCTCCCAAACGGCACTTTCTGTTGAAATCTGCAGCAACTAACATAACATAAAATTCGGAGGATCCGCTATGAAATGACATTTTTGTCCTCTGGAATCCTCTACTTTGTAGTGACTGCATTTTTTGACTGAAATTCCTATGGGACTAAATAGCATTGTCCATAACAGGGATTAATAATCATCCCTCATTATTAAATTTGTTGATCTCTGGTCATTTGGTTGCCATAAAAACCTCAAGCCAGGAAGCATTCTTTCACGAAAACCCATCAGCATTTTTGACTAGAGGCGAGATGGAAGGCGTTCTCGCTGAATTGAGAGATCAAATGGCAAGGCAGGACGATCTCCTTAGGAAACAACAGGAGATGATCGATGGATTCTTCGCTCGGATGGATGGAAGGCCGAGCAACGCTCAAGTTATTGAATTTGGAGCCACTGAAGTGGCTCGCGCATCATCTGGGCTCGGGAGCAACCCCCTCACTCTTGGTAATGTTCAGGTTCAACCTACTTCATCTCCACTTCAAATGGAAACAAGGACGGAAGCTCCCGCTCCTCAACAGCAACCGGCTCGTGATAGAGATCCAGTAGCGGCTCGTGATAGGGCATCACGACCCGATCGGATCGCCCCCCTAGACTCATGAACCGTGCTCCACGATCCTGCCTCATGAGCTGACCTCCATGGCTCACAATCGGGTCGGGCCGTCCCCCTTGATCCACGAACCGCGACCGATGACCAGCTCATGACAACTCACCAATTGCTTCCTTCTCTCGCGCTCAACGCTGGGTGCACCAACTCTGATCTTGGCAATTTGCAATAACTTTTTGAAGGAAATCGGCTAGCAGAACTGATTGAATGCCTCTCGAGAGGCCGTACTTATCAGAATGACATGGACGACGTCAACCACACTCCCTTCACTCTGGAAATCAGGAATTCTTGTAATTCTCCAGATTTCAAACTTTCACAACTAGAGCCCTACAATGGCAGGACCGATCCAACCGTGCATCTGATGCGCTACAAATAGCATATGGAAGTTCAATCAGCATCGGAAGACGTCATGGCAAAGTGTTTTCCCCTCTTTCTGACTGACATAGCCGCTACGTGGATTCGGCAGCTAGAAACGGAATTGATCAGCAGTTGGAACATGTTGGTCGCACGCTTTATTGAACAATTTCGGGTTAATATCGCTCGGCCCAAGAACATCGTGTTACTTACTACAATCATGCAGAGGCCCAGAGAAACTCTGCGTTCATTCCAGGAAAGATCCAATGTTATAGCAGCATCATTTGACCGACCTAAACCATTGATGGTGCTGATGGCAGCAGTATTCGGTGTTTTGGATAGCTCGGTGTTCAAAAAGTCCTTGTACCGAGACCCACCGTGAAACCTCGGCGAATTTTATCTTGAAGTAGACAGATTTCTGCAGGAAGAAGATGCAACCTCCGAGAAGAAAGTCCTCGATGTCAACATGCTTAAAGACGGAGAACCATCCGATTCTGGAAGTGGCAAAGGAAAAGCCGCCGTCAGGAATGACCGCAACACTCAGCCCCGGAGAGGGCCCAGATATGAAAAGTACACTGAACTCAATGCCCCACTCTCAGACATCTATCTGGACGCGAACGGTGCTATCTCCTACCAAAGCCTCCTAGGAGGGAGCCATCACAAAGAGAAAGCGATTCTGGAAAGCACTGCATATTCCACGATATGGACGGACATGACACAAATGACTGCGGGCATCCTCGTGATTTGATTGAGGAACGGGTTAGACGTGGAGATCTGCCCGAGTATGTGAAACTACCGACAACGCCTGCGCCTGCGTTGCTACCTCCTGCTCCCCGGAGAGGGAATGACCCTGGATCGAGCTCTCGTGGGCTCATCATCAACTGATCTGGATGAGATCATCTTTCATTTTCTGCATTTATTAGGCTTTAAGATTTGTTTTTTGCTTTCACTAGGTTTTCTGATTGGTTGAATCGGAGTACACGTATGGGGTTCGGATGTAGCCCCAAATCGTGCTCTGGACTCGGTGTCAAACCAATCAGGATTTGCTTTGGTTTTGCATTTGGAATTGAATAAGGAAGGACTTTCCAAGCATGGATTATGTTTGGAGAATTTAAGTATCTTGTCAGGATGTGGCAGGATCCTCAACTTCGGTTAAAGTATGGCTTATACTTATTATGGAACTCTAGGTATGGATTATGCCTAGGGACGGACTACCTTGTCAGGTTGTGGCAAGCATAGCTCTACTTGAGGTCCGAGTATGGTTTATACTCACTTTGGAATCTTAAGTATGGATTATACTTAGGAACGACAAATGGTCTTGTCAGGATGTGACAAAAGAAATTGGGTATGGATTATACTCGGTTTGAACTTCATGGAATGGATTATGTCCTGCAAATGGTTTTGTCAGGATGTGACAAAAGAAATCGTGTATGGATTATACTCAATTTGGAGTTCTAGGTATGGATTATGCCTGGAAATGTCGGCCTTTGCCAGGATTTGGCAAGATGACTCAAACGTCCCTTGAGTATGGTTTATGCTCATTAGACTCTGAAGCATGGTTTATGCTCAGAAAATTTGAACAATATCGCCTGGATTTGGCACGTTTGTTTTTCCTTTATCTCTTTGTAGGTATGGATTATATATGTGGCTGGCTGAGCCGGCAAGGTCATGGCATTATCGAATTTCTATGCCTTATAGATTTCCTGGACTATCCTGAACACATCTTCCTTCAACCAGCAAGATATGTTCTTGGGGGAAAACTTGTTGACGCACTTTTTGGTAAAAGCTATCACACTGAATATCTGGATAACATCGCGCTCGGATAGGGAGAACATCGTCCGAAGACAGGCAGCGATTTGGTAAAAGTCGCATCACGAACAAAGAAAGGCCCGAAACTCCTATCAGATGACCTTTTTTGGGCCCAAAAACAGCGGTTACGAAGACAATTTCTGTAGTTCTTGTAGTCCTATGAATTAGCTTCAGTTTGAGCTTCGGTTTGGCTCAATCGGACTTATGGTTTGAAAGTTATGCCTGTTTCCATGAATGAGTGTAATCTGGCAATCATTTGGATGAAGTGACGAAGCAACACCTTCTGGCTCGGATCACCCCCTCGTATCGTGATGCAGCTCGTCTTGTGAAGCACCCTGGATCTTGGACCACCAACTCCATCACGATCCACCTCTGAATCGCCATCACGACCCGCGATCCGACCCATAACCACGAACCGATCTCCAGACCTGCAGATACGCGGACTGTTTTGGCCTATTCTTAAAGCTACTCCTGCTCCTACTTTTCCGGATCGAGTGCCACATACCCCACCATGAACCGGTCCTCCCAGAAGCTCTCCTATAGCTATAAATACACCATTTGAAGGCATTTTCAAGGATCTTTTGGCTCTAACTAATCACAGCTTCCACCATTGCTCTCTACAAAGCAATTTCAGCAGTAAAGGAGCCAAATTCCACATTATAACACGAGGATTTCGTGTATAATCTTATGATTTCTTACCCCTTTTCATTGTAAACACGAGGATTTCGTGTATAAATTGGGAGAATTGTACTTGTAACTTCATAGGATTTAGGAAGAGATAAAGTGGACGTAGGCTTGGTTTGAGCCGAACCACTATAAAAACTCTGTGTGTCTCCTCTTTATTACTGTTTTCTGCATTCTGTGATCTGTGAACTTCATTTGGGTGTTAGGCCCAGATTTTGGTCTAACATTTTGGCGCGCCAGGAAGGGGGCACACGACACTACTTCAATTTCTAGCTCTAAAGGAATCAATTTGCTTGGCTATTGGATCAATGGTTAAAAGAAAGAAGGATGGAACTTTCTCCCGTACTGAAGGAGCTGAGGCCGAAGGCATGAATAACGAGGTTAGCCAGGAAGCTTCCTCTCACGAAAACCCATCAGCATTTTTGACTAGAGACGAGATGGATGGCGTTCTCGCTGAATTGAGAGATCAAATGGCAAGGCAGGACGATCTCCTCAGGAAACAACAGGAGATGATCGATTGATTCTTCGCTCGGATGGATGGAAGGCCGAGCAACGCTCAAGTTACTGAAAATGAAGCCACTGAAGTGGCTCGTGCATCATCTGGGCTCAGGGGCAACCCACCACTCTTGAAAATGTTCAGGTTCAACCTACTTAAGGCCCAGTTCAAATGGAAACAAGTACGGAAGCTCCCTCTCCTCAACCGCAACGGGCTCGTGATAGAGATCCAGAAACGGCTCGTGATAAGGCATCACGACCCGATCGGATCGCCCCCCCAGACTCACGAACCGTGCTCCACGATCCTGCCTCACAAGCTGACCTCCATGGCTCACGACCGGGTCGGATCGCCCCCCTTGATCCAAGAACCGCGACCCACGTCCAGCTCATGACAGCTCACCAACAGCTTCCTTCTCTCACGCTCAACGCTGGGGCACCAGCTCAGATCTTGGCAGTTTGCAACAACTTTTTGAAGGAAATCGGCTAGCAGAACTGATTGAATGCCTCTCGAGATGCCATACTTATCAGAATGACGTGGATGACGTCAACCACACTCTCTTCACTCTAGAAATCAGGAATTCTCGTAATCCCCCAGATTTCAAACTTTCACAACTTGAGCCCTACAACGGCAGGACCGATCCAACCGTTCGTCTGATGCGCTACAAACGACATATGGAAGTTCAATCAGCATCGGAAAACATCACGGCAAAGTGTTTTCCCCTTTTTCTGACTGACATAGCCGCTATGAGGATTCGGTAGCTAGAAACGGAGTTGATCAGCAGTTGGAACATGTTGGTTGCACGCTTTATTGAACAATTTCGGGTTTACATCGCTCGGCCCAAGAGCGTCGTGTCACTTACTACAATCAAGCAGAGGACTAGAGATACTCTGATTTCATTCCTGGAAAGATTCAATGTTGCAGCAGCATCAGTTGACCGACCTGAACCATCGATGGTGTTGATGGCAGCAGTATCCGGTGTTTTGGATAGCTCGGAATTCAAAAAGTCCTTGTACCGAGACCCACCGCGAAACCTCGGCGAATTTTATCTTAAAGCAGACAAATTTCTTTGGTAAGAAGATGCAACCTCCGAGAAGAAAGTCCTCGATGTCAACATGCTTAAAGAAGGAGAACCATCCGATTCTGGAAATGGCAAAGGAAAAGCCGCTGTCAGGAATGACCGAACGCTCAGCCCCAGAGGGGGCCCAGATACGAAAAGTACACTAAACTCAATGCCCCACTTTCAGACATCTATCTGGACACGAACGGTGCTATCTCCAACCCAACGCCTCCCAGGAGGGAGCCATCACAAAGAGAACGCGATTCTGGAAAGAACTGCATATTCCCGGATATGGACGGACATGACACAAATGACTGTAGGCATCTTCGTGATTTGATTAAGGAACAGGTTAGACGTGGAGAGCTGCCCGAGTATGTGAAACTACCGACAGCGCCTGCACCTGCGCTGCTACCTCCTGCTCCCCGGAGAGGGAATGACCCTGGATCGAGCTCTTATGGGCTCATCATCAATTGATCTGGATGAGATTAGCTTTCATTTTCTGCATTTTTAGGCTTTAAGATTTGTTTTTTGCTTTCACTAGGTTTCCCGACTGGTTGAATCGGTGTACACACATACGGGGTTAGGATGTAGCCCCAAATCGTGCTCTGGACTCGGTGTCAAACCAATCAGGATTTGCTTTGGTTTTGCATTTGGAATTGAATAAGGAAGGACTTTCCAAGCATGGATTATGTTTGGAGAATTTAAGTATCTTGTCAGGATGTGGCAGGATCCTCAACTTCGGTAAAAGTTTGGCTTATACTTATTACGGAACTCTAGGTATGGATTATGCCTAGGGACGGACTATCTTGTCAGGTTGTGGCAAGCGTAGCTCTACATCAGGTCCGAGTATGGTTTATACTCACTTTGGAATCTTAAGTATGGATTATACTTAGGAACGACAATTGATCTTGTCAGGATGTGACAAAAGAAATCGGGTATGGATTATACTCGGTTTGAACTCCAGGGTATGGATTATGTCCTGCAAATGGTCTTGTCAGGATGTGACAAAAGAAATCGGGTATGGATTATACTCAATTTGGACTTCTGGGTATGGATTATGCCTGGAAATGTTGGCCCTTGCCAGGATTTGGTATGATGACTCAAATGTCCCTTGAGTATGGTTTATGCTCATTTGACTCCGAAGCATGGTTTATGCTCGGAAAATTTGAACAATATCGCCAGGATTTGTCATTTTTGTTTTTCCTTTATCTCTTTATAGCTATGGATTATATCTGTAGCTGGCAGAGCCGACAAGGTCATTGAATTATCGAATTTCTATGCCTTATAGATTTCCTGGACTATCCAGAACACATCTTCCTTCAACCAGCAAGATATGTTCTGTGGGGCAAACTTGTTGACACACTTTTTGGTAAAAGCTGTCACACTGAATATCTGGATGACATAACGCTCGGATAGGGAGAACATCGTCAGAAGACAGGCAACGATTTGGTCAAAGTCGCATCACGAACAAAGAAAGGCCCGAAACTCCTATTATATGACCTTTTTTGGGCCCGAAAACAGCGATTACAAAGCATAGCTCCGTAACTCTTGTAGACCTCTGAATTAGCTTCAGTTTGAGCTTCGGTTTGGCTCAATCGGACTTACGGTTTGAATGTTATGCCCGTTTCCAATAATGGGTGTAATCTGGCAATCATTTGGATGAAGTGACGAAGCAACACGTCCTAGCTCGGATCGCCCCTCATCGGATCGCCCCCTCGTCTCGTGATGCACCTCGTCTCGTGAAGCACCCTGGCTCTTGGACCACCAACTCCATCACGATCCACCTCCGAATCGCCATCACGACCCGCGATCCGACCCATAACCACTAAACGATCTCCAGACCTGCAGATACGCGCACTGTTTTGACCTATTCTTAAAGCTACTCCTGCTCCAACTTTTCCCGATTGAGTACCACGTACCCCACCACGAACCGGTCCTCTCAGAAGCTCTCCTACAGCTATAAATACACCATTTGAAGGCATTTTCAAGGTCTTTTGGCTTTAACTCCTCACAGCTTCCACCATTTCTCTCTATAAAACAATTTCAGCAGCAAAGGAGCCAAATTCCACATTATAATAAGAGGATGTCGTGTATAATCTTATGATTTCTTACCCTTTTCATTGTAAACACAAGGATTTCATGTACAAACCAGGAGAATCTTACTTGTAACTTCTTAGGATTTAAGAAGAGATAAAGTGGACGTAGGCTTGGTTAGAGTTGAACCACTATAAAAACTTCGTGTGTCTCCTCTTTATTTACTGTGTTCTGCATTCTGTGATCTATGAACTGCATTTGGGTGTTAGGCCCAGATTTTGGTCTAACATTTTGGCGCTCCAGGAAGGGGGCACACGACACTACTTCAATTTCTAGCTCTAAAGGAATCAATTTGCTTGGCTATTGGATCAATGGTTAAAAAAAAGAAGGATGGAACTTTCACCTATACTGAAGGAGCTGAGGCCGAAGGCACGAGAAACGAGGTAAGCCAGGAAGCTTCCTCTCACGAAAACCCATCAACATTTTTGACTAGAGACGAGTTGGACGGCGTTCTCGCTGAATTGAGAGATCAAATGGCAAGGCAGGACGATCTCCTCAAGAAACAATAGGAGATGATCGATGGATTCTTCGCTCGGATGGATGGAAGGCCAAGCAATGCTCAAGTTAATGAAAATGAAGCCACAGAAGTGGCTCGCGCATCATCTGGGCTCGGGGGCAACCCCCTCACTCTTGGAAATGTTCAGGTTCAACCTACTTCAGCTCTAGTTCAAATGGAAACAAGGACGGAAGCTCCCGCTCCTTAACCGCAACCGGCTCGTGATGGAGATCCAGAAGCTGCTCGTGGTAGCGCATCACGACCCGATCGTATCCCCCTGGTCTCACGAACGTTGCTCCACGATCCTGCCTCACGAGCTAACCTACCTGGCTCACGACCGGGTCGGGTCGCCCCCCTTGATCCACGAACCACGACCCACGACCAGCTCATGACAGCTCACCAACATCTTCCTTCTCTCGCGCTCAACGCTGGGGGCACCAGCTCTGATCTTGGCTATTTGAAACCATTTTTTGAAGGAAATCGGCTAGTAGAACTAATGGAATGCCTCTAGAGAGGCCGTACTTATTAGAATGACGTGGATGACATCTACCACACTCCCTTCACTCTGGAAATCAGGAATTCTCGTGATCCCCCAGATTTCAAACTTTCACAACTAGAGCCCTACAATGGCAGGACCGATCCAACCGTGCATCTGATGCGCTACTAACGGCATATGGAAGTTCAATCCGCATCGGAAAATATCATGGCAAAGTGTTTCCCCCTCTTTT
Organism: Allium sativum; assembly: GCA_030737875.1. Classification (NCBI taxonomy): domain Eukaryota; kingdom Viridiplantae; phylum Streptophyta; class Magnoliopsida; order Asparagales; family Amaryllidaceae; genus Allium; species Allium sativum. The sequence goes on from CM060921.1 coordinate 746,030,932, forward strand.
TGACTGACATGGTCGCTATGTGGATTCGGCAGCTTGAAAAGGAATCAATTAGCAGTTGGAACATGTTGGTCGCAGGCTTTATTGAACAATTTCGGTTTCACATCGCTCGGCCCAAGAATGTCGTGTCACTTACTACAATCAAGCAGAGACCCATAGAAACTCTGCATTCATTCCAAGAAAGATTCAATGTTGCAGCAGCATCAGTTGACCGACCTGAACCATCGAGGGTGATGATGGCCGCAGTATCCGGTGTTTTGGATAGCTCGGATTTCAAAAAGTCCTTGTACCGAGACCCACCGCGAAACCTCAGTGAATTTTATCTTGAAGTAGACAGATTTCTGCAGGAAGAAGATGCAACCTCCAAGAAGAAAGTCCCCGATGTCAACATGCTTAAAGACGGAGAACCATCCGATTCAGGAAATGGCAAAGGAAAAGCCGCCGTCAGGAATGACCGCAACCCTCAGCCCCGGAGAGGGCCCAGATATGAAAAGTACACTGAACTCAATGCCCCACTCTCAGACATCTATCTGGACACAAACGGTGCTATCTCCTACCAAAGCCTCCTAGGAGGGAGCCATCACAAAGAGAATGCGATTCTGGAAAACATTGCATTTTCCACTATATGGATGGACATGACACATATGACTTCAGGCATCTTCGTGATTTGACTGAGGAACGGGTTAGACGTGGAGAGTTGCCCGAGCATGTGAAACTACCGATAGCGCCTGCACCTACGCTGCTACCTCCAGCTCCCCGGAGAGGGAATGACCCTGGATCGAGCTCTTGTGGGCTCATCATCAACTGATCTGGATGAGATCAACTTTCATTTTCTGCATTTCTTAGGCTTTAAGATTTGTTTTTTTCTTTCAATAGGTTTTCCGATTGGTTGAATCGGTGTACACACATACAGGGTTAAGATGTAGCTCCATATCGTACTCTGGACTCGGTGTCAAACCAATCAGGATTTGCTTTAGTTTTGCATTTGGAATTGAATAAGAAAAGACTTTCCAAGCATGGATTATGTTTGGATAATTTAAGTATCTTGTCAGGATGTTGCAGGATCCTCAACTTCGGTTCAAGTATGGCTTATACTTATTATGGAACTCTAGGTATGGATTATGCCTAGGGACGGACTATCTGGTCAGGCTGTGGCAAACGTAGCTCTACTTTAGGTCCGAGTATGGTTTATACTCACTTTGCAATCTTAAGTATGTATTATACTTAGGAACGACAAATGGTCTTGTCAGAATGTGACAAAAGAAATCGGATATGGATTATACTCAATTTGGACTTCTGGGTAAGGATTATGCCTGGAAATGTTGGCCCTTTCCAGGATTTGGCATGATGACTCAAACGTCCCTTGAGTATGGTTTATGCTCATTAGACTCCGAAGCATGGTTTATGCTCAGAAAATTTGAACAATATCGCCAGGATTTGGCACGTTTGTTCTTCCTTTATCTCTTTACAGGTATGGATTATATATGTAGCTGGCAGAGCCGACAAGGTCATGGTATTATCGAATTTCTATGCCTAATAGATTTCCTGGACTATCCAGAACACATCTTCCTTCAACCAGCAAGATATGTTCTGGAGGGAAAACTTGTTGACACACTTTTTGGTAAAAGCTGTCACACTAAATATCTGGATAGCATCGCGCTTGGATATGGAGAACATCGTCAGAAGACAGGCAGCGATTTGGTCAAAGTCGCACCACGAACAATGAAAGGCCCGAAACTCCTATTAGATGACCTTTTTGGGCCTGAAAACAGCGATTACGAAGCAAATCTCTGTAACTCTAGTAGATCTCTGAATTAGCTTCAGTTTGAGCTTCGGTTTGGCTCAATCGGACTTACGGTTTGAAAGTTATGCCCGTTTCCATAAGTGGGTGTAATCTGGCAATCATTTGGATGAAGTGGTGAAGCAACACCTCCTGGCTCGGATCGCCCCTCGTCGGAACGCCCCCTCGTCTCGTGATGCACCTCATCTCGCGAAGCACCCTGGCTCTTGGGCCACCGACTCCATCACGATCCACCTCCGACTCGCCATCACGACCCGCGATCCGACCCATGACCACAAACCGATCTCCAGACCTACAGATACGCGCAGTGTTTTGAACTATTCCTAAAGCTACTCCTGCTCCTACTTTTCCGGATCGAGTGCCACGTAACCCACCATGAACCGGTCCTCCCAAAAGCTCTCCTACAGCTATAAATATACCATTTGAAGGCATTTTCAAGGATCTTGTGGCTCTAACTCCTCACAGCTTCCACCATTGCTCTCTACAAAGCAATTTCAGCAGCAAAGGAGCCAAATTCCACATTATAACATGAGGATTTCGTGTATAATCTTATGATTTTTTTACCCCTTTTAATGTAAACACGAGGATTTCATGTATAAACCGGGAGAATTGAACTTGTAACTTCTTAGGATTTAAGAAGAGATAATGTAACACCCCACCTCCGCCAATGCCACTCTTGCAAGGACATTAGCTTTGGAGGGGCGTTAAACAAGGTAAACATGCATGCAGATATCACAAGACAGAACATATAAGTAAAACAGAGTAGTAAAGCAGCAGATAAAACTTAACATTTCAAAACCATAGACATGTTACAACAAAGTACTTGGTCATTATTTTCCAACAACAAAGTCTAGATAAAAGCATAAACTGAAAAACTGAAATACATATAGTACTATCCCCAAAATGAAGTGATAAACCATAGCTAGCTCAATGTCCAAAACCGTACATGAGCAAATCCAGTAAGCAAGCTGTAAAGATCCAAGCTAAGCTCCAATGTTCCCACCCTGAGAACCTGAGGGGGGGAAACGGAAGAAAAGAGGCGAAAGAAAACAGGTCAGTCAAAAAGACTGGTAAGCCCTACTACTATCTGTCTATGAACTAGTAAAGTTAACTGGCATGAGAAGCTGAGATGAACATAAGGATAACAACATACTGGCATGATGATTAACTAACAAGATAGATAAAGGTGTCATCGCATAATTAAGGTTAAGTTTTGCACCACGGGTGTACTAGCATTCTAACATGTCAAGTAAAAACAAAAATTGATCCCTTGGCCCAAGCTTGGCCCAATATCATGAGGTGACCTAAATTAAGGTCCAACTACACGGTCTAGTCGATCGGCTCCCTATAAGCCTAACTCGTCAAGTGTCGGTGTCATACGGCCCAAACATGAAATGTAGCTAACTGTGCTAGGTCCACCCCAGGGTGTATCAAGTCCTAGGGTGTAGACCTCGGACACCAATCAAGTATGCACAGCCTAGATCTACTGGTACCCGTGCCTGATTCTCCAACGCCGGACTATGTGCACGATCATAGTCCGCCTGGACCTACACCGGCGTAACTACACAGCCATCGTTTTGGTCGCTTACATGTCAGCCCAGTAATCGTGCCCCACCCTAGCCTTGTCCTAGGGTCTTATGATACTATCAAGAGGGTTACTGCTGCAAAGGACCACACAACTAGGGTTTCCTTAACGGGTTAAATGTGGTTAACCCGATCCAAACGTGGATTAAATTGGTTAAGTGTATCCAAGGTTCATGACTTAACCCCGATTAACCCATCCAGCCCAAATTGATTAAGTATTAAGTGGACCATGACTTAACCCTAATCAGGAGGCATCAATTAACTTAATGTGCTTTAACCTCTCACATTAGACCATGTTGTGGTTACTAGTTAAGCCGGGCGGGTCCGGGTAGCTTTACACCACAACTTGGTCTAACCTCGGGTTCGAGCACAACATGACCAACTTCTCACATTGGGTCCTATTGTTTGTAGACACTAGTTAAGCCGGGCGGGTCCGGGTAGATTTATGCTACAAACTCAACCCAACCTCGAGTTGGCCACACTCATATTTTCTAAGTGTCATGTCCATTATGTTTCCAAAACATAATTACAAGTTAACATATCACGTTATGTTATAAAAACCATGTTTTTGTCATAATGTTGCCCAACCCCAACGTAATCCCATCGTTTACATAATCGCAACAACGCATAAAGGGTAAAATAGGGAACTTGGCATAATCATGACAAAAAGGTGTTGAAGCCACAAGTTTATCATTGTGGCATATGAGATGTACATATGTTCATATACTTGCATATTGCATCATTAGGCTTCAAAAGCATGCATAAAACCAAACTTAGCATATGAGTGATATATGGTGATAAATGACATGTAGAAGATGCTAGAAGTTCGCATTTAGCATCACATGCAAGTTATCATAAGGGGTATGATAACTTTCATGTTGCCAAAATGCAACCTTTAATATAAAGCTTAGAGCTTTATGCTCACAACATCAAGTTTAACTTGCATAACATGAAAACATGATCAACCCAAACTTGCATAACATAGCAACATGTGTCATACATAATGGTTAAACCAACTTGCATAATGATCATCCAAACTTGCATATAATGATCAACCAAACTTGCATATAATGTTCAACCAAACTTGCATATCATAATGATCAACCCCAAACTTGCATCATTCATTTAACTTTAGAGTTCAAAGAAAGAAAGTAGAAAAGGGCTTACTACGCTATGAAGACACAAATGAATATTTATTATAAAGATTGAGACGAAGCCCTTATGCAAGCACCAAAATATGAAAGCCCCAATTGAAAAACCCTTGCGCCAAATCAATAAAAATCCTTGCTTTGAAGTAGAAATGTTGCAACTTGACTTGAATGCAAACTAAGAACACTCATACAAGTTTGAAAGCACTTGTATGAACTCACAATCTCTCATAGAAATAGGCTTAGGAATTTTAGCATGAGAGTGGAGGCCATGAGAGGAACAAATTTGACATAGTTTAGTTGTAGGATTGAATAATGGTGATTTAGGCTAGGTTTAGGGGTCTTTTTATAGAGGATTAGGATAGTATTAGCCATAGGATTAACCCTAGATTCAATCCAAGCCATCAAATCATGTCTTGGGGAAGAAGTCAAGTGTAGGAACCATCTAGGGCCTTTAGATTAAAGCTGAACCATGAGAACCATTCAAATGCAAAATCTGCATTTGAGCGAATCGGCCCACGGGTTGACAGCCAAACACCCTGGATTAACCCCTAGTCGACCCAGCAAGCTCGGGTCGACCTCAAAAATCGGCCGGTTCGGTTATTCCCCTCTCCCAATTCGCTGTTTTGAACATTTTTGCATATTTATTTATTTAATTTTCAATTATATATATATATCAATATATATATATATATATATATATATATATATATATATATATATTTCTCTGCGCAACCCATTTCACTAAATTAAGTATACTTTAATTTGTGAATTTTTATGTTCAAATTACGGGGTGTTACATTCTCCCCTCCTTAAAGGATTTCGTCCCCGAAATCTCCAAGTTAGGAAGAACGTATCCTACTATCCATCGTCCATCTACTCAAAACATCATCCGTGCAGTCATTGTCCTTAAAGGATTCTAAATGTTGTATGATCATATGCAAAGGTGTGTGTATATGTACTTATCTAATGCAAAAATCAGGCGGTTACTGATACAGTAAACCTCCTTAATGCAAAGCATGTTAGTGAAATGAGTCCATATGTATGCAAATTCCTAACATAATTTATAATCTCTACATGAGTGCACATAACATTCATCAATATGCAACATCCACGTGATAGCATAACAAGTTTCATCCATGAATAAGTATAAGCACTCATGCATACGCAACATGAAAGTGTGTGAGCCGATCTCAGTGCCTAATGTGTATCATGCATCCACGAGTATCCACGTGCAACCACTTGCAACCATCAAGCATAACATGTTTCAAATACATGTTTCAACCAAGGGTTTCTACCTAAGGTTCTCATGACAAGATCTACGAAACAAGATAAACTAGATAAACGCGGATAAAAAGAAAGATATGCTAATTAGGAAAAGAGATCGAGAATGTACCCTCAAAAAGAAATGGATAAAGCCCACGCATCTTCTCCTCGGTTTCCCAAGTTGCATCTTCGTCGGCTTCACCCCACTGAACTTTCACCAACTTGACTTCTCGATTCCTTAGCTTCTTGATCTCTGTTCCCAAGATACGAATCGGAGCCCTTCTCAAGGTTGCTTCTTTCTCTACCTCAATGTCTTCAAGAATGCTTGGTTCAACCACCTCAGCGGACTCATGTAGGCACTTTCGGAGATGCGAGACATGAAAGACATTATGCACTCCGGTTAGCTTCTCGGGCAATCCCACCTTATAGGCCATCTTTCCAGGTCTCTCTATGATAGGGAAGGGTCCTACGAACCTTGGTGCCAGCTTCCCCGCTGGTCCAAAACGTACCACATTTCGCAAAGGAGAAACCTTCACGAAAATCATGTCTCCCACTTCGAATTCCAAATCTACCCTTCGCTTGTCAGCATAGGATTTCTGTCTATCTTGGGCCGCTTTCATCCTTCTTCTTACTAATTCAACTTTCTCGGATGTGTCTCGTATCATATCGGGCCCAAGTATAAGTCTATCTGTTGTCTCCCACCAACAAGATGGTGACCTACACGGCCTCCCATATAAAGCTTCAAATGGTGCCATCCCTATGCTGGCTTGATAGCTATTATTATAAGCAAATTCTACAAGAGGAAGGTGGTCTTCCCAAGTACCACCGAAGTCGAGAACACAAAGCCTCAAGAGATCTTCTAGCACTCTATTCACCCTTTCGGTTTGGCCATCCGTCTGGGGGTGATAGGCTGTACTCAAATTCAATCGCGTACCCATCGCTTCTTGCAAACTGTTCCAGAACTGGCTAGTGAAAATGGGTCACGATCGCTAACTATGCTAGAAGGAACTCCATGCAACCGCACTATTTCTCGGAGATAAATAGACGCCAGCCCTGATGCGGTCCTCTTGCTCTTTACTGGGATGAAGTGAGCACTCTTCGTAAGTCTGTCAACTATGACCCATATGCTTGTGTTCCCTCTCCTTGACCTAGGCAATCCATCCACAAAATCCATAGAAATACTCTCCCACTTCCATTGTGGGACCTCCAATGGATGTAATAGCCCACCTGGTTTCTTTGACTCGGCCTTCACTTGTTGGCACACCATGCACCTTGAAACATACTCTGCCACATCTTTCTTCATTCCATCCCAAAAGAAACTGCGCTTCATATCTCTATACATCTTATCTCCTCCCGGATGTATAGTCATCTTCAAGTGATGCGCTTCTTCAAGAACTCTATGGACCAAATCTCCCACCCGAGGAACACATAATCTCCCATCACGCCTTAGCCATCCTTTATCATCAATAGTATATCTGGCAAGGTGACTAGACGTCTCACCCCGAATCAACTTGTCCATAACTTCGACTATCTGTGGATCTTCCCTCTGCGAAGCCCCAACTTGATCAAGAAGTGTGGGTCTAAGCTCAAGGGATGCTAATGAACCCGTCATCAACTTAACAGCTGTCGTGAAATCAAAGGTTGCCAAGAATTCCAAGTTCTTCATCTCAATGAACAAGGCGCTTAAAGTCAATCTCCTTATGCTTAGTGCATCCGCCACAACATTACCCTTGCCAGGGGTATAAGCTATCTCGAAGTCATAAGATGCCAAAAATTCCATCCACCTTTGCTGCCTTCGATTCAGATCTTTTTGCGAGAAGAGGTATTTGAGTGACTTGTGATCAGTATACAACTCAAACATTTCGCCTAGAAGATAGTGGCGCCAGGATTTGAGTGTAAAGACGATTGCCGCTAACTCCAAATCATGAGTGGGATAGTTCTTCTCATGAACTTTAAGTTGCCTACCCCCATAACATATCACTCTTCCCTCTTGCATCAGAACAGCTCCTAACCCCGTGCCACATTCATCTGTGTACACGGTAAACATCTTACCACTATCGGGTAATGCCAAAACTGGAGCTGAGGTAAGGGCTCTTTTGAGCTTTTGAAAAGCAAGCTCACACTCCAAGTCCCATGCAAAGACTAAGTTCTTCTTCGTCAACTTAGTGAGAGGGGCCGAAATCTTAGCGAAGTCTCTGATGAACTTCCTATAGTGGCCCGCCAAACCGAGAAAGCTTCTTACTTCGGTCGCATTCCTAGGAGTCTTCCAATCTTGAACCACAACCACTTTCGCGGGATCCACAGCTATGCCTTGCTTAGAAACTATATGTCCAAGAAACCGAACTTCCCTTCTCCAGAAATGACATTTGGAGAACTTGGCTTTCAACTGATGCGCTCTAAGCGTATCCATCACTTCCTTGAGATGTCTGGCATGTTCTCCCTCGTCCTTTGAGAAGATCAGAATATCATCCATGAAGACAACAACAAACTTGTTGAGGAACTCCCTAAACACCCTACTCATCAAGTCTACGAAGTAGGCGGGTGCATTAGTCAATCCGAATGGCATGACAAGCCATTCAAAGAATCCATCCGGAGTCCTAAACGCAGTTTTATCAATGCTATCCTCAGCTACTCTAAGCTGATGGAATCCGGTGGCTAGATCGAGCTGAGAGAAAACGGAAGCACCTACAAGCTGGTCAAAGAGATCATCAATCCTCGGTAGCGGGTGCCTATTCTTCTTTGTCAACTTGTTCAACTCTCGATAATCAACACATAGACGAAGCGAACCATCCCCCTTAGTAGCGAATACCACCGGAGCACCCCATTCAGAAATGCTTCGTCTAATAAAACCCTTCTCAAGCAGCTCCTTGATTTGCTTACTGAGCTCCCTTCTCTCACGAGGGGCCATGTGCCTAACGGGCAATGATACTGGCTTGGCATTATTGACTAGATAAATGCGGAAATCTATCTCTCGTTTAGGGGGTAACCCCTTAACTTCTTCAAAGACATCAGGATAGTCTCGGACCACCCTTACAGATTGCAGATCATCGATGGACGAGTCGAGAGATTCAAGATAGCATAACATGACGGGACCTCTAGGGTTACAAGAAATTTCTAGGGTATTACCGAGGCGAGTCATGAGCCTCACCACCCTATGCTCACAGTCAAGAACGGCTCCATAACTGGACAACCAATCCACACCCAAAATCAACCCGTATCCCATAAACCCGAGAGCCTAAACATTACACATGAATTCTATGCTCAAAATAGAGATTTTCAAATCCACACAAATCACAGGTAGATGGGCGGAACCCCCAATTGGATTTGAAACACTAACGGGACCTCAACTACACTAGTACTTAGGTGCAAAACTTTCAATAAGATCAGAAATAAAACATTGTGATGTGCCAGAATCAAATAAGGTATGAACAGGGAAATCAGAAATGTAAACATGACTTTTTACAGAAACACTACCTCGACCAAAAGCTGGAAGAGTGAGGAGAGCCTGCAACTGCCCTCCAGAGGGTCCTACTCGCTGAGTTCGTTCTTGCCCTTGTCCTTGCTTCTTGGGGCAATCCTTGCTAAAATGTCCAGATTCTCCGCAATGGAAACACTCACCTAACTTCCTCTTCCTCTTCCTGCAATCTTTGGCTATGTGCCCAACGATCCGACAGAACTTGCACTTCGTTGTTTCACTGGTCTTGTTGTCATTGCGATTGCTGTTGCCCTTGTTCCCCTTCTTGTCTCTTTTCTCGGTATCTTCCTCTTGAAGTAGGGCCATATTCACCAAACTCTCGAAGGTCGCCCCCAGGGGTATATGAGACATGGCCAAACCTCGCAATGGCTCATTCAATCCTAGAGCAAAGTGTAGGGCCTTCTTCCGAGCTGTGTTAACCAATTTTAGACCGGACTGAGCAAGTTGATTAAACATATCCACGTATTCCCTAACTGTCATGTCCCCTTGCTTTAGAGATAGGAACCTTTCCATCTGAAGGTTCTCTTCTGTCGATGATAGAAACTTTAGTCCAAACCTTCTCCTAAAGTCATCCCAAGTCTCAATTGGTCTAGTAGTGGTGGTGACTACCCACCAATAAGCAGCTTCCCCTTTCAATAGCCATACCGCCAACAGAACTTTCTTACGATCTTCCACATCAAAGATAGCAAAGAGGTCTTCAGTTTCCTTTAACCAGTTTCTTGCCTCCATAGAAGTCTCCGTTCCGACAAAATTCTTGCAACCCATCGCCTTAAAGTCTTTGCAAAGCTTTGCAAAATCCTCTTGCGGATGCTGAGGGTGAGGAGGAACCTCAGCTACGGGAGGAGGAGAGATGTTAGCGACCGGGGAAGGAGGAGGAATGTTCGCGGGGCCGGCTTCATTCGCCCTTGCCTCCATAAATCTCCGGAACCAGACTGGTACTTGCACGCCTTCAGGGATGTTAAAGCGATCGGCCATACTAAAACGAAGAAAAAGATAGATTCAGAACGAAGAAATGAAGGATAGTGCTATGGCTTTTGGGGAATAGCCTTTTTAAAATAACTAGACTCTTCTTGGAAAATACTTAATTGGTTTTGAAAATAGTTTTTCAAAAGGTAAGTTTTAAAAACACTTTTGCTCAAATCTTGTAAACCTTATGCTCTGATACCAAATGTAACACCCCACCTCCGCCAATGCCACTCTTGCAAGGACATTAGCTTTGGAGGGGCGTTAAACATGGTAAACATGCATGCAGATATCACAAGACAGAACATATAAGTAAAACAGAGTAGTAAAGCAGCGGATAAAACTTAGCATTTCAAAACCATAGTCATGTTACAACAAAGTACTTGGTCATTATTTTCCAACAACAAAGTCAAGATAAAAGCATAAACTGAAAAACTGAAATACATAAAGTACTATCCCCAAAATGAAGTGATAAACCATAGCTAGCTCAATGTCCAAAACCGTACATGAGCAAATCCAGTAAGCAAGCTGTAAAGATCCAAGCTAAGCTCCAATGTTCCCACCCTGAGAACCTGAGGGGGGGGGGGGGGAAACGGAAGAAAAGAGGCGAAAGAAAACAGGTCAGTCAAAAAGACTGGTAAGCCCTACTACTATCTGTCTATGAACTAGTAAAGTTAACTGGCATGAGAAGCTGAGATGAACATAAGGATAACAACATACTGGCATGATGATTAACTAACAAGATAGATAAAGGTGTCATCGCATAATTAAGGTTAAGTTTTGCACCACGGGTGTACTAGCATTCTAACATGTCAAGTAAAAACAAAAATTGATCCCTTGGCCCAAGCTTGGCCCAATATCATGAGGTGACCTAAATTAAGGTCCAACTACACGGTCTAGTCGATCGGCTCCCTATAAGCCTAACTCGTCAAGTGTCGGTGTCATACGGCCCAAACATGAAATGTAGCTAACTGTGCTAGGTCCACCCCAGGGTGTATCAAGTCCTAGGGTGTAGACCTCGGACACCAATCAAGTATGCACAGCCTAGATCTACTGGTATCCGTGCCTGATTCTCCAATACCGGACTATGTGCACGATCATAGTCCGCCTGGACCTACACCGGCATACCTACACAGCCATCGTTTTGGTCGCTTACATGTCAGCCCAGTAATCGTGCCCCACCCTAGCCTAGTCCTAGGGTCTTATGATACTATCAAGAGGGTTACTTCTGCAAAGGACCACACAACTAGGGTTTCCTTAACGGGTTAAATGTGGTTAACCCGATCCAAACGTGGATTAAATTGGTTAAGTGTATCCAAGGTTCATGACTTAACCCCGATTAACCCATCCAGCCCAAATTGATTAAGTATTAAGTGGACCATGACTTAACCCTAATCAGGAGGCATCAATTAACTTAATGTGCTTTAACCTCTCACATTAGACCTTGTTGTGGTTACTAGTTAAGCCGGGCGGGTCCGGGTAGCTTTACACCACAACTTGATCTAACCTCGGGTTCGAGCACAACATGACCAACTTCTCACATTGGGTCCTATTGTTTGTAGCCACTAGTTAAGCCGGGCGGGTCCGGGTAGATTTATGCTACAAACTCAACCCAACCTCGAGTTGGCCACACTCATATTTTCTAAGTGTCATGTCCATTATGTTTCCAAAACATAATTACAAGTTAACATATCACGTTATGTTATTAAAACCATGTTTTTGTCATAATGTTGCCCAACCCCAACGTAATCCCATCGTTTACATAATCGCAACAACGCATAAAGGGTAAAATAGGGAACTTGGCATAATCATGACAAAAAGGTGTTGAAGCCACAAGTTTATCATTGTGGCATATGAGATGTACATATGTTCATATACTTGCATATTGCATCATTAGGCTTCAAAAGCATGCATAAAACCAAACTTAGCATATGAGTGATATATGGTGATAAATGACATGTAGAAGATGCTAGAAGTTCGCATTTAGCATCACATGCAAGTTATCATAAGGGGTATGATAACTTTCATGTTGCCAAAATGCAACCTTTAATATAAAGCTTAGAGCTTTATGCTCACAACATCAAGTTTAACTTGCATAACATGAAAACATGATCAACCCAAACTTGCATAACATAGCAACATGTGTCATACATAATGGTTAAACCAACTTGCATAATGATCATCCAAACTTGCATATAATGATCAACCAAACTTGCATATAATGTTCAACCAAACTTGCATATCATAATGATCAACCCCAAACTTGCATCATTCATTTAACTTTAGAGTTCAAAGAAAGAAAGTAGAAAAGGGCTTACTACGCTATGAAGACACAAATGAATATTTATTATAAAGATTGAGACGAAGCCCTTATGCAAGCACCAAAATATGAAAGCCCCAATTGAAAAACCCTTGCGCCAAATCAATAAAAATCCTTGCTTTGAAGTAGAAATGTTGCAACTTGACTTGAATGCAAACTAAGAACACTCATACAAGTTTGAAAGCACTTGTATGAACTCACAATCTCTCATAGAAATAGGCTTAGGAATTTTAGCATGAGAGTGGAGGCCATGAGAGGAACAAATTTGACATAGTTTAGTTGTAGGATTGAATAATGGTGATTTAGGCTAGGTTTAGGGGTCTTTTTATAGAGGATTAGGATAGTATTAGCCATAGGATTAACCCTAGATTCAATCCAAGCCATCAAATCATGTCTTGGGGAAGAAGTCAAGTGTAGGAACCATCTAGGGCCTTTAGATTAAAGGTGAACCATGAGAACCATTCAAATGCAAAATCTGCATTTGAGCGAATCGGCCCACGGGTTGACAGCCAAACACCCTGGATTAACCCCTAGTCGACCCAGCAAGCTCGGGTCGACCTCAAAAATCGGCCGGTTCGGTTATTCCCCTCTCCCAATTCGCTGTTTTGAACATTTTTGCATATTTATTTATTTAATTTTCAATTATATATATATATCAATATATATATATATATATATATATTTCTCTGCGCAACCCATTTCACTAAATTAAGTATACTTTAATTTGTGAATTTTTATGTTCAAATTACGGGGGTTACAGATAAAATGGATGTAGGCTTGTTTTGAGCCGAACCACTATAAAAACTTCGGGTGTCTCCTATTTATTTACTGTTTTTTGCATTCTGTGATCAGTGAACTTCATTTGGGTGTTAGGCCCAGATTTTGGTCTAACATTTTGGCGTGCCAGGAAGGGGGCACACGACACTACTTCAATTTCTAGCTCTAAAGGAATCAATTTGCTTGGCTATTGGATCAATGGTTAAAAGAAAGAAGGATGGAGCTTTCTCCTGTACTGAAGGAGCTGAGGCCGAAGGCACGAGAAACCAGGTAAGCCAGGAAGCTTCCTCTCATAAAAACCCATCAGCAATTTTGACTAGAGGCGAGATGGACGGTGTTCTCGCTGAATTGAGAGATCAAATGGCAAGGCAGGATGATCTCCTCAGGAAACAACATGAGATGATCGATGGATTCTTCGCTCGGATGGATGGAAGGCCGAGCAACGCTCAAGTTACTGAAAATGAAGCCACTGAAGTGGCTCGCGCATCATCTGGGTTCGGGGGCAACCCCTGACTCTTGGAAATGATCAGGTTCAACCTACTTCAGCCCCAATTCAAATGGAAATAAAGACGGAAGCTCCCGCTCCTCAACCGCAACCGGCTCGTGATAAAGATCCTGAAGCGGCTCGTGATAGGGCATCACGACCCGATCGGATCGCCCCCCCCCTCCCCGACTCACGAACCGTGCTCCACGATCCTGCCTCACGAGCTGACCTTCCTGGCTCACGACCGGGTCGGGTCGCCCCACTTGATCCACGAACCGCGACCCACGACCAACTTATGACAACTCACCAACTGCTTCCTTCTCTCGCGCTCAATGCTGGGGGCACCAGCCCTGATCTTGACAATTTGCAATAACTTTTTGAAGGAAATCGGCTAGCAGAACTGATTGAATGCCTCTCGAGGGGCTGTACTTATCAGAATGACGTGGATGATGTCAACCACACTCCCTTCAATCTGGAAATCAGGAATTCTCGTAATCCCCCAGATTTCAAACTTTCAAAACTAGAGCCCTACAATGGCAGGACCGATCCCACCATGCATCTAATGCGCTACAAACGGCATATGGAAGTTCAATCAGCATTAGAAAACGTCATGGCAAAGTGTTTTCCCCTCTTTTTGACTGACATAGCCGCTATGTGGATTCGAGAGCTAGAAACGGAATCGATCAGCAGTTGGAACATGTTGGTCTCATGCTTTATTGAACAATTTCGGGTTCACATCGCTCGGTCCAAGAACGTCATGTCACTTACTACAATCAAGAAGAGGCCCAGAGAAACTCGGCGTTCATTCCTAGAAAGATTCAATGTTGCAGCAGCATCAGTTGACCGACCTGAACCATCGATGGTGCTCATGGCAGCAGTATCCGTTGTTTTGGATAGCTCGGAGTTCAAAAAGTCCTTGTACCGAGACCCACCGCGAAACCTTGGCGAATTTTATCTTGAAGCAGACAGATTTCCGCGGGAAGAAGATGCAACCTCCGAGAAGAAAGTCCTCGATGTCAACATGCTTAAAGACGGAGAACCATCCAATTCTGGAAATGGCAAAGGAAAAGCCGCCGTCAGGAATGACCGCAACACTCAACCCCGGAGAGGGCCCAGATATGAAAAGTACACTGACCTCAATGCCCCACTCTCAGACATCTATCTGGACACGAACGGGGCTATCTCCTACCCAAAGCCTCCCAGGAGGGAGCCATCACAAAGAGAACGCGATTTTGGAAAGCTCAGCATATTCCACGATATGGACGGACATGACACAAATAACTGTAGGCATCTTCGTGATTTGATTGAGGAACGGGTTCGACGTGTTGAGCTGCCCGAGTATGTGAAACTACCGACAGCGCCTGCACCTGCGCTACCACCTCCTGCTCCCCGGAGAGGGAATGACCCTAGATCGAGCTCTCGTGGGCTCATCATCAAATGATCTGGATGAGATCAACTTTCGTTTTCTGCATTTCTTAGGCTTTAAGATTCGTTTTTTTTCTTTCACTAGGTTTTCCGATTGGTTGAATCGGAGCACACACGTACGGGGTTAGGATGTAGACCCAAATTATGCTCTGGACTCAGTGTCATACCAATCAGGTTTTGCTTTGGTTTTGCATTTTGAATTGAATAAGGAAGGACTTTTCAAGCATGGATTATATTTGGAGAATTTAAGTATCTTGTCAGGATGTGGCAGGATCCTCAACTTCGGTTAAAGTATGGCTTATACTTATTATGGAACTCTAGATATGGATTATGCCTAGGGACAGACTATCCTGTCAGGATGTGGCAATCGTAGCTCTACTTCAGGTCCGAGTATGGTTTATACTCACTTTGGAATCTTAAGTGTGGATTATACTTAGGAACGACAAATGGTCTTGCCAGGATGTGACAAAAGAAATCGGGTATTGATTATACTCGGTTTGAACTCCAGAGTATGGATTATATCCTGCAAATGGTCTTATCAGGATGTGACAAAAGAAATCGGGTATGGATTATACTCAATTTGGACTTCTGGGTATGGATTATGCCTGGAAATGTTGGCCCTTGCCCGGATTTGGCATGATGACTCAAACGTCCCTTGAGTATGGTTTATGCTCCTTAGACTCCGAAGCATGGTTTATGCTCAGAAAATTTGAACAATATCACCAGGATTTGGCACGTTTGTTTTTCCTTTATCTCTTTACAGGTATGGATTATATCTGGTGCTGGCAGAGCCGGCAAGGTCATGGCATTATCGAATTTCTATGCCTTATAGATTTCCTGGACTATCCAGTACACATCTTCCTTCAACCAGCAAGATATGTTCTGGGGGCAAACTTGTTGACACACTTTTTGGTAAAAGCTATCACACTGAATATCTGGATAACATCGCGCTCGGATATGGAGAACATCGTCAGAAGACAGGCGGTGATTTGGTCAAAGTCGCATCACGAACAAAGAAAGGCGAAACTCCTTTCAAATGACCTTTTTTGGGCCCGAAAACAGCGATTACGGAGCTGAGCTCGGTAACTCTTGTAGACCTCACAATTAGCTTCAGTTTGAGCTTCGGTTTGGCTCAATCGAACTTACGGTTTGAATATTATGCCCGTTTCCGTGAATGGGTGTATTCTAGCAATCATTTGGATGAAGTGACGAAGCAACACCTCCTGGCTCGGATCGCCCTCTCGTCTCGTGATGCACCTCGTCTCGTGAAGCACCCTGGCTCTTGGACCACCAACTCCATCACGATCCACCTCCGACTCGCCATCACGACCCGCGATCCGAACCATGACCACGAACCGATCTCCAGACATGCAGATACGCGCACTATTTTGACCTATTCTTAAAGCTACTCCTGCTCCTACTTTTCCGGATCGAGTGCCACGTACCCCACCACGAACCGGTCCTCGCAGAAGCTCTCCTACAGCTATAAATGCACCATTTGAAGGCATTTTCGAGGATCTTTTGGCTCTAACTCCTCACAGCTTCCACCATTGCTCTCTACAAAGCAATTTCAGCAGCAAAGGAGCCAAATTCCACATTATAACCGAGGATTTCGTGTATAATCTCATGATTTCTTACCCCTTTTCATTGTAAACAAGAGGATTTCGTGTATAAACCGGGAGAATTGAACTTGTAACTTCTTAGGATTTAAGAAGAGATAAAGTGGACAAAGGCTTGGTTTGAGCCGAACCACTATAAAAACTTCATGTTTCTCCTATTTATTTACTGTTTTCTGCATTCTATTATCTTTGAACTACATTTGGGTGTTAGGCCCAGATTTTGGTCTAACATTTTGGCTCGCCAGGAAGGGGGCACACGACACTACTTCAATTTTTAGCTCTAAAGGAATCAATTTGTGTGACTATTGGATCAATGGTTAAAAGAAAGAAGGATGGAACTTTCTCCCGTACTGAAGGAGCTGAGGCCGAAGGCACGAGAAACTAGGTAAGCCAGGAAGCTTCCTCTCACGAAAACCCATCAGCATTTTTGAGTAGAGAAGGGATGGCCGACGTTCTCGCTGAATTGAGAGATCAAATGGCAAGGCAGGACAATCTCCTCACGAAACAACATGGGATGATCGATGAATTCTTCGCTCGGATGGATGGAAGGCCGAGCAACACTCAAGTTACTGAAAATGAAGCTACTAAAGTGGCTCGCGCATCATCTGGGCTCGGGGGCAACCCCCTCACTCTTGGAAATGTTCAGATTCAACCTACTTCAGCCCCAGTTCAAATGGAAACAAGGACGGAAGCTCCCACTCCTCAACCGCAACCGGCTCGTGATAGAGATCCTGAAGCGGCTCGTGATAGGGCATCACGACCCGATCGGATCACCCCCCAGTCGCACGAACCATGCTCCACGACCCTGCCTCACGGGCTGACCTCCTTAGCTCACGACCAGGTCGGGTCCCCCCTTGATCTATGAACCGCGACCCACGACCAGCTCATGAATGCTCACCAACAGCTTCCTTTTCTTGCGCTCAACGTTGGGGGCACGAGCTCTAATCTTGGCAATTTGCAACAACTTTTTGAAGGAAATCGGCTAGCAGAACTGATTGAGTGTCTCTCGAGAGGCCGTATTTATCAGAATGACGTGGACGACGTCAACCTCTCTCCCTTCACTTTGGAAATCAGGAATTCTCGTAATCCCTCAGATTTTAAACTTTCACAACGAGAGCCTACAACGGCTGGACCGATCCAACCGTCCACCTGATGCGCTACAAACGGCAAATGGAAGTTCAATCGGCATCGGAAAACGTCATGGCAAAGTGTTTTCCCCTCTTTCTGATTGACATAGCCGCTATGTGGATTCGGCAGCTAGAAACGGAATCGATCAGCGGTTGGAACATGTTGGTAGCACACTTTATTGAACCATTTTGGGTTCACATCGCTCGGCCCAAGAACGTCGTGTCACTTACTACAATCAAGCAGAGGCCCAGAGAAACTCTGCGTTCATTCTTGGAAAGATTCAATGTTGCAGCAGCATCAGTTGACCGACCTGAACCATCGATGGTGCTAATGGCAGCAGTATCCGGTGTTTTGGATAGCTCGGAATTCAAAAAGTCCTTGTACCAAGACCCACCGCGAAACCTCGGCGAATTTTGTCTTGAAGCAGACAGATTTCTACGGGAAGAAGTTGCAACCTCCGAATAGAAAGTTCTCGATGTCAACATGCTTAAAGACGGAGAACCATCCGATTTTGGAAATGGCAAAGGAAAAGCCGCCGTCAGGAATGACCGCAACACTCAGCCCCGGAGAGGGCCCAGATATGAAAAGTACACTGAACTCAATGCCCCACTCTCAGACATCTATCTGGACACGAAAGGTGCTATCTCCTACCTAAAGCATCCCAGGAGGTAGCCATCACAAAGAGAACGCGATTCTGGAAAGTACAGCATATTCCACGATATGGACGGACATGACACAAATGACTGTAGGCATCTTTGTGATTTGATTGAGGAACGGGTTAGACGTGGAGAGCAGCCCGAGTATGTGAAACTACCGACAGCGCCTGCACCTGCACTGTTACCTCCTGCTCCCTGGATAGGGAATGACCCTGGATTGAGCTCTCATGGGCTCATAATCAACTGATCTAGATGAGATCAGCTTTCATTTTCTGCATTTGTTAGGCTTTAAGATTTGTTTTTTAACTTTCACTAGGTTTTCCGATTGGTTGAATCGGTGTACACACGTATTTGGTTAGGATGTAGCCCCAAATCGTGCTCTGGACTTGGTGTCAAACCAATCAGGATTTGCTTTGGTTTTGAATTTGGAATTGAATAAGGAAGGACTTTCCAAGCATGGATTATGTTTGGAGAATTTAAGTATCTTGTCAGGATGTGGCAGGATCCTCAACTTCGGTTAAAGTGTGGCTTATACTTATTATGGAACTCTAGGTATGGATTATGCCTAGGGACGGACTATCTTGTCAGGCTGTGGCAAGCGTAGCTCTACTTCAGGTCCGAGTATGGTTTATACTCACTTTGGAATCTTAAGTATGGATTATACTTATGAAAGACAAATGGTCTTGTCAGGATGTGACAAAAGAAATCGGGTATGGATTATACTCGGTTTGAACTCCAGGGTATGGTTATGTCCTGCAAATGGTCTTTTCAGGATGTGACAAAAGAAATCGGGTATGGATTATACTCAATTTGGACTTCTGTGTATGGATTATGCCTGGAAATGTTGGCCCTTGCCAGGATTTGGCATGATTACTCAAACGTCCCTTGAGTATGGTTTATGCTCATTAGACGCCAAATCATGGTTTATGCTCAGAAAATTTGAACAATATCACTAGGATTTGGCACGTTTGTTTTTCCTTTATCTCTTTACAGGTATGGATTATATCAGTAGCTGGAAGAACCGGCAAGGTCATGACATTATAGAATTTCTATGCCTTATAGATTTCCTGGACTATCCAGAACACATCTTCCTTCAACCAGCAAGATATGTTCTGCGGGGCAAACTTGTTGACACACTTTTTGGTAAAAGATGTCACACCGAAAATCTGGATAACATTGCGCTCGGATATGGAGAACATCGTCAGAAGACAGGCAGCGATTTGGTCAAAGTCGCATCATTAACAAAGAAAGGCCCGAAACTCCTATCAGATGACTTTTTTGGGCCCGAAAACAGCGATTACAAAGTTGAGCTCTACAGCTCTTGTAGACCTCTGAATTAGCTTTAGTTTGAGCTTCGGTTTGGCTCAATCAGACTTACGGTTTGAAAGTTATGCCCGTTTCCGTGAATGGGTGTAATTTGGCAATCATTTGGATGAAGTGACGAAGCAACACCTCCTGGCTCGGATCGCCCCTCATCGAATCGCCCCCTCGTCTCGTGATGCACCCTAGCTCTTGGACCACCAACTCCATCACGATCCACCTCCGACTCGCCATCACGACCCGCAATCCGACCCATGACCACGAACCGATCTGCAGATACGCGCACTGTTTTGACTTATTCTTAAAGCTACTCATGCTCCTACTTTTCCGGATCGAGTGCCACGTACCCCACCACGAACCGGTCCTCCCAGAAGCTCTCCAACAGCTATAAATGCACCATTTGAAGGCATTTTCAAGGATCTTTTGGCTCTAACTCCTCACAGCTTCCACCGTTGCTCTCTACAAAGCAATTTCAGCAGCAAAGGAGCCAAATTCCACATTATAACATTAGGATTTCCTGTTGTTGGCTTGCTTTTTCGACCAAGCCATCCAGGGTCAATCGTGAAAGGAAATCAGGAAACCAAGTCCTCCAGGAAAGTGGAAGAATGGATCGCGCGCCATCGTCTCGCCCCGCTCGGATCGCACGCCATCGTCTCGCCCCGCTCGGATCGCACTCTATCGACTCGCCCAGGGAACGAATCGCTCTCGTCTCGTCGACGAACGCCACCTCTAGGCGATCCGATCCCCTGCAACGAACCGAACCCACTGACCCATTCAACCATGAGCTGGTCTTCAGCGATCCGAATCGCATGGATCTGACGACACCTGTTCACAACGGCTAGTTTGACTGTTTCTCCAATGGTGGCGATGCGATCCGAAAATCTCGGGATTCGTGCCACGTGTCCGCGATCCGTCCGACGAAATCAGCTATAAATAGCCCAGAGCTTGGCATTTTTCGGGATCTTTTTCGGCAATAGTGAATACTGAGTCCGCCATTGCTATCAAACCACTGGAATATTGAGAGAAATCACTGTTGTACTAGCTTTTAAAGCATAATCAATAAGATATAAAGTGGACGTAGGCTCGTTAACGCCGAACCACTATAAATTCTGAGTGTTCTTTTCTTTTTCCGTATTCCTCATTTAGAATTCTCTATAATTTATAACAATTTGGGTGTTAGGTCCAAATTTCGATCTAACATTTTTGGTGCTTTCACTGAGAAGTCTCAGCCTTAAAGTTTCGTCATTCGTTTTCTTGAAGATTCCAGCGATTCGGATATCATGGCTGGAAAAAGATCTAAAGTTTCGCAGATCAACGAGACGATCGAGGAGAGTGCGCACGAACTGGGCAATGAAGAGGTTCTGGATCGCGGAGCGCAGGGGGCGATCCGATCCGATGAAAACGCCTCGTTCCAAGTCGATGAAGATGAGACGATCCGCGCTACGGAAGGGGTTGTTACTCGATCCCGAGGCAACGCCTCGCAGCCTCCACGCACCATGACCGCGAGTCGATCCCAGGGGGGCGCAGCGAACCGACCTCCACGAACCGCAGCTACCCAGATTGATGGTCAGAACACAACTCGACCTGGAAAAGAACCCATGACCCACTCCTATCGTCCTGGAACCTCTGCTCGACCCGGTCCGAGCACTGTGCCCATAAGAGAGGGTGATGATGACCATTATGATCCTACTGCTCCTGTTACTGAAGGGGATCTTTCCCGTTTTGTCGAAATGTGGGATAGGTTGTTTGATGAGTTAGCCGCCCAAAGGCAGGAAAATTCGATCCTACGGCAAAACCTGACGGCTATGGATAGAAGACTTGATGAGTTAACAAGGCAAAGAACATCGCCAGTTCGTCCACTCACTCCAGCATATTCCTCTTCATCTGAAGAATCGCCGAGACCTCCGCGGCGGCCGTATGAAAGAGCCGAAAACATAGAACAGCTTCGGTTCGGGACCCTGCCCTCACAAGAAGAAGAAGAACTAGGGGCAAGACCCACAAACCGTAATGCGGACGGTCAAGCAACGACCCTCAGGACTCGAGGCATGAACAGTCCTATGCATGACAGACCACCTCAGCCTCGTCGCCGTACCCATACTCATGATAACGAGGGGCAGCGAGGCCCCGTCCAAGCCCCAGATTTTGTGGCTGCTCCCCGAAGAGAGATCAGAGAGCCTCGTCGGGCCAGAGGCACTGATCCTGAGCCTCCTTTGACTAGTGCAAACGTTGCAGCCATGGTTCACCAGATTTTGGCCGACAGCCGTGGACAGCGGAACGAGGATTGGGGGATTGACCGTAGTCATACTCCTTTTACTGACGATATTTTGGATGCAACTTTTCCAAGGCGTTTCAACATGCCGCAGATGAACCGATATGCAGGAAGATCTGATCCTGTTCAACACCTGATGAGATACTCTTGGACGATGACTGCTGCCGCCGCTTCTGACGCAGTTAAGTGTAAAGCGTTTCCCATATTCCTGGAAGACGTGGCTTTGCTATGGTTTACTCGCCTGCCGGCAAGATCGATTTCCAGCTTCAGGGAACTAAGCGAGAAGTTCGTAGAGCAATTCCGTATCTACGCACAGAAGACGAAAAGCGTGATCGATCTATTTCTTGTCAAACAGCGACCGGGCGAAAGTCTAAAGATGTACCTGGATCGTTTCAATTTGGCAGCCACTGAGGTCAAAGATCCTCATGAGCCGACCATCGTCGCAGCACTAATTGATGGAGTGGATAAGGATACCGTGTTCGGGAGGTACTTGGCAGGCAAACCACCCCACACCAGAGAATTATTCTATGAGAAAGCCAATGTACATCTACGCCGGGAAGAGGTGTACGCGAACCGAAAGCTTAAAACAAACGATAAGGAAGAAGTTCAGAGCAATGTTGCCATCAAGAAAACTGGAGACAGCTCGGGGAAAGTCGAGGTTAACGTCGGAAATCAGAACCAGGGTGGTCGCCGGCCGGGTGACGACAATAACAATGCTAATGGCAATAGCCGGAAGAGGGGCCGAGGGAACGATTCCCAGAGAAGGACTCGTCCCCGGGCCTTTGGGAATTATACACCCATAAATGACACTCTGGAAAATATCTTCATGGATGCGTACGAAGTCCTCCAGAATAAGAGGCCGCCTCCTAGAGAATCGACGGAAAAAGAGCGTGAAACAGGGAAGTTTTGCCTCTTTCATCAAATTCACGGTCATTCGACGAATGAATGCCGTCACCTGAGGGACGTAGTCGAAAGGTTGCTTCGAGAGGGGAAGCTAGACGAATACAGAGTAGCACCTAGGGACAGGGGGCAAGCAGTACAAGCCCCAAATCAGAATCAAAATCAACTTGCTGCTAGGCCAACTGCTCAGCAAAAGGGAAAGAATATTGTAATCAACACCGTAATCGGTGGACTCTACCTTGCTGGGCACAGTTCCAAAGCTTTAGATCAATATGTCAACGCAGCCAAACAACACCTCGAAATGGGGGAATGTAGCAACCCCGAGGACAGTGTTCCGGTGAAGCAGCAAAAGATGATGACTGATGATGTTGTCTTCCGAGAGCGAGAGAGCATTGGGGTCCATGCTCCAACCGAAGATCCACTTGTAATCACAATACCCATTGGGCCAGCCACTGTTCATAAGGTACTGGTGGACAACGGGAGTTCCGTTAATATCCTTTTCAGAAAAGCCTTTGACCAGATGAACCTTGAAATAAAAGACCTGAAGCCCTGCCAAGGATGGATTCGTGGATTCAACGGAGCATCCACCGCACCTATGGGTTACGTAGAATTGCCAGTTACACTTGGGGAAGGAGAACGCCAGAGAGTGAGAATCCTTCCTTTTGTGGTTTTGGATGTCGAATCGCTATACAATGCCTTCTTGGGCCGGCCGGCCCTCGCAAAATTCAGAGCCTGTATAGCCCCCTGGTGCTTGCTATTGAAGTTCCCCACAGAAGCCGGCGTTGGTATCGTCAGGGGGGATCAAGTTGCTGCGCGAGCATGTTATGTTGCCGAGTTAAAGCTGCTTCGCAACGGCGGGGGTATCGAAACTAAAGGCACTCCTCCCCCTTTGGGGGCGGAAGCCTTATAGCAATCAAAGAAGAGGGTTGTTGGAGAGATGCCTAGAGTGACGCCCGAGGACATAGATCCCAGAGAGGATCAAGAACCCGGGGGCAGGACGGCAACTCCCAACGAAGCAACTGTGGATGTGCCAATCGACGACAGTGATCCGGAGAAGGTCCTCAAGATTGGATCCCAGTTAAGTCCGACTCTTACCGAAGAATTGACGACTTTCTTAAAGAACAACTTGGACGTATTCGCTTGGACCCATGCGGACATGTGCGGGATATCCCCGTCAATCATGAGTCATTCTTTGAGCGTTAACCCCAAACATCCTCCGGTGAAGCAAAAAAGGCGAGTGCTGGGCCCGGAGAGGTCCGCTGCCTTGAAAGAAGAGGTTGGGAAACTAAAGAACAATGGATTTATCAGAGATTCAACTTACCCAGATTGGATTTCGAACCCAGTCCTGGTAAAGAAGGCCAACGGGAAGTGGCGAACGTGTATCGATTTCTCGGATTTAAATAAAGCTTGTCCCAAAGATAGTTTTCCTTTACCTCGAATTGACCAGTTGGTAGACTCAACGGCAGGTCACGAGCTTCTTTCATTCATGGATGCTTATTCAGGATACAATCAGATTCCAATGCATGTTCCGGACCAAGAGCACACTAGCTTTATCACTGATCTGGGATTATATTGTTACGTAGTGATGCCCTTTGGCTTGAAGAATGCAGGCGCTACGTACCAACGTTTGGTCAACAGAATGTTTTATAACCAAATCGGGAAAACGATGGAAGTATACGTCGACGATATGTTGGTTAAGTCCAAGCAATCCTTTCAACACACTACTAACTTGGCAGAGATGTTCGGCATTCTTCGAAAGTATGGGATGAAACTCAATCCCACCAAATGTTCATTCGGTGTTGCTTCTGGAAAATTCTTAGGATTCATTGTCAGTTCGCGCGGTATAGAGATTAATCCGGACCAGATCGCGGCAATCAGGAACATTCAGGAACCTAGGAAAATTAAGGACGTGCAAAGCCTTGCTGGAAAAGTGGCCGCACTAAGCAGATTTATCTCCAGGGCTACGGATAAGTGCATCCCATTCTTCGAATTAATAAAGCGGGGAAAACGCCACTTTAAATGGACTCCTGACTGCGTGGAAGCGTTTCAGAACTTGCTTAGACACTTGGAGAAACCTCCAATTCTATCTAAACCAATAGACCACGAGGATTTATTCGTATATTTGGCAGTATCATCTCATGCAGTCAGCTCAGCATTGGTAAGGGAAGAGGAGAAGGTCCAAAGGCCTGTGTATTACGTAAGTAAAAAATTAACAGCGGCAGAACGTAATTATCCACGGATAGAAAAACTGGCGTATAGTTTATTGATTGCCTCCAGAAAACTTCGGCACTACTTTCAAGCACATCCTATTATCATATATACTGATCACCCACTCAAGCAAGTTCTACAGAAACCAGAGGCGTCTGGAAGATTACTCAAATGGAATATTGAGTTAAGTCAATTCGACTTGAACTTTCAGCCCAGACGATCAATTCGGGGGCAAGCGATAGCTGACTTCATAGCAGAATTCACAATTCCTGAAGAAGACATGGCAAACGAAGAAGTGGAACCCTCAAAATTACTTTTCGACCCTGATGTCTGGAGATTATATACTGATGGTGCTAAAAATAACAAAAGATCTGGCGCCGGAATAGTGCTTGAAACCCCCGAGAAACGGTTGATAACTTATGCCATCCGAATGGAGTTTCAGGCCACAAACAACGATTCTGAATATGAAGCTCTGATAGCCGGACTAAAGATTGCAAAGATGCTAGAAGTCACGAAACTGAACATCTTCTGCGATTCCAAGTTAGTCGTAAACCAGGTTACTGGGAGATTCCAAGCTAAAAGTGCGAGATTGATTCTATACTTAAAGAAAGTAAGAGAGCTGCTGAATGAGTTTGATCACTACAGCATATCTCATATTCCGCGGTCAGAAAATCAGCAAGCAGACAGGTTGGCAAAGGTGGCTAGTTCTAACGATCCTGAAGTGATGGGGCTAGCCCCCATTGAAGTACTTCGGTCTCCCAGCATTGATCAGATGGACATCGACCTAGTACTTGAGACGGAACCAGAAAAGGAATCGTGGATGACCCCTATAAAGGATTTCCTAACGAATGGAGCGCTTCCGACGAAGAAAAGCGAGAGGCGAAAAGTGATTCGAAAGGCCGCCCGATACGTACTGCAAGGTGGAATCCTTTATAGACAAGGGTATTCAATGCCCCTTCTTCGGTGTATAGCCCACGATGACGTCAAACGTGTGCTGCAAGAAGTCCACGAAGGTGAATGTGGCGACCATACCGGGGGGCAAACTTTGGTAAAAAAGATATTACGGCATGGTTACTTCTGGCCTACCATAAACAAGGATGCAGTAAGATATGCACGACGATGTGATGCATGCCAGAGATTTTCAAAGATACCCAGAGCGCCTCCAAGCCAGTTAAAGACAATGATGAGCCCGTGGCCATTTGCTATGTGGGGAATTGATATTATTGGAAGTCTCCCCATAGCAAGGGGTGGAGCAAAGTTCGCCATTGTGGCTGTAGATTATTTCACTAAGTAGGTCGAGGCAGAACCACTAACTACGATCACAACTAAATGGGTGACCAACTTCATCGTGAGAAACATCATCTGTCGATTCGGAATTCCAAAAATTGTGATAACCGACAACGGAACTCAATTTGATAGTGCTGAATTCAGAAACTTCTGCCAGAAATACCACATCGAGAATCGATATACATCTGTGGCACACCCACAATCGAACGGGCAAGTTGAAGCTGTAAATAAAGTAATTAAGTCCATTCTGAAAAGAAGAATGAAGCGGGCTAGAGCTATGTGGGCTGACGAATTGCCCTTGGCACTATGGGCCTACAGGACGACATATAAATCAGCAACAGGACATACCCCGTTCTCCCTTGCTTTTGGAACGGAAGCAGTCATCCCGATTGAGATAAAGGTACCTTCTCATCGGGTGACGTATTATGATCCAATGTCCAATAATGAATTGCTCCTTGAGTCCCTGGATATGATCGAAGAAAAGAGGGATGAGGCCGACCTGCGTGCTCTGAGATGTAAACAACAGGTCGCTCGATACTACAACAAAAAGGTCCGAGCCCGAACCTTGGAACCCGGAGACTTGGTTCTGAAACGTGTCTTTCCACCCCCAACTCATATGGGAGCGAAGTGGGAAGGACCGTATTCTATTCTCAGCAGGCTTGATAACGGAACCTTCAAGCTGGCAACCGTAGATGGAAAAGAGATCCCCAGAGTGTGGAACGCCCAACATCTACGGCCATATCTAACATGAGAAGTTTCAAATCCATTCCTTTGTTTTGTTAAAAAAAAAAACTGTGTAACAGGGCATGACTTGCCTAGAACAGTCTGATTTCTTAAAGCAAGGGATTATAAAGTGGACGTAGGTCATGATTCGACCGAACCACTATAAAAATACTGTGTGTCATTTACCTTTGCTGCGTCTTTGTCTATTTGCCTATGAAAATCAGTGTGAATATTGCAGGTACCCGAAGTCCAGCGTTGACAGTTCCTATCGTAAACTAATCAGAAGAACCCAAAAGCCTTGGTAAACGCTCTAGCTGCTTGTCCGACTGGTTTTTATCCTCGGAGCTTGGATTAAAATGTAAACCTGAGACGAGTGTGGGGAGCAAATAAATCGCTGGGTCCGAACTCTAACTCTCCAGAGAGAGAGAGAGAGAGTATAAAAGCGTCTCCGATTGAGCGCTGAGAAAGAGCTCCTTTCCCGCTGAAGGATCGGGGAGCGAATGAATCGCTGAGCTCGAACTCTAACTCTCCAGAGAGAGAGAGAGTATAAAAGCGTCTCCGATTGAGCGCTGAGAAAGAGCTCCTTTCCCGCTGAAGGATCGGGGAGCGAATGAATCGCTGAGCTCGAACTCTAACTCTCCAGAGAGAGAGAGAGAGAGTATAAAAGCGTCTCCGATTGAGCGCTGAGAAAGAGCTCCTTTCCCGCTGAAGGATCGGGGAGCGAATGAATCCCTGAGCTCGAACTCTAACTCTCCAGAGAGAGAGAGAGAGTATAAAAGCGTCTCCGATTGAGCGCTGAGAAAGAGCTCCTTTCCCGCTGAAGGATCGGGGAGCGAATGAATTGCTGAGCTCGAACTCTAACTCTCCAGAGAGAGAGAGAGTATAAAGGCGTCTCCGATTGAGCGCTGATAAATAGCTTCTTCCCCGCTGAAGAATCGGGGGACGAACGAATCGCCAAGCATAAAACTCTAACAATTGATTAGGGGGCATCGCGCTCTCCTATGCGAACACTAAACTTTGATATAACAAGTGTAACATAGCATGAACATTCTTCTTCCTGTTGATTCACTGATTTATAATTATTAATAGCTGGCTAACGACTAAATGTGGAAAGTTTCTATGAATACAGGTACACAATGATGTCAGAAGAAACAAACCCTTGTTTATGTACCGCAAATCAGCAAAGTGAAAACAAGTTAGAAACAAAAGTGAGGGCCAGTCTCACAATTACACTTCCTGGCCAGTGGGAAGCTTAAAAGACAAAGTATCATTAAACGTCCTATTTATGCTTTGATATCTTCTCTCGCTTCTGCCTCTCCAGCCTCTCCTTGTCGGCTTCGGATGGGTCCCCCTTTTTCCTTTTTCGCTTGTCCACGAGGGGAGCGTCTGGCTCCTCTGAGGCTTCCTCTCCCTCATCTTTCCTCTCGCTCCTGCCGGAGAGGGAAGCAGGGAAATCATCAGGGTTTGCAAAGTGGAGTTGCCGGCTGATGGACTTGGATTGGATTTTCATAATCATCCCATTTTTGGGATCGAACTCTGCGAGAGGGACCACATCCAAAGCTTCATCCCCCGCCTTCTTCAAAGCCAACTCTTTCTCTTGCCTGGCTTTTCGGCTGGCCAGGGGTTCCTCATCATCATCATCGTCGTTGGCCTTCTTGGTGCCGGTGATATCCTCTTCATCGTCCACATGCCGACCATCCAAGTCTTTTAAAGCCTCGATAGTCTCGGCATCTTTGGGTACGTCGGCGCTAGGCACCGAGATGCTTCCTTCAGCTGTTGCGGCCTCGATTCGCTCTGAAACATCGGTTTCGGCACCCGGCAGGACGATCCCCTCCTCCACCTCTCTCTCTTTTCCAACACCCTTGTCGGCGGGCTCGCCACCTGCATTATGAAAGACACACATTACTAATTCAATGGGTTGCCCTGTTAGACGACGACAATTCGCAATCGCTTTGGCAAATTGTTGGGAATAGAGAAAGGTACCTTCCGCAGATACTCCCTCTTGGATAGATCCGGATGCTCCAGCTGCAACGGGAGTTAAGCCTAAGGGGATCAACGGATCGTCAGGATGATACTCCTCGACTTCGGAAGTTTTGGGCTTGGCGGCGGAGCTGGAACCTTCGTCAATTTTGCTTTTGCCTTTAGCCATGGTCCTCTCCTTCTCCATCTCCGCCAAGATTAAGCGACGGCCCTCTGCCAGATCCTCAGGCTCGTTGTCCCTTAGGATGCTTTTCATCAATTCATCTTCATCGATCTCTTCGACCCCTAGCCTATGTTTCTCGCCTTCCACGATGGCATCCCACAAGTTGGCCAGAGTAACATGATAATCCGGGATCCATGAGATATTGCGAGTCTTGAGAACCTGACCGAGGAAGTCAAAGATCATCTCCTCAAACCCCTCGATTTCTTTCTCTCTTTCAAGGAGTTTATGGTTGGAGGCAGTGGCCATTTCAATGGCGCTATCAACGTTCTTTTCGGCAAGAGCTGCCCGTCTCTCCGCATCGGCCACCTGATCATTCAAAATCACTTTTTCCGCCTCTGCCAAAGCCAACTTTTCTTTTAAGCTTGCTCTTTCCGCTTCCCAAGCAGCCTTCTCCGTCAGAAAATGGTCTTTAGCCGTTGCCAGTTCGATGTTGGCCATTCTGAGGTCTTCAGCTTCCTTTTTTAAAGCCATTTTTTCCTGGCTATTGGAATCCAGTTCTGCGTGAAAGCGCTGCTTGGCATTTTCTAATTCAGTTTTATAGTTTGCGGCGTCTCTCTGTGCCAGGGCGAGCTGGGCCTGAGCGCCTTCCAGATCCTTCTCTAACTTTGTCCTGGCCCTTTCATTATTTTCGAGTTTTGCCTTAGACCTGTGAGCTTCTATCTCGAGTGTCCGTACGACCTCCGAAAGGTTAAGTGCGTGCTTTTTCATCGCCTCGTATTGCTTGGCCACGTGACGGGTATGCCCAATAACTTCTTTATCCCAGTTTTTAGAAACCGGCTCCAAGGCAGGGACAAAGACCATCCTATCGAAGAACATTCCTGGAAATTGTTCCCGTAGCTTTTCCAGCCTACCTTGGATTTCAGGACCGTGAACGTAGTCCCGTGAGCCGGGGGCAGCTAATTCTGGTTGGCTGATGGGGACTACGCTGCTTCTTGTTTGCTCAGTATCTTTGGATGAATCCCTGTCCCCGTCCTTGGATTCGTGGCGCCTTTTGGACGACCGACTGTGGGAAGGCGCACTCTTTGGAGGAGTCAACTCTTTTGGAAGTGTCTTCCCCCCGGTCGAAGATATTGGGTGACTCGAAGGCCTGGTAGAGGTTGATTTGGGTGGAGATCGAGGTTGCGAAGAGCTCGACTTGTGAGAGGGACCGCGAGGGCGCTCAGTACCCGAACGAAGACTGGGGGTGCCTTCGCGGAGAGAACGGAACGAATAAGATCTCCTGCGTGACATCGCTCCTGCAAAAAAGAAAAGAAGAACATATTATCACATTGAATATCCACGGCATAGTAGTGCACGATCAGGCAGTGTGTGTGAGGTGTGCATCCCGTATAATTCCCCCTAACAGACCCGGGCCTGGAGACAGGCTCGTCTGACCCGTTTCACGTCCCCTTGCTAAGTCAGCCACCTCTTCGGAAGCAGAAAAGAAAGGCTCCTCGCCGAAGTCTTTTTCCGTGTATTCGATGTCGGGCAAAGGGATTTTATTCAGCTCGTCGAATAACTGTTCTTCTGTCAATTCGTCGTCACCGACAGTTCCCATTGGAGCAGAGGTAGGGATTCCCTTCGGCGCGTCACCACGGGACTCGTCCCCCCTGTACACATTCAAGTCCTCGTCGTCTTGGATGATTATCGGGGAAGGGCTTTTGTGAAATTTGGTTGTCTCCACCGCTTGTGAAGTTCCCTCTCCTTCCGACGGGGGCACGTATTTATAAGGTTTACCGCCGGTTCCAAGTCCAAATTTCCTATCCAAGAGGCCATGCTTGTGAAGGTTGTCATCCGTAATGCATTTTTTAATCCTTAAAAAGTCGGATCTACTTTGCAGAAGAATGGATAACCGGTTGTTGTATAATGCACCCTCTGTTTTCGGGAAGACATGATCGGTTTAAGACAAAGGAAAAAGCGGAAGAATGTTATTACTTAGACTCCCCCAAGCAAGATATTCAACTAGGCGATAAAAATTTACTCGATTTGAGCCATCTCCGTGAGCATCCAGCCTGTCTTCTTATGTAAAACCAGTCGGACTTAGGATCCCCGATGTTGCTGTACCCGTCGTACAGAACTTTCCTGTTCGCCACTGATTCAAAAAAGGAAAAGTTGGGAGTTGCAGAAGATCGGTGCTTGAAGAGAAAGAAGAACACCAGGTCTCTGAATTTGAGTTCGGCGTGCAAGATTTCCGCATAAGCGACATATAGAGAATATAGAGACGCGTAGGCGTTTGGATGAAGCTGCATCGGGGCAATGCCCAATCGTCTCAGAGTGTCAATGACAATTGGAGGGAACGGAGGAATAGCTCCTACTAGGCACATTGTCCGACTGATCGACATATACCCTTCCGGTGCTAAATGAGGTCTGTCTTCGCTTCCAGGTGTTAAGACATCGTCCCGAGGTATACCATGTCTTAAGCAGATTCTCTTGAGTTTTATCTCGTCGAGCTTGGACGCTAAAGAGTCAGAGAATCTATCCATCCCGACCGCGCCTGGAATTTCGTCCGGAGCTCGCTCATCGGAATCGGAGTTGTTGCTGGATGACGTGCTTTCTGTCGGATCCGATTCTGTGGCTTCATATTCGGACCCAGAATCTTCACCTTCGGGATTGATTGGAGGAATTTGAGGATTATGCTGTTCAGGAGTCTCAGATTCCGTTTCGGCTACAGATCTTGAGGAAGAGTGGTCGTTCGACATCGCTGCTAGGACGAGAAAATATGAATGATAAGATTAACACTACCCGTCCCCCGTGTGTGCGAGTGCTACTGTGTGTGCTAGTGTGTGCGCATTATTAAAAGCGATAATAAAACATGAAAGCAGTCGAGGTTATTAAAAGTCATTAGTCGTCATATGCAGTCAAATCATGAAGTCATTTAGTCCAGAGAGATCAACGTCAGGGCTCTATCCTAACTGTCCAGAGTTTTGTAGCGACAAGGCGCTGATTAAAGATTGAAATTTCTTCGTATCACCAGCCGTGGGGCGGATCGCATAGCAGAGGGATCGCCCCCCTCCGACTCGCACGACAGGGGGATCGCCCCCCTTCGACTCGCGTGGCAGAGGGATCGCACCCCTTTGTCGATCGCAGAGCAGAGAGTTTGCCCCTCACCGAATCGCCGGGCGAAGGGAAGGCTCCCTCGCGAACCGTTGCGACTACCGCGGTACGACCCTTGGTTGCCCTCTC
This sequence comes from Allium sativum, assembly GCA_030737875.1. Classification (NCBI taxonomy): domain Eukaryota; kingdom Viridiplantae; phylum Streptophyta; class Magnoliopsida; order Asparagales; family Amaryllidaceae; genus Allium; species Allium sativum. The sequence goes on from CM060921.1 coordinate 746,063,647, forward strand.
GATCTGTCATCTCGCCACTTGCTTCCGTCCTCGATCGTTGACCACGATCCGAGTCAGCCTCCTTCCTCCTTCTCCATCCTTCTTCTTCCTCATCTCCTTCCCATCCTCAAGTTCCGAGCTCCACGTTCAATGGCCATGGCGATCTGGTGATTTCTTCGAAAAGTAGCGGATTTATATTGTATTTCTCTGGAATCAACCGTAGAAATTCAGTAAAGTAGTACGAGGATGCTTCCTATAAGGTTACCTTTCTAAAAACTGAGAGAGTTCTTGGATTTTCGAAAGTTTTAAAGGGTTGGATTCGTTGTTCAACAGCTCGCGCGAGACGATTCGGCAGAGAGGAGAAAGAAGGAAAGTGAAGGGGGGAACGTCGGCTTATATAGGCAAAGAAGGTGACCGTTGGCCTCCCCTCCTTTGTCTTATTCGATCCACGATGCGCCCCGATCTGAAGACGGAATCACAATGAAGCCCACGGACCGCTTCGAAATGATGGCCCACGAAACTCAGAGCCCGATACGACTCAAAGGAAGATGCGCCCTGTATCGTGCAAGACCCTAAGAACTCAGCACGCGACGAGCAGATGACCAAATCGGACCGTGTCGACCTATGGCGATCCGATTCACCCCTGTGTCAATTTGAACCAATGCGACTGTAAACTTGCATCCTTTCCGGAGAGAATCAATGAATCTCGTCGAAGCATGTTTCATCATCTATAAAACATACTTCGAGGGGGCAAAATGTTGGCTTGCTTTTTCGACCAAGCCATCCTGGGTCAATCGTGAAAGGAAATCAGGAAACCAAGTCCTCCAGGAAAGTGGAAGAATGGATCGCGCGCCATCGTCTCGCCCCGCTCGGATCGCACGCCATCGTCTCGCCCCGCTCGGATCGCACTCTATCGACTCGCCCAGGGAACGAATCGCTCTCGTCTCGTCGACGAACGCCACCTCTAGGCGATCCGATCCCCTGCAACGAACCGAACCCACTGACCCATTCAACCATGAGCTGGTCTTCAGCGATCCGAATCGCATGGATCTGACGACACCTGTTCACAACGGCTAGTTTGACTGTTTCTCCAATGGTGGCGATGCGATCCGAAAATCTCGGGATTCGTGCCACGTGTCCGCGATCCGTCCGACGAAATCAGCTATAAATAGCCCAGAGCTTGGCATTTTTCGGGATCTTTTTCGGCAATAGTGAATACTGAGTCCGCCATTGCTATCAAACCACTGGAATATTGAGAGAAATCACTGTTGTACTAGCTTTTAAAGCATAATCAATAAGATATAAAGTGGACGTAGGCTCGTTAACGCCGAACCACTATAAATTCTGAGTGTTCTTTTCTTTTTCCGTATTCCTCATTTAGAATTCTCTATAATTTATAACAATTTGGGTGTTAGGTCCAAATTTCGATCTAACACCTGTATAATCTTATGATTTCTTACCCCTTTTCGTTGTAAACACGGGGATTTCGTGTATAAACCGGGAGAATTGAACTTGTAACTTCTTAGGATTTAAGAAGAGATAAAGTGCACGTAGGCTTGGTTTGAGCCGAACCACTATAAAAACTTCATGTCTCTCCTCATTATTTACTGTTTTCTGCATTCTATGATCTGTGAACTGCATTTGGGTGTTAGGCCCAGATTTTGGTCTAACATTTTGGCGTGCCAGGAAGGGGGCACACGACACTACTTCAATTTCTAGCTCTAAAGGAATCAATTTGCTTGGCTATTGGATCAATGGTTAAAAGAAAGAAGAATGGAACTTTCTCCCGTACTGAAGGAGCTGCGGCCGAAGGCACGAGAAACGAGGTAAGCCAGGAAGCTTCCTCTCACGAAAACCCATCACCATTTTTGACTAGAGACGAGATGGGCGGCGTTCTCGCTGACTTGAGATATCAAATGGCCAGGCAGGACGATCTCCTCAGGAAACAACAGGAGATGGTCGATGGATTCTTCGCTCGGATGGATGGAAGGCCGAAAAAAGCTCAAGTTACTGAAAATGAAGCCACTGAAGTGGCTCACGCATCATCTGGGCTCGGGGGCAACCCCCTGTTTACACCAAAAATGGTTCAAACACCTCAGGTACAAAGCTGTACTTCACCAATTTGGTAGGGAATAAAGCGGAGCCATATTCAATCAGTAATTCAAAGTAGAAAAATGGAGAAAAAGGTAAAAATAGAGATGAGGTTTAGAGTAGTTGGGCCGTTAATGAGGCCTACGTCCACTATAAAGATGATATCTAGTCTCATGATATGAATTACAAAGTACATCAATTCTCTCTGCATCATACACTTCCATTTTCACCTAATACAACCTTGTTTATATACTTTAATCTAAGAAATTATATAAGAAGATGGTTGAATTTGAGGAGAAAGAGGATGAATGGATGATTGAGATTGATGATGTTTTTGTTCTCTCTGAATCACGAAATTGAGCTTGACGCCATGGCCAGATCTGTGGTTTGTGGCAGAGTTTGGCAGCACTTCGTGATTCTTCCGATCTCTTCCTCCCCACTTTTTCCAGTGGTGGCTATGGTATATTTATAGGTGAGTCATCGGTTTGAAATCCCTTTCCCTCCTTGTAAATCTCTAATTCTGCTAATTACAATCGGGTTATTGGCCAGTTGTCGCCAGTTGTCATTAACTGTCTTAGGCTGTCATTCGTAGATAGTTTTTTGGGTCGGACGCCTTGTGTAGTTTGAGCGGGTTGGTGAGAGTGGGCGCTTCTGTGCGGGCAACCATTTTTAGGAGGCCTTGTAGGAACGAGATGCAAGTCTGGGATTGGTTCTTTATTGTTCCCTGCGTGACCGATTGCTTTAGTTTTAGGGGTGTTCACTCTCCTATTGCTTCTGCAGGATGTGATCATTCTGGCTTATGTTGGATGAGTGACTTGCTTCACGCTGATGCTTGGTATAGCCTCATTTCCGCATGAGCGACCGGTCTTAGTCTCTGCGCCTGAATCTTGATTTGGATCCAAGTTTTAGGATCGCACACTACATCGTGTCGTCCGGTTATACCTGGTCGACTTAATTTGTTCTGGGCTTGACATTCAGCACTTTCTCTTATGACCGTTCTTTTCTGTTACTAATACTTCGAGTGCCTTAGTGTGTGAATGACCCTGGTGAAGCTAGCAACATATTCCTCGTTCAATGTGCACGTGGATTTTTAAGGGATTAACACTTTCCTCTCGAAGCTTGTGATTCCTTTTAATAAGGAATTACTGGCTTCGACATACTCGATCGCACATTGTTGAGTGGGCTGGTTTTGACTTGTTAATTGGTTACTTGTGTAAGAAATTAAGATTACTTTATTGCTGCTGACCTTTGCCAGTAGAGGGTTTGACGTAAGCCCAAATAGCTTTTATTATTATGATTTTTTTTTGAAGCTCAGAAATTCCAACAACTGCCGATCTTTGGACATTTTGGTGAGATACCTTTCGGGTATGCTGTACCGGGTTTCCAAATCATAATTGGGTTGTCGCATCATTGAAAAAAAAAGGGGGGCTCTTAGTTTTCTCAGATACCGCCTCTCCATTTTCCCGCTTTTGTATTTTTCTCTGGTATACCTACTATAATGGTGATTTCACCATAGGAGACCTTACTGTCGTTTCCCGAAGCTTTAATCTTCTTCAGCTTTTACTTCTTTCCCTAGTTATCTTGTCCAACCCTCTTTTCAAGCCGAACTTTTACTCGTAAGCGAAATTTTCCATTTTGTCTTTTGATTTGAGACTGATTCTCTTAGTTCCATGGAAGGAAGTCTTCTTCCGGTGGTTCTATCTCGTGTGGCAAGCCCTAGTTTCGCTTATGCTGGCAACCCATTTATTGAAATGCCAATCAAGGCGGAATACCCTAATTCATCGTGCCCCAGCTGGGTGTTTAAAGGATCGTCTATATCATAGAGATATTCTTGTTCCTTTGGACTCTCACCTTTTCTTTGTGTGATTATGTTGTCATGCAATTAACCGCTTTTTCATTTCAATTCCAGGCGTCTTGTGATGTCTTGGGAACAGGAATGCCTTGACCAAGTGATGGAAGATGCCAACGCTACCAGTTTTGATTTGGTGGCTGACCGTACTTATCCTTAGCCTCGCTTCTTTGATAGGGTCGTGACCGGTTGCCGCAAATCGATGCTCCCTTTTGAGCAATATCAAAAAATATGTACCCGCTTTGGATTTTTAGAGAACGAGGTCAGGTTTCCCAGAAAGGGAGAGATGGCTGATTGTCCGCCCTCTGGGTATGTGGCGGTTAATTACCAAATTCTATGTAGTGGGGCAATTCCTCCCTTTAATCCTTATCTGGAGTCTGTTTTGAAGCTCCTGGCAATTGCCCCATACCAACTGCACCCTAGTGGATATCAAGTTCTGCTTAGTTTGTTCATTCTTTTTATGAAAGTCCGGCAGCAGACACATACATTCGCAGATGTTTGTTCTTTATATAGCTTTAAGAGATGGGAATTTGATGGTCCCCTTTTCTTCTTCTTGGACAATGTGCATGATAGGATTATTACGGGTCTGACAGAAGGTGTCAAAGGGTTCCCGCATCAGTATTTCTTCATCAGGTGTCCCAGTAAATTTTTTGGTCAATGTGCAGAAGGGGGTAATTGTTCTTTTACTTTTGGGATCTTTACATCTTTTCTTCTTCTGACTTTCCCTCTGATTCTTTTAGCGATTCCTTCGGTCGTGATCTCACTCTAGATCAGTCTCTTTTGAATTCTTTAATATCTGTTGACCAGAAAGAAAGAAGTGGAGAGGTGCTGCTGACAGAAGAGAACCTTTGCGAATACCGGTTGATCGATCCCTCGCGGTCCCTTGGTAAGGCTTCGATTCATCTTCAACGTTCTGTTGGTAAACCTTTTAAGAAGAGAAGATCAATCTCTGAAGTAGGTGGTCGGTCTTCATCATCAATTATTGAGAGGAATGCCAGGGGAGTTGGTGAGCGCGCTCATGGCTCAAGGGTTGATGTGACTTCTGGGACGACAACCGAGAGTTCTGCACGCTCCTTATCACAGGCGGAAAGTTCTCCGTGGACCTTTGGAGACCTAAGGGACCTGGATTCTGCTAAATATCCGAGCTAGGGTGACGTTGTGGTGTCTGATATAAGAAATTTCCGCGGCCCTGTTCAATGCTCTGAGAAAGTTTCTTTCGAAATTTTCCTTGGGACTGGTTTTGATTATTGTTTTATCTGTGCCAAAATTCTTTGTGAATTGGGCAATTTTTAGCTGATTGCTAATTGCATGCTTTACTTGTCTTCCAGGAGCAAGCGCGGACTGTTCATTATCAGACAACTTTTCTCAACAGGCCGATCTTATTGATCCGAGAAGCCTCCTTCAGTCCCATCTTTCCTATTATATGAAACGTCCCCAGACGTCTTACAGTTCTCAAGTCCAGCCTATCATTGAGCTTCCCATGTCCGATCCTTCAGGATGCGAGGAGTCTGGTTAGGCTCTGAGACCTGAATCAGTTGGTCCTTCTGTGGGACCTGCTGTCCTAACTCCTGTTCAGGTTCAAGCAATATGTAATCGCCCTCCTTACGGAGTTCTTTCTGAAAGTGCAGTGCTTAAGGATCGCTTTCACGGCTGGGATTTAAAAGGAGTGTCTTTTGCCCTAGGTTTAGATCCTAATGATAGGCAGGACGTTGCAAGAAGCCTGGAGGCTGTGAAGAATAATGTGGCTGACCAGCTTAGTGTTGTCAAAGGTCAGCTTGAAGCACAATTGAATCTGGTCATGCAGAGTGTTGATAAACGCCTGGAGGATTGGTTGAAGTTAGGGTATGAATTTCAGGACTTGAACGCACGACATCTCAACTACAGTAAGATTTTGGAAAGTGACAAAGCTAGTCTTGTACATCTGATTGAATCCCAGGACTCTGAAATCTCTTCCTTTGAAAATGCTGAGCTTAGAAAGAAATTGGAGGGTGTACGAGCGCAGCTTTTAGAATCTCAGTCCGCCCGAAAATTTGCTGAACATCGTTTGACCCTAGAAAAGCAAGCTTTAATTTCTTTGGAATAGGAGAACATGGCACTTGAAGGCCGCCTTGCTTCTCAAAATGAAATCCTTAAAACGTCTGAGGAAGAAATGATCTGATTGCAAGAAGATCTTGTCAGAGCCAAAGCTGAGGCTGACAACAACCTGTTTCATTTTTACGTTTGCAGCGTCGTGAGTCGAGGGAGTTTGAGCTATCTGAATAAAGATTTCCCGCGGACTCTGGTTCTTGTCTAGGAGAAAGTACTTTTATATTCCAAGGATTTCGACGACGGGTTCCTTCAAAGACAACTTTTGGAGGAAAAGGATCGTAATTCCTTGATTAAAGGTAGGCAGTTACTAGCGAACGAGCGAGCTTCATTACTTGGAAAAGAGTGTTTGGATACTGTTTGCGCTCCTCCAAATTCTACTGGAATTGATGCTTCGAGTTCTCGCATTCTTGTCGCAGATCTCTTTGCTACAGATGCTGTTAGAGTTCATCCCTGGAACGAGCACTCAAGCCAAGAAGACATCACTACCCGAGGTGCAAGTTGTGACAACACTTCTTTGAGCATAAAGGAACAGGTGGTTGGCTTTATGCATCCGATGGCTTCAGGTAAGGCTGATGTCTACCATTCCGTTTTGAATTCGGATTTCCTCGTTTCTTCACTTGAGACTGCTGATCTTAGTGCTGGTTGTGAATTTGCATCAGGTGCGCTTTCGCCGCCTTCTGTGGCTGTTCGTGATTCCGCTGCTCAACCCGTTGCTGCTGATTCTGTTTTGGTATCTGCCAACATGAGCCCTCTCATCCCATCCTCAACAGTTGACGTGCCTTTACCGAATTCGCCCGATCCGGATGATGAGGATGAGATCTGGAACACCAAGGCTATATCCACTTTGAAGCGCAAACGGTAGCTGATCGGCTGACTGATAAGGATCATAGACCTTTTTGTTCTCTGAAACGGGTCAGTTGGTACATGGATAATCGATTCACACTGCTATGCATGAGAGAAAGTATTTGTAATCTCTATGGGTTAATTTTGGTTTATTTCCTTCAACCTGTCGTGTTACTAGACCGGTTATTTATGCGAGTGCTGGCCCTCGCTAAGCGACGTTCGTTTTGCGTTCTTACGCTTTCTTTGTTTAGTGGCTGTTATGAATTTATTATTTTTCATTTTTGTAGGTGATCGCACTTTAATTTGTTGTTCGCGTGAGTTTTATCGTTCGAGTAGTCCTTACGAAGAACCAATGGTATCTTTTGAATGGGCATTGGTGATTTCTTACACAATGGTGACGTCCCCATACCAAGATTTTTTTTTTTTAATTTCACGAATTGCTTTGAGTCACGTAGTGATTTCAATTGATCAACTCAGGGTGATTTTTTTTAGACAACGCGTGGTTATTAAGTGTTTTCTTTTGGGTGCCCCCATGGGAGGTCTTGCTTTTCGATTTTGACCCAATTTCGGCCTTGTCAGCCCTGATTATTCTAGGACTGGAAGGACCTTGCTGGATACCCCCAAATGGATAGGATTTCTGGTTTACCCCCTTTTGGCTGGGACTTCTGCTGTAATCCAATCTTGGCTTTGTTTGACTTAGTTAACAACAAAGAACAGGACCGGACACCTCCTTTCGTTAAGGGTTTTCACGAACCAGCCGGTTTTTACCGACTTTGTGTCTTGCCCTATGAAATAGATATTGGTCGTTTGACTGAGAAAATTAAGAAATCTTCCCAAGCCAAACGACCTGCGTCCTGCGCCCAAGAAGGCGTTTCTTTGGAGGGCTCAACTATTTTATCCGATGAACTTTTTATTTTGAGTTTCTTTTGCCCCAATATTGATTTCTGAGAGATAAGTGTTACTCCTTGTTGTTGGTCTTGACTCCGGTTTTGAGGAATTCGTGTCCTGGGGAATTCATGTCCTGCACCTGAGTGGGCGTTTCCTCAGAATCAGCAATTTTATTCTGGGGAGAGATTCTGCAATAGCCTTGCGCTTGCAACAGGGTTCTACGATGGTCCTTTGAGTGGGTACTTGCTGGGCATTCATCCTTTTCCATGGTGATGTGCACAGCTTTTTGCCTGCTGTTCTTCTCGTTGTCGGCCCCAGAATAGCTTGTTATTTTGATGCTCGTGGCTCTTAGGCCGCTTTGCTCAAGGTATGCTTTAGGAACCTTCCCTTTGCAGTTGGGATGGGTGGATATGCTTAGCCACCTTTAACAGGCCTACATTTAAAAAGTTGTTGTTTAGCATGAAGCAATGACTACGGTATTTAAACGAGCATACAACAGTTTCCCTATACATAGTATATGCAAGTAGTTCGTTGCTCAACATGAATGTAGCAACTGGGAAAATAAAGTAAAACAGCTATTATTTCTTAAGTCAGGCCGGATAGAAATAGAGTAGCGGGGCGGAGTGACAGGAATTTCAATCAAGAATTCCTCGATCAGGGTTCCAATTATTGATCTCTGGCCGTGCGTCGATCTCAAGCTAGTTTAGGCCCTCTCTTTGGGGAGCTTGCTCTCCCACGCTGGCATATAAGCGGGATGATGTCTTTGCACATAGCGTTGAAGATAGATCTCCCTGACTAGTCTCTCGACTAGTGACCTCAAGTGTCTACACTCGTTGGTACTATGGCCAGGTTGATCATGGAATTGACAAATTTTCCTGACTTCATGGTAGCATCCTTGACTTGCATCCGCTCTGGGACCGGGTATGCTATAGTGCCCTTGGTTGCCCTGAAGATATTTTCTATGGTGTCGTTGAGGGGAGTGAACTCACAATCCTTGAAAAAGCGCGATCTCCTTTTGCTCTTCTTGGCTCCTTTTTTCACGCCTGAGACATATCCCTGTTTTTCCTTCCGTTCCATGGAACTAATGCTTTCCTTCCTGCCGGATCTTTGATGGTGCCTATAGCCATAGTAGGCAGTTCTCGGAGTAGAACTTTTTTGTTCAACAGAAGATTCATTTCGCCTGCACGACTTGTTTATGCAAACGAAAGGTCTGCAATGCTTGGCGTGGCTTTAATGACAGAGGTCTGGGTGGCAAACATTGACTCGATTTTCTCTACCAAGGTGTCATTCGCAACAGTTATCTGGCCAGTTATTTCTGTCACTGCTTCCTCCAACTCCTTCCTGGTTATGGCCGCCTCGACTCTTTGCGGTTCCCTTTTCCCAGAACGGAAGGTGGGCGATGAGTCAGTACCGGAGACGCCATTAATTCTGGCAGCTGCAATTTCTCTTGCCATGCTCATGATTGCGGGCACAACGTTTTCTTTTAAAAAGAGAATGGGAGAAGGGATGAACACGGCCCCACGGTGGGCACCAAAAATGTTTACACCAAAAATGGTCCAAACACCATAGGTACAAAGATGTACTTCGCCAATTTGGTAGGGAATAAAGTGGAGCCGTATTCAATCAGTAATTCAAAGTAGAAAATGTAGAAAAAGGTAAAAATAGAGACGAGGTTTAGAGTGGTTCGGCTGTTAATGAGGCCTATAAGATGATTTCTAATCTCATGATATGAATTACAAAGTGCATCAATTCTCTCTACATCATACACCTCCATTTTCACCTAATACAACCTTGTTTATATACTTTAATCTAAGAAATTATATAAGAAGATGGTTGAATTTGAGGAGAAAGAGGATCAATGGATGATTGAGATTGATGATGTTTTTGTTCTCTCTGAATCACGAAATTGAGCTTGACGCCATGGCCAGATACGTGGTTTGTGGTAGAATTTGGCAGCACTTCGTGATTCTTCCGATCTCTTCCTCCCCCTTTTTCCAGTGGTGTCTATGGTATATTTATAGGTGATCCATCGGTCTGAATCCCTTTCCCGCCTTGTAAATCTCTAATTCTGCTAATTACAATCGGGCCATTGGCCAGTTGTCACTAGCTGTCATTAGCTGTCTTATGCTGTCATGCATAGATAGTTTTTTGGGTCGGACGCCTTGTGTAGTATGAGTGGGTTGGTGAGAGTGGGCGCTTCTGTGCAGGCGACCATTTTTAGGAGGCCTTGTAGGAACGAGACACAAGTCTGGGATTGGTTCTTCATTGTTCCCTGTGCGACCGATTGTTATAGTTTTAGGGGTGTTCGCTCTCCTATTACTTCTGCAGGATGTGATCGTTCTAGCTTATGTTGGATGAGCGACTTGCTCCACGCTGATGCTTGGTATTGCCTCATTTCTGCATGGCGACCGGTCTTAGTCTCCGCGCCTGAGTCTTGATTTGGACCCAAATTTTAGGATCGCACACTGCATCCTGTCGTCAGGTTATACCTGGTCGACTTGATTTGTTCTGGGCTTGACATTCAGCACTTGCTCTTGTGACCGTTCTTTTCTGTTACTAATACTTCGAGTGCCTTAGTGTGTGAACGACCCTGATGAAGCTAGCCACATATTCCTCGTTCAATGTGCGCGTGGATTTTTTAGGAATTAACAGCCCCTCGCTCTTGGAAATGTTCAGGTTCAACCTACTTCAGCCCCGGTTCAAATGGAAACAAGGATGGAAGCTCGCGCTCCTCAACCGCAACTGGCTCGTGACATAGATCCAGAAGCGGCTCGTGATAGTGCATCACGTCCCGATCGGATCCCCCCTCCCCTAGACTCACGAACCGTGCTCCACGATCCTGCCTCACGAGCTGACCTCCTTGGCTCACGACCGGGTCGGGTTGCCCCCTTGATCGACGAACCGCCACCCACGACTAGCTCACCAACAGCTTCCTTCTCTCGCACTCAACACTGGGGGCACCAGCTCTGATCTTGGCAATTTGCAACAACTTTTTGAAGGAAATCGGCTAGCAGAACTGATAGAATGCCTCTCGAGAGGCCGTACTTATCAGAATGACGTGGATGACGTCAACCACACTCTCTTCACTCTGGCAATCAGGAATTCTTGTAATCCCCTAGATTTCAAACTTTCACAACTAGAGCCCTACAATGGCAGTACCGATCCAACCGTGCATCTGATGCGCTACAAACGACATACGGAAGTTCAATCGGCATCGGAAAACATCATGGCAAAGTTTTTTCCCCTCTTTCTGACTGAGATAACCGCTATTTGGATTCGGCTGCTAGGGATGGAATCGATCAGCAGTTGGAACATGTTGGTCGCACGCTTTATTGAACAATTTCGAGTTCACATCGCTCAGCCCAAGAACGTCATGTCACTAACTACAATCAATTAGAGGCCCAGAGAAACTTTGCGTTCATTCCTGGAAAGATTCAATGTTTTAGCAGCATTAGTTGACCGACCTGAATCATCGATGGTGCTGATGGCAGTAGTATCCGGTGTTTTGGATAGCTCGGAGTTCAAAAATTCCTTGTACCGAGACCCACCGCGAAACCTCGGCGAATTTTATCTTGAAGCATACAGATTTCTGCGGGAAGAAGATGCAACCTCCGAGAAGATAGTTCTCGATGTCAACATGCTTAAAGATGGAGAACCATCCAATTCTGGAAATGGAAGAGGAAAAGCCGCCGTCAGGAATGACCGCAACACTCAGCCCCGGAGAGGGCCTAGATATGAAACGTACACTGAACTCAATGCCCCACTCTCAGACATCTATCTGGACATGAACAGTGCTATCTCCTACCTAAAGCCTCCCAGGAGGGAGCCATCACAAAGAGAACGCGATTCTGGAAAGCACAGCGTATTCCATGATATGGACGGACATGACACAAATGACTGCAGGCATCTTCGTGATTTGATGGAGGAACGGGTTAGACATGGAGAGCTGCCCGAGTATGTGAAACTACTGACAACGCCTGCACCTGCGCTGCTACCTCCTGCTCCTCGGAGAGGAAATGGCCTTGGATCGAGATCAGGACTCATCATCAACTGATCTGAATGAGGTCAGCTTTCATTTTCTGCATTTCTTAGGCTTTAAGATTTGTTTTTTGCTTTCACTAGGTTTTCCGATTGGCTGAATCGGAGTACACACGTATGGGGTTAGGATGTAGCCCCAAATCGTTCTCTGGACTCGGTGTCAAATCAATCAGGATTTGCTTTGGTTTTGCATTTGGAATTGCATAACGAAGGACTTTCCAAGCATGGATTATGTTTGGAGAATTTAAGTATCTGGTCAGGATGTGGCAGGATCCTCAACTTCGGTTAATGTATGGCTTATACTTATTATAAAATTCTAGGTATGGATTATGCCTAGGGACGGACTATCTTGTCAGGCTGTGGCAAGCATAGCTCTACTTCAGGTCCGAGTATGGTTTATACTCACATTGGAATCTTAAGTATGGATTATACTAAGGAACGAAAAATGGTCTTGTCAGGATGTGACGAAAGAAATTGGGTATGGATTACACTCGGTTTGAACTACAGGGTATGGATTATGTCCTGCAAATGGTCTTATCAGGATGTGACAAAAGAAATCGGGTATGGATTATACTCAATTTGGACTTCTGGGTATGGATTATGCCTGGAAATGTTGGCCCTTTCCAGGATTTGGCATGATGACTCAAATGTCCCTTGATTATGGTTTATGCTCATTAGATGCCGAAGCATGGTTTATGCTCAGAAAATTTGAAAAATATCACCAGGATTTGGCACGTTTGTTTTTCCTTTATCTTTTTACAGGTATGGATTATATCTGTAGCTGGCAGAGCTGGCAAGGTCATGGCATTATCGAATTTCTATGCCTTATAGATTTCCTGGACTATCCAGAACACATCTTCCTTCAACCAACAAGATATGTTATGGGGGGCAAACTTGTTGGCACACTTTTTGGTAAAAGCTGTCACACTGAATATCTGGATAACATTGCGCTCGGATATGGAGAACATCGTCAGAAGACAGGCAGCGATTTGGTCAAAGTCGCATCACGAACAAAGAAAGGCCCGAAACTCCTATTAGATGACCTTTTTTGGTCTGAAAACAACAATTATGGAGATTACCTCCATAACACTTGTAGACCTCTGAATTAGCTTCAGTTTGGCTCAATCGGACTTACGGTTTGAAAGTTATGCCCGTTTCCGTGAATGGATGTAATCTGACAATCATTTGGATGAAGTGACGAAGCAACACCTCCTGGCTCGGATCGCCCCTCATTGGATCGCCCCCTCGTCTCATGATGCACCACGTCTCGTGAAGCACCCTGGCTCTTGGACCACCAACTCCAGCACGATCCACCTCCGACTTGCCATCACGACCCGTGATCCGACCCATGACCACGAACCGATCTGCAGATACGCGCACTGTTTTGACCTATTCTTAAAGCTACTCTTGCTCCTACTTTTCCGGATCGAGTGCCACGTGCCCCACCACGAACCGGTCCTCCCAGAAGCTCTCCTATAGCTATAAATACACCATTTGCAGGCATTTTCAAGGATCTTTTGGCTCTAACTCCTCATAACTTCCACCATTGCTCTCTACAAAGCAATTTCAGCATCAAAGGATCCAAATTCCACATTATAACACGAGGATTTCGTGTATAATCTTATGATTTCTTACCCCTTTTCATTGTAAACACGAGGATTTCGTGTATAAACTGGGAGAATTGAACTTGTAACTTCTTAGGATTTAAGAAGAAATAAAGTGGACGTAGGCTTGGTTTGAACCGAACCACTACAAAAACTTCGTGTGTCTCCTCTTTATTTACTGTTTTCTGCATTCTTTGATCTGTGGACTGCATTTGGGTGTTAGGCCCAGATTTTGGTCTAACATTTTGGCGTGCCAGGAAGGGGGCACATGACACTACTTCAATTTCTAGCTCTAAAGATTCAATTTGCTTGGCTCTTGGAACAATGGTTAAAAGAAAGAAGGATGGAACTTTCTCCCGTACTGAAGGAGCTGAGACCAAAGGAACGCGAAACGAGGTAAGCCAGGAAGCTTCCTCTCGCGAAAACTCATCAGCATTTTTGACTAGAGACAAGATGGACGGCGTTCTCACTGAATTGTGAGATCAAATGGCAAGGTAGGACGATCTCCTTAGGTAACAAAAGGAGATGATCGATGGATTCTTCGCTCGGATGGATGGAAGGACGAGCAACGCTCATGTTACTGAAAATGTAGCAACTGAAGTGGCTCGCGCATCATATGGGCTCGGGGGCAACCCCCTCACTCTTGGAAATGTTCAGGTTCAACCTACTTCAGCCACAGTTCAAATGGAAACAAGGACGGAAGCTCCCGCTCCTTAACCGCAACCGGCTAGTGATAGAGATCCAGAAGCGGCTCGTGATAGGGCATCACGACCCGATCGGATCGCCCCCCAGACTCACGAACCATGCTCCACGATCCTGCCTCACGAGCTGACCTCCCCGGCTCACGACCAGGTCGGGTTGCCCCCCTTGATCCACGAACCGCGACCCATGACCAGCTTATGACAACTCACCAACAACTTCCTTCTCTCGCGCTCAACGTTGGGGGCGCCAGCTCTGATCTTGGCAATTTGCAACAACTTTTTGAAGGAAATCGGCTAGCAGAACTGATTGAATGCCTCTTGAGAGGCTGTACTTATCAGAATGACATGGATGACGTCAACCACACTCCCTTCACTCTGGAAATCAGGAATTCTCGTAATCCCCCAGATTTCAAACCTCCACAACTAGAGCCCTACAACGGCAGGACCGATCCAACCATGCATCTGATGCGCGACAAACGACATATGGAAGTTCAATCGGCATCAGAAAACGTCATGGCAAAGTGTTTACCACTCTTTCTGACTGACATAGCCAGTATGTGGATTTGGCAGCTAGAAATGGAATCGATCAGCAGTTCGAACATGTTGGACGCACGCTTTATTGAACAATTTCGGGTTCACATCGCTCGGCCCAAGAACGTCGTGTCACTTACTATAATCAAGCAGAGGCCCAGAGAAATTCTGCGTTCATTCCTGGAAAGATTCAATGTTGCAGCCGCACCAGTTGACCGACCTAAACCATCGATGGTGATGATGGCAGCAGTATCCGGTGTTTTGGATAGCTCTGAGTTCAAAAAGTCCTTGTATCGAGACCCGCCGCGAAACCTCGGCGAACTTTATCTTGAAGCAGACAGATTTCTGCGGGAAGAAGATGCAACCTCCGAGAAGAAAGTTCTCGATGTCAACATGCTTAAAGACGGAGAACCATCCGATTCTGGAAATGGCAAAGGAAAAGCCGCCGTCAGGAGTGACCCGCAACACTCAGCCCCGGAGAGGGCCCAGATATGAAAAGTAAACAGACCTCGGTGCCCCACTATCAGACATCTATCTGGACAAAAAGGGTGCTATCTCCTACCCAAAGCCTCCCAGGAGGGAGCCATCACAAAGAGAATGCGATTATGGAAAGCACAACATATTCCACGATATGGACGGACATGACACAAATGACTGCAGCCATCTTCGTGATTTGATTGAGGAGCGAACGGGTTAGACGTGGAGAGCTGCCCGAGTATGTGAAACTACCGGCAGCGCCTGCACCTGCGCTGCTGCCTCCTGCTCCGCGGAGAGGGAATGACCCTAGATCGAGCTCTCGTGGGCTCATCATCAACAGATCTGGATGAGATCAGTTTCATTTTCTGCATTTCTTAGGCTTTAAGATTTGTTTTTTGCTTTCGCTAGGTTTTCCGATTGGTTGAATCGGAGTACACATGTACGGGGTAAGGATGTAAACCCAAATCGTGCTCTGGACTCGGTGTCAAACCAATAAGGATTTGCTTTGGTTTTGCATTTGCAATTGAATAAGGAAAGACTTTCCAAGCATGGATTATGTTTGGAGAATTTAAGTATCTTATCGGGATGTGGCAGGATCCTCAACTTCGGTTAACGTATGGCTTATACTTATTATGGAACTCTAGGTATGGATTATGCCTAGGGATGGACTATCTTGTCAGGCTGTGGCAAGCATAGCTCTAATTCAGGTCCGAGTATGGTTTATACTCACTTTGGAATCTTAAATATGGATTATACTTAGGAACGACAAATGGTCTTGTCGGGATGTGACAAAAGAAATCGGGTATGGATTATACTTGGTTTGAACTCCAGGGTATGGATTATGTCCTGCAAATGGTCCTTTCAGGATGTGATAAAAGAAATCGGGTATGGATTGTACTCAATTTGGACTTCTGGGTATGGATTATTCCTGGAAATGTTGGCCCTTGCCAGGATTTGGCATGATGACACAAATGTCCCTTGGTATGGTTTATGCTCATTAGACGCCGAAGCATGGTTTATGCTCAGAAAATTTGAACAATATCGCCAGGATTTGGCACGTTTGCTTTTCCTTTATTTTTTACAGGTATGGATTATATCTGTAGCTGGCAGAGCCGGCAAGGTCATGGCATTATCGAATTTCTATGCCTTATAGGTTTCCTGGACTATCCAGAACACATCTTCCTTCAACCAGAAGATATGTTCTAGGGGGAAAACTTGTTGACACACTTTTTGGTAAGCGCTGTCACACTGAATATCTGGGTAACATCGCGCACGGATATGAGAACATCGTTAGAAGACAAGTAGCGATTTGGTCAAAGTCGCATCACAAATAAAGAAATGACCGAAACTTCTATCAGATGACCTTTTTGGGCCCGAAAACAGCTATAACCAAACTAAGCTCCGTAACTCTTGTAGACCTTTGAATTAGCTTCAGTTTGAGCTTCGGTTTGGCTCAATCGGACTTACGGTTTGAAAGATATGCCCGTTTCCATGAATGGGTGTAATCTGGCAATCATTTGGATGAAGTAATGAAGCAACACCTCCTAGCTTGGACTGCCCCCTCGTCTCATGATGCACCTCGTCTCGTGAAGCACCCTGGTTCTTCGACCACAACTCCATCACGATCCACCTCCGACTCGCCATCACGACCTGCGATCCGACCCTTGACGATGAACAAATCTCCAGACCTGCAGATACGCGCATTGTTTTGACCTATTCTTAAAGCTACTTTTGCTCCTACTTTTCCGGATCGAGTGCCACGTACCCCACCACGAACCGGTACTCCCAGAAGCTCTCCTACAGCTATAAATACAACATTTGAAGGCATTTTTAAGGATCTTTTGGCTCTAACTCCTCACATCTTCCACCATTGCTCTCTACAAAGCAATTTCAGCCGCAAAGGAGCCAAATTCCGCATTATAACATGCGGATTTTGTGTATAATCTTATGATTTCGTGTATAAACCAGGAGAATTGTAAACACGAGGATTTAAACCAGGAGAATTGAACTTGTAACTTCTTAGGATTTAAGAAGAGATAAAGTGGATGTAACACCCCGAATTTTCAAATAATCTGATTAACTAAAATTTAGGAATACTTAATTTCAAATGTGGGAATTAAGGGAAACGGGTCATTCCATTGCGTTCGTCTCTAAATTCTACATGAAATCGAGTCCGAGTTTTCGAAAATTGGAGTTCGTATGACCAAGTTATGACCCTCAGAAGTTTCAGGAATTTAAATAAAATAAAACAGCTCGAAAATAAAGCCAGAAATTCGAAATTCAAACCCGGAGAAGGCTGGCTGGAAAATTCCCGCCCATATACCCAGGTTGACTGGGGAGTCGACCCCCTCAACCAGGTCAACTGGGGAGTCGACTGGGGTGTCGACCTCCCCATGACCAGGTTTAATGGGGAGTCGACTTGGGGTCGACCTGCTCCTAAAACCCAGTTTTTGAACCTAATTCATTCTGATGTATCTGGTCTCGTTTTCTGTCTAGATTCGTCCATATAATCCCATATAAACAACCACCTAGCCTCCTTTTCTCTACACAATTTCATTCTGTCTATACTCTGCCTCTGTTCTAATTAAAAATAAAAATGGCATCGCTACTCTGCTAGAATCAAAACTTGGACTAATGCATCTTCTTCCAACCTGAATAGAATTAAAAGCTAAATCAAATCTCAAATCAAAGTTTAGAGCTTCAACAACAATTAAAGAGGAGTAATTCAGCATTTCTGCATCAACAACAATTTACTATCCTTTCTTAAAACCAAGAAAGGCAAGTACAGTTATTTTTCGCTATAAACTGTAACTATAATTGTGACATGGTTGTAAATCTGAATTTGGGGTTGTGTATGATCTGTTCTGATATATTTTATTCTGTATCTCTTTCTTCTTTCTGTTCTATAGCCAGGCTACCACGAGCTTGCGCCACATCTCATAAGAGATTAACGCACGAATGCTAAATTTTAGGACAAATAATAATGCATAATTGGATATGAAACTGTTGCCTATGAGACTATTGTCTATGACTATGATTCATGCCTATGAGACAATTGCCTATGACTATGATTCACGCCTATTAGACTATTGCCTATGACTATGATTCATAACTATGAGACTATTGCCTATGACATTGAATAAGAAACTATTGTGATTAGTCGCCCATGACTATTGTGGTTAGTTACCTATAAGTATTGTAGTTAGTTTCTTATGCCTATTCCCTTAATGATGTTAGATCTCATATTTAGTATGTAACTTTGCTAGTTTATTCCCATTCACTGTTATGTACATCGAGCCTATTGGGCCATTATTATTGTATTTGGTTCATTATTGCACGCCTATTCTTTTATATCAATTCTTGTGCTTATCCCCTATTCCTTTTGTTAGAGCCATTTAATGAGTATTTAGAGAACTTGTGGAAACATGTTATACGGGGATTGGGCATAGCTTAATTAAGTAAATCTGGCATAGCAAATATGTTGGCATAATCTGAATTGGCTATAATAGAGAATGATTTACATGGGTATTAGTCTTGGACATAAATGGTGAACTAGAATATTAAATCTAGTTTTGACATGAACTATAAATGGGAATATTATGGCTAAAATTTGGGGCATATATTGTATTATGAATTATGGCCTTGATTTAGGCATGTAAGTTTAGGCTAAATTTATGATTAAGCAAGATATGTAAATAGAGTTTTAGATATATATAATCTGTTAAATTTGTTATCTGCTAAATCTGTTAAATTGCCTAATCCGTTATCTGCTAAATCTGTTGAATTGCCTAAACTGCTAAATATGTTAGCTGCTAAATCTGTTGAATCGCTTAAACTGCTAGATCTGCTACCTGTTGAATTGTCTGATCTGTTGGAAACTAGTTAATGGTTATCTGGGTATGGAAATCCATAGGCTCGACCTAAGATTTAGTAGAACATGGAAATTTGATTAATCTGTTGTATCCTATGAAGAAGTTTAATCTGTTAAATAAACAGAATTAGTCTGATATCTGAAAAATCTATATTGGAATGAATTTTCTATGACATGAGGTTAGACTCTGTTTGCGGTAGAAGCCTGCCCGGAACCAACCGGCTTAACCAGCGGCCATAAACTGTCAGTCTAATGTGAGAGGTCGTAGGCATAACTAAAATATGCTTAGACACGAGGTTAGGTCTGGATTGTGGCAGAAGTCTGCCCGGAACCGCCCGGCATATCCAGCGGCCACAAGCTACCGACCTAATGTGAGAGGTCTGTGCATTAATATTTAATTAATGCAAATTTGCGATAAATATGATGTCTAAAACGTGTTGGGTGGATAAGGTTAGACCAACCAGACTAATGAATTTAACAAACCCGTTTCGTGAATCTGTAGGCCCAATTACAAAGTTAGACAAATATTAAATCTGTTAAATCCGTTTATCTAGTCTGAAAACTTATCTGATCTATGAACTAGTTGATCTGAACTCTGTATGTCTGAACTTGCAAACAAGTTAATCTAAAATCTTTCAGTCTGGGGACACAAGGTTAGGAGGGAAATTACTTATGTCATTTGTTGTTTGGGACCCATATTAGTCAGTAACCCTTTCTGGTATCAAAACTTTGACCCAACATTAGGTAGGGTCCGGGCACGCTTACTGAACTAATTATAAGCGGTTCATTCTAATAATGGCGAGGGGTGTTGATGGTGCGTCCCAACCGGGTCATGTGCATGCATGGATCCTGGCCTGCCTCTGAGGATGTAAGATGCCGTGACATCTGTAAATAGGTCTGTGCCAATTGGTTGTCACTTTAGGGAGTGATACACCCTACTGTGGGGCCGACACAGGATAATTATGTATTAGGGAGTCGATCGCTTGGGGTAGGGTTTTAGGGTACACTTAGTTCTGTCTGTTTCTGTTGGTACCGTCTATTTCTGTTGGGTGGCAACACCTGTCTGTTTCTGCGTGGTACCTTCTGTTCGGGTGGTAAAGGCCCATTTACTAGTGTACACCTAATTCTACATTATGTTTCCGTAGGGACTAATCTGTTTCTATTTCTGTACCTTCTGTTCGGGTGGTAAAGGCAGATTATTAGCATTCTGTTTCTGTCTGTTTCTGTTTGGTGGTAAAGGCCCATTATTAGCATTCTGTTTCTGTCTGTTTCTGTTCGGGTGGTAAAGGCCCATTACTAGCATTCACTTCTGTGGAACTTATTCTGTTCCCATTTCTGTTTCAGTTTAGACATTAGGGTGACAACTTATCTTGTTATACTAGTATTAGTGCAGAGAAAGGAAAAGTAATATTATTCTGTTTCTTCTGTTTAACCTAAGTACGTCTGCTGCTCCTATTACTGTTATCTCTTATCCAGCTTATTTTCATGTCATGATTATTATTATCTGTTCATATGCTTAAGGTCACTGGACTTGCCAGACTTTATGTCTGACCTCATTTGTTTTTCGCCCCTTTTCTTTCCGTTTCCCCCCACGTTTCCAAGGAGGGAATACTTTAGCTTGATCCGGATTTCTTCTGCTTGAAGCGCGTAAAGTATGGCTTAACTTCTTATGGCATCTTCTGTGGGGATTATAATTTTAAAGTTTTGTACTCTGATGACATTCTGAACAAGACAAATATTTATGTACTAGAGTTTTTGGTAAAGATGTAACCATACTGATTTCTGTTTTTCGCGGTAATAAAGTTATAATTTCTCAAGTATTATTTATCTGTCTTGAAATTTTCTGTTCTGTTTACTAAAATGCTCCACCAAAGTTAAGGCAATCCCTTTGTGAGTGTCCTTAACATAGGTGGGGTGTTACACTTGGTATCAGAGCTGAAGGTTACCAGATTTGATAAAAAAGTTTTGAAAACTATTTTCAAAAAGGTTTTAAAAGGAAGTATTTTCAAAAGCAAAGCTTATTTTTGAAAAACATAATCCCCAAAAGCCATATATCTATCTTTTGATCCTCTGTTTGAATCTTTGTTTCCTTCTTTCTCCGGGGCTCCCGGCTTTCTGGGAAGTATCCTCATCGCGACATGGTTCTGTAGGCTTGATAAGACTATGACACTGGTCAAAGGGCAAATAAGCACCCGACTTCCATCTGTAGCCGCAGTAGTCTCACCTACGGTTAATTTTCATTCGAGCTTTGTAGGATTTTCCGTGCAATAAAGGCCGCTTTCGAGGGACTTGTCAACGTGTTACACATAGATAGTAAAGATGAGAAAGTGGGAGTTTGGCTAAGGAGCACAACCCAAGGATGAGAAACTCATGGATATGGACTTGGTTCACAAAAGAGGCTAAAAGGAAACACAAAAGAGGGATGAAAAGTCTGAAGATAAAGGAGAAGAAAAGGGCTTTACTTATGGAAGCTTAACTCATCTGAACAAGGATTGACGGAAGAGGAAGGACACTCTCTACAACTGTGGTGAGATGGGACACTTCACTAGGGACTGCCCGAAGAAACGGGAGCAAGGACAGAGGACATGACCTACTTCGGGAAGGCAGGCGAATGCTCTCATAGTTGGTGGATAGGATAGAAGTAGGAAAATTTACGTGGAGAGTTTAGTTTCCTTATCTGATTATTGAGTTAGAACTCTTTCCGATTATGGCAGTCGAGTCTCTGCACTTTAATACTAGTCTTGTTTTTGATCTGGTTATAGTCTCAAACCCCGTAGGGGTTACGACTCATCTGTTGGTGGTAGGTTGGTGTTTGAGGGTGTCTGTGTTAGGCGTCAAATCGATTGTAATGCTACATTCTGGGTTTTTGAGGGATATGGTGGGATTTTCCCATGCTTAGTTTTCTAAGAATTATTCAATAATATGATATGTACTAGTAGTCTATAAGCATCTGGATTTTCCTGAAAAAGTTAAGATTTCCAGTTTTGACATTGTCTAAAGAGGGTAATCCTCTGGGTGTCAATCTGATATTGGTTTCGGTCTTCTAGGCTGATATTTAGGGGAATTATTCTCTCAACCAATGTCTAATGGGAACCAAGTTTTTGGTTTATCTGTACTCGCTTCCATCATTCGACTGTATCCTATCGATCGAATCTTCGAACTTTAGGTAGAAACTAATGGGTGTAAACATATGTTTGAAATTTGTTATGTTTGATGGTTGCAAGTGGATGCAAGTGGTTGCTCGTGGATGCATATACACACACTAGGCACTAGATCGGCTCGAATACACTCTCATACTGCATATGAATGTGTGAGCATTTTCATTTTCTGTGGATGCAAAATGATTGACTCATCACATGGATCTTGCATATAAATGAATGGTTGTCACTCATATAAGAATGGTATGTATCAAATATGAAAATTGCATACATGTTGGACTCATGGCACTGACATAATTCGCATTAAGGAGGCCAACTGAATCGGTGGACCGCCTGATCTTTGCATTAGATAAGGAACATATACACACACTTTTGCATATGTTCATACAACATTAGAAGTTTTGTAAGGACAATGGATGCTTGTGGATGATGGTTGAGCAGATGGATGATTGGATGGTAGGACACATTCTTCTTAACTTGAAGGTTTCGGGGACGAAATCCTTTAAGTAGGGGAGAATGTAACACCCCGAATTTTCGAATAATCAGATAAACTAAAATTTAAGAATACTTAATTTCAAATACGAGAATTAAGGGAAACGGGTCATTCCATTGTGTTAGTCTCGAAATTCTACATGAAATTGAGTCCGAGTTTTCGAAAATCGGAGTTCGTATGACCAAGTTATCACCCTCAGAAGTTTCAGGAATTAAATAAAATAAAACAGCTCGAAAATAAAGCCAGAAATTCGAAATTCAAACCCAGAAAAGGGTGGCTGGAAAATTCCCGCCCATATACCCAGGTCGACTGGGGAGTCGACCCCCCCCCCCAACCAGGTCGACTGGGGTGTCGACCTCCCCATGACCAGGTCGACTGGGGAGTCGACCTAGGGGTTGACCTGCTCTCGAAACCTAGTTATTGAACCTGATTCATTCTGATGTATCTGGTCTTGTTTTCTATCTAGATTCGTCCGCCTAATTCTATATAAACAGCCCCCTAGCCTTATTTTCTCTACACAATTTCATTCTGTCTGTACTCTGCCTCTGTTCTAATTAAAAATAAAAATGGCATCGCTACTCTGCTGGAATCAAAACTTGGACTGATGCATCTTCTTCCAACCTGAATAGAATTAAAAGCTAAATCAAATCTCAAATCAAAGTTTAGAACTTCAACAACAATTAAAGAGGAGTAATTCAGCATTTCTGCATCAACAACAGTTTATTATCCTTTCTTAAAACCACGAAAGGCAAGTACAGTTTTTTTCCGCTATAAACTGTAACTATAATTATGACATGATTGTAAATCTGAATTTGAGGTTGTGTACGTTCTGTTCTGATATATTTTATTCTGTATCTCTTTCTTCTTTCTGTTCTATAGCCAGGCTACCATGAGCCTGCGCCATATCTCATAAGAGATGAACGCACGAACGCTAAATTTTGGGACAAATAATAATGCATAATTGGACATGAAACTGTTGCCTATGAAACTATTGTCTTTGACTATGATTCATGCCTATGAGACTATTGCCTATGACTACGATTCATGCCTATGAGACTATTGCCTATGACTATGATTCACGCCTACGAGATTATTGCCTATGACTATGATTCGTGACTACGAGACTATTGCCTATGACATTAAATAAGAAACTATTGTGATTAGTCGCTCATGACTATTGTGGCTAGTTGCCTATAACTATTGTAGATAGTTTCTTATGCGTATTCCCTTAATGATGTTAGATCTCATATTTAGTATGTAACTTTGTTAGTTTATTCCCATTCACTGTTATGTACATTGAGCCTATTGGGCCATTATTAATGTATTTGGTTCATTATTGCACGCCTATTCTTTTATATCAATTCTTGTGCTTATCCCCTATTCCTTTTGTTAGGGCCATTTCATGAGTATTTAGAGAACCTGTGGAAACATGTTATACGGGGATTGGGCATAGCTTAATTAAGTAAATCTGGCATAGCAAATATGTTGGCATAATCTGAATTGGCTATAATAGAGAATGATTTACATGTGTATTAGTCTTGGACATAAATGGTGAACTAGAATATTAAATCTAGTTTTGACATGAACTATAAATGGGAATATTAAGGCTAAAATTTGGGGCATATATTGTATTATGAATTATGACCATGATTTAGGCATGTAAGTTTAGGCTAAATTTATGATTAGGCAATATATGTAAATAGAGTTTTAGATATATATAATCTGCTAAACCAGTTATCTGCTAAATCTGTTAAATTGCGTAATCCGTTATCTGCTAAATCTGTTGAATTGCCTAAACTGCTAAATCTGTTAGTTGGTAAATCAGTTGAATCGCTTAAACTGCTAGATCTGCTACCTGTTGAATTGTCTGATATGTTGGAAACTAGATAATGGTAATCTGGGTATTGAAATCCTTAAGCTCGACCTAAGATTTAGTAGAACATGGAAATTTGATTAATCTGTTGTATCATATAAAGAAGTTTAATCTGTTAAATAAATATAATTAGTCTAATATCTGAAAAATATGTATTGGAATGAATTGGCTATGACATGAGGTTAGACTCTGTTTGCGGTAGAAGCCAGCCCGGTGCCAACCGGCTTAACCAGCGACCACAAACTGTCAGTCTAATGTGAGAGGTTGTAGGCTTAGACACGAGGTTAGGTCTGGCTAGTGGCAGAAGTCTGCCAGGAACCGCCCGGCATATCCAGCGGCCACAAGCTACCGACCTAATGTGAGAGGTCTGTGCATTAATTTTTAATTAATGCAAATTTGGGATAAATATGATGTCTAAAACGTGTTGGGTGGATAGGGTTACACCAATTGGACTAATGAATTTAACAAACCTGTTTCGTGAATCTGTAGACCCAATTACAAAGTTAGACAAATATGTAAATCGGTTAAATCCGTATATCTGATCTGTTAGTCTCAAAACTTGTCTGATCTGTGAACTAATTGATCTGAACTTTGTATGTCTGAACATGTAAACAAGTTAATCTGAAATCTGTTAGTCTGAGGACACAAGGTTAGGAGGGAAATTACTTGTGTCATCTGTTGTTTAGGACCCATATTAGTTAGTAACCCTTTCTGGTATCAAAACTTTGACCCAATAGTAGGTAGGGTCCGGGCACGCTTACTGAACTAATTATAAGCGGTTCATTCTGATAATGGCGAGGGGTGTTGATGGTGCGTTCCAACCGGGTCTTGTGCATGCAAGGATCCCGGCCTGCCTCTGAGGATGTAAGACGCCGTGACATCCGTAAATAGGTCTGTGCCAATTGGTTGTCACTTTAGGGAGTGATACACCCTACTATGGGGCCGACATAGGATATTTATGTATTAGGGAGCCGATCGCTTGGGGTAGGGTTTTAGGGTACACTTAGTTCTGTCTGTTTCTGTTGGTACCGTCTGTTTCTGTTGGGTGGCAACACCTGTCTGTTTCTGCGTGATACCGTCGGTTCGGGTGGTAAAGGCCCATTTACTAGTGTACACCTAATACTACATTCTGTTTCCGTAGGGATTAATCTGTTTCTATACCTTCTGTTCGGGTGGTAAAGGCCCATTATCAGCATTCTGTTTCTGTCTGTTTCTGTTCGGGTGGTAAAGGCCCATTATTAGCATTCTGTTTGTCTGTTTCTGTTCGGGTGGTAAAGTCCAATTACTAGCATTCTCTTCTGTGGAACTTATTCTGTTCCCATTTCTGTTTCAGTTTAGACATTAGGGTGGCACCTAATCCTGTTATACTAGTATTAGTGCAGAGAAAGGAAAAGTAATATTAATTCTGTTTCATCTGTTTAACCTAAGTACATCTGCAGTTCCTGTTACTGTTATCTCTTATCCAGCTTATTTTCTTCTCATAATTATTATTATCTGTTCATATGCTGAAAGTCACTGGACTTGCCGGACTTTATGTCTGATCTTGTTTGTTTTTCGCCCCTTTTCTTTCTGCTTCCCCCCAGGTTTCCAAGGAGGGAATACTTTAGCTTGATCCGGAATTCTTTTGCTTGAAGTACTTGAAGTGCGTAAAGTATGGCTTAACTTCTTATGGCATCTTCTGTGGGGATTATGATTTTAAAGTTTTGTACTCTGATGACATTCTGAACAAGACTGATATTTATGTACTTGAGTTTTTGGTAAAGATGTAACCATACTGATTTCTGTTTTCTGCTGTAATAAAGTTATAATTTCTCAAGTATTGTTTATCTGTCTTGAAATTTTCTGTTCTGTTTACTAAAATGCTCCACCAAAGTTACGACATTCCCTTTGTGAGTGTCCTTAACGGAGATGGGGTATTATAGGGGACGTAGGCTTGGTTTGAGCCGAACCAGTACAAAAACTTCGTGTGTCTCCTCTTTATTTACTATTTTCTGCATTCTGTGAACTGCATTTGGATGTTAGGCCCAGATTTTGGTCTAACATTTATGCGCGCCAGGAAGGGGGACACACGACTCTAATTCAATTTCTAGCTCTAAAGGAATCAATTTGCTTGGCTATTGGATCAATGGCTAAAAGAAAGAAGGATGGAACTTTCTCCCGGATTGAAGGAGCTGAGGCCGAAGGCCCAAGAAACGAGGTAAGCCAGGAAGCTTCCTCTCACTAAAACCCATCAGCATTTTTAACAAGAGACGAGACGTACGGCAATCTCGCTGAATTGAGAGATCAAATGGCAAGGCAGGACGATCTCCTCAGGAAACAATAGGAGATGATTGATGGATTCTTCGCTCGGATGGATGGAAGGCCGAGCAACGCTCAAGTTACTAAAAATGAAGCCAGTGAAGTGGCTCGCGCATCATCAGGGCTCGGGGGCAACCCCCTTACTCTTGGAAATGTTCAGGTTCAACCTACTTCAGCCCCAGTTCAAATGGAAACAAGGACGGAAGCTCTAGCTCCTCAACCGCAACCGACTCGTGATAGAGATCCAGAAGCGGCTCGTGATAGGGCATCACGAGATAGGACAACCCCCTTACTCTTGGAAATGTTCAGGTTCAACCTACTTCAGCCCCAGTTCAAATGGAAACAAGGACGAAAGCTCCCGCTCCTCAACCGCAACTGCCTCGTGATAGAGATCTAGAAGCGTCCTGGATAGGGCATCACGGCCCGATCGGATTCCCCCCCCCCCCCGATTCACGAACCGTGCTGCACGATCCTGCCTCACGAGCTGACCTCCCTGGCTCACGACTCGGTCGGGTCGCCCACCTTGATCCACGAACCGAGACCCACGATCAGCTCATGACAGCTCACCAACAGCTTCCTTCTCTCGTGCTCAACGCTGGGGGCACCAGCTCTGATATTGGCAATTTGCAACAACTTTTTGAAGGAAATCGGCTAGCAGAACTGATTGAACGCCTCTCGAGAGGCCATACTTATCAGAATGACGTGGATGACGTCAACCACACCCCCTTCACTCTGGAAATCAGGAAATCTCGTAATCCCCCAGATTTCAAACTTTCAAACCAAGAGCCCTACAACGGCTGGACCGATCCAACCGTGCATCTGATGCACTACAAGCGGCATATGGAAGTTCAATCGGCATTGGAAAACGTCATGACAAAGTGTTTTCCCCTCTTTCTGACTGATATAGCCGCTATGTATATTCGGCAGCTAGAATCGGAACCGATCAGCAGTTAGAACATGTTAGTCGCACGCTTTATTGAACAATTTCGGGTTCACATCGCTCGGCACAAGAACGTCACGTCACTTACTACAATCAAGCAGAGGCCCGGAGAAACTCTGCGTTCATTCCTCGAAATATTCAATGTAGCAGCAACATCAGTTGACCGACCTAAACCATCGATGGTGCTGATGGCAGCATTATCCGATGTTTTAGATAGCTCGGAGTTCAAAAAGTCCTTGTTCCGAGACCCACCGCGAAACCTCGGCGAATTTTATCTTGAAGCAGACAGATTTCTGCGGTAAGAAGAAGCAACCCCCGAGAAGAAAGTTCTCGATGTCAACATGCTTAAAGATGGAGAACCATCCGATTCTGGAAATGGCAAAGGAAAAGCCGCCGTCAGGAATGACCGCAACACTCAGCACCAGAGAGGGACCCGATATGAAAATTACACTGAACTCAATGCCCCACTCTCAGAAATCTATCTGGACACGAACAGTGCTATCTCCTACCCAAAACCTCCCAGGAGGGAGCCATCACAAAGAGAACGCGATTCTGGAAAGCACTGCATATTCCACGATATGGACGGACATGACACAAATGACTGCAGGCATCTTCGTGATTTTATTGAGGAACGGGTTAGATGTGGAGAGCTGACCGAGTATGTGAAACTACCGACAGCGCCTGCACCTGTGCTGCTACCTCCAGCTCCCCGGAGAGGGAATGACCCCGGATCGAGCTCTCGTGGGCTCATCGTAAACTAATCTGGATGAGATCAGCTTTCATTTTCTGCATTTCTTAGGCTTTGAGATTTGTTTTTTTCTTTCACTAGGTTTTCCAATTGGTTGAATCGGAGTATACACGTACGGGGTTAGGATGTTGCCCAAAATCGTGCTCTGGACTCAATGTCAAACCAATCAGGATTTTCTTTGGTTTTGCATTTGGAATAGAATAAGGAAGGACTTTCCAAGCATGGATTATGTTTGGAGAATTTAAGTATCTTGTCAGGATGTGGCAGGATCCACAACTTCAGTTAAAGTATGGCTTATACTTATTATGGATCTCTAGGTATGGATTATGCCTAGGGAAAGACTATTTTGTCAGGCTGTGGCAATCGTAGCTCTACTTCAGGTCCGAGTATGGTTTATACTCACTTTGGAATCTTAAGTATGGATTATACTTAGGAACGACAAATGGGCTTGTCAGGATGTGACAAAAGAAATCGAGTATGGATTATACTCAGTTTGAACTCCTGGGTATGGATTATGTCCTGCAAATGGTCTTGTCAGGATGTGATAAAAGAAATTGGGTTTGGATTATACTCAATTTGGACTTCTGGGCATGGATTATGCTTGGAAATGTTGGCCCTTGCCAGGATTTTGCATGATGAGTCAAACGTCCCTTGAGTATGGTTTATGCTCATTAGACGCCGAAGCATGGTTTATGCTCAGAAAATTTGAACAATATCGCCAGGATTTGGCAAGTTTGCTTTTCCTTTATCTCTTTACAGGTATGGATTATATCTGTAGCTGGCAGAGCTGGCAAGGTCGTGGTATTATCGAATTTCTGTGCCTTATAGATTTCCTGGACAATCCAGAACACATCTTCCTTCAACTAGCAAGATATGTTCTGGGGGGCAAACTTGTTGACACAATTTTTGGTAAAAGCTGTCACACTGAATATCTGGATAACATCACGCTTGGATAAGGAGAACATCGTCAGAAGACAGGCCGCGATTTGGTAAAAGTCGCATCACGAACAAAGAAAGGCCTGAAACTCTTATCAGCTAACATTTTTTGGGCCCGAAAAAAGCGATTAGGGAGCTATGCTCTGTATCTCTTGTAGACCTCTGAATTAGCTTCATTTTGAGCTTGGGTTTGGCTCAATCGGACTTACGGTTTGAAAGTTATGCCCGTTTCCGTGAATGGTTGTAATCAGGCAATCATTTGGATGAAGTGACGAAGCAACACCTCCTGGCTCGGATCGCCCCTCGTCTCGTGACGCACCTCGTCTCGTGAAGCACCCTGGCTCTTGGACCACCAACTCCATCACGATCCACCTTCGACTCGCCATCACGACCCGCGATCAGACCCATGACCGCGAACCGATCTCCAGACCTACAGATAGGCGCACTGTTTTGACCTATTTTTAAAGCTACTCCTGCTCCTACTTTTCTGGATCGAGTGCCATGTACCCTACCACGAACCGGTCCTCCCAGAATCTCTCCTACAACTATAAATACACCATTTGAAGGCATTTTCAAGGATTTTTTGTCTCTAACTCCTCACAGCTTCCAACATTGCTCTCTACAAAGCAATTTTAGCAGCAAAGGAGCCAAATTCCACATTATAACATGAGGATTTCATGTATAATCTTATGATTTCTTACCCTTTTCGTTGTAAACACGAGGATTTCATGTATAAACCTGGAGAATTATACTTGTAACTACTTAGGATTTAAGAAGAGATAAAGTGGATGTAGGCTTGCTTTGAGCCGAACCACTATAAAACATCGCGTGTCTCCTCTATATTTACTGTTTTCCGCATTCTGTGATCTGTGAACTGCATTTGGGTGTTGGGCCCAGATTTTTGTCTAACATTTTGGCGCGCCAGGAAGGGGGCACACGACACTACTTCAATTTCTAGCTATAAAGGAATCAATTTTCTTGGCTATTGGACCAATGGTTAAAAGAAAGAAGGATGGAACTTTCTCCCCTACAGAAGGTGCTGAGGCCGAAGGCACGAGAAACAAGGTGAGCCAGGAAGCTTCCTCTCACGAAAACCCATCAGCATTTTTGACTAGAGACGATATGGACGGCGTTCTCGCTGACTTGAGAGATCAAATGGCAAGGCAGGACGATCTCCTCAGGAAACAATAGGAGATGATAGATGGGTTCTTCGCTCGGATGGATGGAAGGCCGAGCAACGCTCAAGTTACTGAAAATGAAGCCACTAAAGTGGCTAGCGCATCATTTGGGATCGGGGGCCACCCCCTCACTCTTTGAAATGTTCAGGTTCAACCTACTTCAGCCCCTGTTAAAATGGAAACAAGGATGGAAGTTCCCGCTCCTCAACCGCAATCGGCTAGTGATAGAGATCCAGAAGAGGCTCGTGATAGGGGATCACGACCCGATCGGATCGCCCCCCTCCCCCCCCCCCCAGACTCATGAACCGTGCTCCACGATCCTGCCTCACGAGCTGACCTCCCTGGATCGCGACCGGGTCGGGTCGTCCCCCTTGATCCATGAACCGGGAGCCACGACCAGCTCATGACAGTTCACCAACAGCTTCCTTCTCTCGCGCTCAACGCTGGGGGCACCAGCTCTGATCTTGGCAATTTGCAACAACTTTTTGAAGGATATCGGCTAGTAGAACTGATTGAATGCCTCTCGAGAGGCCGTACTTATCAGAATGACGTGGATGGCGTCAACCACACTCCCTTCACTATGGAAATCAGGAATTCCCGTAATCTCCCAGATTTCAAGCCTCTACAACTAGAGCCCTACAATGGCAGGACCGATCCAACCGTGAATCTGATGCGCGACAAACAGCATATAGAAGTTCAATCGGCATCAGAAAACGTCATGGCAAAGTGTTTTCCCCACTTTCCGACTGACATAGCCGCTATGTGGATTCGGCCGCTAGAAACAGAATCGATCAGCAGTTGGAACATGTTGGTCGCACGCTTTATTGAACAATTTCGGGTTCACGTCGCTCGGCCCAAGAACGTCACTTACTACAATCAAGCAGAGGCCTAGAGAAACTCTGCGTTCATTCCTGGAAAGATTCAATGTTGCAGCCGCATCAGTTGACCGACCTGAACCATTGATGGTGCTGATGGCAGCAGTATCCGGTGTTTTGGATAGCTCGGAGTTCAAAAAGTCCTTGCACCAAGACCCACCGCGAAACCTCAACGAATTTTATCTTGAAGCAGACAGATTTCTACAGGAAGAAGATGCAACCCACGAGAAGAAAGTTCTCGATGTCAACATGCTTAAAGACGGAGAACCATCCGATTCCGGAAATGACAAAGGAAAACCGCTGTTAGGAATGACTGCAACACTCAGCCCCGAAGAGGGCCCAGATATGAAAAGTACACTGAACTCAATGCCCCACTCTCAGGCATCTATCTGGACACGAACGGTGCTATCTCCGACCCAAAGCCTCCAAGGAGGGAGCCATCACAAGGAGAACGTGATTCTGAAAAGCACAACATATTCCACGATATGGACGGACATGACACAAATGACTACAGGCATCTTCGTGATTTGATTGAGGAACGGGTTAGACGTGGAGAGCTACCCGAGTATGTGAAACTACCGACAGCGCCTGTACCTGCGCTACTACCTCCTACTCCCCGGAGAGGGAATGACCCTGGATCGTGCTCTCGTGGGCTCATCATCAACTGATCTGGATGAGATCAGCTTTCATTTTCTGCATTTCTTAGGCTTTAATATTTGTTTTTTGCTTTCACTAGGTTTTCCGATTGGTTGAATCGGAGTACACACGTATGGTGTTAGGATGTAGCCCCAAATCGTGCTCTGGACTCGGTGTCAAACCAATCAGGATTTGCTTTGGTTTTGCATTCAGAATTGAATAAGGAAGGACTTTCCAAGCACGGATTATATTTCGAGGATTTAAGTATCTTGTTGAGATGTGGCAGGATCCTCAACTTCAGTTAAAGTATGGCTTATACTTATTATGGAACTCTTTGTATGGATTATGCCTAGGGACGGACTATCTTGTCAGGCTGTGGCAAGCGTAGCTCTACTTCAAGTCCGAGTATGGTTTATACTCACTTTAGAATCTTAAGTATGGATTATACTTAGGAACGAAAAATGGTCTTGTCTGAATGTGACAAAAGAAATCGAGTACGGATTATACTCGGTTTGAACTCCACGGTATGGATTATGTCCTGCGAATGGTCTTGTCAGGATGTGACAAAAAAATCGGGTATGGATGGTACTCAATTTGGGCTTCTGGGTATGGATTATGCCTGGAAATGTTGGCCCTTGCCAGGATTTGGCATGATGACTCAAACATCCCTTGAGTATGGTTTACGCTCATTAGACGTCGAAGCATGGTTTATGCTCAGAAAATTTGAACAATATCGCCAGGATTTGGCACGTTTGTTTTTCCTTTATCTTTTTACAGGTATGGATAATATCTGTAGCTGGCAGAGCCGGCAAGGTCATGGAATTATCGAATTTCTGTGCCTTATAGATTTCCTGGACTATCCAGAACACATCTTCCTTCAACTAGCAAGATATGTTCTGGGGGGCAAACTTGTTGACACACTTTTTGGTAAAAGCTGTCACGATGAATATCTGGATAACATCGCGCTCGGATAGGGAGAACATCGTCAGAAGACAGGCAGCGATTTGGTCAAAGTCGCATCACGAACAAAGAAAGGCCCGAAACTCCAATTAGATGACCCTTTTAGGGCCCGAAAACAGTGATAACTGAGCCTAGCTCTATAATTCTTGTAGACCTCTGAATTAGGTTTAGTTTGAGCTTCGGTTTGGCTCAATCGGACTTACGATTTGTAAGTTATGCCCGTTTCCATGAATGGGTGTAATCTGGTAATCATTTGGATGAAGTGACGAAGCAACGCCTCCTGGCTCGGATCGCCCCTCATCGGATCGCCCCCTCGTCTCATGATGCACCTCGTCTCGTGAAGCACCTTGGCTCTTGGACCACCAACTCCATCACGATCCACCTTCGACTCGCCATCACGACCCGCGATCCGACCCATGACCACGAACCGATCTCTAGACTTGCAGATACGCACACCGTTTTGACCGATTCTTAAAGCTGCTCCTGCTCCTACTTTTTCAGATCAAGTTCCACGTATCCCACCACGACCCGGTCCTCCCAGAAGCTCTCCTACAGCTATAAATAGAACATTTGTAGGCATTTTCTAGGATCTTTTGGCTCTAACTCCTCACAGCTTCCACCATTGCTCTCTACAAAGCAATTTCAGCAGCAAAGGAGCCAAATTCCACATTATAACACGAGGATTTCGTGTTTAATCTTATGATTTCTTCCCCCTTTTCATTGTAAACACGAGGATTTCGTGTATAAACCAGGAGAATTGTACAAGTAAATTCTTAGGATTTACGAAGAGATAAAGTGGACGTAGGCTTGGTATGAGCCGAACCACTATAAAAACTTCAAGTGTCTCCTCTTTATTTACGGTTTTCTGCATTCTGTGATCTTTGAACTACATTTGGGTGTTAGGCCCAGATTTTTGTCTAACATTTTGGCGTGTCAGGAAGGGGAGCACACGACACTACTTCAATATCTTGCTCTAAAGGAATCAATTTGCTTGGCTATTGGATCAATGGTTAAAAGAATGAAGAATGGAACTTTTTCCCGTATTGAAGTAGCTGAGGCCGAAGGCACGAGAAACGAGGTAAGCCAAGAATCTTCCTCTCACGAAAACCCATCATCAATTTTGACTAGAGACGAGATGGACGGCGTTCTCACTGAATTGAGAGATTAAATGGCAAGACAGGACGATCTCCTTAGGAAACAACAGGAGATGATCGATGGATTCTTCGCTCGGATGGATGGAAGGCCGAGCAACACTCAAGTTACTGAATCGGGGGAAACCCCCTAACTCTTGGAAATGTTCAAGTTCAACCTACCTCATCCCCAGTTCAAATGGAAACAAGGACGGAAGCTCTCGCTCCCAAACCGCAACCGGCTCGTGATAAAGATCCAGAAGCGGCTCGTGATCGGGCATCGACCCGATCGGATCCCCTAAGACTCACGAACCGTGCTCCATGATCCTACCTCACGAGCTGACCTCCCTGGCTCACAACCGGGTCGGGTCGCCACCCTTGATCCATGAACCGCGACCCATAGCCAGCTCATGACAGCTCACCAACAGCTTCCTTCTCTCGTGCTCAACGCTGGGGCACTAGCTCTGATCTTGACAATTTGCAACAACTTTTTGAAGGAAATCGGCTAGCACAAATGATTGAACGTCTCTCGAGAGGCCGTGCGTGGATGACGTCAACCACACTCCCTTCACTCTGGAAATCAGGAGTTCTGGTAATCCCCCAGATTTCAAACTTTCACAACTAGAGCCCAACAACGGCAGGACCGATCCAACCGTGCGTCTAATGCGCTATGGAAGTTCAATCGGCATCGGAAAACAACATGGCAAAGTGTTTTCCCCTCTTTCTGACTGACATAGCCGCTATGTGGATTCAGTAGCAAGAAAAGGAATCGATCAGCAATTGGAACATGTTGGTCGCAAGCTTTATTGAACAATTTTGGGTTCACATTGCTCGGTCCAAGAACGTCACGTCACTTACTACAATCAAGCAGAGGCCCAGAGAAACTCTGCGTTCATTCCTGGAAAGATTCAATGTAGTAGCCGCATAAGTTGACCGCCCTTGAACCATCGATGGTGTTAATGGCAGCAGTATCCGGTGTTTTGGATAGCTCGGAGTTCAAAAAGTCCTTGTACCGAGACCCACCGTGAAACCTTGGCGAATTTTATCTTGAAGCAGACAGATTTCAGCGGGAAGAAGATGCAACCTCCGAGAAGAAAGTTCTCGATGTCTACATGCTTAAAGACCAAGAACCATCCGATTCTGGAAATGGCAAAGGAAAAGCCGCCGTCAGGAATGACCGCAACACTCAGCCCCGGAGAGGGACCAGATATGAAAAGTACACTGAACTCATTGCCCCACTCTCAGACATCTATCTGGACACGAACGGCGCTATATCCTACCCAAAGCCTCCCAGAGGGAGCCATCACAAAGAGAACGCGATTCTGGAAAGCACTGCATATTCCACGATATGGACGGACATGACACAAATGACTGCATGCATCTTCGTGATTTGATTGAGGAACGGGTTAGACGTGGAGAGCTGCCCGAGTATGTGAAACTACCGACAGCGCCTGCACCAGCGCTGCTACCTTCTGCTCCCCAGTGAGGGAATGACACCGGATCGAGCTCTCGTGGGCTCATCATCAACTGATCTGGATGAGATCAGCTTTCATTTTATGCATTCCTTAGGCTTTAAGATTTGTTTTTTTCTTTCACTAGGTTTTCCGATTGGTTGAATCGGAGTACACACGTACGGGGGTAGGATGTAGCCCCAAATCGTGCTCTGGACTCGGTGTCAAACCAATCAGGATTTGCTTTGGTTTTGCATTTGAAATTGAATAAGGAAGGACTTTCCAAGCATGGATTATGTTTGGAGAATTTAAGTATCTTGTCGGGATGTGGCAGGATCCTCAACTTCAGTTAAAGTATGGCTTATACGTATTATGGAACTCTAGGTATGGATTATGCCTAGACACGGACATCTTGTCAGGCTGTGGCAAGCGTAGCTCTACTTCAGGTCCGAGTATGGTTTATACTCCCTTTGGAATCTTAATTAAGGATTATACTTAGGAACGACAAATGGTCTTGTCAGGATGTGACAAAAGAAATCGGGTATGGATTATACTCGGTTTGAACTCCAGGGTATGGATTATGTCCTACAAATGGTCTTGTCAGGACGTGACAAAAGAAATCAGGTATGGATTGTACTCAATTTGGACTTCTAGGTATAGATTATGCCTGGAAATGTTGGCCCTTGCCAGGATTTGGCATGATGACTCAAACGTCCCTTGAGTATGGTTTATGCTCATTATACGCCGAAGCATGGTTTATGCTCAGAAAATTTGAACAATATCGCCAGGATTTGGCACGTTTGTTTTTCCTTTATCTTTTTACAGGTATGGATTATATTTGTAGCTGGCAGAGCCGGCAAGGTCATGGCATTATCGAATTTCTGTGCCATATAGATTTCCTGGACTATCCAGAACACATCTTCCTTCAACCAGCAAGATATGATCTAGGGGGTAAACTTGTTGACACACTTTTTGGTAAAAGCTGTCACGCTGAATATCTGGATAACATCGCGCTCGGATAGGGAGAACATCATCAGAAGACAGGCAGCGATTTGGTCAAAGTCGCATCACGAACAAAGAAAGGCCCGAAACTCCTATCAGATTACCTTTTCTGGCCCGAAAACAGCAATGACCGAGCTGAGCCCCATAATTCTTGCAGACCTCTGAATTAGCTTCAGTTTGAGCTTCCGTTTGGCTCAATTGGACTTACGGTTTGAAAGTTATGCCCGTTTCCGTGAATGGGTGTAATCTGGCAATCATTTGGATGAAGTGACAAAGCAACACCTCCTGCCTCGGATCGCCCCTCGTCGGATCGCCCCCTCGTCTCGTGATGCACCTCATCTCGTGAAGCACCCTGGCTCTTGGACACCAACTCCATCACGATCCACCTCCGACTCGCAATCACGACCCGCGATCCGACCCATGACCACGAACCGATCTCCAGTACTGCAGATACGTGCACTGTTTTGACCTATTCTTAAAGCTACTCCTTCTCCTACTTTTCCGGATCGAGTGCCACGTACCCCAACACGACCCGGTCCTCCTAGAAGCTCTCCTACAGCTATAAATACACCATTTGAAGGCATTTTCAAGGATCTTTTGGCTCTTACTCCTCACGGCTTCCACTATTGCTCTCTACAAAGAAATTTTAGCAGAAAAAGAGCAAAATTCCACATTATACCACGAGGATTTCGTGTATAATCTTATGATTTCTTACCTCTTTTCATTGTAAACACGAGGATTTCGTGTATGAACCGGGAGAATTGTACTTCTAACTTCTTAGGATTTAAGAAGATATTAGGCTTGGTTTGAGCCGAACCACTATAAAATCTTCGTGTGTCTCCGATTTATTTACTGTTTTCGGCATTATGTGATCTGTGAACTGCATTTGGGTGTTAGGCCCAGATTTTGGCCTAACATTTTGGCGCGCCAGGAAAGGGGGCATTCGACACAACTTCAATTTCTAGCTCTAAAGGAATCAATTTGCTTGGCTATTGGATCAATGGTTAAAATAAAGAAGGATGGAACTTTCTCCCGTATTGAAGGAGCTGAAGCCAAAGGCATAAGAAACGAGGTAAGCCAGGAAGCTTCCTCCCACGAAAACCCATCAGCATTTTTGACTAGAGACGAGATGGACAGCGTTCTCGTTGAACTGAGAGATCAAATGGCAAGGCAGGACGATCTCCTCAGGAAACAACAGGAGATGATCGATGGATTCTTCGCTCGGATGGATGGAAGGCCGAGCAACGCTCAAGTTACTAAAAATGAAGCCACTGAAGTGGCTCGCGCATCATCTGGGCTCGGGGGAAACCCCCTTACTCTTGGAAATGTTCAGGTTCAACCTACTTCAGCCCCAGTTCAAATGGAAATAAGGACGAAAGCTCTCGCTCCTTAATTGCAATCGGCTCGTAATAGAGATCCAGAAGCAGCTCGTGATAGGGCATCACGACCCGATCGGATCCCCCCATACTCACGAACCGTGCTCCACGAACCTGCATCAAGAGTTGACCTCCCTGGCTCACGACCAGGTCGGGTAGCCCCCCTTGATCCATGAACCGCGACCCATGACCAGCTCATGACAGCTCACCAACAGCTTCCTTCTCTCGCGCTCAACGCTGGGGGCACCAGCTCTGATCTTGGCAATTTGCAACAACTTTTTGAAGGAAATCGGCTAGAAGAACTGATTGAACGCCTCTCGAGAGGCCGAACTTATCAGAATGACGAGGATGACGTCAACCACACCCCCTTCACTCAGGAAATCAGGAATTCTCGTAATCCCCCAGATTTCAAACTTTCACAACTAAAGCCCTACAACGGCAGGACCGATCCAATCGTGCATCTGATGCGCTACAAACGGCAAATGGAAGTTCAATTGGCATCAGAAAATGTAATGGCAAATTGTTTTCCCCTCTTTCTGACTAACATAGCTACTATGTGGATTCGGCAGCTAGAAACGGAATCGATTAGCAGTTGGAACATGTTGGTCGCACACTTTATTGAACAATTTCGGGTTCACATTGCTCGGCCCAAGAACGTCACTCACTTACTACAATCAAGCAGAGGCCCAGAGAAACTCTATGTTCATTACTGGAAAGATTCAATGTAGCAGCAACATCAGTTTACCAACCTGAACCATCGATGGTGCTGATGGCGGCAGTATCCGGTGTTTTGGATAACTCGTAGTTCAAAAAGTCCTTGTACCGAGACCTACCGCGAAACCTTAGCGAATTTTATCTTGAAGCAGACAGATTTCTTCGGGAAGAAGATGCAATCTCCGAGAAGAATGTTCTCGATGTCAACATGCTTAAAAATGGAGAACCATCCAATTCTGGAAATGGCAAAGGAAAAGCCGCCGTCAGGAATGACTGCAACACTCAGCCCCGGAGAGGGACCAGATATGAAAAGTACATTGAACTCAATGCCCCACTCTCAGACATCTATCTGGACACGAACGGTGCTATCTCCCACCCAAAGCCTCCCAGGAGGGAACCATCACAAAGAGAACGCGATTCTGGAAAGCATTGCATATTCCACGATATGGACGGACATGACACAAATGACTGCAGACATCTTCGTGATTTGATTGAGGAACGGGTTAGACGTGGAGAGCTGCCCGAGTATGTGAACTACCGAAAGCGCCTGCACCTGCGCTGCTACCTCCTGCCCCCCGGAGAGGGAATGACCCCAGATTGAGCTCTCGTGGGCTCATCATCAACTGATTTTGATGAGATCAGCTTTCATTTTCTGCATTTCTTAGGCTTTAAGATTTGTTTTTTGCTTTCACTAGGTTTTCCGATTGGTCGAATCGGAGTACACACGTACGGGGTTAGGATGTAGCCCCAAATCGTGCTCTGGACTCGGTGTCAAACCAATCAGGATTTGCTTTGGTTTTACGTTTGGAATTGAATAAGGAAGGACTTTCCAAGCATGGATTATGTTCGGAGAATTTAAGTATCTTATCAGGATGTGGCAGGATCCTCAACTTCAGTTAAAGTGTGGCTTATACTTATTATGGAACTCTAGGCATGGATTATGCCTAGGGACGGACTATGTTGTCAAGTTGTGGCAAGCGTAGCTCTACTTCAGGTTCGAGTATGGTTTATACTCACTTTGGAATCTTAAGTATGGATTATACTTAGGAACGACAAATGGTCTTGTCAGGATGTGACAAAAGAAACCGGGTATGGATTATACTCGGTTTGAACTCCAGGGTATGGATTATGTCCTGCAAATGGTCTTTTCTGGATGTGACAAAAGAAATCGGGTATGGATTATACTCAATTTGGACTTCTGGGTATGGATAATGCTTGGAAATGTTAGCCCTTGCCAGGATTTGACATGATGACTCAAACGTCCCTTGAGTATGGTTTATGCTCATTAGACGCCGAAGCATGTTTATGCTCAGAAAATTTGAACAATAACGCCAGGATTTGGCATGTTTGTTTTTCCTTTATCTCTTTACAGGTATGGATTATATCTGTAGCTGGCAGAGCTGGCAAGGTCATGGTATTATCAAATTTCTATGCCGTATAGATTTCCTGGACTACCTAGAACACATCTTCCTTCAACCAGCAAGATATGTTCTGGGGGGCAAACTTGTTGGCACACTTTTTTGTAAAAGCTGTCACACTGAATATCTGGATAACATCGCGCTCGGATATGGAGATCATCGTCAGAAGACAGGCTGCGATTTGGTCAAAGTCACATCACGATCAAAGAAAGGCCCGAAACTCCTATCAGATGACCTTTTTTTGGGCCCAAAAACAGCGATTACGGAGCTTGACTTTATAACCCTTATTGACCTCTGAATTAGCTTCAGTTTGAGCTTCGGTTTGGCTCAATTGGACTTACGATTTGATAGTTATGCCCGTTTCCAGGAATGGGTGTAATCTGGCAATCATTTGGATGAAGTGACAAAGCAATACCTCCTGGCTCGGATCGCCCCTTATCGGATCGTCCCCTCGTCTCGTGATGCAGCTCGTTTCATGAAGCACCCTGGCTCTTGGACCACCAACTCCATCACGATCCACCTCCGACTCGCCATCACGACCCGCGATCCGACCCATGACCACGAACCGATCTCCAGACCTACAGATACGCACACTGTTTTGACCTATTCTTAAAGCTACTCCTGCTCCTACTTTTCCGGATCGAGTGCCACGTACCCCACCACGAACCGGTCCTCCCAGAAGCTCTCCTACAGCTATAAATACACCATTTGAAGGCATTTTCAACGATCTTTTGGCTCTAACTCCTCATAGCTTCCACCATTGCTCTCTACAAAGCAATTTCAGCAGCAAAGGAGCCAAATTCCACATTATAACACGAGTATTTCGTGTATAATCTTTTGATTTCTTACCCCTTTTCATTGTAAATATGAGGATTTCGTGTATAAACCGAGAGAATTGTACTTGTAACTTCTTCGGATTTAAGAAGAGATAAAGTGGACGTAGGCTTGGTTTGAGCTGAACCACTATATAAACTTCGTGTGTCTCCTCTATATTTACTGTTTTCTGCATTTGTGATCTGTGAACTGCATTTGGGTGTTAGCCCAGATTTTGGCTAACATTTTGGCGTGCCAAGAAGGGGGCACACGACACTACTTCAATTTCTAGCTGTAAAGGAATCAATTTGCTTGGCTATTGGATCAATGGTTAAAAGAAAGAAGGGTGGAACTTTCTCCCGTACTGAAGGAGCTGAGGCCGAAGGCATGCGAAACGAGGTACGCCAGGAAGCTTCCTCTCACGAAAACCCATCAGCATTTTTGACTAGAGATGAGATAGACGGCGTTCTCGCTGAATTGAGAGATCAAATGGAAAGGCAGGACGATCTCCTCAGGAAACAACAGGAGATGATCGATGGATTCTTCGCTCGGATGGATGGAAGGCCGAGCAACGCTCAAGTTACTGAAAATGAAGCCACTGAAGTGGCTCGCGCATCATCTGGGCTTGAGGGCAACCCCCTCACTCTTGGAAATGTTCAGGTTCAACCTACTTCAGCCCCAGTTCAAATGGAAACAAGGACAGAAGCTCTCGCTCCTCAACCACAACCGGCTCGTTATAGAGATCCAGAAGTGGCTCGTGATAGGGCATCACGACCTGATCGGATCGCCCCCCAAGACTCACGAACCGTGCTCCACGATCTTGCCTCACGAACTGACCTCCCTGGCTCACGACCGGATCGGGTCGCCCCCCTTGATCCACGAACCATGACCCACGACCAGCTCATGACAGCTCACCAACAGCTTCCTTCTCTCGCACTCAACGTTGGGGGCACCAGCTCTGATCTTGGCAATTTACAACAAATTTTTGAAGGAAATAGGCTAGCAAAACTGATTGAATGCCTCTCGTGAGGCTATACTTATCAGAATGACGTGGATGACGTCAACCACACTCCCTTCGCTCTGGAAATCAGGAATTCTCGTAATCCCCCTGATTTCAAACTTTCACAACTAGAACCCTACAACGGCTGGACCGATCCAACCGTGCATCTGATGCGCTACAAACGGCATATGGAAGTTCAATCGACATCGGAAAACATCATGGAAAAGTGTTTTCCCCACGTTCCGACTGACATAGCCGCTATGTGGATTCGGCCGCTAGAAACAGAATCGATCAGCAGTTGGAACATGTTGGTCGCACGCTTTATTGAACAATTTCGGGTTCATGTCACTCGGCCCAAGAACGTCACGTCACTTACTACAATCAAGCAAAGGCCCAGAGAAACTTTGCGTTCATTCCTGGAAAGATTCAATATTGCAGCAGTATCAGTTGACCGACCTAAACCAACGATGGTGCTAATGGCAGCAGTATCCGGTGTTTTGGATAGCTCGGAGTTCAAAAAGTG
The DNA here is from genome assembly GCA_030737875.1 of Allium sativum. NCBI lineage: Eukaryota > Viridiplantae > Streptophyta > Magnoliopsida > Asparagales > Amaryllidaceae > Allium > Allium sativum. Next base: position 746,106,129 of record CM060921.1, read on the forward strand.
CTTGTACCGAGATCCACAGCGAAACCTCGGCGAATTTTATCTTGAAGCAGACAGATTTTTGCGGGAAGAAGATGCAACCTCCGAGAAAAAAGTTCTCGACGTCAACATGCTTAAAGACGGAGAACCATCTGATTCTGGAAAAGGAAAAGCCGCCATCAGGAATGACCGCAACACTCAGCCCCACAGAGGGACCAGATATGAAAAGTACACTGAACTCAATGCCCCACTCTCAGACATCTATCTTGGCACCAACGGTGCTATCTCCTACCCAAAGCCTCCCAGGAGGCAGCCATCAGAAAGAGCACGCGATTCTGGAAAGCACTGCATATTTCATGATATGGACGGACAAGACACAAATGACTGCAAGCATCTTCGTGATTTCATTGAGGAATGGGTTAGACGTGGAGAGCTGCTCGAGTATGTGAAACTACCGACAGCGCCTGCATCTGCGCTGCTACCTCCTGCTCCCCGGAGAGGGAATGACCCCGGATCGAGCTCTCGTGGGCTCATCATCAACTGATCCGGATGAGATCAGCCTTCTTTTTCTGCATTTCTTAGGCTTTAAGATATTTTTTTTTGCTTTCACTAGGTTTTCCGATTGGTTGAATCGGAGTACACACGTACGGGGTTAGGATGTAGCCCCAAATCGTGCTCATGACTCGGTGTCAAACCAATCAGGATTTGCTATAGTTTTGCATTTGGAATTGAATAAGGAAGGACTTTCCAAGCATGGATTTTGTTTGGAGAATTTAAGTATGTTGTCGGGATGTGGCAGGATCCTCAACTTCAGTTAAAGTATGGCTTATACTTATTATGGAACTCTAGGTATGGATTACGCCTAGGGATGGACTATCTTGTTAGGCTGTGGCAAGCGTAGCTCTACTTCAGGTCTAACTATGGTTTATACTCACTTTGGAATCTTTAGTATGGATTATACTAAGGAACGATAAATGGTCTTGTCAGGATGTGACAAAAGAAATCGGGTATGGAATATACTCGGCTTGAACTCCAGGGTATGGATTATGTCCTGCAAATGGTCTTGTCAGGATGTGACAAAAGAAATTGGGTATGGATTATACTTAATTTGGACTTCTGGGTATGGATTATGCCTGGAAATGTTGGCCTTGCCAGGATTTGGCATGATGACTCAAACGTCCCTTGAGTATGGTTTATTCTCATTAGGCGCCGAAGCATGGTTTATGCTCAGAAAATATGAACAATATCACTAGGATTTGGCATGTTTGTTTTTCCTTTATCTCTTTATAGGTATGGAATATATCTGCAGTGAGCCGGCAAGGTCATGTCATTATCGAATTTCTATCCTTATAGATTTCCTGGACTATCAACAACATATCTTCCTTCAACCAGCAAGATATGTTCTGGGGGGCAAACTTGTTGACACACTTTTTGGTAGAAGCTGTCACACTGAATATCTGGATAACATCGCGCCCAGATATGGAGAACAACGTCAGAAGATAGGCAGCGATTTGGTCAAAGTCGCATCACAAAAAAAGAAAGGCCCGAAACTCCTATCAGATGACCTTTTTTCGGCCCGAAAACAGCGGTTACGGAGTTAAGCTTCGTAACTCTTGTAGACCTCTGAATTAGCCTCAGTGTGATCTTCGGTTTGGCTCAATAGGAGTTACGGTTTGAAAGTTATTCCTGTTTCCATGAATGGGTGTAATCTGGCTTTCATCTGGATGAAGTAACGAAGCAACACCTCCTGGCTCGGATCGCCCCCTCGTCTCGTGATGCACCTCGTCTCGTGAAGCACCCTGGCTCTTGGACCACCAACTCCATTATGATCCACCTCCGACTCTCCATCACGACCCACGATCCGACCCATGACCATCAACCGATCTCCAAATCTGCAGATACGCGCACTGTTTTGACCTATTCTTAAAGCTACTCCTGCTCCTACTTTTCCGGATCGAGCGCCACGTACCCCACCACGAGCTGATCCTCTCAGAAGCTCTCCTACAGCTATAAATACACCATTTGAAGGCATTTTCAAGGATCTTTTGGCTCTAACTCCACACATCTTCCACCATTGCTCACTACAAAGCAATTTCAGTAGTAAAGGGGCCAAATTCCACATTATAACACAAGGATTTCATGTATAATCTTATGATTTCTTACCCCTTTTCATTGTAAACACGAGGATTTTGTGTATAAACCGGGAGAATTGTACTTGTAACTTCTTAGGATTCAAGAAGAGATAAAGTGGACGTAGGCTTGGTTTGAGCCGAACCACTATAAAAACTTCGTGTGTCTCCTCTTTATTTACTGTTTTCTGCATTCTGTGATCTGTGAACTGCATTTGGGTGTTAGGCCCAGATTTTGGTCTAACATTTTGGCGTGCCAGGAAGGGGGCACACGACACTACTTCAATTTCTAGCTCTAAAGGAATCAATTTGCTTGGCTATTGGATCAATGGTTAAAAGAAAGAAGGATGGAACTTTCTCCCGTACTGAAGGAGCTGAGGCCGAAGGCATGAGAAACGAGGTAAGCCAGGAAGCTTCTTCTCACGAAAACCCATCAGCATTTTTGACTAGAGACGAGATGGACGGCGTTCTTGCTGAATTGAGAGATCAAATGACAAGGCAGGACGATCTCCTCAGGAAACAACAGGAGATGATCGATGGATTCTTCGCTTTGATGGATGGAATGTCGAGCAACGCTCAAGTTACTGAAAATGAAGCCACTGAAGTGGCTTGCGCATCATCTGGGCCCGGGGGCAATCCCCTCACTCTTGGAAATGTTCAGGTTCAACCTACTTCAGTCCCTGTTTAAATGGAAACAAGGACGGAAGTTGTCGCCCCTTAACCACAATTGGCTCGTGATAGAGATCCAGAAGCGGCTCGTGACAGGGCATCACGACCTGATCGGATTGCCCCTCAAACTCACGAACCATGCTCCACGATACTGCCTCATGAGATGATCTCCCTGGCTCACGACCGGGTCGGGTCTCCCCCCTTGATCCACGAACCGCGACCCACGACCAGCTCATGACAGCTCACCAACAGCTCCCTTCTCTTGCGCTCAATGCTGGGGGCACCAGCTCTGATCTTGGCAATTTGCAACAACTTTTTAAAGGAAATCGGCTAGCAGAACTGATTGAATGCCTCTCGAGAGATCGTACTTATCAGAATGACGTGGATGATGTCAACTACACTCCCTTCACTCTGGAAATCAGGAATTGTCGTAATCCCCCAGATTTCAATTTTTCACAACTAAAGCCCAACAACGGCAGGACCGATCCAACCGTGCATCTGATGCGCTAAAAACGGCATATGGAAGTTTAATCGGCATCGGAAAACATCATGGAAAAGTGTTTTCCCCTCTTTCCGACTAACATAGCCGCTATGTTGATTCGGCAGCCAGAAACAGAATCGATTAGCAGTTAGAACATGTTGGTCGCACGCTTTATTGAACAATTTTGGGTTCACATCGCTCGGCCCAAGAACGTCATGTCACTTACTACAATCAAGCAAAGGCCCATAGAAACTCTGCTTTCATTCCTGGAAAGATTCAATGTGGCAGCAACATTAGTTGATCGACGTGAACCAACGATGGTGCTGATGGCAACAATATCCGGTGTTTTGGATAGCTTGGAGTTCAAAAAGTCCTTGTACTAAGACCCACCGCGAAACCTTGGCGAATTTTATCTTGAAGCAGACAGATTTCTGCGGGAAGAAGATGCAACCTCCGAGAAGAAAGTTCTCGATTTCAACATGCTTAAAGATGGAGAACCATCCGATTCTAGAAATGGCTAAGGAAAAGCCGCCGTCAGGAATGACCGCAACACTCAGCCCCGGATAGGGCCCAGATTTGAAAAGTACATTGAACTCAATGCCCCACTCTCAGACATTTATCTGGACACGAACGGTGCTATCTCCTACCCAAAGCCTCCCAGGAGTGAGCAGTCACAAAGAGAACACGATTCTGGAAAGCACTGCATATTCCACGATATGGATGGACATGACAAAAATGACTGCAGGCATCTTTGTGATTTGATTGAGGAACGGGTTAGACATGGAGAGCTGCTGAGTATGTGAAACTACTGACAGTGGCTGCACCTGCGCTACTACCTCCTGCTCCCCGGAGAGGGAATGACCCTGGATCGAGCTCTCATGGGCTCATCATCAACTGATTTGGATGAGATCAGCTTTCATTTTCTGCATTTCTTATGCTTTAGGATTTGTTTTTTGCTTTCACTAGGTTTCCCAATTGGTTGAATCGGAGTACACATGTACAGGGTTAGGATGTAGCCCCAAATCGTGCTCTGGACTCGGTGTCAAAATAGTCAGGATTTGCTTTTGTTTTGCATTTGGAATTGAATAAGAAAGGACTTTCCAAGCATGGATTATGTTTTGAGAATTTAAGTATCTTGTTAGGATGTGGCAGGATCCTCAACTTCGGTTAAAGTGTGGCTTATACTTATTATGGAACTCTAGGTATGGATTATGCCTAGGGACGGACTATCTTGTCAGGCTGTGGCAGGCGTAGCTCTACTTTAGGACCGAGTATTGTTTATATTCTCTTTGGAATCTTAAGTATGGATTGTACTTAGGAACGATAAATGGTCTTGTCATGATGTGACAAAAGAAATCGTATATGGATTATACTCGGTTTGAACTCCAGGGTATGGATTATGTCTTGCAAATGGTCTTGTCAGGATGTGACAAAAGAAATCGGGTATGGACTGTACTCAATTTGGGCTTCTGGGTATGGATTATGCCTGGAAATGTTGGCCTTTGCCAGGATTTGGCATGATGACTCAAACGTCCTTTGAGTATGGTTTATGCTCATTAGACGCTGAAGCATGGTTTATGCTCAGAAAATTTGAAAAATATCGCCAGGATTTGCCACGTTTGTTTTTCCTTTATCTCTTTACAGGTTTGGATTATATCTGTAGCTGGCAGAGCCGGCAAGGTCATGGCATTATCGAATTTCTATGCCTTATAGATTTCCTGGACAATCCAGAACACATCTTCCTTCAACCAGCAAGATATGTTCTGGGGGGAAACTTGTTGACACACTTTTTGGTAAAAGCTGTCACACTGAATATCTGGATAACATTGCGCTCGGATATGGAGAACATCGTCAAAAGACAGGCAACGATTTGGTCAAAGTCGCATCACGAACAAAGAGAGGCCGGAAACTCCTAACAGATGACCTTTTTTGGGCCTAAAAACAGGGATTACGGAGCTAAGCTCAGTAACTCTTGCAGACCTCTGAATTAGCTTCAGTTTGAGCTTCGGTTTGGCTCAATCGGACTTATGGTTTGAAAGTTATGTTTGTTTCCATGAATGGGTGTAATTTGGAAATCATTTGGATGAAGTGACGAAGCAACACCTCCTGGCTCGGATCGCCGCTCATCGGATCGCCCCCTCGTCTCGTGATGCACCTCGTCTCGTGAAGCACCCTGGCTCTTGGACCACCAACTCCATCATGATCCACCTCCGACTCGCCATCACGACCCGCGATCCGACCCATGACCACGAACCGATCTCCACACCTGCAGATACGCACACTATTTTGACCTATTCTTAAAGCTGCTCCTGCTCCTACTTTTCCGGATCGGGTCCCACGTACCCCCACCACGAACCGGTCCTCCCTGAAGCTCTCCTATAGCTATAAATGCAACATTTGAAGGCATTTTCAAGGATCTTTTGGCTCTAACTCCTCACAGCTTCCACCATTGCTCTTTACAAAGCAATTTCAGCAGCAAACGAGCCAAATTCCACATTATAATATGAAGATTTCGTATATAATCTTGTGATTTCTTACCCCTTTTCATTGTAAACACGAGGATTTCGTGTATAAACTGAGAGAATTGTACGTCTTAGGATTTAAGAAGAGATAAAGTGAACGTAGGCTTGGTTTGAGCCGAACCACTATAAAAACTTCGTGTGTATCCTCTTTATTTACTGTTTTCTGCATTCTGTGATCTGTGAACTGCATTTGGGTGTTAGGCCCAGATTTTGGTCTAACATTTTGGCGCTCCAGGAAGGGGGCACACGACACTATTTCGATTTCTAGCTCTAAAGGAATCAATTTGCTTGGCTATTAGATCAATGGTTAAAAGAAAGAAGGATGGAACTTTCTCCCGTACTGAAGGTGCTGAGGCCGAAGGCACGAGAAATGAGGTAAGCCAGGAAGCTTCCTCTCACGAAAACCCATCAGCATTTTTGACTAGAGACGAGATGGACGGCATTCTCGCTGAATTGAGAGATCAAGTGCCAAGGCAGGACGATCTCCTCAAGAAACAAACAGGAGATGATCAATGGATTCTTCGCTCGGATATATGGAAGGCCGAGCAACGCTCAAGTTACTGAAAATGAAGCCACTGAAGTGGCTCGCGCATCATCTGGGCTCGGGGGCAACCCCCTCACTCTTGGAAATTTTCAGGTTCAACCTACTTCAGCCCCAGTTCAAATGGAAACAAGAACGGAAGCTGTCGCTCCTCAACCGCAACCGGCTCGTGATAGAGATCCAGAAGCGTCTCATGACAGGGCATTGTGACCTGATCGGATCGCCCCCCCTGACTCACGAACCTTGCTCCATGATCCTGCCTCACGAGATGTCCTCCCTAGCTCATGACTGTGTCGGGTCTCCCCCCTTGATCCATGAACCGCGACCCATGACCAGCTCATGACAGCTCACCAACAGCTCCCTTCTCTCGCGCTCAACGCTGGGGGCACCAGCTCTGATCTTGGCAATTTGCAACAACTTTTTAAAGAAAATCGTCTAGCAGAACTGATTGAATGCCTCTCGAGAGGCCGTACTTATCGGAATGACGTGGATGAAGTCAACCACACTCCCTTCGCTCTGGAAATCAGGAATTTTCGTAATCCCCCAGATTTTAAACTTTCACAACTAGAGCCCTACAACGGCAGGACCGATCCAACCGTGCATCTGATGCGCTACAAACGGCATATGGAAGTTCAATCTGCATCGGGAAACATAATGGCAAAGTGGTTTCCCCTCTTTCCGACAGACACAGCCGCTATGTGGATTCAGCGGCTAGAAACGGAATTGATCAGCGGTTGGAACATGTTGGTCACACATTTTATTGAATAATTTCGGGTTCACATCGCTCGGCACAAGAACGTCATGTCAGTTACTACAATCAAGCAGAGGCCCATAGAAAATCTGCGTTCATTCCTGGAAAGATTCAATGTTGCAGCATCATCAATTGACCGACCTGAACCATCGATGGTGCTGATGGCAGCAGTATCCAGTGTTTTGGATAGCTCGGAGTTCAAAAAGTCCTTATACCGAGACCCCCAGCGAAACCTCGGCGAATTTTATCTTGAAGCAGACATATTTCTGTGGGAAGAAGATGGATCCTCCGAGAAGAAATTTCTCGATGTCAACATGCTTAAAGACGGAGAACCATCCGAATCTGGAAATGGCAAAGGAAAACCCGCCGTCAGGAATGACCGCAACACTCAGCCCCGGAGAGGGCCCAGTTATGAAAAGTACACTGAAGTCAATCCCTCACTCTCTGACATCTATCTGGACACGAACGGTGCTATCTCCTACCCAAAGCCTCCCAGGAGGGAGCCATCACAAAGAGAACACGATTCTGGAAAGCACTGCATATTTCACGATATGGACGGACATGACACAAATGACTGCAGGCATCTTCGTGATTTGATTGTGGAACGGGTTAGACGTGGAGAGCAGCCCGAGTATGTGAAACTACCGACAGCGCCTGCACCTGCGCTACTAGCTCCTGCTCCCGGGAGAGGGAATGACCCTTGATCGAGCTCTCGTGGGCTAATCATCAACTGATCTGGATGAGATCCGCTTTCATTTTCTGCATTTCTTAGGCTTTAAGATTTGTTTTTTGCTTTCACTAGGTTTTCCGATTGGTTGAATCGGAGTACACATGTACGGGGTTAGGATGTAGCCCCAAATCGTGCTCTGGACTCAGTCTCAAACCAGTCAGGATTTTCTTTGGTTTTGCATTTGGAGTTGAATATGGAAGGACTTTCCAATCATGGATTATGTTTGGAGAATTTAATTATCTTGTCAAGATGTGGCAGGATCCTCAACTTCGGTTAAAGTATGGCTTATACTTATTATGGAACTCTAGGTATGGATTATGCCTAGGGACGGACTATCTTGTCAGGCTGTGGAAAGCGTAGCTCTATTTCAGGTACGAGTATGGTTTATACTCACTTTGGAATCTTAAGTATGGATTATACTTAGGAACGATAAATGGTCTTGTCAGGATGTGACAAAAGAAATCGGGTATGGATTATACTCGGTTTGAACTCCAGGGTACGGATTATGTCCTGCAAATGGTCTTGTCAGGACGTGACAAAAGAAATCGGGTATGGATTATACTCAATTTGGACTTCTGGGTATGGATTATGCCTAGAAATGTTGGCACTTGCCAGGATTTGGCATGATGACTCGAACGTCCCTTGAGTATGGTTTAAGCTCATTAGACGCCAAAGCATGGTTTATGCTCAGAAAATTTGAAATATCTCCAGGATTTGGCACGTTTGTTTCTCCTTTATCTCTTTACAGGTATGGATTATATCTGTAGCTGGCAGAGCCGGCAAGGTCATGGCATTATCGAATTTCTATGCCTTATAGATTTCCTGGACTATCCAGAACACATCTTCCTTCAACCAGTAAGATATGTTCTGGGGGCAAACTTGTTGACACACTTTTTGGTAAAAGATGTCACACTGAATATCTGGATAACATCGCGCTCGGATATGGAGAACATCGTCAGAAGACAGGCAATGATTTGGTCAAAGTCGCATCACGAACAAAGAGAGGCCCGAAACACCTATCAGGTGACCTTTTTTGGACCCAAAAACAGTGACTATAAAGCTAAGCTCCGTAACTCTTGTAGGCCTCTGAATTAGCTTCAGTTTGAGCTTCGGTTTGGATCAATCGGACTTACGGTTTGAAAGTTATGCCCGTTTCCGTGAATGGATGTAATCTGGCAATCATTTGGATGAAGTGACGAAGCAACACCTCTTGGCTCGGATCGCCCCTCATCGGATCGCCCGCTCGTCTCGTGATGCACCTCGTCTCGTGAAGCACCCTGGCTCTTGGACCACCAACTCCATCACGATCCACCTCCGTCTCGCCATCACGATCTGCGATCCGACCCATGACCAAGAACCGATCTCCAGACCTGCAGATACGTGCACTATTTTGACCTATTCTTAAAGCTACTCCTGCTCCTACTTTTCCGGATCGAGTGTCACGTACCCCGCCACGAACCGGTCCTCCCAGAAGCTCTCCTACAGCTATAAATGAAACATTTGAAGGCATTTTCAAGGATCTTTTGGCTCTAACTCCTCATAGCTTCCACCATTGCTCTCTACAAAGCAATTTCAGCAGCAAAGGAGCCAAATTCCACATTATAACACGAGGATTTCATGTATAATCTTATGATTTCTTACCCCTTTTCATTGTAAACACGAGGATTTCGTGTATAAACCAAGAGAATTGTACTTGTAACTTCTTAGGATTTAATAAGAGATAAAGTGAACATAGGCTTGGTTTGAGCCGAACCACTATAAAAACTTCGTGTGTCTCCTCTTTATTTACTATTTTCTGCATTCTGTGATTTGTGAACTGCATTTGGGTGTTAGGCCCAGATTTTGGTCTAACATTTTGGCGCGCCAGGAAGGGGGAACACGACACTACTTCAATTTCTAGCTCTAAAGGAATCAATTTGCTTTGCTATTAGATCAATGGTTAAAAGAAGGAAGGATGAAACTTTCTCCCGTACTGAAGGAGCTGAGGCCGAAGGCACGAGAAACGAGGCAAGCCAGGAAGCTTCCTCTCACGAAAACCCATCAGCATTTTTGACTAGAGATTAGATGGACGGCATTATCGCTGAATTGGGAGATCAAATGGCAAGGCAGGACGATCTCCTCAGGAAATAATAGGAGATGACCGATGGATTCTTCGCTCGGATGGATGGAAGGTCGAGGAACGCTCAAGTTACTGAAAATGAAGCCACTAAAGCGGCTCGCGCATCATTTGGGCTCGGGGGCAACCCCCTCACTCTTGGAAATATTCAGGTTCAACCTACTTCAGCCCCAGTTCAAATGGAAACAACGACGGAAGCTATCGCTCCGCAACCGCAACCGGATCATGATAGAGATCCAGAAGCGGCTTGTGACAGGGCAACATGACCCGATCGGATCCCCCTCCCCCCCCCCCCCCAGACTCACGAACCGTGCTTCACGATCCTGCCTCACGAGATGACCTCCCTGGTTCATGACCGGGTCGGGTCTCCCCCTTGATCCACGAACCGCGACCCACAACCAGCTCACCACTAGCTCCCTTCTCTCGCGCTAAACGCTGGGCGCACCATCTCTGATCTTGGAAATTTGCAACAACTTTTTGAAGGAAATCGTCTAGCAGAACTGGTTGAATTCCTCTCGAGAGGCCATACTTATCAGAAAGACGTGGATGATGTCAACCACACTCCCTTCACTCTGGAAATTAGGAATTCTCGTAATCCCCCAGATTTCAAACTTTCACAACTAGAGCCCTATAACGGCAAGACCGATCCAACCGTGCATCTGATGTGCTACAAACGGCATATGGAAGTTCAATCGGCATCGGAAAACGTCATGGAAAAGTGTTTTCCCCTCTTTTTGACTGACACAGCCGCTATGTCGATTCGGCAGCTTGAAACGGAATCGATCAGCAGTTGGAACATGTTGGTCACATGCTTTATTGAACAATTTCGGGTTCACATCGCTCGGCCCAAGAACGTCATGTCACTTACTACAATCAAGCAGAGGCCCAGAGAAACTCTGCGTTCATTCCTGGAAAGATTCAATATTGTAGCAGCATCAGTTGACCGACCTGAACCATCGATGGTGCTGATGGCAGCAGTATCCGGTGTTTTGGATAGCTCGGAGTTCAAAAAGTCCTTGTACCGAGACCCACCACGAAACCTCGGCGAATTTTATCTTGAGGCAGACAGATTTCTGCGGGAAGAAGATGTAACCTCCGAGAAGAAAGTTCTCGATGTCAACATGCTTAAAGATGGAGAAACATCCGATTCTAGAAATGGCAAAGGAAAAGCCGCCGTCAGGAATGACCGCAACACCCAGCCCCGGAGAGGGCCCAGATATGAAAAGTACACTGAACTCAATGCCCCACTCTCAGACATCTATCTGGACACGAACGGTGCTATCTCCTACCCAAAGTCTCCCAGGAGGGAGCCATCACAAAGAGAACGCGATTCTGGAAAGCATTGCATATTCCACGATATGGACGGACATGACACAAATGACTGCAGACATCTTCGTGATTTGATTGAGGAACGGGTTAGACGTGGAGAGCTGCCCGAGTATGTGAAACTACCGACAGCGCCTGCACCTGCGCTACTACCTCCTGCTCACCGGAGAGGGAATGACCCTGGATCGAGCTCTCGTGGGCTCATCATCAACTGATCTGGATGAGATCAGCTTTCATTTTCTGCATTTCTTAGGCTTTAAGATTTGTTTTTGCTTTCACTAGGTTTTCCGATTGGTTGAATCGGAGTACACACGTACGGGGTTAGGATGTAGCGCCAAATCGTGCTCTGGACTCGGTGTCAAACCAGTCAGGATTTGCATTGGTTTTGCATTTGGAATTGAATAAGGAAGGACTTTCCAAGCATGGATTATGTTTGGAGAATTTAAGTATCTTGTCAGGATGTGGCAGGATCCTCAACTTCGGTTAAAGTATGGCTTATACTTATTATGGAACTCTAGGTATGGATTATGCCTAGGGACGGACTATCTTGTAAGGCTATGGCAAACGTAGCTCTACTTCAGGTCCGAGTACGGTTTATACTCACTTTGGAATCTTAAGTATGGATTATACTTTGGAACGACAAATGGTCTTGTCAGGATGTGACAAAAGAAATCGGGTATGGATTATACTCGGTTTGAACTCCAGGGTATGGATTATGTCCTGCAAATGGTCTTGTCAGAATGTGACAAAAAAAATCGGGTATGGATTATATTCAATTTGGACTTCTAGGTATGGATTATGCCTGGAAATGTTGGCCCTTGCCAGGATTTGGCATGATGACTCAAACGTCCCTTGAGCATGGTTTATGCTCATTAGACGCCGAAGCATGGTTTATGCTCAAAAAATTTGAACAATATCACCAGGATTTGGCACGTTTGTTTTTCCTCTATCTCTTTTCAGATGTGGATTATATCTGTAGCTGGCAGAGCCGGCAAGGTCATGGCATTATCGAATTTCTATGCCTTATAGATTTCCTGGACTATCCAGTACACATCCTCCTTCCACCAGCAAGATATGTTCTGAGGGGCAAACTTGTTGAAACACTTTTTGGTAAAAGCTATCACACTGAATATCTGGATAACATCGCGCTCGGATATGGAGAACATCGTCAGAAGACAGGCAGCGATTTGGTCAAAGTCGCATCATGGACAAAAAAGGCCCGAAACTCCTATCAGATGACTTTTTTTGGGCCCGAAAATAACAATTACTAAACTAAGCTCTGTAACTCTTGTTGACCTCTGAATTAGCTTCAGTTTGAGCTTCTGCTTCGCTCAATCGGACTTACGGTTTGAAAGTTATGTCTGTTTCCGTGAATGGGTGTAATCTGGCAATCATTTGGATGAAGTGACGAAGCAACACCTCCTGGCTCGGATCGCCCCTCATCGGATCGCCCCCTCGTCTCGTGAAGCACCCTGGCTCTTGGACCACCAACTCCATCACAATCCACCTCCGACTCGCCATCACGACCCGCGATCCGACCCGCGATCCGACCCATGACCACGAACCGATCTCCAGACCTGCAGATACGCGCACTGTTTTGACCTATTCTTAAAGCTACTCCTGCTCCTACTTTCCTGGATCGAGTGCCACGTACCCCACCACGAACCGGTCCTCCCAGAAGCTCTCCTACAACTATAAATACACAATTTGAAGGCATTTTCAAGGATCTTTTGGCTCTAACTCCTTACAGCTTCCACCATTGCTCTTACAAAGCAATTTCAGCAGCAAAGGAGCCAAATTCCACATTATAACACGAGGATTTCGTGTATAATCTTATGATTTCTTACCCCTTTTCATTGTAAACACGAGGATTTCGTGTATAAACCGGGAGAATTGTACTTGTAACTTCTTAGGATTTAAGAAGAGATAAAGTGGACGTAGGCTTGGTTTGAGCCGAACCACTATAAAAAATTCGTGTGTCTCCTCTTTATTTACTGTTTTCTGCATTCTGTGATCTGTGAACTGCATTTGGGTGTTAGTCCCAGATTTTGGTCTAACAGTTTCCCTACTGTAAGAGGGCAAAAATCAATTTATCTATGCCAATAAGTTTTGTCGCTAATCTCTCCATCACAAACATTTCCGTCAAATTCTTCCTATCTATTCTTTCGCTGCTAACTATTTTCCCCTTTTTTCTCGTTATCATCTGCAAATCCCCAACCGTATACCATTTCTTCTCCGATTTAACTGAACAAACAAAGCTCCTTCTAATCTACACCAAGTTTCGGATTAGTTGAAAAAACAAATGGATTGAGCCCTAAATCAAGGCATGAAACCTACTTAAACAGACCAAATCCCAAACATAAAAAATCGCTGCTCTGATCTCCGCTGTCTACCACCAAATGTAGCTGAACACCTCCTTGTACGATGTTGTGACCACTAGGTATTTTAGCTACAGGAAATTGTTAGCGTGCTTCTATGATTTTTCATTTATATCAAATATATATGTGAATGAGATCCTTCACTTTGACTTCGATCGATAGGCCCTTTGTTAGGTTGATCTCAGAGAGGAGAATATCAATTTTTGAATATGAAGAATCATATCTCTATTATTTCTCATTTTTTAGCTTTGCAATATATAAGGATACAGTGCATATTTCTTAGCTATTTATTTTTATTAATGTTTTCCAGTTATGTACTGTTTGACATCAATTCTTTCTTGTTTCTTCATTTGTTCATTCTTTTAGCATACCATGGCATCACTCACTTATATGCAGGATCTAGTGTCATAGCTGATATCCAAACTATCTATGCTACAAGGAATATGGCTTTGTCTGTTCTTTCCTTTATGATTTTGGAGCTGCCACGAGTTTTCAGATTTCCATCAGGACATTGCCTAATGGTGTTGATTGCTTTTATTACTTCAATTTTACCACTCATGTCCTACTGTTTGTACCAGCTAACTACTGAGTGGTCACGCACTTAGCAATTTGTCTTTTGTTAGCATTAATGTGTTTTCTGAAATAAAAAAAGATTGTTTATAATTTTTTTTTTTGCCAATTTTTTTTATAAAACACATATATATGGTTTCAGCTATATTAAGACATGCACAAATGGCTTGAATTACTTCTTATAGTCACAATGTTGACTTGTTGAACTATGAAGAGGGTTCACTTTATTGCTGTTACATTTTTAGATGGTGCATAAACTAGTTTTGTAACCTTAGATTTAAAAAATAATACTAGAACATGTGAAACATAGGTATGTGACATGCACAAATGACATGTTTTTAAATATAAATTATAATTATGTTGACTTGATGAATTTGTAGAGGTGGTTTGTTTTATCGTTATTGCACTTGAGATGGTTGATTTATAAATAGGTCTTTCAACCTTGGACTCATAAAAGAAGACTAGCATATGGAGAACACAAATATGTGATTTCAGGAATATTGAGGCATGCACAAAAGGATGCTCCTGGGAGACTTCTTAATGATGAAAGAGAACCAAATATGCCATCCATAAAAAGTAATATCTTTCTCCAATAGAATTATGTCAGATTATATAGTTTATCTCTTTTTATATTTTATTATCATTGTAGATTTATTTCGAAAGATTCATTTGTATTCAAGTAACTCACTGTCACAATCTGAATTAAGGGCCTTCATCATTGGAGTCCAATTTGATGAAATAGATTTAGATAAAGATGAAGCCGTCGAGAAAGTGATGAGAGTTTTTGATAGATCGTGCGATGCAGATGTTGACGAAGCAGATTTTATTGCAGGAATGCCAAGATGGATTCAAGAGGCCAAACAAACTATTGGAAAATTTGATTCCTTCTCTAAGAAATTTGTCCATGATTTTCATATGGTATACTTTGTCTCTAACCATAGCGACATTTATGCTTAAAAAGTTGTTCATTCGGGTTTTAGAATGTTACGCTAGTTTGGACTTGCAGTAATTTGCTCTATATTCCTCTTGCCATGCATGGATGATTCTTTCTAAAAATAGATGTAATTCTTACCAAGTATAATGCATACAAATGTAGAATAAGTTGTAAAATTACACTACCAATATCTCGCCAAATCTAGTTTATGATTATGGGTCAGGTTTGGATCATTTATGGGTTCATGGTTAGATTGGTCGGTTATGGATCCTTTTTCATTATAGGTCAGTTGCGGGTCATTTATGAATTCATGGTTAGATAGGTGGAACATAAAAAATGTTTTGCACTGTTATAATTGTAATTAGTGAACCAAGTGACTATCAGAAATTAGTTATAATCTTATAGACAATTTAAATTAAGTGTGTTTCTTCTAAGGATTATTATTACTATGGCCTATGTTTATACGTATTTCCTTGCAGTTTATTTCTGGCCAAAAATAAATTCTCTCTTTCTCGGACCAAATTTACGTATTTGGGTATACATTCATACGAATTTTCATATTATGTTTGAATATATATTTAGATGGTTACCTCATCTTTAGGTTTATTCATTTATTCCCTTTAAACTTTGCATATATTTATAAATGTTTTTTACATTACATAAGTCTTCAAAAATTGATAAGAGGGTTGTCCTTGAAACTTCAACTGTCTGATAGCCTTTGCCTTGGAATTGACTTAGAATTGGATTCCATATCAACCTCAATGTTACAAGTGTCTACCCTTTTCCGGGCTTTCTGCTTTGGCCAACTCAGAAATGATGAACGTAGAAGCTCTTGAACGATCATAATTTGTGCTTCTACAGGAACTATGGGATGTCTTCAGTTGAGTATAAATTAACATGCTCTAAATCAAATTTTCATTCAGCAGATTTTCTAAAGCACGGCATTGACACTAAATTTCAATATCTCTCAGCTTAGAAAAGCAGAAATCCCTCTTCTTCTTAGGACTATCCACAAACGTTTCGTCTGGGTAATTTGTTCATCACCAGCTTGCCCTGCTACAGATGCTGAAGATTGTACAGCTCTCTGTGATGGTGAAGCATGCGAGGCATTTCCTCCATTTTTTTGAAGAAGCATAAGACCATAACCAACAATCCGTTATGTTCACTTCTTCTCTTTCATCCAAACAAGCCACAACACAACCAGCAATACAAACTAGCCACAACCAGCCACAAACCACTTAAAAAATATATTATATAATACAAACAGTACAAAACAGCAAACACTCCTTCCATCCAATATTACCCCTTTTCACCGCAGCAAACACCGTTTGCATGCTTTTTTAATATTAAAAGTTTATAACGGCAAAGTCTTTGCCGTTATAAATTTATAACGGCAAATACTTTGCAGTTATAAATTAAAACGGCAAAGACTTCGCCGTTATAACCTCCAACTTCTGTTCACTCAACCGGACACGAACTGGTTCCAAACTAGCCACGGGGAAGTAAACAAGCCATACTTGGTTGCTCCGTGGCTTGTTTAGTAACTGAACAAGCCATTGTTGGTTGTGCTCTAAGATGACGACTGAGTGTTGGAATCCTATTTTCTGTACATATCTTTTCGTCATTTGGAAGTTTCTTTTCTTTCAAGGGGGTTGTAGCTGCACAGTGCACCACCATGCACTAGTAGTAAAATTCGACAATAAAAACTTAAAATAACTTCAGATCAACACGTGTAATATTTTATCCTACCTTCCGTTCATTAAATATTTAAGTGAAAATTCTCTTTTGTTAATTTTTAGGCAAGATAAATGGAACCGTCACTAACTGTACACAAATAATTCAATTTCAGTTAATGCACTGGTATACATTATATAATACACTGGTATACATAATATTAAAGAAAGGGAATGAACCAAGTAAAAAACGAAATAAGTCCTAGAAGAGATGTTGTGATATGCGATACTATATATGTGTTGGATTGAAGAGGACGAAGACAGCTTCGAGTTAGAGGTGACCATTCGCAAATCGGAGTTCGCACGTGGAAGTTATAAGCTGTAAGGTGCAGGTTTTCTGTGTGCAGGTGCGACAGACGTCTGTCGTATGAGATGACAGATGTCTGTTGTCAGGGTTGCATTTTCCCGAGAGCTCAGACAGACGTCTGTCATATTGGGTACAGACGTCTGTGCTGAGTGCAGGAGCCCAATAAATTTCTGGAAGTGGACAGACGTCTGTCAGGAGGTTCGACAGACGTCTGAGCGGGTTCTGGCCTATTTTCGGGCTGGAAATTAGCAAGCTGATTTGTGACTAATTCGGGGGCAATTTGGGTAATTGACCAACCTCTATATAAGCTATTTTCTGAAGTGAATTAGGAGAGCTTAAAGACTTGATTTGGGATCAAGGGTTTATTCTCAAGGGAGAATTAGGGGTTATAACCTAATTCCAATTCTTCAATTCTATTCTCCTCAAACTCTTTTCTATATATTGAAATATAGTGATTATTGGATCAATCTCTTGTATTCCTTTTATCTTGGTAATAAAATACTCTCTCCAAAGTGGATGTACACTAACAAGATGTTAGTGGAACCACTATAAATCCTTGTGTGATTTATTTTTTGCTACTTTGTCATTAGTTTCTTGCTCGTGATTGAGATTTGGATTGTTCATGATTGGTTGATATTGGTTTTGTGACTAGAGTTATTGCTTTGGTTGTTTTTGCAAGTCTAACAATGATCTAGTCTTCCGCTAGTGCTTTGTGATTTGGATATCGGATTCGAGTGGTCTTGAATAGGATTAATCACAACGGTTACATCAGTTGATGTCAGAGTTGTTTTGGTGCTTGTCAGGTGTTTGTGAAAATGCCGGAGACGGATAGTAGCTCGGTAAGTCCTTCAACCGGAAGTCTGAATAGTGTGGCGCCATATGTACGGGGTTCATATGCGGCATCGGGTTCTCAATTGGTTATTGACAAGTGGAATGGTGATAATGACTTTGAGAAGTGGAAATGGAAAATGAAAGCGGTTCTTAGGCGGAATTGGGAGCACCGAGTAGTATTTGATACTCACTTATTGCCAAGTGATATCTCGGATGTTGAGAGAGGAGATGGAAGAATGGGCTTATACTACTCTTCAACTTGCAATGGAGGAGAATGTGATCTCCGAAATTAGTGGTGAGACTACCGCTAAAGGTATTTGGGACAAGTTGGAAAAACTTTATATGAAGAAGTCGCTCACTAATTGTTTGATCTTGTTGCGAACGTTTTTCACCTTCAAGATAAAGGAGGGTAATTCGCTTAAGGCACATTTGAATGCCTTTGATGACTTTCTCATGAAGATGAAGGCAGTTGATTTGAAGATTGAGGAAGGGATAAAGGCGATGATATTATTGTGTTCATTTCTGGACCGCTATACGGGTTTCTCAAATAGTTTGATCTATGGCCGGGATACTTTGACTCTAGATGATGTTAAGACGGGTTTTCTTAGTGAGGAGTTGAGAGATCAAATGAAGGAGATGAGTGAGGGTAGTAGTGAGCTAGTAGTAGTCACGGGTTGTTTGTGGAGAAAGAAAAAAATGTGAAGAAAGGAAACCGAGGGCGTTCTAAATAAAGAAAACCCGATGGAGGAGGTAAATCGAAAGAGAGAAATGGGAAGTGCTTTATACGTAAGAAACCGGGACATTGGAAAAATGAATGTCCGGACAAAGATAAGAAGGAAGTAGCGTCTTCATCCATGGTGGTGGAGAGTGGAGATGGTGAAGTAGATGAGAATGTGTTGACGGCGGTAGCAACGGGTGTTTCGGGTAACGAATGGGTACTCGATTCGGGTGCGTCGTATCATATGACGCCAAATAGAGATCGTTTTTCGTCCTTTGAGGTCAAAGAGGGAAATGCAATTGCTATGGGAAATGGTGCTATTTGCAAGTCGATGGGTAGTGGCTCCGTGCAAATAAGGATGTTTGATGGAGTTGTTCGCACGTTCACCAATGTTAGCTATGTTACGGGACTTAGGAAGTCGCTTATATCTTTGGGGCAATTGGATTCTCTAGGATGCAAGATCACTATAGAGAAGGATTGCTTGAGGGTTTCAAAGGGAGAACTTGTGATTATGAAGGGTGCTAGGACTCATGGTATATATTTGCTTTAAGGTGTGACCATATGAGGTTAGACTTGTGTGGGTGTTGATAGTTCTCGTGACTTGGATGCGACACGGTTGTGGCATTTGAGATTGGGTCATGTCTCGGAGAGGAGTTTGGATATTCTTCGGAAGCGGGAGATGATCGAGGGTGAGATTTTCAAAAAACTAGAGTTTTGCGAGGAATGTGTCATGTGGAAGCAAACAAGGGTATCATTCGATGAAGGAAAGCATGACTCAAAGAAGGTTCTTAAGTATGTTCATTCGGATGTTTGGGGACCGGCACCGGTTTCTTCTTTGGGAGGAGTAAGGTATAATATCTCTTTCATTGATGATTTGTCTCGCAAGGTATGGGTGTATGTAATGGGGGCCAAGTCGGAGGCATTTGCTAAGTTCAAAGTGTGGAAGGCTCTTGTTGAGAATGAGAGTGATAAGACTTTGAAGGTGTTAAGGACCGACAATGGCGGCGAATATGTCTCGCGTGAATTCTTGGAGTACTGCAAGCATCACGGGATCTAGAGACATTTTACTACACTGGGAGATCCACAATCTAATGGAGTAGCGGAGAGAATGAACCGAACTCTACTTGAGAAAGCTCGATGCTTGAGATTGACATCGGGTTTGTCTAAGGGATTTTGGGCCGAAGCTTTGTCAACAGCGGTCCATATTGTAAATCGAATTCCATGCTCGGCCATTGGTAACAAAATTCCAGAGGAAGTGTGGAAAGGGAAAAGTGTGGACTTGAGATGTCTTCGTGTGTTTGGTAGCCCGGTTTATGTGCATGATCCGAGGAATGATGAGCTTGGAGCTAGGGCATTCAAGGGGATCTTGCTTGGTTTCACGGATGGCGTGAAAGGCTATTGGATTTGGAATTCGGAAACGAAGAAGGTTGTTAATTCTCATCATGTCACTTTTGATGAGTCGACTTTATTCAAGGTGAATGAGAGCTCATCGGATGTTCCGGATTTGGTTCATGGTGAATCAAAGGAGAAGGAAGTCATTCCCACATTCCTCCAAGTGGTAGTAGAGTTGAACAAGCTCATGGGGTTGAAGCGGTTGATGAAACATCACATAGTCCACATGGTTCCTCTAGTAATGATGTTGGTGATGTACATGATACTAGAGAAGTTTCGACTCAAGGTGGAGCCGAAAGGGGTTTGGGTGATAGTATTGCTACTCAAGTTGGTCTACGTGCAATAAGGCCTCCCAAAAGATATGGTGATTGGAAATAACTTAGCTTTAGTGATCATTTGGACTATGCTCTCAATATAGTCCAAGAAGAGCTAATGGACCTTGATGATGTCATGGAGTCGAGAGAGAGCTCGAAGTAGATTTGCGCCATGGAGGAAGAGATGCAATCGCTTATGAAGAACTGAACTTGGGAGTTGGTTTCACTTCCTCAAGGAAACCGTGCTATAGGGTGCAAATGGATTTACAAGGTGAAGGATGATGGAAGGTACAAAGCAAGGTTAGTGGAAAAGGGGTTCTCACAAAGGAAAGGAGAGGAGTATGATGAAATTTTTGCACCGGTGGTTCATCATACATCTATCCGAGTTTTACTAGCCATAGTTGTTATCCATGACTTGGAGTTGGAGCAACTTGATGTGAAAACCGCCTTCTTGCATGGAGACTTGGATGAAGACATCTGCATGGAGCAGCCAGAAGGGTTTGTTGTAGATGGTAAGTCTAATATGGTTTGCAAGTTGGAGAAATCACTATATGGGTTAAAGCAATCGCCTAGACAACGGTATAAGAGATTCGATCATTTCATGCTTGAAAGTGGCTTCCATCGAAGCATCAAGGATGCTTGCATATATTTCAAGAGGTTGGGAAATGATTGTTGGGTGTATTTACTCTTGTATGTGGATGATATGCTCATTGCTTCCAAGGATCAAAATTAAATCAACAAGTTGAAGATGCTTTTGAAATCAGAATTCGAGATGAAGGATCTTGGAGAAGCAAGAAAAATCTTGGGCGTGGAAATTGGAAGGGACCGAAAGCGTTTTGAGTTAAGATTGACTCAAAAGGAATACATTAAGAAAGTGCTTTGCCGGTTTAGCATGGAGGATGCAAAGGCGTTAAATACACCTTTACCTTTGCATATGAAACTTTCGAAGAAGGGATTTGTAACACCCCACATCCGTTAGTGTCACTCACAAAGGGAATGCACTAAGTTCTGTGGAGCATTTTAGGGTAAAAGATGCAGATAAATTACAAGACAGACAGAAAAGCGGAAAATAAAACTTTGCTTTATTGATAAAATAGTTTGTACGAAGATTTCTTTACAATATCAGAGTATCATCTGTCTTACAAAATAAAGAAGCTTAAAACAACATTTATATTCCCCAATTCTAGCAAGAGCCAGCCATAGCATCTGGAAAGAGAATCCAAGCAAAACTTCGACAAATCTTCAAGCTGGGAAAGAGTGACAGTCCAACAAAATCTGAGCTATGCTCTTCCCTCCTTTACTACCTGGGGGGGGGGGGGATGGAAGAAAAGAAGATGAAAGGAAAACAGAGTCAGACATAAAGCCTGAGTAAGTTCAGTAACTTCTAGCATGTGAACTTGGAAAAACAAAACGACATGAATTAACTGAATACAAGATAACACCATGATGATAGGGTCAGCAAGGTCACAAGATTAACACAAGATAGTTACAAGGTATGCTAAGATAAGATAAACTGGATATGCTCTAATACTTTCGACGCTTCGCTATTTCCTTGTTATACTGATTTCTATATCTCTGCACCACCTAACCAATGTCCCAACTAGTAACGATAATGTGATCCCAATCCCTGTATTTTCCATCGCCTTCAGGCATACATTTATTATTTGTTACCTAGATTTAATCTAGGGTTTTCTACCAAGTGCCTTCTAGATTTAACTAGAGTTTACGCTATCGACTGAACGCTTCTCGGATTCAGGGTTTATGCCCCCTAGTCCAATCGATGCCCCCAGGTCTAGGACACACTACCTAGAGTGGTATATGTTCCTATACTTCCCCACGCATGTATCGCGAACCGTTATCACTTGTCTAGATGCACATGTCCTGTAATGTGCAGTCCGAGTCCTGTGGCAGGGCAAATCAAGGAATACAGAACTCGGTCAGGAGCTTTCAGATATCTGATGATGCAGATGCTAAGGTATTTTTTTATTCCAGTGGCTATGGTCCCACTTGACCCCTCCCTCAACTAATGAAAGGCACACCTTGAAAAATGAGAACTATACGCCGGCCCCGGTGCCCCTACTATCCTATGGCCATCCTCACCCATAACTAGATAGCAAGTATATGGTATTTTGGAGTTCTCCGCCTTCCCGCTTCACATATCTCGATTGACTGAAGATGGATGGTAGACGACGAGTTGCTATCACAGGGCTACCGTTTGCTCGCCGAATCACGCCGGTCCATCCTAGTCTTTAGGTTGCCATGTATTGCAACCAAGGCATACCCCTGGTTCTTCTAACGCGGACCTTAACCTCTATGAGCCCAGGAGGATCATCTGCAGCCTCATAGAGGGATACAAAGAGTACCCTCACGTCCCCTCGAAGCCTCGGGCTTCGTAACCCAATTCGTTGGAGCCTTCTTTTTACTCAGACGGACATTCGCTCCTTCCCGTGTTATACTAAGAATTACTACTTAGTTTTACTAACTAAGATTTACCGCTTAGTTTCCAGAATCGTTGTTTTCTTAACTAAGGTTTACTACTTAGTTCTCTTTCCCGTCAATTTGGATTGGTTAAGTGTCATTAGTCAATTCAAGCCAACTTAACCCTCTTCATTCGTTCTGTTATACTGGTTAAGTGCTATCAGTAATTCATGTTGACTTAACCCCACCACAAACCAAGTTATATTGGTTAAGTATTTCTTATTACTTAACCCTACCCATTCACCCTGTATTGGTTAAGTGTTCCTTTTTAACTTAACCTTGCCCATCTGTTTTAACTAACATGTTATTAATGGCTAAGTATTATCCCTTCACGTTTTAGACTTAACCCTATTCCTTTATCACAATCCGATGGTTAAGTGTTCAAGCTTACTTAACCCTACGGTCTAGCCCAGCTAACATATCAAATTGGCTAAGTGTATTTACTTAACCCCAACCTCTAGTCTAGTTAACATGTTAATTTGGCTAAGTGTGTTAACTTTACTTAACCCCACCTTCGAGTCTAGTTAACATGTTAATTTGGCTAAGTGTATTAACTGTACTTAACCCCTACAAATCTTGTCTTGTTACCATGTGAAGTTGGTTAAGTATCCCTATGGACTTAGCCCTCCCATCCTAGCTTAACTGTGTTAAGTTGGTTAAGTGTTCCTATGGACTTAACCCTCCCATTCTAGCTTAACTGTATGGCCCTTACCCCACCCACTAGTCTGGTTATCATGTTGAATTGGTTAAGTGTCTTAGTGAACTTAACCCTACCATTCTTGTTCTAGCTTTAATTAAATAGATTAAAGCCACAACCACTCACATTAGACAGATATTGTTGCGATTACTGGATGTGTCGGTTGGTTCCGGGAAGGTTTACATCGCAACTCAGTCTAACCTCGGGCTAGGCATATTCGTGTTTTCTAAGTTCAAAGGGTTTCAATTTATTTTCAAATCAAGTTTTGAAAGTACCCATCCCGTTCGTCGGATCAGTTAGGGATAGCCAGGGAGAGCAGGAAACTTGTATTTTCCAAACCCAAGCCTAGACACTATCCTCTCTGTCACCCTAGAACTTTCTGGTGTGTCATTAAAGAGATGTCGTTAATAAACCTTTAATTTATCGAAATTTATATTTCCTTATTCAGGCCAAATTCTATAAGTAAATTATTTCTAATTTACTTATTTCCTAATTACTCTTTTAATGTAAATTGTCTACATTCATTCTTATGGCCCATTTCCCCTTTTAAATCATATTTATGCTTTTTGGTATGTGGACCATACCAAATTAAGTGTCACTAACCATGATTTTGCTAAACCTGCCAATTACTCCCAATTATGGCCAATTTCACATTTATCCCAATATACTTCCCGTACCAAATTAGCTAATCCAATTCCGATTCAACATTCGAATTCTAGACTTATTACTCTAGTTCACTATTCATGTAAATGCTAGATTTACACGTCAATACTAGATTTAAATTACACATCTTATAATTCATGTCAAATTTATCCAATTTGCATTTCTATGAACATGCCATAATACATGTTCCCAATTTATGCCAATTTCCAAGTTAAACTACGTTTTTAGTAAATTTCATATTTTTCCCAAACCGCATTCCTACCGTTCGTATAATCGTGATTCCGTCTAAATTATAAATAAAGCTAGGTTCGTAGAAAATAGGGAATGAACCAGAGATGCTATGCAAAAGATAGACATACTAACTGGCATAAAAAGGGTTGAATAACAACGTCGGTTCAAGAACATGGGTAGACCTAACTTAATAGGTAAATTCCCAAGGTCTAAAACCAAAGAAAACCAAGAATAGACAGAATAGAGACGTAGGTTCAAGAACATGGGTAGACCTAACTTAATAGGTAAATTCCCAAGGTCTAAAACCAAAGAAAACCAAGAATAGACAGAATGGATAATCGGATTTAGACCCAATTTTATAGTCACAAAACTTAAGCAACACTTTCCTAGTCATGAATCACAGGTGTTTAATCACAGATGTCCTTGTTATGGCATAAGCAATAGTTTATATTTCCTAATCAAAGGCATAGGCTTAGTCAAGGAAATAATCCTCATAGTCACAGTCACAGTCATAGGCAATGTTTATAGTCATAGGCAATGTCCATAGTCATAGGCAATGTTCATAGTCATAGGCAAATGTTCATGGTCATAGGCAATGTCCATAGTCATAGGCATATGGTTTTAAGGTCCATAGTTTCGTAGTCACGGTCTTATTTGTCCTCGAATCATAACAGTTCTTAATTAGGTTCAAGAGTATAGGCACTGATTCGAATAGAGAGAGAGAGATTTGGAATATTCTTTTATTCCTTTAATTTCATGTCACAAACAGAGAAAAACGTTCAAATCTAGAAATAACTGACTTACAAAGATTAGATTAGAATAGAAAGATGGCGTTGCTATGATTCGTAGAAAAACAGTCGTTGAAGTCGTTTGAACCTCCTCTTGAATCCTAGCTTGACTTGAACCCCTTCTTGAAATCTTTAGCAGCATTTCCTTGTCTTGGTTTATTTTATATATATTATTTATTTATATATTTTCTCAGAGGAAGCATAAGGATAGAAAAGAATTGTGAATAGAGAAGAAGACCAGGGCTGTTTATATAGTGTTAAGCGGATGAATCTGGTCAGAATGGCGTCCCGATACAGAAGAACGAACCAGGTGCAGAAAACTGGAAAAAGCAGGGGGGTCGACCCCTAGGTCGACTACCCAGTCGACCTGGGTGCCTTGGGCGGGAATTTTCCCGCCCAGCCCAATCTGGGTCTGTTTTGAATTTCGAACTCGTTTTTCTGAACTGTTTTGAAATTTGAACTTTGTTGAATCTTCCGAAGGCCATATCTTCCTCATACGGACTCCGATTTACGCAAACTCGGACTCGTTTTCATGCCGAATTCCGAGACGAACGCAATGGCGCAGCCCGTTTCCCTTGATTTTTAATTTAACTTTTAATTCTGCCTTGATTTGTGAATCTTAGTTTTACAGAATTATGGGGTGTTACATTCTCCCCCACTTAAAAGGATTTCGTCCCCGAAATCTTCAAGTTAGGAAGAATGTGTCCTACCATCCAATCACCTATCTACTCAACCATTCAATCACAAGCATTCAATGTCCTTAAAAGATTTCTAATGCTTTCATGTTCATATGCATAGTGTGTGTATATGTCTTTATCTAATGCAAAAATCAGGCGGTCTACTGATTCAGTTGACCTCCTTAATGCAAATCATGTCAGTGACATGCGTCCAATCATGTATGCAAGCATCCCTAGTTATGTAAATACTACATGCGTGCACAGCCATTCATCCATATGCAACATCCATATGATAACATATCAAGTTCAACTTACAAACAAATACATATCAGTAAATGCAATATGAAAGCGTCCGAACTGATCTAGTGCCTAATACGTATGCATATGCATTCACAAGCAACCATTAGAAATCACTTGCAACCATCAACCATAACATGTTTCAAATACATGTTTACATCCATTGGCTTCTTCCTAAGGATCGAAGATACGACCTAGAGGATATACTTTGGAAAGAGAGAAACAATTATGCGTAAAGCTCCTAAAACAAAGAAATCAAGGATGCACCCTCAAGGAAAAGGGTATGATGCTAGTATCTAGCCTTCTTGAGCTTTACTCCACTGTATCTTAACTAATTTAACTTCACGATTGTGAAGTTCCGGATCTCCATTTCCAAAATAAACAGATGTCAATCGCGGTACCAGGTATACGTACTAAGATGATTAGAGGTTTCCCTCTTATCCGCCATGCCATAACTATAAGAGTCGAAAGGTCACTACGTGCTCTTTGGAGTGCCTGCCACAACTATTCATCTCTCACGCAAACCATCCAAACCAAACTCGACATTCCTCAAGTACAAGCCCCAAAGGCCTAAACCAATATCAGACAAGCACCCAAGGAATATCTCTCCCGAATTTAGACGATCTACGTGAGATGATATAAGCAAACTCGATAGCTATTCTCAAATCCCTACTAACCAAAAATAAACTGGTCGGAACACCAATTGGATTTGAGACTCTAGTGGGATCTTTCTACTATACAAGTACTATGGTGCAGAGAGTCAACTATGGAAGTGGATATGAACAAATGTGAAGAGCTAAAACCAAAGGAAAGAGTACGAACAGCAAAACTAGACTCTTCCAACAGAACTTTACTACCTTTCTCCTAGGTACGCTTGGTGGCGAAAGTATGTACTTGCCCTTCTGAAAATCTTGTTCCTCGTTCTTGCCCTTGGCCTTAATTATATGCCCTATTATACCCTAGTAAAGATACTTCCTCTTGTCTTAGGTTTTATAATTTCTTCCTCCTTCGTGAGCTAAATCCACATCCATGAATTCCTCATCTTAGGGTTATGCTCCTTAGCCACACTCCTCATCCCCTTCCGTGTGTAGTCATGTTGACAAATCTCTCGAAAGCTGCTTCCATCGTACAGAAAACCCTATAAGCTTGAAAGAAACTGGCCGTAGGTGAAACTACTACGGTTATAGATGGAAGTCGGGCAATACTTCGCCCTTCGATGAGGTTACCTCCCAGAAAGCCAGGAGCCCCAGAGACTCAAGAAGGAAGAAAACAAGGATTCAAATAGAGGAAGAGAAGATAGTGCGTATGGCTTTGGGGAATATGCCCTTAAAACAAATCTTTTCTTTTGAAAATGCTTCTTTTAAAACAGTTTTGAAAATAATTTTTCAAATCCTTTTATCTGATCTGGTAACCTTCAGCTCCGATACCACGTGAACACCCCACATCCGTTAGTGTCACTCACAAAGGGAATGCACTAAGTTCTGTGGAGCATTTTGGGGTAAAAGATGCAGATAAATTACAAGACAGACAGAAAAGCGGAAAATAAAACTTTGCTTTATTGATAAAATAGTTTGTACAAAGATTTCTTTACAATATCAGAGTATCATCTGTCTTACAAAATAAAGAAGCATAAAACAACACTTATATTCCCCAATTCTAGTGAGAGCTAGCCATAGCATCTGGAAAGAGAATCCAAGCAAAACTTCGACAAATCTTCAAGCTGGGAAAGAGTGACAGTCCAACTAAATCTGAACTATGTTATTCCCTCCTTTACTACCTGGGGGGTGGGGGGACGGAAGAAAATAAGACGAAAGGAAAACAGAGTCAGACATAAAGCCTGAGTAAGTTCAGTAACTTCTAGCATGTGAACTTGGAAAAACAAAACGACATGAATTAACTGAATACAAGATAACACCATGATGATATGGTCAGCAAGGTCACAAGATTAACACAAGATAGTTACAAGGTATGCTAAGATAAGATAAGCTGAATATGCTCTAATACTTTCGTCGCTTCGCTATTTCCTTGTTATACTGATTTTTATATCTCTGCACCACCTAACTAATGTCCCAACTAGTAACGATAACGTGATCCCAATCCCTGTATTTTCCATCGCCTTCAGGCATACATTTATTATTTGTTACCTAGATTTAATCTAGGGTTTTTTACCAAGTGCCTTCTAGATTTAACTAGAGTTTACGCTATCTGCTGAACGCTTCTCGGATTCAGGGTTTGTGCCCCCTAGTCCAATCGATGCCCCTAAGTCTAGTATACACTACCTAGAGTGGTATATGTTCCTATACTTCCCCACGCATGTATCACGAACCGTTATCGCTTGTCTAGATGCACATGTCCTGTAATCTGCAGTCTGATTCCTGTGGCAGGGCAAATCAAGGAATACAGAACTCGGTCGGGAGCTTTCAGATATCTGCTGATGCAGATGCTAAGGTCTATTTTTATTCCAGTGGCTATGGTCCCACTTGACCCCTCCCTCAACTAATGAAAGGCACACCTTGAAAAATGAGAACTATACGCCGGCCCCGGTGCCCCTACTATCATATGGCCATACTCACCCATAACTAGATAGCAAGTATATGGTCTTTTGGAGTTCTCCGCCTTCCCGCTTCATGTATCTCGATTGACTGAAGATGGATGGTAGACGACGAGTTGCTATCACAGGGCTACCGTTTGCTCGCCGAATCACGTCGGTCCATCCTAGTCTTTAGGTTGCCATGTATTGCAACCAAGGCATACCCCTGGTTCTTCTAACCCAGACCTTAACCTCTGTGAGCCCAGGAGGATCATCTGCAGCCTCACAGAGGGATAACAAGAGTACCCTCACGTCCCCTCGAAGCCTCGGGCTTCGTAACCCAATTCGTTGGAGCCTTCTTTTTACTCAAACGGACATTCGCTCCTTCCCGTGTTATACTAAGAATTACTACTTAGTTTTACTAACTAAGATTTACCAGTTAGTTTCCAGAATCGTTGTTTTCTTAACTAAGGTTTACTACTTAGTTCTCTTTCCCGTCAATTTGGATTGGTTAAGTGTCATTAGCCAATTCACGCCAACTTAACCCTCTTCATTCATTCTGTTATACTGGTTAAGTGTTATCAGTAATTCATGTTGACTTAACCCCACCACAAACCAAGTTATATTGGTTAAGTATTTCTTATTACTTAACCCTACCCCTTCACCCTGTATTGGTTAAGTGTTCCTTTTTAACTTAACCTTGCCCGTCTGTTTTAACTAACATGTTATTAATGGCTAAGTATTATACTTTCATGTTTTAGACTTAACCGTATTCCAAGTGTTCAAGCTTACTTAACCCTACGGTCTAGCCCAGCTAACATATCAAATTGGCTAAGTGTATTTACTTAACCCCAACCTCTAGTCTAGTTAACATGTTAATTTGGCTAAGTGTATTAACTTTACTTAACCCCACCTTCGAGTCTAGTTAACATGTTAATTTGGCTAAGTGTATTAACTTTACTTAACCACTACAAATCTTGTCTTGTTACCATGTGAAGTTGGTTAAGTGTCCCTATGGACTTAGCCCTCCCATCCTAGCTTAACTGTGTTAAATTGGTTAAGTGTTCCTATGGACTTAACCCTCCCATTCTAGCTTAACTGTATGGCCCTAAACCCACCCACCAGTCTGGTTATCATGTTGAATTGGTTAAGTGTCTTAATGAACTTAACCCTACCATTCTTGTTCTAGCTTTAATTAAATAGATTA
The DNA here is from genome assembly GCA_030737875.1 of Allium sativum. Classification (NCBI taxonomy): domain Eukaryota; kingdom Viridiplantae; phylum Streptophyta; class Magnoliopsida; order Asparagales; family Amaryllidaceae; genus Allium; species Allium sativum. The sequence continues at coordinate 746,136,115 of CM060921.1, forward strand.
AAGCCACAACCACTCACATTAGACAGATATTGTTGCGATTATTGGATGTGCCGGTTGGTTCCGGGCAGGTTTACATCGCAACTCAGTCTAACCTCGGGCTAGGCATATTCGTGTTTTCTAAGTTCAAAGGGTTTCAATTTAATTTAAAATCAAGTTTTGAAAGTACCCATCCCGTTCGTCGGATCAGTTAGGGATAGCCAGGGAGAGCAGGAAACTTGTATTTTCCAAACCCAAGCCTAGACACTATCCTCTCTGTCACCCTAGAACTTTCTGGTGTGTCATTAAAAGAGATGTCTTTAATAAACCTTTAATTTATCTAAATTTATATTTCCTTATTCAGGCCAAATTCTATAAGTAAATTATTTCTAATTTACTTATTTCCTAATTACTCTTTTAATGTAAATTGTCTACATTCATTCTTATGGCCCATTTCCCCTTTTAAATCATATTTATGCTTCTTGGTATGTGGACTATACCAAATTAAGTGTCACTAACCATGATTTTGCTAAACCTGCCAATTACTCCCAATTATGGCCAATTTCACATTTATGCCAATATACTTTCCATGCCAAATTAGCTAATCCAATTCCGATTCAACATTCTAATTCTAGACTTATTACTCTAGTTCACTATTCATGTAAATGCTAGATTTACACGTCAATACTAGATTCAAATTACACATCTTATAATTCATGTCAAATTTATCCAATTTGCATTTCTATGAACATGCCATAATACATGTTCCCAATTTATGCCAATTTCCAAGTTAAACTACGTTTTTAGTAAATTTCATATTCTGCTCAAACCGCATTCCTACCGTTCGTATAATCGTGATTCCGTCTAGATTATAAATAAAGCTAGGTTCGTAGAAAATAGGGAATGAACCAAAGATGCTATGCAAAAGATAGATATACTAACTGGCATAAAAAGGGTTGAATAAAGACATCGGTTCAAGAACATGGGTAGACCTAACTTAATAGGTAAATTCCCAAGGTCTAAAACCAAAGAAAACCAAGAATAGACAGAATAGAGACATAGGTTCAAGAACATGGGTAGACCTAACTTAATAGGTAAATTCCCAAGGTCTAAAACCAAAGAAAACCAAGAACAGACAGAATGGATAATCGGGTTTAGACCCAATTTTATAGTCACAAAACTTAAGCAACACTTTTCAAGTCATGAATCACAGGTGCTTAATCACAGATGTCCTTGTTATGTCATAAGCAATAGTTTATATTTCCTAATCAAAGGCATAGGCTTAGTCAAGGAAATAATCCTCATAGTCACAGTCACAGTCATAGGAAATGTTCATAGTCATAGGCAATATCCATAGTCATAGGCAATGTTCATAGTCATAGGCAAATGTTCATGGTCATAGGCAATGTCCATAGTCATAGGCAAATGGTTTTAAGGTCCATAGTTTCATAGTCACGGTCTTATTTGTCCTTGAATCATAAAAGTTCTTAATTAGGATCAAGAGTATAGGCACTGATTCGAATAGAGAGAGAGAGAGAGATTTGGCATATTCTTTTATTCCTTTAATTTCATGTCACGAACAGAGAAAAACGTTCAAATCTAGAAATAACTGACTTACAAAGATTAGATTAGAATAGAAAGATGGCGTTGCTATGATTCGTAGAAAAACAGTCGTTGAAGTCGTTTGAACCTCCTCTTGAATCCTAGCTTGACTTGAACCCCTTCTTGAAATCTTTAGCAGCATTTCCTTGTCTTGGTTTATTTTATATATATTATTTATTTATATATTTTCTCAGAGGAAGCATAAGGATAGAAAAGAATTGTGAATAGAGAAGAAGACCAGGGCTGTTTATATAGTGTTAAGCGGATGAATCTGGTCAGAATGGCGTCCCGATACAGAAGAACGAACCAGGTGCAGAAAACTGGAAAAAGCAGGGGGGTCGACCCCTAGGTCGACTACCCAGTCGACCTGGGTGCCTTGGGCGGGAATTTTCCCGCCCAGCCCAATCTGGGTCTGTTTTGAATTTCGAACTCGTTTTTCTGAACTGTTTTGAAATTTGAACTTTGTTGAATCTTCCGAAGGCCATATCTTCCTCATACGGACTCCGATTTACGCAAACTCGGACTCGTTTTCATGCAGAATTCCGAGACGAACGCAATGGTGTATCCCATTTCCCTTGATTTTTAATTTAACTTTTAATTCTGCCTTGATTTGTGAATCTTAGTTTTACAGAATTATGGGGTGTTACAGGATCACCTATCGGGGATAAAGACAAGACTTATATGGCAAAGGTGCCGTATGCAAGTGCGGTTGGTAGTTTGATGTACGCAATGGTGTGTACAAAGCCTGATATTGCAAATGTCGTTGGGGTGGTTAGTCGGTATATGGCTAATCTGGGGAAATCGCATTGGGAATCCGTGAAGGCTATTATGAGATACTTGAAAGGCACAACATCTCATGGACTTGTCTTTGGCGGTAGTGATGATAGGAGTTGCATGTTGGTTGGTTATTGTGACTCGGACTACGCCGGTGATAGGGATCGGAGGAAATCATCTTCCGGGTATGTCTTCACACTTGGCGGGACATCCATTAGTTGGAGATCGCGATTGCAAGCCGTAGTTGCTTTATCCACTACGGAGGTAGAGCTGATTGCCGCTGTGGAAGCGGCCAAGGAGGCAATCTACTTGAAGCGATTGTTGTGTGACTTGGGTTTCGAACATGAGAGTGTTGATATTCGATGTGATAGCCAAAGTGCTATATATTTGGCGTTTAGCTCACGGACCAAGCATATTGAGGTAAGGGAGTCATTTCTAATAGCCGTGGATGAGGGTAAACTAGTATACCTTCGAAAAGTGCACACAAACGATATTGCGGTGGATATGTTTACGAAGGCATTGCCATATGGAAAGTTTGAGCGTTGCTCGAACTTAATTCGCTTGTTGAGTTGCTAGGTGCCATGTGGTGGCACGAGGTGGAGAGAGTGATTTTGTGTTTGATGGAAAAGGAATAGCGGTGAGAGATTGGAATCTATCTTCATGGTAAGTACTCATTACACTCCCGAGTACATTGTCTTTTGGTGAGACGGTTTGTGGTTTGAATGTTTTCAACACTACATTGACGGGGGGGATTTTCCTGAACTCGTTGGTGCAGTGCAATGGGCGGTGGCCATGCCGGAGCTCATTGGGAAAACATTCAAGTTTGCTTGGTCGAAGGTAGAAAGAAGTGCATAGTGCATTGGAATTTGGAGTTGAGATGGTTATAGTATCGAGATGGAGTGTTGTGATATGCGATAATATATATGTATTGGATTGAAGAGGACGAAGATAGCTTCGAGTCAGAGGTGACCGTTCGCAAATCGGAGTTCGCACGTGGAAGTTATAAGCTGTAAGGTGCAGGTTTTCTGTGTGCAGGAGCGACAGACGTTTGTCGTATGAGATGGCAGACGTCTGTTGTCAGGGTTGCATTTTCTCGAGAGCTTAGACAGACGTCTGTCATATTGGGGACAGACGTCTGTGCTGAGTGAAGGAGCCCAATTAATTTCTGTAAGTGGACAGACGTCTGTCAAGAGGTTCGACAGACGTCTGAGCGGGTTCTGGGCTATTTTCGGGCTGGAATTTAGCAAGCTGATTTATGACTAATTTGGGGGCAATTTGGGTAATTGACCAACCTCTATATAAGCTATTTTCTGAAGTGAATTAGGAGAGCTTGAAGACTTTATTTGGGATCAAGGGTTTATTCTCAAGGGAGAATTAGGGTTTATAACCTAATTCCGATTCTTCAATTCTATTCTCCTCAAACTCTTTTCTACATATTGAAATATTGTGATTATTGGATCAATCTCTTGTATTCCTTTCATCATGGTAATAAAATACTCTCTCCATAGGGGATGTACACTAACAAGATGTTAGTGGTTCTGATTGGCTGATATTGGTTTTATGACTAGAGTTGTTACTTTGGTGGTTTTTTCAAGTCTAACAACGATCTAGTCTTCCGCTAGCGCTTTGTGATTTGGATATCGGATTCGAGTGGTCTTAAATCAGATTAATCACAACAGTTACAACAAGAGAGTCCCAGAAAAAAGTATAACAAATATAAAGCGCTTTCTAACCTTGAGAAACAATAATGAAGCACAAATATATAGATGAAAATAAGCATAAAAACATGAGTAAGACTCCATAGTTGTTTGACATCCCTTCACAAATGTCGAACCATTTAGTAATGATATCATAAGTAAATGACTTGCAAAACATAGTTAAATGAGACAGATGCATCAAATACAATGACAACTGAGATGAAAAATCAGCATAAAATTGTGAAATAACATAGAGGCTGTGCATAATAATCAAATGGAAATATTTCCTAAAATTAGAAATTGCTTTTGAAAATTAATAATTATGAAGAATATATTCTGTTTTTGATCAAATGAAGATTAAGACATCTTCAAAGTTGGTTTCCATTACTTTCTGTGACAAATCAAGTATTGAAACGTAGTATAATCAAATTGAGTTAGGGAGTAGTTGGTTAAAAGGGATAATATTGAATAAAGAATTAGGAGTAATTAGATTGCATTGTGGTGCATTTGTGAGTAGGCTATAATAAATTGCAAAACATTAAAATTTGAGTAATCTGAAATGGATAGGTAGCACTGACATAGGCAAGATATTAAAGGTTTTTGTTTTAGCTTTATTAATTCATTGATGGATGAACTACGCAGTAGCCCATCTTCAATTGCATATTCAAATAAAAATATTTTCGTACAAGTATAATGACTGAATTAAAGGGAAAGAAAATTGAAACATGAATCTTCATTTCCAAGAAATGGTATAAGAAGCATACATGATTCATATTTTGCAGATAATAGTCATAGATAGATGGCATTTGTCTGTATGTTATACTTGTTGACCACCTCATCCAAGTTATAAAAAATTAACTGAGGCAACACAGGGGCAGTGAAAGTTATATGAACATGCAACCTATAGGGATAACGGAGTAGAACGTTTACATTCGGGCAAACCAAAAAACCAAAGTACTGACATTGCCCATAGGATTGTAGGTATAGCACGTAAGTGTAAACACCTATGTTCATATTTGCCTGTCATATACCACTGTTGTGGTAAGTTTGTAAACTGTTGTGGTTGGTTTGGCTTCTCAGATTTTTCTTATAGCATTTCAACTTCATTACATATGTTGGATTATGTCCTTTTCAAGAACAATGAAAATGATAAATAAAAGCTCGATATAGGGAAAGAAAAAATGGTTTCAATGCCCAAATATAAATCAAAGCTAATGAGTTTGTATCTTAATGAAAGGTGTCAATGCTCAAATCTGAGTTCACTATGCTATGGCTAACCATTCCTTTGGTTGTTTTCACCAAATTTGTATGAATGATAGTTTCTACATTTGCTAACTTTTGAAAAGGAAGAGATTGTAACTGATTCATTGGACAAGGATCAAATTTTATACTTCTTGTAGAACAAAGAAATTAGGCAGTGATTATTTCCATATTGTATACTTCTTGTAGAACAAAGAAATTAGGCAGTGATGAGCAATGTAATGAAATACTAGACAAGTTTTTGCATGCGTCCATTATAGATCCAGCTTATATAAACGAGCGTATAGGCACGCGCTTCGCGTGTGGTAATGGCATGCGCTTCGCACGTGACCATGACACGATGTGTTCTTTCTAGTATGCTAAAAAACAACTTTGCAGAGAGTAAAGATATGCTAAGAAAATAACTTTGCAGAGAGTAAAGAATAAACTTATAATTTATAAATGTGGTAGAGGTGGTTTAGATATGAAATTATATAAACTGGTAAATATGCCTAAAAGGTCGAAGTGGAGAAGAACTTGATTTATGTGAAAGCGATAAAACATGGCATCCTATTTATAGATAGGAGGAAGATTTTGAGGGTATTTGGGGCATGGTATACGTATGAGAAATTAATTATAGAAATGAGTGTCACGGCACGCGCTCCGCGCGTGGTCTTGGCACGCGCTTCGCGCGTGGTGATGGCTCGCGCTGCGCGCGTTGTGACTGCACGCGCTGCGCGTGTGGATTATTGTTCCTACAAATATTGTATACATATGACAATATTGTTGATTTATGCTTAGTTTGCACATATCCAAAATTCGACATAAGATCTATCGCGTAAAAAAGGACTGAGAGAATATCTTAATTTAACATGACTCAATTGATGATATATACCTTTATTAAAAATAAAAATTTAAATCTGCTTATCTTGGTTTATTTTTCATTCTCTTTTCAATTTGAACCTACAAATCTGTTTTGATTGGAAGTTTGGACATCTAAATCTCGAATATACTGCATTTGCCTTTAAATCTTGAATAAATCTCAAATGGATAGTGCATATCTTATATTTTACTAATTCTAAAGAATTTGGAGGAGAAAGGAAGTGGTAAGGCCTCACCACCGGATCAAAAAAAAAATATGAATTCGAGAGCTATGACCTGTAAGTTTATTTATAGATGTCCAAGCTTGTTGTATCCACCTGACATAAGATAATAAAATCCGAGTACATGGCCTGGTATATTTCTTACCCATTTTATTTTTCTGCATATTTATTTGCTCGATATATTTTCCTACTTTCATTACTGCGCATTAATTTTCTTCTGTTTCTAATTCATGCATTATAATTCTTGTGACTGTTATTCAAAACATTTATTTTTATTTCTAGCTTTATTGAAAAAAATCCATTCTTAACACACATTAAATTTCAATTACAAATACAATTATTTTTGGAATTAATACGCGTGCACATACTCATGAAATAAATATGTCCACACGTATTTGTTTCAATTGTTTTGAACTAGAACGTTACTTGACTAACATAATTAAACTCCATTTTATTGCGTGATTTAATTCCATTTACGATGCACATTTATTTTCGAATTCAAACATGCATTAATTCTAAAATTTATGCTGTGTATTTATATGAAGTAAATATATACATGTGTATTAACATGCATGTTACCCTTCTAGATTTAATTGTCTGCTTTAAAATTTTGACGTTATTCCCATTTATGTCTCTATTCGTGTCATGAATGATGCGCATTGCTAATTAAAGGAACATTGCTATTTAACTTTAATTACTTTCTGTTTCTTTCTTGATTTAATTCCATTTATCATATGCGTTTTTTTTAGGATTCCAAGTCTAAGTTGTAGCCTAATCTATAGAGAATTATCAACAAAGAAAAAAGATATACGTTACATTACAATTATTAGTAAAGGGCATTTTCGTCAGTTCAGGTGTACGTAGACAGCAACTTTATGGGATAATTTGTTAATTTAAGTAATGGACAATTTTTGCATTTCATGGTCGGACAAAAAATGTGTTTTGAACACAATTATTAATAAAGATGTGAGGGTAATGCTGATGGTATAAAGTTTTCTAAAAGTAAAAAACAACAATGGTATAAATCTAAGATCAATGCAAGTTCAATCTATGCTTAGAATCTGTGAGTAATCTTAACTTTCATCATCAGAAACTGCAAAAACAACAAATAATCAGAGTGTCAAATGTTCACAATCTCAATTGCTTTTCTCAGACAAACGTGGCTTTTGATCCTCAGTGACAACCAATCCAGAGGAGTATTTCTTAATCCTCAAAGTTGTCAATATAGTGGAGCCAATTCGAATTAAAGGAAAAATATAGGAAGAGCCAGTAGAAGAAGACACTGCAGCTGCAACCATCCTTTTCAACTCCTTGAGTGAGTAGATGAAAGTATTTGCTGCTTTCGATCCAGTCCATAGCTGATCTTGAACTCTGAAAAATTAAACGTCCGATGTAGAAGGAAAGAGAAGCCCCAATTTTTGCTGAAAAACACAGGGAATAGCAGGCAAAAATCCAAACTACAAAGAAGCTTCAGCTTCAAAAAACACGGCGTGAGGCAAAGATCTTGACGCTATAAAGTAGATCATCAAGGTATGAAGTAGCAAGTACCTGAGTTATGGTGGTAGGCGCAGCAATACTGGTTTGAATAAGAATTATATCTGTAAATAAAACATTTCATATGTTTATATATAATAACATACAAAAAACAAAGTTTTCATGACCTACACAATATAACCTAAAGCTTGAAACCATAACAGCATTAAGTAGTAGCCAAGAGAAGTGAACAATAAAGATTAGCAAAAATGAAGAGAGAAGTGGGGATTACAATTGGTATTTAGAGCGTAATAAGATATTCTATTGTGCTATTTTTGTGGAGATTTGAGTATCCAAAAAAAAGTCAAAAACTAAATACATGCTTTTTTTTTGTGGGGACTCGGCAACCGTTTTTGTGCTAACCTTTAATAGTATGTTTAAAAGATTTTGTTTAATTTTGCTGACCTATTCTACCTATTTATAGCAGAAAACATCGAATATTTAATTTACTGTGCAATTTTTGTGGAGATTTGAGTATCCGAAAAAAGTCAAAAAATAAATAATACCTCCTTATTTTTTTGTCCGGACTCGTCCAACCTCATTTTGTGTTGACGTTTATTAGCATGTTTAAAAGATTTCGTTTAATTTTGCTGACATATTCTACCCATTTATAGTTAGAAAACATTGGATATTTAATTTATTGTGCAATTTTTGTGGAGATTTGAGTATCCAAAAAAGTCAAAAAATAAATACATGCTTATTTTTTTGTGGGGACTCGCCCAACCTTTATTTGTGGTGATGTTTATTAGCATGTTTAAAAGATTTTGTTTAATTTTGCTGACCTATTCTACCTATTTATAGCCAAAAACGACGTATATTTAATTTATTGCGAGAAAAATTAGGACATAAATCGAGATAAAGGGCATTTTTGACACTTCACGTTTACACCAAAAAAGTGTGACACCAAAGCTATTCCAAATATTATTAAAGAAAAGATGAATAATATATATATGTAGGAAGAGAAGTGGTCAAAGAATTAATGAGAACTAATATATATGTTACAATTATAATTGATGTATGCGGATTTCAAGGGGTTGACGCTTTTAGATAAAGTGATTAAAATATATGTACATAAAAAGAGAAATGCTTAAAGAATTAGTGACAATTAATGTACATTACAATTATAATTAACGTATGCAAATTTCAAGGGATTGACTGTTCAAAATCAAGTGATTAAAAATGGCATGTACATATTATATAAAGTAAAGTAGGAAATAAAGTTAAAAAAAGGGCAACAAAAAGTAGAAAATAAGTAAACATATAAACATTTGGATTTCAAATATGAAAATATGATTAAGTAGAAACAAATTTGCGGAATTGATATATGTATCAGAAAATAATTATAGAAATTAATGATATTAAAAATATATACATATAAGAAGAGATATGGTCAAAGAATTAATGATAATTAAAGTATGTGAATTTCAAGGGATTGACTGCTTCTAAATAAAGCGATTAAAAAAATGGCGTATACGTATTTTATAAAGTCAAGTAGGAAATAAAGTTTTAAAAAAAGCTATATAAAGCAGAAAGTATATACACATACAAAAGATATTAGAAATAAGTTTGCGGAACTGATATATGTATCAGAAATTAATTATAGAAATAAATAATATTAAAAATATATAAATATAAGAAGAGGATAATTAACATACGTGAATTTCAAGGGATTGACTGATTCTAAATAAAGTGATTAAAAAAATGGTGTATACGTATTATATGGAGTAAAGTAGGAAATAAATTTTTAAGAGGCTATATAAAGCAGAAAATAAGTAAACATATAAACATTTGGATTTCAAATTTGAAAATATAATTAGGTAGAAGCAAATTTGCGGAATTGATATATGTATCAAAATTTAATTATAGAAACGAATGATACTAAAAATGTGTACATAGAAAAAGAGAAAAAGTCAAAGAATTAATGATAATTAATATACGTTACAATTATAATTGATGTATGCGGATTATAATTAATAACGTTTAAATACTTATCTATGTGTGAGTTAAATATATGATACAAATTAAGTAAAGGGCATTTCCGTTGGTTCAGGCGTACACCAAAAAAGTGTGACACCAAACCTATTCCGATTATTAGTAAAGAAGATATGAAAAAGAGTGAAAAAGCTCGTGAAGCTAATTGTTCAGTTAATCAATTTTTGCCATTTCGGCAACAATACAGGGTAAAGATGGAAAAAGATAATTGTAGGTCCAAAAACAAAGGTCAAAGTACCATATCTTAAAAGTAGTGAAAAAAATAATTAGTTACATAATTTCTGTGTGTTGCAAATACGCAGTCGGGGAAGTTCTGTTACTTATGTGTTGATTCTTGGATCACCTTAATATATTCACGGTGTATGCTCAAATGTTCAGTGATCACTTTTTCTTAATTTTACAGCATACATGCATGATGATTTCAAAAATTCAAATGTATATGCTAGAGGATTAATGGCAGGACACATCTATATATTCTGTCCCGTTTATATACAGTCTAATAAATAAGTGATGTAGGTCTTTTTCTCAAACTCAGGATGCAAGCCAACTTGTAGTACAACAATGGTGGCATGGCATGGAACTATGTATCTCAAGACTTTGCTTAGGTACTGACTGCTATGAAAAAGTGAATTTTACCCTTAATAATATTTTAATATATGATTTATTTTAGGACAAAATTATCATATTTCATATTTATTTTAGGACAAAACTATCATATTTCATATAAAATAGTTTTTACTGTTAAGGTTCATTTGGTGGAAAACTTGACGTGCGGGCCACAAGAGCATATTGTTGCTTCATGTTGGTTGTGACTGTTAACTGACTTTCCCATATCTGTTGCTGATCTAGAGATGTCAGAAGTTATTGCTCAGTGAGCTGCTAACAGATACAGATGCTTTGCTCAACTACGGCCTAATATGTAGCAGTGATATAATGTGCACATGAAGAGTTGCAACGGCTGCCTGGGTCAAGTTTCGGTCCATTTATAATTTGATAGTTGTAACAAAGCACATGAAAAAGTTAAAAGAATGGAATGGGAAAATACTGCTGTTGATAAACCAACTTTTTACATATGCAGAGTACAATTCAAAAATAATAATTGGATGTATAAATAAAGCTTTCATTTTAGTTATTCCCAGATATAATGTGTACCACTTTAGGGAATTGAACTATGTTGGAAGTTTTCCAAAACCTTTGTCAAATATGATCCCCTACGGAGGGGGGGGGTCCAAGGGGGTGGCAACCCCCCAAGGTGGGGGTGTGGGGGCAACGCCCCCGCTAACGGGGTTCGACCTGCCCGGTCAGGTCGCGGGGGTCCAGGGGGCAGCGCCCTGTCCGAAACGGTACATTTTTTGTACTGTTGAATTTGAATTCAACAGGCAACGGTAACAACCGTTGGAAAAGGTCTCGACCGTTCAAATTCAAAAGACACACCCGTAAACGAATATATGTTTCGTCGTCTATATAATGCAGCGTTCCCTCATCATGAATTTCACTTTTTTCTTTCTCGAATTCCTCAATCATCTGCATCATCAAAATAACTTTAAGTGCTTCTTCTGATCTTTGCAAGTAATCACAACTTGCATAGATATCCTCCATTGTATCCTGAAAGAAGGTTTTCAATCAACCCATTGTGATTTAGAAAGGGGAAACATTCTTAAAATATAGCGAATCTTTCGTGCCTTGGAGGGAATCTTGCTCAATTATTAACAACAGTTTCAAGAATGTCTTCTGTTCAAGATTCGTCGCTCAATAGAATTAGAGCGCAATCACTCCAAGTAATGAATCAGGATCTCAACCGCCTTGAAAGATTTGATGGCAATAATTTTACACGCTGGAAGGAAACAATTGTGTAACACCCCGTGAATTATATAACGCTAAGCTTCACAAATTAAAGTATAATTAATTCTAAATGAAAGAATTAAGGGAAACGGGTTATGCCATTGCGTTCATCTCGGAATTCTGCTTGAGATAGAGTCTGTGTTTGCGCGAATCGGACTCCGTACGAAGGAGTTATGGCCTTCGGAAGTTTCAGAATCAAATTTAAATTCAAACAGCTCAGCTTAATTTCAAATTTTCGAATTTCAGGTTCAAACTGGGATGGGCGGGAAAATTCCCGCCCAGAGACCAGGTCGGCCATAGGGTCGACCATGGTTCGACCTGGTCACCCCAGGTCGACCACAGTGTCGACCTGGCCCCCCCAGGTCGACCATAGTGTCGACCTGGGTGTCGACCTGGCTGGCCAGGTCTGGCTCTGGCTCGAATTTCTGTGGCCATGTGTGTCACTTGGGCTGACGTGTCACCTCTTGATTGGCTCTTTGAACTCTGAATGGCCTAGATTCCTCCTATCTTCATCTGACGGCTCAAAACAACTTAAAAATCTATAAATACATCCTAAGTCTCAACTGAAAATTCACACAAAAAATGAGAAAGGAGTCGTCGTGCTGCTAGGGAGGAATTAAACATAGCCGTCAAGAGAAAAGCCTAGAGACGAATCAAACTAAGAAGAAGATTAAAGTTTAAATCAAAATTTATCAACGCAACATTAGTCTACCCAAAGGAGCGAATCTCAATTTCAGAATTCAGAATCCAGAATTCAAGATTCTGCATTCGTTGTAAGTATAGTGACCTTTCAGAATATGAATAGGAATTGTGATGTGATTCGATGTAAATGAAAATAGAATTGTGTTATTGTATTGTATAAATTCTACGTATTGCGATGGTTCTATCATGACTTGTGTATTGACGTTTGTGGCATAAATTGATTGATGCAAGCCTATTGAACAATTGTATATGAAAACAATGACACTTGCAAGCTTGTGGCAAAAATTAGAAATTGATCCTTTTATGTATATGTCGATGGCATGGACTATGTATATTTCCTTAGTCTAAATTAGAATTTATGTAAACATGCTCTAGATTTGAAACCTTTTATGCCTACATGACCCAAACCCTATGATATCATTTTCATGTCTAATTGCAAGTATAATTGGATCTATGTTAAGTATCGTTTGGGCTTCATAAACTATGCAAGTTCATGTTGAAATAGGCTATGTGATTAGATGCTATAATTAGACATTTTGGTGAATATACAACATGCTAGTTTTGTGTTTGACATTATGCCAAGTTAAACATATTTAAACACAAGTTATGTAGGACTAAACTATGCCACTTCATATGACAACTACTTAGTTACTTTGATTTGAATGCAAGTTCACATGACCCATCATTTATGTTAGTATCGTTAAATTGCAAGTTCATGCGCCACACACCCTCATATGTTGTAAAATATTACATGTTCTTGATTTCCCCTTTCTTACGCTTATAAAGTTGGGCTGAATTGTGTCGAGCCCAACATTTGTTATAATGTTGCGAACGTATAAACGGGGGTAATAACGTTGGGTGTAAAACATGAAAATATATGTTGGCACGTTTGGCACATGCAAATGACAATGACATTTAAAGCGGTTTGAATTGTTATACCCAAAAATAAAAGATATGACATTTACATATATATTTGAGAAGTAATAAAATATGTAAATTTAGAAAACATGATATGCTTAACCCGAGGTCGGATTGAGTTGTGATGTAAACCTGCCCGGAACCGCCCGGCTGTCCAGTAGTCACAACAATACATATCCAATGTGGGTGCTTAAGCATTGAGCCCAATAAAGACCCGAGGTTAGATTGAGCTACGGTGTAAACCTACCCGGAACCGACCGGCATATCCAGTAACCATAGCAATACCTGTCTAATGGTAGTGGTCTGGTGGTCCTAAGAGGCTAAGGACATGTGTTAGGGTTAAGTCAGCTATAACACTTAACCAAATTCAACATATTAACAAGAATTGATGGGTGGGGGTTAGGTAAATACAAACATTTAACCACTTAACATGTTTGACTAGAAAATCCTGGTAACGAGGGACCCGTTTCAGCATAACCAATTTAGGTATCAACGGTACCCTGAAACTAGGCAGGGTGGGGCACGATTACTAGGTTGATTGTAAGCGGTCAAACGGCGGTGGTGGGTGCACAGTGCAGGTCTAACGGGGTGTGGGCGTGCACACACTTCGGAGCAGACAACCAGGGCACTGGGGACACCAGTAGTATATCCTATGCCTTCTAGAATTTGTGTCGGGGCCGCCACCATGGGTCTTGATACACCCCATGGTGGGACCAGCATAGGTATCTACAATTCTTGGGGGTCGTATGACACATGTTAACGCGAGTAGGAGCCAATCTTTCGAAAATGGGGATCACTTTACCCTCACCATGGGGTGCCAGTTAGAATAAACTCAAGTAGGTGCAGAGATATAGTATGGGTGCGATAGTACATTCGACACTCCCTTAGCTTGTGACACCATCCTATTTTCAGTATATATCTATCGTGCCCTTTTCTTATTCACATACTGAAGAGTTACTAGATTTACTCAAGCTTTATGTCCGACCCTATTTTCTTTTCGTCTTCTTTTCTTTCGTCCCCCCCCCCTCCTCCCAGGTCCACAGAGAGGAAACAGCTCAGCTCAGTCAGGCTATGTACAAACTCCAAGAACGTAGATGTATGATTTGGGTTTCTTTTGCTCGGACTATGGCTTTGGATATCACTATGGGGATTTTTGTCACTTTATTTATGTTTTCTGCTTCTTTAATTATCAAGACAGTAATGAGGTTGTAATGTTGGAAGTATTTTGAGACAATTATGGAATGTTTGTTTTGAACACGTATTATGAAATAAAAGTTTGTTCGGTTTTCCGCTGTTTAAAATATGTGTATTTATATCTGTCTCGAGTTTATCTGTGGCTTTTACCTATAAACCTCGACCAAAATTAAGGCATTCCCTTTGTGAGTGACCTTAACGGAGGTGGGGGGCTTCACTTGGTATCAGAGCATAGGTTTACCAGATAAAATAAAAAAAAATTGAAATTGTTTTCAAAAAAAAAAAATTAAAGAAGCATTTTTTTAAGAAAAGTGTTATATTTATAAAAGACAAAATCCCCCAAAGCCATGTGCCCCATCTATCCCCCTCTATCCTTCGTTTTGAATTTTTCCTTTCTGTTTCAGCATGTCTGGAGACCTTAACCTCCCGGAAGGAGTGCCGATTCCCGGCTGGTTTCGGAGGTACTTAGAAGCAAGGGCCAATGGCGCGGGCCCAGTAGACATCCCTCCTCCAGTGGCCGCGGTTCCTCCTCCTCCACCTCCTCGTGGAAATGCCTTCGCAAAAACATGTAGAGACTTCAAGGAAATGGGTGGAAAATACTTTTATGGGACAGAATCCTTTGTAGAGGCAAGAAACTGGCTAAAGGAGACTGAGGATCTGTTTGTCATCTTTGGAGTGGATGACAGGCAAAAGATACAACTAGCGGTATGGTTGCTTAAGGATGAAGCTTCCTATTGGTGGGAAGTTACCAATGCTCAGAGGGCGGTGGAAACATGGGAAGATTTCAGGACAAGGTTTGAAATGAAATTTTTCTCCCAAGATGAAAGAAGCCTGCAAATGGAGAAGTTCCTAACTCTGAAATAGGGGAGCATGACGATCAGGGAATATGTTAATCAATTTAATCAGCTGGCCATATTTGGGGTTAGACTTAGTAAACACCCAACACAAGAAGACACTTCACTTCGTCAAGGGTTTGAATGAGCCTCTACACAGCCTTGCCATGACCCATGTATCCATGAGAGCGACTTATGAAAGCTTGGTGGACATGGCGTTGTTACACGAGGAAGATCACGGTAAGAAAGAAGCTAAGGTGGAAGAGAAGGAGGGTCTACAAGCAAAGAAAACCGACTTCAAGAAAGGAGGGAAGAACAATAAGCCCCGTGAGAAGAGAAGGTGCAATTTCTGTGGAATTGTGGGCCATATATCAAAAGATTGCCGGAAAAGAAAGGCGAAGATGGGTGGTTGCTTCCATTGTGGAGAGACTGGGCACCAAGCTAAGGACTGCCCAAAGAAGAAAGGGCAGGGATAGAAAGTTGGATCCACTTCAGGGGGTCAAGTTCATGCGCTAGTGGCACCTCAGCAAGAAAGAGGTAGTAATATTTCTGTAGAAAGTGTAGTCTATCTTTATGATCATCCAGTTCGTACACTTTTTGACTCTGGCGCATCACACTCTTTTATTTCCTCTGCCTTAGTAGAATCTCTGCATCTAGACACTAGTATGGTAGAAGATCCCTTAGTAGTTTCAAATCCAATTGGGGGCTCCGCTCACTTGTCAATGGTTTGTTCGGGTTTGAAAATCTCTATTCTCAGCGTTGAGTTTAGTTGTGATGCCTTTGTCTAAGGCTTCTCGGGATATGGTTTGATCTTAGGCATGGACTGGTTATCCAGTAATAGTGTCATTCTTGATTGTGAGAAAAGAGTAGTTAGGCTCTTGACTCGGCTTGGTAACACTCTAGAAATTTCTTGTAATCCCTTGAACGTTGTTATGCTTAGTTATCTAGAGTCGCTTGATGCTTCTGATGAGAATTTGCAATCAGTGAGAGTAGTCCGGGAATATTCGGATGTCTTTGAGGAGGTGAAAGGCTTACCTCCGAGGCGGAAAATAGACTTCCGCATATATCTTGTGGATAACGCAAAGCCTGTAGCTTTATCTGTCAGACATATGGCTCTAAGGGAGAGAAAGGTGCTCAGTAAGCAGGTTAAAGAACTCCTCAAAAAAGGGTTCATTAGACGGAGCATTTCGGAATGGGGTGCTCCAGTGGTGTTCGTAACCAAAGCGGACGGTTTGCTTCGCCTTTGCGTCGACTATAGGGAGTTAAACAAATTGACCAATAAAAATAGGCACCCTCTTCCCCGAATCAATGATTTGTTTGATCAGCTTGTAGGTGCAACGGTCTTCTCCCAACCTGATCTGGCAACTGGGTTCCATCAGCTAAGAGTAGCTGAAGATAGTATTGATAAAACGACATTCAGAACCCCAAACGGTTTCTTCGAGTGGCTTGTCATGCCTTTCGGCTTGACAAATGCACCCGCTTATTTCGTAGACCTAATGAGCAGGGTGTTCAGAGAATTCTTCAACAAATTTGTGGTTGTCTTCGTAGATGATATCTTAATCTTCTCAAAGAATGAGGAAGAGCACGCTCAGCATCTGAAAGATATCATGGAAACTCTTCGAGCTCATCAACTAAAAACAAAATTCTCCAAGTGTCGCTTCTGGAGAAAAGAAGTAAGATTTTTGGGGCATATAGTGTCCAAAGATGGGTTGGCCGTGGACCCCGCGAAAGTGGTGGCGGTGCAAGATTGGAAGACACCAAGAAATGCAACCGAAGTTCGAAGCTTTCTTGGGCTAGCCGGTTTTTACCGAAAGTTTATTAGGGATTTCACGAAAATCTCAGCCCCACTCAGAAGGCTAACAACGAAGAATCTGGTGTTCACTTCGGATTTGGATTGCGAGTTTGCTTTCCAACGATTAAAAAGGGCTCTCACAACAGCCCCAGTTCTGACCTTGCCGGATGGAAGCAAAATGTTCACAGTATACACGGATGCATGTGGAACGGGACTAGGCGCTGTTCTAATGCAAGAAGGAAGGGTAGTAGCATATGGTGTAAGACAATTAAAAGTTCACGAAAAGAACTACCCAACGCATGATCTTGAGTTAGCCGCCATCGTCTTTGCGCTTAAGTCTTGGCGCCATTATCTCCTAGGCGAGAAGTTTGAATTATACACTGACCATAAATCGTTGAAATATCTCTTCTTGCAGAAGGATCTTAACTTGAGGCAGCAAAGATGGATGGAGTTTCTTGCCTCGTATGACTTTGAAATTTCCTATACTCCCGGCAAAGGCAACGTAGTAGCAGACGCGTTGAGCCGAAAGAAACTGACCTTAAGTCCGCTCTTTGTGGAAAGGCAAAGCCTGGAGTATATAGCCAGTTTTAACTTTAGGCCCTCCTCGTATTTTGTACCGGGTTTGCTAGCATATCTCGAAGTACGCCCTAGTCTCTTGGACTCAATAGGGGCTGCACAACATGAAGACCCTCAGCTTGTTGATGTGATTGATAGATTTATTAGGGATGAGACTTCTAGTCACCTCAGTAGGTACGCCATTGATGATAAGGGTTGGTTGAGGCGAGATGGAAGATTATGCGTCCCACTAGCAAGGAAGTTGACAAAGAAGGTTCTCGAAGAAGCGCATCATTCCAAGATGACTATACACCCTGGAGGTGATAAGATGTACAAGGATACAAAAAGGACTCTCTTTTGGAACGGCATGAAGCAAGACGTGGCAGATTTCGTTTCTAAGTGCATGACCTACCAACGGGTCAAGGCGGAACAGAAGAAGCCTGGAGGACTACTTCATCCTTTAGAGGTCCCACAGTGGAAGTGAGAGAGCATTTCAATGGACTTCGTTGATGGACTTCCTAGGTCGAGAAGAGGCAACACTAGCATTAGGGTAATAGTGGATAGGCTTACTAAAAGCGCCCACTTCATACCTATCAAAAGTAAAAGGACTGCCGCATCTCTAGCATCTCTTTTTCTCAAGGAAATAGTTCGACTCCATGGGATACCCTCCAGCATTGTTAGTGACCGAGACCCTATCTTCACAAGCAAGTTTTGGCGGAGTCTGCAAGAAGTTGTAGGCACGCAGTTATGTTTGAGCACGGCCTATCACCCTCAAACCGATGGCCAGATGGAAAGGGTGAATAGAGTTTTAGAGGATCTTTTGAAACTTTGAGTTCTTGACTTTGGAGGGACTTGGGAGGATCACCTTC
The DNA here is from genome assembly GCA_030737875.1 of Allium sativum. NCBI lineage: Eukaryota > Viridiplantae > Streptophyta > Magnoliopsida > Asparagales > Amaryllidaceae > Allium > Allium sativum. Next base: position 746,154,736 of record CM060921.1, read on the forward strand.
CTTTAATGGAATTCGCCTACAACAACAGCTACCAAGCTACCATCGGTATGGCACCCTTCGAAGCCTTGTATGGAAGACCGTGCAAATCACCAACTTGTTGGTGGGAGTCTACAGATAAGCTTATACTTGGCCAAATATGATTCGAGAGACATTGGAGAAAGTGGACTTGATACGTAGGAGAATGAAGACTGTCCAAGACCAACAGAAATCCTACGCCGACAAAAGAAGGACCGACCTTGAGTTTGAGGTTGGGGACAGGGTTTTCCTTAAGGTATCACCTTTAAGGAACGTCGTTCGTTTTGGATCCGCAGGAAAGCTAGCACCAAGATTTGTAGGACCGTTTCCTATCATCGAGAAGGTTGGAAAGATGGCCTATAGATTAGAGCTACCCGAGAGACTGGCCGGAGTTCACAACGTCTTTCATGTTTCTCACCTCCGGAAGTGTTTGCATGAGTCAGCGGAAGTGGTGGAACCTAGCATTCTACAAGAAGCCGAAGTGGAACGTGAAGCAATTGTGGGGAGAGTTCCAACCCGCATCTTAGGAACTGAAGTGAAAAAGCTACGCAACGGCGAAGTCAAACTCGTTAAAGTTCAATGGAGCGACGCTGAGGAAGATGCGACTTGGGAAACTGAGGACAGAATACGCGCTGCCTACCCTCTTCTTTTTGAGGGTACATCTTTGATCTCTCTTTTTTCTTAAGTTATGCTTTATCTATCTCTTTAGGTATATCTCCTCGGTCCTTTTGCAAACTCCTTAGGTAGAAAACAAATGGATGCAAACATGTATTTGAAAACATGTTGTGGATGAGGGCTGCAAATGGTTGCTAGTGGTTGCTCGTGGATGCATATACACACACACCCTAGGTTATAGATTGGCTCAGTCACTCTATATTGCATATGCAGATGTGTATTCTCATTTGTATATGGTTGAAACTTGATATGCTGTCATATGGTCGTCGCATTTGTATGGATGGTTGTGCACTCATGTAGAATTATGAGTAGGAAATTTTTTGCATACATAATGGATTCATGACACTTACATGATTCGCATTAAGGAGGTCAACTGAATCACTAGACCGCCTGATTTCTGCATTAGACAAGGACATGTACACACACTATGCATATGATCATGAAGCATTAGATGTCTTTTAAGGACAGTGGATCCTTGTGTTTGTTGGTTGAGTAGATGGACTGTTGGATGGTAGGAGATACATTCTTCCTAACTTGAAGATTTCGGGGACGAAATCCTTTTAAGGGGGGAGAATGTAACACCCCGTGAATTCTATAACGCTAAGCTTCACAAATTAAAGTATAATTAATACTAAATGAAAGAATTAAGGGAAACGGGTTACGCCATTGCGTTCGTCTCGGAATTCTACTTGAGATAGAGTCCGAGTTTGCGCGAATCGAACTCCGTACGAAGGAGTTATGGCCTTCGGAAGTTTCAGAATCAAATTTAAAATCAAACAGCTCAGTTTAATTTCAAATTTTCGAATTTCAGGTTCAAACTGGTTTGGGCGGGAAAATTCCCGCCCAGAGACCAAGTCGACCATAGGATCGACCATGGTGTTGACCTGGTCACCCCAGGTCAACCACAGTGTCGACTTGGCCCCTCCAGGTCGACCATAGTGTCGACCTGGGTGTCGACCTGGCTGGTCGACCATAGTGTCGACCTGGGTGTCGACCTGGCTGGTCGACCTGGCTGGCCAGGTCTGGCTCTGGCTCGAATTTCTGTGGCCCTGTGTGTCACTAGGGCTGACTTGTCACCTCTGGATTGGCTCTTTGAACTCTGAGTGGCCTAGATTCCTCTTATCTTCATCTGACGGCTCAAAACAACTTAAAAATCTATAAAAACACCCTAAGTCTCAACTGAAAATTCACACAAAAAAATGAGAAAGGAGTCGTCATGTTGCTAGGGAGGAATTAAACATAAATGTCAAGAGAAAAGCCTAGAGACGAATCAAACTAAGGAGAAGATTAAAGTTTAAATCAAATTTTATCAACGCAACTTTAGTCTACCGAAAGGAGCGCATCTCAATTTCAGAATTCAGAATCTAGAATTCAAGATTCTGCATTCATTGTAAGTATAGTGACCTTTCAGAATATGAATAGGAATTGTGATGTGATTCGATGTAAATGAAAATAGAATTGTGTTATTGTATTGTATTGTATAAATTCTATGTATTGTGATGGTTCTATCACGACTTGTGTATTGACGTTTGTGGCATAAATTGATTGATGCAAGCCTATTGAACAATTGTATATGAAAACAATGACACTTGCAAGTTTGTGACAAAAATTAGAAATTGATCCTTTTATGTATATGTCGATGGCATGGACTATGTATATTCCCTTAGTCTAAATTAGAATTTATGTAAACATGTTCTAGATTTGAAACCTTTTTTGTCTACATGACCTAAACCCTATGATATCATTTTCAAGTCTAATTGCAAGTATAATTGGATCTATGTTAACTATCATTTGGGTTTCATAAACTATGCAAGTTCATGTTGAAATAGGCTATGTGATTAGATGCTATAATTAGACATTTTGGTGAATATACAACATGCTAGTTTTGTGTTTGACATTATGCCAAGTTAAACATATTTAAACACAAGTTGTGTAGGCCTAACCTATGCCATTTCATATGTCACCTACTTAGTTATACTTTGATTTGAATGCAAGTTCACATGACCCATCATTTATGTTAGTATCGCTAAATTGCAAGTTCATGCTCAACACACCCTCATATGTTGTAAAATATTACATGTTCTTGATTTCCCCTTTCTTACGCTTATAAAGTTTGGCTGAATTATGTCGAGCCCAACATTTGTTATAATGTTGCGAACGTATAAACGAGGGTAATAACGTTGGGTGTAAAACATGAAAATATATGTTGGCATGTTTGGCACATGCCAACGACAATGACATTTAAAGTGGTATGAATTGTTATACCCAAAAATAAAAGATATGACATTTACATATATATTTGAGAAGTAATAAAATATGTAAATTTAGAAAACACGATATGCTTAACCCGAGGTTGGATTGAGTTGTGATGTAAACCTGCCCGGAACCGCCCGGCTGTCCAGTAGTCACAACAATACCTATCCAATGTGGGTGGTTAAGCATTGAGCCAAATAAAGACCCGAGGTTAGACTGAGCTACGGTGTAAACCTGCCCGGAACCGACCGGCATATCCAGTAACTGTAGCAATACCTGTCTAATGTGAGTGGTCTGGTGCTTCTAAGAGGCTAAGGACAGGTGGTAGGGTTAAGTCAGCTATAACACTTAACCAAATTGAACATGTTAACAAGAATTGATGGGTGGGGGTTAGGTAAATACAGACACTTAACCACTTAACATGTTTGACTAGAAAATCCTGGTAACGAGGGACCCGTTTCAGCAGTAACCCAATTTAGGTATCAACGGTACCCTGAAACTAGGCAGGGTGGGGCACGATTACTGGGCTGATTGTAAGCGGTCAAACGACGACGGAGGGTGCACAGTGCAGGTCTAACAGGGTGTGGGCGTGCACACACTTCGGAGAAGACAACCAGGGCACTGGGGACACCAGTTGTATATCCTATGCCTTCAAGAATTTGTGTCGGGGCCGCCACAATGGGTCTTCATACACCCCATGGTGGGACCAGCATAGGCATCTACAATTCTTGGGGGTCGTATGACACATGTTAACGCGAGTAGGAGCCGATCTTTCGAAAATGGGGATCACTTTACCCTTACCATGGGGTGCCAGTTAGAATAAACTCAAGTAGGCGCGGAGATATAGTATGGGTACGATAGTACATTCGACACTCCCTTAGCTTGTGACACCATCCTATTTTCAGTATATATCTATCATGCCCTTTTCTTATTCACATACTGAAGAGTTACTATATTTACTCAGGCTTTATGTCTGACCCTATTTTCTTTTCGTCTTCTTTTCTTTCGTCCCCCCACCCCCCGGTCCACAGGGAGGAAACAGCTCAGCTCAGTCCGGCTGTGTACAAGCTCCAAGAACGTAGATGTATGATTTGGGTTTCTTTTGCTCGGCTATGGCTTTGTATATCACTATGGGGATTTTTGTCACTTTATTTATGTTTTCTGCTTCTTTAAATATCAAGACAGTAATGAGGTTGTAATGTTGGAAGTATTTTGAGACAATTATGGATTGTTTGTTTTGAACACGTATTATGAAATAAAAGTTTGTTCGGTTTTCCTCTGTTTAAAATATGTGTATTTATATCTATCTTGAGTTTATCTGTGGCTTTTACTTATAAACCTCCACCAAAATTAAGGCATTCCCTTTGTGAGTGACCTTAACGGAGGTGGGGTGTTTCAGTTTGATTCTTTCTTACTACCATTGGTCTGAACCATATAATAAGTGATGATTTAGAACCAATTCCTGAAGAAAAGGCTGTAGATTCAGAACAATGAAAAAAGGAGTTAAAGGAATTAAGGCAGAAGCGAAAGAATGAAGACTTTCTTTGTCGAGGGCACATTCTTAATGCACTTTCAGATTCAGTATACAGTGCACACAGAACTATAGATGGCGCAAAAGCTCTCTGGATGGCTCTGGATGTCAAGTACCGCATTGAAGAGGCAAGTAATCAGAAATTTTTAATAAGTAATTATATTAATTATAAGATGAATGATGATGCTGATATTGTTTCCCAAGCCCATGAATTAAATTTGATAGTTAGTAAAGTAAAGGATGCAAAAATAGAACTTCCTGAAGCATTTCAAGTGGGAGTTGTAATTGCAAAATTACCTAGTACTTGGAATGGCTACAAAAAGAAACTGATGCATGAGGAAAAAACACACTCTCTGGAATCCCTCATACGACATTTGTGTATTTGGGAAGAATCTCGTAAGAGAGATAAGAAAGACGATCAGGAAATAGAAAAAGCAAATGTGGTTCAGGGAGAAATCCCTAAGAATCATAGTAATGGGAAGAAAAGGAAAGATAATTCCAAAGGGAATAAGCAGGAGAAATCCAAGAAGCGCAAAGGTGATTGCTTTTACTGTAAGAAACCTGGTCATTATGCCTAGGAATGCAGAATTATCAGAAGAGATGAGAAAGAAAAGAATAAACAGGTTAACATTGTTGCTGATTTTGAAAACAAACCTAAATTGGTCATTGTTGTAGAGGAAGCCAACTCTATTACAGTTGAAGAGGGATGGTGGTTAGACACAGGAGCAACCATTCATATCTGTAATGACAAGTCACAGTTTCAGACTTATAAGAATGCAGCGAAGTAAAGGAAGTCAAAACGGGCAATAATGTTCATGCCAAAGTTTCTGGTATTGGGAATATTACTCTGAAGTTTACTTCAGGGAAAGTTCTAACTTTGGCTGATGTATTTCACGTTCCAGAAATGACGAAGAATCTAATTTCTGGGGATCGTCTCAACAAAGGACGGTTTAAGTTAGTCATTGAATCAGATAGTGTTGTTATGTCCAAAAATAATGTATTTATAGGAAAAGGGTACTCATGTAATGGAATGTTCAAAATGAATTTAATAAAATCAGTTTCTGCTTATATTGTTGAATCTTTACCCTTATGGCATGGTAGATTAGGCCATATTAATTATAATGTTGTTCGAAATATGCATAATCTAGTACTTATTTCTAAATGCACCAGTGAAATTGTTGATAAGTGTGAGATATGTGTGCAAGGAAAATTAACTTGTAAATCACATAAATCAGTAAGTAGGACAACTGAATTGCTTGGACTTGTGCATACTGATGTCGCAGACTTACATAGTAAAGTTTCACGAGGAGGAAACAAATACTTTGTAACGTTTATTGACGATTATTCAAAACATACTTATATATAACTATTAAAAAGTAAGGATGAAGTTCTAAGCAAGTTTCTTATATATAAAGCAATAGTTGAAAATCAATTAAATCGTAAAATTAAAGTACTAAGATCCGACAGAGGTGGTGAATATAAATCAATAGAACTTTTAGAGTTATGTGAATCTAATGGGATAGTCCATGAATTTACACCACCATATTCACCAGAATCAAATGGTATTGTTGAACGGAAAAATAGAACTTTAATGAATATGGTTAATTGTATGTTGTTAGGTTCTGGCTTATCTAATTGTTGGTGGGGAGAAGCACTTCTAAGTGCATGTTATATCCAAAACAGAGTTGCTATGAAAAAAATTAGCAAAAGTCCTTATGAATTGTGGTATAATCGAAAACCCAATCTTAGTCGTTTAAAAGTATGGGGATGTTTGGCTTATGTAAGAAAACCACACCCAGAAATGACAAAGTTAGGAAGCAAAACATATAAATGTGTATTTGTTGGATATGCACAAAATAGTTCTGCATATAGATTTCTGAAGTTAGAAACAAATGATGTGATAGAATCAATCAATACAGAATTCTTTGAGTATATGTTTAAATCTTCCTCAGAAGATAATACCAAAATTCATGGTACTGCTAAAGAGATTCATAAAGAATTGACTTCACCAAGTTTGGACATAGAACCCCGCAAAAGCAAAAGACAAAGGGTTGAAAGGAACTTTGGTCCATATTTTTTAACGTACTTGGTAGAAGGAGATATAAATAAAATCACAAACCAAACTAAGACAACTCTTAGTAATGATAGTGATCCACAAACTTATAGGGAAGCATTAACTTGTCGTGATGCAAGTTTTTGGAAAGATGCGATTAAAGATGAGATGAATTCTATTTTGTCAAATCAAACTTGGACATTGGTTGATCTACCACCTGGATCAAAACCAATAGGAAGCAAATGGACTTTCAAAAGAAAATTAAATGTCGATGGCTCAATTAATAAATACAAAGCAAGGTTGGTTACTAAAGGATATAAACAGCGCCATGGTATTGATTACTTTGATACATATGCTCCAGTAGCAAGAATATCTTCAATACGTCTGTTATTATCACTTGCTTCAGTTCACAATTTAATTGTCCATCAAATGGATGTAAAAACTGCATTTTTAAATGGTGATTTGGAAGAAGAAGTGTATATGGAACAACCTGAGGGATTTGTTTTATCCGGACAAGAGAAGAAGGTTTGTAAACTCTTAAAATCTCTTTACAAATTAAAACAAGCTCCAATGAAATGGCATGAAAAATTTAATAAAGTCATGCTATCAAAAGGGTTCAAAGTGAATGAAGCAGACAAGTGTATATACTCCACATACAAAGATGGAATATGTGTAATTGTCTGTTTGTATGTGGATAATATGCCAATATTTGGTTCAAATATAGAAAGTATAATAGAAACTAAGAAGTTTCTAGAATCTAATTTTGACATGAAAGATTTGGGAGAAGAAAATGTAATCTTAGGAATCAAAATAGTGAGAAAAGAAGGATCAATCTTATTAACACAATCTCATTATATTGAAAGCATTCTTAAGAAATACAATCACTTAGATCTCCCTTTAGCAAAAACATCCATCGATCCTAGTGTAAAATTAATGAAAAATACTGGTAGATGTTGCGAGCAGTTGAAATATGCCAGTGTGATTGGTAGTCTTATGTATGCCATGCACTGCACTAGACCAGATATAACATATGCTAAAGGAATCTTGTGTCGATTCACTAGTAATCCAGGAAGAGAACATTGGAATGCAGTATCAAGAGTTCTAAGATATCTGAAATGGACTATGAATCATGGCTTGGTTTTCAAGGGAGAACCATCAGTACTTGAAGGTTATAGCGATGCAAGTTGGAATAGCATAGAATCTAACTCTAAGTCCACTTCAGGATGGATACTCACATTAGGTGAGGGCTGCCATATCATAGATTTCTAAGAAACAAACATGTATCTCAGACTCGACTATGTTGGCAGAGTTTATAGCACTTGCAGATGCATGTAAAGAGGCTGAGTGGCTAAGAGAGCTAGTGATAGATATTTCGATTTGGATGAAACCTACTCCATCTATTAAGGTACATTGCGATAGTCAAGCTACTTTGTACAAAGTGGCACAAAAGACTTACAATGGCAAACAAAGACATCTTAGCCTTCGACATCAGTTTATTAGAGGATTACTCAAACGAGGAGCAATTACAGTCGATTATGTTGAATCAAAGAATAATTTAGCAGATCCTCTGACGAAAGGACTGGCTAGAGAGTTGATTGCGAAAACATCAATAGGAATGGGATTAAGGTCTATGTGAATTCATTTTTTAATAGGAACCCTACTTATGTTTTGAAAAACAGACAAAGTCCAAAGGGTAAAAACAAGTTGAAGTATGAAATTGGTGATACATTAGAGTACAATAATAAGATACCATTTCAAAAGAAAAATCTCTAGTGTATAAATTCTGCAAGATAGAGGATGATGTAAATTCTTAATGGGTTCAATTGTATAAAGGAGTGACTCGCAGAATCACTTTAGTTAAAACCCACCTATATGAGTGAGAAAGTTAGGCCGCTTTCTGTGAGATTGGACGGTCTCTATAGCATTCATGAAATCAGGATATTACGCAAGGCCATTAATGCGTAGGAATAAAGAATTGCACTTTGCTATGAAATTAGTATGTGTGATGACTCTGGTAAGTCACAAAAAGGTCCTTGGTTCAAGACACGTTCACCATAGCACCTTGACAAACTTTGAGTTGTTTACACTAGGCGAAAGTTCAAAGCCGTAAGCTACTTTCATATATGTACTACTTTCTATGGTGATGCTTAAGATATTGGTTTATAGGTGAAGTTTTGAAAAAGGTAGGGAATGTTGGAAGTTTTCCAAAGCCTTTGTCAAATATGATCCCCTACGGAGGGGGGTCCAGGGGGGGTGGCAACGCCCCCGCTAACGGGGTTCGACCTGCCCGGTCAGGTTGCGGGCGTCCAAGGGGCAGCGCCCCGTCCGAAACGGTACATTTTGTGTACTATTGAATTCGAATTCAACAGGCAACAGTAACAACCGTTAGAAAAGGTCTCGACCGTTCAAATTCAAAAGACACACCCGTAAACGAATATATGTTTCGTCGTCTATATAATGCAGCGTTCCCTCATCACGAATTTCACTTTTTTCTTTCTCGAATTCCTCAATCATCTGCATCATCAAAATAACTTTAAGTGCTTCTTCTGATCTGTGCAAGTAATCACAACTTGCATAGATATCCTCCATTGTATCCTGAAAGAAGGTTTTCAATCAACCCATTGTGATTTAGAAAGGGGAAAACATTCTTGAAAGACAGTACTCAATTATTAAAGTACTAACATTTTTTTAGTATTACACTGCATAATATATAAAACAGAATGATGCGTTACGTTTTATTTATCATTCCTGTGCAAATGGACATATCCGGTTCCATTTAACTTCCATTTCTGGACTCTGTTCTTTATAAAAACCAATGTGCGAACTATATATCCCGGGTAAATTATCAATCCTCAAACGTAAGAGAGGACCGGCCCTACATGATCCAGGGGTTACCCAGAGTGTGTAGTTTCAAGGCATTTGCTAGAGTGTCTCGAAGCGGAAAGGAGTACATCTGTTGCCTAGACTCGTGACGGAAATCCAATTTCCAATACGTGACATTTCGGTTTTGATTATAGAGCCTAGTATTGGCGACATACTAGCATGGGAGACTATGTCGTCTATCATTGATACATTTATATTTGAAGTTGTTTCCATACACTTTACACTATAATAGTATCAAAATGAATTGTTTTAAACGTACCAAGAATGTTTGGTTATTATAAGGTAAAACTCTATCCTCCGGTTTGCGCTGCATTGTGTGATGGGACCTGAGTCTTATAATAGCTTCATTTTTTCAAAAAGCATTGCGCTATTTGTTTTATGAACTGGTATTCCTGGGAGGAAACCCGTTCCATGTTATACGGCGTTGCCCCTTGATTTACTTTATTTTTGAAGTAAAGTTTTAAATAACTGTTTTCGTTCTCACACCAGTCACATGACTGACCTGGAGTTTATTGTTTTAACCTAAACTTTGTGTGCCCCTATTTTCCACACGGGCAGCTAGTAGTTTTGAGTTTGCAGATTTATTCTTATAGGATCCTGGTTTACAACTGGAGATATAATCGGAAAGATCTGTATTCGTGTATTTGTTTCAGTTGTGTTTTGTATTATTTTTCACTGCTAATGTATTTAATCTTTGATATTTTTCAATATGTAATATTTTTTTTATACTCTGTATAAGCAATGAAATGTTCTTCTGTTTCTGTTCTGATTTGTCGAGTTCTCAGACAATCCGTCATTTCTCTTCTCTTCGGAGACCGGGGAAGTTCGGGTCGTTACACATGGTATCCGATGTTTGGTTTACAGAGCTCGAGAACAAGGCACATTAGAACTGAACGGAAGAATTCATTAGAGATTGGATTAGTAATATCCAATGAGAATGACTCGTTAGAGATAGGATCAACGGTATCCTAGAATGAGTTCAAAGAGTGTTATTTTTAAAATAAAAAATGAAAACTAATTTTGTTTTGAGAATTTAAACCATATTCAACGTATTTGAATATTTATTTTATATTGAATTTGGACAATCTAGTATATGAAGATATTGCATATACACCTTGCAAACATGTATGCGAATCCTCAAATATACTGGATAGATATAGAATCACACTCTAGTCGCCTGGAGATGATTCTGATGATCGCTCGAGCATCATCAACATTTATGTTCGGGTTTCGAAAGTGGGATATCTATATATTTCCAATTGACCGGTGTGAGAACCAAAACTAGATAGGGTCTATTGTTGTGACTTGGCATCAAAAATGGATATATATATATATATACATATATATATATGTATATATAAATTATGAATCTGAAAAGATAATCAACTAATTGATTGTTGGTTGTGTTGTTTGATTACTGGTTTGATTAATTAAAATTTTGAACCATTAAGCCAAATTGAATCAAATATTGTACTGAGTTGGAAATTGTTTAGAAATGCATACATATATATATATACACATTGTTGAACAAGTTATGGATAAACTGCTAAGAAGAGAAATAAAATTTTATGCCCGACAAATAGGTATGTGTTTATTAATTTTCTTTTAAAAGGTTTATGAGCCTAAGGCTGGCCGCTTGGCAATTTTCTTTTTCCTTTAAAAGGTTTATGAGCCTAAGGTTGGCCGCTTGGTAAATTTCTTTTTCTTTTAAATGGCTTATGAGCCTAAGGCTAGCCGCTTGGCAATTTTATTTTTCTTTAAAAGGTTTATGAGCCTAAGGCTGGCCGCTTGGCATTCTCTTTTTCTTTTGGATGGTTGAGGGCCCTGTGAGGCGAGTTGCGATTTTAAATGTCTCCCCATACAAAGGTGGTTATGGCGAAATTTTTCAAAAATTTAGGGTGTTAGCCAAAAAATTTGAAGAATTGGAAAATTCTTAGAAACCGAAAAGTTGAAGAATGAAAGCCAAACTGAAAGTTGAGTTGATTAGTAAAACAACTTTCAGCTCCATTCCTTTTCGAGGATGAAAGGATTTTAAGTGGGGGAGATTGTAACAACCCGGAAAATCAGAACCAATTTAAAAATTTTATTTTGGCAATTTTAATGAATTTTGAATATTTAAAATGAGTTACTTTAAATAATAATGACTAGATTTTTTTTAATAGAATTAGAACGTATATATTTATTTGAATTGAAGTTAGAATATAAAATTTTATTTTAATTATAAAAGGAATTGAAAATGGCGCGGTAGTTTGAAAATTCGATTTCAAATTTCAAATGAATGTACATGATTCAAAATTAACCGGATTTTAGCGAAACAAAAAATTATTTGAATCTATTTGAAAATATTTTCCCAACAAATCTGAAGAAACCAGATTTCATAGCAGGAATAAAAAGTTATGTCCAGTTGAAAAATTCAGAATAGTCGCTATGGAATTTAGCCTTTAAAAATAGCGATTTTGCAAACGACCTCAGTTTTCGACGAGACCACTTTTGTTGGATCCGGAATGTCAAATTATTGCTAGATTCCAATTTTTATAATTTTTGGAATCAATATGTGAGCGTGGTGGATTTAAACGTGTTTGGTCATTTTAGTTTGAATTTAATCGACTGGAAATTGACCATTTTTCAAACGGTCTCCAAATTTGACGAAATTAGTTTTGTTCGAACGGTATCATCAAAACATAGCCAGATTTATTTTTCTGGATTTTTTGGAGTCTGTATGTGGCTCCAATAAATTGAAATGTACGTTTAAATTAAATATATATTGACTTATATTGTAATTTAAATGAAAACTGATCGAAACAGCCAAATTGGCTTACGATACATATCCCATTGTGTTCGGAATGGGGGTAATTAGTTAACTATGATAGTCGGTGGGTTCAATTTGGAGTTCGAATTTGAAAAGGAACTTTAAGAATAAAAAATGAATTAAATTATACATGGTCAACACCCTCCCCCTTTTTCTCTCTCTCCCCCTCTCACTTCGTTCTGGAAAAATAAAATAAAAACCCGATTCAACCCCGTCGCCCTCTACCCCCAACGTCGCCGCCGCTTTAGGGCGCGCCGCCACCTACCACTCACCGCAGACCCCCTTCCGACCTCTCTCTCCTTCTCCCCTTTCCTTCGATTAACCCCCCACCCCCCAAATCGAATGAATCCACATCCCTTGGCTTCCACCGCCACCCCAGTCAGTTGTCCACGCCCTGAGACTCCGGAGCAGGCGAATGCACCGCCCCACGACGACATGAACCAACCCCCCCCCCTCCCGCCACCTTCTCCTATAAGTTTTAATTTATTTATTTATTTTTATTTACTGTAATTAGTTTATAAAAGTTTTGATTTTTGTTCTTAAAAAGATTTGATTTTTATGTGTTGGACATTAAAATAAAAATACGATTTTTATATGAATGAAGTCGGTTTAAAAATACGATTTTTATATAAATGATGTTGGTTTAAAAATATGATTTTATGTATATAAAAACAGGATTTTTATTTATATTTCTAGCGAATAAAAATATGATTTTTATGTTGAAAGAGAAATCATAAAAATATGATCTTTACATATATGAAATGGCAAGAATAAAAATTTGATTTTTATATATATACAAAGTGATAAAGATTTGATTTTTATACATAGAGCGAAGTGTTAAAAATTTGATCTTTATATGTACAACATTAGCACAAAGATGTGATCTTTATATATGTTGCGATATAACAAAAATGCGATTTTTATTATATGTATAGCGATATAAAAATACGATTTTTATGTATGAAGTGTCGATATAAAAATGTGATTTATATATATAACGTTATGATAAAAAGGTGATTTTTAAAATAAATATAGCGTTGTTAAAAATATAATTTTTAACGTAAACTGCGTGAAACAGATTACGTGGAAATCACGAAGAAGAACATTATATACTGAAAATAAAACCATTCAGAAATAAAGAAAGGAGGAGTGGAAACCCAAGGTGAGAGCTTCTCACTTTAATTATATTTTCTAGTTAAAATATATACTAGGATGCAGACGGTGCTTAGCAGCACCCGATACCGTCGTCCATAGACCATGGACGGCTTGTTTGATTATAATGTGTTGCGAAAATTGATTGTGATGTGAAATGGAATAAAATATTCAGGTGTTGAATAAAATATTTTATAGTTAAAAATATATTTTTTAACGTATATATAAATAAAATAGATATTCATAAACAAATCGGATGATTTGTTTATGTACACACATTTGACGGATATTGATTGGGACTATATATTTTACCCATCGCCCAACTGAACAAATAATAATCAGTGTTTATTGTTTGAAAACCCCACACGGGTATTGGGATGAAATTGGACATACACTAATCCCAATATTTAGTTATATGTCAATCGATTGGTTGACAGGCTGTTGTAAGCGTTAATTTTTTATATTTAACGCTTATGCAGTTGTGTAGTGCACTCTGGATGATGGTTGACTATGTTTGATTATTATTATATACATGTGTGTATGAAATCCACATAAGTAAAATTATATGGTAATTGACTGTGTCTGATTCCAGTTCGGAAGGAACAAATATTTTAAATTAACAAATATTTTAAAATGACGAATAATGAATATTTTAAAATAAATAATATTTTAAAATAATATTCAGTAATGGATCAAAATATGATTTTGATGTCCGATTTGGGATGGACACGAAAATATTTAAATATATAAAGCCGTGTCGATTAGATTAACGCCATTTTGACGTGAACAATATTTATATCGATTTTATTTATTTTTATAATGAATAACGAAAAGGAAGTGAATTCAAAATCTAATGTTTTGAAAATGTTATCATTTATATATTAATGATATTGAATATTCAATTTTGATTTGAAATTGAATATGAAGTTGAAATCGTTTTGAAAACGAATTTAAAACGGTTTATAAAATACGTTTTAAATGGAAATCGACGACGTATATATAATATATATATATATATATATATATTATATATTTAATGGTCTGAATAGAACGCGCCGCGCCGCGGCAGTTCGCGAATTTCGACCATTGACTTCGAATGGACATTACGGGAGATCCAACCGTCGGATTCTCCTAAAACCAGAACCGTTGGATTCGTATCGAAAAGAGCTTTCCAATGAATATAAGGGATTTAAATCTAACGGTTGGATTTGAAATTATGTCCAAATCAAATTTTTGAAAAAGTCGTTGTAAGTGCAGTTCGATGACCGTTTATGGAAATCGAATGTACGGGCCTTGATAAAATTATTAAAAATATCAATATTTAGTGTAAAATCATAATAAATGATTTGGAAAGGATTGGGATGAAAAATTCCATATTTGAAAAGATAAAAATATATTTTTATCGAAATGAACTAGTTATGAACTAGAATTATGAAATCCAATATTTTTAAATAAATAAATTGGATTTGAAATGGTTTTAAAATAACCAGAATTTTCAATATACGAATTGGAATGGATTTGAATCGAAATTATCCTCGGAATATTTCGATGTTGGATTCGGGGTTATACGGATATTGTTATGGTAATTTGGAAGATATATTTTATGTCGTTATTTCCAAAACGATATTTGTTGGTTGCAGAATTTGATATTGAATATAAGCCGGTATAATTTATATTCAGAGCCTTATATTTGATATCAAATTGGATTTTGGGTTTGTCGTGAATGATGTATTAAATAACACTGTTTGTGAACCCCGTGTGAAAATAATAAATCTTTTAATTAAGATTACTGAGGGTTCCAATTAATTTACATTTAATTGGAATGTGAATTGGGTTTATTGTGAACTGTGTTTATAACGACGTTTGTTCTTTAACCCGATTTACAATGAAATGTGATTTGGAATTTAAATATTTTTTATTAAGATTTAACGAGAATTTTCCAAAGTAAAGTTTTCCAATTTAATATATTAAATTGGAATTGAATGGAATTCGATTTGATAATAATCGAAGTGAACTTCTATGGAGGAAGACTGTTAATACATATGGAATGTAAAAGGCTTTGCCGTTATTCCATTTATATTATTAGTCGGATACGGAAATTGATATCGATTATATATTGATTTGTTTTCCGTGAAGATTCCATAATTAATGGAATGTGATCATTTGGGTTTATCGTGAACTATGTTTTAAATGACATTATTTCTTTAACCCAGTTAAAGACAGGATAACATGTCTAACATTGTATTTCAAACTATATGGTTGATCTCTGCTAAATATATGGTCCAACACTTAACAAACCGATCTCTTATTTACATAAGCCACATGGGCTTTAGGTTGTAACAAATCATTGGGCTTTGTTGTTTAGCCCATCTATATGTTTTTCGTTTTTCTTCTGCTATATATATGTATTGTCGGCTGAAGCTATATACAATGTATGAAATCAATATACAATACAAGAGAAAATCATTTACGAATACATAAATTTTTATTATGGTATCAGAGCCCTATAGCCAAACGGCATAATAAAATCATTTTATGATTCAGAAAGAGGGATGATGTGCTAGTCTCCTCAGAAAAATATCATCATAGGAGAGCATCCTTTCCTGATCGTGTAGTGTTTGTTCTTACCAGTTCTGAACAGTGTCGTGCCTGGCTGCAAATCTTGTTCACAGCCGGCTGCATCAGTTCATTTCTTGATCATCAGAGGTTTTTATCTCGTCATTTGATTTCTTTTCGCTGTAAACCAGTGATTCTTGAATCTTTTAGAATCAAGAACTACTGTATATACATTTCTTTCCTCTATTTTCTCTTGAATCGGCTGTCACTACAGTCGCAGCGACCTCGCTACATTCATTGTTCATCACTTATGAAAAAATCATGGGAGAAAGAAGTTCTGAAGTATCCTCTGCACCGACGAGAACAGATCCTAATGGACCAATACCACCTTCTCAGCCCCTTGTAAAGTCAAAAAGCCATGTTATCACCATCCCACTCGACGAAGATAACTTCTTGTTATGGAAATTCCAGATTGAAACAGCCTTGAAGGGATATGGCCTTCAAGATTATGTCAATGGAACCAGAATTATTCCACCTGCAATGATAGTTGATGCACAAAACAACATGGTTAACAATCCTGAATTCATTCACTTTCAAAAACAAGACAACTTACTATCTTCTTGGCTACTGTCGTCAATCAGTGCCAACTTGTTATCACAGGTCATAGGGTGTAAATCATCGCACGAGATTTGGTCAACAATTCAACAAATTTTCAATTCTCAATCTGCAGCAAGAATCATGCACTACAGGAGAGAATTTCAGAATGCAAGAAAAGGAGACATGAGTATGCGTGAGTACATTTCTAAAGTAAAAACCCTATGTGACAAGCTCAAAGCAGTTGGCCACAACATTTCAGACAGTGAACAAATTTTAACGTTGACAAATGGTCTTGATGAAGAATATGAGTCTCTTGTGACCTATATAGCTACACAGCCTATTTTACCAGACATTCAAACAGTTTATTCAGCATTGTTAGCTCATGAAGGCAGGGTGGATCAAAGAAAGGCTGTTCAAAGTGATTTTAGTATAAATCTGGCGTCTAATTCAAGAAATGTTGACCAATCAAGAAGTGTACCTGGCTATGGCAGAGGCAACCAGCAAGGACCAAGAGGTAATCCCAGTCAAAGAGCCAGAGGAAGGGGCAGATCAAACAACAAAAATAGAGCAAAATGTCAGATATGTGACAAGCCAGGACACACAGCCAACAGGTGTTATTTTAGATTTAACACTAATGTCAACAATGTTCAACAAGGTCAAGGTGGCCAAAGAAGCATGAATGCAAATATGGCACAAGTCAATTATCAAGGCAGATCAAATTCTGAAGGTTCTACATCTCAAGCAAGTGGCAGTGATGATAATATAAAGACTGATGACATAAACACTGAAGATTGGTTTCCAGACTCAAGAGCTACAAATCATTTAACCAGCAACCTTCAGAATTTGAATCTTGGTAACAAGAATTATACAGGTACACAAGTTATACATACTTGCAATGGTGAAACTATGAATATATCTCATATTGGGGCAGGGTACATTCAAGGAAAAAGAAAATTGTATCTTAATGACATTCTTAGAGTACCTACTGTTAAGAAAAACCTGATTAGTGTGTCCCAATTTACTAATGATAACAAGGTATATTTTGAGTTTCACCCTCAATATTGCTTAATTAGAGACTTGCTGAGCAAGGACATATTATTACAGGGTGGGCTGAGTAATGGTCTATACAGTTTCAACAACTTGCAACCAAGATTGGGTAAAGAAGATAACACATGGTGCTGCAATGCTAACATTCAAATTAGTAATGTTAATCAGAGTGATTCTGACAGTTCTGAGAGTAACAATTGGGTTCTAAATGATATTAATACTTGGCATTGTAAACTTGAACATCCTAGTTATGATATTGTAATGCAAATATTAAAAGACAATAATATTTCTTTCAAAAACTCACATGTCCCAACTATTTGCTCACATTGTCAACTTGGCAAAAGCCATATATTACCATTTGGAAAATCTGAAACTGTATACTCTAAGCCTCTTGAATTAGTTACAGCAGACTTGTGGGGTCCTGCACCACTATGTTCAAGACAGGGACACAGGTACTATATATCGATTGTTGATGCTTATACCAGGTACACATGGATTTTCTTTCTCAAAGCCAAATCAGATACATACAGTGTAATGTTACAGTTTATGAACTTCATTGAAAAACAGTTAAACTGCAACATTAAAACTGTACAAACAGATGGGGGCAGTGAGTTTTTACCTCTCAAACATGTGTTCAGCCAAAAAGGCATCACTCATAGAATTACTTGCCCATATACATCAGAACAAAATGGCATTGTGGAAAGAAAACATAGACACATTGTTGAAACAAGATTAACATTGTTGTCTATGTCTTCCTTACCTTTGAAATACTGGACTGAGGCATTTAACACAAGTGGTTATTTGATCAACAGGATACCACCCAAAGTTCTACATCACAAATGTCCTCATGAAATTCTGTTTGATAAGAAACCAGATTACAAATTCATGAGAACATTTGGATGCTTGTGTTTTCCATGCCTCAGACCCTACAATAATCACAAACTTTCCTTAAGATCAAGCCCTTGTACTTTTTTAGGCTATGCAGACAATCAAAAAGGGTACAAGTGCTTAGATAAGAAAGGAAAAGTTTTTATATCTAGACATGTTGTTTTTAATGAACAAGTGTTTCCTTTTGCAGAAAAGAAAAACAAAGGTAAAGTTAGTAATGTCCAATCCAAAACCACTGTGGTAACTATTCCTATTTTAACTGAAGACACTTGGCAACATGAGAACAATGTGACGCCTGAAATGACTGTGGCAACTCCCACTGTCTCCAGCACCAGATCTGGGTACAACACAAGTGAACATTTAAGTGAAGAAGACAACCCACACCAAAGTTTTGACAGTGACAACAACAATGGCAACCAGGACCAGGATAGTGAAGATGACTCACCAGACACAGAAAGGGATGAGGATAATGCTCCTAAGCAGCCACTTGGACATCATATGACTACAAGAGCCAAGAGTGGCATTTTTAAACCAAAAATATACAATGCAACTACAGAGGATGCAGACACTATTGAACCACTCACATATGAAGAGGCAGTCAAACATGAATCCTGGCGCAAGGCCATGAATGAGGAATATGAAGCATTGACAAGAAACAAAACATGGGACCTTGTCAATATACCAAAAGGACAAAATATTGTGGGATGTAAGTGGATTTATAAATTGAAGAAAGATGCTGAAGGAAATATAATCAAACACAAGGCTAGGCTGGTTGCAAGAGGTTTTCACAAAAATATGGATTTGATTTTAATGAGACTTTTTCCCCTGTTGTTAAACCGACCACCATAAGAGTTGTTCTAACCATAGCTATTCAGAATGGATGGGATATAAGAGAATTAGATGTGTGTAATGCATTTCTAAATGGAGAATTACAGGAAAAAGTCTACATGCATCAGCCAAAGGGTTTTGAATATAGAGGCAAAGAAAATCATGTTTGTCAATTAAACAAAGCCATTTATGGTCTGAAACAAGCCTCAAGAGCTTGGTATGTCAAATTAAAAAATACCCTGGCAGATATGGGTTACATAGCCACTAAATCTGATAATTCTTTATACATCAGAATCCACAATCAAAAATATGTATACATACTTGTCTATGTTGATGACATTCTCATAACAGGAAATGATAGCACAGAGATCAACAGAATTATATTGCATCTAAATAAAAATTTTGCTATAAGAGACATGGGAGAGGTGGACTATTTCCTAGGCATTCAAGTTCAAAGAAATTCGGATTCAGAAATATTCTTGTCTCAAAGGAAATACATATGTGAGATTCTCAAAAGAGCTAATATGGATCAAGCCAAATCTATTTCTACCCCCATGACAAGTAATCTAAGATTATCAAAACACAGGGGTGATAGCATAGACAACAGCAAACAGTACAGAAGTATTGTTGGAGCACTACAATACCTAACTATCACAAGACCTGAAATCTGTTTTAGTGTAAATAAGGTTTGTCAGTTCATGGCTAACCCTTTAAGTGAGCATTGGAAATCTGTCAAGAGAATTTTACGTTATTTACGTGGAACTATGGACTATGGACTTACAATTAAAGCAGGAAAAGACATGAATTTGAGTTCTTACAGTGATGCAGACTGGGCCAACGACCCAGATGACCGGAGATCCACTTCTGGCTATTGTTTGTTCATGGGATCGAATCCAGTCTCGTGGTGCACTAAGAAGCAGCCTACTGTCTCCAGATCGAGTACCGAGGCAGAGTACAGAGCGATTGCATCGGCTACAGCTGAAATCATTTGGGTTGAAACCCTAATCAATGAATTAGGGTTTCCGTCCACAAAGAAACCAGTGCTCTGGTGTGACAATAAAAGCACCATCGCCTTGTCTAAGAATCATGTACAACACTCAAGGATGAAACACATAGAGATTGATCTATACTTCATCAGAGAGCGAACGAAAGCTGGAAATCTTGCAATCAAACACGTGCCAGCTTTCTATCAAATAGCAGATATCTTTACTAAAGCATTATCAAGTAAAAACTTCGAAAGATTAAGATGCGAGCTGAGAGTATTTGGTGGCAGCGCAGAAATGCAGACATTAAAACCCTAGATCGGTTTGAGGGGGCGAGTTAAAGTATATGGTCCAACACTTAACAAACCGATCTCTTATTTACATAAGCCACATGGGCTTTAGGCTGTAACAAATCATTGGGCTTTGTTGTTTAGCCCATCTATATGTTTTTCGTTTTTCTTCTGCTATATATATGTATTGTCGGCTGAAGCTATATACGATGTATGAAAACAATATACAATACAAGAGAAAATCATTTACGAATACATAAATTTCTATTATATACATTTACCTATACTATTGAACACACACACACACACTGTTATTGGATCCCTTCATGAAAACTGGTAATCTCTTCATAAAAACTGGTTCGTTGATCGCCGAATATGTAAAAAGTGAGTTGTTATGTATTTGATATGTGCGGCTCATCATGATAGTATTGAAATCCCCACTGTTACTAGAACCAAACTGTTCGGTTTCAGCTAAGACACTCTAAAAATGCACACTGTGTATACGTGTTAAACCGTTCACTCTGTTTTGTTCCAATTTCTTACATCTGGTTACTTGGAGCAAGGTTAGACTTTGGTTTGGAAAAGTATCATTTAGGCTGGTTGTATAACAGTAAATCTATCAAAATTTATATGTTATATATATATATATATATATATATATATATATATATATATATATAGACACACACACATATATGTCTTTCAAATATATAAACAGTAAAGGATGTGTTAAAACATGGTTCTCTTTACTGTGAATTGAAACAAGAAATGCTTGACCAACTCGAGTAAACTGGACATATATATCAGTCCTGGAATAAGATACAGTAAAGTAAAAGATTGAATATATTTCAAATATAAAAGAACTGAGTTTTGCCTCGGCCTCGAAATTTGGGGTATCGGTTTTCACGGCGATAAACTATGACAACACATGTTGACTGAGTGTCGAGCAACACGGGCAGAGTATGGCACCGGAAAAACATGGCGAGAGTTTGATGTTGATCAAATGTTGGGTGTTAATGGCGTAAATCGATTCCTTTGCACGTAAGGATGTTTCGGCAAAGTCCCGTCGACGTATCCGTTTCCAAAACAGAGCGTCGAAGGGCGTCCGAGTGAGAGACGGCTTCAGTTCAGATCGTGCTCATGTCGGAGTAGTAAAGAGGCTTGGGTACGGACCATTTCGTGTGTGCATGTGCACGCAAAAACAGTGCAGAGTGAACCTTGTTCCTTTAGTTGGGTTCTGTAAGAGTAGAAGAAATGTTTGGGGAACAAAATTTGAATATAAGAGTGGTGCACCGTAACTATGGTTAAGGGTAAGAATGTTTTTAAGGACAGTAGCAGTCATGGCCATGAAGTTGCCGTGTGGCAGCAGTACAGCTTTCACCCTGTCTGTCGTCCCTGATGAAAATTATATCACTTCTCCATCCATTTAAAATACATCCATATTTTCACTATTGTTATCATACAGCCTGCGAACTCGAAGTCTATGTCTTCTAAAAGCACGGGGTTAAGGTTGTTGGGTAGTTTAGATGAATAAGATGAAGAAGCAAAGGCTATTTTGGGGTTGACGAGAGTGAGCAAGTGTGAGATTTCTTTAGGGCTGGAAATGGGATTGGCAGAGGAAATAACAACAAAGGAGTGGGAACAAAATAGGAAGAACAATAGCAGGCACGTAAGAAAATAAAAGTTAGGAAGTGAGAACAAGTTTGGAGTACTGATTTACACAAGCAGGTTTCGGCAACTTCAAAATATAAAGGGTATGTGGCTTTTAAGTGAGGAGTTGGGCTGAGTTGGGCCACACAGGTTTAATCAAAAGCAAAATTTATATAGAAAAGGATAGTGGGCTGAGATGGGCCGCAAGAAATAAAAATAAAACATTTTCAAAATAAAAAAACCAGGCGAGGAAATTGGGTCTGCGGAAAAGGGGATTTGGGCTAGAGTAATTTAGTAAAAGTAACGGGCCTAGTGGCCGTGAACTTAGGCTCTACAAATTTAGATAGAAAAGGGAAGTTAAATCTTAATTAAATTCAAAACATTTGTGTTTAAATAAAATTCTAATAGCCTAATCATTTTGTTCAATAATTTATTATCATAACCTTGCTTAATTTATAATAATAAAATAAGCGGTGTATAGAAAGATCTAATGTGAAGTAGATTTTATATATATACTTATATATATATATATATATATATATATATATATATATATATATATATATATATATTTACATAAGTTATATTAGTTCAATCTTAATTATTCATGTGAATAATTCAGTTTAAATAAAAAAAGGGAATAAATTATCGAATCATTTCAAAACTAAGAAATGAATAAAATTGATGTGTTGTATTACAGTCAATGATCTACTACAACGAAAGGAAGGTGATTAACGGTCGATGACAAAATTCAAATGTTTTGAATAAACATCAATGTATTATTTTATCGACTTAAGTCGATAAATCTTTTCAATACCATTGCATGATTAAATTAACGACAAATAAAAGTGAATATCAAAGATCAAATTTAATATTATAATCTGATCCATTTAAGTATCACTTACCCCTAAAAGATATTAACGTCGATTGTTTCGAAGAGTTCGGAATATAGATTCCACTTCGATTTGATCTTTACGTTGCAAGACGAAGATTACCAATGATAATAAGAGATAAAGTTATTCAATAATCGTTTTATAATTCCTAGATAGAAATTGCTTAAGATGGGTTTATAAAATAATATCTTCGGTTTGCCCAGTCCCAGGACAACTTGTATGGACGAATGTCTGACAAAGTATTCTTAACTAATCACGTACGTTAATCTTTTCAAACGTAGTTATGAGTGGCAGAGGAATTTGTTTCTCTTGCTTTATACTCATGATATATTTTTGAAGAAGTCAATTAGTAATTAGCGGGTTTTGACGATGTGACATTCAAAGCAAATTAAAAGTGTTGTCAAGGTAAGTTTAGCCTCAAGCTTCACAATCAGGAAATGACAAAAATCGGGCAGGCAGCATGGCTATGTGGGTAGCTCCCATTAGGGTGTATTTTTACCTATCTAGAGATATTCCTTTTGTTCTTATTCTATCGATGCTGTCCTATTCGGGAAATGGTTGCCGTACACAACCATTGGTGATATTAATTCGATGCACTCAAGAGAAATGAGTGGCCGGTCATGTGTGGCTGGGTTACAAGAAGTTCTTGTTGAACCCAGTGTATTCCTCTCTAGAGATACACTATCAGAAGGTGGTTCCATAACTTGTCATAATTGGGAATCCATTATCAATAGTGTCAAGCGGTTTAGTTTGTATATTATGTAAGTAGAATGTGAGATGAAAACATTCTACTAGATTTTAATTTATTTGTGGAAACCCTAGACATTATCATAATATCTGATTTAAAAATACAAGTTGTTTGATTCTCATAAGGTAAAAACCCGTTCCGTATTTACGGCGTGGTATTATGAGTATGATTTTATTTCTTATCTTGTTTTAAAATCGTTTACTCACACCAGTCCTCGACCGACCCATAGTTTATTTTTATTTTTGTTTTCCTTAAACTCTTGGGTATTCATAACACTTGTTATGGGTAGACAAGTGATCCAGGTCTTGATTTAACTTTTGGAGTAGCTGGATGGGAAGGATCTGAATGTTGGCTTATCTATGTATAATTATCTGCAAGTTGTTTTATCCATGATGTTATGTATAAAATTTTACAAGTTAGTATCACAAATGTTAAGTATGTAATTTGTGATGACATGTATCTGTATGTATGATGTACTCTAATGTACATGACTTATGATATGTAATATTTTGGGGTTATTATGTTATGTTCAAGTTCCGCTGTGAGAATTTGATGTTTTTTGTAGTTTTTATCTTCGATCTATCTTTTATTCTTATATAATGTTACAACTTCCGAGGTGTTTGAATGTTGGGTTGTTACAGTTGGTATCATTGCGGGTTTGAAGGATAATTTGCAAGTAAAGATGATTGGGCTTCTGAAGAGTCCATTTATTGATTTAATAGACATGGCAATTAGTTATGAAGCACTTGATACAAAGAATCCAGTAGCGAAGGCACAAACAGGAGAAGTCAGTTGAGAAAATACCCTGAAGAGGAAGTTAATCCGAATTGGAAGGGAAAAGGAAATAAGGGGGAAAAGACTAAAGAACATTTCAAGGATACAATATGCCACAACTATAAAGAAAAGGGACACATCGCTAGGTTCTGTAAGAAGCCGGCAGTGAAAAAGGCACAGCAACCTCAGCGTCAGCGTCAACAGCATCAACAACCGCAAGGACCTGGAAATGCCATGGATATGAAGACTCTATGCTTTAATTGTCATCAACCTGGACACCTGATCAAAGATTGTCCACTTATGAAGAGGGCACATCAAACCAAGTTTACGCTATTAAGAATGAAGCATCGACTTCTAAGGAAGTGAGAGGGAAGAGATTTCTAGAAGGTACCTTAAATTTAAATGGAATTGATGTTCATGTTTTATTTGACACCAGTGCCTCGCATAGTTTCATTTCATCTGGCACCATAGGAAAATTTCAACTTATCCCAAAAAATTCCCCAAATCCGATTTACGTATCTGATCCCATTGGCGAAAAGACAGAACTAAAAATGTTTTGCGATAACATAGCCCTCTCATATCTTTCACATTTCTTCCTGTTTGATTTCTATGTTTTGGATTTTAAAGGGTTTAATTTTAGACTCAGTTTAGACTGGTTGAGTAAATTTCAAGCTAAGATAAAATGCGACAAAGAAATCGTAACTCTAATAATTAGTAATGGAAGAAAAGCTAGGATACCGTGTGGGAAACCCGGTATTCATACTTGTTGTTTCTTGTATGCCTTGGAAGCACCACAAGAAAATCTGGAGACAATAGAAATAGTCAGAGATTTCTCTGACATATTTGCAGAGGTTACCAGTTTACCTCCACATCGCAAAATAGAGTTCCGAATCGATTTAATTCTAAGAGCAAGGCCGTTAGTTCAACCTAAGAGACGAATGGCACCAAGAGAAGTCAAGGAACTTGAGGAGCAGACTCAAGATTTATTGGCTAAAGGATTAATCATACCAAGTTTTTCAAGCTGGGGTTCAGCAGTAGTTTTGGTGGTTAAGTATGAAGGGTCACTAAGATTGTGTGCTGACTATAGAGAGTTAAATAAAGTGACAATTAGAAATAAATATCCTTTACCTCGAATCGACGATCTTTTCGATCAATTAAATGGAGCTACAGTATTTTCCCAAATGGATTTAGCATTAGGTTTTCACCAGTTAAGAATTTATGAAGATAGTATTCCTTTAACTGCCTTCAGAGGACCAAATTTCTTTTATGATTGGTTAGTAATGCCATTTGGACTAACCAATGCACTGACATATTTTTTTGACCTGATGAACCGTGTCTTTAGGGAAATTCTAAACAAATTTGTCCTAATTTTTGTTGATGATATCCTAATTTATTCAAAGGCTGAAGAAGAACACCGATATCATCTTAGAGTAGTATTGGAAACTCTAAGGAAGCATGTATTAAAGGCAAAGTTTTCCAAATGCCATTTCTGGCGATCTGAAGTGAGATTCTTAGGGCATATTGTGAATGGAGATGGTATCTCTGTGGACCCAATCAAAGTAGAAGCAGTGCAAGAGTGGAAACAACCCCGAACGCTGACGGAAATCCGTAGTTTCCTAGGATTGGCAGGATACTACATGAGATTCATCCAGGATTATTCTAAGATATCCTCTCATCTAACTAAGTTAACTAAGAAGGGTGAGAAATTTATTTGGACTCCGAAATGCGAAGAGGCTTTCAAGGAATTAAAGGAGAAGTTAACGGAAGCACCAGTTCTACCTGTTCTCGACGGAAAGAGTGGATTTACAATATATACTGACACTTGTGGAGATGGAATTGGCACAGTCTTAATGCAGAATCGACGTGTAATTGCGTATGCTAGTAGACAATTGAAACTACACGAGAAGAATTACGCTACACATGATTTAGAACTTTTGGCAGTTGTCTTTGCATTGAAGATGTGGAGACATTATCTATTTGGAGAGAAGTTCGAGCTTTTACAGACCACAAACCATTGAAGTATTTGTTCACTCAGAAATATCTAAATCTAAGGCTACAAAGGTGGTTAGAGTTCCTTGCAGCATATAACCTGGATATTATTTACACGCCAGGAAAAGCTAATGTCGTGGCAGATGCTCTGAGCAGAAATGCAATCTTATCTCTTCTGGAAGTTACTCCGAAACTTCAAGGAAGAATATGGAGAAACCAAAGAAGGGATGCTATCCTAGAAAAATCAATTCAAGGGGTTATAAAGAAAAAGGGGTCAGAATTTGAATTGGATAATCAAGGTGTTCTCAGGATAAATGGAAGACTGTGTGTTCCTAATATTGACGGGCTAAGGCAAAAAGTGTTAACCGAATGCCATAAATCAAAGTTAAGTATTCACCCAGGAGTTCACAAGATGTACAAAGACATAAGACGTGTATTTTGGTGGCCTGGAATGAAGAAGGATATTTTGACTCATGTGAACAAGTGTTTATGTTGGCAGCAAATCAAAGGTGATCATCAGAAAGCAACGGGATCACTGCAACCGTTAGAGATTCCAAATTGGAAATGGGAAATGATATCAACGGATTTTATCAATGGTTTACCCAAGACTAGAAAGGGATATGAGGGATTTTGGGTTATAGTAGAAAGACTAACGAAGAGTGCACATTTCATTCTGGTGAAACCGACACGAACTACAGCTTCGCTAGCCGAGATTTTTATGAGAGAGATTGTGAGAATACATGGAGTTACAGTAAGTATTGTAGGCGATAAAGATCCCATTTTTTACTAGTAAATTTTGGGAAGCGCTTCAAACAACTTTGCATACCAAGCTGAATCTGAGCACAGCTTACCATCCTCAAAAATACGACCAAACAGAGAGGGTGAACCGGATATTAAAAGACCTGTTAAGAGCATGTATTCTTGACTTTGGTGGATCATGGGAAGATCACTTGCATCTAGTATAATTCTCCTACAACAACAGCTATCAAGACAGTATAGGTATGGCACCTTACGAAGCTCTCTATGGAAGACCATGTAGATCGCCGACTTGTTGGGTTGAGTCTGGTAATAAACTTGTTCTCGGTCCGGATATGATCCGAGAGGCAACGAAGAAGGTTGAGTTAGTTAAGAGTAGGATGAAAGAGTCCCAGGATCGATAGAAGAGCTACGCAGACAGGAGACGAAGGGATCTTAATTTTTCTGTTAAGATCTTGTGTTTGAGACGATTGCACCTATCAAAGGAGCAATCAGATTTGGTAAAATAGGGAAGTTAGCTTCACGATCTGTAGGAAATTTCTGTGTTATTGAGAAGATTGAATCTCTTGCCTATCGAGTGGAATTACCAGAAAGGATGGCAGGGATTCACAATGTTTTTCATGTGTCCCATCTTCGGAAGTGTTTCCACGACCCATCTTTGATTTTGGAACCATATGTTCAGGAAGATCTTGAGATAGAACCAGACATGACTGTGATTCGATATCTAGTCTATGTAGTTGATAAAGAAGAGAAGCGATTCCAGAGCAAGGTTGTGAAGCTACTCAAGATACAATGGAGCGAGAACCCAAAGGACTGTACTTGGGAGACGGAGAAGCACGTCAAGGAGTTTTATCCGAACTTTGTTATGAACTAAGTGTTGGTTTATTATATGTTTGATTAGATATTATCGTATGCTGGATGTTTTCATATGTATTGTTTTGGATGTTACCCTATGTTGGAAATGAAATCATGGACTTTTCATTTTATCAGCATGTGTTTTTGAGGATTTAGTTATTCTTAGGACTTATGAACTTTTACAGTTTATTTTCACTTTATGATACTTATTCCTTATTATCAGATGGCACCCATGTTCAAAAAGACTGCTAGGAAGAAGCTGACCCCCTTACAGATACCGAGGCTCCGTGCTAGTATCCATATTCATCAGGTAGCAGATTCCAGCGATAGGACTGAGACAGTACAGCCCCGTGATGATGAGGGTAGAGACATGGATTCAGACGAGTCCGACGCAGGCCATGCAGAGCCTATGTCAGAGGAGGAGAGCATGGATTTTTCAGAGGACCAGGATGATGCAGAGGACGAGGTAGGCCAATAGATAGGTTATGATGGTGATGGAGAGGGTGATGACAATAGCGATGATGATGCCGACTCGGATATGGGATTGGAGGAGATAGAGGAATACAAAAAGATGGAGGAGGAGGAAGAGTCTGAAGAAGAAGAGGAGGTCATACCGGAACCGATGCAGGTCGACCCAGTAGTAGAGACACCACCAGTGGAGCCAGACGACCAGTTGACTGCCCTGTGGGTGCAGATTATACTCGAGTTGTTGGAGTTCCATGCACAAGGGGATAGTCAGGAGTTTACATGGGACTTTGCTTATCCGGACATGATGTTGTAACCACCTTCACATGTCGAGGTCATCTACATATCAGATGATGAGGAAGCGAATGAGGAAGACGAGGTAGTGGGAGTAATTTACATCTCATACGATGAGGATGTGGATGAAGAAGACGAAGTTAGTGGAGGTCATTAACATCTCTGATGACGAAGTGGATGACTTGATTGAGATCAGTAGTGATGACTTCGAGTAGGATAGTATGTTATGTTTGTACATAGGGGCTTTTGTCTGACTATAACTCGAGCTAGTCGAGTATAGCACTTATTATCATACTATCTGTAGTAACTGGTATGATGGTTTATGACATATCACATTTTGGCTGTTGTTTACAAAATTCGAGGACGATTTTTTTATAAGGTGGGTAGATTGTAATGTCCCGGATTTTTAAACTAAATATTTCTAAAAACCGTAAATCAATGATTTCATTAATAACTAATTTAATTAATGAAATTGATCCCATTCATGTCAATAAGAAAATGTAACTAACTTTTTCTTCATGCATATACATCTGTTTATGAGAATTGTTAAATTTTGTATACATGTCATTTTGATAATGTGTAAGCAAACCTCTTAGTTAACATACTAAGTAAAATCCATTGTATTTAGAAACAAAATTACTTAAGTAAAATTCTAAACAATTACTTCATGCCTAAGGAAGTATTGACAAGAACCATGACACTTAAGTGTTTAGAACAAGATTTGATGGAAGCTTAGTTTGCTTCCTTTCATGAAAGACTAGACACTATTTTCCAGGGAACATTTAATGCAAGTTACTTAACAACTAAGATTTGTATTTAAAAGCAAAACATATAATATGTGGAAATTGAACCTCTGCCGAATGATGACAAAATGAATAGAGCATCTAGCTGTTTGGGAGCACAATCCTATTTGTTTCACCAAAGTGTGTAAGAAGAAGGATTTATTTATTACCATAAGGACCAAAGCATTTACTATTTTTGTCAAAACTAAAACAAGAGTGGATAGTAAAGACTTTGTAGTTTGTTGTGTATTTAGTACACAAAGATAAGCAATGCGCAGGATATTCTTGGACAAAACTAGGCATCAAGTAGGAGAACCCTTTCATTCTTAACATCAGAACATCTAGCATTGAATGCACCTCATTTATTTAATATTATTTTCGTGTCTATAAATAGGTAGCATGCTTTCATAAATTGTGCACCATACTTTCGATCTAAGCATACACAGGGAATTTTTATTTCACAACAGGAAAAGAAAAGTGAGTAAGCACTCACTTCTTTATTGTTAAAAACCATGCAAGTATGCACTCACTACTATGCTATGTTTGCTAAGCTTTCATTCAGTAAACCTTACTACTGGACCCAAATATTTGATCACATTTAAAGTAGATAATATGTTTGCCTGTAGAAACTATGCAAGTTATTTCTATATGTGTTGTGTTTTAGAACTGAATTACTAAACCATGCTAAAATCATATATGTTTATAACATATACATTGTTTAAACCTGTACATTTACCTATACTATTGAACACACACACTGTTATTGGATCCCTTCATGAAAACTGGTGATCTCTTCATAAAAACTGGTTCGTTGATCGCCGTTTATGTAAAAAGTGAGCTGTTATGCATTTGATATGTGCAGCTCATCATGATAGTATTGGAAACCCCACTGTTACTAGAACTAAACTGTTTGGTTTCAGCTGAGACACTCTAAAAAAATGCACACTGTGTATACTTGTTAAACCATTCACTCTGTTTTGTTCCAATTTCTTACTTCTGGTTGCTAAGAGTAAGGTTAGACTTTGGTTTGGAAAAATATCAATAAGGTTGGTTGTATAATAGTAAATTTATCAACATTTATGTGTTATATATATATGTCGTTTAAATATACATAGTAAAGGATGTGTTAAAACAGTATTCTCTTTACTGTGAATTGAAACAAGAAATGCTTGACCAACTCGAGTAAATCGGACATATATATCAGTCCTGGAATAAGATATAGTAAAGTAAAAGATTGAATATATTTCAAATACAAAGAACTGAGTTTTGCCTCGGCCTCGGAAATTGGGGTATCGGTTTTCACTACGATAAACTATGATGACACATGTTGACCGGTTGTCGAGCAACTCGGGGAAGAGTACGGCATCAGAAAAACATGAAGAGAATTTGAGGTTGATCAAATGTTGGGTATTAAAGGCGTAAATCAATTCCTTTGCGTGTAAGGATGTTTTGGCAATGTCCCGTCGACGTATCCGTTTCCATAATAGACTGTCGAAGGGCGTTCGAGCGAGAGACGGCTTCAGTTCAGATCGTGCTCATGTCGGAGTAGTAAAGAGGCTTGGGGACGGACCATTTCGTGTGTGCATGTGCATGCAAAAACAGTGCACAGTGAACCTTGTTCCTTTAGTTGGGTTCTGTAAGAGTAGAAGAAATGTTTGGGGAACAAAATTTGAATATAATAGTGGTGCACCGCTGCAATATTAAGGGTAAGAATGTTTTAAGGACATTAGCAGTCATGGCCATGAAGCTATCATGTGGCAGCAGTGCAACTTTTACCCTGTCTGTCGTCCCTGATGAAAACTGTATCACTTCTCCATCCATTTGACATACATCCATGTTTTCACTGTTGTTATCATACGAGCCTTCGAACTCGAAGTCTATGTCTTCTAAAAGCACGGGGTTAAGATTGTTGGGTAGTTTGGATGCGTAAGCAGAAGAAGCAAAGGCTGTTTTGGGGTTAACGAGAGTGAGCAAGTGTGTGATTTCTTGAGGGTTGGAAATGGGATTGGCAGAGGAAATAACAACAAAGGAGTGGGAACAAAATAGGAAGAACAATAACAGGCACGTAAGAAAATAAAAGTTAGGAAATGAGAACAAGTTTGGAGTAATGGTTTACACAAGCAGGTTTCGACAACTTCAAAATATAAAGGATGCATGGCTTTTAAGTGAGGAGTTGGGCTGAGTTGGGTCACGCAGGTTTAATCAAAAGTAAAATTTATATAGAAATGGATAGTGGGCTGAGATGGGCCGCAAGAAATAAAAATAAAACATTTTCAAAATAAAAGAACCAGGCCAGGAAATTGGGCCTGCGGAAAAGGGGATTCGGGCTAGAGTAATTTAATAAAAGGAACGGGCCTAGGGGTCGGGAAATTAGGCTCTAAAAATTTATATAAAAAAGGGAAGTTAAATCTTAATTAAATTCAAAACATTTGTTTTTAAATAAAACTCTAATAGCCTAATCATTTTGTTCAATAATTTATTATCATAACCTTGCTTAATTTATAATAATAAATTAAGCGGTGTATAGAAAGATGTAATGTGAAGTAGATTTTATATATACATACGTTTATATATATTTATTTACATAGGTTATATTAGTTCAATCTAAATTATTCATGTGAATAATTCACCTTAAATAAAAATGGGAATAAATTATCAAATCATTTCAAAACTAAGAAATGAATAAAAATTGATGTGTTGTATTATAGTCAATGATCTACCGCAACGAAAGGAAGGTGATTAACGGTCGATGACAAAATTCAAATGTTTTGAATAAACATCAATGTATTATTTTATCGACTTAAGTCGATAAATCTTTTCAATATCATAGCATAATTAAATTAACGAAAAATAAAAGTGAATATTAAAGATCAAATTTTATATTATAATTTGATCCATTTAAGTATCACTTTCCCTTAAAAGATATTAACGTCGATTGTTTCGAAGAGTCCGGAATATAGATTCCACTTCAATTCGATCTTTACGTTGCAAGACGAAGATTACCAAAGATAATAAGAACGAAGTTATGCAAGAATTGTTTTATAAATCCTAGGTAGAAATTGCCTAAGATGGGTTTATAAAATAATATCTTCGGTTTGTCCAGTTCCAGCACAACTTGTATGGACGAATGTCTAATAGAGTATCCCTAACTAATCATGTACATTGATCTTTTCAAACGTAGTTATGAGTGGCAGAGGAATTCGTTTCTCTTGCTTTATACTCATGATATATTTTTGAAGAAGTCAATTAGTAATTAGCGGATTCTAACGATGTGACAATCAAAGAAAATTAAAAGTGTTGTCAAGGTAAGTTTAGCCTCAAGCTTCACAATCAGGAAATGACAAAAATCAGGCAGGCAGCATGGCTATGTGGGTAGCTCCCATTAGGGTGTATTTTCACCTATCTAGAGCTATTCCTTTTCTTCTTATTCTATTGATGCTGTCCCATTCAGAAAATGATTGCCGTACATAAACATTGGTGATATACATTTGATACACTCAAGAGAAATGAGTAGTCGATCATGTGTGGCAAGGTTACAAGAAGTTTTTGTTGAACCCAGTGTATTCCTCTCTAGAGATACACTATCGGAAGGTGGTTCCATACGTTGTCATAGTTGGAAATCCATTATCCATACGTGTCAAGCAGTTTTGTATGTATATTATGTAAGTAGAATGTGAGATGAAAACATTCTACTAGATTCTAAATTATTTGCGGAAACCCTAGGCATTATCATAATATCTTATTTAAATATACAAACTGTTTGATTCTTATAAGGTAAAAACCCGTTCCGTATTTACAGCGTGGTCTTATGAGTATGATTTTATTTCTTGCCTTATTTTAAAATCGTTTACTCACACCAGTCCCCGACTGACCTAAAGTTTATTTTTTTGTGTTTTCCTTAAACTCTTGGGTATCCATAACACTTGTTATGGGTAGACAAGTGATCCAGGTCTTGACTTAACTTTTGGAGTAGTTGGATGGGAAGGATCTAAATGTTGGCTTATCTATGTATAATTATCTCCAAGTTGTTTTATCCATGATGTTATGTATAATATTCTGCAAGTTAGTATCACAAATGTTAAGTATGTAATTTGTGATGACATGTATCCGTATGTATGAATTACTCTAATGTACTTGACTTGTGATATGTAATATTTTGGGGTTATTAAGTTATGTTCACGTTCCGCTGTGAGATTCTGATGTTTTATGTAGTTTTTATCTTCTATCTATCTTTTATTCTTATATAATGAAACAACTTCCAAGGTGTTCGAAAGTTGGGTCGTTACATATCCCGTCGTGAGTTACCCCAGTCCAAGCCGCACCCCGTCGAACTTGCATGTGGGTGTCGCTCTTCTGCCATGACATTTGTGTTCAAGTCGTGGCTTTGTGCGTGTGCACTTTTGTGCGTGCGTTATTGTTTGGTTGTGTGAGTGTGTGCTGTTTTATTTGCATCTGAATTGTTTTGTGTGTTTGAATATTATATTATATGCGTTCATGTGTGTAATATGTAAATCTTTTTCTGAATTATCCTTTTCATTTGAATCCATCCTCCTTTGTTGATCCTCTTTGATTAGGTTCTTTCGTTCGTTCAGCTTTTAACTCGAATCCAATAACTTATCCTTGTCCATAACAAGGTATGAAATTATGATACATATTTTTGGAAGATGTATATTTGAAAATAACATTTTTCTATGGTAATACCAATAATTTGAAAGGATTTGACGTTTATATTTTTTTATAAACCATGTATTTGATAAGATTTTAAGATGTAGATTTTGTAAGAAAATGATTTTATCGTGGTTGACATATATAATGGTATTTTTATAAATGTATGTAAATATGGGAATTTATAAATTTAAATGGGTTTCTAAAGAATTTAACTTGCGATGTATATATATGCTAAACTTATGGAATTAAACAAGTTTTATAAGTTTGAATATAGATAACATGGGTTTGATAATTTTTGGGAATTATTTTGAAATTTAAATCCTTTTGAAGTCCCCACTTTTCGAATCCGTTCTCTTCGATGGCTTTTTTTATTAAGGTCTTCTTAGATTTGAATCTCGATCCCATTTGAAATCCATCTTCGGGTTGTCGCGGTTTTTCGAGAAATATGAGTGTAATATAAATGAATTAATAAAATTAATTATTCACTTATTGAATTTGAATCAAATATTTGGGAAATACTCATAGTAAGAACAGATGGTTATTGAAATTTAGGAAGTGTTAATGTATGTTGAATGGATGAATGAATTGAAGAATGTTAAGCATTTGAGATAAAATAAAAAGTATATATTGCAAATAAAGACAAGTTGTGGAATAAAATGATTTACTTATAACTAAGAAGATTGTTTGACTAAACCTTGAGAATTTTGTTCCAGAATACTTTGAAATTGATTTTTAAAGTTTTGGAAAAAGTACTAGCAGTATATACAAGTATTTTCGAATAAAATTTTTGAAGTGATTTTATGAAAGGTTTTCAAAAAGGAAAATATATGAATGGAGAACCCACTTTTGTCGTTAGAAAACAATTTCAATGATAATTTTACTTCATTGGATTTTATTCTCGAGTCTCAAAGTGGGGGAGACCATTTGGTAGCTATGCTACTTGTTTATTTGATTTGTGAAACATGATTTGATATACACATATATGCATATTTTGAATGATTGAAAGAAAATATGGAATTGATTCTCAAGTTTAGTCGAATGATAATCCTATGTATTATGATAATGAAATTGTACATCTTGCGATGTTTTGATAAGAAATGACTGGACTCATGATTTCAAATTATTGAATTGAAAAAGGGATATTTTATAAGTTCGAAAATTTGAATTACCTTGAATAAAATTTTGTTTAAGGAGTATTTTAACAAAAGTAATAATCGTGAAAACTTATTTTAACGTTACTTTTAGAATCAAAGGGTTTTGATATTAATATTTAAACTTAGATTAATGTTTTAAAATATTCAAATCGAAGGTAAGAATTTAACTTAACTAATTCGATGCTTGACCTTGATTTATTGAAATTTAGTTAGTATGTTATAATTGAAAGTAAATGCAAAACTTGAATGGTGCTTAAATAAAATTTAAATTGGTTAACATGGTGACTCTATTAAGTATACTGGTCTAATAGATTAAAAGTTAAAATTTAACTTATGAAGAATTCATTTAAGCGATGAACTTGATATTTAGAAATTCCAATGTTGGTTAAAAATCAATAATATGGAATGACTGAAGAATTCAAACTTCAAATGAAAGTTGAAAATGAGAAATTAAATGAGAAATTTGAATTGTGATCTATATTGAACACTTGGTTCAAACTAAAAAGTTTTCAATTGAATTTTTAGTTAAATTTGAGTTTGACTTCGACATCGGAATCTATGTTAGATAAAATTTGAAATGGTCAGAAAATTAGATCGGATTGGAGCAATTCTTGAAATTAGTATTATTTATTATATGCTTTACCATTGTTTTATTGTACTAAAAGTTTTAAATTTGTCTATTTTATTCGGTTATTCTATACCAAGTCCATTTTTGATTCTGAATAATTTTTGCAAACTTATTTTTTATCGAAACCTATCTATTTTTATTCAAACCTATTTTGTCAAACCTATTTACTTAAACTACTTAAACTATTTTCCAAAAATCTTATTTATTCAAACCTATTTATTTAAGACTTACTATTTAAACTATTTTGTATCTAACTATTTTGAGAAATATATATATTTCTGATCCGAGCAATTTAAATCCGAATTGATTGAATGTAAAGATTCAATTGAATAATGAAAATTATGATATGTAACCCAAATCGAATTTGAAGTTTAAAAATGAATTGATTGTGAATATGAACTAGATTTGGAATGATTTTGAATATTCAAATTGATTGTAAAATCAAAATAGAATTGATTTTGAAACGGAAATTTCGAGAATCTTTGACTTAAATCATTTGATATGAGGTTTCCGAAACTTATATATATATATATATATATATATATATATATATGAAAGATTTATATAAGAATTATGATTAATTCGAAAGTTATTGATTTGGAATGTAATCGATTTAAAATGAAACCTTATACAATGTAATTTATATAAGAACTAGTATTTTTTGCCCGCTTGCTGGGCATTAAAATTTATGTTACTAAAAAAAAATTTTAATGATTAAATATTAAAAATAAAAGAAAAATAAACTGTTGTAATTAATATTAAATAGTTATATATATATATTTAAATATTATGATTTATGCGGCAACAATAATAAATTGTTCTGTTGTTCATCCAAAAATAATTTTGTCATGGATGATTATTTTAATTAATTGTTCTGTTATCCAAATATAATTTGTTCTGTTACAAAATATATACAATTATTGTTTTGTTATTGTAGATAAGAGAATAGCTTATATTTTGTTGATATTTGATTTCTTAGGAATAAGAAAACTCAGGATTTATGTTTAAATTAATTTTGAATGGATTTTGAAGTAAGGGTGATTCTCTTGAAATTATACTGAACTATCACATAAATCATTACTATTATTAATAAATAATGAAAACTCTTCAACGGTATAAAGCATTCTTATTTAGTTCGACTATAAACCATTCTTCATCAGGTAACACTTTGCATATAAACATGGAAAAATTAATGCAGTTTAATTGACATTTTCAATTGACACGTAGTGCAACATTAATGATAACTAACTTAAAGTATAAAGATTGTATGGAAATATTTGGTTTCAGGGTTTTGTAACATTTTAAAAAAAGGAAAACCACAATTTTTCAGTTATTGTTAATTTTTATTTGTTCTATTTGTTGAATAACATCAAGATGTAGTATTAGCTTTTTGTTAAATTAATTTGTTAGCATGTTTTTGAGTTCTAATTATTACTTCTCTATGATTGTATCATATGTGTTTCAAATTTACACTCACATTGCAGGCCATTTAAAAAATGTATGTATCCATCTATCATGCTCATGACTTTGGTCTGGACATATAGATATAGCAGAAAGGACACGAATGCGCTCCATATAGTATATCGAGGTGCATACATTACAATTTTTTATCCATGAAATGTATATTTTATTAGATGGAGAAATACATAAAACTGAAAACGAATAAGAAAACTATGCTATAAAAAATTGGAACAAAATCTTCATGAATCACTGAGAATTATTATTCTAGATAACATCAACTTTCTCCATGGATTTAGCCTAAAAATGAAATAAAAAAGTCAAACATAGAAAGGGAGAATGTAAAATCAAAATTTAAATGTCACTATATTGTGCTAAAGATTCACATAGCCAGATTTGACATATTAAAAAAGAAATTATTGTTGCATTCTGGACCAGACTCGATAATTTGTCATTTAACATATCACAAATATCTTTTATCCCAACACTCATGTAATAATAATATATTATTGGTGATACCAAGTGTTGACTATCATGCAACAATTGAGCTAAGTTAAACTTGACAATATATCATTTTTCTAAGAAAAAAGATAAATAAATTATGTCCATAGTATATCGATTACAATGTATGATGTAAGGTTCTGAATCCAAAGTGAGAAATGTTAATATTAAACACTTATATGGTATAGTGGAAGACAGTTGAAATTTTTCATCCAGCTAATGAATATTGGAGAACTGTATTTGGGTCACTAGCACCATAAAATTCATGTATAAGGCAACACTCTCATGGGAAAGTTGATTTTAGGATAGTGCAAGGTTAACATACAATATTGTATGGTTTTATTAAAACAATGTCATTAATTAATAGTCACACTATGGAACATATCAGAATTCGCAAAGGTCTTCCTTGTTTGATTTCTTCGTTTTCACTGCACTCAATTTGATCAATGCATCAAAGCAATTATGGATGGAAAAGATGACACCTTTGCTAAGGCTGTGGAGACACAATAGTGATATTGGGAAGAAAATCGTTAGATGCATCAACTCTTTTTCGGTGAGTGAATTTATACATGGTGAAAAGAATTCCTGATTTGATTTCGATCAAGAATAAAGACATTTCATTAGCACTATATAAATTTATGAAGTTGTAAAAGGCAAGAAAAAGAAGAGTCAGGAGGATGAATGAAATGAAGTATTATTTCAAGGGCAGTCGAGGACCTTTCAACTTAGAAATATATGCATACCCACCACAACACCAGAAAAGGGTGTTGCTAACAGTTATTACCGTTACTAATATACTTTGTAATAGTTATAACCGTTACCACAACATACGTGACAAACTGTTGTCACGAATATTGCAACGGTTATAACCGTTACAAAGTGTGTATATTACAACAGTTATAACCGTTACAAAGCATGTATCTTGCAACAGTTATAACCATTACAAAGCGTGTATCTTGCAACAATTATTACTGTTAGTATGTAAAATAGACTATTTAATACAATAAATTTAATAACAATTATAACTGTTAAAAACTTGAATATTGTATCTGGCTTATATTACGTAGTTCCTTTTAAACAAGTAACAATCATAATATGCTCCAACTAATTTCATAAAGCATATACCAATAAGAATATACTGTATATAATATAACAATACCCCAAAGCAAATATAACATATCACAATTTGTATCCTAATTCAAATTTCATTTCTATCAAACTATCACAATTTAACATACAACCATTCATCGTCCATAATATATATCAAATAACGTCGAAGTATCATAATTTAACATACAACCATTGCACAAAACGCAAACGATAATAGGTTCTTTTATCATCCCCAAAAACTTCAGCGATGAGATCTTTCTCAAAATTATATAGACCTTGAGTTTCTTCGCCAGCTTCTGATCTTTGTTTTGCTTCCGCTGCTTCAACCAAAGCCTACAATGTTCAACAAATATAATAATATGAGTCAAGACATGAAAACAATGCATATTGCCCCTTCTAACAAATAATATCAGTCAAGACGTGAACATCGCTCGGTGTCGCTCGATTTAGGAACTTAAACCTGCCCGAAACAGATTTCAGTTTCCTCTGAAACATGAAACCTGTTTCCGGTTTCAGGAATGAAACCTGAAACAGGCTTCAGTTTTTACCTGAAAACTGTTTCAGGTTTCGGGAATGAAAGCTGAAACCTGTTTCATGTAGAAACTGAAACCTGTTTTGGGTTTTAGAGGAAATGCCCGCATGTAATAAACAAAATACCTTCACCTATAGGATTTTATTTTTCGTTTATCGTGGTAATTTGAATTCACAAGTTTATCATTCAAATTATAATACCTTTCAATACAAACATAACTGATTACTGTATTAATAAATAAATTACACATATAAAATATACAGTTACAGAAACAAAAATTCAGGATTATTGAATGTCGAAACTTTGTATATTTACTCATATACAACTATTTCTTAAACAGTAATAAAAAACACTTAAATAAACTCATATACAACTATGCTAACTTAGATATATGTTATGTATCACAATATGAAGATGAGTACTACAAATATATGCAGCTACTATAGTCACATGAATGTATAGGAGTGAAATCAAAGGCAAGTAAACACGTAGATAATAAAAGTATGAGAAAGAAAAAATGAATGAAGATAAATAATAGAGCAGATGAACAAATTTGCAAGTAACATATTGTTATATGCACATCACTAGTGACAGCTGAAGTTTCTTATGAACAAATATGTGCACACTTATCGATTACCACTGGTAAAGGCTGAGAAGTGGTGGCATAATATAGCCAGGATAACCATGCGTTAAAGCACAGACTCATGAAAAAAAAACAAGACCAGCAGGCACTAATGTAGATAAAATAGTTTAGTATTGCAACAAAGCCGATATAGGAGCAAGGAAAGTTTCAATGGAACTATACATGGTGCAGTGATATATCAATTTTTTATCATAATAAATAGGGGATTACCTGCAAATCACTATCAATCTCAATGAAAATGGTTTCAAAGTCTTCAGTATGGTGAATGTTTAAAGCTCCACGACATTAGATGATATAAAACTTCAAAATCTTTGAGGCAGAAAGATATTCCACATCCGAAGATGGAGGAGGATTAGGAAACCAACGATGTCTGTGCGACTGTGCCCTTACATATTGTCGTTGCAGTCAAGTAGACGTCCCATTCGATTAGAGTCGCCGCCTAGTAGCTGTTGATTGGAGTCATCAATTAGAGTCGTCGTCGGAATCCGGAGTTGCAAATTCGATCATGATATTCCATCTTCTCTACAGATTAGAATCTGAAGTCGCGACGCATCCATCCCTTGAACTAGCGATTTTGGTCAGTTTCACAACGGTCCAAAAATGAGCCGTCGGCATGGCACATGATTCACCTATGAGACAATGTCCACATGTAACAGTTCAAAACATGAACCCACTTCACTGACTCTACATTGGTAAACTCCTATACTTATATTTCCAGTAATTGGTGATTTAATTGTCACACTGTCATTATTTGTTTGGTAGATACAATGAATATAATCCGTAGACTGGGAACTTGGAATCATTTCGTATTATCATAAAATATAAGCGATCTTCTATTTTAATAATTTAATATGGGAGCTTTTATAATAGTATTATATATTTGTTGAAGTCAGGTTGGATTAGATATGATCGTACTGAATTTGGATACACGGCGCAAGACAGCGAGGCAGAGTGGCATGAGAAATGTCATCTATATGGCACCATTTTCTGCCCATTACGTACACATTTGCATTTTCTTATTGGTCAACTTCCCAAGCCAGCTGAACCCATTCGACAGACTTCTAAAAACATTGTATTTACGTTTATTTTCAGTCAAATCTGCAGTTATTAATTTGTTGTAATAAAATAAAGTACTACTGATTTTTAGATTTAATTTCCGACAAATAATTGTTTTAATGAACGACATAATTGTTAATGGCCAAAATATATTCTAAATGTCAAGGATTTGAGATCCTAGAACGTCATAGAAAAATCTCTATCTATATAAAATATCAGATTTCTTATTAAATGAGAATTAATGATGTAATTTAGAACAATTTTATGGATAATGATTTCACCTATGGAAACTGAAAACAACAGACGGAAACTAGTTTTCATTTACTTTGAAAAGTAATGATTTGGCTTAAAAATCTTGGTAGAGAACCTAACTGGGAGCGTTGATTACATGAGTTAACATGTGTATACATTTTCTTTTAGGTTTGTAATGATTTTCTCTATAGGATAATTTAATTCATATCCACACAATATATTACTTAATCCACCCTAATTTTTCGAAACGCTTCCTATTATTACGGCTACTTATAATTTTTAAAAATCAATTACTTAATCCACATCCAAATTGTTCCATCTTCTTCTCCCACATCTTTCCTCCACTGCTCATCTCATTTTCAAAAGCATTCTGCTTGAATCCCACAAATATAAGTCGCAAAACTAATCTTATTACCTACTCGTTGTACATAATTCACGTAATACTAGTCCAATCAACAACCACAATGTGAAAAGATCTGAAAACCAATACTTCATTTATAGTCATCCACTTTGTAATCGGATAAGACGAAGATATGAAAAAATTGCTGTGAGAACATTCAGTAGTTGATAAAACTGCTTATAACTATGGAAATATGAGAAACGTTGGTGCAGCTTTTGGTTTGCAGTAGAGGGTTCAAGTTTAAGTATATGTTTTAGCCATTTATCCTTTTTTGGCATGTACTAGGATAGTTTAGTCCTAAAACCCCACAATACATATAGATTACAGTAAACCTTCGGTCATCTTTCATTATTATTTGAATAATGGCAAACCATAATGCTCTCTCGCTTAATGGAACCTGAGACTAAACTAGGAATCAGAAATTTTATTTGTATTATTTATGCATGGTGGACCAACTTAGTAATGTCAAAATGTGAATTAACTCAATAAACAGGCATACAAATATAATCTACCTTCTCTATATTAGTACCACTTTCAGGTTAGAGACAGTTTACATGAGATCCAGGAAATGCATGAAACCTGAAACAGGTTTTAGTGAAACCGAAACTTGTTTCAGGTTTCAAATTTCAGATTTAACAAAAATAGTAGTTGTTTTGCATATTTGAACAACATATAAATAATGAAATTCAGTACTGAAATAATTATTGTTATAACCAAGAAAATTGCAAAAATTAATAAATCGCATAGCAGCTTTACATACCAAATATTGACCTTAACAATTAATGTTCTTAACTGATAATTAAAAAAAAGATTCGGATTACTTACATATTTTTCAGCGGCACATGGAAGTACTTCCCCAGCTTTTTTTGCTTGTATGTGCTATTTTCCAAACAAGAGTTCGCACAGGCTTACTTTCCGGATTTTCCCTTTTCTAATAAAACATACAAAAAAAAATTAACGCATTTAAATAATATGTACTTAATCCTGATAAATGAGTTATCCAGTCAAACTTTCCTACCTCTATTATAAAACTTTAAGAAACATTTCAATTAAAGGAAACATAATTAGTGCACTTGATAAAAGGATTGAAACTTCAGTTTATCACATTCAAATAATCTGTAGTTAAATCATGAAAACTGAGTTATCCAGTCAAAGTTTCCTGTGTCTATCATAAGATTTTTGTACTATGACTATAGACAATTAATATTTTGGATGTTGAGATGAGGATACATTCCTAAGAATTTTTTTAATATACCAAGTCTTCATTAGCATTAGGTGATCCAGCACGTGATGCACCAGAAAGCCTGTCAATCCCCGATGGTTTGCTGTCATTCAAATCCTGTGCATTAGACTCCTGAAACTTCACAAGATAGCCTTCTATCTTTTTGAGTAGTTTTTCTTTCAAGTTTTCGACCTATGATGTATAGGTAAGAATAAAGACAGAGATTTAAAAACATAAAAAATCCAACTTCTTCTCATTGTTAATTTCCTAAGATATGGTTAACTGTGTGAATTAGATAACAACTGTCTCATTACAACAATAAAAATTTAGAATGGTAGTTAATTAGAGTAAACAAAAAGGATAATCTTGATGACAGTGTCCATAAGAAGAGAAATATACTTGTTCTAGATCTTCTTTAGCGAAAATGGACACCTATAAAATAGTTATTTTAGTTTATAGGAAAATACACAAAGGTTTAGTAAAAGTGAACTTTTGAGTAAACAACTATGTAAATTTCGTTGTCTGACCTTTCATCGAGAATCACAATAAAACCTCTGGGTAAACAATATTTGTAGTAGATTTCGCTCCAGTTGATAATAATGCTTTTGAGCATATAGAAATAAACTGTCACTTTCCTCCAATCGAAGAGTAGCAACGCTTCTCTGGCTTACTGACCTGTAAAAATTTCATACTACTAACTTTTCAAGTTATTTTTCATGGTCAGCCGAGAATATTAGTAATGCATTTGCAAGATGAAAGTAA
This sequence comes from Allium sativum, assembly GCA_030737875.1. Lineage (NCBI taxonomy): Eukaryota > Viridiplantae > Streptophyta > Magnoliopsida > Asparagales > Amaryllidaceae > Allium > Allium sativum. The sequence continues at coordinate 746,198,888 of CM060921.1, forward strand.
AAGAGAGGAGGGGGGGTGATGAGAAATCATGCTGTAAAATATTAGCAATAAAATTAAATGTATTACCGACGTTAGTAACGATATACAAATTATATAATATTGGAAGTTTATATCAAATGCCTTTATATAACAGAGGAAAGATGCCTATATAATGGACATTATTTCACAACAAAGAACAGAGATACATGTTCATCCAAAAAAGATTGGAATAAAATGAATTTTCACGGACCTGTAACTTCAAATAAACTTGGGCATTTCTGAAATCGATATAACAATAATACAATTATGTAATGAAATACACAATTATATTTGTTATAACGAAATATTATATGCTACTAATTAAAATAATAATAGGTAGTATCCAATTCATGGTTTATAACATTATTTTCACACTGATTTGTTTCCATTGTAATCCCATGTCCTAAAATAGCCATTAATCAATTTGTATTATGTTGAGGAAGTAATAAATATCCATTTTATGGGAGTAAATGTTAATTAAGAACCTATCCACTCAGCATTATATAGAATAAAGTTATTTTTAGCATAAATATCAACATATGTCAAATATAGGTCAACTACAAAACATGAGTGTGGCAATGGTGAATTCAGCGCTCCTGTCCCATGATTTTTCTAACGCAAAGAATGCAGACTTGAGATTTCAAAATTAGTTAACCCAAAGTTGACAGAATATGGTACCATTTGAGATTAAAAAAATACATACAACAATCTTAGCAGATTGTTTCTGAAACAAAAACATATTTTAAAACAATGTATACTGCTAAGAGATATACTTATACTATGAAATAGGAAATGAATAAATAGCAAGAAGTTTTCTTGTATATCATAAAAATTAATATAACAATCAATACAGGAATTTAATGGTGTAAGGACTAATATACTCTTATTATAGCATTTGTAAGGACTGATATACGCTTTCATTTATGAAATGAAGATAATGACTTGAAATAATGTATACTACCAAGGGATACTTCAATACTATGTATGCAAACAAAATAATTATATATAGAAAAAACTGTCTTATCATAAAAGGAATATTTGTAACTAACATAGCAATCAATATAAATGGTGTCCATTTCAAGGATATTTGGAACTAATATAGCAATCAATATAGGAATTAAATGGTATGCATTTTCCTTCTACATTGCCATATAAATCAAACATGGAAAGTAACTAAACTTTAGGGAAATTTTGTCATGCTGTTTATATTTGTTTCGGCATTAGGTTCTACCAAAGGTAACCATTCATATAAATCAAACATGGACAGTAACTAAACTTTAGGGAAATTTTGACATGCTGTTTATATTTGTTTCGGCATTAGGTTCTACCAAAGGTAACCATTCATATATGAGGTAAAAGGGCATACATATCACAGTTTTAACTGTTCGTTAATTAAATTTCTTTCGTCTTATTCAAAATTTATACGAATAAATGATAAACTAATACACCTTAACATTTACTACAAAAAAATAAAAATTAATTAATATTACTGTTTACTGTGAATTTCTTTTAAAAATATATTGTATTTATATCTTGTCTAGTTTGATATATAGCACATTGTAAAAATTAACAGGTGATACCATTTCATGAATATTAGGTGTAACAAGTAATTAAAGATAAGTGAAACAATCCACTACAATCATGGACATCTTTCTTCTATTTGTATGGGAGGAAATCAATAGTAAAAATAAGCAAATATATAAATTAGGTACAATTAGGCACATAGGTTTGGCAATAACAAAATAAAAAGGGAAAACTTTGATCTTATTAATAAATGATAAATTAATGAAATATATTAATTTATCCAATACCTTAATGTTGCAGGTAGAAGGGATCTTTTTTGTTGGGAAGGTCGTGTATTCATATCAGTCAGCACTAATTTAATACAATTCTGATTTATCAAAATAAGCATATGAAATAGAATGTTAAGCTAGTGTGCTATTTATAGCTGTCAAAACTGTACTTATGATTTGTAAAGATAATAAAGCATCCTTCCATATTATTAATATACGTACAAATCCACTAAAATAAAGTACTGGCATGCATACATCAGACTGAATAACTATTTGTTATTCCATTTACACAAACAGTTATATGCATAAGCACATGTAAACTAACATAATGAAGATGCAGTTGGGAACATTGACCTGTACTTGCAAAAATAAGTATGAACAAGTTGTGAAAAAGAAGAAAGAATAGAGGCGAAGTTGGAACTGGAAATGTACATGATAGTAATTCTAACTTTTTAATGTCATCTATGGTAGATGAAGAGAAAAATTGGTATGGAGGAGGAGAGATATACCTTTAGTTGGAATAGAGAAAACTATGCCTTGGAATTAAATTGAAGAACTAATTAAGTTCGAATAGAATATCATGGAAAAAACTAAGCCTGCAAGTAACTACTGGACGTGTAGGACCAAATTTTATGATAACAGAAGCAACTTAGGGTTATTTTAAATGATCTATCAGTAATATTACAAATCAGCAATCAACATTCCAAATCAGTAGAAAAGAGGGCTATAATTGTTAGACCTAGAACTCATTCACATTGCAAATCAGTAATATTTTAAACGATCTATCAAATTAGGGTTTGAGCAACAATATGGAAATGTAATCCACAACAATCATTATCAAATCAGTAATATTTTAAATTACATAAATTAGTAATATTTTAACCTACATAAATCAATAACAGAGTCGAGCGAACGCAGAAAAATCACCTGACTTCGACCTGGAAAGTCGGATGAGGCAGAAGCGCGGACGAGGTGGAGGCGCAAACGACGTGGAATCGCGGATGAGGCGAAGGAGGAGGCGCGTGACAATCTAACGGAGAACGAGAAGGAAGCGGCGAAACCTAGAATGATTTCTTTCTTTTTTATTTTCAGAGGAAAAAGGGAAAAGAAAAGGGTTAGAAGCGTGATAAGTGAGAAACTAAGAATAGAGAAGGAAATTACTGTTCAGCCCATTACGATTCCCTCTATTTACCAAATTCACGAATGTAATAACGGAAAATACCTTTATATTGTCTTATAACGCAAAAAACTGTTACAAGTTTATCACAATAATAACTGTTACAAATTGAACCAAGAAAAGTGTTACAAAAAGGCCTGTTTGGTGTAGTGCACGAAATTAAATTTCATTGAGAATTTGGTGTACGTGGTATGATATTAATAATGTATTGCAATATAGATGAGTAAAGTAAATGAATTTTGGGAAATCAACTAAATACTTTAAGGCAATACAATTGATTGTATCAATTTATGATCTATATAAATATGTATATGGTATTAATAGTATGGTACATTATAGATTACTAATTAAAATGAATTATGGGAAGTTAAATAAATAATTTTAAACAATAGAATTGATTCTACCAATTTCTGTATAAACATGCACTACTAATAAGATATTATACCAAATATGAATAGTCCAAGTAAAAATTTGAAGCAGCAAACATCAGACAACAATTAGCAGTATAGATTACTAATCAAAATGAATTTTGGGAAATTAAATAAATAATTTAAGACAGTACAGTTGATTCTACCAATTTCTGTATAAACATGCACTATTAATAAGATATTGTACCAAATATGAATAGTCCGAGTAAAAATTTGTGACAAAGTAGTAAAAATTATGAAAATAAATGGCATAACTAAGAATTCACAAATTTCCTTTTAGGATAAAGTAGTGAAGATTTTCTTTTAACAGTAAATATGGGCAATTTGTAAATTATTATATAGATTATGAAAATAAATGACATAACTAAGGAAACCCTATAAATAAAATTAGCAAAAAATACATCATACATACATCATAATGATAATGTCCACAACCAACGGATAACTTTTATTACTATGTATACTCGGGTTTGTTTAACTAATTTTCTTGCAGTTTGAAATTTTAAGTAAAAATAAATGGAAAGTTTGGTGCAACAATTTGTGAAGTATAAGGCATACCCAATGAAAATATTTGATTTGCAATTATATAGCTTGAAAGAGGATTATACAACATATAAAAGTAATATAAGCACACTGACGCTATTTTAACTAATTGCATTTGCATTTATTTGGTATTATGCCATTGATATGAATGTATTTTTTTCACTGCTTTCCCTTTATTGAATTTACTATATAGTTAGTAGGCTATGAATTATATGGTATATTTGTAGACAAATTGATTGATGTACAGATTTGTACTAATTTGGTTGTGAAGTAACTGATATATTTTATCAGGATATTGATTTTGCCATTATATATCATGAAAGGAAATTATACAATATACCAAAAATCTATATGAACACAATAGAAATATATTATATGTAATATGATTAAATATTCGAAAAATGGAAGTTGTATGCCTTTTGGACACGAACTTTTTGATTGGATATTTCAACTATGGTAACTTCTTTATTTATCCAATTTTGAAAACGAAATTTTCCTCTATGAAATTTGGATGCAATCGTAAGAAGTTAAAAACTATTATATGAAGTAAATTACTTCTCTAACAGAACCAAAACATTTGAAACTACTTAAAAAGCATGGAATCGAGTTAACATATTGACTTCGAAATAAATTTAATCTTTAAAAAGCATGGAATCTAGTTAACATATTGATTGAATCTTTACTTAAAAGGCGTTAACGCCATTTAGAAATTCCTAATTAACAGCCAACTTCCTTAGCATTCCTAAAAGTTACAATGAACAACCAATTGATATAAAATATGGCAAATTGATATGTAAGTAGTAAAGTAGTAAACATGGACAATTTTCTTTTAGGATAAAGTAGTAAAGATTTTTTTTTAAAAGTAAATATGATTAAAAATTCGAAAAATGGAAGTTGTATGTCTTATTGGACACGAACTTTTTGATTGGATATTTCAGCTATGGTAACTTCTTTATTTATCCAATTTTGTAAACGAAATTTTCCTCTATGAAATTTGGATGCAATCATAAGAAAGTAAAAACTTTTATGTGAAACCAATTACTTCTCTGACAGAATCAAAATATTTGAAACTGCTTAAAAAGCATGGAATCTAGTTAACATATTGATTTAAAAAAAAAATTGAATCTTCGCTTAAAAGGCATTAACGTCTTTTAGAAATTCCTAATTAAGAGCCAACTTCCTTAGCATTCCAAAAGTTATAATGAACTGCAAATTGATATAAAATATGATAAATTGATATATAAGTAGTAAAGTAGTAAATATGGATAATTTCCTTTTAGGATAAAGTAGTAAAGATTTTTTTTTTTAAAAGTAAATATGGGCAGTTTGGGTATTTTATGGTCGAACCAATTATTAATCATTAAAGATTAGTGGGAATTATTATATAGATAGATTATATATTTGAAAACATTACGTTGAAAAGGTGATCTCATGTAAATTGATATTTATGTAAGTGCGATATATGTAAAACGTGAAATGAAGTACTATATATATATATATATTATGTATGTTTTCGAAATGAAGATATGACAAATACCTTCCAATGAAAATCGCAAATTCCTAATGAGAGGGATTGCGTTGGCATTGTTGAGAGTGTCCATTGAAAATTGAAAATCGTAGCTACGTTGGAGCTCCGTTGATTGAAGTACACATTGATATTGGAATCTCACTCGATGGGATCACGTTGACTATTATTACTTATCTTTGTTCTAGCGTAATTCGAGAGGCGTGATGCCTACAGTTACAAGCGATTTCACTGGGATAGTGGCGCAACCGCCATGTAACTGCAATCGGGACGCCATAGCGAAATTCGATGGAGCGCAATGTCTACAGTTACAAGCGATTCCACTGGGTTAGTGGCGTAACTGCCGCGTAACTGCGATCTATGGCAACAACCATGGCGAAATTCATGGGGTGTGATACTTATGGTCACAAGCGATTCTACTGGGATAGTAGCGTAACCGTCGAGTAATCACAATCCATAAGAGAACTTATTTTCCATATTTGTTTTAAATGTTTTAAGTATTTTCACTGAGAGTTGAAACAACTGTATTTAGTACTTAGAGATTTTAGTTGTGCGCCTGGCCAACGTATGCCTAACGTATGTAAGAACGACAATAAACTTGTTAACCTTCGAGTTATCAAGTACTTTCAAATGTTAAATAACAAATCAATAATCTACAACTAAATTTATATAACTTCAACATAATAAACTAAGAAAGAAAAGTTTTAAATGCCTTAAGAAATACAACATCTTTGAATAAAATACTTATTTCAGATTTCAAAAGTTATTTTCAACCACGAGAATCATATTTTCAAAATTTAAGTTTTATTATAAATAACGTAAGTTTTGACTATAAGAAAAATCGAACTTTAATAAAAGTGTTTAAAATCATGATTTGTAAATTTAATAAATAGATTTATAACAGATAAAATTTAGGATGAATTTTTGATTTTGAAATCCGATAATTTATTTTGTTCCAAACTTAGTGAAAATTGGTATATGTAAGTAAGAATATTTTGTTATATACATACGATTTTATTTTTACAAAACTCTCATTTTCGAGGACGAAAAGTCCTGAATGGGGGAGATTGTAACATCCTGTTAATTTTGACCATTTAAGTTATTGAACTTAATTTAATTAATGGTTTAAAATGGTTTTAAAATAAGAATCAAGCGATAAACGTAACTTAGAATGTATCAGTTCAAATCATGAAATATATTTATAATGAAATATTTATGTTTGAATTTTTTTATTTTCATTTAGAAGTGATTTAAATAATTTTATATTGAAAACGTCAAATTTTAGTCATTTCGTTTGAATCAGTTTTTGTAACAATCCTCTATTTTAACGATTTAAATTCTGATTTAAAGCAAATTTTTATTTTGAAAATATTTAATAATTTCTTGTAACGGGAATTTGGAATTTGAAACACGTACAGTGAGATGCAGCAACTGTGAAAATTTCATCGGAAAATTTGAATGTTCGTCGGTCGTGCAATTTTCAGTGCAAAATTGCGTATAACAGTCCAAATTTTACCGATTTTAAAATCTCTTCGAAATCGGTTCGGACAAACATTAAAATTATTTTATTCATTGTCACAAATCCAACGGCGAAATTCGTTTCACGAAAATCGGACGTTTTGATTCCCATTTAAGTATTTTCCTATTCGAATTTTACATTTTAAAGGGTTCGTAACGCGTTTTTGAACGGAGCATCGTGACACTGAAAATTATATACTATTGTGTCAGTCTCATGATGCTGATTTCCACAATATATTCGTTTTTCAGTTTCGGTGCTCGGTTTGTGCTGAAATTACGAAATGGCTTGTACAATTCATTTTTGAAACAGAGTCATTTGAGTTTGATGTGTCCCTTTTCGGATCCTTCATATTTTTCTAAACATTTGGGTCTGCAAAACTCGTCTTTTTATTTTACTAAACCACCCGGATATTTATTTTGTTCTCAAAATGGGCACTTTCTTTCCAAAACATGCATGAACCATGCATGCGCACGTCCCACTTTCATTTCCTTTTTCTTCAAAAGACATGTAGGTTCTTTTTTTAATTTTAAATCCGTTCTTTTGCCTTTTCGAATTCAAACTGTTCATTGCTTCATTCATTTCCATTTGGTTAAAAAAATAAACTTAATTTCTTTGTAACGATTTGTGATCTTCTGTCTACCCGAAGCTCTTGCGTTAGTTCCCAAACTCATTTGTATGCAACTTTTCGTATTGGTCTCGTGATTAAAAACATTCCCATTCCATCGTTCTTCCCAGAAAAAGCAGCTCCTTTATCTTCATTCTTCCATGCTGCTTCATTTTTCCTTCATTGAAATCGCCATCCCCATTCCCATTTTCTTCCCTACCCAAACTGTTCAATTCACATAAAAATAAAAATACACAGCAGCCTTGTTTTGCCTTTGTGCCCTTCATTTTTTCCTACTGCATTTTCATCAAACCACCCACAATTCGCCTCATTACCTATGTCAACCTCTACTCACATCCGTGCGCTTCTACCTCAAGCCCAGCACGATCAGCACCGAAGTCGCGCCTTGCTCGTCCACCCTCGTCTTAACCTGCTCTTCTCCATAGCCGACGAGCCAAACCACCAGCCCACGAACCCACTTAAACCCGCACCCAAGCTCCGCTGTCGTACCTTCCTGCGCTGAAGCCCTCCGTGTCACTCGCACCCTACTGCCAACCGAAACCATCAGCTCCACTGTTTCGAACAGCCATCAACTCCACATCTCCCGTCGTGAGTTACCCCCAATCAAAGCCGCACCCCGTCGAACTTGCGTGCGGGTGTTACTCTTAGTCCATGACATTTGTGTGTTCAAGTCCGGGCTTTGTGCATGTGCAGTTTTGTGCGTGAGTTATTATTTGGTTGTGTGAGTGTGTGTTGTTTTATTTGCGTATGAATTGTTTTGTGTGTCCGAATATTATATTATGTGTATTCATGTGTGTAAGTGGTTTTATATATTTAAATGTTTGTGTTAATTTGTTCTATTAATTTATTTGTTTTTAAAAAAATGTGTACATATATATTTCTTTAAATGTTTATATTTTCGTACATATATAGTATGATGGTTTTAATGTATTTTTTGTGTGTTTTTTTTAAATATAAATTTAATAAATTCTATAGTTTTAGTGTTTATATATATATGTATTGAAAAAAGAAAGCGTTGTTTTATTTAAATGTATAATTTATAAAATATATATTTTTGTGTGTGCGTCGAGTTTCAGAATATATATATGTTATAATTTTCCCATGTGTATTCGTATATATAGAAATATATATATATATATATATAATATTTTGCATAAAGAATTTTGTGTTTTACTTTTTTTAAATTGAGGTAGTGTTGTGTTAACTTTGAGTCGGGTTTGGTGTCGAGATCGAAAACCGTCCCAAAACCCAATAGTCGAACCGATCCGTTGGAAATTTTCTAACCTCCTCTTATAAAAATAAAAATATATGTTGAGTGATATCGAGTTAAATCCATTCTGATTCGTGCCTAGAAGTCACCAGTTCATTCTGTGTAAATCCGTTCGTTGTCTCCATTCTATGCCACAAAAGGTGAGTTTATCTCACACCTGACTTACATTGTGTTGATACCAAAAATTGGTACGACACCAAAAGAGAGAATTGTGTAGAGATTAAATGAAGATCAATAATTATAAGAAACGTAAAACGATAAAAATCACACACATATTTATAGTGGTTCGGCGTTAATGAGCATATGTCCACTTTAAAAGTTTTTATGTATTGTCTCTGCTATTAGGCAGAATGATTACAATGATGGAATGAGAGAATTAAGACTACAAACAGTTACAGTTTTCATAATTCTCCTCTGGCCAAAGATCCCCCTTTTGAACTAAAAAATGGTATTTATAGGTGATACGGTATTCGGCCATCCTGAACACATGTTGTAAGATCCTCAAGAATAGGTACTATTGAATGAGTCGGTATGTCCCAAAGAATGGGTGTCTTCCTTTGATTATCGACGTGAAGTGGAAGCCGATCCGCATAACCCGTATGTTTTTAAAGAAGAAAACATCTACGACGAGCTATTCCTCTGGCAAGCTTTTCGGATCATAATTGAATGCAACGTTGCTGATCGTTCTTAGTCATACCGAACTTCTCCCGGGCTGCATCTGATGAAGGAAGAGAGCTTTGACGTCGGGCCTCACTGGTTGGCCCAAATCGAACATATCAGGTGTGATTCTGCTGCAACATTACGCCTTGATGGGCTGCCCGAAAGGCCCATCAACACTTTACCCCCAAAAGTATGGTGTGTTGGAAATGGAACATACTTTGCAAGCATATGACCTAGACACACTATCTCGTCCCAATAAAGAGTCTTAGAGGTTGCGCCAAGTAGTCCATTTGATGGATCTTGAAATTTACAATGGACCATAAGCTGCTTCGGGGACTCCAACGAGATCAGATAGTAAAGACGTTTTACTGTCATTTGTCTCATTGGTTGACCCTTAGTTTACCAGTCGCTTTACAAGTCAGCCACGTCTGGCCTGAGGGCATCAGCCGAATCGAATAGCCTTTTTACCATATTATATAATAATGGGAAAATATTTTTTACCTAATTTTCCTCATTTCCTCTGTTGCAAAAGATTACTTTATCGCTCAAAGTGAAAGATTGAAGACCGGTCATCGCCTTCACATTAACCCATCTTTCATAGGTAAAGATCCTTTCTTCATATCATTTCAGCACATCAACGTCATTTTGGCATTGGACCCCCTTCTTTACTTAGCCATAATCTGGGTCCCATAAGTTTCGTGATCAGGGTCGCCCGCATTGGATCGCCTGAATTGATGGCGTTACGGTGGCCTCTGGTGAACATGATCGCGGACTCGATTTGGTTCTGGCAAGCCCCGAACGATGCCTTATCTGGTTAACCCAGTTATTACATATGGGTGATGAAGTTTCCCGCCTTTCTGTGGTTTGAACAAAGTTAATTTCTTCCTGAATCTAACTCCTCTCTTTTATTCCAAATCGATATCGATTTAATCTATCATGGTCAAGACACGGGGCAATCTCAGGCACGAATTGGCGAAGGACTCACCTTTTTTCACCAGGGTTGATAATTCTTTCGGGTCCTCGACTGATTCTGAGTCAAATTCGAACAAAATCCTTAAAACCAGTCGATAGAAGCATCGGCTCTTCCTAAAGTGGCAGTTGAATTAAATGCTGCGGATCCAGCTCCAATAGTGCCTGACACGCTTCCAGGGGCTGAAATCTTGAGAAACCCTCCAGGCTCCTTAGATTCTGAAATAACCCGCAAACGGTTAAAGAATTTGATGGCTAAACACAAGATTCCCTTTGCGGATGTTCTTCTTCCCCAAGGCATTGATCGACCTCATAATCCTACGGTGGGTTACGTGGCGATGTCTCTCCCGATGTGTAACGTGGGAGCCATTCCTCCTTTTCATCCATTTATTGTCAACTTCCTGGGACGCATGAACTTAGCCCCAATGCAATTTTACCCGATGGCCTATGGTAGCCTTCCATCCATGTACTTCTTGTTTATGAGATGTCTAGGGTACCATCCAACCTTTGATGACCTGACCATCTTTTTTCATTTCAAATATAATGAGAAACAATATCCTTCCCTTCTTTTTTTTGTGTCTGCTCGAGGTTGGAAGATTATTGAGGATATTCCAAGTAAAGCGGGTGATCCAAAGCGGGAGTGGTTCTGGATCAGGGAACAGCCGGGATGTGCCCAATATTGGCTCCAATGTAGTAAGCCCATTCGTCAATTCAAATATTTGCAATGAATCTCTATTTTCTTTCTTTTTTATCCTCAATTCTCTCTCCTCGAATAGGAGATTATCCCGCAAGACCTGAAGGGGAGGTGTTTGAGGAAAGATACAGGCAAATGATCAATTTAGAGTTCAATCAGCAGCGGTTTTGGGATTGTCTGTCTGATCAACATCTTTATCAATATGCTCTCCTAAATGATAGCAAGTCCATCGGACCCAATAAAGAAGGAACAAGGTCGATTGCCCCTAGTCAGGGTGAAGCGCCTTCAACACAAAGAAAGCCAGAAGATAACAAGACAGCTCCCTTTCTCGGGCAGTTCTTTGCCCATCTTTTACTTGGGGAGAAAGAGAATCTTGGCCCAAAGGAGCCTACTTCGAAGACACGAGTTCGAGAGGCTGAACGTCGAGAAGCCAAACGCCGAAAGTTCGAACATCAAGAAAGGGAGAAAGTTCTTGTCAAGAAATTTCCGAAGAGAATAGAAGAAGAGCCAGCCCAAGAGGTCCCTGCTAAAAACTACTTGAGGGATCCTAAAGTCGATAAGGATTCCCTTGCGACTCGTAGTTTGCAAGAAGAACGCATCGTATCACCCCTTTCAGGGTTAGAATCATTATAGATGCCCTATGTCATCATTTCATCGCAGAGTTTAGATCTGAATGGATTCTTTGCCAACTAATCGGAAGGATGTCAATCACTACACCAAAACAGGGGATTCCCAACAAGTATAGGTGTTACATATAATTTCGGTAGCACTTTTAAGTGTCACCAACTGCCTGTGAGGAATTTCCTGTAACACTTATAAGTGTTACGAACAGAGTAACTGCTAACACTTATAAGTGTTACAAACATATTCATTGCTAACACTTATAAGTGTTACGAACGTATTCATTGCTAACACTTATAAATGTTGAAACCATAAGATATAGTAACACTTATAAGAGTTACAAACATATTCATTGCTAACACTTATAAATGTTGGAACCATAAGATATGACAACACTTATAAGACTTACAAACATATTCATTGCTAACACTTATAAATGTTGGACTATAAGATATGGTAACACTTATAAATGTCAGTATCATAATCCTACTAACTCTTATAAATGTTGGCATGCATAAATTGCTAACACTTATAAATGAGCATAACATGTTTTTATGATTTCCAATCACATATATAATTCAAGATATGAATTCAATATAAGATTTGGTACTTCCATATTTCAAATTCAACAATTTCCCATTTGCATAATGCTCAAAATATTTGTTGCATGCTTCTAATTTCAAAATACCAAAATATCAAGTTCGAATTATAAAAAGCAATACAAAGTTTTACTAAAGATACACATAATTTTAGATACCGCGAAGGCGAAACGTGGACCATATCACAAAGCCTCCATCCGAAAATTCACAAAGCTTGTAATGTCCATTTTGAGGATGAAGCAAACGATTTATCATTGATTTGGATTGACACTTGATTCGCCACTTGACTTGCAACTTGATTTTATAATTCAGTATACCATTATTCTTGTCGGCAATTTCTTTTGAAGCTTGTATCATCTTTACTTGCTTTACGAAAGAAGTGGAGCTAATTGCACGACATAGCTTCCAATGTAATTGTTTGTGTGTTGCACAAATGAGGATACTGTGAGTTGTAATAAATGCAGGACAAAACAGTTGGGGAAAAAAGACCGCAAAACAAACCTGAAATGGAATGTTTCAGGAATTTCATAATCCTTCTTCCGGCAAAGTTGAATAAACATAGACAATGTCATAAACCACATTCAAACTAATGGACAAATATTTTTAAGATATTCACAAAGTTACGTGCTAAGTAGTCGAGCTTCTAACGATATTCCATCTACAAGTGCGGCAACCTGTAATTAAACAAAAAATGCCCACGTAATTAAACAACAAATATATATAACATCATCGATAGATGGACATAAAAAAGTTTAACAAAAATTGGTGAAGTGAAAGGCAAGCAATAGATCATATGTCCAGTTTTACCTGATTTTCAAGTACCTTTGCTCTAGCCTCCGCTTCCCCACATTTATCTTTGCGGATCGTAGCTTAAAAAAATGAAGTTAAATTTCATTGTTGAAAGAAAGCAGGTAAAAAAGGGCAGAAAAATTAGTACGATAGCACTCATAAAATAGTTACCTTCTCAAGCATATATTTGTTCTCTTCTTGTAGCATATCCAGCTGCATGTTTGACTAAACAAAAGAACCAAACAAATAGTCCATGTTAAGTTAGTTGCTTTTATTAAATCACGTAATAGATGTCACATCAATTTAATAGGATATTGGGATGCTAAATAGCATATTAATCAAAGATAGGAAATTACCTGTAAGCCGCTAAACGGACGTCATCGCTTATGCCGGATAGAGGCCCATAAAAATCTAGGTAGCGGTAGATTCGGTTGTCAAATACCTGCTTAAAAGATGAATATGTTTATATCCAAAGAGTAAAAAAAAAATCTAAAGTGGCCTGCCCTTGATCGTAATATAGTCATTTTTGCGGATGATTAACCAAGGTTAAAATCAGTATATTATATACATGTCTTAGATTTGTTCTTTTGCCTTCAAAAATAAGGCCTTTCAAATGAAATTTTCAACCTGTAGATGTGACTCCATACAAATAAAATATCAACCAAAATAGCTTCTCTGTTATAACTATCAACTAATTCAATGAGTAGTTTCTTCGTTCTTATGATTTAAGAAAAATTTCTTAATTCCGTAATGCATTAAAAAAATGACTGATTTAAATATACGCCTCCAAAGCTTATGATGCAGGACTTGAAAATAATTTCATGTCCTCTTGCTTACAAAACTTTCCACTTGTTTACATTATTATATCATAAATAGAACATGAGTATTATCTGAACTAATTTTCCACTACCTTTAGTAAAATTGCGGTTACTGTACCCAACTAATAAGACTTGAAAGGAAAGAGAAAAAAACGTTTGTTGCAGTTCAAATTGATTCTTATCACTATCCAATTTTTAATAAATTAGTATTACACACTATAATGGCCTTCCATACTGACTACAATGTAAACAAAACATTAAAATGCACCTTTGCAATGCATTTTAATAAAACAAATACTTTGTTCTACATTTTCTTAATAATTTTGTTGGGCTTTCTTGAATGGTTTGTAGGGCGAAAAGGTGACGTGAATAAATACAACTGAGCCGGCTAATTCACTAATACTTATGTATTTATGTGTACCTCTTACCATGGTGTTCCAGATAATAGTTCATCCAACAAAAGATTTTGGCAATACACAAAGTGAGACATACACACACTCACACCAAGAACCGAAAAAACAAAAAACAAAAAAAACAAATAACAGCTTAGTAGTATACTACAATTTCCTAAGTGGTGAGCATCTACAACTATATGGTGCCACGATTGCACATTAGCTGAATTTAATTCACATGACAGAGTGATTTATGGGAAGCTCTGGTATTGATGGCGGAGATGATAAAAATCCACTGAAATATCAGAGAAGATCAACGAACATGTAAATCTACTATAACAAAACATGCGTTCGGGAGAAATCACAACCCATATATTAATGTGTTCTCATTTCGATCCTATAGCGGCATAATTGAAAGATGATGGTCATATTTTGCAGAAATGAAAAGCAATATTTTATCAAAGAATTAACTGAATTATGTACATTGTGCCGTTAAGGTTTAAAAAGGCAAAATAGCAGGATGTGTTAATTTAAAAAAAAAAAAAGTGGGTGGATGTAGACTTCATAGTTTGCTGGCGTACAAAATTAGTGGTGCATCCTAGAAGCATTGGTTGGTTCTATTTTAGTGGCATTGTACTTATTTCTGCTTTAGTTATTATATATGCTATTAGCATAGTAAAAACTATTAGAAAAAAACGCATTTAGATGTAGGCTGACATGGGAATGAAATTTAAAAAGTCGAATTAGTTTCATAGGATGCATATGTTCTCTAAATTTCGAACATGTGCAGTCATTACCCGGTTCCTTTATAAGGCATGACAATACATTTCGGGAACATATAAACATATATATATATATATATATATATATATGTGTGTGTGTGTGTGTGTGTGTGTGTGTGTGTGTGTGTACAAATTTATTTACGTCCGTCTAAGTTGCTAACGCATGTGAAGGTGATTTTAGTTGCACGCTGTATTGAAACATGTCAGGACATATCCTACGAGGCTACGTATAAAAATGAAAATCAAATAATAACCAATTTTAAAGCAAGACAATAATTATATTATACGCATAGTGTTATGTATAAAGAAGTTGTCTGATCAAATTAGAATATATGGGTTCAACGCAAACAAATTCCCAGGTTCAATGCATATATACAGTTTAATGTCAGACAACAATATTATATGATGCGCAACATATATGTATCAAGGACTCAGGCAGCATGAATATGGGGCAGTTTGCATTCAAACAAAGAACTCAAGGAACAATAGTAAATAACATCAATTATGAAATACCCTTGGAAACAGCCAACCAGAACCCAAAATGTATCACTGTCCAGTGGTATAGAAACAAAACACAAGTGCCTACATATATAAATTTCAAGTTGGCCACAGTAAATCAAGTTGCAAGGTATTTTTTTGTTTTTTTCTATCTTTTCCAAAATAAAGACATATTTCAAGTTCAGATTGTCCAAGTAAATGGCCCATATGAGTAATTATCCTAGCATACATACATATAAACACTTGTATACACAGTAAAAAGAAAAATTTCAAATGTTGATTACTTAGGTAAACTGGCGGTTAAACTGATCAAGTGTGTATATATATACTTTCCAAACTTTTAAATGTAGATTCACAGACCCAATATTACTGAAAAAATGTGGTATTTAAAGTGCATAAGTTACAACATGACCAATTCGGTAAGAATCACCAAGATGAGTAAATTATATATAAACTTACGAGCATACACCAGAATATAAAGTAGATACTTCGGTTTTTTCCTTCTTTTTCTCAGCCTTTTGTGTGTGATGATAGTCGTACCATGTCAAGGTCTTTGAATAAGAAAACTCATGCAGATTTATTTCTCGCTACCTTTGGACAGTTTGTCCAATATTATTTTAACTCAACGTTAGTATTAGGACAAATATCAGCTAAAACCGTTGACTTTTCCTAAAGAACAAAATAAAATTTACCAAAACAATGAAATTGTTCTCATTCAATCAGTTAGTTAAAAGGTTCATTTCATTAATAAATACATCTAAAAGTTCATAAAAATTTCAAGACATCACTTCCAAAAAACAAAGCACATAAAAGTCTAAACTTTCTGACCATTTGATTAACTAGTAGTGCAGCAAAAACTAAATATTAACATATATGATTCACCTGATTGTAGACATGGTGCTCCTGTCGAGGGTAGGTCTTTGATGCTCCTGCATCAGCCTAAGAATCGAAATGCTCATCAAACATTTTTTTCCTGCAATTCACAGAGAAATATTTAAGGTATTAAACATCTAATCGGTCATGAAAGGGGTAGTCGTTGGCTTGCCTGTACAAGCATTACCCAGAAAGAAGCCAACAAACTTCAATACCAAAAATGCAAAACCACAATGTCAAAACTCTAATCTGTAGACAATAAAAAAAGAAACACATAATTAAATCTCCTATAACCTGAACATAGTGTCACACCAATCCTAATTCACATTAAAAGCCATAGACCTTAAAAAGTTTCCTATAAAGCACATTAAATAGCTGAAACTCAAAGATCTATAATGTCTAATGCATGACATTAGAAATACTGTACAAGCGGTCATGCTTAGTGTTCAGGCTGTTAAGAAATAAAGGAACGATAGGCAGCTTATTTTTTCATGTTTTCATAGCCGAAGACTTGCTGCATCTGCTACAGGTCTTGTGTAATTTAATAAAAATTAAGTTAAGTCTATTCTCAGATTTAATTTTCCCATTATATCTTTTACTTTTTATTCACTAAATGTTTTCTTGAAACAAATTAAATACCATTGAAATGATTTGTTACCATATAGAATATCTATTTACTACAAAATTAAATGCACATAAAATAGGTTCAAATTATAGAAGCATAAAATGATTTGTATGTAACATACCGTGTAAGTGAGGCAGCATATGCACACATCAATTTACATGTTATTCCCTCTTCAATATCTCTATATACAATTGAACACTTTAAATAGGAAAATCATTTTTACTCAATTCTTGCACACATGCCTACCTTTGCTATGTACCTATTCCTTACATGAATATATATAAAACTGAACTTTACTGTGCTGTTTTAAGATGTAGGCACATCCACATATCATTTTATATGTTATGTTTCATCCCTTCTCAGCAAGTAATATAAACACAATCATGTTCATAAAACACAGTTTCCACATACCATTAACAATCAATAATAAACAATCATCAAATAGAACGATAGCCAAAATGGTAGAAATCACCTACTCGAAATTGATTTTTGCGACCTCGAACTCGAATCTGACCTCGACCTCTTGAGCTGCTCCAAAAAATTATCAAATAAAGATGAAATCTTTGAGTGTGACACGGGGTACCTTCAATTTCAACTATTCCTAATATAATTAAACAATTTATCGTGATACCTAGATGCCCCAATTCGTGATTCCTAGAATCCCCAATTCGTAGTCCCAATTATCATGATTCCTACAATCCCCAATTCATAGTCGATGATTGAGAAATGGGTGGAGAGATGATTGAGAAATGGGCCGAGAGAGGATTTGAGAGACTAATACCGAATTGAAAAATCCAAAATCCTTCAATTAGAGAGAGGGATCGCTGATATCAACTCTTCGAAGTCCTTTTTTTTATTTGCTCATGACGCGGCCGTTAAAGAAATAAGCGTTGAGGGAGAAAGGATTGAGGTACCGATTAGGTTATGGGTGAGAACTTACCCTTTTGCCCTCATAATATAAGGGTTGAACAGGCATATCAACACATATAAGTGTTAGCACATTTTTGGTGACATATTTTTACTATAGCAACACATATTAGTGTCACTAGTCTATAACACATATAATTGTTGGCAGTTGAAAAAAATAAGTGTTGCCAAATGGTCATTATGGTGTAGTGAATCGAGCAGGAAAACATCGGAGGTATGATTTCGCCCCCAACGTGAGATTCATTTTGAATGATTTGTCATATAACATTTGCATTGCATGTCACAACACTAATGTGGATCATTTTAACCTTTTTCCATCCTCTCTTTTTAGGGGACATCGATGAGGAGTTTTATGGCAATCTTTTCGCCTCCCTTCCAACTGATGTCGAATCGGACGAACCGATTTTACAATGCACCGGGAAGGGTAACGACATGGCAAATGACAGCAGTTATAGAGAGAAGGAAAAGAAAGATGGAGACATGGAAAAATACATAGAGAAGGGAAAGGAGAAAAGGGAGGACAATAAGCAGGAAAAAGATGACAGGAAAGCAAAGAAAAGGAAAGAATTGGCCCGAGATCAGGGCAGGAAAAAGAAGAAAAGCTTAAGGAAGCATGTTCGAATAACGGAGGATAGGGACGAGCTAGGGAGCTTTCCCAAAAGGAAAAAAGAGAATGAGCCTTCTAGGCTTCGACTTCTCCATGCTCTCATGAAAGACCCTCGAAGAAGGAGTGAGAGCCGAGCATTCCTGGGCTGCAACCAGTCGCCCCAAATCTTTAGCCGAGCCTTCTTCCGTCGATCGAGAAAGAGAGCTGGAACGGGATTTTCCCGATTTTGTATTTGTATAGATTGAGCCTGCCCTTGAGCTACAGCCACTGTTGGGCAGTATCTATTGCCGTATTCGCAACAATCTCGACCGTGTTCTTTCTAAATATGACATAATGCGCGAATACGCCGGGCAGGTGAGCGGAATGTTGAAAGAGAAAATGACTGAGATCGCCGGATTGAAAAGGGACATAGCGAGCGACAGGACGACCTTTGGATCTCTTGAGAAGAAGATTAAGGGCGTGGAGCTGCAGGCGGCTGTTAACAAGAAAATAGTAGAGGATTTGAATACCCAGACCCAGTAGAGGAGTCGGGAGTATGATTCCATGAAGGGTGAAATTAACTCTTTAAGGGAAGACAAAGTTCGACTGGATTTGGAAGTACAGAATCTCAAGGCTGCCCTTCACTCATCCGAATTGGACAAAGGCTTGGCTGAACAAAATGCAGCGGCGATCGAGTCAGCTAATAACCTAAAGCTCCAGCATGACATCGACGTCCAGCCTGTCAAGGTCGAGCATGCTCAAGAAAAGATCGAGTTAAAAAAGGGGCACGCCCATCAGGTTCTCGAGTTGTTTGCCAAATTCCTTCGTCGCAGAGATTTATCCTGGATGTCGAAGTATCCTATGGTTCTAGCTGATGTATGGGGAATAATTCTGGGTGAGGAGAGGAAAGCAGCGTGAGGGCAACCAATAGACGAAGAGCTTTTAATGACCCGAATTCTAAACGAGAAGGATTAGGCGGTGTTAGCCGAGAGGAGAAGGTAGGAAGAGGTTGCAGTTGCGGCAGAACGTCGTAGAGTAAAAGGGAAGTCGGTCCCCGAAGGGGAAATTGACAGCAGTCGGATCAAGGTATCTACTTCTTTTGTTGATGTAAACATTGGGAAATTCTCATCATCTGTTCTTCCAGCTGATCTAATCGGAGTTGCTAAAGAAAAACTATTCGAACCCAGTGTCATAGATTGGGTTACTTGTTGAAGTTAAGTTTACTTATCCCACCTGGATTCGTGTGTTCTCCCATCCCTTTTTTTAGGCACCTCCGGGATGAACGAAAGTGCAGAAGAAGACGCCGACCACTGATAGAGAGGGTGTTGCGAATGTCGTTGAAGGACCGAAGGTAGAGCGAATTAATAGAGGGTCATCGGAGGATGACGATATAGAGATAGTATCAGAGCTGAAGAAAGGTGAACGTTCATCTATGGTAGAGGTTCAAGCTCGAATGAAGATGGATATTTCTTCCAAAAAACCTGAACCATTTGAAGATGCTATGAATGTCCAGCCTATTTGAGCTATTCCCCCGACTATTCTTTCTTTGGTTGAAGTCCCTTCCTTTGTGGATTCTACCAACACGCAGGACTTGGCGCCAGTTCCCCATTCTTTGGGGAGCACGCTTGGGGAACCACGACGCATGCTGAGCACTGAGGAGGCGATGGAGATGGTGAAGCAGAAAGAGCTGGCAGAGTTGATCGAGCGCGGGGAGATGCCGCCCCCAACTTAAGCTTTTGTTGTAATTTTCCTTTTAGGCCTTTTGGGAAGTCTTGTGCGAGTTTGGCCCTCGCGTCTTAGTAATTATTGAACTATCTATCCCTGGAGATAATGCTCGAAATGTACCTATCTCGTAACAATATTTTGTAATCATGGCATGGTAATGCGAATGATAGTATACGTGTTTTGCAAATATTTGCGTCACTTGTGTGCAAAAATGTCATTTAAATTTCTCATCTTATTTAAGCCTTCGAGGTTTATTTGAACGTTACCCTAGCCGGGGTTACTTATTGACCCTCTTGCCCCCGGTGTCGGGAGAAATCATTTGGATAGCGAACCATTCAGTCGTGCTCAGACAGGTCAAACCATAATCAAGAGTTGAATGTCATTGAGCAGGTTCGCTTTCAGTCCTTTATACTCATCCCTTAGTCGATAAAGGGGAGAATTCTGTCAAGATTCGAGCAGTCTTTAGTCGGGGTGCACCTTTCACGCTCTTTAATCGTTTATGCTCATCCTCAATTCGTGGGGATTAAAGTTAAGTCCATGCGAATAGCCATGGTGTTCAGTTGGCGTCACCCTTACTTATAGTCATCAAAGCAGGAGCCAAAAGCTAATCGACCAGTCCAAGTTTAAAACAAATAAAGAAGTAGAGCAGGAACAGAGCTTCTTATTCATAAATTGCTACGATCGACAAACTATTACTTATTACAATGCTAAAACAAATAAGGAAATAAAGATATTCGGAAAGTCTAAGAAAGATAAAGTCATAAATGCTCTGCATTCCATGCTCTCGGGAAGAGCTCGCCATTAACGGTCGATAGCCTAAAACTTCCGTTGTCAAGTTTTTGTTGAATGACATAGGGTCCTTCCCACCGGGGGCCCATATAGACGGGGACCGGGAAGATCCGCTTCAAAACAAGGTTGTCTACTTCGAAAGTCTTTGGCCGGACCTTATTTTTGGAATATCGTGCGACTCTTTGCCTATGGGCCGTTGAACGAAGGTTTACCTCTTCTCTTTTTTCATCAGTCGTGTCTAATGACGTCAAGAGAAGTGCTTTATTAGATAATGGATCGTAGTAAGTCGTTTTATGTAATGGGACTTCAAGCTATTTCGGGAGAACTGCTTCCGAACCATAGGATAAGACGAAAGGAGTATGACCCATTGCGGTTTTATGGGTGGTACGATATGCCCATAGGGCCAGAGGCAATTCATCAACCCATTTTCCTTTTGCCCGTTCTAACCGCTTTTTAAAAATGGTTTAGATAATCTTGTTAACTGCTTCAACTTTTCCATTGGACTGGGGATGTGCAATCGCGGTATATTTCTTCTTGATATGATACTTCTCACAAAATCTCTGAATTCCGAACCATCGAACCGAGTCCCATTATCAGTAATAATGGTTCGGGGTATCCCATACTGACATATAATGTTCCTGACAATAAAGTTGATGACCTTCTTTTTCGTTATCGAGGTCATCTGCTCAGCTTCTGCCCATTTTGTGAAATAATCTACTGCTACTATCGCGTGTCTAGCACCCACTTTCGAAATGGGAAAGGTTCCAATAATGTTTATCCCCTAAACAGCGAATGGCCAAGGGCCAGTCATTTTGGTGATCTCCGTCGGGGGAGCTCGCGGAATCTGCGCAAACCTTTGGCATTTGTCACATCTTGTAGAATAGTTGGCGGCGTCTTTGTTAACAGTTGACCAAAAGTATCCATAGTGCAATATCTTCCTGGCCAAGGTCCCCCTCCCCCCTGGCATGTGCTCCGCGATCTCCTTCATGAACTTCCTTTAATACCTTCTTGATATCATCGTTGGCCACACATTGAAACATGGGAATAGAGAGTCCTCTTCTATATAGCTGGCCTTGTTGAATTACATATCTAGAAGATTGCCGCACCAAGGCCCATCTTTCATTCTTTCTTTCGGGTAACATGTTGTGGAGGAGGAAATTTTTAATGGGGTCATTCATGATTTCCTTTCGGGTTCAGCATCAACCTGGTCGATCTCCATTTGCTCGATGCTCAGCATACTTAGGGTTTCTATGGGAACCAACTCTGTTTCGCCCGGATGGTCTGAGTTGGCTAGTTTTGCCAACTTGTCCGCCTTCCGATTCTCCTTTCTAGGAATGTGGGAAATGCTATATCGGTCAAAACTTCGCAACAATTTCTCGACTTGATTAAGATAAGAACTTAGCCGTTCTCCCTTGGTAAGATATTCCTTACGAACTTGGCGTACCACAAGTTGTGAATCACAAAAAATATCGAGCGATGTTATCTTTAAGTCTTTCGCGAGTTTTAGCCCGGCTATCAGGGCTTCGTACTTGGAATCATTGTTTGTTGCAAGAAATTCAAGCCTCAAGGCATAATAAACCGAACATCCCTCGGGGGAAAGTAGTACTATGATGGCCCCCGAACGTCGTTCATTTCGGGCTCCATCCGTGTATAACTTCCAAGCGACTGGATCAGGTTCAACCTTCAAGGACTCGGGATTATCATTCTGGTCTTCATCTTCTAGGGCAGTAAATTCTGCTATGAAGTCAGCTAAGGCCTGCCTCCGGATTGATTTCCGGGGTACAAAAGTTAAGTCAAACTGGCTTAATTCAATGTTCCACTTTAGTAATCTACCACTTGCCTCGGGTCGTTGCAAAACTTGTCGTAGGGTTTGGTCGGTAAATATCTTAATTAGATGGGCTTGAAAATAATGCCGGAGTTTCCTTGATGCAATTAACAAGCTATAGGCAAGATTCTCGATTTCCGGATAATTGCGCTCGGCCCCCGTCAACTTTTTGCTTACATAGTAGACCAGCCGTTGTACTCGCCCTTCTTCGCGAATCAGGACCGAGCTGATCTCACGTGCGGATACTACTAAATAAACGAATAGGTCTTCTTCGTCAATGGGCTTAGAGAGGATGGGAGGTTTCTCTAAGTGATCGACCAGTTTCTGGAAAGCTTCCACACAATCGAGCTGTAACGACCCGCATTCTACGCATCGGGGGATCGTAGGATATTTATTTCTTTCCCGTATGAAGTCATATGGTCATGTAACTTTGGGAAACATCTATTAGAGTCATTTCCCATGCTTATGATTTTTGTCGATTTTTAAATGACCATTTTGCCCCTAGTTGATCTTGTTTTGGCCATAACTTTTGATTGGAAAGGAATTTTGACCTGAAACCACTTCCATTAGATTCGTTTGATGGTTTACCTTTCCGTAGAGTGGTCATAATAGCCAAACGGACTTACCTTTTGGGAGATATGGCTGAAATAAGGTTTGGAGGGTGAAAAACTGCTTAACCGGGCCAAATCGGGTGATTAGTGAGTAGGCCCATAACCCATTTCGGGATTAGGGTTATGGGAAGGCTGAAATGAGATAGAGCATCATTCCATTTCAGTTTTCTAGCCTCCACTTATCACCAAGGAACCCTAAAAATGGCCACTAACCTCTAAATCACCTCCAAATCATCTTTTGGTCAAGGATTAAGCTTAGCAACCTCTAATCAAGGAAGATCTACACCAAAGCAACATTGGCGCTGCTGTTTAGCATTGGGATTCACATCAAATCAGAGATTTATTTCAGATCTTAGTTTATTTGTGGCTAAGGTGAGTGATTTGCATAGTTTTACACTAATTATGGCTAGTTAAGGGTAATTAGTGTTAATTAGCGAATTTAAGCATGATAAAATTCTGGAAAAATGTTCATAAATTCCTAAATGATGTTTTAGACCTCTGATATGAATTTGGGTTAATTTGGTTAAGTTTTGTTAATCCTATCATTAGTTTCACCTAAACATGCTTAAGGGGAAATATGGGATTTTAGGGTATGTTTGATCCATTTTAACCTATCATATTGATGTTTTGATGTTTGTGGTTGATAATGTATGTTGCTATGACTGTATGAAATGCTTTGTGATTGATTCCAATAGTTAGAATGGTCGAAAACGTCGTCGAATGGCATAAACACTTGCTGGAACAATTTCAGAAAGCAGTGCAGGTTTCGGATCGGATCGGATATGGGGGCTCGGATCGGATATGTTGAACTGGGCAAGGGATTCGATCGGATCGGAACCTGACACTTGAGAAAATTGGCAAAAAGGAAGGCCACGCTAACTGAACTGGGATCGGATCAGATAAAAGAGAAGGGATCGGATCAGATAAAGAAGGAGGGATTGGATCGGAGCACGTGAAGAATGAGGGAGCGGATCAGAGCGGAAGCACGAACTGGAAGGGAGATGGCACCCGACCCGACCCGAAGTGAGACACCCGACCCGACCCGAGGAGAAACACCCGACCCGACCCGTACCAGAAGAAGACCCGAACTGACGTGATGGAGGGCACCCAACCCGAACCGACGGCTTGAGGAGGAATCCGGCCCGACCCAGTATTGACCAATAACCCGAGATGCAAAGGTAGTCCAATATGGGAAGTTAGAGCTCAGGATCCAGTTGGGAACCGATGAGTTCACTTCATGGTTGGACTTTGCTGCGGGACGTGTGCTAAGGAGTTGTCGACGTTCATAACTTCGATTCACCACTAAAAATGAATGATGGGCTACTTATCAGTGCAGTAGAGTCATTGCGACTGGAGGGACAAGGTGATGGTAGCAAGACTACGTTATCAGTGCAGTAGAGTCATTATGACTTGAGGGGCAAGGTGATGCGTAGTAAGACTATGAGCCAGCGCAGATGGGGTGAATAACTCCATGGGGCAAGTGGACATAGTAAGGATTGGTAAAACTATGAGCCAGCGCAGATGGGGTGAATAACTCCATGGGGCAAGTGGACATAGTAAGGATTGGTAAGGCTATGAGTCAGCGCAGATGGAGTGAGTAACTCCATTGGGCAAGTGGACATAGCGAAGGATTAGTGGCTACGTTATCAGTGCAGTGAAGGCATTTATGACTTCATGGGGCAAAGTGATCGTAGCAAGGGTGGGTGATCGAAGTGGTGAATATCGTATGCTTTACGCACTGAGTGAGAGATGTGAGTATGGTTTCTATGGTTGATTGTTTGCCATCACTATGACATGCACACCCCCACCTACGTATCTTTATACTGTTTGATATGGCACCTTAGAGTGTTGTACAGTATGTAGTGCTAACTCTTTGGTTGCAGGTCCAGGTTCAGTTATGTTTTAGTCTACCTGTTATTGTTCACTTTAGATGCTTATCGCTCATACCAGGCTTTATGTCTGACCCAGAGTTTTATGTCTCCTCTTATTACTCTGGGTGCTCACACGAGCAGACTAGAGACAGGTTAGCTGGTGATGCGCGAGTAGCTGATTCGGAGGCGGGCAGGAGGCTTCCACGTATGATATATATATATACACACATTCTCCCTTTGTCGTTGGTGGTCGCTACTTGGGCATTAGTAGTGTACCTCCTTTATCTTGCTTTTGCTTTGAGACAGTTTGAAAGTTGTAATAAGCTGTGTTTTGAATTTCCACTGCTATGATGTTTAGTTTTGGTTTTCAGCTTATGCACTGTCTCTCCTGTTTTATGTCAAATATGTTATTATTATATTTTGTTCTATGCGCTGTGAGACATTCTACACGTTCCTTGTTAGTTCATTTCCTTCTTCCTTTTCCTTCTGACGACCGTTCCGTGCCAATTGGACATGTGTACAACGCACTTTTGGAGTAAATGTCGGTTGGTGCGGGCGGGCCGTCACACTTGGTATCAGAGCTCTAGGTTGCGTAGTTAACCTAGGGAAAGACACTAGGGAGAGATAGTACGTATATGAGAGCGCGTATTTGTGATTACTTTGGTTTTCAAAAGCTATGTATATATATACTATTAGTAGTATAAGAATGAAGTCGCACTGCACTAGCACCACTATGGGGTCGTTAATTGTTTCCCTTTTTTAGATTGACGATGAGCCGAGACACGAGGGGTGCTGGTAGAGGGACCAACCATGGGAATGCCGCTGACATGAGGGCGATGTTTACTGACCTTATGAGAGACATGCTTAGAGAAGTGCAAGGGGAAGTTCCCAATCCCGGAGTTGGTGTTGGCCCAGTAGTGCAGGCGCCTAGAGTCGATTTCGCCAAGTTGTGCAAGGATTACACTAACCTTGGTGGGAAGCCGTTCCACGGGACGGAGTCGGCCACAGATGTTCAAGATTGGATGGATAGCTATGA
Organism: Allium sativum; assembly: GCA_030737875.1. Lineage (NCBI taxonomy): Eukaryota > Viridiplantae > Streptophyta > Magnoliopsida > Asparagales > Amaryllidaceae > Allium > Allium sativum. The sequence goes on from CM060921.1 coordinate 746,225,476, forward strand.
TCGTATCTTCGATGACTTGGGTCTTGAGGATGCGATGAAGAGAAGGCTAGCGTCTCGTCAGCTGCAAGGGCGAGCGATGAATTGGTGGAATGCCATTAGAACAGCTACTCCAGAGGATCAGGTTACTTGGGTTCAGTTCAAGGCTCGCTTTAGTGAGAAGTTTATTCCAGCTGCCCAGAAGTCAGTGTTGTTCAAGAGGTTCTTGGAACTCAAGCAGAACGGAAGGGCAGTTTCTGACTATATTGCTGAGTTCGACACCTTGTCAAAGTATGGGCTATCTCTTATCGACACTCCTTAGAAGAAGAATGAGAAGTTCATTACTGGCTTGGATGGATACTTGGGGGAAAGGCTTATTAATCACATCGATGAGACTTTTGAATCGATCGTGGGGAAGGCTTTGAGATCAGAGAGTCTTTACCCTAAGTCAAAGACAGGAGGCTGCATCTGCAGAAGGGCCAAAGCCGCAAGCAGGCGGTGGAGGCAAGAATAGCTCTCAGAATAAGAGGAAGCAGGACCAATCTAAGGGTGGTCAGAAAAAGAGCAAGAAAGATGTTGAGTGCTTCAGCTGTGGTAAGAAGGGCCATTATGCTAAAGATTGTCGGGCCAAGCCAGCGGATAAGAAGTGCTTCAACTGTGGTCAAGTGGGACATTTCAAGGATAAGTGTCCGCAACCTCTTAAGGAGAAGCAGATTGTGAAGCATATGCTATTGATGCTGCTCCTTCTTCGTCAAATGCCCCAACTGCGGCGGAGAAAGGAAAGAATGTTGTTATTCAAGGTATGCTTTCTATTTATGATGTACCAGTTCGATTTTTGTTTGATACTAGGGCTTCCCGTTCCTTCATATCTAGTGACCTGGTAGATAGGTTAGGACTGGAACCCGAGATAGTCGATAGACCATTGGTTGTGACGAACCCGATTGGTGGTTCGACTAGCCTTAGTATGATTTGCAGGAATTTGGTCTTATCGAGTCATGGATGTATGTTTGTATGTGATTGCTTTGTTTTGGGCTTTACTGGGTATGGCATTATATTGGGAGTCAATTGGCTCCAAAGATACGGGGTGGTGGTAGACTGTGAGGGATTTTTGGTGACAGTGAGGGCGGATGATGGGCGGAGGGTAGTGTTTGGTAGTCTACCTAGTGATGGGGTTATGGCTAGTTTTGTAAATTCCCTCGACATCCCGCAGGATGATTTGTCAGATGTGCCCGTGGTTGGCCAGGATCCAGACGTCTTCGAGGAGGTGACCGGGCTTCCACCACACCGAGAGATTGAGTTCCGTATTGATTTAGTGAACGATGCCAGACCTATAGTGATGCCACTTCGTCGTATGGCACCAAAGGAGCAGCGAGAGCTCGGGGTGCAAGTCAGCAATCTTTTGAAGAAGGGACTTATTAGAAGGAGTGTCTCCGAGTGGGGAGCACCAGTTGTGTTTGCCACCAAGGCAGATGGTTCCCTTCGTTTGTGTGTGGACTATCGCGAGTTGAATAAGGTAACGAGGAAGAATAAGTATCCTCTACTGCGGATAGATGATTTGTTTGATCAACTGGAAGGAGCAAGAGTATTCTCCCAGTTGGACCTCGCGACAGGATTTCATCAGCTACGAGTAGCGGATGAGAGTGTTCCGAAAACGGCATTTAGGACGCCGTCTGGATTTTTTGAGTGGTTGGTCATGCCATTTGGGTTGACCAATGCACCAACCTACTTTGTGGATCTTATGAATCGAGTATTCAGAGATCAGTTGAATAAGTTTGTTCTTGTGTTCGTGGATGATATCCTTGTTTACTCAAGGACATACAAGGAACACAAGGGACACTTGAGGATAGTGATGGAGGAGTTGAGGAAACACCAATTGAAAGCGAAATTCTCTAAGTGTCATTTTTGGAGAAGGGAAGTGAGATTCTTGGGTCATGTTGTTTCAGAGAGTGGTATTGCCGTGGACCCTGCGAAGGTGGCTACGGTACAGGATTGGCTTACGCCCAAGAATGCAACAGATGTAAGAAGTTTCTTGGGATTAGCTGGATATTATCGTAAGTTTATGCATGACTTCTCCAAGATAGACGCACCGTTGACTCAATTGACTAAGAAGAATCTGTCCTTCGTCTGGGACGGAGTTTGTGAGGATGCCTTCAAGAGTCTAAAGGAGAAGTTGACGCGTGCGCCAGTGTTAGTCATTTCTAAAGGGAATGAAGAGATGACGGTATACACAGATGCTTGTGGTACCGGACTGGGTGCTGTATTGATGCAAGGGGGTAGGGTTGTAGCTTATGCTAGTCGACAGCTAAAGCCTCATGAGAAGAAGTATCCTACCCATGATTTGGAATTAGCAGCGATTGTGTTTGCGCTGAAGATGTGGAGACACTATCTCTTAGGAGAAAGATTTGAGTTGTTTACCGATCATAAATCGTTAAAATATCTCTTCTCTCAGAAAGATCTGATTCCCCGTCAGCAAAGATGGTTAGAGTTCTTGGCTTCGTATGATTTTGATATCGCATATACACCTGGGAAAGGTAATGCGGTAGCCGATGCCTTGAGTAGGAGACATGCCAGTTTAGGGGCAATGTTTCTTGAGTGGAAGCAACTGGAGTATATCGCGGGGTTTGATTTCAGACCAAAGTGCGAATTGGATCCAGTTATGCTAGCTAGTTTGGCGATCAGACCCACTTTGATAGAGCGGATTGGTTCCAGCCAGAGGGACGATCCTAGTCTATTGGAAAACACCTCCAAGTTAGAGATGAACATCGACAGTGAGGAGATGAATGTGTATGGCTTGATCGAGATGGATGGCTTCAGAAGAATGGAAGACTAGTTGTGCCCAATGTGAATGGTTTGAGAGATGAAGTGCTTAGAGAATGTCATCACTCAAAACTAACTATACATCCCCGTGGTAATAAGATGTATCGAGGCATGAGACAGACTTACTACTGGAAAGGGATGAAAAGAGACGTTGGGAAGTTTATATCCAAATGCATGAATTGCCAGCTAGTTAAAGCCGAGCAAAAGAAGCCTAGTGGGCTGTTGCAACCATTAGAAATTCCCGAATGGAAATACGAGCAAGTCTCGATGGATTTCATTGATGGTTTACCGAGGACTAGATCGGGATATGATAGCATTTGGGTAATTGTGGATCGATTGACTAAGAGTGCAAGATTTATACCAGTCAAATCGACCAGGACGGCAGCCAAGTTGGCAGAATTGTATATGAAGTGGGTAGTGAGATTTCATGGAGTACCCAAAAGCATTGTGAGTGACCGAGACCCGTTGTTCACTAGTGGGTTTTGGAAGAGCTTACAAGAGGCTCTAGGGTCAGGATTACATCTCAGTACCGCATATCATCCTCAGACCGACGGTCAGACGGAGAGCGTGAATCGTATATTGGAATATCTCTTGAGAGCTTGTATATTGGATTTTGGTGGATCGTGGGATGACCATTTGCATCTAGTAGAGTTTGCATATAATAATAGCTACCAATCCATTATCGGTATGGCTCCATATGAAGCTTTGTACGGAAGACCGTGCAACTCACCATCATGTTGGATAGAGAATGGCGAGAAGTTTGTGCTTGGACCAGATGTGGTGAGAGAAACTTCGGATAAGGTTAAGATCATTCGGCAACGAATGAAAGCTGCCCAAGATAGGCAGAAGAGTTATGCTGATAAGAGGATAAGAGACTTGAAATTCTCCGTTGGTGACTTGGTGTTTGTCAAGATCTCTCCGTTAAAGAGCGTGATTCGATTTGGCAGGAGAGGCAAGTTGGCACCAAGATTTGTTGGCCCATTCCCTGTTCTTGAACTAGTTGGAAATTTGGCATATAGAGTTGGATTACCAGAGAAAATGGTGGGAGTTCACAATGTATTTCATGTTTCCCAACTATGGAAGTTCGTTCACGACTCAGATATGACTATTTCACCTGATCAGTTAGAGGACTTCGAAGTAGAACCCGAGGCGGTTGGGAACCGCAAGCCGATTCGTATTGTGGGGCACGATACGAAGCAACTTCGAAGGAAGGTGGTGAAGCTAGTCATGGTTCAGTGGGGCGAGGACGAGAATGATTGTACTTGGGAGACAGAGGAGAGCATTAGGAAGGCATATCCAGAACTCTTTGCCTGGTAAGATTAACTTTGCAATTTAGTTTTCCGCATGCTAGGGTAGACTTGTTTAGCTTGTTTGCATGTTTGATTGTTTTTTTATGATTGATAGGCTTGCGGGACCTTTGTGTGTGTTTTGATTAGGGAATTTCGGGGGCGAAATTTCTAAAGGGGGGAGAGTGTAACGACCCGCATTCTACGAATCGGGGGATCGTAGGATATTTATTTCTTTCCCGTATGAAGTCGTATGGTCATGTAACTTTGGTAAACATCTATTTGAGTCATTTCCCATGCTTATGATTTTTGTCGATTTTTAAATGACCATTTTGCCCCTAGTTGATCTTTTTTTGGCCATAACTTTTGATTAGAAAGGAATTTTGACCTGAAACCACTTCCATAAGATTCGTTTGATGGTTTACCTTTCCGTAGAGTGGTCATAATAGCCAAACGGACTTACCGTTTGGGAGATTTGGCTGAAATAAGGTTTGGAGGGTGAAAAACTGCTTAACTGGCCCAAATCGGGTGATTAGTGAGTAGGCCCATAACCCATTTCGGGATTAGGGTTATGGGAAGGCGGAAATGAGATAGAGCATCATTCCATTTCAGTTTTCTAGCCTCCACTTATCACTAAGGAACCCTAAAAATGGCCTCTAACCTCTAAATCACCTCCAAATCATCTTTTGGTCAAGGATTAAGCTTAGCAACCTCTAATCAAGGAAGATCTACACCAAAGCAACATTGGAGCTGCAGTTTAGCATTGGAATTCACATCAAATCAGAGATTTATTTCAGATCTTAGTTTATTTGTGGCTAAGGTGAGTGATTTGCATAGTTTTACACTAATTATGGCTAGTTAAGGGTAATTAGTGTTAATTAGCGAATTTAAGCATGATAAAATTCTGGAAAAATGTTCATAAATTCCTAAATGATGTTTTAGACCTCTGATATGAATTTGGGTTAATTTGGTTAAGTTTTGTTAATCCTATCATTAGTTTCACCTAAACATGCTTAAGGGGAAATATGGGATTTTAGGGTATGTTTGATCCATTTTAACCTATCATATTGATGTTTTGATGTTTGTGGATGATTATGCATGTTGCTATGACTGTATGAAATGCTTTGTGATTGATTCCAATAGTTAGAATGGTCGAAAACGTCGTCGAATGGCGTAAACACTTGCTGGAACAATTTCTGAAAGCAGTGCAGGTTTCGGATCGGATCGGATATGGGGGCTCGGATCGGATATGTTGAACTGGGCAAGGGATTCGATCGGATCAGAACCTGACACTTGAGAAAATTGGCAAAAAGGAAGGCCACGCTAACTGAACTGGGATCGGATCAGATAAAGGAGAAGGGATCGGATCGGATAAAGAAGGAGGGATCGGATCGGAGCACGTGAAGAATGAGGGAGCGGATCGGAGCGGAAGCACGAACTGGAAGGGAGATGGCACCCGACCCGACCCGAAGTGAGACACCCGACCCGACCCTAGGAGAAACACCCGACCCGACCCGTACCAGAAGAAGACCCGAACTGACGCGATGGAGGGCACCCGACCCGAACCGACGGCATGAGGAGGAACCCGACCCGACCCAGTATTGACCAATAATCCGAGATGCAAAGGTAGTCCAATATGGGAAGTTAGAGCTCAGGATCCAGTTGGGAACCGATGAGTTCACTTCATGGTTGGACTTTGCTGCAGGACGTGTGCTAAGGAGTTGTCGACGTTCATAACTTCGATTCACCACTAAAAATGAATGATGGGCTACTTATCAGTGCAGTAGAGTCATTGCGACTCGAGGGGTAAGGTGATGGTAGCAAGACTACGTTATCAGTGCAGTAGAGTCATTATGACTTGAGGGGCAAGGTGATGCGTAGTAAGACTATGAGCCAACGCAGATGGGGTGAATAACTCCATGGGGCAAGTGGACATAGTAAGGATTGGTAAGACTATGAACCAGCGCAGATAGGGTGAATAACTCCATGGGGCAAGTGGACAAAGTAAGGATTGGTAAGGCTATGAGCCAGCGCGGATGGGGTGAGTAACTCCATGGGGCAAGTGGACATAGCGAAGGATTAGTGGCTACGTTATCAGTGCAGTGAAGCCATTTATGACTTCATGGGGCAAAGTGATCGTAGCAAGGGTGGGTGATCGAAGTGGTGAATATCGTATGCTTTACGCACTGAGTGAGAGATGTGAGTATGGTTGCTATGCTTGATTGTTTGCCATCACTGTGACATGCACACCCCCACCTCCATATCTTTATACTGTTTGATATGGCACCTTAGAGTGTTGTCCAGTATGTAGTGCTAACTCTTTGGTTGTAGGTCCAGGTTCAGGTATGTTTTAGTCTACCTGTTATTATTCACTTTAGATGCTTATCGCTCATACCAGGCTTTATGTCTGACCCAGAGTTTTATGTCTCCTCTTATTACTCTGGGTGCTCACACGAGCAGACTAGAGACAGGTTAGCTGGTGATGCGCGAGTAGCTGATTCGGAGGCGAGCAGGAGGCTTCCACGTATGATATATATATACACATTCTCCCTGTGTCGTTGGTGTTCGCTACTTGGGCATTAGTAGTGTACCTCCATTATCTTGCTTTTGCTTTGAGACAGTTTGTAAGTTGTAATAAGCTGTATTTTGAATTTCCGCTGCTATGATGTTTAGTTTTGGTTTTCAGCTTATGCACTGTCTCTCCTGTTTTATGTCAAATATGTTATTATTATATTTTGCTCTATGCGCTGTGAGACATTCTACAGGTTCCTTGTTAGTTCATTTCCTTCTTCCTTTTCCTTCTGACGACCGTTCCGTGCCAACTGGACATGTGTACAACGCACTTTTGGAGTAAATGTCGGTTGTTGCGGGCGGGCCGTCACACGAGCATCCAAGCAAAGTTTCGCTTTCCTCTTTTAATTAATTCAAATAAGGGTATACATTTATCAGTCGCCTTCGAAATGAATCGACTGATAGCAATTATCTTACCCGTTAGACTTTGAACATCCTTGATCCTTTTAGGCTCCTGAATTCCCTTGAGGGCCGAAATCTGTTCAGGATCGAAATTTCCACCGTTGCTTCATTCGGGCCGGTCTTTCTACATCCTGGTTCTTCGTCCTCTATAGGGACGATATCCTCGACTCTACAGATGGACGGTCCCAATCGAGACGTTTTCTATAGTTGCTATGCTCTCATTTCTTTTGCGGGAGGAGGGTCGACTGTTGATTTTTTGGTACCCTTTTTCTGGAGATCCTTCCACTCCACTAAGTAACAAGCTCGCCCTGCCACCTCGTCTCCTCAACTGTGCCAATTCCTCCATTAGTTGGGAATTTCAATAGCAGGTATCATGGGACGATGTAGGCCCTGAACTCCATTAGTGCCGGTCATCCTAAGAACGCATTATATCGGGAGTTAACGTCCATCAGGATGAATAGTAGGGGCCTTACTCTCCTCCGGTCCCCATCTCCAAATTCCAAGGGCAATTTGATCACTCCACTTGGCTCGGTGTAAGATCCGTTGAAACCCTGTATCTCATTGGAGCAAGGCTCCAAGTCCTGCAACTCTAATTTCATCTATTCATAGGTTTGCTTAAACAATATATTGACCGAACTTCCGTTGTCAATCAACACCTTCCTTACTATTGCCAGGCCGATAGTTGAGGTTATTACCATGGGATCGACCGTCGGAGCTTCTATTCCTATCGCCTCTCTTCCACGAAAGACAACATCCTCTATCTCAGTTTTCCTTTGCTTTATCGGATTTACACTTTCGGGGACACTAGTTTTAGCAACGTCAAGGTGTTTCACGAAATTCACATATTGGTCCATAGCCTTGACACTGAATCTGACGGGGTGTGGTCCTTTGACCATGGCATTGACAACAATTCCTTTCTCCTTATCTTGTGCAGTAGCTCGAGGAGCGGCCTGACCTGGTCTGGGGGTTGAAGCCCCTTGCCCCATGTCCCTTGGGGCTGTTTTATATTCGTCGAGCTTTCCCTCCCGAATCAGCTTCTCTATGATGTCTCTAAGATGCCAACACTCGTTTGTCGTATGCCCGTAGATATCATGGAATAAGTAATATTTTCCAGTTGCTCGTTCCCTCTCCGTGGGCTCATGAGGGGAGGTTTCTTGTACCAGACCGTGTTACAGGTGTCAAGATAGATGTTTTCTAGCATGTCATTCAAGGCAGTGTAAGTCTCGAATGCAGGGAACCGTGGTCTCTTTCAAGGGTTCCCCCACTGTCCTGAGCTCCCATTGGTCTCTCTTGGCCCCTTACCATTTCGTTTGTCATGGATTCCGATATTTACTTCCACTTTTCCTGAGCTGTCACCAGACTGCTTGACTGCGACGTTATTCTAGGTCGATGGGGAAGATGCATTTTTCGGCCCATCCTCCTCCTCTAACTATGCATCCTCTTGTCGTAATCAGATGTGGGATTTCTCATAAAAAGCCTCAATTGTTGTTGGCAGCTTCCCAATCAAGTATTTTCCAAATTCAGTTCGTTTGTCGATGCCATCGACCATGGCCATTAGAACAGTTTCATGGTTGGGGTTACTGACCTCGGTGGCCGCCCAGTTAAATCGATTAAGGTAATTTCTCAGGGATTCTCCTTTCTCCTGTTTAATTGCTGAGAAGGCCATTACATGCTTTGAATTAGTAGCATGAAGGCGAAATTGAGTCAGAAACTTCTTGCTTAAGCCTCTAAAGTTTGGGGCAGATTTCGCGGGCAAATACACAAACCACATGAGCGCTATCCCGCTCAAGAAGATCGGGAAGGCTTTGCACTTGATAGTATCGGGAGCCACCGCCACCTCCATGTGCCAGGAGTACTTCATCAGATGCTATTGTGGGTCATAGGTACTGTCGTACTGATTCACCTAGGGAATATTAAGTCTTTGAGGGAACTCCGCTTGTAGGATATCATCAGTGAATGGCGTGTGGCTTCGATCGATTCCACAGTCTTTGTTTCTATGTCTGAGACTGTCGTTCATGATCTGTCGTACCATTGTAGTCAGGTCTGGTGGAACGACTGTGTCCTGGTTGATTTCTTCGATCGAACGGACTCTGTAGACTCTCCAGGAAATGCTGTCTGACCTAGTACTCGGCTGTCTCCCTTCCTTCCTGGGTATCTTGGTCGATCACAAGATTCCGGGGAAGGTGAATAGGGACTCGATTCCCTTGGGTAGCAATCCGCGGTTGAGGAGGAACTCCTTGGTTTCGTAGGGCCATGGGGTCGATAATTTCCACCTCGGCCAAGTCGGCCCCATCTTGTTTGCTTGCCTCCTTCTGGCTTAGATTTTCCTCAAGGCACAATTGCCATACATTCTCGGCTCTTTCTAATGGGCGTCGGATCCTTTGTGGATCCCTGCTACCGTCGAACGACGAAGAGCCCTCTGACACACGGTCCAGCTGAGGAGGAGGAAGCAGATGTTCCCTGACTTCTTGAGTTTGGTTCCTAGGCTCCTCCCATTGTTCTCGTCATGCGAGTCATATCTTATCGCATCACGACATTTTCCCGAAAATGGGCCTTTAGAGCCTCCATTGTCTCCTGCAGTTGATTCAGCACAGCCGTAAACTCATCCCGAGTGGCATAGGTTGAGGAAGGAGTCGGATCTACCATGGGGAGCAAAGTAGGTTGATCACGAGCAGTTTCAAGTGTGGCCAATCCATCAGCCGCTTCCACAGAGGTTCCAACTTGCGGTTGCTTTCCAGTATTCCGAGCTGATTTTCCATCCATAATTTTAGCGATGCAGAGATGGAGATGAGATTTACATCTCGGACTTGGTGATCCGAAAGTAGAGCAAAAATCTAGGCTAGGCTGAGAATTTCAATTCTCGGTGAAAGCACCAAAATGTTGACACCAAAAGTTGGTATAACACCAAAAGAGAGAATTGTGTAGAGATTATATGAAGACCAATAATTGTAAGAAATGTAAAACGAGAAAAATTGCATATATATTTACAGTGGTTCGGCGTTAATAAGCCTACGTCTACTTTATAAGCTTTTATGTATTGTCTCTGCTATCAGGCAGAATGATTACAATGGTGGAATGAGAGAATTAAAACTACAAACAATTACAGTTTTCGTAATTCTCCTCTGGCCAAAGATCCCCCTTTTGAACTAAACAAGGGTATTTTTAGGTGATACAGTATTCATCCATCCTGAACACGTATTGTTAGATCCTCAAGAATAGGTACTATTGAATGAGCTGGTATCTCCCGAGGAATGGGTGTCTTCCTTTGATTATCGACGTAAAGTGGCAGCCGATCCGCATAACCCGGATGATTTCTAAGAAGAAAACTTCTACGACGAACTATTCCTCAGGCAAGCATTTCGGATCATAATTGAATGCAACGTTCCTAATCGTTCTTAGTCATACCGAACTTCTCCCGGACTGTATCTGATAAGGGAAGAGAGCTTTGACGTCGGGCCTCGCTGCTTGGCCCAAATCGAACATCTCAGGTGTGATTCTGCTGCATCATTACGCCTTGATGGGCTGCCCGAAAAGCCCATCAACACATTGCTTCATGGATGCTAGATCAGCATAATTGAACTGTTATGAAATGTGTAGGACTGCTGATAGAAATTGTTTTATGTATGCACATTTCATATATGACACAATATTCATATGACACGTAGGTGCACTGATGATATATATACTGTGATTGTTTTTCTATGTTGCTGATTTTCCTAGTTTAGGAAAAATCGCTAAGGCTCGAAATGATACATACTCGAACAGACATTAGATAGAGACAAATTGTTATGGGTTGAAATGATAGACCTGAACGAGATTTACTGAATTTGGGATCGTGGATTGAAATGATAAATATCTGTATCAGTTGACCATAGGGTAGAAAACTATATACGGATTGCATTTCATTGACATTTCATTTGAGTTGATTTACTTCCATGAGAATGTTAGTCCTGATCCGAGTTGTTTTGTTTTGCATTATTGCTCTGGTCAGATTGAGTATTATAACTTTCGAGTTTCCCTCTTGGAGTTTGGATCTTACATTGGATTTTGCTCACCTATATCTGCCTATTGACCAGTTGTTCCAGTTCAGTTGTTTTGTCGTTTCTCTTTCGAACTGCTATCTTTATTTATGTATTAGAATCTCATTATACTTAAATTCCGATGTATTATTTTATGTATACTCTGATGTAAAATTTTATTTTGTAGCTTCATGAACTACCATTGTATTATTTATTTCCGCTGCGAGATATAATGTAACTCTGTATCTGTGATCTGTGATTTTGTGATTTATTCTATTTACCTCAGAAGCTAATAATAGTCTGTCGTTTTGGACGGTTTGAATTAACATGTTTTGTCGATTCGGCATGGTCAAAATGCCGGGTCGTTACACACTATTTGTTTTTTATTGTTTTGAATACTTATCAGAATTTTTAGAAGTAGTTCTCTTTTCATTTGGTATCTTCTTCGAAACATGTATGACCCTTAAGTGTAATTGATATTAACCTTGCATAAAAGATTGATGGAATGCAGCTTCGTTCCATCAATTATTTTATTATATCTCATGCCATTTTCTTGACTTTATTTTAAGTAAATAATCTTGTGGATATCTTTGAGAATATTTGTGCCTTTTGAAATTATTCATTTTTATTTCGAATGATGGCTTCTTATTTAGAATTGTTGTCAAAAGTTTTCACACATTCGAGAAACCATGTACTCATTTTTGTGTTTCTTATATTTTTGTTACGATCTATTGTTTGAAAACTTATTGGTGTATATAAGGGAATGCGAAAAACATACACATGTGACACGTAGCAATTATAACAAGACTTCTTAATAGTTGAGACAAATCAGCACGCTATCATATGACATATGGTATTTGTTGGAAAACATTAGTACATAAGACATGATAAGATATTACATGACACATGATCAAACGACACATCATATAAGTTGGAAATATTAGCCCCAGAGATATGGAAATATATCACATGACTTCAAAATGATTGAGACTAGCTCAGCATGTTATCACATGACACATGGTTATTATATGCCACATCATAAAGTGTGTAGATATAGTAAAATAGGCTACAGTGTCCTATTAATGTCATTCATTGTAGCCATGTGAGATTGTTTTCTAATGATGTCATGTGAGGTATTCAAATAAGATTTTGTGCTAGGCAAATTAGGAAAGGATAGTTTCCGAATGAGTTAAACAATTTGGGTCGTTCTCTATTTGTAAAGTTTGAACGATTAAACTAAATTCAATCGAGTTCGTCGCGTAGTGGTAGCTAGTAATTTTTTGAAATGAAGTTCAGATTGATATAAGACCCAAAATATGTCGGAATCATTCCAAATAAGTTTCTTTGGAATTTATTGGAATACAACTCTAAAATGAAAGTTACAAATCTTGATTTGTTATTATACACTTTGAAATATGTCTTAATTAAAATTTTAAAATAATCGCATTTAGGTAGTTCGTTAATCATACCTTAATACTTGATTAAATTGAATATTTTAAATTATGAAGTTTGAAGTTTCATCAATATCCAAATCCATACAATAAATAGGCTACAGTATCATGTCAATGTTATTCACCGTAGTGTCGATTTATTATCTTCCAATGATGAAAGGTTCGTTGATGTTGATAACACGAAACATTCATTCGAGATTCTATGTTAGATAATTATTCATAATAGTTTTCGAATGATTTAAACAATTCAGATCGTCCTTCGCTGAATTAAACAAGAGTATGTATTAATTATTAAAAATAGCTTACGGAGAGTTTATAACAATTGTTATACAATGCAAAAACATGTTATAGAAACTGCTGAGCAATTTCAATTGCTAAACATAAGAAATGAAAATACAATAAATGTACGACTATAGTAATGTTTATTCAAACCCATATCACGTATGCCAATTATAGCGAAGTTCATATACTTCATGGCCATTAAATTTAATTTTGTATTCTATTATGTAACGCAAATCAAAAGTTGAACGATTTGTTAGAAAATGTCTTCTTCTACAATGTTGCTAATCTTGCGGTAACGATTACAAGATTTTGCAAAATCGTCATATGTTTTATGGATCTCTAAATACAATTGCCTCGCGCGAAGTCAGATGGTTATTGTAACCTTCCATCATCATATTTCAGAACATTTCATGGTTTACAACCACATACGTACACAACATAATATAATGCATGCAATCAACTTCGATATATGCTTTCACGAGAGCAAGTAACTCCAAAGAAGGCCAATTAATGGTGGACATTTTTGTTTAGTAGGTTATGTTTAAATTTAGAGAAGAAAATGAACATATACAAGCAGTAGGAATACTAAGTTTAAAAAGTCCCAATTATATTTACGTTATTTACAAAGACGACTGTACCACGTATTACAAGCTGCATGTACGTTATGTAAAAAAAGTGGCTAGAGTGTGTGGTTGCATTCAGTGTCAGGACATACTTTTTCACGTTATGTAATGAAAGAGATTAATGTCTGGTCGCATTCAGTGTCAGGATAGACTATAGCCACATGATATAAAGAAATGGGCTATAGTCCCTGATCGCATTGAGTAACTGTAGCCACATTGCACAGTTTTCTTAGCATTTGGAATCATTTACTCACTTTTCAAATGAACCATTAAACATTCATTGTTTAACTCAATTAATGAAAAGCCAATAGAATAACTAGAATCGTATGGTTACATCGACATTCTACCTCGACCATCATATCCTAATCCATCTTCAATGAGAGATTTAGGTATTTAATAGAAGACCAAAAACCCTCTTCTAGCAATATAGAAGTCCCGAACCAAAAACAAAACTCGGGTATTTGATAGAAGACCAGAAATCCATATATGACAATAGTAGAAGTCTTGAAGCCTACACTCAAGCATTAATAATAGAAGACCAGTAATCCACTTCTGTCAATAATAGAAGTCCTGAGCAGACACCTAGATTTGGGTATTTGGTAGAAGACCAGAAATCCATATTTGACAATAATAGAAGTCTTGAAGCCTAGATTTAGGCATTTATAATACACTACACTAAAACGTGAAATTCGTAACAAAAATGTTTCCTCGGTACTAACACCCATTTGTTGTTATAACGTAACAACGCTTATATTCATTACAATCGTTTAAAATACCGTTATGAAATGAGCATCATATTATATAACGGGTGTGCACCATTATGAAATTGGATAAAAATAAAAAATGTGGGGTAAACGTTGAAAACGTTAAAATTCCAGATTATTACGCTACCCCCATTACCTACCAGCCGCTTCTTCCAAAACACACAAAAAAATTCAACCAAAAGTAAAATCAAAGCGGGAATCTTCGTATGCGAAGTCAAATTGGGAAGATTAAATCGAAGAGAAATAAAAGCGGGAATCTTTGTACGGGAAATTGAAGTGGGAATCAAAAGGAAAAATCTTCTCAAATTGGAATCGAAGCGGCTCCAAGATTTTACCTGTAGCTCAGGTATATGTGTGCTATTTTATTACTTTCCAATGCATGTTTTCATCAAATCAGATATGTGATATGATTTCTTGGGGTTTTTTGATGTTATTTTGTTGAGTTGTTATGTTATTTTATTGACTATAATAATAGTTAATGTTACTAAGTTGAAGGAGGGAGGACTAACCGCTTCTTTTGGATAAGATATGGAATTCACTGTGTAATAGTTAATTGTTACAATTTAATTCAAATTAATCAAAAATGTGAAAAACTCCAAAAGTAGAATACTGGAATAGGAACGATAAAAAATGCTTATATAAAATGGAAAATAATGGAAAATGGTAGATTAAGTAATAGATAAGAAAAAGAAGTATGGAACGAATTAGAATTGAAATGAAAGTAGAATTGAGCTAATGTTGTAGCAATGATGCTGATGAAAAAAATGAGAAGCAATAATTGAATTTCATGAAATAAAAGATAAATGTATAGTAAAATTATAGATTTAAAGTCAAACATAAAAGATGAAAGGACAATAAGGCAATCATAGGAAGAATAAACATATATGAATATGAAATGTTTATATGGGGGAGTTTATGATGAGTTTGAATTTTTATAAATTATATGTTATAACAATAGGGAACAAACAACTTAATGTTATTAGATTGGCTTAAGAATGCTAAAACATATCAAACTAATAGGACTTCTGGAGTGCATGCATATGGAAGGGGAACTGACATGATATGACTGTGCTACAAGGTAGCTCTGTTAATTAGGTGATGGCCAAGTTAGGCTCGCACAGTCAAAATACGTATGCTTCAAAGTTTAGAATGGGTGTGCTGCCTTGACTGCACAAGGAAATCTACATGGACAATTGGTGGGATCAGATTTATGCAACAAGGCATGTAGATGATGTGCGTATGATGCAAAACAGCGGGTAGGAGTTACATGTTTAATGAACTTGTATCAGTTTACTGCGTTCAGTGGAACGTACGGGGTTACAATTTACCGATCTCCTCCACCTACCAAGGTTTGTTCAACGGATAATGCGCTACCAAAGTTATTCTCTTATTTGTTTGTTCCTGAAATGTTGGTTATCCCACCAGTGTTTCCTTCCAAATAAATGGACCAAGTGGAGTTGCATTGAGCAAGAAATCATCAATAAAAGCAGATAAAAGGTGCAAATCCCCAAAGAATACAGGTTTAATGGAGTAGAGTTTGTTGGTGTGCTCTGTAGGATTTCTCTGAGTGATAGGTGGACATAATATAGTGGGACGATGGATACTTCCAAGGTGCAGAGCGATAGATATTATTAGGTATTGTTTCTGGTTTTATTAATGGATATATGATTTTAATGTTTTCCAAAGGTTACTTGATTAATTTTCTAGTTATGAATAATGATTATCATACAAATAAAAATTGCCCATTAACTTTCGACTTCGTTGAAATTTGATTCCAAAGGTTCTTCATTTTAATTTCTTATTCAGTTTAATTTTTAACTTCTACTTTTAAAATAAAAATAAAAATTGGAGCATAAGATAGAGTAATCTATTATAAATAAAAAACTAAATTGTTCATAGTTCTGTTTATTATGAAGTCGTGATTATTAGGCACACTAACATCTACTTGTAATTATAGCAAAATTTTCATTATGTATAAACTTTATTATGTATAAATTTTATTATTGTTGTAAACTATAATAATGTTTGATTTCTATTTTATACCTTTTCTTGAAGATAAACTTAAACACCACGAGTGTACATATGTATCACCTATATTAAAATTATATATATATATATATATATATATATATATATAATGATGACTAATCAACATGACTTGAGTTTCTCACTATATGTAAATATTGTTTTAGTGATTACTTAATGCAAATTTATTTGTGCAAATTATATGAGGATGTCTAGGCTCCACCCAGACTACATGTGACTCTAAGAACATTCTTAGTACTTAGCACTTTGCTCTGCTTTGTAAGATTACACAGACATATTTTACAAAACGTAAAGACGTTTTCGTAAATATTTACAAAAGTAATGCATGATTACCTTAATATAGCGAACAATTCGTTGATACAATAGAAATACTTTCCCAGATATTTAAAAATGAATAGCCATAAAAGCATGTTCAAATATAATAGTAAACCTTTGCAAAACACATACATAATTTTCCATAAATTTGTAAAATCATAGCAGAAAAAATTAGAGAGAAAATGTACAGTACTAAAAAAATCACATTTGCGAGAATAAGAAGAACTAAAAAATTAAGTTCAATATAAACTTAAAAATAATAGAAAGATTTGATTAATCAAGCATGTAAGGTTCGCGTATAAAAAGAAGGGTATTTAGGGTTCGCTTATGAGAAATATGAAAAAAATAGAGAAATAAATTGTCAAAACTATCTACAAGGGGGAGCTTTACAAAGAATGATTGAGGAGACTGTTCAAGGATCAAGTTTGGTTTTAAGGATATGGATCTAGCATCCACAGTAAGATAAATCATTTACATTTTCCTCATCCCGCACCGCACAAACATATTTAATGCATCAGTATCTGTATTCAAAAAATTTCACTATTAATCAGTTGAATCACATATTTATGTTACACAACATATAAGCATGGCAGTTGTGTGTTTGTGTGTATCTTAGGTCTGCCGGTGTGAATGTGTATAAAAATGATCATTATACATGATATATGAATCGTAACATTTTCATCGAATGCACGGTATGTAATAACATTTACTACCAAGCATATTATGAATCATGTTAAATGCACCTCAAAAGCATTTGTAATTTAATAATTTTACTCATTTTGTTTCTCTAGCCAACTATAATTTACCTTACATATCATTTTAGCAGTACCAGTTCAGTCTCAATGACAGTGTACTGTCGACATGCACTACAATGCAGTCAAATTGGGTATAATTTTTCAAAATACCCAGTTTGACCGACAATACGACAAATCTAAGCAATTTGCAAAATTGATCCCCTCCCCTTTAAGGTAATTTGGAAATACATTCGAGGTGCATTTAGCACCAATCCAGATTATACTTACATTTATGTGGTCAATGACTCCGTACCACTTTTATCCCTAATGATTAAAAGCATATAGGCTAGTTATAGACACCCTGTTATTTTCTTTACATCGCGAAAAAATAATTAAAATTTAGCTACAAACATGCTCCTCTATAAAATTAAGCCTATAACTTCTATTTTTCATCATTTTTTGGATAAGAAATCACGAAGGAGTATAACACTTATTCTTACGGTTATGAGAATGGAGATTGGAATATTAACTTGGTAACTAGATTAGTATTGTTTTCTCGCAATAAACGTTTTCTTTTACAATAACAAAATAAAATAAACTAAGTATGCTATATGATTCTCTTGAAACATAATTTGTTATGTGCTATGATTTTATTAAAACCAAGTGTGCTAGTGCATCAAAATCTGGAGTGATACACACTATGATTCAGCTAATATGTAGTGTGTCATGCACTAGTAACTGACTAAAATATAATGCAACCAACATTATGCATTTATAAAATCTACTATTGCACCAGTTGAAAGCGATAACAAAAGCCACAAGATGACGGAAGTAAGAAAAACGTTCAGGGAAGATGAAGGAAAGAAAGAAAATTTCGAAGTTGAACGTTTAATTAACAAACACTGGGTATAAAATTGGAAAAAAATTCAAGGGATGTCTAAGCATATGCAGAAAAGGCTATCATCACAACAAGACATATGTTACCATGAACACCATTTCCTGTTAGTGAATTGAGATACATAGCTAGCGTGGAAACTAGAGTCTTCCCTTCTTCAGTCTTCTTCTCTACAATGCACCCATCATGCAACACGGCTCCGCCAATGATCTGACATTGGTAGAAAAAAAGAAGGAAAAAAGATAAAAAATCAAACATTATATATATAAAAATATAAACACGCGATGTAGATGTGAATAGTTCTTATATAGTTGTTACTACCAAAATTTCCTCCGGAACAGGCTATTGGTAAAGGGGTAGCGGACCAACACAAACATAAAAGGGTATTCCGTAAGCAGAAGCTAAACACAGGACAAGGTTGAAAGCGTAGGTGAAAAAATACGAGAGCCGTGCAGCCGACACCATTCTTAAAGAAAAGAGCCCAAAATCTATACAAAGAAAATACCGGTCGAGTAGCACTGACACGATCGGTAGAAGGTCACCCAAGACCAGAGCCCAGCAAAGAGGGAAACTAAAATTCCTACCGGCCGAGGCCTAGAAGGCCGAGAGAGGCTATCGGTATTAACTCGCTTAATACCGATACATCAAGAAGCAATAGCATCAAAAGTACAAGGGAATCATCCAAGAGCCATTTGCAGGGATCCCCATAAGATGATTATTGGAAGGATGCTCTAATAAGTAACTAATGACGCACCAGAAGACACCCTCCGGAAGGTTAAGACACGTGTCGGAAAACGACCGAAAGGCAAGACGGAACCCCAAGAAAAGAAACAAGTTATCCACACTAATTTGCTTATTGTCGATACTAGCAGGATGACAGTCCCGGCAGCCTCCCACTTGAATCACAAAGGTAAGCTCCACAAAGAATTAATAGCAAGACCAAGAGTCCATGCCCGGAAGCATACATCCGGAGGTCTACACCCGGAAGCTAAAGCCTCCCGAAAGCCATTCGCATCGACAAACTCAGGACCCACGCAAAGTACATGAACAAGCAATCAAGAGAAGAGTTCCGCAAACAAGATTCCTCCTCCCGGGAGCAAGAAATGGCACATCTGAAAGTCACAAGTAAAACTTTCAGAACTGAAAGAAAAGGCGGCCAAGAGCCAGTACTTCCGGAACCAAAGGGAAAAGCGGTTGTGACACCCCACGTCCGTTAATGTCACTCATAAAGGGAATGCATTAAGTTTCGTGAAGCGTTGTAGGTAAGCAAACACAGAATATTACAGACAGATATAAATAAGATAGCAGCGGAAATTTAAATTTAAATTTCAAACACAAACATTAGATCGTGGTCCAAAATACCATAAGTCACAAAAACCATTACAACAATATAACTTTTTTCTTTTACCATCATAGTACATAAATAATTGAAAGAAAACATAATTCCCCAAATAAAAGAGACAAAGTCATAGTAGAGATAAGAACTTGAGCCATACTTCGAAAGCAGCTATAGCAATATAATAACTGAGTCCTGACTAAGCCTGAGTGTTCCCTCCCTGAGAACTTGGGGGGGGGGGTGGACGGAAAAAAGAAGAGGAAACAAAAAGGGTTAGACATAAAGTCTGGCGAATCTAATTACTTTTAGCAAGTAACTAAATAAAAGTAGCATGACAGGCATATAAAGTGGATAAGAGATATTATTACATAAAAGGCAGGTGTGACAAGGTAGACAGGATAAGGTGTATACGCTTCCCTAATGATTACTCTGCACTATTACTAGTATAACCAGAATGAGATGAACCCTTACACTTCAAGGTGGTAGACTTAGGCATACGTCCAAATGTACCCTAACTACTACCCTAATCGATCGGCTCCCTACTCCATAGATACTCTGTGCCGTCCCCACAGTAGGATGTATCACGTCCAAATGTGGCAACCTCTCGCTGATATGCACAACCCCATATCTACAGGTGTTACGGTCGTCTTATCCCCTTCTGTCTGGCTCATGCATGCACATGGCCCAATTAGTTTGTGCCGCCAACACGGCCTCCACGTTGGGATCTCTTACAATTAGTCAGTAAGCGTGCCCCTTCTCCGACCTAGTTCGAAATTCTCTACTCGATACATACTCCGGGTTACTGACTGAAATGGGTCCCACACAATATAATACAAGCTCTCCCCTTCATCTTGTAACCCCACTAGGTTTTCCATAGGTTATATTTACATCAAAGGTGTCTTTAATTTTATATAACCCCAGTCTTTCTACCGATTATGCTTACCACTAGGTGTTTTTAATTATATAACCTTATCGAGCTAAGTTTGTGGGCCTATGTGTAAATATTACCCAACCCCTCAGATTTACTTAACCCACCCAATGTCCAACCAATTTTACTTAACCCTAACTTTATTTTATAATCATACAATCCCTATGGATTAGATTAGGTTAAGTAGTTTATTTCATTACCATGTCCATTTATGGTTTATAATGGGCTAGACCTCCTACATTAGGCCTACAACTTGTGGATGCTGGATATGCTGGTCAGGTCCGGGAAGACTTCTTCCACAAGTTTGGCCTAACCACGTGTTGTATCCCGATTCGTATTTGTGCACTTAGACCTCTCACATTAGGTTCAACATTGCTGGCTGCTGGATATGCCGGTTGGGTCCGGGAAGACTTCCACCACTAATGCAACCTAACCTCGTGTCATAGGTGAAATTACAATTCCTAATTGTAATTATTAGACATTTCATTCTTATCCAATTCTTGCCTATGTCTTTATAGGTGATTATGTCCTTAATTTCCCCCTTTTGAATTATATATCCAATTCATAAACATTACTTAAATTACACCAATTCTAACCTTTTTTCCCCTGTTCCCTAATTAACGCATTCACATATATTCAGCGACATCTAGGCTAGAAAGAAGCCTAGTCAGAAATAATAAAAGGAAAAGTGACGGGAATATGACAAAGGTGATTGTTTTGGCACAAACATAAACTAGCATTGTGATCAGGTGGGCATATGAGCTTAAATCTGATGAACTTTTTGCAGTTAATTGATTCTAACATAACTACGATGTCATAATAAGTATAATAAGATCTAAATTAAAAATTTAGATGCCCAACTGGTATAGATCTAATATGATAGGCACAAGGTGATACACTAGATCTTATTAGCAATTTAGATGTCCACATAATTCAGATCCAATATTTAAAACTAGATCTAACACAAATAAGGTCAAGATCTACATCATAGAATGTTACAATAGATCCAACAAGATAGAGATTTAGATCAACAGTTAAAAATAGATTTAACAGAAATAAGGTCAAGATCCACATCATAGAATGCCACAAAAGTTACAAAATATCCAACAAGATAGAGATTTTGATCCAAGTTATACTCAATTTAGAATGTCATAAGTTCGCAATTCACAATGGATCCAATGTAATATAGGCACATGAACAAATTCAAACTATTGTCATATCACGTTTACTTTTATATATTTAAATCTAAATGCAACTAGGAACTCACAGTGTTTGGATTTGAAAATAGAAGAAGAACGGATCTTGAATCTCTAATTGATTTGCTTAGCTTGATAGTTGTAGGAGATAACGGATCCTAGTTCAGTTCAGACAATGACAGAGTTTGGCCCCCATAGATTCTCAATGAAGAAAATAAGAGAAATGAACATGTATTTATAGCTGCCAGACCCTATGAAATCGACTGCCACATCAGCCCTTTGGGGTGTCGACACCCTGTATGTGGGTCGACCCTGGTGTCGACACCCCTTAAGGGGATCGACCCATGTGTCGACAACCCTCCAGAGGGGTCGACCCCCCCTAGAGTGGGAAATTTGCCGCCTTTTGCCATTTTGATTTTTGAACGGTTTTGGATAAGGTATGACTCATATCTGACTCATATGTGACTCATGTGTATATACATAATTCTTCTGCATGTATACAAACTTAAAATCCTCACAACTTCTTCATACAGAGTCCGTTTTACGCAAACCAAACATCTATGTTGACCAGAATTTCGAGACAGATGCAATGGCGCAGTCCATTTCCTTTAATTCCGAATATTAAATTAATTATTATTTAATTTATCCTTTTTTTATGTCGTTAAAAATTCGGGGTGTTACATTCTCCCCAACTCAAAGGATTTCGTCCCCGAAATCTCTAAGTTAAGAAGAACGCATATCCTACCATCCATCATCCATCTACACATCCATAAATCACTGCATCCATTATCCTTAAAGACTTCTAATGCTTATATGAATATATGCAAAGGTGTGTGTATATGTCCCAACACTAATGCGAAGATCAGGCGGTCTACAAATTCAGTTGACCTCCTTAATGCGATGTATGTTAGTGCCATGAATCCAACGTGCATGCAAATAATCCTATTATAACATGTGAGTTCTATATGTGTGCACACTCATTCGTTTAAATACAACATCCATATGCTAATACATCCATTTCCATCCATAAAAGAAAAGAAAATGCACACACATCCATATGCAGTATGAGAGTGATTAAGCCGATCTAGTGCTAATGTGTGTATATGCATCCACAGGCAGCCACCAGCAAACACTTGCATCCACTTGAATCCATCAAACATAACATGTCTCAAACACATGTTTACATCCAAACGATTCCTATTTAAAGGTCAAAAATACTATAGATAGGATATATTCAAATGACAGAAACAAGCATTGATAAAATTTTGGAGTTAAAAACATACCCTCGAAAAGAAAAGGGTACGAAGCACGAATCTTGTCTTCGGTCTCCCAAGTCGCATCTTCTGGGATATCTCCCCATTGAACCTTTAGCAACTTGATCTCTTTATTGCGTAGCTTCTTAACCTCTGATCCAAAACTATGGGTAGGGACTCGCCTAACTGTTGCCTCTCGTTCCACTTCTACCTCTTCTAATACACTCGGCTCAACAACTTCTACGGTGTCATGCAGGCACTTCCGCAGATGAGAAACATGGAAAACATCATGAACGCCGGATAGATTTTCTGGGAACTTTACTCTATAGGCCATTTGACCAATCCTCTCGGTTATGGGAAATGGTCCCACAAACCTAGGTGCCAACTTCCCTACCGATCCAAAGCGAACCACATTTCTCAAAGGTGAGACTTTGGTAAAAACCAATTCCCCTACTCCAAATTTGATGTCAGTCCTTCTCTTGTCTGCATATGACTTTTGCCTCTCTTGAGCTATCTTCATCCGCCGTTGAATAAGGTCAATCTTTTCAGATGTTTCCCTAACCATATCTGGTCTAAGTAATAATCTTTCTGTAGATTCCCACCAACAAGTTGGTGATCTACAGGGTTGTCCATACAGTGCTTCGAAGGGTGTTATGCCGATGCTGGATTGATAGCTGTTGTTATAGGCAAACTCTACTAAAGGAAGGTGCTCTTCCCAAGTTCCTTCGAAGTCTAGGATACATAGCCCTTAAAGATCCTCTGGAATTCTGTTCACCCTCTCCGTCTGCCCACCGGTCTGAGGATGATAAGCGGTGCTCAAACACAGCTGTGTACGTAATGCTTCTTGCAAGCTCCTCCAAAATTCACTGGTAAAGATGGGGTCACGATCTCTTAAGATGCTGGAAGGTACTCCATGAAGACGAACTATATCACGAACATAAATTGCTGCCAACCATGATGACGTCCTCTTACTCTTAACTGGAATAAAGTGAGTGCTCTTAGTGAGTCTATCTACCACAACCCAGATATTGGTGTTGCCTTTCTTCGATATAGGCAAACCATCTAAGAAATCCATAGAGATGCTCTCCCATTTCCACTAAGGAATCTCCAAAGGATGAAGGAAGCCGTCGGGCTTCTTTTGCTCAGCTTTAACTTGCTGGCAAACTAAACATTGAGACACAAATTCGGTCACATCTTTCTTCATCCCAGTCCAAAAGAAAAACCCTTTTCGTGTCTCTATACCTCTTATCACCGCCTGGATGAATAGTCATCTTAGAATGGCGGGCTTCTTCTAGGACTGCCTTTATCAAGCTTCCATTTTGAGGATCACAAAGCCTTCCATCTCATTGCAACCTCCCTTTTTATTTATGGCGTATCTACTGAGGTGACTAGAAGTCTCTCCTTTTCTGAGCTTTTCCATGATGTCCAAAATCTGTGGGTCACCTTGCTGCGAAGCTCCTATCTGATCCAAAAGAGTTGGTCGTATCTCCAAGGACGTAAACAAATCAGGCAAAATCTCGATGGAGGGTCTAAAGTCAAAGGTTGATATGAACTCTAAGTTCTTCCTTTCCACAAACAGAGGACTGAAGGCCATCCTCAGCCTACTTAGTTTGTCATCCACCATATTACCCTTGCCAGGGGTATAAGCAATCTCAAAATCATAAGAAGCTAGGAACTCCATCCACCGTTGTTGCCTTAAATTGAGATCCTTCTGCAAGAACAGATACTTGAGAGATTTATGATCGGTGTATAACTCGAACTTCTCTCCAAGTAAATAACGGCGCCACGTCATGAGCGCGAATACTATGGCAGCTAGCTCTAGATATGGGCGGGGTAGTTCTTCTCATGAACTCTCAACTGTATACCCTCATAACACACCACCTTTCCTTCCTACATCAGAACCGCACCATGCCTAGTACCACATGCATCGGTGTAAACCGTAAACACTTTGTTCCTATTGGGCAAAGTCAAGATTGGGGCTGTTGTCAGAGCCCTCTTTAAACATTGGGAAGCAACATCACAGTCTATATCCCATGAAAATGCCAAGTTCTTCTTCGTCAGCCTAGTGAGTGGGGCTGATACCTTTGCGAAGTCCTTAATGAACTTCCTATAATAATCTTCCAATCTAAGAAAGCTTCTCACCTTGGTTGCATTTTTAGGAACCTGCCAATATTGCACTGCAACCACCTTTACGGTATCTACAGCTATCCTTTCTTTGGAGACTACATGTCCTAAGAATCTCACCTCTTTTCTCCAAAAATGGCATTTGGAGAACTTCGCCTTAAGCTGATGCGCACGGAGAGTTTTCAATACTTCTCTCAAATGTTGAGCATGCTCTTCTTCGCTTTTGGAGAAGATCAAAATATCATCAACAAAGACCATGACAAATAACTCCCGAAACCCCCTACTCATTAGTTCAACAAAATAGGCAGGTGCATTCGTCAACCCGAAAGGCATAACTAGCCATTCAAAGAAACCATCCGGAGTTCTAAAAGCGATCTTATCTATGTTGTCTTCAGCCACCCTCAACTGATGAAATCCCGTGGCCATGTCTAACTGAGAAAATACCGAGGCACCAACAAGCTGATCAAATAAATCATCAATGCTCGGGAGCGGGTGCTTATTCTTCTTGGTGAGTTTATTCAACTCTCTATCCGCCTTAGTTGTGAATACAACTGGAGTATCCCATTCAGATATGCTTCTTCTGATAAATCCGTTCTCAAGTAGATTCCTTACTTGCTTAATTAACTCCCTCCTTTCCCTTGGAGTCATATGGCGCACCGATAATGCAACTGGCTTTGCATTTTCCACTAGATATGTACGAAAATCGATCTCGCGCCTCGGGGGTAAACCCCGTACCTCATCAAAAACATTGGAATAATCTTGGATTACTGGAACAGATTGCAGATCATCGATAGATGCATCAAGAGACTCTAGGAAACTAAGCATAACCGACCCTTGTAGGTCACAAGAAATCTCGAGGGTCCTCCCATGACAAATCAGAAGCCTAACAACCCTCTTCTCACAATCTAGAATGGCACCATACGTGGTAAGCTAATCCATCCCTCGAATCAACCCATAGCCCATAAACCCGAGCACATATGCATTGCATTCAAATCCAACGCCTAACACTGATATTCTCAAACCCCTACAAATCATAGATAAATGAGCCGAACCACCAATGGAGTTTGAGACAACTATGGGGTCCGCTACCATACTAGCAATCAAGTGCATAGATTCAACCACCGAACAAGATATAAATGAATGTGAAGCGCCATAATCAAAAAGTGTTCTAACTGGATGATTAGAAAGAGAAATTAAATCTTCCACATAAATTTTTCTACCTCTTTCCGGAGCACTATTCGCGAGAGCATTCACCTTCCCTCCAGAAGTTCCTGCCCCTTGACCTTGTCCCTACGATCCCTGTTTCTTCGGGCACTCCCTAACAAAGTGTCCGACCTCTCCACCATTGTAGCAAGTGTTCTTCCTTCTCTTACACTCCTTAACCAAGTGACCTTCTTTCCCACAACTATGACATTTCTCTTATCCTTGCCCTTGTCATTCTTTCTGCCTTTCTTTTGCTGTTGCTTTTGTTGTTGCCCCTTCTTTGGTTACACCTTCTTATTTTGTGATGTTTCCTCAGCCTTTACTTCCTTCTTTTCTCCCTTGTCTTCCTCATGCATTAGGGTGATATCAACAAGTTTTTAAAAATTGGCTCCTATTGGAATACGGGACATGGCTAACCCATGAAGGGGTTCATTTAGCCCTTTAGCAAATCGCAACGCCTTCTTGTGCGGAGTATCCACCAATTCTAACTCGAACCTTACTAGTTGGTTGAATTTGTCCACATATTCTTTCACCGTCAATTCCCCTTGCCTGAGCCCCATGAACCTCTCCATCTGCATGCTTTTCTCAACTTAGGAAATAAATTTCAATTCAAATCTTTGTCTAAAACCTTCCCAAGTTTCCACCAGACGTTCTGATTGGGTAACTTTCCACCAAAATGAGGCTTCGTCTTTCAGTAGCCAGGCGGCTAACTGAAGCTTCCTTCTATCCTTTACTTCAAAGATTACGACCAAGTCCTCGGTCTCCTTGAGCCAATTCTACGCTTCTATGAATGTCTCATTCCCGTGGAATGGCTTCCCTCCCATAGCACAGAAGTCTTTGTAGATATTAGCGAAATTATCTGATCTTGGAGGGGGAGGATGAGGAATGACTGGTGCAGCTGGGGGAGGAACGTTTCCTTGGCCCGAGGCAGGCATCGTGGCCTCTAGATACATATGGAACCATCCGAGTATTGTAACGCCCTCCGGGATATTAGGAATGTTTGGTTCCCCAGACATGCTGAAAAGGAAAAAGGGAAGCGATTTAGAAAAAGGCTTGAAGGATATTACATATGGCTTCTTGGGGAATGTTTTTCAAAACAGACTTTTCTTTTTGGAAATGTTTTCTTTTAAAACCTTTTTGAAAATAGTTTTCAAAAACTTTATCCAATCTGGTAACCTTCGGCTCTAATACCAAGTGTGACACCCCCTGTCCGTTAACGTCACTCACAAAGGGAATGCATTAAGTTTCGTGAAGCATTATAGGTAAACAGACAAAGAATATTACAGACAGATATAAATAAGATAGCAGCAAAAATTTAAATTTTTAATTCAAACACAAATCATAGGTCGTGGTCCAAAATACCATAAGTCACAAAAACCATTACAACAATATAACTTCTGTCTTTTACCATCATAGTACATAATAATTGAAAGAAAAAATAATTCCCCAAATAAAATGGACAAAGCCATAGTAGAGATAAGAACTTGAGCCATACTTCGAAAGCAGCTCTAGCAATATGATAATTGAGTCCTGACTAAGCCTGAGTGTTCCCTTCCTAATAACCGGGTGTGTGGAGGGGGGGGGGGACGGAAGAAAGAAGAGGAAACAAAAAGGGTTCGACATAAAGTCTGGCGAATCTAATTACTTTTAGCAAGTAACTAAATAAAAGTAGCATGACAGGCATATAAAGTGGATAAGAGATATTATTACATAAAAGGCAGGTGTGACAAGGTAGATAGGATAAGGTGTATACGCTTCCCTAATGATTACTCTGCACTATTACCAGTATAACCAGAATGAGATGAACCGTTACACTTCAAGGTGGTAGACTTAGGCATACGTCCAAATGTACCCTAACTACAACCCTAATCGATCGGCTCCCTACTCCATAGATACTTTGTGCCGTCCCCACAGTAGGATGTATCACGTCCAAAAGTGGCAACCTCTCGCTGATATGCACAACCCAATATCTACAGGTGTTACGGTCGTCTTATCCCCTTCTCCCTGGCTCATGCATGCACATGGCCTAATCAGTTTGTGCCACCAACACCGCCTCCACGTTGGGATCTTTTACAATTAGTCAGTAAGCGTGCCCCTTCTCCGAACTAGTTCGAAATTCTCTACTTGATACATACTCCGAGTTACTGATTGAAACGGGTCCCACACAATATGGTACAAGCTCTCCCCTTCGTCTTGTATCCCCCACTAGGTTTTCCACAGGTTATATTTACCCTAAAGGTGTCTTTAATTTTATATAACCCCAGTCTTTCTACCGATTATGCTTACCACTAGGTGTCTTTAATTACATAACCTTATCGAGCTAAGTTTGTGGGCCAATATGTAAATATTACCCACCCCCTCAAATTTACTTAAGCCACCCAATGTCCAACCAATTTTACTTAACCCTAACTTTATTTTATAATCATACAATCCCTATGGATTAGATTAGGTTAAGTAGTTTATTTCATTACCATGTCCATTTATGGTTTATAATGGGATAGACCTCCTACATTAGGCCTACAACTTGTAAATGCTGGATATGCTAGTCAGGTCCGGGCATACTTCTTCCATAAGTTCGGTCTGACCTCGTGTTACATCTCGATTCGTATTTATGCACTTAGACCTCTCACATTAGGTTCAACATTACTGGCTACTGGATATGCCGGTTGGGTCCGGGCAGACTTCCACCACTAATGCAACCTAACCTCGTGTCATAAGTGCAATTACAATTCCTAATTGTAATTATTAGACATTTCATTCTTATCCAATTCTTACCTATGTCTTTATAGGTGATTATGTCCTTAATTTCCCCTTTTGAATTATATGTCCAATTCATAAACATTGCTTAAATTTCGCCAATTCTAACCTCCCCCCCCCCTTTCCCTAATTAACGAATTCGCATATATTTGGCGGCATCTAGGCTAGAAAGTAGCCTAGTCAGAACCAATAAAAGGAAAAGTGACGGGAATATGACAAAGGCGATTATTGTGGCACAAATATAAACTAGCATGGTGATCAGGTGGACATATGAGCTTAAATCTGTATGAACTTGTTGCAGTTAATTGATTCTATCATAACTATGATGTCATAATAAGTATAACAAGATATAAATTAAAATTTTAGATGTCCAACTGGTTTAGATCTAATATGATAGGCACAACGTGATACACTAGATCTTATTAGCAATTTAGATGTCCACATAATTCAGATCCAATATTTAAAACTAGATCTAACACAAATAAGGTCAAGATCCACATCATAGAATGTTACAATAAAACTAACAAGATGGAGATTTAGATCAATAGTTAAAAATAGATCTAACACAAATAAGGTCATGATCAACATCATAGAATGCCAAAAAAGTTATACTAGATCCAACAAGATAGAGATTTAGATCCAAGTTTTGCTCAATTTAGAATGTCATAAGTTCGCAATTTAAATCCAACAAGATAGAGATTTAAATCCAAACTATTGTCATATCACGTTTATTTTTATATATTTAATTCTAAAAGCAACTAGGAACTCATAGTGTTTGGATTAGAAAATAGAAGAAGAATGGATCTTGAATCTCTAATTGATCTGCTTAGCTTGATAGTTGTAGGAGATAACAGATCCTAGTTCAGTTCAGACACTGACAGAATTTGGCCCCCATGGATTCTCAATGAAGAAAATAAGAGAAATGGACATGTATTTATAGCTGCCAGACCCTCTGAAACTGACTACCACGTCATCCCTTGGGGTGTCGACACCCGTGTATGAGGGTCGACCCTGGTGTCGACATCCCTTAAGGGGGGGGCGACCCGGGTGCCGACACCACTCTAGGGGGGTCGACCGCCTAGAGTGGGAAATTTGCCGCCTTCTGAAATTTTGATTTTT
This sequence comes from Allium sativum, assembly GCA_030737875.1. NCBI lineage: Eukaryota > Viridiplantae > Streptophyta > Magnoliopsida > Asparagales > Amaryllidaceae > Allium > Allium sativum. The sequence continues at coordinate 746,255,573 of CM060921.1, forward strand.
GAATGGTTTTGGATAAGGTCTGTCTCATATCTGACTTATATGTGACTCATGTGTTTACATATAATTCTTCTACGCATATACAAACTTAAAATCCTCACAACTTCTTCACACGATGTCCGTTTTACGCAAACCAAACGTCTGTCTTGACCAGTATTTCTAGACGAATGCAAGGGCGCAGTCCGTTTCCCTTAATTCCGAATATTAAATAAATTATCATTTAATTTATCCTCTTTTAGTGTCATTAAAAATTCGGGGTGTTACAGCGGCCGACATAAGGTATTGCTTGCCCAATAGCAAACGAGGCCCTGATTTGTCTATAAATAAAACCCGAGGGGTCTCATTTCTGGACGATTTTATCGTTCTCATTCTTGTACTCTTTTCTCTAGAGTAAACCCTGATTCCTAAATCAAATTGGGGATTTTGGTTATAATCACTTGTATATTCTAAATTAAAGATCAATAAAGAGTGGATCAATACTTAGAACATTTTCTTATGAGTCTCTCATGTGATTTGTCAGTTATTGCCGATGTTATATGTTTTGTGCTTTCTACATGCTTATAAGTCCTTTCCCAAGCCTAAACCCTTCCGCAAAATCAGTGCAGAACCCCTCCCAACAAACCACTTAGCTCTTACAGAGGGTTGTGGTTAGGAGACCCTTATCCCAAGATGACTATTGGTTCTTGAGTCGCTTAAGTGGGATGCTCATCTCATTGAAGGAAGTGTAACTAATCTTTTGGGCTCAAAAGCTTGATATCTAGAAAATAGTGAACTAACTTAAACTTGTGAAAGCTAAATAAACCTATTTTCCCCTTAGGTCCACTTCCGTAGACCTATCTCCGGTGTTGATGAAAAATATCGTTAACAATAGCTATGGATTCATGACAATATTAGTGTCTTCGATTGAAGAAGCTATGGCATAAATACAAAAGACCACTGAGTTTGTGAGATTCAAGGGACGGATGGTTTGGGTTTGCGTTAATTTATGTTAGACGGGCTCAGATTGAATTAGGCTTGAAGAACGAGATAGCTCATGTGAGTTTGAAGTTTGTTGAGGGTTCTGGCCTGGGTATAGTTTGATTCGATGGGTTCAGGCATGCATCTAGATTTCATTAAATTAGTGGGTTACACATTGAGCCAGTCAAATTAATGCCTGAAGCTGACTTAATCACTAGCTCAAAACTAGAAGCAGGGAGCTGGTAAATGGGCCACTGCAACTGGTGGTGGAACCAAAGTAGTTGAGCAAGCTAGTACAAATTTTGCAAGATGACGCCGACATATAGCTACGTCGAATTATCATTTGTGAACTTGGCAATAAAGCAATTCTTCTCCTCAACTCAAAAACCCTACCTGCTTTCGTTACAAATACGAGCTGCTTTCTTTCCGTTGGTAGATTCTAAAGCCACTCTGACCCACGTCAGGATTGGGATGTGTATCGGTTACCAACCAACTCTCATAACTGAGATTCCCCAATTAATATATTGGATTGGGCCCATAATAATTTGGACTGGAATATGAGCTCTTCGCCCCTTATTAAGTAAGCAGTTGTACTCTGACTATTCTCCTATTCGAGAGGATGGGAGGGTACAAAGGAGTTCAAAAGCAAGTGAAAGACGGTCAACAAGCGAAAGGTTGGTTCCATAAGCCAGTCATGAACAAGCTTTAGCAACCATTGATTGATGTAGTTACCATTAGAGAATATCCTCTGCTTACCCCTTCCTTCAAGGACCTGACCTAACCTTCTGGATGCCATTGGCAAATCGAGAAGAGGTAGCACTGGACTGATCTTAGACTCAAAGAAGTCAAGATCGAAAGCACTAAATAATTTCTTGTTAGGGTCCCAGGCATACCGAATTCTCTCAGGCAACAAGATGCCAGCCTGAGTCCCCAATTAATATACTGGCATGAATAAAGCGCAGGAGGTGGGCATAACATAAGAAGACATCTCGAACATTAAAGCGGGAAAGGAAGAACGAACTCGTCGATACTTTCGCCCCATCTCCTACTGCATTCCCATTTTGGATTCTAGAGTTGGATTCTCCATTCTCTTTTCCGAAAGGTTATCTATTTGAAGATGACCCATTTTTAGTTGTGCTTTCTCCAAGTTCTTACCCCGCCTCCTTAAAACAGACAGGAAGGGTTGTAGGTAATAGCCTCTTTGGGTCGAAGAAAAAGATTTGGAAAAGTTGACGGGTCAAATGGCTTCTTGAGGTAAAGGACTTAGATAGTAGGCTGAGTCATTAGAATCATAGCACTAGACGTATTGGAGCAATAGTTGGTAGTTGCGAATGAAAACCTAAGTATCTGAGCCCAGGCTAAATGCATAGATTTAGAATTACTTGCCCGAGTTAGGGAAGTAGATATTGCATAATTTGCATTTAGGACATGCACTATGACATTATAATTTGCATGAGTAAAAATCTAATTTGATCCATGTTCATTTGCATTCGCCTGGACCTTTTGATTTATAGCAAAGTTCCTAACCTAACTCCAACTGAAAAACACAACCTAACAAATATTCAGGCACAATTATTTATCAATCAAGAAACAACATACTATTATATACAAAATACAAAAGGCTTGATTGTAATTTGATCGTTTCTCATCAATAATTCACCGTCTTTTTTCCTCTTTGACATAATAATTTGTATTTTGGAACAACTGTACTCCACAGCCTTGAATGAAATACCTCTTCATATGATGATCAATGTTCAATACTCCTACCTAACATATGCTAACTCTGTGCATGCAGGGACATGGCAGGTATGACTTTTCACACTCATGTTCCCTATACCTTTACGATTTGCGTTGTATTTTGAGAGTTGTTTATCGCTCCTGACTATTGTCTGATCCTACGTTTTATGTTTCCTCTTATTGCCTTGGGTGCTCACCGACGATGCTAATGAGCAAGCGAGGTGACAGGTATTGGCATTCTTTGGAGCTATGGAGGTGGACTCGCAGGAGGCAATACCTTTTCATATTACACATGTAATATTGTTGTCTATTTCACTGTATTGCACTATGGAGTCTTGGCAGTGTTATTTATTTTGAGATAATTATCAATGAGCTTGCTTCTAGTATAAACTCTATTGTTATGAATAATTATATGGGCCTGTACTCTGATTGTGTGGTTTGTATAGTTATTCATGTCTGATCTATTACACCTACGATTATTATATATTACTAGGTGCAATATGAGATATTCGACAGATACCATGATGGTGATTCTGTGTTTTGTTACCTTCTCCTTTCTTCGTTTCCCTTCCCTTCTATTCTATTTCCTTCTTTTCTCTTATTTCTTTCTCTTAGATACTGTTCTACACTGATGGTGTAGGATGGTTGTTACACTAGCAATTATTGGAGGAGAAATATTGAAGATATAGTTCAAATACAAGAAGATTCGAAGACAAAATTAATATATATTTTATGTTGTATATTTAAGTACTATAGATAGAATTATTGTTAAAATCTCACTCGAAATATAATATATAGCGATATAAGGTAATCTTATTTATGATAATAAGGTTGTACACATGTACATAAACACATGTGCAAACATCCGGTTGAGTCATGAATTCAGTTGGCTGATTGTTGAATGTTTATAAATAAATTATGAACATTCAACTGGATGAATTTATAATTCAACTGATCGAATATTATGTTTTTGCACATGCACAACATTTTTAAAAAGTAGCCATTTTTTAGCCAACAAAAAAATATTTTCAGCCGACTGAACTGAAGAATTGAGACCTTTTAAAGAGACATAACTCTTTAATCAAAGAGTTATGTCCATATCTTTTGATTAAATCTACATACTAACAGATGCAACCTTTTATGTACTATAAATAAACTCCAGAATCAGTTGTTTCAAATCATCGAACTATCTTGATTCTAATATTCTATGATGCTAAAAGCATTTTATTAATATTCTCTTATGCTCCCATTTTCAATATTCTGTTATTATAAGTAATCACTTCCCTTCTTTATTCTTAATATACCAAACACTATATATTATCGTGGAGAAGAATATAAGAAGGGTGCACTATAAAGTGACATATCCGTGTTATTAAGAGCACAAATAGTCAGTTAAACTTTTGTATAAGTAAAAGTCCTGTTTCGATGATCAAGTATGTCAAAGTCCTCTTCGGATGCTGAGGCAAAATCACATTCTGTTGCTTAAATCAAGATAGTATATGCTACCCAGAATAACAAAAGAGGAAACTGAGCTAGGGTAGAAGAATCTCTGCAGCACACCTTGACTATACTCCCCATCCTCTCTCTCCAGAATCTAAAAGTGAAAGTCTACTAAAAGAAATGAGGTAGGGGAAACCATAACATCCATCAAACAAATTCTAGCTGTCACCTCCTAAAGCCTTGAATAAATCGATCATCGAATGATCGATCATTTTCGTCCGTCAAGGGCATAAAAACACCAATTCTAATCAGACTGCCATACATCCATCTTGTATATGTTTGCCTCCATCCGAGACAACAAGATCATTGCCATAGCTCGATCCAGGATACCCCAGCTCTGAGATCGCTAGAACCTCCGATAACCAACGATTCCATGGCACTAACAAACCTCTTGAATGTCTAAACATTGGGTCGAACCACCTTGCTAAATCTGTAATACCCCACAATTTTCTGAGCCTAAATTTTGACAAAAATCGAAACTTGAACACATCCAAGCATGGATTACGTAAATCTAGTACCTGCGAATAAATGAGCATGAGCATAATCAGAGTACGATAAAAAAACTCACAGCGGAAACAAAACAAGATAGACTGATATTAACTCAAGTAACTACCTTTTTAAAAGAAATTCACTTTGCCAATAGTACCGAGCATGAGAGAGAATGAGAACTGGAACCTAAACATCTGTGAGAACCCGACCTTCTCAAGAAAACCCGTGAGGTTGTAATGAGGGGGGTCAGAACAACAAGATTCTGGTGAACAGGAAAAAGTACAACACAGATTACAATACACAGATGTATCCCATTTGGTTCAACCCAAGATATATGCCTATCAAGGCTTGTAATTTTAACCTAACCTTGCAAATATTTACACACGACTCTAACTACCCTTCCCAAGGTAGTATTTCCAATGATATCGATACCGAGATCGAATGTTTACACATATATTTATGAACATGTTAAACCAGAATATTGCTGATTATTAAACCGAGAGTGAACTCTAATTATGGAATATACTTATTCACATGCAAATTCTTAGCCACCTAGCGCCTCACTCTCAAATGATAGATAGGGTGGATTCTCCCGATCACTTAAGACCCTAGGAGGACTTGTTGGTCAATCAATACTTCTCGATAATTTATTCAACGTTAATATAAACTAGAGGGCACTAGTTATGGGAACCTACTAGTTAAGGCTTTCGTCATTCACGCATATAAACCCATACCCCATGTAAGGTGAGAGATGGTGTTTTGCTTTACCATCTAGTTGACCATATCAGATAACCATCTTAGTCCCTTACTACTTCTCGTATGATAAGAAGTCCTATAAAATGACCATACCGAACATTTTTAAAATTTCAGGTTTGGGTAGGCCACGCATACACCATTTAAGACCCCTAGACTGGAAGACCTACTCCCAGGTGGAAATCTCAACCCAAGCCACTTAAGACCCAAGGAAGTGGAGTATACGCGAAGATTATCAAGTTCGCACCTAATTAGCTTTTAATGCCTCTTATTATGGAAGTAAAGAGGGCTTCATTATTGAGTTATTCCTGTTTAGTTTCACTTTACGGGAATACTATACGTATGCCAAACGTCTGTCGTCACGGGTTCCTATGGTAAATAAATATTTTACCACTACCTACCTACTTAGTCCATTCTTTATTTTTCTATATTATTGTATAAATAAGGAAAGTTATATTCTCCTTATCCTAGAATATCTATTTAGTTAGTTTCCTTACTAGGCTTGGTATTTAAAATGACAATCGATATCATTCATCCCCTTTTATTTCATTTATTTCCATTTCATAAGGTTACTGCCATTTATGACCATAACGGTCATATTTCCCTAAGGCAACAATTAATCTCTTAATTGTTATTTACAATCATTGATTATAATTAATGTCACTTATGAATCGAATGGTCATAATTCTCTAAGACATCAACTATCCTTAGTTATTACTTATTTCATTGATTATAATTAATGTCATTTATGTGCATAAACAGTTACAAATTTTCGAAGACATTAATTAGCAATGAAATATCCTTAATTTATCAGTCCCAAAATATCTATTTGTTGCACCCCAATAGACATCACTAATTTATTTATTAATTTCCTGTTGTATACATATATTTATATATATGTTTATGCACTGGACCTCTGACATTAAGCTGATCACTCGTGGATGCTAGATTTTTCGGGCGGTTCTAAGCACACTTCTACCACAAGTTGAACTTAACCTTGTGTCTTAGTGAGGTTATTATCTAATTACCTAATTGGGATTTACAACATCAATTTTAGCCAATTTAGAAATTGTAATCATTAGGTTTAATAGTCTAATTAAATTCATTTCCCCAAATCAATGTCAGTTACAATTGCCATTTATTTGTTTGTGGCCCTATTTATAGCAATTAATTACACTAATTGCAACAACGGTCACCACGAATATATTCATTTAATATGGATTACATTTACATGTATAATTCCATAAAAATGAAATCCATTCAAACATTCAATCATTCAGTACATTGTATTTTTTCGTTGTTTACGTAGATTCGGATGGATAATGCATATATTTTTATATTTTTATTTTTGCACAGTTAATGTAGTTATTTTCTTTTCACAGTTAATGTAGTTATTTTCTTTTCATTATTATTATTATCGTTAAGTTTATTATTTTGGTTCAATAATAACCCAACATCCCTTTCTGTATTCAATCTTGCATTAAGGTTCTAAATCTTACAAAAAGACCGTCAACTAGAGTTATTGTAAACTATGCCTGATTATTGGAATAAACACATTTCAAACTGCAAGAAATATATGTTTTGTATGTTTTGGAATAGTTGATGTAAACTACGTACAAATATATATATATATATACACACACACACACACAGAGATATATATATATATATATATATATCTGTGTGTGTGTGTGTGTGTGAATTTACACAACTTTTCCTTTTCAATATTTGACATATTTTTTATTAGTTTCAAATAATGTCCTTTTATTTTAAAAGAGGATAAATGCATATTTACCATAACTAAGTCAAAAACCCCAACAAAATTGAACACAAGCATGTTTGTATCTTTTCAATCAAAACTACATAATTTATCATTTAACACAGAAACTAGAGATTTGAAGTAAAATTACATCTTACAGTGTTTCATGGGACTTATTTCCCGATCTATAATGTTTTACAATAATCCCAATACATTTTAAAACACAATTGTAGGCAATATGTTTAAACAATTAAGTAGGCCTCCAAATAATATTATTCAAGACAAAAAATTCATACTTTTAAGTTTTTGACGATGTTCATAAGTATATCTTATAGGTATTTTTTCAAATTAAACAATATGATGAACATATCTGATAAATGTTAGGCATATAACTAAGATCTAATCCAAACAAGATAAATAAGCTATTATAATTTTGTATGTAAATTTCCCACTCAACTTGAAAGCTCTGAAATCTGAATAACCTTTTAGGCCTATAATTCCCAAATTCTTACAGATCTTCAGTTATTCTGAAAAATGGGAAACTTTCAAATTTGTAGATTTGCAAGAAAATAGGAAAAGAGGGGAGAATATGATGAATAATAGCTTAGACGTCAATTCATATCCTTTTCCATTCGAATATGTTAATCCCTTTGAAATCTGAATGATTTTTATTTGGTTGATTGTGTATGTATATACTTTTAATTTAGAAATTGATTGGAAGAGAAAGGGAAATGACAGAGCTTCGTTGTTGCCAACAGATTTGTATGAAAAAGAATAAGGCCTTACCTCCATTATTTATAGGAGTGAAATTAGCCATGAACCGACATTCGTCCGTTTATACAATATATGAAAATACCGTTCAAAACCTAACAGTTACTGCGCGCTTTAGGCCTGAAGCGGTCGACCCCCTATTACAAGCAGTTGACCGCCTTTCGGCCAATGTGCCCAGTGAAGGTAGGTTGTAGAAGGTAATATATTTATATTTATTATAGGGTGCGTTTGGCAGAGGTCCCTATTAAGTTTCAAAATTAGTCTCACATCCGGTTCAAAACTTATAATAAATTACATCCCTATTTTTCAAAAATTCATTAAAAAAATAAAAAAATCACGTAAATTCATATTTAAATTAAACATGTAATCATCATAAATTTCAGATCATAAAGCCACCAAAAACCGCATCAAAAACAAAAAATACACAAAAACAACGAAACTGCCGTAATTTGCATCAAATCATGCAAATATTTCAATTTCTTGCATTCATCTGTACAACAATTTCAGTGTTGCATCTTCGTTGGTATTTTTGCATACGTGCATGCAAGTAATACGGATTCTTGCATACAAGTGTGCAATAATTCGCAATCATGCAAATCAGGTCATGATTATTTGCATTAATGTATGCAATAAAACAGAATACTTGCACATGTATGCAACAATCTACAGGCAAAAATATCAGTTCACATTTACTTGTATACATGTATGCAAGAAAACGGAATATTTGCATACATGTATGCAATATTTCACGTAGAATTTCAGTGTAAACCGCTTCAGGAATACTTGCATACATGTGTCCAACTATTGTGTATACTTGCGCACATGTATGCAATTTTTTTTTTTTTTTTTGCTGGGTCTTCTGGGAATATTTGCAGATTTTAGATTTTTTTTTACTTGTCAGCGCATATTTTTCGGACAAAAACACGTAACCCCAATTCTAGGGACCCGCTTTGTATTTAAAAGATGGAAGGGAGACCGTTCTAATTAAGTTTCAAAATATGGATGTTAGCCTAATTTCCACTTTATTATATTTATTTATTTCAGTTTGTTTTACGTATTCGTCCGTTATTTTTTCGCATGGATTCCTTTCTCGAAATTCCAAACATGAAAGTTAACCAGAGTACCGGGACGAATGCAATGGTTAAAGTTTTACGGTCAAATTCCATCCTTTGTAGAAATTCCTATCTTTGAGATCTAATTAAATAACTAATTTTATTGTCAAAATTCCGGGTTTTACATTCTTCCCTCCTTAAAAGGAATTTCATCCTGAAATCCTGACACCTACTTATCCTATCCTACACAACTAATTTGTATACATCCACTTTGCAACCACGTGAAAATGTGAATAGTGTACATAATGCATTTCAACTACAAAACATATATACATAATGATTCTAAATCGGATCCTCCTACATGTATGCATTAATTTTTTTTAAGACACTTTAGAAAACATAATGCAAAACATCCTAAATATACTGGCAGTTCTACATGAATGCAAATTTCGAAATTCCTTTTCCAACCATAACCCTCACACGATTACGAATAAAAGTGTGAAGAAACCTATTTTGCATCTAAACCCTATCATCCAAAACGTCATCTCATCTAAACGCTTCCTATTTTATTTCTCCTGAACCGGAAAAGAAAATCAAAGATAAGAATTTTAACCTTCCCTTCGCTTATAAATATTCCATTTCCAACCTACAGAGGAAATTTCACCTCAGTTACCCAAAATACTCCATAAATTTCCATTTATATACTCTGAAGCAGGCTTTGAATAAGCTCTAAAAACGTAAAACGGGTTAAATAGCAACTTGCGCGTATCATTGATGAGGTATGGAAACAACGTATTTAAGGCTAAAAAACCATTTTCCTTGTTGTCGTTAACATTTTTATTGCAACGTTGGTCCTATTGAACCGCTAAAATGTGCATACAAACCATCCAAAAATCTTCCTTGCGTTGTTCCTGTGACGAAAAGTCGAAAGTATTCACAAAAATAAATTTCTACTTTAAAACTTCTTATATTTATTTTGAAGATTCGTTTCACCACCATTTCACTTTTCATATGAGATTCGTATGAAAATCAAAATTTCGGTAACGTGCGCTTTGCGCCATTCAAACCGTATATTCTAATGTAAAACAGACGTTTTGAACACATGCAAACTGTCGTACCTAAATTATGTGTTCTCGCGCAAACCGAAATAAAATAAAGTAAATTAGGGAAAATTTCAAGAATGGTAAAAGTTTTTTTCAAACAACGTTTTACAAAAGTTTCAAAAATCTGTTTTGCGGAAACTTAAACGATTCAAGTCACATGTTGGCGCAAACAGGAAGTCAGTCACGCAAAATGCGAAAACTGAGATCACACATAAAAGAACGCAATAATTTTAGCTTAACAAGGAACGGTGATTTACTTATACCCGTGACGGAAAAAAAGGCAAAACCAGTCCTTTGCTAAAATTTAATCAATACAGGGTTCTATTCTTTCCTGCTCCAGGAAAACTGTTAGTTAGATAAGAGAAATGGGATTTCATTAAAATAGATATGCGTGAACGACACAAATGTTTTCAAATATGGAAATCCCATTAACCTAAGTCGTGCGGGTTAAACAACACTAACAGTTACAAACATGAATCACCACAAAGCCAAGAACCAAATGTTGGAAAGGGAAAACAACCAAAATGACAACAAAATAACAACACTGCAACTCCCTAAACAATGGCTATAAACAACAAAATAGCTTGCTCCGCGAATGGAGCTCAATACATTTTTTATAAACTTAGGTTAATCATATCATGGTAGTAAAAATGCTAAACCTCGAATTACAAACACTGCTAGTGTTGTTGTTGGTTTCCACATCATTATCCCTTATAAAAAAAGAATTAGTGATGAGAAAAGAAACCTACCACCAAACTGCTTCTCATGGAAATCCACTTAATATTGTCTAAAGACAAAACGAATAGGTGAAATTACAAGAAGTAACTTCATGAGACAACACAAAAGAATAAGAAGTTGAATCAAATATGATGTGGAAATAAATGATGGTTACGCCACCGATCAAGCAAATGATAAATTTCTGCACCATGAGATAAATCTAGTCAGGACTTCCCACTATCAGAATAATGTGTTAAATGAGTCACACATCATCATGGGTATTTTCGATATAGATTCCCGAACACAAAAACCGACATTAAGAAAAAGAGATTTGCTGCGAAATCTTCAAAGTCGGTCAAACAAAAGATGATTCAAGTCCGTAAAATACAGATGCCTCTGAAATCTCATCAGGATTCTCCTCAGAAAAACCATCCAAAGGTAGTTAAATCTTCGTCTCGAAATGACAATCGCCTTCATCAGAATCTATCCTAACAAGATATAACAAAGGCGGATGCAACAAAAAACAACAACCTATTATAAGATATTGAAGCAAAGGACGGGTGCAAGTCCAACTGCCACGACAAACTTTCTTAGCTCTAAAGCAGTGAGACATTTTTTCTTATTCCGATCCAACCAAATGATCTTTCCGTAAGAAGGAGACTTAAATGTTACTAGTAAGATCAGATAGCACATTAGGTATTATGGACTAAGAAATGGTCAGAGAGAAGAAATTGGATTTAGATCTTAGAGTACTAGCGGGGCAAGATCTAATGCGCAAACAAGCACGGAAAAGGAGGAGGTGAGGCGACGACAAAGAAAGAGAAGAAGGATAAAAATATGGTGCGGCTAGATGAGGAAGGAAGGATGAAAGAATGAGGTTAAGGAGGTGATTTGGACGCAAATTTTACGTTGAGTCATAGGTCCAAGTTGTACCAAACTCATCGACTAGTTGACCACTTTAGGCATAACGCTAAACGGTCAAATGTCAAATGAGCTTTAGACAAAGGTTGAACCTTGACCTTATTAGGCCCGAAAAAAATATTAATCATCCCGTGTCATCTTTTAATATTTGACGCGATCCAAAAACAATTATCTTCATCAAAGCTGTATCAAATACTGCAGTCAAACTCCGAACCGTATCCAAAGATCCAAAGTAGTCTCAACAGCGATGTTGTGACCACGCAACGAATGAATTTAAAATAGAAAATCAGCTAGAAATCCAAAATAAAATTAAAAAGGATTTTCCCCTTGACTAGCTGTCATAAAATTAAACGATTTGAAATCAAATACCCCAAATATCCGGAAGAAGGATTTTTCCTTAGCTTTTCCAAAGGAAAATTTAAAACTTTTCAAAAATGGAATTTATTATAAACTAACGGTTTCGTATTTATAAATCCAATTTATTATTACTATTATTATTATTATTATTTATATTCTAGTTTGTATTGCAAACTAAAAAATCCTTTTCATGTTCAAAAATGTTGGAACTCTAAAATCTCGAGGATTAATTGTAGTGATTTAAATAAACCATCCAATATATATAAAAGAGAGAGATACTAAAAAACACAAGTAATAGGTATTAATTATTTTTTAATTTTAGTGGCATATTCCTTGTCATTTCAAATTCAATTCTACCAGTCGGATTATATTTATCAAAGTCATACAAAGCCCAATCAATTTCTGAAACACGAATGGATTAATATTTTAAATCTACATCTTTACGAAACATGTATTTATAAAATCATTTTTCGAAACATTAATTTCATAGCTTTCAAATTCCCTTTTATTATTCCAAAAAGTTTTCAAAAATAAATTTTCCTTGAATACATGGCCAAAGACTCAAATGAATATTTTCAATAAAGGAATACCCGGAAATTTAATGAAGTAACCAACGCATATACTTCGTAATTATTTCCGAATGGATCCGACATATTAACATGAATTTCCCGTCTCAGACCGAGAAAAGGTCTTTGATTAGAACTACCAAACAAAAGCAAAGACTAGAAGTTGCGACAATCTTGGTTGTAGCTAGATTTTTATCCAGTCTCCAAACTTGAATCAACGGAACCCACCGTATGTTGTCCTCATGCTCTTCACGGCGAGATCACCAATATACTGTGGGGTAAGATAGAATTGGACAGAAACCCGAACTCATCATATTTCAACTCTTAGTTGCTTAAAGCCCATTATATATAATTAGGCCCACAACTAATTCATCGTTGAAATAAATTAGAGTCGAGTAAGAAAGACGAAGAAAATTGAAAAGAAAATCGAATTACATTCTCTCACAAGTCCTATGCTTTGAAAATGTAACACCCCACACTTTTCTGAGCCCAAATTTTGACAAAAATCGAAACTTGAACACATCAAAGCATGCAGTGTGTAAATCTGACACCTGCAAATAAATGAACATGTGCATAATCAGAGTACGATAAAACAACTTACAACGAAAACAAAATAGGATAGATTGGTATTAACTCAAGTAACTACCTTTTTAAAAGCAAGTCACTTTGTCAATACTGAGCATAAGAGAGAATGAGAACCAAAAGCCAAAACTAAAAACATGTGTGAACCCGACCATCTTTAGAAAACCTGGGATGTTGTAATGAGGAGGGGGTCAGAATAACAAGATTCTGGTGAATAGGAAAAAGTACAACGCGGATTACAATACACAGGTGTATCCCGTTTGGTTCAACCCTAGATATATGCCTAGCAAGGCTAGTAATTCTAACCTAACCTTGTAAACGTTTGTGCACGACTCTAACTACCCTTCCCAAGGTAGTATTTCCAATGATATCGATACCAAAATAGAACGTTTACACATATATTTATGAAGCCTTTTTAACCAGAACATAGCTGATTTTCAAATCGAGAGTGAACTCCTAATTATGGAGTTTACTTATTCATACGCACATCCTTAGCCACTAAATTCCTCACTATCGAATGATAGATAGAGTGGATTCTCCCGATCACTTAAGAACCTAGGCGGACCTGTTGGTCACTCAATACATCTCGATGATTTATTCAACATTAATATAAACGAGAGGGCACTAGCTATTGGGCTTTACTAGTTAAGGGCTCCGTCATTCACGCATATAAACCCATACCCTGCGTAAGGTGAGATATGATGTTTCGCTTTACCATCTAGTTGACCTTATTGGATAATCTCCTTAGTCGCTTACTACTTCCTGTAGAATAGGTAGTCCTATGGAATGACCATACTGGACATTTTTAAAATTCTAGGTTTGGATAGGCCTCGCACACACCATTTAAGACCACTAGACAGGAAGACCTAGTCCTAGGTGGACTTCTCGACCCAAGCCACTTAAGATCTAAGGAGGCGAACTATACGCGAAGATTATCAAGTTCACACCCAATTATCTTTTAATGTCTCTTCTTATGGAAGTAAATGGGGCTACATTATTGAGTTATTCTCGTTTATTTTTTCACTTTATGGGAATACAATACGTATGCCAAGTGTCTGTCTTCACGGGTTCCTACTGTAAATAAATATTTTACCGTTACTTACCTACTAAGTCCGTTGTTTATTTTTCTATATTAAGTTGTATAAATAAGGAAAGTTATATTCTCCTTATCCTAAGATATTTATTTAGTTAGTTTCCTTACAGGACTTAGTATTTAAAACGATGGTCAATACAATTTTCATCCCCTTTTATTTCATTTATTTCCATTTCATAAGGTTATTGCCATTTATGACCATAAGGTCATATTTCCCTAAGGCGACAATCAATCTCTTAATTGTTATTTACTGTCATTGCTAATAATAAACATCACTTATGAACCTAATGGTCATAATTCCTTGAGACATTAATTATCCCTAATTATCATTCATTTTCCATTGATAAAATTAATGTTATTTATGAGCCTAAACGGCCATAGCATTCTTAAGACATTAATTAACAATGAAATATCCTTAATTTATTAGTCCCAAAATATCTATTTGTTGCACCCCAACAAACACTACTGATTTATTTATTTATTGTATGTGATGTGTGTGTGTGTGTATGTTTATGCATTAGACCTCTCACATTAAGCTAACCACTTGTGGATGCAGGATTTGTCAAGTGGTTCCGGACAGACTTCTACCACAAGTTGGACTTAACCTCATGTCTTAGTGCGGTTAGTATTTAATTCCCTAATTGGGATTTACAACATCAATCCAAGCCAATTTAGAAATTATAACCACTAGATTTAATTGTATAATTAAATTTGTTTCCCTAAATCAACGTCGATTACAATTGTTATTTATTTGTTTATGGCCCTATTTATAACAATTAATTACATTAATTGCCACAACGGTCAACAAAAATATATTCATTTAATATGGATCACTTTTACATGTATAATTCATAAAAATGAAATTCGTTCAAACATTCAATCGTTCGTTACATTGTATATTTCGTCGTTTATGTAGATTCGGACGGATAATGTATATACTTTCATATTTATATTTTTGCTCAGTTAACGTAGTTATTTTATTTTATTATTATTATCGTTAAGTTTATTAATTTGGTTCAACTAATAACCCAATATTCCTTTTTGTATTCAATCTTGCAATAAAGTTCTAAATCTTACAATAAGACCGTCAACTATAGTTATTGTAAACTATGCCTGATTATTGGAATAAACACATTTCAAACCACAAGAGATATATGTTATGTATGTTTTGGAATAGTTGATGCAAACTACGTACATATATACATACATACATATATATATATATGTGTGTGTGTGTGTGTGTGTGTGTGTGTGTGTGTGTGAATTTACACAACTTTCCCTTTTTCAATATTTGACATATTTCTTATTAGTTTAAAATAATGTCTTTTTATTTTAAAAGAGGAAAAAGGCATATTTACAATAACTAAGTCACCTGAAAGCGTCCAAATCTGAAATCTAAATAACCTTTTAGGCCCACAATTCCCAAATTCTTATAGATCTACAGTTATTCTGAAAAGTGGATACTTTCAGATTTGTAGATTTGCAAGAAATAGGAAAAGAGGGGAGAATCTGATGAAGAATAGCTTAGATGTCAATCATATCCTTTTCCATTTAAATTTAATAATCCCTTTCAAATCTGATTGATTGTATATGAATATATTTTTAATTCATAAATTGATTGGAAGAGAAAGAGAAATGGCAGAGCTTCGGTGTTGCCTATACATTTGTGTGGAAAAGAATGAGGCCTTACCCTTTTATTTATAGGAGTGGAACTGGCCATGAACCATTAGATTTGATTAATAAACATATGTATGTTTATATAATACTATATGTGTGAATACTATTCAAAACCTAGCCGTCACTGGGCGCTTCAGGCCCAAAGCGGTCGACACCCTACTCCAGGTGGTTGACTGCCCATCAGCCAATGTGCCCAGTGAAGACTGGTTATAAAAGGTAATATATTTTATATTTATTTATTTTTTTGTCTGTTTTCCGTATTTCGTCCGTAACTTTTTCATACGGATTCCGTTCGTGAAACTCCAAACATGAAAGTTGGTCAAAATTCCGAGACAAACGCAGCAGTTAAAGTTTTGTGGTCAAATTCCATTGTTTACAGAAATTCCTATTCTAGAGATCTATTTAAGTAACTAATTTTATTGTCAAAATTCCGGATTGTTATGCAATCCATCCACTATACTACAACCTCGCACATTCGGGATGCCCATCAATCACTCCTTGAATTCAACTCAACGTCCGAGCTTCCAATCGAAGAGTCACAACATCTGCAATCGTGCTCGCTAGACCCCGCCTTTCTAGCACGATCACCATCATTATCTTGTAGCTTCGTTACGTAACGAAGTACATATCACATAGATCCATGATCCCATTGCCTCATCCTACTATGTACTGCAAAACACTTTTTAATCAATGTACAAAACCATTAGCTCGATTTTATTATTTTAGAAATCATATTTGAAATCCTTTTAAGTTCAAAAACACAATTTTATACCATACGAACAACTATAATGAAGTGGGAGATAAAATCACTCACCTCAATCAAATCAGCTCAATCCAACTCTAATGCGTAGAGCTTGTTCATACGAGTCCGACATAACATATCGCGTTTAAATCTGAAATCGTATGCAAACAATATTAATCTTACAAGTTCTAATGGTTTAAAATCGACAAAAAAAGACAACTAATTACCTATCTAGCAAAACACCCTCAGCTCATCTTCCCCAATCACGAAATATTCCAGTCCATGCACCATGTATCCCAAACCTTACATTACTAATATTGATACATCTGTCGATACTAAGATCATCATCATCGATGATCCAATGAAAAATGCAAGAACCCAATGCATCATCAAGCGATACTCGAGAGGTTCGAATCCCCCTAAATTTGTCAAGATTGAACTCCTCCCGACCAAGAGTCCAATCCAAACGCCAAAGCTCCTAAATCCAACCATAATCATCGAAATCTCGAACCCTAATTTCGAGCTCCCAGTAATATCATCATTGAATTCGACGATTAGGACATGAGATTGAAGCTCTTGATCCACTAAATCCAACGAGATTTAAATCGTGATTTGTAGTGTAGAGATGGAGGAGATCTTAATTTTTTAGTATGAAGGAAAGAGCGGCCATGGAAAAAGAATAATACAGTGAGATGAAAATGGAAGGAGGGAGAACAGGTACTGTATATCTATATTTAAAGGTTATTATTATTCTCATGTCATAAAATTACACTTAAAAACGATCATTTGTTTTATTTATGCATGGCCAAACGACAAGTCCGTTGGCCACGTAACTTGACAACATGAAGCACTACAACGATATGGTTCCGAATGAGCGGGATATTTCGCAACTTGCTTTTCGTTCACTCTCTAGGGGAAGTTTATAGCAATGCATCCCATCATTTTACAATGGAAGAATGTGGTTAACCTACCATATAATGCTCCTACTGGATTCGTACTTGGTAGCATACATCATCACTAGCAACTAAAACTAATGGATTGGCCAAGTTTAATGGGTATTGTTTCTTTTGGCAAGGCCGAGTCGTTTTTTATAGTAATCGCAACCACTTTTCATTACAATAAATAATGAATACACAAAAGAGCACGGGTTCGGGAATTTGCCTAGGGTGCGTTTTTTATAGGTCCCTATTAAGTTTCAAAATTAGGCTCACATCCGGTCATAGTTTATAATATTAACCCGCCCCCTATTTTTGAATTGCCGCTTCCTTAATTTATGGATCCAGTCCTACTTTGTGCCAAAGCCTCGATCTTTTTTTCACCTCGCCTCCTTCATTTCTGGCCAAAAAAAAAAATGCGGCTGCCAATAAAAATAATAATCTAAAATCATAAAATAATCTCAAAAGTCCACGCCAATCAAAAAAAAAGTTGCATACATATATGCAACTATTGCCTATAGTTGCATACATGTATGCAACTATATATAAAGGAAATTCAGCTAATGTTTTTGGCTGTAGATATGTTGCAAACATGTGTGCATATTTTTGGATTATTTGCACAGTTGAATGCAAACTAAAATGAACTGAGTTTCACGGTTATGAATTAGTGCACATTTTCATGCAAGAATGATGCAATACGTGCACAGAAATATACAAAAAAAAAAAAAAAAAAAAATGCCGATGCAACACTGCAATACATGCTCATATATATGCAGAAAATTGGAATTCGTGCGTAACAATATGCATTTAATTGCATTTATCGCTGTTTTTTTGCTGTCTTAAATTTTTTGCGTGCTTTTTTATTTTTTTTGAGCAATTTTTTTGTCGAATGCATAAATTATTTAAATAATAATTTTTGTATTTTTTATTCATTTTTTCGCTACTTTTGAAAAATAGGGACCTAATTTATAATAAGTTTATGATCGGATTAGAGCCTAATTAAGTTTGCTTTTAGGGATGTGTGCCTAATTTTCACATTTTGCCTAACTAGTAGAAAAATATGGTTGAAGAGCCAGAACATTGTACATATACAAATAGGAGAGAAGCACAGTGTTTCCACTACTAAAGGAAAAATCCTAAGGATCAAAGAGAGGATCAACGCCTAAGCCAGAAGAGAAAGGCGTCATATACGCAACTAACTCAACGAAAAGACGAGCAATCCCCACCACGTAGTTTGTTGAGTCATTGTCATAAACGAATTTCTGATCCCATGAAGTATCTTTCGACTGATGCCAATTATCTTCCCCAAACTCATAATCCTTCCACATCATCAGATTACCCCCATCAGGCCGATAGAAAAGCTCTGATCTTCTCTAATTCACAAACATACTTGTAAAACATATTCCAAATCACAACGGATCTCAAAATTCAAGTGCACCCAGGTTTTCTCCTCATCACTCCATTTAATAGTACGGCTTACTACAACATCCTCACTATCCAAAACAACCGTCATAATAATGTAAGGCATGTCAACAATATTATCTTCACTCAAAATTTCATCGGACCTAGGTTGACATTGGCAGACATTTTGGCTTTGAGAACCAACTTTCCAACTGGCGGCCTAGGGAGCAGTATCTTAACACTAGATAGCTCTTCAATTGTAGCTGAACAAACCTTAGAAACATGACCGAAAGACTTAAAAGTTGTACAGATATCTTGTTTCCACTTATGTTTCACATCCACAAGAGCAGTACTACCCTCAATGTAGAACTTAACCTGCGAAGGTAGGGCTTATCCCGGATTATTTCTATCAGGGCTCTAGCATAAAATAGATTCCTCTTATCTATTGTGTTCACATCAAAACACTTTAACTTTCCAATATGGCAAGCTAACCAGTTGAGACCAATCAGGGGTTGAAGAACCAACGGTATATGCGTGGGTTGGGTCCAAACTAGGATCGACAAAACTTGCTCTTTGGCCATGTCTGCCGAGACTTGTGCAACTAATTCCCCGCTATTACCCTGTCATATCCCTATTGTATCGTGTAGTGGATTTCTACCACTATGCTATTTCCAAATAGCCTTTCCTCTTTAAGCCTCGCAATATTTCGATACTCCCGATATATCTGGCTATATTCCGCTATTTCCACTATATCGTCTATAAAAGAAATGAATTTAAAAATGATGTTTATACATTATAAAATCAATAAAGTTAGTTTTTAATATAATTTTTTGATATGTGTTTTTCAGAATATAATATATATAATATTCTATTAAATTTAATCAAGCTAAATAAAATTTTACATTGATTTTCTTATATTTTCTTATGCTTTTATTTAAAATTAAGAATGTACTAATTATAATTAAGTTGGATGTTAATTTTCCATTATTTGTCATTTACATATTTGTAAAAACATTAAATACGAGTTTTATATGTTATTTTAGACTTATTTGCTATATCCTGCTATTTCCTCGCTTTATCCCCACTATAACTTTTTGCACCACTGCCACATTGGATCCGCCGGGTGCTTTAACTGTATAGACCGAAACACTCCAATTCGTAGTAATAAACGACTTTCCTCCAATAATAGAAGGAGCAGCTTCCAGAACTCTATGTCTTTCTTCATCCAAGGAAAATTGCAAATAGAACATCATATCTACAAATAAAATATGAAAACCACCCTGAATCCTCCAAGCATTGTGGCAAACAAAAGACATGATAACATCCAGTTGTTTATCATCTAGAAAAAACCTACAACTTGATTCTTCCAAAATATAGACGCCTCACTAAGAATCTCGAGAGGAGGCGTAGGGCCATTATCAGAAATAAGGATATTGAAATTGTCGGGGAATGCAGATTAAGGATCTTTAGGCAAATAAAACACTAGAGTGGGGGGGGGGGTGAATAGTGTTTAATGGATTTTATAAATTTCAAAAAAATCTTTTTGTGTTATTCATAATGAAATGTGTATCATGGATATGAGATGATCACAGAATCAAACACAAATGTAAAGGAAAGAACATACCAGATTTTTATACTGGTTCAGAGTTACCTTATATCCAGTCCTATACAACTCTGGGTTGATGCAGATTTCTTCTCAAATAATATCCACATTTACAATCCTCGATTTCAAGGCCACGAGGTACACCCCGCCTGTTTCCAAAATATAGTGAAACTCAATTGATTTCCGAGCTACAATCACGCCTAGTCAATTTGAATGGGCTACGACTACACCTTTTCAATATCAGTTTTGGTAGACTCGATAGAACTTGATCTTGCGATCTTTGATTATAGAAACTCTGTAACTCTTGAGTAGCACTTCAATCTTTAAGAGAGTATGGTAGAGAATCAAACTAGAAAGATATTGATGTTATTCTTTTTGAAATTTTCCAGAGTATAAGTATGGTAGAGAAACCTATTTATAGTCTCCAATAGTCAAAACCATTCAGAAAAGATTAGAAATCAAAAGAAACCTCTTTCCAAAATTTGGATCTGAAATCCAATGGTCACCATGTTGACATGCCTTTACAAAACTTGAAAAATAATTTTTTTTCAAACTAACGCATGTAATGTTTAAATAAATTAAGGTGAATCTCGAATTAAAACAAACTATTTTCCTATATATTAAAATAGAGTATTTAAAGAAAAAATATGTGTTAAAAGACATGTATGTAAATGATTTAAAAACATATATAAGAACAATTTAAAACTATATAAAATGATTCAAAAACTATAAATATAAATATAAGAAATACTTTAATACTGGAGATATACATATAAGAAAAAGGAAATAAAACTTAAGTAACTATATTCAGACTTAATATAAAATTAATAAGAATCATATAGAAAAGAAATATTTGAACCAGGAGTTAAACTGTTTTAAGAAATAAAAGATATATTTTAAAATGACAAGTTAAAATAATTTTAAAAACTACGAAATATAAATTTTAAATAAGGAAGTAATTTTGAAATCAAATTAAAAATATGGTAAGAATAATAAAAATAGTGATGAAGATTTGAAATATGGACTTAGTGCTATTTCAGAGTTTTAACAAGAAATCTAGACTCTATTACTTTCTATTTCTTGAACTCTTGTTACTCATGAGTCTTCTATCTTGAACTCTTATTCTTTGAAATCTTAAATCTTTAAACTATGCAGTCTTCAATGATAAAAAAAACATGCATATATTTCCTGTGTGTATATATACACACACACACACTCTCTCTCTCTCGAGAATAGTATTTAGTATTAGTATATATATTATATAACAATAATAGTTAAAACAAGGTTGTTGCCATCAAAACCATCATCACCCCTATCTCACTCCCTAACAATCTCCCCATTTTTGATGATGACAACCTTATTTTATAAAATATTCATACGTGATGTCTTGATTCTCCCGTTACTCTGTAACAACCCGAAAATCTGGGCCAGTTTAAAATTTTTATTTTGGCAATTTTAGCGAATTTTGATTATTTAAAATGAATTATTTTAAATAATATCGACGAGAAATTTATTTAGAATATAAATCGAACGTATATATTATACGCGTCGTCGTTAGAATATAAATATTTATATATAATTATAAATAGAATTGAAAATGGCGCGGTAGTTCGATAATTCGATTTCAAACTTCAATTGAATGTACCGGGTGCAAAACAATCCGGATTTTAGTGAAACCAAAAATAATGGGATCTAATTGTGAATATCTTTCCAACGAATCCGAAAAATCAAGATTTCATATTGGGAATCAAAAGATATGTCCAGTTGAAAATTCTGAATAGTCGCTATGGAATTCAGGCCCTTAAAAATGGACATTTTGCAAACGACCTCGGATTTCGACGAAACCAGTTTTGTTGGATCCGCAGTGTCAAGTTATTGCTAGGTTTCAAATTTCATAATTTTTCGAATCAATATGTGAGCGTGGCAAAGGAAAATGCGTTTGACCATTTTCAGTGGATTTTAATCGACTGGAAATTGGCCATTTCTCAAACGGTCTCAGAATTCGACGAACTAGTTTTGTTAGGACCGTATCGTCAATACGAAGCTAGAAAATATTTTTCGAGAATTTTTAGAGTTAGTATGTGACCCCGGTAATTTGAAATGTACGTTTAAAATTCAATATAGTGATTTAAATGTAAATTTAATGGAAACTGATTCAAACAGTCGAATCAGCCTACGATACATATCCCATTGTGTTCGGAATGGGGGTGAAACGCTATGGACGACAGGCGGTGGGCCTCGTTTCGAGGTCGTATGTAAAAGTCAACTTTTAGAAATTAAATAATAATAATAAAATAATAAAAAAAAATCTCTTCCTTCCTCCTTAACCAGGCCCCCCCCCTTTTGGAAATCATTTACAAAACAGAAAGAGAAAAAAAAAAAACGCGCTACCATCGATTACGAGAGGCGCCGTCCACCAGACCTCCACCGACGATCGCCCCCTTGCGCCGCTCCAAACCCCCCCCCCCTCCGACGGTCAACCACCGCAAACCCCCACCCCCTGCCCTCCTCGACGACGACGAGACCCCCCCCCCCCCAGATTCGAGACCGCCGCCGCCTGCATGCCACCGCGCCTGAGCCACTCCCCACCTCCGACGCCGGCCTGATAGCCCCCCCCCTGTAAGTTTTTTTTTAACTTATTTATTCTATTTTTATTTTATATAAATAAAAAGGAAACTGATTTTTTTTTTTTTTAGGATTTTAAAACCGAATTTCTAAAAAAAAAGAAAGGAAAGAGCATTCGAAAACTGATTTTGAAAGGGTTTTAAAAACCGATTTTATTTTTAGATTTTAAATAGCAAAAGATTTAAACTTTAAAATAGAAAAAGATTTAAGCTTTAAAAAGAGAAGGGTTTGAACTTTAAAATTGAAAAGATCGGGTTTTTAGAATAGGAAAGATCATATTTTAAAAATAGAAAAGGCGGAAATTTTATTGGGTAGAAGAAATAAAAATATGATTTTTATCTATTGAACTTCGAAATAAAAATATGATTTTTATCTATTGAACTTCGAAATAAAAATATGATTTTTATCTATTGAACTTCAAAATAAAAATATGATTTTTATCTATTGAACTTCGAAATAAAAATATGATTTTTATCTATTGAACTTCGAACTAAAAATATGATTTTTATCTATTGAACTTAGAAATAAAAATATGATTTTTATCTATTGAACTTCGAAATAAAAATATGATTTTTATCTATTGAACTTCGAAATAAAAATATGATTTTTATCTATTGAACTTCGAAATAAAAATTCGATTTTTATATATTGAGAAGCAAAGTAAAAATTCGATTTTTATATATTGAGAAGCAAAGTAAAAATTCGATTTTTACATATTGAATAGCGAAGTAAAAATTCGATTTTTACATATGTAGTGAAAGCGGACAACGAAGGCGAGTTGGCGAAGATTTCCTGCATTAGAAGTGTCGTGGAGCTAGGATAGCTATATGTGAGAATCTCTCACTCTAAATTTCTTTTCTAATTATATATATATACTAGGATGCAGACGGTGCTTAGTAGCACCCGACACAATCGTCCACAGACCATGGACTTGTTTGTTTGGTTGCATAGATTAGTTAAATGATGTGATTTGAAATTGAATTGTTCGGTGAAATGAATGATTTTGATTGATGTGTGAATGGCGTGGGCCTTCACTAGACCGGGGATAAGGCTAGGCCTTGTCCCGTTTCTAGTATCGTGCCGTTATGCCGCCGAAATTTTCTAAAATATGTTAGAAAAATAAAAATATCATTTTATTGAATAAATGAATTGAATAGAAATTCCTAGGTTGAAATAAAATGTTTTATCGTTAAAAATATAATTTTTAACGTGAATATGAAAATAGTGAAGTGAATAAATAAATATTCATTTACAAACCAGATGGTTTGTTTATGTACACTTATTTGAATGACATTGATTGGGACGATAAATTTTACACATCGCCCAACTGCACAACTAAAATCTGTGTTTGATTGTTTGAAACCCCACACGGGTGTTGGGATGAAATATGGATTTCACTCATCCTGAATGATTAAATATGTCGATCGATTGATTGACAGGCTGTTATAAGCGTTGAATATCTATATTTGATGCTTATACAGTGTAGTGCACTTTGGATGATGGTTGATTATTTTCAATGCTATTATATGGGTGTAATGTATGAAAATCCATATAATTAACATTATATGGTAATTGATTGGGCCTCATTCCAGTTTTGAAATAAAAATATTTGAATAGAAATATTTGGAAATAGAAATATTTGAAATAAAAATATTTGAAAAAGAAATATTCGAAGTGGAATATTTGAAAATATCAATATATGAAGCCGTGTTGATTAGATTGACACCATTTTGACGTGAACGATATTTATATCGATTTTATTCGATTTCAAAATGAATTGAATTGAAAACGATTTCGAAATGAATTGAATTGAAAACGATTTCGAAATGAATTGAATTGAAAACGATTTCGAAATGAATTGAATTGAAAACGATTTCGAAATGAATTGAATTGAAAACGATTTCGAAATGAATTGAATTGAAAATGATTTCGAAATGAATTGAATTGAAAACGATTTCGAAATGAATTGAATTGAAAACGATTTCGAAATGAATTGAATTGAAAACGATTTCGAAATGAATTGAATTGAAAACGATTTCGAAATGAATTGAATTGAAAACGAATTCGAATTGAATTGTAAGTGAATTGAAATGAATTCAAATTGAATTGAAATTTGAATGGAATAGAAAGGAATTTTAAAACGAATTTATAAAGAAGAATTCAATTTTGATTTGAATTGAAAAGAAAGTTGAAATTGCTTTTGAAACGACTTTAAAACTATTTATATAATTCGTTTTAAATAGAAATCGACGAAGTATATATTATATATATTATATATATAATATAATGGCCTGAATAGAACGCGCCGCGCCGCGGCAGTTCGTGAATTTCGACCATTCATTTCAAACGGACATTACGGGAGATCCGACCGTCGGATTCTCCTAAAACCGGAACCGTTGGGTTCGTATCGAAAAGAGCTTTCTAACAAATATTAGAAATTTGAAATCTAACGGTTGGATTTGGAATTATGTCCAAATAAAATTTGAAAAAGGTCGCTGTAAGTGCAGTTCGATGGCCGTTGATGGAAATCGACTGTACGGGCCTTGATAAATTTATTAAAAATAGTAATAATTGGTGTAAAATCATAAGAAATGATTTGTGAAGAATTGGGATGAAAAACTCCATATGTGAAAAGATAAAAATAGATTTTTATCGAAATGAACTAGTTTTGAACTAGAATTATAATTCTATTTATTTTTAAATAAATAAATTGAATTTGAAAAGGGTTTTGAAAATAACCAAAATTTCCAATGATTGCATTGGAGTGGATTTGAATCGAAATTGTCTTCGGAATATTTCGATGTTGGAATTCGTGATTATACAGATGTTGTTATGGAAATTTGAAAGATATATATTTATATCGTTATTTCCAATACGACATTTGTTAGTCGTAGAATTTGATATTGAATATAAGCCGATATATTTTCTATTCAGAGCCTTGTATCGAATATCAAATGTGATTTGGGTTTGTCGTGAATGGTGTCTTCACTAACACTGTTCTTGAACCCAGTTGAGAAATGATTAAATCTTTTTATTTTAGATTTAATGAAGTGTACCAATTAAATGATATTTAATTGGAATTGAATCGATATTGATTTTTGGGTTTATCGTGAACAGTGTTTTAAACAACACTCGTTCTTTAACTCGATAATTAATGAATGTGATTTGGGTTTGTCGTGAATGGTGTCTTCACTAACACTGTTCTTGAACCCAGTTGAGAAAAGATTAAATCTTTTTATTTAGATTTAATGAAGTGTACCAATTAAATAATATTTAATTGGTATTGAATCGATATTGATTTTTGGGTTTATCGTGAATAGTGTTTTAAATAACACTCGTTCTTTAACCCGATAATTAATGAATGTGATTTTAGGTTTATTGTGAACCGTGTTTTAAATGACACTGATTCTTTAACCCAGTCGAAGATTAAAACTAAGTGGAGTTTTAATGAATCTTTAATTAGATTGAAATGATCAAAAATGGAGTATCACCAGTTTTGCTCCAGGCGATAGTTAAATCTTTAATTAGATTTGAACGTAAAATGGTAATTGAATTTACCGATAACACTGTGGTGTTAGATATGAAGTATTACCAGTTTTACTTCATGGGATGAATAGGTTGGGATTGGGAAATTAAAACAAATGATTACTTCGGTAAGGTTCGCTAATCCCGACTAGTTTTGAATTGATATTCAAAAATAGATTAAAGAATAAATTCAAGAAATTTATCTTGGATAAAATTAATGGGAACCCTTCCCTATGAATGTGAAATTTAGAAACTAACTGTCGGTTAGCCAAGCAGAATGGTTTTCTGGATATTGATCTGATGTTGGTTTCGGCCTTCGGGGTTAATATTTGGGGAATTATTCTCTTGATTAATTTACGGTTAGTGACTGATGAATTGGAATGAGGCGTATGTTGTGTTTGTGTAACACTTATTTAAAATATATGCGAGTTATTCGGAAAGACCAGGTTTATCCCATTCTGAATAACTGATACGACGATAAGTCGAAGATGAAGACGATGGGAAGACCGGAAGTCTTCACGTCGTTTGGGTGATAACTGATGATCTTGATTGGGCTGTACACCTAATAAGATGGAAACAGTTGGTGATCGTCCAGACGTACTTGGAGATGGATGGATATGCGAGGAAAGTGCCTCCGGTTTCGTTCAGACCCAGAACGGACTTGTAAATGGACTGTGTGTCTGACATTGGATTTCAGTCCGTGTGGTTGATCTCCATTAAATATATATCTGTTTGGCGGCAGAGAATTTATTCTCTTGCTTAACGCCCTTCTCTGAGACGTACGAGCTCAGGGGTTATATATTGATGGATATCAAACGCATGGAGCGAATTGCCTGTGTGGCATGCCTAAGTGGCAATTGATCGAGGCTTTTGTTGAAAAGCAAAGTCTTGTGGTGATGATCAAAGCACGGCCTTTGTGGCGTAGCTTTGTGTAACGTTTGCTTCGCGAGTTTCGCACCCCGGTTATGAACCAAAAACGGGAGAGGACCTCAGGGAGGGCAGGCGTTTCTTTCTAGTTAGAAGTGGCGTCAGTGGTTTTACACGCCCTGACGAGTTTGACTTATGTGGTTGTTGCTGTTGCGAGGCGCCTCGGATTGATCGGTCGTTCTCGAACCGATGGAGTCATTTAGTTGGCTCATTTACGCCCCAAAGGGCGGGGAAACGTATTGTTCAGGCACTATAATCCATATCGGTGGACCGGCCCTGTCGCTCCATGGGGCAGTTGCGGCTGTTCCTGTGGCTCGGGCTAGAGAGTCACGAATCGGTAGAGGACGATCCCTGGCCTCGGTTCATAGAAGGAAATCCAATTTCCAAATACGTGACATTTGCGGTTTTATTTGTAAACCTATACATGGCGACATAGTGGCATGGGACGCTCATGTCGTCTATGATTGATACTTATGATTTGAAGTTGTTTTATACAATATGCACTTATAATAGTATCAAATGATTTGTTTTAAACGTATCAAGCATTCTTGGCCATTATAAGGAAAAACCCTATCCTCGGCTGCGTTGCATTGTGTGATGGGACCTGGGTCTTATAATGGCTTCATTTTTCTTTATTTAGCATTGCGCTGTTTGTTTTATGCATCGGTATTCTTGGGAGGAAACCCGTTCCGTGTTATACGGCGTGGTCCCTTGATTTACCTAACTTTAAAAATAAAGATTAATAACTGTTTTAGTTCTCACACCAGTCACATGACTGACCTGGAGTTTATTGTTTTAACCTAAACTCTGGGTGCCCCTATTTTGACACGGGCAGCTAGTAGTTTTGGTTTTGCAGATTTATATTCACAGGATCCTGGTTTACAGCTGGAATGATATCCGGAAAGCTTTGTATCCGTATATCTCTTCTAGTTGTGTATTGTATTATTTTCCGCTGCGATGTATTTAAATGTAATTTTAATCTCTGATATTTCTGTGTAATATTCTTTTATACTCTGTATATTCTTGTAATCTGATGCATTGTTGTAATATACAATGAAATGTTCTTCTGTATGCGTTCTGTTTTGTCCTGTTCTCAAACGATAGGGCGTTTCGAACGGCCTGGATCGGTTTAGCGACTGGTTCGGACCGAGCGAAATTCCTTGCTGTCACATACTCCCTCTTACTCCATTATCTCTTTCTGAAACTACTAACCCCCTTACTCAAACATCATATTTTATAATTCTCCCCCTTTATCATCAAAAAAACGTGTACGTCTCTAATTACCCTATAATAACCCCCCTAACATTATTATGGAACTTACCTATTATCAAACTAAGAAGAAATTCTAATATATAAAAATAATATAGTTCTAATACCTAAAATCTGAAACTAATCTGGACTACAAAATAGTTCTAATATCTAACATTCCCTTAATAAATATAAAGCAAGTAATATAAACTAAAAATTAAGGCAATATTAACACGAAAAATTAAGTTAAAATCTAAGTAATCCATTACAAACTTATTACATAAACAAGCATCCAATTAACCCAAACCAATTCAAATCTTGTAATTACAAACCATAAATTCGAATTCAGGTTTTAAATTAATCAAACCATGCCAAACTCAAAATAAATTCATATGTTTCTTGGAACTTCTACCCATCCATTACCACCAAAGATTGGATCAGCCTTTATAACATTCCATTATTCATTCTCTTTGGTGAGAGTCACTCATGTGTTGTTATTCTCTTTATCTTTGGTAAGAAAGGAAATCAGCCAATGAATTGCATCGAAATGCCTCTCCTGTTCTTTTATCATCTATATTTTGACTTAATTCTAAGTGACGTTGATTATGAAGGATAATAGAATAATATTTTTGAATGAATTGAGTGTTTCTTCAAAGATTTTCACTCAGGTCATGAATTAGGGAAGCCATCGATTTAATAAAATAAGAAACTAATGAAAGATTATAAAGGAGAAGGAGATAAATGAGTTTTTCTAAAGGAAGTAGGTATTTATAGGCTTTGGAATTCGTTCAAAATGAATAGACACAAATTAGTTCACATAGATTTTAAATTCAAATAAATTTGAAAATTCTGGTAGTTATATGTCGACATGCAGGGTTACCCATGCCGACATGTCTTCTACATTTTGGTTTTTGAAAATTTTTGTGGGTTGTGCTATATTTTGGTTTATATATTCTTATTTTTACTGTACTGTTGTTCATTCCGTAGATGTTTAAGAAGGAATAAACATAAATATAAGACCTTCATTGATAATTTGATAAGGATACATGAATTAATACATAATATGAAATAGAAATAAAAAAAAGAAACTAATACAACAAGGTAATAAAGCTAGAAATTGGAGGAGGAGGATGAAGAGGAGGACAAACCAAGTTTCCTACTAAATTTTCCAATGAACTTGGTTATTTTAGAAAACATCTTTCCTACCTTCTTACCAAATAATCTTTCTAAAATAAATGATTGCCTGCTAAAATCTTTTAGTTGTTGAGGACTATATTGGAAGCATTGGCGACATTTGTCGGATATTCAATCCTTTCCACAGAGGTGTTATCATCGTCTTATTCTTCAATTTCCATGTCATATTCTTCATCTTCACGAGCCAACCTTTAATTCTTTTCCAAAAGCGTTTTGCATGGTTGAAAAACTAGTGGTATCTTCATCAAAGGTATGTTTTCGAAATTATAAACTTTTTAAGAAATTAAATCTTTGCCTTTAAAATCGACTCCAAAATATTTAAAAATACATGTAAGGTATATTCTATGTTGTAACATATTTTCATCCATTGAAAAATCTTTGGCTCGAAAGCCATCTAAAATCACTTGTACCCAACTAATGTTATAATTTACGAAAATAGCAAAAGGAGATTTGCAAATTTTCATAGTTGGATTATTGAAATTTCTCGAACGAGGTGTGATAGTATGTTGAAGAAGTAGGTTGACAATTCTTGCCTTTTGTCGAAAATATCAGTTTTTGAATTCCAAATGTTTATCACTTTCAAAAATATGGTGAATGGTCTCCAGATCATTTTCATTGATATTGAAATCTCAGAGATTCACTCTCGTTCTCTTACATTCCAAAATGGTGCCTATTACATCACAACCCAAAACTATTTGTGTACCTTTAACACCACTCCAAGTTTCTCTTTCATTTCCTTCATAAAAACCACGATTTAAAAATGAATGACCAACCAAAGACACTGCAGGACCGTCCATCTTGTGGGGGGGGGGGGGGGGGTTAGGGCAACCCAGTCTGCACCACAACCTTGTATAAGTTAACACAGTCCCTTTGGACCTCCACTGCTCCTGGTTAATTTTACGTGGGGATAGGTGCTCAGGGCAGGCATCGAACCTCTGCCCTCTTACCAAGCTGGGAAACGCCTTTCCATTGAGCCACTAATGCAGACTAAAAAAACCCACGATTTAAATTAGCATAAAATATTTTGACAAGGTTTGGGTAGCAAACTTCATCATTTCCCGATAGTCAATCAAACAAAGAACACCATTCTAATTAAAAAGGAATCATAAGTAGGAAAATCATTGAAAATAGAAAATTTTCTCGTATCAAATTTTCCAAAGTTTACATTGTTTGCGTAAGCTTTGATAGCCTCTGGGTTGTTGAAAATGAAGACTTTGGTAGACTTGGACAACCTCGTTGTGTTTGGAGTGCTTGAGCAAGCCATTAAAGAGGTTTTGTGAAAAGTAGAAGATAATGAAGATATGCTTTGAATTTCAAATTAAAGGTAGAAAGATATGATAAGAATAGGTGGATAAATAAATATTCTATAAATGCATTCTCTGGTCGAGAGACACCTTTTCAGAACATGGAGTCTAGTGAAAACATGGAGGGAAATTCAAATTTTGAATTTCAAATTTGCAGATACATGTCGATATATAGGTTAGCCATGTCGACATGTCTCTTGAGTTATCAAAGGACATGTGAATTTTTATTTTTGATTTATTTATTATATTATATCTTATATTCCGATTTATATATTTCCTAAGATGGTATTTATTATAGTAGTACTTTTTATATTATTATTTCATTAATATAATATTATTTTAAAATTCAAATTTCAGATATTGCATTTAGGTTTAAAATCCAAATTTTTTAACAAGGTAATCAAGCAAGCAACTAATTCGGACAAAAATTATTATAAAGGCGAACATATTTTAGATCCTATCTTTAAGATCTTCTGATTCGTGCATTGTTGTAAAGCACATATTCAATTTATTTGTTTCTTGGTCTTCATCACTTGAGGATGAATCAGAATCGTCTAGAGTAATAATATAAGCCCTTTTTCTTTTCCTTGAAGAATTATTGATTAAAAGATAATTATATTTTTTTATGGATATGGACGGTCTCTCTTTAGATGGCCTGATTCATCGTTGGTAAAGCGTCTGATGTTATTCAGAATATCATTATTTTCACTGAATTTCTATGCTGATTATTTTAAAATTATTCCTCTTCCTATATCTTAGAAACTTTCTAAAATTCTTTGTCATTAATGTTATTTCCTCATCATCGTCGCTGTTTGAGTTTGAGTCTTCGGTTACCGCATTGAATATTAATGATTTCTTTTTTGATGACTTATTTTTCTTCTTCCTTGAATCTAAACTTCAAACGACATTAGATTACCGATAAAATCTTCAATCTTCATAGCACTAATGTCATTGGTCTCTTCCATTGCCAGTTTTTGATCCCATTTTGTAGTTAATGAATTCAGGATTTTTCTGACTTGATCTTCCTAAAATTATATCTTTCCCATGGCTATTATGAATGCACATTCTCCTCAAACCTATAGTACAAATCAGAGATTGTCTCAATCAGATTCATTTTAAGTAATTGAAATTGATTGGTTAACAAGGATATCTTGGTTTGTTTAACATTGCTTGTTCCTTCATGAGTCACTTACAAAGATTTCTATATTTACAAGCGGATACTCTATCAAATTCATTTCTATCTAGTGAATAAAATAAAATATTCATGCCTTTTGAATTATTTTGTGCAGTAGACTTTTGTTTATTAGTCTATTGTGAAAAATTAACGGTGGTTTCAATATATTCAGTTTGTGTGATATTTCAAGTATCTAATCTATTGATTGTAATAAATTTTCATTCTACAAGCCCAATATGCATAATTACTACCATTAAACAGTGGTTGCCTAACAATGGACTGACCCTCTATAAATGGACTCGAAATGTTTGTGTTGACAATACCAATATTGGTTTCCATTTACTTTTCAAAAAATCAGATTATGAAAATTTTGTAAACCAATTCTCTGATACCAATTGTTAAGGAATGCAGAGTAAGGATATTAAGGAAAACTGAATACTAGAGGGGGATGAATAGTGTTTAATGGATTTTTTTTTAATTTCTTAAAACCTTTTTTTGTTATTCAGAATGAAATGAAAATCACAGAGATGAGATGATCACAGAATCAAACAAAGATACATATAATAATAAATAAAAAGCAGTAAATGAAAGAATACAATGGAATTTTATACTGGTTCGGAGTTACCCTACATTCAGTCCAACACAACTCTAAGTTGATGTAGATTTCTTTTCAAATAATATCCAAATTTATAATACTCGATTTCAAGGCCACGAGGTACATTCCGCTTGTTTCTGGAGTACAGTGAGACTCAATTGA
Organism: Allium sativum; assembly: GCA_030737875.1. Lineage (NCBI taxonomy): Eukaryota > Viridiplantae > Streptophyta > Magnoliopsida > Asparagales > Amaryllidaceae > Allium > Allium sativum. The sequence continues at coordinate 746,289,039 of CM060921.1, forward strand.
TTTCCAAGCTAAAATCATGCTTAATCGATTTGAATTGGCTATGACCACACCTTTTCAATATCAGTTTTGGTAGATAGACTTGATGGAACTTGATCTTACGATGTTTGATTACAGAAACTCTATAACTCTTGAGTAGCACTTGAATCTTTGAGAGAGTATGGTAGAGAATCAAACTAGAAAGAGATTGATGTGATTCACTTTGAAATTCACCAGAGTATAGGTATGTAATTTAAGAAAATAGGAATTTTAATGGAAAGAAGACAAAGGAGGAAGAAGATAATGAAAATTACTTATTAAATCTCGAATTTAGAAGCCAATTTATAGTCTTCGACAGTCAAAACCTTTCAGAAAAGATTTGAAATCAAAAGGCACTTCTTTTCAAAAATCGAATTTAAAATCTGACGGTCACCATGTCGACATAGTGAGTTACCCATGTCGACATGCCTTCATAAAATTTGGAAGATAAAATTTACAAATTAAGGATGTAATGTTTAAATAAATTCTGGTGGTAGATCTTAAGTTAAAACAAACTATTTTCCTATAAATTAACATAGAGTATATAAAGTAAAAATATATATTAAAAACATACATGAAAATGATTTAAAAACATTTGTAAGAATGATCTAAAAATCATATAAAATGATTTAAAAATTATGAATATAAATATAAGAAATATTTTAAAACTGAATGTATAAATATAAGTAAAGGGAATTAAAACTTAAGAAATTATATTTAAATTTAATATAAAATTAATAGCAATCATATAGATAAGAAATATTTGAACCAGGCGTTAAAATATTTTAAGAAATAAAAGGTATATTTTAAAATCAGGAGTTAAAATAATTTTAAAAACTAAGAAATATAAATTTGAAATAAGGAAGTAATTTTGAAATCTGTTTAAAAATAAGATAAGAATATTAAAAATAGTGAGAAATATTTGAAATAAGAATTCACTGTTATTTCAGAGTTTTAACTAGAAATTTAGAAAATGTTACATTTTATTTCTTGAACTCTTGTTTCTCACAAGTCTTCTATCTTAAACTCTTATGAATTCTTGAACCTTTAAACTATACAGTCTTCAATAATAAATCCTGCATATATTTCGCATATATACTCATATATGTATATTCTAGATAATAGTGTTAGTATATATTTTATAACAACAATAGTTAAGACAAGGTTGTTGTCATGAAACCGTCATAACCACCATCTCAATCCTTAGAAGAAATCAACTGGAGTATAGACCCCAACAATGTTGGGTAAAGCTGTAAAAAGAGAAGTCTAACTTGCCATTGGAGAAGCTACCACTTCTTGTTGTGCATTACCGCAAGCATTTGATATGCGCTCGCCACTTGCATTTGGTTTAGGTACAACCCAAGGAGGAGGATTTAATAAGCTACAGTCCCCAATACTGCCTACATCATTAACGCAACCAACCATACCATTTTTCTCAGCATAGTTATCATCTTACACCTCAAGAAAAGGGAAATTAACAAATAATGCTTTACCGGTACCAACAATGGAGTGACAATCCCCAACACTTTTTAGATTTGAAATTCTCGGCCATCGATAGAAAAGCAAAAGCAAAAGGAGAATCGAGGTGGAGCAAGGGAATTAGGATAGATTGGCATAATATGGAGGGGCGCAAGAGAAAAAAGCCGAAGAAACGGTCGCCATTAATAAAGCTATTTCTTATACGTGCTTGAAACTTACTTAGCTCATCCATAAATTTCATAAGCTTCCATTTAAATTTCATTTTTTTCTTAACTTACTCATTTTACTTGCATAATCGTAAACTCCTTTAGCCATTTACATAAGAAATAATTTCTTATTTCAAAACATTTACAATTTTATATAAATATGCTTTTTAAAAACTTTTAAAAACTATTATATAAGAATATAACACGTATGCCATATAATACATTTACCACATTTTAGGGTATTACTGACCATATCTCTAATGAGTCCATCCTGTCAAAGCTTAGGTGTTTGCACAACCTAAGCACTGATACCAACTGTGATGACCCAGTTTTTTTACCCTTAGAAATTGACATAAATACGTTCGTGGTACTCACATACCGAATAACCAATTACCGAAAGTCATACGGTTAGGGGAGATAAAAGAAAAGACAAAACAGAATCTCATAGTAGATCAAAAGATATATAATATAAGACAAAATTTATACAAAATGAAAGTGAGATTTTATATAAACACATCAAAGTACAACATACAAATCAAATCTGGACAGTTATAATAACTTATCCCCAAAACACCAAAATCTAAGTCAACGATATACAAAACGAAATACAGAATACGAAAATATGACTTGAATCACCAACTCCTCTCCTGAAGCTCCAAGGTAAATCCCAAATCTAATTTGAAAATATTCCCAGTCTGACCCAACCATCAACACAAAATAACGCCCAGCTCAGCCAGAAAAACCAATGTAAGGAAACTCAAGTAATTAGAGACTTATTTCCTTTGAACCAGATTCAATACCTATTATTAACAATCAACTAATTTAGAACAATCACACTCAATTTCCAAAAGGAATTTTTAAACCTCAAATAATTTATTTCTTATCAATTTAATCTCTTCAGTTATATTTTCTTAAAATAATTAACATACTTATCCCTCCAATGTAAGTATATACATTAACAACCACTTAAGATTGGTTCTCGTACGAATTAAAACATATATTTAAAAAAGTGAAAATTTGCGTGAAGGGCTTACTAGTCCAGTCCAATTTGTTTTAAGGACGCGGGTTTAAAAGAATTAGTTTCCAGGACAAAATTCATCGTTCTGTTCTCAAATCACATTTGCTTTCGGTTTTCTCAAATCAAACGCAATTATTTCCTCTCAAATCAAATCGGCTTTTGCTTAATCAAATTGGATATATGTGTTTATCTTTGTATCTCATGATTCGGTTATTCGTATTTGAAGATGTGATTTTCAGTTCTTTTATTGCAAGCTGATTTCATTTGTCGCGTATATCAAGATTCTTACTTTCGATTTTTTCTTTTTTGATTTGGATGTTGAAAGATATAAGTGATTTTCTCTGTATCTCATGATTCGATTATCTCTATTTGATTATGCGATTTTCAGTCCTTTTGTTGTCAGGTGATTTCATTTGTCATGTATAACTAGGTTATTCCTATTTGATTATGTGATTTTCATTTGTCGCGTATATCCAGATTTTCAGTCCTTTTGTTAATAATAATAGCTATGATAAATAGTTCAACGATTAAATAATTAACTGTATGTGATTTTCTATTTAATGTTAATTCAAACGAATAGTTCAACGTATGAGATTTATCTTTTTGAATTGTGCAAAAGATAATTGGTTTTATCTTTTTTGAACTATGCAAAAGATAATGGATGAAATTTATCATTTTGTAATGGCATCATTTGTTAATGAATTTGTAATGGATGATCATGTTATTCACATAACTGAGCATGAGTTTGTCTACTGGTTTTTAAAGAAAGATAAATCATTTTATCTTTTATTGATAATATTTTTAATTTACCTGAATTTACTGATGAATTTGTAATTTCTGATGTTGAAACTTTAATAACGAATTTGATAATGAATTTCTAATGGCTGATGATGTTATTCAGATAACTGAGAATGAGTTTGTATTCTATAATATGTTTCTACTACTTTTTGAGGAAAGATAAATCATTTTATCTTTTATTGATAATATTTTTTAAATTCACAATGATTTTGTAATGGCTGATGTTGAAACTGTAATGATGGATTTGATAATAAATTTCTAATGGCGGGCGATCACTGCACCATATATGCTAATTAGGTTGTGTTTTTAGCCGTATCTAAAGCAAGTAGGAACGACAAAAAGCTGTATCAAAAAACAGCGTGTTAAATTTTTAGATACAACTCAAAACCATATCCAAATGTGAAACATACGGCAATTGGTCGTATCTAAAGCATAAGTAGATACGGCTATAAACCGTATCCTATACGTGTGTGTGTGTGTATAAGCAGAAACTGCAGCACATATTATTTGTAACACAAAGCATATATAACACAGGATACACTAATTCACAATTGTAACAGTAAACGAAACAATTGTATGAAATATTTCACTACATTACAATATATAATGATATATGCTATTTGATTACATTACAATAAATAAGATACACGTTGTTTCATTACATTAAAATGCAACCACCTGTTGAATCAATGCTTCCTTCAAGATGAACATCCTCCAAAACAGACAAAAGATCATAAACCAGCCAAGCAACATTGCATTCTATCAGGAACATGGCAATACTACTGCACAAAAGCATAACACCATGCACCCTCAGAAAACAATACCAAGGTAATCTCAAACAAAACAAGAACTACTGGCGGAACAAAGCTCTGGAAAACTCAAAAAGCCAGCAACTAAAACTCAAAGCAGAGAAAACCGAAAACTAAATAAACCCCTCCAAGACAAGGAACCCTTCAGGAAGATTAACACACTCAAATCTCTCAAAGAATCACTCAGATCTAAGAAAAATTCAAGAGGCCTGGTAATAAATTAGCTTGGATAGCATATAGCATGTACACTACAAAGACCTGTAAAAAAGTGCAAACCGCATAGTTCAGGATAGGGTATGCCCACATTATTATTTTCATTAGTTGTTGAATATTGCAAGTCTACAACATTTTTAGTTGTTCAGCCGAGACTGAGTCTCGATTAAAGATAGTTGTTATAACTTATCTTTCACAACTAATATTCACATTAGATTTATGTTGTTATAACTTGTCTTTCACAAAGCACATCTTTAAAATACACACTCACCTTTTGCCAACTCCAACCAATACTAGATAGCTCGCCATCCAATTTGTTCTAGTTTTATAGACCATGGTTGCTGCTTTTATTATAATGTCAAGCAGCCACGCCATTTATCGTTCATTCTCACTAACTTGATTGCTTCCATCGCCTTTTAAATACAAGTATGAGAGTGTATTTAAAAAATATTGCTCATGTTGAAGATAGTTACTACAGTAAAAAAAACAATTCCTTTGCTTTAAACCAGTTTATTTTTCATTCACCAAAATCTCTGCAAACATGATTTTCACGTAATGACTCACTAATTCGTTCTAAAAGTATTAAACCACAAACTTATTGTAATTCTCCTTGTCACTTGGCTGCAATGTAGATATACATTGCTGTAGCCTTACCCTTTCTATTCTATAACCCTTATCTGTTGTAGTGTATCCAAGATGAGGGGGTGGAAAAAAGCGAGATATTACCTGAGGTTTATATCAAATGCTCTGGTTTTTCCTGCTAGTACCATGACAAAAATCCCAATCTAGCAGACCCTGCACAATTATGGTTTTACTGCATAGTTGTTACCTATACGACTCAAAACACTAACAACTTCTCGTATTACATGAGGGTTGTACCATGACAGAATTACCTGAAAAAAAATGTTATTGAAATAGACTTCATCAACAAAATGACCATATTGATCGCTACCTTAGATGTTAACCTTGAGCCTCTTTCCTTCCACCATATTGATCGCTACCATAACATAATGTTCACACATAATTTTTAGTTCACACATGATTTTTAGTTCACACATGTTTTCATGTAAACAATAGCAGCATGAATTCTAGGTAGACAAGCACATGCAACAATCTATCATTCATATTTTTGAATTAAGACATGGAAATTCAAATTAAACCCAATTTAAACTCAATTCGAATTCAAATTAAACCCAAATTAAACCCAATTCATATATAATTTTAACCGGTACTCACCTCTAATGGCGACAAGAAGGATGGACAGCGGTGGACTGAGACTTCGCTGGTCAGCTGAAGGTAGCGCGAGCTGACGATAACTCATGGACTGCGGTGGATTGCTTATTGATAAAGGAAGTCGGTCGAGTATCAAAACCCTAATTTGGGTATTTAGTGGTCGCCATTGCAAAATAAAAAGAGGGATAATTCAGCCGAAAGTTTTGATGTGGAAAAAGTCGATTGTGCCAAAGTGAAGATATGGAGGGAAAAATTTGATACGCATTTCATATAGTCCAAAGTCGTACTGATCCAGGGCTTCGTCGATGGACAGTCAGATTAAGGGTGTTTGGAGTGATGCAGATCGCAAAATGTAGTTTGATACAGATTTGAGCACTATCAAATTTGATACGGCTTATAGCCAAATTGTATATCGCATCCCTACGTGCCAAATTCGTTGATATGGTGTAGTGGATGTTTTTCAGATAATTGCATAATTTATATGTAAGTAAATAATGATGTATATAATGATTTTACTAATTATTTTCATTAGTTTATACCATTATTTTTGTTTTCAGCCTGCATATTGTTTGCTGCTTTGGTTTTGTTAGTGGGAGCATTGATGGTGATCTGGTTTGGATAGAGTAATATTTGATAGCTGAATTTCAAGTTCCCTTTTTGTTTCCTTCATATAATTAGATTATATGTTTTGTTCGAAACAAATTTCAAATCTTAATTGCAGTTAAGTAAAGCTATTACAGAAGTTCTTGTGTCAACTTTGCAAATTTATTCATATCTGTAATCTTTTTAAAATGTGCGTACAACTTTAAGCTTATTCACTTGAAATTCCTATAGTTCAATGTTGAATGCATCTTTTGTGTTGAATGCGATGGAAATGACAAAATCGTTTTTTTGTTATATATGTTTTTGCTATCAGCGTATTATTTTGCAAAGTATTTTAAAAAGATAAATGTATTTACCTACTTTCTATACTTGTTGTTATTGTTGACACCAACCAGAAATTGTTGATATAGTTTAATTTTGGTTTGAATAGTATAAACAGTAAACAAAGCAAAAATGACCAAAAGCAAATGCAACTAAAGCACGATGACAAGATACACAAGACCAGACATACAACATCAACGAGCATATAAACAACACCTCAGTAACATATCAAACAATGACTAAGCACATATGTGATATGACAAAACGTAGCCGATAAGAATAATACAAAAAAACCTGACTGCGCATAAAGCATAGTGACACGAGTAAAAATTTAGTACCAACAAATAGTAGCTACAAAAAGATAAAGCAAAGACCAAAGACACTTATAATATAATAAGATACAAAGAAAAAGTGTTACAAATAAATATAAAGATTGCAAAACGGAGCATAATGTGCACTGCATGTCAAACCTAAGAAGAAACAACAATGAGAAGATTTATAATACACAACAAAAGCAATTCAAATCCTTTCACTACACAAATTAACCCAATCCATTGCAGTTGCAGGTTCGTATTAACCATTGTCATTATACATACATAATTCAAAATCACTGCAAAAAGCCTAATGCTCTACGGCAGTAAAATCAGGTTAAAAAGGCTTTTAAAGAAGCATAACAGGGAACCTCTCCTGCAACATAGCTTTCCTAGTCCCATTCCTCAAAGCCGTAGCACCTTGGATGCAAATCATTTACAGTAAAAGATAAATCTGTTTATCTTTTGTAGCTATTGATTATAGGAACACTAAAACATAATTGTATTTATTGAATACATAACAAAAGAATGGATATGTAATATAGTTGAAAGCAATACTAAAAAGTTTTATAAAGCTTGCTTGAAAATAGAACTAAAAATACAATATGAACAAGAATAAAATATAAATAATGAACAGTAGAAAAAAATAACAGCATATAAATTTAGTTTTTGTAAATTTTTGTTTTTGAATAGGTACTGAAAATGGAGTAGAAAACAGCATATGAATTTAAATTTTTGGTTTTTGTAATTTTTTTTGAATTTAATTATTTATGTAAAAAGATATATGTTTTTATCTTTTCTAACCGTGGCATTAAATAGGTTGTATATCATATATAATAACTTTTAATCGGGAGGAAAACGACAAATATGTTCAACATGTACAATAAATATTTAATATAATTAATCCAAAACTATAATTAAATCATTTACAGTAAAAGATAAATAAGTTTATCTTTTTTTGCTGTAAAAAAAGGAGAAAGAGGAAATACTGGTTCCCTAAGTAAATTTTAATTTAAATATTAGGAGAAAATAAATTATAACATTTAAATGCATAAGGAATATACCCAATTATAACTTTCTAAATTAATTACAAAGATAAACAGAATCATGTTAAGTAAAAATTGTTAATTACAAAAATGCAATTTTATAATCAAAAGTGTAGTTTTGTCATTAACATTGCATATTTGCCACTAGCAATTAACACATGATATATATATATATATACATATATTCAATTATCTTTTTTAAATCTGAAGTTCAATTTTGAAAAGATAAAGTAACAATCTTTTTTAAATCTGAAATAAAATAAGATATATTGGTAAACATTTAAAAATTGCTAATTACAAAAATGTAATTTTGTAATCAAAAGTTCATTTTTATCATTAACATTACTAATTTGCAACTAACAATTAACACATGACATATATATTCAATTATCTTTTTAAAATCTGAATTTCAGTTTTGAAAAGATAGATGCAACTATCTTTTTTAAATCTGAAATAAATAAGATATTCTACTAACCATTTAAAAATTGTTAATTATAGAAATGCAATTTTGTAATCAAAAGTTCAGTTTTATAATTTATATTGCATATTTGCAACTAACAATTAACACATGACATATATATTCAACTATCTCTTTTAAATCTCAAGTTTAGTTTTGAAAAGATAGATGCAACTATCTTTTTTAAATCAAAAATTAAATAAGATATTCTACTAAACATTTTAAAATTCTTAATTAAAAAAATACAATTTTGTATTCAAAAGTTCAGTTTTATCATTAATATTGCATATTTGCAACTAAAAATTAACACATGACATATATATTCAACTATCTTTTTTAAATCTCCACTTTACTTTTGAAAAGATAGATGCAACTATCTGAAGGAATGATGGAGCAACAAATTATCACAAAACCAATTGGCAATGTGAAGGGGGAACTCCTCATATTTTAAGGAAGATTAAGTAGACAATGTCCCGATGTGGGACAATTCCAACACGCCCCCGCACGGCTAGGCATATATACGCCCTAGCACGTGGACGATTGGGATGACGTGGGCAAGAAGAGGAGATCAAGGCTCTGATACCATGAAGGAATGATGGAGCCCCAAATTATCACAAAACCAATTGGCAATGTGAAGGGGGAAGTCCTCATATTTTAAGGAAGATTAAGTAGACAATTTCCCGATGTGGGACAATTCCAACACTATCTGTTTTAAATCTGAAATTAAATAAGATACTCTACTAAACATTTGAGAATTGTTAATTACAAAAATGCAATTTTGTAATCAAAAGTTCAGTTTTATCATTAATATTGCATATTTGCAACTAATAATTGACATATGACATGTATATTCAACTATCTTTTTTAAATTTCAAGTTTAGTTTTGAAAAGATAGATGCAACTATCTTTGTTATGCTCTTCACAGAATTTAAAAATAAAATAAGATATTGTACCAAACATTTAAAAATTGTTTTCCTTCTAGAATTTTTTTTTAAAAAAATTTGTATATAACCATCAGGTAAAACAAGATTCTCGTACATATTTATTTCATAAATGAATAGAACTAGTAATATTGCTGGTATCATTTGAAATTGTGCAAAAGATAAATTGATTTATCTTTTTTGAATAATGAGTTAAAAATGTATCTTTCATGTAGTATTTTTTTGATAATTTATTGTTAATTATGTTGTGATATATAGTTAATAATGTATTATAATTATGAAAACAAAATAGCGCAAAAACTAAATTACCATTGGAGTTATTGATAGCATTCTTCTTTGCTATGCTCTTCACAGTATGGACTTGGTATAGGTCTGAAATTTATCCATTGATTTCCTCCTTCATTGAAGAAAATGCATAGTGGATGTTCTGTAAACAATCTAGAGGATCTTCATGTTTTCAATTTTTATCCTGTATCAAATATAACATGTATAATTATATGTAAGTAATAATGTATAACATAATGAAACAAATAATAATTTAAAAACATGAAATCATAAAACAATTTATCTGCTTGTGTAAGTAAGTAGAATAAGAAATATAAAGTGTTGCCATAAAAATTTAGATGCATTTATCTTTTTCTAGTGTGATATAAAGTAAGACATTGGATTTGTAGATTAGAAAAAGATTTTATCCACTGGATTCTAATTAATTGTGTTATTATTTCAAATGTAAAATTTATGTAGGTCTAAACTGATAAGCATCTAACAATAATATAAAATGCAATACACATATACTAATTCAAAAAGTTATAACATATACCAAGTGAGACTCCAATGCGTATTTTGAGCAACAAACGTATAACATTGCAAATATATTCTTGATGTTAAAGGTAAAAACATATTTGTTTTTATCTTTTCTAGCAATAGTTTAACTTAGCATAACGTAAAAAATAACAAACAGCTTAGATAAATGTACTTTTCTTGTTAAATTAATAACAAGATATCATGTTTAAGAATTTATTGTATGTTCAAACAACTTAGCATATCTTATTAAACAATTTAACAAGAGGGAGCTTGAGTATGAGATAAAATTTTCTAAACTGTGTTGTTCCACTTTAGGTTGTCTAAAACATTGTATTAAAAGATCCAAAAATAAAACACTCATGCATATGTGAACCAACACTAAGCAGACACATTAATCTTTCATACTCTTATGCACAACATTAATTTTTATCTTTACAAACTTTCTAGAATGAAACACTACAATGATATTTGCTTTACATTATTTGGTCCTTACATTATTCATATTAACATAAGCCTCAATGCAGAAACCCAACCCGTAAATATATAGCAAGCAACACCAACAAAATGAAAACATAACACATGCTACATAGTAGTTTGAAAAAAGATAACTGCATTTATCATTTATCAGAATCTATGAGCACCATGTAGAAAACAATTCTAGAGGCAATTCATCCATTCTTTCCTTTTCTTTTTTAAGTTTGTTACTTGAATGTGTGGTCTACGCAGGAAAAGTACAAATTTCAAAGATATGAAACATAATTCATGCATACAATACAAAGACTTATTACCGAACTTCTAAAACATATATGCTTTTATCTTTACTATATGTCGTTTAAATCATTTGTATACCTTATGTAATAACTTCAAATCACGAGAAAAGTGATAAATATGTCTAACGTATAGTAGTAAATATGATTTGTAAGTACGACTTAATATGTTATTTAATTCTTTAACTTAAAAGATAAATGCATTTATCTTTTTAACTCATGTATGCAGTAAGATCTGGTACATCAAATTAAAGAACATTAAATCTTATTGTGTTTGTTTTGGATCAAATATACGTACAACATTAAAAACATTGTGAAATATTTGAGGGTTATCTTACAATAAGAAGGAGCATGGTTGTATAATAAACATTTGTACCTACTTTGTAACTAGTCCATCTACATTGAAGATGTTAGAGATAAAAACATCTATGCATGAATAAGAGATTTTGCAACAAACCAACTTACTGCAGAATCGTATGACAAAAACAAATAGCTTAATATATAATGAACTTATAATCATATTATTAATTTTATAATCATATTACAAAAACAAACAACATACTTATTGAAGTGCAAAGGAGTTTAATAATTATAACTTGTTTAAATAAGTGCTTCTGGATCTTTTCTTGTGAAGGGCACTTTTCTGGTTAAATGAATAACAAACAGCTTAGCATATTGTTAATCTTATTGATGTGCAAACATATAACTTGGTTTCTGCAAAGTTCATTAAAAAGATATCAGTTTTTATCCTTTTTAGTCATTTTATCATATGTCAGACTTTTATCTTTCATATTTAACTATAAGTAGAAGAATTCATATAGAGTTTATAATGTATTTTTTTTGTAAAAACATATATGCTTTTATCTTTTGTAACTATGGTGTTAAATTAGTTATATATTTTATATAATAACTTTAAATTAGTAAGAAAACCAATTTGTTTCTGCAGAAGCATAACAGTAAAATCCATTATTAACAATTAACACGGCAAATATATTTTGATTTTTTTAAATAGTATAGACAGACCCAATAAAAAGTAAATGACAATCCAAACATTAACAATACAATTGGAATAAGCTACAGGAGGGAAAAAATAGTTGCATTTAATCAAACAAAATACTTTAAATCAGAAAGAGAGCTTACTTGTTGATTCCACAAATCGTTTGTCGAATGTATTCGAGCATATCGACTTTTTTGAGAAGATTGATTTGTTTGAGAAGATTGACTTAGGGATTTTAGTACTTATGACTTGGCTTAGGTTTTAGGGATTTAGGGTTTTAGGGATTGACGAATCGACTTAGGGATTGACGAAATAGGAGACGATCGTCAGAAAGAGAAGAAAGCAGCACAAATTATTTTATGGGAGAAAAAGAGAAGAAAATGATGTAGAAAATAGAAATGGACGCAGGTGTTGAAATTTGTCCTGGAAAATAATTCATCGGAACGTGTGTCCAAGAAACTAATTGTTTAACTAAAGGAATCCCTTATTGTAAAATTCCCCTTTAAAAAATATTATTAGAAAATGTTGGTTATCATAAACCCAAACAGCTTATTTATAAACTTGACTTCCTTAAGTCCATATATTTGGTCATGGAATTTATATTTAATTCCAAAGGATGTATCAAATTATTGCTATCCATTGAGAGTTAACTATAGATATTAAGTGTTATACATCTTAATGAAAAATGATATACTTTGAGTCTAATCTTTTTCCCTTTAATTTTTTTATTCTTGTTGCACAAATTGGATATACAATATAAAGTATATATGACCCTAGTACGAAAGAATTTTGATTTGAATGTAGACAAATGACTATAAATTCGAGAATTAAATTCAAAATTTTGATATATTTTTTTAATCATAATTTGGAGTTAGGTCCGAAATAGTTTGCACCAACATAAGTTTTCAAAAAATTACGTTTCTATTGAACATTTTCTTTTATCATAATGTTAAAAACATCTAAAAATTCAATTTTAATTACATTATGGTTTGAATGTATATTTAGATTTTTAAATGTTACGCATATTAAATTTCACCGAAGTTGTAAGAACCGAACAGAGTGTTACATAAAGTGATCATTTAAGTTTCATTTTCAATGAGGTTAATATCGATTACACAAGAAAAGACACAAACCACATGAAGAAAAATATCTTCTTCAATTTTTAGAAATTAAATTAACATTTTTTAACAAATTTCAAATTTTATATTTAATAAGCAAGAATAATATGATTAATTAATTTTTATTTAGCATTTATCCAAGAGACGTTATGGCCAAATGATACGAACAACTTGAAATGTAATAGCATATAACTGTTTAATAAATTTGAGTGCCTAAGCAAGTAATAGCATAAACCCAAAATGAATAGATCTTATATAAGCTTGAGATTTAAAGCCAAATTCTTTATCATAAATGCAAATGTTTATGTTAAAATTAAAGTCGAAGCCTTTTGAAGACTCAAAGTTGATGTAAGTATTGGGTCGAATCAAGTTGATACGAATCAATGTGAATCAAATCAAATGTATACTGTGAAATATACAATGTTAGCTTGAGTGATTTAATTATCCTAAGCATGTTATGCAAGTATAAAAGTCTAAAGACGAGTTTTTGAATTATTTCGACAATTTATCTCTAGAGTTACAAATAAGTGAAAAAGCGAAGAATGAGATAAGAAAATTGGGTCTTTTGATTGGCACACCTCATCCTCTATTTGTAGGCTTGGGTTAGGTTCCATCTTGATCTGGTTGTTTCGATTGTTCGGTGTCGGCTTCAACATGATTCGATAAAAAAACAAAATTTCGATTTAGGGCTTTGGTTATTGGCACTTGACAATGCTCCTCTAAAAGCGAAACAATTATTGGAATGGAAGAAAGTGCATGTTATGTGTTAGATGAATAGAAGCGATATGGCTTCGTCATCCATGTAAGGAGATACACTTCATTATGGTGAGAAGTGTCACGACCTTCAAATGAATAGCGACGACATTGATTTACATTGTATTGGGATGATACGACTGCTTGCATTTATAACATGCAGAGTATCATTAGAAGCTTTTAACATTGATACTGGATCATAAGCCTCACGGAGTGAAATAAATCCTTTATCTCTACGAAGCAATACACCCTCTCCATCAAAATAAAATAACACGAGAATATTTAAGTTGGAATGATGCTTGTATGAGAAAAGGCCATCCAATGATCCTTAATATTATCGATGGGTGAAGCAACTTTAGAATCCTAAGAAGCGATACTCTTTATTGACGATAGGAGGACGATGCCAACGTTTAAGATACGCAGAAGCGATACAGTTTCTAACTCAAGGGTAGTGGAGCACTTCTTACAAATCAATAGAAGTGACTTAGCTATATTGGTAAATGCAAAATGGCATGTCTCCATCAAGTCGGAGGGACACACTCATCTTTTAAGACAATACTAAGATGGCTTAATAACTCCCATTAGAATATAAGTAAACAAGGCAAATTTGTCTCCATCTCTGCGGTTTTCTTAGTTGTGCATGTTGGAATTTCTATATACTATATGATTGACAAATCAGGTAATTTCATATTTGAATAGATGACCCATATTGATTTAATTGAGAAGAAATCAGAGAAAGTAAAAAATGAATTAACGGAAGCCATACCTGAATCAATAGACGTTTATAGAGAGAAGAGTAACCTAAATAAGTGCAACAACCCGGATTTTCAGAACTAATTTAAAATTTTTATTTTAGCAATTTTAATGGATTATGAATATTTAAAATGATTTATTTTAAATAATAACGACTAAAAATTTATTTTAAACGAAGTTAGAGTGAATAAATTTATTTTAATTATATAATGAGCCTGAAATGGTGTGATAGTTTGAAAATTCGATGTAGAATTTCAATTTAGTATACAGATTCAATATATGTCTGAAATGGACGAAACAAGAAATATTTGAATTTGATGAACAATATCCTTCTAACGGATGTAAGAAACTGAGATTTCGTTTTATAAGTTGAAAGTTATACCTAGTTTAAAATTCAGAAAAGTCGCTATGGAATTTATATATTTTTAATATAATATATAGCCCTTAAAAATAGCCAATTTGCAAATGACCTTCATTTTCAACTGAACCACTTTTGTTGGATCCGGAATGTCAAATTATTTCTATATTCCAATTTTCATAATTTTTGGAATTAATATGTGAGTGTGGCAAAAGAAAACGTGTTTTGTCAATTTCAATTAATTTGAATCGACTAGAAAATGGCCATTTTTCAAATGGTCTCCAAATTCGATGAAACTAGTTTTGTTAGGACCGTATTGTCAATAGAAAGCTAGAAATAATTTTTCTGGAATTTTTGGAGTCAGCATGTGGCCCCAATAAATTAAAATGTGCATTTGAATTTAAAATATATTGATTTTATTTTAAATTTAAAGGAAACTGATCGAAACGATCAAATTGACTTACGAAACATATCCCATTGCATTTGGAATGGGGGTAATTAGCTAGAAACGACAGTCGTTGGGTTTGATTTGGAGTCCGTAGCAAAAGCACGTATTATTTAAATTAAATATAAAGGCATGGTCAAAACCCTAGTCTACGGTCAAACCACAAAACGCGGTCAAACCTCCCCAGGCCGCCTTCTTCCGCGATGAGCGATCCAAATGCTTAGATTTTTTTAGCTCAAAAATCTCCAAATATATTCAATGAAATCCAGAAATTCCAAAGGCAATTTTGGAAAGATTTTACCCCTCTTCAAATCCATGGTGGTCTGGTCCCTTATCGTGGTGCATTCGTGGAGAACAATCGACGCAAAGTCATGTCGTTCGCACCCCGATTCCTCCTCCATGCTGCCACTGAGTTCGACGTCTGGGGTAGCGGCGGAAAGCTCGTTCGAAGGCCGAGCATGTGAGAACCTCCGATCATCTTCAAGTGGCATGGACTCGATGAAGGATCTAAACCTAGGTTTTGATCAGCAAGAAAACATATGACAATTATATATTTAATTATTTACAACACTTAAAGGCATAGCTATTTAATTAATGTTTATAAAAATCGGTTTTTATATATATTTAGCATTATTTTTAAATCAGTTTTTATATATATAAAGGCATTATTTTTAAATCGCATTTTTAATAAATATAATATTAATTGAAAAATATGGGTTTTATATAAACAACTTTGAAACAAAAATAGGATTTTTAATATATGTAAAGTGGTTTAAAAATGAAATTTTCAATATATAATGTTTGAAATAAAAATATGGTTTCTATATATATAGCTTAAATAAAAATATGATTTTTATTATAAATGACTTTGTTTTAAAAATTTGATTTTTAAAAATATATAGAATAGTTTAAAAAATATGATTTCTAATTATATATAGCTTTGGTAAAAATATGATTTTTAGTTCTATAAAAATATGGTTTTTGGTAGATAAAAATATTATTTTTAGTTAGATAAAAATATATAAACATCATATTAAAAATGTGATTTTTAGTATGAACAGCGTGAAAAAGGATTGCGTTGGAATTTCGGGAAAATCCAAACTGTTCAGAAATTCAGAAATAAAATTGACGGAGTGGTCCCAAAGGTGATAACTTCTCACTCTAATTTTATTTTCTAGTTAAATATATATGCTAGGATGCAGACGGTGCTTAGAAGCACCCGACACCTTTGATTGAA
This sequence comes from Allium sativum, assembly GCA_030737875.1. Classification (NCBI taxonomy): domain Eukaryota; kingdom Viridiplantae; phylum Streptophyta; class Magnoliopsida; order Asparagales; family Amaryllidaceae; genus Allium; species Allium sativum. The sequence goes on from CM060921.1 coordinate 746,305,721, forward strand.
ACCATGAATGTTTGGTTGTTTATTTTGATTAATAAATTGGTTGAATTTGATTTGGGATGTAAATTGAATTGATTAAAATTGGTATGTGTATGGCGCGAGCCAGTATTAGGCGAGGGATAATGCCAGACCTTATTTCGTATTTAGTATCGCACCGCTATGCTGCCAAAATTTTCTAAAATACGTCAGAACAATAAAAATATCATTTTTATTGTATAAATGAACCGTATAAAATATTCATGTGTTGAATAAAATATTTTATCATTAAAAATATAGTTTCTAACATGTATACGAATAAAATAAATATTCATTTACAAATCGGATGATTTGTTTATGTACACGCATTTAACTGATATTGACTGGGACGATAAATTTTACACATCGCACAACATGCACAAACAACATTCGGTATTTGTTGGTTGAAATCTCACACGGGTATTGGGATGATATTTGACATACACTAATCCCAATTGTTTAGTTGTATGACAATCGATTGGTTGACAGACTGTTGTATGCGTTAATTATTTATATTTAATGCTTATGCAATTGTAGAATGCACTCTGGATGATGGTTGATTAGTATTGCATGCATGTGTTGTATGAAACCATATAAATAACATTATATGGTAATTGACTGTGTTTGATTCCAAGTCAGAAAAAACAAATATTTTAGACTAATTAATAATTTAAAATAAGGAATATTTTTAAAAATATTATTCAGTAAATGATTAAAATCTAATTTTGATGTCCGATTTTGGATGGACACGAAAATATTGAAATATATGAAACTGTGTAGATTAGAGATGCGTCATTTTGACGAGAACGATATTTATATCGATTTTATTCATTTTTATAATGAATATCAAAAAGCAAAATATTTCAAAATCTGATATTTTGAAAATATTATCATTTATATATTATAATGATATGGAATATTCAATTTTGATTTAAAACTGAAAATGAAGTTGAAATCGTTTTTAAAATGAATTTAAAATGTTTATTAAAATACGTTTTAAATGGAATTCGATGAAATATATATAATATATATTAAATGGCCTGAATAGAACGCGTCGTGCAGCGACCGTTCGCGAATTTCGACCATTGATTTCGAATTGACGTTACGGGAGATCCGACCATCGGATTCTCCTAAAAACGGAACCATTGGGTTCGTATCGAAAAGAGCTTTCCAAAGAATATAAGGGATTTGAAATCTAACAGTTGGATTTGAAATTATGTCCAAATCAAATTTGGAAAAGGTCGTTGTAAGTGTAGTTCGACGACCGTTTATGGAAATCGACTGAAAGCGCTTTGATAAATATATTAAAAATATCAATAATTTGTGTAAAATCGTAATAAGTGATTTGGAAAGAATTAGGATGAAAATTTCCATATTTGAAAAGATAAAAAAAAAATATCGAAATGAACTAGTTATTAACTAGAATTATAAACCAATTATTTTTAAATAAATAAATTAGATTAAGGAAATTGTTTTAATATAACCAGAATTTTTCCAATAAATAAATTGGAATGGTTTGGAATGGAAATAATCTTCGAAATATTTCGGTATTGGATTCCGTGATTATTATTGTTGAGGAATTTGGAAGATATATATGTCGTTATTCCGAATACGATATTTGTTGATTTCAGAATTTGATATTGAATGTATGCCCATATTATTTTCTATTTAGAGTCTTTTATTTAATATCAAATTGGATTTTGGGTTTGTCGTGAATTGTGTCTTTATTAACATTGTTCTTAAACCCGGTTAAGGAAAGATTAAATCTTTTAATTAAGATTTAATGAAGTTTACTAATTAATTAATATTTAATTGGAATTGAATTGAAATTGGATTTGGGGTTTGTCGTGAATGGTGTCTTTATTAACACTGTTCTTAAACCCAATTGAGAAAAGAATTAATCTTTTAAATAAGATTTATATAATTATACCAATTAATTAACATTTAATTGGAATTGGAATGGAATGTGAATTGGGTTTATTGTGAACCGTGTTTTTTACGACATTCGTTCTTTAACCCGATTAACAAAGAAATGTGAATTGGAATATATAAATCTTTTATTAAGATTTATTGGAAATTTTCCAAAGTAAAGTTTTCAATTTAATAAAATAAATTGGAATGGAATGGAATTCGATTTGGTAATAATCGAAGTGAGCTTATGTGGAGGAAGACCATTACTATATATGGAATTTAAAAGGCTTTGCCGTTATTCCATTTATATTATTCGTTGAATACAGAAGTTTATATTGATTATATATATATATATATTTATTTATTTATTTTCTGTGCAGATTCCATAATTAATGGAATGTGATTTGGGTTTATCGTGAATTGTGTTTTAAATGACATTCGTTCTTTAACACAGTTGGAGACCGGATTTATTTTCCTAAAGTTGAATAATCATTAAGAAATGATTTTTGAGATTAAAACTGAACTAGAGTTCTAATGAATCTTTAATTAGATTGAAATGGAATTTAATGATTTAAATTATCAAATTTGGAAAATGATCGAGGATGGAGTATCACCAGTTTTGCTCCAAGCGATAGTTAAATCTTTAATTAGATTTGAACAGGAAATGGTAATTAACTTTACCGATAACACAATGGTGTTTGATATGGAGTATCACCAGTTTTAGTCCATGGGATGAATAGGTTGGGATTGGAAAATATAATAAATGATTACTTCGGTAAGGTTTGCTAATCCCGACTAGTTTGGATAAACCTTAATTTGGTTTGAATTGATATCAAAAGGACGAAGATTAAAGAATAAATATAAAGAATTTATCTTTGATAAAATTAATGGGAACCTTTCCCTAATAATATAAGAATATTTGAATAAAACAATATTCTGGATTAAAATGAGGCGTATGTTGTGTTTTTATAGCAATTGTTTACTATATACGCGAGTTATTCGGAAAGGCCGAGAAAATACCCATTCTGAATAAATGATTCGACGATAAGTCGACGTTGAAGACGGTGGTTGAAGACCGGAGGTCTTCACATCATTTTAATGATTACTGATGTCTTGATTGGGATGTACACCTAAGACAAGGTAAAAAGTGGTGATCGTCCAGACGTACTTGGAGATCGACCGGATATGCGAGGACCTCTCTCCTGTATTGGACATATGGGACGAGGAATAAGGTGCCTCCGGTTTCGTTCAGACCCAGAACGAACTAGTAAATGGATGTGTGTCTGATAATGGATTTTATTCTATGTTGATTGATCTCTATTAAATATATATCTGTTTGGTGGCGGAGAATTCATTATCTTGCTTAACACCCTTCTCTGAGATATACGAGCTCAGAGGTTATATATCGATAGACATCAATTGCATGGCGTGAATTGTCAGTGTCGCATGCTGAGATGCAAATGATCAAGGCTTCTGTTGAAAAGCATAGTCTTGTGGTTGATGATCAAAGCACAACCTTAAAGGGCATAGCTTTGTGTATAGCGTTAATTCACGAGCCTCACACCTCGCTACGAGTCAAAAACGGGATAAGAAACCTAAGGAGGACATGACGTTTCTTTCTAGCTATGGGTGGTGTCATGGTATGGAGCCCATACATTTATTATATTTTTACCTATGTGGATGATGGATTGCGATGTGCCTAGGATATATCGGTTACTACAGAGCCGATGGATAGGTCCTATAGGACCGAGAAATGTGTGCTTAGGAATTGCCAATCCTCAAATGTAAGAGAGGACCAGCCTTGGAGGATCCAGGGGTTGCTCAGAGTGTGTAGTCCCGAGGCATTTGCTAGAGTGTCTCAAAGCGGTGAGGAGTACATCCCTTGCCTCGATTCATGACGAAATCCCAATTTCCAATACGTGACATTTCAGTTTTGATTGTAGAGCCTAGTATGGCGACATGATATATGGTACCCATGCCATCTATGATTGATATATTTATATTTGAATTTGATTTCTTCACTTATAGTAATAATAAAAGATAAAATTTCATGTATCAAGCATTATTTGGCTATTGTAATGTAAAACTCTATCCTTCGGCTTGTGTTGCATTATGTGATGGGACCTGAGTCTTATAGTAGCTTCATTTTCTTTAATTAGCATTGCGCTATTTGTTTTATGCACTGGTGTTCTTGGGAGGAAACCCATTCCGTGTTATACGGCGTGATCCCTTGATATACTTAACTTTAAAATAAATTTTTAAATAACTGTTTTAGTTCTCATACCCGTCACATGACTGACCTGGAGTTTATTGTTTTAACCTAAACTCTGGGTGCCCCTATTTCCATACGAGCAGCTTGTAGTTTTGGTTTTGCAGATTATTTCTTTTCCAGGATCCTAGATTTACAGCAGGAGCTATATTTGGTACGCTATGTATCTATGTAATTCTTTCAATTGTGTTGTTCATTCTTTTCCGCTGTTATGTATTTAAATGTAATTTAAATCTCTAATATTTTCTGCTGTGTATTATTTATTCATACTCTGTTATATTCTTGTACTTTGATGTAAATTGTTGTAACAAGCAATGAAATGTTATTCTGTTTGTGTTCTAATTTGAAGTGTTCTCAACTAAATCCAAGCTTTCCCGTAAGGGCGAGTTTGGGTCGTTTCATTGTGGTATCATAGCCTTTGTTTACAGAGCTTGAGAACAGGGCATATTAGAACCAAACAAAAGAATTCATCAGAGATTGGATTAGTAATATCCAATGAGAATGACTCGTTAGAGATAGGATCAGCAGTATCCTAGAATGAATGTGAAGAGTGTTATTTTTAAAATAAGAATGAAATCAAATTTAGTTTTAAAATTTAATATCGATTATCCGTATTTGAATATTTTATTTTAAATTGAATTTGGACAATCAAGGATATGGAGATCTTGAATATACGCATAATTAACGTGTATTCGAAGTTTCAAATATACTGGATAGATATAGAATCACACTCTAGTCGCACGGGCAGGATACTAATGATGGCGCAATCATCAGTATTTATATTTGAGTTTCAAAAGTGGGATATCTATATATTTCCAATTGACTGGTGTGAGAACCAAACTAGATAGGGTTTATTATTGTGAATTGGCATCAAAAATATGATTTTTGACTATGTATTAAAGTTATGTGCTTGAAACGTTAATCAACTAATTGATTGTTGCTTGCTGATTGTGTTGTGTGATTATTCATTTAATCCAATATGTGAAGGAATGGCGAATTTAGCCAAATTGAATTAACATTAAACTGAATTGAAAATTGCTTGAAATTGCATACATGTACATGCATATATATTGGACATGTCATAGCATGGAAGCTAAGAAGATGAATAAAATTGTATGCCCGACTAATAGGTACATGTTTACTAATTTACTGGGTTTGGATGATTTAATGAGCCGAACGGCTAGCCGCTTGGCTTTTTCTTTTTTTTGGATTGATGAGGGCCCTGTGTGGCTAGTTGAGGTTTTAAATGTCTCCCCATACAAAGAAGGTTATGCCGAATTTTTTTGAAAATTTAGGGTGTTAGCCAAATTTTTGAAAATTCTTAGAAGCTGAAAAGTTGAAGAATGAACGCTAGAATGAAAGTTGAGTTGATTAGTTAAACAACTTTCAGCTCCGTTCCTTTTCGAGGACGAAAAAATTTTAAGTGAGGGAGATTGTAACAACCCGGATTTTCAGAACTAATTTAAAAATTTTATTTTAGCAATTTTAATGGATTTTGAATATTTAAAATGATTTATTTTAAATAATAATGACTAAAAATTTATTTCAAATGAAGCTAGAACGAATAAATTTATTTTAATTATATAACGAGCCTGAAATGGCGCAGTAGATTGAAAATTCGATTTTGAATTTCAATTTAGTATACAGAATTCAATATAAGTCGGAAGCGGATGAAACAAGAAATATTTTAATCTAATTAAAAATATCTTTCTAACGGATGTAAGAAACTAGGATTTCATTTTATAAGTTGAAGTTATGACCAGTTTAAAATTCAGAAAAGTCGCTATGGAATTTATATATTTTTTATATAATATATAGCCCTTAAAAATAGCCAATTTGCAAACGACCTCCGTTTTCGATGAAACCACTTTTGTTGGATTCGGAATGTCAAATTATTGATATATTCCAATTTTTTCAATTTTTTGAATTAATATGTGAGCATGGAAAAAGAAAACGTGTTTTGTCAATATCAGTTAATTTGGATCGACCAGAAAATAGTCATTTTTCAAACGGTCTGCAAATTCGATGAAATTAGTTTTGTTCGGACTGTATCATCAACACAAGGCTAGAAATATTTTTTTGGAATTTTTTGAGTCAGCATGTGGCCCCGGTAAATTAAATTGTGCGTTTGAATTTAAAATATATTGATTTATATTTTAAATTTAACATAAACTGATCGAAATGATCGAATTGGCTTACGAAACATATCCCATTGCGTTCGGAATGAGGGTAATTAGCTAGGAATGACAGTCATTGGGTTTGATTTGGAGTCCGTAGCAAAAACACGTATTATTTAAATAAAATAAAATTAAATATAAAGGCATGGTCAAAACCCTAGTCTACGGTCAAACCACAAAACGCTATCAAACCTCTCCAGGTCGCCTTCTTCCTTAATGAGCGATCCAAATGCTCAGATTTTTGAGCTCAAAAATCTCCAAATAAATTCAATGAAATCCAGAAATTCCAAAGGCAATTTTGAAGAAATTTTCCGCCTCTTTAAATCCCTGGTGGCCTGGTCCCTTATCGTGGTGCATTCGTGGAGAACCGTCGATGCAAAGTCAAGCCGTTCGCACCCTGATTCCTCCTTCATGCTGCCACCGAGTTCGACATCTAGGGTAGCGGCGGAAAGCTCGTTCAAAGGCCGAGCACGTGAGACCCTCCGATCATCTTCAAGTGGCTTGGACTCAATGAAAGATCTAAACCTTGGTTTTGATCAACTAGAAAACATACGACAGGTATATATTTAATTATTTACAAAACTTAAAGGCATTGCTATTTAATTAATGTTTATAAAAATTGGTTTTTATATATATTTAGCATTATTTTTAAATTAGTTTTTATATATATAAAAGCATTATTTTTAAATCAGATTTTTAATAAATATAACATTAGTTGAATAATATGGGTTTTATATAAACAACGTTGAAACAAAAATAGGATTTTTAATATATGTAAAGCGGTTTAAAAATGAAATTTTTAATATGCAATGCTTGAAATAAAAATATGGTTTTTATGTATATAGCTTAAATAAAAAATATGGTTTTTATTAAAAATGACTTTGTCTTAAAAATATGATTTTTAAAAATATATAGAATAGTTTAAAAATGTGATTTCTAATTATATATAGCGTTGGCAAAAATACGATTTTTAGTTCTATAAAATATGATTTTTAGGTAGATAAAAATATTATTTTTGTTAGATAAAAATATATAAACATCATATTAAAAATGTAATTTTTAATATGAACAGCGTGAAAAAGGATTGCGTTGGAATTTCGAGAAAATCCAAACTATTCAGAAATTCAGAAATAAAACTGGTGAAGTGGATCCTAAAGGTGAGAACTTCTCACTCTAATTTTATTTTCTAGTTAAATATATATACACACACTAGGATGCAGACGGTGCTAAGAAGCATGCGACACCTTTGATTGAAACCATGAATGTTTGGTTGTTCGTTTTGATTGATAAATTGGTTGAATTTGATTTGGGATGTAAATTGAATTGATTAAAATTGGTATGTGTATGGCGCGAGCTAGTATTAGGCGAGGGATAAGGCTAGACCTTATTCCGGTTTTAGTATCGCACCATTATGCTGCCAAAATTTTCTAAAATATGTTAAAAAAATAAAAATATTATTTTTATTGTACAAATGAACCATATAAAATATTCATGTGTTGAATAAAATATTTTATCTTAAAAATATAATTTTTAACGTGTATATGAATAAAATAAATATTCATTTACAAATCGGACGATTTGTTTATGTACACACATTTAACTGATATTGACTGGGACGATAAATTTTACACATCGCCCAACTGCACAAACAACATTCGGTATTTGTTGGTTGAAACCCCACATGGGTATTGGGATGATATTTGACATACACTAATCCCAATTGTTTAGTTGTATGTCAATCGATTGGTTGACAGACTATTGTAAGCATTAATTATTTATATTTAATGCTTATGCAGTTCTAGAATGCACTCTGCATGATGCTTGATTTGTATTGTATACATGTGTTGTATGAAATCCATATAAATAACATTATATGGTAATTGACTGTGTCGGATTCCAACTTAGAAAGAACAAATATTTTAAAATAGGAATATTTTTAAAAATAATATTCAGTAAATGATTAAAATCTGATTTTGATGTCCGATTTTGGATGGACACGAAAATATTGAAATATATGAAGCAGTGTTGATTAGAGATGCGCCATTTTGACACGAACGATATTTATATCAATTTTATTCATTTTTATAATGGATATCGAAAAGGAAAATATTTCAAAATCCAATATTTTGAAAATATTATCATTTGTATATTTAATGGCCTGAATAGAACGTGCCGCGCAGCGGCCGTTCGCAAATTTCGACCATTGACTTTGAATTGACGTTACGGGAGATCCGACTGTTGGATTCTCCTAAAAACGAAACCGTTGGGTTCGTATCGAAAAGAGCATTCCAACGAATATAAGAGATTTGAAATCTAATGGTTGGATTTGGAATTATGTCCAAATCAAATTTGGAAAAGGTCGCTGTAAGTGCAATTTGATGACCGTTTATGGAAATCGACTGAATGGACCTTAATAAAATTATTAAAAATATTAATAATTTGTGTAAAATCATAATAAATGATTCGGAAAGAATTGGGATGAAAATTTCCATAATTGAAAAGACAAAAAAAATATTATAATCGAAATGAACTAGTTATTAACTAGAATTATAATCCAATTATTTTTAAATAAATAAATTGGATTAAGGAAATGGTTTTAATATAACCAGAATTTTTCCAATAAATAAATTGGAATGGTTTGGAATGGAAATAATCTTCGGAATATATCGGTATTGGATTCCGTGATTATACAGATATTGTTGAGGAATCTGGAAGATATATATGTCGTTATTCCGAATACGATATTTGTTGATTTAAGAATTTTATATTGAATATAAGCCAATATTATTTTCTATTCAGAGTCTTGTATTTAATATCAAATTGGATTTTGGGTTTGTAGTGAATGGTGTCTTCATTAACACTGTTCTTTAACCCAGTTAAGGAAAGATTAAATCTTTTAATTAAGATTTAATGAAGTTTACCAATTAATTAATAATTAATTGGAATTGAATTGAGATTGGATTTTGGGTTTGTCGTGAATGGTGTCTTCGTTAACACTGTTCTTAAACCCAGTTGAGAAAAGAATAAATCTTTTAAATAAGATTTAGAGAAGTATACCAATTAATTAACATTTAATTAGAATTGAAATGGAATGTGAATTGGGTTTATTGTGAACTATGTTTTTAACGACATTCGTTCTTTAACCCGGTTAATAGTGAAATGTGATTTGGAATATATAAATCTTTTATTAAGACTTATTGGAAATTTTCCAAAGTAAAGTTTTCAATTTAATAAAATAAATTGAAATGGAATTCGATTTGGTAATAATCGAAGAGAGCCTCTGTGGAGGAAGACCGTTACTATATATGGAATTTAAAAACGGGATAAGGGACCTAAGGAGGACATGACGTTTCTTTCTAGCTATAGGTGGTGTCATGGTATGGAGCCCAGACATTTATTATATTTTTACCTGTGTGGATGATGGATTGCGAGGCGCCTAGGATATATCGGTTACTACAGAGCCGATGGATAGGTCCTATAGGACTAGGAAATGTGTGTTCAGGATTTGCCAATCCTCAAACGTAAGAGAGGACCGGCCTTGGAGGATCCAGAGGTTGCCCAGAGTGTGTAGTCCCGAGGCATTTGCTAGAGTGTCTCAAAGCAGTGAGGAGTACATCCCTTGCCTTGACTCATGATGGAAATCCAATTTCAAATACGTGACATTTCAGTTTTGATTGTTGAGCCTAGTATGGCGACATGATATATGGTACCCATGTCGTCTATGATTGATACATTTATATTTGAAGTTGATTTCTTAACTTATAGTAATAATAAAAGATAAAATTTCACGTATCAAACATTATTTGGCTATTATAAGGTAAAATTTTATCCTCCGTCTTGTGTTGCATTGTGTGATGGGACCTGAGTATTATAATAGCTTCATTTTCTTAATTAGCATTGCGCTGTTTGTTTTATGCGCTAGTGTTATTGGGAGGAAACCCATTCCGTGTTATACGGCGTGGTCCCTTGATATACTTAACTTTAAAATAAAGTTTTAAATAACTGTTTTTGGTCTCGCACCCGTCACATGACTGACCTGATGTTTATTGTTTTAACCTAAACTCTGGGTGCCCCTATTTCCACACGGGCAGCAAGTAGTTTTGGTTTTGCAGATTATTTCTTTTTCAGGATCCTGGATTTACAGCTGGAGCTATATTCGGAACGCTATGTATCCGCGTATTTCTTTCAGTTGTGTTGTGTATTCTTTTCCTCTGCTATGTATTTAAATCTAATTTAAATCTCTAATATTTTCTGTTGTGTATTATTTATTCATATTGTTATATTCTTTTACTCTAATGTAAATTGTTGTAATAAGCAATTAAATGTTCTTCTGTTTGTGTTCTAATTTGAAGTGTTCTCGACTCAATCCGGGCTTTCCCGTAAGGGAGAGTTTGGGTCGTTTCATTAAGACTTGGTTCTGATTATCAAACCTGGAGCAAGCTTTAGATCTGAATCGATAGTTGTTGCTTTCATCAACCAAATCCATGAGCGTTTGATAAAGAGGATTGACTTGGTTTTCGGATCTTCCAAATTAACACAAGTTCAGATGTAAACGTATTTCTTCGGAGGGGATAAAGAGAATAAAATGAAAATTTGTGTAATTAGGGGAAATAGTGTAATATTTTCAGCTTGGCCCTTCAACAAACAGAAATTTTTTCCAATCTCTACGCATTTCTACCATAACAGCTAAATATTTATGCCAATAAATATTAGTGGAAAATAGGGAGAAGGACAAACTTAACAAAAAATTTGGTGAAAAGTATGGAAAGTTTAGAATTTAGTGAGAAGGCTAAATGATAGTGTAAATGGGAAAAGGTTAGTGGGCCCCCTGAATTCCACCTTTAGTGTAAATGTGTCCTTCTCCCTATTTTTGAAACTTCCCATACTTTTCACTAAAAAAATTCCAAAGTTTGTCCTTTAAAGAAAATTCTCTAAATATTATTACCCTATTGTAAAAATTTAATTGGCATTCACACCTAAATAGAGTTACATATTATATTTAAATGTGTGGCCTACATAATTGAAATATTCTAACATTCTCCCCTTAGCCACATATTTAATAACCTTAAACATGTTTAACTTTATAAGCTCCAAATTCTGCTATTTATGCCATAAGGTGTTTTCTTAAACAATCTCTTCCATTAACTATGCTGGTAAAGGATCAAAACGGCTTTTGTTATCCTTAATATAACTAAACCCATCAATGGTCACATATACCAACACAATCAAATGACATAAATCAATCATGGATGCATAGCATGGAAATTACATGAGATTTGATCATTATATGTCTATTCCCAACTGGTCCAACTTTAGTGAGATCAAAATGTTCAATATTTGAACAACTTAGAATGCAAATAATACTTTATAACTTTATTTCTGATCAGAAAAAGAACTTGATATATGTGTGTGTGTGTGTGTGCGTGTGTATGTGTGTGTGTGCACGTGCGTGTGTGTGTATGTAACTAAAGTATAGAGCAATGAGTCATATGACAATACCAAATACACACTCCCCTTAAACCAAAATATCCTTACATTAAAAATTACACCGATTGAGATACGTGCTCATGAAAGACCATAGGGGATAATCTTTTGGAAAGCGGATCCACCGTGATCGAATTTGTCAAAGTATGCTCTATGAATTACAATATATTTTTGCACTCTTTCCATATTAGAGAATAATATATTCTTTGCTATGACAATGTTACTTTAATGGTCTTTCAATCCTTCATTAATAACCCATAGTCTTGTGACATAATTTTACAATTATTTTCCATAGTTGGATGTCTTGTAATTAAACATAAAAAATATTTCCACAGTAGTGGAAGCTATAAATGATTGCATGACAGTTTCCTTATATATTCCACTCTATATTATCATTGCCTTAAGTGGATCTTTTGTAGTGATGACATCCAAAAAATATTCGAACCAAATTTTTTTATGATCTCCAATTGATTTGATCTTTTATCTATGAGCATATAACCACTTTTTATTTTGTTCCTTAAAGATATTTCATAACCATTTTGGTTACTAACAGGTGATCCACTTTCAATATCAATAAGATATCTGCCAAATAATATACACGATACCCATATGTGTAAATACTTTAGTTTGCATTAGAATCCGTACTAGAAATGCATGTGAAATCACTTGCATTTCTTTAGTTTCAAGGATGGTAGCACTTATCTGTTTTGGTAAAAAAAAGAAAAGAGGATTAACTGAATCACGGTTTACACACCAAACCTTTTAAGCACTTATCTTTCTAATTTGTTTGTAATAATTCAAATATAACCCCATGAACAATAATGATGTATTTGAATCCCAAATACAAAATAAAAATCCATAAGTTGATTTATTAAGTAGTTTAATCGATGTCTCCATTGAGAAACATGACTTTTATCTCCATCAGATAGTGCTCAAAAGTACATGATGCAATAAGTTCCAAAGTATTCTAAAGAGTCGTCAACTAAGTTCAAAAGAAACATTCTTTAAAGAAAACAAAATTTCCTTTTAAGAATAGTGTTTTCATAAAAGTGCCTTATAAGATTCCATATTACCTACTTGATCCCTTTTGGCTTTGATTAGTTATTCTTAACTAATGATCTTGTTACTTAAGTTATAGGGAAATTTCAAACTTTATTATTCGCATAGATTTATACTATATGTTCTTTTTTTAAATCCACATTTTAAATTAGTACCTTATATGGATTGATGTAGGGCCATAAAATCATCTTAACCAATACATTATTTGTCTATATGGAGAAATACTACATGGTCCACTGAAATAGCATTTCTTCCCTTTTAGGTGGATTTCCTTAGTGACCTGGCATTTTGAGGTTGTTGAGCCTGTTTTCTTAAAACAATAAACCTTAACTTAAGGAAAAATTTCTTTACCATTGTCTTATAATGCTTCCTAATTTTCTTCTTGTTAATGAAATGATACAAACCGTATACATTATTAGAAGATGTAACTGTAATTGAATAAAAAATACAATGATTCTCATGATTGAAAAACTGTTCAGCATTGTTTAATTATAGTTCTTGATTCATTTCTTGTTAATGAAGTAAAATAAATCATACACATTATCCAAAGAAGTAACTGTAGTTGAATCAGAGACGAATCTCTTCAAAGACAATGATTATACTTTATTTCTCCTCCAAATTCAACATCCTCAAGAAATTGTTGCATTTCCCATCGTTAAACTTTTCTTTAGTGTGAGTTCATAAAATCATACCTACAAAGTCGCTTAGAATATCAACAAAGTATCTTCCATTATTTCGATATCTCAACTTAGAATTCCTTAATAAGCTGAAATATATAATTGTTATAACAACCCAGATTCTCAGAACCAATTTAAATTTTTATTTTAGCAATTTTAATGGATTTTGAATATTTAAAATGATTTATTTTAAATAATAACGACTAAAAATTTATTTTAATTGTAGTTAGAACGAATAAATTTATTTTAGTTATAAAACGAGCCTGAAATGCCGCGGTAGCTTGAAAATTCAATTTCTAATTTCAAATGAATATACAGAATTCTATATAAGTCAGAATTGGACGAATGTAATAACCCGGAAATCCGAGCCAATTTAAAATTTTTATTTTGGCAATTTTAATGAATTTTGAATTTTTAAAATGAATTATTTTAAATAATAACGACGAGAAATTTATTTTGAATAGAATTAGAAAATATATATTTATTTGAATCGACGTTAGAATATAAATATTTTAATTTTTATTTATAAAAGGAATTGAAAATGGCGCGGCAGTACGAAAATTCGATTTCAAATTTCAAATAAATGCACAGGATTCAAAATAAACCGGATTTTAGCGAAACCAAAAATATTAGGATATATTTGAAAATCTCTTTCCAACGAACCCACAAAATTGAAATTTCATAGCGGGAATCAAAAGTTACGTCCAATTGAAAATTCAGAATAGTCGTTATGGAATTCTGGCCCTTAGAAATGAAAATTTTGCAACGACCTCGGTTTTCGACGAAACCACTTTTGTCGGATCCGGGATGTCTAGTTATTACTAGATTTCAAAATTCGTAATTTTCTGAATCAATATGTGAGCATGGCAAAGTTAAACTTTTTTAACAGTTTCTGTCAATTTCAATCGACCAGAAAATGACCATTTTTCAAACAGTCTCAGAACTTGACGAAATTAGTTTTATTAGGACCGTGTCGTCAATACGAAGCTAGAAATAATTTTTTTGGAATTTTTGGGGTCAGTATGTGACCCCGGTAATTTAAAATGTACGTTTAAACTAAATATATAATGATTTATAATTTAATTTAACGAAAACTGATTGTAACGGTTGAATTGGCTTACGTGACATATCCCATTGCATTTGGAATGGGGGTAATTAGCTGGAGACAATAGCGGTTGGGTTCGATTTGGGGTTCGGGTGAAAATTCAACTTTCTAGGGAGAAATAAATAAATTAAATTTATATATAACTACCCCCAACCCCTTTTTCCTTTCTTTCTTCCCCAGCATTTCAGATCTGCAAATCAAATAAAAAAACACACGCGACCTCGTTCCACCCACAACCGCCATGATATTCCTCCGTCGTGGGCCCCTAGCCACGCCCGACCTCCGCTCCATCAGACTTCGACCGCGACCCCACTCCCCTCCTCCAGCCCGTTCGAACGCCGCCCCCGTCGAAGAAACCGCCGCCACCTAGAAGAATCTCCGCCACCGCCCTCTCCTTGACCCCAGCGCCGACCACCAAACCCCCCCTGATGCGCCCTCCTCCACCCCTAAACCACCTGTAAGCTCTCCTTTTATTATTTTTGCCCATTTATTTATATTTTTTTGATGTAATTAGAAAAAAGGGTGTAAAAATCAGTTTATTAGGTGCGTAATTGCCTATAAAAGTTGGATTTTTAAACTATAATAGTTTAGGTTTTTAAACTATAAAGATTAGATTTTCTTTTATATAGATTAGCTTAGATTTTTAAATATAGAAAGTTTAGATTTTTATGTATAGAAAGCTATGATTTTTAATCTTAGAAAGCTATGATTTTTAAGTCATAAAGTTATGATTTTTCTATATGAAGTAGTAGCAACATAAAAATATGATTTTTATATCATAGAGATAATAAAAATTTGATTTTTATATAGTAGAGATTATAAAAATATGATTTTTATAAAACAGAGAATATAAAAATACGATTTTTATATATGTTATAGCGAAATAAAAATTCGATTTTTATACGTGTAGCGGATTGAAAATATAATTTTTATATAATAGATAATATAAAAATATAATTTTTATATATGTAGCGAAATAAAAATTTGATTTTTATTATATATATATATATAGTGAGATAAAAATGTGATTTTTAATGTGAACAGCGTGAAAAGGACTGCATTGGAATTTCAAACAAATCCAAACGGTTCGGAAGCTCAGAAGTAAAATACGGCGGAGTGGAACCCAAAGGTGAGAACTCCTCACTTTTATTTTTAATTTCTAGTTTGAAATATATACTAGGATGCAAACGGTGCTTAGCAGCACCCGACACCCGTCGTCCACAGACCATGGATGACTTGGTTGTTTGATTGATGTGTTGCGAAAATTGATTGTGTGATGTGGACTGAATAAATATTTTATAGTTAAAAATATAATTTTTAACGTGTATATTAAACAAATATTCATAAACAAATCGGACAACTTGTTTATGTACACACATTTGACTGAGATTGATTGGGACGATAAATTTTACACATAGCCCAACTACACAAATAAAAATCTGTGTTTGTTGATTTGAAACCCCACACGGGTGTTGGGATGATATTTGGCGTACACTAATCCCAATTATTTAATTATATGTCGACCGATGGGTTGACAGACTGTGTAAGCATTAATTATTTATATTTAATGCTTATGCAGTTGTGTGTGCACTCTGGATGATGGTTGATTATTTATCGTTGCTATTATATATATGCATTGTATGGAATCCATATAATTAAGATTATATGGTATTTGATTGGGCCTCATTCCAATTTGGAAGATAAAGAATATTTTAAATTAAATATTCATGCGTTGAATAAAATAAATATTCATGTGTTGAATTAAATAAAATATTCATGTGTTGAATTGAATAAAATATTCATGTGTTGAATAAAATAAAATATTCATGTGTTGAATAGAATAAATATTCATGTGTTGAAAAAAAAAATCATGTGTTGAATAGAATAAACATTCAAGTGTTGAATAAAAGCTGTGTTGATTAGATTGACGCCATTTTGACGTGAACGATATTTATATCGATTTTATTCATTTTTTTTATAATGAATATAGAAAAGGAAGTGATTTCAAAATTTAATGTTTTGAAAATATTATCATTTATATATTAATGATATGGAATATTCGATTTTGATCTAAAATTGAATATGAAGCTGAAATCGTTTTGAAAACGAATTTAAAACGATTTATAAAATACATTTTGAAAGGAAATCGACGTAATATATAATATTATATATACATATATATATATATATATATGTGTGTGTGTGTGTGTGTGTGTGTGTATATAACGGCCTGAATAGAACGCGCCGTGCTGCGGCAGTTCGCGAATTTCGACCACTAACTTTGAATGGACATTACGGGAGATCCAACCATCGGATTCTCCTAAAACCAGAACCGTTGGGTTCGTATCGAAAAGAGCTTTCTAACGAATATTAGAGATTTCAAATCTAACGGTTGGATTTAGAATTATGTCCAAATAAAATTTGGCAAAGGTCGCTGTAAGTGCAGTTTGATGGCCGTTGATGGAAATCGACTGTACGGGCCTTGATAAAATTATTAAAAATAGTAATAATTAGTGTAAAATCATAAGAATTGATTTGGGAAGAAATGGGATTTGGGTTTGTCGTTGGTGTCTTCATTAACACTGTTCTTAAACCTAGTTGAGAAAAAGATTAAATCTTTTTATTAAGATTTAATGAAGTGTACCAATTAAATGGTATTTAATTAGAATTGAATTTGAATTGATTTTTGGGCTTACCGTGAATGGTGCTTTAAATAGCACTTATTCTTTAACCCGATAATTAATGGAATGTGAATTTTGTTTATCGTGAACTGTGTTTTAACGACATTCGTTCTTTAACCCGATTTACAATGAAATGCGATTTGGAATTTATAAACCTTTTGTTAAGATTTAAAGGAGATTTTCCAAAGTAAAGTTTTCCAATTTAATAAAATAAATTGGAATGGAATGGAATTCAACTTGGTAATAATCGAAATGAATTTCTGTAGAGGAAGGCAAATAATATATCGGAATTTAAAAGGCTTTGCCGTTATTCCATTTATATTGTTAGTCGAATATGGAAGTTTATGTCGATTATATATATCGATTTGTTTTCCATGGAAATTCCGTTGTAAATGGAATGTGATTTTTGGTTGTCGTGAACGGTATCTTTAATAATACTGTTCTTAGACCCAACGGAGTTAAGAAAATCAGAAGCTAACTAAAGATTAGTTAAGTTGAATGGTTTCTTGGGTACTGATCTATTGTTGGTTTCGGCCTTCGGGGTTAATAATTAGGGAATTGTTCACTTGCTAATTTACGGTTAAAGGTTGATAGAGTGGAATGTAATTTTGGGTTTATAGTGAACTGTTTTTTAAATGACATTGGTTTTTTAACCCAGTTAAAGACAGGATATGATTTCCCAAGTTAAACAATCATTAATATTGATTTTTGGGAAGATTAAAACCAAGTGGGGTTTTAATGAATCTTTAATTAGATTGAAATGATGAGAATGGAGTATCACCAGTTTTGCTCCAGCGATAGTTAAATCTTTAATTAGATTTGAACGTGAAATGGTAATTGAATTTACCGATAACACCGTGGTGTTAGATATGAAGTATGACCAGTTTTACTTCATGGGATGAATAGGTTGGGGTTGGGAAATTTAACAAGTGATTACTACGGTAAGGTTCTCTAACCCCGACTAGTTTGGATAAACCATAATTTGGTTTGAATTGATATTAAAAAGAAGATTAAAGAATAAATTTAAGGAATTTATCTTTGATAAAATTAGTGGGAACCTTTCCCAAAGTATAAGAATATTTGAATAAAAGAATATTCTGAATTGGAATGAGGCGTATGTTGTGTTTGTGTAACACTTGTTTATTATGTACGCGAGTTATTCGAAAAGGACGGGTTTATCCAATTCTGAATAACTGATTCGACAATGTGTCAGGGATAAAGACGGTGGTCGAAGACCGGAGGTCTTCACTTCGTTTAGATAATTAGTGATGATCTTGATTGGGCTGTACACCCAAGAGGAGGGAATCAGTTGGTGATCGTCCAGATGTATTTGGAGATCGATGGATATGCGAGGTACAAGGTGCCTCCGGTTTCGTTCAGACCTAGAACGGACTTATAAATGGATTGTGTGTCTGACATTGGATATCATTCTATGTGATTGATGGATATCGGTTGCATGGAGTGGTTTGCCTGTGTGGCATGCTGATGAAAATGATCAAGGCTTCTGTTGAAAAGCACAGTCTTGTGGTTGATGATCAAAGCACGGCCTGTGTGGCATAGCTTTGTGTAGCGTTGATTCGCGAGCCTCACACCCCGGTTGTGAACCAGAAACGGGAGAGGACCTCAGGGAGGACACGCGTTTCTTTCTAGCTAGGGTGGTGTAAGTGACCTACCAGCACTGGCATTTATATTATTTTCACCTGTGTAGTTGTTGGATTGCGAGACACCTCGAATATATCGGTGACTATGTGGAGCCGATGGAGTCATTTGGCTCATTTACGCCCCAAAGGGCGGGGAAATGCCGTGTTCAGGCATTTTAATCCACATCGGTGGACCGGCCCTGACGATCCAAGGGCCCACCTGAGTCTGGGTCCTGAGACATGGTAGGCTAGATTGTCTTGAAGCGGTGAGGACGATCCTTGGCCTCGGTTCACAAACGGAAATCCAACTTCCAATACGTGACATTTGCGGTTTTAATTGTAGAGCCTAGTATTGGTGACATGATATATGGTACCCATGTCGTCTAGGATTGATACATTTATATTTGAAGTTGTTTTATACACTATGCACTTATAATAGTATCAAATGATTTGTTTTTAACGTACCAAGCATGTTTGGCTATTATAAGGGAAAACTCTATCCTCCGGCTTGCGTTGCATTGTGTGATGGGACCTGGATCTTATAATAGCTTCATTTTTCCAAAAAGCATTGCGCTGTTTTGTTACATGCATTGGTATTCTTGGGAGGAAACCCGTTCCGTGTTATACGTCGTGGTCCCTTGATATATCTGATTTAAAGTAAAGCTTTAAATTACTGTTTTAGTTCTCACACCAGTCACATGACTGACCTGGAGTTTATTGTTTTAACCTAAACTCTGGGAGCCCTATTTTGCACACGGGCAGCCAGTAGTTTTGTTTTTGCATATTTATATTCGCAGGATCCTGGTTTATAGCTGGAATGATATCCGGAAAGCTCGGTACCCGTATATCTCTTTCAGTTGTGTATTGTATTATTTTTCCGCTGTTATGTAATTTATTGTAATCTCTAATATTTATCGAATGTGTTTTATTTATTTATACTCTGTATATTCTAGTATTCTGATGAATTGTTGTAATAAGCAATGCAATGTTCTTCTGTTTGTGTTCCAATGTGTCTTGTCCTCAAAACAATCAGGGGTTTCGAACGATCTTGGTCGGTTTAGCGATCGATTCGGATCGAGCGAAATTCCTTGTTGTTACATTTGGTATCAGAGCTCTGGTTTACAGAGCTCGAGAACAAGACACGTTAAAACCGAATGAAGGAATTCATCAGAGATTGGATTAGTAATATCCAATGGGAATGACTCGTTAGAGATGGGATCAGTAGTATCCTAGAACGAGTGTGAAGAGTATATTTTTAAAATGAAAACAATTTTTGTTTTGAAAATTTAAATCAATTATTCGTATTTGATTATTTATTTCATATTGAATTTGGACAATCCAGTATATAAAGATTTTGCTTATATGTCTGATCCGCGTGTATTCGAAGTTTTAATATACTGGATAGATATAGAATCACACTCTAGTCGCCCGTGGATGTTCTGACGGTGGTTCGAAACATCATCAGAATTTATGTTCGAGTGACGAAAGTGGGATTGTTATACGATTCCAATTGACTGGTGTGAGAACCAAAATTAGATAGGGCTTATTGTTGTGATCTGACATCAAAAATGTGATTTTTTGACTATGTATCGAAGTTATGAATTTGAAAAGATAATCAACTAATTGATTGCTGATTGTGTTGTTTGAATTTTGTTTTGATTAATTAGAATTTGAACCATTTAGCCAAATTATATCAAATGTTGGACTGAATTGAAAATTGTTTGAAATTGCATGCATATACATGTACTTACATTGAACAGGTCATAGCAAGGAGGCAAGAGCAGAAGAATAAAATTGTTTGCCCAACAAATAGGTACATGTTTATTGTATTTCTGTGGGTTTGGATGATTTTATGAGCCGATTGGCTAGCCGCTTGGCTTTTTCTTTTTCTTTTGGATTGGTGAGTGCCATGGGTGGCTATTTGAAATATCCCGAAGCTCCCGGTGTAGGGGAGGTTATGGCGAAAATTTTCGAAAATTTAGGGTGTTAGCCAAATTTTTGAAAATTTTGAAAAGTTCTCAGAAACTGAAAAGTTGAAGAACTTAAGCCATAAAGAAATTAATGAAAGTTGAGTTGGTTAGTTAAACAACTTTCAGCTTCGTTCCTTTTCGGGGACGAAAAGTTTTAAGTGGGGGAGATTGTAATAACCCGGCAATCCGAGCCAATTTAAAATTTTTATTTTGGCAATTTTAATGAATTTTGAATATATAAAATGAATTATTTTATATAATGACACCGAGAAATTTATTTTGAATAAAATTAGAATGTATATATTTATTTGAATTGACGTTAGAATATAAATATTTTTATTTTTATTTATAAAAGTAATTTAAAATGGTGCGGCAGTTCGAAAATTCGATTTCAAATTTCAAATGAATGCATAGGATTCAAAATAACCCGGATTTTAGTGAAACCAAAAATATTAGAATCTATTTGAAAATATCTTTCCAACGAACCCGAAAAATTGAAATTTCATAGCGGGAATCAAAAGTTACGTCTATTTGAAAATTTAGAATAGTCGTTATGGAATTCTGGCCCTTAGAAATGAAAATTTTGCAAACGACCTCGGTTTTCGACGAAACTACTTTTGTTGGATCCGGGATGTCTAGTTATTGCAAGATTCCAAAATTCGTAATTTTCTGAATCAATATGTGAGCATGGCGAAGTTAAACGTGTTTTAACAGTCAGTCAATTTCAATCGACCAAAAAATGGCCATTTTTCAAACGGTCTCAGAACTTGATGAAATTAGTTTTGTTAGGACAGTATCATCAATACGAAGCTATAAATAATTTTTCTGGAATTTTTGGGGTCAGTATGTGACCCCGGTAATTAAAATGTACGTTTAAATTAAATATATAATGATTTATAATTTGATTTAACGAAAACTAATCGTAACGGTCGAATTGGCTTACGTGACATATCTCATTGCGTTCGGAATGGGGGTAATTACTAGGGGCGACAGCCGTTGGGTTCGATTTGGGGTTCGGGTGAAAATACAACTTTCTTGGGAGAAATAAATAAATTAAATTAATTTTATATACAACCACCCCTAACCCCTTTTTCCCTTCTTTCTTCCCCGGCATTTCAGATCTGCAAATCAAATAAAAAAAACACACGCGACCTCGTTCCACCCACAACCACCACGATCTTCCTCCGTCGTGGGTACCTCTAGCCGCGCCCAAACCGACCTTCGCCCCATCAGACTTCGACCGCAACCCCACTCCTCTCCTCCAGCTAGTTCGAACGCCGCCCCCATCAAAGAAACCGCCGCCGCCTTGAAGAATCTCTGCCACCGCCCTCTCCTTGACCCCGACGCCGACCACCGGACCACCTGATGCGCCCTCCTCCACCCCTAAACCACCTGTAAGCTCTCCTTTTATTATTTTTGCCCATTAATTTATATTTTTTAATGTAATTAGAAAAAGGGGTGTAAAAATTAGTTTATTAGGTGCGTAATAGCCTATAAAAGTTGGATTTTTAAACTATAATAGTTTAGGTTTTTAAACTATGAAGATTAGATTTTCTTTTATATAGATTAGCTTAGATTTTTAAATATAGAAAGTTTAGATTTTTATGTATAGAAAGCTATGATTTTTAATCTTAGAAAGATATGATTTTTAAGTCATAAAGTTATGATTTTTCTATATGAAGTAGTAGCAACATAAAAATATGATTTTTATATCATAGAGATAATAAAAATATGATTTTTATATAGTAGAGATTATAAAAATATGATTTTTATAAAACAGAGAATATAAAAATACGATTTTTATATATGTTATAGCGAAATAAAAATTTGATTTTTATACGTGTAGCGGATTGAAAATAGAATTTTTATATAATAGAGAATATAAAAATATAATTTTTTATATAGTAGCGAAATAAAATTTTGATTTTTATTGTATATATGTAGTGAGATAAAAAAGTGATTTTTAATGTGAACAGCGTGAAAAGGACTGCATTGGAATTTCAAACAAATCCAAACGGTTTAGAAGTTCAGAAGTAAAATACGGCGAAGTGGAACCCAAAGGTGAGAACTCCTCACTTTTATTTTAATTTCTAGTTTGAAATATATACTAGGATGCAGACGGTGCTTAGCAGCACCCGACACCCGTCGTCCACAGACTATGGATGACTTGGTTGTTTGATTGATGTGTTGTGAAAATTGATTGTGTAATGTGGACTGAATAAATATTTTATAGTTAAAAATATAATTTTTAACGTGTATATAACATAAATATTCATAAACAAATCGGACGATTTGTTTATGTACACACATTTGACTGGGATTGATTGGGACGATAAATTTTACACATCGCCCGACTACACAAATAAAACTCTGTGTTTGTTGATTTGAAACCCCACACGGGTGTTGGGATGATATTTGGCGTACACTAATCCCAATTATTTAATTGTATGTTGACCGATGGGTTGACAGACTGTGTAAGCGTTAATTATTTATATTTAATGCTTATGCAGTTGTGTGGTGCACTCTGGATTATAGTTGATTATTTATCGTTGCTATTATATACATGTGTTGTATGGAATCCATTTAATTAACATTGTATTGTATTTGATTGGGCCCCATTCCAATTTGGAAGATAAAGAATATTTTAACATAAATATTCATGTGTTGAATAAAATAAATATTCATGTGTTGAATTGAATAAAATATTCATGTGTTGAATTGAATAAAATATTCATGTGTTGAATAAAATAAAATATTCATGTGTTGAATAGAATAAATATTCATGTGTTGAATAAAATAAATATTCATGTGTTGAATAGATTAAACACTCATGTGTTGAATAAAAGCCGTGTTGATTAGATTGACGCCATTTTGACGTGAACGATATTTATATCGATTTTATTCATTTTTTTTATAATGAATATAGAAAAGGAAGTGACTTCAAAATATAACGTTTTGAAAATATTGTCATTTATATATTAATGATATGGAACATTCAATTTTGATCTGAAATTGAACATGAAGTTGAAATCGTTTTGAAAACGAATTTAAAACGATTTATAAAATACGTTTTGAAAGGAAATCGATGTAATATATATATATATATATGTATATATATAACGGCCTGAATAGAACGCGCCCCACTGCGGTAGATCGCGAATTTCGACCATTGACTTTGAATGGACATTACGGGAGATCCGACTGTCGGATTCTCCTAAAACTGGAACCGTTGGGTTCGTATCGAAAAGAGATTTCTAACGAATATTAGATATTTGAAATCTAACGGCTGGATTTGGAGTTATGTCCAAATCAAATTTGGCAAAGGTCATTGTAAGTGCAGTTCGATGGTCGTTGATAAAAATCGACTGCACGGGCCTTGATAAAATTATTAAAAATAGTAATAATTAGTGTAAGATCATAAGAATTGATTTGGGAAGAAATGGGATTTGGGTTTGTCGTGAATGGTGTCTTCATTAACACTGTTCTTAAACCCAGTTGAGAAAAAGATTAAATCTTTTTATTTAGATTTAATGAAGTGTACCAATTAAATGGTATTTAATTGGAATTGAATTTGAATTGATTTTTGGGTTTATCTTGAACGTTGTTTTAAATAGCACTTAATTTTTAACCCGATAATTAAGGGAATGTGAATTGGGTTTATCGTGAACTATGTTTTAACGACATTCGTTCTATAACCCGATTTACAGTGAAATATGATTTGGAATTTATAAACCTTTTTTTAAGATTTAAAGGAGATTTTCCAAAGTAAAGTTTTTCAATTTAATAAAATAAATTGGAATGGAATTCGATTTGGTAATAATCGAAGTGAATTTCTGTGGAGGAAGGCAACTAATATATCTGGAATTTAAAAGGCTTTGCCATTATTCCATTTATATTATTAGTCGGATATGGAAGTTTATATCGATTATATATGTCAATTTGTTTTCCATGGAAATTCCATTGTAAATGGAATGTGATTTTGGGTTGTCGTGAACGGTATCTTTAATAATACTGTTCTTAGACCCAATGGAGTTAAGAAAATCAGAAGCTAACTGAAGATTAGTTAAGTTGAATGGTTTCTTGGGTATTGATCTGATGTTGGTTTCGGCTTCGGGGTTAACACTTAGGGAATTGTTCACTTGCTAATTTACGGTTAAAGACTGATAGAATGGAATGTGATTTTGGGTTTATAGTGAACTGTGTTTTAAATGACATTGTTTCTTTAACCAGTTAAAGACAGGATATGATTTCCCAAGTTAAACAATCATTAATATTGATTTTTGGGAAGATTAAAACCAAGTGGGGTTTTAATGAATCTTTAATTAGATTAAAATGATCGAGAATGGAGTATCACCAGTTTTGCTCCAGGCGATAGTTAAATCTTTAATTAGATTTGAACGTGAAATGGTAATTGAATTTACCGATAACACCGTGGTGTTAGATATGAAGTATGACCAGTTTTACTTCATGGGATGAATATGTTGGGGTTGGGAAATTTAACAAGTGATTACTACGGTAAGGTTTGCTAACCCCGACTAGTTTGGATAAACCATAATTTGGTTTAATTGATATTAAAAAGAAGATTAAAGAATAAATTTAAGGAGGGAATCAGTTGATATTAAAAGTGATTACTACGGTAAGGTTTATCCCATTCTGAATAACTGATTCGATGATGTGTCGAGGATGAAGACGGTGGTCGAAGACCGGAGGCCTTCACTTCGTTTGGATAATTACTGATGATCTTGATTGGGCTGTACACCAAAGATGAGGGAATCAGTTGGTGATCGTCCAGACGTATTTGGAGATCGATGGATATGCGAGGTACAAGGTGCCTCCGGTTTTGTTCAAACCCATAATGGACTTGTAAATGGACTGTGTGTCTGACATTGGATATCTGAAACACCACACCTCCGTTAAGGTCACTCACAAAGGGAATGCCTTAATTTTGGTGGAGGTTTATAAGTAAAAGATACAGAAAAAACACAAGACAGATATAAACACATATAAATGAGCAGCGGAAAAACAAACAGACTTTTATTGTCATAAATACGTGTTTATACAGAACATTTCCAACATTGTCTCAAAACAAACTTCCAATTATTACAACCATAATACTGTCTTGAATTTAAAAGTTAAAGAAGCATGAAACATAAATGAAGCTGCATAATCCCCATAAATGATATCCAACGCCATGGTCCAAATGAAAGAAATCCAAGCAATACATTCTCTCTCTTCAAGCTGGATGAAAAACTGACTAAGCTGCGGTGTTTCCTCCCTGTGGACCTGGGGGGGGGGGGGGCGGAAGAAAAGAAGACGAAAGGAAAATGGGTCAGTCATAAGTCTGGTAAGTTTAGCTATATTCCTAGAATGTTAATAATAAAAGGATCATGACTTGCATAAAGTGAGAACAAGACGACATCAGGATAATAGACTTCCTAGAACTAGATAAGGTGTCCTAAAACGAACATCCCTTCGCACCCTATTTTAAATCTCTATCTCTGCACCTACTAATTCTTATACCAACAGGCACCCCGTGATTGGGGTGAAGTGATCCCTTTCTCTTTCTTTAAAAGATCGGCTCCTACTCGTATATTCACATGTGTCCTACGGCTCTATATGGTATATACCTATGCTGGTCCCACCATGGGGTGTATCAAGTCCCATGGTGGCGGCCCCGACACAATTCTAGCATGCATAGGGTATACTACTGATGCTCCAGTGCCCTGACTTGTCTACTCCAGAGTGTGTGCACGCCCGCACTCTGTTAGAGCCCACACTGTGCACCAACCGCCGTCGCTTTTGACTGCTTACAATCAGCCCAGTAATCGTGCCCCACCCTGCCTAGTTCAGGGTACCATGATACCTAATTGGGTTACTGCTGAAATGGGTCCCCGTTACTAGGTTTTCTAGTCAAACATGTTAAGTGGTTAAGTGTCTGAATGAACCTAACCCCCACCCATCCAAATTATTTAACATGTTGAATTTGATTAAGTATTTATTAAATTGACTTAACCCTATCAGTCCTAACTCAGCTCTAATTGTCTTATTAGAGCACCAACCTCTCAGATTAGACAGATATTGTTGTGGCTGCCTGTATGCCGGTTGGGTCCGGGCAGTCTTACGCCACAACTCAGTTTAACCTCGGGTCTTTATTGGGCCCCATGCCTTAACCTTTCACATTGGATAGCTATTGTTGTGACAACTGGACAGCCGGGCGGGTCCGGACAGGTTTACGTCACAACTCAATCCAACCTCGGGTTAAGCGCGTTCGTGTTTTCTAATTTACATTTTAATTATGTAAATTATTCAAATTCAAATTACTGTCACATTCATTTCCAATTAATCTCATTAATTAAGGTAATTAATGCCTTTTATGCCATAAATCACTTATGTGATTAATGACCAATATGTAAATTAGAAAATATTCAAATTACTGTCACATTCATTTCCAATTAATCTCATTAATTAAGGTAATTAATACCTTTTTATGCCATAAATCACTTATGTGATTAATGACCAATTTATGGCAAGTTTTCCTAAAATTATCATTTTAACCCAACGTTAACCCGTCCAATATTAGGCTAACCATCTCAGCCTAATTTACGTTCACATGATTTTTGGTGTAAAGTATTAGGCTAAAAACTTAGCCTAATTTAATATACGTAAATTGGCATAAATTAGCATAAACATGACAAGGGTATAACTTTGGTATTGATGGCATAATCAATATGAACATAATAGGGTGTACTTGCAAAATAACTAACATGAACATTTTAAGGGTGAACTTGCAAAATAACTAACATGAACATTATAATGTCATAGGTACAAACTTGCAAAAAGACTAACATAAACATTATAATGTGATAGGTATGAACTTGCACTTATAGGCTAACTCAACATATATGTGTTTTTTAACATAGGCTATATTAACAACATACATGAGGATTAGCTATATGTACTAATCAATATACATATGTTAATTTGCAACATAGGCAAATCAACATACGTATATGTGAGTTAGCAACATTGGCTAATCAACATACACATGTGTTAATTAGTAACATAGATTTAAACATACTTGCAAATTAATCCCAACATATGATAAGTTTGAACATGGCATAAGTTTTGCATAAACATGAACATATAGATTTGACAATTGGTCGCATAACTTCACTACATAAACTTGCATAATAAACTACACAATTCTCATAAGATGTTACAATCCAAATCCATGCTTATACAAATAATCTAATCCAATAATCCCAAATTTAACATGATAATAGAATCAAGTCACTTGCATAGATTAATATTATAAAACATAATAGACATCATACTTAATAATTCTCAATTCAACATGATAATAGAATCAAATCAGAAACATATATTAATAACACAACGAGTATCATACTATTATCATTTCATCGCAACACATGATATTCATATTAATTTGCATTCTAAAAATGTAGCTTAAACTTACAATCGTAGACGGTCTTGTTTTCTGAGTTCTAAGATTCTGAATTTGCAAAGCTTTCCTTTGGGAAGACGTTGCTTTGATTCTAATTTGTTGTTGCTTTTTAATCTTTTAGTTTGTATTCGCTATGTTGTTCGTCTCTTCCAAGTGGAGGCTCCCTCTAGTTCTCAGCAGACAGCATGGTAGTTCCAATTCTTATTATTTTTTTGTGAGTTTTTAGTTTGAGACCTAGGGTCTTTTTATAGAGTTTCAAGTTAATTTGAGCCATCGATGAAGCTAGGGTTAACCAGAGCCGTCCGTTGTAAAGAGAAGCCAATTATGTTCACCATTTCTTTCTTAATGTACATTTACTATTATTTGTCAATCCATATAAATACGTACGCATTAGATACATCTCCCCTTTACACATTTATTATTATTCTTGTATGCACATTAGATACATCTCCCCTTTACACATTTATTTTTGTATGCATATTAGATACATCTCCTCTTTACACATTTATTTTTTGTATTAGCAACTTTAGTGTTAACAGAAATATGGGGTGTTACATTCTCCCATTTCTAAAGGATTTCGTCCCCGAAATCTCCAAGTATAGGAGAACATATATCTTACCATCCTAATGTCCATCTACTCAATCATCAAACACGAGCGTCCATTGTCCTTTAAAGACTTCTAATGCTTATCTAACGCAAAAATCAGGCGGTCTGCTGATTCAGTTGACCTCCTTAATGCAAATTATGTAAGTGTCATGAATCCATTATGTATGCAAACTTTTTCCTATTCATAATTCTACATGAGTGCGCAATCATTCAAACAAGTGTGACATCCATATGACAACATATTATGCTTCAACCATATACAAACATAAACACATATATGCATCTGCAATATGAAGTGACTGAGCCGATTTAAAACCCTAGATTGTGTGTGTGTATGCATCCACGAGCAACCACTAGCAAACATTTGCAACCACTTGCAACCATCATCCATAACATGTTTCAATTACATGTTTACATCCAAAGGGGTTTCCACCTAAGGATAAAAGGGTAAGGTCGGGGAGATATACCTAAAAAGATAGATACTAACATGACTTTAAGGAAAAAGAGAGATAAAAAATGTACCCTAAAAAAGAAAAGGGTAGGCTGCGCGTATTCTATCCTCAGTTTCCCAAGTCGCGTCTTCCTCGGCGTCGCTCCACTTTACTTTGACGAGTTTGACTTCGCGGTTGCGTAGCTTTTTAACTTCAGTTCCTAAGATGCGAGTTGGAAATTTCCTTATAGTTGCTTCGCGTTCTACTTCAGCTTCTTCTAGAATTTTTTGCTCTATCACTTCCCCTGACTCATGTAGAAACTTCCGGAGGTGAGAAACATGAAAGACGTAGTGAACTCCGGCCAGTCTCTCGGGTAACTCTAACCTGTAGGCCATCTTCCCAATTTTCTCGATGATAAGAAACGACCCTACAAATCTTGGTGCTAGCTTCCCTGTGGATCCAAAGCGAACGACGTTCCTTAAAGGAGATACCTTAAGGTAAACCCTGTCCCCAACCTCAAATTCAAGGTCGGTCCTTCTCTTGTCTGCGTAGGATTTTTGTCTGTCTTGGGCTGTCTTCATTCTTCTCCGTATTAAGTCTACTTTCTCTGAAGTCTCTCGGATCATATCTGGTCCAAGTATGAGCTTGTTAGTAGACTCCCACCAACAAGTGGGCGATCGACACGGTCTTCCATATAAAGCTTCGAAGGGCGCCATTCCGATGGTGGCTTGGTAGCTGTTGTTGTAGGCAAATTCCACCAAAGGAAGATGGTCCTCCCAAGTCCCTCCAAAGTCAAGGACACAAAGTCTCAAAAGGTCTTCCAAAATCCTGTTCACCCTTTCCGTCTGACCATCGGTTTGGGGATGATAGGCCGTGCTCAAACATAATTGTGTGCCTACAGCTTCTTGCAGACTCCGCCAAAACTCGCTTGTGAAGATAGGATCTTTGTCGCTAATAATGCTAGAAGGTGTTCCATGGAGTCGAACTATCTCCTTAAGATAAAGAGATGCTAGAGACGAGGCAGTCCTTCTACTCTTGACAGGTAAAAAGTGGGCGCTTTTAGTAAGCCTATCCACTATTACCCAAGTGCTAGTGTTGCCTCTTCTAGACCAAGGCAGCCCATCATTGAAGTCCATTGAAATGATATCCCACTTCCACTGTGGGACCTCTAGAGGATGGACCAGACCGCCAGGCTTCTTCTGCTCCGCCTTGACTTGTTGGAAAATCATGCACTTAGAAACAAAATCTGCCACGTCCTTCTTCATGCCACTCCAAAAGAAAACTCTCTTTAAGTCCTTGTACATTTTGTCCCTGCCTGGATGTATTGTCATCTTGGAATGATGTGCCTCCTCAAGAACTTTCTTCACCAACTCATTTGCCTGTGGGACGCATAGTCTTCCATCCCGTCTTAACCACCCTGTGTCGTAGATGGTGTATCTATCGAGGTGACTAGAAGTCTCACCCCTGACGAGCTTATCAACCACTTCTACAAGCTGAGGGTCTTCTCGTTGTGCGGTCCCTATTGAGTCTAAGAGACTGGGCCACACTTCTAGCGATGCTAACAGACCGGGTACAAAATCAGAGGAGGGCCTAAAGTCAAAACTGGCTATAAACTCTAGGCTTCGCCTTTCAACAAATAGCGGGCTCAACATTAGCTTCTTTCTACTCAAGGCATCTGCGACTACGTTGCCCTTGCCAGGTGTGTAGGAAATATCGAAATCATACGAGGCAAGAAAATCCATCCACCTTTGTTGCCTTAAGTAAAGGTCCTTCTGCAAGAAGAGATACTTCAAAGATTTATGGTCAGTATACAGTTCAAATTTCTCACCTAGGAGATAGTGGCGCCAAGACTTAAGCGCAAAGACGATGGCGGCCAACTCAAGGTCGTGGGTTGGGTAGTTCCTTTCATGAACTTTCAACTATCTTCCGCCATAAGCTACTACCCTTCCTTCTTGCATTAGGACAGCGCCTAGTCCTGTCCCGGATGCATCCGTGTATACTGTAAACATTTTGCTTCCATCCAGCAAGGTCAGAACTGGGGCTGTTGTAAGAGCCCTTTTTAAGCGTTAGAAAGCAAACTCGCAATCCAAATCCCAAGAGAAAACTTGATTCTTCTTTGTTAGCCTTGTAAGAGGAGCTGAGATTTTTGCAAAATCTCTGATGAACTTCCGATAAAAGCCTGCAAGCCCGAGGAAGCTTCGGACCTCGGTTGCATTCCTTAGTGCCTTCCAATCCTGCACCGCTACTACTTTTGCGGGGTCTATAGCTAACCCCTCTTTGGACACTATATGCCCAAGAAATCTCACTTCTTCTCTCCAAAAGTGGCACTTGGAGAATTTAGCTTTTAACCGATGTGTTCTAAGAGTCTCCATGATTGCATTTAGGTGCTGAGCATGCTCTTCCTCATTTTTTGAGAAGATCAAAATATCGTCTATGAAGACCACCACGAATTTATTAAGGAAATCTCTGAACACCCTACTCATTAGGTCCACGAAGTAAGCGGGTGCGTTTGTCAAGCCAAAAGGCATGACAAGCCACTAAAAGAATCCGTCTGGGGTTATGAAAGCTATCTTATCGATGCTATCATCAGCTACCCTTAGCTGATGAAATTCGGTCGCCAAATCAAGTTGGGAGAAAACCGACGCTCCTACAAGCTGGTCAAACAAATCGTCTATTCTGGGGAGAGGGTGCCTATTCTTTTTAGTCAACTTGTTTAGCTCCCTATAGTCAACACATAGACGGAGTGAACCATCCGCCTTTGTAGCGAACACCACTGGAGCGCCCCATTCTGAAATGCTCCACCTAATGAACCCTTTTCTAAAAGCTCTTTAATCTGCTTACTGAGCTCTTTCCTTTCCCTAGGAGCCATGTGCCTAACAGGCAAAGCAACGGGCTTCGCATTGTTAACAAGATAGATGCGGAAGTCTATTTCTCTTTTCAGAGGTAAGCCCTTCACCTCATCAAAGACATCCGAATATTCTCGGACAACCTTAACTGACTACAAATTCTCAAC
This sequence comes from Allium sativum, assembly GCA_030737875.1. Taxonomy (NCBI): domain Eukaryota; kingdom Viridiplantae; phylum Streptophyta; class Magnoliopsida; order Asparagales; family Amaryllidaceae; genus Allium; species Allium sativum. The sequence goes on from CM060921.1 coordinate 746,338,221, forward strand.
AGAAGCATCAAGCGATTCAAGATAACTAAGCATAACCACATTCGAGGGATTATAAGTAATTTCCAGAGTGTTACCGAGTTGGGTTAAAAGCCTAATCACTCTTTTCTGACAATCAAGGATGGCACCATTACTGGATAGCCAGTCCATGCCCAAAATCAATCCATACCCCGAGAAGCCCAAAACAAAGGTACTACATCTAAATTCTACACTTAGAATAGAGATTTTCAAATTCATACGGATCATTGACAAATAAGTTGGGCCTCCAATTGGATTGGAGACAACCAAGGGATCCTCTACCATACTAGTTTCTAGGTGCAGAGATTCTACTAAAGCAGATGAAATAAAGGAGTGTGATGCACCAGAATCAAATAAAGTGTGAACTGGGTGATCATAATGATAAACTACACTTTCTACAGAAGTATTTCTACCTCGCTGTTGCAGAGGAGGTGCCTCCAGTGCATGAACTTGTCCACCCGAAGTGGATGCAGCTTTTTGCGCCTTCCCTCGCCTCTTAGGGAAGTCCTTAGCTATGTGTCTTGTTTCTCCACAATGAAAGCAACCATCATTCATCTTTGCCTTCTTCTTCCTGCAGTCTTTCACCACATGTCCAACCACACCACAGAAATTACACTTTCTTGTTTCGCGATCTTTTGTTGTTTTTCCCGCCCTTCTTAAAGTCTGTTTTCTTAGGCTGTAAAGCTTCTTTCTTTCCCTGAGACCCTTCCGCCTTTGTCTCCTTCTTGCCTTTATCCTCCTCATGTAGTAACGCCATTTGTACCAGCCTTTCATATGTAGCTCCCATAGGTATATGGGTCATGGCCAAGCTATGAAGCGGCTCATTCAGTCCCTTGACAAAGCGGAGAGCCTTCTTGTGTTGGGTGTTGACTAGGTCCAGTCCGAACCTAGCCAGCTGATTAAACTGGTTGACGTACTCTTTGACGGTTATACTCCCTTGCTTAAGGGATAGGAACCTCTCTATTTGAAGACTTCTCTCAGCTTCTGAAAGGAACTTCAGCTCAAATCTAAATCTGAAATCTTCCCACGTTTCTACTGGTCTTTCTGCATTGGTGACTTCCCACCAGTAGGAAGCCTCTACTTTGAGCTACCACACTGCCAGTCTTACCTTCTTCCTGTCTTATACCTCAAAGATAACGAAAAGATCTTCGGTCTCTTTCAGCCAGTTCCTGGCTACTACGAAGGACTCGGTTCCATGAAAGTCTTTCCCACCCATAGCTTTAAAATCTCTACAAGTCTTGGCAAAAGCATTTCCTCTCGGAGAAGGAGGAGGAGCAGGGGGAATTTCATCAATTGGGGGAGGAGGAGGAGGAATCGTTACAGCTGGGGGAGGAAGATTCGCTGGGCCCGCCTCATTGGCCCTAGCTTCCAAGTACCTTCTAAACCAATCAGGTACAGTCACACCTTCTGGAAGGTTAAATTTTCCCGATATGCTGAAACAAAAAAGGAAAGATTCAAAACGAAGGATAGATAATTCACATGGCTTTGGGGGATTATGCCTTTCTAAAACTATAAAACAATTATTTTTCTTGAAAAATGCTTCTTTAAATTTAAATTTGAATATAGTTTCAAAAACTTTTTATCTGGTCTGGTAAACCTATGCTCTGATACCAAGTGAAACACCCCACCTCCGTTAAGATCACTCACAAAGGGAATGCCTTAATTTTGGTGGAGGTTTATAAGTAAAAGACACAGAAAAAACACAAGACAGATATAAACACATATAAATAAGCAGCGGAAAAACTAACAGACTTTTATTATCATAAATACGTGTTTATACTAAACATTTCCAACATTGTCTCAAAAAAACTTCCAATTATTACAACCATAATATTGTCTTGATTTTAAAAGTTAAAGAAGCATGAAACATAAATGAAGCTGCATAATCCCTATAAATGATATCCAAAGCCATGGTCCAAATGAAAGAAATCCAAGCAATACATTCTCTCTCTTCAAGCTGGATGAAAACCTGACTAAGCTGCGGTGTTTCCTCCCTGTGGACCTTGGGGGGACAGAAGAAAAGAAGACGTAAGGAAAATGGGTCAGACATAAGTCTGATAAGTTTAGCTATATTCCTAGAATGTTAATAATAAAAAGATCATGACTTGCATAAAGTGAGAACAGGACAATATCAGGATAATAGACTATCCTAGAACTAGATAAGGTGTCCTAAAACGAACATCCCTTCGCACCCTATTTTAAATCTCTATCTCTGCACCTACTAATTCTTATACCAACAGGCACCCCGTGATTGGGGTGAAGTGATCCCTTTCTCTTTCCTTAAAAGATCGGCTCCTACTCGTATATTCACATGTGTCATACGGCCTTATATGGTAGATACCTATGTTGGTCCCACCATGGGGTGTATCAAGTCCCATGGTGGCGGCCCCGACACGATTCTAGCATGCATAGGGTATACTACTGATGCTCTAGTGCCCTGACTTGTCTACTCCAGAGTGTGTGCACGCCCGCACTCTGTTAGAACCCACACTGTGCACCAACCGCCGTCGCTTTGGACCGCTTACAATCAGCCCAGTAATCGTGCCCCACCCTGCCTAGTTCAGGGTACCATGATACCTAATTGGGTTACTGCTGAAACGGGTCCCCGTTACTAGGTTTTCTAGTCAAACATGTTAAGTGGTTAAGTGTCTGAATGAACCTAACCCCCACCCATCCAAATTATTTAACATGTTGAATTTGGTTAAGCATTTATTAAATTGACTTAACCCTATTAGTCCTAACTCAGCTCTAATTGTCTTATTAGAGCACCAACCTCTCAGATTAGACAGATATTGTTGTGGCTGCCTGTATGTCGGTTGGGTCCGGGCAGTCTTACGCCACAACTCAGTTTAATCTCGGGTCTTTATTGGGCCCCATGCCTTAACCTCTCACATTGGATAGCTATTGTTGTGACAACTGGACAGCCGGGCGGGTCCGGGCAGGTTTACGTCACAACTCAATCCAACCTCGGGTTTAGCGAGTTCGTGTTTTCTAATTTACATTTTAATTATGTAAATTATTCAAATTCAAATTACTGTCACATTCATTTCCAATTAATCTCATTAATTAAGGTAATTAATGCCTTTTTATGCCATAAATCACTTATGTGATTAATGACCAATATGTAAATTAGAAAATATTCAAATTACTGTCACATTCATTTCCAATTAATCTCATTAATTAAGGTAATTAATGCCTTTTTATGCCATAAATCACTTATGTGATTAATGACCAATTTATGGCAAGTTTTCCTAAAATTATCATTTTAACCCAACGTTACACCGTCCAATATTAGGCTAACCATCTCAGCCTAATTTACGTTCGCATGATTTTTGGGGTAAAGTATTAGGCTAAAAACTTAGCCTAATTTAATATACGCAAATTGGCATAAATTAGCATAAACATGACAAGGGTATAACTTTGATATTGATGGCATAATCAATATGAACATAATAGGGTGTACTTGCAAAATAACTAACATGAACATTTTAGAGGTCAACTTGCAAAATAACTAACATGAACATTATAATGTCATAGGTACACACTTGCAAAAAGACTAACATAAACATTATAATGTCATAGGTATGAACTTGCACTTATAGGCTAACTCAACATATATGTGTTTTTTAACATAGGCCATATTAACAACATACATGAGAATTAGCATTATGAACTAATCCATATACATATGTTAATTTGCAACATAGGCAATCAACATACGTATATGTGAGTTAGCAACATAGGCTAATCAACATACACATGTGTTAATTAGCAACATAGATTTAAACATACTTGCAAATTAATTCTAACATGTGATAAGTGTGAACATGGCATAAGTTTTGCATGAACATATAGATTTGACAATTGGTCGCATAACTTCACTACATAAACTTGCATAATAAACTACACAATTCTCATAAGATGTTACATTCCAAGTCCGTGCTTATACAAATAATCTAATCCAATAAACCCAAATTTAACATGATAATAGAATCAAGTCACTGGCATAGATTAATGTTATAAAACATAATAAACATCATACTTAATAATTCTCAATTCAACATGATAATAGAATCAAATCACAGACGTATATTAATAACATAACGAGTATCGTACTATTATCATTTCATCGCAACACATGATATTCATATTAATTCGCATTCTAAAAATGTAGTTTAAACTTACAATCATAGACGGTTTTGTTTTCTGAGTTCTGGGATTCTGAATTTCCAAAGCTTTCCTTTGGGAAGACGTTGCTTTGATTCTAATTTGTTGTTGCTTTTTAATCTTTTAGTTTGTATTTGCTATGTTGTTCGTCTCTTTCAAGTGAAGGCTCCCTCTAGTTCTCAGCAGACAGCATGGTGGCTCCAATTCTTTTTTTTTTTGTGATTTTTTAGTTTGAGACCTAGGGTCTTTTTATAGAGTTGCAAGTTAATTTGAGCCATCGATGAAGCTAGGGTTAACCAGAGCCGTCCGTTGTAAAGAGAAGCCAATTATGTTCACCATTTCTTTTTTAATGTACATTTACTATTATTTGTCAATCCATATAAATACGTACGCATTAGATACATCTCCCCTTTACACATTTATTATTATTCTTGTATGCACATTAGATACATCTCCCCTTTACACATTTATTTTTGTATGCACATTAGATACGTCTCCCCTTTACACATTTATTTTTTGTATTAGCAACTTTAGTGTTAACAGAAATACGGGATGTTACAATATCATTCTGTGTGATTGATGGATATCGGTTGCATGGAGTGGTTTGCCTGTGTGGCATGCTAAGATGCAAATGATCAAGGCTTCTGTTGAAAAGCAGAGTATTGTGGTTGATGATCAGAGTACGGCCTGTGTGGCATAGCTTTGTGTAGCGTTGATTCGCGAGCCTAACACCCTGGTTGTGAACCGGAAACGGGAGAGGACCTCAGGGAGGACATGCGTTTCTTTCTATCTAGGGTGGTGTCAATGACCTACTAGCCCTGACATTTATAATATTTTCACCTATGCGGTTGTTAGATTGCGAGGTGCCTCGGATATATCGGTGACTATGTGGAGCCGATGGAGTCATTTGGCTCATTTATGCCCCAAAGGGCGAGGAAACGCAGTGCTCAGGCATTTTAATCCGCATCGGTAGACCGGCCCTGACGATCTAAGGGCCCACCTGAGTCTGGGTCCTGAGACATGTTAGGCTAGATTGTCTCGAAGCGGTGAGGACGATCCCTGACCTCGGTTCACAAACGGAAATCCAACTTCCAATACGTAACATTTGCAGTTTTGATTGTAGAGCCTAGTATTGGCGACATGATATATGGTACCCATGCCATCTAGGATTGATACATTTATATTTGAAGTTGTTTTATACACTATGCACTTATAATAGTATCAAATGATTTGTTTTAACGTACCAAGCATGTTTGGAAATTATAAGGGAAACCCTACCCTCGGCTTGCATTGCATTATGTGATGGGACGTGGGTCTTATAACAGCTTCATTTTTTCAAAAAGCATTGTTTTGTTATATGCACTGGTATTCTTGGGAGGAAACCCATTCCGTGATATACGGCATGGTCCCTTGATATATCTGATTTAAATTAAAGCTTTAAATAACTGTTTTAGTTCTCACACCAGTCACATGACTGGCCTGGAGTTTATTGTTTTAACCTAAACTCTGGGTGCCCCTATTTTGCACACGGGCTGCTAGTAGTTTTGGTTTTGCAGATTTTGTAACACCCCACATCCGTTAAGGTCACTCACAAAGGGAATGCCTTAATTTCAATGGAGCATTATGGGTACTGGAACAAAAATATTACAAGATAGACATATATAAAACAGCGGAAAGTGAAGTAGAAGTACTTCAAATCATTTATTCAATAGAATTGTTTACAATAAAAGCACATCAACTTCCAATACCCAAATACATAGCTAAAATATCTGTCTTGCTCAAAAACAAAGAAGCATAAAAATAAACTGTAGCATTCCCCAATAAAGCAAAGCAAGTTATAGCCAAGAGAAATCCAAGCCGTACATGAAAGAGCCTTGGAGCTTGGTAAGATCCGAATTAAGCTGTATTCCCACCCTGTAAACCGGGGAACGGAAGAAAACGAGGCGAAACAAACCGGGTCAGTCATAAAGACTGAGTAAGTCCTAGTGACTTTCAGTATAAAAACAGGTAAAGATAACAAGGCATGAATAAACTGAAAGTAAACATAAGCATGATGACAAGATAAGCTACCGGCACGATAACTAAGAATAACATCATAAGATTTTTGTCATGTATAACATTGTGAGGTTCCCATTCAAGATGAACTAAGTATAGTTTTGCAAGATTTCTATCAAGCATCGCAAGATTTCTCTGCTTCACCACTAAAACGATATCTATTTTCTCTGCACCACCTAACTAGTGTCCCAACTAGTAATCTATATAAAATGATAAAATCATAACATGATCCCAATCCCCGAAAATTAAGGTTACTTTCACGTGTACATTTATTATTTCTTACCTAGATCTAATATAGGGTTTTCTATCGAGCGCTTCCTAGATTCAACCAGGATTTATGCCACCTAGGTCCAACCTAGGGATTATGCTACCTATTGAACGCTTCTCGGATTTAGGGTTTATGCCACCTAGGTCCAACCTAGGGATTATGCTACCTATGTGTGTCATACGTCCCCAATGATTTTAGATACCTATGTTGGTCCCACCATGGGGTGTATCAAGACACATGGTGGCGGCCCGACACAATTCTAGAAGGCATAAGTTATACTACTAGTGTCCCCAGTGTCCTGATTGTCTGCTCCGGAGTGTGTGCACGCCCGCACCCCGTTAGACCTACACTGTGCACCCACCGCCGTCGTTTGACCGCTTACAATCAACCCAGTAATCGTGCCCCACCCTGCCTAGTTTCAGGGTACCGTTGATACCTGATTTGGGTTACTGCTGAAATGGGTCCCCGTTACTAGGGTTTCCTACTGGTTAAGTGTGTGGGCCTATATATACAGATATTACCCACCTTCCCGTGATGTACTTAACCCGCCTATTCAAGCATGCTTATTAATGGTTAAGTTTGTGGGCCTATATTTACTAATATTACCCACCAACTCGATATGTACTTAACCCTCTCCGTCCATTACGTTAAGTTGGTTAAGTGTTTCATCTTGTTTTACTTAACCCTACCACACATCATGTTATATCGGTTAAGTGTTGTTCCTTGTGTTACTTAACCCTACCGCAAGCCTTGTTATACTGGCTAAGTGTTCTCCATTGTGTTAACTTAACCCCACCGCATGTCATGTCATATTGGTTAAGTGTACATTGACTTAGCCCACCTACTTATCATGTTGTGACGGTTAAGTGTTACCCTCTGTTGTTACTTAACCTTACCACGCATTACGTTATATTGGTTAAGTGCATGTTAACTTAACCCCATCCACCAGTCATATTATAATGGCTAAGTGTTACCCTCGTGTGTTTACTTAACCCTACCACGCATCAGGTAATATCGATTAGGTGTTATCAACCTATTCAAGTTAGCCCAACCCATCCGCTAGTCATGTTATAACGGTCAAGTGTCATTAGCCTAGCTATGTTACTTAACCCACCCATTGGTCTGATTAATAGTTATGTTGGTTAATCCCACATTTATAAGGTTTACATGTTCTTAACTCATACCTGTTAGGTCCATATTCACATGTCAAATTTCCATGTTATCCCACCTAACCCTCTAACCATACCCACGTCTTATTATGGTTAGTATTCCTTAATTCATTCATTATGACGAACGAATCATGACCTCTCACATTAGACCATGTATTTTGTGGCCACTGGATTTGCCGGGTGGTTCCGGGCAGATTTACACCACAAACTGGGTCTAACCTCATGTCATAAACTGTTCGCCTGCAATTTGGCCTTCGAACTCTCACATTAGACTGACACTTTGTGGCTATTGGATTTGTCGGGCGGTTCCGTGCAGATTTACACCACAAACTGAGCCTAACCTCGTGTCAAAGGTTCATTAATGGTCGTATTCCACCCAAAACCCAATATCATTTCATGTGTTTAACATATAGAAATGTTCATGGTTCACGTTTTTGCCCCAAAATGTATTCCCAAATTATTACCATAATTCACTAAAGGTTATGCCAAGTTATAGCCTTTTATTTACAATACATGCCAATTACCCAAAACCCAACTTAGGCGCGTTCATATTAAACCTCTATTAAGTCATAAATTATCATATATGTTTCAACTCCAAATTTTACATAATTAACATATGCCCAAGTTCTAAATACATGTAAATTTTACATATGCCCAATTCGTACCAAATTTACATATATTCAATTTAAGCCATTTTACATGTATGCCAATTTTCACATATACCAAGTTTCATGCCGCTTTACATATGTCAAGATTCATGATTTACATGTTTACAAAACTATGCCCAATTTACATAGATCAAGTTTTATACCCAAAATTACATGTATACTACGTTTACACCAATTTACTCATAACAAGTTCTAGCCAAATTACATATATCAAGATCCATGTCAAATTATATATATATATATATATATATATATATATCAAGATCCACATCAAGTTATATATATCAAGATCCATGTCAAATTATATATATATATATATATATCAAGATCCACATCAAGTTATATATATCAAGATCCATGTCAAATTATATATGCCAATCCCCATTCTTGCAATTACCATTATAATGACAATACCCAAATATCAAGTTTCATGTTAATGATAAATTATCCCCCAAACATCCAATTTTCATATTACGCCTTCGATCCCACCAAACACATATATTCCACTAGGCAATATTCCAATATTTTCCCCATATACCATCGCACGTATATCGTAGTTTAGGCCTAGGTCCGAAATTAACCTAGGTTCAACAAAAGAAAATAAATAGGGGGAGGTAGAAGTTGCAATAAAAACAAAATCATAGAGAAAACGACATAAAAGCATCATCTCAGGCATAAAGAATAGATCTTGATAATAATATCAACATGAACCAAGAAAAATTGATTTACAACAGGCTAAGTAGAACATAAACTTGTCATGCGAATAAAGATAGAAAAGTTCTCAAGATCGAGATCCAAGAAGAAACAAGAATTGAATCAAAAGTCCAATTTCATTTCATCACATGTCCATATTAAATTTAATTATTTTAATCTGAAAATAACTAGAACTTACAGAGCATGGCTAATGAATTAAGAACTAAAATTGTCGTAGAACGTTGCAGAGACATTGATTTATCTTCTTGAATTGTTGTAGAATTGTCGTAGAAGCTTTAATCTCTAGTTTGAATCTAGTTTGGAGGCTAAGAGAAAAGTTTATAGAGCGACGGCCATGATCAAGAGGAAGTCCAGCAGCATAATAGTGTAAGAATGATTTGATATGAATTAGGTTAGGTCTAAGGGTGTTTTTATAGGTGTAGCAACTAGTTTAGGCCCTTAGATTAACCCTAGAATCAATTCGGACTGTCCAAACACGTCTCAGGCTTCAAAAATGAGTTCTAGGTCAAACCAGGCCGACCTGGTCGACCTTTAAGGTGGGGGGGTCGACACTATGGTCGACCTGGGGGGTAGGTCAACCCTATGGTCGACCTGGGGGGGTAGCTCGACCCTATGGTCGAACCCCTGGTCCAGTGCTGCCTGAAAACTGCTGAAACTTGTACAGGCCATAACTTCTTCATCCGGACTCCGATTGTCGGAAACTCGGACTCTGTTTCATGTAAAATTTTGAGATGAACGAAATGGTGTAACCCGTTTCCCCTGATTCTGACTTTAAAATTTAATTCTGCCTTGATTTCTTGTTTTAACATGTTATAAAAATACGGGTTGTTACATTCTCCCCTCCTTAAAGGATTTCGTCCCCGAAATCTTCAAGTTAAGAAGAATGTGTCCTACCATCCAATCATCCATCTACTCAATCATCAATCACAAGCATCCATTGTCCTTAAGAGATTTCTAATGCTGTATGATCATATGCAGAAAGTGTGTGTATATGTTCCTTGTCTAATGCAAATGATCAGGCCTGATTGATCTTCTTAATGCGAAAATATGTTTAGTGCCATGAGTCCAACATGTATGCAAATAGTCCTAGTCACATAAACACTACATGTGTGCACAAACATCCATCCATATGCATCATCCATATGATAACACAACCAATTTCATCCATAAACAAGTATAAACACTCATGCATATGCAATATGGAAATGTGTCTGAGCCGATCTAGTGCCTAATGTGTATTATGCAACCACAAGCAACCACTGGCGACCACTTGCAACTACTTGCAACCATCAATCATAACATGTCTCAAACACATGTTTCACCCAATTGTTCCTACCTAAAGATATAGCCGAATGATAGAAGCAAGTAAAAACTTTGTGCCTATTAGGCAATGTCAAGGCTGGAAATCTACGTCACATATATACTGAATAGGAGAAGAACTCCCTAAGCACCAGCCCATATCCTATAAAACCCAAAAAGTTTAGTCAACCCAACGGACACACTCAAAACCCAACATATATCACAACCAGATGAGTCATACTCATTACGGGGTTTGCAACAGAAATAAGATTGAGAATAGGACCGTGAGGATATACATAAAAGATAGCATACAAGTAAGCTCTAAAGGAAAAGAGGGATCAAGGATATACTCTTAAAAAGAGATATGATGCGTGTGTCTAGTCTTTAATATTCTAAGTCACATTTCCTTGAGTTTAACTCCATTGTACTTTGACCATCTTTAACTTCACAATTTCGTAGTTCCTTAATTCTTGTTCCCAGATTATGAGTTGGAACTAATTCCACTGTCGCCTCTCGTTCCACTTTCGCTTATTCTCTTTCTAGTATACCCGATTCAAACATAACTGCGTACTCATGGTTTCGTGCAAGCTCTCCAAAATTCACTAGTGAATCCTGGATCTCGTTTACTTATTATAAGGTATTCCACGTAGAAGAACTATCTCTTGAAAACAAACAAATGCCAACCATGTTGCCAAATGTACTTACTAAGGTTATTTTCTATAACTCATGCATAAGCGAAATGAACCATCCGCCTTAGTGGTGAACACTACCCGAGCGGATTGATAAATATATCAAGAGATTCTAGGTAACTAAACATGGTAGAACCCTAAGGGTTACACTAGACTTCGAGGACATTACCAAGGCAAGTCAAGAATCTAGCTACCCTCTTTTCATACTCAAGAATGGCACCATTTCTGGATAACCACTCCATCCCTAGAATCAACCCATAGCCCAATAAAACATAAGCATTACTTCTAAACTCAACACTTAGCATAGACATTCTCAGATCCAAACAAGTAATGAATAAACGAGTCGATTCCCTAACAGAATTTGAGGATAAAATGGGATCCTCTACTACGCTAGTACTAAGGTGCAGAGACTCAACTATCGAAGCAGAATTAAAAGGATGCGATGTACAAAAACAAAGTTACAACGGGATGATAGAAAAGAAAAGCTAAACCTTTAACAGAAACGTTACCACCTCTCTTAGGTACGCTAGTAGTGAGAGCATACAATTGCCCTCTCGATGATCTTGTTCTTTGCCCTTATCCTATAATATTTAATTACATGTCCCTTTTTACCATACCAAAGATATTCTCTTTTGTCATGGATTTTATTATTCTTTCACTTCGCCTCTTTCCTTTCACCTTTCTCCTCTTCGTGGATTATGCCATATCAACAAGTTTCTCATCCTAAGGCTTATGTTCTTTATCCTCGTTCCTACTATCCTTGTATAACTTGTTGAAAAGTTTCTCGAGAGCTACTTCCATCGCATGGCAACCCTACAAAGATTGAGATAAGATTAGTCGCAAGTAAAATATTGCGGCTACAGATGGAGGTTGGACACCACTTTGCCCTCCGACATGTGTCGCATGCCTACAAACTACGGTGAAAAAGAAAGAGAGAAGAGACTCAATGAGAGAATCAAAAGATAGTGCATATGGCTTTGGGGAATATGCCTTTCGTAAAACAAAACTTTTATTTAGAAAAATGCTTCTTCGTAAACGTTTTGTAAATAATTTCAGAAGGTTTTTAAAAGCTTTTGCCCAGTCTGGTAACCTTCTGCTCTGATACCAAATGTAACACCCCACATCCGTTAAGGTCACTCACAAAGGGAATGCCTTAATTTCAATGGAGCATTATGGGTACTGGAACAGAAATATTACAAGACATACATATATAAAATAGCGGAAAGTGAAGTAGAAGTACTTCAAATCATTTATTCAATAGAATTGTTTACAATAAAAGCCCATCAACTTCCAATACCCAAATACATAGCTAAAATATCTATCTTGCTCAAAAACAAAGAAGCATAAAAATAAACTGTAGCACTCCCCAATAAAGCAAAGCAAGCCATAGCCAAGAGAAATCCTAGTCGTACATGAAAGAGCCTTGGACCTTGGTAAGATCCGAATTAAGCTATATTCCCAACCTGTGAACTGGGGGGGGGGGGGGACGGAAGAAAAAGAGGCGAAACAAACTGGGTCAGTCATAAAGACTGAGTAAGTCCTAGTGACTTTCAGCATAAAAACAGGTAAAGATAACATGGCATGGATAAACTGAAAGTAAACATAAGCATGATGACAAGATAAGCTACAGGCACGATAACTAATAATAACATCATAGGATTTTTGTCATGTATAACATTGCAAGGTTCCCATTCAAGATGAACTACGTACAGTTTCGCAAGATTTCTATCAAGCATCGCAAGATTTCTATGCTTCACCACTAAAATGATATCTATTTTCTCTGCACCACCTAACTAGTGTCCCAACTAGTAATCTATATAAAATGATAAAATCATAACGTGATCCCATCCCCGAAAATTAAGGTTACTTTCACGTGTACATCTATTATTTATTACCTAGATCTAATCTAGGGTTTTCTATCAAGCGCTTCCTAGATTCAACCAGGATTTATGCTACCTATTGAACGCTTCTCGGATTTAGGGTTGATGCCACCTAGGTCCAACCTAGGGATTATGCTACCTATGTGTGTCATACGGCCCTAATGATTGTAGATACCTATGTTGGTCCCACCATGGGGTGTATCAAGACCCATGGTGGTTGGCCGATGCAATTCTAGAAGGCATAGGTTATACTACTGGTGTCCCCAGTGCCCTGGTTGCCTGCCCCGAAGTGTGTGCACGCCCGCACCCCGTTAGACCTACATTGTGCACCCACCGTCGTTTGATCGCTTACAATCAGCCCAGTAATCATGCCCCACCCTGCCTAGTTTCAGGGTACCGTTGATACCTGATTTGGGTTACTGCTGAAATGGGTCCCCGTTACTAGGGTTTCCTATTGGTTAAGTGTGTGGGCCTATATATACAGATATTACCCACCTTCCCGTGATGTACTTAACCCACCTATTCAAGCGTGCTTATTAATGGTTAAGTTTGTGGGCCTATATTTACTAATATTACCCACCAACCCGATATGTACTTAACCCTCTCCGTCCATTACGTTAAGTAGGTTAAGTGTTTCATCTTGTTTTACTTAACCCTACCACACATCATGTCATATCGGTTAAGTGTTGTTCCTTGTGTTATTTAACCCTACCTCAAGCCTTGTTATACTGGCTAAGTGTTCTCCCTTGTGTTAACTTAACCCCACCGCATGTCATGTCATATTGGTTAAGTGTACATTGACTTAGCCCACCTACTTATCATGTTGTGACGGTTAAGTGTTACCCTCTGTTGTTACTTAACCTTACCACGCATCACGTTATATTGGTTAAGTGCATGTTAACTTAACCCCATCCACCAGTCATATTATAATGGTTAAGTGTTACCCTCGTGTGTTTGACCCTACCACGCATCAGGTTATATCGATTGGGTGTTATCAACCTATTCAAGTTAGCCCAACCCATCCGCTAGTCATGTTACAACGGTCAAGTGTCATTAGCCTAGCTATGTTACTTAACCCACCCATTGGTCTGATTAACAGTTATGTTGGTTAAGCCCACATTTATAAGTTTTACATGTTCTTAACTCATACCAGTTAGGTCCATATTCACATGTCAAATTTCCATGTCATCCCACCTAACCCTCTAACCATACCCACGTCTTATTATGGTTAGTATTCCTTAATTCATTCATTATGACGAACGAATCATGACCTCTCACATTAGACCGTGCATTTTGTGGCCACTGGATTTGTCGGGCGGTTCCGGGCAGATTTACACCACAAACTGGGCCTAACCTCGTGTCATAAACCGTTCGCCTACAATTTGGCCTTCGACCTCTCACATTAGACTGACACTTTGGGGCTACTGGATTTGTCGGGCGGTTCCGGGCAGATTTACACCACAAACTGAGTCTAACCTCGTGTCAAAGGTTCATTAATGGTCGTATTCCACCCAAAACCCAATATCAGTTCTTGTGTTTAACATATAGAAATGTTCATGGTTCACGTTTTTGCCCCAAAACATATTCCCAAATTATTACCATAATTCACTATAAGGTTATGCCAAGTTAAAGCCTTTTATTAACAATACATGCCAATTACCCAAAACCCAACTTAGGCGCGTTCATATTAAACCTCTACTAAGTCATAAATTATCATATATGTTTCAACTCCAAATTTTACATAATTAACATATGCCTAAGTTCTAAATTACATGTAAATTTTACATATGCCCAATTCGTACCAAATTTACATATGTTCTATTTAAGCCGTTTTACATGTATGCCAATTTTCACATATACCAAGTTTCATGCCGCTTTACATATGTCAAGATTCATGATTTACATGTTTACAAAACTATGCCCAATTTACATAGATCAAGTTTTATACCCAAAATTACATGTATACTACGTTTACACCAATTTACTCATAACAAGTTCTAGCCAAATTACATATATCAAGATCCATGTCAAATTATATATATATATATATATATATATATATATCAAGATCCACATCAAGTTATATATATCAAGATCCATGTCAAATTATATATATATATATATATATATATATATATATCAAGATCCACATCAAGTTATATATATCAAGATCCATGTCAAATTATATATGCCAATCCCCATTCTTGCAATTACCATTATAATGACAATACCCAAATATCAAGTTTCATGTTAATGATAAATTATCCCCCAAACATCCAATTTTCATATTATGCCTTCGATCCCACCAAACACATATATTCCACTAGGAAATATTCCAATATTTTCCCTGTATACCATCGCACGTATATCGTAGTTTAGGCCTAGGTCCGAAATTGACCTAGGTTCATCAAAAGAAAATAAATAGGGGGAGGTAGAAGTTGCAATGAAAACAAGATCAGAGAGAAAACGACATAAAAGCATCATCTCAGGCATAAAGAATAGATCTTGATAATAATATATCAACATGAACCAAGAAAAATTGATTTACAACAGGCTGAGTAGACCATAAACTTGTCATGCGAATAAAGATAGAAAAGTTGTCAAGATCGAGATCCAAGAAGAAACAATAATTGAATCAAAAGTCCAATTTCATTTCATCACATGTCCATATTAAATTTAATTATTTTAATCTGAAAATAACTAGAACTTACAGAGCATGGCTAATGAATTAAGAACTAAAATTGTCGTAGAACATTGCAGAGACATTGATTTATCTTCTTGAATTTTTGTAGAATTGCTGTAGAAGCTTTAATCTCTAGTTTGAATCTAGTTTGGAGGCTAAGAGAAAAGTTTAGAGAGCGGCGGCCATGATCAAGAGGAAGTCCAGCAGCATAATAGTGTAAGAATGATTTGATATGAATTAGGTTAGGTCTAAGGGTGTTTTTATAGATGTAGAAACTAGTTTAGGCCCTTAGATTAACCCTAGAATCAATCCGGACCATCAAAACATGTCTCAGACTTCAAAAATGAGTTCTGGGTCAAACCAGGCCGACCAGGTCGACCGGTAAGGTGGGGGTTCGGCACTATGGTCGACCTGGGGGGTAGGTCGACCCTATGGTCGACCTGGGGGGGGGGGGGGGGGGGGTAGGTCGACCCCCTGGTCCAGTGCTGCCTGAAAACTGCTGAAACTTGTACAGGCCATAACTTCTTCATTCGGACTCCGATTTTCGAAAACTCGGACTCTATTTCATGTAAAATTTCGAGATGAACGAAATGGCCAAACCCGTTTCCCCTGATTCTGATTTTAAAAATTAATTCTGCCTTGATTTCTTGTTTTAACATGTTATAAAAATACGGGTTGTTACAGATTTATATTCGCAGTATCCTGATTTATAGTTGGAATGATATCCAGAAAGCTCTGTATCCGTATATCTCTTTCAGTTGTGTATTGTATTATTTTTCCGCTGCTATGTAATTTGTTGTAATCTCTGATATTTATTGAATGTGTTTTTTTATTTATACTCTGTATATTCTTATATTCTGATGAATTGTTGTAATAAGCAATGCAATGTTCTTCTGTTTGTGATCCGATATGTCTTGTCCTCAAAACAATCAGGGGTTTTGAACGGTCTTGATCGGTTTAGCGATCGATTCGGATCGAGCGAAATTCCTTGTTGTTACATCGAAACAAAAAATATTTGAATTTGATTAACAATATCTTTCTAACTAATGTAAGAAACTGATATTCCATTTTTATAAATTGTAAGTTATGTCCAGTTTAAAATTCAGAATAGTCGCTGTGGAATTTATATATATTTTATATAATATATAGCCCTTAAAAATAATCATTTTGCAAACGACCTCCGTTTTCGACGAAACCACTTTTGTTGGATCCGGAATGTCAAATTATTGCTAGATTCCAATTTTCATAATTTTTGGAATTAATATGTGAGCATGGCAAAAGAAAAAGTGTTTTGTCAATTTCAATTGAATTGGATCGACCAGAAAATGACCATTTTTCAAATGGTCTCCAAATTCAACAAAATTAGTTGTGTTAGGACCATATCGTCAAAACAAAGCTAGATATAATTTTTTGGAATATTTGGAGTCAGTATGTGGCCCCGGTAAATTAAAATGTACTTATAAATTCAATATATATTGATTTATATTTTAATTTTGATAAAAACTGATTGAAACAGTCGAACTGGCTTACAAAACATATCCATTTTGTTCGGAATTGAGGTAGTTAGCTAGGGACGACAGTCGTTGGGTTTGATTTGGAGTTCGTATCGGTAAGCATTTATTTTTGAAAATTAAAAGAATTAAATATATTATTATTTAATATATAAAATACCCCTAACTAAAACCCTAATGCCCAAAAAGCTTCAACCGCCGCCTCACTCAATCAACGAACGAGAAGCTCCCAAATTCTCGGCGATTTTTCTTCAGATCCACGAATTTGTTTGTCGATCTTCCAAAACAAAAATTCAAGAGGAGACTGAGGACTTTCAATCCATAGTAGTTTTATCGTCAATGGAGCACTGTGGGGGTCGTGGTGGCGCAGCAAAGGTCCGCCGTTCGAGAGCTTTTTCCAGCCGCACGAGTTCGTCGGCGTTGGAGGTAGCGGCGCGGTTTTGGATGGCGATGGAAGGCGAGGCGGCGACGCTCAATGGGGTGGTGGTGGATAAGCCAATGATGGCTTCGACCGGCGGCGCGATGGTGATTTCAAATCAAACGGGGGTTTTCTCATATAGGAAAAAGATGACGATGGAAAGAAGGGACGGCCCTTAATTTTCTGAAACATGTAATTAAAATTTAATTTAGTGGTTACGAGTTAACTGTTTATTTAAAGTTATATTAACTTAGAATGACAACAACTTATTCAGTTCTTATCAGAATCGAGAAATTCAAATTGCGTTGGAATCGTGAAATCCAGATCTATAACATGGAACCGACCAAAAACAAAATGGAGCAAATAAGAATTTTTGGCGAAATTAAATAAAAAATGTACTGAAATCTTCAAATAAAGAATGGCGGAGTGGAAACGAATGTGAGAACTTCTCAATAAAATTCCCAGTATTGATTTTTATAATTGCATATATAAACTACCAGTATTGATTTTTATCAATTTTTAATTATCACAAATTGTATACGGTACCTGTTAGATCACTTCCCTCGTCCACAGACCATGGTCGATTTAATTGATTGTATTATGTTGCGATTGTGATGTGAAATAGAAATGTGAATAAAAAATATATATGAAATGTAATATATATATATATATATATATATATATGAAATGTGAATAATACATATATACGATATGAATAATATATATATGCGATGTGAATAAAATATATATATGAAATGTGAATAATATATATATATATATATATATGAAATGTGAATAAAATATATATGAAGAGGAGGGTTCCGCTACACCTCTAATATTGCACGTGAACTCTTTTCCTTAATCTCTACCACCCATTTCCACACTCATTCTCTCTCTTCCCACTAAGAAATAATATTGAAATGGGATAACTTATATATCAGACATTAGGAACTTTAATTACATAAATGTTGGAATTTATTAATAAATCAACATTATTGTTTCGTATTGAACAATAATAACCTATTTTATTCGTATTAGAAATAGAAAACTGAAGTATATCTAAATGACAACATAAAAAATTCAAACAATTCAACTGGAAACTCAATAGTTACTTAAAGAAATATCTAACATACATTACCTTATATGTCTTCATATTTCATTAAAGAAACAACTATAAATATATATGTATGTAATGTAAGGATTTTTATACATCTCATTATATGGTCCATACAACGAATATGGAATTATTAATTTAATATTAAATGTCATTATGTGGTCATTTAAGGAGTCCGTTGATTGGAAAGGATAAGACTGAAATAGAAGGTATATTCCTTTAAATATGGATATTCTCTATTAACGGTCAACCTTCATAAACGATTGAGATTATATCCATAATGGAATATGACCCTTCTCACTGCTTATAAATATAACTCAATATTCATCGTTAGTCTTATCAAAAAGACATCACAAATAATATTATGGCTAAGAGAGAGAAGGCCAACTTACATATCTACATCTCATTATCTTCTTCTTAATAAATGCCTATAGGTATTATTTATGTATTATTTGTAACTAAGATTATGATCAAGATCTTAAACAAAAATACAATAATGATTATAAATCAAATTCACTTGATGTTATGTTTACATGTGGTATCACAGCGAGTTTGAAGATCATATTCTTTGTACAAATTCATAGTAGAATCATGCTGGTATTATGTTTTTCCACAATTAATCAGCTTGCTTCTTGTATAATGTCATGTATTGGTTATGTTTATTCAAATTACATGTTATTATTATTATTAATATTCTTAACTGGTTTAGCGATTTATTATGATTATGATGCAATAATTATTTTGGGTCTATTTTTTTGTATTACTAATAGGCCAAAACATGCCTTTTGTGTCAGAATTGAGTGAAATTTTCATAGCTGGTTGAAAACAACAAGATTTCTGAGCAATCATCGCCCTATTGTAAACTTGTACATTCTTTTTTTTTATCATTTAGATCCTCGAGATTGCATTCTTTTACTTCTTTTCCAGCAACAACCGTAATGATGATTCATGATAATTGAAATTTCATATGATGTTTTTACGAAATTTTGGTTCGATAGGATTAAACCTGCTCCTTTAAATTATTTTTGTATCTTCTTATCGTTGAAACAAATGTTGATGACACTAATTTACATTATAATTCGATCCACATAACGACGAGTTGTATTTATTTCTATAATAATTGTGTTAAATGTGGTTGTTACAATGATACATCAATTAATTGTCATAAATGCATTATTTGTTTTTGTCATACTAAATTAATGGTTGAGCAAGTTAGTATTCAGTAAATGGAAAGGCATATATTTTATACAGGAAAATATTTACAAGGACAAAACTGAAGGCCTTTTTATCCATAAGGACATCCCACTAAAATTTTACTCAGAAGGACAATACATTCAAAAATAATTTTGGCCGCTACTTTTATCATCTCCCTCTCTCTCGTCGGCCGCTACTTTCAAATTCTCCTTCTCTCACGTCGTTCTCTTTTTCATCTTAAATCACGAAATCGCAAAATCAGAAAACGCGATATTACGAATTTCAGAAAATAATAAAATCGAAATTCGAAATATAAGGAAAACATCACGAAATCAAAATCGAGAAGAAAATCATTCGAACCCAAAAAATTAAAAAAAAATGTCGATCAACAAAATCATGTGGAAATCACAAGTGAATTGAATAAAAATATTTTTCAAACGATGGAAACCACAATTGAAGAAGTCGAAATTGTTGAATCAATTTTTTTAGATTGGAAATGTTTTTTTTTTTCATTTTACCATTACAGCAGTTCGTAATTATCATTTTTGTATTTTTGTAGTTATCATTTCTTCTGTTTTTAATTTTAAAACATAGCAGCAGTTTTTAGTTATCATTTTTCTATTTTTCTAGTTATCATTTTTTCTATTTTAACTGTAATACATAGCAGCAGTTTTTAGGTATCATTTTTCTATTTTTCTAGTTATCATTTTTCATGTTTTAACTGTGTTATATGTTTTTTTCATGAGATTTTGGTTGCTATGTTAATTTTGAAGTTATATTGTTGTATCAGCTTTGAAACTAAGTCAAACTTATTTCAATTTAATCAATCAAACTGTGATATAACTTTTTTTTTCATTTTTTTATCTTCAAAGCATTGCATCAGTATTTAGGTATCATTTTTCTAATATTTTAGGTATCATTTTTACTGTTTTAGCTATGTTATGTGTTGTTTTCATGTGATTTTATTACTGTGTTAATTTTGAAGTTATATTGTTGCATCAACTTTTTAACTCAGTCGAATTTATTTAATTTTATACAATCAAACTGTGATGTAAACATTTTTTTCATTAGTTTTTCTTTACAACATTGATGCAGTTTGTAGGTATCAGTTTTCTATTTTTTTAATTATCAGTTTTCATGTTTTAACTGTGTTATGTGTTTTTTTCATGTGATTTTGTTGTTGTGTTAATTTTGCAGTTGTACTGTTGCATTAACTTTGTAACTAAGTCGAACTAATTTCATTTTATTCAATCAAACTTTGAAGTAAACATTTTTTCCATTACTTTTACTTCAAAAAATTGAATCAGGTTTTAGGTATAAGTTTCCTATTTTCTTACGTATCATTTTTACTATTTTAACTATGTTAATTGTTTTTTCATGTGATTTTTTATTCTGTTATCAGTTTTATAAGTTGGTAGGGCTAAGCTAAAGTTTTTCTCATATTCACAGTTCATGGATATCAGTTTTTTAATATTGTAGGTAAAAAAAAGATGCATATAAACATAACACAGAAGTTACACTAAAAATGATAACCAGAAAAATAGAAAAATAATAACTAAAAACCGCTGCTATGTTTTTAAAGTTAAAACAGGAAAAATGATAACTAAAAACAGTTCATGGATATCAGTTTTTTAATATTGTAGGTGAAAAAAAGATGCATATGAACATAACACAGAAGTTACACAAAAAATGATAACCAGAAAAATGATAACTAAAAACTGCTGCTATGTTTTCAAAGTTAAAACAGGAAAAATGATAACTAAAAAAATAGAAAAATGATAACTAAAAACTGCTGCTATGTTTTAAAGTTAAAAATACAAAAATGATACCTATGAACTGCTATAGTATTAACGAAAAAAAAACATTTCCAATCACGAAAAAAAATGTTTCAACAATATCAACTTCTTCATTTGTGTTTTCCATCGTCTGAAAAATATTTTTATTCAATTCGTTTGCGATTTCCAATGGATTTTTGTTGTTCGAAGGCCTTTTTGGTTTTCTAGGGTTTCTGTTTCGAGCGATTTATGAATTCGAATTTTTGGGTTCGATTGCAATTTCGAATCTGATGTTCTTCTGTTTTTCGGGATTTATGATTTACGATTTGAGATAAGAGCGACAGAGGAAGAAGATGGAGCGGATGAGAATCGATTGCGAAGGGAGAAAATAGAGCGCACGTGAGGAAGAAAGAAGCGGCCGATTTTTTTTCCAGTGTATTGTCCTTTAGGATAAAATATTAGGCGGCTGTCCTTATGGATAAATTTTAGTGGCCTTTTGTCCTTAAATTTTTTTTCCCCTATTTTATATTTGATGCATTTTATTATCATCTAAATATTTGTGACTTTACTCATTAAAAATATGTTTCTTTTTTTTTGCGTAAGTTAGCATAAACTAAACAGAAACAATGGTTAATTTGCGTTATTTGGTATGATATTTTCTATATTATTTAGATATAAGTTTATGTGGCACATAATTTTAGCATTCAAATGCGACTTTCTTTATGTAATTATTTATGAAGTTCGTTATTGTACTTATTTAAAGAATGTCATGAATATAACCACATATTTAAAGCAAAATTTGTACTAGCTATAATTAAAATATATGGGGCTATATTTATAATTTTGTAACTTTAAAATTTTGTGATTTTTTTTTTTTTTGGTGACATGTATAGCATAATGAAGTCAATATTCATATTATATTGCTTTGATTATCACCACAGTGATAACAATTCAGTACATGAATAATGTAATTCATCAAGGTTAACACTTTCAGCAGTACAATATTTATATTATATTATTTTGATTATCACCACAGTGATAACAGTTCAATACATGCATATTGTATTTTCTCAGGATCAATACATTCAACAATACAATATTCATATTATATTGTTTTGATTATCACCACAGTTCTAACAATTCAATACATGTATAGTGTATTTCATTATTGTATGACATTCGTACTATTATTTGTAATCTTCCATAGTAGATTCAAAATATGTCTTGAATGTTAAGACTAAGTAAGCTTATTGTTAGTTAAATTCTTAGCATAATTTTTTACCCATAGGTAGACTGTGCATCATAAGTAAAATAGCCATTAAGTAGATGATTTAGTTATGTGATTGAGAATGTATAGGATATCCACAAATACCATACTTTTTTTATTATAAGCTACAAGAAAATATTTATGTTTAAATCTTAGTCCTGAAAATGAAACATTAACTGCTAAGGAATACTTAAAGATAATCACTGAACGCTTTAAGCCTAGAGTTAAAGTTGTTGCTGGAAAACTCTTGGCTGAACTAACAACTGCTCGTTGTGATGGTACCAAGACCTTGCAGCAACATGTACTTAACATGACTAATTTGGCTGCAAAGTTGGGTAAATTGGGCATGAAAGTAGAGGATTCATTCTTAATCCAATTTATTCTCAACTCCTTACCTCCACAGTATGGACCATTCCAGATTCATTATAACACGATTACAGAAACGTGGAATGTGAATCAACTGACCAACAAGTTAGTTCAAGAAGAGGATGGAATTAAGCAGCAAAACAACCATGTTGTAAATGAAAATTACATGCATGGGAATGGGAAGAGCAAACTCGGAAAGAAAAATTGGAAGGACAGTAAGAAGCGTTCCTCCAATCAGAATAGTTCTTCCAGCCACTCCAGTCAACCTACATCAAAGAAGGTTAATAAGAATGATAAGTACCACCTTTGCAAAAAGAGCAGACACATTCAGAAGGATTGCATAAAGCGCAAAGAATGGTTCGAAAAGAAGGGTAAGCCTCTGGCTTTTGTATGTTTCGAATCAAATTCTATAGAAGCGCCTTCTAACACTTAGTGGATCGACTCTAGATCTAATGTTCTTGTTTCAAACTTAATGCAGGGATACCTTACAACCCGAAACATAAGTCCAAATGAAGCGTACCTTTACATGGGAAATAGGATGAAAGCAATAGTAGAAGCCATTGGAAATATTCGTTTAACATTAAGTACTGGTTTTCATTTATATTTGGAGGACACACTTTATGCCCTACAATTTCTCGTAATTTGATTTCCTTTTCTATACTTGATCTTGATGGTTTTTCTTCATGTATTGGAGATGGATGTTTTAAGTTGTTTAAAAACAATGAATTAGTGGGTTCTAGAATTTTATTTAATGGTTTATATCAAATTACTCTCGATAATTCATTTTCTGAATTGCTTAATGTAACCTTGCATCCTAAAATGGGTATGAAACGTAGTAGGGCAAATGAAAGTTCTTCATTCTTGTGGTATAAAAGACTCTGTCGTATATCCAAAGAAAGAGTTAACTCATTATTGAAAGAAGGAATTTTTCCAATTCTTGATTTCACTGATTTTGATGTTTGTAAATATTACATTAAGGGTAAGCAAACTAAACATACCAAGAAAGGAGCCACAAGATATACACGGACCTTTCGACTATCCATCTTTTAGTGGTGAAAAATATTTTATTACCTTCATCGATGATTACTCACGCTATTGTTATCTATACCCTTTGCATGATAAAACTCAATTTGTAAATGTTGTAGAATCCTACATAACTAAGGTTGAGAGACAATTAGGTAAAAAGTTATTAAAAAAAAAAACATTAGGTCCGATAGAGGTGGTGAATATTACGAAAAGTATGCTGAGTCAGGACAACACCCAGGCCCTTTTGCTAAACTTGTTGAAAAATTAGGAATTGTTCCTCGGTACACAATGCCTGGTTCACCAGGGATGGATGGTGTTGCTGAGAGATGTAATCGTACACTTTTAGAGATAGTTAGGACTATGATGAGTAATTCAAACTTACCCATATCCTTGTGGATGCATGCCCTTATGAATTATGTATATATCTTGAACCGTGTTCCTCGTAAAGTTGTCCCTAAAACACCTTTTGAGATGTGGAATGGACGGAAACCGAGTTTAAGACATATACTGTTTGGGGATGTCCAGCAATGGCACTCATTTATAGTCCACATGAGAAGAAACTGGACTCAAAAACCATCAATGGTTTTTTTATTAAATATCCAGAAAGATCAAAAGGGTATAAGTTTTACTGTCCTAATCATATCACCATAACTATAGAAACCGATAATGCTAAATTCCTTGTGAACGGCGAAGTTAGTGGGAGTGATCTAGTAAGAAAAGTGGTCATCAGAGAGATTCAGGCACCTATACCAATTCTTTTGCTTAGAATTTCGATTGACATCATTCTACCAATGTCGTTGCCTTAGCTAGTGATGTAAAACCAATTGTCAATGATCATGCACTTCATCATTTGATAAACCAAACCAATCAAACGTTTGTGCATAACTAAAATGGTCAGGTTAGATTTTAAATGCATCGGACATGTCCGAAGCTTTCTCTCATCAATTTGTACAAACTTACGGCATTGCATAATTAACTATCAATATCCTATCGATTGCTTCAGACAAGAACAAAATATTTCACAGATTGATAATCAATGCTTTGTATGTTGCAGCGAAATCCAGAAGTTCTTACGGCTTGTGTCCTCGAAAGGAAGGAGCGTACAAGTAAAGGCATTCACTGACATGAACCATTAACATATTTAAAATTAGGGCTGTTACGGTAACGGTAAATTTACCATTACCATACCATTACTAGTCGATTGATAACCATTTTTGATTGAAATCGGTATACCAGTTAGAACGGTATGGTAACGGTAAATTTACCATTTTTAACGGTAAATTATCGGTAACGTTTCTTCAATACCAGCGGTAACGGTAATTTACCAGTTAATTCAAAACCTAAGTATACTCATCTGATATGCTTTATAACATGCACGTAGAACCAAATAAATGATTGTATTTAGTTCAATAATCAAATGAAATAATCCCAGATACACTTATTTTCTTTTTCATTTATGTTTTTTTATAAACTAACACTACATATAGTATAATAAAGATGCACTATGTACAAAAAATATGTTAAGATATAAACTTCGTTGGACAAACATGTTAAGATTTAAACTTCGTTGGACAAACGGTAATTTACCATTACTAGTGTAACGGTTACCGGATTATCGGTATACCAATCATCGGTATACCAGTCGATCGGTAACGATAACGGTAAGCAATTCTAGCTTACCAGTAAAAATGGCACGGTAACGGTACTTGCTAAACGGTAACGGTAACCATTACCATAAAAGCCCTATTTAAAATGCGTGATTTTATATCAGTACCCTGTCGTAAATGTCGATTGATAAACATTGGTTTGTTTGTAATCTTACTTAATTTTCAAATCAAATCATCCGTAACCAAAATCCCCTCTATACAATCAATTACGGCCCCTGATTTCCACCTTCTTGCGATTAAACCCACTTTCTATTGAGTCTTAATTGCAAAAAATAAAAATCAGGAGGTCCTGATTGGTTGGGTATAGAGGGATAGAGAATTTCGGGCTTAATTTTCATTTATTCTACTTGCTTTCCAATTTCCAATCAACTACATTATTTTTATGTCGACTTATGCTTGTTAGAAATTCCTATTAAAACTATGATTCTTTTCTCGATTTAGCCTTGTTTCAGAAATTTATTATAATATAGTTCTTTTTTTATTATTTATGTTCGTAATTTTATTTTTGTTAATTCAGTGTTGAATTAGGCATATTATACTGACATAATTTTAGATTACGCATGTTATGTTTTTTCCTTCTTTAGATGAAAACTGACGCATCTGAAATTGCGTTGATAAGACAACGCCGACTAACGCATATTGTACTATACAAGACACAATTTCAGATTAGGCTACAATAGACTCAATTTAAAATTACGTCCCTCCCCTTATCAAGGTAAATAGTTTCTAATTTTGTAATAAGTTTTTGGAATATGCCTAACTTGAAAGCAACAAAAAAGAGAGTTAATCTAAACCTATGAAAACATAGTATCTGACACATGTCAGATCCAACCTTTTTCGTGGTGTTCCTTCCCTTTCGATTGAACAGACAGATGCGTTATTGTTTGTGGTTTTATTCCTTTGGTTACATTGGCGGAACAAGCCACAGGCCAGATTGGGCCGCAACCCCTACAATTTTTCTTTTTCTTTATGAAATTGACTTGTTTTTAGTTCATTTTGTCAACACAGATTATATTTTACCCACATACATGCCCCTTTAGGATTTTCATTTCTTTCATCAATTCATTTCTGGTACGCCCCTGCTTGGTTAACATGTTTAGATCGTCGTAACGTGATCGCATATATGTTATTGTTCATACTTCATATTTAACATTTTGTATTATTTATTTATTGATGTTTGACATTTAATAAATTAAGTTTATTGCCTTAATATACAACTTTATCTTTTACAGGATTGATTTGTGGTTTTTAAGATATGTTTCCTTAGTGGTGTAAATGTAATTGAAGCAACCACTTTATTACTCATTCACTACCGTTTAGGACGGCAAATATTTGTTTTCGTGACAACTTGGTATTCGTTTTGCATACGTTGCCACTTGCCGATGCTTTTTTCCACATATTTTATTGTGGAAACCGTGATTTGACAGTGACTTCAATATCCAAAAGCTTGATCTGAGTTAATGTGCGGATAAAAATGCTAAGAAAATTGTGGACGCCATACATTATAAAAGCTTTACACGTGGCATAATATTGCTATTTTAATTCCCTTGAAATTGAATCCTGCATGTATCGAAAACGACTGCTTTAATGGTTGCCTTTGACAGAAAGAAGTTGCTTTGTCATGTGCCCATCAATACACGGCCTGTAAAATGCTAGTTAGTCACTATATTTTCTTGCTCCTTACTTTTCACATTCATAAGATTTGTTCATACTGGAACCGATCATTGAATTACATTATTTAAAAAGGATAAAGAAAAAACTAGTTTTCTTGTTAATTTTAGTTACACATCAAAATATAAGGTCACAGAGAATATTTAAAATTAAAAAAAAAAAGCTAACTAAACAAAAATGGAAAGAGTTAAGTGAACTAAATTAAAGAGATTTAAGAAAACATATTATAAACATTATTCACGTTTTTTGTTTCGACAAAATTTAATTTGATTGAATGACGATAAACAAATTTTCTTAGCGGTCGGTTTGATTTAAAGTAGGAAATTATAGCATGTACGGTACGTTTGCATGGAAATTAAACTCAGGGTCAGCTGAGAGTTTTGGGTTGCCCTAGCTAATAATGCGGAAATTAAACTTAGGGCCGACCTAGAGTTTTGGGTTGCCCTAGCTAATAATGCGGAGATGGAAAAAAGCAGCAGGAGGAATGTGCTCAACAAGTCAAAAAATTGAACACCACACATCCAATATGACAGTTAGGACCTACTGAGCTATGAGTAGGGCTGGCAATGGATACCCGAAAAATCCAATATCCATCCGCATCCGTATCCGAAAAGCAGATAAATATCCGATATCCGAAAAAACGGATGCGGATACGGATACATATGTATCCGCATCCGAAAATTATCCATCCGATTTTTTTCGACATTATACTTAAAATTATAAGTATTTAAGCATAATGAATCAAATTTATTCGTTGCATTACTAAGTGAAAGGTTTATATTATATACACTAAATGCATATTAGCTACTCAAATCTATTTAATTTCATCATATATGTTTATTTTTAACACTTTAGTGATCACTGGTATTGAAAAACATTTATGTAGAACTAAAAATTTTCATTTATATTTCTTGATTTATCGATCATTAGCGGATAATTATCCGATATCCGTTCGTATCCGCGGATACGGATATCCGATATCCGAAAATGATTTCGGCTACGGATACGGATATAGCACTATCTGTATCCGAAAGTATCCGTTGACAGCCCTAGCTATGAGTACTTCTTGTTGCGAAGAAGTAGTGACATTTTCAAAACATTAAACCAATTGATCATCACCATGTCCTCCCCGGCCGTTTCCCTTTGGAGGTAGGTTGTCATATTCGGCGGCCTAGCCTGCCTAATCCGAAAACCGGTCTGGTTAAACTTACATATTTTTCCCATGTATTACGGTTGTTATTTGAATTTTTTTGTTTTATTGAGATTTGAAACTTTCAATCTTTTACTTGTGCACAACGGGTTTTGGAACCTTGGTTGTATAACTTCTAAAGAATATTGATGCTTATTATATTTTAGGATTAATTGACAGGAATAATCTGAAGTTTGACGTGTCTTCCTATATTAATCCAAAGTTTGGATTATTTTTAAATAATCCTAAGTTTAGGGGTTCCCTTCCCATATTGATCCCGATGACTTATTAACTTGTTGTAGCTGGCTATCAAATTTAAATTCGTCTTCCCCAAACGATTTTCCAGGAGTGGGAAACTAGTTTGGGGAAGACGAAATTAAGTTTGATAATCGACTACAACAAGTTAATAAGTCATTGGGATACATATGGGAAGGGACCCCCCAAACTTGGGATTAATTAAAAATAATCTAAATTTTGGATTAATATGGGAAGACACGTCAAACTTCGTATTATTCCTGTTAATTTATCATATATTTTATTATCAGCTGATCCATACAAAAGGACAACTTCATTCTATGACACAACTGTGAACTACGATGTTACGCGCAAAATGTAACCGCACGGAATGTATATAGTCCATAGCTTAAAATCTTTTTTTCCAATTTGGCCTGGTTTATATAACTTATTATGCATATAGCATGGTATCACAACTAATTGCAAATCGTAACTTTATTTTGAGAAACTCAACGCTGAACTAATTAGAATATACTAATATGATTTCAAATGATGTAAATGTGAATGACATTTGAAAAGCTGTCAATTGTTGCAATTTCAAATATCATCCAAAACACGTGAAATAATATATATATGTTCGTGTTGTTTGAGATTACATCGGTATGTTTTGACTAACTAAACGCTGAGGTGATCAAAATGGAATGCGTTTATAATTAGCTTTGAAACTAAATTGCAAACGTAATAAGTTTTAACAAACTGGTCAAATTTTAAAAGATTCCTAAAGAATATTTAATATGTGTGGTTGGTATGTATGTATGTACTAAAATTATACATTAATGATTGTACATAGGCAGACTAAATATTTACAAAGTTTTGTTATATTTAAAATAATGGACGATAGAGATGGTAAAGGGTGGTGTAAAATGGAAGTAGTAAAAAACATTGGTGAGGATCAAACTTTAAGTCAAGTTGTGGTAGTGCAAGATCTAAGGTTCTCGCATTCAACAAATCAGATCATGTGAACCTCGTTGCTAGATTTTTTTTTTTAAAAAAAAATTAAATGTAAAATTATTTCAAATATAGTTAAAATTTAATCAATTACGATAAACATATTTATCTAAACTAGTTGAGACACCAAAATATGATGGAAGATATTAGTTCAATTTGTCTTGATTAACCAATTTGTTATATGGTATGTTATATACTACCTAAACTTACTGTTAGAGAACCCCATATTATCACAAAACCAATTGGCAATGTGAAGGGTAGACTCATTGTAGTTATACAAGATTCATTTTACAAATTCCCCAATGTGGGACTTGTCTCAACACGCCCCCGCACGTGTGGCATATCATGAGCCTAACACGTGGACATTTATATTGGGTGACGTGGATAAGTGTGGAATTGTGCACACGAATTAAACCTACTCTGATACCATGTTAGAGAACCCCATATTATCACAAAACCAATTGGCAATGTGAAGGGTGGACTCATTATAGTTATACAGGATTCATTTTACAAATTCCCCAATGTGGGACTTGTCTCAACACTTACATAAAGTATGAATTTTCAAAACGAAATTTTTTAAAAATAACCAATTATAGTAAATGAATTGAAATTTAAAATGATTATTTTTGAATATTGATAACAAATACTAATTGGAAAAATAAACAAAAACTTCTCATAATTAACAATGTTGTAAATTTACAAATGTTTATAATAAAAAGGATTAAGTTCAGTAATAATTTGTAAAATGCACGCTAATAATAAATTGTGTCATCCGAAATTTGGTGATAATTGTAATACTTTATATATTAAATTTATCATGTCCAAAATATGAAGAGCAAAGCAGTAATATTTTCTCGAATTTGAATAATCGTGAAGTTCAAAGGTGTCAGTTTAAAGATTTATGCACGCGCAAGGTTATTTCATTTTTCTGAACTGTGAAATCTAAGGTCGTAAAAAATTAAACATGACGCAAACAAGATTGGATTGGATCTTTAAAACACTGGTAAAGACCCTTGCATTGCTTTTGAGAGTAGGAAGGTAAGCAACAAATGATTGATAAATGACACAAATTGGTCAAAAGTATCACATGAGACCTGTGCCCTCCTAATTCCTTCAACGTATCAATCATAACAACCATGCTAGTTTCAAGAACACGTTTGCTTCTTTTGGTCGATCTCCTTTGACGTTTGAACATTGTCATCTCGTATAAAGTCAAATTTTCATACAACAAGGAAAGCTCCATTCTACGTATCCACCAACTTCTTGTGATGAGTAAGCACCGAGCCTTAATACGGGTTGGCAACCATTAATATATACCAAATAGTACTTCAATATATCGGCTTTATGGATTGGGTATTACAGTAAGGTTAAGTTGATATAAACAATATGCTATGCATGGTCTTGACCGGTCTTAAAAATATGTAATCTTCTAGAAGACTAGAAATACACGTTTAGAAGCATTTTCAATATGGCAAAGGACAACTAATATAAAAATAAAATGGTTCGAATATGTTGTAAGCTTTTTCAATAATGTGTTTATGCATTAAAAAATAATATAAAATAAGATAGAAGAAGAAAAAATATTTATGCAAATTATAACATGCACGTAAAACATAATTGTTAAAAGCGCAAAACGGAAGATGCTTGGCAAAAGCTTATATACGATGACAAGACTTGTTATGTGAACTCACCTACCTTTGTTCTAATCGAAACACGAGCGGTTGAAGTCAAACTACTTGCTCTATATATTACATGCATAAATATACAAGTAAACTTAAGGGTACTGTTGACTAAGCAAACATGTTTCCAGTTTTTACGTGACCAACCACTGTTTCAACCCCTAGCTAATTAAACCTTTTGTTTTGTCCTTAATTCCGAAAACATTGCTTTTTAAACTTAAAAAAAAAAAAGTGGGGTTAGACTAGTTGCGCTGTTGGAATTTTAATCATGATGGTTGACCAAATATCTAGTCTACCACCATGTTTTATGTAGAACACACGCAAATCTTTAACTAGCTTTCAATGGTCAACCACTTCGATGAATTCTAAAATTAAACAATTTCAAAAAGTCATAACCAATGCCTCTTTCAAGAAGGCTGGTGGGTTCGTTTAAAGTGCGCTGATCCAAAGACTTTGTTGCATAAGTCACGTTATAATTTTATTACAAATTGTTAATTTGCTATATAAAATTTCACCATTACCCTTTTGAATATTAAATATAAGATAGCATAAAAAACTATAACATATGAAATATTTATTTTTCATCCAAAATGCACTTACTAGGCTAACCGATCGATTCAAAAAAGAAAGTCAATTTTTATATATAAAATAATTGTCTACTTTCTTAATGTATTTAACCAAAAAAAAAAAAAAGCAATCTTCTTGCTAGTAAATTGTTATATTTAAGCTTCTTTAAAAACTCACTTTTCATTGATATCATTGCTAGCTTATTAAATCTTATTTCTAACACGTTGGTTCAAAATGAGTTTTTAATCAATTTCAACTTCTCCTCGCAAAAGCAACCATAATCAGAATACTTAATTAAATCTGATAAACAACTCACGCACATTGAAACCACATTTTTTAGCATATGAACATGAGGTCAAGAATGTCACTCGGTATAACTCACAACAAGAAAATGTTCTACTAGTAGGAAACGAGGGATAACATGAAAACTTGACTTGCTACAGTTAGATGGACTGGTGGTCATTCACACGAAACATAGCTTGTGTTAATAACGTAATCTTTTTAATCTAAACAAAAAAAGGATAGTGGAATTATGTGTACCCCTCCCTGTTTCTATGGTGCAAAACATTCATTTTCCCTTTGCTTCTAAATTCCAAAGTAGCCTCTACGAATCTCCTCTCCACTCACATGAATCGTCTTCAATTGTGAATCACTCGTCAGTTTGAAAGCGCGATTGTTTGGTGAAACACAAATCTCAATGAAGCTCGTCGTGTCATTCATCTATGAATAGTGGCGGGCCTAGCTCTTGCCTTGAGCTAGGGCAGCTTTTTGTCCCACATTGTAAAACTTGAGCAAGTTTTTCTCTCTATATACATTAACATGTATCAACTTGCCACAAGTCAGCCAAATGAAACGCCACGTGGCCAAAACAAGGTTGTCTTCTGTCTCAGATGGGACATTCTCTCATTTCTAGCTGGGGCGAGACTTAAATGAATGCTTAATTTTGCCACAAGAACTTATTCCCAGCTAGGGGATTGGCCCTAGCTGGGCTTATAGTACATCCTCCCATGTCTACGAAGCCGATTACTCTCCAAAACTAAAACGTGAACCTCAACGAAGTTAAAGCGCGATTCTTGAAAGCGTGATTTCAACACACAAACTTGACTTTGTTATGTTTTCCATTTTTTAAATTCTGAGATTAATGCTTAAATTAAAGTTTATTGAATGGTTTTGAATTTTTTTGGTGAAGAGAGTATTATACATAAGTGATGTACATGAAAATGAGTTAATTTTTTATTTTGGCTTGGTTTGACGTTTAGATGTGCAGAAAGTTTGATGTTTATTATTTATAGATTTCAATTTTGGCATGGTTTGTGATTATTTTCCTTGTTTGCAAATTAAGTAATGTTGTATAGTTAGATTACAAATTAGGTATGTGTTGAAATATAAATTTAAATTATTTTCCTATTGCATTCGATTTCGATTTTAGATATAAAATATAAAATTTTACTTATTTAGTACATCTATACACAGAAAGATGTACAAAATATTTAATTATAAAGGTTTGTTGGTTGTTTAATTATAAAGGTTCGTTTGGGGCACTAGTAGTATAACCTATGCATTCTAGAGTTGTGTGGGGCCGCCACATGTGACTTGATACACACCATGGTGGGACCAACATATGTATCTATAATCTTTAAGAGCCGATCTTTAGAAAGAGGATCACTTCACCCAGTCATCGGGTGCCAGTTGAGACAATGCAAGTAGGTGCAGAGATATAGTGTGGGGGTGCGATAGTATATTCGATTCAAACTGCCTTACCTTAGTTTATGATACTTTCCTATTTCCAGTTTATACTTATCATGTCCTTTTTCTTATTCTCATACTGAAGAGTCATTAGACTTACCAGGCTTTATGTCTGACCCTGTTTTCTTTCGTCTTCTTTTCTTCCGTTTCCCCCTCCCCCAGGTCCACAAGGAGGAAACAACACAACTTAGTCTGATTCTTTGCAAGCTTCAAGATAGTAGATGTATGGTTTGGACTGTCTTTCCTTGGCTATGGCTATTGGACACACTCTATGGGTATTATGCAGTTTTAATTATGCTTTTATGCTTCTTTATTTAATAACCAAGACAGAAATGATGATGTACTGATTTGGAAGTTATTATGTGACAGTTATGGAAAGGTTTTGTATGAACACATATTTATGAAATAAAAAGTCTGTTGTTTTCCGCTGCTTATATATATGTGTTTATATATATCTGTCTTGTGTTTATCTGTGACTTTTACTTAAAAACCTCCACCAAAGTTAAGGCATTCCCTTTGTGAGTGACCTTAATGGAGGGTGGGGTGTTTCACTTGGTATTAGAGCACAGATTTACCAGACTAGATAAAAGTTTTTGAAACTATTTTCAAAAATAAGTTTAAAGAAGCATTGATTTCAACAAAAAGAGTTATTTTTAAAAGGCATAATTCCCCTAAAGCCATATGCACTATCTCTCTATCCTTTGTCTTGAATACTTTCCTTTTTGTTCCAGCATGTCGGGAGATCTTAACCTTCCAGAAGGAGTACCGATCCCTAGCTGGTTCCGAAGGTACCTAGAGGCTAGGGCCAATAGTGCGGGCCTAGCAGACATTCCTCCTCCAACAGTGGCAGCGGTTCCTCCTCCTCCTCCTCGTGGAAATACTTTCGCTAAGACATGCAGAGACTTCAAGGCCATGGGAGGAAAGGACTTTTATGGAACTGAATCATTTGTGGCATCAAGGAACTGGCTGAAGGAGAGCGAAGATTTGTTCGTCATCTTCGAAGTTGACGACAGGCAAAAGGTACAACTAGCAGTGTAGTTGCTTAAAGATGAAGCTTCCTATTGGTGGGAAGTTACCCATGCTGAGAGGCCAGTGGAGACTTGGGAAGACTTCAGGATGAGGTTTGCGATGAAATTTCTCTCCCAAGCTGAAAGAAGCCTGCAGATGGAGAAGTTCCTAACTCTTAAACAAGGAAATATGACAATCAAGGAGTATGTCAATCAGTTTAATCAGATGGCCAAAGAAGCAGGGGCAGGGACAGAGGACTGAATCCACCTCAGGGGGGTAGGTTCACGCTCTGGTGGTACCTCCACAGGAACGAGGTAGAAATATTTCCGTACAAAGCTTAGTTTATCTTTATGATCATCTAGTTCGCACTCTCTTTGATTCTGGTGCATAATACTCCTTTATTTCATCTACTTTAGTAGAATCTCTGCACCTAGACGCTAGTATGGTAGAAGATCCCTTGGTTGTTTCAAATCCATTTGGGGGCTCAGCTTATTTGTCGATGGTTTGCTTGGATTTGAAAATCTCTATTCTAAGTATTGACTTTAGATGTAGTGTCTTTGTTTTGGGCTTCTCAGGATATGGACTGATCTTAGGCATGGACTAGTTATCTAGTAATGGTGCCATTCTTGATTGTGAAAAAAGAGTGGTTAGGCTCTTTACTCGGCTCAGTACACTCTAGAAATTTCTTGTAATCCCTTGAATGCTGTTATACTTAGTTATCTATAGTCGCTTGATGCTTCTGTTGAGAATTTGCAGTCGGTTAGAGTGGTCTGGGAATATCCGAATGTCTTTGAAGAGGTGAAAGGCTTACCTCCGAAGCGGGAAATAGACTTCCGCATATACCTTGTTGATAATGCAAAGCTCGTAGCTCTGCCTGTTAGACACATGGCTCCAAAGGAGAGAAAGGAGCTCAGTAAGCAAGTTAAGGAGCTTCTCGAGAAGGGGTTTATATGGAGAAGTATCTCGGAATGGGGTGCTCCAGTGGTGTTTGCCACCAAAGCAGATGGTTCACTATGTCTTTGTGTGGACTATAGGGAGTTAAACAAGCTGACTAAAAAGAATAGACACCCGCTTCCCAGAATAGACGATTTGTTTGATCAGCTTGTAGGTGCGTCGGTCTTCTCCCAACTTGATCTGACTACTGGGTTCCATCAACTAAAGGTAGCTGAAGATGGTATTGATAAAATGGCGTTCAGAACCCAGACGGTTTCTTCGAGTGGCTTGTCATGCCTTTTGGCTTGACAAATGCACCCGCTTATTTCATAGACCTAATGAGCAGGGTGTTCAGAGAATTCCTCAATAAGTTTGTGGTGGTCTTCGTAGACGATATTTTGATCTTCTCAAAGAATGAGGAAGAACATGCTCAGCATCTGAAGGAGATCATGGAAACTCTTCGAGTTCATCAGCTAAAAGCCAAATTCTCCAAGTGCCACTTTTGGAGAGAAGAAGTAAGATTTCTTGGACATATTTGTCCAAAGAAGGGTTAGCTATGGACCCCGCGAAAGTAGCGGCAGTGCCAGATTGGAAGACACCAAGAAATGTAACCGAAGTCCGTAGCTTTCTTGGGCTAGCCGGTTTTTACCGAAATTTCATTAGGGATTTCACGAAAATCTCAGCTCCACTCGCATGGCTAACGAAGAAGAACTGGCGTTCGCTTGGGATTTGGATTGTGACATTGCTTTCAAACGATTAAAAAGGGCTCGCACAACAGCACCAGTTCTGACTTTTCCGGATGAAAACAAGATGTTCACAGTATACACGGATGCTTATAGTACGGGACTAGGCGGTGTTCTGATGCAAGAAGGGAGGGTAGTAGCTTATGGTGGAAGACAATTGAAAGTTCATGAAAAGAACTACCCAACCCACGATCTTGAGTTGGCCTCCATCGCCTTTGCGCTTAAGTCTTGGCGCCACTATCTCCTAGGTGAGAAGTTCGAATTATATACTGACCATAAATCATTGAAGTATCTTTTCTCGTAGAAAGATCTTAACTTGAGGCAGCAAAGGTGGATGGAGTTCCTTGCCTCGTATGATTTTGAGATTTCTTATACTCCTGGAAAAGGCAACTTAGTAGCAGACGCGTTAAGCAGAAAGAAGCTGACCCTAAGCCCTCTCTTTGTGGAAAGGCAAAACTTGAAGTATATGGACAGTTTCGACTTTAGGCCCTCGTCTGATTTTATACCTGGTTTATTGGCATCCCTAGAAGTACGACCCACTCTTTTAGACTCAATAGGGGCAGAACAATGCGAAGACCCTCAGCTTGTGGATGTGATGGAACAACTAATTAGGGGTGAAACTTCCAGTCACCTCAATAGGTACTCCATCGAAGGTAAGGGTTGGCTAAGGCGAGATGGATGACTATGCATCCCACAAACAAGGGATTTAGTAAAGATGGTTCTCGACGAAGCACATCATTCCAAGATGATAATACATCCAGGTGGAGACAAGATGTACAAGGACGTAAAGAGAGTTTTCTATTGGAGCGGCATCAAGAAGGACATGGCAGATTTCATTTCTAAGTGTGTGACATGTCAATAGGTCAAGGCGGAACAAAAGAAGCCTGGAGGACTGCTTCATCCTCTAGAAATCCACAGTGGAAGTGGGATAGCATCTCAATGAACTTCATTGACGGGTTTCCTAGGTCAAGAAGAGGCAATACTAGCATTTGGGTAATAGTGGACAGGCTTACTAAAAGTGCCCGCTTGATACCTATCAAGATTAGAAGGACTGCCCCGTCTCTAGCTTCTCTTTATCTCAAGGAAATAGTTCAACTCTATGGAATACCCTCCAGCATAGTCAGTGACAGAGATCCCATCTTTACGAGCGAATTTTGGCGGAGTCTGCAAGAAGCTGTAGGCACACAATTACGCTTGATCACGACCTATCACCCCCAAACTGATGGTCATACAGAAAGGGGGAATAGAGTATTGGAAGACCTTTTGAGACTATGCGTTCTTGACTTTGGAGGTACTTGGGAGGATCATCTTCGTTTAGTGGAATTCGCCTACAACAACAGTTACCAAGCCACTATCAGCATGGCGCCCTTCGAAGCTCTATATGGAAGACCTTGCCGATCACCAACTTGTTGGTGGGAGTCTACTGACAACATTATACTTGGGCCAGACATGATTAGAGAGACTTCAGAAAAAGTAGACCTGATACGAAGGAGAATGAAGACTACCCAAGATAGACAGAAATCCTACACAGACAAAAGAAGGACCAACCTTGAGTTTGAGGTTGGGGACAGGGTTTTGCTTAAGGTATCTCCTTTAAGGAACGTCGCTCGCTTTGGATCCGCAGGAAAGCCAGCACCAAGATTTGTAGGACCATTCCCTATCATCGAAAAGATTGGGAAAATGGCTTATAGAGAAAAAATTGGCTGGAATTCACAAGGTCTTTCACGTTTCTCATCTCCGAAAATGTCTATATGAATCTACGGAAGTGGTGGAGCCAAGCATTCTAGAAGAAGCCAAA
The DNA here is from genome assembly GCA_030737875.1 of Allium sativum. Taxonomy (NCBI): domain Eukaryota; kingdom Viridiplantae; phylum Streptophyta; class Magnoliopsida; order Asparagales; family Amaryllidaceae; genus Allium; species Allium sativum. The sequence continues at coordinate 746,376,742 of CM060921.1, forward strand.
GTGGAATGCGAAGCAACTGTAAGGAGAGTTCCAACTCGAATCATAGGAACTGAAGTGAAAAAGTTACGCAACCGCGAAGTCAAGCTCGTTAAAGTTCAGTGGAGCGACGCCGAGGAAGACGCAACTTGGGAAACTGAGGACAAAATACGTGCGACCTAACCTTTTCTTTTCGAGGGTACACCTTTGATCTCTCTTTTTCCTTAATTTGTGCTTGTATCTATCTTTTTAGGTATATCTCCTTGATATTATCCTTTATCCTTAGGTAGAATCCCTTTTGGATGTAAACATGTATTTGAAACATGTTATGATTGATGGCTGCAAGTGGTTGCAAGTGGTTACTAGTGGTTGCTCGTGGATGCATATACACACACACTACCTAGGTTTAGATCGGCTCAGTCACTTCATACTGCATATGCATATATGTATTCATATTTGTATGTGGTTGAAACTTGATATGTCATCATATGGATGTCGCACTTATATGAATGGTTGCGCACTCATGTAGAATTAGGTGTAGGGAAAAATTTGCATACATATTGGATCCATGGCACTTACATGATCCACATTAAGGAGGTCAACTGAATCAGTAGACCGCCTAATTTTTGAATTAGATAAGGACATATACACACACTATGCATATGATCATGAAGCATTAGAAGTCTTTTAAGGACAATGGATGCCTGTGATTGATGGTTGAGTAGATGGATGATTGGATGTTAGGACTTACGTTCTCCTAGACTTGAATATTTCAGGGACGAAATCCTTTAAGGAGGGGAGAATGTAACACCCCAAATTTTCTGTTAACTATAAATTAACAAATTAAAGTATAATTAATTCTAAATGAGAGAATTAAGGAAAACGTGTTACGCCATTGCGTTCGTCTTGGAATTCTGCTTGAGATAGAGTCCGAGTTTGCGTGAATCGGACTCCGTATGAAGGAGTTATGACCTCCGGAAGTTTCAGAATTCAAATTTAAAGTTCAAACAGTTCAAAATTTAGTTCGAATTCCGAATTCAGACCCAAACTGGACTGGGCGGGAAAATTCCCGTCCGGGCACCAGGTCGACCATAGGGTGGACCAGGGGGTCGACCTCGGTTACCAGGTCGACCTGGGGGTCGACCTGCCCAGTCGACCTGGTTTGGCCCTGGCTGGCCTGGTCGGTTTCTGGTCGAATTTCCGAGCTTCACATTCTGGTTGGCTCCTCTCGAAGTGAATGGTCTAGATTCATCTATGATCATCTGACGGCTCAAATCAATCTGAAATTCTATATAAACAACTTAAGACTCTAAACTAAATTCACATAAAAAATTAGAGACGGAGCCGCCATGCTGTCGGGAGAAAATTGAGAGGAGACTCCACTTATAGAAAAGCTTAGAGACGAGCCAACTTAAAGTTAAAACAAAAATCAAATCAACGTTGTCTACCCAAAGGAAAGTAATTCAAATTCAGAATTCAGAAATCAGAAAACAAGACCGTCGTTTGTTGTAAGTATAGTGATTTTTCCGATGTGAATAAAAGTTAGGATTTGATTCGATGTAAAATGGAAATGGAATTGTGTTATTGTGTAACAACGATGTTATTTCATACCTATGTATTAAAATGATTATGGTATTGTGATGTTTGTGGTATAGTTGAATTGATATTGATCCTATTGTACATTTAGAATCACATGAAAATTGTATAGTTCATGTTGTAATCGACACCTATATGTTTATGTGATTATATAGGTTGTATGTGATTAAGATTTCATGTATATATATATGCTAAAACCTCTATGCCCAAGTTCATATACACGCTAATATGTTTATAAAAAAGTTGCAAAATTAATAATTGGATCCATGCCAAAATCCAATTTAATACATGTTTCATGTTGTAGTTGGACATATGATTGGATCTAGTTCACACATGCGATGAAATTATACATACTTTATGAACATGTCATATTTTTTGTCATATGCTAGTGAGGTTCGATGTTATGCCTAGATCTAAACATGTTTAGGCTTATGTTGTCTAAATCATATGTTAATTCATGTGACACCCATTTGGTTAGACCCCTATTTCAATGAAAGTTCACTTGTATGTAAGTTGATTTAGCCTATGTTGCAAGTTCACACCTATGATATTTATGTTGACTATTTTGCAAGTTCACACCTATGATGTTCATATTGACTATGCCAAAAATGCAAAGTTTACACCTATGATATGTTTATGTTTATGAATTCCCTTATGCCAATTTTGTGTGCGCTAAATTAGGCAAAGTTTTTAGCCTAATACTATATGTTAAAAACCATGCGAACGAAAATTAGGCTAAGATTGTTAGCCTAATATTTGGACGGGGTAACGTTGGGAAAATTGGTAACTTGACATAAATTGGTAAAAATATATGAAATTGGCATGTTTGTCACATGCCAAAATTGGTGGCATTTAAATGGTATAAATCCTTATATCAAAAATGTCAAACTTGGAAAGTGGGCCACAACATTTAATTGTTGACAAATTTACATATAATAAGTAATAAAGATAATTATGTAAATTTAGAAAATACGAGTATGCTTGACACGAGGTTGGGTTGGGTTGTGATGTAATCCTGCCCGGACCCGCCCGGCTGTCCAGTAGTCACAACAATACCTATCCAATGTGGGTGTTTAAGCATTGACCCCAAAAGGACCCGAGGTTAGACTGAGTTACTCTGCCTGGAACCGACCGGCACATCTAGTAACTGTAACAATGCATGTCTAATGTGAGTGGTCGGTGCTTTAAAATGCTAAGGACAGACAACTCGGGATGGTAGGGTTAAGTTAACTAAAACACTTAACCAATTCAACATGTTAATTAAACTTATCGGTGGGGTTAGGTAAATACAGACACTTAACCACTTAACTTGTTTGACTAGAAAACCCTAGTAATGGGGACCCATTTCAGCAGTAACCAAATTAGGTATCATGGTACCCTAAAACTAGGCAGGGTGGGGCATGATTATTGGGCTGATTGTAAGAGGTCAAAACGACGGCGGTGGGTGCAACAGTGTGGGTTCTAACAAAGTGTGGGCATGCACACACTTCGGAGCAGACAAACATGGCACTGGGGGCACCAGTAGTATAACCTATGCATTCTAGAGTTGTGTGGGGCCGCCACCATGGGACTTGATACACCCCATGGTGGGACCAACATAGGTATCTGCAATCTTTGGGGGCCATAAGACACAGAAGATTATGTGAGTAGGAGCCGATCTTTAGAAAGGGGATCACTTCACCCGATCATGGGGTGCCAGTTGAGACAATGCAAGTAGGTGCACAGATATAGTGTGGGGGTGCGATAGTATATTCGACTCAAACTGCCTTACCTTAGTTTATGATACTTTCCTATTTCCAGTTTATACTTATCATGTCCTTTTTCTTATTCTCATACTGAAGAGTCACTAGACTTACCAGGATTTATGTCTGAGCCTATTTTCTTTCGTCTTCTTTTCTTCCGTTCCCTCCCCCCAAGGTCCACAGGGAGGAAACAACCTAGCTTAGTCAGATTCTTTGCAAGCTTCAAGATAGTAGATGTACAGTTTGGACTCTCTTTCCTTGGCTGTGGCTGTTGGACACACTCTATGGGGATCATGCAGTTTTAATTATGTTTTTATGCTTCTTTATTTAATAACCAAGACAGAAATGATGATGTAATGTTTTAGAAGTTATTATGTGACAGTTATGGAAAGGTTTTGTATGAACACATATTTATGAAATAAAATGTCTGTTGTTTTCCGTTGCTTATATACATGTGTTTATATATATCTGTCTTGTATTTATCTGTGACTTTTACTTAAAAACCTCCACCAAAGTTAAGGCATTCCCTTTGTGAGTGACCTTAATGGAGGGTGGGGTGTTTCACCACCCTTAACATTGAATGGTGCAAGCGCTTCGACATATCGACACTCGCCCCATACTTAAAGAAGCCATGATTCCAGAATCTTCATTAGCCGCCACAAATGGCACATGGTTTATCACACGTGGCTTGCGCTATAAAGTGCAAGTGCTTCTCGTCCTCATCCAAGACGGCTCTATCTGGGTTCTCTCGACTTCCACCTTGAACTATTCCAACTCTCGACTAACTCACCAAAAGATTGGTCGTGCAATCTAGGTTGCACATCACGATGCCTAGAGACATCCTCTCAGTCTTGAACATTTACCGAGGCACCCGTGGATACTTTCAAAGGCTATCTCGCAAGATCCCACATCGCCTTGGTTGAAGTCGAGAAACCTACTCCTCGAATCGCACTCATCCAGCTCACAAGTGGCATGCTACCTGATTCCGAACATAGAGTATGGACCGATCAGAAGCAATCAAAGATTTAGGAGATCTTCTGCATGAATGTCAGCTACTTCCTACGCAGAAATCTAGCCTAAAGGAATCACCATACTACCCTCAACATCCTTCCTCGTGATGACATTCAGAGCTCTAACAACTCTAATTATACCGCTCTGCGCAATCTTTCTCGCGCCAGCACCGTCAAAGGTAGTCGCAGCAATGTATAGAATCGTCTTTGACTCCTATCTTTTCGCAGCTATACTGCTTTTAACAACACCCTTGAGAAAATCCATCTCGCAATCTGCAACTTCCAACAATGCAAAAGGCCAAGATGTGAAAGTCCGACAACCTATACCAAGGGACTCTACAGGATATTGTCGGTTCTACAACATCCGCGAACACAACATAAACATGTCTCATCACTTGCAGAACGATTGCGAGGAATTCATCCGCATGGGAACTCCGAGCCACTCAACACTCATCATAGACTCCCACTACACGGGATCTCTGAGCCACTCGACACTCATCATAGATTCTCACTACGTGGGACCTTCGAGCCACTCGATGCTCATCGAGGATCCCTACTGCATGGGATCTCTGAGCGACTCAACGCTCATCAAAGATTCCCACTAAACAGTACCTCGACTGATGATTAACCCTCAAGATTGTCCCCCCACTTCGTCAGGACTACAACTTCCGTGGCACAGTTGACTCTAGGCTGTCACAAGAGATACTAGTTTGCAACTCTTCCCTGAATCTGCCTCCCTCATTGGAAGTAGAACAAAAACTCAAAGCGAACTTTCTCCTATAAAACACACCTCCTTTTCGCTGTGCCATGACCTTTTTTTGTCCTCCATACGGCTCTCCCGACCTCCTCCGATCAGCAGGGGGCACTTTAGGGAGCAGTACTGGGTGAACGTTTGGAAGCGAGCCCGAGAATTCCAGTTCCCTGTCATCCCCAAAACCATCGTCTCTGATACAACAATCCCCGTAGTTATCATTAGAGATATCGGCTATCGACTCATTAACATCTTCAGCTCGCCCATAAAAAAAAGGAGGAGGCGAGAGAAAAGATTCAATAGCATAATGAGGGCATACACATTAATGTTTAAAGTCAAAAAATAGGACCTCGGTCGCAATTGCCAATGGAAATGCCTATTGGTAAAGGGCCGCAACCTTTCCAATAGTCGTTACCATTGCAATTCAAACAGAATCATCTACTCATGGACAAATGCCTCATTTCGGCCTATTTATATATAGGCCTGCAAAAAATGAAATGAAAATGCAAAGCAAGGCCAATTCTCCAAGACACACCTCCTCATTGCTATATCGTAACCATCCTCCTCCAAGTAATGCTCTAGCCACTTGGGGCACAACTGGAAGCTCAGCCAAGGGCCTGCGCGAACGCATATCGGCGGCCTCGTCTTCAAACTGGTCTTTCCTCCACCTGCAGGCCTCACTCCTCATTAGGAAGGCCCATAGTCATACAACGGAAGCTCAGCGATGGAACTTTCAAACTCTCAACCATGGACGGAGCCGAACTCCCAAGGGCACGGAACAACTAACATCTTCACCTCTACTCTACACAACTTAGTGTACAATTGATTCACGCCTTCCAACGATGTCTTGCTTTCCTGAAATTTAAGGCGTTATAAAGACTACTACTACTAGAGTTGTTCTTAGAAATGATATTCAGTTTCCTATAACCCTTCCATGTTTACTCCGTGCATGACGTTCATGACCTGTTTGATTAATCCTGACAAACAGTTTGCGTGCGAACAATCGATCGCCGCATCGGCGCCCTGACCACAGGAGCCGGTGCCGTCTTCCGAACCTCGATCCAACATCGGGGCCAAATAACACTGGCTATGATCGGCACCCCAGGAATGGGAGCCGGCGACACAACTCGAGTCGCCGGCTCGCGGCGCGACCAAGTATAAGTAACCACGAACTCGAACCTTGGCCCTGTGCCGAGGCCGAGGATAAATCGTTCCGCGCCCAAGTCCCAAGCGACTTGGGGCCGCCCAACAGACAGTCGAGAGAGATGTAAATTTCTCCCCTGGCTACGGGTGTCTGTTGAATCTCGGCGCAGCTCCGAGACCGACATTAAATCATTTTCTTCCCCAAAGCTCTAAAGAACTTAGGTGCAGCCCACGGCCACGATCGGACCCTATGGGTTGATGATCCAGGATTTTCTCTGGTGAATAAACGACGCCGTCCTCACCACAATCCGATGAACGACGGGAAAGCCACACACTAGACGGACCGCATAACGCGACGTTATACGCCTTCGCTACACTTGGGATTAACCCTGGGCAACCCAAACACAGTAGGTGCTCAACTTGGCTTCGCAAACTATGGGTTTCCCGAGCTGAGGGAAACTTACTAGAAGCCTGCGCTCTATCACACCCCTCTGGAATAATTGACCCAGAGCACGGTACACAATCACACCCTTTTGGAAAAATTGACCCAAAGTACGGTCGCTTTTTTGTTAGGTGTAACGATAAGTATGCTTATGCAAGTACGGGACACCTGAAAACATAAGAAGAACATCCAAACAATTAACACAAATTGCGATATTTACCAATTCATATTTCATTTCTACACACACCCTGAATAGACTACATGTCTAACATTTCTTTTTTACGATGAGAGGGTGTACATAAAAACCGCACCATACCTTTAGGGACCAAAAGCGAGGGTCACACTCGCATATACTATCGGTCTACCTAACCCAAAGTATCTATAATTCCTTTAACAATTACTCATCCTTTTCTTTTCTTTTTCTTGTACAGGCTCGGCACTAGGCAAGTCACCACCAGTGATGGGACCCTTCCTTCCGGAACCGCTTCCTCCTCCTCTACTCTTCACAGGAGTAACGGATTCAAGAGACACTGATGCACGCCTCCCACCATCATCCTCGCCCCATTTTGATGTGCATCATCGACGGATTTCCGTTTTCCTAGCCTAGTTAGAGGCCCTCTCCTTCTCCGCCACCACAGCGGAAGGCTTCTCCTCAGACTCTTCCACCAGCCGGGCTTACTGATCTTTCACCATAGCTTGCCTTATTGGCGCACTTACATCAGGTATGCCCATCGCACGAGCACTTCGGCCAACCACAACTTATCCTCCTCCAAAGAGGCTCATATAATATGGAATCTCAAAGCCATGGGTTCTTCTATTTCTCTAAAATATTCCCGCTGTAACTCCAACCAGGACTCGGACGCTTAATGAAGCACGAGGGTAAAGCCTAGTGTCGCCTCCGCTCTAAGGGGGACCGTCCAACAAAAGAAGTAAATATTTGACTACTGAGGCTTCATCCCTCACATACTCTTTAGTTAGCAAGTGCTCAAGCTCGGGGGGCAGTCCCCCACCTATCTATGCACCAGCTTACTCACCGTAGGACCTGAGGAGGATCACCACCAGCTTCCGCGCTGGCATTTCCATTGCCACAACCTTTGGGGCAACCATACTAAAAAGGAACATACACCTCGTCACGAGGATAATGCAGACCCAAAACCTCGAGTCTCGGAAACTTCTAACCTCCCACCAATACTAGGAAGACCGGGCTAGAAGCCCGAACCAAAGGACAGAGAGAGCAATACAACCACCAGTTCCCCGAGGAACTGGAGAATTTAGACGAGTTCTCGGTACATGAAATAAAAAATTCAAGTCTCAATGCAAGTTTTCAAGTTTCTATAGCCGATTCATTGGAATCCCATGTCTCAACGCCCTGCCAGCAAACTCGTACTTAAACGCAATGTGAAGCTGACTTACACCCCTCGATGCAACAACTTCCTACCCACAAGCGAATCGAAGCGTCGCGACAACACCTAGTTTTAATAACTATGGCAGTGATTACCGGTAACCATCAACACCATTCTCGGGTCGGAAAAAGGTTACAACATAATTGGGTTGGAACTAATGATTCAACCGATTTCAGGCAGTTAGGTTGAAAATGTGGGCACTGCCCGATTCATCCGATTTCTGCCGACAAGCATGTTGCCTAGAAGTACTAGATCGACTCAAAGTCAAGATTCAGCCAAAAACTTCCGTGTATCTCGCCGCTCCTCCAAACACCCATGCCCATGGCCTTCACACTTCTCTTAATGTGAACTTCGCACCCAATAGGGTGCGAAATACGCACCCAGCAGGGTGAGAATTTCACACCCAGGATGCTTGAATTTCACACCTCCGTGGAGTGCGAATTTCGCACCCACGAGGTGTGGAATCTCGCACCCTCGAGGTGAGAAATCTCGCACCCACGATGTGCGAAATTTCACACCCTCAAGGTGCGAAATTTCGCAACCTCGAATTGCAAAATCTCGCACCCTCGAATAGAGAAATCTCGCACCCACGAGGTGCAAATTTCGCATCCCACGCTCAGGTGCGAGTTTTCCGCATGTGAAGGCTCCAGGCGCGAATTTTCTGGGTGTGGTCCCTATTTTACCTACTCTTACCTAACCCCTTCCTACTCCTTTCCTGTAAATACCTCATGACTTCACACTTCAAAAATGGTTGGAATTTGAGACCTTGGGACCTCAAGAGAGCTCCATTAATGGCATCTCCCATTTGAGGAAGAAGAAGGGAAAAAGTGTCTTTTTCTTAATATATTTAATATATGATAATTATGACATCATATATGAGGATGATGACATCATGCCATAGAGGTGACATCATATAGCCTTAAGGATGACATCATATAGCTTAACTATGACATCATCTAGCTTAAAGATGAATGTAATGAGATGTAATGGGATGGTCTCATACTTGTAACTTGAGTGATTAATAATATTCCAGCAACGCTTTAAAGTGGACATAGGCCTGTCACAAGGCCGGACCACTATAAATCTCTTATGTTATTTACTACTTTTCTTCTCTTGTCCATGCGACCAAATTAACTATTCCTAGTAATTGAAATCTTTGGTGTTTACGACATTTTTTGCCGTTAACATATATACTAAAAAATTTAAAATTCATTTTACTAAACCTAAAATTTTTTAGTGCTATAAATTTCTTATTTTCCTTAAATAAGTTCAAAGTTTAAAGAAGATGATGATGAAGAATAAAACAAGGCTAATATTGTTAAAGAGACGGCGTATGTAAAGTAATTTTTGGTATATGATAGTTTATTTTACTTTATGATGTATGTTAAGAGATTGTCGCTGTATAAATAGAATTAGCGTAAACATTTTATGTCCTACTTCATACATAGTTTTTGACTAACTATCAAAATTATTTTGCTGTAAAACTATGTCAGTTATTCTAGACATTTTCATGCACATGATAGATTGTTGAGGGCATCTATTTGGTAGGCACTATCAATTTTGAGTGGGTCATGCACAAGGACCATTTTATTGAGGGCACAGGGTAAGATAAACATTTTATGGGCCATGCACAAGGACTAAAAGCTATTTCTAGGAGTCAGTTTTGAATGGGTCGAAGCATGTTTAACGTCGTGATTGATCCAAGAATGTTGCTCAAGCAATGTATAAATAATATTGAGTTTTGATATGTCATTTGCATGTTGAGATAAATTATAAGGATTTTCTATTTAAATTTTCTTAATGTTTAATACTATTGACTCTTTCATTACCATTAATACAAGCTTCACCCTTTTGCTTCTCTTCTGCAGCTTCCATCAATGCCTGAACATTCAAATACAATGCTTAATTTAAAAATCAAAGTCAAAAAATAAGAAGCAAAGAAACACTAGCCAAGCTAAATTTTGCAAACAAACCCAATTTTTAGGCTTAGTTTGGGTGAACTGCCAAACTCAGTTCGAAAACTAGCCAGGTCAGTTTCGTATAAACTGTGCTAGGCACAATTTTCAAAACTGAGCCCAACCATGATCAGTTCTAGCAACAGATCTAGGCTCACTTGTTATAAACTAGGCTAGGCTCAATTTCGGCAGCTGAGCCAGGCTCAGTTCGGCCAGGCACAGTTTCTAAAAACTGATCCAGGCGCAGTTGATAGCAATTGAACCAACTGACCCAGCCTCGCTTGCTACTGTTGACAAATTAAGCTCAGCACTTTGACCAAGTTTTTAGGAGCAGAGATAATAGAGAGAATAAGTCATATTCTGGCATGAGGAGACCAAGTTTTTAGGAGCAGCTATTCTGGCGTAATAAGTAATAATTCAAATTTATGATCCTATTTTTAGCATTCTTGAATCTATATATAGGTAACTTTTTGTTTAGAAAGTCAGAACGAAAGTGAAAGTAATAATAATAAAAAAAATAGAGTTTTTTCCTGCTGTGTTCCTTCTTTGCTTTGCCTTATATCACTGTAAGACTATTCGTGGCTCCTACCGTGTTTTACTGTAAGACTATTCGGTAGTCAATACATTTAACAAGTTGGTATCAGAGCTGATGGCAAGTTACGGAAGCACGTCCTTCGGGAATATGCCGCTGCCTCGACTTACAAAGACGAACAGTGACAACTAGAGTATACAAATGCGAGCATTGCTCGGTGCACAGGATGCATGGGAGGTAGTGGAGAATGGCTACACGGAGTCGGAGTATACCGTTAACTACACGGCAGCCCAGTTAACCGCATTGAAAGAGTCACGTATGAAAGATAAAACGGCTCTTTATATCATGTATCAAGCAGTGGATGAGTCGGGTTTTGAAAAAATTGCCGGTGCAAAGACGTCAAAGGAAGCATGGGAGACTTTGCAAAAAGCCTACAAGGGTGCCGATCGTGTTAAACAAATTAGACTTCAAACTCTACGAGGAGAATTGGAAACCATGAAGATGAAGGAGTCTGAAGAAGTAGCCGATTGCATCACCCGAGTTCAAACGGTGGTGAATCAACTCAAACGTAATGGAGAGACTATGACCGATGTGCGAGTTGTTGAAAAGATCTTGCGATCATTAACCGAGAATTTTGAGAACATCGTCTGCGCTATTGAGGAGTCGAAAAATTCAGGTGAGTTAACCATCGATGAACTCGCAGGCTCTCTCGAGGCACATGAGCAACGCAAAAACAAGAAGCATGAGTCGCTTGAGGAAGCATTACAGGCCAAGGTGAAAATCAAAGATGAGGAGTCATTACTTGCACAGCAGAACCAAGGAAGAGGACGCAGCCGTGGAGGATTTAGGTTTGGTCGCGGGAGAGGCCGTGGACGTAGAGACAACAATTCCGAGGAACGGGGACAGTCGAGCGAACAAAGTTGGCATAATCGAGGACGCGGACGTGGAAATGGTGGCTGGTCGGATCAATCAAACATTCAATGCTATAATTGTGGAAAGTATGGACATTATGCTAGAGAGTGCTGGTCAGATAAGAAGGTTGAAGAAGATGCTAATCTAGTCGAGAAAGAGGAGACAATAGAAGAAGGTGTTCTGATGATGGCCTATAGAGATACCGACCAATTCAGCGACACAGTCTGGTATCTAGACACCGGAGCGAGCAATCACATGAGTGGGCACAAACATCTATTTATGGAGATGCAAGACATAGAGTGCGGAGAAGTATCATTCGGAGATGCTTCAAAGGTCCAAGTAAAGGGTCAAGGAAAAATTCGTTTTCTCCAAGAAGACGGTCGAGCAGTATTGATCGATGATGTATATTATGTTCCAGACATGAAGAATAATATTATCAGCATGGGGCAACTACTTGAAAAGGGATATCTAGTTATCATGAAAGACAGGTTTATGTATTTGAAGAACAAGAAAGGTTGATTGATCGCGCATGTGGAAATGGCCAATAATCGTATGTTCAAACTCAACTTGAGAAGCATACGAGAAAAATGCCTACAAATTGACCTAGAGGACAAATCTTTGCTATGGCATTTGCGGTTTGGGCACTTACACTTTGGCGGACTAAGAGAATTAGTCAAGAAGGACATGGTTCATGGGCTACCCGTCATGGATTATGTTGGAAAATTTTGTGAAGGATGCGTGCTTGGCAAGCATGCAAGGAGTACTTTCCAAAGGAAGGCGGGATATCAAGCACGGAAACCTCTTGAGACAATACATACCGACATATGTGGTCCGATCACACCTAAGTCATTTAGCGAGAAGAGATATTTTATCACGTTCATAGATGACTACACGAGAAAGACATGGGTTTATTTTCTGAAAGAAAAGTCAGAGGCTTTGGAGGCATTTAAGAAGTTCAAGTTGTCAGTAGAGAAGGAAACCGGCTGTTATATAAAGGCTTTACGATCGGACAGAGGAGGAGAGTACATGTCAACGCTGTTCATAAGGTTCTGCGAAGGGCAAGGCATAAAGCAGTTCTTGACTACAGCCTACTCACCACAACAAAATGATGTGGCCGAGAGGAAGAATCAGACTATTCTTGATATGGTGCGGTCAATGTTGAAAACTAAAGGCATGCCGAGGGAGTTTTGGGCTGAAGCAGTACAGTGTGCTGTGTATGTACAAAATTGTTGTCCACATGCAAAATTAGCGAATCAAACACCACAGGAAGCTTGGAGTGGACAGAAGCCAACTGTGTCACATCTAAAGATATTTGGCAGTGTGGCTTATGCACATGTACCAGATCAGAAGAGAACTAAGCTAGATGATAAAGCAAGAAGTTTGTGTTTATCGGATATGACACAAAGACAAAAGCTTTTAAGTTGTTTGATCCGATCGAGAATAAAGTAGTCGTAAGCCGAGATGTACATGTTAATAAAGAAAGTGCGTGGGATTGGAATAATCAAAAGGAAATAATGCACAAGGAAGAAAAAGCTGAAGCATTGGTTCCTGTACCGACATTTACACCTGCCAACCCATGCACATCCGATGACGAGGATCAACAAAGACAACCAAGAATGCAGACTTTGTAAGATCTGTACGAATCAGCACCAGAGATTCACTTAGTATGCCTTTTGGCAGATGCAGAAAATATTACATTTGAAGAGGCAGTGCGGAACAAGAAATGGCAGGAAGCAATGGATGAGGAAATCAAATCCATTCGGAAAAATGAAACTTGGGACTTGGTCGAGTTACCGGAAGGACATAAATCGATCGGAGTAAAATGGATATACAAGAAGAAGATGAATGCCCAAGGTGAGATAGAGAGATACAAGGTGCGACTTGTTGCTAAAGGCAATAGACAAAAGGCGGGGATCGATTATGACGAGGTTTTTGCTCCAGTAGCAAGGATGGAAACAATTCGACTTCTTATATCTCTAGCAGCACAGTTCCAATGGTCGATCTATCAGATGGATGTGAAATCTGCATTTTTGAACGGTATGCTCGAAGAAGAAGTATACGTAGAGCAACCACCCGGGTACATGAAAGCCGGCGAAGAGAGAAAAGTTTTGAAGTTGAGGAAAGCACTATATGGACTGAAGCAAGCACCGCGAGCATGGAATACTCGAATTGACACTTACTTCAAGGAGAATGGATTTATGCAATGCCCTTATGAGCATGCGTTGTATGTGAAAAAGAAAATAAATAAATTTTTGTTTGTTGCTCTCTATGTTGATGATCTCATCTTCATGGGAAATAATGAGGAGATGATCAAAGATTTTAAAAGCGCCATGACTCGTGAGTTTGAGATAACGGACTTGGGGCTAATGAAGTATTTCCTTGGTCTTGAAATCAAACAAGGAAAATCAGGAATTTTTGTGTCGTAGGAAGCTTATGCTAATGATATTTTGAGGAGATTCAAAATGGAGAATTGCAACCCAATTGCAACGCCAATGGAACCTGGTGCAAAGCTTTCAAAATTTGAGGGAGGAGAAAAAGTCGATGCAAGCATATATCTAAGTCTAGTCGGAAGTCTGCGATATCTCGTGAGTACAAGACCAGACATAGCATACAGCGTTGGCATTGTAAGTCGATTTATGGAAGATCCGTGCTACTCGCATTGGAAGGCTATCAAGAGAATTCTTCGATACATTCAAGGAACAAAGTCACTCGGGTTATTTTACTCGAAAACAAATGGGTACAGACTGATCGGTTATTCAGATAGTGATTGGTGTGGTGATATTGACGATCGGAAAAGTACATCCGGATATGTGTTTTACATGGGCGACACAACTTTTACATGGCTCTCAAAGAAGCAATCGATAGTGGCATTGTCAACCTGCGAAGCAGAGTATATTGCAGCCTCTTCCTGTGTGTGCCATGCACTACACCAAAAATGCCAATTTGGCAGTGCTCATGGCCGTATCAAAATCGATTTGGCAGTGCCCTGGACCATATCAAAAAATGGCGTCTCTGTTGCTTTGATACGGTTCAAAACCGTATCAAATTAATAAATTAATACGGTTTTAAACCGTATTAAATTGATAAATAGATACGGTTTTAAACCGTATTAATTTAGAAATTTGATACGGCTTAAAACCATATCAAATCAGCATGCGGGCACTATCCAACTTCTAATTTGATACGGTTTTAAGCCATATCAAATTGGTATGCTGGCACTGTCAACTTCATAGATCGATACGGTTTTAAGCCGTATCAATTGACAAATTTGATACGGCTTAAAACCGTATTAAACTGGTATACTGATACGGCTTAAAACCGTGTTTAATGCCTCACTCCTACAATGATAACAATGAATTAGATATGGCTTTTAACCGTATCAAAATCGGTATATCATATATGCAATATACAAAATCACTGCACCCATTGAAAAATATATACACACACAATAAAGAAGATACACTACACCCATATAACAGTATATAAAGAAGATATACTAAGCATAATTCGATTAATACATAAACCATAACTTCAGTTAATACAAACCACATAACACGGTATATACAAAGCATAATGTTCACAGTTCTTCCTCTAAAAAAAAGACAACAAACTGCAGTTGTCGAGCCCATACAACTCATGCTTGTTCCAAAGCCTGAAAAGAAATTAAAATAACAAACATCAGTTTAGTTTCGCCTCCACAACAAAAAGTTCTGATTTCACAACTAACACTAAATATGCACAGCAAAATATAATATCATTGCAGCTAAGCCTTACACAATAACAAGTTCTGATTTCACCTGAGCCTTACGGCTCAGTTTCAACTTCAGATAAAAATTGGCTAAAAAACGAATTCGAATAACTTCAGCACAGCATGAAAGCTTTTATAAAAAGCACTGGACTACATCATAAGTAACTTCAGATAAAAAACTAAAATATCAGCTACTTCAACATGAACAAATATAATAATTAATTAACATCGAAATCAAATGTATATGTGCATACACTTCCTTTGGTAAAGCAATTTAAGGTTTATAATAGATAACATCTTTATACCATAGGTTCAGGAAAAATCCTTAGTCAATTTGATTTTTCTATTGTTCTGAATTGAGACAGCCATACAAACAGAACATCAAAGGAATAATACATAAAAATGAGTCTATCCATTAAGTAGGATTGAGTGACGTAATTCTGGACCAAGATGTTTTATATAGACATTTAATAATACTAAAAAAAAAATCCTTAATCTTTTTTCTTAATTATGAATTTTGATGAAAAATTAATTACATTTTTGGAAAAAATGACATCTAATTCGCTCCCACAGGAGTGTATGTCTAAATTATAATCAAACTGAAAGCAAAATTGATGTCATTTCACAGTGAAAGGTTTAAGTTTTATTTAATTTAAATGTAAAAATATATCTTAAGTATTGATTGCTAAAGCTTGCAAAGATATTATACAAAGCCAATCACAAAAACCGGACAAATACATGTTTAGTGCTATAAACTTGTAGATATTTTTTCTTGCTAAAGCAGGTTTGAGCAACATACCAATATTTTTTTTTCCACAACAATACAGTTAAGCAGATAAGATTAGAAATGACACGTTTGATTTAACAAATGTAAATAAAAATAGTAAAGCAAAAGAATCTCTCATCCCATTTGTTTGTAGATCCACGCATCCTTCAAGTATATTGTACTTATTATATCAACATACGAATAATCTTCTTCCAGAGACTAACAAAACCAAATGACACAATATCTAATAGCCAGACTTAATTCAACAAATTCAATACACAGTTGATGGTACCAACTCTAGTAAACAAACTGCAACTTCTGCCAAAATGATTTTTTTAAAAAAGGTGGAAACTAGAGTAAGATTTCTTAAATGGACAATTAAAACTATGAAATTTTTAGAATGTTGAAGGAATTCCAAGTTGCAGTATTCATGTTTATACATCTCATTTGATTCTCATCTCTTCCCATAACGCCTAATTGAACCAGATTAGTTCAAATGTCTGAGAAAAAGAAATACGCAACCGCTTAAATGAAATGAAGGAACATAATATACAAATCAATTTCAGTAAGAAGAATTAGGTAAAATAAATAAATAAAAACCAAAAATGAGGAAAAAGATATATATATACGATAGTTTTGCCATTTCCTGCAGTAGAAAAAATGATATATATGATAGTTTTGCCATTTTCTGCAGTAGGAAAAATGATATATACACATTTAATTTATCTAAGCTGGATTGCAAACTTACTGAATATATTCAGCCACTCAACAATAATTTTAATACTCATTGACTCGATCGTTATACATAATGGTTGGTTCTTGTATATAGAAAAATAAAATTTACAAATTATGGACTGCATCCAGACGGTATCACAAATATTTTTCATTAAAATAATTTATCTTTTTCTTTTTATTTAATCAACCAATTGATTTTGACCCAACTTAAAGCAAAATTGATGGGGCCATTTTGTCCCATTAGTTTGGACAACAGTCTTTTCTGTTCTTTCACATGTGGCCTTTATACGTTTCTTGTTAATGAAACTTCAAGTTTGCCTTAACTACATTTGCAGAACCTAGCCTTATATATCTTTAAAAAACAACTAACATCAAATGTTTAAACTGCCACCCATCTGAATACATAATATCATAGTCAATGGAAGACCTTAATCTATCACCAACATCCATTAATTTGTCATGAAACTCATTATCCCCGATACTAGAAGAATCCACAACCGGTTTAAGAAGCACACTATCAAACTAAGTATCCACAAGTATACTATGCCCAACCCCCTAAAACAGGCAAATGGAAAGATGAAAAGATGAAGTTACAACAAAGTCCTAAAATTTTGGTAACACATATGTCAGTACAGTCAAATTTTCATATGGACAGATGTAGTCCAGGGTAGTGAAGTGTCAGCAAATGGTCATATAAATGCTGGTGCCGAACAAACAATGTATTAAGTTAGCTATAAATTAAAACCATGTACTAATACATACCTTGCTCTAATTATTTTATTCAAATATATTTCAAGATTCTGTGAACTTTCAAACAATAAGGTGGGTTGTATATTTTAAATAATCAGGGCAACAAAATTTGTAAAAAAAAACTTTTCCTTACCTCATTCATTACGTGCAATTCAATTCTTAGGATACAAGGTCATGTACTTCATTGTTAAGAGTAAAAAAAGGTACTTCATGAAAACATGAAAAGAAATGTAAAAGCATGTACCAGTACAAACATTGAAACATTACGTTCATTTCAATTCTCAGGTTATAAGGACATGCACCAATACAAACATGAAAACAAATAGCTTCAGTATTGAGAAAAAAATAATATCAATGTTCAGAATGCCAAGGATCCTCCCACCCAAAAAAAAAAAAAGAATTAAAAAACACATTTGAAAATTGTAAACAACACATGAACTCAAGCTGCAGGAAAATAACACAAAAATGTATCTCATATTTCATGAAAATTACTCCACTGAAGCACATTTAGATCTTAATTTTTTTGCAATTGATCGATTATCAACAGGACAATCTACAGATGATTTTAAAAAAAATCAACAAACAGGGAGGTTAACGACTTGGGAAAAGAAATCAATTGATTTTAATATTGCAGATGACGAATAAAAGAAATTAAGATGCACTGGAAATATAAAAATTGAACTACTCGCCTTTTGCAAAATCTTATGACTGTTAAGCGAATAAAGATATCTCGTTTATGACGACTAATTTTGACACTGAAAATAAAATTAATTTACGTTTTGCAGTTTATACCTGTGAATGCGAGATCCATGAAAAAATTGGATTTCGTAAAATGATAACGATATCAACTTACTATTAAAGGAGATAATGATATCAACTCAAATGAACTTACTATTACAGGTCAAATGTATCTCAATTCAACTTTTTTGTCCCTCGCAAAAGCTAGATTATTCTGAAGCTCTAATTCCTGCAAGTAACAAACCCATATTCAGACACCAAACATGTAATCTAAATTCAATTTGTTTCCTGTTGATACTATAATAGTCTAAGGTAGACATATTTATACATTTTGTTAAACGACTGAAACACTATAGAAGGAAAATCACATTTATGATATCACCAGAAGCACGTAATATCAAAAGTGTGTGAGTGCTTGTCATACAGTCCAACTTCAACTATATAGTGTAATCATAAAACAATTATTCAGACGGCTCAGTTTCGCTGAGCTTAACGCTCAGTGAAACTGAGCCGTAAGGCTCAGTTTCAGTTGAGCATTACGGCTCAATTTCAACTGAGCCGTAAAGCTCAGTTTCAACTGAGCCGTAAAGCTCAGTTTCACCGAGGCTCAGTTTCAGCTGAGCCTTAAGGCTTAGCGAAACTGAGCCTTACGCTCAGTTTCAACTGAGCCATGAAGCTCATGACAGGCATAAGTCGCTCGAAGAGTCCGCAAAACCTTCGGTAGGCCATGCTCTTCCCCTAAGTATGAAACCATATTCACATATTTTTTAGTAAAAATATAATCGTTCAGTTAAACACAATGAGATTTTCCCTTGACTTAAATAAATTTCTCCTACACATAAAGCCAATTAAATCTGCAAATTACATGTTAACAAATAACAAGTACGCATAAAATCCATGAAATCCGCAGATTACATGTTAATAAATAACAAGTATGCATAAAATCCGTGGAATCCTAAAACTTGGTATGGGAATCAACTTCGTAACCCTAGTTTGATGCAGTTTGAAAGAAATAATCATCGAACAAATAAGTATTTACCAGATTTGTAACCCTAAAACATCAAATCCATGAAATCCATAACGATTTACTAAACACTAACGATGTAACCCTAAAACTTGGTATGGAAACAAATAACCATCGAATCAAATAAGTAATTACCAGATTTGTAAAACTGAGAGCAGGAATTTTTTCTATTTCCAACTTTTTTCGATCGCAATTCGATAGAGGGCACGGTTGAGGGAAATTAGAAAAAAAGGGGGAAATAATGCGTGAGAGGGAAATGAAAAAAAGGGGGGAGCAAGTCTGCGTTGCCAAAAAATTTATTCCTAAGTTTGATACGGTCAAAATTTGGGCCAAATTCAAATTAGGCTCTAAGCCTTATCTAAATAGAAAGGCACGGCTTAGAGCCCTCTCTAATTTGATATGGCTATAGACCATATCAAATTTAGAGGATGGGGGAGTGACAAAATAGGCTTTGTGGTGTAGTGATGCAATATGGCTAAGAAAACTGCTATCCAAGTTACAGCTCCCACAACACGAGTCCACTGAGATACGGGTCGATAACAAGTCTGCGATCGAGTTAGCAAAGAATCCTGTTCATCATGAAAGGAGCAAGCACATAGATGTTCGTTTTCACTTCATCCGAGAGCATGTCAAGGAAAAAGATGTTCAGCTGAATCATGTAATGAGTCGTGATCAGGTAGCAGATATCTTCACTAAGCCATTGCCAAAGCTGTTGTTTGAAAATTGCATGAAGATGCTTGGAATAGAGGATGGTAAATGCTTGAGCTTAAAGGAGGGATTTGTTGACAAATTAAGCTCACAACTTTGACCAAGTTTTTAGGAGCAGAGATAATAGAGAGAATAAGTCATATTCTGGCATGAGAAGACCAAGTTTTTAGGAGCAGCTATTCTGGCGTAATAAGTAATAATTCAAATTTATGATCCTATTTTTTAGCATTCTTGAATCTATATATAGGTAGCTTTTTGTTTAGAAAGTCAGAACGAAAGTGAAAGTAGTAATAATAAAAAAAATAGAGTTTTTTCCTGTTGTGTTCCTTCTTTGCTTTGCCTTATATCACTGTAAGACTATTCGTGGCTCCTACCGTGTTTTGCTGTAAGACTATTCGGTAGTCAATACATTTAACAGCTACTAACTCTGCCTGATGAACTAAGCTGAGCTTATTTTCTTATAAATTATGAACAGGCTGATAAATTCTGAAATACTAAAGGTTAAAAGTATGAGTAGAAATATGATTATATGCAGAAATATCAAATATTAGCTGTGGATGTATGGGAATGTAAAGTTGATCACGTTGTTGGTCCATGTAAGCTTCTAAATACAAAAATATGGAGTGTATGGATCTAACCTGTAAAAGATATAGGAATGTAAAGTTGATCACGTTGTTGGTCCATGTAAGTTCTAAAGCAACATCAGGTCGAATCAAGTTATAACAAAAAAAGAGGCATGAGGCAAAACATTATTTTTCCTTGTTAGCATATTAACAAACAAACAAAAATAAAGCAAGCGTCAGGTTGTATTTCTATATCATTTATATGTACTGCCTATAATTACTCAATACAAAATTCCAACATTTAAGCAACGAAGTTAGGAAACCATGCTAATGAAATAAGACTTACGTGAAGAACACGTGTTCAATATACAATACATGTTCGATAAAATAGACGAGTAACTCTTCGCACAGATCGCGATCTCTAGATTGAGAACAAGTCTCTGTAGCATATTTGTACATTTTGTCCTTCTTGGACAGTCCATCGGATTGTCTTCATTTTAGAGATTTTTTTATAAATATATGCAGCAACCCGTCTCATCTCAAGAAGCGCGTGCTTTTCAACCTGATTGAATCATAAAAATTAGCGAAAGGGATTTTTTTTGCTATATCCAACATGATATCTGTGATAATAAGACAATTGTAGGACAAAATGAAAATCGAAAATGCTTGAACACCCGGTTTTTGATTTTGTCAAAATATGCGGCAGAGACTTAAATCTCGGATGACCCCACCACCATCCCATGCAAAATTACCCATATACCCCCTTGATATCTTTCAATTCTAGGGCTGCACACAACCCATATCCAACCCGACCCAACCCACCAACCCGAACCAACCCACATAAACCCAACCCAACCCATCCTAGTTCGGGTCGGATATGGGTTATAATTTGTAACCCATACTATATGCGGGTCGGGTTTGACATTTTGTTCAACCCAACCTCATTTTAACCCAACCCAAACCTATTTAAAAAAAACTAATTTAATATCCATCCAATTAAAATTAGAATAGTATAATCCTAGAATAATGTTTATGTATTCTATAATAAATGTACAAAAAAATATTTCATATCAATCCAAACTAGATAGAATTTGATAAATATATTTTAAAGAGCATTTTAATGTATTTTAAAATGAAACACTTGCTCAACTATGTAGTAAATTAATTTCATATGATATGTTTTACAATGAAATTTTAATTATATGTCTTGTAATGAATCAGTTATTTTAAATCCATTATGTTAGCTAAAATCTGATATATTATGCTGAATATTTTGATATAATTTTTATAAAAAATCCCTCATATTCTCATTTTTTATTGTATTCAAGTGACCCAACCCAACCTTACTTAACCCGACCCAACCCATACTTCAACCCAACCCATATCCAACCTCATATAGGGTCGGGTACGGGTTGAGCTACCTTAAACCCATACCTATGCGGGTCGGATAAAGTATTTGGTCTAACCCGACCCAACCCATACTTTGTGCAGCCCTATTCAATTCTACTGAATCGCACGTTTTACCCGGTTTTACACCCGGGCATAGCAGCATCGTCCAATGAAAATATTCACCTGTTGCAAGGCCTATTTGACCAAAATTATCGTGTAAATCAGTAGATTCCCTCAGCCTATCATAATCTTCTTTCTGCACATATATTTTATTCAAAGCTGCATTCACAGTAGATATGTTATTGCCATTGACGACAACCATGTAAGGTTTTACAAGATGCCAAAATCAAAATGCCAAAACCATAATGCCAAAATCCCAATAAAAATGAACTTACATGAAAACAAAAAATTACTAACAATTAAATTACTAAAAGCATCATAATGCCAAACTTCTTGTAAAAATTAACTGACAAGAAAACAAAAAAATTATTAACGATTTAATTACCAAAACCATAATGCCAAAATCTTTTGTTTGATATATCCATCATAATCAACTGTCCATAAATGAATAGTTCTAATGTGTGGCTAATAAAAGCAGGCACTGCAACATAAAAGTAAGAAAGGCTTATGTGAATAACAGAAAATAAAAAGGAAAAAAAGAATAATATTTCAATTGTCAATAAGGAACCAATTTACCATGTAACTTCTGAAGAAAATGTTGAATACCACGGAGTAATCTTAAATTGAATCCCTGTAAAATACTAACATTGTACTGCTTTGAATTATAATATTCAATTACACAAGTAGACTAAATAAATGAAAAGATATTGTTACATCAAATGTATAAAGGTTTGTAATATAAGAACAAATTAAAAGTTTACAATAAAAATATGAAGATTAAATAAGGCTCAAGTTTGGTTGATAAAATTGCTTTGAACATGATTAAACATCTAATCCAACATGTCAAGTGAGTAATATTTAACTGCAAATTATAGTCTAACTCAATTCTTTTAAATTGGTCATCTGGAAGTAATGGTCTACCATTTGCTGTTGAAGTAAGCTATTTGATCATTGAGTTAAGAAACTTTACTACACTAAAATAACACTGAAATTTAAGGTACCAAAACAAATTATTCAATTTGG
This sequence comes from Allium sativum, assembly GCA_030737875.1. Classification (NCBI taxonomy): domain Eukaryota; kingdom Viridiplantae; phylum Streptophyta; class Magnoliopsida; order Asparagales; family Amaryllidaceae; genus Allium; species Allium sativum. Next base: position 746,399,768 of record CM060921.1, read on the forward strand.
AATACTGACAAAAAAGCCACTTGAATGCAAATTACAAGTTATTTGGTCCTTAAAACACTATTACCATGCTACTAATCAACGAGATAAAAAGTTAAAGGACCATTTTCTTTCCAGATCATTTTTTGGAAGTTGTATTACATAAAAATAAATAATAATATGCATTTAGAAACAAGCAAGATGTAAATCCAATTTTCTAGCAGAAACCATTACAATACTAAAATATATTATTTGAATCAAATTATATTGCATAATTTATTACTAGTGAATATATCACATACATCACCAAACTGAATCATATCATATGGCGATTGCGAGAAAAGGGAAACAAAACATATATTATATGGTGATCGAACATAAAAAGCATGATTCAACCTACAACGAAATCAACATTGAATCTTTATATAGATTCAAATCTTTTCAACTGTTAAAATAGCTACAGCGTAAAACCTATTCATCAAGTGATCATTTACCTTTATCTATAACTTGCTGCAACTAGACATATATTGTTTAAATATAACAATGCTAAAAATTTATTTTCTTAGCTATCATCAAGTGGCACAAAATATTTCTTTTACAAAAATAAATGCACTATTGTGAATTAAACAACTCTCATCCACTACACCTGACAAATTTTGAAAAGCCAAAAAATTCTACAATTCAATTTAAATTGAATAGCCGTCAAAGTCTGACTTGAATAAACTAATTCTTCTAACAAATAACGTTGTTAACTTACCTCTTCCTATGTAAAATATATTGATAAGCCCAAATAATCAATTGGTGTAGGGTTAAATTCCTTTTTCATATTTGTAAACCTTAATCAAAATTTAGATCTTTTATATTTGTTATATGTTGATAATGAATATTACTTAATTATATTAATAATTAGTTCAATGATGAAAATTTGACAATTTTGTTAGGATTTAATTCATACTCGTTACATTAAAATTTCATTTTAGTTGCTTAATGTATTATTATTTTGTTAGGATAAATGATTGATAGAACTGAATATAAATTATTCATACATTAATGGACTGTCATTTTGAAGATGTGCAAAATTCAGGTAAAACTACAAAAGTATTAATGACAACATTGAAGAGAGTAAACTATAATTTTCAAATATTTTGGGAACTTAATGAAGAAAACTATATGAAGAGATTTTCCCTGATGCTCGTGAAATGAATGTATAAAGAAAAAAATTGAAGGGATTAACGAAATAATTGTGTTTTTACTATTTACAGTAACTATCTCGCTCATACGCTTACTCAAATATGACTAAGGGCAATTTGATTGAAGATCTCATTTTCAAAAATTCATTGGTAATTATATCAGAAAATTCAACTAAGACCCCTTATATCTCCACAGGAAAATGGGTATAGGGGTGTTAACAAGTTGATGCTCTTAAAAATGCAATCAACTAACAAATATGTAGCACTAGAAAATTTATAGTTATCACAGTGAAACAAGAGGAACAACATATTTGAGAATTAGACTAACAAGTTCATATACACAAGCAAACTGAAAAGGAGCATGAAAATTATCCACTCAAAAGTAAACCGAATCGACAAAATAGCAGTGCGTAAGAGATAATAGTATGTTAAAGATTCAAAACGTAAACAAATTACGCACTATACTTTCCCATTTACTCAAAACAATACCTTCAAAAGAGTGGATTTGTGCTTAGAATGAGCAACATAGATGGCTGCAGGCTCACTTTCGATAATAAAAATCAACACTTTAAGGAGAGCTTTGTTGCCAGATTCCACAAACGATATAGCACAAGAAGAAGACGGGACGTAAGCGGTTGCAGCGGAGGTTGTGATGGGAGAAGTTAGGGATTTTCCTACTTTCATAAAATGGAGGAATGTTCTAAGCGGATGAAACATGGGTTGTGGTTTATAAGTGCAGAACGAATTTCGAGGCAGAAGGGTGTTAACTCGGATGATTAAGAGACGGAGGTAGCGATAATCGATAACCCTAGAATATGATTTTGATTTTAAGAAGAATTAAACCGGTGACAGCTGAAAGCGTGAGAAACATGAGAGGTACAATATAATATTAAATGACAGTTTTATCCACGGCACTTCTTTCTACTCACGAGATTCCTATATTTCATAACGCAAATAACCGTTGTAACACCTTCTAACAAAAATAACCATTAGAAATTTATAACAATTAGAACTGTTGCAATTTGAAACGAAAAAAGTGTTATAAAATGGTCAATTTGGTGTAGTACAAAATCAGCCATCTCAATCTCTCTAGTCATTTCACCATGCTTGTCCTCAGTCACCAACATTCATCATCACCTGGAATAATCTTCTTCTCTATCACTTCATCACAAATATACTTCGACCATACCATCCAAGCCTGTTACCCAAACTATAAACTAACAAAAAAACTAGATAATAGAAAAACAATTAGTATCTTATATCTCAGAGTTGTTTATTTTTAATTTCAAGCAGGCTAGTAAAGCCAATTAATATCCTATATCTCAAAGTTGTTTATTTTAAATATACTATATCACCGAACTTTTTTTTTACTGGTCTTTGATTTTTTTTTTTGTTTCTCTGCATATTATGCTAGTTTTCATTATTAAATGTTTACAAACATAGTTTTTTCATTACTAAATGTTTATAAACATAGTTTGTTACTAGTTCTTTCATGACATAGTTTACTATTTATTTCAATTGTTTCGTTATTATAGTTTTCAATACTTTTGTGGATCGTTTTACATAGTAAATAGAACACCATTGATTCTCGGCCTTTGTATTGTATTGTCTGCATGGCATTGTGCAGCACTATGATTTTCGTTATTATAGAATTGATACACTGTTGTTCTCTCGCTATTGTCTACTAATATCTTTTATATTTTTACGAAAAATAAATGCATGATATTCTAGGAAGTTTGGGTATACGTTTAGAAATGTGAAAATGAAATGAACAAATAAAAGTGGATTATTTCAATTTAAGGTGTAGGAAAAAAAATATTGAGATATCCAACTATACAACAAGTTACCAAAAGAGAAAATACCATAAAATTATATTAATAATGAATGATCAAAATTGGACAAAAAATGGATAATGTGCAGAACTTGTTTCTTTTGCGTTAAATTCTTCAATGCTTCTCTTTTCCTATTATAGACTGCCAAGTAAATATATTTTGCTCAATATAGATACTGATCACAATAAAATATAGGCATAAAGAAATCTTCGAACAAAATCTGCAAATCTTTACTAATTCCCATTTGTTCGTGTACATAGTCGTATATATGTAGAAACAAAGCCGTTTACTTCACACCATTACTGCACAATCCCAATGGACAATAAGAATAGAGATAAACTAATGGGTTACATCGCCATTGCTGCAATACCCGTAGCATTAATGGTATACCTAATCCTCCATAAATACGCAAAGGCTTTATCCAGCTTCTCAACCAACTTGCATTTTCTATCGATGACATTTCTATTGTCGATGCACAACGTAGGATGACAACGGTCGGACTACATATAAATCCTCTAGCAACAACTTCGCAGAATGAGTTTGAAGAAAAATATAGAGTGGTTGTCCACATAAATTAAGGAAAGAACGAGACATGCTCTATTTGCTTGTCGGATTATGGGGAACCAGAGAAGTTAAGGGTTTTGAGCACAAGTTTCATAAGGAGTGCATTGATAAATGACTTTGTATAGGGTTGTTTTCGTTTTGCCCTATTTGTAGGGCACCAGTGATTGCCCAGGGAGTAGACAATGAAGATCGTTTCCATATTATCATCATCCATGACGTCTTTATGTTGAAGTCAATGTTGTATCCCTTATCCCAATGACAATAATAATCGGAAAACCATATTATGGCAGACGCAATGTTGACTTCGACATAAAGACGTCGCAGATGATGATAATATGTAAATGATATTCATTGTCTCCTCCTTGGGCAACCACTGGTGCCTTACAAATAGAGAAAAACAAAGACAACCCTGTACAAAGCAATCTATCAATGCACGCTTTACGAAATTTTGTGTTCAAAACTCTCAACTCCTCTAACTTCACATAATCCGACAAGAAAATCAAGCACGTCTCGTTCTTTCCTTGATTTATATGGATGACCACTCTATGTTGCTCTTCAAGCTCACCCTACGAAGTTGTTGCTATAGTTTCTACATGTAGTTCGACTGTTGTCATCCTACGTTGCACGGCGACAATATAATCGTCGTCAATAGAAAATGCAAGATGGTTAAGAAGCTGGTTAAAAGCCTTTCTTTACATATTATGTGGAGGATTAGGCATCCCATTAATTCTATGGGATATATGGCAATGGCGATGTAACCCATTAGTTTATTTCTATTCTGATCATTCATTGGGATTGTAGTTTGTTGTATTGATTGTGTAGTAATGATGGAAAGTAACCAGGTTTGTTTCTGTATATATATGTATATATATATATGCGATTATATACATGATCAAATGGTAATTAGTAAAAATCTGCATATTTTATATGAAGATTTCTTTCTACTTATATTTTATTGTAATCAGTATTGTACTGAGCAAAAAATATTTACTTGACAAAAGTGAAGCATTAAAGAAAATATTTTATTATAATCAATATTGTATGGTTATATACGTTAAAAAAAAATTTCTCCACCTTAAACTGAAATAATCCACTTCTATTTGTATAGTTGTATACCTCAAAAAAAATTCCTCCACCTTAAACTGAAATAACTGACTTCTATTATATAGCTGTTGTAACAACCCGGAAAATCTGAACCAAATTAAAATTTTTAAATTGGCTATTTTAGTAGATTTTAAATATTTTAAATAAATATTTTAATTAATAAAGATGAAAAGTAAGTTTGAATTGACGTTTGAAAATGAATATAATTATTTCTAAATATAAACAAGGCCTGAAATGGCGCGGTAGTTTAAAAATTTGACTGACTGTACCAAGTGCAAAACAAAACGGGTTTTAGTGAAACCAAAAATATTTAAATCTGTTAGTGAGTATCTTTCTAACGAATCTGAAAAATCGAAGTTTCGTAGCGGGAAGCAAAAGTTATGGCCAAATGAATTTTCAGAAAGGTCGCTATAGTGTTTATATAGCCCGTGAAAATGGCTATTATGCAAATGACCTCAGAATTCGATGAAACCACTTTTATTGGATCCGGGATGTCAAATTATTGCTAGATTTCAAATTTTATAATTTTTGAAGCTAGTATGTGAGCGTGGCAAAGTAAAATGTGTTTGATCGATTTCTATTAAATTGGATCGACTAGAAAATGGCTATTTTTTAAATGGTCTCAGAATTCAATGAAACTAGTTTTATTGGGACCGTATCGTTAGAACATAGCTAGATTTATTTTTCGGGAATTTTTAGAATTAGTATATGGCCCCGACAAATTGAAATGTACGTTCAAATTAAATATTGAATGTTTTATATTTAAATTTGAAGGAAAACTAACTGAAACAGTCGAACGGGCCTACGAAACATATCCCATTGTGTTCGGAATGGGGGTATTTGGGTAGGGACGACAGTCGTTGGGTTTGGATTGGAGTTCGTATGAGATAAGGGGTATTTTGGATTTTCAAAATTTATAAATATAAAACAAAAATCATTGGTCAACACCTTTCTCTCTCCCCGATAAAACCCTCTGACCTGCGGCGGAAAAAGCTCCAGGCTTCCCTCCCCGATTCCTCCTCCCACGTGCCACTATAGCCAACACCCCAGTTGGGAATTTTGAAGATCTACTTCCCAGCTTCAGATCCATACCAGATTCAACCCTTATCGTGCAGTGTTTTCTTCGAATCGCCCCCTTGAAGTCGTGCGATTTTAGCCTCCGCCAAGCCCAGGAACGGCCGTCGAGTTCATCGAAGAAGGGACCCCCAAGTGCGCGCCTCCTAGCTCTCCAACGTGGCGAGGTCTGATCGTCACCACGCTACACGCTTTGGCCAGAAAATCCAACCCTAGTTTCGAAAGAATTTTGAAGGTAACGGCCTAAATTATATTGAACTATTTAATCGCACTTTAAAGCGCTACGGTTTTTGATTTCACTGTAAAAATCATATCTTTTTCGTTTGTTGATGAAATTCAGTGAAACAAGAGACAGTAGACTCGTGTGGACGTCTTCTACATTCTAGGAGAGACCGCATATTTTTCTAAGCCTCCTGCTATTTTTGGTGGAGTGGAACACAATGTGAGATTTCTGAATTATAAACAATATGGAAATGATTATGTATAAATTATATATTCGAAGCATGAGTTATATAAGCGTTGTACACCTCGTGTATAAGCGTTGTATAAGTTGTATGTTCGATGTGTAAGTTATATATGCGTTGTAAAAATTATATATGTGTTGAATAGAATTAAAATATGCTTATATATATACACGCTCCTCGTCCACAAACCATGGACGATATTTGTTGGTTGTGATTGGTGTGAAAATTGGTTGATAGCGAATGGTTGATTAGAATTGTTTGTGGTTGAAATTGATTGATTGTGGTTGAAAAAAACCCGTTTGTGGTTGAGAATTATTTGGTTGAAACCACATAAGATTAGTTTGTGGAAAAGAAAAAAAATATGCCGCCTGCGTGCGAACTAGATGCGTGAAATCCCCATTGTCATAAGCTGCGAGGCTTTAAGGTAGAGCGAGGAGCCGTACTAGGGACGGCCCCGGTTTTAACTCCCCTGCAGTTATGCTGCCGAAATTTTGAATAGTATTCATGTGTTAGAATTATTTTCATGCGTTGAAACAATATTCGTGTGTTGAATAGAAATTCATGTGTTGAACGAAATTCATGTTTTGAAATAAATTGTTTTATAATAAAAGTCATATTTTTATCATCTATATGAACTATATAAATAGTCGTGTTTTGAAATAAATTGTTTTATAATAAAAATCATATTTTTATCATCTATATGAACTATATAAAATAGTCGTGTTTTGAAATAAATTGTTTTATAATAAAAATCATATTTTTATCATCTATATGAACTATATAAAATAGTCGTGTTTTGAAATAAATTGTTTTATAATAAAATTCATATTTTTATCATCTATATGAACTATATAAAATAGTCGTGTTTTGAAATAAATTGTTTTATAATAAAAAACATATTTTTATCATCACTATAAACTATAGAAAATATTCATGTGTTGAATGTTGAAACGAAATTCATGTGTTGAATGTTGAAACGAAATTCATGTGTTGAATGTTGAAACGAAATTCATGTGCTAAATAGAAACTCATGTGTTGAATAGAAATTCCTGCGTGGAAATAAAATAAACAAAATTCATGTGTTGAAATAAATGTCTGTTAGATAAAAATATCATTTTTATCAAATGTATGAAAAGCATATGGTTTTGAAATCGAAGAATCGATTATATTTATATACAAATATAAATACAATTAAAATAAACCGAATAACGAAGCTACAGTTCGTGTTTTGAAACTGTGATTTCAAACGATTCGTGCGGGAGATCCGACCACCGGATTTTCCCGAAACCGAAACTGTTGGGTTCGCCTTGGAAATATCTTTCCGACGACACCCACTTTGTGAAGATCCAACGGTTGGATTGTCTGGAAAGTTTAATTCAAATCTGAAGAAAAACAGCCCCAGAATCGATTATATATATATATATATATATATATATATATAATGCTGCAGTTCGTATTTTGAAATCGAAACTTCAAACGAGTGTACCGGGAGATCCGACCGTCGGATTTTCCCAAAACTGAAACTGTTGGATTCGTTTTGAAAAGATCTTTCTAATGATATAAATTTTTGGAGATCCAACGGTTAGATTTTCAGATATATGTAAATCAAATATAAAGAAAAACAGCGCCACGACCGCGTTATGGCCAAAGCGTCGTTTGAATGAAATGGCTATTTTTAAATAAATAAAAATAGCAATAAATCGTTATAAAATATTATAAACGATATGGAATGGAAATAAACCGAATTTACCCTGTTTATTGAATATTTGATGGTTGAATGTGAAATTTATAAACTAACTGGTGGTTAGCTAAGTTGGATGGTTTCCTGGGTTTTGATCTGATGTTGGTTTCGGCCTTCGGGGTTAATATTTGGGAAATCGTTCTCTTACTGATTTACGGTTAGTGACCGATGAATTGGAATAAGGCGTATGTTGTGTTTGTGTAGCACTTGTTTATTATATACGCGAGTTGCTCAGAAAGACTGAGTTTATCCCATTCTGAATAACTGAATCGACGATAAGAAATCGATGATGAAGACGGTGATTGAAGACCGGAGATCTTCACCTCGGTTGGATGATAGCCGATGTTCTGATTGGGAGGCATCCCGAAATATGGATAATGGGTGGTGATCGTCCAGACGTACGTGGAGATCGATGGCTATGCGAGGCATATAGTGCCTCTGGTTTCGTTCAGACCCAGAACGAACTTGTAAATGGACTGTGTGTCTGACATTGGAATTCATTCTGTGTGATTGATGGCATCAGTTGCATGGTATGAATTGCATGTGTGGCATGCTAAGATGCAGTGATCAAGGCTTTTGTTGAAAAGCAAAGTCTTGTGGTTGATGATCAAAGCACGGCCTGTGTGGCATAGCTTTGTGTATAACGTGAATTCGCGAGTCTCACACCCCGGTATGAACCAGAAACAGGAGAGGACCTCAGGGAGGGCATGCGTTTCCTTCTAGCTAGAGGTGGTGTCAGTGCTTAAACTGGCTGACATGTATATTATTTTCACCTGTGTGGTTGTTGCTATTGCGAGGCGCCTCGGATATATTGGTGACTATGTGAAGCCGATTGGGTCATTCGTTGGCTCATTTACGCCCCAAAGGGCGGGGAAACGTAGTGTTCAGGCATTTTAATCCACATCGGTGGACCAACCCTGTCGCTCCAAGGGTCAATGCGTTCTGATCCTGAGACTCGGGCTAGACAGTCTCGAATTCGGTAAGGACTATCTTTTGCCTTGGTTCATGATGGAAATCCAATTTCCAAATGCGACACCATGCGGTTTTGATTGTATATATATGGCGACATGATATATGCTACCCATGCTGTAACAACCCGTATTTTTGAAAAACATGTTATAACATAAATCAAGGCAGAATTAAACTGTAAAATCTGAATCAAGGGAAACGGGCTGTGCCATTGCGTTCGTCTCGGAAAAATACGCGAAACAGGGTCCGAGTTTTCGAAAATCGGAGTCCGTATGACCAAGTTATGGCCCGCCAAAGTTTTCAGAAAATTACAAGTTCAAAAACAGTTCGAATTTGAATTTAGAATTCAAATTCAGCCAAAACAGACTGGGCGGGAAAACTCCCGCCCAGACAGGCCGACAAGGGGGTCGACACTAGGGTCGACCTCCCCCCCAACCAGGTCGACACCAGAGTCGACCTGGGGGTCGACCTCCCTGGTCGGCCAGGTCGGCCTGGTGCACTTAATTGGGCTGTTTTGACCTGTTTTGTTGGTTAGTGACGGGATTTGATGGCTCGGATTGGATCTAGGGTTAATCCTATGGCTAATACTATCCTAATCTTGTATAAAAAGACCCCTAAGCCTAGCCTAAATCACCATTATTCAACCCTACAACTAAACTATGTCAAATTTGTTCCTCTCATGGCCTCTACTCTCATGCTAAAATTTCTAAGTTTATTTATATGAGAGATTTTGAGTTCATACAAGTGTTTTCAAGCTTGTATGAGTGTTCTTAGTTTGCATTCAAGTCAAGTTGCAACATTTCTATTTCAAAGCAAGGGTTTTTATCGATTTGGCTCAAGGGTTTTTCATTTGGAGCTTTCATATTTGGGTCTTTTTGGTGATTGCATTAGGGCTTCGTCTCAATCTTTATAATAAATATTCATTTGTGTCTTCATAGCATTGTAAGCCCTTTTCTACTTTCTTTTTGAACTATAAAGTTAAATGAATGATGATAGTTTGGGTTGATCATTATGATATGCAAGTTTGGTTGATCATTATGATATGCAAGTTTGGTTGATCATTATGTTATGCAAGTTGGTGTAATCATTATGTATGACACATGTTGCTATGTTATGCAAGTTTGGATTGATCATTATACACATGTTATCATGTTATGCAAGTTAAACTTGAGTTTGTGAGCTTAAAGCTTCAAGCTTTATGTTAAAGGTTGCATTTTGGCAACATGGAAGTTATCATATCCCTTATGATAACTTGCATGTGAGGCTAAATGCGAACTTCTAGCAACTTCTACATGTCATTTATCACCATGTATTACTTATATGCTAAGTTTGGTTTTATGCATACTTTTGAAGCTTAATAATGCAATATGCAAGTATATGAACATATGTACATTTCATGTGCCACCATGTTAAACTTGTGTCTTCAACACCTTTTTGTCATGATTATGCCAAGTTCCCTATTTTATCCTTTATGCGTTGATGCGATTATGTAAACGATGGGATTACGTTGGGGTTGGGTAAAATTATGACATGAACATGATTTTTATAACATGACGTGATATGTTAGCTTGTAATTATGTTTTGGAAACATAATGGACATGACACTTAGAAAATATAAGTGTGGCCAACTCGAGGTTGGGTTGAGTTTGTAGCATAAATCTACCCGGACCCGCCCGGCTTAACTAGTGGCTACAAACAATAAGACCCAATGTGAGAAGTTGGTCATGTTGTGCTCGAACCCGAGGTTAGACCAAGTTGTGGTGTAAAGCTACCCAGACCCGCCCGGCTTAACTATTAACCACAACAAGGTCTAATGTGAGAGGTTAAAGCACATTAAGTTAATTAATGCCTCCTGATTAGGGTTAAGTCATGGTCCACTTAATACTTAACCAATTTGGGCTTGATGGGTTAATCGGGGTTAAGTCATGAACCTTGGGTACACTTAACCAATTTAGTCCACGTTTGGATCGGGTTAACCACATTTAACCCGTTAAGAAACCCTAGTTGCGTGGTCCTTTTCAGCAGTAACCCTCTTGATAGTATCATAAGACCCTAGGGACTAGGCTAGGGTGGGGCACGATTATTGGGCTGACATGTAAGCGACCAAAACGACGGCTGAGTAGGTACGCCGGTGTGGGTCCAGGCGGACTATGGTCGTGCACATAGTCCGGAGTTGGAAAATCAGGCACGGGTACCAGTAGATCTAGACTGTGCATACTTGATTTGTGTCCGAGGTAGACACCCTAGGACTTGATACACCCTAGGGTGGACTTAGTGCGGTTTAACTACATTTCATGTTTGGGCCGTATGACACCGACACTTGATGAGTTAGGCTTATAGTGAGCTGATCAATTAGTCCGTGTAGTTGGACCTTGATTTAGGTCACCTCATGATATTGGGCCAAGCTTGGGCCAAGGGATCAATTCTTGTTTTTAATTGACATGTTAGTATACTAGTACACCCGTGGTGCAAAACTTAACCTTGATTATGCGATGACACCTTTATCTATCTTGTTAGTTAATCACCATGCCAGTATGTTGTTATCCTTATGTTCATCTCAGCTTCTCATGCTAGTTAACTTTACTAGCTCATGGACTGATAGTAGTTAGGGCTTACCAGTCTTTTTGACTGACCTGTTTTCTTTCGCCTCTTTTCTTCCGTTTCCCCCCTCTCAGGTCCTCAGGGTGGGAACATTGGAGCTTAGCTTGGATCTTTATAGCTTGCTTACTGGATTTGCTCATGTACAGTTTTGGACATTGAGCTAGCTATGGTTTATCACTTCACTTTGGGGATAGTACTTTATGTATTTCAGTTTATGCTTTTCTCTAGACTTTGTTTGTTGGAAAATAATGATCAAGTACTTTGTTGTAACGTGACTATGGTTTTGAAATGCTAGTTTAATCCGCTGCTTTATTTACTCTGTTTTACTTATATGTTCTGTCTTGTGATATCTGCATGCATGTTTACCTTGTTTAACGCCCCTCCAAAGCCAGTGTCCTTGCTAGAGTGGCACTAGCGGAGGTGGGGTGTTACATTTGGTATCAGAGCATAAGGTTTACAAGATTTGAGCAAAAGTGTTTTTGAAACTTACCTTTTGAAAAACTATTTTCAAAACCCATTTAAGTATTTTCCAAGAAAAGTCTAGTTATTTTAAAAAGGCTATTCCCCAAAAGCCATAGCACTATCCTTCGTTTCTTCGTTTTGAATCTATCTTTTTCCTTTTTTAGTATGGCCGATCTTAACCTTCCCGAGGGAGTGACCATTCCCGGATGGTTCCGGAGGTACTTGGAAGCTAGGGCGAACGATGTGGGCCCAGCAAATACCCCCAATATAACTGAGGTTCCTCCTCCTCCTCCTCAGAATCCGCAAGCAGATTTCGCTAAGATTTGCAAAGACTTTAAGGCGATGGGTGGCAAGAACTTTATTGGGATGGAGAATTTTGTGGAGGCAAGAAATTGGTTGAAAGAAACTGAAGATCTCTTCGCCATCTTTGATGTGCAAGATCATAGAAAGGTTTTATTGGCAGCATGGTTATTAAAAGAAGAAGCTGCTTATTGTTGGGAAGTCACCAATACTACGAGGCCTATAGAGACTTGGGCCGACTTTAGGACAAGATTTGGGCTTAAGTTTCTATCATCAGCTGAGGCGAATCTGCAATTGGAGAAGTTTATATCTTTGAAGCAAGGGGACATGACAGTGAGGGAATATGTGAATGAGTTTAACCAGCTCGCCCGATTCGGTTTGGACATGGTTAATACCCCCCAGAAGAAGGCTTTACGCTTTGCACGAGGGTTGAATGAGCCATTACAAGGTTTAGCCCTATCTCATATACCTATGGTGGCCACTTTCGAAGGTCTAGTAGACATGGCATTGCTTCAAGGAGACGATAAGAATGACAAGAAGGAAGTCAAGGCTAATGAGACTCAAGCCAAGAAGACAGACTCCAAGTGGGGAGGAAATCAGAGCAATCAGAACAACAAAAACAACAAGAACAACAAGGGCAACAAGGCCAAGACAAAGGACCCAAGAAAATGCAACTACTGTGGGACTGTTGGGCACATAGCTAAAGACTGTAGGAAGAAGAAGAGGAAGTTGGACGAATGCTTTCATTGTGGAGAGACCGGACATTTTAGCAAGGATTGCCCCAAGAAGCAAGGGCAGAATCAGCGTGCAGGACCTTCTGGAGGGCAAGTGCATGCTCTCAACACTGCTCCAGCTCAGGAACGAGGTAGTATTTCTGTAGAAAGTCTTGTTTATATTTCTGATTTCCCTGTTCGCACCTTATTTGATTCTGGCGCATCGCATAGTTTTATTTCTTCTGACATTGTTGAAAGTTTGCACCTAAGTACTAGTCTAGTTGAGGATCCCGTTTGTGTCTCAAATCCAATTGGGGGTTCCGCCCATCTATCTATGATTTGTGTGGATTTGAAGATTTCTATCTTGACCGTGGAATTCACGTGTAATGCTTATGTTCTCGGGTTCACGGGATACGGGTTGATCTTGGGCATGGATTGGTTGTCCAGTTATGGAGCCATTCTCGATTGTGAACATAGGGTGGTGAGGCTCATGACTCGCCTCGGTAATACCCTAGAAATTTCTTGTAACCCTAGAGGTCCCGTCATGCTATGTTATCTTGAATCTCTTGACTCGTCCATTAATGATCTGCAATCTGTAAGGGTGGTCCGAGACTATCCTGATGTCTTTGAAGAAGTTAAGGGGTTACCCCCTAAACGAGAGATAGATTTCCGCATTTATCTAGTCGATAATGCCAAGCCAGTATCATTGCCCGTTAGGCACATGGCCCCACGAGAAAGAAGAGAGCTCAGTAAGCAAATCAAGGAGCTGCTTGAGAAGAATTTTATTAGACGAAGCATTTCTGAATGGGGTGCTCCGGTGGTATTCGCTACTAAGGCGGATGGTTCGCTTCGTCTATGTGTTGATTATCGAGAGTTGAACAAGCTAACAAAGAAGAATATGAGGATTGATGATCTCTTTGATCAGCTGGTTGGTGCTTCTGTTTTCTCTCAGCTCGATCTAGCTACCGGATTCCATCAGCTTAGAGTATCTGAGGATAGCATTGATAAAACTGCGTTTAGGACTCCAGATGGATTCTTTGAATGGCTTGTTATGCCATTCGGTTTGACTAATGCACCCGCATACTTCATGGACTTGATGAGTAGGGTGTTCAGGGAGTTCCTTAACAAGTTCGTGGTCATCTTCGTGGATGATATTCTGATCTTCTCCAAGGAAGAGGAAGAACATGCCAGACATCTCAAGGAAGTGATGGATACGCTTAGAGCGCATCAGTTGAAAGCCAAGTTCTCCAAATGTCATTTCTGGAGAAGGGAAGTTCGGTTTCTTGGACATATAGTTTCTAAGCAAGGCATAGCGGTGGATCCCGCGAAAGTGGTTGTGGTTCAAGATTGGAAGACTCCTAGGAATGCAACCGAAATAAGAAGCTTTCTCGGTCTGGCGGGCTACTATAGGAAGTTCATCAGGGACTTCGCTAAGATTTCGGCCCCTCTTACTAAGTTGACGAAGAAGAACTTAGTCTTTGCATGGGACTTGGAGTGTGAGCTTGCTTTTCAAAAGCTCAAAAGAGCCCTTACCTCAGCTCCAGTTTTGGCATTACCCGATAGTGGTAAGATGTTTACCGTGTACACAGATGCATGTGGCACGGGGTTAGGTGCTGTTCTGATGCAAGAGGGAAGAGTGATATGTTATGGGGGTAGGCAACTTAAAGTTCATGAGAAGAACTATCCCACTCATGATTTGGAGTTAGCAGCGATCGTCTTTGCACTCAAATCCTGGCGCCACTATCTTCTAGGCGAAAGGTTTGAGTTGTATACTGATCACAAGTCACTCAAATACCTCTTCTCGCAAAAAGATCTGAATCTAAGGCAGCAAAGGTGGATGGAATTCTTGGCATCTTATGACTTCGAGATAGCTTATACCCCTGGCAAGGGTAATGTTGTGGCAGATGCACTAAGCAGAAGGAGGTTGACTTTGAGCCACTTGTTCATTGAGATGAAGAACTTAGAATTCTTGGCAACCTTTGATTTCACGGCGGCTGTTGAGTCGATGACAGGTTCCTTAGCATCCCTTGAGCTTAGACCCACACTTCTTGATCAAGTTGGGGCTTCGTAGAAGGAAGATCCATAGATAGTCGAGTTCATGGACAGGTTGATTCGTGGTGAGACATCTAGCCACCTTACTATATATACTATTGATGATAAGGGTTGGCTAAGGCGTGATGGAAGGCTATGCGTTCCATAAGTAGGAGACTTGGTGCATAAAGTTCTTGAAGAAGCACATCACTTGAAGATGACTATACATACGGGAAGAGATAAGATGTATAGAGATATGAAGCGCATTTTCTTTTGGGCCGGAATGAAGAAGGATGTAGAAGAGTATGTTTCAAAATGCATGGTGTGCCAACAAGTGAAAGCCGAGTCAAAGAAACCAGGTGGGCTATTACATCCATTGGAGGTCCCGCAATGGAAGTGGGAGAGTATTTCTATGGATTTTGTGGATGGATTGCCTAGGTCAAGAAAAGGGAACACGAGCATATGGGCCATAGTTGATAGACTTACGAAGAGTGCTCACTTCATTCCAGCAAAAAGCAAGAGGACCGCATCATGGCTGGCATCTATTTATCTCCGAGAGATAGTTCGGTTGCATGGAGTTCCTTCTAGCATAGTTAGCGATCGTGACCCAATTTTCACTAGCCAGTTCTGGAATAGTTTGCAAGAAGCGATGGGTACGCGATTGAATCTGAGTACAACCTATCACCCCCAGACGGATGGCCAAACCGAAAGGGTGAATAGTGTGCTAGAAGATCTCTTGAGGCTTTGTGTTCTCGACTTCGGTGGTACTTGGGAAGACCACCTTCCTCTTGTAGAGTTTGCGTATAATAATAGCTACCAAGCTATCATAGGGATGGCACCATTTGAAGCTTTGTATGGGAGGCCGTGTAGGTCACCATCTTGTTGGTGGGAGACAACATATAGGCTTATACTTGGGCCCGATATGATACGAGACACATCCGAGAAAGTTGAATTAGTGAGAAGTAGGATGAAAGCGGCCCAAGATAGACAGAAATCCTATGCTGACAAACGAAGGGCAGATTTGGAATTCGAAGTGGGAGACATGGTTTTCGTGAAGGTTTCTCCTTTGCGTAATGTGGTACGTTTTGGAGCAGTAGGGAAGATGGCACCAAGGTTTGTAGGACCCTTCCCTATCATAGAGAGAATTGGAAAGATGGCCTATAAGGTGGTATTGCCCGAAAAGCTAGCCGGAGTGCATAATGTCTTTCATGTCTCGCATCTCCGAAAGTGCCTACATGAGTCCGCTGAGGTGGTTGAACCAAGCATTCTTGAGGACATTGAGGTAGAGAAAGAAGCAACCTTGAGAAAAGCGTCGATTCGTATCTTGGGAACAGAGATCGAGAAACTAAGGAATCGGGAAGTCAAATTAGTGAAAGTTCAGTGGAGTGAAGCCGATGAAGATGCAACTTGGGAAACCGTGGAGAAGATGCGTGGGCTTTATCCATTTCTTTTTGAGGGTACATTCTCGACCTCTTTCCTAATTAGCGTATCTTTCTTTTTATCCGTGTTTATCCTGTTTATCTAATTATCTCGTTAAACTTGTCATGAGAACCTTAGGTAGAAACCCTTTGGATGAAACATGTATTTGAAACATGTTATGCTTGATGGTTGCAAGTGTTTGCACGTGGATGCATGATACACATTAGGCACTAAGATCGGCTCACACACTTTCATTTTGCATATGCATGAGTGCTTATACTTATTCATGGATGAAACTTGTTATTCTATCACGTGGATGTTGCATATGGATGAATGTTATGTGCACTCATGTAGAGACTATAAGTTATGTTAGGAATTTGCATACATATGGACTCATTTCACTAACATACTTTGCATTAAGGAGGTTTACTGTATCAGTAACCGCCTGATTTTTGCATTAGATAAGTACATATACACACACCTTTGCATATGATCATACAACATTTAGAATCCTTTAAGGACAATGACTGCACGTGGATGATGTTTTGAGTAGATGGATGATGGATGGTAGGATACATTATTCCTAACTTGGAGATTTCGGGGACGAAATCCTTTAAGGAGGGGAGAATGTAACAACCCGTATTTTTGAAAAACATGTTATAACATAAATCAAGGAATAATTAAACTGTAAAATCTGAATCAAGGGAAACGGGCTGTGCCATTGCGTTCGTCTCGGAAAAATACGCGAAATAGGGTCCGAGTTTTCAAAAATCGGAGTCCGTATGACCAAGTTATGGCCCGTCAAAGTTTTCAGAAAATTACAAGTTCAAAAACAGTTCGAATTTGAGTTAAGAATTCAAATTCAACAAAAACAGACTGGGCAGGAAAACTCCCGCCCAGACAGGTCGACAGGGGGGTCGACACTAGGGTTGACCTCCCCCCCAACCAGGTCGACACTAAAGTCGACCTGGGGGTCGACCTGGGGTTCGACCTCCCTGGTCGGCCAGGTCGGCCTGGTGCACTTAATTGGGCTGTTTTGACCTGTTTTGTTGGTTAGTGACGGGATTTGATGGCTCGGATTGGATCTAGGGTTAATCCTATGGCTAATACTATCCTAATCTTGTATAAAAAGACCCCTAAGCCTAGCCTAAATCACCATTATTCAACCCTACAACTAAACTATGTCAAATTTGTTCCTCTCATGGCCTCTACTCTCATGCTAAAATTTCTAAGTTTATTTATATGAGAGATTTTGAGTTCATACAAGTGTTTTCAAGCTTGTATGAGTGTTCTTAGTTTGCATTCAAGTCAAGTTGCAACATTTCTATTTCAAAGCAAGGGTTTTTATCGATTTGGCTCAAGGGTTTTTCATTTGGAGCTTTCATATTTGGGTCTTTTTGGTGATTGCATTAGGGCTTCGTCTCAATCTTTATAATAAATATTCATTTGTGTCTTCATAGCATTGTAAGCCCTTTTCTACTTTCTTTTTGAACTATAAAGTTAAATGAATGATGATAGTTTGGGTTGATCATTATGATATGCAAGTTTGGTTGATCATTATGATATGCAAGTTTGGTTGATCATTATGTTATGCAAGTTGGTGTAATCATTATGTATGACACATGTTGCTATGTTATGCAAGTTTGGATTGATCATTATACACATGTTATCATGTTATGCAAGTTAAACTTGAGTTTGTGAGCTTAAAGCTTCAAGCTTTATGTTAAAGGTTGCATTTTGGCAACATGGAAGTTATCATATCCCTTATGATAACTTGCATGTGAGGCTAAATGCGAACTTCTAGCAACTTCTACATGTCATTTATCACCATGTATTACTTATATGCTAAGTTTGGTTTTATGCATACTTTTGAAGCTTAATAATGCAATATGCAAGTATATGAACATATGTACATTTCATGTGCCACCATGTTAAACTTGTGGCTTCAACACCTTTTTGTCATGATTATGCCAAGTTCCCTATTTTATCCTTTATGCGTTGATGCGATTATGTAAACGATGGGATTACGTTGGGGTTGGGTAAAATTATGACATGAACATGATTTTTATAACATGACGTGATATGTTAGCTTGTAATTATGTTTTGGAAACATAATGGACATGACACTTAGAAAATATAAGTGTGTCCAACTCGAGGTTGGGTTGAGTTTGTAGCATAATTCTACCGGGACCCGTCCGGCTTAACTAGTGGCTACAAACAATAAGACCCAATGTGAGAAGTTGGTCATGTTGTGCTCGAACCCGAGGTTAGACCAAGTTGTGGTGTAAAGCTACCCGGACCCGCCCGGCTTAACTAGTAACCACAACAAGGTCTAATGTGAGAGGTTAAAACACATTAAGTTAATTAATGCCTCCTGATTAGGGTTAAGTCATGGTCCACTTAATACTCAACCAATTTGGGCTTGATGGGTTAATCGGGGTTAAGTCATGAACCTTGGGTACACTTAACCAATTTAATCCACGTTTGGATCGGGTTAACCACATTTAACCCGTTAAGAAACCCTAGTTGCGTGGTCCTTTTCAGCAGTAACCCTCTTGATAGTATCATAAGACCCTAGGGACTAGGCTAGAGTGGGGCACGATTACTGGGCTGACATGTAAGCGACCAAAACGACGGCTGAGTAGGTACGCCGGTGTGGGTCCAGGCGGACTATGGTCGTGCACATAGTCCGGAGTTGGAAAATCAGGCACGGGTACCAGTAGATCTAGACTGTGCATACTTGATTTGTGTCCGAGGTTGACACCCTAGGACTTGATACACCCTAGGCTGGACCTAGCGCAGTTTAACTACATTTCATGTTTGGGCCGTATGACACCGACACTTGACGAGTTAGGCTTATAGGGAGCCGATCAATTAAACCGTGTAGTTGGACCTTGATTTAGGTCACCTCATGATATTGGGCCAAGCTTGGGCCAAGGGATCAATTCTTGTTTTTACTTGACATGTTAGAATACTAGTACACCCGTGGTGCAAAACTTAACCTTGATTATGCGATGACACCTTTATCTTTCTTGTTAGTTAATCACCATGCCAGTATGTTGTTATCCTTATGTTCATCTCAGCTTCTCATACCAGTTAACTTTACTAGTTCATGGACTGATAGTAGTTAGGGCTTACCAGTCTTTTTGACTGACCTGTTTTCTTTCGCCTCTTTTCTTCCGTTCCCCCCCCTCTCAGGTCCTCAGGGTGGAAACATTGGAGCTTAGCTTGGATCTTTATAGCTTGCTTACTGGATTTGCTCATGTACGTTTTTGGACATTGAGCTAGCTATGGTTTATCACTTCACTTTGGGGATAGTACTTTGTATTTCAGTTTTTCAGTTTATGCTTTTCTCTAGACTTTGTTTGTTGGAAAATAATGATCAAGTACTTTGTTGTAACGTGACTATGGTTTTGAAATGCTAGTTTAATCCGCTGCTTTATTTACTCTGTTTTACTTATATATTCTATCTTGTGATATCTGCATGCATGTTCACCTCGTTTAACGCCCCTCCAAAGCCAGTGTCCTTGCTAGAGTGGCACTAGCGGAGGTGGGGTGTTACACATGCCGTCTATGATTGATATTTATGATTGTTTATAAAATCAGAAACTAACTGGAAACGAGCTAAGATGGGTGGTTTCCTGGGTATTGGTCTGATGTTCGTTTCGGCCTTCGGGGTTAATACTTAGGGAATCGTTCTCTTACTAATTTACAGTTGGAGTCTGATTAAGAATTGAACGATAAAGTTTACATTTCAAGTGATTTTATTTTACACGTATTAAGCATATCTTAGTCGATATAAGGTAAAACTCTTTCCTCTGGTTTGCGTTGCATTGTGTGATGGGACTTGAGTCTTATATCGGCTTCATTTTTATAAAAAGCATTGCGATGTTTAAAAGATTTACTTATTTTAAGCACTGGCAATCCGGTGGAGTAAACCCGTTCCACGAAAGTGGTGTGGTCCTGCGATTAGCCAAATTATATAATGTGTTAAGTAGATTTCTCATACCAGTCGCATGACTGACTCGTAGTTTGTTTCACTTGCAAACTCAGGTGCCCCTTTTTCTACACGGGCAGCCTTGTATTCAGGTTTTAGCTGGCTCTTTCTGGATAGCTGGAACTGAAGATGGATTCTATCATCTATCTCTTTTTATGCTGTTCAGCTCCTATTGTACTTTGTTTCCGCTGTAGACATTTATGTATGGCTGAACTGTATTTGTACTAAGTATGATCCTGTATACTGCGTAACTCTTATGATTATGTTTATCCAGTATATTATTTGTACATTATCTGGTGTATTTATTTATTTTTGTTCTGCTGTTATCTTTTTATGCGTTATATTCCAAAGATTACCCTTGCCACCGTCGGTACGGGGTTTGGGGTCGTCACAGTTGTATACTACAAAAAAAAATTCTCCACCTTAATTCTCTAAGTTCAAAGAACAAGTAGCTTAGGATGCAAGGAACATCTAATATAAACAAGAAGACAAACAAAAATGTCGACTGAGCTACAGAAGACATCTGGGAAACATAGATATGCGAAGTAGAGACCTCAAATATTCTAGGAGGGGATTATATATATATATATACACACACACACACTCCATCCACCCATTTTGTTAGTCAAGCGTCGAATTTTTGCATTCATGGCTCAGTTAATGCGTTCGATTAAAAATATATATGCTTTTCTGACTACAACATTCTTTGACTGAAAATGACATCCTTGACTATCAACCCTCATCATCCACAGTTACTGATACCCTATGTTCGACTTCTTATTCCAGCGCATTATTTGGGATATTTTAACTGGTCTCCTCCTTTAATTTTTCGACGTTCTTCTTTATTTGGCATATACATGTTATGATGTGGAAATACAAAACATTTTGAGAGAGCTACCACAAACATGCTTTATTGTAATGTCAAATAAAAAGCGTAACTTAAAGGGACTACATAAAGTTTATGAAGTTATAATGATCTGAAAAGAGTAAGGTGCTTCATTGTAGTGTCAAATAAAAAGTGCTTTTGATGCTAAAATGACATTTTTTACAAATACAATTTTGTTAGGCAACACTTTAGACTTTCAAACGATTGATAACAATATTTCAATAGAAGATGGAAATCAAAACCGCATTTCAATCTCTTCCAGAATCCAACATCTGAAACCCTACAAAGAACAAATTAGTGTCATGAAACACAACCTCTTAACAAGTATAATGTGCTAACAAAAATTCAGCTTCACAAGCATATGCTTAATACACTTCAATACACTTTTCTCATATACATGGTTTTTCTCAAATAACATGTTGACCCAAGTTATATTGGAGGGAGCGACAAGCAAACACACAAAGGCTTATTCTAAAATTCAATAATATATCGAGTAATTGCTCATTATAAAACAATAACATCTTTTCATAACCAAAAGTCTACTGCAACAAAAAATACCTTTTTATACACTAAAATCCATAGAAGGATAACATATGAAATTACCTCGATACCGCACCATTCTTACTTTTTTGACAAAAAAATGTTCTTGTGCTGCTAGCAAAAATCTTTGATATTATAACATTGCAAGTTAGATGCTCATATTTTTGAAGAAGCACCAGCAGCCAATCCACAATCTCATCAACCAAACCATCATCAAAGCGGTGGCAGTAGAAAGAATAAATAGTTCTATCCCTTCTTGTAGTTGTGATTACTTAGTCTTATTAGATTATTTTGTAATTGAATTTTCTAGTTAGAGTAATTTAACTATATTTTTGTATTAAAAAAATGCTCATTTGCAGATTGATAATTCATACGTTCACACATATGACACTTTCAAGAGTGTTATATAATTGTTCAAAAACCTAAAATGTTGTCTATTTTCTCATGCATATTAAGATAGAAAATTGAATTAATCAAAACCCTTGGAAAGTCTCATTTGTTCATTTTCAATCTTGTTGAAAACCATTTTCAAATTTAAAACTCGTCTGCGGAAGTTTTAAGCTGAAATAACAAAAAAAACCATAAGATGCAGGGTCTCCCATAAAACAAATTTACAGGCGCACTTAAGCTGAAATAACAAAAACATAGCCAATCATTACCAATTTACCAAATTCATAAATTAACAACTTTCCTATGTGAGCTTTAAAAAATGTAGGAAGATCAGTGCAGATCCTTTGATTTGAAAAAGAAGAGAAGCAAAATGATTATTTTTCTAGGGTTAAGTATTTATTAAAGATTCACTACACTGCGTTCATTTTAACATCACAACAATTAAGAAACAAAAACGTAATACAATCTACAGAAAAATAGTTTATACCATCAATACTATTATTGCATATTACCTTTGCCAGAGTTTCGATTAGCTCACATTTAAAAGTTAGCGTTATGTAAATAAATATCGCCAAAGAAACATGGAGGTAAGATGGTTATAGGAGAATTGTGGAATTCTTATGCAGGCCTCCTTCCCAATCATCCTTTTCCATTCTCATATACTCATCATCATCCCATGTTTATATCAGCTATGACATAGTAGTCACAAAATTGCAGTATGAAATCAGATCCAGATGAAGGGGGGGAAAAACAATTGGAAAAAGGGGCAGGGTTGCATCAGAGTCATGGAAGTGGACAACAATGTGCGACTGTAATATCAGAAGATGTTATCACGCTTATTTTCCTTTTAAACAATCATCATCATCTGCAATCGACTCCGTTGGATTGAAAAATGAATGAAATACCCAAATGACAAACATAAACAGCAAAAAGTGATGTTATTTTAAGATAGACAATCAGATGCTGCAGGCGGCTGCTAATAAAATATAGCATTAAAATTAAAATGGATTAAGGAATCGAAGAGACTGTAATGGGAAGTGTGATAGCGACGCTAGGGTTGGAGGAGGAGGAGGGATTTTATAAGCGGGGGTAGGGATTAAGGCTTTGGTTCAGCGAGGCTTGCTACTGGGCCAAGAATTGCCGTAAATTTTATAAATAGCGGTCTGTCATAGATTTGAACAGTAATTTAGCATTACCGTACATTACCAAGATGACCGATTATCATTTCCGAGTAACATTGATCGATATATTAGTATAATCAGTATGATAACGGTTATTTTACCATTTTTTAGGGTAAAACATTGGTAATAATTTTTTCAAATCAACAGCAACAGTAATTTATCAGTCGAATTACATTAAATATGTTGTATTATAGGTAATTGGTAGCAAAAAGACAGTTAAATTAAATTGTATTATAGGTAATTGGAAGCAAAAAGACAATTAAATTAAATGTTGAAGAATACAATAAACAAACTCAATGGAAAGAAAACACAAAAATATGCAAGAATACGCTTTGGCCCTTCAGCTCCTCTCTTGAAGCTTCATACTAAACCGAAGCTAATCTAATTTGAAAAATATTCAGTCTGACCCAAGTATTATAATAAAATAACACCTGAACTGGTTTGTAAATCAGTGTGAAAAAACTCAAAATAACACCGAACCGCCCCATTATATACTTTTTAACAGAAAACCATTAGCAAAACTCTTTGATATCATAACATTCCAAGTTAGATGTCCGGGAATGGATTTCAACTATGAAAGGGTATGGGTCAACACACCGAATCTATACACATCTTGAAAGAATATACGGGAGGCTACATTAATTTGCACCTCAGCTACTCAGAACCGCGACATCCCTTACCGGATATCGCCGAATATGATAGCCATGGTTGACAAACAACCATTGGGCCTCGAAAAATACAAGAAGATGGACATTAGATATGAGATGACCATACCCCAATGGGAGTGACTCATATAGCCTTGCAACATGTCCCTACTTTAGTCATATACTGGTTAATGAGGCTAAATGTCATGTTTATCTTATAAATAGTATAATATCTTGGAATGCAAACATTGTCTTCAAAGGAAGTATGCAATGTCAGTATTCATTCATACTACTTCATTCTGGGCCTGAAATAAATCGATTAACATCATCGTTAATCATCTCCGCGACTATTTCCATTTTAGAACCCTTTAACCGAATTGAGGTCCCACTCAGTCTCTTCGAAAAGACAAATTGAACATTGCACCTAAATTTGATAGTTGGTTATTTAAATATTAAATATATAAATAACAATAATCCAAGGATTTAAATATACGTGTGTGTGATCTCTTCTTTTTAGAAGATCACACATTTTTGTTTTCAAAAAAAAATATTAAATATAAAAATAATAATAATCTAAGGATTTAATTTTCTCATAATAATCAGCAAGCCTCTTTAAAATGAATCTTCATAAAATCACATTTTATAATATTTATTTGAAAAATTCATATACTTATCTCGTAATCTAAGTATATTTGCAAAACATTTTATTTTCAATACTACGAAAATATATTCATAACTTATAGGGCGCGACTATTCACACCCCGATTTGCACTTCTAGCCAACAAAACTAAAAGCCGCTAAACAGAGTTCAGTTTCGACAACAATTTTATCAGCGTCTCGAAAGAAGGTGTTGTTAAACACGTTTTAAATATGGACAAATGCTGACATTTCATACTTATGCCCAAAAATTTAACGCGGGTAATGAAATTTCTTTTTAGCCGCCTTCCCTTCTTATCCTCAAACTTCATCCCTAAAAAATATCAATAATCTTCTTCACCCTTATATTCTGCATATTATTCTTCATACTAATTTTTTGGATCTTATCTCGGTTAAATCGTTCATAATTTGTTTTTTCCTTTATACATTCTAATCCGCTCATTCATTTTTTACTTGAGATTCCCAAATATAATGATCTACCCTAATTTTCCTTCGCCAATATTCTTCCAACCATTGTTTCAATTCTACTACCGCACCATGTAGATTACCACTTGAATCGCCGTTTGGAGCACCAATTCTATTACCGCACCATGCAGACTACCACTTGAATCACCGTTTGAAGTACCAATAGATCTGTCGCTATCAAGATCCGGATGATGAATCAGTAACTTGTATTTTCAGATGTGATTTTAATAACAATTAGAAATTTGATAGTCTATACATCCTCTGGACTTTGATTATTTCAGTTAGTGTTTCCTGAATCGAACTTCAAATTTATAAAAGCTTTCTAATTTATACATTCAGTATTATTCAAAAAAAAAAAGAGTGCCCAACGACCCTATGGTGTTAGGCAGCATGTACCGCAACTAAGAAATAGAGAAAAACTATGTAAACCACAGAAAGTAGTAATTTATCCAAAAAGCAATAAAGGTAGGCAAAAAACTATAAGTAATTCTCTTCTACTTAGCTTGTCCATGCTTTCATAGTTCATAAATAATTGTTCAAGGTAAACAAGAAGATCCGTCCTGTTAGGTTGTTGGGTTACAGAGCAACCAAGAGGTTTTACCATGAGCTATAGCAAGCTTGGCAAGTGATTTGGAAGGAGATAGCAAGATAAAGAGCTTCCAATTATAAGATAATTAAGAGATGCATGCTACCTAAATTCATAAGCTATGTCTACTAAGGATACAAGTAGGGCTTTATGTAGAAAAAGAGTCCATATTCATGAGGTCGAATGGCGAGGACTTCAGTATCAATTGAAGAAAGATTTAAGATGTTGGTGCAATTGTAAACAGTATAATACAAAATGTAAGCACTAGTAACATTGGGAGTACTTCGCTGAACTTAATATTTATGTTCCCTTCACCATCATTCAAAAAAATCATATGATATTTTCGTTTTTTTCATCTACTGACATCAAATAAGGTAACAAGTATTTGGCGATTGATTTAACAAAGTGTGCGTGGCAGGCTAACTCTATTCTAAGTTCATCAGAAAAATCCTTTATACGTGTGTCTCACCAATACAATAAGTTAGCTACTTATCCCTTTCACATCTTTCAATATTTTATGGTGTATAAAGGAAAATTTTCATATCGTATCCTTTTTACTAATGTCTCATTTCATGTGTAATTTGTTAAACTACCAATTATGCAAATATATGTTCATGTCCACCTTTCGTCTTATATTTTTTATTTAAATATTATGTTTACGGAAACTATTATATATAGTACTTACATCACCATTATCAAGCTTTAGTAAAAGACATTTTTAGTTTGTTGGACTCCATTTAGGATGTCACGTGCTTTAGGCCCTCTTTATAACTAAATGTATACGTAATATTAACATTGTCGAGTTATGTTTAAAAAAAAATACTTCAACCTTTTCAATTCATCAGTTGTTGTTTTAACTGTCATTTTACAATGATTTATTATTCATCATGGAAAAGTTATGGGTACACGGCATGGACTTCACTGACATGAGAACTAAAATAACAGACGTGAATATAGGAATACGAAAATTTATCCTTTTTCTCTAGTTTGTAGATGACGTTTGAGGTAACTATGATCAGTTTGATTGTTCTTGTTTGACTAAACAAGTTTCATGTTGTAAACTTTAATGTTTTTGAGGAAAAATAATAAACGAAATTTCAAATAGTTGATTTATAAAAATCCTGTAACAATAATTATGATTTACTTCTACTAATGCTTGAACACAAGCTATATGAATTTTTTTGATCACAGTGTAGAAGCTGAACAATTTGTAAATATAGAGTTTTAGTAAATGGATGTTAAAGGCGAAGAAGTTGTACCATTTGTAAATATATAGATTTAGTAAATGAATGTTAAAAGTGCATAAAATTTCCATTGAACTTGAGAGTTTGTGTACGATTTGAAAGAGTAGCACAGAGTGAGCACTACACAACAGAGTGTAATTAACATTCATCAGAAAACGTGAATGTTAAATTAAAGGAGTGTTGGGTAATATAGTGCTTTATATTTGTATACATTTTTCATACTTGCTACCATGTATATTGACTTCCGGTTAGTTTTCATACATGCATGAAAATGTTTCTATGATATATCATGAATATTAATACAGGTGTCGTCACTTCCTATTTTTTGGTTGATTTCTGTGATGTCTTTTTAGGGCGTTGCTCCATTTCCTTTGGAGCTTATTTTTATTTTGGATCTTAGTTGGATTTACTTTTGTGTTTATATCCTTTTCTACATGTTTTTTCCTTTCAATTTAGTAATACACTCTTAATATCTTCTGCTTATCTTTCACCATGCTTTACTTCAGATTTCCAACTGGAAGGTGCAAATACACAATCAGCAATGCACCAAAATTTTCTTCAAAGTTATAGGAAAGGATTAGATCGTCTCTTATTTATCTACAAAACATCAAGGCTCGAGTTTTATTTCAAGTCGTGATTACCATGACATTGAAGGCTATATTGTTGAAATTCCGAAAGAATTGAAAGAAATAAATTTCGTCCCACATTGGAAAAATAGTGGGCTAATGTTGTGTACATATATAGAATCCTCATTCTCTTAAATGGCCCTTAGGGTCAGGTAATTTTGTGCGAGAGGGAGGACCTATATCTGATGAACACACACGCGCGCGTGTGCGTCTCCTGCCCGTCCGACCGAGCCGAGCCAAGCCGAGCCGGGCCGAGTCGGGTTCGGGCTCGGGCTTGGGCCTTGGATAGAACCATATTTTTTCACCGAAAAATTCAGCAATTTCTTAGGAATTAATAAACGGGTGCGACCTGTTAGGAGACAAATGGGAGCGACCCGCGTAGAGCAAATGGATGCAACCCATTACCATTCGAATTCAAACAGTAATGGGTATAAACCAAACGAGCGGAAAACAGACGGATGCGCTTGTTCCAAAAAGATGCGAATAGGCTATATAAACTACATGATTCTAATCAAATCGAATTAAGTCATATTCCCTTTCCTCTGTCATTTGCTCTCTCCTTTTTTCCACTGCTGCCATTATCATTGTCCTACATTATCGCTACAATCTCGAGCAGTCTTCGCGTCTATTGTATCCTGGGAGGCTTCGACTGAAAGTCTTAAGGACACCGACACGTTTCAGGCCTCAGACGATCTTAGTATTTTACTAATTCTTTCTTCGATTCGCTGTTATACCGTGTACAGTATTCATATATTGTGTTTATCATTTCGTGAGAAATTGAGACAAACTTTACTGAATGTTTGTGCTGTTGACTAACTTATTTTAATTAAGAATAGTCATACTTTGTTGTAGTCTGTTTTGAATACAGAACATACAATATCTTAAGACTTTCACTGTTTTTGAAAAAACAGAGATGGCAATAGAGCAAATGACGCTCAAAACTGGCAATTTGAACAAACCAGGGTTGTTCAAAGGAAAAGGTGATGATTTTCTGAGATGGCAGAATCAGATGTTGTTCTATCTCACCACCCTTGGTTTGCAGAAGTATCTTGAAGAAGATGAACCGGTGCTGCCTACACCAGGAAAAGCCAAGGATACAAATAAGCATGATGGTCCTTCTATTGATGCGTGGAGGCATTCAGACTTCTTATGCAGAAACTACATCCTAAACTGCCTAGATAAGGTCCTGTACAAAGTGTACCAGCCTATAAAGACTGCAAAAGCTCTTTGGAATGCACTGGCTACAAAGCACAAGACGCAGAATGTGAGTTCGAAAAAGTTCATCATTGACAAGTTCATGGACTATAAAATGGTGGACTCAAGTGCAAGAGTTACAAATTATTATCCAACAGATGGAAGCAGAAGGCCACAAAGTTAGTGAATCATTCCTGGTTGAAGCAATTACTAGAAAATTGCCACCATCTTGGAGGGACTACCGTAACTACTTGAAGCACAAAAAGAAGGAGACATCCTTACAAGACCTCATCGTCAGATTAAAGATAAAGGCAGATAATCGTGGAGTCACTCAACCTAAAAGTGAAGAGGCGCTTGTTGCTGAAGGGTCAAAGAAGAACGGACACTTCAAAAACAAAAACAAGAAAAGGAAGGCGCCAAAAAATAAGCATAATAACTAAAAGAAATCCAAGAAATTCAATAGTGAATGTTGGGTTAGTGGCAGGACTGGTATTCAAGCAAAAGAGTGCAGACACAAGAAACAGAAAAATTCGGAAGCATATGTAGTGGATAACATGGATATCGATGAATCCAATTTTCAGGAGTTGTGACCGAATGCAACTTGATTCAGAATTCTGCACAATGGTGGTTGGACACGGGTGCTACTAGGCATGTATGCTTTGATAAGTCAGTTTTTTCAACCTACACCAAACTGGATCAGGATGAGAAACTCTATATGGGCAATTCATCATTTTCCATGGTTGAAGGCAAAGGAACAGTCACCCTCAAGTTTACTTCTGGGAAGACTATTAAATTGAATGATGTCCTTCATGTTCCAGGTATCTGCAAGAATCTGATTTCTGGATCCATGCTTTCGAAGAAGGGATTCAAGGTGGTCTTCAAGTCAGACAAGATGGTTCTGTCCAAGGCAGGAATCTATATAGGAAAGGGTTACTTATGTGATGGCCTATTTATGGCAAATGTAGCTATAATCGGCAATAATATGTATTCTGATAATGCTATGAATAAAAAGGAAGTTTCTTATATCGTTGAGCATGAAACTTAATTATGGCATGACAGATTAGGACATACTAATTTCCGGAAAACGAAAAAACTTGCAAATTTAGAGTTAATTCCTAAATTTCAAGTGGATAAAAACTACAAATGTGAGACATGCATAGAAGCAAAAATGGTTAAGAAACCATTTCAGACTATTGATAGAAGTACTGAACCATTAGGAATGATTCATACTGATTTATGTGATTTCAAAAACTTACCAACAAGAGGTGGGAAAAGGTACTTTATCACATTTATTGATGATTATACATGATATTGCTACGTATATCTTTTAAATAGTAAAGATGAAGCAATAAAGTATAAAGCTGAAGTAGAAGATCAGCTAAATAAAAAGATCAAAATATTGAGTTCTGATCGAGGTGGAGAATATGAATCGCCGTTTGAATCATTCTGTGCAGAAAATGGAATAATTCATCAAACGACAGCGCCATATTCGCCCCAACAAAATGGCATAGCCGAAAGGAAGAACAGAACGTTAAAAGATATGATTAATGCAATGCTTTTAACGTCTGGTCTACCGACGAACTTATGGGGGGAAGCCTTGAATATATCTAATCACATATTAAATAAAGTTCCTCATAGTAAAACGGGAAAAATTCCATATGAGTTATGGAAAGGACACCTACCAAGCTTCAAATACCTCAAAGTGTGGGGGTTCTTGGCAAAAGTTCCTATCCCGCCTCCCAAGAAAGTCAAACTTGGACTAAAAACAGTAGATTGTTATTACTTAGGGCCAGCCCAAAATAGTAGTGCATATAGATTTTTGGTATTCAAGTCTGATATAGATGATATCCATGTAAATACAAACATTGAATCAAGAGATGCCCCATTCTTTGAAGACTTGTTTCTACACAAAGAAATGATGGAAATAGTGTCCCCAAAAGGACACGAGAAGAATCAAGTAGCCCACAAGAAGAAGAAACTCATCGTGAAGTTGATGAAGTTGAACCAAGAAGAAGCGTAAGGGCCAGAATTTCCAAGTCATTTGGCTCTGAGTTCCTCACTTACGTACTTGAACATGAACCTCAAACATATAATGAGGCCATGTCATCTTCTGAATCTTCATGTTTGAAAGAATCAATTCAAAGTAAGATTGATTCAATTCTAAGTAACAAAACTTGAGAAATTATTGATATTCCACCTGGAATAAAACCAATTGGCTGTAAGTGGATTTTCAAGAAGAAAATGAAAGCAGATGGCTCTATCAACAAATATAAAGCCAGATTAGTAGCCAAAGGATACCGTCAAAAGGAATGAATAAGCTTCTTTGATACATATTAGCCCGTTACACGAATAACCTCAATAAGAATGTTAATAACAATTGCATCCATCTATAATCTAGAGATTCATCAGATGGATGTAAAGACGGCATTCTTGAATGGAGATATCGATGAGGAAATCTACATGGAGCAACCCGAAGGTTTTATATCCAAGGGAAATGAAAATACAGTATGTAAATTGGTAAAATCCTTACACGGACTCAAACAAACTCCAAAACAATGGCACGAAAAATTTGATAGTGTCATGATGCAAAATGGTTTTCATATAAAGGAATGTGATAAATGTGTATTATAAACAAATTGGACAGTCATATGTCATGATTTGCTTATATGTGGACGATATGTTAATATTTGGTCCAAACGTAAAAGTTATAGAGACCATGAAGAAAATGCTGATCAACAATTTCGATATGAAAGATTTAGGAGTTGCAGATGTTATTTTGGGAATCAAAATAATAAGAATCCCTAATGGAACTGAATTATCTCAGTCACATTAAGTAGACAAAGTGATTGAAAGATTTCAAAATCTTGGGATTAAAGGAGTAAGAACACCTTTTAATCCGTCAGAAGTGTTGCATAAAAACACTAATGAGAGTGTAATGCAACTGCAATACTCTCGTGTAATAGGATATCTAATGTATCTTATGAACTGCACGAGATATAGCTTATGCAGTAAGTCAACTAAGCAAGTATACGAGTAATCCAGGAAAAGAACACTGGAAAGCACTAATGAGAGTGCTTGGATACTTAAAGAATACCACAAATTATTCTTTGCATTACAGAAAATATCCAACCGTATTAGAAGGATATAATGATGCAAACTGGATTGCCGATTCAGAGGAATCAAAATCCACAAGTGGTTATGTTTTTACTCTAGCAGGAGCAGCAGTGTCGTGGAAATCTACTAAGCAAACTGCATAGCTCGATCAACGATGGAATCTTAGTTTATTGCTTTAGATAAAGCAGGAGAAGAAGCAGAATGGCTTTGTCACCTTTTAGAAGATATTCCACTTTGGTCTAAACCTGTAATGACCATATGTATTCACTGCGACAATCAAGCAGCGCTAAATAGAGTGAAAATTGTTGTGTATAATGGCAAATCTCGACACATTCGTCGACGCCATAACACAGTTAGGCAGTTACTCTCAAATGGAACTATCTCCATTGATTATGTAAGAACCAATGATAACCTAGCGGATCCATTTACAAAAGGGTTATCACGAGAGAAAATTGACTGCGCATCGAGGGGAATGGGTTTAAAAGCCTAAACCAACAAGAGTTATCTTATACGGAAACCTATCCTAGCGACTGGAGATCCCACGGACTAGGATCAATAGGCAAACCAGTTCTGAATAACTCAAGATGTAATGCATTTGTTCGGACATAGTACTACTCCATTCCTATGGTGCACAATATAAAATGCATGCCTACAGAAGTTCTTCAGGTTAAAGCTATGCTTTTTAATGATGACCATATCTTCTAAAATAACAAGTGGGGTATATATAGGATACTCCTAATGGTAGTGATCACCTATATTAGTGTGAGCTGGGTCGGCTCTATGAGAATATTAAAGGCTTAAATTCTCTATATACACTCGCAGAACCAGAAATTGTTCAGGACCAAAATGAACACAACCAAGAGATTGGGTGAAAAGGAAATAATGTTCTGTTAAACTTATTGTCTGGTTATACAAAAACGGCTGACGGTTCAGGATGAAATAATTCACCGATTAGCCAAGTATATCCGATAAGTTTTAACTAAGGAAAGTTCAAAGTGAAATATCTACTTATCCTAATAAAACATTATTCCATATGTAGTCATTGATATTTCAATTTGTGTGGAGGATAAAATATATTATCATTAATGTGGGGGATTGTTGAATTCCTAAAGAATTGAATGAAATATATTTAGTCTCACATTGGCAAAATAGTGGGTTAATGTTGTGTACATATATAGGATCCACATTCTCTTAATTGGCCCTTAGGGTCAGGTAATTTTGTGCGAGAGGGAGGACCTATATCTGATGAACACACACGCGCGCACGTGCGTCGCCCGCCCGTCCGACCGAGTCGAGCCGAGCCGGGCCGGCGTAATAACCCGGAAATGCGAGCCTATTTAAAATTTTTATTTTGGCAATTTTAGCGAATTTTGAATATATAAAATTAATTATTTTAAATAATAACGACGAGAAATTTATTCGAATAGAAATATAATGTATATATTTATATAGATCTTCGTTAGAAAATAAATATTTTATTTTAATAATAAAAGGAATTGAAAATGGCGCGGTAGTTCGATAATTCGATTTCAAAATTCAAATGAATGTACCGGGTGCAAAATAAACCTGATTTTAGCAAAACCAAAAATATTTGAATCTAATCGAGAATATCTTTCCAACGAATCTGAAAAATCGAAATGTCATAGTGGGGTTAAAAAGATACGTCCAGTTGAAAATTCAGAATAGTCGTTGTGGAATTCTGGCCCTTAAAAATGGGAATTTTGCAAACGACCTCGGTTTTCGACGAAACCACTTTTATTGGATCCGTGTTGCCAAATAATAGCTAGGTTTCAAAATTCGTAATTTTTCGAATCAATATGTGAGTGTGGCAAAGAAAAACCTGTTTTGACTGTTTCAGTTTATTTTAATCGACTGGAAAATGACCATTTTACAAACGGTCTCAGAATTTAACGAAACTGGTTTTGTAGCAATTGTATCGTCAATACGAAGCTAGAAAATATTTTTCGGGAATTTTTATAGTCCGTATGTAGGTCCGGTAAATTGAAATGTGCGTTTAAATTCAATATATAGATTTATATTTTGATTTTGACGAAAACTGATCGAAACAATAGAATCTTCCTGTGATACATATCCTATTGTGTTCGGAATGGGGGTTATTAGTTGGGCACGACAGTCGGTGGGTTCGATTTCGAGGTCGAAATAAAGAGGTACCTTTTTGAAATCATTAAATAATTAAATAATATATAATAAAAATCCTCTTCTCTCCTTATACCCCTCAGCCACCCCAATTACTTTTCATTCGAGAAAAAAAATAAAAAAAAAGGAAGAGGGAAAGGAGCGACCGGGGGGGGGGGTGAGGACGCGCCGCCGCCGCCCCATCGCGGCCACCCCAGGTGGCGCGCTCACTACCGAGGCACCCCCTCACCTCCCTCCTCTTCTCCGATGTCCCCTCCCCCCCTCGATGTGAAAACCCCCTGCAGCCGCGAACCCTATTCCACCAGTCCCCAACCCGGCCACCGACGCCACTAGACCCCCTCCCCCTCTTCTGAACCGACCGTGAGCCCTCTCCTCAGCAGCCCGGCGCCGCCCTCAGCCACCCACAGCCGACTTCGGCGAATTGAACGCCCCCTCCTCCTACTGTAAGTTTTTATTAATTATTTTTGTTTTAATTTAATGTATTTAGTTATAGGAAAGTATAAAATAAGTTTTTTATATGAAATAGCGAAAGGAGGATTTATTTTTTTAACATAGAGAAGGATTTATTTTTTTAACATGAAGAAGGTTTGATTTTTTTATTTGAAAAAGATTAGATCTTTGGAAATATAAAGACTTGACTTTTATAAATAGAAAGGTTCGATTTTTATAATATTTTTCCCGAGATGAAAATTCGATATTCATGTATATACTAGCTTTGAAAAAATATAATTTTTAGCGAAATAGAAATATTTTTATATAGTGAAAGATCATATTTTTATTTAGTGAAAGATCATATTTTTATATAGTGAAAGATCATATTTTTATTTAGTGAAAGATCATATTTTATATAGTGAAAGATCGTATTTTTATATAGTGAAAGATTGTATTTTTATATATTGAAAGATCTTATTTTTATATAGTGAAAGATCGAATGTTTATATAGACGAAAGCGTTTTAAAAATATAATCTTCACAATATATGAAGTGAAATAAAAATATAATTTTTATATAGGAAGGAGCGTTATAAAAATATGATCTTTGTTTAAATAAAGACAAGATTTTTATATTATAGAAAGAATAAAAATATAATTTTTATTTTAGTAGAAGAATAAAAATATGATTTTTATTCATGTAGCGTTGTAAAAATAGAATTTTTATCTATATAGTAGCGATGTAAAAATAAATTTTTTGTCTATATAGTAGCGATGTAAAAATAATTTTTTTGTCTATATAGTAGCGGTGTAAAAATAGAAATTTTTATCCATATAGAGTGGTAATAAAAATGTGATTTTTATATACATAGCAAAAATATAAAAATGTGATTTTTATATATGTGGTGGCTACAGACGATGAAATTGACAAAAGGCGAGCACGACGGAGATTTCTACATAAGAAGAGTCGTGGCATTTGGTTTAGCTAGTCGGTGAGAACTTCTCACCTTTAATTTAATTTTCTAGTTAAAAATATATACTAGGATGCAGACGGTGTTTAGTAGCACCCGACACCCGTCGTCCACAGACCATGGATGACTTGTATGTTTGACTGTTTGTTGTGATGAAAATTGATTGTGTGATGTGAAATAAAATAAAATATTTATATAATTAAAAATATTTTATCGTTAAAAATATAATTTTGAATCATGAATGTGAATAAATAAATATTCATTTACAACCAGGCGGTTTGTTTATGAACACCTATTTGAAGGACATTGATTGGGACGATAAATTTTACACGTCGCCCAACTGCATAAATAATATTCGGTGTTTGTGGATTGAAACCCCACACGGGTGTTGGGATGATGTTTGGCGTACACTAATCCCAATTATTTAATGGTATGTCGATTGATTGGTTGACAGACTGTGTGAGCGTTAATTATTTATATTTAGTGCTTATGCAGTTGTGTGGTGCACTTTGGATGATGGTTGATTGTTTATCGTTGCTATTATATACATGTGTTGTATGGAATCCATATAATTAACATTATATGGTAATTGATTGGGCCATATTCCAATTGGGAAAATAAATAATATTATAAAATAAAGATTCATGTGTTGACAGTACTCATTTGTTGAGATTAGTCATGTGTTGAAGAAATATAGATTCAAGTGTTGAACGAAATATCTTTAACAAAATTAATTTACATCTGTATCATATACAAAATTAGAAACTAACTGGAAAATAGATAAGATGAGTGGTCTCCTGGATATTGATCTGATGTTGGTTTCGGCATTCGGGGTTAATATTTAGGGAATTGCTCTCTTGCTATTTTACGGTAGGAGTCGGATTAAAAATTAAACGATAGAAATCAAAGTTTTATAAAATATATTATATAACGAAAATAGTCATGTGTTGACAGTACTCGTTTGTTGGGATTAGTCACGTGTTGAAAGAAATATAGATTCATGTGTTGAATAGAATAAATATTCATTTGTTGAATAGAATAACGAAGTTATTGAAAAATCTAAAGCCGTGTTGATTAGAGATGTGCTATTTTGACGCGAACGATATTTATATCGATTATATTCGTTTTTATAATGAATATTGAAAAGAGATTTAAAAATCTAATACTTATAAAATGAATTCGAATTGAATTGAATATAAAATGAATTTGAATTGAAATGAATTCAAATCGAATTGGAAACGAACTGAAATTGAATTGAAATCAAACAGGAATGAATGTAAATAGAATTTATAATGGAAAATTCAATTTTGATTTGAATTTGAAACGAAGGTTGAAATTGTTTTTGAAACAACTTTGAAACGACTTATAAAATTCGTTTTAAAAAGGAAATCAACGAAATATATATAATATATATAAATATATATTATATATAATGGCCTGAATAGAACGCGCCGCGCCGCGGTAGTTCTTGAATTTCGAGCACTGACTTCGAACGGACATTACGGGAGATCCGACCATCGGATTCTCCTAAAACCAGAACCGTTGGGTTCGTATCGAAAAGGTCTTTCTGAAGAATACAAGAGATTTGAAATCTGACGGTTTGATTTGGAGATACGACCAAATCAATTTCAGAAAAGGTCACTGTAAGTGAAATTCGACGGCCGTTATTGGAAATCAACTGTACGGGCCTTGATAAAATTATTAAAAATATCAATAATTTATGAAAAATCATAAGAAATGATTTGTGTAGAAATGGGCTGAAAAATCCCATATTTGAAAAGATAAAAATAGATTTTTATCGAAATGAACTAGTTGGTAACTAGAATAATAATTTATTTATTTTTAAATAAAGAAATTGGATTTGAAATGGGTTTTAAATAGCCAGAATTTCCAATATATGAAATGGAATGGATTTGAATCGAAATTGTCTTTGGAATACTTCGATATTAGATTCCGCGATTATACAGATATTTTGGAGGAAATTTGGAAGATATATTTTATATCGTTATTTCCAAAGCGATATTCGTGGGTTTCAGAATTTGATATTGAATATAAGCCAATATATCTTCTATTCCGAGCCTTGTATTTAATATCAAATGGGATTTGGGTTTATCGTGAATGGTGCTTTAAATAGCACTCGTTCTTTAACCCGATAATAAATAGAATTTGATTTGGGTTTATCGTGAGCTGTGTTTCAAATAACATTAGTTCTTTAACCCAGTAAAAGGAGTTTTTAATGAATCTGTAATTAGATTGAAATGTGAATTGATAATTTAAATTATCAAATTTGGAAAGTGATCGAGAATGGAGTATCACCAGTTTTGCTCCAAAGCGATAGTTAAATCTTTAATTAGATTTGAACGTGAAATGGCAATTAATTTTACCGATAACACCGTGGTGTTAGATATGGAGTATTACCAGTTTTGCTCCATGGGATAAATAGGTTGGTATTAGGAAATAAAATAAATAATTACTTCGGTGTGGTTTGCCAATCCCGACTAGTTTGGAAAACCATGATATGGTTTGAAATGATATCCAAAGAAAGATTAAAGAATAAATTTAGAAGAATTTATCTTTGATAAAATTAATGGGAACCTTTCCCTAAGAATGTGAAATTTAGAAACTAACTGTAGTTTAGCTAAGAAGAATGGTTTCTTGGATATTGATCTGATGTTGGTTTCGGCCTTCGAGGTTAATATTTGGGGAATTGTTCTCTTGCTAATTTACGGTTAGTGACTAATGAATTGGAATGAGGCGTATGTTATGTTTATGTAACATTTGTTTATTATATACGCGGGTCATTCAGAAAGGCCGGGTTTATACCCATTCTGAATAACCGATTCGACGATATGTCGAAGATGAAGATGGTGGTTGAAGACCGGAAGTCTTCACATCGTGTGGGTGATTACTGATGATCTTGACTGGGCTATACACCCAAGAGGAGGAATCAGTTGGTGATCATCCTAGCGTACTTGGAGATCGATGGATATGCGAGGAAAGTGCCTCCGGTTTCGTTCAGACCTAGAACGGACTTGTAAATGGACTGTGCGTCTGACATTGGATTTTATTCTTTGCTGATTGATCTGTATTAAATATACATCTGTTTGGCGACGGAGAATTCATTCTTTTGCTTAACGCCCTTCTCTGAGATGTACGAGCTCAGAGGTTGTATATCGATGGACATCATTCGCATGGAGTGAATTGCCTGTGTGGCATGCCTAAGTGGCCAATGATCAAGGCTTCTGCTGAAAAGCAAAGTCTTGTGGTTGATGATCAAAGCACAGCCTACGTGGCATAGCTTTGTGTATAGCATGGATTCGCGAGCCTCACACCTCGGTATGATTCAAAAACAGGATACTGACTTCAGGGAGAACACGACATTTCTTTCTAGCTAGAGGTAGTGTCAGTGCTTAAACTGGCTGACATTTATATTATTTTTACCTATGTGGTTGTTGGAATGCGAGGCGCCTCTGATATAGGTCTGTGAGGACCGGGAAACGTGTGTTCAGGAATTGCCAATCCTCAAACGCAAGAGAGGACCGGCCCTGAAGATCCAAGGGTTACCCAGATTGCGTAGTCCTGAGGCATTTGCTAGAGTGTCTCGAAGCGGAGAGGAGCTTGCCCCTTGCCTCGACTCATGACGGAAATCCAATTTCCAATACGAGATATTTCGGTTTTATTTGTAGAGCCTAGTATGGCGACATGATATATGGTACCCATGCCGTCTGTGATTGATATTTATGATCGAAATTGTTTTGACACTATACACTTATAATAGTATCGTTTTAAACATACCAAGCATGTTTGGCTATTATAAGGGAAAACCCTATCCTCCGGCTTGCATTGCATTGTGTGATGGGACCTGGGTCTTATAATAGCTTCATTTTTCGAAAAAGCATTGCCTTGTTTATTATATGCATTGGTGTTCTTTGGAGGAAACCCGTTCCGTGTTATATGGCGTGGTCCCTTGAATTGCTCTCTTTTCAAAGTAAAGTTCTAAATAACTGTTTTAGTTCTTACACCAGTCACATGACTGACCTGAAGTTTATTGTTTTAACCTAAACTCTGGTTGCCCTTATTTTTGACACGGGCAGCTAGTAGTTTTGGTTTTGCAGATTTATATTCACAGGATCCTGATTTGCAGCTGGAACGATGCTCGGGAAGCTCTGTATCCGTGTATTACTTCTAGTTGTGTTTTGTATTGTTTTCCGCTGCTATGTAATTTAAATCTCTGATATTTTTCTAATGTGTAATATTTATTCATACTCTGTATATTCTTGTATTCTGATGGAATTGTTGTAAATAAACAATGAAATGTTCTTCTGTTTGTGTTCTGATGTGTGTTGTTCTCAATTCAATCCAGGCTTTCCTTACCAGGGAAGTTCGGGTCGTCTCAGTTGGTATCAGAGCTTTGGTTTATAGAGCTCGAGAATAAGACACATTAGAACCGAACGAAAGAATTCATCAGATATTGGTTTAGTAATATCCAATAAGAATGACTCGTTAGGGATAGGATCAGTAGTATCCTAGAATGAGTGTGAAGAGTATATTTTTCAAATGAAAACAATACTGTTTTGAAAATTTAAACAGTTTATACGTATTTGAATATTTTATATGTATTGAATTTGGACAATCGAGTATATAAAGATTTTGCATATACGCGTCATGAACGTATATTCGAAGTTTTAATATATTAGATAGATATAGAATTACACTCTAGTCGCCCGGACATGATTCTGATGATGGCGCGCCATCACCAGTATTTATTTTCGAGTTTCAAAAGTGGGATTTCTATATATTTCCATTGGACTGGTGTGAGAACCGAAACTATATGGATTTATTGTTGTGATTTGGCATCAAAAACATGATTTTCTGTATATGTATCAAAGTTATGAATTTGAAACGTTAATCTACTAATTGATTGATGGTTGTGTTGTATGATTATTGTTTGACTAATAATTTTTTTAACCGTTTAGGCCAAATTGAACCGAATATTGAACAGTATTGAAAAATGATTACAACTGCATGTATATACATGTACTTACATTGAACAGGTCATAGCAAGGAGGCTAATGCAGAAGAATATAATTGTTTGCCCGACAAGTAGGTACATGTTTATTGTATTTCCTTGGGTTTGGATGATTTTGTGAGCCGATTGGCTTGCCGCTTGGCTTTTTCTTTTTCTTTTGGATTGAAGAAGGCCGTGGGAGGCTATATGAAATATCTCGAAGTCCCCAGTGTAGGGGAAGTTATGGCGATTTTTTTTTAAAATTTAGGGTGTTAGCCAAATTTTAGAAAAAATTGAAAAGTTCTTAGAAACTGAAAAGTTGAAGGACTTAAGCCGTAATGAATATAATGAAAGTTGAGTTGATTTGTAAAACAACTTTCGGCTTCGTTTCTTTTCGGGGACGAAAAGTTTTAAGTGGGGGAGATTGTAATAACCCGGAAATGCGAGCCAATTTAAAAATTTTATTTTGGCAATTTTAGCGAATTTTGAATATTTAAAATGAATTATTTTAAATAATAACGACGAGAAATTTATTTGAATAGAAATAGAACGTATATATTTATATAGATCGTCGTTAGAAAATAAATATTTTATTTTAATTATAAAAGGAATTGAAAATGGCGCGGTAGTTCGATAATTCGATTTCAAAATTCAAATGAATGTACCGGGTCCAAAATAAACCGGATTTTAGCTAAACCAAAAATATTTGAATCTAATCGAGAATATCTTCCCAACGAATCCGAAAAATCGAAATTTCATAGCGGGGGTAAAAAGATACGTCCACTTGAAAATTTAGAATAGTCGCTGTGGAATTCTGGCCCTTAAAAATGGGAATTTTGCAAATGACCTCAGTTTTCGACGAAACCACTTTTGTTGGATCCATGTGAGCGTGGCAAAGGAAAACGTGTTTTGACAATTTTAGTTGATTTTAATCGACTGGAAAATGACCATTTTTCAAACGGTCTCAGAATTTGATGAAGCTGGTTTTGTTAGGACCGTATCGTCAATACGAAGCTAGAAAATATTTTTCGGGAATTTTTAGAGTCCGTATGTGGGCCCGATAAATTGAAATGTGCGTTTAAATTCAATATATAGATTTATATTTTGATTTTGATGAAAACTGATCGAAACAATCGAATCAGCCTGTGATACATATCCCATTGTGTTCAGAATGGGGGTTAATAGCTAGGGACGACAGTCGGTGGGTTCGATTTCGAGGTCGAAATAAAGAGGTACCTCTTTGAAATCATTAAACAATTAAATAATATATAATAAAAACCCTCTTCTCTCCTTATACCCCTTAGCCCCTCCCTAGTTACTTTTCATTCGAGAAAATAAAAAAAAAGGAAGAGGGAAAGGAGCGACCGGGGGGGGGGGGGACGCGCCGCCGCTGCCCCATCGCGACACCCCCAGGTGGCGCGCCCACCACCGAGGCACCCCCTCACCTCCCTCCTCTTCTCCGATGTTCCCTCCCCCCCTCGACGCGAAAACCGCCTGCAGCCGCGAACCCTAGCCCACCAGTCCCAAACACGACCACCGACGCCACCAGACCCCCTCCCCCTCTTCTGAACCGACCGCGAGCCCCCTCCTCAGCAGCCCGACGCCGCCCTCAGCCACCCATAGCCGACTCTGATGAACTGAACTCCCCCTCCTCCGACTGTAAGTTTTTATTAATTATTTTTATTTTAATTTAATGTATTTAGTTATAGGAAAGTATAAAATCAGTTTTTTATATGATATAGCGAGAGGAGGATTTTTTTTTAACATAGAGAAGGATTTAATTTTTTTAACATGAAGAAGGTTTGATTTTTTTCATTTGAAAAAGATTAGATATTTGGAAATAAAAAGAATTGATTTTTATAAATAGAAAGGTTCGATTTTTATAATGTTTTTCTCGAGATGAAAATTCGATATTTATATATATACTAGCTTTGAAAAAAATATAATTTTTAGCGAAATAGAAATATTTTTATATAGTGAAAGATCATATTTTTATATAGTCAAAGATCATATTTTTATTTAGTGAAAGATCATATTTTTATTTAGTGAAAGATCATATTTTTATATAGTGAAAGATCATATTTTTATATAGTGAAAGATCGAATGTTTATATAGAAGAAAGCGTTTTAAAAATATAATCTTCACAATACATGAAGTGAAATAAAAATATAATTTTTATATAGGAAGGAGCGTTATAAAAATATGATCTTTGTTTAAATAAAGACGAGATTTTTATATTATAGAAAGAATAAAAATATAATTTTCATATTAGTAGAAGAATAAAAATATTATTTTTATTCATGTAGCGTTGTAAAAATAGAATTTTTATCTATATAGTAGCGATGTAAAAATAGAATTTTTGTCTATATAGTAGCGATGTAAAAATAGAATTTTTGTCTATATAGTAGCGGTGTAAAAATAGAAATTTTTATCCATATAGAGTGGTAATAAAAATGTGATTTTTATATACATAGCAAAAATATAAAAATGTGATTTTTATATATGTAGTGGCTACAGACGATGAAATTGACAAAAGGCGAGCACGACGGAGATTTCTACATAAGAAGAGTCGTGGCATTTGGTTTAGCTAGTCGGTGAGAACTTCTCACCCTTAATTTAATTTTCTAGTTAAAAATATATACTAGGATGCAGACGGTGTTTAGTAGCACCCGACACCCGTCGTCCACAGACCATGGATGACTTGTATGTTTGATTGTTTGTTGTGATGAAAATTGATTGTGTGATGTAAAATAAAATAAAATATTTATATAATTAAAAATATTTTATCGTTAAAAATATAATTTTTAATCGTGAATGTGAATAAATAAATAAACATTCATTTA
This sequence comes from Allium sativum, assembly GCA_030737875.1. Classification (NCBI taxonomy): domain Eukaryota; kingdom Viridiplantae; phylum Streptophyta; class Magnoliopsida; order Asparagales; family Amaryllidaceae; genus Allium; species Allium sativum. Next base: position 746,443,141 of record CM060921.1, read on the forward strand.
CAACCGGACGGTTTGTTTATGAACACCTATTTGAAGGACATTGATTGGGACGATAAATTTTACACGTCGCCCAACTGCATAAATAATATTCGGTGTTGGTGGATTGAAACCCCACATGGGTGTTGGGATGATGTTTGGCGTACACTAATCCCAATTATTTAATGGTATGTCGATCGATTGGTCGACAGACTGTGTAAGCGTTAATTATTTATATTTAATGCTTATGCAGTTGTGTGGTGCACTTTGGATGATGGTTGATTATTTATCGTTGCTATTATATACATGTGTTGTATGGAATCCATATAATTAATATTATATGGTAATTGATTGGGCCACATTCCAATTGGGAAAATAAAAAATATTATAAAATAAAGATTCATGTGTTGACAGTACTCATTTGTTGAGATTTGTCACGTGTTGAAGAAATATAGATTCATGTGTTGAACGAAATATCTTTAACAAAATTAATTTACATATTTGTCATATACAAATTTAGAAACTTACTGGAAAATAGATAAGATGATTGGTCTCCTGGATATTGATCTGATGTTGGTTTCGGCATTCAGGGTTAATATTTAGGGAATTGCTCTCTTGCTATTTTACGGTAGGAGTCGGATTAAAAATTAAACGATAGAAATCCAAATTTTATAAAATATATTATATAACGAAAATAGTCACGTGTTGACAGTACTCGTTTGTTGAGATTAGTCACGTTTTGAAAGAAATATAGATTCATGTGTTGAATAGAATAAATATTCATTTGTTGAATAGAATAGCGAAGATATTGAAAAATCTAAAGCCGTGTTGATTAGAGATGCGCTATTTTGACGCGAACGATATTTATATCGATTATATTCGTTTTTATAATGAATATTGAAAAGAGATTTAAAAATTTAATACTTATAAAATGAATTCGAATTGAATTGAATATAAAATGAATTTGAATTGAAATGAATTCAAATCCAATTGGAAACGAACTGAAATTGAATTGAAATCAAACAGGAATGAATGTAAAAAGAATTTATAATGGAAAATTCAATTTTGATTTGAATTTGAAACGAAGGTTGAAATTGTTTTTGAAACAACTTTGAAACGACTTATAAAATTCGTTTTAAAAAGTAAATCAACGAAATATATATAATATATATTATATATTATATATAATGGCCTGAATAGAATGCGTCGCGCCGCGGTAGTTCTTGAATTTCGACCACTGACTTCGAACGGACATTACGGGAGATCCGAACCTCGGATTCTCCTAAAACCAGAACCGTTGGGTCCGTATCGAAAAGAGCTTTCTAAAGAATACAAGAGATTTGAAATCTGACAGTTGGATTTGGAGATACGTCCAAATCAATTTCATAAAAGGACACTGTAAGTGCAAATCGATGGCCGTTATTGGAAATCGACTATACGGGCCTTGATAAAATTATTAAAAATATCAATAATTTATGTAAAATCATAAGAAATGATTTGAGAAGAAATGGGCTGAAAATCCCATATTTGAAAAGATAAAAATAGATTTTTATCGAAATGAACTAGTGGGTAACTAGAATAATAATTTATTTATTTTTAAATAAAGAAATTGGATTTGAAATGGGTTTTAAAAAACCATAATTTCCAATATATGAAATGGAATGGATTTGAATCGAAATTGTCTTTGGAATACTTCGATATTAAATTCCGCGATTATACAGATATTTTTGAGGAAATTTGGAAGATATATGTTATATCGTTATTTCCAAAGCGATATTCGTGGGTTTAAGAATTTGATATTGAATATAAACCATATATCTTCTATTCTGAGCCTTGTATTTAATATCAAATGGGATTTGGGTTTATCGTGAATGGTGCTTTAAATAGCACTCGTTCTTTAACCCGATAATAAATAGAATTTGATTTGGGTTTATCGTGAACTGTGTTTCAAATAACATTAGTTCTTTAACCCAGTAAAAGGAGTTTTTAATGAATCTGTAATTAGATTGAAATGTGAATTGATAATTTAAATTATCATGGAAAGTGATCCAGAATGGAGTATCACCAGTTTTGCTCCAAAGCGATAGTTAAATCTTTACTTAGATTTGAACGTGAAATGACAATTAATTTTACTGATAACACCGTGGTGTTAGATATGGAGTATTACCAGTTTTGCTCCATAGGATAAATAGGTTGGGATTGGGAAATAAAATAAATAATTACTTCGGTGTGGTTCGCCAATCCCGGCTAGTTTGGAAAACCATGATATGGTTTGAAATGATATCCAAAGAAAGATTAAAGAATAAATTTAGAAGAATTTATCTTTGATAAAATTAATGGGAACCTTTCCCTAAGAATGTGGAATTTAGTAACTAACTGTAGGTTAGCTAAGAAGAATGGTTTCTTAGATATTGATCTGATGTTGGTTTCGACCTTCGGGGTTAATATTTGGGGAATTTTTCTCTTGCTAATTTACGGTTAGTGACTAATGAATTAGAATGAGGCGTATATTTTGTTTGTGTAACATTTGTTTATTATATACGCGGGTCATTCAGAAAGGCCGGGTTTATACCCATTCTGAATAACCGATTCGATGATATGTCGAAGATGAAGATGGTGGTTGAAGACCGGAAGTCTTTACATCGTATGGGTGATTACTGATGATCTTGATTGGGCTGTACACCCAAGAGGAGGGAATCGGTTGGTGATCGTCCAGGCGTACTTGGAGATCGATGGATATGCGAGGAAAGTGCCTCCGGTTTCGTTCAGACCCAGAACGGACTTGTAAATGGACTGTGTGTCTGACATTGGATACTATTCTGTGCTGATCGATCTCTATTAAATATACATCTGTTTGGCGGCGGAGAATTCATTCTTTTGCTTAACGCCCTTCTCTGAGATGTACGAGCTAAGAGGTTGTATATCGATGGACATCAATCGCATGGAGTGAATTGCCTATGTGGCATGCCTAAGTGGCAAATGATCAAGGCTTCTGCTGAAAAGCAAAGTATTGTGGTTGATGATCAAAGCACGGCCTACGTGGCATAGCTTTGTGTATAGCGTGGATTCACGAGCCTCACACCTCGGTATGATTCAAAAACGGGATAGTGACTGCAGGGAGAACACGACATTTCTTTCTAGCTAGAGGTAGTGTCAGTGCTTAAACTGGCTGACATTTATATTATTTTTACCTATGTGGTTGTTGGAATGCGAGGCGCCTCGGATATTGGTCTGTGAGGACCGGGAAACGTGTGTTCAGGAACTGCCAATCCTCAAACGTAAGAGAGGACCGGCCCTGAAGATCCAAGGGTTACCCAGAGTGCGTAGTCCTGAGGCATTTGCTAGAGTGTCTCGAAGCGGAGAGGAGCTTGCCCCTTGCCTCGACTCATGACGGAAATCAAATTTCCAATACGAGATATTATGGTTTTATTTGTAGAGCTTAGTATGGCGACATGATATATGGTACCCATGCCGTCTATGATTGATATTTATGATCGAAATTGTTTTGACACTATACACTTACAATGGCAAAAATATAAAAATGTGATTTTTATGTATGTAGTGGCTACTGATGATGAAATTGACAAAAAGGCGAGCACGACGAAGACTTCTACATAAGAAGAGTCATGGCGTTTTGTTTAGCTAGTCGGTGAGAACTTCTCACCTTTAATTTTATTTTCTTGTTGAAAATATATACTTGGATGCAGATGGTGTTTAGTAGCACCTGACATCCGTCGTCCACAGACCATGGATGGCTTGTATGTTTGATTGTTCGTTGTGATGAAAATTGATTGTGTGATGTGAAATAAAATAAAATATTTATATAGTTAAAAATATTTTATCGTTAAAAATATAATTTTTAATCGTGAATGCGAATAAATAAATATTCATTTACAACCGGACAGTTTGTTTATGAACACCTATTTGAAGGACATTGATTGGGACGATAAATTTTACACGTCGCCTAACTGCACAAATAATATATGGTGTTTGTGGATTGAAACCCCACACAGGTGTTGGGATGATGTTTGGCGTACATAGTCCCAATTATTTAATGGTATGTCGATCTATTGGTCGACAGACTCTGTAAGCGTTAATTATTTATGTTTAATGCTTATGCAGTTGTGTGGTGCACTTTGGATGATGGTCGATTGTTTATCGTTGCTATTATATACATGTGTTGTATGGAATCCATATAATTAACATTATATGGTAATTGATTGGGCTTCATTCCAATTGGGAAAATAAAGAATATTATAAAATAAAGATTCATGTGTTGACAGTACTCATTTGTTGAGATTAGTCACGTGTTGAAGAAATATAGATTCATGTGTTGAACGAAATATTTTTAACAATAAAATTTACATCTTTATCATAATATATAAAATTAGAAACTAACTGGAAAATAGATAAGATGAGTGGTCTCCTGGATATTGATCTGATGTTGGTTTCGGCCTTCGGGGTTAATATTTAGGGAATTGCTCTCTTGCTATTTTATGGTAGGAGTCGGATTAAAAATTAAACGATAGAAATCAAAATTTTATAAAATATATTAAATAACGAAAATAGTCACATGTTGACAGTACTCATTTGTTGAGATTAGTCACGTGTTGAAAGAAATATAGATTCATGTGTTGAATAGAATAAATATTCATTTGTTGAATAGAATGACGAAGTTATTGGAAAATATAAAGCCGTGTTGATTGGAGATGCGCTATTTTGACGCGAACGATATTTATATCGATTATACTCGTTTTTATAATGAATATTGAAAAGAGATTAAAAAATTTAATACTTATAACATGAATTCAAGTTGAATTGAATATAAAATGAATTCAAATTGAAATGAATTCAAATCGAATTGAAAACGAACTGAAATTGAATTGAAATCAAATAGGAATGAATGTAAAAAGAATTTATAATGGAAAAATCAATTTTGATTTGAATTTGAAATGAAGGTTGAAATTTTTTTTGAAATAAATTTGAAACGATTTACAAAATTCGTTTTAAAAGGAAATCGACGAAATATATATATAATATATAATATATATATTATATATATATATAATGGCCTGAATAGAATACGCCGCGCCGTGGTAGTTCATGAATTTCGACCAATGACTTCGAACGGACATTACGGGAGATCCGACCGTCCGATTCTCCTAAACCAGAACCATTTGGTTCGTATCGAAATGAGCTTTCTAAGGAATACAAGTGATTTGAAATCCGACGGTTGGATTTGGAGATACGTCCAAATCAATTTCAGAAAAGGTCACTGTAAGTGCAGTTCGATGGCCGTTATTGGAAATCGACTGTACGAGCCTTGATAAAATTATTAAAAATATCAATAATTTATGTAAAATCATAAGAAATGATTTGTGAAGAATTAGGCTGAAAAATCCCATATTTGAAAAGATAAAAATAGATTTTTATCGAAATGAACTAGTTGGTAAATAGAATAATAATTTATTTATTTTTAAATAAAGAAATTGGATTTGAAATGGGTTTTAAATAACCAGAATTTCCAATATATGAATTGGAATGGATTTGAATCGAAATTGTCTTCGGAATATTTCGATATTAGATTTCGCGATTATACAGATATTTTGGAGGAAATTTGGAAGATATATTTTATATCGTTATTTCCAAAGTGATATTTGTGGGTTTCAGAATTTGATATTGAATATAAACCGATATATCTTCTATTCCGAGCCTTGTATTTAATATCAAATGGGATTTGGGTTTATCGTGAATGGTGTTTTAAATAATACTCGTTCTTTAACCCGATAATAAATAGAATGTGATTTGGGTTTATCGTGAACTGTGTTTCAAATAACATTTGTTCTTTAACCCAGTAAAAGGAGTTTTTAATGAATCTGTAATTAGATTGAAATGTGAATTGATAATTTAAATTATCAAATTTGGAAAGTGATCGAGAATGGAGTATCACCAGTTTTGCTCCAAAGCAATAGTTAAATCTTTAATTAGATTTGAACGTGAAATGGTAATTAATTTTATCGATAACACCGTGGTGTTAGATATGCAGTATTACTAGTTTTGATCCGTGGGATAAATAGGTTGGGATTGAGAAATAAAATAAATAATTACTTCGGTGTGGTTCGCTAATCCCGACTAGTTTGGAAAACCATGATATGGTTTGAAATGATATCCAAAGAAAGATTAAAGAATAAATTTAGAAGAATTTATCTTTGATAAAATTAATGGGAACCTTTCCCTAAGAATGTGGAATTTAGAAACTAACTGTAGGTTAGCTAAGAAGAATGGTTTCTTGGATATTGATCTGATGTTGGTTTTGGCCTTTGGGGTTAATATTTGGGGAATTGTTCTCTTGCTAATTTAACTTTAGTGACCGATGAATTGGAATGAGGCGTATGTTGTGTTTGTGTAACATTTGCTTATTATATACGCAGGTCATTCAGAAAGGCTGGGTTTATACCCATTCTGAAAAACTGATTCGCCGATATGTCGAAGATGAAGTCTGTGGTTGAAGACCGAAAGTCTTCACATCGTTTGGATGATTACTGATGATCTTGATTGGGCTGTACACCCAAGAGGAGGGAATCATTTGATGATCGTCCAGGCTTACTTGGAGATCGATGGATATGCGAGGAAAGTGCCTCCGGTTTCGTTCAGACCCAGAACGAACTTGTAAATGGACTGTGTGTCTAACATTGGATTTTATTCTATGCTGATTGATCTCTGCTAAATATACATCTATTTGGCAGCGGAGAATTTATTCTTTTGCTTAACACCCTTCTCTGAGACGTACGAGCTCAGATGTTGTATATCGATGGACATCAATCGCATGGAGTGAATTGCCTGTGTGGCATGCCTAAGTGGCAAATGATCAAGGCTTCTGTTAAAAAGTAAAGTCTTGTGGTTGATGATCAAAGCATGGCCTACGTGGTATAGCTTTGTGTATAGCGTGGATTCGCGAGACTCACACCTCGGTATGAGTCAAAAACGGGATAGTGACTGCAGGGAGAACACAACGTTTCTTTCTAGCTAGAGGTAGTGTCAGTGCTTAAACTGGCTGACATTTATATTATTTTTACTTATGTGGTTGTTGGAATGCAAGGCGCCTCAGATATAGGTCTGTGAGGATCGGGAAACGTGTGTTCAGGAATTGCCAATCCTCAAGCGTAAGAGAGGACCGGCCCTGAAGATCCAAGGGTTACCCAGAGTGCGTAGTCCTGAGGCATTTGCTAGACTGTCTCGAAGCGGAGAGGAGCTTGCCCCTTCGCTCGACTCATGACGGAAATCCAATTTCCAATACGAGATATTTCGGTTTTATTTGTAGAGCCTGGTATGGTGACATGATATATGGAACCCATGCCGTCTATGATTGATATTTATGATTGAAATTGTTTTGACACTATACACTTATAATAGTATCAAATGATTTGTTTTAAACGTACCAAGCATGTTTGGCTATTATAAGGGAAAACCCTATCCTCCGGCTTGCGTTGTATTGTGTGATGGGACCTGGGTCTTATAATAACTTCATTTTTCGAAAAAGCATTGCGTTGTTTATTATATGCACTGGTGTTCTTGGGAGGAAACCCGTTCCATGTTATATGGCGTGGTCCCTTGAATTGCTCTCTTTTAAAGTAAAGTTTTAAATAACTGTTTTAGTTCTCACCAGTCACATGATTGACATGTAGTTTATTGTTTTAACCTAAACTTTGGGTGCCCTTATTTTCGACACGGGCAGCTAGTAGTTTTGGTTTTGCAGATTTATATTCACAAAATCCTGATTTACAGCTGGAACGATGCTCGGGAAGCTCTTTATCAGTGTATTACTTCTATTTGTGTTTTGTATTGTTTTTCCGCTGCTATGTAATTTAAATCTATGATATTTTTCTGATGTGCAATATTTATTCATACTCTGTATATTCTTGTATTCTGATGGAATTGTTGTAAATAAACAATGAAATATTCTTTTGTTTATGTTCCGATGTGTGTTGTCCTCAATTCAATCCGGGCTTTCCTTACCGAGGAAATTCGGTCGTCTCAGCCGGGCCGGGTCGGGTTCGGGCTTGTGCCTTGGATAAAACCATATTTTTGCACTGGAAAACTCAGTAATTTTTTAGGAATTATCAAACGGGTGCAGCCCGTTAGGAGACAAATGAGTGCGACCCGCGTAGAGAAAACAGATGCAACCCGTTACCATTCGAATTCAAACAGTAACGAGTATAAACCAAACGGGCGGAAAACAGACGGACGCGTCTGTTCCGAAAAGAGGCGAATAGGCTATATAAACAACACGATTCTGATCAAATCGAATTAAGTCATATTCCCTTTCCTCTGTCATTTGCTCTCTCCTTTTTTCCACTGCTGCCATTATCACTGTCTTACATTATCGCTACAATCTCGAGCAGTCTTCGCGTCTGTTGTATCCTGGGAGGCTTCGACTGAAAGTCTTAAGGAACTGACACGTTTCAGGCCTCAGACGATCTCGGTATTTTACTGATTCTTTCTTCGATTCACTGTTATACCATGTACAGTATTCATATACTGTGTTTATTATTTCGTGAGAAATTGAGACGAACTTTACTGGAAGTTTGTGTTGTTGACTAACTTATTTTAATTAAGAATAGTCATACTTTGTTGCAGTCTGTTTTGAATACAGAACACACAATATATATATACAGTATACAAAAGGTAAACTGTTATGCACACATAAATATTCTGTTGATTTATTTATATTTTACTTTATGATTTTCATTTTTTCTACACATCAGTTTCAAGCGTCTATTGTTCTATTAATCATACTTACATGCTTTAAAGGAGCTTTATTTTTTTTATTGATCATACTTAAGATTAAACTATAGGCATAAGTTCTTTATGATTATGCTACGGCTTCTGAAATTGATTTACTTGTATTTTAATTTAGGCTCTTAACTTTTGTTGCTTATAAGTTTAGTGCATTAATTATTCTGTTAATTATACATCTATTATTAAAAAACATTTAAAAAATTGATTAGTCACTTGTAAAGCTAAATTATGGGAAACAAATGTTACTTTTGTTTTACATTATCTCTGCTCAGTCTTTTGCAGTTGATTTGGGTTTTATTTTATTTTGGCTTTGCTGATTTCAACTCTAGCAGTATATCTCCATTGCTTTTCATTTTGAAAGATGGCAGTAGTGAGTTGTGAATTTTACAGTGGAAGTGAAGTTGAAAATTTTAAAAAGAAGGTACAACTCTATTACTACTAAAATTAATGTTAATTGCAAACACTATTGAAGATTCATTTGGAAGGGAAAAAGTATCTATCTCTAATTGCTTACCATGTTCATAAACAACGAAACAAAAAGATCGTTATTGCTTCAGTAAACAATAATGAACACTGTATGCTAGGTTATTCTCGTGCTGACTTTCTTTTGTTTCCAATTAAGAAATGAAAAAGATGGTCTGTACCGAGTGAGTTGAACATATACTATATATTTTAATTATGTATGACAGAGAATTGATTCAATTGATAATTATTGTGAGCCCATTCTCTTACTGATTTCAGTTTATTTCAAAAATTCCATTATTGTTCATTTTTTTCCTATAGTATACTGTGCACATTATTTAATTATATTTCTAAAAGATTTTAGTTCATTGTTCCTGGTTCTTTTTCCTTTTTTTATTTCTATGTATGGTCCAAACCAATGCAGGTGTCCTATAGAACTTTCGAAAGCTTAATTTTTTTTTATACTTTCCCTGGAAGGTATAGTACTATTAAAATACAAAAAAGTGGACATATCAATAATATTTTGTTTATTCCCATGATGGATCCAGTTCGTATAGTAACTATTTTTTTTTAATTTGTTCTGCTACCCATATTTTATTCAATTATTCATGAACTTCTAAAGTATTTTCATGAATAGTTAGGAAGCAACCTTACAACAACATTATTTTATACCATGACTTTATATTATAGTAAATTACACTACATAACACCTTCTATGCCATATTCACTTTTTCAACAAAGTTGAGCATATGTTGACTAGACAGTGTAGAATTCTGAGCTTGACAGACAAATTTGTGTGGAGAAATATAAGCCATTAAGCTAATAAATTCAATAGTTGTTGGGATATGGTAGTCGGCAAGTCGGAGTGTTATCATGAGAGATTCTTCGTCGATACCCAAGATCCATTATACCTTGTGCATGGCAGTTGGCACTAGGGATGAGCATGGTGCGGTTTGGTGCGGTTTTGGCTTAAAACCGCACCCGGAACTGCTAGGGTGCGGTTTCCAAAAGTAGGAACCGGAACCAGATCAAAAACCGTTAGTGCGGTTTCGGTTTTAAAAATGCGGTTTCGGTTCCGAAATCGTTTGACCAAAAAAAGCATTGTTCCCTAACTTGCTCATACAAAACAACACTATTATATACACGCACAGGAAACTCATGCTTGACTATATACAAAATCATGCACCACACAAAAACCCACACAACAACAGCACGAACATAACGCTAGCTTATATAAACAGTTAAACACAACCCAATCACAACAATCAATATTTTCCTAAAAATATAATCTGTACCAGTCTCATATTTAGTTACTGAAATGCTATCAGTATTATAGTATGGGATGGAGCCACTCCCACTATAATTCGTTATTGTAATCTTCATGTTGATTTAGTAATTAAACATGCAGATTACAATAAAGAATTGATATTTGCACGCTTGCAGCATAAAAGCAACAAAAACGAGGGCACACATCTTCAAACAAATGCATGTACCACTGTAAAAACACACACAATGCTTCACATATGTTAATGCATGTACGCAAAAAATGCAAGGTAACGTTCAAATTTTATATAAATAATATTTGGTGCGGTTTCGGTTTTGGGGTTTGAAAAATGATAGAAACTGAAACCGGGCCGTACTAATGGTGTGATTTCATCGGTTTTCGGTTTTACTTCGGTACGGTTTTTTAAGATGCGGTTTTCATCGGTTTTTTGCGGTTTTGGTTCGGTTTCGGTTTTTCTGCTCATCCCTAGTTGGCACTACATACATTTGACAGTATGTCGCTTAGGGGGTGTTGTAGTAAATCTTGTTGTAGTTTGATTATTGTCTCTATATTAGGCAACTTGTTGCCTCTGTGAAACCAGGGACTAGCAGTCAAAATAGAATTTGGTATCAGGGATGGCAGAATAGCTGCTTGGGTGGAAGATATCATCATGGATTGCTTGTTACCTTGGGTCGTCAAACAGTGGAGCTGGCACTAGTTTTGCGGACATTAACATTAGTGAAGCAGCGCTAACTCCTTTTTCTTTAAAATAATTTTTAGCAGCTTAAAAGAGTTGGCAGTTGAGAGCTGATTTAACTATTTTTAGTTGCTTTAATTTTTCCTTTTTCTGCGCTTGATATTTTATTATCTAGTTTTAGTGTTTAGGATGTTAAAAATGAGAGTTTGGATATAAGACACATCAACCTATCTACTGATGATATAAGTAAGAATGCCAGTGTATGGAGCGAATAAAATATGTAGAAACCTTAAAGTCAGTGAAAGATGTGTGTTTTTAATTATTTAAACCTCCCAATTATTTTCATTTGTGATCAAGCTGAATGTTCTTATGGGTGAGTCTTTTGACCTATAACAGAAACACTACAGACACTACAAAAAGAACAGTGAATAGCGACGGCAAATGGGCGTTGGCGGCCGTCGCACCCCGTCGCATGCCGTCGCTATTTGCCGTCGCTATAAATATCGTCACGAGAGGAAAAGCGACGGAAAAAGCGACGGCTCCATCACTCGATTAGCAACGGCTTGCAACGGATACTTGCCACGTGGCATCATCAGAAGTCAGGTGGTTTTTTTTGCCACGAAGCCGTCGCAAGCCGTTGCAAAAGCCATGGCTGTTTTTGTCCAAAACGCCGTGGCAATCCGTCGCTCTTCCGTGTTGTTAGCCGACGCTTTCCGTCGCAAGCCGTCGCAAATTAATGACCAAAATTCCGTCGCTACCCGTTATTAGCCGTCGCAAATCTGGAGCATTTTTTCTGCACTACACAGCCATACCTTTCCAACAAGCCACCACATCAAACCCAATCCACTACCAATCCATCAATATCATTCCAAATCCATAAATATATCCAAAACATTACTAAATTCATCACAATACCATAACATACCATCGTCATACATCCAAAAAACAATATCATCACCGTATATCATCGTCCCATCATCACAAAACATCAAAATACATCAAACTACACACTACCGTCATCAAATATCATCGTACGTGCATAAAGCAAATAAAAAGGTAAGTGTATATACATACCCAAGCACAAGAACAAACAAACTACTCGTCGTCTTCTTCTTCTTCGCTTGTAGCATCCCCGCCGTCGTCCTCGTCTGGCATCGATCCATGCTCGTCATAATAGCGTGCAATGCGCTCGTCTATCTCCTGAGCCAGCTGGCTTCTTCTCCAATCGTTCATCTCTTCCAGTTGCTCCTTCAACTGAGCTATAGTCTCCTGCTCCACGGACTTCCTATATCCTCGCTGAAAATCAATAGCCTGCGAAATAGTTCAATTTCACATTTATAAATGGACTTGTAATATATACATGGACTTTGAAGATCAATACACATGTCAATTTGAAGTTTCTATATTTATAATGTCAATTTAACATGTTAATATAAAAAGAAGGTAAAAGAATGCATGTTAATTGAATATATTTTAAATGTAAACTTAAATTAAAAAAGGTACCTCCTGATTGCCGAAGCCCTATCGCCTATTACGAGTAGGCGGCTTAATAATAGCATCCCAAATACGATCGCACTCTGCAACCGTAAGCTCATCTCGTCCACTGGACTGCGTCACTCTAGCTGTCTCTGCATCATATCTCTCCTACAATACCAATATAATTTCAATAAAAATGTCATATAATTTAATAATATAATGTGATATGAACGAATATGAAATATTTTAATTATTAATAAGTATATTTACCATTACGCCCGCAGCCTTGTCATCCGCCCAATCATATGTCACGTTCCCTTCGTCATCAGTATGCTCCACCGCATGAGTATGCCTGAAAACCTCTGCCATCGTAGGCTCCCTTCCATACTTTGCCATCTGAGTATATATACAGTAATAAGATTACTAAAAATAAAAATGAATGATATGCACTCAATTTTTACGTGAACATATGCTAAAAACTATTTCAAATTTATACCAATTCTCTCCTATGCTGCTGGAATGATTTTGAGCCACCGCGATGTAAACCAGGATTCTTAGCTCTATTTTCTTTATTCCTTTGTGCTACTTCCTATTAAATTTGATACATTATTAAATAAAAGAATGCAATCAACATAAATGTGATTATTTTCATTATATCTTACTTTCGCTGCTTCAGTATCCCAATATGCTAGAAATCCAGCCCAAACATCGTCAGCCATCCATTTAGGCTTCTTCCCTGATGTCTTCGCCCTGGAAATTGTTTCTCGGTAATTCTTTCGCATTTTGATATTCCAGTGTGTCAAAAAAACCTGCATGTCCCGCTCCTCTACACGGACAGCCGCCTGCAAATTAAATTTATTGTGAATTATTTATAGTATATATATGAATTTCTAATAATAAAATAAATAAATACTTACTAGCACATCGGCTATAATGACGTTCTTGATGTGGGGTGGGATACTATCCCAATGAGGCCAAGTCCCAGACATCCTACTCGTGTATGACTGCTTCGACACTTTTAAAATGAATTCCGCTGGCTCGATTTCAAACCCGGTGCTGCGTACATGTTTACATAGATAAAGCATATATTTTTAACTAATTTAAACTGAAATAAATTAGATACTTACCCAGCACTCTTCGGAACAACCTCTGCACATTGCCGCAGATCTGGCTCAGAGCTGCTAGGACCTACACCTGGCGCAGGAGATGGTGAAGGAGTCGGCTGAGATGAACTCCTCGAGCGGCGTCTATCTGACATATCTGTTACAATCATATAATGCATACAAAATAACTTGAATTATTAACATCAGTCATCATTTTCATTACATAGCTCAGAAGAGTACAAAACATTAACATTGTTATTACATAGCTCACAAGAGTACACAACATGATACATAGCTCATAATTGTACATAACATAACATAGCTCATAATTGTACATAAATAAATAACATCAGTCTTCATCATCTTCGGATGTAGACTCAGTCTCATACTCTATATCATTTTCTTCATTACTCTCAAATGCATCTACTAACACATTCGCTTCATCATTCAACGACCCGACATCAATGTCATCAACTATTCTAATTTCAGTATTCGGCTCAAGATCCGCTTGATACGCTGCTTCGTCTAGAATATTATTTCCATCAAATGTAAATCTTGCCTTTGTTTTAAAAACCGCCCACCAATCTGCTTTATCTTTTTTTAAGGATTGATACGGAGCAAAATACACTTGTAGTGCTTGCTTTGCTAACACGAAAGGATCATACTTATAGTAACGTGATGTATGCCTTATCTCTATTAGCATGTAATCTTTGTGCACGTTAACTCCAGAACCAGGAACATTGCTAAACCAGTTGCATTTGAATAGATAAATTTGCTCTAAATGACGAACATAATAAGTCAACTCTACAACTTGCGTTAAGACGCCATAAAAATCTTTTATATGCTCCTCTGGATCATCACTACCTTTGACAAATACACCGCTATTATACGTTAATTTTTCAGCTCCGTAATCATTGGTGTTGAATTTAATCCATTGACAAAGTATATTGGATAAGTCTTGACATTTCTTTTTGGTCCAATAGCAAGATGTTGTAATCCTTCGTTAACAACACAGTTTTTGGGATCATGAACATAGTCTGAAAACCATACAACAAATTCTTTGTTGAGATCACCAGTTGGATGTTGTGATTCGTATATACTGCAAATATGTGTTATGTTCCTTTTCTATTAATATAGACAAATAAATATAGATGTATATATAATTGAATTGAACATGAATTTTATATAACCTGACAAATGGTGCAACTTCCACACAATTTAATAGAACATATGTGTGTGCCACTTTGTAGTCTTCGTTGCTTAACCATATTTCTACACATTTTGCTTCCTCCGTTGGTTCTTCAGCATTTTCATTCTCATCGCCGCCTTGATCAATGGTGGGAAACATTGATCGTGCTGCATCTTGCACCATATTTTCTATTAGATTGGTCGTTGTATTATCGTTCATCATTGTACTATCATCCTCTACCACTACAGGGTTAGACGTAGGTTGAACAAGCTCTCCATGACGATCCCATAAGTAATAATTCGACACAAAACCAAATTTATACAAATGTACTTCTACTACATCTGGCTTCCAATGCCTCAAATGTTTGCACTTACTACACGGACATCGAATGTCTAGGTTACTCCGATTATTAGGTTTAGCGAATCTAATAAATTCTTGGACACCGTTACAAAAATGTTCCTTTATCGACCCTTTCTTACCGGTACGCGGTTGATACATCCAACAACGATCACGATAATAATCTAACATTTTCCTGATTTGCAACAAAAATGTTAGAAAATTCGATCAAACACTTTGTATTAATTGAAATCGTGTACAATTTCATTTACAACTACTTCATGTTTTCAGTTTTTTTTGTTTATTTCTTTCTACTTTGACGGCAGGTCTACCTACTTCCCATTACAAATATAATAACGTAATCATATTTTATAAATCCTTTCAGGTTAAACGGTTCAACAAAATTTCGGCAGCACTTCCCTTTGGTCCCTGTATCATACACAAATGCGTGTACACAGGGAACAAAAAGGAAGTGCCATCGAAATTTTGTTAACCGTTTAAACTGAAATGATTTATAAAATATGGTTACGTTATTATATTTGTAACTTGTCCAATACAAGGAAAAATCCAACGAATATTGTATCAGATGAATATAGATTTCCGTTTTATGGAAAAAAGAATATCCATATAACGATCATATACAACACTTGTCGGACGGGGCAAAATTTATCTAAGGGGTTTACAAAATTAGTCAAAATACATTCAACCTAAGTTTAAAACAAGAAACACACACATCAAATGAAAAAGCACGCCTTTTGCGCTTTGGACCTTTTTGCGCTTTTTTTGCGCTTCAGTAAAAGATGCGCCTTAAAGTTCAAAAAAGACCCGTACTTGCGCCTTACGCCTTTTTGCGCCTATGTGCGCGCCTTGACTATATGGCGTCTACATAATAAGTTTTCATAATTTCAATTTGTAAAGTAACATGACAATTAGTTTTAGTAAGTTTTGATTCATTTTAGTTTAATGTATAAATTATAAAATTAATTTTAGTTAGTTTAAATTTTTGAAAGATAAACTGAGCTTTCAAGTTAATTATTTCAATTCATAAAAAATTCAAAGAGTTGAGTAATATGATTTTCATCACATTTAACAAGATTCTTACCGATCTAAACCTAAATTAAGAACTATTTTGAATTAACATTTTTAATCAACATTTGATTACTAAATATTATAGTAACAAAACAATTTTTTTTCAATTGCAAGTGCATTCTTTTGGACCGACCATTCTTGCATCCGATGGGGACATAACAGTGCATGCATGTAGGCTAGGGACATCGTTGCACCATTTGAATAATAATCAATTTACTACCATTAAACAATTACATTAATTCCATTCATTTTCAAATCATCATACCACACATTCTACATACAACACAATCATCGTATGTCTAATTAAACACGTGATAATCATTGTTTTCTACTTCCTAAATCAATTACATATGTAATATTCATCGATTTTACCCTCCTAATCAATTACACTTATCCCCAAATCAACTCACAACACAACCGTTATCATAAACATCCCTCGAGACAACCAATTTCATATCCATAAACATTCAATTTTGCAAACTCATATAAATTAGCAACCAAAGCCTCTAATTAACCCTAATTAAGCATAAACTAGAGTTAGAAGACATAAAAGAATAAAATCAATACCTTGGAAGTGAAATTGGAGGCTTGGAATCGGAGCAGCAAGAAATGGCGACGGGTAGTGTTTAGGATTGATTTTGGGGAAAAAATATAATGAGGAAGAGGATGGGTCGGCAGTTATTATTCTGCAAATCGAGCAACGGTTTGCGACGGCAAGCGACGACCGCTTTTTTAGCCGTCGCTAACCGTTGCCCCACCCCGTCGCTATTTAAGCTGCCTTTTGTAGTGGGATGACCAGAGGCTTCCTACTTATAATAGTTCTCCTTAGCCAGGTTTGTCACTTTTCCTTTTTTACGGTATCGATTATAATTTTTGTTACCTACTAATTATAATTCTGCTTATTCACTCCTTCGACATGGTGATAGTGCTAAATACCAGCATTCATGCAGTTAATTGCCATACCAGTTTCGTTATTTTTTAATATACACCTATTGATTGTATAAATTTGTTTATGTATGCATGTGTGCGTGCATATATAACCTCTATGGCAGTATATTCCGGATACATTGATTTTTCTCTTCATATGTAAATAGGAGTAATCAATGAAGATTGTTAAGAAAACTAGTGGTGATCAAAATTATTTAGATATTTTCGAATGGAATTTAACTTAATAACATATAGCAAGGAACAGGTAGAATTTTAAGTTTGATTTAATCAAGTAGCATCAGGCAATAAAACATACCATTTTTGATTCTATTACTTGGTACACAGGGCTTGAAACTGGTCTTTGCGATTCGTAAATGCGATTGTCTCCCTATTTGTTTCATTCTCAGTGTGCTTATATCAAAGGATTCTTTATTCTGATTGCTTAGCACAATATTTTTGTGCTATTGATGACAACCATTTTTACCGTTTGCCATTTATTTTTGGTTTTTACCCTTTAATTTATAAGTAGGTTTCTTCTTACATCCAACATTGGATATATTTAGCTTACACAATAAGAGCATGTTTAGTTAACCTCTTCACCACTGAATTTAGGTAGCAGTTTAATGCTTTGGGGAGAAATTAAATAACTTGCATTGCCTCTCAAACATCCAATCACTTGGAACGCAGACCGCCACTGAATAATACAGGAGCTGGGAAACTTGATTTTGCATATTCCATTAAGGTATAATTTCATAACCTATATTGCAAGTTGCATCTTTTGTTTTTGATCAATGCTTGCTGAATGCATCTTAATATCAAAGGTTGAAAACTATATGCTTTGCTATACAGCACTATGTTTTCACGACTATAAAAACACAAATTATAGGTATATATTTGTCTCTAGTGTAATTAAGTTCATTATTTCAATTAGGAATACAAGTCATGGGGAGAACAATATTTACAGGTTGGACTTCCTTTTACATAAAGTAAACCTTTACTATATTACTATGGTTTTCGCTTTTATTGTTTTAAAAGTGACAGGGTTAAACCAGCTAAAAAAACATCACTTCAAAGATACTAAATAAATCAGACAAGAGGGGCATGTTCAGTCATAGATGCACTGAATAGTATAAGTGAGGAAGGACTGTTTTCTCTTCAGTCCATTATTTCTAGGTCAGTTTGACATAATTTTTGCACTTACCTTATGATACTCCTAAGCTACTGATTTCATTTTCAAATTAATATTGATTTTTATACAATATAATAATTAGTTTCTTCCTATTTCTCATGTTTACTTTATGATACTCCTAAGCTAATGAGAACCACGTTAAACTCCATAATTTACTTGCAGTGATCACTTAACCGAAATTGAAACAGCCAAATATTTTACATACACAACGTAAAGAGAACAGAATTTTTTTAGTATTGCAAATTATATATGTTATTTTAAGTGTGTTTGTCAACACTTAATTTTATATTTAATTGTTACAGAAGGTGAAGTTTTTAGATGCAAGAAATGCACATGATACTCTTTTGGTTTTTGGAGATTTGGCCTAGTTAGCATATGAAAAGTTTTTGTTTACATGTTTTGTCTTTAATATTTGATGCAAACTTTGTGAATATTATGTCTTTGTCTAAGGTTGTATGAAGATGATTTATTAATTACATTGTTTTTAGATATCGTTGTTTAATTTTTGTGGATGTTGTGCTCAACTTATTTTATGAAAACGATTAATTATTATGCTTTTATTTTATTATTTTTAGATTGATTTGTATATTAATCAATTGAAATATAATTAAATGAAATTCAATTAATGCTATATTGATATTGCAATGGTAAAATATGTCTTAAACGACAACGTTTATGACATGCTGTGAGTTTTTGGAAAAGATAAAGAGTATATATATTAACAGTGTTTAAGAATCGCTGATGAAACAAGTAATAACATCGTTTATACATTTCCGTCAGAAAGTTATTTTTGACAGCGTTTCTGTCATGCTGTTAGAATTATGCATCAAAGACAGCATGTCGTTATACAACATTTCTAATAATGTTGTCATATCCTATTACAGCATTTTTGAACATTGTGAAAAGTTGTTCCTGGTGTAGTGAGCACTCCAAATATTTCAAATTTCCTCTGATGATCACCGTCTAAATTAATAACCTAAAAATGGAGAGGCCACCATAATCTTCCTCTACACGAACGCTTCCTTCCTCGCTTACATGATGCATTTATGTCTTTTAAGCCATTTGATCGAACATCTTACATCATATTATCACAACCATGATTTTTATCGTCCAATTAAGCATCATTCAAATACTCCATCTATCAAACGACAAAAAGTTAATGTATCATTCTGTCAAAGAAGATACGTAAGTTATATGGATAAAAACCTTATAAGTCAAAACTTACATTGTCATTCTCTATTACAACGTCGTCAAATTTAATGTCCTCCAAGCTTGAAATTTTCAAAGGAGCAGAAAAAATATCCTAAAACGCAATGGAAAACTCTAACCATTTAAAAAACCCTAACAACATATTCTATAACATAATAGAAAACAATAAATACCAAGCAATCCAAACCACTTTTTTATCATCATCTTCCATCTCTATTAGGCACATAAGAATGTATGCTTTTGTTAGGGTTTGAAATTGTTAAGAAGTATGTGATTTTCTTAGGAGAAGTATGGTGGTGAATAAGTGAGTGAAAGAATAATATATGATGGCCAGAAGAATATAAAAAATAATCATTTGTATTAAATTTAGAAAGGTGGCCGGAAGTGTAAACCAGGGTGTAAATATTAGCATTCTAACTTATATTGTTAATAAGTATATGTAGAAAGCATTATTATTATCAAATCATATTTAAAGGATCAAACAAATCAAATTTGACCAAAATCGGATACATAGTAATTGACTTCTTATTTTAAACAAATATAAATAAAATAATTTACTTTATTTTAGAACATCCTTAATGAGTGATTATAAATCTTCAAAACAATTATAAATAAATGATTATTTAATTCAAACCAAATATGTAAAACGTCATGATTTTAAAATAACAATGCTAATTCTTTAAATTCTTATGAAATACATAGTAATTGATTTTCTTTTAAAAATATAAATCATTAATTTAATTTTTTATTGATAAACAAATCATTATACTTAAAACGTTTTAATTAAGATAATTATGCAATCTTGTTAACAATTTTTTTTAATTTTAAATGAATAATTTTAAATATTAAATCTTCATTCAAATAAAAATTAATTAACTTTAAATATTATTATAAATAATTGAAAACACTTGTAAATAAATAATTGTTAACTTTAAAACATGGTAAATAAATCAACTTTATTTTAAAACATTATTATAAAAAAATTAAATCTTCTTTTGAAAACATTATGACATATAAATAAATAATGCTTTGAAAACATTTGTTTCAAATGAAATTAATGATTACAGTTACATAATGGTTACATCTTTATCTCAAAGAAACCATAAGCAATTGTAGCCTAAAATTCATAAATTAAAAACATTTATTCCATGAGGCTTAGTAATAATGATGGTACTTAAATAAGTTACAATATATACGATTTATCATCCATTCAACATGTTATTTACATAGACAGACAAGTATAAATAATTAAACAATTAGCATGTAACTGCTAATATAATACTTGTTCAATATAAACTAATTTTCATAAACAAAATATCCAAATCAATATAAAAGTAGAACGAGATTTTGTGCTACTACCATGAAGTCAATTAGATCAAGTTGAATCAATTTCTAAACAATATTTATTTAGCTAAATAGATAACACTAGACATATGAACTAAATTATTAATTTATAATTGAATAACATTATCGAATAAATATTGTCAACCATATACATAGAATCTAATACTCGCAATAAATTT
This sequence comes from Allium sativum, assembly GCA_030737875.1. NCBI lineage: Eukaryota > Viridiplantae > Streptophyta > Magnoliopsida > Asparagales > Amaryllidaceae > Allium > Allium sativum. Next base: position 746,464,380 of record CM060921.1, read on the forward strand.
GAATATATAATAAACTCAGAAATGTCTAATAATAAATCGAGATGCTATATCGTGATCCTAAATCAGGTTCAAATAAATTCATAGCATTTCAAGATGCTATATCGTGATCCTGTATTTAATTCAAATAATTAATCAATCTAATCAATCCCAGTAGACAATTGGTAGTATAATAATTTATCCAAACCCAATAAGCACAGATTTTCTAAACCAAGCAGATAATAAATATTTTAATCTACTATATTTTAAACTAATAAATTCATAAAGGTGAGTTTTACTCACCTTTACTCCAACCTCTTTCGCATTCGGGTTTTGTTAATTTCCAAGCAGCGTTCAAAATTAGCCAATATATCTACTAGATCCAAACAATCCCAATTGATTTCATAATGTAGCTTACGTCTTTACGAATGCAACTTCAGGAATGACGTATCAATTGGACTTCGTATTAAACATATACAAATTTTACAATTTTATTTCGAATTAAAAATAAATAAAATCCATTAAATAATTTAATTATTAAGAAATTTATGTAATGCACTTTTAATACCTCTTCCCTAATCCTGTGCCTTATACGCTGAAACAGAACCTACACCATGGCCGCAACTTCTTCCCTTCCTTCCATCGATGAAACTCTATGGGGCAACCACCATTGAGCACCTCTTCACGAGCTCGTTTCGACAGTCACCATCACAAAATGCACACACACTTACAACAATTTCCATCCTTTATTACCTCGCATGCTACAACAGGTTGCGAATTCCCCTGAGCCACAGTGACCCTCCATCCTCTGTGTTTACACCAAAAATGGACTAAACACTCGAGGTACTAAAATGTACTTCAACAAGTTGGTAAGAAATAAATGGAACCGTGTTTAATCAGCAATTAAAAATGAAAAATGCAAGAAAAGTAAAGTAGAGCCGAGATTTAGAGAGGTTCAGCAGTTAACTAGGCCTACATCCACGGCGAAGCTGATTTTCAATCTTATAACGAGGATTACAAAATACATCAATTCCCTCTTCTCATACATCTTTGCATTCGCTCAATATACCCTCGTCTATGTATTTCAATTTTGGAATTGTACAAGAGAATGGTAAGGTTTGAGGAGATGGAGAATGGATGGATGATTGAGAAAGAGAATGGAGCCGTCTTCCATGATATTGACATTGTTCTTGACGCCATGGCCGAATCAGTGGTTGAGGACAGAATTTGGCAGCACTTCATGGTCTCGAAGATCCGATCCCCTTTATGTTGATCATCATGGTATATTTATAGGTGAGCTCCTCTTGGGAAATGACCTTAAATCTGTTGATGCCAGCTACGGATCGCTCACTTTATTAGTTACAACCATGTCGTTGGCTAGCTGTAGCCAGCAGTCCATGGTTGTATTTAGTTACCATGTACGAGCGATTCAATGGAGCGTCTTGAGTAGTTGTGTGAGTCCCTAGGAGCGAGCATCCATGTGAGAATGATTTCTTTGAGACATCTTATAAGTGTGGAACGTGGGACTGGGATCAAGTCTTCTCCGTTCCTTGTGCGAGCGACCTTCTTGGTTCCAGGGCGCTCGACCTTTTGTCGCCTTTGTGTGGCGCTGTTTGTCCCTAAAGCTGTGCCATTCGGTCGCTACCGCCTATATTGAGTGGGGATTTGCTTTGCTTTTGTGTTTGTGTGGCTTACAGGATATACGACCTTGATCTTTATCAGGCTGCACTTCTTGTAGCATATTATGCCGTTATCTTTGGTCGTACTACCTGACCTGACTTGCCTTGGGTTTGATATTTAGGTCCTCCTCCATGCCGTTGCATCCTGTTCCGTTGTGAGTCGTTTAGGAGCCTCAGATAATATTATGCACGACCGACTCTGATGGTGCCCGTTCTGCATCCTTTGCTCAATGTGTGTGAGAATTTTTTTGAGGGATTAACACTTTCCCCTCAAAGCCTGTGATTTCTTTTTGTAAGGAATTACTGACTTCGACATATTTGGTTGTACATTGTTTTGCAGGCTTGTCCCGACTTGTTGAGGAGTTGTTCGTGCAAAGTTTAATATTGCTTTTATTGTAACTGGTTGGCGTTTTTGCTTTCTGGGCGAGGCGCTTGGACTATTTTGTCATTATTGTAAACGACTAGATTATGGGGAAGTGAACACGCCAACTTGCCTTTTGATGAGACACGCATTTCAGTACTCGAGTATTAAGCTGACGTGGTGACGAGTGCTTTATGATGTGTGTCCTTTAATCTTCCCTTTCATTTTCTTATTTCTAATTCAATTCTGCTCTCATTCACCTTCAACAGGGATTCTAAAATTAATAAGAAAAAATTCTGAACTTCCCTCCACTGCTACTCAGGTTTGTTGATTCTTTCTGATGTTCATTCTTCCTTTGAATCTTATGGCTATTTCCTGATCTGTTTGCAAGGTGGTTCCGTCTCCGGAGCGGCGTCGATGGAAAACCTTCTTTGATTTGGACGTCCTAAAGGACGAGATTCTATCAATTATTCAACCATATGCAAACTCTCCCTCCAGCCCTTCCTATTCAGAACTTCAAGCTATTATTAACAGGCCATGCCATGCTCTTGGACCTTGTTACCCTAGGTTAGCAAAGCGGTTTCGGGGGTGGAGTTTACAGGGAGTACCTTCGAATGAGGATATATCTCCATCTGATTCTCAGACTTTCTCTTATGACATGACTGCGGCAAAATGTCAGATGTTGGCCCGCCTCGAGACCGCTGTTCGTCAATTTGAGAAATAGATGGATTTGCTGAAAAATCATTCTGCGAAGCGGATGAATGGCTGGCATACATTGGCCTGCAACCTCCAAAGACTTCACAAGGACAATCTTGAACGTATCTCTGTTCTGGAAAATGATAGGGCGAAATTAATCCAGGCTCTTAGGTCTAGGGACAGCTTGGTTGCTTCTTTCCCTACTGGGCATATTGAGTTGGCGATTTCTGCACATGCTGATGGGCCTCCATCTTGTCCTGCTCCGACAAAAAGGAAGGTAGGTAGGCCAAGGAATGTTAGAGATCTTTAATCTCCTTCTCCTTGATTATTTTGCTTTTTGAACTTTAAGGCCAATTGTGTAAGCGAGTGTCGGTCCTCGCTCATGACGTTATGCTGGCTGCGACTTGTTGTTTAATATGTGACACTTCTGTGATCCTGATGAATGGTTGTCTGGTTGGTTTTACGATACTCTTCGTGTCTTTGTCATGTCATCTCTCTTTTCCCTGCTTGACAATGCACAAACATTTTTTTTTAATTTTCGCGGTGATCATGCGTTAATATCGTATTACGGGACGTTCGCACGTTAATATTGTATTATGGAGCGTTCGCTCGTTCGTTAATATCGAATTATGGTTAGCCTAACGGCATTCTTGTTAAACTGGGATCATCTAGTTTTAGTATTTGGTTTTGACTTGGTAAGCTTTTCGTTATTTTAACTTTGGCAATTTTAGCCATTTTAATTTTTTATTGAACATCCTGTTTATTTGTTTGGGGTATTTTCGTGATGCATTTTTATGCGTGCCCCCCATGGGAGGACTTGGGCTCCTACGTTGTAATCCAATCTTGGCTTTGTTTGACATGGTTAACAACAAAGAACAAGAATGGAAACCCCCATTCGGCTAGGATTTCTGCTTTTGAAATCCAATCTTGGCTTTGTTGACTTGGTTAACAACAAAGAACAAGAATGGACACCCCTTTCGGTTAGGATTTCTGTTTTTGCGTTGGTCTTTGCCGCATGTTTAATCCTTCCCCATTTTTATGCTTCCTCCCGAGAAGTGGACACTAATTTATCTCATCGAGCCTTGACTCAAAAGGATAAATTTCGTGCCCTTCACCTAACAAGGTGCTCCCCGTGATTGGCACTTTTTCCATTTCGGGACATGTCGGTTTTTTCGATTTTGTGCCTTTCCCTAGGAAACCGACACTGGTTCGCCTCATTGCATTTTTTATTTATAATTTTACTCAAGTTGGAGAACCCGTGTCCAGCACCTAAGAAGGTGTTTCTTTGGTGGGCTCAGCGTTTTTATCCCTGGGACATTAACCGTGGGACTTTTGAGTTGCTTTTGCTTTAGCGTTGACTTCTTTAATCTGGAACCAAACTTTTGTTGGTCCTGTATTGAGAGATCCAATGTTTCCTTATGAAAGTCGGAACTCCTCGAGTTGGCACCTCCCGATCGCTCGTTTGCCTAAACAAGGAGGTCAACCTTTAGTAGCAGCAGGCGAATAAGTGAGCTATGCATGTAATTAGAACTCCATATTCAATCACTTTATTTACATCATTCAGAATGCGAAAATTTTCATAAATCCTTACAGCATTTTCTATGCATTTGAATAACATGCTATAAGAAATAACGACGAATATGCTCGCTGTTCCATGCTCGTGGAATCCGATTCCCATCTGTGGCGGCCAATTTGAAAGTATCATCCTAGAGTTTCCGACTTATAACATAAGGCCCTTCCCAATTGGGTCCGAAGACCCCAGTACTGATTATTATATTTTTCAGAACAAGGTCTCTAATTTCGAAAGTTCGATGCTTGAATTTTGAATTGAAATGCCTGGCCACCCTTCTTTGGTGTGCAGCTACTCTGAGTTCCGCTTCCTTTCTTTTTTCTTCAAGTTGGTCGAGGGCTTCAAGCTGTAGCCTCTCATTTTCTTTGGGGTCAAAGTGTATCCTTCTATGGGTAGGAACTTCCAACTCCACTGGTATCATGGCTTCAGATCCATAGGATAAAGAAAAGGGAGTATGTCCTGTCGCAGTTTTGTGTGTGGTGCGATATGCCCATAACGCTAGCGGGAGTTTATCTACCCATCCACCTTTAGCCTTCTCTATTCGCTTCTTAATGCTAGTCTTAATGATTTTATTCACTGCTTCCACTTTCCTGTTCTCTTGTGGATGAGAGACCGCTGAAAAGCTTTTTTGGGTTTTGTATTTTACGTAAAAACTTTGAAATTCCTCACTTTTGAATTGGGTCCCGTTGATTGTGATTATCTTTTGTGGTATCCCAAACATGCAAATGATATTTTTCAATACAAAGTTAATAACTTTCTTTGAAGTTATAATGGCCAATTGTTTCGCTTTAGCCCATTTTGTAAAGTAATCAACGACAACAATTGCGTATTTAAAACCGGATTTTGCAGTGGGGAGAGCTCCTATGAGGTCGATGCCCCAGATAGCAAATGGCCATGGGCTGACCATGTGAGTTATGGTTGTGGATGACATCCTTGGGATCTTGGCAAACCTTTGACACCTATCACATTTTTTATGTAGGCCGTGGAATCTTTATTGATATCTGGCCAGAAGTAGCCATATCGTAAGATTTTCTTAGCCAAAGTTTGTCCACCGGTATGTCCTTCGCATTCCCCTTCGTGTAATTCCGCCATGATTGCCTTGGACTCCTCCTTTGTAACACAACGAAGTAAAGGTATAGAAAATCCCCGCCTGTATAGTCGCCCGTCCTGAACAAGGTAAAAAGGAGCTTTTCACAAAATCCTTTTTCGGAGTTTGGCTTCAACCTGGAGTGCCCCAGTTGTGAGGTATTCTTTAATTGGTGACATCCATGACTTTGACTCATCAGTTGTTTCCATGATCCACTCCATTTCAGTCTGCTTCATGCTCGGGTTGGAAAGGATTTCCATTGGAACTAAACCCATTAGTTGTGCATCTCCTGTGCTTGCGTATTTGGCTAATGAATCGGCTTTGGTATTTTCCTCTTTAGGAATATAGGATATGGTGTAATGCTTGAAGGTTTCCAACAATTCCAAGGCTTTTGTAAGATAATTTGGCAGGTTACCCATTTTGGCTTGGAATTCTCCCAAATTCTGGCACACTACGAGTTGAGAGTTGTTGAAAGTTTGTATAGTTTTTATTTGCAGCTCTTTTGCTAGTTTTACTCCCGCGATAAGGGCTTCATATTCAGCTTCGTTATTGGTTGACGGAAACTCTAGCCTTAATGCATAACATAAGGATCTTCCCTCAGGGGTTTCGAGAACTACTTCTGCCTCAGAAAAGTGATCATTCGATGCTCCATCTACAAATAATTTCCACCGGATACTAGTCTCAATATGATGTACACGTAAATGTGTATATTTTATCCGCATATTTATCTTATTTTATCTTTTAAATAATTGATATTGTGCATTTATAGTTGTGTTTACAGATTATTTTTGATGAATGGATTAATGCACTTAATTGTTGAAAAGCTAGAAGAATTTGTGCGAGAAGAGTGTTGAATTTTATAGCTGGATTAAAGCTTGAAGACCTGAAGAAAAGTTGCTATTCAATCACCTTCTGCTGCATATTTCATAGACAAGATTCAATAATTTTCCATAACGATCACTTGGCGTTGTTATTCATTCTCAAGTCAATTGGAGTTGAAGCCCGCAACATATTTTCCATGACATCTGCATGCATTCACATCGGTCTAGTTGCTAATTGGGCTAAGTCATGTGTCCCATATCATGTAATTTGCAAGGCTTCTCATTCATGCGCTGCACGCGTTCACACTGAGCTACTTGATTAATGTGTTATTTTGAAAAAGGGGTTTTGTCCCACATTGTGGAATTTGCCAAGTAGCCTTGGCCAATACAACTATAAATACCTTGTATCTTATTCATGTAAATACACACTGGGTTTTATTCTGTAATCTTTCTCTTGGAGTAAAACTCTTCTTCCTCTGTTCTATTTAGTTTTAGTTTTATTTATGTTCATGTTATTTAATTTCTGTTTTTCTTCTTCTTTAGCTATGTCTAGCTAATCCCCTTTGATTAGGGGGTGATGATGCTAATAGATATGATTCAACATGAATCACATAGCCAACAGATGAGGACTTTATATATGTAGATCTAGATCTGAATCAAGGGTTAGATCTGAACCTTCATATTCTGTGTCGTTTAAGAGCTATGCTCCTTCACGGGGTATATTCGTGTTCGGTCTAACAATTATCAGATTTAGATCTAATTTTAGGTTTTTAGAAATTAATTTGTGAATCTGTCCTGATAGTCTATGGTTGTTTAAGAGCTCAGCTCCTGCATAGGCTATGCTTGTCGTTATTTACTTATTTGTTTCGAAGAATCTATTTATCGTTGATTCGTGTTTGTGACAGAAACATGAATTAGATCTATATTTATTTGTTGGCTATTGATGAGTGTGAATCTAATCTATGTCATTATCCCCTAATTGCTTTCTCTTATTGTTAAAAACTCTTTTTTTTATTTTCTGTGTTTGCCACCAATCAAAATTCTGAATAGCTTGATTGGATTTATTAATTAAAATATTTTTGGCCCCAGAGTTCGACACCCTCTACAACAATCCTTGTTGTTTAGGAAAACCGAACAGATTTTACAGTTGTTTACAATTGTATAATTTGTTCGCAAACAAATTTTGGCGCCGTTGCCGGGGACCAAAATATTTTTTATTAATAATCCTTCGGGTTATATTTATTTTTGTTTTTGTTTTTTTTCTCTTTAGTTTTCCTTCATAAAAAAAACCCAAAAACATTTTTGTTAGTTTTATTTTTGTATATACACACATATATATATATATATATAAACAATCTTTTGATTGGCTTTGATTTGGTATTGCTGATCTGTTGATTAAGAGAAAGAAAAAAACTTGCAATTTTTGTTTTGTTTGTTCCCTTTCTTTGACATTCCCTCCTTTTGTTTACAAATTCTCTCTATTTACAATTTTTATAAAAAAAAAGAATATTCCTTTGCAAATTTTCCTTCTGTGATACTCTTCCCTTTTCTCTAATTTCTTTCCCAGTTTTCTTTCCAATTTATTTCAATTTCTATAATCCCTCTTTCCCTGTTTACAGTATCTTTCCTTTCCTTTGTTTTTTTTAAATTTCAAAAAAAAAGAGCAACATTTCTTTTCGTTTTATTTTCTTTTTCTTTTGATTATTTCTTCTCTGCCTTCTACAGCAGATCATCACAAATACTGGTTCACCACTTCTTAAACTATCTCCACTGCCATAAACCGTTCATCCAATTCTGCCTAACCAATTGCATTCTTGATTACAAACCTCCCCTGTTCACTTCCTTACAAACAGCTGATCACCTTCTCCACCACTTAGAACCCAGTTTGGCATATCAACGTTCAACCCCTCCTCCACATCATCAAACTTCTTCATACACCTCCACCAGAAAGCCTCATGCTAGCAACTTGAAACCATCTGCGTACACCACAAAACAAATTTCCTTGCTTTATATTTCTACCCCTCAACATATAAAACATCCTCTACTGCCAACCGCGTTCATACCGTGACCTCACTGTTTCACCATAACAGCAAAAATCCGACCAGTTTGCCATTCTTCCTTCCAAACCACTCTCATCACAACTTCAGCACCATACAACTTCCACCGTCATAAAAAGCTCGCAACCATCCCCTTTGCCCTCCAGAAACATATACACAGCAATACCAACAATCACCATTTTCCACTAACCACCATTCAACACCACTTACCATTCAAAGCTGATCAGTCCCTACTCTTCCATAAACCAACTTCACCCACGTCCTACCTCACTTCCACTACCTTGTCAAACACCCTGACTAGCCAATAGCCCCAAACATTCACCAAACCTTCACAGCAAACCACGATACTGCCAATTCCAAAACCAAACCGTAAAATTCACACCAAACCACTTCCGATCCCTAAATCGTCCACCACGAACTCCCCCTAACATCATCACAATTCGCCAATTCACATCACCAATTTTCCAAACCCGAGCATCTACACCCTCTTCCTACTGTCCTACTCAATTCACAGTCATCTTCTCCATCAACAAATTCATCACTACTGCATTGACCGGACCGCAACAACCAAGTCACGCAATCCCATATCGAGAATCCGAACGCCGAAACCTGATTGGAATTAGATCGATTTTGATTTGAAAAAAAGGAAAGGGGTGACTTGTTCCCATCTTTGATTAAAATCAATAAATAAAGGACGAGTTTGGTTTGGGTGTGGAGTTTAGGACTTGTCATTCCCTTTTATTAAGGGAATATTCTGTTTATTAAGGGCGTGTAATGAGGAAGGGGGATTGATTTCTTCTTCTTTTTCTTACTTGATTTGGACGTATGTTAAAGGAAGGGAACGTGACCTGATTTCCTTTGTTGACCATTTCTTTTCTGTTTCACTGTTGTGTGCCTTGATATTTGGGTGCAGGCTTGAGTAATAAAAAATAAAAAAAAATCATGATTTTTCGTATTAAAAGAATAAAACGTGATTTTCATTTGTGGATAGGCTCACTGGGTTGTTGGTTTTATTTTGTGTTGACGAGCCTTGTTTAGTGGGCGTGGGGTTAGTGATTCTGGGCTGGGCTTTGTTTATTTGTTTATTTGAGTCCAATTTTTTTTATTTTCCTCTTACTTTTAGGTCTTGTTTCTTTAGATCATTTGAAAAAAAATCTTAGCTTTTATTTTTTCGTATAAAAAAAAGAGAAGATTTTTTTTTCAAAAACAGGTACAGTGGAAATTAGAAAAAGGTCTTAAAAAAATTGGAGGCGACAGCGCAGTCAAGCAAATAATAGGAGGCGACAACAATAAAAAGCAGCGGTCTATTCAGTGTTCGAGCAGTTGCACACCAAATGGGGTGTGAACACGCTAGCGCGACTCAGCTGCACTTGACGGACTGCCGATCTAGGTGAGTATTTCTAAACTCTACAGGGACTGCTGCTGCAAATAAAAAAATATAGACATTGCTTGTAAAAATCTTCTACAGGGGCAGCGGCTTGCTTGTACAATCTTTTAATTTCTGCAATTCTTATTTCTGCATCTGTGTTCATTCTGTTAAGGGCAATACCCCAATTCACATAAGGTGAGGGATTTCATCACCCTTTCCTTAGCCCACAAACTGCATTCATTATAGAATATGACTAATTATAACGGTTAGACGCTGGACTTAAGGGAGTCGCGGGCTCATCTAGGGCTTAATTGTATTGTGATAGTTGATTTATTTGGAACGAATTATTTCTTGGTGTCTAGACTACGACAGAGAAATAACCGTTTATAAATATTACAGTGATTCGTAAATATTATATCGGTTGTTACTCTGAAGGTACTTAAACCTTCGGCTGCATTGCTAGGGTGATTTCTGGTGCACCGATAACTCCTATCCGTTAACTGGCTGAGAAATCTTTTAGTCTAAGTAATCAAACTTGTCACTATATAATTTTGAGTTAGGAGCCACTAAGGACAGAAAATTTCATTGTAGCTAATTTCTGTGTGTGATTGTTTTGTGAAAAAAAAAATTCAAAACTCCTCAAAAACAAATAAAAATTTGAAAAACAAAAACAAAATTTTTTTTTGACATTTTTTCTTTTAAATCTCTGTAGTTTATAAGTCATACTTTTCCAAAAAAAAACTCCCATTTTCAAAACTTTTTTCCTTCTCACATCTTTCCGAACTCCTCCATTGTCTAAATTTCCTTGACAAACTCTCTTTTTCTTCTTTCTAGTGCATGCAAACTTGGATCCGTGACCAAGAATCTAGTCGTTTAGTTCGAATCAGACCACCTTCCCCTTCTTCAAAACCCATTTTACTCGAACAACCCTTATAAATGGCTAACGAGCCTGCACCTCGCACCCTGGTGGACAGAATTCTTCCCGATAGAGTTTCTGCCCCTTCTTGCATTCAGTTACCCAATCCTATGGGTAATCACTTTGAAATTCGATCGAGTCAGATAAACATCCTTCCCAAATTTGGTAATTTTCTCATGACGAACCATATAGTTTCTTAATGAAATTTGAATATGCTTGTGCAACCTTTGAATTACAACAGTTATGTGAGGATGGTATTGAACTTCGTTTGATTCCGTTCGCACTAACTGACTCCGCAGAAAAATGGTTTCGTAGCTTACCCCCAAATTCGATTAAAAAATGGGATGAATTTACAGCGATTTTCCTTAAAAAGCTCTACCCCCTAGAAAAAACAGCTAGAGTCAGAAATGAAATCACCAATTTCCACCAAAAAGGGGGTGAATCTTTTTGGCAATACTTCGAAAGATTTAAAGAACTGCTGTTAAGTTGTCCCCATCATGGTTATGAAACATGGTCGTTATGTCAAACTGTATACGATGGACTTGATAATAGTACTAGGCAAATGTTAGAGTCCATGTGTCAGGGCAATTTTCTAAAACAGACTGACGTAGAAGCTTGGGAATTTCTGGACGAGTTAGCAGAAAAATCAAAACAATGGGAACGAACTAATGAAAAATCTCTCTATTCGTGATCCAATAGTAATTCTGTCGAATCCTCTTCTTCTTCTTCTTCCAATACTCTTGTTGATGACATACTGAATGTTGTTAGAACACACACTCAGTCTAATAACGCTTCCCAAGCTATGTGTCACATATGTCTCGACACTAATCACATGGCTGATGACTGTCCCCAGTCCCTTGAGCAAGTAAACACTTCCAACAGACCCAATAACCACCCAAATCTTTCTTATGGTCCAAATAACCCTCTGATGAACAGACCTTCGAATCGAGCATTTCCGAACAATGCTGTGAACCCTCCTCTTAGGAAAAATCAGTACACTTCGAACCAAACGCCTTTCCACAATCAAACGTTTGCACCCCAATATGAAAAACGCCTTTCTACGATTGAGGGGAATTTATCTGAGGTGAGCAACCTATTAGCGCAAATGACTAAGCAAAGTGTTGAAAATCAAAACAGGCTAGACAACTCCTTGCAATCATATGTGCAAAACACGAATCAACAAATGAGTGAACTTTAAAAACAAATGTCTCAACTTAACGCTAGATTAAGTGAAAGGGAAAAGAGTACGTTTCCAAGTCAACCCATCCAAAACCCTAGAGGACACCATTCAAACCCCAACCAAATTCACATCATTCAGGATTCAAACGTTAATCAATTGAATGCTGTAATGACTCTTAGATCCGGCAAAAATATTGATAACCATTTGGTCAACCCGAATGCTTTACCGGACGATCTCCCAAACCCTATCGAAAATTCGACCAACTCAGATCAGAACATTGACCCAATTTCTGACAAGGACCATCCTCAAAATCAAGTATCCAAACCTACTGAGTTGTCTGCGCCATTTCCTCATAGACTCCGACCTAAGAAAAAGAAGGATCAGCTAGAAAAGATATTAGAAATATTTAAGCAAGTTAAGGTGAACATTCCTCTTTTAGATATTATACAACAAGTTCCATAGTACGCAAAATTTCTAAAAGATTTGTGCACTCAGAAACGTCATACACATATACCTAAGAAAGTGTTTCTAGCAGCAACTCTAAGCGAAGTCTTGTCCCAATCAATGCCAGTGAAATACAGAGATCCTGGTTGCCCCACAATATCGTGTACTATTGGGGTCAAAAAAAATCGATAGATGCCTGCTAGACTTAGGTGCTAGTGTTAACTTGCTTCCATATTCCGTCTATCGCCAGTTAGGCCTAGGAGAACTGAAACCCACCAAGATTACCCTTCAGCTTGCTGACCGTTCAATTAAGAAACCTGTGGGCGAAATCGAGGATGTGTTGATCAAAATAGGAGAATTCGTCTTTCTAGTTGATTTCATTGTCCTAGAAACTCAACAGGTAAGCAATCCTGCAAACCAGATCCCTTTGATTCTAGGACGACCCTTCTTAGCAACCTCTAATTCTCTCATCAACTGTAGAAATGGGTCTATGAAACTTTCTTTCAGTAACATGAGTGTCGAGCTAAACATCTTTTGAACTGAAAACTCTCCTAACTCTTATATGGACTAGTTTTCTGAAATCCATGCTGTCAACGATAATGAATCTGAGCTCGACCATTTGAATAACGAAATTGAATCAAATTACGAAAGTTTGTTTCAAGATACTCCCGAAAATGTCTCTGATTCGAGTCTTGTCGAGCCTCTCACAAATGAGTCTATCCCTCAACCAATTTCTTCGGTTGAGTTGTCCCCAAAATTTGAACTCAAAGTATTGCCCAGTCATCTTAAGTACGCTTACTTAGGAGACAATGAAACTTTTCCTATCATGATCGCATCTGACCTTACTTTAGAGTAGGAACAATTGCTCCTTCCCATTCTTAAGAAAAATAAGGAAGCATTTGGTTGGTCCATGGCTGATATTAAGGGGATTAGTCCTTCGATTGTCCAACATCGAATCCACCTTATAGATGATGCCAAACCCACTCGGGATCCCCAGCGTCAACTAAACCCTATCATGAAAGAAGCAGTTCGTGCTGAAATTCTTAAATGTCTAGACAATGGAATCATCTGCCCAATTTCCGATAGTCAATGGGTTAGTCCGATTCATGTTGTACCTAAGAAATCAGGGATTACCGTGATCCAAAATGAAGCTAACGAGCTTATACCATCCTGCACCCAGACTGGTTGGCGTGTTTGCATTGACTATAGGAAACTTAACGCTGAAACACGTAAGGATCATTTCCCTCTGCCATTTATCGATCAAATGTTAGAACGACTAGCTGGTCATGAGTACTATTGTTTCCTTGATGGGTACTCAGGCTATAATCAAATCCCTTTCGCTCTTGAGGACCAAGAGAAAACCACTTTCACTTGTTCGTTTGGTACATTTGCGTACCGACATATGCCTTTTGGTCTCTGTAACACACCTGCAACCTTTCAGAGGTGCATGATTAGCATTTTTTCTGATATGATCGAGCGATTTTTGGAAGTGTTCATGGATGATTTTTCCATATTTGGTGATTCTTACTCTGAGTGTTTACATCATCTTGATCTTGTTCTTAACCGTTGCAAAGATAAACACTTAACTCTTAATTGGGAAAAGTGTCACTTCATGGTCAAACATGGCATTGTTTTAGGACATGTCATCTCTAACAAAGGAATTAAAGTAGACAAAGCCAAAATTGAGGTTATCTCGAATCTTCCCATTCCCAAATCCGTTAAGGACATCCGATCCTTTTTAGGTCATGCTGGTTTTTACCGTCGCTTTATAAAGGATTTTAGCAAAATCACTCGACCTTTGACCAATCTTCTTGGTAAGGATGTTCCTTTCGACTTCAATTCTGATTGCATTTCATCTTTTGAGCATCTTAAAAATGAACTTGTCTCTGCTCCGATCATCTGCTCTCCCAACTGGAAGCTGCCTTTTGAAATCATGTGCAATGCCTCGAATTTCGCTATTGGCGCTGTCTTAGGACAACGTATCGACAAAATTCTTCATATCATTTACTACGCGAGTAAGACTTTGAACTATGCCCAAATCAATTATACGACCACTGAAAAGGAACTCTTGGCAGTCGTTTTTGCTTTAGAAAAATTCAGACCTTATCTAGTTGGCTCACACATCACTGTTTATACCGATCACTCGGCACTTAGGTATCTTTTCTCTAAAAAGGATGCTAAGGCTCGTCTCATTCGTTGGATCCTTCTACTTCAAGAATTTGACCTTACCATTAAGGATAAAAAGGATCTGACAACGTTATTGCGGACCACTTGTCTCGTCTTCCAAATGCCCCGTCTTCTTCTCTTCCGATCAATGAGAATTTCCCTGATGAACAGCTATTTTCTCTATCCACGGATCCTTGGTTTGCTGACATTATCAACTACTTAGTCAAGAAGCAGATCCCTTCTTTTTGGTCCAAGCAGGATAAACACAAATTCTTTTCCCAAGTGAAACATTTTTATTGGGACGACCCCTATCTTTTCAAGTACTGTCCTGACCAAATCATTCGAAGATGTGTTCCCGACACTGAAACTCACAGTATCCTCTCTTTCTGTCATGACCAAGCCTGTGATGGTCACTTTGGTCCCAAAAAGACAGCTGAAAAGGTTCTCCAATCGGGTTTCTACTGGCCCAACCTTTCAAAGACGCGTATGAATTTGGTAAAACTTGTGATCGATGTCAATTCTTAGGGAAAGTTTCTAAACGGAATATGATGCCCCTAAACCCCATTCTAGAGGTCGAAATTTTTGATGTGTGGGGTATAGACTTCATGGGTCCCTTCCCTAATTTTTTTGGGAACCATTACATTCTCTTAGTTGTTGACTATGTTTCCAAATGGGTCGAAGCTGTTCCATGCAAAACAAACGATAACAATGTTGTTGTGCGCTTCTTGAAAGAAAATACCTTCTCTAGGTTTGGCACACCTCGCACGATAATCAGTGATAATGGAACACACTTCTATAATCGTTCTTTTGAAGCTCTCATGAGAAAGTATTCGATAACCCACAAGTTATCCACTCCGTACCATCCTCAAACTTGTGGGCAGGTTGAAGTATCGAATAGGCAGATTAAACAAATCCTTGAGAAAACTGTGAATCGAAATCGTAAAGATTGGTCCCAAAAGTTAACTGACGCTCTTTGGGCTTACCGCACCGCTTTAAAACAAACTTGGGTATGTTCCCTTATCGGTTGATTTTTGGTAAGCCATGTCACTTGCCAGTTGAACTAGAACATAGGGCGTTATGGGCAATAAAAACTTTGAATCTTGATTTAGAGCAAGTAAGTGAACATAGGAAGCTTCAACTTAATGAACTTGATGAAATTCGAAATGATGCCTATGAAAATGAACGAATTTACAAGGACAGAACAAAAGTTTTTCATGATAAATCAATTTTATGTAAAACTTTCATGCCAGGTCAAAAAGTTCTGTTGTATGACTCAAAACTGCATTTATTTCCGGGTAAGTTAAAATCTAGATGGACAGGACCTTACACTGTACGGACTGTTTTTCCATATGGTGCGGTAGAAATTGAGAATCCAACCGATGGATGATCCTTTAAGGTCAATGGTCAACGCCTTAAACCTTACTTGGAACCAATACCCAACCAAGAGGAAGAGCTCATGGTCCTCCATGAGCCACATTACATTCAGTAAGACGCACTAACCCTCTTTTGTACATATGTAAATATTCTCTTATTTGTTTTCCCCTTCACTAAGATATGTCTGATTAAGACTGTGAGGACACAGTCACACTCAAGTGTGGAGGGGGGGGGGTGATTTACATTACATCAGCAATCAAATTTTATAAAGTAGGTCATTCATTGAACAAGGATTAACTTAAAATTCATAAATAACACCTTGGTTCTTGTTTGATAAGTTGAATTTTTGGGTGATGAGAATGAACGTTATTTATTCAGTGAGTCGTAATGTGTCTTTTTAAGATGCTAGCTTGAGACTATGCAGACGTTAGTCGTGTTCTGGAGTAAGCGTGTCAACCCTTGTTATACGTGTTATAACGTGCAAGTAAAAATAAAAAAAAATGAAGAAATAAAAATGATTTTGCACCTACATTTGTTGGATTTTCTGAGTTTGTTTTCATGCATAATATTTTCTTTTCCACTCAAAATTCCAAAATCGTAAGTTCTAAAATCCACTTGGCCCAATTAAGGAGAAATGACTCATTGTAGCGTTCTTCTTCGATACCCCACATTATTCAAACCCAAGTTTTAGTCGATTTACATCCATGTTTCGATAAATTTTTCTTATATTGGTATACTCAAGAACCGTTTCACTGATTTATTTTCAAAGGTTAAATATGTCACTTTATATACCGATATTGCACTACCCATTCCGTACTTGTTTTAAGGTAGGATAACCATATACCACATCTTATTTTATATGGGTTATCTATCTTACGAAACTTTGTTTATCATTCCTTTCAGCTTTTTGGATAACATCAATCCAGACTTGTGTGTTGAATTAAGGTTATAGAAGTAGAGTAACTAGGGCACAAAACTTTCCTTTCATGAAGTGTTGGTTTATTAGAGGAGGAATCAAATGAAATAATGTACAGTATCATTCCATTTCATCTCCACTCATCATTCATCATGGAAAAAATGAAAAAAAGGGAAAAGAAAAGAAAAAAAAGAGGAAAAAAATGAAATAAAGAGAGAGTCTCTCTGAATAAAATAGTCATTCATCATTCTTGACTATAAAAGCATTCAATTCCATTTCATCCACATCCATTCTACTGTACTTGGAAGTGAGGATTGTAGTAGACGTGATGAAAGGAAATAAAAATGTTCATATGTGCCTTAGTATTACTTTATCTTTTGTAATTTGAAGTTCAACTAATACACTTGCCCTCTTATCTATAATATTTTTAGAACTTACAAAATTTTCCTTCATCTATGCATAACTCATATCCAATATATTACAGTTACATTGGTGCAAAATCATTCAAAAAAAGGGGAATAAAGAATAAAGAAATGATTTGGTGCACATTGTCGATGTGTAGAACTTTGGTTGACACCACGCATTTAACCTTCAAGAAAATTAGTGTTATCAAGGAATTACGATTCAGCTTGAAATTTTTTTGTTTATTTTTGCACTAATTATGGGATGGACAATTTGGGGCTAAACCGTTATTATTGAAGTTAGGTGAAATCCTTGGAATGTGAAAGACCTTAAATATATTGTTTGATTAATCCGCGTACATAAGACGCTTTGGATTTTGTCGGTAGTTTCCACTGAAAACCCTCACGAGACAACACTCGTCCTACTGGGGACACCCAGAGGTTTAACGACTTGTTGCATATGCTAAATGCAATCGTGTTTCCTACGAAAGTGTGACATATCTTAGTTTAGTTTATTCGAGGATGAATAAAAAGATAACTGTGGGGGTATTTGATATACACGTAAATGTGTATATTTTATCAGCATATTTATCTTATTTTATCTTTTAAATAATTGATATTGTGCATTTATAGTTGTGTTTACAGATTATTTTTGATGAATGGATTAACGCACTTAATTGTTGAAAAGCTTGAAGAATTTGTGCGATTGTTGAATTTTAGAGCTGGATTAAAGCTTGAAGACCTGAAGAAAAGTTGCTATTCAATCACCTTCTGCTGCATATTTCAAAGACAAGATTCAGTGCTTTTCCATAACGATCACTTGGAGTTGTTATTCATTCTCAAGTCAATTGGAGTTGAAGCCCGCAACCTATTTTCCATGACATCTGCATGCATTCACATTGGCCTAGTTGCTAATTGGGCTAAGTCATTTGTCCCATATCATGTAATTTGCAAGGCTTCTCATTCATGCGTTGCACGCATTCACACTGAGCTACTTGATTAATGTGTTATTTTGAAAAAGGGGTTTTTGTCCCATATTGTGGAATTTGCCAAGTAGCCTTGGCCAATACAACTATAAACACCTTGTATCTTATTCATGTAAAAACACACTTGGTTTTATTCTGTAATCTTTCTCTAGGAATAAAACTCTTCTTCCTTTGTTCTATTTAGTTTTATTTATGTTCATGTTATTTAATTTCTGTTTATCTTCTTCTTTAGCTATGTCTAGCTAATCCCCTTTGATTAGGGGGTGATGATGCTAATAGATATGGTTCAACATGAATCACATAGCCAATAGATGAGGACTTTATATATGTAGATCTAGATCTGAATCAAGGGTTAGATCTGAACCTTCATATTCTGTGTCGTTTAAGAGCTATGCTCCTTCACAGGGTATATTCGTGTTCGATCTAACAATTATCATATTTGGATCTAATTTTAGGTTTTTAGAAATTAATTTGTGAATCTATCCTGATAGTCTATGGTTGTTTAAGAGCTCAGCTACTTCATAGGCTATGCTTGTCGTTATTTACTTATTTGTTTCGAAGAATCTATTTATCGTTGATTCGTGTTTGTGACAGAAACATGAATTAGATCTATATTTATTTGTTGGCTATTGATGAGTGTGAATATAATCTATGTCATTATCCCCTAATTGCTTTCTCTTATTGTTAAATACTCTCTTTTTGTTTATTTTCTGTGTTTGCAACCAATCAAAATTCTGAATAACTTGATTGGATTTATTAATTAAAATATTTTTGGTCCCAGAGTTCGACACCCTCTACAATAATCCTTGTTGTTTAGGAAAACCAAACGGATTTTACAGTTGTTTACAATTGTATAATTTGTTCGCAAACACAATATCATCCTCTTCCTTTGCCTCCCCTCGATCGGTAAATTCTGCGATAAATCGGCAAGCGCTTGTCCGTTGATTTCTTTCCGAGGATGATACGTAATGTCGTATTGAATGAGCTCTATATTCCATTTAAATAATCTTCCGTAGGTTTCTGGTTGGGATAGAACTTGCCTTAGGGGCTAGTCTGTGAGAACCCTGATGGGATGAGCCTAAAAGTAGGGTCGAAGCTTCTTTGATGAAATGAGCAAACAATAAGCAAGTTTTTCAAGTTTAGGATAATTAGGCTCTGCTCTAGATAGCCTCTTGCTGATGTAATAGACCGGTTTTGGCACCTTCAAGTCTTCTCTGATCAGTGATGCGCTTATGGCGTGAGAAGAAACTGCCAGGTATAGAAACAAATCTCCCCATCACTAGGCTTCAATAGCATTGGTGGTGTTGCCAACTGTTGGATCAATTCCTTGAAGGCTTTCTGACATTCAGGGGTCCACTGTATCTCTTTCTTTCCTTTTCTAAGGGCATCGAAGAATGGAAGACATCTGTCCGTCGCCCTAGATATAAAGTGGTTTAAGGCTACGATTTTCCCATTCAAACACTGGAGTTCCTTCTTGGTTCTTGGGGCGCGCATTTCTCATAAAGCCGATATTTTAACTGGATTAGCTTCAATACCTCTAGCATTGACCATGTACCCAAGGAACTTGCCTGAAGCGATCCCAAAAGAACATTTCAAGGGATTCAATTTCATGCCATATTGGCGTAAGATATCGAACATTCGGGCTAAGTCCTCCAAATGGTCTATTGCTCTCTTTGATTTAACCAACATGTCATCGACGTAGACTTCCATCGTCCTACCTATTTGCTTTTTAAACATAGCATTTACCAGTCACTGATAAGTTGCCCCTGCATTTTTTAGTGCAAATGGCATCACCTTATAGCAATATAGACCGAAATCGGTAATGAAACTTGTGTCTTCCTGGTCTGGACCGTACATCATGATTTGATTATAGTCGGAATATGCATCCATGAAAGTTAGCAATTCGCGACCGGCAGTAGAATCCATCAATTGGTCAGTTCTAGGAAGAGGGAAATTATCTTTGAACAAACTTTATTCAGGTCTGAATAATCTACGCAAACCCGCCATTTACCGTTTGAGTTCTTCACGAGAACCGGGTTGGACACCCATTTCAGATAGGTAGATTCTCTAATGAAACCATTCCCCATTAATCTATCAACTTCTTCTTTTAAGGCGAGTGACCTCTCCAGTCTCTAGATTCTCCTTTTTTTGTTTGATGGCTGGAATGCGCGGGACAATATTTAGCTTATCGACCACAATGTCTGGAGATATGCCGCACATGTCCCAATGACTCCATGCGAACACATCTAAGTTGGCTCTTAGAAAGGCAATCAATTGATTTTTCATTTCGGGGCTTAACCGAGATCCTATATTCAACACACGGTCTGGGTCCTTCAGATTTACAGCCACAGGAATTGTGTCTTTGGCCGAGGTCGCCCTTTCGTTCTCTACACTAGCATCTCTAGGATCGATCTCTTTTTTCTCTCCACTATGTTCGCAAGTGCACGGACCCTTCTTTAGTTGCTATAAAGGGGGGTTTTTGGATGCGGGGAAGAGCCTTCGCATCCTTCCCTAAGTCTTTTTTTCTTAGCCTCTCTCAGTTATGTTACATAACAGTCCATTGCAGCGATTTGGTTGCCCTTAATTACACGAATCCCCTTTTCGGTTGGAAACTTCATGGTCAAGCACCATGGATCTAATGCAACCTTGAAACCCGAAAGAGTCGTTCTCCCAAGGAATGTGTTGTAAGATGAAAACTCATCTATTAGGACAAAGGTTTGTACAATGGAAACCCTACGTTCCCCATCTACCAATTCCACAGGCAAATCTATCATTTCGATGGGTTGCGTAGGTTGACCTGTAAAACCTGGATCTTATTTGGGTACGCAATCACCTTTGCCATAGGGAGATTCATCTTTTGGAAAGTATTTATAAAAATCATATTGACTGATGCCCCATGTCAATTAAGACCCTTTTTACCACCGTAGATCCGAGACCAACTGTGATCACTGTGGCGTCGACGGTTGGTGTAATTATGCCTTCTTCATCTTATCTTTGAATATCACATCCTC
This sequence comes from Allium sativum, assembly GCA_030737875.1. NCBI lineage: Eukaryota > Viridiplantae > Streptophyta > Magnoliopsida > Asparagales > Amaryllidaceae > Allium > Allium sativum. The sequence continues at coordinate 746,485,390 of CM060921.1, forward strand.
GTTCAATGTTTTGAGCATTTTCATAGGAAGCTCATTTTTCAAGATCATGCATCCTTCCTTTTTCATGACACCCTTCAATTCGTTATTGTATCTTTCTATCTCTGCCCAACTGCTCCCGACCGGGTGGGGACCTCCAAATATCACATTGATTATCAGCCTTGAGTCGACTGGCATTGGGCTTCCGGACTCGAGTTGGGCTGGCTGGCCGCATTGTTATGTCCTTGCACAGCTAGTGTATTTTGAGGATGTTTCACGTACTATTGGAATCGGTTCTTCCTGATGAGTTCTTCAATTAAATCCTCAGGTGTCGGCATTCGTTGGTGTTTTGTCCCGGTTGGCCATTAAATTGGTAGAATTTTCTGGAATTCGCCTACTGCCCGGTTACCTTCTGCGGTTTCATTTGAGGGAAAATGCCTGAGTCCTTTGTGGCTTGGTAAATTCTTTCCGGGGTTTCGTTTAGGAGGGCTAGCTCAATGGTTTGTACGACCCCGTCTTCTTATAAGCCTTGCTATTCCTCTCGTCGTTTCTCCTTTTTTGCCCTACATCACTCTTCTGCTCAACCCTGGAGTCGTTGCCTTTTCCTTCTCTGGCGGCGTTACTTTCTATAGTCTTCTGGACACTTGGGGCTTTATCTTCCACACTCATGTATTACTCAGCTTTTTTGTAAAATTTCTTCAAAGTTTTTGGTTTCTTCATCTTGAGCCACTTTCCAAATTCTGACTTAGCGATAGCTCCTTTCAGGGATGCCAATAAGTACCAAGCTCTGGTTCTACAACCTCCGCTAATGCAGCATGGAAGCGTGTAAGGAAGGCTCTATTGGTTTCCCCATGCTTATGTTCCATTTCGCCTAACGACATTGCATCCCTTACCTTGGTGTTTTGCAGTCGGAATTGATCTTGAAATCTCCTTGTCAGGTTAGCAAATTGGTCAATACATTTAGGTGGAAGTCTGGTGAACCATAATGAGGCCACACCGTCCAAACACAAAGGAAAGTATAGGCCCTTGGTTTCATCAGTGGCCCTAGCTCCATTCATGTGTTGTTCGTGCTTGAACAGAAAAATGGTTAGATCTCCAACTCCATTATAAGGCATTATTGTTGGGGCTACAAATTTCTTCGAGAATTTCACTTGACGGATTTCTTCCGTGAATAGATTTTTACTGGGGTAAACTCCCATTCTTTCTTTTCATCTTCCCGGGTCGACTTCTCCTTCATTATTCCCTGTATCATGTCCGTGATACGTCTCTCATCACCTGCCTTCTCATCGGGATCAGCACTGACGTTTTTATCTGTGCGACCATGGTTTAAGCTTCGGCGCCTTGCATCCTTTTTGAAGGATGTTACGTTAGTGGGACTTGCGATAGTCTGAACCGCACGTTATTGTTTTCGCTATGGAGATCTGACCTTAGGATCCTCAATGCCGGCCTCTCCCTATCTCCTACTGGGCTGTGAGGTCGTCCAGGGTCTGAGGCTGATGAGTCCTCTTTTTAACCAGTGTTATCCATTTTTTCGTTCAGGCCTATTACAATCACATCCAATTCATCTCGCGTTATAGATGGCCTGGGGGTACCCCCTGCCTTTTGATTCAAGTTTTGAGGTGTAGCTTCGTTAGCATTATCACCTTCATTGATCGTAGTAACTTTAGTAGATTTGCCGCCTTTCTTCGATCCAACCATGGTTTCAAAAGAGAAAGCGTTTTTTGGGAATTTTCTTTTTCTGAACTACGAAAGGGAATTATGAACACAGCCCCATGGTGGGCGTCAAAATGTTTACACCAAAAAAGGTCTAAACACCCAAGGTACTAAACATTACTTCACCAAGTTGGTAGGAAATAAATGGAACCGTGTCTAATCAGCAATTAAAAATGAAAAATGCAAGAAAAGTAAAGTAGAGACGAGATTTAGAGTATTTCAGCTATTAACTAGGCCTACATCCACTGTAAACGTGAGTTTCAATCTTATATCGAGGATTACAAAATACACCAATTCCCTCTTCTCATACGTCTTTGCATTCACTCAATATACCCTCGTCTATGTATTTCAATTTTGAAATTGTACAAGAGAATGGTAAGGTTTGAGGAGAAGGAGAATGGATGGATGATTGAGAAAGAGAATGGAGCCGTCTTCCATGATCATGAGATTGTTCTTGACGCTATGGCCGAATCAGTGGTTGAGGATAGAATTTTGCAGCACTTCGTGGTCTCGAAGATCCGATCCCCTTTATGTTGATCATCATGGTGTATTTATAGGTGAGCTCCTCTTGGGAAATGACTTGAAATCTGTTGATGCCAGCTACAGATCGCTCACTTTATTAATTACAACCATGTCATTGGCTAGATATAGCCAGTTTTCCATGGTTGTATTTAGTTACAACGTACGACTGATTCAATGGGCCGAGCATCTTGAGTAGTTGTGTGAGTCCTTAGGAGCGGGCGTCCATGTGAGAATGATTGCTTTGAGACATCTTATAAGAGTGGAACGTGGGACTGGGATCAATTCTTCTTCGTTCCTTGTGCGACCGACCTTCTTGGTGCTAGGGCACTCAACCTTTTATAACCTTTGTATGGCACTGTTTGTCCCTAAAGCTGTGCCATTCGGTCGCTCCTGCCTATATTGAATGGGCGATTTGCTTTGCATTTGTGTTTGAGCGGCTTACAGGATATACGACCTTGATCTTTATTGGGTTGCACTTCTTGTAGCATATCATGCTGTTATCTTTGGTCGTACTGTCTAACCTGACTTGCCTTGGGTTTGATATTTAGGTCCTGCTCTATGTGGTTGCATCATGTTCCGTTGTGAGTCATTTAAGCGCCTCAGAAAATATTATGCACGACCGGCTCTGATGGTGCCCGTTCTGCATCCTTTGCTCAATGTGCGTGAGGATTTTTTGAGGGATTAACACTGGTCAGAGATGCCAAACCTCCTTGCGAACCCAAATTCAAACAATTTTAAGCCAACCGCGGGCTTAATCTCCTTATAGAACAAACCTTAGTTCATAATATTCACAATGTTGATCTCCAAGAACTGGTCCCAACCTCCAAAATTCCAACTGAAGCATTGATCTTTCCTCATGCATTTCAAAGTCATAGCCTTTAATTTTTTTTAATTTTACTTGATTTGTTTGGGATTTTAGAAATGAGTGAATGTTGACTTCCCCTTTTTTTCTATGCCAAAGCTTCAAAAAGAAAAATATATATAAGGGAACAGAATTGGTAAAGGACATATGACACTTTTGATTTTGATGGAAAATAAGGTACATATTAGTTGTCTAATTTGTATTGGAGTAGTAATGGCGTGTTGTGGAATTTTGAATTATATTCTAGTTTAGTTTTTCTACACATACTTTCCAGTACTACATTGCACAGAATTATTTTCTCAAACGAGCTCCAAATGATAAAGTAGAATTACGTTCGCACTCTATTAACTGGCCTTTTGATTTGATTACCAAAAGTATGTAAGACATGCTTAACTCAACAAATCGCGTGATGTTAAAGTCGGAAGTGTTGCCAAGGATTTAAGGAAATAAGCCGAGAAGGGGTCGTGCAGACATGAACCTCACCACTCCTCAAAACATTGCCAAACCAATGCCTCAAAACCCAAGAAGCCTAAAGGCTTTCTAAACTCGACTCATCCACACTCATTCCAACATCACTAGTACCCCCACTATGAGGTACAAATTTACAGGAAGAGCCAAAGGGGGGTCCGAGCTTTGGTGGCTTGCACTATGGGATCCGAGATTTCTGATGTAGTCCTCTACTCCTACCTACTCTCACCTAACCACTCCATTATAAATACCCCCAGGCTCACACTTCAAAGGGAGGGGAGGAATTTAGTTGATTTGACATCTTTTGAGAGCTCCAAGTGACCTCTTTAATGGCATCCATGCTTTGAGGAAGAAGAAGGGCAAAAGTGTCTTTTTCCTAATATTTGTATATGACAATTATGGCCTCATATTACTTAGAAATGTATGTCAAGGGATGTCATGTGATAGTCTCAAGCTTGTAACTCTTTGTTATCAATAATATTCCAACGACTCTTCCAAAGTGGACATAGTCCCCTTACAGCACCGAACCACTATAAGTCTCTTGTGTTATTTACTGCTTTCCGCATATACATTTCCACGCGAAAATATAATTCTTAAGTAACCAAGAATCTTGGGTGTTTACGACATATTTTACCGTCAACATTCTGGTGATTTCACTAAGAAAACTCGGATTCGCTTTTTTATCGCACATCACCATCTCGACTCCAATGCGCTTTAGGTTCCATCTTTAACCTGCCACCAAGTCTGCTTACGATGGCAAAGCGACCAAATAATGCAATGATCGGATCTTCCGTGTTAGTTAAAGTAGGAACATCTCAACAACCACAACTGGCGAATATCTCGGCCGAAACTGATACCCTTCCTCATGCGGACCCTGAAGCTCTTGCAACACAAGTGTAGATTCGCACGCTTAATGAGAAATATGAGCGTACGACACTCGAGCTCAATCAGGCGTTGAGAAATAACATCGACCTTATACACCAACTCCGAGAAAGTCAATGCATCATCGCTCGATCTCAGCTTGCTCGGAAATACGCTCGACCATAACGTAGCATCTCCGAAACCATCTCTTTCGAGTCAAGGGGCCCACATCAAAGAAGAAGGTTTAGCCTCATCAACAACATTGTCGTCCGTTCCAATGCTCATACCAACAGCAATGGCAATGACAACGACAACGGAAATGGAAACGGGTATGGCAACCGAACTACTGTTACTTACAACGAGGGAACACAGTACCACGACCATTCCCGATTGGTTATCAATAGCGAACTGAGTCCGAGTAACTGACCCCTTCTTCGATAGAACCCAATTGTAGCCCCGCGGCCTCGCAAGTCCAAGTGCTTCCGGATCAAGATGCATGCCAACCTACTAAGACTCACAACATACACCAAAACCCGACTATAAATGTTGATGACATGGAAGAGGATGACCCAAATGTGCCTCATGGAAGGCCACTGCGGAACAGAACTCCCAAATTTCATCGAAACCAATGGATTCCAACGGCAGATCCGCATCCAACATATCTACCTGACATGGTCCGAAGGATCATGAGAGAAATGCGTGGGATGCCAACGACTCATGGGAAACCCACATAAGGCGCAATCCCTTTACTAGGATTGTGCATGGAGCCGAATGGCCATGACACTTCAACTTGCCGCAGATGCCACTTTATGACAGTACGACCGATCCATGTGCCTTCTTAAGCCGCTATGAGTGGCAAATGGACTTTTGTCGGATCACAGACCCAGTCAAATGAAAATGTTTCCCACTTTTCTTTTTAGGCACTATTTTGCTCTGGTTCTCTTACCTTCCGCTCCATTCTATCAAAAACTTCGGCCAATTGGCCATGGAAATGGTTAAGCAATCCAGAATGCACGTCCAACTCCAAAAAACATCCTCACTTTGTCTATTATGTACCAAGGACCCACCGAGTCACTCAAGAGCTTTCTCTCGCGGTTTAACACTGCTCTTGTCGAGCTAGACGACCAGAGTCTCATACCATGCTTTTCCAGCTTGCAAAGGGTGTCTTCCCCGCTTTCGAGTTCGAGGCCTGGATCAATAGAAAGCAACCCAAGAGTCTTGATGCTTTCTACGAAAAGGCCGGACAATTCTTATGTCAGGAAGAAGCGAGGTGTAACTGAATTTCCCGGACCAACCCTCCCAACAATTCGCATGCCGATACCATTGACGATAGCATCAAAGGAAAACAGGTTGTGGAACCTTTCGGTAAGGACAAGGGGGCAGGTCCTTACAAATCAAAGCTGAGTAACGGTAGGCTGGGCGGCCACAACAACAACCAGGTTCCAACGGATCCTAAGAAGCCCGGCCGCTACCAAGCTTACGAGACCTACACTCCATTAAATGAAGGCTTGGAGACGATCTACCTGGAAACATGTAACATGCTACAATATAAAAAACCACACTCTAGGGAGTCCACTAACCGCGAGTAAAACACCGACATGTACTGTCAATACCACGACATGTATGAGCATAATACCAATGACTGTTGTCAACTCAAGGATGCAATCAAAAAGCTTATCCGTGAAAGGCCCTTGAGAAGTACGTTTAAGACTCTATTCCTCCTAAAGAAAACTCGGTTCCTCAGGCACCCGCACCTCCAGCACCCGCTAAAGCGGCTCCTGGTCCGTCTAACCAAAGGCTGGGCACTTTGATCAACACTATTTGTGGTGGGCCCTACCCCACGCACGAAAGCTTTCATAAAGTGGAGGAGTACGCGAGCTCTATAAAGCACGTCACCTATGAGGCTTTCTCCGCTCTGGATGAGTCCATCCCTGCCAAACTTCATAAGACAATGTGGGACGACATCATCTTTCGCAAAATAGAGTCTACGAGATTTGAGATCCCGACCACAAACCCTCTCATGATCACAACTCAGATCGGTTCTACTTAAAGGGTATTGATTAACATAGGGAGTTCGGTCAACATTATCTTTAAAGCCGCCTATGATCAGATGAGGTTAGAAACCATGGACTTGGAACCCTACCATGCCACGATCCACGGCTTCAAAGGATCTTCCAATCACCCAGTGGGTATGATTGACCTACCTTTTGAATTTGGGGACGGGGATCGAAGCCAGGTCCAAGTCATCACTTTCGTGGTTATCAACATTGTCTCTCCATACAAAGTCTTCTTTATATGTCCCTTCCTTACAGAATTCTAAGTCCGCATGTCACCTTGGTCTCTCCTAATGAAGTTCCCGACTGAGAATGGGATCAGAATGGTTAAAGGAGACCAAGTAACCGCTTGAGATTATTACGCAATAATATGGAAGAACGCGTGCAATAAGGACAAAGTAAAGACAGTGCCCCTGCCTTCTTGTGCCAAGACCATCTCTACATAGCAATTAAAGGCGTTTAGGCCTTGGCTCAAGCGCCACTGTTGTCTTTCCTACGATCCCGATCCAATGGAGGACTGTTGTGACCCGTATGTTTTTATGATTTAATAATTAATTTTATTTAATTATTTAAATAATGGTTTGGTAATTTAATGGTTTAAATTAAATAACTTTGAATATTTAATTAATATAATAATAGAACAATATATTTAATTTCCGAAATAGTCGGAAATAGTGGAATTCACAATATTATGTGAATTGGATCATTTATAATATATAATTCAGTTTACAGTTGAATTATATTAATGAATATATTATATAAATGATAGTTGAACGTATAATTATATTATAATTATAATCGAGCTTGAAATGGCATGGAAGTTCGTAATTTGGCGATTTGAACTTTAAATGAACATGCAGAATCCGTTTTAAGTCGGATTTATGTGAAACAAGAAACGTTTGGAGGTGGTGAAGTATATTTTTCTAATGGAAGGGAAAAATCGGGATTTCATTGGGTAGATTTTGATTTATGATCAAATCAAATTTTTGAAAAGTTGATGTGGAATTCCTTTATAGTTTATGATGATTTATTTATATAATAAATGGTTTTTTATATATAAATTAAATATCGATATAATCTAGACTTGAAATATCGGGTTATAAATCCCGATATGTTTATTTTGGAGCCGGATAATATTCTATGTGAATATATACGATAATATTAATTTATTAATATTAAATTTAATTGTTTTTAAATATATAAATACTTAAATGGGTTTATTTAGAGCGTCAAAAATAGCCACTTTTGCAAATGAGCTCCGTTTTCGATGAAACTAATTTTGTTGGTTCCAGAATATTAAATTATTGCTAAATTTCAATTTCCGTGATTTTTGGAGTCAGTATGTGGCCGTACAGGATTTTAATGTTAAAAACAGTCAACATTTTGACTTTAAAAATATGCTATGTGACCAAACGGACTCGAAAATTCGATGAAAAAAGTTTCGTTAGGTCCGTAATGTCAAAATGTAGCTGCCTGTCCATTTTCGTGATTTTTTGATGTCATGTGTGATCATAGGGATTTTTTAATAGCAAATATAAATAGTGTTAAGATAAATACTAATATAAAATTTGAATATAAAATTATTTAAATTTCCAATAAATACCACTACTCTCCTCATAACCCTTATTCTATTTTGTTCCTGTGGTCATAACCATTTCTAGCCGCCAGCCTTCTTTCTCTACACAAAATCGTGAGCTTCATAGTTCCACAATAAATCATATAAAGATCTTTAAATCACAAAACACTAATGTATAGACTCGATAAGGACTGGTCTTCAATTTCATATGATTTTCAAGTGCTTCGAACAAACCTTTGTTCGATGATTGCGTACTGTCAGAACCTAGGGTTAATTGTTTTGGAGCTCCAATATGAAAAACGAGTATGGTTTTTGGATTTATAACCGTGATTAGCTTGTGCGAGTGAAATTTGGGGTGAATCTATAACAAATAACATCGATGGAAATCTGCTTTGCATGGTTCCTCTAAAGGTCGTGACTGAGAAAAAGGGGATCGAGTGGGGCATGAAGATGATGGACAGGTAGAGGGCGCAAAGGAGAATGGAACGGTGAGACTAGTTTGCTGGTTAATTATGAAACAAAAAAGAATGGAGGTGTTAAGTCACGTGAATGGACAAGGATGTGTTGCGAAGTAGCACAATATTGTTATTAAGGAAGAAGAGTGACGCGTGAAAATTGGTGAAGTAGAGAAGGAGCAGTGTGGAGTCGAAGTTCAGTAATGAGTTCGGTTTAGCACAGAAGAGCGAGAGAAAACGGGGAGGAAGACCTGGGAATCGATCTCGTGATTTTTAAAGTAATTTGTTATTAGAAAGCATAATTAAGAATTATTTATTCTGATTTAAAACTGTGAATGGCTAAATTGTTGAGCAGCTGGTTTGTGTGTTCTGTTGAAAGTGATTGAAGGATTTTGAGAATGGAACAGGCTTTTGAAAAGCATGCAGGTTTCGCCAGTAATGTAAAATTATACGTGGGGGTGTAGAAGCAGTAATATTGGGTCGGTCTGGAGTTATGGTGGACTTGGTTTCTATTTAGTGAAGGAACGTATGTGAAAGGAGAGATCAAACGAGGATACGGTGTTTTATTTAGGAGCTGTATGTTTTGTTAAACAAGGAAGAAGAAGCACTACCGGTTGAGGTGGGTTTGTTCCTTTCAAAATGGGTCGAGAAATTACTAAGGGGGTGAGGCCCAATATTTGAATATATATATATATAGTTTAATTAAATTCTAATAAGTGTACTAAATAGTAAATTAAATATCTCGATCATACTTATAAGAATTTCGAACGGTGAACCACATTGGGGTATGGATGACGACTACACAACGGAACTGATTCAGAGAGAATTAGAGCTTGTTACAATTTATAGCGAAATAAATTATCTGTCTGAATCAACTGACAATTATCGTTATTTAACGATGATCATCCAATGTGAGTAAATCTCACTAACTCTGTACAGTTTATATTTTTATAAATATAATCCAGTGTTGATAAATGATGATTGATTGCTGTGTGTTGGTTGTTTGGTTGAATTGCTGATTTATTGGTTGAAATTATAGATGATATATATATATATATATATCGTTAATCAAATATTGATTCTATTTATCATAATATTTCATATTTAAATGAAATTGATGTTATTTATCTTGTTTAACATCTGTGGATGAAGAGAAATAGGTTGGAGGAATCCAACTGGATTCCTCAATATTTATAATACTGTTTGTTTTAATATATTGTGAGATATGATGTGATATATAATCTGTGATTGGTTATGGGTGTGTAGATGATGTTGATCGTGTTTATTTGGTATTTTAAATAACATAAGAAATACCGGAACGTGAAAAGGGAATTTTCAAAATGTAAATTGAAAATAATATATTTATAAAATCAAAGAATTTTATAAAAGGAATATTTATAAAATCAAAGAATTTTATAAAGGAATATTTATTTAGAAAGTAAATAGAAGTATAAAAGAAATATTTATATAGAAAGTAAATAGAATTATAAAAGGGATATTTGACGAGATATAAAATAATTATGAGAAGATTGTTTAAAGTGGATATTAAATAGAAATCAGTTATTAACAAATAGATTAAGAAGATTAATTTATAAATAATGTTTATAAATTAAAAAATTATTTATCATTTGATAAATGGAATATATAAGACTGAATTTATATAGAGAAGTAGGAATCGGTTTTTAACACCGATATTTTAAATGGAATTTGAGAAGCATTTATAAAGGTGATTATAAATGGGATTATAAGTGTTAGAAGAATAAAATGAGATTTTATATAAATAAATTCTACAATTAGAAGTATAAATAGAAATTAGATTTGGGATATTGTTTTTAGATATGAAATCAAATTGTTTTGATTGCAAAGAAGAAATATTATTCACATTTAATGTGAATAAAGGATTTAAGTAAATATTTTGCAAATAAAATATTACAAAGGAATTTGGGGTTTGAATTAGGAAGTTAAATGGAACTACTAAAACTAGAAACTGACAGGAAATTAGTTGAGTTGAATGGCTTTCTGGGTATCGATCTGATGTTGGTTTCGGCCTTCGGGGATTATACTTGGGAATTTGTTCTCTTACTAGTTTACAGTTAGAGACTGATAGAGGTGGGAAGATATTGATGCATGAATCAGAAATGGAAACGTTTTCCAAAGTTAATAACGTATATTTTCTAGTTTTAGAAAATAAGGAATTTATGAATATACAAAAATGATAAATGAGAAATTGGGAAATGAAATGATGATTGATCTGTAAGATTTCCATTTGGGAATACAACCGTTGTCTGTACTCATGTTTTCCTTCGATAGTTAAATGTAATGGATGGGATTTTCGACCCAGAAAATCAACATAAATACACTGTCAATTTTTCGAGCATCGAAGATACCAGGACATTAGTAGAAGAATTTAGAGGGTGAGAAAGAAAAGATAGAACTAATAGAATAGAAGAAGAAAAAGAACACTGAACAGAATCAGAATAAACACGAAACTCACAGCGGAATAATAAAATTGTATTATATAACATAATCTTGAAATACAAATCTGGATATACATACCATTATCAGAGTATAACACATATACATCACAGCGGAAATACTTTCTACATAACTAGTGGTGAAGCTTCCTGCTTAGAGCTCCTCCAGATGTATCTGTAAAAGCCTGAAACACTTGACTGCCCGTACAAATTTGGACACCCAAGAGTTTAGGGAAAACAAACAAAATAAACTCTAGGCCAGTCATGGGACTGGTGTGAGTAAATTCTAACCATATGGTTTTACTTCGAAGAAAATCCTTTTGAAACAAAAGGATAATAGTAAGACCGGCCCACACATAAACATGGACGGCTTTTACCTTACTATAACCCAAATTACTTTGATATCAAAAACAGTGATATAATGATAATGTCTAAACAAATAATTATCCAAGTAGCAGAACGCTTGCATCTCACGTTCCACATATGTATAGTATAAAATCATAAACCGCAGGGCGCTTATCGGAGAATGGTTTTCAACAGACAAGGTATGGGAGCACCTTCTAAATAGTGTACTCTAGAGGGGATACACTCAGGGTTCAACAAGAACGTCTTGCAACCGGGCCACACATGACTACTCACTCATTTAGCTTGAGTGTCGCGAATATATTGCCACCACGGTTGTAGGCCATCCAACCGTCATCCGAAGATACGGAATCGAAAAGAAGTATAAATATGAATTTTCTCTAGATCGGTGACAATACACCCTGCTTGGGGATAACCCAACTAGCCATGCTGCCTAGCCCAACTTCTGTCACTCCTGGTTGTGAGGCTAGAGGCTACGTCTATCTTCAGAACATCTGATCACCATTCACTTTGAATGTCACATCGTCAAATCCGTAATCACACATTGATTACACAAATGCACACTGGGTGTAGAATAAAGAGAAGTTACCTTCTCCCCACCAACTTGGTATATTCGTAAAATCAACGGCATGACCGTTGGAAATACTCTGTTAGACACTCGTCCATACAAGTTGTCCTGGGACTGGACAAACAAATAAACATCATTCTAGAACTGGACGACCCTTGCATTTAACTCCGTCGTCAATTATCTTCAGCATATCTAATTCGCAGCGCTTATGTCTATACGGAGTGGTTTTCAGATAACATATCCAACCGGTCTCTCCGTATTGACAACGACGGTCAAACACTTCGATAGTCCGTTATTTAACTATTGGAGTTAAAACAACATCCATTCTAATGTATAACTAAACATCATACAATCACGGGCGCTTTTTATTTAACATTCGTTATATTTTCTAATTCCCATATCTCACTAGATATTTCTCAAACTCTGTTTTTGCCTTTAACACTTTTGGAAAACATTTCCAATTATTATAAACTTTTATTCTGTCATGTTCCAAAAATATCCGTTATTAACGTTCGAACTATTCCCATTAATTTCACATTCTTTATTTCTGTACTTGGGTAATCTACCTTATTTACACTGGAAAATATTTCCAAATTCATCTTAACATTTTAATCGGCCCAACGTTCACTTTTATACCATTATTCCCTTTGAAATGGGAATACCATCCCTTCTTATAGAAATCTAAACACCTTGATCATATAACTCTTTATTCACGTAATAATCTCCCTTATCTTATTTACCGAAATCTCTTTCATACTTTTTCACTCCTATTCCACTTTATAAACTCTGTCTCTAAGTCAACTTCTTATCTAATCGATATCAAGTTTATAACTAAATACTGATTTCTATCCTATTAACATTTATTTGTTTATAACTAAATGTTAATTATTCTATCAGATTATAATCCCTAAAAATAGTTTACTTTTAATACATTCGACATCGTCGAATTCTAGTTCCAAATCCTAACGGTTTAATTCTAATTACATTTCGAACATCGAAATGCTGTCATCGTTTTCTAGCATGATTCTCCAATTTATCTTTCTAAAACTGATTCTTACATTTTCTTACGACATCGTTATTTATCACTTTCGAATAAGTGGATTTCAACTAAACTGCTTCATTTCCTAGGAAGTGCTGCTATATAAACATCATGCTTAAGTTTGGTTAACAGCGTTAATTTATCGCTATAGTTCAAAACTAGCCATACGCTGTAATATTCTCCTTTCTAACTAATCTTGACATACAGTCATGCTTAAGCCTAATCAACAGCGTTTATTTTATCGCTTTAGTTCAAACTTGAAATACGCTGCTATATGCCACTTTATAACTAATCTCGACGTCTTTTTCCGTTACAAAAATCTTGACATCTCTTTCTGTTACAAAAATCTTGACATCTCTTTCCGTTACAAACTGATATCGTTCCTCGATAATAGCGAAGCCGCTCAAGTTGGGGTATTTTATTTACCTCTCAGACCTTGATCGACAACGTTCTTATCTTAGACAGATATAAGTCTGTACTCTAATCCTTTATTACTTATACTATCTATCATGTCGTATTTTCTTGTTTATTTTTAACTATGGTTTTATAACATCATATCCTTACTTTGAAATCTCTAGTGTTTATGAACATTACTCTTCGCTTTCTCCATAACACGGTTCTATTTATAATTTCTTAACCAAAAGGTAATTAAATCTCATTAATTTGGATTTATTTATTTCTAAACTTTTGCATTAGATTAATTAAAGACCAAGTAATCTAATAAATCATTTTCCCAAATAACAGTTGATTAAATCAACTCCATTCCATCAGTAAATTCGTTAACTGATTTTAATTACTTCTCAACATTAGATTAATATAATTAATCTAATAATATTTCTAAATTGTTTATCTCAAATATATAATCGTCGGATAATTTCTGCTTTGTAAACTTATTTAAATGTCAACAATCGTTTTATTTACTTTATAAAAATGAACTCTAAAATACAGGTTTATAATAGAACTTCTATTATAAATTTAAAACTTCACTTTAATTATAAAAATATAATTTTTATAATTAACTCCGTTCATTTGCCTGACGGTAAATCAACTCCTTAACAAAACGAGGGTTTTACAGTCGACTGTCACCACTTTCTAAATCGATATCGTTTATTGGTTTATCGGAACAGATGTTGAATTTCTGTTCAACATCAATATTCACATGGGGTTTTAAATATAATTCAGGTTCAAGCAGTGTATACAAAACAAACAGTACATATAAATATCGAGGAATTCGGTCGAATTCCTCCAACCAGTTTCCGCATCCATAGATGTTAGTCAACACAATTAACACTGATTTCATACTAGGGAATATTTTAAATTGACGGAATCAGTATCGAACATATGCAACGATAAATATTTCAACCAATTTAATTGTGATCCACCTAAACGACCATCACACAGAATTCAACCAACATTAAAATATAATTAAAATATTTTAAATAGATCAGAGTGAGTGAATTTACTCACCTTCGCGCGTTAACCGTTAAATAACGATTTGCGTCGGCTGATTTGGTTGAGCGGTTTATTTTGCCTAAGTCAAGACGAGCTCCAAATGGCTCTGAATCAGTTGCAGAACGTAGCCTGTGTCCATATGATTCCAACGGATCTGACCATTCTTAATTTGGTATTTGTCGGCCCGATATCCCTTAGACCCGCGTTTTCCTTTCCTGAACGCGTCGTTCATTCTCTTTGCATCATTTAGCTCCTCACGCTCCCTACTTCATCAAAACTGTTTCACCAGTCCGTCCAACTTTACGAAACCAATCAGACAAAAACTGCTCCGCCATTACGTGATGCCGGTCCTATCCCTCTACGCATTTGCATCATTTTTTCATTACCCTCCAACACTAGTTTCCATTTGCCTTATTCCCTTAAAATGCAAAGACTTCATTTATTTATTTACTAAATCTGGGCCTTATTCGATACAGGCCCATCCTATCGGTCCAAGAACCATGCAAAATCGGCCTGCATGTGTTAGTCATCCCCCCTCCATCATTTAAACAAGCCTGCTCCTCATCTTCCTATGCATAAGCACGTTCCACTTAAATTCAGATCTTCTCATAGACTAGCTCCTCTTCCAACGTCACACAACATTCCCATGAGCTGCTTTATCATGCACCTATCTCCAAACATAGTAACACGCATGCAGTATGCACCCAAAGGCCTTCCCTTTATCCTCCATTTCACGCATACTTGGACTTGCGTATAACACTCATGTCCTCTCCTCAACTACTTTCACGGATCAGCTAATAACCCGAACAACTAACCCACCACTCTCTCATTAAACTTGCCTCCAGACAATTTATCCCAAAACCGCATCCTATCACCTTGTCGGCCATCTTCTTCAAACACTTTACCAGCCTCAACATATCAAATGTTGCGCCCATCATTTAACAACGCACAAAACTACACCTCATGCACCCTTCATAACACGTTAACTCCTTTACTAATACTTCCCTGAAACCTTAATACTTGCAATACAAACCGGCACCAAGTCTTCCACATTCAGCACGCGTTCACCATGTTCCCTCGCTCACCATCCCAGCTCCTTAAACTTGCAAAAACTGACAGTGTCGCTCTGCTATCTGAAGACAATACACCATGCACACACTTGTTTTAGTCTCTCCTTGAACACAATACACAAGGCGCAAGGTCTGTCCCACTTCTGATCTACTGCTCGGCCATTCGCTCAACACCATACACCGCCTCTCAGTTCATTTCTAAGGCTACTACATCACCATTTTGTTTCTGAAAGAGCTGGCTTTATTTAGTTGTATAAATTGTTTTTTTGAATTTTTCTTGAGGTGGAGTTGCATTATATATTTATAGAGGAAGG
Source organism: Allium sativum (assembly GCA_030737875.1). NCBI lineage: Eukaryota > Viridiplantae > Streptophyta > Magnoliopsida > Asparagales > Amaryllidaceae > Allium > Allium sativum. The sequence goes on from CM060921.1 coordinate 746,501,157, forward strand.
AAAGCTTTGCTTGTAAGCAATAGGGAAGTAGGTTGGCTCCAGGGACGTGGTATAGGGTAAGGTGCAGTTTTCATTTTATTTATTAATTTCTTCATAGTTAAGAAAACAAGGTAAATGGTAGGAATATGGTCTACGTGTTCTGAGGAGAATGGGTTTGTACTTTTGTCTTTTGTATGGTCAAAATGAATGACTGTGTGTCCATCATGCGTGAATAAATGCCTTTGGTCTGTAGGTGAGATTATAGAATAGTCTTTGTATTTTAATATATGTAAAAGCTTAGTTCATAAGTAAAGTGTACCCTTTTACTATATTTAGGGTATGGGCGTAGTTGTTTTCTTTATGTTTTGTCCATACGTTTCCGAAGTAGGTAGCACGTCGGGGAAGTATAGGTCGTACTTCATCTATGGTATTGTTTACAAGTTATATATGTATAATATATAGCACCATTTCATTACCTCAAGATGCTTAATTCTTTGTTGAGCTAGCTGGCACCACCAATTTCATAACAGTGACACCGTTAGTGCATGTTTTTGGATCTTACTTTATGATCGTTTAAACACCCGTCATTTATACACTTGCACTCTAATATATCCAATTTCGTGTACGTAAGTGATTTTACGGACAGAAATGAAAGTACAATTGTGCTTAACGAGGTGTCACGATCCCAAAAATATAATAATACCGGTTGTTTGACTCATATTTTGAAACCCCAAAATATCGATATAGGGTGCAAAATACTCCAAATAGAAAGTTGCATATTTAATTAATTAAAAATTACAGTAAAATTCTAAAAATTAAATTATCGCTGCGCCTCAAAAGAACCTTGTCCCTATTTACAACCGATATATAGTTATTTCAAATAAACCGTTACGGTCGATATACGATTTCACAGCGACTTTCTGAATATTTGATTTGGACATATCTTGCAGTATATAACGCGAAATCTTGGTTTTTCACTTCTATTAGAAATATACAGTTCAACAGATTCCAACGCTTCTTGTTTCGAAGAAATCCGACAAATAACGGGTCCTGTACACTTCGTTGAAGTTCAGAACATTAAATTACGAACTGCAGCGATATTACGGGCTCGATTATAATTAATATATAATTTTATACTTTCAACTTCGTTTAAATTAATATATAAATCCACTTACATTACAAATCAAATATTTAAACTGATTTAAATATTCAAATACAAACCGACAAAATGCGGGACGTTATAGTCCTTCCCCCTTAAAATAATTTCGTCCTCGAAATTGTTAAGATAGGGAAAATGCTACAATCTCTTTTATAAACAGATTAAAAATCCTTTTGGTTTACTTCATAATTTCAGTTTCAACTGAACTGGTTAATTCCTATTAAAATATTAATTTCTTCTTATTACCGAATATTTTCGAAGATTCTGAAAATTTCCTAACAGCTTAAAATTTCAGAGAATCTCGCCTGCATCTCCTCTGCATGGCTCACTCGGTACTACAACAACTCGGATCTCTGGGACTTCTCCAAACCCAAAGAAAATTAAACAGCCCAACGGCTTACCAACAGGACTCAGAAATCTCATGCTCAAATTATTTAAATATCTACCTTTTTGTCGGGAATTGAACTCCATCTCTTTGATTTTCCACCACCTCAACATATACAAATTCATTTCCATTTAATCTCCCATCGATTCATCCTCAAACCGATAATTCTTTTCTATTCAAACCAAATTTCAGTTCAACTTCCGGTCTTAATCTTAATTCCAAATTCTTACTCAATAATTTAATTCCATAGCCAAGTTTGGTTTTATTCCCAATACGATTTCCACTCACTTGGCTTTAATTCAACTTCAGTTTTATTCAACTTATTTACTTCTCAAATCAGATTTCTTCATTTTCAAATTCAAAATTCGATTCTTATTCTCCAAGAATTTATTCATTTTAATAATTCGAATCTCCAATATTTTTCTTTTACAATTTTCATGCTGGATTGTTCCAAATCCAGTCCAAATTTGTTTATCTTAATTTAATTTCTACTTTTACCATTTTAACTCCATAAGTTAAATTTTTATTCAGAATTCAAATTCCTGGGATTTATTTCAAATCATTTTGAAATAATATACATTTGCATATAATAATGGTAATTCAAAACATTTGAATTTCTAACAACTTGTTTTCTCATACTAATTCAAAATAAAATCTTTGGTAGTAATCCATCACTTAGAACCTCGAAAATGAACACCGATGATGTCCGGATCACCATCGGAATTTATTTTCCTGCCATCGATGTGAGTTCAATACTATATCAATATAAAAACTAATTTCCTAACACCTTTATTTTTGAAATTTCTTCAAAATACTTTCACGGCACTTGGAAAACAATTTCAAATCTCCCGGGGTTTTAAAATTCCCATATATTAAATCCAAAATTCATTCACAACATTTTTTCAAGTTTCTAGAGTTCTATTTCAATTCTGGTTTTAAATTTAGATTCAATCCATCTGATTTTGCATATTATACTTATACAATATTTCAAATAACCAATTCAATTATAAATCTTATTTGATCATAATAACGATCAACGTTATAATAATCTCAAGATATATACTCCTTTTTATATCAAAATATATTTTGGGTAAAATTATTTCATTTACTCTCTTTCAAAACATACTGTGTCGAATTACTCTGTTCAAGAGTTTAGAAACACCTATCGACACAGTTTGCATTACTGTTTTCGACCAGAATTCATAAACCACTCGACTGACCAGTCAACACAATATAAAACAGTTTTTATATTGATTTACAAATACGCGCTCATATACATACACTCATACTCAATCTAGGGTAATACTAACCCCATCTCTATTGAGTCACGCCACAGAGCCAAGGTAATACTTAACCTTTAGCTCTGATACCAACTTTAATGGATGGGATTTTCGACCCAGAAAATCAACATAAATACACTGTCAATTTTTCGAGCATCGAAGATACCAGGACATTAGTAGAAGAATTTAGAGGGTGAGAAAGAAAAGATAGAACTAATAGAATAGAAGAAGAAAAAGAACACTGAACAAAATCAGAGTAAACACGAAACTCACAGCGGAATAATAAAATTGTATTATATAACATAATCTTTAAATACAAATCTGGATATACATACCATTATCAGAGTATAACTCATATACATTACAGCGGAAATACTTTCTACATAACTAGTGGTAAAGCTTCCTGCTTAGAGCTCCTCTAGATGTACCTGTAAAAGCCTGAAACACTTGACTGCCCGTACAAATTTGGACACCCAAGAGTTTAGGGAAAACAAACAAAATAAACTCTGGTTTAGTCATGGGACTGGTGTGACTAAATTCTAACCATATGGTTTTACTTCGAAGAAAATCCTTTTGAAACAAAAGGATAATAGTAAGACCAACCCACACATAAACATGGACGGCTTTTACCATACTATAACCCAAATTACTTTGATATCAAAAACAGTGATATTATGATAATGTCTAAACAAATAATTATCCAAGTAGCAGAACGCTTGCATCTCACGTTCCACATATATATAGTATAAAATCATAAACCGCAGAGCGTTTATCGGTGAATGGTTTTCAACAGACAAGGTATGGGAGCACCTTCTGAATAGTGTACTCTAGAGGGGATACACTCAGGGTTCAACAAGAACGTCTTGCAACCAGGCCACACATGACCGCTCACTCATTTAGCTTGAGTGTCGCGAATATATTGCCACCACGGTTGTAGGCCATCCAACCGTCATCCGAAGATACAGAATCGAAAAGAAGTATAAATATGAATTTTCTCTAGATCGGTGACAATACACCCTGCTTGGGGATGACCCAACTAGCCATGCTGCCTAGCCCAACTTCTGTCACTCCCGGTTGTGAGGCTAGAGGCTACGTCTATCTTCAGAACATCTGATCACCATTCACTTTGAATGTCACATCGTCAAATCCGTAATCACACATTGATTACACAAATGCACACTGGGTGTAGAATAAAGAGAAGTTACCTTTTCCCCACCAACTTGGTATATTCGTAAAATCAACGGCATGACCGTTGGAAATACTCTGTCAGACACTCGTCCATACAAGTTGTCCTGGGACTGGACAAACAAATAAACATCATTCTAGAACTGGACGACCCTTGCATTTAACTCCGTCTTCAATTATCTTCAGCATATCTAATTCGCAGCGCTTATGTCTATACGGAGTGGTTTTCAGATAACATATCCAACCGGTCTCTCCGTATTGACAACGACGGTCAAACACTTCGATAGTCGGTTATTTTACTATCGGAGTTAAAACAACATCCATTCTAATGGATAACTAAACATCATACAATCACGGGCGCTTTTTATTTAACATTTGTTATATTTACAAATTCCCATATCTCACTAGATATTTCTCAAACTCTGCTTTTTCCTTTAACACTTTTGGAAAACATTTCCAATTATTATAAACTTTTATTCTTTCATGTTCCAAAAAATATCCGTTATTAACGTTCGAACTATTTCCCATTAATTTCACATTCTTTATCCCTATACTTGGGTAATCTACTTATTTACACTGGAAAATATTTCCAAATTCATCTAAACGTTTTAATCGGCCCAACGTTCACTTTTAAAACATTATTCCCTTTGAAATGGGAATACCATCCCTTCTTATAGAAATCTAAACACCTTGATCATATAACTCTTTATTCACGTAATAATCTCCCTTATCTTATTTACCGAAATCTCTTTCATACTTTTTCACTCCTATTCCACTTTATAAACTCTGTCTCTAAGTCAACTTCTTATCTAATCGATATCAAGTTTATAACTAAATACTGATTTCTATCCTATCAACATTTATTTGTTTATAACTAAATGTTAATTATTCTATCAGATTATAATCCCTAAAAATAGTTTACTTTTAATACATTCGACATCGTCGAATTCTAGTTCCAAATCCTAACGGTTTAATTATAATTACATTTCGAACATCGAAATGCTGTCATCGTTTTCTAGCATGATTCTCCAATTTCTCTTTCTAAAACTGATTCTTACATTTTCTTACGACATCGTTATTTATCACTTTCGAATAAGTGGATTTCAACTAAACTGCTTCATTTCCTAGGAAGTGCTGCTATATAATCATCATGCTTAAGTCTGGTTAACAACGTTAATTTATCGCTATAGTTCAAAACTAGCCATACACTGTAATATTCTCCTTTATAACTAATCTTGACATACAGTCACACTTAAGCCTAATCAATAGCGTTTATTTTATCGCTATAGTTCAAACTTGCAATACGCTGCTATATGCCACTTTATAACTAATCTCGACGTCTTTTTCCGTTACAAAAATCTTGACATCTCTTTCTGTTACAAAAATCTTGATATCTCTTTCCGTTACAAACTGATATCGTTCCTCGATAATAGCGAAGCCGCTCAAGTTGGGGTATTTTATTTACCTCTCAGACCTTGATCGACAACGTTCTTATCTTAGATAGATATAAGTCTGTTATCTAATCCTTTATTACTTATACTATCTATCATATCGTATTTTCTTGTTTATTTTTAACTATGGTTTTATAACATCATATCCTTACTTTGAAATATCTAGTGTTTATGAACATTACTCTTCGCTTTCTCCATAACACGGTTCTATTTATAATTTCTTAACCAAAAGGTAATTAAATCTCATTAATTTGGATTTATTTATTTCTAAACTGTTGCATTAGATTAATTAAAGACTAAGTAATCTAATAAATCATTTTCCCAAATAACAGTTGATTAAATCAACTTCATTCCATCAGTAAATTCGTTAACTGATTTTAATTACTTCTTAACATTAGATTAATATAATTAATCTAATAATATTTCTAAATTGTTTATATCAAATATTTAATCGTCGGATAATTTCTGCTTTGTAACTTATTTAAATGTCAACAATCGTTTTTATTTACTTTATAAAAACGAACTCTAAAATACAGATTTATAATAGAACTTCTATTATAAATTTAAAACTTCACTCTAACTATAAAAATATAATTTTTATAATTAACTCCGTTCATTTGCTTGACGGCAAATCAAGTCCTTAACAAAACGAGGGTTTTACAGTCGACTGTCACCACTTTCTAAATCGATATCGTTTATTGGTTTATCGGAACAGATGTTGAATTTCCGTTCAACATCAATATTCACATGGGGTTTTAAATATAATTCGGGTTCAAGCAGTGTATACAAAACAAACAGTACATATAAATATCGAGGAATCCGGTCGGATTCCTCCAACCGGTTTCTGCATCCATAGATGTTAGTCAACACAATTAACACTGATTTCATACTAGGGAATATTTTAAATTGACGGAATCAGTATCGAACATATGCAACGATATATATTTCAACCAATTTAATTGTGATCTACCTAAACGACCATCACACAGTATTCAACCAACATTAAAATATAATTAAAAGTATTTTAAATAGATCAGAGTGAGTGAATTTACTCACCTTCGCGCGTTAACCGTTAAATAACGATTTGCGTCGGCTGATTTGGTTGACCGGTTTATTTTGCCTAAGTCCAGACGAGCTCCAAATGGCTCTGAATCAATTGCAGAACGTAGCCTATGTCCATATGATTCCAACGGATCTGACCATTCTTAATTTGGTATTTGTCGGCCCGATATCCCTTAGACCCGCGTTTTCCTTTCCTGAACGCGTCGTTCATTCTCTTTGCATCATTTAGCTCCTCACGCTCCCTACTTCATCAAAACTGTTTCACCAGTCCGTCCAACTTTACGAAACCGATCAGACAAAAACTGCTCCGCCATTACGTGATGCCGGTCCTATCCCTCTACGCATTTGCTTCATTTTTTCATTACCCTCCAACACCATTTTCCATTTTCCTTGTTCCCTTAAAATGCAAAGACTTCATTTATTTATTTATTAAATCTGGGCCTTATTCGATACAGGCCCATCCTATCGGTCCAAGAACCATGCAAAATCGGCCTGCATGTTTTAGTCACCCCCCCCCCTCCATCATTTAAATAAGCCTGCTCCTTATCTTCCTATGCACAAGCACGTTCCACTTAAATTCAGATCTTCTCATAGACTAGCTCCTCTTCCAACGTCACACAACATTCCCATGAGCTGCTTTATCATGCACCTATCTCCATACATAGTAACACGCATGCAGTATGCACCCAAGGGCCTTCCCTTTATCCTCCATTTCACACATACTTGGACTTGTGTATAACACTCATGTCCTCTCCTCAACTACTTCCACGGATCAGCTAATAACCTGAACAACTAACCCACCACTCTCTCATTAAACTTGCCTCCAGACAATTTATCCCAAAACCGCATCCTATCACCTTGTCGGCCATCTTCTTCAAACACTTTACCATCCTTAACATATCAAATGCTGCGCCCATCATTTAACAACGCACAAAACTACACCTCATGCACCATTCATAACACGTTAACTCCTTTACTAATACTTCCCTGAAACCTTAATACTTGCAATACAAACCAGCACCAAGTCTTCCACATTCAGCACGCCTTCACCATGTTCCCTCGCTCACCATCCCAGCTCCTTAAACTTAAAAAAAATGACAGTGTCCCTCTGCTATCTGAAGACAATACACCATGCACACACTCGTTTTAGTCTCTCCTTGAACACTGTACACAAGGCGCAAGGTCTGTCCCACTTCTGATCTACTGCTCAGCCATTCGCTCAACACCATACACCGCCTCTCAGTTCATTTCTAAGGCTACTACATCACCATTTTGTTTTTGAAAGAGCTGGCTTTATTTAGTTGTATAAATTGTTTTTTTGAATTTTTCTTGAGGTGGAGTTGCGTTATATATTTATAGAGGAAGGAAAGCTTTGCTTGTAAGCAATAGGGAAGTAGGTTGGCTTCAGGGACGTGGTATAGGGTAAGGTGCAGTTTTCATTTTATTTATTGATTTCTTCATAGTTAAGAAAACAAAGTAAATGGTAGGAATATGGTCTACGTGTTCTGAGGAGAATGGGTTTGTACTTTTGTCTTTTGTGTGGTCAAAATGAATGACTGTGTGTCCATCATGCGTGAATAAATGCCTTTGGTCTGTAGGTGAGATTATAGAATAGTCTTTGTATTTTAATATATGTAAAAGCCTAGTTCATAAGTAGAGTGCACCCTTTTACTATATTTAGGGTATGGGCGCAGTTGTTTTCTTTATGTCTTGTCCATACGTTTCTGAAGTAGGTGGCACGTCGGGGAAGTATAGGTCGTACTTCATCTATGGTATTGTTTACAGGTTATATATGTATAATATATAGCACCATTTCATTACCTCAAGATGCTTAATTCTTTGTTGAGCTAGCTGGCAGCACCAATTTCATAACAGTGACACCATTAGTGCATGTTTTGGATCTTACTTTATGATCGTTTAAACACCCGTCATTTATACACTTGCACTCTGATATATCCAATTTCGTGTACGTAAGTGCTGTTTCAGACAGAAATAAAAGTACAGTTGTGCTTAACGAGGTGTCACGATCCCAAATAATAATACCGGTAGTTTGACTCATATTTTGAAACCCCAAAATATCGATATAGGGTGCAAAATACTCCAAATAGAAAGTTGCATATTTAATTAATTAAAAATTACATTAAAATTCTAAAAATTAAATTATCGCTGCGCCTTAAAAGAACCTTGTCCCTATTTGCAACCGATATATAGTTATTTCAAATAAACCTTTACGGTCGATATACGATTTCACAGGGACTTTCTGAATATTTGATTTGGACATATCTTGCAGTATATAACGCGAAATCTTGGTTTTTCACTTCTATTAGAAATATACAGTTCAACAGATTCCAACGCTTCTTGTTTCGAAGAAATCCGACAAATAACGGGTCATGTACACTCCGTTGAAGTTCAGAACGTTAAATTACGAACTGCAGCGATATTACGGGCTCGATTATAATTAATATAAAATTTTATACTTTCAACTTCATTTAAATTAATATATAAATCCACTTACATTACAAATCAAATATTTAAACTGATTTAAATATTCAAATACAAACCGAAAAATGCGGGACGTTACATTAAATCACCGACTATCAAAGATTTTGATCATTTTCGTTGTCAATACGGAGAGACCGGGATCAGATATATTATCTGAAAACCACTCCATATGGCATTAGCTTTGCGAATCAAATATGATGAAGATAATTGAAGATGGAGTTATGCAAGGACTGTTCAGTAAATCATAGGTAGAAATTTCCTAAGATGGATTTACAGAATAGTACCTTCGGTCTGTCCAGTCCCAGGACGACCTGTATGGAAGAATGTTTGATAGAGTATATTTAATAGATCGCGTAAGTTGATCTCTTCAAACGTATTTATGTTTGGTGGCGGAGGAATTTGTTTCTCTTAGCTGTATACCCATAGTATTTTTGGGGAAATCAGTTTGTGATTTGGCGGGTATAACGATGTGACATTCAAAGTAAATAAAGGTGTGATCTATACGTTATGGCCTCTAGCCTCACATCCAGGAAATGGTATAAAATCGGGTAGGTCGCATGGCTAAGTGGTTAGCTGCCAATTAAGGTGTATTGTTACCTGATCTAGAGAAATTCCATTAACTTCTATAATCTATTTAGATGTTGTCCCTTTTGGGAAACGATGGCTGATCCCAACCATTGGTGATCGTACATCCGGTGCACTAAAGCGAAATGGGTGACCACTCATGTTTAGACTAGGTTACAAGATGTTCTTGTTGAACTCGGTGTATTCCACTCTAGAGATACACTGTCGGAAGGTGGTCCCATACCTTTCCAGTTGGAATTCAATACCAAATATGCGCCCGCGATTTTTGATTATATATTATATACTTGGAACGCAAGATGAAAGCGTTCTGCTAGATGATTATTATATTGTGGTTGATAGACACTGTCATAATATCAAAGGATTTTTCGATATAAAAGATCATTGTTTCTTGCAAAAGGATTTTTGACGTTAAATCAAATGCTTTGGATTCTCATAAGGGAAAAGCCCGTTCTGTGTTATACGACGTGGTCTTATGAGATATTGTTTATTTCCTCAAATTATTTTAAATTGTTTACTCACACCAGTCCCATGACTGACTCAGAGTTTATTTTGTTTTGTTTTCCTTAAACTCTTGGTCCCCAAATTTGTATGGGAAGTCAAGTAGTTAGGATTTTACAAATATACTGAGAGCTTGGAGCGGGAGGCTTCTGGATTTTATAGCAATTGTTTATTTCCGCTGTGTTGTAAGTGTTATACTCGGATAAATGTTATTGTATACATATACTGGTTTTCTTTCAAAGTTATGTTATATTTTATCCGTTCCGCTGTGAGATTCGTGTTACTTTGATTCTATTGTTTTGATCTTCTTCTTCTTCTATTCTAATTTCTATCTTATCTATTCTCACCCTCTAACTTCTTTCTATTAACAATCCGGTATTTCCAATGCTTGGCTAGTCAACATTGAGTTTATGTCGATTACCAAGGTCGCAAATCCCCTGGGTCGTTACAAGGACGAAGAGCCTAACTACGAGAGGGCTACTCCAGCTGAAACTACAGTGGACGTTCCGATTAGCCTCAAAGACCCATCGAAGGCCTTGAAAGTCGGATCGCAACTCCATCCCGCAATATAGGATGATCTTGTAGATTTCTTGAGGGCCAACCTAGACGTATTCACTTGGGCCCACTTGGACATGAGGGGCATCGACCCCACAATTGCTTGCTACCAGTTAAATCTCGACTCCACACTACCTCCGGTCAAACAGAAACATCGCTTCTTGGGATCTGAAAGGTCCAATGCGCTCCACGAGGAAGTAGGCAGGCTGCTGAACAACAACTTCTTTTGTGAGGCCGACTACCCTGAATAGGTCTCCAACTACGTTTTGATCAAAAAAGAAAATGGAAAGTAGCGAACATGCGTCGACTTCTCCGACATAAACAAGGCAGGCCCCAAAAACAACTTCCCATTTCCTAAGATCGACCGACTCATTGATTCGACCGCTGGATACCAGTTTTTATGCTTCATGGACACTTATTCAGGCTACAATCAGATTCCGATGTATCTTCGCGACTAGGATCACACCTCTTTCCCAGCCGATCTTGGGCTCTATTTCTATCACGTTATGCCTTTCGGTCTCAAGAATGCTGGAGCCACTTATCAACGGATGGTTAATCACCTCTTTAAGAACTATATTGGGAAATCCATGGACGATATGCTCGTAAAATCAAAAATTGAGCGACCACGTCCACGACCTCTTCGAAATGTTCGATTTCGTTTGCCGGTACGACATAAAACTCAATCCCCTAAAATGCTCCTTTGGAGTCACATCAGGAAAGTTTTTGGGGTTTCATTGTCAATTCCGGAGGAACCGAAGCTAATCCATAAAAAATCAAAACTATCCGAGATATTCAAGTCCCTCAGAACATCAAAGATGTCCAAAGTTTAAATCAGAAGGTCGCAGCTTTAAGCCAATTCATCTCCAAAGCCACTGACTAATGCATTCCCTTTTTTGACTTGCTTCAGAAAAGGAAGCACAACTTTAAATGGACCTTAGAATGCAGCACCGCATTCAAGGTATTATTGAATCACTTAGAGAGACCACCTATCTTGTCCAAACCGGCGGACCATGAGGACTTATACATTTAATTGGTTGTTTCCATGTTGGCAATCAGCTCGGTACTAGTACGCATTGAAGACCGTGTCTAGCGACTCATTTACTACATCAGCAAAAGATTGACAGGGGCAGAGAAAAATTACCCGAAGCTTGAGAAACTAGCCTACTACTTATTGATCTCCTCCCGGAAGCCACAACATGCTTTCAGTCTCACCTCATAAAGGTATACACTAACCAGCCACTACGACAGGTCTTGCAACAGCCTGAGGCATCTGGAAGATTATTAAAGTGGAATATAGAGCTGATTCAATTTGAGATAACATTCATTCCCCTTCGAGCCATCCTCGGACAAGCTCTCGCCAAATTCATAGTGGAATTCACCACTCCTGAGGAGTCTCTTCCAGAAGACATCAAAGCTCCCGATATTTTATGGATGGGTCTTCCAATAATAAATGCTCTGGAATCGGAGATGTGCTCATCACTCCATAGGAGCGCCTGACATGCTACACTTTAAAGCTCAACTTCCTCACTACCAACAATGATGCAGAATATGAGGCCTTAATAGCAGGACTTAGAATCACACTTGAACTTAACCTAAAGGCCATTCCGAACTTTTCTGACTCGCTGCTCATCATGCGCTAGGTACAGGAGGAATATCAGGCCAAGAGGGCACGACTCGCTTCCTATCTTGTCCAAGTTCGGGAGTTTCTCACTAACTACGACCGCTTTGACATCACGCATTTTCTCAAGAGAACAGAATGAAAAAGCAGACTCGTTGGCTAAGTTAGCAAGCGCTGAGGATGCACATCTTATGGGGCTCTCCCCAGTCGAAGTGCTCGATTCACCGAGCATTAACTAGATGCAGGATTATTCGGTAATTAACACCGGGGCCAAACTCGAATCTTAGATGACACCAGTTAAGAACTATCTACAATACGGAACCATCCCAGGATGTTACAAGGAAAGGCGGGCGCTCACTCTCCAGTCAACTTGCTACATCATTCTGGATGGAGTGCTCTACCACAAAGGCTTCCTTGTCCCGCTACTTCAATGCGTTGCCCACGACGACGCCAACCGTACGTTAACAGACGTACATGAAGGTGAGTGTAGTGACCAAACAAGGGGGAAAACCTTGGCAAGAGAAATCATCAAGCACGACTACTTTTGGCCCACGCTCGATCAAGACGCCGCGAACTATGTCTACAAGTGCGATAAATTCCAGTGCTTCTTAATGATTCCAGGAGCCCCGCCTACCGAGTTAATGCAAATGGTCAGTCCCTAGCTGTTTGCCATGTGGGAAGTAGACATTATTGCGACTCTTCCAATGGCTAGAGGTGGGGCATATTATGCCATCGTCGCTGTTGATTACTTCAGCAAATGGGCAAAAGCCGAAGCTCTCGCCATGATCACCACCAAGAAGATAATCAAGTTTGTCGTCCGCAACATCATCACCCATTACAGAGTCCCCAAGCCATCATCTTGGGTAATGGGACACAATTTGAGAGTGCAGAACTCAAAACCTTCTGCAACGACACAACATTGAAAAGAGATTCTCGGTGGTGGCTCATCCTCAAGACAATGGGTAAGTCAAGATTGTTAATAAAGTGATTAAATCCATCATCAAGAACGTATTGAAAAAGACTGTGGCTTATGGGCAGACGAACTCCCTCTGCCATTATGGGCCTACTGGACCACCTATAAGTCAGCATTCGACCACACTCCATTCGCCCTTTCCTATGGATTCGAATTCATCATCCCCATTGAGCTAAAGCTTCAATCTCACCAGATTTCCCATTATGGTCCGAAAACCAATCAGGATTTACTTCTGGATTCGCTCAATTTACTCGAGGAGAAGAGGAATGAAGCTGAGCTCAGAGCTACCGCCTAGCGACAACGAGTAGCTCAATACTTCAAATCTAGAGTCCGCCATAAGGATCTCAATGTCGGCGACCTCGTCCTGAAATGGGTCTTTCCCCTACCGACGGGCCTCGTTCCTCGCTAGGAAGGCCTGTACGTCACACAACGTAAGCTCAGAGATGGAACTTTCAAGCTAGCCGTAAACGAGGCCGAACACCCAACGGCATGGAACAATGTACATATCGGTCGCTACTTTACATAACTCAGTGTACAGTTTTTTATCCTTTCCAACGATGTTTTGTTTTCCTAAAATTCAAGGCATTGTAAAGGCCATTACAGCCAAAGTTATCAGTAGAAACGACGTTCAATCTCCTATGTCCTTTCCATGTTTACTCCTTTATTATATGTTTGATTACTCCTTACATGATATGTTTGATTAACCATCGTAGCTGACATGGCGCACAAACTCCTGATCGTTGCATCGGCACCCTGGGCACAAGAGCCAATGTTGCCATCTGAACCTTGAACCAACATCGAGGACAAACACCAATTACACCGATTTGGCACCCCGAGCACGGGAGTTGGTGCTTCTATTCGAGTCCCCAGCCCGTGGCACAACCGAGTATAAACAACCCCACTCAAAACTTAGCCCAACACCAAGACCGAGTATAAATCGGTCCGCTCTCATGTCCCCGGACTTGGGGACTGCCCGCCAGCCAACCTATTGCGATATAAACTACTCGTATGGCTCCATCTGACCCTTCGGGTCAAGATCCGGGTACCTGCCGAATCTCGGCCCAGCATCGAGACTGAGCTTTAATCGTTCCCGCTCTTAAGCCCCCGTGCTTGGGGGAACCATATCGGTCACAATCCGACCTCCAGGTGTAGATCCGGGCACCTTTAGGCGAATAATCGATGCCCATGTTCTCTAAATCCGAATGAACGACGGGAGAGCCGAAAGTCAGACAACTTGCAACGTCACCTTACTTGGTACTAACCCTGGGAAGTCCAAAGCAGAAGTCACTTGGCCTGGCTTCCATACCTCTCGGGATTCCTGAGCAAAGGAAACCCTACAAACAGAACCAGCGCTCGATCTCCACACAATTGGAAATTCCCCAGAGCGAGATCCTTGGTCACATTTCTGTGAGTGTAACAATAAGTACGCTTGTGCAAGAATAGGACGTTGGAAAACACGAGAAGAACATTTGAACACTTAACATGAAATGTAATTTTTAATAACTAATATTTCCTTTCACACACACACACAAAACAAAATACATGTCTAATATTTTCCTTGGGTGTACATGAGAACCGTGCAGTGCCTTTAAAAATCAAAAGTGAGAGTCGTACTCGCGTATATTGTCGGCCTACATAACTAAAATATCAGTAAAAACCATAGTAATTACTAATACTACCCATCCTTCTTCTTTCTTTTTTTATTTTGGATAGATTCAACACTCGGAGGTCACCAAAAGTGGATCTCTTTCTTCCAAAACCACAGCTGCTTTTCCTTCCTCTACCCTTCGGAGGGGTTAGTGACTCATGAGAAATCGAGATGCGCCTTCCGCCTTCATCCTCACCACTCGTAATCTCTGTAATCTCGGCGGGGGAAATGCATTGCAATGGCTTGGGGGTAGCACCAGAAGCAAGAACTAGCACGGCGTCACCCTGTCCCAGAACTTTCTTGGCCTCTAGCTCCGCTTTCTTCTTGGACTCTTTGGTAGCTTTCCAATTAGCCAACTTCTTAGATTTAAGCTTCACAATATCGTCGACCTTGAGCTTCTCATAAGTCGCTGTGACTCTCTGTTTGTCATCATCAACCTCTTTCTGTTTAGCCTCTGCAGCAATCCTCTCCTTCTCAACGTCATTCGTGGCCTTCTTTTTCCTAGCCTCTTCGACAACCTTCTCCGCCTCGGCATCAGCTTTCTCCTTCTCTACTATAGCAGTGGCCCTTCTCTCGAAATCCCGCTTAGCATCCTCCTGTGCCTCCTGCCAACACTTTTCCTCCTGCTCTTCAGAATTTTCCACCATCTGGGCCTTTTGGGCCTCCACCATGGCTTGCATCGAGGGCACGTCGGCCTCCACTGGATCCATCACATGAGCATTTTGGTTGTCCACTATCTCTCCTTTCTCTATAAGGCCCTTGTAAATACTGGATCCTATCTCGACATCCAAGAAAGTGTCCAACTGACCACATCCCTCTCCAAACTATATCCCTTGTAGTCCTATCCCAGGTTCCATTCTTTGAGGAAGCACGGCGCAAAACCCAGTGGCATAGCAGCTCCAGGAGGGGCTGTAGAGTAAAAACACAACCTTTTTTAGTCGATAAATTTGGTAATTACACCATCTTTAGGTATTCGGGGTAACGAAAATTTACCTTCGGATAGGGACGGTGCAGGAATAATAGGAAGAGTGCTCGGCGTGGCAGTAAAAATGGATCCAGACATCCCTGATCTCGGGTGCTCGGGATCATGCTCAGTTGAGGCTTAAACTGCAGTAGTAGGACCACTAATTATGGCAGATCTAAGAACAGGTGGACGATAAGAGCTTCCTTCTACAAATGCCTTAGCAACAACCACATTCTTCGGAGGAACAAATTTCCCCATCTCGGCAACACGTTTGGCTAGTCTCTCTCTCTCTCTGCATCCTCCTGTAGCAATCTCCTCCCTTCCTTCAGTTTCTTACGCTCCTCGTCCTTCAGGAGCTCTGTCATTAGTTGACGCTCGTTTAAAGTTTCCACTTCTAACAGATGCAACTAAGCCTCAAACGGCACTAACCTCTTCCAGGTCTAGCTAACATCCGAGGATAGTCCTCAACCCATGAAATTTTGCGGAATTTTAGGACCTTGACATATATATTTCGGATGTGCTCCTCAAGGGATGCCTCTACCCTAACCTTCACATCCTCGATCTCCTCCCTTAAGTTCTTTACCTCCCTCAGATGCTCAGCCTTTAACCCATCTACCGAGCTCAGTACACCTTATTACTAGCCTCGACTTCCTCCTTTTCCTTCCTTACCACCTCTAGCTACCTCCTCAGCTCGGCGATCTCCTCCTGAATCCTCTGAGTCACCTTGTTCTTAGCCTTTGACCTCTCATTCTCCTCCCTTAGGGCCTCATTATCGGCTTGAAGCTAGGATACCGATTTGTTGCCTTTCTCCAGGTTAGTGTTTACTTTGTTCTACTTGGCCTTATCCCATTTTAAGGTCATGTTCTCGATCATTAGTGAGGTCGTTGTATCCTTGAAGGTCGAAGAGGCATGCTCCGCCTCCTTCTTTAGCTTCTCGTGCACCTCCTTCAACTCTGCTGAACAACAAAGATAAAAAGTTAGCACTCAAGGGTACGAATGCGAACAAAGAAAAAGTTACATCACAGGAAGCGGATATACGTATCTCATTCTCCAAATTGCAAATGGTGGTTTGTTCATGTCAAGGACCAACCCCTGGTTCTGGATCTTCACGTTCTACCTTCTAATCAGTTCCAAAAGATGAAAGGAATACTTTGTAAGCTCTTTTGCTTGGAAGTACACGACCTTCACCTGTATCCATACCTCTTCGGTGTCTGCCAAGGAATCAGGCTAATGTCAGGATGGAATACCAGTTCATCGAAGTAATAGTGGGGGAACTTTTGCTTTAGCAACGCTTTCCTCTCCTCAACGGGAAGCTCTTTGGTCTCAAGCACCACCAAATCCTGCTTCTTCTTCTTCACCGGCTCTTTCTCCTTGGGGTGATTGGTCTCAAGCCCTTTTCCTTAAGATGTGTGTGTAGGAGCCAAAGCTGCAGTGTGAGAAGGAGCTGTCGATGAGAAGTGTCGGTAGCTCGTAACGTCGAATCTGGAATCTATCCCAGATAATTGGATTGGAGGTGGAGGAGTTGGAGATCACCGAGATCGGTCTCTATGGCGATATTCACTGCTATGATCGTGCGGAGGTAGAGATTCGCCAAACAAGCCAGTCCCTCGTCTAAAGCTGTCAAGAAATGTGTTTCTCTGAGGCTGATAACGACTCGGAGTCTACAGCCCAGCCAAACAAGTCTAGTGAGTCTCCCGCGGCTTAAGCTAGTTTTTCCATACTTGTCGTGCCCAGCCAGGGAGACAAGTCATGCGAGAGTTTGTTAAGATCATCAAACTAACCCTCTCTCTCAAGTGAGATGGTGGTCTTTGAAGGAGTGGCCGAAGACTACGGCCTTGTCAATGCTTCTACCCTCACCACGCCTGTCAAAGGCAGAACATGGGCGCTTGATGGGCCCTCGCTCCTAGCTACTATCTCCTTGCCACCAGTTTCACCCCGACCGGTTCCCTCCTGAGTCTTAGCAGCCTTGAATGGTTTATGCCCGGCAGTGAGCATCTTCCTCTTCCGACTCGGAGAGCATGCCTTCTTTCCTACATCTAGTGTCGTTCCACCATCGGCAACTGCCGGCCCAATTGCTGCTCGGTCGCCAGGGAGCAGCCCTGCACGATGAAAGCTATCTTGACTTAGGACCTTCTCGGTAGAACGCAACTCGGCCAGTATAGCCAATAAAGCCTCATGGCGCCGTTGGTCCTCAACGTCTATAGGCGCTTCATGATTTCCTGCCATGTGGAGACACAGTCAAACATAAGTTACCAACTTCGCAAACTTTAAAATAAATGCAAAACTTAAAGAAGGAGGCTTACTTCCTTCGAACCATCTCCTCGAAAATCTAGGAGGGCGGTGCATAAAAAACCAATCATGCTTGAAGACGGTCGGCTTAGGCTACATCCCGACAAAAAACTTAGTGGTGGGCGAAGCCTCTAGAAAGTACCGAGACGGTGAGATATTAGCTCTTCTCTTTAACTGAAACAAATACCGGATGTCCTCTCCGGTGGGTTCTAGCTGCAAATACTCCTTATAAAGAATGTTGGTACATAAGAGGCAAATGTATGCATTTGGATAAAGCTGTGATGGCACAAGGCGAAAGTGATACCACGTGTCCCGAATAAAGTTGCTGGCCAGGGGCACACATCTAGTAATATAGACCTGCTTGTTCCATGCAATATACCCCTCCGGTGGTGCGTGGGCCCTGCCATCATCTCCTGGCGAGACAGCCTTTCCTTCGGGAATGTGAAACAAGGCCGTGTGCCTTACCACCATTGCATCCATGCGAGATGGCACTGAATCCAACGGAATTTCGAGGATAATCAAGTCCGCCAACGTACGCACTGCCAACGGCACAAGTCCCTCAATTATATCTACATTCTTTTCCTCCTCGTGCACAACCGGGGAGTGTTGTCCTTCTGGCTGCTCCCCGTGATCAGACGCTTCCGACAAACTTGTTGTTTGAGAAGGTGTGGACCTCCCGGAAGTCTCTAGCTCGTTGCCTGTTGAGCTAGCGTTGCTAGTAGAGTCGGAAGTGCATGATGACTATAAAGAATCTCAGCTTCTGAAGTTTGCTCTATCATAAATCTTATCTTCATTGCCAGCCATACTTTTAACACACCAGCGTTAGACGTCATAGTTGAGTAACTTGTACCCCTCGTGTCGGTGTAAACTAGCATGTGCGTGAGTGCGGTGCAATTTTAGAATAATACAGTTTATAAGTCAAATACTTAAGATGCGGAGACAATCACAAGTCCATGCGACGGTAATTATCGTCATCATCAACCGACTTGCCTGGGTTCACGCCAAATCGTGACTACGTTAGGGTTGGAATCGATAAAGTATGTCCAATGGTTCTGTAAGTTCAATCACAGTCCAAGTATTTATGCTCTAGTCATATATGTCACGATAAGTCATCGACCGGGCCGCGGTTACAATAGGCCCGAATCCAACCGCAAAGTATCACAAAGACCAAGTGAGCCTGGGGGCCCATCGTGCGAAGTTCGAGTCTTGAGCCCGAAAGAAGGGACTAAGGCAAGGTGAACTCAGAGCGTAAGGATGATGTAATCGTACCTCTCTAAGGTACGAAGCCTCGCACCCATACAATACAAGGGGTACGTAACTCGTACCCCATGAGGGGTACGAAACTCGCACCCCACGAGGGTACGCGACTCGTAGCCTACAAGGGGTATGGAGCTCGTTCCCCTTTGTGGGCACGAGTTCTCACAAGCCCGACCTCGCGCTTCGGATCCCTTGTTGATCGTCTCCCCTTTCTCTTCTCCACTCTCAAATTTTCCTGCCTTCTCTCAACAACTCATCCCTCACAAGCCTTCTCATCCACCGACTGCGAAACCAAGCTCACCACCATTCTCGGCTTAAGAACCGCACATGCCTTTCAATGACATCACCGAGAGACGTGGACGTTCATCAGCCCGAAGGATGGCCGAGATAATGGTCGGAGATGGCTCGTGACTAGCCACCACCTACCAATGTAAATTTTGAATTCCTCTAAGTTTCGGGCTCGAGTTCGTGCAAAGAAAAGAAAGGAGAAAAGGTTGGGGAAGGGTGTGAATTTACAGAAGGGAGAATGGTGAGCCCAACTCTCCCCCCAGGGGAAACGAGCCCTCGTACTCCTAAGGGTACGTTATTTCGTACCCCAACCAGGTATGAGTTTTCATACACCTGTTTGGGGTACGAATATTTCATACCCCAAGCCAGGGGTATGACAAAAAATAAAATAATAATAATATGTATACATGATATATATATACAAGTATAATATACGAGTATGTAAATTCACGAATCTCCACGTGCGTATATGTACACATATAACTACGTGCACGCGAATTCAATATAATGCTAATACGTAACGACGTAAACTTGACGTCATACCAACGAAGAATCGTTTATGATTACAACATACACGAGCATAATGACTAACACCTATTTTCATGAGTTTATAGGAAAATCGACGACTCAACAAATACTTCTACCAACTCAAAGCACATAATATCAAGACAGGATGTCCTTTGGGGGGAATATGTTAACAGGCCTTTTGGCCAGTTACCAACAGTATGCAAGACACGCTCGACTCAACGTATCACGTGATGTTAAAGCCAAGAGTGTTTCCAAGGAGTTAAGGAAGTAAGCCAGGAAGGGGTCGTTCAGACAGGAACCTCACCACTCCTCAAAACATTGTCAAACCAATGCCTCGAACCCTAAGAAGCCTAAAGGCTTGTTAACCTCAACTCCGGCACACTCATTCCAACACCACTCATACCCCTCAGGGCATGAAATATGTACCCCACGGTGTACGAATTTACAGGAAGAGAGAAAGGGGGGTCTGAGCTTTTAGTGGCCCGCACTATGGGATCCGAGATTTCTGATGTGTTCCCCTACTCCTACATACTCCCAACCTAACCGCTCCACTATAAATACCCCCAAACTCACACTTCAAAGGGGGGAATTTAGTTGATTTGACATCTCTTGGGAGCTCCAGGTGACCTCTCGAATGGTATCCATGCTTTGAGGAAGAAGAAAGGCAAAAGTGTCTTTTTCCTAATATTTGTATATGACTTTAATTATGACCTCATATTACTTAGAAATGTATGTCAAGGGATGTCATGTGATAGTATCAAGCTTGTAACTATTTGTTATCAATAATATTCCAGCGACTCTTCCAAAGTGGACGTAGGCCCCTCACGGGACCAAACCACTATAAATCTCTTGTGTTATTTACTGCTTTCTGCACTTACATTTCCATGTGAAACTATAATTCTTAAGTGACTAAGAATCTTGGGTGTTTACGGCATATTTTGCCACCAACACAATCCAGTATTAAATCAATATACACTAGTTATTGGATTTTGGAAAATCATAAAGAACACTACAATTTCACTACAAAATTTATTCTAATGTTAGCAATTCAAAGTGTCAAATGATACATGTTTATGTCGCACACGATCGCAAATAAGTATGATAGTTGTGAAACTTGACATCTTAAAATAAAATATTATTTCGGATCCAATAAAATTGGTTTTATCGAATTTCGAGACTATTTGCAAAATGGCTAATTTCACATGTTAATCAAAATCGAATTATTAAACGTCGATTTACAAACACTCCAGTTCGTTGATAACAATTTATTATTATCGTTTATATACATATGGAATTTTACATTAGCTTCAATTCAAATTTGATTTCATTTTAAATTCAATATTTAAATTTCAAGTTAAATCAAATTTCAAATTCTCATTTTAAATTTAATTCAAGTCATTACATTCCAAAATTAATCATTTTAAAATATTTAAATTAGTTAAATGTTTATATACTAAAAATTCAGCTTGCTGCACTCTTCCTCCCTTAAAAGAATTTTATCCTTGAAATTCGCAAAGCAAGAAGAATGGTTTCAGACCCATTACTTTTTAAGATTAGTTAATTAGTCAAAACCTAACATTTTTAATTTTAATCCTAATAATTACAGAAAATTTCGGCAGTACCTCCCTTGTGCGGCTCAATCCAAGGAAAAATAATTCAAATGCCGCACAGGGGCTTCAGTCAATCAAAAAGAAAATTAAAAGCCAAGAGGTTATCCATATCTCAAACATAAAATCACCTGAATTAATAAAATTATATAAATATACACCTAATAGTCGGGCAACATAACTCTTATTTATGAAACTAAAAGCAACATCGAATTTTTCTTCCATAAACCTATACTTATATAGCAACAAGAGAGTTGTACATGAATATCAAACAATATATTATATCTAACATGCAACATGAAACTAAGCATTTCATTTCATATATAGAAATCGACATACATAAACATGTTGTATTCAAATTATTTAGCTTATATTGTACTATTTGAAAGCATATAATTTTATTTAAAGTCCATTCGGGCATGTCATCCTTATGCAATATTCAATTTGATCGCCACTCAATCACAAATTATCACTTCTGAACTAGTATTTCTCACTCGATCGCTCTAATACAAATTTAGATCTAGTTTTTTATTAGAAATGGTCATTATCTTGGTGTAGCCATATACTATGATAGAGAATTCCATAACCACATCAAAAAAATACATATCCGATATTCGCCATCAAGAATGGACTGAAAAATCCTTGTTCAGACAGATATATAAATCATCTCAAAATCGTGCACTATAATCTGGATCAAAATCAATTATATGAAAAAAATGGCTTACATGCAATATATATACTTATTTTCTGATTTATTCATTTATATATAAAATTTCCTTTTATTCACAAACATTTTCATGTTCGATATATTTTGTTTTATACTAAATTTATCTTTAGATCACTACACGTAAGTTGTTATTTGAGTTCACAATAAATCAATTACTTTTAAAACTCAAATTCATATTAAATACTTAACAATATTTTATTTTGACTTACCTGAATTCAATTTAATTTATTTTTGCATAAAATTCGATTTAATTGCTATGATGTTAACAAGTAGTAAATCAACATCTGAACCATTTCTTATATTTAAATATGCACAAAACTCAAAATTAAACTTAACTCAACCACAACACTTAGGTAGATTTCCAACTTTAAAACTTAAGCTCAAATTACTTCTATAGAACAATATTCCATTCATGCTCATTTTATTAACTTAAATTTTGTTAATAGTATCTAATTTCAAGTTAAATTTTTTGAACTTACTTTTGAATTACTCCATAAAACATTTCTTAGGAGCTTAAATGTTTCTTAATTTAAGTTAATATTTGTTTCCTAACTCAAGTTTAATCACATGTATGAAATCATCATCTTTAATTATTTCACAACTAAACTTTGAACATACATCTGAAACCATAACTTCAAATTTTGTAGATCTTTCATACCTAAGTTTATTACATTCACGCAACCAAATTATGTTTATTATCTAATCCTTAATGAGTTGAAAACTACTTTTTCACGAGCTACCAAAACAAGGCAGTTTTGATATTTTAATTTGGTCACATCATAAAATCTACAAAGTAATATCTTAAAGTTTCAATCTCATTTGAAAATTATATTCCATTGGGTCTGAAATATTCTTATTTTAGATAATTCTAGTTTATTTTGAATCCTATAATTGATTTAAACTTCAAATAAAAAATTATGAACTACCAGTATGCGATGAGATCGATTTAATTTAATTTAATTAATACATCCTAAATAGGTTAAACAAATAATTTATAAACATTCCATCTTATGTTTTTACATAAACTTAGCTAAGTTCTATATTCAAGTTACAAAATTCAACTGTTTAAAATCGTTGAATATTCCATTTTATTTAGAAACAAATGAAAATTGCTAAACAATCTAGTAAAAGGATATGCAAAACCAGACTATCTTATTCTACATGTTAAATGCATCCAAATAATAACTTAATTCTGGAGTTAAGTCAATTGAAACAACGAGGGTCTCTCCTCTATTTGTTGGATCGATTAATTCTGAGAGATGAACAGGTGTTAATATATCAGCGAATCTCGAACCATACATCAAATCGTCTAACACAAGTATAGATTCTATCTCCTCCTCTCTAGAAAATTTGGTTGTGAAAAAGACTAGAAAAATATTATCTGTTGGGAAAAGTACAATTGTGGCCGATGATTTTGCCACTGGAACTATTCGTTCTATTGTGCTGAAAAATTCAAATGTTATTGATAACGCGGTGAATGCAAATGTTGATTTTGTGCCATCCAAATCAGCATTAGCTCCAAACAACCTCCCTGGAAATTCAAGTTCACCAAGCGTTCGACTTAATGCCCCCACATAAAACTGCACTGTTTTCCCCTGGTCTACCTCGCATCATTCTAAGAGTAAAGCCATGTGACTTTCATCACAAGCCTAGTTACTCCTCCTTCTTTACTTCCCTATCGCGATGTGTCGGTGAATACACTCCACGTATGTATAAAACATCCCTAGAAAACCCTGTGCCTCCAAGTGAGGTACTAGACAAGGGAGTTCTTATTTGGAAAGACCATCTTATGGGTTTTTTCTTGACTCTCCGAACATAGATGTACGAGAGCAATGTCGGAAACCATGCACCTTGAAAGAAGGTTTGCATACTAATATTGTCAACGGGTTGTTTTACTTCAAATTTTCAATATTTGAGGAGAGAAGGAAAGTGCTTGAATCGGATCCAGTGATTATTGGAGGGAAACCTGTTATCATTACTTCTTGGAGTGTGGCAGTTGAATAAGCTAAAGAGTGTGTGTCGTCCATTTCTGTATATTTTTACAGAATTCCTTCCGTGCTATAAACTCTACCTAAACTGAATCGGAAAGCTTGTAAAATCGGGAAATTTAAATATTTTGATGCAAACACGGAGATAAGAAAAATATCATCTTTACTAAATCTTTGATTGAAGCTGAAAAATCATTGTGTACGACTTAAGCAGGATCTTTACATGAATATAGCAGAAATGTATGTGATAAACTAACTTGTATGCTATAATAGTTATGCGAATAACTAAGAATTAATATGATGTATGTAACACCCCGAATTTCAGTTAATGCTAAAATTCACTAATTGCAGAATAAATAATCTCAGATGTGAGAATTGGGGGAAACGGGCTGAGTCATTGCGTTCGTCTCGGAAAAATACGCAAAATAGAGTACGAAATTTTGTATATCGGAGTCCGTATGGCCCAGTTATGGCCCAATGAAGTTTGCAGAAAATTCAAAGTTCAAAAAAGATTTAAAATTCAGGTTTAAATTTCGAAATTGGGGCCATTGGGCGCAGGAGGGAAAAATTCCCGCCTAGCTACCCAAGTCGACAGCCCTGTCGACTGGGCAGTCGACTTGGCTAGGACCAAGTCGACAGCCCTGTCGACTTGGGTGTCGACAGGGGGTGCTCGGCCAGTTTAACCTGGTGCACCATTTTAGGGTTTGGCTGTGTTTTGAGCTATTCTCTAGAAGCTTCCGAGATCTGATGGTCCTAATCTAAATTTAGGGTTAATCTAATGGCCTAAAACACTTGCCTAATCTATAAATACACCGTAACACTACACTAATTCATACTAAAAATAGATTCAAGGGCCTCATGCCGTCAAATCAAAACTAGAAGGAGCCTCCACCAAATTTGAGAGGAAGTTGGCATCTCAAATCAACTCTAATCAAGTTCTAATCCACTCTAGCAACTTAATCTTCCTCATTGGAGTGCTAATTAGTTATTTGTGAGTTCCTATGCCTTAAGCAAGCAATTGCTAAACTAATTAGGATAGGATATTAGGAGGCTATGGATGTAAATGAGGATTTATGCATGTTGTGGTTGTCATATGTTATAAGTTCATATGCAAGTTTGTCTCTTTTTATGATATGACATGTTATGCAAATTCATATGCAAGTTTATATGCAAGTTCATATGCAAGTTTGTCTCTTTTTATGATATGCATAACGTATGCAAGGTTGCCTCTATGTATGACATGTTATGCAAGCTCATATGCAAGTCTATATGCAAGTTCATATGCAAGTCTATATGCAAGTTCATATGCAAGTCTATATGCAAGTTCATATGCAAGTTTGTCTCTTTTTATGATATGCATAACATATGCAAGGTTGCCTCTATATATGACATGTTATGTAAGTTCATATGCAAGTTTATATGCAAGTTCATATGCAAGTTTGGGTTAATGATTTATGCTAGTTGGGTTTAATGTTATGATGCAAGTTGACACCTTTTAAACCCATGTAAATGCCAACATTGTGCTAAGATTGAACCCATTACATTTATAGTGAATCTTCCCATTTATATGACATGTCATGAGAACGAATTACGTGGGAAACGATGGGGTTAATATGCATGTTAATAGAAATGTGTAAAGTTGGTATGCTTAAGCATAGCATAAAATGAATGGACATAATTGGGAATTTACCTATTAAGTTAGGTCTACCCATATTATGGAGTTGGGAATTTACCTATTAAGTTAGGTCTACCCATACTATGGAATTGGGAATTTACCTATTAAGTTAGGTCTACCCATATTCTTAAAAATGTGTAATTAATTAGGGATAATTAATACAAATTACGGGGGTGATTAATTAGGTGTAATTAATCAACTAAGACACGAGGTTGGACCCTTTTATAGCGGAAGTCTGCCCGGAACCAACCGGCAAATCCAGCAGCTACAAATGATTGGCCCAATGTGAGAGGTCTTAGTCATAAATTAAATACGTGATTAAGGTAAAGACACGAGGTTAGACCCTTTTTATGACGGAAGTCTGCCCGGACCCAACCGGCATATCCAGCAGTCATAAAAGGTGGTCTAATGTGAGAGGTCTTTATGAGGTCATGATCTTAATTAATTAAGTAAGAAACACTTAACCATATTAGCATGTAGAGGGACATGAGGGGTTAAGTGGGTGCCTTGGGTGGCATGTGGAAATCTAGTGGTTGCCTTGGGTGGCAATAGAAAATACGATTAGAATACTTAACCAAAGTGGAACATGTAATCAAAACATGATAAAAGGGTTAAGTGGTATACACTAGAAATGACAAGCTTAGGTGGGTAGCTTGTGGGGGCCCATTTCAACCAATATCCCAAATGTATCTTTGTGGGCTCGACCCAAGTCGAGGACGGGACACGCATATTGGGCTTGACTATAAGAGGCCAAAACGGGGTAGCGGTGGCAACGCGAGTCCAACGGGATTCATATGCGTGTGTGGACCCGGGCTGGTAGGTAAAACGTTGTTGCATCGTGTAGATATAAGCCGTGCACCATTTGTTGTATCGGGTTGCAACTATGGGGAGTGATACACCCCATTGTGGGGCCAGCACGGGTATCTACGGTAGGGAGCCGATCGCTTGGGAGTAGTGGGTACACCTAGTGGAGATAGGGGAAGGCGGCACCTATGTAGTCAGCAAGGGGGACACGAAACTACTGGGTAAATTTACTAAGTCCTTGGGAGGGATCAACCTTTAAGTAGGAATGACTAGTGTGGTGCAGTGTAGTAATTATCCTTGGGTGGGTAAATGCGTCTTTATCGTTATCTTAGTTCATTCTAAGTCTGATTGGCTACTGAGTGTAGTCATTTATCCCCAGTCACACCGTACCAAGTTATATCATACCCTAATTACTTTAATGATTGCATTGTTAAAGTTATAGGACTCGCTCAGACTTATGTCTGACCCTGTTGTTTTTATCTTTTTCCCAACCCTCAGGTTCTCAGAGTGGGCCCAGCACGAGTGGGCTTTGATCAGGCTGCTTTTATTACTCTCTTGGAGCTTGGACCCTAGATGTAGAGCTCAGCTTACCCTTTTCTTTTATGGCTATCAGTTCATGTATTGGGATTATGTATTTTTGTTTATCAGGATGGATATTTTGTAGTTGACTCTTATTATGGTTTTAAGATGTAACCAAACATGTTTTACTTTCCGCTGCAATGAAATGATGTTTTAAATTTTCAAGTATTACTTATATCTGTCTTGCTGTAATTTCTCTATTCTATATTCACTTAGAATACTCCACCGATGTTATGGCATTCCCTTAGCGAGTGACCATAGCTGGAGTGGGGTGTTACACGTGGTATCAGAGCAAAGGTTACCGGAACAGATAAAATTTTTAGAAAAATATTTTTCTAAAAACATTTTTGGAAGAGATATTTTCAAAAACATGTCTTTAAAGAGAAAAGTTTTTGGAAAGAAAAGCATAATCCCCAATAGCCATATCTTTATCTTTCGAATTCTCCGTTTTGAATCTTTCCTTTTTCGTTTCAGCATGACTGAGGATCTTAACTTTCCGGAGGGTGTGACGGTACCAGTATGGTATAGGAGATTGATGGAGGCTAGGGCCACCACTGCGGGTCCAGCAAATGTTCCTCCACCAACCGTAGCACCCGATCTTCCTCCTCCCCCTCCTCCTCGCATGGATACTTTTGCTAAGACTTGCAAGGAATTTAAAGCTATGGGAGGGAAACCTTTTCAAGGATCAGAAACTTTTGTGGAGGCTAGAGATTGGCTTAAGGAGGTGGAAGAGTTGATAGATATCTTTGAGATGGAAGAAGGAAAGAAAGTCAAGTTAGCTGCTTGGTTAATGAAGGGAGAGGCCTCATTCTGGTGGGAGGTCACTAATGGAGAACGCCCCGTTGACTCTTGGGCGGATTTTAGGCAAAGATTTGTGGCAAAGTTTCTCTCAAGGGCGGAGGAAAACTTGTATATGGAAAGATTCTTGACTCTAAAGCAAGGAAATCTCTCAGTGAAGGAATATGTCAACAAGTTTAATCAATTGGCAAGGTTTGGCCTAGACATGGTGAATACACCGGAGAAGAAGGCTTTGAGGTTGGTGAAAGGCTTAAATGAACCGATGCATGGGTTGGCTATGACTCATATCCCTATGGGGGCCACCTTTGAGAAGCTAGTTGACATGGCACTCATGCATGAAGAAGAGAAGGGTCCCAATGCTAATAAGGCACCCGAGAAGAAGGGAGATCAAAAGGGACCTCAGCAACAACAGCAAAACAAAGGTGGGAAAGGCAACGGTGGCAAGGGAAAGAAGAAGTACTTCAATTGCGGGATACCAGGCCACATAAGCAAAGATTGTCGAAAGAAGAAGAAGACTGGCTGCTATAACTGTGGCGAAGCAGGGCATCTAGTGAAGGATTGCCCTAAGAAGGGGCAAAGGACGGGATCCACCTCAGGAGGACAGGTGCAAGCTCTTATGGAACCGGGTCAGGTTAGGGGGCAAGTACAGGCTCTCGCGGTTCCACCGATTCAGGAAAGAGGTAGAACTATTTCCGTTGAAAGTCTGGTTTTTCTATTTGATCATCCTGTCCGTACATTGTTTGATTCTGGCGCATCGCATTCGTTTATCTCATCATCATTAGTTGAGTCACTGCACATAGACACCAGTCTAGTAGATGATCCCTTGGTTGTTTCAAACCCAATTGGGGGCTCCACTTATTTGTCCATGATATGTTTGGGTTTGAAGATTTCTATACTTAGCATTGAGTTTAGATGTGATGCTTTTGTTTTGGGCTTCACGGGCTATGGGTTGATTTTGGGCATGGACTGGTTATCCAGTAATGGTTCCGTTCTTGATTGCGAAAGGAGAGTTGTTAGGCTCATGACCCGCTTGGGTAACACTCTCGAGATCTCTTGTAATCCCATGGATTCTGTTATGCTAAGTTATCTTGAATTGCTTGATGCTTCGGTCGAGAGTTTGCAATCTGTTAGAGTGGTCCGGGAATACTCGGATGTGTTTGAGGAGGTGAAGGGCTTACCTCCGAAGCGGGAGATTGACTTCCGAATATATCTGGTGGATAATGCTAAACCTGTATCTTTACCAGTGCGCCACATGGCTCCTCGTGAGAGGAGGGAACTCCATAAACAAGTAGGGGAGTTGCTTGAGAAGGGGTTCATAAGACGAAGTATATCGGAGTGGGGTGCTCCAGTAGTTTTTGCTACGAAGGCGGATGGGTCCCTCAGACTTTGTGTAGACTATAGAGAACTCAACAAGCTCACAAAGAAGAATAGACACCCATTGCCGAGGATTGATGATCTTTTCGATCAGTTGGTTGGCGCTTCAGTATTTTCTCAGTTGGACTTAGCTACGTGGTTTCATCAGTTGAGGGTGGCTGAGGATAGCATAGACAAGACTGCCTTTAGGACTCCGGATGGTTTCTATGAGTGGCTGGTGATGCCATTTGGGTTGACGAACGCCCCTGCATACTTTGTTGATTTGATGAGTAGGGTGTTCAGGGAGTTCCTTAATAAGTTCGTGGTGGTCTTTGTGGATGATATCTTAGTATTTTCTAAAAGTGAAGAAGAGCATGCCCTACATCTTGGGGAGGTGTTGGAGACTCTTCGAGCACATAGCCTTAAGGCTAAATTCTCTAAATGTCACTTCTGGAGGAAGGAAGTGCGGTTCTTGGGGCACGTGGTCTCCAAGGAAGGGATAGCTGTGGATCCCGCGAAGGTAGTATCAATTCAAGATTGGAAGGTTCCGAAGAATGCTACCGAAGTAAGAAGTTTCTTAGGGTTGGCGGGTTACTATAGGAAGTTTATCAAAGACTTCGCGAAGATATCAGCCTCATTAACCCGCTTAACGAAGAAGAATCTTGTTTTCACATGGGACGTAGATTGTGATGATGCGTTCCGACGGTTAAAGAGAGCTTTAACCACTGCTCCAGTTTTAGTGTTGCCAGATGGGAATAAGCCATTTGTTGTCTATACCGATGCTTGTGGGACAGGACTGGGCGCAGTCTTAATGCAAGAGGGAAGGGTAATAGCCTATGGTGGAAGGCAGTTGAGGGCACATGAGAAAAATTACCCTACCCATGATTTAGAGTTGGCCGCTATTGTTTTTGCACTTAAGATTTGGCGCCATTATCTTCTTGGTGAGAGATTCGAATTGTTCACTGACCACAAATCATTGAAGTACTTGTTTTCATAGAAGGATTTGAATTTGAGACAGCAAAGGTGGATGGAGTTCTTAACATCCTATGATTTCGAGATAGCGTATACCCCTGGCAAGGGTAATGTGGTGGCGGACGCCTTGAGCAGAAAGAGGTTGTCCTTGAGTCCATTGTTCGTGGAACAACAAAGCTTGGAATTTATCTCGATGTTTGATTTCAGACCTTCCATTGACTATATACCCGGTTTGCTAGCATCCTTGGAGGTCAGACCTACTCTTTTGGGGCGAATTGCAGAAGCACAGAGGGACGACCCACAGTTGGTTGAGTTGGTAGAGAAGCTCATAAGGGGGGAGTCGTCCAGCCATTTGAAAAGGTACACCCTAGACGATAGGGGGCGCTTGCGTAGAGACGGTAGACTTTGTGTACCGCAAGACGAGGGTTTGAGGAAGGCTATTCTTGATGATGCACACCGTTCTAGGATGACCATTCATCCCGGTGGGGACAAGATGTACCAAGACATGAAGCGGGCTTTCTTCTGGGCCGGTATGAAGAAAGATGTAGCCGAGTATGTCGCTCGATGCTTGGTGTGCCAACAGGTGAAAGCAGAGCAAAAGAAACCAGGTGGTTTGCTTCACCCATTGGAAGTTCCGCAATGGAAGTGGGATAGCGTCTCGATGGATTTTATTGACGGGTTACCTAGATCGAGAAAGGGTAATACGGGAATTTGGGTTGTGGTAGACAGACTTACTAAAAGCGCCCATTTCATACTTGTGAAGAGCAAGAGGACTGCTCCATGGCTAGCTTCAGTATATCTTCGAGAGATAGTTCGATTGCATGGGGTACCCTCTAGCATAGTGAGTGATCGAGATCCTATCTTCACTAGCGAGTTCTGGAAAAGTTTGCAAGAAGCAGTGGGGACTCAATTATGTCTGAGCACCGCATATCATCCTCAGACGGACGGCCAGACTGAGAGGGTGAATCATGTCCTAGAAGACCTTTTGAGGCTTTGTATCTTAGATTTTGGAGGTACATGGGAAGAGCATCTTCCATTGGTGGAGTTCGCATATAATAACAGCTTTCAGTCCAGTATAGGTATGGCTCCTTTCGAAGCTCTTTATGGAAGGCCTTGTCGATCACCTACATGTTGGTGGGAATCTACGGATAAGATCTTGCTTGGGCCTGATATGGTTAGGGAGACTTCTGAGAAGATTGACTTGATTCGAAGAAGGATGAAAGCAGCGCAGGATAGGCAAAAATCTTATGCGGACAAGAGGAGGACGGATCTTGGTTTGAAGTTGGGGACATGGTCTTTGTCAAAGTGTCTCCGTTACGAAATGTGGTTCGCTTTGGATCTGTTGGGAAGTTAGCACCAAGGTTCGTAGGGCCGTTTCCTATTAAGGAAAGGATTGGACGGATGGCATATAGAGTGGAGTTGCCCGACAGACTTAGTGGTGTACATGATGTATTCCATGTGTCACATTTGAGGAAGTGCCTACATGAGACCGCAGAGGTGGTAGAGCCGAGCTTGCTTAGAGAAGTGGAAGTAGAGCGTGATGCGACTATTCGACGAGCTCCTACTCGCATCCTTGGGTCAGAGACTAGGAAATTGAGGAATCGAGAGGTTCAACTAGTCAAAGTACAATGGGGAGAAGATGAGGGCAACGCTACTTGGGAAACGGAAGCGAAGATGCGTTCATTGTACCCATTCCTTTTTGAGGGTATGTCTTTTAACTTCTCCTTTATCGTTTGTCTGGTACTTATCTTATCTTTAGTATGTCCTCTCGTTAGTACTTTTGACCTTTAGATAGGATAAACCTATGGTTGAAACATGTGTTTGAGACATGTTATGGTTGATGGACGCATATGGATGCAAGTGTTTGCTAGTGGTTGCTCGTGGATGCATATACACACACTCTAGACACTAGATTGGCTCAGTCACTTCATATTGCATATTGCATATAATTGTGTGTAGGTAGCTATATTTATGGATGTATAATGATTGTGTTATCATATGGATGATGCATTTTGGTGAATGATTGTGCACTCATGTAGATATTGTATGTGTCGATAGGGTTCTCTCGCATACATAATGGATACACGGCACTATCATGGTTTGCATATGTTCATACATTAGATAGGGAACATATACACATACTTTTTGCATATGCTCATACATCATTAGAAATTGTTTTAAGGACAATGGATGCCCGTGTTTGATGGATTGAGTAGATGGTTGTTTGGATGGTAGGATATGCATTCTCCTTAGCTTAGAGATTTCGGGGACGAAATCCTTTAAGGAGGGGAGAATGTAACACCCCGAATTTCAGTTAATGCTAAAATTCAGTAATTGCAGAATAAATAATCTCAGATGTGAGAATTGGGGGAAACGGGTTGAGTCATTGCGTTCGTCTCGGAAAAATACGCAAAATAGAGTCCGAAATTTTGTAAATCGGAGTCCGTATGGCCCAGTTATGGCCCAATGAAGTTTGCAGAAAATTCAAAGTTCAAAACAGATTTAAAATTCAGGTTTAAATTTCGAAATTGGGGCCATTGGGCGCAGGAGGGAAAAATTCCCGCCTAGCTACCCAAGTCGACAGCCCTGTCGACTGGGCAGTCGACTTGGCTAGGACCAAGTCGACAGCCCTGTCGACTTGAGTGTCGACAGGGGGTGCTCGGCCAGTTTAACCTGGTGCACCATTTTAGGGTTTGGCTGTGTTTTGGGCTATTCTCTAGAAGCTTCCGAGATCTGATGGTCCTAATCAAATTTAGGGTTAATCTAATGGCCTAAAACACTTGCCTAATCTATAAATACACCCTAACACTACCCTAATTCATACTAAAAATAGATTCAAGGGCCTCATGCCGTCAAATCAAAACTAGAAGGAGCCTCCACCAAATTTGAGAGGAAGTTGGCATCTCAAATCAACTCTAATCAAGTTCTAATCCACTCTAGCAACTTAATCTTCCTCATTGGAGTGCTAATTAGTTATTTGTGAGTTCCTATGCCTTTAGCAAGCAATTGCTAAACTAATTAGGATAGGATATTAGGAGGCTATGGATGTAAATGAGGATTTATGCATGTTGTGGTTGTCATATGTTATAAGTTCATATGCAAGTTTGTCTCTTTTTATGATATGACATGTTATGCAAATTCATATGCAAGTTTATATGCAAGTTCATATGCAAGTTTGTCTCTTTTTATGATATGCATAACGTATGCAAGGTTGCCTCTATGTATGACATGTTATGCAAGCTCATATGCAAGTCTATATGCAAGTTCATATGCAAGTCTATATGCAAGTTCATATGCAAGTCTATATGCAAGTTCATATGCAAGTTTGTCTCTTTTTATGATATGCATAACATATGCAAGGTTGCCTCTATATATGACATGTTATGTAAGTTCATATGCAAGTTTATATGCAAGTTCATATGCAAGTTTGGGTTAATGATTTATGCTAGTTGGGTTTAATGTTATGATGCAAGTTGACACCTTTTAAACCCATGTAAATGCCAACGTTGTGCTAAGATTGAACCCATTACATTTATAGTGAATCTTCCCATTTATATGACATGTCATGAGAACGAATTACGTGGGAAACGATGGGGTTAATATGCATGTTAATAGAAATGTGTAAAGTTGGTATGCTTAAGCATAACATAAAATGAATGGACATAATTGGGAATGTACCTATTAAGTTAGGTCTACCCATATTATGGAGTTGGGAATTTACCTATTAAGTTAGGTCTACCCATACTATGGAATTGGGAATTTACCTATTGAGTTAGGTCTACCCATATTCTTAAAAATGTGTAATTAATTAGGGATAATTAATACAAATTATGGGGGTGATTAATTAGGTGTAATTAATCAACTAAGACACGAGGTTGGACCCTTTTGTAGCGGAAGTCTGCCCGGAACCAACCGGCAAATCCAGCAGCAACAAATGATTGGCCCAATGTGAGAGGTCTTAGTCATAAATTAAATACGTGATTAAGGTAAAGACACAAGGTTAGACCCTTTTTATGACGGAAGTCTGCCCGGACCCAACCGGCATATCCAGCAGTCATAAAAGGTGGTCTAATGTGAGAGGTCTTTATGAGGTCATGATCTTAATTAATTAATTAAGAAACACTTAACCATATTAGCATGTAGAGGGACATGAGGGGTTAAGTGGGTGCCTTGGGTGGCATGTGGAAATCTAGTGGTTGCCTTGGGTGGTAATAGAAAATACGATTAGAATATTTAACCAAAGTGGAACATGTAATCAAAACATGATAAAAGGGTTAAGTGGTATACACTATAAATGACAAGCTTAGGTGGGTAGCTTGTGGGGGCCCATTTCAACCAATATCCCAAACGTATCTTTGTGGGCTCGACCCAAGTCGAGGACGGGACACGCATATTGGGCTTGACTATAAGAGGCCAAAACGGGGTAGCGGTGGCAACGCGAGTCCAACGGGTTTCATATGCGTGTGTGGACCCGGGCTGGTAGGTAAGACGTTGTTGCATCGTGTAGATATAAGTCGTGCACCATTTGTTGTATTGGGTTGCCACTATGGGGAGTGATACACCCCATTGTGGGGCCAGCACGGGTATCTACGGTAGTGTAACACCCCGAATTTCGGTTAATGTTAAAATTCACTAATTACAGAACAAATAATCTCAGGTATGAGAATTGGGGGAAACGGGCTTCGTCATTGTGTTCGTCTCGGAAAAATACGAGAAATAGAGTCCGAGTTTTCGAGAATCGGAGTCCGTATGGCCCAGTTATGGCCCAATGAAGTTTGCAGAAAATTCAAAGTTTAAAACAGATTTAAAATTTAGGTTCAAATTTTGAAAATGGGCCATTGGGCGCAGGCGGGGAAAATTCCCGCCTGGCTACCCAAGTCGACAGCCCTGTCGACTGGGCAGTCGACTTGGATAGACCAAGTCGACAGCCCTGTCGACTTGGGTGTTGACAGGGGGTGCCCGGCCAGTATGGCCTAGTGCACCATTTTAGTGTGTGGGCTGTGTTTTGGGGGCTGGTTTCTGGAAGCTTCCGGGATCTGATGGTCCTAATCTAACCTAGGGTTGATCTAAGGGCCTAAAACACTTGCCTAATCCTATAAATAAGACCCTAAGCTAGCCCTAAATGATCATAATCCTATCTCCTAACTAAACTATGCCAAAATTTTCTATGATCATTGCCTCCACCCAAAACCCTAGCCTCCATCCTCTTATGAAACTATTTCTATGAAGGCTTTCATGTTCATACAAGCATCTTTGAGTTGTTTAAGCAATCATTAGCTTGCATTCATCATCAAGTTGCAAGCTTTATGTCCAAGGCTAGAGTTTTTGGGTAATTTGTGGCAAGGGTTTGCTTATGGGAGCTTAGTGGTGAGTTCCTATAGCTTTAATAATCAATTGTTAAATTGATTATGGTAGGATATGATAAGAGATGGCTATGTTTGTGGATAAATGTGTTTATGCAAGTTTAGTATAGTGTATGTTATGTGTTTTGCAAGTTTTATGCTATATGCAAGTTTAATGCCACGTTTTATGATGCAAAACACTATGTTGAACATTTATGCATATGTAACATGTTATGCAAACTATATGTGAGAGTATATGCAAGTTATATGTAACATGATATACAAGTTATGCATTTGGTTTTATGCATGCTATTTAATTGGTTTTATGCATGCTATGTATTTGGTTTTATGCATGCTAAGTATTTGGTTTTATGCATGCTAAGTATTTGGTTTTATGCATGCTAAGTATTTTGTTTATGCATGCTAAGTATTTTGGTTTATGCATGCTAAGTGTTTGGTCATATGCAAGTTATGATGCAAGTTCATATGAAAGTTATGATGCAAGTTCATATGCAAGTTGGCCTTTATGTATGACATAAGTACATGTGCGAGTTCGTCCCTTTTAGACCTATGACTTGTATGCAAGTTGACACCTTTATGATAGGTCTATAACATGAACATTTAAGCAAGTTACCATCTTCATGACATATGTGATTCATGCAAGTTTGGGTTGGTTATTTATGCAAGTTGGGTTTGTGGTCATATATACAAGTTGACACCTTTTAAACCCATGGTAATGCTAATAATATGCTAAGTTGAACCCATTGTGTGTATGATGAATCTTCTCTTTTGAAGTATGTCATGTTAACGTATTTACGTGGGGACGATGGGGTAAAAATTAATGAACACATAAAATAATGTGAAGTGGGTATAATTAAACATACTGTAAAGTGGATGGACATAATTGGGAATTTACCTATTAAGTTAGGTCTACCCATATTATGGAATTGGGAATTTACCTATTAAGTTAGGTCTACCCATATTATGGAATTGGGAATTTACCTATTGAGTTAGGTCTACCCATATTCTTAAATATTTGTAATTAATTAGGGATAATTAATACAAATTATGGGGGTGATTAATTAGGTGTAATTAATCTACTAAGACACGAGGTTGGACCCTTTTGTAGCATAAGACTGCCCGGAACCGACCGGCAAATCCAGCGGCTACAAATGATTGGCCCAATGTGAGAGGTCTTAGTCATAAACTAAATACGTGACAAGTGTAAAGACACGAGGTTAGACTCTGTTATGGTGTAAGGCTGCCCGGAACCAACCGGCATATCCAGCTGCCATAAAAGATAGTCTAATGTGAGAGGTCTTTACAAAGGTTACGATCTTAATTAACTAAGAAACACTTAACCAAATTAGCATGTAGTGGGGCATGAGGGGTTAAGTGGGTGCCTTGGGTGGCATGTAGTAACTAGTGGGGATGCCTTGGGTTGCATGAGGAAACTAGTGGGTTGCCTTAGGTGGCAATAGAAAATACGATTAGAATACTTGACCAAAGTGGAACATGTAATTAAACATGATTAAAGGGTTAAGTAAGTGCCTTGGGTGGCATGTGGGAATCAAGTAAGTGCCTTGGGTGGCATGTGGAAATCTAGTGGGGGCCTTAAGTGGCAATTGAAATATAATTAAATGACAAGCTTAAGTAGTAGCTTGTGGGGGCCTTAAGTGGCCATTGAAATATAATTAAATGACAAGCTTAAGTAGTAGCTTGTGGGGGCCTTAAGTGGCAATTAAAATATGATTAAAAGACTTAACCAAAGATTTGTAACATGTAGGTGGACATGGTTAACGGGTTAAGTGGGATTCACTAGATAAAATGGCAAGCTTAGGTAGTAGCTTGTGGGGGCCCATTTCAACCAATATCCCAAACGTATCTTTGTGGGCTCGACCCAGGTCGAGGACGGGACACGCATATTGGGCTTGACTATAAGAGGCCAAAACGGGGTAGCGGTGGCAACGCGAGTCCAACGGGTTTCATATGCGTGTGTGGACCCGGGCTGGTAGGTAAGACGTTGTTGCATCGTGTAGGTATAAGCCGTGCATCATTGATTATCGGGTTGCCACTTTGGGGAGTGATACACCCCACTGTGGGGCCAGCACGGGTATCTACGGTAGGGAGCCGATCGCTTGGGGGTAGTGGGTACACCTAGTGGATATAGGGGCAGACGGCACCTATGTAGTCAGATAGGGGGACATGGAACTACTGGGTAGAATTACTAAATACACTTAGTGGGATCAAACTTTAAGTAGGAATTACCCTTGGTGGGTAGAACTGGTGTGGTGCAGTGTAGGAATTACCCTTGGGTGGGTAAATCTGGGGTGGTGCAATCTAGTAATTATCCTTGGGTGGATAAATGCGTCTTTTCGGTTATCTTAGTATATCCTGTGTTTAGTTGGCTATTAGTGTAGTCATTATCCCCAGAGGTACCGTACCTTGTTTATATCATACCCTAATTACTTTAATGATTGTATTGTTAGGGTTATAGGACTCACTCAGACTTATGTCTGACCCCGTTGTTTTTATCTTTTTCCAACCCTCAGGTTATCAGAGTGGGCCTACCGTTAGTGGGCTTTGATCAGACTGCTTTATCTATCTTTTGGAGCTTGGACCGTGGATGTAAAGCTCAGTTTATCTTTTCTATTATGGCTATTAAGTTATGTAGTGGGATTATGTACTTTTGTTTTATCAGGATGGATATTATGTACTTGACTCTTGTTTATGGTTTTGGTGTAACCAAACATGTTTAACTTTCCACTGCAATGAAATGATGTTTTAAATTCTCAAGTATTACTTATATCTGTCTTGTTGTAATTTTTCTGTTCTATATTCACTTAAAATACTCCACCGATGTTATGGCATTCCCTTAGAGAGTGACCGTAGCGGGTGTGGGGTGTTACAGGTAGGGAGCCGATCGCTTGGGAGTAGTGGGTACACCTAGTGGAGATAGGGGCAGGCGGCACCTATGTAGTCAGCTAGGGGTACACGAAACTACTGGGTAAATTTACTAAGTCCTTGGGAGGGATCAACCTTTAAGTAGGAAAGACTGGTGTGGTGCAGTGTAGTAATTATCCTTGGGTGGGTAAATGCGTCTTTATCGTTATCTTAGTTCATTCTAAGTCTGATTGGCTACTGAGTGTAGTCATTTATCCCCAGTCACACCGTACCAAGTTATATCATACCCTAATTACTTTAATGATTGCATTGTTAAAGTTATAGGACTCGCTCAGACTTATGTCTGACCCCGTTGTTTTTATCTTTTTCCCAACCCTCAGGTTCTCAGAGTGGGCCCAGCACGAGTGGGCTTTGATCAGGCTGCTTTTATTACTCTCTTGGAGCTTGGACCCTAGATGTAGAGCTCAGCTTACCCTTTTCTTTTATGGCTATCAGTTCATGTATTGGGATTATGTATTTTTATTTATCAGGATGGATATTTTGTAGTTGACTCTTATTATGGTTTTGTGATGTAACCAAACATGTTTTACTTTCCGCTGCAATGAAATGATGTTTTAAATTTTCAAGTATTACTTATATCTGTCTTGCTGTAATTTCTCTGTTCTATATTCACTTAGAATACTCCACCAATGTTATGGCATTCCCTTAGCGAGTGACCATAGCGGGAGTGGAGTGTTACAATGTATCACAAGTAAATAAAAGTAGTAAGTAAAGTAAAGTGACACCAGGAATTTTTTACTAGTTCGGACTTCCCGCTCTACGTCTAGCCCAAACTCCTTCTGGAATTTACTATCAACACCCTCTCTTCACCCAGAGGAACAGGTCTATAATACACCCGAGCATCAACATGGATTTCCTGCCTGAGCACCAATACAGGACTTCCCTCCTACGCACCACCACAGGACTTCAACAAATAACAAGAGTTTGACTTCTGATTGCATTCTTGAATAACATTGAATAGCCAACAGTTGAGTACACCCTTTCTACAATCTTATCCTCAAGTATATAACGTGTATGAAGATTAAAGGAAGTATATTACTTATTTAATCAATAGATCGGAAATAATTTCAATGATTCAATAAGTAATTTGAATATTGGAGAGCTTTTTAGTATGCAAGAATGTATAGAGTTTAAGATCAGAAAATATGAGAAGATTCAGTGATTTGGAAAACATGTTTATGATGTATATATAATCATTGAAGAGTTGTCAACTTTCATAAAGAGTTTTATCA
Source organism: Allium sativum (assembly GCA_030737875.1). NCBI lineage: Eukaryota > Viridiplantae > Streptophyta > Magnoliopsida > Asparagales > Amaryllidaceae > Allium > Allium sativum. The sequence continues at coordinate 746,541,404 of CM060921.1, forward strand.
AAGATATGCACCCATTTCCTTTAGGAAATGAAGAGGAATATCTTCATGAAAGATGATGCCTTTTACAAAATATGGTTGTTGTTAAATATGAATGTTGGAAATATGACCATTAGAAAATATGACCACTGGAAAAAATGACCATTGTAAAATAAGGCCATTGTAAAATATTACTATCGGAAATATGAAGTGTCTTTTCGTGAAGTGTCTTTTCGCGAACTGTCTTTTCGTGAAGTGACGAAGTGTTTTTTCATGATGTGCCTTTTCGCGATGTGCTTTTTCGTGAAGTGCCTTTTCACGAAATGTCTTTTCGCGAAGTGACGAAGTGTCTTTTTACAAAGTGTCTTTTCGCGAAGTGTCTTTTCGTAAGTGCATTTGTGTATGTTATATATTAGAAGATAGATTTTAACAATATATAACACATTTAAGACACAATTAAATAGATTATCATAACCTATATCACTTATCCTTTGATCTTCACTTCTTCCTTGTCATGAATCAAAAACTTATGATCTATCATTCTCCCCCTTTTTTGATTGATGACAACCTCTTGCAATCTTGTAGAGTTATTTATCTTCTCCCCCTAAATGTATGCTTGCATATACTTATCTCCCCCGAATATATAGCTTCTCTGTAACATTTTGTTAGTTCATACGTAAAATGCTTACTGTTTGTTTGCCTGTAACAAAATGTTAGTGTATAATGCATATATCTTCCATAATTTTTCTCCCCCTTTGTCATCGATTAAAAAGAATATGTAACACTATAAAGCAGTAATCGAAAACAAACAAGAGAAAACAAGCATAGATTTTAACAAACTGGGATTTTCGACCCAGAAAATTAACATAAAAACCATGTTAATTATTCAGGTATCGAACATTCTAGATCACTAATAGAAAGAAGTTAGAGGGTGAGAATAGATAAGATAGAAAATTAGAACAGAAGAAGAAGAAGATCACCATAGAACAGAATCAGAGTAATACGAATCTCACAACGGAACGAATAAAATATAATATATAACATAACTTTGCAATAAAAAAGTATAAGTATATATACAGAATAACATTATCAGAGTACAACACTTACACACAGCGGAAATAACAATAGCTATATAATCCTGAAGCCCCCTGCTTCAAGCTCCTCCAAGTATATCTATAAAGACCTGAACTACTTGACTGCCCGTACAAATTTGGGCACCAAAGGGTTTAGGAAAACAAAACAAAATAAAGTCTGGTCAGTCGTGTGAGTAAACTCAAATCATTTGGTTTAACTTTTCAAAATCCTTTTCAAAAGAAATGATAATAATAAGACCGATCTACTCATAAACACGAATAGTTTTTACCTTATGATAACCCAAAACAGTTTCGGAAATCAATACTTCTATGATATTATAATAATGTCTAATCACAAGTAAATAATGATCTAGCAAAACGCTTGCATCTCACGTTCCAGGTATATAGTATACAAACAACACCGCTAACAATTGTTGGAGATTGGATTCCAACTATGACAAGGTACGGGACCGCCTGCCGATAGTGTATCTCTAGAGGCGAATACACTGGGCTCAACAAGAACGTCTTGCAACCCGACCCACACATGACCGACCACTCATTTCGCTTGAGTGTATCGAGATGTCACCAACGGTTGGGAGCTACCCACCATTTCCTGAAAAGGGATAGCATCGAAAATAGATAAAAGAAGGAAATGGATTTTCTCTAGATAGATAATATACACCCTAATGGAAGCGACCCACATAGCCATGCTGCCTGCCCAATTTCTATCATTTCCCGGTTGATGAGGCTTGAGGTCATAATGTATCTTTTGGAACACCTGACCACCATTCACTTTGAATGCCACATTGTCATACCCGCCAAATCACAAATTGATTTCCCCAGAAATATCACGAGTATAAAGCTAAGAGGAATGAATTCCTCCGCCACCAAACGTAAGTACGTTTGAAGAGATCAACTTATGCGATCCGTTAGATATACTTTGTCAGACATTCGTCCGTTCACGTTGTACTAGGACTGGACAAACCGAAGGAACTATTCTGTAAACAGGATAGCCCTTGCATAATTCCGTCTTCAATTATTTTCATCATATTTGATCATAATTCTAACATCCATACATAGTGGTTTTAGATAATGAATCTGATCCTGGTCTCTCTATATTGAACGACGGAAAAATGGTCAAAAACTTTGATAGTCGGTGATTCAACTATCAAAGAAAAATAAGTGTACAACCAACGATCTTATTTCCAGATAGAAAATCAATCGATCAATCAACATTCAACACTTATCTCCTTTGATTTAATTTATCATTAATTTATTCATTTCCCATTTCTATATATTTGTAAATTCTTATTTTCTAAATTTAGTAAATATACTTTATCAATCATTAGAAAACATTTCCATATTTGTTCCATTCCTTATTTTCTATATTAGAAAACATTTCTGATTCTTATTCGGAAATTTTTTCCAAAACTCATTCATCTGACTTGAACAGATGTTTAAATAAAATATCACTAAGCCAATTCAAACAATTACACTCATTAACTAAATTGTCTTAACAAACCTTCACTATCGAACCTTACCCATCCCTTAGTTAAAAACGAAGTCAATCAAGTTGAGGTATAATTACCTCTCAGACCTTAACTGAACAACATTTCTAACTTCGAAATAGACAAAGCTCACCCTTTTAAATCTTTTAACCAACTTCCTTACGTAACTCCGATTCTATTTACGAATCCACTTCTTTTACCAAAATCATTTGATTATAACAATGGTGTCATAATCCCATACTTCCGAAATATAATAACTTAAATATAAACTTTATTTCTTAATTTGAATAAATAAACAAACAACTAATTTATAAATAAATAAATCTTGATTTAAAAACAGAAATAGAATAGTACTTTCCCTAATTCGATATAATCGAATTTCAACTTATAATTCTCTCTCTCGAACAATCTATATTCGATAACTCCCTTTCGAATAACCATATTCGATTATCTCTTTCTTTCGAATAACCTATATACGATTACCCCTTTCTTCGAATAACTTATATTCGATTAACTCTCTTCTTTGAATAACTTATATTCGACTAACTCTCTACTTCATATAACTTATATTCAATTAACTCTCTTCTTCGAATAACTTATATTCGATTATCAAATATAGGTTCTCAGCCGAATATTCGTTATCTAGTTAAATCCTGATCTTTTTTATTCAATATATACTTCCTAAAATAAATTATTCCATAACATCTTGCCGAGTTGAATTCTAATTACCAATCTTTATATATTTTATTTAATTCTACTCATATTTCGATCATCGAAATACATTCCATCCTTTCCCTTTTTAAAACAACTCAACCTTCCCGTATTACACTCACTTTTGGATTTGAAATCTCAATTATCCACCGATAATTATAATTTTTATTCATTTATAAACATTGTTTATAAATGACAACACTTATCCTCATTTTTAAACAAGTTATTTATTTCTAACCATTTTAAATTCCATTTCTGTTTAACTTCTATTTTAAAAACCCAATTTCCTTTACAAATATTTTTATTTCTAAAATCTTTACTTAATTACATTTTTCACGTTGAAAGTGAATAATATCCCTTTTATACAATCCCTTTAGTTTGATTTCGTACTTTAAAACAATATCCCAATTCCAACATCTATTTATAGATTTATTTATATGAAATCTTCTTTTTATTTCTGACACTTAAATCTCATTTAAAATTCCCTTTATAAATACTGAGTTCACATTCTATTTAAAATATCGGTGTTAAAAACCAATCTTTACTTCTGTATAGAAGTTCAGACTTATATTTCCATTTATCAAAAGATAAATACTCTTTTTAATTTATAAACATCGTTTATAAATTTATTTGCTTAATTTATCTATTAAAACAGATTTCTATTTAAAATCTACTTTGAAACCATCTCCTCCTTGTTCTTTTATATCTTCTCAATTCTCTTTTATAATTCTATTTATTTCCCAAAATAATTTCTTTTATAATTCAATTCGATTTCCAAAATATTTCCTTTCAATTCTATTTGTTTTCCTAAATATTATATTTACTCCATAAAGCTCTTTATTTACTTCTTATTACTTTCATTTAGTATTTTAACCAAATCGGTCTTTCAAACTTCCGTATAACTGTTGTTAACCTCATGCAGAAGTCTTTTATTTAATTTTCAAATATCTCCTTTTAATAAGTCCATTTGTTTTTATAAAATTTCAAAATCCCATATTCACTTCATACATTTCTTTTTATAAAATACTTTGATTTTACACAAATATTTTTATTTCAATATACACTTCGAAAATTCCTTTTTATATAAAATCCTTTGATTTTATATAAATATTTTATTTCAAATTATAGTTTGAAATTTCCCTTTTCACACTTCAGTATTTCCTTTGGTATTTAAAAGTACCAAATAACAATGATCAAACACACATAATCAACAACGGATTATAAATCACATCATATATCATAATATATGAAAAATAGTAAAATAAATGTTGAGGAACCCAGTTGGGTCCCTCCGACCTGTTTCCCTGCATCCATAGATGTTAAACAATATAACAACATATATTTCATTTCGATATGAAATATTCTGATAAACCGAATCAATATTTGATTAATGATATATATATAACTATATCAATATTTTTAACCGATCAATTAGCGGTTCAATCAAACAGCCAACACACAGCAAACAACCGTCATTTATAAATTCTAAAAATATTTTATAAGAATATAAATTGAGCAGAGTTAGTGAGATTTACTCACATTGGATGATTATCGTTAAATTACGATAATTGGTCATTGATTTGATTTAGGCATTTAATTTCACCATAAATCCAAACGAGCTCCAATTCACTCCTAGTCAGTTCTATTGTGTTGCCCCCGTTCATACGATCCCAACGGATCCTGTTTCGTCAGATTCCGATACAATATGAATAAGTTATTCAATTTACAAGTTATACGTATTTAAATTATATTGAATGTCATTTCTTTTTAAAACAATTTGGCTCACCCTCAAAAAACCTGGCCCACTAATCTCTAAAGCCCAAACCCGCTCATACCTTCTTCCTCTTACGCACCGGTGAGCTCTAGGAAACAATTCCTCCTCCATTAACGTGACTTTAGACCACAGTCGCTCCTCCAATACACTATTATTCAACTTCAACTCAACACCATATCAATCCTCTTCCAAAACCGCACCTTTCTACCTCCTTAATTTCAGGCTCGATCGTCGTATTGAAGTTGCGACACCCAGTCCGTGCTACAGAACATCGAACAAAACAATAACCGAGATTCTCAAAAGCTTGCACATAACTTCCATTTTCATTCCTCAATGCAACTATGAACTCACGTCGAGCTAATTATCCTTCACTCGCCCCAAAAATCAAGCCCTAGGTTTACTGTCATATTTCCAGCGAGCGGAATTGATGTCGAGCTATGAAACACTCATACCAATGGATAGAGGAAGCGGTAAGGATCTCAAATATCCACATTATAACGACCCGCCTTTTTGCCCAGTTCTTGCCGATAATTAAACCGACTTAAACCGTTCATAAAGACGAATTGTTATGGGTGCGAACATGAATTGAACAAAATAACCTAACTTTTTATTGCAAAATACAATGTTACATCAGAGTTACAACATATACAGCGGAAGAAAAGAAAATATACTCTCAGCGGAAGAACCGTATGATATAGCAGAAGCTCCAAACTCTTGCGTGAACTTCAACTCTAAAATTGCTCCCAATCCTGCTCCAATGATCTATAACTGCAAAACTAAACTACTAGCTGCCCATGCAAAGATTATGGGCATCTAGAGTTTAGGTGTGGGAACAATAAACTCCAGGTCAGTCGTGGGACTAGTGTGAGAACTTAAAACAGTTATTATTAGAATCATTTTAAAGTTGGGAAATTCACCAGATCACGCCGTTAACGCGGAATAGATTTACTCCATGTGAACACATGTGCATATAAATGCGCAATGACTTTTGAAAATGAAGCTATCATAAGCTCATCCCACATCACACAATGCAAGAGAATACCAGATGGGCGAGGTTTATCTTATGACAACCAAATATGCTTTCATACGTAAAATCCTCTTTCAATACCATAATATATATGGTGTGGAAAACATTTCGCAAATAAATGTACGAATCCTAGACAGCATAATACCCCATAATATTATGTCGCCATATATATATATATAATCAAAATCGTATGGTTTGTATTGGAGATTTTCGGTTTCCAACTTGATGATTCCTGGCACGAAAGATCAATCGGAACACAAACAAAATGTAATCACGGGTTTTTCATCCAGAGGCGGACACCAATACAAATCGCAAGGTAGATCAACAGTTTTCGACCTGACACGGCCCCCCGAACATACCATATTCCATAAGTAATAAGTGGTTTCCCACTGCTACAGCGGTCATCATCAATTCATATATATATATATATATATATACAACCTAACCGCCAGTTACTCATCATCTGGGGTGTGAGGTTTGTCGATGTCACGTCATACACAAAGCTACGCTTCAATAAGCCATGCTTTGCTCATCACTAGCTCGTTTCATAACTCAAGTATGCCACATTGACAATTCACGACATATCACTAATTTTCAATCAATGCATACCCTCTAGGTTCATATGACTTAGAGATGAGGATAATATATTGCCACAAATCCTATATATATTAACAAAAATCAGTGCTGTGCGGTCAATTTCAACGTCAGACACACCATCCGTACAAGTCCGTTCTGGGTCTGAACGGAACAACAATCCGACAATATTCAAATATGTTCAGTTCTCATGCCATTCATAACCTAGTATCGGGTGGCCTATCCAATCGAGACATAAATCAGAAATCAATCTAAACAATTCAAATATTCCCGGTCTTCATTCATCGTTTACCAAATTTTAAATTGCTTCACAACGTCGTATTATTACTTGGAATGGTTTTCGATTATATACTCGATCCCAGTCTTTCCAAGTAATAAGCGTACTTTAAAACAGTAGTTATGGTTCACACAGGCTTTCAATTCAAGTCTCCTACCAAATAGTTATCAATTCATTTATGACTCAAGATTTGAGTTACTTTAATTTCATACATCTCGTTATCGTCTTAAACTCTTCTTTGAAATTAAAGATTATACCTTCGCTTTAATTCCTTACTTTAATTTCCTTGAATCAAAGATTTGATTAAATCCCCAATTACGATATGAATTTCCACAACTCAATCTCATTGGGTTTCAAGAATGATATTATTGAAGATACTATTCACGACAAAACCCAAATCAAATCTATTTTGAATCATAATTTACACAGAAATTGTATCCACTTATATTCGATATAAATTCTCAAATCAACGTATACTGTAAGTGGAATAACGATATAATAATATCTTCCAAATTCCTCAAATAGTATACGTTTACATCATGATATTTTATACCAAATGTCGAAGATTATTTTTATCTAACTTATTTCAATCAGGTTGAGAAACTCATATCTTAATTAAAGGATTTATTTAACTCTTTGACATTAGATCTGGATAGAAATACCATCAACTTATCTTCAATATTAATCTCTGTATCCAACTCACACTACAAGCAGAATAACGGTGAACTACCTTTTAAATTCCTTAAATAGTAAGAGTCATCACCTACCGGATTAATATCAAACATCCGAAGATTTATCTCCAACGATATCCAATTATTTAATATTAAAAACCCGTATTAATATCAATTTAAAGTCCATATAAAATATTTCTAATACTTTTTAACCTTTGGAAACAATCCACAAATCATTACTTATAGTTCGGAAAATAGTTTATGGGTTAAAACTTCAAAATAGATTGTTTTTGAAGAAAACGTTACAATAGCATTTCAAAAGTGTTGCAAAAGCGTTACAAAACAGTTATCTTAACCATTTTGATCAAAATATCATTTATCTTAGACAAAACTTAAACTTTACAATTCAAAAAACCTTTTCATAATTTGTAATGATTTTACAATTTTTTTCCATATTTTAAAATAGTTTATAGCAGCCAATTTATAATTACTGTTGACAAACTCCATTTATAGTGACCTTTTCTAAATTATTTTAAACATAACTTGAAAATTATAAGTCGAAATTAATATCTGCTTTCACTCATTTGAAAGCTCTTGTTGATGAAAATCAAACTTTTTTCATTCCATGGAAATCTGATTTAAGTTACAAAAGTTATAAGCGTTTAAAGTTTACATCTAAAATACACGAATTGCCGTTGTGCGACAAGAACTACTTTGACTGCAAATAAAATTATTCTTTAGTACTTCAAAATATCTTAGAAAACCATTACATACCATTTACATTTACTTTCCAAATTATCTCGGGTTCTAAATTCAACTTTTATCTTCTACTTAATTAAATATTACATTAAAAATCGAATTTATTTCTAAATTCAAACATCTTCAAATTAACCATCTCATTCATCGGATTAGTTAGGGACAGCCAGAGAGAGCAGGAAACTATATTTTCCAAACCCTAGCCTAGGCACTATCCTCTCTGTCATCCTAAAACGTTCAGGTATTTATTTATTCATTTTAAGAAACTTTATCGATATGTATGAATTTAAACATATGTCTTTTCTAATTAATGCCCTTTAATTTCAATGATAATATTGCTTCTAATTACGAAGGAGAATTGTCGATCACCAATGTGATACCACAATTATTGTGCTATAGTGTGTGCGAAACAACATCAGCAACCATTATAAACATCTATGGAAACCATCATCAACATTATTAAATAAATCATTACTATGCACAAGCGTTATAACACTAACGCTTAATAGTGTGTGTGTTCTAAACTACGCATCCGTTATTCATCACAACAAACATCAATCATCATTGACCACTAATAATCCATCACTATATTTAAAGTAGTCTAACTACTAATTAAAAATATAAATCGTGGTTAAAGAGTTCTCAGAAACTACTTTCCAAAACTTCACAGTAGATGAGCCTAGTTGAATGAACCCTCGGACAGTATTTCCGCGCACCATCTTCTTTTCCAATATATATATACCAATACATTTGGCACATCCATTGGACGTGTGCCAAGAACACTGAGAACAAATTTCTTTGTTGAAACGATGGTCAATATATGCATAGATAGTATTGATATGTAATCTAACTTATTCTTCCCACATGAAGTAGTATAAACGAACATGTAGACAACTCGTTAATATAGTTTTGGGTATTGATATGATTTCACAACAGCTAATGAATTTGAAATAATATATTGTTTAGATTTACACTCGTTAGCTTGAAATCAATGCGCAAACAAAATTTGTCTAACCTATTAATAATTTTCATTTTTCAATCAAAAAAAGCCATATATGATATACTAGAACTCCTCGTATATCTATTTTGAAAATGATAAATTCATTTTTCTTAATTCAAATGAATAAATAATATGGAAGTATTGTGTAACAATTAGCAATACCTAAAAAACTCATGTGAACATGAGCTTTACTTATAAGCCCTTCTTGTAATTCACACTCACACACACACACTTTTTACACACACACACACATAAATACATGTACGTATATATATATATATATATATATATATATATATATATATATATATATAGACACCCACACCCACACTCACACACACACACACACACACACATATATATATATATATATATATATATATATATTCCCCTTTCTATTTTATCATGTACAAAAAAGTATATATTCTTAACCCGTCTTATTCAGTAAAACAACCAAACAATTGGTTTGGGTCATGACAGACTAACATAATATCACATTGTAATTAAAATTGGAATTAAAATCGAAATATTTTTGTACAAAAAATTCATCTTCATCTATTTATTCATAATCTCAACCAACCTAATTTTATTCGAAACAAATTCACTAATATCATGTAGTATCCATTATTAATTATATATACGTGGATGAACATAGTAGTAAATATGAATGAAGTAGGAGTTTAAATTTATTATGGATAAGAATAAAATTACGAAGAGAGAATTGAAAATAAAAAAATCTGTGAATTTCATTTTTGTTCATTATTTGATATGTGGTACATGTCTTTGGTGATTATTGAATTATCCTTAATAAACTTCAAATAATTACGAAGAATATGAGAAAGGCGATGAATTTGAAAAGGAAGCAAGGCACATTGATAAAGTGGAAAACAATTTCAACATAATAACACTTAAAAACAGATCACCTAAAGAACTATAAATTTGTTTTCAAGCAAAAAAAAAACCGCTAAGCTATTTTAAAAGAATGGCTTGTTCCTTAGTAGAGAATGAGCGTGTACTTTATAAACAAATTTGTAATATGCAGTTGGATTATAAGCAACAAAATTATCTTTAAAATGACTACTGATAATTTAGAAAGAAACGGAATTTTTGCAAAATGGAAGTACTGATGCATTATGACATGCATTGAGAAATTGAGTCATACATATGCACAAATTGTAATGCATTCATAATGATGAAACATATAATTTTATGCCGCAGTTTTCATATCCAAGACTAACTTGAAAATAAAAAATAAAAAATCTAATAAGCCTGGAAACCAACAACTGCTTGAGTTTGAAATCAAATATTAATGACACATTTCAATGCTTTCAGTGGAAGAAGTATATTTCATGAACTCCGCCCTCTATACGAAAGTTGGTACATCAATAAGGCTCAGCACATGCATTTACAAAGAAGCCATTTGAATATAATTAAATTGCATACTCCAAGAATGAAGAGTACGATATTGCGAGGATATTATACATAATTAATGCAGACAGTACAAAGCTTTCTGCAGAATAAAACAAATAAGACTACTTTGATTAACGCTATTGTAGAATGAATATGTTTCTGTCGTATAAGGTAGTTTAATTTTTTATACAAACAGGAGACACAAATGTCCCCACTACATGTGAGAGTGTCATATCTGGTAATATAGGAATATTATTTCATCAAACAGTGTTATTATCAAAACTAAAAACAATATATATAATCAGACTTCTGAAACCATCTAAATCTACCTATTCAAAACATTAGCAATTATTCTGGTTGTATTTTCTTCATTTTATCGCACCTTTCTCTAGTTTTAGTTAACTGACAAAGATGGATATCATTTTAGATAATATTTAATAGAAGACATTCATTTCCTTGCCTTTCTCTTTTCATTTTCAGCTAGTTTTCAGCTTAGGCTCAGCTTGCTTTCCAGGTGATTTGTCCCATTCTGCTTCCTCCTTTGGTGCTTACTTTCTGCTAGCTCCATCAGACAGTTTCTTATTGTAAGCGGCCATGGTCTTGTTATACTCTGCCTTTCACTGTGCTGCTCTCGCCTCATAATGTGCTTTTTCGAATGCTGTCATAAACTTCCCACTTATCACAATCCAGTTTTCCTACAGCAGTAACTTGCTTGCTGTCCAGATTCTTTTCTTTGAATACCTTCCTGAAGTCCTCCATGAAAACAAAGAAGGCGCTAGGAGGCATGTTGGGATCCTTAGCGGCTTTTGCTGTTTTCGCCGCTTTCTTTGGCTTTTCAGCAGCCTTTCTTTTCACCGAAAGCTTCGAATCGGATTTCTTCGAACTATCAGCCTTCGCTTTTGCTTTCCCCATCTTGTTCTCCAAGTATATTTGGCAACTTCATGGTTTTACTTTTACTGTAATACTTAAAATTAGATATTGAAATAAATATAAAAGAAATTTTATATCACATCAATTTAAATCAGGATGTTTTCGTTTATGTAAAATGTACAAACTGGTCATCATGGATTACTATTTAACATACTGTAAAGTGGATTTTAGCTTAGTAATATTATAACTATAGAGTTTTCCTAAAAGAATTAAAGTCAAGTTTCCAATTTCACATTGCTTAAATGTTTCAAGTGACAAACACGTTTTGAGTGAAGTATGGTTCTTAATTAAATTTCAACTTAGCCAATACAGTTTAGCTTTAAAAAAAAAAAATTTACTTAACAAAAAGAAATGGCTCCAATTACTACATAAAATTAGCTCTTCATGGACTGACATTTCCTTCAATTTCTTAAAATTACAACTTGAGTGTCCATATAATTGGTCTACCACTCCCTATCTTAATACCTGGATATTGGACAATCAGGCTTAAAAGTAGATAAAATGTTTATGTTTCTTTACATATTGTGTGTGTGTGTGTGTGCGCAACATATTAAAACCTCGCAATGTTGTACAAAGAAATCATATAAAATTTATTGCATTAAACTACTGTTATATAAGATCTGATATAAATAAAGGACGTATTATGAAATTTTGTTAAAAAATTATCCCATCAGTTCCTTCCTTTCAGATGTAAATATGTAATCCAGTTTCATTGGAAATTTTGTGCAAAAAGTAAAGTTTAACTCCATGAATATTGCAATCTGCATGCATACTTTTATATTACTCAACTACATGCTTAATCATAGTCCATAAATTTTGAACACTCCTCAAGGCATTATCTATAACAACCTAGAGTCGAATTTTGAAACATTTAACGACTACTTCTACTACTATTACATGGCAGAACCACATAAAGTTCGCACGGTTAATCACCGTGCAATTAATGCATAGAAAACTATTTTTTAAAATGTTGATTTAGTGTTTGTGAACCATAAATTACAGGATTTTGGCAGGCTATGTTATAAAGCAAGTGGAATATTAAAAATGAAGTAAGAAGACATTGACATGAATCGGTTTAAAAGGTTTAAAATTAAGACATCAATTTTCTTTTTCTTTTTTTCATAATAAAAGAAAGGATAAAGTGAAATATAAATTACCAAAATGCTCGGTAATCTAAGAGATAATTTATAGTAGAATACTTATATAAAATTATCTTAACCTACCCTAGATTAATGGCCAAATGAGGTAGAAATTGCAATTTTAAGCAGCTGTCGTTAAACGTATACTTAGATAAAGGGAAATCATATTTGGTCCAAATGCATACTAAAAATAAATAAAGAAAAGCATTCCTCGTCGCAGAAGAATTGGGTAACAGCTGTTGCCTCATACATATATCACTGGGTGAAATACTTAAAACAAAGGGAAAGTGTACTTAATCCAAATGCATAGAAGCTATTAAATTAAGATCAATCTAATCCTTTTTGTTTGCAAGTGCATATATATGTATATATTTTTTTGGAGATGTGCACTATTATTTATGTTTTACATCTATAATTCTTGGAATTGTGTTAATGGCATATTGTAAAGACATTTTAAGTTGTTAAAATAATGATTTTGAGCATTAGCCAAGACAACTGACACACACACACGCACACACAAAGTTAAGAATTTTCGTAAAACTCCAGTTCCCACAGTCCTAGATTTGTCTATGCTACAGAACAGCAAAGAGAGCTACATGAAACATTGTTCTCTTTAAAATGTAAAATTTCTATTCTTTTTTATGCTTTACCTATAGTAAATTAGACAGGCTAGCAAGATTTGTTTAAGGAAGGTGATAAAAACATTTGACAATTCCTTAAGAAATTAATATTCTGCGAACCTCAAGAGCTCCCAACAAAGTGTGAAGAGGACAATGATATGCAAACAGTGCCTAATGATCACAAATACTTGATGCCCCAAATGGAAGTGTAAAGGAACTCATTTTTTTTAGCCACATGCTGACTTAGTCAATCTTCCCAAAAAAAGTTTAGCAACTATGTTTTTAAAATATAAGTAACCTATTTAATGATACAATAATAAACACAACAAAATTCAGGGTTGATGATTAGATTAAACAGGGAAACAATTAGGTTTAGTGAACTCCATTCGGACGTAGTTAAACCAAATAAAACTACATTTCCAATAGGAAAATCGTCCATATCCATGCATTTTAATATGGCTAATGATTTATCCTAAGTTAACTGAAATACTAAATCATGGATAAAATTTTGAGAAAAACCAACTATAATATGCTATAATAAATGTAATACGTTTAGACATGCGCTTAAAAGTGATTACCTGACTGCGATGCATTCCTTCACTTCCTTGTCCACCTTTATCGTCGTGATCTTGAGTTTCTTTGGCATTCTAAGTTTCTTTGTCCTTATTTTGATCTTTTTTGCTTTAGAACGCTTCTTATCTTTTTTGGTATAAAGTAAATTACACCTGCTATAAGACACTTAGAAACCCACAAAAATACAGTAACATTAGCTTTTTAATCTAATGTTTAGTTCTACTAATATTCCTGTATGATTATATAATGCCTATAATGTCAAAGAAAACATAATGATAGTAGTTAGTAATAATAACATGGTGGATTATATTTTTTTATCTTCATTATTATACAAAATATGAATAACAGTATTTTTTTTTCTTTTGCAGATGCCTATGAAACCTGACTTTAGAGAATGAACAATCATATTTTATCAGTCTTCATGTCTTACTTGCAATGCATCCTGATTATTCTTGCAGTAGTTGGTGCAATATTATTTCTTTTGTGGAAGTAAAGGGCATTTTTAAATCGCATAATTGTTCAAAACATGAAACCATCATGATTAAAGCATGTATAATGTAACGGTCTTTAAATGAAGACCCAAAAGGTCGCCACTAAATCTTAAATACATATGTAAACAATTGTTTAATCATTAATTCAAATATGAAAAACCATTTCAACTGGCTAATGTTGTTAAATTTGTAAACTTAATATTATCTTCAAAAAACATAAATCTTAAAACAGAACCGCAAAGCTTCACCCAACAACCTCATTTCAAATCATGAAGTAGCGATCAGACCTACAAGCAAGATATTATATACATTTTCAAAACAGAACCATTACCTTGTTAGAAAATTTTGCCTCATGCTTCTACTCTAATTTCATTCTGATGTGCAGTAGATACCCCATCACCAACAACCCCATCACTAATGTTGTACAACTGAAATCCAATTTTAGTCTTCAGGTATATACAACACATGCCCCGTACAGACTTGCACAACTTAGTTCATTTCCTATAGAATGTTCCTATATATATATATATATATATATATATTCTACACATCATTACAGCATATTGATGCTGCTATGTCAGGTGGTTGGCTTATAAACATTGAATTCTACTACTTCAAATTGTTCCTGCTACAGATGTATCTAATTCACTGAAACCGCGGGATATTGGTTTATTGCTTTAACTTAACTATGCTATTATAGGACCTATATATGTGTATACATATAGATACACACACATATATACATGCATGACAACTGCATATTTCAATTTTTCTATAAATAAACTGGATGGACAAAGAACACTAACCAATAAAAACATGTAGTAAATTGTAAATATTTGTAAAAAATGACTAAAAAAATTTAGGCACCTGATACATTCGTTTATAGATTAGAGTGATTACACTAACTTCGAAATTTTCATTTCCGACGGCAATCCTCCACATAGATTTTAGGCACGTCGTTTTCCCTCTCTGGCTACGTGCCCTAAAACCTAGTCGCATCCAAAACTTGTTTACTTCAGGATCCATAGCTCGACACAGTCGCTATCTTTTGCTCAACAAAAAAAGTCAAGGCTTTTGTATCACATTCAATCATAATAGAACCCGACATAAAATCATACCTGAGTGAAGTAAATCAAAAACACAATCCATAGAAATGATGCTCCAAAGGCATAACAAACTCCAATTTGGTTATCGCTGTCCCATGTTCAACCAACTCAGTACCTGCAAGAACGACACAACACTAACACTGGAAACTTCAAAAAAACTAAAGGTATGATTGTGCTACACGTACTCCGTAGTTCCTTCCCAGCGAAGATTGAACAACCTACTTTCTTTCAAGTTTAGGGATTGATGGCTTTTTGCGTCTTTTGGGTATTGGTTGTCACAGGGTAAAGATGCCGATTAAGGTGGAGATAGAGGAAAGGGATCGGGTAAAGATTCCAGTTGAGGCGGAGATAGAGAAGAGAGATCGATCGCACTTTCTTCCCAGTTTAGGATCGATGGTCTTTGCTTTTTTCTAGGGTAATGTTGTTACAGGATAAAGAAGGCGATTGAGCTGGAGAAAAGGAAAGTGGGAGTGGTTCGTGGCTATCGTGTTGTAGAAAAAACGTGAAAAGTTAAACGGACAAAAGCATCCTTGCCTCCCTTTGTAAATTCAAGGGGTGATTTGGACATTTCAAAAGCTTCATTTCAATGTATTCTCATTATAATATAGAGATATATTAATCTTATCTCTTTATAAGAGGAGGAGGACGAACTTTGGCAAGGTGGTGGTGGTGGTGATGGAGGCCGAGTTTTTGAGGGAAGAAGAAAAAGGTTAAGCCAAAATGGTGAAAGGAAGAGGGGAGGTGAATGGCATAGAAAGCCATGGATAAGAAGGGGAGAAGGATGAAAGAAAATGGAAGAAATGAGAAATGGAGAAGGATGGTGAAAAGAGAGGGTTAAGGTGGGTTTCTACAGGAAACTTAAAGGTATAAGGAGCTTACACCTCATAGGACACTTGTCCTTTCCTTATGTTTTTGATTCATGCATGTTAACACATATTCCTTAAGTGAATAAGGTGGTGACACCTCTTTAGCCCATGTTACATTCATATCTAACTACATGCATGCATTACACATATATGCTACATGTCTTTACAACATGAACTACTCCATGCATCATGACAAGTAGGAGGACAACTCATCTTCTAAGCCTTAATTTATTTATTTATATTAGCAACATAAGTTGTAACACTTATAAATGTAGCCAAAATTTAGTTATACCTATAAATGCAACATTTATAAATCTTAACTATCAAATTATAAGTTATCATATTTAATTAAATCATATTTTAAATTCACTAATTATTTCAAAATATTTATATAATTTACCAAAATTTATATTAACCAAAATGGTCTAAGATAAACACTTATACATGTAACAATCTTATTACCAAATGTTTATAAAATATAACTTATTAATATTTTAAAATATTTATCTATATAATTTATCAAATATATACATATGTAATTTATCCAAATTTATACTAATAGAAGGTTTTTAAAAAATAAATACCTAAAATTCCTTATAAGATCTTATAAACATCTAAGTAATAGAATAATAATCATTCTTGTAAAATCTTAAAAATAAATTATTCCTTAACAAATTTATATTTTATAATTAAATATTATCAAAATCAGAGAATATCATTACTTAAGCATAAAATCTTATAAATTAAATATAATTTTAAAATAAGTTTTTCTTATACAAAATCATATAAAATAAAACAAATTACTTATTCAATTAAGATTCATATTCAAACCTTTTAAAAATCAATTTATATTTAGCAAATCCAAGATTATATAATTAAAACCCAAATCAACTTAGTTAAAATTCTGGGATGTTACATTCACCCCTCCCTTAAAAACTTTTCATCCTTGAAAAGGAAGTTGGGTGAATTTAAACTCCTTAACCAATTTTAAATTCCCATTTCTCTCTAAATATGTCGCAAATGTAATGGTCAGAACAAAGGCTCAAATCATTCTCAGGGCACTCTATCTAATTCTCACTAAAGGTAGAGTATAAGGAAACTTCTATGATCTCGTGATTACTTGGGTTGTCACAGGTCTTGTTTATAATCGAATTCTCTGAGTTAGACTCAGAGCTGCTACCACTACCACTAAGGAGAAACTAGGATAGACACTGTCTAGTACTTAGAGGTCTACGACTCTAAGAAAATTTTAATGTTTGGAAATTATCTTTCTAACTTACTCTTACGGAACCCATGGTTTTCTTATCAATTATAAGTTCTTAAATTAGAAATTTACATCCAAATTCTCAAATAAATTTTTCCATAGTCATTCAATTACCTCGCAAATAGAAACTTGGCTAAATTCAGCATTAGAAATTCTATTGCTCTCAATACAAATTCAAATTCAATTTAATATATAATTCAAAATACTAGTTTCAAATCCAAATTAATTCACTTGTTCATGGTTTTATCAGAGCTGGGAACAAGGAAGAGTTCAAAAATAAAGTTGAACAGTTAAAATTTCAAGCATAACAATTCGGGGTGATATTCAAAAGATGACAATGGGTCGAGCAAAACCCAGTGACAAGGGAAGAGATAGAATTATATTTCCGAAACACTCATTCTATTTCAAATTTTTATTCCAATCGTTTCCAATCTCATATTAATCCACTTATAAGTTAAACTTATACTCATTTAATATTCATATTTTAGTTGTCATATTCACCTAATCGAATAACACTCTTTCTAAATCCACTTTAAAAATCAAAATATATATAACTCTTTTTCACTCTTGTTTAAATATCAAATCTTATTTAGATAAAAAAATTTACTCAACAAGCCGGAAGATCTCTTAAAACGGTTTTATTTAGAATACCATCACGCTTCCACTGCGCACTCTGATTATGTGTATACATGTTCAAGGTAAGGTTGTTTCAAATATTGATCTTAACATTATCAGAACTCACTTCTTCAAATTCAATATTCCCAAGATCCAAATTTTTCCTACTTCGATGTTTGTTACGATTTAAATTAACTTTAAAACTCGTTCTTAAGTCAAAATCATCTCTTTAAACAAATTCTTAACATAAGCCTAAATCGTCTTCAGATTCCTTAAGGGTGTTATTGATATAATCTCTTAATGAATTCACACATACGTGTTCTTTCTAATTCATAAGTATAGTTTACTTCTATAATATCCCTTTTTGTTATAATGAAAATACTTGGTTTTGCATCTATAACATATTGTTCTTTACATTATATTCCTTTTAATATTTCTAACATATCGAAATGGTTCAAGTATTCCTCGACGTTTTAATTGAAACCATATAGTCATCCCACATTCGAAACTCGAAAATACCAATTGATGTTGCCATGGTCATTAGTAAAATCATCCTCGAGCGATTACAGTGTGACCCTACATCTACCTAGTATATATTGGACTTCGTATATATGTTAGAAAGGTGCATATTAAAAATCCCCATATACTCGATAGTTCAATTATGACAGTGAATACAAATACTCGAATTTTTTAATTAAAAGTTGTCTTTCAAGATGATTTCGTTTTTTAAAACACTTTACTTTATTTCAAAATATTCCATTTTCAGATACGCTCTCTTGATCATAATATTCCGTAACCCCATTCTAGGGCATTTCTAACTCTATCTCTAATGAGATAATATAACTCTGATGAGTCCTATCTTTTTTTCAAATATGTCGTACCCATAGCATTGTATAACCAAAGCTCTGATACCAACTGTAACGACCCGCCTTTTTGCCCAGTTCTTGCCGGTAATTAAACCGACTTAAACCGTTTATAAAGACGAATTGTTATGGGTGCAAACATATACTGAACAAAATAACAGAATTTTTTATTGCAAAATACAATGTTACATCAGAGTTACAACATATACAGCGGAAGAAACGAAAATATACTCTAAGCGAAAGAACCGTATGATATAGCAAAAGCTCCAAACTCTTGCGTGAACTTCAACACTAAAAGCGCTCCCAATCCTACTCCAACAATCTATAACTGCAAAACTAAACTACTAGCTACCCCGTGAAAAAATTATGGGAACCCAGAGTTTAGGTGTGGAAACAATAAACTACAGGCCAGTCGTGGGACTGGTGTGAGAACTCAAAACAGTTCTTATTAGATTCATTTTAAAGTTGAGAAATTCACCGGATCCTGCCGCTAACGTGGAACAGATTTACTCAATGCGAACACCCGTGCATATAAATGTGCAATGACTTTTGAAAATGAAGCTATCATAAGCTCGTCCCACATCACACAATGCAAGTGCATACCAGATGGGCGAGGTTTATCTTATGACAACCAAATATGCTTTCATATGTAAAATCCTCTTTCAATACCATAATATATATAGTGTGGAAAACATTTCGCAAATAAATGTATTAATCTTAGATAGCATAATACCCCATAATATTATGTCGCCATTTATATATATATATATACAATCAAAAACGTAAATGTAATCACCGGTTTTTCATCCAGACGCGGACACCAATACAAATCGCGAGGTAGATCAACGGTTTTCGACCAGACATGGCCCCCCGAACATACCTTATTCCATAAGTCATTAGTGGTTTCCCACTGCTGCATCGGTCATCTTCAATTCATATATATATACACACACACACAACCTAACCGCCAGTTTCTCATCATCCGGGGTGTGAAGTTTGTCGATGTCACGTCATACACAAAGCTACGCTTCAATAAGACATGCTTTGCTAATCACTAGCTCGTTTCATAACTCAAGTATGCCACATTGACAATTCACGACATATCACTGATTTTCAGTCGATGCATACCCTCTAGGTTGATTTGACTTAGAGATGAGGATAATATATTGCCACAAATCCGATGTATATTAACAGAAATCAGTGTTATGCGGTTAATTTCAACGTCAAACACATCATCCATACAAGTCCGTTATGGGTCTGAACGGAACAACAATCCGACAATAATCAAATATGTTCAGGTCTCATGCCATTCATAACCTCATATCGAGTGGCCTACCCAATCGAGACATAAATCAGAAATCAATCTAAACAATTCAAATATCCCCAGTCTTCATTCGTCGTTTACCAAATTTTGAATTGTTTCACAACGTCGTATTATTACTTGGAATGGTTTTTGATCATATACTCGATCCTGTTCTTTCCAAGTAATAAGCGTACTTTAAAACAGTAGTTATGGTTCACAGAGGCTTTCAATTCAAATCTTCTTCCAAATAGTTATCTATTCATTTATGACTCAAGATTTGTATTACTTTAATTTCATACATTCGTTATCATCTTAAACTCTTCTTTGAAATCAAAGATTATACCTTTGCTTCAATTCCTTACTTTAATTTCCTTGAATCAATGATTTGATTAAATCCCCAATTACGATATGAATTTCCACAACTCAATCTCATTGGGTTTCAAGAATGATATTATTGAAGATACTATTCACGACAAAACCCAAATCAAATCTATTTTGAATCATAATTTAGACAGAAATTGTATCCACTTATATTCAGTGTAAATTCTCAAATCAACGATATAATAATATCTTCCAAATTCCTCAAATAGTATACGTTTACATCATGAAATTTTATACCAAATGTCGAAGATTATTTCTTTCTATCTTATTTCAATCAGGTTGAGAAACCCGTATCTTAATTAAAGGATTTATTCAACTCTTTGACATTAGATCTAGATAGAAATACCATCAACTTATCTTCAATATTAATATCTGTATCCAACTCACACTATAAGCCGAATAACGGTGAGCTACCTTTTAAGTTCCTCAAATAGTAAGAGTCATCATCCACCGGATTAATATCAAACATCCGAGGATTTATCCCCAATGATATCCAATTATTTAATAATAAAAACCCGTATTAATATCAATTTAAATTCCATATAAAATATTCCTAGTATTTTTAAACCTTTAAAAACATTACACAAATCATTACTTATAGTTCGGAAAATAGTTTACGGGTTAAAACTTCAAAATATATTGTTTTCGAAGAAAGTGTTACAATAGCATTTCAAAAGTGTTGCAAAAGTGTTACAAAACAGTTATATTAACCATTTTGATCAAAATATAGTTTATCTTAGCCAAAAGTTAAACTTTACAATTCACAACACCTTTTCATAATTTGTAATGATTTTACAATTTTTTTTCCATATTTTAAAATAGTACATAGCAGCCATTTTATAATTATAGTTAACTGACTCCATTTATAGTGACCTTTTCTAAATTATTTTAAACATAACTTGAAAATTATAAGTCGAAATTAAAATCTGATTTCACTCATTTGAAAGCTCTTGTTGATGAAAATCAAACTTTCTTTCGTTCCGTGGAAATCTGATTTAAGTTAGAAAAGTTATAAGCATTTAAAGTTTACAACTAAAATACACGAATTGCCGTTATGCGACAAAACTACTTTGACCGCAAATAAAATTATTCTTTAGTACTTCAAAATACCTTAGAAAACCATTATATACCATTTAAATCATTTATATTAACTTTCCAAATTATCTCGGGTTCTAAATTCAACTTTTATCTTCTACTTAATTAAATATTAAATTAAAAATCCAATTTATTTCTAAATTCAAACATCTTCAAATTAACCATCTCATTCATCGGATTGGTTAGGGATAG
Organism: Allium sativum; assembly: GCA_030737875.1. NCBI lineage: Eukaryota > Viridiplantae > Streptophyta > Magnoliopsida > Asparagales > Amaryllidaceae > Allium > Allium sativum. Next base: position 746,563,619 of record CM060921.1, read on the forward strand.
CCAGAGAGAGCAAGAAACTATATTTTCCAAACCCAAGACTAGACACTATCCTCTCTGTCATCCTAGAACGTTCAGGTATTTATTTATTCATTTTAAGAAACTTTATCAATATGTATGAATTTATACATATGTCTTTTCTAATTAATACCCTTTAATTTCAATGATAATATTGCTTCGAATTACAAAGGAGATTTGTCGATCACCAATGTGTTACCATAATTATTGTGTTATAGTGTGTGTGAAACAGCATCAACAACCATTATAAACATCTATGGCAACCATCGTCAACATTATTAAATAAATCATAACTGTGCATAAGCGTTATAACACTAACGCTTAATAGTGTGTGTGTGTGTGTTCAAAACTACGCATCCATCATTCATCACAACAAACATCAATCATCATTGACCACAAGTAATCCATCACTATATTTATGTTAGTCTAACTACTAATTTAAAATATAGATCGTGGTTAAAGAGTTCTCTCCAACAGCTTTCCAAAACTTCACAGTAGACGAGCCTAGCTGAACGAACACTCAAACAGTATTTCCGCGCACCATCTTCTTTGCCAATATATATATATATATATATATATATATATTAATCTTATCTCTTTATAAGAGGAGGAGGACGAACTTTGGCAAGGTGGTGGTGGTGGTGATGGAGGCCGAGTTTTTGAGGGAGGAGGAAAAAGGCTAAGCCAAAATGGTGAAAGGAAAAGGAGAGGTGAATGGCTTAGGAAGCCATGGATAAGAAGGGGAGAAGGATGAAAGAAAATGGAAGAAATGAGAAATGGAGAAGGATGGTGAAAAGAGAGGGTTAAGTGGGTTTATATCAGAAACTTAAACGTATAAGAAGCTTACACCTCATAGGACACTTGTCCTTTCCTTATGTTTTTGATTCATGCATGTTAACACATATTCCTTAAGTGAATAAGGTGGTGACACCTCTTTAGGACACATGTTACATTCATATCTAACTACATGCATGCATTACACATATATGCTACATGACTTTACAACATGAACTACTCCATGCATCGTGACAAGTAGGAGGACAACTCATCTTTTAAGCCTTAATTTATTTATTTATATTAGCAACATAAGTTGTAATACTTCTAAATGTAGCCAAAATTTAGTTATACCAATAAATGCAACATTTATAAATCTTAACTATCAAATTATAAGTTATCATATTTAAATAAATCATATTTTAAATTCACTAATTATTTCAAAATATTTATATAATTTACCAAAATTTATATTAACCAAAATGGTCTAAGATAAACACATATACATGTAACCGTATTATTACCAAATGTTCATAAAATATAACTTATTAATATTTTAAAATATTTATCTATATAATTTATCAAATATATACATATGTAATTTAACCAAATTTATACTAACAGATGGTTTTTAAAAATAAATACCTAAAAATATTTATAAAATCTTATAAACATCTAAGTAATAGAATAATAGTCATTCTTGTAAAATCTTAAAAATAAATTATTCCTTAACAAATTTATATTTTACAATTAAATATTATCAAAATAAGAGAATATCATTACTTAAACATAAAATCTTATAAATTAAATATAATTCTAAAATAAGTTTTTCTTATACAAAATCATATAAAATAAAACAAGTTACTTATTCAATTAAGATTCATATTCAAACCATATAAAAATCAATTTATATTTAGTAAATCCAAGATTATATAATAAAAATCCAAATCAACTTAGTTAAAATTCTGGGATGTTACACACATCTTATGATTTATAGATTTTGTTTTGATTTTATTTGGATTTTCCCAAATAACTGAACTTTGATGTACGAGAGAATGAGACAGCGCAAAATGTTTGACCAGAGAAATGAAGTCAATTAGGTTTAGGAGAGTTAGAGGCTATTTATAGAATAGTTTTATTATTTTTTTATTCGATTATTATATTTATTTTTAAGCAATCGCTGTTTACATTTGTCCATAAAAATTCCTATGATCATACATGATATCTAAAAATCACGAAAATGGACATACCCTTCATCTCGACATACGGACCGACCGAAACTGGTTTCGTCGAATTCCGACTCCATTTGCGCACACAGTGTATTTTTAACCGTCAAAATACTGACTGTTTTTCACATTAAAAATCCGTACGGACACACATTGGCTCCAAAAATTATGAAACTTGAAATCTAAAAATAATTTAATGTTATGTATCCAAAAAAATTAGTTTCGTCGAAAACGGAGGTCGTTTCCAAAATTGGCTATTTTTAAAGCACTAAATAAGCCATTTAAATATATAAATATATTTAAACATAATTAAATTAAATATTTAAAAATATATATTATCGTATATATTCACACTAGAATATCATACAACTTCAATTGTATTTACAACTCGATAATTCAAAATTCCCAGTTATATTGATATTCGATTTATATATAAAATCCTTTTATAATTTAAATATATATATTTATAAATTTCAAAGGAATTCCATAGCGACTTTTCTAAAATTTGATTTGGACATAAATCAAAATCTACACAGTGAAATCCCGATTTTTCTCTTCCACTAGAAAAATATACTTCACCCGCTCTCGATTTTGAAGTTCGAATCGCCAAATTACGAACTACAGCGCCATTTTGAGCTCGATTATAATTATAATAAATTTTACACATTCAAACTTCGTTTAAATAATATATTTGTTAATATAATTCAAATTTAAATAGAATTAGATATTTTGAATTGCCCAATTCACACTATATTGCCATTTCAGCTAATTCTGATTATTTCGGAATTAAATATTTTATTTTATTATTTGTATTAATTAAATTTTAATATTATTTAATTTAGGTTATCGATATCGCCAAATCGATATTTAATAATTAAATAAATTAGTTGTTAACCAGATAAAATACGGGACGTTACATTCTTCCCCCCTTAAAATAATTTCGTCCTCGAAATTGCTATGGTAGAAAACAAGCCCTATTACTAGGTTAAAAATTATTTGTTTACTTTTAACTTCAGTTTCAACTGAACCCGTTTAATTCCAACTAAAATATTAATTTCAACTAAATTATTTATTTATTTTGATTAACGAAAATTTCCAAAAATTCTGAAAATCTTCTAACACCCGAAATTTTCGAAAAATTTCGCCAGCACCTTCTTTGTACCGGTCAATAGTTCAAACCCCATCTCGCCTCTCTAGGCCTTTTCCTTTCAAAAAGAAAATCAAAAAGCCAAGCGGCTTGCCGATTTGGCGCATAAAACCTCATATGGAAATTTAAACATGTACCTTTTTGTCGCGCATATCATTACATCCATGAACTTGTTTCTACTCAATAACTGCTAATCATATGTCCATCTACACCAATCAATTTCCAATCAATTTCAACTAATCAAATCTCAACACAATTATTCGCTTAAATCCAAACCTCATCTCATTTCAACTCAAGTTCCATTTTTCTTAACTGTTCAATCCCATATACTTAACCAAGTTAAGTTTCATTCCCACATTCCATTAACTAATTAATTTCTATAATCAGTTATCTTCATCCCAAAGTCACAATTCTGATTTTTACCTCAAAAATCAATCCATTTACTCAACCGAGTCCAATTATATACAAAATTCCAATTTTACTCGATTATTCTATTTCAATTCAATTTCCACTTAATTGGCTTTAGTTTCAATTTTAATTTGCTTTCCCAAATTAATTTAAATTTGTTTTTATTCAAACAACCTTTTCCTAGGAGTTTAAATAACTTTGCTTTTCACGAAATAAAATATCCCTTTTTGGAATTCAACCAACTTGTTTTCCTCAAACAATTTAAAATGATTTCTTTGGTAGTAATCCATCACTTACAACTTGAAAATGAACACTAATGACGTGGACAACATCATTAGAGTTATTTCTCAGCGATCGAAGTGAGTTCAATAATATACCACTTTTCAAAACACAGATTTAAACATTTCCATTTTGGAATCCTTTTCAAAATATCATTCACGATGCTTGTAAGACAATTTAAAATCTCCCAGGATTTTAAAATTCTCATATATTCAATTCAATCCATTTATAAACACTTATTCAAATTTCCAGAGTTTTAGTTTCAATCTTGATTTAAATTCAGATTTAATCCATCAGATTTCGATATTATACGAACTCTAATTGGTTATTTATGTAACCATTTCAATTATAATCAACCACACATCCAATATACTATAATATTTCAAATATTAATCATTCTTTTATATTAAAATATAATTTGGGTGACATTATTCCATTTCTCCTCTTTTCAAAACATACTTTATCGGTTCATCGTATTCGAGTGTTTATAAACCCCTACCGATACAATGGATTAAACTGATCGACCAGAACTCATAAACAACTCAACCAATAAAGCTCCACAATATAAAATCATCTTTATAATAAAATCTGTAAATACGTTCTTTCGTATATATATATTGAAACTCAATCTAGGGTATTACTAACCCCATCTCTACTGAGTCACGCCACAGAGCCAAGGTAATCACTTAACCCGGCTCTGGTACCACTGTAACGAACTGGGATTTTCGACCCAGAAAATCAACATAAAACCTATGTTAATTATTCAGGTATCGAACATTCCAGATCATTAGTAGAAAGAAGTTAAAGGGTGAGAATATATAATATAGAAAATTAGAATAGAAGAAGAAGAAGATCACCACAGAACAAAATCAGAGTAATACGAATCTCACAGCGGAACGAACAAAATATAATATATAACATAACTTTGCAATAAAATAGTATATATATATAATAACATTATCAGAGTACAACACTTATACACAGCGGAAATAACAATAGCTATATAATCCTAAAGCCTCCTGCTTCAAGCTCCTCCAAGTATATCTGTAAAGACCTGAACTACTTGACTGCCCGTACAAATTTGGGCACCAAAGAGTTTAGGAAAACAAAACAAAATAAAGTCTGGTCAGTCATGGGACTGGTGTGAGTAAACTCAAATCATTTGGTTTAATTTTTCAAAATCATTTTCAAAATAAATTATAATCGTAAGACCGATCCACACATAAACACGGATGGTTTTTACCTTACGATAACCCAAAACAGTTTTGGAAATCAATACTTCTCTTATATTATAATAATGTCCAATCACAAGTAAATAACAATCTAGCAGAATGCTTGCATCTCACATTCCACGTATATAGTATACAAACAAAACTACTGGCACTTATTGGAGATTGGATTCCAACTATGACAAGGTATGGAACCACCTACCGCTAGTGTATCTCTAGTGGCGAATACACTGGGTTCAACAAGAACGTCTTGCAACCTGGCCCACACATGACCGACCACTCATTTCTCTAGAGTGTATCGAATGTATGTCACCAACGGTTGGGTGCGACCCACCGTTTCCCAGAAAGGGACAACATCGAAAATAGATAAAAGAATGAAATGGATTTTCTCTAGATAGGCGATATACGCCCTAATGGGAGCGACACATATAGCCTTTCTGCCTGCCCGATTTCTGTCATTTCCCGATTGATGAGGCTTGAGGTCATAACGTATTTTTTGGAACCTGACCACCATTCACTTTGAATGCCACATTGTCATACCCGCCAAATTACAAATTGATTTCCCCAAAAATAACATGGGTATAAAGCTAAGAGGAACGAATTCCTCTGCCACCAAACGTAAGTATGTTTGAAGAGATTAACTTACGTGATCCGTTAGATATACTTTGTCTGGGACTGGACAAACCAAAGGCACTATTTTGTAAACATGATAGCCCTTGCATACTTCCGTCTTTAATTATTTTCATTATTTGATCGCAACGCTAGCGTCCATACAGAGTGGTTTTCAGATAACGAATCTGATCCCTGTCTCTCTATATTGAACGACGGAAAAATGGTCAAAAACTTCGATAGTTGGTGATTTAACTATCAAAGAAAAATAGGTGTACAACCAACGATCTTATTTCCAAATAGAAATTCAATCGATCAATCAACATTCAACACTTATCTCCTTTAATTTATTTATAATTAATTTATTCATTTCCCATTTATATATATTTGTAAATTCTTATTTTCTAAATTTAGAAAATATACTTTATTAATCATTGGAAAACATTTCCATATTTTCTCCATTCATTATTTTCTATATTGGAAAACATTTCTGATTCTTATTTGGAAAACATTTCCAAAACTCCTTCATTTGATTTAAACAGATGTTTAACTAAAACATCACTAAGCCAATTCAAACCATTACACTCATTAACTAAATTCACCTAATTAGCCTTCACTATCGAACCTTACCCATCCCTTAGTTAAAAACGAAGTCAATCAAGTTGGGGTGTAATTACCTCTCAGACCTTAACAGAACAACATTTCTAACCTCCAAATAGACAAAGTTCACCCTTTTAAATCTTTTAACCAACTTCCCTATGTAACTCAGACTCTATTTACGAATCCACTTCTTTTACCAAAATCATTTTATTATAACGATGCTGTCATAATCCCATACTTCCAAAATATAATAACTTAAATATAACTTTTATTTCTTAATTTGAATAAATAAACAAACAACTAATTTATAAATAAATAAATAAATCGTGATTTAAAAACGGAAATAGAATAGTACTTTCCCTAATTCGATATAATCGAATTTCAACTTATAATTCTTTCTCTCGACCAATCTCTATTCGATAACTCCCTTTTGAATAACCATGTTCGATTATCTCTTTCTTTCGAATTACCTATATTCGATTATCCCTTTCTTGGAATAACTTGTATTCGATTAACTCTCTTCTTCGAATAACTTATATTCGATTAAACTCTCTTCTTCGAATAACTTATACTCGATTATCAAATATCGGTTTTCAACCGAATATTCGTTATCTGGATAAATCCTGATTTTTTTATGCAATATATACTTCCTAAAATAAATTATTTCATAACATCTGGCCCAGTTGAATTCTAATTACCAATCTTTATATATTTTATTTAATTCTATACATATTTCAATCATCAAAATACATTCCATCCTTTCCCTTTTTAAAACAACTCAACCTTCCCATTTTTCACTCACTTTTGGATTTGAATTCTCAATTATCCACTGATAATTATATTTTTAATTCATTTATAAACATTGTTTATAAATCACAACACTCGTCTTCATTTTTAAACAGGTAATTTATTTCTAACCATTTTAAATTCCATTTCTGTTTAACTTCTATTTCAAAAACCTAATTTCCTTTACAAATATTTTCATTTCTAAAATCTTTACTTAATTACATTTTTTACATTGAATGTGAATAATATCCCTTTTATACAATCCCTTTAGTTTGATTTCGTATTTTAAAACAATATCCCAATTCCAACTTCTATTTACAGATTTATTTATACCATATCTTCTTTTTATTTCTAACACTTAAATCTCATTTAAAATTCCCTTTATAAATGCTGAGTTCATATTCTTATTAAAACATCGATGTTAAAAACCGATCTTCACTTGTAACAACCCGGAAAGTCTGAACCAATTTAAAAATTTTATTTCGGCAATTTTGATGAATTTTGAATATTTAAAATGAATTATTTTAAGTAATAACAATGAGGAATTTATTTTGAATAGAATTAGAATGGAAATATTTATTTGAATCGACGTTAGAATATAAATATTTATTTTTAATTGTAAAAGGAATTAGAAACGGCACAGTAGTTCGAAAATTCGATTTCAAATTTCAAATGAATGTACAGGATTCAAAATAAACCGGATTTTAGCGAAACCAAAAATATTAGAATCTATTTGAAGATATATTTTTAACGAATTTGAAAAATTGAAATTTCATAGCGGGAATAAAATGTTATGTCCAGTTGAAAATTCAGAATAGTCGCTATGGAATTTTGGCCCTTAAAAACGAAAATTTTGCAAACGACCTCCGTTTCCGACGAAACCACTTTTTTTGGATCCGGGATGTCAAATTATTGTTAGATTCCAAAATTCATAATTTTCTGAATTAATATGTGTGCGTGGTGAAATAAAATGTGTTTTGACAGTTTCTGTCTATTGGGATCGACCAGAAAATGGCCATTTTTCAAACGGTCTCCAAATTTGATGAAATTAGTTTTGTCAAAACCATATCGTCAATACGAAGCTAGAAAATATTTTTTCGGGAATTTTTAGAGTCCGTGTGTGGCCCGGTAAACTGAAATGTGCGTTCAAATTCAATATATAGATTTATATTTTGATTCTGACGAAAACTGATTGAAACAACTGAATTGGCTTGCGATATATATCTCATTGTGTTCTGAATGGAGGTAATTAGTTATGGGCGACAGTCGTTGGGTTTGATTTGGAGGTCGATTTAAAAAGTAATTTTTTGGTAGAATATATATATATATATATATATATAATTACACCCCCCCCCAACAGCCTAAGCCTAATACATTAAAACCCGCCCCCTTTTTGAAATGAAAACCCCGTCGCCCCTTCTCGAAGTCGCCGCCGCACCTGGAGGTGGTCGCCCCTCCCACCCACCGTCGGCCACCCTCTCCTCCGCTCAATTCTCTATCTCTCCTCCCTCTCGCCTTAAATCCGACGCCCCACAGCCCCTGAAACCTCCACCACTAGGCCTGCTCCGACCGCCGCCGCCTCTGGATGGACCCCCACTGCCAAGCCGACCCCCCCTCCGCCTCCCATGGCCTCCTCTGACGCCATCTCGACAGTACCCCCCCCCCCCCCCCCCAAGAAAAGGTAATTTTATTTAATTAATTTATTTATTTGTTTATGTTAAATATCGAGGGTTTGAATAGGATTTTTCTTATGGTATAAAAATCTGATTTTTAAACCATAAAGATTAGATTTTTAAGTGGATTAAGATTAGATTTTTAAGTAGCTACAGATTAGATTTTTCAACACGCTAAAGATTGTTTTTTTTTAACTAGATAAAGATACGATTTTTAACTTAGCAAAGATACGATATTTAACTTAGCAAAGATAAGATTTTTACAGATAAATACATGATTTTTATTTATAATAGTAGAGCGATGAAAATATGATTTTTATTTATATGGTAGAACGATAAGAAATTGATTATATATATATATATATATATATATAAGAATAGCGAATAAAAATATGATTTTTATCTGTATAGCGTTGTATTAAAAATGTGATTTTTATTATAGAAACAATGTGAAATAGAATGCGATGGAACCGAATGAAAGCGAATCGAATCCAAATCGTTCAGAAATAAAACTGGTGGAGTGGAACCCAAAGGTGAGAGTTTCTCACTTTAATTTATTTTCTAGTTATAAATATATACTAGGATGCAGACGGTGCTTAGCAGCACCCGACACCCGTCGTCCACAGACCATGGATGACTTGTTTGTTTAATTAATTGCGTGGTGTGGAATGGAAATAAAATACTTTATAGTTAAAATATATAATTTTTAACGTGTATAGGTATAAAATAAATATTTATAAACAAATCGAACGATTTGTTTATGTACACACATTTGACTGATATTGATTGGGACGATAAATTTTACACATCGCCCAATTGCGCAAATAAATCTGTATTTGTTGATTGAAAACCCACATGGGTATTGGAATGATATGGGACATACACTAGTCCCAATAATTAGGTTTATGTCGATTAATTGATTGATAGACTGTTAAAAGCATTGAATATTTATATTTAATGCTTATGCAGTGTAGAATGCACTCTGGATGATGGTTGACTGTGTTTGATTGTTGTGTACATGTATTGTATGAAATCCATATAATCAAATTATATGGTAATTGACTGTGTCAGATTCCAGTTCAGAAAGAATGAATATTTTAAAATAACGAATATTTTAAAATAATATTCAGTAAAAGATCAAAATATGATTTTGATGTCCAATTTGGGATGGACACGAATATATTTAAATTTATAAAGCCATGTTGATTAGATTAACGCCATTTTGATGTGAACGATATCCATATCGATTTTATTCATTTTTATAATGAATATTGAAAAGGAATTGATTTCAAAATCTAATGTTTTGAAAATACTATCATTTATATATCGATGATATGGAATATTCAATTTTGATTAGAAATTGAATATGAAATTGAAATCGTTTTGAAAACGAATTTAAAACGATTTATATAATACGTTTTTAAAATAAATCGACGAAATATATATAGTATATATTATATGTATATATATACATATATATATATAATGGCCTGAATAGAACGCGTCGCACTGCGGTAGTTCGCGAATTTCGACCATTGACTTCAAACGGACATTACGGGGGATCCGACCATCAGATTCTCCAAAAACCAGAACCGTTTGGTTCGTATCGAAAAGTGCTTTCTAAAGAATATTAGAGATTTGAAATCTAACAGTTGGATTTGGAATTACGTCTAAATCAAATTTGGAAAAGGTCGCTGTAAGTGCAGTTCGATGGCCGTTTATGGAAATCGACTGTACTGACCTTGATAAAAAAAATATCAATAATTAGTGTAAAATCATAAGAAATGATTTGGAAAGAATTGAGATGAAAAATTTCATAGTCGAAAAGATAAAAATATATTTTTATCGAAATGAACTAGTTATGCAACTAACATTATAGTCCAAATATTTTTAAAATAAATAAATTGGATTTGAAATGGTTTTAAAAGTAACCAGAATCTCCAATATATAAATTGGAAATGGATTTGAATTGAAATTTTCTTCAAAATATTTCGATGTTGGATTTCGTGATTATGCAGATATTGTTATGGAAATTTGAAAGATATATATATCGTTATTTCCAATCAATATTTGTTGATTTCAGAATTTGATATTGAATATAAGCCGATATATTTTCTATTCAGAGCCTTGTATTTAATATCAAATTGGATTTTGGGTTCATCGTGAATGGTATCTTTAATAATACTGTTCTTGAACCGAATGGAGTTAAGAAAATTAGAAACTAACTGGAGATTAGTTAAGTTGAATGGTTTCTGGGGTATTGATCTGATGTTAGTTTCGGCCTTCGGGTTAATACTTAGGGGATTGTTCTCTTACAAATTTACGGTTAGAGGCTAATGTGAATTAGGTTTATTGTGAACTGTGTTTTTAACGACATTCGTTCTTTAACTCGATTTACAATGAAATATGATTTGGGATTAATAAATTTTTTGATTTAGATTTAACGGGAATTTTCCAAGGTAATATTTTCCAATTTAATATATTAAATTGGAATTGAATGGAATTCAATTTGAAAATAGTCGAAGTGAAATTATGTGGAGGAAGACTGTTAATACATATGGAATTTAAGAGGCGTTGCCGTTATTCCATTTATATTATTGGTCAGATATGGAAATTGATATTGATTATATATTGATTTGTTTTTCCGTGAAGATTCCGTAATTAATTGAATGTGATTTGGGTTTATCGTGAACCGTGTTTTAAAGGACATTGGTTCTTTAACCCAGTTAAAGACAGAAATAAGATTTGGGTTGTCGTGAATGGTATCTTTGATAATATTGTTCTTAGACCCAATGGAATTAAGAAAATCAGAAACTAACTAGAGATTAGTTAAGTTAAATGGTTTCCTGGGTATTGATCTGATGTTGGTTTCGGCCTTCGGGGTTAATACTTAGGGGATTGTTCACTTGCTACTTTATGGTTGGAGGCTGAAGAAATGGAATGTGATTTTGGGTTTATCGTGAACCGTGTTTTAAATGACATTGGTTCTTTAACCCGGTTAAAGACAGGATATGATTCCCCAAGTTAAACAATCGTTAATATTGATTTTTAGGAAGATTAAAACCAAGTGGAGTTTTAATGCATCTTTAATTAGATTGAAATGATACCCAAAAAAAGATTAAAGAATAAATTTAAAGAATTTATCTTTGATAAAATTAATGGAAAACCTTTCCTAAAGTATAAGAATATTTGAATAAAGGAATATTCTGGATTGGAATGAGGCGTATGTTGTGTTTTTATAGCACTTGTTTATTATATACGCGAGTTATTCAGAAAGACCAGGTTTATCCCATTCTGAATAACTGATTCGACTGTATGTCGAGGATGAAGACGGTGGTTGAAGACCGGAGGTCTTCACATCATTTGGATGATTACTGATTTCTTGATTGGTCTGTACACCCAAGGCGAGGTAATAAGTGGTGATCGTCCAGACGTACTTGGAGATCGATGGATATGCGAGGGCCTCTCCCCTGTATTGGACATATGGGGGAGGAATAAGGCGCCTCCGGTTTCGTTCAGACCCAAAACGAACTTGTAAATGGATGTGTGTCTGACATCAGATTTCATTCTATGTGATTGATTGACATTGGTTGCAAAGCGTGAATTGCTTGTGTGGCTTGCTGAGATGCAAATGATCAAGACTTCTGTTGAAAAGCAGAGTCTTGTGGTTGATGATCAAAGCATAGCCTTTGTGGCGTAGCTTTGTGTAGCGTTAATTCGCGAGCCTCACACCCCGATGTGGACCAGAAATGGGAGAGAACATTAGGGAGGGCATGCGTTTCCTTCTAGCTAGGAGTGGTGTCAGCTTTTTGCACGCCCTGACATTTTACTTATGTGGATGATGCATAGGAGGCGCCTCAGATATATCAGTCGATCCGAGGCTGATGGAGTCATTTGGCTCATTTATGCCCCAGGGTAGGGAAACGTAGTGTTCAGGCATTTTAATCCACATCGAATGGACCGGCCCTGACGATCCAAGGGACGATGCGTTATGTTCCCGAGGCTCTGGCTAGAGAGTCTCTAAGCGGTAGGACGATCCCTTGCCTTGGTTCATAGATGGAAATCCAACTTCCAACGCGACATTTTGCGGTTTTAAATTGTAAACCTATATATGGCGACGTAGTGGTATGGGCACTTAGGCCGTCTATGATTGATACTTATGATTGAAATTGTTTTGACACTATATACTTATAGTAATAATAAAAGATGAAATTTTACGTACCAAACATTTTGGGCTATTATAAGGTAAAACCCTATCCTCCGGCTTGTGTTGCATTGTGTGATGGGGCCTGGGAATTATAATAGCTTCGTTGTTCTTCAGTTAGTATTGCATTGTTGTTTTTATGCACATGTATTCTTGGGAGGAAACCCGTTCCGTGTTACCCCTTGATTTACCTAACTTTAAAAATAAAAATTAATAACTGTTTTAGTTCTCACACCAGTCACATGTCTGACCTGGAGTTTATTGCTTTAACCTAAACTCTAGGTGCCATTATTTTCCACACGGGCAGCTAGTTGTTGGGTTTTGCAGATTATATTCACAGGACCCAGGTTTACAACTGGAATGATATTCGGAAAGCTCTGTATCCGTATATTCTTTTCAGTTGTGCTTTGTATTATTTTCTACTGCATTATAATTTGTAATTCTCTGATATTTATCGAATGTATGATATTTATTTATACTCTGTTATATTCTTGTATTCTGACGGAATTGTTGTAATAAGCAATGAAATGTTCTTCTGTTTGTGTTTTGATTCGTCGTGTTCTCAAAGCAGTCCCTTCTTTCTCTTCTCCTCGGAGGTCGGCGAAGTTACAGTTCCTTACACTACTTCTCTATAGAAGTTCAGACTTATATATTCCATTTATCAAAAGGTAAATATTCTTTTTAATTTATAAATATCATTTATAAATTCATTCACTCAATTTATCTGTTAAAACAAATTTCTATTTAATATCTACTTTGAAACCATCTCCTCGCTGTTCTTTTATATCTTCTCATTTCTCTTTTATAATTCTTTTTATCTCCCTAAATAATTTCATTTATAATTCAATTTGATTTCCGAAATATTTACTTTCAATTTTATTTGTTTTCCTAAATATTATATTTACTCCATAAAGCTCTTTATTTACTTCTTATTACTTTCATTTAGTATTTTAACCAAATCGGTCTTTCAAACTTCCGTATAACTGTTGTTAACTTCATACAGAAGTCTTTTATTTAATTTTGAAATATCTCCTTCTAATAAGTCCATTTGATTTTATAAAATTCTAAAATCCCATATTCACTTCATACATTTCTTTTTATAAAATACTTTGATTTTATACGAATATCTTTATTTCAATATCACTTTGAATTTTTTTTATATAAAATCCTTTAATTTTATGTAAATATTTTATTTCAAATTATAGTTTGAAATTTCCCTTTTCACACTCGAGTATTTCCTTTGGTCTTTAAAAGTACCAAATAACAATGATCAAACACATATAATCAACAATGGATTATAAATCACATCATATATCACAATATATGAAAAATAGTAAAATAAATGTTGAGGAACCCAGTTGGGTCCCTCCGACCTGTTTCCCTGCACCCACAGATTTTAAACAATATAATAACATCAATTTCATTTCGATATGAAATATTCTGATTAACAGAATCAATATTTGATTAACGATATATATATATATATCGATATTTTTAACCAATCAATTAGCAGTTCAACCAAACAGCCAACACACAACAAACAACCATCATTTATAATTTCTAAAAATATTTTATAAAAATATAAATTGAGTAGAGTTAGTGAGATTTACTCACATTGGACGGTTATCGTTAAATAATGATAATTGGTCGTTGATTTGATTCATGCGATTAATTTCACCATAAATCCAAAACGAGCTCCAATTCACTCCTGGTCAATTCCATTGTGTTGCTCCTATCCATACGATCCCAACGGATCCTATTTTGTCAGATTCCGATACAGTGTGAATAAGTTATTCAATTTATAAGTTATACGTATTTAAATTAACTTGAATATCATTTATTTTTAAAACAATTTGGCTCATCCTCGAAAAACCCGGCCCACTGCTTTCTAAAGCCCAAACCTGCTCATACGTTCTTCCTCCTACTCACCCGTGAGCTCCAGGAAACAATTCCTCCTCCATTAGCGCGACTTTAGACCACAACCGCTCCTCCAATACACCACTATTCAACTTCAACTCAACACCATTTCAATCCTCTTCCAAAACCGCACCTTTCTACCTCCTTAAGTTCACGCTCGATCGTCGTATTGAAGTTGCGACACCCAGTCCGTGCTACAGAACATCGAACAAAACAATCACCAAGATTCTCAAAATCTTGCACACAACTTCCATTTTCACTCCTCAATGCAAAATTACGAACTCACGTCAAGCTAATTCTCCTTCAATCGCCCCGAAAATCAAGCCCTAGGTTTACTGTCGTATTTTCCAGCGAGCGGAATTGATGTCGAGCTATGAAACACTCATACCAATGGATAAAGGAAGCGATAGGGATCTCAAATATCCACAACTTATGATTTATAGATTTTGTTTTGATTTTATTTGGATTTTCCCAATAACCGAACTTTGATGTAAGAAAGAATGAGAAGATGCAAAATGTTTGACTAGGGAAATGAAGTCAATTAGGTTTAGGAGAGTTTGAGGGTATTTATGGAATAGTTTTAATATATTTTTATTCGATTATTATATTTATTTTTAAGTAATCACTGTTTAAATTTGTCCTTAAAAATTCCTATGATCACACATTATATCTAAAAATCACGAAAATGGACATACACCTTCAGCTCGACATTACGGACCCAACGAAACTGATTTCATCGAATTCCGACTCCGTTTGCTCACACAGTGTATTTTTAATCGTCAAAATACTGATTGTTTTTCACATTAAAAATCCGTACGGCCACACACTGGCTCCAAAAATCACGAAACTTGAAATCTAACAATAATTTTATGTTATAGATCCAACGAAATTAGTTTCGTTGAAAATGGAGGTCGTTTGCAAAACTGGCTATTTTTAAAGCTCTAAATAACCCATTTAAATATATAAATATATTTAAACATAATTAAATTAAATATTTAAAAATAAATATTATCGTATATATCTACACTAGAATATCATACAACTCCAATTGTATTTATAACTCGATATTTCAAAATTTCCAGTTATATTGATATTCGATTTATATATAAAATCCTTTTATAATATAAATATATATTTATAAATTTCAAAGGAATTCCATAACGACTTTTCTAAAATTTGATTTGGACATAAATCAAAATCTACACAATGAAATTCCGATTTTTCTTTCCATTAGAAAAATATACTTCACCAGGTCTGAACGTTTCTTGTTTCACAGAAATCCGGCTTAAAACGGATTCTATATATTCAATTGAAGTTCGAATCGCCGAATTGTGAACTGCAACGCCATTTCGAGCTCGATTATAATTATAATAAATTTTATACATTCAAGCTTCGTTTAAATAATAATTCGTTAATGTAATTCAAATTTAAACTGAATTAGATATTTTGAATTGCCCAATTCACACTATATTTCCATTTCAGCTAATTCTGATTATTTCAGAATTAAATATTTTATTCTATTATTTATATCAATTAATTTTAAATATTATTTTATTCAAGTTATCGATATCGCCAAATCGATATTTAATAATTAAATAAATTAGTTATTAACCCGATAAAATACGGGACGTTACATAGATAGTTTTCAAAGAGCATATGAGACTATATATTATACATCCATAGAGATACTAAAATATCCTTCTCTTTGTTTTGGTGTACATGCAAAAAATATGATGTATATACTTTGGTACCCACTTGTTTCGTTTGGGTCCAGGGGTTACTTGAAAGGTAACCATACCCAATAGGGTTTAATGGAACATTTAAAGATAAACTTTTCATTATTAACTACAGAATCAAAATAATCATCGATATATTTTTCTCTGTTTTTCAATTTACAAGGGCCTAAATACTTAAATAATTTCTATTCATATTTCTTTTCGTACTTCTAGATTTATTATAAAGATCTCCAGTCATAGAAGTATTCAAATTTCTACAATGATTGGTTCTTGGATGTGCATAGTTTTTATTCTATCTTATACCACTTTTGTCATGCAAAGGTCGAGATCTAGATAGATCATATTTAAATCATTTTGACCTTTATTAAATTCCGCAAACTTATCTGTACATTTGATTCCATAGTCGTGATTGATATTTTCGAACGAAAGTTTGTCATTAACACCCTTATTTAATTCAGGATTCTTCCTTTTTAAAGTACTATTCCCATTTTCGAGACAACTAAATTGAGATTCCGAATTATCTAAAGATGATTGTAATTTTTCAACATTTTCTTTTGATTCGGTAATTACTTTTTGCAAAATATTAACTTTTAAAGTCTCACATTTTTTAGATAATTCTAAATTCTTTTCTACTAATTCCTAATTCTCTTTTTCAACAGACAAAATTAAAGAACAAGAATTATTTAAAGAATCTTCTAATAATGTTTTTTTATTTTGTAAACCATTGATTTCCATTAAAAGAACATTGTTTTTATCTTCTAGTTGCTCATTTTCTTTTGAAAGGAAATCTTTTTGAAAAACAAGCTCTTCTAAGGAATTTTCAAAATATTTGGCTTGTTTAACTATTTTTTTTTTTCATCAGTTAGTTTGGAATTTTCTTGCTCAGAATCTTTATACTTGGCTAAAATAACTTCATTAAGTTTCCTAAACTTTTAAAATCTTTTAACAATTTTTCACGGTCTAACAAAACATCTTTATATAATGAATCTACACATACCGATTGTCATTTGACTTCAGCCATAAGGCATTTGCTTTCTTGCTATCTTGATTCCACTTTGTTGCTCTTTCACTTTCTAATTCCTTTACTAGATTACTTTATTGCCATTTGTTCTAGGATGTTGTAATGACCCCTAGAACACCAGGCTCTGAAACAAATTGAAAAAATGGTGTGTACGTGCGATGACCCAAACCCCCGTGTAACGATGGCAAGGATAATCAGTGGAATACAATACATAAATAAATAACAGCAGAAACAGAAATATATAATTACACTAGATAATGTACACCAAATTACACTGGAAATAATAACAACATCAGAGTTATACAGCATGATAGGATCATACTTAGCACAAAATACAGTTTCAGTTTAATATAAAATGTCCGCAGCGGAATCAAACATAATATACATAATGAAGTCTGAAATAGTAAAATAGAAATGATAGAATCCCTCTCCAGCTCCATAGCTATCCAGAACGAGTCTGCTACAACCTGAATACCAGACTGCCCGTGTAGAAAATAGGGGCACCCGAGTTTGCAAGTGAAACAAACTACGAGTCAGTCACGGGACGGGTATGTGAAATCTACTTAACTGGTTAAACAATAATAATAAGGCAAATCATAGGATCACGTCGCTAACGCGGAACGGGTTTACTCCGGTGATCTCCAGTGCATATCATAAAGTAAATCTTTAAACAATGCAATGCTTTTTAGAAAATTGAAGCCAATATAAGACTCAGGTCCCATCACATAATGCAACGCAAACCGGAGGATGGAGTTTTACCTTACATTGGCCAAATTATGTTTGATACATATAAAACAGAATCATTTGATATTATTGCTAGTGCTTTTATGTTTCAAAAACAATTTCAATCCTATTGTATCAATCATAGACGACATAAGCGTCCCATGCCACTATGTCGCCAATATAGGTTTACAATCAAAACCACACATGTTGTATTGGAAGTTGGATTTCCATCATGAACCAAGGCAAGGGATCGTCCTTACCGCTTCGGGACTCTCTAGCCCGAGCCTCAGGGTTAGAACGCATTGACCCTTAGGATACACATGGCCGGTCCACTTACGTTAGTGGATTAAAAATCCCTAAACAATACTTCTCCCCGCCCTATGGGGAGTAAATCCATCGGCACTGTAGTGACCGATATATCCGAGGCACCTCGCATTCCAACAACCACATAGTTAAAGATATAAAGATGTCAGGATGTGTAAACACTGACAACACCACTAGCTAGAAAGAAACACATGTTTCCCTGGATCCTTCTCCCGTTTTTGGTTCACACCTGGGTGCGAGGCACGCAAATTAACGCTATATACAAAGCTATGCTATATTAAAGCCGTGCTTTGATCATCAACCACAAGGCTCTGCTTTTCAACAAAAGGCTTGATCGCTGCATCTCAGCTTGCCACATAGGAAATTCACGCCATGCGCTTGATGTCTAATCGATATACAACCTCTGAGCTCGTACGTCTCATAAAAGGGTGTTAAGCAAGAGAATAAATTCTCCGCCACCAAACAAATGTATATTTAATAGACATCAATCATACTGAATAAAATCCATTGTCAGACACACAGTCTATTTACAAGTCCGTTTTGGGTTTGAACGAAACCGGAGGCACCTTACCAATATAGGAGCGAGGCCCTCGCACATCCGAACGATCAACAAGTACATCCGGACAACCACCACTATAACCCTTTCAGAGCAGCAACTCCATTAAAGGCATCAGTAGTCATCCATTCGATGTGAAGATCATCGGTCTTACACCATCTTCATATCTTCGACTTCTTATCGTCGATCAATTATTTGAAATGAGATTTAACTCTGCCTTTTCAAATAATTCACGTATATTTAGAATTCAAATCAATTCTTTTCATGATTAAATTATTTGACATCTATAATTCCGTTCATTAATATAATTTCCATGTCAAACATATTCAACCATCAAATATCCAGTAAACCAAGTAAGCTGCGTTTATTTCCATTTCAAATGGTTCATAATATTTTATAACGATTTATCACTATTTTTATTAATTTAAAAATAGCCCATTTTAATTAAATGATGGTTCAGGCCATAACGCAGCCATGGCGCTGTTTTTCTTCAGATTTGATTTACACATATCAGAAAATCTAACCGTTAGATCTTTACAAATTTTATACCATTGGAAAGATCTTTTCAAAGCGAACCTAACAGTTCTAGTTTTTGGAAAATCCAATGGTCGGATCTCTCGGTATAATCGTTTAAAGTCACGATTTCAAAACGCAAACTGCAGCAACGTTATTCGTTTTAATTTATATATATATATATATATATATATATATATGTATATGTATATGTATATATTGGCGCTGTTTTTATTCAGATTTGAATTAAACATTTCACACAATCCAACCGTTGGATCTTTACAAATTTTATATCATTGGAAAGATCTTTTCAAAGTGGACCCAACAGTTCTAGTTTTGGGAAAATCCGATGGTCGGATCTCCCGGTGTAATCGTTTAAAATTACGATTCCAAAACATGAACTGCAGCGTCATTATTCGTTTTATTTTAATTTATATATATATATATACACACTTCATTCTTCGATTTATAAACAATTTTCAAATTAGAACACTTGTTAAAAATAATATTTTTAACTCTCACCCATTTATTTCAACACATGAAAATTTTAGCGACTTTTCCATACAATAAAAATGTTAATTTTATTGTTCAAACCATTTATTCAACCTATGAATATTTTTAACACTTCATACACTTGATAAAAATAATGTCTTTTTATCGTTCGAAAAATTTATTCAACGCATGAATATTTTTAACACTTCATACATGCGATAAAAATGTGATTTTTATCGTTCCAACATTTTTCTCAACATATGAATATTTTATATACTTCATATATATGATAAAGATGTGATTTTTATCGTTTCAATATTTTTCTCAATATACGAATATTTTATATACTTCACATATATGATAAAAATGTGATTTTTATCGTTCCAATATTTTTCTCAACATATGAATATATCTAGCGATTCATATACACAATAAAAATGTTAATTTTATTGTTCAAACAATTTATTCAACACATGAATATATTTCAATACATTAATATTTCAGAAAATTTCGGCAGCATAACAGTATGGGTTTAAAACCGGCACCGTCCCGAGTACGACTCCTCGCACTACCTTATGCCTCGCGCCATTCCCTATGGGGCTTATCCTAATTATCTAAACATTTTGATCATTTTCATATCACATTGAATTTTTCCACAACCAATTCCAATTTCGTTTCAACCACAATCAATCATAATCATCCATTCGCAATATCAACAAAATTTCACATCACAACTCAAACAAGACGTCCACGGTTTGTGGACGACGGGTGTCGGAAGTTTCTAAACTCTGTCTACATCCTAATATATTTTATTTCTAAATTTAATTGAATTTATAAATCTCACATTGCTTTCGGCTTCGCGTAAAATTGTAGAAAGCTCTAAAAATTCTCCGGTCTCTTCTGAAATGTAGAAGACGTCGTCACGGTCCTGGTATCTCTAATTTCGATGGATTTTGACAACATAGCAAAAAGATATGATTTTTATTCCATAATCATGTTTTGCGATGGTTTTAAAGTGTTAAAATAGTTTAATTAAAACCAAGCCGTTACCTCTCAGAAGAGGTTCAAAACTAGGTCTCGATCTATCTTCAAATCCGTGTAGCTTCAGGAGGATCAGACTTCGCAGTGGCGTAGAGCTTGGAAGGGCACACCTGCACTACCCCTTGATTGAGAACTCGCACGAAATCGATGGAGAAACGGTGGTTCGAACAGGGATACTTCGAGGCGACAGTACGGCTTATATACACAATGATAATTCACAAATCTGGTATGGATTTGAAGATCTAAGGAATCTCTACTAAACCTTCAACTGGATGGAAAGATTTCAATGAGTGTTTGGAGAGTTAAGGAGGAGAGAAAGAAAGAGGAGTAGCAGTCGTTCGTTTAAGTGGTTTTGGTTTCCTTAGAAGTGAAGACAAAATATGGTTGGCCCATATAATTATATTTTAATTTCTAATTTCTTTAAATTCGAAAATACCCCTCACTCCAATCCAAACCCAATGACTGTCGCCCCCAGTTAAATACCCATATTTCGAACACAATGGAATATGTTTCGTAAGCCCATTCGACTGTTTCAGTCAGTTATTCTACAAATTAAAATATAAAACATCCAATTTTAGATTTGAACGTACATTTTAATTCGCCGAGGCCACATATTGATTTCAAAAATTGCAGAAAAATAAATCTGGCTATGTTTGGACGATACGGTCCTAACAAAATTAATTTCATCGAATTTGGAGACCGTTTGAAAAATGGACTTTTTCTGGTCGATCCAATTCAAACTGAAATTACCAAATGCGTTTTCCTTTGCCACGCTCACATATTAATTCCAAAAATTATGGAATTTGAAACCTAGCAATAATTTGACATTCCGGATACAACCAAAGAGGTTTCATCAAAAACGGAGGTCGTTTGCAAAATAACCATTTTTACGGGCTATATTTATTCCATAGCGACCATTCCGAATATTCAACTGGCCATAACTTTTGTTACCTCTATGAAATTTTGATTTTTCATATTCATTAGAAAGATATTTTTAAAAAGATTTAAATATTTTTGGTTTCACTAAAATCCGGTTTATTTTGAATCCTATGCATTTAGTCGAAGTTCAAATTTGAATTTTCAAACTGCCGCGCTATTTCTAACTCCTTTTAAAATTAAAATAAATATTTATATTCCAACTTCGATTCAAATAAATATATATGTTCTAATTCTATTCAAAATAAATTTCTTTCATTATTATTTAAAATAATTCATTTTAAATATTCAAAATTTATTAAAATTGCCAAAATTAAAATTTTAAATTGGTTCTGATTTTCTGGGTTGTTACAATCTCCCCCACTTAAAATCTTTTCGTCCTCGAAAAGGAACGGAGCTGAAAGTTATTTAACCAACCAACTCAACTTTCATTTTGGCTTTCATTCCTCCACTTTTCAATTTTTAAGAATTTTCAAATTCTTCAAATTTTTTGCTAACGCCCTAAATTTTCGAAAAAATTAGCCATAACCTCCCTTGTACGGAGAGGGGTTTGGAAATTTATTAGGCCGTTTTAGGAACCCAATAAATCCTAAAAAGCATACACATATTTTTAGTGATATTATTTTGTGTCCGCAGGGGAGTGTGTATAGATCATAACTCTAGAGAATAAATTCTTGTCACCCAATAAATAGTTTTTGTGCCTTAATGACTAGAGAGACGTGATTATTGTCAACTCCAGACTCATGTGGTTTTTTTTATTAATCTGACAATTTATCGTTACATTTTATATAGTCCATATCAGTCTTCGGTTCAACCTGAAATATAGTCATCGCCATACAAGCCTCTTGCTTGTATGGTAAATCTTCAACCTCGACACACAAGCTCCAAGTGCTTATGTGGTATATGATGGAGTATGCTATCTTCACACAGTATGTCATGTAGTGTAGTTCAAAATTAATTGTTACTATCCTATGACGACGTTTATAATCTCACACAGAACAACCAGCATTCCACATCCAATGGCATTCATAGTAGTTTGTATAATAAATAAAATTGCACATCCAACTCATTAAGGTTTACCTATTTGTCAGGCATGCAAATAAATTCTTTGCTAAATAGCAAATCCATTTACCTATTCAATGTATGTGCATGTATATATAGGAAACTCTAACAAAATTTCAATCTAGTTTAATACTTAATCGAGTTGGCTAAATTTACCTTTCATTCACATGTTGGTTTTATTATTCCAATGTTATCAACTTTTTAAACTGATAATCACACAACACAACCAGCAATCAATTTATTTATTAACCTTTCAAATATATAATTTCTTTATATATTTGAAAATCATATTTGCTAAGATCGGATTATATATAGTTAATACTACCCATCCTAAAAAAGGAAACAATAGTAAAGTATGAAACAACAGTTAAGTGGGAAACAAGACGGAAATGCAAAATATTGTAAATGTACTTTGCACCCGAGTTAATCAGAGATGTCCACTCTGCAATTGGGATAAGCATGCTTAATGCTCTCTTCAGTTTCCCAAGTACAGTCTCTAGGATCACCACTCCACTGCACTTTGACTAAGTGAACCTTCTTGTTCCTTAGCTCTTTAGTCTCTTTGCTAATAATCTTTATCGGCTCCCTTCTCACTGCTAATTCGGGAGTAATTTCTAAGTCTTGTTGCGCGGCTTCTTCCACGACCAAGTCCGGATCATGCACATGCTTTCTAGGTTGAGATACATGAAATACGTCATGTACACCAGGCAACTAGTCAGGTAATTGAACTCTATAAGCAAGAGTTCCAATCCGTTCGAGTATAGGGAATGGACCAACAAATCTAGGCACCAACTTCCCTGTTTTGCCAAATCGGACTACTCCTCTCATCGGAGAAACCCTTAGATACACATAGTCACCCATAGAAAAAGCCAAATCTCTTCTTCTTAAATCTACATAGCTCTTCTGTTGGCTTTGAGCTGTTTGCAATCATTTCTTGATGAAATCGACTTTGTCTGAAGCTTCACGAATCATATTTGGCCCCAATACAAGTCTATTTCCAGGTTCTACACAACATGCAAGAGATCTACATGGTCTACCCTTCAGTGCTTCGAATGGTGACATTTGCAAGCTTGCTTGGTAACCGTTGTTGTATGAGAACTCAGCTGAATGCAAGTGGTCTTCCCATGATCTGTCAAAGTCAATAATACAAGCTCGCAATAAATCTTCTAGTATACGGTTCACCCTCTCAGTTTGGCCATCTGTTTGAGGATGATATGCGGTGCTCAGATTCAATTTTGTCCCCAATTCTGCTTGGAATGCTTCCTAGAATTTACTTGGAAAAATCGGGTCATGATCACTAACAATACTCATGGGAACTCCATGCAGTTTAATAATTTCCTTAAAATAAATCTGTGCCAGACTTTGAGCCGTTATATTCGATTTGACAGGTATAAAGTGGGTGGTCTTCGTGAAACGATCTACGATCATGCATATACTATCATTTCCTTTCTTGGTTTGGGGCAAACCATTAATGAAATCCATGGAAATTTGCTCCTACTTCCAATTCGGAATTTCTAACGGTTGTAACAATCCATCCAGTTTCTGTTGACCGCTTTTGACTTGTTGACAAGTAGAACATTTGCTAACGTATATGTAGAGATGTCTCTTTTTAACAACTTCCATCAGAATGTCCGCTTGATATCATTTTACATTTTGCTCACACCTGGATGGATACTCAGCTTGGACCTATGACATTCATCTAGTACTTCTCTTCTGAGCTCAGGAATCTCTGGAACACAAATTCGCCCTTATAATCTCAGAATCCCTTTGCAATCAAGACTGAAATCTGAAGTTTCGCCCTCTCGAATTCACTGGCTAATTATTTTAATAAATTCATCGTCTCTTTGGAAAACAGAGATCTTGTCAATCAATGAAGTCGTAATAATAAGATTGGCGATGATTACATTCTTTTTACTAAGCGCATCAGCAACAACATTGGCTTTCCTTGGAGTGTACAAAATCTCAAAATCATATGCTGCAAGAAATTCTAGCCAACGCTGCTGTCTCAAATTCAAATCATTCTGGGTGAGCAAATACTTTAACGACTTATGATCTGTATATAATTCGAATTTCTCACCCATAAGATAGTGCCTTCAGATTTTCAAAGAAAACATGATGGCTAACAACTAGAGATCATGAGTTGCGTATCTCTTCTCATATGGCTTCAACTGACGGCTAGTATAAGCAACCACTTGGCCTCTCTGCATTAATACTGCACCAAGACCTCCAATAGAAGCATCCCTCCCAACCGTCAAATCCTGATTTCCATAGATAATCGTTAATACTGGAGTAGTTGTCAATCTTAACTTCAGCTGTTGGAAAGCTGTCTCATATTCTGGAGCCCATTTAAACCCTGAATGTTTCTTAGTAAGCTGTGTCATTGGATTAGATAGCTTCAAAAAATCTTTAATGAATTTTCGTTAATAACTAGCCACTCCCAGAAAACGTCGTACTTCTTTGGGTGTAATAGGCTGTTTCCAATCTTGAATAGTTGTGATTTTACTTGGATCCACAGAAATTTCTTCCTTTGACATGACGGACCAAGGAACTTCACTTCTTCTTGCCAGAATATACATTTGGAAAATTTAGCTTTCAAGACATTCTTTCTCAGAATTTCCAGTACTTGTTCCAAATGTTTTTCATGTTCTCTTTTTGTCTTCGAGAAGATTAAAATATCATCAATGAATACCAGTACGAATTTATTCAAGACGCCTCTGAATACACTGTTCCTTAAATTAACAAAGTAAGCAGGAGCGTTACATCAGTCGAACGACATTACTAACCACTCGTAGAATAAGCCTGGACCTCTGAATGCTATCAAAGGAACACACTCTTCGGCAATACGAAGCTAATGGAAACCTGTAGCTAGGTCCATTCTTGAAAACATTTGTGCTCCATTCAAACGATCCAATAAATCATCGATACGTGGTAATGGATATTTATTCTTTATCGTCTGCTTACTCAAGTCACAATAATCTACACATAGTTTGAGTGTACTATCTGACTTTGGGACAAACACCACTGCTACTCCCCACTCAAAGAAATTAGGCCTGATCAGACCTTTCCATACAAGCTGTCGAGTTTGATTGTCCAATTCTTCTTTTTCCTTCAAGATCATTCTCTGAATTGCATACACTACTGACCTGGCATTTGGAATTAGAGCGATCTTGAAATCAATTTCTCTACGCGGCGGTAAGCTATCAACTTCTTCGAGTACATCCACATAATTCTTGACAACCGGAATATTTTCAATAGGAGCAGGAATATTTTCTATATAAGCAGGAGTATTTTCTATAGAAGCAGGAGAAATGTAACAACCCGAATTTTAACAACGTGTTAAGACAAGAATCAAGGCAGAATTAAATGTTAAAATCTGAATCAGGAGAAACGGGCTGTTGCATTCCGTTCGTCTCGGAAAAATACGCGAAATAGAGTCCGAAATTTCGTAAATCGGAGTCCGTATGACCGAGATATGGCCTTGCGAAGTTTCACGAAAAATTCAAATTCAAAACAGATTCGAATTTTCAGAAAAACAGGTAGGCGGGAAAAATCCCACCCAGGCCAGGTCGACCAGGGGGTCGACCTGGGTGTCGACCTAGGTAGGACCAGGTCGACTGGGGAGTCGACCCCAGGGTCGACCTGGGGGTCGACCTGCCTGGTCGAACCCAGGCAGCCTGGTGCACCTGTTTTGCTGTTTGGCTCGGTTTTGGAGGCTTGTGACGATTTTTGAGGGCTTGGATCTATCCTAGGGTTAATCTAATGGCCTAAACTACTCCTAATCTCTATAAAAAGACCCCTAAGCCTACCCTAAACCCTCACAAATCACTCATGCCACGAAGTGCTGCCCAAATGCCAAGTGATCATGGCCTCCATCTCCAATTCCTAGAGACTATGCATTCAAATCGGGTTCAAATCAAAAGGTGCAAGCTTGCTACACCAAATCGAGGCCAAATCAACGTTGCTATGGCGATTTCATGACGATTCTTCGACAAAGGAGCCACCTTTCTTCGTCAAGACGGATCATGCTCATTCCCTAAGCCTCGCTATGTAAGTTCTAGCTACTTCGAGATGTTAACGGTAGTTTAATGATGGCATGGAATAAAATGCGGTTAAACATAAGTGCTATAACCTATGTGAACCTAGTTTTGCCTCTTACCTTGAATATAAGACCTTAGAACCACTTTGGGCTTGTGAAATATGTGCATGAACTTAACTTGGGGCTTATGCAAGTATATGAACCCGAAACCCCTTATGATAATATGCAAGTTTGTGGCCAATCACCTTTTTATGTTATGCATGCTTGTGGCCAACCCCTTCTTGATTTGTCATGCATGCTTGTGGCCAAATTCCCTTATGATACTATGCATGTTTGTGGCCAAATTCCCTTATGACACTATGCATGTTGGTGGCCAATATGTTGGCATAACACCCTACTATGTGACTCGCTTCCACTTGGGTTGGAAATACGTTTGGGTAGCTTAGGAAAAACGTGGGTAGGACATGAAAAACTTGACATGGGGGCTTACATGAGAACATGACATTCATGATACATTTAAATATGGTCATGACACGTGGGAAAACATGGAACTTGAACTAGACATGGGTGGGTTGTAAGTGTAGAAAGACACTTAAACAAACATGAAAATGGCCAACTCGAGGTTGGGTTGAGTTTGTAGCATAAATCTACCCGGACCCGCCCGGCTTAACTAGTGGCTACAAACAATAGGATCCAATGTGAGAAGTTGGTCATGTCGCACTTAAGACCCGAGGTTAGACTAGGTTGTGGTGTAAAACTACCCGGACCCGCCCGGCTTAACTAGTAACCACAACAAGGTCTAATGTGAGAGGTTGAGAGTGCATTAATTAAATTAATGACACATGATAAGGTTAAGTAAATTTGACTAATGACACTTAACCGATATGACACGAATGGGTAGGTTAAGTGGGACCGGGTTTTATTCTTAATGACACTTAACCATACAAGACAATTAGGGGATGGGGTTAAGTAATTTACGCTTAACTAATCCGACTTGGTAATTAGATGGGGTTAAGTAATCCACGCTTAACTAATCTAAACACGGTAAATTCGATGAGGTTAAGTAATCCATACTTAACTAACCTAACACAGTAATTAGATGGGGTTAAGTAATTTAGACTTAACTAATCTAAAACACGGTAATTAGATGGGGTTAAGTAACCTTCACTTAACTAATCTAAACACGGTAACTTGATGGGGTTAAGTTAAACACTTAACCAATTTAAACTTGGTAATTCAATGAGGTTAAGTAACCAATACTTAACCAACTTAGCACGGTAATTTAATGGGGTTAAGTAACTTATACTTAACCAATTATACATGATGATTTGATGAGGTTAAGTAACCTATACCTAACCAATCTAATAGGTGGACCTGATAGGGTTAAGTCACAAGAACTTTTAAGATTAGGCTTAACCATTGTAATATGATTAGTGGATGGGGTTAAGCTAACCCATACTTAACCAATCCGACTCGATAGTCTGATGGGATTAAGATAATCTATGCTTAATCAATCTAACATGATAATCTGATAGGGTTAAGACAAATAAATACTTAACCAACTTGACTTGATAAGGTTAAGTCATGAGCTTCTTGGTACACTTAACCAACCTGTAGGGCTAAGCCTTGAACTTGAGTACTTAGCCAATCTTGACATGATTCGTAGGCGGGTTAAATCATGAACTTGGATAACAACACTTAGCCCATTTGGCAAAACCCTAGATCAGGGGACTAGGTTGAAAATCGTGGTTAACAAGGATAGCGGGAAGAGAAGCTAAGTGGTAAACCTTATTTAAGGATAACTAAGTAATAATTCTTAGCCAAGGACATGGGACTAGTTCATAAATAAATGAGTAACCTGATACGGTAGGTCATCGCTTAGTATATGAGGAGGAGCAACTTATCTGACTTGGATAAAAAGCTCCAGCGAGCTGGGTGGCGAAGCGGTAGCTTCGGGGAACGTGAGGATACTCTTGGTATCCCTCTGTGAGGTGGCAGGTGGTCCATGAAACCCGGCCTCCCAGAGGTTAAGGTCTGCGGTAGAAGAGCCAAGAGTATGCCTTGGTTGCTATGCAAGCGACCTAAAGACTGGGATGGATTAGCGTGGAGTTGACGATACTTGATTTTTCCCTGGATAGCATGTCGCTGACTACCTACCATCTTTAGTCAATCGTGTACGTACGGAGAGGCAGGGAACTCCCAACAGACCATATACTTGCTATCGAGTTATGGGTGAGTTTGGCTATCTGGAAGTGGGCATCGATGGGCCGTAGTGTAGTTCTCATACATGATTTTTCTTGGATTGCCTTTCAGTAGTTGAGGGAGGGGTCACGTGGGACCATAGCCACGGGTACAAATACAGACCTTGATATCTGCATCAGCAGACGATTTAAAGCTCCCGACCGAGTTCCGTATTTCTTGATTTGCCCTGGCACGGAACTCGGATGGCACATTGAGGAACATGTGCGTCTAGACATGGAGAACGATTCACGATACATACGCGGGATAAAGGGCGCGGTTGACGGGTGGCATAATCCCTAGTGGTCCTAGGTGGCCAAAACCCAAACCGAGACACGGAAATGTTCATTAGGTAGCATAATCCCTAGTGGTCCTAGGTGGCACAAATTCTAAGGGAACGCGCGATAGTTCATGGTAAGGAAACATAACAAGATCAAGGGTAGCAGTCCAAAATAACCTCAAGGATAAAACGTTCACATGGGAAAGCCCGTATGGCCTACGGCAAAGGACTGAACTTATACATGGAAAGAAACATACGAGTTGGGGAAAACCTACATATGCTATATATATTAGGTTGACATGGACCATTACATGACATTGGGCAAGGGACATTCATAATTAACACAGGACGCGGGTTGGGATACTAGTACGAGAGGTGCAGAGCAAATATACATGTTAGAACCTTGAGAAATATACATGATAGATACCGTGGGATGTTATATAGGATAGATACCTTGGGATATTATACTTGATAGAAACCTGACGGTGTGATACCTTGATTTATCATGACACAGTAGTTTATCATGATATCTTAGTTTACCTTGCTACAGTAGTTCAGCCCGTTACCCTGGTTTAGTTTATCTATCTTGTCATCATCCTTATGTTTACTTTCAGTTTATGCATGTCATGTTACCTTTACCTGTTTTTATACTGGAAGTAGATAGGACTTACCAGTCTTTATGACTGACCCCGTTTTGTTTCGCCTCTTTGTCTTTCGTTCCCCCCCCCCAGGTTTCAGGGAGGAAACACTGTTATCTAGTTCGGACTTCTTCTGCCTGAAGATCATCACGCATGGCTTGGACTTTTCTTGGCCATGGCTACTTTACTGTTTTACTTGGGGAACAATTTATGAAATGGTTTTATGCTTCCTTATTATTGCAAGACAGGTTTTGATGTATTCTGATGTAAAAGGCTTTAGACCTTATTTTATAAGGTAATGAAATTTGTTTTACTTCCGCTGTTTTATATATGTTCTGTCTTGTAATATTTCTGTGCATGTTTACCTCGATAATGCTTCACCAAACCTAATGCATTCCCTTTGTGAGTGACCCTAGCGGAGTGGGGTGTTACATTTGGTATCAGAGCAGAAGGTTACCAGACTGGGCAAAAGTTTTTAAAACCTTCTGAAAACTATTTGAAAAACCGTTTACAAAGAAGCATTTTTCAAGAAAAGTTTTTAAAGGCTATTCCCCAAAAGCCATTAGCACTATCCCTTGATTCCTTGATTGAATCTCTTTTCCTTTCTTTCCTCCATCTGTAGTCACAGTAGTTCTAACTGTGACTAATTTTTGTCTAGCCACGTAGGTGTTTTCCGTACGATGGAGGTGGTTCTCGAGAGACCTGTTGTCGTGGTAGAAGGAAGGATAATAAGAGTAAGGACGTGGGCTTAAGGATAAGCAACTTGTTGGTATGGCTTAGTCCATCAAGGAGGACAAGGACAAGATCATCGGAGAGGGCAATTGTACGCTCCCATTTCTAGGGTACCTAAAAGAGATGGTACCGTTTCTGGTAAAGGTTTAGTCGTTCTTTTCTATCATCCCGTCCAGACTTTGTATTGATCATCGTATCATTTCAGTCTGCTTGGATAGTTGAGTCTCTGCACCTTAGTACTAGCATGGTAGAGGATCCCAGTTTTTGTCCCAAAAATCTGGTTGGAGAGTTGGTCCATTTCTTCATGACTTGTTTGGATTTGAGAATGACATGTCTTGGCTACGGATGGATTCTAGGGATAAAGTGGTCACCCAATAAGGGGTGCCATTCTCGGTTTTGGAAAGAGGGTAGTTAGACTCTCGACTCACCTTGGTGATACCCTCGAAGTCTCGTGTAACCTTTTGGGTTCTGTCATGGTTAGTTACCTAGAATCTCGGGATGCAGTTGTTGGTAATCCGTTCGAATAAAATTCGCCGCTAAGGCGGATAGTTCGTTTCGCTTATGCATGAGTTATGGGAATCACCCTAGTAAGTACTCTTGGCAACATGAATTGGCATCGGCAAACGAGATCCAGAATTTCCTAGTGAATTTTTGGAGAGCTTGCATGAGTAAGTGGATACGTTTGAGCCAAGTATACTAGGGAAAGGATAAGTGAAAGTGGAATAAGCGGCGACAATGAAATGAGTTCTAACTCATATCTTGGAAATAGGAATCAAGGAGCTACGAAATCATGGAGAAAAAAAATGGTCAAGACACCGAGGAATTAAGCTCAAGGAAACGCGACTTAGAAGACGTAAGGCTAGACACGCGCATCGTACCTCTTTTTAAAGAGTGTATCCTTGGTCCCTGGTTTTTCCTGTAGAGCTTGCTCGCATGTTATCTTTAGGTGAATATCCTCTCGGTCCTGTTTCTGTTACAAACCCCGTAAGGAGTTTGTCTTGTTTATCTCCTCGATCTTATCTTGGGAACCTTAGATAGAACCCTGTGGATGTAAACATGTATTTGAAACATGTTATGATTGATATGGTTGCAAATGGTTGCAAGTGGTTGCTCGTGGATGCGCGAATACACATTAGATACTAGATTGACGCGGTCACGATTCATGTTGCATATGCACGAGTATTTATACTTGTTTATGGATGAAATTGAATGTGTTATCATGCGGATGTTGCATAT
The DNA here is from genome assembly GCA_030737875.1 of Allium sativum. Classification (NCBI taxonomy): domain Eukaryota; kingdom Viridiplantae; phylum Streptophyta; class Magnoliopsida; order Asparagales; family Amaryllidaceae; genus Allium; species Allium sativum. Next base: position 746,596,050 of record CM060921.1, read on the forward strand.
GAATGAATGTTTGTGCACACATATAGTACTTATATGACTAGGACTATTTGCATACATGTTGGACTCATGGCACTAAACATATTTTGCATTAGAAAGATCATTCAGGCCTGATCATTAGCATTAGCTAAGGAGCATATACACACACGTTTTGCATATGTTCATATGGCATTAGAAATCATCTAAGGACAATGGTTGCCTGTGGATGATGTTTTGAGTAGATGGATGATAGATGGTAGGATGCGTTCTTCCTAACTTGGAGATTTCGGGGACGAAATCCTTAAAGGAGGGGAGAATGTAACAACCCGAATTTTAACAACGTGTTAAGACAAGAATCAAGGCAGAATTAAATGTTAAAATCTGAATTAGGAGAAACGGGCTGTGACACTGCGTTCGTCTCGGAAAAATACGCGAAATAGAGTCCGAAATTTTGTAAATCAGAGTCCGTATGACCGAGATATGGCCTTGCGAAGTTTCACGAAAAATTCAAATTCAAAACAGATTCAAAATTTCAGAAAAACAGGGTAGGCGGGAAAAATCCCGCCCAGGCCAGGTCGGCCAGGGGATCGACCTGGGCGTCGACCTGGGTGGGACCAGGTCGACTGGGGAGTCGACCCCAGGGTCGACCTGGGGGTCGACCTGCCTGGTCGAACCCAGGCAGCCTGGTGCACCTGTTTTGCTGTTTGGCTCGGTTTTGGAGGCTTGTGACGATTTTTGAGGGCTTAGATCTGTCCTAGGGTTAATCTAACGGCCTAAACTACTCCTAATCTCTATAAAAAGACCCCTAAGCCTACCCTAAACCCTCACAAATCACTCATGCCACGAAGTGCTGCCCAAATGCCAAGTGATCATGGCCTCCATCTCCAATTCCTAGAGACTATGCATTCAAATCGGGTTCAAATCAAACGGTGCAAGCTTGCTACACCAAATCGAGGCCAAATCAACGTTGCTATGGCGATTTCATGACGATTCTTCGACAAAGGAGCCACCTTTCTTCATCAAGACGGATCATGCTCATTCCCTAAGCCTCGCTATGTAAGTTCTAGCTACTTCGAGATGTTAACGGTAGTTTAATGATGGCATGGAATAAAATGCGGTTAAACATAAGTGCTATAACCTATGTGAACCTCGTTTTGCCTCTTACCTTGAATATAAGACCTTAGAACCACTTTGGGCTTGTGAAATATGTGCATGAACTTAACTTGGGGCTTATGCAAGTATATGAACCCGAAACCCCTTATGATAATATGCAAGTTTGTGGCCAATCACCTTTTTATGTTATGCATGCTTGTGGCCAACCCCTTCTGATTTGTCATGCATGCTTGTGGCCAAATTCCCTTATGATACTATGCATGTTTGTGGCCAAATTCCCTTATGACACTATGCATGTTGGTGGCCAATATGTTGGCATAACACCCTACTATGTGACTCGTTTCCACTTGGGTTGGAAATACATTTGGGTAGCTTAGGAAAAACGTGGGTAGGACATGAAAAACTTGACATGGGGCTTACATGAGAACATGACATTCATGATACATTTAAATATGGTCATGACACGTGGGAAAACATGGAACTTGAACTAGACATGGGTGGGTTGTAAGTGTAAAAAGACACTAGACCAAACATGAAAATGGCCAACTTGAGGTTGGGTTGAGTTTGTAGCATAAATCTACCCGGACCCGCCCGGCTTAACTAGTGGCTACAAACAATAGGATCCAATGTGAGAAGTTGGTCATGTCGCGCTTAAGACCCGAGGTTAGACTAGGTTGTGGTGTAAAACTACCCGGACCCGCCCGGCTTAACTAGTAACCACAACAAGGTCTAATGTGAGAGGTTGAGAGTGCATTAATTAAATTAATGCCACATGATAAGGTTAAGTAAATTTGACTAATGACACTTAACTGATATGACACGAATGGGTAGGTTAAGTGGGACCGGGCTTGATTCTTAATGAAACTTAACCATACAAGACAATTAGGGGATGGGGTTAAGTAATTTACGCTTAACTAATCCGACTTGGTAATTAGATGGGGTTAAATAATCCACGCTTAACTAATATAAACACGGTAAATTCGATGAGGTTAAGTAATCCATACTTAGCTAACCAAACACGGTAATTAGATGGGGTTAAGTAATTTAGACTTAACTAATCTAAAACACGGTAATTAGATGGGGTTAAGTAACCTTCACTTAACTAATCTAAACACGGTAACTTGATGGGTTTAAGTTAAACACTTAACCAATCTAAACTTGGTAATTCAATGAGGTTAAGTAACCAATACTTAACCAACTTAACACGGTAATTTAATGGGGTTAAGTAACTTATACTTAACCAATTATACATGATGATTTGATGAGGTTAAGTAACCTATACCTAACCAATCTAATAGGTGGACCTGATAGGGTTAAGTCACAAGACCTTTTAAGATTAGGCTTAACAATTGTAATACGATTAGTGGATGGGGTTAAGCTAACCCATACTTAACCAATCCGACTCGATAGTCTGATGGGATTAAGATAATCTATGCTTAATCAATCTAATATGATAATCTGATAGGGTTAAGACAAATAAATACTTAACCAACATGACTTGATAAGGTTAAGTCATGAGCTTCTTGGTACACTTAACCAACCTGTAGGGCTAAGCCTTGAACTTGAGTACTTAGCCAATCTTGACATGATTCGTAGGCGGGTTAAATCATGAACTTGGATAACAACACTTAACCCATTTGGCAAAACCCTAGATCTGGGGACTAGGTTGAAAATCGTGGTTAACAAGGATAGCGGGAAGAGAAGCTAAGTGGTAAACCTTAGTTAAGGATAACTAAGTAATAATTCTTAGCCAAGGACATGGGACTAGTTCATAAATAGATGAGTAACCTAATACGGTAGGTCATCGCTTAGTATACGAGGAGGAACAACTTATCTGACTTGGATAAAAAGCTCCAGCGAGCTAGGTGGCGAAGCGGTAGCTTCAGGGAACGTGAGGATACTCTTGGTATCCCTCTGTGAGGTGGCAGGTGGTCCATGAAACCCGGCCTCCCAGAGGTTAAGGTCTGCAGTAGAAGAGCCAAGAGTATGCCTTGGTTGCTATGCGAGCGACCTAAAGACTGGGATGGATTAGCGTGGAGTCGACGATACTTGATTTTTCCCTGGATAGCATGTCGCCGACTACCTACCATCTTTAGTCAATCGTGTACGTACGGAAAGGCAGGGAACTCCCAACAGACCATATACTTGCTATCGAGTTATGGGTGAGGTTGGCTATCTGGAAGTGGGCATCGATGGGCCGTAGTGTAGTTCTCATACATGATTTTTCTTGGATTGCCTTTCAGTAGTTGAGGGAGGGGTCACGTGGGACCATAGCCATGGGTACAAAAACAGACCTTGATATCTGCATCAGCAGACGACTTAAAGCTCCCGACCGAGTTCCGTATTTCTTGATTTGCCCTGGCACGGAACTCGGATGGCACATTGAGGAACATGTGCGTCTAGACATGGAGAACGATTCATGATACATACGCGGGATAAAGGGCGCGGTTGACGGGTGGCATAATCCCTAGTGGTCCTAGGTGGCCAAAACCCAAACGAGACACGGAAACGTTCATTAGGTAGCATAATCCCTAGTGGTCCTAGGTGGCACAAATCCTAAGGGAACGCGCGATAGTTCATGGTAAGGAAAACATAACAAGATCAAGGGTAGCAGTCCAAAATAACCTCAAGGATAAAACGTTCACATGGGAAAGCCCGTATGGCCTACGGCAAAGGACTGAACTTATACATGGAAAGAAACATACGAGTTGGGGACAACCTACATATGCTATATATATTAGGTTGACATGGACCATTACATGACATTGGGCAAGGGACATTCATAATTAACACAGGACGCGGGTTGGGATACTAGTACGAGAGGTGCAGAGCAAATATACATGTTAGAACCTTGAGAAATATACATGATAGATACCGTGGGATGTTATACAGGATAGATACCTTGGGATATTATACTTGATAGAAACCTGACGGTGTGATACCTTGATTTATCATGACACAGTAGTTTATCATGATATCTTAGTTTACCTTGCTACAGTAGTTCAGCCTGTTACCCTGGTTTAGTTTATCTATCTTGTCGTCATCCTTATGTTTACTTTCAGTTTATGCATGTCATGTTACCTTTACCTGTTTTTATACTGGAAGTAGATAGGACTTACCAGTCTTTATGACTGACCCCGTTTTGTTTCGCCTCTTTGTCTTCCGTTCCCCCCTCCCCCCCCGCCCCTCCAGGTTTCAGGGACGAAACACTATTATCTAGTTCGGACTTCTTCTACCTGAAGATCATCACACATGGCTTGGACTTTTCTTGGCTATGGCTACTTTACTGTTTTACTTGGGGAACAATTTATGAAATGGTTTTATGCTTCCTTATTATTACAAGACAGGTTTTGATGTATTCTGATGTAAAAGGCTTTAGACCTTATTTTATAAGGTAATGAAATTTGTTTTACTTCCGCTGTTTTATATATGTTCTGTCTTGTAATATTTCTGTGCATGTTTACCTCAATAATGCTTCACCAAACCTAGTGAATTCCCTTTGTGAGTTACCCTAGCGGAGGTGGGGTGTTACAAGAAACATCAAGAGCTGACCAAAATTCCTTTCTATCTGAATTTGGACCTACACATGGTACAACTATATTGGCATGATTCATTGTAACTTTAACTACTCTTTCTGCCATTTAACTTCGGCCTCGTATTTAGTTAGCCAATATAGTCCAAGAATGATATCAAACTCGGAAAAATTCATGACGATCAAGATACAAGGAAATCGATAATGGGATAAAGAGACGGACACTCTACAAATCCAATTAAGTTCAACGGAACACCCAATTGGGTTATGGACACTGATGGGTTCTTCGAGCTTTCTTAATTTCAAATCCAACTTCTTAACCACATTGCTTGAAATAAAACTTCGTGACGCACCTGTATCAAATAGTACATTAACTAGGATGTCTTTGATAGTAAGCGTGCCATACAAAACATTTGGCCTTTCCTGACTAGCTGAGGATGTTGGAACTTCTACCGTGCTATTGATTTGAGCTTCTTTGGCCACTTCCTTTACATGTGCTATTTCAAGCTTCTTTAAGAGCTGAAAATCCTTTGCAAGATGACCGGACTGATGGCACTGATTGCATTTTCTGTTCCCTTGAAACCTCTTATCGGGTTTAAATCCTTTTTTCTTTGCTTCCGATTGGATTTAAATCCATCCTTTCTTTGTTTCTTTAAAGATCTACAATTTATCGACAGATATCCTTGCTTACATGTAGTAGTCGTTGGTTTTTCCTTCTTAGACTTGATCCCTTTCTTATTGGCTTTAGGCTTCTTACTGGCCTTAGGATTTGTACTCGCCTCAGGGCTATCAGTTTCAAATTTCCTTTTGCTGCTAGAACTGCCTTCCTCTTCGTCGTCTAAAAGACCTTGCTTATCGAGATCCTCATTGTGACAAGCTATTTCTATCACCTTAGAGAAAGGAAGCTTCAGATGTGCCATTGCTCTACCTTCGCATTTTCTTTGAAGACCGTTAATAAATCTTCGATTCTTCTTCTAAGGATCTTGAATTAGATGCAGGCCGAAACGAGAAAGTCCATCAAAATTATTGTGATACTCCCGAATGGTCATATCTCCTTGTTTCAGATTGTAGAACTCATCATATAGCTGCTCAACATCTTGTTGGGAAATAAATCTTTCTTTGAAAAGTTCTTTAAATCTATCCCAGGTAATATTGCCTTCTGGATTTCCCATCTCGATCAAATCCCACCAGAATAAAGCTTCTTCTTTGAGTTCCCAAAATGCCAGTAATACTTTCTGATCATCTCTCAGCTTTAAGCGATGAAAAATTCTCTCTAAAGAACGCATCCACGCTTGTGTTTGAATAACAGATTCTTTGCCCGAGAACTGTACTCCACCCACATTTCGATGTTTCTTTACTAGAGCATCTAGATCTGGTTTTGGTTGGGGGAGCACAACTGGCTCAGTAGATTGTTGAACCATAGAGTTACTTCTTCTGTTTATGCCACTCATTTTCTACTATATCTGCAAATAGCAGACAAAGTATCAGGTCCACAGAAAAGGTATCGTAAGGCATAGAGACATATACTTGAATGTAAAGGTGTCTATTGGGATATATTTTATTCTGCTATACTCATTCTAGGACCTTACTGATCCTATCTATAATGAGCTACTCGCCCTAGAATACTACTGATTCTATTTCTGAGAAGTTCGTTAATATGTTATATTACTAAGCTAAGATTAACCAAAGCTCTGATACCAACTGCGATGACCCAAACCCCCATGTGACGGTGGCAAGGACAATCAGTGGAATATAACACATAAACAAATAACAACATAATAGAAATATATAATTACACCAAATAATGTACACCAAATTACACTGGAAATAATAACAACATCAGAGTTACACAGCAGAATAGGATCATACTTAGCACAGAATTCAATTTCAGTTTAATATAAAATGTATGTAGCAGAATCAAACATAATATACATAATGAAGTCTAAAACAGTAAAATAGAAATGATAGAATCCCTCTCTAGCTCCATATCTACCCAGAATGAGTCTGCTACAACCTGAATACAAGGTTGCCCGTGTAGAAAATAGGGGCATCCGAGTTTGCAAGTGAAACAAACTACGAGTCAGTCACGAGACTGGTACGAGAAATCTACTTATTGGTTAAACAATAATAATAAGGCAAATCATAGAACCACGCCGCTTATTACTCCAGTGATCGCCAGTGCATACCATAAATTAAATCTTTGAACAACGCAATGCTTTTTAGAAAAATGAAGCCAAAATAAGACTCAGGTCCCATCACACAATGCAACGCAAATCAGAGGATAGATTTTTACCTTATATTGACCAAAATATGTTTGATACGTATAAAACAGAATCATTTGATATTATTACTAATGCTTTTATGTTTCAGAAACAATTTCAATCATAATGTATCAATCATAGACGACATGAGCGTCCCATGCCACTATGCCACCGATATAGGTTTACAATCAAAACCGCATATGTCGTATTGGAAGTTGGATTTCCATTATGCACCAAGGCAAGGGATCATCCTTACCGCTTCGAGATCTCTAGCCCGAGCCTCAGGGTCAAAGCGCATCGACCCTTAGAAGCAACAAGGTCGGTCCACATTTATATTAGTGGATTAAAAATCCCTGAACAATACGTCTCCCCACCCTATGGGGCATAAATCCATCAGCACCGTAGTAACCGATATATCCGAGGCGCCTCGCATGTCAACAACCACATAGGTAAAAATATAAAGATATTAGGGCGTGTAAACACTAACACCACCTCTAGCTAAAAAAAGCGCATGTTTTCCCTGGATCTTTCTTCTGTTTCTCGTTCACACCGGGGTGTGAGGCTCGCGAATTAATGCTATGCACAAAGCTATGCTATATTAAAGCCATGCTTTGATCATCAACCACAAGGATCTGCTTTTCAACAAAAGCCTTGATCGCTGCATCTCATCATGCCACACAGGCAATTCACGCCATGCGATTGATGTCTATCGATATACAACCTCTGGGCTTATACGTCTCAGAAAAGGGTGTTAAGCAAGAGAATAAGTTCCTCGCCACAAAACAGATGTATATTTAATAGAGATCAATCAACACAGAATAAAATCCAATGTCATACACACAGTCCATTTACAAGTCCTTTCTGGGTCTGAACGAAACCGAAGGCACCTTACTCCTCGTCCCATATGTCCAATACAGGAGAGAGGCCCTCGCATATCCGAATGATCAACAAGTACGTCCGGACAACCACCACTATAACCCTTTCAGGGCAGCAACTCCCATCAAAAGCATCAGTAGCCATCCATTCGATGTGAAGATCATCGGTCTTGCACCGTCTTCATATCTTTGACTTCTTATCATCGATCAATTATTTGAAATGAGATTTAACTCGGCCTTTTCAAATAATTCACGTATATTTACAATTCAAATCAATTCTTTCCATGGTTAAATTATTTGACATCTATAATTCCGTTCATTAACATAATTTTCATGTCAAACACATTCCACCATCAAATATCCAATAAACCAAGTAAATTTGGTTTATTTCCATTTCAAATCATTCATAATATTTTATAACGATTTATCGCTATTTTTATTTATTTAAAAATAGCCGTTTTTAATTAAACGATGCTTCAAGCCATAACACAGCCCTGGCGCTGTTTTTCTTCATATTTGATTTACACATATCTGATAATCTAAACGTTGGATCTTTACAAATTTTATATCATTGGAAAGATCTTTTCAAAGCGGACCCAACGGTTCCAGTTTTGGGAAAATCCGAGGGTCGGATCTCCGGGTATAATCGTTTGAAGTTACAATTCCAAAACATGAACTACAGCGTCGTTATTCATTTTATTTTAATTTATATTTATATATATATAAATATAATTAATTATTCGATTTCTAAACCTTTTTCAAATTCATACGCATGTTAAAAATAATATTTTTAACTCTCACCCATTTATTTCAACACATGAATATTTTTAGCGACTTATCCACACAACAAAATTGTTAATTTTATTGTTCAAACCATTTATTCAACTATGAATATTTTTAACACTTCATATACTTGATAAAAATAATGTTTTATTATCATTCAAAGAATTTATTCAATACATGAATATTTTTAACACTTCATACATGCGATAAAAATGTGATTTTTATCGTTCTAATATTTTTCTCAACATATGAATATTTTATATACTTCAGATATATGATAAAGATGTGATTTTTTTGTTCCAATATTTTTCTCAATATATAAATATTTTATATACTTCATGTATATGATAAAAATGTGACTTTTATCGTTCCAATATTTTTCTCAACATATGAATAAATCTAGCGATTCATATACACAATAAAAATGTTAATTTTATTGTTGAAATAATTTATTCAACACATGAATATATTTCAATACATGAATATTTCAGAAAATTTTGGCAGCATAACGATAGGGGGTTTAAAACCGGCACCGTCCCGAGTATGGCTCTTCGCACACCTTAGGCCTCGCGGCATTCCCTAAGTGGCTTATCCAAATTATCTAAACATTTCGATCATTTTCATATCACATTGAATTTTTCCACAACCAATTCCAGTTTCGTTTCAACCACAATCAACCATAATCAACCATTCACAATATCAACCAAATTTCGCATCACAACTCAAACAAGTCGTCCATGGTTTGTGGACGACAGGTGTCGGGAGTTTCTACACTCCGTCTACATCCTAATGTATTTTATTTCTAAATTTAATTGAATTTAGAAATCTCTCATTGCTTTCGGCTTCATCTAAAATTGTAAAAAGCTCTAAAAATTCTCTGCTCTCTTCTAAAATGTAGAAGACGTTGTCACGGTCCCAAAAAGATATGATTTTTATTCCATAATCATGTTTTGCGACGGTTTTAAAGTGTTAAAAAAGTTTAATTAAAACCAAGCCGTTACCTCTTAGAAGAGGTTCAAAACTAGGTCTTGATCTATCTTCAAATCCGTGTAGCTTCAGTACGATCGGACTTTGCAGTGGCGTAGATCTTGGAAGGGCGCACCTGCGCCACCCCTTGATGGAGAACTCGCACACAAATCGATGGAGGAACGGCGGTTCGAACGGGGAGACTTAGAGGCGATGGTATGGCTAATATACACAACAATAATTCACAAATCTTGTATGGATTTGAAGATCTAAGGATTCTCTACAAAATATTCAACTGGATGGAATGATTTCGTTGAGTGTTTGGAGAGTTAAGGAGGAGAGAAAGAAAGAGGAGCAGTCGTCATTCATTTTAAGTAGTTACAGGTTTCCTCAGAAGTGATGATGAAATATGATTGGCCCATATAATTATATTTTAATTTCTTTAAATCCGAAAATACCCCTCACTCCATACGAACTCCAATCCATACTCAACAATGGTCACCCCTAGCTAAATACCCCTATTCAGAGTACAGTGGAATATGTTTCGTATGCCCATTCGACTGTTTCAGTCAGTTATTCTTCAAATTACAGTATAAAACATTAAATTTTATATTTGAATGTACATTTTAATTTTTCAGAGCCACATACTGATTTTCTAGAAATATAAATATGGCTATGTTTGGAAGATACGGTCCCAACAAAATTAATTTCATCGAATTTGGAGACCGTTCGAAAAATGGACTTTTTCTGGTCGATCCAATTCAAACTAAAATTACCAAATGCGTTTTCCTTTGCCACACTCACATATTAATTCCAAAAATTATGGAATTTGAAATCTATCAATAATTTGACATTCGGGATCCAACCAAAGCGGTTTAGTCGAAAATGGAGGTTGTTTGCAAAATGCCTATTTTTACGGGCTATATTTATTTCATAGCGAACATTCAGTCGGAGTTCAAAGTTGAATTTTCAAACTGCCGTGCTATTTCTAACTCCTTTTAAAATTAAAATAAATATTTATATTCCAACTTCGATTCAAATAAATATGTATGTTCTAATTCTATTCAAAATAAATTTCTTGTCGTTATTATTTAAGATTATTTATTTTAAATATTCAAAATTCATTAGAATTTCTAAAATAAAAATTTTAAATTAGTTTTGATTTTCCGGGTTGTTACAGTACGACTTAAGCAGGATCTTTATATGAATATAGTAGAAATGTATGTGATAAACTAACTTGTATGCTATAATAGTTATGAGAATAACTAAGAACTGATATGAAGTATCATAAGTAAATAAAAGCATTGAGTAAGGTAAAGTGACACCAGGAATTTTTATACTGGTTCGCACTTCCCGCCCTACGTCTAGCCCAGACTCCTTCTAGGGTTTACTATCAACACCCTCTCTTCACCTGAAGGAACAAGTCTACAATACACCCAAGCACCAACACGGATATCCCGCCTGAGAACCAACACAGGACTTCCTGCCTGAGCACCAGCGTTGGACTTCAAAAAATAACAAGAGTTTGACTTCTGATTGTGTTCTTGAATAACACTGAATAGCCAATAGTTGATTACACCCTTCCGATAGTCCTATCCTCAAGTATATAATGTGTATGTGAAGATTGAAGGAAGTATATTATTATTGAATCAAGAGATATGAAACAATTTCAATGATTCAATAAGTAATTTGAATACTAGAGAGCTTTTTAGTATGCAAGAATGTATAGAGTTCAAGATCAGAAAATATGAGAAGATTCGGTGATTTGGAAAACATGTTTGTGATGTATATATAATCATTGAAGAGTTGTCAACTTTCATAAAGAGTTTAATCAAAGAGATGCACTCATTTCCTTTTAGAAATGGAGAGGAATCTCTTCATGAAAGATGACGCCTTTTAGAAAATATGGCTATTGTTAAATATGACTATTTGAAATATGACCGTTAGAAAATATGACTATTGGAAAAAATGACCATTGTAAAATATGACCGTTGTAAAATATGAGTATTGGAAATATGAAGTGTCTTTTCGTGAAGTGTCTTTTCGTGAAGTGTCTTTTCGTGAACTGTCTTTTCGAAGTGTCTTTTCGCAAAGTGACGAAGTGTCTTTTCATGAAGTGTCTTTTCGAGAAGTGTCTTTTTGCGAAGTGTCTTTCCGTGAAGTGTCTTTTCACGAGTGTCTTTTCACGAAGTGACGAAGTGTCCTTTCACAAAGTGTCTTTTCGCGAAGTGTCTTTTCGTAAGTGCATTTGTGTACGTTATATATTTGAGGATAAATTTTAACTATATATAACACATTTAAGACACAATTAAATACATAATCATAATCTATATAACTTTTCCTTTGATCTTCTCTTCTTCCTTGTCATGAATCAAAAACTTGTGATCTAACAGAAGTAATTCCGAACAAGCCATTACGAAAAAAGCTTAAAGTAACTATAGATGGATATGATTTATATGTGGATGTTCAATACTCATGGCAACCAGAAATATGCACAAAATGTCACTATTTTAGACATTTATTAGAAAATTGTAAGCTAGTTGGTCCTTCTATAGCTCGGTCACCGCTCCAGAAGTCTCCTCCTAGTATTTGGGTACAAAAGAACATGGTAGAAGACAAACTAGCTGAAAAAGATCCAAGTATAGTTAAAGTACCGAAGGATAATGATTCAAACTGTGTTGATGAATTAAAATAAAATGCACTAGTAGATTCTGATGGCAAGTCTGAAAATGATGGTATTCTTTGGATGTCAGATGATCAATCGTGAATCCATGAAGCTTCAGGAATGAGGGACGATCCATATGAATATGAATACTACAAATATGTAACTGACATAGAGGAGGATACAGGAAGATTGAAATATCTTGTAGCGGGAGATCGCTTTGAGCTCATTCGTAGTCCAAATTCGTATTTTGTACCTAGCCTTGCTGTACTTTTTGCTGAGTATATCATTGTTGTATGTAGTGATAGTGATTCCTCCAGTTATTCTACCCTGTGGGGGATTAACTGTTAGGTCCTTGTTAGTAGTTGAAACACTCTGTTTCTCTCCTGTTCTTTATAGATATAGTGTTCCGGCACTTTAAATCAGATGGAGTTTCTGTGCTTTCCCAGAACTTCACTTCTCTCTTTGCTTCTAAGAAAAAGTGGTAGGCCGCTATAAAACCAGCTTACCATGCCAAAATAATAATAATAATAATAATAACTTAGTTGGAAATTTCAGAATTCGCCACCCGGATTTTATTATAGAATACCTTAGAATATAATAATAATTTTGCTTCTCCCTATCTCGTGTCTTGTATTTGTATAGTGTTTTGGCACTTCAAACTAGGTTTGGTTGTCCTGTGTTTGTGCCAGAACTTCTTTTTCTCCTCTCTCATTTCCGAATAAACAGTGTTTGACCCACTATAAAAACATAGCTTGTGGCCCCCATCCCCCCGAAAGACTAAAAAGAGCACTTATACAATTTACCTAATATAAGGTCAAAAATCTGCCATCCTGTCTGAAATATAACAACAAAAATATTATAGAGTCATGAAAATAAAATTGTCAAACTCATGATCTTTGTACCAAGAGTGTTGAAACAAGGCCATCTAGAAGCAGAAGAAATCAATCAATTTCAGAATTGTATACCATTTTGGATTATTGGATGTACAAAGTCAAAAGCTATATTAGATCACATTTAGTACAATTTTAAATAAAATCTTATTTTAGTTAAAGTCATCTAAAAGAAAGTTTAAAATAAATTTAAGTTAAAGATAGTGTATACCAAATATTCCCAACAATTGTCTATAATAGTTAATTTAGAGAAAGAAACCTTTTTGTTTCTTTCTCCAAAATCATGTAATTAATTAAGAGTATGTTTTTTCTTTGCATTGAAAAAAAACCTTTCATCCTCTCTGTGATTAAATCAATTGACGCATTAAATGTCATTGATTAACAATTTATTCATAACATAAAATTTAAGCGTATCCAAAAATATTTTAATTCCAGTCAAAAATGACGGACCACTATCCCTTAGCGTAACTTTTCATTGGAACATTGCTTCCCCGTTTCTTTCGCTAGCGCCTCTGCCAATTTCTTCATCAACCAGCTCAGATCTTCGATACGCTCCTCAACATCTGACTACATCATGTAAAGTGAATAGGTTTTTTCCTTTATTGTTAGATCGGGTTAAGAAACCTTGCATTCCAAGTTGTACTTCTGATGAAAACCTTGTGGATGTTGTATTGAGCTCCGAAGCTCCACCGACAATTGATTCTGCATTGGATTCCCCCTATCTCCTCACTTGTTAGTACGCGTCCCTCGGTGCTTCAATTGTAAGAACCAAGCTTCGCCTGTTTACAGCTTTGAGGAAAATGGAAATGTTTCATGTAATTTGCCTCATGAATGTTCAGTGCCGCAAGGCATAGTTGTGAGTCACCGGTTGGCTATCCCCAAGGTTAATGGGCGTGGTTCATTCAGGAACGGGAAATGCACATATAATGTTTGCTTAAATTCCAATAAGGAAGTAGTTCATCATGTTCACTTTGACTTAAATTGTGTTGTCAAGTGGTGTTGCCTCTTTGCCACCTTCCTTAAAATGCTAGTGTCTACTCCCCTTTATAATTCAACCTTAATATCCATGGTGGAGTATCATGACTCACCCTCAAACTTGTTGCAGCTGGCACGAATTTCCGATCAGGTTATATAATTGGGTTCTTTTTTGATCCTTCGCAAAGATTCCCTGAGTCTAGTTCCTTTTGTCGCCGACTACGGAAGCCAAGAGGGTGCCTACAAGTTCTCCTATTAGATTCAATGTACTATTTCAAATTCTCATTGGATGAGGAGTGCCCTCGTGTTCTCCATTCTGAACCTTCTTTCATCGACGACAAGCCTTTTATTGTATCCAGATGGACTCTGTCTGCTTTAAGTATGAGATAGAGTTTTATCCATCTTGTTCTGTACATACTTTTCGCATAATGGTAAGCTAGAATGTTTTGATGAGAGTACAACAACTCATGAGAAACTAGTTTATGTTAAAGCCATTATTGAAGTACTCCTAATGAAGGCTCGACCATCCTCTATTAAAGTTCAGATTTCCCCGGATATTGTTTTTGTGGTTCGGGTTTGGTATGAGTAGGCTCCAGACATTTGCACCAATTGTCATTTCTTTGGCCATCTTGTCTCCTCAGGCAAACTCCCTCATTTGGCTCTTCCACCTTCTAAAATTCTGTCGTCGAAGCCTCCTCCTTGTTGTTGGGATCCCAAAGTGGTACCTATTATAGCTCCTGTTGAACCTCCTTCTATCTTTGGATCTATCATCATTCCCTCTATATCCCACATTCATCTCTCTCACATTATTTCAGATCGAGTGCCAGTCTAGTGTATGGGCGCCCATGTGCCTCTCTCTCTGTTCTTTTGTTTGGGATACATTTGAGGACTCATGGGTTCATCCTTGTTCCGACTTTCGATAATATTCTTATAAGAAAGCTAACATTTGTATCATCTCTGAGCAATTAGAAGAGCAACGCATGTTATACTGCCTTATTATGGATGGAGAAGTTTATCTTACTACTGATGGACCGTTGAGGGACTGGCACTACACCATAACAGCCAATTAGGCACACAACATTGCGAAGATAAAATACGTGTTATAATCGTATCATATTTGATAGTGCTCAGATCCGTATCAAACTATATTTTGCGATCTGCACCACTCTAAACACCCTAAATCTGACCGTCCATCAAAGAAGCTCTGGATCAGTTAATTTGATACGGCTTTGGGCCAAATCGAATGCATATCAAATTGTGCATCACATTAGGCACTCGGAATAAAAAAATTGGCCGCTCTCTTTTCCTTTTGTTTTACTTTAATGGTGACCGAAAACCCAAATTAAGGTTTTTGGTCACCAAATCGTCTCCATCTTTCTACGGAATCTCCTCCTCCGGTAGAGATGAACAACCCTCTCCTTCGACAGAAATGCAGCAACCCTTGGTCCCTAGCCCTCTCCTTCGACAACAGGTATGTGTTTTAACTAAATTGTGGCATGCATGCCTGATAGTAGGGAACAAGTTGAAATCTTTATGTGTTAGTTGATTGCTACTTTATGTTAGTGTGTTAACTGTTTCAATGGAACTGGTATGTACGTGTGTTAGCTGGTTACTACTTCGTGTAAGGGATGGATCTCTAGTTATACCCTGGAATCAGAGAAATAAAATTTGAATCATGTTTTATGATAATGTAAAACACATCTGAATTGCTATTGGAAACATGTATGGTACAATTTTAGATTGCGGTATATCCACGAAACAATGAAATAACAATGAGTTAGTCATAAGAACGTAGTAACCTTTACTAATGTTAAGATGTTTAATGTCAATTGTCCATAACCTAATTCTATTTGCAATAGCCATTTTACTGTTTGTTGTCCTTTTCTTAAACTAAATGACAAGCCAAGAATATAGTCGTATAATTATAGCTTTGATGTCAAAAATGGCAAACAGACTTAATATATTACCTGATGTGATGGAAACTGAGCAAATGGATAATTATAGTTCAATATTTAACTATGATGTCATCGTCATTTGACTGTTTGTTTGCCTTATGGTTGAAATTTACATTGGGTTGTCTTATAACAAGTTTACTCTGTTTTGAGAGATAACAAGTTTACTGAAAATAAATTAACAGGTTTGCTGAAAATTCTGGTAGATGGATGATTACTCGACTTTCTGATTAATACTTTAATGGGCGATCCACTGGGTGGATGCATTTTAGCTCACGCGTAACGTTTGGTATCCATGCTTATTAGCTTTATCCAAATGATGGATGCTGCTGCACTTAACCTTAAGAAAAAGTATGGGTGAGCAAAACCCCAGTTCGGTTCGGTTTTGGATAAAACAAAAACCAAAACTGAAAGACCTCGGTTTTTAAAAATCAATAACCGAAACCATAACCAAAGCATCAGTTTCGGTTTTGCTTTCAAAACCTCGGCTTCGGTTTTTATCGGTTCGGTTTCGGTTTTAAAACCGATTTAAACAAAAAATATTATAAATTTAAACAACCATAAAAGAAACTAAAATAAATTGTTTCAACTGAGTGTATTGAGACACATGGTACAAAGTACAGACTAATAGACTATAGGTCATCCAAAGTAGTATAAAGCTAAATTAGCTAGCTGTAAGCCGGAGACAAGAAAAAAAAGGAAATGAGCAGCAGCACTCCAGCAAACCACACTACAGCAGATCAACAGCAACTTGGAATTATAGAAAATAGTCTGCACTACAACAGACCAGTAACCCAATTCTTTCTGTTTGCAGGGCATAACCAAGATGTCATATATGCTAAATACAAGACATGATTTATAAATTACAAATATTATATATTTATTTAACTATTTTAATAATTCGGTTTGGTTTCGGTTTTTTGGGTTCGGTTTGGACCTAAAACCGAAATATTAGTACAGTTCAGTTTTTTTATTTTCGGTTTCGATTTTTTTCGATTCGGTTTTTATCGGTTTCGGTTTTAATTCAGTTTTTTGCTCACCCCTAGTAAAAACTGCTTTCACTAGCAACTTTCCCCTACTTTGTAGCATAGACTGTAGTGTAAGTTAACTTGCACTACACAGTCTGCTTCAAATAAACTTAAAGTTTCAAGTGAAAGCAGTTTTTTCCAAAGGTTAAGTGAAGTGGCATTCGACATTTGAATGAAGCTAATAAGCATGGATTACTAACCCTGCATGTGAGCTAAAATGCAGCCACCTGGTGGATCGCCCGATAAATCTTAATCAGAAAGTCGAGTATGTGTGTTAATCGAAGATGATGATTCGATATCTTTAGACATTGGAGCAGGTATATATTATTTTACACTTATCTCTACGTAGTATCTTACATGGACGATGCCTTGCATTTTTAACGACTAACATTTCATTCATCTTTGAGACATATACCTACTGACTACACAAACACCTGGATGGGCCTTAAAGTGCTATTTTTGACTTGTTACAATGTACTGACTGAGTTAAACATAGAAGACATTATTAGTAAATAATTAAAGTGCTATTTTTGACTTGTTTCAATGTAATTCAAGTAAAACTCAGTCAATACATAGAAATAGAAGACATTTCAGTCCATATATCATTTCTATATATATATCATTAAAAAGTTCCATTTTAGCTTATTTCTGTATGCTAGTGAGTTATAATGTCGATCTCCTGTCTAATGAAGTAATAGCTACTTGTTTAATGAATTTATTTGCAGTCCTGTTTGAGAAAACGGAAAAAGTGGGGAGGTGTATCGGCTATATATGATGTTGGAGGTCACGTTAAACCACAAAGCATGTGAGATGGTGGTATGTTTCTAGGTTACAAGTTCATGAAATCATGTCAGTAGCATCATAAACATGTTATAGATATAATTGACAAATATGCACATACGAACACAAAGACACGATATGCCCTTCACTGTTATCAGTACAGCACTCGACTAGTCGTGACTAGTCGAGTAATCTAGATCAAACGATCGACATGAAGTCTCAACTTGCCTTTTTTATGAATTTCGGGCGCATGGGTAGAAATTAGTCGACTAGTCGAATCGACTAGTTTTGTGTGCAATCAGGCATAAAATTACTTATTTTTTCCTGTAGATTTTGGTGCTTTTATGCTGTTGGAACTCAGACTGGTTATCACGATTTAGTTTTGCTGCCAATCATCAGGTTGGCCTTTTAAGCTTTTGTTTTAAACTGTGTGTATATATACAAATATGTATGCTATTACAAAACTTTATCAACATCAGCTAACTTATTCTCATACTGCTTTGATTTACAGCAAACACATGGATTTCATCGGCATGATCAGCACGTACGCTCAATCTTCCCGACCTCGATTGGAGTTATATCAGGTTGATCATATATTTTTACATTTTTTGTTAGTTCGTAATGTTATGAAAATCTTTGACAATTTCCTTGCATTGTTTGTATGTTATACATTGTGTTCGTGTTATGAAAAATCTTGTAATGCTTTGAGTGTGTGTATATATATATATATGGTTATTCTTGTGTATAAATTGTTGTATATATGTTGTGTTATGAAAAATATGTGCTATAGTTTTTGTTATATATATATATATTACTTATGTATATATGTATATATGAATGTGTGTATATATATATATATATGCATACACACATATAATTAGATATGGTCAAAGGTCGTGTCTGAGTATGCTTTAGATATGACTGCGGGCCGTATGTTACCAATGAGATACGGTTTATAGTCGTATCTAAAAATTTAACATGCCATTTTTTGATATGGATTTTTTCCATGCCTAATTGCTTTAGATACAGCTAAAAACACAACTTAATTAGCATACATGGTGTAGTGTGGAATATATCTATACTAGAAGATTCCTCTTGAGATAGGTCCTACTTATATAACACTGATTCTAGTTTCTTTATTGCTTATCTTTCCCCTTAGTTTTCTGATTATATTTCCTATGCTATACCACTTTTTGATACTTAGGTCCCTTCCACCATGAGGAACGCCATTTTTCTCTCTGTTTTTGCGGGCATGTCATTTCCCTTTTGGGATGATTTTTATTAGTAATATAAACTCTTAGCTTCTTTCATGTTTATTGTTTAGTGTTCTAGCACTGCAAACCGGGTTAATAGTAGATAGACGATCTATCTATCTCATGTTTTCACTTGTACTTATTATTTGATACAAAAGTGTTATGAATCACTATAAAAACCTATCGGCCTTACCAATATACATACATACATACATATATCAATTATGTAATTGAAACTTATCGTATTGTGTAAAAGTATAATGTGTACGTATTTGGGTCTTAAGATCTACACCGCAATGAACACATTTGCCTTTATAAATGCACAGTCGTCGAAAGCGTTATTTATGATTATATGCATATGCCTTTGTATTTAAATGTTTTTATATATGTGTTTCTTAATGAATCCTTCTAAACAAAATATTAAGTAAATTCACCAAGTCAACTATTATCAATTCAAAGATTTACTACCTAACATGTAGAGATCTAATTTAGTAAAACAATTCGAGCATAAACTTTAGTCAATAAGTCCAAATATAACATATATGTATATGTTAATAATTTAAAGTAGAATAAAATATAGATATTTTTGTTAGAAATAACAATTTTTCCAAACCATATTTTATATAATAACAAATGTTGGTGTGAGGAAGGGAATATGGATCTTAAAGTTAATATTAACACTAGAGGGGGAGGATGAAGTTTACTTGATTATATGAATCTTTTTCAACTTTTATTAGATTTATACTTAAATTGATCTTAATATCAATCAGAGAAACAACTAAAAAATTAGAATGCACATAAAAGTAAATATAGCAAACAAAAAGGAAAAAACACACCAGGATTTTCATATTGGTTCAAAGATACCATATGTCCAATTTTGCACAGATCTTGTACATATTTTTTTTCTCCATTGGTAAATGCAATTACAACCTCGTTCAAGACTAGGATACACAATCTCCGGAATTTCGTCCTATAGGTTTGGTCGCTTAGTTTTCAGGTTACAAAACACACTTAATTAATTTCAGGTCATGATTATACCCACTGGATTTTCAGGAGTACCACCACAACCTTACAATAAGTATATTAGGTTTGAAGGAGTTTTGCAGTATCAGATCTTATGATCTTTGATTATAATTTTCCATATAACTCTGAAATTCACTTTGTCTTTGAGAAATTGATGATAGAATTGTAGAGAATCAAATAAGATATAAGCATATTTGACTATCTATGACACCCCCATGTCCGTTGGTGTCACTCTTTATCAGAATGCATTAAGTTTAGTGAAGCATTATAGGTAAACAAACACAGAATTACACAAGACAGATATAAAATAGTAGCGGAAATATAATACTTTATTTTCCAAGAAAATAACGTCTTCCAAAAATCCAGTTATAACGTAAGCCTGAAATACTGAAAACTAATTACAACAAATTAAAGTATGTGCCTTGTACTAAAACCAACAGAGTACAAAAATATAAATCTATAGTCCCCAAAAACAACCATAATTAGGTAGACAGGTAGTCAAACCGATACATCTAAGCAATGCAAAGAAAATCGAACTCCAAGTAGAAACAGGAGATAGAGAGTGTCCTAATCAAGCCTGAGTGTTCCTACCCTAAGAACTCGGAGGGAGGAAGAGAGAGAAAAGGAAACAAAACGTGTTAGACATATAGTCTGGCGAGCCCAGTGACTTTTAGCATATAAAGAGATAAAAGTAACGAGATAATAAATAAACTGGATGAGGGATAATAGCAGTATATAACAGGTATAAACATGACGAACAGGGTGAATTATGCTTCTCAAATACTTTCTCTACACCGGTACTAGTATATCGCATTAAGTGCTTTTCAACTTACTTAACATAAACATAATGATCCCAACAAGGCATAAATGGTAGACTTAGGTGTACTTCTAGCAACGAGTTTTGCCCCAAATAGAATAACAGGTACATAAACAGAATATAACGGGTATTACCCCAAACAGAAATAACAGGTACCCAAACAAAACCAGATGCACCGTAATTACTACCCCCGCGATCGGCTCCTTACCACGTAAATACCATGTGCCAGCCCTACTGTAGGGTGTATTACTTCCTAAAGTGGAAACCACTAGAAGGACACAGACCTATTTACATGTGGTACGTCGTCTCTTTTTCCCAAACAGACGGGACCCATGCACGCACATGACCGCGTTGGAACGCGCCATCAGAACACCCCATCCCAAATGACCCTCTTATAATTAGTCTCACTAAGTGTGCCCCAACTTATACCTAGTGTGGGGTCCTCTTTTAATACCATAACGGGTTACTAACTAATATGGGTCTCACACAACAAATGACACAGGCACCCTTAGACTTGCATCCCCAGTCTACTAGGGTTTACACAGGTTAAGTTTTACACGAGTTAATAGTGTCTTTACAATACCACCAGATTAACAAGTTTATTTATCGCCTAACAAATCAAACAGAATACATATGGGATATACAATTCCATTTACATGTTCCCTTAATCTTTGTATTAAGCCTACATGTTTTCATATTCATACACCCTATATTTCAGTTATATTGCATATTATGAGTTATGCCCCAAATTTTAGTCATATTTATAATACAGGTTATGCCCCCCAAATGACCATTCCCGATCATTCCCAAATAAACCCAATTTCGTTCACATGCACATTTCAGCGTCATCGGCCTAGGCTCGAAGGTAGCATGGCTATAAAAATAAAAAGGAATGAGAGGGGAAGAAGAACAGAAATAGGCATAAATAACATAAATAGGCATACCAAGTCATACAGAAATAACTGAACAAAATAGGTATACAGCAAATTTCATGTCATTATAGCAAAAAAAAAATTAATCAACTTCTGAAGATGCATGGGTTTAGATACGGTTTATTAACATGTCGAGATTACTTGTTAAATATTTAAATCTAAAAGCAAAATGAATTTACAGAGACTGGATCTAAAGAAATGAGAACAGAATGTTTATGTTGTAATAGACTTTCTTGTATTGGTATAAGTCGTTGTTGAAGAGAAATGGGCTAGTTCAATCCGAGCTGAGGCAGCATCTCTGAAACGACCCAAACTTCCCTGTAAGGGAAAGCCCGGATCGATTTGAGAACACGACAAATCAAAACACAACTGACAGAACATTTCATTGCTATTACAATAATTTACATCAGAGTACAGGAATATAAAAGAGTATGAATAAATATTAAACAACAGAAAAATATCAGAGATTTAAATTACATTAGATGCAGAAAATAATACATAACACAACTGAAAGAAATATATGGATACAAAGCTTTTTGAATATAGCCCCAGCTGTAAATTCAGGATCCTGAAAAAAAAATCTGCAAAAAAAACCCAACTACTAGTTGCCCGTGTGGAAAATAGGGTCACCCAGAGTTTAGGTTGAAACAACAAACTCCAAGTCAGTCATGTGACTGGTGTGAGAACTAAAACAGTTATTTAAAACTTTACTTTTAAAAATAAAGTAAATCAAGGGACCATGCTGTATAACACGAAACGGATTTTCTCACAAGAATACTAGTGCATAAAACAAACAACGCAATGGTTTTTGGAAAAATGAAGCTATTATAAGACTTAACTCCCATCACACAATGCAATGCAAGCCGAAGGATAGAGTTTTCCCTTATAATAGCCAAACATGCTTGGTACGTTTAAAACAAATCATTTTGATATTACTATATAGTGTCAAAATCACTTCAAATATAAATGTATCAATCATAGACGGCATAACATCCCATGCTACTATGTCTCTATACTAGGCTCTACAATTAAAACCGCACAATGTCGTATTGGAAGTTGGATTCTATCTTTGAACCAAGGCAAGGGATTGCCCTTCCGATTCGAGACAATCTAGCCTACCATGTCTCATGATTCAGCCGCAACTGCACCTGAAGCATCAGGGCTGGTCCACACTTACGTTAGTGGATTATAATTTTCGAACAATATGTTTCTCTGCCCTAGGGCGTAATGGTCAGTATGTCGATCATATTATCCATCAGCCCCATAGTGACCGATATAACCGAGGCGCCTCGCTATCCATCAAATAACATGCAACATCCACATGAGTAAAACGTCTGGGCTCCATACCATGACACCACTCCTAGCTAGAAGGAAAAGCATGTCCTCCCTGAGTTCCTCTCCCGTTTCTGGTTCACACCGGGGTGTGAGGCTCGCGAATTAATGCTATACACAAAGCTATGCTATTTAAAGTCGTGCTTTAATCATCAACCACAAGGCCCTGCTTTTCAACAATACTTGATCATTTGCATCTCAACATGCCACAACGACAATTCACGCCATGCGACCGATGTCTATCGATATATAACCTCTTAGCTTGTACGTTTCAGAGCAAGGTGTTAAGAAAGAGAATAAATTCTCCGCCACCAAACAAATATATATTTAATAGAGATCAATCAACATAGAATAAAATCTAATGTCAGACACACATCCATTTACTAGTTCGTTCTGGGTCTAAACAAAACCGAAGGCAACTTATTCCTCCTCCCATATGTCCAATACAGGAGAGAGGTCCTCGCATATCTAGTCGATCTCCAAGTACGTATGGACGATAACCACTTATTACCTTGTCTTGGGTGTACAGCCCAATCAAGAGATCAGTAATCATCCAAAAGATGTGAAGAACTCCAGTCTTCTACCACTGTAACACCCCACCTCCGCCAGGGTAACTCTTGCAAGCACACTAGCTTTGGAGGGGCGTTAAACAAGGTAAACATGCATGCAGATATCACAAGACATAACATATAAGTAAAACAGAGTAGTAAAGCAGCGGATAAACTTGCATTTCCAAAACCATAGTTAAGTTACAACAAAGTACTTAGTCATTATTTTCCAACAAACAAAGTCTAGAGAAAAGCATAAACTGAAAAACTTAAATACATAAAGTACTATCCCCAAAGTGAAGTGATAAACCATAGCTTGCTCAATGTCCAAAACCGTACATGAGCAAATCCAGTAAGCAAGCTGTAAAGATCCAAGCTAAGCTCCAATATTCCCACCCTGAGGACCTGGGGGGGAACGGAAGAAAGGAGGCGAAAGAAAACAGGTCAGTCAAAAAGATTGGTAAGCCCTACTACTATCTGTCCATGAACTAGTAAAGTTAACTGGTATGAGAAGCTGAGATGAACATAAGAATAACAACATACTAGCATGGTGATTAACTAACGAGATAGATAAAGGTGTCATCGCATAATCAAGGTTAAGTTTTGCACCACGGGTGTACTAGCATTCTAACATGTCAAGTAAAAACAAGAATTGATCCCTTGGCCCAAGTTTGGCCCAATATCATGAGATGACCTAAATCAAGGTCCAACTACACGGTCTAGTTGATCGGCACCCTATAAGCCTAACTCGTCAAGTGTCGGTGTCATACGGCCCAAACATGCAATGCAGTTAAACTGCGCTAGGTCCACCCTAGGGTGTATCAAGTCCTAGGGTGTCAACCTCGGACACCAATCAAGTATGCACAATCTAGATCTACTGGTACCCGTGCCTGATTCTCCAACTCCGAACTATGAGCACGACCATAGTCCGCCTGGACCTACACCGGCATACCTACTCAGCCGTCGTTTTGGTCGCTTACATGTCAGCCCAGTAATCGTGCCCCACCCTAGCCTAGTCCTAGGGTCTTATGATACTATCAAGAGGGTTACTGCTGAAAAGGACCACGCAACTAGGGTTTCCTTAACGGGTTAAATGTGGTTAACCCGATCCAAACGTGGATTAAATTGGTTAAGTTTACCCAAGATTCATGACTTAACCCCGATTAACCCATCAAGCCCAAATTGATTAAGTATTAAGTGGACCATGACTTAACCCTAATCAGGAGGCATTAATTAATTAACTTAATGTGCTTTAACCTCTCACATTAGACTTTGTTGTGGTTACTAGTTAAGCCGGGCGGGTACGGGTTGCTTTACACCACAACTTGGTCTAACCTCGGGTTCGAGCACAACTTGACCAACTTCTCACATTGGGTCCTATTGTTTGTAGCCACTAGTTAAGCCGGGCGGATCCGGGTAGATTTATGCTACAAACTCAACCCAACCGCGAGTTGGCCACACTCATATTTTCTAAGTGTCATGTCCATTATGTTTCCAAAACATAATTACAAGTTAACATATCACGTTATGTTATAAAAACCATGTTTATGTCATAATGTTACCCAACCCCAACATAACCCCATCGTTTACATAATCGCATCAACGCAATAAGGACAAAATAGGGAACTTGGCATAATCATGACAAAAAGGTGTTGAAGCCACAAGTTTAACATGGTGGCATATGAAATGTACATATGTTCATATACTTGCATATTGCATCATTAGGCTTCAAAAGCATGCATAAAACCAAACTTAGCATATGAGTGATACATGGTGATAAATGACATGTAGAAGTTGCTAGAAGTTCGCATTTAGCCTCCCATGCAAGTTATCATAAGGGATATGATAACTTTCATGTTGCCAAAATGCAACCTTTAATATAAAGC
Source organism: Allium sativum (assembly GCA_030737875.1). Lineage (NCBI taxonomy): Eukaryota > Viridiplantae > Streptophyta > Magnoliopsida > Asparagales > Amaryllidaceae > Allium > Allium sativum. The sequence continues at coordinate 746,621,637 of CM060921.1, forward strand.
TTGGAGCTTTATGCTCACAACATCAAGTTTAACTTGTATAACATGATATCATGTGTATAATGATCAACCAAAACTTGCATAACATAGCAATATGTGTCATACATAATGATTAAACCAACTTGCATAGCATAATGATCAACCAAACTTGCATATCATAATGATCAACCAAACTTTCATATCATAATGATCAACCCCAAACTTGCATCATTCATTTAACTTTAGAGTTCAATAAAAAGAAAGTAGAAAAGGGCTTACAATGCTATGAAGACACAAATGAATATTTATTATAAAGATTGAGACGAAGCCCTTATGCAAGCAGCAAAATATGAAAGCCCCAATTGAAAAACCCTTGCGCCAAATCAATAAAAATCCTTGCTTTGAAATAGAAATGTTGCAACTTGACTTGAATGCAAACTAAGAACAATCATACAAGTTTGAAAGCACTTGTATGAACTCACAATCTCTCATAGAAATAAACTTAGGAATTTTAGTATGAGAGTGGAGGCCATGAGAGGAACCAATTTGACATAGTTTAGTTGTAGGATTGAATAATGGTGATTTAGGCTAGGTTTAGGGGTCTTTTTATAGAGGATTAGGATAGTATTAGCCATAGGATTAACCCTAGATTCAATCAGAGCCATCAAATCCCGTCACTAACCAACAAAACAGGTCAAAACAGCCAGAATGGTGCACCAGATTGCCTGGGTCCGACCAGGCAGGTCGACCCCCAGGTCGACCCTGGGGTCGACTCCCCAGTCGACCTGGGGGGGAGGTCGACTCCCAAGTCGATCCCCAGGTTGACCCCCTGGGTCTGGCAGGAATTTTCCCGCCACTTCTGAAAATTGAAATTTTTGAATCTGTTTTGAAATTTGAATTTTTCGTGAAACTTCGCGAGGCCATATCTCGGTCATACGGACTCCGATTTTCGAAAACTCGGACTCTATTTCGCGTATTTTTCCGAGACGAACGCAATGGCATAGCACGTTTCCCTTGATTTAGATTTTACAGTTTAATTCTGCCTTGATTTATGTTATAACATGTTATTCAAAAAAAATACGGGTTGTTACATTCTCCCCTCCTTAAATGATTTCGTCCCCGAAATCTCCAAGTTAGGAAGAACGTATCCTACCATCCATCATCCATCTGTAGGATCAATAATAACCCTAGAGGGGGGGTGAATAGGGTTTTTAAACACTAAATAAAAATAAATTCAGAAATAAAATGCAGAAAGAAAATCACACGCAAAAATACCCAGCTTCGGCAAACTGTGCCTACTGCTGCCTATCTAAGATTTCTACTTGGAGATACAAACAGATCCCGCTTACAATCCTATGTAAACTTGCAACTCCTGCTCCTGTCTGACCCTAAGCTAAAAATCCTAGACTGGCCTGTGTATCCTAGACCAGATTTTCCTAGACCACAATCCAGCAATCTGTGATCCTAGTTTTACAAGAAACTAGAAAACAATTACAAAGGGGAATTCAAAAGAAGACAAATTTAAACACCCCCTTTATAAAAGAAACTTGGCTTGACCAAGTAAACTAGGCCGGCTCTTTTTGTTTATCCATTCCTTGTTTCAGACCGACCTCTTTCTTCTGGAAATAAAAAAGAATGGCGGCTCTCAAAAAAAAAGGAAACTAGGGTTTCCTCTGTCGTTCCCAAATCAAATCGCAAATTGATGGTTTTAAAAAATTCTGAAGCTTGAATTCTTAGGTGCACTCTCGTCGATTGATTTGGCAGTGGTTGCGACCGAAAAACAATTGGGTAATTTCTGATTTGAATTGCTTTTCTGTTCTCTGAAATTTTGTGTGTTCTTATGATCCTCTATCGATGATGAAGTGTGTGTTTATATAGGGGTTTAGAACCCTAATCTCTGATTTCGCTGTGAAAACTTTCCCCTTTTGATTATTGGAATATTCGGACCCGAATTGAATGCGTGTTCCTCCTTTGAAATCGCCTTGAAAAATTCTTGTTTCACCTTGTATTTTTGAGATGAAGGATTTTCTGTTTCTTCTTTGCTTGCGAGATTTGCTCGATGAAAATTGTGAACTTGGACATATTGTTGGTCTTCAAAGAATTTGCTGAGTTGTGTAAATTGATTTTTCCCTGAAATCTTTGAATGGTTTGCTCGGCTTTTAATTTGTCCCTGATTCTTGTGGCTTCCAATTTTGATTATCATTGATGGACTTGGCTTGATTTTTGTTCGTCATAAAAACCTGAATCCTGCTGTGATTTTGCTTGACAAAGAAAACTTGCTTTTTAATCCCAGAAATGTATCTTTAAAAAAAAAGGAAAGAAATGATTTTTCCTTCTTGAAATTATTCTGTAATTTCTTGCCAGTTGATTGTTCCCATGATTTTAAAAACACGAACTTCTTGTTTTAAAAAATAAGGAAACATATAATTGTTTTTCTTTTTACTTTAAATGTCTGGAAACATTTTCTCCAAAAAAAAATTCTGGAAACAATTTTGAATTAGAGAAATTATTGTAGTGTTCCTGAAACTATTTAAAGTCCTGCCAAATTCATCACAAATGCACATATTTGCCTTTTGCCAAACAAGACATCTTTTCTTTGATTGAATTTTGAATATTTTAGGCAAAGAATCTTTTTGTCTAAAATCATACACTTCTGTAAATTCTTCATAAAAACAATCTCGTCCATTTTGTGAGAAACATTCTGAAATGTATACACGAACTTGAGGCTTTGACAAGTTGTCTCGACCAATATATGTTGAGTTGTCCAATTGTTGCACTTTTGACTTTTGGTTTTGAAAAACTTGCCACTTACATTGTTGCTGAACTCATTTCCTGCAAGTTGAACTTGACTGACCAGAAATATACTGATGCCTTATGTTTGCTGACTTGGCATATATGAACACAATCCAGATTTGATTTGAGTTCCACACTTTGTACATGTGTATGCACACTTGCACCATCCATTTGTATATGCTGAAGTCTGACTTGAACTGTCTTGTTAGCTGCGCTATGCATTTGACTTTGATCACCTATTTGCTGTTAAGTTTGTGCACACTTTTGATGTTCTGAAAAACTTTGTTAAACTTGAGTTCTGCTTTGTTTAGTGCTTGACATTGTGTCTTTTGCTCGATCAGTTTGGTTTGACAGTTCTGAAGTCTTGAACATGTTGTAGCTCCACTTTGTATTGCTTTGCTTTGATTGTTATTTGAGGTTGCATCACCATCTTGAATCTTTTTGTCTGTTGTGTACACCATGCTGAGATGATTTCACACTGTTTTTGAGTTTGCTGATGTATACCTTCTTTTCTCTTTTGATTTTTATCTTGTCTTTTGATCCTGAAACAAAAGAAACAAAAAACAAACAGCAGTCAAACTGTACTGTGTTGAGGTTGGTCAGAAACAGTTGATTCTGATCAGCAAACCAATATGGTTATGGCGTGGCTGTTCAAGTCTGAAATATGATGAGAAAAACACACAGAAAACTGCGACAAATAGAGAATCAATCAAACAGTAAAATTTTATTTATCCAGTGTTTATTTTAGTTCCAGCGTACTGTGTGTATCTTCTTTTGTGACAGGTTTCAGGATGATGCACTAGGAGCTTGGGACAGTTAGAGTGAGCACAACAAGATTAAACCAGCAAGAACAGATGTATATGTAGTGTAGACATTTGAACTGAATTTATTTGTAATTGAAAAGGATATGTAGTAAATGAGAGTATGTAATTGTTTTGTGGAATAAAAATATATTATTGGAAGACAAAAACTCGTGTAAATTTCCTGTATTTTGTGTAAAGCATCATCAACCAATAATACTGATTATTCCACCATCAAACACATCAGTAAAAATCTATTTGTTATCATCAAACAAAAAATCATATATTTAACAAACTCCCCCTTTTGATGATGACAAACAGACTTAAGATTTTTGAGGATGACAGGACAGGATGTGTTTGAAATGAACTCCCCCTATATTTGTGCTCCCCCTATCAGTTATAAACAGACATAAAATAAGAAATTGGGAAAAAAATAGAAAGTAATTAAATGCTTAGCATTAATGGCAAAATAAAATCTATAGATGTCTGTAAACAACACAAAATCTTAACTCCTTCTCCCCCTTTGTAATCATCAAAAGATGAACAGTTCTGAACATTTTCAAAGGATATGGAATGTAGTGAGAAAACAAGTCACTTGACAGAATCAGAGTCAGAAATCCCCAAACAATCAAATAAAAATCATAATAATTCGTAAAAATAGGAACATATTTCACAAATCAGAGAATGAAGGTATTATTATTATTGTTGTATATATATATATATATATATATATATTAATTCAAGAGCACACTAACCACGCATAACCAGAACTTGGATTTTTAAATGGGATTAGTTGCAACATGAAAAAAAAATCTCATGACCATGCATGACCAGAGCTTGGATTTTTAAATGAGGTCAAAGAAATTATTAGTGTATAATTTTTATAATAAATGATAGAAGGATGATAGAGACAGAGATGTATGTGAAAAAAGTTCCTAATTTACTCATATTATAAAGAATATTCAATCACATCAGAGTTGCAGACAAACTTTCAACCATCTCATATTCTGAAATCTTACATAGTCACAATTTTATCAAAAAATGTCCAAACGAAAAACTGTTCTTTTCTTGATGGTTTGAAGATTGGATTACTTGTCAGAAAATGATATTGATAACAGAACATCTCAAGAGAAAATTTACCCAAAAATGCGAAGAGATTAATTTATTTCTATTATTCCCAACTCCAAACGCAATCTGCAAAATCTTTCTTCGGGAAGAGGTTTTGTGAAAATATCAGCCAGTTGAGATTCAGTTGGAATAAATTCAATACAAACGTCTTCACTGATAATATGATCTCTAAGAAAGTGGTGTCGTACATCAATGTGTTTTGTGCGTGAGTGATGTACAGGATTATTTGATAAATCAATTGCACTCTTACTATCACACTTTAAAGGAACTCGTTTATAGCAAAGTCCAAAGTCAGATAGAGTCTGCATCATCCATAAAATCTGTGCACAACAACTTCCTAAAGCAATATATTCAGCCTCAGTGGTGGATAAAGCAACACAATTTTGTTTACGACTTGACCATGAGACAAGTGAATGACCTAGCATGAAACAAGTTCCACTAGTACTCTTCCTATCAGTGAGTGAGCCAGCATAATCAGCATCGGTAAACCCAACTAAATTAAAGTTATCACAAGAAGGATACCATAAACCAAGATTTGATGTGTGTACCAAATATCTCATAATTCGTTTTGTGGCTTTTAAATGAGATTCTTTTGGATTAGATTGAAAACGAGCACACAAACAAACAGAAAACATAATATCGGGTCTAGAAGCAGAAAGATAAAGAAGTGAACCGATAATACCGCGATATTTTTTCGGGTCAACAGCAACACCTTTTTCATCTTTGTCAAGTTTGGTTGTTGGACTCATTGGTGTTTTCATCGGTTTTGCATCTTCAACTCCAAATTTCTTCAGTAACTCCATCACATACTTTGTTTGAGAGATAAAGATACCTTTGCTGCTCCGTTTGATTTGAAAGCCAAGAAAATATTTCAGTTCTCCCACCAAGCTCATCTCAAATTTGTTCTGCATCACTTTTTCAAAATTTTCACACAAGACATCATTAGTAGCACCGTATATGATATCATCAACATAGATTTGAACAATCGAAAAATCATCACCGTCATGTGAAAGAAACAGAGTCGTGTCAGCACACCCCTTTTTAAAGCCGTTTTCCAAAAGATAAGTACAGAGACAGTCATACCAAGCTCGAGGAGCTTGCTTAAGGCCATACAATGCTTTTTCTAATTTATACACATGGTTTGGAAAATCATGACTCTCAAAACCAGGGGGTTGTTCAACATAAACCTCTTCTTTTATTTCTCCATTCAGAAAAGCACTTTTCACATCCATTTGTTTCAGTTTAAATCCTTTAAAACAAGCAAAGCTCAACAATATTCTAATTGCTTCTAACCTAGCAACTGGGGCAAATGTTTCATCAAAGTCAATGCCTTCGATCTGATTGTACCCCTTAGCAACCAACCTAGCTTTGTTTCTAATTACATTTCCAAACTCATCAAGTTTATTTTTAAACACCCATTTGGTTCCAACTACTGGATAGTCTTTTGGCTTAGGTACCAAGTTCCAGACTTTGTTTCTCTCAAACTGGTTAAGTTCTTCTTGCATAGCTAACAACCAAAATTCATCATTAAGAGCAATATCATAAGAACCTGGTTCTATTTCAGATACAAAAGCATTATGAATACAAAAAGTACAAACATCCTCATTGAAAGAGGAACGTGTACGAACACCAGCTGTTGGGCTTCCAATTACCAAATCTAGAGGATGATTGGGCTTGAATTTCAGTCTTTCAACATTTGCTGCTGCTTCAGTGGCTTTTTCGTTGCTTGCCTCAACATCGTTGTTTTCTTGTTCAACTTCTTGTGCACCACCATCATCTTTATCTTCTTCAGAGATCATATCCACATCTGTTTCATTGAACTTTACATTGACGGTTTCCACAATTGTTCTTGATTGTTTATTGAAGATTCTGTAAGCTTGGCTTCTTGAGGAATAACCCAAGAAAATCCCATCAATCGTTTTTGGCTCAAATTTCCCAAGCTGTTCTCCTGTGTTCAAAATATAACAAGGACGTCCAAACACTCTAAAGTACGAAATGTTAGGCTTTTTGTCAGACCAAAGTTCATATGACGTTTTATTAAGTATTGGTCTAATCATAACTCTATTCATTACATAGCATGAAGTATTTACTGCCTCAGCCCAGAAGATTTGAGGCAAATTATATTCACATAACATAGATCTAGCCATTTCTTGTAATGTACGATTTTTCCTTTCAACCACCCCATTTTGTTGAGGTGTTCGAGGAGCGGAAAACTCATGTTTAAAACCATTTTCTTCACAAAGTTTTTCAAAGTCTAAATTTTCAAATTCACCTCTATGATCACTTCTCAAGGTTTTAATTGAAACCCCTTTTTCATTTTGAACAAGTTTTGAAAATTTTGAAAAATAATCAAAAACTTCAGACTTTTTGGCTAGAAAGTAAACCCATGCAAATCTAGAGTAATCAACCAATACATAACAATAACGTTTACCATTTAAACTAGCAATGTCAGTAGGTCCAAACAAATCCATATGAATCAATTCAAGCACACGTGACGTACTAACAACATTTTTTGGACGAAAAGATGAGCGACTAAGTTTTCCCACAGTACAGGCTTTACACACTTTGTTATTTTTGAATTTCTGATGAGGCAAACCTCTGACAAGTTCGTTTGTTTCCAGTCTTTTAAGAAGACCCATACTTGCATGTGCCAGCCTTCTGTGCCATAGAATTGCCTCCTCTTCCGTTGCTATCAAGCACCTAGAGACAGTTACATCATCGAAGGAGAGTGTGTAGACATTTCCAATTCTTTTCCCTGTAAAAACAACCTTTCCAGAGGATATTTCTATGATTTTGCAAACATTACTATCAAACACAACATTCATTCCTTTATCACAGTGTTGACTGATAGAGATAAGATTGTGAAATAGATTATCAACATATAAAACATCGGTTAAGACAAAAATACTGTTACCTACTTTTCCTTTACCAATAATTTTACCTTTGCTGTTGTCACCTAGAGTCACATTCCCACCTTTATGTTTTTCAAGGCTAAGGAACAGTCTTTTGTCTCCTGTCATATGTCTGGAGCAACCTGAATCCAAATACCATTTCTGTTGCTCCTTAGCCCGCCAACATACCTACACATATAAAGAAGAGGATGACCCAGAGAATCTTCTAGGTCCAAGCATATCAGTAGTAGAAAAATGATAATCATAAGATTCTTTTGGCACCCAGATTTGATTTTTACTTTTAATTGTGCTCCAATTATTATGATAATTGTGTGCCAAGTATTTAGGAACCCAAACCTTTTTGAACTTTTGAATCTTGTTGCAGTTTTCATGGCTGTGACCAATTTCTCCACATTTTACACATTTGGGAAAGATACCTCTTCCTTTAACATTGTCAATTTTAGTCATTTTTTCTTGTATCTTTCCAAAGCCAAGTCCTTTTCTATTATTTGCAAACAGTTGATTTCCAAGCAACATGTTAAAAGATGTTTGACCAATTGAGAATTTATTCAAAGCAACTTCAAGATCTTGAACTCTTGTTCTTAAGATTGTGTTCTCATTCTTAAGTGAAGTGTAATTCATTCTTTTAGTGTCATCTTCTTTTAGAGTCAGATTTACTTTTTCAAGATTCTTCATGGTGCACTTGAGTGTTGAGAGTTCTAGGTTCACAGCCTTACAAATTTCACAATCTAGATTGTTGTTTTTTGAAACGTTTTCAAGTTCAAATTTCAATTTCTTATTATTGTGAATAAGATCAAGGTTTTTTGCCTTCAGTTTTTCTGCTTCTGATTCTAATGCGTCAATAATTTCAGAAAGATGTTTACACATTAAAACTAGATCGTTATAATGGTATACCTCAGTGGTTTCTTTGTTGGCATCTTCTAGATCTGACTTTGCCATGAAGCACAGGTTGCTTTCCTCCTCACTGCTGTCTGAACCTTCTTCTCCTTCCTCATCATCCCAAGTTATAGCAAAAGCTTTCTTCTTCTTCTTGTTTCTTTGAAGAAGTGGACAGTTTGGCTTTATGTGTCCCGGCTTTTGACAGTTGTAGCAGAGTGGTTCCTCTTCTGAATTGTTGGTTTTTGGTTTATTTCTACGAGGTTTGAATTTCTTCCACTTCGTGAGTTGTCTGACTGCCATGGCAAGTTGTTCAATAGGATCTTCACCATCGCTGGTAACGGTGTTGGACAGAGCTATTGATTTCTTCTTCAGATCTGAGTTGTTGCGATCTTCTCTTGCTTTTAGCTCCATTTCATACGTCATGTGGTTCCCGATAAGCTCTTCCATGCTCAGCTTACTCAGATCTTTAGATTCTTGAATGGCTGTGACTTTTGCTTCAAAGTTCATTAGCAGAACACGCAGAATTTTTCTCACAAGTTCTACTTCTGTAGAGACCTTTCCAAGAGCTCTAGCATTGTAGACCAGCACAGAGAAGCGACCATACATGTCCTTGATGCTCTCGTCCTTCTGCATGATGAAGTTTTCGTATTCATTGCTGAACATGGCAAGACGGGATTCTTTAACCTGTGAAGTTCCTTCGTGTGTGACTTCCAGAGTATGCCAAATTTCCTGGGCTGTATTACAATGAGAAATTCTGTTATATTCTGTTTTATCAAGAGCACAAATCAGAGCATTCATGGCTTTAGAATCTATAGAGTATAGTTTCTTATCATTTGCATCCCACCTACTTTTTGGTTTAGGTGTTACAGTTCCATTAACAGTTTCAGTAGGAGGTTTATATCCAGTTTCAATGATATCCCATACATCATAATCAACAGAAACAAGATAGATTTTCATCCTAGCTTTCCAATACGCGTAATCACCACCATTGAACATGGGTGGTCTAGCAATAGATTGACCTTCTGAAAAAGCATTGTTCATTGAAGTCATGATTCTATGGTTACACGCCTGCTCTGATACCAATTGTAGGATCAATAATAACCCTAAAGGGGGGGTGAATAGGGTTTTTAAACACTAAATAAAAATAAATTCAGAAAGAAAATGCAGAAAGAAAATCACACGCAAAAATACCCAGCTTCGGCAAACTGTGCCTACTGCTGCCTATCTAAGATTTCTACTAGGAGATACAAACAGATCCCGCTTACAATCCTATGTAAACTTGCAACTCCTGCTCCTGTCTGACCCTAAGCTTAAAATCCTAGACTGGCCTGTGTATCCTAGACCAGATTTTCCTAGACCACAATCCAGCAATCTGTGATCCTAGTTTTACAAGAAACTAGAAAAAGAAATTTTAACATAAACAAATTACACCAACAATTACAAAGGGGAATTCAAAAGAAGACAAATTTAAACACCCCCCTTTATAAAAGAAACTTGGCTTGACCAAGTAAACTAGGCCGGCTCTTTTTGTTTATCCATTCCTTGTTTCAGACCGACCTCTTTCTTCTGGAAATAAAAAAGAATGGCGGCTCTCAAAAAAAAGGAAACTAGGGTTTCCTCTGTCGTTCCCAAATCAAATCGCAAATTGATGGTTTTAAAAAATTCTGAAGCTTGAATTCTTAGGTGCACTCTCGTCGATTGATTTGGCAGTGGTTGCGACCGAAAAACAATTGGGTAATTTCTGATTTGAATTGCTTTTCTGTTCTCTGAAATTTTGTGTGTTCTTATGATCCTCTGTCGATGATGAAGTGTGTGTTTATATAGGGGTTTAGAACCCTAATCTCTGATTTCGCTGTGAAAACTTTCCCCTTTTGATTATTGGAATATTCGGACCCGAATTGAATGCTGTTCCTCCTTTGAAATCGCCTTGAAAAATTCTTGTTTCACCTTGTATTTTTGAGATGAAGGATTTTCTGTTGTGAACTTGGACATATTGTTGGTCTTCAAAGAATTTGCTGAGTTGTGTAAATTGATTTTTCCCTGAAATCTTTGAATGGTTTGCTCGGCTTTTAATTTGTCCCTGATTCTTGTGGCTTCCAATTTTGATTATCATTGATGGACTTGGCTTGATTTTTGTTCGTCATATAAACCTGAATCCTGCTGTGATTTTGCTTAACAAAGAAAACTTGCTTTTAAATCCCAGAAATGTATCTTTAAAAAAAAAAGGAAAGAAATGATTTTTCCTTCTTGAAATTATTCTGTAATTTTTTGCCAGTTGATTGTTCCCATGATTTTAAAAACACGAACTTCTTGTTTTAAAAAATAAGGAAACATATAATTGTTTTTCTTTTTACTTTAAATGTCTGGAAACATTTTCTCCAAAAAAAAATTCTGGAAACAATTTTGAATTAGAGAAATTATTGTAGTATTCCTGAAACTATTTAAAGTCCTGCCAAATTCATCACAAATGCACATATTTGCCTTTTGCCAAACAAGACATCTTTTCTTTGATTGAATTTTGAATATTTTAGGCAAAGAATCTTTTTGTCTAAAATCATACACTTCTGTAAATTCTTCATAAAAACAATCTCGTCCATTTTGTGAGAAATATTCTGAAATGTATACACGAACTTGAGGCTTTGACAAGTTGTCTCGACCAATATATGTTGAGTTGTCCAATTGTTGCACTTTTGACTTTTGGTTTTGAAAAACTTGCCACTTACATTGTTGCTGAACTCATTTCCTGCAAATTGAACTTGACTGACCAGAAATATACTGATGCCTTATGTTTGCTGACTTGGCATATATGAACACAATCCAGATTTGATTTGAGTTCCACACTTTGTACATGTGTATGCACACTTGCACCATCCATTTGTATATGCTGAAGTCTGACTTGAACTGTCTTGTTAGCTGCGCCATGCATTTGACTTTGATCACCTATTTTCTGTTAAGTTTGTGCACACTTTTGATGTTCTGAAAAACTTTGTTAAACTTGAGTTCTGCTTTGTTTAGTGCTTGACATTGTGTCTTTTGCTCGATCACTTTGGTTTGACAGTTCTGAAGTCTTGAACATGCTGTAACTCCACTTTGTATTGCTTTGCTTTGATTGTTATTTGAGGTTGCATCACCATCTTGAATCTTTTTGTCTGTTGGGTACACCATGCTGAGATGATTTCACACTGTTTTTGAGTTTGCTGATGTATACCTTCTTTTCTCTTTTGATTTTTATCTTGTCTTTTGATCCTGAAACAAAAGAAACAAAAAACAAACAGCAGTCAAACTGTACTGTGTTGAGGCTGGTCAGAAACAGTTGATTCTGATCAGCAAACCAGTATGGTTATGGCGTGGCTGTTCAAGTCTGAAATATGATGAGAAAAACACACAGAAAACTGAGACAAATAGAGAATCAATCAAACAGTAAAATTTTATTTGTCCAGTGTTTATTTTAGTTCCAGCGTACTGTGTGTATCTTCTTTTGTGACAGGTTTCAGGATGATGCACTAGGAGCTTGGGACAGTTAGAGTGAACAAAACAAGATTAAACCAGCAAGAACAGATGTATATGTAGTATAGACATTTGAACTGAATTTATTTGTAATTGAAAAGGATATGTAGTAAGTGAGAGTATGTAATTGTTTTGTGGAATAAAAATATATTATTGGAAGACAAAAACACGTGTAAATTTCCTGTATTTTGTGTAAAGCATCATCAACCAATAATACTAATTATTCCACCATCAAACACATCAGTAAAAATCTATTTGTTATCATCAAACAAAAAATCATATATTCAACACCATCTACTCAAAACATCATCCACGTGCAGTCATTGTCCTTAAAGGATTCTAAATGTTGTATGATCATATGCAAAGGTGTGTGTATATGTACTTATCTAATGCAAAAATCAGGCGGTTACTGATACAGTAAACCTCCTTAATGCAAAGTATGTTAGTGAAATGAGTCCATATGTATGCAATTTCCTAACATAATTCATAATATCTATATGAGTGCACATAACATTCATCCATATGCAACATCCACGTGATAGCATAACAAGTTTCATCCATGAATAAGTATAAGCACTCATGCATATGCAACATGAAAGTGTGTGAGCCGATCTTAGTGCCTAACGTGTAGCATGCATCCACGAGTATCCACGTGCAAACACTTGCAACCACTTGCAACCATCAAGCATAACATGTTTCAAATACATGTTTCATCCAAAGGGTTTCTACCCAAGGTCCTCATGACAAGCTTAACGAGATAATAAGATAACAGGATAAACACGGATAAAAGGAAGATATGCTAATTAGGAAAGAGGTCGAGAATGTACCCTCAAAAAGAAATGGATAAAGCCCACGCATCTTCTCCTCGGTTTCCCAAGTTGCGTCTTCCTCTGCTTCACTCCATTGCACCTTAACAAGCTTAACTTCTTTGCTTCTTAGCTTCTTGATCTCCATTCCCAAGATACGAATCAGAGCTTTTCTCAAGGTTGCTTCTTTCTCTACCTCAATGTCATCAAGAATGCTTGGTTCAACCACCTCAGCGGATTCATGTAGGCACTTTCGGAGATGCGAGACATGAAAAACATTATGCACTCCGGCTAGCTTTTCGGGCAATTCCACCTTATAGGCCATCTTTACAATCCTCTCTGTGATAGGGAAAGATCCTACGAACCTTGGTGCCAGCTTCCCCACTGCTCCAAAACGTACCACATTACGCAAAGGAGAAACCTTCACGAAAACCATGTCTCCCACTTCGAATTCCAAATCTGCCCTTCGCTTGTCAGCATAGGATTTCTGTCTATCTTGGGCCGCTTTCATCCTTCTTCTCACTAATTCAACTTTCTCGGATGTGTCTCGTATCATATCGGGCCCAAGTATAAGTCTATCTGTTGTCTCCCACCAACAAGATGGTGACCTACACGGCCTCCCATATAAAGCTTCAAATGGTGCCATCCCTATGCTGGCTTGATAGCTATCATTATAAGCAAACTCTACAAAAGGAAGGTGGTCTTCCCAAGTACCACCGAAGTCGAGAACACAAAGCCTCAAGAGGTCTTCTAGCACTCTATTCACCCTTTCGGTTTGGCCATCCGTCTGGGGTTGATAGGCTGTACTCAAATTCAATCGCGTACCCATCGCTTCTTGCAAACTGTTCCAGAACTGGCTAGTGAAAATTGGGTCACGATCGCTAACTATGCTAGAAGGAACTCCATGCAACCGCACTATTTCTCGAAGATAAATAGATGCCAGCCCTGATGCGGTCCTCTTGCTCTTTACTGGGATGAAGTGAGCACTTTTCGTAAGTCTGTCAACTATGACCAATATGCTCGTGTTCCCTTTTCTTGACCTAGGCAATCCATCCACAAAATCCATAGAAATACTCTCCCACTTCCATTGCGGGACCTCCAATGGATGTAATAGCCCACCTGGTTTCTTTGACTCGGCCTTCACTTGTTGGCACACCATGCACTTTGAAACATACTCGGCCACATCTTTCTTCATTCCATCCCAAAAGAAAATGCGCTTCATGTCCCTATACATCTTGTTCCCTTCAGGATGTATAGTCATCTTCGAGTGATGCGCTTCTTCAAGAACTCTATGGACTAAATCTCCCACTCGAGGAACACATAATCTCCCATCACGCCTTAGCCATCCTTTATCATCAATAGTATATCTGGCCAGGTGACTAGACGTCTCACCACGAACCAACTTGTCCACGACCTCGACTATCTGTGGATCTTCCTTCTGCGAAGCCCCAACTTGTTCAAGAAGTGTGGGTCTAAGCTCAAGGGATGCTAACGAACCTGTCATCGACTCAACAGCCGTCGTGAAATCAAAGTTTGCCAAGAATTCCAAGTTCTTCATCTCAATGAACAAGGGGCTCAAAGTCAATCTCCTTCTGCTTAGTGCATCCGCCACAACATTACCCTTGTCAGGGGTATAAGCTATCTCGAAGTCATAAGATGCCAAAAATTCCATCCACCTTTGCTGCCATAGATTCAGATCTTTTTGCGAGAAGAGATATTTGAGTGACTTGTGATCAGTATACAACTCAAACCTTTCGCCTAGAAGATAGTGGCGCCAGGATTTGAGTGCAAAGACGATCGCCGCTAACTCCAAATCATGAGTGGGATAGTTCTTCTCATGAACTTTAAGTTGCCTACCCCCATAACATATCACTCTTCCCTCTTGCATCAGAACAGCTCCTAACCCCGTGCCACATGCATCTGTGTACACGGTAAACATCTTACCACTATCGGGTAATGCCAAAACTGGAGCTCAGGTAAGGGCTCTTTTGAGCTTTTGAAAAGCAAGCTCACACTCCAAGTCCCATGCAAAGACTAAGTTCTTCTTCGTCAACTTAGTAAGAGGGGCCGAAATCTTAGCGAAGTCCCTGATGAACTTCCTATAGTAACCCGCCAGACCGAGAAAGCTTCTTACTTCGGTTGCATTCCTAGGAGTCTTCCAGTCTTGAACCACAACCACTTTCGCGGGATCCACCGCTATGCCTTTCTTAGAAACTATATGCCCAAGAAACTGAACTTCCCTTCTCCAGAAATGACATTTGGAGAACTTGGCTTTCAACTGATGTGCTCTAAGCGTATCCATCACTTCCTTCAGATGTCTAGCATGCTCTTCCTCATCCTTTGAGAAGATCAGAATATCATCCACGAAGACGACCACGAACTTGTTAAGGAACTCCCTGAACACCCTACTCATCAAATCTACGAAGTAGGCGGGTGCATTAGTCAATCCGAATGGCATGACAAGCCATTCAAAGAATCCATCTGGAGTCCTGAACGCAGTTTTATCAATGCTATCCTCAGCCACTCTAAGCTGATGGAATCAGGTGGCTAGATCGAGCTGAGAGAAAACAGAAGCACCAACCAGCTGATCAAAGAGATCATCAATCCTCGGTAACGGGTGCCTATTCTTCTTTGTCAGCTTGTTCAACTCTCGATAATCAACACATAGACGAAGCGAACCATCCGCCTTAGTAGCGAATACCACCAGAGCACCCCATTCAGAAATGCTTCGTCTAATAAAACCCTTCTCAAGCAGCTCCTTGATTTTCTTACTGAGCTCTCTCCTTTCACGTGGGGCCATGTGCCTAACAGGCAATGATACTGGCTTGGCATTATCAACTAGATAAATGCGGAAATCTATCTCTCGTTTAGGGGGTAACCCCCTAACTTCTTCAAAGACATCAGGATAGTCTCGGACCACCCTTACAGATTGCAGATCATCGATGGACGAGTCGAGAGATTCAAGATAATATAACATGATGGGACCTCTAGGGTTACAAGAAATTTCTAAGGTATTACCAAGGCGAGTCATGAGCCTCACCACCCTATGTTCACAATCGAGAATGACTCCATAACTGGACAACCAATCCATGCCCAAGATCAGCCCATATCCCGTGAACCCGAGAACATAAGCATTACACGTGAATTCTACAGTCAAGATAGAAATCTTCAAATCCACACAAATCATAGATTGATGGGCGGAACCCCCAATTGGATTTGAAACACAAACGGGATCCTCAACTGGGCTAGTACTTAGGTACAAACTTTCAACAATGTCAGAAGAGATAAAACTATGCGATGCGCCAGAATCAAATAAGGTGCGAACAGGATAATTAGAAATATAAACAAGACTTTCTACAGAAATACTACCTCGATCCTGAACTGGAGCAGCGTTGAGAGCATGCACTTGCCCTCCAGAAGGTCCTGCACGCTGATTCTGCCCTTGCCCTTGCTTCTTGGGGCAATCCTTGCTAAAATGTCCAGCCTCTCCACAATGAAAGCATTCGCCCGTCTTCCTCTTCTTCTTTCTACAGTCTTTAGCTATGTGCCCAACAATCCCGCAGTAGTTGCATTTTCTTGGGTCCTTTGCCTTGGCCTTGTTGCCCTTGTTGTTCTTGTTGTTTTTGTTGTTCTGATTACTCTGATTTCCTCCCCACTTGGAGTCTGACTTCTTGGCTTGAGTCTCATTAGCCTTGACTTCCATCTTGGCATTCTTATCGTCTCCTTGAAGCAATGCCATGTCTACTAGGCCTTCGAAAGTGGCCCCCATAGGTATATGAGATAGGGCTAAACCTTGTAATGGCTCATTCAACCCTCGTGCAAAGCGTAAAGCCTTCTTCTGGGGAGTATTAATCATGTCCAAACCGAATCGGGCGAGCTTGTTAAACTCATTCACGTACTCCCTCACTGTCATGTCTCCTTGCTTCAAGGATATAAACTTCTCCAATTGCAAATTCGCCTCAGCTGATGATAGAAACTTAAGCCCAAATCTTGTCCTAAAGTCGGCCCAAGTCTCTATAGGCCTCGTAGCATTGGTGACCTCCCACCAATAAGCAGCTTCTTCTTTTAATAACCATGCTGCCAATAAAACCCTTCTATGATCTTGCACATCAAAGATGGCGAAGAGATCTTTAGTTTCTTTCAACCAATTTCTTGCCTCCACAAAAGTCTCCGTTCCAATAAAGTTCTTGCCACCCATCGCCTTAAAGTCTTTGCAAATCTTAGCGAAATCTGCTTGTGGATTCTGAGGAGGAGGAGGAGGAGGAGGAACCTCAGTTATATTGGGGGTATTTGCTGGGCCTACATCGTTGGCCCTAGCTTCCAAGTACCTCCGGAACCATCCTGGAATGGTCACTCCCTCGGGATAGTTAAGATCGGCCATGCTGAAAAAGGAAAAAGATAGATTCAGAACGAAGAAACGAAGGATAGTGCTATGGCTTTTGGGGAATAGCCTTTTAAAATAACTAGACTTTTCTTGGAAAATACTTAACTGGATTTGAAAATAGTTTTTCAAAAGGTAAGTTTCAAAAACACTTTTGCTCAAATCTTGTAAACCTTATGCTCTGATACCAAATATAACACTCCACCTCCGCCAGGGTAACTCTTGCAAGCACACTAGCTTTGGAGGGGCGTTAAACAAGGTAAACATGCATGCAGATATCACAAGACAGAACATATAAGTAAAACAGAGTAGTAAAGCAGCGGATAAACTTGCATTTCCAAAACCATAGTTAAGTTACAACAAAGTACTTAGTCATTATTTTCCAACAAACAAAGTCTAGAGAAAAGCATAAACTGAAAAACTGAAATATATAAAGTGCTATCCCCAAAGTGAAGTGATAAACCATAGCTAGATCAATGTCCAAAACCGTACATGAGCAAATCCAGTAAGCAAGCTGTAAAGATCCAAGCTAAGCTCCAATGTTCCCACCCTGAGGACCTGGGGGGGACGGAAGAAAGGGGGCGAAAGAAAACAGGTCAGTCAAAAAGACTGGTAAGCCCTACTACTATCTATCCATGAACTAGTAAAGTTAACTGGTATGAGAAGTTGAGATGAACATAAGAATAACAACATACTGGCATGGTGATTAACTAACGAGATAGATAAAGGTGTCATCGCATAATCAAGGTTAAGTTTTGCACCACGGGTGTACTAGCATTCTAACATGTTAAGTAAAAATAAGAATTGATCTCTTGGCCCAAGTTTGGCCTAATATCATGAGACGACCTAAATCAAGGTCCAACTACACGGTCTAGTTGATCGGCTCCCTATAAGCCTAACTCGTCAAGTGTCGGTGTCATACGGCCCAAACATGCAATGTAGTTAAACTGCGCTAGGTCCACCCTAGGGTGTATCAAGTCCTAGGGTGTCAACCTCGGACACCAATCAAGTATGCACAGTCTAGATCTACTGGTACCCGTGCCTGATTCTCCAACTCCGGACTATGTGCACGACCATAGTCCGCCTGGACCTACACCGGCGTACCTACTCAGCCGTCGTTTTGGTCGCTTACATGTCAGCCCAGTAATCGTGCCCCACTCTAGCCTAGTCCTAGGGTCTTATGATACTATCAAGAGGGTTACTGCTGAAAAGGACCATGCAACTAGGGTTTCCTTAACGGGTTAAATGTGGTTAACCCGATCCAAACGTGGATTAAATTGTTTAAGTGCACCCAAGATTCATGACTTAACCCCGATTAACCCATCAAGCCCAAATTGATTAAGTATTAAGTGGACCATGACTTAACCCTAATCAGGAGGCATTAATTAATTAATTTAATGTGCTTTAACCTCTCACATTAGACTTTGTTGTGGTTACTAGTTAAGCCGGGCGGGTCCGGGTAACTTTACACCACAACTTGGTCTAACCTCGGGTTCGAGCACAACATGACCAACTTCTCACATTGGGTCCTATTGTTTGTAGCCACTAGTTAAGCCGGGCGGGTCCGGGTAGATTTATGCTACAAACTCAACCCAACCTCGAGTTGGCCACACTCATATTTTCTAAGTGTCATGTCCATTATGTTTCCAAAACATAATTACAAGTTAACATATCACGTTATGTTATAAAAACCATGTTTATGTCATAATGTTACCCAACCCCAACGTAACCCCATCGTTTACATAATCGCATCAACGCAATAAGGACAAAATAGGGAACTTGGCATAATCATGAAAAAAAGGTGTTGAAGCCAAAAGTTTAACATGGTGGCATATGAAATGTGCATATGTTCATATACTTGCATATTGCATCATTAGGCTTCAAAAGCATGCATAAAATCAAACTTAGCATATGAGTGATACATGGTGATAAATGACATGTAGAAGTTGCTAGAAGTTCGCATTTAGCCTCACATGCAAGTTATCATAAGGGATATGATAACTTTCATGTTGCCAAAATGCAACCTTTAATATAAAGCTTGGAGCTTTATGCTCACAACATCAAGTTTAACTTGCATAACATGATATCATGTGTATAATGATCAACCCAAACTTGCATAACATAGCAACATGTGTCATACATAATGATTAAACCAACTTGCATAGCATAATGATCAACCAAACTTGCATATCATAATGATCAACCAAACTTGCATATCATAATGATCAACCCCAAACTTGCATCATTCATTTAACTTTAGAGTTCAATAAAAAGAAAGTAGAAAAGGGCTTACAATGCTATGAAGACACAAATGAATATTTATTATAAAGATTGAGACGAAGCCCTTATGCAAGCACCAAAATATGAAAGCCCCAATTGAAAAACCCT
This sequence comes from Allium sativum, assembly GCA_030737875.1. Taxonomy (NCBI): domain Eukaryota; kingdom Viridiplantae; phylum Streptophyta; class Magnoliopsida; order Asparagales; family Amaryllidaceae; genus Allium; species Allium sativum. Next base: position 746,641,207 of record CM060921.1, read on the forward strand.
TGCGCCAAATCAATAAAAATCCTTGCTTTAAAATAGAAATGTTGCAACTTGACTTGAATGCAAACTAAGAACACTCATACAAGTTTGAAAGCACTTGTATGAACTCACAATCTCTCATAGAAATAAACTTAGGAATTTTAGTATGAGAGTGGAGGCCATGAGAGGAACCAATTTGACATAGTTTAGTTGTAGGATTGAATAATGTGATTTAGGCTAGGTTTAGGGGTCTTTTTATAGAGGATTAGGATAGTATTAGCCATAGGATTAACCCTAGATTCAATCAGAGCCATCAAATCCCGTCACTAGCCAACAAAACAGGTCAAAACAGCCAGAATGGTGCACCAGGTTGCCTGGATCCGACCAGGCAGGTCGACCATGGGGTCGACTCCCCAGTCGACCTGGGGGGGAGGTCGACTCCCCAGTCGACCCCCAGGTCGACCCCCTGGGTCTGGCGGGAATTTTCCCGCCACTTCTGAAAATTGAAAATTTTGAATCTGTTTTGAAATTTGAATTTTTCGTGAAACTTCGCGAGGCCATATCTCGGTCATACGGACTCCGATTTTCGAAAACTCGGACTCTATTTCGCGTATTTTTCCGAGACGAACGCAATGGCACAGCCCGTTTCCCTTGATTCGGATTTTACAGTTTAATTCTGCCTTGATTTATGTTATAACATGTTATTCAAAAAAATACGGGTTGTTACAACCACCGTCTTCATTGTCGACTTATCGTCGAATCAATTATTTAGAATGGGTATAAAACCGACCTTTCCGAATAATTCACGTATCTTATAATCAAGTGCTATAAAAACACAATATACTGCTCATTCCAATCCAGAATATTCTTTTATTCAAATATTCTTTTCAAAATTTAAAACAAATTAAGGTTTTCCAAACCAGTTGGGATTAGCGAACCTTACCGAAGTAATCATTTTATTTTATTTCCCAATCTCAAGCTATTCATCCCATGGAGCAAAACTGGTAATACTCCATATCTAACACCACGGTATTATCGGTAAAATTAATTACCATTTCATGTTCAAATCTAATTAGAGATTTAACTATCGCTTGGAATAAAACTAGTGATGCTCCATTTTCGATTATTTCCCAAATTTGATAATTTTAAATTATCACATTCTCATTTCAATCTAATTAAAGATTCATTAAAACTCCAGTTAGTTTTACTCTTCCAACAATCATTAGTTAATAACTATTTAACTTTGGAAACACAAACATGCCACATCGACAATCTACTCCGTACCATTTATTTCTGTCGATATATAACCTCTAAGCTCATACGTCTCAGAGAAGGGTGTTAAGAAAGAGAATGAATTCTCCGCCACCAAACAGATATACATTTAGAAGAGATCAACTATACGGCTTGAAATACAATGTTAGACATGTAATCCTGTCTTTAACTGGGTTAAAGAACCAATGTCATTTAAAACACAGTTCACGATAAACCCAAAATAACATTCTATTCATTATGGAATTTTCATGGAAAACAGATCAATGCATAATCGATATCAATTTCCGTATCCGACTAATAATATAAATGGAATAACAACAAAGCCTTTTAAATTCCATATATATTAACAGTCTTCCTCCATAGAACTCACTTCGATTATTACCAAATTGAATTCCATTCAACTCCAACTTAATATATTAAATTGGAAAACTTTACTTGGGAAAATTCCCACTAAATCTTAATAAAAGATTTATATATTCCAAATCACATTTCACTGTTAATTGGGTTAAAGAACGAATGTCATTAAAAAACACAGTTCATAATAAACCCAATTCACATTCCCTTTTTATTCCAATTACTAAATATTACTGGAAACTCTAATAATCTAAATTGAAAGATTTATTCTTTTCACACAGGGTTTAAGAATAGTGTTATTGAAGACACCATTCACGACACACCCAAAATCCAGTTCTTTTATTTAATTCCAATTTAATATATTAAATTGGAAAGCTTCACTAAATCTTAATTAAAAGATTTATTCTTTTCTCAATTGTGTTTAAGAACAGTGTTATTTAAGATGCCATTCACGACAAAACCAAAATCCAGCTTAATATTAACTACAAAGCTCCGAATAGAAATTATATCGGCTCATATTCAATATCAAATTCTGAAACTAACGGATATCGTTTGGAAATAACGATATCTGTATCTTCCGAATTCCAATAACAATACCTGTAAAACCACGGAATCCAATATCGAAATATTCCGAAGATTATTTCCATTCCAGTTTATTTATTGGAAAATTCTAGTTATTTTTAAAACTATTTAAAATTCAATTTATTTCTTTAAAAATATTGGATTATTATAGTTAATAACTAGTTAATTTTGATAAAAATATATTTTAATCTTTACAAACGTGGAATTTTACATCCAATTTCTTTCCAAATCATTTACTATGATTTTACAAAAATTATTAATATTTTAAGTAATTTTATCAAGACCTGTACAGTCGGTTTCTAATAACGGCCGTCGAATTGCATTTATAGCGACATTTTCCAAATTTGATTTGGACATAATTCCAAATCCAACCGTTAGATTTTGGATCTATTATATTCATTGGAAAGCTCTTTTCCATACGAACCCAAAGGTTATGGTTTTAGGAGAATCCAACAAACGGATCTCCCTTAATGTCAATTCGAAGTTAATGGTTGAAATTCGCGAAGGGTCATGGCGTAGCACATTCTATTCAGGCCATTAAATATATAATGTATATATTATATATATTTCATTGATTTCCATTTAAAGCGTATTTTATAAATGTTTATGAATTCGTTTTAAAACAATTCTAACTTCATTTTCAATTTTAAATAAAAATTGAATATTCCATATCATTATAATATTAAAATTATAATATTTTCAAAATATCAGATTTTGAAACCATTTCCTTTTCGATATTCGTTATAAAAATGAATAAAATCGATATAAATGTCATTCCATTAAAATGGCGCATAACTAAACAACACAGCTTCATATATTTCAATATGTTCATGTCCAACCAAAATCGGACATCAAATTCATATTTTAATCCTTTACTGAATATTATTTAAAATACTCGTTATTTTCCAAATTCGAATCAAACCCAATCAGTTACCATATAATTTATTTATATGGATTTCATACCAAACATGTATACAACACCAATCAAAAAGAATCAAGCATCATCCAGAGTGCATCACACAACTGCATAAGCATTAAATATAAATAATTAATGTTTATAACAGTCTGTCAACCTATCGATTGACATACAACTAAACTATTAGGATTAGCGCATGTCAAATATCATCCCAATACCCGTGTGGGGTTTCAACCAACAAATACCGAATATTATTTGTGCAGTTGGGTGATGTGTAAAATTTATCGTCCCAATCCATGTCAGTTGAATGGGTATACATAAACAAATCGTCCATTTGTAAATGAATATTTATTTTCATTTTAGGAGAAGTTATGTCGTTCATATATACGTTAAAAATTATAATTTTAACGATAAAATATTTATTTCAACACATGAATATTTTTAATAGTCCATACATTCAATAAAAATGGTATTTTTATTGTTTAAACATTTTATTCAACACATGGATATTTTATACAGTTCATATACACATTAAAAATTATATTTTTAACGAACAAATATTTATTTCATAAAAGTGGCATTATAATGGCACGATATTAAAACCGAGCAATGTCTGGCATTACCCCTCTCCTGATACTGGCTCGCGCCATACATAAACCAATTTCAGTCCATTTCACATCCAAATCAAATCCAAACAAATAAATCAATCAATATCCAAATTTCAACAATACAATCCAAATAAACAACTATGGCTTGTACAATAAATAATTTCGAGGGCTTCTAAGCCCCATCTACAACCTAAAATAATTTTTAGCGGTAAAATAATTTAAGTGAGAAAGAGTTTTCATATTGGGATTCACTCCGTCGTGTTTTTCTAACGTTCTGATTCATTGTTATGATTCCAGAATTTACAAACGACCTCCAATCTTCACACCGTCATTTTTTCTAGCTTAAACGCGCCATTCTGGATGACTTTCGTCTAGTGGTCTTTCTTCCGAAAATGCTCCATTTCACCCGAATTCGCGAAAAGACATAATCCGGACAGCAAACTTTGGACGCGTCTTCTGAACAACTCCGCAATCCAAAGTACGACTTCCATGTAGGCAAATTGAAGAGAAAATCATGCTCTTCGACTTTGGCATTGTCGAGTTTTGGCTATAGGGGATCGGTTTGGGAGTTATTGGCTAAAACAGTTCAGGGTGTTAATTGCAACTATGGAAAATATAAAAATTGGGTTTTTATTGAAGAGGGGGGGTCCACAGTGGTCTGAGGTGGCGGAGGAGATGGTGGCTGATGTCTGATGGTCGGGTAGGGGTGGTGCGCCTGAGGCAGAAAGCTAGGGTTGGATAGAGGCGGTGGGTTTTGGGGTGGGCGGTTTAGGTAGGGTTCGGATTTGAAGGGGGGAGAGAGGGAGAAGGCGGCGGCGGTTCAAAGGGAGGCGGCGGTGGAGGCGCCGGAGTAGCAACGCGGCTATGGCCGGTAATGGCGGAATCGATCGTTCTCCACCTTTTTCTTATTTAATCTGTGTTGACCATAAAGGAGAGAGGAGAGGGCAGGTTTATATAATATATATTTAATTATTTTAAATTCCAAAAAGTTAATTTTTTATTCAGACACCAAATCGAACACAACGACTATCGCCCCCAGCCAAATACCCTCATTTCAGATACAATGGGATATGTCCCATAAGCCAATTCAACTATTACGACCAGTTTTCGTCAAAATTAAAATATAATTTAATATAACGTTCAAAATTGGTTTCAACGTACATTTTAAATTATCGGGGCCACATACTGACTCCAAAATTTCCAAAAAAATATGTTTTGCTATGTTTTGACGATACGGTCCTAACAAAACTAATTTCGTCGAATTTGGCGATCGTTTGAAAAATAGTCATTTTCCAGTCGATTAAAATCAAACTGAGAATACCAAACATGTTTAAATTCACCACGCTCACATACTAAATCCAAAAATTATGAAAATTGGAACTTAACAAAAATTTGACATTTTAAATCCAACAAAAGTGGTTTCGTCGAAAACGGAGGTCGTTTGCAAAATGGCTATTTTTAAGGGCTATATATATTATAAACATATAAAAATTCCATAGCGACTATTTTAAATTTTAAACTAAAATAACTTTTAACCCTCATTATGAAATCTGGATTTTTCACATTCGTTAAAAAGATATTATTAAACAGATTCTAATATTTCTGGTTTTACTGAAATCCAATTCATTTCGAATCCAGTACATCCATTTGAAATTTGAAATCGAATTTTCCAACTACCGCGCCATTTCAGGCTCTTTTTATAATTAAAATAAATTTATACATTTTAACTTCCATTAAAATAAATTTTTATTCGTTATTATTTAAAATAAATCGTTTTAAATATTCAAAATCCATAAAAATAGCTAGAATAAAAATTTTAAATTGCTTCTGAAAATCCGGGTTGTTACAATCTCCCCCACTTAAAATCTTTTCATCCTCGAAATGGAACAGAGATGAAAGTTGTTTAACTAACCAACTCAAATTTCATTCTGGCTCTCATTCTTCAACTTTTCAGCTTCTTAGAATTTTCAAATTCCTCAAAAATTTGGCTAACACGTAAAATTTTCGATTTTTTTTGTCATAACCTCCTTTGTGCGGGGACACCTTTAAAACCGAAAATTGCCTCACCGGGCCCTCATCGATTCAAAAGAAAAAGAAAAGGCCAAGCGGCTTGCTAATCGGCTCATAAAATCATCAAAACCCAAGAAGACAGTAAACATGTACCTATTTGTCGGGCATACAATTTTATTCCTCTTCTTAGCTTCCCTGCTATGACATGTTCAATGTATATACATGTATATGCGTGCCATTCTACTCAATTTTCAATTTAGTTTAATATTTGATTCGATTTGGCTTAATTCATCTTTCATTCACATGTTGGTTCAAATGAATAATCACACAACACAATCATCAATCAATTAGTTGCTTAGCTTTTCAAACACATAACTTTAATACATAGTCAAAAATCATATTTTTAGTGTAAATTCACAACAATAAACCCTATCTGGTTTTGGTTCTCACACTACTCAATTGGAAATATATACATATCCCACTTTTGAAACTCGAACATAAATTGCTGACGATGCAGCTACTATCATCAGAATCATCTCCGAGCGACTAGAGTGTGATTCTATATCCATCCAGTATATTTGAGACTTCGAATATAAGTTCATGACGCGTATATGCAAAATCTTCATATACTAGACAGTCCAAATTCAATATAAAATAAATATTCAAATACGTATAATAGTGTTTAAAAATTCAAAACAAAATTCATTTTTATTTTTAATAAATAATACTCTTCCAACTCATTCTAGGATACTACTGATCGCATCTCAAACAGGTCATTCTCATTGGATATTACTAATCCAATACCTGATGAATTCTTTCGTTTGGTTCTAATATGTCTTGTTCTCGAGCTTTGTAAACCAAGATCTGATACCAAATTGAAACGACCAAAACTTCCCTGTAAGGGAAAGCCCTGATTGAGTTGAGAACATGAAAAATCAGAACACAACCGACAGAACATTCCATTGTTATTACAATAACTTACATCAGAGTACAAGAATATAATAGAGTATGAATAAATATTATACATCAGAAATATATCAGAGATTTAAATTACATTAGCAGTGGAAAAAATTATACATAACACAATTGAAAGAAATACACGAACACAAAACTTTCCGAATATAGCTCTAGCTATAAATCCAGAATCTTGGTAAAGAAATATTTGCAAAAAAACCCAACTACTAGCTGCCCATGTGGAAAATAGGGGCACCCAGGGTTTAGGTTAGAACAATAAACTCCAAGTCAGTCATGTGACTGGTGTGAGAACTAAAACAGTTATTTAAAACTTTACTTTTAAAAATAAAGAAAATCAAGGGACCACGCAGTATAACACGGAATGGGTTTTCTCCCAAGAATACCAGTGCATAAAACAAATAACGCAAAGCTTTTTGGAAAAATGAAGCTATTATAAGACTCAGGTCATATCACACAGTGCAACGCAAGCCAGAGGATAGAGTTTTCCCTTATAATAGCCAAACATTCTTGGTACGTTTAAAACAAATAATTTTGATATTACAATAAGTATATAGTGTCAAAATCACTTCAAATATAAATGTATCAGTCATAGATGGCATGGCATCCTATGCTACTATGTTGCTATACTAGGCTATACAATCAAAACTGCACGATGTCGTATTGGAAGTTGGATTCCATCTGTGAACCAAGGCAAGGGATCGTCCTTCCGATTCGAGACAATCTAGCCTACCATGTCTCAGGATTCAGTCGCAACTGCACCTAGAGTGTCAGGGCTGATCCACACTTACGTTAGTGGATTATAATTCCTGAACAATACGGTTCCCTGCCCTATGGGGTGTAATGGTCAGTATGTCGACCATATCATCCATCGGCCACATAGTGACCGATATAACCGAGGCGCCTCGCTATCCATCAAATAATATGCAACATCCAGATGAGTAAAATGTCTGGGCTCCATACCATGACACCACTCCTAGCTAGAAAGAAACGCATGTCCTCCCTGAGGTCCTCTCCCGTTTCTGGCTCACACGGGGTGTGAGGCTCGCGAATTAACGTTATACCCAAAGATATGCCATTTAAAGTCGTGCTTTGACCGTCAACCACAAGGCCCTGCTTTTCAACAAAAACCTTGATCATTTGCATCTCAGCATGCCACACTGACAATTCACGACATGCGACTGACGTCTATCGATATGTAACCTCTAAGCTCATACGTCTCAGAGAAGGGTGTTAAGCAAGAGAATAAATTCTCTGCCACCAAACAGATATATATTTAATAGAGATCAATCAACACAAAATAAAATCTAATGTCAGAGACACATCCGTTTACTAGTTCGTTCTGGGTCTGAAGGAAACCGGAGGCACCTTATTCCTCGTCCCATATGTCCAATACAGGAGAGAGGTCCTCGCATATCCAGTCGATCTCCAAGTACGTCTAGACGATCACCATTTATTACCTTGTCTTGGGTGTAGATTCCAATCAAGACATCAGTAATCATCCAAACAATGTTAAGAACTCCGGTCTTCTACCACCGTCTTCATCGTCAACTTATCGTCGAATCAATTATTTAGAATGGGTACAAACCCGGCCTTTCTGAATAATTCACGTATCTTGTAATCAAGTTATATAAAAACACAACATACTCCTCATTCCTATCCAGAATATTATTTTAACAATTTAAACCGAATTAAGGTTTTTCAAACTAGTCGGGATTAGCGAACCTTACCGAAGTAATCATTTATTTTTATTTCTCAATCCTAACCTATTCATTCCATAGAGCAAAACTGGTAATACCCCATATCTAACCCCACGGTATTATCGGTAAAATTAATTACCATTTCACGTTCAAATCTAATTAAAGATTTAACTATCACTTTGAGCAAAACTGGTGATACTCTATTTTCGATCATTTCCCAAATTTGATAATTTTACATTATCACATTCTCGTTTCAATCTAATTAAAGATTCATCAAAACTCCAATTAGTTTTATTCTTCCAACCATCCTTAGTTAATGATTATTTAACGTTGTAAAACATGTCACATCGACAATCTACTCCGTACCATTGATTTTTGCCGATACATAACCTCTAAGCTCATCTGTCTCAGGGAAGGGTGTTAAGCAAGAGAATAAATTCTCCATCACCAAACAAATATACTTTTAGCAGAGACCAACAATACGCTTCTAAATACAATGTTAGACATGTAATCCTATATTTAACTAGGTTAAAGAACTAATGTCAATTAAAACACAATTCACGATAAATACAAAATCGCATTCCATTAATTATTGACTTTTCACAGAAAACAGATCAATATATAATCGATATCAATTTCCTTATTGTAATAATAATATAAATGGAATATCGACAAAGCCTTTTAAATTCCATATATATTAACAGTCTTCCTCCACAGAAGCTCACTTCGACTATTACCAAATCGAATTCCATTCAATTCCAATTTAATATATCAAATTGGAAAACTTAACTTAGGAAAAATCCCACTAAATCTTAATAGAAGATTTATATATTCCAAATCACATTTCATTGTAAATTGGGTTAATGAACGAATGTCATTAAGAACACAGTTCACAATAAACCCAATTCACATTCCATTTTATTCCGGTTACTTAATATAACTGGAAACTCTAATAATCTTCATTAAAAGATTTATTCTTTTCACACGGGGTTTAAGAACAGTGATATTGAAGACACATTCACGACAAACCCAAAATCCAATTCTTTTATTCAATTCCATTTTAATATATTAAATTGGAAAACTTCACCAAATCTTAAGTAAAAGATTTGTTTTTTTCTCAACTGGGTTTAAGAATAGTGTTATTTAAGATGTCGTCCATGACAAACCCAAAATCCAATTTAATATTAAATACAAGGCTCTGAATAGAAATTATATCAGCTTATATTCAATATCAAATTCTGAACCTAACGGATATCGTATTTGAAACAATGATATCTAAATCTTCCAAATTCCCATAACAATACCCGTATATACATGGAATCCAATATCGAAATATTCCAAAGATTATTTCCATTCCAATTTGTCTATTAGAAAATTTAGGTTATTTTTAAAACCATTTCAAATCCAATTTATTTCTTTAAAAATATTGGATTATTATTCTAGTTAATAACTAGTTCATTCTGATAAAAATATATTTTTATCTTTACAAACATGGAATTTTTCATCCAAATTCCTTCCAAATCATTTATTATGATTTTACACAAATTATTGATATTTTTAATAATTTTATCAAGGCCCGTACAGTCAGTTTCCAATAACGGCCACCGAACTGCATTAACAACGACCTTTTCCAAATTTGATTTAGATATAATTCCAAATCCAATTGTTAGATTTCAAATCTCTTATACTCAGTAGAAATATATTTTCGGTACGAACCCAGCGGTTCCGATTTTGGGATAATCTGACGGTCGGATCTCCCGTTATGTCAATTCGAAGTCAATGGTCGAAATTCGCGAACGGTCGCGGCGTGGCGCGTTCTATTCAAGCCATTAAATATGTGTATAATATATGTATTATATATATTTCGTAGATTTCCAAACGTATTTTATAAATCGTTTATAAATTTGTTTTAAAACGATTCAAACTTCATTTTCAATTTCAAATCAAAATTGAATATTCCATATCATCATAACATTAAAATGATAATATTTTCTAAATATCAGATTTTGAAATCATTTCCTTTTCGATATTCATTATAAAAATGATTAAAATCGATATAAATATCGTTCGCGTTAAAATGGTGCATAACTAAACAACACGGCTTCATATATTTCAATATGTTCGTGTCTATCCAAAATTGGGCATCAAATTCACATTTTAATCCTTTACTGAACAAAATATTCGTTATTTTAAAATATTCGTTATATTTCAAATTGGAATCAGACCCAACTAGTTACCACATAATTTATTTATATGGATTTCATACCGCACATGTATACAACACCAGTCAAAGCCAATCAACCATCATCCAAAGTGCATCACACAACTGCATAAGCGTTAAATATAAATAATTAACGCTTACAACAGTCTGTCAACCTATCGATTGACATACAACTAAACTATTGGGATTAGTGCATGCCAAATATCATCCCAATACCCGTGTAGGGTTTCAACCAACAAATACTGATATTATTTGTGTAGTTGGGCGATGGGTAAAATTTATCGTCCCAATCCATTTCAGTTAAATGGGTGTACATAAACAAAACATTTGATTTGTAAATGAATATTTACTTTCATTTCAGGGGAATTTATGCCCTTCATATATACGTTAAAAAATATATTTTTAACGATAAAATATTTATTTCAACACATGGATATTTTTAATAGTCCATACATTCAATAAAATGGTATTTTTATTATTCAAACATTTTATTCAACACATGAATATTTTATACAGTTCATATACACATAAAAAATTATAATTTTAACGAATAAATATTTATTTCAGAAAATTTCGGCATTATAGCGGCGCGATATTAAAACCGGAGTAATGTCATTACCCCTCTCCTGATACTGGCTCGCGCCATACACAAACCAATTTCAATCAATTTCACATCCAAATCAAATCCAAACAAATAAATCGATCAATATTCAAATTTCCACAATTCAATCCAAACAAATAACTATTATTTGTACAATATATAGTGTCGAGGGCTTTTAAACCCCGTCTGCAACCTAAAATATTTTTTAACTGTAAAAAAATTTAAATGAGGCATTCTCACATTGAGATCTACTCCTCCGTGCTTTTCTGACGTTCTGATTCACTGTTCTAATTCCAAAATTTGTAGACGAGCTCCCATCTTCACGCCGTCGTTTTTTCTAGCTCAAACGCGTCATTCAGGACGACTTTCGCCTTGTGCCTTTCTTCTGAAAATGCTCCATTTCACCGGAATTCGCAAAAAGACATAATCCGGACAATAGAATTTGGACGCGTTTTCTGAACAACTCCGCAATCCCAAGTCTGACTTACATATAGCCAAATTGAAGAGAAAAACGTGCTCTTCGATTTTACTGTTGCGGAGTTTTGGCCATAAGGGCTTGATTTGGGAGTTATTGGCTAAAGTAGTTCAGGGTGTTAATTGCAAATATGGAAAATATAAAAATTGGGTTTTAATTGAAGAGAGGGGGTCCACAGTGGTCTGAGGTGGCGGCTGACGTCTGGTAGTCGGATGGGGGTGGTGCGCCTGAGGCGACGGCTAGGGTAGGACAGAGGCGTTGGGTTTGGGGTGGGCGGCTTAGCTAGGGTTCGGATTTGAAGGGGGAGAGAGGGAGAAGGCGGCGGTGGTACGAAAGGGGGGCGGCGGTGGAAATGAGCGGCGGCGTGGCTGTGGCAGGTGGCAACAGAATCGATTGTTCTCCCCTTTTTTAATATGCGTTGACCATAAAGGAGAGAGGAGAGAGTAGGTTTATATAATACATGCATATATATATACATATTTAATTATTTTAAATTCCAAAAAGTTAAATTTTTATTCAAACTCCAAATCGAGCCCAATGACTATTGCCCATAGCCAAATACCCCCGAACACAATGGGATATGTCCCATAAGCCAATTCGACTGTTATAATCAGTTTTCATCAAAATTAAAATATAATTTAATACAACGTTCAAAATTTATTTCAACGTATATTTTAAATTACCAGGGCCACATACTAACTCCAAAAATTTCAGAAAAATATATCTAGCTATTTTTTGACGATACGGTCCTAACAAAACTAATTTCGTCAATGGTCATTTTCCAGTCGATTTAAATCAAATTGGAATTACCAAACACGTTTAAATTCACCACACTCACATATTAACTCCAAAAAGTATTAAAACTGGAATCTAGCAATAATTTGATGTTCCGGACCCAACAAAAGTAGTTTCATCGAAAACGGAGGTCGTTTCCAAAATGGCTATTTTTAAGGGCTATATGTATTATAAATATATAAATTCCATAATGACTATTTTAAACTTTAAACTAGACATAACTTTTAATCCTTGTTATGAAATCTAGATTTTTAACATTCGTTAGAAAGATATAATTAAGTAGATTCAAATATTACCGGTTTTGCTGAAATCCGATTTATTTAGAACCTTGTACATTCATTTGAAATTTAAAATCGAATTTTCAAACTACCGCGCCATTTCAGGCTCGTTTTATAATAAAAAATAAATTTAAACTTTCTAACTTCGATTAAAATAAATTTTTAGTCGTTATTATTTAAAATAAATCATTTTAAATATTCAAAATCCATAAAAATAGCTAAAATAAAAATTTTAAATTGGTTCTGAAAATTCGGGTTGTTACAATCTCCTTATCCCCATTGTTTTAGGTGTATAAAACAATAGAAATGTTGTCCTATTTATAGCCTACTACCAACGAATCTCGCTTAGAAACAAGTCCAGGTTTAGGGTATGGACCTGGATGGATTTGGGGTGGGTCGACGCTGGGGTCAACCCTAGGGTCGACACCCCCTTGTGTGGCTCGACCCCCATGGGGAATGGGTCGACCGCAACGGGTCAAATTCCCGCGTGCCTTCCCGCTCTTCGATTTTTTATTTATTTTGAATTCTGGGCTAGTTTTATATATATATATATATTACTTATGTGTATACAGACTTCAAACCTTAATATCTTCTTCGTACGATGTCCGTTTTACACAAACTCAGAGTCTGTCTCAAGCAAAATTCCAAGACGAACGCAATGGTATAGTCTGTTTCCCTTAATTACCAATATTTAATTAAGTATTCTTTTATTTTATCTTTATAGTATTCTTTAAAATTACGGGGTGTCACATTCTCCCCTACTTAAAGGATTATGTCCACGGAATCTCCAAGTTAAGAAGAATGTATATCCTAACATCCATCAACCATCTACTTGTCCACTAATCACGACATCCATTTTCCTTAGAAGATTTCAAATGCATATATGAACATATGCAATAGTGTGTGTGTATGTCCTTACACTAATGTGAAAAATCAGGCGGTCGACTGCTTCAGTTGACCTCCTTAATGCAATTTATGTTCGTGTCATGTAAACAAGATGTATGCAAATAATCCTATAACATGTAAGTTCTATGTGGGTGTGCAATCATTCATCCAAATGCAACATCCATATGATGATACACCCATTTTCATCCATAAAAATTTTAAAATGCACACACATCCATATGCAGTATGTAGTACTGAGCCGACCTAGTGCCTAATGTGTGTATATGCATCCATGGGCAACCACCAGCAAACATTTGCATCCACCTACATCCATCAAACATAACATGTTTCAAGCACATGTTTACAACCATTGGTTTTCTAACTAAAGGTCGAAGATATTATCGATAGGATATAGACGAACGATAGAAACAAGTACAGATAAAAGTTTGGAAAAAAAGCTAAGAACATACCCTTGAAATGAAAAGGGTACTGAGCGCGAATCTTGTCTTCAATCTTCCAAGTCGCATCCTCTTTTTCTTCTCCGCATTGAACTTTCATCAACTTAACCTCTCAATTGTGGAGCTTCCTAACCTCTGATCCAAGTATATGTGTAGGAACTCGTCTAATTGTTGCCTCCTTTTCTACCTCTACCTCCTCAAGCATGCTCGGCTCAACTACTTCTGTTGTATCATGTAGACACTTTCGCAAATGAGAAATGTGGAAAACACCATGCACAGCCACCAATCTCCCCAGTAGCTTTACTCTATATGTCATTTGACTAATCCTTTCTGTTATGGGAAATGGCCCTACAAACCTTGGAGCCAATTTCCCTGCAGATCCAAAGCGGACCACATTCCTCAAAGGATATAACTTGATGAAAACCATGTCTCCCACCTCAAACTCAATATCAGTCCTTCTCTTATCTGCGTAGGACTTCTGCCTGCCCTGAGCTACCTTCATGCGTCTACGGATAAGCTCAATCTTTTTTGAAGTCTCTCTAATCATCTCAAGTCCAAGTAGAAGCCTATCTGTGGACTCCCACTAACAAGTCAGTGATCTACAGGGTCATCCATATAATGCCTCGAATGGTGTCATGCCAATACTAGCCTGAAAACTGTTGTTGTAGGCGAACACCACCAACGGAAGATGCTCTTCCCAAGTCCCTCCGAAGTCTAGGATACACAGCCTCAAAAGATGCTTAAGGACTCTATTCACCCTCTCAGTCTGCCCATCGGTCTGAGGGTGATATGCGGTGCTCAAACATAACTGCGTACAAAGTGTCTCTTACAAGCTCTGCCAGAACTCACTGGTAAAGATGGGATCACGATCACTCACTATGCAGGAAGGTACTCCATGTAGTCGGACTATCTCACGAAGATAAACTGATGCCAAACATGTTGTCATTCTCTTACTCTTAACAGGAATGAAACGAGTGTTCTTAATAAGCTTGTCTAATATAACCCAGATGCTGGTATTGCCCTTCCTTGATCTAGGTAAACCATCAATGAAATCCATAGAGACGCTCTCCCACTTCCACTGTGGGACCTCTAAAGGGTGCAGTAACCCGCCAGGCTTTTTCTGTTCAGCTTTGACTTTTTGCATATCAAATAGTGAGCTACGAATTCTGCTACATCTTTCTTCATCCCAACCCAAAAGAATACCCTCTACATATCTCTATACATCTATCGCCACCCGGATGGATAGTCATTCTAGAACGGTGGGCTTCCTCAAGGATTGTCTTCAACAGACTCCCAACTCGGGGACCACAAAGCCTTCCATCCCTCCTAGCCACCTTTTATCATTCGTAAAGTATCTGCTCAGGTGACTAAAAGTCTCTCTTCTGCTGGGCCTATCCAAAATGTCTGCTATATGTGGGTCCTCTCGTTATGAAGATCCTATCTGATCCAAAAGAGTAGGTCGCACCACTAACGATGCCAACAAACCAGGTGTAAGATCCGTAGAAGGCCTAAAATCGAAGGTCGATATATACTCTAAGCTCTGCCTCTCTATGAATTGAGGACTCAAGGTCATCCTCTACCTACTCAACGCGTCCGCCACCGCATTACCCTTGCCCGGGGTATAAGAAATCTCAAAGTCATCAAACATTAGGAACTCCATCCATCTCTGTTGTCTCAAATTGAGATCCTTCTGCGAGAACAGATACTTGAGAGATTTATTGTCCATGTATAACTCTAACCTCTCTCCAAGTAGATAATGTCGCCAAGACTTAAGTGCGAACACTATAGCATCCAATTCCAAATAGTGAGTGGGGTAGTTTTTCTCTTGAACCTTCAACTATCTACTCCCACAGCATGCTACCCCTCCCTCTTGCATCAAAACGGCACTGATTCCTGTACCACATGCATCAGTGTACACTGTGAACACCTTGCTCCCATCAGGAAATATCGGAACTAGAGATGTTGTTAGAGCCCTCTTTAATCATTGAAAAGCATCCTCACAATCAAAGTTCTAAGCGAAGGTCGGATTCTTCTTCGTCAGTCTGGTGAGTGGGGCCAATATCCTCGCGAAGCCTTTAATAAACTTCCTATAATAGCCCGCTAAACCAAGAAAACTTCTCACCTCCGTTGCATTCTTTGGAGCTTTCCAAGCTTGAACTGCAACTACTTTTGCGGGATCCACTGCTATCCCTTCCTTGGAAATCACATGCCCTAAAAATCTCACTTCCTTCCTACAAAAGTGGCACTTGGAGAATTACGCCTTAAGCTGGTGTGTTCTGAGAGTCGTTAAGACCTCCCCTAATTGCAGGGCATGCACTTCTTCGTTCTTCAAGAAAATCAAGATGTAATCAACAAAGACCATAACAAATTTATTCAGAATCTCCCTGAACACCCTACTCACCAGATCCACAAAATATGTGGGTGCATTAGTCAACCCAAAAGCCATGACTAATCACTCAAAGAAATCATCTGGAGTCCTGAAAATAGTCTTATCTATACTGTCATCGACTACTCTTAACTGATGAAATCCCGTAGCCAAATCTAACTACGAGAAAACAGATGCACCAACAAGCTGGTCAAATAGATCGTCAATCCTCGGGAGTGGGTGCCAATTCTTCTTAGTGAGCTTGTTCAACTCCCTGTATTCAACGCATAAGCAAAGCGAGCCATCCGCCTTAGTTGCAAAAACGATAGGAGCACCCCATTCCGATATGCTTCATCTAATAAACACTTTCTCAAGTAGCTCCCCTACTTGCTTGGTGAGCTCCCTCCTTTCCCTAGGAACCATGTGGCGCACAGGCAATACAACTAGCTTTGCATTGACCACTAAATATATCCGGAAATCAATCTTATCAATCTTGCATCTAGGAGGTAATCCCCAAACCTCCTCAAAAACATCAGGATACTCATAGACTGCAGACGCAGATCGCAAATCATCTACAGAAGCATCAAGCGATTCTAGGAAACTAAGCATGAAAGACCCCTTAGGGTCACAAGAAATCTTGAGAGTCCTCCCATGGCAAGTCAAAAGTCTAACAACCCTCCATATCATAGTCTAGAATGGCACCATACATGGATAGTCAATCCATCCCTAGAATATAACTGTATCCCATGAAACCAAGAACATATGTGTTGCACTCAAACACGACGCCTAATACAGATACCCTCAAACCATGACAAATCATAGACAAATGAGTCATGCCACCAATGGGGTTTGAGACAACAACGGGATCAGAAAAAAAATACTAGTATTAGGGTGCAGAGACTCAATCATAGAATCAAATATAAAAGAGTGAGAAGCAACAGAATCAAAAAGAGTCCTAACTGGATGATTGGAAAGGGAAATCCATATTTCAATGGAAACTTTCCTACCTCTGTCTGGTCTACTAGCCTCGAGAGCATGCACTTGCCCTCCAGAAGGTCCTATCCTCTGCCCTTGTATTTCTTCTTTGGGCATTCCCTACTATAGTGTTTAGCTTCACCGCAGTTGTAATAATAATTCCTTCTCTTTCTGCAATCCTTGACCACATGACTCAGTCCTCCACAACCATAAAATTTATTCTTATTCTGAGCTTTGTCGTTCTTTCCATCTTTCTTTTGCTGTTCTTTCTTGGGCCATATCTTCTTGTTTTGTGTTTCATCAGTCTTTGCCTCTTTCTTTTTGTCTGTCTCTTCTTCGTTCATCAATGCCATATCAACGAGCTTCAGGAAAGTTGCTCCTGCCAGAATATGAGACATAGCCAGTCCATAGAGGGGTTCATTCAATCCTCTTGCGAACCTCAAAGCTTTCACGTGTTGACTGTTTACCAGCTCCAACCCAAACCTTGCCAATTGGTTAAACTTATGACATACTCTTTGACCTACATGCTTCCTTGCTTAAGGGCCAGAAACCTCTCCATCTGCATACTCTCTTCTACTTGAGAGAGAAACTTCATCTCGAACCTCAGACGAAAATCAACCCAAGTATCTACTGGACGCCCTGCTTTCGGTTCTATGCCTCTTAAAGCCAGTTTCGTATTTCCACAAAGCTTTCAGTTCCACGGAATGGTTTTCCGCCCATAGCACAGAAGTCCTTGCATATCTTAGAGAAATTATCCACTCGCGGAGGAGGAGGAAGAACGGCTATAACTGGGGGAGGAGTGTCTGCTTGGCCTCCGACAGGCGTCGTAGCCTCAAGGTATCTACGGAACCAGGCCGGTATCAGAGCGCCCTCGGGAAGAATCAGTTCCCCAGACATGCTGAAAAGAAAAGAAAAGGGCTCAGACAGAGAATCAAATGATTTTTATATGGCTTTAGGGAATATGTTTTTCAAAAATAGAGCTTTCGTTGAAGACACTTTCTTTTTGAAACCTTTTCGAAAACGATTTTAAAATTCTTTCCGAAGTTGTAACCTTTAGCTTTGATACCAAATGTGACACCCCACGCCCGTTAATATCCCTCTTTATCAGAATGCATTAAGTTTCGTGAAGCGTTATAGGTAAACAAACACAGAATTACACAAGATAGATATAAAATAGCAGCGAAAATATAATATTTTATTTTCCAAAAGAAAATAACGTCGTCCAAACATCCAGTTATAAAATAAGTCTGAAATACTGAAAACTAATTACATCAAATTAAAGTATCCACCTTGTACTAAAACCTTAGGAGTACATAAATACAAATCCATAATCCCCAAAACAGTCATAATAAGGTAGACAGGTAGTCAAAGCGATACATCTAGGCAAAGCAAAGCAAATCCAACTCCAAGTAGAAATAGGAGAGAGAGAAACCTAATCAAGCCTGAGTATTCCCACCCTGAGAACCTGGGAGGAGGGAGGAAGAGAGAGAAAAGGAAACAAAACGGGTCAGACATAAAGTCTGGCGAGTCCAGTGACTTTTAGCATATAAAGAGATAAAAGTAACGAGACAATAAATAAACTGGATGGGGGATAATAGCAGTATATAACAGGTATAAATAGGATGAACAAGGTGAATTATGCTTCTCAAATACTTTCTTTGCACCAATACTCGTATATAACATTAAGTGTTATTCAACTTAACATAAATAGAATGATCCCAACACAGCATAAATGGTAGACTTAGGTGTACATCTAGCAACGGGTTGTACCCAAACAGAATAATACGTATCTAGACAGAATATAATGGGTATTATCCCAAAGAAATAATAAGTACCTAAACAGAACAGATGTAACCTAATTACTACCCCCACGATCGGTTCCCTACCACGTATATACCCTGTCTCGGCCCCATAGTAGGATGTAATATTCCTAAAGTGGCAACCACTAGAAGGACACAGACCTATTTACAGGTGTTATGGAGCCCTATTTTCCCAGATAGACTAGACCCATGCACGCACATGACCCTGTTGGAACACGCCATCAGAACACCCCACCCAAATGAACCTCTTATAATTAGTCTCACTAAGCGTACCCTAACCCCTAACTAGTGGGGGGTCCTCTTTTAATATGATAATGGGTTACTGACTAATATGGGTCCTACAGTACAAATGACACAAGCACCCCTAGACTTGTGTCCCCAATCAAATAGGCTTTACACAGGTTAAGTTTTACACGGGTTAATAGTGTCCCTACAACCCCACGAGATTAACAAGTTTACTTAACCCCCAACAAACCAAACAGAAAACATAGGTGACATATAATTCCATTTTCATATTCCCTTAATCTTTGTATTAATCCTACATGTTTTCGTATTCATACACCCCATATTTCAGTTATATTGCATATTATTAGGTATTCCCCAAACTTGAGTCATATTCATAGTACAGGTTATGCCCCCAAATTACCATTCCCAAATAAACCCAATTTTGTTTACATGCATATTTCAGCGATATCAGCCTAGGCTCGAAGGTAGCCTGACTATAAAAATAAAAAGGAATGAGAGGGGAAGAAGAACAGAAATAGGCATAAATAACAGAAATAGGCATAGAAATAGTCATATAAAAATAACTGAACGAAATAGATGTATTGCAAATTTCATGTCATTATAGCAGATCTGTTTAAATATTAATCAACTTCTTAACATGCATAGGTTTAGATCCAATTTATTAACATGTCGGGATTACTTGTTAAATATTTATATCTAAAAGCAACATGAACTCATAGAGACTGCATCTAAAGAAAAGAGAATAGAATGTTGATGTTGTAACAGAGATTCTTGTATATGTATAAGCCGTTGTTGAAGAGAAAGAGGATAGTTCAATCCGAGCTAAGGCAGCATCTCCTTGTCTCCATTGTTTAGGTGAATAAAACAATAGAAATGTTGTTCTATTTATAGCCTACTACCAACGAATCTCATTCAAAAACAAGTCCAGAATCAGGGTATGGACCAGGATGGATCTGGGGTGGGTCGACACCCCCTTGTGTGGGTCAACCCCCGTGGGGCATGGGTCAAGCTCCAACGGGTCGAATTCCCCCGTGCCTTCCCGCTCTTCGATTTTTGATATATTTTGAATTATGGACCCGTTATATATATATCTTTTACTTATATGTATACAAACTTTAATATCTTCTTCATACGATGTCCGTTTTACGCAAACCCGGAGTCTATCTAAAGCAGAATTCCAAGATGAACATAATTGTGCAGTCCATTTCCCTTAATTACCAGTATTTTATTAAGTATTCATTTAGTGTCCATTTCCCTTAATTACCAATATTTTATTAAGTATTCATTTAGTTTATCCTTATAGCATTCTTTAAAATTACGGGATGTTACATTCTCTCTCTGAAATTTAGTAGAGTATGTGTTACTACCAGATTTCGATATGTAACCAAGTGAGGTGAAGGGGTATCGAGATGAAGCCAACATTAGAACGGAGTCCTACAACCTGCAATGTAACGACCCAGGTTTTCGGCCCCGAAAATCGACATAAATACATTACCATATCTCATGTCGATCCTCCAAACACCAAGAACACTGGAACGTTTATGGGAAGAGGTTAGAGGGTGAGATAAGAAAGAAAGAAATATAAGAATAGAAGAAGAAGAATAATCAACATGACACAGAGTCTCACATAGCAGCGAAAAAAATATATAATATAGAAATAAATCTTTATTGAGAGCTTTAAATAAAACTTACAACATTAGAGTACTTCAACATCGCTGTACAGTTATAACAATCTACCCTTATATACAACACAGTGGAATAATATCATACGTCTGAACTCTTCCAGTCCGCCTTTTCACAGCATTCGATAACCTGAACCTGTACACTCCGGGCTAACCCGAGCATTTACAAAACACCGGGTCAGTCTGGTGAACCAGAGTGAGATAAACTCGCACAGTATTAAGGGTAAATCATCCAATCATGATTTTAAAGTTCAAATTCTTTCCACAAGAAAAGAATAATCGTAAGACCAAATTCACACATAAACACGGATGGCTTTTTCCTTACGATAACCCAAAACAGTTTTGAAAACAATATCTTTTCTGATATTTATAATAATGTCTAAATACAAGTAAATAACAATCTAATGGAACGCTTGCATCTTACGCCCCATATATATAGTATACAATCAAAACCACAGGCACTTATTGGAGATTGGATTCCAAACCTGACAAGGTATGGGACCACCTACCGATCGTGTATCTCTAGAGACGAATACACTGGGTTTAACAAGAACGTCTTGCAACCCGGCCCACACATGACCGACCACTCATTTCTCTTGAGTGTATCGAATGTATATCAGCAACGGTTGGGATCGGCAACTGCCTCCCAAAACGGGACAGCATCGAATACAGATTAAAGAAACAAATGGAATTTCTCTAGATAGGTGATCATACACCCTAATGGGAGCGACTCGCATTGCCATGCTGCCTGCCCGATTTTTGTCATTTCCCGGTTGATGAGGCTTGGGGCTCGAACTTAACTTTAAAACATCTGGTCATCATTCACTTTGAATGCTGCATCGTCATATCCGCCAGATCACACTGATTGACGTCGACAAAAATACTCTAGTTTATTTGGCTAGAGAATAACCATTTCTCCGCCATCAACTATGGTATGTTTGGAGAAACCAATTCATGTAATTCCTTTGGAAATACTCGGTTAGACATCCGTCCATACAAGTCATCCAGGGATAGGATGAGCCGAAGGCACCTTCCTACTGCATCCTGGGAATCACCCTACAGATTAGTAGCGAGAAGTCCTTGGAATCCGTAGATTCCAGTCACGACAGAATCACTGTCGAAATATTTCCGGCCGCTAAACCGGAGAAATTCAAATCAGTAATTCTTACGCCCATGAAGATCAACGGTCTTCCATTGCTCCATCTTCGATAATCTTCTTTCACGTATTCGCTGGTCGGAATGGTTTTCGAATATATATTCGATCCCGGTCTTTCTGTACCAACGATCGTATGGGTTAGGTTTGATAGTCAGTGATTTAACTATCAAATAAATAATTGTGTGGATAACATGAGTGTACCAGTTTAGTACCAACACCAATGGCCTTTTTAATTAAAACGATTAACGATGGTTAATCTCAAATTCTTAAATATTTCAACATTTCAAATATAACATATTTGACGTAAGGTTATTATTTCAAACTATTCCACTTTCATATTTAAGAAAATATCCTATAATCATATTCAATTCATTATTCTAACATCGTTTCGAACTTATTCACTATTTATCTCTCATTATCCATATCGGGTAAACGACTCATCTTATTTCTCCTATTTTACTTAATTCCCATACAAAGTAACATTAATTGACGCTTTACACTTCACTTCCTTTTTATAAACTTTGCTTAATATAACTCTTTCATTATCGATTTCCTTCTTTTACTAAATTTAAACATTTAGCAAACATACTGTCACATTTGCTTAAATTTTCCTCTTTCATTTTGTTACAAAAACTTGGGTTTTGTACAAACCCCGTTCATGAATTTCTTTCACAACGAAACCATATTTCATTTCAACTCCGATTATCTTCCATAATCATTCCCTATTTAAGTAGTAATCTCTTAATTTAAATTAGTGATTCACTTCACCATTAATTACTGTATAATTAATTAACTTATGTATTGGCTAATAAATATTAAATTTTTTTTTTTAAAATCTTATTAAAACTAAACCATTATTTGTTATCCCATCTCGTTGTATCAATTCAAACAATTGGTCTAAAAATCAACTTAGTCAAATAATTTACTTTGCCAATCCAAAATATGATTATCTCATTAACCAGTTCCAAATAATCCTTTATTTAAATTAATTAATTTAAATAAATCCTTTTTTCTTTATCTCTCAAAACGATTATTCGAATCTATCACATTAAGTTAATCTTTGCTTATTCACTTATAACTCTAATACATATCAGGAATTTCCTTTATAAATTCATTTGAAATGAATTATAAACTCAATAATTGAATAAAAAATATTTATTTCCTTTTTCAAACTTTAATTCAAATAATAGATTTAAAAATCTATTCTCAGTTATAAAATAAATTTTATAACTTTATCTTGTCGACCTGAAGGTAGATCGATATTTATAAAACGGTGAATTCATAGGTCATGTATTGCCAATCACTCAACCAATAATACCCATTGGTTTAAACCAAACAAATGGTGAATTTCAGGTCAGTATTTAACCAAACAATCAAAACAATTCAATAATGGTCTCGTAACAGTTTATAACGGCAATTCAATATCAACCACAGCAATCACTCAAAACAATTCATTTATTAAAACACGTTTATATTATAAATGTGACAATAAGGTAACTTACCTAAATTGGAGCCAATCGTTAAAAATAATGATTTGGGTTTCACTGAAATAAAACGACGTTTAATTTCACCAGTTCAAACGATACGTTAATATAAATCATCAATCAGTCAAAACACTAGCAACCATAACACACAAAAATAAAAACCCAACTTACAAAATATAAGCGGGAATTACTGAGTGAGTTTAACTCACCTTTGATTTGAATTCGTCGATAAATTGGCTTGTTTCAGTTAAATTAAATGACGTTTAATTTAACTGAGAAATCCAGCTGCTGTCTGCCCTGCTCAGTTCTTATCCATCGCGTAGTACTCATCTTCAGGGTTCCGATGTTTTTCGTTTCGTCGAATTTTGATCACGTTTGTACTCGAAATCAATATTTGAAATTTATATAAACATATTAAATTAAATAAACCTTTAAACTTTATTAAATATTGGGCCCTACCTTTATCTTGTTCAGTCCAAACCAAAATAGGCTAAACCTGCATCCCTTCTTTTACCCTTAAACCATCTAATCCCCTTTATTGCTTCACAATCTGTAGCCGCCTCAAACATTCCAGAGAAAAAGAAAAGAAATGGAAACCCTTCTGGATCGAAACCTTAGTCCATCGCTTCCACTGCTGACCACCGCGACGCCTGCTGCCTCGGCCTCACCTTCAGTTGCTCCGCCACCCTCCTTCCACTCGATTCAACCCAGACTGAAGCCTCCACCCCCAAAAAGCTAAGTATTTCGATAAAGTTTCAGTTTTTATTTTCTTTTCACTTTGAATTGGTTTTATTTCAACTGTGTTGGTCTCGTTTAGAACCCATCATGTATTTATACTAGCGAACGATCCCTATAAGGTCATTGTCTATCACGAGTTATAACATCTTAGGTTAGATTTTACTGTTCCTAGGTCTTAGGTGTTGTTTCCCTTTTTATTTCAGTCATATGAGATGTGGCAGAACTGTTTGTAATTGATACTTGGTTTATGTGATGTTCAACAGTGAGGGCTATGGATTTGCGATGGATTTTATGTATTGCCTTTGGTCAGAATTGAATTATCTCCTTGTAGATTTGGTGAACTATGTATTGTTAATTCGTATAGTCTTGTCTGCTATTGAATTATTTTAATTTGATTACAGATCTGCATTAGATTCTCCATGTGCAAATTCTGGTCAAATACACATGGATCAGTTGTCCTTGTACAGATTTGGTTTAGCTATTTATTTTGTATCCACATGTCCTATGTTTGAGTTGTCAATTTGTTCATTTCATTTTCAGATTTGAACTGATGTACATATATATACATCAGACAGGATTTTGCACATGATATTTTCTAATTACAGTTGTACATTAGCTGTTTTGATTTTGTTGAATTCATATTTTTTTTCCTGAATATGTATGAATATATATATGCAGATTTGATTGGGTTTTGTGTTGGATTTCTTGGTTGTATGAACACATGTATGAGCCATTTTCCGTCCATTTCAATTTAGAGCTTTTTTGTCATGTAAATATAGATTTTCAGCCCCATTTTAAATATAGTGCAGGATTTGAAAACACATGTATAAAATATACACATACATTGGGTTTCCCATAACAGATTTGATGTAGAAAAAATATCAAAAATTTAGTTTTCTTGTGAATGGTTTGTGTACTGTTTTTATTTGATCTGAGCTGTGCATTTTATTGTTCCCTTGTGGTATTCTCCTATCTTGGAAATCTTTCAGTCTCCTATATTTATACCTATATTCTAGCTACTCATAGCTTTTTTTTTTTTTTTCTTTCTTTTCAGGTGGATTTAGTGGTGAACAATTGTGCTTTCATGGTGACGGCTTAATGGCGTTGTGAGAAGATTTTATTATAGATTTTCTTTCATTTTTATGTATGAAACAGTGATTGAACATTTAGATTTTCTGTATACATATGTTGTTCAACCTTGTAGATTTGATGATGTAAATCACATACTTTTTAACTGTTTTGAAATGTATAAGTTTTGCGATACTTGAATTTTGAATTGAATTTGTTTTGGTCCATTACAGTCAGTTACTAGTTACTTATTTTAATAGTTGATATGCCAATATTGCCAAACAATTTGCATGATTCATAAATTATCTATGTATTAACTAAGCTATCTTAACTAAAATTAGTATCACTGATAGTTGGTACATAATATAATCGGTTCATAGTGTAATTGAAGGGTAGTACACAGTGGTAATTTACCATTCAACTATTTAAATATCATTTAGTATTTTGACTAGTATACTAGTAATATTGATATCAATAGCTCAGATATACTAAAACATAAATTTGAGTTTTGAAAAGCTAATAAGTCAAAAATCCATTTACCAGTCTATTATTGTCAAATAAAAATTATCATATGGTTTCAATATAACCCAGTATAGATTATACAGCACAATATTTACATTTTGAGTTAATTGATATCTAAATTATATCCAAAATTCCTTTAAATTATTTAAATAGATGTTATCGTTTATTAACGAATTCCACAACGACTATTTTAAAATTTTAACTGGACATAACAAACAAATTATAACACGAAATCTCGATTTTTCTCTTTCGTATGAAAAATATAATCAAATCGATTCAAACATTTTTGGTTCCACAGAATTTCGACTTAAAACGAATTCTGTATACTCAGTTGAAGTTCAAAACTAAATTTACGAACTACCGCGCCGTTTCTAGTTCGTTTATAAATATATATAAATTATAACGTTCTGACGTCATTTTAATAACGAATATAATTATATAATTCAATATAAACTACGTTTAAATCGCTCGTTCACATTATACCGCAAATCAACATTTTCCCAATATCCCGAAAATATAACATTATTATATTATTACTATAATTTAAATATTCAAATTAAAATAGTCAAATCCCATTATTTAAACACAAATCAATATTTTAAATAAATAAAATATTTCAAATAAATGGTCAGAAAATACGGGACATTACATGCAAAGCCTACATTCCATACCAAAGCATCGGGAAGAGCACATACCAAAAGCAAGAGGGATAAGATTTGGTCCACATGCTATCGATTAGGGTGGGAATAAACTGCACCGCAATGTGGAAACTACCCAGACCAAACCGCAAAAATGGCGCGGAAAACCGCATTGGATTCTCTCTCTAAAGCTAATATCCCAAACCGAACCGACTCGCAACGATACGGTTTGATTGCGATTTGAACCTTTACCAAACAATATTAAACCAGACCAAACTGCATAGCTACATCGACAATGTTATGATAAAAAATTAACAAACTCCCATCTAACTTTTAATTTAACGATATATATTCTATTTCCAACGTATGTTGTAGTTATATTAATTAAAGATAACACTATGTGTTTTAACCTTCAGGTGACACAACGTCATACAATCGTAAATTATTTGTTGATGGAAGTAATTTTCTTGTTTCATATTTAATACGGGTTCAAACCGGACCAAACCAAAACCGGAGCATATTGCATCAAAACCGAACCGAAACCGAACCGTTTGAAGGTTAGTATAATGGTTTGCATTTTTGATCAACCGTTTGATGCGGTGCGGAACTGGTTTGAGCTTCAAACCACACCGAACCAAAACGCGCCCACTCCTACTATCGATACCAACATAGGGAGCAAGAGCTTGGTACTAATACAAAGAAGATAGCAACAAAACATGGTACCGATAAAAACATACAACAAGAAATTCGGATTGGTATTGGTACCGAACACTGAAAGCCAGAAGTATGTAGTCTGATACCAAAACCAAAAGTCATAAAAGGAAAAGAACGAGACCAAGGTGGGAGCAAGCAAGGTGCTATTGATACCAACAGGTTTGGTATCAATACTGATACTAATGGTAGCGTCAAAGTTATAAAGAAAGAAGCATAAAGATAGTATCCAAAAGCTCTGAAGCAGACCGACACTCGAAAACACAAAGCCAATAGTGGTACTAAGAGCAAAAGGAAGGCATCTACACCAATATACTTGGTGTAGATACACTGCATAGAGGCGACACCGAAATTACAAGCAATATAGAGTTGAGACCGACACCTAGAGCACAAAAACAGGTCGATACTGATGCTGAGTAGCTACTGACTACTGTCAAAGCCAGTAGATCTTGGAACCGGCTTTCTACTGGATCGGAACCAAAGGGGGTCCAAGTTGCCTATAAATAAGACCCCAGGGGTCACATTTTAGGGGTATTTTTCCTCGTTCTCAAATCTTATGTCCATTTCTTAGAGAGAAAACCCTAATTTGTAAATCAATTTGGGGATTTCATTTGTAAACATCTATGTATTCATGCAACCAATCAATATAGAGAGTCTTAACACTTGTCATCTATTCTACTTGTTTTCCTTATTGCTAATTCACGACAAAACCTTGTACTTGGACCTAATTACCAAAATTACCCTTATAAGCCATCTAGCCTTCTACTTTTGCCGAGCGTATAAAACCCTTATCCCAAGGTAACTGTTGGTCCTTGAGTCTCGTAAGCATGATACTCTTCTCTTTTCAAGGATGACTAACTAATCTTCGGTCTTAAAACCTTGATATCTAGGAAGCGGCAAATTAAGTCGAATTTGAAGGAACTAGATAATCCCTAGGTTCCCTTAGGACCACAACCATACTGTATATTTTAGTGTTGACAAAAAATTAAAATTAACATTTTGGCCCTAGAAGGAGGGCCTGAACCTTTGCTCCTTTGGATGACCTACCACATTCCTAGTTATTCCGACCTGATTAGTTAGATATTGAAGAGATACAATAAGAGTCTTCGTCTTTGAACATCAGTGGCCCAGGAATTATTGAAGAATAAACGCTTAAAATGGAAGCCTTACGAATAATGAACAAGGAAAAGGAAGTAGAACTATATAACCCTGACCGTTGGAGCATTACTCCTTTCCACATAGGACCAACCCCTATCTTTGCCTTAAGTGGTTCTACATCAAAGAAATATAACTTGTTTTCTCACATAAAAGAGGCCATCCATGCACAGGCTAAGAGAACTATATTCGAGCAAGGAATAATAAAGGATTCTGGGCACTTTACCTCAAGATAGACTAGGAAAGTTGCACCACAGTCTCAAGATACAATGAAAAAGAAGGAGGATAAAGAAGAAGCAATAAAGCTGAATTAACAAAAGGGCTAAGTTCCAATGTCTAAAGGGAGTCTTTGATTCAAGATTACTTGAAGAATGCAAACTTACCACATCAACTGAGAATATCCACTTTCTAACCAAACATAGGCTTGACTTTTGGCCATCATCAAAGAAGAATCCCAAATATGAAGTAAAGTTGGGAGGGCCTTACTACAACCACCATACGATGAAGGGACATGAAACCAACCAATCACTTCAGAGTTCTTAAAGAAATGATTATCAAGATCTCCAATCAACACCAGTTATACATATATGTAAAGAAAACCTAACCAGTTCTAATAGAGGATTACCTGAATAAAGAATGTTTACATGGTTGGAAGTATGAAAAACTCCTTAAAAATTGGAACCACCTGAAATGGGTGAAGTTACCTACGATGGTAGAAAACCCTTGTCTGCACCAAAATGGAAACGGCAAGGTATCTCCTAAAGGGAGGCGATGTGTAAACCTTCATCCACGCCCAAATCAAAAAGGGCTAGGTTAAAGCATAAAAAGTGTAAGCCTTCATTCCTAGGGCGGAGCAGCTAAAACCCTTACTCCCGCCTACAATGGCCTGGGGAAGGGACCCTTCGGAACAGATTAGCGTAAGCCTTTATCAGTATCAAAATCAGACAGAGCCACGGTAAAGCATCAAAAACCATTATCCGTGCCTATGATGGCTAGACTAAGGCACTTCTTGGAGGGGATGATGTGTAAGCCTCTATCACTGCCTACGATGGGCAGGGTACAGCATCAAAAGAGTAAGTCTTTATCCGTACTATGATTGCCAAGGTAAAGCATCTAAGCCCTTATCACCGCCTACGATGGCCAAGGTAAGGCACCCCTTGGAGGGAGGTCGGGTAAGTTTTGGGCCCTGCTTGAGAAAAGCTATCCAAGCGCACCGGACATACAAAACCAGAGAGTGGCTCACAAGGCTGAAACGGCCAATCAAAGCCCAGTGAGTGGCTGACAAAGCATGTAATGCTCTTCTTTGAAAATCAAACCCGAAATGGGGAACAAAACTATAAATACTAGGTTTCGGATCAGGACTTCTATTATTGCAAGAAGTGAATTTCGAGTTTTCTACTACAAATGTTTGAATCTAGGCTTCAAGACTTCTATTATTGCCAAATATGGATTTCTGATTTTCTATCAAACATCTGAACCTGGATGTCGGTTCAGGACTTCTATTATTGCCAGAAACGGATATCTGATCTTCAAACATAAATGCCTAAATCTAGGCTTCAAGACTTCTACTATTACCATATATGGATTTCTGATCTTCTATGAAATACCTGAATTTGGTTTTCAGTTCGGAACTTCTATATTGCCAGAAGTGGGTTTCTGGTCTTTTATTAAATACTTGAATCTCTCGTTGAAGATGGATTGGGATTAGATGGTCAAGGCAAAATGTCGATGTAACCGTAGGATTCTAGATATTCTATTAGCTTTTTATGAATTGAGTTAAACAATGAATGTTCAACAGTTCATTTGAAAAGTGAGTGAATGTTGCCAAATGCTAAGAAAACAGTGCAACATGTATATGGTTACTCAATGTGATCAGGCACTATGGCCCCTTTCTTCACATAATGTGGGTACAGTCTATCCTGACACTGAATGCGACCATACAGTAATCCCTTTCGTTACATAATGCGACAAAGTATTTCCTAACACTGAATGTGACTACACACTATAACCACTTTCTTTACATAACGTACCTATAGCTTGTAATACGTGGTACAGTCTTTGTAAATAACGTAAATATAATTGGGGCTTTTTAAACTTAGTATTCCTACTTGTTGCAAATGTTCATTTTCTTTTCTAAATTTAAACATAACCTATTGAACAAAAACGTCCACCATTAATTGGTTTTCTTTGGAGGTACTTGCTCTCGTGAAAGCATATATCAAAGCTGATTGCATGCATTATATTATGTTGTGTACGTATGTGGTCGTAAGCCATGAAATATTCTGAAACATGACGATGGAAGGTTACAACAACCATCATAACTGCGCACAATACGTGTATTCAGAAATCCATAAAACATATGACGATTTTGCGAAAGCTTGTAATCGTTACCGCGAGATTAACAACATTGTAGAAGAAGACATTTTCCAAGCAAACCGTTCAACTTTTGATTTGCGTTGCAAAGTAGAATAAAAAATGGAATTTAATGGCCATGAAACATATGAACTTCACTATGGCATACGCGATATGGATCTGATAAACGTTACTGTAGTTGCACATTTATTGTATTTTTCTCCCTTATGTTTAGCAACTGAAATTGCTCAGCAATTTCAATAATATGTTTTCGCATTATATAACAATTGTTATGAAACTGTCCTTGAGCTATTTTCAATAATTGATACATGCTCTTTTTTAACTCAGCGATGGACATTCCAGATTGTTTAAATCAATCGTAAACTATTATGAATAATTATCTAACATGGAGTCTCAAATGAATGTCTCGGGTTGCCAACATCAACGAACCTTTCATCATTAGAAGACAATATACTATGACTATAGTGAATAACATTGACAAGGTACTATAGCCTATTTAATGTTTAGCTTTAATTGTTGTAAAACTTCAAACCCCATAATTTAAAATATTCAATTTAATCAATTATTAAGGTATGATTAACGAACTACGTAAACGCGATTATTTTAAAAATTTAATTAAGACATAATTCAAAATGTATAAGAAGAAATAACTTTCATTTAAGACTTGCATTCCAATAAAACAATCTTGTTTGGAAGGACTCCGACATATTTTGGAACTTATATCAATTTGAACTTCATTTGAAAAATTACTAGCTACCACTATGCGACGAACACGATTTAATTTAGTTTAATCGTTCATACTTTACAAATAGAGAACAACCTAAATTGTTTAACTCATTCGAAAACCATCTTATCCCAATTTACCTAGCATAAGATCTTATTTGTATACCTCATGTGACATCATTAGGAAACAATCTCACATGGCTATAATGAATGACATTAACAGGACATTGTAGCCTGTTTGACTCCATTTACACACTTTACGATGTATCATGTGATAACCATGTGTCATGTGATAACACGCTGAGTTAGTCTCAATCATTTTGAAGTCATGTGATATATTGTCATTTCTCTTGGGCTAATGTTTCCAACTTATATTATGTGATGTGATAATGTGTCATGTAATAACTTATCATGTCTTATGTACTAATGTTTTCCAACCAACACCAATTATCATATGATAACGGCAATTCCTGATATGTTTTCACATTTTCCTTATATAAACCATTAAGCTTTCAAATAACAACAGATCATAACAAAAATACAATAAACGCAAAAATGAGTACATGGTTTCTCGAATGCGTGAAAACTTTTGACAACGATTCTAAATAAGAAGCTATCATTCGAGAGAAAGACAAGTATTATCAAAAGGCACACATATTTACAAACATACTTACAAGAAATTCTCAAGATTATTTCCTCAAAATAAAGTCAAGAAAAAGGGTTCAGATATGATAGAATAATTCTTTAAAGATGCAGATGATTTCTTCTACCAAACATGAACACATCTTAGACTCCAAAAGCAACACAATGTGAAATCTTCATGTACAAATTTTCATAAATATGGAAAAGTGATCTTCTACTTTTGCAATATCTTTACTTTTGGGAGTGCACATGGATTGATTGGCAAATCTGTAAAAATGATATAATAATACCTAACGCAATATTATTTTTGTACAAAAAGATGAAATATAATAATACACGATTGCATCGAGCGTATGCAAATGCTTGTTGCATACACTTTTGTTAGAAACACTTTTGTATGCATATAAGCCGTTAAACCTCTAGGCGACCCTATAAAAGTGTTTCCTATGAAAGTGTACGCATACACTTGTTGTATTGAGCGTATGCAATCGTGTTTTCTACGACAGTGTGACCTACCTAGTTTAGTTTTTAATTTATCTTTTACTCAAGGATGAGTAAAAGATAATTGTGGAAGCACTTGATAAATATAGAAATATGTTTATTTTATGCACCTATATTTCATCTTTCTAAACATAAATAATATTGCAATAGGTACAATTATATCATTTTTACTGATTTGTCAATCAATCCTTATGCACTCCTAAAAGTAAAAATATAGCAAAAGCAGAAGATCATTTTTCCATATTTATGAAGATTTACAGATGAAATGTGTTCACGTTTGATAGAAGAAATCATTTGCAATCTTATGTCCGAAAAACTACAACAAGCCATCGATATGCCTAATTAAACTTACCGTTACTCAACCAGGAAGCACGACACATCGGTACATGGTCGTAAATTTATGAATCGTAAGAATGCTGCATTCCATCAGTCTTTTTTGCAAAGTTAATATCTATCACACTTAAGTGTCATGTATGTTTCTAAGAAGATACCATATGAAAAGAGAATTACACACTTCAAAATACCCTCCACTTATTTTCGTGTTACTCAGTCAACAAACGATTTTATACTATCAAACAACAATACACCACCGCCCAGTAACAAAGACAGTTCAAAACAAATGATTTTATATCGTCAAACGATCTTCTACGACCGATCATACGTGTTGTTTTGAAAAAAAAATCAAGCTTTCCAATGGTCCTATACTACGGTTCGGTAGTACGATATCATCCACACTAGATAAAATGAACACATTTTTTCTTTTTTAAAGATAAAAAAAATACTTAACATGGTGCATTTAGCACCACTCATAACAAACACTTGAAATACAAACCAGATGATTCAGAAATACATAGGCTTATCCAAAAATAAAAAATGAGGACTGCAGTTAGAATGTTAGCTTATAACATCCCTACAAACACATTGGATGACGCATACCGAATTGCGAAGAGGATGAAACTTGAAACTCTCAAAAAAAATTGTTAACCTATCACAAATGCACATAGGACTGAATACTTAAGGAATTGAAAATGAAAGAATCGTCCTAAAGGCATACTACAGCTGTTATAACATGAAAATACAATCAATCATTATTTTGAATGTCATAGCATAATTACAAATTAAATATTAATGAATGATCACATATATTTAATTATCTAATCAAGGTCATATGTCGTAGGTAACATTTACTCTTGAGCAAAATACTTACAATCATGACTATTACCTAAATGATGACATTTACCTAAAATGAAACAGCTCTAAAACACATCCAAATCTTATAACATCCAAACAAGCAAACTTTACTGCGATGCAAAAAGAACAAAGATTACGTAGAAAGAGTTTTTAATGTTCTCCAATATAAATTTACAATGATCAATAATCCTTGTCGTTTATGATGGAGAAAAAAGCCATCAATCACATTTGTCTGACAGCTATACACAACAGGATCATTGCAAACGAAAGAGATATTAACACTAGGAATATGAAGGACTTACGCAGCTTGAGCCTAACAAAGAAAACCAACAAAATTTTAAACCAAAAAAAAAAAAAGAAAAAAAAAATAAAATTCCAACTTTAGATTATAAATAAAAGGCAATAAAATGCTCTGTCCACATATTTCAGAGGACAAGATAAAAAAGTAAAACTTAATTTGCCTGTCCAAATTCTACAATAAAGTAATGGAAATGGATGAATGCCTCAAAAATAATTTTGATGCTAAAATGACATTTTCTACAAATATGATTTTGTTAGGCAACACTTCAACTATCCAACGATTAAATAATATTTCAATAGAAGATAGAAATCAAAACTCCGATTCATTATCTTTTAGAATCCAATATTTAAAACCTTATGAAGAAAAAATTAGTATCATGAAATACGATCTCTTAATATTCATGATGAACTAAAACAAATTCAGCTTTGCAAGCTTATGTTTAATACACTTTCATACATTTTTTTTTTCGTGTACATGGTTTATCCTAGATAACATGTTGACTCAAGACATTGGAGGGTGTGACAAGCAAACACATACAGACATATTCTAAAATTCGATAATATATCAAGTAATTGTCTGTTATAAAACAAGAACGTTTTCTCATAACCAAAAGTCTATTGCATACCACGATACCGCCCAATTATAAACTTTTTAACAAAAAACCATTAGCAAAACTCTTTGATATCATAACATTCCAAGTTAGATGCTCATTTGCAAACTGATAATTCATACCTATATACAGAGCCGGCCCCAGGGCAAGGCAAGCAAGACATTTGTCTAGGGCATCCGATCGGAGAGGGGCAACAGGTGGAGTAGGAAGTGGTGGTGGTGTTTGTCAATTTTTCATTTTGTTATCATATACTACTTGATGCCAAATATTAACTAATTGGTACTGTGGCTGAGTGGTGATATTTCCACTTGAATGTTAGGTGGTTTTGGGTTCAAGTCTTGTTGTGGTTTTACCATGCAATTTTTTTTTCTTTTTTTTAAAACCACTGTTGTTTTTGCTTAGGGCACCTAGGACAGTCGGGACGGCTCTGCCTATATACACTTACAACACCCTCAAGAATGTTATATAATTGTTCAAAAACATGCATTTGATATACATTTTTCGTTTTGAGTTTTCGTACATACGAAAATACCGACGACACACATATCATGAAAAAAATATAGTTTTACAAAATGAAGTTAATACACAAACCAAAAACAACTTTTTACTATTTTTCCTATTTTAAAAAACATCGGAAGAATTATAACAAATTCATCTATCCACCATCCTTCGGTTCCCTCCGTCATTACCTCCACCTTTGATCCGCCACCTCCACTATACTTCAATTCTTCATAATTTTATAATTACATTGAAAACTAAAAACTCAAAATACAAAACAAACCAAACACTTCATTAAATGCTGTTATAACAAAAATGTAGTCTTGTTATTATGCAGAAGTAAAAATAAAAATATCAGAGTTTATAAATGACGACTCATGCATATTAAGACAGAAAATTGAATTCATAAATGAATCGAAACCTTTGGAAAGTCTCATTTGTTCCTTTTCAATTACCTTGAAAACCACTACAAATTGAGAACTCGTCGGCTGCAGTTTAAACTAAAATAACAAAAACAGCCATAACATGCCGAGTTACATATAACGAAGATAGAGATGATCATAAGCAGAAATAACTATAACATAGCCAATCGTTATCAATTTATTAAATATCTAACGTAGAAGAAAACATTAAATAAACGACTTGCCTATGTGAGCTAAAAAATATACGAAGATCAGTGCAGATCCTGTGATTTGATAAAGAAGAGAAGCAAAATTATTATTTTTCTAGGTTTAAGTAATGATTAAAAATTCACTGCACTACTTTCATTCCGAATCGCAAGAATTAAGAAACAAAAAGCGTAATACAAATTACAGCAAAAAAATTTATTTCTCCAGTACTATTAGAACATTTTACCTTTGTCTGGGTTCCGATTAACGTATTTAAAGAAGGTGAGAAAGATACAAAATGGTTATGTAAACAAACATCAACAAACAAATGTCACCTAGGAAACATGGGGATAAGATGTTTTACATGAGAATTGTGGAATTGCAGTATAAAATCATCCACTTCCACTCTCATATACTCGTCATCATCCCATGTTTATATCAGCTATGACATAGTAGTCATAAATTGCAGTATAAAATCAGATCCAGATGAAGAGGGGGGAAACAATTGGAAAAAGGGGCAGGGTTGCATCAGAGTCATGGAAGTGCACAACAGTGCGCGACGGTAATATCAAAAGATATTATCACGCTTCTTTTCTTTTTAAGCAATCATCATCATCTGCAATCGACCCCGGTGGATTGAAAAATGAATAAAATACACAAATGACAAACATAAACAGCAAAATTTCATATTTGAATTGACTTTATTTTAAGACAGACGCCCGAGATGACGCAGGCGGCTGCTAATAAAATATAACAGTGAAATTAAAATGGATTAAGAAATCGAAGAGATTGCAATGGGAAGTGTGACCGTGATGACGGCGCTAGGGTTGGAGGAGGGGGGATTTTATAAGCAGAGGCAGAGATTAAGGCCTTGCTTCCGTGAGGCTTGCTACTGGGCCTCGGATTATTAGATAAAAGGTTTTTTTGGCATTTGGGTTCATTACAAAAATTGTGTTGTTTCAAACATATTACTGTTTTAGTCCAGTTTTGACAAACTCTGGCTGAATTGGCCAAATTACACTGATAACATTCGAATTAGTGCAGTTTATTTTTTCTATAAATAAAAATTACATTGACTCCATTTGAATTGCATCAATGAAGATATTAAAAAAATGCATTGACGTCAATTCATTATACAAGTTTTTATTTTTTTTAGGCCTGGGGCTATTTCAGATAATGCAAGTATAAATAGAAAAATAAATTACTAGCGCGATTTGAAATGGCGTCAATGTATTTAGACCAAATCAGCACTGATTTGGTCAAACTGGCCCTTAGTTGTTATATATTTTGAAGCAGAGCTATTTTTTTAATAAACGTTCAAAACAAGTGCAAATGCAAAAAAAAATCCTACATAAAATAATTTATAAACAGTAGTGTGTGGCTAGCGCTTCTGTGTAGTGTGTCTATGTGTCACTTAATTCATTTATTTAGTCGTTTTTTTTTTCTTTTTTTATTCAGATTTTTACATTAGGAATATGAAAAAATTGAAATATAAACTTCAAAAGTCTGCAAGTGATGGAATAACTTCTTACCATTAAAAACGACTGAAAATACATTCTCAATACTTTTGTGTCGACCATTTAGTCGTTTGAAAAACAATTCACTTGGACTAAAAGAAAAAAGATACAAAACATGATCTCGTAGCGAAGTAAAATTTATAATATAACAATTATCCTTACACAATAAAGGTTGTCAATTTAATACATCAAAGAGTTAGTATATCAATCACTCTGGACGGTTATAACAACAATGTTACTACAATGATGAAGAATACAAAAAATAGACGCAATGGAAAAAATAAGCAGAAATACATGAAAAAACGTCTTGGCCCTTCAGCTCCTCTTATGAAGTTTTAAACCAAAACCGAACCTAATCTACTCTGAAAATATACTCGATCTAACATGAGTATTATAACAAAATAACATCTGGATTGGTCTGTAAACCAGCATGAGAAAAATCAAATCACATGTAATAATAAAACTCTTCGCAATACAGCGTTGTGCGGGACTGGACGTGGAGTAATCCGAGCCAATATAAAATCCGGTGCGTTCTTTCCTTATCTGCATTTTATATTTGTTTATTTTTGTGTCTGTTTTTGATTCTGTGTTTGTGATCATATCTAGTATGTGTGATTTGTATAATAGATCAAATATGTTTAAGATTTTCATAAATTTCTTATAAACACTATTCATCTCTCCTTTAGTGTTTGTTTTGCCTTAAGATCGGCATTCCGCATTCCCTAACAATTGGTATTAGAGCATAGGTTTTCAAAAAATTCGTAATTTGATTTTTAGAAATATTAAATGGCAAATTTTGAAATGATTTATAACACTAGTTTCAATTCATGCATTGCATCAATGTTAAACGAGTCTGCAATCAATTATGTTAAAAATTCAAGTGATCTACTGAATTATTGTCCAATACAGGAAAAGATGTGTTACATGGCTATTGGAGATTCAATTTCTGAAAAGAAAGGTTACATGGCGGTTGAAAATTCAAATTATGAAATGGTTTGTTACATGGCTATTGAGAATTCAAATTCTGATGGACAAATTGTGGAAATCAAAAAGGACAAACGAATATTGGATAGTGTTTGTTCAAGGCATATGACGGGAAATCCAAAATTACTGAATAATCTAGCATATGAAAATGGAGGAATGGTCTACTTCGGAGATAATTTTAAAGGATATATAGTTGGCACCGACAAGGTTGGTAATTCTTAAACTCCTACCATTTCTAATGTTTAATAGTTAGGAATCTAAAACACAACCTACTAAGTATAAGTCAACTTTGCGATAAAGGCTATAAAATCAATTTTGAAAAAGGTAAATGCTTTATAGAAGATAGGAATTCAAAAATAGTATTTAAAGGAGATAAAAAGAAAAATATCTATATATTAGGTATGAAAATCTCCAACGATAATCTATATCTTCTGACAAATACAAGTGACCCTTGGATCTGGTATAAGAGATTCGGCCATATAAATTTCAAACACAACACTTGGATTTCAAAGTTAGAATCAATTAGGAGATTACCCAAAATAAATTTTAATGTAAATAATTTACGTGATGCTTGTCAATTCGGAAAATTAAAAAGAAGTTCTTTTAAATCAAAAGAGGAAGTTACAACCTCGAAACCATTAGAATTAATTCATATGGATCTATTCGGTCCATCCCAAACTCAATCAATAAATCACAATAGATATGTTTACGTAATAATCGACGATTTTTCTAGATTTACCTGGACCTAGTTTCTTAAAAATAAAAGTAATGCTTTTGATCAATTTCAAACCTTTGCTAAAAGAATTCAAAATTTATAATCCCTAAAAATCAAAATAATACGTAGTGACCACGGCGCAGAGTTCGAAAATGTAAATTTTGAAAAGTTTTGTAGTAAGACGGGGATAACCCATAATTTTTATTTCCTAAGAACCCCTCAACAAAACGGAGTATTTGAACGTAAGAATATATCAATTCAAGAGTTTGCGAGAACTATGTTATCTGATATAATTAACCAAGAATTTTTTGGGCTGAGGCAGTTGCAACAGCTTGTTATATATTAAATAGAATATTAATAAGATCGTTGACTCATAAAACACCATATGAACTTTTGTATAATAAGAAACCGAAAGTATCATATTTTAAAATATTTGGAAGTAAAAGTTTTATTCTTAATACTAAAGAAAATTTAGACAAATTTGACTCTAAATCAGATAAGGGAATATTTATTGGATATTCAGAAATAAGTAAAGCTTATAGAGTTTTCAATTTAAGAACCAATACTATAGAAGAAACCTTAAATGTATCTTTTGATGAAAATTATAAGAATACAACACAAAATAATGAAGGCGAATGCGAAAATGAGATTGATGAAGTAAATAAAAAAATTCATCAACCAAATAAAAGAATTAGATTAATTAGAGACCACATTGTAAAAAATATCTTAGGATATATTGAATCTGTTGTTAGAACTAGAAATTAATTAAATAATATGAGTAATTCAGTGTTTATTTTAACTATTGAACCTAAGAATCCAAAGGAAGCATCATCCGATGATTCATGGATCATTGCTATGCAAGAAGAATTGAATCAATTTACCCGGAATGATGTATGAGAACTTGTTCCTAGACCAGGGGATAAAACTATAATTTGTAGTAAATGGATTTATAAAAATAAAATGAATGAACACGGTGAGGTCATAAGAAATAAGATACGACTAGTATCACAAGGTTATACTCAAGAAGAAGTAATAGATTACGATAAAACGTTTTCTCCCGTAGCAAGACTAGAAGCTATTGGATATTATTAGCCTTTGCAAATCAA
Organism: Allium sativum; assembly: GCA_030737875.1. NCBI lineage: Eukaryota > Viridiplantae > Streptophyta > Magnoliopsida > Asparagales > Amaryllidaceae > Allium > Allium sativum. Next base: position 746,681,639 of record CM060921.1, read on the forward strand.
AATAATTTCAAATTATATCAAATGGATGTTAAAAGTGCTTTTCTAAACGGATTTGTTAAAGTAGAGGTATATGTAGAATAACCACCTCTTTTTGAAGATGAATCCAGACGACGTATATAAATTAAAGAAAGCGTTAAATGGATTAAAACATGCACCTAGAGCTTGGTATGATAGATTAAGAAATTATCTATTACGATCTAACTTCAAAATTGGCAAAATAGATAAAACACTTTTTATTGAAAGAAATAATAGTGACATACAATTAGTACAAATAAATGTTGACGATATAATCTTCGGATCAACAAATAATAAAATGAATAAAGAATTTACAGACATTATAACCCAAGAATTTGAGATGAGTCATATGGGAGAACTAACATTCTTCTTAGGCTTACAAATTCATCAATTAAAGAATGAAATGTTTATTAATCAAGAAAAATATGTATGGGATTTAATTAATAAATATAATTTAACAACAACTAATGGGAGACCAACACCAATGGCAACTAATATAGCCTTAAGTAAAGATGATACATCAAAAGACATTGATCAAAAATTGTATAGATGTATGATAGGATTATTATTATATATAACCGCTAGTAGACCAGATATAATGCATAATCACTACACCATATATGCTGATTAAGCTGTGTTTTTAGCCGTATCTAAGGCTCTTAAACACGGCCAATAGTCGTATCAAAAAACTGCGTGTTAAATTTTTAAATACGGCTACAAACCGTATCTCATAAGTAATAACATATGAAGCTATATCTAAGTAGTATTCAGACACGGCCTTTAACCGTATCGAATTATATCTGTGTGTGCACATATTTATATATATGCATATATATATATATATATATATATATATATATACACACACATACACACACAGAAACTGTAGCACATATTTTTCATATAACACAGCATATATACCACAATTTATACACAAGAATAACACAATTTATATTTTATATATATACTCAGAGCATTTACAAGATTTTTCATAACACAAACACAATGTATAATATAATAACATATACAAAGGAAACTGTCAAAGATTTTCATAACAGTACGAACTAACAAAAAAAGGTAAAAACATATGATCAGCCTGATATATATAACTCCAGTCGAGGCCGGGAAGATTGAGCGTACGTGCTGATCTATATGCCGATGAAATCCATGTGTTTGCTGCAAATCAAAGCAGTACTACTATGAGAATAAGCTAGCTCATGATGCTGATCATAAAGTTTTATATATAACAGCATAAATATTTATATATGTTACTATGTACACAGTTTAAAACAAAAACTTAAAAGGCCAACCTGATGATTGGCAGTAAAACTGAATCGTGATAGCCAGCGCCTGAGTTCCAGCAACACAAAAGCGCCCAAAATCTACAGGAAAAAAGAATTAATTTTATGCCTGATTGCACACAAAATATCATGTCTTTGTGTTCATACTGATAACAGTGAAGGGCGTATCGTGTCTTTGTATTTGTGTGTGCATATTTGTCAATTATATGTATAACATGTTTATTTAATGCTACATGACATGATTTCATTCTCCAAAAAAATTCCTTTTCTTTGAACCAGTTTATTTTTTATTCTCCAAAATCTCCGCAAACATGATTTTCACGTAATGACTCACTAATTCGCTCCAAAAGTATTAAACCACAAACTCATTATAATTCTCCTTGTCACTTGGTTGCAATATTGTAGATATAACATTGTTATAGCCTTGCCCTTTCTATTTTATCGCCCTAATCTAGCTAATGTAGTGTATCCGAGATGAGGGGATGGAAAAAAGCAAGATATTACCTGAAGTTTATATCAAAAATGCTCTGATTTTTCCTGCTAAGTACCATGACAGAAATCCCAATCCAGCAGACCCTGCACAATTAAGGTTTTACTGCACAGTTATAACCTATTATACGGTTCAAAACACTAACAACTTCTCGTATTACATGAAGGGTTGTACACCTTGAAATCCATCTATCTATTATTACACATGGAATAGAAACAATGCAACTTGGCTGCCTACATGGTTTTCTTACATTTTAAGATAGGAGATCCTGTTTCAATCTTCTATGTTTTAAACAAAGCACATAAAACTGTCAACCCAACTACATCCCCAAATTTACTCTATGAAGAACAAGTAAATGTGGTTATCTAAATTTCATTTGCCTACAAGTACAAATGTTTATCCTTATCCCCAAATCTACGCTGTGAATGACGTTATTATAATCAAGATCGCTCCTTTTTTAATTAATCTTTTACTTAGCCTGGCGGAAATTAAAATCCTGGCTCCGTCCTTGAGAGTGACATTAAGATAATATGAACAAGTAAAAAAGAATTACCTGAATGTAACGATACAAATTAAGAACAAGAGGAAGAAATGGTTGAAGAGGAGGAAGAAGAGGCACAAACTGAAGGCATGGTGGAAGTCGATCAAGTCATTTGCATTGGCGAAGTATGCTTCGAGAGAGAAGGAGATATAATTAGGGGTGAGCGTTTGGTTGGTTTGGTTTATCCGATTATGCAAATTGTCAAACTAAACTAAAACCGCTAATAATGAAAACCAAGCCAAACCAACCAAATTAAGTTTGGTTGGTTCGGTTGGGTATCCGACTAAACCAAACTAAAAATAGTATAGAACTTATGTTTGCAATATTAACTATAAATCGAAATAAATCATAAATATTTGATTATAGTATTATTGTTTATGACTCTTATGTTTTCCAAAAGTAATTTGACACATACATGATGATTAAAATTTACGTAGATAACTAATATAACCTAAAATATTTATTATAATATCGATAATTTTAGCAATATAATAAAAAGTTCGGTTAATTAAGTTAAACCGATAGCCAAACTTAATATTTTTCCAAACCGATCTAGTTTCAAAACCAAACCAAACCAACCAAAATAAATTGGTTTGGTTGTTTTATTTGGTTTAACCAAATAATGCTCACCCCTAGATATAGTTGAGAAAAATGGGAAATTTTGTCTCCATTATCCTAATTGCCCAATTCATAAATCCCCACTCGCCAAGAAGCATTAGTTGTTTAGTTTCTCTTTTATTCGTACATGTGATGTAATACGTACAATTATAGTATATTCGTGTAATCGTAAAAGGTTGTAATTTGTATGGTTTATATTGCTTGGGTTGTAAAAAATGAAAATTTCATAAATCCCCAATCGCCAAGAAGCATTAGATGTTATTTTTTTATATTTGGGAGACATCATTAAAATCAAAGTTAATTAAAAACGGATCTCTCTGTAACTTTCATTGTAAAACGAGTCTCTATTTTACAATAGCAACACATTTTCATATTTGTTTTGTGCATCTACTTAAAAGAAAATTAAATTAATTATAAATATCAATAGAAGATCATTGATCATGTAAATTATAGAAATGTCTACACTTATTGTGAATAAGTGTAGACATATCTGCAATTATTCAGATAACGTGTTGCAAGTAATAAAAAAAATGAAAAAACAGATGCAGAAATATCTGAAATTATTCTGAATAAGTGCAGAAATATCTGCGATTATTGACATAGTGTATAACAAATAATAAAAAAAAGTAGGTTTAGAAATGTCTGTACTTAATGTGAATAAGTACAGATATATCTGCAACAATCTCTCAGTGTATAGCAAACATGTCTCAGTATCGAAAAATTGCAGGCATATTTGCAATTTTTTACACAATTATGGTTATTTTTGCAATTTTACTATAACTGACTTAATTTTCATTTGTATGTAATGTTCATCACTTCCTTTTAATGTTTTTGAATATGAAAATTTCAAGCAATCAACAAAAATTGCATAAAAGCATGCGACATTTTGATATAATTCCTGTGATGTCTGGAATTTTTCGAAAATTTTCATGATTTCGCTGAAACGTGAACTTTTTTGAAGCATTTTTTTGTATTTTGCTTATGAGAAAATAAAGATGATTATGTATTGAATTAAGTTTTGAAGTTTGATAATTTTTACATTGATTTTTGATTATTTTCGAAAAGAGACAATTAACGACAAGGACAAAAGCCCACTAAAATTTATCCACAAGGACAGCCACCTAATATTTTTTTCCAAAAAGACAATACACTGCAATACTCCCGTTCGATTTTCAGCCGCTGTTTTCTTCTCGTCGTTCATCATCTCGTTCGAATTTCTACCACAAAATCACGAAATCATTTTTTAGGAAATCATTTTTATTAGCAACCAAATCAAAAACCGCGGCATGTTGTATAATCGAACCCCTAACATCAATCAAAATAGAAAAATTCATCACAAAATCGATCTTAAAAATTAACCTCGACTGAATTTTTTTTGGTTGCTATAATCATTATAATTTAATTTTCATTTCTGCCAATTAGGTTTTTTTATTTCGCAAGGTGATTCATGGTTTTTTTTTTTGTTCTCCAATTTTAATGATCAGCTATTCAGCAGTTGGGTATCAGTTTTATATTTTTTAAGGTATCATTTTTGTTTATTTAACACTGTTTTATATTCGTTTGTTGGGTTTTCAATGTTGTATTTACTTTGTAGTTGTATTGTTGCATTATCTATGTATTACAGTCAAACTTATTTCATTATAATCAACCAAACTGTGATGTAACTTTTTTTGCATTAGTTTTAGTTTTAAAATAGTGCTGCAGCTTTTAGTTATCATTTTGCTATTTTTTTAGGGGCAAATTTTCAAAATAGCCCTGTTTTTAAAACTTATAGCGGATTTAGGCTAGTTTTAAAACTATTTGCAGAAATAGGCTTGTTTTGTCCACCTCAGCGCTGAGGTGGCCAGTTGTTTAAAAAACAATACATGTGAGCGAACTTATGAAGTGCACCCCTTATAAAATATGAGGGACAAATTTTCAAAATAAGCTTGTTTTTAAACTAATAGCAGATTTAGGCTAGTTTTGAAACTATTTGCAGAAATAGGCTAGTTTTTGAACAACTATTGCCAAAAACAAGCCTATTTCTGCAAATAGTTTCAAAACTAGCCTTAACATACTATTAGTTTTAAAAACAAGCTTATTTTGAAAATTTGTCCTTTTTTTAGGTATCAGTTTTCTTGTATTAATATTGTTATGTTGTTTTGTTTATAGTTTTGGTGCTATTTACTTTTGTTCTTGTACTGCTGCATTAGGTTTGCAACTCAATCGAAATTATGTCATTTTAATCAATCAAATTGTGATTCAAACATTTTCCGTATTACTTTTGTCATTAAATATTATAGCAGTTTTAAGGTATCAGTTTTATATTTTTTAGGTATTAGTTTTATGGCTTTGTGTATGAGAACTGTGGCAAGTAGGTAGATTTGTGTTGTTTGCTTCGGTAATTGACTTTTTTGGATACACAATATTAATTCTAACTGATACTCACTAATAAAAAAAACACCCACCTACTCAATTCAAATCTCACAAAAATAATATTTATTCTCAATAATATTTATTTTCATCAGAATTATGCTCGACACCATACTTATCCTTGATGGAGAAAATTGAATCCTTAAATTTCTTTGTCTTGATTGAGTCATGAAAATATTTAGTATTTCTATCTTCTTCCTTTTCTCTTCTTACATAAGCATTCTGTTTCAGACCCTGTATTTCGAGATTTAATGCATGCTTCAAGGCACTTTTCAATTCATGTTCAGCTCTTGTCAAAAAAGCATTGTATGGAAATTGATTAAGTTCCTGCTGTACTCTGAATAACTCTTCTCTTATAGTTGTAGATTTTTTAGCTCTTGAACCAAATGTGTACGCAGACCATGCTTTGAGGTTTAATTTAAGTGTTCTGAATTTAGCTATGAGTTTGATCAAAGAATCATAAGTGACATGTTGATTCCAAACCTGTGCTAAGATATTAAAAAAGAAAACATGTTTAGTCCAATGGTTAAAAAATTAAAGTAGGGGATTGTGATCAGAGAGAGATGGTGGGAGAGATTAATAGAAGGACTTATTCCAGATATTGATAAAATGAATATTTACAAAGGTATTATCTAATTTGCAAGAAGTTAGTAGACCTGATTTACATTGATTAGACCATGTATACTCAAAACCAGAAAAGTTCAAAGGGAAGAGACAAGAACTGATCAACACTTGATTAAGAGGATAAATCTCTTTGATTAAGAGAGGATTACCACTAGATTTTTGTGAGGAGGAATACATACAGTTGAAGTCTCCTCCTACAATCCATGGTAAATTAGAATTCAAAGAAGGCAAGTTATCAAGAAAAGATTGTCTCAAATAAGCATTGTTATGGGCATAAATAGAGGTTAGGATGAAGCGAGTGTTTGATGACAAGTGAGTGCAACTGAAATGAATAAATCGGTCAGAAGAAGCAAGTTTAGTCAAATGGAAAATGGATGGGTTCATAGAGTAAGAAATCTACCATACTGTGCTTGATCTAGATTATGATCAAAAATCCACCCAAAAGAAATATTTAAAGCATCTTTCCTTGTCAAATCTGTATCCACTTTAGTTTCCGAGAGGCAAATAATCTGAATATTATAACTCCTAACGAGAGCATTAATATCACATTGTTTTGATTCCAAATGTAGTCCTCTGATATTCCAAAAAGCAATATTGTTCAACATCATAATTTAAGAAGGCTAATGAGTGGGGCGGGATGCTTTCTCGTATGCCTTTTGGATGAGATTTTGTTGCTAGCAGAAGGCATAATGTCAGAAGGTGTATACTCCTTGCCATCATTTAGGTCCTCAAAATCAACAACACTTTCTTGAGACTTTTTCTTTCTACCTCTCTTTTTCTTTTTACTACCAAAGCAACGTGAGTTATCCTCTGTTTGCATGGGCGTCTTACGTTGACTGATTAAGGGAGGTGGGAGGATTATATGAGGGGGAGTTGAGAGGTGGCAATCAAGTGAGGATGCTGGTAAGTTAGAGTTGAGTTTGCAGCTAAAATTTGAGTTAGCAGGAACTTGAAAAAAGGGTTTGTCAGATGAGGGATTAGATTTAGAAATGCATACACCATTAATGTTTAGTTCATACTGTGTTTTCATAAGAATCTCCAGTGAAGACATGTCTTCCAAAACTGAAAAGGTATTATGTAGTTGGAAAGCACCCGAATCAGAACCATTATTGACAATAACCCGTTTTCCTTTTATGCGTTCTGTTGCACCAATAGTCTTGTCTGATGAATGTTTCTCATTTCCTACCAAACTGTCTTCCTGATGCTCACCCTTCTCATACGCTATACTAGCTTCATCAATTATTATAATCTCGTCCAAATTCCATTCAACCTCATTAATATTCTTCTCATTCAAACCACTTTTCGCTTTTGGAGATTCTTGCATGCTTTTATCAACATTAGATTGCTCACCTGCAGACTTTTTGACCCAAACTTTTTTTATTTTGTTAGCATCTTCTTTCCATTCATTTTGATTATTCCTTATTCTCTCTTTTCCCCAGTTATGCCTTTGATTAGTGTCGACGCCCACATTTAGTTTAAAATTATTATCAACATGCTGCTCTTCATTATCCTCTTCATAACAATCATTGCGCTCACACTCAATTATGCTATGCCCAAAGACTTTGCAAATAGTGCATATGGATGGTCTCTAGTCATATGATACTTTGACAGATGGACAATTAACACCCAATTCAGGAACTTCAATACTAGCGGGCAGTTCAAAATCAGGATTTATTTCTACAAGTGCTTTGGCATACTTAAATCACTGCATTTTCTCTATGCTTTTGTCTAAACAGATTAGCCTACCAACATGAAAAGCCAACCAATTAATTCCATAAAGGGTCCATAGAAAGAGAGGGATACGGTGCAAGTGTATCCAGATTGGAACTTTTTTGATTTGGGATTGGGAACTACCAATAGAGGGGTCCCAAGTTGTGATTATAAACTTTCTGCCTCTAAGGAAGATAGGATCAACATGAATAACTTTCTCCCTATCCTGACTGTTCGAGAATTTAAAGAAATAATTATAGCCATCTGATTTTATGTCAACTTCGCCTTGCAATTTCCCATACTTTCGTAAAAAGTTTACAACAGAGCTATAAGAATAGGTTCCATCCAAAAAGAAACCAACCAGATAATCACTGCAGTAATTCATACCTGCTTCTTTCACCAAATCAGGAATTGGTTTTTCCGTTCCATATCTTGAAATATCAAATTGAATAGGTTTGAATGAGCCAGCATTTCATGGTAGAGCTTGAAAAGCGATGCGTAGTCAAATTTTACAGGATTAGAAGGATTATATGAGATGCTCGATGGAATTTCTTGGTGTGAAGATGATTTATTCGAAGAAATACGTTGCTGAGTTGAGGAGATACTCGGCTTGTGATTTAGTATTACAGTGGATGATTTACATTTGCCCATGCCATTTACAACAGAGTTCATTGATACATCATGGATCTGGTCAGTTAGATTGGAATTGGATTTACCGATGGGAATAGCTTTAGATGGATCCGCCGATTCCATCGATAACTTTGCTTGGTGATGAGACATTGGATATTTAAAGATCTAGATGAGCGAATAGCATAATCTTGAGTATCGAGATCAGATCCGACATGAGGATTAAGATCAAGGTTTCTAGGGGGAGAATTGTCAGAAGAGGGATTGACTGGACGAAAATTGACTGGAGGTAGTGGATCTGGAGGTCGAGAAGGTAAAGGTGGAAAGGCTTAATCGAAAGAGAATGAAGAAGAGGAAGGGGATGAGGAAGATGTAGCTTCCATTAGCAAATGGATATTACCAAACCGTTACTTCCAAGCCACCTTGATTTTTTCTTCCTCTAATGCTTGTTCTTTCTTTATCCTTTTTAAGTTTGTTGCAAAATTTTAGTTGATGACCAGGTTTTTCACAGTAATAGCAAATTAAATCGCTTTTACATTCGAGTTACTTGACCGTCTATCTGTATTTGAACGACTACATTTCCTAGCAAAATTGACCTCTTCAAATGAATTTCTCCCCACTTTCTACCTTATACTTTTCTTCTATTAGCTTCATCCTCCGTATCTCCTCATTAAGCAAGCTACTAACTGCCGACTCCATTGAAACAACGCCATTCAAAATAGAGTTATTCAATGCAACCATAAATGTTTCCCAACTCTACGGTAATGAACTCATCAACATTACATCTTGTGTCTCATCATCTACCTTGTAATTTATGGCTGCCAATTGGTTCATAATTACCTGAAAATCATTAAGATGCCCTTCAATTGACTCACCTTCCTTAAGCTTGAGATTCACCAATTTTCTCATAAGAAGAGCCTTATTCGTTGCAGAGTTCTTTGCATAGGTTCCTTCTAAGTTTTTGTAGATCGCATAAGCAGATGTTTCATTAGCAACAATATGAAAGACTGAATTCTCCAAAAAAAAAAAAAAAAAAAAGGCCTAATAGCCCTTCATCCTTTCTATGCAAAATTTCCCACTTTGCCTCAATTATGTCATTTGTCTTCTTCCCAATATTTTACAAGGGTTGATGAAGATCATTAAGATAGAGATAGTCTTCCATCTTCGTTTTCCAAGACTGTTTGCGAACAAATTAAACAATTGTAAACAAGTGTAAAATTCGTTCGGCTTTCCTAAACAACAAGGATTGTTGTAGAGGGTGTCGAACTCTGGGACCAAAAATATTTTAATTAATAAATCCAATCAAGTTATTCCAAGATTTTGATTGACTGAAAACACAGAAAATAACAGCAATTAAATAAAAAGAGAGATTTATATAATAAGAGAATGCAATTAGGGGATAATGACATAGATTGGATTCACACTCATCAATAGCAAACAAAAAAATATAGATCTAATTCATGTTTCTGTCACACACATGAATCAACGATAATTAGGTTCTTAGAAACAAATAAGTAAATAACGATAAGCATAGCCTATGCAAGAGCTGAGCTCTTAAACAACCATAGACTATCAGGACAGATTCACTAATTAATTTCTAAAACCCTAAAATTAGATCTAAATCTGATAATTGTTAGATCGAACACAAATATACCCCGTGAAGGAGCATAGCTCTTAAACGACACAGAATATGAAGGTTCAGATCTGACCCTTGATTCAGATCCAGATCTACATGTATAAAGTCCTCATCTATTTGCTATGTGATTCATGTTGAATCATATCTATAAGCGTCATCACCCCCTAATCAAAGGGGATTAGCTAGACATAGCTAAAGATGAAGAGAAATAGAAACTAAGTAACATGAACATAAATAAAATAAAATAACAACTAAGAGAAAGGGGGAAGAAGAGTTTTATTCCAAGAAGAGAATTACAGAATAAAACTAAGTATGTTTTTTACATGAAGGAGATACAATGTATTTATAGTTGCTTTGGCCAATACTAAGAGGCTAATTACACAATGTGGGACTAAAGATTTAGCCCAAATAACACATAAGCTAGTGTGAACGCAGCTATAGGCTGAGAGGCTATGTAAGTGAGCCATTGTGAACGCAGTATGAATGGATTTGCAATTGATATTGCTTGCGGGCATCAAATGCCATCAAATTCAATTGTTTTGAGCATGAATAGATACTCCATAACATCAGCGACAAGCTATCTTTATGAAAAAGCATTGAATCATTAAATATGTGGCAGAAGGTGGTTGAATAACAACATTTCTTCAAGCTTTAATCTAACTCTCAAAATCACCACTCTTCATACATCAATTCTTCAAGCTTTTCAACAATTAAGTGTGTTAATCCATTCATGATAAATAATCTGAAACACAACTATAAATACACAGTATAAATTATTTTAAATATAAAATAAGATAAATAAGCAGATAAAATATACACATTTATGTGTATATCAAATACCCCCACACTTATCTTTTTATTTTTCCTCGAATAAACTAAACTAAGATATGTCACACTTTCGTAGGAAACACGATTGCATTTAGCATACGCAACAAGCCGTTAAACCCCTAGGTGTCGCTAGTAGGACGAGTGTTGTCTCATGAGGGTTTTCAGCGGATACTACCCACGAAATCCAACGCGTCTTATGTACGCGGATTAATCAAACAATATATTTAAGGTCTTTCACATTCCAAGGACTTTACTTAATTTCAATAATAACGGTTCAGTCCTAAATTGCCCATCCCATAATTGGTGCAAAAATGAATAAAAAAAATTCAAGCTGAGTCGTAATTCCTTGATAACACTGTAATTGTCTTGAAGGTTAAGAGCGTGGTGTCAACCAAAGTTCTACACATCGACAATGTGCACCCAATCATTTATTCTTCTCTTTTTTTTGAATAATTTTATTTTGAATAATTTTGCACTAGTGTAACTGTACTGTATTGGATGTGAGTTATGCATAGATGAAGGAGAATTTTATAAGTTCTAAAAATATTATAGATAAGAGGGCAAGTGTATTAGTTGAATTTCAAGCTACAAAAGATAAAGTAATACAAAGGCATATATGGACGTTTTGTTTCCTTTCATCTCCTCAGCTATAATCCTTGCTTCTAAGTACGGTATGATGGATGTGGATGGAATGGAAATAGATGCTTCATAGTCAAGAATGATAAATGACTATTTTATTCTGAGAGATTTTCTCTTCATTAAATTTTTTTTTCTTTTTTTTCGTTTTGCATGATGAATGATGAGTGGAGATGGAATGGAATGATATCGTATATTATTTCATTTGATTCCTCCTTTACAAAGCGAATCATAACCAACACTTCATGAAAGAAAAGTTTTATGCCCTAGTTACTCTACTTTTATAACTCTAATTCAACAACCAAGTCTAGATTGATGATATATAAAAAGCTGAAAGGAATGATAAGCAAAGTTTCGTAAGATAGATAACCCATATAAATTAAAATGTTGTATATGGTTATCCTACCTTAAAACAAGTACGGAGTGGGTAGAGTAATATTGGTATAAAAAGTGACGTTTTTTAACCAGTACAAGGTTCTATACTATACCAATATAAGAAAAACTTGTCGAAACATTGATGTCAATCGACTAAAACTTGGGTTTGAATAATGTGGGGTATTGAAGAAAAGCGCCACAATGAGTCATTTCTTCTTAATTGGGACAACTGGATTTTAGAACTTACAATTTTGAAAATTTGAGTGAGAAAAAATATTAGGCATGAAAGCGAACTCAGAAAATCCAACAAATGTAGGTGCAAAATCATTGTTTATTTGACGATTTTTTATTATTATTTTTACTTGCATATTCTAACATGTATAACAAGGATTGACACACTTACTCCAAAACACGACTAACGTCTGCACAGTCTCGAGCTGGCATCTTAAAAAGACACATTACGATTCAATAAATAAATAATGTCCATTCCCATCACCCAACAATTCAACTTATCAAACAAGAACCAAGGCGTTATTTATGAATTTAAGTTAATCCTTGTTAATTGAATGACCTACTTCATAAAATCTGATTGTTGATGTTATGCAAATCCCCCCCCCCCTTGACACACACATTTTGAGTGTGACTGTGTCCCCACAGTCGTTAATCAGACATATCTTAGTGAAAGGGAAATAAAATAAGAGGGTCAGCACGGCTTACCGGGTACACATGAAGAAAATATGCAGTCATTGAATAGATGAACCGGTCCACAATGGACCAATGGATCTGCCTCATTAAGATTATGATATACAGATGAAGTACTGAAAACAAAATCATAAAGCATTTTATGTTACATGTCAGATTTGGGAAACCAAATTTTGTTTTTTCAAAAGTTTGAGTTGCTAATTTTAATTTTGAGCTTACCCTTGATCCTAAAATCAAATTGAATTCCTGTAGAAACTAAAGTGAGGTCATCGAGTTGGGGTTCAGTAAAAGTTTCAAAAACAAAATTTGATTTGTTCAGATGATGTATAAATTGAGAGACATGTGAATTACTCTTACCCCCACACTTGTTTTGAGAAATATTGTTCGGTTTTGCTTTGATATTTGAAATTTTGTTAACAAGAGGTTCATTTGTAAATCTAAAGTCAAAACCAAACAAATGAATTTTCAGTAAATTTCGAAATCGTATTTTCCCAAAAAAAGTGTTATTCCGAAAAGAGTTCAAATACTGCATAAATTTATCATTGGAAAATAAGTGATCATAGTGATGTTCAGTTGAAGTGATCAAGTCGCAAGGAGTTTCAATTGTTTTAGAAAGACCGGCATTGTGTTTAAGATAACACTCAGCAGTTTCGTTGTTTTCAACCTCAAGAATTTCAATGTTTCATTTTCAGTTTCAGACCCACCAACATCATCGTCAATCAGTTTAAGAAGTTTACGCTCATCAAAGTCGTCCTCACTAAAACAGTTGTTAACAACTTCATCATTTTTGTCATGTTGACAATCTAAAATTGCAAAATTTTCAAAATCTGAGAGAGGAAGATCAAATTGAAGATTGACGTCTTCGTTTTCAAGGGAATTCAAATTCAAATCAATCATAGAGCTTTCAACCACTTTATCAGGATTTTCATCAATTTCAAAAGTTGCTATTTGAAATTCGTCGATTGTGGGCAAAAGTGGATTCTTATTGGAATCGTTACAAGTTTAGATTCGATTTTGTTTCTCACAAAATTTCAAGTAATCGTCAAGTATGTTCGTTTGCTCAACAAAATCAAATTTATAATTATTGACATGAGACTTTTCAATTTGAAATTGTTCAGAACAAAAATTGTTAATCGCACCATCATTGAAATTATTCCCATTGCAAAAACCGTTTGAAAAGTTATTCACATTCCAATTTTGAATTGGAAATTCATTTTGGAGTTCGAAATTTAATTGGCAAGGGTTATAATCAAAATCATTTGAATTTGGAGGTGAATTCAAATTTTGATTATTTCGAAAATTTTGACTTGAATTGTTGCACATTAATTCAATTAATCTTTGACTTGATTCATTAAATCTTTGACTTTCTTCACGTAGAGCTAGAACACTTATTTCAATACTTGAGGGTTGATCATCATTTTGAAAATGGGGATTTTTCCCCACAAGGACAAACTCACCAAATTATTTGTCCAAAAGGATAACCACCAAAAAACTTGCCCAAAAGGACAAGTTTTAGTGCAAATGGTGAATTTCAGGGGGGTCCCATGTTTTTCCACTTTGCACTAAAACTTGTCCTTTTGGACAAGTTTTTTGCCCCTTGTCCTTTTGGGCAATTTTTTTGGTTTTTTTGTCCTTCGCAAATTTTTTCCTGTTTGAAAATTTGGTGGTGTACAATTAGGATTATTTTGAAAATTTTGAGAAGTTGGTGGCATAAAATCCAAATTGTTTGTATAATAGTTGTTGTTAAAATATCCATATGAATTTGGTGTAAAATTATATGGATTTTTTTTATTTTCACAACTATCATAAAATCCGTAGGAATAGGGAAATTGTGACATTTTCAAGAAAGCTCCTTTTTAAAAAAAAAATGTTAAAATTAACAAGTTCGGATTATATGAATAAAAGTCTAGACCAGGTTCGGACAGGGGTTATCAGTGTGCCATGAATCACCGTAAAAATACAACCGAAGGTTTAAGAACCTATTTGAATTCGAGACTCTACTATTCCTTAGACACCTCAGAGAGTATCAATCCTAATTATCAGTTTAATGAATATTTTGTCATATGAGCTTTTGGGGAATCCTCGATTCGATTTCAAAAATAAACTTTTCAATTAATCCCACGTTCGTTTTAAAATTTTAAACCACACATCAATAGGCAAAATATTCAGTCATAGAACAAACACAGAATAATAAATTGCAGAAATAATTTTTTTACAAGCAAGCCGCGGCACCTGCTGAAAATTTTTACATGCAATTTCTATATATTTTTCTTTGCAGCAGAGCACCTGTAGGGTTTAGAAAATTTTACAGTGATCGGCAATCTGTCCAGTGCAATTGAGTCGCACTAGCGCATTCGCACCCCACTTGGTGTGCAACTGTTCCAACAATTTCTGATTTGTTCTTGTCACCTTGTATTAATTGTTTGACTGCGTTGCGGCACGGGTTCGGGCAAAAATTTCCTCAAAACTTTTTTTTTGGTGAAAGCTACATTAAAATCAGTTATCAAAAACTATACAAAAACTAAACAAAAAAAATATTACCCTAGTTCAAGCAAAAACCAATCAGGCCTACAAAACAAGCCCATTAAATGGCAATCGATCCTTCTTAAAACAAACAAAAGCCAACCCACCCTTTTTATTTCTATCTCTCTTAAGTTCGAAGAACAAAAATTTCACGCTAAAATCACATCTGAAAGTAGCAAATCCTCCACCAAAATTTCAAAATAAAATTCAAAGTCAATCTTTTATTTCTGGTTCGGGCGATTTTGGTTGGATGAGTGTTCTTTTCTCTAACTGATTGGGGGGTTGGGTGGCGTGAGATCGCTGATTTGGGTTTGCAGTGAGGTGTTTCAGGATCTTAGGGTTTGCGGAAATTTTCACTGGAGTTGGGTGCGATCTGATTGTTGAAGATGAGGGGCGTGAAGGGGGTGTTATATATGTGTTGAGACTATGAACTGATGATGGTATTTCACGAAGGTGGTTTGAGGCTTTTGTGGTGAGAATGATGGGGATGTTTGGTTTTTCTGATGGTTGAGAAGTGAATAATGGGGATGTCGAAGTGTGGAGGGTGTATGGAAAAATGAAGGTGCTGCGATGGGAGTTTGAGGGTGACTGGGTTGAACAAAATGGTCTGGTTTGAATGGGTATGCGGAGGTAATGTTGTACGACCGGGTTGTGGTTGAAGTGAACTGCCGAGGTGCTTTTTGGAGGATTGGCGAATTTGTGAATTTGGGGTATTTGTCTGGTTTAAGGAATTGGTGAAGAGAAGAAGGGGATATAAGCAGCGGTTTGAACGGTGGTAGGTTCTGTTTTGTTAGTTGAGGGATATGTTAGTAGTTGCGGATTTGGGTGCTTCACATTTGCGGTTTGCATGCAATAGCAGGTCTGGTTTGAAGTGGATGGAAGGTTGTGTTGAAAGAGGCGTGGTGGATAATTGAATGAACTTGGTTGTACAAGGAAGGTGTGGTCTTTGAAGGGTATGTGGTAAACTTGGGGTATGAACGTGGAGAAGATGATTGTGTTGTGATATGGTATTGAAAAGAGGGTTGAATTTGTGTGAAGACATTTGTTTTGGCTCTGTGGTGTGGGATTGATGATGGAATGTGACAATGGATTTTCAAATTGAAATAAGGTATTCGAATTGGGTTTAGGGCAATGATTTTGGAGATTTGTTGGTTTATCGGATGTGGTATTTTTGTGAATTGTTGTGTTGATTGTGCGGCTTTGGAACTGGGGTGATGAAGTTTGGTTCTTCAGTTTTTAGTGGGACTTGAAGGGTAGAGAGGCTGGTGTGGTATTTGTCTGCGCTGTCGAAGGGGTAGAATGATCGAAACTAACGTGGTTGAGAAATGGTGAAGGGGTATGTTAGCTGTAGTGAATTTCAGCAATTGGTTGTGTTTCAGCTGTGTTGAATCCGAATTGTCGGTGTATGCAGAGATCGTTGAAACTGTGTTTGCAGCGGAGTAGTTTGTGATGGAGTTGTGGGTATGTTTGGATTTGGTCCAGATTCCTGTGGGAAGCAAGGATATATGGCAAAGAGATGTGGTGAATTGTTGGCTTGTCTACCGCATAGATATATGCAAAGTAGTGTGTATGTATATTTGGTCGGGAATGGACTGGATGTGGTTAAGTAGCAGTAGGAATTGGTACAATGATGGATAGGGAATTGAATGAGAATGAACGATGTTGAGTTGGCGGACAGCGGTTGTGTTGAAGTATAGAGTGGTTGCATCTGTATTGAACTGTGTATAGTGACAGTTGTGGTATACGGGAGAAGTCGCGAAGATGGTTTGTGGAGGTTTGTTGATGTGAATAGTGATTGAAGAGGGAGGAGCAGTGTAGACCTGGTGCAGAAAATCAAAGTGGAGAAGGAAAATTGCAGAATTTTTTTTTATTGCAAAACAAATTGTAAAAAAAAGGAATGGAAGATTATGTAGATGATTAATGAAAAGAGATCTGGGAAAGAAAATGGAAAATAATTAGCAAGTTTTTTTTTAATGGAAAGAAATCAAATTGTAAAAGGAAAAAAATGAAAAGAAATAAAAAAGGGAAAGAGATCGAAAAAGAAAGGCAAGATTTTTATTTATTTTTCTCTTGGTTTAGTTGATTATAATATCAATAATTTAATACCATATCAATTATAAGATATTTTTTTTCTATACAAAAAAACAAAAGGAAAAATAAAAAATAAAATAAAAATATAACCCAAAGGATTTACTAATAAAAATTATTATGGTCCCCGGCAACGGCGCCAAAATTTGTTTGCGAACAAATTAAACAATTGTAAAATCCGTTCGGCTTTCCTAAACAACAAGGATTGTTGTAGAGGGTGTCGAACTCTGGGACCAAAAATATTTTAATTAATAAATCCAATCAAGTTATTCTAGGATTTTAATTGATTGAAAACACAGAAAATAACAACAATTTAATAAAAAGAGAGATTTATATAATAATAGAAAGCAATTAGGGGATAATGACATAGATTGGATTCACACTCATCAATAGCCAACAAATAAATATAGATCTAATTCATGTTTCTGTCACACACATGAATCAATGATAATTAGGTTCTTAGAAACAAATAAGTAAATCACGACAAGCGTAGCCTATGCAGGAGCTGAGTTGTTAAACAACCATAGACTATCAGGACAGATTTACAAGTTAATTTCTAAAACCCTAAAATTAGATCTAAATCTGATAATTGTTAGATCGAACACGAATATACCCTATGAAGGAGCATAGCTCTTAAACGACGCGGAATATGAAGGTTCAGATCTAACCCTTGATTCAGATCCAGATCTACATGTATAAAGTCCTCATCTACTGGCTGTGTGATTCATGTTGAATCATATCTATAAGCATCATCACCCCCTAATCAAAGGGGATTATCTAGACATAGCTAAAGAAGAAGAGAAACATAAACTAAATAACATGAACATAAATAAAATAAAATAGCAACTGAGAGAAAGGGGGAGAAGAGTTTTATTCCAAGAAGAGAATTACAGAATAAAACTAAGTGTGTTTTTTACATGAAGGAGATACAATGTATTTATAGTTGCTTTGGCCAATACTAAGAGGCTAGTTACACAATGTGGGTACTAAAGATTTACCCCAAATAACACATAAGCCAGTGTGAACGCAGCTGTAGAGTGAGAGGCTATGTAAGTGAGCCAATGTGAACGCAGTGTGAATGGATTTGCAATTGGTATAGCTTGCGGGCATCAAATGACATCAAATTCAATTGTTTTGAGCATGAACAGAAACTCCATAACATCTGCGACAAGCTATCTTTATGAAAAGGCATTGAATCATTAAATCTGTGGCAGAAGGTGGTTGAACAACAATATTTCTTCAAGCTTTAATCTAACTCTCAAAATCAACACTCTTCATACACCAATTCTTCAAGCTTTTCAACAATTAGGTGCATTAATCCATTCATCATAAATAATCTGAAAACACAACTATAAATACACAGTATAAATTATTTTAAATATAAAATAAGATAAATAAGCTGATAAAATATACATATTTACGTGTATATCAATAACTCCCAATTTCTTCTATTAAGTTTCTCCTTATTTATCTTCTCCATAACCGAACTCTCTTCAAAAAAAATATGTAGTAGACTCTGATACCAAATTGTTAGGAATTTTCCTAGGATCCCTTCACAACTAGATTTTAGAAGAGATAAGAAATGAAGAAAAATAATGACAAAATAATTCAACCAACAAAACTTTAATTAACCACCAAAAGTTTACAAGAAAAAAAATTGAAAAGATGTCTCAAATCCTAAAACCTAAAGAGAATAAACCTTTTCTCCCACATGCATATAATGAACAATATAATGTCTATTTATAATAGGATTGACAAAATATCTTCTTTAAGAAACAATTGAATAATTCCATAAATCTTCCCATGTAGATAATTTGTTGCCTTTTCTAATGCAATAAAAGAGGAAACTAATTACTCCATAAAATCTACCAATATCTTTAAAAGATGCAATTAATCGATCTTCAAAATGTATGAAACCTATAAGATAGACAATGAATTTGAGTCATGATTTTATATTGACTAAAATATATCCGAGATCTACATAAATATGGAATATTATATCACCAAGAAACCTAACAGCTATATTTTAAAAATGATTGATGTTATAACAAATATTTCCGGTTGTCTTGGTTATCCATGTAAATTATGATCATCATGCATATGTCAAAATAACTTTTAAAACATATAAGAATAATAAATAAAAGCGTTTTAATAGTATATTCATATATATATATATATATATATATATTTAATTTACATGGGATCGATATTTCAAATATTAAGTAAAAAACATTTTTACTTTGGTTAAAACGGATAATTGACTGAATTAGTCAAATCTACTTTAGTTGATTTGATTTGGTTTTCATTTTTATTTGTTTTAGGTGGGTCTGATAGATAGACCAAATCAATCAAACGCCACATATAACTAAAATGGTCAGGTTAGGTTTTAGATGCGCCTGACACATCCAAAGCTTTCTCTCATCCATTTGGACAGGCCTAAGGTATCATAGTATCAGCTGTGAATATCCTATCGATTGCTTCAGATAAGAACTAAATATTTCATAGATTGATGGTCAATGCTTTGTAAGTCGCAGTTAACCCCAGAAGTTCCTTTGACTTGTGGCTTCACAAGGAAGGAGTGTACAAGTAAAGGCATTAACTGATGTTAACCATTAACATATTTAAAATGCATGCATTTATATTAGCAACTTGTCGTAACGATCAATTGATAAACATTGATTTATTTGTTGTAATATATATGAGTGAATATGTTATTGTCATATTCTTTTTAGTCCTACATCATGGGAATAAGTCTAACATCAGCTCCAAAGCCTGTATATAAAGGAGCCAATGTAATATAAATTGTACACACTTGAAGTAATAGAAATGAAAGTCTCTCCCCTATCTTTTCTATTCTCTCTAATGACTTCTTGTTTAACATATTTTCTATTTTATTTTATAACATGTTATCAACACGAAGCTCTAATCGATCTAATTATAGATCTCAAAGCGGTAGGTTATTTTTCTGACCTAATTGATTTGATTTTTCAAATCTTTATTTTTGTTAGATATCACCTCATTCTAGATTTAAATCTATTGTGTTATCTTCTAGATTTTTTTTTTCGTTTAGCCTTATAATTTTAGAACTCATATAGATCTACACTTTGAGATCTGATTCTTATTTTGTTAATCATATTTCAGACCTCGCTCTATTATAGATCTGATTTTTTTATGTAATCATACTGTTGATCTCAAAATTATACTCAAATTATATACATTTGAGATCCCTACATGATTTAAAAATGAGATGTTGATTGTAGTGATTTATCCTTTTGGATTACACAAATTTTTGTTCTTCTCTATTAAGATAAGTTCATTGAATTTAATTTGATTTTGTTACATAATTCATATTTTTGGAAGAAATGTTGCATTGTTTCTTAGAGAAACAAATGTAAATATAATACGTATCTAGAAAATCGTATTAATTTTAGATCTAATATTGATCTATCACCAAGAGTGAATTATTAAAAATAAACAAATGGAAATCATAAAGTGTATTAAATCTTTGGAATCTGAAATAATATGGACCTGAAGTTCATATGCTGGAAAAAAAATTGAAGGCCGAAGCTTTCTTAAAAATTGTGACATAAAAAGATTTTACTTTCAGAAGAAGTTAAAAGAGACACACACACACACACACATTATAATATGTGATAATAACATTAGATTCAATAGAAAATCTCTAAAAGGATTTCATCTAACTGACATCTTTCATGTACAGTTTATATTAACTGAATATCCTAAAGATATAGTATGCATATTAATCTATTGAAGAGATGTTTTAGAGATTTAATTTTATGTAGCAAATCAAAAATCCTAGAAGAGATGTTAGAGATTTTTTTTGTTGCATTGTAATTACATAAATAAAAGATACGTTCCTTGAAGGAATATCATACACTCCATAAGTAGTGATTTCTTTTCTCTCTTGAATCTTATTTTTATTTAATGCACCTAATTTTGTTAATGCATTTAAGGTTTGATATGTATTTGTGTATATTGACATGACATTTCAATAGTTTACATATATTTGTCTCTGGAGGAGATAATTTCATCCCAGAAGCAGTGATAACATAATATCTTTAGAGAATATTTGTATATTTGAAAATGGTAAAATATAAAGTGATCCGTTTATTTGAAAATAATAAAATATCTCCAGAAGAGATTTCTACAATTAAAGGTGATAAAATATTTGTAAAAAAGTTCATAAATTTTTCCTAAAAACGAAAATATGCATCTTGAAGATCATAAGCTAAGATTTAAATATTGATCTTAATTTTGCGCACCAGAAGTGAATGCAAAAGTAATTTTTGTTATAAAATGGAAAACATAGAACCTGCAATTACTATGATGGAAGAAGTAATTTTGATGTAAAAAGAAAGATCTAAAAGATTTTTATATGGATTGTATAATTTGAACCTTAAACATGTAATTTTTATGTTGTGAATTTTATGTATAGATCTGCAAGTTCATGGAATTATTCATATTAAAGAATGTAAAATATTGGATCTATAATTATGCACTTTTACTTAATTCTCGGTTAGAGATTATGCATATATATGGTATTTTAGAAAATATGATTATTGGGAATGCAGCACAACTATAAGTTGTTTACTTCAATTTGTTCGTTGCTAGATCCAAATTTTATTATGTTGATTTAAGTAAAATTTATTTATTTGATTCATATATTTAGACCGTATAATGGTTATTTTCGTTATTTTTATAATGAATGCATTAAATGTATCGTTATGATAATATATATTGTATTACTGTATTATTATAAATGTACTAAAAGCATTGGCTATTATAAGTTAAATAATGTATGTTTATGTTTGGAATAAAAATAGACATATGTATTATTAGTCAACGTATTTGGCAACTAATATCTAATGTAATGGAAAAAGTTGAATAATTCAGATCTCAGACCCGAAATCTTGGATTATGAAAAAAAAACTTTTTGATGAAGTTTAATTACAGTCTGAAATCTTGACAATTAGCAAGAATGTAAAAGCTTCTAAATTAAAAGTATGTTAAAAGATTGAAAACCAGAAGTTCATCATAAATTAATAAACTTGATATACATATGTATGTATATGTGTATGTGTGCGTGTGTGTGTGTGTGTGTGTTTGTGTGTTTGTGTGTATGCATAGGAACTTGAAGTTCCTTAATCAATGAACTTGAAATACTTCATAATTTAAAAGCCTGAAGCTTTATTGAAACTGTGTGAAATAATAACATTAAAAAAATTGGTATCAAAGGATTTCACAATCTTCAAAATGAGTTGTATCTTCCTTATATATTTATATTTACATATTATATTGAAGAATAAATTTTAACAACTTAAAGTTGTTTATATATTTTAGTTGAATCAGTAATTCAATACAGTGGAACCAGAAGTTCAATAAGTGGAACCATAAGTTCAATACAGTTGAACCATAAGTTCAATACAGTTGAACCAAAAGTTCAGTACGGTTGAACCAGAAGTTCAATACAATTTAACAAACTTGAAATTGTTTATATATTATTTGAACCAGAAGTTCAATACAGATTAACAACTCGAAGTTTTTCATATATTTCATTTGAACCAGAAGTTCAATACAGTTCCAAATCAGATATTTTGGATATTATGATACGGCCTTTAAGATTCGCATTGACATTGCTTGATAAGCAAAAATTAATGGTTGGAACGTTGTGAACAATTTGTTCTAAAATAGGTAACTCGAATGAGAAAGAGTATGCAAATCAATTACATATGGAATGCGTAGGCACACGTATATGCACATATATGCGAATATTTAATTAACAACCTGAAGTTGTCATGAGCACATATTATAAATAATGTATATATTATTTTATATTTCAGAAAGTCGATTGACATCAATATTGAATGACCTGAAATCATGTGCATATTTAAATGATAGAAAATTCCTCCAAGTCATTAGATCATTGAAAAGGAATGAGCAGTACAATATGAATGCATCTTATCAACTAATAATAGCATTATTCTCCTATAATTGAAATGCATCTAATGTATTTGCTAGCTATGATGCTATAATGGATCAAAAATGAATCCAAAGTAAGTTTATTATTTAAAGTGACAATGTTTGTCAACGTTGAGGGGGAGGAGGCAAAGGAATCATAAATGTTAAATATTTGCTAACATATAGAATTATGCAAAGTATTAAGTAACTAGCATAAATTATCAATTATGTCCCTAATAAACTTTCTCCAATATATATATGAATCCCCGAAGGATCAAAAGGTGTAAATCATAGCTGAAAATGTGGTATAAAAGTCAGTTCAAAATATTTTTGGAGTAAATCATAAAGATGCAAAATAAAGGAGGTGAGTTGTGACGGCCCGCCCCGCACCAGCCTGCATTTCCTCCGAAAGTGCGTTGTACACATGCCCAACTAGCACGGGACGGTCGTCAGGAGAAAGGAAAGAAGAGAATGAACTAATCAAGGAACCTGTAGAATGTCTCACAGCGCATGGAGTAAAATATAATATTAATAATATACTTGACATAAAACAGGTGAGACAGTGCATAAGCTGATAACTAAAATCAACATCAACATCAGAGCAGCGGAAATCCAAATACAGCTTATTACAACTTTCCAAATTTACTGTCTCTAAACAAAGGAAAGCTAAAGTGGAAGATGCACCACTAATGCCCAAGCAGTGATCTTCAACAACACAGGAAGAATACTATATATATATATATATATATATATATTACGTGGAAGCCTCCTGCTCGTCTCCGGATCATCAACCCGTACATCTCCAGCTAACCTGTCTCTAGTCTGCTCGTGTGAGCACCCAGAGTATTAAGAGGAGACATAAAACTCTGGGTCAGACATAAAGCCTGGTATGAGCGATAAGCATCTAAACAGAATAATAACAGGTATACTAAACCATACCTGAACCTGGACCTGCAACCAAAGAGTTAGTACCACATACCGTACAGTACTCTAAGGTGCCATAGTAAATAGTGTAAGATTACGGGGGTGGGGTGTGCATGTCATAATGATAGCAAACAATCAACCATAACAACCATCCTCACATCTCTCACTCAGTGCGTAAGGCATACGATGTCCACCATTGTCAATCACTAGACCCATTGAAGTAGTGACGGAGTTCGACTTGTACAACTACTGCTACTACCAAGCTTACCTCATGGAGTCATGCCCAAATCTTTACAAATGACCCCACTTCATTGGTTTATAGCCCTTTAGTCGTACCTAGGCCCTTTCAGCCCTGAATCCGTTCACGTGCTTCCCATACATAGTGATCCAAAGTCGTAAACATCGACAACCCCTTAGCACACGTCCTGCAGCAAAGCCCAATCATGAAGCGAACTCGTTGATTCCCATCTGGATCTTGAGCTCTAGCTTCTCATCTGGACTTCCTTTGCATCTCGGGTTTTGGTCTTCTCCGGATCGCCGGACTTCATCGGATCACTGGACTCCATCGGATCGCTGGACTTCATCAGATCGCCGGATCGCTGGACTCCGTCGGATCGCTGGACTTCATCGGATCGCTGGACTCCATCGGATCGCTGGACTATATCGATCGCTGGACTATATCGGATCGCTGGACTCCATCGGATCGCTGGACTTCATCGGATCGTCGGATCGCTGGACTCCATCGGATCGCTGGACTTGGGGCTAACCGTTTTCTGCACAATTTCCTGCGACTGTTTTTACGCCATTCGGCGGCGTTTTTGACCAATCTAACACTTCTAGACAATCACAAGGCATACTATACAGTCATAGAAACATGTATAATCATTCACAAACATCAAAACACAATTATGATAGGATAAAACGGATCAAACATAGCCAAAATCAGATGTTTTCCCTTAAGCATGTTTAAGCAAAACTAATTATAGGATTAACAAAACTTAATCAAATCAACTCAAATTTCTAACAGAGGTCTAAAATAATATTTCGACTTTTTAGAATATTTTTCCAGAATTTTAAAGTGTAAGAATTCACTAATTATCGCTAATCACCCTGATTAACTGTAATTAGTGTCAAAACAATGCTAACCACTCACCTTGGCCACAAATAAAATTCTCAGAACTGAAACTCCTCTGATTTGGGGCGAATACTGATGTCCAACAGCAGCTCTAATCTTGCTTTGGTGCTTTTTCTTCTTAATTTGATGTTGCTAAGCCTAATCTTCAATTAAAAAGTGATTTGGGGTGTTTTAGATGTAGGAGGCCATTGCTAGAGTGTCTAAGGATGAAAGTGGCGGCTGGAAAATGTCTAAAGAAATGTTTTCTAACCCTAATCAGCCCCTATATATCCCTAAACCCGAAATTCTCCTCTGGGCCTAGCTGCAAATTACCCGGTTAAGCCCAATTAAGCTGTTTTTCACCATCTGAAACTTGTTTCATCCATATCTCCCAAACGGTGAGTCCGTTTGGCTAATGTGACCACTCTACGGAAAGAGAAACCATCATCCGGAGCCAATGGAAGTGGTTTCAGGTCAAAATTCATTTCCAGTCAAAAGTTATGGCCAAAACAGTGATAACTAGGGGTAAAATGGTCATTTAAAAATCGGGAAAAATCATGGACATGGGAAATAACCCT
Organism: Allium sativum; assembly: GCA_030737875.1. Taxonomy (NCBI): domain Eukaryota; kingdom Viridiplantae; phylum Streptophyta; class Magnoliopsida; order Asparagales; family Amaryllidaceae; genus Allium; species Allium sativum. The sequence goes on from CM060921.1 coordinate 746,707,360, forward strand.
AATAGTCGTCTCCCAAAGTTACATGACCATACGACTTCGTATGCGAAAGAAATAAATATTATACGATCCTATGATGCGTAGAATGCGGGTCGTTACACTCTCCCCCCTTAAGAAATTTCGCCCCCGAAATTCCTTAACCCAAAACATAAAGGATCCCGCATGCCTAACAACCAGATACAACAATCAAACATGCAAAACAAGCAAACAAGCTTATCCTAGCATGCGGAAAACTAAATCGAAGTCAAAATCTTACCAGGTAAAGAGTTCTGGGTGTGTCTTCCTAATGTTCTCCTCTGTCTCCCAAGTACAATCATTCTCGTCCTCGCCCCACTGAACCTTGACTAGCTTCACCGCCTTCCTTCGAAGTTGCTTCATGTCGTACTCGACAATACGGGTCGGCTTGCGGTTCCCAACCGCCTCGGGTTCTACCTCGAAGTCCTCTAACTGATCAGGTGAAATAGTTATATCTGGGTCGTGAACGAACTTCCTTAGTTGGGAAACATGAAATACATTGTGAACTCCCGCCATCTTCTCCGGTAAGTCAATTCTGTATGCTAAATTCCCGACTAGTTCAAGAACAGGGAATGGGCCAACAAATCTTGGTGCCAACTTGCCTCTCCTGCCAAATCGTATTACGCTCTTCAACGGAGAAATCTTGACAAACACCAAGTCGCCAACGGAGAATTTCAAGTCTCTTCTCCTCTTATCAGCATAACTCTTCTGCCTATCTTGAGCAGCTTTCATTCGTTGTTGAATGACCTTAATCTTATCCGACGTTTCTCTCACCACATCTGGTCCAAGCACAAACTTCTCGCCAGTCTCTATCCAACATGATGGTGAGTTGCACGGTCTTCCGTACAAAGCTTCGTATGGTGCCATACCGATACTGGATTGGTAGCTATTATTATATGCAAACTCTACTAGATGCAAATGGTCATCCCATGATCCACCAAAATCCAATATACAAGCTCTCAAGAGATCTTCCAATATACGATTCACCCTCTCCTTCTGACCGTCGGTTTGAGGATGATATGCGGTACTGAGATGTAATCTTGACACTAGAGCCTCTTGTAAGCTCTTCCAAAACCCACTAGTGAACAATGGGTCTCGGTCACTCACAATGCTTTTGGGTACTCCATGAAATCTCACTACCCACTTCATATACAATTCTGCCAACTTGGCTGCTGTCCTGGTCGATTTGACTGGTATAAATCTTGCGCTCTTAGTCAATCGATCCACAATTACCCAAATGCTATCATATCCCGATCTAGTCCTTGGTAGGCCATCGATGAAATCCATCGAGACTTGCTCCCATTTCCATTCGGGAATTTCTAGTGGTTGTAACAACCCACTAGGCTTCTTTTGCTCGGCTTTAACTAGCTGGCAATTCATGCATTTGGATATAAACTTCCCAACATCTCTCTTCATCCCTTCCCAGTAGTAGGTCTGTCTCATGTCTCGATACATTTTATTACCACCGGGATGTATAGTCAGTTTTGAGCGATGACATTCTCGAAGCACTTCATCTCTCAAACCATTCACGTTGGGTACAACTAATCTTCCATTCTTTCTAAGCCACCCATCTCGATCAAGCCCATACACATTCACCTCCTCATCGATACCCGTCTCTAACTTGGAGATGATTTCTAATAGATTAGGATCGTCCCTCTGACTAGAACCAATCCGCTCTATCAAAGTGGGTCTGATCGTCAAACTTGCTAACATTTCTGGATCCAGTTCGCACTTTGGTCTGAAATCAAACCCCGCGATATACTCCAGTTGCTTCCACTCTAGAAACATAGCCCTTAGGCTGGCATGTCTCCTACTCAATGCATCAGCTACCGCATTGCCCTTTCCCGGTGTATATGCAATGTCAAAATCATAGGAAGCTAAGAACTCTAACCATCTCTGCTGATGGAGATTCAATTCTTTCTGAGAGAAGAGTTACTTTAACGACTTATGATCTGTAAACAGCTCAAATCTTTCTCCCAAGAGATAGTGTCTCCATATCTTTAACGCGAACACGATTGCTGCCAATTCTAAATCATGGGTAGGGTATCTTTTCTCGTGCGGTTTCAATTGCCGACTTGCATAAGCTACAACCCTACCGCCTTGCATCAATACAGCACCCAGTCCGGTACCACAGGCATCCGTGTATACCGTCATCTCTTCATCCCCCTTAGGAATGACTAACACTGGTGCGCTTGTCAACTTGTCCTTTAGACTTTTGAATGCATTCTCGCACCTTTCATCCCAGACAAAAGCTTGATTCTTCTTGGTCAACTGGGTCAATGGTGCTGCTATCTTGGAGAAACCTTGGATAAACTTACGATAATATCCGGCTAATCCCAAGAAACTTCTTACATCTGTTGCGTTCTTGGGCGTAGGCCAATCTTGTACCATAGCCACCTTCGCCGGGTCCACGGCAATACCATTCTCTGATACAACATGGCCCAAGAACCTCACTTCCCTCTTCCAGAAGTGACACTTAGAAAACTTTGCTTTTAATTGGTGTTTTCTCAACACCTCCATCACTACTCTTAAATGTTCCTTGTGTTCTTCCTCTGTCCTCGAATGGACCAAAATATCATCAACGAACACAAGGACAAACTTATTCAACTGATCCCTGAATACCCTATTCATAAGATCCACAAAATATGCTGGGGCATTGGTCAGCCCGAATGGCATGACCAACCACTCATAAAATCCAGACGGCGTCCGAAATGCCGTTTTAGCTATACTTTCAGCTTCCACTCTAAGCTGATGAAAACCTATCGCGAGATCCAACTGAGAAAATATTCTCGCACCACTCAACTGATCGAACAAATCATCTATCCGCGGTAGAGGATACTTGTTCTTCCTCGTCACTTTATTCAACTCGCGGTAGTCTACACACAAACGAAGGGAACCATCCGCCTTGGTAGCAAACACAACTGGTGCTCCCCATTCAGAAACACTCCTTCTGATAAATCCCTTCTTCAAAAAATCGCTGACCTGCACCTCGAGTTCTCGCTGCTCTCTTGGTGCCATACGACGAAGTGGCATCAGTATAGGCCTGACATCCTTTACCAAATCAATACGAAACTCAATCTCTCGGTGTGGTGGAAGTCCGGTCACTTCTTAGAAAACATCCGGATACTGGCCAACCACGGGCAAACCTGACAACTCACTATGCGGAATGTCGAGGGAGTTTAGAAAACTAGCCAATACCCCCTCACTGGGTAGACCACCAAACACTATCCTCCGTCCATCATCCGCTCTAGCTGTCACCAAAAAGCCCTCACAGTCTACCACCACCCCGTATCTTTGGAGCCAATCTACTCCCAAAATAATGCCAAACCCAGTAAAGCCCAAAACAAAGCAATCACAAACAAACATGCATCCATGACTCGATAAGACCAAATTCCTGCAAATCATACTAAGGCTAGTCGAACCACCAATCGGGTTCGTCACTATCAATGGTCTATCGACTATCTCGGGTTCCAGTCCCAACCTATCTACCAGGTCACTAGATATGAAGGAACGGGAAGCTCCGGTATCAAACAAAACTATAACAGGAACATCGTAAACAGAAAGCATACCTTGAATGACGACATTCTTTCCTTTCTCCGCCGCAGTTGGGGCATTCGACGAAGAAGGAATAGCATTAAGGGCATATGCTTTCACCATTTGTTTTTCTTTGGGGGGTTGCGGACACTTGTCCTTGTGATGCCTCATCTGGCCACAGTTGAAGCACTTCCTATCCGCTGGCTTGGCCCGACAATTACTAGCATAATGGCCCTTCTTACCACAGCTGAAGCACTCAACATCTTGCTTATTCTTTTTCTTCTGGCCATCCTTAGCTTGGTTCTGCTTTTTCTTATTCTGGGAACCACCCTTGCCTCCACCACTTGCTTGTGGTTTTGGCTCTTCTGCAGATGCAACCTCAGTCTTCGACTTAGGGTAGAGACTTTCTGATCTTAACGCTTTCCCCACAATCGATTCAAACGTCTCATCGATGTGGTTTATAAGTTTTTCCCCCAAGTACTGATCCAAACCAGTTATGAATTTCTCATTCTTTTTCTCGGCAGTATCAATAAGAGATAACCCATATTTTGACAAAGTGGCAAATTCAGCAATATACTCCGAGACAGCTCTGCCATTCTGCTTGAGCTCCAAGAATTTCTTAAACAGCACTGACTTCTGAGCAGCTCGAATGAACTTCTCGCTAAAGCGAGCCTTAAACTGCTCCCAAGTAATCTGATCTTCGGGAGTAGCTGCCTTTATAGCATTCCACCAATTCATTGCCCGCCCTTGCAGCTGACGGGACGCTAACTTTCTCTTCATTGCATCCTCGATACCCAAATCCTCGAAGATACGTTCGCAACTATCCAACCAATCCTGAACATCCGTGGCCGACTCCGTTCCGTGGAACGGCTTCCCACCAAGGCTAGTATAGTCCTTGTTTAGCTTGGCGAAGTCGACCCTCGGCGCCTGCACTATTGGACCACCACCATTTCCACCATTGGGAGTTGCCCTCTGTACATCTCTAAGCATCTCTCTCATGAGGTCAGTAAACATCGTCCTCATGTCTGCAGCATTCCCATTATTGGCTCCCCTACCAATACCTCTAGTATATCGGCTCATCGTCAATCTGAAAAAGGAAACGATTAACGACTCCATAGTGGTGCTAGTGCAATACGACTTCATTCTTATACTACTAATAGTATATATATAGCTTTTAAAACCAAAATAATCACAAATACGCTCTCTCGTATACGTATATTATCTCTCCCTGATAACTTCCCTAGGTTAACTACGCAACCTAGAGCTCTGATACCAAGTGTGACAGCCCGCCCCGCACCAGCCTGCATTTCCTCCGAAAGTGCGCTGTACACATGCCCAACTAGCACGGGACGGTCGTCAGGAGAAAGGAAAGAAGAGAATGAACTAATCAAGGAACCTGTAGAATGTCTCACAGCGCATGGAGTAAAATATAATATTAATAATATACTTGACATAAAACAGGTGAGACAGTGCATAAGCTGATAACTAAAATCAACATCAACATCAGAGCAGCGGAAATCCAAATACAGCTTATTACAACTTTCCAAATTTACTGTCTCTAAACAAAAGAAAACTAAAGTAGAAGATGCACCACTAATGCCCAAGCAGTGATCTTCAAAAACACAGGGAGAATACTATATATATATATATATTACGTGGAAGCCTCCTGCTCGTCTCCGGATCATCAACCCGTACATCTCCAGCTAACCTGTCTCTAGTCTGCTCGTGTGAGCACCCAGAGTAATAAGAGGAGACATAAAACTCTGGGTCAGACATAAAGCCTGGTATGAGCGATAAGCATCTAAACAGAATAATAACAGGTATACTAAACCATGCCTGAACTTGGACCTGCAACCAAAGAGTTAGTACCACATACCGTACAGTACTCTAAGGTGCCATAGTAAATAGTGTAAGATTACGGGGGTGGGGTGTGCATGTCATAATGATAGCAAACAATCAACCATAACAACCATCCTCACATCTCTCACTCAGTGCGTAAGGCATACGATGTCCACCACTGTCAATCACTAGACCCATTGAAGTAGTGACGGAGTTCGACTTGTACAACTACTGCTACTACCAAGCTTACCTCATGGAGTCATGCCCAAATCTTTACAAATGACCCCACTTCATTGGTTTATAGCCCTTTAGTCGTACCTAGGCCCTTTCAGCCCTGAATCCGTTCACGTGCTTCTCATACATAGTGATCCAAAGTCGTAAACATCGACAACCCCTTAGCACACGTCCCGCAGCAAAGCCCAATCATGAAGCGGACTCGTTGATTCCCATCTGGATCTTGAGCTCTAGCTTCTCATTTGGACTTCCTTTGCATCTCGGGTTTTGGTCTTCTCTGGATCGCCGGACTTCATCGGATCACTGGACTCCATCGTTTCGCTAGACTTCATCGGATCGCCGGATCGTTGGACTCCGTCGGATCGCTGGACTTCATCGGATCGCTGGACTATATCGGATCGCTGGACTCCATCGGATCGTTGGACTTCATCGGATCGTCGGATCGCTGGACTCCATCGGATCGCTGGACTTCATCGGATCGCCGGATCGCTGGCCTCCATCGGATCGCTCGACTTCATCGGATCGCCGGATCGCTAGACTCCATCGGATCGCTGGACTTGGGGCTAACCGTTTTCTGCACAATTTCCTACGACTGTTTTTACGCCATTCGACGGCGTTTTTGACCAATCTAACACTTCTAGACAATCACAAAGCATACTATACAGTCATAGAAACATGTATAATCATTCACAAACATCAAAACACAATTATGATAGGATAAAACGGATCAAACATAGCCAAAATCCCATGTTTTCCCTTAAGCATGTTTAAGCAAAACTAATCATAGGATCAACAAAACTTAATCAAATCAACCCAAATTTCTAACAGAGGTCTAAAATAATATTTCGAATTTTTAGAATATTTTTCCAGAATTTTAAAGTGTAAGAATTCACTAATTATCGCTAATCACCCTGATTAACTGTAATTAGTGTCAAAACAATGCTAACCACTCACCTTGGCCACAAATAAAATTCTCAGTACTGAAACTCCTCTGATTTGGGGCGAATACTGATGTCCAACAGCAGCTCTAACCTTGCTTTGGTGCTTTTTCTTCTTAATCTGATGTTGTTAAGCCTAATCTTCAATTAAAAAGTGATTTGGGGTGTTTTAGATGTAGGAGGCCATTGTTAGAGTGTCTAAGGATGAAAGTGGCGGCTGGAAAATGTCTAAAGAAATGTTTTCTAACCCTAATCAGCCCCTATATACCCCTAAACCCGAAATTCTCCTCTGGACCTAGCTGCAAATCACCCGGTTAAGCCCAATTAAGCTGTTTTTCACCATCTGAAACTTGTTTCAGCCATATCTCCCAAACGGTGAGTCCGTTTGGCTAATGTGACCACTCTACGGAAAGAGAAACCATCATCCGGAGCCAATGGAAGTGGTTTCAGGTCAAAATTCATTTCCAGTCAAAAGTTATGGCCAAAACAATGATAACTAGGGGTAAAATGGTCATTTAAAAATCGGGAAAAATCATGGACATGGGAAATAACCCTAATAGTCGTCTCCCAAAGTTACATGACCATACGACTTCGTATGTGAAAGAAATAAATATTCTACGATCCTATGATGCGTAGAATGCGGGTCGTTACATGAGTATTCCTGAAGAAACGCTTAAGGGTGCTTCGAAAGAAACTCATGACATAATTGTCAAAATAACCATAGAAGTGGTTTAGGTACCTAAAGCATGATAAGTTTGAGATCTCAATAAATTATGTATAGAACTGACAAGAAATAATCATCGACGATAAATTAATAAATAATAAAGCGATTATATTTATAAATGGATTAAAAATCCCATATTAGAGAGAAACATGATTGGCCATCGTGAAATTCTCCTAAATAAGATATATGGACCTGTAGTCCATAAGATATGAACCTGTAGTTCATAAGATAAAAATAGAAATATATATAATGACAAAAGCACATGGAAGTTACTAAAGCACCATAGAGTGCCAACAACATGTTAAGTGCCATGAGCATTGTATTTTCAGAGACAATTGAGTTTATTAAAGTAGTGAAAGTATTTAAAACGCTTACAATACCCTGAAGGTATAAACGATGAAAGTATACCAAGAACTTTGGTAGTGATAAAGAGCAAGAAATGTAGATTACAACATCCTTTTAAGTATTGTTGTGATGAAAATCTTGAAATAACTCATGATAAGTAGATCACTTCCTGCTTTCAAGAATTGTTGTAATGAAGCTCTTAATATCCATTGAAGTGGTAGTTGCAATATGCAAAAATTATTATAATATACAAGTTCCTGAAGAACATAAATAACATTTGTTATTACAAAGAATACCAATAACATGGATGATAGATTACAACGTTTGTCAAAGTATTGTTGTAATGAAAACCTTGATATACTTTAAGGTGAGTAGATTACTTCCTTCTTAGTGTTGTTGTAATAAAAATCTTGATGTGCTTCATTCTTCTAAGTATTGTTGTAATGAAAATCTTGAAATACTTCAATGAGTAGATTACTTCCTGCTTAGTAATGAAAGTTGTCTTATTCATTAAATATGTATTGCACCATGCAAGTCCGATTGAAACAGAAAATTATAAGCACCTGAAGTGTATTCATAAATGATTATTAGTAACATACAAATCACAAAAGGAAGGCGTTTTAAATAAGAAATCATACCTGAAGCATGGAAATGCACATGAAGGTTTAAAAGAAAAACCTCATTAAGAAGTATTTGTAAGCAATTTGAGCTATTGAAAGAAGAACACGAATTCAGAGGAAATTATTAAATCAGGGGGAGCATCTATAAGTATGATATAATGCACTCTTTTTCCTTAACTAAGTTTTTTTCCCACTGGGTTTTCTTAGTAAGGTTTTAAGGAGGCATGGGTCATGATCCAGAAGTATCAACCCAAAAGTAACATACAAAAATAAGTTATAATGTACTCTTTTTCCTTATTTAAGATTTTTCCTACTGGGTTTTTCTTATTAAGGTTTTAACGAGGCATTACATTGATCCAGAAGTAGCATACTACTTTTGAAGCAGTAAATATGACATTTTATATTGTACTCTTTTTCCTTCATTAAGATTTTTCCCATCGAGTTATTGTTAGTATGGTTTTGACGAGACAACATTTTGATCCAGAAGTATCAAACATCTTTTGGTACAGTAAACTATTATTTATGAAGAAGATAAGGCAGTTTGCATGGCTCAGATTCAAGTAAATTATGTCAAGGGTGATAGGATGGAGCACATTTCTTCCAAGTTCTAAATTTCTCTTCACACGTGAATGAAAGGATAACAAGAAAGAGAAGAAACATTTTCAGTTCAAGAAAAGCTGATACATCTGTTCTCAAAGGCAATTTCCAAATCAACATTCCAAAAGATGTGTACAAAATTGGCTTGCAGCAACTACATCAATAGACTAATTGAATAATGAGTTATAAATAAGGGGGAGCATATAAAAATATGCTATAATGTACGCTTTTCCTTCACTAATATTTTTCGCACTGGGTTTTTGTTAGTAAGGTTTTAATGAGGCATTATCTTGATCCTGAAGTATTAACCCTTACGGTAACATTGTGAAATATGTTACTTAAAGATGAAATAAATTTGCACTTTTTTTCCTTCTTTATGATTTTTCCTATAGGGTTTTTCATAAAAAGGTTTTTAATGAAGCATTGTTTTGATCTTGAAGTATCGAACTCTTTTGATGATTATCATTTTAATATGATATTCATAATGTCAGATGTTGTACTCTTTTTCTCGTTCAAGGTTTTTCCCATTGGGTTTTCCGGATAGAGTTCTGAAGGCAACATACAATGGTTGTATCGACTGAACAGATATATGTAAGCAAGATAATTATAAGGGGAGAAATCATCATATATGTTTTAACTGGGACAACTTCAAGTTAGCAGAGCATTCAAGATTTGGAAGACGCATATTCAAGGGGGGGTGTTGTAATATATATATAAGTGAATATGCTCTTGTCATATTCTATTTAGTTCGACATCATGGAAATAAGTCTAACATCAGCTCCAAAGCCTATATATAGAGGAGCTAATGTAATAAAAATTGTACACATTTGAAGTAATAGAAATAAAAGTCTCTCCACTATCTTTTTTGTTCTCTCTAATGACTTCTTGTTTAACATATGTTCTGTTTTATTTTATAACAATATTTGTAATTATGTTTAATTTTCATTTATTCTACTTGCCTTCTAATTTCCAGTCAACTGCGGTATTTTTATGTCAATGCATGTATGTTATAAATTCCCATTAAAACTATGATTTTTTCTCAATTTAGACCCATTTCAGAAATTTATTATAAAAAACCTTTTTAAAATTATTTATGTTTGTAGTTATGTTTTTGTCAATTCAGTGTTGAAATGGACAAAATGCATTGATATAATTTTAAATTATGTATGTTTATTTTTTTCTTTAGGTGAACACTAACGTAATTTGGAATTATATCGCTATATTTTGGATAAGACAACATTATCATAATTTCACCTTGCGCTATAACAGACGCAATTTCAGATAGAATTACATCAGTGCATGTCAACAAGCTCGACGTTGAGTTTGTCCAAAACCAGGTTATCAAAGTAAACAATTTTAAAACTTTGTAGTTTGTAATAATTTTTTGAAATATGCCTAAACTTGAAAGAAAAGAAAAAAATAGTATATGATGCATATGTCAGATCTATTATTCATGGTGTTCCTTCCCTTTTGATTGAACAGATGGATGCTCTTTGTGGTTTTATTTCCTTGGTTAACAAATTTAGACCTCCTACCGTTTAGAAAACTTGATCGCATATATGTTATCATTCATATTTTATATTTCATTTTTAATCTTTTGTACCATTTATTCATGTTTGACAATTAATAAACTTATTATTGCCTTAATATACGATTCTATTTTTTATGGAAATGATTTGTGGTAATTAAGATGGACATCCTATGCGATTTGAATGGTTTAAGGATCATAAATGACTTGAGTATTCAGAGGCAACTCGAAAAGCTTATAGCTTTCCATGCTTTCTCTTTGAAATAAATATTTCTCAACAACATAAACAGGATACTTGGACTTCTAGTGGGTTCAATAACTGGAAAAGATTCGGTGGAAAAGAATGTTGTCGTAAAAAAACATTGAAGGAGAACCAAACTCATTACATTCAAATAATGTAACATTATTAGATTGTTCGGGTTACCCATCTCAAAGTATTGAGAAGAAGTTGACTTTACAATCAGAGGTAGAAAGTAAAAAAAAAAAATCGATCGCGAGCCATTACTTTTGCGAAAGTTATCTTACGGCTAGCATGCCAAGCTTGTGCTCTTAGAGGAAATGATGAATCCACTGATTTAAAATTGAAGCATTTAAAGTTGAAGAAGCATGTTCATTAGCTGAACAATATTATACAGGAGATTTTAGTGAATTGGGTATTGGTTTCCAATTGAGACACCAATTGCAACATTATGAGCAAGATGTGCGACTTTATCGTCGATTTCGTATATTTATGCGCTTTCAGAGTTAACTGCGGAGTTGGTAAAATAAAAAAAAGCCGAAAGATATCCTCTCGTAATTTATCGATTGATTTATCTTGTATTAACTATTCCTGTATTAATTGCGACCATAGAGCAAGTATCTTCAGCTAGAAATTAAACAAAACACCATTTCGCAGTAAGATGGGTGATGATTTGCTATGAAAAAATCATATGATAATATATATTGAAAGGAAAATTGCTAAAAGTCTTGATTTTGAAATGATTGCAGATGATTTTTATTTTCGCATAGTTCGTATCGCACGTCCTAAATAGATTATGTAACAAGTGGAAACCCGTACGTTGCACGGAAGCATAGAGTACGGGGTGTTATAGTTTGCACGGGAGCATATAGTACGGGGTGTTGTAGTTTGCACGTGCGTGGTCTTGGCACGCGCTTCGCGCGTGAAATGATGTTCGTGAAATGTTCTTTTATGTGTATAGTAATATTGTGTTTTAATTTTTGGTTGTAGCAGGTAATGTAATGAAAATTGGATTTTATTGAATGTAATATTATTGAATTATATCACGTAAGTAATAAAGGATGGAAGAATATGACAAAAGAATACAAAATGAAAGCGAATGAATATAAAGATTCAATGCATGAAAAAAGCACGAATAAAACTATTAATTCGGTAAGAAGAAATATAATCAAGGAGACTTTATGAAAATGGATTATGACGAGTTATGAAAGGTTAAATTATATATCATCATTATGTCCAAAGTTAAGGCAGGTAAAATTCAGGTGATAATATAGAGAGTTTGTATACATTACAAAATGCGTTTATATTCTATAAATTAGTATATGTAGCAGAGAAAGAAGTAAAAAAAAAAAAATGAGAGAAGTGGGTGGAAACCGTATGTGAAGAAATGTGGGGTTATACTTCTAGTAATTGATTCTTTTAATATATAATAAATACGATTTTGTATTTTTTTTTCTAAAACACAGCGAGTTAAAGTAATTTTTTGCGGTTTAATGTTATGTTCCAATCCTCCTTTTTACATTTATACTAACTGTATGTTAGAAAAGAAGACAAAACTGCATGAAAAAACAACATGCAATAGTGTACGCATTAAATGGCACGCATGCAACAACTTTCTTTATATAATATGGTAAGATATAGGTGCAGTTCTTTTATTCCCAGCGTTAAATTTTTATTTTGATCAAGTGGCGTAATTGATCAAACAATGGCTATGGAAACATATTTGAAAAGAAGAGGAGAGCTTACTGATATACGGCTTGCAAGCTAAGATATAAAGTATATGCTATTAATTAAATCAATTGGCTATCCAAAAAAATACACGTGAATGTTAATCTTGCACATAAGACAAAAAAAATTGAATTCATAAATCAACACATCAATCATGGAGTAACAATTAGTCTAACTTGTAGAATTACATGGCGGCATTTATAATAACATAATGAGATGAAAACAAAGGACGCATCACATATATGTAATATCCAGATGGCTTGACTTCATGTAGTATATGATCTAAGACAGTAGCTCCAAGACAACATTAACTTTGCTTGCTTTGACTAACATGTAGAATGTCTCTTTTCCTCCTTAATAGTTCCTTGCCTAAGATTGAAACGAATACATTATAAATTTTAGCATTTATCATTCTCGTTATCATTAATGAACGTAAAAAATATATCATATTATGACATGCAAACATACCAAAGGCGGTACTTTTTCCTTAGAGGAGATAGACTATATGTACATGGTGACAACAAATCAAGTGCAATGATACAGGATTATCTAACCATAATTTGGACTGTTTCTATATGTACATGGTGATAACCTGCTAGCTTAAATAAATTTGTTTTCCATAAGTTACGTTGAAAACGTTATAAAACCAACCTGCATTTAATAAACTGATTGCAAATGTGATGGCCCAATTATTGTAAAAAAAAAACTGACTGGTGGAACAGATTGTTGTCAATTTTTGTTAATGTTAATGCATTAGTTTATTGCATATGTCATATAAGTTAATGTTCCACCTATTTTTTCTTTAGAAAGGTACCATTAATTGCTTACACAAATAAGAAATTACACAAATGGCAATAAATATGCCCTCTACAATGGCAGCTTTTGCTTTTGCATGTCTAGATGGGCAAAATCACCAGAAAAACAGTTGAAATTAAAAGAAACTGAATCGTACTATAGAGCGATGCCGATTAGCAATTTGATTTCATATTGAACACCAAAAAATACAAAGCGATGTCGGTTCAAACGTAGTGATTCAGGAAGCACAAATAATATAAAATTCATTATGTTAAATCATATTAGTGATGCAGGATTATCTAACTATAGTTTGGACTGTTTCTATATGTACATGGTGATAACCTGTTAGCTTAAATAAATTTGTTTTCCATAAGTTACGTTGAAAACATTATAAAACTAATCTGCATTTATTAAATTGATTTTAAATGTGATGGCCCAATTATAGTAAAAAAAAAAAAAAAACTAACTAGTGGAACAAATTGTTGCCAATTTATGTTAATGCATTAGTTTATTGCATATGTCATATAAGTTAATGTTCCATCTATTTTTTCTTTAGAAATGTACCATTAATTGCTTACACAAATAGGGAATTACAAAAAATATCAAATTTAACAGATAAATCCTAAAATATGCCAATTTTGAAATGTGCAGTGAATATGGAATGAAAGTTTATTTATGGTTTTTAGGATTTCCAAATATAGGACATGTGTAAAAATTGAAAACTTTCAAACAATGATTTATAAAAACAATGCATATTCTACGCTAATTATTCAACCTCTTTTACAAGTTGGCACTTATGTTTGGGTTACCTTTTCTTAGGTATAGAAGAAATGAACCCCTATTGATTATGCATAAATTTCTTTTGCAATTAGCACAATGATTTTGATGGTAATACTTGAGATATAAACCCAGAAATGATAAACTAATTAAAAAGACATAAACCTTCCTTAAAATCAATCAAGCACACATGGATTTATTTTACTTCGGGGAGGAAGATGAAGGCTGCTGCTTTTTTAAAAGGGGAACAACAGTAGAATGCAAAACGCAGTAAAGATGAAGTAATTAAAAAGATCTAATCACACCTTGAAATCAAAGTAAACATGAATCTATTTTAGTTCACCCCCGAACATCTGAAGAAAGTCCTAAAATTAGATAACATTTTCAAGATGAGTGGAAATATAAAGATAAGGAGCTCACTGAACGTAAATGGCGATAAATATGCCCTCTACAATGGCAGCTTTTGCTTTTGGATGTCTAGATGGGAAAAATCACCAAAAAAACACTTGAAATTAAAAGAAACTGAATCTTACTATAGAGCGATGCCGATTAGCAATTTGATTTCATATTGAACACCAAAAATACAAAGCGATGTCGGTTCAAACGTAGTGATTCAAGAAGAACAAATAATTATGTTAAATCATATTAAATTCCAGCAGAAACTTTGAAAATTGAAGTGAAATTGAGAAGATTACCTTTAATTTAATAAGTATCCGTGAATCCGTAGTTGAAGATTGGAGCAACCAAGCCAGAAGAAGAAGTAAGAGTACTATGCTTCTATCCAATTGAAACAATTTTTTTCATTTTGGAGAATAAGATCCTTGCTGGAGCGATGGAGAAGACTCAAAAATGATTTTGAAGGGAATGTTGGAAAAAAATTAATGTTGAATTGAATAAATAGAAAGAGAAGTAATTACCGGTAATGAATCATGGGAAAATGGATAGAAATCAAAAGGACATGGTTTAATTACCAATTAAGTAGGTCCATATATTTATGTTTTGCGTTCGAGGAAACGTGTACCGTTAATAGCCGCTTGATATATGTTTCAATATTAAATCTCAGCCCTTCTTTGTCTTGTTGTTTGTCCGGGAAGGGGGGGGGGGGTTATTATATAGACGAGTGGAAACCCGTGCGATGCACGAGAGCATAGACTTTTGAGTGTTTTAGTTTGCATTCACCAATAAGCGGTGAGAACATATATTGTAATAGCAAGACATATAATGTAAGTGATATATGTAGCCTGTCCCGATGGCACAGAATGTACCAATGATAAAACATGAGAAATGGAATAATATTGAAAGTATTAAAGGGGAATATCGTAATGTAGCATGAAGAGAGTATATACATACAACATTTGAAAAACCATAGACAATTAATAGCTTAAATGAAGTGTAAAGAACATTGAACATTACAGAGAAAGCAAACAACCGAAACCAAATACAAAAAAATAACAAAACATATGCTAGTTAAAAAGTTTTTTATATCTTTTGTCCATGATAGACTTCATGTTCAAACATTCATTAACTTGTATGTCTAGAGGCTACAGCCGGTATACCATTTGTCTCAACATGTGAACTTCAGAACATGGATTCCTCATATTCTTCCTGCACATCAATTTTCTTTTCCAGCATGTGAGTCACAATTGGCATACTTCTAGGTGAAATGATAGTTGATCTTGAACTGAAAGAAATAAGATTAATACTGGAATATGCTTTGCTTCCCATGTTTTCATGACTCCGCTATCAAATGGTACCACAGACTATATCCTGTCTAAATCAATATATGAATAATCAAATGTTGAGCCAAACATATAAATTGAATGTAAAGAAAAATATATAAAAAAACAAAGTTAATAATACATGAACTTCTAATTTTTGCACTACTTGAAATGCCTTTCCTAGAAGTAAGCTAACACACATACACACACACACACACACACACACACACACACACACACACATACACACAAACTATAATTCAAAAAAGAAAGTAAAAAGGAAGGAAGGGTATCATGCAATTTGCTTATTTAAAGGGGCGTGATTCCCCACTAACAATTTGCTTATTTCATTGAGTGAGGGTCTCAGAAAGCTTATGAACAAATGTAAACATGTTGAAAGTCAGTATAAGTACTATAAATTTTAGCATGCTTATAATCTGTTGAAAAGTACTTTAATTTAATCGTTAATACTATTTAATTCTTTTAAAACGTGTTATATAAATTAGCTTTCTGCGGATTATAGTATTCAAAAATCAACTTATGCAACGTATAAAGTATGGCACTTCAAATGGTTAAATAATGTATTGTATTTTTAGTTACTTCATTTCACTTTTCATCTGTTTCCATTTAGGATAAAATCAATACTCAGTTTATAAATTTAAGGTCCAATTGTATCAGTATTATTGTGTTGTCATCTAAAAGAACATACCTTAGGTTTCAACTTGGAACTGAATTAATAAACAGCTTATAGAGACTCTTAGTGTAGCACCTAACGATTTAAAAAGACAGGGATTGTGAAATATGGATAAATGAATTTTTTGTGCAACAAATCTATCAATATAGTCACACATAATCATCATTTATTTTGAATTGAAGAATGTGGGATTTTTGGTCATACTGCACATCAGCATACCAAGCAACTACAAATATTCATGTATCATAGATATCATGAAATGTAATTAATTTAAAATAAATTTGTCATGTATTTCATATCATAAATTGGATTAAGATATCATATCATAAATACAACCGTATATACCACAAAAGAGTAAAATAGCCATGTTTAAACGATATTAAATATTAATAAGTTTTGTGTAGAAAATTAACAGTTCTGATTGACAATTTCACAACGGCTAAATATAACTAAGTCAAAGTTTAATTAACAGTTTGAAATTAGTATGTAAGGTTGAATCTCATGCAAATTCAAATTTATCGAATGTTGATGATACCTGTATATTCAAATATAATTACTTTCCGATATATATTTATATTCATATTTTGTTGCAAATGTGAGGGAAGAAACTGGCGTGCAATATGCGCATCTAAGTAAAGACTGAACTTTTGCCTATCAATAGTTAAGCACAATAGAAAAATTCTCTCAGTTGAAGATTTATACATGCAACACTCATAGTAAGTGGAGCAAAAAACCATATGTTAAATACATTTTCTGAATTGAATATATATATCATTTCAGTATTGAATATACATTTTCTACAGTAAAGTATCATTTTCTGAATTGAATATATATATCATTTTATGAATTGAATCATTAGAAATATTAAGTTATCCCATGTCATGCCTAAATTTCATTCAAAATGAAAGTTTAATCATGATGTTAGTTAGGAATCAAATCTGAAACAAAATAAATATTTTGTGACAAAAATAAAAGCACGCATGCAAACATGCACAGATATTACCAATTTGCTTCTAAATAAAATACTTGCATGTGTCAAACTCAGTATTTAAAATTAAAATTTGAAAGCATAAAAATTGATCGTAGTTAGAACACATAAAAAAATTGATGTCGCAAATAAACATGGTTTAATCTCTTAAATAAGTGAAACAGAAAATTAACATTTACGCTAATACAGGAAAGTAACAATTTACAAATCCGTTCAAAATTAGACTACATTCTTTAAATTTGGAAGAATAATTGTCAATGATTAGACACCTAAACCTTTCTTCGTATGACTTACACAAATCAGGTATGAGTTATAGTACTTGATAAATGATTTTACTACATATTAACATTAAGATCATTCTACAAACCAATGTTATATGAACTGTAAAGTGAGTAAATTTTTGAACATAATGACTCTTGTTGTTTTAAGCAACATATTATTCTTGTGCGTCATGAGAGAAATCAATTCATCTTACACATACCACAAAAATATTTGAACATAATGACTCTTGTTGATTTAAGCAATTGACATTTATTTATTTTCTTTTAACTTGAAAGACATTACAATAAAAGCAGCAAACCACAAAAATATTGGACAAATAAGATCATATTCCATTTTACACATACCACAATGGTCCCTACGTCCTACAATTTCAATTCTCGTAACAAATGCCTCAATTTAGTAAAGATAATATTAGGAAGGTAGCAATTATTGCCTAACTAATTGTTGCAACCAAGTTAATGCACATGCAATAAGGAAATTATCTACCATTTTGAATTTGATACAATTGATATGAGATCAGGGTGGTTATCATTATAGCCATAAAAGAATCGAAATAGCAAATTAATTATGTACATACTTAGCAAAAATCAAGCAATCAAAATCAGATTAATTTGCTGAAATAAAACAGTTGGAGAAGAAGAATAAAACTGAAATGTCAAAAGCAGATGTTAAACGGATATGATATTGAAAAAAAATTCCAAATCAAAGACAAAGTAGTACGAAACAATAATAATTTAAACATAGAAGATTTAACCTACTTATGGTAACCATTTCGTTAGATTTGAAACAATGACAGGGGCACGACTGCAACCTAGTTGGTAGACGTAACCATGAATGAGTTAATCCACTGATAAGAAATGAAGATTTGAGATGACAATAGGCGATGTTGCAGTCTTTATCTCGATTAGCCGTTTTGAGATGACAACAAAGTATCATTTTCTGAATTGCAATGCATTTAAGAGATTTCTCGCTTTTATTACAACTCCATTAAAGGCTGCAACTTTCTATAACCATCTAATGCTAAAACAGCGTGCATGCAAAATTATAATTAAAATTTGCAGAAATGACATAATTTCATATAAAATCATAGATAATTAAATATAACAATATATCTTCAATTTTGGTTTTTTTCAATCTGTGACTATACAAAGAGTTAATATGGAAATAATATAAAAGAAATTATATTGTAACAAATAATCATTTTCATAATCGGACCAAAAATTCGAACTACTATCAATTTCAGATAGAATCAGGCGTTATCAGTACCTTAGGAGAGGTTAGTTCAAATGTAGCGATTCAGGAAGCACAAATAATTTAAAATTCATTATGTTAAATCATATTCAACACCAGTAGAAACTTTGAAGAACTAAAGTGAAATTGAGAAGAATACATTTAATTTCATAATCATTCGTGAATCAGCACTTGAAGATTGGAGGAACCATGCTAGACGACGATGTAAGAGTACTATGTTTCTATCCAACTGAAAATATTATGTTTTTGGAGAATAAGGTGCAAGCGGTGGAGAAGATTTGAACGAATTTGAACGGATTGTTAGGAAGACTTTAATGTGGAAAAAATGACGACCTGATAAATAATGTAAAGTGGCTGCTGAATAAATGGTAAGGGGAGTAATTGCTAGCAATGAATCGTGAGAAAATGGTAATGGATCGAGGGAAAATGGACGGAAATAAAAGCATAGGTGATTTAATTACCTATTAAATAGCTCCATTTATTTCTATTCTACGTTTGAGGAAACGTGTTGTATTTTTAGCCACTTGATATATGTCTCAACATTAAATCTGGTACGTCATTTGTCTCTTGGTTTGTCCAAAAAGAGAATTTTATTATATAGATATATGACGTTTTTGTATGTAACCTGCCAATAATGGCGGAACTAATGCAAATCTTTTGTATTCCTATACATGTATGGTAGTTGCATGTTCCATATTTTCATTAATTTAATTGTTTTTTTAAAAAAACTGAACATTATTCTAGTTTTGTCCACCTCAAACTAATATCATAGTTGCTTCGTTGGATGTAAATATAATTGAAGTAGCCACTTACTACTCATTCACTACCGTTAAGGACGGCAAATATTTTCTCTCGTCACGATTTCGTATTCGTTTTGCATACATTGCCATTTGCCGACGCCTCTTTCCTCTTACCTTTGTATGGAAACCGTGATTTTGACAGTGACTTCAATATCCTACAACCAAAAGCTTGATCTAAGTTAATGTGCGGATAAAAATGCTAAGAAAATTGTGGACGCCATACATTATAAAAGCTTTACACGTGGCATAATATTGCTATTTTAATTCCCTTGAAATTGAATCCTGCATGTATCGAAAACGACTGCTTTAATGGTTGCCTTTGACAGAAAGAAGTTGCTTTGTCATGTGCCCATCAATACACGGCCCCTAAAATGCCCTATAGTCACTAGATTTTCTTTTTCCTTACTTTTTGTTATAGTCATAGGATTTGTCGACACCACCACCTAATGAAATGGGAATATAAAAACGCATTATATACTTATATAACGATGGAGGAGACTATTTAAACAAAAAAAATTAAACACAAACCAAAAGACATAAAATTCGAATCATTAAAAACTGCACAGTATAACTATTTATGTCTATTTTTGTGTTTAAATAATTTTTTCTATGATAATTATACATTAGCAAAACATTGTTAAATAGTACACCATCACATATCGCTTTAGAAATCAAGGAGGAAAAATGATAGAATCAAGAGCACTCCAAACTATGAACATCACTTTTGCGACCTTGGTTTTCACCGCATATCCCGATTTCTCTCTCTTTCCACTAACCATTTCTTCCACCACTTCTTATTTTACCATAAATCAATTTGGAAATATGAAATGTAAAGAAATGCTTTATTTTTTAAGTGTTGTAGAACACTCTTCATATATTATTGATGCATAAACGCATTATTGAAAAAACATATAGCAAAGTTTTTTGAATTAAACGTTAATAAAGTTTTGGGAGTAGGAGGAAGGTATGCAACAGACGACGAATAGATGACAAATTGGTATTCCGTTTAAATACCCCGTTTTCCTTCATCAAGAAAGCACCCTAGATTTTAAAATAATGAGTGAAAGGGTTGGTAAAGTGGTGATGTAAAATAGAAGTGGTATAAAGGCTTATGTCACCTTTGGGAGTAGGAGGAAGGTAAGCAACAGAGGATGATGAATAGATGATAAATTGGTCAAAAAAATCACATGGGACCTGTGTACTCCTAATTCGTTCAACGTATCAATCATAACAACCATGCTAGTTTCAACAACACGTTTGCTTCTTGGTCGATCTCCTTTGACGTTTGAACATTATCATCACATATAAAGTCAAATTTTCATACAACAGAAGGAAAGTTCCATTCTACGTATCCACCAACTTCTTGTGATGAGTAAGCACCTCTCGCCTTTATACGGTAGGCAACAATTAAAATATGCCAAATAATGCTTCAATATATAGGCTTTATGGATTGGGTATTATTACATTAAGGTTAATTAGGATAACATAAATGATATGTTATGCAAGGTCTCGACTGGTCTTAAAAATATGTAAACTTCTAGAAACACACGTTTCGTATTAAAAAAAGGGTTTAAATTTGTTATATGCTTTTACGATAACGTGTTTATGCATCAAAGAATAATATATAAAAAAGAGATGGAAGAAGAAAAAATGTTACTGCAAATTACATTTTGCACGTAAAACATAATTGTCAAAAGCGCCAAATGGAAGATGCTTGGCGAAAGCTTATATACGATGACAAGACTTGTTATGTGAACTCACCTACCTTTGTTCTAATCGAAACAGGAGCAGTTGAAGTCAAACTATATATATATATATATATATATATATATATATATATATATATATATATATATATATATATATAAACTTACCTATAAATATATAACTAAAGGGTCCTATTAACTAAGAAAACATGTTTCCATTTTTAACGTGACCAACCACTATTTCAATTCCTAGATACTTAAACAGTTTGTTTTGTCCTTAATTCCGAACACAGTATTCTTTTTTTTTTTTTTTTTTTTTTTTTGAACTTAAAATAAAAGAAAGGTTTGGCTAGTTGCGCCGTTGGAATTTTAATCAGGATGGTTGACCAGATATCTGGTCTACCACCATCTTTTATGTAGCACACGCATACCTTTTAGCTTGCTTTCAATGGTCAACCACTTCAATGAATGTTAAAATTAAACCCCCGTTGTCCTTTTTTCTTTTGTTGCTTTAAATTTTCCTTTCTGAGTGATGTATGGAAGCCAAGATCATTATCTTTTAAGAATGGCTGATGACCAAGTAAATCCCTGTACCCAAAACTCTCTATTCTCTGTATCCAACCAATTAAAACTGCTGATTTCCATATTTTGCTATTAAACATTTTTTTATCTCTGACTTAATTGCAAAAATGTGAAAATCAGAGGCTTTGATTGGTTAAGTACAGAGGATAGGGAATTTTGGAGACAGAGGATTTGATCTCGACTGATGAGTCCGTTTAAAGAGCGCTGGTCCAAAAAGTTTGTTGCATAAGTCAAATTATAATTTTGTTACACATTATTAATTTGCTACATAAAATTTCAATGTTTCCCTTTTGAATATTAAATATAAGATGCCATAAAAACTATAACATACGAAATATTTAATTTTCATCCAAAACGCACTTAGCAGGCTAATCGATCGGTTCAAAATAATAATAATCCACTTTCTTAACATATTTCACCCAAAAAATAAAACTTTTAGCAATCTTATATTTAGTGAATTGTTATATATATGCTTCTTAAAAACTCACTTTTCACTTATCATTACTAGCTCATTAAATCTTCATTCTAACCCCGTTAGTTTAAAAAAAGATTCTAACTGATTTCAGTTTAAGTAAACTTCTCTCCACAAAAACAACCTTATTCAAAATAGTTAATTAAATTGATAAGCAGCTCATGCACATTGAAAACCACCTTTTTAAACATAAGAACTTATTATGATGTCAAGAATGTCACTACAATAAAATGTTACATTAATAGAGAACGAGGGATAGTGTGACGATCCCAAAACCCCGTTGCACGGTGTTAAGGATAATCATTGGAACATAACACATTAATCATCATTAGCAGATCACAGATAATAGCATAAACATAAAATGGAATAATTTACACACATATGACAGCGGAATCATATAGATATCACCACATCAGAGAGCACAGTGCAGGATACAACTTAGTGCATAATGATACATAATCAGTCACCATCGCCAGAGGCGGAATCATACATAAAGAGTACACAAAATACATATCAGTCTACATCGCCAATGGCGGAATCATAATATAGATACAATAATGGCGGAAAGAGTCGAAGTCAGCACGATGTAGTCAAGCCTCCCCATGAGCCAAAAGTGCGCCAGATACCTGTAACTAGGCTGCCCGTGTGAAAACGAGGGCACTCGAGTTTGCAAGGTGAAACAAACTACGAGTTAGTCTTGAGACTGGTATGAGAAATCTACTTAACTTATTAACAACAATAATAAGGCAAATTAAAGAACCACGCCACTTTCGCGGAACGGGTTTACTCCAATGAGTGCTAGTGCATGAAATAAAGTAAATGATTAAATCATCGCAATACTTTTTATAAAATGAAGCCATTATAAGACTCAGGTCCCATCACACAATGCAACGCAAGCCGGAGGATAGAGTTTTACCTTATAATGGCCAAAAATGCTTCATACGAATAAAACAAAAGTGTTTGATATTATTACTAGTGCATATATGTTTCAAAAGCAAATTCAATCATAAATATCAATCCTAGGCGGCATAGCTACCATCTACTATGTCGCCATACTAGTAATACAATCACGTCCGCATATTTCGTATTGGAAATTGGATTCCTTCATGAGTCGAGGCAAGGGGCAAGCTCCTCTCCGTTCGAGACACTCTAGCAAATGCCTCGGGACCGCACACGGCAATCCCTGGATCCTCCAAGGCCGGTTCTCTTACTTTTGAGGATTGGAAATTCCTGAACACACGTTTCCCGGTCCTTACAGACCTATAATCGAGGCGCCTCGTATTCCAACAACCACACAGGTGAAAAGTAGATATAAATATCAGGGCTGGGAGGTCACTGACACCACCATAGCTAGAAAGAAACGTCGTGCACTCCTTGGGTCCTTCTCCCATTTTTGACTCATACCGGGGTGTGAGGCTCGCGAATTCACGTTATACACAAAGCTACGTCACACAGACTATGCTTTGATCATCAACCACAAGACTTTGATTTGCAACAAAAGCCTTGATCATATGCCACTTAGGCGTGCCACACAGCAATCCACTCCATGCGACTAATTTCTATCAATACATAACCTTTGAGCGCGTACATCTCAGAGAAGGGCGTTAAGCAAGAGAATAAATTCTCCGCCGCCAAACAGATATATATTTAACAGAGATCAATCAGCACAGAACAAAATCCAATGTCAGACACACAGTCCATTTACAAGTCCGTTCTGGGTTTGAACGAAATCGGAGGCACCAAATTCCTCGCATATCCGTACAATCAACAGTATGTCTGTACGGCTACTACTTCAGCTCCTTCACGGTAGCAACTCCAATCACGAGCATCAGTAGCGCCCATCCATCCAATGTGAAGATTGTCGGTCTTCAATCGTCTTCGACTCTTCGACTTCTCAACGTCGATCGATTATTTGAAATGAGATGAACTCGGCCTTTTCAAATAACCCACGTATATTTAGATTTTCAAATCAATTTATCACATGGTTGCACTATTCAACATTCACATTTCAGTTCTTTAGTTATAATTTTCATGCTAAATACATTCAACCATCACATATCAAGCAAACACAACAAAATTGGTTTATTTCCACTCTATATGTCTATAGTATTTTATAACGATATATCGCCATTTTTATTTATTTAAAACGACCATATTTAATTAAACGACGATTCAGGTCGTGCCGATGCACTGGCGCTGTTTTTCACTAAATTTGTTTTACACATATCTGGAAATCTAACCGTTGGATCTTCACAAATTTTATGTCATTAGAAAGATCATTTCAAAACGAATCCAACGCTTTCAATTTTGGGAAAAATCCGACGGTCGGATCTCCCACACTAGCCATTTGAAGTTACGATTTCAATTTACGAACTACAGCGTCGTTATTCGATTTAATTTAATTATATATATATATATATATATATAAAAATATAATCGTTTCTGGCGCTGTTTTTCTTTAGATTTGAATTAAACATTCCAGACAATCCAACCGTCGGGTCTTCACAAAGTAGGTGCCGTTGGAAAGATATTTCCAAGGCGAACCCAACGGTTGCGGTTTCGGGAAAATCCAATGGTCGGATTTCCCGCACTCGTCATTTGAAATCACGGTTTCAAAACAAGAACTGCACGGCCACTTTTCGTTTTAATTTTATTTATATTTATATAAATATAGTTCATTCAAAAATTCCTATATCGTTTCCACTTCAAATATTTCACTAACGCCTTTAAATTTTGGAAAATTTCGCCATAACCTCCTTTGTACAAGAGGGGCTGGGAAAATTCCCAAATAGCCACACGGGCGTCTCATGTCAAAAAGAAAAAGAAAAAGCCAAGCGGCAAGCCAACAGGCTCATAAAATCATCACCCAAACAAAACAGTAAACGTGTACCTATTTGTCGGGCACAAAATTTTATTCCTCTTCTCTAGCCCCTTTGCTATAAGATGTTCAATAAATATGCATGTACATATATATACAGTTCTTATCACTTATCATTTTCCATTCAACTTCATATTTGATTCAATTTGGTTTAAAAACACCATTCATTCTAATGTTGCATGCATAGGCAAAAGTCATATCATTAGCTAATTAATGAATATTTCAACTCATGCATATTTATTTGAACGAGTGGCTATTTTTAACACTTCACATTTCAAAATTGATAATTTTGGCGAACTAAAATATATTTCAACACATGACTATTTTATTTAGTTCCTATGCATGTTAAAAATAATATTTCTTTCACAAATATTTATTTCAACGCTCGCATATCTTTAACATCTCACATATATGATAAAAATGATGTTTTTATCATTTAAAATATTTATTCAACAAATGAATGTTTCCAACACTTCATAGTTTCAATAAAAATGTGATTTTTATTGTTCGATCCTTTTATTCAACACATGAACTTTTCCAATATACACACTTCTCAACACATGAGCATTCCCACACATGGATATTTTATATATGTTGTTCATATAAGAAAGATGAGATTTTTATTGTTGAAACTATTTATATGTAAGGCGAATATTTTACATACTTCATATATATTATAAAAATGTGATTTTTCTTGTTTAAACACTTCATTCATTCACAAATGAATTTAATTTTCACACATCACTTTTCAACACATGAACATTTCCACACAGGGATATAGTTTCAACATATGACTTTAATTTCAACGCATGAAGATGATTTCAACATATGAAAATAATTCTAACACATAAATATTATTCAAAATTTCGGCAGCATAACGGCAGGGTAGTTAAAACCGGCACCGTCCCTAGTACGGCTCCTCGCTCTACCTTAAAACCTCGCGGTTTTGGCAATGGGGATTCATGCATCTAATTCGCACGCAGGCGGCATGTTTTATTTTTATTTCCACAATTATTTCCAGTTCATTTCAATCAACAATGGGTATTTTTCAACCACAACCAAACAATATCAAACACAAACAATTATTCAACCATTCGCATTTTTCATCCAATATTTCACACCAATTCACAACAATAAATATCGTCCATGGTTTGTGGACGAGGGGAGTGTGTATATATATATATATATATATATATATATATATATATATATATATAGCTATACTTCACTTGCATTTCAGCACATATATCAATTATTCTATGCATGTATAATTCATACTTCACTTATATAGTATACACCACGCATGTACATGAGGTATACAACACGTGTGTAATTTATATTTCGCTTATATAATTTATACACGACATTTTCCATTCAAATTCATTTAATTTAGATTTCTCGCATTGGTTTTCGGAGTGCTAAAAATCGTAGATGACTCAGAAAAATCCGCGGTCTCTTCTATGTGGTAGAGAGCTTCCTTGCGGTCCCGATGTTTCCTGTTTCATCGAATTTTGTCAACACACCATAAAGATATGATTTTTCAAATGCAAACATAAAAAAGAACGCACCTTTCTAAGTGGTTCGAAACTAAGGTTGCGGTTTTCGCGAAAATCGAGGCACGAGGGGACGATCGGAGGTGCTGACGTGGAAGAGGAAGGAGAGGGGAGTCGATCGGTTGCGGTTTGGGGTGGCTCGGTGGTCGGTGGCGATCAGGGCGGCAGTGGTAAGTCGGAGACTTCCTGGGCTCGATTCGCGACGCTGGCTTGACGAGAGGTGGTGAGAGTTGGTCGGATTTGAAGAGGAGGAGGATGCGGTTCGATTCTGGGTGGTGGCGCGGGGTATCGTCGCATGTGGCGGTGGTGATTGGTCGGGGAAGATTTGAACGGGTTTCGCCGTTCGTTTCAGAGGGAAGCGGGTTTTTTTATATTTTTAATTTATGAAAGAAATTTTCTGATTCGCCGATACATATATTATTCAGAAAATTAGGGTTTTCCCATACGAACCCCAATTCGAACCCAACGACTGCCGCCCCTAGCCAAATACCCCCATCCTGGACACAATGGGATATGTTTCGTTGGCCAATTCGACTATTACAGTCAGTTATTTTTCAAATTAAAGTGTAAAACATTTAATTTTAACTTTGAACGTACATTTCAATTTGCCAGGGCCACAAACTGATTCGAAAAATTCCAGAAAAATAAATCTAGCTATGTTTTGACGCTACAGTCCCAACAAAACTAGTTTCGTCGAATTCTGAGATCGTTTGAAAAATGGCCATTTTCTGGTCGATCCAATTTAACAAAAATTGACCAAACACATTTTCTTTTGCCACGCTCACATACTAGCTTCAAAAATTATGAAATTTGAAACCTAGCAATAATTTGACATCCCGGACCCAACAAAAGTGGTTTCGTCGAATTCCGACGTCGTTTTGCAAAATATCAATTTTCCAGGGCTATATATTCTATATAGCGATCTTTTTGAAAATTCAGTCAGCCATAACTTTTGATTCTTGTTATGAAATTTCGATTTTTCAGATTCGTTAGAAAGGTATTGACTAACAGATTTAAATATTTTTGGTTTCACTAAAATCCGTTATATTTTCCACCCTGCACAGTCAGTCAAAGTTTGAATTCAAATTTTTAAACTGACTCACTATTTCTAATTCACTATTTTATTGAAATATTTTATTTCAATGGTTCAAATTCCTTTGAAATGACCAATTTAATTTTTTTAAATTGGCTCGTATTTTCCGGGTTGTTACAATCTCCCCCACTTAAAACTTTTCGTCCTCGAAAAGGAAACAATAGTAAAGTAGGAAACAAAATGTAAATGCAAAGTATTGTAAAGGTACCTTGCACCGGAGTTAGTTAGAGATATCCACTCTGCATTTGGGGTAAGCTTGCTTAATGCTTTCCTCAGTCTCCCAAGTACAGTCTCTAGGATCACTACTCCACTGCACTTTAACTAAATGAACCTTTTTGCTTCTTAGTTCCCTAGTTTCTTTGCCAACAATCTTTAATGGCTCTCTTCTGACTGCTAATTCTGGAGTTATGTCTATATCCTGTTGCGCTGCTTCTTCTACAACAAGATCTGGATCATGCACATGTCTTCTAAGTTGAGATACGTGAAATACATCATGCACTCCAGGCAACCAATCTGGTGATTGAACCCTATAAGCAAGAGTTCCAATTCGTTCAAGTATAGGAAAGGGACCAATAAATCTCAGTGCCAACTTCCCAGTTTTGCCAAATCTGATTACTCCTCTCATCGGAGAAACTTTCAAATAAACATGTTCACCAACAGCAAATGTCAAATATCTTCTTCTAGAATCTGCATAACTTTTCTGTCGGCTTTGCGCGGTTCTCAATCGCTTTTTGATGAAGTCGACTTTATCAGATGCTTCTCTAATCATATCGGGTCCTAACACAAGTCTGTTGCCAGGTTCTACCCAACATGCTGGAGATCTGCATGGTCTGCCATATAATGCTTCAAATGGCGACATTCCCAAACTTGCTTGATAGCTATTGTTATATGAGAATTCTGCCAAATGCAAGTGATCTTCCCATGACCCACCAAAATCAATTATACAAGCCCGCAATAAATCTTCTAGAATTCTATTCACCCGCTCAGTTTGGCCATCTGTTTGAGGGTGATAAGCGGTGCTCATATTCAGTTTCGCTCCAAATTCTGTCTGGAAAGCCTCCCAGAATTTGCTAGCAAATATTGGGTCTCTATCACTGACTATGCTGATGGGAATTCCATGCAGCCTAACGATTTCTTTTAAATATATCTGTGCTAGACTTTGAGCGGTTCTATTGGATCTGACAGGTATGAAATGGGCAGTCTTCGTGAAGCGATCTACGATTACCCAAATGCTGTCATTACCTTTCTTGGTCCGCGGCAAACCATCTATGAAATCCATGGAAATCTATTCCCATTTCCAACCTGGGACTTCTAACGGTTGCAACAATCCAGCTAGCTTCTGTTGGTCGCTCTTGACCAATTGACAAGTAGGGCATCTGCTAACATACAAAGAAATATCCCTCTTCATTGCCTTCCACCAGAAAGTGCGTTTGATATCATTGTACATTTTACTCACACCAGGATGGATGCAAAATTTGGATTTATGGCATTCATCTAGCACTTCTCTTCGAAGGCTTGGAATATTTGGAATGCAAATCCTATCATTCAACCTGAGAACCCCCTTATCGTCAATACGAAAACTTGTGGTTTCATTTTCCTTGACCCTCTGACTGATTCTCTGGATGAATTCATCGTCTTTTTGAAGGGATGAAATCTTATCAATCAATCCAGGCGTAATTATAAGATTGGAAATGATTGCGGTTTTCCTACTAAGCGCATCCGCTACAACGTTAGCCTTCCCCGGCGTATACAGGATATCAAGATCATACGCTGCAAGAAATTCTAGCCAACAATGCTGTCTCAAATTCAGATCTTTCTGGGTGGATAAATACTTCAATGATTGATGATCTGTGTAAAGTACAAATTTCTCGCCCAATAAATAATGCCTCCAGATTTTCAATGCAAAAACGATGGCTAGCAACTCAAGATCACGAGTTACATAATTCTTCTCATGCGGTTTCAGTTGGCGGCTTGCATAAGCGACTACTTGGCCTCTTTGCATTAACACTGCACCAAGACCTCTAATAGAAGCATCTGTCCAAACCGTTAAATCCTGATTACCATCAATAATGGTTAACACTGGAGCAGTTGTCATTTTCGATTTCAATTCCTGGAAAGCTTCTTCACAGTCGGAAGTCCACTTAAATTTCTCATGCTTCTTCGTGAGCTTCGTTAACGGACCGGATATCTTTGAAAAATCCTTAACGAACTTTCGATAATAACTAGCCAACCCCATAAAACTTCTAACTTCTGTGGAAGTAATGGTTTGTTTCCAGTCTTGAATCGCTGTTATTTTGCTAGGATCTACAGAAATCCCTTTCTCTGACACGACATGGCCAAGAAACTTCACTTCTTCTTGCCAGAAGACACATTTAGAGAATTTGGCTTTGAAGACGTTCTTTCTTAGAATCTCCAATACTTGTTCTAAGTGTTTTTCATGCTCGGGTTTTGATTTGGAGTAGATTAAAATATCAACGATGAATACGAGGACAAATTTATTCAGAACTCCCCTGAACACTCTATTCATTAGATCGACAAAGTATGCTGGAGCGTTACACAGGCCGAACGACATTACTAACCATTCATAAAATATGTCTGGACCTCTGAAAGCTGTTAAAGGAACACACTCTTCTGCTATTCTCAATTGATGAAAACCTGTAGCTAGGTCCATTCGGGAAAATACTCTCGCCCCATTTAATTGGTCTAGCAAATCATCGATGCGGGGTAATGGATATTTATTTTTGAGCGTCTGTTTGTTGAGGTCTCGGTAATCAACGCATAATCGAAGAGTACCGTCTGACTTTGGGACAAACACAACAGCTGCACCCCAATTAGAAAAGCTAGGTCTGATTAGACCCTTCCACAACAGTTGACGAGTTTATCGCCTAATTCTTCTTTTTCCTTTGGAGTCATTCGGCGAATTGGGTGTACCACTGGTCTGGCATTGGGAATTAGATCGATTCTGAATTCTATTTCTCTCTGCGGAGGTAAGTTTTCAACTTCTTCAGACACATCCGCGTATTTTCTAACAATCGAAATCTTTTCCAGGGAAGCGGGGATAACTTCTAATGCCGACCAAAATTCTTCTCTATTTGGATTCGAACCATGACATGGTACAGTAATATATCCAAGCTTCGTTCGAATTTTAACGATTCTTTCCGCACAATTTACTTCGGCTTCGTATTTCGTTAACCAATCAAGCCTGAGAATGATATCGAATTCGGGAAAATCCATAACGACTAGATCAAAAGGAAACTTGGATAAAGAATAAGAGGCTGGCACTTTACAATATGTACTGAGAATAATAGAACCCCCTATCGGATTATGTACTTCAACCGACTCTTTAAGCTTCCTTGGTCTTAACTTTAATTTGTGCACTGTGTTACTAGCAATAATACTACGTGATGCACCCATGTCAAACAATACAGAGACAAGATTATTTTTAATTGTAAGGGTACCTCCCAAAACATCGGGTTTACCTGCTCCATCGGAAGCAGCTGACGGGCTTGACCCGTCATACACGTGAGCTACTGCGACCTTCTTCAGTAAAGGACAGTCTTTGACAAGATGATCCGTCTTGCGGCAATTAAAGCATGAGCGAGGGTTCTGAGAACCCTGGCTTGAACCTTGTGAATTTGTGTTCTGCCTCTTCGGGGCTGTGCACACATTAGAGAAGTGCCCCATTTTGCCACAGTTATAGCAGCTTCCTCTCGGCGGCTTGCCAGTTTGAGGTTTCGAGGATGCTGCTTGGCTTGACTCAGCTTGATTCACAGCAGGCTTGCGTTTGTTCCCGGCTTGGCTTCTAGCGCGATCCTGCTCCAGATGCCTTTAGTCAAGGTCTTCGTAGTTGCATGTCATTTCCACCAATTCATTAAATTCCAGCTTGACGTGGGCCACGGCTCTATCATGATACTGTCGCTTTAGCCCAAGGATAAACCTCTTATTTTTGGACTTTGCAGTGGCGACAAGTTCCGGAGCATAGGGCGACAACTGTGTAAATTTATTCAGAAAATCCTGCACAGAAAGATCCCCCTGCTGGAGGTTGGCGAAGTCATCGTGCATTCGTTCAAGTGCTTTTTCCGGGACATATTTCTCTTTGAATAGTTCTTTGAATCCATCCCATGTTCTTCCAGCTTCTCTATTCCCGGCGGTGAGAGATTCCCACCATAGTTCAGCTTGTTCCTGCATAAGCCAGGCACCCATAATAGCTTTATCTTGATCTCCAAGACTTAGGCCTTCCAGTATTTTCTCGCATGTTTTGAGCCATTCAAGGGCCTCTATTACTGTGCCAGTTCCCGAGAAGATCTTGCCTCCTAGGTTTTTATATCTCTTAGCTACGCGGTCTAGCTCGAAGTATTGAGCGGCCGGGGGTTGTATCAAAGGTCCTTCTTCTACTGGGACTTCTCCCCGTCCTCTGCCACGGCCGGCACGGCCTCCTCTAGCGGCGGCTGCTCTGGTAGCCATTTTTCAAGTTCTGTATAAGCAAGAAAAGAGTCAGCTTACAGAAACGATAATTTATTGCATAGTTAAGCTGAAACTTTACGGAAAGGTAACGATGGACTGATCAAATAGTTTTTGCTGTTCTGCTCGGCTCATTCTAGGACTTTACTAGTCCTATCTCTAATGAGCTACACGCCTTAGAATACTACTGATTCTATTTTGACGAAGTGTTTAATGTGTTAGACTCCAGAACTAAGGTTAACCAAAGCTCTGATACCAGCTGTGACGATCCCAAAACCCCATTGCACGGTGTTAAGGATAATCATTGGAATATAACACATTAATCATCATTAGTAGATCACAGATAATAGCATAAACATAAAATGGAATAATTTACACACATATGACAGCAGAATCATATAGATATCACCACATCAGAGAGCACAGTGCAGGATACAACTTAGTGCATAATGATACATAATCAGTCACCATCGCCAGAGGCGGAATCATACATAAGGAGTACACAAAATACATATCAGTCTACATTGCCAATGGCGGAATCATAATATAGATAAAATAATGGCGGAAAGAGTCGAAGTCAGCAAGATGTAGTCAAGCCTCTCCATGAGCCAAAAGTGCGCCAGATACCTGTAACTAGGCTGCCCGTGTGAAAATGAGGGCACCCGAGTTTGCAAGGTGAAACAAACTACGAGTCAGTCATGGGACTGATATAAGAAATCTACTTAACTTATTAACAACAATAATAAGGCAAATCAAAGGACCACGCCACTTTCGCGGAACGGGTTTACTCCAATGAGTGCTAGTGCATGAAATAAAGTAAATGATTAAATCATCGCAATGCTTTTTATAAAATGAAGCCATTATAAGTCTCAGGTCCCATCACACAATGCAACGCAAGCCGGAGGATAGAGTTTTACCTTATAATGGCCAAAAATGCTTCATACGAATAAAACAAAAGTGTTTGATATTATTACTAGTGCATATATGTTTCGAAAGCAAATTCAATCAGAAATATCAATCCTAGGCGGCATAGCTACCATCTACTATGTCGCCATACTAGTAATACAATCACGTCCGCATATTTCGTATTGGAAATTGGATTCCTTCATGAGTCGAGGCAAGGGGCAAGCTCCTCTCCGTTCGAGACACTCTAGCAAATGCCTCGGGACCGCACACAGCAATCCCTGGATCCTCCAAGGCCAGTCCTCTCTTACTTTTGAGGATTGGAAATTCCTGAACACACGTTACCCGGTCCTTACAGACCTATAATCGAGGCGCCTTGTATTCCAATAACCACACAGGTGAAAAGTAGATATAAATGTCAGGGCTGGGAGGTCACTGACACCACCATAGCTAGAAAGAAACGTCGTGCACTCCTTGGATCCTTCTCCCGTTTTTGACTCATACCGGGGTGTGAGGCTCACGAATTCACGTTATACACAAAGCTACGTCACACAGACTATGCTTTGATCATCAACAACAAGACTTTGCTTTGCAACAGAAGTCTTGATCATATGCCACTTAGGCGTGCCACATAGGCAATCCACTCCATGCGACTGATTTCTATCAATACATAACCTTTGAGCTCGTACGTCTCAGAGAAGGGCGTTAAGAAAGAGAATAAATTCTCCACCGCCAAACAGATATATATTTAACAGAGATCAATCAGCACAGAACAAAATCCAATGTCAGACACACAGTCCATTTACAAGTCCGTTCTGGGTTTGAACGAAACTGGAGGCACCAAATTCCTCGCATATCCGTGCAATCAACAGTATGTCTGGACGGCTACTACTTCAGCTCCTTCACGGTAGCTACTCCAATCACGAGAATCAGTAGCGCCCATCCATCAAATGTGAAGATCGTCGGTCTTCAATCGTCTTCGACTCTTCGACTTCTCAACGTCGATCGATTATTTGAAATGAGATGAACTCGGCCTTTTCAAATAACCCACGTATATTTTGATTTTCAAATCAATTTATCACATGGTTGCACTATTCAACATTCACGTTTTAGTTCTTTAGTTATAATTTTCATGCTAAATACATTCAACCATCAGATATCAAGCAAACACAACAAAAATGGTTTATTTCCACTCTATATCGTCTATAGTATTTTATAACGATATATCGCCATTTTTATTTATTAAAAACGGCCATATTTAATTAAACGATGATTCTAGTCGTGCCGACGCATTGGCACTGTTTTTCACTAAATTTGTTTTACACATATCTGGAAATCTAACCGCTCGATCTTCACAAATTTTATGTCATTAGAATGATCATTTCAAAACGAATCCAACGGTTTCAATTTTGGGAAAATCCGACGGTCGGATCTTCCACACAAGCCATTGGAAGTTACGATTTCAATTTACGAACTGCAGCGTCGTTATTCGATTTACTTTTATTTTATTTATATATATATAAATATAATCGTTTCTGGCGCTGTTTTTCTGTAGATTTGAATTAAACATTCCAGACAATCTAACCGTCGGATCTTCACAAAGTTGGTGCCGTTGGAAAGATATTTCCAAGGCGAACCCAACGATTGTGGTTTCGAGAAAATCCAATGGTCGGATTTCCCGCACTCGTCGTTTGAAATCACGGTTTCAAAACACGAACTGCACGGCCACTTTTCGTTTTAATTTTATTTATATTTATATATTTATATAAATATAGTTCATTTAAAAATTCCTATATCGTTTCCACTTCAAATATTTCACTAACGCCTTTAAATTTTGGAAAATTTCGCCATAACCTCCTTTGTACGGGAGGGGCTGGGAAAATTCCCAAATAGCCACACAGGCGTCTCATGTCAAAAAGAAAAAGAAAAAGCCAAGCGGCTAGCCAACAGGCTCATAAAATCATCACCCAAACAAAACAGTAAACGTGTACCTATTTGTCGGGCACAAAATTTTATTCCTCTTCTCTAGCCCCTTTGCTATAACCTGTTCAATAAATATGCATGTACATATATATACAGTTCTTATCACTTATCATTTTCCATTCAACTTCATATTTGATTTTATTTGGTTTGAAAACACCATTCATTCTAATGTTGCATGCATAGGCAAAAGTCATATCATTAGCTAATTAATGAATATTTCAACTCATGCATATTTATTTGAACGAGTGGCTATTTTTAACACTTCACATTTCAAAATTGATAATTTTGGCGAACTAAAATATATTTCAACACATGACTATTTTATTTAGTTCCTATGCATGTTAAAAATAATATTCCTTTCACAAATATTTATTTCAACGCTCGCATATCTTTAACATCTCACATATATGATAAAAATGATGTTTTTATCATTTAAAATATTTATTCAACAAATGAATGTTTCCAACACTTAATAGTTTCAATAAAAATGTGATTTTTATTGTTCGATCCTTTTATTCAACACATGAACTTTTCCAATACACACACTTCTCAACGCATGAGCATTCCCACACATGGATATTTTATATATGTTGTTCATATAAGAAAGATGAGATTTTTATTGTTGAAACTACTTATATATAAGGCGAATATTTTACATACTCCATATATATTATAAAAATGTGATTTTTCTTGTTTAAACACTTCATTCATTCACAAATGAATTTAATTTTCACACATCACTTTTCAACACATGAACATTTCCACACAGGGATATAGTTTCAACATATGACTTTAATTTCAACGCATGAAGATAATTTCAACATATGAAAATAATTCTAACACATAAATATTATTCAAAATTTCGGCAGCATAACGGCAGGGTAGTTAAAACCGGCACCGTCCCTAGTACGGCTCCTCGCTCTACCTTAAAACCTCGCGGTTTTTGACAATGGGGATTCATGCATCTAATTCGCACGCAGGCGGCATGTTTTATTTTTATTTCCACAATTATTTCCAATTCATTTCAATCAACAATGGTTATTTTTCAACCACAACTAAACAATATCAACCACAAATAATTATTCAACCATTCGCATTTTTCATCCAATATTTCACACCAATTCACAACAATAAATATCGTCCATGGTTTGTGGACGAGGGGAGTGTGTGTATATATATATATATATATATATATATTGCTATATTTCACTTGCATTTCAGCACATATATCAATTATTCTATGCATGTATAATTCATACTTCGCTTATATAGATTACACCACGCATGTACATGAGGTATACAACACGTGTGTAATTTATATTTCACTTATATAATTTATACACGACATTTTCCATTCAAATTCATTTAATTTAGATTTCTCACATTGGTTTTCGGAGTGTTAAAAATCGTAGATGACCCAGAAAAATCCGCGTTCTCTTCTATGTGGTAGAGAGCTTCCTTGCGGTCCCGATGTTTCCTGTTTCATCAAATTTCGTCAACACACCATAAAGATATGATTTTTCAAAGTGCAAACATAAAAAAGAACTCACCTTTCTAAGTGGTTCGAAACTAGGGTTGCGGTTTTCGCGAAAATCGAGGCACGAGGGGACGATCGGAGATGCTGACGTGGAAGAGGAAGGAGAGGGGAGTCGATCGGCGGCGGTTTGGGGTGGCTCGGTGGTCGGTGGCGATCAGGGCGGCGGTGGGAAGTCGATGACTTCCTGGGCTCGATTCGTGATGCTGGCTTGACGAGAGGTGGTGAGAGTTGGTCGGATTTGAAGAGGAGGACGCGGTTCGATTCTGGGTGGTGGCGCGGGGTATCGTCGCCTGTGGCGGAGGTGATCGGTTGGGGAAGATTTGAACGGGTTTCGCCGTTCGTTTCAGAGGGAAGCGGTTTTTTTATTTATTTTTAATTTATGAAAGAAATTTTCTGATTCGCCGATATATATATATTATTCAGAAAATTAGGGTTTTCCCATACGAACACCAATTCGAACCCAACGACTGTCGCCCCCAGCCAAATACCCCCATCCCGGACACAATGGGATATGTTTCGTTGGCCAATTCGACTGTTACAGTCAGTTATTTTTCAAATTAAAGTGTAAAACATTTAATTTTAACTTTGAACGTACATTTCAATTTGCCAGGGCCACAAACTGATTCGAAAAATTCCAGAAAAATAAATCAAGCTATGTTTTGACGCTATGGTCCCAACAAAACTAGTTTCGTCAAATTCTGAGATCGTTTGAAAAATGGCCATTTTCTGGTCGATCCAATTTAACAAAAATTGACCAAACACATTTTCTTTTGCCACGCTCACATACTAGCTTCAAAAATTATGAAATTTGAAACCTAGCAATAATTTGACATCCCGGACCCAAAAAAATTGGTTTCGTCGAATTCCGAGGTCGTTTGCAAAATATCAATTTTCCAGGGCTATATATTCTATATAGCGATCTTTCTGAAAATTCAATCGGCCATAACTTTTGATTCCCATTATGAAATTTCGATTTTTCAGATTCGTTAGAAAGATATTGACTAACAGATTTAAATATTTTTGGTTTCACTAAAATCCGTTATATTTTCCACCCTGCACAGGCAGTCAAAGTTTGAATTCAAATTTTCAAACTGACTCACTATTTATAATTCACTATTTTATTGAAATATTCTATTTCAATGGTTCAAATTCCTTTGAAATAACCAATTAAAAAATTTTAAATTGGCTCGTATTTTCCCGGTTGTTACAGATAGCAGGAAAAGTTAACTTGTTATAGTTAGACGGGCTAGTGCTTATTCACGTAAAACATAACTTGTGTTAACGCAATCTTAATTTTTAACTCAAACGAAAAAATGGATGGTGGAATTATACGTATCGCTCCTTGTTTCTATGCTGCAAAACATTCATATTCCCATTGCTTCTAAATTCCAAAATAGCCTCTACGAAATTCCTCTCCACTTACATGAATCTGTCTTCAATTGTGAATCACTCGTCGATTTGAAAGTTTGATTCTTGGGTGAAACGTAAATCTCAACGAAGCTCGTCGTGTCATTCATCTACGAAGCCGATTCTTCCACGAAACTAAAATGCACATCTCAACGAAGCTAAAGCGTGGTTTCAACTCGCGAACTTGACTTTGATATATTTTCCTTTTTTTTATATTTTGAGATTAATGCTTGAATTAAAGGTTATTGCATGGTTTTGGAAATTTTTGATGAAGAGGATATTATACATAAGTAATGTTCATGAATATGAGTTAGATTTCAATTTTGACTTGGTTTGTTGTTTAGATAACCAAAAAGTTTAATGTATATTATTTATAGATTTTGGTTTTGGCTTGGTTTATGAGTATTTTCCTTGTTTGCAAATTAAGTAAGGCTATTTAGTTAGATTACAAATTAGTTTTGGGCTGAAGTATAAATTTCACTTATTTTCCTCGTGCATTCGATTTCGATTTCAGGTATAAAATATGAAATTTCACTTATTTAGTACATCTAAACATACAAAGATGTACAAAATATTTAATTATAAAGGTTTGCTCGTTGTTTATTTCATGAAATATGATGTTTTTTTAAGAGACACGTCTGCCTTATTAACTGTTTATATTATTTGATAATTGAAAAATAACATGCTCTGATTGCCTCGTAATAATTCATAGTTTACTAAATAGGTTATTCTTAAATGGTGGTAGCAGTATATATTGTATATTAAAATAATTGAATATATTACTAAAGGAAATGATTTTTTTGTTCGAGGCAATAGCCCAACGGTTGAGGACTTTGCGCCATGGTAACAGTGACGGAGGTTCGAAACTCGAAATGGCATGCTAAGTGTTTACCATGTGCATACACTCAAATTAGCCACTTATGTGGTGCTCGTGGACTGGGCTAGGTGTACTAGAGAGGGGTTTATGGCTCTGGTCGGTTTTCCTCCTGAACATATTCAAAAAAGTGTATTTGTTTATAGTTGTGTAAACTATCGTTGAAATATTTGTTAATAAGTTTCTTTGTTCTCAAGTTTATTATTGGACTTATTTTAGGCTTGGATCCAGTACTCTTGATTACAGAAAGACAAGTCTTTCTTATAGATTATACTTCTATTTTTTTTAGAAATTTACTTGTTGCAATGTTAGATACAACGATGTAAAAAGATTGGGTGCATTTGCACCCAACAAGAACAAAAGTGGTTTTCAACGTTATCGACTTTTACCATCGGCTTCACAGCACCATCTAGGGTCCGTTTCTTTTTTGTGGTGTTTGGCTCCTAGAAAAATCAACACTAAAGATACATTAATCAGCAAAAACCTACAATTTGACCTAAAATGTGTCATGTGTCACCTTGCCGATGAGTCTATTAACTACCTCTTTTCTGAATGTGACTTCAGCTTCTACCTCTTGTTATCCGCAGATGCCCATTTATTGGGCTTCATTCTACCATCTTACCGCCATTTTAACCACTGGCAGTACTCCCCCTCATCTCCAGATCCAGATTTCTTCATCGTCGCCTTTTCCTGTACAGTATGGCTCGAGTGTAACAACATATGCTTTAATGGCAGGCCGAAAAGTGGCACACAACTGTGCCATAAACTAACTCAGCTTTTCTATACTTGGACATGTGCCGATGTTCAGATACAATTCAGGCCCAGATTGGCCGATAGGGACAACATCTCGTAGGAATTCGTTGGCAGCTCAGAGGCGAAGGGGGTCCGCTATAGGAGGATATTTCCCTGTCCATGGTAATCAGCTCATTATGCTCTTCTAGCGGTTCATCTAGAACGTTGAGACTAGCTTATTGGCTTCCTTCCAGATTAGTTTTTACTTCCGTGCTTTTGGTCCTGCTTCTGCGGTTGGGTAGGTCCTTGGTGCGTATTTTGTTAATGCTGCTTAATTTGTATCGGACATATTATGTATATTTTATATCTTCGTATTGCTGCATTACTTGAACACTAATTCGCCAACATGGGCGAGGCTAACGGCCAGGCTTGTTGATCGTATATTTAGCTAGCGAGCTTAATGAATTAGCTAGGTAGAATCACTCTACACAATCGTCTTGCTCTAAAAAAGGAAAACAAATACCAGTCGTCGACAGCCGTTGGTAGTTGTTGAAAAGCCATTGGTATAGGGATCATCGGCTCCCAACGCTTTCCAACGTCATCGGCTCCGGTGTCCAAATTGGATACGTGGAAGAAACTGCTGATTAATTAGCCATTGAAACTCGTTATAAGTCATTGGAAAATACCGATGAAAGCAGTTGATTATCAATGATCCGCAAGTCGTTGGAAATCTGAGTATTTTTTTTTTCAAAATTTAGATATACTTACTTCCAGCTTCCCACAATCTCATATATACCACAACATTTCGAGCATATATATAACAACAATACTTACATATATACCCACACATACAATCAAATATACACAACATAAAATAATATATACAACATCCAACAAAACATGCAAAACCAACCTCAGCCAAACCAACAAAAACCAACTAGGGCTGACAATTAGAACCGAGAATCGAAAAACCTAATCGAACCAACCCAAAAAGACCTGGACCCGAATCGAAACCGACGGATCTTGATTAGGTCCAGGTGATGAAAAATACAATAAAGACCAGGTAAAAGCCGACCCTAACTGACCCAACCTGAAAGAATCGACTGAAAAATATTGAAATATATGTATTTCTAGTGTTATTATCCAACCAACCCGAACCGAAGATCGGGTCGGGTCCATATATTGGAAGTGTATAGTTTAGACCCAATAAAACCCGACCCGCTAGACCCGAGACTCGTTGGGTCGGGTCTGGGTCTATCGGATCGGGTCTAATTGCCACCTCTAAAACCAACATCCAAACCAGCAAATAATATTTTTAAAAATACTCACTCACTCAAAGCGTATATATATACATAAAAACATAACATATCATACCTCAAATTACTCCCTCCAAAACCACCAGATGAAGGAAACCGTCCATACTGCTCTATGTACTCCGCTAAACGCTGGTTCAGTTCCTTTATCTGCACATCACGATGGCGATCACATTGCTTAAGCTCGGCAATCTGGGCTTGTAGCTGTGTAATCTCTGCTTTGTCTTGTGCTCTTTGGTACGCCTTCTGAGCTGTCTTAACCTATAAACAAATTTAAATTTCAGTGTTTCCAATGTCATAATTGTGATTCATATAAATTTCAATTTCTATCAAATTATCAGAGGAAATATAATATGTTTACTACAATCCATCATAATGTGCAGCAATTTTGAACATGCAGCAGAGTAATTATTTTAAAATTTAATTTAAAATTACCATTTGGTTCCCAAATCCATAATGCATGTTGCGGGATGATGAATCCATAACAACATCAAAAATGGCATCCTCTTCATTAGTAGTCAACTCGGCTCGTTTAGTGTCCTCGAGTTGTTGTGCCCGTGCTTGCTGGAACTTCTGGTGTTATGCAAAATACAGTTGCATTTAGATAATATTATTTTAATTAACTTATAACTTTAGTTAATTATGTTATATTTACATATCTAACATTTGATTTATCATTATGGTCTCAAAAGTACGCAATTGTGCCTGAATCGTCTATCTGACTCACCACATGAGTATGCGCGCAAACAATCCAATAAGACACAAGAGCACCACACGCTCTCTGTTGAAATATGCACATATAAATATATGTTATGTATTGTTATATTATATATCTTTTAACAACTTACAACTTAAAATCTTTAACTGTCTATCTTGATTAATAAATTTATCAAGTCCTCGTTGTGATGACGGAATAACTTGGAACCGTCACGGTATGTGATGATGTTCTTGCTCCTATTTGTTGAACTTCCTCGTGACTCCTTCTGTAAATTTAAGTTGGAAAAAATGTTTTATAGTTCTGATTTATATATTAATTGCGTAAAACTTTAAATTAAATACGTGGTAAATTTACTTGAAACTTCTCGTTGCTCCACCATCTGACAGAATCGTCCCAAATAGCGGCGCTCATCCAATTAGGGTTATTTCCAACTGTTTTTAGCCATTCATTGTTTCTCTATAGCTCTTTGCAGTTTTACTATTCCAGTGGCATTGTACGACGGAAGTAACAACCTTCTAAAGGTCCACTACAACCAGCACGTTTGAGAAAATAAGAGTTATACATTTTTATAAATAGTATAAACATGAATTAAGACCATATAAACATGAATTGTTATAACGTGTTCCTCATAAACATTAAAGTGTTATATAAATAACATGGCATTATATAAAGTGTTTTATAAATAACATTGCAACGTACAAAATGTTATATAAATAACTTTACAATGTATAAAGTGTTCCTATAAACATGAATTAATATTTAAACATAAGAATAAAAATACACGACAAATCAGTGTACATGACTACATAATGTATAAAATGTTCCTTATAACTTAATTATTTTGTAAATTCACACATACCAAGAAGTCTTGCCAAATAATCTCTTTCACGTTATCTAGAATTAATGTACACTTAGGTAAATGGGATGTCATGCGACTCATGTATGCCTACTTTTCCCACACCGTGCCACCTTATATGTTGCGCAATTACAAAAGATGCATATAATCTTTAAAGTCTACGAGTAATAGGTAAATAATGCATATGTTTGAACGAGACTTCCTTTCCCTTTTTCTTTCTTGATTTATATCTTCCCTGATTATATATTTTACTATTTATAAGTTTGATATCTTCTTTTCAAAACAGCATGAAACCACTTAGATATGTGTCTGTTTTCCATACGGTAAACCTATATCCAACGTCAATTTTTTCACTTCATAATGACTTTCGCACATTATTGGAAGGTATATGTCGCTTCGGAGCTTGTACAACAACTGTAAATACAGCTTTTCGGAGGTTGTATTTAGATTGCATCATAATGTATTTAGCAGTTACTGATAATTGAGTTCCTCTTGTACAACCTTTTCAAAGGCGTTTCTTTGCAATACCTAATAAATCGTATATTTTTTTGCCCTAATATTTGGTTCTTCAGCATTACCATCGTCATCAGCAAATTAAGGAACAAGAACATTGAATGTGTAAGATCTTCAACCATATGTTCTACAAGATTCGTCGTAACAATTTCATTACTCGCTACCTCCTCAACTTATACAAGATTAGATGCCAAAAGTTCTCATTACAACAAAAACACTATACTACGTTTTTAGTTTTACAACTGTGACAAAATGAGTGTTGTAATAAGGGTGTTTTACAACTGTCATTCCCAAACAGTTGTAATAAACATATTTTTAACAACTTTTTTATTTTAGCACTTGCAGTAGAGGCTTATTACAACCATTCTTTATTACCACTTGTAATAGATGTCTATTTTTAATAATTTTTTTTGTTAATTATAATACAAGTCTAGTACAACTCTTTTTTTCCAGTTGTAATAGATGCCAATTAATACTTTTTCCATTTTCTTATTATAATAATAAAATTAATAATTATAATTAAATATAGTGTCAATAATTAATAATAAATTATAACGCTATCAAGTAATAATTAATTTGAAATATGAAATAATCATGTTTAACATTTAATGTTCAATAATTATTAATTAGTATAATACAAATAATTAATAAATAGTATTAATAATTTTCATCAAATAATTAATGTATTTTTTTATAATTAATAACTAATATTAATTAATATTTTACAATATGGGCATGTTGTCAATTATAAATAATTAATTATGCTGATTTTTCACTAGCGCATTCTTTTGTATTTCTAGCTTTTTAGTACTTGTCTTCAAAATAGTTGTTGAATGTTTAATTATGATGCAAAAATTTGGCAGCAACTCATGAATATTTGGTGGCCTCGACTTAAATTTAGGCGGGAGTTCCAAAATTATAGGCTCTAAAAAGTACTACTATTATTTTGCTTCCCATGCTAAAAACTAGTGCTTCAAATCCAATGCCGGCTTTTCCCATTCCTTCTTCTTCTTCCATGCTCACTCAATCCCTCCCGAACTATTATTGGCTTCTCTTTCCAAACTCGAAACTATTCAATCCCCAGTTTCAAAATAAAAATGTTAGGCACTGTTCTCAGCTGCTAAGAATATATATCCCTATAGAAGGTCTGACAAACCCAACTTTAGCCAACAAAAAAATGACGCTAAAACCAGTTTCACTTCAAATCCAACATGCGCCTAGACAGTGAAATCACTGCTCACGACGATAACTCACAGCAACATAGTCTCCATGTCGAAGCTAAGTTATTCTCCATTGAAATTTCATACCTTAATTTTTAGTTATTTGATTTCTA
Source organism: Allium sativum (assembly GCA_030737875.1). Lineage (NCBI taxonomy): Eukaryota > Viridiplantae > Streptophyta > Magnoliopsida > Asparagales > Amaryllidaceae > Allium > Allium sativum. The sequence continues at coordinate 746,751,916 of CM060921.1, forward strand.
AAATTAGATTTTTTATATGGGCCATCGAGATTTATATTTCAGCATTAGTAAAAAAAAAGAAAAACTTGCTCTATATGGTGAAACCTTATAATTTAAAGGTATAGTGGGTTAACCATCATTTACTGAATATGTAGATTTACTGTTTGTTAAATTACTAAATTGGATTTGGTGCATGATGTTGAACTATACAATTCCGTTCGTTATGGAGGTCGAATTCTTCTGGTTTAAGGATATATTAATAGTAGGTTACAATGGGACTAATACAGAAGGGATGTAGACCTGAAATTGCAGTGACTATTGCGCATTGCATTTCCCTTAGAATTGAATTTTTTTATAATGATGTAGAAGATAAGTGTGAAGTAATAACATACTTTTATCCACACAATTCTTTTATAATGAAATTGTAGTGACTACTGCCCATTGCATTTCCCTTGAAACATTCTTTTATAATGGAGTAAATAGTAAAAGCAAGAACATGAGGAGGGTTGAGTCACGTATATACATGCTGCTGCTATTTATTTATTTTCTTCAATCATTTTAAATAAATCGTATGTGCTGCGGTACACTTAGTTTGATTTTAAGATATATCGTCTCATCGGATTCGTTCATTTCACATCTAGGCCCTGTACTTGCTTATTTTACAAGTGAAATAATAATAATAATACAGAGAAATAAAAGGCAGAAATGGATGCCAGCATTCCATTTTGGCAGTTGCTTTCTCTCTTATTTTTGTTTGGTTTTTTTATTCCTCTCTTTTCGATTTAACAAGAAAATTTAGATCATTGTTTCAGCCTTGGGTTACAAAAAGAGTTCCTTCCGATACGCCTTTGCTTTTTGAAATTCAGGTAATTTTGCTTGGTTTGATTCTTTCGTTGATTGGGCTTCTGTATCTAATTTGACAATGTGCTTGTTTTGATTTTTTGTTCCTTTTGTAGAGCAAGCATCATGTTGTCTTGGATGGATTATTGTCAATTGTTTCTTGTATAGTTTTTTTGCCCTTTTATGCTGGATTTCTTCCTCTTTTCTCTTTTGGGTATGTACTTATTCTTATGTATTATTGATGCAAACTCGGTGTCAATCTGGAAACATCTTTCAGTACAAATGGTTTTATGATATCTTGGTTCAACGTGGATAGATTATATTGGGTTGCTTGCCTGTTATTCTTACCACAGGGTGGCTTGCGTGCACGTTCTCTAACCAATGAGGTGGATACAAAAATGAATGTTTTTTCAGGTTAGTACTTTTTTATTAGAAAAGTCTTTTAAAATGGGTATACTTCCTATTTGAGAGAGACATCACCATTTCTAAGAATTCATGGCAACCAGGCATTTTTGGGCTTAGCAAACCTATATCCAAAAACCTTAGTAATGTGCATTTCCATAACAAGTCGGTTTCCAAGTTTGTCTCATTGTGGTACTTAGTGTAAAATTGTGTTTATTATGATGTCGATTTATTTATTTATATATAAATATATATGTTGTAGCTTGTGTATATAACGCAAGTTATGTTTGATGCTATTAAGATTTGGTATTGTTGGCTTAAAAATACACTTTTTGTTCATTTTTCTAATAACAGACATATTCTTATGCAGCAGGTTTCGGATTACTACAGTGAACTTGCTCCAAAAAGATAAATGGCATAAATATTTTGTTGTGTTTGACTAGTGTACTGTTGTAGGATATGCAACTTTTTGTGGACAACTTGTGCTTGTACTAAGTTGTTTTGTAATGGTCAAGTATGTAATAATGCGTGAAATGTTTTCTAAAATTTATTGTTTGTAATACTGAAAATTTGAATATTTTAATAAATCAGTTTGCAAATACTGTAATTGTAACAACCTGGAAAATCAGAACCAATTTAATTTTTTTTTTATTTTAGCAATTTTAATGTATTTTGAATATTTAAAATGATTTATTTTAAATAATAATGACTAGAAATTTATTTTGAATAGAATTAGAATGAATAAATTTATTTTAATTGAAGTTAGAACGAATAATTTTATTTTAATTATAAAAGTAGTTTGAAATGGCGCGGTGGTTTGAAAATTCATTTTCAAATTTCAAATGAATGTACAGGATTCAAAATAAATCGGATTTTAGCGAAACTGAAAATATTAGAATCTGTTTTAAAATATCTTTCCAACGAATATGAAAAATCCAAATTTCATAGCAGGAATAAAAAGTTATGTCCAGTTTAAAATTTAAAATAGTCGCTATGGAATTTAATATAATATAATAAATAGTCATTTTGCAAACGATCTCCGTTTTCGACGAAACCACTTTTATTGGATCAGGAATGTCAAATTATTGCTAGTTTTCAAATTTCATAATTTTTGGAATTAATATGTGAGCGCAGTAAATTTAAATGTGTTTGGTAATTTAAATTTGAGTTGGATCGACCAGGAAATGACCATTTTTCAAACGGTCCCCAAATTCGACGAAATTAGTTTTGTTAGGACCGTATCGTCAAAACATAGCTGGATTTATTTTTCGGGAATTTTTGAAGTCCGTATGTGGCCCCGGTAAATTAAAATGTGCGTTTGAATTTAAAATATAATGATTTATATTTTAAATTTAGCGGAAAATGATAGTAACAGTCGAATTGGCTTACAAAACATATCCCATTGTGTTTGGAATGGGGGTATTTAGCTGGGGCGACGGTCGTTGGGTTTGATTTGGAATTCGGATCGGTAAACAAGTTATTTTTGGAATTAAATAATAATAATAAAAAAAAATTACTCAAAACCCTAGCTAACCTTAATCATTTCAGGGCCGCCGTCGTTTTGCCATAAACAATCGAAATCACTCAAACAATCAATCCCAAATCGCGGCAAATATAGAAAGAACTATAGTAGGGTTCTGAAGGGAAATTTGAAGAGGGGGTGGAAGCTTTTAATCCATACCCAGATGATAGACTTTCGTTTGGTGTACGAGGAGATCTCATGTCTCAATGTCGGCAGTTATCAAAGGGTTTTCTGGGCAATTTGGGACCTCAATCTCGAGCGGTGGCCGGAGCAGAGGGGCATCACATAGGCACGTCGTGTGGTGAGATCTGATCAACGTCAGGTCGGACGATGGAGGTGCGGCGAGGGTGAACGGGTTTGGAGCAGAGGGGAGATGGGCTTTACTGAATAGGGAAGATGATTTTGAGGGTAAAATGGGAAATTTAATTATTTAATTAATTCAACTTGGTGATTAATGTAAAAATGATTGTAGCTCATTCATATGACATCAAAATTTAGCAAACCCGGATCCGTTGGAATCGTCTCAACGAGAGCTACGCAATGGAACTGACCAGAATAGAAATAGAGCACGCTATAATTTCAGGCAATTTCAAATTCAAACAGAAACGAAATTCAGAAATAAAAGAACTGAGGAGTGGAAACGAATGTGAGAACTTCTCACACTATAAATTTTTGTACAGTTATTTATTTTCTGTTATATCACCTCCCTACCGTCCACAGACAATGTACGATTTATTTGATTGTGTTATGAATGTGATTGTGACGTATAAAATATATATATATATAAGAAATGTGAATATATATATATATATATGAAATGTGAATATAATATATATATATATATATATATATGCGTTGTGAAAATTATATATATGCATTGTCAAAGTTATATATATATATATATGCGTTGTGAAAATTAGATATATAAGCGTTGTGAAAATAAAATATATATATATGAATGTGAATATAATATATATATATATATTAAATGTAGAAAAAAAAATATGAAATAAAATATATATATGAACTGTGAAAATAAAAAATATATATGAAATAAAATATATATATGAAATGAAAATAATATATATATATATATGAAGAGTGAATATATATATATAATAAAAATATATATGAAGTATGAAAATAAAAAATATATATATATATATATATATAATTATATATATATATGAAGTGTGAATAATATCTATATGAAATGAAAAATAATATATATATGAAATGAAAATTATATATATATATGAAGAGTGAATATATATATATATAAGATAATATATATATATGAAGTGTGAATAATATATATATATATGAAATGAAAAATAATATATATATATATGAAATGAATTATATGTATATATATATATGAAATAAAAATAATATATATATATATATATGAAGAGTGAAAAATAATATATATATGAAAATGAAAATAATATATATATATATGAAATGTGAATAATATATATATGAAGTGTGAAAATAACATATATATGAAATGTGATATATATATATATACACACACGATGTGAAAATCTATATATGCGATGTAAAAAATATTTGTTCGCTAAATATATTAGTTTTAGCTTATATATGCGATATATAAAATGGTCGTGTATTGAAATGATCATTAGATTGTTAAAATATAATTTTTAACATATACATGCACTGTATAAAATTGTCATGTAATGGAATATTCAATTTTGATTTAAAATTGAAATGAAAGTTGGAATCGTTTTTGAAACGAATTTAAAACGATTTATAAAATACGTTTTAAATGGAAGTTAACGAAATATAATATAATATAATATATATATATATATATAATAGCCTGAATAGAACGCGTCGCGCAACGACCGTTCGCGAATTTCGACCATTAACTTCAGATGGACGTAACGGGAGATCCGACCATCGGATTCTCCTAAAACCAGAACCATTAGGTTCGTATCGAAAAGAGCATTCCAATGAATATAAGAAAATTGAAATCTAATGGTTGGATTTGGAATTATGTCCAAATCAAATTTGGAAAAGGTCGTTGTAAATGCAGTTCGATGACTGTTTATGAAAATCGACTGTATGGGCCATGATAAAATTATTAAAAATATTAATAATTTGTGTAAAATCATAGTAAATGATTTGGAAAGAATTTGGATGAAAATTTCAACATTTGTGAAGATAAAAATATATTTTTATCAAATTGAACTAGTTATTAACTAGATTAATAATCCAATAATTTTTAAATAAATAAATTGGATTTGGAAAGGGTTTTAATTAACTTGAAATTCCCAATATATAAATTGGAATGGATTTGAATGGAAATAATCTTTGGAATATTTCGATATTGGATTCCGTGATTATACGGATATTGTTGTGGAAATTTGGAAGATATTGGTATCGTTATTCCAATACGATATTCGTTGACTTCAGAATTTGATATTGAATATAAGCCAATATTATTCTCTATTCAGAGCCTTGTATTTAATATCAAATTGGATTTTGGGTTTGTCGTGAATGATGTCTTCATTAACATTGTTCTTAAACCCAATTGAGAAAACAATAAATCTTTTAATTAAGATTTGGAGAAATTTACCAATTAATTAATATTTAATTGGAATTGAATTGGAATTGGATTTTGGTGTTTGTCGTGAACTGTGTTTAAATGACATTAGTTCTTTAACCCGAGTAAAAGCAGGATTAATTTCCAGAATGTTGAATAATCAATAAGAAATGATTTTTGGGATTAAAACCAATTGGAGTTTTAATAAATCTTTAATTAGCTTGTGAATGAATAAATGGTAATAAATAAATTACCAAAATGTAATTGAACCAAATATACTTGGTTATTGATATGGATTAGGCTAATTCATTGTTGATATTGATTATTATTGATTGATTGACTGTGTTGATGGTGCTCGACCAGTTTATGAGCAGAATATGCTTTTACACTTAGCATTGGGTTGGGTAGAAAATATATGTGTGCTAACGCCTTGTGAAACACTTCACGATTTGACTATAAGGTGTTGAGCGATGTTGAGTTCATTTCAAATTTAATGAATGATTTTGAAATGATATTTTCTTAAGTGAAAAGAATAGTATTCCCGATATTGGATAGGTAAGGTTTTATAAAATGTTTATAAAACAAAAAGGATTTCGAGGGATAAGACCTTATGATTCCGAAATCATTTGGAAATATATTATGATTTTTCATTGTCGTTCATCACATATCCGATTAGTTGCTATTGATAACATATCTATTTGGTGGCGGAGAATTTATTATCTTGCTTAACACCCTTCTTTGAGACGTACGAGCTCAAAAGTTATGTGATTAATAGTGATTGATCATATGTATGAATTGCTGATGTAAAGTAGTACAGTTTGAATGTACTTATGATTATTATGTTGTGAAATGATTTTCCCTACTTCGGGATATAAAATGGTTTAGTGTGTGACTAAAGATTCGGGTGACCCGATATCGGCTAAAAGTATGGGTTGGATCCAATGCCTTAGGGTGAGTGGTCAGCAGCGTAGCCTGCTCCATGCGTGGGAGGTGCATATATATATATATATATTTATGTATGTATATATATCGAGTTGGAGGTGCGCTTACTGCCCGGTCTGAGGGAAGATTCCCGATATTTGGTTGCATACTTGTTTGCATGTATTGTTATGTTTTGGAGTTCATATTTCCAAATGATTTGATTTGAGATCCCGAAGTGAAATCTACTTTGATATAAAAGTTAGATATGTATTTCAAATGATTTGAAATAGAAATCGGGAAATAAAGTCCAAAGGAATAATTTCTGTAAATTGAATTGGATTTGGGAAATCTAAGTGTGGTGATTAATCTAAATGGGTAGATTGGGATATTGCATGTTGATTGATGCATAGTAGAACCATACCTTTATTACTGATTGTTGTTTATACATTGGCATTCAAGGGGGTAAACTCGTTCCGCGTTAGCAGTGTGGTCCTGTGATTTGCCTTATCATTTATATAAGTTAATTTTAACTGTAGAGTTTCTTACACCAGTCCTATGATTGACTCGTAGTTTGCTTTTCCCTTGCAAACTCGGGTGCCCCTATTTTCCACACGGGCAGTCGGGTAGTTTATTTTGCAGATATATAAACAGGATTCTGGAGTGAAGCGAAAAGCTGTGTCCAAAGTATTGATAGTCTTCCGCTGTGCTAGTTTATTTATTTCCGTTGTGCATTGTACTACATTTATCATAAATAAATCTTCCTCTGTATTATTATTTTTGATGTACTCTGATATTCTGTACTCTAATGTAACATTATTATGATGTTTATAAAAGTCTTCTGCTATTTGTTCTGATGTGTTGTATGCCCAGAGTTGTGTATGCGGGATTCGAACTATCTTGGTCGGTTTAGCGATCGATTAGGTCCGGGCGAAGTCCATATCGTTAAAACTGGTATCAGAGCTTTGGTTAACTCAAATCTTTGGAGCGAAACTCTTTAGAACAAAATAAAAGACTCATCAGAGGTAGTATTAGTAATATCCTATAGAAGAATCCTCATTAGAGATATAATCAGTAGCATTCTAGATTGAGCGACTCATTAGAGATGGGGTTAGAAATGCCCTAGAATGAATAGAGAGTGGTATGTTTATAAGTAACGTATTTGTGATTGTATTTATATATATAATCCGATTTTAGAAAATATATATTTAAGTATATATATAAAGTCATATATTTGAAAAGTTAACCAGTTAATTGGTTGATGGTTGTGTTGTTTGATTATTAGTTTAACTAATACAACCAAAATGACAATGGAATAGTAAATTTAGCCAAATTGAATCAAATAATGAACTGAATTGAAAACTGATTTGAATTGCATACATGTACATATATATGTGTGAACAAGTCATAGCATGCATGCTAAGAAGTGGAATAAAATTGTATGCCCGACATATAGGTACATGTTTACCATTTTACTGGGTTTGGTGATTTTATGAGCCGCTTGGCTTTTTCTTTTTCTTTTTGATTGGTGAGGGCCTTATGAGGCAAGTTGCGGTTTTAAATATCACCCCATACAAAGGAGGTTATGGTGAAATTTTTCGAAAATTTAGGGTGTTAGCCAAATTTTTGAAAAATTTGAAAATTCTTAGAAACTAAAAAGTTGAAGAATGAATGTTGAGTTGGTTAGTTAAACAACTTTCAGCTTCGTTCCTTTTCGAGGAAGAAAAGATTTTAAGTGGCGGAGATTGTAACAACCCGGAAAATCGGAACCAATTTAAAAAAATTTATTTTAGCAATTTTAAGGGATTTTGAATATTTAAAATGATTTGTTTTAAATAATAACAACTAGAAATTTATTTTGAATAGAATTAGAATGAATAAATTTATTTTAATCGAAGTTAGAACGAATAATTTTATTTTAATTATAAAAGGAGTTTGAAATGGCGTGGTAGTTTGAAAATTCGTTTTCAAATATCAAATGAATGTACATGATTCAAAATAAATCGAATTTTAGCGAAACCAGAAATGCTAGAATCTGCTTGAAAATATCTTTCCAAAGAATGTGAAAAATCCAAATTTCATAGCGAGAATAAAAAGTTATGTCCAGTTTAAAATTTAAAATAGTCGCTATGGAATTTAATGTAATATAATAAATATATAGCCATTTTGCAAACGACCTCCGTTTTCGATGAAACCACTTTTGTTGGATCCGGAATGTTAAATTATTGCTAGGTTTCAAATTTCATAATTTTTGGAATTAATATGTGAGCGCAGTAAATTTAAATGTGTTTGGTAATTTAAATTTAAATTTGAATTGGATCGACCAGAAAATGACCATTTTTCAAACGGTCCCCAAATACAATGAAATTAATTTTGTTAGGACTGTATCGTCAAAACATAGCTGGATTTATTTTTTGGGAATTTTTGGAGTCCGTATGTGGCCCTGGTAAATTAAAATGTGCGTTTGAATTTAAAATATAATGATTTATACATTAAATTTAGCGGAAACTGATCGTAACAGTCGAATTGGCCTACAAAACATATTCCATTGTGTTCAGAATGGGGGTATTGGGCGATAGTCGTTGGGTTTGATTTGGAGTTCGGATCGGTAAACAAGTTATTTTTGGAATTAAATAATATATATATGTATATATATATTACTCAAAACCCTAGCTAACCCTAATCATTTCAAGGCCGTCGTCATTTTGCCATAAACGATCAAAATTGCTCAAATAATCAATCCCAAATCGCGGAAAATATAGAAAGAATTAGAGTAGGATTCTGAAGGGAAATTTGAAGAGGGGGTGGCAGCTTTTAATCCATACCCAGATGATCGACTTTCGTTTGGTGTACGATGAGATCTCGTGTCTCAAAGTCGGCGGCTATCAAAGGATTTTCTGGGCGATTCGGGACCTCGAATCTCGAGTGGTGGCCGGAGCAGAGGGGCGCCACATAGGCGCGTCGTGCAGTGAGATCTGATCAACGTCGGGTCGGACGATGGAGGTGCAGCAAGGGTGAACGGGTTTGGAGCAGAGGGGCGGTAGGCTTTACTGAATGGGGAAGATGATTTTGAGGGTAAAATGGGGAATTTAATTATTTAATTAATTCTATTTGGTCATTAATGTAAAAATGATTGTAACTCGTTCGTATGACATCAAAATTTAGCAAACCCGGATCCGTTGGAATCGTCTCAACGAGAGCTACGCAATGGAACTGACCAGAACAGAAACATAGCACGTTAGAATTTCAGGCCATTTCAAATCCGAACAGAACCGAAATTCATAAATAAAAGAACGGAGGAGTGGAAACGAATGTGAGAACTTCTCTCACTATAAATTTTTGTATAGTTATTTATTTTTCGTTATATCACCTCCCTCTTGTCCACAGACCATGGACGATTTATTTGATTGTGTTGTGAATGTGATTGTGATGTATAAAATATATATATAAGAAATGTGATATATATATATATATATATATGAAATGTGAATAATATATATATATATACACATTATGAAAAATATATATATGCATTGTAAAAGAGTATATATATATATATACGTTGTGAAAATTAGATACATACGCATTGTGAAAATTATATATATATATATATATGAAATGTGAATATAATATATATATATATTGAATGTGGAAAAAATATATATGAAATAAAAAATATATATGAAATAAAATATATATTCGAAGTGTAAAAATAATATATATACATATATATGAAGTGTGAATAATATATGTATGAAATGAAAAATAATATATATGTGAAATAATTATATATATACATATGAAATGAAAATAATATATATATGTATGAAGAGCGAAATATACATATTGTGAATAATATATATATATATTGAATGTGGAAAAAAAATATGAAATAAAAAATATATATGAAATAAAATATATATTCGAAGTGTGAAAATAATATATATATATATATATATGAAGTGTGAATAATATATTTATGAAATGAAAAATAATATATATATGAAATAATTATATATATATATATACATATGAAATGAAAATAATATATATATATATGAAGAGTGAAATATATATATATATATGAAATAAAATATATATATTTGAAGTGTGAATAATATATATATAAAATGAAAAATAACATATATATGAAACGAAAATAATATATATATATATATATGAAGAGTGAAAGGGTATATATGTGAAATAATATATATATATATGAAGTATGAAAATAAAATATATATATATATATATATATGAAATAAAATATATATATATATATATATGAAGTGTGAATAATATAAATATGAAATGAAAATTAATATATATATATATATGAAATGAATTATATATATATATATATGAAATGAAAATATTATATATATATATACACACGATGTGAAAATCTATATATGCGATGTGAAAAATATTTGTTCGCTAAAAATATTATTTTTAGCTTATATATGCGATATATAAATGGTCGTGTGTTGAAATGATTATTAGATTGTTAAAAATATAATTTTTAACATATACATGCACTGTATAAAATTGTCATGTAATGGAATATTCAATTTTGATTTAAAATTGAAATGGAAGCTGGAATCGTTTTTGAAACGAATTTAAAATGATATATAAAATACGTTTTAAATGAAAATCAACGAAATATATATATATATATATATATATATTAAATGGCTTGAATAAAATGCGTCGCGCAGCGACCGTTCGCGAATTTCGACCATTAACTTCAAATAGATGTAACGGGAGATCCGACCGTCGGATTCTCCTAAAACTGGAACCATTGGGTTCGTATTGAACAAATCTTTCCAATGAATATAAGAAATTTGAAATCTAACGGTTGGATTTGGAATTATATCCAAATCAAATTTGGAAAAGGTCGTTGTAAATGCAGTTGATGACCGTTTATGGAAATCGACTGTACGGGCCTTGATAAAATTATTAAAAATATTAATAATTTGTGTAAAATCATAATAAATGATTTGGAAAGAATTTGGATGAAAATTCCACATTTATGAAGATAAAAATATTTTTTTATCAAATTGAACTAGTTATTAACTAGATCAATAATCCAATAATTTTTAAATAAATAAATTGGATTTGGAAAGGGTTTTAATATAACCAGAAATTCCCAATATATAAATTGGAATGGATTTGAATGGAGAATATTTCGATATTGGATTCCGTGATTATATGGATATTGTTGTGGGAATTTGGAAGATATTGATATCGTTATTCCAATACGATATCCGTTGATTTCAGAATTTGATACTAAATATAAGCCAATATTATTTTTTATTCAGAGCCTTGTATTTAATATCAAATTGGATTTTGGGTTTGTCGTGAACGGTGTCTTCATTAACACTGTTCTTAAACCCAATTGAGAAAACAATAAATCTTTTAATTAAGATTTGGAGAAATTTACCAATTAATTATTATTTAATTGGAATTGAATTGGAACTGGATTTTGGGGTTTGTCGTGAACTGTGTTTAAATGACATTAGTTCTTTAACCCGAGTAAAAGCAGGATTAATTTCCAGAGAGTTGAACAATCAATAAGAAATGATTTTTGCGATTAAAACCAGTTGGAGTTTGAATAAATCTTTAATTAGATTATGAATAAATAAATGGTAATAAATAAATTACCAAGATGTGATTGAACCAAATATACTTGGTTGTTGATATGGATTGAGCTAATTAATTGTTGATATTGATTATTATTGATTGATTGACTATGTGGATGGTGCTTGACCAGTTTATGAGCAGAATATGCTTTTACATTTAGCATTGGGTTGGGTAGAAAATATCTGTGTGCTAACGCCTTGTGAAACACTTCACGATTTGACTATAAGGTGAGCGATGTTGAGTTTATTTCAAATTTAATTAATGATTTTGAAATGATATTTTCTTAAGTGAAAAGAATAGTATTCCCGATTTTGGACAGGGAATGTTTTATAAAATGTATATAAAACAGAAAGGATTTCGAGGGCTAAGACCCGATGATTTGGAAATGTATTATGGTTTTACATTGTGGTTCATCGCATATCTGATTAGTTGCTATTGATAACATATCTGTTTGGTGGTAGAGAATTTATTCTCTTGCTTAACACCCTTCTTTGAGACATACGAGCTCAAAGGTTATGTGATTAATAGTGACTGATCATATGTGTGAATTGCTGATGTGAAGTACTATAGTTTGAATGTACTTGTGATTATTATGTTGTGAAATGATTTTCCCTACTTCAGGATATAAAATGGTTTAGTGTGTGGCTAAAGATTCGGGTGACCCGATAGCGACTAAAAGTATGGGCCGGATCCAGTGCCTTAGGGTGAGTGGTCAGCAGTGTAGCCTTCTCCATGCATGGGAGGTGCATATGCATATATATATATATATATATACATATATATATATATAAAGTTGGAGGGGCGCTTACTGCCTGGTCTGAGGGAAGATACCCGATATTTGGTTGCATACTTGTTTGTATGCATTTTTATGTTTTGGAATTCATATTTCCAAATGATTTGATTTGAGATCCCGAAGTGAAATCTACTTTGATATAAAAGTTAGATATGTATTTCAAATGATTTGAAATAGAAATCGGGAAATAAAGTCCAAAGGAATAATTTCTGTAAATTGAATTGGATTTGGAAAATCTAAGTGTGGTGATTAATCTAAATGGGTAGATTGGGATATTGCATGTTGATTGATGCATAGTAGGTCCTTATCTCTATTACTGATTGTTGTTTATACACTGGCATTCATGGGGGTAAACCCGTTCCGCGTTAGCGGCTTGTTCCTGTGATTTGCCTTATCATTTATATAAGTCAATTTTATCTGTAGAGTTTCTCACACCAGTCCCATGACTGACTCGTAGTTTGCTTTTCCCTTGCAAACTCGGATGCCCATATTTTCCACACGGGCAGTCGAGTAGTTTGTTTTGTAGATCTATGTAGGATTCTTAAGTGAAGCGAAAAGCTGTGTCCAGAGTATTGATAGTCTTCCATTGTGCTAGTTTATTTATTTTCCGCTGTGCATTGTACGACATTTATTGTAAATAAATCTTTCCTTGTATTATTTTTGATGTACTCTGATATTTTATACTTTGATGTAACATTATTATGATGTTTATAAAAGTCTTTTGTTATTTGTTCTGATGTATTGTTTGGCCAGAGTTAGCGTATGCGGGATTCGAACGGTCTTGGTTGGTTTAGCGATCGGTTAGGTCCGGGAGAAATCCGTATCGTTACAGTAATATCATGTATTATTCATTTCAGTTGTAAAATCTGTCTTTTTTTTAAATGCAACTATCAATCACAACGGTGCATAAAAGTCGTAGTAGATATTATTACAACAGTGTATAACTGTTGTAATAAAGTCTATTACAACGGTGGAAAACCGCTGCAAAATATACATATCACAACGGTGCAAAATAGTTGTAAAAGATTTTACTCTATTATAACTTCTTAATGTACGATGATTACCCCACGGTTGTAAAATGTATTTTGCAACGATTTTCCATCATTGTAATAGGGTCAATTTGTTGTAGTGTCTCCATGATGATCCCAAATCAAACAGTTCAGCCAAAAATCGTACCGATGCAAATGAACTTCAACCATTTTTGTATCAAATACTTTAACAATTTGTATCTTCTCCATAAACAATGGATTTCTTCGTTATTTCTGTTGTTACTTAAAGCGAAATCGATAAATACATGAACACCATTATTAAAATGTTTACATATTGAGCCTTTAATTTCCCTTCGTTATTTATACATCCAGCTTCGATCAGTAAAATAATTGTTCATTTACCTTACATACTAATCAAAACGTATGATATAAATTAAAATTGTATTGGTATTTTATTAAAACAATTTTATAGATGAATGTTGTATTAATTAAACAATGGCACTTTGATGAATGGCCACCCTACCTCCTATTACAAATACCATAACATAATTAAATCGCGTAAATCTTTTTAATTTAAATGATTCAACAAAATTTCGATAGAACTTCAATAAAATACATGATATCCTCATCATTCAGTATCCCTATTGGTATTTGGTTGAGGGCCTCGCACTAGGTAAGGGACATGACACGCTTTACTGATCTGGATAGTAAGAGGTTCAAATGAGGAAGGTGGGTACAGGCACATTCCGGCGGAATCGTGAGTGTTCATGAGTCCGAATGAGGAAGATAAGATGTTGTGACACCAGTAAATAGGTCAGCATCCTATAAGTTGATGGGTTAGGGACTGATGCACTCTACGGTCGGGGATGACACGGGGTATTTGCGTAATAGGGAACCGATCGCATTGGTAGTAATTAAGGTAAAACCTAATCTCGATATACTTGTATTGCTGTAGAAAACTTTTTCTTGGGATATAAATAAGAAGCTTAACTATTCTTACCTTACCTTATTATCTCGTTTACGTCGTACTAGTATAATTTACTATACTTTCTCATCCAATATTATTTATTTGTCTTGATACTGCTTATCTTGTGCTTATGCTGAAAATCACTGGAACTCGTCAGACTTTATGTCTGACCTACTTTGTTTTTCCTTCCCTCTCTTCCTTTCCTCCTCTCAAGTTTTCAAGGTAGTGATCAACAATGACCGTGATATTCAGCTTGGATTCTTGGATTTCTAACTCTATGTATTACTTTGACTTTTGCTCATATGGCTATTAAAGAGGGATATGATTTTAAGATTTTTTACTATGATTGTTTGCTTCATGAGAAAGTTGGTTTTATCTATTGTGTTTGATATTTGAGAAATATGATAAAATGATGTTGTAATTGGGATTTGGAAAAGTTAATTTTGCCGTTGTAATTATTATTCTGTCTTGGGAAAATATGGTAACTGTATACTTATTTCGCTTCACAAAACCTAATGCATTCTCATATGGGTGACATTAGGGGTGTGGGGTGTCACAATTGGTATCAGACTTAAAGGTTACAAGATCAGAGAAAAAGTTTTGAAAAATATTTTCAAAAGCAAAGTATTTTCAATTGAAACCTTCTTTTGAAAAACATAACCCCTCTAGTCTTATACAATATTCGTTTGATTCTCTTTTTGAATCCTTATTTCTTCTCTTTTCAGCATGCATGGGGTCTTAATATTCCTGAGGGAATTCCACTACCAACATGGTTTCGTAGATATTTAGAAACTACGAAACCTGTCGGAGCACAAGGAGATGCCCCCACCCCCGGTTGCAGCCGCATTAGCTCCACCTCCTCATATAGTTAGCTTTTCTAAGCCGTGTAAGGATTTCTACGCGATGGGAGGCAAGCTGTTGCGTGGTACTGAGAGTTTTGTTAAGGAGCACAATTGGCTTAGGGAAACAGATAATGTGCTTGATCTTTTTGAGCTTGACGATAGGAGAAAGATACAGTTGGCCGCTTGGCAACCGAAGTAGGAAGTTTCATACTTGTGGGAGGTGACACAGGCGGGACATCCAGTAGTAACTTGGGATGATTTCAGATAGAGGTTTGAGATGAAGTTCTTGCCTCAAGAAGAGGAAGGAATGCAGATGGAGAATTTTTTGGGTCTAAAACAAGGAAACACGCTAGCAAAGGAATATGTTAACAAGTTTAACCAGCTAGCAAGATTCTATTTGGATTTGGTAAACACTCCCCATGAGAAGGCTCTTATATTCGCGAGAGGATTGAGTCAACCTTTCTAAGGATTAACATTGTCACATATCCCTATGGAGCAACTTTCGAAAGGCTTATGTCTTTGATGCATGAGGACAGTAAAGAGGAGAAGAAGGAAGTCAAAACCGAGAAGCACAACCCAAGGCTGAGAAAAAGAAGTGGTGACACAAGAAGGGAGCGCAAAAGAAGGGAGGAAAGCCGGATAAGGCTTAGATGAGTACAAAGATTAAGTGTTATAGTTGCGGAGCTTTAGGACATTTTGCGAAAGATTGTAGGAAGGCAAAGAAGCCCTGTTTCACTTGTGGCTAACTTGGACATTTCACTAAGCAATGCCCTAACAAGCAAGGACAAAGAGCAGGATTGCCTGGAGGACAAGTGCATGCTGTTGAGGCTAATGGACCAGATCATGGTAGAAAGTTCACTGTTGAAGGTTTGATTTCCCTTTTTGACTATACTATTAGGACTCTCTTTGATTCTGGTGCTTCTCATTCATTTATATCCAATTCTTTGGTATATAGTCTGCACCTATATACTAGTATTGTATTTGATCCCGTTGTAGTCTCAAACCCTATAGGAGGTATGACTCATCTTTCTATGATACGTCGGGGTTTGGGAATTTCTTGGGCATCGAGATTGAATACGACCTGTATGTTCTTAGCTTTATGGTTTATGGGTTGATTCTAGAAATGGATTGGCTAGCCATGTATGGTGCCATTCTAGACCGTGAAAGGATAGTCATTAGGCTTCTGACTTGCCAAGTGAGAACTCTTAATATTTCGTGTGACCCACGGGGGTCTGTTACGCTTAGTTTGCTAGATTCGCTTGATACTTCTATAGATGATCTTCGATCAGTACCCATAGTCAGAAATTACCCGAACGAGTTTGATAAGGTTAGGGAGTTACCACCGAGGCGTAAGATAGACTTCTAGTTTACTTGGTAGAGAATGCAAAGCTATTCACTTTGCTAGTGCGCCACATGGCCATTAGGGAAAGGAGGGATCTCAGCAGGCTAGTAGGCGAGCTATTCGAGAAATGATTCATTAAACGGACCATAACAGAGTGGGGAGCTCCAGTCGTCTTTGCAACTAAGGTAGACGGCTCACTTCGTTTATGAGTGGACTATAGGGAGTTGAATAAGCTCATCAAGAAGAATAGGCACCCACTTCCAAGGATAGACGACTATTTGATCAGCTAGTAGGCGCATCAATTTTCTCGTAATTGGATTTGGCCGTGGGATTTCATCAGCTGAGGGTAGCGGATGATAATATTAATAAGACTGCTTTCAGAACTCCGGACGGTTTCTTTGAGTGGTTGGTCATGCCTTTTTGGCTGACCAAAGCACCCGTATATTTTGTGGACTTAATGAGTAGGGTGCATGTTTAGGGAGTTTCTGAACAAGTTTGTGGTGGTCTTCATGGATGATATTTTGATCTTCTCAAGGAACGAGGAAGAACATGCCACACACTTAGGAGAGGTTCTATGCACTCTCAGATCGCATCAGCTCAAGGCAAAATTTTCTAAGTGCTTTTGGAGAAAAGAAGTAAGGTTCCAGGGCATGTTGTCTCCAAGGATGGGATAGCCGTGGACCCTGCTAAAGTCATAAAAGTTCAAGATTGGAAGGCTCCCCCGAGTACGGCGGAGGTGAGGAGTTATCTAGGGATGGCGGGTTATCATAGGAAGTTCAGTAAAGACTTTGCAAGGATATTGGCCTTGCTTACTGGACTGATGAAGAAGAACTTGGCTTTCGCTTGGAGCATTGATTATGACTGTGCTTTTCAAAGATTGATGAGGGCTTTGACATCAGCCTCTGTTCTGACTCTTCCCGACGGAAGCAAGGTGTTTATGGTCTACATAGATGCTTGTCATAGGGCTAGGTGTCGTGTTAATGCAAGAAGGTAGGGTAGTATGCTATCGTAGTAGACAGCTGAGGGTTAATGAGAACTACCCTATTCATGACTTGGAGTTGGCTGCTATAGTGTTTGCACTTAAATCTTGGCGACATTATCTACTTGGAGAGGGATTTGAGCTATACATGAGTCACAAGTCGCTCAAATATTTGTTCTCATAAAAGGATCTCAATTTAAGACAATAACGATGAATGGAGTTCCTAGCGTTCTACTACTTTGAGATAGCTTATACCCCAGACAAGAGTAATGTAGTGGCGGACGGGTTGAGTATGCAGAGGATGACCTTGAGTCCTCTATTCGTAGAGAGGTAGAGCTTGGAGTTTATATCAACCATTGATTTTAGGTCATTTACGGATTTTACGCTTGGCCTGTTAGCATCATTAGAGGTACAACCTACTCTTATGGAGCTTATTGGATCCACACAGAGAGAGGACCAGCAGATAGCAGACATGCTTAGTGGACGAAAGACCTCTAGTCACCTTAGTAGATATTCATTAGACAATAAAGGGTGGCTACAACGAGATGGAAGGCTTTGTGTTCCCCAAGTTATGAAATTATTCAGGACAGTCCTTGAGGAGGCTCATAACTCTCGGATTACTTTCCATCCGGGCAATGACTAGATGTACTGAGATATGAAGAGAGTTTTCCATTGGACGGGTATGAAGAAGGACGTGGCAAAGTTTGTGGACCGATGTATGATTTGCCAGCAAGTGAAGGCCGAACAAAGAAAATCTGACAGATTGCTTCTTCCCTTGGACGTCCAACGATGGAAGCGGGAGAGCGTCTTTATGGACTTTATTGATGGACTGCCCAGATCAAGGAAGGGCCACACCAGTATTTGGGTGATAGTAGACAGAATAATTAAGAGTGCTTACTTTGATCCTGTTAAGAGCAAGAGGACAACAACTTGGCTAGCATCGGTATACCTTAGAGAGATAGTCCGACTTCATGGGGTACCTTCTACTATAGTAAGTGACTGTGACCCCATCTTCATGAGTGAGTTTTGGAAAAGCATGCAAGAGGCACTAGGTACACAATTATGATTGAGCACAACATACCACCCTCAGACTGATGGATAGACTGAGAGGGTCAATAGGGTTCTTAAGGATTTACTAAGACTGTGTATTTTAGTCTTCGAAGGGACTTGGGAGGAGCACCTTCCATTGATTGATTTTTCCTACAATAACAGTTACCAGACAAGTACAACCATGGCACCCTTCGAGGCACTTTATGGATGACCTTGCAAATCGCTGACATGTTGGTGGTAATCTACAGACGGACTTCTACTTGGGCCTGAGATGATTCGAGAAACTTCTGAGAAGAATGATCTTATTCGCCGACGGATGAAAGCAGCTCAGGACAGGAAAATGTCATAAGCCGATAAAAGGAGGACTGATTTGGAATTTGAGGTAGGAGATATGATCTTCATCAAAGTATCACCTCTAAGAAATGTTATTCTCTTTGGCTCGGTAGGAAAGTTGGCACTGAGGTTTGGAGGGCCATTCCCCATAGTTGAAAGGATAGGTCAGATGGCCTAAAAGGTGAGAGTACTAGGGAGGCTGGCGGGAGTTCACGACGTATTCCATGTTTTCCATTTAAGGAAATGTATACATGATACAACAGAGGTAGTGGAACCGAGCACGCTTGAGGATATTGAGGTTGTGAAAGAGGCACCAATTAAGAAAGTTCCTACCCATATTCCTGGATCAGAGGTTACGAAACTACACAACAAAGAGATTAGATTAGTAAAGGTACAGTGGGGAGAAGACCGCGACGATGCAATGTGGGAACCTGGAGACAAGATTCACACTTCTTACCCTTTTCTCTTTGATAGCACGTTCCTAATTTCATTTCTAAGCTTTTTGAATTCATATTTGCTTCTATCGTTCGAGTATGTTTATCCTATCGTTCAAATCTTCGATTCTTAGGTAGAAACCAATGGATAAAAACATGTGTTTGAGACATGTTAGGATTGATGGTTGCAAGTGGATGCAAGTGTTTGTTATTGGTTACCAGTGGACGTATATACACACACATTAGGCGCTAGATCGGCTCAAGCACTTATACATTGCATATGGATGAGTGCACATTTTATTTTTTCAATGGATGAAAATGGTTGAATCATCACATGGATGTTGCATTTCGGTGAATGGTCGTGCACACATATAGAACTGATATGTTACATTAGGGTTCTTTTGCATACATATTGGACACATGACACCAACATATATTGCATTAAGAAGGTCAACTGAATCAGTCGAGTGCCTGATTTTTCATTAGCGTAGGGACGTATATATTCATACAACCATTAGAAATCTTAAGGACAATGGATGCCAGTGGTTGATGGATGAGTAAACGGTTGTAGGTGCTTATTAAAATAATAACATTCTTCTTAACTTGGAGATTTCGGGGACAAAATCCTTCAATTAAGGGTGAATGTAACACTCCATTATTTAATACACCATAATTATACACTGAAGACAATAAAATGAATATTAATTAATTAAATATTTAGAATTAAGGAAAACCGAATTTACTGCTGCGTTCGTCTCAAAATTCTGGTTTAGATAGACCTTTGGTTTGCGTAAATCGGATAATACATGAAGAAGATATAAGCTTACGAAATTTAAACAATATTTAAAATTCAAACAAGAAATTAAGCACAGCAAGCAACGGTAACTGGGTGACCCACCCACAACTGGGTCGACCCTTGGGTCGACACGGTTGGTAGTGGGTCAACCCACCTACATGCAGGTTGGATTCTAAACTCTGTTTTTGGACAGTTTTTATATATAAGATTCATTCGCTGAGGTGTATGGCTAGATTTAAATAACTAATACTAACGGTTTGAACTATCTATAAATAAGGTGGCTATCTCTCATTTTTCCAACACAAATTCTCTTAATTCCTCTCTTCCACCGTACAGTGTTCTACAATTAATTAAGAAAAATAGGGAGATTCTGCTAGAAGCTAGATTAAAAAGGATTTCTCATGTTTCTCTACAACAATTACTTTCTCGAAGACTGCTTCTGAATATAGCCTACATCTTTGTGAGTTCAAGTTATTTTTAGATCTGACATCTTAAAAGTATTATGACAGTAAATAGTTTTGGATCTAGGATAAACAGTAGTTATTGTTGGAGACTGGAGTTTTGATGACAACAACCTTATTTCAATTATCGTCGTTATTTGATTATAGAATACACATTAACATTTCTATCTAGAATATACATACATACATACATATATATATATATATATATATATATATATATATGCAAGATGTGTATAGTTTTGATGACTTAAATACTGAAGACTATACAGTTTTAGAGTTTCAAGAGATTCATAATTCAAGAAATATTCAACACTCATGAGTAATCAAGATATCAAGAGGTTCAAGACAAATACAGTAATAGAGTATCATTTATATGTAAGATGCTGAATAGTACTCCAGGTTCGATTTCTGATTTCAAATTATTTTATATTACTTATGATTTCAAACATATAAGTTTAAAGTTTAATATATAAGTTTATATAGTTTTATAGTATATAGTTTTAAATCTTATAAAATTATAAATATGTTTATATACTATATTATTATGATTTCATATGATTTTACACTTTAGAATATTCATTTATATCACTAGGTTTTAATTCAAGAATTTCCAAAATTATATATATGATTAAACAATTGAAAAATAGTTTTTAAAAAATAAAAATACATACATATGTCAACATACATTATTGCCTATGTCGACATACAACTATCATCAATTCAATTTTCAAAGGAAGTGTCTTTTCACCATTTGTAACGTTTATGAGATGTTGCAACCTTTCACATGCTATAAATAGGGGCCGATTTCGAATTTTTTTCATACTTCTTCTTCTCCATCTTCAACCCTCTTCATCCCACCATTATTCTATATCATTTTATTGATTTCTATGCTTTTACTTTGCCAATTTCTACTCAAATTACATAAAAAACCGTCTTTTTCAATCTCTATCTACTACACTCTGAATTGAAGTGTTATTGAAGGGTTATAGGGTTGTTGTAATCATTTGGGAAGTGCCTGGGAATGGTGTGTTCCTTGTAGCCCTGAAATCAAGGAAAGGGAGCAGTGTTTATCTTGTAGCCATAGAATTAAGGGAGTTTGGAGTAGGTTTAACCTCGTAGTCGTGAAATCAAGGGGATTGTACTTGGTTATTGATAATAATAAAGCTCTTCGCAATCTAGCATTGCGTGGGACTGGACGTAGGAGTAATCCGAACCAGTATAAAATCCATTGTGTTCTTTCCTTTTCTGCATTTTATATCTATCTCTTTCTGTGTTTTAATTTGATTCTGTGCTTGTCATCATCTCTGTTGTGTGTGATTCATATAGTAGATCATTTAAGTTTAAGATTTTCGTAAATTCCAAATAAACACTATTCACCCCCCTCTAGTGTTAGTCTTGCCTTAAGATCCGCAATCCCTTACAGTTATAAGTTATTTCATATATATGGTATTTGATTGTTAATACATGTTCTTTTAATGTCAATTCAGTTTTACATTTAATTTATGTTCAAGTATAGATCTGTCTTCCTTATCCCCTTTTCTATCTTTTATTCATTTACAGTCTTTTATATGCCTATTTTATACCATTTGAGTTTAATTATGCTATTCTCCTTCATTTTCCTTTTATTTACGCTGAGCCTAGGCCACCGAGAGCTTAGGCCATTTCCGTTTCCTATTGCGATAATTAAAATAATTGGAATGATTGTAAAAAGGAGAAATTGGGGAATATTGTAACATGAGGACCTTTGACTATAAATTTAGAGATTATAGTATAAAGGGAAAATATGCAAACATGTTAAACATACAAGACTTAATTTAATATTAAGTAAAGAACATGTTATAAAAAATGTAAGTACCAGATGTAAATTAAGCAAAATAAGTTACTATAGTCTGTATACATCTGGGCAGGTGCTTGTTTTAGGGAAGAGGTTGTACATAGAATAACATTTACAGAGAAATGTCATTTACAACCATGCTTATTAATGAACTTAAAACTGCTAAGTTAAACTTGATAATTAATAAGCTAAGAGGTCCCTCATCTTGTTGTTGTATCAGGTTTTGGGACTCTTAAATCCTAGTTACTTAGGGGCACAAGCTTAGGGCATTTGGCTTGTGTCAATTTGTGTGAAATCCATATCAGTCATTATCCCTATTGGTCTCTGGTTAGGGGCCTCGCACTAAGTAGGGGCCAGGGAACACTTTACTGAACTGTATGGTAAGAGGTTCAAAAGAGGAAGGTGGGTACATGCGCGTTCCAACTGAATCATGAGCGCATATGGGTCCGAAAGGGGAAGATAAGATGTTATAACACCAGTAAATAGGTCTTTGTCCTATAAATTGTTGGGTTATGTACTGATACACCCTACTGCCAAGGCTGACACAGGGTATTTACGTAATAGGGAAACCGATCGCTTGGGTAGTAATTAAGGTAAAACCTAATCTAGCTTGATACACTAGTAGTGGTGCAGAAAACTTGTTTTTGGGATATAAGTGAGAAGCTTAACCGTTCTTAATTTACCTTTTATCTTGTTTACTTCATACTAGTATATTTTACTGTACTTTCTCATCCAACATGATTTATTTGTTTTGATACCGCTTATCTTGTGCTTATGCTTGAAATCACTGGAACTCACCAGACTTTATATCTAACCTCTTTTATTTTTCCTTCTCTCTCTTTTCCTTCCCTCCCCCAAGGTTCTCAGGGCAGTGATCAGTAGTGACCGTGATATTCAGCTTGGATTCTTGGATTTCTGACTCTATGTATTACTTTGAATTTTGCTCTACTTTGATATGGCTATTGAAGGGGGATATTCTTTTAAGATTTTGTACTATGATAGTTTGCTTCGTGAGACAGTTGGTTTTATCTATTGTGTTTGGTATTTGAGAAATATGATAAAATGATGCTGTAATTGAGATTTGGAAGTAATGCTTTTTATTTAATAATAAATGTTAATTTTTCTGCTGCAATTTTTATTTTGTCTTGGGAAAATTAGGTTATTGTATACTTATTGTGCTTCATAGAACCTAATGCATCCTTAATGAGTGACATTAGGGGATGTGGGGGTGCCACACAAGAAGTATAAAATATGAGTTCATGAGCCTAGCTCGTACTATAATTTAAGATGAGAAAACAAAGAATTTGTGATTGTGCGTATCGTAATAGATTAAATATATTTTGTATTATAAGAAAATTTATTCCAGACCATGTTTGCAAATTATATTTTTATGGTTCAAACGAGTATGAAAAATATAAAATATTGAGTAACAATCGATATTTAAGTAAAAATATATTTCCAATATGAAGTGTTAAGTTGTTTTAACAAGATAACTAGTAATTCACAAATTCGTATATGGAAAATATAAGTTGTTGAAATAATAAAATAAAAGTTGTATTTAAAACCATGATTGGAAATCTTATTATATGTTTTTATGTGAAAAATAAGTGTTAAAATATTTTAATAGTGTAAATGCAATAAATTGGTGAATTAGTATGAATAGTAGATTTTATTGCAAAAATGTATCTTTAGATTTAAGTATTTTGTAATTGAAAAAGTGTAAATATTGATTATAAATCAATATTGAACTGTGTTGAAATATTTTAAAGAAGTTGTATAAATGTTGTTACAAATATTGAACTATGGAAATTCTATTGTTAAAAATGTAAGTTTTGAATAGTTAAAATGTAAAATGTTTGTCTTGGCAAAGAGATAAATCTTAATAGGATTTTTATTTAAAAATGATTTTTAAAATATTTAATAATTATGAAAATATATGAGTTTACACTTTTATAAAGTAAACAAAACAAACGTCTTATGTGCATGTATTGTTAAATTAGTTTTGTAAGTGTTGAAATAGTGTAATATTAGCCTAAATGGGCTTGATTTAATCATGCATAATATGATTAAGGTGATTTGGCCTAGATTAGGCCACACTAAAATAATTAAGGAAAAGGTAATCTGGAAATTTCTTTTTCTCTAGTACGTACAATTTCTTGAAAAGTCTTCTTCTTCCCAGAGCTCCATGGGAAAACGTAAAATGGCCGCCTCTTCTTTAGGACCCTCTAGTCTATCCAACCACAAATCAATCTTCTGGCAAGAGAATTATTAATTAAATTCGAAGATTAGAGAAAGAAGGAGTTACAGTAAGAATTATGGTTTGCATGTCAGAGATTTTCAATTTGCAGACACTAAGAAAGCTGAAGCTTCTCCTTTGAAACAAACCAAGATGAAGATCATTGCCAATCCCAGGTGAGCACGTAAAAATCACACACTCTAACTTGCATGTGTTTTATCCATTGTTTGATTAGTTAAAAATTGCCCATTGTAATCAGAAATAAAGTTTCGGGCATTTCTCCATGAAAAAACTAATTCCGGACCAACTTTAAAACTTTATAACTTCTTCAATTTAAGCCAGATTTGGATGAAACCTTTTCCAGATGATAGCCATCTAACTCTACTTTTTGCATGCCAATCTTGAGCTCATTTTGCATTGTATAGGTCAACCCGAAAGCTATGTTAAAATTGAACATGAAGCTGAAAATCTGCCTATTGCTAATTCTGTGAGTTGGGTCAACGAACCCTCGCTATGTTCAACCCAAACCACTCATAGGTATACCATCAAACATTAGGGGTCGATCAAAGTCATTTAAATTGTTGCGCCTTGCTCCAGTGGGTGATATTTGCTTGATGTACTTAAGTTTTAACGCTTGGTGAACACAGTGCAGTGGTCCAACTTTGGGACACTGTATCTCCTTCAATATTGGTACGATTTGCACGATTATTTTCCCATTGTAAAGTCTAAATGTTATTCTCCATGTTTGTAAATTTTCAAACTATTCCAAGGTCTCTTATATATTCAAAAAAGGTTTGAAAATTGAACCTGGAGAAGATTTAAGACATGGGCAGAAACCAAACATAACTTGAGTACATGTTTGAAATCTCATGTCTTTACTATTTATTTTTGGAATTGAGTGATTCTTTTTCCAGTCGATAGATTAAGTTTCTATTTTGTGTGTATCAAATTTTAGACCATTCAAAGGTATTAAGCTATTCCAATTGCATCCGAAAGTCCAGAGAATATTCTAGACATGAACAAACATGGCCTTAGTCCATGTTTGAGATTTCATATCTTTGTTGTTTCATGTTGGAATTAAGTGATTCTTTTACCAATTGATAGATTTGTTGTTTTAGTTTGTGAAGATTGATTTTTAGGCCATTTTGAGATCATTTAGTCATCGAAACTTACATGAAAATTGCAACCAGAGTTGATTTTTGGATGTTATTCTCATGAGTTTTCTAAGATCTTGTGGACATGAAAAAGTATTTTATAAAACTGTTTTAAAGGAGATTCTAAATATAAATAAGTATTCTTTTAAGAAAATAATTTTTAATTATAAACATTTTTCGATCATTAATACACACACACACATATATATATTTCTTATTATATAAAGAGTTTTTTCCAAATAAGCGATATCCAAATATTTTCCAAAATCATTTATAAAACCTAATTTCTAAAGTGTATTTTCTTATATATATATATATATATATATATATATATATATTACCACATATTCTTGCACCCTTCAAGAAGGTGAGATTGTGATTAAACGATGTGGTATAGGGTACAAACGTATATTATTGGTTACTTCCAGACTCGTTGATTGAAGCTATTATTGTTGTTTTTCGGTGTGAAGTAAGTTGACTTATAGTAAATCGATTATTGAAACATGTGGTATGAGATGTATTGTTTTTACTTTTCGAGTTACTATTTGTAAGTCTGTGACATGTTCTGTTTTGTGCCAGTACTTTAGGATGTTGGGTCCTATATGTATTTGAATATACATATAAAGTTGTTTGGTGTTTGGATAAGACTGTTGGGTCAGAATAAGGGTCGTCGGGTCTCTTATTCAATTATTGAGTTGTTGGGCTTCGATAGGGAGTTGTCGAGTCTCACAATATTTGTTGTCGGTGTGGCGAATCACTGAGGGCTGACGGGTCTCTCAATATACAAGTACTTGGTAGGCTCATCCATTTATGTTAATGTTCTATATGTTGATGCACGTGCAAACTTTATAGTTTTAGATCCACTTTATGATGTTTTGTTGATTTTGTTGCTAACTAATGCTTTGCATCCGATTTATGTTCAATTCTATCGTAGCTTAAGAGCTATTTTGATACTTATTTATATATATAGTTATCACTTATAATTGAATAAACTCATATATAAGTTTTATATGTTGTTATTTGATGGAGCTATTATGTTATTCCCTGTTTTTGCATCCTTGTCCTTAAATTTAATGCTTAGCTCCTTTTGTTGGAATAAAACTCTCATTTGTGGTCATTGGTGATGGTCATGAAATCTATATGCTATTTTAGCTATAATTATCTTATGAATTAACTATTGATTTGGGCCTATCTTATTCCTTTTGAATAAAAATGAATTTATCTGTATGACTTTGCGCTTCACTTATCCTATAACTGATGTGTTAAGCTAGATTGACCGATCTACTTATAATCAGTTCAGACTGAGTTGTTTTAGGTTGTAGCTTGCTGCTGATTTGAATTTAGCAATTTCACCTTGGACTATCTCTCTTGAAGCTATTACCTAAGTTGCACAGTCATTTATTCGTGTCATATGCATATTTATTTATTTGGAGCATGTTTTATATGTATATGGTTATTATGAAACCATCTGAGTATGCAACATGTGTATATGTTTCATTGTGTTGTTGTATCTATATGTATTCTGTTATGTGATTTGTTATCTGTGATGTGCTATAATTTGTTCTAAGTATGAACCTTATCCATCGTAGTTTTATATTAGATTAATTTAATACATTCAATTGATGTATTTGATACTCGTCTAATAGAAGATTACGGATGTTCGCTTCTAACCAACCCTATTCTCCACTCTAATATACATTATTACTCTCTGATGTTCTTTATTATGGTAGGTCTCAGGGTAAGGTGTTACAAAGCCGTATTGATGCAAAATTCAGAACAAAGTACGATAAACACAGAACAAAACTGAAATAGTACATGTGTTGTAACACGGTAGGATAATACTTTTGTTTACTATTATCATGTCCATTATTATCCTTAGTCCATATTCCTATCAGTTGAGTCATATGGAGATCTTAGCTTCGGGATTATGTCTAGGAATGTGTTTTATTTCATAGTATTACATGAGTTTTATCCTAGAAATTATGGTTTATCTTTGTAGAAATTTCCATTTTCTTAAATTCTTTTGATGTTTGATATCTTGGGTTTAATTTTTTTTGAGGAAATTTAAACTCTATCCTCTTATGTCTAGTTGATTGTTGAGTTAAATAAAATAAGTAGAAAATGAATTAAATCCAAGATAATACAAATGAAATTCATATTGGGGGTAAAAGGAGTGCTAATTGAAATGAATCAAAGTTGCGCAGTGGAGAATGAGTTGTTTTACTGTGCTAAACTTAATAATCTGTAAATGGGATTAAGGATGGTAAATATGGATGATTAAATGGTTGTTAAAGACTAATGGAGTGTTGAGAATAAATCAAGTGAATAACTAGTGAAACTTAGTGTTGGGTTGTTTTTATAAAGCTAGAGTATTTGTGATAACGAAATAATAAATGCAACCATGCGTGAACTCCAAATATCTGATTATCTTTTGTGTTGAATTGTCAATTGGGTACTTTAAGGATTTTGATCGATATGTCTGATCAACATTATTGATAAGAATTTCTTAAACACTTATACAAGACGATCGAGCACAATACTTTAAATAATAAAATAAATTTTGGGAAAGAGTAATGGAAAATAGTTATATGAGAATAGCGCTAGGCCATTATATAAGATGAGAATTGTAGAAAAATCGGACAAGACAATAGTAGTATTATATCGACTTTGTAGCCAAATAATATAGTGAATTGTTATACATCTGGTAGTTTGGTATTATTCAAAACGAATTAAAGAATTGTTAAATGAGAATTTTATTTTGGAAAAAAATTAAGAGAATAAATAGAAAGCGTTTTGAGTATACAAAGTTGTCTTAAACGAGAAAATATCTTGAACAAAGACAATATTTTTAGATACACCCTCATACTTGAATTCAGAAGATGATTGCAGCCATTAAGATGTAAAGAATAACTGGTAAATGGTGTGGCTGCTTGATTTCATAATCAAAACATCAGCTATTACCTGGACAGTTGACATAAATTTGATGGCATGGTTGCATCAAGTATTGTTGGGAAATTAGAAAAAGATTAGTATGTAATTTAAAGGTAAGACTTATGAAGGATAATTTGTATTTACATAAATATCATGTGTGTATTATTTTGAATGAGAATTAAAACTTTATGCAAATAGAGTATATTAATATTTGATATTTTTAGTGTTGCAATTTAAGCAAGTGAGAGAAGATTATAAAAAGGTTCAAGCACTATGTGTTTGGTTCTAAATTAAAATTTTGCTAAGGAAATAAATTTGTGATAAATCATTAGAAATCAGAATTAGTAATTAATTATCTAAAGTAAATAGCGAGGATATAATTTCTCTAGGGGGAGTTTATAACAACCCGAGATTTAAGGAAACCTAGAGTAAAAAGATTATAATGTGTTTTATGGTTTTAAAACCAAGAACTATGAAATATGAGTTCATGCGCTTAACTTGTATAATAATTTAAGATGAGAAAATAAAGAATTTGTGATTTATAGAATTGTGCATATTGGACTAAATTAAATACATTTAGTATAATAAGAAAATTTATTCCAAACTGTATTTCTAAATTACAGGTTAATGGTTTTTGAAAATATAAAATATAGAGTAGCAATCAATATTGAAGTAAAAAAATATTTTCAATATGAAGTGTTAAGTTGTTTTAACAAGTAATTCGTAATTTGTAAATTTGTATATGGAAAATGTAAGTTGCTAAAATTACAAAATAAATTAAGAGTTGTGTTTAAAACTATGTTTAGAAATCTTATTATATGTGTTTATGCGAAAATTACGTGTTAAATTATTTTAATAGTGTAAATGCAATAAATTGGCGAATTATTGTGAATAGTGGATTTTATTGCAAAATGTATCTTTAAATTTAAGTATTTTGTAAATGAAAATATAATAGTATTAATATTGATTAGAAATCAATATTAAAGTGTGATGAAATATTTTAAATAAGTTGTATAATTGTTGTTATAAATATTGGACTGGTTGAAATTCTATTGTTAAATACGTAAGTTCTGAATAGTTAAAATGTAAAATGTGAGTCCTGGTAAAGAGATAAATCTTAACAGGTGTTTCAAATGTTTAATTTTTTTAAAACATGTGTGTTAGCATTTTTTTAAATTGGACAAAACAATGTCTTTTTGTGTGTGTGTGTGTATTGTTAAATTGGTGTTGTAAGTGTTGAAATAGTGTAACATTAGCCTAAATAGGCTTGATTTAATTACATATAGTATGATTAAGGTGATTCGGGTCTAGATTAAGCTACCAACTAAAATAATTAAGGAATGAGAAATCTAAAAATTTATTTTTCTTTAGTACATGCATTTTTCAGAAAACTCTTCCTCCTCTTAGAGCTCCATGGAAAAAATAAAAATGGCTGCATCGTCTTTAAGACCCTCTAATCTAAGCTCAAACACAATCAAAATAGAGAGGGCTAATCTCTACCCAACAGAAAATCAATCTTCTAGCAAGAGAGTTACATATTAAATTCAAAGATTTGAAAAGGAAGGAGTTACAATAAGAATTGTGGTTTGCACATATGAGATTTTCAATTTACAGGCATTAGAAAGCTGAAGCTTTTCCATTAAAGCCATACAAGGATGAAAATCATTGCCAAACTTAGGTGAATTTGTAAAACTCACACATTCTATCTTGCATTTGTTTTTCTTGTGTTTTATTATGCTTCTGTTGATAATCATTCATTGTAATCCGAAACAACTTTTCAGACGTTCTCTGTGCAAAAACTGTGCCTGGGTCCAACTTTGAGACTATATAACTTCAATTTAAGATGGTTTTAGGTGAAACCTTTTCCGGTAGATTATTATATAACTCTTCTTTGTTCTTGACGATTTTCAAATCATTATGAATTGTATAGGTCAACCAAAACCTATGTCAAAGTTGAACACGAAGATGAAAATCAGCTTGTTGCTAATTCCTTGAGTTGGGTCGACCAACCCTCACTATGGATCAACCTAAACCACACATGATTTGACCCATAAACCTTAGGGGTCGACCAAAGTCATTAAAATTGTCATGTTTCTCCAATGGGTGATATTTACTTGATGGACTAAAGTTTAGATGCTTGGTGAAAATAATTCCTTGGTCCAATTTTGGGACACTATATCTCCTTCAATATTACTCGATTTGCATGATTCTATTTCATTGTAAAGTACTAATGTTAGTCTCCTTGCCTATAAATTTTAATACCATTCTGAGGTCGTTTAGGTATTCAAAACATGTTTGAAATTTGAACATGGAGAATTTTTCAGATCCGGGAAGAAACCAAACATAGCCTGAGTCCATGTTTGAAATCTCATATTTTTTACATTTCTCATAGGAATTTGTTGATTCTTTTTCCAATCGATATATAAATTGTTATACTTTGTATATTTAAATTTCATACCATTCCAAGGTCATTAAGCCATTCAAATTATGCCTAAAAGTTGAACCTAGAGAATATTTCAAACCTGGGTAACAATAAAACATGGCCTGAGTCCACTTTTGAGATTTCATATTTTTGTTGTTTCATGTTGGAATTCAGTAATTCTTTTCCAATCGATATATATGTTGTTCTGGTTTGCAAATATAAATTTTTAGACAATTTTAGGTTATTTGATCATTCAAAGCTTACCTGAAAGTTGATTTCTATGTGTTATTTTCGTGAGCTTTCTGAGATTTTGTGTACATGAAAACGTGTTTTATAAAACCATTTTATAGGTGGTTCAAATATAAATAAATATTATTTTAAGGATGTAATTTCTTATGTTATAAACGTTTTTTGATCATATATATATATATATATTTCTTATTATATAAAGAGCTTTTTCCAAATAAGTGATTTTCGAATATTTTCTGAAATCATTTATAAAACCCAATTTCTAAAGTGTATTTTCTCATATATAAAACCACATGTTTTTGCACTCTTCGAGAAGGCGAGATTGTGATCAAACGTGGTAAACCCCATAGTATAGGACATGAAGGTATATTATATCGGTTAATCCCATACTCATTGATTGAAGCTATGAAACAATCCCGAATTTGATGACCTTAAATAAGGATATTTAAATTAATCTAAATAAGTAAATATGGATTAATTCCAAATAATAATGGAGTTTAAGGTAGAGATCAATGATAATAAACTTCTTTTTTGGAAATTAGTTCTGAAAATATTTCCCTAGGGTTAATAGCTGCAAAATGACAGAAATCTTTTTTCAATAAAACTGGTTTTTAATCATATGGATCGCTCATGGTTCTAGACATACACACTTATTTTCAAAATTGAATAAGAATATGAATAAGACGTTATAGTTTAGATCTTTTAAAATTTAATGAACTGATGCCATTATTAAATAAGGATATTATTGATTTGTGGATTTAAATAGAAAAATTAATAATTATTACAATTATGCAAATGGGCCTATAAATGATAAGAAATCATTTTAAATATGTTATATAGTGATGACATTTCAATGGTGAACAAGTTGTATAAAGAAATATAGTTGACCTAAAATATAAGAAAAACCGACATCACTTTATCAGTAAAATTTCGAATTTCATAAATAGAGGGAAAACATTATTTAATAGGTTTTTAATGACTAAATAATCATGTTTCGATTATTAAAAATATTAAAACGGTGAGTATGGCTGTTAGCCGCAGAGCGCCGCTAGCTGCGAAAAAGTTGGTGGAAGGGCTACTTTGAGTTATATCACACGATTCAACGAGGAGTAGTCCCTTCAGTTTATCCAAACCCTGGATAACTTATATGGACAAAAGTTTGATGCTGCACTTTTGACATGCGTATATAGATCTCCACAAATGTACATATGTTTGGTGGTGCGGAAGTAACTCTCATGCACTATATATACCCTTCTCTGAGATGTACGAGCTCAGAGATTATACATTAGTGAAAATTAGTTGCATGTATTAGACTTGCCATCATGACATTCACGGTGAAGAATGTGCTTGATATAAGATAATCGTTACCTTTAGCCTTATCACCCAATAATGGAATAAATGAGGCACATCGTTTAGCTATGTGGGTCATGCCAATTAGGATAAGATCATCACCTTTCTAGATTACTCATTATATGTCGAGTATGTGGTGTATGCTAGGATCTCAAAATAGACCCGTTACGACCTGGGTGATGTCATATTCGGGATAGCGCACCACCTTCGGATCTTTGTACCTGGGCCGGTCTTACCTGGCGTAGAGGCCATATTACTAGTAAGTGTGAGCAACCCTATGTGCATTTCTGTAGAAATGTGTTGTATAGAAGTTACTCATTTACCTTGTCATTGTATGGAAATCCATTCTCTTTAAGAGCCGTGATTTATATTGTAGAGTCCCAAGAGTAGGGTGCAAAATTTAATCAATGTAACAATTTCGCTATTTTCTATAATTTAATTTTATCGGTTCTATTTCACAAATCGGTGAAAATAATATCAAATAATTTCGACGTATAAATATTTGGTTACCATAAGGTAAAAATTCATGCCATGTTTATGTGTGGTCATAGTCTTATGGGACACTCTTATTTCTAAAATGACGAATTTGAGTTTCTCCCACCATTCTCATGACTGACCCAGAGTTGCTTTTCCCTTAAATTCTGGGTGCCCCTATTTTCTCCTGGCAGCATAGTAGCGCAGGTTTTGCTTGGATCAATCAGACGGAGCTTGGAGCTAAAGAATCTGAAGGTAGTCACTTTTTCTTAGTTTCTAGCTACCAGCATTTGTAAGGATAGGTCCTATATCTCTCCAGGTTGACTCAATAAACACTCTGATAAGTATAATTACATTTTCCGTTGTTATAATTATTATACTGATGATATATGTACACATTTTTCCACTATACAAGATTCTGATCTTTCTACTTTCTACCTATTTTCTTTCTTACCCAAATAACTCACTTCTTCGGCGCTTGGTGTAATGACTCGCCTTCCTGCCCGATTCAAACCAATAGTTAAACCAACTTAAAATGATCAACAAGACGTATCACCTTTGGATATACAACATATGAGAACTAAACAAAAGATCTTTTTCATTAATATCATTACAATATTACATCGGAGTACAAGAATATATCAGACTACAACAAATATCAGAGTATCCGAAAATACATACACAACGGGAAACATCTATGCTTAACGGAAGACTAAGAAATGATCCAGAGTATCGCTCCAGCCATAATCCTGCTCTAGAAAAATATCTGCAAACCAAAACTACTAGGCTGCCTGTGTGGAAAATATGGGCATCCATAGTTTAGGTGGAAGAACAATAAACTTCAAGTTAGTCATGGGACTGGTGTGAGAACTAAAACAATTATACCTTTATTTTAAAGTTGGGTAAATCATAAGACCACGTTGTATATCACGGAACAGGTTTCCCCATATGAATACCAGCCATAAAAACTCGAAACTAAAATAGTTTCATCTCCATATTTAGATTTATCCAATCCAATCAATTTCATTTATTTACAAAATCCACTCTTTTGAAAATATTCTCTTCGAACTTAAAATCCAAATTTCATTTCAGATCATTGAAATAATATATATCTTTCGTATCAAATCATACTTCACTTCCGGATTTAAAAACAAACCACTTCTGAAATCTCAAATATCTAAAATATAAGCATACCAACATACTAGATCGAGAGTTTTCTCCTGATAATAAGGCAACTGGGTCCCAGCCTTCATCTCATCAATAATATAAGTATGCACCTCTATCTCAAGAGCGAACCAAACCTTCACACATGTTCCCACCCTTTAGTTACGGTTACATGAATCATTGTAACACTGTAAATCATTTTATATCCCAAAGTGGAAAATCATTTCTTATTAATAATAAAAAATATCTTCAAATCATAGTGTTGTTGCTTTCTAAATCATTTAAACATCAGGATTTAAGACATCGAGATTCTCTTCGTTTATAAAACTTCTTTTATAAACCCTTTATTATCTTTGAAATATTTTCTATTACTTTGAAATCAAACATTTCATTTCATATTCTTTTATGAAATCCAACTTTCAAAACAATTAATTTAAATTTACATTCATAAATTAAATGAATCAAATGTTATCGCTAGACACCTTTCAATCAAATCGCGAAATAAATCACAAGGCGACAACTTACAAATATTTTCTATCCCTCCTAATGCTAAATATAAAAGCATACTTGCTCATAAACAGGTCGAGCGTAAATCACACAATAACACCATTAACTTAAGCGTTAAGGTCATTAACACTTAATTACTATTTCAAATCACTTTAATTAAATTATTAACCATCGTTAATAATTTGTTTGCTATTATTAGCAAATCAAATCATGTCCAATTAATGTCAACATACATCACATCAACTTGTCAACTAATGTCACATCAAATTTATTGATGTTACTATTCATCCATAACATAACAATCACGTTATCAACCAAATTAACGGATCGTTTATTTCCGGTTTAATTTCATAATCATTAGGGTGTTCACGTTAATTACCAAACTGTTAAGTGATTAACTTACTAATTTCCATTAACATCATTAACAGTTATTACTCCAAAGTTATGTAATAACGTAGCAATTACTATTCATAACACAATTAACTACACTAAGCAACAATTAATCCAAACATGAACAAGGTTTGATCACTATTTATACATAAAGATCATATCTTTACTTCACTAACTTAATGAAATTGCTTAGTAACTTTTTGTAACTTCCAAACCATACTTCATATATGCAATATGCTTACATATATCAACTACTAACATCTCAACAATCATAATAATATAAGGGATCATACCAAAACATAACCACAAACCAAGACACAAATTTGAAGTTAAAAACTTGTCTAAAGTGTGAGTTTTTCTCATTGAGGGATCCACTACTTCATTCTCTATTAAAGTCGTAACTTTCTTACTTTAAAATGATTTGGATTACTTCCAATTTTTAAGTGGATAATACTCTGGCTTCACGAATCATTTTTCACTCGAGATTACCAAAAAAAAAACTATGCTTCCTAACTCTAAACAAAAATTAAAAATGAGGCATATTTATCTTTGAAATGGCTTAAAGGTTGGATATTTATAGTGTATACGCTTAGATCTTTAAAGGAAATAAGTGTGTGAGTGGTTTGAAGGTGGAGGAAGGGGGAGGAATAGCTTCGGCCGAAACTTAGGGAGAGGAGGGGAGACTAATGGAGGTAGAGAGAAAGAAAGAAGAAGAGGAAAATGCAAAGGAAGGAAAGTGAAGAAAAGTGACACATATTTATATACATGAGCTTGGGTCTTGAGTGCAATTATCCCCTCCTAGGTGTCATGATGAGGGATAATAATTTCATGGTGAAGTATGGACTTTAAAAAAAATTCCCTTCCATGGTTTATTAATTAATTAATGTATTAATCTTTGTGCCATTTTCTTATTTTAAGTGAAAAAACATAATGATCACGTAGGCTAGCCATCATGAAAGAGTGCACACAGGAGTTAGTGAGGTGTCATAGGGGGAGTGATTTATGGAAACATGTCTTTTGATTAAATTAAGCTTGCATTTAATTAAACGACCTTTTACGTTTTCAACTCATATGATCAAACTATAAGTCCGATCAATATGAAATTTGAAACCCTACTATATTTCATCGATGCGGATCCAATGAAATTGGTTTCATCGAAATCCGATGTCATTTGCAAAATGGCCTTTTTCTACGTTAATATTTAATTTCAACTAATTTTTCGGCACACGCTTATATTGTGCAAGCTTACATACTGACTTTGATCGATATGAAATTTGAAATCGTATCGTACTTTAATGCTATAGATTCGATGGAATTGGTTTCATCGAAATCCGATGTCGTTTGCAAAATGGCTATTTACCCAATATTAAAATAATATTGAATTATCAAATTTTAATATTTTTACTATTTAAAGTTCACTAACCTTATTTTATTCGTATTTACAAGTCATATTCAAATACTATCAGAAAATCTTAAAATTTACAGTATTGGTGAATAGTATTAAATTCTCATTTTTGGCGACATATAATAAATTGTTTGAACCGGTAAGTTGATAAAATTGATAGAAATAACTTATCTTATCGTTATAGTTTTTAGAATCGTGTTTAAAAATGAGTGTATGTATCCAGAACAGTGCACGGTTATTCCAAATCCTTAAAAACTCAAAATTTCAAAATATCAAAAATGCTGGGTCGTTACACTTGGTTTTGCAGTAGGTGAATACCGTGGATTTATTAATGATGATTTCCAAGGGTCATGGAAATGGGTTATTTCATTGGTATTAGAGCCTTGGTTTATCGATTAACAAGGTCTGATTATCATATGGCTTTCGTACTAGATGAATTTCGTTTGGATTTTGTGCTTAGGTTGAGGGAACACCTAAACCTGATCCGGTAAAAGACTCATCAGAGTTGGGGTTAGTAACACCTTAGGATGAGTAACTCATTAAAGATAGAATCGGTAATATCCTAGAATGAGTTGAGCGTAAGACCAATGCATTTTTTAAGAATAAATGATCTTTCCTTAAAAGAATAAATTTTGCCTAAGGTTTCCCTCCAAATTAAGCAATATCTTAACAATATTAAACATCATAAATTTCACCATTCTTTACTATTAAAATAAAAAGTTTTTTTTTTGATAGTTGTCCTTTGTCTTTGTCGAATCCTAAATAAAGGAAGGTCTACAAAGGAAACTCATTCAAGCCAAAGGAAAACGAACTGACAAAAATATTAGTGATGGTACAAAGCATCCTAGCCTTTCCTTCTCCCACTTTAGTTGGGAAACCATGCCCCCGACCATGTGGGTCATTT
Source organism: Allium sativum (assembly GCA_030737875.1). Taxonomy (NCBI): domain Eukaryota; kingdom Viridiplantae; phylum Streptophyta; class Magnoliopsida; order Asparagales; family Amaryllidaceae; genus Allium; species Allium sativum. The sequence continues at coordinate 746,789,801 of CM060921.1, forward strand.
CTCAAGAGGATCATGAGCTCATCATCTTATCTAGTGAGGAGGAGTCGACACCGACCATTTAGATCGAAGAATCGATACCGATGGAAATAGAAGAAAAAACAATGGAAGAACCCGTTAAGGAAGAGAAAGAAGAAGAGAAGGACGTGAAGCGAAGACTGCGCTCAACAGCCAAAACTCTGCATATTATGACGAATGGATGAATGACATCTATGGTGACGATATAAAGAGTAATCAAGGAAGCAATGTCGTCTGGTCAATTAGCAATGACTACTTCGAATGGCAGAGTGAGATGGAGGTTAATGAAGCATAAGTGGTGGAAGAAGTCCCTAAAGAAGCAATCCTAGGACTGGAGGAGATTGAAGAAGTAGGATCTATGATAGCCATAGATGCACGACCACTCAACATGGAAAACTCACCTCAAGAAGATGGGGTGGGAATGCAGCCGATGATAAAGAGGGGGAAGATGAAGGAGACGCATCCTATGAGATGGACTTCTGGTATAGAAGGAACTCCTCCAACTCTAACGAATAGGATTTTGATTCTTCTTCATTTCTTGTATCAGTAGGAACTAAGTACAAATCATTATATCAGTAATGATTAATTATAAACGTATAATATATTGCAAGAAATTATGTTAACGGAAAACCTTTATGGTTATATACTTTGCACAAATCTATTCTAAAACAAGGATAAGACAATAAGGAATTACTTTCATCCAAATTTAAGGTAACTTTTAACAAAGAATATTTTTGAACAAGGCAGTAACATCTCATTTCGTATCAATTAAATCCACCACGACTTTAATCACTATCTCATGGTTGAAAACCTAGGAGCATTCAGTAGAGTTCCATTTAGTATTAAGAACATTACATTTGGTATATGGAGGACTTTATGTGGTTTCATTTAATTTCATAAAGTATCAAGCCTAGGAACGTTTCGTCTGATATCAGACTTTTGAAAATTTGCAAGTTTGTACAAGAAAATCGTTCGTCTTTGCATAAGTAAATAAGAGAGTAACAAATAACTAGATAAATTTCTAACAATTAAATTAACTGGGATTCTCGAGGATTTTGGACAATTGAAAACCTCGAACTTAATGTTGAAACACTTGTGAAGATATACGATTTGTATAACTTAAGAAGTTGAGAAAGTTTGTTAAAACTGCTTGTTAAGAAAATGAAGTTAATAATTGTATTACACACTGGATGTGATGGAATATTATGCAAGTATGAACTTTAATTATGAAAAGTGTACAAAAATTGAAGAAACAATATACTCTTGGAATATAATATCAGAAAGGGGAACTATGATTACATAGGTTATATGTAAATTGTCTTATTCACATCTATACCTAGTTTGAATATGGAACTTGAGATGTTTACACCCATTTCAGAAGAGAATTTATCATTCAATGTTTGACAGTAAATATAGATTGGGGTTTATGATCAAACACTTAAGTTTTCTATCATGGTTGAAAACCGTGTAAGGAAAGCAAGGTTTCATGATCATAGTGCTGGATCAAAGTCCACATTAAAAGATTGGAAGATCGATACTAATTCGTAAGGAGAAGTTGTGAATTCGAAGTAAAGATCGAATTAAATATTGTGTAGGGATGATTTGCACACAATAAGCAGAACAAAATGTAGGGGAAACTCCTTGGGTTTGTTCGATGTGATTTCGAGGGCGAAATCCTTTTAAGCAGAAAGAATGGAACAACCCATAATTTGATTACCTTAAATAAGGATATCTAAATTATTTTAAATATTCAAATAAGGATTAATTCCAACTAATAATGAAGTTTAAAGTAATAAAAAATGATAATGAATTTATTTTGGAAAATATTTCCTTAGGGAAATAGTTACAAAATGACCAAGATCATTTATCAATAAAACTGATTTCTATCCATAAGGATCAAGAACGTTTCTAGATACATGCACTTTTTTCAAAATTGAAGAAGAATTTAAAATAAAATATTTTGTTTTATTTTTTTAGAAATTATATGAATTAATGACATCACCAATAAGGATATTATATTCAATAATTGGATTATGGATTTAAAAAAGAGTTTAACGATTTAAAAATCATTATAAAATATGGTGTAAATGATAATAAATTATTCTAAATTTTGTGTACAGTGATTAAAGATCAACTAGAAACAAGTTACATATAAATATATACTCAACCCGAAATTATATGAAAAACGGATATCGTTTTATCTATAAATTACCGAATTTCATAAATAATGGATAAGTAATTTTTAATGAATAAATGATAACGCTTTAGTTATCCAAATATAATGTTTTTGAATTTTGTTAACTCAGATAAATAGTTCAAGTGAAAATTGAAAATATAACCAACAAATGAGTTTCGAATTCTCAACAATTTGACGAATATAAGTCGTACAATGTTGTAAACTATTTGTGACAAAAAAGCACACGTACACACACACATATATATGTATGTATGTATATGATTATGCACATGATAATATATATAAGCTAATGAAGTGGTTAAATAAAGTAAAAGAAGGTTAGTAAAAGTAAGTATATAAAAACAAAAAGGGTTTACTTTTATTAAAATCTAACCATGCACTTACATACACATTACCCCTTACATACTTACACATCCATCGCTCTTACACAACACTATCCATACGCCTTGATGTGACATGAGAAAGGAAGTGGGGTGGTTTGGCTGAAATCATGGAAGGGTAAAGGGAAGTTTTTTAGAAAGTTTTTCACCCATTATTTTATTCCAAAGGATTTACTATAAATACCCACCCATTTTCATTCATTTCCCTACACCAAATCTTAAATTCTTTCTTTTCCTAGAGCTCTCTAATGGCTTCCTAACTCTAGCCTAAAACCAAGAAAATAAGTACAACAAACTCACCGCTTTAACGAATACTCAATGGAATATCTTCTGAATCCACATTCAAAAGCCACCACCATTCAACGAAGATTTGAAGACCAGTACACCATCCTACCTAGCGTAGGCCATGAGCAGAGGAAGGAAGTGGGAGGACGATCCTAAGAAAGGAAGGAAAGGTAGTTCGAGTAGCTTCGATGCGATCGTAGTGGAGCTATAGTCAATTTTAGGAATTCCAATAATAAATGAAGGTGAGAAGCTAAGCTAAAATGATTTCTATTTACGTTATATGATTCTGATGAATGTTTGCTAAGTTTGGGTGCTTACATGTTTGATTGTATGGATGTGTTTGATTATATGGATGTTTAACAAGTCACGTTAAATACACATCGATAAACACAAAGGAAATCACTTTCCTTTCATTAAATGAAATGGTGGAAAATGTATTGTTAAACCTCTCAAAAATGTTTTGAAATGTTTTAGAAATGAAATTTAAACACTTTTAAGGGTACATGTGAGGTTTGGAAAGAGTATGAAATTTCAAGAAGTTTTAGTCTGTGCCCGACTGGTAATTCGTCATTTCAATCCTTTTAAAAAGTTGATCTTTTGTACCTGGAAAAATATGTATCCAAATTCTTTGAAATAAGATTTATTTGTCTAAATCCTTATAACCATAACTTTCCAACGAATTGATATAATCAAGATTCTATTGGGTAGATTTCGAAATATGACCAAAAAAGATATGGAAAACATCACGCTTTTACATTTCAAAATCATATAAATGCAAATGTTTGAAATTGAGATTTTTAATCTCTTAAAAATACGAAACAAATTTTATAAACTGGAAAATAAGGAGAAGGATAAACTTATCAAAAAAGTTGGTGAAAAGTATGGAAAGTTTAAAATTTAGTGAGAAGGACAAATGCTAGTGTAAATGAAAAAAAGATAGTGGGCCCCATGAATTCCACTTTTAGTGTAAATGTGTCATTCTCCCTAATTTTGAAACTTTCCATACTTCTCACCGAATTTTTTTCAAAGTTTTTCCTTTAAAATAAAATCCTCTTTTATAAATCTCTTAAAATGTTTTTAAAAGTAATTTAAGTTGATTATATGAATTTTTTCAATGATAGAAAAGTCTTTTAAATAAATTAAGCTAAAATGACACTTTTTGCAACACTTTTCCAATATCAATGAAATTTGAATTTAAACTCTAGAAATCTTATCCAAATCTCTTACAAATGTTTTAAAATGATTAAACACATGTTTTAAACATTATTCAAATACTTATTTAAAGGATTTTAATAATTGAACTGAATCAAAAAACTATAATAAGTAATGATTTAATTTGGCTCAAAAAGTTGACGAGTAAACTCGATTTTTCTATTTCTGAAATTCGGATGTCAGTGTTTAACTAAGGAGATGTTAGGGAGCAACCAGTGAGTGCCGTGGCTTACATGGCCCTTTCCTGGATGAGGGATAGATAACGCTGAAATATCGGAAATGAGTTAAGTATAAAGAATAAGTTTTCTTAAGATAAATGAATCAGGCTTCTTAAAGATGATCTTATTGTATTTAATATCGAATTCCGAGGAGGGAATCCTTACAATCCATAAGAAATTAAAAGGCGTTTGCACCATTATTCGATGGATAGTCGGGATTAAACAAGGAAATTGATATACAATAAAATAAATATGATTTCTTTGGAACTATTAAACTAAAACGTACTTATCATCCAATGACTTAATGAGTGAGGTTTAATAATTCCATGAGTATAGTCGGAGAGTATTTGAGAGGTATACATTGTTAATAGATGTTTTATGAAGTAATGAATTAAGAAATGATGAACATCCAATACCCAATACTACTTAAACAATATTTCTATGATGATTGATCTGAAGAGACTATGATCAGATTTAAGGCGATTCATATCTGAAAGTCACTTTTGAATCAATCGACATTTCAAAGGCTAGAATGATGGATGAACAATGAACATGAATAGTTGTCACTGACCCTCGAGGGGGGGGGGAGGGAGGGGGATGGGGGATTTTTTTCCACATTACTAATCGATAGTGATTCTGCCTTTAGATCTTCGATGCAATGACAACTTTGAGTTAGGTAACACAAATTAATAAAGAGTAGTGCCTTCGGTTTATCCAAACTCAGTGTAAATTGTATAGACGAATGTTTGACATTGCACTTTTGATATGCATATATTTATATCCACGAATGTACATCTGTTTGGTGGTGTGGGAAGTAACTCTCCTACAGTCCGTATACCCTTCTCTGAGACGAACAAGATCGGAAGTTGTACATTAGGGGAAATCAATTGCATGTATTAGACTTGGCATCGTGGCATTCAAAGAGAAGAATGTGCTTGATATAAGATAATCGTGACCTTTAGCCTCACCACCCGGTAATAACAGAAATAAGGCCTGTCGTTTCGCTGTGTGGGTCGTGCCCATTTGGATATGATCATCGCCTACTGAGATTCTGGAATAGGTCGGTTACGACCATGGTGATGTCATATTCGGAACAATGCACCATATCTTGGTCGGTCTTACCTGGAGCGGAGGGCAGATTACTAGTAAGTGTGAGTAGCCTTGTGTGCATTCCTCTAGAAATGCACTGTACGGAAGGTAGTCCCTTACCTTGCCATTGTATGGAAATCTGTTCTTCCTAAGAGTTGCGAATTCTATTGTAGATCTCCAAGAATAACAGTGCAGAATTTAATCAATGTAACAATTTTGCTACTTTTTATAATTTATTTTTATGGGTTTACCCCGCAAGTCATTATAAATAATAGCAGACAATTTCGATGTTCAAAGGTTAAGTTACCATAAGGTTAAAATCTATGCCAAGTTTATGTATGATTATGGTCTTATGGGATACTCTTATTTACAAAATGATGAATTTAAATTTCTCACACCAGTCCATGACAGACTTTGGAGTTGCTTTTTCCTTAAACTCCGGTTTCCCCTATTTTCTTCGGACGACCTAATAACTCGGGTCTTGTTTGGATCAATTGGATGGAGCTTGGAGCTGAAGAATCTGTAGATAGTCACTTTTTCATAATTTCTTCAAGCATTTGTAAGGGTAGGCTGCTTTTTCCTTAAACTCCAGGTTCCCCTATTTTCTTCGGACGACCTAATAACTCGGGTCTTGTTTGGATCAATTGGATGGAGCTTGGAGCTGAAGAATCTGTAGATAGTCACTTTTTCATAGTTTCTTCAAGCATTTGTAAGGGTAGGCTCTATAACTGTCTAGGCTGATTTAGTAAACACTCGGATAAGTATAATTACATTTTCCACTGTAACAATTATTATGATATATATATACACACACATATAATTATTTCCGTTGTGCAAGATTCTGATCTTTCTACTTTCTACCCATTTTCTTTCTTATCCAACAGCTCGCTTCTTCGGCACTTGGTTTTGCAATACGTGAATATCGTGGATGTATTGGTGTCGATTTCCGAAGGTCTTGGAAGCGGGTCGTTTCATATCCACAACCTAAAGCCCAAACAATAATTTAGATTGGCAAATCCGCAATATTAGAGATTTGAGGGATTTATATATTTTATTTTCATTAATCTTAAATTCGTAGGCATAATCAATGCATATTTTACTAACAAGTTATAAATATTAGGCAAACCTAAAGAATCTTAGTCATAGTACTAAAGAGGGAAAAAACTATGAAATAATTTTTGATTTGGACTATAGCCACGCACAAACATTCTTAAATTCTCTTCATGTAAAATTATTTATATTATATACAGTAATTCTAAGAATAAAATATAGTAGTGCAGAATGAGGAAAAGAAGAAGAACTAGACTCCATCTATACAAGATCCAAACACTGATAGAGAAGAAGAAGAAGAAAATGAAGGTAGAAAGCCTCAGAGTATGTAATTGAGAGAGGGGGTTAAGGCACTATTTATAGGTGTCAAAATGGGTAGGAAATGTTGGATTAAAAATATAATATCCATGCCATTCTTTGTCACCTAAGCCTAAAAATATCGTAACCAAAATATAACCGCCACCCACCTTCCCAAACACGAAGCGCTCGACCTACCACAAAGGGTGGTCAACGCTGTAGTTGAGCCTTCTACAAGAGAAGCAGTCGAACTCTCTTCTGGGAAAGGCAACGTGAATTTATTTCACGCGTCGATTAATTTGTTAATATATATTAATTAGTTTCTTTCCTTTCTCTTAAATTGCCCTTATTAAATGTATATATTTAGTCATAACTTTGAATATGGAATATTTCTTTATACCAATTGTATTTATTCTATTTCATATTTATTTAATTAATTTCAAATTCAAATCAGTATGCTTATCATTAACTATTATTTTATATTCAAACTTTATTATGTGTATATCTTCTCCACACGGACTCTGTTTTAACAAATAAAATATGAAAATGGATGAGAATCCCAATAAGAACATAATAGTGATATTTTCATGGTCAAATTCTCATGTGTAAAATATATGTATTTTTAATTTTTAATTATTATTTTAGTTATCTATGTCTAATCTGGATATATTGTATGGAGTGGTACACAACTAGCCAACCGAAGTCTCAATTCCTAAAGCTAGTAAATTATCAGAGAGAAAAATTGTGTAAAATGTAGAGCAACTTGAGCTTATGTGCCATTGCATGTCATCTTATCGATACTACGATTATCAATTTGATATCAATTTTACTTTTAATTTAAAGGTAAACTTCTCGTTCCTATATCTAGAAAATATCTTATATATTTAAAAAGTAGTAATAATGTGTCATCAATAAACGATTCTTTATGGTTATTTTGATAATCCACAAGACATTCAAAGTGCTTCTTTCTTATATACAAAGAAGGCACAACATCAAGTGAGCAGTGAGCCCTATCATTGTCATGTGGGCTAACCTATATTTATAGATTTAGAAGTTCATTATCTACTCTCGATTTAGCTGTATAATGTGAAAAATACTCATGTTTGTTATTTCTCAATCGTGGAGGTCATGGTTGAAACCTCCCTTGCTTTTTCCAATGGAACAACGGTTTAAATAAATTCTAAATCAAAAATCATTTGCAAAATGTGCATTGAAAATAATCTACTAGAATTTCAACTGTTCTTATTCCTTATAATATTCTATTTTCTTCTATAGTTTCAATTTTTAATGCTTTTTTGCTGTTCTGCTTTTGAACGCCATCCTGTATAATCTAATTTTGAATTAATTATACTTAACCGACTGAAATATAATGTAATCCAAACTTACATGAGTGCCTTTAGTGCATTCCTTAGATTTACCAATAATATGCTACACATGAAAAATATAAATATTGCATAAATGACCTACAGTTTAAGTGGTTAAAACGCGTCGTTTTAGACAGAGATTTCCCTAAATAGACAAAAAGAGTGCTAAAAAAGATGTATATAACATTTTTTTTTCAATGTATATTTTTTTGCAATATTTATATGGATTCCACATTGAAGATGGAAGATGCTTGCTATTATCATTGAAAACCATATAAATAAAATATGTAGTCCATTTCATATTTACATAGTCAAATTTTCATGAGTACGTTTTCGAAACGTCTTTTCTATTTTTGTAGGATGTCTTTGTTTGCGATAAGAATGAGCACGAAAAACGAAAACAAAAGGAAAACAGTGCATGAAAGAGGAATGCATTCTTGTACTACAAAAGAGACACAGTGGTAATTGAAAGACAAATTAACTAATGTGGATTTAGGGGCTGTTCTTTGGACTCAAAACGGTCCGTTGTCAAACGGACGCGTTGGACGCGTCAGACGCGTCCAACGCGTCCGTTGAACAACGGCTCGTTTTGAGTCGTTTTGCCAACGGCTCAAAGTTGAGCCGTTGGCACTTTCCTCCCCAATCCCCAACCCTTATATATGATCTCCCCGCTCTTCTACTTCCCACACACCTTCTTCCAACTCCCCTTCTTCCACTTTTTCTTACAATGGAGAATCCATTTCCAAGTGATGGTGATTCCGATTCAGACGCTTTAGAGGATATTGTCCTAATTGGAGCGTACTTACATGGTCGCCGAAACGAAGTAGGACGCCGGATTCATACGTCGACGTTTACCGGATTGATGTGGATAGACGACATACTTAACGGTCATCAGGCAAGATGTCAAAGGCAGTTTCGTATGAAACGGTTATGTTTTCTTTCGTTATGCGATAGGCTGGAACGTTGCGGATTGACCACCTCAGAAAATGTTACTGTTCGAGAAGCGGTTGGGATATTTTTATGGACTATTGCCACCGCTAATTCGAACAGACAAGTGGCTGAAAGATTTCAAAGGTCAAGGTGCACAATCTTTCATTATTTTCATGCTGTTTTGAATGCCGTTCTAGTATTATCTACTGCTATTATAAAACCGGTTGATTCTCAATTTAACTCAATTCCTGCTGAAATTAGCAATGATAACCGTTACTATCCGTACTTTAAAAATTGTATTGGTGCAATAGACGGCACACATGTTATGGCGCACTTACCTCCAGATCGTATTGTTCCGTATATCGGACGAAAAGGATACGCTACACAGAATATTTTGGCTGTATGCTCGTTCGATTTACTATTTACGTATGCTGTATCTGGATGGGAAGGTACTGCACACGACAGTCGAATTTTTAATTCCGTCGTGAATGACAGAAGTTCCGGATTTCCTCATCCTCCTCCTGGCCAGTATTATGTTGTGAATTCTGGTTTTCCACTTACAACTGGGTATATACCACCATCTCGAAATGTTAGATATCACATCCCCCAGTTTCGTATGACCACAAATCAACCAAAATCCCATAATGAAAATTTTAATTTCTACCATTCAAGTTTACGCATGGCAACTGAGAGGACATTCAGAATATGGAAAAAGAAATTTGTTATACTCCGAAATATGTCAACCTACAAGTTCCCAGCTCAAACAAAAATTGTTGTTGCTACGATGGCTATACACAATTATATACGCAAATACAATATGGGAGATCCTGATTTTATGGCGTATGACGATGATCCAAATAAAATTCCAGATGAGTACGAACAAGAATACAACGACGTGCGAAACATAAGCAATAATGACCTAGCACCGGCTCAACGCTATCAAGGCAGCGCTGATATGGCAGTGCGTCGCGATCAGATAAGGACGAGCTTGTTGTAGCAGGATTGCACTAATAGATTTCTGCAATGTATCACTTTATCTACTGTTTTATTTGTTCTGCAATGTATCACTTTATCTACTGTTTTCTTATTTCTGCAATGTATCCCTTTAGCTCTTTTATTTGTATTTCTGCAATGTATCACTTTCTGTACTGTTTTTATGTAACGAACTGTTATGTTTTGTTAACTGTGTATTTCTGCAATAATTATAATGTTATGTTTTAATCTGTAATTAGTTAAATTACAAATATAAATAAAATACTCCGTTTAAATTCTCCGCTTAAATACTCCGCTTAAACCGAAGAACGCATCGTCCGCTAACTACTATTCTCCGCTATAATACTCCGTTCAAATTCTCCGTTTAAATACTCCGCTTAAACTTGCAAAGAACACACCCTTGAATTAAATAATTGTTGATACCAATTCAATAATTTAATTCGTTCATTTAACAGTGCATTTGTGTGGATCCCATGGTTCGAGGAGTCCCAATACGAGTATTCAGCACTTGTTTTAATCGCATCAACCACCCATGTTGTTCAAATAACTTGATGTGTTCCAACATCTACCCTGATGCGTGTTCGATCGCAGAACTAGAAACAAGTGACAGCTACCAACAAGTGTCAGAGGTGTCAGAGGTAGGTAGTTGTCTGGTTTCGTTGATTATGAGTGCCAGTAAAATAAAGAGGAGATTCAAGGCTATTTTTCACTAAGCAGGCATGACGCATGAATTGAGATGAGAAAAACATCGTTAGAATAATTAACGAAAGTAATTATAGACTAATTTTCACTAATCCCGCGTATTCTCCGCACTGGCAGTTTGGTTAAAACGGAAAGCCGCCCGCCAAATAAAAAAAAAAATGCATTCAGACATCATTGTCATATCCTAATTAAATACTACAAATTTCACGATCTCCACCCAAGTCAATCCCTAGCGTTATTCATGCATTCGCACTCATTTAATAGTTGTATATAACAATGACCCGTTCCTGTTTTACTTTCCTCATTTTTTTCTTCCCTCGAACCCAGCTACAAGCGACCAGAATTCAATTACAGACTCATAGTTATATAAAATCATAAATTTGGGACTTTTCACTTGTGAAGAATTGCTCAAGCATGGGTTGCGTTTGCACGAAAGGAAAAGTGGATGAGAGTGAGTTTAGAGAGCTGTCGAGTCAGTTTAGCGGGATTGATAAGGGTGGGATATGTAGATTTGATTCTTGTGAGTTGAAGATGACGCCAGTCAGAGTTGGAACTAGAAAGGTTGGATTTTTCACGTTTACTGTCAATTTTGGTCATTTTTATTTGATTTGGATTTGTTAGTATTTGAGTATTCATTTACATAATAGAGCTTAGATCCCAAAACTTGACTATAGCACAAAGTTTCAGTGCAACCTAAAATAGGTGAACTTGATGTTGACTTTTTGCATCTTGATTATACTGAGAGAGATGCACTTTGATGAACTTATCTAATTTGAAACTTGCCCACACCTTTTTTTTCCTAAATTTGCCCACTCAAATATTTATAGTGAGAAAATGATTTGTTGCTCTGATCTGAGCATCTTTATTCAAAGAGATATTCTGGAAATGTAAAGATTGTTTTTTTCCCCTTTCTTTCTTACACTTGTTTCTACTTTAGCCCATCATATATGTGAAGGAACGCGGGGTTGCTACCGTTGTTCCTACATTACTTATTTTTGTTTCAGCTTTCAATACCGTATTGTGCGACATATTGGCCAAATACATCATTTCCTATTATTTGGCATATATAACTAAACCCGATCTTTAGGTTTCAACTTGTTAATTGAATCTTGAGTTTTATCTGAAAATACATCTATGTTTGTCTCTATTATACATGAAATTCACAACTTCATTCACCATTTGATATGGTATTCATCCGTTGAATGTGAAATGGTGGTACATTTGACATTGCGATGTTGGTGTTCGGGTTTACGTCCTAGCTCAGTGGTTTGAAATAATGAATTAGACAAATTGCAAATTGTTGCAATTCTATCATATTCTAGCTGATCAGGCAGAGCAGAATATTAGATGTCAAAAATGCTTTTGCCCCCAGCCATAGTCCAGGTGGAAAATAGCCCCCCCCCCCCCCCCCCCCTCTTCCTCCTCTTCCCTTTCCTCTCCTGTTCTTTCCTTTTTTCCTTCAGTTTGGACAAAATAACTTGAAACAGTAACCGCAAATTGTATACAATTTAATTGGTTTTCATTTTGATCCTCATCTTTCCATTATTTTAGTATAGTTACTGTAAATACTGATTTTTCAACAAAGAATTGAATATTAAAAACACATTTAGAAATAAACGTATTTATGGAAGCGCAAACACATCAAACAGAGCAATGTAACTTCACATTTGATTATGTCCAGGAGATAATTTCCAGTATAACAGATATAATAATGCAGTCTCGGTACTATTTTATACAGTAAACCAGAAAAAAAAAAAGAAATGAATACTAAGACAGACGATCAATAAGTCCAAAAGGATTAACAATGAATGCACTTTTTTTTTTTTTTTTTTTTTTTTTTTTAAGTGCCCTCCTGACTAGTGCTCCATCTTGGTGCTTCAAAAAACTGCCTGCTCGGTCGCAATATCAATTGTGGAGTTAGATGAAGTACCATGATTAGGAAGTAGGGCGATGAATGCAAATTCATGATCCGAATGCAGTGGCGTAGCCAGAATTTTTTGCTGACGAGGGCACAAATGAAAATTTCTAGCTTTAAAGGCTGTAATTTTGATTTTTTTTCCTGTTGTTTGCAAAAGTTTGAATAATAAAACGATAATACTAATGTGGTTTCTTAGACATACTAAAATACTAATTTGCAGAAGTCTGGAAATTTCAAAGCTCTATGCTATAATAATAAATAAATAAAGAATCTTAAATCCTGGGAGGGTCACGTGCCCTCCTAAGGCTCAATGTGGCTCCGCCACAGTCCGAATGTGCTCTGTGACATTTCAATACCTTGGCGATATACCTTTTGTTTGTGAATCTAAAAGGAAATCCAGTGTCATGCAAACACTTTATGTATATATAATGGCTACAGGTCACCAGCTACATATTTGTCGATAATCATCAATGCAGCAGAACAAAACCGTCACTCCTTTGTTCTTAAACGCTTACATTCAAATTCTAGGGACAACAATGTCATTCATCATCCTTTTTTCAAGGATTTTATTTATGATTTTTCTTTCCTAGGTTCAAGATAAGAGCTCAATTATCGGCAGGGCTGGCACTGCTGGCATAGAAAGAGCTGTAGAAGTTCTAGATACACTTGGAAGTAGCATATCAAATTTGACTTCTAATAGTGGATTTATTTCTGGATTTTCTGCTCAAGGCCATAAAATATCTATTTTGGCATTTGAAGTTGCTAACACAGTTGCTAAAGGCTCCAATTTACTGAGGTCTCTATCTGAAGAAAACGTGGCCACTTTGAAAGAAGATATTTCAAAATGTGTAGGCATAAAGCAGCTTGTCACCGAGGATTACAAAGAATTAATGACCATTGCAGCTGTTGATAAGAGGTGCAGTAATTTAAAAAGCGCCCATTAGTTTCTGTATAAGTATACATGCTATTGGAATAATTCAGTGTGAACTGTTTATTCCTAGTTGTCAGTCCTACAGCAAGAAGCCATTCTGTACTCTTGAGGATTCACATAAACATAACAACTAAACATACTTCTGAAAAATTATATTAAAGTTGAAGTCAAAAGTCCATACTAGAGGTATGGAAAGGTTTCTTGCTATTTGACAACACCGATGAGTATCTCTCACCATTTGCTTTTTCTTTACATTTAAATGGAGGACGTTTAGTTAGCAATCTGACATCATTGCATTTTTTACTCCCTACAGAGATGAACTTGAAGTTTTTGCTGCAGAAGTAATTAGATTTGGGAATTTGTGTAAAGATCCAGTTTGGCATAATCTAGGTCGTTACTTTCAGAAGTAAGCTTATTTTTGTCTAGAATGGCTTATGGATGCTCCTTGGTCGATAAATGATAATGATAATACTAATACTTGATTTGTCTACTTTCTTTAGATTAGATTCAGTGTCAACACTGCAGGAGAAACTTAAAGAAGAAGTCGAGTCATCAATGCAGCAATTGCTGGATATGGCTGAAATTACTTCTGTAAGTAATATGTATTATTTTATCTTAGAGTCACTTTTTAACTTCTCTAATTATACATCTGTCTATCCTAAAAATAACTTTTAACGATGTTAGCTATATCTTGGAGGTCCAAAATAGTTAGATATTTATATGTTGATTTTGTGCTGTTGAATTGACTATATTTTGTATGTTTCGTTAAGCTCACAAATAGCATTGTACCCAAAGGTTGGTTTTTCTCTGTATCGATCTTAATGTTGGTCAAAGTTGGGTTGATAGTGGCACTCAAGGTTAATTAATAATGAAATAATGATTGTTCAATAAATCCTCATAGATTAACATCAGGTCCATGAATATTGACTGCGTCCAACTCTTTCCTATGGTTGATGCTGTTACACACACACACACACACACACACACACACACACATACACACACATACATATAATATAGTCATATCTTTGTGAACCTTTTCGTTGATATGCACTAATACCAAATCATATTGTGCTTATAGGAGCTGTATCATGAGGTAAATTCATTGGACAGATTTGAACAAGATTATCAACGCAAACTGCATGAAGAAGGAGCACTACCCTCAACTAGGAAAGGTAAAGAAATTGTTATTTCACATGTTAACCATCTCTTTATTTTTTAAGAAGGAATTAGGCATACCTAGTTATGTGTCGTCATGACAAAGGAAGCTTTTCTCGGAGATTTTTACTAGTTATTGTTGTACAAGTTGTATTTTAAGGTCCTATATATTGAAATCTCCTTTGGGCGGGAGTTACTTATATGGTCATAAAGTTATATTTGATCTATGTTCTAATCGTGGTTACTATTTTTGTGTTTGATCCTAACAGAGACTCTAATGATATTGCACTCTGAACTTAAGCGACAAAGAAAGCTTGTCAAGAGCCTAAAGAAAAGATCTCTTTGGTCCAGAAATTTGGAAGAGGTAAGCTTCCATTACAACTTTTTATCATATATTAAATTGGTCACAAATTAAGTTTCTTTGAGGAAAGTAGAACACATATTCATCTTTGATGAAAGTGAAGCATGTAATTTCAGTAGCAAAGTTGCTTTCTGAAATATGAAGCTACTGTTTTGGCCTGAGCAATTAATGGGTGGATGTATAAATTTATTATTGTTGTGGTTATTATAATTTATTTGATTTAAGTTTGTTTACCCTGAAATACGTGTTTCAATTCATATTGTAGATTGTGGAAGTACTAGCTGATGTTGTCATCTATTTACATACAGTAATTATGGAAGCATTTGATGTTAAAGGTATGCTTTTATGACATAAATTTCGCAAAATTGACGCAATTATGTTATTACCAAATTGTACACTGTAAAAAATAAATCCTAATATTTATATTATTTTGAAGTTGATTAAATGTTTGCCCTTTTCATTAGTTAGTATACAAAAGTATTGATTATCTCAAACACTGCTTATTCTCGTTGTAATGCAATATATTTTTCTTCTGCTCCCTACCACAATTCCTATTGAAAACATTTGAGCACTCACTTTTACTATCGCAATGTCTAATTCAGGTATCTGCTCTAAATTATGTGTTAATATCCTTAAAATTGCAACAAAAATTGGTCTGTTAATTGTATGTTTGCTATAAGACTTATTTTGCAGCTTTATGGTTCGTACATCTGTCATGATTATTTTCCTCTAATTTAGTTTAAAATTTCAATTTGTTTACACTTTTGCAGAAACTAACTTGGTTGAACATGGAATGATGGATAATCAAAGGTTGGGAGTTTTAGGCCTTGCATTACACTATGCTAACATCGTCAACCAAATTGATAATATTGTACGTATCATTGTTGTTACCTTGTATTATTTATTATTATCATTAATTTGAGTCTAGCTTAGTGTTTGAGCACATGGAGGACGCTTATGTTTGAACTTCTTTAAATTGCATTCGATATTAAAAGGTCATTTTGTATTACATAACGTAGACTATAACGATGTCGACCTTATCTCCGCATTAAGCTTAGATATTTACTTATACTATTGAATATTTGTTTCTCATAATATATAGTTTATTATCATCAGGACATTAACTGTTTTCTTGTACAAATATGTTCATGTCTAGGAGTGACTGCGAACGATGTACTTACTAAATATGTTAAAACTCGCAAGGAGTTTTAGTTTCACATGCAAGCAAATTTTTAGGCATACAGATGAATATTGATGCTAAACTAATATTGCCACCAGGTATCTCGGCCGCTTTCACTGCCTCCTAATACAAGAAATACATTATATCAAGGGCTACCACCAAGTGTTAAGTCCGCGTTACGTTTAAAGATACAATTATCTGATGCTAAACAAGAGGTAAACTCAGCAAACAGTTTCTATGTTGGTTGCACACCCTTTTAGTTCTTATCAAGTAAAATATCACATCTGATTGCTGACATGTAATTTCCTAAATAGTTGAAAATTAAAATTTAAAATGTACTTAGTTTGATCTATCCGCTACACTGTTTGAGAACTTTTGTGCTAAATTTTTCTTGATATAGGTACGTCAATGCAGTTATTGTGGTGCATATTTTCCGTTGATTTTGCTGAATAAATCATGATATTCAAGTTATGGGATGGTCCTGTTATGCATCTCAAAGTTTGACATGCATGGTTTTGAAATACGAGCAAGGAGCACCATAACTAAGTTTGTTTTAGTCTTACATCACTCAAAAATCCATGATATTCAAGTTATCGTGGCCTAATCATTTTCTATCTCATAGTGTCACATTAGTAGTTTCGATAAATGTAACATGGAGCACCATTATTTTTTAAGTTAGTTTCACTTTTTAAATAATGCTGCTAATTTTTTTTTTATGCTACCCAAGTTGTGATACTGTTGCTTTTTCTGTTTCATTACTTCACATTAATGGTTTTAATTTGTATATCAACAAGAAGCGCCAATTTTTTTAATTTGAATTTCAACCTCACGTGACTGAAGAAACTATGCTAATTAAGTTATAATACATGTTCCTTCATCCGCCTCATGGTTTTACATCGATTGTTATACCATTATACTTCCCATTACTTGTGTATCCTGAAAGTAGTCAAAAGTTTTTAGGTTTGAACTGAAAACATGGTATAAATGCCACCATATAACATTAAATATCAAGGACGCTGAATGTTCATACACATGAATACATGCACTTCTCTTTTGAATTTTTTTTGCGCGAATGGGGAAAGCTTTATCAAGCATATGTTTGTGGAAACTTTTTGCTTGACACCATGTGATTATGCTGATCACCAGCATTATTAATTTGAGAAGCTAGTGATCTTAGCTCTGTCAACCTGATTTCTTTCAACTATTCTTGTATTTTTCCTAAGGTTATTGATCATATGCACTTGTGTAGAGTAACACGAACATAGGAAAAGAAAATGTCTTTAGTGCATTACCATAATTTACATTGCTGACGCTGACAACTTTACAGTACACCGCTGCTCAAATCAAAGTGGAGGTGCAAAAGACTCTCAAGTGGATGGTTCCCATGGCCGAAAATACAATAAGGTTAGTTTGTATGTCAACATATGATATTCACAAGCCTGCCAAACTAAGTCAAAAAAATTCTCATTTTTTCATTTGGTCCTAATATTTTTCAGATTACATCAGGGCTTTGGATGGGTTGGGGAATGGGCTAACTTATGGTTAGTTTGCTTTCTTTTGATTTCCTGATTTTAATACTTTGTTCTCAAGCTAAACCTTTGATAATTTTAATAATGGTGGATTATTCTTATCTGTATTTTTTCGCAGCCCCGAAGCAAACAATAACCCGACAAAGAATCACTATATAACGCGGATCCACACACTTTATTATGCAGACAAAGAGAAGTGTGAAAAATGCATACTTGATCTTGTGGTTTGGCTTCACCATCTTGTAATTCATGTTAGAAACAAAGGCCATGGCTTCAAATTCATGAGTCCTACTAACAATGCAACAGAAAAAGGCAAGTTACTACTAGAAAAAGCGTCAGCCAAAAGCAGTCAAGAATCTGTAACTAAATCTAAATTATCTGAAGAAGATAAAGAAATGCTACAACGGGTAGATTCTTCAAAAGTGGTACTGGGCCGAAGTAAGAGCCAAGAGTTTGTGGACTACAAAGAGCAGACAAGAAACAATAATGTACATGCAAGCAGGAGTTTGGGTAATTCTCCCATGAAGGGGTTTAATAGGGCATTGAGAATGGAACGAACCAGAATTTTAGATAAATTAGATGGTTTAGGTATTTAAAATTAGTGTGTATATATATATATATATATATATATATATATATATATATATATATATATATATATATATATATCTGTCCATCTTTGTGGAGTGGTTTCGATATTGTTATCGTTTGCTGTAAATAGCTTCATGAATATCTTGGAACACAATTTTGTATTTGTATATATAGGTTTGGTATAAATATATTGGAGTATAAACATGAGAGAAATTGATACCGAATTATCTGAAACCTGTATCTGTATGTTGTAGATGGTGTTGTTTTTTTTTTTTTTTTTTTTTTTTTTCTTTTTTTTCTTTTTCTTTTTTTTCGTTTAGATTTACTTCTTCAATTTTGAAATCAGCGTCAATCCTGTTTAAATTCAGTGTTATGCGCGAAAACTAAGAGTGAAATTACAGTTATGATTTAGTTTCTGTTACTATCAAAATTAACTCTGAAATAGGTTGACGGTGAAGGGGTATCGGATAAACACAAACACAGAAGAATTCTTCGAAAGCAAAGGCCAAACACTAAAGAGAACTCAAAAACTATAGAATACCGATGGGATGTATCCGGCGGGGGTTCTATAACGAAAGGTCATCTAAGTCCGAAGCTAAGAAAGGGGAAGGCAAGAGCTCCTCCAATCAAAACCCAGAATGATGGAAGGGCCGTTGGTATTAGCCTTCTTAACACCAATACATCAGAAGATAAAGGCATCAAGAATACCAAGCTGAAAGTACATAGGGATTGTCTGGAACTAGCTTCCGAAACATCAACTGCATAAACACCAAAATGCCACAGTGATAAACCACAAACAAATCACCGGGAGCTACCTTCCGAAAGGCCAGGCTATATCCGAAGGCTCCACCGGAAGGTAAACAGGAACCCTAAAGGGGATACGGGTCATCCATACTAATCTGCTCGGCACCGACACTGACAGGTGTTTCGAACCGACAACTATCTACATACATCACGAGAGCAAGCTTCTCCAAGTATTCATGAGAAAACCGGAAGCCACCACCCGGAAGCCACAGCCGGGAGCACAAACATCTTCCGAATGTCATTTACATCGACAAGCTCATATCAATCTCGAAGAAGCTTCAATTGACCGGGACCCTCATTCCGAAAGCTATAATCAACACCTCAAAGGCGGCCGAAAGCTAAACATTCGAGACCAAAGAGAGAGACAACCGATAGAGGCTTCTGCAAGCCCAATAGCCCAACAGTAGAATGAGCCCTGAATTCTCTATAAATAAGACCGCAGGAGTCACATTTTAAGAACGGTTTTCTCGTTCTAATTCTTGTATTCCTTTTCCTCTAGAGTAAACCCTAATTCTTAGATTGATTTGCGGATTTCTTCTATTCTATTCATGTATTCTAAATCAAAGATCAATAAAGTGTGAATCAATACTTAGAGTATTTCCTTATGGGTTTGCCATATGATTTCTCGGTCATTGTTGCCGCAACTTACTGTTTGCTTTTGGCATGTATATGAACATACATCCAAACTTTTCCGCAAGCCAAGTGAAACACCCCCTTTCTACAAATTTAGACCCTTCCGCAAGCTTAGTGCAGAATTCCTTTCTACAAATCGTTAAGTCATTCGCTAAGGGTTGCGCTTAGGGATCCTTCATCCAAAGATAATTGTTGGTTCTTGAATCACTTAAGCGTGATGCTCACCCCATTGAGGGAAGAGTAACTATTCTTTTGGATTCTAAACCTTGATATCTAGGAGACAGTGAACTAACTCAAACTTGTGAAGGCTAAACAACCTATTTTTCCCTTAGGTCCACGTCCATAGATTTATCTCCGGTATTGATGAAAAATATCGTTAACATTTTGGCGTTATAAGGAGGCCTGAACCTCTGACCTTGTGGTTAAGGGCCACATATCTACCTATGTTGTTCCATCCTAGATTGGACTAAGGCTTTGAAGAAGCAAAGTTATGGGTAAGAGGTCGCGACAAGAGTCTTCTGAATCTAGAATGGATAAGTCAGAAATCACCGACCTAAGAGTGGCGGAAGAACAAATGCTGAGATTGGAAGCTTTGCGAATAATGAAGCAGAAAAGGGGAATAGAACAATATGCTTCCGACGCTTGGAATAATAGCTTTTCCCACATAGGACAAACCCTAACATACACTCTAAGTTGCTCTATATCAAAGGATATTAACATTTTCTCTCACATAAGGAGAACTCTCCACAAGCAAATTAGAGGAATGATGTTTGAACGAGAAGTAACAGATGATTTTAACCACTTCACCAACAAATGGTCAAAAAAGATAACACCTCAATCTTAGTATGTCTTGGGAAGTAGAAACAAAAATATAGGTAAAACAAAAAAACTGGGTAACAAAAGGGTTAAATCTCAGCGGCAAGGAGAGAGGCTTATGCCAGGATTACCAAGGGATATTACTTTACCACTTCGATGGAAAACATCTACTTCTTAACCAAACATGAACTCAACTATTGGTCACACACAAAGGAAAAACCCAAATACGAAAGGAAGTCAGGAGGACCCTACTGTGATACCACATGATGAATGGACATGAAACCAACCACTGCAGAATCCTCGAGGAAAGGGCCATCAAGTTCATCAACAAAGGCCAATTACAAGAATTTGTAAAAAGATTAGATCAAGTTCAATAAAAGTCCTTAGGAAAAGGATTATCAAACACAACCTAGGGTACGGAAAACCCTCCTTTCAAAGCTTAAAGAAACCCAAGATGGATCAAACCAAAAATGGATCAAATTCCTTGTCATCGCCAAACTGGTCATGGCAAGCCATCCCCCGGAGGGGGATGGTGTGTTAGACTTTATCCATGCCCAAATCAGAGGGGGGCTAGGTTAAAGCATCAAAAGCGTAAGCCTCCGTTTCACACCAGAAATGGTCGTGGCGGAGCATCTAAAATTAGCACACCTTGCCTCTGCTCGTAGAAGAGTACGCCCTGCCTCTGCTATGAACTAAGCGCGTCCTACCTCTGCTTATGTTCCGCGTTACCCGCAGAAGGGAACACCAACCCCTATCATCGCCTATGATGGTCAGGATAAGGCACCCCTTGGAGGGGGGTGGTGTGTAAGCCTCTATCAGTACCTACAATGACCAGTATAGAGAATCAAAAGAGTAAACCTTAATTCCATGTCTACGATGGTCCGGTTTAAGTTTCTAAGACCTTATCATCACCTACGATGGTTAGGATAAGGCGCCTCATGGAGGGAGGTCGGATAAGTCCTTGGGCCCTGCTTGTGAATACGCTATCCAAGCGCACCGGACGCACATGCCCAGACAGTGGCCAACAAAGCACGTACATCCTCTACGTTGACATTAAAAGCCCAGAGAGCGGCTCAAGAAGCACGTACAACCTCTGCTTCACAAATCAAGTCCAAGGAGAATACCCAAAACATTAATACCAGAGGCGGATTTCTGGGACTCAATCTCTAATACCCGAATATGGTTTGATTCGACTCTCAACAAAGACCAGAAGTGGATTTCCGGTCTCCTATTTTAATAACCCGAATCTGTGTTGGTTCAGATCTTCACAAATACCAGAAGTGGAATCCCGGTCTTATCTCAATACCAAATCTGGGTTAATTCAACTTTTAACAGAGGTCAGAAGCTGGTTTTTGGTCTGCTATCTTAATACCCAAGTCTGGGTCGATTCAAGCGCAAATCAAAACTGGATGTGAGGTTTTGGTCTCATCAGAAATATCCAAATCTGGATCGATTCAAAATCTTAAATTTAAGCAAGTAGGAGTTGTTCAACCTTCTCAGTAATCCAAATATGGCTTGGAACCACACTCTTAATATTACTAGGGATAAACTCGAGGCTTTCTCACTTGCTCAGGGGAGTGTCTTTAACTTATACATTCATCAATTTATTATCCAATATACCAGCTGTTTGCACTGTACAGGTAATAACATCACATTAAAACATAAGTTCGGAAAAGAACCAGGGAAAAAATCCCAAACATTCCCAATAAAATCCTATAATCAGGGCTACGCCTTTTTTTTTGAAAATTCTATAGCAGCAGCTTTCTCAGAAATACTTGTTACGTTAAGGATTTTTTTACTAATACTTGACACACAAGTAATTCTTCTGTCGTTACAACGTTCTATATTACGATAACATTGTTTCCAACAAGAGCAATACGTCATATAAGCCACACAATACACAGGCATGTCTACTGAAAGTTGCGGCATAAACCGTTACATAAACACAATCGTTGTTTTATAAGGATTTACATTACAAACACATGAGAGAAGTCTGTCATTCTGAGTCGGGATTTCGTAAAGCGAATTCCAAGGAAGCGTAACCCTCCTTAGCTTTGTAACAACCCGTATTTTCAATAATCTGTTATAACATAAATTGAGGCAGGACTTAATTATAAAATCTGAATCAAGGGAAACGGGCTATGCCATTGCGTTCGTCTCGGAAAAATACGCGAAATAGAGTCCGAGTTTTCGAAAATCGGAGTCCGTATGACCCAGTTAAGGCCCATTGAAGTTTGCAGAAAATTTCTAAGTAAAAACAGATTAAAATTTGAAATTAAAAACAGGGGCTAGGGCAAACTGGGCAGGCGGGAAAAATTCCCGCCCAGGACCCCATGTCGACAGGCCTGTCGACAGGGGTCTAGGCATGTCGACTGCCCTGTCGACAGCCCTGTCGACAGGGGGTAGCCAGGCAGATTAGCCTGGCGCACCACTTTGGTTTGGGCTTGGTTGTGTGGTCTGGTTCTAGAGCATTCCGAAATCTGACGGGCCAAAATTCACCTAGGGTTAATCCTATGGTCTAAATCACTCTA
Source organism: Allium sativum (assembly GCA_030737875.1). Lineage (NCBI taxonomy): Eukaryota > Viridiplantae > Streptophyta > Magnoliopsida > Asparagales > Amaryllidaceae > Allium > Allium sativum. Next base: position 746,812,985 of record CM060921.1, read on the forward strand.
ATCTTCTATAAATAAGCTCCTAATCCTACCCTAAAGCCTCATTAATCATTCTAGCAACTAAACTATGCCAAAATCCAAACTCTCATGGCCTCCACCCTCTTCATACAATTCCTAATCAAATCCCTAAGAGATTTCCATGCATACAAGGGTATTTAGGCTTGTATGATCCTCCTTAGCTTGCATTAAAGGCTTGTTTTTCTATTGGCATCATAAAGGAGGAGTCTTGATCAAGTTTGCTTGCATTTGGGGGCTTTAATTAGTTGCATAAGGGGTTTCTTGCATTTGTTGTACTCATTTGAGTCCGCATAAGCATTGTAAGCCCTCTTACCCTCATTTTAGAAACTATAAAGTTAATGTGTGATGAAAGTTGGGGTTTATGTATGTTTATTGAGTTGTGCATGTTATGCAAGGGTACTAAGCCATGATTTGCAAATCTATTAAGTTATGCATGTATACTAAGCCATGATTTGCAAGATTTATAAGTTATGCATGTTTATGCAAGTTTGTTAAGCCATGGTTTGTATGTTTATTAAGTTATGCATGTTTATGCGAGTTTGCTAAGCCATGATTTGTGTGTTTATTGAGTTATGCATGTTTATGCAAGTTTGCTAAGCCATGATTTGTACGCTTATTGAGTTATGCACATTTATGCAAGTTTAAAATAACAAGTTGTGCATGTTTTGATAAGTTGTGCATGTTTTGGCAAGTTGTGCATGTTTATGCAAGTTTAAAATGACAAGTTGTGCATGTTTTAACAAGTTGTGCATGTTTTGGCAAGTTGTGCATGTTTATGCAAGTTTAAAATGGCAAGTTGTGCATGTTTTGACAAGTCGTGCATGTTTTGACAAGTTGTGCATGTTTTGACAAGTTGTGCATGTTTGACAAGTTACGCATGATTATGGTAATATGCAAGTTCATTATGCTAAGTTATGCAAGTTTAACATATTATGCATGTTTTATGGTAATATGCAAGTTCACTACGCTAAGTTGTGCAAGTCTAACATGTTATGCATGACTGTTGTGCAAGTTTATGTTGTGCCAAGTTCCCTCTTCCTATCCTTTATGCGTTATTACGAATATATAAGCGATAGAATGACGTTGGGGGTTTTGGGTAAACTTAAAATACATGAAAATATAAGATTGGGAATTTACCTATTAAGTTAGGTCTACCCCTTGGGAATTTACCTATTAAGTTAGGTCTACCCAAGTAATTGTTTGACTTGTGATTATGTTTTGAAATAAAGTGGACATGACACTTAGAAAACAAAAGTGTGGCCAACTCGAGGTTGGGTTGAGTTTGTAGCGTAATTCTACCCGGAACCGACCGGCTTAACTAGTGGCTACAAACAATAGGACCCAATGTGAGAAGTTGGTCATGTGGTGCCAAAACCCGAGGTTAGACTAAGTTGTGGTGTAAACCTACCCGGACCCGCCCGGCCTAACTAGTAACCACAACAAGGTCTAATGTGAGAGGTTAAGGTGCATTAAATTAATTAATGCCTCATGATTAGGGTTAAGTCAGGGTCCACTAATACTTAACCAATTTGGGGATTCGAGGGATTAGAATGTGGTTAAGTTGTGAACCGTTGGTTACACTTAACTAGTTTAATCCATTTGGGAGTTCAAGGGATTAGAATGGGGTTAAGCCACACTTAACCAGTTTAATCCAGGACTAGTGAAGGGTTAAATCACACTTAACCCTCTTAGGAAACCCTAGCGGCGGGTCTGTTCCGGCAGTAATCCCAGTTTGGTATCATCACAACCCTAGAGACTAGGCTAGGGCGGGGCACGATTACTGACGGATGTAAACGACCAAAGGGCGATGGCCGAGTGGTACAGCGGTGCGGGTCCGGCGGGCTACGGACGTGCACGTAGTCCGATGTAGGACAAACTCGAGGCACGGGTACCGGTAGGTTAGGGCTGTGCATTATTGCTTAAGTGTCCGGGGTTGACACCCGAGGGCTTGATACACCCAAAGGTGGACCCAGCACAGACTAACTACAACCATATGTGGGCCATATGGACACCAACACTTGACGTGTTAGGTTTATAGGGAGCCGATCGACTAGACCGTGGGCTGGACCTTGTATTAAGGTCACCTCATGTTATTGGGTCAAAGCTTGGGCCAAGGGATCAATATCTGTTATGTTGGGTTGCTAGTACACCGTGGTGCAAAAACTTAACCTTGTTTTATGCGATGACACCTCTATCTATCTTGTAGTTAGTTCACCGTGCCAGTATGTTGTTATCTATGATCATCTCAGTTTCCATCACGATGTTAACTTTACTAGTTTATAGACTGATCGTAGCAGGGCTTACTCAGTCTTTTTGACTGACCCGTTTTGTTTCGCCTCTTTTCTTCCGTTCCCCCCCCCCCAGGTTCTCAGGGAGGGAATACAGGAGCCTAGCTTGGATCTTAGCTGCTTTCTCGGATAGCTCATGTATGCTTTGGACTTGGGCTTGCTATGGTTTCTTCCACTTTGGGGATAACTACTTTTATGTTTTTTTTTAGTATCAGATGATGTTATTTTATGTACTAGACTTGTTTACTTGGGAAATTGACATTATGATGTAGCAGACTTGTTTTTGAAATAGTTTAAAAGTCTTCCGCTGTTTATTTACTTACTCTGTTTATTTACATATATATATATATGTCATGTCCTGCCTTGCTATATCATTATGCATGTTTACCAATAATGCCCCTCCAAAGCTAGTGCATTCCTTTGCGAGTGACCCTGGCGGAGGTGGGGTGTTACATTTGGTATCAGAGCATATGGTTTACGAGAAGGGATAAAAAAAAAAAAAGGGTTTTTAAAACTTTTGAAAAACTATTTTCAAAACCAGGTATTAAGTATTTTCCAAAGAAAAGTCTAGTTGTTTTAAAAAGGCTATTCCCCAAAAGCCATCAGCACTATCCTTTGACTCCTCGTTTAAACTCTTTTCTTTTCGTTTCCAGCATGTCTGATAATCTCATCTTGCCCGAAGGAGTAACGATACCCGATTGGTTTCGTCGGTACTTGGAAGTCACGGCACCGGTCCCGGGTGTCCCTAATGTTGTCTCCCCAGTCGAGGCCGCTGTTCCTCCTCCTCCTCCCGTAGCTGATGTTCCTCTTCCCCCTCAGCCTCCACAAGCGGATTTCGCGGAAACTTGCAAGAACTTTAAGGGGATGGGTGGCAAGAATTTTAATGGAACAGAGACTTTTGTAGAAGCAGGGAATTGGTTGAAAGAGACCGAAGATCTTTTAGCCACCTTTGATATAGGTGACCGAAGGAAGGTTTTATTAGCAGTATGGTTGCTAAAGGAAGAAGCTGCACGTTGGTGGGTAGTCACCACCGCGACCAGGCCAATTGAGACTTGGGATGACTTTAGAGGAAGGTTTGGACTGAGATTCTTATCACTGAAGCAAGGGGACATGACTATTAGGGAATACATAGATAAGTTTAATCAACTGGCTCAAGACGATTTAGACTTGGTTAATACAGCTCAGAAGAAGGCCCTACACTTTGCTCTAGGATTAAACGAGCCATTACATGATTTGGCCCTGTCTCATATACCCTTGGGGGCGACTTTCGAGAGTTTAGTGAATTTGGCCCTACTTCAAGAAGAAGGTAGCAATGATAAGAGAGAGGTCAAGGCAAATGAGTCTCAAGGCAAAGGAGTAAATTCCGGGAAACGGGGCAATAATATGAAATGCAACTTCTGCGGTAAAGTTGGACATATGGCCAGGGAATGTGGGAAGAAGAAGAGAAAGCGGGGCGAATGCTTTCATTGTGGTGAGTTTGGACATTTCAGCAAAGATTGCCCGAGGAAACAAGGGCAAGGTCAGACTCAGTGTGCAGGACTATCTGGAGGGCGAGTTCATCCCCTCAACCCCGTTCTTTCAGCTTATGATAGAGGTAGTGTTTCTGTTGAAAATCTGGTTTACATTTTCTGATTTTCCCTGTTCGAACTTTGTTCGATTCTGGCATATCGCATAGTTTTATTTCATCTGATCTAGTTGAAAGTTTTGCACCTAAGTACTAGTCTGGTTGAAGATCCCGTATGTGTTTCAAATCCAATTTGGGGGTTCTGCCCGTTTGTCTGTGGTCCGAGTGGATTTGAAAGTTTCTATCTTGAGTATAGAATTCTCGTGGGATATATATATTCTCGGTTTCGGGGGATATGGGTTGGTTTTGGGCATGGAATGGTCGTCCTATTTTGGAGCCATTCTGGGTTTCTGTATATAGGGTGTGGGGCTCATGACTCGCCTCGGTAATACCCTAGAAATTTCTAGCAACCCTATGGGTCCCGTCATGATTGTTATCTTGAGTCCCTCAACTCGCCTATCGATAGTTTGAAATCTTTGAGGGTGGTCCGAGCATATCCTGATATCTTGGGAAAAGTGAAGGGGTTACCCTTAGACGTGGGATAGATTTCCGTATTATCTGGTTGGTAATACCAAGCCAGTTTCGTGACCGGTTAGGCACGTGACCTCACGAGGTGAGAGTAAGAAAGCAAGTCAAGGAGTTGCTTGGGAAGAACTTCCTGAGACGAGGCATTTTCGAGTAGGGTGCTCCGGTAGTATTCGTTACTGACGTGGACAGTTTGTTTCGCTTATGTGTTGATTATCGTGAGAGGAATAGATAACCGTTACCAAGGATCGATGATTTGTTCGATCAGCTTGTAGGAGCATCTGTTTTCTTTTGATCCAGTTACCAGATTCCATCAGCTTAGGAGGGCTGAGGATGGGATTGACAAGACTAAGTTTAGGACTCTAGATGGATATTTGCAATAGTTAGTCATGCTATTTGGTTTGACTAAGGCACCCGCATATTACGCGAACTCGATGGGTAGGGTGTTTAGGGAGTCCTTGAACAAATTTGTCTTGATCGTCATAGACGATATTTTGATCTCCTCAAAAGAACGAGGAAGAACATGCTATACATCTCAAGGAGGAGATGGATACGCTTAGAGCCACCAGTGGAAGGTCAAGTTCTCCAAATGTCACTTTGGAGGGAAGAAGTTGGATTTCTTGGGCACATAGTTCTTAAGTAAGGCTTAACGGTGGATTCCGCTAAAGTGGGTGCGGTTTAAGACCGGAAAACTCTGAGGAGGGCAATTGAAGCGAGAAGCTTCCTCCGTTTGGCTAGTTAGCATTACCTGAGCTTAGACTTACTCTTCTGGATCAAGAAGGGAGCTTCACGGGAAGAAGACCCGCAGTTGGTCAAGAACATGGACCAGTCGACTCGAGGCGAGATGTTAGGTCACCTCGCTAGATATATTATAAAGGATGACTAAGGCGCGACAAGAGATTATGTGTTCCTCGAGTGAAAGACTTGGTAAAGAGGGTTCTTGAAGATGCGCATCACTCGAGGAGGTGGCCGAGTTGGTTTCAGGATACATGTTGTGCCACCAGGTTGAGGCCAAGTCATAGAAGCCCAGTGGGCCATTACCTCCATTGGAAGTTTCGCAAGGGAAGTGTGAAAACATCTCGATAGATTATGTGGATAGACTACCTAGATCAAAGAAAGGGAATACGGGTATGTGGGTCATAATAGGTAGACTCACGAAGAATGCTCATTTCAGTCCGGTGAAGAGCGAGAGGACTGCATCATGTTTAGCAACGGTTTACCCACAAGAAGTTGGCCAGTTTTGAAGGAGCCTACAGGAAGCCATGAGTAGACAACTGAATCTAGGTATGACCTATCACTCATAGGCGGGTGGTTCATTTCGATTAAGCATGAGTTATAGAAAATCACGTTTATAAGGGCAATTGGCAACAAAAGTTCTGCTGCGTGAAATACTGTATAGTGAGTGGACGAGATCCAGGATTCACTAGTGAATTTTGGAGAGCTTGCATGAAATCATGAGGTTATAGTATGTTTAAGCCAAGTATACAGAAAGAAGAATAAGTGGAAGAGAAAGACGAGAGGCGATAATGAAATGAGTTCCAACCCGAATTTGGGAAATAGGAGTTAGGAAGCCAAGGAATCATGAAGTGAAAGATGGTCAAAGCACAATGGAGTTAAGCTCAAGGAAACGTGACTAAGAAGAGTGAAGACTAAGAGTGCATCCTTGATCCTTGTTTTTCTATGGAGCTTGCTTGCAAGTTATCTTTTGCATATATCCTCTCTGTCCCATTCTCGACCTTATTTCTGTTGTAAACCCCATTAGGGGGTTAAGACTCATCGGTTAGTACTATATGTCAAAGTTTGAATGGATTTCTTGTAATCCAAAAAGGAGTTTGTTTAGTTTATCTAGTTTATCATGTCTATCTCGTCATGAGAACCTTTGGTAGAAACCCTTTGGTTGAAACATGTTATGCTTGATGGTTGCAAGTGGTTGCAAGTGTTTGCAAGTGGTTACTCGTGGATGCATTATACACAATTAGGCACTAGATCGGCTCGCACACTCCTCATATTGCATATGCATGAGTGCTTACACTTATTCATGGTTGAAACTTGTTGTGCTACCACATGGATGTTGCATATGGATGAATGTTATGTGCACTCATATAGATACTATGAATTATGGTAGGAATTTGCATACATATGGATTCATTCCACTGACATACATATGCATTAAGGAGGTTTACTGTACCAATAACCGCCTGATTTACATACATATGCATTAAGGAGGTTTACTGTATCAGTAACCGCCTGATTTTTGCATTAGGTAAGTACATATACACACACTTTTGCATATGTTCATCCAGCATTTAGAATCTTGTAAGGACAATGATTGCTCGTGGATGATGCTTTGAGTAGATGGATGATTGGATGGTAGGATACGTTCTTCCTAACTTGAAGATTTCGGGGACGAAATCCTTTAAGGAGGGGAGAATGTAACAACCCGTATTTTCAATAATCTGTTATAACATAAATTGAGGCAGGACTTAATTATAAAATCTGAATCAAGGGAAACGGGCTATGCCATTGCGTTCGTCTCGGAAAAATACGCGAAATAGAGTCCGAGTTTTCGAAAATCGGAGTCCGTATGACCCAGTTAAGGCCCATTGAAGTTTGCAGAAAATTTCTAAGTAAAAACAGATTAAAATTTGAAATTAAAAACAGGGGCTAGGGCAAACTGGGCAGGCGGGAAAAATTCCCGCCCAGGACCCCATGTCGACAGGCCTGTCGACAGGGGTCTAGGCATGTCGACTGCCCTGTCGACAGCCCTGTCGACAGGGGGTAGCCAGGCAGATTAGCCTGGCGCACCACTTTGGTTTGGGCTTGGTTGTGTGGTCTGGTTCTAGAGCATTCCGAAATCTGACGGGCCAAAATTCACCTAGGGTTAATCCTATGGTCTAAATCACTCTAATCTTCTATAAATAAGCTCCTAATCCTACCCTAAAGCCTCATTAATCATTCTAGCAACTAAACTATGCCAAAATCCAAACTCTCATGGCCTCCACCCTCTTCATACAATTCCTAATCAAATCCCTAAGAGATTTCCATGCATACAAGGGTATTTAGGCTTGTATGATCCTCCTTAGCTTGCATTAAAGGCTTGTTTTTCTATTGGCATCATAAAGGAGGAGTCTTGATCAAGTTTGCTTGCATTTGGGGGCTTTAATTAGTTGCATAAGGGGTTTCTTGCATTTGTTGTACTCATTTGAGTCCGCATAAGCATTGTAAGCCCTCTTACCCTCATTTTAGAAACTATAAAGTTAATGTGTGATGAAAGTTGGGGTTTATGTATGTTTATTGAGTTGTGCATGTTATGCAAGGGTACTAAGCCATGATTTGCAAATCTATTAAGTTATGCATGTATACTAAGCCATGATTTGCAAGATTTATAAGTTATGCATGTTTATGCAAGTTTGTTAAGCCATGGTTTGTATGTTTATTAAGTTATGCATGTTTATGCGAGTTTGCTAAGCCATGATTTGTGTGTTTATTGAGTTATGCATGTTTATGCAAGTTTGCTAAGCCATGATTTGTACGCTTATTGAGTTATGCACATTTATGCAAGTTTAAAATAACAAGTTGTGCATGTTTTGATAAGTTGTGCATGTTTTGGCAAGTTGTGCATGTTTATGCAAGTTTAAAATGACAAGTTGTGCATGTTTTAACAAGTTGTGCATGTTTTGGCAAGTTGTGCATGTTTATGCAAGTTTAAAATGGCAAGTTGTGCATGTTTTGACAAGTCGTGCATGTTTTGACAAGTTGTGCATGTTTTGACAAGTTGTGCATGTTTGACAAGTTACGCATGATTATGGTAATATGCAAGTTCATTATGCTAAGTTATGCAAGTTTAACATGTTATGCATGTTTTATGGTAATATGCAAGTTCACTACGCTAAGTTGTGCAAGTCTAACATGTTATGCATGACTGTTGTGCAAGTTTATGTTGTGCCAAGTTCCCTCTTCCTATCCTTTATGCGTTATTACGAATATATAAGCGATAGAATGACGTTGGGGGTTTTGGGTAAACTTAAAATACATGAAAATATAAGATTGGGAATTTACCTATTAAGTTAGGTCTACCCCTTGGGAATTTACCTATTAAGTTAGGTCTACCCAAGTAATTGTTTGACTTGTGATTATGTTTTGAAATAAAGTGGACATGACACTTAGAAAACAAAAGTGTGGCCAACTCGAGGTTGGGTTGAGTTTGTAGCGTAATTCTACCCGGAACCGACCGGCTTAACTAGTGGCTACAAACAATAGGACCCAATGTGAGAAGTTGGTCATGTGGTGCCAAAACCCGAGGTTAGACTAAGTTGTGGTGTAAACCTACCCGGACCCGCCCGGCCTAACTAGTAACCACAACAAGGTCTAATGTGAGAGGTTAAGGTGCATTAAATTAATTAATGCCTCATGATTAGGGTTAAGTCAGGGTCCACTAATACTTAACCAATTTGGGGATTCGAGGGATTAGAATGTGGTTAAGTTGTGAACCGTTGGTTACACTTAACTAGTTTAATCCATTTGGGAGTTCAAGGGATTAGAATGGGGTTAAGCCACACTTAACCAGTTTAATCCAGGACTAGTGAAGGGTTAAATCACACTTAACCCTCTTAGGAAACCCTAGCGGCGGGTCTGTTCCGGCAGTAATCCCAGTTTGGTATCATCACAACCCTAGAGACTAGGCTAGGGCGGGGCACGATTACTGACGGATGTAAACGACCAAAGGGCGATGGCCGAGTGGTACAGCGGTGCGGGTCCGGCGGGCTACGGACGTGCACGTAGTCCGATGTAGGACAAACTCGAGGCACGGGTACCGGTAGGTTAGGGCTGTGCATTATTGCTTAAGTGTCCGGGGTTGACACCCGAGGGCTTGATACACCCAAAGGTGGACCCAGCACAGACTAACTACAACCATATGTGGGCCATATGGACACCAACACTTGACGTGTTAGGTTTATAGGGAGCCGATCGACTAGACCGTGGGCTGGACCTTGTATTAAGGTCACCTCATGTTATTGGGTCAAAGCTTGGGCCAAGGGATCAATATCTGTTATGTTGGGTTGCTAGTACACCGTGGTGCAAAAACTTAACCTTGTTTTATGCGATGACACCTCTATCTATCTTGTAGTTAGTTCACCGTGCCAGTATGTTGTTATCTATGATCATCTCAGTTTCCATCACGATGTTAACTTTACTAGTTTATAGACTGATCGTAGCAGGGCTTACTCAGTCTTTTTGACTGACCCGTTTTGTTTCGCCTCTTTTCTTCCGTTTCCCCCCCCCCAGGTTCTCAGGGAGGGAATACAGGAGCCTAGCTTGGATCTTAGCTGCTTTCTCGGATAGCTCATGTATGCTTTGGACTTGGGCTTGCTATGGTTTCTTCCACTTTGGGGATAGCTACTTTTATGTTTTTTTTTAGTATCAGATGATGTTATTTTATGTACTAGACTTGTTTACTTGGGAAATTGACATTATGATGTAGCAGACTTGTTTTTGAAATAGTTTAAAAGTCTTCCGCTGTTTATTTACTTACTCTGTTTATTTACATATATATATATATATATATGTCATGTCCTGCCTTGCTATATCATTATGCATGTTTACCAATAATGCCCCTCCAAAGCTAGTGCATTCCTTTGCGAGTGACCCTGGCGGAGGTGGGGTGTTACAAGCTTTCTTTAGTTCATTTTCCAACTTGTCAATTTGTTGGTATACCCTACCTACCTCCGCATCAGAGCTAGTAGAGGATTCTACCATTAATCTACGTTGCAAATTATAAATAATCTTGTCTTTCTCCTTTAGTTATTTTCCAGATAGGACACCCGTTCCTTGAGATTTGTGACATTTATCTTTTGAAGATAATACATCCTTTTATATCTCGAAAGGGGAGCAATCTCAAAGATATCATTGTAGCTAGTGACGTTCAAAGTTTCCTCTATAAACTATGAATGAGGGGTCTAGAATTGGTCCTCCGAGTCATGGATAAGATGAGATATCATAATACATAAAATATTAACATAAATTATACACTAATAACATCATGCATTCCAAGAAGTGATAATCACATGACCTTTATCAATTCATACAAATATGCGCATAACATCCACATTGACATATTAATACAACACCATAAATCATCAAATGTCATGAAGTCAACACCATTCACAGAGAAGTTAAAGACACTTTATACAAAAATATTTGAAACTCCCTACTAGATTGTTTTTGCAGGGCATGTTCCTTGAAAATCCTTCACATTTTCAAACATGGAATCTAAAGCATTACTGTATCTTACATCTTTGAAGGAGCAGAGGACTGCCACGACATGAAAAGACTAGTTATTAACAAAATTCAAGAAGTAAATTATTTTGAGAGCGGAAGTCATACCTATGTAACATTGACATCAAATCGGCTAAGAGTCCCTTTATTCTTGGAATCCGGAGAACCACATCCCTTAGAAGGTGGTGCAGCCGGACTCCAAGTAAGTGAAATGGTCGTAGAACAAGTAATATTCCCTTCATCATCAAGTAACTCCCTCGCTGCGGAAGAGGAGATTCTATCACCCTTTCCAAACCTACGTTGTCGGTCCACGTCTCCTCCTATCTCCCCTTCAGCAATGGCCTCTTTTACCTCCTCTTCCTCATAATATTTGGGAAACTTTTCAATGAATAAAGGGACGTGGGATTTATCTTGTCCGTTGAGGGAACCTTATTTTCTCGCCTCACCTGCGCAATCTTCTCCAAAACTCTACCTCTGACAGAGGGTTCAATTGAAGAAAAATCAAATTTTGAGAACTTCTTATAATTGTCATAAAAAACAAGGATAAGGGCATCTTCGTAATACTCCATAACTATGTCATTAAGATGAACTTTCAGGAAATCAGAAATTCTGTTACTTGCCTCGTAGATTATTCTTTTTGCGGAAGAAAGATGAGTGTTCATCCTATCCATCTCGGTGGTTTAATCAATCTCCATCCCTAATTTTTCTTCCTTAAGATCTTTAACTTGCTTCGCCAACACATCTTTGGCCTTTCTCTCCTCCTCCAGGAGGGTCGCCAATTCCCTACGTTCGTTTTCACCCTCCACCTTCTCCCGAAACAGAGTGTTAACCTTATCCGCCAGCATCCTGTTCTCCTCCTTAAGGGCATTAACCTCTGCTGCTGAAGAGGAAGCTATCCCTTTGGATAAAAACCAAGTTTTCATTACCTGAGGAAAAGAAATGGATTAAGCTCCTCACAAAAACAACATAATACAAAATGCATTAGAAAAGATAAGCCAATACCAAAAGTTGCTCTTTGATTTGTTACTGGTAGAAATCTTCTGAATCCAAGGGTGAAGAAGTCGGTGTAATGTTAGCGACTTCAGGAGATGTGAGAGCAAGATTCACAAGCCTATCGAAGTCTGAGGCTGACGGAGGAGGAACTAGAGAAATAAAAGGCTAAAGAAAGGAAGGCATTGAGAGACCATGTCTTTCCACACCTTGCTCACCAAGGGTATCAGAGAAGACAAGGCTACTTGCGGACTTATTTTTCGGAGAAATACCGGGAGAGGCGTCAACATCGGCAACCTGGTCGTCATCAATAGTAGCAGGATCAAAAGTCATCCTTGTTTTCTGGGTAACAACAATATCTACTAAAAAGCCAACTGGCATATCATGTCTGAACTTCTTTGATAATGATTCAATGTTGGGATGGGCAAGCCTCTTTAAAGCTTTGGCACTAGACCGGTCAAAAGCTTCGAGAGCAGATGTACCCTGAGAAGTTGTAACACCCCGTGATTTTAAATATTAATATTAACGAATTTAAAGAATACTTAATTTCAAATGTGAGAATTAAGGGAAACGGGTTACGCCATTGCGTTCGTCTCGGAATTCTGCTTGAGATAGAGTCCGAGTTTGCGTAAAACAGACACCGTATGAAGAAGATATGGACGAACGAAGTTAGGCAGAAAACTGGAAGTCGACCAAAATGCACTGGCGCACTTCACAAGTGCACCAGTACAAAAATGCACTGGCACACCTGCCAAGTGCGCCCATGTCGGGCTAAAGACCTGCACAGATTTCTGGAGTGTTCTGGTCCGAACAGTGAGTCATTGCTGATTCATTAGGGCTGAGGTGTTACCCTATCTTGACTGGATGGTCTTGATTGCTTTTAGGATAAATCTGACGGCTCTAAATTAATTAAAACTCTATATAAGCAACCTAACTCTCAACCTAAAATCACACTAATTCATTTCAAGAGCCGCCATGCCGTCAATGGTGAACCTAGAATAGCTGTTATCCCTTTCAACTCAAAGGCAAGGTAGAAGCAACATCAAAATCAAATTAAATCTAATCTAATTCAACTAAGAGAATTCAACAATCTATATCAAAGGCGAGCAATTCAGTTTCAGAATACAGATCCCAGAACTCAAGAATTCCTTTTTGTTTGTAAGTTTAGTTACCTTTCAGATCTGAATAAATTAAAGACGTGATTTGTAATGAGTTGGAAAATAGAATTTGAACCAAGTTGTATGCGATTGATGATGCAGATTCATGTCTAATTCTTGCGATAATTTGGTCATGTATGTCTTGGAATGATTGTGGTTTATTTGAACTTATCGTATCATGTGGAAATTGGTGATGAACTTATTATGATTTGGGGAACGAAACCATCATACCACATATAAGTTTGATAATCCTTTCATGATGTGTCATATGCAAGTTACATGTTTTATGTTAGTCAAGATCTATATATATATGTTCATATGCAAGATACATGTTTTATGTTAGACCCAAGTCAAGATCTATATATATATATATGTTCATATGCAAGTTTCATGTTCTGTGTTAGATCCAAAAATTAGATCTATATTTATATGCATGTTTATAAAGTGGATTCATGCAAGTTCATATGATCATTATTGTATCTAGTTCACATCTACATGTTAAAGTTAAACTTATACATGCTTTGGTAATGTACATGTCATGATTCTCCTAAATTATGCTAGTTTATAAACCAAGTTGTGTTCACCTATGCCTAGATCTACATGTTCACATGCTTAGGCTTATGCTAGTTCTATCCAATTTAATTGCAAGTTTCATGAGATACGTTAATTTAAATTTACGTGACATATGTTTGATTAAATGTTCCCTTCTTTTACCTCTTGTTTATAAATTGGGCTAATTTGCGGGCCCAATGACTTCATGTGATTAACGCGAACATACATAGGGGACAACGTTGGGAAAAACTTGGAAACTACATGTAATTGACATATTTGGCTCACAACCATGTAAATGGTATGACATTGAAATGGTATAATTTACATACCAAAAATTATGAATTTGATTTAAAAGGAAAGTGGGACATGACAATAAATTGTTGACAAATTTATATATAAGCATAAAATGATAAATATGTAAATTTAGAAAAGGCGAATATGCCTAACCCGAGGTTAGACTGAGTTGTGGTGTATAACTGTCCGGAACCGACCGGCACATCCAGTGAGCACAACAATACCTGTCTAATGTGGATGGTTAGTGCATTGAGCCCAAAAAGGACCCGAGATTAGACTGAGTTATGGTGTAAAACTGCCCGGAACCGACCGGCACATCCAGTGACCACAACAATATCTGTCTAATGTGAGTGGTTGGCGCTTTAATAAAGCTAAGTCAAGATTGGTAGGGTTAAGTAAATTAAGGAAACACTTAACCAATTCAACATGTTAACTAAACTGATGGGTGGGGTTAGGTAAACTTGGACACTTAACCAATTTAACATGTTGATTAGGAAACCCTAGTAACGGGGACCCATTTCAGCAGTAACCCACATAAATGTATCATGGTACCCTGAACTATGCAGGGTGGGGCACGATTACTGGGCTAATTATAAGCGGTCAAAACGTCGGCGGGTGGTGCGTCAGTGTAGGTTCCGATGGAGTATGGGCGTGCACGCACTCCGGAGTGGAAAAAGCAGGCACTGGGCATCAGTAGTCATACACTGTGCATCTTGAATCGTGTCGGGTTGCCACCATAGGATTTGATGCACCCCGTGGTGGGACCAGCACAGGTATCTACAGTCAAGCGGGGGCCGAATGACACATGTGATAAATGCATGCGAGTAGGAGTCGATCGATATAAGGGGATCATTTCACCATGAACACATGATGCTAGTTGGACAAGTATAAGTAGGTGCAGAGAATTAGACATGCGTGCGATGTATATTCGATTTATCCTGCCTTGTATAGTTTTATGTTAGTTTGTTGTTCTGGTACTGTCCTATTTTCAGTTTATTCCTATCATGACCTTTTTTCCTTATTCACACACTGAAAAGTCACTAGACTTACTCAGACTTATGCCTGACCCATTTTTCTTTCGCTCTCTTTTCTTCCGTTTCCCCTCCAGGTACCCAGGGAGGGAATAGCTCAGCTTAATTTGGACCATTCATCTTTCCAAGCTTGAAGACTTTGTAATGTATAGCTTGGAATCTCTTGCTTTTGGCTATGGCTTTGGATACACTACTACTTGGGGATGTATGCAGTTTATTTTGTTTTATACTTCTTTAGAAAATAATCAAGGCAAAAATTATGATGTAATGGTTTGGAAGTTGGTTTGAAACAGTTTGCTGTAATGCTTTGTTATGAACCACGTTTGAAATAAAGTTAGTTTTATTTTCCGCTGCTTATATATATATATCTGTCTTGTAAATTATCTGTGTCTTTTACCTATAATGGTCCACCAAAGTTAAGGCATTCCCTTTGTGAGTGACCTTAACGGAGGTGGGGTGTTTCACTTGGTATCAGAGCCAAGGGTTTACTAGATCAAATAAATTTTTTTGAAAACTATTTTTAAAAAGAAGTATAAAGAAGCATTTTTCAAGAAAAAGTGTTATTTTACTTTAAAAGGCATAATCCCCCAAAGCCATATGCACTATCTTCCTATCCTTTGTTTTGAATCTTTCCTTTTTCGTTTCAGCATGTCTGGGAATCTTAACCTTCCAGAGGGTGTACCGATACCTGGCTGGTTCAAGAGGTACCTAGAGGCTAGGGCTAACGACACAGGCCCGGTAGACATTCCTCCTCCCCCAGCTGCAGCGGTTCCTCCTCCTCCTCCTCCTCCTCCTTGTGCAAATGCTTTCTCAAAGATTTGTAGAGACCTTAGAGCCATGGGTGGAAAAAATTTCAATGAAACTGAATCATTTGTGGAAGAAAGAAACTAGCTCAAAGAAACTGAGGATTTGTTCGATATATTCGAAGTGGATGATAGACAGAAGATACAGTTGGTGGTGTGGTTGCTCAATGACGAAGCCTCCTATTGGTGGGAAGGTACCAACGCTGAAAGACCAATTGAAACTTGGATGGATTTTAGAATAATGTTTGAAATGAAATTCCTCTCACAAGCTCAACGAAGCCTTCAGATGGAGAAATTCTTAGCTCCTAAACAGGGAAGTATGACGGTCAAAGAATACGTTAACCAATTCAACCCGCTGGCCAGATTCAGACTAGATTTAGTGAACACTCCTTATAAGAAGGCTCTCCGTTTTGTTAAGGGACTAAATGAGATACTACACAGCCTAACTACGACCCACATACCCATGGGGGCGACTTATGAGAGACTGGTGAACATGGCATTGTTATACAAGGAAGACAAGGGCAAGAAAGAGGCAAAGGTGGAGGTGCCTCAAGACAAGAAAACGGAGGGGTCACAGAATAAGAAGACAGATTCAAAGGAAGGCGGGAAGAACAACAAACCCCGTGACAAGAGGAAGTGCAATTTCTGTGGCATTCCTGGACATCTGGTTAAGGACTGTAGGAAGAAGAAGAGGAAGATGTTCTTTCCATTGCGGCGAGACAGGACACATGGCTAAGGACTACCCAAGAAAGCAAGGGCAAGGGCTGGTTCTACTTCTGGAGGGCAGGTTCACACTCTCATAGCACCTCCGCAAGAACGAGGCAGAAATATTTCTGTTGATAGTTTAGTTTATCTTTTTGATCGTCCTGTTCGTACACTCTTTGATTCCGGCGCATCGCACTCTTTTATATCTACTGCTTTAGTTGAATCTCTACACCTAGACACCAGTATAGTAGAGGATCCCTTGGTTGTTTCAAATCCAATTGGGGGCTCAACTTATTTGTCAATGGTTTGTTTGGATTTGAAAATTTCTATACTAAGCGTTGGGTTTAGATGTAATGCCTATGTTTTGGCCTTCACGGGCTATGGGTTGATACTAGGCATGGATTGGCTATCCAGTAATGGTGCCGTCCTTGATTGTGAAAAGAGAGTGGTTAGACTCATGATTCGCCTTGGTAACACTCTCGAAATCTCTTGTAATCCCATGAACTCTGTTATGCTTAGTTATCTAGAATCTCTTGATGCGTCTGTTGAGAACTTGCAGTCTGTTAGAGTAGTCCGTGAATACTCGGATGTGTTTGAAGAGGTGAAGGGCTTACCTCCGAAGCAGGAGATAGACTTCGGCATATACCTCATTGATAATGCAAAACCCGTCGCCTTACCCTTTAGGAACATGGCTCCAAAGGAGCGGAAAGAGCTCAACAAGCAAGTTAAAGAGCTTCTAGAAAAGGGGTTTATAAGGCGGAGTATTTCTGAATGGGGTGCTCCAGTAGTGTTCGCAACTAAAGCGGACGGTTTGCTTTGCCTATGCGTTGATTATAGAGAGCTAAACAAGATGACCAAGAAAAATAGGCACCCACTCCCAAGAATAGACGACTTGTTCGATCAGCTTGTAGGTGCATCGGTTTTCTCCCAACTAGATCTGGCTACCGGGTTTCATCAGCTAAGAGTGGCTGAAGATAGCATTGATAAGACCGCGTTTAGAACTCAGGATGGTTTCTTCGAGTGGCTTGTCATGCCTTTCGGCTTGACAAATGCACCCGCTTATTTCGTCGATTTGATTAGCAGGGTGTTTAGGGAATTCCTCAATAAGTTTGTAGTGGTCTTCGTGGACGACATTTTGATTTTCTCGAAGAGTGAGGAAAAGCATGCCAAGCATCTAAAGGAAGTCATGGATACTCTTCGTGCACATCAGTTAAAAGCCAAATTCTCCAAATGCCACTTCTGGAGAGAAGAAGTAAGGTTTCTTGGACATGTGGTGTCCAAAGAGGGATTAGCTGTGGACCCAGCAAAAGTAGTTGTGGTGCAAGATTGGAAGGTCCCACAGAATGCAACCGAAGTCCGAAACTTTCTCGAGCTAGCAGGCTTTTATCGAATGTTTGTCAAGGACTTTGCGGAAATCTCAGCTCCATTTATAAGGTTGACGAAGAAGAACCTAACTTTCACTTGGGATTTGGATTGCGATATTGCTTTCCAACGCTTGAAAAGGGCTTTGACAACAGCCCCAGTTCTGACATTGCCTGATGGAAGCAAGATGTTTACAATATATACAGATGCATGCGGTACGGGACTAGGCGCTGTCTTGATGCAAGAAGGGAAGGTAGTAGCTTATGGTGGAAGACAGTTGAGAGTACATGAGAAAAACTACCCAACCCACGATCTTGAGTTGGCTGCCATCGTCTTTGCACTTAAGTCTTGACGCCATTATCTCCTAGGTGAGAAGTTTGAATTGTTCATTGACCATAAATCATTGAAGTACCTTTTCTCGCAGAAAGATCTCAACTTGAGGCAGCAAAGATAGATGGAGTTTCTTGCCTCATATGATTTTGAGATTTCCTATACTCCTGACAAGGGCAATGTAGTAGCAGACGCTTTGAGTAGAAAGAAGCTGACCCTAAGCCCTCTCTTTGTAGAAAGGAAAGGCTTGGAGTACATAGCCAACTTTGATTTTAGACCCTCTGTCGATCATGTGACTGGTTTGTTAGCATCGCTAGAGGTGCGGCCTACTCTTTTGGACCCAATAGGGACCACAAAACGTGAATACCCTCAGCTAGTTGATGTGATAGATAAGCTGAGTAGGGGTGAGACTTCTAGTCACCTCAATAGATACTCCATCGATGATAAGGGTTGGTTGAGGCGGGATGGAAGACTACGCGTCCCACAAGCAAGGGATTTGGTGAAGAGAGTTCTTCAAAAAGCACACCATTCCAAGTTGACCATACACCCCGGTGGAGACAAAATGTACAAAGACATCAAAAGGGTTTTCATTTGGAATGGCATGAAAGGGGATGTAGCTGAATTCGTTTCTAAGTGCATGATATGCCAACAAGTCAAGGCGGAGCAGAAGAAGCCTGGTGGTTTGCTTCATCCTCTAGAGGTCCCACAGTGGAAATGGGATAACATCTCGATGGACGTTATTGATGGTCTGCCTAGGTCAAGAAGAGGCAATACCAGTATTTGGGTAATAGTGGACAGGCTCACAAAAAGCGCTCACTTCATACCCGTTAAGAGTAGAAGGACTGCCTCATCCCTAGCATCCATATATCTTAAAGAGATAGTTCGACTCCATGGGATACCCTCCAACATAGTGAGTGACCGAGATCCTATCTTTACGAGCGAGTTTTGGAGGAGTTTGCAAGAAGCTTTAGGCACACAATTATGCTTAAGCACATCCTATCACCCCCAAACCGATGGTCAGACGGAAAGAGTGAACAGAGTATTAGAAGACCTCTTGAGACTATGCATTCTTGACTTTGGAGGTACATGGGAGAATCATCTTCCTTTGGTGGAATTCACTTACAACAATAACTACCAAGCCACCATAGGAATGGCACCTTTCGAGGCTTTATATGGAAGACCATGCCGATCACCAACTTGTTGGTGGGAGTCTACAGACAAGCTCATACTTGGACCAGACATGATCAGAGAAACTTCAGAGAAAGTGGACCTGATACGAAGAAGAATGAAGATTGCCCAAGATAGACAGAAGTCCTACGCAGACAAAAGAAGAACCTACCTTGAGTTTGAAGTTGGAGACAAGGTGTTCCTTAAAGTATCTCCTTTGAGGAAAGTCGTTCGCTTTGGATCCACAGGAAAGTTGGCACCAAGATTTGTAGGGCCATTTCCTATCATTGAGAAGATTGGGAAGATGGCTTGTAGAGTAGAGCTGCCCGAAAGATTAGCTAGAGTTCATATTGTCCTTCATGTTTCTCACCTACGAAATTGCTTACATGAGTCTGCGGAAGTGGTGGAGCCAAGCATATTAGAGGAAGTAGAAGTAGAACGAGAGGCGACTGTGAGAAGAGTTCCAACTCGTATCTTGGGTACAAAAGTAAAAAAGCTACGCAACCGCGAAGTCAAACTTGTTAAAGTTCAATAAAGTGACGTTGAGGAAGACGCGACTTGGGAGACTGATGCCAAGATACGCGCAGCCTACCCTTTTCGTTTTGAGGGTAGATCTTTGATCTCTTTTTCGTTAAGTTTATTCATGCTCGTATCTATCCTTTTTGAGTATATTTTCTCAGTGCTATCTTGATCCTTAGGTAGAAACCAATGGGTGTAAACATGTATTTTAAACATGTTATGATTGATGGTTGCAAGTGGTTGCTCGTGGATGCATATACACACATTAGGTGTTAGATCGGCTCAGTCACTTTCATATTGCATATGCATATATGTATTTGTATATGATTGAAACTTGATGTGTTATCATGTGGATGTTGCATTCGTATGAATGATTGTGCACTCATGTAGAAAGTATGATTAGGGAAGATTGCATACATAATGGACACATGACACTGGCATAAGTTGCATTAAGGAGGTCAACTGAATCAGTAGACCGCTTGATTTTGCATTAGATAAGGAAATGTACACACATTACGCATATGATCATGAAGCATTAGAAGTCTTTCAAGGACAATGGATGCCTGCGTTTGATGGTTGAGTAGATGGACGATTGGATGGTAGGATATACGTTCTTCTTGACTTGAAGATTTCGGGGACGAAATCCTTTAAGGAGGGGAGAATGTAACACCCCATGATTTTAAATATCAATATTAACGAATTTAAAGAATACTTAATTTCAAATGTGAGAATTAAGGGAAACGGGTTATGCCATTGCGTTCGTCTCAGAATTCTGCTTGAGATAGAGTCCGAGTTTGTGTAAAACGGACACCGTATGAAGAAGATATGGACGAACGAAGTTAGGCAGAAAACCGGAAGTCGACCAGAATGCACTGGCGCATTTTACAATTGCGCCCATGTCGGGCTAAAGACCTGTACAGATTTCTGGAGTGTTCTGGTCCAAACAGTGAGTCATTGCTGAGTCATTAGGGATGAGGTGTTATCCTATTTTGACTGGATGGTTTTGATTGCTTCTAGGGTTAATATGACGGCTCTAAATTAATTAAAACTCTATATAAGAAACCTAACTCTCAACCTAAAATCACACTAATTCATTCCAAGAGCCGCCATGTCGTCAATGGTGAACCTAGGGCTGTAAACTCAAAGGCAAGGTAGAAGCAACATCAAAATCAAATTAAATCTAATCTAATTCAACTAAGAGAATTCAATGATCTACATCTAATGCGAGCAATTCAGTTTCAGAATACAGATCCCAGAACTCAAGAATTCCTTTTTGTTTGTAAGTATAGTTACCTTTCAGATGTGAATAAATTAAAGACGCGATTTGTAATGAGTTGGAAAATAGAATTTGAACCAAGTTGTATGTGATTGATGATGCGGATTCATGTCTAATTCTTGCGTTAATTTAGTCATGTATATATTGGAATGATTGTGGTTTATATGAACTTATCGTATCATGTGGAAATTGGTGATGAACTTATTATGATTTGGGGAACGAAACCATCATACCATATATAAGTTTGACAATCCTTTCATGATGTGTCATATGCAAGTTACATGTTTTCATGTTCTGTGTTAGTTAGATCTATATTCATATGCATGTTTATAAAGTGGATTCATGCAAGTTCATATGATCACTATTGTTAGATCTAGTTCACATCTACATGTTAAAGTTAAACTTATACATGCTTTGGTAATGTACATGTCATGATTCTCCTAAATTATGCTAGTTTATAAACTAAGTTGTGTTCACCTATGCCTAGATCTACATGTTCACATTCTTAGGCTTATGCTAGTTCTATCCAATTTAATTGCAAGTTTCATGAGACATGTTAATTTAAATTTACGTGACATATGTTTGATTAAATGTTCCCTTCTTTTACCTCTTGTTTATAAATTGGACTAATTTGCGGGCCCAATGACTTCATGTGATTAACGCGAACGTACAACGGGGGTAACGTTGGGAAAAACTTGGAAACTACATGTAATTGACATATTTGGCTCATAACCATGTAATGGTATGACATTGAAATGGTATAATTTACATACCAAAAATTATGAATTTGATTTAAAAGGAAAGTGGGCCATGACAATAAATTATTGACAAATTTACATATAAGCATAAAAGGATAAATATGTAAATTTAGAAAAGGCGAATATGGTTAACCCGAGGTTAGACTGAGTTGTGGTGTAAAACTGTCCGGAACCGACCGGCACATCCAGTAACCACAACAATACCTGTCTAATGTGGGTGGTTAGTGCATTGGGCCCAAAAAGGACCCGAGGTTAGACTAAGTTGTGGTGTAAAACTGCCCGAAACCGACCGGCACATCCAGTGACCACAACGATACCTGTCTAATGTGAGTGGTTGGTGCTTTAATAAAGCTAAGTCAAGATTGGTAGGGTTAAGTCAATTAAGGAAACACTTAACCAATTCAAAATGTTAACTAAACTGATGGGTGGGGTTAGGTAAACTTGGACACTTAACCAATTTAACATATTGATTAGGAAACCCTAGTAACCGGGACCCATTTCAGCAGTAACCCACATAGATGTATCATGGGACCCTGAACTAGGCAGGGTGGGGCACAATTACTGGGCTGATTATAAGCGGTCAAAACGTCGGCGGTTGGTGAGTCGGTGTAGGTTCCGATGGAGTATGGGCGTGCACGTACTCCGGAGTGGAAAAAGCAGGCACTGGGCATCAGTAGTCATACACTGTGCATCTTGAATCGTGTCGGGTTGCCACCATAGGATTTGATACACCCCGTGGTAGGACCAACAAAGGTATCTACAGTCAAGCGAGGGCCGAATGACACATGTGATAAATGCATGCAAGCAGGAGCCGATCGATATAAGGGGATTATTTCACCATGAACACGTGGTGCTAGTTGGACAAGTATAAGTAGGTGCAGAGAATTAGACATGGATGCGATGTATATTCGGTTTATCCTGCCTTGTATAGTTTATTCCTATCATGACCTTTTCCTTATTCACACACTGAAAAGTCACTGGACTTACTCAGACTTATATCTGACCCATTTTTCTTTCGCTCTCTTTTCTTCCGTTTCCCCCCCGGTACCCTGGGAAGGAATAGCTCAGCTTAATTTGGACTGTTCATCTTTCCAAGTTTGAAGACTCTGTGATGTATATCTTGGAATCTCTTGCTTTTGGCTATGGCTTTGGATACACTACTACTTGGGGATTTATGCAGTTTTATTTTGTTTTATGCTTCTTTAGAAAATAATTAAGATAGAAATTATGATGTAATGGTTTGGAAGTTGGTTTGAAATAGTTTGCTGTAATGCTTTGTTATGAACCACGTTTGAAATAAAGTTAGTTTTATTTTCCGCTGCTTATATATATCTGTCTTGTAAATTATTTGTGTATTTTACATATAATGCTCCACCAAATTTAAGGCATTCCCTTTGTGAGTGACCTTAACGGAGGTAGGGTGTTTCAGAAGTTGTAGTTCCTAAACAAAGAAGATTTAAATTAGAAAAATAAGAACAAGGAAATGTGAGAAAGAATGAAAAATGTTGTCCAATCAACGGTATGATCTCATCTAAGTCACTTGGAAATATGGGAGAGCCTACGTCGAACGTGCTAGAACTCAGTGGCAGTCCTTTAGAACCAGAAAATTGGATAGGAGGTTGCCCCAGTATCTTCTGCCCCCGGGGGATCAAGCCATGTTGACGAAGCTTATCGGCGGTTAAAAGGAATGACCGACACATATGCTCCACCAGTGCTTTGAAGATAACCTCGACAGCCTGGGCTTCTTCCTTCGATAAAGCTATATCTTTAGAAGGGGCTCTGTGATAATAGGAGGATACAGATAAAAGAAAGCTACAAATGAAAAACAATTACTTTCTGAAACAAGAAGCATACCATGATCAACAAATTTTTCTGATATACCAGGAGGGCATCTAACAAGAAAAAACTGATCTTTCCAAAACTTAGTTTTGCTAATACTATCGCTAATCAGTTTCCTTATGGGATTAGCCCTCCATATTGGCGACTCCGAACTTCTGGAAAATCGGACCATATAACGAATGAGTTTGGGGCTTAAAGAATCTTGACCTGATGCAAGCGCTGAAGCTTCCAAGCACAAAAGAGTTGTGTATGTGTTGGATGAGAGTTGAATAGGAGCAACTTCCAAATTACATAAAAGCTCATGCAAAAAAGGTGGGAAAGGAAGAAAGCCTCCGTGCTAGATATGGATCGCTGAATACACAAAATACCCTTCTGGCGGATTTCGGTAGAAATCTGGAGAAGAAGCTACAATGGCATCAATACTTGATATACTGAAACTGTCTAATATAGCCTTAACTGAATTTTGGGGAAATGATTGAGGACGGTCTTGGAGCAAATTATTTCCTAACAATGCAATTTGCATACATTCTTCTTACATAAATACATGCTAGACACCTGTAAATAAATTAAGTATCATTATATCTTGTTAACATAAAAGTTCAATTTGTCAAAAGACAAACTGAACCCAGATATTGAACATAAAAAGGATTACATATAATGTACATTCGTTTGTGGACAACTAAGCTTTTGGTTACAAGGAAAGCATATACCTAACATCGAAATTCAAATGATGGGAAGCGCGCATCTAAAACATCACTAATATTCCAGTGAGAATTCCGTCTGAACCAGATAATTCAACATTATCTCCAAAAACTTAGTTAGACTCCAAAAATTCGATATGATCTAACGCAATAAAAAAATGTCTCAAACATTATGCTAGCAGGACTTACCGACACCCCTCAAACGAAAGCTAGAAAAAAAAAGATTGATATCGGTTAGTCAGGGAGCATATTGGATTAGCCCTAATTATGTTGGAATCATTTCACATCGATAGCATGGAATCCTAGCTAATGAGAAAGTTGATTTCTTCCTGCGTATTTTGTTTTGTGTACCGCACTTCCTAAAAAAGAGTAATCTATGAAATAGGTGGCCTCTTATGCTGGACATTAATCACGGTGAAAGTGATTGTTATTGCTTAAACCCATTTTTACGTTTAACGTAATCTTAGTTGCTGCCCAAATCAATTTTAGTACATGATTAAGATTACAACTTATATAGTAGGAATAAAGATACTCACAAAGAATCAAGCTTTGATTTTTGAAGAGAAAATTTGAGTAGCTTTTTAAAAAAAGGGGAACGGTAATCTTGCTTGAAAATTTGATTTGCAGGTGAAAGGCGGAAATGAAGGAGAAGAAGAAACAGAATCACAGAAGAATTCTCCGAAAGAAAACGACAAACACTAAAGAGAACTCAAAAGCTACAGAATACTGACGGGTTGTATCCGGTAGGGGGTTCTATAACGAAAGGCCGTCTAACTTAGAAGCTAAGAAAAAGGAAGACAAAAGCTCCGCCAGTCAAAACCCAGAAAGACGGAAGGGCTGTGGGTATTAACCTGCTTAACCCCAATACATCAGAAGATAAAGGCATGAAGAATACCATGCTGAAAGTATATGGGGATTATCCGGAACCAGCTTCCGAAACATCCACTACATAAACACTAAAAGGCCACAGTGATAAACCACAAACAAATCATCGGGAGCTACCTTCCGGAAGACCAAGCTATATTCGAAGGCTCCACTAGAAGGCAAACCGGAACCCTAAAGGGGATACAAGTAACACCCCACACCCGCTACGGTCACTCACTAAGGGAATGCCATAACATCGGTGGAGTATTTTAAGTGAATATAGAACAGAAAAATTACAACAAGACAGATATAAGTAATACTTGAGAATTTAAAACATCATTTCATTTCAGCGGAAAGTAAAACATGTTCGGTTACACCAAAACCATAAATAAGAGTCAAGTACATAATATCCATCCTGATAAAAACCAAAGTACATAATCCCACTACATAACCTAATAGCCATAATAGAAAAGATAAACTGAGCTTTACATCCAAGGTCCAAGCTCCAAAAGATAGATAAAGCAGTCTGATCAAAGCCCACTAGTGCTAGGCCCACTCTGAAAACCTGAGGGTAGGGAAAAAGATAAAGAAACAACGGGGTCAGACATAAGTCTGAGTGAGTCCTATAACCCTAACAATACAATCATTAAAGTAATTAGGGTATGATATAAGCAAGGTACGGTACCTCTGGGGATAATGACTACACTAAGTAGCCCACTAAACACAGGATGTACTAAGATAACCGGGAAGACGCATTTATCCACCCAAGGATAATTACTAGATTGCACCACCCCAGATCTACCCACCCAAGGGTAATTCCTACACTGCACCACACCAGTTCTACCCACCCAAGGGTAATTCCTACTTAAAGGTTGATCCCACTAAGTGTACTTAGTAATTTTACCCAGTAGTTTCGTGTACCCCTAGCTGACTACATGGGTGCCGTCTGCCCCTATCTCCACTAGGTGTACCCACTACCCCCAAGCGATCGGCTCCCTACCGTAGATACCCGTGCTGGCCCCACAGTGGGGTGTATCACTCCCCATACTGGCAACCCGATAATCAATGGTGCACGGCTTATACCTACACGATGCAACAACGTCTTACCTACCAGCCCGGGTCCACACACGCATATGAAACCCGTTGGACTCGCGTTGCCACCGCTACCCCGTTTTGGCCTCTTATAGTCAAGCCCAATATGCGTGTCCCGTCCTCGACCTGGGTCGAGCCCACAAAGATACGTTTGGGATATTGGTTGAAATGGGCCCCCACAAGCTACTACTTAAGCCTGCCATTTTATCTAGTGAATCCCACTTAACCCGTTAACCATGTCCACCTACATGTTACAAATTTTTGGTTAAGTCTTTTAATCATATTTTAATTGCCACTTAAGGCCCCCACAAGCTACTACTTAAGCTTGTCATTTAATTATATTTCAATTGCCACTTAAGGCCCCCTCAAGCTACTACTCAAGCTTGTCATTATATTTAAATTGCCACTTAAGGCCCCCACAAGCTACTACTTAAGCTTGTCATTATATTTAAATTGCCACTTAAGGCCCCCACAAGCTACTACTTAAGCTTGTTATTTAATTATATTTCAATTGCCACTTAAGGCCCCCACAAGCTACTACTTAAGCTTGTTATTTAATTATATTTCAATTGCCACTTAAGGCACCCACTAGATTTCCACATGCCACCCAAGGCACTTACTTGATTCCCACATGCCACCCAAGGCACTTACTTAACCCTTTAATCATGTTTAATTACATGTTCCACTTTGGTTAAGTATTCTAATCGTATTTTCTATTGCCACCCAAGGCAACCCACTAGTTTCCTCATGCCACCCAAGGCACCCCCACTAGTTACTACATGCCACCCAAGGCACCCACTTAACCCCTCATGGCCCTCTACATGCTAATTTGGTTAAGTGTTTCTTAATTAATTAAGATCGTAACCTTTGTAAAGACCCCTCACATTAGACTATCTTTTATGGCAGCTGGATATGCCGGTTGGTTCCGGGCAGCCTTACACCATAACAGAGTCTAACCTCGTGTCTTTACACTTGTCAAGTATTTAGTTCATGACTAAGACCTCTCACATTGGGCCAATCATTTGTAGCCGCTGGATTTGCCGGTCGGTTCCGGGCAGTCTTATGCTACAAAAGGGTCCAACCTCGTGTCTTAGTAGATTAATTACACCTAATTAATCACCCCCATAATTTGTATTAATTACCCCTAATTAATTAAAAATATTTAAGAATATGGGTAGACCTAACTCAATAGGTAAATTCCCAATTCCATAATATGGGTAGACCTAACTTAATAGGTAAATTTCCAATTATGTCCATCCACTTTACGGTATGTTTAATCATACCCACTTCACACTATTTTTATGTGTTCATTAATTTTTACCCCATCGTCCCCACGTAAATACGCTAACATGACATACTTCAAAAGAGAAGATTCATCATACACACAATGGGTTCAACTTAGCATATCATTAGCATTATCATGGGTTTAAAAGGTGTCAACTTGTATATATGACCATAAACCCAACTTGCATAAATAACCAACCCAAACTTGCATGAATCACATATGTCATAAAGGTGGTAACTTGCTTAAATGTTCATGTCATAGACCTATCATAAAGGTGTCAACTTGCATAAATTATGCATATCATAAAAAGAGACAAACTTGCATATGAACTTGCATCATAACTTGCATATGAACTTGCATCATAACTTGCATATGAACTTGCATAACACGCCATGCTTAAAGGCAAACTTGCATACATTATGCATATCATAAAAAGAGACAAACTTGCATATGAACTTGCATTATAACTTGCATAAAACCAAACACTTAGCATGCATACAACCAAATACTTAGCATGCATAAAACCAAATACATAACTTGCATAACATGTTACATATAAACTTGCATATAATCTCACATATAGCTTGCATAACATGTTACATATGCATAAGTGTTCAACATAGTGTTTTGCATGGCGAGCATCATAAAACATAGCATTAAACTTGTATATAGCATGAAACTTGCAAAACACACAACATACACTATACTAAACTTGCATAAGCACATTTATCCACAAACATAGCCATATCTTATCATATCCTACCATAATCAATTTAACAATTGATTATTAAGGCTATAGGAACTCACCCCTAAACTCCCATAAGCAAACCCTTGCCAAAAATCACCCAAAAACTCTAGCCTTGAACATAAAGCTTGCAAATTGATGATGAATGCAAGCTAAAGATCACTCATACAACTTAAAGATGCTTGTATGAACATGAAAGCCTTCATAGAAATAGTTTTATAAGAGGATGGAGGCTAGGGCTTTGAGTGGAGGCCATGATCATAGAAAATTTTGGCATAGTTTAGTTAGGAGATAGGATTATGATCATTTAGGGCTAGCTTAGGGTCTTATTTATAGGATTAGGATGTGTTTTGGACCCTTAGATTAACCCTAGGTTAGTTTAGGACCATCAGATCTCGGAAGCTTCCAGAAACCAGCCCCAAAACACAGCCGAAACACTAAAATGGTGCACCAGGCCAAACTGGCCGGGCACCCCCTGTCGACACCCAAGTCGACAGGGCTGTCGACTTGGTCCTAGCCAAGTCGACTGCCCAGTCGACAGGGCTGTCGACTTGGGTAGCTAGGCGAGAATTTTCCCACCTGCGCCCAATGGCCCCAATTTTGAAATTTGAACCTGAATTTTAAATCTGTTTTGAACTTTGAATTTTTTGTAAACTTCATTGGGCCATAACCGGGCCATACGGACTCCGATTTTCGAAAACTCGGACTCTATTTCGCGTATTTTTCCGAGTCGAACGCAATGACGCAGCCCGTTTCCCCCAATTCTCACATCTGAGATTATTTATTCTGTAATTAGTGAATTTTAGCATTAACCGAAATTCGGGGTGTTACATTCTCCCCTCCTTAAAGGATTTCGTCCCCGAAATCTCTAAGCTAAGGAGAATGCATATCCTATCCTCCAAACAACCATCTACTCAATCCATCAAACACGGGCATCCATTGTCCTTAAAACAATTTCTAATGATGTATGAGCAATATGCAAAAAGTGTGTGTATATGTTCCCTATCTAATGTATGAACATATGCAAACCATGATAGTGCCATGCATCCAATATGTATGCGAAAGATCCCTATCGACACATACTATTTCTACATGAGTGCACAATCATTCACCAAAATGCATCATCCATGTGATAACACAATCATTATACATCCATAAATATAGCTACCTACACACAATTATATGCAATATGCAATATGAAGTGATTGCGCCGATCTAGTGTCTAGAGTGTGTGTATATGCATCCACGAGCAACCACTATCAACCACTTGCATCCACATGCATCCATCAAACATAACATGTCTCAAACACATGTTTCAATCATAGGTTTACCCTATCTAAAGGTCAAAGGTACTAATGAGAGGACATACTAAAGATAAGATGAGCACTGGACAAACGATAAAGGAGATGTTTAAAGGACATACCCTCAAAAAGGAATGAGTATAACGAACGCATCTTCGCTTCTGTCTCCCAGGTAGCATTGCTCTCACCTTCTCCCCTTTTCACTTTGACTAGTCGAACCTCTCTGTTTCTCAACTTCCTAATCTCTGACCCAAGGATGCGGGTAGGATCTCGTCGAATAATCACATCACGCTCTACCTTTACTTCTTTAAGCAAGCTCGGCTCTACCGCCTCTGCGGTCTCATGTAGGCACCTCCTCACATGGAATACGCCGTGTTCCCTATGCAACCGAACTATCTCTCGAATATAAACTGAAGCTAGACATGGAACAGTCCTCTTGCTCTTCACGGGTATGAAATGGGCACTCTTAGTAAGTCTATCTACCACAAACCCGTATTACCCTTCCTTGATTTCGGTAATCCATCGAGACACTATCCCACTTCCATAGTGGAACCTCCAAATGGGTGAAGCAACCCACCGGGTTTCTTCTGCTCCGCTTTCATTTGCTAGCACACCAAGCATCTAGCGACATACTCGGCCACATCTTTCTTCATACCGGCCCAAAAAGAAAACTCGCTTCATGTCTTGGTACATCTTGTCCCCACCGGGATGAATGGTCATCTTCGACCGATGTGCATTATCCAGTATAGCCTTCCTCAAACCCTCGTCTTGCGGTACACAAAGTCTACCGTCTTTACGCAACCACCCCTTACCATCTAGGGTGTACCTACTCAAATGGTTGGACGACTCCCCCTCCTCATGAGCTTCTCTACTAACTCAACCAACTGTGGGTCGTCCCGCTGTGCTCCACCAACATGCCCCAAAAGAGTAGGCCTAACCTCCAAGGAGGCTAGCAAACTGGGTACAAAGTCAACGGAAGGTCTAAAGTCAAACATAGAAATAAACTCTAAGCTTCGCCATTCCACGAACAACGGACTCAAAGACAACCTTTTTCTGCTTAAGGCGTCTGCCACCACGTTACCCTTGCCAGGGGTATACGCTATCTCAAACTCATAGGATGCTAAGAATTCCATCCACCTTTGTTGTCTTAAGACAATGTGCTCAAAGAGTCTCCAACACTTCCCTAAGATGTAGGGCATGCTTTTCTCCACTTCTAGAGAAAATCAGGATATTCTCCCATGCAAAATCGTCACAACTATCCATCTCTCACGCAGACCACCCTAGTCGAACTCGACATCCCCCAAATGCAAGCCCCAAAGGCCTAAACCAATATCAGACAAACACCCAAGGGATGCCTCCTTCGAATTCAGACGACCTACGTGAGATGATACTAGTAAAAATGGCTAAATAATTAAGCCCTTGTCCAACTCTGGATGTCCTCGCCAGTCTCGCTCCGAAACCACCGTTTACCCTATAACTGGCTTTGCTCAACCTATTGAGCACATACGAAAACTTATTTCGCCCCTAGAAAAGACCAAGATGTCATTTACAAAGACCATCACGAACTTATTTAGGTACTCCCTGAATACCCTTCTCATCAAATCAACAAAGTTTGCGGGGGCGTTCGTCAAACCAAATGGCATCACCAGCCACTCATAAAAAAAATCGTCCGGAGTCCTAAAGGCAGTCTTCTCTTATACTATCCTCAGCCACTCTCAACCGATGAAACCCCGTGGCTAAGTCCTAATACGAAAACACTGAGGCGCCAACCATCTGATCAAAGAGATCATCAATCCTCGGCAATGGGTGTCTATTCTTCTTTGTTATCTTGTTAAACTCCCTATAACCTACACAAAGTCTGAGGGACCCATCCGCCTTCGTAGCAAAAACTACTGAAGCACCCCACTTCGATATACTTCGTCTTATGAACCCCTTCTCAAGCAAATCGCCTACTTGCTTATGGAGTTCCCTCCTCTCACGAGGAGCCATGTGGCACCCTGGCCAAGATACTGGTTTGGCATTGTCTACCAGATATATTCGGAAGTCAATATCCCGCTCCGGAGGTAAGCCCTTCACTTCCTCAAACACATCCAAGTATTCCCGGACCACTCTAACAGATCGCAAACTCTCGACCGACTTGTCAAGCGATTCTAGATAACTTAGCATAACAGATTCCATGGGATTACAAGAGATCTCGGGAGTGTTACCCAAGCGGGTCATAAGCCTAACAACTCTCCCTTCAAAATCAAGAACGGCACCCCTACTGGATAACCAGTCCATGCCCAAAACTAACCCATAGCCCGTGAAGCCCAAAAAGCATCACATCTAAACTCAACGCTAAGTATAGCAACTTTCAATCCCCAACACATCATAGATCCCCAATTGGGTTTGAAACAACTAAGGGATCATCTACTAACTGGTGTCTAAGTGCAGTGACTCAACTAACAATGATGAGATAAACGAACTCGATGCGTCAGAATCAAATAAAGTTCGAATCGGATAATAAAGAAATCCAAATTCCAATCTAGACGGTCCTATCCCCATCTGGTATCCTAGTCGTGAGGGAATACAACTACCCTCCAGGAGATTCCGTACCTTGCCCTTGCCTCTTTGGACAATCCTAATAAGGTGTCCTATTCCTCCCAAAAGGATAACTACTCGCCTTCGTCTTCCCATTCTTCACTCGTAACCTCCCACCAATGAGGTTTCATCCTTCATTAACCAAACAACTATTTGAGCCTTCCTCCCATCGTCTATCCAATAGGTACCTACCAGTCCTCCTCCTTCTTGAACCAACTTCTAATCTGACTAATGTCTAAGTCCCTTGAAGTGGTTTTCCATTCTTATCTATCTTAGAAATATCATCTATACACGGAGGGGAAACTCAAAACGAGAGAGGAAGAGATTCAAAACGGAGAATTCGAAAGATATAGATACGGCTATTGGGGATTATGCTTTTCTTTCAAAAACTTTTCTCTTAAAAGACATGTTTTTGAAAATACTCCTTTCAAAAATATTCTTAGAAAATGGTTTTTCTAAAAATTTTATCTGTTCTGGTAACATGGCTCTGATACCACGTGTAACACCCCACACCCGCTACGACCACTCACTAAGGGAATGCCATAACATCGGTGGAGTATTTTAAGTGAATATAGAACAGAAAAATTACAACAAGAGAGATATAAGTAATACTTGAGAATTTAAAACATCATTTCATTTCAGCGGAAAGTAAAACATGTTCGGTTACACCAAAACCATAAATAAGAGTCAAGTACATAATATCCATCCTGATAAAAACAAAAGTACATAATCCCACTACATAACCTAATAGCCATAATAGAAAAGATAAACTGAGCTTTACATCCAAGGTCCAAGCTCCAAAAGATAGATAAAGTAGTCTGATCAAAGCCCACTAGTGCTAGGCCCACTCTGAAAACCTGAGGGTTGGGAAAAAGATAAAGAAACAACGGGGTCAGACATAAGTCTGAGTGAGTCCTATAACCCTAACAATACAATCATTAAAGTAATTAGGGTATGATATAAGCAAGGTATGGTACCTCTGGGGATAATGACTACACTAAGTAGCCCACTAAACACAGGATGTACTAAGATAACCGGAAAGACGCATTTATCCACCCAAGGATAATTACTAGATTGCACCACCCCAGATCTACCCACCCAAGGGTAATTCCTACACTGCACCACACCAGTTCTACCCACCCAAGGGTAATTCCTACTTAAAGGTTGATCCCACTAAGTGTACTTAGTAATTTTACCCAGTAGTTTCGTGTATCCCTAGCTGACTACATAGGTGCCGCCTGCCCCTATCTCCACTAGGTGTACCCACTACCCCCAAGCTATCGGCTCCCTACCGTAGATACCCGTGCTGGCCCCACAGTGGGGTGTATCACTCCCCATAGTGGCAACCCGATAATCAATGGTGCACGGCTTATACCTACACGATGCAACAACGTCTTACCTACCAGCCCGGGTCCACACACGCATATGAAACCCGTTGGACTCGCGTTGCCACCGCTACCCCGTTTTGGCCTCTTATAGTCAAGCCCAATATGCGTGTCCCGTCCTCGACCTGGGTCGAGCCCACAAAGATACGTTTGGGATATTGGTTGAAATGGGCCCCCACAAGCTACTACTTAAGCCTGCCATTTTATCTAGTGAATCCCACTTAACCCGTTAACCATGTCCACCTAAATGTTACAAATTTTTGGTTAAGTCTTTTAATCATATTTTAATTGCCACTTAAGGCCCCCACAAGCTACTACTTAAGCTTGTCATTTAATTATATTTCAATTGCCACTTAAGGCCCCCTCAAGCTACTACTCAAGCTTGTCATTATATTTAAATTGCCACTTAAGGCCCCCACAAGCTACTACTTAAGCTTGTCATTATATTTAAATTGCCACTTAAGGCCCCCACAAGCTACTACTTAAGCTTGTTATTTAATTATATTTCAATTGCCACTTAAGGCCCCCACAAGCTACTACTTAAGCTTGTTATTTAATTATATTTCAATTGCCACTTAAGGCACCCACTAGATTTCCACATGCCACCCAAGGCACTTACTTGATTCCCATATGCCACCCAAGGCACTTACTTAACCCTTTAATCATGTTTAATTACATGTTCCACTTTGGTTAAGTATTCTAATCGTATTTTCTGTTGCCACCCAAGGCAACCCACTAGTTTCCTCATGCCACCCAAGGCACCCCCACTAGTTACTACATGCCACCCAAGGCACCCACTTAACCCCTCATGCCCCTCTACAAGCTAATTTGGTTAAGTGTTTCTTAATTAATTAAGGTCGTAACCTTTGTAAAGACCTCTCACATTAGACTGTCTTTTATGGCAGCTGGATATGCCGGTTGGTTCCGGGCAGCCTTACACCATAACAAAGTCTAACCTCGCGTCTTTACACTTGTTACGTATTTAGTTTATGACTAAGACCTCTCACATTGGGCCAATCATTAGTAGCCGCTGGATTTGCCGGTCGGTTCCGGGCAGTCTTATGCTACAAAAGGGTCCAACCTCGTGTCTTAGTAGATTAATTACACCTAATTAATCACCCCCATAATTTGTATTAATTACCCCTAATTAATTAAAAATATTTAAGAATATGGGTAGACCTGACTCAATAGGTAAATTCCCAATTCCATAATATGGGTAGACCTAACTTAATAGGTAAATACCCAATTATGTCCATCCACTTTACGGTATGTTTAATCATACCCAATTCACACAATTTTTATGTGTTCATTAATTTTTACCCCATCGTCCCCACGTAAATACGCTAAAATGACATACTTCAAAAGAGAAGATTCATCATACACACAATGGGTTCAACTTAGCATATCATTAGCATTATCATGGGTTTAAAAGGTGTCAACTTGTATATATGACCATAAACCCAACTTGCATAAATAACCAACCCAAACTTGCATGAATCACGTATGTCATAAAGGTGGTAACTTGCTTAAATGTTCATGTCATAGACCTATCATAAAGGTGTCAATTTGCATAAATTATGCATATCACAAAAAGAGACAAACTTGCATATGAACTTGCATCATAACTTGCATATGAACTTACATCATAACTTGCATATGAACTTGCATCATAACTTGCATATGAACTTGCATCATAACTTGCATATGAACTTGCATAACACGCCATGCTTAAAGGCAAACTTGCATACATTATGCATATCATAAAAAGAGACAAATTTGCATATGAACTTGCATCATAACTTGCATAAAACCAAACACTTAGCATGCATACAACCAAATACTTAGCATGCATAAAACCAAATACATAACTTGCATAACATGTTACATATAAACTTGCATATAATCTCACATATAGCTTGCATAACATGTTACATATGCATAAGTGTTCAACATAGTGTTTTGCATGGTGAGCATCACAAAACATAGCATTAAACTTGCATATAGCATGAAACTTGCAAAACACACAACATACACTATACTAAACTTGCATAAGCACATTTATCCACAAACATAGCCATATCTTATCATATCCTACCATAATCAATTTAACAATTGATTATTAAGGCTATAGGAACTCACCCCTAAACTCCCATAAGCAAACCCTTGCCAAAAATCACCCAAAAACTCTAGCCTTGAACATAAAGCTTGCAACTTGATGATGAATGCAAGCTAATGATCACTCATACAACTTAAAGATGCTTGTATGAACATGAAAGCCTTCATAGAAATAGTTTTATAAGAGGATAGAGGCTAGGGCTTTGAGTGGAGGCCATGGTCATAGAAAATTTTGGCATAGTTTAGTTAGGAGATAGGATTATGATCATTTAGGGCTAGCTTAGGGTCTTATTTATAGGATTAGGATGTGTTTTGGACCCTTAGATTAACCCTAGGTTAGTTTAGGACCATCAGATCTCGGAAGCTTCCAGAAACCAGCCCCAAAACACAGCCCAAACACTAAAATGGTGCTCCAGGCCAAACTGGCCGGGCACCCCCTGTCGACACCCAAGTCGATAGGGCTGTCGACTTGGTCCTAGCCAAGTCGACTGCCCAGTCGACAGGGCTATCGACTTGGGTAGCTAGGCGGGAATTTTCCCACCTGCGCCCAATGGCCCCAATTTTGAATTTTGAACCTGAATTTTAAATCTGTTTTGAACTTTGAATTTTCTGTAAACTTCATT
Source organism: Allium sativum (assembly GCA_030737875.1). Classification (NCBI taxonomy): domain Eukaryota; kingdom Viridiplantae; phylum Streptophyta; class Magnoliopsida; order Asparagales; family Amaryllidaceae; genus Allium; species Allium sativum. The sequence continues at coordinate 746,849,127 of CM060921.1, forward strand.
GGGCCATAACTGGGCCATACGGACTCCGATTTTCGAAAACTCGGACTCTATTTCGCTTATTTTTCCGAGACTAACGCAATGACGCAGCCCGTTTCCCCCAATTCTCACATCTGAGATTATTTATTCTGTAATTAGTGAATTTTAGCATTAATCGAAATTCGGGGTGTTACAATACATTCCATCCATAATTATCTGCTCGGCACCGACACTGACAGGGGTTCTGAACCGACATCTTTCTACATACATCACGAGGGCAAGCTCCTCAAAGTATTCGTGTGAAAACCGGAAGCCTACACCTGAAAGCCACAACGGGGAGCACAAATGTCTTCCAAAAGCCATTTACATCGACAAACTCATATCAATCTCGAAGAAGCTTCAATTGACCGGGACCCTCATTCCGGAAGCTATAATTAGCACTGCAAAGGCGAACAAAAGCTAAACATCCGAGACCAAGGAGAAAAGTGGCCGACAGAGGCTTCTGCAAGCCCAATAGCCCAACAACATAAGGGGCCCCGAATTCTCTATAAATAAGACCCCTGGGGACACATTTTGAGGACGATTTTCTCGTTCTTATTCTTGTATTTCTTTTTCACTAGAGTAAACCCTAATTCTTAGATCGATTTGGTGTTTTCTTCTATTCTATTCATGTATTCTAAATCAAAGATCAATAAAGTGTGAATCAATAATTAGAGAATTTCCTTATGTGTTTGCTATGTGATTTCTCGATCATTGCTGCCGCAACTTACTGTTTTCTTTTTTCATGTATATGAACCTATATCCAAACCTTTCCGCAGGCCAAGTGAAACACCTCCCTTTTTACTAATTTAAACCCTTCCGCAAGCTCAGTGCAGAACCACTTTCTACAAACCGTTAAGTCATTCGTTAAGGGTTGCGCTTAGGAATCCTTCATCCCAAGATAACTGTTGGTTCCTGAATCACTTAAGCGTGATGTTCACCCCATTGAGGGAAGAGTAACTATTCTTTTGGATTCTAAACATTGATATCTAGGAGACGGTGTAACTCAAACTGTGAAGGCTAAACAACCTATTTCCCCCTTGGATCCACGTCCATAGACCTATCTCAGGTGTTGACGAAAAATATCATTAACAGTTTTCTTTTGACATATTTAAAAAAAAAGATGTTATCTTCATCTTTTATCCATTCATAATAGGGCCTTCTGCCATATCCTTATTAGTTTAGAAGCTTTACTTTGCTAACATCTATAGCACCCTACTTTTTCAGATCCAGCATCTATATGTAAGAAACAATAAATGAAAAAAAATTCACCTGACATGTTCACTCATGAAGGATTTGAAACTAACCACATGATGATAACAAGTAGAGAAGTCGATGTAGTGAGAATAAGGTTCTTAAGCCCCTTATAATATATAGTAATGATTGGTCCAAACTTCTCAATCCTCCGTAGGTGAAGTATGCATATGAATTAACGTATACAAATTATAACAAAGGAACCTTCAATAATCCATGTCTACCAGTACCATCACATATTTATATATATCATTTTTGCGAGTTATTTAGTGATATGAGAATATTTCAACTTCAAATTGTTGTTCCTATTTGCCACATGCGAGACAATTTTAACATAATATTCAATCATTAAATTACCATCACTGCTTCATGGTTTACATGAAGTTTTGATGACTAAGTCATTTAAATACCTTGAAAATGATACATTGTTGTTTTATTGATTTCATAGCGGACATGAAGTTTTGATGAGCAAGCATTCATGTTTCATTTAAATGTTATCAAAATGATATATTGTTGTTGTTATATTGATTCCACAGTGGACATGATGTTTTGATACATTTAAATGTTTAATTTGAATGTTATGAAAATGGTACACTATTTGGGTATCGTAAAATGACTATAAACACTTGCTGGTTCCAGGAAAATTTATTAGAATCAATGTATCCTTGCTTTTACAAACATAAGCATATAGTTTTATCATAATTTTTTGAAACATAATTAAATAATAAGATATTAGAGAAAATTACATAAATTGCTAATATATAAATAATATTAATATTCGAAGTGATGAAAGATACAGGCTATTGTTCGTGAAAGTCTTAGTGAAGAGAAACCATTTTCTTGTACTTCTACCAATTCACTCACTAGTTTGAAGAACATGATTATGTTATTTATATTTGTATACTGTGAAATATTAATTTCACTATTATTTTTAGTTTAATAGAAATATATATATCTTTAAGTTATCTAATTATACGAGAACCTTTTAAAGGTATTATTATCAAGCCAGGTTTGGAGAAAAACTACTCACGTCCTCATGGTAGGGCAACAAAGTGGGTTGGTAATAACGATTAATTTAATACCTATGTACATATAAATTGTAAACAAAATTACATTGTAAGGTGATATGTGGTTCAGTGGTAAGATCACAGGTGTGGACTCGTGTAAATCCAGGCTTACAGCTGCCATAAGGCAATTTTTTTTAACTTTTTTTTTTGCTTTTTGAAATTCTTTTGAAAATATATATGGGCTTAGACAACCAAAATTATAGGTTAGCACTTCTTATACCTTCCCATTTTTATTGTAATGTAATAGATTTATGTTAGACTAAACTAACATATGTCATATTGTAGGTAACATGACATGAAATTTTAACTTTTATGTTCTATGATAAATTACAATGTATTGCTACATTTAACAAAGCATTTTTCATTCCTTTATAGTAACATTTTTATTAAAAATACCGTATATGTTATTTATCTTCTTTTCCTAATTTAAATTCAACTATAAAATTAATAATCATCTTTCCTATACAACAAGCGAATGATTATTTCCCATGTAAAAAACTAACATAACATTGAGAATGAGAAAACATAGAATGACATAGATCATGTATTTTATAAAGTTAACATGATATTAACAGCCAAGGTAGATATTCTCACTAAAAATCAATGTAAATCTAAGTTGACTCTATGAAATTCTTTTGTTTTATAATGAAAAAGATGGGTTTGATCATCAAATGAGGCATTATCACTATTCTTTCATCAAACATAAGAGACAATGTTAGGCTCTTAGAATTAATATAAAGCAAACTATTGTATATTTTCGTTTATACAAACCTTACTTCTCCAAGAATAATTACAAATTGCTCCCGATCTAAACCTCCATCCTTCTCGAGTCGTCCAAACATGACTCACACTATTCTTATAGTAGTTTTTCTTCTACCTAAACAAAGAAACACTTTCATCAATTTTTTTAGTACTTAGTCAAAATTTGACTTCTTAGCCATCTTCTAGCCATATGCTTACATGTACTATAGCTGTATTAGATTTTTTTCGTCAATGGTGCTTGCATGAAAACTCTCTTCGTTGATTATATTCCTATGCTTGAGGTTTTTTTTTATAAAGAAAACATAGTAGTCAATACTCTTGAATCATGTGTACCTGATAACAATTCCATTCTTAGTAAATGAGCTCGACTTCTTTGGTATTATCTAATTTATGAGAGATGATATCTTGCATTTGAAGGCCAAAACTCAGTATTATTAAGTATTCCATACATTGGTTTCATTATGTTCTCTCTATCTCAAATGCTAGCATGCAAACTAGTTATGGTGAAAATTTCGCATGCGGAAGCGATTTGATCTAGATCTAGTTTCTAATGTAATTAAATACCAATGCAAATCAAATTCAAATATGCAGTCACATAAATTATAGAGACAAATGATAATGTGGTCTAGATATAATAATTTTACATCCATAGAGACCTAACAACTTCTTTTTATTCAATCACGAGAGAATACAAGCAAATTCTATGATTAGAGAGTCATAGGATATGGAAACACTGTGACAACACTGTATTTAAGATTACTTATCATTAACAATGATAATATAATTTACTAATCAAGAGATAAGTATTATTTGGAAAAGATAATTTAAATAATTATCAAAGGTTGAATTTAGAATTGGAGTTTTAGACATAACTTGAGGAAAATTTGAGAAAGTGGTTGTTTAGTCATTAAAAATGATTAGATTTTGAGTTGGGTTAAACTTAAGGAAAATAAAGTAAAATAATATGTTTTGATGGAGAACAAGTAATAAATGGATTTTGTGATTAAATCGTGCTAAATAAAATGTTAGGGATAAATAGGATTATTGTTTCGATATTTAAGGAGAATCAATTTGAAAATTGTAAATAAAGTTTTAGAAAAAATTATAATTAAATATTGATAAAATAAGAATTTATAAAATTCTTATATATTTTATTGCACTGAATTGCAATATAAGGGAAAATAGTGAATTTTTCATAAACTATATTTTTTCGAATAAGTTTGAGTTGTAAATAAATATTAAACATGTAAATATTGTATGAAAATAATTATATGCGTGCTAAAATAACTTGTACGTTTTGCTAATTTATTTGTCGAAATAATATGGTCTGAATAATATCAACATTTAGAATTAGAAATTTTAGCTAAGAAGAAATTAAATGCGTGTTTTGTGAAAATTGTAATATTTTGGTATAAACAAGGCCAAAACACTGTTTTAAAGTTGAAAAATATATTTTAAAACATGATTATGTGTTTTTACCGAAGTGGTATAATGTTAAATTACAAGTTGCAAGCTTAAAACAACGAGAGTTTTTGAGTAATAGCTTAAAACAAGTGTAAATGGTGTTATTTATGTTAATTTGATATAGAGAGGAGAGAGTGAGAGAGATTAAACAGTAAATTATAAAAGACTACATTGTTATTGCTTTAATGATTGATGTTGCAAAAGATACTTTCTTACATTACCAATCTATGCTTCTATTTATACACAGTTTATCCTTATCTAAAAAAACAGTCTAGATAAGAATATTCTGGATTATACTTGGGTCTATTATAATAAATAATTCAATAAAAAATATAAACCCAAATCAATACAATTAAATAAAAGGCACCATATCTTCTAGCGTATTCTCTAACACCCCCCTTAAACTCACGATGCGAAAAATCATGGATTTACCGAATAGAAGCTGCAAATTGAAGAGTAGTAAGATCGAACAACCATTTCAATATTGTTAGAGAGTAACACCAAACATCAAGCATCAAGCATCAAGCATCAAACAATAAACTACAACTCCAAACAACTCAACAACTCCAATTTGAAACTCTAAAACAACTCAACTATCTTCAATCTGATCGGTCAACAAAAGATCTGAGCGGTCAAATGACAAAACTGATCCTGGATGTATTTTTATGTTTGCATCTCCCATACATACAAAGAAAACAAAATAAACTAAAATAAGATAAGTTTGCATATCTTTGCATCCCCAAAACATATCAAACAAAAAAAAACCAAATTAATAGGGATGAGTCAGCATATGTTTGCATCCTCCAAACATGCCTTACAATACCATCTATCACCTTCAATCAACATCAATTGCCCTCCTAATAAACAGAGTTACCGGTATAGACATCAAACGAACAATAAACATCTTCAAACTAATGTTACTCTCTAATACCCATCTATTTCACCAATACTCCACCTCTCCACCTTAGCAATCAACAACAAACCATAACCAAACCCTAACAATACAATTTCTAACTTCCTTCATAACCAATCTCCATTACACAAACTGAAATGCTCCACCTCCCTGTATATTACATCTGTCTCACCTTCTGTGAACATAGAGTACCATGACAGAAACCACACAGACCACTTCATCTTCACATCCCCTCAACTTCATACACCTTCCAACTGTTACACATTCGCACTCGATCTATTGCACCAGAACAAACAACTTTCCGATTCTTTTTCACCACCTACAACATCAACCCGCAAGCAACTCTCCCCATCTATCAGTTCACAATCATCACCACTCTTTATCACCAAAATTAACCACCTGCAGCAAACTTGTGATCATATTCAACAGACACCTCAATCACCACATACCCAAAACCAAACTCAATCTCCAACCCATGCCATCTGCAACCACACAACCGACTACCTATAGTTCACCTGAAACAATAATCACAATTCCATTTCCTTAATGCAAGAGCTACCACCACTAACCATACACTACTCTCAAGTAGTTCTGCCAACAATCCAACCTCTTCCACCATACAACATCTACCTCATCACCAAAATAATTGATCCACTGCCACTTGCCTTCCCTTATCATGGAACTTCTCATCTCCACAAGACCAAACAATCTCCATCTCTGATCTGAACAAACTCCCCCTCCGTCTCCACAACACCCTCACCAAAGCGTTAACTCTAGTCACCTGCCCATAACACAAATACCCCTATCGAATTGTGGCAAACATCTTCACGTCACAAGCCAAAGCACACATCATCACCTCCACCACAGTTCGGAACACCAGATAACCATCTAGTCATCGAGAACTCCTTTTTTTCTTGTCCGTGAGGTCATCGATTCTTCCGTTGATGTCAGCATCTTCCTTCATCATTTTTGCCAGCCCACGGCTTTATTCACGGCCCGCGAAGAGTGAGTAGGAGCCACCTGGGCCGTAGAAATTGGAGGCGACGTCATAGATTGTGGATTTAATTGACATATATATTGGTTTGCTTAGGTCCGATCCGTTGAATTCTTTCAATTGTGAAGCGGTGAGCTCCATTTTTACTTTGGCAAGTTTTCCTTGGGTTTGATTTTTGTTGCAGTTACTTTTGATGGAATTTTTGGTTTTGACAATTGCTAGGTTTTTGGTTTTGACAGTTTGTGGAAGATAGTAATTTTTTTTATTCTCTCCCCTCTCTTTCACCTAGCTCTAATACCATGTTAGAATTTGATCAAGAGAGAAGAGAGAGATTAAATGGTAAATCATAAAAAACTACATTGTTATTGCTTTATTGATTAATTTTACAAAAGATACTTTCTTGCATTTCCAATCTTTGCTTCTGTTTATACATAGTTTATCCTTATCTAAAAGAACAATGTAGATAAGAATATTCTAGAGCATACTTGGGTCTATTATAATAAATAATTCAATACTAAATATAAACCCAAATCAATGAAATTAAATAAAAAGGCAACATATCTTATAGGATTAATTGTCAAGAATAATCTGAAGTTTAACGTATCTTCCCATAATAATCGCAAGTTTGGATTATTTCTGAATAATCCGAAGTTTGGGGGGTGTCTTCCCATAATGATCTCGATGAATTTGTGACGTGTTATTTTGGGATCAATATAAGAAGTCACTCCAAACATCAGATTAATATGGGAATACACCAAGTAAATGGGATTAGTATGGGAAGACACCCTCCAAACTTCGGATTATTCAGAAATAATCCAAACTTGGGATTATTATAGGAAGACACGTTAAACTTCAGATTATTCTTGACAATTAATCCTATAAATTATTTATAAAAATTGATATAATCGAATTCTAATTATAAATTTTAAGACTATCTTAATTTAGGTTTTATCAAAATTTTGGATTAAAATCCATCGTTCCCTTTTCAAAACGTTTTCCAATCCCTATTAAAATTCTAATTGAATTTAAAATGTCAAATTTATCTAATGATAATTATCTCATCTTATTTATAAAAATTGTTTATAAATTTAATTTCCTTGTTTTATATATTAAAACAAGTTTTCATTTCAAATTCAATTGAAACCCAATTCTTATTCTGGAATATTTTATTGATTATAACTTACATGTATATATATAAATAGTGAATCTATTTTCATGTTTAAATTTAAACTTCTATTTAATACATTTCTAATATATTTTTCTAGAAATATTTTATTTTTAATAAATCCGACATAGTCAAATTCATATCATAAATCCGAATGGATTTATTTTAATTCAATTGACATTCCGAATATTGGAATAAATTTCATGGTTCCCTTTTTAATCCGATCCGCAGATACACAAACTGAAATGCTCCACCTCCCTGTATATTACATCTGTCTCACCTTCTGCGAACATAGAGCACCATGACCGAAACTGCACAGACCACTTCATCTTCGCATCCCCTCAACCTTGTACACCTTCCAACTGCTTCACATTCACACCTGATCTATTGCACCAGAACAAACAACTTTCAGATTTTTTTCCACCATCTACAACATCAACCCGCAAGCACCTCTCCCCATCTATCAGTTCACAATCGTCACCACTCTTTATCACCAAAATTAACCACCTGCAGCAAACTTGCGATCATATTCAATAGAAACCTCAATCACCACGGACCCAAAACCAAACTCAATCTCCAACCCATGCCATCTGCAACCACACAACCGACTACCTATAGTTCACCTGAAACAATAATCAAAATTCCATTTCCTTAATAATGCAAGAGCTACCACCACTAACCACACATTGCTCTCAAGTAGTTCTGCTAACAATCCAACCTCTTCCACCATACAACATCTACCTCATTACCAAGATAGTTGATCCTCTGCCACTTGCCTTCCGTCATCACGGAACTTCTCATCTCCACAATACCAAAAAATCTCCATCTCTGATCTGAACATACTCCCCCTCCGTCTCCACAACACCTTCACCAAAGCCTTAACTCCAATCATCTGCACATAAGGCAAATACCCCTACCGAATTATGGCAAACATCTTCACGTCACAAGCCGAAGCACGCATCAACTCTTACACATCATCACCTCCACCACAGTTTGGAACACCAGACAACCATCCAGTCATCGAGAACTCCTTTTTTTTCTTGTCCGTGAGGTCATCGATTTTTCCATTGACATCAGCCTCGTCCTTCATCATTTTTGCCAGCATTCGTCTTGGTTCACGGCCCGCGAAGAGTGCCTAGGAACCACCTAGGCCGTAGAAATTGGCGACGGCGTCATAGATGGTGGATTTAATTGACAGATATACTAGTTTGCTTGGGTCCGATCCGTCGAATTCCTTCAATTGTGAAGCAGTGAGCTCCATTTTTCCTTTTAACGAGATTTCCTTGGATTTGATTTTTGTTGAAGTTACTTTTGATGGAATTTTGGGTTTTGCAATTGTTGGTTTTTGGTTTTGGCAGTTTGTGGAAGATAGTAATTTTTTATTCTCTCCCCCCTCTTTCACCTAGCTCTCATACCATGTTAAATTTTGATGAAAGAGATTAAATGGTAAATCATAAAAAACTACATTGTTATTGCTTTATTGATTAATTTTACAAAAGATACTTTCTTGCAGTTTCCAATCTTTGCTTCTGTTTATACATAGTTTATCCTTATCTAAAAGAACAATCTAGACAGGAATATTATAAAGCATACTTGGGTGTTTTATAATAAATAATTCAATAGTAAATATAAACCCAAATCAAGACAATTAAATAAAAAGGCAACATATCTTATAACATATTCTCTAACAATTTAATTGTCATAAGCCTAGACTAGTGCTAATCATCCTATTAAGGCCTAATTAAGCCCAATAGCTTCATGATTAGAAGGAGAATAGTCTGGACATTGCGTATTCTTCTCCTTATAGAATTTTTTTCCTTCTCTCTAAAATATACAATAAGAAGAAAACTTAACCTCCCTCTGCAAAAGTGAAAATCCAACCCAAAAACTCAATTAAAAGTGAAAATAGAAAGCTAAATCAAGAATAAATATAGGTGCTAAAACATTTATCTAAGCCTTCAAACCCGGGTTTCAATCAAATTTCTTGCTATAAAATTGCTAATTACTTGATGCTAATTCAAAGTGAGATTTCTTTTACATTTTCTAAACATGATTCATGTTTTTGTAAGTAGATATCTGCAATTATTTATATGGAAATACGTTTTTTTTACATTATTTGATTTTTGAAAAAAATTCGAGTTCTATAAATAAGGCCTGAGTCCAAGTTTAACATTGAATATCTTTTCGTTACATACCGAAATCAAATAAAATCACTTTCGATTGATAGTTAAGTTGTTGCTTTGTATACATGTCAATTTTTAGCCAATTTTGAGTTCAGGGAGTCATCCAAAAATTTACTGGATGTCGCAATTCAAGATAGATTGCAACCTGGTGAAAGACAGTGTTGACCCTAGGGTTGACCTAGACTGTGTTATTTTGGGATAGTCTGAGCCATGTGCTGAGGGGTGATTTTCTTTGTCTTCGTTGATCTCAGGGATTGGTTTCAATGAATTTGATGCTTCTAATGCTTGGCTTTCAAGTGATAATTCATGTGAAATTTTATTCGCTTACTGCATTGATATAGATGCCAACATTTGTGTGAATATGAAGCCCAAATTTTCGTGGTTTTATGTGAATCATAAGTTCAAATTTTTTGAATGATTTCATGAGATTTTCATACCATACACATTATAAAATGATTTTAAATAAATAACTTATATATATGCTTTGAGACAAAGGATTTTCATTATTTTATTTTATGAAAATAAATCGTCTCGAGGAAATTCTATATAGTTATTTTTCAATATATAAATAAAGATTTTCAAAGAAATAAATCAAGTGATTTCAGAATCATTTTACAAACCCGTTTTCTCTAATCCAATTATATTTTCTAACATAAGGAAACAAGTTTTTGCATCCTTCGAGAAGACCAAATTGTGAGCACATGTGGTATAAGAATCATCTGTTTTTTATGGTAGTTAATTCTTAACCCATTGAAGTTATTTCTGTATTTTTCAGTGTGACGTACATTGACCTGTAGTGAATAAATTAGTGAAAATGTGCAGTATAAGACATATTGTTTTCACTTTTCAAGTTACTATTTGAAAGTGACACATTCAAGAGATTTGGGATGCCAATACAAGCACAAGAGTAGGGGTCTTGTATATGTACTTACTTGCCCGAGGGCCAAGACACACCAGTTGGAGGTTGTTTTGTTAGGTACTCGTATTCGCTTCTTTGGGGACTAAGTTACACTTGGCTGAGGGTCGTGGCATCGCGCTCTTGAGTACATATATTGTACTAAGCAAAGTTTGGGGAGTTATATATTTTTATGCACGTGCAATTTTTTTTGTTTTGGATCCAATCTGAGTAATTTTCAAGATTTCACTATTTATGAATTACAGAATTCTAAGGTTTCCTTATGATTTCACTATCTTTAGTTTATTATCACACACAAACACACACACACACACACACACACACACACACACACACATATATATATATATAGCTGAGGCTATTAGAGGACTTATTTATATATAGTAATTTTATTTTTGTATTATGAACTCTTAGATGAGTTCTAAATTATGAGAGTATTAGGGTTTTAGAGTTCCTATGATTTTCATGGTTTCCATTATGTGATTTATATTATTTATAAATCTTATAAATCATAGTACTGTAATTGTAACACCCCGTATTTTTAACTACACTAAAGAGGATAAATTAAAGAATAATTAATTTAATATTAAGAATTAAGGGAAACGGACTACGACATTGCGTCCGTCTCCAAATTCTGGTCAAGATAGACACCTGATTTGCGTAAAACGGAAAACGTATGAAGAACAATCAAAACAGGGATAACTGGCACAGTTGACAAGTGTGCCGAGGCAATTTTACACTGGCGCACCTGCCAAGTGTGCCCATAGTGGTTTTTGGGTATCCGGGCCTTTTTCAAGTGGGTGGCGACCCATGACCCGATTCACCCTAGGGTTGAGGTGGCATTCGAATTCTGGAGGCTGGCAGCTATAAATATAGCTCAATTCTGTTGTTTTCTCATACTATAAAACAATGGAGGTCAGATGCCATCAGTGCTTGAACCGAGTCTAACGCTTTCTTCTTCTACAAATCAAGCGCCTCAAGTATAGATCTGAGATTCAAATTTCAGTTTTCTCCTTGTATTCTCATAGATCCGATCATTGTGAGTATAGTTACTTTTAGGTTTAAATGATTAAAAGTAAGCAAGTTGTGACTATGATTTGGATATACACTTGTGATTAAATCATCTTCAATTTATCATATTTTGTGAATCTAAATTATTCTATGGCTTGGATTATATTAGATCTATTGTAAATTTTGAATCTATGACATCCTTGGATCTTAACTTGTACTAAGCTAGATCTACTTCTATAGATCTAATTCACTTGTGAGGTCATATTTGGAAACTTAACTTGCACTATGCTAGATCAACTTCTATAAATCTAATTCACTTGTGATGTCATATTGGGGATCTTAACTTGTACTATGTTAGATCTATTTTCTTTAGATCTAATCCTTTTATGGTTAATTCATCATGTCACATATCCGGATCGTACCTTTTCTCTAAGTTTGTGGTTAATTTAGGATTATCATTTTCTGGACAGTTAAACCTTTCTTTAGATCTAGATCATCATTTTGTGATTAATTGAGATCTATTATTATTGGACATATGAATTCTTATTTGGATCTGTACATCCTAAGTATATTGGATCTAGTTTTATCATAACCCTTTTTACTAGATCTGTTTTTATGTCCACCTTATTATGCATATTACTTGTCCATGCCAGTATATATGCTTATGTCATTTTAGAATGATCACTATTGTCATTTTTCCCATCACCTTTCCCTTTTATTATTCATCACTAGGCTATTTTCTAGCTAGATGCCGCCAAATATATGCGAATACGTTAGTTAGGGAATAGGGGAAAAATGTTAGAATTGGCATAATTTAAATAATGTTTATATGAATTGGACATATAATTCAAAAGGGGGAAGTGGGGACATAATCAACTATAAAGACATAGGTAAGAATTGGATAAAAATGGAATGTTTAATAATTATAATTAGAAATTATAATTGCACTTATGACATGAAGTTAGGTTGTATTAGTGGTGGAAGTCTGCCCGGACCCGACCGACATATCCAACAGCCACTAATGTTAAACCTAATGTGAGAGGTCTAAGTATGCAAATACGAATCGGGCTAAGACACGAGGTTAGGCCCAATTGTGGAATAAGACCGCACAGATCTGATTGGCATGTCCAACATCCACAAGTTTTAGGCCTAATGTAGGAGGTCCAACCCATTATAATGTGGGAGGTCCAGTCCATTATAAATCTTAAATGGACATGGTAATAAATTGGACTACTTAACCTAATTTAATCGATAGGGATTGTATGAATATGAACTAAAGTTAGGGTTAAGTAAAATTGATTGGACAATGGATGAGTTAAGAAAATCTAGAGGGGATGGGTAGTATTTACATATAGGCCCACAAACTTAACCCGATAAGGTTAAAGACACCTAGTGGTATACATGACCTACCAAACTGAAAAACACCAGTTGAGGATTAAAAATCCGAACAAGGCAGGGAAACTTCACCAAGCTGAGCGCGAAAAAATAAAATAAAATAAAATAAAATAAAATAAAATGAAATAAAAAAAATAAAAAAAAAATTTGAGCAAAATATAACAGTTTCTTGACTTAGCATAGGAATATATATATATGTATGTATATATCTATATCTAAACTTACTACCGAGAATGAGGACAAGATGTTGAATAGTGAGAATTCTAGCCAATATCTAAGCGTATAAATTCCTAATTTTCACAGCTGAGATGTTACCATACTTTAAAGTCTTCAATCTGGTCTGATCTTGATGCCTTGTACATGCATAAACTTGTTCCTTGCTTTTGGAGTTGTCCTTGAGATGTTTAGTGCATGTTGGTTTTAGGCCACTTTCAATTTGAACCTGCACTTCAATTTTGTTTTTAATGTACTTTGTACGGCCATGCTTTGTAGTGAAGTTAACTGTTTGAATTCTTTCTGGATGCACATGTAATTTTTGCTACTATGTTTTGGTTTTTGGTTCAACCTAATCCAGTATTAGGCCGTAGAGTCTGGAGTTGAACTGATATATTAGAGAAAAAAATAATAGCAGCACCAGACCAGGAAATATAGAGCAACATTCACTTTAATCACTTTGCAAAAATTTGAAGTTAACTAAGGTTTTGCTATGAATTACGATGGTAGTATGTTGTTGTTCCGAGATCGAACATCTTTAACAAATGCTGAAATTGTTTTGAGCATAACTTTCAAACGATTAATCAGATTTCAATGATTTTGGTCATTCCGGAAAGCTTAGAACATAACCTGTAATTTTTGCTTGTAATGTTTTTCCAAATTTTGATGTTTACTATGTTAAAAAACGCTATATTTATTGCTGACCTGCATGTAAACTATGTTAAAATCCGGGCTGAGATGTGTATGCTAGCTAAAGTAGACATAACTTCTGAACGGTTTATCCGTTTTTGGTGATTTTGGACTTTCTGGAAAGTTAGAAACCTAATCTACAACTTTTATGGTGTTTTGTTAATTTTCATGTTTGCTAGGCTAGAAACATGGACTTCTATTGCTGTCCCAAAACAAGATTTTATTAAAACTGAGTAGTACTAAACTGGACATATCTTTTGAACCGCTTATCTGATTTTGATGATGTTGTACATTTCGGAAAGCTCAAAGCCTAAGTTACAACTTTTGTTTGTAATGATTTTCAATTTTTCACTGTTTAATGGCTCAAAAATGAGGTTTTGTAAGACTGACCTGCACGTAATCATGTTTCAGATTTGGAAATTTAGTGTATTTTAGTGCAACTCTTTGCTTTATTTGATGTTCAAGTGTTTCAATGCCTTGAGAAATGTTTAAAAAGTAAAATGTCATGTTAATCATCCCTTATATTAGTTTATATTCATTTTGTTTCTTATATGCGACTGATATTTATATTCAAGATAAGCGCAGGTGCATATGAAGTTACTAGACAAATTGATGGCATTTGCCCGCTTTTGCCGCTCCATTATAAGCAAAAAATTGCTAAAAACATGTTAGTTATGTGGTACGTTTTTAGAGTAAATATTGCAAAATGTGGTTATGTTGCGTTGTTGTTTTGTTTCCCCGTATTTTGGGATGCCCCGAATTGGGATGCCTCTTCGGAGATGTATATTTTGTGTTTGTATTATATTCGGGTTTTCCGAAACGTCCTCCGTGCAAAGGAGGCTCTGCCGAATTTTTTCCAAAATTTCGGAAGTTAGAATTTTTTTTCATGTAAATTGTATAGTAAGTAAAAAGTAAAAGATGTGAAACTAATTAGATAAAATGTACTACATACACAATTAAGTAATATGAAATTGATAAATTTAATTGTTGTATGTGCCGAAAGATAGGATACGATTATGAGTTGCTTATAATTTTCATACTAGAAATTGCTAGGACGCAATTTTTTAAAGGGGGGAAGTCTGTAACAACCCTGTTTCCCCCATAAAACTATATGCGTGTTTTATTAAAATAATAACGTTAAAGTTGAATTATGATGATTTGCTAAATGCGTAAATAGATTAAACTGGATAAGACTGTTTATGATATTAAGTATTATTATTATATATATAATATGAAATATATGGAAACATAATTATTTTATACGAGTGTTGGATTATTAAATAAAATACTAAGCGTTGTGTTAAATAATGTTGTTCGTGGTCAACAAACACATCGTCGAACGTGCTCTGAATCAGATTATAATGAGTATAAAATAGTTTTGGAGTTGTTTGAAAATTTTATGTGAAATAAATTTTTAGGTGGAAGATTATTTTTTTCTACTGAATTGAACGTTGAGTCAGTAAAGTAAACGAATGTCTGATTGAACAAAATAGTCAATTGTTAAGATATAATTTGTATGATACGTTGCGAATCATCTTATATTAGAAATGCAATTTACCATCATAGAAATTATAATTTCAAATATAATAGGAATTGATTAAAAATTGAATTGTATTAATACTTTGGTTCAATGCAATAAAGCCCAAATCCGTTAAGCCTTCCTTCTGGAAGCTACCTTATCTCCAAAACCGAAATTCGCGTGAGATTAAATTTCAACAGGGAAAAATCGAGAAAACCCGGATTACCCCAAAATTCACGTCGCCTTCCTCTGATACAAATCCCTAACCCTAGCGCCTGTCGTCTATACGCCGCCTCAGGCATCCACCACCGTTCGCCACGTTCTCACCTCTATGACGATAACCAGCTCCGCCTATGCGAAGCTCTCACTACAGCCTGCACGATATAAATCCACTATATCCACTCGGGAACCCTAGCCGCCACATCTATGCTCCTTCCCGCAGGGCACCTCAGCCTCCAAGCAGCTGCGCGCCTTGCATCTACGGCTGTCCCTACGCAGCAACCAACTTATTACCTAACTTGGAAATGATATGGTTAGGTAATTAAAGACACCTAGTGGTATACATAGCCAATGAAAACCTAGTGTGGGATACAAGACAAAGGGAAGAGCTTGTATCATATTGTGTGGGACCCATTTCATCCAGTAACCCGAAGTGGGTATCAAATATGTACTCCGTACTAGGTCAGAGAAGGTGAACGCTTACTAGACTGATTGTAAGAGATTCAAACGTGGAGGACGGTGTGGGCGGTGCAAAACGACCGGGCCATGTGCGTGCATGAGTCGGGCAGAGGGGAGATAAGACGACCGTAACACCTGTAGATCTGGGCTGTGCATATTAGCGAGGGGTCGCCACTTTAGGACGTGATACATCCTATGGTGGGGCCGACAATGAGTATCTACAGGGATTAGGGAGCCGATCGATTAGGGTAGTGGTTAAGGTACACTTGGACGTATGCCGAATTCTGCCACCTTATAGTGGAAGGGATCATATCTTTCTGGATATACTAGTAATAGTGCAGAGTAATCATTAGAAGCATATACACCTTATCTTGTCTACCTTATCACACCTGTCTGTTATGTAGTAATCTCTCCTATCCACTCTATATACCTGTCATGCTACTTTTATTTATTTACTTGCTAAAAGTAACTAAACTCGCCAGGCTTCATGTCTGACCCTTTTTGTTTCTCATTATTTCTTCTGTTTCCCCCCAGGTTCTCAAGGAGGAAACACTCAGGCTTGACCTTGATTCTTCTTACTTTAGCTAGAGCTGCTGATATGTATGGCTCAAGCTCCTATCCTTGTTGCTATGGCTATATTATGTTTTTAGGGAATATTATTTCTTATATGTACTATGATATTTTTGAAGTACAAGACAGTGGATTTTATGTTGTAATGGGTTTTTATGTTTCAGACATGTAATGATTTTTTTGGACCACAGTATCTTATGATAAATAAAGTTTTTATTCGACTGTTATTGTATATATTTGTCTTGTAATATTTCCATTCTGTTTGTTATAACGCTTCCCAAAACTTAATGCATTCCCTTTGTGAGTGACATTAACGGACGTGGGGTGTCACACTTGGTATCAGAGCTGAAGGTTACCAGATTAGATAAAAGTTTTTGAAAGCTATTTTCAAAAAAGGTTTTAAAAGAAAGCATATTCTAAAAGAAAGTCTATTTTGAAAAATATTCCCCAAAAAGCTATAAATTATTTCTTTCGATCCCTTGTCTGAATCTCTTTTGTTTTCTTTTAAGCATGTCTGGGGAACCCAACATTGCAGAGGGTGTTACGATACCAGGATGGTTCCATAGGTATCTGGAGGCCACGGCGCCTGCCGAAGGCCAAGGAAACGTTCCTCCCCCAGCTGCACACGTTGTTCCTCGTTCTCCTCCACGTGCAGACAACTTCTCAAAGATCTGCAAAGATTTCCGTGCTATGGGAGGGAAACCGTTCTATGGAACCGAGACGTTTGTGTAAGCTAGGAACTGGCTCAAGGAGATCGAAGACTTGTTTGTAATCTTTGAAGTAGAGGATCGAAGAAAGATTCTGTTAGCTGCTTGGCTATTGAAGGACGAAGCTTCATTTTGGTGGGAGGTAACCCAAGCAGGTAGTCCGGTGGAAACTTAGGATGACTTTAGACAATGGTGTGAGATGAAATTCCTTTCCCAAGCTGGGAAGAGCATGAAGATGGAGAGGTTCTTAGTACTCAAACAAGGGAACTTGACGGTTAAAGAGTATGTAAACAAGTTATACCAGCTAGCAAGATTTGGACTGGAACTGCTAGACATGCCGCATAAGAAGGCTTTGCGGTTTGCTAAAGGGATGAATGAACCCCTTCATGAGTTAGCCATGTCCCACATCCTAATGGGAGCCACCTTTGAAATACTTATTGATATGTCCTTGATGTACGAGGAAGAGAAAGGGGAAAAGAAGGAGGTTAAAGCTGAGGAAACAACGCAAAACAAGAAGACATGGCCCAAGAAGGGACAACAACAACAACAAAAGAAGAAAGGAGGAAAGAATGAAAAGAGTAAGGAGAAAAGGAAGTGTCACAGTTGTGGGAAAGAGGGTCACTTGATCAAAGACTGTAAAAGAAGGAAGAACACTTGCTTTAATTGTGGAGAAGTCAGACACTTTGCTAAAGAGTGCCCGAAGAAACGGGGACCATATGGACAAGGTCAAAGGGAAGGAACTTCTGGAGAGGAGGTGCATGCTTTCACGATCAGCGCTCCTGACAGAGGTAGAAAAATTTATGTGGAAGGTTTAATTTCTTTTTCAAACCATCCTATTAGAACACTTTTTGATTCTGGCGCTTCACATTCATTTATATCTAGTTCTGTGGTTGAGTCTCTACACTTAATTACTAGTATGGTAGTGGATCCTATAGTTGTTTCAAACCCCATTGGTGGTTCGGCTCATTTATCTATGATTTGTCGGGGTTTGAAAATATCTGTGTTAGGCGTTGAGTTTGAATGCGATGCATATGTGCTCGGATTTATGGGCTTGGGTTGATTCTAGGAATGTATTGGCTTACCATGTATGGTGCCATTCTGGATTGCGAGAGGAGGGTCATTAGGCTTCTGACTTGTCATGGGAGGACCCTCGAGATTTCTTGTGACCCTCAAGGGTCTGTTATGCTTAGCTTCCTAGAGTCTCTTGATGCGTCTATAGATGATTTGCAATCTGTTCTGGTAGTTCGAGATTATTCTGATGTTTTTGAGAAGGTTCGGGGCTTACCTCCGAGGCACGAGATCGACTTTCGTATATATCTGGTGGACAATGCAAAGCCAGTAGCATTGCCAATGCTCCATATGACTCCAAGGGAAAGGTGGGAGCATAGTAAGCAAGTAGGGGAGCTACATGATAAAGGATTTACCAGACGAAGCATATCTGAATGGGGTGCTCTAGTTGTATTTGCAACCAAGGCGGATGGTTTGCTTCGTTTGTGTGTGGACTATAGAGAATTAAACAAACTCACAAAGAAGAATAGGCACCCACTTCCGAGGATAGACGACTTGTTTGACTAACTTGCCGGGCCCTTGGTATTTTCTCAGTTAAACTTAGCCACGGGGCTTCATCAGTTGATGGTGGCTGAGGACAATATAGACAAGACTGCTTTTAGGACTCCGGATGGTTTCTTTGAATGGCCAGTTATGCCTTTTGGGCTGATGAATGCACCCGCCTATTTTGTCGATCTGATGAGTAGGGTGTTTCAGGAGTTCCTAAATAAATTTATTGTAGTCTTCGTTGATGATATTTTGATCTTCTCCAAGAGCAAAGAAGAGCATGTCCAACATTTGAGAGAGGTTTTGAAAACTCTCGGTGACCATCAGCTTAAGGCAAAGTTCTCTAAATGCCATTTTTGGAGAAAGGAAGTGAGATTATTAGGGCATGTCGTCTCCAAAGAAGGGATCCTACGAAAGTAGTTGCGGTGAAAGATTGGCAGATTCCTAAAAATGCAACAGAGGTGAAAATCTTTCTGGGTTGGCAGGTTATTATAGCAAGTTCATTAGGGACATCACAATGATATCATACCCACTCACCACGCTGACGAAGAAGAACTTGGCATTTTCATAGGATATGGATTATGAAGTTGCTTTCCAATGTTTGAAGAGGGCTCTTACAACAGCCCCAGTCTTGAATTTGCCCGACGGGAACAAAGTGTTTACAGTTTACACTGATGCATGTGGTATAGGGCTTGGCGCGGTTATGATGCAAGAAGGAAAGGTGGTGTGTTATGGGGGTAGACAGTTGAAAGCTCAGGAGAAGAACTACCCCACCCATAATCTATAACTAGCTGCCATAGAATTCGCGCTAAAGACATGGCGTCATTATTTACTTGGAGAGAAGTTCGAGTTATACACTGATCATAAATCTCTCAAGTATCTGTTCTCACAGAAGGATCTTAATTTAAGGCAACAAAAGGGGATGAAGTTCTTAGCTTCTTATGATTTTGAGATTGTTTATACCCCTGGAAAGGGTAATGTGGTGGCTGACGCACTAAGTAGGCATAGGATGGCTTTAAGTCCTCTGTTTGTGGAGAGGAAGAGCTTGGAGTTCATCTCAACTTTTAATTTTAAACCCTCCATCGAGATTTTTCCTAACTTGTTTGCTTCATTAGAAATACGACCAACTCTTATGGATCAGATAGAAGCTTCGCAATAAGGTAACCCACAAATTTTAGACATCATGGATAAGCTCCGAAAAGGGGAGACTTCTAGGCACCTCAGTCGATATACCATAGATGAAAAGGGGTGGTTGCAACGAGATGGAAGGCTTTATGTTCCTCAAACTGGAAGCTTGATGAAGGCAGTCCTAGAAGAAGCCCACCATTCTAAGATGGCTATTCATCCGGGCGGTGATATGATGTACATAGACATGAATAGGGTTTTCCTTTGGGCTGGGATGAAGAAATATGTGGCCGAATTTGTTTCTCAATGTTTAGTTTGCCAGCAAGTCAAAGCTGAGCAAAAGAAGCCCGGTGGTTTACTTCATCCTTTGGAGGTTCCACAGTGGAAATGGGAGAGAGTCTCTATTGATTTCATAGATGGTTTTCCTAGATCGAAGAAAGGAAACACAAGTATATGGGTTATGGTAGATAGACTCAATAATAGCGCTCACTTTATTCTAGTTAAGAGTAAGAGGACGACACCATGGTTGGCAGCAATTTATGTCCGAGAGATAGTTCGTCTTCATGGAGTACCTTTCAGCATCGTGAGCGATCGTGACCCCATCTTCACCAGTGAATTTTGGAGGAGCTTGCAAGAAGCATTAGGTACACAGTTGTGTTTAAGCACCGCTTATCATCCTCAGGCCGATGGACAGACGGAGAGGGTGAACAGAATTCTTGAAGATCCTTTTAAGGCTGTGTATCCTAGACTTCGGAGGGACTTGTGAAGAGCGTCCTCCTTTAGCAGAGTTTGCCTATAATAACAGTTATCAAGCTAGCATCGGCATGACATCCTTCGAAGCATTGTACGGTCGACCCTGTAGATCACCATCTTGTTGGTGGGAATCTACAGAAAGATTGTTACTTGGACCAGATATGATTAGGAAATGTCCGAGAAGACTGACCTTATTCGACGGCGGATGAAGAAAACTCTGTTGTATATAATGTAGTTGTATACACAATTATATGATTTTTGTTTGATGATAACAACCAAATAAATATTGTATTAAATGTGTTTATTACTGTACTGTTATATATATACATCACAGACAGGAATATAATATTTATATTTAAATAGAATACGACTATACAGACATTCATATATTCATACAGCATTTTATTTAAATTGAATATTCTATTTCAACATTCAAATAGTACATCTATTTAATACTCTGCTATTTAAATACATTCACAGAATATTTGTACTTGTAAATTGACAGAATAAAATAGACAAGTTTGTTTGACAACAATAAAATAATATTTTACTTCATTCAAATTTGTTTATTACAAATATCAGCACAACTTTCTTTTTCTGTACATCAGCTCCTCACTACACCACTCATCACTCTATACAATTCATATATACATACATTTTCACATTGACTCATATACAGACACTTATACACTTATACATTGTTTTTTGTCTTCAATCTTCACAGCATCTTCACTGTCAGTCCAGTCTTCATCTGCTTACCTGTCACATGAAACACACACAGAGTATAAGGAACAGAAATTATATTTTAAATTCTAGTGAATATAATTTTTATTTTGAAAATTTATTTGCCTCAGAATTTCGGTGTGTTTCTCATCATTTTTCTGACTCGATCTGATTTTTTAGACAGCTTGTGATATTCATAGTGATACACTGTAAATACCACAAGGCAGTCAGTGTATATATAAAATATTTCAGTGCAAGGACAAGAAATTTTTTTTGATGGCTGCATATACACACGTGTATAAATATACACGTGTGCACTGCCTCGCTAATCCGCAAGCAACTGAGGAGCAGCCATGATGACCAACTTGACTCAGTGCACAACTTAATAAATTTAAGCACAAGCAAAGCTAGCAGCCCATGTGTCGAGCCATGCAAATTCATTTCAAACCAGCAAGGAAATGGATCAAACCAAATGACTACATGGTTGAGCCATATATGAAAACAATTCAGGCCAGATCCACCAAATCCACCATATATAAGGAAGAACAAAGGTAGTTAGCAAGCAATGATACATGGTGGAGTATATAGTGTGGTCGAGCTCAACCATATGGATCAGCATATTCAACACAAGCAAGACAATTTCATCACAAGTCGGCATGAACCAAGAAGCTAACACAATATACATGGATGGAGCAGTTCAGTTTTCATTTACAAAGAAGAAAAACAGCAACTTGTATACGTGCAGCAACAAAAAGGTACAAAATGGTGCAGTAGCAACTCATGTGTGGTGAAGAGGCATTATTCATGGTGATGAAATGTACAAGGTCAGTGTACATGTGCAAGAGACTTTCAGAAATAGGGCTGCAACTACAAGTATGTTCAGTGGAAAATGAGCATTGATTAAGACTTGGTGCCACAAAAAATCAAGAAAACACAGTGAAGCGTATGAATATGCAGCACTAGCCAGGGCATAGATGAATCAGTTGCCGAGCACAAACACAAGCAGGGGACAAGTCAACAATGAGCAAGTGGATGCAACATACAAGGCATATTAATGATCACAAGAATGCAGGTGTGAATACACAGTAACAATATATGGACATAGCAGTATGGTACATGTGCCAATGCAACAAGACACAAGTGTCAACTACGACACTGTTCAACTTGGAAAACAAAACTGGATGACAACTACAATATGATTCATGTAACATGCAACAGTGAAGCACACAAGCTCAAGTGATACAATAATGCAACGGGAGTGTTCATTTTTTTCTACAAGTGGACAATCTGTTTTCATGTATCTCCAATCACAATTTTGGGCATTAAGAGTTTCCAGTTTTAAAAAGTTGGACAAGAAAACAACAAGAAATATTTTTGGGAATGAATTCGATTTGGCCAAAAGTATTTTCCAAAAATGAACTGGAAGAGTTCATTTTCATTTGCAGAAATTCAGGATATGTTAAAACTTCTGAAGAACTTTTGGCAAGTGTTAAATTGTAGAAAATCATGCAAAGAAGTTTTTTTCTTTCCATAAAATGTTTCAACTTATTCAAGGGACCAGCAATAAATTTTCTCCCAGTTTTGAATCAATCAGGATTTCATTCAGGGAATGGAACAATTTAAATGTTCCTTGAAAATCAGCTCAGTGGGTTTCCAGTAAAGTTCAAGGAAGAGCAAGAATCACGTAAGAAAATATTTTTCCACATATGTTTAAGTCGTTTGTTTTTAAGGCCAGAAATAAAAACCAGAAATTCATAGTATACTTTCAAGACCATAAAGATCAAAATCAATCCTTTCCAGATTTCAACCGCAACAAATCAGGCAACATTAACATGCAAGCAAATTCAGATCGAATCACTAAACGAAATCGGAGAGAGTTAAAGGATTTTCTAATCCTATACAAAGCACCAATATCATCACTGGCAATTCATCGAAACCAACAATAATAAATTCAAGCAATCAATGATCGAATTTCAAAAAACTTACAAATCGCTAGGGTTTCGATTTTGAGGCATCAGAGTTGCTAATCGATCGAGACAGGAAAACAAAGCATTGGAGCAATCAGAGAAATGACATCATCAATTCATCAAGCAACAATTCGATTGGGGATTACAAAAACCCTAGTTTTGGAACCGTCGTCATTTTTGTTTTCTCAAAGGAACCAGGAAGTCTTTTTTAGGGTGCAATATTTACAAATGGGCCGGCCAAGTGATCCACGGCTTTAATGCTTTAATTGAAAAAGGGGATGACCTTCCCTTTTTAACTCCTAGGGGTTTTTTAGATTGTGTTTACTTTATTATGTACTGTTTTTAATTCTGTTCTGTAAACCGTCAAAACAGTTTTCTAGAGTTTGTAAAATTCTAGGGGATTCAGTTAGGGATTAACTGATAGTTTACAAGTGTCTGTAAAAGTAGGGGAAAATCTGGTCTAGTGGATATAGACATGTCTAGGGTTTTGAGCATAGGGTTAGGATAGGAGCAGGCGCTGCGAGTTTACATGGGATTGTAAGCGGGATCTATTTATAACACTGGGTAGAAACCTTAGGAATGCAGCAGTAGGCAGTGTTTTGCCAAAGCAAGGTATCTCTGTGTGTTATTTCCTTTCTGCTTTTAATTTTGCTGCATTCTGTGATCTGTTTATTATTAATATCTCGTCAGATTTTTAATTCATCAAAAAACTGTGATAAACCCTATTCACCCCCCTCTAAGGTTAATCTAGATCCAACAAGTGGTATCAGAGAAGGTATCTTTGTTTAACTCTGGAGTCATGGGTAATTCTTGTTGTCAATCGTATGAGAGTCAATCAAGTGATATTCCAACTATTTTCAATGGAACAGATTTTTTAATTTGGAAATCGAAAATCGAACTCTATGTAAAATCTGTTAATTCTGAATATTGGAATATTATTATAAATACGGGAGATATGTCAGATAAGAGGAATAAAGTTTTAAATGCTCGTGTGATGCATATTCTGTATTCTTATCTTTGTAATAATCAACTTGATCTTACCCCTCATTGTTTAACTGTGCAGGATATTTGGAAAACTCTCAACGTGCTGTATGGAAATGACAACAAATGCTCAAAACCCTCAGTTGCCAACTCAGATTCAGATGTGTCCTTAACTGGAGCCATTAATGATGATTCGGACGATGGAGATGTTTCTTATGAAAAATTGTTTTCTCTCTGTAATAATTTAACCAAAACTGTCAATCGTCTCTAACAGAAAAACAAACTTCTAAGATCTGAAAATCGTGATTTGATTAACAAAAATAATATGTTGGAATTAAAATATGAAAACTCCGATTGCAAGAATTGTTTCGATTTGAAAAATGATTTAACTCATCTTAATAAAAATCTTCAGAAATTCGAAAAAGAAATTATCATTTTAAAAGAAATTTAAGATGAGCTAATTTATAAAAATGATTCTTTGCAAAAGGAGTTGGATAAAATTATTTCGAAACATAAGATTTTTGAAAATCAAAATTTACATAAATCTGAATCTGTTTTGAAAGAGCTTGAAAAAGAAATTGAAAATTCAAAGATTTTGAAAAACTTTATCTCAAAAAGCAAAAATATTTTGATTTTGAAATCTCTGAATCCCAAACCAGAATTAAATCTCTTGAAAATGAGAATTTGGTTTTGAAACAGTCCAATGCTGAATAGGACATCGCTATAAATCATTGCTCAAATTTGATAAAAGAAAATAGCGATCTTAAATCCAAAATTTAATGATTAGAATCAACTTTGGATAAATTTTCTAATGTGGAAAAATCGTTGAATATGCTATTGCAAAACCAAGTTTCTGTTGGAAATAAATGTGGTCTTGGCTTTGAGAAAATTAATGTTTTTGGAAAACAAAATTCAAATAATTTGAAAAAACCTTCAAACATCTTTGAAAAGAATCAACTTGATAATTTGAACTTTGATAATTTCAAAGGATTTTTGAATCATAAACATGATGTGAATTTGTTTGATAACAATCCATTTAAACCATTCTGGACCCCCAAAAGAGATACAATGAATTCATTTAATTTGAAACAGATCTGGGTCGCTAAAGGTACTTTGGTAAATTCTGATGGATTGTTATATAAACAAGTTTGGGTGCCTAAAGCTGTGAACAAAACTGTGAGTGGTTTTGAAATTTTTGTTAGACCACTCAATTCTCTAAACTGTTAGGTACCAGAGGTGGCTGAGGAACTGCTAGGCAAAAGAGATTTGGATTCAAGCTGCTCAATACTTCTGTAATCATGCACAATTCCTTAGCCAAGATGTTGAGTTAGAGATTCTGATTTACATTGGATTCTGGTATGATCTCTAAACTCATCTTTGTAAATATTTTGTTTCCTTTGTTTACTCCTTCTTTTACCCCATCTATTTTTTGTTTGATTTGTCACTGTCATATTATTGTAATTTTTCTTGTACATTCTTAACCTCCAATTGTAGTACTCATGATCTTCTGGAAATTCGCTTTAATTGAATAGAACTCTGATGTTTTAATTATTTCCAGATCTTGAATTTAAACTTTTAAATATCTGCAATTGTTGTGAGGTTTATTTTCTATTTTCTGAATTTATAACAGTGTTGATGTATTCATATCATATCTTGAACACTGTTTTCTAAATTTTTGAAGATCTGAAAAAAATTGAAATTTTACACATCTCTGCCGTTCTGAGTTTCTTCTAATTCAGTTTAGAAAGGCTTGAAAATTTATATTCATTACAGCACATCAATATTTATCAGTTGTTATAATTTCATTATTTTTTAGATTGGCATGATATTTTGAATTGTATTGAATCAGTGATACACCTTGAATTTCACGTTTATTCATGATTATTATGGTTGAAATTTGTTTGTTTGAAATCATTTGAAATTCTTGATATTTTGAATATCACATACCTCTTAATCCTGAAATTATCATCTTGTGTGAATGATTCATTATATCTCTAATTTGACATTGATTCAAGTGATTTCAAATAAATTATTTTTACTTTTTTGGATCATGAATACCTCTCAAATTTGATGTAAATGATCTGAAATTTCCCTTATACTTGCCTGAGATAATTCTTTGAAAAAAATAGTCTTAAAACTCATTGTTATTTCATGATTATTTGATTTGAATATATGTTTGTTTAAAATCATTTGAACTTATTAATTTATTGAATCCCACACATATCCTGAATTAGAAATTTATAAACCGTGTGATTGATTCAATGAATCCTGATATTTTCACAATTCGTTCAAATGATTTAAAATAAACAATATTTTATAATCTTGGACCATGGAATATCTTTTGTGACCATCATCTTGACTTGTTTGTTTTGAACTGATATCTTGTGCTGCTCTGATTTTGTTTTGAAAATCCGGTGGAAATTGCTTGTTTATGATCTGTTTAATGCTGTGATATTGTTCTTCAAATAACTGATTGTTCTTGTCTGTAGTTCTGGTAAATGTGCCAAATTTGTTAATTTTGTCTAGTTGGGCTTTGTGACCAAAATTTGTTAATAAGGACACCAATTGGTATCAGATTTGGTGTGCTAAAATTTTTTATCGATCTTATTCTCATTTTGTGTATATATATATATATATAAATTTTTATCTTGTATATATCTCTCTAAATTCCTCTTGTAATTGATTTCCAATTTTAAAATTATTTATTGATTATTCATTCAGAAATTGAAATCAATATCCAAATTGAACTGTATTTATAATTCATTAAAATTATTATCAAATTTTGAAATTGTGATGAATTGTGACTGCAATATATTTCACAACAAGAGGAGATTTTATTTAGAGTTTCATGATGGTTGAACAATTATTATAATATCTTTGAATTGGCAATTATTTCACGACCATCTCCTTTATCATCATCTTTGTACCATCGATCGTGATTTTATAATAATGTGGAGAGTTTTTTTTTTAAATTATCTTGAATAAATAGTGAAAATATTTGTGATAGAAATTGGACTATGTTATTATTCATAATTAGTGATAATTGAAAATTTTCAATGATTCCGATACAGTCGAGAATATTTCATAATTTAAATAATTCAGAATTTTATTTCATACCTACCACATTTCTATCATTCATATTGGTTTTACATATTAAAGGGGTTTTTTCTATTTAAAGCTGAAAATGATAAAAATATATAATTAATACATAAGTGTGTCTCTAACCTCATTTAAAAATCCAAGCTCTAGTTATTCATGGTTATGAGACAACTTATAATTTAAGCTGCGACTGACCTCATTTAAAAATCCAAGCTCTGGTTATGCGTGGTCAGTGTGCTCTTAAATTAAATAAGAAGAAAAAGGAAATAATGCGCTATAAATTAAAATTAACATGAAATTCTCCTTGGTGTTTAAAAACCAGCCTATCAATCCATCTTTTTAATCTATGAAATGTGTATAAATCTTATGATGTATTATGATTTGTTGATTGATAGCTATTGGGATTTGAGATTATATGATTTGTCACTTAAAATTGAATTATAATCCAAATCCATCACTGTTTTTGTGCTCAATTTTACAAAAATCTTTTGAAAATAATTGGAAATCATATTTTTGTAACTCTCTCCATTTATATAAAATTCATCATAAATTCGTCATTCTCTACAATGTGAAATATGCCACCTGTTCTCAGAATATTATGATTTTGTTTGACTGATTGAGATTTATGATGACCGTTCTTCCTCCTAAGCTGAAATAATATTTTTAGTCAAATTTCATCTATAATTTAATTTATGAATCCTTATGATGATAACAAAAAGGGGAGAATGGATTAAAATTTTGATTTATGCGTGAATATAAATATTATTAATTTTGAAAATTTATTATTATTCATATCATTCATTTCACACATGCACAGTTCTGGGGGAGTAGTCTATTGTAGGGAGAGCTAATAAATAGGGGGAGTTCAAAATTCACTGTCAAACACATTTATTGTGCTCAAAATCTTTTATTTCTTTGTCATCATCAAAAAGGGGAGATTGTTGTATATAACGTAGTTGTATACACAATTATATGATTTTTGTTTGATGATAACATCCAAATAAATATTATTTTAAATGTATTTGTTAATGTACAGTTCTATATATACATTACTGACAGGAATATAATATTTATATTTAAATTGAATACGACTGTACAGACATTCATATATTCATACATTATTTTATTTAAATTGAATATTCTATTTCAACATTCAAACAGTACAGCTATTTAATACACCACTATTTAAATACATTCACAAAATATTTGTACTTGTAAATTGACTGAATAAAATAGACAAGTTTGTTTGACAACAATAAAATAATGTTTTATTTCATTCAAATTTGTTTATTACAAATATCAGTACAATTTTCTTTTTCTGTACATCAACTCCTCACTACACTACTCACCACTTTATACAATTCACATATACATACATTTTCACATTGACTCGTATACAGACACTTATACACTTATACATTGTTTTCTTGTCTTCACAACATCTTCACTGTCAGTCCAGTCTTCATCTGCTTACTTGTCACATGAAACCTACACAGAGTATATGGAACAGAAATAATATTTTAAATTCTAGTGAATATAATTTTTATTTTGAAAATTTATTTGCCTCAAAATTTCAATGTCTTTCTCATCATTTATCAGACTCAATCTGATTTTTTAGATAGCTTATGATATTCACAGTGATACACTATAAATACCACAAGGCAGTCAGTGTATATATAAAATATTTCAGTGCAAGGACAAGAATTTTTTTCCAATGGCAGCATATACACACGTATGCACTGCCTCGCCAATCGGAACGCAACTGAGGAGCAGCCATGATGACCAACTCGACTCAGTGCACAACTTGATAAATTCAAGCACAAGCAAAGCTAGCAGCCCATATGTTGAGCCATGCAAATTCATGTCAAACCAGCAAGGAAATGGATCAAGCCAAATGACTACATGGTCGAACCATGTATGAAAATAATTCAAGCCAAATCCACCAAATCCACTATATACAAGGCAGAACAAAGGTAGTCAACAAGCAATGATACATGGTGGAGTATGTAGTGTGGTCGAGCTGAACCATATGGATCAGCATAGTCAACACAAGCAAGACAATTTCAGCACAAGTCAGCATGAACCAAGGAGCTAACACAATATACATGGATGGAGCAGCTCAGTTTTCATTTACAAAGAAGCAAAACAACAATTTGTATATGTGCAGCAACAAAAAGCTACAAAATGGTGCAGTAGCAACTCATGTGTGGTGAAGAGGCATTATGCATGGTGATGAAATGTACAAGGTCAGTGTACATGTGCAAGAGACTTTCAGAAATAGGGCAGCAACTACAAGTATGTTCAGTGGCAAATGAACATTGATCAAGACTAGGTGCCACAACAAATCAAGAAAACACAGTAAAACATATGAATATGCAGCACTAGCCAGAGCATAGATGAATCAGTTGCCAAGCACAAACACAAGCAGGGGACAAATCAACAACAAGCAAGTGGATGCAACATACAAGACATATTAATGATCACATGAATGCAGATGTGAGTACACAGTAACAATATATAGACATAGCAGTATGGTACATGTGCCAATGCAACAAGACACAAGTGTCAAGCACAACACTGTTCAACTTGGAACACAAAACTGGATAACAGCTACAATATGATTCATGTAACATGCAATAGTGAAGCACACAAGCTCAAGTGATACAATAATGCAACAAGAGTGTTCATTTTTTTCCTGCAAGTGGACAATCTATTTTCAAATATCTCCATTCACAATTTTGGGCATTAAGAGTTTCCAGTTTTAAAAAGTTGGACAAGAAAAAAGAAAGAAATCTTTTTAGGAATGAAATCTATTTGGCCAAATGTATTTTCTAGAAATGAACTGGCAAGAGTTCATTTTCATTTGCAGAAATTCAGGATATGTTAAAACTTCAAAAGAACTTTTGGCAAGTGTTGAATTGTAGAAAATCATGCAAGAAAGTTTTTTTTTCTTTCCAGAAAATGTTTCAACTTATTCAAGGGACTAGCAATCAATTTTCTCCCGGTTTTGAATCAATTAGGATTTCATTCAAGGCATGAACAATTTAAATGTTCCCTGAAAATCAGTTTAGTGGGTTTCTAGTAAAGTTCAAGGCAGAGCAAGAATCACGCAAGAAAATATGTTTTCGGATATGTTTAAGTCATTTGTTTTTAAGGCCAGAAATCAAAACTAGAAATTCACGGTATACTTTCAAGACCATAAAAATCAAAATCAATTCTTTCCAGATTTCAACCGCCACAAATCAGGCAACATTAACATGCAAGAAAATTCAGATCGAATCATTAAACGAAATCAGAGAGAGTTAAAGGATTTTCTAATCCTAAATAAAACACCAATAGCATCACTGGAAAATCATAGAAACTAACAATAATAAATTCAAGCAATCAAAGACCAAATTTCAAAAAACTTACAAATTGCTTGGGTTTCGATTTTGAGGCATTAGAGTTGCAAATCGATCGAAAAGGAAAACAAAGCATTGGAGCAATCAGTGAAACGACATCATCAATTCATCAAGCTTCAATTCGATTGGGGATTACAAAAACCCTAGTTTTGGAGCCGCCGCCATTTCTGTTTTCTAAAAGGAATCGGGTCATCTTTTTTAGGGTGCAATGTTTATAAATGGGTCAGCCAAGTGATCCAGGGCTTAGATGCTTTAATTGAAAAAGGGGATGACCTTTCCTTTTTAACTCCTAGGGGTTTTTAAGATTGTGTTTACTTTATTATGTACTGTTTTTAATTTTGTTCTGTAAACCGTCAAAACATTTTTCTAGAGTCTGTAAAATTCTACGGGATTCAGTTAGGGATTAACTGACAGTTTACTAGTGTTTGTAAAACTAGGGGAAAATCTGGTCCAGTAGATATATACCAGTCTAGGGTTTCGAGCGTAGGATTAGGATAGGAGCAGGCGCTGCGAGTTTACATGGGATTGTAAGCGGGATCTGTTTATAACATCTTGTAGAAACTAGGACCGGCAATTAGAACCGAGAACCGACCCGACCCGAAAAGACCCGAACCCGAACCGAACCCGATGGGTCTCAGGTCGGTTCTAGGTGATGAAAAATACCATCAAGACCCGATCAAACCCGACCCACGTAGACCCGACCCGAAAGACCCGACCAAAAAGTATTGAAATATATGTATTTTTAGTGTTATTATTCAACATGACCGAACCGACCTGACCCGAGCTTCGACCCGACCCGAAGCTCGGTTCGGGTTGGGTCCAGATTTTTGAAATGTATAGTTTAGACCTGACAAAACCCGACCCGCTTAGAACCGAGACCCGACGGGTTAGGTCCGGGTCCATCGGGTCGGGTCTAATTGCCACCCCTAGTAGAAACCTTAGGAATGCAGTAGTAGGCAGGGTTTTTTCGAAGCTGGGTATATCTGTGTATTATTTCCTTTCAGCTTTTAATTTCTGCTGCATTCTATGATCTGTTTATTATTTAATATCTCGTCAGATTTTTAATTCATCAAAGAACTATGATAAACCCTATTCACCCCCTTCTAGGGTTAATCTAGATCCAACAAGCTCAAGATAGGAAGAAATCCTATGTAGACAAGAGAAGGGATGACATAGAATTTGAAGTGGAAGACTTAGTTTTTATCAAAGTATCACCTTTGAAGAATGTGGTTCGCTTCGGATCGGTTGGGAAGTTGGCACCTAGGTTTGTGCGACCATTTCCCATAGCCGAGAGGATTGGCCAAAAGGCCTATAGAGTAAAGCTCCCAGAAAATCTATCCGGTGTTCACGATGTTTTCCACGTTTCTCACCCGCGAAAATGTTTATATGACACCGCGGAAGTTGTTGAGCCGAGTATATTGGAAGAGGTAGAAGTAAAACTGGAGGCGACAGTCAGGCGAGTCCCAACCCGTATTCCTGGAGCAGATGTTACGAAGCTACGCAATAAAGAGATCAAGTTGATAAAGGTTCAATGAGGAGATAACCCAGAGGATGCAACTTGGGAGACTGAAGACAAGATTCTTGCTTCGTACCCTTTCCTTTTCGAGGGTATGTTCTTAACTCTTTTCCAAAATCTTATCTGTGCTTGTTTCCATCATTTGAAAATATCCTATCCATAGTATTTTTGACCTTTAGATAGGAATCCTATGGATGTAAAGATGCTTTTGAGACATGTTATGTTTGATGGATGCAAGCGGATGCAAGTGTTTGCTAGTGGTTGCCTGTGGATGCATATACACACACGTTAGGCACTAGATCTGCTCAATCACTGTCATACTGCATATGGATGTGTGTGCATTTTCTTTTGTTTTATGGATGGAAATGGATGTATTAGCATATGGATGTTGCATTTGGACGAATGATTGTGCACATATATAGAACTTATATGTTATAATAGGATTATTTGCATACATATTGGATACATGGCACTAATATACATTGCATTAAGGAGGTCAACTGAATCAGTAAACCGCCCGATCTTCGCATTAGTATTGGGACATATACACACACCTTTGCATATGTTCATATAAGCATTAGAAAATTTTAAGGACAATGGATGCCTGTGATTGGTGGATGAGTAGATGGATGGTAGGATACATTCTTCTTAACTTGGAGATTTCGGGGACGAAATCCTTTGAGTAGGGGAGAATGTAACACCCCATATTTTTAACTACACTAAAGAGGATAAATTAAAGAATAATTAATTTAATATTAAGAATTAAGGGAAATGGACTACGTCATTGCGTCCATCTCGAAATTCTGGTCATGATAGACACTTGGTTTGCGTAAAACGAATAACGTATGAAGAAGTTATGAACGATAGAAGTTTGACGATCAAAACAGGGATAATTAGCGCACTTGACAAGTGCGCCAAGGCAATTTTACACTGGCGCACCTGCCAAGTGCGCCCATAGTGGTTTTTTGGGTATCCGGGCCTTTTTCAAGTGGGTGGCGACACATGACCTGATTCATCCTAGGGTGGCATTCGAATTCTAGAGGCTGATAGCTATAAATATAGCTCAGTTATCTTGTTTTCTCATACTAAAAAACAATGGAGGCCAGATGCTGTCAGTGCTTGAACTGAATCTAACCCTTTCTTCTTCTATAAATCAAGCGCCTCAAGTATAGATCTGCTATTCAAATTTCAGTTTTCTCCTTCTATTCTCATAGATTCGATCCTTGTGAGTGTAGTTAATTTTAGGTTTAAATGATTAGAAGTAAACATGTTATGACTATGATTTGGATATAGACCTGTGATTAAATCATCTTGTATTTATCATATTTTGTGTGTACAAAATATTCTATGGCTTGGACCTCAATATTTATCATATTAGATCTATTGTAAATTATGAATCTATGACATCCTTGGATCTTAACTTGTACTATGCTAGACCGACTTCAATAGATCTAATTCACTTGTGATGTCATATTTGGGATCTAACTATACTATGCTAGATCTACTTCTATAAATCTAATTCACTTGTGACGTCATATTTGGGATCTTAACTTGTACTATGTTAGATCTATTTTCTATAGATCTAACCCTTTTGTGGTTAATTCATCATGTCACATATGCGGAACATACCTTTTCTCTAAGTTTGTGGTTAATTTGGGATTATCATTTTCTGGACAGTTAAACCTTTGTTTAGATCTAGATCATCATTTTGTTATTAATTGAGATCTGTTATTATTGGACATATGAATTCTTATTTGGATCTGTTCATCCCAAGTATATTGGATCTAGTTTTATCATGACCCTTTTTACTAGATCTATTTTTATGTCCATCTTATTATGCCTATTACTTGTCTATGCCAGTATATATGCTTATGTCACTTTTAGAATGATCACTCTTGCCATTTTTCCCATCACCTTTCCCTTTTATTATTCATGACTAGGCTATTTTCTTGCCTAGATGCCGCCAAATATATGTGAATACGTTAGTTAGGGAACGGGGGGAAAATGTTAGAATTGGCATAATTTAAATAGCTTTTATATTAATTGGACATATAATACAAAAGGGGGAAGTGAGAACATAATCACCTATAAAGACATAGGCAAGAATTGGATAAAAATGGAATGTTTAATAATTACAATTAGAACTTATAATTGCATTTACGACACGAGGTTAGGTTGCATTAGTAGTGGAAGTCTGCCAGGACCCGACCAGTATATTCAGCAGCCACTAATGTTGAACCTAATGTGAGAGGTCTAAGTGCGCAAATACGAATCGGGCTAAGACACTAGGTTGTACTTTGATAAATGATATGTATATTCAAGTACAGATTTGTATTTCAAAGTTATGTTATGAAATATATTTATTCGTTCCGCTGTGAGATTCGTGTTACTCTTATATTGTGTTCTTCTTCTTCTTCTTCTATTCTAAGTTTCTATCTTATCTTTTCTCACCCTCTAATTTCTTTCACTAATGACCGGTATTATTCGACCTTTGGTTAGTCATCATTGAGTTTATGGCGATAACCAAAGTCGACAAAAACCCGGGTCATTACAAGATGAGTTGAATGTCCGCAGTACTCTGAAAGAATTGTAAGTATTGATCTTAAGTTTTCAATAAAGATTTATTTCTGTATTATATTTTATTCCTCTACGATGTGAGACTGTGTATTGTGATTTGTTGTTCTTCCCCTTTTTCTTCTATTCTAATTTTTCTGTCTTATCTTTTATTACCTTCTAACTTCTTTCTTTAACATTCTGGATTTTTGGTACTCGAGTTTAGACACGGAATATATTTATGTCGAAAATAAGAGCATCGAATTTTCCAGTTCATTACAATGTTTGACCCTTTTTGTTTCTCCTTCTTTCTTCCGTTTCCCCTCAAGTTCTCAGGGAGGAAACACTCAGGCTTGACTATGATTCTGATTACTTTTGCTAGAGCTGCTGATATGTATGGCTCAAGCTCCTATCCTTGTTACTATGGCTATGTTCTGTTTTTGGGGAATTTTATTTCTTATATGCACTCTGATATTTTTGAAGTACAAGACAGTGGCTTTTATGTTGTAATGGCTTTTATGTTTCAGACATGAATTGTTTTTTTTTGGGACCACGGTATCTTATGATAAACAAAGTTTTTATTCCACTGTTATTATATATGTCTATCTTATAATATTTCCATTCTGTTTACTATAACGCTTCACGAAGCTTAATGCATTCCCTTTGTGAGTGACATTAACGGATATGGGGTGTCACGGTAATCAAAGAAATCTAAATTGATGGAAACATCCAAGTAATATATTTAATTGCATGAGATACTCAAGTATGGATTTTGTGATTCTTTCACACAAATGGAATTCTAAGTTATATGAATCTTTTAATTATTAAAGGAATTACTTCGTTGAGTGTCATTTACCTTACTTATCTCTTACTAATTATCTTGTTTAACTTAGATTGGTCCATAGCAGGTTAGGATTACCGTTAGTCTTTGCTTAGCTACTTTTCTCTGAGAATCTATATCGACTCTTTTGGACTACCATGCATGGTTTTTATGAAGCTTACCATATAATTACTTCACACTCTGATCTTCATATACATATTCTTGTGGGAGAATTGAGTGAGTGGCTGTGAAGCATTCTGGAGGCCCTTCCCGAGTCAGTCCAATCAGAAAGGGGAAAGCCCGTAGTTTAGACTGCATCTTGGGAGTTTGAAGACCATCCCATTTCAATTAAAAAGACAATTGTAAATAAAATAAGAAAATCCCTGTCCCGATCGGTGCATTTTCAAAAAGCGCATCGTTTAGTTTCTCCCAAAAAAAGAACCCGGGTAATCATTAGATATTTACATCCCTTTCTCCATATTGTCAAATACATGTGAACCACTTTCGGGAAAGGAGAGAGTTTCCAAAGTTGAGATGTTGGCACATTCAGTCTGCGCGGAAAGTCAGCCCGACGCGGAAATGGAAAATCTCGAAATAGGGCAGTTTCCATGCATGTTCTTGAAAAGGAGTGTATATATTATGGTTTGTATAACCTATATATACATTACTTTGATTTGTGTTTGATGTACGTATATATGCATATCTATGTTTGTTGTTCTATGATCTGTGATATATACATTGTTGCTATGTTTTGTTCTGAATTAATCTTAAAGCCACCATGATGTTGTATTTGGAGAGAACTAAGCATGTCAATCCATCAAGTAAGCAAAAGAATAATGAGCATTATATCGACATATTCAATACTTGTTTAATACAAGATCACGAATGGTCGCTGCTAAACCAGATCTATTCTCGTATTAGCAGATGAAATATCATGATTATGCTCTTTGCTAATGTGGATCTTGAGGTGGTGCATCTCATCTCTTAGGCGAGCCATTCATAGGCTCCGTGTAAGTTCTGGATATTCAGGCTTGGCTCCGTACTTGCGAGCATATTTTCAATCATTTGGAGATTTCTTACCATCACTGCGTTCTTGTAACGTCGAACATGCTACAAGATCGTGCGTTAGATTGGTATGAGTTGTTAGTGACAGAGGTTAATGAGTCTACCTTAGAATGGAAGCAACTCAAAGAGATGTTTGGACTTAAATTTGTGCCTGAGTGCGAGAAATAAATCTTAGCTCGTCTCTTCCATGATTTAAGCAAGGGAAGTCGACTGTGTCCAAATATGTCACTTCTTTTGAGGCCTTATCGAAATATGACCCTGAGCATATTAGCACTTCCTACAAAAAGAATCTTTAATTTGTTAATAGCCCCAAGAAATTTCTTAAGAAATCTCTTATGTTGCAAATTAAATTGGCTTTCGAGGAGCTTGTAGATGTGGCTCTTCATCTCGAAGTGGTTGATAATGAAAAGGAGAGTGGAGATGAGTTAGAGGTTCAAAGAAACCCGAACAAGAAGCGGTTTCCCTTTTCTAAGTCTAAGTCTTTCCAAGAAAGTAAGAAGAAGAAGTCAAGCGGGCCTAATCCGCACTCTCTTGTGGCACCCCAATAGTCTAATACTTTGGAGTGTTACAACTATGGCTCTCATGGCTATTTCACTAGCGAGTGTCTCTTGCCCCATTGATGCCGCTATTATAAGCAAGAGGGCCTTTGAGTTTTGCATGTCCTAAAAAGCAAGGGAATTTTTGGTTCAAACAATCTAAATGTAGATAATGCATCAGAAGGTTCATCTCAACTTCGAGGTACATCTCCGTCTATTTTAGATGATTCTTTGTTATTTATCGATCATTGATTCAAGTTTTATTCGATACAAGAGCATTGTACTAATTCGTATCAAAAGAACTCGGTTTTTTCCTTAGATGTTATATGCTTGATGACTTCAATATGGGTTGCAAATACTATCGAGGGATCTATAACCCTTAGCTTATTATGCAAAGATGGTGAGATACTTGTATATGGATTTTCTTCCTGTATGAATCTACGCTTCATTATCTTGGTTTGATATGTTTATGGGCTGGCTCGTGCTATACAAGGCCATGATTCTATGTTCTGAGAGGATCTTATTTCTTCGACACCCCAAATCACTAGCTTAAATATCACTTATACTTCGGGACATCGATTTGATGGGACATCGAGGGATCTAAGAGGATCTTATTCCATTTGTACGTGATTTTTTTGATGTATTTGATCATATTCGGGGTTTACCACCCAAGCGATCCATCAAGTTTCACATTGACCTTATTCTAGGGGCACAGCCAGTTAGTCGTCCTCCTACTAGGATGTCAACTAAAGAGAATGAGGAATTCAAGAAGAAACTTTAGAGTTTGAAGCAAAGCAATTAATTTGTTCCAACTGTTCATTGTAAGGTGCCGTGGTGTATCCATATAGAAATTCGATGGGACTCGTAAGCCCTGCATCAATTATTGCAAGCTTAATGGGTTATCCGTCAAGAATCAAAATTAATTGCCTATATTGATGACATATTCGATCGGTTGAGTGGTGCAAAGGTATTTTCTCAGCATGATCTTGCCAAGAGATTTCATCATCTTTGAGTCACACAGGACAGCATTCCCCGCATAGCTTTCCCCACTCGATACAGACCATATGAGTGTTGTTATGTTATTGGTTTGACGAACGCTTCCATATACTTCGTCAGCCTTATGAATCGAATATATCGGGAATATCTCAATGACTTTTTCTTGTATTCGTCGATGATATTCTTGTGTATTCTATGTCCAAAGCTGAGCATGCCAATCATTGGAGGATTGTTTTAAATACCCTTGGAAAACATCAAGTCAAAGCAAAATTTTGTAAGTGCCATCATGGAAGAAGCATGTTAAGTTATTAGGTCTTGTTATATCATTTGATGGTATCTCGGCCGATCTTTCTAAAATCAAGGTTGTCCAAAATTGGAAGAGGCCTGAAAATGTCATAGAGATTCATAACTTTCTTGATTTGGCGGGTTGTTACCGTCGATTCATCATCGAATTTTCCCACGTTGTGCTTCATTCCACTAGCCTTACCAGTAATGGCATCCGCTTTACATGGTCTGATGGATGCAAAACTTTTTTCAACAATTAAGAGAGAATCTTACCTATGCTCATATTTTGGAGGAGACAAAGATCTCATCGTTTACACTGATGCAAGCTGTAGTGGTCTTGGAGCTGTTCTTGTGCAGCATGATAGGGTAGATGCCTATGATTCAAGGAAATTACATCCAAACGAGGTTCAACATGCTACCCCTGATTTAGAGTTAGGTCCATCGTCTTTGCATTGAATATATGACACCATTATTTATTCGGCAAGCACTTTATACTTTACATCAACCACAAGTCACTCAAGTATTTATTTACTCAAAAGGAGCTCAACATGCGACAACAACATTGACTCGAGTTCCTTGCATCTTATGATTTAAGGGGAATTAGGTTCTTAACACATCGAGTCATAAGCAGTCTATTGTTTTTTCTATGATGCTCGTAGAATGAAAAGCTTTAGAGACTCTATCTATTATGACATTGATATTGTGCTTCTGCTTTAGATTCTTCTATCTTATTATATAACATGGATTCTCGACTTACTTTATTAGATCAGATTGCTGAGGCTCAGTGAAAAGATTTCAATATTTCTCCTCTTATTCAAAATGTAAGCATGAATCCCACGACGATAACAAAATAAGGGATTTCAGCATTTATAACCATTGGTGACTTTGACAGAAGAAAAAATTAGTCATGCCATCTGTTCTTGAGCTTATGCAAGTCATTCTAGTTGAATTTCATCGTTCTAAGTATACTATCCATCCAGAAGCAGCAAGATATATGCTAAATGCGTAGCTTATATCACTGGGATAGTATTAAGCAAGATATGGCAAGTTATGTAAGCAACTACATGACTTTTTAGCTCGTGAAAGCCAAAAATCAATGATCCAGTGCTCTCATTTTGCCTTTGAAGGTTCCAATATGAAAGCGAGACCGGATATTTATGGATTTTATTGATGGATTTCCGCGTTCGAGATTGGTAAAGAGACGCATTTGGTTTATAGTGGATCATCTCATTAAGTCTTTATAGTTTGTTCTTATTAAATATGATTGGATGGCATCACATCTCTCGAAGCTTTATATTAAGGAAATTGTGCGATCGCGTGGTATTCCTATTTCTATAGTGTGTGATCGTGATCCACTCTTCATGAGTCACTTTCGAAAGAGTCTATAACAAGCCTTTGACACAAATTTTAATCTCAACACCGCCTATAACCCAGAGTCTAATGGAAAAACTGGGCGGGAGAATCGCATTTTGGAGGATCTACTTTGAGCTTGCATTCTTGATTTTTAGGGTAGTTGGGAAGATCACAATTTTTTGGTTGAGTTCACTTATAATAACACCTGCCATTCTTCTATCGGCATTGCTTCTTTTGAAGCCTTATATGAGTAACAGTGTCATTCTCCTTCTTTTTGGCTTGAGTCCAAGGAGAATCTTATTCTAGGCCCCGACTCTATTTGTAAAGCATTCAATAAGACCTCTCTTATTCGTGCAAGAATAAAAATCGCATAGAGTCATCAAAATCCTTTGCACACAACTGTAGGAAGCCTTTTAAGTTTCAGTTGATGATTATATTTATATCAAGATTTTCCTTTGAAAGGACTGATACTCTTGAGAAATTGGCACTACGATACATATTGCCATTTTCTATCATGGAGCATATCAGTCTTGTAGTTATAGAGTAGCATTTCTTGATCGATTTTTTGGAGTCCATAACGTGTGAAGACATCTCTTGGTCGAGGAAGTTTTGAAAGATTCTGATTCTAAGATCGATACCTGTGCATTAGAAGAACTTGAGGTCACCTAATATGCGTATTGTGCATTATCTCATGCGTATCATTAGTATAAAGGTTAAACTCTACCATAACAAGAATGTACCGCTTGTGAAAATTTAATGGTTTGAGAATCTCAATGACTCTACTTGAAAAACAAGAGAGTTTATCAAGTGGCCATATTTTGATTTTTTATCTTCTATTTTCACATGAAGGATTTTTTTTAAACTTAAGCAACGTTTTCATATGTATATTTCGTTTGTAAATGAAAAAAAATTGAGTTGAATACAACTCTTCCCTAAGGAAAATGCGAGGGCGTAATTTTTATAAAGGGAATTTATAACAATACTGGTTCTGAGATTACCTGTTAATAACAATAATAATAATATATAATAGGATTATAATTTATTAATTAAGAATAAGTACTATTTGGGAGAGATTGTTTAAATAATTATCTAAGATTGAATTTAAAATTTGGATTTTTGGAATTAACTTGGGGAAAATTTGAGAAAATGGTTGTTTACTCTTTAAAAATGATTAGATATCGAATTTGTGGAAACTACATTTAGGTTGGTGTAAATTTAAGGAAGATAAATTTATATAATGTGCTTTGGTGAGCAACAAAGTCATAAATGGATTTTATGGTCAAATTGTGCTAAATAAAATATTGTGGATAAATTGGGTTATTATTTCAATATAGAATCAAATTTAAAATGAGAAATAAAGTTTTAGAAAAAAAAACCTTGTTACGAGTAAATTTTGATATAATAAGAGGTTATAAAATTCTTATGAATTTTATTGCGTTGAATTGCAATACAAGGGAAAATGGTGATTTTTTTTGCATAAACTATATTTTTCTTAACAAGTTTGAGTTGTAAATAAATATTAAATATATAATTATTTTATGAAAATATTTATATATATACGCTAAAACAACTTTTATATGCTTGCATATTTATCTGTATCCAAATAATATGATTTGAATAATTTTAACATTTAACATTGTAAATTTTAGTCAAAAAGAAATGTAAAATGTGTGTTTTGTAAAAAGTTGTAAAATTTTGGCATAAACAAGGCCAAAAATAGTTTTTAAAGTTGATAAAAATATTTTAAAACATGATTATGTATTTTTAGTGATTGATATAATGTTTAATTACAAGTTGCAAGCTTTAGAAAAATGAGAATTTGTGAATAATAGCTTAAAACAACTCTTAAAGGTGTTATTTAATTGCCATAATAAGCGTAAATTAGTGCTAATACTCCCACTAAAGCCTAATGTAGCCCACTTCGTGATTAGGACGAGAATAGTCTGGACCTTGCGTATTCTT
Source organism: Allium sativum (assembly GCA_030737875.1). NCBI lineage: Eukaryota > Viridiplantae > Streptophyta > Magnoliopsida > Asparagales > Amaryllidaceae > Allium > Allium sativum. Next base: position 746,891,332 of record CM060921.1, read on the forward strand.
CTCCATGTGAGCGTTTTCCTTGTTCTCTCTAAAACATACAGTAAGAAGAAAACTTAGCCTCCCTCTTGCAAAACTCAAAATCCAACCCCCCCAAAACTCAATTAAAACTGAAAACGGAGAGCTAAATAAAAATCGAAATACTAGTAATCAATCAAAAGCATGAATTATCCACATTTATCTCTATCTTGGGATCATACATTGAAGTTTTTTCCTTGCATGTCTCTATAACTCAATTTACAGGTACTTAAATATCCACATGAGCCTTCAAGCCTTAATTTCAATCAAATTTCTTGTAGCAAAAATGCTAATTGCTTATTGCTAATTGATAAAACTAATTTAGAAGAAGAATTTTCTTTTGAGGAGGAATTGGATACACAAACAACTTTACATTTTCAACTCAACTTTCCATTACAACACTTACAACATTTTCATTTTTCCTATCCTCTATCAAAATACAACCAAATTGACCACCCATATTTATATAGTGGTCTACATGACCTTACAATTCCATTAGACATCTTTTTATCAATAGACACGACCTTTTACCAATAGACACAACTTTTCACAAATAGACGCGACTTATTAAATAGACATACATGTTCACAAATGGATATGACTTTTCATGAACAGACACGACTCTTGACGAATGGACATGACACTTAACGAATGGACATGACTCTTCATGAACGGACACGTCTTTTCACTTTTTTTTTTTTTATCATTTCCCAATATTTCATTTAAAGTTTATTCAACAAAACTCCCCCATAAACTTTAAATGCTTCTACCATCTGTCATGCCAATGATTTTGAATCTTACCCAATCTTTATACTTCACATGTTTGGGCAAAAAGAATAATAATATGACTACTGCAAGTTTGGCATGGGGCACAATGAGGTACCAGACCTTGCCTCTGCTTTCAAACCACTGAATTTGTACTCGATAACCCTCTGGAACATTAACCTTGCAAAATTTTGAAACCAACTCCTTCTTTTGATACTTCAGAGTTCTGCCTCTTTTTTTTCTCTGACTTAGCACTTGATTGATCCTTAATTTTGCTGGCATTCCTTTTGTGCCCTTTTCCCTTTTCACTAAAAGCTTCTTCCTCATCGTCGAAATCCTCCTCCTCATCGTCGCTATCATCGTTGTCGTCTCCATCGCTATCATCACCGCCATCATCCTCAGCATCGTTCTCCACTTCATCGTCCACCTCTACCTCGTCATCATCAAGGTCAACGACTTTGTTTTTCTCTCCTCTTATATCATCATCATCATCATCATCATCATCATCTTCTTCTTCTTTGAATAACTCTTCCTCAAGTTCTTCTTCTTCATACTCATCAACTTCTTCCTCTTCTTTCTCTTCTTCGACCTCCTCTTCATCATCTTCTTCTTTTATTTTTGTTTCATCCTTTCCATACACCTCTTTCAATAATTCCCATGAATCTTTCACGGTTTTCTCTCCATTAATATGATACCATGCTTCTTTATCGACATTCTCACTCAGCACCATAAAAGCTTGAATATCTTTTTTTTTCTCATACTTGTAAACGCTTCACTCTCTTTCTCTGTCATATTTTTAACGTCTTTTGGCCACTCATAGCCACTCTCAACAATCTCCCATAGTCCTTTGGAGATTAACTCTTCTTTCTTTCTACTACTCCACTTTTCGAAGTTTTCTTTTGTGAGAACGAACGATGAGAAGAATAAAAGTATCATAGTTTCAACCTAGCTCTGATACTAATTTGATAAAACTAATTTAGAAGAGGATTTTTCTTTTGAGGAGGAATTAGATACGCAAACAACTTTACTTTTTCAACTCAACTTTCCATTACAACACTTACAACATTTTCGTTTTTCCTATCCTCTATCAAAATACAACCAAATTGACCATCCATGTTTATATAGTGGTCTACATGACCTTACAATTCCATTAGACATCTTTTTATCAATAGACATAACCTTTTACCAATAGACACAACTTTTCACAAACAGACACGACTTATTAAATAGACACACATGTTCACCAATGGATACGACTTTTCATGAACATACACGACTCTTGACGAATGGACATGACACTTGACGAATGAACATGACTCTTCACGAACGGACTCGTCTTTTCACTTTTTTATCATTTCCCAATATTTCATTTAAAGTTTATTCAACACTAATTAAAGGTGAGATTTATGTCATACTTTCTAACTTGATTCATGATCTGTAAATAGATATTTGGAACTGTTTCTGTGGAAATATGTTGGTTATAATATTTGATTTTTGAAATTTTTTCAAGTGCGATAAACAAGACCTGAGTGCATGTCTGAGATTGAATTTTATTGGATTGATGCATTCATATACAAGCCAACATTTGCGTGAATCCTAAATTCAAATTATGGAGTTTTATATGAATCTTGCGTTTTATTTCTTGAGTGGTTTCATGAGATTTCTAACACTATCAGTGCCGGCCCAAGGAAATCATTTCCTAAGGCCACAACCATGTTTAGTTGCCTGCTCCTACAAAAATTTCATTTTTTTAATGATATGGGATTGCTGTAAGTATAAGATAGCACGTATGTGTATCATATGTAATGGATGCTGGCATTTCATTATGCAAATTTTCCATGTAGCAGGAATTTCATTATGGAGTTTTATGGGGTAAAAAGATAGCCGGTAATCTCATAAGTTGATCACATACAGTTTTATCTATATTATTTTCGAGGACATACATAACTATTGGCAGTTTATATAGATTATTTTGATTGTCGCAACTGAGATGAACAAATGCAGACAGTTTCATAGAAGGATATCCGAAAGACACATTTCTTAAAGAAGAAGAAGACAGTAACGTGTATACATATATTGATATCAAAACAGCAAATGAATGCAACTCAAAACATGCAAATCCAGCTGCATTTTAATAATGACAGAATTACACACCATTACAATTAACCCCACTGAATGTACTATTTCTTTGCATCGATTTTCTTCATTTAATTTTGAATGAAGCCAAGCCTTTAATCAAAACTACTACTACTACTTGTACAATCTATGTCAAGTAATCATCACTGCCTTCAACGCAACTGGCCACATTTTACACGCATAAATAGTGCACTTAACTTAATCATTTTCACCACATAGGCCAAAATTTACCTTTTTCTCATGTAATTAAGAACAATATGTGGATAAAAACTTTAATGACCATGGAAAAAAACAAATCCAAGAACCCATTTTAATGACCATTGATAATTTGATGCAGTATTCCAATTCCAAGAATCCAATTTTTCTCTCTGTTATTAAAGGTTTAGCTAGCCCAGATAGCAGGTTATTGAAGAAACCAATGCTAAAAACATATATGCTAGAACAGGCTAATATCCAAACCCAGCATTGAACCTGTACTCACTCCCCCCCATCGTTCCAAGTCCCAAGACCACTGACCTAAGTATTCTTCAATACATTTTGCATTTTACACATTTTATATAAATCACTAATTTTTTGCCTTAACCCAGTGGGCTGCCCTAGCCCAAAGGCTTGGTGGGTTGTCCCCTGGGCCGGGCCTGAACACTATACATGTTTTATAGAGGGGAAATAAGGAGTTATATGTATATATGCCTGGAGACAAAGGATTTTCATTATTTTGTTTTAATAAACCGTCTCTAGGCAGTACTATATACCTTATTTTCGATATACGTAATGGTTTTTAAAAGAAAGAAATCAAGCGATTTTAGAATCGTTTTTACAAACTCGTTTTCTCTTATCCATGTATATTTTTCTATATAGAAGCACAAAATTTTGCACTCTTCGCGAAGATGAAGTTGTGATTTAAATGATTTAATTAACCATATGGTAGGGGATACATTAGTTAATTCCCAACTCCTTAATTGAAGCAAGTTCTGTGTTTTTTGATGTAAAATGGACTAACTTACAGAGACTCGTTTAGTGAAACATGTGGTATATGATGTATTGTTTTCAAATTTTGTCTTGCTATTTGGTAGTATATGACACATTCTAGAAATTTAGGGTGCTTGTACAGGCACGGGGGTCATATATGTATTTACTTGGTTCGAGGCCAAGACACATTCAACCGATGGTCGTAGTGCTAAGCGCTCATATTCACTTGGCTACGGACCAAGTAAAACTTGACCGAGGACCAAGTTACACTTAACCTGGGTTTACAATGTCGCACGCTCGGGTATGCATGTAGTACTAGGCAAAACTCAGGAAGCTATATATTTTTGTGCACATGAAATTTTCTGGATCTAATCCGAGTTATTTTCTAGATTTCACTATTTGTGAATTCTAGATTTCTGAGATTTCCTTATGATTTCACTATCTTGAGTTTATTATCATATACGTACATACATACATATGTGTATATATATATATTCAAGGGTTCATAGAGGACCTACTTATATATAGTGATTTCATTTCTGTATTATAAACTCTTAGACGAGTTCCTAAGATTTTGTGATTTCTTGTTTTCTGTGATTTTTATGGTTTCCATCTTATGGTTTATATGATTTATTAATATTATAAATCATAGTAATGCAATCATAGGAATCTAAATTAATGGAAAATTTCTAAGTAATTTATTTAACTGCATGAGATACTGACATATGGACCTAGGGATCCTTTCACTTATATGATGTGGAATTTCGAGTTATATCATTCCTTCAATTATAAAAGGAATTACTCCCTTAGGTATTATTTACCTTACTTGTCACTTACTAATTATCTTGTTCACATTAGACCGACCCATGTATTTCATGTATTCGGGTCAGATCGAGATGCAGGTTTGGATTATTTTCAGTCTTTTCTTAGCAACTTCTCTTTAATCATCCTCATCAACTCTTTTGGGCTTCCATGCATTGTTTTTTTATAGCTTACCTTATAGTTACTTTGCACTTTGATCATTATGTACATATTCTTTTGACACAATCGAAGTTATATATAATATGGCTTATATAACCTATATGTATGCTACTTTGTATTATGTTTGATGTATGTATATATACCTGTCTATTTTTGTTGTTCTACGATCTGAGATATATATGTTATTACTATGTTTTATTTTGAATTAATCTTGTAGCCACCATAATATTTGAATTAGGCGAGAATTAAGTATGTTGACCTATCGAGGAAGAAAAAAATAACAAGCATTTTATCAACATATTTAATACTTGTTTAATTCAAGATCGTGGAAGTTCGCTCCTAACCAGCCTTATTCTATGTATTAGCAGACAATATTACTCGATAATGCTCTTTGCTAATATTGGTCTCAAGGTGGGGCATCATATCTTGGTATCGTCGCAAGTTTCTAAAAAAATTAGATAAATACAGAATAATATAGATAATGCAATCCATCGAAATACAATATGAGTAAACATCTTCCCTAATCGAAGATGTTCTTAATTATGTTTTTGACCGTTTTCCTGTTCTTGGGGATATAAATAAGTGGGAATACGTCTAGGAATGTAAATTTTAATTCCCTATTATTATAATTCTATAAGTTTAATTTCATTAATAATACCATTCCTGTTGTAGATAATCCTTCTTTTCTTTTAATCTTTCAGCTAATGGCTGAAAAAAATTCCAGAGACATCTCCGGAGTGAGGTAGATTTGTGTCCTAGGTCCAAAGGGAATCTATTTGTCAACTGCCAGGTTCTTATGCATATTAGGTGTAACAATTTTAACACACAAAAATTAATTGATTAATAAGTTATAAAATTATAGGAATTTGGCGATGAGGGTTGCGCCAATAGGTCTAACATGATTTTTTGGTTCAAATGCATATTTGGTTTTCATAAAATCAACTCAAAACGAAGAAATTATGTTGATTCAAAGAAGTTATGGTGATTCGAAGTTTGAAATTAAATAAAAGACCGTTGCATGGGACAACCCACCAACAACTGGATCTACCAATAGATTGACCAATGTTGTAAGTGGCCGACCCAACTGGGGCATGGATCGATTTCGCTGATGTTTTGTTTTTGATTCACTGATGTGGTCACTTCGGATTGACCCAAGGATATGCTCGGTTCAGATTTAAAACCTAGTCCAACGGTTGAGGATCTTTTGCTTCACCTATAAATAAACTTCCAACCCTTCCCCATTTCTTCACGGCACATCTCTTCCCTACTTAGGCTAGTCTTCTATTGAGATAGGCCGCACTAATTTTAATTTTTAAGCTAGTTTTTTTTTGGAGACGAGCCACCTTAATGGAAATTTTATGGATTGAGATTAAATAAAAATATTTTCTACTTTATTTTCTTTTAGAGGTTCTATCCGGGTTACAAGGGAAAGCATTTCTTGTGAGTTTTATGATTATTTATATTTTTGACTTAGTTTGGGTAATTAAGAATAATAGTAGTTGTAGTTTTGGTTTTGTTTGTAGTTCTTTTACTTATAGTTTATTTATGTTTTCTGTTCATTCCTATTTTTCTGTAATTTCTTTCTGCAAGTAGTTTCTATGATTTTATAACTTTTCTTACAGTCTTTACGTAATTAATATTCAAATCACTATAAGTAATATTATCAATCTACTTTTCCCCTTCTTAATCGGATTTTTACAATTTACTGTGGTTATGCCCAAAAATGCCTGATATGCATATGTATACGACTGATTTAGGCATAAATTTATATGTCTAATTGCCTCCGACTAATTATTATCCTTTTATTTAGCGCACATTTGGGGAATCTAATTTAATTGGAATAATGGAATTAATAATTGGATAACTTTGGGATAATTAGACACATGTTCTAAAACTATAATGAAAAGGAATATTGGGCTGAAAATAGGCGAACTTGTTAAGGTTTCAAAAATGACCATGTCATTGGTTATGACAGGAAAATGAACTTAATGTATATTTGCATAAGTATTGCATAAGTATGACAAACTGGGGAATCATAATAAAATAATATGGTTTATTTGGAAATACGAATATGTTGAGATTGTTAAAAGAACAAGTATGATTAATATGAAAATATTGACTTAAAATTATGTTAAGTTACAAGCCTAAAAATATATGGTAATTCTATGGTTCTACGGTAGCATTGTGATTTGGCAATTCTATGGTGATCATGTGAGTATACAATCCTATGGCAGCCTTCTGATTAGGCTATTCAATGCTAGCATTGTGATTAGGAAATCCTATTATAGACTTGTGATTAGGCAATTCTATGGTGGCCTTGTGATTAGGAAATTCTAAAGCTATTGTTTCTATGGTAAGTGAATAAACAATTAGGCTTAATAAGTATTAAACTTAAAATAATATTAAGTTGAAACCCTAATTCTATTGCCATTCTATGGCAATGGTTTCTGTAGTTTCTATGGGGTCCTAATCAATGGGAATTTCGACTAAATATTTGTTGTGGATCTATACCAGACCGCATAACCTTTATCACACATGATCTAACTAGGAGAAAAAGGTACGCCCTATGCAATGCTTGGCAGTAAGATGGTCCAAACTGAGGTAGGTACGGGTGCTTTCCGACGGTTCAATGTGCGTGCTTAGACCCGACTAGGGACAATAAGACACTGTGGCACCTATGATTAATGCTATGTATTTTTTCTGATGGGTCGGGCTTTATAAACCCAATACCTATAGTAGGCATAGATTATCACTTTATGGTTAGTCAATCGATGGATAATATTAGGGATAATTTTCCTAGCTATATTACGTTATGAAATTTGTAGAAGTGCAAACCAATAACAGGAAATGAGAACAATCAACCCTATTTGTAACCTTTTATGTCCTTTTATATGTTCACTTTAGGTGTACACGGACATTTACCCTTCCTGACACAAGAACTACTATATTATCTGTATTCCTTACCTATCAATCGTAGTAGTAATCATAATAGCTCAACATACTTTATATCTGACCCATTTTCCTTCCTTCTTTCCTTTTTCTTCCTCCTATGCTTGCAGGGAGGAAGTGCATAGTTTAGATTATTCAACTGATTCTGTCTTGGTGGATTTTATTTGCAACAAATATATCGCTCTTTGTTATTTTCTCTTTTCCACGATTTGGTTTTATCAATTGACTATTTAAGAGATATTATTTATGTACTTTGATATTATTCATGATTGAGATTTCATCTTAATAGGACATGGTATTTTGTAATAGTTTGTTTTTCTAAAATAAATGGTTATGTCACTATTTTTTTAATTTGTCTTCTTTTCCTCTCTCTTTTACTTATTTATATCTTATGAATCTTAGTCTCTATGATGTATTTTCTGTCTTTATACCTATAACGCTTTATATTTCTTATTTGAATCCTACTTTGAGTAGCGTTAATGGGTGTGAGTTGATTCATTTAGTATCAGAGTCTATGGTTACAAGATTACTAAATTTTTCATTTTTATAAGAAAACTTTTTGAGAAAAAGTGTTTTGAAAACTAAATTTATTTTAAAAATAATATCTCCTCATGATAGTTACAACCTCCCTTTGACTCTCTTAAATTCTAAAGTCTCTTCTCTCACTTGCGCAACATGTTTGGGGCTTCCAATTCTCCCAAGGGTGTCGCAATTCCGGTTTACTTTCGTAGATACTTTGAGGCTTGGAACCAGCTGAAGGACAAGAACATGCGCATGCTCCAACTCCCTCTGTGGTGATTCCTCCTAACCCACCAGCAGCTATTGATTTTTCTAAGCTTTACAATAATTTCTCAAATTTAGACAAAAAGACTTTTGTGGGCACTGAGACTTTGTGTAGGCTTGCACTTGTCTTAGGGATACAGAGAGGATTTATTAGAGCTTGTGGATTGATATAGAGTTCGATTAGCTACTTGGTTGCTTAAGGGAAAGACATCATCCTGTGGGAAATTATTGATGCCGAAGGAAGGATTATAATTGGGCTGGATATCGAGTTAGATTCAAGAGCAAATTTTTGTCACAAGCAGAAGAGGGCATATAGTTAGAGCTGTTTCTTAATTTAAAGAAAGGAGACCTTTCTGTCAATGAGTATATCAATCAACTTAATGAGTTAGCATGGTTTGGAATGGATTTAGTTAACACAACTAACAAGAAAGCTATTAGATTTGCGTGAGGGTTGAATCAAGCTCTCCAAGTTTTGGCAATGATTTATATTCTGATGGAGGTTACTTTTGAGGATAAAGTAGAAATGGCTTTGATGCACGAGGATAAAAAATATGAGGCCAAGGATGCTAAGGGTGAACCTTTTAAGTTTACTAGTCTTAAGAAGAAATGACAGGAAAACAAGAAAGGCAAGAAGAAGCAAGCTGGTAGTTCTCAGAAAGGGCAGAATAAGATAGAGGTTAAGTGTTATAGTTAGCGGATGAAAGAATATTTCATCAATAATTGTTGAAAGATGTTGATGAGAAGAAAGTGCGTCAATTGTGGGTAGCCTAGGCATCTTAATAGAGCGTGTCCGCAGAAGTCTGGATAAGGGACTGGTACATTAGCGACACGGGTTCATGTGTTGAAGGGAGATCCAATTTGCAGTGATCCGAATCGAGGTAGAAAAGTAGTTGTTGAAAATTTGATATATATATATATATATATATATATATATATATATATATATTTATACACTCTTTTTGATTCTGGAGCTACTTGTTCACTTGTTTCTAGCTCTTTGGTTGACAGATTGCACTTAAATATCTCACTTGTTACCGATCCCATAGAAGTTTCAAACCCCATAAGTGGTGCGACATATTTTTGTAAAGGTTTGTAGGGCAGAGGCCTATCACAAACGGGAGCCCAAAGACTCACCAACACGTATATCACAAATGACATTTGTTCTCTAGGTAGCTAACCTATCACAAAATGGTCTGAAGACCATTGAGCCAAAGCTCCACAAAATGGTATGAAGACCACGGGTCGCGATCCCGCCTAAACTGAACCAAAATTCCACCAGAACGACCTGAGGAACCAAGAAAGCACAAATACACAAAATGAACTGAAGTTCCATAAAGTGATCCAAAGAATATAAAATGCACAAATCCACAAACTGAACTGAAGTTCCCCAAAATGATCCGAAGATTCACCGTATGCACATGTTCACATAGTAAACGAAGTTCCCCAAAGTGATTCAAAGATTCACAAAATGTACATACTAACAAAATGAACCGAAGATCTTAAAAACATGGGATAAATTCCACAATCTGGAGACGTAGCATAAAGCTAGTCTAAATTTGAAAAAGATCACAGTTGATCAAAAGTACTCTAATATACAATAAGTTAGTAATCAGATGAGTTTAGCCAAACGTCCCATAACTACCAACTTAACTCTAGTGTTTACGAATAAGTTGTATAGCCTACTGAAACACATTTGGTCTTTTTCCATAGTTTTCAATCGAATGAGTTCAAGAATTAATCGTCGAAGAAAATGCAAACGTTTCATACCGCTTGTTTTACTAAGACGATTAATTGGATTTCTCATATGAGTGAGTAAATTGTTTTGTATATATACATACCAATAGATTGGAAAATAATTTATAAAATGACTTGTTATGATAAAATTAGCATTAGAAATCATTTTCAGTAAAAGATTTGATATCTACTAACAGTACGAAACCCTTTATAGTTTGAAGTAGAAAACTCATAAATACGATTGATAAAACAACGGGTCCAAGAATTCACGTTCTATAACATAAATTAAATCTTATAATTACCGATTACAAATTTGTTCACAACGAATAAATAAAAAGGTCCATAGAATTGAGCTACAAAAGTTCACAAGTTAGAGCAATTGAGAAAACACAGGGAATGAGCAAAATAGCCGAAACTCGACTGCGAAGAAGTCTGGAACAACCTCAACTGTTGACCATAGTCTTCACTAGTCAACAACTGGAAAAGAGGCCTTAGACGTCTGACTTCTAAAGTCGGACGTATGTCCAAGTCTAATTTTTTTTATAATTTGACTAAGCACATATGTCTGTGACCTAGCTCAGACGTCTGAGCTGAAACGTAGGCAATGGTTTACCCTGGCTATGACCTTCCAATCTATTTAGGATGATCCCTGACGAAGGTTAAAAGCTTATAATCATTATTCAAGTAGAAATGAAGCTTCTATGACTCATCAAAACTATTGGGAACACAAACTCATTTCCCTACAAAGATTCACTCATTGAATTCAAATACTCATAAATCAAAAAGTTCATACACAAACAAACCAATCAGCCAGATGCATTCACACAACATAGAAGCTCTAAGGGCGCACTTTCCAAGCTTATAAGGGTTCAGCAGGGATATGATTCTAACGAAGCCACTTGGGAACAAGGAGAGATGACACGCATTTCATATCTATATCTTTTTGATGTGTGCTTCGATCTTTTTCCATCTCTAGTTCTTGAATAGATTCCACCTTTCCGTTCCTTTGAATATGATATTAGAATGTGTTATGCTTGATGAGTGCAAATGGATGCAAGTTTTGCAAGTGGATGTAGCAGATGCATATACACACACGAGGCACTACTGCGGATTGACTGAGAGGACATTTACCTATGCATATGGATGTATGCACATTTTACCTATTTCTATAAGTGTAAAAATGAATGTTATCTTATGGTTATTGTATATGAATGATGGTTGAAGCACATATATAGAACTATTTGTTATCAATAGGATATTTTGCATACATTTGGATGCATTACATAGACATAATTGCATAAAAAGGAGGCGAACTAAATCAGTAGACCATCTAATCTTTTATATTAGCCAAGGTTGTACACACCACATTATTGCATAAGTACATAAATCATATAAAATCTTAGGATAATGGTGATTAATGGATGATGGTTTAGTAGATGGATGTAGATATTTATGTGAAAACACTTATCTTACTATTCTACCTTAGAGATTTCGAGGATGAAGTCCTTTAAGGAGGGAAGAATGTAATAAACCAAATTTTAACACATAGAAATTAATTAATTAACATGTTGTAAATGTATAGGAATTTGGCAATGGTATTGCACAATTGGGTCCATTATAATTTTCTTAGATGCATATTTGGTTTACGTAAAACAGACTTTAAACGAAGAAGTTATGGGGATTCGAAGTTTGAAATAAGATTATTTTTAAAAAAGAGGTCATTGCATGGACGACCCTGCAAAAAACGGTTTGACCTATAGGTTGACCCATGTTGTAAGTGGGTTGACCTATGTGCCAACCCAACTGGGACGTGGGTCGACCCATGACATGTTTGGAACGATTTCGTGCTAGGCATGAAATCGATGAACTCCCTAGATTTTTATAGGCACTTTAGGGCTATTGTTTTTTCTTTGATTCAGTGATGTGGTCACCTCAGATTGACCCAAGGGTTGGTTCAAATTTAAAGTCTAGATCTAACAGTGGAGGGTCTTTTGCTCTGCCTATAAATAAACTTCGAAACCCTCCCCATTTCTTTACAATGCAACGTTTCCTCGCTTTGGCTAGTTTTCTTTTGGAGGGTGGCCACTCTAATTCTAAATTTTAGACTAGTCTTCTTTTTGGAGACATGCCACCTTAATCTAAATTTTAAAGGTTGAGACTAAATAAAAATATTTTATATTTTATTTTCTTCTAAAGTTCTGCCAGAGCCACAATGGAAAGCATTTCTGGTGAGTTTTACGATTATTTAAATTTTTGATGTAGTTTGGGTAATTCGGAATAATAGTAGCTATAGTTATGGTTTTGTTTACAGTTATTTTACATATAGTTTATTTATAATTTCTATTCATCCATATTTTTCTATAATTTCTTTATGTAAGTAGTTTCTGTAATTTTTCTGTCTTTTCTTACGGTCTTTGTATAATAAATATTCAAATTATTGTAAGTAATAATCTCGGTCTTCTTTTCCCCTTCTTCATCGGATTTTTACAATTTATTGTGTTTTTGACCAAAATTGCCCAAAAGGCATATGTATACAATTGATTTAGGCATTGATTTACATGCTTAATTGTCTACCACTGATTATTATCCTTCTATTTTGCGCAAGTTTGGGAAATCCAATGGAATGGAATAATGGAAGTAAAAATTAGATAATTTTGGGGCTGATTAGACATACGTTGTAAAATTGTAATAAACAAAAATTTTGGGCGGAAAAAGGCCAACTTGATAACGTTTGCCAAATTGCTGTTGCACCGGTTATGATAGAAAAATGATCTATAATGTATATTTATAAAATAAGATAAATCGGGGATCATAATAAGTAAATTTGGTTTATTTGCCTATACGAATGTGACATTAGGTTGTTAAAAGAACAAGTAGGCTTAATATAAAATTATGACTTAAAACGTTGTTAAGTTACACTCTTGAAAATCTATGGTAACTCTTTAATTGTATGATAGCCTTGTGGTTAAGCAATTCTATGGTGGTCTTGTGATTAGACAATTCTATGCTTGTGATTAGGCAATTCTATCGTAGTCTTGTGATTTGGCAATTCTATGGCTATGGTTTCTGTGGTAAGTGAATGAACAGTCAGGCTTAATAAATATTGAACTTAAAATGGCATTAATTTGAAAGCCTAATTCCATGGTTAATCTATGGCAAGGGATCATATGGTTTCCATGGAAGTCCCAATAAATGGGGATTTTGGCTAAGTATTTATTGAGGATCCATACAAGACATCATACCGTTTTTCACATATAGTCTTACTTGGAGGCAAGGGGACGCACTATGTTGTGCTAGGTAGTAAGACGGTCCAAATTGAGGTGGGTACGGGTGTGTTTTGGTGCTTCAATGTGCGTGCATTGACCCAACAAGGGAAAATAAGACATTGTGTCACCTGTGAGTAATGCGGTCTTTTTGCTGATGGGTCGGGTTTTATAAACCCAATACCTGTATTAGGCATAGGTTATCACTCTATGGTTAGTCAATCGATTGATAATATTAGGGATAATTTTCCTTGTTATATCATGTTTAGAAATTTGTAGAAGTGCAAACCGTGAAAAGTGAATGAGAACAATCAACCATATTTATAACCTTTTATGTCATCCTATATGTTCACTTTAGGTGTACATAGACACCTACCCTATCTAGTAGTAAAACTACTATTTCATCTGTTTCTCTTACTTTTCAATTTTACTAGTAATCACAACAGCTCACCAAACTTTATGTCTGACCTAGTTTTCTTTCCTTCTCTCCTTTTTTATTCTCTTAGGATCACAAGGAGGAAGTGCGTAGTTTGTATTATTTAGTTGGTTCTGTCTTGGAGGATTTTCCTTGTAGCAGATGTATCGCTCTTTGCTGTTTTCTCTTTTCCATGTTCTGCTTGTATCTCTTGACTATCTGATGGATATTATTTATGTACTCTTATATTATTCATGACTAAGATTTTGTCTTTATGAGACATGGTATTTTGTGATTGTTGGTTTTTCTGAAATAAATCATCAGGTTACAATCTTTTTAAATTGTATTCTTCTTTCGCTGTCTTTTATTCTATTTTTGTCTTGTGAATCTTAGTCTCTATGATGTATTTTCTGTCTTTATACCGATAACGCTTCATATTTCTTAACAAAATTCTACTTTTAGTAAAGTTAAGGGGTGTGGGGGTGTTTTCATTATGAGCACTCAGCCTCAAACTCTTACCTGTTCTTCTCCTTTTTGAAAATCCTTATTTACGCGTTTGTGAAGTGATGTCACCCATCCGCAGGCATGCTATTAAAAGGTACCAAGTCTGTTCTAGATATGCAGGCTTGACTATAAACTTACAAGCGTATTTTCACCCATATGGAGGTTTCCGACAATCACCGTGTTCTTATAGCATCAAGCATGCTGCAAGATCACATGTTAGACTAGTATGAGTTTTTTGAGGTAGAGATTAATGCATCTGCTTTGGAGTGGAAGCAGTTCAAATTTTGACATTGAACCTAACTTTGTGTCTAAGTCCAAGAAGGAAATCTTAGCTTATCGCTTCCTTGATCTTAAGCTAGGGAAGTCAATCGTGCCTGAGCACGTCACTTCTTTTGAGGTTAATCCAAATATGGCCTTAAGAATATTTGCACTTCATATAAGAAGAATCTTAAATTTATGAATGGCCACAAGGAATATCTTAAGAAATCTCTTATGTTGTAACTTAAGGCTGACTTTTAGAGCTTGTAGATGTGTCCCTTTATATCGAAATGGCCGAGAAATAAAAGGAGAGTGGAGATGAGTTAGAGACTTAGAAAAATCAGAACAAGAATCTATTTCCCTTTTCTAATTCAAAATCTTTCCAACAAATATAGAAGACGAAGAAGAAGATGCCGAACGAATATAGTTCGTGTACTCGTTGGCATCTTAACAGTGTAAGACTTTAGAGCGTTACAACTGTGGATCTCATGACCATATTGCTAGAGACTGTCTCAAGTCCCGTAGTTTTCACTATTGTAAGCAAGAGAGGCAATTGTGTTAAGAAGTAAGGGAATTCCGGTTCAGGCAATCTAGATATAGCTAATGCATTTGAAAGTTCATCTCATCCTCGAGGTAGATCTTAGTCTATTTTAGAAGGTTCCTTGTTATTTCTTGATCGTCGACTAGAGTTTTTCAGTATGGGTATGTCGCATTCATTCATATCGAAGGAACTCATCAATGTTTTTTTCTTCAATGTTACATGCTTGATGACTTCATTACGGATTGCGAATTCTATCAGGGCATCCACAACCGTAAGCTTATAATGTAAGGATCTTGAGATATATATGTGTGGCTTTTCTTTCCATGTGAATCTGTACGTGATTCATTATCTTGGGTTTGATATGTTCCTATATATGGAATGGCTCATATGGTATGAAGTAATGATTCTATGTTCTGAGAGGATCTTATATCTTCGGCACTCCAACTCACCATTTCAGTTATCACTTATAATTTAGGATGTCGATCATGAGTCCGAAGCATCATTATTTTATCTGGAGCCCTAAGATGAGAATAATACATCTCAAATTTCAGTTGTATGTGTTTTTCTTGATGTATTTGAGCCTGTTTAGAGTTCACCTCCCAATCGGGCCATCTGGTTCCATACCGACCTCATTCTATGAGATCAGTCGCTTAGTCTTCTTCCTACTAGGACGTCGACTAAAGAGAATGAGGAATTTAAGAAGTGGCTTTTAGATCTTGAAGCAAAGCAGTTTATTCAGTTTGGTTCATTCCTGTGAGAGGCCCGATGGTGTTCATGGAGAAATTCGACAGGACTCTTAGGCTATGCATCGATTGTTGCATGCTTAGCAAGCTAACCATCAAGAACCAATACCCGTTGTTTAGGGTCATATAACATGTTCAATCGATTGAGTGGTGCGAAGGACTTTTCTCAGTTTGACCAAGCCATGGGACTTCATTAGCTTCAAGTATCGGAGGACATAATTCTCCTTCTAAATTTTTGCCCTCCGTATTGATCATATGAATGGCTCGTCATGCCGTTCGGTTTGACGAATGCTCCCATATATTTTATAAATCAAGTATTCCAAGAATATCTCGATAAGTTTTTTGTATTCATCGACGACATTCTTGCATATTCTAAGTCTTAAGCTAAGTACGCCAATCATTTAAGGATTGTTTTGAGTTTCTTTTGACAACACCAAATCAAAGAAAAATCTTCTAAGTTCCATTTTTCGGAAAAGCAAGTCAAGTTTTACATCATCTTATATCTTCTAATGGAATGTTAGTCGAACATTCTAAGATCGAGGGCTACCCATAAATGTAAGAGGATTTAAATGTCACTGAGATTCGTAGCTTTCTTGGATTGGCGAATTAAGACTGTTGGACCTTTCCCGCATTATGCTGCCTTTCGCTGGCCTTACTCATAAAGGCATCTGCTTTATTTGGTTTGATCGATGTAAAGTTACTTTTCTTCAATTAGAATAGCTTCTTACTCATGTACCTGTCTTGGTGGTTCCTAAAGGTAACCAAGATCTCATGTTTACACTGGTGCGAGCCATAGTTGTTTTGGCGTTGTGCTTATGCAGCGTGATAGGGTAGTTGTCTATGCTTCAAAGCAATTATGTTTGAATGCACTTCAGTACGCTACCCATGAATCAGAGTTAGCCGCCATCGTCTTTGGATTGAAGTTATGGTGCCATTAATTGTTGGGCGAGCAATTCATCCTTTATGCCAACTACAAGTCATTAAAGTATTTATTTACTCAGAAGGATCTCAACATGCAAACAACAATGTTGTCTTCAGTTCCTTGCATCTTCTGATTTCGGTATTTAGTATACCCCAGGAAAGGGAAATGGGTGGCTGATGTTTTGAGTCATAATCAATTTGTTGTTGTTGCGATGATGCTTACAGAATGGTAAATTTTAGAGACTCTATCTATTTGTGGCATCAGAGATCGTTCTTTTGCTTTTGATTCTCTTATCCTATTATATAACATGGTTTCTAGACCCACTTTATTAGATCAGATTCTCAAGGCCTAGCGACAAGATTCCAATATTTCTTCTCTTACCCGAAAGTGCAAGTCTGAATCTCATGACGATATCAAGATGGTGCATTTCAACATTGACAGCCGTCGATGTCTTCGGAAGAAGAATAGATTAGTCATGCCATATATTCCCGAGCTTATGTCTCTTTCTGAGCTTAGGCGAGACATTCTAGATGAATGTCATTGTTTTAAGTATGGTAGCCATGCAAGCTGCAACAAGATATATCCTGATGTTCAATGCTTATATTATTGTTATGGTATAAAGCGAGATATAGTTAGTTATGTGAGTAATTGCTTGACCGGTCAGCTTATAAAGCCCAAACATTAATGACCACTACACCATATCAGTAAATTTGGCATAGAAGGATGCAGATATACAATTCTGCTAAAAGCCATATCAAATTTGATAATGCTCAGATTCGTATCAAACACCAGTTTACGATCCGCACCACCCCAAAAACCCCAAATCTGACCATCCATCGTGAAGGCCCCGACTCGGTAAATTTGATATGACTTAAGGCCAAATCAAATGCGTATCATATTGTGCATCCCCTTAGGCACTTGGAGTTAAAATTTTGGCCGCTCCTCATTCCATTTGTTTTACTTCAATGTTGACCGAAAACCCAAATTAGGGTTTTTGGTCACCAAAACGTGCCTCCACCTTTCTCTGGAATCATCTCCTCTTACATCCTAAACACAAGATTCCTGCCATCTTGCTTCCTCTGTCAATCGTCAATCCTCAATCAACAGAAGTTTCAATTCAAGGTGTTGTTTTCATCGATTTATATTTGAAGTGAATTTTTTTTGCAGCTAAGTTTGTTTGTACGAATTTGCCGATGTGAATTGTATTTGTGTGAATTTTGTTTGTAGATAGGGTTTTGTTTATAGGTAGAAATTTCTTATTTGGCTGTTTTGATTGTTTGCTTGTGTTGAATTATATCAAAGACATTATTCTCATCTCCTAGTGTTCCTTTGTATTCGAGGGCAAATAACTCAGTTCTCTTAGTGTATTACTGTATTAAATTGGGTTGTCTTAGTGTATTACTATACGATATTAAACAGGGTTTTAATTGGTATGTATTACTGTTACAAATCATACCGGTATTAATTGGTATCCCTTAGTGTAATTGTGTATTAGTGTAGTAGTGATTGCTACTCTGTTTTGAGAGATAACAAGTTTACTAAAAATATATTAACAGGTTTGTTGAAAATTTTGGTAGATAAATGATTGCTCGACTTTCTGGTTAATATTTTAATGGGCGATCCATTAGGTGGATGCATTTTAGCTCACGCGTAGGGTCGGGTATCCATGCCTATTAGCTTTATCCAAATATCGGATGCTGCAACACTTAACCTTAGTAAAAAGCTGCTTTCACTAGCAACTTTCCCCACTTTGTAGCAAAGACTGCATTGTAAGTTAACTTGCACTACACAGTCTGCTTCAAAGTAAATGAAAGTTGCAAGTGAACGCAGTTTTTTCCAAAGGTTAAGTGAAGCGGCATTCGACATTTGTATAAAGCTAATAAGGATGGATTACTGACCCTGCGCGTGAGCTAAAATGCACTGCTTGGGCATTAGTAGTGCATCTTCTACTTTAGCTTTCTTTTGTTTTAGAGACAGGAATTTGGAAAGTTGTAATAAGCTGTATTTGGATTTCTGCTGCTATGTTGGTTTAGTTTTCAGCTTATGCACTGTCTCGCCTGTTTTTTGTCAAGATTATGTTATTATTATATTTTGTTCCATGCGCTGTGAGACATTCTATAGGTTCCTTGTTAGTCCATTCTCTTCTTTCTTTTCTTCTGATGACCGTTCCGTGCTAGCTGGGCAGGTGTACAACGCACTGACGGAGGAAATGCCGGTTGGTGCGGGGCGGGCCGTCACACTTGGTATCAGAGCTCTAGGTTGCGTAGTTAACCTAGGAAAGCTATAAGGAAGAGATAGTATACGTATATGAGAGCGCGTATCTGTGATTATTTTGATTTTTAAAAGCTATATATTTATATACTACTAGTATAGCTAAGGATGAAGTCGCACTGCACTAGCACCACTATGGAGATGGTTAATCGTTTTCTCTTTACAGATTGAACGATGAGCCGATACGCAAGAGGTGCCGGTAGGGGAGCCAATAATGGGAATGCTGCTGACATGAGGACGATGTTTACTGACCTCATGAAGGAGATGCTTAGGGATGTGCAGAGGGAAGCTCCCTATGGTGGTAATGGTGGTGGTCCAATAGTGCAGGCGCCTAGGGCCGATTTCACCAAGCTGAACAAGGATTATACTAGTCTTGGTGGAAAGTCGTTCCAAGGAACGGAATCGACCACAGATGTTCAAGATTGGTTGGATAGCTGCGAGCGTATTTTCGAAGACTTGGGTATCTAGGATGCGATGAAGAGAAGGCTAGCATCCCGTCAGCTGCAAGGACGGGCAATGAATTGGTGGAATGCTATAAAGGCAGCTACTCCCGAGGATCAGATTACTTGGGAGCAGTTTAAGGTTCTCTTTAGCGAGAAGTTCATTCCAGCTGCTCAGAAGTCAGTGTTGTTTAAGAAATTCCTGGAACTCAAGCAGAATGGCAGAGCTGTCTTGGAATATATTGCCGAATTCGACACTTTGTCGAAGTATGGGTTATCTCTTATTGATACTGCCGAGAAGAAGAACGAGAAGTTCATAACTGGCTTGGATCAGTACTTGGGGAAAAGGCTTATTAACCACATCGACAAGACGTTTGAATCGATTGTGGGGAAAGCATTGAGGTCAGAGAGTCTTTACCCTAAGCCGAAGACTGAGGTTGCATCTACAGAGGAGCCAAAACTGCAAGCAAGCGGTGGAGGCAAGAGTGGTTCTCAGAATAAGAGGAAGCGGAACCAGAATAAGGATGGCCAGAAAAAGAATAAGAAAGATGTTGAGTGCTTCAGCTGTGGTAAGAAGGGTCATTATGCTAGTAATTGCCGGGCCAAGCCAGCGGATAGGAAGTGCTTCAACTGTGGCCAAGTGGGACATCACAAGGACAAGTGTCCGCAACCCCCTAAAGAAAAGCAGATTGTGAAAGCATATGCCCTTAATGCTGTTCCTACTTCGTCGAATGCCCCAACTGCGGCGGAAAAGGGAAAGAATGTCGTTATTCAAGGTATGCTTTCTGTTTATGATGTTCCTGTTAGAGTTTTGTTTGATACCGGAGCTTCCAGTTCTTTCATATCTAGTGACCTGGTAGATAGGTTGGGATTGGAGCCCGAGATTGTCGATAGACCTTTAGTAGTGACGAACCTGATTGGTGGTTCGACTAACCTTAGCATGATTTGTCGTAATGTGGTCTTATCGAGTCATGGATGTATGTCTGTTTGTGATTGCTTTGTTTTGGGCTTTACTGGGTTTGGCATTATTTTGGGAGTCGATTGGCTCAAAAGATACGGGGTGGTGGTAGACTGTGAGGGCTTTTTGGTGACAGCTAGAGCAGATGATGGGCGGAGGATAGTGTTTGGTGGTATACCTAGTGATGGGGTGATGACTAGTTTTCTAAATTCCCTCGACATCCCGCATAGTGAGTTGTCAGGTTTGCCCGTGGTTGGCCAGTATCCGGACGTCTTCGAGGAAGTGACCAGGCTTCCACCACACCGAGAGATTGAGTTCCGTATTGACTTAGTGAAAGATGCCAGACCTATAGTGATGCCACTTCGTCGTATGGCACCAAGGGAGCAGCGAGAGCTCGGGGTGCAAGTCAGCGATCTTTTGAAGAAGGGATTTATCAGAAGGAGTGTTTCTGAATGGGGAGCGCCAGTTGTGTTTGCTACCAAGGCGGATGGTTCCCTTCGTTTGTGTGTAGACTACCGCGAGTTGAATAAGGTACCGAGGAAGAATAAGTATCCTCTACCGCGGATAGATGATTTGTTTGATCAGTTGAGTGGCGCGAGAGTATTCTCTCAGTTGGATTTCGCGACAGGTTTTCATCAGCTTAGAGTGGAAGCGAGAGTATAGCTTAAACGGCCTTTCGGACGCCGTCTGGATTTTATGAGTGGTTGGTCATGCCATTCGGGCTGACCAATGCCCTAACATATTTTGTGGATCTTATGAATAGGGTATTTAGAGATCAGTTGAATAAGTTTGTCCTTGTGTTCGTGGATGATATTTTGGTCTATTCGAGGACAGAGGAAGAACACAAGTAACATTTAAGAATAGTGAAGGAGGTGTTGAGAAAACACCAGTTGAAAGCAAAGTTTTCTAAGTGTCACTTCTGGAGGAGAGAAGTGAGATTCTTGGGCCATGTTGTTTCAGAGAATGGTATTGCCGTGGATCCTGCGAAGGTGGCTACGGTACAAGATTGGTCTACGCCCAAGAATGCAACGAACATAAGAAGTTTCTTGGGATTAGCTGGATATTATCGTAAGTTTATCCAAGACTTCTCCAAGATAGCAGCACCGTTGACTCAGTTGACTAAGAAGAATCTAGCTTTTGTCTGGGACGAAAAGTGCGAGAATGCATTCAAGATTCTAAAGGAAAAGTTGACAAGTGCACCAGTGTTTGTCATTCCTAAGGGGAATGAAGAGATGACAATATATATGGATGCATGTGGCACAGGGCTGGGTGCTGTATTGATGCAAGGAGGTAGGGTTATAGCTTATGCAAGTCGGCAACTGAAACCGCATGAAATAAGATACCCTACCCATGATTTGGAATTGGCAGCGATCGTGTTCGCATTGAAGATGTGGAGACATTATCTCTTGGGAGAAAGATTCGAGTTGTTTACCGATCATAAATCGTTAAAGAATCTCTTCTCTCAGAAGGATCTAAATCTCCGACAGCAAAGATGGTTAGAGTTCTTAGCTTCCTATGATTTCGACATCGCATATACACCAGGAAATGGCAATGTGGTGGCTGATGCATTGAGTAGAAGACATGCCAGTTCAGGGGCTATGTTTCTAGAATGGAAGCAACTGGAGGACATCGCTGGGTATGATTTCAGACCAAAGTGCGAATTGAATCCAGAAATGTTAGCAAATTTGACGATTAGACCCACTTTGATTGAGCGGATCGGCTCTAGTCAGAGGGACGATCCTAACCTATTGGAAGTCATCTCCAAGTTAAAGATGGGTATTGACGAGGAGATGAACAAGTATGAGCTTGATCGAGATGGATGGCTTAGAAAGAATGGAAGACTAGTTGTACCCAATGTTAATGGATTGAGAGATGAAGTGCTTAGAGAATGTCATCACTCAAAACTGACTATACATCCCGGTGGTAACAAAATGTATCGAGACATGAAGCAGACTTACTACTGGGAAGGGATGAAAAGAGACATTGGGAAGTTTATATCCAAATGTATGAATTGCCAGGTAGTTAAAGCTGAGCAAAAGAAGCCTAGTGGTTTGCTACAACCATTAGAAATTCCAGAATGGAAATGGGAACAAGTGTCGATGGATTTCATTGATGGGTTACCAAGGACTAGATCGGTTCATGATAGCATTTGGGTGATTGTGGACCGATTGACCAAAAGTGCAAGATTTATACCCGTTAAGTCAAACAGGACGGCAGCTAAGTTAGCGGAACTGTATATAAAGTGGGTAGTGAGATTTCATGGAATACCCAAAGGCATTATGAGTGACCGAGATCCGTTGTTCACTAGTGGATTTTGGAAGAGCTTACAAGAGGCGTTAGGATCAGAAATACATCCCAGTACCGCGTATCATCCTCAAACTGACGCACAGACAGAGAGGGTGAATCGAGTGTTGGAAGACCTCTTGAGAGCTTGTGTATTGGATTTTGGTGGATCATGGGATGGCCATTTGCATCTAATAGAGTTTGCATATAATAATATCTATCAATCTAGTATTGGCATGGCTCCGTTTGAAGCTTTGTACGGAAGACCGTGCAACTCACCGTCATGTTGGGTAGAAACTGGTGAGAAGTTTGTGCTTGGACCCGATGTGATAAGAGAAACTTCAGCTAAGATTAAGATTATCCAACAGCGAATGAAGGCTGCCCAAGATAGGCAGAAAATTTATGCTGATAATAGGAGAAGAGAGTTGAAGTTCTCCATTGGCGACTTGGTGTTTGTCAAGATTTCTCCGTTGAAAAGCGTGATACGATTTGGTAGGAGAGGCAAGTTAGCACCAAGATTTGTTGGTCCATTCCCAGTTCTTGAGCAAACTGGGAATTTGGCATACAAGGTTGAATTACCAGAGAAGATGGCAGGAGTTCACAACGTATTTCATGTTTCCCAGTTAAGGAAGTTCATGCACGACCCATATGTGACTATTTCACCTGATCAGTTGGATGATATCGAAGTTGAACCCAAGGCGGTTGGGAACCGCAAGCCGCAAGCCTATGCATATTGTTGGGAACGATACAAAGAAACTTCGAAGGAAAGCGGTGAATCTTGTCAAAGTCCAGTGGGGCGAGAACGAGAATGACTGTACTTGGGAGACAGAGGAGAGCATTAGGAAGACGTATCCAGAACTCTTTGCCTGGTAAGATTTCAATTTCGATTTAGTCTTTCCGCATGCTAGGATAGGTTTGCTTTGTTTGTTTTGCATGTTTGTGATTGGTAGGCATGCGGGATCCTTTGTATATTTTGGGTTAAGGAATTTCGGGGCAGAAATTTCTTAAAAGGGGGGGGGGGGGGGAGGGGGGGAGAGTGTAACGACCCGCATTCTACGCATCGCAAGATCGTAGAATATTTATTTCTTTCACGTACGGAGTCGTATGGTCATGTAACTTTGGGAGATGACTACTGGGGCCATTTCCCATGTTCATGATTTTTCCCGATTTTTAAATGACCGTTATGCCCCTAGCTGGTATTGTTTTGGCCATAACTTTTGATTGGAAAGAGGTTTTGACCTAAAACCACTTCCATTGGCTCCGGATGATGGTTTACCTTTCCGTAGAGTGGTCACATTAGCCAAACGGACTCACCGTTTGGGAGATATGGCTGAAACAAGTTTCAGATGGTGAAAAACAGCTTAATTGGGCTTAACCGGGTGATTAACAGCTAGGCCCAATGGGGGATTTCGGGATTAGGGTTATGAGGAAGCTGAAATCAGTTAGAGAACGATCTTATTTTCATTTTTTAGCCGCCACTTTCATTCTTGGAACCCTAACAATGGCCTCCAACACCCAAATCAACTTCTAATCACTTTCTAATCAAGTTTTGGCTTAATCGACATCAAATCAAGGAAGATCTTCACCAAATCAGTATTAGAGCTGCTGTTAGACATCAGTATTTGCCCAAATCAGCGAGGTTTCAGTTATGAAAATTTTATTTGTGGCCAAGGTGAGTGATTAGCATTGTTTTGACACTAATTACAGCTATTTAGGGTGATTAGTGATAATTAGCAAATTTAAACATGATCAAATTCTAGAAAAATATTTATAAATTCTAAAATAACGTTTTAGACCTCTGTTAGAAATTTGGTTTGATTTGGTTAAGTTTTACTGATCATATCATTAGTTTTTCCTAAACATGCTTAAGGGAAAACATGGGATTTTGGCTATGTTCCATCCGTTTAACCTTGTCATATTGTTGTTTTGGTGTTTGTGGTCACTTCTATTTGTTGCTATGACTGTATGGTATGTTTTGTGATTGATTAGAACTGTTAGAATGGTCGAAAACGCCGTCGTATGGCGTAGAGTAGTTGCTGGAAAATTTGCAGGAAAATGTTCAGGGTTTCGGATCGGATCGGGATAAGGGGCTCGGATCGGATGGTGGACTAGGCAGAGAAGCCGAACCGGATCGGAACTTTGCACTAAAGGAGACTTGGCGAGAAGGAAGGCCATTTGCTTAGAGTTGGAGTTCGGTAGGGGATCAGATCGGGGAGACCAAGAGGGGATCGGATCGGAGAGACCAAAGGGGACCAGATCAGGCTTATGAAGGGAAGGGGGATCGGATCGGGACATCTAGGAGGGAGCAACCACTGAACCGAACCAGGAAGCAACCATCGAACCCAGGCATAGGGCATCCGAACCGAACCAGAACTGGAGGACCGAACCGAGGAGGAATGGAGCACTGATCAAGGCATGGGCCAGGACCACCGAACCGAACCGGTCGGGACTACCGAACCAGACGTATATTTTTACCTCATCATGACAACTCCTTTGAAGACCAACTCCAATTCGACCAAAACCCGAGATGCAAAGGAAGTCCAAATAAGGAGCTTTGACTCAGGATCCAGTTGGGAACCAAAGAGTGAGCTTCATGGTTGGACTTCGCTGCGGGACGTGTGCTAAGGGGTTGTCGATGTCTGTAACTTTGAATCACTATGTGTAGGGAGTACATGAACGGATTCAGGGCTACAGTGGCCTAGGTACGACTAAAGAGCTATAGACCAATGAAATGGGGTCATTTGTAAAGATTTGGTCAAGAATCCATGTGGTAAGCTTGGCAGTAGCAGTAGTTGTACAAGTCGAACTCCGTCACTACTTCGATGGGTCTAGTGATTGACAGTGGTGGACATCGTATACTTTACGCACTGAGCGAGAGATGTGAGGATGGTTGTTATGGTTTATTTGTTTGCCATCATTATGACATGCACACCCCCACCCCCGTTATTTTACACCATCTGTTCAGTGGCACCTTAGAGTATTGTACGATATGTAGTGCTAACTCTTTGGTTGCAGGTCCAGGTTTAGGTATGGTTTACTATACCTGTTATTGTTCTGTTTAGCTGCTTATCGCTCATACCAGAATTTTTGTCTGACCCAGAGTTTTATGTCTCTTCTTATTACTCTGGGTGCTCTCACGAGCAGACTAGAGACAGGTTAGCTGGGTATGCACGGGTAGCTGATCCGGAGACGAGCAGAAGGCTTCCATGTATGATACATATAGTATTCTCCTTGTGTTGTTAAAGATCACTGCTTGGGCATTATTAGTGCATCTTCTACTTTAGCTTTCTTTTGTTTTAGAGACAGGAATTTGGAAAGTTGTAATAAGCTGTATTTGGATTTCCACTGCTATGTTGGTTTAGTTTTCAGCTTATGCACCGTCTCGCCTGTTTTATGTCAAGATTATGTTATTACTATATTTTGTTCCATGCACTGTGAGACATTCTACAGGTTCCTTGTTAGTCCATTCTCTTCTTTCTTTTCTTCTGACGACCGTTCCGTGCTAGCTGGGCAGGTGTACAACGCACTTACGGAGGAAATGCCGGCTGGTGCGGGGCGGGCCATCACATTTCTATTCATAACAAAATTTAGATTCAAACCACTAAGAATTAGTTAAGTTTTATCAACTAATTATTATTGCTTTTCTATGGCCTCAACAACAGACATGAGAAGACACCGGTCAATCAGCTACAAAATCATTGTGTCCGGCTTGCGAAATGGGTAACTTTTCTAACTTAGCAATCACTTATGCCCATTTTAATTAATGTTTTTCTTTACATGTTTACTTCTCATTGTTGCAATTACGAGCGGTCGTCTTTATGGACATTGTGGATGTTCTTACACATTTGAGAAGATATTATCAGTCATTAACAAGACATACGCCATCCATACTCATATGGAGGTTTCCTACTTAATTGTACATTATGATTCCAAGATGTGTCATTTGTAAATACAGTTTTAAATATTATTTAGTATAATTGTTACAAGGGACCAACTTTTCATGTGTGTTAGGCCGATCTTGGTATAGAATCAAGGTGGGGAAATAGACTTCTCCCTTAATTCATGAATCACTTGACTGCTTATATAATATGAAATCACCCAATACAATGTCATTTTTTTTTAAAATTTGCATACTCTGATTTATATCTTCTATATTTTGTGCTCTTCATATTTTTTTCCTACTTCGTGAATTTATCCTACTTCAAATTTATTATATGCTAACAAATCGGAGGAAAGATGTTCGTAGTTCATTTATCCAACGATAATAAATAACTACAAGTTTATATAAATAATGGTTGCTATCAGACCATCCTGTTTTAATTTCAGTTCTAGAACATGTTTTTGTTCCATGTCTTATTTTCTTATTGCTCATGATTTGGAATGGTTGTGGTTTCCTCTACACCTTTCCGCAAAAAAGACTACTAAGATGAGATTCTATAATAACACAAATCTATGGTTTATCGATCAGTATGTTACATCTCTGTTTACTATTTCATCGTTAATTTAAGAAGGAAAAAACCAAACTATATTGTTGATTTTCAATTTTACATTTCTTGCATCAACAATAAAGTCGTTGCTTGGAAGTTTCCATCATTATTTACATTAACGGATGCGAATCCATTTACAAGCAAGGTTTTAACTTTTAACAGTGAAGGTTTGTGGAAAATACAAACCCTTGCATTCAATTTTGGTATTGTTTTCAGCTTAGATTCAAACTGGATGCCTAAACAATTTATTTTCATGATGATATATACGTTAACCAACTTCTATGATTAACTGTGATGAGCCTCTATTTTGTATGCAACTAATTTTACTTCCATTGGTTTTGAATTTTAACATTATATCATCAGTTTTTTTATACACAAGTATGAAGTGTTATGACCTTTCTTTATAAAAAAAACAACGTTTATTTAATTAATCAATCATTTAAGTATTTGTTGCCGAATCTTATGTTTAATAACATACATTGTATCTGTTAGCCAAATCAATATGAGCACATCGTTATTTAAGTTGGCAAAAAATAATAAAATACCCAATGTTAATTATTATAGTCAAGCAATTTAAAAACTGTAAGTAAGATAGTTTTTTTCTTGAAATCTGCTGGGTTCAGTTAGATGACTGTAATCTACAATGTACTGTGTTTCTTATTTTATATTATCAAATAAAGCACTGTCTCCGTAAGCTGTTATTATAGACTCCATTCAGACAGTATATTTGAAAGGAGTCGTTGGAAGTGCAAGGAACATCATGCAGGTAAAAGAATTCACTTCTGCGTTATTGTCATTAGCTAAGACAAATATCCCAGTCATCATAATGGAGTATGTTACAAAGACAAGAGAGATAGCTAGGCCTTATGTTTTTTAGTGTATAGTGGATACTGTTTTGTATATGCAGGGACAAATTTATTCACCGTGTCATCTCCTACGATCTGTGAAAAAATTGATTTGGTCCCACAAATGAGCTAGGAATTTTTTAAATGTCAGAATCTGGGCTTCATGGAGTGCCAAGTTGAAGTAAGATGTTTTTACCTGAACATGATGTTATGATTTTTGTACATATGTGGAAGCGTAATAAGCATGATCTAGATTTGTCAATTGTACATCAATCTAATATGTTAGCAATTATTCTATTACATCAACAAAATAGTAAATAACTATATCAGAGAAACAAAGAGACACAATATTTATACTAGTTCCACTATCCTCGAGATAGTGTACGTCCAGTCCAACAGAGAGAGATTTTATTCCACATGAGGGAATTACACGAGATTACAAAATAAGAGTTTACATATCCAAACCTCAATCTGGTTTAATAAGAAGAGACACCATTGGGGATCACTGGCTCCAAGCCAGGATGGGTTTACACTAAAGTCTACCCCTCAATATATAGCAAGTGCAAATCTATGTGAGTCATCAATTAAATTACCAACATATGGTAATATAATATTGGAGGCAAATTACCATAGCAACAAATGTGCAAACATAGGAAGTAAATCAATCCGTTTCTTTAGCATAGATGGAAGAAATTAATCCCTTCATTTATTTCTCTACCACCTCATCAAATGCAATCAATGCATTCCCATTATAAAAATATTTACTTTCCATTCTTTGCAAATTTGTTCCAATCAAATTGTGATTTTGTATCACCAAATTTAACACTCCACCTTGATGCAAAATCACATATCTGCAACACCCCGTCTCCAATCAAATTCTCTTCACATCATAACACTCTTCAACAAAACTCCACCTTCAATCAAAATCTCACAATGAGATAGAAACCAAAAATGAATATTTGCTTAATGGGTTCCAGCAAAGCTACCCTCCATCACACAATTGTTAACGAGCTCAGACTACGTCCCCGTCCGCCAACAAACTGTTGCAAATATCCAAAATAACAAAGAAGGCAGACACCAAAGTAATCTCAACACCGCCAAGGCCAAAATTAATTCTCTCAATCACCAATTCAAATACAGAGCCAAAATCCAAATCTCTGTACGCACAAAAAATCTCTCTCCTACAACTTAGTTATTACGAACTTCACCCACCGCCTACAAAAGATGCATCTACCACCATGAGCTGCACCGCGAATAAACCAACGGTCTAAAAGTACTTGCAATAACATCGACACCCGTCTAACACTTGACCTGAGCTCCTTCCTCGATCACCCCGGATCCCTTGAGCATCATCAACGTGAAGACCCCTGTCTAAACCACAATGATCTCTGTCTCGATACCCGTCTATCACTTGATCTGAGCTCCTTTCCTAATCATCTTGGATCCCTCGAGCATCATCAACATGAAAACCCCTGTCAGAAACATGATCAAAACTTCCCAAATCCAATAGTCCCTTCAACACAGTAAACTCCATATCACGTCAAAGTTCCCAGATTGGAACGCTCTTCTTTCTCTCAGCATAATCTTCTCCACCGAAGTCTCCTTTTGTCCAAAATAGTAATAACATAATCACCACTGAATCTACCAACCTTTGTAGAAATAATTGATGCACAATTTAAAACAAATCGCCTCGCTCTGATAACAATCTGTTATGATTTTTGTACATATGCGAAAGCGTAATAAGCATGATCTAGATTTGTCAATTGTACATCAATCTAATATGTTAGCAATTATTCTATTACATCAACAAAATAGTAAATAACTATAGCAGAGAAACAAAGAGACACAATATTTATACTGGTTCCACTATCCTCGAGATAGTGTACGTCCAGTCCAACAGAGAGAGATTTTATTCCACATGAGAGAATTACACGAGATTACAAAATAAGAGTTTACATATCCAAACCTCAATCAGGTTTAATAAGAAGAGACACCATTGGGGATCACTGGCTCCAAGCCAGGATGGGTTTACACTAAAGTCTACCCCTCAATATATAGCCAGTGCAAATCTATGTGAGTCATCAATTAAATTACCAACATATGGTAATAATATAATGGAGGCAAATTACCATTGCAACAAATGTGCAAACATAGGAAGTAAATCAATCCGTTTCTTTAGCATATATGGAAGAAATTAATCCCTTCATTTATTTCTCTACCACCTCATCAAATGCAATGAATGCATTCCCATTATAAAAATATTTAATTTCCATTCTTTGCAAATTTGTTCCAATCAAATTGTGATTTTGTATCACCAAATTTAACACATGACTCTGGCTCAGAGGTATTATCCAAACTTCCAGTTGCTGTGAATGTTGAAGGCTTCCCGTCGTTTGTGCTAGACATTCAGGCGTTATGTGCTATCGACTCAGCCATCTCAAGAAAATTCAATGGTGTTGCACATAACAGAGCTACCATTATAATTTCTGTTCTTATGAAGCAGGCAGGGCTGAAACTTCAAGACAGTACCATTTCCCTTATAGTTGTCAGTGGATATAAGCTGATAGAGACTGCTGGGGATCTTGCTATATCAGTTGCAATATGCAGCAGTTTCTTGGAATTTCCCTTAACCAACGATGTTGCATTTACTGGAGAGATGGACTTAGTTGTGAGCTTCGCATGGTTGCACGAGTGAATGAGCAGTTGTTGCTGTGAACTGATTGCTTGTGGTATGTTATTGTAAAGTAGTATTTTTGCAAGAATGGACAAAGGTTATTTTGTTCATTTTATTTAGTGCTAATGATATAGACTGATTTTTGTGAGTTTAGTGGACCTCAGTTGAAATATTACTATTTGTTTAGGGTAACAATGTGTTTTTTCAATTGATGTAGCATTTATTCTGTTCTTATGAAGAAATGGCTCGACAGTTGAATATTGGATGTCTTAAAAGACTGTTTCTTGCCTTCTATACATGAACGTCTATCATCAGATTTTCTTTTTAATGGACATGCTACATGCTTTTTGATCTATATTAGAGTTGAGAAATTATTCTGGGATTTCTTTTCAATTATTGGAAGAAACAAATGGTTTTGAGGTTATGTTGTATATTTAAGAAGAAACAATTCAAAAGCCTAATTGGGAACTTTGATAATACATGCTGACCTAAATTAAGTATAGTATACTAATAATATTCGTATTCTTGTCAGAATATTATCATTTTTCATGGTACACTAAAACTTTAGTGTAGACATCTACAGGCATTGACGCTTTAGCTAACAAAGAACTACAAAAGATCCTGTAACAAAATTATATTATACGGCTACATGAATTCTCATACATTTTCATCATTAATTGAGAATACTTGAATAAATGCCACTGCAGTCTGTTTGGAAAGCATTGTATTTAACATAAATTTATACAATAACTCACCAATGATGCACTTTCCTCATTGCACTGTGATCTTTAGTTGCTACCACTAATACAAAATTTTATTGCCAGTGACCAACTAAGAAGGTCATAAACAAATACAGTACAATGTGACCTCAAAGTTAGTATCACTTGCTATTACCATAACCACTGACCATTAGGTTTAATACACATAAACAACTAAATGTTTACAAAACATCCATCCAGCAACAGCTCCACTACTAAAAGTCAACACATTAAAATAAACCACATTAAAACAAACGTCAGCAAATAAACACGTCCTTACCACAACACATACAACTTACCATTCCTGATTCGGCTGCAATTTCAGATACTATTGCTACATACGTTCATATGAGTAAACTGTTTTAACACAGTTTAGCAACCCTATCCCTACTTACTATGTTATACATGTTATCTAATACGGCAATGCCCGTGTGCGTAGCACGGGCCACTCACTAGTGTTTGAAAAACAACGTGGCATTCAGCGCTTGCCGGATTTAAGTGTTTTGACACGATAAGGTTGTACTGTGCTCTTAGTATAAGCATGGAGTTAAGTACTCTATGATGCCTAGACAGTCTTCTAGTCTAGACAGTAAAGCTCACCTAACATCTATGTAGAGTCCAAGTGGAGACCTAGAAGAAATTCTACAACGGTATTTCTCATTTTTCAGAATCATGTGTTGCCAACAATCATGAGTAGAAGCCGATGTTATGATAAAGACATTTCATTTCTGTTGTAAATTTGTCTCACATGTTGCTAACTATTGTTTACAGGACAACACCATATGTTAAATGTCCAAACATTTTTGGTTTAAAAACACAGGCATGTAATGATTTCATGTCATCCTTTCATTTTAGTATAGAAGATTAAAATCATAAAAAAACGGAAAAATGTACTTGTATATCAGTTGATCAATAACTAACCATATTTACCAAAATTATTCCAGCTGATTTCGATGGGATTTGTTTTGACTAATGTTTTGGCATTATTTTGTTTGTTATGTTTAATAGTGAAATGAATCAAAGTGTACACCCTAAATTTTTAGTATTTGGCCAATTCTAGGGAGGCCTTTCAATATGAATGAAAAAGAACCCTACTGTTGCAATTTAATGGCCAACAAGGAAAGTGTGAGTGTGTATTTACATCCATGAGCATGCGTATAAGTTGATGTTTGCGTAAATGAGTAAGAAAACAAAGGAATGTATATAATGCATTGCACTATACTCTGAATGAAAAGAAATGAACAAATATGTTTTCATTATTTTCATTTTATTATTATAGACATAGTTGATATTTTATAAAATATTTCGCTAAGATTTCAAAAAACGACTTTGCGAAGGTGACTCTTTTATTTTATAATATTATTGAACGTGAATTTAATGTTCGATGTTTACAACTCGTTTTAAATTCAATTATAAATTATACATTCAAACTTTGTTTTAAATAAATAAATTCCTTATAAAAATCATTTTATAATCCAAATATAATATTTAAAACACAATTAAATATTCACAATTAAGTGGCTAAAAATCTAGGTCGTTACAATATGTTTGGTGAGGAAGACGATCGTGGAAGCTATCAATCTCAACATCGTGAAGATACAAGATCGCAAACAAAAACTCAAATCATAGATAGACGATGGGACAATATGAAGAAGTTGATGAGGGTTACATTTTTACCTTATAAACGTATTAATGAATACAGAATTTGCGACAAGGCACACGTTCTGTTAATGATTATATGAAGAAATTTTTTCAACTAATTGGCGTAATGACATATTAGAGACTAAGGAACAATTGGCCGCAAGATATATTGGAGGACTTTGAATTCAAATTCAGGATATGGTTAACATGTTCGACCCAAAATATGTTGCTGAGGCACATCAGTGGGCACTTGCATGGGAGAAATAGGGTAAACATGGAGGTAGTTACTTGACCTATAACCGTCAGATTAAGAATGTTGGTAGCGGTGCTACAGCTAGTAAACCTACTAATCCAAATCCTACCAAGGAAAAAGAAGGCAGTAATATGAAGTGTTTTAATTTCCAAGAATTTGGACATAAATGTTCTGAATGTACAAAGCCAAAGAAAAGAACTATGATCACGGATGAAATTGAAGAATGCACTGAAAAGGTTGTGGTAGATTTTTCATCCCTACTGCAAATTTAATGAAGAACCGGAAGAAATTGTGGCTGGCGACGAAGGTCATAACCTAATGATTAAAAGAACTTGTTTAACTCTAAAGTCGAACGGCGAATCCGAATGGTTTCAAAGCAATATTTTTCAGTCTACATGCACTATTTTGGGAAAAGTATGTCGGTTTGTGATTGACGCAGGAAGTTGTGATAATATCATTTCAGAGGAAGTTGTACAAAAGCTTGGAACAAGACGGAAAAACACCCTCGACCTTACAAACTCCCATGGCTGTAAAAATGAGGAGAGGTAAAAGTTTCTAAACGAGCTTTCATTCCATTTTCAATTGGTTTAAAATATAAAGATGAAATTTGGTGTGATGTTGTGAATATGGATGTATGTCATCTCTTGTTAGGGAGACCATGGCAATATGACAGGGCCGTGCAACATGATGGGCGCACAAACAGCTACAGTTTCATATTCGGTGGCATTAAAATTACACTAGTTCCAAAGAGGCGAACTCAAAGTGAAGCATAGTCTGATCAGAAGACAAAGACTATTAGTTTACTTTCCATAAAAGACTTTGTCGATGATTTGGAAGAAGATGTTGAAATATATTTTCTAGTGGGATTCAACTCTAAAGAGAATGATGAAATTCCAGAACCAATAAAACCCTTGCTATTTGAATTTGACGATGTATTTTCGAAAGAGCTACCGGAGGGATTACGGCCGCTCAAAGACTTCCAACATCAGACTGATTTGGAACGAGGTGTTGTGTTACCTCATAGACCACATTATCGAATGAGTCCTAGAGAGCACAAAGAATTACGACGACAAGTAGAGGAACTGCTTAGTCAAGGATGAGTTTGAGAAAGCCTTAGTCATTGTGATGTTCCTGCTTTGCTAGTCCTTAAGTAGGATGGTTCGTAAAGAATGTGCACAGACAGTCGAGCTCTCAACAAGATAATAATGAGATATCGCTTCCCTATTCCATAACTGGATGATTTATTAGATCAAATTAGTGGGTTAGTTATCTTTTCAAAGATCGATCTGAAGGGTGGATATCATCATATTAGAATTCGACCAGGGGTTGAATGGAAAACTGCTTTCAAGACTTGTGAGGGGTTATACGAATGGCTCGTCATGCCCTTCGGGTCGTCAGATGCACCAAGTAACTTCATGAGAGCGATGAATCAAATTTTCAGACATTATATTGGCAAGTTTGTGGTTATTTACTTCGATGACACACTTATCTCGCAAGTACAGAGGTACATCTACAACATCTACGTGAAGTTTTGATCATCTTACGTCAAGAACAGTTTTAGTCACGACGAAGAAATGTACCTTCATGACTCCAAGTGAATTTTTGGGATATGTTGTTTCCAAAGAAGGGTTACACGTTGACCAGAGTAAAGTTATGGCAATCAAAGATCTGCCACCGCCGAAAACAATTACAGAAGTGCCAAGTTTTCATGGTTTGGTGCCTTTTTACAAATGATTCATTGCACATTTCAGTATTTATATGGATCCTATGACGGATTACATGAAAATCAAATAGTTTGTCTGGATGACAGAAGATGAAAGTGCTTTTGAGCATATTAAACAACTGTTGACTCAGCGCCTATTCTAGTGCTTCCAGGTTTCTATTTACCTTTCGAACTACTTACTGGTGCTACAAAGGATGGAATATGAGGAGTGTTAAGCCAAAATGTAAGACATACTACTTACTTCAGTGAGAAATTGTCAGGGTCAAAGATAAGATACAACTCTTATGATGTTGAATTCTATGGGACAGTCCAAGCTATCATGCATTGGGGCATTATATTTTCCACAAACAATTCGTTTTATACACGGATCATGAAGCACTAAAACATCTTCAAGGGCAAGAAAAAGTCGCCACTAGAAATGCATCATGGATCGCTTATTTGCATTAGTTCACATTTGCGGTGAAGCATAAATCTGGAGTTACGAATAAAGTAGCTGACGTCTTAAGTCGAAAAAGCAATCTTTTGAACACAATGAAAGTTGAAGTATTGGGGTTTGACTTGATTGCAGAATTGTTGAGTACAGATCCTTACTTTTCAAAGATTCTAGAAAAGTTAAAAAGGGAGAAGTGACAACCTTTCCAATACAAGATGATTTTCTTTTCAAACGAAATCGTTTGAGTATTCTAGACTATAGTCTACGAAGGAAAATTATCCAAGAATTACACAATGAAGGTCATGTTGGCAGAGACCGTACCTTACAATTGATTGTGGATTCTAATTTTTGGCAATCAATGCGAAAGGAAGTTAAAAAGCTCGTACAAAGATGTCACATTTGTCAAGTGTCAAAAGGGACTGCAACTAATGCGAGGTTGTAGATGCCATTACCAGACACATTTGTCAAGTGTCAAAAGGGACTGCAACTAATGCTAGGTTTCATATGCCATTACCATTTCCTTTCAAACCATGGGTTGTTGTGAGTATGGACTTTGTTCTAGGTTTGCCAAGAACACAGAGAGGCTAAGATTCTATCTATGTAGTCACTGATCGTTTTTCCAAGATGGTTCATTTCATTGCTTGCAAAAAAATGATAGACGCAGTCAATGTAGCTCAACTATACTTTCAAGAAATATATCGACTGCATGGACTACCAGAATCAATTCTTTCAGATTGTGAGACTTGGTTTTTAAGTCTTTCTGGCTAAGTTTATGGAAAATGGTGGGAATAGAATTGAAGTTTAGTAGCGCCTATCATTCGTAAATGGATGGACAGACCGAAGTGGTGAACAAATCTTTAAGAAACCCGCTAAGAAGACTTTTCCAAGACAATTTGAAACGTTGGGGTTCTAAATTGTGCCAGGCTGAATTCGCGCACAATCATGCCATCAATCACAGCACTGGATTCATTCTATTCAAAATTGTGTACTCAGAGGCACCTAAGGGGCCATTAGATCTAATTTCATTTACTCATCAAGATAGAATGCTGGGAAAACCCATTGACCTTGTCTCGGAGTTACAGGAACTCCATCGTGTGGTCCAGAAACGGTTATTTGAAACAAGTCAAAAATACAAGCAAACTACTGATTTCAAACAACGACATGGTGAATTTCAGAAGGTGGACATTGTTTGGGCAATGTGAACAAAAGATAGATTTCCTGTTGGAACATACAATAAGTTAGCTTCCAGGAAGATTAGACCTTTGGAAATTGTTGAAAAGATCAATCCAAATGCGTACCAGTTGGAATAACCAAATCACGTACACACATCTGATGTTTTAAACATTAAGCGCTTAATATCATATTATGAAGAGTATTTAGTATAAAAGGTTACTTCCAATTCGAGGACGGATTCTTTCAAAACCGAGGATGATGGTGCAGCACAGGAATGTAACAGTATGGAAAAATCCATTTCGAAATCCATAATTGCATTAGGGGTGTCAAATCGACAAGACTTCGGTTTCATACATGCATCGGAGATATTACTTGACCGGCCGGGGTCTCGACTTATTTTGCTATTGGTTTGATAATAAAGTTCTTTCGGCTGTAGGTTCCGCCAACTAAATTGCTTTCGTTTTCCACCAAGTCTTTCATATGTTTTGTTACCAATTAATAGGGTCTTTCGGTTTACCAATAAAGCTTTCGGATGGGGATCCTGCTTTTGTCTTGTAAGTCAAGCTTTCGGGTGTTGTTCAACACCAAGATTATATGCTTACGGAAAGAGTATCTCGACATCCAGTGTTCCGGTCATTATGGCTTTCGGAGTATTCTTCTTTCGGTATTGTCCTTATTTCTTTGTATTGTTGTCGTTTTTACTTTTGGTGTTTGTTTATTATTCCTGTTTGTTATTCCCGATTTCCTTTCTTCACCATTGTCGGTGTCCGCTTATGTGTGTTTAAAGGCTATAAATAGGCGGGGTGTGTGAGTTGTAAAAGGAGTTGATTTATGAAATTGGAAATATTGGCATCCTCCATTATTAGGAGCTTTGTTCCTCCATTCCCAACTATAGCATCCTTTGTGGATCAAAGATCTAGAAGATCATCTTTCCGGAATCAAGTTCGATCAACGGAGAGTTGGTGATCACATTTCCGGCATGTTCGAGGTCAACAAAATTGTGTTTACAGTCCGTATCGAGTTCATCGAGATCACAGTACTAATACCATTCTGGCATGGTCTCCGATCATCGGAAGTGGGAATTATCTTGTTTTACTGGATTTTACTGCATCAGATTCATCAGTGTTTCATGAGATCAAGTATTTCTTTAAGATTCGTATATAACTTAAGAAACTACATAAATCCGCTGCGTCAATATGACTCGATGTCTATTCATAAATAAAACTTGGTACTAAGTCATATTCTTATCTTTTTTTTAAGGATGATTCCTCTTTTATTGAGCTCCTTACCCACTGTGGTGCTCCTTGTGTAATTTCAAAGCTAGATGGCCTGGTTTGATGGTTCATCATGCTCAATTAGATTGAATTGCAACTTGGATCAGATGAATCATCAAGCACCTGAACTAAACACATTGGATTACCCCAAAATTAGAGAGTAGGCTTGGAAGATCAATTAGGTCATGGTGCTAGAGGTGAGGGTGACCCGAACTAAGCACATATGTAACAACCCAAAAGTTTAGTTGTTAGATTTTAAATATCTAAATAACTCTAAATATTTAAATGATTAGATTTTCGGAATTTAATGGGTAGAAGTTAAATATATTGATTATTTAAATAATTGCAATAGGCGAATTTAATGTTAATTAAACCAATTGAATATTCGTATTTAACTCCATTTAGTTAATTAATATCGACTATAAACTCATTTTGTAAATTTATTGACAATAATAAGTAGTTGGATTTAAATCATTGTTTAGATCTTATTATAAAGTAATATTTTGATATGGAAAACATTTTCTTTGCAAACTATCTCGGATTTCGACGAAACCATTTTCATTAGATCTGCAATCAAGGTTTTCAAAATAAGATTCAGATCCTAAATTGTAATACTCAAACTATGAATCGAAATGGGATTTAAATCGTAAATCATGGATTCAAAAACCATACATTTTAAAGCTTGCACATACTTTGAAATTAATTTTGATGTTTAAACTTCTACATCTAAATCCAAAACATTATTTTCTCCTTGTTCCAATTTTAATTTGTTTTTAAATGATTAAAATTGGAAATGTAGACTCAGATAAGTATATTGAATATATTAATTTGATTAAATGATATTTCTAAAGTGTGGTATTATGTTTGAATCGAAATATAAATCGAATCGTAAAGGAGAGATTCGATTTATAACGGAATTCAAATCGTAGGATTTTAAGATTTTTGACAACAATGCCTACAATAATGAATTATTATAAGATATCAAGCTTCAGGATGATCAGATTTATTATGTGATAGTATGCGCTAGAAAGCATAACATTTAACTTACAAATTTTAAACTAAAATAATTTGTTTTTAACAGTAAAATAACAATGTCTTATGATTTTTTTGGAATCTTGTAACTTGTGTATTTTATTTGTTTTGAGATCATATTGAAATTCTGAATGCGTTCATGCTTTTATTTAACCGTTTAATGTCCATAAATGAACATAAAACCCGTACGATGTGATGCCGGAAAATGGTGAACTAATATAACTAAGCTTAATCAAAATTTATACAACACATTTTCAACATTTAGTCCCTTCCTTTCTCTTCGTTCTATTTCTCTGGCAGTAGTGAAAAAAAAAGAGAGCAGTCCCCATCTTATTACAATTCTAGAAGTTCATATAAAAATATATATTCAAAAGCTTGTACCTTTGGACATGGAAAGTTCAGATCTATATTATGTGAAAGTTTGGTTAGGTGTGTTGCATTTTTATGCTCGATAGTAAGGTCATGAGATTTTATTGAACTAGGGTTTAGGAATTCTAGGGTTATGTTGAGGCTAAGGGGGAGCAGGGTGTGAATTAGAGTTCACGGAGTGCAGGAGCATTGACCACCGTGTTGGGCATTTGCACGAGGTGGAAGGCAACACTGCTGTAATTGTAACAACCCGTAATTTTAAAACATGACATAAGAGATAATTAAAGAATAATTAATTTTTAAAAGAAGAATTAGGTGAAACGGGTTACGCCACTGCGTTCATCTCGGAATTCGGCTTGAGATAGAGTCCGAGTTTGCACAAAATGGATATCGTATGAAGAAGTTATGGACGATAGAAGTTGGGAAGAAAAATCAGGGAACATGCTGGGATAACTGGCGCACTTGTGAAGTGCGCTAGAACAAAAATGCACTAGCGCACCTGGGAAGTGCGCCCATGCCGAGGCCAAATCTACACAAAATTTTGGAGAGTTCTCTGATAACGTGTTCTCCGGGGAATGGCTGGATGATGTGTCTTTTGAGCTGTGTGGTTCTGATGATCTCTAATCTAATCTAAAGGCCCTAATTCACCTAATACATCTATAAAAACACACCTAGCCCTAACCCTAATTTCATTACACTAATCCATGGCGCCTCCATGCTGCCCTAACTTAAATCAAAACTAGCCTCTCTTGTCTTCTCCAAAGAAATTAGAATTAGAGTATTCAAATTGGAAGATAAGAATCAAATTCTAAAACAACGGTTTAGCTAATCAAATTCAGAAATTAGATTCAGATCTATTCTCTCTTCTTAATCTGGTCGATGTGAGTCTAAGTTACTTTCACATATAATTAATTTAAAAGTGATTGTGATAGGATTGTAAATTGGATTCTATGAACATGCCTATAAGATGAATCATATCAAGTTTGTAAATTCTATTCTTTCAGATTCATACCCAAAGTACTGTTATCATATGCCTAATTGGATATATTTTATTTTTCTATGCCATTTCGTATTTCATATGCCTATGTTTACACCAATCTTGATGCTTTGATTCTCCTTCCCACCTCTCTTCCTTTTTATTTTATGAGAATAGGGTAACTTCGAGCCTAACATATTACGTTGAATTATACATACGAATGACAGGGAGAACATTGTGGAAAAAGTTTGGGAAAATATTGAATAATATGTAATTGGGCATAAATTGATTTGTAATCACATAGTTGATTTGGGGCATAATTATGTATAACTTGTGTACATGAGATTTGGCATAAGTTGGATGTGGGCATAATTGGATATAATTTGTATACATGAGGTTTGGCATTAATTGTTGATAACAATGAATGCAAATTGATTTGGGCGCAATTTGGCATAACATGTATACATAAGATTATAGGCCTAATTTGGATTAAAATTATGAACATAATTTAGATTGGAAATTATGGGTAATTGGGATATAATTTAATCCAAGATTTAAAGTTGGGACTTGAATCAAGAAAGTGATAACGAACGCCTAAGACACGAGGTTAGACTTGGTTTGCGGTAGAAGTCTGCCCGGAACCGCCCGGCATATCCAGCAACCACAAACGATAGTCTAATGTGAGAGGTCAAAGCTAGAAATTAAATGCGCAATAATACAAAGACATGAGGTTAGATTCAAATTGCAGTATAAGACTGCCTGGAACCGCCCGGCATATCCTACAACTGCAAAATGGTAATCTAATATGGGAGGTCATGCAAGATTACGGTTATAATGAATTAATGAACATTCACTACAACAAAAACACCATATTACAACTTTAATTTTACAACTGTGGTAAAAGTACCGTTGTAATAAATGTTTTTTATAACTTTTTTCCAGAAAAGTTGTAATAAACTTATTTATAACAACTGTGTAATTTTGACAGTTGTAATAAAAGTCTATCACAACTTTTATTTTTTGACTGTTGTAATATATGACCATATTTTAATAAAATTAACAGCTAATAATTATTATTTAATACATTTATATTGATTAATTATAATTAATAACTAATAATTACTATTAATAATCAATCAGGAAGTAATAATTAATAATCAATCCGTAATATTTAATACTTAGCAATTAAGAAGAATAATTAAAAAAATATAGTTAATATTACATAATTACTATTAAATAGTTAATAATTAAAATATAATAATTAATGCTAATCATGAATAATCAATGATTGCTATTAATAATTAAGAAGTAGAGATTAATAATTAACAAGTAGTGATTAATAACTAAGATTATATTTAATAATTAATTTATAATGAAGAACGATTAATAGGAAATCTTTAATAATTAAAAAGTAATACTTATTATTAGTATTTAATATTTAATAGTGATGGGTAATAATTATATTTAACATTTAATATTTCAAAAAAGTTTAAAATTTTCAAGACAAAACTTATAAAATATTGAAATTTTCACAAATTAATAATAAAAAAAATCAATGAACTCGTACTTTTATAAAATATCCAAATTTTCGAAAAACTTGTTAGTTTTTCTCTTTTTTTATGATAATTGAACCTTAAAATCGAAATGAGTATTTAAATGACTTAACCAATGTGTTGAAATTGGTTAATTGATTCATATGAGAAATGATATTATCGTATAGTGCTGAAAACAATTGAAATATAAGATGTCTTCACATTCGTAAGTACCAATCAGGTGGATACCTAAATAGAAAAATAATTGTTTTCAGGTAAACGTGAAAAAATTAATTGTTTGGAAAAGTGGCGCCAGCTTGAAAATTTTGGTGGTCACCCCGTATATTTCATCGAATCTTCCTGAACCCTACCAATTTCGAGGCCGCCACAATTTTGGTACCCAAATTTCACTCGTCGTTTCAAGTTTTTGACCCTAATTTCTGATTCTGCAGTCCATTTCAAGCTCACCGAACTCTCCTCGCACTCCAACTTCGAATCAAGTCCAATTCCATCGACATCAGTGCTGTCGCAGCTCTTTTAGACATCGACATCTCCAACAGCGGCGACGGTAGCTTCACCGACCTAAAGTCCAGTTTCAGTTCCTACATCTCCGGCGAACTACGCCGACTTTCTTTGCTCCCTCAGCAGTCCATTTTCCCATCCAATCCAGGAATTGTTCCCGCTCACTTCGTTGACGATGGTGAAGATGTCGTGGATCAGATGACTTTAGACCAGGTCAAACCGGTGGTCAGATCTTGTGTTGAAATAATGGAATCAGGCTTTGAGTACGAGAAATATAAGCGTAACGCGGTGAGAAAGATAAGGATGCTAGCAGCTTTGGTTTGTAATCTGCTCTTTTTTCGAAGGATAGAAGTGGGAGGCATCCTGTTGCTATGGTTGATTCTAATAAAGCGTGTAAAGGGATGAGATGGTCCGATCTTCTTGAACCGGGTGTTAGGAGTGCTTTGATTGTTGGAGTTGGGATTCAGATTCTCCAGCAGGTAATTTCTCTACAGTGAATAGTTAATTGGTTTATACGGCTTTTCATCATTCATAGATAGCTAGAAAATGTCAGTTTTAGAAAGTTGCGATCCTCTGCCCTTCCAGTATCTTCTTCTAGTAATTTTATAGCAGCACTTGCTTGTTGTGCGAGTGTTCTGGTGCTTCCTCTACCATTGGAACAAATTGTGGGAACTAATTCATGAAATAAAACCTGAATTGAGCCAATCACAAAGCAACTGTGTGCATGCACATTCAGAGTGCACTGGCACCTCTTCATCAAATTTTACAATGTTGTTTACTAGAGCATAAATTCTCTACATGAAAAAAAAGTGAAAAAAGCGTTTATACTATGTCTGCATCATTTCAAAATGAAATCCAAATCAGTAGCATACTTCCAGCTAATGGGTTGTTCACTTTAGATGTTAAAATAACATAAAAATTCCCTTTTTGACTATAATAGTCTTTGTTTTTAAAAGCTGCTCTTTGTGATTTGCTTAACAATAGCTGTGGTTCAAAATAGTAACATACTGAAGCAGAAGATAGCTTCATAATTATTTATGGTTCTCTGTTGTTTAAGGTCAAAAAATTGCATTCTTGAAGCCTATGTTCCCAGGTATGAACAATTAACGGCCAAAGTTCCGATGCTTATGTCTTTCAGTTCCGTAATCAAATCAAATCAAATGCAGCATTGTAGCCTATTAGCAATGAAAATTGGTTATTTTGCATTGTTTCAGTGTTTTATGTTAGAAAAAAACTCGTGACTGTTTTTTGAAATATGCTTGGGATTGATTTATTCATGGTAGCAGACACAGATTTTTTTTCTTTTTCATATGAAGTTCTCATCTGCACTTTTGGATGTTATATATGCTCCAATCTTAGGAGACTTGCTGTCTGAATTTGGTGTATAAATTTCTATGCTATATTTTTGTTTGCATTGGTAAAAATGGGTAACATGGCTAATAAATTTCTGGCTAAAAATGAATAAACTTATCATCAAAAGTGTAAGCTACACAATAATAGTTTTTTTCCCTGAAGCTGTACTACGAAAACATTCTACACATCTCATTCATCATCATTTCTCATTTTCTCATTAACATGTTCCTGAATCAACAAGGCATAGTTTACTAGCTCGTGTTCAATTCTAGGATGCGCGGTACATGAATAAAATTCATAAGACATTATGATTTCCTATTTCCATATTTTAATATAACGCCCTCGTGATTCCTATTCTTTCATCTAAAAAAGAATCAATCACTAAAAATTTGTTTTTCTTAATACCATGAATGGAAATAGGAAGTGTAAAACTTAGTGCTTTTAGTATCACGTGGTGGTGC
Source organism: Allium sativum (assembly GCA_030737875.1). Classification (NCBI taxonomy): domain Eukaryota; kingdom Viridiplantae; phylum Streptophyta; class Magnoliopsida; order Asparagales; family Amaryllidaceae; genus Allium; species Allium sativum. Next base: position 746,935,768 of record CM060921.1, read on the forward strand.
AGTGCTAAAAGCATCCAGTTTTACACTTCCTAATACCACTCATGTTATTAGGAAGAAGAAATTTGGCTGTTTTTAGCAATACACATAATAATTCATTTATTGTACACAATTGACAACAAACCCGTCCACTTACTTGCTTTTAAATTTCATCCTCCAACAACTGGAGAACCTTTGGCATTATCAGGGCAATCGACTCGAATGGTGAATCACAAATGATTATCCATATCTATGAAACAAAGGACGATCTAATAGTAGAGAATGAGTACAAATGAAATTGCACATCTCCACCATGGAAAACCTTCAAGTTCATAGTATTACTGTCAATATAAATGTACATTTTAAACAACGAAATGTAACAATCTAAAGGTATGACCTGTTTCCTATAGGCAAAACACCTAGACAAAACATCTAATTACGTAAAAATTGGGTGTATATTACTGGAAGAAACGCAGCAATTGAGAATTTTTTCTAGATTTAGCTTTCACAATAAAATGGCCATCTATTTGATGAAATAAAAGTTTTTATAATTTATGCAAGAGCCGGATTGGATAAGCAAAGGCTTACTAGAAGGTAATATGATTTATTGTTTAGATCATATAAAGCAAAGGTATACATAATCAACATTAAAACCTACACAAACAGCTACAAAAAAAGTCAAGAAAACTTAATCTACAGCTGCTTATACTACTGATATTATAGTCCTGTGTTGCTTCGATAATTCAAACAACTAAAAATACAAATTTGGACAATGTAAACCACTTAAGAAATAACAAAAAGCACTCTATAAGGCATTAAGTACAATAGAATCACTTTAGGCGATCGTGCAAAAAGGCTCAACATATCAGCAAAAACAAATTATACTTCTACTAAGATATAAACAAGAATAAGATAGTTGTCGAAAGTGGATGTTTCGACAATAAAAATGTGTATTTGGGGGCATTTAACCATGCACTGCGCGTAAGAGCAGTAGCTGCAAATAGACAAAATTGAAATGGATTCATAGGTCAAAATACACATATTGATATAGAGCTGTCACTGATAGTTATCGCAAACTTTAAAACCTGAGAAAATTAGTTGTTATAGCACAAATACTATAGCTATCAGTTGTTTTAATATTTCAGTTAACAAAAAATCACAGAACCATACGCTACAAACAACTTAACAAACAGCAAAAAATACACCAAAATGCTAACTACAAAATATTCAGCTGTTAATGATGATTCAGATAAGCTCAATTTCGAGCAATCAAGAGAACCTCGATGGAACAATAAAATAACAATGAACTAAACTTCGCCAAGAAATACACGAGTAGCATTGACTGTTCAATGTGAATTTTTACCAGTATAAAAAATATGTATCAGAGGCATTCAACCAAGCTGCTAGTAAAGAAGAGCAACAAAAAACTGATAAACGTGAAAATGATTCAAAGGTAAATATAACGCACTATAAAAAATATTAATTCATCTAGTAAAACTCTACTCTAATGAAATCGTGTGCACATACCTTTTTTGTGAAAAATGGCGTACAGTGCCAATGGGGTCTTCATTCTAGGATATTTCAACAATTCAGATAGTTACCACCATGTACCAGTGGTTAATGAAATTATCATTATTATATCTTAACATCTCTTGCAAAATGGGTTCTGATAAACCTTAAGCAGCTATTTTTCCATATATGCCTATGCTATATGCTAAGCTTCTTATTCTTTCTTGTCCATGTTTGCAAAATAGATTCTGGAAATGTTTCTTTGTTTGGGTCTATGTTCCTGTACTAAGTTTTCCGGTGCACTCATTTTTCAGTTTTTTGGGTCTATGTTTGAAATTTTTTATTTCAAGCATCAATTTCTTGTTCTACTGAACTTGTTAAAATTACTTTTTTTTTGCAGTTCCGCCGTGGACCGCAAGGTTGGAAAGTTTGGATTGATGTGGCGGTGGATCCAGAAGCTTTCTTGTTGAAGCCGAATTCCGAAATGACTACCATTGGAGAAGCTGTTGGATCAACTGTGGCTTGGAATAAAAATTATGTTGCCTTCAGCTAGAGTGCTTTATAGGGTATGCTTATGTATCTTTTGTGGACAAAACTTCTATTTTTCTTATGTTTCTTTTGTGTTAGATCGATGTATGTATTTTGAAACGGTTATGTTTTTTGTGACGAGTTTAGCTGGTGATGTACTATGTGTATGTGAATCGAATATTATGTTAATTAATATATATGAATGATTCCGTATAGTTATATTTGTTGCATTGAAATATGAATCATATTACTATTAATATATATGAATTCTTTATATTAGTAAGGTGTATGTAAGTTACAACAACAACAAAAAGTTGTAATAAATCATTTTACAACGGTGTGAAAGAGTTGTAATATTCTGGAAGTCACAACGGTAATCACCAGTTGTCATACTTATGATTTTAAGATATTTAAATGTCTACAACAACGGGAAATAAAAGTTGTAATAAAATTTATTACAACGGTGAGTAAAAGTTGTTAAATATCCTATTTCACAACCGTGTTGCAATTATGCAGAAAAGTTGTAAAAGATATAAGTATATTACAACTTCTTAACACACGACGGTGGCTCCACCGTTGTAAAAACTTTTTACAACTGTTTTGCACCATTGTAATATGGTATATTTGTTGTAGTGATTTAACCAAGATAAGACATGTAGTAAGACATGGGGGGTTAAGTGGGTGACATGGGTGACATGTGAAATATAACTAGAAGAACTTAACCAAGGTGAAACATGTGATTAGACATGGGAATAAAGAGGGGTTAAGTGGGAAATTCTAGTGGGGACCAAGCTTAGGAGGGAAGCTTGTGTCAAGTGGGTGGACCCTTTTCAACCAGTAACCCATTTAGTATCTATGTGAGCTCGAACTAGGTCGAGGACGGGACACGCTTACTAGGTTTGATTGTAAGAGGTCAAAAGAGTTAGCGATGGCAGTGCAAGTCCAATGGAGTCATGTGCGTGCGTGGGTCCGGGCTGGAAGGTAAGACGTTGTTGCATCGTGTAGGTATAAGCCGTGCATTCTAGTAGTATCGGGTTGCCACTTTAGGGAGTGATACACCCTACTGTGGGACCAGCACAGGTATCTACGAGTTAGGGAGCCGATCGAATGGGGAGGGTAGTGGGTACAACAAGTGGAGATAGGAGCAAGCGGCACCTATGACAGCAGCTAGGAGTACACGAAACTACCATAATTATTATTATTACTATGTTTAGTAAGAGGGATCAACTTTCAGTGTTAAACTAGCATTGGTGAGGTGTAGGAATTATCTTATAGTGATTAGAAGCGCAATCAACGTTATATCTTATTCATCTTGTTTGCCTTGTCATATCTTCTTATGTTACAGTCATCTCTTATATCTAGTTCATGTTCTTATCCTGTTACTTTACTGATTATATTGTTAAAGTCACTTGACTCGCCTGACGTATGTCTGACCCCTTTTTGTTTCGCCTATTTTCTTTCTTCCCCCCCTCAGGTCCTTAGGGTGGGAATAGTGAAGCTTGACTTGGATTCCTTTCTTTCTGAAGTGCTTGGAACTGTTAAAAGTAATGCTCAGCTTTATCTATTTTTCATTATGGCTATTTGGAGTGGGATTATGGTGTTACTTTTATGTACATTGATAATAATTTTGTATAAGATGGATATTTGTGTACTTGACTCTAGTATGTGGTTTTGATGTTGTAACCAAACATGTTTTTCTTTTCCGCTGCAGTGAATAAATTTTGAATTTTCTTAAGTACCATTTTATATATCTGTCTTATGATATTCTGTTCTATATTCTTATAATACTCCATGAAAGTTAATGCATTCCCTTATTGAGTGACATTATTGGACGTTGGGTGTTACACATGGTATCAGAGTTGAAGGTCACCAAAACAGATAAAAGATTTTGAAAACCGTTTTTAAAAGCATTTTTGGAAAGAAGTATTTTCAAAAACATGTTTTAAAAAAGGTATTTTCAAGAGAAAAGTTTATTATGAAAAACATAATCCCCAAAAGCTATATATCTATCTTTCGATTCTCTATTTTGAATCTCTTCCTTTTTCCTTTCAGCATGTCTGGGGAACCAGATATACCCGAGGGCGTACCGATACTAGTATGGTTCAGAAGGTATCTGGAGGCTAGGGCCACTGCCACAGGCCCAACCACGTTCCTCCTCCTCCAGCTGCAACTCCTCCTTCCCGTGTAGACGCTTTTTCTAGGATATGCAATGACTTCCATACGATGGGCGGAAAACCGTTTTATGGGACTGAGACGTTTGTTGAGGCTCGAAATTGGCTCAAGGAAGTGGAGGACTTGTTTGATATCTTTGAGATAGATGATGGAAGGAAGGTTTAGCTAGTTGCTTGGTTGATGAAGGACGAAGCTTCCTTTTGGTGGGAAGCAACTAATGGAGGACGTGCGATGGAGACATGGATGTACTTTAAACGAAGGTTCGAGGTGAAATTTCTTTCACAAGCGGAGGAGAGTTTATACATAGAGAGGTTCTTGGCTTTGAAACAAGGGAGTTTGTCTGTGAAGGAGTACGTTAACAAGTTTAACCAGTTAGCAAGATTTGGTATGGAATTAGTTAATACACCGCATAAGAAGGCCTTGAGATTTGCCAAAAGTTTGTATGAACCATTACACGGGTTGGCTATGTCCCACATTCCTATGGGGGCTACTTTCGAGAAACTTGTTGACATGGGGTTAATGCATGAAGAGGAGAATGGTGCTAATGTAGATAAGGTACAGTATAAGAAGGTGGATCCAAAGAAAGCACAGCAACAACCAAAGAAAGGTGGTAAGGATAACAAGGGCAAAGGGAAGAAAAGGTATTTTAACTGTGGAACACCGGGCCACTTAAGCAAGGACTGTAGGAAGAAGAAGAAGACGGGTTGCTTCCAATGTGGTGAGGCAGAAAATATGATTAAAGACTGGCTGAGGAGGCAATGGCAAGGGAAAGGACAGAGGACAGGATCTATTTCTGGAGGGAAGGTTTATGCTCTCATGGCACCAGGACAGGAGAGAGGTAGACACATTTCTGTTTAAAGTTTGATTTTCCTTTTTGATCATCCTGTGCGAACTTTGTTTGATTCTGGCGCTTCACATTCGTTTATATTTGCTTCGTTAGTTGAAACACTGCACCTAAATGCTAGTGTAGTTATGGATCCCGTAGTTGTCTCAAATCCTATTGGGGGTACGGCTCATCTTTCTATGTTATTGCGGGATTTGAGAATATTTGTGTATGGTGTTGAGTTTGTATGCAACGCCTATGTGCTTGGTTTCACGGGCTATAGGTTGATTCTAGGATTAGATTGGCTAGGTATGGTGCCATTCTCGACTGTGAAAAGAGGGTAGTTAGACTGTTGAATAGTTTGGTTAATACTCTTGATATCTCATGTGACCCTAAGGGTTCTGTTATGCTTAGCTATCTAGAATATCTTGACACATCTATTGATGACTTGCAATCTGTTCGACTAGTCCGTGAGTATGCAGATGTCTTTGAGGAGGTTAGGGGCTTACCTCCAAAACGCGAGATAGATTTCCGTATATACTTGGTGGACAATGCAAAGCCAGTTGCATTGCCAGTGCGCCACATGGCTCCAAGAGAAAGGAGGGAGCTTGGTAAACAAGTGAAAGAGTTGCTTGAGAAAGGGTTCATAAGAAGAAGTATCTCGGAGTGGGGTGCTCCAGTTGTTTTTGCTACAAAGGCTGATGGTTCATTTAGATTGTGCGTAAACTATAGGGAACTGAATAAGTTCACGAAAAAAAACAGATACCCATTGCCGATGATAGACGATTTGTTCGATCAGTTGGTTGGTGCTTCGGTTTTCTCACAGTTGGACTTAGCTACAGGATTTCATCAGTTGAGGGTAGCTGAGGATAGTATAGATAAGACTGCTTTTAGGACTCCCGACGGTTTCTTCGAATGGCTCGTCATGCCTTTTAGTCTGACGAATGCACCCGCATATTTTGTAGACTTGATAAGTAGTGTGTTTAGGGAGTTTCTAAACAATTTCGTGGTGGTCTTTGTGGATGATATTTTGATATTTTCTAGAAGCGAGGAAGAGCATGCCCTACATCTTAGGGAAGTCTTAGAGACCCTTCGGGCACATCAACTCAAAGCTAAGTTCTCCAAATGTCATTTTTGGAGGAAGGAAGTGAGGTTCTTAGAACACGTGGTCACCAAGGAAGGGATAGCTGTGGATCCCACGAAGGTGGTAGCAATCCAAGATTGGAAGGTTCCTAAGAATACAATAGAAGTAAGAAGTTTTCTTGGTTTGGTGGGATATTACAGAAAATTCATTAAGGACTTTGCCAAGATATCAGCCCCACTTACACGGTTGACGAAAAAGAATTTGACCTTTTCTTGGGATGTTGACTGTGACGATGCTTTCCGACGTTTGAAGAGGGCGTTGATGACAACTCCAGTTTTAGTTTTGCCGGATGGGAGTAAACCGTTCACAGTGTATACCGATGCTTACGGGACAAGGCTTGGCGTAGTTTTGATGCAAAAGAGAAGGGTGATATGCTATGGTGGAAGGCAGTTAAAGGCCCATGAGAAGAATTACCCTACCCATAACTTAGAGTTAGCTACCATAGATTTTGCGCTTAAGTCTTGGTGTCACTATTTGCTTGGAGAGAGGTTTTAGTTGTATACAGACCATAAGTCACTAAAATACTTGTTCTCTCAAAAAGATTTAAACTTAAGGCAACAGAGGTGGATGGAGTTCTTCGCATCCTACGAGTTGAGATTGCATATACCCCTGGCAAGGTTAACGTTGTAGCTGACGCCTTGAGTAGAAAGAAGTTGACTTTGAGTCCTTTGTTTGTCGAGCGGTAGAGTTTAGAGTATATCTCTACCTTTGACTTTAGATGCTCTATCGATTATGTACGCGGTTTGTTGGCATCGTTAGAGGTACGACCTACGCTTTTAGGAGAGTTAGGTGCGACACAGCGAGATGACCCACAGTTGATAGAGATAGTAGACCAGCTCATCAGAGGGGAGTCTTCGAGCCATCTTAGTAGGTATACTATCGATGACAAAGGTTAGTTGCGTAGGGATGGGAGACTTTGCCTATCTCGAGATGCTAGTTTGAGAAAGACAATCCTTGAAGAAGCACATCATTCTAAGAATACCATACATCCCAGTGGAGACAAGATATATAGGGACATGAAGCGAATTTTCTTTTGGGCCAGAATGAAGAAGGATGTGGCTGAGTTTGTTTCTTGATGCTTAGTGTGCCAGCAAGTCAAGGTTGAGTAAAAGAAGACTGGTGGTTTGCTTCACCCTTTATAGGTTCCATGGTGGAAATGGGAAAGTGTTCCCATGGATTTCGTTGACGGGTTGCCGAGGTCAAGGAAGGGTAATACGGGGATTTGGGTAGTAGTGGATAGACTTACCAAGAGTGCTCATATCATTCCTGTTAAGAGTAAAAGAACAGCCGCATGGCTAGCATCTGTTTATCTCCGAGAGATAGTTCATTTACACGGCATACCTTCTAGTATCGCAAGCGACTAAGATCCATTTTCACTAGTGAGTTTTGGAAGAGCTTGCTAGAGGCGGTAGGAACGCAATTGTGTTTGAGTACCGCTTATCACCCTTAGACGGACGACCAAACAGAAAGAGTGAATCGGATTCTAGAAGATCTTTTGAGGTTATGCGTCTTGGACTTTGGAGGGACATGGGATAAACATCTTCCATTAGTAGAGTTCGCCTACAACAACAGCTATCAAACTAGTGTTGGCATGGCACCTTTTTAAGCTCTATATGGACGACCTTGCCGATCACCTACTTGTTGGTGGAAATCTACAGATAAGATTTTGCTTGGGCCCGAGATGATTAAGGAAACTTCAGAGAAGATAGATTTGATTCGAAGACACATAAGGACGGCACAGGACCGGCAAAAGTCATATGCTGATAAGAGAAGGACCGGTCTTGAGTTCAATTTTGGAGACATGGTCTTTATTAAAGTATCACCGTTGAGGAATGTAGTTCATTATGGGTCTGCAGGAAAATTGGCACCAAGATTCGTAGGGCCATTCCCCATTACAGAGCGAATTAGACAAATGGCCTACATAGTGAAGTTGTCCGAGAAGCTTAGTTGTGTTCATGACGTATTTCATGTGTCGCATTTGCGGAAGTGTTTACATGATACCACAGAGGTAGTAGAGCCGAGCATGCTTAGAGAAGTTGTAATAACCCGGAAAAAGTGAACCAGTTTAAAATTTTTAAATTAGGTTATTACCAAAGAATTTGAATGGTTGAAATAGAATATTTCAATAAATTATAGAATTGGGTATGGTATTGCAGTTTGAAATTTTGAATACAAACTTTGTCCGACTGTACCGGGAGGAAAATATAACGGATTTTAGCGAAACTAAAAATATTTAAATCTGTTTATCAATACCTTTCTAACGAATCTGAAAAATCGAAGTTTCATAGCGGGAATCAAAAGTTGTGGCCAAATGAATTTTCAGAAAGGTCGCTGTATAGCATATATAGCCCTTGAAAATTGATATTTTGCATACGACCTCGGAATTCGACGAAACCACTTTTGTTGGGTCCGGGATGTCAAATAAATGCTAAGTTTCAAATTTCATAATTTTTGAAGCTAGTATGTGAGCGGGGCAAAAGATAATGTGATTGGTCAAATTCTGTTAAAATGGGTCGACCTAAAAATGGCCGTTTTTCAAACGAGCTCAGAATTCGATGAAACTAGTTTTGTTAGGACCGTATCGTCAAAACAAAGCTAGATTTATTTTTCTGGAATTTTTCGATTCAGTTTGTGGCCCTGGCAAATTGAAATGTACGTTTAAATTAAATATCGAATGTTTTATATTTTAAATTGAAGAATAACTGACTGTAACAGTCGAATTGGCCAGCGAAACATATCCCATTGTGTTCGGAATGGGGGTATTTAGCTATGGGCGACAGTCGTTGGGTTTGATTTCGAGTTCGTGTGTGGAAGGGGGTATTTTAGGAATTAAATAAATTAAAAATTAAAATAAAAAGGGAGCCGACCAATCACAATTCATCTCCCTCATCATTCTTCCTGTCGCGACGCGGAAAAAGCTCTGAAACTTCTCTCTTCAATTTCTCCACAACCACACAACGAAATCAAGCAAACTCAGATCCATTTTGAAGAGCGTTCAGAGATCTTCAAATCCATAGCAATTTCAAGAATTATCGTTGAGTGTATAAGGAGATATCGCGCCAGGAAACCCCGAACTTCGCGCCGCCGCCGTGGGTGCGGGAGACCACCGAGCTGATCATCTCGGGTAGGGTTGGGAAGCTCTTTCCTTCCTTTTCGACGCAGCGCTGGCCGTTCGTCTTATCGCTTCGCGGTTTTGCCGAAAAGTTTAACCCTGGTTTTCGAATTCAAAAGAGGTATACGGCTAAACCTATTTTCAACTGATTTTTACACTATAAAGCATTGCAAACTTGTAAAAATCGTATCTTTTTGCTATGTTAACGAAATTCGATGAAACAGGAGACACCGTGACCGCAAGGAGGCTCTCTACATTCTAGAAGAACCCGCGGATTTTTCTGACCTTCCTACGATTTTTAGCACTGCAATAACCAATGTGAGGAATCTAAACTATTTGTGTGAATGAAATCGTGTTGTATAAATTATATAAGCGAAGTGTAAATTATATACGCATTGTATACCTCATGTACATGTGTTGTATAAGTTATATTAGCGATGTATAAGTTATACAAGCGTTGAATGAAACATATATGCTTTGAATTGAGATGAAATGCAAGTGAATTATTATATTATATATATATATATATATATATATATATATATATATATATACTTCCCTCGTCCACAGACCATGGACGATATTTATTGCTTGTGATTGACGTGATATTATATGGTATGACGAATGGTTGGATATGATTGTTTGTGGTTGATATTATGGTTGAAAAATACCTTTGTGGTTGAAAAATACCCTCTTGTGGTTGAAACAAATTTATCCTATGATTGTGGAATTGAAAATAAAACATGCCGCCTGCGTGCGAACTAGATGCATGATCCCCATTGTTAAAAACCGCGAGGTTTTAAGGTAGAGCGAGGAGCCATACTAGGGACGGTCCCGGTTTTAACTACCCTGCCATTATGCTGCCGAAATTTTCTGAAATATTTATGTGTTAGAATAAGTTTCATTCATCGAAATAAATTACATATGCTATATAGAATATTCATGTGTTGAGTTGCAATTCATTCGTTGAGTTGAAATTCATGTGTTGAATATTATTTGAATTTAAACAAATGACTTTAGCGATAAAAATCACATTTTTATATATATACAAACTATATCGAATATTCATGTGTTGAGTTGCAATTCATTCGTTGAGTTGAAATTCATGTGTTGGATATTATTTGAATTTAAACAAATAGCTTTTGCGAGAAAAATCACATTTTTTATATATATACAAACTATATAGAATATTCATGTGTTGAATTGCAATTTGTTCGTTGAGTTGAGATTCATGTGTTGAATGTTATCATCTTTTAAAAATAAAATGAATCGACAATAAAAACTTCACCTTTATTGTGAACATGAAGTGTTAAAAATACACACGTGTCGAATAAATATTTTTGATGATAAAAATATTTCTTTTATCATGTATACGCTTAGTTAAAAATACACACGTGTTGAAATAAATAATAGTTTGCTAGAAATATTATTATTAGCTTTGTTCTGCATATATATACATGTGTTGAACAGGAAAAATGGATTAGCTGTAGAGTAAAGAAATTATTTGCGTGCCCGACAAATAGGTAAACCTTGATGAGTTGGCTGCACAATTTTATTTATATATCAACTCCTGTGAATGCCATTGGATGCGGAGTGCTGGTTATTCTGTGTGAAATAATAAATAACGCCATAGGATAGTAACAATTAATTTTGAACTACACTACATGGCATACTTCTTGACGATAGGCATACTTCGTCATATTCCACATAAGCAATTGGAGCTTGTGTGATGAGGTGGATGATTTACCATACGCGCGAGAGGCTTGTATGGCGAGGACTATATACTACAGGTTGAACTGATGACTGATATGGACTATATAAAATTATAATGATAAATTGCCAGATTAATAAAAACCCCACACGGGTCTGGAGTTGACAATAATCACGTCGCTCTAGTTATTAGATACGGCACATGGACTATTTATTTCCACACGGAAACGGGGTGACGAGAATTTATTCTCTGGAGTGATTATCAGTACATGCTCCCCCGTAAACACCAGAATATATCACTATAAATATGTGAATGCTTTTTAGGATTTATTGGGTACCTAATACGGCCCAATAAATTTCCAAACCCCTCCCCGTACAAAGGAGGTTATGGCGAAATTTTTCGAAATATTAAGGCGTTAGTGAAATATTTGAAGTGAAAACGAAGTTGAAAATATAGAATGAACTATAGTTGAAATTATAGAATGAACTATATATATATAAATATAAATATAATTAAAGGGAATAGAGGCCGTGCAGTTCGTGTTTCGGAATCGTAATTTGAAACGATTAGTACGAGAAATCCGACCATCGGATTTTCACGAAACCGCAACCGCTGGGTTCGCCTTGGAAATATCTTTCCAACGGCATCAACCTTGTAAAAATCCAACGGTTGGATTGTCCGGAATGTTTAATTCAAATCAGAAGAAAAACAGCGCCAGAATCGTTTATATTTATATATAAATATAAATATAATTAAATTAAATCGAATAACGACGCTGCAGTTCGAATTTTGAAACCGTAACTTCAAACGACTAGTGTGGAAGATCCGACCGTCGGATTCTCACGAAACTGGAACCGTTAGGTTCGCTTTGGGAATATCTTCGCACTGATATAGACTTCGTAGAAATCCAACGGTTAGATTTTCCGATATGTGTAAAACAAATTAGGGGAAAAACAGTGCCACGGCACGACCTGAAACGTCATTTAATTAAATATGGCCATTTAAAAATAAATAAAAATGGCGAAAAATCGTTATAAAATATTATAAGCAACATTGATTGAAAATAAACCAATTGGGCTTGAATTGTTTGATAATTGATGGTTGTATGTGTTTGACGCGAAAATAACACTAAAGAACTGAAAGATGGATGTCGAATAATATAACCATAAAAAGAATCGATTTAAATTCTAATGATGTGAATTATTTGAAAAGGCCGAGCTAACCCTCATTTCAAATAATTTATCGAGCGATTCGAATTGGAAAATGCAAAGACGATTCAAGACCGACGATCTTCGTATCGGTTGGATGGGCGCTACTGAGGTTCCTAACCGGAGTAGCTACCGGAAAGGGACGGAAGTAGTAGCCGTCTGAACGTATGTGTTGATTGGAGGATAAACGAGGAATTTGACGCCTCTGGTTTCGTTCAGACCCAGAACGGACTTGTAAATGGACTGTGTGTCTGACATTGGATTTTGTTCTATACTGATTGATCTCTGTTAAATATATATCTGTTTGGCGGCGGAGAATTTATTCTTTTGCTTAACGCCCTTCTCTGAGACGTACGAGCTTAGAGGTTATATATCGATGGAAATCAATCGTATGGAGTGGACTGTCTATGTGGCATGCCAAGATGCTGCGATCAAGGCTTCTGTTGCAAAGCAAAGTCTTGTGGAAGATGATCAAAGCACGGTCTATGTGGCCTAGCTTTGTGTATTTCGTAGATTCGCGATCCTCACACCCCTGTATGAGTTAAAAACGGGATACGGACTGCAGGGAGAGCACGACGTTTCTTTCTAGCTATGGTGGTGTCAGTGACTTACCAGCCCTGACATATATATCTACTTTCCACCTTTGTGGTTGTTGGAATGCGAGGCGCCTCGATTATAGGTCTGTAAGGACCGGGAAACGTGTGTTCAGGAATTGCCAATCCTCAAACGTAAGAGAGGACCGGCCCTGAAGCATCCAGGGGTTACCCAGAGTGCGTAGTCCCGAGGCATTTGCTAGAATGTCTCGAAGCGGAGAGGAGCTTGCCCCTTGCCTCGACTCATGACGGAAATCCAATTTGCAATACGAAATAACGGACTTGATTGTAGAACTAGTATGGCGACATAGTGGTATGGGGCACTTATGCCGTCTATGATTGATATTTATGATGCTATTCATTTTTGAAACATATATGCACTAGTAATAATATCAATTGATTTTGCTTTATACGTATCAAGCATATTTGGCTATTATAAGGTAAAACTCTATCCTCCGGCTTGCGTTGCATTGTATGATGGGACTTGAGTCTTATAATGGCTTCATTCTTTCTAAAAGCATTGCGTTGTTTTAAAAGAATTTACTCTGTTTTAAATGCACTAGCAATCACTGGAGTAAACCCGTTCCGCGAAAGTGGCGTGGTCCTATGATTTGCTATTACTGTTGTTAAACTGTTAAATAGATTCCTCATACCAGTCCCCATGACTGACTCGTTGTTTATTTCACTTTGCAAATGCGGGTGCCCTTATTTTCACACGGGCAGCCTAGTACACAGGTGACAGGTTGTTTTTGGCTCTGCACTACTGCATAGGGTGCATTTTTGGCTCATGGCGAGGCTGACTTCACAGAGACGACTTTGACTTTTTCCGCCATTACTATACTTATATTATGATTCCGCCACTGACGATGCAGACTGATTTACTTTCCGTATTTCTTATTATATGAATATGTGCCGCCTTCGGCGATGTAGACTGATACCCTTATTTTGTCTCACTGCATGTATGTATTCCGCCTCTGGCGATGATGACTGATCACTTTCCTTTTTATTTACTAAGTTATATCCCATGCTATGCTATTCTGATGTTATTACATGTTGTGATTCCGATGTCATATCCATGTAAAATTATTCTATTTATTGTTTCTGCTATTATCTGTTCTCTGCTATGATGATTAATGTGTTATATTCCAATGATTATCCTTAATACCGCCCCTCGGATTTTGGGATCATCACAGTTGGTATCATAGCTTTGGTTAACCTTAGTTCCGGGATCTAACACATTAATACCTCGTCAGAATAGAATCAGTAGTGTTCTAATGCGAGTAGCTCATTCGAGATAGGAATAGCAATGTCCTAGAATGAGCTAAGCAGATTAGCAAAACAATTTGATCAGTACATCATCATTATCTTTCCATGTATTCCCCTGCTTTATCATTTATGAAAATTATCAAATATGTGAGCTTGACTCTTTTCTTGCTTATACAGTATTCTCTTAGATGGCTACACGAGGAGCAGCAGCTAGAGGAGGCCGTGGAGGCCGAGGAGATGCAGCAGGAGGACGGGGGAATATCCCCGTAGTTGTGGAAGGCCCTATTGTTCAGCCACCAGCACTCGAGGACTTTGAGCTAGATAAAGTAGCGAAGAGGTATAGGAATCTTGGGGGAAAACCCTTTACTGGCACTGGTACAGTGACCGAGGCTATAGCTTGGTTGAAGACCTGTGAGAAAATCTTTGAAGGCATGGGTATGGGAACCAACAACAAAGCACGACTTGGCATTTGGTTCCTTCAGGAGGAAGTAGAGCGGTGGTGGGATGCTATTACCTCAGAGGATGCAGCGGGTACTGTCAGGACGTGGGAGCAATTCAAAACTATGTTCAATGAGAAGTTTGTACCTGAACAGGCTCTAGAGAGGATGCGAGAGCAATTTGCTAATCTCCAGCAAGGAGATCTCTCTATTCAAGATTACCTGAATAAGTTCACCCAGTTGTCGCGCTATGCTCCAGAGCTGATTTTGACCAATAAAGCTAAGAACAAGAGATATCTCATTATATGTTAGCAGATGCCCCACTTGTCAGCTAGTTAAGAGTGATTAGCAGAAATTGGCTGGATTATTACAACCCTTAGAAATTCCAGGATGGAAGTGGGAGCAAATTTCGATGGACTTCATTGATGGCTTGCCTCGAACTAGAAAAGGAAACGACAGTATATGGGTAATCGTAGATCGCTTCACGAAGACTGCCCATTTTATACCTGTCCGATCCAACAGAACGGCTGAAAGTCTAGCACAGATTTACTTCAAAGAAATAGTTAAACTACATGGAGTGCCGCTCAATATAGTCAGCGATAGAGATCCCCTATTCACTAGCAAATTCTGGGAAGCATTCCAGACAGAATTGGGAACCAAATTGAATCTAAGCACCGATTATCACCCTCAGACAGACGACCAAACAGAGCGGGTGAATAGAATTCTAGAAGATTTACTGCGGGCTTGCGTTATCGATTTTGGAGGCTCATGGGAAGATCACTTACATCTAGCCGAATTCTCTTACAACAATAGCTATCAAGCAAGTTTGGGAATGTCTCCATTTGAAGCATTATACGGTAGACCGTGCAGATCTCCCGCATGTTGGGTAGAACCTGGCAACAGACTTGTGTTAGGGCCCGATATGATTCGAGAAGCATCGGATAAAGTCGATTTCATTAAAAAGCAATTGAAAACCGCACAGAGCTGACAGAAAAATTATGCTGATGCGAGAAGAAGGGATATATCGTTTGCCGTTGGCGATTATGTTTATTTAAGAGTTTCTCCAATGCGGGGAGTAATCAGATTTGGCAAGACCGGGAAGTTGGCACCGAGATTTATTGGTCCCTTTCCTATACTTGAACGGATTGGAACTCTTGCATATAGGGTTTCATTACCTGATTGGTTGCCTGGTGTACATGATGTGTTCCACGTATCTCAACTCAGAAAACAAGTTCATGATCCAGATCTTGTTGTGGAAGAAGCAGCGCAACATGATATTGACATAACTCCAGAATTAGCACTCAGAAGAGAGCCATTAAAGGTAGTTGGCAAAGAAACTAGAGAGCTAAGTTGGAAGAAGATTCATTTAGTCAAGGTGCAGTGGAGTAGTGATCCTAGAGACTATACTTGGGAAATTGAGGAAAGCATTAAACAAGCCTATCCCAAATGCAGAGTGGACATCTCTGACTAACTCCGGTGCAAGGTACCTTTACAATACTTTGCATTTACATTTTATTTCCTACTTTGCTGTTATTTCCTTTTCGAGGACGAAAAGTTTTAAGTGGGGGAGATTGTAATAACCCGGAAAAAGTGAACCAGTTTAAAATTTTTAAATTAGGTTATTACCAAAGAATTTGAATGGTTGAAATAGAATATTTCAATAAATTATAGAATTGGGTATGGTATTGCAGTTTGAAATTTTGAATACAAACTTTGTCCGACTGTACCGGGTGGAAAATATAACGGATTTTAGCGAAACTGAAAATATTTAAATCTGTTTATCAATACCTTTCTAACGAATCTGAAAAATCGAAGTTTCATAGCGGGAATCAAAAGTTATGGCCAAATGAATTTTCAGAAAGGTCGTTGTATAGCATATATAGCCCTTGAAAATTGATATTTTGCATACGACCTCGGAATTCGACGAAACCACTTTTGTTGGGTCCGAGATGTCAAATAAATGCTAAGTTTCAAATTTCATAATTTTTGAAGCTAGTATGTGAGCGGGGCAAAAGATAATGTGATTGGTCAAATTCTGTTAAAATGGGTCGACCTAAAAATGGCCGTTTTTCAAACGAGCTCAGAATTCGACGAAACTGGTTTTGTTAGGACCGTATCGTCAAAACAAAGCTAGATTTATTTTTCTGGAATTTTTCGATTCAGTTTGTGGCCCTGGCAAATTGAAATGTACGTTTAAATTAAATATCGAATGTTTTATATTTTAAATTGAAGAATAACCGACTGTAACAGTCGAATTGGCCAGCGAAACATATCCCATTGTGTTCGGAATGGGGGTATTTAGCTATGGGCGACAGTCGTTGGGTTTGATTTCGAGTTCGTGTGTGGAAGGGGGTATTTTAGGAATTAAATAAATTAAAAATTAAAATAAAAAGGGAGCCGACCAATCACAATTCATCTTCCTCATCGTTCTTCCTGTCGCGACGCGGAAAAAGCTCCGAAACTTCTCTCTTCAATTTCTCCACAACCACACAACGAAATCAAGCAAACTCAGATCCATTTTGAAGAGCGTTCAGAGATCATCAAATCCATAGCAATTTCAAGAATTATCGTTGAGTGTAGAAGGAGATATCGCGCCAGGAAACCCCGAACTTCGCGCCGCCGCCGTGGGTGCTGGAGACCACCGAGCTGATCATCTCGGGTAGGGTTGGGAAGCTCTTTCCTTCCTCTTCGACGCAGCGCTGGCCGTTCGTCCTATCGCTTCGCGGTTTTGCCAAAAAGTTTAACCCTAGTTTTCGAATTCAAAAGAGGTATACGGCTAAACCTATTTTCAACTGATTTTTACACTATAAAGCGTTGCAAACTTGTAAAAATCGTATCTTTTTTCTATGTTAACGAAATTCGATGAAATAGGAGACACCGTGACCGCAAGGAGGCTCTCTACATTCTAGAAGAAGCCACGGATTTTTCTGACCTTCCTACGATTTTTAGCACTGCAATAACCAATGTGAGGAATCTAAACTATTTGTGTGAATGAAATCGTGTTGTATAAATTATATAAGTGAAGTGTAAATTATATACGCATTGTATACCTCATGTACATGTGTTGTATAAGTTATATTAGCGATGTATAAGTTATACAAGCGTTGAATGAAACATATATGCTTTGAATTGAGATGAAATGCAAGTGAATTATTATATTATATATATATATATACTCCCCTCGTCCACAGACCATGGACGATATTTATTGCTTGTGATTGACGTGATATTATATGGTATGACGAATGGTTGGATATGATTGTTTGTGGCTGATATTATGGTTGAAAAATACCTTTGTGGTTGAAAAATACCCTCTTGTGGTTGAAACAAATTAGAATAGGATTGTGGAATTGAAAATAAAACATGCTTCCTGCGTGCGAACTAGATGCATGATCCCCATTGTTAAAAACCGCGAGTTTTTAAGTTAGAGCGAGGAGCCGTACTAGGGACGGTCCCGGTTTTAACTACCCTGCCGTTATGCTGCCGAAATTTTCTGAAATATTTATGTGTTAGAATAATTTTCATTCGTCGAAATAAATTACATATGCTATATAGAATATTCATGTGTTGAGTTGCAATTCATTCGTTGAGTTGAAATTCATGTGTTGAATATTATTTGAATTTAAACAAATGACTTTAGCGATAAAAATCACATTTTTATACATATACAAACTATATCGAATATTCATGTGTTGAGTTGCAATTCATTCGTTGAGTTGAAATTCATGTGTTGGATATTATTTGAATTTAAACAAATAGCTTTTGCGAGAAAAATCACATTTTTTATATATATACAAACTATATAGAATATTCATGTGTTGAATTGCAATTTGTTCGTCGAGTTGAAATTCACGTGTTGAATGTTATCATCTTTTAAAAATAAAATGAATCGACAATAAAAACTTCACCTTTATTGTGAACATGAAGTGTTAAAAATACACACGTGTCGAATAAATATTTTTGATGATAAAAATATTTCTTTTATCATGTATACGCTTAGTTAAAAATACACACGTGTTGAAATAAATAATAGTTTGCTAGAAATATTATTATTAGCTTTGTTCTGCATATATATACATGTGTTGAACAGGAAAAATGGATTAGCTGTAGAGTAAAGAAATTATTTGCGTGCCCGACAAATAGGTTCACCTTGATGAGTTGGCTGCGCAATTTTATTTATATATCAACTCCTGTGAATGCCATTGGATGCGGAGTGCTGGTTATTCTGTGTGAAATAATAAATAACGCCATAGGATAGTAACAATTAATTTTGAACTACACTACATGGCATACTTCTTGACGATAGGCATACTTCATCATATTCCACATAAGCAATTGGAGCTTGTGTGACGAGGTGGAAGATTTACCATACGAGCGAGAGGCTTGTATGGCGAGGACTATATACTACAGGTTGAACTGATGACTGATATGGACTATATAAAATTATAACGATAAATTGCCAGATTAATAAAAACCCCACACGGGTCTGGAGTTGACAATAATCACGTCGCTCTAGTTATTAGATACGGCACATGGACTATTTATTTCCACACGGAAACGGGGGTGACGAGAATTTATTCTCTGGAGTGATTATCAGTACATGCTCCCCAATAAACACCAGAATATATCACTATAAATATGTGAATGCTTTTTAGGATTTATTGGGTTCCTAATACGGCCAAATAAATTTCCAAACCCCTCCCCGTACAAAGGAGGTTATGGCGAAATTTTTCGAAATATTAAGGCGTTAGTGAAATATTTGAAGTGAAAACGAAGTTGAAAATATAGAATGAACTATAGTTGAAATTATAGAACGAACTATATTTATATATATAAATATAAATATAATTAAAGGGAATAGAGGCCGTGTAGTTCGTGTTTCAGAATCGTAATTTGAAACGATTAGTACGAGAAATCCGACCAACAGATTTTCCCGAAACCGCAACCGCTGGGTTCGCCATGGTAATATCTTTCCAACGACACCAACCTTGTAAAAATCCAACGGTTGGATTGTCCGGAATGTTTAATTCAAATCAGAAGAAAAACAGCGCCAGAATCGTTTATATTTATATATAAATATAATTAAATTAAATCGAATAACGACGCTGCAGTTCGAATTTTGAAACCGTAACTTCAAACGACTAGTGTGGAAGATCCGACCGTCGGATTCTCACGAAACTGGAACCGTTGGGTTCGCTTTGGGAATATCTTCCCATAATATAGACTTCGTAGAAATCCAACGGTTAGATTTTCCGATATGTGCAAAACAAATTAGGGAAAAACAGCGCCAGTGCCACGACAGGACCTGAAACGTCATTTAATTAAATATGGCCATTTAAAAATGGCGAAAAATCATTATAAAATATTATAAGCAACATTGATTGAAAATAAACCAATTGGGCTTGAATTGTTTGATATTTGATGGTTGTATGTGTTTGACGCGAAAATAACACTAAAGAACTGAAAGATGGATGTCGAATAATATAACCATAAAAAGAATCGATTTAAATTCTAATGACGTGAATTATTTGAAAAGGCCGAGCTAACCCTCATTTCAAATAATTTATCGAGCAATTCGAATTGGAAAATGCAAAGACGATTCAAGACCGACGATCTTCGTATCGGTTGGATGGGCGCTACTGAGGTTCCTAACCGGAGTAGCTACCGGAAAGGGACGGAAGTAGTAGCCGTCTGAACGTATGTGTTGATTGGACGGATATACGAGGAATTTGACGCCTCCGGTTTCGTTCAGACCCAGAACGGACTTGTAAATGGACTGTGTGTCTGACATTGGATTTTGTTCTATACTGATTGATCTCTGTTAAATATATATCTGTTTGGCGGCGGAGAATTTATTCTTTTGCTTAACGCCCTTCTCTGAGACATACGAGCTTAGAGGTTATATATCGATGGAAATCAATCGTATGGAGTGGACTGTCTATGTGGCATGCCAAGATGCTGCGATCAAGGCTTCTGTTGCAAAGCAAAATCTTGTGGAAGATGATCAAAGCACAGTCTACGTGGCCTAGCTTTGTGTATTTCGTAGATTCGCGAGCCTCACACCTCGGTATGAGTTAAAAACGGGATACGGACTGCAGGGAGAGCACGACGTTTCTTTCTAGCTATGGTGGTGTCAGTGACTTACCAGCCCTGACATATATATCTACTTTCCACCTTTGTGGTTGTTGGAATGCGAGGCGCCTCGATTATAGGTCTGTAAGGACCGGGAAACGTGTGTTCAGGAATTGCCAATCCTCAAACGTAAGAGAGGACCGGCCCTGAAGCATCCAGGGGTTACCCAGAGTGCGTAGTCCCGAGGCATTTGCTAGAATGTCTCGAAGCGGAGAGGAGCTTGTCCCTTGCCCCGACTCATGACGGAAATCCAATTTCCAATACGAAATAACGGACTTGATTGTAGAACTAGTATGGCGACATAGTGGTATGGGGCACTTATGCCATCTATGATTGATATTTATGATGCTATTCATTTTTGAAACATATATGCACTAGTAATAATATCAATTGATTTTGCTTTATACGTATCAAGCATATTTGGCTATTATAAGGTAAAACTCTATCCTCCGGCTTGCGTTGCATTGTATGATGGGACTTGAGTCTTATAATGGCTTCATTCTTTCTAAAAGCATTGGGTTGTTTTAAAAGAATTTACTCTGTTTTAAATGCACTAGCAATCACTGGAGTAAACCCGTTCCGCGAAAGTGGCGTGGTCCTATGATTTGCTATTACTGTTGTTAAACTGTTAAATAGATTCCTCATACCAGTCCCCATGACTGACTCATTGTTTGTTTCACTTTGCAAACGCGGGTGCCCTTATTTTCACACGGGCAGCCTAGTACACAGGTGACAGGTTGTTTTTGGCTCTGCACTGCTGCATAGGGTGCATTTTTGGCTCATGGCGAGGCTGACTTCACAGAGAC
This sequence comes from Allium sativum, assembly GCA_030737875.1. Taxonomy (NCBI): domain Eukaryota; kingdom Viridiplantae; phylum Streptophyta; class Magnoliopsida; order Asparagales; family Amaryllidaceae; genus Allium; species Allium sativum. The sequence continues at coordinate 746,957,185 of CM060921.1, forward strand.
GACTTTGACTTTTTCCGCCATTACTATACTTATATTATGATTCCGCCACTGACGATGCAGACTGATTTACTTTCCGTATTTCTTATTATATGTATATGTGCCGCCTTCGGCGATGTAGACTGATACCCTTATTTTGTCTCATTGCATGTATGTATTCCGCCTCTGGCGATGATGACTGATCACTTTCCTTTTTATTTACTAAGTTATATCCCACGCTATGCTATTCTGATGTTATTACATGTTGTGATTCCGCTGTCATATCCATGTAAAATTATTCTATTTATTGTTTCTGCTATTATCTGTTCTCTGCTATGATGATTAATGTGTTATATTCCAATGATTATCCTTAATACCGCCCCTCGGATTTTGGGATCGTCACAGAAGTGGAAGTGGAGCGAGATGCCATGATTAGACAAGCTCCTACATGCATCCTTGGGTCGGTGGTCGAGAAGTTACGCAACCGAGAGGTCAAGTTGGTTAAAGTCCAATGAGGAGATGATCAAGGAGACGCGACTTGGGAGACTGAAGACAAGATGCGCGCATCGTACCGTTTCCTTTTTGAGGGTATGTTCTTAACTTCTCCTTTTTCTACCGCTTTGTTTATACATGTTCTATCGTTTAATGTATCCTCTCGATTATGTCTTCGATCTTTAGGTAGAAAATTCCATGGTTGTAAACATGTGTTTGAGACATGTTATGTTTGGTGGATGCAAGTGGATGTAAGTGTTTTCTAGTGGTTGCTCGTGGGTACATTTACACACACATTAGACACTAGATTGGCTCAATCACTTTCATATTTCATATGAATGAGTGTGCATATTTAAGTTAATAGATGTACCTTGAATGTGTTGTCATATGGATGCTATATTTGAATGAATGATTGTGCACTCATATAGAAATCATCATAAGAATTCTTTTTCATACATAATGGACACATAGCACTATCATATTTTGCATTAAGGAGGTCAACTGAATCAGTAGACCGCCCGATCTTTGCATTAGATAAGGAACATATACACACGCTTTTGCATATGTTCATATAGCATTAGAAATCTTCTAAGGACAATGAATGTTTCTGGATGATGGATGAGTAGATGGATGATTGGATGGTAGGATACGTTCTTCTTAACTTGAAGATTTCGGGGACGAAATCCTTTAAGGAGGGGAGAATGTAACACCCCATAACTTTAAAACATGACAATAGAGATAATTAAAGAATAATTAATTTTTAAAAGAAGAATTAGGTGAAATGGGTTATTCCATTGCGTTTGTCTTGGAATTCTGCTTGAGATAGAGTCTGAGTTTGCGTAAAACAGATACCGTATGAAGAAGTTATGGACTATAGAAGTTGGGCAGAAAAATTAGAAAACATGCTGGGATTACTGGCGCACTTGTGAAGTGCGCCATAACAAAAATGCACTGGCGCACCTGGGAAGTGCGCCCATGCCGAGGCCAAATCTACACATAATTCTGGAGAGTTCTCTGATAATGCGTCCTTCGGGGATTGGCTGGATGACATGTCTTTTGAGCTGTGTGGTTCTGATGATCTCTAATATAATCTAAAGGCCCAAATTCACCAAATACATCTATAAAAACACACCTAGACTAACCCTAATTTCATTACACTAATCCATGGCGCCTCCATGTTGCCTTAACCTAAATCAAAACTAGCCTCTCTTCTCTTCTCCAAAGCAAATCAGAATTAGAGTATTCAAATTGGAAGATAAGAATCAAATTCTACAACAATGATTTAGGTAATCAAATTCAGAAATCAGATTCAGATCTATTCTCTCTTCTTAATCCGGTCGCTGTGAGTCTAAGTTACTTTCAGATATAATTAATTTAAAAGTGATTGTGATAGGATAGTAAATTGGATTCTATGAACATGCCTGTAAGATGAATCATATCAAATTTGTAAATTCTTATCTTTCAGATTCATACCTAAAGTGCTGTTATCATATGCCTAATTGGATCTATTTTATTGTTCTATGCCAGTTCGTATTTCATATTCCTATGTTTATGCTAGTCGTGATGCTTTGATTCTCCTTCCCACCTCTCTTCCCTTTTATTTTATGAGATTAGGCTAACTTTGAGCCTAACATATTACGTTGAATTATACATACGAATGACGGGGAGAACGTTGTGGAAAAAGTTTGGGAAAATATTGAATATTATGTAATTGGGCATAAATTGATTTGTAATCACGTAGTTGATTTGGGACGTAATTATGTATAACTTGTATACATGAGATTTGGCATAAGTTAGATGTGGGCATAATTGGATATGATTTGTATACATGAGGTTTGGCATAAATTGTTGATAACAATGAATGCAAATTGATTTGGGCGTAATTTGGCATAACATGTATACATAAGATTTTAGGCCTAATTTGGATTAAAATTATGAACATAATTTAGATTGGAAATTATGTGTAATTGGGATATAATTTAATCCAGGATTTAAAGTTGGGACTTGAATTAAGAAAGTGACAATGAATGCTTAAGACACGAGGTTTGACTTGGTTTGCAGTAGAAGTCTGCCCGGAACCGCCCGGCATATCCAGCAACCGCAAACGATAGTCTAATATGAGAAGTCAAAGGAAGAAATTGAATGCGTAATAATGAAAAGACACGAGGTTAGATTCGAACTGCGGTACAAGACTGCCCGGAACCACCCGGTATATCTAGCAACCGCAAAACGACAATCTAATGTGGGAGGTCTTGCAAGATTATGGTTATAATGAATTAATGAACACTTAACCAAGATAAGACATGTAGTAGGACATGGGGGTTAAGTGGGTTACATGGGTGACATGTGAAATATAACTAGGAGCACTTAACCAAGGTGAAACATGTAATTAGACATGTGAATAAAGAGGGTTAAGTGGGAATTCCTAGTGGGGACCAAGCTTAGGAGGGAAGCTTGTGTCAAGTGGGTGGATCCTTTTCAACTAGTAACCCATTTAGTATCTGTGTGATCTCAAACTAGGTCGAGGATGGGACACACTTACTGGGTATGATTGTAAGAGGCCAAAAGAGTTAGCGATGGCAGTGCAAGTCCAATGGAGTCATGTGCATGCGTGGGTCCGGGCTGGTAGGTGAGACGTTGTTGCATCGTGTAGGTATAAGCCGTGCATTCTAGTAGTATCGGGTTGCCACTTTAGGGAGTGATACACCCTACTATGGGACCAGCATGGGTATCTACGAGTTTGGAAGCCGATCGAATGGGGAGGGTAGTGGGTACAACTAGTGGGGATAGGAGCAAGCGGTACCTATGACAGCATCTAGGAGTACACGAAACAACCATCATTATTATTATTACTATGTTTAGTAAGAGATATCCACTTTCAGTGTTGAACTAGCATTGGTGCGGTGTAGGAATTATCTTATAGTTATTAGAAGAGCAATCAACGTTATATCTTATTCATCTTGTTTGCCTTGCCATATCTGCTTATGTTACAGTCATCTCTTATATCTAGTTTATGTTCTTATCCTGTTACTTTACCGATTATATTGTTAAAATCACTAGACTCGCCAGACGTATGTCTGACCCCTTTTTTCTACCTCTTTTCTTTCTTTTCCTCCCGCAAGTCCTCAGGGTGGGAATAGTGAAACTTGACTTGGATTCCTTTCTTCCTGAATTGCTTGGAAGTGTTGGAAATAATGCTCAGTAATATCTCTTTTTCATTATGGCTATTTGGGGGTGGGATTATGGTTTTACTTTTATGTACTCTGATAATAATTTTGTACAAGATGGATATTTGTGTACTTGACTCTACTATGTGGTTTTTTTTTGTAACCAAACATGTTTTGCTTTTCCGTTGCAATGAATAAATTTTGAATTTTCTTAAGTACCATTTTATATATCTGTCTTGTAATATTCTGTTCTATACTCTTATAATACTCCATGAAAGTTAATGCATTCCCTTAGTGAGTGACATTAATGGACGTGGGGTGTTACAGTAATTGTCAAAATCTGCTCTAGGTCGCGATTTAGACAAGGTGTATTTGAAATTTATAGAAAGAAGAAACGAAAGAGAAAGATTGCAAAAGAAAGTTTTGTATTATGATTTGATAAAAAGAAGGCTAATTCCGTTTAAGTCCAGGGAAATGCTAAGTTCACCCAAAAATAATGATGACCAAACTACCCCTGTTTTGCAATAATATTTTTTAAATTTTCAGCATGCCTTGTAGAGACCCTACGAGGTTCCCCAGATAACCTTGTAGAGTCTCTGTTTGGTATCTATAGGGTACCTCATTGGGGCTTTACGAGGTTACATAGGGAACCTTGTAGGGGATCTACGAGGTTACCTAGGGAATCTCATTGGGTCTCTATGAGGGAGGGTAAAATTGGGTTTTCTAAAATATTACACGTGTGAACTCAGCAAAACGCTGAGTTTCTCCCAGTTTTTCGATTTTGCTGGGTGAACTCAGCAAAACCATGGGTTTAAGCAGAATTATCCTAAAAAGAAATGTACACAGAGATGTAATATTTATATACATCGAATTAGGCTAAAGTGTTAAGGCCTAGAATGCAGTAATAAGCAATAAGCAGAAAATGAACGGCATGAGAAACTCTCATGCCCTCATGTACATAAAACACAATGATATCTGAGTAGCTGCATTCTTATTTGCCCCTCTCAAAAATTAGGATTTTTTCTACGAGTCGAAACCCTAATTTATGTAGTAAAAAAAATCTAGGATGAAATTGCGGAAGCTACCTACATCAAAATGGAGATCCAAGAGAAGAGAAAACTATACGATGAACTAGAATCAATGAACTTCGATTATCAGCAAGTAGGAGTACAAATGATTCAGATATGGAGAATCAACTTTAGATCTGAGCTCTAAGTACTTTGATTCTCTCTGGAACTGGAAATCAGGTTGTATGGTTCTGTAACTTTTAACTCTTCTTTTGATCGTGTGAAGTTCTTTGCCATGAGTGACTTGGTGAAAGTATCTGCCCTTTGATTGTATGTAGGAATATAATTCGCTTGTAGATCCTTCTTTTGCACTTGCTCACAAATGAAATATATATCTATTTCGAATCGTGCATGTTGAACTGGATCTGCTGTCATGTAAATGGTACCCTGATTGTCACACCAAATTATAGGTTTTGCAGTAGTTAGCAAATTCAGCTCTTTCAGTAAAAATCACTGTTGTTGTACTGGCCACACTCTTGTATTCAGCTTCAGTACTGGATCTGGAGATTGTAGTTTTCTTCTTTGAACACCATGAGATTAAGTTACTGCCAATGTATACACAACAACCAGTCATTGACTTTCTATCATCATGATTTGTTGACCAGTTAGCATCACTATATGCTGTTATTTTCTGAACTTTTTTTGCTTTAAGTGTCAGTCCATATTTGATTGTGCCCTTTAAGTATCTGAAAATTCTCTTGATTGCTTTCCAGTGCTCATCCAATGGATTCTGCATAAAATGAGGCACTTTATTAACACTAGATGCAATATCAGGTCTTGTTATATTTACATATTGAAGTGCACCCACAAGACTTCTATATTATTTCGTATTATCTTTGGCTTCTCTCTTGTTTTTAGTATAATGTTGATTGGCAACCATAGGAGTAGGTTGTGACTTTTCTTTATGCATATTGACTTTAGTCAGCAATTGAGAAATATATTTCTTTTGGCAGAGGTGTATATCTAAATTTGATAGTCTTTTTACTTCAGCGCCCAGAAAATATGCTACGTCACCTAAGTCTTTGATGGAGAACAATTTATGTAAGTATTTTGTTAGCTCTAGAATTTCTTCATTGTAGTTCCCTGTAATAATTAAATCATCAACATATTTCAGTATATAAATTGTAGATGATTTATTAATTTTTGTAAATAACGATGATTCATATTTAGTAGATAAGTAGTCCATTGAATTGAGTGTTGATTTGAGCCTTTCAAACCAAACTCTAGGAGCCTGCTTTAGTCCATAGATTGCTTTCTTTATTCTTGTGTGAATCCTGAAGGTTGTTGCATGCCAATTTCCTCCTACTTCAAACAATTCAAAAAGGCATTATTCACATCTAGATGTTTAATTTTCCAATTATTACTCAATGCAATAATACAGACTAGTCTGATAGTAGAGGGTTTCACCACAAGAGAGAATGTTTCATTGAAATCGAAACCATACACCAATGTGAACCCTTTGACTACCAGTTTAGCCTTATATCTATTGATTGAACCATCAGGGTATTTGTTTAGCTTATAGGTCCATCTACATCTTATTATATTCTTATTACTGGGTAGATGGACCAGATCCCAAGTATTATTCCTGATTAGAGCATTATATTCATCCTTCATCGATGCTCTCCAGTTTTCATCTTTAACGGCTTGATTGAAGTAATTTGGCTCATTATTGCTTATATCTGCAATGTATGTCTTTGGTTTAAAAATGCCACTTTTGGCTATGGTTATCATATGATGATCAGTTTGAGAGTGAGGAAGATTGACTGTTAAAGCTGATCTAGTTTGTTCATTGTTGCTTGAATTGCTCTCCACGTTGTTATTTATTTGCTGATTGCTCTAAGCATTATCTGATATTATGGTTGTGCTTTGTGATGAATTACGTGACTACATGGCATGGCTGGAAGACTCTGAGCTGTCAGTTTGTTGAACATCAACTCTCTGATGGTTATTCTAAGCATCAGCAGCCTCATCACTTATCATTTCTTCCCATACATTTCCAAGAATTGGGAGTTCAGGTACACTGATCTTTGAGTTGTAAACCTTACTAGAAGTTTTCATATCAGTTTGTTTATGTGGGAATATTTTCTTACCAAATACCACATGTCTACTTATATATATTCAGCCATGAGAATCAATGCACTTGTAACCGTTCGGGTTATTACAATAGCCAATAAAAGTACATTGGTTAGATTTAAAGTCAAACTTGTTGGCATTATTTGGTTTAAGTTATAGGTAACATAGACATCCAAAAGGTTTCAGACTTTTATAGTCTGGTTTAATGCTATATAGTTTTTCTAATGGACTTGTATCATTTAAAGTTTTGGATTCTATTAATTAAAAAAGTTGTTGAATTAAAAGATTCAGGCCAAAAATTTAATGGTAATGAAGCTTGACTAATAGTGTTAATCTAGTTTCTACTATGTGTCTGTGTTTCCTCTCTGCTAAACCATTCTGTTTAGGTGTATCAGGGCATGTTACTCTATGTATGGTCCCTTTTTCATGAAAATAATTAGCAATGGGCTTAAATTCATATCCCCTATCTGAGTGTATAATCTTTACAGTGTTGTTGAACTGATTTTCAACAAGATTCACAAAATGTTTAACAACATTTTGTGTATCAGCTTTTGACTTAAGTAAATATAACCATGTATATCTACTGTAAGCATCAACAAAGGATGCATAATATTTGTATCCAAAATCAGAATTTATTGGTGTGACCCCATAAATATGTAGCGATCATTTGTAAAGGCTGAGTATACATAGTAGTAGAATTATTAAATGGTAATATATGATTCTTACCCATTTGACAAAACTTGCAAATATAAGGTAAATCTATATTACCAAAAGGTATCTTACTGTCAAGAAGAATTTTCTTTACGATATTAGCATTGAGGTGAATAAGTTTATAGCGCCATGATAAAAAGCTGAACCATTACCACTAGTGTTATTTACTTCATAAACATTGCAACATGCAACAGAATTTGTAATGTCATTACAATTAACAACTTTAAACTTGTAAAGTCCTCTAACAACATCACCTTGCAAAAGTATGCCTTTAGTCAGTATGTCTCTAGCAAAGCAATGTGTAGGATAAAAATTCAAAGTACACATTGTTATTTCTAACAAATTGAGATACACTGATTAATTTTTTATTGATTCTTGGAACCCCTAGTAAATTATGTAAGAAAAGTTTCCTCTTACCATTTAGAGTACCTTTACCTATATGCGAAATATTTATGCACTTACCATTCCCCATAGATTTAGATTGATTACCTTTGTATTCTCTATTACGAAGATTAAGATTTTTAAGATTGTTGGTGATGTGATTTGTAGCACCAGAATATGGATACCAACTATCATCATTTATGTGATCAGCTCTTACACTTTCACTTTGATTTCTTGATGATTCTGGTTGAACAACAGCATCACCTTGGGTCAGTGCAAGGTCTTCACTCGGATCTGAGCCTCTCTGAGTTGTTGGATTATGGTTCACTGCAAAATTTGCATCGAAACTGAAGAAACAACTTGGTGTTGTGTGTCCAACCTTTTCGCAGATCTGACATTTTGGCTTATTATTATTGTTGTTCCACCGCCTCTTCCTCTGGTTTGTTGACCACCATGCTTGAAGTTTTGCTCATTCTTGAAATTATGATTTTTGTTTCTAGAATTGCTTGTTGTATAGTTGACATTGAAATCACTTCCTTGGGTTCTTTTACTTTCAAGTTTTGCCTCATGTGATAGTAGACAGCATGAACATCATCTAATGATGAGAATTCTTTTTGTGTTGCAATAATAGCTTCAACTGCTTCGTACTCTTCAGTTAATCCACTCAAGATACACATTATTTTGGTTTAGAATATGGAAGTTTATGTCCTGCAGCCTCAAGCATATCACATATAGATTTGACTTTGCTTAGATACTCTCTCATGCGTAGGTTGTCTTTCTTGATTTTATGCAGCTATATCTTATACAACATAACCTTGGCATAAGAATGATTATTAAAATACTTTTCAATGGTTAGCCATATTTCAATTGCAGACTTACATCCAATAACTTATGGTAATAGTTTTTCACCTATTGATGATAACATCCAGGCAGAAATCAACCTATCTTGCCTATGAAATTTACTGTATTCTTCGTTGGGAATGATATTATTGGCTTGATCAGTAATGTACTTTTGTGGTGTAATCATGGTATCTATGAAAAAGCCTTCTAAACTATATCCTTGTATCGCAGTTTCGATTTTTATAAGAGATAATTGTTTTCATCGAGTTGAATTGCAATCAACTAAGATTTTGGACTAACTATAGTTTTAATTAAATTGTCTACAGCTGTCCCTGTATTAGTTGACCCAACCGATGGATCTAATGTTGCTGAAGAAGTGGCACTATTTTCCATGATGATGACTTAATGGTTAAAGATCAAACAATCGATGGTAGGAATCGCCTATCAAGAAGAAAAACAAAGTTGACTAAACACGCTTATGCAATCAAATACCTGAGAATGATGACAATACTCTAACTCGGGTTGCTAGTAAGGTACAGTCGTGTTGAAATGCTTTCTTGACTTACTTTCATGATGAATTTTCAATTAAAAGTTGGTTATTGTAGCGATGCAGCCACTGTATTTGCACTGGCGAGGTATAAAATTGTATGCAACCATGTATAATCTTGGTTAGGCATGACACACTCCAGTGATCAACTTTCCACTCCAATGATGAAGATTTTCTGAGGAGGGAAACAAATCAAAACCCACTGATGATATAAAATCAAAGGAGATGAAAGGATCAAGCGAGACAAGGATGTGGATTGCTATTAAGAAATGATAAACTATTCTGATACAAAAATGAAATTCAGAGAAAGCAGAAAAGAAAGAGAAAAATTGCAGAAGAAAGTTTCGCATTATGATTTGATAAAAAGAAATGTAAACAGAGATGTAATATTTATATACATCGAATTGGGCTAAAGCGTCAAGGCCTAAAATGTAGTAATAAGCAGTAAGCACAAAATAAACAGCATGAGAAACTCTGGTGCCCTCATGTACATAAAACACAAAATGATATCTGATTAGCCGCATTCTTATTTGGTTTCCGGGTACTTTGCTTTGGTGATGGTCGGAAAGTGGGGGGACAAAGGGGTTTGTAAGAGTTGATGCCACATCGCTTCGTTGATCAGAGAAGGAGTGAGCTGGGTAAACTTCTTGCCATTGTGAAAGCGTACAACAGGATTGCACGGGAGTTGTTTTCCGAGCGAAGAAGATCATGAGAGTTGCTAAGGCTAAGTAATTAGTGATCAAGTTATTAATGTAATTTCATTATATTCTTTAATTTGAAAATTTTTGACTGTAATTTTTCATTCACGCGAGATTGGATTTATGCAATGTCTGCTCCGTTGTACCATTGAAATATTCACGTTGGGATTGGATTAGCTACGATTGGAGCTAACTAGATTTTGCGCTAAGATTTAATGCATGTTTGATTTCAGTTCAAATCAAATCGCTTTGGAGATAACGGAAATTTCTATTAGCTGATTTACATCTTAATTACTTATATAAATATATATGATACTATAAATTATTGATGGATGTCTGTTTGAATTATTGTCATGTTTTGTTCTATTTATTTGGATTTTATTTATCATTTTAGAATTGATGACTTTAACAACTATTATGTTGAGATGAATGAAATAAGAAGGAATCAGAGTGTACGTAGCGAACTAGGTCACCATGAAATACTACGAAATATATACATTTATGTGTGGTTGACTAGGAATTGTATATTCCTTTGTTTATTTTCGTATATAATTTACATTCGTCCATTACGTATATTTACAATTTGTTCACATTTATTTTCTTATATTCATTTAGTACAATTATTTAATTATGCATATTCTCATATTGCTTATACCGTCGATCCCTGGTGTAAATTAAACACTCTTTTTAGCATAAGTTCGAGTTTCCATATGACTGATATACAGATTAAATTATCATTTATTAGTGATAATTATAAATTTAATTATGATTCTGCTTAATAATAATGAGATACAGTTATTTCAGCTTTTGCGAAGTCTGGAAATGGCGACAAATCTAATCCTTCATTTTTTTCCTTTTTTTTCTTCTCCCTCTCTTCTCCTCAAATCCAACTCTCATCACCTTCTCCTTCTCCTTCTTTCTTTGGTTTTGCTTTCGCTATGCCTGGTTTCTTGCAGAGGCTTTCGCTCAAACCACCAATTTATTTTTCCAGCTATGATTCGTTGTTCGTCGTCTTTTGCCCCTTGTTTGCGTATGGTGATCCATGAGCTCTCATATGTTCATGGTTTCATGTTGCTATTTCGGATCATTCTAGGCCAACCTCACGCAATGTCGATCCTCTTTCGTGACTGTCTACAGCTGATGAGGGTCAGGTACTTTATGGTGTTTGGGTTTCTTCGTTTGTTCTATGTTGTTTGTGAGTCGATTCGCCTTGTGGTATGCATCTTGTATTGTTTGGAGTTTGCTGCGATGAACTAGTGGTTTATGTTTTTGATTATGCATTGTTTGAGTGGAGTTTTTGGTATTGTTTGGCCTGCCTTTTCTTGTTTGTGTAACGTCATCAAGCTCAGCAATATTAGTGAAGCTTTACTCATGTTTTTATTATTCCGTTAGTGGCATTTTCCTCATTCTTGCCAAACAATGGCTTCCATATCATTGTCTTTAGCTTATGTTTCAAAAGTGATGGTCACGTCCTTGCTTTAGTTTCTTTCCATTCGGTTGAAGACTTTACATCTAGGCTATCATACTGTAAGTCATGCACTAGTGGTCGAGCTATTCTATGTCATATTGTTTAGGTAATGATGATGTGAATCATCTTCATGGTTAGTTGTTGGTACAACTGGAGAGGCTGCTAATGTTAAATGCCCCTTTGCCAAGTCAAGTCTTATGTCTTTTGGTGTTATCGTCAATCATAGGATTTCCGTGTAATGCTATTGTTTGATATAATTGCGTTAGTACTTTTGTACTATTTATGTAAAGTCACTTCAGTTTGAAGTATGTAATTGGTTCATGCTATGCCCTATGTCATTATAATCACTGCGTGGAGTTTGAGCTCTAACTGTAGTCTAGATATTTAATCTAGCTCCATTTTTGTAAACAAGATAAGTTATAGTGGGAGGTCCACTATAAAAACAATTAGTAGTTGATTGGCAATTTGCCTATCTTCTATACTTATTTCTAATTACTGTTCATTATAGAAATAAGTGTTACAGATGCCTTGCCAAAAAATAGTCATTTTTAATAGTGGTGTTTTACATTAATAATCATTTAATAAAAGTAGCTTCTTCCATTCTATTTGACTCATGGGTAGCGTTGCAGTACTTAGATATTCCTTTATAGGGGTCATCTAGGACTTCGGATCATCTGACGCTTCCATAACATACTCGACTTCGGATTACTGAGGATTTGTACTAGCACCAAACCTAAAAGCTGATCATCTCCGAAACTAGCATACTTTGTGAGTGAACCGACCTTCATGTTTTCCTCCCTTGGGATGTGGGTAAGAGCGTAATGTTCGAAGTTGTTGAGAAGTTACCATGCCTTTGATAAGCAGGGAGCCAAATTTACTTCCTTTTCTTGAAACTCTCTCCGAACTTGACACACCAAACTTGACACACCATGAGTTGGGAATCACTGATTATTTGGAGAGTCCGGAGATTCAATTCTTTTGCGATCCTCAATCTGGCTATCAGAAGCTCATATTCTGCCTCGTTGTTGGTGGATGGTAATACAAATCATAGTGCATAACAGATCAATCGTCCCTCGGGGGTTCCCAAGTCAACCTTTGCACCCAAACATTATCCATTCATACCTCCATCTACATACAACTTCCATTGAGTGTTTACTTCTATAGTTTCTTCCTTGTCATCTTCCCCTAATGTAAATTCTGCAATAAAGTCGGCTAGAGCCTGCCTATTGATTGCTCTCCGAGGATAGTAGGTTATGTCATATTGGCTTACTTCGATGTTTCACTTTAATAAACGTCCCAAAGTAGCCTGTCAGAACAAAACTTGCTTCAATGGTTGATCTGTCAGTACCTTAATCGGATGTGCTTGGAAATACGGTCGCAAATTCCTTGATGCAATAAGAAAAAGTAAGCGTGCTTCTTCAGGTTTGGATAATTCTTCTCTACCCCAGTAAATCGTTTGCTGATATAATAAACTTGCCACTGGACCTGCGATTCTTCTCGTACCAAAGCTACGCTCAGGTCGTGTAACACCCCGAATTTTCGAATAATCAGATTAATTAAATTTAAGAATACTTAATTTCAGATGTGGGAATTAAGGGAAACGGGTCGTTCCATTGCGTTCGTCTCGGAATTCTGCTTAAGATAGATTTCGAGTTTGCGTAAAACAGATACCGTATGAAGAAGATATGTACGAACGAAGTTTGAAAAAAGATGCACTGGCGCACTTGGGAAGTGCGCCAGTACAAATTTGCAATGGCGCACTTCCCAAGTGCGCCCAGGCCGAGAGAAAACCTGCACAGCCATCTGGTTCGAACGGTGAGTCAGTGCTGAGTCATTTCTGACTAGTTAGTGAGTCATTAGGGTTTCTGGATAGCTCTAATCTGGACTGAATGGTTTTGATTAACCCTAAGAACATCCGACGGCTTAAATTAATTCAAAACTCTATAAAAAGACCCATAGACTCAAACCCTAAATCAGAATTAAAACTAAAACTATGGCCGTCATGCTGTTGTCTTGAACCCTAGAGCAGCTGCCACCAAATTAAAGAGGAAGAACAACAATCAAATCAGAACTACTCAACCCTAACAGCGAATCTTCATCGAAGGAGCGCTAATTCAACTCCAGAAATCAGAATTCAGAACTCAAGACTGCTTTTGAGTTGTGAGTTCGATAATTTTAACAAGATAATTAGTAATTTAATTGGATTAAGATATAATGCGGATTGTATTGATGTGATATGAAGTATTGATTGCAAGTTGTGATTATGTTGTAGGATTATGATTGAAATCTCTATGACGTTATGTTGTGATGCTATCATTTATGATGTAAAGTTATGTTGCTATCATCCAAGTTGTAATTTTGGCTTATGCAAGTCTTATATATGATGTTATGCAAGTTTTATATATGATGTTATGCCAGTTTCACATATGATGTTATGTAAGTTTGGATCTAAAATATATGCTAGTAGTTCATGATGTTAACTTGTGTTAATGAATCCCTTTTTATAATCCAACCACCTAGGTTTATAACATCAGTTTTTATGCGAATATGGATGTGGAACATATGCTAGTTCATATAAGTATTATGTTCATATGCAAGTTTAAGTGATAATTTGGATTCATATAAGTTCACACCTTTAAAGTTTAGATCCATATTCAAGTTGACATTTTTATGTTGAATCTATGACATGCCTAGTTATGCAAGTTTACACCTTTATGTGGATCCATAGTTTACTCAAGTTAACACCTTTATTGGATCCATAGTTATGCTAGATGACACCTTTATGCTTAGGTTGACGGCATACACAGTTTATGTAAGTTGGTGATAATTACCTAGGCTAGTTGGGTGTAAAACTATGTTCATACATGCAAGTTCACACTTTTTTAGATCTATGATTTTTGGATCCTTGTTAATACAAAGACTATGCGAGTATGTTGTAATTCTTAATTACAAGTTAGATGCAAATTAGATCTATTATTGTGTGTATGTGACTTTGTGACGTTTATTCCCTTTTTTAAGTATTAGACTAATTGCTAGTCTAATATGAATATGTCATGTTAAGAGAACGAATAACGGGGGTACGAAGGGGATAATATTAAGAAGATTTAATTGGCACAAATGCCTTAAAAGGCATAAAATATAATTGTGGTGAAATTGGTATGATCTTACATACCATAACTGGATGGACATAATTGAGTCAATTATGGACATCGTTAAATTTGGAATTGATTGATAATTTGAATAGGGAAAGTAATTCAAATTGGGGGATGATTAATTAGGAGTAATTAATCGTCTAAGACACGAGGTTAGACTCTTTTGTGGTGTAAGACTGCCCGGACCCGCCCGGCAAATCCAACTGCCACAAATGTCAGTCTAATGTGAGAGGTCTTAGGCATAAACTAAATATGTAACAGTTGTAAAGACACGAGGTTAAGCTCTTTTGTGGTGTAAGACTGCCCGGACCCGCCCGGCAAATCCAGCTGCCACAAACGCCAGTCTAATGTGAGAGGTCTTTATAAGGTTACGGCCTTAATGAATTAAGAAACACTTAACCAGATAAGCATGTAGTGGGACATGAGGGGGTTAAGTGGGTGCCTTGGGTGGCATGTGGAATTAAGTGGGTGCCTGTGGTGGCATGTGAAATACGATTAGATATTTCAATAATTAATTAATGCAAATCTGAGATAAATATGATGTCTAAAACGTATTGGGGGGATAGGGTTAAACCAACTGGACTGATGAATTTAACAAACCCATTTCGTGAATCTATAGGCCCAATACAAAGTTAGACAATCTGTAAGTCTGTTAAATCTGTACATCTAATCCGTTAGTCTGAAAACTTGTTAACTTGATTGTCTGATTTGTGAACTAGTAAATCTGAACTCTGTATGTCTGAAACTTGTAAACAAGTTAGTCTGAAATCTGAAATCTGTTAGTCTGGGGACACAAGGTTAGGATGGGTAATTACTTGTGTCATCTGTTGTGTGGGACCCATATTAGTCAGTAACCCTTTCTGGTATCAAAACTATGACCCAACAGTAGGTAGGGTCCGAGCACGCTTACTGAACTAATTATAAGCGGTTCATTCTGATAATGGCGAGGGGTGTTGATAGTGCGTTCCAACCGGGTCATGTGCGTGCATGGATCTCGGTCTGCCTTTGAGGATGTAAGACGTCGTGACATCTATAAATAGGTCTGTGTCATTCAAAGGTTGCCACTTTAGGGAATGATACACCCTTTTGTGGGGCTGGCACAGGGTATTTATGTGTTTGGGAGCCGATCGCATGGGGTAGGATTTAGGGTACACTTAGTTTTGTCTGTTCTGTGGGGTACCGTCTGTTTCTGTTGGGTGGTAACACCTGTTTGTTTCTGCGTGGTACCGTCTGTTAGGGTGGTAAAGGCCCATCTACTAATGTACACCTAATTCTACATTCTGTTTCCGTAGGGATTATTCTGTTTCCGTCTCTGATTCCGTTTCAGATTCTGTTTCCGTACCTTCTATCTGTTGGGATGGTAAAGGCCCATTAGTTGGGTGGTAAAGGCCCATTATTAGTATTCTACTTCTGTACCTTCTGTATGTTGGGGGTGGTAAAGGCCCATTACTAGCATTCTGTTCCTGTATAGATTATTCTGTTTCGATTCTATGGAAGTTTAAACATTAGGGTAACACCTAATCCTGTTATACTAGTGGTGGTGCAGTATAGTAATTATCTTGTAGTGATTTAGGAGTGCTATTAACGTTATCGTTGTTCCTCTTGTTTCCTTGTTTACTCTGTCATACTCAATGGTTCATGGTCATTTCCTTACTTTCCAACTTATGCCTTAGCGTAGTTACTTTGTTAATTATATTGTTAGAGTTATCGCACTCGCCAGACTTTATGTCTGACCCCCCTTTTTCGTTTTCTTCCTTCTTCCCCCCAGGTGTTCAGGGAGGAAACAGCCAGGTTTAGTCAGGATTTGGATATCATCTTCTGGGAGCTACTTCTGAAGTATGGCTCGAACCTCTGTTTCTTTATGGCTTGCTCTTTAATCTGGGGAATGATGTTTTTCTTTTAAAATACCTATGTAATCTGATAACGTAAGACAGAAGTGCTTTGTTGTAAGGGTTTTATGACTCATGGTACTATGTAACAAAATATTTTGGTGATTTAATAAAGTTATTTATTTCCGCTGCAAATTTTTTTAATATCTGTCTTGTGATATTCTGTGTCTGTTTACCTAAAACGCTCCACTGAAGTTAAGGCATTCCCTTTGTGAGTGATCTTAATGGAGGTGGGGTGTTACAGGTCGTGGGATGACACTGCTGAATAAATGAACAGATCTTCCCTACTGCTAGGTTTGGAAAGCATTGGCGGGGTTTCCATGTGCCATATAAGTTCTTCAAAGGCTGTCTGGCATTCCGTCGTTCATTCGAAAATTTTCCTTCCCTTCTTTAAAGCATGGAAGAAAGGTATGCATCTGTTAGTTTCCCTTGATATGAACTTTCTTAGTGCTGTGAACTTTCTATTGAGACTTTGAAGTTCCCTTTTATCTCAAGGAGCCCTTACATCCCTTAAGGTTGTCACTGTGTCATGTTGGCTTCGATGCCTCTTACATTGGCTATGAATCCAACGATTTTTCTGGATGATACGCCAAATGGACACTTCAACTTATTTAACTTCATTCCATACTTCCTCAGAATTGCAAATATCTCATCCAAATTATCCATGTTTTTATCCGCCTTCTATGATTTGATAAGCTTGTCATTAATGTACACTTCCATGGTTCTGCCAATTTGGGATTTGAACGTCATGTTAACTAGCTAGTGGTATGCTGCCCTGACGCTTTATAAACCAAAAGGCATCAATTTGTAGCAATACAATCCCAGGACCGCAATGAAACTAGTGTTTTCCTTGTTAGGATCATGCATTATGATTACCCTTAATACACATACATGAAGGATAGCAGTTCGTGCTCTGCCATTCCGTGCACAAGCTGATCAATCCATAGTAACGAGAAGTTGTCCTTAGGACACACCTTATTGGGAACTGAGAAGTCGATGCATACTCGCCACTTACCATTCGCTTTGTTAACCAAACCCGGATTAGGAACTCAGTTTGGATAGGTTGATTCTTTAGTGAACCTGTTCTTCATTAGATTGTCGACTTCCTCCTTCAGAGCCATTGATCTCTCTGGACCTTGAACTCGTCTTTTCTGTTTTACTGGGGTATATCGAGGATCAATAATCAAAGCATGACTTACCACTTTTGGAGAAATTCCACACATATCTGCATGACCCCATGAAAACACAACCAGGTTAGCTTTAAGAAAAACAATGCACTCTTAATGCATTCTCATACCAAGTTGCGATCCAACGTTCAACATTCGAGTCGTATCCTTTGGGTCTACCAAGATAGATATCGTCATTTCTGCGAGCACTGCCCTGCTATTCCCTGCACTATTCTCTCGAGGATCCATAGCTTTCCGAAAGAGACTATGTTCTCCAGTTCAGGGGTTGCCCTTTAATTTCTATATGATGGGTTCTTGGATGCAAAGGGGTCCTGCTACATCCTTTTTCTTTTCCTTCCTTTTGGCTGAAGGAATTTCATGGATTGATACGCAACGAAACAAACAAATAAATAATCATAATTATATATATACGAATACAAAATTTAAATTAAAACAATATACCTTTCGATGATATCAAGTATTCACGAATTATGATTAGATGGTGGAGGCATCGAATCATAAGCACAACGAAATCGCTGGCCTCTATCAGTATCTACACGAATGATTTTCCATTTGATTAAATCGAAGAGATGAGGAGATTAGGTGCTAGCTGCCATACTTAGGGTTTTATGGTATACTATCGGTTTTCTAATTTTGGATCTAATCCTAAATAATAGTTCACGCGTGTATCTTATAAGGAGCGGTCAACACCCTTGTTAAAATCAAGTGTGAACCATTAAATAAGGAAACCACCAACATACCATTTCAATGTCAAGTAAAATAACAACAAACTTGATATTATATTTACGCAATATATGTTCTTACCTTTATATCATTCTAAGTGTGTGACCCTATAGGTTATTATAGCGATGACAATAATTTAAATTGTATTTAAATTATAAACAGTGAGCGGTATCTAGCAACACATCGTTGTTACCCAAGTTATAATAAGATCAATGATTCAATACAACCTTTTGTGAATAGCGTATCAATGTAATATAATCCTTTTAACTAACATATCCAGGATTAAACTCGAGGCACGGAACGTATCACCCTTTTTTTATGATTTAATATGTTTATCTTGATCGACGAGTAGTCTATTTAAAACAAATCAATATTTGAGCACAGCCATGCATTTCACAGTCTCACTCAATTAAGAGGCATATGGATATCACTAAAAATATATCATAGGGTTAAATTCCATGTAGATCATTCATAATTTTCATTCGATTCGAGACATATCTAATAATCGCAATTATCGTTTGCTTTGTTACAAGTAACTTTAGATGATATCAAAACACAAATATCCTCGAATAAAATTATAACGATTTCAGGTCTGAGGACCATTACATCACTGTTACGATGAGAATAATTTATGATACTGTTAATTATATTCCATGTAGTTTTCTCACGGTGGGTCAGCCCAATACGCTATTCTCCAATACGTATTTATGTCATGACACTAATATCATGTATGTTAATGATCAGTGAGATGTGATCTTCAGTCAATCAACATACTAGTCTAAATGTTTTATCGTTGTCCTATATAAACAATAAAACTTGACTAGGGACATTTAAGGATTATAATACTTTTCATATTATATAATCTTAAGTTCAAGTCTTACTCGAACTATATAATTCCGTACTATTATACTAAGGTCTTCTATAATGTTGATATTTATATTATGCAGTAAATATAACATGACAGAATATTTTATTCCAACTAAAATTAATAACATCAACTGTGTTATTAATGACATCAAATGAATTTCCTCTAGGGCATAAACTATAACAATCTCCCACTTGCACTAGCGTCAATCGTTCACGTATCGCATACTCATGAAACTAGTGTGACTATTAAACTTTTGCTGCGGCAGAGTTTAATTTAGTAGGTTTGCAACATTTCAACTTACAGATATGTTTATTTCCTACGTGAACAACTTCACATAAGAATTATATTTCTTAAATATATGGTTGGATCAATAATGAGTTTAAGGTTTTAGGCCTGAGCAATAGCCACATTGTTATCACAATGTAAATCATTGGATCAACAATGAATTAAGTTCAGTTACGAACTTCTTAACATAAATTTCTTTCTTTCTTAGAATTAGTATTTATTTCTTGTTTTAAAACTAACATTATTCACAGTAATTAATGTGTTTTCGAATAACATTAGAATTATCGTGTCACTCATACTCAATTTTATTCAAAAAAATTCCTGTCGGTATTTTAGAGACTGGCTCTCCTTTAAATGGATACTAATTGGAGCAACAAACATTTTATTCCCAGAGGATTTATAGAAATAATATCCATTTGCTTCATTTAGATTTTCCCCAAAATAGTTATCTAATTTGGGTCCGATCTTATCAGAGGAAGGACTTTTACTAAACACCTTACGTCCCAAATCTTCGCATTAGACATATTAGGACATTTCCTAGTCCATATCTTATATGGCATCTTCTGAATCGTTTTAGTGGGATTTAATACAATTGTTCTAAATTTAATTCATTGGAATATCTGTACGACTCATCTCTAATCGTACTATATCTTATTAGGTGCGATGTCTCCTTTCAGACACACCATTTCAATATATTGTACTAGATGGAGTGAGTTGTGAAACAATTTCAAACTCATCTTGATAGTCATTATATAATTGGCTCGAGTATTCTCTCAATCTGTTCGAAGAGAACTTATTTTCTGTCAAAATTGGTTTTGAACTTTTCAAAGGATTCTGATTTGTGTTTCGTAAGATACACATATCTATATCTACTGACATCACCAGTAAATATAATGAAGTAGTAAAACCCATCTTTAGCTAATGTATTCCTTGCTCCATATATATCATTATGTATGAGACCCAATACTTACTCACCCTTTCACTGTGCCAAGTGAACGGTGATTCAGTTATTTTTCCTTATAACCAAGATCTGCATTGTTCATATGGTTTGAAATCAAATGACATCAAAATTCCATCATTATGGAGTTTTTATATGCTTTTCTTGTTTATATGGTCTAACTGACCATGCTAAAGGTGTGTTGGATTTAAATCATTAAATTTAATCCGCTCAGTATTTAATGTCAAGCATGTCATAGTTAAGGATTAATTAAGATCATTAACTATCCATTATATTCCACAATATATTTCATTTAAATAAAATGAATAACAATTATTCTTCTATTACAAATGAAATTTAAACTTGTCTAAACAAGATTTATAATAGCATTTATTTTAAATGGAATTTCATAATAACAATTATCTTATTTATTTAATTAAGCCAATATATAGAACAAGAATCAACTTCCTATGGATAATCCAGCAACATTTCCTTCATTTCCAATCGTATGTCCACTTGTCCTTTTATCATATTTCTACTTATTTTTCTATTACTGTTAATTTACATACATTTATGTGATTCATATCTAGTATCTAATACTAAAGATGTAAAAGTTAATTGTTATAACATTTATATTTTATTCGGTTGAAGTCATACTTTAACTTTCATTTTAGATCCTCTATATTTGTTAAATAAATACGTTTAATTTGTTTGAGGAAAATCCTCAAATCTTAATGTTAGTCAAGAAATTTTATTTAATTCAATTTATCCTTCTTAATGGTTAATTTAAATTATCAGAGTTATTTATTATTTAATATCTACATTAGATAATAAAATAATAACTGATTCTCTAATATTTAATTAATATAAATACAAAATTTTGACATTCGAAAATTTAGATTTACATAAATGTATAAATTAAACTAAAGTATGCTCCCACTCAAAATAACATCCCTCTGTTTATATATTTGTATCAATATACATATATAACTGTGTTCCAAGATCCATATCTAGTCATGCCTTGACCTAGCTTTGGCAAACACCCCAAAACACAACCTTTTAGGTAGACATCTTATGTCAATTATATCATATATAATTCTTGGATTGCATGATGAACATTTTGTTCAGTATTATTCATTCCCTCAAAATATAGAATAATTCATGCTATTGTCTTTAAGGCCATAATCCTATTTTGCAGCCTTAGTTAAATTAGACCCAATAATACAGTCGAAGCACCACAATTACTCCTACCGCATATAACCAAAATAAAAGGTGCACAACGCTTTGGCGTTAGTTACATCCAATGAGATTGGCATTGATGGGTGTGACGGCCCGCCCCGCACCAGCCTGCATTTCCTCCGAAAGTGCGCTGTACACATGCCTGACTAGCACGGGACGATCGTCAGAAGAAAGGAAAGAAGCGAATTAACTAAACGAGGAACCTGTAGAATTTCTCACAGCGCATGGAGTAAAATATAATAATAAAATACTTGACATAAAACATGTGAGACAGTGTATAAGCTGATAACTAAAACCAACATCAACATCAGAGCAGCGGAAATCCAAATATAGCTTATTACAACTTATCAAATTTACTGTCTCTAAACAAAAGAAAGCTAAAGTAGAAGATGCACCACCAATGCCCAAACAGTGATCTTCAACAACATAGGGAGAATACTATATATATATATATTACGTGGAAGCCTCCTGCTCGTCTCCGGATCATCTACCCGTGCATCTCCAGCTAACCTGTCTCTAGTCTGCTCGTGTGAACACCCAGAGTAATAAGAGGAGACATAAAACTCTGGGTCAGACATAAAGCCTGGTATGAGCGATTAGCATCTAAATAGAACAATAACAGGTATACTAAACCATACCTGAACCTGGACCTGCAACCAAAGAGTTAGTACCACATACCGTACAGTACACTAAGGTGCCATAATAAATAGTGTAAAGAATACGGGGGTGGGGTGTGCATGTCATAATGATAGCAAACAAATCAACCATAGCAACCACCCTCACATCTCTCACTCAGTGCGTAAAGCATACGATGTCCACCACTGTCGATCACTAGACCCATTGAAGTAGTGACGGAGTTCGACTTGTACAACTACTGCTACTACCAAGCTTATCACATGGAGTCCTGACCAAATCTTTACAAATGACCCCACTTCATTGGTCTATAGCCCTTTAGTCGTACCTAGGCCATTGCAGCCTTGAATCTGTTTACGTACTTCCCATACATAGTGATCCAAAGTCATAGACATCGATTGCCCCTTGGCACACGTCCCGCAGCAAAGCCCAATCATGAAGTGAACTCGTCGGTTCCCAAGTGGATCCTGAGTTCTAACTTCCCATATTGGACTACCTTTGCATCTCGGGTTATTGGTCAATACTGGGTCGGGTCGGGTTCTCCTTCTAGCCATCGGTTCGGGTCGGGTCCTCTTCTTCGGGTCGGTTCGTAGTCTTCTCCTGTAGCGGTTCGGTTCGGGTCCACAGCGTCGCATCGGTTCGGGTCGGGTGTCCCACTTCGGGTCGGGTCGGGTGTCCTCCTCCGGGTCGGGTTGGGTGCCATCTCCTTTCCAGTTCGTGCTTTCGCTCCGATCCGCTCCCTCGTTCTTCACGTGCTCCGATCCGATCCCTCCTTCTTCATCTGATCCGATCCTAGTTCAATTAGCGTGGCATTCCCTCTTGCCAGTTCTCCCAAGTGTCAAGTACCGATCCGAGCCCTTCGTCTACAAGTCGATCCGATCCCCAGCTTAACCAACATGGCCTTCCTTTTTTCCTAGTCTCGTTTGTGCCAGATTCCAGTTCGGGTCGGGTTCCTCACCCAGATCTCCAATCCGATCCGAGCCCATACCCAATCCGATCCGGAACCCTGCACAACTTTCTGCAACTTTTTCCAGCAACTTGTTTACGCCATTCGACGACGTTTTCGACAAATCTAACTACACTAATCAATCACAAATCATGTCAAACAGTCATATCAACATAGCAAACTAACCACAAACACCAAAACAATGAATTTACATGTCAAAATGGATCAAATATACCCAAAAACCCCTTATTTTCCCTTAAGTATGTTTAAGTAAAACTAATTATAGGGTTAACGAAACTTAATCAAATCGAACCAAATTTCTAACAGAGGTATAAAATATTATTTAAGAATTTCTAAACATTTTTCCAGAATTTATTAGTGTATAAATTCGCTAATCTTCACTAATTACCCTTAATTAACTGTAATTAGTACCAAAATGATGCTAATCACTCACCTTAGCCACAAAATAAAACACCAAATCTGAAATACTCTCTGCTTGGGTCGAATTCCTATGTACAGCAGTTCCAACCTTGCTCTGTTGCTATTTGGCCCTGATTTGATGCAGTTTAGGATTAATCTTCACTAAAAATGTGTTTTGGAGTGGTTTTAGAGGATGGAAGCCATTACTAGGGTCTCAAGAAGGTTTGTGGCAGCTCAAAACTGAAATGAAAGTGATTTCCTAACCCTAATCAGCCCTCCTGTGCCTCTAAACCCGAAATTCCCCTCTGGGCCTAGCTGCTAATCACCCGGTTAAGCCCAATTAAGCTGTTTTTCACCATCTGAAACTTGTTTCAGCCATATCTCCCAAACGGTGAGTCCGTTTGGCTAATGTGACCACTCTACGGAATTGTAAACCATCATTCGAAGCCAATGGAAGTGGTTTTCGGTCAAAACTCCTTTCCAGTCAAAAGTTATGGCCAAAACAGTACCAACTAGGGGTAAAATGGTCATTTAAAAATTGGAAAAAATCATGAACATGGAAAATGACCCCAGTAGTCGTCTCCCGAAGTTACATGACCATACGACTTCGTATGTGAAAGAAATAAATATTCTACGATCCGATGATGCGTAGAATACGGGTCGTTACACTCTCCCCCCCTTAAGAAATTTCGTCCCCGAAATTCCTTAACCCAAAACATACAAAGGATCCCGCATGCCTAACAACCACATACAACAATCAAACATGCAAAACAAGCAAACAAGCCTATCCTAGCATGCGGAAAACTAAATCGAAGTCAAAATCTTACCAGGCAAGGAGTTCTGGGTGTGTCTTCCTAATGTTCTCCTCTGTCTCCCAAGTACAATCATTCTCGTCCTCGCCCCACTGAACCTTGACTAGCTTCACCACCTTCCTTCGAAGTTGCTTCATGTCGTGCTTGACAATACGGGCCGGCTTGCGGTTCCCAACCGCCTCGGGTTCTACTTCGAAGTCCTCCAACTGATCAGGTGAAATAGTCATATCTGAGTCGTGAACGAACTTCCTTAGTTGGGAAACATGAAATACATTGTGAACTCCCGCCATCTTCTCTGGTAAGTCAATTCTATATGCCAAATTCCCGACTAGTTCAAGAACAGGGAATGGGCCAACAAATCTTGGTGCTAACTTACCTCTCCTGCCAAATCGTATTACGCTCTTCAACGGAGAAATCTTGACAAACACCAAGTCACCAACGGAGAATTTTAAGTCTCTTCTCCTCTTATCAGCATAACTCTTCTGCCTATCTTGGGCAGCCTTCATTCGTTGTTGAATGATCTTAATCTTATCTGAAGTTTCCCTCACCACATCTGGTCCAGGCATAAACTTCTCGCCAGTCTCTATCCAACATGATGGTGAGTTGCACGGTCTTCCGTACAAAGCTTCAAACGGAGCCATACCGATACTGGATTGGTAGCTATTACTATATGCAAACTCTACTAGATGCAAATGGTCATCCCATGATCCACCAAAATCCAATATACACGCTCTCAAGAGATCTTCCAAAATACGATTCACCCTCTCCGTCTGACCGTCGGTCTGAGGATGACATGCGGTACTGAGATGTAACTCTGACTCTAGAGCCTCTTGTAAGCTCTTCCAAAACCCACTAGTGAACAACGGGTCCCGGTCACTCACAATGCTTTTAGGTACTCCATGAAATCTCACTACCCACTTCATATACAATTCTGCTAACTTAGCTGTCGTTCTAGTCGATTTGACTGGTATGAATCTTGCACTCTTAGTCAATCGATCCATGATTACCGAAATGTTATCATGTCCCGATCTAGTCCTTGGTAAACCATCGATGAAATCCATCGAGACTTGCTCTCATTTCCATTCAGGAATTTCTAATGGTTGCAATAACCCACTATGCTTCTTTTGCTCGGCTTTAACTAGCTGGCAATTCATGCACTTGGATATAAACTTCCCAACGTCTCTTTTCATCCCTTCCCAGTAGTAAGTCTGCTTCATATCTCGATACATCTTATTACCACCGGGGTGTATAGTCAGTTTTGAGTGATGACATTCTCTAAGCACTTCATCTCTCAATATATTGACGTTGGGTACAACAAGCATTCCATTCTTTCTAAGCCATCCCTCTCGATCAAGCCCATACTTGTTCATCTCCTCATCGATACCCATCTCTAACTTGGAGATGATTTCCAATAGGTTAGGATCGTCCCTCTGACTAGAGCCGATCTGCTCAATCAAAGTGGGTCTGATTGTCAAACTTGCTAACATTTCTGAATTCAATTCGCACTTTGGTCTGAAATAAAACCCCGCGATATACTCCAGTTGCTTCCATTCTAGAAACATAGCCCCTAAACTGGCATGTCTTCTACTCAACGCATCGGCTACCGCATTGCCCTTTCCCGGTGTATATGCGATATCAAAATCATAGGAAGCCAAGAATTCTAACCATCTCTGCTGACGGAGATTCAGATCTTTCTGAGAGAAGAGATACTTCAACGACTTATGATCTGTAAACAATTCAAATCTTTCTCCCAAGAGATAGTGTCTCCACATCTTTAATGCGAACACGATCGCTGCCAATTCTAAATCATGGGTAGGGTATCTTCTCTTGTGCGGTTTCAATTGCCGACTTGCATAAACTACAACCCTACCACCCTGCATCAAAACAGCACTCAGTCCGGTACCACATGCATCCGTGTATACCGTCATCTCTTCATTCCCCTTAGGAATGACTAACACTAGTGCGCTTGTCAACTTGTCCTTTAGACTCTTGAATGCATTCTCGCACCTTTCATCCCAGACAAAATCTTGATTCTTCTTAGTCAACTGGATCAATGGTGCTGCTATCTTGGAGAAACCATGGATAAACTTACGATAATATCCAGCTAACCCCAAGAAACTTCTTACATCTGTTGCATTCTTGGGCGTAGGCTAATCCTATACCATAGCCACCTTCGCCAGGTCTACGGCAATACCATTCTCTGATACAACATGGCCCAAGAACCTCACTTCCCTCTTCCAGAAGTGACACTTAGAAAACTTTGCTTTCAATTGGTGTTTTCTCAACACCTCCATCACTATTTTTAAATGTTTCTTGTGTTCTTCCTCTGTCCTTGAATAGACCAAAATATCATCAACGAACACAAGGAAAAACTTATTCAACTGATCTCTGAATACCCTATTCATAAGATCCACAAAATATGCTGGGGCATTGGTCATCCCGAAAGGCATGACCAACCACTCATAAAATCCAGACGGCGTCCGAAATGTCGTTTTAGCTATACTCTCAGCTTCCACTCTAAGCTGATGAAAACCTGTCGCGAGATCCAACTGAGAAAATACTCTCGCGCCACTCAACTGATCGAACAAATCATCTATCCGCGGTAGAGGATACTTGTTCTTCCTCGTTACTTTATTCAACTCGTGGTAGTCTACACACAAACGAAGGGAACCATCCGCCTTGGTAGCAAACACAACTGGTTCTCCCCATTCAGAAACACTCCTTCTGATAAATCCCTTCTTCAAAAGATCGCTGACTTGCACCTCGAGCTCTCGCTGCTCCCTTGGTGCCATACGACGAAGTGGCATCACTATAGGTCTGGCATCTTTTACCAAATCAATACGGAACCCAATCTCTCGGTGTGGTGGAAGCCCGGTCACTTCTTCGAAAACATCCGGATACTGGCCAACCACGGGCAAACCTGACAACTCACTATGCAGAATGTCGAGGGAGTTTAGAAAACTAGCCAATACCCCCTTACTGGGTAGACCACCAAACACTATCCTCCGTCCATCATCCGCTCTAGCTGTCACCAAAAAGCCCTCACAGTCTACCACCACCCCGTATCTTTGGAGCCAATCTACTCCCAAAATAATGCCAAACCCAGTAAAGCCCAAAACAAAGCAATCACAAACAAACATGCATCCATGACTCGATAGGACCACATTACGACAAATCATGCTAAGGCTAGTGGAACCACCAATCGGGTTCGTCACTACTAAAGGTCTATCGACAATCTCGGGCTCCAATCCCAACCTATCTACCAGGTCACTAGATATGAAAGAACCGGAAGCTCCGGTATCAAACAAAACCCTAACAGGAACATCATAAACAGAAAGCATACCTTGAATGACGACATTCTTTCCCTTCTCCGCCGCAGTTGGGGCATTCGACGAAGAAGGAATAGCATTAAGGGCGTAGGCTTTCACCATTTTCTTTTCTTTGGGGGGTTGCAGACACTTATCCTTGTGATGTCCCATTTGGCCACAGTTGAAGCACTTCCTATCCGCTGGCTTGGCCCGACAATTACTAGCACAATGGCCCTTCTTACCACAGCTGAAGCACTCAACATCTTGCTTATTCCTTTTCTTCTGGCCATCCTTAGTCTGATTCTGCTTTCTCTTATTCTGGGAACCACCCTTGCCTCCACCACTTGCTTGTGGCTTTGGCTCATCTGCGGATGCAACCTCAGTCTTCGGCTTAGGGTAGAGACTTTCTGATCTCAATGCTTTCCCCACAATCGATTCAAACGTCTCATCGATGTGGTTAATAAGCCTTTCCCCCAAGTACTGATCCAAACAAGTTATGAATTTCTCATTCTTCTTCTCGGCAGTATCAATAAGAGATAACCCATACTTCAACAAAGTGTCGAATTCAGCAATATACTCCGAGACAGCTCTGCCATTCTGCTTGAGCTCCAAGAATTTCTTAAACAGCACTGACTTCTGAGCAGCTGGAATGAACTTCTCTCTAAAGCGAGCCTTAAACTGCTCCCAAGTAATCCGATCTTCGGGAGTAGCTGCCTTTATAGCATTCCACCAATTCATTGCCCGCCCTTGCAGCTGACGGGACGCTAGCTTTCCCTTTATCGCATCCTCGATACCCAAATCCTCGAAGATACGTTCGTAACTATCCAACCAATCTTGAACAGCCGTGGCCGACTCCGTTCCGTGGAACGGCTTCCCACCAAGGCTAGTATAATCCTTATTCAGCTTGGCGAAGTCGACTCTCGGCGCCTGCACCATTGGACCACCACCATTTCCACCATTGGGAGCTGCCCTCTGCACATCCCTAAGCATCTCTCTCATGAGGTCAATAAACATCGCCCTCATGTCAGCAGCATTCCCATTATTGTCCCCTCTACCGGTACCTCTAACATATCGGCTCATCGTTAATCTGAAAAAGGAAACGATTAACGACCCCATTGTGGTGCTAGTGCGGCACGGTTTCATTCTTATACTAATAGTATATATATATAGCTTTTAAAAACCAAAATAATCACAAATACGCTCTCTCGTATACGTATATTATCTCTCCCTGATAACTTCCCTAGGTTAACTACGCAACCTAGAGCTCTGATACCAAGCGTGACAGCCCGCCCCGCACCAGCCTGCATTTCCTCCGAAAGTGCGTTGTACACATGCCCGACTAGCACGGGACGGTCGTCAGAAGAAAGGAAAGAAGGGAATTAACTAAACGAGGAACCTGTAAAATGTCTCACAGCGCATGGAGTAAAATACAGTAATAAAATACTTGACATAAAACAAGTGAGACAGTGTATAAGCAAATAACTAAAACCAACATCAGAGCAGCTGAAATCCAAATACAGCTTATTACAACTTTTCAAATTTTCTGTCTCTAAACAAAAGAAAGCTAAAGTAGAAGATGCACCACCAATGCCCAAATAGTGATCTTCAACAACATAGGGAGAATACTATATATATATTACGTGGAAGCCTCCTGCTCGTCTTCGGATCATCTACCCGTGCATCTCCAGCTAACCTGTCTCTAGTCTGCTCGTGTGAGCACCCAGAGTAATAAGAGGAGACATAAAACTCTGGGTCAGATATAAAGCCTGGTATGAGCGATAAGCATCTAAACAGAACAATAACAGGTATACTAAACCATACCTGAACCTGGACCTGCAACCAAAGAGTTAGTACCACATACCGTACAGTACTCTAAGGTGCCATAATAAATAGTGTAAAGAATACGGGGGTGGGGTGTGCATGTCATAATGATAACAAAGAAATCAACCATAGCAACCATCCTCACATCTCTCACTCAGTGCGTAAAGCATACGATGTCCACCACTGTCGATCACTAGACCCATTGAAGTAGTGACGGAGTTCGACTTGTACAACTACTGCTACTACCAAGCTTACCACATGGAGTCATGACCAAATCTTTACAAATGACCCCACTTCATTGGTCTATAGCCCTTTAGTCGTACCTAGGCCATTGCAGCCCTGAATCCGTTTTTGTACTTCCCATACATAGTGATCCAAAGTCATAGACATCGAATGCCCCTTGGCACACGTCCCGCAGCAAAGCCCAATCATGAAGTGAACTCATCGGTTCCCAACTGGATCCTGAGCTCTAACTTCCCATATTGGACTACCTTTGCATCTCGGGTTATTGGTCAATACTGGGTCGGGTCGGGTTCTCCTTCTAGCCATCGGTTTGGGTCGGGTCCTCTTCTTCGGGTCGGTTCGTAGTCTTCTCCTGTAGCGGCTCGGTTCGGGTCCACAACGTCGCATCGGTTCGGGTCAGGTGTCCCACTTCGGGTCGGGTCGGGTCGGGTGTCCTCCTCCGGGTCGGGTCGGGTGCCATCTCCTTTCCAGTTCGTGCTTTCGCTCCGATCCGCTCCCTCGTTCTTCACGTGCTCCGATCCGATCCCTCTTTCTTCATCTGATCCGATCCTAGTTCAATTAGCGTGGCCTTCCCTCTTGCCAGTTCTCCCAAGTGTCAAGTACCGATCCGAGCCCTTCGTCTCCAAGTCGACCCGATCCCCAGCTTAACCAACATGGCCTTCCTTTTTGCCTAGTCTCGTTTGTGCCAGATTCCCGTTCGGGTCGGGTTCCTCACCCAGATCTCCAATCCGATCTGAGCCCATACCCGATCCGATCCGGAACCCTGCACAACGTTCTGCAACTTTTTCCAGCAACTTGTTTACGCCATTCGACGATCACAAATCATGTCAAGCAGTCATATCAACATAAAAACTAACCACAAACACCAAAACAATGAATTTACATGTCAAAATGGATCAAATATACCCTAAAACCCCTTATTTTCCCTTAAGCATGTTTAAGTAAAACTAATCATAAGGTTAACGAAACTTAATCAAATCGAACCAAATTTCTAACAGAGGCATAAAATATTATTTAAGAATTTCTAAACATTTTTCCAGAATTTATTAGTGTATAAATTCGCTAATCTTCACTAATTACCCTTAATTAACTGTAATTAGTGCCAAAACGATGCTAATCACTCACCTTAGCCACAAAATAAAACACCAAATATGAAATACTCTCTGTTTGGGTCGAATTCCTATGTATAGCAGCAGCTCCAACCTTGCTCTGTTGCTATTTGGCCCTGATTTGATGCAGTTTAGGATTAATCTTCACTAAAAATGTGTTTTGGAGTGGTTTTAGAGGATGGAAGCCATTACTAGGGTCTCAAGAAGGTTTTTGGCGGCTCAAAATTGAAATGAAAGTGATTTCCAAACCCTAATCAGCCCTCCTATGCCTCTAAACCCAAAATTTCCCTCTGGGCCTAGCTGCTAATCACCCGGTTAAGCCCAATTAAGCTGTTTTTCACCATCTGAAACTTGTTTCAGTCATATCTCCCAAACCCGTTTTGCTAATGTGACCACTCTACGGAATTGTAAACCATCATCCGGAGCCAATGGAAGTGGTTTCAGGTCAAAATTCCTTTCCAGTCAAAAGTTATGGCCAAAACAGTACCAACTAGGGGTAAAATGGTCATTTAAAAATTGGGAAAAATCATGAACATGGGAAATGACCCCAGTAGTCGTCTCCCGAAGTTACGACTTCGTATGTGAAAGAAATAAATATTCTACGATCCCATGATGCGTAGAATACAGGTCGTTACAATGGGTGTATTATTGGCAGACTTCACCATAACTTAATATAAAAAAATTTGCTTTTAAGGGAATTTATAATTCGTAGTGGCGAACAATATCAAAGTTGTTTACATATATCAAAATATATGTATTTTACATTAGTTATAAATTGCATATAAATACAATAAAATTATTAAAAAAACTCATATTGTTGTATCTGGAAAATAAAACAACATGTATTCTAATTCTAATCATATCAGTTTAGAATATAGGACTTTGTTAAATATGTATATGTAAGCCACAACATTGTCTACTTGTTATGGACAAAATAAATTCAGACGTGCCAATCTAATAATATTTTGCTAACTAATATATATATATATATATATATATATATATATATATATATATATATATATATGGCATCCGGACAAATTACAAACACAAGTAGGTTTTAAAATCTAATTCATGATGACTTCAGAATTTTAAAACATTCCACAGACTTAATTCATACAAACAACCAATTTAACACATTTGATTGTAACTATGAGCTTAATTTTCAGAATATATATAAATGGCCAGACCCTTTTCATGCACAATAGTATGACAAGTTAATATAGACTAGCTCATATAAGTTTATGTACAATTTCACACACATTAGTGACATTATATATGTATGTATGTATGTATAACAACCTATACATATGTATAATTTATTTCAATTTTTGGAAAATAACTAATATATACATATATATGTATGTATATATATACATATTTAAATTTGCATACATTATACAACATATATAAATATGAGTGGCATATATATATATATGAATGACATATACATACATACATATATATATATATCTATCCATACATATACTTTATATCATCCATGTAAAAATGAGTAAGACTTGTCTCTTGGTCCACGAGTTCATTGCTGCTGGACACAATCTTGAACGCCACTTGATAGTCTGCAGACAACAAATGCCTATATTTAGCATAATTGTAGTTAATCAGTTTAAATAAAGAAATAGAATCCAATAATGTCTCATTCAAACTAAATTACAAAATTTGTAACATCCCAGATTTTCAGCATTTAATAATTTATTTATTTAATTATTGTAATATATTGGTTTGATAATTTAAATGGTTTGAATTCAAATATTTTGAATATTTAAATAATACTAATAATAGAATAATAATTTCATTTCCAAATGGTCGGAAATAAGTTGAATTCGCAATAGTATGTGAATTGGATAATATATGAGATTTA
The DNA here is from genome assembly GCA_030737875.1 of Allium sativum. Lineage (NCBI taxonomy): Eukaryota > Viridiplantae > Streptophyta > Magnoliopsida > Asparagales > Amaryllidaceae > Allium > Allium sativum. The sequence goes on from CM060921.1 coordinate 746,990,059, forward strand.
ATTCAGTTTAGAATTGAAATATATTAACGAATATATTTATATATAATAGATGAACGTATTAATTATAATATAAATTATAATCAAGCTCGACACGTCACGGTAGTTCATAATTCGATGATTTGAACTTCAACTGCATATACATGATTCATTATAAATCTGGTTTCTTCAAAACAAGAAACATTGTAATCTAATTAACTGTATGTTTCTAATGGAAGAGAAAATTCGAGATTTCGTGTTGTAAATTGTGAGTATGGCTAAATCAAATTTTCAAACAGTCGCTATAAAATCATTTATAAACTATAACGATAATTTAATTATAATAAATTTTCTATTTGAATTTCGTCGTGATATTTGATACGTAGTTATAATTTAATTTTTAGAATTTTACTGTAATTTTTAATTTGGAAAATAAGCAACTTCTTATTTGAAGTGTTTTGCACCCTATATCAGCGTTCTGGGGTTTCACAAAATAAGCTGACTTATTTATTTTATTATATTTTTAGGATCGTGGCACATCGCTCGTCACAATGGTATTTTATTTTTGTCCGTAGCAGTTCAGAAGAAAACGGAATTTTGTTGTAGCAGAGTACGCTGAAACTTTATAACTTAAAACAAACAGAATATTTTATTTATATACAAGTACATGCTGCCATTTTGAGATATTGTCACAATCCTATCATGCTATTTCTGCCGTCTACTCTCCGTCATTTAATGGTACAGTGCCTTACATTCCTTAAGCCTTAAGTATCGTGTATAATAAACAAATATTTCTCTTCCTTAACACTTAAGTAATCTCCGTCCATAAATACAGTAGTTCATGCACCTTCATATGGCTTCAGCAAAAAGGATGGTCAATCATTTGAAATGGAAAAGAAAGAATAAAACTCAATAAAAAGAAAGAACGGTCGTTGCTGTGCCTGTAGTAGCTAGATTCAGGCCGGAAGCCACGCATAGCAGTGTATATTTTTTAATGATGATGGGGTAAAAGGCTGGTTCGAATGGTGAAAATGGGAAAGGAGCCGACTGGCCATGCTGTTGGAAGGATACTATAGTTGGGTGTCTAAGTGCGTGGTGTCCGCAACCATGGATGTTGGGGAGAATGTGCGTGCATGTTCGAATGGGAAGAAGCAGAAGTGAACGGTAGAGTGGGAATAAATTAAATAGTGGGTTTGGTTTCTAGTTGCATGTATTTTTGCGTGTCCTGGAGCTCCATAAAGGGATTGTGCAAGATGTTGTCTTGGTTGGTAATTTGGTGGAGAGACTTGCGTGGAAGAGGAGTTAAGACCTTGGTGCATGCCTATGCGAAATAATAGGAGGCACTACATTTGGCCAGTAGGGGAAGTTGTGATGTTTTCAAGTAGAAGAAGAGTTTGAAGAGAAGTTTGTCGGAGGTGATTTCACGTAAATTCGTGGAGCAATAAGGATGGAGATCGGGTGTTGTGGAGCATCGACCATGGTAGGGGCCAGTTTCTTGTAACACCCCACTCCCGCTATGATCACTCACTAAGGGAATGCCATAGCATCGGTGGAGTATTTTAGTGAATATAGAACAGAAAAATTACAACAAGACAGATATAAATAGTACTTGAAATTTTAAAACATCATCTCATAACAGCGGAAGTAAAACATGTCTGGTTACATCATAAAACCACAATAAAGGTCAAGTACAATATCCATCAAAATAAAGAAGTACATAATCCCACTCTCATACAATAGCCAAACAAAAGAAAAGATAACTGGATAACTGGAGCTTTACATCTATCCAAGCTCCTAAAGACTGGAACAGCAATCCGATCAAGCTCCACTACTGCTAGGATCCACCGTAGGACCTGAGGGTTGGGAAAAAGATAAAAACAACAGGGTCAGACATAAGTCTGAGCGAGTCCTATAACTTTAACAATACAATCGTTAAAGTAACCAGAGAAGACATAAACTGATATACGGTAACATATAGGGATGAATGGCTACCCTAAGCAGTCAACTAAACGAAGATAAAGGATAAAGACGCATCTACCCTCCCTAAGGTAAATTACTAAACTGCACCACACCAGTCGTTCCTAACTTAAAGGTTGATCCCACCCAAGGACTTATAAAATTTACTAATTAGTACCTGCGTACCCCTAGGTGACCAAGTAGGCGCCACGGGGCCCTACAATCCACTAGGTGTACACACTACTTCCCATTCGATCGGCTCCCTAACGTAGATACCCGTGCTGGCCCCACCGTGGGATGTATCATTCCCCAACGTGGCAACCTGATGGAACTAAAGGTGCACGGCTTATATCTACTCGATGCAACAACGGCTTACCTACCAGCCCGGGCCCACTCACGCATATGAAGCCCGTTGGACTTGCGTTGCCACCGCTAACCCGTTTGCCTCTTACAGTCAAGCCCAGTATGCGTGTCCCGTCCTCGACATGGGTCGAGCCCACAAAGATACGTATGGGTTACTGGTTGAAATGGGCCTCCACAAGCTACCCACCTAAGCTTGTCCCTTTTTCTAGTATATCCCACTTAACCCTTTAATCATGTTTTAATTACATGTTCCATTTTGGTTAAGTATTCTAATCGTATTTTCTATTGCCACCCAAGGCAACCACTAGATTTTCTCATGCCACCCGAGGCACCCACTTAACCCCTCATGTCCCTCTACATGCTAATGTGGTTAAGTGTTTCTTAATTAATTAATTAAGAACGTAACCTTTGTAAAGACCTCTCACATTAGACTGTCTTTTATGACCGCTGGTTAAGCCGGTTGGGTCCGGGCAGCCTTATGTCATAACAGAGTCTAACCTCGTGTCTTTACATTAATTACGTATTTAGTTTGTGCCTAAGACCTCTCACATTGGGCTAACATTTGTAGCAACTGGTTAAGCCGGTTGGGTCCGGGCAGTTTTACGCTACAACTGAGTCCAACCTCGTGTCTTAGTCAATTAATTACACCTAATTAATCACCCTCATAATTTTATATTAATTATCCCTAATTAATCAAGTTTTCTTAACATGGGTAGACCTAACTTAATAGGTAAATTCCCATGGGGTAGACCTAACTCAATAGGTAAATTCCCAACACATAGTATGGGTACACCTAACCAAATAGGCAAATTCCCATACTATGTTTATTTATTTTGTGTTATGCATAATTATATTAATTTCACACAATCTTATTAACTTATGCATTTAATTACCCCATCGTTCCCACGTAATTTCGTTCATGATATAACACATATAAAAGGTGTCAACTTGCATATGAATGAACATGTTTCAAAGGTGCCATCTTGCATATTAACAAACACATAACTTGCATATGAACTTGCATAACATGTCACATAACTTGCATATAATATGTCACATAACTTACATATTCATTTTGCATAACAAACTTGCATATTAGCTTATAGACTTGCATAATGTGTCATCATGAACTTGCATATTAATAAACATGTAACTTGCATATTTACATACATGTAACTCGCATATTAACAAACATGTAACTTGCATATAAAGAAACATGTAACTTGCATATTTACATACATGTAACTTGCATATTAACAAACATGTAACTTGCATATTAACAAACATGTAACTTGCATATTTACATACATGTAACTTGCATATTAACAAACATGTAACTTGCATATTTACATACATGTAACTTGCATATTAACAAACATGTAACTTGCATATTAACAAACATGTAACTTGCATAGCATATTACCATGAACTTGCATAACATGCATATGATTACATAGCCCACAACTTGCATATTTAGCATCATGCAAACATAACATACATCATATTAAACTTGCATAAGCTTACATACTCAACATGCATAAACATAAGATTAATGCTAACATCATATCATATGATTCAAAGCTCATTAACCCACATACAAAACCATAAATCTCATCACATCTCATCTAATTAGTTTACCAAAAGATCATCAAAGTGATAGAAACTCACAACTAGCAACTTTGAACACCAAATGAAGAAGATTAAGATGCTAAGAAGGGATTAGAAGTTGATTAGAGAGTGATTAGTATGCAACCCTCTTCATAAAATTAGTGGAGGCCATGAGAGCTAGCATTTTGCCATAGTTTAGTCACTAGGTTTAATTATGAATGAATTAGGGTAGGTTAGGGTCTTATTTATAGATTAGGCAAGTGTTTTAGGCCATAGGATTAACCCTAGATTCAATCCAAGCCATCAAAGCATGTCTTGGGGAAGAAGTCAAGTGTAGGAACCATCTAGGGCCTTTAGATTAAAGATGGACCATGAGAACCATTCAAATGCAAAATCTGCACTTGAGCGAATCGGCCCACGGGTTGACAGCCAAACACCCTGGATTAACCCCTAGTCGACCCAGCGGGCTCGGGTCGACTTCAAAAATCGGCCGGTTCGGTTATTCCCCTCTCCCAGTTCGCTGTTTTGAGCATTTTTGCATATTTATTTATTAAATTTTCAATTATATATATATATATATATATATATATATCAATATATATATATATATATCTACACAACCCATTTCACTTAATTAAGTATACTTTAATTTGGGAATTTTCGTGAAACTTCGCGAGGCCATATCTTGGTCATACGGACTCCGATTTTCGAAAACTCGGACTCTATTTCGCGTATTTTTCCGAGACGAACACAATGGCATAGCCCGTTTCCCTTGATTCCCATTTTAGAATTAAATTCTGCCTCGATTTATGTTATTACAGGTTATTGAAAATACGGGTTGTTACATTCTCCCCTCCTTAAAGGATTTCGTCCCCGAAATCTTCAAGTTAGGAAGAACGTATCCTACCATCCAATCATCCATCTACTCAAAGCATCATCCACGAGCAATCATTGTCCTTACAAGATTCTAAATGCTGGATGGATATATGCAAAAGTGTGTGTATATGTACTTACCTAATGCGAAAATCAGGCGGTTACTGATACAGTAAACCTCCTTAATGCAAACCATGATAGTGCCATGCATCCAATATGTATGCGAAACCCTATTGACACATACAAATTTCTACATGCGTGCACAACCATACACAAAAATGCATCATCCATATGATAACACAGCCATGATACATCCATCAATCTAACTACCACATCCATTTATGCAATATGCAACATGAAGTGACTGAGCCGATCTAGTGCCTAATGTGTGTGTATATGCATCCACGAGCAACCACTAGCAAACAATTGCATCCATATGCATCCATCAACCATAACATGTTTCAAACACATGTCTCAACCATAGGTTTTACCCTATCTAAAGGTCATAGGTATTAGCGAGAGGATATACTAAAGATAAGATAAGTACTAGACAAGCAATAAAGGAGAAGTTAAAAGACATACTCTCAAAAAGAAATGGATACAAAGAACGCATCTTTGCTTCCGTCTCCCAAGTAGCATTGCTTTCGTCATCTCCCCATTGCACTTTAACTAGCTGAACTTCTCTGTTCCTCAACTTCCTAGTTTCTGACCCAAGGATGCGAGTAGGAGCTCGTCGAATCGTCGCATCACGCTCTACCTCTACATCTCTAAGCAAGCTCGGCTCTACCACCTCCGCGGTCTCATGTAAGCACTTCCTCAAATGTGATACATGGAATACATCATGAACACCACTAAGTCTGTCGGGCAACTCCACCCTATATGCCATCCGTCCAATCCTTTCCTTAATAGGAAATGGCCCAACAAATCTCGGTGCTAACTTCCCTACGGACCCAAAGCGAACAACATTTCTCAATGGAGATACTTTGACAAAAACCATGTCCCCAACCTCAAACTCAAGATCCGTCCTTCTCCGATCCGCATAAGATTTCTGTCTATCTTGCGCTGCTTTCATCCTTTTTCGAATTAAATCAATCTTCTCTGAAGTCTCTCTAACCATATCCGGCCCAAGCAAGATCTTATCCGTAGATTCCCACCAACATGTAGGAGATCGACAAGGCCTTCCATAAAGAGCTTCGAAAGGAGCCATACCAATACTGGACTGAAAGCTGTTATTATATGCGAACTCCACCAAAGGAAGATGTTCTTCCCATGTACCTCCAAAATCCAAGATACAAAGCCTCAAAAGATCTTCTAAGATACGGTTCACCCTCTCGGTCTGACCGTCCGTCTGAGGATGATATGCGGTGCTCAAACACAACTGAGTCCCTACCGCCTCTTGCAGACTTCTCCAAAACTCACTAGTGAAAATAGGATCTCGATCACTCACAATGCTGGATGGTACGCCATGCAATCTAACAATCTCTCTAACATAGACTGAAGCAAGCCATGGAGCGGTCCTCTTACTCTTTACGGGTATAAAATGGGCACTCTTTGTAAGTCTGTCTACCACAACCCAAATTCCCGTATTGCCCTTCTTCGATCTCGGTAACCCGTCGATGAAATCCATCGAGACACTATCCCACTTCCACTGTGGAACTTCCAATGGGTGTAGCAACCCACCGGGTTTCCTTTGCTCCACTTTAACTTGTTGGCACACTAAGCATCTAGCCACATACTCGGCCACATCTTTCTTCATACCGGCCCAAAAGAAAACTCTCTTCATGTCTTGGTACATTTTGTCTCCACCAGGATGAATAGTCATTCTTGAACGATGTGCATCATCCAAAATAGCCTTCTTCAAACCCTCATCTTGCGGTACACAAAGTCTACCGTCTCTATGCAACCATCCCTTATCATCTATGGTGTATCTACCCAAATGGCTGGACGACTCCCCTCTTATAAGCTTCTCTACCAACACAACCAACTGTGGGTCGTCTCGCTGAGCCTCGCCAATCCGTCTCAAAAGAGTAGGTCTAACCTCCAAGGATGCCAACAAACCAGGTACAAAATCAACAGAAGGTCTGAAGTCAAACAAAGAAAGAAACTCCAAGCTTCGTCGTTCCACGAACAATGGACTCAAAGATAGCCTTTTTCTACTTAAGGCGTCTGCCACCACGTTACCCTTACCAGGGGTATACGCTATCTCGAAATCATAGGATGCTAAGAACTCCATCCACCTTTGCTGTCTTAAGTTTAAATCCTTCTGAGAGAATAAGTACTTCAATGATTTATGGTCGGTGAACAACTCGAATCTCTCACCAAGAAGATAATGGCGCCAAGACTTAAGTGCGAAAACAATCGCGGCCAACTCTAGATCATGGGTAGGGTAATTCTTCTCATGCACTCTCAATTGTCTCCCTCCATAGGCTATTACCCTTCCCTCCTGCATCAAGACTGCGCCTAATCCTGTTCCACAAGCATCGGTATAAACAACAAACGGCTTACTCCCATCTGGAAGCACTAAAACTGGAGCGGTGGTCAAAGCTCTCTTTAACCGTCGGAAAGCATCATCACAATCTACATCCCATGAGAAAACCAGATTCTTCTTCGTCAAGCGGGTTAATGGGGCTGATATCTTCGCGAAGTCTTTGATGAACTTCCTATAATATCCTGCCAACCCCAAGAAACTTCTTACCTCGGTAGCATTTCTAGGAACTTTCCAATCCTGGATAGATACTATCTTTGCGGGATCCACAGCTATCCCTTCCTTAGAGACCACATGCCCTAAGAATCGCACTTCTCTTCTCCAAAAATGGCATTTAGAGAATTTAGCTTTAAGACTATGCGCTCGAAGAGTCTCCAACACTTCCTTGAGATGTAAGGCATGCTCTTCTTCATTCTTGGAAAAGACCAAGATGTCATCCACAAAAACTACTACAAACTTATTCAGATACTCTCTGAACACTCTACTCATGAGATAAACAAAGTATGCGGGGGCGTTTGTCAACCCAAATGGCATCACTAGCCACTCATAAAAACCATCCGGAGTCCGGAAAGCAGTCTTCTCTATACTGTCCTCCGCCACTCTTAACTGATGAAACCCTGTAGCTAAGTCCATCTGCGAAAATACTGACGCGCCAACCAACTGATCAAAGAGATCATCTATCCTCGGTAATGGGTGTCTATTCTTCTTCGTGAGCTTATTAAGTTCCCTATAATCCACACAAAGTCTGAGGGACCCATCCGCCTTCGTGGCAAACACTACTGGAGCTCCCCACTCCGATATACTCCGCCTTATGAACCCCTTCTCAAGCAACTCCCCTACTTGCTTATGAAGTTCTCTTCTCTCACGAGGAGCCATGTGGCGTACTGGCAAAGACACTGGTTTGGCATTATCCACCAAATAAATTCGGAAATCTATCTCCCGCTTCGGAGGCAAACCCTTTACTTCTTCAAACACATCCGGATATTCCCGGACTACTCTGACAGAACACAAACTTTCGACCGAAGCATCGAGCGATTCAAGATAACTTAGCAAAACAGATTCCATGGGATTGCAAGAGATCTCGAGAGTGTTACCCAAGCGGGTCATGAGCCTGACAACTCTCCTTTCGCAATCAAGAACGGCACCATTACTGGATAACCAGTCCATGCCCAAGATCAACCCATAGCCCGTGAAGCCCAATACAAAAGCATCACATCTAAACTCAACGCTAAGTATAGAAATCTTCAAACCCAAACATATCATAGACAGATATATGGAGCCCCCAATTGGGTTTGAGACAACCAAGGGATCATCAACTAGACTGGTGTCTAAGTGCAGTGACTCAACTAACGATGATGAGATAAAAGAATGCGATGCGCCAGAGTCAAACAAAGTACGAACTGGATGATCAAACAGAAAAACCAGACTTTCAACGGAAATAGTTCTACCTCTCTGCTGAATCGGTGGAACTGAGAGAACCTGAACTTGCCCCCCTGACTGAGGTGGTGCTATAAGAGCTTGCACCTGGCCTCCTGAGGTAGACCCCGTCTTCTGCCCCTTCTTTGGGCAGTTTTTCACAAGATGCCCTGCTTCACCACAATGAAAGCAACCGGTCTTCTTCTTTTTGCGACAATCCTTACTGAGGTGTCCTGGTGTTCCACAATTGAAGCACTTCTTCTTCGTCTTCTTTTTGTCACCATTGCCTTTTCCGCCCTTGCCTTGTTGTTGCTGTTGCGGTTTCTTCTGATCCCCCTTTTTCTCTGGTGCCTTAGAATTCTTATCATCCTCATGCATAAGTGCCATGTAGACAAGCTTCTCAAAAGTGGCCCCCATAGGAATGTGAGTCATAGCTATTCCTTGCAATGGTTCGTTCAAGCCTCTAACGAACCTCAAAGCCTTCTTCTCCGGTGTATTCACCAACTCTATGCCAAACCTTGCTAATTGATTGAATTTGTTGACATATTCTTTCACCGTGAGATTCCCTTGCTTCAAATTCAAGAACTTCTCCATAAACAGATTCTCTTCCGCCCTTGAGAGAAACTTAGCCCCAAACCTTTGCTTAAAATCTGCCCAAGAGTCAACAGGGCGTTCTCCATTAGTGACCTCCCACCAGAATGAGGCCTCTCCCTTCATTAACCAAGCCGCCAACTTGACTTTCTTTCCCTCTTCCACTTCAAAGATATCTAGCAACTCTTCCACTTCCTTAAGCCAATCTCTAGCCTCTACGAAAGTCTCTGAACCAAGAAAAGGTTTTCCTCCTATAGCCTTGAACTCCTTGCAAACCTTAGCAAAATTATCCACTCTAGGCTGAGGAGGAGGAGCGGTTGTCTCTGGTGTAGTAGCATTGGCCGGACCCGCAGCCGCGGCCCTAGCCTCTTGCAACCTCCTATACCATAGTGGTATAACTAAACCCTCCGGGATGTTAAGATCTTCAGCCATGCTGAAACGAAAGAGGAAAGATTCAAAAAGGAGATTCCGAAAGATAAAGATATGGCTATTGGGGATTATGCTTTTCTTTTTCAAAAACTTTTTCTCTTAGAAGACATGCTTTTAAAAATACTTTCTTCGAAAATACTCTTAGAAAGTAGTTTTTCTCAAAAATTTTATCTGTTCTGGTAACCTTAAGCTCTGATACCACGTGTAACACCCCACTCCCGCTATGATCACTCACTAAGGGAATGCCATAGCATCGGTGGAGTATTTTAGTGAATATAGAACAGAAAAATTACAACAAGACAGATATAAATAGTACTTGAAATTTTAAAACATCATCTCATAACAGCGGAAGTAAAACATGTCTGGTTACATCATAAAACCACAATAAAGGTCAAGTACAATATCCATCAAAATAAAGAAGTACATAATCCCACTCTCATACAATAGCCAAACAAAAGAAAAGATAACTGGATAACTGGAGCTTTACATCTATCCAAGCTCCTAAAGACTGGAACAGCAATCCGATCAAGCTCCACTACTGCTAGGATCCACCGTAGGACCTGAGGGTTGGGAAAAAGATAAAAACAACAGGGTCAGACATAAGTCTGAGCGAGTCCTATAACTTTAACAATACAATCGTTAAAGTAACCAGAGAAGACATAAACTGATATACGGTAACATATAGGGATGAATGGCTACCCTAAGCAGTCAACTAAACGAAGATAAAGGATAAAGACGCATCTACCCTCCCTAAGGTAAATTACTAAACTGCACCACACCAGTCGTTCCTAACTTAAAGGTTGATCCCACCCAAGGACTTATAAAATTTACTAATTAGTACCTGCGTACCCCTAGGTGACCAAGTAGGCGCCACGGGGCCCTACAATCCACTAGGTGTACACACTACTTCCCATTCGATCGGCTCCCTAACGTAGATACCCGTGCTGGCCCCACCGTGGGATGTATCATTCCCCAACGTGGCAACCTGATGGAACTAAAGGTGCACGGCTTATATCTACTCGATGCAACAACGGCTTACCTACCAGCCCGGGCCCACTCACGCATATGAAGCCCGTTGGACTTGCGTTGCCACCGCTAACCCGTTTGCCTCTTACAGTCAAGCCCAGTATGCGTGTCCCGTCCTCGACATGGGTCGAGCCCACAAAGATACGTATGGGTTACTGGTTGAAATGGGCCTCCACAAGCTACCCACCTAAGCTTGTCCCCTTTTCTAGTATATCCCACTTAACCCTTTAATCATGTTTTAATTACATGTTCCATTTTGGTTAAGTATTCTAATCGTATTTTCTATTGCCACCCAAGGCAACCACTAGATTTTCTCATGCCACCCGAGGCACCCACTTAACCCCTCATGTCCCTCTACATGCTAATGTGGTTAAGTGTTTCTTAATTAATTAATTAAGAACGTAACCTTTGTAAAGACCTCTCACATTAGACTGTCTTTTATGACCGCTGGTTAAGCCGGTTGGGTCCGGGCAGCCTTATGTCATAACAGAGTCTAACCTCGTGTCTTTACATTAATTACGTATTTAGTTTGTGCCTAAGACCTCTCACATTGGGCTAACATTTGTAGCAACTGGTTAAGCCGGTTGGGTCCGGGCAGTTTTACGCTACAACTGAGTCCAACCTCGTGTCTTAGTCAATTAATTACACCTAATTAATCACCCTCATAATTTTATATTAATTATCCCTAATTAATCAAGTTTTCTTAACATGGGTAGACCTAACTTAATAGGTAAATTCCCATGGGGTAGACCTAACTCAATAGGTAAATTCCCAACACATAGTATGGGTACACCTAACCAAATAGGCAAATTCCCATACTATGTTTATTTATTTTGTGTTATGCATAATTATATTAATTTCACACAATCTTATTAACTTATGCATTTAATTACCCCATCGTTCCCACGTAATTTCGTTCATGATATAACACATATAAAAGGTGTCAACTTGCATATGAATGAACATGTTTCAAAGGTGCCATCTTGCATATTAACAAACACATAACTTGCATATGAACTTGCATAACATGTCACATAACTTGCATATAATATGTCACATAACTTACATATTCATTTTGCATAACAAACTTGCATATTAGCTTATAGACTTGCATAATGTGTCATCATGAACTTGCATATTAATAAACATGTAACTTGCATATTTACATACATGTAACTCGCATATTAACAAACATGTAACTTGCATATAAAGAAACATGTAACTTGCATATTTACATACATGTAACTTGCATATTAACAAACATGTAACTTGCATATTAACAAACATGTAACTTGCATATTTACATACATGTAACTTGCATATTAACAAACATGTAACTTGCATATTTACATACATGTAACTTGCATATTAACAAACATGTAACTTGCATATTAACAAACATGTAACTTGCATAGCATATTACCATGAACTTGCATAACATGCATATGATTACATAGCCCACAACTTGCATATTTAGCATCATGCAAACATAACATACATCATATTAAACTTGCATAAGCTTACATACTCAACATGCATAAACATAAGATTAATGCTAACATCATATCATATGATTCAAAGCTCATTAACCCACATACAAAACCATAAATCTCATCACATCTCATCTAATTAGTTTACCAAAAGATCATCAAAGTGATAGAAACTCACAACTAGCAACTTTGAACACCAAATGAAGAAGATTAAGATGCTAAGAAGGGATTAGAAGTTGATTAGAGAGTGATTAGTATGCAACCCTCTTCATAAAATTAGTGGAGGCCATGAGAGCTAGCATTTTGCCATAGTTTAGTCACTAGGTTTAATTATGAATGAATTAGGGTAGGTTAGGGTCTTATTTATAGATTAGGCAAGTGTTTTAGGCCATAGGATTAACCCTAGATTCAATCCAAGCCATCAAAGCATGTCTTGGGGAAGAAGTCAAGTGTAGGAACCATCTAGGGCCTTTAGATTAAAGATGGACCATGAGAACCATTCAAATGCAAAATCTGCACTTGAGCGAATCGGCCCACGGGTTGACAGCCAAACACCCTGGATTAACCCCTAGTCGACCCAGCGGGCTCGGGTCGACTTCAAAAATCGGCCGGTTCGGTTATTCCCCTCTCCCAGTTCGCTGTTTTGAGCATTTTTGCATATTTATTTATTAAATTTTCAATTATATATATATATATATATATATATCAATATATATATATATATATCTACACAACCCATTTCACTTAATTAAGTATACTTTAATTTGGGAATTTTCGTGAAACTTCGCGAGGCCATATCTTGGTCATACGGACTCCGATTTTCGAAAACTCGGACTCTATTTCGCGTATTTTTCCGAGACGAACACAATGGCATAGCCCGTTTCCCTTGATTCCCATTTTAGAATTAAATTCTGCCTCGATTTATGTTATTACAGGTTATTGAAAATACGGGTTGTTACATTTCTGGAGTTCACGTTTTGTTTAAAATGGGAAGATGGACTTTCATTGCAGATCGGGTACAGGTTACACGCGAGCTAAAGTTTTAAGGGGTGAGGCCCATATAAAAATAGTAATAATAATAAAAATGATGGTTGCAACTAATGTATAGGGAAGTTCGAATTTTTCAGAAATGGTGAATGCTTGCATACAGGAGCAAGTCACGGGTTTAACAATGAAGAGGATGGACGATATCCAATGCAGGACTGTGCTTTTTAGTTTGGGGGATGGGCCGACTTAAGGTAAGGCCCAATATATATAATAAAATCAAGTTTTATTTAATTTAAATAATGTGTATAACTATTAAATGTAATATCTCACCCATACGTGATCAGAATTGCGAACGGTTGGTCACGTTGGAATGGCATGGGCACAGGCTACGTATTGGAATTATTCTGAAACGGTTTGGAGCTAACTGGGATTTTTGGCGAAATAAAACATCTGATTCAAACAATCAACGTAAATCGTTATTTAACGGTTAACGACTAAGGTGAGTAAACTCACTAACTTTGTGCAGTTTTATTATTTTATAAACATTATTTAATATTGATAAAAATGATTAAATGTTGTGTGTAATGGTTGTTTGGATGATTTACAAATAAATCGACTAATAATTATATATATGAAGTCGTTGGTAAAATACTTGTTTAATAATTTCATATTAATATGAAATTGTGTTATTTATGTCAATTAACAACTGTGGATGCAGGGAAACAGGTTGGAGGAATCCAACTGGATTCCTCAACAATTATTGTTGTTTTTCAAATATTGTGTTATATGATGTGACGAATAATTTGTGGTTGATTATTGTATGGTTGGGATGTTTGAACAACATTGACCTGATTTAATTGGTTACGTAAAATATATTTGAATATATTGAAAAAGAAAACCTAGGGTTTTAAAAAGGAAAATCTATCTTTAAATTAGAAATTGAATTTCGAATAAGCTGGATAACATGTTTTAATAATGAAACAAGTAATTAAATTTATAGATTATATTTTGAAAATAAATGGAATAATTATTTTTAGATAATAACTTGGGAATGTAAATCCAAAAATGGATTTAAAAAGGAAATGAGGAATCGTTTCAAAAGAAAACGTTGAGATTTTTCGATGTTCAAAATGCAAGCAGGATTTAAAAAAAATACATAAGGATTTAAAATTAGAATTCGACTTTGTCGAATATTTTAGAAATAAATTATTTTTAGAAATTATGTATTTCATAATTTAGAATTTGAAAAGATAGTTAATATTTGATTTTAAACAAATAATTGATTTTGAAATCGAGATGAAGTTATAAACTTGATAAAATTATCAGGAAATTCACTTGTGAATGGAGTATATAAAGTGTAATATAAATATGAATTTATAAAATAACTCGATAAACATGATTTGCACTTGTAATGGTATATATAAAAAAAATCAAGAATATATTGATATAACGAGTCCAGATTTCTATAGAGAAATAATATTCACATTTTAAAGTGAAAAATGATTTAAAAGCAAACGTTTTGCAAATTGGAACAGTGAAAAAAGGAAATTAGTAATTGTGCAAGTGATAAATTCAAACATGAATTTAGAAATCGAGTTTACCTAAAATGGTGGGTTTATTCCGACATCGGGAACATAGATCGAATACAGATTATTCGAAAGGGAGTTATACGGTGAAATTCGATTATATTGAATTCAAGATGGTACCATTTACCTTTCGGTTTAATCAAGAATTATTTGCTTAATTGATTAATTAAATATTAATTATTTATTCGAAATAAGAATCAAAGTTATACTTTTAAATTATTTGGAATTAGATACTATATCGTTATAACCAAAGTTTTATACAACGTTCATTTAAATCTATACAAATGGAACTTGAAAATGTTTTCCAAAGATAACCAGTGATATTTTCTAAGAATAGAAAATGAATTGATTTTAGAATTAATAAATGAAGTTAAAGAAATTAAGAACTGACTAGAGACTAGTTAAGTTGAATGGCTTTCTGGGTATCGATCTGATGTTTGTTTCGGCTTTCGGGATTGATACTTAGGGAGTTGTCCTCTTACTAGTTTACGGTAAGGAACTAATGGATAGTGATGCGTGAATATAGTATGGAAATGTTTTCCAATGTTAATAACGTATATTTTCGAAATAAGGGAAATAAGGAGTTGTGAATATATGGAAACATTTTTCAAGAAATTGTGAGAGGCTAAACGAGTTGAAAAATATTTGGGTAAGGATAGATAAGGGAAAATGGGAAATAAAATGATTACAGATATCTATTTAAGGAGGCTATGTGTTGATTAATGATTGATTGGTGTAATTTTCATTTGGAAATACGACCGTTGTTTGTATGTATGTTTCCTTTGATAGTTAAATAACCGGCTATCAAAGTTTTGACCCTTTTCCATTGTCAGTACGGAGAGACCGAGATCAAATTTATTATACGAAAACCACTTCGTATAGGCATTAGCGTTGTGAATCAAATATGATGAAGATAATTGAAGATGGAGTTTGTGAAAGGATTATTCTGGCGATCCTTGGTAGAAACTGCCTAAGATGGATTTATAGAATAATGCCTTTGGTTTGTCCAGTCCTAGGACAACGTGTATGGATGAATGTCTGACAGCGTATATCTAATAGATCGTGTAAGTTGATCTCTTCAAACGTATTTACGTTGGTGGTGGAGAAATTCGTTTCTCCTAGCTTTATACCCGTGGTATTTTTGGGGAAATCAATTGGATGATTTGGCAGGTATGACGGTGTGGCATTCAAAGTAAACATAGATGTGATTTGTATAATAGTACGTTATGACCTCAAGCCTCAACAATCGGAAAATGACAAAAACAGGGCTAGCAACATGGCTAAGTGGGTCGCACCTAATTGGGGTATATTGTCACTATTTAGAGAATATTCATATTTGTTACTTCTTTCGCTTGTGTATCTCCTGGGAAAGGTTATGTTGGTGTACCAACTGTAAGGTGATTATATTTTCAGAACATTCAAGCGAAATGAATGGCCGGTCATGTGTGGCCGAGTTACAAGATGTTCTTTTTGAACTCCAGTGTATCGCTTCTACTGTACAATAATCAAAAGGTGGTTCTATGTCTTGTCATAGTTGGAAAATCCATTACCCAATAAGATCCTATGGTTTTTGATTGTATATTACATATGTAGAGCGTGAGATGAAAGTGTTCTGCTAGATTGCTATTTAATTGATTTGGACATTATTATAATATTAGAAAATATTGATCTTACGAAATATTTTGGGTTATCGTAAGGTAAAAACCGTCTGTGTTTATGTGTGGATCGGTCTTATGATTATCGTTTCTTTTAAAAGGATTTTTAAAAGTTAAACCAAGTGATTAGAGTTTACTCACAGCAGTCCCATCACTGACCCAAAGTTTATTTTTTTTTGTTTTACCCTAAACTCTTGGGTGCCCAAATTTGTACGGGCAGTCAAGTAGTCGAGATTTTACAGATATACTTGTAGGACCTTGGAGCAGGAGGCTTCAACACCAGTTATATATAAAGAGTATAGTTCCACTGTAACGTTATGTGTTGTACTGGTATGTATATATAGTTATAGTTTTGTATTTCAAAAGATGTTATATAATATATTTGTTCGTTCTTCTATGAGATTCGTGTTTACTCTGATTTTGTTGTGATCTTCTTCTTCTTCTTATATTCTAACTTTCTTTCTTTCCATTTCTCACCCTCTAACTTCTTTCTATTAATGGTCAAGTATTACTGATGCCTGAATAGTCGATATTGTGTTTGGTGTCGATTTTTGGGTCGAAAATCCCGTGGTCGTTACAGTGGTATCAAAGCTGAAGGTTAAGTAATTATCTTGACTCTGTGGCATGACTCAATAGAGATGGGATTAGTAATACACTAGATTGAGTTTGAGTGTATATATATATGAGCGCGTATTTATAAATTGTTATAAAAAAATGTTTTTTATATTGTGATGATTGGTTTGACGAGTGGTTTATAAATCCTGGTCGATACGGTAATGCCAACTGTATCGATATGTGTTTGTAAACTCTTGGACAGAGTAATTTGACACAATATTGTTTTAAAAGCTGGGTCAATGAAATAATTTTACCTAAAATTTATATTGATATAAAAGAAGTATATATATTGAAATTATTACAATATATTGAATATGTTGGTTGTTATTATAATCATGTAAGATTATAATTGAGTTAGTTATGTAAATAACGAATCGTAATTTGTATAAATATAATTTACAGGATCAAATGAACTAAAACTGAAATTAAATTAGAATTTAGAATTAAAATCCCGGAACTGAAAAAGGTGTTTGAAATTTAATTTTGAATTATATAAGGAAATTTTAAGACCCTGGGAAAATTTTAAAATGTTTCCAAGCAGTGTGAAATATTGAAGTGATTTCAAAATGAAAAATATTTGAAAATGATATAGTATTGAACTCACTTCGATCACTGGAAGATAATTCTGATGTTGACGACCGCATTATCAGTGTTCATTCTCTATTTTCTAAGTGATGGATTACTACCAAAGATTTGGTTTTGAATTGTTTTGAGGAAATAAGTGTTCAAAAATTGAAATGTCTTGAATTGCAATTATTATATGTAAATATATATGATTTCAATCTGATTTGAAATAAAACCCAGGGAATTGGATTCCAGAATTTGAATATAACTTATGAAGTTGAACAGGTTGAAATGGTAAAAGTGGATTAATAAAATTTAACTTAAACTAAGTTAAATAAAATTTGGACTGAAATTGGAATAATCTAGAATGAAATTTGGAAAAAAGGTAATACTGGAGATTCGAGTTATTAAAATGAATCGATTCCGCGAAAATAAGAATCGAATTTTGAATTTGATGATGAAGATAACTGATTTGAGAAAT
Source organism: Allium sativum (assembly GCA_030737875.1). NCBI lineage: Eukaryota > Viridiplantae > Streptophyta > Magnoliopsida > Asparagales > Amaryllidaceae > Allium > Allium sativum. The sequence continues at coordinate 747,008,160 of CM060921.1, forward strand.
AAATCAGTAAATGGAATGTCATAATAGAACTTAACAAGGTTAAGAGTTTGGAACTGAGATTGGAACTTGGATTTGAAATGAAATTTGGCTTGGGCTTAAGTAATTGATTGGATTTGAGGTTAAATTGATCAGTTGGGATTGCATTGATGTATGCTGAAGTGGTAGCAAAAGGAAGAGATCGAGTTGAATGCCCAACAAAAAGGTACAAGTTTATATTTTATTGAATGTGAGATTTTTGAGCTAATCTGGCAAGCCACTTGGCTATTTGATTTTCTTTTGGATTGGAAAGGGCCAAGAGAGGTGAGTTGTACCGATTCAGCCGTGCAGACGATACGCTGGCAAACAATGTTTGAAAATTTTAAGTGTTAGAGAATTTTCGAAATTTATGAAAATTTTCGTTAGTAAGAATAAATTAATATTTTAATTAAAATCAATTGGTTCGGTTGAAATTGAAGTTAATAAATAAAATAAAAGATTTTAAATCTAGTTAATTGGGTGATAGCATTTTTCCGTCTTAGTAATTTCGGGGACGAAATTCTTTTACGGGCGAAGGATTGTAACATCCCGAATTTTAAGCGATTTAATAATTATTTTATTTAATTATTGTAGTATATTGGTTTGATAATTTAAATGGCTCGAATTCAAATATTTTGAATATTTAAATAATATTAAAAATGGAATAATAATTTCAATTCCGAATGGTCGGAAATAAGTTGAATCGCAATAGTATGTGAATTGGATGATATATGAGATTTAATTCAGTTTAGAATTGAAATACATCAACAAATATATTTATATACGACAGTTGAACATATTAATTATAATATAAATTATAATCGAGCATGAAATGTCGCAGTAGTTCGTAATTCGATGATTTAAACTTCAACTGCATATACAGGATTCGTTATAAATCATATTTCTTCGAAACAAGAAACGTTGGAATCTAATTAACTGTATTTTTCTATTGGAAGAGAAAAATCGAGATTTCGTGTTGTAGATTGTGAGTTATGGCTAAATCAAATTTTCAAGTAGTCGCTATAAAATCGTTTATAAACTATAACGATAATTTAATTATTATAAATTATCTATTTCAAATTTGAAAGAGATATTTGAGACATAGTTATAATTTAATTTTTAAATTTTACTGTAACTTTTATTTTGGAAAATAAGCAACTTTTTATTTGAAGTGTTTTCACACTATATCAGCGTTTTGGGGTTTCACAAAATAAGGTGACTTGTTTGTTTTATAATATTTTTTGGATCGTGGTGCATCGCTTGTCACAATGATATTTTTATTTTAGTTTGTAACAGTTCGGAAGAAATCGGGATTTTGTTGTAGTAGGGTACGCTGAAACTTTATAACTTAAAACAAGCGGAATATTTTATTTATATACAAGTACACGCTGCCATTTTGAGATATTGTCACAATCCTAGCATGCTATTTCTGCTGTCTACTCTCCGCCATTTAAGGGTACAGTGCCTTACATTCCTTAAGCCTTAAGTATCGTATATAATAATCAAATATTTCTCTTCCTTAACACTTAAGTAATCTCCGTCCATAAATATAGCAGTGCGTGCACCTTCATTTGGCTTAAGCAATATGGATGGCTGATCATTTAAAATGGCAACGAAAGAATAAAACTAAAAAAGAAGAAGGATCTTTGCTGTGCCTGTAGTATCCGGGTTCAGGCCGAAAGCCATGCGTAGTAGTGTATATTTTGGAATGATGATGGGGGTGAAGGGCTGGTTCAAATGGTGGAAATGGGAGAGGAGTCGGTTGGCCATGCTGTTGGAAGTATGTTGTAGTGGGGTATGTAAGCACGTGGTATCCGCAACCATGGATGTGAGGGAAAGTGTGCATGCGTGTTCGAATGGGAAGAAGCAGAAGTGAACGATGGAGTGGGAATAAATAAAATAGTGGGTTTGGTTTCTAGTTGCATGTATTTTTGCATGTCCCGGAGCTCTAAAAAGGGACTGTACAAGATGCTTTCTTGGTTGGAAATTTGGTGGAGAGACTTGCGTGGAAGGGGAGTTAAATCCTTGGAGCATTCCTATGTGAAATAAAAGGAGGCGCTGCATTTGGCCAGTAGTGGAAGTTGTGAAGTTGTCAAGTAGAAAAAGAGTTTGAAGAGAAGTTTGTTGGAGGTGATTGCACGTGAATTCGTGGAGCAATATGGATGGAGATAGGGTGTTGTGGAGCATCGGCCATGGCAGAGTCCAGTTTCTGGAGTTCACGTTTTATTTAAAATGGGAAGATGGACTTTCATCGTAGATCGGGTACAGGTTACATGCGGGCTGAAGTTTTAAGGGGTGAGGCATATATAAAAATAGTAATAATAATGGAAGTTATGAAGTTGTCAAGTAGAAAAAGAGTTTGAAGAGAAGTTTGTTGGAGGTGATTGCACGAGAATTCGTGGAGCAATATGGATGGAGATAGGGTGTTGTGGAGCATTGGCCATGGCAGAGTCCAGATTCTGGAGTTCACGTTTTATTTAAAATGGGAAGATGGACTTTCATCGCAGATCGGGTACAGGTTACATGCAGGCTGAAGTTTTAAGGGGTGAGGCCTATATAAAAATAGTAATAATAATAAAACGGGTTGTTGCAACCGATGTAAAGGGAAGTTCAAATTTTTTAGAAATGGTTAATGCTTGCACACAGACGCAAGTAACGGGTTTACCAATGAAGAGGATGGACAATATCCAATGCGGATCTGTGCTTTTTAGCTTGGGGGATGGGCCGAGTTAAGGTAAGACCCAATATACATAATAAATTCAAGTTTTATTTAATTTAAATAATGTATCTAACTTTTAAATGTAATACCTCGCCCATACGTGATCAGAATTACGAACGTTTGGTCACGTTGGAACCGCATGGACACTGGCTACATATTGGAATTGGTCTGGAATGGTTTGGAGCTCATTGGGATTTTTGGCGAAATGAAACATCTTATTCATTCAATCAACGTAAATCATTATTTAACGGTTAACGACTAAGGTGAGTAAACTCACTAACTCTGTGTAGTTTTATTATTTTATAAATGTTATTTAATATTGATAAAAATGATTGTTTATTGTGTGTGATGGTTGTTTGGATGATTTACAAATAAATTGGTTAACAATTATATAGATGAAGGCGCTGGTTAGATACTGATTTAATAATTTCATATTGATATGAAATTGTGTTACTTATGTTGATTAACATTTGTGGATGCAGGGAAATAGGTTGGAGGAATCCAACTAGATTCCTCAATAATTATTGTTGTTTTTCATATATTGTGTTATATGATGTAATGAATAATCTGTGGTTGATTATTGTTTGGCTGGGATGTTTGAACAACATTGACCTGAATTAATTGGTATTAAAATACCGTAAAATATATTTTAATATATTAGAAAAGAAAAACCTGGGGTTTTGAAAAGGAAAAATCTATCTTTAAATTAGTAACTGAATTTCGAATAAGCTAGATAACTTGTTTTAATAATAAAACAAGTAATTAAATTTATAGATAATATTTTGAAAATAAATGGAATTATTATTATTAAATAATAACTTGGGACTGTAAATCCAAGAATGGATTTAAAAAGGAAAGGAGGAATCATTTCAAAAGAAAATGATGAAATTTTTTGATGTTTGAAATGCTAGCAGGATTTGAAATAAATACATAAGGATTTAAAATTGGAATTCGACTTTGTCGAATATTTCAGAAATAAATTATTTTTAGAAATTATATATTTTATAATTTAGAATTTGAAAAGATAGTTAATATTTGATTTGAAACAAATAATTTAAATCCATTTTGAAATCAAGATGAAGTTATAAACTTGATAAACTTATCAAGAAGTTCACTTGTGGATGGAGTATATAAAGTGTAATATACATGTGAATTTATAAAATAACTCGATGAATAGGATTTGAACCTGTAATGGTATATATAAATAAAAAAAGAAGAATATATTGATATAACGAGTCCAGATTTCTGTAGAGAAATAATATTCATATTTTAAAGTGAAAAATGATTTAAAAGCAAACGTTTTGCAAATTGGAATGGTGAAAAAGGAAATTAGTAAATGTGGAAGTGATAAATTCAAAAATGAATTTAGAAATCAAGTTAACTTGAAATAGTGGGTTTATTCCGACATTGGGAACGTTGTGAATATAGATTGTTCCAAAGGGAGTTATACGGTGAAATTCGATTAATCGAATTCAGAAAGGTACCATTTACCTTCCATTTTAATCAAGAATTATTTATTTAATTGATTAATTAAATATTAATTATTTATTTAAAATAAAGAATCAAAATTATACTTTTAATTAATTTGGAAGCAGATATTATATTGTTATAACCAAAGTTTTATACAACGTTTGTTTAAATCTATACAAATGGAACTTGGAAATGTTTTCCAAATATAAGCAGTGATATTTTCTAAGAATAGAAAATGAAATGATTTCACAATTAAGAAATCGAATTAAAGAAATTGAGAACTGGCTAGAGACTAGTTAAGTTGAACGGCTTTCTGGGTATCGATCTGATGTTGGTTTCGGCCTTCGGGATTGATACTTAGGAAGTTGTTCTCTTACTGGTTTACAGTTAGGAAATAATGGATAGTGATGCGTGAATAAGGTATGGAAATGTTTTCCAATGTTAATAACATATATTTTCAAAATAAGGGAAATAAGGAGTTGTGAATATATGGAAACATTTTCCAAGAAATCGTGAGATGCTGAACGAGTTGAAAAATATTTGGGTAAAGATAGATAAGGGAAAATGGGAAATAAAATGATTATTGATATCTGTTTAAGGAGGCTTGGTGTTGATTAATGATTGATAATTTCCATTTCGAAATAGGACCGTTGTTTATATGTATGTTTCCTTTGAGTTAAATAACCGACTATCAAAGTTTTGACCCTTTTTCCGTTGTCAATACGGAGAGACCGAGATCAGATTTATTATTTGAAAACCACTCGATATGGGCATTAGTGTTGGGAATCAAATATAATGAAGATAATTGAAGACAGAGTTTGTGCAAGGAATGTTCTAGCGATCCTAGGTAGAAATTGCCTAAGATGGATTTACACAATAGTGCCTTTGGTTTTTCCAGTCCCAGGACAACATGCATGGATGAATGTCTGACAGAGTATATCTAATTGATCGCATAAGTTGATCTTTTCAAACGTATTTATATTGGTGGCAGAGAAATTCGTTTCTCCTAGCTTTATACCCGTGTTATTTTGGGGGAAATCAATTGGATGATTTGGCGGGTATGACGATGTGACATTCAAAGTAAACATAGATGTGATATGTATAATAGTACGTTATGACCTCAAGCCTCATCAACCGGGAAATGACAAAAATCGGGCTGGTAGCATGGCTAAGTGGGTCGCACCCAATTAGGGTATATTGTCACCATCTAGAAAATATTCATATTTGTTACTTCTTTCTCTTCTGTATCTCCTGGGAACAGTTATGTTGGTATACCAACCGTAAGATGATAATATATCCAGAACATTCAAGCGAAATGAATGGCCGGTTATGTGTGGCCGAGTTACAAGGTGTTCTTGTTGAACTCCAGTATCGCTTCTAGAGTACACTGATCGGAAGGTGGTTCCATACCTTGTCATAGTTGGAAAATCCATTACCCAGTAAGAGCCCGCGGTTTTTGATTGTATATTATATACGTAGGGCGTGAGATGAAAGCGTTCTGCTAGATTGCTGTTTACTTGATTTAGACATTATTATAATATCAGAAAATATTGATCTTAAGAAATATTTTGCGTTATCGTAAGGTAAAAACCGTCAGTGTTCATGTTTGAATCGGTCTTATGATTATCATTTATTTTAAAAGGATTTTTAAAAGTTAAACCAAGTGATTAGAGTTTACTCACACCAGTCCCATGATTGATCCAAATTTTATTTTGTTTTGTTTTACCCTAAACTCTTGGGTGCCCAAATTTGTACGGGAAGTCAAATAGTCGGGATTTTATAGATATACTTGGAGGAGCTTGGAAAAGGAGGCTCCAACATTAGTTATATATAAAGAGTATAGTTCCGCTGTGACATTATGTGTTATATTGGTATGTATATATAATTATAGTTTTGTATTTCAAAATATGTTATATAATATATTTGTTCGTTCCGCTGTGAGATTCGTGTTTACTATGATTCTTGTTGTGTTCTTCTTCTTCTTCTTCTTCTATTATAACTTTCTTTCTTTCTATTTCTCAACCTCTAACTTCTTTCTATTAATGGTTCGGTATTTCCGATGCTTGAATAGTTGACATTGTGTTTGGCGTCGATTTTCGGGTCGAAAATCCCGTGGTTGTTACAAAATTTATCCAAAAGGATGTATCATGGATCTCGTTCTGAACATCTGCATTTGTAGTACAGTGTGTTTCATAAACTAGAGAGGTAAATGCAAATCGTATTTGCATCAACCATTTATTTACAAATATATACATACACAAGCATTATATAATATGTATAGGTTGAATAACAAGTCTGTAACACCCCGTAATTTTATAACATTAAAAATTCACAAATTAAAGTATACTTAATTTTTAGAAGAAGAATAAAGTGAAATGGGTTGCGCTAATATGTTCGTCTCAAAAATTTTGGATCAAGATAAACATTTGGTTTGCATAAAATGGATAACTTATGAAGAAGTTATTAAGCCTTGAAGTTTGTATGCATATGAGAGAAATATATATATAGATATATATATATATATATATATTTACATATATATATTCAAAAAAAGTTCAAAACAGCGAATCGGGAGGGGGAATAGCCCAACCGCACCATTTTTGGAGTCGAGCCGAGCCCTGTTGGGTCGACAAGGGGTCGATCCAGGGTGTTTGGCTGTCAACCCGTGGCCCAATTCGCCTTAAGGGATGATGTGGCATCTGAGTGGTCTTGATGGTTCTGGTTATCCCTAGGTTAATCCGACGGCTCTTATTAAATTAAACTTCTATAAAAAGATTCCTAAACCCCTAACCCTAATCACATTAATTCATAACAAGAGCCGCCATGCCGTCAATGGAGAACCTAGAGTAGCCGCCATACACTTTCAACCCTAAAGCAAGATAGAAGCTTGAATCAAAATCAAATCAAATCAAATCTAAATAACGATTAGTCTACATCAAAGGCGAGCAAATCAGTTTCAGAATACATATCCCAGAAAGACAAGACTATTCTTTTTAATTGTGAGTATGATAGCTTTCACAAAATAATTAATTAATTTAATTATGATAAGATATAATTGGGATTATGAAAATATGATTTTGAATCATGTGATGTAAATTATATGTATGTTTGTGGTTTTGAATCATATGTTAGTCTAATGCAAGTTGGATCACATATTAGTTCTTATGTGAATCTTATGCAAGTTGAATCATATATCTTATGCAAGTTTGTGATGATTGGATCATATATTCATGTATGAATCTTATGCAAGTTTGGGTTGTTAAAATATACGTGAGACATGTATATGCATATGCTAGTTTATGCGACATTAACCTTTATGTCTAGATCCATATGCAAGTTTACATCTTTATGTTTAGACCCATATGCAAGTTTACATCTTTATGTTTAGATCTATATGCAAGTTTACATCTTTATGTTTAGATCGATATGCAAGTTTACATCTTTATGTTTAGATCCATATGCAAGTTCACACCTTTATGTTTGGATCTATAGCAGTACAGAAGTTATGCAAGTTTATGCCCATTAATTATGCTAGTTTTGTGTCATATGCTAGTTTGAATGAAATTCATATGCAAGTTATTGGCTATGTAATCTTATGTCATGATCCTTAGATCTATTTTATGTGTTATGTGATGTTGTTTTTCTTTTTATAAGTTAGACTATTTGCGAGTCTAACATATGTCATATGAAAACGTGCGAATAGCGTGGGGATGATGGGATAATATTGAATATACATAAATTGTGAATTGGCATAAAATGGCCTTAAAAGGCATATACTTAACTTGAGACATTAATTGGCATAATTGGTATTTATGGACATAATTTTAAGAGACAATTGTGGACATAAATAAATTTGGAATTTATTGAAAAATATGAATAGGGATATTAATCCAATTTGGGTTTAAATAAAGATGTGTAATAATTAACCGCCTAAGACACGAGGTTAGACTCTTTTGTGGTGTAAGACTGCCCGGACCCACCCGGCAAATCCAGCATCCACAAATGCCAGTCTAATGTGAGAGGTCAAAGGCCCGAATTAAATGCGTAACAATTGTAAAGACACGAGGTTAGGCTCGTTTGCGGTATAACACTGCCCGGACCCGCCCGGCAAATCCAGCAACCGCAAATGTCAGCCTAATGTGGGAGGTCATTACAAGGTTACAGTTCTAATGAATTAAGTAACACTTAACCAGATAAACATGTGGTGGGACATGGGGGTTAAATGGGTGCCTTGGGTGTCATGTGAAATTAAGTGGGTGTCTTGGGTGGCATGTGAAATACGATTAGATGCACTTAACCAAGATTGAAACATGTAAGAAGACATGAATAAGAATGGGGTTAAGTGGGGAAACCTTAGTGGGGACCAAGCATAGGTGGAAGGCGTGTGTCAAGCATGGGGTCCCTTTTCAAAGCTGTAACCCATTAAGTATCTTTGTGAACTCGACCCAAGTCGAGGACGGGACACGCTTACTCGATTTGATTGTAAGAGGTCAAAACGAGTTAGCGGTGGCAACGCAAGTCCAACGGGGTCATGTGCGTGTGTGGACCCGGGCTGGTAGGTAAGACGTTGCATCATGTAGATATAAGCCGTGCATCTTTGGTGGTATTGGTTGCCACTTTGGGGAGTGATACACCCCACTGTGGGACCAGCACGGGTATCTACGAGTTAGGGAGCCGATTGAATGAGGGTAGTGGGGACAACTAGTGGAGATAGGGGCAGACGACACCTATGAAGGCAGTTAGGGGTACACAAAACTACCATTATCATTATTAAGTTCTATACGTGGGATCAACTTTTAGGGTGACTAGTGGTGGTGCAGTATAGTAATTATCCTATAGTGATTAGGAACGAGATTAAAGCCAGAATATTCCTCTTATTTGCTTTGTCATGCCCACTTGTTTCATGGTCATATCTTATCTTGCCAGTTTATGCCTTATCCTAGTTACTTTAATAATTATATTGTTAAAGTTATTATACTCGCCAGACTTTATATCTGACTCACTTGTTTTCGCCTCTTTTCTTCCTTTCCCCTCCCCCCAGGTTCTCAGGGTGGGACTAGTACTAGTGGAGCTTGATCTTGGATCTCTTTCTCCCTTTTGTAAGTGCTTGGATTGCTGAAAGTAAAGTTCGGCTCATCTGTTTTATGGCTACTTGTGTTGGGATTTATGCTTTTTACTTTATGTACTCTGAAATAATTTATCAAGATGGATATCAAGTGTACTTGGTTTATGAAGTTGTTGTAATCAAACTATTTATCCGCTGCAATAAAAGTTGTTTTAAAATTTTCAAGTACCATTATTTGTATCTGTCTTGTTATGTTCTGTTCTATACACTAAATACGCTCCATGGAAGTTAATGCATTCCCTTTGTGAGTGACATTAATGGACGTGGGGTGTTACATGTGGTATCAGAGCTGAATGTTACCAGACCAGATATGAATTTTGAAGAACTATTTTTCAAAAAGCATTTTATAAAGAAATACTTTTAAAAGTGTGTTTTAAGGAAAGTATTTTCAAGAGAAAAGTTTGTTTTAAAAACATAACCCCCAAGAGCCATATATCTTTCTTTCGAATTCTTCGTTTTGAATCTCTTCATTTTCTTTTCAGCATGTCTGGAATTCCCGAGATACCCGAGGGGTTACCGATACCAGGATGGTTTATAAGGTATATGGAAGCTAGGGCTAATGTCGCAGGCCCAACAAATGCTCCTCCTCCTCCTCCCTGTGTTGATAGTTTTGCAAAGATATGCAAAGATTTTAGAGCAATGGGCGGGAAATCTTTTCATGGATCAAAGACGTTTGTTGAAGCTCGAAATTGGCTTAAGGAGGTGGAAGATCTATTTGGTATTTTCGATGTAGAAGATGGAAGGAAGGTCCAATTGGCTGCTTGGTTAATGAAAGACGAAGCCTCGTTTTGGTGGGAGGTCATGAACGGAGAGCGTCAGGTGGGGACATGGATGGATTTCAAGCGTAGGTTCGAAATGAAGTTTCTCTCATGAGCAGAAGAGAATTTATATATGGAAAGATTCTTGGCGTTGAAGCAAGGGGATTTATCAGTAAAGGAGTACGTCAACAAGTTCAATCAGTTGGCGAGATTTTCCTTGGAATTGGTAAACACACCTGAGAAGAAGGCCCTAAGGTTCGTTAAGGGTTTGAATGAGCCACTACATGGATTAGTTATGACCCACATTCCTATGGGGGCTACCTTTGAGAAATTGGTTGACATGGTGCTTATGCATGAGGAAGAGAAAGGTGCTAATGTTAATAAGGCACCGGAGAAGAAAGGGGACCAAAAGAAACCACAACAACAAAACAAGAAAGGCGGGAAGAACAATAATGGAAAATGAAAGAAGAAGTGCTTTAATTGTGGGACACCAGGCCATCTGAGTAAAGACTGTAGGAAAAAGAAGAAGACTGGCTGTTTCTACTATGGAGAGACAGGTCATCTAGTTAAGGACTGCACAAGGAAACAAGGGCAAGGGCAAAGAACTTCTAGAGGGCAGCTTCAGGCTCTCATGGCGCCAGGGCAGGCAAGAGGACATATTCAGTCTCTCACGGCACCAGGACAGGAGAGAGGTAGAAACATTTCCGTTGAAAATTTATTTTTTCTGTTTGATCGTCCTATTCATACTTTGTTTGACTCTGGCGCTTCACACTCATTTGTATCTGCTTCGTTAGTTGAAAAACTGCACCTAAATACTAGTCTAGTTTCGGATCCGATAGTAGTCTCAAATCCTATTGGTGGTTTGGCTCATCTTTCTATGATTTGTCGGGATTTGAGAGTGTCTATCTTGGGCGTTGGGTTTGAAGAAACGTCTTTGTTCTTGGCTTCATGGGCTACGGCTTGATTCTAGGTATGGATTGGCTAGCTAGATACGGTGCCATCCTAGATTGTGAAAGAAGGGTAGTTAGAATGTTGACTCATTATGGAAAGACCCTTGATATTTCTTGTGACCCTAGAGGTCCGGTAATTCTTAGCTACCTAGAATCCCTAGACGCATCCAATGATGATTTGAAATCTGTTCGTGTGGTCCGTGAATATAGTGACGTCTTCGATGAAGTTCAAGGTTTACCCCCGAGGCACGAGATAGACTTTCGAATATATCTAGTAGATAATGTAAAGCCAGTTGCATTACCAGTGCGCCACATGGCTCCGAGAGAGAGAAGAGAACTCAGTAAGCAAGTGAAAGAATTGCTCGAGAAGGGGTTCATAAGAAGAAGTATTTCGAAGTGGGGTGCTCCAGTCGTTTTGGCTACAAAAGCTGATGGTTCACTTAGATTGTGCGTGGACTATAGAGAGCTGAATAAGCTAACATAGAAGAACAGGCACTCATTGCCGAGGATAGACGATTTATTCGATCAGTTGGTGGGTGCTTCAGTTTTCTCGAAACTGGATTTAGCTACAGGGTTTCATCAGCTAAGGGTGGCTGAAGATGGCATCGATAAGACTGCTCTTAGAACTCCTGACGGTTTCTTTGAGTGTCTCATCATGCCTTTTGGTTTGACGAATGCACCCGCATACTTTGTTGACTTAATGAGTAGGGTGTTTAGGGAGTTTCTAAACAAGTTTGTGGTAGTCTTTGTAGACGTATTCTGGTTTTCTCTAAAAATTAAGAAGTGCATGCCCTACATCTTAGGGAAGTCTTAGAGACCCTACGAGCGCATCAGCTAAAAGCTAAGTTCCCCAAGTGCCATTTTAGGAGAAATGAAGTGAGGTTCTTAGGACACGTGGTCTCTAAGTAAGGGATAGTTGTGGCTCCCGCCAAGGTGGTGGCAATCCAAGATTGGAAAAATCCTAAGAACGCAACAGAAGTAAGAAGCTTTTTAGGGCTGGCTGGCTATTATAGGAAGTTCATTAAGGACTTCGCGAAGATATCAGCCCCTCTCACTCGATTAACGAAGAAGAATTTGACATTTACTTGGGACGTTGACTGTGACGATGCTTTCCAACGTCTGAAGAGGGCTTTGATGACTGCCCCAGTTTTAGTTTTGCCAGACAGGAGTAAGACATTCACTATATATACCGATGCTTGTGGGATAGGGCTTGGCGCAGTTTTAATGCAAGAGGGAAGGGTGATATGCTATGGTGGAAGGCAGTTGAAAGCCCATGAGAAAAATTACCCTACCCACAATTTAAAGTTGGCGGCTATAGTTTTTGCGCTTAAGTCATGGCGTCATTATTTGCTTGGCAAGAGGTTTGAGTTGTATACAGACCATAAGTCGCTAAAGTACTTATTCTCTCAGACGGACCTAAACTTGAGGCAACAGAGATGGATGGAGTTTTTGGCATCCTACGATTTTGAGATCGCATATACCCCTGGCAAGGGTAACGTTGTAGCTGACGCCTTAAGTAGAAAGAAGTTAACTTTAAGTCCTTTGTTCGTAGAGCGACAGAGCTTGGAGTATATATCTTCCTTTGACTTCAGGCCCTCTGTCAATTATGTGCCCGGATTATTGGCATCGTTAGAGGTGCAACCTACACTTTTGGGTCGAGTTGGGGAGGCACAGCGAAACGACCCACAATTGGTTAAGATAGTAGGCAAGCTTATAGGAGGGGAGTCCTCGAGTCATCTGAATAGATATGCTATAGATGAGAGAGGTTGGCTATGTAGAGATGGAAGACTTTGCGTACCACAAGATGAGAGTTTGAAGAAGGCAATTCTTGAAGACTCACATCGCTCAAAGATGACCATACATCCCGGTGGTGATAAGATGTATAGGGATATGAGGCGAGTTTTGTTTTTGGCCGGAATGAAGAAGGACGTAGCCGAGCTCATTGTTAGATGCTTAGTGTGCCAGCAAGTCAAAGTGGAGCAAAAGAAGCCCGGAGGTTTGCTCCATCCTTTAGAGATTCCGCTTTGGAAATGGGAAAGAATTTCCATGGATTTTGTAGATGGGTTACCAAGATCAAGGAAGGGTAATATGGGGATTTGGGTAATTGTAGACCGACTTACTAAAAGTGCCCATTTTATTCCCGTTAAAAGTAGAAGGACCGCCGCATGGTTAGCATCCGTTTACCTTCAAGAGATAGTCCGTTTGCACAGCATACCCTCTAGCATTGTGAGCGATAGAGATCCCGTTTTCATGAGCGAATTTTGGAAAAGCTTACAAGAGGCGGTTGGAATGCAATTATGCTTAAGTACCGCTTATCATCCTCAGACAGACGGCCAGACCGAGAGAGTAAATCGGATTCTAGAAGACCTTCTAAGGCTATGCATTCTAGACTTTGGAGGAACATGGGAAGAACATCTTCCACTAGTGGAGTTCGCCTACAATAATAGTTTTCAGGCTAGCATTGGCATGGCACCTTTTGAGACTCTTTATGGACGACCGTGCCGATCACCTACTTGTTGGTGGAAATCCATGGACAAGGTTTTGCTTGGACCCGACATGATTAGGGAGACTTCAGAGAAGATAGACTTGATTCGACGGCGAACGAAGATGGCATAGGGCCGACAGAAGACATATGCTGATAGGAGACGAACCGATCTTGAGTTCGATGTTGGTGACATGGTTTTTATTAAGGTGTCACCGTTGAGAAACGTAGTCCGTTTTGGATCAGTAGGGAAGTTGGCACCAAGGTTCATAGGACCCTTTCCAATTACGGAGAGGATTGGGCAGTTGGCGTATAGAGTAAAGTTTCCAGAGAAGCTCAGCGGAGTTCATGACGTGTTTCACGTTTCACGTTTCACATTTGCGTAAGTGTTTACACGATACGGCGGAAGTGGTAGAGCCGAGCACGCTCGAAGAAGTGGAAGTAGAGCGCAATGCCACGATCAGACGAGCTCCTACACGCATTCTCGGATTGGAGGTCAAAAAGCTTCGCAACAAAGAGGTCAAGTTGGTCAAAGTGAAATGGGGAGATGATCAAAGAGACGCGACTTGGGAGACGGAAGATAAGATGCGTACGTTGTACCCTTTCCTTTTTGAGGGTATGTTTTATTTTCTCCTTTTTCTACGCTTTGTTGATACCTGTCCTATCTTTTAGAATTATCTTTGCGATGACATCCTCGATCTTTAGTTAGGAAGAACCCTATGGTTGCAAACATGTGTTTGAGACATGTTATGTTTGTTGGATGCAAATGGATGCAAGTGGTTGCTCGTGGATGCTTGTACACACACCTTAGGCACTAGATCGACTCAGTCACCTTCATACCGCATATAAATGTGTGTGCATCTCTAAACTAATGGATGTATAATGGTTGTGTTATCATATGGATGTTGCATTTTGATGAATGGTTGCGCACACATGTAGAAATAATATGTATCGATAGGATTCTTTCACATACATAATGGACGCATGACACTATCATGATTTGCATTAAGGAGGTCAACTGAATCAGTGGACCGCCTGATCTTTGCATTAGATAAGGAACATATAAACACAATTTTGCATAAGTTCATATAGCATTAGAAATTTCATTAAGGACAATGGATGCTTGTGGATGATGGTTGAGTAGATGGATGATTGATTCGTAGGATACATTCTTCTTAACTTAGAGATTTCGGGGACGAAATCCTCTAAGGAGGGGAGAATGTAACAACCCGTAATTCTATAACATTAAAAATTCACAAATTAAAGTATACTTAATTTTTAGAAGAAGAATTCAGTGAAATGGGTTGCGCTATTATGTTCGTCTCAAAATTTTGGGTCAAGAAAGACATTTGGTTTGCATAAAATGGATAACTTATGAAGAAGTTATTAAGCCTTGAAGTTTGTATGCATATGAGAGAAATATATATATATATATATATATATATATATATATATAACTATTCAAAAAAAGTTCAAAACAGCGAATCGGGAGGGGGAATAGCCCAACCGCACCATTTTTGGAGTCGACCCAAGCTCCGCTGGGTCGACTAGGGGTCGATCTAGGGTGTTTGGCTGTCAACCCACGGCCGATTCGCCCTAAGGGCTGATGTGGCATCTGAGTGGTCCTGATGGTTCTGGTTATCCCTAGGTTAATCCGGCGGCTCTTATTAAATTAAACTTCTATAAAAACACTCCTAAACCCCTAACCCTAATCACATTAATTCATAACAAGAGCCGCCATGCCGTTAATGGAGAACCTAGAGTAGCCGCCATACACTTTCAACCCTAAAGCAAGATAGAAGCTTGAATCAAAATCAAATCAAATCTAAATAACAATTAGTCTACATCAAAGGCGAGCAAATCAGTTTCAGAATAAAGATCCCAGAAAGACAAGACTGTTCTTTTTAATTGTGAGTATGATAGCTTTCACAAAATAATTAATTAATTTAAGATAAGATATAATTAGGATTATGAGAATATGATTTTGAATCATGTGATGTAAATTATATGTATGTTTGTGGTGTTGAATCATATGTTAGTCTTATGCAAGTTGGATCATATGTTAGTTCTTATGTGAATCTTATGCAAGTTTGTTATGATTAGATCATATATTCATGTATGAATCTTATGCAAGTTTGGGTTGTTAAAATATATGTGAGACATGTATATGCATATGCTAGTTTATGTGACATTAACCTTTTTGTCTAGATCCATATGCAAGTTTACATCTTTATGTTTAGACCCATATGCAAGTTTACATCTTTATGTTTAGATCTATATGCAAGTTTACATCTTTATATTTAGATCTATATACAAGTTTACATCTTTATGTTTAGGTCCATATGCAAGTTCACACCTTTATGTTTGGATCTATAGCAGTACATAAGTTATGGAAGTTTATGCCCATTACCAATGCTAGTTTTGTATCATATGCTAGTTTGAATGAAATTCATATGCAAGTTATTGGCTATGTAATCTTATGTCATGATCCTTAGATCTATTTTATGTGTTATGTGATGTTGTTTTTCTTTTTATAAGTTAGACTATTTGCGAGTAACATATGTTATATGAAAACGTACGAATAGAGTGGGGATGATGGGATAATATTGAATATACATAAATTGTGAATTAGCTTAAAATGGCCTTAAAAGGCATATAATTAATTTGAGACATTAATTGGCATAATTGGTATTTATGGACATAATTTTAAGAGACAATTATGGATACAAATAAATTTAGAATTTATTGACAAATTCGAATAGGGATATTAATCCAATTTGAGGTTAAATAAAGATGTATAATAATTAACCGCCTAAGACACGATGTTAGACTCTTTTGTGGGGTAAGACTGCCCGGACCCGCCTGGAAAATCCAGCAGCCACAAATGCCAGTCTAATGTGAGTGGTCAAAGGCACGAAGTAAATGCATAACAATTGTAAAGACACAAGGTTAGGCTCATTTGCAGTATAAGACTGCCCGGACCCGCCCGGCAAATCCAGCAACCGCAAATGTTAGCCTAATGTGGGAGGTCTTTACAAGGTTACAGTTCTAATGAATTAAGTAACACTTAACCAGATAAACATGTGGTGGGACATGAGGGGTTAAGTGGGTGCCTTGGGTGGCATGTGAAATTAAGTGGGTGTCTTGGGTGGCATGTGAAATACGATTAGATGCACTTAACCAAGATTGAAACATGTAAGAAGACATGAATAAGAATGGGGTTAATTGGGGAAACCTTAGTGGGGACCAAGCACAGGTGGAAGGCTTGTGTCAACCATAGGGGCCTTTTTCAAACCAGTAACCCATTAAGTATCTTTGTGAGCTCGACCCAAGTCGAGGACGGGATACGCTTACTTGATTTGATTGTAAGAGGTCAAAACGGGTTAGCGGTGGCAATGCAAGTACAATGGGGTCATGTGCGTGCGTGGGCCCGGGCTGGTAGGTAAGATGTTGTTGCATCGTGTAGATATAAGCCGTGCATCTTTGGTGGTATCGGGTTGCCACTTTGGAGAGTGATACACCCCGTTGTGGGACCAGCACGGGTATCTACGAGTTAGGGAGCCGATCGAATGGGGGTAGTGGGTACAACTAGTGGAGATAGGGGCAGACGACACCTATGAAGGCAACTAGGGGTACACGAAACTACCATTATCATTATTAAGTTCTGTAGACAGGATCAACTTTTAGGGTGACTAGTGGCGGTGCAGTATAGTAATTATCCTATAGTGATTAGGAACGAGATTAATGCCAGAATATTCCTCTTATTTGCTTTGTCATGCCCACTTGTTCATGGTCATATCTTATCTTACCAGTTTATCCTTATCCTAGTTACTTTAATAATTGTATTGTTAAAGTTATTATACTCAC
Source organism: Allium sativum (assembly GCA_030737875.1). Taxonomy (NCBI): domain Eukaryota; kingdom Viridiplantae; phylum Streptophyta; class Magnoliopsida; order Asparagales; family Amaryllidaceae; genus Allium; species Allium sativum. The sequence continues at coordinate 747,025,546 of CM060921.1, forward strand.
CAGACTCTATGTCTGACCCCCTTTTTCGCCTCTTTTCTTCCTCCCCCCCAGGTTCTCAGGCTGGGACTAGTACTAGTGGAGCTTGATCTTGGATCTCTTTCTCCCTTTTGGAAATGCTTGGATTGCTGAAAGTAAAGTTCAGCTCATCTCTTTTATGGCTACTTGTGTTGGGGTTTATGCTTTTTTACTTTATGTACTCTGAAATAATTAATCAAGATGGATATTAAGTGTACTTGGTTTTTGAAGTTGTTGTAATCAAACTATTTCTCCGCTGCAATAAAAGTTGTTTTAAAATTTTCAAGTACCATTATTTGTATCTGTCTTGTTATGTTCTATTCTACACACTAAATACGCTCCATGGAAGTTAATGCATTCCCTTTGTGAGTGACATTAATGGACGTGGGGTGTTACAAAGTCTTCATATGAAAATAAATCCAATAGTTCCATATTTATATCATAGTGTTCAATATATATATTCAGCAATTTAATAATCAAACTGATCCAATATATTTACACAATATATATATATATATGTATGTATGTATATATATGCATATAAAATCAAATGTTAAGTTATAATATGCTGCAATAGTCAAAACATACTCATGGCATACATTTATCTAAATAAATATATAATTTATAGGATTAGGCTTAAATTCAAATACTTGTTTAGAGTATTAATTAACATATATTCCTGTATTACAAGAAAACTGAGTTCCTTCCCAATTTAGCCCATTAGTAAAATACATCAGCATATATATATATATATATATATATATATATATATATATACACACACACACACACACACACACACACACACATATATATATATATATGCACATTGCTATAAATCTAATTCCTTTATATGAAATATTTATATATGGGCAATACAGTTGGAATTTAAAATTCCAGTATTTACTGGTCTATACGTACATCATATCAAAACATGAATCATATATCAAATATATACTTCTAATATTATTGTGAGCTTATTTTGCAGCAAGAAATGATCAGGCAACATATATACAATTTTTGTAGAAATCCATCATACAATTATTTATACTAAATCAAGTCTCACTTGCTTTAGCTAATTCAGTGTATAGTCATATATATATATATATATATATATATATATATATATATATATAAAATCTCAAACTCTAAATTCAAAATGGAAAAAATCCATTTTAAATAAGGTATAATAAAACTAATCATGTGTATGGATCTTAACTATTGGGTCAAGCCCAATACTTGAATCCATGACCTGTTTTTGATTTTAAAATACCTATAAAACCATTATTATAATAGTGTAAATATTTGGCATTTTGACCGTTCCAAATCAGTATTTAAACCAACTCGAAACGTTCAAAACGACAGATTGTTATTGACTTACGCGGTTTAAACAGAATTAACACCAAATCACAGAGTACATTAATTGCGACGGAATAAAAAAAATTCAGATAAATATCAGAGTTGAATACAATATTTTTGTATAGCGGAAGATAAATAAAAATGTATACATAAAGTTGTACGAATAAAATTTACACTTTACGGTTGAGCTTAGGGGCGCGCATGCGTCTTCACGTCCTCGCGTCCTCTCTTGTTTTTCAAGCTGATATCTATAACCTGGAACACCTAGGGCCAGATCTGAGTGTCCCATGCAAAATACACAAAACACCCGAGTCAGAATTAAACTTATTTCAAGTCAGCACACTTCGATAACACTAAATGTAACTGTTTAATCCTAACAAATTTTAAATGAATTCGAGTAAAATAAATCAATGAGCTACCGAATATACATGAAGGAAAACGCGAAAAAGCATGCGTAAGACATAAAAGAGGGTGTCAATCAACTGCATAAATGTTTTAGTAACTTTTGCGGAACAAGGCAACAACAAAATGTATAAAACTATACCCATTTCAAAGGGTAAAATAGAAAACAAAGGTAGCAAAGTGGCAAAACTCAAAGGCATGGCATGTCTGAAACAATGGAATCATGATACAACATGAATGAGTGGGTAAATATGTACATGCTAAAACATTCCAGGTATGTCATTTAGGGTAGGGTGCAAGATCAAGGACAAATCTTGTGTACAACAAACTGTAACTAACTATAAATATTACTTCAAAACACATGTAGGCACATATGCATAGGCAGTCTAAGATTAAAGTTTCAACCTGGAAAAGTTAATAAGTAGAAATTTCATGCAAGTGGCGAGAAGCTTAAGCCCAAACAAAGGTAAATGCAAATGAGTACATGCATGTTAATATGGGATATACGAAACACTGAATATGCATGCAAGCTAGGTGTGGCATTAGTTCTTAATTGTGTATGTCAAGAGAATTGTATTAGTCTTTTTTTTTACATACATATATTTGCCGAAACCAAGTTTAGTCTCTGTTCTTGTATTATAATAAGGCCGCATGTATGGGTCCTCGGCTACATTAGTTTATACATAACCAAAAATAAGAGTGTACAGGCATGAGCAAAACATGGGATGACATGCGTGTACTGGTAACGGGTAAAACTCCCATCCATGCATGCAAATGGGTAGGTACTAGGGACCAAATTATTCTCAGTTTTGTTCAAAATAAGGCAATAACTAATAAGGGACATATGCAAGGTCCAAACATCAGCACTAAAAGTTCATAAATAGATGTGAAAATAGTGCTTTAGTTATTACAAAAGTCAACTTGCTGGTGTAGCATGCATGAAATATTTGCATGCATCAAGTGTTCAAAATTTTAAACATATGTATAAATCAAAAATGGGAGCATGCAGTATCCTTGAGAAACATCAAATACATGCGAATTGCCATGCATGTAATATTTGATATAGACTCAGCAACCAATGGGTATAAGGCAAGTATTTATAAGAACAACATACGCACTACAGGTACATGAAGTACCCCAAACCAAGAATTCATGCACAGCACATAAACAAGCATATATGAATGTACAGCATGGGAAAAAGTGTGAAGCATATGTATGCAAAATTCACCTTAAAATTTTATGTCATTAAATTCAAAATTTATACCTAGTTCTGTTATAACATGAATTGAACATCCAATGTTTAACTTATGAAAATTTTTGTTGGGTCCGAAACTCAAATTTGTAACCGCATTTATGTAACAAGAATTTTTTTAGCTAAGTAAAATATTTACTTCTAAAATGAGCCTTACTCGAACTTGTGGCATTACATTTGTACCCCAGTCTGCCTTATTTTACGGCCCGCCTTTCGACAGCTCAGCCAACCCTTCAGGGACTTGTAGGAGTAAGAGTCCACTGCTCGCCACCAAACCACATGGCGCGAACCTCCTATCATGCTGCCTCAGGACAAATAAGGACTGGGGGGTCGGTGTGTGTGTATGGGAATCAACACATGCAAACATGACACACTAGCAGCCTTCAAATTCAATCACGGTATTTGTTAAGTGACAAGGGTAACACCAGTAACAATCCCAACCACTACACTTCAAAGGAAACACCACAACAGTAAGACAAGTGGATCAGCGAAAAATGACCAGATGCATCAACAAAACCCAAAACTAATTGACTTTTGTGTAAATTCCAAGTTGCAAACTTAAAATAGGTTTAACCGTAAGTTTACTTACTTTTAGACGGTGACGGTGAAAGAAGCGAAGAGCTAGGCGCGGTGGCATCCGGTGATGGCGCACGGTCTGACTACGTTGGGGAGTGGTGGTCCAGTAGCCGCTGTTCTTGGCGGCTTCGCTCTCAAGTCGACTTCGGTGGTGCACTGCGGTTCGCGGCGTCGCCTGGTGGTGTCAAGGCCAGGAAATCGGAGGAGCTTTCGGTTGATAGGGATAATCAACAGAGGACCAATGGATGCAGTAGCTTCAGCTCAATGGAAAGAGGAAGGCTAGTGGCGATTTTGACTTTGCGGTGGAGGAGGATTTGGTGAAGTGGGACGAAGAGGTGGATTTGAAGTGGTGACGCGCGAGAAGTTGGTCGGCTTACAATGGCCATTTATGACGGTGAACAGATTTTTATTTGGGGAAAGAATGAGTTTTGGGGAAGAAAAGAAATTTGGTTGAGATTAGAAGAAAAGGGAAACCAGAAAGAAAATTTTAAATAAAGGTTAAAGGCGGTGGACAAACATGGAACAAGGACAGTTGCAGTGTGTTAATCCAATGATCAACCAAGTGGCAAAACAAGGATAGAAACAACGGACACGCGGAATGATTTCAAAAACAAAGAACAAGGGGAACCGTGATTCCTAGAGGAACACGTGGTGGCATTTTCAAAAGTAAAAAGGAACACGTTAAAACAAAGTGACGCATGCAAAATTTTCAACATAACTTCAACAGTTGTCAACAATTTCAAATTGACGTAAGCAAATGGCATAAACAATTTAACAAACATAAATTTTTTTACATATCCAAATTAAGTTTACTCTAAGACCCTTTATCCAAGATTACATTCAAATAGATAGACAAGAAAATGCGGCTTACTTCAAATTTCAATTTATATAAATTCCAAAGCCCAATTTAAAATATTCTAGCAATTGAATTGAATTTTAAAATCCTTAAAGTAGATTTCGAGCTTATATTTCAAAATTCAAATTTTACAACAAATTAATTTAATTAGCTCTAAAAATATTAATATTTAATTTAAATAACCATTCAATTTCAAATATTGAATCAAAATTTAAATTTATCACTTACAAAAACAATCAAACTAAACTAAAAATAGACTAAATTTCAAAATTATAAACAAATATAAAATTCTTAAATGCCGAATTCAAAACAATTTCATAATTTTAAACGTAAAAAATATTGGTTCGTTACAATCTTCCCCCTTAAGGCTTTTCATCCTCGAAAAGGAGAGATCGTTAACATCGTACATATATAAACAAAATGTTTACCAATATTAGATGTAATCTAAAACAAAATAAATAATAGAATTTAAAATTCGAAAATCAAAGCATGATATAATTTCTTCGACTTAAATCCCGGTTTTATTTTCAAATCATTCGAAATACTACACTTTCTTTCATAACAAATTATACTTGCTTCGGGATTTTTAAAACCAAAATCATTTCGAAACTTGAAACATATATAATAACTGGAAGCCTAACAAGTCCATCGTCGTTCTTGCCAACTTTAGACTTGCGTTAATTAGGCGTGTGGATAAAGTATACAAGTTCTAAATATACTTGTTTCAACTTCTAGTAAAAAAAAATCCATTTCATTTCATCAAGTTTCCAATGACAAGGACTAAGGGCAGCCTATCGTACGTAATAACATAGATAATTAAGGTCGCTACGGACACCTAAAGCAGACCATCGTCGAGGGTTCTCAAGCGAAGTGTACATCACGGTTTTCGTCCAGACATGGACCCCTAAGCACGAAATCGCGGAGCACATATATCTCTCGGTTTTCATCCGGACATGGACAGCGTATATGCCTAGGTTAATCTTCCCAATTACCATCATCGAGGGATCCCAAGCGAAGTATACATCACGGCTTTCGTCCAGACACGAACCTCCAAGTACAAAATCGCGGAGCACATGTAACTCGGTTTTCGTCCAGACACGGACCCCCGTATATCCTAGATAGCGCACCCTAAATCACATGCGTCCTTCTTTTACTCACGGGTTACCCGAATCCATGAAAAATATCAAATCATTTCATATCCCGAAGTCATAAATTATTTCACAACAATAATTCGCAAATACATTCAATCATAGTATTGTTGTTTTTCAAACATTTCAAATATCGGGATTCAAGTCGTCGAAATTTTCTTAGTTCATAAATCAATTTATAAACTATTCAACATATCCAAAATAATTCGAAAAACAATGTTGATCAATTGAAAAATACAATTTCAACTTCCAAACATTCAACTTATGTTTCATATTCCGAAATCAATGATCTTATTCAACATTTCCAGCCTTTCAAAAACTTTTAGGAATCATTATAATCATATCGAGCTTTACAAATTTCAATTTGTATCGGAATACATTTCGAAAATTAGACATAAATTGATTCATATTGCCATAAAATTTCCTTTCAATAATTGAAAATCAAATTTGATCAATACGATTTTCTTATCGTTCTTTCAATTCAAGTAAGCTTTTCAAATTTTAAAGCTTAGGAAAATCGTTCATATTCTATATGTAAGTCATAACAGTCTTTCGTTAAATCAAATTTCCATTTCCAAATTGTTTCGAAACATTTCCGTGATTTCTAAATAGTTTTCATATTCTCATAATATAAAATTTTCAAGAACTTCAAGTCAATGTCTTAGAATCATTTACAATTCATAATCGAATTCTTCAATTTTCAAACATTATTTCAGAATAATTCAAGCACATCTTATTTCAAAGTCCTTTACACCACCATATAAGATTTATATTCATTCTCATTTCAAATATCACGTCTTGTTTGAAAAGTTCACATCTTCCTACCGTCGGGAAAAATCGCTCGTAACATTTTTAATCAAATTACCATCACGCTTTCGCCACGCACTCTGATTATGCGTATATTCAAATTAGTATTGGTGAAACATTCCAAACATCGGTTCCCAATTTTCCGAAACCAAATCCTCAAATTTTTATATTTCAAAAATCTAATTTTTCGTGCATAAGTTGGATCTATTTTCCTACACTTTCAATTAAAATGAAAAACTCGTTTATTGGGGTTCCGTTACATAATATCTTGGACAAATTGAAGTCATCGAGTTCGAATTCAAACCCAGTTCCACACGTCACGAAGTGATATACATGGATCAAGCCAAAATTCCATGTACTCAAGTGGAGATGTACTAATAGAAGTTCACCATCAAATGAATACCACAAGTTATGACGGTTCGAAGCAGAACATTTTGCCAAATTCATAAGGTGCAACAGTTCAAATCCAAATGATGAGCTTAATCGAGGCCACAATAAGAAGGTCAAATGCACACAAGGATACAAATATTAGCAATTCAATCATGGGATACTCGATTACTTATCCTTGAGTAAATTTTACTTCAAAATTCATTTTCTTCCTTTGTATCTCAAGTGAATACTTGTTGAGAAATTTTCATTCAACTTACTCGTTCTTGTCGGTTTCTTTTAACAAAGGAAAACATACAATTCAATTGATTTGTTCACTCCGTTTCACTCATTTTATCGTATTAACCCCGTGGCTCAAATTTTCATATAGCTTTAAGTGGGGAAAATCTGTCTTCTCCCCCACTTAAGACATTTACCATAATTTGATTGTATTGTCAAAATCGAAATATGGGGTGATATGATTCCTTAATACCTTAATACCCAAGCTCACTTACGTGCATTTTCAAAAATTCACTTTTCAGTTTTTAAGTGAGATTAGTTTCTAAATTATATCATTGCGGTTTGATAAAATAGTTTGATTCATGCTTCTTATTATTAAGTTAAGTATGTGTTTAACTTGACTACCTTATGTTTAATTTCCTTAATATTCCAAACCTTTTAAATTCATTTTTTCATACCCAATTTCATAACATAATACCGTCAATACTTCGAAAGTCATTTGCAAAACCAATTTATATTTTACAAGTGTGAGAACGTTGCAAAACCTTCCCAATTGCTTATCTAAACAGCGTTAAGTATTCATCTACGTCTCAATCAGAAATATATAGTCATCCCATTTTCGAAACCCAAAAATATTACTGATGATGATCCATCAATCACCAGAATCATCCCCAAGCGACTAAAATGTGATTCTATATCCACCTAGTATATATTGGACTTCGAATACACGTTACCTAGGCGTATATGCAAAATCCTTACATACTTGATCGTCCGACCTTGACGTCAAATAAATACTCGCAACTGTTTTCATTACACGTTGATTATCTTTTAAATCTATAGCTTTTGAATTAACGGCATTCTTATATGAATCTTTCATATATAAGTTTGAAAAAAAACCTTTATATCAAATGTCAATATAATTTCCAAGTCATGTTCCAATAATATCGTTCTTATATACTCCCTTATATAAGATTTCATCCTATATCAAATAAACCATAGTTTTACGAGTTAATCGGTTCCTTATGTTTATAAATAAGTCTAAAACCCGCATTTCGATCACCATTTGAATCTCTTATTTAAATCCTAATTTCCTTGAACTTTGTCATCTCAAAATCATTTTGATTTTCGATTAGTTATTTAATACCATTCCAGTCTGACTCGATTTAGGTCCTCCATTTTATTTCAAATTCATATTTGCAAAACGACTTTCACAACTTCAAATTTAATTTTGAATTCATATGTCACGTGCATCGTTATTCCACCGATCCTTCATATTCGAGCACTCAGTACTGAATTTTTCTAGATCTTTATAAAAAAAGTAAGTAAAATAATAAATTTGTTCAGAAATAGGTTTAAATAAGAAAATAAGAAAATAAGATAATATAATTATATAAAATAGTTTAAATACAAAATTATTTGGAAAAATAGTAAAGTAAATATAGTAAAGTTTATAGATAGTTTTTGTATAAAATAGATTCGAAAATGTTAGTAAAACAATTTGGTATAAAATAGGCTTCTAAAATAAAAGGGTTTAAGATGCAAAATAATTATAGTATATTAGTTATAATGACAGCAATATTAATTTAAATGTGGCGATCCAAACTTCCCCGCAAAGGAAAGCCCGGATTGCTTTGAGAACACGACAAATCAGAATACAAACAGAAGAACATTTCATTGTCTATTACAACAATTCCATCAGAATACAAGAATATAAAAAAGTATAAATGTATTATATAACAGGAAACATCAGAGTTTTAAATTGCATTTAAATACATAGCAGCGGAAAAACAATACAAAGCACAACTGGAAACAGATACACGGATACAGAGCTTCCCGAATATCGCTTCAGCTGTAAACTAGGATCCTGTGAATATAAATCTGCAAAACCAAAACTACTAGCTGCCCGTGTGGAAATAGGGGCACCCGGAGTTTAGGTTAAAACAATAAACTCCAGGCCAGTCATGTGACTGGTGTGAGAACTAAAACAGTTATTATTTTGAATTTTTAAAGTAAGGTAAATCAAGGGACCACGCCGTATAACACGGAACGGGTTTAACCCCAAGAAAACCAGTGCATATAACAAACAGTGCAACGCTAAATAAAGAACAATGAAGCTATTATAAGACCTAGGTCCCATCACACAATGCAACGCAAGCCGGAGGATAAGGTTTTACATTATAATAGCCAAATAATGCTTGATACGCGAAACTTAATCTTTTATTATTACTATAAGTGAAAAAAAACAACTTCAAATATAAATGTATCAATCATAGGCGACATGAATGTCCCATACCACTATGTTGCCATATATAGTATATAATCAAAACCGAAAAATGTCGTATTTGAAAATTGAATTTCCATACTGGTGGTCACTGATTCGAAAGATCGATCGCGTAGTACAATTCCCAACGGCTTACGTCGTAGGCATGCGAAAACGCTGTAATACACATCCGCACTATCCTGGAAACAAAGTATCTCAATGGCTTACGTCGTAGCTATGCAAAAACACCGTATACCCTATCCAATATAGGAATCGGGGGGGGGGGGGTGCCCTATCCCTCACCTCGATCGACCGAATCCACGACACCACGAAGGTGCCCATCCTCTAAAAAGCATACTGATCTAACCATCAGTTTACCACCATATCGGGTGTGAGGCTCGCGAATTAATGCTACACAAGTCATGCTATGTTAAAGTCGTGCTTCGATCATCATCCACCAAACTTTGCTTTTCAACAAAAGTTTGGATCACCGCATCTCAGCACGCCACACTATCAATCCATACTGTACCACTGATTACTACCGATATATAACCTCTGAGCTCGTACGTCTCAGAGAAGGGTGTTAAGCAAGAGAATAAATTCTCCGCCACCAAACAGATATATATATAGCAGAGATCAACAAATACAGTATAAAGGAATACAATGTCAGACAAATCATCCATTTACAAGTCCGTTCTAGGTCTGAACGAAACCGGAGGCAACTTATTCCTCCCCTATATGTCCAATACAGGGGAGAGGCCCTCGCATATCCGTACAATCAACAAGTACGTCCGGACAACTACCACTTTTGCCCTTTCAAGGTAGCTACTCCAATCGCGAGCATTAGTAGCAACCATCCATTCGATGTGAAGATCGTCAGTCTTGCACCGTCTTCAATCTCTTCGACTTATCGCCGAACCAGTTATTCAGAATGGGATAAACCCAGGCTTTCCGAATAACCCGTGTATCTTATAATCAAGTGTTATAACAACACATCATACGCCTCATTCCCATTAATTTTATCAAAGATATATTCTTTTAAATTTATTCTTTAATCTCATCTTTAACTGGGTTAAAGTACTAATGTTATTTAAAACACGGTTCACGATAAACCCAAAATCACATTCCATTCATCAGCTCTAACCATAAATTAGTAAGAGAACAATTCCCTAAGTATTAATCCCGAAGGCCGAAACCAACATCAGATCAATACCCAGGAAACCATTCAACTTAGCTAATCTCCAGTTAGTTTCTAATTCTCTTAACACCATTGGGTTTAAGGACAGTATTATTAAAGATACCATTTACGACAAACCCAAAATCTCCTTCTATTGTTAATCGGGTTAAAGAACAAGTGTTATTTGAAACACTGTTCACGATAAACCCAAAAAATATTTCAATTCAATTCCAATTAAATATTAATTAATTGGTATACTTCATTAAATATAAATAAAAAGATTTAATCTTTTCTCAACTGGGTTTAAGAATAGTATTTTTAAAGATATCATTCACGACAACCCAAAATCCAATTTGATATTAAATACAAGGCTCTGAATAGAAAATAAATCGGCTTATATTTAATATCAAATTCTGAAACCAACGGATACATATTGGAATAACAATATATATATATATATATATATATATATATATCTTCCAAATTCCTCAACAATATCTGTATAATCACGGAATCCAATATCGAAATATTCCGACAATTATTTCCCTTCCGAATCCATTTCCAATTTATTCTTTGGAAAACTCTGGTTAATTTAAAACCCTTTTCAAATCCAATTTATTTATTCTAAGAATAAATAAATTATTATTCCAGTTAATAACTAGTTCATTTCGATAAAAATATATTTTTATCTTTTCAAAACTGGAATTTTTTTACCCGAACTCTTTCCAAATCATTTATTATGATTTTACATAATTTTTCCATATTTTTAATAATTTTATTATCGCCCGCACAGTCGGTTTCCAACAACGGCCACCGAACTGCATCCATAGCGACCTTTTCTGAAATTGATTTTGACATATCTCCAAATCTAACCGTTAGATTTCAAATCTTTTTAATTCATTGGAAAGATTTTTTTGATATGAATCCAACGGTTCTGGTTTTATGAGAATCCGACAGTCGGATCTCCCGTAACGCCCATTTGAAGTTAATGGTCGAAATTCGCGAACTACCGCCGCGCGGCGCGTTCTATTCAGGCCAATATAATATATATATATATATTATATATATATTTCATCGATTTTCATTTAAAACGAATTTTATAAATCGTTTTAAATTCGTTTCAAAAACGATTTCCACTCCATTTCAAATTCAAATCAAAATTGAATATTCCAATATAAATTCGTTTTAAATTCATTTCAAATCGATTTCAATTCAATTTCATTTCAACCCGTTTTGAATTCATTTCAATCGATTTCAATTCTTATATTCATTTCAATTGATTTCAATTCTATTCGATTTCAATTCAATTTGTATTCATTTCAATTGATTTCAATTTAATTTGAATTCAATTCAATTTATATTCATTTCAATCGATTTCAATTTAATTCGAATTCAATTCAATTTATATTCATTTCAATCAATTTCAATTTAATTTAAATTCAATTCAATTTATACTCATTTCAATCGATTTCAATTTAATTCAAATTTCAAATTCATTTCAATTTAACTCGAATTTCAAATTCATTTCAATTTAACTCGAATTTCAAATTCATTTCAATATAACTCGAATTTCAAATTCATTCCAAAATATCAGATTTTGAAATCACTTTTCGATATTCATTATAAAATGAATAAAATCGACCAAATTTCCGTTCGTGTTAAAATGGCGTTTAACTACTTAACACGGCTTCACATTTCAATGTTTTATGAATATTATTTTAAAATATTCGATAATTCTGAACTGGGATCAGACTCAGTCAATTACCATATAATTTTATTTGTATGGATTTCAACATCACATGTATACAATAATAACGATAAGCAATCATTAAAAATTCAAACAACATCCATAGTGCTTTCTACAACTGTATAAGCATTAAAATGAATAAATAACGATTATACAGTCTGTCAACCCATCGATTGACATACCATTAACTATCGGGATCAGTGTATGTCAAATAATATTCTAATACCCGTGTGGGGTTTTCAAACAACAAATACTGTTTATTATTTGTGCAGTTGGGCGATGTGTAAAATTTATCATCCCAATCAATATCAGATAAATCTGTGTACATAAACAAACGTCCGGTTCGTAAATGAATATTTATTTTATTCTGAATATTTATTTTATTCATATACAAGTTAAAAATTATATTTTAACGATAAAATATTTTATTTCACACATGAATGTTTTATTATCCATTTCACGTCAAAATCACAAACAAATTTCACAACACATCATAATCAAACAAGTCGTCCATGGCCTGTGGACGACGGTGTCGGGTGCTGCTAAGCACCGTCTGCATCCTAGTATATATTTTCAACTAGAAATTAAATTTAAAGTGAGAAGTTCTCACCTTTGGGTTCCACTCCGTCATTCTTTACCGTCGCTTAGATTCGTTGCATTGATTCCAACGAAATCTATTTCACATGATTTTTATATTAAAAATCACATTTTTAAAACAATGCTATATAGATAAAAATCATATTTTCAAACTGTTCTATATATTTTAAAAACCTTATTTTTATTATTTTTGTTTACACCAAAAATGATCGAAACACCTCAGGTACAAAGTTGTACTTCACAAATTTGGTAGGGAATAAGGTGGAGCCGTATTCAATCAGTAATTCAAAGTAGAAAATGCAGGAAAAAGGTAAAAATAGAGACGAGGTTTAGAGTGGTTCGGCCGTTAATGAGGCCTACGTCCACTATGAAGGTGATTTCTAATCTCATGATACGAATTACAAAGTATATCAATTCCCTCTGCATCATACACTTCCATTTTTGCCTAATACAACCTCGTTTGTATACTTTAATCTTGGAAATTATATAAGAAGATGGTTGAGTTTGAGGAGAAAGAGGATGAATGGATGATTGAGATTGATGATGTCTTTGTTCTCTCCGAATCACGAAATTGAGCTTGACACCATGGCCAGATTCGTGGTTTGTGGCCGAGTTTGGCAGCACTTCGTGGTCCCTTTTTTCCTCCCCTTTTCAGTGGTGGCTATGGTATATTTATAGGTGAGTCCTCAGTTTGAAATCCCTTTCTTGCCTTGTAAATCTCTAATTCTGCTAATTACAATCGGGCCATTGGCCAGCTGTTGCTAGCTGTCGTGAGCAGTCTTAGGTTGTTATGCGTAAATGACTTTTTGGTTCGGGCGCCTTATGTAGTTGAGCGGGTTTACAAGAGCGGGTGCTTCTATGTGGGCGACCATTTTGGGAGAATGGCTGTGAGCGCGACACAAGTCTGGAATTGAATCTCCTTTGTTCCCTGTGCGACCGGTTGCTTTAGTTCAAGGGTGCTCGTCCTCTTATTGCTCCTACAAGGCGTGGTTTGTCTGGCGACTGTTCAGTGTGGTCGTTCTAGCCCATGTTGGATGAGCGACCTGTTTCACGCTGATGCTTGGTATAGCCTCATTTCCGTATGAGCGACCGGTGTTAGTCTCCGCGCCTGAATCTTGATTTGGACCCAAGTTTTAGGATCGCACACTTCATCGTGTCGTACGGTTATACCTGGTCGACCTGATTTGTTCTGGGCTTGATATTCAGCACTTCGAGTGCCTTAGTGTGTGAACGACCCTGATGATGTTCTTGTGACCGTTCTTTTCTGTTACTAATACTTCGAGTGCCTTAGTGTGTGAACGACCCTGATGATGTTAGCAACATATTCCTCGTTCAATGTGCACGTGGATTTTTTAGGGATTAACACTTGCCCCTCGAAGCTGGTGATTCCTTTTAATGAGGAATTACTGGCTTCGACATATTCGATCGCACATTGTTGAGTGGAATTGTTTTGACTTGTCGATAGGTTGCTTGCGCAAGAAATTTAAGATTACTTTATTGCCGCTGACCTTTTCCAGTAGAGGGCTTGACGCAAGCCCAGATAGCTTTTATTACTATGACTTTTTTTTTGAAGTTCAGATATTCCAACAACTGCCAGTCTTTGGACATTTTGGCGGGATATCTTTCGGGTATGCGGTACCGGGTCACCAATCATAATTGGGCTGTCGCATCATTAAAAAAAGGGGGGCTCTTAATTTTATCAGATACTGCCTCTTCATTTTCCCGCTTTTGTATTTTTCTCTGGTATACCCACTTTAATGGCGATTTCACCATAGGAGACCTTACCGTCGTTTCCCGAAGCTTTAATCTTCTTCAGCTTTTACTTCTTTCCCTGGTTATCTTGTCTAACCCTCTTTTCGAGCCGAACTTTTACTTGTAAGCGAAATTTTCCCTTTTTGTCTTCAGATTTGAGACTGGTTCTCTTGGTTCCGTGGAAGGAAGTCTTCTTCCGGTGGCTCTATCTTGTGTGACAAGCCCTAGTTTCGCTTATGCTGGCAATCCATTTGCCAATCAAGGCGGAATTCCCTAATTCATCGTGCTCTAGCTGGGTGTTTAAAGGATCGTCTATATCATAGAGATATTCTTGTTCCTTTGGACTCTCGCCTTTTCTTTGTGTGATTATGTTGTCATGCGACTAAGCGCTTATTCATTTCAATTCCAGGCGTCTCGTGTCGTCTGGGGAGCAGGAAGGCCTTGACCAAGTGACGGAAGGTGCCAACGCTACCTGTTTTGATTTAGTGGCTGACCGTACTCATCCTCAGCCTCACTTCTTTGATAGGGTAGTGACCGGTTGCTGCAAATCGACGCTCCCTTTTGAGCAATATCAAAAAATGTACACCCGCTTTGGATTTTCAGAGAACGAGGTCAGGTTTCCCAGAAAGGGAGAGATGGATGATTGTCCGCCCTCTGGGTATGTAGCGGTTAATTACCAAATGCTGTGTAGTGAGGCAATTCCTCCCTTTAATCCTTATCTGGAGTCTATTTTGAAGCACCTGGCGATTGCCCCATATCAACTGCACCCTAGTGGATATCAGGTTCTGCTTAGTTTGTACATTCTTTTTATGAAAGTCCGGCAGCAGGCACCTACATTCGCAGACGTTTTTTCTTTATATAGCTTTAAGAGAAGGGAAGTTGATGGTCCCCTTTTCTTCTTCTTGGATAATGTGCATGATAGGATTATTACGGGTTTGACAGAAGGTGCCAAAGGGTTCCCGCATCAGTATTTCTTCGTCAGGTGCCCCAGTAAATTTTTTGGTCGATGGGCGGAAGGGGGTAATTATTCTTTTACTCTTGGGATCTTTACATCCTTTCTTCTTCTGATCTGACTTTCCCTCTGATTCTTATAGTGATCCCTTCGGTCGTGGGTCTCACTCTGGATCAGTCTCTTTTGAATTCTTTAATATCTGTTGACCAGAAAGAAAGGAGTGGAGAGGTGCTGCTGATAGAAGAGAACCTTCGCGAATACCGGTTGATCGATCCCTCGCGGTCCCTTGGTAAGGCTTCGGTTCATCTTCAAAGTTCTGTTGGTAAACCTGTTAAGAAGAGAAGATCAATCTCTGAAGTAGGTGGTCGGTCTTCATCATTAATTATTGAGAGGAATGCCAGGGGAGTTGGTGAGTGCGCTCATGGCTTAAGGGTTGATGTGATTTCTGGGACGACAACCGAGAGTTCTGCACGCTCCTTATCACAGGCGGAAAGTTCTCCAGGGACCTTTGGAGACCTAGGGGACCTGGATTCTGCTAAATATATGAACCAGGGGGACGTTGTGGTGTCTGATATAAGAAATTTCCACGGCCCTATTCAATGCTCTGGGAAAGTTTCTTTCGAAACTTGCCTTGGGACTGATTTTGATTATTGTTTTATCTGTGGCGAATTTTTTTGTGAATTGGGCAACTTTTAGCTGATTGCTAATTGCATGCTTTACTTGTTTTCCCGGCGCAAGCGCGAACTGTTCATTATCAGACAACTTTTCTCAACAGGCCGATCTCATTGATCCGAGAAGCCTCCTTCAGTCCCATCTTTCCTATTATATGAAACGTCCCCAGATGTCTTCCAGTTCTCAAGTCCAGCCTATCATTGAGCTTCCCATGTTCGATCCTTCAGGATGCGAGGAGTCTGGTCAGGCTCTGAGACCTGAATTAGTTGGTCCTTCTGCGAGACCTGCTGTCCTAACTCCTGTTCAGGTTCAAGCAATATGTAATCGCCCTCCTTATGGAGTTCTTTCTGAAAGTCCAGTGCTTAAGGATCGCTTTCATGTCTAGGATTTAAGAGGAGTGTCTTCTGCCCCAGGTTTAGATCCTAATGACAGGCAGGACGTTGCAAGAAGCCTAGAGGCTGTGAAGAACAGTGTGGCTGACCAGCTTGGTGTTGTTAAAGGTCAGATTGAAGCACAATTGAATTTGGTCATGCAGAGTGTTGATAAACGCCTGGAGGATTGGTCGAAGTTAGGGTATGAATTTCAGGACTTGAACGCACGATGTCTCAACTACATTAAGGTTTTGGAAAGCGACAAAGCTAGTCTTGTGCATCTGATTGAATCGCAGGACTCTGAAATCTCTTCCTTGAAGAATGGAAGCGTTAGAATGAATGACTTGGAGGCTGAAAATGCTGAGCTCAGAAAGAAATTGGAGGGTGTGCGAGCGCAGCTTTTAGAATCTCAGTCCGCTCGAAGATTTGCTGAACGTCGTTTGACCCTAGAAAAGCAGGATTTACTCTCTTTGGAACAGGAGAATATTGCACTTGAAGCCCGCCTTGCTTCTCAAAATGAAATCGTTAAACGTCAGAGGATGAAAAGATCTGATTGCAAGAAGATCTTGTCAAAGCCAAGACTGAGGCTGACGACAATCTGTTTCATTTTTACGTTTGCAGCGTCATGAGTCGAGGGAGTTTGAGCTATCTGAACAAAGATTTCCCGTGGACTCTGGCTCTTGTCTGGGAGAAAGTAATTTCATATTCCAAGGATTTTGACGACGGGTTCCTTCAAAGACAGCTTTTAGAGGAAAAGGATCGTAATGCCTTGATTAAAGGTAGGCAGTTACTAGCGGACGAGCGAGCTTCACTACTTGGAAAAGAGTGTTTGGGTACTGTTTGCACTCCTCCAAGTTCTGCTGGAATTGATGCTTCGAGTTCTCGCATTCTTATCACAGATCGTTTTGCTACAGATGCTGTTAGAGTTCATCCCTGGGCCGAGCACTCAAGCCAAGAAGACATCACTACGCAAGGTGCAAGTTGTGACAACACTTCTTTTAGCATAAAGGAACAGGTGGTTGGCTTTATGCATCCGACAGCTTCAGGTAAAGCTGATATCTACCATTCCGTTTTGAATTCGGATTTCCTCGTTTTTTCACTTGAGACTGCCGATCTTAGTGCTGGTTGCGAATTTGCATCAGGTGCGCTTTCACCACCTTCTTTGGCTGTTTGTGATTCCGCTGCTCAACCCATTGCTGCTGATTCTCTTTTGGTATCTACCAGCACGAGCCCTCTCATTCCATCCTCAACAGTTGGCATGCCTTTACCGAATGCGCCCGATCCGGATGATGAGGACGAGATCTGGAACACCAAGGCTGTATCCACTTTGAAGCGCAAACGGTAGCTGGTTGGCTGATTGATAAGGATTATAGATCTTTTTGTTCTCTAAAATGGGTCAGCAGGTACCGGGATAATTAATTCACACTGCTATGCATGAGAGAAAGTATTTGTAATCTCTATGGCTTAATTTTGGTTTATTCCCTTCAACCTGTCGCGTTATTAGTCCGGTTGTTTATGCGAGTGCCGGCCCTCGCTTAGCGACGTTCGTTTCGCGTTCTTACGCTTGCTTTGTTTAGGGGCTGTTATGGATTTATTATTTTTCATTTTTGTAGGTGATCTCACTTTTAATTTGTTGTTCGCGTGAGTTTTATTGTTCGAGTAGTCCTTACGAAGAACCTTTAACCAGCCAATGGTATGTTTTGAATGGGCATTGGTGATTTCTTACACAATGGTGACGTCCTCATACCAAGTTTTTTTTTTAATTTTACGAATTGCTTTGAGTCGCATGGTGATTTCAATTGATCAACTTATGGTAATTTTTTTTGCAACGTGTGGTTATTAAGTGTTTTCTTTTGGGTGCCCCCATGGGAGGTCTTGCTTTTCGATTTCGACCCAATTTCGGCCTTGTCAGCCCTGATTATTCTAGGACTGGAAGGACCTTGTTGGATACTCCCAAATGGATAGGATTTCTGGTTTACCCCCTTTCGGCTGGGATTTCTGCTGTAATCCAATCTTGGCTTTGTTTGACTTGGTTAACAACAAAGAACAGGATCAGACACCTCCTTTCGGTAAGTGTTTTCACGAACCAGCCGATTTTTGCTGACTTTGCATCTTGCCCTATGAAATAGACATTGGTCGTTTGATTGAGAAAATTAAGAAATCTTCCCAAGCCAAACGACCTGTGTCCTGCACCCAAGAGGGTGTTTCTTTGGCGGGCTCAGCTATTTTATCCGAGGGACTTTTTGTTTTGAGTTTCTTTTGCTCCAGTATTGATTCCTGAGAGATAAGCGTTACTCCTTGTTGTTGGTTTTGACTCCGATTTTGTGGAATTCATGTCCTGGGGAATTCATGTCCTGTGGAATTCATGTCCTGCACCTGAGTGGGCGTCTCCTCAGAATCAGCAATTTTATTCTGGGGAGAGATTTTGCAATAGCCCTGCGTTTGCAACAGGGTTCTACGATGGTCCTTTGAGTGGGTACTTGCTGGGCATTCAACCTTTTCCATGATGATGTGCACAACTTTTCGTCTGCTGTTCATCTCGTTGTCTGCCCCAGAATAGCTTGTTATTTTGATGCTCATGGCTCTAAGGCTGCTTTGCTCAAGATATGCTTTAGGAACCTTCCCTTTGCAGTTGGGATAGGCGGATATGCTTAGCCACCTCTAACAGGCCTACATTTGAAAAGTTGGTGTTTAGCATGAAGCAATGACTATGGTATTTTAACGAGCATACAATAGTTTCCCTATACATAGTATATGCAAGTAGTTCATTGCTTAACATGAATGTAGCAACTGGGAAAATAAAGTAAAACATCTATTATTTCTTAGGTCGGGCAGGATAGAAATAGAGTAGCGGGGCGGTGTGATAGGAATTTCAATCAAGAATTTCTCGATCAGAGTGCCAATTATTGATCTCTGGCCGTGCGTCGATCTCAAGCTAGTTTAGGCCCTCTCTTTGGGGAGCTTGCTCTCCCACACTGGCATATAAGCAGGACGATGTCTTTGCACATAGTGTTGCAGATAGTTCTCCCTGACCAGCCTCTCGACTAGTGACCTCAAGTGTCTACACTCGTTGGTACTATGGCCAGGTTGATCATGGAATTGACAGAATTTTCCTGACTTCATGGCAGCATCCTTGACTTGCATCCGCTCTGGGACCGGGTATGCTATAGTGCCCTTGGTTTCCCTGAAGATATTTTCTATGGTGTCGTTGAGGGGAGCGAACTCAGAATCCTTGAAAAAGCGCGATCTCCTTTTGCTCTTCTTGGCTCCTTTTTTCACGTCTGAGACATATCCCTGTTTTTCCTTCCGTTCCATGGAACGAACGCTTTCCTTCCTGCCGGATCTTTGATGGGGCCCATAGCCACAGTAGGCAGTTCTCGGAGTAGAACTTTTTTGTTCAGCAGAAAAATTCATTTTGCCTGCAAGACTTGTTTGTGTGAACGAAAGGTCTGCAATGCTTGGCGTGGCTTTAATGACAGAGGTCTGGGTAGCAAACATCGACTCGACTTTCTCTACCAAGGCGTCGTTCGCAACAGTTATCTGGCTTGTTATTTCTGTCACTGCTTCCTCCAACTCCTTCCTGGTTATGGCCGCCTCGACTCTTTGCGGTTCCCTTTTTCCGGAACGGACGGTGGGAGATGAGTCAGTACTGGAGACGCCATTGATTCTGGCAGCTGCAATTTCTCTCGCCATACTCATGATTGCGAGCATAGCGTTTTTTTTAAAAGAGAATGGGAGAAGAGATGAACATGACCCCACGGTGGGCGCCAAAAATGTTTACACCAAAAATGGTCCAAACACCTCAGGTACAAAGCTGTACTTCACCAATTTGGTAGGGAATAAAGAGGAGCCGTATTCAATCAGTAATTCAAAGTAGAAAATGCAGAAAAAAGGTAAAAATAGAGACGAAGTTTAGAGTGTTTCGGCCGTTAATGAGGCCTACATCCACTATGAAGGTGATTTCTAATCTCATGATATGAATTACAAAGTACATCAATTCTCTATGCATCATACACTTCCATTTTTTCCTAATACAACCTCGTTTGTATACTTTAATCTTGGAAATTATATAAGAAGATGGTTGAGTTTGAGGAGAAAGAGGATGAATGGATGATTGAGATTGATGATGACTTTGTTCTCTCCGAATCACGAAATTGAGCTTGACGCCATGGCCAGATCAGTGGTTTGTGGCCAAGTTTGGCAGCACTTCGTGGTCCCTTTTTTCCTCCCCTTTTTAGTGGTGGCTATGGTATATTTATAGCTGAGTCCTCGGTTTGAAATCCCTTTCCCGCCTTGTAAATCTCTAATTCTGCTAATTACAATCGGGCCATTGGCCAGCTGTTGCTAGCTGTCGTGAGCTGTCTTAGGTTGTTATGCGTAAATGACTTATTAGGTCGGGCGCCTTATGTAGTTGTGCGGGTTTACAAGAGCGTGTGCTTCTATGCAGGCGACCATTTTGGGAGAATGGCTGTGAGCGCGACACAAGTCTGGAATTGACTCTCCATTGTTCCCTGTGCGACCGGTTGCTTTAGTTCAAGGGTGCTCGTCCTCTTATTGCTCCTACAAGGCGTGGTTTGTCTGGCGGCTGTTCAGTGTGGTCGTTCTAGCTCATGTTGGATGAGCGACTTGTTTCACACTGATGCTTGGTATAGCCTCATTTCCGTATGAGCGACCGATCTTTGTCTCCGCGCTTGAATCTTGATTTGGACCCAAGTTTTAGGATCGTACACTGCATCGTGTCGTCCGGTTATACCTGGTCGACCTGATTTGTTCTGGGCTTGACATTCAGCACTTGCTCTTGTGACCGTTCTTTTCTGTTACTAATACTTTGAGTGCCTTAGTGTGTGAACGACCTTGATGATGTTAGCAACATATTCCTCGTCAAATGTGCGCGTGGATATTTTAGGGATTAACAATTTTAAAACCAATGTATATTTTATTTCTACAAACCATGTATATTTTTATAAAAACAATGCAATATAGATTTAAAAAACAATGCAATATAGATTTCAAAAACAATGCAATATAGATTTCAAAAACAATGCCATATAGATTTCAAAACAAATGTCATATAGATTTCAAAACAAATGTTCTCTCCCTCTTTCTCATTATCTATATATATATTTTAAACAATTCGATTTCATATAATGTATATTTATAAAAAATCAGATTTTTCCTTTTTAAATTAATTAAGCAAATATAATAATAAATAAAAACTACCTTCTTCATCATTTTCTTTTCCTAGAACAAGCACAACTCGTCGCTCATCATTGCTTAGATCTAGGGTTGCAATTTCCGGCCGCCTCCGACCTCGTGAAATCCATCGGAGACCACCCGACCTTCCATCGTTGCCCAAGCTTTCCAATGCCACCGGCAACACCCATTTCGATGGCCCCTAGCACCTGAATTCTCCACCTAAACGCCGCCTCTTCTCGAGAGGATTGTGGCCACTTCGATTGTAACGAACTGGTAATTTTGACATTTTAGATGTATATTAAATTAAGATGTGCCATTAAAATAAATATTTATATCTGGGTTTCGACATAAGAATTTGGAAATATTATCTATTTGAACCTAGTTAAATTTACTTTTTATTCCTTTCGCAAGTTATCCTCAATATGAATCTTGCAATTTGATTTAAGGAGTAAATTAATTCACTTAAACTTTGAAATATGATTTGTAATTCAATTTGAAAAGAAGAAAAAAACAAGGAGAGAAAATCTAGTTTAATTCAACTCCAAATATGGATTTGGTTTTTATTTGATAGGAAAAGTTTTGATTTCGAGTAGAACGTAAATTAACTTCCGAATTCAATTGTTTGAGATGCGTTTAACATGAAGAACTGAATTGCAAAGAAAAATTAAACATTCACTCGTATTCACGATAATTTAATCTATCGTTTGGGACCGTTAAAATTTGTAAACAACGATGTTCATCTGCAAGTAACGTTCAAAGCAATTGCTGAAATTTAATAATGTATTGCAACATTGTTTGAGTGCTTCATTCAAAACATCTTACCCACTCAGGCCACCGTTTAATTTAGCCAAAACCTAAAAATATCTTGTTAAAGATATGGTAACAGACCAAAATCTTGCTTGTCAGTAATCCAAGGATTGCATAACACTGTACAAGATTCACAAATCTTCTTCTGTCAGTTTCAAATATTTTGCAACAGTACATCAAGATTTTTGAAATCGTCTTGTGTAGAGGAATCACACCACATGTCTATCTTCTTCTGTTACCTGCTTCTCGCTCTGCTATTATAAAATGGAATAACTTCTTCCTTCCCGTCCCTCATCTACTACTCTCTGCGTTCACTGTTAAATAAAAAGAGGATAGCACATAACCAAGTCAAAAGCCACTACTTTTTTCTCCGCTATCATCGTTATACCTTCCACTCCTTCAATTTCTTAATATTGCTACTTCTTCAAATCATGTTCTTCCCAAACCAAAGCTGTATCCTTCTAAGAATCAAAATAGGAAACCCAGCTCAAAAATCAACGCGCCTCCTTCAGACCAGCTCGCACCCACCAGCGAGGAAATCGAGGTGCCCTTCTGCTCTGGCATCCGCTGCTCTACCCTGTGAGATCCACGAACCCGAAGAGGGGATGAGCATGGTTGAACCATGACCATATCGGAAGTCACCGAGATCACCGCAGTCGCGCCTCAAGGATGCATACCCACCGCGAATGACTGCCTGGACTCCACTTCGTTGGTTCGAACTCCTCCCTCCACTCTCGAATCTGGAACCTGAGACTCCACTCCTACTTGAATTCCCTTGTGGTCGCAAATGTGAAGAACCGACGACCCAGGATCCCAACCGTCTCGGCTAAACCTCGCAGCAAGGCCAACATACCCTAGAACCAACTGGCTACCAACTTACATGAAGCACTTCTAGTATTTGATGTAATGCCCGTGAGAAGGGTGCGCTCGCTGATGTGATAAATAAAGGTCAACGACACGCCCATTCGAGTTGAACGGTTGGAATCATTATTAACATGCGGAGTAGCCATCGATGCCTTTTGCTTGGGGCGCACCTTTGGTATAATTTCTCTTTTACTAAGACAAATATATATAATATACTTATGTAATTCAGATGGTAATTTGAAATCATCATCGTTTAGGAATGGTAGTACTCGAGGGTTGGGTCGAATGGTGATTCGTACACCTCCAATTTGACATTCATATAGACATATGTATATTGAATTTGTTAGAAGTGTATTCCTCGTTTGGCTGTCAAGCTTCACTCGCAAATTTCCATATCAATTTTGCGTTCAACTCTAAGCCTCGAAAGGCAAGTTTTCCCTCACTCACAGACTGAAATTTTCATTAAACGAATTAAAGTTTTGAAATGTTGAATGAAATGTTAGGGTGCTCTTGATTTGGTTGCTTCGTGGTTGTGCACATACGACACACACTGTTTTCATATGACACTATGGATGTATGCTTGCTATGCTCTATTATATTCTCATCATGCAAGTTCCCTCTTGATTAGCAACCATTTCGGGTTGAAATGATACATACCTGAACCCCCTTTGTATTCGAATCGATTTGGGATACGGGTCGAAATGATATATACCTGGGATTCGAATATTTTAAAGAACGGATTGAAATGATAAATATCCGTATCACTTGACCATAGGGTAGAAAATTTTATATGGACACCATAGTCAATAAAATAAAGTATTTTAAAATCTTTTATTGATTCTATAAGTAGAAATTTTAAAGGTAATTTATATATAGCATAAAGAAAGTTTAAAGTAAATTTTGTCTAAGTTTACTTGAATCTTATACGAATCTAGTTTGTATGAAAAATAAGTTTAAAATGATTTTTGCTAGTTAATACTTAATTTTTATTTTATTTAAATAAACTCTTCATGCTTTTTCTCACATAATGAATTTAGCAATATGACGATTTTGAATTAGACGATTTAATGTAAGAGACTTGCAAAGATCTGATAAATATTTTCAAAACTTATTTTATTATACGATGTGTCAAAGGGATTTTTGCCATGTGAATGCATACAAAGGATTTTGATCCATAGCTAACGCTAAAGTGGTTTGAGAATTTATAATATGAATGGATATGTGAATTTCAAGGGAAACAATGATTTGAGAATCATTTTAACCATGATGTATTGGGATCGAACCAAATCAAAAGAATTGGAATTTAACATGAATTCTAGTCGAAAAGAAAATTTCAAGACATGGATTTAAAAGTGGATTGGATTTTGAACTATTAATTTATAAAAGTAATTTTCCGCATTATTTAGTTTATAATTCTTTATAAAATGATTTGATTTCTTTAACCATATAAATTTAGAATGGTTTCCAAAAACATATATATGTTTTACATTACTTTGAATTTAATATACATACACTACTTTCAAAACTTAACTTTTCTAAATATATTTATTTTATTTTATCTTATTTTGAATAAAACTTATATCCAATCTAGTCCAATGAATCCAAGGGTGAATGTCGGTTCATAAATCCTAATCGAACCATTTGTATATGATTTGGGATAATTGATTTTTGGGGCAAGACTTGAAATAAAGCAATTTGTGATATTTGAAATATGTTTTCAAATCTAATGTCCACGGTGTGTAAAATTTAAGCATCGGTTGTTAAAGAGACCGGGGTCGGTAAGTGACATACTCTCTTTCAGTGCCGATACCACTTTAACCACTGTGTACCTGATGGAATATCGGAACGACAAAAAGATGGCTTGGAGGCGACCGCTGGATCGAAGAAGGCGAACGACGACGAAATGGCCTTGACCTTCGGGTCATAATTAAAATGACTAAAACGGGGCTACACCCTGACTAATTGAGGACGCACCTCATATAGGACACACTTCTTCGATACCATCTCTATTACTGTTGTGATTGATTTGGGTGCACACCCTTTTGATTATGGGAGTGTGTTCCGAGGTGGGCGGTAGTGGCTGCTATCCGTTACCACCGGTCCGGGAGTGCAACTGGTATAATCCCACCCTGGGCATTGCCTCGTGTGCCTTGTCATATTTATCCTATAAGAGCCCCTTATGATCTTGATTTAGCTTTACTTTCTATGGAGTGCCCTCTAATAACACCAGTGCAGTGAATTTACGGTACTGTATAGATTAAGATGCCTATAAACTGCGTAAGGGTAATATGGTAATCCCGATTATGCTATTTTCACTATATTTACTTTACTGAATAGGCATCACAATAATATCATGCTATTTTACATTTATTATTTCCGCGGATCCTTAGAGGATGGAAATCCCAAACATCCTCAAAGTTATTGTACATTTCAGTAAACACTTCATTTGAATTAATTCACCTATATGAGACTGTTGTCCCGACTCGTGTATTTTGTTTTATTCCTTACAAAATGCCCGGGTTAGACCGAGTATTTCAGCTTGTCGATATATCTGTTAGTGCTTGAGATTCGTTGGAGATCCAACCATTCATCCACCATGTCATATTCGGTTATGCCCATATTTGCCCATTACCGAATACTAGTATGATTCTATATTTATTCTTCCGATGTATCTATATCTAGTCTATACTCTGATATTATGTAAATGTAAAGGATTTTGTAATGTTGTATATATTTTCTTCCGCTATGAGATATTCTGTGTTCTGATTTTGTGATGATTTGTATTTCAACTTCATAAGCAATAACAAGCTGACCTTTTGAGCGGTTTGAGTTGGCTTAATTACCGACTTTAGGCGGTCAAAAAGCCAGGTCGTTACAGCGTGGTATCAGAGCTTTGGTTTATAAAAAGCTTAGCTTATGAGGTTGAAACACTCATTAGAGATGGAGTAGAAATACTCTAGAATGAGTGAAATCATTAAGGAATCATACCCGAGAGTGTGTATTTTGAAATAAAAATATTTTAAATAATTTTAAAGGATTTTTGAAAAAGGATTTCTATATATGAATAATTTAAAATTTTCGCCTTGTTTATAAAATTATCCTTGTTTAAACTCTTTCCCTTAAACCCATCCCTCGGCTGGATCGTTCCTAAGATAGAATTTCCGAATCTTAGTCTTGATCGTGCCTTATTCGGTCTTAGGAATTTTGAATTTATCACTTTTGATGTACCAATCCTCTCTTAATTCATTTAGCTTAGCCTTGATAAATCTTTTTGGGTTGGGCTTGTTCATTTGTGAAGATCCTAGTTTATATCCCAACCTGTCTCAAAAATCGAGTTAAATTAAAACGTGAGAATTTATAAGGCAACTTAAGTAAATAACTAAGTGAAAAAAATTGAAAAATCCTGGATCTTCCTTGATTTATTTAACTTATCTTTGGTAAAGTCCATTTGATTTTGTCATCCGTTCGAGAAGCTTCTAGCTTGTGATCCAATTTTGTGCGAGGCGAGTTAAAATAAGACATGCGAATTTAAAATAAAATTAGAATAAATAACTAAGAATCAAAACACTCGGTTGTATTTAAATCGAATGGTATTGAGTTTCATTGACTAAATATTTACAACTCATGAAGATATTGTAAAGGAAATCATATACTAATGAGACGTGTAAATTAAAATTTCCATGTTAATGGGTTATATGAGAATTATTAACTTTATATCAACAAGATTTCAATGATTAAACCATTTTGAGATTTTTAGGTTATATATAAACAAGTAAATTCGTAAATTTAGAACTTGGAAAAAAAAATAAAGCGACTTGGTTAAATTATTTATGATTAAAGGATAATAAGCTTCATAAGTTCAAAATAGAAATATTTAAGCAAGCAAGTTAAGATAGCAATTTGATACTTAAAGTGTATTCCTGGAACTTAAATTGTCTTATTAAATCTGGAATTCGGGATATCGACGTTTGTAAAATAATTCTAAATGGAACCTCTTAAGTATAAGTACACTTATGGTTTGGAAACTATGTGTATTCGGAACTTAAAGAAAAAACAATATGTATTCTCGGTCCCCGCCATCACCGAGGGTAAGCATAGCTTACAATTGAAATTATTTAAGTTGCTACTTCAGTTCGCTAAGCATGGTTGTTAGACTCTACATTTTTTTTCTCTATTTTCTTTGCTGGCCTATTGTTTGGTAAAGTCCTCAGATTGGGCTTCTGGCTTGCATGTCCCAATTTTGGGTTCAGTATGTTTTATATATTTTTATGTCACCTTAACTAATTTTGTTGATTGCCTCTCGGTAATATGTATACCTGTCCTCTCTTCCCGTCGAAAACTAAAGTATATATACATACACATATAAGACTGCCATGCTATATTTAGTGACTGGACAGTAAGTAAACCTGTATGTTTCATGTAAGAGAATGTTTACCACTAAGATATTAAAGAAGGAAAATGCATGCAATTTTAAAACAAATCAAGCAGCATGCATAATACTAAAAATCTTGTATAAGTTTAAAAACATTTTACGATTTTCCAAATAAAAGTGATAAAATTTTATATAAATAAATAAACGATTGTAATCGAAATACACAAAATAAGTAGCGGAGATACAAAATTTTCACTATTTACTTTACAATGAGTATGAAAGTAATGATTTAACCACTCTTAAATCTTGTTTCATTTTAGAAAAAATTTGTAATCCTAAAGGATTATTTTCGTAAATGGAATACTAAAAGATTTTAGCTGGTAATATGTAAGTTAGTTTAAGAATGTAATATTTAGAAGAAAAACGATTTTTTTGTAGTATATATTCAACCTATGGAATTTAGTGAAATTATGAGAGTAACATAAGTTACAGTTTAGAAGGATTACATGTTGTTTTGAGCTCCTACAATTTCATAAACTAACTTACACTTTAGTTTCCGGAATAAATTCTTATTTAAGAGATAAGCCAGAATGTATTCTTTTAGATTTCAAAACCAAGTCATATACAAGATGCGTTTCAAACTTATGGTTGTCTTATAAGCCAAACACAAGTTACCAGCACTATTTATAAATTTTAATTATATAGTGGCCTTAATGAGTTGGTTCCAAATAAAAGTTCTTTTAACATAAAGTTGTGAAAGAAACATGTCACTGCATTGCTTTAAGTGATAAAGTTTAAGATAAGATTTATTTTGTAGCAACATGAATTTCAAATTCTCCTTACAAGTGCTTGTTGTTCCTTTCACTGATGAAATACCAGGTTCGAGACATTGGAAATACGTAAATTCAGCAATGTGTGAGAATTTGAATTAAGCATTGGATGAATACATGACTATAATATTAAACATCTAGATAAATAATAGCAAATAGGTGTGAATAAATAATAGAATGTTAGCTTTTGGTTGTGTTATTTGTTAAACACTTAATTGAAGCAATTCGGTTAAGAATTTAAGAAGCTATAAATTTTCTTGAGAATGCTTAAAATCAATAACACAGTAGATTGCCAAAAGAAATCGAATGAATTGTTAGTTGTAAATATTAGCTTAAGAAAAAAATCTTTTAGAGAATATGTTTACTGAAAATCCATTTTGTTTTTTTTTCAAAAAATGTACATACTGTTGAAAATCTATTTAATAAAGAAGAGGGAAAGAAAAGGAAAACAAAACCATAATTTTACAAAGTTGAACCTTGGAAAGGATAAAAAGCAACTTTTATATATTATATCTTGTAGAACCTAAAATATGTGATTTGCTTGTTAATTTTACAAGTGAATACAAATGAGCCTGGCCTCTCATTCATTCCAATTACTGCTAGGTTTATAAAAAGTTTAACCATTTTGAAGTTCATAATGGTTAATTCAATTCCAAGATTTAGAAGGTGAAATATAAACAAATGCTAACTTGATAAGTGCAAGATTGAAAGAACCTAATTCAAAAGTAAATACATTTATGTTTATTTGAACTCAATTCTTATTGTTTCGAAGAAAGATATTCAACTTAAGGAAGTTATATTGACAGCAAGACAAAACGTGTGATGGTTAAAAAAAATTGATTTTGGAAATTTTAATTGAAATTGGATACACAAATTTAAATAGCATGAAATTTGTAAGTCAGTGAGAACTTTGCATTAAATCTCTTCATGAAAATGGGACTTGGACGCTTATTACAACAAAAGGAAATGTAAGCTTTGAGTAATTGAAAATGATGAATCGGAAAGTTTGGAATAGTAGCTTAAAATGAAATGAAGGTGGGAAGAGATATTAACTTCGCTGCAAATAGATTTTCATTACCCGGATTCAACCTTGTGCATATATACCCATTTTTCCCTGACATGGTAATGTATTGTACTAAGCATGTAGTAAGAATAGGAGAGCTGTCATTGGCAGTGGCCGCAGCAGTAGCTGCAGCACGATTGCTACCAGCAGTAGCGTTTGCTGCCGCCAGCAGCACCGCCAACGACTGTTGCTGAAAAAAAAGAGAGAGAGAAACCTGCAGTAAAAACTGCTGAAACTGAGGGCTGACTGCCAATAAGGCAGCAGCGCATTTAACCCAATGGGTAGGAAAAATAACTATGTATCCTTTCTTAGTTTGAATGCCTAAAGGTAAACATACGCTGAAATGTTTAAAAGAATGTATATTGTTGAAGAATGCAAGTTTACATTTGATATATGTTACATTTTGTGCTAATAGAAAGAAAAGCGAATATGTAAATGGAGTCAATCAAAACAATTTAACAAACTAAAGTCAAAATAATTTGATTATCTAATTAGGGTAATGTTGGAAACATGAACACGAGTATTTGAATGATAATGGTAAGCTTTATACATTATCTTGTTTTATTTTGTTAACATGCTTTGCCAAATTATGTATAAGCTGCCCATTTATTATGTATCCTCATATATATTTTGATTCTCACTACATGATTAGTGTTTTAGTAGGTTGCAAAGACCCGCATCGCTAGAGGAGCTCGCTTTCGCACTAAAAATGTAAACAAAAAATAAGCAAATACGCTTTAAAATGCTAAATAAGGTATGAATCTCGGTTTACATATCACATTTGGGTTGTTTTTCTTTTATTTCCCCTATATTGGGATGCCTCATCATGTAGACGGGATGTATATTGACTTTGTAAAATTTTCCGGGCAAGCCGTACAAAGGAGGTGCTGCCGAAATTTTCCATAAATTCCGAATTTTAGAATTTTTTTTGAGTTTTAAAAATCTATAACTTATTTTTCTCCCTAACAAGTTTAAACTAAATAAAGTACTTGTAACGTTATATGTGTCAACTTAGATTCATATGACGTTTCCTTTTTGAGGACGAAAAGCGCTAAGTGGGGGAGGCTGTAACGAACCGGTAATTTTTACATTTTAGATGTATATTAAATTAAGATGTGCCGTTAAAATAGATATTTATATCTGGGTTTTGACATAAAAATTTGGAAATATTATCTATTTGAACCTAGTTAAATTTACTTTTTATTCCTTTCACAAGTTATCCTCAATATGAATCTTGCAATTTGATTTAAGGAGTAAATTAATTCACTTAAACTTTGAAATATGATTTGTAATTCAATTTGAAAAGAAAAAAAAACAAGGAGAGAAGATCTAGTTTAATTCAACTCCAGATATGGATTTGGTTTTTATTTGATAGGATAAGTTTCGATTTCGAGTAGAACGTAAATTAACTTCTGAATTCAATTGTTTAAGATGCGTTTAACATGAAGAACTGAATTGCAAAGAAAAATTAAACATGCTCTCGTATTCATGATAATTTAATCTATCATTTAGGACCGTTAAAATTTGTAAACAACGCTATTCATCTGCAAGTAACGTTCAAAGCAATTGCTGAAATTTAAAAATGTATTGCAACATTGTTTGAGTGCTTCATTCAAAACCTCTTACCCGCTCAGCCCACCGTTTAGTTTAGCCAAAAACTGAAAATATCTTGTCAAAGACATGGTAACAAATGAAAATCTAGCTTGTCAGTAATCCAAGTATTGCATAACACTGTACTGGATTCACAAATCTCCTTCTGTCAGTTTCAAATATTTTGCAACAGTACATTAAGATTTTTGAAATCGTCTTGCGCATAGGAATCACACCTCGCGTCTGTCTTCTTCTGTTACCTGCTTCTAGCTCCAATATTATAAAATGGAATAACTTCTTCCTTCCCGTCCCTCATCTACTACTCTCTGCGTTCACTGTTAAATAAAAAGAGGAAAGCACATAACCAATTTAAAAGCCACTACTTTTTTCTCCTTTATCATCGTTATACCTTCCACTCCTTCAATTTCTTACTACCGCTACTTCTTCAAATAATGTTCTTCCCAAACCAAAGTCGTATCCTTCTAAGAATCGAAATAGGAAACCCATCTCAAAAATCAATGCACCTCCTTCGGACCAACTCGCACCCACCAGCGAGGAAATCGAGGTGCCCTTCTGCTCCCGCATCCGCTGCTCTACCCTGTGAGATCCACTAACCAGAAGAGGGGATGAGCATGGTTGAACCATGAGCATATCGTAAGTCACCGAGACCACCGCAGTCGCGCCTCAAGGCCGCATACCCACCGCAACTGACTATATAGACCCTACTTCATTGGTTCGAACTCCTCCCTCCACTCTCGAATCTGGAACCTGAGACTCCACTCCCGCTTGAACTCTTTTGTGGTCGCAAATCTGAAGAACCAACGACCACTGGATCCCAACAATCTCGGCTGAACCTCGCAGCAAGGACAACATACCCTAGAACCAACTGGCTACTAACTTACATGAAGCACTTCTAGTGTTTGATGTAATGCCCGTGAGAAGGGTGCGCTCACTGATATGATAAATAAAGGTCAATGACGCGGGCATTCGAGTTGAACGGTTGGAATCATTATTAACATGCGGAGCAGCAATCGATGCCTTTTGCTCAGGGCACCCCTTTGGTATAATTTCTCTTTTACTAAGACAAATATATTTAATATACTTGTGTAATTCAGATGGTAATTTGAAATAATCATCGTTTAGGAATGGTAGTACTTGAGGGTTGGGTCGAATGGTGATTCGTACACCTCCAATTTGACATTCATACATACATATGTATATTGAATTTGTTGGAAGTGTATTCCTCGTTTGGCTGTCAAGCTTCACTTGCAAATTTCTGTGTCAATTTTGCATTCAACTCCGAACCTCGAAAGGTGAGCTTTCCCTCACTCACAGACTGACATTTTCATTAAGTGAATTAAAGATTTGAAATGTTGAATGAAATGTTAGGGTGCTCTAGATTTGGTTTCTTTGTGGTTGTGCACATACGACACACACTATTTTCATACGACACTATGGATGTATGCTTTCTATGCTATGTTATATTCTCATCATGCAAGTTCCCCCTTGATTAGCAACCATTTTGGGTTGAAATGATACATACCCGAACCCCTTTTGTATTCGAATCGATTTGGGATACGGGTTGAAATGATATATACCCGGGATTCGAATATTTTAAAGAACGGATTGAAAAGATAAATATTTGTATCACTTGACCATAGGGTAGAAAATTTTATATGGACACCGTGGTTGTAACACCCCACCTCCGCTAGGGTCACTCACAAAGGGAATGCACTAGGTTTGGTGAAGCATTATCGAGGTAAACATGCACAGAAATATTACAAGATAGAACATATATAAAACAGCGGAAGTAAAACAAATTTCATTACCTTATAAAATAAGGTCTAAAACCTTTTACATCAGAATACATCAAAACCTGTCTTGCAATAGTAAAGAAGCATAAAACCTTTTCATAAATTATTCCCCAAAATAAAGCGGTGAAGCAGCCATAGCCAAGAGAAGACCAAGTTATACATGATGACCTTCAAGTATAAGAGGTCCGAACTAAACAACATCATTTCCTCCCTGAAAACCTGAGGGGGGGGGGGGACGGAAGACAAAGAAGAGAAACAAAACGGGGTCAGTCATAAAGACTGGTAAGTCCTATCTACTTCCAGTATAAAAACAGGTAAAGGTAACATGACATGCATAAACTGAAAGTAAACATAAGGATGACGACAAGATAGATAAGCTAAACCAAGATGACTAGATGAACTATTGTAGCATGATAAACTAAGGTATCATGATAAACTACAGTGTCAAGATAAATCAAGGTATCACATCGTCAGGTTTCTATCAAGTATACTATCCCAAGGTATCTATCATGTATAACATCCCACGGTATTTACCATGTATATTTGCTCTGTACCTCTCGTACTAGTATCCCATCCCGCGTCATGTGTTAACTATGAAGGTCCCTTGCCCAATGTCATGTAATGGTCCATGTCAACCTAATATATAGCATATGTAGGTTTTCCCAACTCGTATGTTTCTTCCATGTATAAGTTCAGTCCTTTGCCGTAGGCCGTACGGGCTTTCCCATGTAAATCTATACCACCTCAATGTAGTACCATTTTATCCTTGAAGTTGTTTTGGACTGCTACCCTTGATCTGGTTATGTTTTCTTACCATGAACTATCGCGTGTCCACTTAGGATTTATGCCACCTAGACCACTAGGGATTATGCTACCTAATGAATGTTTCCGTGTCTCGGTTTGGGTTCAAGCCACCTAGGGCCACTAGGGATTATGCCACCCGTCAACCACACCCTTTCCCCCAGGTATGTATCATGAATCGTTTTCCATGTCTAGACGCAGATGTACCTCAATGTGCCATCCGAGTTCCGTGCCAGGGCAAATCAAGAAATACGGAACTCGGTCGGGAGATTTAAGTCATCTGCCGATGCAGATATCAAGGTCTGATTTTTTTTATCCGTGGCTATGGTCCCACGTGACCCCTCCCTCAACTTCTGAAAGGCAATCCAAGAAAAATCGTGTATGAGAACTACATCCCGGCCCCACTATAGCCCCACTTTCCTATTGGCCAACCTCACCCATAACTCGATAGCAAGTATATGGTCTGTTGGGAGTTCTCTGCCTTTCCGTACGTACACGATTGACTAAAGATGGTAGGTAGTCGACGACGCGCTATCCAGGGCAAAAATCAAGTATCGTCGACTCCACGCTAATCCATCCCCGTCTTTAGGTTGCTCGCACAGCAACCAAGGCATACTCGTGGCTCTTCTACCGCAGACCTTAACCTCTGTGAGGCCAGGTTTCATGGACCATCTGCCACCTCACAGAGGGATACCAAGAGTACCCTCACGTCCCCCCTGAAGCAAATGCTTCTTCACCCAGTTCGTTAGAGCCTTTATCTAAGTCAGATAATTTGCTCCTCCTCGTGTGTTTAAGCGATGACCTACTGTATCGGGTTACTCATCTATCTGTGAACTGGTCCAATTCCCTTGGCTAAGTACTTAGTTTCCTAAACTAAGGTTTACCACTTAGTTTCCTTTCCCGTTATCCTTGTTAATCCCGGTTTTCCACCTAGTCCCCTGAACTAGGGTTTTGTCTAATGGGTTAAGTATTGTCATTTAAGTTCATGACTTAACCTGCCTACGAATCATGTCAAGATTTGGCTAAGTATTCAAGTCCAAGACCTAGCCCTACAAGTCGGTTAAGTATACCAAGAAGCTCATGACTTAACCCTATTCAATTATCAAGTCAAATTGGTTAAGTATTTGTTTATCTTAACCCTATCGGATTATCGTGTTAGATTGGTTAAGCATAGATTATCTTAACCTCATCGGATTATCGAATCAGATTGGTAAAGTATAGGTTAACTTAACCCCATCCACTAATCGTATTATAATGGTTAGGTATATTTAAACGGTATTGTGACTTAACCCTATCAAGTTCCCATATTAGATTGGTTAAGTATGGTTTCTTAACCTCATCAAATCATCATGTATAATTGGTTGAGTATAAGTTACTTAACCTCATTGAATTACCAAGTTTAGATTGGTAAGGTGTTTAACTTAACCCCATCGAATTACCGTGTTTAGATTGGTTAAGTGTAAGTTACTTAACTTCATCTAATTGCCGTGTTTAGATTAGTTAAGTGTAGGTTACTTAACCCCATCTAATTACCGTGTTTAGATTAGTTAAGTATAGATTAGTTAACCCCATCTAATTACCGTGTTTAGATTAGTTAAGTATAGATTACTTAACCCTATCTAATTACCGTGTTTAGATTAGTTAAGTATAGATTACTTAACCCTATCTAATTACCAAGTCGGATTAGTTAAGTGTAAATTACTTAACCCCATCCCCTAATTGTCTTGTTTGGTTAAGTGTCATTAAGAAATCAAGTCCGGTTCCACTTAACCTACCCATTCGTGTCATATCGGTTAAGTGTCATTAGTCAAAATTACTTAACCTTTTCATGTGGCATTAATTAGATTAATGCACCCAACCTCTCACATTAGACTTTGTTGTGGTTACTAGTTAAGCCGGGCGGGTCTGGGTAGCTTTACACCACAACCTAGTCTAACCTCGGGTTTTAAGTGCTATATGACCAACTACTCACATTGGGTCCTATTGTTTGTAGCCACTAGTTAAGCCGGGCGGGTCCGGGTAGATTTATGCTACAAACTCAACCCAACCTCGAGTTGGCCACTTTCATGTTTGGTCTAGTGTCATATTACACTTACAACCCATACGTGTCTAGCTTCAAGTCCCATGTTTACCCCACATGTCATGTCCACATTTAGGTGTATCATGAGTGCCATGTTTTCATGAAATCCCATGTCAAATTATCATGTCATAATCACGCGCGTCTAACCTACCCCAAATCGTATTTCCAACCCAAGTAAAAGCGAGTCAACATAGTAAGGACACTATGCTACATATTGGCCTCAAAACATGCACGATGTCAAAAAGGGATTGGCCACAAACAGGCGTGGTATCATAAGGGGTTTGGCCTCAAAATATGCATAGCATCATAAGGTGTTTTTGGCCTCAAACATGCATAATGTCACAACGGGATTAGCCACAAACATGCATGATATCATAAGGGGTTTGGGTTCATCTACATGCATAACCCCAAAGTCAAGTCTTTGCCGATGTTTCACAAGTCAAATGGTTCCCAAAGGTTCATGCTAACATTCCATAGATAAAGATTCAAACTTGCAAGATAAACTAGGTTAAACATAACATGAGTGGCATGATTAAGTCGTTAAAACTTAGCCCAAGGTCATAGATCAATGAAAAGGAGCAAAATTAGGTCCACATAGGCTAGCATACTTATGTTTCATCGCATTTTATTCCATGTCACATTAGAACCACCATTAGAATCTACAAGTAGCTAGAACTTACATAGCGAGGCTTAGGGAAGGATCATGCATCGTCTTGACGAAGAAAGGTGGCTCCTTTGTTGAAGAATCATCATGAAATTTGCGTAGCAACGTTGATCCACTCCCTTGATTTGATGTAGCAAGCTAGCACCTTTGATTCGGATCCGATTTGAATGCATAAGCTCTTGGAGTTGGAGATGGAGGCCATGATCAAGATGGATTTTGGCAGCACTTAGTTGCTAGAATGATTTTTAGTGATTTAGGTTAGGTCCTAGGGTGTTTTTATAGAGATTAGGAGTAGTTTAGGCCATAGGATAAACCCTAGGATAGATCTGAGCCTTTAAAATCCGTCACAAGCCTCCAAAGATGTCTTGAGGAACAAGTCAGGTGCACCCAGGCCAAACTGGCCGACCACCCAAGTCGACACCACCTGGGGTGTGTCGACTCCCAAGTCGACTCCCCAGTCGACTTGGGGGTGGCGGGAATTTTTCCCGCCTGTTCTACTTGGCTGAATTTGAATTCTGAATTCAAATTTGAATTCTGAATTCAAATTTGAACTGTTTTTGAACTTGAAATCTTCTGAAAACTTTGACGGGCCATAACTTGGTCATACGGACTCCGATTTTCGAAAACTCGGACTCTCTTTCGCGTATTTTTCCGAGACGAATGCAATGGCACAACCCGTTTCCCTTGATTCAGATTTTATCATTTAAATTCTGCCTTGATTCTTGTCTTAGCATGTTGTAAAAATCCGGGTTGTTACATTCTCCCCAACTTAAAAGGATTTCGTCCCCGAAATATCCAAGTTAGGAAGAACGTATCCTACCATCCATCATCCATCTACTCAAAACATCATCCACAGGCAACCATGGTCCTTAAAAGACTCCTAATGCTTTATGGACACATGCAGAAAATGTGTGTATATGTTCCTTAGCAAATGCTAATGATCAGGCCTGAATGATCTTTCTACTGCAAAATATGTTCAGTGCCATGAGTCCAACATGTATGCAAATAGTCCTAGTCATATAAACACTATATGTGTGCACAAACATTCATTCATATGCAACATCCGCATGACAACACATTCAATTTCATCCACAAACAAGTATAAATACTCGTGCATATGCAACATGAAACGTGACCGCGTCAATCTAGTATCTAATGTGTATTCGTGCATCCACGAGCAACCACTTGCAACCATTTGCAACCATATCAATCATAACATGTTTCAAATACATGTTTACATCCATAGAGTTCTATATAAGGTTCCCAAGATAAGATCGAGGAGATAAACAAGACAAACTCCTTACGGGGTTTGTAGCAGAAACAGGACCGAGAGGATATCCACCAAGCGATAGTATGCAAGTAAGCTCTACAGGTGAACCAAGGATCAACGATATACTCTTAAAAAGAGACATGATGCGCGCGTCTAAGCCGCATTTCCATGAGC
This sequence comes from Allium sativum, assembly GCA_030737875.1. Lineage (NCBI taxonomy): Eukaryota > Viridiplantae > Streptophyta > Magnoliopsida > Asparagales > Amaryllidaceae > Allium > Allium sativum. Next base: position 747,063,620 of record CM060921.1, read on the forward strand.
TTAATTCCATTGTTCCCTGACCGCCTTTAACTTCATGATTTCGTAGCACCTTGATTCCTATTTCCAAGGTATGAGTCGGAACTCGTTTCACTGTCGCCTCTCGTTCCTTTTTCACTTATTCTTTCCTAGAATACTTGGCTCAACCATAACTGCATACTCATGGTTTCATGCAAGCTTTCCAACAATTCACTAGCGAATCTTGGATCTCGTTTACCTACTAAGAGGTATTCCACGCAGAAGAACTTTCCCTTGAAAACAACCGATGCCAGCCATGTTGCCCCGTGTACTTACTAGAGTGATTCCTACAGCCCATGCTTAAGAAGAATGAACCATCCGCCTTATTGGCGAACATTACTCGATCGGATCAGAGATTTCCGATAAATGCATCAAGAGTTCTAGGTAACTAACCATGACAAAACCCAAAAGGCTATACGAGACTTTGAGGGTATTACCAAGGCAAGTTAAGAGTTTAACTACCCTCCTTTCAAAACCGAGAATGGCATCCCTTACTGGATAACCACTTCATCCCTAGAATCCATCCATAGCGCAGCAATAGAAGCATTGCTTCTAATCTCAACACTTGGCATTTACACTCTCAATTTCAAACAAGTTATGAATAAATGGACCGATCCTCCAACAGGATTTGAGACAAAAATGGGATCCTCTACCATGCTAGTACTAAGGTGCAGAGACTCAACTATCGAAGTAGACTTAAATGATGCGATGATCAAGACAAAGTCTAGACGGGATGATAGAAAAGAAAGGCTACACCTTCAACAGAAACGGTACCATCCCTCTTAGGTACGCTAGAAATGAGAGCATACTATTGCCCTCTCGATGATCTTGTCCTCGTCCCATAACACTTAACTATGCGTCCCGTTTTACCATGCCAAAGATACTCTCTCGTCATGGGTTTTATTGTTCACCTTTTTCCCTCCTTTGTGGATTAAGCCATACCAACGAGTTGCTTATCCTTAAGCTTGTATCCTTTATCCTCTTTCTTACTATCCTTTCTTTCAACACGGTAACAGGTCTCTCGAGAACTCCCTCCGTCGTATGGAAAACACTTACGTAACTAGACAAGGATTAGTCGCAGTTAAAACTACTGTGACTACAGATGGAGGAAAGAAAGGAAAAGAGGTTCGATCAAGGAAGCAAAGGATAGTGCTAATGGCCTTTGGGGAATAGACTTTTAAAACAAAATTTTCTTGAAAAATGCTTCTTTGTAAATGGTTTTTCAAATAGTTTTCAGAAGGTTTTAAAAACTTTTGCCCAGTCTGGTAACCTTCTTCTCTGATACCAAATGTAACACCCCACCTCCGCTAGGTTCACTCACAAAGGGAATGCACTAGGTTTGGTGAAGCATTATCGAGGTAAACATGCACAGAAATATTACAAGACAGAACATATATAAAACAGCGGAAGTAAAACAAATTTCATTACCTTATAAAATAAGGTCTAAAACCTTTTACATCAGAATACATCAAAACCTGTCTTGCAATAGTAAAGAAGCATAAAACCTTTTCATAAATTATTCCCCAAAATAAAGCGGTGAAGCAGCCCTAGCCAAGAGAAGACCAAGCTATACATGATGACCTTCAAGTATAAGAGGTACGAACTAAACAACATCATTTCCTCCCTGAAAACCTGGGGGGAGGGGGGGGGGGAACGGAAGACAAAGAAGCGAAACAAAACGGGGTCAGTCATAAAGACTGGTAAGTCCTATCTACTTCCAGTATAAAAACAGGTAAAGGTAACATGACATGCATAAACTGAAAGTAAACAAAAGGATGACGACAAGATAGATAAGCTAAACCAAGATAACTGGATGAACTACTGTAGCAAGATAAACTAAGGTATCATGATAAACTACAGTGTCAAGATAAATCAAGGTATCACATCGTCAGGTTTCTATCAAGTATACTATCCCAAGGTATCTATCATGTATAACATCCCACGGTATTTACCATGTATATTTGCTCTACACCTCTCGTACTAGTATCCCATCCCGCGTCATGTGTTAACTATGAAGGTCCCTTGCCCAATGTCATGTAATGGTCCATGTCAACCTAATAGATAGCGTATGTAGGTTTTCCCAACTCGTATGTTTCTTCCATGTATAAGTTCAGTCCTTTGCCGTAGGCCGTACGGGCTTTCCCATGTAAATCTATACTACCTCAACGTAGTACCATTTTATCCTTGAAGTTGTTTTGGACTGCTACCCTTGATCTGGTTATGTTTTCTTACCATGAACTATCGCGTGTCCACTTAGGATTTATGCCACCTAGGACCACTAGGGATTATGCTACCTAATGAACGTTTCCGTGTCTCGGTTTGGGTTCAAGCCACCTAGGGCCACTAGGGATTATGCCAACCGTCAACCACGCCCTTTACCCCACGTATGTATCGTGAATCGTTTTCCATGTCTAGACGCATATGTACCTCAATGTGCCATCCGAGTTCCGTGCCAGGGCAAATCAAGAAATATGGAACTCGGTCGGGAGCTTTAAGTCATCTGCCGATGCAGATATCAAGGTCTGATTTTTTTTTCTATCTGTGGCTATGGTCCCACGTGACCCCTCCCTCAACTACTGAAAGGCAATCCAAGAAAAATCATGTATGAGAATTACATCCCGGCCCCACTATAGCCCCACTTTCCTATTGGCCAACCTCACCCATAACTCGATAGCAAGTATATTGTCTGTTGGGAGTTCTCTGCCTTTCCGTACGTACACGATTGACTAAAGAAGGTAGGTAGTCGACGACGCGCTATCCAGGGCAAAAATCAAGTATCGTCGACTCCACGCTAATCCATCCCCGTCTTTAGGTTGCTCGCACAGCAACCAAGGCATACCCTTGGCTCTTCTACCGCAGACCTTAACCTCTGTGAGGCCAGGTTTCATGGACCATCTGCCACCTCACAGAGGGATACCAAGAGTACCCTCACGCCCCCTCCGAAGCTAATGCTTCGTCACCCAGTTCGTTGGAGCCTTTATCTAAGTCAGATAATTTGCTCCTCCTCGTGTGTTTAAGCGATGACCTACCGTATCGGGTTACTCATCTATCTGTGAACTGGTCCAATTCCCTTGACTAAGAATTATTACTTAGTTTCCAAAACTAAGGTTTACCACTTAGTTTCCTTTCCCGTTATCCTTGTTAATCCCGGTTTTCCACCAAGTCCCCTGAACTAGGGTTTTGTCTAATGGGTTAAGTATTGTCATTTAAGTTCATGACTTAACCTGCCTACGAATCATGTCAAGATTTGGCTAAGTATTCAAGTCCAAGACCTAGCCCTACAAGTTGGTTAAGTATACCAAGAAGCTCATGACTTAACCCTATTCAATCATCAAGTCAAATTGGTTAAGTATTTGTTTATCTTAACCCTATCGGATTATTGTGTTAGATTGGTTAAACATAGATTATCTTAACCTCATCGGATTATCGAGTCGGATTGGTTAAGTATAGGTTAACTTAACCCCATCCACTAATCGTATTATAATGGTTAAGTATATTTAAACGGTCTTGTGACTTAACCCTATCAAGTTCTCATATTAGATTGGTTAAGTATGGTTGCTTAACCTCATCAAATCATCATGTATAATTGGTTGAGTATAAGTTACTTCACCTCATTGAATTACCAAGTTTAGATTGGTTAGGTGTTTAACTTAACCCCATCGAATTACCGTGTTTAGATTGGTTAAGTGTAAGTTACTTAACTTCATCTAATTGTCGTGTTTAGATTAGTTAAGTGTAGGTTACTTAACCCCATCTAATTACCGTGTTTAGATTAGTTAAGTATAGATTAGTTAACCCCATCTAATTACCGTGTTTAGATTAGTTAAGTATAGATTACTTAACCCTATCTAATTACCGTGTTTAGATTAGTTAAGTATAGATTACTTAACCCTATCTAATTACCAAGTCGGATTAGTTAAGTGTAAATTACTTAACCTCATCCCCTAATTGTCTTGTTTGGTTAAGTGTCATTAAGAAATCAAGTCTGGTTCCACTTAACCTACCCATTCGTGTCATATCGGTTAAGTGTCATTAGTCAAAATTACTTAACCTTTTCATGTGGCATTAATTAGATTAATGCACACCAACCTCTCACATCAGACTTTGTTGTGGTTACTAGTTAAGCCGGGCGGGTCCGGATAGCTTTACACCACAACCTAGTCTAACCTCGGGTTTTAAGTGCTATATGACCAACTACTCACATTGGGTCCTATTGTTTGTAGCCACTAGTTAAGCCGGGCGGGTCCGGGTAGATTTATGCTACAAACTCAACCCAACCTCGAGTTGGCCACTTTCATGTTTGGTCTAGTGTCATATTACACTTACAACCCATACGTGTCTAGCTTCAAGTCCCATGTTTACCCCACATGTCATGTCCAAATTTAGGTGTATCATGAGTGCAATATTTTCATGAAATCCCATGTCAAACTATCTTGTCATAATCACGCGCGTCTAACCTACCCCAAATCGTGTTTCCAACCCAAGTAAAAGCGAGTCAACATAGTAAGGACACTATGCTACATATTGGCCTCAAAACATGCACGATGTCAAAAAGGGATTGGCCACAAACATGCGTGGTATCATAAGGGGTTTGGCCTCAAAATATGCATAGCATCATAAGGGGTTTTTGGCCTCAAACATGCATAATGTCACAACGGGATTAGCTACAAACGTGCATGATATCATAAGGGGGTTTGGGTTCATCTACATGCATAAGCCCCAAAGTCAAGTCTTTGCCAATGTTTCACAAGTCAAATGGTTCCCAAAGGTTCATGCTAACATTCCATAGATAAAGATTCAAACTTGCAAGATAAACTAGGTAAAACATAACATGAGTGGCATGATTAAGTCGCTAAAACTTAGCCCAAGGTCATAGATCATTGAAAAGGGGAAAAATTAGGTCCACATAGGCTAGCATACTTATGTTTCATCGCATTTTATTCCATGTCACATTAGAACCACCGTTAGAATCTACAAGTAGCTAGAACTTACATAGCGAGGCTTAGGGAAGGATCATGCATCGTCTTGACGAAGAAAGGTGGCTCCTTTGTCGAAGAATCGTCATGAAATTTGCGTAGCAACGTTGATCCACTCCCTTGATTTGATGTAGCAAGCTAGCACCTTTGCTTCAGATCCGATTTGAATGCATAAGCTCTTAGAGTTGGAGATGGAGGCCATGATCAAGATGGATTTTGGCAGCACTTAGTTGCTAGAATGATTTTTAGTTATTTAGGTTAGGTCCTAGGGTGTTTTTATAGAGATTAGGAGTAGTTTAGGCCATAGGATAAACCCTAGGATAGATCTGAGCCTTTAAAATCCGTCAGAAGCCTCCAAACATGTCTTGAGGAACAAGTCAGGTGCACCCAGGCCAAACTGCCCGACCACCCAAGTCGACAGGGGTGTCGACTGGGCAGTCGACACCACCTGGGGTGTGTCGACTCCCAAGTCGACTCCCCAGTCGACTTGGGGGTGGCGGGAATTTTTCCCGCCTGTTCTACTTGGCTGAATTTGAATTCTGAATTCAAATTTGAACTGTTTTTGAACTTGAAATCTTCTGAAAACTTTGACGGGCCATAACTTGGTCATACGGACTCCGATTTTCGAAAACTCGGACTCTCTTTCGCGTATTTTTCCGAGACGAATGCAATGGCACAGCCCGTTTCCCTTGATTCAGATTTTATCATTTAAATTCTTCCTTGATTCTTGTCTTAGCATGTTGTAAAAATCCTGGTTGTTACAGTGGTCAATAAAATAAAGTATTTTAAAATCTTTTATCGATTCTATAAGTAGAAATTTTAAAGGTAATCTCTATATAGCATAAAGAAAGTTTAAAGTAAATTTTGTTTAAGTTTACTTGAATCTTACACGAATCTAATTTGTATGAAAAATAAGTTTAAAATGATTTTTGCAAGTTAGTACTTAATTTTTATTTTATTTAAATAAACTCTTCATACTTTTACTCACATAATGAATTTAGCAATATGACGATTTTGAATTAGACGATTTAATGTAAGAGACTTGCAAAGATCTGATAAATATTTTCAAAATTAATTTTATTATACGATGTTTCAAAGGGATTTTTCCATGTGAATGCATACAAAGGATTTCGATCCATAGCCAACGCTAAAGTGGTTTGAGAATTTATAATATGAATATGTGAATTTCGAGGGAAACAATGATTTAAGAATCATTTTAACCATGAAGTATTAGGATCGAACCAAATCAAAAGAATTGGATTTTAACATGAATTCTAGTCGAGAAGAAAATTTTAAGACATGGATTTAGAAATGGATTGGATTTATATTACTCATTTGAACTATGAATTTATAAAAGTAATTTTCCGCATTATTTAGTTTTATAATTCTTTATAAAATGATTTGATTTCTTTAACCATATAAATTTAGAATGGTTTCCAAAAACATATATATGTTTTACATTACTTTAAATTTAATATACATACACTACTTTCAAAACTTAACTTTTCTAAATATATTTATTTTATTTTATCTTATTTTGAATAAACCTGAGGTCCAATCCAGTCTAATGAAACCAAGGGTGAATGTCGGTTCATAAATCCTAATCGAACCATTTGTAAATGATTTGGGATAATTGATTTTTGGGGCAAGACTTGAAATAAATAATTTGTGATATTTGAAATATGTTTTCAAATCTAATGGCCACGGTGTGAAAAATGTAAGCGTCGGTTGTTAAAGAGACATGAGTCGGTAAGTGGCATACTCTCTGTCAGTGCCGATACCACTTTAACAACTGTGTACGTGACGGAGTATCGGAACGACAACAAGATGGCTTGGAGGCGACCAATGGATCGAAGAAGGCGAACTACGACGAAATGGCCTTGACCTTCGGGTCATAATTAAAATGACTAAAACAGGAGCTATACCGTGACTAATTGAGGTCGCACCTCATACCGGACATGCTTCTTCGATACCATCTCTATTACTGTTGTGATTGATTTGGGTGCGCACCCGTTTGATTATGGGAGTGTGTTCCGAGGTGGGCGGTAGTGGCTGCTATGCGTTACCACCGGTCCGTGAGTGCAATTGGTAGAATCCTATCCAGGGAATTGCCTCGTGTTCCTTGTCATATTTATCCTATACGAGCCCTCTATTTTGATTTAGCGTTGCTTTCTATGGAGTGCCCTCTGATAACACCAGTGCGGTGAATTTACGGTACTGCATAGACTGTGATGCCTATAAATTGTGTAAGGGTAATATGGTAATCCCGCTTATGCTATTTTCAGAATATTACTATACTGAATAGACATTACAATAATAGCGTACTATTTTACATTTATTATTTCCACGGATCCTTAGAGGACGGAAATCCCAAACATCCTCTAAGTTATTGTACATTTTAGTACACACTTCATTTGAATTAATTCACCTATGTGAGACTGTTAGTCCTGACTCGTGTATTTTGTTTAATTCCTTGCAAAATGCCCGGGTCAGACTGAGTATTTCAGCTTGTAGATATATCTGTTAGAGCTTAAGAATCGTTGGAGATCCAGTCGTTCATCCACCATGTCATATTTGGTTATGCCCTAATTTGCCCACTACCGAATACTAGTATGATTCTATATTTATTCTTCCGCCATATCTATACTTAGTTTGTACTCTGGTATTATGTAAATGTAAAAGATTTTGTAATGTTGTATATATTTTCTTCCGCTGTGAGATATTCTGTATTCTGATTCTGTGATGATTTGTATTTCAACTTCATAAGCAATAACAATCTGACCTTTTGAGCGGTTTGAGTTGGCTTAATTATCGACTTGAGGCGGTTAAAAAGCCAGGTCATTACATCGATCAACGAAATCAGATCACACTTGTCCCAATTTGTAGATCTCACTTAGCTTGAAAAAAATGGTGTTGGAGATTTATCAAATTGTTGCGTGGATTGTTCGAAAAGAGGAGGAGAAGAATTGAAGCTTTTCGCCGTCGAAGAACTGGAGAGGGAGGCGAGTTTGACCACGATTTAAATTTTTTAGGGTTTGACCAGGTTGGATTGGAGATTTATATATATATATATATATATATATATATATAATTTTATTCTTTTAATTCATTTTAAAACTCAACCTCGTTACGAACTCCAAATCAAACCAAACGAATGTCGCCCTAGCTAATTACCGCTATTCCGAACACAATGGGATAGGTTTCGTAAACCCATTCAACTGTTTCAGTCAGTCATTCTTCAAATTAAAATATAAAACATTCAATTTTAGATTTGAAAGTACATTTTAATTTGCCGGGGCCACATACTGACTCTTGAAATTCCAGAAAAATTATTTCTAGCTTCGTATTGACGATACGGTCCTAACAAAACTAATTTCATCAAATTTCGAGACCGTTTGAAAAATGGCCATTTTATGGTCGATCCAAATTGACTGAAATTGTCAAAACACGTTTAATTTCGCCACGTGTAATAACCCGGAAATCTGAGCCAATTAAATTTTTTTATTTTGGCAATTTTAGCGAATTTTTATTATTTAAAATGAATTATCTTAAATAATAATGACGAGAAATTTATTTTGAATAGAAATAGAATGAATATATTTATTTGAATCGGCGATAGAATATAAATATTTTATTTAAAATATAAAAGGAATTGAAAATGGCGCGGTAGTTCGAAAAATCGATTTCAAATTTCAAATGAATGTACAGGATTCAAAATAAACCGGAATTGGGCAAAACCAAAAATATTTGAATCTATTTTAAAATATCTTTCCAATGAATCCAAAAAATTGAAATTACGTAGCGGGGATAAAAAGTTACACCCAGTTGAAAATTCAGAATAATCGGTATGGAATTCTGGCCCTTAAAAATGGAAATTTTGCAAACGACCTTTATTTTCGACGAAAACACTTTTGTTGGGTCCGTGATGTCAAATTATTGCTAGGTTTCAAAATTCATAATTTTCTGAATCAATGTGTGAGCGTGGCGAAGTTAAACGTGTTTTAACACTTTCAGTTAAATTAGATCGACCAGAAAAAGGCCATTTTTCAAACGGACTCAGAATTTGACGAAATTAGTTTTGTTAGGACCGTATCATCAATACGAAGCTAGAAATAATTTTTCTGAAATTTTTAGAGTCCGTGTGTGGCCCCGGTAAATTGAAATGTACGTTCAAAACAAAATATACAGTTTTATATTTTGAATTTGATAAAAATTGATCGAAACAGTCAAATTGGCTTGTGAAACATATCCCATTGCATTTGGAATAGGGGTAGTTAGCTAGGGGCGACAGTCGTTGGATTGGATTTGGGGTTCGAATGAAAACCCGCCTTTTTAGAGAATAAAACGAAAATAATATATATATATATATATATATATATATTATACCCCTCTCCTCATACCCCCTTTTCCACTTCAGCCCCCCCCACCCCCCCGCCGTTCGAAAAAAAAAGGAAAAGAAAAAAAAAGCGATCGACGCCCTTCCCCAGACCTAACCGCCAACGCCGGACCCCCCCCCTTTGGCGATCGACGGTGAGACCAACCCCCCCTCCCCTCTTGCCGCACCTCCTCTCTCCTCTTCCACCGCCTACAGGCCCTGTCGAACCCCCAAAAACCCCCAATGCGAGAAACCTCCGCGCCCTGACCCCTGGAACCCGCCACCACCTGCCGTGATGCCTCCGACCTCGCGAGGCTTCGGAGCTCCATCCCCCTCCTGCGCTGAAAAAAAAAACAGTAAGTATTTTATTTTATTTAAAGCATTGTTTTTCTATGATAATCCTTTATGTGAAATAGTTTAAAATCAAAAATAGGTTCTTTATATATGTAATGGCATGGCAATGATGTTGAGATTTTTAAATCGGTAATGATGAGATTTTTAAAAAGAAAAAGAAGTTATCTTTAGTTTTGCAAAGAGATGATTTTTAGTATGTATGAAAATTAGATTTCTTTGATGTGGGAAATATGATTTCTAAGTTAAGCAAAGTTTAGATTTTTTTCTAATTAAAAAGATTAGATTTTTGAATAATAAAAGATTTGATCTTTAACTACGAAAAGCTTAGATTTTTAATATACTAAAGATTAGATTTTTATCTATGAGAAGTGACGACAAAAATATGATATTTATATTATAGAAAGAATAAAAATATGATTTTTATATTATAGAAAGAATAAAAATATGATTTTTATATATGGAAAAGCGATATAAAAATGAGTTAAAAATAGTATTTTTAACATAAACGGTGTTGAATAGATTTCGTGGAAAACACGGTGAAGGACACCACGAGCGAGATAGGAGTAAAATTCAAACCGTTCAGAAATAAAGACAGGAGGAGTGGAACCCTCGGTGAGAACTCCTCACTTTTATTTTCATTACTGGTTGAAATATATACTAGGATGCAGACGGTGCTTAGTAGCACCCGACACCCGTCGTCCACAGGCCATGGATGGCTTGTTTGTTTGATTGATGTGTTGTGAAAGTTGATTGTGTGAAGTGGAATGAAATAAATTATTTATAGTTAAAAATATAATTTTTAATGTGTATATAAAATAAATAGTTATAAACAAATCGGACGATTTGTTTATGTACACACATTTGACTGATACGGACTGGGACGATAAATTTTACACATCGCCCAATTGCACGAAAAAAACTTGTGTTTAATTGTTTTGAAAACCCCACACGGGTGTTGGGACGAAATTGACCATACAATAGTCCCAATAATTAGTTGTATGTCGATCGATGGATTGACAGGCTGTTATAACCGTTAAACATTTATATTTGATGCTTATGCAGTGTAGAATGCACTTTGAGTGATGGTTGACTGTGTTTGATTGTTGTAGTGTACGTGTGTATGTAAAATCCATATAATTAACATTATATGGTAATTGATTGGGCCTCATTCCAAGTTGGAAAATAACGAAAATTCATGTGTTGAATAAAATAGATATTCATGTGTTGAATAAAAGAAAATTCATGTGTTGAATAAAATATATATTCACGTGTTGAATAAAAATATATATTCATGTGTTGAATAGAAAGAAAATTCATGTGTTGAATAGAATGAAAATTCATGTGTTGAATAGAATAAAAATTCATGTGTTGACTAAAATATACATTCATGTGTTGAATAAAAATATATATTCACGTGTTGAAGAAAATATTCATTTGTTGAATAGAATAACGAAGTTATTGAAATATATAAAGCCGTGTTGGTTAGATATGCGCCATTTTGATGCGAATGATTTTTATATCGATTATATTCGTTTTTATAATGAATATCGAAAAGGAATTGATTTCAAAATATAATATTTTGAAAATAATATCATTTATATATCGATGATACGGAATATTCAATTTTGATTTGAAATCAAATATGAAGTTGAAATCGTTTTGAAAACAAATTTAAAAACAGTTTTTAAAATACATTTTAAAAAGGAAATCGACGAAATATAATATATATATATATATATATATATATATATAATGGCCTGAATAGAACGCGCCGCGCTGTGGCAGTTCACAAATTTCGACCATTGACTTCGAACGGATATTGCGGGAGATCCAACCGTCGGATTCTCCTAAAACCGGAACAGTTGGATTCGTATCGAAAAGAGATTTCTAACGAATACAAGAGATTTGAAATCTAACGGTTGGATTTGGAATTATGTCCAAATCAAATTTGGAAAAGGTCGATGTAAGTGCAGTTCGATGGCCGTTGATGGAAATCGACTGTACGGGCCTTGATAAAATTATTAAAAATAATAATAATTTGTGTAAAATCATAAGAAATGATTTGGAAAGAATTGGGATGAAAAACTCCGTATTTTTTAAAAAAAAAAAATAGATTTTTATCGAAAGGAACTAGTTTTGAACTAGAATTAGAATCCATTTATTTTTAAAATAAATAAAGTGGATTTGAAAGGGTTTTAAAAGTAACCAGAATTTCCAATAATTGAATTGGAATGGATTTGAATCGAAATTGCCTTTGGAATATTTCGATGTTGGATTTTGTGATTATACAGATATTGTTATGGAAATTTGAAAGATATATTTATATCATTATTTCCAATACGATATTCGTTGGTCGTAGAATTTGATATTGATTATAAGCCGATATATTTTCTATTCAGAGCCTTGTATTTAATATCAAATGGGATTTGTTTCTGTCGTGAATGGTATCTTCATTAACATTGTTCTTAAACCCAGTTGAGAAAAAGATTAAATCTTTTTATTTAGATTTAATGAAGTGTACCAATTAAGTGGTATTTAATTGGAATTGAATTTGAATTGATTTTTGGGTTTATCGTGAATGGTGTTTTAAATAACACTTGTTCTTTAACCCGATAATTAATGGAATGTGATTTTGGGTTTATAGTGAACCGTGTTTTAAATGACATTGGTTCTTTAACCCAGTTAAAGACAGGATATGATTTTCCAAGTTAAATAATCATTGATAGTGATTATTGGGAAGATTAAAACCAAGTGCAGTTTTAATGAATCTTTAATTAGATTGAAAAAATCGAGAATGGAGTATCACCAGTTTTGCTCCAGGCGATAGTTAAATCTTTAATTAGATTTGAATGTGAAATGGTAATTGAATTTACCGATAACATCGTGGTGTTAGATATGAAGTATTACCAGTTTTACTTCATGGGATGAATAGGTTGGGATTGGGAAATAAAATAAATGATTACTTCGGTGTGGTTCACTAATCCGGACTAATTTGAATTGATATTGAAAGGAAGATTAAAGAATAAATTTAAAGAATTTATCTTTGATAAAATTAGTTGGAACTTTTCCCAAAGTGTAAGAATATTTGAATAAAAGAATATTCTGAATTGGAATGAGGTTTATGTTGTGTTTGTGTAACACTTGTTTATTATATATGCGAGTTATTCAGAAAGACCGGGTTTATCCCATTCTGAATAACTGATTCGACGATATGTCGAGGATGAAGACGGTGGTCGAAGACCGGAGGTCTTCACATCGGTTGGGTGATTACTGATGATCTTGATTGGGTTGTACACCCAAGAGGAGGGAATCAGTTGGTGATCGTCCAGACGTACTTGGAGATCGATGGATATGCGAGGTACAAGGTGCCTCCAGTTTCGTTTAGACCTAGAACGAACTTGTAAATGGATTGTGTGTCTGACATTGGATTTTACTCTATGTGATTGATTTCTATTAAATATATATATCTGTTTGGCGGCAGAGAATTTATTCTCTTGCTTAACACCCTTCTCTGAGATGTACGAACTCAGGGGTTATATATTGATGGATATCAATCGTACGGAGTGAATTGCCTGTATGGCGTGCCTATGTGGCAAATGATCAAGGCTTCTGTTGAAAAGCAAATCTTATGGTGGATGATCAAAGCACAGCCTATGTGGCATAGCTTTGTGTAGCATTGATTCGCGAGCCTCACACCTCGGTTGTGAACCAGAAACGGGAGAGGACATCAGGGAGGGCATGCGTTCCCTTCTAGCTAGGGTGGTGTCAGCGACCTACCATCCCTGACATTTATATTTTTTTCACGTGTGTGGTTGTTGCTGTTGCGAGGCGCCTCGAATACATCAGTGACTATGTGGAGCCAATGGAGTCATTGGTCTCATTTACGCCCCAAAGGGCGGGGAAACGCAGTGTTCAGGCATAATAATCCACATCGATGGACCGGCCCTGACGATCTAAGGCTTGTCTGCGCGCTTGCCTGAGACATGGGCTAGATTGTCTCGAAATCGGTTGAGGAAGTTCCGTTGCCTCGGTTCACAGATGGAAATCCAACTTCCAATACGTGACTTTGCAGTTTTGATTGTAGAGCCTAGTATGGCGACATAGTGGTATGGGACACTTATGTCGTCTATGATTGATACTTATGATTGAAATTGTTTTGACACTATACACTTATAGTAAAAATAAAACATGAAATTTCACGTACCAAGCATTCTTGGCTATTATAAGGTAAAAACCCAATCCTCCGGCTTGCGTTGCATTGTTTGATGGGACCAGGGTCTCATAATAGCTTCATTGTTCTTTATTTAGCATTGCGCTGTTGTTTTATGCACTGGTATTCTTGGTAGGAAACCCGTTCCGTGTTATACGGCGTGGTCCCTTGATTTACCTAACTTTAAAATAAAGATTAATAACTGTTTTAGTTCTTACACCAGTCACATGACTGACCTGGAGTTTATAGTTTTAACCTAAACTCTGGGAGCCCCTATTTTCCGCACGGGCAGCTAGTAATTTGGTTTTGCAGATTTATATGCACAGGATCCTGATTTACAGCTGAAGCGATATTCGGGAAGCTCTGTATCCGTGTATTACTTCCAGTTGTGTATTGTATTATTTTTCGCTGCTATGTAATTTATCGTAATCTCTGATATTTATCAAAAGTATTTTATTTGTTTATGCTCTGTATAGTCCTGTATTCTGATGGAATTGTTGTAATAAGCAATGCAATGTTCTTCTGTTTGCGTGCTGATTGGTCGTGTTCTCAAACAATCAGCGGTTTCGAACGGTCTTGGTCGGTTTAGCGATCGATTCAGATCGAGCGAAATTCCCGATCGTTTCATTTGGTATCAGAGCTTTGGTTTACAAAGCTTGAGAACAAGACACGTTAGAACCAAACGAAAGAATTCACCAGAGATTGGATTAGTAATATCCAATGAGAATGACTCGTTAGAGATGGGATCAATAGTATCCTAGAACGGGTGTGAAGAGTGATGTTTTAAAAATAAAATTGAAAACAATTTTTGTTTTGAAAATTTAAATCAATTATTCGTATTTGATTATTTATTTTATATTGAATTTGGACAATGCAGTATATAAAGATTTTGCGTATACGTCTGATCCACGTGTATTTGAAGTTTTAATATACTGGATAGATATAGAATCAAACTCTAGTCGGCCGAGGATGAAACTATTGATGACTATATAACATCAGTAGTTTGTGTTCGAGTTTCGAAGGTGGGATTTCTATATATTTCCAATTGACTGGTGTGAGAACCAAAATATAGTTAGAATATATTGTTGTGATTTGGCATCAAAAATGTGATTTTTTGTCTATGTATCCAAGTTATGAATTTGAAAAGCTAATCAACTAATTGGTTGATGGTTGTGTTGTTTGATTATTGGTTGATTAATTAAATTTTGAACCTTTAGCCAAATTGAACCAAATAGTGGATTATATCGAAAATTAGTCGCATTTGCATGCTTATACATGTACTTACATTGAACAGGTCATAGCAAGGGGGCTAGAGAAGAGGAATAAAATTGTTTGCCCGACAAATAGGTACATGTTTATTGTACTTCTTGGGTTTTGGATGATTTTATGAGCCGATTGGCTAGCCGTTTGGTTGTTTCTTTTTCTTTTTGGATTGGTGAGGTCCATGGGAGGCTATTTGAAATATCCCGAAGCTCCCGGTGCAGGGGAGGTTATGGCGAAATTTTTCGAAAATTTAGGATGTTAGCCAAATTTTTGAAAAATTTGAAAAGTTCTTAGAAGCTGAAAAGTTGAAGAACTTAATCTATAATGAAAATAATGAAAGTTGAGTTGATTTGTAAAACAACTTTCGGCTTCGTTCCTTTTCGGGGACGAAACGTTTTAAGTGGGGGAGATTGTAATAACCCGGAAATCTGAGCCAATTTAAAATTTTTATTTTGGCAATTTTAGCGAATTTTGATTATTTAAAATGGTTTATTTAAATAATAACGACGAGAAATTTATTTTGAATAGAAATAGAATGAACATATTTATTTGAATCGGCGATAGAATATAAATATTTTATTTTAAATATAAAAGGAATTTAAAATGGCGCGGTAGTTCGAAAATTCGATTTCAAATTTCAAATGAATGCACAGGATTCAAGATAAACCGGAATAGTGCGAAACCAAAAATATTTGAATCTATTTGAAAATATCTTTCCAACGAATCCAAAAAATTGAAATTTCATAGCGGGGATAAAAAGTTACGCCCAGTTGAAAATTCAGAATAGTCGCTATGGAATTCTGGCCCTTAAAAATGGAAATTTTGCAACCGACCTTCGTTTTCGACGAAACCACTTTTGTTGGGTCCGTGATGTAAAATTATTGCTAGGTTTCAAAATTCATAATTTTCTGAATCAATGTGTGAGCGTGGTGAAGTTAAACGTGTTTTAACACTTTCAGTTAAATTAGATCGACCAGAAAATGGCCATTTTTCAAACAGACTCAGAATTTGACGAAATTAGTTTTGTTAGGACCGTATCGTCAATAAGAAGCTAGAAATAATTTTTAGAGTCCGTATGTGGCCCCGGTAAATTGAAATGTACGTTCAAAATTGAATATAAAGTTTCATATTTCGAATTTGATAAAAATTGATCGAAACAGTCAAATTGGGTTGTGAAACATATCCCATTGCGTTCGGAATATGGGTAGTTAGCTTGGGGCGATAGTCGTTGGATTGGATTTGGGGTTCGAATGAAAACACATCTTTTTAGAGAATAAAACAAAAATGATATATATATATATATATATATATTCTATACCCCTCTCCCTATACCCCCTTTTTCACTTCAGACCCCCTCCTCCCCCCCGGTTCGAAATCAAAAAAAAAAGGAAAAGAAAAAAAAGTGATCGACGCCCTTCCCCAGGCCTAGCCGCCAACGCCGGACCACCCTTTGGCAATCGACGGTGAATCGACGGTGAGACCAACCCCCCTCCTCTTGTCGCACCTCCTCTCTCCTCTTCCACCGCCTACAGGCACCGTCGAAACCCCCAAAAACCCCCAATGCGAGAAACCTCCGCGCCATGACCCCTGGAACCCGCCACCACATGCCGTGATGCCTCCGACCTCGCCAGGCTTCGGAGCTCCATCCCCCTCCTCCGCTAAAAAAAAAACAGTAAGTATTTTATTTTATTTTATTTAAAGCATTTCTTTTCTATGATAATCCTTTATGTGAAATAGTTTAAAATTAAAAATAGGTTCTTTATATATGTAATGGCATGGCAATGATGTTGAGATTTTTAAATCGGTAATGATGATATTTTTAAAAAGAAAAAGAAGTTATCTTTAGTTTTGCAAAGAGATGATTTTTAGTATGTATGAAAATTAGATTTCTTTGATGTGGGAAATATGATTTCTAAGTTAAGCAAAGTTTAGATTTTTTTCTAATTAAAAAGATAAGATTTTTGAATAATAAAAGATTTGATCTTTAACTACGAAAAGCTTAGATTTTTAATATACTAAAGATTGGATTTTTATCTATGAGAAGTGACGATAAAAATATGATTTTTATATTATAGAAAGAATAAAAATATGATTTTTATATTATAGAAAGAATAAAAATATGATTTTTATATATGGAAAAGCGATATAAAAATGATTTAAAAATAGGATTTTTAACATAAACGGTGTTGAAAAGATTTCGTGGAAAACACGGTGAAGGACACCACGAGCGAGAGAGGAGTAAAATTCAAACCATTCAGAAATAAAGACAGGAGGAGTGGAACCCTCGGTGAGAACTCCTCACTTTTATTTTCATTTCTTGTTGAAATATATACTTGGATGCAGATGGTGCTTAGTAGCACCCGACACCCGTCGTCCACAGAACATGGATGGCTTGTTTGTTTGATTGATGTGTTGTGAAAGTTGATTGTGTGAAGTGGAATGAAATAAATTATTTTGTAGGTAAAAATATATTTTTTAACGTGTATATAAAATAAATAGTTATAAACAAATCGGACGATTTGTTTATGTACACACATTTGACTGATACGGATTGGGACAATAAATTTTACACATCGCCCAACTGCACAAATAAAACTTGTGTTTGATTGTTTTGAAAAGCCCACACGGGTGTTGGGATGAAATTGACCATACAATAGTCCCAATAATTAGCTGTATGTCGATCGATGGATTGACAGGCTGTTATAAGCGTTAAACATTTATATTTGATGCTTATGCAGTGTAGAATGCACTTTGGGTGATGGTTGACTGTGTTTGATTGTTGTAGTGTACGTGTGTGCATAAAATCCATATAATTAACATTATATGCTAATTGATTGGGCCTTATTCCAAGTTGGAAAGTAAAGAAAATTCATGTGTTGAATAAAATAGATATTCGTGTGTTGAATAAAAGAAAATTCATGTATTGAATAAAATATATATTCATGTGTTGAATAAAAATATATATTCATGTGTTGAATAGAAAAAAAATTCATGTGTTGAATACAAAGAAAATTCATGTGTTGAATAGAATGAAAATTCATGTGTTGAATAGAATAAAAATTCATGTGTTGAATAAAATATACATTCATGTGTTGAATAAAAATATACATTCATGTGTTGAAGAAAATATTCATTTGTTGAATAGAATAACGAAGTTATTGAAATATATAAAGCCATGTTGGTTAGATATGCGCATTTTGATGCGAATGATTTTTATATCGATTATATTCATTTTTATAATGAATATCGAAAAGGAATTGATTTCAAAATATAATATTTTGAAAATACTATCATTTATATATCGATGATATGGAATATTCAATTTTGATTTGAAATCGAATATGAAGTTGAAATCGTTTTGAAAACGAATTTAAAAACTGTTTTTAAAATACGTTTTAAAAAGGAAATCAACGAAATATATATAATATATATATATATATATAATGGCCTGAATAGAACGCGTCGCGTTGCGGTAGTTTGCGAATTTCGACCATTGACTTCGAACGGATATTGCGGCAGATCCAACCGTCGGATTCTCTTAAAACCGAAATAGTTGGGTTCGTATCGAAAAGAGATTTCTAAGAATACTAGAGATTTGAAATCTAACGGTTGGATTTGGAATTATGTCCAAATCAAATTTGGTAAAGGTCGCTGTAAGTGCAGTTCGATGGCCATTGATGGAAATCGACTGTACGGGCCTTGATAAAATTATTAAAAATAATAATAATTTGTGTAAAATCATAAGAAATGATTTGGAAAGAATTGGGATGAAAAACTCCACATTTGAAAAGAAAAAAAATTGATTTTTATCGAAAGGAACTAGTTTTGAAAAAGAATTAGAATCCATTTATTTTTAAAATAAATAAAGTGGATTTGAAAGGGTTTTAAAAGTAGCCCGAATTTCCAATAATTGAATTGGAATGGATTTGAATCGAAATTGCCTTTTGGAATATTTCGATGTTGGATTTTGTGATTATACAGATATTATTATGGAAATTTGAAAGATATATTTATATCATTATTTCCAATACGATATTCGTTGGTCGTAGAATTTGATATTGAATTTAAGCCGATATATTTTCTATTCAGAGCCTTGTATTTAATATCAAATGGGATTTGTTTTTGTCGTGAATGGTGTCTTCATTAACACTGTTCTTAAACCCAGTTGAGAAAAAGATTAAATCTTTTTATTTAGATTTAATGAAGTATACCAATTAAATGGTATTTAATTGGAATTGAATTTGAATTGATTTTTGGGTTTATCGTGAATGGTGTTTTAAATAACACTTGTTCTTTAACCCGATAATTAATGGAATGTGATTTTGGATTTATAGTGAACCGTGTTTTAAATGACATTGGTTCTTTAACCCAGTTAAAGACAGGATATGATTTCCCAAGTTAAATAATCATTGATAGTGATTATTGGGAAGATTAAAACCTAGTGCAGTTTTAATGAATCTTTAATTAGATTGAAATAATCGAGAATGGAGTATCACCAATTTTGCTCCAGGCGATAGTTAAATCTTTAATTAGATTTGAACGTGAAATGGTAATTGAATTTATCGATAACACCGTGGTGTTAGATATGAAATATTACCAGTTTTACTTCATGGGATGAATAGGTTGGGATTAGGAAATAAAATAAATGATTACTTCGGTGTGGTTCGCTAATCCCGACTAATTTGAATTGATATTGAAAGGAAGATTAAAGAATAAATTTAAAGAATTTATCTTTGATAAAATTAATTGGAACTTTTCCCAAAGTGTAAGAATATTTGAATAAAAGAATAGTCTGAATTGGAATGAGGTGTATGTTGTGTTTGTGTAACACTTGTTTATTATATACGCGAGTTATTCAGAAAGACCGGGTTTATCCCATTCTGAATAACTGATTCGACGATGTGTCGAGGATGAAGACGGTGGTCGAAGACCGGAGGTCTTCACATCGGTTGGGTGATTACTGATGATCTTGATTGGGCTGTACACCCAAGAGGAGGGAATCAGTTGGTGATCGTCCAGACGTACTTGGAGATCGATGGATATGCGAGGTACAAGGTGCCTCCGGTTTCGTTCAGACCCATAACGAACTTGTAAATGGACTGTGTGTCTGACAATGGATTTTATTCTGTGTGATTGATTTCTATTTAATAATATCTGTTTGGTAGCGGAGAATTTATTCTCTTGCTTAACGCCCTTCTCTGAGACGTACGAGCTCAGGGGTTATATATTGATGGATATCAATCGCATGGAGTGAATTGCCTGTGTGGCGTGCCTAAGTGGCAAATGATCAAGGCTTCTGTTGAAAAGCAAAGTCTTATGGTGGATGATCAAAGCACAGCCTGTGTGGCACAGCTTTGTGTAGCGTTGATTCGCGAGCCTCACACCCCGGTTGTGAACCAGAAACGGGAGAGGACATCAGGGAGGGCATGCGTTTCCTTCTAGCTAGGGTGGTGTCAGCGACCTACCAGCCCTGACATTTATATTATTTTCACGTGTGTGGTTGTTGCTGTTGCGAGGCGCCTCGAATACATCGGGGACTATGTGGAGCCAATGGAGTCATTGGGCTCATTTACGCCCCAAAGGGCGGGGAAACGCAGTGTTCAGACATAATAATCCACATCGATGGACCGACCCTGACGATCCAATGCTTGTCTGCGCGCTTGCCTGAGACATGGGCTAGATTGTCTCGAAATCGGTTGAGGAAGATCCCTTGCCTCGGTTCACAGATGGAAATCCAACTTCCAATACGTGACTTTGCGGTTTTGATTGTAGAGCCTAGTATGGCGACATAGTGGTATGGGACACTTATGTCGTCTATGATTGATACTTATGATTGAAATTGTTTTGACACTATACACTTATAGTAATAATAAAACATGAAATTTCACGTACCAAGCATTCTTGGCTATTATAAGGTAAAAACCCAATCCTCCGTCTTGCGTTGCATTGTGTGATGGGACCAGGGTCTCATAATAGCTTCATTGTTCTTTATTTAGCATTGCGCTGTTGTTTTATGCACTGGTATTCTTGGTAGGAAACCCATTCCGTGTTATACGGCGTGGTCCCTTGATTTACCTAACTTTAAAATAAAGATTAATAACTGTTTTAGTTCTCACACCAGTCACATGACTGACCTGGAGTTTATAGTTTTAACCTAAACTCTGGGAGCCCCTATTTTCCGCACGGGCAGCTAGTAATTTGGTTTTGAAGATTTATATTCACAGGATCCTGATTTACAGCTGAAGCGATATTCGGGAAGCTCTGTATCCGTGTATTACTTCCAGTTGTGTATTGTATTATTTTTCGCTTCTATGTAATTTATTGTAATCTCTGATATTTATCAAATGTATTTTATTTGTTTATACTTTGTATATTCTTGTATTCTGATGGAATTGTTGTAATAAGCAATGAAATGTTCTTCTGTTTGCGTGCTGATTGGTCGTGTTCTCAAACAATCAGGGGTTTCGAATGGTCTTGGTCGGTTTAGCGATCGATTCGGATCGAGCGAAATTCCCGATCGTTTCATTTGGTATCAGAGCTTTGGTTTACAAAGCTTGAGAACAAGACACATTAGAACCAAACGAAAGAATTCATCAGAGTTTGGATTAGTAATATCCAATGAGAATGACTCGTTAGAGATGGGTTCAATAGTATCCTAGAACGGGTGTGAAGAGCGATGTTTTAAAAATAAAATTGAAAACAATTTTTGTTTTGAAAATTTAAATCAATTATTTGTATTTGATTATTTATTTTATATTGAATTTGGACAATGCAGTATATAAAGATTTTACGTATACGTCTGATCCACGTGTATTTGAAGTTTTAATATACTGGATAGATATAGAATCAAACTCTAGTCGGCCGGGGATGAAGCTATTGATGAATATATAACATCAGTAGTTTGTGTTCGAGTTTCGAAGGTGGGATTTCTATATATTTCCAATTGATTGGTGTGAGAACCAAAATATAGTTAGAATATATTGTTGTGATTTGGCATCAAAAATGTGATTTTTTGACTATGTATCCAAATTATGAATTTGAAAAGCTAATCAACTAATTGATTGATGGTTGTGTTGGTTTATTATTGGTTGATTAATTAAAATTTAAACCTTTAGCCAAATTGAACCAAATAGTGGATTATATCTAAAATTAGTCGCATTTGCATGCATATACATGTACTTACATTGAACAGGTCATAGCAATGGGGCTAGAGAAGAGGAATAAAATTGTTTTCCCGACAAATAGGTACATGTTTATTGTATTTCTTGGGTTTTGGATGATTTTATGAGCCGATTGGCTAGCCGCTTGGCTGTTTCTTTTTCTTTTTGGTTTGGTGAGGTCCATGGGAGGCTATTTGAAATATCCCGAAGCTCCTTGTGCAGGGGAGGTTGTGGCGAAATTTTTCAAAAATTTAGGATGTTCGCCAAATTTTTGAAAAATTTGAAAAGTTCTTAGAAACTGAAAAGTTGAAGAACTTAATCCATAATGAAAATATTGAAAGTTGAGTTGATTTGTAAAGCAACATTCGGCTTCGTTCCTTTTCGGGGACGAAAAGTTTTAAGTGGGGGAGATTGTAATAACCCGGAAATCTGAGCCAATTTAAAAATTTTATTTTGGCAATTTTAGCGAATTTTGATTATTTAAAATGAATTATTTTAAATAATAACGATGAGAAATTTATTTTGAATAGAAATAGAATGAATATATTTATTTGAATCAGCGATAGAATATAAATATTTTATTTTAAATATAAAAGGAATTTAAAATGGCGCTGTAGTTCGAAAATTCGATTTCAAATTTCAAATGAATGTACAGGTTCAAAATAAGCCGAAACCAAAAATATTTGAATCTATTTGAAAATATCTTTCCAACAAATCCGAAAAATTGAAATTTCATACTGGGGATAAAAAGTTACGCCCAGTTGAAAATTCTGAATAGTCGCTATGGAATTCTGGCACTTAAAAATGGAAATTTTGCAAATGACCTTCGTTTTCGATGAAACCACTTTTGTTGGGTCCCTCATGTCAAATTATTGCTAGGTTTCAAAACTCATAATTTTCTGAATCAATGTGTGAGCGCGGCGAAGTTAAACGTGTTTTAACAGTTTTAGTTAAATTAGATCGACCAGAAGATGGCCATTTTTCAAACGGACTCAGAATTTGATGAAATTAGTTTTGTTAGGACCGTATCGTCAATACGAAGCTAGAAATAATTTTTCTGAAATTTTTAGAGTCCGTATGTGGCCCCGGTAAATTGAAATGTACGTTCAAAATTGAATATATAATTTTATATTTTGAATTTGATAAAAACTGATCGAAACAGTCAAATTGGCTTGTGAAACATATCCCATTGCGTTCGGAATAGGGGTAGTTAGCTGGGGGCGACAGTCGTTGGATTGGATTTGGGGTTCGAATGAAAACCCACCTTTTTGGAGAATAAAATGAAAAATAATATATATATATATATATATATATATTATACCCCTCTCCCCATACCCCCTTTTGCACTTTAGCCCCCCCATTCGAAATCAAAAAAAGGAAAAAAAACAAATGAAAAGTGATCGACGACCTTCCCCAGACCTAGCCGCCAACGCCGGACCCCCCCTCTGGCGATCGATGGTGAGACCAAACCCCCCCTCCTCTTACCGCACCTCCTCTCTCCTCTTCCACTGCCTACAGGCCCCGTCGAAACCCCCAACGCGAGAAACCGCCGCGCCCTGACTCCTGGAACCCGCCACCACCTGCCGTGATGCCTCCGACCTCGCCCGGCTTCGGAGCTCCATCCCCCTCCTCCGCTGAAAAAAAAAACCCAGTAAGTATTTTATTTTATTTAAAGCATTGTTTTTCTATGATAATCCTTTATGTGAAATAATTTAAAATTTAAAATAGGTTCTTTATATATGTAATGGCATGGCAATGATGTTAAGATTTTTAAATCGGTAATGATGAGATTTTTAAAAAGAAAAAGAAGTTATCTTTAGTTTTGCAAAGAGATGATTTTTAGTATGTATGAAAATTAGATTTCTTTGATGTGGGAAATATGATTTCTAAGTTAAGCAAAGTTTAGATTTTTTTCTAAATAAAAAGATTATATTTTTGAATAATAAAAGATTTGATCTTTAACTACGAAAAGATTAGATTTTTAATATACTAAAGATTAGATTTTTATCTATGAGAAGTGACGATAAAAATATGATTTTTATATTATAGAAAGAATAAAAATATGATTTTTATATATGGAAAAGAGATATAAAAATGAGTTAAAAATAGGATTTTAAACATAAACAGTGTTGAACAGATTTCGTGGAAAACACGGTGAAGGACACCACGAGCGAGAAAGGAGTAAAATTCAAACCGTTCAGAAATAAAGACAGGAGGAGTGGAACCCTCGATGATAACTCCTCACTTTTATTTTCATTTCTAGTTGAAATATACACTAGGATGTAGACGGTGCTAAGTAGCACCCAACACCCATCGTCCACAGACCATGGATGGCTTGTTTGTTTGATTGATGTGTTGTGAAAGTTGATTGTGTGAAGTGGAATGAAATAAATTATTTTAAAGTTAAAAATATAATTATTTACGTGTATATAAAATAAATAGTTATAAACAAATCGGACGATTTGTTTATGTACACATATTTGACTGATATAGATTGAGACGATAAATTTTACACATCGCCCAACTACACAAATAAAACCTGTGTTTGATTATTTTGAAAACCCCACACAGGTGTTAGGATGAAATTGGCCATACACTAGTCCCAATAATTAGCTGTATGTCGATCGATGGATTGACAGGCTGTTATAAGCATTAAACATTTATATTTGATGCTTATGCAGTGTAGAATGCACTTTGGGTGATGGTTGACTGTGTTTGATTGTGGTAGTGTACGTGTGAGTATAAAATCCATATAATTAACATTATATGCTAATTGATTGGGCCTTATTCCAAGTTGGAAAATAAAGAAAATTCATGTGTTGAATAAAACAGATATTCATTTGTTGAATAAAAGAAAATTCATGTGTTGAATAAAATATATATTCATGTGTTGAATAAAAATATATATTCATGTGTTGAATAGAAAGAAAATTCATGTGTTGAATAGAATGAAAATTCATGTGTTGAATAGAATAAAAATTCATGTGTTGAATAAAATATACATTCATGTGTTGAATAAAAATATATATTCATGTGTTGAAGAAAATATTCATTTGTTGAATAGAATAACGAAGTTATTGAAATATATAAAGCCGTGTTGGTTAGATATGCGCCATTTTGACGTGAACGATTTTTATATCGATTATATTCGTTTTTATAATGAATATCGAAAAGGAGTTGATTTCAAAATATAATATTTTGAAAATACTATCATTTATATATCGATGATATGGAATATTCAGTTTTGATTTGAAATCGAATATGAAGTTGAAATCGTTTTGAAAACGAATTTAAAAACGGTTTTTAAAATACGTTTTAAAAAGGAAATCGACGAAATATATATAATATATATAATGGCCCGAATAGAACGCGCCGCGCTGAGGCAGTTCGCGAATTTCGACCATTGACTTCAAACGGATATTGCGGGAGATCCAACCGTCGGATTCTCCTAAAACCGGAACCGTTGGGTTCGTATCGAAAAGAGCTTTCTAACGAATATTAGAGATTTGAAATCTAACGGTTGGATTTAGAATTATGTCCAAATCAAATTTGGAAAAGGTCGCTGTAAGTGCAGTTCGATGGCCGTTGATGGAAATCGACTGTACGGGCCTTAATAAAATTATTAAAAATAATAATAATTTGTGTAAAATCATAAGAAATGATTTGGAATGAATTGGGATGAAAACCTCCATGTTTGAAAAGCTAAAAATAGATTTTTATCGAAAGGAACTAGTTTTGAACTAGAATTAGAATCCATTTATTTTTAAAATAAATAAAGTGGTTATATTTCGATGTTGCCTTTGGAACTAGTTTTTATATATGTGAATTGGAATGGATTTGAATCAAAATTGCCTTTGGAATATTTCGATGTTAGATTTCGTGATTATACAGATATTGTTATGGAAATTTGAAAGATATATTTATATCGTTATTTCCAATACGATATTTGTTGGTCGTAGAATTTGATATTGAATATAAGCCGATATATTTTCAATTCAGAGCCTTGTATTTAATATCAAATGGGATTTGTTTCTGTCGTGAATGGTGTCTTCATTAACACTGCTCTTAAACCCAGTTGAGAAAAAGATTAAATCTTCTTATTTAGATTTAGTGAAGTGTACTAATTAAATGGTATTTAATTGGAATTGAATTTGAATTGATTTTTGGGTTTATCGTGAACGGTGTTTTAAATAACACTTGTTCTTTAACCCGATAATTAATGGAAAGTGATTTTGGGTTTATAGTGAACCGTGTTTTAAATGACATTGGTTCTTTAACCCAGTTAAAGACAGGATATGATTTCCCAAGTTAAATAATCATTGATAGTGATTATTGGGAAGATTAAAACCAAGTGGAGTTTTCATGAATCTTTAATTAGATTGAAATAATTGAGAATGGAGTATCAGCAGTTTTGCTCCAGGCGATAGTTAAATCTTTAATTAGATTTGAACATGAAATGGTAATTGAATTTACCGATAACATCGTGGTGTTAGATATGAAGTATTAACAGTTTTACTTCATGGGATGAATAGGTTGGGATTGGGAAATTAAATAAATGATTACTTCGGTGTGGTTCGTTAATCCCGACTAATTTGAGTTGATATTCAAAGGAAGATTAAAGAATAAATTTAAAGAATTTATCTTTGATAAAATTAATGGGAACTTTTCCCAAAGTGTAAGAATATTCGTATAAAAGAATATTCTGAATTGGAATGAGGCGTATGTTGTGTGTGTGTAACACTTGTTTATTATATACGCGAGTTATTCAGAAAGACCGGGTTTATCCCATTATGAATAACTGATTCGACGATGTGTCGAGGATGAAGACGGTGGTCGAAGACCGGAGGTCTTCACATCAGTTGGGTGATTACTGATGATCTTGATTGGGATGTACACCCAAGAGGAGGGAATCAGTTGGTGATCGTTCAGACGTACTTGGAGATCGATGGATATGCGAGGTACAAGGTGCCTTCGGTTTCGTTCAGACCCAGAACGAACTTGTAAATGGACTATGTGTCTGACATTGGATTTTATTCTGTGTGATTGATTTCTATTTAATAATATCTGTTTGGTGGCGGAGAATTTATTCTCTTGCTTAACGCCCTTCTCTGAGACGTACGAGCTCAAGGGTTATATATTGATGAATATCAATCGCATGGAGTGAATTGCTTTTGTGGCATGCCTAAGTGGCAAATGATCAAGGCTTCTGTTGAAAAGCAAAGTCTTGTGGTGGATGATCAAAGCACAGCCTGTGTGGCACAACTTTGTGTAGCGTTGATTCTCGAGCCTCACACCCCGGTTGTGTACCAGAAACGGGAGAGGACATCAGGGAGGGCATGCGTTTCCTTCTAGCTAGGGTGGTGTCAGTGACCTACCAGCCCTGACATTTATATTATTTTCACCTGTGTGGTTGTTGCGAGGCACCTCGGATATATCAGTGACTATGTGGAGTGATGGAGTCATTGGGCTCATTTACGCCCCAAAGGGCGGGAAAACACAGTGTTCAGGCATAATAATCCACATCGGTGGACCGGCCCTGACAATCCATGGCTTGTCTGCGCGCTTGCCTGAGACATGGGCTAGATTGTCTCGAAATCGGTTGAGGATGATCCCTTGCCTCGGTTCACAGTTGGAAATCCAACTTCCAATACGTGACTTTGCGGTTTTGATTGTAGAGCCTAGTATAGCGACATAGTGGTATGGGGCACTTATGTCGTCTATAATTGATACTTATGATTGAAATTGTTTTGACACTATACACTTATAGTAATAATAAAACAAAAAATTTCACATACCCAACATTCTTGGCTATTATAAGGTAAAAACCCTATCCTCCAGCTTGCGTTGCATTGTGTGATGGGACCTGGGTCTTATAATAGCTTCATTGTTCTTTATTTAGCATTGCGCTGTTGTTTTATGCACTGGTATTCTTGGGAGGAAACCCGTTCCGTGTTATACGGCGTGGTCCCTTGATTTACCTAACATTAAAATTTAGATTAATAACTGTTTTAGTTCTCACACCAATCACATGACTGGCCTGGAGTTTATTGTTTTAACCTAAACTCTGGGTGCCCCTATTTTCCGCACGGGCAGCTAGTAGTTTGGTTTTGCATATTTATATTCACAGGATCCTGATTTACAGCTGAAGCGATATTCGGGAAGCTCTGTATCCGTGTATTACTTCCAGTTGTGTATTGTATTATTTTCCGCTGCTATGTAATTTATTGTAATCTCTGATATTTGTCGAATGTATTTTATTTGTTCATACTCTGTATATTCTTGTATTCTGATGGAATTGTTGTAATAAGCAATGAAATGTTCTTCTGTTTGTGTGCTGATTGGTCGTGTTCTCAAACAATCAGGGGTTTCGAACGGTCTTGGTCAGTTTAGCGATCGATTCAGATCGAGCGAAATTCCCGATCGTTTCACCACACTTACATATTGATCCCAAAAATTATGAAAATTAGAATCTAGCAATAATTCGACATCCCGGATCCAACAAAAGTGGTTTCATCGAAAACGAAGGTCGTTTGCAAAATGGCTATTTTTAAAGGCTATATTTTCCATAGCGACTATTCTGAATTTTTAGCTAGTCACAAATTTTGATTCCCGCTATGAAATTCCTATTTTTCAGATTCGTTAGAAAGATATTTATAAACAGATTCAAATATTTTTAGTTTCACTAAAATCTGGTTTATTTTGAATCCTATACATTCATTTGAAATTTGAAATCGAATTTTCAAACTACCGCGCCATTTCTAATTCCTTTTATAATTAAAATAAATATTTAGATTCCAACTTCGATTTAAATAAATATATACATTCTAATTCTATTCAAAATAAATTTTCGGTCGTTATTATTTAAAATAAATCATTTGAAATATTCAAAATTCATTAAAATTGCCAAAATAAATTTTTTAAATTGGTTCTGATTTTCCGGGTTGTTACAATCTCCCCCATTTAAAATTTTTTCATCCTCAAAAAGGAACGAAGCTGAAAGATGTTTTGCAAACCAACTCAACTTTCATTATTTTCATTATGGCATAAGTTATTCAACTTTTCAGTTTCTAAGAACTTTTCAAATTTTTCAAAAATTTGGCTAACACCCTAAATTTTCGAAAAATTTCGCCATAATCCCCTTTGTACGGGAGCATCGGGAAAATCCCAAAATTGCCATACAGGCCTCTCTAATCCAAAAAGAAAAAGAAAAATCCAATCGGCTCATAAAATCATCCAAACCCAAGAAATTAGTAAACATGTACCTATTTGTTAGGCATACAATTTTATTCCTCTGCTCTAGCCTCCTTGCTGTGACCTGTTCAATGTATAGACATGTATATGCATGCAATTTCAAACAATTTTCAACTCAGTTCAACATTTGGTGCTAAATTTACCTTTCGTTCATATATTGGTTAAATTTGGTTCAATTCAACTTTTCATTCTCATATTGGATTTATTATTCCAATATTTTTATTAGTTCAACTAATAATCAAACAACACAATCAACAATCAATTAGTTGATAAAAGTTTCAAATACATATAATTTGATATAAATTTCAAAACAAAATTCGTTTTCATTTTTATTTTCAAAATAACACTCTTCGCATTCGTTCTAGGATACTACTGATCCTATCTCTAACGAGTCATTCTTATTGGATATTACTAATCCAATCTCCGATGAATTCTTTCATTTTGTTCTAATATGTCATGTTCTCTAGATTTGTAAACCAAAGCTCTGATACCACATGTGGCGACCCAAACATCCCCGTAAAGGAAAGCCTGGATTGCTTCGAGAACACGACAAATCAGAATACAAACAGAAGAACATTTCATTGTCTATTACAACAACTCCATCAGAGTACAAGAATATAACAGAGTATAAATGAATAAATATTATACAACAGGAAATATCAGAGTTTTAAATTACATTTAAATACATAGCAGCGGAAAAACAATACAAAGAGCAACTGGAAACAGTTACATGGATACAGAGCTTTCCGAATATCGCTTCAGTTGTAAACCAGGATCCTGTGAATATAAATCTGCAAAACCAAAACTACTAGCTGCCCGTGTGGAAATAGGGGCACCCAGAGTTTAGGTTAAAACAATAAACTCCAGGTCAGTCATGTGACTGGTGTGAGAACTAAAACAGTTATTATTTTGAATTTTTAAAGTTAGGTAAATCAAGGGACCATGCCGTATAACACGGAACGGGTTTAAACCCAAGAATACCAGTGCATATAACAAACAACGCAATGCTAAATAAAAAACAATGAAGCTATTATAAGACCCAGGTCCCATCACACAATGCAACGCAAGCCGGAGGATAGGGTTTTACCTTATAATAACCAAATAAAGCTTGATACATGAAATTTAATCTTTTATTATTACTATAAGTGAAGAAAATAACTTCAAATATAAATGTATCAATCATAGGCGGCTTGAATGTCCCATACCACTATGTCGCCATATATAGTATAATCAAAACCAAAAAATGTCATATTTGGAAATTGGATTTCCATACTGGTGGTTACTGATTCGAAAGATCAATCGCGTAGCACAATTCCCAATGGCTTATGTCGCAGGCATGCGAAAACGCCGTAATACACATCCGCACTATCCTGGAAACCAAATATCTCAATGGCTTACGTTGCAGGCATGCGAAAACGCCATATACACTATCCAATAAGGGAATCGGGGGGTGTGCCCTGTCCCTCACCTTGGTCAACGGAATCCACGACACCACGAATTTGCCCATCCTCTAAAAAGCATACTGATCCAACCATTAGTTTACCACCATACCGGGGTGTGAGGCTCGCAAATTAACGCTACAAAAAGCCATGCTATATTAAAGCTGCACTTTGATCATCATCCACCAAACTTTGCTTTTCAACAAAAGTTTGGATCACTACATCTCAGCATGCCACACTATCAATCCATACTGTACCACCAATTTCTACCGATATATAACCTCTAAGCTCGTACGTCTCAGAGAAGGGAGTTAAGAAAGAGAATAAATTCTCCACCACCAAACAGATATATATTTAGCACAGATCAACAAATACGGTATAAAGGAATACAATGTCAGACACACCATCCATTTACAAGTCTGCTCTAGGTCTAAACGAAACCGGAGGCACCTTATTCCTCCCCCATATGTCCAATACAGGGGAGAGGCCCTCGCATATCCGTACAATTAACAAGTACGTCCGACGGCTACCACTTTAGCCCCTTCAAGGTAGCTACTCCAATCGTGAGCATCAGTAGCACCCATCCATTCGATGTGAAGATCGTCGGTCTTGCATCGTCTTCAATCTCTTCGACTTATCGCCGAACCAGTTATTCAGAATGGGATAAACCCGACCTTTCCGAATAACCCGCATATCTTATAATCCAGTGTTATAACAACACATCATACGCCTCATTCCCATTAATTTTATCAAAGATAAATTCTTTTAAATTTATTCTTTAATCTCATCTTTAACTGGGTTAAAGAACCAATGTTATTTAAAATATGGCTCATGATAAACCCAAAATGACATTCCATTCATCAGCCTCTAACCATAAATTAGTAAGAGAACAATTCCCTAAGCATTAATCCCGAAGGCCAAAACCAACATCAGCTCAATACCCAGGAAACCATTCAACTTAGCTAATCTCCAGTTAGTTTATAATTCTCTTAACTCCATTGGGTTTAAGGACAGTATTATTAAAGATACCATTCACGACAAACCCAAAATCTCCTTTTATTGTTAATCGGGTTAAAGAACAAGTGTTATTTAAAACACTGTTCACGATAAACCCAATGATCAATTTCAATTCAAGTCCAATTAAATATAAATTAATTGGCATACTTCATTAAATCTAAATAAAAAGATTTAATCTTTTCTCAACTGGGTTTAAGAACAGTATTTTTAAAGATATCATTCACGACAACCCAAAATCCAATTTGATATTAAATAAAAGGCTCTGAATAGAAAATAAATCGGCTTATATTAAATATCAATTTCTAAAACCAACGAATATCATATTGGAATAACGATATATATATATATATCTTCCAAATTCCTTAACAATATATGTATAATCACGGAATCC
This sequence comes from Allium sativum, assembly GCA_030737875.1. Taxonomy (NCBI): domain Eukaryota; kingdom Viridiplantae; phylum Streptophyta; class Magnoliopsida; order Asparagales; family Amaryllidaceae; genus Allium; species Allium sativum. Next base: position 747,096,071 of record CM060921.1, read on the forward strand.
AATATCGAAATATTCCGACGATTATTTCCCTTCCGAATCCATTTCCAATTTATTCTTTGGAAAATTCGGGTTAATTTAAAACCCTTTTCAAATCCAATTTATTTATTTTAACAATAAATAAATTATTATTCTAGTTAATAACTAGTTCATTTCGATAAAAATATATTTTTCATCTTTTCAAAGATGGATTTTTTTTTACCCGAACTATTTCCAATTCATTTATTATGATTTTACATAATTTTTCCATATTTTTAATAATTTTATTATCGCCCGCACAGTCGGTTTCTAATAACGGCCACCGAACTACATCCATAGCGACCTTTTCTGAAATTAATTTGGACATATCTCCAGATCTAACCGTTAGATTTCAAATCTCTTTAATTCATTGGAAAACTTTTTTCGATATGAACCCAACGGTTCTGGTTTTAGGAGAATCCGATAGTCGGATCTCCCGTAATGTCCATTTGAAGTTAATGGTCTAAATTCGCGTACTGTCACTACGCGGCGCGTTCTATTCATGCCATTATAATATATATAATATATATATATATATTATATATATTTCGTCGATTTTCATTTAAAACGAATTTTATAAATCGTTTTAAATTCGTTTCAAAAACGATTTCCACTTTCATTTCAAATTCAAATCAAAATTGAATATTCCAGTATAAATTCATTTTAAATTCATTTCAAATCGATTTCAATTCAATTTCATTTCAACCCGTTTTGAATTCATTTCAATCGATTTCAGTTCCATTTGATTTCAATTCTTATATTCATTTCAATCGATTTCAATTCTATTCGATTTCAACTCAATTTATATTCATTTCAATTGATTTCAATTTAATTTGAATTCAATTCAATTTATATTCATTTCAATCGATCTCAATTTAATTCGAATTCAATTCAATTTATATTCATTTCAGTCGATTTCAATTTAATTCGAATTCAATTCAATTTATATTCATTTCAATCGATTTCAATTTAATTCGAATTCAATTCAATTTATATTCATTTCAATCGATTTCAATTTATTTCGAATTCAATTCAATTTATATTCATTTCAATCGATTTCAATTTATTTCGAATTTCAAATTCATTTCAATTTAACTCGAATTTCAAATTCATTTCAATTTAACTCGAATTTCAAATTCATTTCAATTTAAGTCGAATTTCAAATTCATTTCAATTTAACTTGAATTTCAAATTCATTTCAATTTAACTCGAATTTCAAATTCATTTCAATTTAACTTGAATTTCAAATTCATTTCAAAATATCAGATTTTGAAATCACTTTTCAATATTCATTATAAAATGAATAAAATCGACCAAATTTCCATTCGTGTTAAAATGGCGTTTAACTAGTTAACATGGCTTCACATTTCAATGTTTTCTGAATATTATTTTAAAATATTCGATAATTCTGAACTGGGATCAGACTCAGTCAATTACCATATAATTTTATTTATACGGATTTCCACATCACATGTATACAATAATAACGATAAGCCATCATTAAAAATTCAAACAATATCCAGAGTGCTTTCTACAACTGTATAAGCATTAAATGAATAAATAACGCTTATACAGTCTGTCAACCCATCGATTGACATAACACTAACTATCGGGATCAGTGTATGTCAAATATTATCCCAATACCCGTGTGGGGTTTTCAAACAACAAATACTATTTATTATTTGTGCAGTTGGGCGGTGTGTTAAATTTATCGTCCCAATCAATATCAGATAAATCTGTGTACATAAACAAACCGTCCGGTTCGTAAATGAATATTTATTTTGCTCGGAATATTTATTTTATTCATATACACGTTAAAAATTATATTTTAACGATAAAATATTTTATTTCACACATGAATGTTTTATTATCCATTTCGCATCAAAATCACAAATAAACTTCACAACACATCATAATCAAACAAGTCGTCCATGGTTTGTGGACAATGGTGTCAGGTGCTGCTAAGCATCGTTTGCATCCTAATATATATTTTCAACTAGAAATTAAATTTAAAGTGAGAAGTTCTCACCTTTTGGTTCCACTCCGTTATTCTTTACCGTCGCTCAGATTCGCTGCAATGATTCCAACGAAATCTGTTTCACATGATTTTTATATTAAAAATCACATTTTTAAAACAATGCTATATAGATAAAAATCATATTTTCAAACTGTTCTATATATTTTAAAAACCATGTTTTTATTATTTTAAAAACAATGTATATTTTATTTCTAAAAACCATGTATATTTTTATAAAAACAATGCAATATAGATTTAAAAAACAATGCAATATAGATTTAAAAAACAATGCATTATAGATTTAAAAAACAATGCCATATAGATTTCAAAACAAATGTCATATAGATTTCAAAACAATTGTTCTCTCTCTCTCTATATATATATTTATTTATTTATTTTAAACAATTCGATTTCATACAATGTATATTTATAAAAAATCAGATTTTTCCTTTTTAAATTAATTAAGCTAATATAATAATAAATAAAAACTACCTTCTTCATCGTTTTCAGTTCCTGAAACAAGCACAACCCGTCGCTCATCATTGCTCAGATCTAGGGTTGCAATTTCCGGCCGCCTCCGACCTCGTGAACCCCATTGGAGACCACCGTGCCTTCTGCCGTTGCCCAAGCTTTCCAACGCAACCAGCAACACCCATTTCGATGGACCGTAGCGCTTGAATTCTCTGCCTGAATGCCACCTCATCTCGAGGGGATTATGGCCACTTCGATCAACGAATTCAGATCACACTTGTCCCAATTTTTAGATCTCACTTAGCTTGAAAAAAATGGTGTTGGAGATTTATTAAATTGTTGCGTGGATTGTTAGAAAAGAGGAGGAGAAGAATTGAAGCTTTCCGCCATCGAAGAACAGGAGAGGGAGGCGGGTTTGACCGCGATTTAAATTTGTTAAGGTTTGATCAGGTTGGATTGGAGATATATATATATATATATTTATTATTTTATTCTTTTAATTCATTTTAAAACTCAACCTCGTTACGAACTCCAAATCAAACCCAACAAATGTTGCCCCTAGCTAATTACCCCTATTCCGAACACAATGGGATAGGTTTCGTAAGCCCATTCCATTGTTTCAGTCAGTTATTCTTCAAATTAAAATATAAAACATTCAATTTTAGATTTGAACGTACATTTTAATTTGTCGGGGTCACATACTGACATTAAAAATTCCAAAAAATTATTTCCAGCTTCGTATTGACGATACAGTCCTAACAAAACTAATTTCGTCGAATTTCGAGACCGTTTGAAAAATGGCCATTTTCTGGTCGATTTAAATTGACTAAAACTGTCAAAACACGTTTAACTTCGCCACGCTCACATATTGATCCCAAAAATTACGAAAATTGGAATCTAGCAATAATTCGACATCCTGGATCCAACAAAAGTGGTTTCATAGAAAACGGAGGTCATTTGCAAAATGGCTATTTTTAAAGGCTATATTTTCCATAATGACTATTTTGAATCTTCAACTGGTTATAACTTTTGATTACCACTATGAAATTCCGATATTTCAAATTCGTTAGAAAGATATTTATAAACAGATTCAAATATTTTTGGTTTCACTAAAATCCGATTTATTTTGAATCCTGTACATTCATTTGAAATTTGAAATCGAATTTTCAAACTACCGCGCCATTTCTAATTCCTTTTATAATTATAATAAATATTTATATTCCAACTTCGATTTAAATAAATATATATGTTCTAATTCTATTTAAAATAAATTTTCGGTGGGTTATTATTTAAAATAAATCATTTTAAATATTCAAAATTCATTAAAATTGCCAAAATAAAAATTTTTAATTGGTTCTGATTCTCCTGGTTGTTACATTAAATCTGATCCAAGTCAAATTCAGTACTGAATCACGTTTCGTCCGTCAACCGTTCCTTAAGTCGAGTATTATCAAAGTTCAACTTTCTCAAGTTTCAAATTCTTCCAAGTTCTCTTTTTTTTCAATGTACGCTGCGAAACCCGTACTTTGGTACTCGTCTTTGATTTTTCAACAAAATCTCCTTTTCCCAAAATAATTTATTGAAAGAATTCAAAACACTTGGAAAACTATTTCATTAATCACCTTTATATTCCTTGAAAATTCCGGGTACTCGACAATCAATTTACCACAAAAATCTTTTATCTTCGAAAATATCTTCTTCAAAGTTTTATTTTCAAAATCTCTTTCAAAAATGATTTATTTTCGAATTCTCCTGATTCTAGCATTAATTCCGCTCATTATAAGGTATTTCTACCTTATTTCTGATGAGTTTTAAACCAAATAAGCCAAACTTTGTATAACCAAAGCTCTGGTACCAAATGTAAGGACCTGGCATTTTGACCGTTCCAAATCGGTATTTAAACCAACTCGAAACGTTAAAAACGACAGATTGTTATTGGCTTGCACGGTTTAAACAGAATTAACACCAAATCAAAGAGTATATTAATTACAGCGGAATAAAAAAAATTCAGATAAATATCAGAGTTGAATACAATATTTTTGTACAGCGGAAGATAAATCAAAATGTATACATAAATTTGTACGAATAATATTTATACTTTACGGTTGAGCATATGGCGCGCATGAGTCTTCACATCCTCGCGTCCTCTCTTGTTTTTCGAGCTGATATCTATACCCTAGAATACTTAGGGCCTGACCCAAGTGTCCCATGCAAAATACACAAAACACCCGAGTCTGGATTAAACTTATTTCAAGTCAGCAGACTTCGATATCACTAAATGTAACTGTTTAATCCTAACAAATTTTAAATAATTTCGAGTATGATAAATTAATGAACTACTGAATATACATAAAGGAAAATGCGACAAAGCATACGTAAGACATAAAAGAGGGTGCCAAGAAACTACATAAATGTTATAGTAACTTTTGCGGAACAAGGCAACAACAAAATGTATAAAACTATACCCATTTCAAAGGGTCAAATAGAAAACAAAGGTAGCAAAGTGGCAAAACTCAAAGGCATGGCATGTCTGAAGCAATGGAATCATGATACAACATGAATGAGTGGGTAAATATATACATGCTAAAACATTCCAGGTATGTTATTTAGGGTAGGGTGCAAGATCAAGGATAAATCTTGTGCACAACAAATTGTAACTAACTATAAATATTTAGACTTCAAAACACATGTAGGTACATATGCACAGGCAGTCTAAGACTAAAGGTTCAACTTGGAAAAGTTAATATGTAGAAATTTCATGCAAGTGGCGAGAAGCTTAGGCCCAAACAAAGGTAAATGCAAATGAGTACATGCATGTTAATATGAGATATGAGAAACACTGAATATGCATGCAATCTAGGTGTGGCATTAGTTCTTAATTGTGTATGTCAAGAGAATTGTATCAGTCTTTTTCGCACCTTTTTCCCGGTTTTCGTCGGTAATTAAACCAACTTAAATCGTTCACAAAGACGAATTGTTATGGGTACATATATACATTAAACAAAATAACAGAACTTTTCACTACTCAAAACAATATTACATCAGAGTTACATGAATATTAGAGTTACAACATAAACATATAGCGGAAGAAAAATATAAATATACTCTCAGCGAAAGAAGAGAAAACAGCGGAAGCTTCAACCCTAGCAAGGACTCCAACTCAGAAAGCTCTCCGAACTTCGCTCTAACAAAACATAACTGCAAAAATAAACTACTAGCTACCCGTGAGTTCTAATTTCCAAATCTTCTTTTGAATTAAATGGATCTTGGTACAAAATAATATTTTATCAACTTATTCGAATAATCATACAAAACCAATACATGATTCAAATTATTTCCAATCCAAATTAAAACTCAATTCAAAATAACTTACAAGTGATTGGAATTTTTTCGAAAACTATTTCATCTCATATATTCTTTCCAAACTTTTCTAATCATCGGGATTCAAGTCGCCGAAATTTCTTTTATTTGAAAACCGATTTATATGTGCTGCGCGATTTTGTACTTGGAGGTCCGTGTCTGGACGAAAGCCGGGATGTACACTTCGCTTGGGATCCCTCGATGATGGTAATTGGGAAGAGAAACCTAGGCATATACGGTCTTTTCCGTGGCATTACATTGGTACCCCAGTCTGCCTTATTTTACGGCCTGCCTTTCGACAACTCAGCCAAACACTCAGGGACATGTAGGAGTAAGAGTCCACTGCTCACCACCAAACCACATAGCGAGAACCTCCTATCATGCTGCCTCAAGATAGATAAGGACTGGTGTGTGTGTGTGTGTATGGAGCAGCCTTAAAATTCAATCATAGTATTTGTTAAATGACAAGGGTAACACCGATAACAATCCCAACCATTACACTTCAAAGGAAACAACACAACAGTAAGACAAGTGGATCAGCGAAAAATGACCAAATGCATCAAGAAAACCCAAAATTAATTGACTTTTGTGTAAATACCAAGTTGCAAACGTAAAATAGGTTTAATCATAAGGTTTACTTACTTTTAGACGACGATGGTGAAAGAAGCGAAGAGCTAGGTGCGGTGGAATTCGGTGATGGCGCACGGCCTGACAGCGTTGGGGAGTGGTGGTCCAGTAGTCGCTGTTCTTGGCGGCACCGCTCTCAAGTTGACTTCGGTGGTGCATGGCGGTTCATGGCGTCGCCTGGTGGTGTCAAGGCCAGGAAATCGGAGGAGCTTTCGGTTGATGGGGATAATCAACAAAGGACCAATGGATGCAGTAGCTTCAGCTTAATGGAAAGAGGAAGGCCAGTGGTGATTTCGACTTTGCGGTGGAGGAGGATTCGATTAAGTGGGACGAAGAGGCGGATTTGAAGTGGTGACACATGAGAAGGTGGTCGGCTTACGGTGGCCATTTACGACGGTGAACAGGTTTCGATTTGGGGAAAGAATGAGTTTTGGGGAAGAACAGAAATTTGGCTGAGAATAGAAGAAAAGGGAAACCAGAAAGAAAAATATAAATAAAGGTTAAAGGCGGTGGACAAACACAGAACAAGGACAGGTGCATTGTATTAATCCAATGATCAACCAAGTGGAAAAACAAGGACAGAAACAATGGACATGCAGAATGATTTCAAAAACAAAGAAAAAGGGGAACCGTGATTCCTAAGGGAACACGTGGTGGCATTTTCAAAAGCAAAAAGGAACACGTTAAAACAAAGTGACGTGTGCAAATTTTTCAGCATAACTTCAACAGGTGTCAACAATTTCAAATTGATATAAACAAATGGCACAAACAATTTAGCAAATATTATTTTATTTTTACATATCCAAATTAAGTTTATACTATGACCCTTTATCCAAGATTACGTTCAAATAGATAGACAAGAAAATGCGGCTTACTTCAAATTTCAATTTATATAAATTCCAAAGCCCAATTTCAAATATTCTAGCAACTGAATTAAATTTTAAAATTCTTAAAGTAGATTTCGAGCTTATATTTCAAATTTCAAATTGTAACGACCCGGAAATTCTGAACCAATTTAAAAATTTTATTTTGGCAATTTTAATGAATTTTGATTTAAAATGAATTATTTTAAATAATATCGACGGAAAATTTATTTTGAATAGAATTCGAATGTATATATTTATATAGATCGTCGTTAGAATATGAATATTTTATTTTAATTATAAAAGGAATTGAAAATGGCGTGGTCATTCGATAATTCGATTTCGAACTTCAAATGAATGTACATGATTCAAAATAAACCGGAATTTAGCGAAACCAAAAATATTAGAATCTATTTGAGAATATCTTTCCAACGAATCTGAAAAATCGAAATTTCATAGCGGGAATCAAAAGTTATGCCCAGTTGAAAATTCAGAATAGTCGCTATGGAATTCTAGCCCTTAAAAATGGAAATTTTGCAAACGTCCTCGGATTTCGACGAAACCACTTTTGTTGGATCCGGGATGTCAAGTTATTGCTAGATTCCAATTTTCATAATTTTTGAATTCAATATGTGAGCGTGGCAAAGGAAAACGCATTTGACCAGTTTTAGTTGATTTTGATCGACTGGAAAATGGCCATTTTCAAACGTTCTCAGAATTTGACGAAATTTGTTTTGTTAGGACCGTATCGTCAATACGAAGCTAGAAAATATTTTTCGGGAATTTTTAGAGACTGTATGTGGCCCCGGTAAATTGAAATGTGCGTTTAAAATAGAATACATAGATTTATATTTTAATTTAAAAGAAAACTGGTCGTAACGGCCGAACTGGCTTACGAAACATATCCCATTGTGTTCGGAATGGGGGTAATTAGCTTGGGACGACAGTCGTTGGGTTCGAATCGGGGTTCGGATGAAAAGTCAACAAATTGAAATGAAATAAAAATAAATATATATTTACATATTATCACCCTGTACCCTACCTCTCTCTCCTCACTTCAGAAAGGGTCGTAGTTTAAAAAAAGAAAGAAAAAGAAATCCCCAAATCGATCGGGCGACCGATCCTTCACCGTCGCCTCTTCCAGGCGTGCTGCCACCACAGCGTCGCCGGCCTTCGCAGTCGTCGCCCTCCGCTCCAGATCGAGACCCTGCGTGATCGAACAACGACGAACTCGAAGACTCCGACGCCATCACCGATTGTTGTATCGCCTCGAGCGCTCCACCCAGGTCGACATCACCCCCATTCGACCAGTCCTCCCCGCGAAGACCAGCACCACCCCTGACCCTCGTTCCCTCTCACGCTCTCTCCTCTCACTCCTCTTCTAAACTCTAAGACCACCTTAAGCAGCCACTGTTCAGCGCTGCCCCGACCAGCTCAGACCCTGGCGACACCCCCCTTGCAACCTCCGCGAGCGCAGCACCACCAAATCCCCCACGATGTGAGTTCTTCCCCCCCTTTATTTATAATCTCCTAGTTTCTTTTTAATAAAATATTTGTGGTTTCTTAGTTTGTTTGTAGTTAAAAGTTGATTTTTATAAAATAGAAAAGTTTGAAATTTTATAAAGTTAAAGAGGTGATTTTTAAAACAACAAAGGGGTGATTTTTAAAACAACAAAGAGGTGATTTTTAAAACAACAAAGAGGTGATTTTTAAAACAAAAACATATGATTTTTAACTTCAAAAAGATTAGATCTTTCTATATGACAAGATTAGATTTTTAAGAATATATAGTAGCGAAGTAGAAATATGATTTTTATATATGAAGTAGCAGTATAAAAATATGATTTTTAATATATATAGCGATGTAAAATTTTGGTTTTATATATGAAATAGAAAAGGAAATATAATCTTTATTTACTTAGCGAACTAAAATAATGTATAGCGATATTAAAAATTTGATGTTTAATATAAATTTCGTGAAAACAGATCGCATTGACATTACGGGAAAATCCAAACGGTTCAGAAATTCAGAAAGCAAAGCGCGGCGGAGTGGAACCCTCGGTGAGAACTCCTCACTTTTATTTTAAATTTCTAGTTAATGTATATACTAGGATGCAGACGGTGCTTAGCAGCACCCGACACCCGTCGTCCACAGACCATGGACGGCTTGTATGCTTGTTTGTTTGATTTTGATGTGAAAAATTGAATGTGTGTTGTGGAATGAAATAAAATATTTATATAGTAGAATAAAATATTTTATAGTTAAAAATATCATTTTTAACGTGTATATAAAATGAAATGAATATTTATAAATAAATCGAACGATTTGTTTATATACACATATTTGACTGATATTGATTGGGACGATAAATTTTACACATTGCCCAACTGCACAAATAAAAAATCTGTGTTTGATTGTTTGAAACCCTACACGGGTGTTGGGATGATATTTGACGTACACTAATCCCAATTATTTAGTTGTATGTCGATTGATTGGTCGACAGACTGTGTGAGCGTTAATTATTTATATTTGATGCTTATGCAGTTGTGTGGTGCAATTTGGATGATGGTTGATTATTTATCGTTGCTATTATATACATGTGTTGTATGGAATCCATATAATTAACATTATATGGTAATTGATTGGGCCTCATTCCAATTGGGAGAATAAAGAATATTATAAAATAATAGTCACGTGTTGACAGTACTCATTTGTTGAGATTAGTCATGTGTTGAAAGAAATATAGATTCATGTGTTGAATAGAATAAATATTCATTTGTTGAATAGAATAACGAAGTTATTGAAAAATATAAAGCCGTGTTGATTAGAGATGCGCTATTTTGATGCAAACGATATTTATATCGATTATATTCGTTTTATAATGTATATTGAAAAGAGATTTAAAAATCGAATATTCATAAAAATGAATTCGAATTGAAATTGTATAGAAATGAATTCGAATTGAAATTGAATAGAAATGAATTCGAATTGAAATTGTATAGAAATGAATTCGAATTGAAATTGAATAGAATCGAATTTGAATTGAAATCAATTTGAAATGAATTTAAAAGGAATTTATATTGGAAAAATTCAATTTTGATTTGAATGTGAAATGAAGTTGAAATCGTTTTGAAAACAAATTAAAAACAATTTATAAAATACGTTTTAAAAAGGAAATCGACGAAGTATATATTATATATATAATATAATGGCCTGAATAGAACGCGCCGCGCTGTGGCAATTCGCGAATTTCGACCATTGACTTCGAATTGACGTGGCGGGAGATCCGACCGTCGGATTCTCCTGAAACCGGAACCATTGGGTTCGTATCGAAAAGAGCTTTCCAATGAATATTAGAAATTTGAAATCTAATGGTTGGATTTGGAGATATGTCCAAATCAATTTCAGAAAAGGTCGCTGTAAGTGCAGTTCGATGGCCGTAGATGGAAATCGACTGTACGGGCCTTGATAAAGTAATTCAAAATATTTATAATTTTTGTAAAATCAAAATAAATGATTTGAAAAGAACTGGGATGAAAACTCCATATTTGAAAAGATAAAAATAGATTTTTATCGAAATGAACTAGTTTTGAACGAGAATTAAAATCAATTTATTTTTGAAATAAATAAATTGAATTTGAAATGGGTTTTAAATAACCAGAATTCCTAATATATTTTATTGGAATTGAAATAGAATGTGATTTGGGTTTATCATGAACTGTGTTTTAAATGACATTAGTTCTTTAACCCAGTAAAAGGAGTTGTAATGAATCTTTAATTATATTGAAATATGAATTGATAATTTAAATTATCAAAATTTGGAAATGATCGAAAGGGGAGTATCATCAGTTTTACTCCTAGCGATAGTTAAATCTTCAATTAGATTTGAACGTGAAATGGTAATTAAATTTACCGATAACACCGTGGTGTTAGTTATAGGGTAATAACAGTTTTGCTCCATGGGATAAATAGGTTGGGATTGGGAAATAAAATAAATAATTACTTCGGTGTGGTTCGCTAATCCCGACTAGTTTGGAAAACCATAATATGGTTTGAAATGATATCCAAAGGAAGATTAAAGAATAAATTTAAAAGAATTTATCTTTGATAAAATTAATGGGAACCTTTCCCTTGGAGTGTGAATATCTGAATAAAAGAATATTCTGAATTGGAATGAGGCATATGTTGTGTTTTATAAAACTTGATTATAAGATACGCGGGTTATTCAGAAAGTCCGGGTATAATCCATTCTGAATAACTGATTCGACGATAAGTCGAAGAGATTGAAGATGGTGCAAGACCGACGATCTTCACATCGAATGGATGGGTGCTACTGATGCTCATGATGGGAGTAGCTACCTTGAAGGGGGCTGAAGTGGTTGCCGTCCGGACGTACTTGTTGATTGTACGGATATGCGAGGAAAGTGCCTCCGGTTTCGTTCAGACCTAGAACGGACTTGTAAATGGATGGTGTGTCTGACATTGTATTCCTTTATATTGTATTCGTTGATCTCTGCTAAATATATATCTATTTGGCGGCGGAGAATTTATTCTCTTGCTTAATGCCCTTCTCTGAGACATACGAGCTCAGAGGTTATATATTGGCAGAAATCAGTGGTACGATATGGATTGATAGTGTGGCATGCTGAGATGCAGTGATCCAAGCTTTTGTTGAAAAGCAAAGTTTGGTGGATGATGATCAAAGCACAGCTTTAATATAGCACGGCCTTGTGTAGCGTTAATTCGCGAGCTTCACACCCCGGTATGGTGGTAAACTGATGGTTTGATCAGTATGCTTTTTAGAGGATGGGCACCTTCGTGGTGTCGTGGATTCGGTCGACCGAGATTGAGCTTCGTGCTCAGAGGGATAGGGCCCACGCAGATTCCCAGAGGGATAGAGTAAGCAGTGTTTTCTCTCGCCGAGACGTAAGCCCCAGTGATACTCGATTTCCCAAAAGTGCGGATGTGCATTACGGTGTTTTCTCTCGCTGAGACGTAAGCCGTTGTAGATGGCACTACGCGATCGATCTTTTGAATCAGGAGTCACCACGATGGAAATCCAATTTCCAAATACGATATTTTGCGGTTTTGATTGTAGAGCCTAGTATTGGCGACATGATATATGGTACCCATGCCGTCTATGATTGATACATTTATATTTGAAGTTGTTTTCTTCACTTATAGTAATAATATAAGATGAAATTTCACGTATCAAGCATATTTGGCTATTATAAGGGAAAACCGTATCCTTCGGCTTGCGTTGCATTGTGTGATGGGACCTGGGTCTTATAATAGCTTCATTGTTCTTTATTTAGCATTGCGTTGTTTGTTTTATGCACTGGTATTCTTGGGAGGAAACCCGTTCCGTGTTATACGGCGCGGTCCCTTGATTTACCTAACTTTAAAAACAAAGATTAATAACTGTTTTAGTTCTCACACCAGTCACATGACTGACCTGGAGTTTATTGTTTTAACCTAAACTCTGGGTGCCCTATTTTCGACATGGGCAGCTAGAAGTTTTGGTTTTGCAGATTTATATTCACAGGATCCTGGTTTACAGCTGAAGCAGTATTTGGAAAGCTCTGTATCCGTTTATCTGTTTTCAGTCGTGCTTTGTATTTTTTTTCCGCTGTGATGTATTTAAATGTAATTTAAATCTCTGATATTTTCTGCATAATATTTGTTCGTACTCTGTTATATTCTTGTATTCTGATGGAATGGTTGTTATAAGCATTGAAATGTTCTTCTGTTTGTGTTCTGATTTGTCGTGTTCTCGAAGCAATCCGGGTTTCCGTCCACAGGGAAGTTTGGGTCGTCACAGTTGGTATCAGAGCTTTAGTTTACGGAGCTCGAGAACAAGACATGTAACACCCCGAATTTCACTTAATATTAATGTTTAGTAATTAAAGAATAATCAATCTCAGACGTGAGAATTAAGGGAAACGGGTTACGCGGTTGCGTTCGTCTCGGAAAAATACGCGAAATAGAGTCCAAAATTTCGTGAATCGGAGTCCGTATGACTGAGATATGGCCTTTATAAGTTTCACGAAAAATCAGAAAACGAAACAGATTTCAAAAATGCAGAATATGGGCTAGGCGGGAAAATTTCCGCCCAGACCAGGTCGACCTGGGAGTCGACCTGGGAGTCGACCTGGGGGTCGACCTGGGGGTCGACCTGGGGGTTGACCTGCCCACCAGGTCGACATGGGTGTCGACCCTAGTGTCGACCTGGGGGTCGACCTCCCTGGTCGAGCCCAGGTGACCTGGGTGCACTGATTTGGGATCTGGGCTGTGTTTTGGTGGCTAGTGACGAGATCTGACGGCTCTAATCTGATTTAGGGTTAATCTAATGGCCTAAAACACTTAACTAATCTATAAATACACCCTAAGACTACCCTAATTCATACTAAAATTGGATACAACGTCGTCGTGCCGTCAAAATGCAACTTAGAAGGAGCCTCCACAAATTAAAGAGGAAGATAGCTTCTCAAATCAACTTCTAATCAACTCTAGCAACTTAATCTTCTTCATAGGAGTGCTAATCAACAAGTTGTGAGTTTCTATGCCTTTAGCAAGCAATTGCTAAACTAATTATGATAGGATATAATGAGGTTATGGTTATGTATGTGGATCAATGCAAGTTATGTTATCATATGCTATGTGTTCATGATGCTAGTTATGCAAGTTTTATGCTATATGTTCATGATGCTAGTTATGCAAGTTTTATGCTATGTGTTCATGATGCTAGTTATGCAAATCACTATGATAAACATTGATCCATTATGACACCATGTTATGCAAGTTTGGTGTTTGATTATATGCAAGTTCATATATGACATGTTATGCAAGTTTGGTGTTTGATTATATGCAAGTTCATATATGACATGTTATGCAAGTTTGGTGTTTGATTATATGCAAGTTCATATATGACATGTTATGCAAGTTTGGTGTTTGATTATATGCAAGTTCATATATGACATGTTATGCAAGTTTGGTGTTTGATTATATGCAAGTAACATGTGCAAGTTTACACCTTTGTATGATATGCATACATATGCAAGTTTACCCCTTTGTATGTCATGCATACATATGCATGTTTACCCCTTTTTATGATATGAGTAACATATGCAAGTTCATCCCTTTTTAGACCTATGAAATGTATGCAAGTTTATCCCTTTATGATAGGTCTATGACATGAACATCTATGCAAGTTAGCCTCTTTATGACATATGTGATTCATGCAAGTTTGGGTTGATTATTTATGCTAGTTGGGTTTGATGCCATGGTCATATATGCAAGTTGACACCTTTAAAATCCATGTTGATGCTAATGTTATGCTAAGTAGAACCCATTGTATTTGTGATGAATCTTCCCTTTTAAGTATGTCATGTTAGCGTATCACGTGGGGAACGATGGGGTTAATATTCATGTTAACAAGATTGTGGTGAAATTGGTATGATGTGGCATACCATAAGTGGATGGACATAATTGAGTCAATTATGTACATCATTAAATTGAAATTAATTAGGGAAAATTAATTCAAAATATGGGGGTGATTAATTAGGTGTAATTAATCGACTAAGACACGAGGTTGGACCCTTTTGGAGCATAAGACTGCCCGGACCCGACCGACAAATCCAGCGGCTACAAATGATTGGCCCAATGTGAGAGGTCTTAGGCATAAACTAAATATGTGACAAGTGTAAAGACACGGGGTTAGACTCGGTTATGGCGCAAGGCTGCCCGGACCCGACCGGCAAATCCAGCTGCCATAAAAGATAGTCTAATGTGAGAGGTCTTTGCAAAGGTTACGGTCTTAATCAATTAAGAAACACTTAACCAGATAAGCATGTAGTGGGGCATGAGGGGTTAAGTGGGTGCCTTGGGTGGCATGTGGAAATCAAGTAAGTGCCTTGGGTGGCATGTGGAAATCTAGCGGGTTGCCTTAGGTGGCAATAGAAAATACGATTAGAATACTTAACCAAGTGGAAACATGTAATTAAACATGATTAAAGGGTTAAGTGGGATGCACTAGAAAAGGGATATGCTTAGGTGGGTAGCTTGTGGGGGCCCATTTCAACCAGTAACCCAAAACGTATCTTTGTGGGCTCGACCCAAGTCGAGGACGGGACACGCATACTGGGCTTGACTATAAGAGGCCAAAAACGGGTTAGCGGTGGCAACGCAAGTCCAACGGGTTTCATATGCGTGTGTGGGCCCGGGCTGGTAGGTAAGACGTTGTTGCATCGTGTAGGTATAAGCCGTGCACTCTTAAGTTGTATCGGGTTGCCACTTTGGGGAGTGATACACCCCACTGTGGGGCCAGCACGGGTATCTACGTTAGGGAGCCGATCGCTTGGGGAGTAGTGGGTACACCTAGTGGAGATAGGGGCAGACGGCACCTATGTGGTCAGCTAGGGGTACACGAAACTACTAGTTAAATTTCTAAGTCCTTGGGTGGGATCAACCTTTAACTTAGGAATGACTGGTGTGGTGCAGTTAGTAATTATCCTTGGGTGGGTAGATGCGTCTTTACCGTTATCTTAGTTGGCTGCTGAGTGTAGTCGTTAATCCCCAGTCATTACCGTACCAAGCTTATATCATACCCTAATTACTTTAATGATTGTATTGTTAAAGTTATAGGGCTCACTCAGACTTATGTCTGACCCCGTTGTTTTTATCTTCCCCCCCCCCTCAGGTCCTCAGGTTGGGCTAGTTCTAGTGGAGTTTGATTCAGACTGCTTTATCTATCTTGGAGCTTGGACTCTTGAAGTAAAGCTCGGTTATCTTTTCTATTATGGCTATTAGTTATGTAGTGGGATTATGTACTTATGTTTTTATCAGGATGGATATTTAGTACTTGACTCTTGTTTAGTTGGTTTTGGTATTGTAACCAGACATGTTTATCTTCTGCTGCAATGAAATGATGTTTTAAATTTTCAAGTATTATTTATATCTGTCTTGTTGTAATTTTTCTGTTCTATATTCACTTAAAATACTCCACCGATGCTATGGCATTCCCTTAGTGAGTGTCCGTAGCGGGTGTGGGGTGTTACACGTGGTATCAGAGCTAAAGGTTACCAGAACAGATAATTTTTTTAGAAAAACTATTTTTCTAAAACATTTTTGGAAGAAGTATTTTCAAAAACATGTCTTTTAAGAGAAAAGTTTTTGAAAGAAAAGCATAATCCCCAATAGCCATATCTTTATCTTTCGAATTCTCCGTTTTGAATCTTTCCTTTTTCGTTTCAGCATGGCTGAAGATCTTAACTTTCCGGAGGGTGTAGCGATACCAGTATGGTATAGGAGGTTGATGGAGGCTAGGGCCGCCACTGCGGGTCCAACAGATGTTCCTCCACCACCAGTTGCACCCGATCTTCCTCCTCCTCCTCCTCCTCGCGCGGATACTTTTGCTAAGACTTGCAAGGAATTTAAGGCTATGGGAGGGAAACCTTTTCAAGGATCAGAAACTTTTGTGGAAGCTAGGGATTGGCTTAAGGAGGTGGAAGAATTGATAGATATCTTTGAGATGGAAGAAGTAAAGAAAGTCAAGTTAGCTGCTTGGTTAATGAAGGGAGAGGCCTCGTTCTGGTGGGAGGTCACTAATGGAGAACGCCTAGTTGACTCTTGGGCGGATTTCAGACAAAGGTTTGTGGCAAAGTTTCTTTCAAGGGCGGAAGAAAATCTATATATGGAAAGGTTCTTGACTCTAAAGCAAGGAAACCTATCAGTGAAGGAATATGTCAACAAGTTTAATCAGTTGGCAAGGTTTGGCATAGACATGGTGAATACACCGGAGAAGAAGGCTTTGAGGTTCGTTAAAGGCTTGAATGAACCGATGCATGGATTGGCCATGACTCACATCCCTATGGGGGCCACCTTTGAGAAGCTAGTAGACATGGCACTTATGCATGAGGAAGAGAGGGGTCCCAATGCTAATAAGGTACCCGAGAAGAAAGGAGATCAGAAGAGACCTCAACAACAACAGCAAAACAAGGGTGGGAAAGGCAACAGTGGCAAGGGAAATAAGAAGTGCTTCAATTGAGGGACACCAGGCCACCTAAGCAAAGATTGTCGGAAGAAGAAGAAGACTGGATGCTTCCACTGTGGCGAAGCAGGGCATCTAGTGAAGGACTGTCCTAAGAAGGGGCAGAGGACGGGATCTACCTCAGGAGGATAGGTGCAAGCTCTTATGGCACCAGGTCTGGCAAGGGGGCAAGTTCAGGCTCTCGCAGTTCCACCGATTCAGGAAAGAGGTAGAACTATTTCCGTTGAAAGTCTGGTTTTTCTGTTTGATCATCCTGTCCGTACTTTATTTGACTTTGGCGCATCGCATTCGTTTATCTCATCATCATTAGTTGAGTCACTGCACTTAGACACCAGTCTAGTAGATGATCCCTTGGTTGTTTCAAACCCAATTGGGGGCTCCATTTATTTGTCCATGATGTGTTTGGGTTTGAAGATTTCCATACTTAGCGTTGAGTTTAGATGTGATGCTTTTGTTTTGGGCTTCACGGGTTATGGGTTAATTTTGGGCATGGACTGGTTATCCAGTAATGGTGCCGTTCTTGATTGCGAAAGGAGAGTTGTTAGGCTCATGACCCTCTTGGGGAACACTCTCGAGATCTCTTGTAATCCCATGGATTCTGTTATGATAAGTTATCTTGAATCGCTTGACGCTTCGGTCGAGAGTTTGCAATCTGTTAGAGTGGTCCGGGAATACTCGGATGTGTTTGAGGAGGTGAAGGGCTTACCTCCGAAGCGGGAGATTGACTTTCAAATATATCTGGTAGACAATGCTAAACCAGTATCTTTGCCAGTGCGCCACGTGGCTCCTCGTGAGAGGAGGGAACTCAATAAGCAAGTAAGGGAGTTGCTTGAGAAAGGGTTCATAAGACGAAGTATATCGGAGTGGGGTGCTCCAATGGTTTTGCCACGAAGGCGGATGGGTCTCTTAGGCTTTGTGTAGACTATAGAGAACTCAACAAACTTACAAAGAAGAATAGACACCCATTGCCGAGGATTGATGATCTCTTTGATCAGTTGGTTGGCGCCTCAGTGTTTTCACAGTTGGACTTAGCCACGCGGTTTCATCAGTTGAGAGTGGCTGAGGATAGCATAGACAAGACTGCCTTTAGGACTCCGGATGGTTTCTATGAGTGGCTGGTGATGCCCTTTGGTTTGACGAACGCCCCAGCATACTTTGTTGATTTGATGAGTAGGGTGTTCAGGGAGTACCTTAATAAGTTCGTGGTGGTCTTTGTGGATGACATCTTGGTCTTTTCTAAGAGTGAAGAAGAGCTTGCCCTACATCTTAGGGAAGTGTTGGAGACTCTTCGAGCGCATAGCCTTAAGGCTAAATTCTCTAAATGTCACTTCTGGAGGAAGGAAGTGCGGTTCTTAGGGCACGTGGTCTCTAAGGAAGGGATAGCTGTGGATCCCGCTAAGGTAGTGTCCATCCAAGATTGGAAGGTTCCGAAGAATGCTACCGAGGTGAGGAGTTTCTTGGGGTTGGCTGGCTACTATAGGAAGTTTATCAAGGACTTCGCGAAGATATCAACCCCATTAACTCGCATGACAAAGAAGAACCTAGTCTTCACATGGGACGTAGATTGTGATGATGCGTTCCAACGGTTAAAGAGAGCTTTAACTACAGCTCCAATCTTAGTGTTACCAGATGGGAGTAAGCCATTTGTTGTTTATACCGATGCTTGTGGGACAGGACTAGGCGCAGTCTTAATGCAAGAGGGAAGGGTAATAGCCTATGGGGGAAGGCAGTTGAGAAAGCATGAGAAAAATTACCCTACCCATGATCTAGAGTTGGCCGCTATTGTTTTTGCACTTAAGTCTTGGCGCCATTATCTTCTTGGCGAGAGGTTCAAATTGTTCACTGACCACAAATCATTGAAGTACTTGTTTTCTCAGAAGGATTTGAACTTAAGACAGCAAAGGTGGATGGAGTTCTTAGCATCCTATGATTTCGAGATAGCGTATACCCCTGGCAAGGGTAACGTGGTGGCAGACGCCTTAAGCAGAAAAAGGTTGTCTTTGAGTCCATTGTTCGTTGAACGACGAAGCTTGGAATTTATCTCGATGTTTGACTTCAGACCTTCCATTGACTTTGTACCCGGTTTGCTAGCATCCTTAGAGGTCAGACCTACTCTTTTGGGACGGATTGGTGAAGCACAAAGGGACGACCCACAGTTGGTTGAGTTAGTAGAGAAGCTCATAAGGGGGGAGTCATCCAGCCATTTGAGTAGGTACACCCTCGATGATAAGGGGTGGTTGCGTAGAGATGGTAGAATTTGTGTACCACAAGACGAGGGTTTGAGGAAGGCTATACTTGAAGATGCACATCGTTCAAAGATGATAATTCATCTCGGTGGGGACAAGATGTACCAAGACATGAAGCGAGTTTTCTTTTGGGCCGGTATGAAGAAGGATGTGGCCGAGTATGTCGCTAGATGCTTGGTGTGCCAACAAGTGAAAGCGGAGCAAAAGAAACCCGGTGGGCTGCTTCACCCATTGGAGGTTCCGCAATGGAAGTGGGATAGCGTCTCCATGGACTTTGTCGATGGGTTACCAAGATCAAGGAAGGGTAATATGGGAATTTGGGTTGTGGTAGACAGACTTACTAAGAGCGCCCATTTCATACCCGTGAAGAGCAAGAGGACTGCTCCATGGCTAGCTTCAGTTTACCTTCGAGAGATAGTTCGATTGCATGGAGTACCTTCTAGCATAGTGAGTGATCGAGATCCTATCTTCACTAGCGAGTTTTGGAAGAGTTTGCAAGAGGCAGTAGGGACTCAGTTGTGTTTGAGCACCGCATATCATCCTCAGACGGACGGTCAGACCGAGAGGGTGAATCGTGTTCTAGAAGACCTTTTGAGACTATGTATCTTAGATTTTGGAGGTACATGGGAAGAGCATCTTCCATTGGTGGAGTTCGCGTATAATAACAGCTTTCAGTCTAGTATTGGTATGGCTCCTTTCGAAGCTCTTTATGGAAGGCCTTGTCGGTCACCTACATGTTGGTGGGAATCTACGGATAAGATCTTGCTTGGGCTTGATATGGTTAGAGAGACTTCGGAAAAGATTGATTTGATTAGAAGAAGGATGAAAGCGGCGCAAGACAGACAGAAATCCTACGCGGATAAGAGGAGGACGGATCTTGAGTTTAATGTTGGGGACATGGTCTTTGTCAAAGTATCTCCATTACGGAATGTTGTTCGCTTTGGGTCCGTTGGGAAGTTAGCACCAAGGTTTGTAGGACCGTTTCCTATTAAGGAAAGGATTGGATAGATGGCATATAGAGTAGAGTTGCCCGAGAGACTTAGTGGAGTACATGATGTATTCCGTGTGTCACATTTGAGGAAGTGCCTACATGAGACCGCAGAGGTGGTAGAGCCGAGCTTGCTTAGAGAAATGGAGGTAGAGCGTGATGCGACGATTCGACGAGCTCCTACTCTCATCCTTGGGTCAGAGATTAGGAGGTTGAGAAACAGAGAGGTTCAACTAGTCAAAGTGCAATGGGGAGATGATGAAAGCAACGCTACTTGGGAGACAGAAGCGAAGATGCGTTCACTATACCCATTTCTTTTTGAGGGTATGTCTTTTAACTTCTCCTTTATCGTTTGTCTAGTACTTATCTTATCTTTAGTATGTCCTCTCGTTAGTAGCTTTGACCTTTAGATAGGGTAAACCAATGGTTGAAACATGTGTTTGAGACATGTTATGATTGATGGATGCGTGTGGATGCAAGTGTTTGCTAGTGGTTGCTCGTGGATGCATATACACACACTTTAGACACTAGATCGGCTCAGTCACTTCATATTGCATATTGCATATAATTGTGTGTAGGTAGCTACATTAATGGATGTATAATGGTTGTGTTATCATATGGATGATGCATTTTGGTGTATGGTTGTGCACACATGTAGAAATAGTATGTGTCGATAGGGTTCTTTCGCATACATATTGAATGCATGGCACTATCATGGTTTGCATTAAGGAGGTCAACTGAATCAGTAGACCACCTGATTTTGCATTAGATAGGGAACATATACACACACTTCTTGCATATGTTCATACAACATTAGAAACTTTAAGGACAATGGATGCCTGTGTTTGATGGTTTAGTAGATGGTTGTTTGGTTGGTAGGATATATTCTTCTTGACTTAGAGATTTCGGGGACGAAATCCTTTAAGTAGGGGAGAATGTAACACCCCCAATTTCACTTAATATTAATGTTTAGTAATTAAAGAATAATTAATCTCAGACGTGAGAATTAAGGGAAACGGGTTTCGCGGTTGCGTTCGTCTCGGAAAAATACGCGAAATAGAGTCCGAAATTTCGTGAATCGGAGTCCGTATGACTGAGATATGGCCTTTAGAAGTTTCATGAAAAATCAGAAAACGAAACAGATTTCAAAAATGCAGAATATGGGCTAGGCGGGAAAATTCCCGCCCAGACCAGGTCGACCTGGGAGTCGACCTGGGAGTCGACCTGGGGGTCGACCTGCCCACCAGGTCGACATGGGTGTCGACCCTAGTGTCGACCTGGGGGTCGACCTCCCTGGTCGAGCCCAGGTGACCTGGGTGCACTGATTTGGGATCTGGGCTGTGTTTTGGTGGCTAGTGACGAGATCTGACGGCTCTAATCTGATTTAGTGTTAATCTAATGGCCTAAAACACTTAACTAATCTATAAATACACCCTAAGACTACCCTAATTCATACTAAAATTGGATACAACGTCGTCATGCCGTCAAAATGCAACTTAGAAGGAGCCTCCACAAATTAAAGAGGAAGATAGCTTCTCAAATCAACTTCTAATCAACTCTAGCAACTTAATCTTCTTCATAGGAGTGCTAATCAACAAGTTGTGAGTTTCTATGCCTTTAGCAAGCAATTTCTAAACTAATTATGATAGGATATAATGAGGTTATGATTATGCATGTGGATCAATGCAAGTTATGTTATCATATGCTATGTGTTCATGATGCTAGTTATGCAAGTTTTATGCTATATGTTCATGATGCTAGTTATGCAAGTTTTATGCTATGTGTTCATGATGCTAGTTATGCAAATCACTATGATAAACATTGATCCATTATGACACCATGTTATGCAAGTTTGGTGTTTGATTATATGCAAGTTCATATATGACATGTTATGCAAGTTTGGTGTTTGATTATATGCAAGTTCATATATGACATGTTATGCAAGTTTGGTGTTTGATTATATGCAAGTTCATATATGACATGTTATGCAAGTTTGGTGTTTGATTATATGCAAGTTCATATATGACATGTTATGCAAGTTTGGTGTTTGATTATATGCAAGTTCATATATGACATGTTATGCAAGTTTGGTGTTTAATTATATGCAAGTAACATGTGCAAGTTTACACCTTTGTATGATACGCATACATATGCAAGTTTACCCCTTTGTATGTCATGCATACATATGCATGTTTACCCCTTTTTATGATATGAGTAACATATGCAAGTTCATCCCTTTTTAGACCTATGACATGTATGCAAGTTTATCCCTTTATGATAGGTCTATGACATGAACATCTATGCAAGTTACCCTCTTTATGACATATGTGATTCATGCAAGTTTGGGTTGATTATTTATGCTAGTTGGGTTTGATGCCATGGTCATATATGCAAGTTGACACCTTTAAAACCCATGTTGATGCTAATGTTATGCTAAGTAGAACCCATTGTATTTGTGATGAATCTTCCCTTTTAAGTATGTCATGTTAGCGTATCACGTGGGGAACGATGGGGTTAATATTCATGTTAAAAAGATTGTGGTGAAATTGGTATGATGTGGCATACCATAAGTGGATGGACATAATTGAGTCAATTATGTACATCATTAAATTGGAATTAATTAGGGAAAATTAATTCAAAATATGGGGGTGATTAATTAGGTGTAATTAATCGACTAAGACACGAGGTTGGACCCTTTTGTAGCATAAGACTGCCCGGACCCGACCGGCAAATCCAGCGGCTACAAATGATTGGCCCAATGTGAGAGGTCTTAGGCATAAACTAAATACGTGACAAGTGTAAAGACACGAGGATAGACTCGGTTATGGCGTAAGGCTGCCTGGACCCGACCGGCAAATCCAGCTGCCATAAAAGATAGTCTAATGTGAGAGGTCTTTGCAAAGGTTACGGTCTTAATCAATTAAGAAATACTTAACCAGATAAGCATGTAGTGGGGCATGAGGGGTTAAGTGGGTGCCTTGGGTGGCATGTGGAAATCAAGTAAGTGCCTTGGGTGGCATGTGGAAATCTAGCGGGTTGCCTTAGGTGGCAAAAGAAAATACGATTAGAATACTTAACCAAGTGGAAACATGTAATTAAACATGATTAAAGGGTTAAGTGGGATGCACTAGAAAAGGGACAAGCTTAGGTGGGTATCTTGTGGGGGCCCATTTCAACCAGTAACGCAAAACGTATCTTTGTGGGCTCGACCCAAGTCGAGGACGGGACACGCAAACTGGGCTTGACTATAAGAGGCCAAAAACGGGTTAGCGGTGGCAACGCAAGTCCAACGGGTTTCATATGCGTGTGTGGGCCCGGGCTGGTAGGTAAGACGTTGTTGCATCGTGTAGGTATAAGCCGTGCACTCTTAAGTTGTATCGGGTTGCCACTTTGGGGAGTGATACACCCCACTGTGGGGCCAGCACGGGTATCTACGTTAGGGAGCCGATCGCTTGGGGAGTAGTGGGTATACCTAGTGGAGATAGGGGCAGACGGCACCTCTGTGGTCAGCTAGGGGTACACGAAACTACTAGTTAAATTTCTAATTCCTTGGGTGGGATCAACCTTTAAGTTAGGAATGACTGGTGTGGTGCAGTTAGTAATTATCCTTGGGTGGGTAGATGCGTCTTTACCGTTATCTTAGTTGGCTGCTGAGTGTAGTCGTTAATCCCCTGTCATTACCGTACCAAGCTTATATCATACCCTAATTACTTTAATGATTTTATTGTTAAAGTTATAGGGCTCACTCAAACTTATGTCTGACCCCGTTGTTTTTATCTTCCCCCCCCCCCTCAGGTCCTCAGGTTGGGCCTAGTTCTAGTGGAGTTTGATTCAGACTGCTTTATCTATCTTGGAGCTTGGACTCTTGAAGTAAAGCTCGGTTATCTTTTCTATTATGGCTATTAGTTATGTAGTGGGATTATGTACTTATGTTTTTATCAGGATGGATATGTAGTACTTGACTCTTGTTTAGTTGGTTTGGTATTGTAACCAGACATGTTTATCTTCTGCTGCAATGAAATGATGTTTTAAATTTTCAAGTATTATTTATATCTGTCTTGTTGTAATTTTTCTGTTCTATATTCACTTAAAATACTCCACCGATGCTATGGCATTCCCTTAGTGAGTGTCCGTAGCGGGTGTGGGGTGTTACAAGACACATTAGAACCATACGAAAGAATTCATCAGAAATTGGATTAGCAATATCTAATGAGAATGACTCGTTAGAGATGGGATCAGTAGTATCCTAGAACGAGTGTGAAGAGTATGTTTTTAAAATGAAAGCAAATTTTGTTTTGAAAATTTAAACCTTATTCAACGTATTTGAACATTTATTTGTATTGAATTTGGACAATCCAATATATAAAGATTTTGCATATACGCGTCATGAACATATATTCGAAGTTTTAATATGCTGGATAGATATAGAATCATACTCTAGTCGCCTGGAGATGGTACTGATAATTGTCATGACATCATCAGTATTTATGTTCGAGTTTCGAAGGTGTGATATTTATATATTTCCAATTGGCTGGTGTGAGAACCAAAATTAGATAGGATACATTGTTGTGATTTGGCATCAAAAATGTGATTTTTGACTATATATCAAAATTATGAATTTGAAACGTTAATCCACTAATTGATTGTTGGTTGTGTTGTTTGTTTATTTGTTTGATAATTTTGAACCGTTATGCCAAATTGAACCAAATACTGAACTGTATTGAAAATTTGTTATAATTGCATGCATATACATATATATAAATTGAACAGGTCATAGCAAGGAGGCTAGAGAAGAGGAAAAAAATTGTTTGCCCGACAAATAGGTACATGTTTACCATAATTTACTGTTTTGTTTGGGTGATGATGATTTTATGAGCCGATTGGCTAGTCGCTTGGCTAGCCGCTTGGCCTTTTCCTTTTCTTTTGGATTGAAGAAGGCCATGGGAGGCTATATGAAATATCCCGAAGTCCCCGGTGCAGGGGAGGTTATGGCGAAATTTTTCGAAAATTTAGGGTGTTAGCCAAATTTTTGAAAAATTTGAAAAGTTCTTTGTAACACCCCACCTCCGCCAGGGTGGCTCTTGCAAGCACTCTGACTTTGGAGGGGCGTTTGAATCAGGTAAACATGCATAATGATATATCAAGGCAGAACAAGAACATATGTATATATGTAAACAGAGTAAATAACATAGATAAAACAGCGGAAGATTTTAAACCATT
Organism: Allium sativum; assembly: GCA_030737875.1. Taxonomy (NCBI): domain Eukaryota; kingdom Viridiplantae; phylum Streptophyta; class Magnoliopsida; order Asparagales; family Amaryllidaceae; genus Allium; species Allium sativum. Next base: position 747,121,927 of record CM060921.1, read on the forward strand.
TCAAAACAAGTCTGGTACAACATAATGTCAATTTTCCAAATAAACAAGTCTAGTACATAAAACTGGAAGCTGAAAAGGAAAACATAAAGTAGCTATCCCCAAAGTGGAAAACCATAGCAAGCTCAAATCCAAAGCATACGTGAGCTATCCAAGAAAAGCAGCTAAGATCCAAGCTAAGTACCGGTATTCCCACCCTGTAAACCTGGGGGTGGGGGGGGGGGAACGAAAGAAAAGAGGCGAAAGAAAACAGGTCAGTCAAAAAGACTGAGTAAGCCCTACTACAATCAATGTAAACTGATAAAGTTAACTGGCATGAGCAGCAGGTATGAACATAGGGATAACAACATACTAGCATGTTGATTAACTAACAAGGCAGATAAAGGTGTCATCGCATAATCCGGTTTAAGGTTTTGCACCACAGGTGTGCTAACATTCTAACATGTCATGTATAATCCAGAATTTATCCCTTGGCCCAAACTTGGCCCAGTATCAGGTGTTTGACTCAAACCAAGATCTAACTTCTTGGTACCAATTCTAGTATAACAGGATTAGGTGTTACCCCAATGTTCACATCGAAACAGGACGGAACAGAATGGTCCATACAGAAATAGAGTTTGGGAAAAATAGGCTTTTACCATCCCAACAGATAAAGTACAGAAACGGAATGCTAACAATAATGGGCCTTTACCACCCTAACAGATGAAGTACAGAAACGGAATACTAACTATAATGGGCCTTAACCACCCTAACAGATAAAGTACAGAAACGGAATGCTAACAAAAATGGGCCTTTACCACCCTAACAGAACGGTACCACGCAGAAACAGACGGGTGTTGCCACCCAACAAAACAGACGGTACCAACAGAATCAGACAGAACTAAGTGTACCCTAAATCCTACCCAAGCGATCGGCTCCCTAATACATAAATATCCTGTGTCGGCCCCACGATAGGGTGTATCACTCCCTAAAGTGGCAACCAATTGGCACAGGCATATTTACAGATGTCACGGCGTCTTACACCCTCAGAGGCAGACTGGGCTCCATGCACGCACATGACCCGGTTGGAACGCACCATCAACACCCATCGCCATTATCAGAATGAACCACTTATAATTAGTTCAGTAAGCGTGCCCGGACCCTACCTACAGTTGGGTCAAAGTTTTGATACAGAAAGGGTTACTGACTAATATGGGTCCCAAACAACAAATGACACAAGTATTCCCCCTTGTGTCCCCAGACTATCAGATTCAGATTAACTTATTGACAGAGTTCAGACATACTAAGTTCAGACGATTAGTTTTCAGACTAACGGATCAGATAACAGATTTACAAACTTGCCTAACTTAGTGTGGGTCCTACAGATCTGCAAAACAGGTTCGTTTAATTTATCAACCAAGTTGGTTTATCCAGACCAGATATCAAATTGGTTCTCAGCCTTACCAAATTACTGAATTGATTTGGTTAAGTATAGTTCATCTTAACCCCGTTAAATCACCAAGTTCAGATTGGTTAAGTGTAGGTTAACTTAACCCCGTTAATTTACCGAGTTCAGATTGGTTAAGTATTAAGTGGACCATGACTTAACCCTAATCACGAGGCATTAATTAATTTAATGCGCCTTAACCTCTCACATTGGACCTTGTTGTGGTTACTAGTTAAGCCGGGCGGGTCCGGGTAGCTTCACACCACAACTTGGTCTAACCTCGGGTTCAAGGTACAACATGACCAACTTCTCACATTGGGTCCTATTGTCTGTAGCAACTAGTTAAGCCGGTCGGTTCCGGGTAGGTTTACGCTACAAACTCAACCCAACCTCGAGTTGGCCACACTTATCTTTTCTAAGTGTCATGTCCATCGTGTTTCCAAAACACCTTACAAGTTTTCAAGCAATTGGGTAGACCTAACTTAATAGGTAAATTCCCAATGGGTAGACCTAACTTAATAGGTAAATTCCCAAGCTCATGTTTTTATGTCTTTTAAGTTTACCCAACCCCAAATGCAATCCCATCGCTTACATATCGCAATAGTGCATAAAGGATAGAAAGAGGGAACTTGGCATAATTATGACATAAAAATGTTGAAGCCACAAGTTCAACATAGTGGCATATGAAATGTTCATGTGTTCATACACTTGCATATTACATTTTTAGGCCTCATAAAACCAAACTTGGCATATTCATGATACACGGTGCTAAATGACATGTAGAAATGGCCATAAGTTCGCATTTAGCCTCACATGCAAGTTATCATAAGAGATATGATAACTTACATGTTGCCAAAATGCAACCTTTGGCATAAAGCTTGAAGCTTTATGTTCATAAACCCAAGATAAGCTTGCATAACATGATAACATGAACCAAATGAGCATCCCAAACTTGCATAGCATAACTTGCATATCATATGACAACTTGCATATCAAACTTGCATAACTTAACTTGCATATCATATGACAACTTGCATATTAAACTTGCATAACTTAACTTGCATATCATATGACAACTTGCATATCAAACTTGCATAACTTAACTTGCATAACACATCATAGTAAACTTGCATATCATACATTTAACTTTAGAGTTTAAGTATGAAAGGAATAGGGCTTACAATGCTTAAGAAGTCACAAAAATATGACAAAGCCCTTATGAAATCAATTAAACCAAAAATGCAAGCAAAACCCTTGAGCCAAAATGATCAAGACTCTTTCTTTATGATGCAAATATATAAACTTGACTTGAATGCAAGCTAATGATGCTCATACAAGTTTGAAAACACTTGTATGCATGGAAAATCACTTAGGAATTTATTTAGGAATTTTATGAAGAGAGTGGAGGCCATGAGAGGATTGATTTTGCCATAGTTTAGTTGTATGAATGAATAATTATGATTTAGGGTAGGTTAGGGTCTTATTTATAGATTAGGCAAGTGTTTTAGGCCATAGGATTAACCCTAGATTCAATCCAAGCCATCAAAGCATGTCTTGGGGAAGAAGTCAAGTGTAGGAACCATCTAGGGCCTTTAGATTAAAGATGGACCATGAGAACCATTCGAATGCAAAATCTGCATTTGAGCGAATCGGCCCACGGGTTGACAGCCAAACACCCTGGATTAACCCCTAGTCGACCCAGCAGGCTTGGGTCGACCTCAAAAATCGGCCGGTTCGGTTATTCCCCTCTCCCAATTCGTTGTTTTGAACATTTTTGCATATTTATTTATTTAATTTTCAATTATATATATATCAATATATATATATATATATATATTTCTCTGCGCAACCCATTTCACTTAATTAAGTATACTTTAATTTGGGAATTTTTCGTGAAACTTCGCGAGGCCATATCTTGGTCATACGGACTCCGATTTTCGAAAACTCGGACTCTATTTCGCGTATTTTTCCGAGACGAACGCAATGACATAGCCCGTTTCCCTTGATCCAGATTTTACAGTTTAATTCTGCCTCCATTTATGTTATAACATGTTATTCAAAAATACGGGTTGTTACATTCTTCCCTCCTTAAAGGATTTCGTCCCCGAAATCTCCAAGTTAGGAAGAACGTATCCTACCATCCATCATCCATCTACTCAAAACATCATCCACGAGCAATCATTGTCCTTAAAAGGTTCTAAATGCTGTATGATCATATGCAAAGGTGTGTGTATATGTACTTATCTAATGCGAAAATCAGGAGGTTACTGATTCGGTAAACCCCCTTAATGCAAAATATGTTAGTGAAATGAGTCCGTATGTATGCAAATTCCTAACATAATTTATAATCTCTACATGAGTGCACATAACATTCATCCATATGCAACATCCACGTGCTGAATTAACCATCTTGCAACCATAAGAATTGAAAATGTACACACGTCCATATGCAATATGAGAGTGTATTTCAAGCCGATCTAGTGCCTAGTGTGTGTTTATGCATCCACGAGCAACCACTAGCAACCACTTGCATCCACTTGCAACCATCAAACATAACATGTCTCAAACACATGTTTACATCCATAGGATTCCTATCTCAACAAGATACAGTCGAGTGATGGAAGCGAGTACAGATAAGACAAAAACTTGGTACATATACTTACAGACTACTAGTACAGATCAGTTTTCCCCAAATGATTCTTAGGAAACTAAGCATGGTAGAAACCCAGAATGTATTTGTCATAGTCACAGATACTCTCAAATCCCAATTTATCACAAACAGATGAGTTATAACTCTCAGGGAGTTTGAGACTATTACCAGATCAGAAGCAAAACTAGCATTAAAGTACCGAGTTTCTATTACAGAATCAAAATACCAGAAAAAAGTTTCAAACTGAAAATCAGACAAGGAAAATTAAACATCCTACAGACAAATTATTCTAGCTCTAATCTATTCACTCGTCATGCGAGTATTCACCGTTCCTTCCGATGTAGTCCCTTTCTTCTTCGGGCAGTCCCTAGTGAAGTGTCCCATCTCTCCACAGTTAAAGCAAGTGCCCTTCCTCTTTCTGCAATCCTTGTTTAGATGAGTTGAGCTTCCACAAGTAAAGCACTTTTTTTCCTTCTTATCTTCAGACTTCTCCTCCTTCTTTTGCATTTCCTTTTTGGGCCCCGTTTTCTTGTTTTGAGACTCATTCACCTTGACCTCCTTCTTTGCACTCTTGTTTTCTTCATGGAGTAGGGCCATATCTACCAAACTCTCAAACGTGGCCCCCATGGGCACATGAGACATAGCTAACTCCTGTAACGGCTCATTCAATCCTCTAGCAAAACGAAGAGCCTTCTTCTGAGTAGTACTCACCATATCCAAGCCAAAACGAGCTAACTGATTGGACTTGTTCACATATTCTTTGACGGACATGTCTCCTTGCTTCAATGCAATAAACCTCTCCATTTGCAAATTCTCTTCAGCAGAAGACAGAAACTTAAGCCCGAATCTTGTCCTGAAATCGGCCCAAGTCTCAACGGGCCTAGTACCATTGGTGACTTCCCACCAATAAGCGGCTTCATCCCTCATAAGCCAAACCGCCAACAAGATCTTTCTCTGATCATCTAACCCAAAGATGGCAAATAAATCCTCGGTCTCTTTCAACCAATTTCTGGCCTCCACAAAAGTCTCAGTGCCTTGAAAGTTCTTGCCACCCATTGCTTTGAAATCTTTGCAAGTCTTTGCGAAGTCAGGTTGAGGATGCTGAGGGGGAGGAGGAAGAGGGACCTCAGCAACAGGTGGAGGAGGAACATTAGCGACAGGAGGAGGAGGAATATTAACTACTGGAGGAGGAGGGACATCTGCGGGGCCGGCTTCGGTCGCCCTAGCCTCCAAAAGTCTCCTATACCAAACAGGTACGTGCACTCCCTCCGGAATAGCAAAGTTATCGGCCATACTGAAAACGAAGAAAAAGACAGATTCAGAATGGAGAAAAACGAAGGAATTTTGCTTATGGCTTTTTGGGGACTAGCCTTTAAAATAAACTAGACTTTTCTTTGGAAAATACTTTATACTTGGTTTTGAAAATAGTTTTCCAAAAGTTTTATAAAAACCTTTTTGTTCCCTCTCGTAAACCATATGCTCTGATACCAAATGTAACACCCCACCTCCGCCAGGGTGGCTCTTGCAAGCACTCTGACTTTGGAGGGGCGTTTGAATCAGGTAAACATGCATAATGATATATCAAGGCAGAACAAGAACATATGTATATATGTAAACAGAGTAAATAACATAGATAAAACAGCGGAAGATTTTAAACCATTTCAAAACAAGTCTGGTACAACATAATGTCAATTTTCCAAATAAACAAGTCTAATACATAAAACTGGAAGCTGAAAAGGAAAACATAAAGTAGCTATCCCCAAAGTGGAAAACCATAGCATGCTCAAATCCAAAGCATACGTGAGCTATCCAAGAAAAGCAGCTAAGATCCAAGCTAAGTACCGGTATTCCCACCCTGTAAACCTGGGGGGGGGGGGGGAACGAAAGAAAAGAGGCGAAAGAAAACAGGTCAGTCAAAAAGACTGAGTAAGCCCTACTACAATCAATGTAAACTGATAAAGTTAACTGGCATGAGCAGCAGGTATGAACATAGGGATAACAACATACTAGCATGTTGATAAACTAACAAGGCAGATAAAGGTGTCATCGCATAATCCGGTTTAAGGTTTTGCACCACAGGTGTGCTAACATTCTAACATGTCATGTATAATCCAGAATTTATCCCTTGGCCCAAACTTGGCCCAGTATCAGGTGTTTGACTCAAACCAAGATCTAACTTCTTGGTACCAATTCTAGTATAACAGGATTAGGTGTTACCCCAATGTTCACATCGAAACAGGACGGAACAGAATGGTCCATACAAAAATAGAGTTTGGGAAAAATGGGCTTTTACCATCCCAACAGATAAAGTACAGAAACGGAATGCTAACAATAATGGGCCTTTACCACCCTAACAGATGAAGTACAGAAACGGAATACTAACTATAATGGGCCTTAACCACCCTAACAGATAAAGTACAGAAACGGAATGCTAACAAAAATGGGCCTTTACCACCCTAACAGAACGGTACCACGCAGAAACAGACGGGTGTTGCCACCCAACAAAACAGACGGTACCAACAGAATCAGACAGAACTAAGTGTACCCTAAATCCTACCCAAGCGATCGGCTCCCTAATACATAAATATCCTGTGTCGGCCCCACGATAGGGTGTATCACTCCCTAAAGTGGCAACCAATTGGCACAGGCATATTTACAGATGTCACGGCGTCTTACACCCTCAGAGGCAGACCGGGCTCCATGCACGCACATGACCCGGTTGGAACGCACCATCAACACCCATCGCCATTATCAGAATGAACCACTTATAATTAGTTCAGTAAGCGTGCCCGGACCCTACATACAGTTGGGTCAAAGTTTTGATACAGAAAGGGTTACTGACTAATATGGGTCCCAAACAACAAATGACACAAGTATTCCCCCTTGTGTCCCCAGACTATCAGATTCAGATTAACTTATTGACAGAGTTCAGACATACTAAGTTCAGACGATTAGTTTTCAGACTAACGGATCAGATAACAGATTTACAAACTTGCCTAACTTAGTGTGGGTCCTACAGATCCGCAAAACAGGTTCGTTTAATTTATCAACCAAGTTGGTTTATCCAGACCAGATATCAAATTGGTTCTCAGCCTTACCAAATTACTGAATTGATTTGGTTAAGTATAGTTCATCTTAACCCCGTTAAATCACCAAGTTCAGATTGGTTAAGTGTAGGTTAACTTAACCCCGTTAATTTACCGAGTTCAGATTGGTTAAGTATTAAGTGGACCATGACTTAACCCTAATCACGAGGCATTAATTAATTTAATGCGCCTTAACCTCTCACATTAGACCTTGTTGTGGTTACTAGTTAAGCCGGGCGGGTCCGGGTAGCTTTACACCACAACTTGGTCTAACCTCGGGTTCAAGGTACAATATGACCAACTTCTCACATTGGGTCCTATTGTCTGTAGCAACTAGTTAAGCCGGTCGGTTCCGGGTAGGTTTACGCTACAAACTCAACCCAACCTCGAGTTGGTCACACTTATCTTTTCTAAGTGTCATGTCCATCGTGTTTCCAAAACACCTTACAAGTTTTCAAGCAATTGGGTAGACCTAACTTAATAGGTAAATTCCCAATGGGTAGACCTAACTTAATAGGTAAATTCCCAAGCTCATGTTTTTATGTCTTTTAAGTTTACCCAACCCCAAACGCAATCCCATCGCTTACATATCGCAATAGCGCATAAAGGATAGAAAGAGGGAACTTGGCATAATTATGACATAAAAATGTTGAAGCCACAAGTTCAACATGGTGGCATATGAAATGTTCATGTGTTCATACACTTGCATATTACATTTTAAGGCCTCATAAAACCAAACTTGGCATACTCATGATACATGGTGCTAAATGACATGTAGAAATGGCCATAAGTTCGCATTTAGCCTCACATGCAAGTTATCATAAGAGATATGATAAATTACATGTTGCCAAAATGCAACCTTTGGCATAAAGCTTGAAGCTTTATGTTCATAAACCCAAGATAAGCTTGCATAACATGATAACATGAACCAAATGAGCATCCCAAACTTGCATAGCATAACTTGCATATCATATGACAACTTGCATATCAAACTTGCATAACTTAACTTGCATATCATATGACAACTTGCATATCAAACTTGCATAACTTAACTTGCATATCATATGACAACTTGCATATCAAACTTGCATAACTTAACTTGCATAACACATCATAGTAAACTTGCATATCATACATTTAACTTTAGAGTTTAAGTATGAAAGGAATAGGGCTTACAATGCTTAAGAAGTCACAAAAATATGACAAAGCCCTTATGAAATCAATTAAACCCAAAATGCAAGCAAAACACTTGAGCCAAAATGATCAAGACTCTTTCTTTATGATGCAAATATATAAACTTGACTTGAATGCAAGCTAATGATGCTCATACAAGTTTGAAAACACTTGTATGCATGGAAAATCACTTAGGAATTTATTTAGGAATTTTATGAAGAGAGTGGAGGCCATGAGAGGATTGATTTTGCCATAGTTTAGTTGTATGAATGAATAATGATGATTTAGGGTAGGTTAGGGTCTTATTTATAGATTAGGCAAGTGTTTTAGGCCATAGGATTAACCCTAGATTCAATCCAAGCCATCAAAGTATGTCTTGGGGAAGAAGTCAAGTGCAGGAACCATCTAGGGCCTTTAGATTAAAGATGGACCATGAGAACCATTCAAATGCAAAATCTGCATTTGAGCGAATCGGCCCACGGGTTGACAGCCAAACACCCTGGATTAACCCCTAGTCGACCCAGCAGGCTTGGGTCGACCTCAAAAATCGGCCGGTTCGGTTATTCCCCTCTCCCAATTCGCTGTTTTGAACATTTTTGCATATTTATTTATTTAATTTTCAATTATATATATATATCAATATATATATATATATATATATATTTCTCTGCGCAACCCATTTCACTTAATTAAGTATACTTTAATTTGGGAATTTTTCGTGAAACTTCGCGAGGCCATATCTTGGTCATACGGACTCCGATTTTCGAAAACTCGGACTCTATTTCGCGTATTTTTCCGAGACGAACGCAATGACATAGCCCGTTTCCCTTGATCCAGATTTTACAGTTTAATTCTGCCTCCATTTATGTTATAACATGTTATTCAAAAATACGGGTTGTTACATTCTTCCCTCCTTAAAGGATTTCGTCCCCGAAATCTCCAAGTTAGGAAGAATGTATCCTACCATCCATCATCCATCTACTCAAAACATCATCCACGAGCAATCATTGTCCTTAAAAGGTTCTAAATGCTGTATGATCATATGCAAAGGTGTGTGTATATGTACTTATCTAATGCGAAAATCAGGAGGTTACTGATTCGGTAAACCCCCTTAATGCAAAATATGTTAGTGAAATGAGTCCATATGTATGCAAATTCCTAACATAATTTATAATCTCTACATGAGTGCACATAACATTCATCCATATGCAACATCCACATGCTGAATTAACCATCTTGCAACCATAAGAATTGAAAATGTACACACGTCCATATGCAATATGAGAGTGTATTTCAAGCCGATCTAGTGCCTAGTGTGTGTTTATGCATCCACGAGCAACCACTAGCAACCACTTGCATCCACTTGCAACCATCAAACATAACATGTCTCAAACACATGTTTACATCCATAGGATTCCTATCTCAACAAGATACAGTCGAGTGATGGAAGCGAGTACAGATAAGACAAAAACTTGGTACATATACTTATAGACTACTAGTACAGATCAGTTTTCCCCAAATGATTCTTAGGAAACTAAGCATGGTAGAAACCCAGAATGTATTTGTCATAGTCACAGATACTCTCAAATCCCAATTTATCACAAACAGATGAGTTATAACTCTCAGGGAGTTTGAGACTATTACCAGATCAGAAGCAAAACTAGCATTAAAGTACCGAGTTTCTATTACAGAATCAAAATATCAGAAAAAAGTTTCAAACTGAAAATCAGACAAGGAAAATTAAACATCCTACAGACAAATTATTCTAGCCCTAATCTACTCACCCGTCATGCGAGTATTCACCGTTCCTTCCGATGTAGTCCCTTTCTTCTTCGGGCAGTCCCTAGTGAAGTGTCCCATCTCTCCACAGTTAAAGCAAGTGCCCTTCCTCTTTCTGCAATCCTTGTTTAGATGAGTTGAGCTTCCACAAGTAAAGCACTTTTTTTTCCTTCTTATCTTCAGACTTCTCCTCCTTCTTTTGCATTTCCTTTTTGGGCCCCGTTTTCTTGTTTTGAGACTCATTCACCTTGACCTCCTTCTTTGCACTCTTGTTTTCTTCATGGAGTAGGGCCATATCTACCAAACTCTCAAACGTGGCCCCCATGGGCACATGAGACATAGCTAACTCCTGTAACGGCTCATTCAATCCTCTAGCAAAACGAAGAGCCTTCTTCTGAGTAGTACTCACCATATTCAAGCCAAAACGAGCTAACTGATTGGACTTGTTCACATATTCTTTGACGGACATGTCTCCTTGCTTCAATGCAATAAACCTCTCCATTTGCAAATTCTCTTCAGCAGAAGACAGAAACTTAAGCCCGAATCTTGTCCTGAAATCGGCCCAAGTCTCAACGGGCCTAGTTCCATTGGTGACTTCCCACCAATAAGCGGCTTCATCCCTCATAAGCCAAACCGCGAACAAGATCTTTCTCTGATCATCTAACCCAAAGATGGCAAATAAATCCTCGGTCTCTTTCAACCAATTTCTGGCCTCCACAAAAGTCTCAGTGCCTTGAAAGTTCTTGCCACCCATTGCTTTGAAATCTTTGCAAGTCTTTGCGAAGTCAGGTTGAGGATGCTGAGGGGGAGGAGGAAGAGGGACCTCAGCAACAGGTGGAGGAGGAACATTAGCGACAGGAGGAGGAGGAATATTAACTACTGGAGGAGGAGGAGGGACATCTGCGGGGCCGGCTTCGGTCGCCCTAGCCTCCAAAAGTCTCCTATACCAAACAGGTACGTGCACTCCCTCCGGAATAGCAAAGTTATCGGCCATACTGAAAACGAAGAAAAAGACAGATTCAGAATGGAGAAAAACGAAGGAATTTTGCTAATGTCTTTTTGGGGACTAGCCTTTAAAATAAACGACACTTTTCTTTGGAAAATACTTTATACTTGGTTTTGAAAATAGTTTTCCAAAAGTTTTCTAAAAACCTTTTTGTTCCCTCTCGTAAACCATATGCTCTGATATCAAATGTAACACCCCACCTCCGCCAGGGTGGCTCTTGCAAGCACTCTGACTTTGGAGGGGCGTTTGAATCAGGTAAACATGCATAATGATATATCAATGCAGAACAAGAACATATGTATATATGTAAACAGAGTAAATAACATAGATAAAACAGCGGAAGATTTTAAACCATTTCAAAACAAGTCTGGTACAACATAATGTCAATTTTCCAAATAAACAAGTCTAGTACATAAAACTGGAAGCTGAAAAGGAAAACATAAAGTAGCTATCCCCAAAGTGGAAAACCATAGCAAGCTCAAATCCAAAGCATACATGAGCTATCCAAGAAAAGCAGCTAAGATCCAAGCTAAGTACCGGTATTCCCACCCTGTAAACCTGGGGGGGGGGGGGAACGAAAGAAAAGAGGCGAAAGAAAACAGGTCAGTCAAAAAGACTGAGTAAGCCCTACTGCAATCAATGTAAACTGATAAAGTTAACTGGCATGAGCAGCAGGTATGAACATAGGGATAACAACATTCTAGCATGTTGATTAACTAACAAGGCAGATAAAGGTGTCATCGCATAATCCGGTTTAAGGTTTTGCACCACAGGTGTGCTAACATTCTAACATGTCATGTATAATCCAGAATTTATCCCTTGGCCCAAACTTGGCCCAGTATCAGGTGTTTGACTCAAACCAAGATCTAACTTCTTGGTACCAATTCTAGTATAACAGGATTAGGTGTTACCCCAATGTTCACATCGAAACAGGACGGAACAGAATGGTCCATACAGAAATAGAGTTTGGGAAAAATGGGCTTTTACCATCCCAACAGATAAACTACAGAAACAGAATGCCAACAATAATGGGCCTTTACCACCCTAACAGATGAAGTACAGAAACGGAATACTAACTATAATGGGCCTTAACCACCCTAACAGATAAAGTACAGAAACGGAATGCTAACAAAAATGGGCCTTTACCACCCTAACAGAACGGTACCACGCAGAAACAGATGGGTGTTGCCACCCAACAAAACAGACGGTACCAACAGAATCAGACAGAACTAAGTGTACCCTAAATCCTACCCAAGCGATCGGCTCCCTAATACATAAATATCCTGTGTCGGCCCCACGATAGGGTGTATCACTCCCTAAAGTGGCAACCAATTGGCACAGACATATTTACAGATGTCACGGCGTCTTACACCCTCAGAGGCAGACCGGGCTCCATGCACGCACATGACCCGGTTGGAACGCACCATCAACACCCATCGCCATTATCAGAATGAACCACTTATAATTAGTTCAGTAAGCGTGCCCGGACCCTACCTACAGTTGGGTCAAAGTTTTGATACAGAAAGGGTTACTGACTAATATGGGTCCCAAACAACAAATGACACAAGTATTCCCCCTTGTGTCCCCAGACTATCAGATTCAGATTAACTTATTGACAGAGTTCAGACATACTAAGTTCAGACGATTAGTTTTCAGACTAACGGATCAGATAACAGATTTACAAACTTGCCTAACTTAGTGTGGGTCCTACAGATCCGCAAAACAGGTTCGTTTAATTTATCAACCAAGTTGGTTTATCCAGACCAGATATCAAATTGGTTCTCAGCCTTACCAAATTACTGAATTGATTTGGTTAAGTATAGTTCATCTTAACCCCGTTAAATCACCGAGTTCAGATTGGTTAAGTGTAGGTTAACTTAACCCCGTTAATTTACCGAGTTCAGATTGGTTAAGTATTAAGTGGACCATGACTTAACCCTAATCACGAGGCATTAATTAATTTAATGCGCCTTAACCTCTCACATTAGACCTTGTTGTGGTTACTAGTTAAGCCGGGCGGGTCCGGGTAGCTTTACACCACAACTTGGTCTAACCTCGGGTTCAAGGTACAACATGACCAACTTCTCACATTGGGTCCTATTGTCTGTAGCAACTAGTTAAGCCGGTCGGTTCCGGGTAGGTTTACGCTACAAACTCAACCCAACCTCGAGTTGGCCACACTTATCTTTTCTAAGTGTCATGTCCATCGTGTTTCCAAAACACCTTACAAGTTTTCAAGCAATTGGGTAGACCTAACTTAATAGGTAAATTCCCAATGGGTAGACCTAACTTAATAGGTAAATTCCCAAGCTCATGTTTTTATGTCTTTTAAGTTTACCCAACCCCAAACGCAATCCCATCGCTTACATATCGCAATAGCGCATAAAGGATAGAAAGAGGGAACTTGGCATAATTATGACATAAAAATGTTGAAGCCACAAGTTCAACATGGTGGCATATGAAATGTTCATGTGTTCATACACTTGCATATTACATTTTAAGGCCTCATAAAACCAAACTTGGCATACTCATGATACATGGTGCTAAATGACATGTAGAAATGGCCATAAGTTCGCATTTAGCCTCACATGCAAGTTATCATAAGAGATATGATAAATTACATGTTGCCAAAATGCAACCTTTGGCATAAAGCTTGAAGCTTTATGTTCATAAACCCAAGATAAGCTTGCATAACATGATAACATGAACCAAATGAGCATCCCAAACTTGCATAGCATAACTTGCATATCATATGACAACTTGCATATCAAACTTGCATAACTTAACTTGCATATCATATGACAACTTGCATATCAAACTTGCATAACTTAACTTGCATATCATATGACAACTTGCATATCAAACTTGCATAACTTAACTTGCATAACACATCATAGTAAACTTGCATATCATACATTTAACTTTAGAGTTTAAGTATGAAAGGAATAGGGCTTACAATGCTTAAGAAGTCACAAAAATATGACAAAGCCCTTATGAAATCAATTAAACCCAAAATGCAAGCAAAACACTTGAGCCAAAATGATCAAGACTCTTTCTTTATGATGCAAATATATAAACTTGACTTGAATGCAAGCTAATGATGCTCATACAAGTTTGAAAACACTTGTATGCATGGAAAATCACTTAGGAATTTATTTAGGAATTTTATGAAGAGAGTGGAGGCCATGAGAGGATTGATTTTGCCATAGTTTAGTTGTATGAATGAATAATGATGATTTAGGGTAGGTTAGGGTCTTATTTATAGATTAGGCAAGTGTTTTAGGCCATAGGATTAACCCTAGATTCAATCCAAGCCATCAAAGTATGTCTTGGGGAAGAAGTCAAGTGCAGGAACCATCTAGGGCCTTTAGATTAAAGATGGACCATGAGAACCATTCAAATGCAAAATGTGCATTTGAGCGAATCGGCCCACGGGTTGACAGCCAAACACCCTGGATTAACCCCTAGTCGACCCAGCGGGCTTGGGTCGACCTCAAAAATCGGCCGGTTCGGTTATTCCCCTCTCTCAATTCGCTGTTTTGAACATTTTTGCATATTTATTTATTTAATTTTCAATTATATATATATATATATATATATATCAATATATATATATTTCTCTGCGCAACCCATTTCACTTAATTAAGTATACTTTAATTTGGGAATTTTTCGTGAAACTTCGCGAGGCCATATCTTGGTCATACGGACTCCGATTTTCGAAATCTCGGACTCTATTTCGCGTATTTTTCCGAGACGAACGCAATGGCATAGCCCGTTTCCCTTGATACAGATTTCTGCCTCCATTTATGTTATAACATGTTATTCAAAAATATGGGTTGTTACATTCTTAGAAACTGAAAAGTTGAAGAACTTAAGCCGTAAAGAAAATAATGAAAGTTAAGTTGATTAGTTAAACAATTTTCAGCTTCGTTCCTTTTCGGGGACGAAAAGTTTTAAGTGGGGGAGATTGTAACGACCCAGAATTTCTGAACCAATTAAAAAAAATTATTTTGGCAATTTTAAGGAATTTTGAATATTTAAAATGAATTATTTTAAATAATATCGACAGAAAATTTATTTTGAATAGAATTCGAACGTATATATTTATATAGATCGTCGTTAGAATATAAATATTTTATTTTAATTATAAAAGGAATTGAAAATGGCGCGGTAGTTCAATAATTCGATTTCGAACTTCAAATGAATGTACAGGATTCAAAATAAACCGGAATTTATCAAAACCAAAAATATTAGAATCTATTTGAGAATATCTTTCCAACGTATCCGAAAAATCGAAATTTCATAGCTGGAATCAAAAGTTATGCCAAGTTGAAAATTCAGAATAGTCGCTATGGAATTCTGGCCCTTAAAAATGGAAATTTTGCAAACGACCTCGGATTTCGACGAAACCACTTTTGTTGGATCCGAGATGTCAAGTTATTGCTAGATTCCAATTTTCATAATGTTTGAATTCAATATGTGAGCGTGGCAAAGGAAAACGCGTTTGACCAGTTTCAGCTGATTTTGATCGACTGGAAAATGGCCATTTTTCAAACGATCTCAGAATTTGACGAAATTTGTTTTGTTAGGACCGTATCGTCAATACAAAGCTAAAAAATATTTTTCGGGAATTTTAGAGACTGTATGTGGCCCCGGTAAATTGAAATGTGTGTTTAAAATAGAATACATAGATTTATATTATAATTTAAAAGAAAGTTGATCATAACGGCCTAACTGGCTTATGAAACATATCCCATTGTGTTCGAAATAGGGGAAATTAGCTAGGGACAACGGTCGTTGGGTTCGAATCTGGGTTCGGATGAAAAGTCAACTAATTGAAATAATATATATATATATATATTATCACCCCCTACCCTACCTCTCTCTCCTCACTTCAGAAAGGGCCGTAGTTTAAAAAAAATCCCCTAATCGATCGGGCGACCGATCCTTTACCATCGCCTCTTCTAGGTGTGCCGCCACCACAGCGTCGCCGGCCTCCACAGTCGTCCCCCTCCGCTCCAGATCGAGACCTTGCGTGATCGAACAACAACGAACTCGAAGATTCCGACGCCATCACCAATTGTTGTATCGCCTCGAGCGCTCCACCCAGGTCGACATCACCCCTATTCGACCAGTCCTTCCAGCGAAGACCAGCACCACCCCTGACCCTCGTTCCCTCTCACGCTCTCTCTTCTCACTCCTTTTCTAAACTCTAAGACCACCCAAAGCAGCCACTGTTCAGTGCTGCCCCGACCAGCTCAGACCCTGGCGACACCCCCCTGCAACCTCCGCGAGCGCAGCACCACCAAATCCCCCGCGATGTGAGTTCTTTCCCCCATTTATTTATAATCTCCTAGTTTATTTTTAATAAAATATTTATGGTTTGTTAGTTTGTTTGTAGTTAAAAGTTGATTTTTATAAAATAGAAAAGGTTGAAATTTTATAAAGTTAAAGAGGTGATTTTTAAAACAACAAAGAGGTGATTTTTAAAACAACAAAGAGGTGATTTTTAAAACAAAAAGATATGATTTTTAACTTCAAAATGATTAGATCTTTCTATATGACAAGATTAGATTTTTAAGAACATAGAGTAGCGAAGTAGAAATATGATTTTTATATATGAAGTAGCAGTTTAAAAATATGATTTTTAATATATATAGCGATGTAAAATTTTGGTTTTTATATATGAAATAGAAAAGGAAATATAATCTTTATTTACTTAGCGAACTAAAATTATATATAGCGATATTAAAAATATGATTTTTAATATAAATTTCGTGAAAACAGACCGCATTGACATTACGGGAAAATCCAAACGGTTAAGAAATTCAGAAAGCAAAGCACGACGGAGTGGAACCCTCGGTGAGAACTCCTCACTTTTATTTTAAATTTCTAGTTAATATGTATACTAGGATGCAGATGGTGCTTAGCTGCACCCGACACCCGTCGTCCACAGACCATGGACGGCTTGTATGCTTGTTTGTTTGATTTTGATGTGAAAAATTGAATGTGTGTTGTGGAATGAAATAAAATATTTATATAGTGAAATAAAATATTTTATAGTTAAAAATATCATTTTTAATGTGTATATAAAATGAAATGAATATTTATAAATAAATCGAACGATTTGTTTATATACACATATTTGACTGATATTAATTGGGACGATAAATTTTAGACATCGCCCAACTGCACAAATAAAATCTGTGTTTGATTGTTTGAAACCCCACATGGGTGTTGGGATGATATTTGACGTACACTAATCCCAATTATTTAGTTGTATGTCGATCGATTGGTCGACAGACTGTGTGAGCGTTAATTATTTATATTTGATGCTTATGCAGTTGTGTGGTGCACTTTGGATGATGGTTGATTATTTATCGTTGCTATTATATACATGTGTTGTATGGAATCCATATAATTAACATTATATGGTAATTGATTGGGCATCATTCCAATTGGGAGAATAAAGAATATTATAAAATAATAGTCACTTGTTGTTAGTACTCATTTGTTGAGATTAGTCATGTGTTGAAAGAAATATAGATTCATGTGTTGAATAGAATAAATATTCATTTGTTGAATAGAATAACGAAATTATTGAAAATTATAAAGCCGTGTTGATTAGAGATGCACTATTTTGACGCGAACGATATTTATATCGATTATATTCGTTTTATAATGTATATTGAAAAGAGATTTAAAAATCGAATATTTATAGAAATGAATTCGAATTAAAATTGAATAGAAATGAATTCGAATTGAAATTGAATAGAAATCAATTCGAATTGAAATTGAATAGAAATGAATTCGAATTGAAAATGAATAGAATCGAATTTGAATTGAAATCAATTTGAAATGAATTTTAAACGAATTTATATTGGAAAAATTGAATTTTGATTTGAATTTGGAACGTTGTTGAAATCGTTTTGAAAACAAATTTAAAACGATATATAAAATACGTTTTAAAAAGGAAATCGACGAAGTATATATTATATATATTATATATATAATATAATGGCCTGAATAGAACGCGCCGCGCTGCGGTAGTTCGAGAATTTCGACCATTGACTTCGAAACGACGTTGCGGGAGTTCCCACCGTCGGATTCTCCTGAAACCGGAACCGTTGGGTTCGTATCGAAAAGAGCTTTCCAATGAATATTAGAAATTTGAAATCTAACGGTTGGATTTGGATATATGTCCAAATCAATTTCAGAAAAGGTCGTTGTAAGTGCAGTTCGGTGGCCGTAGATGGAAATCGACCGTACGGGCCTTGATAAAATAATTAAATATATATATATAATTTGTGTAAAATCAAAATAAATGATTTGAAAAGAACTGGGATGAAAAACTCCATATTTGAAAAGATAAAAATAGATTTTTATCGAAATGAACTAGTTTTGAACTTGAATTAAAATCAATTTATTTTTGAAATAAATAAATTGAATTTGAAATGGGTTTTAAATAACCAGAATTCCTAATATATTTTATTGGAATTGAAATAGAATGTGATTTGGGTTTATTGTGAACTGTGTTTTAAATGACATTAGTTCTTTAACCCAATAAAAATAGTTGTAATGAATCTTTAATTAGATTGAAATAAGAATTGATAATTTAAATTATCAAAATTTGGAAATGATCGAAAGGGGAGTATCATCAGTTTTACGCCTAGCGATAGTTAAATCTTCAATTAGATTTGAACGTGAAATGGTAATTAAATTTACCGATAACACCGTGGTGTTAGTTATGGGGTAATAACTGTTCTTCATATCCCGATAAATAGGTTGGGATTGGGAAATAAAATAAATAATTACTTCGGTGTGGTTTGCTAATCCCGACTAGTTTGGAAAACCATAATATGGTTTGAAATGATATCCAAAGGAAGATTAAAGAATAAATTTAAAAGAATTTATCTTTGATAAAATTAATGGGAACTTTTCCCTAGGAGTTTGAATATCTGAATAAAAGAATATTCTGAATTGGAATGAGGCGTATGTTGTGTTTTATAGAACTTGATTATAAGATACGCGAGTTATTCAGAAAGTCCGGGTATAACCCATTCTGAATAACTGATTCGACGATAAGTCGAAGAAATTGAAGATGGTGCAAGACCGACGATCTTCACATCGAATGAATAGGTGCTACTGATGCTCATGATGGGAGTAGCTACCTTGAAGGGGGCTGAAGTGGTAGCCGTCCGGACGTACTTGTTGATTATACGGATATGCTAGGAAAGTGCCTCCGGTTTCGTTCAGACCTAGAACGGACTTGTAAATGGATGGTGTGTCTGACATTGTATTCCTTTATATTGTATTCGTTGATCTCTGCTAAATATATATCTGTTTGGCGGCGGAGAATTTATTCTCTTGCTTAACGCCCTTCTCTGAGACATACGAGCTCAGAGGTTATATATTGGCAGAAATCAGTGGTACGATATGGATTGATAGTGTAGCATGCTGAGATGCAGTGATCCAAACTTTTGTTGAAAAGCAAAGTTTGGTGGATGATCATCAAAGCGCAGCTTTAATATAGCACGGCTTTGTGTAGCATTAATTCGCGAGCCTCACACCCCGGTATGGTGGTAAACTGATGGTTTGATCATTATGCTTTTTAGAGGATGGGCACCTTCGTGGTGTCGTGGATTCGGTCGACCGAGATTGATCTTCGTTCTCAGAGGGATAGGGCTCACCCCGATTCCCTGAAGGATAGAGTAAGCGGTGTTTTCTCTCGCGGAGACGTAAGCCGCAGTGATACTCGATTTCCCAAAAGTGCGGATGTGCATTATGGTGTTTTCTCTCGCTGAGCGTTAGCCATTGTAGATGGCACTACGCGATCGATCTTTCGCATCAGGAGCCACCATGATGAAAATCGAATTTCCAAATATGATATTTTGCAGTTTTGATTGTAGAGCCTAGTATTGGCGACATGATATATGGTACCCATGCCGTCTATGATTGATACATTTATATTTGAAGTTGTTTTCTTCACTTTTAGTAATAATATAAGATGAAATTTCACGTATCAAGCATATTTGGCTATTATAAGGGAAATCCTATCCTCCGACTTGCGTTGCATTGTGTGATGGGACATGGGTCTTATAATAGCTTCATTGTTCTTTATTTAGCATTGCGCTGTTTGTTTTATGCACTGGTATTCTTGGGAGGAAATCCGTTTCGTGTTATACGGCATGGTCCCTTGATTACCAAACTTTAAAAACAAAGATTAATAACTGTTTTGGTTCTCATACCAGTCACATGATTGACCTGGAGTTTATTGTTTTAACCTAAACTCTGGGTGCCCTATTTTCGACACGGGCAGCTAGTAGTTTTGGTTTTGCAGATTTATATTCACAGGATCCTGGTTTACAGCTGAAGCGGTATTTGGAAAGCTCTGTATCCGTGTATCTGTTTTCAGTTGTGCTTTGTATTGTTTTTCCGCTGCGATGTATTTAAATGTAATTTAAATCTCTGATATTTTCTGTGTAATATTTATTTGTACTCTGTTATATTCTTGTATTCTGATGGAATTTTTGTAATAAGCAATGAAATGTTCTTCTGTTTGTGTTCTGATTTGCCGTGTTCTCGAAGCAATCCGGGCTTCCCTCCACGGGGAATTTTGGGTCGTCACACAAATTTTACAATAAATTAATTTAATTAGCTCTAAAAATATTAATATTTAATTTAAATAACCATTCAATTTCAAATATTGAATCAAAATTTAGATTTCTCACTTACAAAAAAGATCAAACTGAACTAAAAATAGACTAAATTTCAAAATTATAAACAAATATGAATTTCTTAAATACCGAATTCAAAACAATTTCATAATTTTAAACGTCAAAAAAATTGGTTCGTTACAAATAGACTACATTTAACAAGACATATTTACCACTTTCTTTATATACATGTACCAATTGCAAATTAAATTTACACTGGTATTCATAAAATGAACAGAAGTATAAAATGTTCATAGACATATCAAATATATGTATGCATTTGTATGAACAAATCTTTATATTAAGTGACTTGTATAATTTTGGTGAATATAATTCTGCAAATTACATTTGCTATTATCCATATATCAATATATATAAAGATTAACTCTGTATAACTATGGTGTGTAAAAAATGCAAATCAAATTCACATTTTTAATATACCAATATATATATATATATATATATATATATGAATATCAAATATTTCAGATATACATAACCATATTATATATATGTATATCATTTATATATACACACACAACATATTTAAATATGGTTATACGCTAAAGATTACACAATCATTTGTATAACCTTTTAAACTCAGCATAGCAAATAAAGTTAACTAATTAGGTTTATAATAATTCAAAATGATTTTCATAACCTATTTTAACACTTTATAACAAACAAGGCTAACTAATCAGGTTCAAATCATTGATATATTCATATATGTATGTAATGTCATGATTCAAAATCATTTTATCAACAGTGGTCATCCATCAAAGTTAGAGTGATGTGAGTTCATGAGTACTGATAAGGTATATGTTTCCATAACTTTTAACAATACCTTAATATTAAACCACCATTAAAATATGAGTATTATAAAACATGTTATATATATTTAACATTTACATGTATGTCAATAAAGAATTTGTTTATTAACTTAAAGGTCATTCTATCTGATCAACATCAGTGTAGCAAGAATTTTTAAGTTTAAGTCTCCATTTATTTTTAAGTTTGTGAATCCAAATATCACAAAATAAAGCCATAGATTGATCAGCGGTTTAATTATAAAATGAAAGGAAATACATATATTAACCTTGAACTGCTGTAAGTTAACATATAAACATTTTACACATTGTAAATGTATTTGAAACACCCTGCTTATGAAAATAAGATTTTAGTAATGTAACGAATTGAATCATATACATATAATAAAGTCAAATCTAGTTTTAAAATCAAACATATGAACAACATCATAAGAAGTATGTTTATGTGTCAAAAAAATCAAAAAGGAAATTAAATCCAAGCTTAATTCATGTGTAATGCTAGCATTATCCATTCACTGTCTTAACAGAGAATGATAATGATGCAAAACCATGTTGAATTATATTTACAGTTAATGTATCATATATTAATTTTTGATTTCCCTTTAATACTTTGTATCAGTATGCAATCTAAATGGTATCATATATATATCCAGTCTAACTGGAATACAAGAACCTGCTTAGTTTCCTGAAAAACATATAATTTATATGTGTACATAAGCTTCATATCAGTAAGCAAAAACTAGATTTATCATCTTAAACACTGTTGAAATGAAACGGGGCAATTTGGTTATAAGAACAAAATTAACAATTCAACATTTAGGATATTTCAGGAAACCATGCTTATAAGAGATTAAAATCATATATATATATATGTATGTATGTATGTATGTATGTATGTATGTATGTATGTATATTTTAATCCCTAACACGACAATTCCAAAGTTCACAACTTTTTTCAATACCCAAGTATATAACAGAACACTATATAAGATACTCAATACAAAATTGACCATTAATTCACTTTAGGA
Organism: Allium sativum; assembly: GCA_030737875.1. Taxonomy (NCBI): domain Eukaryota; kingdom Viridiplantae; phylum Streptophyta; class Magnoliopsida; order Asparagales; family Amaryllidaceae; genus Allium; species Allium sativum. Next base: position 747,144,615 of record CM060921.1, read on the forward strand.
TATTATATCAAATGCAATATCCTTCTTACACAGAAACAATTTCTGGGTTTATTTGAGTATTCACGTTTTATAGTTCTAATCAAAATTAAATCAGTGTTCTCAACAATTTCGGTCTCATAAGTATATTCATATTCATTCCCGATTAGTTAAATTATTTAACCCAAATTGATAGAATTCGTAAAACCTCGCTCTGATACCATTAAAGGATTTCATGGATCGATACGCAGCAGAACAAACAAATAAATAATCATAATTATATGTATTCGAATTCAAAGTCTGAATTAAAACAATATACCTTTCGATGATTTCAAGGATTCACGAATTCTGATCAGATGGTGGAGGCATCGAATCATGAGCATAACGAAACCGCTGGCCTCTTTCTGTATCCACACGAATGATTTCCCCTTTGATCAAATCGAAGAGATGAGGAGATTAGGTTATAGCCGCTATACTTATGGTTTTATGGTATACCATCGGTTTTCTAATTTTGGATCTAATCCCAAATAATATTTCATGCGTGTATCTTATAAGGAGCAGTCAATACCCTTATTAAAATCAAGTGTGAACCATTAATTAAGGAAACCACTGACATACCATTTCAACGTCAAATAAAATAACAACAAACTTCATATTCTATTTACACAATATATGTTCTTCCCCTTATATCATTCTAAGTGAGTGACCCTATATGTTATTATAATGTTGGCAATAATTTGAATTGTATTTAAATTATAAATAGTGAGTAATATCTAGCAACACATCGTTGTTACCCAAGTTATAATAAGATCAATGATTCAATACAACCTTGTGTGAACAGTGCACCAATGTAATATAATCCTTTTAACCAATATATCTAGGATAAAACTCGAAGCATGGAACGTATCACCTTCTTTTATGATTAAATCCATTTATCATGATCGATGAGTAGACTGTTTAAAACAAATCAATATTTGAGCACGACCATGCATTTCACAGTCCCACTCAATCAAGAGGCCCATGGATATCACTACAAATATATCGTAGGGTTAAAATCCATCCAGATCATTCATAATTTTCATTCAATTCATGATGTATCCAATAATCACTTTTATCGTCTACTTTGTTACAAGTAACTTTAGATGATATCAAAACACAATATCCTTGAATAATATTATAATGATTTCAGGTCTGAGGACCACTACATCACTGTCACTATGAAAATAACTTATGATATTGTTAATTATATTCATGTAGTTTTCTCATAGGGGGTCAGCCCAATACGCTATTCTCCAATACGTATTTATGTCTTGACATTAATATTACGTATATTAATGATCAATGAGATGGGATCATCAGTCAATCAACATACTAGTCTCAATGTTTTATCGTGTCTTATATAAACAATATAACTTGACTAGGGACATTTAAGAATTATAATACTTTTTTGATTATATAATCTCAAGTTCAAGCCTTACTCGAACTATATAATTCCGTATTATTATTCTAAGAACTTCTATTATGTTAATATTTATATTACATAGAAAATATAACATAAAAGAATATTTTATTCGAAATAAAATTAATAACATCAATTGTGTTATTAATCACATCAAATGGATTTCCACTAGGGCATAAACCCTAACAATGGCTTCCCATAGCTCGGTTATATTGCATTCTTGAGCGACATACTGATCACCTTTAACTATTCGCACACCATTTTTCAGTTGGGAACTTCATCATGAGACACCATGGTCCTAGGGTGATCTTAAAATCCATCAATGTAGGTCTACCGAGGAATGCGTTATATGCTGATACCTTATAAAAAATGACAAAAGTTTAAATTAGTACCACTTTCCTTTCACCCTATTAATCCCTCAAAAAATCCATATGCACATTGAATATGAGCAGGAGCTACAGAACGAACACCTTTAGGGTCGCTCGTGCACAGTCTTGTTCAAGATATTTAAGCGACTTGTAAAGGATGGAAAACGACTGCACAGAGCAAGGCCAGAGCCCTAAGAAATTCATGATTTGGGCACAAAGGATGGCCGTTCATATTGGAATGAAGCCACTCATGAGTCAAAACAAAGCAAGTCGTCCATTTAACATAGGCAGAAGCGACCATATAACACGACCATAAAGATGGGTGGCGCAATACATAGGCAGCAAAGGACGAACGCTCTCGAGCCAAGAGGATCAGTTGTGCAAGGTACAAAGGAGAACTGATTCCAGTCCCGCATTCTGCCCTTATAAAGTCACTTGAAGCACATGCTCCTATAAAGTCACTCACAACAATGGAAGACGCTTGACCTAATATCAAGGACCGATCGTACATATCAGAACAGGAGTCAGGGTCGCACATATATTTGACAACCGCTCATGGATTGCAGCTCCTATCACTCGTACGTCCTTACCAGACGAACACCGACACTTTGGTCAGATACCACCTACCGGTCGGTCGTACATTAGGTCTTAGAAAGAGCACATTTACATTTCTAGTTGCAAGTCTTAGTCAGTCATCCCCAGACTAAAAAAGTCGCCACCTGCTCACTCAGGATCAAACATGGCCGCATCAAGAACTATGATAGTCCGCCCTCCTATCCAAGACACTCATTCCTTTTGCTCGCTTATGACAGCTGGATGCAGCTGTCAACAGTTGGCTACAGCTAGGCAGTGGCATAATTGTAATTAATAGAATGTGCGTCCCATAGCTAGCATATACAGATTTCAGATCATTTCCTCAGGGGAGTTCACCTATAAATATGCCATGGCTACCAGCGTAAAAGGGAGGGGGGAATCTCTTGAATCACAAAGTGCTGCAAAATTCTATCCTCAATCACTCCTTAAGCATTGGGAAGTAATGATCATCTTCACCATTCTAAGGTCATCACTCATTTGGCCATGACGTCAAGTACAACCTTGTAGTTAGAGGAAATAAGACATCATTCTTCTCAATCATTCATCCATCCTTCTCCTCCTCAAACTCTACCATTCTCTGGTAAAATCCCAGGATTGAAGTGTATGAATGAGAGTATATTGAGTGGATGTAGAGATGTATGGAAAAAGAGAATTTATGTATTTTGTAATCTCCTTTTGAAGAATGCAATTCATCTTCATAATGGACGTAAGCCTAATATAAGGCTGAACCACTCAAAATCTTGTCTCCATTTTATCTTCCTTGCATTTTCATTTTCAATTGTTATTAAGTACGGCTCCATTTATTTTCCTACCATTTTGATGAAGTACAGTTTTAGTACCTTTGGTGTTTGAGCCATTTTTGGTGAAAACATTTTGGTGCCCACCGTGGGGCCGTATTTGCTTCTTTCCCCATTTAGGTCCGACAAGATCTTCTGAGGAAAACTGTGCTTGGAGTCATGAATATGCTGAGAGGAGTCGCTGACAAAATTGACGGCCCCAACAACAATTTTAACACCATCACGCTGCCTACTACCCATTCCGGGGCAGGACAGCCGCCTGAAATTGAAGAAACTGTAACTAGGAAAGAATTGGAAGAAGCAATGACAGGATTAACGAGTCGAATAACTATTGCGAACCATGCAATAATGAAGAAACTCAAGCCAGTACTCGTATTCAGGCCGCCACCGCAAAAGCCACACTGAGTGCCACTTGTTCCTCGTTCACCCGAACGAATTGTGAGCCAACAGCAGAGTTCACTGCTTCAAGCTCTAAACAACAAAATTCCATTCAGAGAATTTCTCATCATGCTAATCTGGATTATGAAAAGAACAAAGCACCTGTGCATGACCACTTTGATGACTCAATCGCGAAACAGATAAACAGTCCCATTGCTAGAAGGGTGTCCCTTCCAAAAGAATGCCAAAATTCCTTGACTTCAGATTACGAGAACACATCTAGATCAAAAATTGGTAAGCAAGAAGGTGCTCAACCCATGGACCAGAGCAGGGGGAGGGAATACATTTTAGAATGGCGCGAGCAATTGTGAAGGAAAGTCTAAAGAAGAAGGATGATCGAAAAGAATGGGAATCTTTTCCGACTAAAACCCCACTCACTGAAAGGATTAAGAAAACTGTATATCCACAAAAATTCGTACCCCCAACATTGCGGTCCTATGATGGGACAAGCGACCCTAATATATTCCTATGTATATATGACCAGTATATGAATGGGGCATGTGCTACCGATGAAATCAAGTGCTTATATTTCCCAACTTATCTAAAAGGGGTTGCTTACCTATGTTTCACAAAGCTGCCGCCGCAATCTGTGGACAATTCCGCTACTCTGGCTAAACTATTCAGTAAGCAGTTCAAATCCCAGGCACCCAGAGTTGGAGATGTTATGAAGTTAAGTGAACTACAATAAAGACCAGGAGACTCCATCAAAGATTTTCTCACTCACTTTGATACGGCAGTAGTTGAAGTCCATAATTTCGAACCTCGTCTAGTCCTAATGGTTTTAAAAGGGGGCATATGTAAAAAGACCAAATTAGGGCAGTGGATCAAGAAAAAGAAACCAAGAACACTCGAACAATTACTTAACAAAGCTGAAAAATACATAAGTATTGAAGAAAAATCGGAATATGGACAGATAGAAAAGAAAGGAAATGTGCAAAATAGCTCTAAAAGTCAGAAAAGGAGCAATGAAGGGAAAGACAGTTGGCAAAAAATAGACTACGCTTTTTCAAGAATTTCGATTTCACTCCCTTTAATGATACCATTGGAAATATCTTCATGGCAACTTAGAACACCGAGAGATATCTAGTCTTGAAACAAAGGCAGGTTAAAGATGTCGCTATGAAGTCAGGAAGGTTCTGTCAATTCCATAACCAACCAGGACATGATACCAACGATTGTAGGCACTTGAAGTTAGTAATTGAGGGATTAATCAGAAAAAACCATTTACAGGAATACGTACAAGACCATGAATGTTGTTCCGGCTCCTCGCAAAAAAGGGGCAACAAGCCTTAAGGAAGGAGGCTTAAACCGATCCGAAGCGAACACTCTCTTAAAAATCGGTGGCCGGTTTCTTAGTCATGAAGCATTGAACTAGAATCCCCATTACTTTGCTTTACTACTCTGGTTTTATCTTATTACTTAAATCGCTTTACCTTGTTTTGTTATTCGCTATGATCATGATTAATAATTGTTTACTTGCAAAAACTTTGTGCATCAAAAGTTAATTATGTGTCTACTTGAGTAACATATTTATTAGTCCATGTTAAAAGAAAACCGATCTCTTGGAATTCAGGCACGGTGAAAATAATCCATCATATATAGCAGAACTGTGACGAGAAGAGTCTCAAGGCACACCTTAAACAAAGCTGCTTGGGAACCACAAACATCAGGCAAGATCAAATAGGATGAACAGACACATCGCCTCAAAATAACAAGCCATTCAAAGACAAACAACAAGTCAAAAGGCTGCACCTCTCATTATGAAATATGCCGAATTCTTAGCAAACATCCATTCAAGGGATCAGTGTCATGCTTCGTTCGGAATGCAGGAATATTACCAAATCTGTCCCACGGATAAAAATTGCTAGTTCCAAAGAGGCGCCTTGTCAGGTGCAGGACACGAACTCCTTAAAACCGAAATTAATTTCGGCAACAAGGATTAATGTCCACCTCCTATGGGAGAGACAATGTAAAAACACCTAGGCTGGAAAACACTAGCCTAGTATCGAAAGGTCCCACAAACATGCTGGAAAGACCAGCGCTATCAGAAATCCTAGCCGCAAGGGGGTAACAAAAATCCAAGTCGCAAGGGGGTAACAAAAATCCTAGCCGAAAGGGGGTGTCCATTCTAGAATCTTTTTGAATAATTAAAACAATCCTATCAAATAGGGCCTAGAATGGATCGAAAATTTATAACCCCAAGACCTCCCTAGGGGGCACGTATTCAAAACCAGTCTCCGAAGGGCTTGGTTCTCCAAGTCAGTCAGGCACGGGGTTGAATACAACTTAATAAAAGATACCAAACACGTTTATAATAATACAAACGCGTAATAACCTACGATAAATAACAAACTTCAGGGCTTGAGTGCCGTCAAGTCACCAAAAAAATTCTGGTGCAACCGTACGATTAACAAAACGACCGACTAAACATATAAATCAAAATAAATGTGTAGCATGCGACGCACTAACGCAATGATAGCAGGGTTACATCAAAAAGCGCAGCACATTAAGGTCCATTGTAGACCATAAAAAGTTACTAACATAAGCATACGATAATAAGCGAGGCTGGCTCCCGCATACACAAGCCAGACTAAAAGAATAACCCTAAATTTAAGCCAAAATAATAAAAGGTAAAACATTAGCAAGCCACAACATTCAGATGAGGTAAGCAACGATCCTCTCCCTGGATTCAAGAACCTTGACAAGTTCAAGCCTCTCTTTTTCCAAAGCATAAAGCCGATCAACATTCTCTTTATTCACCTTCTGAAGATCTTCAACAAGAGAATGCCAAGCACCTAATTGCTTTACAATGTAATCCCCGACATTTATAATAAGGTCTTCGACCAGATTCGGACGTGCCTCCAATTGATTGAACTCAGCCAATATGCAATCCTTCATAGCATCCATTTTGCCTGCAATATTCCATCTATCAAATGGGTCTATATACACATCAGAACGCGTGCTAGCTGGGCACCAACCCTTAAATTGTTCCGCGAGTTCAGGATGGCAAGGATTGTGAACACAGATAGGTCTATGGACAATTGCAGAGATCAAAGTGGTGGACGAAGAAGCCACAGATGGACGACCAAGAGCAGTCTGAACATCTAGGACAGGGAGTTCATTCAATGAACGATGACTCAAAGTATCAGTTGCACCCAGGTTCTTTTTACCATGAAGCCTCTTTTTGCTACCAGCCTTTTCCATCGACTTCTTCTTAAGTCCCTTAGACATGAAGAATTCCATTCTTGGGCGACCTATTTTAAGCGGAAAGATCAATGTAGACTCGAACAACAACTATAAGTAACCGAGAATAACCTAGCCAGACATAGACATGAATGAAAGCACTTCAACCAGAGAGTCCTGGGGCATTCCATCAAACAACTCGCAACTCGTCAGCAATACCGACATCAAGATTTCAAGGAAAACCACCAGATGGTTCAGATTCTTCAAGATAATTATAGAAACAGTGTCTTTGCTATACAAAAATTCGTCTATTGCCAGAATCCCAAATTCATACTTAACTCAATTAGGCTATGCTTAAAATATCCAGCTTGGAAATGTATAAGTACTCAAACAAAACAAGGCAAAACAAAGGGAAAAATTACCCAAAAAGATCATGATGCTTCGGAACCGAAGAGAAGTTGCTCAAGGAAAATAGGTGTTGCTGCAAGCATTAGCCAAAATAATGAGGTAAGGAAGCGAAAACCTTTTGAAGAAGAATCAAGGAAGAAATAACAGATATGGATTACCTGATAAAACCCTTGGGGAAGCGCGACTATAGCCGAAAGAATTTCTTGAAAAGAAGGAGTAAAATAAAAATGGTTAAAAGTAAATAAGAGGGAATATTAAAAGGCATACATCCAGAGTATTCTTGCCACATCAACTTGTTGCTCGGTTGCACAAATAAGCGTCCCATCAAGTTCCAGCTGACATCCTGTAATTGAACTGTTCGCGCAATAATGAAAAGACACATCAAACTTCTTGCTCACAGAAAGGGACAATACCAGTCCACCACTATGGAGCAATCCTAAGTTTTGCACGAACGACCCTTCGATGAGTCAAGATAATTCTACCAAGCAATGTTGTGATCAACCATGTCGAAGCCAGTAATTCCTTGCTAAAAAGAAATTACGGACTTCGAGGGGCAAGTGTTAATCCCTCAAAAAATCCATACGCACATTGAATCTGAGCAGGAGCTACAGAACGAACACCGCCAGGGTCGATCGCGCACAATCTTGTTCAAGGCATTTAAGCGACTTGTAAAGGACGGAAAACGACTACATAGAGCAAGGCCAAAGCCTGAAGAAAGTCATGATTCAGGCGCAAAGGACGGTCGTTCATATCGAAACGAAGCCACTTAAGAGTCAAAACAAAGCAAGTCGTCCATTTAAAATAGGCAGAAGAGACCATATAACACGACCATAAAGATGGGTGGCGCAATACACAGGCAGCAAACGACGAATGATCTTGAGCCAAGAGGATCAGTCATGCAGGGTACAAAGGAGAATTGATTCTAGTCCGGCATTCTGCCTTTATAAAGTCACTTGAAGCACTCGCTCCTATAAAGTCGCTCACAACAATGGAAGATGCTTGACCTAATATCAAGGGTCGGTCATACATATCAGAACAGGAGTCAGGGTCGCACATATATTTGATATCCGCTCATGGATTGCAGCTCCTATCGCTCGTACGTCCTTACTAGTCGAACATCGACACTTTGGTCAGATACCACGTACCGATCAGTCGTACACCAGTTCTCAGAAATAGCACATTTACATTTATAGTTGCAAGTCTTAGTTAGCCATCCCCAGACTAAAAAAGTCGCCACCTGCTCACTCCGGATCAAGCACACCGGCATAAGAACTGTGATCGTCTGCCCTACTATCCAAGACGCTCATTCCTTTTTCTCGCGTGTGACAGCTGGATGCAGCTGTCAACAGTTGGCTACAGCTAGGTAGTGGCATAATTGTAATTAATGGAATGTGTGACCCATAGCTAGCATATACAGATTTTAGATCATTTCCTCAGGGGAGTTCACCTATAAATACGCCATGGCTACTAGCATAAAGGGGGAGGGGGAATCTCTTGAATCACAAAGTGCTGCAAAAATCTATCCTCAATCACTTCTTAAGCATTGGGAACTGATGATCATTTTCACCATTCGAAGCGTCATCACTCATTTGGCCATGACGTCAAGTAAAACCTTGTAGTTAGGGGAAATAAGACATCATCCTTCTCAATCATTTATCCCTCCTCCTCCTCCTCAAACTCTACCATTCTCTGGTAAAATCCCAGGATTGAAGTGTATGAATGAGAGTATATTGAGTGGATGTATGGAAAAAGAGAATTTATGTATTTTGTAATCTCCGTTTAAAGAATGCAAGTCATCTTCATAGTGGACGTAGGCCTAATATAAGGTTGAACCACTCTAAATCTTGTCTCCATTTTATCTTCCTTGCATTTTCATTTTCAATTGTTATTAAGTACGTCTCCATTTATTTCCCTACCATTTTGATGAAGTACAGTTTTAGTACCTTTAGTGTTTGAGCCATTTTTGGTGAAAACACACCCTCTTCGATCTCAATAGGTAGATTAATTTTTCAGATAGGCTGCTGCGACTTGCCAAAGAAGCCTAGGATTTTGGCTTGGTAGGATGACACATCTGTCATTGATAATTTCATTTGGTTGAATGTCTTCCTAAAGAGAATAATCACGGATGCTCCATAGTCAACGAGTACCCTTCTCACTGTAGCGGGCCCAATGCCAACTGTCACTACCATTGCTTCGAGCGTAGGAGCTTCTACGTCTTCTGTATCACTAGCTATGAAAACTATGTCATCGTTAAATTTTCGTTGCTGCTTCGTTGGGGTTATATCTTTCAAAACAAGACAATTTTCGATCTTTGGGGCATATTTCAAGGAACTTGTGTTTATTTCCATCTCTCCCCAACTCTTCTATGCAGGATGTAGTCCGCCTGAAATGTTATAAGTAACCTATTTTCCATTGTTTTGACCCTCATTCTGATTGCTAGGTCCCGACTGATTTGCAGGGACAACCTGCCCCTGAGTTGTTGGTAATGGCTAAACTACCTGAGGTTTCTTGACGTACTCCTGCAACTTATTATCACTAGTAAGTTCTTTTATCAAATTCTTCAAGTGTTTGCACTCATTACTGTTATGCCTGGCTGATTATGGAAGTGGAAAAACCTGCCAGAATTCTTCTGATTTTCTGTCATCTTCATAGAGGTGGCCTTAGACACTACTCCTGTTCTCTGGTGGCCAAGAAGATATTTTCAGGCATGTCATTCAGAGATGTGAAGTCTTCAAGCTTTTAGTATTAAAGGTGTTTTCCATCCTTTTTACCTTTGCCTTTTCCTTTGTCGACTCTCTTCTGACCTCCTCTCTTTATTCCTTCTCTTTGAGTGGACTCAACTTCCTTGTGACCATTGTTAGGATGGTTTTTCACAAAACCACCAACACCCCCATCTATTAGATTAACTTCTTCCCATCTGAGGAACTCATCAGCCTTCTTGTAGAACTTCTCTAGGGTGGTAGGATCCTTCGTTTTCACCCATTTTCCAAATTTAGTTTCTTCGTCAATCGCCCGAACCAGAGCCATCAGTACCATCCTTGGCTCTAAGTTGCCAACCTCTGCCACAGTAGTATTTAATCGATTCAAAAAGGACTTCAAGGGTTCTCTCGGTTTCTGAACTATCTTGGACAAGGACATGATGTCCTTTTCTTTTGAGGTGCATAACCTAAACTGTTGCTTGGACTTTCGAGATAAATCTTCAAATGTATCGGCTAAATTTGGAGCAAGTTTTATGAACCATAATGACGCAATCCTTACAAGCGCCGAGAAATATTGGCATTTTAATTCATTAGTCGCCTAAGTGTCGTTCATATGAAAATCATATTTAAATAGAAATAAGTTGGGATAAGTTGTCCCGTTGTATGCCGACATCGTTGGTGGGACGAATTTCTTAGGATCAAATTTCAATATCTCACTAGTTAAGTGAGTACTGCTGAGAGAAAAACCCATGTCTTCCTCCTTTTCTTTTCTATCCAAACTTCCCTTTATAATCTATTTGATCATTTCTAAGATATACTCTTCGCTGTCATTTTGCTCCACTGGGAGGACGCCAACTACTTTCCTCGGTAAATGACTAGGCAAGCGACCTCGGTTAGATGGCTTGGATGCTGAACCTTTGAATCAAGGAGGTGCCCCTCCGATGGTGCTTACGTTTTTCTGGGAAAATGGTCTCATAGACTATTTCCTCTTGTTCTGTCAACATTGACTTCTTCATTGTTAGCATTGGCATTATTGCTTGGATTATCATTAGAAACTGACATCCTATCAAGATCATTGCCAGCATTAGCCTTTCGCTCCTGATTAATCCCATACTTAGGTTTTTAGGAATAACTCTATCACTTCTTACTGCGCTGGCTCGGGCAACATTAGCATTACGTAGTCTGGGAGCATCTTTCGGATCTCTCCACCTGCAATGTGAAGCTGAAAAATGTTCTTTATCTTCCAAATCAGTTTCGACTCTATCGGTCCTTGGGTTTGGCTTGGTAGTAAGATAGCATATAATTTTTCCATTAACATTCGGTTATGGCCTCCAATCGTTGGTTCCTCCGTTCTACTACATTGTCAAATTCTCTCTTGGTAACAGCTTCTCTAGGGGTTTGAGGTTTCCCCAGGTTTGTCAGCGATTGGAGAAACCTAAGTATTACCATCCACATTTTCAGAAGTTGCAGCTGCTACAAATTTGCTGTTACTTATGTTCTTCCCGGAGGGAGCCATGATATCTACCAATCTTTGAGTTTTTAATGCGACTTTCTCTGGGTATCTTCCATAAAGACCTTGATGATCTATAGTAGAAGCGCAGATTAGGGCCTTAGATTCGGTTCTCACTGAAATCAACAAATGTTAACTCCAAAAATGGCAGTAACACCCGATTAATTGCGAAAGCAACACCCTATGATGGGGAAACAAAATAAAGAAGTAAAAGTAAATGAAAACAAGGAAGAAATATAAAGCAGGGAAAAGAGAAGACAATTTTATAGCTATTCAGCCAGAGATCAAGCCTACATCCATTCTGGAAAATATTATGATTGACCTTGGAATGCTAGATACAATATGTTATATATGACTACAAAGACGCCCAAAGTAGTGAATAACAGACAATCACTAGGAATATTGGTTATCTAAGAATCATGATAACCAGCCTAAGTGACCAAGATTTTCTATCTTTGGAGAAGAAGCTCTATTGTAGGAGTATAATAGTGGCTGCTATAGATGATGATATGTCTTTGCAAAGCTTTAGTAGAGCAAGAAAATCAATCTCCTCTTTAGTTGGAGCTGTATGGGTATTTATAGGTGTTCGGAATAGATTTGGGCAAGATTTGCTTATAGGTGTCCCTATAATAGCATGCCGACCCTTCCTTATAAATCGAAGCCAAAATAACTTAACTTCATGGATCAGTACTGGTCCATGTTGGACCGGTACCGGTCCATGGAGTTAGTTTGTTTTGTGCCTCTAACTCTTTGTGTATGCTTTTCATTTCTTGCTTAACCTTTGGGAGAGCTTTGGTGTTATTTGAATTGGTTTGATGTTGTATTGTGCTTTACTTCTTGCCTCTTTTACACATCACTTCAGTCTATTGAGCTATGATATCAAGATAGATTAGATTGACTTGAGATTACATAAGTATCCTTTTGATGATGTCACGAAGAAACTGGGATGGTTTGCGAGCCCATTAAAGCAAACTCCATGGGTCGATACTGATCAATCATATATGGAGTTAACCATTTTGAGTCCTAAAATTTTGGGATTGCTCTGTTTTGCTTTTTAAACCTCTTGTGTGAAGTTTCATTCATTTCCAAAGCTATATAGCTTTGTCCTTTAGTTCGATCCTATGTGAATACCTATTGTATTTAAAACCAGGTTAATAAATTATATAAATACATTTCTATTATTTTAAAATTAAAACATTTTTGAATATATTTTACTATTTTAAAACCAAAGTCCATTCCCAGTCTAACCTATTAAGCCCGAATTGATTTAAGATGGTGATTTCGATTAACAATAACATTTGTGGAATAGAATATAAAAACTAAAATATGAACTTAATAAAGAACCTTCGATAATATGCAATTTGAAATTAAAAAGTGAATCTCATACTTAATGATTTTGAATAAATGATTATAAAGGAATCAATACTTGAAGTTAATTCGATTTGTGATATTGAAATATGATTTTCAATGTAAATGACTATCGTGTAAAAAATGTAAGTATTTGGTCTTTAAAGAGACTGGAGCGGGTTATTGTTGTACTCTCTGCTAATACCAAGAACAACATTCACAAATGTGCATGTGGTGAAGAATCCAGAATGAAGTACGATGGATTGATGAACTAGATTGGAATAAAGTAAGGGAACGATGATGGATAACCTTGATCTTCGGGTCATAATTAAAATGACTAAAACCGGAGCTACGCCAAGGCCAAATGAGGTCGCTCCTCCGATCGAACTTGCTTCTTAGATACCATGTCTATTACTTTATGATCAAATTTGCGTTCACTCCTAGAATTATAATAGTGTTGTTCGAGATGGAATGCAGTTGCAGCGATGCGCTTCGACCAACTCGGCCCTACAAAACTATAGAATCCTACCATGCGATTACCTCATATGCGTTTTCGTATTATCTTGATTTTTATTTGACGTTACTGTATCATGGCTCATCCTTATCCACCAGTGTACTGATGTTTTATATGCAAACTATACGATAGTGTTTATAAACGGCGTAAAAGTAAAGATATAATCTGGCTACGTTATTGTCAGTGGTATATTTACCGTAAACACTATTATAATAATGTATTGTATCATGTGATATCTCAGTTAATAGATCCTTAGATGATGGGAATCCTAAATATCCGTTAAGTAACTTGTGCATTTCATTTTAATAGTTCACTTGAGTTGATTTAATTTCATAAGAATGTTTATCATGACTAGATTGTTTTGTTCTACTATATGCTCAGCTCAAACCAAGTTTTATATTAACGAGATTCCATATTTTAGTGCTAAGGGCTAATTGAGGACCTCATCTCTATCTATTTATTTCAATTTCCTTTTTTTATTGTAAATCCAATGTATTTAGCCTACCGTTTTATTTGATTCTATAACTTTGATATGATGTATAAATTTTAAAATTTTGCATTTAGCAGCTTGATGAACTTTTATTTTATTTTATTTATTCCGATACGAGATATTATGCTTTTCTATGTCTAGGATCTATCTGTAATTTCTATGATGATTTATATTTATCCTCATAGCAATAACTGTAACAACCCGAATTCCAACAGGTTGATATTTTTTAGAATTCTAATCTATCAAAACTCATGTTGGTTTGTCTGGAATCCTGCAGAAAAGACAGAGATAATAAACATATTAGAGCTCAGAAAACATCTCACAGTGGAAAGGAATAAATATAATATAATCAAATATAGCGTTACCCAGATAATAATACTAACTAACCAATATCCAAAGCTATCGTATCTCTTCCACAAATCTAACCTGCTAGTAATGTATGAGAAGGGGGTCAGAACACATGTTCTGATGACTGGAATTAAACTACACATTCTGAATAACCCTGCATATACCGTTCAATTACATTTTCTTATTTATTAGGTTACTTGTGTTAATAGAACTATAATGACCCGGATATTTCATTGGTTAATTTTAAATATTTATTATGAATTTAAATATTTAGTTGATAATATAAATGAATTTTTATATTAAGTTATCAATTTAAAAATCGATTTCAATATGATATTGAATATATTAAATTCTCGCAATACAAAATATATTGAAATCGAAGTTAAAACTGAATCGAAATGATTCAGATGATCAGTGTCAGTTCTGTTTGAATATAAAAGCGATAATAATTTATTATCAAGGAATTTATTTTTTTTAATTTAATTTATATCGATTTAAATCAATATCTTTTCCATACGATCAAATGAGACATCGAAACCTGTTCTAATGGGTCGAGAATATAGGAATAACCCTAAGAATGTCATTTGTTGGGTTCAGAAAGGAGTTCGGAGTCATGGAGTATTTTAATTAAAGGATACGGTTCAAAAACAAATTAAAATAAAAATAAAGTATCATTGTTTGTGGACATAAACAAAACTACAAGGTGGAAATAATTTGGCCTTGCTGTTCAAAAATATACCGCACCCTTTCCTTTTAAATCAAAGTTATCATCTTTTTTTCCATTCATTTAATCCTCCTTTTGCTAAAAAAAAAAAGAAGATCAAACACTTTTAAACGGCCGCCCCCTTTCTTCTTTTGTATACTTCCGTTCTCTGTATCTCGAATCAAACTCCATTGGAAGAAAAATAAATCAACAACATCAAACTAGGGCTGTGATTTCGTGGTTAAAAGGGGGATGTCTGCTCGTGCCTGGAATCGCGAGGTCTGGGGAGTTCGACTTCGAACCAATGACGACGAGGGTTGCTTTTCATTCAAATTGAGGTTATGCGTGTTTGTTGAACTCGCGATGACTGTTAGGGCTCGACGTCGGCAAGATTTGGGAGGTTGGAGGCGCGAGTCTTCGAGGCATCGTTGTTTTAGTAGTGTAAATTGGGATCGACATTTCGTGATTGTCTCTGGTAAATGAATAGAATTCGAACAGGAATTTGGGGCTTGCGATGGTACTATCAGATTTCGTGTGGCCCAATTTTGATTTCCTGGAGTTCGAAAATCAGAGCAGCGACGTGGATAAGGTGCAGTGATGTTGGACGGAGATGGAAGCTTAGGCGATGGAGTTTTAGGCAAGCAGATGTCGAAATTTTTCCCCAATACGTGATTTGTCATGGAGTAGGTCAAAGAGGAAGATGATGTTGAAAACGGGTAGAAGCTGATTCACACAATGAAGGAGAGAATGGCAATAGTAAATGATGAAGCTTGGCAACTAACATATAAGGAAGATAGATTAATTTTGATAAGGTATCCAACGTTATTAAATTTTCATTTAGCTGATCTAAATTCATTTAATCACTTTTAGTTAAAAATTTTATTTTATAAAACAAACATGTTCATATAAAATCAGATTCGAATGACGTAAAATCATGTTGGAGTTATAGTTGGAAATGTATGAGTTGGAGTTGGTTCGGAAATTTTTGGAATCGACTAAAAATAGAATGGATCAAAAATATAAAACCCTGGTGAGTAAATCTCACTCATTAATTTATTTTTAGCATTAAAAATAAATTGTTGATTTGTTTGGTTCCATTTAAATATTACTGTGGATGTTTAAATATATATTAGTTATTTAGGCTTGGTGGTTGCTATTATATATATATACACATATTGGTTGGTTGGATTGTTCCCGCAGTCTCATTAGTGGATGCGTGCGGTACCATTAGCGGATGATTTCCCTATGCGCCCCAAAAATATATATTAGTGGATGACCTTCTATACCGCGATATCCTGCCTCGAAGAAGGATGGTATTATTTATGTTGACTAACATCTGTAGATGTAGGAAAAACAGGTTGGCGGGATCCAAATGGATTCCTCAAAAATATATTATTTGTTTGTTTGTTTGTTTGCACATATATTGTCATATATGATGTGTTCGAAAACCTGAAATTAATAATTGGATGTTTGTGTGTTTAAATACCACTGGGCCTAAATATGGATATTTAAAAATATCATAAAAAGGATATTTGAGATTTAAAAGGAAAATTCTATTTTATAAAATAGAATTTGAAATTCGAATAGAATAGAAATATTAACTTATTTTGAATAATTAAAACAAGTAGCTCATTTATAAATGAGGTGAAATGAATTATCATTGGAAAATTCAGAAATATAAATACAAGTGTTAAATTGAAAAGGAAAAATTATTTTTCCAAGGTAGAAATATTTATTTCAAATGAATTTGAAAGTGAGACTTGTTTAATATATAAACAAGTAAAATAAATGGTGTTGGTAAATAAAAAGGAATAAGTTTCAAATAGGTTTGGAATGAAGACTTGGGTTAAGATAGGTAATGAACAAGTTAATTTATAAATGATGTTTACAAATCAAGTGAAATAAGCAAAAGAGTTAATTAGCAAACTAATTAACAAATTAAGTTAAAACGATTGAATCAAGTTGACTTTAAATATGTAAATTAAACTCGTGACTTCATATTCAAATCGAATATGAAACCTGAAGTGGAAAATGGAAGTTGACTAGTTTATAAGTAAGTTGAAATAATTTTGAGCGTGTTATATTCAAATATGAAAGTGAAATAAGCAAAAGAGTTAATTAGCAAATTAATTAATGAGTTGAGTTAAAACAAGTGTATAAAGTTGAAATGAATTAGAAATGTATGGGTATACATGAGAAAGGTTTGGAATGAAGTTAATGAAGATATATAAATAGAATGCTCGACAAAAAGGTATGTATTTAAATTGAATACAAGATTTTGTGCGCCGTATTGGCTACCCGCTTGGCTTTTCCTTTTTCTTCTTGATTTGACAGGGCTGTGTGGCTTTGACTTTTTCCAGTAACCCCGTACAAAGGAGGTTATGGCGAATTTTTCCGAAAATTTAAGGAGTTAGATTATTTTTAAGAAGATTTGGTAAACTAGAAATTGATATATCGATATATATTGAATTCGATGATTGTTATTCTAATAAAGTTTTTTTAAAGGAAACTTTTCATTACTTTAATGGCGGAAACAGATCAACATATTACATCCACTTTTTCTCATCAAAATCAATCGATTAATACATCTTCTTTCTTAGATAAATCTCAAACGAATGTAGCTTCAAAGTCTTTATCATCTCCAGATCTGGTTTCAGATCAGAGCAATAGGAGGCTTGAGTTTGTGCAACCGGCTTCAAATCATGTCTTTATTCCTGAAAGTATATACAATAAATCTGAGATCTCATGGAAGAATACTATTGGTACTTTCAATGTTCATGTAACTCCTAGCTTCAATTTTGTAGTTCAGTTTGACCTTAAAGAGGATTTTGATCGACTCATAGAGTGTTCAACATATTCTTACTTTGGTAGATTATTGTATGTAGAGATTTGGTACCATGGTTTTGATTTTAATAGTAAACAAAGTTCTATGGTCCAGATCTGGATTCGATTAATAGATCTGCCATTAGAGTTGTGGACAAATGATGCTATTCAAATGATGGCTAGTTTTATATCAAAACCCCTCTTGATCTATTTTAAAACAGCAGAGAAAAAGTATACAAAATGCAAGAGTTCTAATATTAGTGGATACCACTACTGAGCTTAAAACTGAAATTCTTATTCACTTGCATAATGGTCAGAATTTAGTTATAGTAGTTGAGTATGAATTTGTACCTCCGAAATGTCTTCAATGCTGCTTATTCGGTCATGATGATGAATTTCATGAAGAATCCACAGATCCTCGATGGAAACCTCCTGACATTCATAAAGAAGTTCAAAATAATCCATCTGAATCTTAATATGATATTTATGAACCTCAAAATGAAACATCTGAACCTCAAAGAGCTAAAAAATCTGACAACATTGAAGCTCAAGCAACTGACCTATCTTAATCTATTAATCCTCCTTCTGAAAATCCTGATGATCTGAATGTCTCCAAGATCCAGAATCTCTGATTCCAGATATTCTAAATAATGTTGCTGATCATTTAGAGGAAACAGATAAAGTGAGTTATCAGGGTAAAGGAAAGCAAGTTGAAACTTCTTCTTTAGTTGAAAAGAATACAAGTTATTTGAAAAGTTCAAAACCAAAAAATCCTACTCCTGCTAAAAGAGCTACGGGGAGTTCTTCATCTATTAAATGACGCTGATTTCTTGGAATGTTAGGGGTATGAATAATTATTTTCGTATGAAATAAGTATTCACACTCCTAAATATGACTAAATCAACTATGGTTGGTTTAGTTGAAACTGAACTATCTTCAGTTAATTTGGTTTTGTTTTCTTCTTTTTGCCTAATGACTGAAAGTATTTGACAAATAATTCTGACTTGAGTACAGGAAGAATTTTACTAATTTGGGATTCTAATGTTTGGCATTTAGATATGATTTCTTTCTCTTATCGGCACTTGACAGTGAATGCATTAAATAAAGGTGGATTTATGATGATTTTTACAGTTATATATGGAAGTAATACATTTGCAGACAGATTAGCACTCTGGGAAACCCTTGTTAGAGAATCAATTTCTTATTCAAATGCTTGGATTTTAATGAGGGATTTTAAAAACCCTTTGTCACCAAATGATAAGAAAGGAGAAGCCCCAATTCCATATCAGCACATAAGAGAATTCCAATTTTTTTAATACAAACAGGTTTGACAGATCTAAAGCCTTTGGGATTTAATTTTACTTGGCGAAGAAGAGGAGTTGCCACAAACATTGATAAAATTCTGTTGAATAATGTGTGTTTACATCAGTTTCTCAATATGAAAGCTCTTTCTTTTCCATAAAAATCTAGTGATCATAATCCTATTCTATTGGACCTTATTCCTACACAAGAAGTAAAGGGATTCCCATTTAGATATAGAAATGATTGGTGTTGTTATGCAGGTTATAATGATGCAATTCAAAAAGGATTGAACTCTAATGTTTGTGGCTTCCATAGTTATCAGTTTAAGCAAAAACTTAAAAACTGTAAGACAGAACTTAAAAATTGGAATAAAATCAGAAGAAGAAATGAATCTAACCTCAGATTGGCAGAGCAGAAAGTTTCTCTTTTAGAATCTGAAGTGGATCTTAATCCAACGGATCTCCAATTGTACGATGACTACCTGCATGCTAAAAAGGATTTTCAAAATGTTCAGTTTATGGTTTTCAAAGGTCTAAAACAGCAAGAAAAATTTTTTGGCTTCAATAAGGTGATACAAACTGTAAATTCTTCTATTCTCATATGTCAAACAGAAGATATTTTAGCCAGATAAGAGCTTTGATTGATACTAATGGTAGTTTGTTGTATAAGCCTAATGATATAGAAACTGAAGCCATTAATTATTTTTCTTCAATGTTTAATGGTTCAAGTTCATATGGATTTCCAAGCTTTCAGCCAGTCTCATATATTAATGATCAAGGTCAAAGAAGTTTAGTAAGGAAAATTGAACTTGATGAGATAAAAAAGGCAGTTTTTTCTATTCATAATGATTCTAGTCTAGGTCCTGATGGTATTAGTGTTAAGTTTATTAAAGTGCATTGGGACTCAATAAAATTTGATCTGTTGAATGCTATAACATATATTTTTCAGTCTGGAAAATTACCAAAAGCTTTAAACCATACTTTTATAACACTAATACCAAAAAATGACAGACCATCAGAAATTGCTCATTATAGGCCCATTTCATGTTGTAATGTTTATTACAAAATTTTCTCAAAATTTTTATGTAATAGACTAAAACCTTTCCTCCCTTTTCTGATTTCTGAAAATCAGAGTGCATTTATAAAAGGAAGGCATATTGGTGATAATTTTTAACTTGCACATGAACTTTTGAGAGATTTCAGGAAATCAGGCATGCCAAAAATGAGTGTTAAAGTAGATCTTCAGAAGGCATATGATAAAGTTAATCGAGAATTTATTTGCTATGTGATGTAGTGTATGAACTTTCCAACTCATTTTATAAATCTGGTTTATGAATGTATGACTACAACTACATTTTCTATAATGATACAAGGAATTCCAAAGGGTTTTATTTCATCAACAAGAGGGATAAGGCCAGGAGATCCTCTTTATCCTTACCTATTTGCTTTGGCCATGCAATATTTCACATTTTTAATGGATGAAGCAATTATTTCTAATTCCTTTCAACCAAGCAATCAGGTGCAGCCAATTATTTCCCATCTATTATATGCAGATGACCTATTGGTATTTGGCAAGGCTTCATGTCAAAATGCAAACAGTCTAAAGAAGATTTTTCAGAAACTCAGCATGTTTGCAGGTTTGAATGTTAATGATACAAAAACTAAAATATTCTCTAATGCTTCAGTTATAAACCATTCAGAAATAGTGAACATTTTGGGGTTCGAACAAGGAACATTGCCAGTTAAATACCTAGGAGTCCCATTATCTTCTAATTATTTGCACTATTCTGAGTGTAATTCGCTGATACAAAGAGTACATAGCAAAATACAAGGCTGGAAGACTAAATTACTGAGTTTTGCAGGTCGTGCAGAGCTAATAAATTCAGTAATAACCCCAATCGTCCTATATTGGTTACTTATATATCAGATTCCAGAGTTTACTTTGGATAAATTACAGTCATTATGTGCTGATTTTTTTTGGGGGAAACTGCTCATAAAGTTGCATGGTCCACACTTTGTAAACCTAAGAATAAAGGAGGAATTGGTTTCGAAGAAATAATCAGATTTGAAAAAAGTGGCATGTATTAAACTGCTTTGGAATTTTCTATTCAATTCATCATTATGGAGCAAATGGATGCATAATAGATACTGTAAAAATGACTTTTTTGGGTCAATGGCTAGTGATCCAAATGCATCAAGTGCATGGAAGTCAATTCTTAAACTAAGATCGAATTCAAGGCAATTATTTAATAGGAAAATTACAAAGGTGAAAATACTTATCTATGGTTTGATACATGGGTTAATTGTAAATGCATGGATGATCTGTTAGGTTTTGATAGACTTCAGATTATTGGGCATCCAGAGCAAACAGTGGATATGATTATCAGAAATGAAGCTTTCCACCCTGAAATTCACCCTACAATGAGAGAATTAATTGAAGAAATTAGCTCAATCCCAATTCATTCTAATCAAAGTCAGGATTTTTATGAGTGGTATGAAGGTGGTGTGTAACACCCCGAATTTTCTGTGAACATAAGAGTAACAAAATAAAGTGTAATTAATTTTAAATGTGAGAATTAAGGAAAAAGAGTTACGCCATTGCGTTCGTCTCGGAATTCTGCATGAGATAGAGTCCGAGTTTGTGTAAATCGGACTCCGTATGAAGAAGTTATGGCCTTCGGAAGTTTCTGAAAATATAAAACAACTCGAAAATAAATTCCAAATTCGAAATTCAAAAATCTGAACATAGAAGCGGGTTAGGCAGGAAATTTCCTTCCCAGGACCCAGGTCGACCTGGGGGTCGACCATACGGTCGACCTGGAGGTCGACCTTAGTGTCGACCTCCCCCCTACAGGTCGGCCTGTTTTGGCCAGATCCGATTTTCTTCAGCGTGTGACGTGGTTTTGGCTGTTCTGATAGTCTGGATTGGTTCTAGGTTAATATCTAAGGCTCTGGAAACTTCTATTCTCCTATAAATACATCCCTAAGCCAAAACCTAAATCTCCTACACTATTCTCTAGCCTCCACAGCTCTCTCCCTCTTAGAAAATAAAATAATGGCGTTGCTACTCTGCTGAAACGTAGGATAAAACTAGTGCATCTTCTTCCAAACTGAATTGGATTAAAAAACAACTAGTCTACATCAAAGGAGCACTATTCAGTGTCAGAACGCAGATTCCAGAATAGAAGAATCGTTCCCTTTTTGTGAGTACAGTTATTTTCAGATATGAAATTTAATAATTATCTTGACATTTTTGTGAATTTGGATCTAAGGTTACGCATACTTTTCTGTGGATTTATCTTGACTGTGAATATTCTCTATCTGTTCCCTATTTTCTTACTTTTTGTTTATAGCCAGGCTACCACGAGCCTGCGCCAAATCTCATAAGAGATTAATGCACAAACGCTAAATTTTGGGACAAATAATGGATAATGCATAATTGGACATGAATGATCTTTGACTGATTTGAGAAAAGAACATAGGTTGTAAATTAAGATCTGGAATCAGTGCATACTATGTATGATAGACTGTGATTTGGAAGAAGAATTATTATATGATAGCATATGACTTGGAATTTGGAATATAGTGCATGTTGTAGTACGAGATCTGATTGTGAGGACATGACACATGATTAAAATTTAATATCTAGATTTGGGCATATTTTATATCACGATCTATGACTTGAAAAGAAAAGAAGGATTTGTGACTTAGAAATAAAGATCTATGTTAAAATAAGATAACTATTAATGTGAATGCGCCTGAATATGGGTTTTTGGATATTTGACATCTTAGGCTATAATTTAGCATAATTCATATTGTTTGGGGATTTTTGAGAATATTCTGTAATGTGAAAAGCTTAACTAAAATTTGGGGTATATGTTGTATAATGAATTATGACCATGATTTAGGCATGTAAGGTTAGGCTTAATTTATGATTAGGCAGGATACGTAAATAGAAGTTTAGAAATGTTTAATCTATTGAATTTCCTAATCTATTATCTGCTAAATCTGTTGAATTGCCTAATCTGCTAAATCTGTTATCAGCTAAATCTGTTGAATCGCCTAATCTGTTAGACCTGTTATCTGTTGAGTTGCCTAATCTGTTGAAGGTTAAATAGTTGTAATTTGGGTATGAAAATCCGTCGGCTAGATCTAAGATTGAGTAAATACATGGAAATCTGATATATTTGTTGTAACCTGTAAAGAAGTTTAATCTGTTAAATAGACATTATTAGTCTGATATCTGTATAATCTGTATTGGAATAAATTGGCTATGACACGAGGTTAGACTCTGTTTGCAGTAGAAGCCTGCCCAGAACCAACCGGCTTAACCAGCAACCACAAACTGCCAGTCTAATGTGAGAGGTCGTAGGCATAACTAAAATGTGCTTAGACACGAGGTTAGGTCTGGCTTGTGGCAGAAGTCTGCCCGGAACCGCCCGGCATATCCAGCGGCCACAAGCTACCGACCTAATGTGAGAGGTCTGTGCATTAATATTTAATTAATGCAAATCTGAGATAAATATGATGTCTAAAACGTGTTGGGTGGATAGGGTTAAACCAACTGGACTGATGAATCTAATAAAACCATTTCGTGAATCTGTAGGCCCAATACAAAGTTAGACAATCTGTAAGTCTATTAAATCCGTACATCTGATCTGTTAATCTGAAAACTTGTTATCCTGATAGTCTGATCTGTGAACTAGAAATCTGAACTCTATCTGAAATCTGTAAGCAAGTTAACCTGAAATCTGTTTGTCTGGGACACAAGGTTAGGATGGGAATTACTTGTGTCATCTGTTGTGTGGAACTCATATTAATCAGTAACCCTTTCTGGTATCAAAACTTTGACCCTACGCTATGTAGGGGTCCGGGAACGCTTAATGAACTAATTATAAGCGGTTCATTCTGATAATGGCGAGGGGTGTTGATGGCGCGTTCCAACCGGGTCATGTGCATGCATGGATCCGGTCTGCTCTGAGGATGTAAGACATCGTGACATCTGTAAATAAGTCTGTGCCAATAGGTTGCCACTTTAGGGAGTGATACACCCTACTGTGGGGCCGACACAGGGTATTTACGTATTAGGGTGACGATCGCTTGGGGTAGGACTTACGTTACACTTAGTTCTGTCTGTTTCTGTTGGTACCATCTGTTTCTGTTGGGTGGTAACACCTTTCGGTTTCTGCGTGGTACCGTCTGTTGGGGTGGTAAAGGCCCATTACTAGTGTATACCTAATTCTAACATTTTGTTTCCGTAGGGATTATTCCTTTTCTGTCTCTGATTCCGTTTCCAATTATGTTTCTGTACCTTCTGTCTGTTGGGGTGGTAAAGGCCCATTATTAGTATCCTGTTTATGTACCTTCTGTCTGTTCGGGTAGTAAAGGCCCATTACTAGAATTTCTATTTCTGTAGAGATTATTCTGTTTCCATTTCTGTTTCGGTTTAGATATTAGGGTAACACCTAATCCTGTTATACTAGTATTAGTGCAGAGAAGTGAAAAGCTTAGCTTAGCTTATATTATTTCGTTCCTTCCATTAACCTGCTATTTCTGTTATGGTTATCTCTCATCCAGTTTTATTTACATGTCATGATGCTATTATCTGTTTATATGCTGAAAGTCACTGGACTCACCAGACTTATGCCTGACCTGCTTTGTTTCGCCTCTTTTCTTTCCATTCCCTCCCCCCCCCCCCAGTTTTTTAGGGTGGAAACATAGGAGCTTGATTCAGATTCTCTCTGCTTGAAGTGTTTGAAGTATTGTTTGGCTTTGGCTCTATCTTTCCATGGCAGTTTATATTGGGGATTATGGCTTTGAAAACTATGCATTCTGAAGGCTTTTGTACAAGACTGATATTTATGTACTTGAATTCCGATATTGTGATTTTGAAAGATGTAACTAAACTCATTTCTGTTTCTGTTGTAATAAAGTTGTAATTTTTTTTAGTGCTACTTTATCTGTCCTGTAAATTTTTGTTGTCTACTGAAAATGCTCCACCAAAGTTAAGGCATCCCCTTTGCGAGTGACCTTAACGGAGGTGGGGTGTTACACTTGGTATTAGAGCTGAAGGTTACCAGATTGGATAAATAGTTTTTGAAAATTATTTTCAAAAAGGTTTAAAAAGGAAGTATTTTCAAAAGTAGAGTTTATTTTGAAAAACATAATCCCCAAAGCCATAGCCTATCTTTCTATCCTTTGTTTTGAATCTTTCCTTTTCTTTCGTTTCAGCATGTCTGGGGATCTTAACCTTCCGGAGGTCGTACCGATAACTGGCTGGTTCAGGAGGTACCTAGAAGCTAGGGCTAATGATGCGGGCCCAACAAACGTCCCTCCCCCCCCCAGCTGCAACGGTTCCTCCTCCTCCTCCGCGCGTGAATACTTTCCCGAAGATATGTAGGGACTTTCGAGCCATGGATGGGAAGAACTTTAATGGAACTGAATCCTTCGTGGAGGCTAGGAACTGGCTCAAAAAAACTGAGGATTTGTTCATTATCTTCGAGGTGGACGATAGGCTAAAGATACAGTTGGCGGTATGGTTGCTTAAGGACAAAGCTTCTTTTTGGTGGGAGGTCACAAATGGAGAGTGTCCGGTAGAGTGATGGATGGATTTCAGGCATAGGTTCAAGATGAAATTTCTCTCACGAGCAGAAGAGAGTCTATATGTAGAGAAGTTCTTGGCTTTGAAGCAGGGGAATTTATCAGTGAGAGAGTATGTCAACAAGTTTAATCAGTTGGCAAGATTCGGCTTAGATTTGGTAAATACACTGCATAAGAAGGCACTAAGGTTTGCTAAAGGTTTGAATGAGCCGCTACATGGATTGGCAATGTCTAACATTCCTATGGGGGTTACCTTCGAGAAATTAGCTGACATGGCATTGATGCATGAAGAGGAAACCAAAAGTGAGAAGAAAGAAGAAAAGCTTGAAGGACCACAGAACAAGAAAGCGGGGCCCAAAAAGGAAACACAAAAGAAGGATGAGAAGTCTGAAGACAAGAAGGAGAAGATGTGCTTTACTTGTCGAAGCTCGACCCATCTGAACAAGGATTGAAGAAAAAGGAAGGGCACCTGCTTCAACTGTGGAGAAATGGGCCACTTCACTAGGGACTGCCCAAAGAAACAAGGACAAGGGCAGGGGGCAGGACCAACTTCTGAAGGATAGCCGAATACCCTCGAGGCTCGTAGATAGGATAGAAATAGGAATACTTTCTGTAGAAGGTTTAATTTCCTTATCTGATTGTGGAGTTAAAACTCTTTCTGATTTTGGCATTTTGATTCTGTAATTGAAACTCTGCACTTTAATACTAGTCTTGTTTCTGATTCCGCTATAGTCTCAAACTCCATGAGGGTTACGACTCATCTGTTTGTGATAAGTTGGGGATTGAGGGTATCTGTGTTGGGCGGTAAGTCGACTATGATGCATATATTTTGGGTTTTTATCATGCTTAGTTCCCTAAGAATCATTTGGTAATCTGATCTGTATCAGTAGTCTGTAGGTATCTGAATATTTCTGAAAAGGATAGGAGTTTTTACTCAAAGCGTGAAATATATTTCCAGTTGGGCATTTGTTTAATGGGAGTGATTCTCTGAGTGTTAATCTGATGTTGATTTCAGTCTTCGGGGTTGATACTCAGGGGGTTATTCTCTTAAACCGATGTTTAATGGGAACCTAGCTTTAGTTTTAATTATACTTGCTTCTATAACTCGACTTTATCCTATCGACCGAATCTTCGACCTTTAGGTAGAAACTAATGGGTGTAAACATGTGTTTGAGACATGTTATGTTTGATGGTTGCAAGTGAATGCAAATGGTTGCTAGTGGTTGCTCGTGGATGCATATACACACACTAGGCAATAAATCGGCTCAAAAACACTCTCATACTGCATATGGATGTGTGTGCATTTTTCAATTTTGTTGATGAAAAATGGTCGACTCGGCACATGGATGTTGCATATGAATGAACAGTTGTGCACTCATATAGAAATGATATGTATCAAATAGGAAAATTGCATACATGTTGGACTCATGGCACTGACATAATTCGTATTAAGGAGGTCAACTGAATCAGTGGACCGCCTAATCTTTGCATTAGATAAGGAACATATACACACACTTTTGCATATGTTCATAAAACTTTAGAAGTTTTCTAAGGACAATGGATACTTGTGGATGATGGTTGAGTAGATGGGTGATTGGATGGTAGGACACAT
The DNA here is from genome assembly GCA_030737875.1 of Allium sativum. Classification (NCBI taxonomy): domain Eukaryota; kingdom Viridiplantae; phylum Streptophyta; class Magnoliopsida; order Asparagales; family Amaryllidaceae; genus Allium; species Allium sativum. Next base: position 747,171,785 of record CM060921.1, read on the forward strand.
TCTTCCTAACTTGAAGATTTCGGGGACAAAATCCTTTAAGGAGAGGAGAATGTAACACCCCAAATTTTCTATAAACATAAGAGTAAGAAAATGAAGTATAATTAATTTTAAATGTGAGAATTAAGGAAAACGGGTTATGCCATTGTGTTCTCTCGGAATTATGCTTGAGACAGGGTCCGAGTTTGCGTAAATCGGACTCCGTATGAAGAAGTTATTGCCTTCGGAAGTTTCTAAAAATATAAAACAGCTCGAAAATAAATTCCAAATTGGAGATTCAAAAATATAAACCCAGAAGCGGGCTGGGCGGGAAATTTCCCACCCAGGACCCAGGTCGACCTGGGTAGGCAGGTCGACCATTGGGTCGACCTGGGAGTCGGCCTTAGTGTCGACCTCCCCATACAGGTCGACCTGTTTTGCCCAGATCCGATTTTTTTCTGCGTGTGACATGGTTTTTGGTGTTCTGATGGTCTGGATTGGTTCTAGGTTAATATCTAAGGCTCTGGAAACTTCTATTCTCCTATAAATACATCCCTAAGCCAAAACCTAAATCTCCTACACTATTCTCTAGCCTCCATAGCTCTCTCCCTCTTAGAAAATAAAATAATGGCGTCGCTACTCTGTTGGAACCTAGGATAAAACTAGTGCATCTTCTTCCAAACTGGATAGGATTAAAAGAACAACTAGTCTACATCAAAGGAGTGCTATTCAGTGTCAGAACACAGATTCTAGAATACAATAATCGTTCCCTTTTTGTGAGTACAGTTATTTTCAGATATGAAATTTAATAATTATCTTGATATTATTGTGAATCTGGATCTGAGGTTACGCATACTTTTCTGTGGATTTATCTTGACTGTGACTATTCTCTATCTGTTCCCTCTTTTCTTCCTTTTTATTTATAGCCAGGCTACCACGAGCCTGCGCTAAATCTCATAAGAGATTAACGCACGAACGTTAAATTTTGGGACAAATAATGGATAATGCATAATTGGACATGACTGATCTTTGACAGATTTGAGAAAAAAACATAGGTTGTAAATTAAGATCTGGAATCAGTGCATACTATGTATGATTGATTGTGATTTGGAAGAAGAATTATTATATGATGGCATATGACTTAGAATTTGGAATATAGTGCATGTTATTGTCCAAGATCTGATTGTGAGGACATAACACATGATTAAAATTTAAGATCTAGATTTGGGCATATTTTATATCATGATCTATGACTTGAAAAGAAAAGAAGGATTTATGACTTAGGAATAAAGATCTATGTTAAAATAAGATAACTATTAATGTGAATGTGCCTAAATATGGGTTTTTGGATATTTGACATCTCAGGCTTTAATTTAGCATAATTCATATTATTTGGGGATTTTTGAGAATATTCTGTACTATGCAAAGCTTAACTAAAATTTGGGGTATATGTTGTATTATGAATTATGATCATGATTTAGGCATGTAAGGTTAGGCTTAATTTATGATTAGGCAGGATATGTAAATAGAATTTTAGAAATGTTTAATCTATTGAATTTCCTAATCTGCTATCTGCTAAATCTGTTGAATTGCCTAATCTGCTAAATCTGTTGAATCGCCTAATCTGTTAGATCTGTTATCTGTTGAGTTGGCTAATCTGTTGAAGGCTAAATACTTGTAATTTGGGTACGAAAATTCGTAGGCTCGATCTAAGATTGAGTAAAAACATGGAAATCTGATAAATTTGCTGTAACCAGTAAATAAGTTTAATCTGTTAAATAGACATAATTAGTCTGATATCTGTATAATCTGTATTGGAATAAATTGGCTATGACACGAGGTTAGACTCTGTTTGCGGTAGAAGCCTGCCCGGAACCAACCGGCTTAACCAGCAACTGAAAACTGCCAGTCTAATGTGCGAGGTCGTAGGCATAAGTAAAATATGCTTAGACACGAGGTTAGGTCTGGCTTATGGCAGAAGTCTGCCCGGAACCGCCCGGCATATCCAGCGGCCACAAGCTACCGACCTAATGTGAGAGGTCTGTGCATTAATATTTAATTAATGCAAATCTGAGATAAATATGATGTATAAAACGTGTTGGGTGGATAGGGTTAAACCAACTGGACTGGTGAATCTAATAAAACCGTTTCATGAATCTGTAGGCCCAATACAAAGTTAGACAATCTGTAAGTCTATTAAATCGGTACATCTGATCTGTTAATCTGAAAACTTGTTAACTTGATAGACTGATATGTGAACTAGAAATCTGAACTCTGTCTGAAATTTATAAACAAGTTAATCTGAAATCTGTTAGTCTGGGGACACAAGGTTAGGAGGGGAATTACTTGTGTCATCTGTTGTGTGGAACCCATATTAGTCAGTAACCCTTTCTGGTATCAAAACTTTGACCCCACGCTATGTAGGGGTCCGGGCACGCTTACTGAACTAATTATAAGCGGTTCATTCTGATAATGGCGAGGGGTGTTGATAGCGCGTTCCAACCGGGTCATGTGCGTGCATGGATCCGGTCTGCTCTGAGGATGTAAGACACCATGACATCTGTAAATAGGTCTATGCCAATAGGTTGCCACTTTAGGGAGTGATACACACTACTGTGGGGCTGACACAGGGTATTTACGTATTAAGGAGCCGATCGCTTGGGGTAGGACTTAGGGTACACTTAGTTATGTCTGTTTTTGTTGGTACCGTATGTTTCTATTGGGTGGTAACACCTGTCTGTTTCTGCGTGGTATCGTCTGTTGGGGTGGTAAAGGCCAATTACTATTGTATACCTAATTCTAACATTCTGTTTCCGTAGGGATTATTCTGTTTCTCTCTCTGATTCCGTTTCCGATTCTGTTTCTGTACCTTCTGTCTGTTGGGGTGGTAAAGGCCCATTATTAGTATTCTGTTTCTGTACCTTCTGTCTGTTCGGGTAGTAAAGGCCCATTACTAGCATTTCTATTTCTATAGAGATTATTTTGTTTCCGTTTCTGTTTCGGTTTAGATATTAGGGTAACACATAATCCTGTTATACAAGTATTAGTGCAGAGAAGTGAAAAGCTTAACTTATATCATTCCGTTCGTTCCGTTAACCTGCGATTTCTGTTACGGTTATCTCTCATCCAGTTTTATTTACATGTCATGATGCTATTATCTGTTTATAGGCTGAAAGTCGCTGGACTCACCAGACTTATGTCTGACCTAGTTTGTTTCACCTCTTTTCTTTCCGTTCCCCCCAGGTTTTTAGGGTGGAAACATAGGAGCTTGATTCAGATTCTCTCTGCTTGAAGTGTTTGAAGTATTGCTTGGCTTTGGCTCTATCTTTCCATGGCAGTTTATATTGGGGATTATGGCTTTTGTACAAGACTGATATTTATGTACTTGAATTCCGATATTGTGATTTTGAAAGATGTAACTAAACTCATTTCTGTTTCTGTTGTAATAAAGTTATAAATTTTTTTTAGTGCTGCTTTATCTATCTTGTAAATTTCTGTTCTATCTACTGAAAATGCTCCACCAAAGTTAAGGCATTCTCTTTGCGAGTGACCTTAATGGAGGTGGGGTGTTACATGGTGCTTTTTCATTTTATAAAACATGGGATTGCATAAGATTAAAGGATCCATCTGATACTTTATTTTCAGTGGTATGGCACAAGAAAAATAGTAGAAGAATGTCCTTTATTTCTTACCTTGCAGTGTTGGGAAGATTAAATACAAAGGATCTGCTACTTCGCTTTAGTACTGTGGAGAACATCATGTGTCCCTTGTGTGATAATCATCCAGAATCTATTTCACACATACTAATTCAGTGTGATTTTTCTTCGTTCACATGGAAATCTTTAAAAGGAAAGTTAGAATTATCACTGGATCTTCTCGCTGATGTTAAAGATGAAGCTCGGAATCTTTCTATGAGTCTTTCTAACAAGGATCAACTCCGTGACTTAGCTTTTGGTGCCTTCACCACAGCAATTTATTTCCTCTGGAGAGAAAGAAACTTGAGGATTTTCCAGAATAAAAGATCGCTTGCTTCAATTTTGCTTTTGAGAATTGAAAAAGAGATTATAGATCTAGTTCAGAAGAATGGTTCGAAGACTACACGAAGCTCGAGGAGTGTACAGCTGTTAGGAAAGCGGGGCATTGAACTTGTTGATGCTGGTTGAAGAGATGGAGTTTAAACAGTTTGAAGCGGTGGGTATCTTTGGGACCAAAGTGGGTCGGGTTGTTGGTTTTTCTTTAGTTTTTTGGTTTATTATGTTGTATTTTCTTTCGACTATGTTTTGCTAGCATTTGTTTTGTATTTACCTATTTTATGAGTACTCTTTTTCCTTATGAGGTACCCATTAGGGGGATTGCAAGGTTTTAACGAGGCTTATAAAGTAGGTTGAATTGGTTTAGCAATAAAGAGAACCAATTTTCAATATATATATATAGATTAAATTCGATAATGAAACGAACTTAAAATAGAATATTATAAACGAAAGGGAATTTTATAAATAAAATCCTAGGAGATATACGTTTTAAAGTGAACGATGATTTAAAAGCAAATGATTTGCAGATTTAAATTGATCATGTTGATAAGAAATTAATCAAATGGAGTTAAAGAAATAGAGCTAAGCAGAATTAGAAACTGACTGGAAATTAGTTGAGTTGAACCACTTTTGAGTATCGATCTGATGTTGGTTTCGGCCTTCGGGGTTTATACTTAGGAAGTTGTTCTCTTACTAATTTACAGTTAGAGTCTGATAGATGTGGAAGAATAGTGATATGTAAATATGCAACAGGAATGTTTTCCAGAGTGAATAACATATATTTTCTTAATATAAAAAATAAGGAAATATGAATATGTATATATATATATATATATATATGTTTGATGATGTGATCGATAGTTCCAATTGGAAATAAGATAGTTGTGTGTACACGGACATTTTTCATTTGATAGTTAAATCACCGACTATCAAAGTTTTGACCATTTTAATGTTGTTAATATGGAGAGACCGGTTGGATTACTATCCGAAGAACCACTCCGTATTGGCATAAGCGTTGCGAATCATGTATGCCAAAGATAATTGAAAACGGAGTAAAGTGCAAGGGCCGTTGTATAAATCCTAGGTACAGATTGCCTAGGATGGATGTGCGGAATAGTGCCTTCGGTTTTGTTCAATCCCAGAACGAACGTGTATGGACGAATGTCTGACAGAATATTTCCAACAATCGCATATGTTGGACTGTACAAATATATATGGTAGCAACGGATTTATTCCCTTAACATAATATCCAGAATATTTGTGCAAATCAATTAATGATTAACGGATCTGACAATGTGCCATTCAAAGTAATTGTGTTATCAATGAATGAAAAGTAAGCGTAGCCTTAGGCCTCAACAACCGGGAAATGCCAAAAATCGGGCAGGCAGCATGGCTATGTGGTTAGCTCTCATTAGGGTGTATAATAACCTATCTAGAGAAATTCATTTAATTCCTTATTCTATTCGATGCTGCCCCATTCGGGAAACAGTTGCTGATCCCAACCGTTGGAGATATACATTCGATACACTCAAGCGAAATGAGTGGTCGGTCATGTGTGGCTGAGTTATAAGATATTCTTGTTGAACTCGGTGTATTCTCCTCTAGAGATACACCAACGGCAGGTGGTTCCATACCTTGTCATAGTCGGAATCCAATCTCCAATAAGCGCCTACGGTCTATGATTTTACATTATATATGTGGAGCGTGAGATGCAATTTAATTTAGACACTATCATAATATCAAATGAGTTTTGATATAAAGACTTTGTTTTTGGATTCTCATAAGGGAAAAACCCATTCCGTGTTATACGGTGTGGTCTTATGAGATATGGTTTATTTCCTCAAGCTATTTTAAATTGTTTACTCATACCAGTCCCATGACTGACCAAGAGTTTATTTTGTTTGTTTTCCCTAAACTCTTGGGTGCCGAAATTTGTATGGGCAGTCAAGTAGTCGGGATTTTACAGATTCACTTGGAGGAGTTTGAAGCAGGAGGCTTCACCAGTTAGCTATAGACTATCATATTTCCGCTGTGTACCATGTTTGTATCTAGAAACAGTGTTTATAACTATTCCAGAAATAGCCGTTGTGTTCTGATGATGGTATGTATATAAAGTTACCGAATTGTATTTCTAATTTTATGTTACTTAATATATTTCATTTGTTCCGCTGTGAGTTTGTAATCTTCGTTTTCTTCTATTCTAATATTTCTTTCTTTCTATTTCTCATCCTCTAACTTCTTTCTAATGATGATTCGTATTTCTGTGCAATTTGGGTTGGACGTATGGTGTTATTATTCAACTCAGATAGTACGGATTTGCGGGCCGTTATAATGGTATCAGAGTTTAGGTTCAGCAAATAACTAGGCTTTAGTGGGGTTGTTCTCATTAGAGATAGGGTCAGTAGTACCCTAGAATGAGTTGAGCGTATATATAGACAGCGCATATTTGTTAATTGATATAAAAAAATTGTCTTATATTGTATTGGCTAGTCTGTTGAGCGGCTTATGAATTCCGGTCGAATCATGGGATGCCACGATGTCGATAAGAGTTTGTAAATACTTGAACAGAAGATTGAACACGATATTGTTTTAAAGCGGGTAAATGAAATAATTTTACCCAAAAAGTCAATTTTGATAGAAAAAGAATAATTTTTTGAAATTATTATAATAAATGGATGTATTGTATGTTAATATTATAATCAAATTAGATTATAAAATTGGAATGGTTATATATAACCAAATAAAATTTGTATATAAAAGAAATATACAAGTGAAACAAATTAAATTTTGATTCAGAACTAGAATTTGGAATTTAATCCTGGGAAGTTGGAAAATATTTTATGAAGTAAATATGTTGATTGTTCAAATAAAAAGAATGTAAACCAAAAATTTTTGGTAGAACCGAAATTTGTTGAATTATGAAATATTGAATTTCAACATAAGTGGATTTTGAAAAATTAATGGGTTTGTAGCACTTTTTCTACCTTAGTAATTTCGGGGACGAAATTCTTTTAAGGGGGGAAGAATGTAATAACCCGGATATTTCGTCGGTTAATTTTAAATATTTAATATGAATTTAAATATTTAGTTGATAATATAAATGAATTTTTATATTAAGTTATCAATTTAAAAATAAATTTCAATTTGATATTGAATATATTAATTCTCGTAATACGAAATATATTGAAATCGAAGTTAAAACTAAATCGAAATGATTCAGATGATTAGTGTCAGTTCTGTTTGAATATAAAAGTGATAATAATAATTTATTATCAAGGAATTTATTTGTTTTTAAATTAATTTATACGATTTAAATCAATATCTTTTCCATACGATCAAATTAGACATCGAAACCTGTTCCAATGGGTCCAGAATATAGGAATAACCCTAAGAATGTCATTTGTTGGGTTCAGAAAGGAGTTCGGAGTCATGGAGTATTTTAATTAAAGGATACGGTTCAAAATCAAATTAAAATAAAAATAAAGTATCATTGTTTGTGGACATAAACAAAACTACAAGGTGGAAATAATTTGGCCTTGCTGTTCAAAAATATACCGCACCCTTTCCTTTTAAATCAAAACTATCATCTTTTTTTTCCATTCATTTAATCCTCCTCTACTAAACAAAAAGGAGATCGAACACTTTAAAATGGTCGCCCCCTTTCTTCTTTTGTATACTTCCATTCTCTGTATCTCGAATCAAACCCCAGTGGAAGAAAAATAAAACAACAACATCGAACTAGGGCTATGATTTCGTGGTTCAAAGGGGGATGTCTGCTCGAGTTCGGAATCGCGAGATCTGAGGAGTTCGATTTCGAACTAGCAACAACGAGGGTTGATTTTCATTCAAATTGAGGTTACGCGTGTTTGTTGAACTCGCGATGACTGTTAGGGTTCGACGTCGGCAGGATTTGGGAGTTTGGAGGCGCGAGTCTTCGAGGCATCGCTGTTTTAGTAGTGTAAATTGGGATCGACATTTCGCGATAGTCTCTGGCAAACGAATGGAATTCGAACAGGAATTTGGGGCTTGCGATGGTACTATCGGATTTCGTGCGGCTCGATTTTGATTTCCTGTAGTTCGAAAATCAGAGCAGCGACGTGGATAAGGTGCGGTGATGTTGGATGGGGATGGAAGCTTAGGCAATGGAGTTTTAGGCAAGCAGATATTGAAATTTTTCCTCAATACGCGAGTTGTCATAGAGCAGGTCAAAGAGGAAGATGAAGTTTTAAACTGGTAGAAGATGATTCACATAATGAAGGAGAGAATGGCAATAGTAAATGATGAAGCTTGGCAACTAACATATGAGGAAGATGGATTAATTTTGATAAGGTAACCAATGTTAATAAATTTTCATTTAGCTGATCTAAATTCATTTAATTATGTTTTGTTAAATTTGTTATTTTATAAAACAAATATGTTCATATAAAATCAGATTCGAATGACGTAAAATCATGTTGGAGTTATAGCTAGAAATGTATGAGTTGGAGTTGATTCGGAAATTTTTGGAATCGACTAAAAGTAGAGTGGATCAAAAATATAAAACCCTGGTGAGTAAATCTCACTCGTTAATTTATTTTTAGCATTAGAAATAAATTGTTGATTTGTTTGATTGCATTTAAATATTACTGTGGCTGTTTAAATATATATTAGTTATTTAGGCTCGGTGGTTGCTATTATATATATATATATATATATATATATATATATATATATATATATATATTGGGTGGTTGGATTGTTCCCGCAGTCTCATTAGCAGATGCCCGCGGTACCATTAGCGGATGATTTCCCTATGCGCCCCACAAATATATATTAGTGGATGACCTTCTATACCGCGATATCCTGCCTCGAAGCAAGATGGTATTATTTATATTGACTAACATCTATGGATGCAGGAAAAACAGGTTGGAGGGATCCAACTCGATTCCTCAAAAATATAATACCTGTTTGTTTGCACATATACTGTCATATATGATGTGTTCGAAAACCTGAAATTAATAATTGGATGTTTGTGTGTTTAAATACCACTGGGACTAAATATGGATATTTAAAAATATCATAAAAAGGATATTTGAGATTTAAAAGGAAAGTTCTGTTTTTCTAAAATAGAATTTGAAATTCGAATAGAATAGAAATAATAACTTGTTTTGAATAATTAAAACAAGTATCTCATTTAAAAACGAAGTTTATAAATGAGGTGAAATGAATTATCATTGGAAAATTTAGAAATATAAATACAAGTATTAAATTGAAAAGGGAAATTTATTTTTCCAAGGTAGAAATATTTATTTCAAATGAATTTGAAAGCGAGACTTGTTTAATATATAAACAAGTAAAATTAATGGTGTTTATAAATAAAAAGGATTAAGTTTCCAATAGGTTTGGAATGAAGACTTGGGTTAAGATAGGTAATGAACAAGTTAATTTATAAATGATGTTTACAAATCAAGTGAAATAAGCAAAAGAGTTAATTAGCAAACTAATTAACAAATTAAGTTAAAACGATTGAATCAAGTTGACTTTGAATAAGTAAATTAAACTTGTGACTTCATATTCAAATCGAATATGAAACCTGAATTGGAAAATGGAAGTTGACTAGTTTATAAGTAAGTTGAAATATTTTTGAGCGTGTTATATTCAAATATGAAAGTGAAATAAGCAAAAGAGTTGATTAACGAATTAATTAACGAGTTGAGTTAAAACAAGTGTATTAAGTTGAAATGAATTAGAAATGTATGGGTATACATGAGACAGGTTTGGAATGAAGTAAATGAAGATATATAAATAGAATGCTCGACAAAAAGGTGCGTATTTAAATTGAATATGAGATTTTATGCGCCGTATCGGCTAGCCACTTGGCTTTTCCTTTTTCTTCTTAATTTGAGAGGGCCTGTGTGGCTTTGACTTTTCCGGTAACCCCGTACAAAGGAGGTTATGGCGAATTTTTCCGAAAATTTAAGGAGTTAGAATATTTTTAAGAAGATTTGGTAAACTAGAAATCGATATATCGATATATATTGAATTCGATAATGAAACGAACTTAAAATAGAATATTATAAACGAAAGGGAATTTTATAAATAAAATCCTGGGAGATATACCTTTTAAAGTGAACGATGATTTAAAAGCAAATCATTTGCAGATTTAAAATGATCGTGTTGATAAGAAATTAATCAAATGGAGTTAAAGAAATAGAGCTAAGCATAATTAGAAACTGACTGGAAATTAGTTGAGTTGAACGACTTTTGAGTATCGATCTGATGTTGGTTTCGACCTTCGGGGTTTATACTTAGGAAGTTGTTCTCTTACTAATTTACAGTTAGAGTCTGATAGATGTGGAAGAATAGTGATATGTAAATATGCAACAGGAATGTTTTCCAGAGTGAATAACATATATTTTCTTAATATAAAAAATAAGGAAATATGAATATGTATATATATATATGTTTGATGATGTGATCGATAGTTCAATTTGGAAATAAGATCGTTGTGTGTACACGGACATTTTTCATTTGATAGTTAAATCACCGACTATCAAAGTTTTGACCATTTTAATGTTATTAATATGGAGAGACCGGTTGGATTATTATCCGAATAACCACTCCGTATTGGCATAAGCGTTGCGAATCATGTATGCCAAAGATAATTGAAGACAGAGTAAAGTGCAAGGGCTGTTGTATAAATCTTAGGTAGAGATTGCCTAGGATGGATGTACGGAATAGTGCCTTCGGTTTCGTTCAATGCCAGAACGAACGTGTATAGACGAATGTCTGACAGAATATTTCCAATAATTACATATGTTGGACTGTACAAATATATATGGTGGCAACGAATCTATTCCCTTAGCATAATATCCGAAATATTTGTGCAAATCAATTAATGATTAACGGATTTGACAATGCGCCATTCAAAGTAATTGTGTTATCAATGAATGAAAAGTAAGCGTAGCCTCAGGCCTCAACAACCGGGAAATGACAAAAATCGGGCAGGCAGCATGGCTATGTGGTTAGCTCCCATTAGGGTGTATAATCACCTATCTAGATAAATTCATTTAATTCCTTATTCTATTCGATGCCGTCCCATTCGGGAAACGGTTGCTAGTCCCAAGCGTTGGTGATATACATTCGATACACTCAAGCGAAATGAGTGGTTGGTCATGTGTGGCTGAGTTACAAGATGTTCTTGTTGAACTCAGTGTATTCTCCTCTAGAGATACACCAGAGGCAGTTGGTTCCATACCTTGTCATAGTCAGAATCCAATCTCCAATAAGCGCCGGCGGTTTATGATTTTACATTATATAAGTCGAGCATGAGATGCAAGGTTCCACTAGATTTCTGTTTATTTGATTTAGACACTATCATAATATCAAATGAGTTTTGATATAAGGACTTTGTTTTTGGATTCTCATAAGGGAAAATCCCGTTCCGAGTTATACGGCGTGGTCATATGAGATATCGTTTATTTCCTCAAGCTGTTTTAAACTGTTTACTCATACTAGTCCTATTACTGACCCAAAGTTTATTTTGTTTGTTTCCCCTAAACTCTTGGGTGCCCAAATTTGTACGGGCAGTCAAGTAGTCGGGATTTTACAGATTCACTTGGAGGAGTTTGAAGCTGGAGGCTTCACCAGTTAGCTATAGGCTATCATATTTCCATTGTGTACCATGTTTGTATCTGGAAACAGGTGTTTATAACTATTCGAGAAATAGCCGTTGTGTTCTGATGATGGTATGTATATAAAGTTACCGAATTGTATTCAAAGTTTATGTTACTTAATATATTTTATTCGTTCCGCTGTGAGTGTGTAATCTTCGTTTTCTTCTATTCTAGTATTTTTCTCTTTCTATTTCTCATCCTCTAACTTATTTCTAATAATGATTCGTATTTCTGTGCAATTTGGGTTGGACGTGTGGTGTTATTAGTCAACTCAGATAGTACAAGTTTGCGGACCGTTACAAGCACTCAAGGCTTACACACACGTTGCACCCATCTACTCCCCAGCTGATTAACCTAACACAATTTATATATGTAGCTACCCCAATATTAAGGTACACCCCAAGGTACCCCACTTGCACGATCTTCACCATAATGCCACAAAAATATATCCAGTCCCTCATCCTACGTCAGAACGATGTACGTTTCCAATATAACAAAGCTACATTCCGCATAGAACCGCCTTCGCCATGCTACGTAAGTGTACGAACTTCCACCTTTGAATCATTCGATCGAATCAGATTCCATCACAGAGTAATGCTCAAGAGTCTACGATACACCACCTGGAGCATACACACATGCGTCTAGACTTTCTCACGTACGTATCGTAAATCGTACTCGATGCCTCAACCTCGACGATACACCATCCGAAAACGGTATGCATATATCTGCGCGTATTATCTACTATTCATTGAGTTCTGTAACAGGGCTATGTCGGATACATGGAACTCGGTCTGGAGCATTTTTAGATATCTGTATACATAAATGTTATGGTCTACATTTTCACGATGACTATGGTCCCATAAACTCCTCCCTTAACTATTGAAAAGCAAACAGATATGAGAGCTAGTGGTGTGCCCTTTACAAACAATTTACATCAAAATTGGCATATTCCGCAACCAAAGCCTCGATAGTAAAAGGTCAACGGTCTTTTGGTTCATCTCTCCGCCTTTCCGCATCACGCTGACTGTCGATGACCGGTACCCGATGATTACTATCGATCAAATGGTTAGACCCACCTATGGCAAACAGATTAGATGGTCGTAACCCACCCGGTCACAAGGCACTAGATTCATCGAATCACCTATGTCACCCTATATCCTTCTAACTACTCACTATCATGGAAATCAAGGTATACTCACCGAGCAGTAACACGCATACCCAACCTCTACGAGCATAGCCTAAACACTGCCACCGCACAAAGGACTACCAGGACTACCCTCCACGTCCCAGGAAGCCGCGTGCTTCCCCTTCCAGTCCTTCAGAGCAAGAAAAATGTCAGTAGAACAACAGGCAGAACAGTCAGAATAATCAGATGGGTATGCGCACACGTCATGCCCCATGACACCATGGTGATCTACCTCGTTGGTTATTCACCTTCAGACATACAGATGTCAGAACCTATGTTTTGATGCCGACAAACAATATGAACATATATCATATGTTTAATGAAGGAATTATACAAGGAGGAGATGCACAAGGGAAGAATCAAGATTACAAGGATACTTAGTCATAAAGTATACATTTTCCGGATATAGTTAGATAGATTAAATGTAAAGTCTCCTTGATTAAATATGAAAATTTAGTGTGCCTGGACAAGAACAGACGTTTATCCTATGAATAGACAGGCGTCTGACTGTAAAATAAGATTTCTTCCTAACTCAACACAGACGTCTGTCATATTCAATACAGACGTCTGTCTAAGGCTTTGGGTTGCAAATCTATCTTATAGAGACGTCTGTCTCATTACTCGAAAGATGTCTGTACGTGTATTTTGAACTTTCAAAATACACATACAGACGTCTGTCCTACAAGGGACAGACGTCTAAGTGGAGACAGATGCATTACAAACAGGCACCTTTTCAAACTGTCGTATCTTCTCTAAATTAGTTTTTCAAAAGATATCTTCTTTCAAAATGAGGAGTTCTCTATCCTTTTTGCTCAAAAATCACAATTCTTGATAACAACTCTTTATCTATTATAAATTTTTCTAAGATTAAGATCTAAAACCACATATTCTTCCTTTTAGATCTATAATTGTATCTCTGAAAAGCTCTTTACTTTCATTGCTTAAAATTTTCTATTCAAGCATTTCAAAATCCTTCTATATTCTCTTAGTTCTTCAAACAATCATATCTACTCAAGGAGACTATAGGAGAAATTTGTACAAAGAAGACAAAATCAGTGTTTGTAGAGGACACAATCTTGTCAAAGTATATTCTTACTGTAAGCCTATTCCTCCGGGCGAAGCGATGGAAGTTTTTCTGTGGTTAAAGAAAAGCCGAAGAGGTGCTTCGGGACTGGACGTAGGACGGGAGGTCCGAACCAGGATAAAATATTGGTCTGCATAGTTTTTACTTTACCTTTATTGATTGTTTACACATTTATATTAAGTACTTGCTATATCTCACATTCACACGATCCTAGCATAGACTTTCAATTGGTATCAGAGCTCGGGTTTAACAAATAACAGTAATTTGTGTTTGTTTCATTATGTTTAAATGGCAAGTAATATTGTTAGTATCATTTTTCAAGAAGGACAATCTACACAAAGACCACCATTATTTAATGGGTCTAATTATGCTTATTAGTCAACACGTATGAGAATTTTTTATGGAATCTAATGGTTTAGAAATATGGGCTGCTACTCAAAAGAAATATGAACCACCAACAACTGAATTAAGTGTTTGTACTGATGTTCAAAAAGCAGCAACATCTAATAATTCCATGAATGTATTATTTTGTGCATTAGATAAAAATGAGTTTTCACGTGTTATGATGTGTACTACTGCTTATGACATATGGAGAAACTTACAAATCACTCATGAAGGTACTACAAAAGTCAAACGAACCAAAATATCGATTTTACAAAATCAATTTTCATTATTTAAAATGAAGACAGGTGAAACTATTAGTGATATGTGTACTAGATTTCAAACTATTCAGCATGATTTAATGGCTCTTGGAGTTAAATTTACTGATTTTGATTTAGTTACTCGTTTTTTAAACTCATTGACTAATGAGTGGGAAAGAAAAGTCTTAGTCATAGAAGAGGCTAGTGATCCTTCTCAACTCAAAGTTGAAGAGTTGATAGGAAATCTTTTGTCCTATGAAGCTAATTTGCAGGTTAGAAAAGAACAAAATGTTGAAAAGAAAAATATAGCTTTTCAAGCAAATAAAGAAGATTCGGACTTGGATGAAGAGGAGATAGTGTTCATAGTAAAAAAACTACAACAAATTCAAGAAATTCAGAAAAGTGACAAGGTTTCAGAAAAATGAGAAACCAAATTCAACAAATCAGACCTTAGTCAAATGCTTTAATTGTGATGAGTATGGACACATAAAGAAGGATTGTCCAAAGAATGATAAGAAGAAACAAAAGAATGAGAAGTTTAAAAAGAAAAGAAGAGCCTTTCAAGTGACACGGGATGATTCGGATTCATCCTCATCAGAAAGTGATAGTGGCAGTTACTCAGAAAAAGAAAATCTATGCTTTATGGAAGATATCGATGAGGTATGTCCTGAACTCACCTATAATGAAATCTTAGAAACTAGTATGGAACTAGATGATAAATTTAGAGAACAAAAGAAGTTAAATAAGGAACTTATTTCTATGAAAAATAGAATGGAAATAGAGATTGGACTTTTAAAAATGAGAAAACTGTTCTAGAAGAAGAATTAGAAAATTGCCAATCTAACAATAACAATTATCTTTGGAAAATGTTTCTTTGTCTAACAAATTGAGGAATATAGAATTAGAAAAAGAAGATCTTTCAGAAAAATATAATAAAATAAGTAGTTATTTAGAAGATTCACTTTCTGAAAATTTAAAACTCAAAAGTGAATTAGAAAAAAACACTGCTAATGTTTCAAAATTCTACAAGGGTAAGCAGAATTTAGAAAATTTAATCAAAATTTCAAAACCATCAGGAAACAGAAATGGTTTAGGCTTTAAAAAGGATGGTAACTCTAAAAATCATAGTTTTCTATATAGAAAAATTAAGAAAAAGAACAAAATACATAAGAAAAAGAAATAAGTCCTAAAGAGACTAAGATACCTAAAGAAGTAAAAATATGGATTCCTAAAACTAACTAGCTTATTAGGCAAAAACATGTTAAAAGTTTCTTACAAAGTGTTATATACAATTCAAATTATGTCTTTAAAGGTCCCAAACCCACATGGGTATGGCTACCTTCTTCACCTAAAATTTTGGACCCTAACGGAGGAAGTGGGTACCAATAAATTCCTTCTATCTTACAGGTACCCAAATCAAGACAACAGGAGAAATGGATCTTGGATAGTGGCTGCTCCAAGCATATGACTGGAAATGAAAATATGCTATCAAATATAATATACATGGATGGTGGAACTGTCACTTTCGGAGACAATTCAAAAGGCTATGTCATTGGCATTGGTGCAGTCATAGAAACTGGTATATTTGACTCTCCTATCATTTCTAATGTGTTATTAGTTAAAAATTTGAAACATAATCTTTTAAGCATAAGTTAACTGTGTGATAAAAAAATTCAAATAAGTTTTGAAAAAGATAAATGTAACATCTTTGATGAGTATAAAATTTTAATTTTTGAAGGAATTAGAATTAGAAACATATACATCTTAAACATGAAATCAAAACAAAGGACTAATTTATGTCCAACCGTTAACCATGAAGATCCATGGTTGTGGCATAAAAGATTTTGCCACATAAATTTTAAAAATATTAATAAACTATCCAAAAAGGAATTAGTTAAAGGTCTGCCAAAAATCAATTTTAAGGTAAAAAATCTATGTGATGATTGTCAAATTGGTAAACTTAAAAAGAGCTCTTTCAAATTAAAAAACAAAATTTCTATGAGGCAACCTTTAGAATTACTACATCTAGATCTTTTTGGTCCTACTCAGACTCGTTCATTAAATTATAATAAATATGTTTTTGTTATTCTTGATGATTTTTCTAGATTTACATGGACTCTCTTCTTAAACACAAAAGTTATACTTTTGGGATATTTAAAATTTTTGCTAAACGAATAATGAATTTATTTGATTTAAAAATTAAAAAGATTTGAAGTGATCATGGAGGAGAATTTGATAATGAACTATTTAAAGATTTTTGTAACAAGAAAGGAATTAGTCATAATTTTTCAATTCCACAGCCACCACAACAAAATGGTATTGTAGAAAGAAAAAATCGAACTTTACAAGAATGTGCCAGAACCCTTTTACATAGTAGTAATTTACCTAAATCATTCTGGGCTGAAGCAGTAGCTACAGCTTGTTATGTTCTAAATAGAGTAACCCTTCGTCCATTAACGAAAAATACATGTTATGAAATACTTTATGGAAAGAAACCAAATGTCTTGTATTTCAAAACCATTGGATCAAAATGCTTTATTTTAAACACAAAAGATAATCTTGAAAATTTTGATTCAAAAGCTGATGAACGAATTTTTATTGGATATTCTAATAGAAGTAAAGCGTACAGAATTTTTAACTAATTCTATTGAGGAAAGTTTACATGTATCCTTCGATGAAAGCATTCAAAATAATAAAATCTCTGATGAAGATGAAAACGAATTACAAAATAACACTAACATTAATGATCCAGAAACTAATAATATTTTAAGATCATCTCCTCGTATTCTAAAGGATCATACGACAAATAATACTATTGAGGACTTAAATTCAAGAGTTTCCACTAGACATCAACTTAATCAAATGAGTCATGTTGCTTTTATTTCATCGTTTGAACCGAAAAACTATAAGGAAGCAGCCAATGATGAATCATGGATTTTAGCAATGTAAGAAGAACTTAATCAATTCGAAAGAAATGAAGTATGGGAAATAGTCCCTCGACCAACACCAATTATAACACCCCGTAATTCTGTTAATATTAATATTCACAAATTAAAGAATAACTAATCTCAGACGTGAGAATTGTGGGAAACGGGTTGCACCATTGTGTTTGTCTCAGAATTCTGGTTGAAATAGAGTCCGAGTTTGCGTGAATTGGACTTCGTATGAAGAAGTTATGGCCATCGGAAGTTTCAGAAAATTCAAAATAGATTTCAGAAAATTTAAAATTCAAAATTCGGAGTCAAACAGGCTAGGCGGGAAAATTCCCGCCCAGCACCCCGGGTCGACTGGGGAGTCGACTGGGCAGTCGACACCCCCCCCAGGTCGACTGGGCAGTCGACCTGGGTGTCGACCTGTCCAGGCGGCTAGGGTTTGGCTGATGTATTTTTAGGGCTGAGTTGGCAAATTAAACGGTTCAGGTTAGTTCTGAGTTGATCTGACGGTCTAAATAAATCCTAAACTCTATAAATACCTAGGTAGTCTCTCACTCTAATTCACATGAAAAATAGAATAGCCACCGTCATACCGCCGCCATGGAACTCAGTGTAGCCGCCGCCAACTAAGAAGGAAGGAAGCTAATCAAAACCCTAATTCTACTCAACTCTAAAGCAAATCAAGACTCTCTTTCTCTTCTAATTGTGAGTATTATGATCTTAACAAGATTATTATTAAACTAATTATTTTAAGTCATGAATGGATTATAAGTAAATGATGTGAATTGTCATATATGTTGTTGTAAACCTTATGCTATCATGTATGTTTTAAATCCTACGTTATGTGATGATGATATCCTATATGTTGTAAATCATGCTATGATGATATTGTATGGGTTGTAATTTTCTATGCTAAGTTGTGATAAATCATACATGTTATAAAGTCATGATGTTATTATATATGCTAATTAGTTCATGTTAATCAAATCATAATGTTTGGGCTATGTTGATCTATATGACAAATCATGTATGCAAGTTTAGATTGATTAGTAAAGATTATGAACATATGCCATGACATCTATTTAGATCTAGAATTATGACATCTAGAATTATGCTATGACATATGAGAATTCTATGTATTAGATGCTAGTTCACACCATCATTATGTTGCATAAAACCCCATATGCAAGTTTATACATGAATTTGGGTTATGATCATATCACGTAAATTGTGACATTTAACAAGTTGACACCTTTAGATCCTTAACATGTGTAGTTTTAAGCAAGTTTCACCCCTATTATGAATAGATTATTTTATTTGTCTATATGTTGTGATAATTTATCTTTGTGCTATGAGTTAGACTATTTCAGTCTAACGTATATTCTGCGTTGAATAAGCGAACGTATAACGCGGGGTAGGGGTAATATTAAGGATTTAATATTAAGAAGTTGGGGTGCAATTGATATGATTTTGCATGCCATGAATGGATGGCCATAATTGAGTCAATTATGGACATCATTAAAATTGGAAGTGATCAATAATTTGAATAGGGAATTATTAAAATTGGGGTAAAAGATTATAAGTGTTAATCAATGCTTAGGACACGAGGTTGGACTCGTTTGTGACGTAAACCTGCCCGGCAAATCCAGTAGTCACAAATGTCAGCCCAATGTGAGAGGTCCAAGGCCAAACTAAAGCATAACAGTTGTAGAGACACGAGGTTAGACTCTTTTATGGTGTAAGACTGCCCGGACCCGCCCAGCAAATCCAGCTGCCATAAATGTCAGTCTAATGTGAGAGGCCTTTATGAGGTTATGGCCTGAATGAATTAAGAAATACTTAACCAGATAAACATGTAAGGTGGGACATGGGGGTTAAGTAGGTGCCTTGGGTGGCATGAGGAATCTAGTGGGTGCCCTTGGTGGCATGTGAAATACGATTAGTAAGACTTAACCAAACACACATGTAAATGAACATGACTAAGAGGGTTAAGTGGGATGTACTAGTGGACAAGCTTAGGTGGGTAGCTTGTGGGGGCCCATTTCAACCAGTATCCCAAATGTATCTTTGTGGGATCGACCCAAGTCGAGGACGGGACACGCATGCTGGGTTTGAATATAAGAGGCCAAAACGGGGAGCGGTGGCAACGCAAGTCCAACGGGTTTCATATGCGTGTGTGGACCCGGGCTGGTAGGTAAGATGTTGTTGCATCGTGTAGGTATAAGCCGTGCATTCTCAAGTTGTATCGGGTTGCCACTTTAGGGGAGTGATACACCCCACTATGGGGCCAGCACGGGTATCTACGAGTAGGGAGCCGATCGAAAGTGGGTAGTGGGGTACACCTAGTGGAGATAGGAGCAGACGACACCTATGTAGTCAGCTAGGGGTACGCAAGGCTATTTATATAGTTTCTGTGTGAAGCAAGCGGGATCAACCTTTAGGGTGACTAGTGCGGTGCAGTGTAGTAATTATTCGTTTGTAATTAAGTGTGCGTTTAACGTTATCTTTATCTGCTTTTCCATACCCAATAGTTCATAGACATTTCCTTGTTTTCCAGCTTATGTCTTAGTCTAGTTATTTTGATAATAGTATTGTTAGAATTATCATACTCGCCAGACTTTATGTCTGACCCCCTCTATTTCTATCCTTTTTCCCCCCCAGGTCCTCAAGGTGGACCCAGCTCTAGTGGAGTTTGATTGGATTGCTTTATCTCTCTTTTGGAAAGCTTGGACCGTTGAAGCAAAGTCCAGCTTGTTATCTTCTTTAATGGCTATTTATGTAATAGGATTATGTATTTTGTTTTATCAAGATGGATATTGTACTTGACTCTGATTTATGGTTTTTATGACGTAACAAACATGGTTAATTTTCGTTGCAATAAAATGAAGTTTTAGATTTCCAAGTACTACTTATTATCTGTCTTGTTGTAATTTTTCTGTTCTATATTCACTTAAAACCTCCATGGAAGTTAATGCATTCCCTTTGTGAGTGGCATTAATGGACGTGCTGTGTTACACGTGGTATCAGAGCTTAAGGTTACCAGAACAGATAAAATTTTAGAAATACTATTTTTTCTAAAGTATTTTTGGAAGAAGTATTTTCAAAAACATGTCTTGATGAGTAATTTAAAGAGAATTTTTTTTAAGAAAAACATAATCCCCAATAGCCATATCTTTATCTTTCGAATTCTCCATTTTGAATCTTTCCTTTTTCGTTTCAGCATGGCTGAAGATCTTAACCTTTCGGACGGTGTAACGATACCAGGATGGTATAGGAGGTTGTTAGAGGCTAGGGCCGCTGCAGGTTCATCCAATGTTCCTCCACCACCAGTTGCACCCGCTCCTCCTCCTCCTCGCATTGATACTTTTGCAAAGACATGCAAGGAATTTAAGGCTATGGGTGGAAAACCTTTTCAAGGGTCAGAAACGTTTGTGGAAGCTAGAGATTGGCTTAAGGAGGTGGAAGAATTGCTAGAAATCTTTGAAGTAGAAGAAGGGAGGAAAGTCAAATTAGCAGCTTGGTTAATGAAGGGTGAGGCCTCGTTTTGGTGGGAGGTCACTAATGGGGAGCGTCCTATTGATTCTTGGGCGGATTTCAGGCGTAGGTTTGAGGCAATGTTTCTCTCAAGGGCAGAAGAGAATCTATATATGGAAAGGTTCTTGACATTGAAGCAAGGAAGCTCATCAGTGAAAGAATATGTCAACTAATTTAATCAGTTAGCAAGGTTTGGCTTGGACTTAGTGAACACGCCGGAGAAGAAGGCTCTGAGGTTCGTTAATGGCTTGAATGAACCGTTGCAAGGGTTGGCTATGACCCACATCCCTATGGGGGCCACCTTTGAGAAGCTAGTAGACATGGCACTCATGCACGAGGAGAAAGGCACTAAAGCTGATAAGGCACCCGAGAAGAAAGGGGATCAGAAGAAACCACAACAACAAAACAAGAAGGGTGGTAAAGACAATAATGGCAAGGGAAAGAAGAAATGCTTTAACTGTGGGACACCAGGCCATCTCAACAAGGATTGCCGAAAGAAAAAGAAGACTAGTTGTTTCCACTGTGGCGAAGCGGGACATCTAGTAAAGGACTACCCAAAGAAGGGGCAGATGGCAGGGTCTACCTTGGGAGGACAGGTGCAGGCTCTTATGGCACCAGGGCAGGCAAGGGGACAAGTTCAGGCTCTCGCGGTCCCACCACTGCAAGAACGAGGTAGAACCATTTCTGTTGAAAGCTTAGTTTTTCTGTTTGATCATCCTGTCCGTACCTTATTCGATTCGGGCGCATCGCATTCGTTTATCTCTACATCATTAGTTGAATCACAGCACTGAAACACCAGTTTAGTAGAGGACCCCTTAGTTGTTTCGAATCCAATTGGGGGCTCAGCTTATTTGTCCATGATGTGTTTGGATTTGAAAATTTCTATACTTAGCGTTGAGTTTAGATGTGATGCTTATGTGTTGGGCTTCACGGGCTATGGGCTAATTTTAGGAATGGATTGGTTATCTAGAAATGGGGCCGTTCTTGATTGTGAAAGGAGAGTAGTTAGGCTCGTGACTCGCCTTGGCAACACTCTCGAAATCTTTTGTAATCCCATAAATTCCGTTATGCTAAGTTATCTAGAGTCGCTTGACGCGTCGGTGGAAAATCTACGATCTGTTAGAGTGGTCCGAGAATACTCGGATGTGTTTGAGGAGGTGAAGGGCTTGCCTCTGAAGCGGGAGATAGATTTTCGAATATATCTTGTGGATAATGCAAAACCAGTATCTTTGCCAGTACGCTACATGGCTCCTCGTGAAAGGAGGGAACTCGATAAGCAAGTGAAGGAATTGCTTGAGAAGGGGTTCATAAGACGTAGTATATCGGAGTGGGGTGCTCCAGTAGTATTTGCCACGAAGGCGGATGGGTCCCTTAGACTGTGTGTGGACTATAGGGAACTTAATAAACTTACTAAGAAAAACAGACACCCACTGCCGAGGATTGACGATCTCTTCGATCAGTTAGTTGGCGCCTCAGTGTTTTCGCAGTTGGACTTAGCCACTGGTTTCCACCAGTTGAGAGTGACTGAGGATAGCATTGACAAGACTGCCTTTAGGACTCCAGACGGTTTCTATGAATGGCTAGTGTTGCCCTTCGGTTTGACAAATGCCCCCGCATACTTTGTTGATTTGATGAGTAGGGTGTTTAGGGAGTACCTTAACAAATTCATGGTAGTCTTTGTAGACGACATCCTGATCTTTTCTAAGGATGAAGAAGAGCATGCCCTACATCTTAGGGAAGTGTTGGAGACCCTACGAGCGCATAACCTTAAAGCTAAATTTTCTAAGTGTCACTTATGGAGGAAGGAAGTACGATTCTTAGGGCACGTGGTTTCCAAAGAGGGGATAGCAGTGGATCCCGCGAAGGTGGTGGCCATCCAAGATTGGAAGGTCCCTAAAAATGCTGCCGAAGTAAGAAGTTTCTTGGGGTCGGCTGGCTACTATAGGAAGTTTATCAAAGACTTTGCAAAGATATCAGCTCCATTAACACGTTTGACGAAGAAGAACCTAGTTTTCACATGGGACGTAGATTGTGATGATGCGTTCCAACGTTCGAAGAGAGCTTTGACTTCAGCCCCAGTCTTAGTGCTGCTAGACGGGAGTAAGCCATTTACTGTTTATACTGATGCTTGTAGGACAGGTCTAGGCGCAGTCTTAATGCAAGAGGGCAGGGTAATAGCCTATGGTGGAAGGCAGTTGAGAGCGCATGAGAAAAATTACCCTATACATGACCTAGAGTTGGCCGCTATTGTTTTCGCGCTTAAGTCTTGACGTCATTATCTTCTTGGCGAGAAATTCGAATTATTCACTGACCACAAATCTTTAAAATACTTATTCTCTCAGAAGGACTTGAACTTAAGGCAGCAAAGGTGGATGGAGTTCTTAGCGTCCTACGATTTCGAAATAGCATATACCCCTGACAAGGGTAACGTAGTGGCAGACGCCTTAAGTATGAAAAGGCTGTCCTTGAGTCCATTGTTTGTTGAGCGGCGAAACTTAGAATTCATTTCGATGTTTGACTTTAGACCTTCCATTGACTTTGTACCCGGTTTGCTAGCATCCTTGGAGGTCAGACCTACGCTTTTGGGACGGATTTGCGAGGCACAGCGAGACGACCCCCGGTTGGTTGAGTTAGTAGAAAAGCTCAAAGGAGGGGAGTCATCAAGCCATCTCCGTAGGTATACCCTAGATGATAAGGGTTGGTTACGTAGGGACGGTAGACTTTGTGTACCAAAAGACGATGACCTAAGGAAGACCATTCTTGACGAAGCACATCGTTCGAAGATGACCATTCATCCCGGCGGGGACAAGATGTACAAAGACATGAAGCGAGTTTTCTTTTGGGCCGGTATGAAGAGGGATGTGGCCGAGTATGTCGTTAGATGCTTGGTGTGCCAACAAGTAAAAGCGGAGCAAAAGAAACCCGGTGGGTTGTTTCACCCATTGGAGGTTCCACTATGGAAGTGGGAAAGTGTCTCGATGGACTTTGTGGATGGATTACCAAGATCAAGGAAGGATAATACGGGGATTTGGGTTATAGTAGATAGACTTACTAAGAGCGCCCATTTCATTCCCGTGAAGAGTAAGAGGACTGCTCCATGGTTAGCTTCTGTATATGTCCGAGAAATAGTTCGTTTGCACGGTGTTCCTTCTAGCATAGTGAGCGACCGCGATCCTATTTTCACTAGCGAATTTTGGAGAAGCTTGCAAGAAGCGGTAGGGACTCAGTTACGTTTGAGCACCGCATATCATCCTCAGACGGACGGCCAGACCGAGAGGGTGAATCGCATTCTAGAGGATCTTTTGAGGCTATGTATCCTAGACTTTGGGGGTACGTGGGAAGAGCATCTTCCATTGGTGGAGTTCGCATATAATAACAACTTTCAGTCTAGCATTGGCATGGCACCTTTCGAAGCTCTTTATGGACGACCTTGTCGTTCACCTACATGTTGGTGGGAATCTACGGATAAGATCTTACTTTGGCCCGATATGATTAGAGAGACTTCAGAAAAGATCGACTTGATTCGAAGGAGGATGAAAGCAGCGCAAGATAGGCAGAAATCTTATGCGTATAAGAGGAGGACAGATCTTGAGTTTGAAGTTGGGGACATGGTCTTTATCAAAGTGTCTCCATTACGGAACGTTGTTCGCTTTGGGTCCGTTGGTAAATTAGCACCAAGGTTCGTAGGGCTGTTTCCTATTAAAGAGAAGATTGGACAGATGGCGTATAGAGTGGAGTTGCCTGAGAGACTTAGTGGTGTACACTACGTATTCCATGTATCACATTTGAGGAAGTGCTTGCACGAGACCGCGGAGGTGGTAGAGCCGAACTTGCTTAAAGAGGTGGAGATAGAGGGTGATGCGACGATTCGACGGGCTTCTACGCGCATTCTTGGGTCAGAGATCAAGAAGCTGAGAAATCGAGAGGTCAGACTACTCAAAGTACAATGGGGAGATGATGAGAGAAACGCTACTTAGGAGACAGAAGAGAAGATGCGTTCGTTGTACCCTTTTCTTTTTGAGGGTATGTCATTTAATTTCTCCTTTATCGCTTAGCTTGTACTTATCTTACCTTTAGAGTATCCTCTCGCTAGTACCTTTGACCTTTAGTTAGGATAATCCTATGGTTGAAACATGTGTTTGAGACATGTTATGTATGATGGATGCAAAGTGGATGCATGTGTTTGCTAGTGGTTGCTCGTGGACGCATATACACACACTTTTAGGCACCAGATCGGCTCAGACACTTCATACTGCATATTGCATATATATGGCTGTATTTAGTAAAATGGATGTATAATGGTTGTACTATCATATGGATACCACATTTTGGTGAATGGTTGTGCACGCATGTAGAAATAATATGTATCGATAGGGTTCTTTCGCATACATATTGGACGCATGGCACTATCATGATTTGCATTAAGGAGGTCAACTAAATCAGTGGACCGCCTGATTTTGCATTAGATATGGACATATACACACACTGTTCATTTAAAAATGAAAGCATTAGAAGTCTATAAGGACAATGGATGCCTGTGTTTGATGGTTGAGTAGATGGACGATTGGATGTTAGGATATACATTCTTCTTGACTTGAAGATTTCGAGGACGAAATCCTTTAAGGAGGGGAGAATGTAACACCCAGTAATTCTGTTAATATTAATATTCAAAAATTAAAGAATAACTAATCTCAGACGTGAGAATTGTGGGAAACGGGTTGAGCCATTGTGTTCATCTCGGAATTCTGGTTGAAATAGAGTCCGAGTTTGTGTGAATTGGACTTCGTATGAAGAAGTTATGGCCATCGGAAGTTTCGGAAAATTCAAAACAGATTTCAAAAAATTTAAAATTCAAAATTCGGAGTCAAACAGGCTAGGCGGGAAAATTCCCGCCCAGCACCCCAGGTCGACTGGGGAGTCGACTGGGCAGTCGACAGCCCCCCAGGTCGATTGGGCAGTCGACCTGGGTGTCGACCTGTCCAGGCGGCTAGGGTTTGGCTGATGTGTTTTTAGGACTGAGTTGGCAAATTAAACGGTTCAGGTTAGTTCTGAGTTGATCTGACGATCTAAATAAATCCTAAACTCTATAAATACCTAGGTAGTCTCTCACTCTAATTCACATAAAAAATAGAATAGCCACTGTCATACCACCGCCATGGAACTCAGTGTAGCCGCCGCCAACTAAGAAGGAAGGAAGCTAATCAAAACTCTAATTCTACTCAACTATAAAGCAAATCAAGACTCTCTTTCTCTTCTAATTGTGAGTATGATGATCTTAACAAGATTATTATTAAACTAATTAGGTTAAGTCATGATTGGATTATAAGTAAATGATGTGAATTGTCATATATGTTGTTGTAAACCTTATGCTATCATGTATGTTGTAAATCCGATGTTATGTGATGACGATATCCTATATGTTGTAAATCATGCTATGAGTTCATGTCAGAACCTATGTATGGGTTGTAATTTTCTATGCTAAGTTGTGATAAATCATACATGTTATAAAGTCATGATGTTATTATCTATGCTAATTAGTTCATGTTAATCAAATCATAATGTTTGGGCTATGTTGATCTATATGACAAATCATGTATGCAAGTTTAGATTGATTAGTAAAGATTATGAACATATGCCATGACATCAATTTAGATCTAGAATTATGACATCTAGAATTATGCTATGACATATGAGAATTCTATGTATTAGATGCTAGTTCACACCATCATTATGTTGCATAAAACCCCATATGCAAGTTTATACATGAATTTGGGTTATGATCTTATCATGTAAATTGGGACATTTAACAAGTTGACACCTTCAGATCCTTAACATGTGTAGTTTTAAGCAAGTTTCACCCCTATTATGAATAGATTATTTTATTTGTCTATATGTTGTGATAATTTATCTTTGTGCTATGAGTTAGACTATTCGAGTCAAACGTATATTCTGGGTTGAATAAGCGAACGTATAACGTGGGGTAGGGGTAATATTAAGGATTTAATATTAAGAAGTTGGGGTGCAATTGATATGATTTTGCATGCCATGAATGGATGGCCATAATTGAGTCAATTATGGACATCATTAAAATTGGAAGTAATTAATAATTTGAATAGGGAATTATTAAAACTGGGGTAAAAGATTATAAGTGTTAATCAATGCTTAGGACACGAGGTTGGACTCGTTTGTGACGTAAACCTGCCCGGACCCGCCCGGCAAATCCAGTAGTCACAAATGTCAGCCCAATGTGAGAGGTCCTAGGCCAAACTAAAGCATAACAGTTGTAGAGACACGAGGTTAGAATCTTTTATGCTGTAAGACTGCCCGGACCCGCCCGGCAAATCCAGCTACCATAAATGCCAGTCTAATGTGAGAGGTCTTTATGAGGTTATGGCCTGAATGAATTAAGAAATACTTAACCAGATAAACATGTAAGGTGGGACATAGGGGTTAAGTAGGTGCCTTGGGTGGCATGAGGAATCTAGTAGGTGCCCTTGGTGGCATGTGAAATACGATTAGTAAGACTTAACCAAACACACATGTAAATGAACATGACTAAGAGGGTTAAGTGGGATATACTAGTGGACAAGCTTAGGTGGGTAGCTTGTGGGGGCCCATTTCAACCAGTATCCCAAATGTATCTTTGTGGGCTCGACCCAAGTAGAGGACGGGACACGCATGCTGGGTTTGAATATAAGAGGCCAAAACGGGGAGCGGTGGCAACGCAAGTCCAACGGGTTTCATATGCGTGTGTGGACCCGGGCTGGTAGGTAAGACGTTGTTGCATCGTGTAGGTATAAGTCGTGCATTCTCAAGTTGTATCGGGTTGCCACTTTAGGGGAGTGATACACCCCACTGTGGGGCCAGCACGAGTATCTATGAGTAGGGAGCCGATCGAAAGTGGGTAGTGGGTTACACCTAGTGGAGATAGGGGCAGACGGCACCTATGTAGTCAGCTAGGGGTACGCAAGGCTATTTATATAGTTTCTGTGTGAAGCAAGCGGGATTAACCTTTAGGGTGACTGGTGTGGTGCAGTGTAGTAATTATTCGTTAGTAATTAAGTGTGCCTTTAACGTTATCTTTATCTGCTTTTCCATACCCAATAGTTCATAGACATTTCCTTGTTTTCTAGCTTATGCCTTAGTCTAGTTATTTTGATAATAGTATTGTTAGAATTATCATACTCGCCAGACTTTATGTCTGACCCCCTCTATTTCTATCCATTTTCCCCCTCCAGGTCCTCAGGGTGGACCCAGCTCTAGTGGAGTTTGATTGGATTTCTTTATCTCTCTTTTGGAAAGCTTGGACCGTTGAAGCAAAGTCCAGCTTGTTATCTTCTTTAATGGCTATTTATGTAATGGGATTATGTATTTTGTTTTATCAAGATGGATATTGTACTTGACTCTGATTTATGGTTTTTATGATGTAACAAACATGGTTAATTTCCGTTGCAATAAAATGAAGTTTTAGATTTCCAAGTACTACTTATTATCTGTCTTGTTGTAATTTTTCTGTTCTATATTCACTTAAAACCTCCATGGAAGTTAAGGCATTTCCTTTGTGAGTGACATTAATGGACGTGGGGTGTTACAACAACAATCAGTAGTTAGAACAAAATGGATCTATAAAAATAAATATGATGAAAATGGAAATATAGTTTGAAATAAAGCTCGTCTTGTTGCACAAGGATACAACCAAGAAGAAGGAATTGATTATGAAGAAACCGTCGCACCTGTCGCACGTCTTGAAGCAATTCGTATCTTATTAGCTTTTGCAGTTCATCATAATATAAAATTATTTCAAATGGATGTCAAAAGTGCATTTTTAAATGGATATATTAAAGAACAAGTATATGTTGAACAACCCTAACTTTTTATACCTGAAAAATTCCCTAACCATGTTTACAAATTATAAAAGGCTTTTATGGTTTAAAACAAGCACCTCGTGCTTGGTATGAAAGGTTAAAATCGCATTTAATAAATTCTAGATTTGAAATTTGAGAAGTAGACACAACCCTTTTTATTAAAAGAATTCAAAATGACATTTTACTTAATCAAATTTATGTTGACGACATCATCTTCGGATCAACAAATGAACTTTTATGTAATGAATTTTCAGAAATAATGAAAAATTAATTCGAAATGTCATACATGGGAGAACTAAATTTTTTCTTAGGATTACAAATTAAACAACTCAAAAACGGAATTTTTCTAAAACAAGAAAAATATTGTAACAATCCCTTAAAAAGATTTAACATGGAAGATACATCAGGAAAACTAACACCTATGAGCACAACTGCTCATTTAGAAAAAGATGAAAATTGAAAAGATTTTCATATATCGTAGTATTATCGGCTCACTTTTATATCTCACTGCAAGTAGACCAGACATCATGATGAGTGTCTTCCTTTGCGCACGTTTTCATGCTCAACCAAAAGAATCGCACTATAGAGCAGTAAAATGAATCTTAAGATACCTAACTAAAACAAAAATTATGGATTATTTTATCCAATAGGTAGTTCTTTTGAACTAGTGTCATATAGTGATGCAGATTTTGGAGGTTGTAAGTCCGATAGAAAAAGTACCAGCGGTATGTGTCACTTTATAGGTCAATCCCTAGTATCATGGTTTAGTAAGAAAACATAATTTTGTTTTGCTTTCAACTTGCGAAGAAGAATATATATCAGCAGCCTTAGCATATGCTCAAGTAATTTATATGAAACAAACATTAAGGGATTTTGGAAAACTTATTAACAATTCAACAATTTTCTGGGACAACACAAGTGCCATAAATTTATCAATAAATCGAATCAACCACTCTAGAACTAAACATATTGACATTCGACATCATTTCCTACGTGATCATGTTGAAAAAGGTAATATTTTTTGGAATTTGTAAATACTAACAAACAAATTGCGGATATTTTTACTAAACCATTAAATGAAACTACTTTTATTAATTTACGTAGAGAATTAGGTATATGACATTTATCATTATTTACAGGAATGACTACGACTTCAATGAGAGCTGTATTTCGAACAGAAAAATGCTTCAACTATATTAAGTTACCTACGACAAGTTGCTTTGAAATTTTGCAGTTCTAAACTAAAATATGTTTCCGAACCTCTTCCACGACTGGTTAATCTACTGGATCCATCATCCTCTTATCGTAAGTCACACGATCCAGTCAACCTATGGACTTCTCCAACAAGACCATCTTTCTCACCGAATCGCTAGTTCAATCAAATCGATAACTTGTATTTCTTTTATGTTATGAATAAACATGCATTGTCATGATGCATTAGTATAACAATTTATTTCAATTTTTTTAGTATGAAAATAAACAATCATATCTACTCAAGGAGACTATAGGAGCAATTTGTACAAAGAAGACAAAATCAGTGTTTGTAAAGGACACAAGCTTGTCAAAGTATATTCTTACCGTAAGCCTATTCCTCTGGGCGAAGTGAGGGAAGTTTTCCTGTGGTTAAAGAAAAGACGAAGAGGTCTGTGCATAAATTAAACAATTCCAACAAATATTCCTCAGCACAGACGTCTGCTAAAATTATGTCAGACGTCTGTTAACACTCTCGGGTTTCAAAAATAACTAGAACAGACGTCTGTCTCTATTCCCACAGATGTCTGATATACCTTATTACACTCATTCTTGTTATATCTTAGCTAAGACGTCTGTCAATAAATTAACAGACGTCTGAACGATCCCTCGGGAAATAATTTTCCTATCCACAGACCTCTGTCTCACAATCAAACAGACGTCTGATCCCCTCTACAATCGTTTCTTACCCCCCATATATATATATATATATATATATATATATATATATATTATCTTTTACCATTCACTCTTCATTTTCACTTTTACCATTTTCTCAACCCAAACCCTAAATCCACAAATTCAACTCCTTCAACAACTCAAATCCATAGCTCCCAAAATGGCTTCCAATAAACGCAAGAAGGCTACTAAAGGTTCCTCTTCACAACAAGAAACTCCAAATTATGCAACTGACAAGCAAATAGAAGACTAGATGAAAGCTTCCGATAGCCAACAGATCTTGGAATCACTTAAGAAGAAATCATTTCACACAGGGCCTTTCTATCCTTTGAGACAATTAACTCAATATGATGTTAACGACACTTTGTCTTGTGCAAATCTAACTCAACTTGTGAATTATGATTCCAATCAAGATATGATTGATTCTCTAGCACTATACTTGTTTTTCATCAACCTGTGCTTGCCTTCACTTTGGTCTCCACCATATCCAAAAAACTTGATTTGGTCTTTAGTTTATGGCCAACTAATTACAATCAATATTGAAATGATTGGTCAAATTTTGGGAACATCATCTACTGGTACTCGTTTCCAAGAGATTCCCGACATGCGGTATAAACCTAGGGATAGAATTACCCATCTAATATGGCAAGATCATTGCCTAAAGATGACCTCATCTAATTTTCGTCCTAGGCCACGCATCATAAATCGCATGCTAATTAACACAGACATGCCACGTCTTGGAAGCCACGAGCAAGTGTATCCTAATGATCATAGAGCTTTGTATGTTATTTTTGGAAACACTCGAGTAAATTGGGCACGATTTATTTTCGAGCAAATTAGAGACTTTTGGACCCCAACCAAACAAACTATACCATATGGTGCATATCTTATGAGAATTTTCAGGTCATAAGGAATAAATCTTTATCTCTCCACATATCCGGAAAAAGAAGTAGAGAAGAGTGGCATACGGTTTGCTGCTCTAATGCATTTACCTGATCACCCTCCCCGAATCATTCCCTTTGAACAATGGCAAGCACAACAAAAACCAACCTCAAAAACCGGTACAACCTCAAAGGCGACAACGACAACGACCCGAAACTAGCAACCCAACCGAATATCACTCTGATCCTGATATGCAGGAAGCAAGATTAGATATAGGACATGGGGAAAGTATACAGGATGTTGCTTTGCAGAATGAATGATTACTTTCGTTAAATCAAAAAAATTTAGGTACGAAAGTGACAAGTTTAGAACGTTCTTTCTCCACACGTATGATAAAAGTAGAAAACACTTTGAATAAAGTTGTGCACTCCCTTGGCAAAATTTATCACAAAATTCGTGGTCTTTCATCCTCCTCCCGCTTATCGTCAGCATCACCTACTCCTCCTCTATCTATACCCATTATCAGAGACATACCGCCAGAATCCAGCACTCGACAACAATCTCCTCTTGAACATGCTCTTGGTAAGGAAATAACAACTACTTCCAACGACGAGGGAGATGATGACTGGCCTCCTTACGTTGATCCCGGTACTACTCAACAAGCTTTTCATGGACTTTCTATTCATGAGAATATAAGTCATAACGATGAATCTCAGTGGGACTATTACAGAAATCAGTCCACTAATCTATGGGGATACTTTATGGATGCCTAGGCATTTATTTATCTTTTTACTATGCGTTATGGTTTGTAATTTAACTTTATTTTCATTTGGCGCACTATGACTTTTGTTTAAAATTGTATGCTGACATCTATGTTCTATTTGCTCTCAGTGTGTCTTTATATATTTTTGATCATGCCAAAAGGGGGAGAAAAAGGGGTATCATCAACTCAGGAGGAGCTGTACACGTATATGTTTGTCATCATCAAAAAGGGGGAGAATGTCAGACCCTAAGTTTTGATGCCGACAAACAGTATACACATATATCATATGTTTAATGCAGGAACTATACAAGAAGGAGATACATGAGGGAAGAATCAAGATTACAAGGATACTTAGTCATAAAGAGTATACATTTTCCTCATATAGTTAGATAGATTAAATGTAAAGTCTCCTTGATTAAATATGAAAATTTAGTGTGTCTGGACAAGAACAGACATCTTTCCTATGAGTAGACAGACGTCTGACTATAAAATAAGATTTCTTCCTAACTCAGCACAGACGTCTGTCATATTCAATACAGACGTCTGTCATATTCAATACAGACGTCTGTCTGAGGCTTCGGGTTGCAAATCTATCTTACAGAGACGTCTGTCTCATTACTCAACAGATGTCTGTACGTGTTTTAATACACATACAGATGTCTATCCTGCAAGGGACAGACGTCTAAGTGGAGACAGATGCATTACAAACAAGCACCTTTTCTAAATGTCGTATCTTCTCTAAATTAGTTTTTCAAAAGAAGATCAAAATGAAGAGTTCTCTTTCCTTTTTGCTAAAAAATCATAACTCTTGATAACAACTCTTTATCTATTATAAATACATCTAAGATTAAGATCTAAAACCAACTATTCTTCCTTTTAGATCTATAATATATATCACTGAAAAGCTCTCTACTTTCATTGCTTAAAATTTTCTATTCAAGCATTTCAAAATCCTTCTATATTCTATCAGTTCTTCAAACAATCATATCTACTCAAGGAGACTATAGGAGCAATTTGTACAAAGAAGACAAAATCAGTGTTTGTAAAGGACACAAGCTTGTCAAAGTATATTCTTACTGTAAGACTATTCCTTCGGGCGAAGCGAGGGAAATTTTTTTGTGGTTAAAGAAAAGCCGAAGAGGTGCTTTGGGACTGGATGTAGGACGGGAGGTCCAAACCAGGATAAAATATTGGTGTGCATATTTTTTACTTTACCTTTATTGATTGCTTACACATTTATATTAAGTACTTGCTATATATCACATTCACACGATCCTAGCATAGACTTTCAACAGACTGGTCCATGTGCCTAAGGTTAACGTGTTATTAGACCCTATGTCCAAATGTTTAATTACGCGCTTGCTCTACTTCATTAGATTTCCAGTAAACTTGGTTATTTCAAATCATATTAACTTCTTATTCGGGTCACCAAGTTCCTCTTGCTTATTAATTTCAGTTATATAACTTAACCCATTTAAGTTCATTAATAAGCCTTTAACATGTTATTCTTATCAACAGATTTCTGATTCTCAGGTTTTCAGGTAACATATTCTTCTTATCAGCAGGATTCAGATTCTCAAGTTTACAAATTACTTAATTTATAATTAAGTTCAACTTATTACATTTCATAAGTTTTCCCTCTCCTCTCTCTGCTTATTACAAACTGTAGGTTTCAGCTTTCCAGAATACTTAATTTATAATTAAGCACAACTTATCTCATTCCATAAGTTATCTCATTTTCTCTATCGTTTATTATAACCTAAATAACAATTTCCACTTGTCCATGCGACATGCCTACCTATTATCTTTCCATTTTTCCATTTAGGTTTGTTCATAATAGGTTATTATCATTCCCCATTCATTCCAATTCTTTTACTGTTGTAAGATTCATTCATTTCCATTAATTACAATTAATGCCATTTATTTCTTACCAGTTATATACATATATTCATGTATGTTAATGCACTAGACCCCTCACACTAAGTTGACTATTGTGGATGCTAAAATTGCCGGGCGGTTCTGGGCATGCTTCTACCACAAGTTGAACTTTAACTCGTGTCTCCGTGCGGTTATTTACAATTTCTTAATTACTGTAAATTTTTCATACAAATCAAGCGTGTCTGTTCTTTCTCATTATTCCCAAATTTTTTTGTAATTTTATTTACAACTTTTTTGGCATAATAATTCTATTAAGAAAATACTCATGTTCTTTGTAAATTTCACAATTATAGTGTTCACAAAAATTCCCGATTCAGACAGGTGATTAATGGAAATAGGTTTTATACACCCAAAATGTTCTCGGTTCAGTTTTCAGGATTACAGTACTGCAGAAGTTTTATCACTTATACGAAGGATACAATTAAGTTTTAATTACAACAATACTAATTTCAACATATTTCAATAGGTTAAACATATCAGCAGATTAATCATTTCAGCAGATTAAACATTTCAGCAGGTTCACATTTTAGCAGGTTGCAGCACGTTAAACATTTCAATAGATTTGTTATACATATTACTGGGGAAAGCCAAATGATAGATATACCATTATCAAAAGGTATAACTTAAATCCACTCACGTAATAACTTTCCAATTCGTAAATCTGGTCCAAACCTAACATTCCATAGCTCACCTAACTGAATCTGGAACATAAATACCCATGGATCCGCAATTCTCAAACTAAAAGAAAAAGGAAAAAAATGAGAGAAATCTAAATTAACCAGATCCAAGAATTTACCTCACTTCGATAAGAATTTTGAACACCCATTTGTAGATACACATTCTTTTCCTCCGAATCTTGAATCAGAATTTCCTAAGACTAATCATTCTATTTTCTAAAGAGATTTGAGGAGGAAGAAAAATAGCAGAGTCTAGATAGCCTCTCCGAAAATATGTGATTTAGGCTAGGTTCGGATAGCCTATTTATAGGTGTTCAAGAAAGTGGATATGATCCTGCACACGCAGCGTTGAGTCAGCAATGAATGTGGTTTGAAAAACATTCCAGATTCGCTGAATATACTTGCCCAGATCAAGGGTGGGTCGACCCACATACCCTCTGGGTCGACCATAGGGTCTACCCAGCCCCCCTTAGGTCGACCTATAGGTCGACCCAGGCAAGTATGGTTGACCCATTTCGGTGCAGGCGCGCATTCTACGCTGCTTCTACAGATGTTTGCAACGTTTATCTATTATACATTCATTACTTTCTTATTTTACTTCTCTTGATTTATTTGGATATTATATTTACATATAATCTCCTTATATGTATGCAAAACTTCAAATGCCCATTTTTCATGTATATTCATACGTGCAACTTTTCTACCATTTTCAAAATTCAAACAGCGTTATGCCGTCACTTAATTTTTACCTATTTTCATTGATTGCTGGTTTATTTTGAATTCCTCTTATATATATATATATATATATATATATATATATATATATATATATATTTGCACATACATATGCATATATTTACATATGCATGCATACATATATTTAATACTTCCTTTTATATATAATTTTCCTTATATGTGCATTTATACCTAATTTCCTCTCAGAACAGGTATTATTTTAGTCGTTCCTAAAAATAAAAATATGGCACCCATGGGAATTGAACTTGTGCCACTCTCTTAAAAGTCACACGCTCTTACCAACTGTACTACATTGGCTTTTGTTAATGAGACTAAACCCAATGGTGGTCATTGTTCTTTTCTTATACCTCGTTTTCATGTTTGTTGTAATATTTCATTTAAAGGTATGTCTTTTATCTTAAATCCATTTTTTGCAATCCATAGGACTAAATTGACCAGAAAATTGCCTTGGATGCAATGACGCTAATCCCATGACCAAATTATGGAAGCTCTTCAAATTTTATTTTATTTTTAATTAAAAAATGCGGGGTGTCACATTCTACCACCCTTGAAAAATTTCGTCCCAAAATTTGGTAAGGGTAAAATTAAGTAATTCCTTGCATAATTCACAACCATCATGTGTACATCCAATTTTTGCAAACATCTGTGCACTCGTGCAAGGTGTAATACAACATAGTAATACATGTATGCCTAAGTAGTACCTCCTATATGTATGCAAATTCTCATAAAAATCTTTTGAAAACTTGAAGCACGCATCCGAAATATACAAGCAGTTCTACATGAATCCTATATTTTGAATATCAAAATACATTTTCATTCAATTTTTCCCACACTCTTGCAAAGCAAAAGCACAGTTCGTCCAATTGTTGCATCGAAAATCCTACTAACCATCTTCAAATTTGAATTTCAGACAAATCTAATTTTTAAAATTCAATTTCTTATATTACAAAAAAGGTGGAAAACGGAAAAATTCACATCTTCCTTTTTCTTTTAGCTACCTTTTCTATCCGTACTTGACTTTTATGTAACCATTATATAAAGATTCCCTATTTTCCTATCAAAGTACAGCCCACATAAGAAAACTGTCTTTGTTATAGATTTTCTTTTTCAACTTATCTTAGTAAAATCCATTTTTGTAACTGTCATGTTTGTTGCATTTACTGAATTTGTTGTTTCCTTTTTAGTTATGTCATTACTCTTTTCTTAGCTTATTTAACTTAATGCTCTGATACAAGTTTCTTCGAATAAGTCTTCAAGTCCTTCAACTAAAATAGGAAAACAAACCCTCTATACAGCTACTACTACGGGCTAGGAATCTCGGGACTAAGTCCCCTCAAACAGAAAAGTTCAAACCACATGATCAATGACAGGTATAGGTGTTACCCTAACTACCCTACATGAACAAAATAACATAACGATCCCTACAAAAATGTAATAATGGGTTTTACCCTTAACAGGAAAATTAACAAAAGGATCTAAACACTTTCTTGTCCTTTACTACCTACTAGTCACAACTAGTCCTGGCTATGTACTAACAGTGATTTCTAAGCAACAACCTAAGCTTTTCAATGCTTACGCGTTCAACGGGAACTTACAATTATTCCAAGATAATTCTCGCTCCATTGCCTCAAAAACTTTTCCCGTCTTCCCTAGGCACTAATCCTTACTTACTCCATGATTTTTAAAAATGTGGTTTGGCTTCCTCATTTTACTTTCCTTCCAAAAGTTAAAAGTGTTAAAACTTCATTTTCCTCATGAAAAATTATTTTTGCCAAACCATAAAAACATGTCATAAAAAAATGCAAATCAATTTTTTTTTTCAAATCACAAAAACTGGAGTAGACAAGGACAACTATTTCTATATTACGTTTACAACTGTTCTTACTTACAAAGTCAGTTCAGCTCATAGGTGCAAACATCTACTCTATTCTTAATTTCTACAACTTTTTGTCCACCCAATTTTTTTTAATGTTAAAACAATTATAAAATAAATGATTGTCAAAAGAATAGAGATTTCAAAACTTTCTTTACTGAAAATTCTACTTTTCAACAAAATGCCACATCAAATGCAGCATTTTCTATGTTTTGATTTTTAATCCTTTCATATAATTTAACATGAAAACTAGCGAGTTGTACATGCTCTATAATTTGTACCTTTTAATAAGAGAATTTTATTTTAGACAAAATTTTACAAGAAATCAACGTTTCCAAAATATACCCCATTTACATCAAAACTCAATGTGTACTTTTCAAATATGTTCTTTATATTTTTTTTCAAACATCTAAACACTTTTAAGATTAAAATTTGAAAACACCATAAACCATCTTCCAAAAATCTTTTACAACTTCAAGTTCTTAAAAGTTAACAATAGGGTTAGAATCAAATTGGGTTTCCAACTTAACTAGGCTTTCCTAGACACTCTCACAAAGTAACACTCTCAACTATATATATCCCTAATCCATTTTCCTCTTTTTAACATTTTTCAATTCATAAGGTTTTACTACAAAACCTACAAATCTAATATACAAACATATGGGATTCGTATTTCTCCAATACAAAGCATATTGTACACTTCCCATCCAAATTACCTTAGGGTCTTAGATTTTCTTATTCATTCCTTTAGTGTACAAAACAGATATCTCAATTCTTACCATATTCTCCTCATTCTATTAAGTGGGTTCCTCTATGGATCTAGGTATATATATAATATTTATATTTTAAAAATACAAATACGTTCACTCATATCTATACAGGAATCCTAAACCTAGGTTCTGATACTAAAGGT
Organism: Allium sativum; assembly: GCA_030737875.1. NCBI lineage: Eukaryota > Viridiplantae > Streptophyta > Magnoliopsida > Asparagales > Amaryllidaceae > Allium > Allium sativum. The sequence continues at coordinate 747,210,421 of CM060921.1, forward strand.
AACAACTCGAATTCCGATAGACCGATTTTTTTTTCAAAATTCTAATCTATCAAAACTCTTGTTGGTTTGGCTGGTATCCTACAGAAAAGACAGAGATATTAAACATATCAGAGCTTAGAAAACATCTCACAGTGGAATGAAATAAAATATAATATAATCAAATATAGCCTTACCCAGATGATATTAATACTGCCTAACTAGTATCCAAACCTATCATATCTCTACCACAAATCTAACATGCGAGTATGTTATAAGGAGGGGGTCAGAACACAAGTTATGGTGACTGGATCCAAACTACACATTCTGGATAACCCTACATATACCATTCTATTACATTTTCTTATTTACTAGGTTACTTGTGTTAATAGCACTCATGGCTTACACACATGTCGTACCCATCTACTTACCAGTGGATTAACATAACATAGTTTGTACATGTAGTTAACCCCAATATTAAGGTACAGCCCATGATACCCCACTCGCACGGTCTCAGCTGTAATGCCATAGAAATATACGCAGTCCCTCATCCTACATCATAGGGACATACGGATCCCAATATAACAATGCTATGTTCCGCATAGAACCGCCATCGCCATGCTACGTACGTGTACGAACTACCACCTTCGAATCATTTGATCAAATCAGATTCCATCATAGAGTAATGCCTTATAGTCCACGACACACCACCTGGAGCAGACATGCATGTATCTAGACTTTCTCATGTATGTATCGTTAATCGTACTCGATGCCTCAACCTCGACGATACACCATCCGGAAATGGTATGCATGTATCCGCATGTATTATCTACTATGCACTGAGTTCCGTAACAGGGCTATATAAGATACACAGAACTCGGTCGGGAGCCTTTTCAGAAATGTGTATACACAGATGCTATGGTCTACATTTTCACGGTGGCTACAGTCCCACCCGACCGCTCCCTCAACAAGTGAAAGGAAAAAATATGAGAGCTAGTGATGTGCACCTAACAAACAATTTACATCCAAATTGGCGTGTCCCGCAACCAAAGCCTTAATAGTAAAAGGTCAATGGTCTTTTGGTTTAGCTCTCCGCCTTTCCGTACTGCACTGACTGTCGATGACCGTACACGACGATTACTATCAATCAGATGGTTAGACCCGTCTAACGCAAATGGATGAGATAGTCGTAACCCGCCTAGTCATAAGGCATCAGATTTGTCGAATCACCTGTGCTACCCTACAGCCTTCTAACTGCCCACTATCACGGCAATCAAGGTATACTCACAAGGTAGTAACGCGCAGACCAAACCTTTGCGAGCATAGCCTAAACGTTATCACTGCATAGAGGACTACCAGGAGTACCCTCTACGTCCCAAGAAGTCGTGTGCTTCCCCTTCTAGTTCTTCGGAGCAAGCAGAACGTTAGCAGAACAATAGGTAGACCAAGCAGACTAATCAGATGGACGTGCGCTCCCCTCGTTCCCCATGACACCACGATGATCTACCTCGTTGGTTATTCACCTTTAGACGTACAGACTGGTCCAAGTGCCTCAGGTTAACGAGTTATTAGACGCTATGTCCAAACATTTAATTACGTGCTTGCTCTGCTTCATTAGGTTTCCAGTTAACTTGGTTATTTCAAATCATATTAATTTCTTATTCAGGTAACCAAGTTCCATTTACTTATTAATTTCAGTTATATAACTTAACTCATTTAAGTTCATTAATAAGCCTTTAGCATGTTATTCTTATCAGCAGATTTTAGATTCTCGGGTTTTCAGATAACATGTTCTTATCAGCAGGATTCAGATTCTCAGATTTACAAATTACTTAATTTATAATTAAGTAAAACTTATTGCATTTCATAAATTTCCCCCCTCTTTTCTCTGCTTATTACAAATAGCAGGTTTCAGGTTTCTAGATTTACAAATTACTTAATTTATAATTAAGTACAACTTATCTCTGTAACGACCCGAACTTCACCGGTCTCCGAAGAGAAAAGAAAGAACGGATTGTCTGAGAACACGAAAAATCAGAACACAAACAGAAGAACATTTCGTTGCTTATTACAACAATTTACATCAGAGTACCAGAATATAATAGAGTATGAATAAGTATTACACATTTGATAAACATCAGAGATTTAAATTACATTTAAATACATCGCAGCGGAAAAATAAAAAAAAAAACACAAATGAAAGTAATACACGGATACAGAGCTTTCCGAATATCGCTTCAGTTGTAATGAATATAATATCTGCAAAGCCCAACTACTAGCAGCCCGTGTGGAAAATAAGGGCACCCAGAGTTTAGGTTAAAACAATAAACTCCAGGTCAGTCAGGTGACTGGTGTGAGAACTAAAACAGTTATTAATTTGATTCTTAAAGTTCGGTAAATCAAGGGACCACACTATATAACACGGAACAACTTTTAACCCCAATAATACATGTGCATTAAACAAACAGCGCAATGCAAGTTAAAGAAAATGAAGCTATCATAAGACCCAGGTCCCATCACACAATGCAACGCAAGTCAGAGGATAGGGTTTTACCTTATAATAGCCAAGTAATGCTTGGACGTGAAATTTAATTTTTATTATTACTATAAGTGAAGAAATCAACTTCAAATATAAATGTATCAATCATAGGCGGCATAAGTGCCCCATACAACTATGTCGCCATACTAGGCTCTACAAATAAAACCGAAATGTCACGTATTGGAAATTGGAATTCCGTCATGAGTCGAGGCAAGGGATGTACTCCTCGCCGGCTTCGAGACACTCTAGCAATTGCCACAGGGTCACACACAGCGATCCCTTGGGTCCTCCAAGGCCGGTCCACACATAGCGGATTAATTATGCCTAAACACACGTTCCCCGGTCTAATAGGACCTATCCATCAGCTCCATAGAGACCGATATATCTGAGGCGCCTCACATTCCAACAACCACACAAGAAAAAAATAATATAAATGTCAGGGCTTGTAAATGTTGACACCACCCATAACTAAAAAGAAACGTCATGTTCTCCTTGGGGTCCTTATCCCGTTTTTGACTCATATCGAGGTGTGAGGCTCGCGAATTAAAGCTATACACAAAGCTATGCCATTTAAGGCCGTGCTTTGATCATCAACCACAAGACTTCGCTTTTCAACAGAAGCGTTGATCATTTTCCACTTAGGCATGCCACACAGGCAATTCACGCCATGCGACTGATGTCTATCGATATATAACCTCTGAGCTCGTACGTCTCCGAGAAGGGCGTTACAATGGAATAAATTCTCCATCGCCAAACAGATGTATATTTAATAGAAATCAATTAACACAGAATAAAGTCCAATGTCAGACACACAGTCTATTTACAAGTTCATTCTGAGTCTGAACGAAACCGACAGCACCTTATTCCTTGTCCCATATGTCCAATACAGGAGAGAGGCCCTCGCATATCCGTCGATCTCCAAGTACGTCTGGACAATCACCACTTATTACCTTGTCTTGGGTGTACTGCCCAATCAAGACATCAGTAATCATCCAACCGATGTGAAGACCTACGGTCTTCAACCACCGTCTTCATCGTCGACTTATCGTCGAATCAGTTATTTAGAATAGGTATAAACCCGGCCTTTCCAAAAAACTCGCGTATATTATAAACAAGTGCTACGCAAACAGAACGTACGCATCATTCCAATCCAGAATATTCTTTTATTCAAATATTCAAAATTTTAGGGAAAGGTTCCCATTAATTTTATCAAAGATAAATTCTTTTAATTTATTCTTCAATCTTCCTTCGAATATCAATTCAAACCATATTAAGGTTTTCCAAACTAGTCGGGATTAGCGAACTACACCGAAGTAATCATTTATTTTATTTCCCAATCCCAACCTATTCATCCCATGGAGCAAAACTGGTAATACTCCATATCTAACACCACGGTGTTATCGGTAAGTATTAATTACCATTTCACGTTCAAATCTAATTAAAGATTCATTAAAACTAAACTCAGTTTTAATCTTCCCAAAAATAAATATTAATGATTATTCAAAGCTAAGAAATTAATCTTATCTTTAACTGGGTTAAAGAACCAATGTCATTTAAAACACCATTCACTATAAACCCAAAATCACATTCCATCTTTTTCCAGTTACAAAATATAACTATAGATTCTAATAATCTTAATTAAAATATTTATTCTTTTCACATGGAGTTTAAGAATCGTGTTACTAAAGAAACCATTCCATCAGTCTCTAATTGTAAATTAATAAGAGAAAAATTCCCCAAGTATTAATCCCCAAGGCCGAAACCAACATCAGATCAATACCCAGGAAACCATTCAACTTAGCTAATCTCCAGTTAGTTTCTAATTTTCTTAACTCCATTTGGTTTAAGAACAATATTTATAAAGATACCATTCATGACAAACCCAAAATTCAATTTGATGTTGATATAAGGCACTGAACAGAAAATATATCGGCTTATATTCAATATCAAATTCTGAAATCAACAAATATCGTTTTGGGAATAACGATATATATATATATATATATCTTCCAAATTCCTCCACAATATCCGTATAATCACGGAAACCAGTATCGAAATATTCCGAAGATAATTTCGATTCAAATCCATTCCAACTCATATATTGGAAAATTCTGGTTATATTAAAACCATTTCAAATCCAATTTATTCATTTAAAAATATTGGATTATAATTCTAGTTCATAACTAGTTCATTTCGACAAAAATACGAAATTTTTCATCCCAATTCTTTCCAAATCATTTATTATGATTTTACACAAATTATTAATATTTTTAATAATTTTATCAAGGCCCGTACAGTCAATTTCCATAAACGGTCATCGAACTGCACTTACATCGACCTTTTCCAAATTTGATTTGGACATAATTCCAAATCCAACCATTAGATTACAAATCTCTCATATTATTGGAAAGCTCTTTTCGATACGAACCCAACGGTTCCGGTTTTAGGAGAATCCGATGGTCGGATCTCCCATAACGTCAATTCGAAGTCAATGGTCGAAATTCGCGAACGGTCGCGGCGCGGCGCGTTCTATTCAGGCCATTTATTATATAATATATATATATATAATATTTCGTCGATTTCCATTTAAAACGTATTTTATAAATTGTTTTAAATTCGTTTTAAAAATGATTTCAACTTCATATTCAATTTTAAATCAAAATTGAATTTTCCATATCATTAATATCTAAATGATAATCTTTTCAAAATATTATATTTTGAAATCATTTCTTTTTCGATATTCATTATAAAAATGAATAAAATCGATATAAATATCGTTCGCGTCTAAATGGCACATATCTAATCAACACGGCTTCATATATTTAAATATTCCCGTGTCCATCCAAAATTCGACATTAAAATCATATTTTGATCTTTTACTGAATATTATTTGAAAATATTTGTTATTTTATTTTATTCCACACATGACTATATTACGCAACACATAAATATATTTTATAATATTTGTTATTTTATTTTATTCAACACATGAATATATTTTATTCAACACATGAATATATTTTAATCCTTTTCTGAATATTATTTTAAAATATTCGTTATTTTCCAAACTGGAATGAGACCCAATCAATTACCATATAATGTTATTTATATGGATTCTATACAGCACATGTATATAATAGCAATGACAAACAATCATCCATCATCCAAAGTGCATCACACAACTGCATAAGCATTAAATATAAATAATTAATGCTTACACAATCTATCAACCCATCGATTGACATAAAACTAAACAATTGGGATTAGTGTACATCAATTATCATCCCAATACCCATGTGGGTTTTCAATCAATAAACACATATTTTATTTGTGCAGTTGGGCGATGTGTAGAATTTATCATCCCAATTCATATCAGTAAAATGAGTGTACATAAACAAATCGTCCAATTTGTAAATGAATATTTATTTTATTTTAACACATGAATATTTTATTTTATTCAACGCATGAATATTTTATTTTATTCAACACGTGAATATTTATTTTATTCAACACATGAATATCTTATACAGTCCATTTCACATCACAACCAATTTTCACAACACAATCAAACAAATAAGTCGTCCACGGTCTGTGGACGACGGGGAACAATTCATATATGCAAATATGAAATAAATAACTGCATAAAAATAATTTTGGTGAGAAGTTCTCACCTTTGATTTCCACTCCGTCAGTCTTTAATTGACGGTTTTGGTACCATTTGGATTTAAATTTGCTCCAAATTCAGACAAGCTCCAATTTGGACCCGGTCAGTTTTGTTGCGAAGCTCTCGACTCCACGGTCGCAACAGATCCTGTTTCATGCGATTTGGAGTTCGTGGAAAAAAGATATCAATATACGAACATGAAATATTATTTAAATAATAAGATCACTATTCACCTTCTTCTCGAAACGACACCCTCAACTTAAAATGCTCGCCATGGGCAAACCGTAAGTCGGAATTGCACGTAACCAAGGCCATTCTCTCTGGCTTCTCCTACTTTCCACGCTTGGAGGTCTCCCCCTCCAGTTCACCACGTTGGCCCCACGATCTGCAGTTGAACAAAAAATTGCAGTTTCCGTTCATCTCAGTGCTCCGGCCGTCTCGTTGCTCCAAATGCCCCCAATTTTTACCAGTAGCTTGGTCTCGACCTCCCGGACAATTTTCCCTTTGGTCCCTTTGCCTGAAAATGCACAGATCGACGAGAAATTGCTCATCTTTGTGACTGTCCTGTTTTTGGCACCCCTCCAATAAAATTGACATTCCGGCCAACTCCGGCCACCTGGGACCATGCCACCATCGCCAAAATCTTCGTACGCTTCCACTCTACCTTCCTTCCAAACCGCTTGACCTAATTCTCTACGTGGGGCCCGCAACAACCAAAATATGAAAACCAACCTGCTGCACGTCGAGCCCAATTCCGACCAAACCTCCAGTCCAATCACCACCGAATTTTTATAGTAGCTAGTACTCATTATGCCCTACAATCTCACAAAATTTCATGGCCTAACTCTTTACGGTTTGGGAGATATAAATTATTTAGTTTCATGGGCTTTTTTGCAAAATGTTTTTGAGGGAATAAAGGGCGGCCGATTTCCAAAGAAGAAGAGGGAGAGAAGTTGTAACACCCCGGATTTTTGAATAATCGAATTAACTAAATTATAGAATAATTAATCTCAGACGTGAGAATTATGGGGATTGGGTTGCACCATTGTGTTCGTCTCGGAATTCTGGTTGAAATAGAGTCCGAGTTTGCGGGAAACGAGTACCGGATGAAGGAGTTATGGACGAACGAAGATGGGTGGCAAAAGAGAAAAATAATAATTTAAAATGCACTGGAGCACTTGGGAAGTGAGCCAGTACATATTCACACTGGCGCACCTGCCAAGTGCGCCCAGGCCGAGGCTGGAGCCTGCACAGCTTTCTGGTTCAGGCTGACTCGTGTTGTTGAGTCCTTTCTGACTCCTTGCTGAGTCATTAGGGCTGACTCATCACCCTATCATGATTGAATGGTTTTGATTAACCCTAAGATCATCCGACGGCTTAAATTAATTCATAACTCTATAAAAGACCCATAGACTCAAACCCTAAATCAGAATTAAAACTAAAACTATGGTCGTCATGCTGTTGTCTTGAACCCTAGAGCAGCCGCCACAAAATTAAAGAGGAAGAACAGCAACCAAATCAGAACTATTCAACCTTAACAGCGAATCTTCATCAAAGGAGCGCTAATTCAATTCCAGACATCAGAATTCAGAAATCAAGACTGATTTTGAGTTGTGAGTTCAATAGTTTTAACAAGTTAATTAGTAAATTAATTAGATTAAGTTATAATGCGGATTGTATGGATGTGATAGGAAGTATTGATTTCATGCTGTAATTATGTTGTAGGATTGTGATTGAAATACCTATGATGCTATGTTGTGATGCTATCATTTATGATGCAAAGTTATGTTGCTATCATCCATGTTGTAATTTTATATACAATCAAATCGTCATGTTCCTTATGCTAGTTTAGTTTGTGATATTTATTCATAGGATAAATCATATGTAGGAAAGTTTAAATGTTGATTCAAACATGAACCATATACAAGTTTGGGTAGAATTATATGTGACCTTACATGATTATGGCACATAGTTTATGTGAGAATTTAATTGAAAGTTAGGCTATGACATTATACTTTACATGTTAGATATTAGTTTACACCATTGTTGCGATGTATAAATCACATATGTGAGTTTATGATTTGGATATGAATCATGTTATGTTATTACCTATGAAAGTTTACCCCCTTTAGATATAGATCTATGACATATGTTATTTATGCAAGTTTGTGGCCATTATTTCATCAAATTCACACCTTTAGATTTGGATCCATGACATGTGATGCTTATGTAAGTTTGTGGCCATTGTCGCATCAAGTTCACTCCTTTAAATTTGGATCCATGACATATGTTGTTTATGCAAGTTATAATCTTGGCCTATGCAAGTTTTAGATGTAGAACATCATTCACATATGCAAGTTCACCACTATGTTAGATCTATGTTTTAATTATGTGTATATATTGTGGTGTTTTCTTTTATTTCATGAGTTAGACTATTCGAGTCTAACATATATTTATACGTTAAACGAACAAACGTACTACGTGGGGTAAAGGGGTTAATATTAAAAAATATTTAATTGGCATAAATGCCTTAAAAGGCATAAAATAAAATTGTGGTGAAATTGGTATGATTTTACATACCATAAATGGATGGGCATAATTGAATCAATTATGGACATCGCTAAATTTGGAATTGATTGATAATTTGAATAGGGAAAGTAATTCAAATTGGGGGATGATTAATTAGGAGTAATTAATCATCTAAGACGAGGTTAGGCTCTTTTGTGGTGTAAGACTGCCCGGACCCGCCCGGCAAATCCAGCTGCCACAAATACCAGTCTAATGTGAGAGGTCTTAGGCACAAACTAAATACGTAACAGTCGTAAAGACACGAGTTTAGGCTCTTTTGTGGTGTAAGACTGCCCAGACCCGCCCGGCAAATCCAGCTGCCACAAATGTCAGTCTAATGTGAGAGGTCTTTATGAGGTTACAGTCTTAATGAATTAAGAAACACTTAACCAGATAAGCATGTAGTGGGACATGAGGGGGTTAAGTGGGTGCCTTGGGTGGCATGTGGAATCTAGTGGGTGCCTTGGGTGGCATTTGGAAATACGATTAGAAACACTTAACCAAATTGAAACATGTAATTGAAACATGAATAAGAAGTGGGTTAAGTGGGATGTACTAGAGGGGACCAAGCTTAGGTTGATAGCTTATGTCAAGTAATGAGGGCCCGTTTCAACCAGTAACCCATACGTATCTTTGTGGGCTCGACCCAAGTCGAGGACGGGACACGCATACTGGGCTTGACTGTAAGAGGCCAAACCGGGTTAGCGGTGGCAACGCAAGTCCAACGGGTTCATATGCGTGTGTGGACCCGGGCAGGAAGGTAAGACGTTGTTGCATCGTTTAGGTATAAGCCGTGCATTCTTGGTGGTATCAGGTTGCCACTTTGGGGAGTTATACACCCCACTGTGGGGCCAACACGGGTATCTACGAGTTAGGGAGACGATCGCTTGGGGGTAGTGGGTAAACCTAGTGGAGATAGGAGCAGACGGCACCTATGAAGGCAGCTAGGGGTGCACGAAACTACCAATATCATTATTAAGTCTGTAGGCGAGATCAACCTTAGGGTGATTAGTGGTGGTGCAGTATACTAGTGGCGGTGCAGTATAGCAATTATCCTATAGTGTTGGTGTAGTTTAGTAAATTCATCTTAGTGGATTAGGTGCGCTTTAACGATATCATTGTTCATCTTGTTTCCTTGTTTACTCTGCCATACTCAATGGTTCATGGTCATTTCCTTATTTTCCAACTTATGCCTTAGCCTAGTTACTCTGTTAATTGTATTGTTAGAATTATCGCACTCGCCAGACTTTTTGTCTGACCCCCCATTTTCCATCTCTTTCCTTTCCCCCCACCCCCCAGGTGCTCAGGTTGGAACTAGCACCAGGGGATGTAACGACACAGGGATTTTCAGCCCGAAAATCGACAGAAATACCTTTACTGTAACTCATGTTGACCTTCCAAACACCGAAAACACTGGAACGTTATTAGAAAGAATTTAGAGGGTGAGATAAGAAAGAAAGAAATATTGGAATAGAAGAAGAAGAAACAACACAACACAGAGTCTCACATCGCAGCGGAACAAAATATAATACAGAAAAAAAACTTTATTGAGAGCTTTAAAAATACTTAAAATATCAGAGTACATCACACACTGGGACAGTTATAATAACATGTTCCCATATACAACACACAGCGGAATAGTAGCAATATAATATCATATGCCTGAAAATCTCCAGCTCGTCTTTGGACTTCACAGCATTCGATAACCTGAACCTGTACACCCCGGGCTAACCCGAGCATTTACAAAACACCGGGTCAGTCTGGTGAACCAGAATGAGTAAAACTCGCACAGTATTAAGGGTATCACACAACTTGATTTTAAAATCAAAATCTTTTCGAAAGAAAAAGATAATCGTAAGACCAAATCCACACATAAACATGGACGGTTTTTACCTTACGATAACCCAAACCATTTTTGAAATCAATATCTTTTCTGATATTATAATAATGTCTAAATACAAGTAAATAACAATCTAGTGGAACGTTTGCATCTCACGCTCCACATATATATTATACAAACAAAACCGCGGGCGCTTATTGGAGATTGGATTCCGACCTTGACAAGGTATGGGACCACCTGCCGATAGTGTATCTCTAGAGGCAAATACACTGGGTTCAACAAGAACGTCTTGCAACCTGGCCCACACATGACCGACCACTCATTTCGCTTTAGTGTATCGAATGTATATCACCAACGGTTGGGCTCAAACCACCGTTTCCCGAAAAGGGACAGCATCGAAATATGGATTAAAGAAGCAAAGGAATTTCTCTAGATTGGTGATTATACACCCTAATGGGAGCGACCAACATAGCCATGCTGCCTGCCCGATTTTTGTCATTTCCCGGTTGATGAGGCTTGAGGCCAGAATTTTCCTTTGAACATCTGGTCATCATTCACTTTGAATGCCACATCGTCAGATCCGCCAGATATCACTAATTGACGTCCACAAAAATGCTCTAGTAGTTAAGCTAAGAGAATGGCCATTCCCCGCCAACCACTATCGCACGTTTGAAGAAATCAACGTACGTGACCCTTTGGAAATATTTTGTCAGACATCCGTCCATACAAGTCATCCAGGAACAGGATGAACCGAAGTTACTCTCCTACTGCATCTCATATAGGAATCACCCCAAGGGTCAGTAGCGAGAAGTCCTTGCAACCCGTAGATTCCAACCACGACAGAACCACAGTTTATCTATGGGAGCTCACCAAAGATTCTTAGCGGTCCTTCCGCTTATGAAGATCTACGGTCTTCACTTCTTTATCTCAATCATCTTCTGATATCTTCATATAATTTGTTGGTCGGAATGGTTTTCGAATATAAATTCGATCCTGGTCTTTGTGTACCCACAATCGTATTGGACAGATTTGATAGTCGGTGTTTTAACTATCAAAATAACAGTGATTCAATCATGTAAATCCAATGGGTTCACTGGTTCAGTATCCAGGATCAATTGGCCCTTTGATTAAGCATCTATTAATTATAATCCTCCAATCTTTGGAGTTTATCTTTTGCTTCTTATTATAAATAAGAATTTTCTTAAAAATCATTTCATTCGTTGATAACTTTTCGAATACGGTTTCCAATGTACTTTACGGAAATCATAACTTATGTTTCCTCTCGATTCCTCTCGTTTATAAACCAATACCAGTCTTGGATAGTCGTGAAGTCGATCAAGTTGGGGTATTTTGTTTACCTCTCAGACCTTGACCAACAACATTCATATCGTCAAAATAGATAGAAGTTTATTAACAACACGTTTTCCTTTATAAACCCTATTTAAATCTCAACAATGTTTATTTAATTAATTACTAAATAAACTATTATTTAACTTCTCAATTAATCTTCAATAATCCTTTCTAGAATCCTTTATAATATTCTTCAACATCTCTTTAAAAATATTCTTCAATCTGTTTGCAACGACAATACTATATTGGTACAATTCTAATATAAATATCTTTTCAAGTCTTATATAAATATTTTTGTAAATCTTACCTTTATATCTTTTATAATTCTTATATTGACATCTCGTACGAATCTTTATATTCATTTGGAACAAAACAATTCCACTTACCATCTGTAACAAACATTACAGATTGCGTTACAAGACCTTTTACCCCTTTTTTTTTTACTCTTTTCAAATCATTGCGGCAGCTTATGCGCTGTTGATAATCCCATAGCAATCTTTCAAAGGATATGCAATTATAACTCAAATAGTTTAATTTATTAATTGTAACAATTGTTACACATTCATTCTTCAAAATCCTTACCTCATCGCAAATCCCATTTATAATTTGTCATTGACAACTAATATTTCGTTTACATCTAACCATTAACTCTCATTTACAAAATCGTTGTACATCATTTACGACAACATATTCGTTGTCATTTCCAAAACATTTTACTTAACGTATACTCTCGCCTTTGAATAAATTTTACTTCGTTAACCATTCCGAGCTTCGGAATACCACATTCCTGTTGGATCTAGATTAACCCTAGAGGGGGGTGAATAGGGTTTATCATAGTTTTTAAACTGAATTGAAAAAAAACTGACAGGATATTAAAATAATAAATAGATCATAGAATGCAGCAGAAATAAAAGTGCAGAAAATAAATCACACACAGATATACCCAGCTTTGGGAAAACCCTGCCTACTGCTGCATTCCTAAGGTTTCTACTAGGTGTAATAAACAGATCCCGCATACAAAACCATGTACACTCGCAGCACCTGCTCTTGTCCTAACCCAACGCTCAAAACCCTAGATTGACTGATGTCCCCTCGATCAGATTTCTTGAATTACAAACCCTGTAACTTGTAACCCTAGAATTTACAGACTTTAGTGGACTGCCAGTCAACACCCTGACTGGAACTCTAGAATTTTTATAGACTTCTAGAAAAACTGTTCAGAATTGTTTACAGAAGAAAATTAAAAACAAAACAAAAATTAAATAAACAAAGAAAACCCCAGGAGTTTAAATATAAGGGTTCATCCCCTTTTAAAACTATGTTGGCCGGCCCCTTTCAAATTTTATGCACTCTCTTTGTTTTAGCCCGATCATTTTCTTTATTTCTCTAGGAAACAAAAATGGCGGCGATACAAAGGGGATTAGGGTTTCTGAAATCCTCCTCAAATCGAGATGCTTGAATGATCGAATCTGCCTCTCTGAAGCTCAAGACATGGTAGCTTTCTCGTGCTTCGATTTGGCTTCCCTCTCTGGCACTCGATCGAAACCCTAATGAAACGTTGTAAGTGAATTTAAACTTCAATTGCTCTGCCTTTTGATTTATTGATGCTTGGGTTTTCGATTTGAAATGTTGGGTTGGTTTTCGATTTGCTGTGTGTTGCCTATGATGAATTTGGTGTGTATAAATATGGGGTATGTCCGAAAACCCTAAACTCTGATTTCACCGTAAAATGATTCGATCTGAATTTGCGTTGGCTTCTTAAATTCTCGGCTTTGATAAAATTGCTGTGAATTCCTTGTTGAACTTGACGTGCTCTTGTCCCATAAATGAATTTGAAAAATTGCCGAGATAATTTCTTGCCTAAACTTGATTTTCTGCCAACTGGAAATAGTTCATTTTCCCCTTTTAACACAATCTGATTTCTGGAAATTCATTTTGAAATTGCATTATGACATTGATTACTTTCCCTACATGATTATTTGAAAAACTGGAATTCTGGAACTGTTTTCTTGTATTCGAAACTCCTCAATTAACACTTTCCAAATATGATTTCTTGATTGAATTTTAATTTCACTCAATTCTGGAATGTAATTAAAATTTGCCAATACATTTCTTTCCATACTTCAGTGATTCCTTGAGACTCAAACTAGATTTATTCATCACACATGACTGGGCATGATCCTTTTAGCACATATATTTGGTACACTCATTTGGCACTTTAATTGTCGACCTATTTGCAATACTGACTTGAAACACCTCGGCTGAAATTCTTTGTGAGGTTGTGCTTTCTTGTTTGCACCCATATAACTTCTCTTGTTTAATCATTATGCATGTTGGCTTAAACTTGAGCATGTTGTTTCTCTATGTTGCTTTACCATCACCTGTACATGTTCATCACTGTTTTGGTCATTGTTTGTACTCTAGAATGTATGACCAAAACCAATTTTGTAGCTTGCATTGATCTTCTTCCCATTTTGTCCATTTAAATACTAAAACATGTTTGTTGCTTGATCACCTGTATTGGCATGAACTTGTAGTCTTCACTGCACTTACTCATGTGTCCACACGCATTTAGTATTCGATCACCATGCTGATCAGTTTTGTATTACTGCTTCATGATTTGCTTGTGCTCTACCACTATTCAATTTGTTGCTTGCATGCTTCCCTTGTTCACACGCACACTTAGTCTTGAATACGTGAACATGTCACCATCCTCTGTCATATGCTGTTGCCACCATGTGCTTGAACAAAGCTTCTTCCTGTACAAATACACTGCTATGATTATTTAACTATGCTGTGTAACCATCATGTTAACTTGCATCTTTGACCATGCTGTGTTTACTTGTTTACCATGTCGAAATGACTTGCTGCCTTAACTTGCTGCTTAGTTGATACATGCACGAACTCTTGTGCTTGATGTTGTTTTAGTGCTCGACATTGGTTTGATTTTCAGTGCTAAAACTTGCTGTGTAAACACAACCATGTATTATTGAAATGAACACTTGTATTTGGGCTGATATGCCATGTTTAATATCAACCTTGCCGACCATGTTGCATATATACATGCTTTTGACATACATGTACATGACTGAGTTGATCGTTCATGAACCTGACCACCTTTTGTAGCTTGCCTGTTGACCTCGTACACACTGTCTCAGCTGCTTGCAATTTTGTTTTTAAAAAAAAACATGAATTTCAACTTTTCCTTGAGTCACTTGATTTTGAACTGAAGTTTGTGATCTGTCACATGTTTTCATTGCTAAGCAGATTTTCATCTTTCTTCTTTGATTTGATTGTCCCACTGATGACTGGGCACTGAGTCGAGATGGTCCACGTGGCTACTCCTCAGTTGCACTCTGATTGGCGTGGCAGTACACGCGTGTATATTTATACACGTGTGTATATGCAGCCAACAGACAAGATTTCCTGTCCCTGTACTATATACAAACTGGCTGTCTAGACAAAAATGTATCAGATCAAGTCACGAAAAAAATGATGAGAAACACACCAGAAATCTGAGGCAAATAAAATTTTAAAAATAAAATTTATATTTGCATGTATACAGTTTTATTTCTATTGCAATGTACTGTGTGTGTGTTTCATGTGACAGGTAAGCATGAAGATGACTGGACTGACAGTGAAGTGCTGTGAAGACTGAAGACAGAAGACTAAGATACAGTGTCAGTGAATGTAAATGTATTAGTGATTGTATATGTAGATGAAAATGTAAAATCAGTGATTGCATATAATTATGAGATGTATAGACAGTATTATAGTGAGGAGCTGTGTAACAACAGAATTGTACTGATGTTTGTAAACAAATTTGTTTGAAATAAAATATTATTTTATTGTTGTCAAACAAACTTGTCTATCGTATTCAGTTTATTTACACAAGTACAATCTCATGTTGAAATATCTGTGAATGTGTACAAATAGTGGAGTCATATAATTTGTACTGTTTGAATGTTGAAATATAATATTTTATTTAAATAAAATACTGTGTGAATATATGAAATTTTGTACAGTCATATTCTATTTAAATATAAATATTATATTCATGTCTGTGATACATATATGAAACAGTACAGTAACAAACACATTTATAATAAAAATATATTTGGTTGTTATCATCAAACAAAAATCATATAATTGTGTATACAACACCGTTATATACAACAATCTCCCCCTTTTGATGATGACAAACAAATATGAAGATTTTGAATATAATAAATGTATTTTACAGTAAACAATAGAAACTCCCCCTATTTGAATGCTCCTCCTACAACTAAACTCCCCATATAACTGTGCATGAGTGAAAAGAAAGAAAATTAACTGTGCATGAGTGAAAAGAAAGAAAATTGAATGAATTTTCAAAATTAAAATATTTATAAAATATCCACTCATAAATCAAAATCTCAACCACTCTCCCCCTTTTGTTATCATTAAAAAAGGATATAGAATTTAAAATATAGACGAAGAATGACTAACAAATACAATATCAGCTTAAGAGGAAGAACAGTTATAAATTTCAATCAATCAAACAAAAATCATAATAAACTAAGAACTGGTGGCATATTTCACATTGTAGAGAATGACGGATTTACGATGAATCTTATAAAAATGGAGAGAGTTTAAGAAAAATGAATATTTTCCAATTATTTCCAAAAGAATTTTATAAAATTGAGCAAAAAAAAAAAGAATGATGGATTTGGAATATAGTTAATGATTCAATTTAAGTGACCAAATAGAATAATCTCAAATCCCAATACCTATCAATCAACAAATCATAATACGTCATAAAATTTCAACACATTTCACAGATTAGTAAGATGGATTGATAGGCTGGTTTTTATACACCACGGAGAATTTCAGATTAATTTCAATTTATAGCACATTATTTTCCTTTTTTTTTAATTTAAGAGCACACTTACCATGCATAACCAGAGCTTGGATTTTTAAATGAGGTCAGTCGCAGCTTAAATTGTAAGTTATCTCTTAACCATGCATGACCAGAGCTTGGATTTTTAAATGAGGTTAGAGACACACTTATGTATTAATTATATATTTATCGTTTTCAGCTTTAAATAGAAAAACTCCTCGGTATATACAACCAATATGAGTGATAGAAATGTGGTAGGTACAGAAATGGACTGTGAAATAAATTTCTAAATTAATTGTATTATGAAATATGACCAACTATACCGGGATCATTGAACATTCTCAATTTCACTAATTCTGAATAATAACATAACCACAATTCCATCACAAATATTTTCAATGTTTATTCAAGATGATTTTTTTTAAAAAATATATATATATATATATTAAACTCTCGACATTAATTTAAAAAACATGATGGATGGCAGAATAATGGTAGATAAAGAAGGTGGTCGTGAAATAATCGCCAATTCAAAGATATTATAATAAATGTTCAACCCTCATGAAAATTTAAAAAAAAATCTTCTCTTATTGTGAAATATATTGCAGTCATAACTCATCAAATTTTCAAATTCTGATAATAATGTTGATGAATTATAAATACAGAACAATTTTGATATTGATTTCAATTTCTGAATGAATAGTTAATAAATAATTTAAAATTGAAAATCAATTACAAGAGGAAATTAAACAGATTTATACAAAAAAAATGGTATCTATACACGGCGATAATTCAAAAAACAGATGAGTGAAAAAACTGATACCAATTGTAGTCTCCTTTATCGAGGAATTTAATTACACCCTGATGAACTATCATGGATATCTCAGACCAAAGAAATTTAAACACAAACCCAGCCAGACAAATTTAGCACATTTATTAGAGCAGCATATAAGAACAAGTAGTTATTTGAAGAACAGTATCAGAGCAGTACAAAGACAGTTTCCAAGAGGACAAGTCAAGATGATGTTCACAAAAAAAATATTTCATGATCCCAGATTAAAAAATATACTTTATTTTAAATCATTTGAAGAAATGTGAAAGTATTAGGATTTAACGAATCAATCACACCAGGTTATATTTCAGATTCAAAATTGTGTGTGAGATTCAATAAATCAATAATTTCAAATGATTTTAAACAAACATATATATTCAAATCAAATAATTCTGAAATAACAGTGATATTTATGACCATATTTTCAAAAGAATTTTCACAAATATTCTTGTCAAGTATAAAGAATATTCAGATCATTTACATCTAATTTGAAGGAGATTCATGATCCAAAAAATTTATTTGAAATCACTTGGATCAATGTTAAGTTTTGAGATATAATGAATCAATCACACAAGATTGATAATTTCAAATTTAAGAGATGTGTGATATTCAAAATATCAAGGATTTCAAATGATTTCAAATGAATAATTTTCAACAAAAAAATGATCATGAATAAAAGATGGATTTCTAGATGTATCACTGATTCAAGACAAATCAAAAAATCCAAGCCAGTCCGAAAATTAATGAGATTATTACAACTGATAAATAGCAGAGTGCTGTAATGAGTATAATATTTTAAGTCTTTCCAAAAATGAATTAGAAGATACTCAAAACAGCAAAGGTGTGTGAAATCTCATTAATATTTCAGATCTTCAAAAATTTAGAATTCAGATTAACAGTGTTCAAACTATGATATGAATTCTTCAGCACTGTTAAGAATTCAGAAATAAACTTCAAAACAATTGCAGAAATTTACAGTTTGAATTCAAGATCTGGAAATTATTAAAACATCAGAGTTCTAATCAAATAAATCGAACTTCCAGAAGATCATGAGTACTGCAAATGGAAGTTAAGAACGTACAAGAAAAAGTACAATGATATGACAGTGACAAATTAAAAACAGAAAAGGAAAATAAACAGAAGGGACAGAAGGAGAAATAAACAAAGAAAATAAAAACAGAAAATATTTACAAAGGTGAGTTTAGAGATCATACCAGAATCCAATGTAAATCAGAATCTCGAACTCAACAAATCTTGGCCAAGGAACTGTAAAGAATACAGAAGTATAGAACATCTTGAAATCAATCTCTTTTCAGCATAGCAGTTCCTCAACCTTCACTAGTACCTAACAGTTGAGTGAATTAAGTGGTCTAACAAAATTTGTAAAACCACTCTGAAATATGTTTACCGCTTTTGGTACCCAAACCTGTTTATATAACAAACCATCAGAATTAACCTTTGTACCCTTAGGAACCCAGATCTGTTTGAAGTTAACTATATTCGTTTTATTTCCTTTTGGGATCCAGATATGTTTAAATGGTTTATTATAAAATATTTTTTCATTTTGTTTTTGTTTCAAAAATCCTTTGGAATTTTCAAAGTTCAGATTTTCAAGTCCATTCTTTTCAAAGTAGTTTAGAGGATTTTTAAAAACATTTGAATTGCGATTTTCAAAAACATTTGTTTTCCCAAATCCAAGACCATGTTTATTTGCAATAGAATTTTGGTTTTGCAACAACATATTCAACGACTTTTCACTATTAGAAAATTTAGTCAAAGTTGACTCTAGTCGTTGAATTTTGAATTTAAGATCACCGTTCTCTTTTATTAAATCTAAACAGCGGTTATCAATGATCTTCCTTTCAGCATCATATTGTTTCAAAACCAAATTTTCCGATTCAAGTGATTTAATTTTGGTTTGGGATTCAGCAATTTCAAACTCAAAATGTTTTCGACTTTCAGACTCAAATTTCTTGAAATTTTCAATCTCGTTTTCAAGTTCTTTCAAAATCGAATTCGATTTCAACAAATTTTCCTTTTCAGCAATTTCAAGTTTGGAATGAATATTATTTTTAAAAATTTCAAATTCTTTTTGCAGATGATTGTTCATACTTGATAACTCAATCTTGTTGTTTTTTAAGATCAGAATTTCATTTTCAAACTTTTGAATAATTTTATTGAGATGAACAAGATTGGTTTCCAATTTCAAACAATTTTTGCAATCAGAATTTGAAGAATTTTTAAAATATTCAAGCTGTGATTCCAAATCATCAATTTTGCTGGTCAACTCAGAATTCCTAGATTTTAGAGATTTGTTTTTAGATTTGAGTTTATCAACAGATTTAGTTAAATCAACACACATATAAACCAAATCTTCGTATGAGAAATTTTCAACTTCAGCATCCGTTGCTTCTCCATCATCTGATCCTTCTGAATTTTCATTTGTAAATCCTGTTAAACAGAATTCTGAATCTGAGTTGACATTCTGGGGTTTTGAGCTATTGTCAGATTTTCCATACTTCATATTGAGAGTATCCCAGATTTCCTGTGCAGATAAACAATGGAAGATAAGATTAAACTGTTCAGTACTAAGATAATCAAATATAATTTTCATAGCAGGGTATTGAAAGTAATATCTACACTATCAAAAATTCCAACATTTAATATTAACAGATTTTAAATAAAATTCCATTTTGGATTTCCAGTTTAAAAAATCTGTACCATCAAAAATATTTGGAATGTGACTGGACTGACTCTCTATGGACTGATAACTAGGAATCACCATTGCTCTAGAGTTAACCGAATACGTGCTCTGATACCAAGTGTTGGATCTAGATTAACCCTAGAAGGGGGTGAATAGGGTTTATCACAGTTTTTAAACTGAATTGAAAAAAAAATGACAGGATATTAAAATAATAAACAGATCACAGAATGCAGCAGAAATAAAAGTGTAGAAAATAAATCACACACAGATATACCCAGCTTCGGCAAAACCCTGCCTACTGCTGCATTCCTAAGGTTTCTACTAGGTGTTATAAACAGATCCTGCATACAAGACCATGTACACTCGCAGCACCTGCTCCTGTCCTAACCCTACGCTCAAAACCCTAGACTGACTGATGTCCCCTCGATCAGATTTCCCGAATTACAAACCCTGTAACTCGTAACCCTAGAATTTACAGACTCTAGTGGACTGCCAGTCAACACCCTGACTGGAACTCTAGAATTTTTACAGACTTCTAGAAAAACTGTTCAGAATTGTTTTGAGAAGAAAATTAAAAACAAAACAAAAATTAAATAAACAAAGAAAACCCTAGGAGTTTAAATATAAGGGGTCATCCCCTTTTAAAACTATGTTGGCCGACCCCTTTCAAAGTTGATGCACTCTCTTTGTTTTAGCCCGATCTTTTTCTTTATTTCTCTGGGTAACAAAAATGGCGGCGATACAAAGGGGATTAGGGTTTCTGAAATCCTCCTCAAATCGAGATGCTTGAATGATCGAATCTGTCTCTCTGAAGCTCAAGACATGGTAGCTTTCTCGTGCTTCGATTTGGCTTCCCTCTCTGGCACTCGATCGAAACCCTAATGAAACGTTGTATGTGAATTTAAACTTCAATTGCTCTGCCTTTTGATTTATTAATGCTTGGGTTTTCGATTTGAAATGTTGGGTTGGTTTTCGATTTGCTGTGTGTTGCCTATGATGAATTTGGTGTGTATAAATATGGGGTATATCCGAAAACCCTAAACTCTGATTTCACCGTAAAATGATTCGATCTGAATATGCGTTGGCTTCTTAAATTAACGGCTTTGATAAAATTGTTGTGAATTCCTTGTTGAACTTGACGTGCTCTTGTCCCATAAATGAATTTGAAAAATTGCCGAGATAATTTCTTGCCTAAACTTGATTTTCTGCCAACTGGAAATAGTTCATTTTCCCCTTTTAACACAATCTGATTTCTGGAAATTCATTTTGAAATTGCATTATGACATTGATTACTTTCCCTATATGATTATTTGAAAAACTGGAATTCTGGAACTGTTTTCTTGTATTCGAAACTCCTCAATTAACACTTTCCAAATATGATTTCTTGATTGAATTTTAATTTCACTCAATTCTGGAATGTAATTAAAATTTGCCAATACATTTCTTTCCATACTTCAGTGATTCCTTGAGACTCAAACTAGATTTATTCATCACACATGACTGGGCATGATCCTTTTAGCACATATATTTGGTACACTCATTTGGCACTTTAATTGTCGACCTATTTGCAATACCGACTTGAAACACCTCGGCTGAAATTCTTTATGAGATTGTGCTTTCCTGTTTGCACCCATATAACTTGTCTTGTTTAATCATTATGCATGTTGGCTTAAACTTGAGCATGTTGTTTCTCTATGTTGCTTTACCATCACCTGTACATGTTCATCGCTGTTTTGGTCATTGTTTGTACTCTAGAATGTATGACCAAAACCAATTTTGTAGCTTGCATTGATCTTCTTCCCATTTTGTCCATTTAAATACTGAAACATGTTTGTTGCTTGATTACCTGTATTGGCATGAACTTGTAGCCTTCACTGCACTTGCTCATGTGTCCACATGCATTTAGTACTCGATCACCATGCTGATCAGTTTTGTATTACTGCTTCATGATTTGCTTGTGCTCTACCACTATTCAATTTGTTGCTTGCATGCTTCCCTTGTTCACATGCACACTTGGTCTTGAATATGTGAACATGTCACCATCCTCTGTCATATGTTGTTGCCACCATGTGCTTGAACAAAGCTTCTTCTTGTACAAATACACTGCTATGATTATTTAACTATGTTGTGTAACCATCATGTTAACTTTCATCTTTGACCATGCTGTGTTTACTTATTTACCATGTCGAAATGACTTGCTGCCTTAACTTGCTGCTTAGTTGATACATGCACGAACTCTTGTGCTTGATGTTGTTTTAGTGCTCGACATTGGTTTGATTTTCATTGCTAAAACTTGTTGTGTAAACACAACCATGTATTGCTGAAATGAACACTTGTATTTGGGTTGATCTGCCATGTTTAATATCAACCTTGTTGACCATGTTGCATATATACATGCTTTTAACATACATGTACATGACTGAGTTGATCGTTCATGAACCTGACCACCTTTTGTAGCTTGCCTGTTGACCTTGTACACACTGTCTCGGCTGCTTGCAATTTTGTTTTAAAAAAAAACATGAATTTCAACTTTTCCTTGAGTCACTTGATTTTGAACTGAAGTTTGTGATCTGTCACATGTTTTCATTGCTGAGCTGATTTTCATCTTTCTTCTTTGATTTGATTGTCCCACTGATGACCGTGCACTGATTCGAGATGGTCCACGTGGCTACTCCTCAGTTGCACTCTGATTGGCGTGGCAGTACACGCGTGTATATTTATACACGTGTGTATATGCAGCCAACAGACAAGATTTCCTGTCCTTGTACTATATACAAACTGTCTGTCTAGACACAAATGTATCAGATCAAGTCACGAAAAAATGATGAGAAACACACCAGAAATCTGAGGAAAATAAAATTTTAAAAATAAAATTTATATTTGCATGTATACAGTTTTATTTCTATTGCAATGTACTGTGTGTGTGTTTCATGTGACAGGTAAGCATGAAGATGACTAGACTGACAGTGAAGTGCTGTGAAGACTGAAGACAGAAGACTAAGATATAGTGTCAGTGAATGTAAATGTATTAGTGATTGTATATGTAGATGAAAATGTCAAATTAGTGATTGCATATAATTATGAGATGTATAGACAGTGTTATAGTGAGGAGCTGTGTAACAACAGAATTGTACTGATGTTTGTAAACAAATTTGTTTGAAATAAAATATTATTTTATTGTTGTCAAACAAACTTGTCTATCGTATTCAGTTTATTTACACAAGTACAATCTCATGTTGAAATATCTGTGAATGTGTACAAATAGTGGAGTCATATAATTTGTACTGTTTGAATGTTGAAATACAATATTTTATTTAAATAAAATACTGTGTGAATATATGAAATTGTGTACAGTCATATTCTATTTAAATATAAATATTATATTCATGTCTGTGATACATATATGAAACAGTACAGTAACAAACACATTTATAATAAAAATATATTTGGTTGTTATCATCAAACAAAAATCATATAATTGTGTATACAACACCGTTATATACAACAATTCCGAACCTCGGAATAATCCTCCCTTAACCATAACATATCATTTCCTCACTTCTCAGTTTCCCGTTTCAAATTTCAAATATTAGATAAATATTTAGTTAAGCTATCATATTCACTTAAAACTCCTTTTATAACTTTGTTATAAAACTCTGTTTTACTATACAGCCCATTAACTCCTTTCTTACTTCAAGTTGATTTCACTTCAACTTTGATCACTTTTCATAATGAATTTCATTTAAATAACAAATTCTTAAATTATCATTAATTAACTTAATAAATTACCACACCGTTAACTATCCTACAATTAGTTAACTTATTTATTCACTAAATAAATGATCAATCTATTTTTAAAAAAACTTATTTAAAATAATATTTGTTAAACCATTTCGTTAGTCTAATTCCAAACAAACTGATTTAAAAATCGATCTTAGTTCAAACGGTTGGCTTAGTTAACTCTCAAAACGCGGTTATTTCGTTAACCGATTCCAATTAATTCCTTCTTTAAATTAATTAATAATATAATTAATTTAAATAATTCCACTTAATTATTTTAGAAACAATTATTCAAAATCTTAACTGCTAGGTTAATTTCTATTTGCTGCTTATAAATCTTCTTTAATATAAGAATGTATTTCATAAAATCGCTTACGAACTAAATAAATAAATAATATTTATTTCCTTTAAATCACTTTTATTTAAAATAATATATTCCAAAGTCTATCTACAGTTATAAAATAAATTATATAACTCCATTTCATCGATTTATATAACTGTAAATCGATATTATAAAAAACGGTTGATTTACAGGTCGTATACTGCCAATTACTCAGCCAATATTACCCATTGGTTTAAGCAAAATAAAATGTGGGGTTTCAGGTCAATGTCAACAACCAAATCGATCATCTGATCAGAAAACAATTCATATAATAATGGGTTTCATAGCAGTTAATAACGACAACACAATCATAACAATTCAAACAATTCGTTAAACACGTTTATTTTATAAACGTGACAAATAAAGTAAGTTACCTTAATTGGAATCAATCGTTAAATAACGATTTGGTTTTGCTGAAATTAAACACCGTTTAATTTCATCAGTGCAATCAATATAAGAATATATATAACAGTCAGTAAATCATTGGCAACCATAGCAATTCACTAGCAACCATAGCATGCAATTATAAAACCCCAACTTATATAAAATATAAATGGGAAGAAAACTGAGTGAGTTTAACTCACCTTGATTTAAATTCCATTGTTCGCGGCTTGTTTTAATTAAATTAAACATTTGTTTAATTTAATTAAAAATTCCATTTGATGCCAATCCCGTCCACTTCTGTCCCATGATGTAGTACTCGTTGAGACAAGTTCAATGTCTCTTGAACTGCCAAATTCTGCTTACATATGAATGAGTTATAACTTTTATAAGTTATACGATTAAATTGTAAAGTAATTATTTCCTAATTATGATTTTAAAGTTAACTAATTACATTTGTTATCAGGCTGCCTATAATCACTTCACTACTGCTAATTTCTACGCATCAAGCCCCCTGCATCAATTCACGGTTTAAGTTACTTCCAGTTCCAATCATAACAATTTATTTTCCAAATGGGTTTTAATATTATACTAATTACTAAAAAGTTAATTACTGTGAAATAATAACAGTCGAATACTTTGGGTAATTAAAGACCAAGTCTGACTGTTCCTTCGTTATCCCTTTTTACTCTCGTTCTCTTTGCTTGCAAATATAGTCAGGCCTTTTTATTCCTTCAAATTTTTCCGATCCTGTTCCACTAGATAAAATACTTAATTAGTTTCTAAATCTGTCCTTATAAAAAAAATCTATAAAACTTAATTAATTTGTTTGTAAAAGCTTAACCGATCTTTTTCCACTTCTCTCAGGCTTGAAATCACAAAGCCACTTTTTCCTTCGTTCTCGTTCTATTCGAATTGAACTTCCATTGAATTTCCACATGTTATTCCTCATAGCTTTTTTCCTCCCTTCTCTACTCGTTCAGGAACCATCAGGCCATCATGCACCCTGTTATCCAAACCACAAATCCACGTTTAATAAATAAGTCTGTTATGGTAATGGTAAATTTACCAGTACCATACCAATACCAAGTAATTGGTAAAAAAAATTGAGCCACTTTGGTTTACCAATGTTATCGGTATGGTAACGGTAAATTTACCATTGTTAATGGTAAATATAACGGTAAAGAAAAGTTAAAACCAGTGGTAACGGTAAATTTACTAATCATATTAAATTTATTTTTCACTATTAGATCAAACCTTAACCATAGACACTTTTAACGATACGTCGTGGTTTTTAAGAAGATTTTGTAGTATTATTTATGATGATGATTCTTTTTAAGTTTTGTTAGGCTCAAAGTTTGAGATTATAAATGTTATTATCTCATATTATTGTAATAAGTTGTGATGGATTAAGAATTACTTAGATGTTAACTAAAACATGCCGTATACTAATATAAATATCATAGAGTAATAACAAAAAAATAAGATAATTGCTTTTTTTTTTCCAAATTTTAGTGCAACAAAATTTGAATGTTTGTTATACTGGTAAATTTGTCATTACCAGTCAACGATATACCAGTTTATCGGTATACCAATGAATATTTTACCATTGGTAAGGGAAAACTATCGGTAGCTATTTTTGACTTACCAGTAGTACTGGTACGGTAATGGTTCTCATGTATCGGTAGCGGTAACCATTACCATAACAGCCCTATAATCAATAGCCCTTTTTTTATACAAATACCCCTAACTAATCCTTAATATAATTTAATTATATTTAAAACAAAATGGTCGGTAGTTTAATTTTTCCTTCCTTAATTTAGTTTATACTTAAACTAATTACTTGAATTAATCATTAGCAGGCTCTCAATCCACTTTGTTTCTCTTTTTCATTTGTTATTGAAGTACCATCGATAAAGTTGCATCATTTCACGTTATAGAACATAGGAGTTTAATAATAACCTTTCAATTAAAACTATAATTACCTTACTTATTAAATTCTAAATAACTGATTACTCTTGGTTACAGGAAAACGGGTCGACCCCCATTTTAGTTCATTCTCATTCGCATTGGTTCCTGTTCAAATAAAATAGCCTAATATAAGATATGCGATTGAAATAAATAATTTGTTTAAATCAAGTTTAACTAAAATTAATTACACTATTAACACGACCTACCTTCATTTCCATCGTTCTCTTTCAATACCCAGTTTTAGGCTTTCACCGATTTCAAAAATCAACAGCCGCATGCCTTATGAGTTCACCAGAGTTCGATCGCGGACCATCATTCCATCCTCCTACGTATGGCGCACCCTTCCCCTATGGTTTGAGCATCCATCGACGCTCATGTCTCAACAATTTAAACCAATACTGTGCGCCCCTTTAACCTCTACCGCAACCTGATGGAGTCACCGTGACAGCAGCGCCTCCAGCTATGGGAAGCCAGTCCCAAGCCGATCAATTTCCGTTCTGGACTTATCGTCTATCTCATCCTGAGCAATGAGTTCGACGGTGATCATTGTGGTGGAGCGTTAGCCGTCTGTTTCTCTGTATGGGGTGTTGAGATTTTGGTCAAAGGAATTTGGAATATATTTAATTTTATATGGTATGTATTTGATTTTCAGATCTCGTTTTTGTTTTGGTCACAGAATAGAAATGAGGATGCCAAATTTAAAGAGGAAGACAACTTAGCAGGCACGACTTTGAAAAGCTTGGTACGCACGAAATTGAAATGGCGTGGAATGCACGCTGTTTAAAGGGTATAGGTAAAGGCTCCTTTTTTCCCTATGAAGATTTTTTTTTCCCTGATACAGTTTTGCGGAGATTGTTTTGAGAATTAAATCGAAAATTTCAAGGTATTTTGTGCTGAAACTTGTATAATATTTCCCAAGATTGTCTACATATCCTTTGAAAATGATGTGTTCACATTTTTGTCGAGACTTGGTAAATGATAGCATATTTGAAATTCGACAATAATATAACGAACCCAATTGAACTGACTCCATTGAAATTCGCGACTGTTTTCAAAATTGGTTATTTTAAACAGGATTATATTAATATAAGATTCATATTTCCGTCAAGTCAACATTAACTGAATATTTTAATACTCTCTCAACCTCTCATAATATTCCAATAACACATATATCCATTCAGAAATCATTTTGATTAGATTCAAGGCTAAAACGATATTTAATTATACTAAAGCCCGTTTTATTTTATTAAATAAAACGTAAAAATTTATAAACGCTTCCCTAGCGACTATTTTAAAGTTTGATTTAGCCATAACTAATGGTGTATAACACGAAACCTGGATTTTTCTCTTTCATACGGAAATCATTGCCAATACGATTCCAATGTTACTTGTTTCACAGAAATCCGACTTATATCAGACTCTGTATATCCAATTGAAGTTCAAAACTCCATATTACGAACTGCAGCGCCATTTCGAGCTCGTTTTATTTTTAAATAAATATATATCGTTCAAACTTCGTTTTAAATACGAATAAAATATTTAAAATAAATAAATTAAATTAAATATTCGACTGCTAAAAATATGGGTCGTCACATTCTTCCCCCCTTAAAATAATTTCGTCCTCGAAATTGCTAAGGTAAGAAAGAATGTTACAAATCTGGTTAATTTCCAATCTAATTTATTTTAAGTTGAAAACCATTTCAATATCGTATATAAATATTTTCAAAATTATCGATAAATTCCAGGAAAAATTCGGCAGAGTCTCCCCTGCACGGAGCGACATCTGCGATATCGCAGGAACAAATAATATGTATATATCGACCCACACGGTCGGAAAACAAAAATCAAACCCCAAAATTTCATATTTTCGCGTGCGCGTACCTTTACGAGTGCTATGAGCATAATTGCTTATCGTATATGTGATTTACTCAACCAATATCAGTCTGCCTATCCCTCTGGCACCTGTACTTAACTCAATTCATAGATGAGTAATAAACAGATGAAGTTCTTAAGTAATATTTCACTAATCCACAAGTATAACTATCCAAATTTCAAAATCAAACAGATGGCATCACTTCATTCTAATAAGTATATGTGAATACTGGGGATAGTCATTTAGTTTTAATACATGGAAGATTCCATTCCAATTTATAATATTGGAGCTTAGTTTTCAAACTTCATTAAACCATTTAATGAATTCCATTCAACCAACTTATCATCCAATAACAAACAATTCACAATTAACAATCAATACACAACCAATCAACCAAATCAATTGAATTCACATTCAATATTAACATTTATTTTGGTTTCACATATTTGATTATTATTCATTCATTAAATTTTTAATTTCCAATTCTGTTTTATTAAATTATCTCAATTTCAATATCATTATTAATTTAACTATACTTAACCAGGTTAAGTTTCAATTCAAATTTCCAATCGAATTTGAATTCTATTCAAATCGATCAAACACACCAGTATCTCAATAATTTGATAAAATTATTTATTTTCTATACAAAAATATAATTTAGGTAAAATTATTTCATTTACCCTCTTTACAAAACAATATTGTATCCATTGACAGTTCAATGCTTCTCAACACTTGAACCCATCAACAAACACAATGCAAAACACTTGTATATAAAATCTACAAATACGCTCTCATATATTTACACTCAATCTCGATCTAGGGTATTACTGACCCTGTCTCTATCGAGTTGCACCACAGAGCCAAGGTTATTACTAAACCAATAGCTCTGATACCACTGTAACGACCCAGGGATTTTCAGCTTGAAAATCGACATAAATACCTTTACTGTAACTCATGTCGACCTTCCAAACACCGAATACACTGGAACGTTATTAGAAAGAATTTAGAGGGTGAGATAAGAAAGAAAGAAATATCAGAATAGAAGAAGAAGAAGAAACAACACAACACAGAGTCTCACATCGCAGCGGAACAAAATATAATACAGAAATAAAACTTTATTGAGAGCTTTAAAAATACTTACAATATCAGAGTACATCACACACTGGGATAGTTATAATAACCTGTTCCCATATACAACACACAGCGGAATAGTAGCTATATAATATCATATGCCTGAACATCTCCAGCTCGTCTTTGGACTTCACAGCATTCGATAACCTGAACCTATACACCCCGGGCTAACCAGAGCATTTACAAAACACCGGGTCAGTTTGGTGAACCCGAATGAGTAAAACTCGCACAGTATTAAGGGTATCACACAACTTGATTTTAAAGTCAAAATCTTTTAGAAAGAAAAAGATAATCGTAAAACCAAATCCACACATAAACATGGATGGTTTTTACCTTACGATAACCCAAACCGTTTTTGAAATCAATATCTTTTCTGATATTATAATAATGTCTAAATACAAGTAAATAACAATCTAGTGGAACGCTTGCATCTCACGCTCCACATATATATTATACAAACAAAACCGCGGGCGCTTATTGGAGATTGGATTCTGACCTTGACAAGGTATGGGACCACCTGCCGATAGTGTATCTCTAGAGGCGAATACACTGGGTTCAACAAGAACGTCTTGCAACCCGGCCCACACATGACCGACCACTCATTTCGCTTGAGTGTATCGAATGTATATCACCAACGGTTGGGCTCAAACCACCGTTTCCCGAAAAGGGACAGCATCGAAATATAGATTAAAGAAGCAAAGGAATTTCTCTAGATAGGTGATTATACACCCTAATGGGAGCGACCCACATAGCCATGCTGCCTGCCCGCCCGATTTTTGTCATTTCCCGGTTGATGAGGCTTGAGGCCAGAATTTTCCTTTGAACATCTGGTCATGATTCACTTTGAATGCCACATCGTCAGATCCGCCAGATATCACTAATTGACGTCCACAAAAATGCTCTAGCAGTTAAGCTAAGAGAACGGCCATTCGCCGCCAACCACTATCGCACGTTTGAAGAAATCAACGTACGTGACCCTTTGGAAATACTTTGTCAGACATCCGTCCATACAAGTCATCCAAGAACAGGATGAACCGAAGTTACTCTCCTACTGCATCTCATATAGGAATCACCCAATGGATCAGTAGCGAGAAGTCCTTGCAACCCGTAGATTCCAACCACGACAGAACCACAGTTTATCTCTGGGAGCTCACCAAAGATTCTTAGCGGTCCTTCCGCTTATGAAGATCTACGGTCTTCACTTCTTCATCTCAATCATCTTCTGATATCTTCATATAATTTGTTTGCCAGAATGGTTTTCGAATATAAATTCGATCCCGGTCTTTCCGTACCCACAATCGTATTGGACAGATTTGATAGTCAGTGTTTTAACTATCGGAATAACAGTGATTCAATCATGTAAATCCAATGGGTTCACTGGTTCAGTATCCAGCATCAATTGGCCCTTTGATTAAGCATCTATTAATTATAATCCTCTAATCTTTGGAGTTTATCTTTTGCTTCTTATTATAAATAAGAATTTTCTTAAAATCATTTCATTCGTTGATAACTTTTCGAATACGGTTTCCAATGTACTTTACGGAAATCATAACTTATGTTTCCTCTCGACTCCTCTCGTTTATAAACTAATACCATTCTTGGATAGTCGTGAAGTCGATCAAGTTGGGGCATTTTGTTTACCTCTCAGACCTTGACCAACAACATTCATATCATCAGAATAGATAGAAGTTTATTAACAACACGTTTTCCTTTTTAAGCCCTATTTAAATCTCAACAATGTTTATTTAATTAATTACTAAATAAACTATTATTTAACTTCTCAATTAATCTTCAATAATCCTTTCTAGAATCCTTTATAATATTCTTCAACATCTCTTTAAAAATATTCTTTAATCTGTTTGCAACGACAATACTATATTGGTATAATTCTAATATAAATATCTTTTCAAGTCTTATATAAATATTTTTGTAAATCTTACCTTTATATCTTTTATAATTCTTATATTGACATCTCGTACGAATCTTTATATTCATTTGGAACAAAACAATTCCACTTACCATCTGTAACAAACGTTATAGATTGCGTTAAAAGACCTTTTACCCCCCCTTTTTTTACTCTTTTCAAATCATTGCGGCAGCTTATGCGCTGTTGAAAATCCTATAGTAATCTTTCAAAGGATATGCAATTATAACTCAAATAGTTTAATTTATTAATTGTAACAATTGTTACACATTCATTCTTCAAAATCCTTACCTCATTGCAAATCCCATTTATAATTTGTCATTGACAACTAATATTTCGATTACATCTAACCATTAACTCTCATTTACAAAATCGTTGTAAATCATTTACGACAACATATTCGTTGTCATTTCCAAAACATTTTACTTAACGTATACTCTCGCCTTTGAATAAATTTTACTTCGTTAACCATTCAGAGCTTCGGAATATCACATTCCGAACCTCGGAATAATCCTCCCTTAACCATAACATATTATTTCCCCACTTCTCTGTTTCCCTTTTCAAATTTCAAATATTAGATAAATATTTAGTTAAGCTATCATATTCACTTAAAACTCCTTTTATAACTTTGTTATAAAACTATGTTTTACTATACAGCCCATTAACTCCTTTCTTACTTCAAGTCGATTTCACTTCAACTTTGATCACTTTTCATAATGAATTCATTTAAATAACAAATTCTTAAATTATCATTAATTAACTTAATAAATTACCACACCGTTAACTATCCTACAATTAGTTAACTTATTTATTCACTAAATAAATGATCAATCTATTTTTAAAAAAAATTTATTTAAAATAATATTTGTTAAACCATTTCGTTAGTCTAATTCCAAACAAACTGATTTAAAAATCAATCTTAGTTCAAACGGTTGGCTTAGTCAACTCTCAAAATGCGGTTATTTCGTTAACCGATTCCAATTAATTCCTTCTTTAAATTAATTAATAATATAATTAATTTAAATAATTCCATTTAATTATTTTAGAAAAAATTATTCAAAATCTTAACTGCTAGGTTAATTTCTAGTCGTTGCTTATAAATCTTCTTTAACATAAGAATGTATTTCATAAAATCGCTTACAAACTAAATAAATAATATTTATTTCCTTTAAATCACTTTTATTTAAAATAATATATTCCAAAGTCTATCTACAGTTATAAAATAAATTATATAACTCCATTTCATCGATTTATATAACTGTAAATCGATATTATCAAAAACGGTTGATTTACAGGCCGTATACTACCAATTACTCAGCCAATATTACCTATTGGTTTAAGCAAAACAAAATGTGGGGTTTCAGGTCAATGTCAGCAACCAAATCGACCATCTGATCAGAAAATAATTCATATAATAATGGGTTTCATAGCAGTTAATAACGACAACACAATCATAACAATTCAAACAATTCGTTAAACACGTTTATTTTATAAACGTGACAAATA
The DNA here is from genome assembly GCA_030737875.1 of Allium sativum. Lineage (NCBI taxonomy): Eukaryota > Viridiplantae > Streptophyta > Magnoliopsida > Asparagales > Amaryllidaceae > Allium > Allium sativum. The sequence continues at coordinate 747,243,721 of CM060921.1, forward strand.
AGGTAAGTTACCTTAATTGGGATCAATCGTTAAATAACGATTTGGTTTTACTGAAATTAAACACCGTTTAATTTCATCAGTGCAATCAATATAAGAATATATATAACAGTCAGTGAATCATTGGCAACCATAGCAATTCACTAGCAACCATAGCACGCAATTATAAAACCCCAATTTATATAAAATATAAATGGGAAGAAAACTGAGTGAGTTTAACTCACCTTGATTTAAATTCCATTGTTCACGGCTTGTTTTAATTAAATTAAACAGTTGTTTAATTTAATTAAAAATTTCAGTTGATGCCAATCCCGTCCACTTCTGTCCCATGATGTAGTACTCATTGAGATAAGTTCAATGTCTCTTGAACTGCCAAATTCTGCTTACATATGAATGAGTTAAAACTTTTATAATTATACGATTAAATTGTAAAGTAATTATTTCCTAATTATGATTTTAAAGTTAACTAATTACATTTGTAATCAGGCCACCTATAATCACTACACTACTGCTAATTTCTGCGCATCAAGCCCCCTGCATCAATTCACGGTTTAAGTTACTTCCAGTTCCAATCATAACAATTTATTTTCCAAATGGGTTTTAATATTATACTAATTACTAAAAAGTTAATTACTGTGAAATATTAACAGTCGAATACTTTGGGTAATTAAAGACCAAGTCTGACTGTTCCTTCGTTATCCCTTTTTACTCTCGTTCTCTTTGCTTGCAAATATAGTCAGGCCCTTTTATTCCTTCAAATTTTTCCGATCCTGTTCCACTAGATAAAATACTTAATTAGTTTCTAAATCTGTCCTTATAAAAAAAAATCTGTAAAACTTAATTACTTTGTTTGTAAAAGCTTAACCGATCTTTTTCCACTTCTCTCAGGCTTGAAATCACAAAGCCACTATTTCCTTCATTCTCGTTCTATTCGAATTGAACTTCCATTGAATTTCCACATGTTATTCCTCACAGCTTTTTTCCTCCCTTCTGTACTCGTTCAGGAACCATCAGGCCATCATGTACCCTGTTATCCAAACCACAAATCCACGTTTAATCAATAGCCCTTTTTTATACAAATACCCCTAACTAATCCTTAATATAATTTAATTATATTTAAAACAAAATGGTCGATAGTTTAATTTTTCCTTCCTTAATTTAGTTTATACTTAAACTAATTACTTGAATTAATCATTAGCAGGCTCTCAATCCACTTTGTTTCTCTTTTTCATTTGTTATTGAAGTACCATCGATAAAGTTGCATCATTTCACGTTATAGAACATAGGAGTTTAATAATAACCTTTTAATTAAAACTATAATTACCTTACTTATTAAATTCTAAATAACTGATTACTCTTGGTTACAGGAAAACGGGTCGACCCCCATTTTACTTCATTCTCGTTCGCATTGGTTCCTGTTCAAATCAAATAGCCTAATATAAGATATGCGATTGAAATAAATAATGGCAAATTCTATTCAAACACCGCAAATTGCTTTACCTACACCTTGGGATTTTAAATAAAATTTCAGACCAAAATGACCTTATTAAAAAAGAATCAATATTAAAGAATGAAAATATATACAATTCTACCTTGTTTGCATTATGTATACTCAATATAATTTCTCTTGTAAAGTTAGTATATTATAAATTAATTTATATCACCGGTTAAATTAATTTTATATTTCTTTTGATGATTAAAATATATTCATATCGTTACAAGCAGCATTTATATACAGTCAATTTTAATTGTTTTCACTTTATTTAAATATAAAAATTTAAATTTAAAACTAACTACTAAAATTAATGTTGTACAACGTACTAAATTCTTCAATCTTTCATTCAAATCTAATCATGTTTAAATTTAAAACCAAAATTTAACTAGTTTAACTTTCTAATATTAAAAAAAAATAAGTTATAATTTCCATTATCAAAAATTAAAACTGATTTAAAAATAAAAAAATCAAATAATTTAAGAAACTAGTGTTAAAATAAAAGTTTTTTTTAATTTTAGGTAAATTTATTGCAATGAATTCCTAGTTTTATGTAATTTAGTTTTAAGGTTAAAGATAGGAAAGGTGATAAAAATATGAAAGGGTAATTTTGTGAAAGATATGGTGTACGAAAAGAAATTTTTGGTGTTTGCTATTTTATTTCATTTGATGGTGTATATTAAGAAATTATAGGTGTATGAATAGAATTAACCATAAATAATTTGTTTAAATTAAGTTTAACTAAAATTAATTACACTATTAACACGGCCTACCTTCGTTTCCATCGTTCTCTTTCAATACCCAGTTTCAGGCTTTCACCGATTTCAAAAATCAACAACCGCATGCCTCATGAGCTCACCAGAGTTCGATCGCGGACCATCATTCCATCCTCCTACGTACAGTGCACCCTTCCCCTATGGTTTGAGCATCCATCGACGTTCATGTCTCAACAATTTAAACCAATAGTGTGCGCCCCTTTAACCTCTGCCGCAGCCTGATGGAGTCACCGTGACCGCAGCGCCTCCAGCTATGGGAAGCCAGTCCCAAGCCGATCAATTTCCGTTCTGGACTTATCATCTATCTCAGCCTGAGCAACGAGTTCGACGGTGATCATTGTGGTGGAGCGTTGGCCGTCTGTTTCGCTGTATGGGGTGTTGAGATTTTGGTCAAAGGAATTTGGAATATATTTAATTTTATATGGTATGTATTTGATTTTCAGATCTCGTTTTTGTTTTTGTCACAAAATAGAAAAGAGGATGCCAAATTTAAAGAGGAAGACAGCTTAGCAGGCACGTCTTTGAAAAGCTTGGTACGCACGAAATTGAAATGGCGTGGAATGCACGCTGTTTAAAGCGTATAGGTAAAGGCTCCTTTTTTCTCCATGAAGATTTCTTTTCGCTGATATAGTTTTGCGGAGAGTGTTTTGAGAATTAAATCGAAAATTTCAAGGTATTTTGTGCTGAAACTTGTATAATATTTCCGAAGATTGTCTACATATCCTTTGAAAATGATGTGTACACATTTTTGTCGAGACTTGGTCAATGATAGCATATTTGAAATTCGACAATAATATAACGAACCCAATTGAACTGACTCCGTTGAAATTCGCGACTGTTTTCAAAATTGGTTATTTTAAACTGGATTATATTAATATAAGATTCATATTTCCGTCAAATCAACATTAACCGAATATTTTAATATTCTCTCAACCTCTCATAATATTCCAATAACACATATATCCATTCAGAAATCATTTTGATCAGATTCAAGGCTAAAACGATATTTAATTATACTAAAACCCGTTTTATTTTATTAAATAAAACGTAAAAATTTATAAGCGCTTCCCTAGCGACTATTTTAAAGTTTGATTTAGCCATAACTAACGGTGTATAACACGAAACCTGGATTTTTCTCTTTCATCGGAAATCATTGCCAATACGATTCCAACGTTACTTGTTTCACATAAATCCAACTTATATGAGACTCTGTATATCCAATTGAAGTTCAAAACTCCATATTATGAACTGCAGCGCCATTTCGAGCTCGTTTTATTTTTAAATAAATATATATCGTTCAAACTTCGTTTTAAATACGAATAAAATATTTAAAATAAATAAATTAAATTAAATATTCGACTGCTAAAAATACGGGTCGTTACAGTGGAGCTTGATTTTGGACTTCTTTTTGAAGATTTCTTGGACCGCTGAAGTAAAGTTCAGCTTCTCTTTATTTATGGCTATTTTTGATGTTGGGGATTATGTCTTTCAGTTTATGTACTTTATTTTATCAAGATGGATATGATGTACTTGGCTTTGGTTTTATGGGTTTGATGATGTAACCAAACATATTTACCTTCTACTGCAATAAATGAAGTTTTAAATTTTCAAGTACTGCTTTATATCTGTCTTGTTGTGATTCTCTGTTCTATATTCACTTAAAATGCTCCATGGAAGTTAATGCATTTTCTTTGTGAGTGACATTAATGTATGTGGAGTGTTACAGAAGTGAGGGTTTTATGGAGGAAAAGATATTATATAATGGAAAATTTTAATTTTTTTATTATTTTCCTTAGTTGGCGCTGTCTCCAATCGACAGTTATCAATGCCGCGGCAACACACGAACTCTGTTGGCGATGAAAATTGACATGCTGCTATGTCTTGACGATACAGTTCTAATAAAACTAGTTTCGTCGATTTTCGAGTCCATTAGCCCAAAAAATTCTTTTTTTGGCCTAAATGGCTGTTCAATTCACAATTTATCCCGTACGGCCACATATAGACTCCAAAAATTATGAAAATTGGAATCTAGCAGTAATTTAACATTCCGGATCCAACAAAAGTGGTTTCGTCGAAAACGGTGGTCGTTTGCAAAATGGCTATTTTTAAGGGCTTTATATATATATATATATATATATATATATATATATAAATTCCACATTGACTTTTTTGAAATTTAAACTGGACGTAACTTTAAATCTATAAAGTGAAATATCAGTTTCTTACATTCGTTTGAAAGATATTATTAATCAGATTCAAATATTTCTTATTTCGTCCAATTCTGAATTAAAACGAATTCTGTATATTCATTTGAAATCGAATTTTCAAACTACCGCGCCATTTCAGGCTCATTTTATATTTAAAATAAATTTTACACGTTCGAACTTCGATTAAAATAAATTTTTAATCGTTATTATTTAAAATAAATCATTTTAAATTATCAAAATCTGTTAAAATTACCAAACTAAATTTTTTAAATTAGTTCTGATCTTCTAGGTTATTACAATTTCATCCACTTAAAATCTTTGTTTCCTCGAAAAGGAACGGAGCTGAAAGTTGTTTAACTAATCAACTCAACTTTCATTCTGGCTTTCATTCTTCAACTTTTCTGTTTCTAAGAATTTTCAAATTTTTCAAAAATTTGGCTAATACCTTAAATTTTCGAATTTTTTTGCCATAAACTCCTTTGTACCGGGAGCGTCGGGAAAATCCCCAAATCGCCACATAGGCCCTCTCATCTCAAAAAGAAAAAGAAATAGCCAAGCGGCTAGCCAATCGGCTCATAAAATCATCCAAACCCAATAAATTAGTAAACATGTACCTATTTGTCAGGCATACGATTCTATTCCTCTGCTCTAGCCTCCTTGCAATGACCTGTTCACACATATATATGTACATGCATGCAATTTTTCCAGACAATTTGCAATTCAGTTCAAATTTGACTAAATTTAACTTTCATTCACATGTTGGTTTAACAATTTGATTAGTCAAACTTATAATCAAACAACACAACTAGCAATCAACTAGTTGTTTAACGTTTCAAACACATAACTTTAATACATAGTCAAAAATCATATTTTTGATGCCAATTCACAACAATAAACCCTATCTAGTTTTGGTTCTTACACTAGTCAATTGGAAATATATAGATATCCCACTTTCGAAACTCGAACATAAATGCTGATGATAACCGATTAATCACCAGGATCATATCCGGGCGACTAGAATGTGATTCTATATCCATCCAGTATATTAAAACTTCGAATATACTTTTGTAAGGCGTATATGCAAAATCTTTATATACTCAATGGTCCAAATTCAATATAAAATAAATATTCAACTACGTACAAATGGTTTAATTTTTCAAAACAAAGTTTGTTTTCATTTTTATTTTAAAACACTACTCTTCACACTCGTTCTAGGATACTACCGATCCCATCTCTAACGAGTCATTCCTTGTTGGATATTACTAATCCAATCTTTGATGAATTCTTTCGTTCAGTTCTAATATGTCTTGTTCTCGAGCTCTGTAAACCAAAGCTCTGATACCAACTGTAATAACCTGAACTTCCCCGGTCTCCGAAGAGAAGAGAAAGAATGGATTGTCTAGGAACACGAGAAATCAGAACACAAATAGAAAAACATTTCATTGCTTATTACAAAAATTTACATCAAAGTACAAGAATATAATAGAGTATGAATAAGTATTACACATTTGATAAACAACAGAGATTTAAATCATATTTAAATACATCGCAGCGGATCCTGTGAATATAATATCTGCAAAACCCAACTACTAGCTGCCCATGTGGAAAATAAAGGCACCCAGAGTTTAGGTAAAAACAGTAAACTCCAGGTCAGTCATGTGACTGGTGTGAGAACTAAAACAGTTATTAATTTGATTCTTAAAGTTCGAAAAATCAAGGGACCACGCCGTATAACACGGAACAGGTTTTAACCATAAGAATACCTATGCATTAAACAAACAGCGCAATGCTAATTAATGAAAATGAAGCTATTATAAGACCCAGGTCCCATCACACAATGCAACACAAGCCGGAAGAAAGGGTTTTACCTTATAATAGCCAAATAACGCTTGATAAGTGAAATTTAATATTTTATTATTACTATAAGTGTTAAATATAAATGTATCAATCATAAGCGGCATAAGTGCCCTATACCACTATGTCGCCATACTAGGCTCTACAAATAAAACCGAAATGTCACGTATTGGAAATTGGATTTCCATCATGAGTCGAGGCAAGGGATGTACTCCTCGCCAGCTTCGATACACTCTAGCAAGTGCCTCAGGGTCACACACAGCGATCCCTTGGATCGTCCAAGGCCGGTCAACACATAGCGGATTAATTATACCTGAAAACACGTTCCCAGTCCTATAGGACCTATCCATTGGCTCTGTAGAGACCGATATATCTGAGGCGCCTAGCATTCCAACAACCACACAGGTAAAAATAATATAAATGTCAGGGCTTGTAAACGCTGACACCACCCATAGCTAGAAAGAAACGTCATGTTCTCCTTGGGTCCCTTATCCCGTTTTTGACTCATACCGAGGTGTGAGGCTCGCGAATTAACGCTATACACAAAGCTAGGTCATTTAAGGTCGTGCTTTGATAATCAACCACGAGACTCTGCTTTTCAACAGAAGCCTTGATCATCTTCCACTTAGGAATGCCACACAGGCAATTCACTCCATACGACTGATGTCTATCGATATATAACCTCTGGGCTCGCACGTCTCAGAGAAGGGCGTTAATCAAGAGAATAAATTCTCCGTCGCCAAATAGATATACATTTAATAGAAATCAATCAACATAGAATAATGTCCAATGTTAGATACACAGTCCATTTACAAGTACGTTCTGGGTCTGAACGAAACCGGAGGCACCTTATTCCCCGTCCCATATGTCCAATACAGGAGAGAGGCCCTCGCATATCCGTCGATCTCCAAGTACGTCTGGACGATCACCACTTATTACCTTTTCTTAGGTGTACTGCCCAATCAAGACATCAGTAATAATCCAAACGATGTGAAGACCTCCGGTCTTCAACTACCGTCTTCATCGTCGACTTATCCTCGAATCAGTTATTCAGAATGGGTATAAACCCGGCCTTTCCGAATAACTCGCGTATATTATAAATAAGTGCTACACAAACACAACATACGCCTCATTCCAATCCAGAATATTCTTTTATACAAATATTCACTTTTTTAGGTAAATGTTCCATTAATTTTATCAAAGATAAATTCTTTTAAATTTATTCTTTAATCTTCCTTTGAATATCAATTCAAAGCATATTCAGGTTTTCCAAACTAGTCAGGATTAGCTAACTACACCGAAGTAATCATTTATTTTATTTCCCAATCCCAACCTATTCATCCCATCGAGCAAAACTGGTAATACTCTATATCTAACACCACGGTGTTATCGGTAAATATTAATTACCATTTCACGTTCGAATCTAATTAAAGATTCATTAAAACTCAACTTAGTTTTAATCTTCCAAAAATCAATATTAATGATTATTCAAACCTAAGAAATTAATCTTATATTTAACTGGGTTAAAGAACCAATGTCATTTAAAACACCATTCATTATAAACCCAAAATCACATTCCATCTTTTTCCAATTACAAAACATAACTGGAAATTCTAATAATCTTAATTAAAAGATTTATTCTTTTCACACGAAGTTTAAGAACCGTGTTACTAAAGACACCATTCCATCAGTCTCTAACCGTAAATTAGTAAGAGAACAATTCCCTAAGTATTAATCCCGAAGTCCGAAACCAACATCAGATCACTACCCATGAAACCATTCAACTTAGCTAATCTCTAGTTAGTTTCTAATTTTCTTAACTCCACTGGGTTGAAGAACAGTATTTTTATAGATACAATTCACGACAAACCCAAAACTTAATTTGATGCTGATATAAGGCTCTAAATTGAAAATATATTGGCTTATATTCAATATCAAATTCTGAAATCAACAAATATCGTATTGGGAGTAACAATATATATATATATATATATATATATATATATCTTCCAAATTCCTCTACAATATCCGTATAATCACGGAAACCAATATCGAAATATTCCGATGGTAATTTCGATTCAAATCCATTCCAATTCATATATTGGAAAATTCTGGTTATATTAAAACCATTTCAAATCCAATTTATTTATTTAAAAATATTGGATTATAATTCGATTTCATAACTAGTTCATTTCGATAAAAATATGAAATTTTTCATCCTGTTTCTTTCCAAATCATTTATTATGATTTTACACAAATTATTAATATTTTTAATGATTTTATTAAGGCCCGTACAGTCGATTTCCATAAACGGTCGTCGAACTGCACTTACAACGACCTTTTCCAAATTTGATTTGGACATAATTCCAAATCCAACTGTTAGATTTCAAATCTCTTATATTCTTTGGAAAGCTCTTTTCGATACGAACCCAACGGTTCCGGTTTTAGGAGAATCCGACAGTCGGATCTCCCGTAACGTCAATTCAAAGACAATGGTCAAAATTCGCAAACGATCGCTGCGCGGCGCGTTCTATTTAGGCCATTTATTATATATAATATATATATATATATATATTATATTTTGTCGATTTCCATTTAAAACGTATTTTATAAATCGTTTTAAATTCGTTTTAAAAACGATTTCAACTTCATATTCAATTTTAAATCAAAAATGAATTTTCCATATCAATAATATTTAAATGATAATCTTTTCAAAATATTATATTTTGAAGTCATTTCGTTTTCGATATTAGTTATAAGAATAAAATCGATATAAATATCGTTTGCATCTAAATGGCGCATATCTAATCAACACGGCTTCATATATTTAAATATTCCCGTGTTCATCCAAAATCGGACATCAAAATCATATTTTTGATCTTTTACTGAATATTATAGGAAAATATTTTTTATTTTATTTTATTCAACACATGAATATATTATTCAACACATGAATATGTTTTATAATATTCGTTATTTTATTTTATTTAACACATGAATATATTTTATTCAACACATGAATATATTTTATAATATTCGTTATTTTATTTTATTCAACACATGAATATATTTTAATCCTTTTCTGAATATTATTATAAAATATTCGTTATTTTCCAAACTGGAATGAGACTCAATCAATTACCATATAATGTTATGTATATGGATTCTGTACAACACATGTATATAATAGCAATGACAAACAATCATCCATCATCCAAAATGCATCACACAACTGCATAAGCATTAAATATAAATAATTAACGCTTACACAATCTGTCAACCCATCGATTGACATACAACTAAACAATTAGGATTAGTGTACGTCAATTATCATCCCAATACCCGTATGGGGTTTCAATCAACAAACACATATTTTATTTGTGCAGTTGGGTAATGTGTAAAATTTATCGTCCCAATTCATATCAGTAAAATGTGTGTATATAAAAATCGTTCGATTTGTAAATGAATATTTATTTTATTTCAACACATGAATATTTTATTTTATTCAACACATGAATATTTTATTTTATTCAACACATGAATATTTATTTTATTAAACACATGAATATTTATTTTATTCAACACATGAATATTTTATACAGTCCATTTCACATCACAACCAACTTTCACAACAAAATCAAACAAACAAGTCGTCCATGGTCTGTGGACGATAGGGAACAGTTCATGTATGCAGTTATGAAATAAATAACCATATAAAAATAATTTTGGTGAGAAGTTCTCACCTTTGGTTTCCACTCCGTTAGTCTTTAATTGACGGTTTTGGTACCGTTTGGATTTAAATTTGCTCCAAATTCAAACAAGCTCCAATTTGGACCCGGCTAGTTTTTTTGCGAAGCTCTCGACTCCACGGTCGCAACGGATCGTGTTTCATGTAACTTGGAGTTCGTGGCAAAAAAGATATCAATATACGAACATGAAATATTATTTAAATAATAAGATCACTATTCACCTTCTTCTCCAAACGACACCCTCAACTTAAAATGCTCGCCATGGCCAAACCGTAAGTTGGAATTGCACGAAACCAGAGGCAATCTCTCCGGTTTCTCCTCCTATTTCAAAGCATGGTGGTCTCCCCCTCTAGTTTTCCACGTGGGCCCCACGATCTGCAGTTGAATGGAAAACTGCAGTTTTCGTTCATCTCAGTGCTGCGGCCGCCTCGTTGCTCCAAATGCCCCCAATTTTTACCAGTAGTTTGGTCTCGACCTCCCGGACAATTTTCCCTTTGATCCCTTTGCTGGAAATGCAAGGATCGACGAGAAATTGCTCATCTTTGCGACTGTCCTGTTTTCAACACCCCTCCAATAAAATTGACATTCCGGCCAACTTCGGCCAACTGGAACCATGCCACCACCGCCAAAATCTTCCTATGCTTCCACTCTACCTTCCTTCCAAACCTCTTGACCTAATTCTCTACGTGGGGCCTACATCAACCTAAAGACGAAAACCGACCTGCTGCACGTCGACCCCAATTCCGACCAAACCACCAGTCCAATCACCACCAAACTTTTACAGTAGCTAGTACTCATTATGCTCGACAGTCTTACAAAATTTCATGGCCTAACTCGTTACGGTTTGGAAGATATAAATTATTTAGTTTTAGGGGCTTTTTTGTAAAAAAATTATGGGAGGAAAGGGTTGTCGATTCCAGAAAAGAAGAGGGAGAGAAGTGAGGGTTTTGTGGAGGAAAAGATATTATATTGCGGAAAATTTTATTTGTTTATTATTTTCTTTAGTTGGCGCTGTCTCTAATCGACAGTTATCGATGCCGCGGCCACACACGAACTCTGTTGGCGATGAAAATTGACATGCTGCTATGTCTTGACGATACGGTTCTAATAAAATTAGTTCGTCGAGTTTCGAATCTGTTTGCTCAAAAAAAATCTAGCATAAATGGCTGTTCAATTCACAATTTATCCCGTACGGCCACATATGGACTCCAAAAATTATGAAAATTGGAATCTAGCAATAATTTTACATTTCAGATCCAACAAAAGTGGTTTCCTCGAAAACGGAGGCCGTTTGCAAAATGGCTATTTTTAAGAGCTTTATATATATATATATTTGAATATATATAAATTCCGCAACGACTTTTCTGAAATTTAAACTGGACGTAACTTTCAATCTATAAAGTGAAATCTCAGTTTCTTACATTTGTTAGAAAGTTATTGTTAATCAGATTCAAATATTTCTTGTTTCGTCCAAATCTGACTTAAAACAAATTCTGTATATTCATTTGAAATTTGAAATTGAATTTTCAAACTGTCGCGCCATTTTAGGCTCGTTTTATATTTAAAATAAATTTATACGTTCTAACTTTGATTAAAAATAAATTTTTAGTCGTTATTATTTAAAATAAATCATTTTAAATTATCCAAATCCATTAAAATTACCAAAATAAAATTATTAAATTGGTTCGGATTTTCCGGGTTGTTACAATCTCATTCCATAAGTTATCTCATTTTCTTTATCATTTATTATAACCTAAGTTATAATTTCCACTTGTCCCTTGGACAAGCCTACCTATTATCTTTCCTTTTTCCATTTAGGTTTATTCATAATAGTTTATTATCATTCCCTATTTGTTCCAATTCTTTTAGTGTTGTAAGATTCATTCATTTCCATTAATTACAATTAATGTCATGTATTTCTTTGCAGTTATATGCATATATTCATGTATGTTAATGCACCAGAACCCTCACATTAAGTTGACTACTTGTGGATGCCAGATTTGTCGGGCGGTTCCGGGTAGGCTTCTACCACAAGTTAAACTTAACCTCATATATCTGTGCAGTTATTTACAATTTCTTAATTATTGTAAATTGTTCATACAAATCAAGCATGTTTGTTCTTTCTCATTATTCCCAAATTTTACTGTAATTCTATCTACAACTTTTTGGCATAATAATTCTATTAAGAAAATACTCATGTTCATTTTAAATTTCATAGTTATAATGTTCATAGATATTCCCAATTCAAACAGGTGATTAATTGAAATAGGTTTTATACACAAGAAATGTTCTCAGTTCAGGTTTCAGGATTACAGTACTAAAGAAGTTTTATCATTTATATGAAGGATACAATTTAGTTTTAATTACTACAGTACTAATTTCAACAGATTTCAGCAGGTTAAACATTTCAGCAGATTAATCATTTCAGTAGATTGAACATTTCAGTAGGTTTACATTTCAGTAGGTGGTAGCAGGTTAAACATTTTTGCGGATTAATCATTTCAGCAGATTTATTATACATATTAACGGGGAATGTTAAACGATAGCCATTTTCAAAAGGTATAACTTAAATCCACTCACCTAATAGCTTTCCAATTCATGAATCTAATCCAGACCTAGCATTCCATGGCTCTCCTAACTGGATCTAGAACCTAAATAGCCATGGATCCATAATTCTCAAACTAAAAGAAAAGGGGAAAAAAGGAGAGAAATCTAAATTAACTAGATCCAAGAATTTACCTCACTTCAATCATAATTCTAAACCCTTATTTGTCTATATACATTCTTTTCCTTCAGATCTTGAATTAGAATTTCCTAAGACTAATTATTCTATTTTCTGAAGATATTTTAGGAGGAAGAAAAATGACAAAGTCTAGACAGCATCTAAGAAAATATGAGATTTAAGCTAGGCTCTGCTTGCAAATTTACAGGGGTTCAAGAAAGTGGATATGATTATGTACATGCAGCGCCGAGTCAACAACGAATGTGCTTTGAAAAACAGTCCAGATTCGCTTGTTGTACCTTCCCAGATCAGTGGTTGATCAACCCACATACCCCCTTGGGTTAACCCAGCCCCCCTTGGTCGACCCATAGGTTGACAAAGGCCAGTATGGGTCGACCTATTTAGGTCTAGGCATGCAATCTACGTTGCTTCTACAGATGTTTGCAATGTTTATCTATTAAAAATTCATTACTTTCTTGTTTTACTTCTGTTGATTTATTTAAATATTATATTTACATATAATATCCTTATATGTATACCAAACTTCAAATGCCCATTTTTCACGTATATATATACGTGCAACTTTTCTACCATTTTCAAAATTCAAATGGCATTATGCCATCATTTAATTTTACCTATTTTCATTGATTACAGGTTTATTTTGAATTTCTCTTGTGTGTGTGTGTATATATATATATTTGCACATACATATGAATATATTTACATATGCATGCATACATATATTTTAGTACTTCCTTTTATATATAATTTTCCTTATATGTTCATTTATACCTAATTTCCTCTTAGAACATGTATTATTTTAGTCGTTACTTTAAAATAAAAATATGGTGCCTGCGGGAATCGAACTTGTGCCACTCTTTTAGGTATACTCAGCATGTTAACCATTGAACTTAAAAAAGTGGATAACAGCAATGCTCTTGCAAATTCTTTTCTCTTTAATTTAAAAAATAAACTGGATTTCAATAAATTTTGAAGAAGATACAACTAAAACAGTAACACCCATTTTTGGGATCAGAAATCTGAATCTGAAGATAGGTCTAGAATATTGGTGATTTTGGCATAGATAATTATAAATTTGAAAATGTTATCAACATGAAAGTTGTATCTAATTTAGTTTTAACCAGTCTGAAAAAAAGTGAATTCAGATTATCTATGGGAAATTATGACCTCTGTAGTACATGTTAAAATCTAAAAGAAAAACATAAATCAAAATTTTTTTCTTGAAAGAAAATGGACCAGTGCTTGGCCTAAGAATTCATGGCTTAGCCAAGGTGCACTAAAGTCTTTGCTAGGTCAAGTCAGGTCGGTGAGGTCATGGTCAAGGTCATTGTGGCGGCAAAGGATGGCTTGCTGGTTGGTGGAAGAAACTTGATTTAAAGTTGCACATAAAAGTCAAGTTTAACATGGAATAAGAGGGGTTTGCAAAGTGGGTGCAATATTTAGGTTCAAATAAAAGTTTGATGGTGGTATTGTGCTTGCTGGTTGTAGTGCCTAGAGTGCTCGGAGATGGCTATGTAGGCATCATAGAGAGATAGGGGTGGTGGCGGCAATGGACAAACAATGGTGGTTGAGAATTTTAGATCTAGGTTTTAAAATTCAAATTAGAATAAAGCGTAGAGAGGTTTGAAAAATAATTAATTTCAAAATAATTTTTTTCATTGATTTGATTTATAAGGTGGAAATTTTCACATTGGAAAAAAAGTTGAAGAGGAAGACAGAAAAAATGGTCTCGGTGAAAAATTAAAAAAGTGGAATACAAAGAAGAAAGGTTCGCAATTAATTTTCTCAAAGTCCACTCAAATTCTAAAGTAAAATTTAATGAAGGAATGATGTGGCATAGACATGTTTTCCATGAGGTTAAGTCTAAATTCAAACATATGTTGGAGGGATAACAATACAAACACTGTCCTATTTATGTAGCATTTCACAGAAATTGTCAAATGTAGAGCAAACGAAAGCGATTTTTCATGAAACGAAAAATGATGGCCTTTATTAATTTCGAGAAGGAACATAAAAAACTAAATTTCAAAACAAAAAATTTAAATTTTTTTGAATTTAAATTTTGACAGAACTTGACTAAAAATTCAAATTTCACAAATTTTATATCCCGATAAATTTGGAAAGTCAAAGTATTCATTATTTCAAATCTTTCTAAAAAATTAAATTTCAAACAGATATAAAATTAAGTTAATGTAAATTTGTTTTAAAAGGTTGATTGTTACAATCTCTCTCACTCAGACCTTTCCATCCCCGAAATGGAACGGGGCAGATAAGATAGTAATCATTTATAATTTAATATACTTGAAATAAAATTATTTAAATATGTCATCTTAGTTTTGTAATTGAAATATATATTTTAAATCAAAAGTTAAGATATTTCCAAGTAGTACAAAATAGTTTTAAGTATTCACTCGACGGCTTGACGGGTACTCTATAACTATCTCACTTTCAAAACATGGAAATAAACACCAATAATATCATTGTCATTGCCAGATTCATTTCCAAATGACTACGGTGTGATTTTATATTTATCTATTACACACAGGATTTGTAAATACGTTAGTTAGGCATATGTCCAAAATCTTTACAGACTTGATAGTCCAATCTTAGCATCAAAGAAAATACCTGAAACCCGTTCTCTTAAAACAAAATAGATACAAGATTTGCAAACATATATGTTATAAATAATATATTTCAAGTCATTTATTTATTATAAATTTCAAATGGAAAAAATTATATCTCTCTCTGCTTATATATATTATATGGTCTATTGAAAATATTAAATAAAATATTTTTGCTTCACTGTATAAATATTGTCATTCGTTTTCAATTTACATTATTAGAGTCCTAAAATGCATATAATAGTATAAATTATATTTCATTTTACCTTATAAATGCTTTTCTTTATTAAAGGGACATGGCATGTCACAGAGGATGGACTGGGAGTTAAGGTTACAGGTAATGGCAAATACTTTACAGTTATCGTTTGATTAACGTTGTTGGAGGTTGTATATAGGTATGGTGATGTGATGTGGGTTAGAGTGTGCAGGTAGTAAAATGAAATATAGAGGTTTGGTTTTCTGTTTCGAATGGTTTGGCAATGTGGAAGATAGCAGAGAAAGAAATTTGACATAGAGCTGAAACGAAAACAGAAATTCAAACAGAGAAACAAAACAAGAACAATTGCAAATGAACACAGCACGTGAATGAAACTTAGAAGACAAAAGACACAACAAAACAAATGGCACCAAATGAAGCTAATAGCAAAATGCAGTGCACAGAACATAAATAACACAAATGAAGCGATGTTTTTAAAAACAAGAAAATAACTAGTTATTAAATGTTAATAACAAGCAACAAAGAACAAAACAACAAACTAGAAAGGAGTAAAAAATTGTAGCAAAAGCTAAAATTAGTTGAAAGTCTGAAGTTTGTCTAATAGCTTAGTTAACTGTTAGGAAGTTGTTGAAATAATAATAAGTGGGTTTTTAACAATTGCACAACAAATTTTCATCAACTCATATTTCCTAGTCTTTGTTGTAAACAAATATGTGGTCTCTAGGGATACATATTTTGACATGCTGCATATTCACCTGCTTTCTGGGAAGTCAGCTTTGAATTTTTTTACATTGTAATTCTATAAAGCAAAGTAGTTAATGATGAATAAAGGAAAGTTAGATCATGCTCTTTATAAGTACCATGTTATTTAATTAACAGTTTATCAATTGTATCAGAGAAAAATACAGAAAGCAAGGATTTATTGATCTCATATCATCAATACCAAATAGAGAGGGGCTAAGATTAAGAGAGAAAAGAAATCAGCTGTCATGAAAATTGAGAAGGATAATACGCTGAGTATACATAAATTTGATGGCGACTTTAAGCACTGGACTATGGTTACAGAAATCTCCAACGCTCAAAGGAATAGTGGTACCTTATTGAGGTAGGAGTGGTTGAACCATCAACTGGGATGACACATACTAATGCTCAGAGAGGGGAGCTTGCAGCCTTGCGTCTAAAAGAACTCATTGTAAAGAATTATTTGTTTTTTAATTGACAAAACAATTCTCAAACGGATACTTTAAAAAAATACATCCAAGGAGTTATGGGACTCCGTGAAAGCAAAATTTCAAGGGAATGCAAGGGTAAAAAGCGCATAATTACAATATTTGCAAAGGGATTTTGAAGTAATTGAGATAAAGATAGATGAGACTATTGCTGAATACTTTTCTCGTGTGATGTTGATTGAGAATGACATGAGAAACTTGGGGGAATCCATGACTGATGCATTGTTGAGAAAATATGGCGAAGTTTATGTATGTAGTATGTGCCATAGAGGAATATGAAGATATAAGGAACCTCTCCATTGAGAAGCTCCAAAATTCACTACTTGTTAATGAGAAAAAATTTAAAAAGAAGCTGGATAAGGAACAAGTATTAAAGGTAACCAATGATAAGAAAGAGGGAAGAGGTAGACAAGGCTATGGTTATAGAGGAAGACGATCGGGTCGAGGAGAATATCAAGGAAGAGGCTAGGGAACAAGATTCAACAAAGCAACAGTTGAATGTTACAAGTGCCATAGGTTAGGTCACTTCATCTATGAATGCCCAGAATGGGAAAACAAGGCCCATTACATGGAGATCGAAGAGGAAAAGAAGGTGATTCTTATGTCTTATATAGAGAAGAAAGAAGCTCAACATGTTCAAATTGTTTTTTTAGATTCTGGATGTAGCGGCCATATGTTTGGCAAAAAAGAAATGGTTTAGCAATCTCAATGAAAACTTCAAACATTCGATTAAGCTCAGGAATGATTTAAGACTCACGGTAAAAGGAAAAGGGACCGTCGACATGTAGATTAATAGGATTGCTCACATCATAACGAATTCATACTACATTCTAGACTTGAAGAACAACTTACTAAGCATTCGACAGCTAGAAGAGCATGGTATAGCTATACTCATTCAAGGTGGTATGTGCAATATTTATCTTCCTATAAAAGCCTGATTGTGAAAAATGATATGACTACTAATCGTACGTTTGTCTTAATTGCACATTAAGTATCAAATTATGCTATATGCTTTACTACCTAACAGAGAATGTCACACAAATGTGGCATTATAAACATGGTCAACTAGGATTTATAGGTCTAAAAGCATTGAAGCAAGGAAACATGGTTCTAGGGTTCTCGAGATGGAGCCTGCAAATGGGTAGTGTCATGAATGCTTAACTTGGAAGCAATACAGATAATTTTTTTCCTAAGGAAAGCACATAAAGAGCCACACATCGACTGCAGCTAGTTCACTCTGATATTTTTGGTTCTATTACTCTAGAGTCAAGCAGTCATAAGCATTATGTTATTACATTTGTAGATGATTTCTCTAGAAAGAGTTAGGTTTACTTTCTTTTGGAGAAGTAACAAGATTTCTCCACCTTTAAGATCTTTAAGGCAAGAGTAGAAAAGGAGACCAATCAGCATACACAGTATTTTAGAACTGATTGTGGTTGTGAGTATAATCCAGAGGAGTTCAATGAATTTTGCATCAATCATGGGATCAAAATGCAAGTATCTACTTCCTATACTCTGAAAAAAATTGGGTGGCAGAAAGAAAAAATCACACCATTATGAATATGGTGTGTAGTATGTCAGCTCGGAAGAATGTGCCAAAAGAATATTGGCTTGAGGCACTGTGTGGGCAGTCCATCTCATCGACCGATGCTCGACTCTAGCGGTGAAGGAGATGATTCCAGAGAAGACATAGACATGGACTTGGAAGAAGCCATATATTTTATGGTTTTTTATATTTATCACAATGATATTGAAGGTGAAGAAATTGGAAATTGCGGAATTTAAGGATCTGTTGCGGATATTATGGATCTACTGAGATATTTTAGGGAAGATTTATTTTGAGCAAGTTTTAATGAGGGAAAGATTTATTTTGAGCAAGTTTTAAGGAGGATTTATTTCTGAGATATTTTAGGGCCTAATTGGATATAGAACTAGTCTTTCCATTTGTTTACACAAGCATGTCATTAGGAATAGATTTATTTGTACTTGAAAGGATGAAAAACTGTTTTTTGTTTTTTGTTTTTAGGGATTGGGATATTCTCTCAATTTTAGGTTTATCATTGTAATCAATTGGTGGAATAATAAAGTTTAGAGGAATTTGTTTGTTATTGTTTTCTTTTCTCTCTTTCAAAATCTAATTGTGTTTAGATCTCATGGAAACCCTATCAATTGGTATCAGAGCCTGGTACACAAATTTTTTGAAGAGGGTTTATGGATAAAATAATTATTGAAAAGCTTAATGGAAGAATTTGGGATTATGGAAGGCAAAGATGGAAGATTTCCTTTATCTTAATGATCTTCATCAACCATTAGAGAATAATGGGGAGAAACCTAGCAATTTATCCGAAGCAAAATGGGAGACTTTAGACAAGAAGGCTGCTGCGCCTATTCGATATTTTTTGGATAATTCAATGTTTCATATTTTTGCTAATGAAACATCTGCTTACACCATATGGAAGAAATTGGAAGGGTTTTTGTGTAGAAATCTGCAACAAATAAGGCTCTTCTTTTGAGAAGGTTGGTGAATCTGAAGCTTAAGGAAGGTGGATCAATTGGAGAGCATCTTAATGATTTTTAGGAAATTGTGAATCAATTGACTGCCGTGAATTTTATGGCGGATAATGAAACAAAAGCCTTGATGATGATGGGTTTGTTGCCAGAAAGTTGGGAAACACTTGTGGTTGCGTTGAATAACTCAAATTCAGATGGCGTTGTTTCAGTGGGGTACATGATTAGTAGCTTTCTTAATGAGGAGATGCGGAGGACGAGTCGTATGGAAGGAAAAGATAAAGATGCAATGGAAACTGAAACTCCAACTGAAAAAGCTTTTATTGCAAGGAGGGTTAGTCAACAAAATATGGAAAGGCAATCGAGTAGACCAGACATGAGAAAGGAATACATTTGTTTTTACTATGAAAAAACCAGACATCAACTGAGATTTTGTCACAAGCTTAAAAGGGATAAGGAGAAGATGAACGCATTGGAAGAAGTGACTGATGAACAAAATAGCCACAGTAATGAGGTGAATTTTGGTGAGGAGATTGAAGGAAATGTTTTATGTGTTAATGATGGCGAAAGAAAAGATTGGATACTTGATTCAGGAGCTTGTTTCCACATGTGCCATAAAAAAGAAGCATTTATCGATTATGAACGACAAAGTAGTAAAGTGGAATCCACCAACGGTCGAGATTTGCATGTTAAAGGCATAGGTCCGGTTCGATTGAAGACGAATGATGGAACGGTGGTGAAGCTGAAGGGAGTAAGGTACCTCCCAAAAATTAAGAATAGTCTTGCTTCAATTAGCTAGTTGGAACAAAAAGGTTGCAATTTCTCGACTAGAGGTGTAGTTACAAGGGTTTGGGGGGTAACAAGGAGCTTCTGCGCCAAAATGGGGAAATGATAACATATATAAATTGCTTGGAAAAACGGTGGAGAATGTTATGAGTTCTCAAATTGGATTAGGAGAGGCAAGTTCATCCGCATCAAGGTGGAGCCATCAACGTAAAGCCACAAAGTCTACATGGAGTCCATTGTGGTATTACAAGCAATTTTGAGATTATTTTTTGTGGTGTATCTTATGTGAGAGATGCATCATTTGTGGGTGGTTTTGGTTTATGGATTTGTTGATATTTATCATATGGATATTGAAGGTGAAGAAATTGGAAGTTGCAGAACTTAAGGATCTGCTATGGATTTTATGGATCAATTGAGATATTTTAGGGAAGATTTATTTTGAGCAAGTTTTAAGGACGGAAAGTTTTATTTTGAGCAAGTTTTAAGGAGGATTTATTTCTGAGATATTTTAGGGCATAATTAGGAATATATTTATTGATACTTGAAAGGAAGGAAAAATGTTTTTGTTTTTAGGGATTGGGATATTCTCTCAATTTTAGGTCTATCATTGTAATCAGTTGGTGGAATAATAAGTGTTTGTTTCGAGGAATTTGTTTGTTATTGTTTTCTTTTCCCTCTTTTAAAATCTATTTGTGTAGAGATCTCGGGGAAACCCTAACAGTACGTACGTTACTTGAAAATCTTTAAAAGCTTGGCTCGTGTATATATACCTAAGGAAAAAAGGAAGAAGTTGGGTGCTAAAAGTATCAATGTGTGTTGCTTGGGGTAAATGAAGAATCTAAAACATATAAGCTTTTTAATCCTGCAACTGGATGAATAATTGTGAGCAGGGACGTGGTGTTCAAGGAGGATAAAGAATGGAACTCGAAAGCATTAACACATAAAGAAGCGAAGTCATCAAACTTGGCATCTATTGAAAATGGTGGTAACTCAGATAATGAAGCCGATGCAAGAGAAGAAGCAGAAGTGGTTAAGAATGTTAATATTGAGAATTTCAATGATTAGCAGGCTGAACAAAAAGCAATTCAAATGAATGATGGCACAAAATCCAACATGGATGTCAGATTATGCTACTGAGGACTTGCAGATGATGAAAATATGTTGAACAATTGGCTTCAAACATGGGCCAGTTGGCTATGTTTACAAGTGGAAGTGTTGACATTTAAGGAAGCCAACAAAGAAAAAGGATGCAAGAAATGGCTTCCATTGGGAGAAACCAAATGTGGGAATTATGTAGTCTTCCCAAGGATCCAAATCTATTTGCGTTATGTGGATATTCAAAACAAAATGACAAAAATGGAGATATTGATAAATGCAAAGCGCACTTAGTGGCTAAAGGATATGCTCAAGAATATGGAACAGATTACACAAAAGTATTTGCTCCTGTGGCTAGATGGGAGACTATATGTGTAATTCTGGCTCTTGTTGCATAGAATGGCTAAACAGTTCATCAACTAGACGTGAATAGTGCATTTTTGCATGGAAAACTTGCTGAAACTGTGTTTGTAGATTAGCCTCATGGATTTGTGAAGCCTGGAGAAGAAGAGGAGGTGTACAAGCTAAAGACAACATTATACGGTCTCAAGCAAACACCTCGTGCTTGATATAGCAATATTGAAAGGTATTTAATAAAGATCGACTTCAGCAAATGCCCCCTTGTTCTACAAAAAGAATGAAAGAGGTATCATTATCACAGTTTCTTCATATGTTGACGATTTGGTTGTGACTAGCAATAATGATAAAGCTGTGGAGGAATTAAAGGATGTCAGGAAGAAAGAATTTGACATGTCAGACATCTGGGAGATGAGGTATTTCCTTGGTGTTGAAATAATCCAAAAGCCATCAGGAATTTTCATATCTCATAAGAAATATGGCAGTGAAATACTTGAAAGGTTCGAGCTTGACCAATGTAACTATGTGAAGAATCAAAGTAATGCAAAGATCTGTAAACAAATGGTGGGTTGCCAAGTATATTTTGTAGTGACTAGGCCATATTTAATGTATGTCATTACTTTGTTAGTAGGTTCAGGTTTATGGAGTCACTAACGGATCAACATATGTATGCTATCAAACGAATCTTTCGCTGTGTAAAAGGGACACTGGATTGGGGAATTTGGTACAGGCGTGAATTAGGAAATGAGGAGTTATGTAACACCCCGTATTTTCTAAGAATATTAAAATAACAAATTAAAGAATAATTTATTTGAAAATGGGGAATGAGAAAAGAATGATATTTAGCATTGTTCTACGGTTTGTAAGCAAAAGACTTAGTAGCTCATTTGGTTAGAACATGTGACTTGCATATAAGAGGTACAGAGCTCGATCCCCGCCAGCGCCATATTTTTGTTTTAGGGGAATGGCTAAAAAGTGGTTTAGTGTGAAAATGGTTAATTATGAAGAAGTTATTAAGCCATGAAGTTTGTATGCATATGAGAGAAATACATATATATATATATATATATATATATAAATTAAATAAACAAATATTAAAAAAAAGTTCAAAACAACGAATCGGGAGGGGGAATAGCCGAACCGCACAATTTTTGGAGTCGACCTGAGCCCCGCTGGGTCGATTAGAGGTCAATCCAGGGTGTTTGGCCGCCAACCCATGGCCCGATTCGCCCTAAGGGCTGATATGGCATCTGAGTGGTCCAGATCAGTTCTAGGGTTAATCCTAAGGCCTAAATAACTTCTTACACCTATATATACACCCTAAGACCTAACCCTAATTCATAAATAATATCCATGACACCATTATGCTGTCAAATCTCTCTTAAACCCTAGCCACCACCTCTAAATCAAATCTCAAGTATTCAACTTCAACTCAAACTAAAGATTAGAGCTTCTACAACAATTCAAGAAGATAAATCAGCAACACCGCTACATTTCTACACCAATTTCAGTGCATAATTCTATTCTTTAACCACGAAAGGTGAGTACAGTGATTTTCACAATATAATGGGATTAAAAGTAACATGATGAAGTTGTAAAGAGGATTCTTATGTATGTATGTAATTTAAATCTCATCGAAGTCTTCACCTTTTTGATTCATGTCATCATATGCCTATGTTTCTATGTAAAGTTCATATCCTTTATCAGTTTATTCATGTTGAATCTTTCATTATGCCTCTATGCCAGTTTACATGCCCCTTTATTTCGTGATGTTGTGTTAATTCCAATTTTCTATGATTTGATTCTCTCTTCTTATCCCTATTCCTTTTTATTTTTGGATCTAGGCTACCTTCGAGCCTATGTTAAAAATATGCGCGAACGCGAATATGTGGGAACGATGGGAATATGTGAAATATGGAAAATTGGATATTATTGGATATTTTGGATAATTGGATAATATGTGAAATTGGCATATTTGGGTATGAATTACATGGAATTGATGAAATTGCCAATAATTGTAAATTTGTAATTGAGGCTAATTAATATGTAATTAGTAACAATTTGTAATAGGAAATATTATAAGCATAATTATATGTTTAATTGGATATACATGACATGAAAATTGGGTATGGGTAAAATACGATTATTAATAAACTTTTGACACGAGGTTAGGCGCAATTGTGGCGTAAGACTGCCCGGAACCGCCCGGCAAATCCAGCTGCCACAATTGGACGTCTAATGTGAGAGGTCAAGGAATGAATTGTAGGCGTAACGGTTAATGGCACGAGGTTAGACCCGGATTGTGGCGTAAGACTGCCCGGAACAGCCCGGTAAAACCAGCGGCCACAAAGTGTTCGGTCTAATGTGGGAGGTCATGCACCATTCGCAATAAGGAATGAATTAAGGAATACTAACCATGTAAATTATGACATGTAAGTATGGACTTAACCGGAATAAGATAAGACATGTAAATTATGACATGTAAGTATGGACTTAACCATAGCATGTGTAAAACATGGACATTTAAATTAAAATGGTTAAGTGGGAGAAAAAAATAGTGGGGACCAAGCATAGGTGGGAGGATTGTGTCGGATGGAGATCCGTTTCAACCAGTAACCCGTTTGAGTATCTAATTGGGCCCGGTACAAGGCCGGGGTTAGGGCACGCTTATTGGACTTGAATGTAAGAGGTCAAAACGTGAATAGCAGTGGCAACGCGAGTCCAACGGGTTCATGTGCGTGCATGGGTCCGGGCTGGTAGGTAAGACGTTGTTGCATCGTGTAGGTATGGCCGTGCATTTTATGTTGGTATCGGGGTTGCCACTTTGGGGAGTGATACACTACACTGTGGGGCCAGCACGGGTGCCTACGGGGTTTAGGGAGCCAATCGAATGGGTAGGATAAGGGTACCTTAGCGGTGGTAGGAGCAAGCCGGCACCTACGATAGCAGCTAGGTACAAGTAACTACCAAGTTTGTCATGTGGGTACAGTTAGTGGGAAGGGATCAGCCTTTAGTAAATAGAGACTAGTAGATGTGTGGTGTAATTAAGTAATGTGGTGTAACTTAGCAAAAGTGCGGTGTAACGAAATACATGTTGGTTGAGATGGATATTCCTTTGGGTGCTAGTCTGATGTTGACTTCGGTCTTCGGGGTTAGTACTTAGAGGGTTGTTCGCTTAGCCAAGGTGTAGGATTGTCTTAGTATTTAGGAACGGAATCGTCTTGTCCATCCTTTTTATCTACCTTATCTATGTTACAGCCATATCATGATGCCTATTTATGTCATGATCATTTACCTTACCTATTATTTGTTAAAATTACTGGACTCGCCAGACTTTATGTCTGACCCGTTTTGTTTCCACCTCTTTTCTTTCCTTCCCCCCCCTCAGGGTTGCAAGGAGGGAATACTATACCTTAGTGCCGATCTCTTTCAGTTGCTTGAAGAGAGTAGATGTATCGCTTTGGACTCTCTCATCTTTATGGCTTTGCTTATGCTCAGTGGGGATTTATTCATTTATGTTATTAAAGTATTTGCTTCTTTATGTACTTTGAAGTTTTTGGAAAAGACTATTGATCCTGTTGTAATGGTTTTGGAGACTACTTATGTAAGCTTGTTTTGAGTTATGATGCTATGAAATAAGTTTTATCTTCCGCTGTGTTGTTTTATTTATTTATTCTTGTAATTTATCTGTTCTATACAATAATAACGCTTCATGGACATTGATGCATTCCCTTTGTAAGTGACATTAATGGTCATGGGGTGTTACAAGTTAGTTGCATTTTCGAATAGTGATTATGTTGTTGATCTAGATAATCGAAAAAGGACATCGGGATATGCATGCTTCTTGTGTGATGCGGTGATTTCATGGTCATTTAAAAGACTATCTATTGTTACTTTATGAACCACCGAGGCTGAATTTGTTTCAGCAGCATCATATGCGTTTTAGGTGTTGTGGCTGACAAATGTATTACAAAGCATAGGTTGTACGCAGAAGGAGGGAACAATTATATATTGTGACAATGTGTCAACCTTCAAGCTTTTAAAGAATCCTGTCTTCCACAAAGGAGTAGGCATATTGATGTAAAGTTTCATTTTTTGCGTGATCTAGTTAATGATGAAGTGATAAAGATGGTATAGTGTAGAATTGATGTGCAGTAGCTGACATACTCATAGAGCCACTGAAACGTGAAACTTATGAGAGACTTCAAAAGGTGCTTGGAATGTGTGAGATATAAATTAACACTGTGATGTTCAGTTTAGGGGAGGCATTGTTAGGAATTTTTTGAAATAATAAGAAGTTGGTGTTTTAGGCTTGCACAACAAGTTTTGATCAGATCATATTCACTTTGTTTTAGTTGTTAATAAATCTCTGTTCTATATAGATAGGTAGTTTGACTTGCTGCATTTTCTCTTGCTTTCTAGAAAGTTAGCTTTGAATTTTGTTTTCATTGTAAGGTTGTAAAGCCAAGTAGTTGATGATGAATAAAGTAGAGGTAAACCCTGCTCTTTGAAAATACTGTGTTATTTAATTACCAGTTTATCAATGTTAACAGCCGATCAACTATAATTTTTGTGTTATTTTCTCTTTCTCATCTATTTTACTTTTATTTTCCATTTACTTTGATTATTTGCACCGAATCTACGCAACAATAGATTTAATTTCCAATAAAAGGCTCGTATTTTAGGTTACAACTGAGGTTGATGCCTTTTTTTGCTTTAGCACTTATATTTGGAGAAAGTAAAAGTGGCTGTAATACTTAATGGGAATAGAAATTTCACGTCAATGGAATTCGTCTTTTTGTGTAAATATTTTCTTTCATGTAAAACTAAAACTCCGGTTTTCAAGTACATCAAAGTTCAACTATTTCACATACTTTATACAATTAATTTTCTTCATTTCTAGTACATTTTTATTACCAGATTGAGTATTAAGAGTGTGTGTTCAAAGCTTGCAATATTCTATGCAATAAATAAAAATTTGTGCCATTTGATTGTGTGCAAGTTGTTTTAAGAAAATTGTAATCCAAAATGGTTGAAACTCTTTTTGTTGCAAACAATACATGCTTTCAACTCCGTGCATTATGTCACAAAGACAAGGTCCAACGTGAGTAGAAGCTAACGAGTGGAAGCAAAGTAACCATTAGTACACCGAACTCACAAGCAACACTATATAAACATGCACATAGTTAATATCACTATACGAAATATAATGCAAACTCATCAAAATATATAAGTAGTGGTATCAAACTAATATCGAATTGAAACAAATAACAAAAATGTCATTGTTATTAGCAATCTTCAATATATTGTTAATTCTTGTCTTGATCTCATGTACCTTTCCCTCACCTTTAAAAGACTATCCTGAATCTCCTACAGCTAATACATGTTAGAATTTTATTTAGAGAGGAGGAGAGAGATTAGACGCAGAATAATTAAATGACTACATTGTTCTTATTTTTTCTTCCTTACTTTTAATTTTCCTTGCATTCCATAACCAAAATGGTAGGCTTTATATATAGGAGCCTTACATGACACTTCATTTAATAGACATCTCATTTCACTAAGAGGCACACAAACTTTCATATGACTCTTGGAACATAAAAGACACAACACATTACAAACTGACACTTTGACTTCATAACTAATATTAAATAAAGATAAATTTCAAATTATGTTTCCAA
Source organism: Allium sativum (assembly GCA_030737875.1). NCBI lineage: Eukaryota > Viridiplantae > Streptophyta > Magnoliopsida > Asparagales > Amaryllidaceae > Allium > Allium sativum. Next base: position 747,271,033 of record CM060921.1, read on the forward strand.
CACTTCCCCTTAATTTGAAATTTCTCTTCGATTTGTTGATATAATAAACGAAGCACTTTCTCTTCGATTTGTGATGCACTTTCTCATCACCTTCAATTTTTTTTTTTTTTAATATTGGAGCACTTTCTCTCCATGGTGCACTTTCTCACCAACAACCCTAAAATAAATTTTCTTCCACAGCCACTTATGCCATGTTCTCTTGCTCTCCATCTTTGAACCTACAATTTCTTGCTATATGCCCAATTTTTTTTCTATCTAGATATCTTTCTAGCCCCTTTCATCAACCTTAACTCTGATACCATGTTAGAATTTTATTTAGAGAGAAGGAGAGAGATTAGACACAGAATAATTAAATGACTACATTGTTCTTATTTTTTCTTCCTTACTTTTAATTTTCCTTACATTCCATAACCAAAATGGTAGGCTTTATATATAGGAGCCTTACATGACACTTCATTTAATAGACATCTCATTTCACTAAGAGACACACAAACTTTCATATGACTCTTGGAACATAAAAGACACAACACATTACAAACTGACACTTTGACTTCATAACTAATATTAAATAAAGATAAATTTCAAGTTATGTTTCCAACACTACATGAATCTGATTTCTTTTACTCCTCGCCAATAATTTTAGACGGTTCAAACATTGGTAGTATTACAATTCCTAATTCAAAAATGAAAATATTATAGTAGAAGCACCAGTGTTGCATCCTTCTCCCCCACCTGCATAGGCTGCTACTGCACTGCCATAGAAGATTGTGGCCGATGTAGTGCAGTCGTTATTATAGCCTTATGCAAGTATTAATGGTGTTGTTACCTCAATTATAAAATAATATCAAGAGAGAAGAACAATTGGTTTCAGACGGTCGTTACAAGAACATAAACGGGTTAGGGGGAGAAATGGGGTTGTTGTTATTATGTGTGTCTGGAGGGTGGGTGAGGGGTTGGCTGCAGGAAATGGTATACGGGCACATACTATTCTTGATAGTATACCATTTGATAGTGGTAGCATCACCTGTTATGGATTTATAATTTTCTCTTCCAGCATTGCTACTATGTTTCTTTCGATTCCCGTTTTGATTTCCATATTCAATTCAGAAATCGGTTTTGTGATTCAAAGTTTTATGTTAGAAAACTGAGGGTGAAGTTATGTTCATGTTTTGATTACCTTTTGGCATATTTTGTAAAAGAACTGCTATCATCTTTTACATATTTATATTAGGGTCCTTTGTTTTATCATATCAATCTCCTTAGGTGATTATTTAGATTAAAAGCTTTAATTTGCTAATAGTTATAGCATTGCACGTTTGCAAAGGCAATATATGCATGTAAGAACATTAAATAAGAAATTTTACGTAATATGCTCACTCATGGAGGACGATTTAAAACTAGTGAGTTGGCATAAAACAATTAGAAGAGTCGATCTAGCGTCAAGGTCCATATAATGTATAATATGCTATGTAAAGACGGTCGAACCAAATTCCTCATCTTCTGCGCGATAAGTATGCATATGAATTGGCATGCTGCTTATTTGAAAATAATGAATCATCAGTATTCCATGCCTACCAACCTATGTTTAAACACTAGTTTCCAAGTAACTTAGCGAAATGTGTGAATATATTAATTTCAAACCGTCGTTCCTATTTGTCATATGCGAGAAAATATTAACATATTATTTAGTCATGATATTAGTATCCTTGCTTCATGGTTGACATGAAGTTTTGATGAATTAACAATCATGTTTCATTTAAATGTTGTGAAAATGATATAACGTTTGATTTTAGTTATGGTGGTTCCCTTCTCAATTAGAATGTGAATATAAAATGACAATAAACACTTGCGGCTTCAAAAAAATACTCAGCTAATGTATTCTTATTTGTAAGACATAAGCATATGCCATATCATTTTTTTTAAACATAACTAGATACTAAGATATTAAGGAAAACTACATATTTTTTCGCTTTTAAAACATACACATATGAGACTAAAAACAAACAAAACCTACTTTATAGCTTTTGCACCCAAGAAACATGTTCGGAAAGATCCGAATCATTTTTGAAACGATTGAAGCAAATCGTGCACTGAGAGTTGAAACTTAGATGGATCTTCATATGTAACTGATTTTGCATAAATTTTATTTTGTATGAATTGCGAGAGATGAGAGATGAAAGTTTGTAATTGTATTGAATGAATAATTCGTACAGAAATGAGTTTGTTAAATAGTTGTATAGATGGGCTTTTATATTATTAGGCCCAGTTACATAGAGGAAATAAAAAAATGGGTTTTCGATTATGTAACTACTGAACGCGTATTATATGTAATATATTTGACACTATCAGCCAACAGTTTATTACACTATGCTTTATTTCCCTTTTTCGAATTAGGGTTAGGGTTGCCATCGAACCCTAATTTGCTTCAATTCCAGCGATATTTGGTCTTCAATTATCGATGTTAGTAGATTGAACTTGATGAACTTGTGAGGCACTTCTGCACAACGTTGATGGCGACTGGCTTAAGCAGTTATATAGCCAAGTCAAATTATTCTCTGATTTTTAGCTCATCTCTAAATCAATTGAAGTTCTTAGCTGAAAGTGACTTGGTAAACACGCCTTCTCTTCTATAATACATTAGTATGTGACTAATCTGTAAATTTCCCTTTTAGACTTGCTCTCACACGAAATAAATGTCGATTTCTATATGCTTCGTTCTATCATGTTGTACAGGGTTAACAGACATGTATATAGCACTCTGATAATCACACCAAACGTTAGTCTTTCTTTTAGTTGTTAACTTTAGCTCTTTAAGTAAAGATACAACCATAGTATATCATCTGTTGCATTAGCCAGATTTATATATTTTGCTTCTGCATTCGATCTTGAAATTGTGGATTGTTTCTTTGGACACCAAGATATTAAGTTGTTTCCAATGTAAATGCAGTAGCCAGTTACTAATCTTATGTCATCTACATCTGATGTCCAGTCTGAGTTTGCATATGCTATGATATCAAATTGCTTGATAGCTTTTAGCGTTGGACCGTAATTGATTGTTCCTTTTAGATATATGAGAATCCTCCTTACAGCTTTCCAATGCTCGTTAAGTGGATTCTGCATAAATTCAGGGACTTTATTAAAGCAATATGAAATATCAGGTCATGTTATAGTTGCATATTGTAATGCATCTACAACACTTCTTACTGTTTAATATTAATTATGGCTTCTTCCCTTTTTTAGAGTAATGTTGCTTTGATATCATCGGTGTTGGTTGCGAGTTTGCATTGTCCATTTTAGTTTTGATCAACAATTCTGAAATATACTTTTTATGGCAAACATGTATCTCAGAGTCTGTTCTTTTTTAACTTCAATGCTTAGACAATATGAAACATCACCCAAGTCTTCGATTGAGAATTGCTTGTCGAACTGAACAGTTAATTATTTGATCTCATCCTCATTTAAACCTGCAATAATTAAATCATCGATGTATATTAGTAAGTATGATATTGATGAGTCGGTAAATTTAGTAAAAAGAGAAGAATCGATTTTTGCTAGATGATATCCCATATTGCCTTGAGTATTTTTCAGCCTTTCAAACCATACTCTGAGAGCTTTCCTTGTTCCATAAATGGCCTTATTGAGCTTTCATACTAGTTCTGAATTTTAAGTAAACCCTTGTGGTTATTGCATATATATTTCTTCTTGCAGTTTTCCATTTAAGAATGCATTATTGACATTCAAATGCTTTATTTTCCACCCTTTGGTCAGTGCCATAGTAAATATTAGCCTGATGGTTGATGGTTTAACAATGGGTTGTAAAGTTTCATTGAAATCGAAACCATACTCTTGAATAAATCACATTGCTACTAATCTGGATTTATATCAGTTTATAGTTCCATCTAAATTTCTCTTTAGTTTATAGGTCCATTTACAGCCTATAATATTTTTGTTATGAGGAGGATACACTAATTCTCATCTATAGTTTTTGATCAAGGTTGAGTATTCTTCATGCATGGCTCTTCTCCAGTTGCTATCTTTGGCTGATTGATCATAATTTGTTGGTTCATCAGTGATGATAGTGGCTGAGAATATCTTAGGCTTGAAAATGCCACTTTTAGCTCTTGTCATCATTGGATGACCAGCCTGATTTTGAATAGAGTTTGATGGTAGGTCTTCAGTGTTAACTTCATTTGCATTGATGTTTGATGAGCTTTCTTCATTGTTTCTGCTGAATGGTGTGTTATTGTTTTCAACACTTGATGATCCTTGTTCACTTTGATTAGGTGAATCACCGGAGAGGCTGGGTGCCTCACACTGATCTTGACTTTGTTGAAGATCATTTTGAGCATTAGCAGCCATGGCATCATCCACATCACTCAAGTGATTGCCCAGATTTGGTATTTTAGGTATTGTTACTTTTGGATTGATTACTTATTTGATGTTTTCATATTCAATTATTTGTATGGGAATATGTTTTCATTAAACACCACATGTATCCTGATATAGATTCTACCAATAGAGTTGATACATTTGTATTCTTTTTGGTTTGAACAATAACCAATAAATGTACAAGGCTTTGATCTAAAATAAAGTTTGTTAGAATTGTATGGCCTTAAATAAGGAAAACATAGACATCCATACATTCTGAGTTTAGTGTAGTCTGGTTTAATATTGTATAGCTTTTTCTAATGGACTTATTCCAATAAGAATTTGGTAGACATCCTGTTTATTGAATAAATAGATGAACTAAATGCTTTTGGCAAAAAATTCAGTGGTATAGAGGCTTGAGCTAGCAATGTTAGACCAGATTCAACTATACGACTAGGTTTCCTCTTGATCAATCCATTTTTTCAGAAGTATATGTGCAGATTATTCTATGATTTATGCCCATTTTTTGAAAGGAATTGCTGACTGGTTTGAATTCAGCTCCATAGCCAGATTGAAAAATCTTGATGGTGTAGTTAAATTGATTTTCAATCAGCTTAACATAGTTAATCACAACATTTTGTGTCTCAGCCTTTGACATCAGTAGATATATCCATGTGTATTGTGTACATGCATCAATAAATGACAAGTAATATTTATATCCAAAATCTGAACTTATTGGGGTTGAACCCTATAGGCCAGCTGCTATAATTTCAAATGGTATGTAGCAAGATAATGAATCAGAAAAAGGCAATTTATGGTTTTTTCCCCATCTGGCAATAGGTGCACATATAAGGTGTTTTGATATCAGAAAATAATAAATTGTTGTCAAGAAGAATTTTCTTTACTATATTTAAACTAGGGTGCCCTAGTTTACAATGCCACATATCAAGAGTAAATTTGCTTGTAGATTCAACATTAGTTTCTACATTATTGAGTTTATTATAGCATGACAGATAATTTGCAGAATTTTTACAGTCGTTAAATCTAAATTTATATAGGCCATTAACTGAATCACCCTGCAATAAAACATCTTTAGTTAGTACATCTTTAACTAAGTAATAACTTGGGTAAAATTCAAAGTAAATATTGCTATCTTTGGCAAATTGAGAAACACTAATCAAATTCTTCTTGATTTTGGGTACTCTTAATAAGTTATGCAGGAATAATTTTCTTTTACCTCTTATGCTACCATTGCCAATATAAGAATATTAATACACTTACCATTACCCATGTAGATAGTTTGTTTACCTTTGTATTCTCTGCTGCCAAGATTCAAGTTTTCTAGATTGTTAGTGATATGATTTGTAGCTATCGAATCAGGATACCAACTGTCATCATTAATGTGATCCATTCTGGCAGTTTTTTTTTTGACTTCTTGATGAATCAGACTGATTACTGTTGTCAGTTTAGGCTTGAGCAACATTAGCGCTAATATTTTCCCCCATTGATTGTTTTGGCCTTGACTGTTAGCGTAGTTAGGATTATATCTGAAGTAACCTTTACCCACTGTATAGCCAATCTTTTCATAAATTTGACATTTGGGTTTGTCGTTATTATTCCATCTTCCTCTGCCCCTGCCACGATTGGAATAGCCACCTCTTTGAGGTGGTTGTTCAGATCTGTTGACATTATTCTAGTTTTTATTTTTGTTACTATTTGCAGCATAGTTGACATTCATATCACTGTCTTGTTCTTTCTTGCTTTCAATTTTGGCTTCATGAGATAGTAGATTCGATTGTACATCATCTATGGATGGGAATTGTCTTTGTGATGATATGATAGCTTAAACAGCTTCATATACATCACTTAGCCCATTCAAGATAATGAGTATTTGATCTGACTCTAGAAGCTTTTTCCTAACAGCCTTTAACAAATCACATAGTGATTTAATATTACTTAAGCATTCTATCATGGTACTGTTTTCTTTCCTTACTTTTTGCAGTTGTCTCTTGTAATGCATAACTTGGGCATAAGATTGGTTGTTAAATCCTTTTTCTATATTCTGTTATATTTGATTTGAGGTTTTACAGCCTATTACTTGAGGCAGCAGCTTTTCACTTATTGATGACAATAGCTATGAGCAAATTAGTCTGTCCTGTCTATGAAACTTGATAAATTCATCATTAGGGATTACCTGATTTTCTTGATTGGTTATGAACTGTGATGGTGTGGCAATTGTGCCCATGATATATCCACCAAGGCCATAGCCCTCTATGGCTATTTCAATTAACCACTGTGATGGTGGCAATTATGATAAGTTGAGACCGCGGACTAACCACTGTTTTGATTAATCTGCCACAGGAGTTGTTCCTTCTTAAAGGGAAGAAACGTTAGATGCTGATGATGAACTGTTCATCATGATGAAGCAATTCAAGCAAAATGATCAAGAAACTGGATTGAGAATTCAATCAGGAGGGAGGAGAATTGAAACAAGAAATCAACTATAAGCAATCAAGTGATTTCTTTGATGAGAAAGTACTCTGATTCGAAATTCTGAACGGCACTGTAACACCCCGTATTTTCTGTGAATATTAAAATTAACAAATCTAAGAACACTTAATTTTTAGAAGAAGAATTAAGGGAATTGGGTTACGCCATTGCGTTCGTCTCGGAATTTTGCTTGAGATAGAGTCCGAGTTTGCGTGAATCGGACTCCGTATGAAGAAGTTATGGACTTTAGAAGATTTCAAGAATAAACAGAAAATAATGACTAAATAATAAATCCAGTTCAAAATTCAAAATTCGGATAGAACAGGCTGAGCGGGAAAATTCCCACTCACAAGGATTCGACATAGGTGTTGACCCCCCTATAGGGGAGTCGACATAGGTGTCGACCCCCTGTAGGGAGTCGCCCCTTTGAGAATTGCTTCCTATGACGAATTTGTGTAGTCCTAAGCAGATATGGCCTTCTCTGATTGGCCAATGACTAATTTCTGAGGTGTTAGGGCTTATGTGTCGTGCTATGGTTGGCTGGATGACACATCTCTTTGGTTTAATGGCTCCTATTTCTCCTAGATTAATCTAAAGGCTATAATTAACCCTAGACATCTATATATACATAGCCAAACCTAGACCCTAACCTCATAACCCTAAGACTATGTTGTCGTCATGTTGTTCGTCTACAAGCTAGCCTAGCCTCCTTTATCTTCTCCTAAATAGAAAAATAAATCCAAACTAGTAATCGAATAGAAGAACTTCAAATTAAACGTCTACATCAAAGGATAGCTTTTCAAATTCAGAAATCAGATCCCAGAATACAAGATCCGTCCTTTTTCTATAAGTTTAGTTATTATTTAGATTTAAAAATCTAATAGAAATCATGACTGTAATAATCGGATCTAGAACGATGCCTAATTCTGATTCGTGCCTATCCTTTTGTCTAATATAAATTTCTTATGCCTATGAGACTATTGTGATTGATGTAGTGACACCTATCATGCCTATGAGACTGTTGGATTGACATAATAGAACCTATCATGCTTATGAGACTGTTGGACTGACATAATAGAACCTATCATGCCTATGAGACTGTTGGACTGACATAAATGAACCTATCATGCCTGTGAGACTGTTGTGATTGATAGGATGGAAATTTTCATGTTGTACAACCTATGCCTATGAGATTATTGTGATTTATCAAATGGGACTTATCATGTTGTACATTAAATTAGTAATTCTCTTAAGTCCAATTCTATCTAATCTTTATACCTATGGTGTGAATTGCTTAGCTTGTCTGCACATAGTGTTAATGTACAACATTGAAACATGATTCTTGAATTTGGTACATCTTTACATGCCTATTTTTCCTTATGTCAATTCTTATGCTCCTTCTCTAATTTTCCTTTTTTACTTGCTTTTGTGAATACTAAGTTCTTTCGGAACTTAGATTGAATCTCATTGTATGTGCGATTATAACGCGGGGAAAATTGGGTATTAATTAATTTAGTAAATTTTGGGCATAGCTTGGTAATGTGGTATAAACTTGTATTTACTAGACTTGTGGAGAATTTGACACATAGATTTGGACACATATGACAAATATGTAAATTAGCTAAAGATGAACATGCCTAACCTGAGGTTAGATTAATTTGCGGTGTAAGACTTCCTGGAACCGCCCGACACATCCAGCTACCGCAACAATATAAATCTAATGTGAGAGGTTAACGCATTAAGCCCCAAAACCAAAGGTTAGATTGAGTTGCGATGTAAGACTGCCCGGAACCGCCCAACACATCCAGCGACCGCAACAATATAGATCTAATGTGAGAGGTTGGTGCTTTAATGAATGAATTAAAGCTAAGGAACAGACAGACTAAGAATGGTAGGGTTAAGTCAATTAAAGAAACACTTAACCAATACAACATGTTAGTTAAACAGATGGGTGGGGTTAGGTAAATTTGAGAGCACTTAACCGTTATAACATGTTGATTAGGAAACCCTAGTAACGGGGACCCATTTCAATAGTAACCCACATAAATGTATCACGGTACCCTGGACTAGGCAGGTGGGGCACGATTTCTGGGCTGATTATAAGCGATCAAAATAGCGGCGGGTGTTGCAGAAGTGTAGGTTCCGGCGGAGTATGGGCATGCACGTACTCCGGAGTGGATAAATCAGGCACTGGGCATCAGTAGTATACACTGTGCATCTAGAATTTGTGTCGGGTTTCCACCATAGGAATTGATACACCTTATGGTGGGACCAGCACAGGTATCAACAATCAAGCAGGGCCGAATGACACAAGTAATAAATACATGCAAGTAGAAGCCGATTGAAAAAGGGATCAATTTGTTATGAACACATGATGGTAGTTGAAACATTCGTAGTAGGTGCAGAGAAATGGAAATGAGTGCGATAGTATATTCAGTTTATCTTTCCTTATCTTTTGTTAACTTATTTCTATGGTATTGTCCTATATTTAGTTTATTCATGTCATGGTTCTTTTATCTGTTTACATGCTGAATAATCACTGGACTTACCAGACTTATGTCTGACCTATTTTCTTTCGCCTTCTTTTCTTCCATTCCCCTACCCCCCTCCCCCCAGGTCCGCAAGGAGGGAATACTTCAGCTTAGTGCAGATCTTTTCCAGTTTAAAGAGAGTAGATGTATTGCTTGGATTCTCTCTTCTTGGGCTATGGCTGTGGTTAAACTTTTATTGGGGATTTATGCTGCTTTACTACTGTTTTATGCTGCTTTATGCATTTGGAGTTTTAAATCAAGACAGATGTTTCATTGTAATAATTTAGAAGTTGGGTTTTGAGACAATGCTTGTAATGTTTTGACTAAACCACGTTATTTATGAAATGATTTCAGTTTTCCGCTGTTTATATTTTTGTCTTGAAAATTATCTGTGTCTTTTACCTAAAATGCTTCACCGAAGTTAATGCATTCCCTTTGTGAGTGACCTTAACGGAGGTGGGGTGTTTCACTTGGTATCAGAGTGATGGTCTACCAGATCGGATAAAAGTTTTTGAAAACAATTTTTCAACGAGAAGTTTAAAGAAGCATTTTCAAGAAAAGTGTTGTTTTATTTTAAAGGCATAATCCCCAAAGAAATATGCATTATCTTTCTATCCTTTGTTTTGAACCTTTTCTTTTCGTTTCAGCATGTTTGGAGATCTTAATCTTCCAGAGGGCATACCGATACCTAGCTGGTTCAGAAGGTATCTGGAGGCTAGGGCTAATGACGCAGGCCCAGCAGACATTCCTCCTCCCCCGGCTGCAGCTGTTCCTCCTCCTCCTCCGCGGGTGAATGCTTTCTAGAAGATATGTAGGGACTTTCGAGCTATGGGTGGAAAGAACTTTAATGGGTCTAAGTCATTTGTGGAAGCAAGAAACTGGCTTAAGGAAATAGGAGATTTGTTTGTTATCTTCGAACTGGACGATAGGCAGAAGATAGAATTGGTTGTATGTTTACTTAAGGACGAAGCCTCTTACTGGTGGGAAGTTACTAATGCTGAGAGACCAGTTGAAACTTGGGATGATTTTAGAAGGACATTTGAAATTAAGTTCCTCTCGCAAGTTGAGTGAAGCCTATAGATGGAGAAGTACTTAGCACTCAAATAGGGAAACCTATTGGTTAAGGAATACGTCAACCAATTCAACCAGCTGGCTAGATTCGGACTGGAGTTGGTAAACACTCCACATAAAAAGGCTATCCATTTCGTGAAAGGGCTGAATGAACCGCTGCACAGCCTAGCTATGTCCCATATACCTATAGGCGCGACTTTTAAGAGACTGGTGGACATGGCACTGTTACGGGAGGAAGACAAGGGTGGCAAAAAAGAGGCAAAGGTGGATGAAGCTCTAGACAAGAAAGTGGAGGGATCGCAGAATAAGAAGACGAATTCCAAGAAAGGAGGGAAGAATAACAAACCCCGTGACAAGAGGAAGTGTAAATTTTGTGGCATACCTGGACATCTGATTAAGGACTACAGAAAGAAGAAAATGAAGATGGGTGGTTGCTTTTAATGCGGAGAGATAGGACATATGGCTAAGGATTACCCAAAAAGGCAAGGGTAAGGGCAGAGGACTGGATCTACTTCTGGAGGGTAGATTCACGCTCTCATTGCACCTCCGCAAGAAAGAGGTAGAAACATTTATGTTGAGTGTTTCGTTTATCTTTCTGATCATCCAGTTCGTACTCTTTTTGATTCTGGCGCATCACACTCTTTTATATCTACTGCTTTAGTTGAATCTCTGCACCTGGATACCAGTATAGTAGAGGATCCCATGGTAGTTTCAAACCCAATTGGAGGCCCGACTTATTTGTCCATGATTTGTTTGGATTTGGAAATTTCTATACTAAGCGTTGGGTTTAGAAGTAATGCTTATGTTTTGAGTTTCACGGGCTATGGGTTGATTCTAGGCATGGATTGGTTATCTAGTAATGGTGCCACCCTCGATTGTGAAAAGAGAGTGGTTAGACTTATGACTTGCCTCGGTAACACTCTCGAAATCTCTTGTAATCCCATGAGTACTATTATGCTTAGTTACCTAGAATCTCTTGATGCGTCTGTTGAAAACTTGCAATCTGTTAGAGTGGTCCGTGAATACCCGGATGTCTTTGAAGAGGTGAAGGGTTTACCTCCGAAGCGAGAGATAGACTTCCGCATATACCTTGTTGATAACGCAAAACCTGCTTCATTACCCATTAGACACATGACTCCAAGGGAAAGGAAGCGCTCAGTAAATAAGTAAAATAATTACTTGAGAAAGGGTTCATAAATTGAAGTATTTATGAATAGGATGCTCCAGTTGTTTTTGCTACAATGGCGGATGGTTCACTTCGCTTGTGCATAGATGATATTTTGGTTTTCTCTATGAGTGGGGAAAAACATGCTTTGTACATAAGGGAAGTCTCGAATACCCTCCAAGCGCATCAGCTTAAGGCTAGGTTCTCCAAATATCATTTTTGGAGAGAAGAAGTATGGTTTCTAAGACATGTGATATCAAAGGAAGGGATAAAAGTAGATCCCGCAAAAGTAGTTGCGGTGCAAGATTAGAAGGTCCCAAGAAATGCAACGTAAGTATGAAGTTTTCTTGGATTTGCGGGCTGGTATAGGAAGTTAATTAAGGACTTTGTGAAGGTATCAGCCCCACTTACTAAACGAACAAGAATCTAACTTTTGCTTGGGATTTCATTCGTGATGTTGCTTTCCAACGATTAAAGAGAACCTTGACAATAATCCCAGTCCTGACATTGCCCGAAGGGAACAAGACGTTTACAGTTTATATGGATGCATGCGGGACAGGGCTAGGTGTTGTTTTAATGCTAGAAGAAAGGGTAGTTAGTTATGGAAGAAGACAGCTGAAAGTACATGAGAAAGATATCCTATCCACGACTTGGAATTAGCTGTTATAGTGTTCGCTCTTAAGTCATGGCATCATTATCTTTTAAGAGAGAAAGTTTGAACTATATACGGATCCTAAGTCCTTAAAATATTTGTTCTCGCAAAAATATTTGAAATAGACGCAACAACGATAGATGGAACTTCTTGCCTCATACGACTGTAAGATTGCTTTTACCCCTAGCAAGGGTAATGTTGTAGCAGGCGCCCTAAGTAGGAAGAGACTGACCTTAAGAGGGATAAAGTTTGAAGTACATGGCAACCTGCAGCTTTAGTCCCCAGTCAAGTTTGTACCTGGTTTGTTAGCATCGCTAGACGAGCGGCCTACGCTTTTGGATCGGATAGAAGCAGTGTAACATGAAGATCCTCCGATCTGTGACATGATGGATAAGCTAAGTAGAGAAGAGACGTCTAATCATCTTAGTATATACACTTGGTATCATGGTTAACATCTTTTTATCTTGGCAAGATAATCCAACTACATGGGATACCCTCTAGCATAGTAAGTGATCGAGATTCTATCTTTACTAGTGAGTTTTGGAAATGGAGGTCAAGAAGCTTCGAAATCGTGAAGTCAAGCTAGTTAAAGTATAATGGGGTGACGTTTAAGAAGACACGACTTGGGAGACTGAAGACAAGATAAGCGCATCCTACCCTTTTCTTTTTGAGGGTACATCCTTGATCTCTTTTTCCATAAGTTTATGCATGCTTATATCTATCTTTTAAGTATATCTCCTCGGTCCTATTGTTGATCCTTAGGTAGAAACCAATGGATGTAAACATGTATTTGAAACATATTATGACTGATGGTTGCAAGTGGTTGCTAGTGGTTGCTCGTGGATGCATACACACACACATTAGGTACTTGATCAGCTCAGTCACTTTCTTATTGCATATGCATATATGTATTTAGATATGGATTGAAACTTGGTGTGTTATCATATGGATGTTGCATTTGTATGATTGATTGTGCACTCATGTAGAGGTTATAATGTACGATTAGGAATAATTGAATGCATGATGGATGCATGGCACTGACATAATTCGCATTAAGGAGGTCAACTGAATCAGTAGACCGCCTGATTTTGCATTAGATAAGGACATATACACACACTATTCATATGATCATGAAAGCATTAGAAGTCTTTTAAGGACAATGGATGCCTGTGATTGATGGTTGAGTAGATGGATGTTGGATGTTAGGATACATTCTTCTTAATTTAGAGATTTCGGGGAAGAAATCCTTTAAGGAGGGGAGAATATAACACCCCGTATTTTCTGTGAATATTAAAATTAACAAATCTAAGAACACTTAATCTTTAAAAGAAGAATTAAGGGAAATGGGATACGCCATTGCATTCGTCTCGGAATTTTTCTTGAGATAGAGTCCGAGTTTGCGTGAATCGGACTCCGTATGAAGAAGTTATGGAGTTCAGAAGATTTCAAGAATAAACAGAAAATAATAATTAAATAATAAATCCAGTTCAAAATTCAAAATTCGGACAGAATAGGCTGAGCGGGAAAATTCCCGCTCAGGGTGTCGACCCCCCAGGGGGAGTCGACATAGGTGTCGACCCCCCATAAGGGAGTCGACCCCTTTGAGATTTGCTTCCTGTGACGAATTTCTGTAGTCCTGAGCTGATGTGGCCTTCTCTGATTGGCCATTGACTAATTTCTGAGGTGTTGGGGCTTATGTGTCGTGCTATGGTTGGTTGGATGACACATCTCTTTGGTTTGATGGCTCTGATTTCTACTAGATTAATCTAAAGGCTAGAATTAACCCTAGACATCTATATATACATAGCCAAACCTAGACCCTAACCTCATAACTCTAAGACTATGGTGTCGTCATGTTGTTCGTCTACAAGCTAGCCTAGCCTACTTCATCTTCTCCTAACTAGAAAAATAAATCCAAACTAGCCATCGATTGGAAGAACTTCAAATCAAACGTCGACATCAAAGGATAACTTTTCAAATTCAGAAATCAGGTCCCAGAATACAAGATCCGTCCTTTTTGTTTAAGTTTAGTTGTTATTTAGATTTCAACCTCTAATAGAAATCATGACTGTAATAATCGGATCTAGAACGATGCCTAATTCTGATTTGTGCCTATCCTTTTGTGTAATCTAAATTGCTTATGCCTATGAGACTATTGTGATTGATGTAATGGCACTTATCGTGCCTATGAGACTGTTGGATTGACATAATATAACTTATCATGCCTATGAGACTATTGGACTGATATAATAGAACCTATCATGCCTATGAGACTGTTGGACTGACATAAATGAACCTATCATGCCTGTGAGACTGTTGTGATTGATAGGATGGAACTTTTCATGTTGTACAACCTATGCCTATGAGACAATTGTGATTTATCAAATGGGACTTATCATGTTGTACATTAAATTAGTAATTCTCTTAAGCCCAATTCTATCTAATCTTTATACCTATGGTGTGAATTGCTTAGCTTGTCTACACATAGTGTTAAAGTACAACATTGAAAGTTGATTCTTGAATTTGGTACATCTTTACATGCCTATTTTTCCTTGTGTTAATTCTTTACTCCTTCTCTACTTTCCCCCTTTTTACTTGCTTTTATGAATAATAAGTTCATTCGGAACTTAGATTGAATCTCGTTGTATGTGCGATTATAATGCAGGGAAAATTGGGTATAATATAATTTAGTAAATTTTGGGCATAGCTTGGGAATGTGGCATAAACTTGTATTTACTAGACTTGTGGAGAATTTGACACATAGATTTGGACACATATGACAAATATGTAAATTGGCTAAATATGAACATGCCTAACCCAAGGTTAGACTGAGTTGCGGGGTAAGACTGCCCGGAACCGCCCGGCACATCTAGCTACCACAACAATATAAATCTAATGTGAGAGGTTAGCGCATTAAGTCCAAAAACCCGAGGTTAGATTGAGTTGCGGTGTAAGACTGCCCAGAACCGCCCGACACATCCAGCGAACGCAACAATATAGATCTAATGTGAGAGGTTGGTGCAATAATGAATGAATTAAAGCTAAGGAACCGACAAACTAAGAATGGTAGGGTTAAGTTAATTAAAGCAACACTTAACCAATACAACATGTTAGTTAAACAGATGGGTGGGATTAGGTAAATTTGAGAGCACTTAACCGTTATAATATGTTGATTATGAAACCCTAGTAACGGGGACCCATTTTAGCAGTAACCCACATAGATGTATCACGGTACCCTGAACTAGGCAGGGTAGGGCACGATTACTGGGCTGATTATAAGCGGTTAAAATAGCGGCGGGTGGTGCAGAAGTGTAGGTTCCGGCGGAGTATGGGCGTGCATGTACTCCGGAGTGGATAAAGCGGGCACTCGGCATCAGTAGTATACACTGTGCATCTAGAGTTGTGCATCTAGAATTTGTGTCGGGCTGCCACCATAGGAATTGATACACCCTATGGTAGGACCAGCACAGGTATCTACAATTAAACAGGGCCGAATGACACAAGTAATAAATGGATGCGAGTAGAAGCCGATTGGAAAAGGGATCACTTTGTTATGAACACATGATGGTAGTTGAAACATTCGTAGTAGGTGCAGAGAAATGGAAATGTGTGCGATAGTATATTCAGTTTATCTTGCCTTATCTTATGTTATCTTATTTCTATGGTATTGTCCTATATTCAGTTTATTCATGTCATGATTCTTTTCCCTGTTTACATGCTGAATAATCACTGGACTTACCAGACTTATGTCTGACCTATTTTCTTTCGCCTTCTTTTCTTCCGTCCCCCCTCCCCCCAAGGTCCACAGGGAGGGAATACTTCAGCTTAGTGCAGACCTTTTCCAGTTTGAAGAGAGTAGATTTATCGCTTGGATTCTCTCTTCTTGGTTTGTGGCTGTGGTTACACTTTTATTGGGAATTTATGTTGTTTTACTACTTTTTATGTTTCTTTATGTACTTGGAGTTTTAAATCAAGACAGATGTTTCATTGTAATAATTTAGAGTTGGGTTTTGAGACAATGCTTGTAATGTTTTTACTAAACCACGCTATTTATGAAATGATTTCTGTTTTCCGCTATTTATACGTCTGTCTTGTAGATTATCTGTGTCTTTTACCTAAAATGCTTCACCAAAGTTAATGCATTCCCTTTGTAAGTAACCTTAATGGAGGTGGGGTATTTCAGGCACAATTGGTTTCTTGGATCCTTTTCTTCACTTATTTAATGTTTCTTGATTCAGAAATGGAGGCTGGTAGCCTGTGAGTCAGTTGCAGCCACAATGTGTTTTCAGATCAGCAGATTACCTCTGATATGAGACAGGTTGTAGGCAAGGCACTAATGATCAGAATGCCTCTCAATCTCCCCATTAATGAATCTTAACTGAGGAGAGAAACAAATCACACCCATTTATAGTTTGAAGCAGTAGTATCTAATGCAATCAAGATCTTGAAGTTGTGAGGCTGGTTTGAAGCTCTGATACCATAACAGATTTTGCACGGAATTGATTTTGTATGAATTGCGAGAGATAAGAGATGAAAATTTGTAATTCTATTGAATGGATAATTCATACGAAACTGAGTTTGTTAAATAGTTGTATAGATGGGCTTTTATATTATTAGGCCCAATTACATAGAAGAAATAAGAAAAAGGGTCTTCGGTTATGTAATTGAGCCCATATTACATGTATTATATTTGACACTATCAGCCGACAGTTTATTATGCTATGCTTTATTTATATAATCCAGATGTGCCTTTACTTTTTGGTTTCCTTCCATACTTCCAAAAGTTGTAAGCATGAGGCACTTTTTTTCTCATCTTTGTGCAGTTTCTTTCTTCGGCAGCTCCATGTGTAATAGATTTCCCTTATCCATCTGCATTGTTAACTTTTTTGTTAAATATGTCAAACCGAAACCATCAAGAGCCAACAACAACTACAAGAGAATAGCCGAAGCACTACAAAAATATATTGACTTAAGGACTGAATTTTTTATAGTGAAGTTTTTTGGTCTCTTTTCATAAACTGATTGCTAATTTAAAAAACTAGTCTTAAGATTTAAACAATAAAGACTGAAAGTCAGTCCTTGATAGGTTTATATAATTTGAAACCGTGTAATGATTGAAGTTCAGTCACTAGTTTTCGTTTGAGAAATAATTAAATAAAAGGTAGAGACTTATTTTCACAGTTTGAATCTAATGGCTAAGCATATGATTCGTGTGATAGTTCTTGGATTTTATATTAAACAAAAATATCACAATAGCACACCATTTCCTAAATTTAAGGATCCAACTTATGCAATTTCTCCACCTTCTCTACTTAAACTACCATCATGTCATTTCTCTCTGTGAACTAATTCATAACTTCTTCTAAATCCTATTTTCACATGCACAGTTTGTTGCATCTAACTCCTTCATGTGGGTTAAAGAAAAAAAAATTGTATTTGCAATAAACTCATTAATTCTTCCTTATTCTTTTATTTCAATATGTTCTCGCCAAAACTCATTTCAACTTGCCACCAGATATGTACTTATCTCAATGTTTATTTAGGTAGTTGCAAAAAGATAACTGAATCAAGTGGACAGCTTCTATAACCATAGGAATATGGATCACTATGTATCAGTGCTAGTGGCAGGTATCTTTCAATATCTTCTCTAGTACAATTGCGGTCTCATGATGATGCTTTTAATTTTTTGAACAATGTTGCTTGTATATTTTTTTCCTCAGCTATTCCAATTGGAAATATCTGCAGTGCTTGCTTTCCTGCTTCATTTCTTTCTTTTTATGTTCATGATATTTTGAACTTGGAAGGAACAACATTACATTGTAATGTAGTACACCGCAAATAGGTTCTTTTGAGCTTATTGCCATTGGATTTGAATTCATAAAGAAACATCTATGTGCTACCATGATACTGTTTGATTTGTTATGAGCTGTCTTATTTTCTCTGGAGTTGCAGAAATTAACTGGCAGTTGGCTTGAAGGTGGAATGGCAACAATTTTCGTTATAACCATGGAGGTTCATCAAATATTGTTAAATGCTACTTTCTCTGCTTCAGTTGTAAGCTACAAAATGCAATCTGTGGGAGCATGGTCAGTTGTTGACGATTTTCACGTTCATAAGTTTTCTTGACAATTGAGATAGTGGCTTTAAACAACATAAACTACTACATGGAGGAGGTTCGCCTTTGTAGCCAGGGCTGAAATAGAGCACGGTAGATATGTTTATGAATAATAAGATGTAGTAGGAAAGGTGAATAGAGAGTCAACTGTAGCCTTAGAGGTATGGTAGGAGTTTTTGGATGAAGAGACTGCATTGATCATTTGTACATGTCCGTGTACAAACAAAACTTGCCCTACCCCTTGAAAAGGCAAAATAAAATATTCATGAAGTTTGTGTTAAGTTTAGTATTATTCATTTGAATGGTAACGTGAGGGATGTTACACAGTTCTCAATTTTTTTGTATACTAATGAGGATAGGGCAATAACTCTAATATGATGGCTTTAACGTTATTTTATACCCAGTGGTGTATTTGTGCATGTTTCTTTTATTCCCAGTTGGCTGTGCATTTTCAAATACACAAAAGAAACTATTTACATTTTATATTATAATATAAAGTACAATAAAATAAAATGAAATATAGTATAATACAACATAAATGGTTAATTGATAATTTGTGATAGTTTAGTAATATCATTTCAGTTTCTAAAATTCAGTTTGTAAAAATGTTTAAGACTGGTTTTCTGTCTTCATAATCCGAGACTGAAACTCAGTTTCAAATTTTTTTGGGACTTAAAATTTAGTAGCTGACATGGTAGGTCTTTACCGACTGAATTGTTCATGTAAAGACAGATATTTGCAGTCTTTAATTTAGTTTATTTTGGCAGTGAAGCAGTCCAAGAACCACCAAGTCCAAAGAAGCTCCGGCTCCACTCAACAGCTCTGACAAATACCAAAAGCGAGCAAAAAAGCGAAGCCTAGATGGCCACCATTTAGAAAGCAACCATAAAGAAAGCTCCAGAACCCTAAGCTAAAAACCAAATGTGAAAATAGGAGATCACCCGAAACCTGCCCGGGAAGAGGACTTGTAGCAACGTCAAAAACACGAGCCAACGATAAAGACCTAAGGCGAAGATTACCCATGAAAGGCCTACCACGAAACGTAAAGAAGACATCATCCTTTACCCTACGAATGATAGAAGAAGACGCCACAAGGACCTCTTCGAAGATGAACTTTTTACGAGCACACCAAATATGCCAAAAAATAAGACAATGCAGAAGATGGAAAAGGAGAGACCAAAAGGTTTTTCCGGTCTTTCCTTCACACTAAAGCCATAGGAAACAAAGAAACGAAAGCATTACCCCCAAGATAGACTTGGATCCCGAAGAAAGACCAAAGTGATCAGACACAAACGCCAACGAAGAACAAATGAGCAGAAGATTCCAAGTACCCTACAGTACAACACCGGCAGCAGGAGACAAGTGGTATTCCAATCCGCATAAGGTTTTCATCGAGTGTTAATCCTCTATGGAGGATTTTTCACATAAATATGAAAACGTTGGGCCAAATGCGGGCTTCCTAGATAAATTAGACGGCTGGAATTCTTAGGATTAGAATCTGTGCATAATTCCACGTCGCCCTCAGAGGGAAAGGGCCACCAGTCCAGCCGAGCCTCCTCCCCCCGTGGGAATTGTTAAAATACTTCAGGGTTTTCTTTTATTTCCATGTCTCACTAGCATAAGGCGAGAATCCTGAGAAATCCGAAGATAACAAATGATGGTACTTAGCAAGAAGAAACGACGCACAAGAAAAGGCGTAAGATCGGGACGAACCCAAAGCTTACAAGCGTAAGTCCTACATACATCTCTTAGGTTACAAAGCCCAGACCACCCTTGCATCCAGGACAACAAATGGCATCCCAAGAGATCCAATGATGATGGTTTGCATCATCCTTTTTTCCCCAAAAAAATGAGGCCAAATAATGGAAAGCACAGAAAAAAAGAGGTGGGTGTCATGGCTATAAAAACCTAAGACCCAATGGAATCAAGGACCGAATTAATGAGAACGAGTCTATCATCCTAGGAGATAAGAGAACAGTTCCATCTAAGAAATTTTCCCTTAGCTTTGTCCATCAGAGGATCGAAGATCGCATTAAGCTTGCGACCTATATACATAACAATACCAAGATACGGCAAAGGCAGAGAAGTAATCGGAAAACCGGTGAAGGACTGAACTCATGAGACCCATGATGGAGCAATAGACTCGGCGGGAACGAAGAAAAACTTTCGTATAGATAAATGAAGGGCACGAGCCAACTAATAGAGAATCGGTTACCATATGAAAAGAAAATGATGTCATCAGCAAAAAGACAAAGATTAAATTATCGGGCACCTACTAGGGATCACGAATCGATGGATCTAACCTGCAATCATTAGAGAGTGCACATCACAGACGAAAGCTTCCGCCGTAATGAAGAACAAGGTTGGGGAAAGAAGATCTCCTTGAGGCAGACCACTTACCGAGTGGAAAAAAACCCTTGGTCGATTAGTTGATAAGAGCGAAAACCGACAGTTCGAGATGAGCCTCCAAAAAAGATCAATATGAGGCTCAGGGAAACCAAAGGCTCATAGAACCCGTACGACGAAAAGGAAAGACATGCGATTGCAAGCCTTTTCCATATCCTTCTTTACCACCACATTGGAACCCCTAACGTTAGGAACAATTTGAGAAATGAGTTCTAAAGCAAAAAGGACATTGTCCGTGATGAGAAGTCCACTAATAAAATCAGCTTGAGATGACGTGATAACATGATTAAGAATGGGTGCAAGCCTAGAAGGAAACACCTTAAAATGACCTTATTCATAAAGTTACACGAAATAATCGGTCTTAAATCAGAACATCACCTAGGATGCTTACATTTTGAGATGAGAACAAGATTAATGGAAGTTCATCCCATAGGAAGCACACCACCCGAAAAGAAAGACTGAATGGCCAAGCGGTAGTCTTGACGAATGATTAGCCAGACTCCGGTAAACAATAATGTTGAAACCATCCGGACCACTTGAACTATCCTTGCTTGAAGAAAACACAAAAGTGCAAATCTCCTCTAAAGAAAGGGTAAAGAAAAGATCATCAGTCTCATTTGGGACAAATAAATGAGGACTAAAAGCCAACAGAGTTGGGTCAGATACAAAGACAGAGGGACATTGAAGAAAGGTTTGAAAATGAGAGAGAATGGTATATTTGACTTCCTCTAGAGGGGAGGCCAATGTAAATCAGGGAGAAGAATTTGCTAAATCGACAAGATAGCGTTCTTCTTTTGATATTTGAACAAAATATTTTTGATTTAGAAACGCCATCGACAATTTATTTGATTCTTGCCTTTTGACAAAGGAAGTCATTCTCGATGCGTAATTCAGAAGAAAACGCGAGTTGGGCCTGAACCCAGTCTGCCTTATTTGAATAAGAAGAAGAAGGGTTATCGTGTAAGCCAATTCCATCATGATAAGTATTTCTTTCGCCGATCGGAACTTATCAAAGATATTCTATAAAACCAAAGTATTCCAATTCTTAAGACAGAATTTGAGAAATTTCAGCTTAAGCGAGAAAACAACAACAGGGTTGCTTAATGTCAGAATTGACCACGAGTTTTCCATAACTTGATAGAAAGTGTGATGAGATCTACATAGACTGAAAATGGCATGAGGACGGTCGCGTTGAGGAGAAAGAGGAACAATGCCGAAGCATTGGAGCATGGTCGAAATGGATATGGTAGAGGCGAGACACGGAGTAAGAAAAAGGAATGTTGAACAACCTTTTGATCCGAAAACTCAGTCGAGAAAGGATTCTGCTGGGACCTTTCTGGTTGTTACAGCAAGTGTTGGCCGATCCAATAAAGAACACGACCAATAACCCCGAAGCAATGATGAAGGAGTTGAAATCCTCAATTGTTACGTGGTTAACTGAGGCACCTCCTCGCTTCTCGGCCTAGGAAGAAACGACGTTGAAATCGCCACAGACGACAGAAGATCCAAATCCAAATTCTAATAGAGACGAAATGTTGTTCCACATAGACAATCGCTCGATGTGATCACATCTGTCGTGAACAGCGGGAAGAGGGAAAAGGGAAGGGAAAGAAAAGAAAGAACAAACAACCGAAAGAAGTTGCGATGAATCGAAAAGGAGATGTGCAAAAAATGCCTTTAGCCCAGAGAATCCAAATCTTATTGGATACATTAGGTATAACTCCTCCAAAACTAAGCGAAAGAATTGTTGTATATAACAATATGATTTTTATTTGATGATAACAAACATACGTATTATTAAATATGTGTTTGCAATTATACTATTCTACTTCATCACATACAGAAATAAATATTTAATTTTGAATAATACTATTGAACATGAATTTAAATTTTGAAATAGTGTTTATTCAAATATAATATTTATTTCAACATTTGAATAGTACAATTTTATAACCCCACTACTGTATATCTCAATGATATAATACATTCAATTTCACATTTATAATTCTTCCTCACTACAACAATCAGTCACTCAGAATCAGTTACACTCACTCTTACATGTACAGACTCTATTACATACATTCATACATTTAAACATATACTCTAACTCACTAGTCTTCAGCCTGCTTAAGATTCAGTCCAGTTATATGCATAGCTGTCACAGAAACACACACAATAAACAGGAACTAAAATTGTTTTACATTCTAGCGAGTATAAATTTATTTAAGTTTTATTTGGCTCAGATTTTTTGTGTTTCTCATAATGTTTCTTGACTTGGTCTGATTTGAATATACATTTATATGGGTCTAGGCTGCTTGTGATATTCACAGTGATTCACTGTAAGTACCACAAGGCAGATTGTATCTCTAGTGCTCACAGCTCAGCCTCGACACAATTATACCGGTTTATTGATCATAACCAACATTTCAAATTAACTGATTCTAAAAAGCCACAACTCATACATTGTGGTCTGCTAATAAAAAATTCAAGCCCGCCATTAATATAGCTCACATATATAAATTGCACATGCATGATACATATGCATACACACACACACATATCTATATATATATATATAAGTGTGTGTGTGTGTTTGTATATATATACATGGTTCAGCATAGCAAATGCAAGCATGGGAGCTAACAAGCTAAGAAGAAGTATGTAACAACCCGCATTCTACGCATCGGAGGATCGTAGGATATTTATTTCTTTCCCATATGAAGTAGTATGGCCATGTAACTTTGGGAAACAACCATTAGAGTCATTTCCCATGTTCTTGATTTTTGTCGATTTTTAAATGACCGTTTTGCCCCTAGCTGATCTTGTTTCGACAATAACTTTTGACTGGAAAGGAATATTGACCTGAAACCACTTCCATTAGATTCGTTTGATGGTTTACCTTTCCGTAGAGTGGTCAGATGTGAGAAACGGACTTACCGTTTGGGAGATATGGCTGAAATAAGGTTTGGAAGGTGAAAAACTGCTTAACCGGGCCAAATAGGGTGATTAGTGAATAGGCCCATAACCCATTTCGGGATTAGGGTTATGGGGAGGCTTAAATGAGTTAGAGATTCATTCCATTTCAGTTTTCTAGCCTCCACTTACCTCTTAGAAACCCTAAAAATGGCCTCCAACCTCTAAATCACCTCCAAATCACTTTCTACTTGAAGATTGGGCTTAGCAACATCAAATCAAGAGAGATCAACACCAAATCAACATTAGAGTTGCTGTTTAGCATTGGGATCTTCACCAACTCAGAGATTTATTTCAGATCTAAGGTTTATTTGTGGCTAATGTGAGTGATTTGCATAGTTCCTCACTAATTAAGGTTGATTAAGGGTAATTAGTGAAGATTAGAGAATTTATACACTAATAAATTCTGGAAGAATATTTATAAATTCTTAAATGATGTTTTAGACCTCTGATATGAATTTGGGTTAATTTGGTTAAGTTCTGCTAATCATATCATTAGTTTCACCTAAACATGCTTAAGGGAAAATATGGGGTTTTGGCTATGTTTGATCCATTTTAACCTATCATATTGATGTTTTCATGTTTGAGGTCACTCCTCCTTGTTGCTATGACTTTGTGATATGCTTTGTGATTGATTAGAAGTGTTAGATTGGTCGAAAACGCCGCCGAGTGGCGTAAATTGCTTGCTGGAAGAAGTGCAGGAAGGCATCCGAACCGGATCGGATCGGTAGGAGGACCCGATCCGCTCTCACACTTCACACTTTGATCCACTCGCACTTCTCGTGGCATGCATCATCCGATCTGACCCGCCTGGTGTTCTCCGACCCGAACCGATGTACTTCGACGGGGCTTGGAAAGAAGAAGCCGATCCGAACCGTGGCAAACTGGAGGACCCCAACCCGAACCGGTGATGGCGACTGGATGTGGAGTCTCGATCCGATCCGCTGAGGTGAAGATGACCCGATCCGATCTAGTGAAGAAGGAGCACTCCGATCCGAACCGAACTGATGACTAGGGGAAGATCCGAACCGATCCGGTGATGACCAATAACCCGAGATGCAAAGGTATTCCAAATGGAAGTTAGAGCTCAGGATCCAGTTGGGGATCAATGAGTTCACTTCATCGTTGGGCTTGGCTGCGGGACGTGTGCTAAGGAGTTGTCGACGTTCATAACTTCGATTCACCACTGGAAATGGATGATGGGCTACTTATCAGTGCAGTAGAGTGACTATGACTCGAGGGGCAAGGTGATGGTAGCAAGACTTCGTTATCAGTGCAGTAAAGTCATTATGACTCGAGGGGCAAAGTGATGCGTAGTAAGACTATGAGCCAGTGCAGTGGGGTCATTGCGACTCCATGGGGAAGAGTGGACATAGTAAAGGATTAGTAAGGCTATGAGCCAGTGCAGTGGGGTCATTGCGACTCCATGGGGCAAAGTGGACATAGCGAAGGATTAGTGGCTATGTATCAGTGCAGTGAAGCCATTTATGACTTCATTGGGCAAGGTGATCATAGCAAAGTATGTTGAGGTGATCGAAGTGGTGAATATCGTATGCTTTACGCACCGAGTGAGAGATGTAAGGATGGTTGCTATGCTTGATTGTTTTCCATCACTATGACATGCACACCCCCACCCCCGTTTTCTTTACACCATTTGAAATGTCACCCTAGAGTGTTGTACAGTATGTAGTGCTAACTCTTTGGTTGCAGGTCCAGGTTCAGGTATGGTTTAGTCTACCTGTTATTGTTCTGTTTAGATGATTATCGCTCATACCAGGCTTTATGTCTGACCCAGAGTTTTATGTCTCTTCTTATTACTCTGAGTGCTCACACGAGCAGACTAGAGACAGGTTAGCTGGTGATGCGCGAGTAGCAGATTCGGAGGCGAGCAGGAGGCTTACACGTATGATATATAGATATTCTCCTTGTGTCGTTGGTGGTCACTATTTGGGCATTAGTAGTGTACCTTCTTTATCTTGCTTTTGCTTTAGAGACAGTATTTTAAAAGTTGTAATAAGCTGTATTTTGGATTTCCGCTGCTATGATGCTTAGTTCTAGTTTTCAGCTTATACACTGTCTCACCTGTTTTATGTCAAGTATGTTGTTATTATATTTTGTTCTATGCGCTGTGAGACATTCTACAGGTTCCTTGTTAGTTCATTCTCTTTTTTCTTTTCTTCTGATGACCGTCCAGTGCTACTAGACATGTGTACAGCGCACCTTTGGAGTAAATGTCGGTTGGTGCGGGGCGGGCCGTCACATTTGGTATCAGAGCTCTAGGTTGCGTAGTTAACCTAGGGAAAGACACTAGGGAGAGATAGTACGTATATGAGAGCGCGTATTTGTGATTACTTTGGTTTTCAAAACCTACCTATATATATACTATTAGTAGTATAAGAATGAAGTCGTACTGCACTAGCACCACTATGGGGTCGTTAATCGTTTCTCTTTACAGATTGAACGATGAGTAGAGACACCAGGGGTGCTGGTAGAGGGACCAACCATGGGAATGCTCATGACATGAGGACGATGTTCACTAACTTCATGAGGGAGATGCTTAGGGATGTTCAAGGGGCAGTTCCCAATCCCGGAAATGGTGGTGGTCCAGTAGTGCAGGCGCCTAGGGTCGATTTCGCCAAGTTGTGCAAGGATTACACTAACCTTGGTGGGAAGCCGTTCCACGGAACGGAGTCGGCCACAGATGTTCAGGATTGGTTGGATAGCTGTGATCGTATCTTCGACGACTTGGGTATCGAGGATGCGATGAAGAGAAGGCTAGCGTCTCGTCCGCTGCAAGGGCGAGCGATGAATTGGTGGAATGCCATTAGAACAACTACCCCAGAAGATCAGGTTACTTGGGATCAGTTCAAGGCTCGCTTTAGAGAGAAGTTCATTCCAGCTGCCCAGAAGTCAGTGTTGTTTAAGAGATTCTTGGAACTCAAGCAGAATGGTAAGGCAGTCTCTGACTATATCGCTGAGTTCGACACTTTGTCAAAGTATGGACTATCTCTTATCGATACTCCTGAGAAGAAGAATGAGAAGTTCATTACTGGTTTGGATGGATACTTGGGGGAAAGGCTTATTAACCACATCGATGAGACTTTTGAAACGATTGTGGGGAAAGCTTTGAGATCAGAGAGTCTTTACCCTAAGCCAAAGACTGAGGCTGCATTTGCAGAAGGGCTGAAGCCGCAAGCAGGCGGTGGAGGCAAGAACAACTCTCAGAACAAGAGGAAGCAGAGCCAAGCTAAGGATGGCCAGAAAAAGAGCAAGAAAGATGTTGAGTGCTTCAGCTGTGGAAAGAAGGGCCATTATGCTAAAGAATGTCGGGCCAAGCCAGCGGAAAGGAAGTGCTACAACTGTGGCCAAGTTGGACATCATAAGGATAAGTGTCCACAACCTCTTAAGGAGAAGCAGATTGTGAAAGCATATGCTATCGATGTTATTCCTTCTTCGTCGAATGCCCCAACTGCGGCGGAGAAAGGAAAGAATGTTGTCATTCAAGGTATGCTTTCTATTTATGATGTACCAGTTCGAGTTTTATTTGATACTGGGTCTTCCCGTTCCTTCATATCTAGTGACATGGTGGATAGGTTTGGACTGGAACCCGAGATAGTCGATAGACCGTTGGTTGTGACGAACCCGGTTGGTGGTTCGACTAACCTTAGTATGATTTGCCAAAATTTGGTCTTATCGAGTCATGGATGTATTTTTGTTTGTGATTGCTTTGATTTGGGCTTTACTGGGTATGGCATTATATTGGGAGTCGATTGGCTCCAAAGATACGGGGTGGTGGTAGACTGTGAGGGCTTTTTAGTGACAGTTAGAGCGGATGATGGGCAGAGGGTAGTGTTTGGTAGTCTACCTAGTGATGGGGTAATTGCTAGTTTTATAAATTCCCTCGACATCCCGCATGATGAGTTGTCAGATATGCCCGTGATTGGCCAGTATCCGGACGTCTTCGAGGAGGTGACCGGGCTTCCACCACACCGAGAGATTGAGTTCCGTATTGATTTAGTGAAAGATGACAGACCTATAGTGATACCACTTCGTCGTATGGCACCAAGGGAGCAGTGAGAGCTCGGGGTGCAAGTCAGTAATCTTTTGAAGAAGGGATTTATTAGAAGAAGTGTCTCCGAGTGGGGAGCACCAGTTGTGTTTGCCACTAAGGCAGATGGTTCCCTTCGTTTGTGTGTGGACTATCGCGAGTTGAACAAGATGACGAGGAAGAATAAGTATCCTCTACCGCGGATGGATGATTTGTTTGATCAACTGGAAGGAGCAAGAGTGTTCTCCTAGTTGGACCTCGCGACAGGATTTCATCAGCTCCAAGTAGCGGACGAGAGTGTTTCGAAAACGGCATTTAGGACGCCGTCTGGATTCTATGAGTGGTTGGTTATGCCATTTGGGTTGACCAATGCACCAGCATATTTTGTGGATCTTATGAATCGAGTATTCAGAGATCAGTTGAATAAGTTTGTTCTTGTGTTCATAGATGATATCCTTGTTTACTCGAGGACAGAGGAGGAACATAAGGGGCACTTGAGGATAGTGATGGAGGTGTTGAGGAAACACCAATTGAAAGCGAAATTTTCTAAGTGTCACTTCTGGAGGAGGGAAATGAGATTCTTGGGCCATGTTGTTTCAGAAAATGGTATTGCCGTGGACCCTACGAAGGTGGCCATGGTACAGGATTGGCCTACGCCCAAGAATGCAACAGATGTAAGAAGTTTCTTGGGGTTAGCTGGGTATTATCGTAAGTTTATCCAGGACTTCTCCAAGATAGCAGCACCGTTGACTCAGTTGACTAAGAAGAATCAGGCCTTCGTCTGGGACGGAGTGTGTGAGAATGCATTCAAGAGTCTAAAGGAAAAGTTGACGCATGCGCCAGTGTTAGTCATTCCTAAAGGGAATGAAGATATGACGGTATACACGGATGCTTGTGGTACCGGACTAGGTGCAGTATTGATGCAAGGCGGTAGGGTTGTAGCTTATGCTAGTCGGCAACTAAAGCCGCATGAGAAAAGGTATCCTACCCATGATTTGGAACTAGCAGCGATCGTGTTTGCGCTGAATATGTGGAGACATTATCTCTTGGGAGAAAGATTTGAGTTGTTTACCGATCATAAATCGTTAAAGTATCTCTTCTCTCAGAAGGATCTGAATCTCCGTCAGCAGAGATGGTTAGAGTTCTTGGCTTCGTATGATTTTGATATCGCATATACACCTGGGAAAGGTAATGCGGTAGCCGATGCCTTGAGTAGGAGACATGCCAGTTTAGGGGCTATGTTTCTTGAATGGAAGCAACTGGAGTATATCGCAGGGTTTGATTTCAGACCAAAGTGCGAATTAGATCCAGAAATGTTAGCTAGTTTGGCGATCAGACCCACTTTGATAGAGCGGATTGGTTCCAGCCAGAGGAACGATCCTAATCTATTGGAAATCATCTCCAAGTTAAAAATGGATATCGACGGTGAGGAGATGAATTTGTATGGGCTTGATCGAGATGGATGGCTTAGAAAGAATGGAAGACTAGTTGTACCCAACGTGAATGGTTTGAGCGATGAAGTGCTTAGAGAATGTCATCACTCAAAACTGACCATACATCCCGGTGGTAACAAGATGTATTGAGACATGAAGCAGACTTACTACTGGGAAGGGATGAAAAGAGACGTTGGGAAGTTTATATCCAAGTGCATGAATTGCTAGCTAGTTAAAGCCGAGCAAAAGAAGCCTAGTGGTTTGTTGCAACCATTAGAAATTCCCGAATGGAAATGGGAGCAAATCTCGATGGATTTCATCGATGGTTTACCAAGGACTAGATCGGGACATGATAGCATTTGGGTAATTGTGGATCGATTGACTAAGAGTGCAAGGTTTATACCAGTCAAATCGACCAGAACGACAGCTAAGTTAGCAGAATTGTATATGAAGTGGGTAGTGAGATTTCATGGAGTGCCTAAAAGCATTGTGAGTGACTGAGACCCGTTGTTTACTAGTGGGTTTTGGAAAACCTTACAAGAGGCTCTGGGGTTAGAATTACATCTCAGTACCGCATATCATCCTCAGACCGACGGTCATACGGAGAGGGTGAATCGTATATTGGAAGACCTCTTGAGAGCTTGTATATTGGATTTTGGTGGATCATGGGATGATCATTTGCATCTAGTAGAGTTTGCATATAATAATAGCTACCAATCCAGTATCGGTATGGCTCCATATGAAGCTTTGTACGGAAAACCGTGCAACTCACCATCATGTTGGATAGAGACCGGTGAGAAGTTTATGCTAGGACCAGATGTGGTGAGGGAAACCTCGGACAAGATTAAGATCATTTAGCAACGAATGAAGGCTTCCCAAGATAGGCAGAAGAGTTATGCTGATAAGAGGAGGAGAGATTTAAAATTCTCTGTTGGTGACTTGGTGTTTGTCAAGATTTCTCCGTTAAAGAGCGTGATACGATTTGGCAGCAGAGGCAAGTTAGCACCAAGATTTGTTGGTCCATTCCCAATTCTCGAACAAGTTGGGAATTTGGCGTATAGAGTTGACTTACCAGAGAAGATGGCGGGAGTTCACAACGTATTTCATGTTTCCCAACTAAGGAAGTTCGTACATGACCCAGATATGACTATTTCACCTGATCAGTTAGAGGACTTCGAAGTAGAACCCGAGGCAGGTGGGAACCGCAAGCCGATTCGTGTTGTCGAGCACGATACGAAACAACTTCGAACGAAGGCAGTGAAGCTAGTCAAGGTTCATTCGGGCGAGAACGAGAATGATTGTACTTGGGAGACAGAGGAGAGCATTAGGAAGACGTATCCATAACTCTTTGTCTGGTAAGATTTACTTTGCGATTTAGTTATTCCCCATGCTAGGATAGACTTGTTTTGCCTGTTTTGCATGTTTGATTGTTGTTTCATGATGGTAGGCATGCGGGACTCTTATGTATGTTTTGGTTAGGGAATTTCGGGGGCGAAATTTCTTAAGGGGGGAAGAATGTAACAACCCGCATTCTACGCATCGGGGGATCGTAGGATATTTATTTATTTCCCATATGAAGTCGTATGGCCATGTAACTTTGGGAAACAACCATTAGAGTCATTTCCCATGTTCATGATTTTTGTCGATTTTTAAATGACCGTTTTGCCCCTAGCTGATCTTGTTTCGACCATAACTTTTGATTGGAAAGGAATTTTGACCTGAGACCACTTCCATTAGATTCGTTTGATGGTTTACCTTTCCGTAGAGTGGTCACATGTGAGAAACGGACTTACCGTTTGGGAGATATGTCTGAAATAAGGTTTGGAAGGTGAAAAACTGTTTAACCGGGCCAAATAGGGTGATTAGTGAATAGGCCCATAACCCATTTCGGGATTAGAGTTATGGGGAGGCTTAAATGAGTTAGAGATTCATTCCATTTCAGTTTTCTAGCCTCCACTTACCTCTTAGAAACCCTAAAAATGGCCTCCAACCTCTAAATCACCTCCAAATCACTTTCTACTTGAAGATTGGGCTTAGCAACATCAAATCAAGAGAGATCAACACCAAATCAACATTAGAGCTGCGGTTTAGCATTGGGATCTTCACCAACTCAGAGATTTATTTCAGATCTAAGGTTTATTTGTGGCTAAGGTGAGTGATTTGCATAGTTCCTCACTAATTAAGGTTGATTAAGGGTGATTAGTGAAGATTAGCGAATTTATACACTAATAAATTCTGGAAAAATATTTATAAATTCTTAAATGATGTTTTAGACCTCTGATATGAATTTGGGTTAATTTGGTTAAGTTTTGCTAATCATATCGTTAGTTTCACCTAAACATGCTTAAGGGAAATATGGGGTTTTGGCTATGTTTGATCCATTTTAACCTATCATATTGATGCTTTCGTGTTTGAGGTCATTCCTCCTTATTGCTATGACTTTGTGGTATGCTTTGTGATTGATCAGAAGTGTTAGATTGGTCGAAAACGCCGCCGAGTGGCGTAAATTGCTTGCTGGAAGAAGTGCAGGAAGGCATCCGAACCGGATCGGATCGGTAAGAGGACCCGATCCGCTCTCACACTTCACACTTCGATCCACTCGCACTTCTCGTGGCATGCATCATCCGATCCGACCCGCCTGGTGTTCTCCGACCCGAACCGATGTACTTCGACGAGGCTTGGAAAGAAGAAGACGATCTGAACCGTGGCAAACTGGAGGACCCCGACCCGAACCGGTGATGGCGACTGGATGTGGAGACTCGATCCGATCCGCTGAGGTGAAGATGA
Source organism: Allium sativum (assembly GCA_030737875.1). NCBI lineage: Eukaryota > Viridiplantae > Streptophyta > Magnoliopsida > Asparagales > Amaryllidaceae > Allium > Allium sativum. The sequence continues at coordinate 747,303,072 of CM060921.1, forward strand.
CCCGATCCGATCCAGTGAAGAAGGAGCACTCCGATCCGAACCGAACTGATGACTAGGGGTAGATCCGAACCGATCCGGTGATGACCAATAACCCGAGATGCAAAGGTAGTCCAAATGGAAGTTAGAGCTCAGGATCCAGTTGGGGATCAATGAGTTCACTTCATCGTTGGGCTTTGCTGCGGGACGTGTGCTAAGGAGTTGTCGACGTTCATAACTTCGATTCACCATTGGAAATGGATGATGGTCTACTTATCAGTGCAGTAGAGTCACTATGACTCGAGGGGCAAGGTGATGGTAGCAAGACTACGTTATCAGTGCAGTAGAGTCATTATGACTCGAGGGGCAAAGTGATGTGTAGTAAGACTATGAGCCAGTGCAGTGGGGTCATTGCGACTCTATGGGGCAGAGTGGACATAGTAAAGGATTAGTAAGGCTATGAGCCAGTGCAGTGGGGTCATTGCGACTCCATGGGGCAAAGTGGACATAGCAAAGGATTAGTGGCTATGTATCAGTGCAGTGAAGCCATTTATGACTTCATGGGGAAAGGTGATCATAGCAAAGTATGTTGAGGTGATCGAAGTGGTGAATATCGTATGCTTTACGCACTAAGTGAGAGATGTGAGGATGGTTGCTATGCTTGATTGTTTGCCATCACTATGACATGCACACCCCCACCCCCGTTATCTTTACACCATTTGAAATGTCACCTTAGAGTGTTGTACAGTATGTAGTGCTAACTCTTTGGTTGCAGGTCCAGGTTCAGGTTTGGTATAGTCTACCTGTTATTGTTCTGTTTAGATGCTTATCGCTCATACCAGGCTTTATGTCTGACCCAGAGTTTTATGTCTCTTCTTATTACTCTGGGTGCTCACACGAGCATACTAGAGACATGTTAGATGGTGATGCGCGAGTAGCTGATTCGGAGGCGAGCAGGAGGCTTCCACGTATGATATATAGATATTCTCCCTGTGTCGTTGGTGGTCACTACTTGGGCATTAGTAGTGTACCTTCTTTATCTTGCTTTTGCTTTAGAGGCAGTATTTTAAAAGTTGTAATAAGCTGTATTGTGGATTTCCGCTGCTATGATGCTTAGTTCTAGTTTTCAGCTTATGCACTGTCTCACCTGTTTTATGTCAAGTATGTTGTTATTATATTTTGTTCTATGCGCTGTGAGACATTCTACAGGTTCCTTGTTAGTTCATTCTCTTCTTTCTTTTCTTCTGACGACCGTCCCGTGCTAACTGAACATGTGTACAGCGCACCTTTGGAGTAAATGTCGGTTGGTGCGGGGCGAGCCGTCACAAAGTAACTCAGGTGTGCATGGTTCAACAAGATCAAAGCATGCACAAGAACAACAAAGTCAATAAACATCATGGGAGTAAGAGTATGCATTCAAGAAATGTTGAATATGACAACACATTTACAAGTCAGGCTAGGTCAAGTGCAGCAAAACTTGTACTATGTTGAACGCAACAAACATACAAGTACTGCATATATACACAGAGTATGAATAGCAGCCACATCGGACATTGAGCAACATACATACGCATTCAGCAACACGCTAATTATGCAATCAGCTCCAATGGTTATAAAATAAAAGGGATTTTTCTTTTTAATGTCACTTGTTTATGATATTTTTCGTCAATACCGGAAATAGGTCTATTAATGTGAACCTATAGGATGTAAGGGGTTATTTAGTTCCCACAAGCTTAAGTTAGTTCACCATTTCCTAGATATCAAGGTCTTAAGTTCGAAGAATAGTTACTCTTCCCTCAAGGGGTGTATCACGCTTACAAAACTTAATGACCAACAATTACCTTGGGATAAGGGTTCCCTAAGAGCAACTGTAACAACCCGGAATTTCTGAACCAATTTAAAAATTTTATTTTAGCTATTTTAATGGATTTTGGATATTTAAAATGATTTATTTTAAATAATAACTACTTAAATTTTATTTAAATCGAAGTTAGAACATATAAATTTATTTTAATTATAAAACGAGCGTGAAATGGCATGGTAGTTTGAAAATTCGATTTCTAATTTCAATTGAGTAAACAGAATTCATTTTAAATCAGAATTGGATGAAACAAGAAACTTTAGAATCGATTTGACTATATCTTTCTAACGAATGTAAGAAACTCATATTTCACTTTATAAATTGTATGTTATATCTAGTTTAAAATTTAAAATAGTCGCTATGGAATTTATATATATTTTAAATAATACATAGCCCTTAAAAATAGCCATTTTGCAAACGACCTCCGTTTTCGACGAAACCACTTTTGCTGGATCTAGAATGTCAAATTATTGCTAGATTCCAAGTTTTGTGATTTTTCTAATAAGTATGTTGCCGGACGTAATTTTTAAAGCGAAAAACAGACAATATTTGGACTTTAAAAATTCGCTTTTTGTGCATACAGACTCGAAATTCGACGAAACCAGTTTTGTTGGATCCGTAATGTCAGAGAGTAGTTGCATGTCAATTTTCATTGAAAATGAGATCCATGGGTGACCACACGGATTTTTAAATGATGAAAATGAGTGATATTTGAGTATAATAAAATATTAAATCATTAGAAAAATAATTAGGCTCCACTATAAATTGTCTCAACCTCCCTAAATCTCATTCCATTTTCTGAAAAACATGGCAACCCATTTTCCACTTCTCTAACCCTAATTGCAAGCTTTCAAAAATCAAAACAAATCGGTTACTCCTCTTTAAATCATGATACGTATATATTTAAGACCCTCAGGCCTTGCTCTTCATCGCAGCGTCAATTTCGTGAAGTTTCAACTACATTGGGTTCGCTGTATTTTTCCTACGTGAGTTTCTACGATTTAGGGTTGATCGATTCTTGATGTTTGTGCATCGATTGGTGATTTCAAGGTTGTATTTGAGTTTGAGGCAGCAAATATCATCGTTTGGGAAAATTTCGTGGGGTTCAGCGATGAAAAGGGACCAGCGAGCTTGACATTGTTGATATAGGAATAATGAGATTGTTAAAAGAAGTTTGATGGTATATTTTGTTTGATTTTTAAGTAAGGAGAGAGGGAGATGGAAGCTTGCCAACGTCGACCTTGTCCATGGATACTTGCGGTTTGCAGCAGTAGGTATACGGGGAAGAAACAGATTAGGTGAAAGGATTAATTAATTAAAGGTATAATTATTACTTAACTATATAAGTTAATGACCTTTATACGTATAGAAACTTGTAAAATGCATAAATTTTTCATATGAACTCCAAATCGCATGAAACGGGATCCGTTGCGATTGTGGAGTCGAGAGCTTCGCAATAACACAAACTGGGTCCAATTTGGAGCAAGTTTGAATTTGGAGCAAATTTAAATCCAAACAGTACCAAAACCGTCAATTAAAGACTGACGGAGTGGAAACCATAGGTGAGAACTCTTTCTTACTAAATTATATTTTATCATGTTATTTTATTCATGTATGAAAATATATAGAATTGCCAGTGTAGGTTTTTATCAGTTTTAACCATTATAAATTGTTAGCTCACCTCCCTCGTCCAAAGACCATGAACGATTTAAATTGTCTGTATTGTGTGTTGTTTGTGATGTTGAAATGTTTAACATATTAAAAATATTGTTAATATTAATGTGATAGTGAAATTAAATTATAAATATTCATTTATAATTTGAACAGTGAAAATTGGTTGAATAGAAAATAATTCAAACCGAATTAGAATTGGTTAAATTTATTAACCAATGATTCATTTAAATAAACTGTTGTTGCAATTTGAAAACACCACACGGGTATTCGGATGATATTTGACATACACTAGCCCCAATATTTAGATGTATTCCAACTGATGGATTGAAAGTCTGTGATGAGCGTTATATATTTATTTTAATGCTCACACAATTGTAATTCACTCTAGATGTGAATGGACTGTTTGATGATTATTTATCAATGTTGTTACATACATGCGATGTATTAAATCCATATAACTGAAATTAAATGGTAATTGATTGAGTCGCATTCCGATTCAGAAATAGAGAGTATTTTTAAAATAAAGAATCTTTTAAAATAAAGAATATTTTAAAATAACGAATGTTTTAAAATATTATTCAATAAAGAATAAGATTCCGGTTTTGATGTTCGATTTTGGATGGACAAAAAAATTATAAAAATGTGAAGCCGCGTTAAGTGACAAACGCCATTTAACCCGAACGGGTTAATCGATCGATTTTATTCATTTAATAATGAATATAAAAAGGAAGTGATTTCAAAATCTAATATTTTGAAAAAATTATCATTTTAATATGATAAAGATATAGAACATTCAATTTTGATTTAAAATTGAAAAAGAATTTAAAATCATTTTAGAATGAATTGATAAACGATTTATAAAATTCGTTTTAAATGAAAATCAATGAAATATATCATATATATATATATATATATATATATATATTTAATGGCCTGAATAGAACGCGCCGCGCAGCGACCGTTTGCGAATTTCGACCATTAACTTCAAATTGATGTAACGGAAGATCCGACCGTTGGATTCTCCTAAAATCAGAACCGTTGGGTTCGTATCGAAAAGAGATTTCCAACAAATATAAGAGATTAGAAATCTAACAGTTAGTTTTGTAATATGTCCAAATCAATTTCAAAAAAGGTCGCTATGGATGAAGTTCGGTGGCCAATATTGGAAACCGACTGTAAAGGGCTTAATAAAATTATTAAAAATATGGAAAAATTATGTAAAATCATAGTAAATTATTTAAAAAGATTTTGGATGAAAAATTACATATTTGAAAAGATAAAAATATATTTTTATCGAAATGAACTAGATATTAACTAGGATAATAATCGAATGGTTTTTAAAATAATAAATTGGAATTGAATGAAAGAATTTGATTTTGGATTTGTCATGAATAGTGTCTTAAATAGCACCTTTCTTAAACCCAGTTGAGAAAAGAATAAATCGTTCAATTAATATTTAGTGAAGTTTCCCAATTAATTAATATTTAATTGGAATCAAATAAAAGAATTGGATTTTAGGTTTGTCGTGAATGGTTCTTAAATAACACTGTTCTTAAACCCCGTATGAAAAGAATAAATCCTTTAACTAAGATTATTAGAGTTTCCAATTATATTTAGTAATTGGAATAAAATGAAATGTGAATTGGGTTTATTGTGAACTGTGTTTTTACAGATATTCGTTCTTTAACCCGATTTATAGTGAAAATATAATTTGGAATTTATAAATCTTTTGTTAAGATTTAAATGGAAATTTCCAAAGTAAAGTTTTCCAATTTAATATATTAAATTGGAATTTAATGAAATTTGATTTGGTAATAATTATGATGAGCTTCTGTAAAGGAAGACCGTTACTATATATGGAATTTAAAAAGCCTTGCCATTATTCCATTTATATTATTAGTCTGATATGGGAATTTATATCGATTACATACTATTATGATTTCCGTGTAGATTCCATTTTAATGGAAGGTGATTTTGGGTTTATCGTGAACTATGTTTTAAATGACACTCGTTCTTTAACCCAGTAAGGTCAGAATTTATTTCCTAAATTTGAATAATCATTAAATAATGATTTTTGGAGATTAAAACAAAGTGGAGTTTTAATGAATCTTTAATTAGATTGAAATGTTAATCTGATAATTTAAACTATCAAATTTGGGAAAATGATCGAGAATGGAGTATCACCAGTTTTGCTCCAAGCGATAGTTAAATCTTTAATTAGATTTGAACGTGAAATTGTAATTAATTTTTACTGATAACACCATGGTGTTAGATATAGAGTACTACCAGTTTTTCTCCATGGAATGAATAGGTTGGGATTGGGATAATATATAAACAAATGATTACTTCGGTAAGGTTCGCTAATCCCGACTAGTTTGGAAAACCTTAATTTGTTTTAGAATTGTTAAAAGATAAAACAAAGTCTTTTGAAATTGATATCCAAAAGAAGATTAAAGAATAAATTTAAAAGAATTTATCTTTGATAAAATTAATTGGAACCTTTCCCTAAAAATGTAAATATTTGAAGAAAAGAATATTCTGAATTGGAATGAGACGTATGATGTGTTTTTATAGCACTTGATTTTAAAATATGCGAGTTATTCGAAAAGACCGGGTTTAACCCATTCTGAATAATTATTACGACGACCAAAAGTCAATGACGAAGACGGTGGTTGAAGACCGGAGATCTTCACATCGTTTTGATGATTGCTGATGTCTTGATTGGGCTGTACACCCAAGACAAGGTAATAAGTGGTGATCGTCCAGACGTACTTGGAGATCGACCAGATATACGAGGACCTCTCCCCTGTATTGGATATATGGGACGAGGAATAAGGTTCCTCCGGTTTTGTTCAAATGCAGAACGGACTTGTAAATGGATGTGTGTCTGACATTGGATTTCATTCTATGCTAATTGATTTCTATTAAATATATATCTGTTTGCTGGAAAAGAATTTATTCTCTTGCTTAACACCCTTCTCTTAGATGTACGAGATAAAAAGTTATATATTGATAGACATCAGTGATATGGCATGAATTGTCAGTGTGGCATGCCAAGATGCAAATGATCAAGGCTTTTGTTGAAAAGCAGAGTCTTGTGGTTGATGATGAAAGCACAGCTTTAATTAGCATAGCTTTGTGTATAGCGTTAATTCACGAGCCTCACACCCCGGTATGAGGCAAAAATGGGATATGACTACAGGGAGTGCATGCGTTTCTTTTTAGCTAAAAGTGGTGTCATGTTATGGAGCCAAGACATTTTTACTTCTGTGGATGATGGAATGAGGCGCCTTGGATATTGAGTCCCAAATGGCTCAGATTTTATGACCAATAGGGCGGGAAAACGTATTGTTCACGAATTACTAATCCACTAAAGTAAGTGTGGACCAGCCATGAAGATCCAGGTGCAGTTGCGGTTGTATCCTGAGGCACGGGCTAGAGTGTCTCGATTTCGGTGAGGACGATCCCTACCCTCGACTCATAGATGGAAATCAAACTTCCAATACGACAACGTGCGGTTTTGATTGTAGAACTAGAATGGCGGCATGATATATGGTACCCATCTCGTCTATGATTGGTACATTTATATTTGAAGTTGTTTTTAAACGCTATGCACTTATAATATCAAAATAATTTGTTTTATATTGTATCAAGCATATTTTGCTATTATAAGGTAAAACTCTATCCTCCGGTGTGCGTTGCATTGTGTGATAGCACATGAGTCCTATAATAGCTTCATTTTATCAAAAAGCATTGCGTTCTTTTATTTTAAACTGAGGTTCACGTGGAGTAAACCCGTTCCATGTTATACGGCGTGGTCCCATGATTTCACAACTTTTAAAGTAAAAATTTAATAATTGTTTTAGTTCTTACACCAGTCCCATGACTGACTCAGAGTTTATTGTTTCTACCTAAACTCTGGGTGCCCACATTTTCCACATGGGCAATTAGTAGCTTTGGTTTTCGCAAATATTTCTTTTCACTGGATCCCGGATTACAGCTAGAGCTGTATTCGAAAAGCTTTGTATCCGTATATTGTGTCAGTTGTTATTTTCCGCTATGCATTATACTTATATATTATTTTCCGCTGCTATGTAATTTTAAATCTCTGATATTGTATTTCCAATGTGTAATATTTATTCACACTCTGTAATATTATTGTACTCTGATGTAAATTGTTGTAATAACAATGAAACGTTCTAGTGTTTGTGTTCTGATGCGTCGTGCTCTCAACTCAATCCGAGCTATCCCGTAAGGGCGAGTTTGGGCCATTTCAGCGTGGTATCAGAGCTTTGGTTTACAAAGCTATAGAACAAAACACATTAGAACCAAACGAAAGAATTCATCAGAGATAGGATTAGTAATATCCTATAAGAGTAACTCGTTAGAGATAGGATCGGTAGCATCCTAGAATGAGTTAGAAGAGACTATCATTTATAAAAACAAATTTAGTTTTGAAAATTTTACCTTATTATACGTATTTGACTATTTTAATTTATATTAAATTTGGACAATCGAGTATATGAAGATTTTGCATTTACGCATCATGAACATATATATGAAGTCTCAAATATACTGGATGGATATAGAATTACACTCTAGTCGCCCGAAGATGATTCTGATGATGGAGCTCCATCATTAGTATCTATGTTCGAGTTTCGAAAGTGGGATATCTATATATTTCAAATTGAATGGTGTGAGAACCAAAACTTAGTTAGAATCTATTGTTTATGATTTGGCACTAAAAATATGATTTTTAAGTATATATAGAAAGATATGTGTTTGAAAATTTAATTAACTAATTGATTATTGGTTATGATGTTTGATTATTGGTTTAACTAATAAAAATATTGGAATGATAATTAATTTAGCCAATATGTGAATGAATGAGAAATTAAGCCAAATCAAGTAAAATATTGAACTGAATTGAAAAGTGATTGGAACTGCATACATATACATAAATATATGTGAACAGGTTATAGCAAGGAAGCTAAAAAGAGGAATAAAATTGTATACCCGACAAATAGGTACATATTTACTGTATTTATTGGGTTTTGATGACTTTATGAGCCGATTAGCTTTTTTTCTTTTGGATTGATGAGGGCCCTATGAGGCAAGTTGCGGTTTTACCGATCAGCCGTACAAAGGAGGTTATGGCGAAATTTTTCTAAAATTTAGGGTGTTAGCCAAAATTTTAAGAAATTATAAACTTCTTGGAAACTGAGGAGTTGAAGAAAATTAAAGCTAGAATGAAAGTTGAGTGTATTAGTTAAACAACTTATAGCTCCGTTCCTTTTCGAGGATGAAAAGATTTTAAGTGGGGGAGATTGTAACAACCCAGAATTTCTGAACCAATTTAAAAATTTTATTTTAGCTATTTTAATGGATTTGGTATATTTAAAATGATTTATTTTAAATAATAACGACTAAAAATTTATTTAAATCGAAGTTAGAACGTATAAATTTATTTTAATTATAAAACGAGCCTGAAATGGCGTGGTAGTTTGAAATTTTGATTTCTAATTTCAATTGAGTATACAGAATTTATTTTAAATCAGAATTGGATGAAACAAGAAACTTAGAATCGATTTAGCTATGTCTTTCTAACAAATATAAGAAACTCAGATTTCACTTTATAAATTGTAAGTTATATCCAGTTTAAAATTTAAAATAGTCGTTATGGAATTTATATATATTTTAAATAATATATAGCTCTTAAAAATAGCCATTTTGTAAACAACCTCCGTTTTCGACAAAACACTTTTGTTGGATCCGAAATGTCAAATTATTGCTAAATTCCAAGTTTTGTGATTTGTAGAGTTAGTATGTGGTCGGACGTGATTTTTAAAGTGAAAAACAAACTATATTTAGACTTTAAAAATTCGTTGTTTGTGCATACAAACTTTAAATTCGACGAAACCAGTTTCGTTGGATCCGTAATGTCAAAGAGTAGCTGCTTGTCAATTTTCATTGAAAATGGGATCCGTAGGTGACCACACGGATTTTTCAACGATGAAAATGAGTGATATTTGAGTATAATAAAATATAAAATCAATAGAAAAATAATTAGGCTCCACTATAAATTGTCTCAACCTCCCTAAACCTCATTCCATTTGCTAAAAAACACAGCAGCCCCTTTTCCCCTTCTCTAACCCTAATTGCAAGCTTTCAAAATCAAAACAAATCGGTTACTCCTCTATAAATCATGATACTCATATATTTGAGACCCTCAGGCCTTGCTCTTCATCACAGCATCAATTTCCTGAAGTTTCAACTACATTGGGTTTGCTGTATTTTTCTTACGTGAGTTTCTACGATCTAGGGTTGATCAATTCTTGATGTTTGTTCATCAATTGGTGATTTCAAGGTTGTATTTGAGTTTGAGGCAGCAAATAGCATTGTTTGGGAAAATTTCCTGGGGTTCAGCGATGAAAAGTTGCACCCGTTAGTTGTAGGCCTAGTGGAGGAGCCGCCGTGACGCGGTGAGAAGGTGACCATTGAGCTTGACATTATTGATATAGGAAGAATGAGATTGTTGAGAGAAGTTTGATGGTATATTTTGTTTGATTTTTTGTAACACCCCGTATGTTAAATAACTTGTTATAACATAAATCAGAGCAGAATTAAATTTAATATTCTGAATCAGGGGAAACGGGCTGTGCCATTGCGTTCGTCTCGGAAAAATACGCGAAATAGAGTCCGAGTTTTCGTAAATCGGAGTCCGTATGACCAAGTTATGGCCCGTCAAAGTTTCACGAAAAATCAAAAACGAAAACTGCTCATGTTTTGAGGCCCGGGATGAGTTTTGGGCTGTTTTTTTGGGCCCTAAATGGTTCCTACACTTGACTTCTTCCCCAAGACATGCTTTAAAGGCTAGGATTGGTTCTAGGGTATATCCTATGGTCCTAAAACATCTAACTAATCTATATATACACCCTAATACCCCCCTTATCCTTACCAAAAATAGATCTAAGGTCATTATGCCACCACTTAGAAAATTGGAGAGCCTCCACTAAAAATCCTAAGAGGGTTTGCAAGCTAATCTACATCTTCTTCTACTTAATCATTGGGATTTGCTTCATTTAACTTGCTAATCTTGTTTTGGTGAGCTTCTATCCCCTTAATAATCAATTATTGAATTGATTATGATAAGATGTGATAAAGTATGGCTATGTTTGTGGATCCATATATTTATGCAAGCTTGATGTAGTGAATATTATGTGTTTTGCAAGTTATATGCCTTATGTCATGCAAGTTTCATAATATGTAATCATGATATTTTTATGCAAGTTGTTTCATGATGTTTATGATGCAAAACACTAAGTGAATATGGATCCATTATGCAAACATGCTATGCAAGTATGCGAATGTTTATGCAAGTTATGTATATGTTGAAATGCAAGTTTAACATAATATGCAAGCCTGTGCAAGTATGTGAATGTTTATGCAAGTTATGTATATGTTGAAATGCAAGTTTAACATAATATGCAAGCCTATGCAAGTATGTGAATGTTTATGCAAGTTATGTATATGTTGAAATGCAAGTTTAACATAATATGCAAGCCTATGCAAGTATGTGAATGTTTATGCAAGTTATGTATATGTTGAAATGCAAGTTTAACATAATATGCAAGCCTATGCAAGTATGTGAATGTTTATGCAAGTTATGTATATGTTGAAATGCAAGTTTAACATAATATGCAAGCCTATGCAAGTATGTGAATGTTTACGCAAGTTATGTATATGTTGAAATGCAAGTTTAACATGATATGCAAGCTTATGCAAGTATATGAATGCTTATGCAAGTATGTGAGTGCTTATGCAAGTTAAGTATATGCTAAAATGCAAGTTCTACATGTTATGCAAATCACATGTATGATGATATGTAAGTTCATATGCAACATGTTATGCAAATCACATGTTTGATGATATGTAAGTTCATATGCAACATGTTATGTAAGACACATGTTTGATAATATGCAAGTTTGGGTTGAATATAGTTGGGTTAATATATGCTCATATATGCAAGTTGACATCCTCTTAACCCATGACAAAGTTGTATGCTAAACCCATGATAGTTGTGATGGATCTTCCCCTTTATTATGTCATGAAATGAGAACGATTTACGTGGGGAAACGATGGGGTTGGTAAATATGTTAATTAAAGCATGGTTGGGTATGATTAAGCATACCATAAAAATAAATTACCATAAGTGGGAATTTACCTATTGAGTTAGGTCTACCCCATGGGAATTTACCTATTGAGTTAGGTCTACCCATGTTATGGAAAACTTGATATTAATTAGGAATAATTAATATGGGGGTGATTAATTAGGTGTAATTAATCGACTAAGACACGAGGTTGGACTCATTTGTAGTGTAAAACTGCCCGGACCCGACCGGCTTAACCAGTTGCTACAAATGTCAGCCCAATGTGAGAGGTCTTAGCCATAAATTAAATACGTGATTAAGGTAAAGACACGAGGTTAGACTCTGTTATGACGTAAGACTGCCCGGACTCTACCGGCTTAACCAGGCGGTCATAAAGCCAGTCTAATGTGAGAGGTCTTTATGGGAGATCACGGTCTTAATTAATTAAGAAACACTTAACCATATTAGCATGTAGTGGGACATGAGGGGTTAAGTGGGTGCCTTGGGTGGCATATAGTAACTAGTGGGGGTGCCTTGGGTGGCATGAGGAAACTAGTGGGTTGCCTTGGGTGGCAATAGAAAATACGATAAGAATACTTAACCAAAGTGGAACATGTAACTAAACATGATTAAAGGGTTAAGTAAGTGCCCTGGGTGGCATGTGGGAATCAAGTAAGTGCCTTGGGTGGCATGTGGGAATCAAGTAAGTGCCTTGGGTGGCATGCGAAAATCTAGTGGGTGCCTTAAGGGGCAATTGTAATATAATTTGATGACTTAACCAAACCTTAACATGTAAGGGGGCATGATTATAAAAAAAGGGTTAAGTGGGATGCACTAGATAAAATGACAAGCTTAAGTAGTAGCTTGTGGGGGCCCATTTCAACCAATATCCCAAACGTATCTTTGTGGGCTCGACCCATGTCGAGTGACGGGACACGCATATTGGGCTTGATTATAAGAGGCCAAAACGGGGTAGCGGTGGCAACGCAAGTCCAACGGGTTTCATATGCGTGTGTGGGCCCGGGCTGGTAGATAAGCCGTTGTTGCATCGTGTAGATATAAAGCCGTGCACCGTTGATAGTATTGGGTAGCCACTTTAGGGGAGTGATACACCCCACTGTGGGACCAGCACGGGTATCTACGTTAGGGAGCCGATCGCTTGGGGTAGTGGGGTACACCTAGTAGAGATAGGGGCAGACGGCACCTATGTAGTCAACTAGGGTACAGGAAACTGCTGGTTATATCTATCTTTGATATCCTTGGGTGGGATCAACCTTTGAGTAGGAGTGACTGGTGTGGTGCAGTTAGTAATTATCCTTGGGTGGGTAGATGTGTCTTTACGGTTATCTTAGTTCGTCCTGTGTTCGTGGGCAACTTAGTGTAGTCATTATCCCCAAAGATACCATACCGAGTTCATATCATACCCTAATTACTTTAATAATTGTATTATTAAGGAGATAGGGTTCACTCAGGCTTATGTCTGACCCCCGTTGTTTTTATCTTTTTCCTTCAGGTCCTCAGGTTGGGCCTAGTGCTAGTGGGCTTTGATCAGTTTGCTTTATCTATCTCTTGGAGCTTGGACCGTAGATGTAGAGCTCAGCTTATCTTATCTTTTCTGTTATGGCTATTTGTTATGAGTAGTGGGATTATGTACTTATTTTATTCAGGATGGATATTTTGTACTTGACTCTTGTTATGGTTTTATGATGTAACCAAACATGTTTTACTTTCCACTGCTATGAGATGATGTTTTAAATTTTCAAGTATTACATTATATCTGTCTTGTTGTAATTTTACTGTTCTATACTCACTAAAAATACTCCACCGATGCTATGGCATTCCCTTAGTGAGTGACTATAGCGGGTGTGGGGTGTTACACGTGGTATCAGAGCTTAAGGTTACCAGAACAGATAAAATTTTTAGAAAAACTATTTTCTAAGAATATTTTTGAAAGGAGTATTTTCGAAAACATGTCTTTTAAGAGAAAAGTTTTTGAAAGAAAAGCATAATCCCCAATAGCCATATCTATATCTTTCGAATTCTCCATTTTGAATCTCTTCCTCTCTCTCATTTTGAGTTTCCCCTCCGCGTATAGATGATCTTTCTAAGATGGATAAGGATGGAAAACCACTTCAAGGGACTCGGACGTAAATCTGGTTAGAAGTTGGTTCAAGAAGAGAGGAAGGCTCAAACAGTTGTTTGGTTAATGAAGGGTGAAACCTCATTGGTGGGAGGTTGCGAGTGGAGAATAGGGAAGAGGAAGGCTAGTAGTTATCCTTTTGAGAGGAATAGGACACGTTATTAGGATTGTCCAAAGAAGCAAGGGCAAGGTATGGAATCTTCTGGGGGGTAATTGTATTCCCTCACGACTAAGGTACCAGATGGGGATAAGACCGTCTAGGTTGGAATTTGGATTTCTTTATTATCCGATTCAAACTTTATTTGATCCTGATATATCGAGTTCGTTTATCTCACCATTGATAGTTGAGTCACTGCACTTAGACACCAGTTTGGTTGATGATCCCTTAGTTGTTTCAAACCCAATTGGGCTCCATGGTGTGGTTGGGTTTGAAAGTTTTTATACTTAGCATTGAGTTTAGATGTGATGCTTGTTGGGCTTCACGGGCTATGGGTTAGTTCTGGGCATGGACTGGTTATCCAGTAGGGGTGCCGTTTTTGATTTTGGAGGGAGAGTTGTTAGGCTTATGGGCCGCTTGGGTAACACTCTCGAGATCTCTTGTAATCCCATAGAATCTGTTATGCTAAGTTATCTAGAATCGCTTGACATGTTGGTCTAGAATTTGTGATCTGTTAGAGCGGTCCGGGAATACCCGGATGTGTATAAGGAGGTGAAGGGCTTACCTCCGGAGCTGGAAATTGACTCCCAAATATATCTGGTGGGTAAGGCTAAACCAGTGCCTTGGCCAGTGTGCCACGTGGCTCCTCGTGAGAGGAGGGAACTCCATAAGTAAGTAGGCGATTTGCTTGAGAAGGGGTTCATAAGACGAAGTATATCGGAGTGGGGCGCTCCAGTAGTTTTTGCCACGAAGGCAGATGGGTCCCTCAGACTTTGTGTAGGCTAAAGAGAGCTAAATAAACTCACAAAGAAGAATAGACACCCATTGTCGAGGATTGATGATCTCTTTGATCAGTTAGTGGGCGCCTCAGTATTTTCGCAGTTGGACTTAGCCACGGGATTTCATCAGTTGAGAGTGGCTGAGGATAGTACAGAGAAGACTGCCTTTAGGACTCCGGATGATTTTTTTTATGAGTGGCTGGTGATGCCATTGGGTTTGACGAACGCCCCCGTATACTTTGATGATTTGATAAGAAGGGTGTTCAAGGAGTACCTAAATAAGTTGTGATGGTCTTTGTGGATGACATCTTGGTCTTTTCTAGGAGCAAAGCCAGTTAGGGAAAAACGGTGGTTTTGGAGTAAGACTGGCGGGGACATCCAGGGTTGGACAAGGGGCTTAATTATTTAGCCGTTTTTACTAGTATCATCTCACGAAGGTCGTCTGAATTCGAAGGAGGTATCCCTTGGGTGTTTGTCTGATATTGGTTTAGGCCTTTGGGGCTTGCATTTGGGGGAATGCCGAGTTCGATTAGGGTGGTCTGCGTGAGGGATGGATAGCTGTGATGATTTTGGATGATATCCTGGTGGAGAAGAGCATGCCCTACATCTTAGGAAAGTGCTGGAGGCTCTTCAAGCGCATAATCTTAGGACAGTAAAAGTGGATGGGATTTTTAGCATCCTATGGGTTTGAGATAGCGTATACCCCTGGCAAGGGTAACATGGTAGCGGACACCTTAAGTAGAAAAAGGGATTGTCCTCGAGTTTGTGGTTCGTTGAACGAAGGAGCCTAGAGTTTATTTCTATGATGGATTTCAGACCTTCCGTTAATTGTGTACCCGGTTTGCTAGCTTCCTTGGAAGTTAGACCTACTCTTTTGGGGCAAATTGTAGAAGCACAGAGGGACGACCCACAGTTGGTTGAGTTAGTAGAAAAGCTCATAAGGGGGGAGTCGTCCAGCCATTTGAGTAGGTACACCCTAAATGATAGGGGGTGCTTGTGTAGAGACGGTAGACTTTGTGTACCGCAAGATGAGGGTTTGAGGAAGGTTATTCCTGATAATGCACACCGTTTTAGGATGACCATTCATCCCGGTGGGGACGAGATGTACCAAGACATGAAAAGGACTTTCTTCTGGGCCGGTATGAAGAAAGATGTGGCCGAGTATGTTGCTAGATGCTTGGTGTGCCAACAAGTAAAAGCAGAGCAAAAGAAGCCAGGTGGGTTGCTTCATCCTTTGGAAGTTCCGATATGGAAGTGGGATAGTGTCTCGATGGACTTCGTTGATGGTTTACCGAGATCGAGGAAGGGCAATACAGGAATTTGGGTCGTGGTTGATAGACTTACTAAGAGCGCCCATTTCATACCCGTAAAGAGTAAGAGGACTGCTCCATGGCTTGCTTCAGTCTATGTTCGAGAGATAGTTCGATTGCATGGGGTACCTTCCAGCATAGTGAGTGGTCGAGATCCTATCTTCACTAGTGAGTTTTGGAAGAGTTTACAGGAGGCGGTGGGGACTCAGTTGTGTTTGAGCACCGCATATCATCCTCAGACAGACGGCCAGACCGAGAGGGTGAACCGTGTTTTGGAAGACCTTTTGAGGCTTTGTATCTTGGATTTTGGAGGTACATGGGAAGAGCATCTTCCTTTGGTGGAGTTTGCATATAACAACAGCTTCCAGTCTAGTATTGGCATGGCACCTTTTGAAGCTCTTTATGGAAGGCCTTGTCGATCACCTACATGTTGGTGGGAATCTACGGATAAGATCTTGCTAGGGCCCGATATGGTTAGAGAGACTTCAGAGAAGGTTGATTTGATTCGAAGAAGGATGAAAGCAGCGCAAGACAGACAGAAATCTTATGCAGATAAGAGGAGGACTGATCTTGAGTTTGAAGTTGGGGACATGGTTTTTGTCAAAGTGTCTCCATTACGGAATGTTGTTCGCTTTGGATCCGCTGGGAAGTTAGCACCAAGGTTTGTAGGACCGTTTCCTGTCAAGGAAAGAATTGGACGGATGGCATATAGGGTGGAGTTGCCAGACAGACTTAGTGGTATACATGATGTTTTCCATGTGTCACATTTGAGGAAGTGCCTACATGAGACCGCAGAGGTGGTAGAGCCGAGCTTGCTTAGAGAAGTGGAAGTAGAGCGTGATGCGACGATTCGACGAGCTCCTACTCGCATCCTTGGGTCAGAGATTAAGAAGTTGAGAAACAGAGAGGTTCAGCTAGTCAAAGTGCAATGGGGAGATGACGAGAGCAATGCTACTTGGGAGACGGAAGCGAAGATGCGTTCTTTGTACCCTTTTCTTTTCGAGAGTATGTTCTTTAACTTCTCCTTTATTGCCTATCTTGTACTTATCTTGTCCTTAGTATGTCCTCTCGTTAGCACCTTTGACCTTTTAGATAGGGTAAACCTATGGTTGAAACATGTGTTTGAGACATGTTATGATTGATGGATGCAAGTGGATGCAAGTGTTTGCCAGTGGTTGCTCGTGGATGCATATACACACACTTTAGGCACTAGATCGGCTCAATCACTTCATATTGCATATTGCATATAAATGTGTGTAGGTAGCTATATTAATGGATGTATGATGGTTGTGCTATCATATGGATGATGCATTTATTCGGTGAATGATTGTGCACGCATGTAGAAATAGTATGTGTCAATAGGGTTCTTTCGCATACATATTGGATGCATGGCACTATCATGGTTCGCATTAAGGAGGTCAACTGAATCAGTAGACCGCCTGATTTTGCATTAGATAGGGAACATATACACACACTTTTTGCATATGTTCATACAACATTAGAAACTTTAAGGACAATGGATGCCAGTGTTTGATGGTTGAGTAGATGGTTGTTTGGTTGGTAGGATACGTTCTTCTTGACTTAGAGATTTCGGGGACGAAATCCTTTAAGTAGGGGAGAATGTAACACCCCGTATGTTAAATAACTTGTTATAACATAAATCAGAGCAGAATTAAATTTAATATTCTGAATCAGGGGAAACGGGCTGTGCCATTGCGTTCGTCTCGGAAAAATACGCGAAATAGAGTCCGAGTTTTCGTAAATCGGAGTCCGTATGACCAAGTTATGGCCCGTCAAAGTTTCACGAAAAATCAAAAACGAAAACTGCTCATGTTTTGAGGCCCGGGATGAGTTTTGGGCTGTTTTTTTGGGCCCTAAATGGTTCCTACACTTGACTTCTTCCCCAAGACATGCTTTAAAGGCTAGGATTGGTTCTAGGGTATATCCTATGGTCCTAAAACATCTAACTAATCTATATATACACCCTAATACCCCCCTTATCCTTACCAAAAATAGATCTAAGGCCATTATGCCACCACTTAGAAAATTGGAGAGCCTCCACTAAAAATCCTAAGAGGGTTTGCAAGCTAATCTACATCTTCTTCTACTTAATCATTGGGATTTGCTTCATTTAACTTGCTAATCTTGTTTTGGTGAGCTTCTATCCCCTTAATAATCAATTATTGAATTGATTATGATAAGATGTGATAAAGTATGGCTATGTTTGTGGATCCATATATTTATGCAAGCTTGATGTAGTGAATATTATGTGTTTTGCAAGTTATATGCCTTATGTCATGCAAGTTTCATAATATGTAATCATGATATTTTTATGCAAGTTGTTTCATGATGTTTATGATGCAAAACACTAAGTGAATATGGATCCATTATGCAAACATGCTATGCAAGTATGTGAATGTTTATGCAAGTTATGTATATGTTGAAATGCAAGTTTAACATAATATGCAAGCCTATGCAAGTATGTGAATGTTTATGCAAGTTATGTATATGTTGAAATGCAAGTTTAACATAATATGCAAGCCTATGCAAGTATGTGAATGTTTATGCAAGTTATGTATATGTTGAAATGCAAGTTTAACATAATATGCAAGCCTGTGCAAGTATGTGAATGTTTATGCAAGTTATGTATATGTTGAAATGCAAGTTTAACATAATATGCAAGCCTATGCAAGTATGTGAATGTTTACGCAAGTTATGTATATGTTGAAATGCAAGTTTAACATGATATGCAAGCTTATGCAAGTATATGAATGCTTATGCAAGTATGTGAGTGCTTATGCAAGTTAAGTATATGCTAAAATGCAAGTTCTACATGTTATGCAAATCACATGTATGATGATATGTAAGTTCATATGCAACATGTTATGCAAATCACATGTTTTATGATATGTAAGTTCATATGCAACATGTTATGTAAGACACATGTTTGATAATATGCAAGTTTGGGTTGAATATAGTTGGGTTAATATATGCTCATATATGCAAGTTGACATCCTCTTAACCCATGACAAAGTTGTATGCTAAACCCATGATAGTTGTGATGGATCTTCCCCTTTATTATGTCACGAAATGAGAACGATTTACGTGGGGAAACGATGGGGTTGGTAAATATGTTAATTAAAGCATGGTTGGGTATGATTAAGCATACCATAAAAATAAATTACCATAAGTGGGAATTAACCTATTGAGTTAGGTCTACCCCATGGGAATTTACCTATTGAGTTAGGTCTACCCATGTTATGGAAAACTTGATATTAATTAGGAATAATTAATATGGGGGTGATTAATTAGGTGTAATTAATCGACTAAGACACGAGGTTGGACTCATTTGTAGTGTAAAACTGCCCGGACCCGACCGGCTTAACCAGTTGCTACAAATGTCAGCCCAATGTGAGAGGTCTTAGCCATAAATTAAATACGTGATTAAGGTAAAGACACGAGGTTAGACTCTGTTATGACGTAAGACTGCCCGGACTCTACCGGCTTAACCAGGCGGTCATAACAGCCAGTCTAATGTGGGAGGTCTTTATGGGAGATCACGGTCTTAATTAATTAAGAAACACTTAACCATATTAGCATGTAGTGGGACATGAGGGGTTAAGTGGGTGCCTTGGGTGGCATATAGTAACTAGTGGGGGTGCCTTGGGTGGCATGAGGAAACTAGTGGGTTGCCTTGGGTGGCAATAGAAAATACGATAAGAATACTTAACCAAAGTGGAACATGTAACTAAACATGATTAAAGGGTTAAGTAAGTGCCCTGGGTGGCATGTGGGAATCAAGTAAGTGCCTTGGGTGGCATGTGGGAATCAAGTAAGTGCCTTGGGTGGCATGCGAAAATCTAGTGGGTGCCTTAAGGGGCAATTGTAATATAATTGGATGACTTAACCAAACCTTAACATGTAAGGGGGCATGATTATAAAAAAGGGGTTAAGTGGGATGCACTAGATAAAATGACAAGCTTAAGTAGTAGCTTGTGGGGGGCCCATTTCAACCAATATCCCAAACGTATCTTTGTGGGCTCGACCCATGTCGAGTGACGGGACACGCATATTGGGCTTGATTATAAGAGGCCAAAACGGGGTAGCGGTGGCAACGCAAGTCCAACGGGTTTCATATGCGTGTGTGGGCCCGGGCTGGTAGATAAGCCGTTGTTGCATCGTGTAGATATAAAGCCGTGCACCGTTGATAGTATTGGGTAGCCACTTTAGGGGAGTGATACACCCCACTGTGGGACCAGCACGGGTATCTACGTTAGGGAGCCGATCGCTTGGGGTAGTGGGGTACACCTAGTAGAGATAGGGGCAGACGGCACCTATGTAGTCAACTAGGGTACAGGAAACTACTGGTTATATCTATCTTTGATATCCTTGGGTGGGATCAACCTTTGAGTAGGAGTGACTGGTGTGGTGCAGTTAGTAATTATCCTTGGGTGGGTAGATGTGTCTTTACGGTTATCTTAGTTCGTCCTGTGTTCGTGGGCAACTTAGTGTAGTCATTATCCCCAAAGATACCATACCGAGTTCATATCATACCCTAATTACTTTAATAATTGTATTATTAAGGAGATAGGGTTCACTCAGGCTTATGTCTGACCCCCGTTGTTTTTATCTTTTTCCTTCAGGTCCTCAGGTTGGGCCTAGTGCTAGTGGGCTTTGATCAGTTTGCTTTATCTATCTCTTGGAGCTTGGACCGTAGATGTAGAGCTCAGCTTATCTTATCTTTTCTGTTATGGCTATTTGTTATGAGTAGTGGGATTATGTACTTATTTTATTCAGGATGGATATTTTGTACTTGACTCTTGTTATGGTTTTATGATGTAACCAAACATGTTTTACTTTCCGCTGCTATGAGATGATGTTTTAAATTTTCAAGTATTACATTATATCTGTCTTGTTGTAATTTTACTGTTCTATACTCACTAAAAATACTCCACCGATGCTATGGCATTCCCTTAGTGAGTGACTATAGCGGGTGTGGGGTGTTACATTTTTAAGTAAGGAGAGAGGGAGATGGAAGCTTGCCAACGTCGACCATGTCCATGGATACTTGCAGTTTGCAGCAGTAGGTATACGGGGAAGAAATAGATTGGGTGAAAGGATTAATTAATTGAAGTTATAATTAATACTTAATTATATAAGTTAATGACCTTTATACACATAGAAACTTGTAAAATGCATAACTTTTACGTATAAACTCCAAATCGCATGAAACATGATCTATTTGCGATCGTGGAGTCAAGAGCTTCCCAAGAACACTAACTGGGTCCAATTTGGAGCAAGTTTGAATTTGAAGCAAATTTAAATCCATATAGTACCAAAACCGTCTATTAGAACCTGACGGAGTGGAAACCAAAGGTGAGAACTCTTTCTCACTAAATTATATTTTATCATGTTGTTTTATTCATGTATGAAAATATATAGAATTGCTAGTGTAGGTTTTTATCAATTTTAACGATTATAAATTGTAAGCTCACCTCCCTTGTCCACAGACCATGGGCAATTTAAATTGACTCTATTGTATGTTCTTTGTGATGTTGAAATGTTTAACATATTAGAAATAATGTTAATATTAATGTGATAGTGAAATTAAATTATAAATATTCATTTATAATTTGAATAGTGAAAATTGGTTAAATAAAAAATAATTCAAACTGAATTATAATTGGTTAAATTATTAACAAATGATTAATTTAAATAAACTGTTGTTTGAAAACCCCACACGGGTATTCAGATGATATTTCACATACGCTAGTCCTAATATTTAGCTGTATGTCAATCGATGGATTGACAGTCTGTGATGAGCATTATTTATTTATTTTAATGCTCACACAGATGTAAATTTCACTCTGGATGTGAATGGACTGTTTGATGATTATTTATCATTATTGTTGCATACATGCGATGTATGAAATCCATATAATTGAAACTATATGGCAATTGATTGAGTCGCATTCTGATTCAGAAATAAAGAGTATTTTTAAAATAAAGAATCTTTTAAAATAAAGAATATTTTAAAATAACAAATATTTTAAATTAATATGCAGTGAAGAATAAAATTATGGTTTTGATGTCCGATTTTGGATGGACACAAAAATATAAAAATGTGAAGCCGCGTTAAGTAGCAAACGTCATTTTAACCCGAATGGGTTTATCGACTGATTTTATTCATTTTATAATGAATATCGAAAAAATGATTTCAAAATCTAATATTTTGAAAATATTATCATTTTAATATGATAAATATATAAAATATTCAATTTTGATTTAAAATTAAAAAAGAAGTTAAAATCTTTTTAAAATGAATTTATAAATGATTTATAAAATACGTTTTAAATGGAAATCGATGGAATATATAATATATATATATATTTAATGGCATGAATAGAACGCACCATGCAGCGACCGTTCGCGAATTTCGACCATTAACTTCAAATTGATGTAACGGGAGATCCGACCGTAGGATTCTCCTAAAACGGGAACCTATGTGTTCGTATCGAAAAGAGCTTTCCAATGAATATAAGAGACTAGAAATCTAACAGCTAGTTTTGGAATTATGTCCAAATCAGTTTCAGAAAATGTCGCTATGGATGCAGTTCAGTGGCCAGTATTGGAAACGACTGTAAAGGCCTTAATAAAATTATTAAAAATATGGAAAATTATGTAAAATCATAATAAATGATTTGAAAAGATTTTGGACGAAAAATTCCATATTTGAAAAGACAAAAATATATTTTTATCGAAATGAACTAGTTATTAACTAGGATAATAATCCAATGGTTTTTAAAATAATAAATTGGAATTGAATAAAAGAATTGGATTTTGGGTTTGTCGTGAATAGTGTCTTAAATCACATTGTTCTTAAACCCTTTTGAGAAAAGAATAAATCTTTTAATTAAGATTTAGTGAAGTTTTCCAATTAATTAATATTTAATTGGAATTGAATAAAAGAATTGGATTTTGGGTTTGTCGTGAATGGTGTCTTAAATAAGACTGTTCTTAAACCTCGTATGAAAAGAATAAATCCTTTAACTAAGATTATTAGAGTTTCC
Organism: Allium sativum; assembly: GCA_030737875.1. Classification (NCBI taxonomy): domain Eukaryota; kingdom Viridiplantae; phylum Streptophyta; class Magnoliopsida; order Asparagales; family Amaryllidaceae; genus Allium; species Allium sativum. Next base: position 747,326,189 of record CM060921.1, read on the forward strand.
AATTATATTTAGTAATTGGAATAAAATGAAATGTGAATTGTGTTTATTGTGAACTGTGTTTTTACCGACATTCATTCTTTAACCCCGATTTATAGTGAAAATATAATTTGGAATTTATAAATCTTTTGTTAAGATTTAAATGGAAATTTTCCAAAGTAAAGTTTTCCAATTTAATATTTTAAATTGGAGTTGAATGGAATTCGATTTGGTAATAATCGAGATGAGCTTCTGTAAAGGATGACCGTCGCTATATATGGAATTTAAAAGGCTTTGTCGTTATTCCATTTGTATTATTGCTCTGATACGTGAATTTGTATCAATTATATACTGTTATGATTTCCGTGTAGATTCCATTTTAATGGAAGGTGATTTTGGGTTTATCGTGAACTGTGCTTTAAATGACACTAGTTTTTAATCCAGTAAGGCCAGGATTTATTTCCTAATTTTGAATAATCCTTAAATAATGATTTTTTGGAGATTAAAACTAAGTGGAGTTTTAATGAATCTTTATTTAGATTGAAATGCGAATGTGATAATTTAAACTATCAAATTTGGGAAAATGATCGAGAATGGAGTATCACCAGTTTTGCTCCAAGCAATAATTAAATCTTTAATTAGATTTGAACGTGAAATGGAAATTAATTTTTACCGATAACACCGTGATGTTAGATATGGAGTACTACCAGTTTTGCTCTATGGGAAAAACAGTTTGGGATTTGGACAATAAATAAACAAATGATTACTTCAGTATGGTTCGCTAATCCCGACTGGCTTGGAAAACCTTAATTTGTTTTAAAACTGTTAAAAGATATAACAAAATCTTTTGAAATTAATATCCAGAAGAAGATTAAAGAATAAATTTAAAAGAATTTATCTTTGATAAAATTAATGGGAACCTTTCCCTAAAAATGTAAATATTTGAAGAAAAGAATATTCTGAATTGGAATGAGGCGTATTATGTGTTTTTTTAGCACTTGATTATAAAATACACGATTTATTCGAAAAGACCGGGTTTAACCCATTCTGAATAATTACTAGACGACTAAAAGTCGAGATGAAGACGGTGATTGAAGACATTGTTTGGAGGATTACCGATGTCTTGATTGGGCTGTACACCTAAGACAAGGAAATAAGTGGCGATCGTCCAGGCGTACTTAGAGATCGACCGGATATGCGAGGACCTCTCTCCTGTATTGTACATATGGGACGAGGAATAAGGTGCCTCCGGTTTCGTTCAGACCCAGAACGGACTCGTAAATGATTATGTGTCTGACATTGGATTTCATTCTATGCTAATTGATTTCTATTAAATATATATCTTCTTGGCGTCGGAGAATTTATTCTCTTGCTAAACACCCTTCTCTGAGACGTACGAGCTTAGAGGTTATATAGTGATAGACATCAGTGGTATGGCGTGAATTATCAGTGTGGCATTCCAAGAAGCAAATGATCAAGGCTTTTGTTGAAAAGAAGAGTCTTGTGGTTGATGATCAAAGCACAGCTTTAATTAGCATAGCTTTGTTTATAGCGTTAATTCGCTTGCCTCACACCCCGGTATGAGTCAAAAACGGGATAGTGACTACAGGGAGTGCATGCGCTTCTTTCTGGCTAGAGGTTGTGTCATGGTATGGAGCCCAGACATTTTTACTTATGTGGATGATGGAATGAGGCTCCTCGGATATTGAGTCACTAATGGCTCAGAGTTTATGCCCTATAGCGCAGGGAAACGTATTGTTCATGAATGACTAATCCACTAAAGTAAGTGTGGACTGGCCATGAAGATCCAGGTGCAGTTGCGGCTGTATCCTGAGGTACGGGCTAGAGTGTCTCGAATTTGGTGATGACGATCCCTAGCCTCGACTCATGGATGGAAATCCAACTTCCAATACGACATCGTGCGATTTTGATTGTGGAACTAGTATGGCGACATGATATTTGGTACCCATGTCGTCTATGATTGATACATTTATATTTGAAGTTTTTTTAAACACTATTCACTTATAATATCAAAATAATTTGTTTTATAGCATATCAAGCATGTTTTGCTATTATAAGGTAAAACTCTATCCTCCGGTATGTGTTGTATTGTGTGATGGGACCTGAGTCTTATAATAGCTTCATGTTTCAAAAAGCATTGCGTTGTTTTTTTTAAACTGAGGTTCATATGGAGTAAACCCATTCTGTGTTATATGGCGTGGTCCCATGATTTCCAAACTTTTAAAGTAAAAATTTAATAACTGTTTAAGTTCTCACACTAGTCCCATGACTGACTCGGAGTTTATTGTTTCTACCTAAACACTGGGTGCCCATATTTTCCACATAGGCAGCATGTAGTTTTGGTTTTCGCAGATATTTCTTTTCATCGGATTACAGCTAGAGCTATATTCAAAAATCTTTGTATCCGTATATCTCTTTCAGTTGTGTCAGTTGTTATTTTCCGCTATGCATTATACTTATATATTATTTTCCACTGCTATGTAATTTTAAATCTCTGATATTGTATTTCCATTGTGTAATATTTATTCAAACTCTGGAATATTCTTGTACTCTGATGTAAATTGTTGTAATAACAATGAAACGTTCTAATATTTGTGTTCTGATGCGTCATGTTCTTAACTCAGTACGGGCTTCCCGTAAGGGAGAGTTTGGGTCATTTCAGCAACATAAGTAAGGAATCCAAACGGCTTGTAGAAGGGTGTTTTGGTAATCTAGGCTTAAGGGTAGGGCCATGTATAAGGCCTTTGTTGTGAAGAAATCATAAAGAAATAGACAAAAGAAGTAGAAAGGTAAATCATAGAAATCATGTTAAGTGTCGATTCACTCTATATTGCTCATTGACTTGAGTACACAAGCGTTCACAAAGGAGAAGTAACAACCCGGAATTTTGGCAATATAAATTAATTTTTAAAATTTCAAAAATAGGAATTTCTATAAAAAAAAAATGGAATTTATCTATGAAACTTTAACCGATGCATTCGTGTCGTAATTCTCGTCTCCATCCACGGTCGCTAGCTCGAAGGATCCATTATCAAGTCTCCATAGGATGGTGTATGTTCCTTCCCATTTCAGACCCAAATGGACTGGGGGTGGAAAGACACGCTTCAGAACTAAGTCTCTGGGTTCAAAGTTTCGAGCTCGGACTTTATAATACCAAGCTATCAGCTCCTTGTGCCTCAAGGCACGTAGATCCGCTTTGTCCCTTTTTTCTTCAACCATATCTAGGACTCGACGAGAAACTTATTGTTAGTCATTGGGTCGTAATAAGTGGTTCTATGAGATGGAACTTCTAATTCCACCGGGATGACCTCCTCAGATCCAAAAGCGAGGGAGAATGGCGTGTGGCCAGTTACCGATTTATAAGTTGTTCTGTAGGCCCACAATGATAGAGGCAGCTCGTTGACGCACATGGCTCTGACCCGCATCAATCGCTTCTTCAGAATGGACTTGATTACCTTGTTTGTTGCTTCTACCTGTCCATTTGATTGCGGATTCGCCACAGTCATGTGTCTTTTCTCGATATGATACCTCTGGCAAAAGTCTCAAAACTCTGTGTTATCGAATTGAGTTCCGTTATCTATTATAATGACCTTCGGGATTCCAAACCGACATATAATGTTTCTAACGATGAAATTTATCACTCGCTTGGTTGTGATTGTGGTCAGTGGCTCCGCTTCGATCCACTTTGTGAAGTGATCCACAACCACAATAGCGAACTTCGCTCTGCCCTTTGTAATAAGGAGGCTCCCGATAATGTCAATTCCCTAGGCAGTAAAGGACCACGGGCTCATCATCGTCTTCAACTGGCTGGGACGCGCCCTAGGATCTTAGAAAACTTCTGGTACCTGTCACAACGTCGCGCACATTTGGCTGCATCTTTATTTACGGTTGGCCAGAAATAGCCATACCGTAGTATCTTCTTAGCCAGTGTTTGGCCTCTAGTGTGGTCGCCACATTCACCCTCATGTACTTCTCTCAGTACTCGTTAAATGTCGTCATGGTCTATGCATCGGAGGAGTGGCAACGAGAACCCTTGTCGATATAGGAATGCGCCTTGCATGACATATCTTTAGGCTTCACGAATGACAACACATATTTCACTCTTTTTGTTGGGAAGCATCCCATTTATCAGGAAGTTCTTTAACTGTGTCATCCAGGACTCCCTTTCTGGCTCAGCCTCCAGTATAAGATCAATTTCCATCTGATCGATACTTGGAGAATGCAATATCTCAATTGGGACCATTTCTGTGTCCTCAGGATTATCAGAACTAGCGAGTTTGGCCAGCTTATCTGGCTTCTGATTCTCTGATCGAGGGATATGAGTTATGCTGTAGTGTTCAAATTCATTTAGCAATTTCCTTACTTTCTTCAAATATAATACAAGCCTCGGCCCTTTGGCCTGGAACTCTTCGTTGACCTAGTTCACAACTATTTTGGAATCGCAAAATATATCTAGCTTTTCTATCCCCGACTCCTTTGCAAGCCCAAGCCCGACAATCATGGCTTCGTAATCTGAATTATTGTTCATGTCACGAAACTCTAGTCTCAGGGCATAGTATGTAACGACCCGAGGGATTCGCGATCCTGGTTATCGATACAAACTCAATGTCGACTATCCAAGCATCAGACATACCGGACAGTTAATGAAAGATGCTAGAGGGTGAGGACATATAAGATAGAAAATTAGAATAGAAGAAGAAGAAGAACATACAATATTAGAGTAAACACGAATCTCACAGCGGAACGAATAAAATATAGTATACAACATAACTTGGAAATACAAATCTGTCATTTGAGTATAACACTTACATCACAGCGGAAAGCTATATAATCCTGGAGCGTCCTGCTCCAAGCCCTTCAAGTATATCTATAAAATCCTGACTACTTGACTGCCCGTACAAAATTGGGCACCCAAGAGTTTAGGGAAAATAAAAAAAATAAACTTTGTGTCAGTCATGGGACTGGTGTGAGTAAACAATTTAAAACAGTTTCAGAAAATACACGATATCTCATAAGATCACGCCGTATAACACGGAACGGGTTTTCCCTTTTGAGAATCCAAAACACTTGATTCAACATTCAAAAATCCTTTTGAAAGAAACGATAATCTTTATATCAAAATCCGTTTGATATTACAGTAGTGTCTATCAGTCACAATATAATAATCATCTAGTAGAAAGCTTTCATCTCACGTTCCACGTACATAATATATAATCAAAAACCGCGGGCGCTTATTGGTTAATGAATTCCAACTGGCAAGGTATAGGACCACCTTCCGATAGTTTATCTCTAGAGAGGAATACACTAGGTTCAACAAGAACATTTTGTAACCTAGGCTAAACATGACCGGTCACTAATTTCGCTTGAGTGTACCGAATGTATTACCACTAACGGTTGGGATCAGCAACCGTTTCCCGAAAGGGACAACATCGAAATAGATTGTAGAAGTAAATGTAATTTCTGTAGATCAGGTGACAATACACCCTAATTGGCAGCTAACCACTTAGCCATGCGACCTACCCGATTTTATACCATTTCCTTGTTGTGAGGCTAGAGGCCATAATGCATAGATCACACCTTTATTTACTTTGAATGCCACATCGTCATACCCGCCAAATCACAAATTGATTTCCTCAAAAATACAATGGGTATACAGCTAAGGGAAACGAATTCCTCCCCCACCAAACGTAAATATGTTTGAAGATATAAATTTATGCAATATATTTAATATACTCTGTCAGACATTCTTCCATAGAGGTTGTCCTGGGACTGGACAAACCGAAGGCACTATTATGTAAATACATCTTAGGCAATTTCTACCTAGGATTTTCTTAACAGCCCTTGCATAACTCCGTCTTCAATTATCTTCATCATATTTGATTCGCAATGGTAATGCCATACAGAGTGGTTTTCAGATAATATTTCTGATCCTAGTCTCTCCGTATTGACAACGGAAATGGTCAAAATCTTTGGTAGTCGGTGATTTAACAATCAAAGGAAAACATGTGTACAAACAACGGTCGTATTCTTAAATGGAAATCTTACCGATCAATCATCATTTTGTTTCCAAATTTCCCATTTATCGTTTCCATATATTCATAAATTCCATTTTTTATAAAATTAGAAAATATACGTTATTAACTTTGGAAAACGCTTCCATTTCTAATTCACGCATCAATATTTTCCCACTTCTATCAGTCTCTAACTGTAAACTAGTAAGAGAACAACTTTCCAAGCATAAAACGCGAAGGCCGAAACCAACATCAGATCGATACCCAGAAAGCCATTCAACTCAACTAATTTCCAGTCAGTTACTAATTTCAGTAATTCCATTTAAATTCCTAATTCAAACACCAAATTCCTTTATAATATTTTATTTGCAAAATATTCACTTTAATCTAATTTTTCACATAAAATGTGAATAATATTTCTTTATATAATCAAAACGGTTTGATTTCGTATTTAAAAAAACAATATCTCAAACCTAAATTCTATTTATATTTTTATTTGTAGAATTATTCATATAAATCTCTTTTTTTATTTATAACACTTAAATCTCATTTATAATTCCCTTTATATAATTCTATTTATTCTATATAAATCCTGTTATATAATTCTATTCATTCTATGTAAATCCTTTTATATAAGTCTATCCATTTCCCAAATATTTCTTAATTACGTTTTCCAATATTTGTTTTTTCCAAATATTACCTTTTATAATATCCTATTTATTTCACATATTCATTTTCAATATTCATTTTGAAATTTTCTTTTTTTTCATTCCAGTATTTCATATGGTATTTAAAATATCAGATAACATGACCATTATTATCGTAATCAATCACAGATTATATATCACATCATATATGAAAATATATGAAAATAAACGGTATTATAAATATTGACGAATCCAGTTGGATCCCTCCAACCTGTTTCCCTGCATTTACGGATGTTAAACATTATAAATAACATTGATTTCATTTCAATATGAAATATTCTGATAAACAAAATCAATATTTGATTAACGATTTATATATATATCGTTGTCTATAATTTCATCCAATAAATCAGCAATTCAACCAAACAATCAACACACAGCAATCAATCATTATTTATAAATACTAGATTATATTTATAAAAAAATAAATTGTACAGAGTTAGTTAGATTTACTCACATCAGACGGTTTATCGTTAAATAATGATTAACTATCTTTGATTTAGACGAACTTTTTATTTTTCAATAAATTCTAGCGAGCTTCATTTCATTCCTAGGCAGTTCCATCGTGTAGTCGTCGTCCGTATGATCCCAACAGATCCAATTTTGCTGAAATTGGATAAGGTATGGATAAGATATTGAATTTACCAGCTCGTATACTATTTAATCTAATTAAACTAAATTGCTATATTGTATTGGGCCTTTACCTTTCTTCCCCGACCCATCCTCTTTTGAAACTCGACCCGCCCTTGATACCTTCTTCCCCAACCTGATTTGAACCCGCTGCCTCCCTGTACTTCGAAATAAATTTCCAGATAAAACCCGAATCTTGCCTCAACCAATTCTTTATCGATTCCCAAACCAAAGTCGTCATCACTCTCGTCTTCGCAGCCTCTTTCCTCTCATCACTAAATGGGCGAACTCGCAACCCTAGAGAGGAATCCGTCCTCAGTCGGCACGCGAGTTTCAGCGATGAACGCGTCAACCCTCTTCACCGATCCTCAAAATTAAAACCACACAAATTCTCCTTATCACACTCTTATAAACTCCACCCTAATTTCAAGCAGCTCGAAACCAAAATGTCGAATTTAACTTCGAATCCTTCTAGAAACTCGCGACGTCAACTAGTCTCGATCCTCACCAGAAAAACCTTACACGTGCCAAATCTCTCTACGAACACAAAACCTATTACAAAAACTTGTATCGACGCTTGAATTATTCGACATCTCGAACCCTAGGTCAACTGATTTTAATTTGAACTTCACCGAGCCTGATAAAAAGCATATGAGCTTCAAGCTCTTTTAATGCTCAGATCAGCGAGATTCATTCTAAGATTTTAGGATTTTTATTGCATTCGTTTTCAGTTTTCAAAGGAAATTGTTTTCTGTAGAAATGAAAAATCGACGGCGCATAAAATTTTAAGCAGAGAAAATTTAGTTTTAGGGTTAGGAGAGGTTAGTGGCTATTTATAGGAATACGAAAATATTTTATTTTATTTTTAATAGATTATTGTATTCAATTATATCTAGTCGTTGCTCATATTTACCATTCAAAAATCCCTATGATCACACATGATATCCAAAAATCACGAAAATGGCCATACACCTTCAGTTCGACATTACGGACCCAAAGAAACTTGTTCCATCGAATTCCGACTCCGTTTGCTCATACGGCGTATTCTTAAAGTCAAATTATTGAATGTTTTTCACATAAAAATTCCGCACGGCCACATACTGACTCCAAAAATCACGAAAATCGAAATCTAAAAATAATTTACTATTCCGGATCCAATAAAATTAGTATCGTCGAAAACGGAGGTCGTTCACAAAACTGGCTATTTTTAAAGCTCTAATGAAACCCATTTAAGTATTAATATATTTAAAAATAATTAAATTTAATATTAATAAATTAATATTATCGCGTATATATTCGCATAGAATATCATATAGCTCCAAAATATTCCCTTCTGAAGTTATAACTCGATATTTCAAATCCAGTGTTAAATCAGTATTCGATTTATATTAAAAATCTATTTATAATGTACATAAAACGTTATAAATTATAATGGAATTCCATAACGACTTTTCGAAAATTTGATTTGGACATAATTCACAATCTACATGACGAAATCTCGATTTTTCTCTTCCATTAGAAATATATACTTCACCAACTCCGAATATTTCTTATATCATAGAAATCCGGCTTAAAATGGATTCTGTATATTCGTTTAAAGTTCGAATCGCCAAATTACGAACTGTCGCACCATTTCGAGCTCGATTATAATTATAATATAATTTTTTGACAGCAAAAGGTAGTGAATCTATTGATTCACGCCTAGAGATACCATATATATAGAGTTCAGTACAGTACAGGAAACATAGTATATGTACATCATTTACAAGCCAGCAACAAAAAGACAATCATCATAACCTGACGCAGCAGGTACATAAGTAAACTTAAACATAAGAAGCAATATACATAAACAGCAACATGAAGCTAACCACTAATGCGCCTGCATTTGCGGTCGTGAACCCTTGCAGCGATGGTGTCTACGAACTTCTCCTTTTCCATCCCTGCCCACAATAAAAATTATTTAAGAATGATGAAGACAGTTTTATCAGGCGATTTCATCTGGAATTTGAACTTTCTAGAGTTTCTCTCATGCCATAATATCCAAGTATAAGCGAAGTTAAGTAGAATAAAAAGACTCTTTTTATGTGTGTTGTCTAAATTTGGTAAAAAGATTAACCAAAAATGTTGCTGGTCTTTGATTGAGTCCCTCCAGCCTAAGTTTAAATCAAGGTACACGATACACTTGGTCCATACATAAAACGCAAAATCACATCTCCAGAAAACATGTTTGTAGTCTTCATCAGCTTCATCACAAAAAGCGCAACCGATATTGACAACAAAACCCTTACGCCTTAGTCTGCAACCGGTATTCAGTCGATCATGAAGCACAATCCACATATGAATCTTAACTTTCAGCGGCACCTTCTTTGTCTTCCACATTCGATCAAACTCCAGTCTTCTACAACCCGAAAAGGTAATCAGTTTATACACACTTCTAACCCGAAACACCTCCTTACTATCATCACCCATCCACACAAACTCATCTTTTCCTTCAGTTAAATGGACATTCGCCAACCACAAATATAGCTGGAAAAGTTGTTGAAGAGCATCACCAAAGACAAGTTGGCAGAAAGATAGTCTCCACTTAAAACCAATAGCCTCAGAGTTATACATATCTCCAACAGAACAGTGAGTGTTACATGCAATTTCAAATAGCTCCTTCAATTCCTCTTTCAATGGTATAGGCAATAGCCAAGAGTCATGCCAGAATGATATGTTAAACCCATTACGGACCACCACTTTAGTGCCAATCTTGATCCATTGCGAAAAACTCATAAACCCTTTCCAGAAAACAGAGCAGCGTGACCAGTCCCTATTCCAGTCAAAAACACCCCCATAGTAAACATTTACAATCCATTCTTTCCAAAGGGCTTTCTTTTCGCCAAGCATCAACCACAAACATTTGCAAAGAAGTGCAACATTCATGTCTTTCAAATTAAGCACACCTAATCCACCTTGATCTTTAGCTTTACAAACCTGCCCCCAAGAAACGAGACAACTTAATTTCTTAGTCTCCTTCTCACCCGTCCAGAAAAAATTCCTTCGCATTGTATCAATCATGTCTATGACCCATCCCGGACACCTGAAAAAGGAGAGCCAGTAAAGAGGCAAGGAGGAAAGAACTGAATTTTCCAGCACCAGTCTGCCTTCTCTAGAGAGGGATCGGCCTTTCCATCTAGCCAGCCTCACATCAACTTTCTCAATGAGATGGATCCAGTCCTTTTTGAAAAGCTTCTTTGGTCTAATGCACATACCCAGATAGTTTAAAGGGAAGTTGTCCTCCTTGCAGTTGAGCATCATTGCACAGTTCTTTGACAGCTCTGCATTGCAACCCAGAGTTAGACGCTGCTCTTATGAAAGTTAATTTTCAAACCTGATAAACTCTCAAAAGCATACAACAAAAATTTGAGTGTAGCAATGTATTTACAATCAGGTTTACTAAAGATGATAGTGTCATCTGCATAGTGTAAAGAATTGATACCGCCTACCACATGCTCATCCCCAAAGCTCTGTAACATCCTACTATCAGAACTAACTTTCAAAATACGAGAGAAAACATCAGCCACCAGGTCAAAGAGGAGGGGGATAAAGGATCCCCTTGCCTTAAACCCCTTTTCGAATAGATAGTACTACCAGCAATACCATTCACACAAATGTTGGATCTGCTCGAAGTCAAGATCATAAGAATCCAGTTAATCCACCTCGTAGGAAAGCCACTTGCAGTAAGAATGTCAATTAAGAATCTCCAATCAACTGTGTCAAAAGCCTTAGCAAAGTCCAGTTTGATGATAGCACATGGGACATTATATCTGTCACAATATGAGATTACCTCCTGAACCAGAACAGCACCATCCAAAATAAATCTACCTCTAATAAAAGACGTTTGAGAGTGGTCAATTAAATCATTCAACTTCTTTTTCAACCTATTCACCAACTCCTTCGTGATTAATTTAAAAGTGGTATTTAAGAGACTAATAGGTCGGAAATCTGCCGCCGTAACATTTCCTTCTTTCTTAGGTATCAAAACAACATTTGTGTAGCTCAACAGCTCAAGTCTAATAGAGCCATCATACAGTTCTTCAAACAGTCTTAAAATATCCTTTCTCACCATTTTCCAATATCTTTTGATAAAGAAGTTAGGAAACCCATCAGGCCCTGGTGCCTTGTCACCAGGCATCTCATCAAGAGCAGACAAAATCTCTTCCTCTGTAAAAGCGTTTTCAAGATCATCAAGTTTAATATCAGAAGGATAAAGTTTGCTCCAATCCACTGTGCATCTGTTTTCAATCCTCTCCGCAAAAATGCTTTTATAAAACTCAGTGAAAATTTGCTAAGTGTCTTCTGGTCCCCAATTTCTTCACCATCTTTCCAAATACTACTGATCATGTTTGTTCTGCGTCTTCCATTTGCAATTCTATGAAAGTAACTTGTATTGCTATCTCCTTCTTTGAGCCATTGAGTTCTAGATCTTTGACGCCAATAAATCTCCTCTTGATCGATCACCTTCAACAGTTCCTTTTCTTTCTTCAAAAGCACAGACTTCTCTTCTTCATTCAAAGATCCTCTCTCTTCCAGAATGTTGAATTCCAGGATTTCTTTTTCAAGCGCTGCTTTTTTGATCTTGATATTGCCAAACACCTCTTTGCTCCATTTAATTATAATTATAGTATAATTAATACGTTTCAACCGACATTTATAAATAAATTCGTTAATATAATTCAATTCTAAACTGAATTATATATTTTAAATTGTCCAATTCACACAATATTGTCAATTCACTATTTCCTACTATTTTAGAATTAAATATATTATTCTATTATTTATATTAATATTATATTCGATATAATTGAATTAAACAACCATTTAATACTCTAAATCACTATTTAAATAATTAAATAAGTTAATTATTATACAATAAAAATATGGGATGTTACATAGTATATCGATCGTTCTTCTGGAGTTTCAAGTACCACTCCAGTGACAGATCGTCTGTCATTCTTGGCTCCGTCAGCATATAATTTCCAGGTGTTGGGGTAAACTAGTTGTTTCGAGGCGTCAACTTCTTTACTAGCTACATCATCCTCTGGGATAGTAAATTCTACTATAAAATCTGCCAATACTTGCCCCCTTATCGATCTTCGGGTCTAGAAATTCAAATCGAATTGACTCAATTCTATATTCCAATTGAGTAGCCTTCCTGATGCCTCTGGTCTGTGTACAACTTGTCAGAGTGGATGATCAGTGTACCCAGTGATGAGATGAGCTTGGAAATAGTGACGAAGCTTTCTAGATGCGATCAGCAGACTATATGCAAGCTTTTCTATCTTTGGGTAATTCCGTTCCGCAGTTGCTAGCTTCTTACTCACATAGTACATAGGCCTCTAGACTTTATCTTATTCTCTTACCAAGGCTGAACTTATTGCGTGGGACGACACTGAAAAGTACACGAACAAGTCCTCGTGTTCTACTGGCTTGGACAATATCGGAGTTTTTTCCAGATGATTTAGGAGGATCTGGAATGCTTACACAAAATTAGGAGTCCATTTGAAATTGCGCCTTCCTCGACTTATCAAATCGAAAAATGGAATACACTTATTTGTAGATTTGGAGATGAATCTACTAAATGCGGCTACTTTCCCAGCGAGGCTCTGCACATCTTTGATTTGGCTTGGTTCTTGAATGTTCCATATTGCTGCGATCTGATCTGGATTGATTTCAATTTCACGCGAGCTAACGATAAAGCCTAAGAACTTTCCAGAGGTGACTCTAAATGAACACTTCAGAGCGTTGAGCTTCATCCCATATCGTCTAAGGATATCTAACATTTCTGCTAGGTCGACAGTATGGTTGGATGATTGTCTGGACTTCACAAGCATGTCGTCCACGTACACTTCCATCATCTTCCCAATCTGATTGTAGAACATCCAGTTCACTAGTCGTTGATATGTAGCTCCAACATTCTTTAGACCAAAAGGCATCACTACATGGCAGTACAGTCCCAAATCTGTGATGAAGCTGGTATGCTCCTGGTCTGGAACATGCATGGGAATTAGGTTATATCCGGAATACGCATCCATGAAGGAGAGGAGTTCGTGACCCGCCGTTGAATCCACCAACTGATCAATTCTAGGATGTGGAAAATTGTCTTTCGGGCAAGCCTTGTTCAAATATGAGAAATCGATGCAGGTGCACCATTTTCCATTGGCCTTCTTTACCAAAACTAGGTTTGAAATCCATTCCGGGTAAGTTGGATCTCTAATGAATCCATTGCTCCGCAACTTCTTCCTTTAAGTAGCTGATCTCTCTGGGCCAAGCATTCATCTTTTCTACTTAACAGGTGGATGCTTCAGGTTGATGCTCAACAAGTGGCGCATAATTGATGGGGATATCCCACATATGTCAGCGTGGTTCCAGGCAAATAAATCAAGGTTGACCTTTAGGAAGTCGGTCAATTCTTTTGCATGAAGAGGGTCTAACTGGGATCCGATCTTCAAGTCCTTTGTTGGGTCATTATCATCGATCGGAATACCCTCATTCATTTCATAAGGAGTCACCATTCTACCCTCGGGTTCCTCTTCCTCTATGGGATCTATATCTTCGTGCAGTTCTCTGGACGGCTCCTTCGGGGCCACCTTTAATTGCTATGCTGAATTATCCATTGTGGGTGGAGAAGTACCCTTTGGTTCTATGTTTAATCCATTGAGCAAAAATTTCAATTCTGCTATATAGCAGGCTCGTCCAGCGACTTGGTCACCTCTGACTACTCCCACTCCTACATTCGTTGGGAATTTCATCAATAGACACCAGGGCACAATGTAAGCCTTGAATTCTGCCAGGACCGGTCGGCCCAAAAAGGCGTTATAAGTTGATTCGATATCCAATACCACAAACGGAAGAATTCTCACTCTTCGACGATCTCCTTCTCCTAGTTTACTAATAATTCCACATATCCGATTGGAGAGGTTGAGGCTCCATTGAAACCATGTATCCATCCATCACAGGGCTTCAAATCTTTTTCTTTAAGCTTCATTTGATCAAATGCTTTCTTAGACAGAATATTTACTGAACTTCCATTGTCCACCAAAACCTCGTGGACCAAAACAGAACCGATAGTTGTCGTGATCACTAAATGGTATTTGGTGGGGGAATAAACTTCAACACTATCTCTATCACGAAAAATGACATCGTCAGACATTATTTTGTGCTACTTTACCGGGACTGCAAATTTAGGATTACTGCATTCTCCTACTTCGTTGTGCTTGGCCGCGTTCACATACTGATCCATTGCCCAAAAGCTTTGCCCAGCAGGGTGAGGTCCTCCTACTATGGTGTTGATGACAATGTTTTTTCCTTCTTGTTGAGCAGTAGGCCTAGCGGCAGGTTGGTTTTGATTCGAGCCCTACCCAACTTGTCCCTTGTCTCTCGGAGCAACGTTAGATTCGCCCAACTTTACTTCACGAAGTAGTTTTTCGACGACGTCTCTCTAATGATGGCATTCATTGGTGGAGTGACCATGGGTCTAAAGGAAAAGGAAAAACTTTCCTGTATCACGATCTTTCTCCGTTGAATCTCTCAGTGGAGGCGTCTTATACTGAAGAACGTTGTAGGTGTCCAGGAAAATATTCTCTAATGTATCATTTAATGGTGAGAAGTTTTCAAAAGCCTTGAATCAAGGTCTCTTCTGAGAATCATTCCTCTGGTTCTTCTTCTGACTGTTATTCCCAGATTGGCTGCCATTTCACTGGTTCTTATTTCCAACGTTGATCTCTACCTTTCCTGAACTGTCGCCGGATTGTTTGATGGCCACGTTACTCTGTATGTCTTCTTTATCGGCAACATTCCTCTTCCGATTGGCGTATATCTCTTCCTGACATAAGAGAATATTAGCTTTCTCATAGAATATTTCTCTAGTCAGTGGCGGCTTGCCGGCTAAGTATCTTCCAAACTCAATATCTTTGTCTACTCTTTTAATTAAGGCTGTCAAGACAGTCTGTTCATGAGGGTCTCCAACCTCCGTGATAGCTAAGTTAAAACGATCTAAGTATGACCTCAAAGTTTTATCAGGGCGTTGTTTAATGAGTGGATAACTCAATGACATTTTTAGACCACTGAGCTTGAAGTTGGAATTGATTTACGAATTTTTCACTCAATTCCCTGAAATTGGAAATCGATCGTGCTGGCAAGCGGGTCAATCACATTAATGCCACATCCTCGAGGAATATTGGGAATGCTTTACATTTTACTGCTTTGGGAGTAGCGGCGGCATTCATGTACCATAAATATCTCATTAAATGCTAGATTGGGTTGGTCTTGCCCGAATAGCGGTTCATGGTTGGCATGTTGAATTTCCTCGAGAATCGAACGTCTAATATCTCATCAATAAAGGGCGTATGACTGCGTTCTATACCCCAATCCTCGTTTCTCTGGCCATGGCTATCTGCCATGATTTGCCTAACCATTGCTTCAACATCAGCGTTGGTCAATGTAGATTCAGGATCAACAGTCCTTGCCCTGCAGGGCCCTCTAATGTCTCTTCGATGTGTTGCTATGAAGTTCGAGGCCTGAGCATAGCTTCCTTGCCCCCTATTGCCATGGTCAATCACGTGGCGAGGGGGTTGTAATGGTTGATTTTGAACAAGTTCAATAATGCCTTGATTCCTAGGTAGCGGAGCGAGATTATTCAAGTTATGATTGTCAGGTCCCAAATTAAGCGACGCCTCTTCCCGAGAAGGAAGTGGTCCAAATCGAAGTTGTTCCACGTTTTCATCCCTTTCCAATGGTCGTCGTGGAGGTCTTGGAGGATCCTCTAACGAAGATGAGTACTTTGGAGTAAGAGAACGGGCTGGCGGAGGTGTCCTCTGCCTTTGGAGATCATAATTTGTGTGCTCATTGCAGTAATATTCTGTTGTAACAGAAAACTCTCTTGTCTTTGAGTTACCAACTCATCATTCATCCTTTCCAACATATCAAGAACACGAGAGAGATCTCCTACAGTTACTAGAGCAGAGGCATGTAGGTAGTCATCAGTAGTCGCCGTTGGACGTAGAGCACTTGAACTAGGTCGAGTAGAAGCACCAGCATGAGCCGGACGAGCCATAATCTCCTTTCCAGGTCGAGTTGCGGTGCCTTGGTGAGGGCGGTTCATGATCCCTCAGCGGAGAGGTTCGTGGTGCCATCACCCTGGCGGCTCGTGAAGGCATCTTTCTGGCGGCTCGTGACGGCATCTGGTGGACGGTTCGTAATGACCCCAGCTGGACGGCTCGTGGTGCCATCTGCGAGCGGGTCGTGACCCCCTACGAGCCACAAGTTGGGGAGCTCACCTCAATCTGCTCCTGATTGCTCTCTTCGTTAGCCTCGTTTGCTCGAGAAGTTTGTGTATCCTTGGATTTATTTGCGACCATAACGTCTTGACTTTGCTGAAACCTTCAAAAACCAAAATAGTGGTAGTACGGACTATTTTCTTCGGACTTGAAAATCCAAATAGCAGAGCAATAATCCGGTAGGTTGAGAATTCAATTCTCAGTGAAAGCACCAAAATGTTAGACCAAATAATGGCTCTAACACCCAAATTTTCTGAAATTGCAGAGAATAATAACTAAAAATGAAGAAAAATGCAACGAACACACCAAATTTATAGTGGTTCGGCATTATAGAGCCTACGTCCACTTTATATGACTTTGATTATATGATTGAATGCAAGTACAATCAATAAATTATCTCAATCTCACTCCTACAATGATAATTCACTCAATAATTTCGAGATATTACTGATTGCAAGCAATGTAGAAATAGTCATGGTGGAAACAATACTCAGAATTACCAAAAGAACCTGAAAAATGCCAAGTATGGGGCTATTTATAGGTGATTTCTACAGGCGGTTTGTGAAGACACGTGGCACTAATCTCGAGGATCTCGGAGCCGTTCATGAATGGGTGGAGAATTGGTCAATATGGCAGTTATGGACAGGTGTCACCAGATCCTGAACTTGCGGTACGTGGGCGACCAAGTCATGATCACCATCTCCTGAGCTTGTAGACAGGTCATGGTATTTGATCACAAATGGGTCATGATGATTGATCACGAACGGTTCGTGATGGTCATACACGAGCGAGTCATGGTGCACCCCACACAAGCTGATGAAATACTAGAGTCACGAATCGGGTTTATCTGGGATAATCACAAACCGGTATGCTTCCTATTGAATTAACATGTATGAATATCCTTGTCCATCGAATCACCAATGCTTATATTCTTGGTGGCTTGGTCAAAAAGCTAGCCAACAACATCTTATTTCATATCATACATCATTACACTACATCTCAAATTAAAATCAATTACATCACAAATTGCATTTCATATCACTTCAAATTGTTTTGCATATGTCATACTGCATTATTACCAACACACAGCATTACATATTAACCTTAACTCCACGTATAACAAGTATACTATATGGGGAATTATTGTCTTAGAAATACATAGAATTACTAAACATATAACATATTTACTTTGTCTTGATTAACTTGATTGACTTGTTTGACTTGGTTGAATTGATTGAATTTATCGGATTGATTGACTTGTTTGGTTTATTTGATATGTTTGGCTTAACTTGATTGACTTAGTTGACATGATTAAATATCATTAGTGGTTAATAGGTTTGTTAGAAAAATACTTATTTTAAGGATTTCTTTGTTAACTCTTAGCCTAGAATAAAGTCTTATTATAGTTTTAAGGAATTAGAGTTTAGGATAGATTTAGTCTTGTATTAGATTAAGGGGGAGTTTTATAGTTTCTACGTTTAATTAAAGGTTCAAGAAGTGTTTATAAACACATATTATTTAATTTGATTGATTTGGTTGATTGCTTACATTGATTGCTTGAATTAATTGCTTAAATAGATTGCTTGAATTGCTTGCTTGAATTGCTTATTTAGATTGATTGTTCGAACTGATTATAAACATAGATTAGATTGCCTTGTTTATTATTCTTCTATTAGACCGGTATAGTCATAATTTTAGGGGGATTTATAATCTTTTAGGCTTAGAATCATAGACTTAGTGTGGATATAAGGGTATCGTAGAATCAACGATAGTTATATAGAATATTATAATAGAATATGTATAGATAAATATAGGATTTAGGGGGAGTTTTTTATGATTATAGATTTAGGACTCAAGGGGAGTACTTTACTTTAGTATAGGAATTATTTGGATAGTTATAGGATTTAGGGGGAGTACTTTTAGAATTCCTTTTTGATAATGCCAAAGGGGGAGAAATTATAAAGTATAAGCATAGTTTATAGGATTCTTACAGACATGGGGAGTATTAGAAGGAACATCATCAACAGGTATATACAAGTATGATATTTTATAAACTAAGGTTGTCATCATCAAAAAGGGGGAGATTGTTGGAGAATGGAGTTTTGATGACAACAACCTTATTTCAATTATCATTGATTATAAAATATATGCTAACACTTTTGTATAGAATATATATATACACACACATACATATATATATGTGTGTGTGTGTGCGTGCAGGAATTATATACAGGAAATATTACTGAAGACTGCACAGTTATAAAGATGATAGAGATTCAAAGATCAGAGAAATTTCAAGACTCAAAAGAAATCAAGATTTCAAGAGTTCAAGATTTCAAGATTAATATATTTATAAAGTCCAGATTTTGTAAGACTCTAAATAGCACTCCAGGTTCAAATTCAAATTCAAAATTCTAATTTTCAAATTCTGATTTTCAATTCTATCCTCAATCCTCTCCATTTTGTTTTTCTATTTATCCTCAATTCTCCCTATTTTGTTTTTCTATTTTGTTTCTATTTTTATTCTTCTTGGTTTTTCGAACTTAAATTCTTTTATAAAAATTGTTTTATATATTCCTTTCCTAGTTCTTTTATGACGCAAGGTTGAAACCAAGAATTTTTTTTACTTTCCTGTGTTAAGAATCAATCGAATTGTAGCTGTAACGTCATCGTTGATTGGAATCAAAATATCTGCAAGATCCGGGTCACAATTTGTCCCGAGGGACGGAGGAGGCTAGGTTAGCCGAAAGATGGTTATCGGTTCAAGGACGCAAGGTGACTTTGCTTTTGTAAAAATGCAAACCTATAGCTGTAGAAGTAGGAATAATGGCACCAGAGATAATATTGTTTCCATAAAGTAAAGACCCAGAATATTTTTTACTGTTTGTGCTTCTTTTTTATTCCTCGACGCAGTTGCTAAATCTGCACAATTTCCCCTTCACATATGGTTACCTGATGCTATGGAAGGACCCACTCCTATTTCGGCTCTTATACATGCTGCTACTATCAATTTCTCGTTGAGAATTGAATAGTATAACATAAGGAGATCTTTTATCCATACAAAAAACTTTTTTTGATTAGATCATAAATACCTATCATTAGGTTTACCAGGAATATCAATGAACCCAATTCTTGCAATTGCTCAGGATACCCTCTTTTAGCTTCTAGGCCTATTTCTTAGTTCAAGATCCCTCTTACTAACTGGAATAAAAGAATTAGTAGATCTGTTCCGCCCAAAATGGGCTGGGGTTATGAACTTATAATCATGGAATCGACTCGATCATCAGATTATTAAATTAGATAGTTAGATGAGTAAAAACAAACTGCTTATAAATTTGCAGCAAGAAGATTAAATCCCGAAAGGCGTAGTCGATGGACAACGGGTGAATATTCCTGTACTACCCCACCTATGGATTCCATTGGACCCAGAAATGAGACACTGGAAGAATCTTTTTGGTCTTCCAATATCAATAGATTGATTGTTTCGCTCCTGTATCTTCCAAAAGAGAAAAAAAATTCACACAAGTATTCAATTAGTTCGGGCTTGCTTAGTATTGAATTGGGATCAAGAAAAAAATGGTTCAGAATTAGATCATAACGGAAATGCTGTTTATACCAACACTATAATATCAGATTGGGGAGGAAGGTATATACTTTATATTTATACTTTGTAGTTTAAAACCTTATAATTTTATAAATATATTTAATTAGTTTAAAAGTATGTTTTCATATGATTTTCTATTATATAATATTAATTTACAACACTAGAATTTTTCTCAAGGATTTCCAGAATTAGTTTTATATCAAAATACTTGAAAAATATTTTGAAAATGAAAATTACACATGAGTATGTCGATATAGCAAAAAGTGTATGTCGACATATAACTGCTATTTTTTCTAATTTTGAAGGAAAGTATATTTTCACTTTTAGAAACGCTTCAGAATTGTTGCAACCCTTCATACTCTGTAAAAAGAGGTTAGAACCGAATTTTTTAACACATCTTCTTCTCTAACTTCATATTCTTTCATCCCATCATTATTCTTAATCATTTTTATGATTCTTACACTTATACTTTGCCGAATTCACTTCTGTTTTGATCAAACTTCTTCTCTCTACGCTCCTCATTATCTACTCTCTGAATCAAGTGCTATTGAAAAGTTATAGAGCTGTTTTGTAATTTCTTGGGTTGAATAAACCCTGTTTGTAAGTCAAAGAGGAATCGATGTATCCTTGTAGCCGCGAAATCAAGGAATAGGAGTCGGTGTGCCCTTGTTGAGCCGTGAAATCAAGGGATAGGAGTCGGTGTCTCCTTGTTGAGACATGAAATCAAGGAGGTTGTATTTGACTATTGGAAATAGTAACAAAACTCTGCACAATCCAGCATTGTGCGGGACTGGACATAGGAGTGATCCGAACTAGTATAAAATCTGGTGTGTTCTTCCTTTTTCTGCATTTTTATTTCTGCTTATTTTGCATCTGTTTTTGAATCTATGTCTTTGCTTATGTTTGTTGTGTTTGATTCATTACATAATTCTCTTTTGTTTTAAGTTTTGTTTAAATTCTTACAAATACTATTCACCCCCCTCTAGTGTTTGCTTTGCCTGAACGATCCATTCTACAGCCCCTAACACCTCGTTCTTATGAAATGACTATGCTCTTTCAATGCTCTATTTGAATCTATTTCTTTCCAGCTCCTGCTTCTACGAAAATAGTTTTGACAAAGAGTGAATCCTGGGTTGTGGATGTTATTTTCAAGGCGTTCGAAGAATCGGGATGCCGATCAGTTTTGCTAACTTTAAATAAACTTCGTCAACTTAGCCTTCTTCCTGCCGGAAAAAGAATCTTGGGGTAACCTTCTATTCATTTTCTTGGCGCCAAACACTTAACTTTAGG
Organism: Allium sativum; assembly: GCA_030737875.1. NCBI lineage: Eukaryota > Viridiplantae > Streptophyta > Magnoliopsida > Asparagales > Amaryllidaceae > Allium > Allium sativum. The sequence goes on from CM060921.1 coordinate 747,347,748, forward strand.
TTCCAACTCGTTTAGGGCATCGTCTCCCTTGTTTCCAGGTACTCTGGGCAAGATTGTTATTTTTTTTCCATAGCGACTTTAATTTGTATGTTTTTGGTTTCGCATTCCCGCTTTAAGAAAAACATATTTAAAAAGGTATCTCAGCTTCTGAGAGTATGTATCCTATAGATTCTCTAGATCAATCTGATGTTGATGCCATAAAAAGGATCGCCGACTCCACCATTGCACCACATTCCAAAAGATTGAAGTTTGACGCTTCCGTCCTTTCCTACAAAGATATTATTTCCATAAATGTTGATCAGGGAATTCCTGGCCCTACTACTTCTATTGTTGAACCATTTCTTGACATCACCCTTTCCCCTAAGGATACTTTTGGAAGTAAGCATGTAGGTCATACTTTGTCGTCAACTCTCCCAGTGCATCGGATACGAGTGAACATGATGCAATCCTACCTTCTCCCCCACTCGTTAGTCCTCTGAGGCTGCCTTTGATGCCCTCAGATTTTGCTGAGTTTGTAAATCTTACTCTCTCCTTTCCTGATGTTGCCAACGTTCCTATGCCCTCCACATTTGCAAATTGGGAGATTTTCTTCCAACATCTCGTTAAGTAACAGCTTTTGGTACAAATTATTATTTTTACCTCCTTTCTTATGTTTGATTTTGTTCAAAGGCTGGTGGCACTTTTCTCTTTTTTGGTGAATAAAGGCTGGTTCTTGTCTAGAGGAACAACTTCGTCATCTTGTATAGGGACTGCCCAACGAAGGGAGGAGAACACTGCATTGAAAGCTAAAATTGACTCCTTAACCATGGAAAAGGATAAAAGTGACAATGAGTGTGAGAGACTGAAGGCTTCCCTTGAGAAGGAAAGGCAAATCAAAGAACATTTATCCAACATAGTTTCAATTCTTGAAAGTAGGAAGGAAGAAATGGTGACTAATCAAGTTGATGAGTTGGAGAGGAGAGGCGACAAACTTTCTAATGCAGAGAGAATAATCCATGAAGCTGATATTAGGATATCAGAACTCCTAAAAGACCACTTTCTAAGAGTTGCTACGGAATACTATGAAGACGCTCTTTTCCTCACATTTTCTGATAACTTCAAAAAGTTTCCAGGTATTGAATTTCCTTCCATTGCTCCTTCTATTCAGGACAATGTTATGGAAAGAATTAACTTGGCCAAACGGTTAGTTGAAGTCTTGAAGAAGGACAAGACAAAGCTTGAGAATCTTCTATTAATGAAGGACTTGCCTGATGATTATGATGATAATGAGGAAGATATGACTGTTGCTGATGATGATGCAGGTGATGATGGTGATGGTCCAGGTCATGGAAGTCGAATGGATGAGTCTGTTAAGGATGATTGTGGCCTACCTCCTACTACTAGAGGTTCGCATGATTCTATGGGAGCCAACCTTTATCTTTCTGGCACCCCTTCTGCCCAAGATCCGGTTAAGGCTCCTACCAAGAAAGGTGGTTCCCCTGAGCCGAAAGAGAAAGAACTTCTCATTCAATCTAACATTCTTGCCTCAAAGGTATTTCCGTTGCTTTCAAAGTGTTTTTTTCCTTCTTGAGTTTAGAACAATGATTAATTTCCTTATATCGTGACAGAACCTTACTCCCTCAAAGACGTAATTTCAAGAAATGCTTCACATTCAATGTTCTAGATTAAAAGGAGGATTTTCAACAGGTCCATCTCATAAATCTGGGGAAATCTCTTTGTAGGAAAGCTTAGACATGTTTGCATGAAATACCTTTGACTTCCTTTCAACTTTCTGGGTAACGCTCATGATACAATTTTAACAAGATTTATAATCAGCCATGTTGTATTGATGTATAATACGAAAGATAGACGTATTGATAAGTAAGCTTGTACTTTGTAATTTGTGGACATGTGTATTACTAAAATGGTTCAGAATTTGTCTCGGTAAAGTTCATGTAGTAGTCTGTCTTTAAAGAGCATAATGTTATTAACATTATTTTTTAATAATTAGATTTTGTACATCATTGTATCTTATCTTGTTTGTGAGTAGGTAATCAATTCCAAATTCCTCCATCTCAATTTAGGGACAATTCAATCGTATCCGTAGAACAAAAGGGTATTTTTAAGGAAGCTCCCACTTTGAGGACGGAAAGGATGTGCTATCTCCAAAAGATAGCTATTATGAATTTGAATGAACAAGTGTCCATTTTAGAGAGTCAACTTAAAGAGAAAGATAAAACTATCCTCGAGCTGCAAAGGAAATAAAGGGCCAATCCTTCTACCAATTCAGATGAAGAAATAAGCAAATTGCTTTGTCGAATTGATGAACTAGAAGTTGAATTAGAGAAAATGAAAGAAGGATATGATTCTTTGGAATATGCTTTAAAGAATCCTGACTCAGATTAAAGAGCCCAGTTATTGCGATACTTCTTTACTTGATAATTGTGACGTGGTGCTTGTATCATGAATGTAAAACACTTGACGTAGTACTACGTACATAGCAACTTGTGAAATGGTTTTGGAGAAAAGTTTGTAGATCGTGTGGATATCACCTGATATGTGATCTTTTCCATTGCTAGTAATGCTCTCTTCCCAAAGTCCTATTGCACTGTTCTGGATAAGCTTAGCACACATTTTATTTGTTAGCTTTATAAGATATATATGACAATTTGCTCAGTATTCCTTGTGAGATAGTATTTGTGTTGCAATCACACTATAAGAAAATGCACGATTGGATAAGGTATTTATGCATTTTTCATGTTTTGGGGAATAACGATCCTACTTATTAAAAAATCCTTTTAAAAACGTTTTTGTGCGAAGTGTTAGGAAAAGAATAACCCTTGTTGTACTTTATTTGCAATGAAATATTGTGATTACCTGCACTATAAATTTTATTTTAATAATGGGCAAGAACTTCATGCATATGGGTTAAGAAAATATCCCTCAGCAATATGGAAGATCACTATCTTTATTTGAAGGCTTTTAGGTGGCCGACTCGAGTCACCATCCCAAGTATCGATGTCAGATTTTTTTTAGCAATAAGGATTAGAGTCTCTTGAATCAGATCATGATATTAATAAGAGCAGACTAGAAAACTCCTTTTGGCAATAATTAAGAGTCCCGAACCATGACCCAGATTCGGGTCTGTGAGATAAGAACACAAATCCTCTTCTAGTAAATAATTGAAGTCCCGAACCAACCCAGATTAGAGTACTTAAGAGAAAACCAGAAATCCTCTTCTGGTAATTAATAGAAGTCCTGAACTAACCCAGATTCGGGTATTTGAGAGAAGACCAAAAATCCACTTCTAGTATTAATAGAAGTTTCATCCTCTTATCGGGTTTATTTTGCAAAGGAGAGGATGTACGTGCTTTGTTAGCCACTCTCTAGGCTTGTGACTATCAAAGAAGAAGATGTACATGTTTTGTTGGCCACTCTCCATGCTTGTGCATCTGGTGCACTTGGCTAGCTTATTCTCAAGAAGGGCCCAAGGATTTACCCAACCTCCCTTTAGGAGGTGCCTTACCTCGGCCATCATAGGCGATGATAAAGGCTTAGATGTTTTAACCAGGCCATCGTAGGCCCAGCTAAAGGCTTAATCTTTTGATACTCTATGCTGTCCATCGTAGGAGTGATAGAAATTTACAGTCCACCCCCTCAAAGGGGTGCATTACCCTTGACGTCGTAGGTGGTGATAAGTGTTTTTCGTTCCCTTCGATGGGATATGAGGAACATAAGCAGGGATATGACGTGCTCTTCAGCAAGAAGAGGTATGACGTGCTTAGTTCCTAGCAGAGGCGGGGTGTACTCTTCTGTGAGCAAAGGTAGGGCATGTTAATTTAGATGCTCGTCCCAACCATTTCTGGCATGGATTGGAGGCTTACGCTTTTGATTATTTTACCCGATCCTGTCGTATTTGGACGAATGTTAAAGTCTTACACACCTCCCCCCTCCGAGGAGTGACTTGCCTTGGCCATCTTGGCAGTGACAAGGGTTTTAACCGTTGCAATTTGGCCCATCTCGGGTTACTCCTAATTTTGAGAGGGTTTCCATACTCTTTTCTATTGTAAACAATCCTTTTTAGAGGAGACTTTTGTTGAACTTAATTCGATTCTTTTACAAAGTCTTGCAATTGGCCTTGATTAAAGAACTTCATAATCATCCCTTCAAAAAATTTGTAGTGGTTGTTTTCATGTTCATTTATAATATGATAGTGGCAGTAAGGCCCTCCCAATTTCCTTTCGCATTTGGGCTTCTTCTTTGGAGATGACCGGAAATTAGACTCGTGTTTGGTTAGGAAGTAGATATTTTCCATTGAAGTAGTAAGGCTGCATTCCGTAGGTAGTCTTGATTCAAAATTTTCCTTTTGACATTGAAGCTTTATCCTTTTGCTATTCTGCATTATGGCTTCGCTTGCATTTTCCAACCTTCATTCATATATGTTTCTAGACTGTGGTGCAATTCTTTTAGTCCACTTGGAGGTGAAATGATTAAGTCTTTCATTATCCTTTCTCCAAAAAATCGTTCCTCTTGCATGTGATTGAAGGGATTCTCTAAGATGAGAGAAAAGGTCACACTTTGTTGTTGTAGAACAACTTAGAGTGAAGAAAGGGATTGGCCATGTGTAGAAAGGGTTAATGTTCCAATGTTCAGGGTCACACTGTTCTACTTCCTTTTTCCAATTGATAAGTTTTAAGGATTCCACTCTTAACCTTTGTTCTTCCACCACTCTTGGGTCGGTAACACCTGACATTGCCATTTGAGATCCGGAAGATTCTTATTTGGACCCTTTTCCGATAATCTTGGTTCTTCAAAGCTTAGTCCAATCTGGGACAGAACAACACAGTTAGGGTCTTGCTGTTAACCACAAGGTTGGAGGTTCAAACCCTCATTCTGGCGCAAAAATGTTAACAATATTTTTCGATGACACCGAAAATAGGTCTATGGATGTGGACCTATGGAATGTAAGGGCTTATTTAGTTCCCACAAGCTTGAGTTAGTTCACCGTTTCCAAGATATTAAGGTCTCAAGTCCGGAGACTAGTTACTCTTCCCTTAAGAGGTGAGTATAACGCTTACGAAACTTAATGACTAACAGTTACCTTGGGATAATGGTTCCCTAAGCGCAACACAAGTTAGGAAGCTAAACTGCTTTTAGAAGGCTATTTTGGTAATCTAAGCTTAAGGGTAGGGCTCGTGTACGAGGCCTTTGTTGTAAAGAAAGCATAAAGAAATAGATAAAAGAAGTAGAAAGGTAAATCACAGAAATCATGTTAAGTGTCGATTCGCTCTTTATTGCTCATTGACTTTAGTACATAAGTGTTTACAAAGGAGATCCCCAAATTAATTTATACATTAGGGTTTCACTCTATAAGAAATGAGTACAAGATTGAGGAATGAGACAAGTCCCCTAAATATGACCCCTGAGGTCTTATTTATAGACACATTGGGCCCTTTTTTGTTATCGACTCAGCAAAGGCCTCTTTTGGATGCGGCACCAAGCTTTCGGCTGATGTGCACCTTTCGGTTCCAGTAATTGTGGTTTCAACTACCTTTTTTTAATTTGTATTGTTACTGGGTCCGGTCAAGCTTTCGGAGTGTCGGTCTCAGATTTAGGAGCTTAACCTTGATGTTGCTGTCCATATGTATCGATACCAATTCCTTTGGTATAGATAGCTTCCGGAACATCTTTCGACCTTCAACGGTAAGTTCTGGTTTCGACTTTGAGCCTTCATAGCCTTGTTCTTGGGCATCCGTCTCTTGTGACCTCAGAATCTTCATCTTTTTCGGTATCGACACTAAGCAAATTAATCTAGATAGCTTCTTCTCTTATAATTATCAGATCACTTTCGGTGACTCATTGGAATTAGTTCCGATTTTACGGCAGCTTACTTTCGGTCCACCTCCTAATGGCTTTCGAAACTTTGTCTTGGTGTCGGTATTGATACTAAGCAAATTGGTACTGATTGCCTCTTGCCCTATCTTGTTTATGCTTCGGATCACATACTTTCTTTTTCAAGTTTCGGGTCCTAGACACATGCTTTCGGCTCTCGCTTCTTTTTGCTTGCATCCAGTTTCACGTGTTATACTTCCAAAACTGAGCCATGTTGTTTGCCTTTAGCGTCGGCACTGCTTTTCTGTTATCCCCTTTCTTATAGGTTATGAGTCCCTTCCTCTTATATTAACACCGATAGCCCACTAACCAAAACTTCCTCTTTTTTCTTTTGGACTTAATTTCCTTAGTAACTTAATGTTAGTTTTATGCTTCCGCATCCTTCATCTTGAGTTGAATGTGATTTGATATCCCTTCACCGATAGCTAGTTTCAGTGTTGAATTTGGTAGTAACATCACTGTTTCAAACGAACAGGAAATTTTTTTTGATTGGCATACTTGGCAAATGTATTATCGGATGGAATGGAAAGAATTTATTTGTGTATTGGTTTCATAAATTATAAGGAAATATGAATTTGCAATTCGCCTCTCCAAAAATGCACAATAGCAAAAAACATAGACAAGTACATTCAAGAAAATCACGTGTGAATATTTTGGACAAGAATCAATTTTGGATATTCACGACAATTTTAATCAGCAACAATCACTCAAAAATCAAGGCCAAGCCAATTCATGAAATCAGAGATTATATCGGGATTTTAATCCTACAAATACACCATTCATCGTTGGCAATAAAATCATCCAAGTTTGAGCATAAATCAAACAAAATTCGAGTTGAAAATTCATACCAGAGAATGAATGAATAATCTTGGATGAATCTAAGAATCTCAGCTCGACTAAAGCAAAGGGGTAATGCAACTAGAAATCAAAGCAAATTTGAAGTGGAGCAGAAGAAAAAACCTTCACGAATCAAAGAGGGTACGAAACCATAATTTTAATCTTCTCTACCATTTTTATTTCCAGAAAGAGTTGCAACGGGTTAAAAGAATATAAGTGGGCCGAGATTAAACAAGACCAACACATTTTTTAAATGGGAGAAAATCATTAGTTTAAAATGTTTATGTATTAGGGTTTTATTATTTAGTGTTTTAGGTCTTAAGTTTTATTGTATTGTATTTTTATTTTGAACTCTAGTTTAATTAGGTTATAAACTATAGGGATTGAAGTTTAGGGATTACGAGTTACGGGTTTGTAATTTGGGGAAATATGATATTGTGATAAAGAATAGTGCCAGGTTTTGAGCATATGATTAGAACAGTTAGGAGCGGGTGTCCCGAGTTTACGGGGAATTTGTAAGCATTGAAATTGTTTTAATTCTAGTAGAAACCTTGGGTAATGTAGCAATAGGCGGGTTTGCCGAAGCTGGGTAAAATCTGTGTTATTTATTTTTTGCATTTATTTCTTCTGTTGTAAGCTGTGCAGTGATATTTTCTAATACCTCGTAAAACTGCAATAAACCCTATTCACCTCCTTCCCTGTAGGGGTTAATTTAGACCCTACAAGTGTTATCAGAGCCTGGTATTTTCATTAACTCTAGAGTCATGAATTCCCCTTTGCTGTCAGTCTAGCGAGAGTCAGTCCAATAATATTCCAACTATTTACAATGGAATAGATTTTTTAGTTTGGAAATCAAAAATTGAATATTATTTAAAATCTCTTAATTTTGAATATTGTAATATTATACTAAATGTAGGTGATATGCTAGATAAGAAGAATAAACTTACTAATGCCCGTACTACGCATGTTATTTATTCTTATCTTAGTAATAATCAACTTGACCATATCTCCCATTGTTTAACGACATAGAAAATCTGGAATACTCTCAAAACGAAGTATGGAAGAATTGAAAACAATCGCCCAAAACCCTCAAAAGTCAACTCATATTTAGATTTGTGTTTAACAAGTTTTATAGATGAAAATTCAGATTGATCAGACAATGGGACAGAAGATTTCTCATATGAAGATTTAGTTTATTTTTGTAATAAATTAACAAAAGCTGTTTATAGTCTCAAATCGAAAAATAAAAACTTGAAACCTGAAAACTCTGAGTTGCGATGCAAAAATAATGATTTGGAATTAATACTCGAAAACGTCAAGACATCTGAAAACTCTGATTGCAAAAATTATTTGAATTTGGAAAACAATCTTGTTCATCTCAATAAAAATATTCAATAGCTTGAAAACGAAATTCTGATTTTCAAAGAAAACAAGAATGATCTAAGAAGTAAAATCTATTTTTTGCAAAAAGAATTGGAAAATTATAAGACATCTAAAAATTCCAAACATGAAATTGCTGAGAAACAAAATTTGCTGATAACCAAATCAATTTTGAATGATCTTGAAAAAGAAGTTGAAAATTTTAAGGAATTTGAGAAACTTGAGATTGAAAAGAAAAATCGTTTTGAATCTGAGATCTCTGAGTTCCAAGCCCAAATTAAATTGCTTGAAAACAAAATTTTGGTTTTCAAAACAACTTAATACTGAAAAGACGAAAGTCACTATAAATTGTTATTCAAATTTGGTGAAAGAAAATAGTGGTCTTAAATCTAAAATTCAACGACTTGATTCAACATTGGATAAATTATCTAATTTGGAAAAGTTGTTTAATATGTTGTTGCAAAACCAATTTTCTGTTGGAAACAAATGCGGTCTTGGCTTTTGGAAAATTAATGATTTTGAAAAGCAAAATTCTGATGTTTCCAAAAGTCCTTCAAATAGCTTTAAAAAAGATCAATTTGAGAATTTGAACTCTAAAAATCTAAAAGGGTTTTTAAAACATAAACAAGATGAGAACTTGTTTAAAAACAATCTAGTTAAACAATTTTGGATCCCAAAAGGAAATAAAATGAATTCGATTAAATTCAAACAGATTTGGGTACTAAAGGTACATTAGTAAATACTAATAGATTGTTATATAAATGGGGTTTGGGTACCAAAGCATTCGAGCAAAGTAATGAGTGGTAAAACAACTCTTGTTAGACCACTTGATCCTATAAACAGTTAGGTATCAGAAGGGGCTAAGGAACAATTTTGCTAAAGAGCGATTGAGTTCAAACGGTTCCATATCATCGAATCATTCAGAGTTCCTTGGCCATAACTGGTGAGTTAGAGATCCACAACGTCTACGTAAATTAGGTATGATCTCTAGACTCACATTTTGTTGTTTATACTCTTTTTTTATTCTTCCTTTTTATTCCTCCTTCTACTCCTTTTATTATTCCTTCTGTTTATTTTGATCCATTTTGACACTTCCATAACATATTTAACATTTCTTGTTCTTTCTTAAATTTAAATTGCAATATTGTTGGTTTTTTTGAAATTAGATTCATTTGTATAAAACTTCCATGTTTTTGATGATTTCCAGATCTTGAATTTAAAATTGTAAATATTTTGCAATTCTTTTGAAGTTTAATTCTTTTTTTCTTATTCCTGAATTCCTAACAGTGATGAACCATTCTTATCATATCTTGAACACTATTATACAGAATTCTAATTTTTTTTTATGATATGAAAAACTACTGAAATTTCATACCTCTTTGCTGTTTTGAGTTTCTTCTAATTCATTTTGAAAAACTACACTCATTACAGCACACTACTATTTTTAATATTGTGATAATTGCATTGGTTTTTGACCTAGCATGACATTGTTGAATTGAAAATCATTTGATATAGATTATTGTGTTGCATCTTGAAACTCATTTCTTTTTATGATCATTTGGCTTAGATATTAGATTTTTTTTTAAATCATTTGAAATTGTTAATATCTTGAATCTCACACTTCTTAGATTTGAAATTGATAATCTTGTGCAACCGATTGATTATAACTTGAAATTTACGCCACTTCAAGTGATTTAAAATGAACTATATTTAATCTTGGATCATCATTCATCTCTTTGGCTTGATGCAAATTTTTAATAAAAAGAATTCTTGGTAATCTTGGACTGAAATTGATTGTTCTACTGCTCTGGTAAAAGGAACCAAATTGTTAGAGTTGTATGCTTGGGCTTGGTAATTGGATATTTTTTGTTTGAGATACATTATAAATGGAAATTAGGAGATCAGTCTTAGAAGCCTAGTAATATTTCTAATTCATTTTTTTATAAATTGATTCGTCTTGTATAGATCTTTCAGAATCCCTCTTGTAATAAAAAATTTTTCCATTTTAAAAACATTTTTTATTATTCATTTGGAAATTGAAATCGTTAACCTAATTGAACTATATTTGGAACTCATCAAAATTATTATCGGATTTTTGCAATTGTGATGAGTTGTGACTATATTATATTTTTATAACAAGAGAAGATTTTTTTTAAATTCTCATGATGTTTGAATTGTTTTTATAATACCTTTGAATTGGTGCATATTTCACGAACATCTCCTTTTTCTATCATCTTTCTGTCATCCATCATGGTTTTACTTAATGTGGAGAGCTTATTTTTTAAATCATCTTAAATGTACAGTCTCAAAATTTGTGATGGAAATGTGACTATATTATTTTTCAGAAAAACAGATAGTTGAAAATTCTCAAAAAAATATGATACAGTTGAGCATATTTCATAATATAATTAATTTAGAAATTTATTTCACGACCATCTCTATTTCTACCATATTTCTATCATTCATTTTGCTTTTATATACGGAGGAGATTTTGTATATAATAAGTGTTTTTCTAATCTTATTTAAAAAACCTAGATATGGTCATGCATGGTTAGAGATTACTTATAATTTAAGTTGCGACTTATCCCATTTAAAATTCCTAATAGGCTATGTAAGGTTAATGTTCTCTTAAATTAAAAAGAAAGGAAAAGAAAAAGAAAAATAAATAAATAAATAACAAATTATATATATATATATATGAAATCTTCCTTGCTATGTAAAAACCAACCTATCAATCCATTTTCTGAATTGTGAAATGTGTCACGATTTTATGATATATTATGATTTTTTGATTGATAGTTATTGGGATTTGAGATTGTTTGATTTTGTCACTTGATTTGAATTTATAACCATAGTCCAATTCCATTGCTTTTTTGTGCTCATCTTTTAAAAAAAATTGAAATAATAGGAATTAACATGTTTTAAAACTCTCTCCATTTTATAAAATTCATCGTAAATCCATCATTCTACAATGTGAAATTTGCCACTAATTTGAAGAATATTATGTTTTTTGTTTGATTGAATGAGATTTGTGATGTAAGTTCTCTCTCTTGATTTGATTTTATATTTCTAGTATTTTCATCACTATTTTGATTTCTATATCCTTTTGATGATAAAAAAAAGTTGGAGAATGGTTAAGATTTTGATTTATGATTGAATATTTCATGAATATTTTAATATTGGAAATTCAATTATTATTTTTTCTTCATTCATATGCACATATATAGGGGGAGTTCAGTTGTAGGGAGAGCATACATATAGGGGGACTTCACATACTTCATTGTGAAATACATTTATTGGATTCAAAATCTTAATATTTGTTTGTCATCATCAAAAGAGGGAGATTGTTGTATATAACAATGTGAATTTTTTGGCATAGTAAGCCGGATTATAGTGGTCGTACCACTTTTTATTAGAAAAGCAAAGAAAGAAGTGAAGTTCTGCACAGACACTCCATCTGGTTTGAAGTGCCAGAACACTAAATGTTTAAAGTACAAGATAGAAACATACAGTTTCAACTACTAACAAAGACCAGACAATTAATCCTCCATAAGGGTGGAATAACTGGAGGAGTCACCATCACTACCTATAACATTGACATACTCAGAAAAAAGTACAGCAAGGTTAGGAACAAAGCACGGTTAGGACTGCGAAACTCGCATTCCTAATCCCAAGAAGAATCATGGAAAAGTGTCTGGTTCTTCTGACTAATAACACCCTCCCAAATGAGCTCAAAGTTATCTCCTACTACCTGATATTCCAATTTTCTAGCATCCTCCACATTGTCAGATACATATTTGTAGTATTCATTTTCACATGGATCATATCTCATACCAGAAGCTTCATGTACTCAACCACGATCATTTGACATCCAACATATCCCATCATTTTCAGCTTCCCCATCTGAAGATACCACATCATTTTTCTTTAATTGATCATCACAAACAAATTCCCTGCCCTTCATCTCTTTATCAGCACACAGTTTGTCATCAACTAATTTGACATCTACCTTGGACTTTTTCATCCAAATACTAGGAGGAGGCCTCATGAGCGGAGAACTTACCTTACAAGGCCCAACAAGCTTACAAGAATCATGAAAATGTCCAAATCAGTGACGTTTTGTGCATATTTCTGTTTGCCAAGAGAACTAAACATCAACATAAAAGTCATAGTTTTCTATAGTAACTTTGAGCTTATTCGGAAAAGGCTTGCTCGGAGTAATTTCAATAAAAGATTTTGCAAATATGTGATTTTTCCTTGTCTCCGTATTCGCATCAAAACATTTAAACTACCCAATTCTACTAGCTAACTGATTCAAACCTGGAATAGTTTGAAGGATCGACGGAATTCTAGTAAAAATAGTCCAAACTGGAATGGAAGACACACGCTCTCTTGCTTTCTCTACCGATGCATTCCAAGATGTGATTATGAATGGTCTCCCTTCTATAATTGGCGGATCTGATTCCAAAACTTTCCTTCTGTCCTCCATTATCGAAAATTTAAAATACTATGTTTCATTAACAATATTAAGAAGTAACCCTCCTCTCAAATTCCAAACCCTACGACATTGTACACGAATATCAATATCCGGAACTATCGAGTCAAGGAAAAGACCAACAAGCTGATCTTTCCAATAGTTTGCTCCCCCGGGATTATCTCAAGAGGAGAAATCGGGTTATCATAGGAAGAGGTGAAGACACGGGGAGAGTACGCTCCTGCACATCGAGTTAGAGAAGAAAAGCAAGAAGCATAATTTGGTTTGGTGTGCTTGAAGGGGGCTTAATAGGAATAGAGGGATTGGGCATCTCACTGGGGGTCGCAAAAGTATTCTCAGCCACAACAGGAACATTTATCTTTGCAGTATTAATCCGAACCAAAAATGCTACTATGACAAAAAAAGTTTTTATCAAAAAGTACACCAGAAACAAACAAATAGGAGGCCCACCCCTTGAATTACACAAATACCCCCCTGGATTCAATGATTAACACCCCTAAATTCCTGAATTACCCCTATTTCTTAGTTTTTGACAAAAACTTTTTCGGGTATTCTAGCATATCTCAATCCGAACACCTAATATACATTCTGAAACAGAAGCCCGAGTTTGGTTGATTCCAGCACTGGTTGTCACTACAACATCATCTTGTTTTTTTTTTAGGCAACATAGTACCAATCGAGCCATCAATCTCAATACAACATGCCAGACCACCCACAACTCTTTCATAATTATTACCATTCTTCAAACCATTAGCAGACAATTGTTTTGACAAAGGGTATGGATCCTCAGCACCACTCAAAACTTCTACAGACTTATTAATATTTCCGTCCCCCAACAGAGATCCATTCATAGGAGTATTAGAGACATTACCTGATTCAATTGTTTTTGTAGCCGGGTTGAAATTTGAAGAAATTTTCAGGTTTGTCCATCTGACGGCGATCAATTTCTTAGCTAGCAAGGAGGTTACTGGTGGAGATTCAACTTCGTGAAGACCTGAAATAGGAACTGAACTAGCAGTAGGCGAAGTTAAGGCTGTTGCGAGGTCATGGAATTGAAGATCTGAAGCAAGCGATGACCCAGAAGCACGAGAAAGAACTGAAAATTTTCGCCCAGATCTGGTCACGCTGGCTAAAAGCCTTGGTTTTGAGTTGCGATTCTTCGACATAAGAGGGTAGGATGGTAGATTAGAGCTGGAAAGAGCGAAGTGGCGTGAGTGGAAGGTTAGTAAGCGGTAGGAAGAAGAGCGGATTGGAAGAAATAAAGCGAGCCGAAGGAGTCGCCAGTCGCCATGATAATTCGTACAAAATCCTATTTTTACTTCCCGAATGTGATTTTGTTTGATGATAACAAATACATATATATATTATTATAAGTGGTTTTGCAATTGTACTATTCTATTATATCACATATAGAAATAAATATTTAATTTTGAATACAATACTACTACATAAGAATTTAAATATTCAAACAATGTTTATTCAAAAATAATATTTATTTCAACATTTGAATAATACAAACTTATAACTGCAATATTGTATATCTCAGTGATATAATACATTCAATTTCACATTTACAATGGTTCTCACTACAACACTCAGTCACTCAGAATCAGTTACACTCACCCTTGCATGTACAGACTCTATTACATACATTCATACATTGACACATATACTTTGACTCACTTGTCTTCAGCCTGCTTCAGATTCAATCCAGTCACCTGTGTACCTACCACAGAAACACACAGTAAATTGGAACAAAAATTATTTTACATTCTAGCAGATATAAATTTATTTTAAATTTTATTTGCCACAGAATTTTGATGTGTTTCTCATAATATTTCTTGCCTTGATATGATATGAATATACATTTATATGTGTCTATACAGCTTGTGATATTCACAATGACTCACTGTAAATACCACAAGGCAGAGTGTGTCTCTAGTACTCACAGATCAGCCCCGACACAACTATACTAGTTTGCTGATCAGAACCAATGTTCAAGTTTAACTGATTCTGAATAGCTACAATTCAAATATAGTAGTTTTCTAATAGAAAATTCACGCATGCCATTAAAATAGCTCACATATATAAATTGCACATGCACAATACATGTATACATATACATGTGTATGTACACACAAATATATATATATATATATATATATATATATATATATATATACACACACACACACACGCACGCACATGTTTGTATATACACACACATGTTGGGCTCTGTGTGTGTGTATATATACACATAGTTCAGCATGGCAAATGCAAGCATGGAACCTAACAAGCTAAGAAGAAGTAACTCAGGTGTACATAGTTCAGCAAGATCAAAGCATGCAAAAGAACAACAAAGTCAATAAACATCATTGGAGGAAGAGTATGCATTTAAGAAATGGTGCATATAACAACACATTGATAAGTCATGTTAGCTCAAGTGCAACAAAACTTGTACCATCTTGAATGCAACAAACATACAAGTACTGCATATATACACAGAGTATGAACAGTAACTACATCAGACATGGAGCAACATACATTCGCATTCATCAACACACAAATTACATAATCATCTCGAATGGGTATATAAAGAAAGGTGATTTTTTGTCATAGGTTCAAAAAAACAGGAAAGTTTTTAAGTGGCATATTTGGCAATTGTATTATCGGCAGAAATGGAAAGAATTTAATTGTGCACTGATGGCATAAATTATATGGCAATTTGATTTGCAATTCATATCTCTAAAAATGCACAATAGCAAAAAACATGGATATATACATTCAAGAAAATCACACGTGAATATTTTGGACAAGAATCAATTTTGGATACTCACAGCAATTTTAATTAAGCAACAATCACGCACAAATCAAGATCAAGCCAATTCATGAAATTCGAGATTATATCGGGATTTTAATCCTACAAATACACCATTCATCAACAATAAAATCACCTAAGTTCGAGCTTAAATCAAACAAAATTCGAGTTGAAAATTCATACCAGCGAACAAACGAATAATCTTGGATGAATCAAATAATCTCAGCTGGACTAAAGCAAAGGAGCAGTGCAACTGGAAATCGAAGCAAATCTGAAGAGGAGCAGAAGCATAAACCTTCACAAATCAAAGGGAATTCGAAACCATAATTTTAATTTCCTCTGCTATTTTTATTTCCAGAAAGAGTTGCAACTAGTTAAAAGAATATAAGTGGGCCAAGATTAAACAAGACCAACACATTTTTTAAATGGGTGAAAATCCTTAGTTTAAAATGTTTATGTATTAGGTTTTATTTTTTAGTGTGTTAGGTCTTAAGTTTTATTGTATTTTTTATTTTGAACTCTAGTTTAACTAGATTACAAACTACATGAATTGTAATTTGGGGATTACGAGTTACGGGTTTGTAATTCGGGGAAATATGATCTAGGGATAAAGACCAATGTAGGGTTCTGAGTGTAAGATTAGAATAGTTGGGAGCGGGTGCCGTGGGTTTACAGGGTATTTATAAGCATCAATATTGTTTTAATTCTAGTAGAAACCTTGGGTAATGCAGCAGTAGACAGGGTTTGTCGAAGCTGGGTAAAATCTATGTCATTTATTTTTTTTGCTGCAATATGTGATTTGATATTTTTTTAATATCTCGTAAAACTACAATAAACCTTATTCATTTCCTTTTAGGGTTAATCTATATCCTACAAGAACAACGTTGGATAGCACCTCAGAGCCGATGAAAGGCTCTTAAAGTGCCACCATCTAGATAGAATATTTCTTAACATGGCTTTTAAGTCGCGCAATGGAAGCATCATTCCCTATTCCTTGGAAGTTCCAGAACAAAAAGTTCGCTATCCAATCAGTCAGGAAAAAAATGGAAGAAAGCAAGGAGAAAATAAAACAACAAAGCAAGGAAAAACAAGACAAAAAAATGAAGAAAACCAAGAAGAAACAAAAGTAGATAAGATAAAGGGTGTGACGTGTAGACCTTATTATATGCTCGGCCTCCATTATAGAGCGTGTACAAATGGTGCAGGGGATACGAGGAATCGACCTCGACCTCCAACTTCAAGATCGTAAAGAAGAAATCGACGCACGTCGGGAAGAGTATGTCTGATAAAAACCAAAGAGGGTGAAACAGAAGAGCGAAAAAGGGAGTCTGATGTCAAAGAGTCAAATCAAATTGTATGGGAGTTCTTAGTAAGGCAAGAGAGCTG
Source organism: Allium sativum (assembly GCA_030737875.1). NCBI lineage: Eukaryota > Viridiplantae > Streptophyta > Magnoliopsida > Asparagales > Amaryllidaceae > Allium > Allium sativum. The sequence continues at coordinate 747,364,535 of CM060921.1, forward strand.
ATCATTTATGATCAAAATCTCAACCATGCTAAGAAGTGGACGCAAGTGTGAATCAGCACTAGCAACCGCCAAAGAGCTAGACATGATATAGTCCGAAGAAAAAACAGGAGATAAAAAAGAAAGAGATGAAGCAGATAAAAGAAATGTAGAAATGACTAGGATTAGCGCTTCTGCATACTGTGAGAACCTCAAACGGTCGAATTGTCATCAAATTGACAACCCTGCATTAAAGAGAGTATCCTAGTGATGACGGGATGAAATAACCTTTGGAAAATGCAAGAAAAGGAAAACTAAACTCACCACCAAACAAAGGAACAAACCCGAGAGGACCAGACAGAGGGCCTTCGATGGCTACTGTACAAATTTCAGCTGAGGTGAACACTATGCGCTCACGGGCAAAGAAAGAATGCACGACCGACGAAGCACAACAAAACATGTCATAACCCAAAAACCCCAAGCATAAGCAAGCTCCCAACTTTACTAATAATTCATTGGTTGAATTACAATGAACAACATCCACTAAGTGGAACAGATCAAAGAGCAAAAAGAGATTAAAACTCGCTGCACCAGCACACATGCCTATGGGAATAAAACATGCAACCGGTGACTGCAACGTAGAAGAATACCAATAGACAAGGTGATAGAAAAACCAATCAACAAGTAGAGTAAATGCCAACAACCCAAACTAAACAGGGCATTAAAAATCAGAAAACAGTGCTAACGAACCCCAAACACTATTGCTCACCAGAGCCAAAATCGGAATGACTGACAAGGACACAGATAAGGTAGCAATGTTGAACACAACACGAGAAACACCACACACAACCAAGGACACTATCAAAATGATAATAACCAGCGAACCCAACCCCCATCACCAACAAAAACAGAGAACATAAAATAGCTGCAATACAAAAGCAACTGAGCAAATGAAAGGAAAGGAGAAAACCATACCTGCTTAGGGATCTAAGCAGCAAGATAAAACCAGCGAACGCCAGCCAAAACAACCTCAAAATAAATCGGATGCCCCACCAACCGCTGGGTAGAGTGGCTGCATTTGAAGGCTTGACACGTCCCATCTCTCTACAGACCCCAACTGATAAGACGCTTGACACTGCCAATGCATGCGGCCCTCCCCAGAAGCCTGCAATGACTAGATTTTCGTGGGACACCACGACATTGCAATGAAATATAACCCCACCTTTTTGAGAACCAGGCCAAGAAAGCTAAAACTATTGTTTTTGGAGAGATGAGGAAGTGCTCGAGCATAAGCTAAAACCGTAACAACCAAACCTTTCCATCTGCCCAGAATACCAAATGCTGGAAGCAATCTAGCTACCCTAGGAACATAAGCCTGTAACCACTGAGATTGAGAATGACGATGATGCTTAAGATCACTAACCGACATACCAACCTCTAATCACTCCGATGGAAGAAGAGAAAGAAAAGCTACACACTTAGGCAGGATGCAGATAGGGGGATAAAATCCCTCGACCCACTAACACAACCGAAAGATGAAACCGCATCATCAAAACTAGCATTGCCCACAACAACCGTCTCTAAACCACCCAACAGACGTTGAAATGGAAAAACAGAAAACACCACAATTGTTTTATGTAGAAATTGGATAGGGGGATCAAATCCCTTTTGCCAGGGTCTACAAACTAACAGTAATAACATAACAATGACCAAAATTAGACACGAAATCACCTACTAAACCAACCCAAGGAACATGGAAAGCTTCACAAACTGAAGATGCCACCGATGGGGCCACCTCTGATTGAAAAAAGCAAGGATCTAACTCCGTAAAGATATCATCGATCAACACATAATGATGTCTCCAAATCACCGCAAAGAACGGCATCGATGCCACTTGCACAAGAATCGAGGAAACGTGAAGAACAACAACCGCCATTGGAGCACCAACTGCGGTGCCGACCACCTCGATAATCCTCACCACATCAGTGCAAATACCCATGAATGAACCTACAGTAACATAGTTGAACACACCCTCAACGAGATTATGAAGCCCTTAACCAAAAGGGGAAAAAGAAGAACACCGAAGAATAGCTGATAAGAGAATCACTGGAAAAATCCCCAAAAAAGGAAGAAAAAACCAGAGAAAATCAGGTCGCAAAATCGCTAGTTACTGAGAATGAGAGATAGTCATTAGAAGCGGGGGGGGGGGGGGGGGGGGGGAGAGAGAGAGAGCCATTTGTTTTAGATTGACGAAAAACTACATAATCAGCATGAAAAATAGATATAAAAATAATATTAATATTAATAATTACAGGGACAAAGAATAAAATACAGTTTGTAATGATGTTAATGAATAGAACTCTGGTTTTCTTGAATATATAATGTTTCATATTTTATTATCTCACCCATTAATCTAATGAACATGATTATATAATTTTTATATATTGTAAAATAGCCACTTTAATGTTATTTTTAGTTCTACTTTTTTAAAATTACTAAGTTATATGGTAACCATTTAAAAGCAATTTTATCTGGATTAGTCCAGAAGATGGTTTATCAATCTCTCGGGCTTGGATAGCCCACCGAGAGGGAGCAATAAATTAATTTTCTGGTACAATGTAAAGTAAAAAAAATGTTATCATGGTAGAGTCATATTACTATAATTAACAAGACTTTTTCATTCCTATATACTAGAATCTTTAACAAAAAAATAATATTGTAGGTAATCTATGTTCCTTTCCCCATTCAATTTCAAGTGTAAAATCCAAAATTATCTAGGCTGTATAACAAATTAACCTAACTTTGATAATAGGAAAATAAAAACTAGGATGAGATACCATCATATTTTATAAAGTTAACATGATTCTCTCAACAAAAATAGCATTTATTGCAAAATATCAATGTCAAATCTCAATGTACTATATGAAACATCTTCATCCTTTAAAGTAAAAGATGTGCTTCTACAATAGATGAGACATTGTCACTTTTCATTCTTTCACCAACTATAAGAGGAAATTACAACACTCTCAAATTAATATGAAGCAAAATACTATATATATCTCCATTAAACAAACCCTACATCTTCAAGCATAATGTTAAACTGCCCTCCGTCATCTATATTCCTTTCCTTCTCTAGTTAATCAAAGGTGGCTCTCACGTTTATAGTTAAAGCTTCGATAAAGCCTCGCAATATCTGCTCTATAACGCATAACACTCTTCAGCTGCTACATTATTTCAATGTAGCATCGACAAATAGTAGATTCACTTTAAGTCTTGTTATTTTTCGCTGCACCAACTGAATCAAGGTTTGTTTAATGTCCACTTTAGCAATATTAGTACACAAAGGTTGATTTGACTATTTCTCTGTTAAAACATATCATAAAATTAATGTAAATGACTAACTTTAAGGCATAAGTACTCAATTTAAGGTAGAAATCTATTATAGCCATCAAATTTATTATGGATAATTGTGATACTCTTCAATTTTGTTATATTAGATTGTTTAGTATTATTTTTTTCTACATAAACGATGTGAAAATGATACTTAACTAATTTTAAATATTTGGTTATATCTAATGAATGATTTAGTATCTCCGTTATGTCTCGCTATTTCCTTGTTTTATCTCCACTACTACATTTTTTACCTCCACCGCTATATAGTCGTTAAGCATTTTAACTGCACAGGCTCTCACTATTATTATACTTGTCTTCCTCCTAACCAAATAAACAAACTTTTTCATCAATATTTCTAGTAACTTATCCATTTTTCAACTGCTTTAAATATCCATAAAACATGTGACATAGAGTAACTATATTTGATTTTTCACATATATGGTGCTTACATTAAAGCTTTCTTTATTGCCTATCATCATGTTCTTGACTCAAAAAACAAAAATGAAAAGGTCTCAACATGGTGATGGATGCTCTGAAATCATGTTTACTTACTACTTGATAACAATTCCCATTTTTAGATAATCTCTGCTTCTTTGATATTACGTAATTTTATAAGAGATAATCATGCACTTCAAATTTTGAACTCAGTATCTTTAAGTTTCCCAAACATTATTTTCATTTGAGCCCATAACCAATGTCCTCTCTATCTGAATTGCTAACATGAATTAACAAGAGAGTAGTTACCCTGCTCTTTCTTTTATGCTAACTCTTTTATCCATCTTCATTTTAGTTTTTTTTCCTTTTTTTAACTTTGTGCGGTTTTTTATTTCTATATAAATGTGCAACTCAATACGGTAAGTTACGTAGTCAGCCTAGCTTCCTATACATCATTATTTCTCAAGATTCCTTTTCTTCATTTTCAACATCAGTTTTACGAGCAAGGGCTTTGAACTACAAATTATACCTAAACTCAGCATGTTTTATATTTCTTTTCAACCTACTAACCATTTCCTCCACTTTGTCATACTTTCCTATAGATAGGTACATACAGATTCTAGATTTGGTTATAAGGAAGTGTACGTTGAATAAGATCATGAGCCATTGTTTTCTTCGTTTGTGTTTCAGTTTTGACTGACATTCTATTTTGCACATATGTGAGAAAATGATATATTTAACAAGAATGATCCTTCATTCTTGTAGGAATATCCAAGAAGAAATGCTTTGCACTTGCCAAACTATGAATTTTAGCAACTGAGTCCAAATGAATAGCTTAATCACTAAGTAATAACTTAATTTCTGATTGAATTAACTTCTATTAACTTATCTATACACATGCATGATGACCATATATGTGTGAAGTATGCTGCATTTTTGTGCAGTCACGTGCACTTCAGTTTTTTTATGTTAAAGCCTTATGGGCCTATTACATGTTAAAGCCCAAACACCATAATATATATTGTCTCATTTGTGAGGGTTTTAGGGTGTGTGAGCTGAAAATTTATGTGAGGGTTATGGCTTCAGCCGTCATGAGAGAGTTGTGATGAAACCTGTATGTATCTCTCCCCTTTTGCTTCTCCACCGTAAGAAATAAAATCATTCTCTCTTGCCCGAGGACGTAGGCTATTGCCGAACCTCGTTAAATCTTTTTGTGTTCTTTCATTTTCAGTTTTGTTTTTGTTATATATTTCCGCTGTGATTAGATCCTCTGATCTACAATTGGTATCAGAGCACCCGGTTTCAGTTTCTGGAGGTGTGGTGGTGTTTTTTTTGAAGTGCACAGAAGGTGTTTGTGTTTATTCCTGAAAGGTGTTTGTGCTGAATATGACTGGATCAAGTCCATCTACGACTGTTGGAACTGTTCGAGCACCAAAAGAGGAGAGAACGGTTTATCATAGAGCAAGGTTAGAGGTAGACAAGTTCAATGGTACCAATAACTTCGGCTTATGGAGGACTGATGTGGCCGATGCTCTTGAACACTTGGATCTAGAAGCTTGCTTGGGAGAAGAAAAGCCTGATGATTGGTCCGACAAACAGTGGGAGAAGAATCAGCGGCTTTGCTTGGCTGCGATTAGAGGCTGCCTAGAAGCCCATATTAGAGTGAACTATCAACATGAAACCTCGCCAAAAGTGTTGTGGGAGAAGCTTGAAGCAAAATACCTCGTGAAAAATGTAGCAAACCGAATTCATTTGAAGAGAAATTTGTATCGGTTTAATATGAAGAAGGATGCAACTCTAACGGAGCACATCGATTCCTTCAACAAGCTTTTAACCGAACTGGTCAATTATGATGAGGTCATTCCGGATGAAGAAAAGGCTATATGTTTGGTGAATTCTCTTCCAGAGAAATATGAGCCCGTAATCAAGTCGTTGATTCATGGCAAAGACAAGCTCACTTATGATGAAGTTGTCACCGCATTATGTAGTGAAGAATTTCGTAAGATGCATAGAGATGACATCTCTAGAGAAGATAGTGGTGAAGCTCTAGTAGTGAGGGGTAGAAAAAATGACCGCAAGAAAAATGTTGGCCAAAGTCGTGATAAAAGTAGAGGACCATCTAAAGGAAAGGGACGTTTAGCTAAAGATGAATGTGCATGGTGTCATGAGAAAGGCCATTGGGCTAAAGATTGTTCGAAAGTGAAGGAGCGAGACAAGAAAAAGAAAAATGCAGCGAATGTTGTGCAGTCCAACAAAGATGACGGGGCTGAATCGGATTTTTCCTTAATCACAATGCCTTCAATTCTTTTGGCAGAAGATGACGAGTGGGTACTAGACTCGGGAGCAACTTTTCATGTGACTCCACATAGAGAATGGTTCTCAAGTTTTACAAAATTTGAAGGTGAAGTATTGATGGGAAACCATCATTCTTGTAGCATTGTGGGTATTGGAAGCATTCGGCTAAAGTTGCATGATGGGACAATTAGAGAATTGAAAAATGTGAGATGTGTGCCAAGTATGAAAAAGAATTTGATTTCTTTAGGAATGCTCGAATCCAAGGGGCTCAGACTTGACGGTCGAAATGGTGTTATAAAGGTGGTTTCTGGTGCTATGGTTATTATGAAAGGTACACGTCGTCACAACTTATATTACTTGAATGGAAGAACGGTGATTGGAGATGTTGCTACAGCTGAACAAAGTGAAGTTGCAGCTAAAGAAATGTCAATGCTATGGCATATGAGACTTGCACATCCAGGTGAGAAGTCATTAAATACTTTGATACAACAAAATTTGTTGAAAGGGGCTGCTGTTAGTAAGCTTGATTTCTGCGAACATTGTGTGAAAGGCAAGAAGACCAGGTCTCATTTCAGTAAAGGAATGCATAAATCTAGTGGTGTTTTGGATTATGTACACTCGGATGTATGGGGTCCTTCCAAAAATGCATCTTTGGGAGGTAAGCATTGGTTTGTTTCTTTTATTGATGATTATTCTAGACGTGTATGGGTGTATGTTATGAAACAGAAAAGTGATGTTCTAGAAGTATTTGTGAGATGGAAGAAAGCGGTAGAGACTCAAACTGGAAGAAAACTCAAAGTGCTTCGTTCAGACAACGGTGGAGAGTACACTAGTGATCCATTCCACAAAGTATGTCAAGATGAAGGAATTAAAAGACATTTCACCGTTAGAGAAACACCGCAGCAGAACGGAGTTGCAGAGAGGATGAATCGTACATTGTTGGAGAGAGTACGGTGTATGTTATCAAATTCTGGTTTGAGTAAAGCATTTTGGGCTGAAGCTGTTACGTATGCATGTTTTCTTATCAATCGGTTGCCTTCATCCGCATTGAAAGGTAAAACACCTATGGAAGTATGGTATGGTAAGCCTGCTTATGACTATGATATGATTCATGTATTTGGTTGTTCTGCTTGGTATCATGTGAAAGACAATAAGCTTGGTGTACGTGCCATTGAATCAATATTTGTTGGCATGAAGAGTGGTGTCAAAGGATTCAAACTTTGGAATCCTGTTGAAAAGAAGATGATCATAAGTAGAGATGTTACATTCAATGAAGATGCTATGTTGAAGTCAAATAATGCTAAATCGACAGAAATTAGCACTAGCAGCCCAAACAGCTCCAACAATCCCAAGAATGTGCAGCGTGTGAAGTTTGATGTTGTATCGCAAGCTCCAGGTGATGCTGAAAGGTCAAAAACTGCTGCTAATATGTCAAAAACTGCTCCTGTTATGTCAAAAACTGCTGCTGAACCGTTAAAAACTGCTGCTGAAATGGCAGAATATGATGCTGAAATTGATGAAAGCACTGCTGATCCGAGTAGTGCTGATGATTCAGAAGCAGAAACTGAGAGGAATGTTCAGGAATCGATTGCTACTAGCAGACCAAGAAGAGATATCAAGAAACCGGGTTGGTTTCGAGATTGTGTAACATATGCTTTATCTGTTAATGATGAAGGAATTCCTGAAACATATATGCAAGCTATTCATAGTGTTGAATGTGAGGAATGGATAGCGGCTATGAGTGAAGAAATGGCATCTCTTCACAAGAATGACACTTGGGTTCTCACCAAACTTCCAAAAGGCAAGAAAGCAATTGGATGCAAGTGGGTATATGCGAAGAAAGAAGGAGCAAATAAGAATGAGGTCCGCTACAAGGCGAGACTAGTTGCAAAAGGCTATGCTCAAAAGGAGGGAATTGACTATAATGAAGTGTTTTCTCCGGTTGTGAAACACTCCTCTATTCGCATTTTGTTAGCCTTGGTAGCGCAATATGATTTGAGTCTTGTTCAAATGGATGTAAAAACAGCGTTTTTACATGGTGACTTAGAGGAGGAAATTTATATGTCTCAACCAAGTGGATTCAAAGCTTCCGGTGGAGAGGATCTTGTGTGTAAATTGAAGAGATCATTGTATGGATTGAAACAATCTCCGAGACAATGGTATAAACGATTTGATCGTTTTATGTTAGATCAAGGATACACTAGAAGCCACCATGACCATTGTGTTTATTTGAAAAAGCTAAATGATGGTTCTTTCATTTATTTGCTTTTATATGTAGATGATATGCTTATTGCATCGGCTTGCAAATCTGAAATCGAGATGTTAAAGTGCAAGTTGTCGGCTGAATTCGAAATGAAGGATCTTGGAGATGCTAAGAAAATTCTTGGCATGGAAATTCGAAGAGATAAGATGAATGGTAAAGTATGTTTATCTCAAAAGGCATATTTGAAGAAGGTATTAAAGAAGTTTGGCATTAATGAGAGCACCAAAACAGTGAGTACACCTTTGGCTGCTCATTTTAAATTAAATGCAACTATGTGTCCTTCTTCCAATGATGAAATTCAATTTATGGCAAATATACCGTATGCTAATGCCGTGGGGAGCCTTATGTATGCGATGGTGTGTACACGACCTGACATTTCACATGCCGTGAGTATGGTTAGTCGTTACATGCATGCTCCTGGAAAAGAGCATTGGAATGCGGTCAAATGGATTTTGAGATATCTTTTGGGAACTATTGATGTGGGTTTGGAATTTGTGAGAGACATGAACAACAATCGTTTATGTGTTGGATATGTGGACTCGGATTATGCAGGTGATTTGGATAAAAGACGTTCCACTACTGGATATGTGTTTACATTGGCAGGTGGTCCTATATGTTGGAGATCGATTTTGCAATCGACGGTAGCATTGTCTACTACCGAGGCGGAGTATATGGCTGTGACTGAAGCGTTCAAAGAAGCTATATGGCTGCAAGGTTTGTTGGATGATTTGGGAGTGGTGCAAGATCAACTTCCTGTGTATTCTGATAGTATGAGTGCCATCCACCTAGCAAAGAATCAAGTTCATCATGCCCGAACAAAGCACATTGATGTGCGTTATCATTTCATTAGAGAAGTATTAACTGAAGGTCATATTCTCTTGGTGAAGATTGATACAAAAGAGAATCCCGCAGACATGTTGACTAAAGTGGTTCCTAGTGTCAAGTTCAAGCATTGTCTTGACTTGATTAATGTTTTGTATGTTTGATGTATGATACACCAATGGGGTGGAGGTTCTTCGGAACACTGTGAAGTCTCGTTCTGAGACATTATGATGAACTACGGCAGCTTGATCCTTTGGGTACGTAGGCAGCTACTTTGGTGGTGCAGCTGGATATGTGGCAATCAGAGAGCTTTGTGTATGATCGTCTCATGCTTTTGTGCATGATCCGAGGTGGAGAATTGTGAAGTATGCTGCATTTTTGTGCAGTCACGTGCACTTCAGTTTTTTTATGTTAAAGCCTTATGGGCCTATTACATGTTAAAGCCCAAACACCATAATATATATTGTCTCATTTGTGAGGGTTTTAGGGTGTGTGAGCTGAAAATTTATGTGAGGGTTATGGCTTCAGTCGTCATGAGAGAGTTGTGATGAAACCTGTATGTATCTCTCCCCTTTTGCTTCTCCACCGTAAGAAATAAAATCATTCTCTCTTGCCTGAGGACGTAGGCTATTGCCGAACCTCGTTAAATCTTTTTGTGTTCTTTCATTTTCAGTTTTGTTTTTGTTATATATTTCCGCTGTGATTAGATCCTCTGATCTACAATATGCACATAGATATGTAACCAATTTATTTCCTTACGGCTCTGCTGTAAGAATTAAAAAATGTAATTTCTTTCATTTCCGAACATACATTTTATCAAGCAAAAAAAAAAAAAAAAAAAAAAAAAAAGAGAATCAATTATTTATTACTCAAACATGATATTCCTATGTGGACATTTTCTTAAGTCGCAAAATGCATAAATAAGTATATCTCAGGAGGGTGCATATAGCGATATTGCTAGCCTAGTTCTGCAATTTTTTTCTCACTTCTTTCCATTGCTTAAAACCAACTACAACACTTTGATTTGGGTGAACTAAGCTAGTTAATAATATGCCAAGGCAATGTGGTTTTTTTGATGAATTTGTTATCAACACTAACGATAGAATCTGATGATCTTTGAATGTCTTATTTACAGAAGATAACGATGATAGGGATCGAGCATGAGCCAAATTGCAAAGACGATAAACTGACGTCGTTTATTCTTTTTTCGCTGAAGTCAAGCAGGACACTTTGCTACAAACAATTTGTTTGTTTGGAACCATACACACTTATGGCCGAGTAAGAAGTATGAGAAAAGAAGATTTAATGAAAGGAATTTTATTACTGAAATGAATAATGTAATTGTACAATGGGTACATGCTTATATAGCCTTGGCAATATAGCCGTTAGGCAATGTAATAGTAGATTTGGGATGTTATTATTATTACATGATATATTCTATATTTGGTCCAAGCCCATGTAAGACATATTGTATAATTTCAAAGATACCGGGGTACGTGTGTATATTTCCAATACATTTCATACCCCCCCATCCCCCCACCCCCCCCCCCCCCCCCGAAAAAAAACCTTGTACTCCAAATTAGGGTTTGGACACAGAAAATGGCAGCGGCCACGATTCATCACTTTAGTTTCTCGGCTCAAATTATCTTTAGATTTAGCGATAAATACGTTGATTTTGTTCTTGTTCCTCAAATCATGGCTTTTTCCTTGAGCTTGCAGCTTAAAATGATAGATTTATGCTCTATTGAGTTGGATTTGCTTCTGTTGGTAGCTGATGTTCAATATCCTTCGGTTCTACAAGTTTCTTCAGTGTTTGTGAGAGATTTGTGACAATTGCTTGCTGATTTCACGTTTTCTAGTTAGGGTTTCGTCTTCAGCACTCGAGTTCTTATTTGTTACCATATTTTGGATTTTCAAGGTTTTAGGCTTGTGATTTCTGCTATGCTCAGCTTTTCTCTTAGAGCTTCAAATCTGGCTCTCGATAGTGGTTTTGTTAGAATGTTGGCGGTCTGGTAAGTGGAAGGTACGTGATTTACTTGAAGCTTTTCCTTTTTCACTAACTCTCTCACAAAGTATATGTTTAGCTCCAGATGTTTAGTCCTTGAGTGTAGTATAGGATTAGCAGTTAGTGCTATCGCACTCATGTTATCACACCGCATAGTTGCTTTTGAGTTATTATTGATTCTTAACTCACTTAACAGAGATTGAATCAAAATTATTTTTGTTGTAGTACTAGCAATACTACGGTACTCGGCTTTTATACTAGATATAGAAATGGTATTTTGTTTCTTTGCACACCAAGATATAGGATTTTTTCCTAAAAATATACAACAACCACTTGTTGACTTTTAGTCATCATAGTCATTTGCCCGGTCTGCATCTGAATACGCATTAATGTGTAGATTTTTGCTTGACTTTAAGATCAACCCTTGATTAATTGTATCTTTCAGATATCTAAGTATCCTTTCAACTACTTTTCAGTGGTCAATTAGAGGTTTTTGCATGAATTGACTTGCCTTATTGACACTGTATGATATGTCTTGCCTGGTTATAGTGACATATTAGAGAGCCCCAATGACACTTCTGTACAGTTTTTCATTGCATGTAGGTTCCCCTTTTTCTTGCTTGAGTGCAGATTGGTTATCATTGGTGTAAGCAATAGAGTAGCCTTATCCATGTTGGCTCTTAATAGGATCTATATAATGTATTTCCTTTGGCTTAGTAGAAACTCATTATCTTTAATTCTGCATACTTCTATTCCCAAGAAATATGACAGTTCTCCTAGGTCTTTGATTGAGAACTCACTGTTTAACTTGTTTGTAATACTTTCAATTTAAGACTTGCTGTTGCCTGTGATTATGAAATCATCCACATAGATTAAAAAATATGTGACAGTGTTTGCTGTGAACTTTGTAAATAGTGAGTTCTCAGATTTTGTAGATGTGTAGCCAAGTTCTAATAATGTTGCTTTTAACTAGTTGAACCAGACCCTAAGTGCTTGCTTTAGCCCACAAATAGCTTTGTTTAGTTTGCACACCATGTTCTTATCTGGTTTTTCTTCAAGTCCTGGTGGTAGTTCAATGTACGCTTCTTCTTGTAAATCACCATTCAAAAAAGCATTATTCACATCAAGTTGTTTAATGGTCCCATTTTTATGCAAGGTTATGGTTAGTTTTATTCTAACAGAATTCACAATAGGTGAGAATGTCTCTTTAAAGTCAATTCCACACTATTGTGAATATGCTTTAGCTAGTAACCTAGCCTTGTATTTAGAAACTATACCATCGACTTGCCTTTTTATTCTACATGTCCATTTGCACCGAAAAATATCTTTATTGTTGGGCATTGGAACAAAAAATCATGTTTTCTTTTTATTTAAGGCATTTAGTTCTTCTCTCATAGCTAACCTTAACTTATCATCCAGTACAGGTTGATGATAAGTGGATGGTTCAGTATTATTGAATTCAACAGCTAAAGTTTTTGGTTTGAATATACCACTTTTTACCCTTGTTACCATATGATGTTGATTTTCCACCTGATTATCTCCATTGCTCACTTTTGTCAGATTGTTTGCTGAGCTATTATTCTCATCATTGCTCACATTTTGATCTTGTGAGTCAGTATTAGCACTTGCAGTAGCTTCACATTGTTCACCTGATTCAGTGCTAAACTATGTGTGTTGCGATAAACTGGCATTTTGTGTGGCTTTTGTGTTGTTATGCTATTGTTTAAGTTTGGCACGTACACAATATCATTTACTTGTTCAGGAATAGTTGGGATTGAGTGTAGGGGATTATAAACTTTTTTTGTAGGTTTTCATACATGAGTTTTGAATGGGAAAACTTTTTCATTGAATATAACATGTTTAGATATGTAGAGTTTCCCATTACTTTACAAACACTTAAAGCCCTTGTGATTTGTAGTGTAGCCCAGAAAAGTGCAGGGAGTAAATCTATAATCAAGTTTGTGCTTGTTGAATGGTCGAATGTGAGGAAAGCATAGACATCCGAATATTTTTAGATCACTATAATTTGGCTTTGTTTAAGTTAGTACCTCCATAGAACATTTCAGTACTTTTGTTGATAGACTATTTATTAAGTAAATTGCCGTTGTAAAGGCATCAAGCCAAAATTTTAGTGGCAATGATGCCTATGCAAGCAGTGTCAATCCAATTTCAACTATGTGACTGTGCTTTCTTTCAATTAGACCATTCTGCTCTGATGTGTGTGGGCATGGTAATCTATGTGTAATACCCATTTTGCAGAAGTAATCCTTTAGTGGTAGGAATTCTTTACCACCATCAATTTGAACAATTTTAACTTTATGATTTAGTTGATTTTCTGCATCGCATGTGTACAGATTTTGATTTCCAAAAATATATCCATGCATATCTTGAGTGTGCATCAATAAAAGTGATATAATACTTGTACCCATAATTAGTGTCAATTGGTGCTGGACTCCATAGGTCAACAGCAAGCAATTCTAAAGGGTTTAAGTATTTTGTTTCAGAATTTGGGAATGGTAATTTATGACTTTTTCCCATTGGACAATAACTCATATAAAGTTATTTGGAATATTAATAGTAATGCCATCATTATTTATAATTTCTTGAACAATTTTAGAACTTGGATGACCAAGTTTACAATGCCACATTTCAAAAGTCAAACATTCATTGTTTTTATCAGATCCTGACATATTACAAAAATTATTCTCTAAGTCATTTTTTCTGGGATTTCCAGAACCGAACTTGTATAGCTCATTTTGTTCTCTACCCTGCAATAAAATATCCCTAGTCTGCATGTCCCTAATTACATAGTGTTTAGGGTAAAATTTAAAAGACACTTGATTGTCTTTTGCACACTGTGACACGCTGATTAAGTTTTTTCGTATATGTGGTGCACGTAATAAATTGTTTAAGTAAAGTTGTTTTGCACCCCTAATACTAGCATGTATAGTGTGTGAAATGATTATTGAATTACCATTACCCATAATTAGAGACTATTTACCTTTGTACTCACGGTTTCCAAGATTCAGACTGTTTAAGTTGTTTGTGACATGATAAGTTGCTCCTAAATCTAGATACCATGCATCATCTTGAATATCATCGATTCTAGCTATATTTGATGCAGAATCTTGATTGTACTTGCTATCTATTTGACTGTTGACCATATTTTCATTTGGATTGTTATTTCTGTTGTTATTGTTGCCCTGTTGATTGACAACGAAGTTGTTGTCGAATCTGAAATAGCACTTATTGGCTGTGTGACCAAGTTTTTCACCAATTTGGCACTTTGGCCTACTGTTGGGATTCCATCTACCAGCTCTTCGACGTCCTCCGCTTGATTGTCCTCCTCTTTGGTAAGGATTTTAATTTCTTGAATTGTTTTGCTGATTTTTGTTTTTACCAGTAGTAGTTTAGTTGACTGAAGCATCTGCTACTTAATCTTTCTTTTGAACAATCTTCCTTCATGTGCCAGTAGCATAGAATACGCACTTTGCAATGAAGGTGTTGGTTCAATTGATGTAATGAATGCTATTAAAGCTTTATATTCATCTTCAAGTCCTCCACCTATGTACAAAACTTTTTCTTTTTCCTCAATTCAGTTTCATGGACATGCTAGTTGATCACATAAGTTTTTTGCCTTCATAAGATAGTCATTCATGTTCGAATTATCCTTCTTTGTAGACTGTAGTTCCTTCTTTTAATGTAAAGCTCGGACAGAAGATTGACTTCTAAATGATCATTCCAAAGTAGTCCATAAATCATGAGTTGTTTTAATTCCCACAAGTGTGGCATAAGAGTTGATCCTACTATTGACATCAGCTAGGCACTGACAAGATTATCTTGTCTTTGATAGGATGTATATTCTTAATTAACAATTAACTTGTTATCATTATCTCTAACATATTTGGTTCGAATAGTTTGTGTGCCATAAAGATAATCTTCAAGTCCATAACCTTTTGCCGTTGTTTCTACTTGTAGTTTCCACAGGAGATAGTTTGATTCATCCAACTAAATTGAGATTATTTGGCTTTGCGGCTGTATGATGGACTTGATAAGGTCTTCAGTGCTTTCTGCACTTGTCTGATTTGATCTGATAGATGATCTTGGTGAGGTTGACGTGTCACCTTTAACCATGATTCACTGATAACAGGAAATTTATGCCGGCTTGTGAGAAAAGGTAAGTATTTCAAAAACTCTGATTTTTGAATTGGAATTTCTAGGTGATTTCATTGGTTGATCTCGAAAACAACCAGAAAATGCCAAAATGAAGATTTCAAGAAATGTTGTGATCTGAGTTTCTGATTGGATTTCTTGGATGGCTTTTGTTATCTATTGAATGATTTCATCAGATTTTTTTTGGATTGGATTGGAGTTTTTGAAACACTTCATCGCCAAGCTTGTGTGTTTGAAAACTGTTGCAGCCACATAACACTGACGAGGCACTATTTCCAGATCACAACCTCAACTCTCAAGTAACGAGATAGAATAAATCTCAGATGAGAGGTACCCACATGATGATATTACTCTAATGGTTAATCTATCTTTAGATAGATTTGTAGAGGCACAATGAACTGGATCGAAATTTTGATGCAGTTAGCAATTCTGCTTTGATACGATATGAGAAAAGAAGAAATAATGGAAGGAGTTTTATTACTAAAATGAATAATGTAATTGTACAATGGGTACATGCATATATAGCCTTAGCAATATAGTCGTTAGGCAATGTAACAGCAGATTTGGGTCGTTATTATTATTACGTGATATATAATATATTTGGACCAAGCCCACATAAGACATATTGCATAATTTTGAAGATAACGAGGTATGTGTGTATATTTCCAATACACTTCATAAGAACTCCTTGGTTTTAACTAGTGTTCAGAAGCAGAAAGGTTATCAGGTGAATTAAGGGTATCGTTATTTGCTTCACTGGTGCTTCGGCTTTGTCCGAATTTTGTTTAGTTTCTTTTTTATCCTTTTTCTGAAAAAAGCTTGTGGGAGTTGAATGTTTTAGATATCTAGTATACCAAAACAGAGAATAATCAATTCTAAACTCGTCGCACAAGTTTATAAGTTGAATTTCCATTACTTTGGAATTCAATATTCGCAATAAGTATGTTGTAATCAATTTACAACAACAACGTTATACTATTTTAAGAAATATCACAACATAGAGAAAGGAGAGATTATAGAATAATGTATATAAATATACAAATAAACTAGAAATCTAACCCGATGATGTCAGAGGCTTGTCGTAAAAATTTCCTTAATAATTTTATTTCAAAATCCCCCCAAGATACAACAGACGTATTCTGCACGAGATTGTAATGAGTATGCCACTCTGTGATTATTTATAAGAGTATTAAAGAAGAGAGAAGGAAGTTCGGATTGGAATGAGTGAGGAAAGTGATCAGGTTTCCTCCTTATTTATAGTTTATCCGCATCCCTTCGAACCGTCGCACCCGTACCTCTTCGTATGGTCGCATCTCTTTTGAACGGTCGCACCCGTACCTCTTCGTACGATTGCATTTCTTTCGAACGGTCGTACTCGTACCTCTTTGTACGGACGCATCTCTTTCTATGAAAGGAAGTGTCTTTTCGCTGAAATGTAACCATTTGGTGAAATGAAGTGCCTTTTCGCGAAGTGACTTTTCGTGAAGTGTCTTTTCGCGAAGTGTCTTTTCGCTGAGATATGACTGTTGGGAAATATGATCATTGATGAAAGAAAGTGTCTTTTCGCGAAATGTCTTTTCAT
Organism: Allium sativum; assembly: GCA_030737875.1. Taxonomy (NCBI): domain Eukaryota; kingdom Viridiplantae; phylum Streptophyta; class Magnoliopsida; order Asparagales; family Amaryllidaceae; genus Allium; species Allium sativum. Next base: position 747,381,479 of record CM060921.1, read on the forward strand.
AAAGTGTTTTTTTTCACGGAAAAGCATGCTTCTAATAGTCACATCCTTTCAGTTAATAGTCGCACCTGTTCGTTTAATGGAAAAAGTATATTTCATTCAATACTTATGAATTCCAACAGAATGATCATCCCCTCCTTTCAGAAATATCCCAATATCCAAGAAGTATTGCCCTGCATCCAATGACGTAACAATGTAAGGTATAGTGGGAGCCACAAGCAGCCATTGGATTTTTGCTTTGGAAGTTTTGTACCTAAATGAGCTTTATGGGTAAGAGCTTATATAATTATCTACAAGCTTGAGTTCAGTGTGTCTTCTATATATTATAAATAGTCCGATCGCTGCGGTAACTATAAATTTATTATTACTAAACAATTGGAAATTTATATTGATACATATATCAGTATAATCGGTATGATAACGATAAATTTACCTTTTTTAGGATAAAAAGTTGGTAATATATTTAAAAACCTACAGTAAAGATGATTTATCAATTAGTTTACAATGCATCAATATAAAAATAATATGTCGTATTTTAGGTCATTTGTAGCAAAAAAAAAAACGATTTAAAATGTAAATAAGACATCATCACAGTTTGAATATACATATATATGTATACATCAAACTGTTAATTTTCTAGATAAAAGTTATTTTATCGTTACTATTAAAAGTGGTTGTAATCCCTTGTAGGGATAGTAATTCAACATCAAATTGAATTCTTCTTCTTGTGTAGAGGTTTTCTTGCATTTGTAATTAAATCTACTTGTTTCCAATACATCAAAGTTCAACTATTTCACATACTTTGCATTTTTATTTTTTTTAAACTCTAGTACATTTGGATTAGCAAATTGAGTATTTAGTGTGTTTGTCTAATCTTTGCAATATTCCATACAATAGATGAAAATTTGCATCCTCTGATTGCATGCACGTTGTTATAAGAAAATTGTAAACCAAATATATTGAAACTATCTTTTTTCTTTTGCAAACAATACATGCTTTCAACTTCATATATTACGTATCACAGATGCGGTCCATTGTAAGTAGATGCAAACGAGTGGAAGCAAACTGACCACTACACTACTTTCACAAACAACACTATATAAACATACTCATAGCTAAACTATCAACACATATAAGTAGTATCAAATAAAAATTCGAACGATCAACAAAATGTCATTGTTGTTGGCAGAATAAAGCCTCTATATAATGTTACTACTTGTCTCGATCACATCTACGTTTGCCTCACCATTAGCAGACTGTCCCGATTCTGCTATAGCCATTGCATGAACCATATTTCTTTTACTCCTCACTAATAATTTCAGATTGTTCAAACAATAGTATTATTACAATTTTTAATTCAAAAAATGAAAAAGTATTAGATTAGAAGCCCCAATGGCAATGTTTCCGCCTCCTCCTCCTATGGAGGCTGCTGATGCACCACACAGTAGCCTATGACTGACATTATAGAGTGCAGCCAATGACGCAGCCTTCTGCAAGTATCATAGGTGTTGTTACTTCAACTACAAATATAAATGGAAAAATGTATATCAAAGAGAACTATTGGTTTTAGGTAGTCACCATGAGGACAGAAACATGTGTTACACACTAGATGCGGGGGCTGTAGGAAATAGATTACGAGCACAGACTCTTCTTGACAATATACCATTTGATAGTGGTAGCATCACCCATTATGGATTTATAAGTATCTCTTTCTGCATTGCTCTTATGCTTCTTCCGATTCTCATTTAGATTTGCATCTTGAATTCTGAAATTAGTGTGGTCTTTCAAAGTGTTATGCGAGAAAAATGAGGGTGAAGTTATGTTCATGTTTAATTACCTTTGGCATATTTTATAAAAGAGTTGATATGTTCATGTTTTAATTATTATTATCCTTTCACATATTTTGTAATTGTTATGTTCATGTTTTAATTGTCTTTTGGCATATTTGGTAAAATAACTACTATCATCTTTTGACTATTAGTGTTAACCCGTGCTTCGCACACGGTCTTGAAACATACATAAGAAGATATATGAAATATAGCAATTCAAGGATATAATTGCTTGTTTTGGGGAGTTTAAAATAACCAGTAGCCGCATTATGTCAAATGCCCTTTTCTTTTCTTACGATCAACTATTTTTTATTCATTTTTTTTATTCCTGCTTTGTATTTTGCAGAGTTTAACCTGTTTAGCTCAAATTCTTTTTATAACTCAGACTCTCAGACTTTTGTTGGGCCTTCACTCCATTTTGAAAATCTATTGTTTTTTTCTTCGTAAAAAGTTCCTGAATGGTATACTTTTAAGAATGTTCATATTTTGACTGTAGTTCCATTAAAAAAAATTATTCCAAAACTATTTTCACAAAATAAACATGAAAACTTGACATACGATGCGTTAAATGTTTATGTAGCAGTTAGAAGTGAAATTGTCAAAGTTGAGCAAATTTCAATAGAATTGCACTGATAAGGGAGTTTCCTTCACATCTGAGGTTATCCACTAAGGCACTATCTACACTCATCAAGAAGAATCAGACTCAATTCGTGAGACATTCTACCTAGATTCCTTGCGCTTCCTTTCAAAAAAAACATAATCAACATATAGATGTGGTGTTTATCAAATTTTAGCCTCTTTTTTTGGGGGGTGGGGAGGGACTTGGAACGACTTAGATGGACCTGATTACATACAATCACATTGGCAGATATGTTGTTTAGAAAAATATTAGTAAAATTTATACATCATTATTAAGATATCATCTATGACTACTTTCACATAGTCACGTCCTTATTTTTACAGAACTTCATCTAATAATAGACTGGGAGATATCCATCAAAAAGTATTACATTCAGTAGATAACGTTACTAACATTGGTAAAGAAGATGAGATGGGAGCAAACTTGAGGATAGGGTCCAATACTGGGAGAGCTAAAGATGTGTAATGCCGTTACAGTCATGACAGTGCACGTCATTTACAAAAAATATACCAGCCGGAAAGTTATCCATCTTAGGAAAAGGACGTAGCAATCAAAAACCAAAAATGGCTAAACATACTTGTTATTACTTCAAGACGCATTCAACGATTTTGAGCCCCTTATTTTTGGTTCTATGAATTGAAATTTGACGATGACTTTCAATGATTTTGAGCCCCTTGTTTTTGGTTCTATGAATTGAAATTTGAAACAATGGCCTATGAAACACACTTGTTTAGTTATTGTTTGTGACAGGGAAACCATGCTCAAAAAATACTTGCTAATTCTAAGAAAGGTATTAAATAATCCTAACTATGCATCGCCCAAAAAATCGACTTGATTAGCAGTAAATTCACGAAAAACCAAATAGTAAATACACGATGCATTCAAATATTTAAACACATTAGTTAACAATATATGCTAATAATTTGAATATTTGAATAAATATCGTCTTTAAGATCAATAAGAAATTACATGTCCTATGACAAAGCAATCAAACAACTTAAATCAAATGTCAATGGTAAACCATGGGTTAACAACTAAAAGGAAGTGAAATACAGATGATACTAATAAGTGAAACGTTTAACTATGTAGAAGAAAAGATCTGCCTCTTGATCTCCTAAGCATAAAAAAATACCATTAGAAATGCACCGAGAACCACCATGAACAATGACTTTACGTTGATCAATAAGGCATGAACTATGACTTTACGTTGATCAATAAGGCATGCAATTGCCTGCATAATAAAAGGTAGGATATCTTAGAGAATGGATTAAATATACCTTGCTTATTTGAAAAAAAGCAACAAAATAAGCCTGTAGTAATTATTGAGACCGAAAACAACATTATGAGTACCTGTAGTAAATATTGAGACTGAAGACAACATTATGAGTACATTAACAACTAAAAGAACATAGTTCCATCATCGCTATTCTCAAAATCACAGAGTTATTGGATGAACAAAGCTTAACACTACTCAAACCAGTTTTAATGGATTATTCAAGGCTGATATCAGAGTTTGGACTGAATACCAAATGATTAAATATAGCCTGGCATGCTTAGGGCATATTTGTGTGTCCTGGTAAGCCTAAAAAAGCTGTATAAGCCTATTTGATGCTCTGCAACTCTAGCAAGCAAACAATATTGATAAGATATGCTTATGAATATGTTGCTTTATAAGCATATAGAGAGTGATATTAGTGTAACACTAAAATGACATACACTGCTTTTTATTAACTAATTCAATTTCGCTCAAGTAATTTGAATTTCATATATTTGTAGAAAATGACTAAATGAAATCCGGCTAATGTATATATAATATAATTTATTAGTTTTCTTAAATAACTAAGAATAACAATAAAAACATATCTCATATATCAAACTCAAGAGTTGCAAAGAAATTAGGTAGTGCGCATTCAAAAAATGCTGGAATTTTTCAAACACCAAGCCTTAACATTAAATGAAATCTGATCACAGGTGACATAAGCAAGCCCATTAGACATTAAGTAATGAAAGACACATGTTTTAGAATAAGATAGGAACAAATAAACCTATAAATAAATCATTACATGGCTAACTTTGATTAATCAAAGTACTGATTGCAAGGAATAAAATTCACGCATATGAAAGCAAAGGAACAGGTAGGAAAAGCTGAGTGAGGCAAGTGTTCTTGTAGAACTGGTACAACAATCGAAACTTGCACTTTGACATGACAATTAGAACTTTCTTCTAAGATTGGAAAGTGAAAAAATATAAGTAAATTAATGGAGAAAGAAAAATAATAAATATGCAAATGATGATTTGCCAAAATGTTCCTTGTGGTTATTATTCCCACTAATCCAGGTCTCTAAAATTAAGCAGTATAATACTAAAATATGATTGACAAAAGTTGCATGTAAGTGTTAAGTGTGAAAATTAGATTGTCTTGTCTCCACTTGCTTCTATATATGATTATTCAACTTCCATATTATTTTAAACTTATCTAAATGCATAACTAATAATTTTATATATTATAACTCAATATATAAAAATTGAATTTGACGCAAAAATGAATCATATAGATATTTGTAAGGGCGTATTTAGAAAACGACTAAACCATTAGTACCGAAAAAAGAAATAAACAATAATAATTATAGAACGATGAAGCTTTCTAGCCGAAGAAATGCAAGTTTTACCACTTACACGTGTTATTTGATTTTTCATTTAAATTACTTGCAAATAAAGATTGGACTCTAAATAGATTGAAAAAAATTATACCCTTTATCCTGAAAATTAAAGAATGTATCTAATCCTTAAAAATATAGGGGAAAAAAGGTGTAAATAGATAACAAACCAAAAATGTGGATGCAAGATGTAAGTAAGACCTCTAAAATTTTGGTTAGAGTGCGAAGGAGGAATAATACGTAAACCTAATTAATAACTGATGTGGATTTAAGTCTCGATGGGAAGTTGTTGTTATGAAAAATGGTGCAATTGAGAGCAGCTGGGAAAACAATCCAGTGTCTGCAAAATTTTGGATGACTAGATGAAAATAAACTTGAATCAGTATTCATAAATTTAGTAAATTTGTAAGGAGAAGGAAAATCTTACATGTATATTCTTCAAGAATCAGAGTTTGATTCATCTGATAGAACTGAAGAATCTAGGATTGCACAATGAAGTGGAAATGAAATTTTGAGCCATTTCAAGGAATTAAGGCCTGACGATGCATCACCAATCCCCTCAGTGGTTCATTTATTTCTGAAAAAAGTAGAAAACAAAGGGGATAGATGTTAATGTTTAGCATGGTTAACGAGAACATGATAGCGTTCCTCATGAAAATGTAAAACATCTGAATAGGGATTAAATGATAATTTGCTAGCTAAATGATGGAAAATACAACACTAAACTGAGATAAAATTATGCAGAAAATTAATATACTAAATTAGTTATTATAAACACACACACACACACACACACATGGGTATAGGTACAGATATTTGTGTAACTGCATATGCTATCATATAAATATCAGCACATATATTTTGTCACACTTTTTCTACTCGATGTACTAACTGAGATGATGCTTTTGTTGTTGCTTTTTTTAAACAAAGTGGTTAGTTATTTGAAATCAGTCAATTCTAGATGAGCATACTATATTATACACTTGGATATTCAAGTGACGTATGTTGTTGCATCACATATAAAAAAAATTCTTATCTTTCTTCCTTTCCATTTCTTATTTTTTATCAAATGCAATGTTAATTTTTTTATCAGAGTGATGTGCGAAAATGTTATACATGAAAACAATGCAAAATTGTATCATGTAAACCTGTATAAATAAAGCCTCGATAAAATTTAGATATGACATGCTTTAATCGATATTTTCTTGCTGTTACTTTTAGATAAATCAGGATACATTACTTGATTACTTTAGTTTTGAGACAACAGCTAAATATCTTCGAGCCTTGACGATTGTTGTATAAAATAAGTGATGCATGCATAGAAATAGTATGAAGTAGATAGTTAAAACAGCAAAAATGGCTAGATGATATGCACATTAGTAGATATGGACTATATAACTACGTACCAAAAAATCGCTAGGTGTTCAAGGAAAAAATTCACACATGCTACTTTGCAATCATTATTCTACGATCATGAATTATGGAATACTGGATGTTAAAAATTTGTCTTCTACTATCTTAAAGTCTGCACCTGATCTGAGCAACGCTTTGTAGCTAGAAGATGTTCAGTTAGAGAGAAGTTAACAAACAAATATGAAGATGAGGGTATGAAATTATTATTAGGAGTAATGCATGTAGTATTACTGTATTTTGATTTTTCCGCATAAGGAACAACATAAACACTAATAATTTAAAGATTACTGCACAAGCCTTTGACCATAAGGAAGTAATTTTATCTATATAAATCATCATAATAGGAAGAAAAAAACATATGAATCGAATTGTGCAAAAATAATTTAAAAGTCATAAGAAATTGCATTTTATTTTGGGCAACTAAATAAATCATTCGAATTAAATGAAGGATTATTAATATAATGGTCAAGAAATACTCTACAAAAAACCTTATATATCAAAGCAACTTGACACTTAACATTATACAAAACAGTAATTTCATAGGTACCTAAACATCGATTAAAGATTTAGATAATAGTAAGAAAATCAAGAATTAAAATATAATACAAACCATGGAAATTGAAATACACACTACACTTGCCAAGTTGAACTGATGGATTCATGAGGTCAGTCTTGACCATAGAAAATGAAATAGAACACTACACTTCTCAAGTTCAACCGATCGATTCATGAGATCAGTGCTGCTATGGAACATCTACTTCTGTTAAAAAATTATGTGGAGGAAGAGGAACAAATTAGAAGAAAATAGAATATTTTATGGAAGGAGAGGAAAAAATACCTTTTTATTTCTTGATTCTTTCTTCATACATACATCTTATCTCCTCAAATGAGTGATTACATCCTTAATTTATACAAGAGACAATCTCCAGACACTTCTTTTTCTAGACTTTTCTTTTACATATTCTTTAGTCTAGATTCTTCTCATTTTAATATGTTTATAATTTATTTCCATTTATCTTGCCCTTTCCTAATACAATAATTAATTATGTCACTAATTAATATTTCCTATTAAAAACCAAGTTTATTTTTCAACATCCCCCCTTAAACTTGGTTTTTCAACTCGTACCAAAAGTATTAGTTTTTGTATTTTACGTGCTTTGGCAGAAGTATAGAAATCATCCAAGCTTTCCTTTTTCTTCTCTTCTTTTTCACCATGAAGATCTTTAACATAATTTCTCGAATCCTTGTTGCAAAGCTCCGTTCATCTCGTCCTCCTTCATTGCCATAAAACACTCCAAAAAGTAAGCTCATCAAATTCCATCTTGGCCCCGCATCATAAATATTGAATGAATCATACATAATATCTCTCCATTCAATTTCTTTGTATGTTTCCAAAGTTTGACAATCACAAGGGATTCCAAAATATATTGATTGAAAAATAAAATTGTTGCAAAATGGTTTGATATAATAATTGCACACCATTTTGTTCTCACCTTCAAGCTTTGCAATGGTTGCATCAAAATCTTGAAGGGCACCGTATTTGAGATCGGCATCTTGAGCTAAATCTATTCTTCTCTCCGCTTCTTGCAAAGTGAACTTCAAATCCTCACGCCACTGCTTTAGTTTCCATACCTCATCAATTCTTTCCTTTTCCATTCTGTATTTCATTCTTAATGGGTTCAGCTTATCCCTTATTGCCTTATCAGGCAAACGCCGCCCAGTGATGTAGCAGACAGAAAGTTGAGCAGCGACAACATGCGCTCTGTCATGAATACGAACATGAACACCAGTTTCTACAAAATGAGACTGTAAGTTAGACGCACTATGATTTGTATCTTCGTCGATATCCATCATAGAAAAGTCATTATCTGTCTCTTCTTTTTCCACAACCGAAGCATCGCAATCAAATTTTCCAGCTACTCGCATCTTGGAATTATCAAGCTCATTTTCCAACATCAGCGGTTGTACTTCTACGGCTGAATCTGGCCCATTAACAGTTGTTTTAGCAATTTGATCTTCCTCGATAGTGTGACCAATCTCCATTGACTTTTCACCAAACTTTAAATCCGCGGCAAGTGTTTCATCCTCCTTTTCTTCACTCCCAATATCTTCATTTTTAACTCCTTTGTTTTCGTCCTCTTCTTCGACCTCATCTTCATTTTCTTCTTCTACTTTTGTGTTATCCATTGCATATAATTCTTTCAATATTTTCCATGAATCTTTTGCAGTTCTTTGTCCATAAATACGACGATATGCTTCTTCATCGACATTCTCACTCATCACAGCACGAGCTTGAAGATCTTTCCGTCTCCAGCTTACAAATGATTTTCTCTCTTTCTCTGTCATATTTCTATCTTTTGGCCATTCGTAGCCACTTTCAATGATTTCCCATAACCCTTTGGAAATCAGCTCTTCTTTCTTCTTATTACTCCATTCTTCAAAATTTTCTTTTGTGAGATCAGTGAGAAGAAACGATGGAAAAAGTAGATGCGGATGCGCCATACTTTCAACTAGGCTCTGATACCACTTTGTTAAAAAATTATGTGGAGGAAGAGGAACAAATTAGAAGAAAATAGAATATTTTATGGAAGGAGAGGAAAAAATACCTTTTTATTTCTTGATTCTTTCTTCATACATACATCTTATCTCCTCAAATGAGTGATTACATCCTTAATTTATACAAGAGACAATCTCCAGACACTTCTTTTTCTAGACTTTTCTTTTACATATTCTTTAGTCTAGATTCTTCTCATTTTAATATGTTTATAATTTATTTCCATTTATCTTGCCCTTTCCTAATACAATAATTAATTATGTCACTAATTAATATTTCCTATTAAAAACCAAGTTTATTTTTCAACAACTTCATGTCAGTATCAATTGAGCATATGAATTAACGTGGATATTACCTAATTGGAAAAAAGTGGTTGAATAGAAGAATTCCACTAAAGTAAAGCGTACGTCAGTAGATGGAAAGTATCACAGTCATGGTAGATGATGGTAGGTCAAACGACAACATATCCAACGTAATATTAACGTAATGAAACGAATATTGGAAATCATTAGCTGTTTTCAAGTTTAAAATAATTTTAGAAAGGATGAAAAATAAACAAACATGATGATAACAAATATTTTTAATCAATTAATATTCAACAAATTCATAATAATATAAACTATTAACGTAATAAAAACATATATTTATTATAGCATTAGAAAGCACAAAGTAATAATTATAACCCTTACAAAAAGTAGGTGGGAAATTTTTGGATGCAAATAATTTTATACATGCATTTGCGTGTTTTTTAAATATTTGATATTTATCACATTATAGGATACTGATATGGGTATATCTAAAATTTTTTTCGAGTCTCTATTAAGATACCTAAGGTGTAGTAAAGAAAAATTAACCTATTTTGAGTAAAGGTCGTAAACAGCTTTGTATTATGTTTTGTGTCTTGAAAACCAAAGATAACTGACTCCATTACAGGGCAAACTATAAACAAAGATAAAATGTAAGCTACAACCATCACGTAGATTAAGTTGAGAAATTATCACTATTGTTCTTTATTATATTCGTTAAATTCATGTCAGTTTTGATTTATGTAGTGTCACATCTGCAATTGAATACGAATCATATTTAATGCCAAATATTCACATCTACAAACATGAATGAATACTAAATAATTATCTTATCAAATGTAAACAGACTTGTTTGTATAGTTTTTTTTCCAGTCATATTGATTGTAAAAGGATGAAATAAATAAATATGATAATAACAAATAGTTTTAAGCAAGTAGTGTTCGACTAACTTATATACAAACTATCAACTTAATAAAAATCATATGTTTATTATTGTATTTAAAAGCACGAAAAAATAATTATAACCCTGACAAAAAGCAGGTGGATAATTTTTGGAAGCAGATAACTTTATACATGTATTTACATCTATTTTTTAAAATAATTTATATTTATTACTTTTTATCATACCAATGTGGACATGTTTAAGATTTTTCATTTTCCTATTAACACAACTAAGGTGCGGTGAAGAAAAATTAATTTATCTTGTGTAAAGGGCCTGAATAGCTTTGTATTATGTTTCTATGCCTTGGAAGCCAATGATTTCTAACTACATTACAGGATAAACTATAATCGGACATAAAATTTAAGCTACAACCATCTCATAGATTAAGTAGAGCAATAATCACTATTGGTCTTTATTATATTTGCTAAATTCATGTCAATTGTTGACTCAAAAAAAAATAGTAGCAAAGTCCATAGTGCATAAACCCAACCAAATTGCTCAAAAGTCATGTAGTGCCATTGAGGTTGGCTTGCAAATTAAAAGTAATTAATATGCATGACATTTTCATGCAAGATAATTAAATCCTAGAATCAATCATCTGTACATTTTCATAAAACAGATTAGAGTAGAGTCTAATGTGTGATAGTCCACGCCCTACTAAGCATTAACTAAATCTTAAATAATGATTTCATAAATGATAGAATAATGAACTTGCTTTTTATAATTAAAAATCAAACAAAGATTGCAATCGTGACTATAGAATGCACAAAAATGGCATCATGGTCAATGCGTATAAATTGAGAGATATATATATAAATAGAAAAGTATGTCAATTCGTGGCCTAAAAATCCAACAGTACGAAAATATCAAGCCACGAAGTCTTGAAATCCTCTAACGATCGTTGATAATACATTTCCAAAGGAACATTTTGCAACGTTGCCAAAAATCTAAATGGATAACAGAGAAAATATGTTCATTTCAGAAATGCCTGACATAGAATTTTAGGGAACAATATAAAACACAGAATGAATGAATGAAACCAACAAAAAAGTGAATCCATTCACACAAAGACATACAGCAAAGCAACACAACTCGCAAGAGGAACGAAACTGAAATAATCGCAGTCGAAGAATCTCAAATCGCAGTCGTACGGAGAAATAAAAATACCTGTAGCGATAGAAGTAGTGTCTGCGCCGTGAATAACCGTCTCCAATGACCAAAGAAGAGGAGGACCCCTCGTCGATGGTGGGGAAACTATATGGCGCATCGAAAAAGGAGGCATCAAATCTGCCAGAAAGCTGGATTCTTATGTTGACAAAGCCAGTAGGAGGGAAGATCAATGGTGACGGTTTACAAAAGATAAATATGGGGGATCATGAATATCTAGGGTTTAGATGTAATGAGGAGGAGGATCGGAAAGAAGGTGAGTGGTCAGAACTCTTAATTTAATGTAGACTTAAATGGTGTGACGCTTTAGTTTAACGTACACGTGCCGCAATTTCTTTGAGAGATGTGAGAAGGGCTGTGAGCTCTTGAAACAAAACTCAGCTTTAATAGTATAGTATAGATTTGACAAACATCTTTGTTTTAGCTGGTTAGCGAGTAGGAGTAGGATGCCAGAGGTCATTAAGACGATTCTGTCGGACCCTTTGCCTTTGTCAGGATAGTATGGTTCATATTATCAAAATTTCGGCATAAGTACCGTTATTTGCAAAAAAAAAAAAAAAAAAAAAAAAAAAATTATCTCAATACAACCAAATAGGTCGGTTGCATCGGTTGTTTACCCCCGGTTGCATCAGTTCTGCAACCGATGCATATGCAATTGATGCAACAAGTTTAAACAAATTGAATCGGTTTCCGAACCAATGCAACAACTATAAATTTGCATCGGTTGTTAGCAATAACAAATGCAAAATTAAGGTTTTCGAATAAAAACTAGTTAATATGTTGCATCGGTTACTGGTAATAACGAATGCAAAAAAGCATGTTTTCGCACCAATTGCTACTACCAACTGATGCAAATTTGGGAAAATTACATTTGACCTATCCTTATTTTGCATTAGTTTTTTCTCATAATACAATTATTATATGCAACATTATAATCATTTAAATCAAACTGAAAACAAACGAAGATTTAAATAAGATAACACTAAAAAATATATGTTTCAATTTGTGTCTATAATCCATACAAAAAAAAATGATTCATAAGTTCACTTTAGTACAATAATTCAAACATTTGATACATAATCATTAAGACGCAATATAGCCTAGACTATGAAGTACACTCCTACAACAACACTTTCCGCATCATTCTTCAATTCGACCCAAAAAAAGAACCTGAGTTGAAATAATAAGCATAATGTCAGTAAATAAAAAAGTATTTGAAACTTTAAAATAAAAACATTGACATATATTGAACATGCATTGAATTATCAATCTACTCATATAATCAATCTATATGAATCATGCACTGAATTATCAATGTGGTCTGTATAAGTTAAAAAACAGTTTAGCAGTACATGTTCAACGTACTCCAATCTTGCGAGAAATAACAAAAAAAAAAATTGCTTAATTTAAATCTTGTGACTAACTCAATAAATGATACCTTGGTTTCCATTAACAGTGCTTGAAGTTTATGTCCATCTGCCTTATAGTCTCGTCAACCTGCATGTTTCATGGAAAAGAACAAGTCAATTTTTCTCAATTTTAACCAATTTGGATTTATTTACATGCTAATTGAATGTAACGATATCTAATCAAATTAATCCCCTTCAATAACATATTACATATATATGTTCTAGTAATGTATACTATGCATACAACCTGGAAGTTTGCCAATGCATATACTTTGGAAATGTAAAACATATTTCAATGTTTTTTATCAAAACCAATTGAATTGTTTGTTAACAATGACCTAATGCAAGAAAAGTGAAGAAAAATTAAAATTTAACTTTGTTAAGATGTAAATGCTGAACAAAGTAATTGAACTCCATTTATTACCATTGCTACAACTTCCTACAATGTATGAAGCACTTCTTTTTGGTTTCTTTGATAACCGGATGTGCATAACCAAACTCTTGTCTGTTCCTTCCGTAATTCTGTCAAAATATACACAGGAGGCTACATATAAGTGGACCATATTGTGGCAATCCCCTAGAAGACGACTTAATGCTATAAGTGCATATAAGTGAACCAAACTCTTCGACACCTTGGTAGTCCTCCGATTACGTGTTTTTGCAGCATCACTCCAACTTGTCCCATCTACTTCCACAGAAACGTTCATTTTAAATCAAGCTCCTCCTATCATCTCTTATCCTCATCCTATTTGGGTGCATACAGCTGGATTTGCACGATCACTCTTCCATGCTGTCTTTGTTTTTTAATGGTACCTTATAAATAACATGAAAACATACGCTTACATGATATGATTCATCAAAAAACTAGTTCTATGTTACATCTTAATGTATAAAAATAGTGCATGCTATTACCCTCTAAAAGACTTGAATATAAGTGGCAACAAAAACACAATAGAAATGAACTCAATATCAATGCTAATAGTAATACCTCATCTATGTCCTCAGCAAAATGGATCATGCTTTTTTCTTGTTTAGAAGCTTTCATATATAGAATGAATTTCACTTCACAGATAAGGCAAGAATCTACAAAATCAATTATTAGCAGGATTAACAGTAAACGTGTATTTTTTAAAAGCAAACATTGACTAAGTTGAGTTAGTGGGCCATGCACATCACCTCTTCACCATTTATAAGAGAGTTAAAAAAAAATTAATCTACCTGTTCCACTATGTACATTTGAATCTTATTAGGGATTCTACATATGTTTTGATATAATCATTATTTTCTTAACAAGCACTCGATAGATTCTGGAGCTGGTTCATTTAGATCAGGAATAACAAAGCTAGTACATGCTCCATTTGACCCGGACTCCCTATAAATTACCTGTTGATTCTTTAGCTTTTGATTCTCTACTTCAGTGGTTCACCCTGGTTTCAGTTTCCTTGTTCAGCTGTGAATTTTCGGCTAACATACATTTTTCCTCCTTTTGAAGCTCTTGCAATGTCCTTTTCATCCTGATCGTCTTGTATTTTGAAGTTGGAGCTCTGACATCTGTATCTTCACAACCATCGCTGACGTGATCAACCATGAGCCTCTTCCCCATGGAATCAGAGCCATCGTTGCCTCCATTGGAAGACGCGCCCGACCCGAATCCAATGTCGTAGGGCGACTTCGGGCTTAAACCCATGGCGGCGTCAGTGCTGGCGAAACGAGATCTCTTCTCGCGCGTTCCCCAACGGAAATTCAAGGCGACGTCCGTTGTCAGATCGGCGAATACAATCTCCTGCCACGTCGGATTCCACCATGGGTTTTTTAGACGGGCGATCTGGTGACCTGGGAGCTCGGCGTAGCAGAAGGCAAAGGCAAGCCAGGCCATGGATTCATCTGAGCCTTCCATTTTAGAAAGCTGAGAGTGAGTTTTGAGAGAGTTACAAGAACTAAACTTCACTCAAACTATTATGAAATTAGACAATAATGTGACTTCAGATCTGAGAGCATGAGAAGTAAAGGTGAGAGGATAGAAGGAAATTATTTGAGAATAAAACGAAGATGTGGAGGAACCAAAAAGAAAGGAAAGGATAAGTACTAACGAAAAGTGGGAAATGAAATAATAAGAGGGAAAAAAAAGTTGCGTGAGATTGTTCCATATAATGCGGATCTGTGTAATTGTATGACATACAAGTTAGGTGCGTACCTGCGTTAACAAATGAACCTATGGTGGTTCATTTTTCTTTTTCTTTTTTGAGCGTTGAGATTATGATTCACGAGTCATATAACAAGGTTTAGAAGCGTGTCTCAACTACTGTAATCATTTTCCATCAATTTATATTATTTTGCATTCACATGTTTTTACTTCCGTATAATTTAAAGCTTATGCATTATATCAATAAAACTATGATTACTTCTTTGCTACTTCCAAAACTTTGTTTTCTAAGTGTTTTTCACAGTAATTCAGTTCATCTTTCTTAGTAAAGTGGAGAAACGAGAATGGTAGGCATAAAAGACTCAAAATGCAGATATTGCTATTAAACCAAAATCTGGATATTTCTATTAAACCAAAATCTGAATCTAACACCCAAATGCAGATCACAGAATGCAGAAAATGATAAATAAGAAGAGACTCATGAAGTTTTTATAGTGGTTCGGCTGTAGATGTAGCCTACGTCCACTTTATAATCTTATTGTTATACTGACAGATTACAAGAATCAGTTATATGCAGACACATAATCCGTGTATTAATTGAGATTACAAGAGGAGAATTTATGTGTAGAAAGGTGCAAAGTCCTTGCAATCGGTAATGGAAGAGGCTGTCTAGATGTAGGAGAAAGTCTCAGCCAAAAAGTCAGAGAGAATCCCCTTAAAATTCCATGTAGAGGTGTATTTATAGCTGTAGGAGAGCTTCTGGGAAGACCGGTTCGTGATGGGCTACGTGGCACCCGATCCGGAAAAGTAGGAACAAGATATGGCATGAGAACAGGTCAAACAGTGTGTGTATCAGCAG
This sequence comes from Allium sativum, assembly GCA_030737875.1. NCBI lineage: Eukaryota > Viridiplantae > Streptophyta > Magnoliopsida > Asparagales > Amaryllidaceae > Allium > Allium sativum. The sequence goes on from CM060921.1 coordinate 747,397,395, forward strand.
GTGGAGGGGTCGGTTCGTGGTCATGGGATCGGATCGTGATACGACCTCCACGAACCGAGGTCTGGTCGTGAGCTGTATGGTGAAGCTGGTGTGTCACTAGCAGGTTGTAATCAAGAGGTGTACCACGAACGGGTGGTAGTCTGAGGGTGTGCCACGATCCGAGGGGGGCGATCCGATGAAGGGCGAACCGAGGGTGCACCACGAGCCAGAGAGGATGCACGAGCCGTACTCCGATCGTGTGATGCTTCGTCGCTTTATCCAGGAAATTGCCAGATTACACTCATTCACAGAAACGGGCGTAACTTTCAAGCCGTAAGTCCGATTGAGCCAAACCGAAGCTCAAACTGAAGCTAATTCAAAGATCTACAAGATTTATGAAGCTCAAATCCGTAATTGTTGTTTTCGGGCCCAAAAATGGTCGTCTGATAGGAGTTTTAGGCCTTTCTTTGTTCGTGATGCGACTTTGACCAAATCGCTGCCTATCTTTTGATGTTGTTCTCCATATCTGAGGGCGATGCTATCTAGATATTCAGTGTGACAGCTTTTACCAAAAAGTATGTCAACATGTTTGCCACCCAGAACATATCTTGTTGGTTGAAGGAAGATGTGTTCTGGATGATCTGAGAAATCCAAACCCAGAATGCGACGATCACGCCGGATCATATTAAAGCTAGAAAACCGACGATCACATGGGATCATATTAAGGCCAGAGAAATCCAAGAAGACCACGAGTTTGTACCTGCAAGAAGATAAAACAAATAATGCAAGAATATTTCCTAGATGGCCTTACCGGAGTAAACCATCAGAGGAGATGTTAGAGGGGTTCCAAGACAACCTTACCTGAGTAAGACGACCAAGGAAATGCCATGAAAGTTCCAAGACGGCCTTACCGGAGTAAGACGACCAAGGAAAAGCACATGAAGTTCCAAGACGGCCTTACATGGGTAAGATGACCAAGGAAAAGCACATGAGAGTTTGTTTATACTGGACGGATCCAATTGGGAGCCGGAGTTCATGTTTGTACTGGCCGGATCCAGTTGAGAGCCGGAGCTCAATGTTTATACTAGACGGATCTAGTTAGGAGTCGGAGCTCAAGAGTAATCATTATTGATTCATGAAAGCTAAGCGGCAGTTATTCTAACCCCGAACACGACTGGAGACTATAGGTCTGTTCTGTGCGTGTGGGACGATGTTGTCGCGCTTATTACATGCGTTGAAAACAAAGAGGGACGAGAAGTCGCCTAAAAACCTAAAAACATGAACAGCGAACCGGAGTCCGGCGAGCTGAAGGGATCCGCTGAGTGGGATCAGTTGGTAGTAATCCCGCGATTGCTCGATCCAGGATCATTCCCTCTCTGGGGAGTCGGTGGTGGCAGCGCAGGGGCAGATGCAGGTGTTGTTGGTTGAATGACATACTCGGGTAGTTCTCCTCGCCTGACCCGATCCTCGATAAGGTCTCGCAAATGTCTACAGTCATCAGTGTTATGACCATCCATATCGTGAAATATGTAGTGTCTGCCAGAATTGCATTGTGCTAGTGTTGGTTCCCTCTTGGGAGGCCTTGGATATGAGGTAGCACCCCCTGTATCTACGTAGATATTTCTCAGGGTGTCATTCAGTTCAGTGTATTTGTCGTATCTGGACCCTCTCCGGGGTGGAGCATTACGATCATTCTCTGCATTGGCTGCTCCTTTGCCTTTTCCAGAATCAGATGGTTCTCCATCTTTGAGCATCTTGACTTCGAGGGTTTTCTTCTCGGAAGTTGCATCTTCTTCTTGCAGAAATCTATCTGCTTCAAGGTAGAATTCGCCGAGATTTCGTGGTGGATCTCAGTACAAGGATTTTTTAAACTCCGAGTTATCTAGAACGCCGGATACTGCTGCCATCAGTACCATCAATGGTTCAGGGCAATCAACTGATGTTGCTGCAATGTTGAATCTTTCCACGAATGAACGTAGAGTTTCTCTAGGCCTCTGCTTGATTGTGGTGAGGGACATGACATTCTTGGGTCGTGCGATGTGGACCCGAAATTGTTCAAGGAAGCGTGCGACCAACATGTTCCATTTGCTGATCGATTCTGTTTCTAGCTGTCGAATCCACATTGTAACACCCCATATTTTTGAATAATCGAATTAACTAAATTAAAGAATAATTAATCTCAGACGTGAGAATTATGGGGATTGGGTTGCGCCATTGTGTTCGTCTCGGAATTCTGGTTGAAATAGAGTCCGAGTTTGCGGGAAACTAGTACAGGATGAAAGAGTTATGGACGAACGAAGTTTGGTGGCAAAGTAGAAAAAAAATGCACTGGCGCACTTGGGAAGTGCACCAGTACAAATTTACACTAGCGCACCTACCAAGTGCGCCCAGGCCGAGGCAGGAGCCTGCACAGCTTTATGGTTCAGGCTGACCCGTATTGTTGAGTCCTTTCTGACTCCTTGCTGAGTTATTAGGGCTGACTATTCACCCTATCATGATTGAATGGTTTTGATTAACCCTAAGATCATCCGACGGCTTAAATTAATTCATAACTCTATAAAAAGACCCGTAGACTCAAACCCTAAATCAAAATTAAAACTAAAACTATGGTCGTCATGCTGTTGTCTTGAACCCTAGAGCAGCCGTCACCAAATTAAAAAGGAAGAACAGCAACCAAATCAGAAATGTTCAAACCTAACAACAAATCTTCATCAAAGGAGCGCTAATTCAACTCCAGAAATTAGAATTCAGAACTCAAGACTGCTTTTGAGTTGCGAGTTCGATAGTTTTGACACGATAATTAGTAATTTAATTAGATTAAGTTATAATGTGGATTGTATGGATGTGATATGAAGTATTGATTTCGTGTTGTAATTATGTTGTAGGATTGTGATTGAAATATTTATGATGTTATGTGTGATGCTATCATTTATGATGTAGAGTTATGTTGCTATCATCCATGTTGTAATTTAATATACAATCAAATCATCATATTTCTTATGCTAGTTTTTTATATCGATTCATATGATAAATCATTTGTAGGCAAGTTTAGATTTTGAATTCAAACATGAATCATATACATGTTGGGTAGAATTATATGTGAACTTACATGGTTATGACACCTAGTTTATGTGAAAATTTAATTAAAAGTTAGGCTATAACATGTGTAAGTTATAGGTTAAATTCTACATGATACCTTACATGTTAGATACTTGTTTACACCATTGTTGCGATCACATATGTGAGTTTATGAGTTGGATATGAATCATGTTATGTTATTACCTATGCAAGCTTACCCCTTTTTGATATAGATCTATGACATATGATGTTTATGCAAGTTTGTGGCCATTTTCTCATCAAGTTCACACCTTTAAATTTGGATCAATGACATATGTTGTTTATGCAAGTTGTAATCTTGGCATATGCAAGTTTTAGATGTAGAACATCATTCACATATGCAAGTTCACCCCTATGTTAGATCTATGTTTTAATTATGTGTATATATTGTGATGTTTTCTTTTATTCCATGAGTTAGACTATTCGAGTCTAACGTATATTTTTACGTTAAACGAACAAACGTACTACGTGGGGTAAAAGGGGATAATATTAAAAATATTTAATTGGCATAAATGCCTTAAAAGGCATAAAATAAAATTGTGGTGAAATTGGTATGATTTTACATACCATAAATGGATGGACATAATTGAGTCAATTATGGACATTGCTAAATTTGGAATTGATTGATAATCTGAATAGGGAAAGTAATTCAAATTTGGGGTGATTAACTAGGAGTAATTAATCGTCTAAGACACGAGGTTAAGCTCTTTTGTGGTGTAAGACTGCCCGGACCCGCCCGACAAATCCAGCTGCCACAAATGTCAGTCTAATGTGAGAGGTCTTGGGCATAAACTAAATACGTAACAATTGTAAAGACACGGGGTTAGGCTCTTTTGTGGTGTAAGACTGCCCGGACCCGCCCGGCAAATCCAGCTGCCACAAATGCCAGTCTAATGTGAGAGGTCTTTATGAGGTTACGGTCTTAATGAATTAAGAAACACTTAACCAGATAAGCATGTAGTGGGACATGAGGGGGTTAAGTGGGTGCCTTGGGTGGCATGTGGAATCTAGTGGGTGCCTTGGGTGGCATTTGGAAATACGATTAGAAACACTTAACCAAAATTGAAACATGTAATTGAAACATGAATAAGAAGTGGGTTAAGTGGGATGTACTATAGGGGACCAAGCTTAGGTGGATAGCTTGTGTCAAGTAATGGGGGCTCGTTTCAACCAGTAACCCATACGTATCTTTGTGGGCTTGACCCAAGTCGAGGATGGGACACGCATACAGGGCTTGACTGTAAGAAGCCAAACCGGGTTAGCGGTGGCAACGCAAGTCCAACGGGTTCATATGCGTGTGTGGACCCGGGCTGGTAGGTAAGACGTTTTTGCATCGTGTAGGTATAAGCCGTGCATTCTTGTTGGTATCGGGTTGCCACTTTGGGGAGTGATACACCCCACTGTGGGGCCAGCACGGGTATCTACGAGTTAGGGAGCCGATCGCTTGGGGGTAGTGGGTACACCTAGTGGAGATAGGGGCAGATGACACCTTTGAAGGCAGCTAGGGGTGCACGAAACTACCAATAACATGATTAAGTCTATAGGCGGGATCAACCTTAGGGTGACTAGTGGTGGTGCAGTATACTAGTGGCAGAGCAGTATAGCAATTATCCTATAGCGTTGGTGTGGTTTAGTAAATTATCTTAGTGGGTTAGGTACGCTTTAACGATATCGTTATACATCTTGTTTCCTTATTTACTCTGCCATACTCAATGGTTCATGGTCATTTCCTTATTTTCCAACTTATGCCTTTGCCTAGTTACTTTGTTAATTATATTGTTATAATTATCGCACTCGCCAGACTTTATGTATGACCCCCCTTTTTCCATCTCTTTCCTCCCCCCCAGGTGCTCAGGTTGGAACTAGCACAAGTGGAGCTTGATTTTGGACTGCTTTTAGAAGATTTCTTGAACCGCTGATGTAAAGTTCAGCTTCTCTTTGTTTATGGCTATTTTTGATGTTAGGGATTATGTCTTTCAGTTTATGTACTTTGTTTTATCAAGATGGATATGATGTACTTGACTTTGGTTTTATGGTTTTGATGATGTAACCAAACGTATTTACCTTCTGCTGCAATAAATGAAGTTTTAAATTTTCAAGTACTGCTTTATATCTGTCTTGTTGTGATTTTCTGTTCTATATTCACTTAAAATGCTCCATGGAAGTTAATGCATTCCCTTTGTGAGTGACATTAATGGACGTGGGGTGTTACAAGTGGTATCAGAGCTGAAGGTTACCAGAACAGATATGAAGTTTTGAAAAACTATTTTTCAAAACAATTTTTTATAAAGAAGTACTTTCAAAAGTATGATTTAAGGAAAGTGTTTTCAAGAGAAAAGTATATTTTAGAAAGCATAACCCCAAGAGCCATATATCTTTCCTTCAGTCTTTTTTGTATTGAATCTTTCCTTTTTCGTTTCAGCATGTCTGAAGCATCTGAGATACCAGAGGGTGTTCATGTGCCTGGTTGGTTTCGTCAATATCTCGAGGCTAGGGCCGCCACCGCAGGTCCAGCAAATCCTCCTCCTCTTCTTCCTTCTCCTCGTGTCGATAATTTCGCAAAGACATGTAAGGACTTTAGAGCAATGGGTGGAAGTCCTTTTCACGGGATGGAGACATTTGTTGAAGCTTGTAACTAGCTAAAGGAGGTGGAAGAATTGTTTGGAATCTTTGAAGTGGATGATGCAAGAAAAGTACAGCTAGCTGCCTGGCTAATGAAGGATGAGGCCTCGTTTTGGTGGGAGGTCACTAATGGGGGTCGTCCAGTTGATACATGGCCAGATTTTAGGCAGAGTTTTGAGGCAAAATTTCTCTCGCGGACTGAAGAGAATCTATACATGGAAATATTTTTGTCACTGAAGCAAGGGAATCTATCGTTGAAAGAGTACGTCAACAAATTCAACCAATTGGCAAGGTTTGGCTTGGACTTGGTGAACACTCCAGAGAAGAAGGCTCTAAGATTTGTTAAGGGTTTAAACGAGCCGCTTTATGGGTTAGCTATGACCCACATTCCCATGGGGGATACCTTTGAGAGGTTAGTTGACATGGCACTCATGCATGAAGAGGAGAAGGGCGCCAGTGCTAATAAGGCACCTGAGAAGAAAGGGGATCAAAAGGTGTCGCAACAGAAACCACAAAACAAGAAAGGTGGCAAAGGCAACAATGCTAAGGGGAAGAAGAAATGCTTTAACTGTGGGACACCAGGCCATCTAAGAAAAGATTGTAGAAAGAAAAAGAAGACTGGTTGTTTCCACTGTGGCGAAGCGGGACATCTTATTAAGGACTGCCCAAATAAAGGGCAGAGGGTAGGGTCTACCTTGGGAGGACAGGTGCAAGCTCTTATGGCACCCGGGCAGGCAAGGGGACAAGTTCAGGCTCTCGTGGTCCCACCGCTTCAAGAAAGAGGTAGAGCAATTTCCGTTGAAAGTTTAGTTTTTCTGTTTGATCATCATTTCCGTACTTTATTCGATTTTGGCGCATCGCATTCGTTTATCTCTACATCATTAGTTGAAACACTGCACCTAGATACTAGTTTAGTTACTGATCCCTTAGTAGTCTCAAATCCTATTGGTGGTTCGGCTCATCTTTCTATGATTTGTCGGGATTTGAGAGTGTTTATCTTGGGCATTGAGTTTGAGTGCAACGCTTTTGTTCTTGGCTTCATGGGCTACGGTTTAATTCTAGGTATGGATTGGCTAACTAGATATGGGGCCATCCTAGATTGTGAAAGAAGGGTAGTTAGATTGTTGACTCATTCTAGAAAGACCCTTGATATTTCTTGTGACTTTAGAGGTCCAGTAATGCTTAGTTACCTAGAATCCCTTGATGCATCCAATGATGATTTACGTTCTGTTCCCATAGTCCGTGAATATGCTGATGTCTTCGATGAGGTGAGGGCTTTACCCCTAAAATGTAAGATAAACTTTCGAATATATCTAGTGGACAACGCAAAGCCAGTTGCATTGTCAGTGCGCCACATGGCTCCAAGAGAGAGAAGAGAACTCAGTAAGCAAGAGACAAAAATTGCTTGAGAAGGGGTTCATCAGACGTAGTATATCGGAGTGGGGTGCTCCAGTAGTGTTTGCCACGAAGGCGGATGGGTCCCTCAGACTTTGTGTTGACTATAGAGAACTTAATAAGCTTACTAAGAAGAATAGACACCCACTGCCGAGGATTGACGATCTTTTCGATCAGTAAGTTGGCGCCTCTGTGTTTTCATAGTTGGACTTAGCCACTGGTTTCCATCAGTTGAGAGTGGCTGAGGATAGCATAGACAAGACTGCCTTTAGGACTCCAGACGGTTTCTTCGAGTGGCTGGTGATGCCCTTCGGTTTGACAAACGCCCCCGCATACTTTGTTGATTTGATGAGTAGGGTGTTTAGGGAGTACCTTAATAAGTTCGTGGTAGTCTTTGTAGATGACATCTTGATCTTTTATAAAAGCGAAGAAGAGCATGCCCTACATCTTAGGGAAGTGTTGGAGTCTCTTTGAGCGCATAGCCTAAAAGCTAAATTTTCTAAATGTCACTTTTGGAGGAAGGAAGTGTGATTCTTAGGGCATGTGGTTTCCAAAGTAGGGATAGCCGTGGATCCCGCGAAGGTAGTGGCCATCCAAGATTGGAAGGTTCCTAAAAATGCTACTAAGATGAGGAGTTTCTTAGGATTGGCTGGCTACTATAGGAAGTTTATCAAAGACTTCACAAAAATATCAGCTCCATTAACACGATTGACGAAGAAGAACTTAGTTTTCACGTGGGACGTATATTGTGATGATGCGTTCCAATGTTTAAAGAGAGCTTTGACCACAGCCCCAGTCTTAGTGTTGCCAGATGGCAGTAAGCCATTTACCGTTTATACCGACGCTTATGGGACAGGACTAGGCGCAGTCTTAATGCAAGTGGGAAGTATAATAGCCTATGGTGGAAGGCAGTTGAGAGTGCATGAAAGAAATTACCCTACACATGACCTAGAGTTGGCCGCTATTGTTTTCGCGCTTAAGTCTTGGCGTCATTATCTTCTTGGCGAAAATTTCGAATTATTCACTGACCACAAATCGCTAAAATATTTATTCTCTCAGAAGGACTTGAACTTAAGGCAGCAAAGTGTGACGGCAAGGAATTTCGCTCGGTCCGAATCAGTCGCTAAACCGATCTAGACCGTTCGAAACGCCCTATCGTTTGAGAACACGACAAAACAGAACGCATACACAAGAACATTTCACTGTATATCACAACAATGCATCAGATTACAAGAATATACAGAGTATAAATGAAAAAATGTTACACAGAAATATCAGAGATTTAAATTACATTTAAATACATCGCAGCGGAAAATAATACAATACACAACTAGAAGAGATATACGGATACAAAGCTTTCCGGATATCATTCCAGCTGTAAACCAGGATCCTGTGAATATAAATCTGCAAAACCAAAACTACTAGCTGCCCGTGTCGAAAATAAGGGCACCCAGAGTTTAGGTTAAAACAATAAACTCCAGGTCAGTCATGTGACTGGTGTGAGAACTAAAACAGTAATTAATCTTTATTTTAAATCATTAGGTAAATCAAGGGACCACGCCGTATAACACGGAACGGGTTTCCTCCCAAGAATACCAGTGCATAAAACAAACAGCGCAATGCTAAATAAAGAAAAATGAAGCTATTATAAGACCCAGGTCCCATCACACAATGCAACGCAGCCGAGGATAGGGTTTTCCCTTATAACAGCCAAAGAATGCTTGATACGTTTAAAACAAATCATTTGATACTATTATAAGTGCATAGTGTATAAAACACTTCAAATCATAAGTATCAATCATAGGCGGCATGAACGGCCCATAACACTATGTCGCCATATATAAGTTTACAATCAAAACCGCAAATGTCGTATTAGAAGTTGGGTTATCATTTATGGTATGAACCGAGGCTAGGGGCAAGATCCTCAACCGATTCGAGACTGTCTAGTCCGAGCCTCAGGAACAGCCGCAACTGCCCCATGGATCGTCAGGGCCGGTCCACCGATGTGGATTATTATGCCTGAACACTACGTTTCCCCGCCCTTTGGGGCGTAAGCCTGGCCCGTCAGCCGACCAGAAGCATCGGCCGAAACCGATATCACGAGGCGCCTCGCTTTTCAGCAAGTAATAATAAGTAACATCCACATGAGTCAAACTCGTCAGCCAGTTCAAGCACTGACGCCACTCATAACTAGAAAGAAACGTAGGTCCTCCCTGATGTCCGTCTCCCGTTTTTGATTCATACCGGGTGTGATACTCGCGAATCAACGTTACACAAAGCTACGCCACAAAGGCCGTGCTTCGATCATCAACCACAAGACTTTGCTTTTCAACAGAAGCCTTGATCATTTGCCTCTTAGCATGCCACACAGGCAATTCACTCCATGCGATTGATATCCATCAATATATAACCCCTGAGCTCGTACGTCTCAGAGAAGGGCGTTAAGCAAGAGAATAAATTCTCCGCCGCCAAACAGATATATATTTAATAGAGATCAATCACACGGACTAAAATCCAATGTCAGACACACAATCCATTTACAAGTCCGTTCTGGGTCTGAACGAAACCGGAGGCACCTAGTACCCCGCATATCCATCGATCTCCAAGTACGTATGGACGATCACTAACTGTTTCCATCTTCTTGGGTGTACAGCCCAATCAAGATCATCAGTAATTACCCAAACGACGTGAAGACCTCCGGTCTTCGACCATCGTCTTCATCTTCGACTTATCGTCGTATCAGTTATTCAGAATGGGTTAAACCCGGCCTTTCCGAATAACTCACGTATATTTTAAATAAGTGTTACACAAACACAACATACGCCTCATTCCAATTCATCAGTCATTAACCGTAAATTAATCAAGAGAATAATTCCCCAAACATTAACCCCGAAGGCCGAAACCAACATCAGATCAATATTCAGAAAACCATTCTGCTTAGCTAACCGACAGTTAGTTTCTAATTTTCACATTCATAGGGAAAGGTTCCCATTAATTTTATCCAAGATAATTTCCTGAATTTACTCTTTTATCATCTTTTGAATTTCGATTCAACTAGTCGGGATTAACGAAACTTATCGAAGTAATCATTTGTTTTAATTCCCCAATCCCAACCTATTCATCCCATGAAGTAAAACTGGTAATACTTCATATCTAACACCACAGTGTTATCGGTAAATTCAATTACCATTTCACGTTCAAATCTAATTAAAGATTTAACTATCGCCTGGAGCAAAACTGGTGATACTCCATTTTCGATCATTTCAATCTAATTAAAGATTCATTAAAACTCCACTTAGTTTTAATCGTTAACTGGGTTAAAGAATCAGTGTCATTTAAAACACGGTTCACGATAAACCCAAAATCACATTCATTAATTATCGGGTTAAAGAACGAGTGTTATTTAAAACGCTGTTCACGATAAACCCAAAAATCAATATCAATTCTATTCCAATTAAATATCATTTAATTGGTAAACTTCATTAAATCTAAATAAAAAGATTTAATCTTTTCTCAACTGGGTTCAAGAACAGTGTTAGTGAAGACACCATTCACGACAAACCCAAATCACATTCGATATTCAATACAAGGCTCTGAATAGAAAATATATCGGCTTATATTCAATATCGAATTCTACGACTAACAAATGTCGTATTGGAAATAACGATATAAATATATATCTTTCAAATTTCCATAACAACACCTGTATAATCACGAATTCCAACATCGAAATATTCCGAAGACAATTTCGATTCAAATCCACTCCAATGCAATCATTGGAAATTTTGGTTATTTTTAAAACCCTTTTCGAATTCAATTTATTTATTTAAAAATAAATAGAATTATAATTCTAGTTCAAAACTAGTTCAATTCGATAAAAATCTATTTTTATCTTTTCAAATATGGAGTTTTTCATCCCAATTCTTTCTAAATCATTTCTTATGATTTTACACAAATTATTGCTATTTTTAATAATTTTATCAAGGCCCGTACAGTCGATTTCCATCAATGGCCATCGAACTGCACTTACAACAACCTTTTTCGAATTTGATTTGGACGTATCTCCAAATCCAACCGTTAGATTTCAAATTTCTAATATTCGTTAGAAAGCTCTTTTCGATACGAACCCAACGGTTCCGGTTTTAGGAGAATCCGACGGTCGGATCTCCCGCAATGTCCATTTGAAATAAATGGTCGAAATTCACGAACTGCCGCGGCGCGGCGCGTTCTATTCAGGCCATTATATTATATATATAATATATATATAATATATTTCGTCGATTTCTATTTAAAACGAATTATATAAATAGTTTTAAATTCGTTTCAAAAGCAATTTCAACTTCCGTTTCAATTCAAATCAAAATTGAATTCTTCTCTATAAATTCGTTTTAAAATTTATTTCTATTCAATTTAAATTTCAATTCAATTTGAATTCATTTCAATTCGCTTTCAATTCAATTTGAATTCGTTTTCAATTCAATTCATTTCGAAATCGTTTTCAATTCATTTCATTTCGACATCGTTTTCAATTCATTTCATTTCGAAATCGTTTTCAATTCATTTCGAAATCGTTTTCAATTCAATTCATTTCGAAATCGTTTTCAATTCATTTCATTTCGAAATCGTTTTCAATTCATTTCATTTCGAAATCGTTTTCAATTCAATTCATTTCGAAATCGTTTTCAATTCAATTCATTTCGAAATCGTTTTCAATTCAATTCATTTCGAAATCGTTTTCAATTCAATTCATTTCGAAATCGTTTTCAATTCAATTCATTTCGAAATCGTTTTCAATTCAATTCATTTCGAAATCGATTTCAATTCAATTCATTTCGAAATCGTTTTCAATTCAATTCATTTCGAAATCGTTTTCAATTCATTTCGAAATCGTTTTCAATTCAATTCATTTCGAAATCGTTTTCAATTCAATTCATTTCGAAATCGTTTTCAATTCAATTCATTTCGAAATCGTTTTCAATTCAATTCATTTCGAAATCGTTTTCAATTCAATTCATTTCGAAATCGTTTTCAATTCAATTCATTTCGAAATCGATTTCAATTCAATTCATTTCGAAATCGTTTTCAATTCAATTCATTTCGAAATCGTTTTCAATTCATTTCGAAATCGTTTTCAATTCAATTCATTTCGAAATCGTTTTCAATTCAATTCATTTCGAAATCGTTTTCAATTCAATTCATTTCGAAATCGTTTTCAATTCAATTCATTTCGAAATCGTTTTCAATTCAATTCATTTCGAAATCGTTTTCAATTCAATTCATTTCGAAATCGATTTCAATTCAATTCATTTCGAAATCGTTTTCAATTCAATTCATTTCGAAATCGATTTCAATTCAATTCATTTCGAAATCGATATAAATATCGTTCACGTCAAAATGGCGCCAATCTAATCAACACGGCTTCATATATTTCTATTTTTCAAATTTTCTTTATTTTTCAAATTGGAATGAGGCCCAATCAATTACCATATAAAATTAATTATATGGATTTCCATACAACACATGTATATAATAGCATTGAAAAATAATCAACCATCAACCAAAGTGCACTACACTGTATAAGCATCAAATATAGATATTCAACGCTTATAACAGCCTGTCAATCAATCGATCGACATATTTAATCAATCAGGATGAGTGAACTTCAAATTTCATCCCAACACCCGTGTGGGGTTTCAAACAATCAAACACATATTTTATTTGTGCTGTTGGGCGATGTGTAAAATTTATCGTCCCAATCAATGTCATTTAAATAGGTGTACATAAACAAACCGTCTGGTTTGTAAATGAATATTCTATTTTATTCACTTCACGTTAAAAATTATATTTTTAACGATAAAACATTTTATTTCAACCTATGAATTTCTATTCAATTCATTCTTTAAATAAAATGATATTTTTATTTTTCTAACTTATTTTAGAAAATTTCGGCGGCATAACGGCACGATACTAGAAACGGGACAAGGCCTAGCCTTATCCCCGGTCTAGTGAAGGCCCACGCCATTCACACATCAATCATATCAATTTCATTTCACCAAACAATTCAAATCAACTCAAACAATCTAACTAACAACACAGCCAAACAAACAAGTCCATGGTCTGTGGACGATTGTGTCGGGTGCTACTAAGCACCGTCTGCATCCTAGTATATATATATAACTAGAAAAATAAATTGAAAGGTGAGAAATTCTCACTTATAGCTATCCAAGCTCCACGGCTCTTCTTTTGCAGAAACTTCGCCAACTCGCCTTTTGTCGCTTCCGTTGTCCGCTTTCACTACATATGTAAAAATCGAATTTTACTTCGCTATTCATTATATAAAAATCATATTTTTATTTCGAAGTTCAATATATAAAAATCCCATTTTTAACTCGAAGTTCAATATATAAAAATCCCATTTTTAACTCGAAGTTCAATATATAAAAATCCCATTTTTAACTCGAAGTTCAATATATAAAAATTCTATTTTTCTATCGATGTTCAATATATAAAAATCCTATTTTTCTATCGATGTTCAATATATAAAAATTCTATTTTTCTATCGATGTTCAATATATAAAAATCATATTTTTCTATCGATGTTCAATATATAAAAAATCCTATTTTTCTATCGATGTTCAATATATAAAAATTCTATTTTTCTATCGATGTTCAATATATAAAAATTCTATTTTCTATCGATGTTCAATATATAAAAATTCTATTTTTCTATCGATGTTCAATATATAAAAATTCTATTTTTCTATCGATGTTCAATATATAAAAATTCTATTTTTCTATCGATGTTCAATATATAAAAATTCTATTTTTCTATCGATGTTCAATATATAAAAATTCTATTTTTCTATCGATGTTCAATATATAAAAATTCTATTTTTCTATCGATGTTCAATATATAAAAATCATATTTTTCTATCGATGTTCAATATATAAAAATTCTATTTTTCTATCGATGTTCAATATATAAAAATCATATTTTTATTATTCCTATGATGTAAAAATTATATTTTTATTGCTTTAAAAATATAAAAATCATACCTTACTTCTTCTACTTAATAAAAATCCCGGCCTTTCTATTTAAAAATACGATCTTTTCTTTTCTACAAATCTGATCTTTTTAAAGTTTAAATCTTTTCCTTTTAACTTAAAATTAAAATCAATTTTATATGCTTTATATAATTCAGTTTTAAATGCTTTTAAAAAAAATCAGAATTAAACCCTTTTAAAAATCGGTTTTAAAACCTAAAAAAAACAAACAGTATTTAAACAAAAAAAACAGCATTCTTTTCTTAAGAAAATAAAATCAGAATTAAAATAAAAATAAAAATAAAATCAATAAATAAAATAAATAAAAACTTACAGAGGGGGGGGGGGGGAAATGGCAGCGCCCGGGCTTGCTGGCCAGGGGGAAAGCGGCGCTGGCCGTTCTGGTGGCGTGGCTCGCGATCGGAGAGGGCTAGGGCACGCTGGCGGGTTCAATTGGGGTCTCGATTTGGGCTAGGCTCGATTGATAGGAGAAGGAGTCGCCGGAGGAGGCTTGGCGAGGTGGGTGGTCGGAGGGTCAGCTGAGCGGCGTCGCCGGTGGAGCGCCAGAGGCGGCAGCTCGATTTGCGAAAGCGTGCTCGAGCAGAGAAGGAGAAGGGGATGGAGGATCGGAGGGGAGGCGCCGGAGGGAAGGGGGGTGGCGTGCGATCGTCGGCGGCGAGGGAGGAGGGTGGGCGACGGGTTCATGATCGTGGGTTTTTTTTTTTTTTTAGATCTGAGAGAATAAGGGGGGTTATTATAAAGAAATATAATTTTATTTTATAATTTAATTTAATTTTCTCCTTACAGTTGACTTTTACTACCGAACTCGAAACGAGGCCCACCGCCTGTCGCCCATAGCGTTTCACCCCCATTCCGAACACAATGGGATACGTATCGTAAGCTGATTCGGCTGTTACAATCAGTTTTTGTTAAATTTACAATATAAATCTTTATATATTCAGTTTAAACGCACATTTCAATTTACCGGGGTCACATACTAACTCTAAAAATTCCAGAAAAATATTTTCTAGCTTCGTATTGACGATACGGTCCTAATAAAATTAGTTTCGTCGAATTCTGAGACCGTTGGAAAAATGGCCAATTTCCAGTCGATTAAAATCAACTGAAATGGTCAAAACACGTTTTCTTTTGCCACGCTCACATATTGATTCGAAAAATTATGAAATTTGGAATCTAGCAATAACCTAACATCACGGACCCAACAAAACTGGTTTCGTCGAATTCCGAGGTCGTTTGCAAAATGTCCATTTTTAAGGGCCTGAATTCCATAGCGACTATTCAGAATTTTCAACTGGACATATCTTTTGATTCCCGCTACGAACTTTCGATTTTTCGGATTCGATGGAAAGATATTCGCTATTAGATTCCATTATTTTTGGTTTCACTAAAATCCGGATTGTTTTACACCCGGTACATTCAATTGAAGTTTGAAATCGAATTATGGAACTACCACGCCATTTTCAATTCTATTTATAATTATATATAATTATATATATTCTAACGACGACGCGTATAATATATACGTTTGAATTCTATTCAAAATAAATTTCCTGTCGATATTATTTAAATAATCTATTTTAAATAATCAAAATTCGCCATAATTGCCAAAATAAAAATTTTAAACTGGCCCAGATTTTGTTACAATCTCCCCCACTTAAAACTTTTCGTCCCCGAAAAGGAACAAAGTCGAAAGTGGTTTGATTATTCAGCTCTACGTTCGATCTGGCTTCCATTCTCCAACTCTTCAGTTTCTGAGAATTTTCAAAAATTTCAAAAATTTGGCTAACACCCAAAATTTTCGAAAAATTTCGCCATAACCTCCCCTGCACCGGGAGCATCGGGGAATTTCAAATAGCTTCCCCGGTCCTTCAGATCTCAAAAAGAAAAAGAAAAAGCCAAGCGGCTAGCCAATAGGCTCATAAAATCATCATCACCCAAACAAAACAGTAAATTATGTAGTAAACATGTACCTATTTGTCGGGCAAACAAATTTTATTCTTCGGCTCTAGCCTTCTTGCTATGACCTATTCAATGATATACATGTATATGCAAGAAAATGCGACCAATTTTCAATATAGTTCAATATTTGATTTAATTAGCTAAATGGCTAAAAATTATCAAACAAATAAACATACAACACAAACATCAATCAATTAGTGAATTAGAGTTTCAAATTCATAATTTTGATACATATACAAAAATCAGGTTTTTGATGCCAATTCACAACCATAGGCCCTATCAAATTTTGGTTCTCACACCAGTCAATAGGAAATATATAGAAAGCCCCCTTTCGTCACTCGAACATAAATTCTAATGATGGAGCTCCATCATCAAAATCATCTCCGGGCGATTAGAGTGTAATTCTATATCTATCCAGTATATTAAAATTTTGAATACACGCGGATCAGACGTATACGCAAAATCTATATATACTGGATTGTCCACATCAATATAAATAAATAACCAAATACGAATAATTGATTTAAATTTTCAAAACAAAAATTTGTTTTCATTTTAAAAATATACTCTTCACACTCGTTCTAGGATACTACTGATCCCATCTCTAACGAGTCATTCTAATTGGATATTACTAATCCAATATCTGATGAATTCTTTCGTATGGTTCTAATGTGTCTTGTTCTCTAAGCTTCGTAAACCAAAGCTCTGATACCAACTATGACGGCAAGGAATTTCGCTCGGTCTGAATCAGTCGCTAAACCGATCTAGACCGTTCAAAACGCCCTATCGTTTGAGAACACGACAAAACAGAACGCATACACAAGAACATTTCACTGTATATCACAACAATGCATCAGATTACAAGAATATACGGAGTATAAATGAAAAAAATGTTACACAGAAATATCAGAGATTTAAATTACATTTAAATACATCGCAGCGGAAAATAATACAATACACAACTAGAAGAGATATACGGATACAAAGCTTTCCGGATATCATTCCAGCTGTAAACCAGGATCCTGTGAATATAAATCTGCAAAACCAAAACTACTAGCTGCCCGTGTCGAAAATAAGGGCACCCAGAGTTTAGGTTAAAACAATAAACTCCAGGTCAGTCATGTGACTGGTGTGAGAACTAAAACAGTAATTAATCTTTATTTTAAATCATTAGGTAAATCAAGGGACCACGCCGTATAACACGGAACGGGTTTCCTCCCAAGAATACCAGTGCATAAAACAAACAGCGCAATGCTAAATAAAGAAAAATGAAGCTGTTATAAGACCCAGGTCCCATCACACAATGCAACGCAGCCGAGGATAGGGTTTTCCCTTATAACAGCCAAAGAATGCTTGATACGTTTAAAACAAATCATTTGATACTATTATAAGTGCA
Source organism: Allium sativum (assembly GCA_030737875.1). NCBI lineage: Eukaryota > Viridiplantae > Streptophyta > Magnoliopsida > Asparagales > Amaryllidaceae > Allium > Allium sativum. The sequence continues at coordinate 747,414,928 of CM060921.1, forward strand.
TAGTGTATAAAACACTTCAAATCATAAGTATCAATCATAGGCGGCATGAACGGCCCATAACACTATGTCGCCATATATAAGTTTACAATCAAAACCGCAAATGTCGTATTGGAAGTTGGGTTATCATTTATGGTATGAACCGAGGCTAGGGGCAAGATCCTCAACCGATTCGAGACTATCTAGTCCGAGCCTCAGGAACAGCCGCAACTGCCCCATGGATCGTCAGGGCCGGTCCACCGATGTGGATTATTATGCCTGAACACTACGTTTCCCCGCCCTTTGGGGCGTAAGCCTGGCCCGTCAGCCGACCAGAAGCATCGGCCGAAACCGATATCACGAGGCGCCTCGCTTTTCAGCAAGTAATAATAAGTAACATCCACATGAGTCAAACTCGTCAGCCAGTTCAAGCACTGACGCCACTCATAACTAGAAAGAAACGTAGGTCCTCCCTGATGTCCGTCTCCCGTTTTTGATTCATACCGGGTGTGATACTCGCGAATCAACGTTACACAAAGCTACGCCACAAAGGCCGTGCTTCGATCATCAACCACAAGACTTTGCTTTTCAACAGAAGCCTTGATCATTTGCCTCTTAGCATGCCACATAGGCAATTCACTCCATGCGATTGATATCCATCAATATATAACCCCTGAGCTCGTACGTCTCAGAGAAGGGCGTTAAGCAAGAGAATAAATTCTCCGCCGCCAAACAGATATATATTTAATAGAGATCAATCACACGGACTAAAATCCAATGTCAGACACACAATCCATTTACAAGTCCGTTCTGGGTCTGAACGAAACCGGAGGCACCTAGTACCCCGCATATCCATCGATCTCCAAGTACGTCTGGACGATCACTAACTGTTTCCATCTTATTGGGTGTACAGCCCAATCAAGATCATCAGTAATTACCCAAACGACGTGAAGACCTCCGGTCTTCGACCATCGTCTTCATCTTCGACCTATCGTCGTATCAGTTATTCAGAATGGGTTAGACCCGGCCTTTCCGAATAACTCGCGTATATTTTAAATAAGTGTTACACAAACACAACATACGCCTCATTCCAATTCATCAGTCACTAACCGTAAATTAATCAAGAGAATAATTCCCCAAACATTAACCCCGAAGGCCGAAACCAACATCAGATCAATATTCAGAAAACCATTCTGCTTAGCTAACCGACAGTTAGTTTCTAATTTTCACATTCATAGGGAAAGGTTCCCATTAATTTTATCCAAGATAATTTCCTGAATTTACTCTTTTATCATCTTTTGAATTTCGATTCAACTAGTCGGGATTAACGAAACTTATCGAAGTAATCATTTGTTTTAATTCCCCAATCCCAACCTATTCATCCCATGAAGTAAAACTGGTAATACTTCATATCTAACACCACAGTGTTATCGGTAAATTCAATTACCATTTCACGTTCAAATCTAATTAAAGATTTAACTATCGCCTGGAGCAAAACTGGTGATACTCCATTTTCGATCATTTCAATCTAATTAAAGATTCATTAAAACTCCACTTAGTTTTAATCGTTAACTGGGTTAAAGAATCAGTGTCATTTAAAACACGGTTCACGATAAACCCAAAATCACATTCATTAATTATCGGGTTAAAGAACGAGTGTTATTTAAAACACTGTTCACGATAAACCCAAAAATCAATATCAATTCTATTCCAATTAAATATCATTTAATTGGTAAACTTCATTAAATCTAAATAAAAAGATTTAATCTTTTCTCAACTGGGTTCAAGAACAGTGTTAGTGAAGACACCATTCACGACAAACCCAAATCACATTCGATATTCAATACAAGGCTCTGAATAGAAAATATATCGGCTTATATTCAATATCGAATTCTACGACTAACAAATGTCGTATTGGAAATAACGATATAAATATATATCTTTCAAATTTCCATAACAACACCTGTATAATCACGAATTCCAACATCGAAATATTCCGAAGACAATTTCGATTCAAATCCACTCCAATGCAATCATTGGAAATTTTGGTTATTTTTAAAACCCTTTTCGAATTCAATTTATTTATTTAAAAATAAATAGAATTATAATTCTAGTTCAAAACTAGTTCAATTCGATAAAAATCTATTTTTATCTTTTCAAATATGGAGTTTTTCATCCCAATTCTTTCTAAATCATTTCTTATGATTTTACACAAATTATTGCTATTTTTAATAATTTTATCAAGGCCCGTACAGTCGATTTCCATCAATGGCCATCGAACTGCACTTACAGCGACCTTTTTCGAATTTGATTTGGACGTATCTCCAAATCCAACCGTTAGATTTCAAATTTCTAATATTCGTTAGAAAGCTCTTTTCGATACGAACCCAACGGTTCCGGTTTTAGGAGAATCCGACGGTCGGATCTCCCGCAATGTCCATTTGAAATAAGTGGTCGAAATTCACGAACTGCCGCGGCGCGGCGCGTTCTATTCAGGCCATTATATTATATATATAATATATATATAATATATTTCGTCGATTTCTATTTAAAACGAATTATATAAATAGTTTTAAATTCGTTTCAAAAGCAATTTCAACTTCCGTTTCAATTCAAATCAAAATTGAATTCTTCTCTATAAATTCGTTTTAAAATTTATTTCTATTCAATTTAAATTTCAATTCAATTTGAATTCATTTCAATTCGCTTTCAATTCAATTTGAATTCGTTTTCAATTCAATTCATTTCGAAATCGTTTTCAATTCATTTCATTTCGACATCGTTTTCAATTCATTTCATTTCGAAATCGTTTTCAATTCATTTCGAAATCGTTTTCAATTCAATTCATTTCGAAATCGTTTTCAATTCATTTCATTTCGAAATCGTTTTTAATTCATTTCATTTCGAAATCGTTTTCAATTCATTTCATTTCGAAATCGTTTTCAATTCAATTCATTTCGAAATCGTTTTCAATTCAATTCATTTCGAAATCGTTTTCAATTCAATTCATTTCGAAATCGTTTTCAATTCAATTCATTTCGAAATCGTTTTCAATTCAATTCATTTCGAAATCGTTTTCAATTCAATTCATTTCGAAATCGTTTTCAATTCAATTCATTTCGAAATCGATTTCAATTCAATTCATTTCGAAATCGTTTTCAATTCAATTCATTTCGAAATCGTTTTCAATTCATTTCGAAATCGTTTTCAATTCAATTCATTTCGAAATCGTTTTCAATTCAATTCATTTCGAAATCGTTTTCAATTCAATTCATTTCGAAATCGTTTTCAATTCAATTCATTTCGAAATCGTTTTCAATTCAATTCATTTCGAAATCGTTTTCAATTCAATTCATTTCGAAATCGTTTTCAATTCAATTCATTTCGAAATCGTTTTCAATTCAATTCATTTCGAAATCGATTTCAATTCAATTCATTTCGAAATCGTTTTCAATTCAATTCATTTCGAAATCGTTTTCAATTCATTTCGAAATCGTTTTCAATTCAATTCATTTCGAAATCGTTTTCAATTCAATTCATTTCGAAATCGTTTTCAATTCAATTCATTTCGAAATCGTTTTCAATTCAATTCATTTCGAAATCGTTTTCAATTCAATTCATTTCGAAATCGTTTTCAATTCAATTCATTTCGAAATCGATTTCCATTCAATTCATTTCGAAATCGTTTTCAATTCAATTCATTTCGAAATCGATTTCAATTCAATTCATTTCGAAATCGATATAAATATCGTTCACGTCAAAATGGCGTCAATCTAATCAACACGGCTTCATATATTTCTATTTTTCAAATTTTCTTTATTTTTCAAATTGGAATGAGGCCCAATCAATTACCATATAAAATTAATTATATGGATTTCCGTACAACACATGTATATAATAGCATTGAAAAATAATCAACCATCAACCAAAGTGCACTACACTGTATAAGCATCAAATATAGATATTCAACGCTTATAACAGCCTGTCAATCAATCGATCGACATATTTAATCAATCAGGATGACTGAACTTCAAATTTCATCCCAACACCCGTGTGGGGTTTCAAACAATCAAACACATATTTTATTTGTGCTGTTGGGCGATGTGTAAAATTTATCGTCCCAATCAATGTCATTTAAATAGGTGTACATAAACAAACCGTCTGGTTTGTAAATGAATATTCTATTTTATTCACTTCACGTTAAAAATTATATTTTTAACGATAAAACATTTTATTTCAACCTATGAATTTCTATTCAATTCATTCTTCAAATAAAATGATATTTTTATTTTTCTAACTTATTTTAGAAAATTTCGGCGGCATAACGGCACGATACTAGAAACGGGACAAGGCCTAGCCTTATCCCCGGTCTAGTGAAGGCCCACGCCATTCACACATCAATCATATCAATTTCATTTCACCAAACAATTCAAATCAACTCAAACAATCTAACTAACAACACAGCCAAACAAACAAGTCCATGGTCTGTGGACGATTGTGTCGGGTGCTACTAAGCACCGTCTGCATCCTAGTATATATATAACGAGAAAAATAAATTGAAAGGTGAGAAATTCTCACTTATAGCTATCCAAGCTCCACGGCTCTTCTTTTGCAGAAACTTCGCCAACTCGCCTTTTGTCGCTTCCGTTGTCCGCTTTCACTACATATGTAAAAATCGAATTTTACTTCGCTATTCAATATATAAAAATCATATTTTTATTTCAAAGTTCAATATATAAAAATCCAATTTTTAACTCGAAGTTCAATATATAAAAATCCCATTTTTAACTCGAAGTTCAATATATAAAAATCCCATTTTTAACTCGAAGTTCAATATATAAAAATTCTATTTTTCTATCGATGTTCAATATATAAAAATCCTATTTTTCTATCGATGTTCAATATATAAAAATTCTATTTTTCTATCGATGTTCAATATATAAAAATCATATTTTTCTATCGATGTTCAATATATAAAAATTCTATTTTTCTATCGATGTTCAATATATAAAAATTCTATTTTTCTATCGATGTTCAATATATAAAAATTCTATTTTTCTATCGATGTTCAATATATAAAAATTCTATTTTTCTATCGATGTTCAATATATAAAAATTCTATTTTTCTATCGATGTTCAATATATAAAAATCCTATTTTTCTATCGATGTTCAATATAAAAAAATGCTATTTTTCTATCGATGTTCAATATATAAAAATTCTATTTTTCTATCGATGTTCAATATATAAAAATCCTATTTTTCTATCGATGTTCAATATATAAAAATCCTATTTTTCTATCGATGTTCAATATATAAAAATCCTATTTTTCTATCGATGTTCAATATATAAAAATTCTATTTTTCTATCGATGTTCAATATATAAAAATTCTATTTTTCTATCGATGTTCAATATATAAAAATTCTATTTTTCTATCGATGTTCAATATATAAAAATTCTATTTTTCTATCGATGTTCAATATATAAAAATTCTATTTTTCTATCGATGTTCAATATATAAAAATCATATTTTTCTATCGATGTTCAATATATAAAAATTCTATTTTTCTATCGATGTTCAATATATAAAAATCATATTTTTATTATTCCTATGATGTAAAAATTATATTTTTATTGCTTTAAAAATATAAAAATCATACCTTACTTCTTCTACTTAATAAAAATCCCGGCCTTTCTATTTAAAAATACGATCTTTTCTTTTCTACAAATCTGATCTTTTTAAAGTTTAAATCTTTTCCTTTTAACTTAAAATTAAAATCAATTTTATATGCTTTATATAATTCAGTTTTAAATGCTTTTAAAAAAAATCAGAATTAAACCCTTTTAAAAATCGGTTTTAAAACCTAAAAAAAACAAACAGTATTTAAACAAAAAAAAACAGCATTCTTTTCTTAAGAAAATAAAATCAGAATTAAAATAAAAATAAAAATAAAATCAATAAATAAAATAAATAAAAACTTACAGGGGGGGGGGGGGAATGGCTGCGCCCGGGCTTGCTGGCCAGGGGGAAAGCGGCGCTGGCCGTTCTGGTGGCGTGGCTCGCGATCGGAGAGGGCTAGGGCACGCTGGCGGGTTCAATTGGGGTCTCGATTTGGGCTAGGCACGATTGATAGGAGAAGGAGTCGCCGGAGGAGGCTTGGCGAGGTGGGTGGTCGGAGGGTCAGCTGAGCGGCGTCGCCGGTGGAGCGCCAGAGGCGGCAGCTCGATTTGCGAAAGCGTGCTCGAGCAGAGAAGGAGAAGGGGAAGGAGGATCGGAGGGGAGGCGCCGGAGGGAAGCGGGGTGGCGTGCGATCGTCGGCGGCGAGGGAGGAGGGTGGGCGACGGGTTCATGATCGTGGGTTTTTTTTTTAGATCTGAGAGAATAAGGGGGGGGGGGGTTATTATAAAGAAATATATTTTTATTTTATAATTTAATTTAATTTTCTCCTTACAGTTGACTTTTACTACCGAACTCGAAACGAGGCCCACCGCCTGTCGCCCATAGCGTTTCACCCCCATTCCGAACACAATGGGATACGTATCGTAAGCTGATTCGGCTGTTACAATCAGTTTTTGTTAAATTTACAATATAAATCTTTATATATTCAGTTTAAACGCACATTTCAATTTACCGGGGTCACATACTAACTCTAAAAATTCCAGAAAAAATATTTTCTAGCTTCGTATTGACGATACGGTCCTAATAAAACTAGTTTCGTCGAATTCTGAGACCGTTGGAAAAATGGCCAATTTCCAGTCGATTAAAATCAACTAAAATGGTCAAAACACGTTTTCTTTTGCCACGCTCACATATTGATTCGAAAAATTATGAAATTTGGAATCTAGCAATAACCTAACATCACGGACCCAACAAAACTGGTTTCGTCGAATTCCGAGGTCGTTTGCAAAATGTCCATTTTTAAGGGCCTGAATTCCATAGCGACTATTCAGAATTTTCAACTGGACATATCTTTTGATTCCCGCTACGAACTTTCGATTTTTCGGATTCGTTGGAAAGATATTCGCTATTAGATTCCATTATTTTTGGTTTCACTAAAATCCGGATTGTTTTGCACCCGGTACATTTAATTGAAGTTTGAAATCGAATTATCGAACTACCGCGCCATTTTCAATTCTATTTATAATTATATATAATTATATATATTCTAACGACGACGCGTATAATATATACGTTTGAATTCTATTCAAAATAAATTTCCTGTCGATATTATTTAAATAATCTATTTTAAATAATCAAAATTCGCCATAATTGCCAAAATAAAAATTTTAAACTGGCCCAGATTTTCCGGGTTGTTACACAAAGGTGGATGGAGTTCTTAGCATCCTACGACTTTGAGATAGCATATACCCCTGGCAAGGGTAACGTGGTGGCAGATGCCTTAAGTAGAAAAAGATTATCCTTAAGTCCATTGTTTGTTGAGCTGCGAAGTTTAGAGTTCATCTCTACATTTGACTTCACACCTTCCATTGACTTCGTACCTGGTTTGCTAGCATCCTTAGAGGACAGACCTACGCTTTTGGGACGGATTGGTGAGGCACAGCGAGATGACCCGCAGTTGGTTGAGTTGGTGGAAAAGCTCAAAGGGGTGAGTCATCGAGCCATCTCCGTAGGTATACCCTAGATGGTAAGGGTTGGTTGCATAGGGACGGTAGACTTTGTGTACCACGGGACGAGAATCTGAGGAAGACCATTCTTGATGATGCCCATCGTTCGAAGATGACCATTCATCCCGGCGGGGACAAGATGTACATGGACATGAGACGAGTTTACTTTTGGGTCGGCATGAAGAAAGATGTGGCCGAGTATGTCACTAGATGCTTGGTGTGCCAACAAGTAAAAGCAGAGCAAAAGAAGCCTGGTGGATTGCTTCACCCATTGGAGGTCCCACAATGGAAGTGGTAAAGCGTTTCGATGGACTTTATTAACGGATTACCAAGATCGAGGAAGGGTAATACGGGGATTTGGGTCATGGTAGACAGACTTACTAAGAGCGCCCATTTCATTCCCGTGAAGATTAAGAGGACTGCTCCATGGTTAGCCTCCGTATACATTCGAGAAATAGTTCGTTTGCACGGTGTTCCTTCTAGCATAGTGAGCGACCGCGATCCCATCTTCACTAGTGAATTTTGGAAGAGCTTACAAGAGGCGGTAGGGACTCAGTTATGTTTGAGCATCGCATATCATCCTCAGACGGACGGCCAGACTGAGAGGGTGAATCGTATTCTAGAGGACTTATTGAGATTACGTGTCTTAGATTTCGGAGGTACATGGGAGGAACATCTTCCGTTGGTAGAGTTCGTATACAATAATAGCTTTCAGTCTAGCATTGGCATGGCACCGTTCGAGGCTCTTTATGGACGGCCGTGTCATTCACCTACATGTTGGTGGGAGTCTACAGATAAGATCTTGCTTGGACCCGATATGATTAGAGAGACTTCGGAAAAGATCGATTTGATTCGAAGGAGGATGAAGACGGCGCAAGATAGATAGAAATCTTATGCGGACAAGAGGAGGTCAGATCTTGAGTTTGATATTGGGGACATGGTCTTTGTCAAGGTGTCTCCATTACAGAACGTCGTTCTCTTTGGGTCCATTTGGAAGTTAGCACCAAGGTTCGTAGAACCGTTTCCTATTAAGGAAAGGATTGGGCAGATGGCGTATAGAGTGGAGTTGCCCGAGAGACTTAGTGGTACACGACGTATTCCATGTATCACATTTGAGGAAGTGCTTGCACGAGACCGCGGAAGTGGTAGAGCCGAGCTTGCTTAGAGAGGTGGAGATCGAGCGTGATGCAACGATTCGACGAACTCCTACGCGCATTCTTGGGTCGGAGATTAAGAAGTTGAGGAATCGAGAGGTCAAACTAGTCAAAGTGCAATGGGGAGATGATGAGAGCAACGCTACTTGGGAGATGGAAGCGAAGATGCGTTCATTATACCCTTTTCTTTTCGAGGGTATGTCTTTTGATTTCTCCTTTATCGCTTAGCTTGTACTTATCTTTAGTATGTCCTCTCGCTAGTATCTTTGACCTTTAGATAGGATAGTCCTATGGTTGAAACATGTGTTTGGGACATGTTATGTATGATGGATGCATGTGGATGCAAGTGTTTGCTAGTGGTTGCTCGTGGATGCATATACTCACACTTTAGGCACCAGATCGGCTCAGTCACTTCATATTGCATATTGCATATAAATGTGTGTACATATTTAAGTAATGGATGAATAATGGTTGTACCGTCATATGGATGTTGCATTTTGGTGAATGGTTGTGCACACATGTAGAAATGATATGTATCGATAGGGTTCTTTCGCATACATAATGGACATATGGCACTATCATGGTTTGCATTAAGGAGGTCAACTGAATCAGTAGACCGCCTGATTTTGCATTAGATAAGGAACATATAAACACACTTCTTGCATATGTTCATACAGCATTAAAATTTTTATAAGGACAATGGATGCCCGTGTTTGATGGTTGAGTAGATGGTTGTTTGGATGGTAGGATTTGCATTCTCCTTAACATGGAGATTTTAGGGGCGAAATCCTTTAAGGAGGGGAGAATGTAACACCCCGGATTTTTGAATAATCGAATTAATTAATTAAAGAATAAATCTCAGACGTGGGAATTATGGGGATTGGGTTGCGCCATTGTGTTCGTCTTGGAATTCGGGTTGAAATAGAGTCCGAGTTTACGGGAAACGAGTACCGGATGAAAGAGTTATGGACGAACGAAGTTTCGTGACTGTAACACCCCGTAATTTGAACATAAAAATTCACAAATTAAAGTATACTTAATTAAGTGAAATGGGTTGCGCAGAGAAATGTATATATATTGATATATATATATAATTGAAAATTAAATAAATACATATGCAAAAATGTTCAAAACAGCGAATTGGGAGAGTGGAATAACCGAACCGGCCGATTTTTGAGGTCGACCCAAGCCCGTTGGGTCGACTAGGGGTTAATCCAGGGTGTTTGCTATCAACCCGTGGGCCGATTCGCTCAAATGCAGATTTTGCATTTGAATGGTTCTCATGGTTCAGCTTTAATCTAAAGGCCCTAGATGGTTCCTACACTTGACTTCTTCCCCAACACATGCTTTGATGGCTTGGATTGAATCTAGGGTTAATCCTATGGCTAATACTATCCTAATCTTCTATAAAAAGGACCCTAAACCTAGCCTAAATCATCATTATTCATTCCTACAACTAAACTATGCCAAATTTATTCCTCTCATGGCCTCCACTCTCATGCTAAAATTCCTAAGTTAATTTATATGAGAGGTTTTGAGTTCATACAAGTGTTTTCAAACTTGTATGAGTGTTCTTAGTTTGCATTCAAGTCAAGTTGCAACATTTCTATTTCAAAGCAAGGATTTTTTATTGATTTGGCTTAAGGGTTTTCATTTGGAGCTTGCATATTTGGGTTTTTGGTGCTTGCATAAGGGCTTCGTCTCAATCTTTTAATAAATATTTATTTGTGTCTTCATAGCATTGTAAGCCCTTTTCTACTTTCTTTTTATTGAACTCTAAAGTTAAATGAATGATGCAAGTTTGGTGTTGATCATTATATGCAAGTTTGGTTGATCATTATATGCAAGTTTGGTTGATCATTATATGCAAGTTTGGTTGATCATTATATGCAAGTTTGGTTGAGCATTATATGAAAGTTTGGTTGATCATTATGATATGCAAGTTGGTGTAATCATTATGTATGACACATGTTGCTAAGTTATGCAAGTTTGGGTTGATCATTATACACATGTTATCATGTTATGCAAGTTAAACTTGAGTTTGTAAGCATAAAGCTTCAAGCTTTATGTTAAAGGTTGCATTTTGGCAACATGAAAGTTATCATATCCCTTATGATAACTTGCATGTGAGGTCAAATGCGAACTTCTAGCAACTTCTACATGTCATTTATCACCATGTATCACTCATATGCTAAGTTTGGTTTTATGCATGCTTTTGAAGCCTAATGATGCAATATGCAAGTATATGAACACATGTACATCTCATATGCCACCATGTTAAACTTGTGGCTTCAACCCCTTTTTGTCATGATTATGCCAAGTTCCCTATTTTATCCTTTATGCGTTGATGCGACTATGTAAACATTGGGATTACGTTGGGGTTGGGTAACATTATGACATGAACATGATTTTTATAACATAACGTGATATGTTAACTTGTAATTATGTTTTGGAAACATAATGGACATGACACTTAGAAAATATGAGTGTGGCCAACTCGAGGTTGGGTTGAGTTTGTAGCATAAATCTACCCGGGCCCGCCCGGATTAACTAGTGGCTACAAACAATAGGACCCAATGTGAGAAGTTGGTCATGTCGTGCTCGAAACCGAGGTTAGACCTAGTTGTGGTGTAAAGCTACCTGGACCCGCCCGGCTTAACTAGTAACCACAACAAAGTCTAATGTGAGAGGTTAAAGCGCATTAAGTTAATTAATGCCTCCTAATTAGGGTTAAGTCATGGTCTGCTTAATACTTAACCAATTTGGGCTTGATGGATTAATCGAGGTTAAGTCAGGAGCCTTGGGTACTCTTAACCAGTTTAATCCACGTGTGGATCGGGTTAACCACATTTAACCCGTTATTTAACCCTAGTTGCGTGGTCCTTTTCAGCAGTAACCATCTTGGTAGTATCATAAGACCCTAGGACTAGGCTATGGTGGGGCACGATTACTGGGCTGATTGTAAGAGACCAAAAGAGACGGCTGAATGATGCCCCGGTTGTTCAGGCGGACCATGGTCGTGCACATCAAGTCCGGAGTTGAACACGGGCAACGGTAGGTTTGGACTGTGCATCATGGAATGGTGTCAGAGGGTTACACCGTAGGGCCTGATACACCCTAGGGTGGACCCTGCACAGTCAACTACATTACATGACTAAGCCATATGACACCGACACTTGATGAGTTAGGCTTGTAGGGACCCGATCGACTAGACCGAGTAGTTGGACCTTGATTTAGGTTATCTCATGATGTTGGGCCAAGCGTGGGCCAAGGGATCAATTCTTGTTTTACTTGACATGTTGGAATGCTAGTACACCCGTGGTGCAAAACTTAACCTTGATTATGCGATGACATCTTTATCTATATTGTTAGTTAATCATCATGCTAGTATGTTGTTATCTTTATGTTCATCTCAGCTTCTCATGCCAGTTAACTTTACTAGTTCATAGACAGATAGTAGTAGGGCTTACCAATCTTTTTGACTGACCTGTTTTCTTTTGCCTCTTTTCTTCTGTTTCCCCCCTCCCCTCAGGTTCTCAGGGTGGGAACATTGGAGCTTAGCTTGGATCTTTACAGTTTGCTTACTGGATTTGCTCATGTACGGTTTTGGACATTGAGCCAACTATGGTTTATCACTTCACTTTGGGGATAGTACTTTATGTATTTCAGTTTTTCAGTTTATGCTTTTATCTAGACTTTGCTTGTTGGAAAATAATGACTAAGTACTTTGTTGTAACTTTACTATGGTTTTGGAAATGCAAGTTTTATCCGCTGCTTTACTACTCTGTTTTACATATATGTTCTGTCTTGTGATATCTGCATGCATGTTTACCTTGTTTAACGCCCCTCCAAAGCTAGTGTCCTTGCAAGAGTGGCACTGGCGGAGGTGGGGTGTTACATTTGGTATCAGAGCATAAGGTTTACAAGATTTGGGCAAAAGGTTTTTTTAAAAAAAACTTACCTTTTGAAAAACTATTTTCAAAACCAATTAAGTATTTTCCAAGAAAAGTCTAGTTATTTTAAGAAAGGCTATTCCCCAAAAGCCATAGCACTATCCTTCGTTTCTTCATTCTGAATCTATCTTTTTCTTCGTTTTAGTATGGCCGATCGCTTTAACATCCCGGAAGGCGTTCAAGTACCCGTCTGGTTCCGGAGATTTATGGAGGCAAGGGCGAATGAAGCCGGCCCCGCGAACATTCCTCTTCCTTTCCCCGTCGCTAACATCTCTCCTCCTCCCGTAGCTGAGGTTCCTCCTCTCCCTCAGCATCCGCAAGAGGATTTCGCAAAGCTTTGCACAGACTTTAAGGCGATGGGTTGCAAGAATTTTGTCGGAACGGAGACTTCTGTGGAGGCAAGGAACTGGTTAAAGGAAACGGAAGACCTCTTTGCTATCTTTGATGTGGAAGATCTTAGGAAAGTTCTATTGGCAGTATGGCTATTGAAAGGGGACGCTGCTCATTGGTGGGTGGTCACCACCACTACTAGACCAATTGAGACTTGGGATGAGTTCAGGAGAAGGTTTGGACTAAAGTTTCTATCATCGACAGAAGAGAACCTTCAGCTAGAGAGGTTCCTATCACTAAAGCAAGGGGACATGACCATTAGAGAATACGTGGATAAGTTTAATCAACTTGCTCAGTTCGGTCTAGAATGGGTTAACACCGCTCGGAAGAAGGCCCTATGCTTTGCTCTAGGATTGAATGAGCCATTGCGTGGTTTGGCCATGTCTCATATGCCTATGGGGGCGACTTTCGAGAATTTGGTGAACACGGCCCTACTTCAAGAGGAAGATAAGAGTGGCAAGAAGGAGGTCAAGGCAAATGAGTCACAAGGCAAGAAGGAAGATACCGAGAAAAGAGATAGGAACAACAACAAGGCAAGAAAGTGCAACTACTGTGGAATTGTTGGGCACATAGCCAAGGATTGTAGAAAGAAGAAAAGGAAGTTGGGAGGATGCTTCCATTGTGGAGAGACCGGACATTTTAGCAAGGATTGCCCCAAGAAGCAAGGACAAAGGCAAGGACAAACTCACCAAGTAAGAACCACTGGAGGGCAATTGCAGGCTCTCCTCGCTCTTCCAGCTTTTGATCGAGGTAGTATTTTTATAGAAATTCATGTTTACATTTCTGATTTTCCTGTTCGCACCTTATTTGATTCTGGCGCATCACATAGTTTTATCTCTTCTGATATTGTTGAAAGTTTGCACCTAAGTACTAGCCTAGTTGAGGATCCCGTTTGTGTTTCAAATCCAATTGGGGGTTCCGCCCATCTGTCTATGATTTGTGTGGATTTGAAAATTTCTATCTTGGCCATAGAATTTACGTGTAATGCTTATGTTCTCGGGTTCACGGGATATGGGTTGATTTTGGTCATGGATTGGTTGTCCGGTTATGGAGCCATTCTCGATTGTGAACATAGGGTGGTGAGGCTCATGACTCGCCTCGGTAATACCCTAGAAATTTCTTGTAACCCTCGAGGTCCCGCCATGTTATGTTATCTTGAATCTCTCGACTCGTCCATAGGTGATCGGTAATCTGTAAGGGTGGTCCGAGACTATCCTGATGTCTTTGAGGAATTTAAGGGGTTACCCCTAAACGAGAGATAGACTTCCGCATTTATCTAGTCGATAATGCCAAGCCAGTATCATTGCCCGTTAGACACATGGCTCCACGTGAGAGAAGGGAGCTCGGTAAGCAAATCAAGGAGTTGCTTGAGAAAAAATTTATTAGGCGAAGCATTTCTGAATGGGGCGCGCCTGTGGTATTCGCTACTAAGGCAGATGGTTCGCTTTGTCTATGTGTTGATTATCGAGAGTTGAACAAGCTGACAAAGAAGAATAGGCACCCGTTACCGAGGATTGATGATCTCTTTGATCAACTGGTTGGTGCTTCCGTTTTCTCTCAACTCGATCTAGCCACCGGATTCCATCAGCTTAGAGTGGCTGAGAATAGTATCGATAAAACTACGTTTAGGACTCCAGATGGATTCTTTTAATGGCTTGTCATGCCATTCGGTTTGACTAATGCACCCGCATACTTCGTGGACTTGATGAGCAGGGTGTTCAGGGAGTTCCTTAACAAGTTTGTTGTTGTCTTCGTGGATGATATTCTGATCTTCTCAAAGGATGAGGAAGAGCATGCTAGGCATCTCAAGGAAGTGATGGATACGCTTAGAGCGCATCAGTTGAAAGCCAAGTTCTCCAAATGTCATTTTTGGAGAAGGGAAGTTCGGTTTCTTGGACATATAGTTTCCAAGCAAGGCATAGCGGTGGATCCCGCGAAAGCGGTTGTGGTTCAAGACTGGAAGACTCCTAGGAATGCAACTGAAGTAAGAAGCTTTCTCGGTCTGGCGGGCTACTATAGGAAGTTAATCAGGGACTTCGCTAAGATTTTGGCCCCTCTTACTAAGTTGACGAAGAAGAACTTAGTCTTTGCATGGGACTTGGAGTGTGAGCTTGCTTTTCAAAGGCTCAAGGGAGCCCTTACCTCAGCTCCAGTTTTGGCAATGTGGATTGGCACTGTTTTCAAGAGATAGTTTTCTGCGTGGGATACCGTATAATGTGTAAACGAGATCCAAGATTCACTAACGAATTTTGGAAATCTTGCACGAAACCATGAGCACGCAGTTATGTTTAAGCCAAGTATTTTAGGCAAAGAATAAGTGGAAGTGGAACGAGAGGGAACGGTGAAATGAGTTCTAACTCATATTTTGGAACAAGAATTAAGAACTACGGAATTGCGAAGATAAAAGACGGTCAGGGCACGATGGGATTAAGCACAAGAAAATGCGGCTTAGAAGATTGAAGACTAGATACGGGCATTTAATCTCTTTCTAAGAGTATATCCTCGATCCCTATTGTTCAGTAGAGCTTACTCGCATGCTATCTTTTAAGTATATCCTCTCGGTCCTATCCTCAATCTTAGATCTGTTGCAAACCCCCTAAGGAGTATGACTAGCCTATTTGTGATATATGGTTGGGGTAAAGAAGTTTGTCACCAAACTATTTGGGCTCTATGGGATATGGGTAATAATTGATAGACTTACGAAGAGAACCCATTTTTCCAGTAAAGAGCAAGAGGACCGCATCAGGGCTAGCATCTGTTTATCTTCGAGAGATAGTATGGTTGCATGGAGTCCCTTCTAGCATAGTTAGTGATCGTGACCCAATCTTCACTAGCCAGTTCTGGAACAGTTTGCAAGAAGCGATGGGTACACGATTGAATCTGAGTACAGCCTATCACCCCCAGACGGATGGCCAAACCGAAAGGGTGAATAGAGTGCTAGAAGATCTCTTGAGGCTTTGTGTTCTCGACTTCGGTGGTACTTGGGAAGACCACCTTCCTCTTGTAGAATTTGCTTATAATAATAGCTATCAAGCCAGCATAGGGATGGCACCATTTGAAGCTTTATATGGGAGGCCGTGTAGGTCACCATCTTGTTGGTGGGAGACAACAGATAGACTTATACTTGGGCCCGATACGATACGAGACACATCCGAGAAATTTGGATTAGTAAGAAGAAGGATGAAAGCGACCCAAGATAGACAGAAATCCTATGCTGACAAGCGAAGTGCAGGTTTGGAATTCGAAGTGGGAGACATGGTTTTCGTGAAGGTTTCTCCTTTGCGAAATGTTGTACGTTTTGGAGCAGTTGGGAAGCTGGCACCAAGGTTCGTAGGACCCTTCCCTATCATAGAGAGAATTGGAAAGATGGCCTATAAGGTGGAATTGCCCGAAAAGCTAGCCGGAGTGCATAATGTCTTTCATGTCTCGCATCTCCGAAAGTGCCTTCATGAGTCCGCTGAGGTGGTTGAACCAAGCATTCTTGAAGACACTGAGGTAGAGAAAGAAGCAACCTTGAGAAAAGCTCCGATTCGTATCTTGGGAACAGAGATCAAGAAACCGAGGAATCGAGAAGTCAAATTGGTGAAAGTTCAGTGGGGTGAAGCCGACAAAGATGCAACTTGGGAAACCGAGGAGAAGATGCGTGGGCTTTATCCATTCCTTTTTGAGGGTACATTCTCGACCTCTTTCCTAATTAGCATATCTTTCTGTTTATCCGCGTTTATCCTGTTTATCTTGTTATCTCGTTAATCATATCATGAGAACCTTAGGTAGAAACCCTTTGGATGAAACATGTATTTGAAACATGTTATGCTTGATGGTTGCAAGTGGTTGCAAGTGTTTGCACGTGGATACTCATGGATGCATGATACACGTTAGGCACTAAGATCGGCTCACACACTTTCATGTTGCATATGCATGAGTGCTTATACTTATTCATGGATGAAACTTGTTATACTATCACGTGGATGTTGCATATGGATGAATGTTATGTGCACTCATGTAGAGATTATAAATTATGTTAGGAATTTGCATACATATGGACTCATTTCACTAACATGCTTTACATTAAGGAGGTTTACTGTATCAGTAACCGCCTGATTTTTGCATTAGATAAGTACATATACACACACCTTTGCATATGATCATACAACATTTAGAATCCTTTAAGGACAATGACTGCACGTGGATGATGTTTTGAGTAGATGGATGATGGATAGTAGGATACGTTCTTCCTAACTTGGAGATTTCGGGGATGAAATCCTTTAAGGAGGGGAGAATGTAACACCCCGTAATTTGAACATAAAAATTCACAAATTAAAGTATACTTAATTAAGTGAAATGGGTTGCGCAGAGAAATATATATATTGATATATATATATAATTGAAAATTAAATAAATAAATATGCAAAAATGTTCAAAACAGCGAATTGGGAGAGGGGAATAACCGAACCGGCCGATTTTTGAGGTCGACCCGAGTTGCTGGGTCGACTAGGGGTTAATCCAGGGTGTTTGGCTGTCAACCCGTGGGCCGATTCGCTAAAATGCAGATTTTGCATTTGAATGGTTCTCATGGTTCAGCTTTAATCAAAAGGCCCTAGATGGTTCCTACACTTGACTTCTTCCCCAAGACATGCTTTGATGGCTTGGATTGAATCTAGGGTTAATCCTATGGCTAATACTATACTAATCTTCTATAAAAAGGACCCTAAACCTAGCCTAAATCATCATTATTCATTCCTACGACTAAACTATGCCAAATTTATTCCTCTCATGGCCTCCACTCTCATGCTAAAATTCCTAAGTTAATTTATATGAGAGGTTTTGAGTTCATACAAGTGTTTTCAAACTTGTATGAGTGTTCTTAGTTTGCATTCAAGTCAAGTTGCAACATTTCTATTTCAAAGCAAGGATTTTTATTGATTTGGCTCAAGGGTTTTCATTTGGAGCTTGCATATTTGGGTTTTTGGTGCTTGCATAAGGGCTTCGTCTCAATCTTTTAATAAAAATTTATTTGTGTCTTCATAGCATTGTAAGCCCTTTTCTACTTTCTTTTTATTGAACTATAAAGTTAAATGAATGATGCAAGTTTGGTTGATCATTATATGCAAGTTTGGTTGATCATTATATGCAAGTTTGGTTGATCATTATATGCAAGTTTGGTTGATCATTATGATATGCAAGTTGGTGTAATCATTATGTATGACACATGTTGCTAAGTTATGCAAGTTTGGGTTGATCATTATGCACATGTTATCATGTTATGCAAGTTAAACTTGAGTTTGTGAGCATAAAGCTTCAAGCTTTATGTTAAAGGTTACATTTTGGCAACATGAAAGTTATCATATCCCTTATGATAACTTGCATGTGAGGTCAAATGCGAACTTCTAGCAACTTCTACATGTCATTTATCACCATGTATCACTCATATGCTAAGTTTGGTTTTATGCATGCTTTTAAAGCCTAATGATGCAATATGCAAGTATATGAACATATGTACATCTCATATGCCACCATGTTAAACTTGTGGCTTCAACCCCTTTTTGTCATGATTATGCTAAGTTCTCTATTTTATCCTTTATGCGTTGATGCGACTATGTAAACGTTGGGATTATGTTGGGGTTGGGTAACATTATGACATGAACATGATTTTTATAACATAACGTGATATGTTAACTTGTAATTATGTTTTGGAAACATAATGGACATGACACTTAGAAAATATGAGTGTGGCCAACTCGAGGTTGGGTTGAGTTTGTAGCATAAATCTACCCGGACCCGCCCGGCTTAACTAGTGGCTACAAACAATAGGACCCAATGTGAGAAGTTGGTCATGTCGTGCTCGAACCCGAGGTTAGACCTAGTTGTGGTGTAAAGCTACCCGGACCCACCCGACTTAACTAGTAACCACAACAAAGTCTAATGTGAGAGGTTAAAGCGCATTAAGTTAATTAATGCCTCCTGATTAGGGTTAAGTCATGGTCCACTTGATACTTAACCAATTTGGGCTTGATGGATTAATCGAGGTTAAGTCAGGAGCCTTGGGTACTCTTAACCAATTTAATCCACGTGTGGATCGGTTTAACCACATTTAACCCGTTAGGAAACCCTAGTTGCGTGGTCCTTTTCAGCAGTAACCATCTTGGTAGTATCATAAGACCCTAGGACTAGGCTAGGGTGGGGCACGATTACTGGGCTGATTGTAAGAGACCAAAAGAGACGGCTGAATGATGCCCCGGTTGTTCAGGCGGACCATGGTCGTGCACATCAAGTCCGGAGTTGAACACGGGCAACGGTAGGTTTGGACTGTGCATCATGGAATGGTGTCAGAGGGTTACACCGTAGGGCCTGATACACCCTAAGGTGGACCCTGCACAGTCAACTACATTACATGACTAAGCCATATGACACCGACACTTGATGAGTTAGGCTTGTAGGGAGCCGATCGACTAGACCGAGTAGTTGGACCTTGATTTAGGTTATCTCATGATGTTGGGCCAAGCGTGGGCCAAGGGATCAATTCTTGTTTTACTTGACATGTTGGAATGCTAGTACACCCGTGGTGCAAAACTTAACCTTGATTATGCGATGACATCTTTATCTATCTTGTTAGTTAATCATCATGCTAGTATGTTGTTATCTTTATGTTCATCTCAGCTTCTCATGCCAGTTAACTTTACTAATTCATAGATAGATAGTAGTAGGGCTTACCAGTCTTTTTGACTGACTGTTTTCTTTCGCCTCTTTTCTTCCGTCCCCCCCCCCTCAGGTTCTCAGGGTGGGAACATTGGAGCTTAGCTTGGATCTTTACAGCTTGCTTACTGGATTTGCTCATGTACGGTTTTGGACATTGAGCCAGCTATGGTTTATCACTTCACTTTGGGGATAGTACTTCATTTATTTCAGTTTTTCAGTTTATGTTTTTATCTAGACTTTGCTTGTTGGAAAATAATGACTAAGTACTTTGTTATAACTTAACAATGGTTTTGGAAATGCAAGTTTTATCGGCTGCTTTACTACTTTGTTTTACATATATGTTCTGTCTTGTGATATCCGCATGCATGTTTACCTTGTTTAACGCCCCTCCAAAGCTAGTGTCCTTGCAAGAGTGGCACTGGCGGAGGTTGGGTGTTACAGTGGCAAAGTAGAAAAAATGCACTGGCGCACTTGGGAGGTGCGCCAGTACATATTTACACTGACGCACCTACCAAGTGCGCCCAGGCCGAGGCAGGAGCCTGCACAGCTTTCTGGTTCAGGCTGACCCGTGTTGTCGAGTCCTTTCTGACTACTTGTTGAGTCATTAGGGCTGACTCATCACCCTATCATGATTGAATGGTTTTGATTAACCCTAAGATCATCCGACGGCTTAAATTAATTCATAACTCTATAAAAAGACCCATAGACTCAAACCCTAAATCAGAATTAAAACTAAAACTATGGTCGTCATGCTGTTGTCTTGAACCCTAGAGCAGCCGCCACCAAATTAAAGAGGAAGAACAACAACCAAATCAGAACTGTTCAAACCTAACAGCGAATCTTCATCAAAGGAGCGCTAATTCAACTCCAGAAATCAGAATTCAGAACTCAAGACTGCTTTTGAGTTGTGAGTTCGATAGTTTTAACAAGATAATTAGTAATTTAATTAGATTAAGTTATAATACGGATTGTATGGATGTGATATGAAGTATTGATTTGGTGTTGTAATTATGTTGTAGGACTGTGATTGAAATATCTATGATGTTATGTGTGATGCTATCATTTATGATGTAGAGTTATGTTGCTATCATCCATGTTGTAATTTTATATACAATCAAATCATCATGTTTCTTATGCTAGTTTGTTATATCGATTCATATGATAAATCATTTGTAGGCAAGTTTAGATTTTGAATTCAAACATGAATCATATACATGTTGGGTAGAATTATATGTGAACTTACATGGTTATAACACCTAGTTTATGTGAAAATTTAATTTAAAGTTAGACTATAACATGTGTAAGTTATAGGTTAAATTCTACATGATACCTTACATGTTAGATACTTGTTTACACCATTGTTGTGATCACATATGTGAGTTTATGAGTTGGATATGAATCTTGTTATGTTATTGCCTATGCAAGTTTACCCATTTTAGATATAGATCTATGACATATGATGTTTATGCAAGTTTGTGGCCATTTTCTCATCAAGTTCACATCTTTAAATTTGGATCCATAACATATGTTGTTTATGCAAGTTGTATTCTTGGCCTATGCAAGTTTTAGATGTAGAACATCATTCACATATGCAAGTTCACCCCTATGTTAGATCTAGGTTTTAATTATGTGTATATGTTGTGATGTTTTCTTTTATTTCATGAGTTAGACTATTGGAGTCTAACGTATATTTTTACGTTAAACGAACAAGCATACTACGTGGGGGTAAAAGGGGATAATATTAAAAATATTTAATTAGCATAAATGCCTTAAAAGGCATAATATAAAATTGTGGTGAAATTGGTATGATTTTACATACCATAAATGGATGGACATAATTGAGTCAATTATGGACATCGCTAAATTTGGAATTGATTGATAATCTGAATTGGGAAAGTAATTCCAATTGGGGTGATTAATTAGGAGTAATTAATCGTCTAAGACACGAGGTTAGGCTCTTTTGTGGTGTAAGACTGCCCGGACCCGCCCGGCAAATCCAGCTGCCACAAATGTCAGTCTAATGTTAGAGGTCTTAGGCATAAACTAAATACGTAACAATTGTAAAGACACGAGGTTAGGCTCTTTTGTGGTGTAAGACTACCCGGACCCGCCAGGCAAATCCAGCTGCCCCAAATGACAGTCTAATGTGAGAGGTCTTTATGAGGTTACGGTCTTAATGAATTAAGAAACACTTAACCTGATAAGCATGTAGTGGGACATGAAGGGGTTAAGTGGGTGGCATGTGGAATCTAGTGGGTGCCTTGGGTGGCATTTGGAAATACGATTAGAAACGCTTAACCAAAATTGAAACATGTAATTGAAACATGAATAAGAAGTGGGTTAAGTAGGATGTACTAGAGGGGACCAAGCCTAGGTGGGTAGCTTGTGTCAAGTAATGGGGGCCCATTTCAACCAGTAACCCATACGTATCTTTGTGGGCTCGACCCAAGTCGAGGACGGGACACGCATACTGGGCTTGACAGTAAGAGGCCAAACCAGGTTAGCGGTGGCAACGCAAGCCCAACGGGTTCATATGCGTGTGTGGACACGGGCTGGTAGGTAAGACGTTGTTGCATCGTGTAGGTATAACCATGCATTCTTGGTGGTATCGGGTTGCCACTTTGGGGAGTGATACACCCCACTGTGGGGCCAGCACGGGTATCTACGAGTTAGGGAGCCGATCGCTTGGGAGTAGTGGGTACACCTAGTGGAGATAGGGGCAGACTACACCTATGAAGGCAGCTAGGAGTGCACGAAACTACCAATATCATTATTAAGTCTGTAGGCGGGATCAACCTTATGGTGACTAGTGGTGCTGCAGTATACTAGTGGCGGTGCAGTATAGAAATTATCCTATTGCGTTGGCGTAGTTTAGTAAATTATCTTAGTGGGTTAGGTACGCTTTAACGATATAGTTATACATCTTGTTTCCTTATTTACTCTGCCATACTCAATGGTTCATGGTCATTTCCCTATTTTCCAACTTATGCCTTAGCATAGTTACTTTGTTAATTATATTGTTAGAATTATCGCACTCGCCAGACTTTATATCTGACCCCCCTTTTCCATCTCTTTCCCCCCCCCCCCCCACCCAAGATGCTCAGGTTGGAACTAGCACCTGTGGAGCTTTATTTTGGACTGCTTTTAGACGATTTCTTGGACCGCTGAAGTAAAGTTCAGCTTCTCTTTGTTTATGGCTATTTTTAATGTTGGGGATTATGTATTTCAGTTTATGTACTTTGTTTTATCAAGATGGATATGATGTACTTGACCTTGGTATTATGGTTTTGATGATGTAACCAAACATATTTACATTCTGCTGCAATAAATGAAGTTTTAAATTTTCAAGTACTGCTTTATATTTGTCTTGTTGTGATTTTCTGTTCTATATTCACTTAAAATGCTCCATGGAAGTTAATGCGTTCCCTTTGTGAGTGACATTAATGGACGTGGGGTGTTACATACATGGCTGCTATATCAGTTAGAAAGAGGGGAAAACATTTAGCCATGACGTTTTCCGATGCCGATTGAACTTCAATATGCCGTTTGTAGCGCATCAAGTGCACGGTAGGATCTGTCCTGCCATTACAGTGCTCCAGTTGTTGAAGTTTGAAATTCGGGGGATTGCGAGAATTCCTGATTTCTTGTGTGATCGGGTTGTGATCGACGTCATCCACATCATTCTGACAAGTGCAGCCTCTTGAGAGGCGTTGAATCAGATTTGCGAGCCGATCACCTTAAAAAAGTTGATGTAAATTGCCAAGATCAGAGCTGGTGCCCCAAGCGTTGAATCCAAGAGTGGATGGAAGTTGTTGATGAGCTGTCGGGAGCGGATCATGGGGGCTGGTTCATGGAGCATGGGGCTCGCGGTTCGCGGCTCGCGGGTCGAGGTGAAGTGTTCCATGGTGGCCGGTTCGTGGTCCATGGGGTGCAATCCGATCGGGTCCTGGAAGTAGGTCACGAACCGATTGATGTTGAGCAGGCGGGAGCAAGTTGCTGGGATCGGCTCATGAGCCTGGTGGTGCGTCACGATCCGGGTCGCGGTTTAGAGGTGTATCACGACATGGTTGATGCTGTTGAGGAGCAGGAGCACACAATCCAGTGTTCATCTGATCTGGAGCTGAAGTAGACAGCAGTGCATTTCCAATAGGGAGGGGGTTGCCCACGAGTCCGTGTGATGCATGAGCCGCTTATGTGTTTTCATTTCCAATGATTTGAGCGTTGCTCAGCCTTCCATCCATCCGAGCAAAGAATTGGTTGATCATTTCCTGTTGCTTCCTGAGGAGATCATCCTGCTTTGCCATTTGATCCCTCAATTCAGCGAGAACGTCATCCATCTCTTCTCTGGTCAAGTATGCTGATGGGTCTTCATGGGAGGAAGCCTCCAGGCTTGCCTCATTCCTTGCGTCTTTAGCATCAACATCATCGGCATGAGCATAAGTTCCAGTCTTCTTCCTTTTGTTTGCCATTTATCCAATAGCCAAAAAATCCAAGCAGAAGTTGAAGTTGTCGTGTACCCCCTACCTAGCGCGCCAAAATGTTAAACCAAAATCTGGGTCTAACACCCAAATGCAGATCAAAGATCACAGAATGCAGAAAATGATAAATAAGATGAGACACACAAAGTTTTCATAGTGGTTCGGCTGTAGATGTAGCCTACGTCCACTTTATAATCTTATTGTTATACTGACAGATTACAAGAATTAGTTATATGCAGACACACAATCCGTGTGTTAATTGAGATTACAAGAGGAGAATTTATGTGTAGAAAGGTGCAAAGTCCTTGCAATCGGTAATGGCAGAGGCTGTCTAGATGTAGGAGAAAGTCTCAGCCAAAAAGTCAGAGAGAATCCCCTTAAAATTCCATGTAGAGGTGTATTTATAGCTGTAGGAGAGCTTCCGGGAAGACCGGTTCGTGACGGGGTACGTGGCACCCGATCCGAAAAAGTAGGAGCAAGATTTGGCATGAGAACAGGTCAAAACAGTGCTTATATCAGCAGGTGCAGGGGTCGGTTCGTGGTCATGGGATCGGATCGTGATATGGGCTCCACGAACCGAGGTCTGATCGTGAGCTATATGGTGAAGCTGGTGTGTCACTAGCGGGTCGTGATCAGGAGGTGTACCACGAACGGGTGGTGGTCTGAGGGTGCACCACGATCCGAGAGGGGCGATCCGATGAAGGGTGAACCGAGGGTGCACTAAGAGCCAGAGAGGATGCACGAGCCGTACTCCGATCGTGTGGCGCTTCGTCGCTTTATCCAGGAAATTGCCAGATTACACCCATTCACGGAAACGGGCGTAACTTTCAAACCTTTAGTCCGATTGAGCCAAACTGAAGCTCAAACTAAAGCTAATTCAGAAATCTACAAGAGTTATAGAGCTATGCTCTTTAATTACTGTTTTCAGGCCCAAAAAAGGTCATCTGATAGGAGTTTTGGGACTTTCTTTGTTAGTGATGTGACTTTGACCAAATCGCTACCTATCTTCTGATGTTCTCCATATCCGAGCGCGATGCTATCCAGATATTCAGTGTGACAGCTTTTACCAAAAATTGTGTCAACAATTACTGACTTGTTATTATAAAGCTACTTGATTTTGGACACTTTAAGTTCTAATATTTATTTACCTGTACTTAGTACTGTAAATTGTAGACAGCAAAATTGTAATCCAACGCCAATTCTATATTGATTCCTATACTCTGATTTTGGTCTAGTTAAAGGTATATTAAGGATTTACTTGTAAATTTGTCCACTTATTATGGTACATTAAATTTTGTCCTATTTAATGGTATATTAAGGATTTACTTGTGAATTTGTCTACTTATTATGGTACATTAAATTTTGGCCAAGCTAATGGTATATTCAATTCGAATAATTAACATTTAATATAATTATTATTTCGTCAAATATTTTATAACATACGAGTAAAAGAAATTTTATCATAATGAAGTGATATTTATGTTTGAATTTTAATTTCTAAGTTGCAAAATCTAATTTTTAATTAGTTTAATTTTTGTTTGCGTTGTTAATCAACAAACAACAATGATGTAACAAATGTCTATTTGCTAGGTCATGTGCCTAATGATAATAATATTTGATTAATTTGTATAAAAATGTAGTTTAAATTCGTAAAATTGTTTAGATGTCAGATTATATTTTTAAATGATATATAAAGTTAAAGATATATAGGGATATTTTTGGGAGTTCATGGTTAGACTAAAAATTTGCGAGTTCAATGCAACAATTAGTAAAAAATTTAAAGAAATAACACATATATTTCGAATAATTAACGTTGACTCTGTCATTTCCTATGGTGGATGTTTCCTCAAAATTTTTATAATCTATGTTTAAAATGATTTCACTATAGTAAATTAACATCCAATTTCTTAAATAAAAGGTTGCACGAAGCATTATTTTTGCAACGTTTTCCGAAAAGCTGTTATGTAGTAAAATTTATTACTTTATAATTTTGAATTTTAGAGAAATTTTAAAAAAATTATTTCAAAATTTTATTTATATAATTCATTACTATTATTTATTAATTATTACTTATTTAATTCTTATTTATTAATTATTAGGTATTTTTATTATATTTATTAACTATTAAATGAAATTAATTAACATCAACTATAATTTACTAATTATTAATATCAAACAAAAATAAATTATTCTACATTAATTATTATTTATTTCACATTTATTAGTTATTACTTGTAGTTTACTAGCTATAATCAACTAGTTTACTTTTACTTTATAAATTATTTTTTATTTCTAGTTTATTAAATAAATAGTTACTAGTTTACTTCTAGTTTATTGATTGTTACATATTACTTTTTGTTATGTATTAATTATTATTTTTGTTAGTGATTATTAATTAATAATTATTTAAAATTAATGAACAAGTACTAAATATCACTTCATAAGCATTAAATTTTATTATTAGTTACTAATTATTATATAATAGTCTTGATATTTATAATTATTATTTAATGTTAACTATTAGCTAATAATAATTAACTATTACTTACTAAATAAATATTAAAAATTAATTATTAAAAATTGATCATTAATTATCTAATATTAGTTGTTAACCCCGTTTTTAGAACGCGGTTCACAACGAAGAAGCATTCATGGACAACGACACGCCGCACAACTGTCTCAAGTCATTTACACGGCACGGGTTCCACAATCCTCCGTACGACATGAATATAAGTCGCTGACACGATATGGGACTAAGCTAATTCGACATGAAATACAAGCTACCCAAACTCATTCAAGTCGTGCTAACGACCTTAGCCGATCTCTTTGTCCCATGTTGGTACGTCCATACTGTATGAAGGCGCTCCCAGCTCATGTCGTATACGAGGCCAAGGCGCAATAGGAGTCAGGCCACAAATATGTCCATGGCGTCCAGAACATTATGTTGAAATCCGCAAGTGCCAGACCAATCAAAAGAAGCAACGCATATTTAAATATTGATGAGAGATCATAAACCACGAGCATATAGGCCACGTACACAAGTTCGTTCAAAAAATGAAGTCATGGCGCTACAACCAACCATGTCGTTTACAAGGTCATGTCGCTGCTCCCCATGGTGCTTGAGATCCATGTCGTTGGCTCCCTGTGGTCCATACTGTTTGCATCGTGTCGGTGATGGCATTATGAGTCATGTCACAAATATGTGTGCCACAAGTGGTTCTCAGGTTTAGAGGATCAAGTCGTACCATTCACATTATAGCATGCGCCATGTCGTACGGAACGTTCAGGTCATTCTCCCACTTAAAAACAAGGCAATGCATATCAATTCAAAGTTTGGAACTCAAATAAACACGTTAGGTCGTGTTTACCGTAACACATCGCGGATGCAAGTCATGCTGTACAGATATACAAGGTAAAGCTGCATGATTCTAATCCTTTATCACAACATTACATGAGCACACGTGGCAAGGGAGTACCATCAAGTCGTTCCTGCTATGAACTAAATATGCATGTCGCATGAAAGCCACGTGGAGCAAGAAATGAGCATACGTTGGCCAAGAGATGATACAATGGGGTAGATCATGAGGAATTATAGACAACGATGGTCAGCTGGAAATTGTCTCGTAAGGTTCTCATGACCATTAAGCTATAAGAACGACACGAAGACATGCCGTTAAAACTCAAAGCTGCACGTTGTATTCAATTCATGTTCATAACTCATGTCGTTAAGATCAGTTTGAATTTATGCCGTTCATAGCATGTCGCAGGGTACCCAGTTCAAGGCGCAAAAGAAGGTCATGGTGTTCTGGGAAATATGAATCATACTGCAGAGAAGGCATAAAGCAACATATCATTTGAAGGTCCATGCCGTTAAAGAGCAAACAACAGTCATGCGGCTACATTAATCATGTCGCATATATTCAATCCGTTTGTCCAGATCTAAACTTTGACATTGGTGCGGCATGAGGCATGTTGTTGGGAGTACATTAGAACCATGTCGTTTCTCGGATTAAATAATCAATTCGTATGGGCATATAAAGCCGCGTAACCAAGTCATTAAGGCACTTTCGAGCACTCATGTTATGATTATTCAAGCTGACACGTGGATTAAAATATGTCGTTGGCACTTCTACGTTAGACAAAGCAAGATGTCCAGATAACAGCTACAAGGTGCATGATTAAAGGGATGACAGTTGTAAAGTTGTGATACCCAACTGTACACACCTGGAAGTGAATCAAGTATGTCATATACATTATCCAAGTCGCTACCGTTAAGAGCAGGCTATCTTTTATATCATGGCGCAAGCCATTCCAGGCGAGAAGACCACGGCGCAAGCATTCAAGGCATTTCGACCATTCATGGAGAAATGGAGTCATGTCGAAATTAAGTCATGGCGTTTTTCCTATATAATTACAGAATTGCCACTCGGTCTAAAATCACCTATAAATACCCCTCATAATTCATTTGAAAGGAGGACCGAAAATTCATTCCTACAAGGAGACTCCGTCAAATTCAAAGCTCATCTACAACTTCTCTAATGGCTTCTATGGATTCATCAACACTTTTCTAACTTCATGAAGATCAAATCCAAATCAATGATTATGAGAGCTTTCTACAGTTGAATCCAAGCACCTTTAATCTCATTCAAGCTACAAGATGAATCACTCCAACATCATTCAAGGAATCTCATATCTTCTCTAATCCACTCAAAATCCAGATCTAATGCAAAACTCTTACAAAATCATGGAGAAGGATCAAAGCACAAAAAGGATTGAAGATTCATACTTCTTTCACTATTAAGCTAGAGACTCCGTCAACTCTTCACCAAATTCAAGTGAAATTAGATCATAAGGAGAGTTAAAAGGGAGAAACAATTGTAATAAGGGAAAATTCATATGTTGTAAGCTTGAATATCATAATTAGAATTGATTGAAAGTGGACGTAGATTCATAGAGAATCGAACCACTATAAAAATTCCTTTGTCTTCTTACTTGTTTTTTATTCATTTATTTGGTGATTTCGCGGTTCCATGTTCTTACCGAATAGGTGAAGTGTAACTTCTACACCTTTGGTGTTTGATCCCAAATTTGGAGCAAACATTTGGCACCCATCGTGGGGCCGCATTCACACTTCTCTCAATCTTAAGTGCCTACCATTGAAGTTCTTAGCCTACTTCTACCATAGATTCCATAAATCCTTGATCCGGACTAATCGACCAATTCTCTTTCAAATTCAAAAGGTTTCTACCAAAATTAGAAGAGTTGCACGAAGTTATCACCATTCCACGAGCTAATCTTCCGAATATGAATCGATCTTTGGGAAGTGGAGTTGGCATAACTCAAGATCAACTAGATACGGTCGTGGGCGACTTAAATCAACAAATGGCGATTTCAAGCAAAGCTTTAAGGGATAAGCTATATATGTTTCTGGCCACTCAAACAGATCTCATATCTGTAAAAGTTGATTCGAGTGACAAAGCCATAAAAAATGCCTCCGCCATTCCACAAACCAATGACCCGACTATCACTAAAACTGTGGAAGCTAGAATAACTCATGGCAGGTTTAAAGCTATTGACACCGATTCCGATAAGAAAAATGAAACATTGATGGATAAGGTGGAAACTCTCCTTGTTGCTCAAGCCAATCCGGTACCTTGTAAAATTGAAATTGACCTAAATGGAAATGAACCCTCGTTGGTGTTAGACCATAACCGCAATCACGATATAAAGGAAGTTGATGTTCAGTCGAACATTGGAGGTGAAACCGTCATTGAAGATTTCAAAACAGATCTCGAAGTGTTTAAACAAGTCCTGTCAAGGAAAACACACGAAAGCAAGTATGTTTCCCAGAAGGTTGCAAATCCTAATGAAGGGGCATTCCTTCAGACCAGAAGTACAGACCCTCATCTTGCTAGCTGTCATTGCCTACCCGGACAAATGTCAAAGAAAAGGGCTGATGTCGACCTCATGGAACAACATGAAAACAAGGAGTCTATCTCAGGAAACAACATTAAGCTTGCAAGAACCTTTAACAATGTTGTTATGGACACTTCCGTCGCTTCCCAAGCCAACAACCAAACCGTAAACGAAATTCCAAGGGATTATGTAACTACAAAAGACTTCGTTGCTGTTGTGACCAATTTGCACTAGAAAATTGATGCTTCAAATGAGATGTTGCTGAATCAAATACGGGCTCTTGAAGGCACTCAAGCCAGCCTCACAGACCGTGTAGAACAACTTGGTGTGGAAAGGAGCATGTACCTTACTGTTTCAGATTTTCGCATAGAGAACTGTAGTCATCATGATGATAAGGAAAATGAGTCCAAGCGACCTTTTCCCCCTACTTGTCGAGTAAGCCACAAGAAGGATGTCGGAAGGCGTAAAAGAACATATGGAAACAAAGAGGAAAAAGCGAATAAGAGATTTCACTTCTTCAAGTCTAAAGAATTAACTCCACTAAACGATACCTTGGAGAACATCTTCTTTGCCACTAAAGGCGCAGGGTTCTTTCTAGAGCCACCACCAATATTAAAAATCTCAAACAAAGCAGCGACATATGGAAGTTTCTGCCATTATCACAACCAGCCTGGTCATGATACTAATGATTGCAGACATCTAAAAATCTCAATTGAGATGTTAGTTAGGAAGAAAACGCTGCAAAAATATGTCAAGAAATCGAATACGACAAATCCTCTTACAACTCCTCAAAAATGAAGCATATCCGTCAAACGATCAAGCCCAGATGGGAAGTCTCAAACAAGAAACCGTGCGAAGCCAGTGTTTGATACTACGACGAATAGTTCTCATTTAAACAATAAAAGTTGGGGGAAGATGCAAAGTTATGCAAGTTCTCAAGAGTATAGCCCGACGGAAGCAATGATCCCAATGGAATTACAAGCTCCTGTTCATTCAATGATCGCCCGACACTTCCATACCGAAGCTCGGTAAAAGCCGGTGTTGAAATATTTGAGTCTAATCGACAAAGATATGTTATCAGCCAAAAGCATCTAAATGGCACCAACAAACTGTCGTCTTTTGATGAAGTTTCAATATTGGGAATCCGGGATAACGACCGCTTGTGTCAACATTCTACATAAAAACACTGCTTAGTTCTTATGAAAAATTATTATGCTTTCCTTTACAAATATTAATCTCCTATGGTAAAAAAAGGAATTGTAATTGAGTAATTACTATGACGATTTTCATGTAATGAGAAGTTTGCATCTGCTTTACTTTGATTATTCCATTATATCGAAAGTCACTAAAATCAATTTAATACTGCAGGATGCTTACTGGCTCGCGGTCTGATAAATTCTGGCGACCCCTGTTAACATACCCCATTTGGACAACCCAAGTGTTGGGTACCGAGAGCATCATATGAAGTAAACCCGATGATGCGAAGTGCCACTTTACAAATCAAATGGAAAATTTATCTAGAATCAGACGATGAAATGCATAGCAAATGGGCACTATGTCATAAAGCCACATATTTCATGAAAGGGGTACTACTTAAAGTAGGAAGTTGGAAACATCAAATCTCCAACTACAAGTCACTTGCCGAGTTAAGTACCATGCGGTTCAAGGATTGTTTACTTCCTTGTAATTCTACAATTCTGAGTGATATTTATAACACGCCTCGACAATGATGTTCCAAGCGTCGGGTGCAACGAGCATCATTCTGCATGTAAAGTGAAAGTGTAACGCACCATCTGAATGATCGAAAAGGGAAGTCATGTGGTGTACTAAACAAGATCGCCAAAGCCAGGTTTACTCAGCTCGATTGTGACAAATGACGCCTAACGAGCGCTTGTTCCGTTGAAAGTCGACGATACTTCGTGACCCGCAACAACGCTGATCCAAATGCCGAATATACTCAAATATAGAAATAAGAAACATTGCCTTGAAAAAGGAAGGGGTCGCAAAGGGTCAAATAATGAGAAAATGTCGCGGTAATCAAACCAGAGGGTCATAAGTGTCACTGAAAGGGAATCTATACGAAAAATGGTTCCATGGCTAGCATATTAGATTAGCAAAAAGCTTACCAAGGCAAAGCTAAACTATCCTAAGTAGGAAAAGTTAGCATATTGTCCACTCATCGGCTCAGGGAAGTTAAGGCCATGCTTCCAAGCCCACTTTATCGAAGTCCCTACCGATCAGCCGCTAAAGCAATTTCTCTTCCGCCCATATGCTTCGTGAAGATTGTTAAAATAGAATATTGAGCTTAGCCAATATGACATTACTTACTATCCTCGATGACCTATAAATGGGCCGGCTTCAGCCGATTTCATGATATGGATCTGTTTTATAGGCTCGTACTACCTCATCCTTATAACTTAAGAAGAAAGGAAGAAGGAACCATATGAAGCAACCATCTTCTAAAAGAGCTGACGCACATACATAGCCAAATAAAACCTGGTGACCGCCACGGCGCATCCTGACAAGGATAGCTCAAGCATCCATTGCCTAATACTCGAACATCGTCCATATTAAATATGAAGGTGTGAAGTACAAAGCCGCAGATGGGGGGCACCAGAAATTGAGAAATCAAAATGATGTGGCACTCCAACTACAAACAAAATTGTAAGTTTCACCGTAGGGGCACCTTCTTAATTGCAAGGTTCAGGGGCCTAGGTCTAACAAATTACGATGAAAAATTCGATAAATGGACTAGCATTCGCCCTATGAAAGAACGCAACTCTTCAAACTAGAGACCTCCCCAAGGGGAACCCGGTTGATCGTCAATGCCATTACTACATGGCCGGATAGCGATATAAACACAGGGTTTTCAAAGACCTCTTCAGAGGCGTCCGACAAGTTCGACAAGCGTCTGAGTTATTCAGACTCAATGAACAACGGACCAAAGACCTCTTAGGAGGCATCCGACAAGTTCGGCAAGCGTCTGAATTATTCAGACTCAATGAACAATGGACCAAAGACCTCTTCGGAGGCGTACGACAAGTTCGACAAGCGTTTGAATTATTCAGACTCAACGAACAACGGACCAAAGACCTCTCCGGAGGCGTCTGACAAGTTCGACAAGCGTCTGAATTATTCAGACTCAACGAACAATGGACCAAAGACCTCTTCGGAGGCGTCCAACAAGTTCGACAAGCGTCTGAATTATTCAGACTCAATGAACAACGGACCAAAGACCTCTTCGGAGGCATCCGACAAGTGTCTGAATTATTCATACTCAACGAACAACGGACGAAAGACCTCTTCGGAGGCGTCCGACAAGTTCGAAAAGCGTTTGAATTATTCAGACTCAACGAACAATGGACCAAAGACCTCTTCATAGGTGTCCAACAAGTTCGACAAGCGTCTGAATTATTCAGACTCAATGAACAACGGACCAAAGACCTCTTCGGAGGCGTCCGACAAGTTCTACTAGCGTCTGAATTATTCATACTCAACGAACAATGGACCAAATACCTCTTCGGAGGCATCCGACAAGTTCGACAAGCGTTTGAATTATTCAGACTCAATGAACAATGGATCAAAGACCTCTTCGGAGGCGTCCGACAAGTTCTATAAGCGTCTGAATTATTCAGACTCAATGAACAACAGACCAATGACCTCTTCAGAGGTGTCTGACAAGTTCGACAAGCGTCTGAATTATTCAGACTCACCGAACAACGGATCAAAGCCTGTACATTCCACCGAAGGGGCACCTTTTGAACAAGAAGGTTCATGGCCCTGATTCTATAACTGAGATAACTTGTTAAACCAAGCGTCCAGAAAAAAGAGTCAGTGTCTGCCCCGTGGAGTGATACAGCGTCTGTCCATATGCTGGGTCTTCCAAATCCAGTTAGTGACGGATTCAAAAAACCTCTTTGGGGGTGTCTGACCATATGCTGGGTCTTCCAAATCCAGTTAGTGGTGGATTCGAAAACCTCTTCGGGGGTGTCCGATCATAAGTCGGGTCCTCCAAATTCGGTTAGCGACTGACCCAAAAACCTTCTCAAAGGCATCCGACAAATTTTGCAAGTGACTGAATTATTCTGTCACAACGAATAACGGATTTACAAAGACCTCTTCGGAGGCGCGAAAACCAAGACCTCCCTGGGGGCACATATTCAAATTTAGTCTCCGAAGTGTTTGGACTGCCAAATTAGCAAGAAACATAATAGAATATATAAAAACGAAAATTCTTCTCTGTTGAAAGGCATGAGTCAGATTGACTAAACCAGGAGTCCTTGGATCATGAACAAGCCAGGAAGTCCCAAATATGATGGCAAAAGTGCATGACCAAGAGGTTCCAATTATAGTCGGACACGCCTAACCATTAAACTTGTGATGAGCTTTGGCACGGGGGCAACACCACCACATTGAAAAAAATCAATGCTTGGAAAACATACAACAAGCTCGTCACGAAACTGAAGAAACCAAAAGACGTATACTCAGCAAAGAATCAAACATATGGAAATGCACAAGCTAAATTATAGCAAAACAGAAGCATTTCTATATCATCGAATGAGTTGTGTATACAGTCCAGAGGCGAAGGTTGATAATCGCACAATATTCGGTCAAACTAAATCATAAGCAAAAAGCTGCATGAGGCATAAAAGAGCAATCGGTAAAGCTTCAGCTCCTCTTCCTGCATCTCAAAGAACCAATAGAACTGTCAAAAGTTTTCATGATTGACTAGGGGAGTAGCGGTTGGTTGACTTGCGTCCTTAACATAACCTTCTAGACCGTCAATAATTAACTTCCAAGTCTCAGCCAAAGTAATGAAGAAACTACTTTGTAAAAATGGCGAACTGCCTTGTCCCATGATACTGAGTTTTTAAAATCTAAATAAGGTTGCATCAGCATCGGGTTAAGCTTCAGCATAGCTTGGTCAGTAGTTGTTTTTTTTTTTTTTTAAAACCTACTGTCTCTCTTTCTCAAGTTCCATTTATTCTAGCTTTCAAGAAGAGAATTTCTAACTTATGAGAAGTAGTATGTTCCCGCAAACTAGCGTTGACTCATTGCTCCGCAATTATTCTATTCTCAAAAGCTCTTTGAGCTCATTGAGCACATTCAATTTGGTCAATCAACATAACCTTCTTCCGCTTACAAAAGGAAAATCACAACCAAGGGTATAGAAGTATCCGAACATTTTCTCAAATAGGAATCAAACAGGAACTTCCAAGTGGAATTTTCCAATACAACTTCCCCGTCGGAGACCGAGGAATCTAATGCCTTAAGCATAGAGCGAGACACAAAAGAAATTCCTCTAAAAGGAAAAGATTGAGTGCATATAAGTAGCACGTATTCAGAAAGAAATCTTTCTATGATAAAAAGTATCTTGTCCATATTCTATCCATTAGCATCCTTAAAAGATTTAAGCATAAAACCAGCTATTAAAGCCAGGTTCGTGGATATATCAGCATGCTCAGAAGCTCTAAATGAGCCGGTAAAAGCAAAATGATTTCGTCAACAAATTAGAAGCTTCTAGTGTAAGAATTTACATCAAGGAAAATCTGACAAAATCAATATAACTCGATATGCTGACGAAGTCCATTGTGCTGGTTAAACTCAACCTTGGAAATTCAGCTAGGTAACAACGACCAGTTGCAAGCCTCACTAAGAAGAGAAGGTTGAAATATCAGTCAAAATAGATCACAAGAAATCTCTTGTGAAAAATAATTTATTCGGTATGGACAGATATAGAGTCCTTCAACACAAAATCTTCAATCGTATGTAACTCAAAGAACCCGATGGAATTGAAGCTAGTATCCATCAACATTGTCAACATGAGTTATAAGTAAGCTTGAGCAATGACCATGCGCTGGGGCAAACAGATGTGCGGCGAAAATTCAAAGTTTTGTCCAGCCTGGGATGATAAACTCTGTCAAACACAATTGAAAGAAATAAAAAAACTGTAAGGTTGCAATATACAACGGTGCTTCTCGGACTGCGAAAAGGCTGATATAGGCAAATGCAAAAGTAATGCAAGGGCAAATTTAATAATGAGCAACGTTCAAATTCCGAAAACCCAATTCCAAGACTCAAGGTCCACAGGATGAATACCGCAAAAGCATTGTATGAAATGTTGACCTAGCACAACTTATTAAGTGATGCACATAAGCTACTCGATTTACCAAAAATCCTACGGTCATGACCACCCAAGAAGACTGGCTAAGAACACAAGTCAAGCGAACTGGGGCATCACTAATAATTAAACAGGGGAAGCCAAATTTGGAATTACATCAGACAAATGGTCAGGTGCGTACATTTCATAGGTATTGAACCTAATACAGTGATAATTTGAAAGATAATACTTAGAATTCGCAGTCCAAAACTAGGACTGACAAATCTCGAGTATTGTCGCTGAGCAAATTAAGTGTATTATCAGTGTGAACTATATCTACCAAGTCGTAAACTCCTAAATAAAAAGCAGCTTCACATTGATAACACATTCAAGTCTATGAATATTTCTCATGATTTGTCTCCTTTTACTAAATTAACCCGTTGTCGCCTTGAGAAATCGACAAAGAATTTGCTGCCGAATGTGCACAAAAGCTATTCATTACAGCTTCCCTAAAAGGTCGCCTATGCTAAGGGAGATCCTCCGATGAAATTGAGCCAGTGTTACGCCACCATCCATCGAAATAAGACAAAGACAACATGTATCATTACCTTGTTCAGGAGTTATGTACTGAGATTTCTGAGTCCAACCAAATTATTGTGGCATTGCTAAAAGGTGGACAATCACAAATTGCCAAAAGGTCAATGGATAACCAAAAATCGATTCATTAAAAACCCAAAAACTGCACTTGTTTTAACCTTGGAAACCCAAATGAAAGTTTCAGTATAAGCAAAAGCAATCTACTTTCCAGAACGATGACCACAATATCTTGTCCGGTATCCACTCCACACATGGGATTTCATTTTTCAACAAAGTACAAACAGGGAGCAAGGTATGAGGTGTTCAACTCTCGAGACATAGATGTGGATTGTTCAAGTTCTAGAGTGCTCGAGTATAACGTACTTCAAAACAAGCTTCGAGTATCAAATAAGTCAACAATTAGGTCGCTCCACGGCTTAAAGCTCATATTTTTCAATAACTTAAAAGTCTTAAGTCGTTTAAAGGCTTAAAAGCTTAGGCCGCTCAAAGGATAGGTCACTCGACTATTCAAAGGTTAAGGGTGTTGCAACATTTCAAGCTCATAAGACGTTCGGTCATCTCAAGGCCCCATATTGTGAGCCGATCAAATTGTTCAAATCACTCAAAGGCTTGGATTGCCACATAATTGAGGAGTTTGAGTCATTCCGTGATTTAAAAGTTATATTGACAAGTGAGAACTTTAGGGCACTAATGACCTAAAGCGTAAGACGCGATGACGACTTAAGAGCCCCAAACCTGGTAGCGATCTAAAGCTTAAGATCGCGACATCAACCCAAAGCCTCGAGGTGTCTATTAAGCTACAGCTCGGGTGGTGTGTTGACATGAGGGAGTTTAGGACATATAAAAAGCTGCGACCGAATCTCAACACGACAAGCATATGATCACCGGATTTAAAGCAACCAATATCAAAGCACACTGCAGATTCCAAAGTACCTATTGGTATGCAAAGCCATTTTGTGAATCCTTCTACAGCACTGAATGTCCAAAGCCGATTCCAAGCTCACTTCAGCAAATTAGTAACTCGATAAGGCTTGAGGGCATATAAGCTCGATCATGATCTCCAATTTGGACTTTGCAAGTTATCAAAATATCACCCAACTGCATCAAATTGGAAGTATGCAACTTTCAAATATAAACTACAGGTGCTGGTTATGATTCGGGCAGACCTAGTTTCGAACTATTACACAGTGTTCAGACTATGAAAGATCGAACTCGGTCCTATTATCACAAGTCAACACTTTCCAACATTCCAAGCCTCGAGCAGAATCCATGGAGTCGAATCAAACAAAGTTTAGCAAAACAGAAAATAAATCACAAATGCGTATTTCTCGAATGAGAAATATCGTATACTATCATATAAGATATAAAGCGATAATGTTTGAAATCCACAGTCGGCATAGTCGTTTGGTTGATTTCAAGTGTTAACACGAATTCAAATTAGAATGACGTGTTTGTACAAGCAATGTTTGACGGGTTATAAACCGTTGAATAAAATAATTTTGTGCAGACACTTCATTTAATTCAAAATAAAATTCACTATAATTCAGTTTTAATAATTAACTAATCTGTTATTGATGTGGATGGTCAATGACAAAGTATAAGTCCAAAATTGTACAAACACCTGTTTTAATTACAGAACTAGTGGAATGAAGCATATGCATTCAAGACACAGCTTGCCATGGCAAACAAAAACTACAAAAGGATTTCAATGCAAAATTGTGTTCATTTCGAAGCCCGCATTTCCCGCAAGTAAAAAATACAAGCTTCGAGGGGCAAATGTTAACCCCGTTTTTAGAACGCGGTTCACAATGAAGAAGCATTCATGGACAACGACACACCACACAACTGTCTCAAGTCTTTTCCACGGCACGCGTTCCACAATCCTCTGTATGACATGAATATAAGTTGCTGACACGACATTGGACTAAGCTAATTCGACATGAAATACAAGCTTCCCAAACTCATTCAAGTCGTGCTAACGAACTTAGCGGATCTCTTTGTCCCATGTCGGTACGTCCATACTGCAAGTATGAAGGCGCTCCCAGCTCATGTCGCATATGAGGCCAAGGCACAATAGGAGTCAGGCCACAAATAGGTCCATGGCGTCCAGAACATCATGTTTAAATCCGCAAGTGCTAGACCAATCAAAAGAAGCAACGCATATTTAAATATTGATGAGAGATCATAAAGCACGAGCAGATAGGCTACGTACACAAGTTCGTTTAGAAAATGAAGTCATGGCGCTTCAATTAACCATGTCGTTTACAAGGTCATGTCGCTGCTCCCCATGGTGCTTGAGATCCATGTCGTTGGCTCCCTGTGGTTCATATTGTTTGCATCGTGTCAATGATAGCCTTATGAGTCATGTCACAAATATGTGTGCCGCAAGTGGTTCTCAGATTTAGAGGATCAAGTCGTACCATTGACATTAGAGCATGCGCCATGTCGTACGGAACGTTCAGGTCGTTCTCCCACTTAAAAACAAGGCAATGCATATCAATTCAAAGTTTGGAACTCGAATAAACACGTTAGGTCGTGTTTACCATACCACATCGCGGATGCAAGTCATGCTGTACATATATACAAGGTAAAGCTGCATGATTCTAATCCTTCATCACAACATTACATGAGCACACGTGGCAAGGGAGTACCATCAAGTCGTTCCTGCTATGAACTAAATATCCATGTCGCATGAAAGCCACGTGGAGCAAGAAATGAGCATATGTTGGCCAAGAGATGATACAATGGGGTAGATCATGAGGAATTATAGACAACGATGGCCAGCTGGAAATTGTCTCATAAAGTTCTCATGATCATTAAGCTGTAAGAATGACATGAAGACATGCCGTTAAAACTCAAAGCTGCACGTTGTATTCAATTCATGTTCATAACTCATGCCGTTAAGATCAGTTTGAATTTATGTCGTTCAATAGCATGTCGCAGGGTACCCTGTTCAAGGCGCAAAAGTAGGTCATGGCGTTCAGGGAAATATGAATCATACCGCGGAGAAGGCATAAGGCAACATATCATTTGAAGGTCCATGCCGTTAAAGAGCAAACAACAGTCATGCAGCTACATTAATCATGTCGCATATATTCAATCCGTTTGTCCAGATCTAAACTATGACATTGGTGTGACATGAGGCATGCTGTTGGGAGTACATTAGAATCATGTCGTTTCTGGGATTAAATAATCAAGTCGTATGGGCATATGAAGCCGCGTAACCAAGTCGTTAAGGCACTTTCGAGCACTCATGTTATGATTATTCAAGCTGACACGTGGATTAAAATATGTCGTTGGCCCTTCTCCGTTAGAAAAACCAAGATGTCCAGATAACAGCTACAGGGTGCATGATTAAAGGGATGACAGTTGTAAAGTTGTGATACCCATCTGTACACACCTGGAAGTGAATAAAGTATGTCGTATGCATTATCCAAGTCGCTACCGTTAAGAGCAGGCTATTTTTTATATCATGGCGCAAGCCATTCAAGGCGAGAAGACCATGGCGCAACCATTTAAGGCGTTTCGACCATTCATGGCGAAATGGAGTCATGTCGAAATTAAGTCATGGCGTTTTTCCTATATAATTATAGAATTGCCACCTGGTCTAAAATCACCTATAAATACCCCTCATAATTCATTTGAAAGGAGGACCGAAAATTCATTCCTACATGGAGACTTCGTCAAATTCAAAGCTCATCTACAACTTCTCTAATGGCTTCTATGGGTTAATCAACACATTTCTAACTTCATGAGGATCAAATCCAAATCAATGATTATGAGAGCTTTCTACAGTTGAATCTAAGCACCTTTAATCTCATTCAAGCTACAAGATGAATCACTCCAACATCATTCAAGGAATCCCATATCTTCTCTAACCCACTCAAAATCTAGATCTAATGCAAAACTCTTACAAAATCATGGAGAAGGGTCAAAGCATAAAAAGGATTGAAGATTCATACTTCTTTCACTATTAAGCTAGAGACTCCGTCAACTCTTCCCCAAATTACGGTGAAATTAGATCATAAGGAGAGTTAAAAGAGAGAAACCATTGTAATGAGGGAAAATTCATATGTTGTAAGCTTGAATATCATAATGAGAATTGATTGAAAGTGGATGTAGATTCATAGAGAATCGAACCACTATAAAAATTCCTTTGTCTTCTTACTTGTTTTTTATTCATTTATTTGGTGATTTCGCGGTTCCATGTTCTTACCGAATAGGTGAAGTGTAACTTCTACACGTTTGGTGTTTGATCCCAAATTTGGAGCAAACATTCATTATTAGTTTTAATCAACTATTATATGTAATTAAGAAGTATTTATTATAATTTACTATTTATTAATAATTAACGGAAATATTAAAAACATAAAAATAATTTTGACTTTTTATAATAACTATTGGCTAAAAATTATTTATTAGTAATCATTAATTTTAATAAATTATAAATAATGACATATATAAGCTACTGTTTTTAATTATCAATATGTGCATTTTCTCCGACTAAAATAATTTACATTTGCTTCGGTTCTAAAAAAACTTTTGCAAACATTATTATTTGCTTCGATGCATTTGCATCGGTTCTTAAACAACGATGCAGATAATATTATTTGCTTCGATGTATTTGCATCAGTTCTTGAAAGAAGGTGCAAATAACACTATTTGCATCAGTTCCTGGAAA
Source organism: Allium sativum (assembly GCA_030737875.1). Classification (NCBI taxonomy): domain Eukaryota; kingdom Viridiplantae; phylum Streptophyta; class Magnoliopsida; order Asparagales; family Amaryllidaceae; genus Allium; species Allium sativum. The sequence continues at coordinate 747,456,495 of CM060921.1, forward strand.
TTGATGCAAATAATGTTATTTGCATTGGTTGTAAAGACGACCGATGCAAATAATGCTATTTGCTTCTGTTTATTTGCATTAATTGCTCAAAGACCGATGCAAATAACATTATTTGCATCGGTTGTAAGGACAACCGATGTAAATGAGGCAATGCAACAGACAATGTCTATTTATATTATCATAACAATTTTCTTAGGTAGCTTACTATTTAGATTAGAAGCTTTACTTTGCTAATATTTATAACACCACTTTGAACCAAAGGCAAAATTTACATGTAAGAAAAAATAAACAAAAAATTCCACCTGATATGCTCAATCATGAAGGATTTAAAACTTGTGATTTTGCATAAAACAATTAGAAGAATCAACCTAGCGTTAATGCTCTTTTATACAAACCCAGCCCTGAGCGGAAAGAGACTTAAGGAAGCTTTTAGGGAACTAAATTAAAATGTATTTTAAAGGCTCAAAGCTAGAAAGATGGACAAAATGTAGTGTACTTCAGAATTGAGCCTAAGTTGCTCAACTAGTTGCATGCCCTCTTAACTATGAGCCAAATAAACTTTTAACAAGGTAATGATAACATTTATACATCTATAATTTTATTGTTAGGGGGGCCCTTAAAATATGAAGGCCCAAGGTCACCGCCTAGTGGACCAAGTGTGAAGATCGGGTCCGCTCTTATAATATATAATTTGTTTTGTAACAATGATCGTACAAACTCCTCATCTCCAACATGACAAGTATGCATATGAGAATGTACACCACTTACTGCAATAAAATGAGTCATCGGTGTTATGTGTCTACCCACCCATATTTAAGCACCAGTTTTCTAAGTTATTTAGCGACATGAGAATATTTCAATTTCAAACCATCATTCCTATTTTTCACATGTGATACAATCTTAGCATAATATTTACTCATGATATTCCTATCATTGCTTCGTATTGGACATGAAGTTTTGATGAGTTACAAATCATCTTTCATTCAAATGTTGTGAATATCATAAAATAACAATAAATACAAGTTGGATCCAAAATATTTTCTCAAAACTAATGTTTCCTTGTTTTTACAACTTAAGCATATAGTCATTTCGTTTTTTTAAACTTAACCAAATAACAAGATATTAGAGAAAACAACATAATTCATATGAATATTTAAGATAAAAATAATATTAATATCTATTCGGACTACTTTCATTACTGTCTTTTATGGGCATGTAGCTGACATTAACAGTTGTGTAATATATTCATTACCTATTCATTGTACGCATCTTGTTCGGATATTGTGACGGACAATATTATGGAGATATGGACAACTACATTCCATGGATCGTAGTTTCCTTGGTTAAAGATTTGGTTAGTGTTAAGTGATCCAATGCTCAGATCTGCACTGGTTTACAAAGTCGTAGACCTGGGTAAAGCACGTCGGGCGATAGATTTATATTGCTTTGTCAAAATAATTAGTAGATTTCATTGAATCTACACAGAGTCAATAAAGTATGGAGATCGTTGTTAACTAACCTAAAGTAATAGCAGTATAGGCTGATAGTATTTGGTAATTGCTAGGGTAGATAGTTGAGTCAATGTGCAATGGAGATCATCGTTAGCTAATCCAAATTGATAACAATAAAGCTTGGCACGAATACATAATTTATGGCATATATTTTCATGTAGATAACCGAGTCACTATAGATTGGAGATCATCGTTTACTAACCTAGGCTAGTAGCAGTAGAGCTTGATACTATTTGGCAACTGGTGTATATTTTGTGCGAATAGCTGAATGGTTAGTTCGGAATATTACACAGCTTTTGACAAAGGGAAAAAATAATACAAAAATCTACAGTGATAAACAATAAAATACAGTTTGTAAAGATTTTAGTGAAGAGGGCTCTAGTTTTCTTGAATTTATAATGTTCCATATTCTATTATCTTACCCATTAATCTAATGAATAACATTGTATAATTTATATTCATTTATACAAGGATGGAGGGACATTATGGCAGGTGAGGTCATGTGACCTCACCAGAAAACACGACTGAAAAAAGGAAAAAAAAAAAGACTCGGCTACTTTAAATCTTCAGGAAAGGAAAACGCAACAAAAAGAAAAAAGGGAAAACGAAGGAAAATACGAAAGGAAAAAAAGAAAGGGAAAAATCGATCCTTTAGCTATTTTTCCCCAAATCTTCAGAGCGCTTCTTCCCTTCTACGTCACTATTCATTGTTCCTCAGAATCTCCGGTGATGGGTAAATCAACTAACCATAATTTTAATTTCTGCTTTGAATTTAATTTGTTAGGGTTTACTTGAATTGGTTATGCAATCAATTGGGGCTACTAATTTGAACTTGACAAGTGATTTTTATCTCTAAGAAATAGATCAATGATTGCAATTCCTTTCTGATTTTTATCTCTGAGAACCATGGTAGAATAAAGTGGAAGCCAATATTTTATTTGTGGCAGGAATATTCTTGACTAAGTGATCAATTCCTTTCTAGTTTTAGATTGTGGAGTGGTAACAAACTAATGGAAACTAATATTTTATTTGTTATATGCTTCTATCTCAAGCTGGCATATTGGTTTATTTACATTTTTTGCCTGCTAAATGTCACTTGGTAACATTTTTGTTAACTTATTCAATACCATGTCTACTAAATGTCATTTTTGTTAATGTGTTTGTTAATTATTCGATACATTTTTGCTGGCTTTCTTATTAGGTGTTTTTTCATTTATAATTTTCTTTTCATTCAGAGAATTATGCTCTATTTTATTTTGTTTTTCAGATTTTTGAAAAGAAAGCTACAACATTGTGCACATCAGAAGAAGAAATGTAAGTAACTCTACAAGTTATTTTATCTGTTATATTTTACTACAAAAAAAATCCGGAGGCTATCGCTTCTAAACCCCCATCATTTTTCCTATTTATGACCTCACCAACATTTATTTCTGGCTCCACCACTGCATTTATATATCGTAAAATATCCACTTTAATGTTAATTTTAGTTAATTTTGTTTAAATGACTAAATTATATGTTAACCATTTAAAAGCATTATTATCTAGACCGGTCCAAAAGACAGTCTATCAATCCCTCGGGCATGACGAGGGAAACAAATTAATTTGTTGAGTACAATGTAAATAAAACAATGTTACGTTGGAAATATGTGATTTTCTTTTGGAAAATTAATTTATTGAGTGTAACGATCCAAGATTTTCAGCATTTTAATATATGGAATTTATTTGAATTTTTCTGAATATAAATAATTTTATTCTATAAAAACTTATTTTAAGGATATTTTTAAGTACTGCTACTATTATCTAATTTTGATTTTAGTATAAAAATGCTATTTGTATAGTGCGTAGGATTTTTACTAGTATATTTTGAGTGTTTAAAATTTATATTTAAAAGATATAATGATTTTTTTATATTTTTATAAGTAATATTATTTGTATATAAGTGTTTATATGGTTTTATGTGTAAATTGTGTAATACAAACTTATTTCAAAGGTTATATTTAATATTATGAGAAATTATAATATATATTGATATATTTAAAAGGATTGTTATATTAATTTAAGAATATATTTAATGTATATGAATATTTGTTAAGTAATGATACTATTTAAATTTGATAACATATAATGACGTAAACATAATTTGTAAAGGATGATTTATTTTAAAAAAAAAATCTTATTTTATAACATGATATTTTTTAGAAGTTTAAAATCTTATTTTATAGTGATATTTAAATTTCGAAAATATAAGCCTTTATAAAAATTATAAACATTTGATTTCTATTTTAACTATTTTGTAAAAATTGATTATAAGTTATATTGTTTTAAGATCTAACATTTATATAATTTTATACATTTTATAAGAATTATTTTGAATAAATTACAAAAATTATATTTTCATATGAAGTGGAGTATCATTTTGTATTGTAGTTACACTTATATGTATGGAGAGATGTGTTACATATATATATATATATATATATGTGTGTGTGTGTGTGTGTGTGTGTGTGTGTGTGTGTGTTGCAATGTTGTTATTTTCATTAAATAATTAAATAGTTAATATTTGGTAACCATGCAAGTAATGAACTTATAAAACACGAAGTGTTCATATAGGTGGAATGATGCGCGTAGCAGACAATTCAATATGGATAATTGTGCTTGAATTAATAGACAAAATTACCCTTAAAACCATTCTATAAAGGACCGCATGCACCAATCTATTTCTTCTGCACCATATTTTCTCATCAGCTCCACCATGAATTTCTTCTTGCTCCCAACAATTTGCTCCGCAACAGTTCTGCACCGCTCCTCTTTCCCAAACTCTACCGTCCACTTCTGCATATGACCGCCACCTCAACCATAACCTTCGTTTGAATTAATAGACAATTCAAACTCTACCGCTCCCCTTCGTTTCCCCTCACAGTCCAGCAACAGCTTCCCCTTTTGATAGTTTGGCTTCCCTGTCCTATACAGGCACCATCGCCATACTTCCTCTGCTTGCCACCTACCTGACGCCGTCGCACCCGCGGACCCTCTGGCATACCAACGGCAACAACCCATTCCACACTCTCTCTCCTCTCCCTTCTTAAATTGCATCTCCTCCTAACAGCTGCTATCTTAAGTGGCTCGCCCGTTTGTGTTAGTATTCAAACCCTTCATTGCATATGTTTAATGTGCAACAACTATTTAGTGTGAAATGGAGAAAGGCATGCATGGTCAATGATGGTAGGTTTGTAGTGATGTAAGCAATGATGTATAATTAAGTTTTTTTTGCCTATAAAAGGGCATCTTATATGTATTCACAAAACACACCAAAGTGAAACAAAGCAACAAGAAAGAAAAAGAAAAGAGCTGAAGCTCTAGAGTGATAAAGAGAAGTTTGTCTCTTATTTGTGAGAAAAGAAAGTAGTAGTTTTTGTATTTGTATGAAATAAAAGAGAGAGTTTGTGTGTTTGATTCACATAAAACATTAGTGTTTGCTACAAGGCTCATGCACGTTTCCAACAAGTGGTATCAGAGCGAAGGTTCCGTTCGTGGAAAATGGCAAATATGATGCAACAACAAATCCCAAAGTTGACGGCTACAAATTATGGGAACTGGAGTATCCAAATGAAGGTGTTACTCGGTTCTTACGATAATTGGGATATTGTCGAAAAAGGGTACATCGAACCCGTAAATGCAACTGCTGAAGCACGTTTATCCAATGACAAGAAGAGGGCGTTGAAAGAATCCCAAAAAAAAGACAAGAAAGCTTTGTTCATGATTTTTCAAGGGGTTGACGAATCGACCTTCGAAAAAATCTCGGAAGCAAAAACATCAAAAGATGCGTGGGAGATTCTGCAGAAATAATGCCAAGGAGCTGAGAAAGTAAAAAAGGTACGGCTCCAAGTACTACGTGGCGAGTTTGAAAATATAAAAATGAAAAGTCCGGAAAGCATCAATGAATATGTTACACGTTTAAAAACGGTGACAAATGAAATGAAAAGAAACGGCGAAAGTCTCGATGATGTTCGAGTGATGGAAAAGCTTCTACGTTCGTTAACAAGAAAATTTGATTATGTTGTTACATCAATCGAAGAGTCAAAAGATTTGTCCACAATCTCGATTGACGAGCTTGTTGGTTCGCTTCAAGCGCATGAGCAACAGATGAACCAGTACGATGATACAAATCATTTAGAGAAGGCTTTTCAAAGTAAGATATCCATAAGTGACAGTTCAAACAGTAGCAGTTATGCTCGTGGAAGAGGTGGCTATAGAGGTGGCTACCAAGGCGGACGTGGACGTGGAAGGCAACCTTTTAACAGAGGTCAAAATACTGAAGGCTATCAACAATCTGGTCGCGGTCAAAATTTCAGAGGCCGAGGAAGAGGCATATTTCAACAACGAGGTGACAGGTCTCATTTACAATGTTATAATTGCAATAAATATGGTCACTTCAGTTACGAATGTAGATCTCCAAAAGTAGAAGAAAGAAGCCATTTTGCTGCAGCAGAAGAAGACAAAGATGTAGGAACTGCTATGTTCCTCACTTACAAAGGAGAAGAAGAAGGCAAGAAGAATGTTTGGTATCTTGATTCAGGCGCTAGCAATCATATGACTGGCCACAAAGATTTATTTACGGAGATAGACGACACTATCAAAGGAGAAGTAACATTCGGCGATTCTTCAAAGTTTCCAGTCAAAGGGAAAGGTACAATTACGATTGTGTCAAAGAATGATGAGAAAAAAATACATAAATGATGTTTATTATATTCCTGCTTTGAAAACCAATATCATCAGTCTTGATCAACTAGTAGAGAAAGGATATAATATACAGATGCAGGACAATTCTCTCATTATCAGAAATCAAGTTCAAGAGTTGATCGCCAATGTGGAGATGTCAAAGAATCGTCTATTCACACTTGATACGCAGACGAAAGTGGAAAAATGCTTGAAGTCGGTTATTAAAAATGATTCATGGTTATGGCATCTGAGATTTGGTCATCTTGGATTTACTGGCTTAAACTTATTATCAAGGACAAAGATGGTGGATGGTTTGCCAGAAATCAATGAACCAAATCAACTATGTGATGCTTGCATCAGAGGAAATCAACACAGACAAAGTTTTCCTGTTGGAAAATCATGGAGAGCTAGGAGGCCACTAGAGATTGTTCACACTGACATAGCTGTTCCATTTGATATTACATCACTTGGCGGGAGCAGGTATTACCTAACATTTATTGATGACTTTAGCAGAAAAAGTTGGGTATATATTCTGAAAGAAAAAGCAGAGGCTCTTGATAAATTCAAGGAGTTCAAAGCAATGGCAGAAAAGCAAAGTGGAAATTATGTGAAGATACTTAGATCAGACAGAGGAGGCGAGTATACTTCAAACTTGTTTAAACAATTTTGTAGGACACATAGAATCAATCACCAGTTGATAGCAGCATATACTCCACAACAAAATGGCGTTGCTGAAAGAAAGAATCGCACTATTCTTGACATGGCGAGAAGTATGGTAAAGGAAAAACACATGCCAAGAAGTTTTTGGGCTGAAGCTGTACTATGCGCTGTTTATTTGTTGAATCGCTGTCCAACAAAAAGTGTCTGAAACAGAACTCCAAATGAAGCATGGAGTGGTAGTAAACCATCAGTTGGACATCTCCGGATTTTCGGATGTATTGCATATGCACATGTTCCCGATCAGAAAAGAAAGAAGCTGGATGACAAAGAAGAGAAATGTATTTTTACCGGATATGACAAAAGAAGCAAGGCCTACAGACTTTATAACCCACTCACAAAGAAATTAATCATTTCTCGAGATGTTGAATTTGAAGAATCAGATTACTGGAGATGGAGCGTGGAAGAAAGAAAAATTGCAGGTCTACTCTTTAATGATGATGATAATGACGACGATGACGCTGATATAGACGGTGATGGAAATAATGATCAGACTCCTCCAGAAAGCCCTAATCAACAAACTCCTGCTTTAATGCCATCAAGTTCAAGAAGCAGCAATAGTTCAGAGGAAGTACCGAGAAGAATGCGGAGTCTGGATAATATCTATGAGGCAACAAGTCTGGTACAAACAACTTTTGATTACTCATTATTTTGTTTAATGGCTGAATGTGATCCAGTGACATTTGAGGAAGCTAGTGAAGAAAAGAAATGGAACAAAGCCATGGATAAAGAAATTGGTGCAATAAAAAAGAATGACACTTGGGAGCTCACATATCTTCCAGAAGGACACAAAGCAATTGGTGTCAAATGGGTCTACAAGACAAAGACTAATCAAGATGGAGAAGTGGAAAAGTACAAGGCAAGGCTACTGGCTAAAGGCTACAAACAGAGATACGGAATTGATTATGATGAGGTATTTGCTCCAGTTGCAAGAGTTGATACCATAAGACTTTTAACAGCACTTGCAGCACAGAATCAGTGGAAGATTTATCAGATGGATGTAAAGTCAGCATTCTTAAATGGCTATCTCGAAGAAGAAGTCTACATTGAGAAACCTTCTGGATATATTCAGAAAGGCCAGGAAAACAAAGTCTACAAACTGAAGAAAGCTTTATATGGTTTAAAGCAAGCTCCACGAGCATGGAACACAAGGTTTGATGAATACTTTCAGAAAAATGGTTTTGTCAAGAGTCCATACGAGCATGCACTCTACACAAAAACAAATTCAGGGGGAGATATTATGATCGTGTGCTTGTACGTGGATGACATGATCTTCACTGGAAACAACCCTGGTATGTTTGATGATTTTAAGAAAGTTATGACTAACGAATTTGAGATGACATATATTGGTAAAATGTCGTACTTTCTTGGAGTCGAAGTCAGGCAAAACAGAGATGGGATTTTTATGTCACAGAAAAAATACGCAGAGTAGATTTATAGCAAATTCAGAATGGAAAAATGCAAACCAGTGAGCACACCAGCAGATGCAAGTATAAAGCTGAGAATTGATTCAACTAGAGAAATTGTAAATCCGACGTTGTTCAAAAGTTTGGTTGGAAGTTTAAGGTATCTAACTTTCACTCGTCCCGATATTATGTATGCGGTTGGATTGGTTAGTAGGTACATGGAGAAGCCAAAGCAAGATCATTTCATGGAAGCTAAAAGAATTTTGCGCTATGTAAAAGGTACACTTGATCATAGGCTGTTTTACACCCATTCACAAAATTCAAAATTAGTTGGCTACTCAGACAGTGATTATGGCGGTGATTTGGATGATGGGAAAAGCACTTCAGGATATGCTTTTCATATCGGTTCGGCGATATTTTCGTGGTCATCAAAGAAGCAACAGACAGTTGCTCTATCGACATGTGAAGCGGAGTATATTGCAGCTGCAGCAACAACATGTCAAGCTATGTGGCTAGGCTACATATTGGGCGAGCTAAATCTTGCAAAGGATGATCCAGTTACTATTTACGTGGATAATAAATCCGCTATTTCACTTGCGAAGAATCCCATGTCACATAGTCGAAGCAAGCATATCAATATTAAGTATCATTTTATTCGAGAACAAGTGAACGAAAAAACTGTGGAGCTGGTGCACTGCAAAACTGAAGAAAATTTAGCGGATATTTTCACAAAGCCATTGAAGCCGGATGTATTTCAAAAAATGAAAATCAAGCTCGGAATGCGAATTCGGGTTTGAGGGGGAGTGTTAGAATTCAAACCCTTCATTGCATATGTTTAATGTGCAACAACTATTTAGTGTGAAATGGAGAAAGGCATGCATGGTCAATGATGGTAGGTTTGTAGTGATGTAAGCAATGATGTATAAGTAAGTTTTTTTTGCCTATAAAAGGGCATCTCATATGTATTCACAAAACACACCAAAGTGAAACAAAGCAACAAGAGAGAAAAAGAAAAGAGCTGAAGCTCTAGAGTGATATAGAGAAGTTTGTCTCTTATTTGGGAGAAAAGAAAGTAGTAGTTTTTGTATTTGTATGAAATAAAAGAGAGAGTTTGTGTGTTTGATTCACATAAAACATTAGTGTTTGCTACACGGCTCATACACGTTTCCAACAGTTTGGACCACCACCGGCTACCGTTCCCTCGCCTCCATCCGCCTCATGACAATAGTCCGCCGACAGTCTCCACCAGCACCCGCACATATTCCTCCTTGAAGCCACACTTCCTTTTCCTAAGCACAGCTACCCATCAGCCTTCCTCCGCTAGCCATAGTTTTTTAAAATACATCATGTAAAAGAAATACTTCTAAGCTCATGCAATCATTTTTACTCCTCCAAATAGTCCACGTTAACAACAGTTAGCACACTCCGACCACACAGTCCGCCCAGTTCTCCTCTACCTTTCGCTTGTCCATTCGCCTTAGCCTCCATTAAGAAAATACAAAGTGACGTACGGTGTATTTAATATATACATATATACGTTGTTTAGCTGCAAAGAAGACGGTGTGCACTTGTTGATTTCAACGTTCGTAAGCTGATACGTAATTGATACTGGGTTCGTCAGTGAAATTCGGAAGCACGAAGGTGAGATTTCTAATCTAAATTTATTTCTAAATTAGTCATTACGTTTAGTTATAATCATTGTAAATTATAATTAATAATTAGTTAATAATCATGAATTGTTATGAATGATTGTTATTGGTTGTTCGATGGATGTTTATACAGTTAAAAACACCGTAAACACAAAGCATCATGGACTGTAAGGCTCTGCGCACAGTTAATTGATTATTTTAATTGTTGTGGTTGTGATGGATGAATTTGTGCTTGTCTGTTTGGTTAAATTATTTGGTTAATTCGTATTGCCTGAATTCACACATATACCGCCGCTATAGGGAAATCGTTTTAAATTATTCTTCTACTTAAATGAAATTTGATTATTAAAATAAAGTTGAGAATGTAATTTTAAATTTTATTTTAAAACTGTTTAGAAATCGAAACTGAGCAAATGTCATTGGTATAAGTTGAAATGGTTTTTGAAACAATTCCGGTCGCTAATGGGTCATTTAAACATTGAATTAGGTTTTGAAAATTTGAACGAAGAGCGTTTGGGAAAATGTATACAACATTGATTTTGTGCATACCACTTCAACGGTTATTTGTAAAAGATTGACCGAGTATTATATATTATAATTTCAATTTAATTTGAAATGAAAATTAGAATTTAAATGATGATCTTTGGAATAATTATTTTTGGAAAAATAATTGATCAAGTTTTGGAAATTTTATCTTTAAATGTTCAATTTAATGTAATATGAAGAATTTGAAAAGGGAAATGGAATATTTGATTTCATGCGAATTATCCTTTCCATAAGGGATTTGGAAAAATAATCGAATTAGTTTAAATAAAATATTATTGTTATTCAATTCAATTTGAAATGAGAATTTGGAATTTTAAAACGATTTGGACTAAAATGGGAATATGAAAATATAATGTCGGGAAAAAGGTATTTGGAATACGGTTTTAATTTGAGTTATGGGAACATAATTTATGTCAAAAAAGAAAAGAATTGGACGATTTTTATTTAAAAACGTTATATAACGTGAATCAAACGCGTCGTGTAGCGACAATTCGTTAATATCGATTTCAAATTTCAATCATTATAACATGAATGTTTTAGGTCAGATTGACGTGAAATGAAAAATGACGGATTTCTATTAATGATGAGTTTTGAGTAGAAAAGAAATTTTCAAATTCCATCGTATGGTTTTCAAGTTATGTTTAAATTAAAATTTGAAAAAGTCGTTATACGTGCAGTTCGGCGACCATAATGGGAAAATCGTATAAAATGGACTTATACAAATTATTTAAAAATCCAAAGAAATAAGATAAATCATATTTTATTATTTTAAAGTGAATTGAGTTAGAATATGTGAAATTGGAATGATTTTGGATCCATTTTGTTAATAACCATTTCACAGCGTTTTCCATAACGTTTTAGCGTTATTATATCATTTATTTGAAAATAACTGGAATTTTAAAGATTATAAAACATGAACTATTTCCGAAAAAGGATTTGTTTTAAAAGAGTTTAGAATATATAGTATGAAATTTATTTAAATTATAAATAAGACATAGGAAGTTTGAATTAAAATGGAATGAGTATGGATAGAGTTAGTCTTCGGGTATTCGATATGGAATTCTAGGAGCGGACGAATACTATCAGAAATATTAGAACATGTTCATATCTAGATTCAAATAGTGTTTTCCCGAGTTTGTGAGTCAATATCGAATATAAGTCGACTAAATTCTATTTAAACTTATATTGGAAAATATTAATCATTTGAATTGTCATAAATGGAAATTCAAATCCAAAGAAAGATTTGAAAGTTTCGGGACAACGACAAATAAATGAATTTCGTTTGAAATATAAAGTGGGAAATGAATATTGAATGTCAAGAAAAAGAGTTGATAACGGTGTTTTCAAGAATTGAACAAATCCAACCTTAATTCAAAGAAAAGTGGCAATATTTGGAAAGGAAATTTGAATTAAGATACTTGTATAGTCCATAGCTATTATTTTTAAAATTCACTTATTACTTGGAATGTCCGGGATCAAATATATGTTCGAAAACCATTCCAAGTAACAATAAGACGTTACTAAGAAATGACAGACTTGGAATCGATAAATGAAGACCAAGAATATTTAGATTATTTGGATTGATTGCTGATACCTCGAATCAGGCCATACACCTAATGCGAGGTTATAAGTAGCTTGAGGTCTAAATATATTTGGTGATTCTCTGTTTGTTGTTCCATTCAGACCTAGAACGGACATGTATGGAGCGTGTGTCTGACATTGAAATTGACTGCGTAGCACTGATTTCCATTAATATATATCGGATTTGTGGCAATATAATTTTCTTGTCTTTAAGTCATATGAACATAGAGGGTATGCATTCATAGAAATCGGTGATATGTCGTGAATTGTCAATGTGGCATACTCGAGTTATGAAATGAGCTAGTGATGACCAAAGCATGGCTATTAAAGCGTAGCTTTATGTATATCGTGACCTCGACGAACCTCACACCTCCAAGTGATGGTGAACTGGCGGTTAGGTTGTATCCATAATCGCTAGTGAAAATCGAAAGCTTCGGCGGTAGATCTACTTCGAAACCTGAGGGAATAAAGTATATATGGTATCCGATGTCCGGATGTTAACCGAGATATATACTTTCGCGTTATGTATTCGGTGTCCGTTGTCTGGATGTTCACGGGGAGATACTTAGCTTCGTGTCCTCGATTGATCTTTCATGCCAGGAACCATCTTGTTGGAAAATCCAATAACCAATACAAGCCATTCGATTTGTTTGTAAACTATATATGTGGGCATAATTACTATGCTAGCTAAGATTTATATATTTATTTGTGAAATGGTTTCAACACTGTTCACTGATTATAATATTAAAAGATGAGTTTTACGTATGAAAGCATTTTGGTATTCATAAAATAAAACTCACCCATCTGGTGTGCGCTTGCACTATTTGATGTTGGACGAGCATATGATAGATTCATTTTTGTAAAGTCATTGCGAATTTTGATGCACAGTTATTCACATGGAGTAAATCGTTTCCGCATTAGCAGAACGGTCCGGTGAATTTCCCAACTTTAAAAAAATCCTAAGTAAAAACTGTTTTTCGAATTCTCACACCAGTCCCATGACTGACCTAGAGTTTATTGTTTCCACACCTAAACTCTGGATGCCCATAATTTTGCATGGCAGCTAGAATTTTAGTTTGCAGGTTCAGATTTTAGAGCTGGATTCAGATTTGAGTCTAGAATTATGATTTGGGTGTTTCTTGTTGCGCTGGAGAGTTTATTTCCACTAAGCATACATGGTACACTGATATTCCTTGTAATTTCTGATGTAATCAATAAAATGAAATAAAAGTTCTGTTATTTTTGTGCAAATATGTTGGTACCCATAACCGTCCATCTTTGTGAATGATTTAAGTTGGTTTCATTACTGGTGAGAATCAGTCAAAAAGGTGGACCATTACATGTGGTATCAGAGCTTTGGTCTATACAAAGCTACGGGGTACGATATATTTGAATAAGGATAAGATTCATCATAGTTATAATATCTCATTAGAGATAGGGTTAGAAATACCTTAGAATGATATTCTGGAGTATTATGTTAAGAGAGCATATTTTGGAATCTATATAAATCACTTTAAAACTAAGTAAATCATTTGAAAAGTGTGATTATTTTGAAATATAATTTACGATAAGGGTTTTGAGTTTATTATTGATGTCAAGATTGGAATGTTAAGTATGTACGGATTTTGAATATATATGCCTTGCAAACTTATATACAAAGTCCAATTTGTACTAGATAGATATAAAATCAAACTCTAGTCGCTCGGGTAAGATTCTGGTGATTGATGCATCATCATCAGATATTTAATTTCGAGTTTCGAAAGTGGGATGAATATATGATTCCAAGTGAGATGTCAAGAAGTACTTAAAACCATTAGATAAACAATTGAAAATGTTTTAATAAATTCAAGTAAAGCATTTTGATAAATTAATATGAATTGGAATAGATAAGAAAATATCAAATAAGTAACGTATTCCTTTTTTGTAGAGTATAAATTAAATTCGCAGATAAATTATGATGTAATAAAAATAATGAATGCTTGAAGACAAATTCTACCTCATCGCTCGTTGGTGGGTTTGTTGCCCTTGATTCGCTGTTATCTTTTGCTTATCATCTATTCGGTCTCTCCGTGCTTGAAATCTTGAAACTGTGAATTTCTTGAACCCTCCCTTTTCTTAGTTTCGACAAATCTATGGATAAGTGGAGTAATAGCATAGTTTTAGGTTAGAAATAGGCATTTTGAATTATCTCTTACTTTGGATTTGTACTAAGTACAAATGAATTTCAAAAATGTTGAATTTATCCAATATGCTATTTTGCAAAATAATTTGAAATTTATTTTCATGAAAACATAATATGGTTTATAAATTAAAATGGTTTATAATGCCTATGATTTGGAAATTTGTAAAGTAAAAATTGTACACTACTGGTTTTAAGTTAAATTATATTGTTAAGTGAAAATTCTGATTTCCAAATAGTGAAACGAGCAGATTTCCAAGTTATTTGGATGTAAAGTTCGACGACTTGAAATACCGAGATTTTGAAGTATAATTTGAAAATATTTGTAAAATACTGATGCAAAATGGGTTATAACTTCGGGATATGAAATAATATGGTTTAGTACTAAGACTCGAGTAACCCGTGACTAAAGAAAGGTATGATGTGGGTGTAAACACTAGGTTGATGTTCTCCTTTGGGGTCCTAAGAGACATCATTTACTTATATCGATATGTACGTAGGTCGTGCCTAGTGGCCTTGTCATTGGGAGAAACCTCTCGATTTGGGACAAAAATATGGTTCTGACATTTTATCGTGAAATATTTGAAATTTTCGAAATAATTTTCAGTTTTAAGATCCGAAGCAAGTATGATTTGATATAAAAAGGAAAATATAGAATTTCAAATAATTTGAAAATAAACTAGGATTTTGAGTTGAAGAAGTTATTTCATACTTTGATTCTCAAATTTATATCCTATCGTTTGTTTATTTAAAACTAGATTCGATATTGGTAAATAATTTAAATTTGTATGGGTTTAACAATCTCTCCTTTTTGTGGACGAAAAGTTTTAAGGGGGGGAAGATTGTAACGATCCAATATTTTCAACGTTTTAATATATGGAATTTATTTGAATTTTTCTGAATATAAATAATTTTATTCTACAAAAACTTATTTTAAGGATATTTTTAAGTACTACTACTATTATCTAATTTTGATTTTAGTATAAAAATGTTATTTATATAGTATATAGAATTTTTACTAGAATCTTTTGAGTGTTTAAAATTTATATTTAAAAGATATAATGATTTTTTTATGTTTTTGTAAGTAATTTTATTTTTATATGAGTGTTTATATGATTTTATGTATAAATTGTGTAACACAAACTTATTTTAAAGGTTATATATAATATTTTGAGAAATGATAATATATATTGATATATTTAAAAGGATTGTTATATTTTATTTATGACTATATTTAATGTATATGAATATTTGTTAAGTAATGATACTATGTAAATTTGATGACATATAATGACATTAATATATTTCGTAAAGAATGATTTATTTTTAAAAATTATTATTTTATAACATGTGATTTCGTAAAAGTTTAAAATCTTATTTTATAATGATATTTAAATTTCGAAAATATAAACCTTTATAAAAATTATAAACATTTGATTTTTATTTTAACTATTTTGTAAAAATTGATTATAAGTTATACTATTTTAACATCTAACATTTACATAATTTTATACATTTTATAAGAATTATTTTGAATAAATTATAAAAATTATGTTTCCATATGAAGTGTAGTATCATTTTATATTGTAGTTACACTTATATGCATGGAGAAATGGTTATATATATATATATATATATATATATATATATATATATATATATATATATATATATGTGTGTGTGTGTGTGTGTGTGTGTGTGTGTGTGTGTGTGTGTGTGTGTGTGTGTGTTTTACAATGTTGTTACTATAAATTAGATTTTATTAAATAATTAAATGGTTAATATTTGGCAACCATGCAAGTAATGAAGCTTATAAAGCACAAGTGTTCATATAGGTGGAATGATGCATGTAGTAGACAATTCAATATGGACAGTGTCCTTCAAATAATAGACAAAATTACCCTTAAAACCATTCTATAAAGAACCGCATGCACCAATTTATTTCTTCCGCACCATATTTTCTCATCAGCTCCACCATGAATTTCTTCTTCCTCCCAATAATTTGATCCGTAACAGTTCTGCACCGCTCCTCTTTCCCAAACTCTACTGTCCACTTCTACATACCGCCAACACCTCAACCATATCCTCCATCTGTCCGACGCCATTTCCCCGTCCTCTCTCCCCCCTTCGTTTCCCTCTCATAGTCCAGCAACAAATCCCTCTTTTGACAGTTTGGCTTCCCTCTCCTGTACAGGCACCACCTCCCTATGTCCTCCGCTTGCCACCTGCCTGACGCCGTCGCACCCGAGCACCTGCCAATCCTCTGACGTACCAAAGGCAGCAACCCAGTCCACACACTCTCTCCTCTCCCTTCTTAAACTGCATCTCCTCCTAACAGCTGCTGCCTAAAGTAGCTCGCCCGTTTGGACCACCACCGGCTTCCGTTCCCTTGCCTCTACCCGACTCACGCTAACAGTCTGCCGACAGTCTCCACCAGCAGCCACATTTCTTCCTCTTCGAAGCCACACTTCCTCTTCCTAAGCACGGCTACCCATCAGCCTTCTTCCGCCAGCCGCAATTTCCTTCAAATACATCGCATAAAAGAAATACTTCCATGCTCACACAAGCGTTTTTACTCCTCCAAATATTCCACGTTAACAACGGTTAGCACACTCCGACCACACACTGCTCCCAGTCCTCTACCGTTCGCGTGTCTATTCGCCTTAGCCTCCTTTAAGAAAATACATAGTGAAGTACAGTGCATGTAATATATATACATTGTTTAGTTACGAAGAAGATGGTGTGCGCTTGTTGATTTCAACGTTCGTAAGCTGATACGTAATTGATACCGGGTTCGTCAGTGAAATTCGAAAGCATGCAGGTGAGAGTTCTAATTTAAATTTATTTTTAAATTAGTCATTACGGTTAATTATAATTAGTGCTAATTATAATTAACAACTAGTTAATAATCATGAATTTTAATGAATGATTGTTATTGGTTGTTCAATGGATGTTTATGCAGTTAAAAACACGGTAAACACAAAGCGTTATGGACTGTAACACTTTATGCACTGTTAATTGATTATTTATATTGTTGTGGTTGTAATGGATGAATTTGTGCTTGTCTATTCGGTTAAATTATTTGGTTAATTCGTATTGCCTGAATTCACACATATACCGTAGCTATAGGGGGGATCGTTTTAAATTCTTCTTCTATTTAAATGAAATTTAATTATTAAAATAAAGTTGAGAATGTAGTTTTAAATTTTATTTTAAAACTGTTTGGAAATCAAAATTGAGCAAATGTCATTGGTATATGTTTGAAATGGTTTTTGAAACAATTCCTATCGCTAATGGGTCATTAGACATTGAATTGGGTTTTGAAAATTTAATCGAAGAATGATTAGGAAAATGTATACAACATTGACTTTGTGCATACTACTTCAACGGTTATTTGTAAGTGATTAACTGGTTTTATATATTATCATTTCAATTTAATCTGAAATGAAAATTAGAATTTAAATGATGATGATTGGAATAATTATTTTGGGAAAAATGATTGAACAAGTTTTGGAAATTTTATCATTAAATTTATGTAATATTAAGAATTTGAAAAGGGAAATGGAATATTTGACTTCATGTGAATTATAGTTTCCATAAAGGACTTAGAAAAATATTCGAACGAGTTTTAAATAAAATATTATTGTTATTTAATTCGATTTGAAATGAGAATTTGGAATTTTAAAATGATTTGGACTAAAATGGGAATATGAAAGATAATGTCAGGAAAAATGGATTTGGAATATGGTTTTAATCTGAGTTATGGGAATGTAATTTATTTCTAAAAAGAAAAGAATTGAATGATTTTTATTTTGAAACGTTATATAACGTGAATCGAACGCGTCGCGTAGTGACAATTCGTTAATATCAATTTCAAATTTCAATCGTTATAACTTGAACGTTTTCAGTCGGATTGACGTGAAACGAAAAGTTACGGATTTCTATTAATGATGAGTTTTGAATAGAACGGAAATTTTCAAATTCCATCGTATGGTTTTCAAGTTATGTTTAAATTAAAATTTGTAAAAGTCGTTATACGTGCAGTTCGGCGACCATAATGAAAAATCGAATAAAAAGGACTTATACGAATTATTTTAAAATGCAGAAAAATATGATAAATCATACTTTATTATTTTAAAGTGATTTGAGTTAGAATATGTGAAATTGGTATGATTTTTGATCTATTTGGTTAATTTCACAGCGTTTTCCATGACGCTTTTAACGTTATTATATCATTTCTTTGGAAATACTTGAATTTTTGTAGATTATAAAACATGAACAATTATGGGAAAAGGATTTGTTTTAAAAGAGTTTAGAATATATGGTATGAAATTTATTTGAAATATAAGTAAGATATGGGAAGTTTGAATTAAAATGTAATGAGTTTAGATAGAGTTAGGCTTCGAATATTCATATGGAATTCCAGGAGTGAACAAATACAATCAGAAATATTATAACATGTTCATATCCAGATTCAGATTGTGTTTTCCCGAGTTTGTGAATTAATATCAAATATAAGTCGACTAAATTCTATTTAAATTTATATTTGAAAATGTTAATTATTTGAATTGTCATAAATGGAAATTCAAATCCAAATAAAGATTTGAAAGTTTTGGGATAATGACAAATAAATGAGTTTTGTTTGAAATATAAACTGGGAAATGAATATTGAACGTCAAGAAAAAAAGAGATGATAACGGGGTTTCAGGAATTAAACAAATGCAACCTTAATTCAAAGTAAAGTTAAAATATTTGGGAAGGAGATTTGAATTAAGAAACTTGTATAGTCCGTAGCGATTATTTTTAAAATACGATTATTACTTGGAAAGTCCGGGATCGAATATATGTTCGAAAACCATTCCAAGTAATAATACGACGTTATAAAGAAATGAAAGACTTGGAATCGATAAATGAAGAACAAGAATATTCAAATTATTTGGATTGATTGCTAATGTCTCGAATCGGGTCGTACACTCAATGCGAGGTTATAAGTAGCATGAGGTCTAAATATATTTGGAGATTCTCGGGTTGTTGTTCTGTAACAACCCGTATTTTCAATAACCTGTTATAACATAAATGGAGGCAGAATTAAACTGTAAAATCTGAATCAAGGGAAACAGGCTATGCCATTGCGTTCGTCTCGGAAAAATACGCGAAATAGAGTCCGAGTTTTCGAAAATCGGAGTCCGTATGACCAAGATATAGCCTCGCGAAGTTTCACGAAAAATTCCCAAATTAAAGTATACTTAATTAAGTCAAATGGGTTGCGCAGAGAAATATATATATATTGATATATATATAATTGAAAAATAAATAAATAAATATGCAAAAATGTTCAAAACAGCGAATTAGGAGAGGGGAATAACCGAACCGGCCGATTTTTGAGGTCGACCCGAGCCCGCTGGTCGACTAGGGGTTAATCCAGGGTGTTTGGCTGTCAACCCGTGGGCCGATTCGCTCAAATGCAGATTTTGCATTTGGATGGTTCTCATGGTTCATCTTTAATCTAAAGGCCCTAGATGGTTCCTACACTTGACTTCTTCCCCAAGACATGCTTTGATGGCTTGGATTGAATCTAGGTTTAATCCTATGGCCTAAAACACTTGCCTAATCTATAAATAAGACCCTAACCTATCCTAAATCCTCATTATTCATTCATGCAACTAAACTATGGCAAAATTGCTACTCTCATGGCCTCCACTCAACTATCCTAGCCTCCACTTCATTTCTATGAGAGGTTTCATGATCATGAGAGTATTAGAGAGTCCCTATGTTAGTATGAGAGCTTCTCAAGTTGATTTCAAGGCAAAAGCTTTGATCTTTGTTCATAAAGATGGTATTTTTGTTGATTTGGAGTGTTCATCTTTCGGTTTTTGGGTGATGGCATGCATAGGCTTCATCACAAGCTTTAGATTAATCGATTTAGGCCTTCATAGCAATGTAAGCCCTTTCTCTACTCTTAGATATTAACTATGAAGTTAAATGTTCATGTTGCAAGTTTGGGTTTGATCATTGAGAATGATACATGCTATCATGTCATGCAAGCTTATGAAGTCATTATCTTGATCTTATGAGCTAAAAGCTACAACCTTTATGTTGAAATGTTGCATTATGCAACATGAGAACCTTCATAATCTTTATGTCAGCTTGCATATGAAGTCATAACCCTTATATGATGATACATGCGAGTTTCTAGTCATCATTCCATGTCTTTTGTCACCATGATTCGTTTATGTGCCAAGTTTGGGTTTATGCATGATTTTGAGGCTTAAGAATGTAACATGCAAGCTAATGAACACATTTGTGCCTCATTTTCCACCATGATTAACTTGTGGCTTAATATCCATTTTTGTCATGCCTTTGCCAAGTCTCTTCTTTTAATCCATTACGTTGTTGCGAACGTATATGCGAGTTTAAAAGCGTTGGGTTATGTTATGGGTAATTTCTAATGACATGAAAATACAACTTGAAAACATGACTTGAATCATAACATGGAAGTTGACATGTAAGTATGCTTGAAAACATAAGCTTGGGAATTTACCTATTAAGTTAGGTCTACCCATTGGGAATTTACCTATTAAGTTAGGTCTACCCAATTGCTTGAAAACTTGACTATGAACATGACACTAGACTAAACATGAAATTGGCCAACTCGAGGTTGGGTTGAGTTTGCAACGTAAAACTACCCGGAACCGACCGGCCTAACTAGTAGTTGCAAACAATAGGACCCAATGTGAGAAGTTGGTCATGTTGTGCTTGAACCCGAGGTTAGACCAAGTTGTGGTGTAAAGCTACCCGGAACCGACTGGCTTAACTAGTAACCACAACAAAGTCTAATGTGAGAGGTTGGGGTGCATTAAGTAATTAATGCCACATGATAGGGTTAAGTTAATTTGATTAATGACTCTTAACCAAATATGACATGGGTAAATGGGTTAAGTAAATTGATTAGGCTAATGATACTTAGCAAAACATGACAAGGTTGGGTAGGTTAAGTGATTTGATTTGCCTAATGACGCTTAACCATTTTTATACGACTAGTGGACAGGGATTAAGTTAACCAACACTTAATCAATCCAACATGATAATTTGGCAAGGTTAAGTAAGTTTTCTTAATGACACTTAACCATACAAGATGATTAGGGGATGGGGTTAAGTAATTTACGCTTAACTAATCCGACACGGTAATTAGATGGGGTTAAGTAATCTAAACACGGTAATTCGATGGGGTTAAGTTAAACACTTAACCAATTTAAACTCGGTAATTCAATGAGGTTAAGTAACCAATACTTAACCAACTTAACGTGATAATTTAATGGGGTTAAACAACTTAAACTTAACCAATTATACATGATGATTTGATGGGGTTAAGTAACTTACACTTAACCAATCTAATACGCAGACCTGATAAGGTTAAGTCACAAGACCTTTTTAGAATATACTTAACCATTGTAGTGTAATTAGAGGATGGGGTTAAGCCAACCTATACTTAACCAATCCGACTCAATAATTTGATGGGATTAAGATAATCTATGCTTAATCGATCTAGCAAGATAATTCGATAGGATTAAGGTAAGCTAGTACTTGACCAATTTGACTCGATAGGGTTAAGTCATGAGCCTCTGGGTACACTTAACCAACTTGTGGGTCTAAGTCTTGAACTTAAATACTTAGCCAATCTTTGACGTGATTCGTGGGCGGGTTAAGTCATGGACTTGAATGATAACACTTAACCCAATAGACAAACCCTAGCTAGAAGAACTAGGTAGAAAACCGTGGTTAATCAAGGATAACGGGAAAGGAAGCTAAGTGGTAAACCTTAGTTAAGGGTAACTAAGTAATAATTCTTAGCTAAGGACATAGGACAAACTCTCAAAACGATGAGTAACCTGATACAGTAGGTCATCGCTTAGTATACGAGGGGGAGCAAGTTATCTGACTTGGATAAAAGCTCCAGCGCACTGGGTGCCGAAGTGGAAGCTTCGGGGGACGTGAGGATATTCTTGGGATCCCTCTGTGGGCTGCCAGGTAATTATACTAGGCCCATGAGAGGTTAAGGTCTACGTTAGAAGGACCAAGAGTATGCCTTGGTTGCTATGCGAGCAACCTAAAGACTGGGATGGATTAGCGTGGAGTCGACGATTCTTGTTTTTGCCCTGGATAGCGCATCGCCGACTACCTACCATCTTTAGTCAATCGTGTACGTGCGGAAAGGCAGGGAACCCCCAACAGACCATGCGCTGGCTATCGAGTCATGGGTGAGGTTGGCCCGTAGGAAAGTGGGCTATAGTGGGGCCGTGGAGTGGTTCTTATACATGATTTTTCTTGGATTGCCTTTCAGCAGTTGAGGGAGGGGTCACGTGGGACCATAGCCATGGGTACAAAAACAGACCTTGATATCTGCATCGGCAGACGATTTAAAGCTCCCGACCGAGTTCCGTATTTCTTGATTTGCCCTGGCACGGAACTCGGATGGCACATTGGGTAACATGTGCATCTAGACATGTAAAACGATTCACGATACACACGTGGGATCAAGGGCGCGGTTGACGGGTGGCGTAATCCCTAGTGTTCCTAGGTGGCCAAAACCCAAACCGAGACACGGAAACGTTCATTAGGTAGCATAATCCTTAGCGGTCCTAGGTGGCATAAATCCTAAGTGGACGCGCGATAGTTCATGGTAAGGAAACACAACTAGATCAAGGGTTGCAGTCCAAAACAACTTCAAGGATAAACCTTTTACATGGGAAAGCCCGTACAGCCTACGGCAAAGAACTGAACTTATACATGGAAAGAAACATATGAGTTGAGTAACCTATATATGCGGCTTATTAGGTTGACAGGGACCATTACACGACTTTTGTGTAAGGGTCATTCACGGATAACACGTAATACAGTTGGGATACTAGTACGGTAGGTGCAGAGCAGATATACAGGATAGATACCATGGGACGTTATACATGATAGATATCTTGGGATATTATACTTGATAGGAACCTGACGATGTGATACCTTGTTTTGTCTTGACATCGTAATTTATCATGACATCTTAGTTTATCCGAGTTCAGTAGTTCATCCTGTTATTTTGATTTAGCTTATCTATCTTGTTATCATGCTTATGTTCATCTCAGTTTCTCATGTCAGTTAACTTTACTAGTTTTTATACTAATAGTAGATAGGGCTTACTCAGTCTTTTTGACTGACCCGTTTTGTTTCGCCTCTTTTCTTCCGTTTCCCCCCCCCCAGGTTACAGGGAGGAAACACTGCTGTTTAGTTCGGAATTCTTCTGCTTGAAGGTCATCATGGATGACTTGGACTTTTCCTGGCTATGGCTACTTTACTGTTTTTATTTGGGGAATAATTTATGAAAAAGTCTTTATGCTTCTTTACTATTGCAAGACAGGTTTTGATGTACTCTGATGTAAAAGGCTTTAGACCTTATGTATTCATGTTTATGAAAGTTCGATTTTACTTCCGCTATTTTATATGTTCTGTCTTGTGATATTTCTGTGCATGTTTACCAATAATGCCCCTCTAAAGCTAGTGCATTCCTTTACGAGTGACCCTAGCGGAGGCGGGGTGTTATATTTGGTATCAGAGCAGAAGGTTACCAGACTGGGCAAAAGTTTTTAAAGACCTTCTGAAAACTATTTGAAAAAAAAAGCCGTTTACAAAGAAGCATTTTTTAAGAAAATTTTCTTTTAAAAGAAAAAGGCTATTCCCCAAAGGCCATTAGCACTATCCTTGTTTCCTTAATTGAGTCTCTTTTCCTTTCTTTCCTCCATCTGTAGTCACAGTAGTTTTAACTGCGACTAGTCTTTTCTACCTACGAAAGTGCTTTCCATACGATGGAGGTGGTTCTCGAGAGACCAGTGGCCGCGTTATAAGAAAGGATCGTGAGAAAGAAGGATAAAGGATACGAGCTTAAGGATGAGCAACTTGTTGGTATGGCTTAGTCCTCAAAGGAGGGAGAAAGATGAACAATGAAACCCAAGACGAGAGAGTACCTTTGGCATGGTAAAACGGGGCGGATAGTTAAGTATTATGGGACAAGGACAAGATCATCGGGAGGGCAGTAGTATGCTCTCATTTCTAGAGTACCTCGGAAGGAGGGTAATGATCTTGTTAAAGGTTTAGCTTTTCTTCTCTATCATCCCGTTAGGACTTCGTTGTTCGTATCATTTAAGTCTGCTTCGATAGTTGAGTCTCTGCACCTTAAGTACTAGCGTAATAGAGAATCCCATTTTTGTCTCAAAGTCCTATTGGAGAATCAGTCCATTTATACATGACTTGTTTGGATTTGGGAATGTCTATGCCAAGTGTTGAGTTTGGAAATAATGCTTATGTTTATAAGCTATGTATGGATTCTAGGGATGAAGTGGTTATCCAGTAGGGGGTGCCACTCTCGGTTTTGATAGGAGGGTAGTTAGACCTTTTGACTAGCCTTGGTAATGCCCTCGAAGTATCGGGTAACCTTTTTGAGGTTCTGTCATGACTAGTTACTTAGAATCCCTTGATGCCTTTATTGGAAATTTGAAGCCCGATCGAGTGGTGTTCGCCAATAAGACGGATGGTTTACTTCATTTATGCATGGGTTATAGAGATCACCCTAGTAAGTGTGCTTGATAACCTAGTTGACATCTGTTTACTTTCAAGAGAAAGTTCTTCTACATGGAATACCTTATAGTATATAAACGAGATCCAAAATTCACTAGTGAATTTTGGAAAGCTTGCATGAGATCATGAGTACGCAGTCATGTTTGCGTCAAGTATTCTAGGAAAAGGATAAGTGCAAGTGGAACGAGAGGCGACGAAGAAATGAGTTCCAGCTCATGTTATGGAAACAGGAATAAGAAGCTACAAAATCGCGAAGTTAAAAGACGACTTTGATGGTCAAAGACTAGATACGCGCATGATATCTCTTTTTGGGAGTATATCCTTGATCCCTGTTTTCCTGTAGAGCTTGCTTGTAGGCTATCTTTTGTGGACATCCCCTCGGTCCTATTTTCTGTTACAAACCCCGTAAGGAGTTTGTCTTGTTTATCTTCTCGACCCTGTTTCAGGGAATCCTAGGTAGAACCCTATGGATGTAAACATGTATTTGAAACATGTTATGATTGATATGGTTGCAAGTGGTTGCAAGTGGTTGCTCGTGGATGCGCGAATACACATTAGATACTAGCTCGACTCGGTCACACTTCATATTGCATATGCACGAGTATTTATACTTGTTTATGGATGAAATCGAATGTATTATCATGCGGTTGTTGCATATGAATGAATGATTGTGCACGCATATAGTATCTATATGACTAGGACTATTTGCATAGATGTTGGATTCATGGCACTATAAATATTTTGCATTAGAAAGATTATTCAGGCCTGATCATTAGCATTAGCTAAGGAACATGTACACACACGTTTTACATATATTCATACAGCATTAGAAATCATCTAAGGACAATGGTTTCTTGTGGATGATGTTTTGAGTAGATGGATGATGGATGGTAGGATATGTTCTTCCTAACTTGGAGATTTCGGGGACGAAATCCTAAAAGGTGGGGAGAATGTAACAACCCGTATTTTCAATAACCTGTTATAACATAAATGGAGACAGAATTAAACTGAAAAATCTGAATCAAGGGAAACGGGCTATGCCATTGCGTTCGTCTCGGAAAAATACGCGAAATAGAGTCCGAGTTTTCGAAAATCGGAGTCCGTATGACCAAGATATAGCCTCGCGAAGTTTCACGAAAAATTCCCAAATTAAAGTATACTTAATTAAGTCAAATGGGTTGCGCAGAGAAATATATATATATTGATATATATATATATAATTGAAAATTAAATAAATAAATATGCAAAAATGTTCAAAACAGCGAATTAGGAGAGGGGAATAACCGAACCGGCCGATTTTTGAGGTCGACCCGAGCTCGCTGGGTCGACTAGTGGTTAATCCAGGGTGTTTGGCTGTCAACCCGTGGGCCGATTCGCTCAAATGCAGATTTTGCATTTGGATGGTTCTCATGGTTCATCTTTAATCTAAAGGCCCTAGATGGTTCCTACACTTGACTTCTTCCCCAAGACATGCTTTGATGGCTTGGATTGAATCTAGGTTTAATCCTATGGCCTAAAACACTTGCCTAATCTATAAATAAGACCCTAACCTATCCTAAATCCTCATTATTCATTCATGCAACTAAACTATGGAAAAATTGCTACTCTCATGGCCTCCACTCAACTATCCTAGCCTCCACTTCATTTCTATGAGAGGTTTCATGATCATGAGAGTATTAGAGAGTCCCTATGTTAGTATGAGAGCTTCTCAAGTTGATTTCAAGGCAAAAGCTTTGATCTTTGTTCATAAAGATGGTATTTTTGTTGATTTGGAGTGTTCATCTTTGGGTTTTTGGGTGATGGCATGCATAGGCTTCATCCAAGCTTTAGATTAATCGATTTAGGCCTTCATAGCAATGTAAGCCCTTTCCCTACTCTTAGATATTAACTATGAAGTTAAATGTTCATGTTGCAAGTTTGGGTTTGATCATTGAGAATGATACATGCTATCATGTCATGCAAGCTTATGAAGTCATTATCTTGATCTTATGAGCTAAAAGCTACAACCTTTATGTTGAAATATTGCATTATGCAACATGAGAACCTTCATAATCTTTATGTCAACTTGCATATGAAGTCATAACCCTTATATGATGATACATGCGAGTTTCTAGTCATCATTCCATGTCTTTTGTCACTATGATTCGTTTATGTGCCAAGTTTGGGTTTATGCATGATTTTGAGGCTTAAGAATGTAACATGCAAGCTAATGAACACATTTGTGCCTCATTTGCCACCATGATTAACTTGTGGCTTAATATCCATTTTTGTCATGCCTTTGCCAAGTCTCTTCTTTTAATCCATTTCATTGTTGCGAACGTATATGCGAGTTTAAAAGCGTTGGGTTATGTTATGGGTAATTAATAAAGACATGAAAATACAACTTCAAAACATGACTTGAATCATAACATGGAAGTTGACATGTAAGTATGCTTGAAAACATAAGCTTGGGAATTTACCTATTAAGTTAGGTCTACCCATTGGGAATTTACCTATTAAGTTAGGTCTACCCAATTGCTTGAAAACTTGACTATGAACATGACACTAGACTAAACATGAAAGTGGCCAACTCGAGGTTGGGTTGAGTTTGCAACGTAAAACTACCCGGAACCGACCGGCCTAACTAGTAGTTGCAAACAATAGGACCCAATGTGAGAAGTTGGTCATGTTGTGCTTGAACCCGAGGTTAGACCAAGTTTTGGTGTAAAGCTACCCGGAACCGACCGGCTTAACTAGTAACCACAACAAAGTCTAATGTGAGAGGTTGGGGTGCATTAAGTAATTAATGCCACATGATAGGGTTAAGTTAATTTGATTAATGACTCTTAACCAAATATGACATGGGTAAATGGGTTAAGTAAATTGATTAGGCTAATGATACTTAGCAAAACATGACAAGGTTGGGTAGGTTAAGTGATTTGATTTTCCTAATGACGCTTAACCATTTTTATACGACTAGTGGACGGGGATTAAGTTAACCAACACTTAATCAATCCAACATGATAATTTGGCAAGGTTAAGTAAGTTTTCTTAATGACACTTAACCATACAAGATGATTACGGGATGGGGTTAAGTAATTTACGCTTAACTAATCCGACACGGTAATTAGATGGGGTTAAGTAATCTAAACATGGTAATTCGATGGGGTTAAGTTAAACACTTAACCAATTTAAACTCGGTAATTCAATGAGGTTAAGTAACCAATACTTAACCAACTTAACGTGATAATTTAATGGGGTTAAGCAACTTATACTTAACCAATTATACATGATGATTTGATGGGGTTAAGTAACTTACACTTAACCAATCTAATACGCAGACCTGATAAGGTTAAGTCACAAGACCTTTTTAGAATATACTTAACCATTGTAGTGTAATTAGAGGATGGGGTTAAGCCAACCTATACTTAACCAATCCGACTCGATAATTCGATGGGATTAAGATAATCTATGCTTAATCGATCTAGCAAGATAATCCGATAAGATTAAGGTAAGCTAGTACTTGACCAATTTGACTTGATAGGGTTAAGTCATGAGCCTCTGGGTACACTTAACCAACTTGTGGGTCTAAGTCTTGAACTTAAATACTTATCCAATCTTTGACGTGATTCGTGGGCGGGTTAAGTCATGGACTTGAATGATAACACTTAACCCAATAGACAAACCCTAGCTAGAAGAACTAGGTAGAAAACCGTGGTTAATCAAGGATAACGGGAAAGGAAGCTAAGTGGTAAACCTTAGTTAATGGTAACTAAGTAATAATTCTTAGCTAAGGACATAGGACTAATTCTCAAAACGATGAGTAACCTGATACGGTAGGTCATCGCTTAGTATACGAGGGGGAGCAAGTTATCTGACTTGGATAAAAGCTCCAGCGCACTGGGTGCCGAAGTGGAAGCTTCGGGGGACGTGAGGATATTCTTGGGATCCCTCTGTGGGCTGCCAGGTAATTATACTAGGCCCATGAGAGGTTAAGGTCTGCGTTAGAAGGACCAAGAGTATGCCTTGGTTGTTATGCGAGCAACCTAAAGACTGGGATGGATTACCGTGGAGTCGACGATTCTTGTTTTTGCCCTGGATAGCGCATCGCCGACTACCTACCATCTTTAGTCAATCGTGTACGTGCGGAAAGGCAGGGAACCCCCAACAGACCATGTGCTTGCTATCGAGTCATGGGTGAGGTTGGCCCGTAGGAAAGTGGGCTATAGTGGGGCCGTGGAGTGGTTCTTATACATGATTTTTCTTGGATTGCCTTTCAGTAGTTGAGGGAGGGGTCACGTGGGACCATAGCCACGGGTACAAAAACAGACCTTGATATCTGCATCGGCAGACGATTTAAAGCTCCCGACCGAGTTCCGTATTTCTTGATTTGCCCTGGCACGGAACTCGGATGGCACATTGGGTAACATGTGCATCTAGACATGGAAAACGATTCACGATACACACGTGGGATCAAGGGCGCGGTTGACGGGTGGCGTAATCCCTAGTGGTCCTAGGTGGCCAAAACCCAAACCGAGACACGGAAACATTCATTAGGTAGCATAATCCCTAGCGGTCCTAGGTGGCATAAATCCTAAGTGGACGCGCGATAGTTCATGGTAAGGAAACACAACTAGATCAAGGGTTGCAGTCCAAAACAACTTCAAGGATAAACCGTTTACATGGGAAAGCCCGTACAGCCTACGACAAAGAACTGAACTTATACATGGAAAGAAACATATGAGTTGAGTAACCTATATATGCGGCTTATTAGGTTGACAGGGACCATTACACGACTTTTGTGTAAGGGTCATTCACGGATAACACGTAATACAGTTGGGATACTAGTACGGTAGGTGCAGAGCAGATATACAGGATAGATACCATGGGACGTTATACGTGATAGATATCTTGGGATATTATACTTGATAGGAACCTGACGATGTGATACCTTGTTTTGTCTTGACATCGTAATTTATCATGACATCTTAGTTTATCTGAGTTCAGTAGTTCATCCTGTTATTTTGATTTAGCTTATCTATCTTGTTATCATGCTTATGTTCATCTCAGTTTCTCATGTCAGTTAACTTTACTAGTTTTTATACTAATAGTAGATAGGGCTTACTCAGTCTTTTTGACTGACCCGTTTTGTTTCGCCTCTTTTCTTCCGTTCCCCCCCCCCCACCAAGGTTACAGGGAGGAAACACTGCTGTTTAGTTCGGACTTCTTCTGCTTGAAGGTCATCATGGATGGCTTGGACTTTTCCTGGCTATGGCTACTTTACTGTTTTTATTTGGGGAATAATTTATGAAAAAGTCTTTATGCTTCTTTACTATTGCAAGACAGGTTTTGATGTACTCTGATGTAAAAGGCTTTAGACCTTATGTATTCATGTTTACGAAAGTTCGATTTTACTTCCGCTATTTTATATGTTCTGTCTTGTGATATTTCTGTGCATGTTTACCAATAATGCCCCTCTAAAGCTAGTGCATTCCTTTGCGAGTGACCCTAGCGGAGGCGGGGTGTTACATGTTCCGTTCAGACCCAGAACGGACTTGTATAGGTCATGTGTCTCACATTGAAATTGACAACATAGCACTGATTTCCATTTATATATATCGGATTTGTGGCAATATAATTACCTCGTCTCTAAGTCATACGAACTTAGAGGGTATGCATTGATAGAAATCAGTGATATGTCGTGAATTGTCAATGTGGCATATTCGAGTTATGAAATGAGCTAGTGATGATCAAAGCATGGCTATTGAAGCATTGCTTTGTGTATATCATGACTCGATGAACCTCACACCCCAGAGTGATGGTAAACTTGCAGTTAGGTTGTATCCATAATCTCTAGTGAAATTTGAAAGCTTCAACGGTAGATCTACTTCAAAACCTGAGGGAATAAAGCATATATGGTGTCTGATGTCTGGATGTTAACAGGGATATATACTTTCGTGCTATGTATTTGGTGTCCGTTTTCTGGATGTTAACTAGGAGATACTTAGCTTCGTGTCCTCGATTCATCTTTCGTGCCAGGAACCATCCTATTGGAAAACCCAATAACCAATACGAGCCATTCGATTTGTTTGTAAACTATATATGTGGGCAGAATTACTATGCTCTCTAAGATTTATATATTTGTTTGTGATATGGTTTCAACACTATGCATAATTATACTATTAAAAGAGGATTTTTACGTATGAAGGCATTTTTGGTTATCATAAGGTAAAACTCGCCCATCTTGTGTGCGCTTGCATTATTTGATGTGGGACGAACTTATGATAGCTTCATTTTTCTAAAGTCATTGCGAATTTTGATGCACGGGTATTCACATGGAGTAAACCCGTTCCATGTTAGTGGCATGGTTCAGTGAATTTCCCAAACTTTAAAATAAGTCCTAAATAAAACTATTTTTCGAATTCTCACCCCAGTCCCACGACTGACCTAGAGTTTATTGTTTCCACACCTAAACTCTGGGTGCCCATAATTTTGCATGGGCTGCTAGAAGTTTAATTTGCAGGTTTAGATTTTAGAGCTGGATTCAGATTTGAAGCTAGAATTATGATTTGGGTGTTTCTTATTCCGCTGGAGAGTTTATTTCCGCTGAGCATACATCGTACTCTAATATTCCTTGTAATTTCTGATGTAATCAATAAAATGAAATAAAAGTTCTCTTATTTTTGCGCAAATATGTTAGTACCCATAACCATCCGTCATTGTGAACGATTTAAGTTAGTTTAATTACCGGTGAGAATCGGTCAAAAAGGCGGGTCGTTACATAAAGCCTCTTTCATTCTGCCTCAATGTCTTATCCAGATGAGACAAGTATGGTTATCGAAAATATGTATGATTGCATTTAGTAGAATTTTTTTGATTCCATTGTATTAAAATCTTTATTAAAAAATAATATTGGTAATCTATGCCCTCTTTCTAGTTTAATTTCAATTGTAAAATCAAGAATTATCTAGGCTCTAAAACAAACTAACCTAACGGTGATAAAAGGGAATGTAACATCCCGTATTTTTAGTTGTCAAATATTTAACTTAATTTATTATTTTAAAAATTGATTTTGAATTATAAATGGATTTATAATATATAATTCATCTGATAAATGATGTTTGAACGTTTAATTTATATTTAATATAAATTGAGCTTGTAATGCCTCGGTAGTTCGTAATTTATGGTTTAACTTTGTTTTAATATACAAAATCAATTTTAAGTTAGAATTCTGTGAAACATGAAAGTTTGAATCTAATTGATTATATTTTTCTAATGAAAAATAAAAATGGAGATTTCATATTGTAGATTGCGAGTTATGTCCAATTCAATTTTTAAATAGTCACTATGAAATCATGTATAAATTATAACGCTTATTTGATGAATTTATTAAGGATTTTTATAGAAATTTGAAGATCGTTTAATCCAGAATTTTTAATATTGGGTATAATCTATATTGGTTTATTTCAAAGCTGTATAAGAATTTGTTTGGAGATATATGTTAATAATAATTTATTACCATTTAAATAGAATTTGTATTGGATTTAATTATATTTATCGATATTATATAGGCATTAAAAATGGTTTTTTTCAAACGACCACTGTTTTCAATGAAACAAATTTTATTCGAATACATATAGCTAATTATTGTTAGATTTCCAGTTTGGAACCGATTGGTGTTGTTTTATTTGTGTGTGCAATTTAAAAGGTAAACAGATAAATAAATTGGAATTAAAATGACTTCATTGTGCAAACAAAGTTGGATTTCGATGAAATTAATTTCATTAGGACCGGAACGTCAAGACGTAACAGTAGGTCCATTTTTGTTTTGTTCAGAGTTTATGTATGTCGATGCTAATTTAACGATTTATGCTAAATAGTGGTTGGGTCAAATTAACCATATAAATTATTAATCCCTAAGCAACTAAACAAAGTTCATGCCTACAGTTAGTATAGCCTACCCTAATTCAACCTTGGCGGAAAAGAAAGCTACCTAGCCTCAAACAAAGGTGTAGCCTATATTATGTACCACACATGTTTCCAAAATCAGTACACATGCAGTAAAAGTCAAGTACAAAACCTGTCAACCCTATTGTTTTGAATTTCTACCCTACTTCAGTTCGCACATGCCTACATATATACTAGCCTAAAAACATACTGTCCACATTTATCGTTCCTTCCTTCTTAGGTTTCAAACAGCCTTCAGCTACCCTAAAGCCGACATTGTACCAATTGAGTGACCTCGTTCTTCTCCCTTTGCTCACCTCTTCTATAAATTGGCAATGCAACCTTCTTCATTCGTTTTTCGGTTTAGAAGTGAGATCGAACCTCCCCATTTCTTTTTCCACATCATCAATTAAAACGCAGGCCTCCATTCCATTCTAAACGAAAACTCTTTTCATTTAAAACAACCAAAACCTTCTTAATATAAGAATGAAAGCTCCACTTCAAGATTTAAAACCAAACTCCCTTTAATATATATACCTAAACCTAAAGCAGGTCAGAGCGTTGACTGGAGGTCGAAGGTGGTCCTCTGACATTGAGCAAGTGAGGGCGCATTCTGGCAGCTGGTGATTGTGCTCTGGTGCCGTGGTAGTAGGCGTTGAGAGTGAGGCATGGGAACGGGTTGATTTTCGTACATAAAAATATATTTATATAATGGAAAAAATGGAGAAATGATAGGAAGGATTATTGGTGGACATGCATGGCGCGGGGTTGAAGTGGGTGACAAGCAACTGGTAAGGGGGTTTGAAAGCTACAGGTTTAACGAAAAAAGAAGAAGGATCGGAGACGATGGGAGGAAGGGTGCAAGGGAAGTTCGACTTAGTAAGATAATTGTCGAAGCGGTGGTGAACGACGCTGGGAAGGATGCAATGCATTGCTTGGTCAATGGGTTCGAGTATAAGAGCATTCCCGACAGCTTTAGTTTTTTTGAGCGTGAATCGCTCATTTTGAGCGTTGATCTCCCATGTTGTTCCAACAGCAGGTGGGGGCATGCTGCTACAAAAATTGTTTTTTTCTTAATTAAACACTAAATGGTTTTCTGAAAACAATTTAGTCTAAGGAAAAAAATTATATCGCAAACTTCTGTTTACAGAGTCGTTATTCTCTATAAATAGAAGCAGGCGATTTTCATCAAAAGCCCCAAAAAATCAAAACCCTAATCCTAAAATTCCTTTGAAACGAAAGGAGTTTTGCTACAATTTCAAACAAATCAATATCTACTCTTTCTCATCACTTTAACATCATCAATTCCATCATTCCCCACCTTAAACCCATCATTTTTGACATTTTTGTTGATTGAGCAAATTAGTTGAATTGGTTGATGATGGAAGAGGAAATCATTGAAGGCACTAGCGCTGCGAGTCGGTTACATAGGAGAAAAGTTTCACGAAAAATTAGAAAAACGATTGAAACCGAAGAAGGTGGCTACGGAGCAAGGAAGGAGACAACAATTGATCCGACGTTTCCATTCATGTCTATCGCGAGTCTACAAGAAGGAGTTACACATATCTACAATAGTGGAAAAGAAATTACGGTATAATTTTTTGTTTTAAAGTGCGTTAAATAAAATTATTCAAAACAAAAAGATTATGTAACTGATTTAGTTTTATAACCAGAATCGCGACAAGATGAGATGTAATGGAGCATTTATGACAACGTTGAAATGGTGGAAGAAAGTTAAAGGATATCTGCAAATTCGAGATTCGATAGTGAGTATATTTGGAAAATTTATGGAAATTGAATTGAAAAACTCTGATAACATATGCATACATGCTATTGTTAAGTGTTGGTGGCCGACTACGCATACCTTTTTATTTCCTAGTACGGAGATCGGGTTTACACAGTTATATTTTACCATGCTGACATCCATTCCCGTGGGAATGCATAATCTAATGATACTACATGATGAGAGTTGGGGGCAATTCGAAAATGCAAAGAAATTACTGCCACTTCTTAAGCCGAAAGATATTCGGGTAAGAAATGTTGCTTTATCGCATCTTGTGAAGTACTTTCATAACGGTTATCTTGGGGCCAATGATTACAAAAGTCGTATTTCCCGTATTTTTGTTTTGTATATGATGGACACTCTATTTTTTACGACAACAAATGACACTATTAGTCTGGGATATTTGGAGGCCGTATTTGATTTATGCTTAGCGGAACAGTTCGATTGGGGTTTGGGGATTATAGGTTACTTCTACTAGAGTTTGGATGTTGCTGTAACTAAGGGAGGACATATACCTGGTTTCATTGAGCTTTTGCAGGTATGGTTCGCTATTGTAAGCACAAAGTTTTATATGTCTCAGTGATTTATTCTAGTGTTTAATATTGCATCTTTCGTTATTGCAGTACTGGTTTTTGGAGTACATGACGGTGTACGGATATATTGTCAAAGAAGAGGTGAAGCAAGCTTCAAATCTGAGATTGAGAGCCTAGGAGAAAAAAAATAGGCTCATCACGCATGATACTTCAGCTCATTTGTTCTCTAGCACACAGTGTCATATTGATCATCGCCACGCAACGCGTATAAATTGGAATCCGTGGAAAAATTCAATCGCATTCGCTAATGCAGAGGTTGTCCATGCACGCAGCCTATCAAAGAAACAGTTGCCTTTGATTGTTCCACCCGGTAGCTCATATGAGATGTATTTAGGAGAGAGGTGTATGCGGCAGCTTACAAGCTGGGCAACTATTCCCATTGATCCTCCCGCACACATGACATGCAAGATGACATATTCTATATATGCGGAGTTGCAACAAGCCTTATACCAAGATGATTGTCAACCGTATATATATATATAAAGAGCCAGACATGGACTACAACATGTATTGGCGCTCAATGGGTAGAGATGTTGGTCCATTACTAGATGCTTCAGTCCGTATCGGTAATATGGATTTTTTTCGGACCTTCTGCTTTGAAGGTAGGAATTGAAGCCCCAATCGTCATGTCTTCAGAAGTTAATTACGCATCTCAGTTTTACCAAAAACCACAGCAAAGTAAGTGGGCCGAGGATCCTGGATGGAACTTGCAATGGACAGGACATGAGCCGTTACCCATTCCTCATTTGATAGATATACCGCCAGTTCCATCCCATTACACCGTTGATAGTCTATGGGAAATGAATATGGGTATGCGACAATTAGCTCTGGAACAGTCAAAGTATTTTGAAGAGGGCTTGAATAGAATTAACACAGTTGCAGACACGTTTGTAATTTATCAATTTAATTTTTGTGGTACATGTTTGTTTTTCAATATTACTCAGAACATAGAATCCCTAGTATTATTTGTATAATGATATTGTGTTTGTTTTTAAATATAGCGAAGAACATGTAGATTTTTAGGGAACCAGTGTTGGGTATGGCGTCTAAACGGTCAGGTCGAACCAAAAACAGGAAAAAAAGGAAAACTCGTGTATACATGGTAGAGGAGGAAGAAGATGACGAGGGAGATGGGCAGGGTGATGAGCAGGGTGATGAGGAAGATGAGGAGGGTGATAACGAGGATGACGAGGAAGATGACGAGGGTGATGAGGAGGGTGATAAGGAGGATGAGGATGACGATGATAGCAATGAAGGTGGTCAATCCAGTGATGTATGTACTAATCAATATAGTGTTAAGCTTAGATATCTAACCTCATCATCGTCGATGTCGAGTACTTGTTAATTTAACTCCATACGCACATGTAACTTGTGCACATATAAATATTTATTTATTTATAAGTTTATTAAAGTTCACATATAACGAAGTGTTTATGTATGTGCAGGCAACAGTCTAGACAAAGGTAAGCAGAAGAGCAGTGGTTTAGTTAGCAAGGTGAAGTCTCTATTTAAGGGAAAAGGAAAGAAGAAAGGAAGTGGGATTTACATTCCAGACATTGAGGACATTCAATGAAGTTCGAAAAGGTGTTTGTATGAATTTTTAGGTGCTAATGCTAATGTAATGGTTTGTTAGTTTAATGGTACTGTATTGTTATGTCTACTGTTAGGTGTATTGTTATGCGTATTGTAATGGTTTGTTAGTCTAATGGTAATATAATATTTTGTTGTTGTTATGCGTATTTTCAGGTGCTAATGGTACTGTAATTTTGTTTGTTATATACTGTTATTGTTTGTGTATTGTTAGGTTGTTTAATATTTTTCATTACATTACCGAGAAGCTTACAACAATGACGATTACAATAACATTATGAAATGAAAACTACAATTATACGAACTACAAAAACTAAACACACAAACGTCAAATTCAAAATAAACTAAAAAACATTACAATAGTTTCCACGTACACCTACCACAGACGTGGGAAAAATCCAGCTCTAGCTGCATCAGCAACATTCTTGTTCAAGCGTCTTATTTTGGCTTGCGCTTCCAGTGCATATTGAACTCCACGTTCACACATCGGAGGGTCAATCCACTGCTTAAAGTAACAACATTCAATTTCATCAGGATAAATCTTGTGGACCTCATAGGCTTCACAACAACAAAATTGGCGACCAGCATTTTATTCAGTTTTCGAAACAACCACAACCGATTTTGCACCACAACGGCAAATAGGTTTGAATCCACCCGGACATAGTGGTTGGACAACGCGCCCTTCAACTACTCTTTCTTTTCCAGGTCGTTGATTAGCTATCGCTTCTTCATCATTTTACCATTTGTCCATGGTTGAGCCTACACTTTCATTTTCATGTTTTGACATGATGGAAGAGGATGGGTATGGTGGCTTCAGAGAAGCCACTATATATAGGAAAAAACTAGGTCGTCCTATCACCACACAAAGGAGTTAAAAAAACATAAAACTTGGATGTATGAATAAATGGTGAGTGAATGGATTATGAGCTTACACTGCTTATACTGACTAGTCCTATCACTTTAGTGCTCCAATGCTCTATTGCTATAGTGCTCCAGTGCTCTATTGCTAAAGTGTTTATAGTCTTCCTATCACTTTAGTGCTCCAGTGCTCTATTGCTTTAGTGCTCTATTGCTATAGTGCTCTATTGCTACATATCACTTCAGTGCTCTAGTGCCCTATTGCTTTAGTGCTCCTGAGTAGTCATATCGTTTCAGAGTTGGATCATATCGCTATAGTGCTCTATCGCTACATATGTTAAGGTGTTAAGAATCACTATAAGAGACATTTTCTGAACTTAGCCCGCTAACTTATCATATCACCTTAGTTTAATGGGTCGTCACATGTGCATTGTTTTTAACCCTACATTGACTAGTCTTATTAGGAAAGATTAATAACTCCGTAATTTAAGGGGTCGTCACATGTACACTACTATAACCCTGCATTGACTAGTCTAAGGTTGCTCCATCAATTTTTTTGAATGTTTACTCCACATATTGCCCCTATGAATATCTATAGTTAATACGTTTTAGTTATCTGGAACAAAAAATTTCATCAAGATAAAAAACGCCTTCATGGTCATGGCCCCCGTTAATGGATTCGAACTATGAAAAAACTTTGTTGAGCATCTGCCATCAAGTCCAAGAACAGATATAGATTGGAATATCGAATACCAAGAGCAGCACTACGAGGACCTGCGTCGTGGCTACCCGGAGCTGGCCCGCCTGATGATTCATCCACCAATTGCTCATGTTCCAGATGTAGGTCATCAAGTAGTCCAAACTGTAAATGAAGAACACTTACCAACGGCTACAGTCCCTCGTCCTCCCACTGTTTAAGTGGTAGATCAATTCTCGGTAGTTCGGCCTCCATATGAACAAGAGGTACTACGAGTTTTAGTTAACCAGTCTCCTAACGGGAAGAAGGTTAACTCATATCACGTTTGTTGCCACTAAAGTTACGTGGTGGAGGTAGTATTCTGGGCGGACGGAGAGAATACTGGTCGTAGGATCCACTTATGCTCGCTATGGCCTAACGGATGCAATTATTTTGAGTGGATAGACGATCGTTTATTTCTAAGGGGTATTTTTTATGCCAACGAGTTAGAACAAGAGATTAGGCGTCTTCAAAACTCTTTAGAATCCCTTCAGATTGAGCGTAACAATTAATGCGTTTGCATACTAAATTTCCTAGTTTAATATCTCTTATATCCTGTATTTTAGTGGCTATATTTAGTTATTTCTCTTGTATCCTACGTTTGGCTAGTGATGTTATAATGAACATCTGTTGTATCGCACGTATTTTGTGGAATTAGTGTCGTTGATACAATTTTTAATAACTAAAATATGTTATACCAACTGACAGCTATCAAACTGGAAAGATATAAAGTGCTTAAGGAAAACAAAAGATTTAAAACAGTTAATTATGCATATATAATTTTAAATACATGGGAAAAATAAAAATTGAGTTCAGGTAATTCTGTGATGTAAAAGCAAATTTAAAACTTAAAAATAAAACAATAAGTTACAACTATAATTTTAAAACAGATAACGTAATGTTAAGATAAAAAACAAATTTTCAAACTTAAACAAAATTAACAAATTTAAATAATATGTTTTCAAACTTCAATAATCAATTAATTTAAAAATAAGAAACAAATTTAAAAACTTAAAAGCATTCAAACAAATTAAAAAAAAATAAACTACAAACTTTAAATAATTAAATAGGAAACAAATTTAAAAACTTAAAATGTTTAACAAATTCAGAAAGGTTTAAAGTGCTCAAGGATGTGCATTTAAACAGATTGGACCATATCATATAAACCGTTTTCTGAAAACCATTTGTATGATAAACGTGTTTCAGAAAACCGTTTATCATATAAATGGTTTTCTCAAACCGTTTATACGACACAACTCCAAATTGAAAATGGCGAGCGTCGCCATTTCATTCTCTCGCCCACACCCATCATGCTTCTGCTAGAGAGCGGGAATATATAATTCACCGCCATTTCAAATAGAATCCCCAATGCTGGGAGTGCTCTAAGAGAGCAGGCGGTGGAAGAATTAAGGCCCGTAGAAGAAAGGTTAAAACTTCCTAATTATATATATATACGTGACTAAGTATTTTTGAATCTGCCTAATCTATTGTATAAACTAGGCCAATTCATATTATAACATATTGACGTGTCCAATGAACCTATGAAATGGCTAATCTATTTTATTTTTTACGTGGCCCGTAATGTGTAGTGCAGGTAGGAGAAGATTTGTTCCTACTACAATAATTATATGTGTCTAAGCATATAACGAAATGTGCCTAGTTATAGTGGCTAACATTTTTTTATTCATCTGGATTTACAGTTTAAGTGCTTAATCTTTTATTTTAACGTGTGCAATTTAATTATAATGTAATTACATGATTGTTTATATTTAAACCGTAATTAGTTAATTAATTTAAAACTTAGTTAAAGTTTTATTATTTAAATTAAAAACCATAACCGTAGAAATTTTGAAATGTATTCGTATATTGTTAGAATTTGGCAAGATTGGAAGTGCTGGAACCGTGACGTCGAGCACGACATTATGAAACTGGTTTGAACAGAAGTGGACATAGCTGGAATTTTTTAGTTAAATTAAAACCTGTGGAATTTAATTAAAACAAACCGTTTTGACAACAAATGAAAACCCAAGGTGAGCATAACTCACTCAGTTTTATCCCGCTTATAGTTTATATAAGTTGGGTTTAATATTTGTGTGTTGTGACTATTAATTATTTGATGGATGCTTAATATTTATTAATTAATTATATATATATATGGTGATGCAATGATTAAATT
This sequence comes from Allium sativum, assembly GCA_030737875.1. Taxonomy (NCBI): domain Eukaryota; kingdom Viridiplantae; phylum Streptophyta; class Magnoliopsida; order Asparagales; family Amaryllidaceae; genus Allium; species Allium sativum. The sequence continues at coordinate 747,497,082 of CM060921.1, forward strand.
AAACATTTGTTCAATTTAATTTAAATCAATCGTTATTTTTAACGATTGTAACCAATGGAGGTAACTTACCTCATTGGTCATGTTTATAATAATATAAATGTGTTAAATTTAAAGATGGATGTTTGAACTTATGTTATTTGTTCATTGGTGAATATTATATTTGTGCATTGAATTTAATGATGTTATTTTGACGTAACATATTGGATGCAGGGAAAACAGGTTGGAGGGATCCAATTGTATTTCTCAAATATTTTAAATGTTATTTATTTTCATAATATTATATGAACTGTTTTGATTGAATGATTGATTAGGTTATTGAATGTTGACTTGGAATTCAATGTTTGTTTTGTTTTAACCAATGGGCAATATTGGTTGAGTAACTGGAAGTAGATAGCCTAAGAATGAATCGTTTTATTTACACTAATTTACCATCTGGTAAATAGACATAAATGAAGTTATAAAAATTATTTTATAACTGAAGGTAGATTTTGAAATCTGTTGTTTTAAATGAAGTTTATTAAAAGAGAACAATTATTTATTATTTATTATTAAGTTTATAAGTAATTATTAAATGATTTTATGAAGTAAATTCTTATGTTAATAAGATCTATAAGCAAATGAGCAGAAATTAATGTAATGGTTAAGAGTTGGATTAATTATTTCTAAGAACAATTAAATGGGATTATTTAAATTAATTATATTATTAATTGATTTAAAGGAAGCAATAACTGGAATTGGTTATTTGAGTAGTTTGTTTTTAATTAATCTAATGAAATAATTTAACAAATATTTGGTTTAATTTTAATAAGAATTTAAAAAAAAAATCAGTAAGTGAGGAAGTAAACTATTAATTTAAGTGACTACTTTTCTTAATTGAAATTCATTTAAATAATCAAAGTTGAAATGAAATTTAGCTGAATTTTGATAAGGAGTTAAGATAAGAAATTAAAGAATTGGAACCTAACTGGAGATTTGCTGGGTTGAGTGATTTTCTGAGTATTAATTTGATGTTGATTTCAGTCTTCGGGGTTGATACTTAGGGAGTTATTGTCTTACCAATTTATGCTCCGGGACTAATGAATGCTGAAGTAAAGAAATGCATGAATGAGAAATAAGAATGTTTCCAATAAGTAAAAAGGATTTGAGAATATAAAATGATATTCCAAAGTAACGAAAATAAAAGAAGATTGTGTGAAAATATAACAATATTTCCAAAGTAAAAGGAAATGAAAAGTTGAGTTTTGGAATGGTTTTATTCCAAAAGAATAACTGTTGGGTATTGTTTTCAAGTAACGATGTTTTACGTGAAATTTGACTAAACCCAAAGTTGGGAATATATATATGATTTAATTCTAAAGTTTGTAAAATAGTTTTTTAGAATCTTGTTATAATTAAAATAAGAAATACTGTGTTATAAATATCGATATATTTAGAACTTTAATTAACCATTTGTTAATTATTTTTAATTAAAAAGGCCAAGTAATGCTGAGTACTCAATCAATAAACTCATTTTATTTTAATGATTGTTTTATTTGACAGTTAAATAACTGACTATCAAATCTGTCCTATATGTTTGTTGGTGCGAAAAGACCGAGATGGAATTTATATTCAGAAACCAATCCGAACCAGCAAATACATATAGATGCTGATTGAAGACAAAGCAGTTGAAGACCATGGATCTTCATAAGTGGAAGGACCACTGGTCCAGTTTTTTCTGGCTCGCAACCAGAGTTATTTGACTTATGATTCTTTCGTGGTTAAAATATGTGGATTGCAAGGACTACTCGCTACTGAACCATAGGATGATTCCCCGGATATGGCAGGAGGGTGCCTTTGGTTCGTCCAGTCCCAGAGCAACTTGTGTGGACGGATGTCTGACAGAGTATTTACAAAGGGGCCACGTACGTTGACTTCTTTAAACGTACCAACTTGGTGGTGGAGGAGGGCATTTCTCTTAGCTTAACAACTGGAGTATTTTTGTGGATGCCAATTAGTGATTTTCTGGCAGATCCGATGATATGGCATTCAAAGTGAATGATTACAGATGTTCTTAAAAGGGAATTATAACCTCAAGCCTGTTCAACTGAGAAATGGTACAAAATCAGGTAGGATGCATGGCTTAGTAGGTCGCCCCCAATTAGGGTGTATTGTCACCATCTAGCGAAATTTCATTTGTTCTTCTTTTCTCTTTTGTATCTCTATGTAATACAGTGGGCCTAAAACCGTGGGATGATAATATATTTGGAACTTTTAAGAGAAATGAATGGCCGATCATCTTTAGCTAGGGTTGCAAGAAGTTCTTGTTGAACTCTAGTGTATTTTCTCTAGAGGTACACGGTCAGAAGGTGGTCTCATACCTTTCCATAGTTGGAATCCATTCTAAAATAAGCACCCACAGATTTCAATTTTATAATATGTATGTAGAGCGTGAGATGCAAGTGTTTTGCTAGATGGTTATTTATTTGATTTAGACATTATTATAATATTAGAAATTATATGATTTCAAAAAAAAGGGTTATCGTACAGTAAAAATCATCTGTATTTATGTGTGAATTTGGTCTTACGATTATCCTTTTCATTTGAAAAGATTTTGACTTTAAAATCAAGTTGGATGTTACCCATAAACTTAATGAGTTTTCTCACTTTGGCTCACCAGATTCATCCACCGTTTGCAAGGCTCGGGTAAGGCCGAGTTTTAAATGTTCACGTTATCAGATGCAGTGAAGAGACGAGCTGGAGGAGTTCAGCTATATGATTTTTATTGTATTATTCCATTGTTTGTTGTATATGAGGACATGATGCTATAACTGTGCAAATGTATTGATCTACTCTGATGATTATAAGTATTATTTCAAAGCTCTCAATAAAGATTAATTTTTGTATTATAATTTGTTCTGTTGCAATGTGAGACTCTGTGTTGTGTTGGTTCTTCTTCTTATTCTTCTAGTCTTAACTTTCTTTCTTTTCTCACCCTCTAATTTCTTTCTATTAACTGTCTAGTATTTTCAATACTTGAGTTTTAAAAAGCAATACATGTTTATGTATTATTGTTGAAATTTGGGCATCGAATTCCAATCTGGTCGTTACAGTGGTGTCAGAGCATCTTATTTAGTAATAACTTTCGCTCTATGCCGTAACTTAATAGAGATGTGGTTAGTAATGCCCTAGATTGAGTTTGAGTGTGTGTGTGTGTGTATATATATATATATATATATAAGAGAGCGTATTTATAGATTTTATAAAAGGGTATTGTGCTATTTGATCGGTTCAAGTGTCATATTTGAACTAGTAACTGATACAATATTGTTTTGTAAAGTGGGTAAATGAAATAATTTTACCTTTTTGTATAGAAAAGAAATAACTACGTTAAATTATTGAGATATTGGTTGGTTTGTTTGATTTGAATGGAATTTAAACTGGGTTAAAAATTTGAAATGTTTTAATATAGCAAAAGGTGATATCAATGTGAAATTAGTAAATGAGATTGAATAAAATCAGAATTTGGGTTATGAAATGGAAGTGAACTAATTGAAAATCAATTAGTTCATTGAATATGGAAATGGAACTTAACTTAGTTAAGTAGAATTATGAACGGATATTGGAATTAAATAAAACGGATTTGGAAATTGATTAAAATATATATTGATTGGTTTGGTTAAATTGGCTGTGTATTGATTATTGTTGTGCATTGTTTGTTTAATTAGATAGTATATTGATTGAATATAATTTATCAATTGTTTAATAAAAGAGTTGAATGAATTCATTTTCGATTTATAATAAATTGAATTTTTGAAAAGTAATAGAACTTATAGCATTTTTCTTACCTAAGTAATTTCAGGACGAAATCCTTTAAGGAGAAATGAATGTAACTTCCTGTATTTTAGGTAGTCCGATATTTTTTAATTTATTATTTTAAATATTGATTTGGAATTATAAGTGAATTTATAAAATAGAATTGTTTGATAAACGAAGTTTGAACCTCTTATTTATATTTAATATAAACCGATCTCATAACGTCGTGGTAGTTCGTAATTTACGATTTAAACTTCATTTGAATACACGAAATCAATTTTAAGTCGAAATTCTGTGAAAAAGAAACGTTTCAATCTATTTTATTATATTTTCGAATGGAAGAGAAAATTGTTGATTTCATATTATAGATTGTGAGTTATGTCTAATTCAAATTTTCAAATAGTCGCTATGAAATCGTTTATAACTTATAATGCTTATTTGATAAGTTTATTAAGGGTTTTTATATATACTGGAATATCGTTTAACCAGAATTTTTAATACTGGGTTTAAAATTATACTGGTTTACTTTGAAGCTGTATAAGGTTTTGTTTGGAGATATACGATAATAATAATTTATTATTATTTAAATAGAATTTTTTTGGATTTAGTTACATTTTATCGATATTATATAGGCCTTAAAAATGGTTGTTTTTCACACAACCTCTGTTTTCAACAAAACAAATTTTATTGGAATACGTATAGCTAATTATTGCAAGATTTCAAGTTTGGAACCAATTGGATTTGTTTTATTTGTGTGCACAATTTAAAGGTAAACTGATAAATAAATTGAAATTAAAATAATGTCGTTGTGCAAACGAAGTCAGATTTCAACGAAATTAATTTCACTGGGACCAGAACATCAAGACGTAATAGTACATTCATTCACGTTATGTTAGGAGTTTGTGTATGTCAGTGTGAATTTAACGGTTAACATTAAGTAGTGGTAGGGTAAAATTAACCGTATAAATTATAAATTCTTAAGCCCTAAGAAACTAAAAAAAGTTCATACCTACACTAAGTATAGCCTACCCTAATTCGACCTTAGCTGAAAAGCAAGCCACCTATCCTAAAACAAAGGTGCAGCTTATATTTTGTACCACACATGTTTTCCAAAATCAATAAACATGTAGTACCGATCAAGTACAAAACGTGCCAACCTTTTTCTTTTGAATTTCTACCCTACTTCAGTTCGCACACACCAGCATATATACTAGTCTAAAAATGTTGTGTCCACATTTATCGTTCCTTCCTTCTTAAGTTTCAAACAGCCTTCAACTACTCTAAAGCCCACGTTGTACCAATTGAGTGACTTCATTCTTATCCCTTCGCTCACCTCTTCTATAAATTGGCAAAGCATCCTTCTTCATTGGTTTTTTGGTTTAGAAATGAGATTGAACCTCCCTATTTCTTTTTCCATATCATCAATTAAAACGTAGGCCTCTATTTCATTATAAACGAAAACTCTCTTCATTTAAAACAACGCAAACCTTCTCAATATAAAACGAAAGCTCTACTTCCATCTTTAAAACCAAACTTCCTTTAATATATATACTTAGACCCAGAGCAGGTCAAAGCGTTGACTGGAGGTCTGCTGTGGTCCTCAGACGTCGAGCAAGTGAGGGCGTGTTTTGGTGGCTGGCGGTAGTGCTCGGGTGGCGCAGCTGTAGGCGTTGACAGTTAGATATGCGAAGGGTTTGATTTTCATACACATCAATATCTTTATATAAAGAAAAAAGAGCAAAACAATGGGAAGGAGTTTTGGTGAACATGCATGGCGCGCAGATTGAACTGAGTGACGAGCAGCTGGCAAGAGGAGTTCGAAAGCAGCAAGTTTCACGAAAAAACGACCAGAGACGATGGGAGGAAGGGAGAAAGGGAAGTTCAGCGCGGTCAAGTGGTTGATGAAGAGATGGTGAACTACGCTGGGAATGGGGCGATGCATTTCCTGGTTAATGATTTCGAATATAAGAGCAGATAGTGGAAGAATTAAAGCAAGTAGAATATAGCAACCCATAATTTTGGTACTAATTTACAATTTATTTTTAATGAATTTTACAAGGATTTATATTCGATTTTAGCAATTAGATGTTTGTAATTTATTTAAAAATGAAGTTAAACGTATAAATTTAAAATTTATATTAAACGAAATCGTAACATCGCGATAGTTTAAAATTTTAGTTTTGAACTTTAAATGGATGTACAGAATTAATAATAAGTCGGATTTCAGTAAAACAAGAAATGTTAGGATCTATTTAATAATATATTACCAACGAATGTAAGAAATTGAGATTTCAGATTATAAATTATAAGTTATGTCCAAATCAAAACTTAAAATACTCGCTATGGAATTTATTAATATTATATAAGCCTTTAAAAGTAGCCATTTTGCAAACGACCTCCATTTTCGACAAAGCATTTTTTTGATTTGGAACATCAAATTATTGTCAAGTTTAATTTTTCAGGTCAATTAGAATTAATATGTAAGCACAATAAATATAAACGCATGTTCAAATTCAGTTATAATTCAATAGGCTAGAAATAAGACCATTTTCAAGCGTTCTCCAAATTCGATGAAACATGGTTCATTATAATCGTGTTTGTAAAACATAACTAGATTCCAAATTTCGTAATTTTTGGAACTAGCATGTGGTCGTGACAAACTAAAACGTACTGATCGACGCTAGTCTATGAATTAGAAAAGCGCGACATTTAAATTAAATTCTGCAAGCATACAGGTGTGTAGCATACAGGTCGAACACAGGGAGGTGAATTAAATCAATTATTTATCTAATCTCTTGGGCGAGTTAGACAAAGCTTAGAGGTTGATTTTTTTCGCAAAGCAAAATAAAAACTGAAACTACGAATAAAAGATGCAATTAAATTCACTACAGATTCGAATCTAATTGGATCTGTAATAAATTCAATGATTAAAATAAAATAGAACACTGGAAATAAAATTGCAGAAAAGAAATCAACAACTGAAAATAAAAACTAGGATTACCGCTGAATCTAATCAGACGGTCAATCACTAGTAAGAAAAATAGAAGCAATAGCAAATTGTGTTCTAGCAAATCTAATTGACTAGACAACACAATTTGCCATGAAAATAAAATGCAGAAACGAAAGAAAGGAAAGCTTTATTAAAACTAAAAGAGAGTACAGAAGAATGAATGATTTTTACAATGGTTACAACACATATTTATAGATGAGAATGGGAAAACCATAATTAGGTCTATGAATAAATGGGCCTCCTCATTCATGAATATCTCTTGCCTTCCTTGACTCAGCTTGATTGGAGAAAATCTGGTCATATCATGGTAAATATTTTCCATATCTCTTAATTCTCCCATGTGGCTAATTGATTGATAAAAGATTGCATATAATTAATTCTTCCAAACAAGGATGCTTATTAGACTCCAAAGGATAAAATCTTCACAATTGATCTTTTCTTGGCAGCAATTCAATCAGAAATTCTTCTAATTGAAATTGAATGATTTGAATTTAATTCCCTGATAAGAATATGGCTATTGCTGAAATGTTAATTGGTGCACATCATAAATACATACACATGAATATGTGTATGTATATATATAACATAACATTAATCCAAATGTTCCTCAAAGCAAAGGGCCAGTGTGAACGCGTTCTGTTCTTTGGCAAAAAGTGAGCTCGACGGGGTCCGAACTCGGGTCTCTCAGCACCAATTCCTATGCCTTTACCAGTGAGCTACTACTTCTCTTGCAATTGAAATGAATTTGATGTGAGGAAGTAGCTCTTTCTTGTAGTTAGCCTTTAATTTGAATTGAAGAAGGCAACACTTGAAATCTGTAAAAACACATAAAAAATACCCAAAGTATCATTTATTTATTTACAAAAGATAAAGCATAAGAGTCATAAAATAAACACTTTTCAATGTCAATCAAATACCCCCACACTTATCTTTTACTCGTCCTCGAGTAAAACAAAAAATGAAAAACTAAACTAGATAGGTCACACTTTCGTAGGAAACACGATTGCATTGAGCGTATGCAACAAGCCGTTAAACCTCTAGGTGTCCCCAGTAGGACGAGTGGTGTCTCGTGAGGGTTTTCAGCGGATACTACCCACAAAATCCAAATGCAGTATGCTATGATTCAAATGAAACTACATGAATGCAATGGACATATGCAAAAATAAAAACGAAAAATGAAAATACGACTCGTTTCAGGAAAGTGGTACAACAAATTAAGTTAACAATTTCTAGTCAGTTGATTTTATTGTAGATACCTCGACTTGTCACAAATTTTCAATATAAATCAAGTTTTCAAATGTTAAATTCCAGTTTGGCCAGTTAGTTCGGTCGATAACATAGTGCAGCCATGAAATAAATTCTTAGTTTGCTTGGCACAGTTTGCAAAGTGGTATTCTAATTTTCTCATGTATGGCTAGTCAAATCAATAAGGTCAAGAAGTGTTTGGGTATCATCGCTTATTCTTTATTCTATAAAAATTTAAGATTTATGATTAAGTACATACACCTAACAAAAAAGACCAAGGTTTACCACCCATGCACTGCCTCGCGGACTAACGGAGAGTAGGTAAAGAGCTTGGCGGATTGTGCAGGCCGAATTTGACTTTGTCAACAACGTGTCGGTAATCCTTAGGTGTCCAATCTCATAAAATGAGACCAAGATATTCCAACGCTGACTCTGTCAACAACGTGTCGGATAGAGCTTGGCGGGTTTGCACACCAACGCTCGATATGCAAGCAATGTTGGATACCCTTGGAATACTATTATTATTTTTATCGAAAATATAAGCACAAAAGAGAGTTACGCGAATTCAACTTAACACAACTTAGTTTAAAAGATTTGAAAAGCCAATATAAGTATTTTAAGTCCTCCACTTATTTAAACAAAGTCTACAATATAGAATAGATTTCATGGCCATCACCTAAGAATCTCCCTATGTACCGGTAACACTATTATCCCTCAAAATTAAACTTTTCATTATATTTCCTATTCGATCTAAGTTGAGAGAGAAAAATACTATCAACTGGCTAAAAATTGTAAACTTATTTTGCTGTATCAATTGAAAATGAGTCGTAAAAAAAAATTTATGGTATGTTACTACAATCTAAAATGTATGATGTACCTATTTAAATGGCTGAAAATAAGAAGAGACAAAGAAAATAAAAAGAAATAAAAACAAAGAAAAATGAAAATGGATGAAATGCAGACTCCCCCCCACACTTGATTGAGACAGTGTCCCAACTGTCTAAGGCAGAAAAACAAAAATAAAATAAAATAAATGAAAAAGAAAAGAACGTGTACCACCTGATTTCATGGTGGATGATCATGCAGATCGATAGAGTCATCTTCGTCATATTGCTCGAATTCCAAAAATCGTTTCAGTCGTTGACCGTTTACTTTGAAGACTTTTCCATCCCTAGGATTTTCAATTTCAACCGCTCCATGAGGGTATATTGTTTTCACGACATAAGGTCCAGTCCATCGAGATCTGAGTTTTCCTGGAAACAAGTGAAGTCTAGAGTCGTATAAAAGGACTTTTTGACCTATGGTGAATTCCTTACGAAGTATGTTTTTGTCGTGTTGGGCTTTGGTTCTTTCTTTGTAGATTTTCGCATTTTCGTACGCCTCATTTCTTAATTCCTCTAATTCCAAAATTTGTAACTTCCTATGTGAGCCGGCTTTTTCTAAGTCAAAGTTCAAAAATTTTATGGCCCAAAGAGCACAATGCTCTAATTCAAGAGGTAAGTGACAGGCCTTTCCAAAGACTAATCGATATGGTGACATCCCTAGATTGGTTTTATAAGCAGTGCGAAAAGCCCATAGTGCATCAATCAGTTTTACGGACCAATCTTTTATATTGGAATTCACGGTTTTCTCAAGAATTTGTTTGATTTGTCTATTTGAGATTTCTACTTGCCCACTAGTTTGTGGATGGTAGGGGGTTGACAGCTTGTGTGTGATTGAGTATTTCTTGAGCAAGGACTCAAAAGCACGATTACAGAAGTGAATGCCATTATCGCTAATGATAGCTTGAGGTGTGCCAAAGCGTGAAAAGATGTTTTCTTTGAGGAATTTGACAACAACCTTGTTGTCGTTGGTTTTGGTCGGAATGGCTTCAACCCATTTTGAGACATAATCTACCGCAAGTAAGATGTAAAGATTCCTAAATGAATTAGGGAATGGTCCCATGAAATCGATGCCCCAAACATCGAATAACTCAATCACTAAAATGGGGTTGAGAGGCATCATGTTTCGCTTAGAGATTCGACCCGTTCTTTGACATCGCTCACATTTAGAGCAAAATTCGAAAGCGTCACGGAAGAGTGTGGGCCAATAAAAACCGCTTTGCAAAACTTTTGCAGCAGTTTTCCTTGCTCCAAAATGACCGCCACAAGCATGGTCGTGTGAGAAGGAGAGAATACTTTGGTGTTCATGATCGGGCACACACCTTCGAATGATTTGGTCTGGACAGTATTTGAAAAGATATGGGTCGTCCCAATAGAAGTTTCGAACTTTCGAGAGAAATTTTTGTTTATCTTGTTTCGACCATTCAGCGGGTGTTTGTTGTGTGACAAGATAATTCACAATGTCAGCGTACCAGGGGGTGTTAGAGATCGAAAGAAGTTGTTCGTCAGGAAAATAATCATCGATTTGGGTGTTGTTATCATTTTCGTGCACAATTCGAGAGAGATGATCAGCTACGACATTTTCAGAACCCTTTTTTTATCTCGTATTTCTATATCGAATTCTTGAAGAAGAAGGATCCAACGAATCAAGCGGGCCTTGGCATCCTTTTTAGAAAGCAGATATCGTAGGGCAACATGGTCGGTGTAAACTATGACTTTGGATCCTATGAGATATGGTCTGAATTTCTCAAGAGCGAAGACAACTGCCAAAAATTCCTTTTCAGTAGTTGAGTAAATCAGTTGGGCCTCGTATAAAGTTTTGCTAGCGTAATAAATGACTCGAGGGAGTTTATCGATACGCTGACCCAAGATGGCTCCAATAGCAAAATCAGAAGCGTCGCACATAAGTTCGAAGGGTTGAGTCCAATCAGGAGGTTGAATGATGGGAGTTGTGGTCAAGATTGACTTAAGAGTTTCAAAAGATGTTTTGCAATCATTGGAAAATTCAAACTTGACGTCTTTGGCAAGTAAATTCGAGAGAGGTTTTGAAATTTTTGAGAAATCCTTAATGAATCTTCTATAGAATCCCGCATGGCCAAGAAATGAACGAACATCTTTGACAGACTTAGGAGGACGTAAATTAGCAATCAAATCGATTTTGGATTTATCGACTTCTAGGCCATCTTTGGAGACGACATGACCTAGAACTATCCCCCTTTTTACCATAAAGTGACATTTTTCCCAATTAAGCACGAGTGATTTCTCCTTACAACGCTTAAGGACGAGTTCTAAATGAGTTAGACAATGGGAAAAAGATGATCCATATATTGAAAAATCGTCCATGAATATTTCCAAGAATTCTTCCACCATGTCAGAGAAAATACTCATCATACACCTTTGGAAAGTCGCGGGGGCATTACAAAGACCAAAAGGCATGCGACGATAAGCAAAGGTTCCAAAGGGATAAGTAAAGGTGGTCTTATGTTGATCTTCTAAAGCAACAGGAATTTGGTTATAGCCAGAGTATCCATCGAGAAAACAGTAGTACTCATGTCCTGCTAAACATTCGAGCATTTGGTCAATAAAAGGCAAGGGAAAATGGTCTTTTCGTGTGGCTGAGTTAAGCTTTCGATAGTCGATACACACACGCCATTTGGTTTTGATTTTTGTTGGGACGAGTTCATTACTGTCGTTTTTGATCACTGTGACTCCCGACTTCTTTGGTACAACTTATACCGGACTCACCCAAGTACTATCAGAGATGGGATAGATGATGTTATTGTCTAGACATTTGATTATCTCCTCCTTGACCACTTCTCTCATGTTTGGGTTTAATCGCCTTTGAGCCTCACGGGTGGGTTTAGCCTCATCAACTAAATGTATGCGATGTTCCACAATTGATGGGCTAATTCCTTTTATATCGCTAATTTCCCACCCCAAGGCGTCTTTATTTTCCCGTAAAATTTCCAAAACTTTTTCTTCTTGGTCTTCGGTAAGATCAAAGGCCAAGATTACGGGAAAAGTTTGTGATGGGTCCAAGTATGCATACTTAAGGTCGTGTGGCAATGGTTTGAGGTCTAACTTAGGAAGTTCTTGTGTATCAACATTGGTCAAGATTCCCTGGTTAGATTTAGGTGACGAAGTGTCGGAGTCAAGAATTTTGTTTAGTTCAGAAATGTATTCGAGTTCGTCGAAATCGGGGTCGAAATGGTCAAGACACATTTTCAAGGCTTCAGAAGTGTCACTAGAGGTTTCATCAACTGTGGTTTGGATCATGTCAATTTCATCGATCTCAAAATCCCTAGGTTGCTTGTTGAGATTAAAGATGTTTAGCTCAATGGTTAGGTGCCCGAAGGAAAGTCGAAGCTGACCATTCCTACAATTAATGACAGCATTAGAGGTTGCTAAGAAAGGACGTCCTAAGATCAATGGTATTTGAACTTTGGGATTTGAGATAGGCTCTGTTTCTAGAACTATAAAATCGACAGGGAAGTAGAACTGTTCGATCTGTATTAAGACGTCTTCGATAATTCCCAATGGCTTTTTGACAGATCGATCGGCTAGTTGAAGAGTGATGTTTGTTGGTTTAATCTCCCCTAATCCAAGTTGACGATACACAGTATAAGGAAGAAGATTGACACTGGCACCAAGGTCGAGTAGGGCACGAGAGATGTGAGTGTTTCCTATTTTACAATCAATCGTTGGGCAGCCAGGGTCTTTATACTTGACTGGGGCAAGATTCGAAAGAACAGAGCTTGTATTCGCAGTTAGAAAGGCGGTTTTTGGGACATTGGTGGCACGTTTTTGTGTGCACAATTCTTTAAGACATTTAGCATATTGCGGAATTTGTTCAACAGTGTCTAAAAGAGGAATGTTCACACGGACTTGTTTGAAAATTTCCAAAATTTTATCGAAATTTGCCGCTTTCTTCTTATTGTTGAGTCTATGGGGAAATGGAGCTATAGGTTTTTCGACTCTACGATCAGTTTCATCATTCGAGGGAGAAGGTGGTATGGGTGTATAAAATGAAATGTTGGGATTGCCAACATTGATTTTCAAAGGTGGGTCGGGTTTGCCGACACTGGGAGAAGAACTGTTGGGGTTGCCAACATTTAAGGAAACTTGAGGTTTAGAGGAATTGGCATTCGAAGCCAATGGGTGATCAGTAAGATTAGGGATTGGGGTCGAGTTAGAAGGTTCGTCAGGGTCGCCCATGTTATTATCAACCCTCTTTCCAGATCGAAGGGTTGTAATAGCATTGACTGGATTTTGATTTTCGTCCTCACAAGAATTTACAGCACGAGAGTTATATTTTGGATTTACCTCAGGTTGACTAGGCAACTTTCCCTTCTCATGAGTTTTCATAAATTCCTTCATCATATTAAACATTTGGTCCATTTTAGCGTATTGCGAGTTTATTTTAGCTTCGTAAGAGTTCATCTGTTTTTATAGACGCCCAATATCTTGTGATGGTTGAGAAGATTTAGATGATTGGTTTGATGATTGAAAATTGGGGTGCCTATAAGGTTGTTTGGATTGAGGTGAAGCTTGAGACGTTTGAGAATTGGAAGAAGGAGCTTGGTAATTCGGATTGGGAATAAAGGGTTGCACGTGAGATGGGTTAGCCGAATTATTGGGGTTTGACCAGGAAAAGTTTGGGTGGTTCCTCCAACCAGGGTTGTACGTGGATGAGTAAGGATTATTTTGAGCTATGGCATTGGCTTGGTCTTGAGAGTAATAGTGGGGTAACCCTTCTCCGGCTTGAGGAGTTTGATTTTCTAAGGGAATTTGACTTGGGTCCACGGCATGCACTCCTCTAGTAGAAGTACGAATGGGAACACGAATCGATTCCCACTGCATGTCCTTTTCAGAATAATCTTCTACGAATTGCCAAGCTTCATCGGCTGTCTTAGACATAAAATCTCCTCCACACATTGATTCTAGTTGAGTTCTAGTCTGATAGTTTAGCCCTTCATATGCAATTTGACATAAGTGATCTTTTAGAATTCCATGATGAGGACAACTATATAATAGCTGGTTGAATCTCTCAAAGTATTTTGAAAATGTTTCCCTCTCATTTTGACAAAATTGATTTATCTCGGTTCGGATTTTTAGAGTTTTATGGAAAGGGAAAAACTTTTTCAAGACTGCAGTGACAAATTCATCCCAACTTCTTATGGAATGTCGTGGAAGAGAATTTAGCCATTTTTTAGCGCTTCCAAGTAGTGCAAATGGAATTAGCCTTAGCTTGATCGATTCGTTAGATAGTTGTTGCATTTTTGTTGTGGAGGCATACAATTCAAATTCACTCAGAAATTCATAAGCATTTTCAGACCCAGTAAATTTTGGTACCCCTTGGATAAAAGAATGTTTTAGCTCAAAATTGTTTCCTTCAGCTGGTGGGAACACAATGACAGATGGTTGAACGGTCCTAGTAGGATAACATCGATCACGAAGAGACAAGGGTATATCCATTTGGATATTGAGATTTTGAAAATTTTGATTTATTTGAATTTGATTCCCAAAGTTTGGAAAATTTTGATTCACTCGATTTTGTTCCAACTCGGGTGGAAAATTTTGGTTGATTCGAGAACCCCTAGGAGAATTTTGTTGGCTAACACTTTTTTCACTCATTTTTGTTAAATGCAAGCACATAAATTAGCCACAATGAAATTTTCTGTCCTTATTGGCTCCTAACCCAAAATTAGAAAGTGACACGTTTGATTACTTAGATCAAAAGATTTCTCAGCCAGTTAACGGACAGGAGTTATCGGTACACCAGGAATCACCCTAGCAATGCAGCCGAAGGTTTAAATACCCTCAGAGTAACAACCGATATAATATTTACGAATCACCGTAATATTTATAAACGGTTATTTCTCTGCCGTAGTCTTTACACCAAGAAATAATTCGTTCCAAATGAATCAATTATCACAATATAATTAAACCCTAGATGAGCCCGTGACTCCCTTAAGTCCAATGTCTAACCGTTATTATTAGTCAGATTCTACGATGAAATGCAATTTGTGGGCCAAGGAAAGGGTGATGAAATCCCCCACCTTATGTGAATTGGGGTATTGCCCTTAACAGAATGAATAAAAGATGCAGAAATAACAGCAATCACACAAAATAATTGCAGAAATTAAAAATTGTACATTCAAAGCCGCTGCCCCTGCAGAATTTTTTTTACAACAATTGTCTATATATTTTTTTCTTTGCGGCAGAGCACCTGTAAAGTTAAAAGAAATTTACAGTGGGGTATGGCTGTTTGTCCAGAACCGTTGAGTCCCACTAATAATTCAATTCAACTGTGTGCAATTTGCTTGCCCTCAGAATCTTTGTTTTGCTTGAACTCTTTTCGATGTTTGCTTTAATTTTGATTTTTCTTTTTTTTCCTTTGATTTGATTTACTTTGGATCACTCTGAATTCCTTGATTGATTTCTTGAACGGTTTTTTTTTCTTTGGCTTTTGATTGATACCTCTTTTCTTACTTGGAAAAAAAAAGCAAATAAAAAAACAATTGAAAAGGAGTGGGAAAAAAACTAGGAAAAAGACAGAGGAAGAGAAAAAAAAATAACAGGCTGACTCGACTAAAAGAAATAAAATAAGCAAAACTACTCGGTTAAAAATAAAATGAAAATTAAGCCTAAAAAATAAGACTCACCTTTTTCTTTTTCTTTTTTTTTCTTTTCTAAAAAAAAAAAAATCAAACCTACCCAAAAGATTATGCACTCGGAAACAAAAGGCTACAAATCAAGCTATAAATCCCAAGTTCCCAAATAATAATAAAATAAAAAAAACTCACACCCCTTTAATTTTTTTCCAAAACAAATCGTTTCCAACAAAAAATGGAAACAAATCTATTTAAACAAAAGCAAGTGTTACCAGCTCTCAACAAATAACGCTCCTCTGATTTGTTTTTTTTTATCAGCAATAAATTTCTCAAATAAAAAATAATAATGCACGCCCCTCCTGTCCTCAAAACACACGCAACCCCCCTTTTTCCCAGAGAAAAAAAACAAACACAAAAGTCAATAATCTAATTCAATGAGCCGACAGAAATTTCAAGCTCGCGCTCCTTTTTTTTTATTACTATTCGATCTCTCCAGTCAATCAAAAACACGTAAAGGAAGAATTCAAGATCTTTTTTTTTCTTCGACACGGGTTTCTGATTTGGATTTCAGATTTGAAGACCGGTTTTGCTGGCTTTTGCGGATTGTTGATCTGAAGTATACGATTTCAGGCGATTTGAGAAATTCGGTATTTCGATTGGGTAGTTCGACTGTTCGAATCTGTGAATTGCATTACCTTGGTTGTTTGGGTTGCGGTTTGAGGGTTTTGATTTGTATGTGGTTTGCATGATTGATGAAGTGGATTTGGTGAAGCAGTGTGGAATGTGGGTGTGGATTGATGAGACGAAGGCTGTTGTGGCTATTGTGGTAGAACGTGGGTGAATATGAAGTTTGGGTGTGCGTCAGGTGAATTTAGTGAAGGGGGATGGAGTAATGGAAGTGGTTGCTGATGGTTTCGGACTGAAGGACGTGGAGAGTGTGGTGGGTGAACGAAGATGGTTGAAGGATGTGGGGTACTGTGTTGGAGATTGTGGACGTGATGGTTGAATAGTTGCAGATGGCAATATGCAGTATGGATTTTTGGTTAAGGACGCTGTACTTTTGGTGAAATTTGTTCGTAGGTGCACGGGTGAAAGGAGGGCAGAATTGGGTATGGTATTTGCTTTATGGACTGAGATGAGGGGAGATGAAGTGCTGGTTTTGGAGTATGGACGCTGTTGTATTGGTGAAGGAAGGGTGGATGGGAAAGAACTGTTGATGCGTGGTTCAACTGACAAGGTGGTGGTTCGCGATTTGTGGTTGATCGCAATTTTTGTTAGGGTTGTTTGTAAGGATGTTGTGCAGTATGAAATGAAATGGTTTTTTTTTTTTTTTTTTTTTTTGAAAAGGGATGATGGTGGAATTTGTGGTCTGGAAGGTGAGTGGCAAATTAATGTATTGAGAAGAAGAGGAGGGTCTGCCTTTTGGATCGGAAACAGTAGTGGGATTAATGATTTGAGGGAGTTTGTTCACTGAGGTGGTGGGGATGTAAAGGAGTAGCAGTGGCAAGTCGAATTTGTTATGTGAATTTGTGAATAGATGTCGGGGGTAATGTTGAAAGGGGTTTGTGATGTACAGTTTCAGAAATTTGGAGGGGGGGGGGCTTGCGATTTGAAGAATGATGATAAGAAGATGTTGCAAAGAAAAAGAAGAAAATAGAAGGAAATCATTGTAATCTTTTTTTTTTAGAAATATACAAAGAACAAAAGGAAAATAAAATACAAATACAAATAAAACTAACACGAATCAGAAATTAAATAAATAATAAAATTTAATCGTTACCTCCCCGGCGACGGCGCCAAAAACTTGATCGACGCTAGTCTATGAATTAGAAAAGCGCGACATTTAAATTAAATTCTGCAAGCATACAGGTGTGTAGCATACAGGTCAAACACAGGGAGGTGAATTAAATCAATTATTTATCTAATCTCTTGGGCGAGTTAGACAAAGCTTAGAGGTTGATTTTTTTCGCAGAGCAAAATATACTGAAACTACGAATAAAAGATGCAATTAAATTCACTACAGATTCGAATCTAATCGGATCTGTAATAAATTCAATGATTAAAATAAAATAGAACACTGGAAATAAAATTGCAGAAAAGAAATCAACAACTGAAAATAAAAACTAGGATTACCGCTGAATCTAATCAGACGGTCAATCACTAGTAAGAAAAATAGAAGCAATAGCAAATTGTGTTCTAGCAAATCTAATTGACTAGACAACACAATTTGCCATGAAAATAAAATGCAGAAACGAAAGAAAAGAAAGCTTTATTAAAACTAAATGAGAGTACAGAAGAATGAATGATTTTTACAATGGTTACAACACATATTTATAGATGAGAATGGGAAAACCATAATTAGGTCTATGAATAAATGGGCCTCCTCATTCATGAATATCTCTTACCTTCCTTGACTCAGCTTGATTGGAGAAAATCTGGTCATATCATGGTAAATATTTTCCATATCTCTTAATTCTCCCATGTGGCTAATTGATTGATAAAAGATTGCATATAATTAATTCTTCCAAACAAGGATGCTTATTAGACTCCAAAGGATAAAATCTTCACAATTGATCTTTTCTTGGCAGCAATTCAATTAGAAATTCTTCTAATTGAAATTGAATGATTTGAATTTAATTCCCTGATAAGAATATGGCTATTGCTGAAATGTTAATTGGTGCACATCATAAATACATACACATGAATATGTGTATGTATATATATAACATAACATTAATCCAAATGTTCCTCAAAGCAAAGGGCCAGTGTGAACGCGTTCTGTTCTTTGGCAAAAAGTGAGCTCGACGGGGTTCGAACTCAGGTCTCTCAGCACAAATTCCTACGCCTTTACCAGTGAGCTACTACTTCTCTTGCAATTGAAATGAATTTGATGTGAGGAAGTAGCTCTTTCTGGTAGTTAGCCTTTAATTTGAATTGATGAAGGCAACGCTTGAAATCTGTAAAAACACATAAAAAATACCCAAAGTATCATTTATTTATTTACAAAAGATAAAGCATAAGAGTCATAAAATAAACACTTTTCAATGTCAATCACGTACGTTTAAATTCAATATTTAATGTGACATTTTAAATTTGATAAATAACCGACTGAAACACTTGACTAAGCTTACAAAACATAAACCCATTGTGTATGGAATGGGGTATTTGGCTTGGGGCGAAAGTCGTTAGGGTTTTTTTGGAGCTCAAAACATTAAACTTCGTAACGATGTGATAAGCGGATTAAATTATATATATATAACCCTACAAATCACTTAACACTAATTTTCCCTTCTGAACCCGCCGCCAGTAATAAATTGATGGCAGAAAACTTCCCCTTCTTTTTCGAATATCGGCTAATCCGATGATCTATTATGTGGAATTGTTCGAGACAGCGTGATGGACATGTTATATGGTGGAGATGTGATTTAGGCCCGTCGACTGGGAGAAATCTATCCTTAAATGGCCTCCGTTGGAATGCAAATTGAGGGGTTATTGGAGGTGCGAGTTGGCAGGTGTGAAGGGCAATTGGTGGCAACGCATGGAGCTTCGAGCTGGTGGTTTCAGATCATCGTTCAGGGGCATGGAGTTGCATGCACATGAGATTGTTGAAATTGAAGGAGGTACGAGATTTTGTCAGCCAATGCCTGTAGAAAATGACGAGTGTGATTAACAAAAAGGGTTAAGAAAATTTAGCTTATAAATAATTTAATTTATTTGTAACAACATTATTAAATTATTTGAAGTGAGAACGGGTGTATCTCTTTCAAATCTTATCAGAATTGGAGAGTTTAAGACGCGTTGGAACCGTAAAATCAAGATCTACGCGATGGAACAAACTTGAACAGATTTAGAGGAAATTGTAAATTTTGATAAATTTAAACACGTCGTTTAATTTAATTTAAACAATTGTTTTATAACAATTTCAAAACCAATCAATATGAGAACTCTCTCACTCAAATAATTTTTATAGTTATTATATTTTATAACTGATTATATTTTGATTGCCTGTGATTGCAATGTTTGTTTGGTGATTGATGGGATGTTTACTGTTTCGATGTTATTTTCATTTAACTTTGAATACAAGTGTTGTTAAATAAATTGATTATATTATAAACACTGATTGAAAAGCCCTACGCAAATTTTGGGAAGATAATTTACTCACACGTCTCCTGAATATGTAGATAAGTTCACATGGATCGTGATGTAAACCCCATACGAGTATTGGGACGATAATTTTACACATCGCCTAATTATGCAAATAATAATCACTATTAATGGATGAAAACCCTATATGGGTCTTCGGATGATATTTGATTCATGCATCTCCTCATTCTTAATTATATGTCAATCAATTAATTGATAGACCGTTGTAAGCATTAGTTAACTATTTGATGCTTATAAAGTTATAGATGCACACTAGATGCGAATTGGATGTTTATAGTTGTTTATCACTATTGTTGAATACATGTGATGTATGAAATCCATATAACTAAAATTATATGGTAATTGGTTGAATCTCATTTCAATCCAGAATAAAAACGAATGTTTTAATATAATATTCAATAAGAACCAGAGTTTGACTTTGATGTCCGATTATGGATGGACACGAAAATAATAGAATTATAATGAATATTCATAACTGAAAACGAACTGATTTGAATTAATTTTCATATAATTTCGGATTGAACAAGTTTATTTAGAAATAAATAGAAATTCCAAAATATGATGTTGAATCAAGTAAATAAACGACATTTTAATTTGAACGAATTTTTCTTTCGGTTTTATTTATTTTTATAATGAATATCAGGAAAAATTGATTTCAAAATCTGGTATTTTGAAAATATTATTATTTTAATATTGTAATAATATAATGTTCAAATTTGATTTAAAATTGTAATGGAAGTTGAAATCGTTTTTAAGCGAGTTTATAAACTTTTTATGAAATACGTTCTGAATAGAAATCAAAGAAATCTATTATGTATAATATGATGGTTTAATATGAAGATATTTGATTTTGAAAGGAAAAGTTTGAAATAAGATTTCAAATGGTAGTTGTGAATAATTTATAATATTTATAAATTATTTTGGAAGCATATTCGATTTTATATTTTAATTATAAATCGATTCGGGCTTGAATGGGATGTGTCGCGTAGCGACTGTTTGCGAAGTTCCACCCATAACTTCAAATTGACGCAATGGGAGATCTGACCACCAGATTCTCCAGAAAGAGGAACCATTGGGATCATATCGAAAAGATCTTTCAAATGATAATAAGAATTTTAAATCTAACGGTTTGACTTTGAGAAATTTTTATTTCAAATTTGAATGAAAACAACGCCAGCACAACTAAATGACTTGAAATGTTATTTAACTGATTTGAAAAGATTTTGGATGAAATATTCCAAGTTTACAAAGATAAAAGATATTTTTATCTGAACAAGTTGTTTATCAACTTGAGTAAAGAACTAAAAAGAATTGAAACAGTTTTAATATAACCAAAATTTTCCGATGCAGGATTTGGAAAGGATTTGGATGGAAATTATCTTTGGATATTTCGGTGTTGGATTCCGTAATTATACGGACCGTTGAGGAATTTGGAAGATATTGATATTGTTATTCCCAATACGATATCTGTTGGTTTCAGAATTTGATATTGAATATAAGTCGATATGATTTCTATTCAGGGCCTTGTGTTTAATAACAAATTTGATTTTGGGTTTGTCGTGGATGATATCTTCAATAACACTGTTCTTAAACCCAGTTGAGAAAGGAATAAATCTTTTAATTAAGATTAATGAAGTTTACCAATTAGTAAATATAATTGGAATTAAATGGAAGTTGATTTTTGGTTCACTGTGAATGATGTTTTAAATAAAATTAGTTCTTAAACTGAGTTAACAATAAAGTCATGATTTGGATTTTATGAATCTTCTAATTAAATTTAATGGAATTTTCCAAAGAGAAGTTTTTCCAATTTAATGAACTAAATTAGAATTGAGTGGAATTCGATTTAATAATAATCGACATGAGCTTATGTGAAGGAAGACCGCTACTATTTATGGAATTTAAAAGGCTTTGGGGTTATTCCACTTATAGTATTAGTCTGATAAAGAAATTTATATTGATTACAATTGGTCTTGTATCCGTGAAGGTTCCATTTGCATGGAAGATGATTTTGGGATTATCGTGAACAATGTTTTAAATGACATTTGTTCTTTAACCCAGTTAAAGACATGATTAATTTCCTAAGGTCGAACAATCAATAAGTAATGATTTTTGAGATTAAAAGCCAGTGGAGTTTTAATGAATCTTTTATTAGATTGAAAAATAAAGTAGTAATTAAATTTACCGAATTTGAGTAGTGTTCCAGATGGAGTTACCAGTTTTACTACATGAAATAGTTAAATCTTTAATTAAATTTGGAGTGATAAATGGTAATTAAATTTATTGATAACACAATAAGTGTTAGATATGGAGTACCACCAGTTTTGCTCCATGTGATGAATAGGTTGGGATCGGGATAATGAAATGAATGATTATTTCGATAAGGCTCGATAATCCTGATCGGTTTTATAAACATTAATTTGGTTTAAGTTTGTAAAGAGATATTATAAAAAAATTGACATGATTTCCAAGGAATGGATTAAACGATAAGTTTAAATGAGATACTCCTTGATAAGATTAAAGGGAACCTTTCCCATTATAAAGAATATTTGAATAAATGAATATTTTGGATTGGAATGAGGCATATGATGTGTTTATTTATCACATGATTATAAGATACGTGAGTTATTCAAAAAGATCGAGTTTAACCTATTCTGAATAACTAATACAACGACTAAAAGTCGAAGATTTGGAGACGGTGGTTGAAGACAGTAGATCTTCACATTGTTTGGATTATTGCTGATGTCTCGTGTAAAGACCCAATTCCCGCTCTTGAATCGACCATAAACCACACAGGTCTGACCCAAAGGATGGAAATTTTTGAATACTTTAACTTTGGGAATACAAAACATCAGAACAATAACAGCAGACTTATATTACATTACAATAATGTTACATCAGAGTACAGAATATATCTCAGAGTACAAAGAAATTAAATTACAGCGGAAGATACATAAAAGATAATACAAACAAATAGCGGAAGACTACCAAGCTCTGGACACAGCTTTAGGCTTCGATCCAAGATCCTGCTAAAGAGATACTTATCTGCAAAAAGCTACTCGACTGCCCGTGTAGAAAAGAGGGCACCCGAGTTTGCAAAGTGAAACAAACTACGAGTCAGTCATGGGACTGGTGTGAGAATTCTAAGCTAATATAACTAATAAGACAAATCCAAGGACCACGCCACTTTCGCGGAACGGGTTTACTCCTATGGATTGCCAGTGCATAAAATAAAGTAAATCGAGAAATAACGTAATGTCTTTTTGGAAAAATGAAACCATTAAAAGACCCAAGTCCCATCACACAATGCAACGCACACCAGAGGATAGGGTTTTACCTTATAATGGTCAAAAGATGCTAAATACGATAAAACGGAGTTAATATTAGTGTGTATATCTATGGGTATATATATTTCAAAAATCAATTTCAATCATAATGTATTAATCATAGACGGCATAGTACCCCATCCTACTATGTCGCCATACTAGTTCTACAATCAAAACCGCAAGGTCGTATTGGAAATTGGATTTCCATCATGAGTCGAGGCTAGGGACAAGCTCCTCTCCGATTCGAGACACTCTAGCAAATGCCTCAGGATCCCCCGTAGTGAACCCTTGGATGCGGTAGGGCCGGTCCCCGCCTATCGACAGTGGATTGGTTATGCCTGAACACACGCTTCCCGGTCCCTTTGGACCTATAGTATGACCACCAACGGCCTATAAAAATAACGAGGCGCCTCAAAATCCATCATCCACATAAGTAAAATGTCAGGGCTGGTAGGTCGCTGACACCACTCTAGCTAGAAAGAAACGTGTGCACTCCCTACGGTCCATATCCCGTTTTTGACTCATACCGGGGTGTGAGGCTCGCGAAGTCACGATATAAACAAAGCTATGCCGTAATAGGCTATGCTTTGATCATCAACCACAAGGCCCTGCTTTTCAACAAAAGCCTTGATCAATGCATCTTAGCATGCCACATTGTCAGTCCATACTATACCATTGATTTCTGCCAATATATAACCTCTAAGCTCATATGTCTTAGAGAAGGGTGTTAACCACCAAGCAGATATATATTAACAGAGATCAACGAATGTAGTATAAAGGACTACAACGTCAGACATACATTCCATTTATAAACTTATGCTCTGGGTCTGAGCGAAAGTCAAATCCGTACAAATCAACACTACGTCCGGATAACTACCATCTTAGCCCCGTCTTGGGAGCAAATCAATCAAGGACCTCAATGCTAGTTACCCATTCGATGTGAAGATCGTCGGTCTTCAATCGCCGTCTTCAACTCTTAGATTTAAAACGTCGTATAATCATTTGAAATGAGATTGAACTCAGTCTTCTCAAATGATTCTCGCATATATATATATATATATATATATATATAATTTGAAAACATTTCATATCGTTATTAATATTTGATAACAACATATCGCTGTTTTTATTTATATAAAAATAGCCTAATTTAATTTAACGACGCTTCGGGGAAATGGGCGACCCTGGCGTTGTTTTCAACCAAATTTGATTTACACATATCTTGAAATCTGACCGTTGGATTTTGGCAAAATTTATGTCATTGGAAAGATCTTCCCAAAGCGGTCCAAACGGCTCCAGTTTTGGGAAAATCCGACGGTCGGATCTCTCTGTATAACCGTTTAAAGTTACGATTGCCGATAAGCGAACTGCCGCACGCATTCCGTTTAATTTATAATTTATATTTATATATATAAATATAAATCGTTTGACTATTCCAATTTCAAAAGTCTATTCTTTTTATCGCATCTAAAATGACGATAAAAATATCACTTTTAATAACTCTGTTTTGTTTACACTAAATGTAAATAAATTATACTTTTTTCTATATTTTGTTCTATTTACCTAAATGTAAATAAATTATATTCTTTCTATGTTTTAATTTATTTACCCTAAATGTAAATAAATTAAATTCTTTTTCTTACCCTATTTATTTACCTAAATGTAAATAAATATATTCTTATCTTTTTCTTACTTATTTACCTAAATGTAAATAAATGTTTTACTTTTACTTTTGTTATATTTATTTACATTAATTGTAAATAAATGTATCTAATTTCTTATTCATATTTATTTACACTATTTGTAAATAAATGGTTTCAATTTCCTTTGCAAATCCTATTTACATAGCAAAAATAATTGTATTTCTTTAATTCTTTTCTAATATTCCCTTTTAACATAAAAAGAATATCTTATGTTAGTTCTTTTCTAACCTTTCTTTTTATTATTTACATAAGAAAATGTTAATAATAACTATTTACAAATTGATTCTTTTTATTTACATAAGAAAAATGTAAATAAATACTTATTCACATAATTATTATTTTTATTCCTTTTATTTACATAAGAAAATTTAAATAAATTCTTATTCACATATTTGTTCTTTATTTTCTAGTTATTCTTAATTACATAAATGTAATTTTCTTCCTTATAATCTTAATTACATAAAAATGTAATTTTATTTCTTATAATCTTAATTACATATAAATGTAAATTTCTTTATAGTGTAAAATATATTCTTTTAATTACATATAAAAATGTAATTTATTTAATCTCTTATTTACCTAATGTAAATATATATGTCTTCCTCTGTCTATGTTTTATTTATTTACACTAAATATTTTGAAGTAATTTACATATATAAAATGTAAATTTAGAAAATTAATATATATGCTTTAACCTCTCACATTGGATAGGTATTGTTGTGATTACTGGACAGCCGGGCGGGTCCGGGCAGGTTTACATCACAACTCAATCCAACCTCGGGTTTAAGCATACTAATTCATACTGGAAATGGAATAAATATTTTTCTTTTACTTCAAATGACAAAATGTATTCTTTTATTTTCCTTTACATAAAATGTTAACAAAATGTTAATTTTGTTGTAATCCTTTTAATATTAACAAAATGTGAATTTTGTTATAATTAATTTAACATTAACCAAATGTGAATGTTGTTATAATTCTTTTAAATAAACAAAGGTGTTATTTTAATCCTATTAACGTTTTATAAACAAAAATGTTATTTTTAATGTCTATTGACATTTTGTAAACAAAATGTCCCTTTTTAATCACATTAACATTTTATAATCAAAATGTCTTTTTTTATTTTTTATTTTCATTCTTATTAAAGTGACAAAAATGTATGTTTTAAGGTAAATACGCTACTATCATGTCATATTTTCAAATTGATTCATCTTTGTTTTCAACAAAAATAATATGAATAAAAGAGTCATTATTTTCGTTTTCAACAAAAATCATATTAACAAAGGTATATTTCTATTCTATGTTTTATTTGCATCTAAAAATGTAAATAAAAAGTATACTACTTTTTCTATGTTTTATTTTTATTATTTATTTACCTAAGTGTAGATAAATGTTTTACTATTATTTTTAATCCATTTTTTCATATAAAAATGTCCCTTCTTCTTTATCCAATTTCCTAACCTAAAAATGTACAATTTACTTAATCCAGTTCTATAACATAAAAATGTATAATTTACTCATCTCATTTTTACGGCACGAAAATGTACTTTTTTACTTATCACCCTTTTGTAACATAGAAATGTATAATTTCCTCTTAATCCATTTTATTGCATAAAAATGTGATTTTAACTAATTTATCTTTTATACACAAAAATGTACTTTTAAATTAGTTTACTCTTTTCACATGAAAATGTGCTATTTATCTAAGTGAAATATAAATAAGGATTATCACAAATTCTGTTATGTCAATTTGGTGACAAATATGATAACCAAAATGATGGTTTTTGTCTAACCATCCCATTTACCTAACGTCGTAACTTTAATGTCAAAATGCGAAAATATGGGTTTTTGTCTAACCCCTTCTATGTACCCAACGACGAATATTTCAATGTCACACACATACAATACAACATAGGGGTGTATAATTTTGAAGAATCTAAATAAAAGGTCCCATCTTTACTTTATTTTATAAATAAAAATAAAGATTAAAACTCACATTTTATTTCATAAATGAAAATAAAGATTAAATTTGCGTTTGAATATGTAAGCAAAAGGAAGGTAAAAATTTGTCTTTTGTTTTGTAAAACAAAAAATAAAGATAAGAACTTGTTACTTATTTTGTAAACAAAAATAAAGATAAAAAACTTACATTTTATTATGTTAACAAAATTAAAAAAAGAAACTTGCTTTTTATTATGTTAACAAAATAAAGGATAAAAATTGGTATTTTATTATGTAAACAAAAATAAAGATTAAAACTTTATTTATCTTTTAAATAAAATGTAAAAGATCTAAACTTCCTTCATTTTATAAATCAAAGATCAAAATAAAGATTTAATTCTTATTGTATAAATCAAAATAAAAATTCACCTTTCTTTTTGTTATTTTGTAAATCAAAATAAAAACTCCCACTTTTCATTTTATGTGGTGAATCACAATAAAGGTTTAAACTTTCTTTTGTGAACCAGAATAAAACTCAATTTTATCTTTTATTTTGTAAAACAAAAATAAAGGTTTAATTTCTCATTTTATTTGTAAAACAAAATAAAGGTTAATTTCTATTTGAGAAACAAAATAAAGAGTTAATTTCTTATTTGAGAAATAAAATAAAGTGAGGATGAGAACTTCACAGAGATTACATCAAAATTCAAAGGTCTAGGAGAACATGGTTCTATCATGGCATCACAGGCATTACAAATCATACAAACAAATATGTGTTTCAACAACAAACAGAATAAACATCCACAACAAACAGAATAAACATCCACAAAATTCATCACATACAAATCTGTATTATACGCATTTCCATCACCACATAATTAAATAATTAATTATTCATATAAAAGAAGGATTCTCACATTCGTTGTAGATTATGGTCCAAATTCCAAACAGTTCAAAATGGTCCTTTTTCAGTCCAGCAATGAAGATCTGGTTTTTACGATCAGAACGCTGCCCTTCTTTCTTCTTCAGGAGCAAAGGCCAAACCTTTCGACAGGCAATGGTGGGTGGCGGCTGGGAATTGACTGCGGTGGCTCGGGTGGTTGTTACGGTTACAACGAATGGTGGAAGGGAAGAGAAAAAGATTTTGGAGGCCGCCATTTGATTTGCAAGATTTAATTTTCAATGAGGATAGATTTGGGGAAAACGTTTGACTGAGAGAAAAAAAAAGTAAAGGGAAAAGTGATAAAAAGAAAGGGGAGAGAACGGTTTTTATAAAAGGGGAAAGGCGCAAGGAGAGATAAGAGAGGACGACTTGTTTTGGACAGTAAGGAATATGAGGAATGAGAAAAAATTAGATTACCGCTTCAAGATCATTTATAGAAAGGAATTTTAATGGCTAATTAAATGGTAATACATTCATTCTTTCTAATTCATCTTTAATAAAATTCTGAACGTTACTATCAATGTTCAAATTCAAAATAGGGAAAGAAAGTATTAGGGTATGAACAAAATTAAACATGTATTTAGGCAATCAATTTCAAAGGTTTAATTATCCATTAAAGCATTCCATTTTTCGTTTTCATTCTTAATTCTATACTTATTTTGAATTTAGTTCCAAAGATTATAAGTTTGAGTTCAAGTCTATCCTATAATTTGTTTTATTTACATGAATCGTTTTCCTTATATGATAAATATTCACATTTAATTATTCAACAAAATTTCAATTGAACGATAAACTTTAAAATAATTTATTTATTTTAAGTCTTAATAACTTAATAAATCAATTCTTCATTTACATTAAAATTTCCATTTTTATATTATTATCATAGATTTTCAATTTGAATTACAATTATAAATGAATCAAGTCAATTTCACACAAGTAATTTAATATTAAATTTCTACTTCCAAATTTTATCAAAATGACAAACTCGATATTTTAATTGCAATCAATGTAAGTCATTATTGTGATGACAACTTGAATTTCGTTACCTTAATAATTCAATTATGTTTTCATCATAGAATTACATAATTAAAACATTAAAGTTAAATTATGTATATCCAATTCTCAATAAATACATACTAACCATATTTATAGCAATATCTACAATCAATGGAGATTATAACATTTATAACACGTTGAGATTCATTATATACCCAAAATGATTTATATTACTTGTATTCACAAATCTAAATTTTCAGTATATAAATGGAGTTCAAAATTAGTTTATCCATTTCATATATTGTTACTTCAATTTTTCATTATTTACCAAATTCCATTTTTATTATAGTTATAAATACATACACAACCACTTTCATTGAATATATTATATCAATTCCAAGTTTCACCATCAATCAATTTAGACAAATCACAAATTTATTTGGAATCAAAACAAGTCACAATTTACATAATAGACTGAATTTCAATACTTAACCATTGAATTAAGTTTTCACTGTAAATTTTTCAAAAGTTTAAATCATTAAAGTTTTTAATTACAAATTCATTGACGCCATTTAATTCATATAATTAAATATTAAAGTCCACATCTCTATCTTTAATAATATATACCCAAACCTAGTTATCATTACAATCAATGCAAGTTATTTCAATTTACAACAAATATAAATTAATTACAATTCATCAAATGATTTATATTATTCATATTCCATTGATTAAAATTATCAGTACAAAATAAATCTCAAATTTAGTTAATCCATTTTATATTATTAATTCAATAAATTTCACATTCCATTTTAAATAGATTATCAAACACTGTCATTATCACATATATAGCCATTTAGAATCAATTCTAAATAATTAAGTTAAGTTCATATTTTAACAACCTACGACACAAAACATTAATTTTAATATTTATACCAACATTGTTCAAATTCACATTATTATACAAAGTTTAAAATCGAATTTTGAAATTACCGTGCCATTTCAGGCTCGTAATATAAATTTATAAATATAAAAATTCTAACTTTGATTAAAAACAATTTTTTTCTCTGTCGTTATTATTTAAAATAAATTATTTTCAATATTAAAAACCCATTAAAATTCTAAAAATAAAAATTTTAAATTGGCCCCAAAATTCCGGGTTGTTACAATCTCTCCCACTTAAAATCTTTTCGTCCTCGAAAAGGAACGTAGCTAAATGTTGTTTAATTATCTAACCAAATTTTAAATTTCTTTTATTAATTTTATTTGTTGACTAACTTATCAAATATATATATACTTTTATATATTTAAAATCATATTTTCAAAAATAGATTATATATAATTAAAATACGTTAATTATAAGCTTATCACTCTGAACTCATCCTAGGGCATTACTAACCCCATCTCTAATGAGTTTTCTCATTCTAGGACACTGCTGGTCCTATCTCTAATGAGTATTCTTATTGGACATTACTAATCCAATCTCTGATGAGTCTTTGTTCAGTTCTAACGAGTTGTACCCCGAAGATTTGAGCTAACCAAAGCTCTGATACCAACTGTAAAGACCCAAAAATTCCCGCTCTTGAATCGACCATAAACCACACAGGTCTGACCCAAAGGATGGAAATTTTCGAATACTTTAACTTTGGGAATACAAAACATCAGAACAATAACATCAGACTTTTATTACATTACAATAATGTTACATCAGAGTACAGAATATATCTCAGAGTACAAAGAAATTAAATTACAACGGAAGATACATAAAAGATAATACAAACAAACAGTGGAAGACTACCAAGCTCTGGACACAGCTTTAGGCTTCGATCCAGGATCCTGCTAAAGAGATACTTATCTGCAAAAAGCTACTCGACTGCCCGTGTAGAAAAGAGGGCACCCGAGTTTGCAAAGTGAAACAAACTACGAGTCAGTCATAGGACTGGTGTGAGAATTCTAAACTAATATAACTAATAAGACAAATCCAAGGACCACGCCACTTTCGCGGAACGGGTTTACTCCTATGGATTGCCAGTGCATAAAATAAAGTAAATCGAGAAATAACATAATGTCTTTTTGGAAAAATGAAACCATTATAAGACCCAAGTCCCATCACACAATGCAACGCACACCAGAGGATAGAGTTTTACCTTATAATGGTCAAAAGATGCTAAATACGATAAAACGGAGTTAATATTAGTGTGTATATCTATGGGTATATATATTTCAAAAATCAATTTCAATCATAATGTATTAATCATAGACGGCATAGTACCCCATCCTACTATGTCGCCATACTAGTTCTACAATCAAAACCGCAAGGTCGTATTGGAAATTGGATTTCCATCATGAGTCGAGGCTAGGGGCAAGCTCCTCTCCGATTCGAGACACTTTAGCAAATGCCTCAGGATCACCCGCAGTGAACCCTTGGATGTGGTAGGGCCGGTCCCCGCCTATCGGCAGTGGATTGGTTATGCCTGAACACACGCTTCCCGGTCCCTTTGGACCTATAGTATGACCACCAACGGCCTATAAAAATAACGAGGCGCCTCAAAATCCATCATCCACATAAGTAAAATGTCAGGGCTGGTAGGTCGCTGACACCACTCTAGCTAGAAAGAAACGTGTGCACTCCCTACGGTCCATATCCCGTTTTTGACTCATACTGGGGTGTGAGGCTCGCGAAGTCACGATATACACAAAGCTATGCCGTAATAGGCTATGCTTTGATCATCAACCACAAGGCCCTGCTTTTCAACAAAAGCCTTGATCAATGCATCCTAGCATGCCACATTGTCAGTCCATACTATACCATTGATTTCTGCCAATATATAACCTCTAAGCTCATATTTCTCAGAGAAGGGTGTTAACCACCAAGCAGATATATATTAACAGAGATCAACGAATGTAGTATAATGGACTACAACGTCAGACATACATTCCATTTATAAACTTATGCTCTGGGTCTGAGCGAAAGTCAAATCCGTACAAATCAACACTACGTTCGGATAACTACCATCTTAGCCCCGTCTTGGGAGCAAATCAATCAAGGACCTCAACGTTAGTTACCCATTCGATGTGAAGATCGTCGGTCTTCAATCGCCGTCTTCAACTCTTAGATTTAAAACGTCGTATAATCATTTGAAATGAGATTGAACTCGGTCTTCTCAAATGATTCTCGCATATATATATATATATATACATATATATATAATTTGAAAACATTTCATATCGTTATTAATATTTGATAACAACATATCGCTGTTTTTATTTATATAAAAATAGCCTAATTTAATTTAACGACGCTTCGGATAAATGGGCGACCCTGGCGTTGTTTTCAACCAAATTTGATTAACACATATCTTGAAATCTAACCGTTGGATTTTGGCGAAATTTATGTCATTGGAAAGATCTTCCCAAAGCGGTCCAAATGGCTCCAGTTTTGGGAAAATCCGACGGTCGGATCTCTCTGTATAACCGTTTAAAGTTACGATAGCCGATACGCGAACTGCCGCGGGCGTTCCGTTTAATTTATAATTTGTATTTATATATATAAATATAAATCGTTTGACTATTCCAATTTCAAAAGTCTATTCTTTTTATCACATCTAAAATGACGATAAAAATATCACTTTTAATAACTCTGTTTTGTTTACACTAAATGTAAATAAATTATACTTTTTTCTATATTTTGTTCTATTTACCTAAATGTAAATAAATTATATTCTTTCTATGTTTTAATTTATTTGCCCTAAATGTAAATAAATTACATTCTTTTTCTTACCCTATTTATTTACCTAAATGTAAATAAATATATTCTTATCTTTTTCTTACTTATTTACCTAAATGTAAATAAATGTTTTACTTTTACTTTTGTTATATTTATTTACATTAATTGTAAATAAATGTATCTAATTTCTTATTCATATTTATTTACACTATTTGTAAATAAATGGTTTCAATTTCCTTTGCAAATCCTATTTACATAGCAAAAATAATTGTATTTCTTTAATTCTTTTCTAATATTCCCTTTTAACATAAAAAGAATATCTTATGTTAGTTCTTTTCTAACCTTTCTTTTTATTATTTACATAAGAAAATGTTAATAATAACTATTTACAAATTGATTCTTTTTATTTACATAAGAAAAATGTAAATAAATACTTATTCACATAATTATTATTTTTATTCTTTTTATTTACATAAGAAAATTTAAATAAATTCTTATTCACATATTTGTTCTTTATTTTCTAGTTATTCTTAATTACATAAATGTAATTTTCTTCCTTATAATCTTAATTACATAAAAATGTAATTTTATTTCTTATAATCTTAATTACATATAAATGTAAATTTCTTTACAGTGTAAAATATATTCTTTTAATTACATATAAAAATGTAATTTATTTAATCTCTTATTTACCTAATGTAAATATATATGTCTTCCTCTGTCTATGTTTTATTTATTTACACTAAATATTTTGAAGTAATTTACATATATAAAATGTAAATTTAGAAAATTAATATATATGCTTTAACCTCTAACATTGGATAGGTATTGTTGTGATTACTGCACAGCCGGGCGGGTCCGGGCAGGTTTACATCACAACTCAATCAAACCTCGGGTTTAAGCATACTAATTCATACTGGAAAAATATTTTTCTTTTACTTCAAATGACAAAATGTATTCTTTTATTTTCCTTTACATAAAATGTTAACAAAATGTTAATTTTGTTGTAATCCTTTTAATATTAACAAAATGTGAATTTTGTTATAATTAATTTAACATTAACCAAATGTGAATGTTGTTATAATTCTTTTAAATAAACAAAGGTGTTATTTTAATCCTATTAACGTTTTATAAACAAAAATGTTATTTTTAATGTCTATTGACATTTTGTACACAAAATGTCCCTTTTTAATCACATTAACATTTTATAATCAAAATGTCTTTTTTTATTTTTTATTTTCATTCTTATTAAAGTGACAAAAATGTATGTTTTAAGGTAAATACGCTACTATCATGTCATATTTTCAAATTGATTCATCTTTGTTTTCAACAAAAATAATATGAATAAAAGAGTCATTATTTTCGTTTTCAACAAAAATCATATTAACAAAGGTATATTTCTATTCTATGTTTTATTTGCATCTAAAAATGTAAATAAAAAGTATACTACTTTTTCTATGTTTTATTTTTATTATTTATTTACCTAAGTGTAGATAAATGTTTTACTATTATTTTTAATCCATTTTTTCATATAAAAATGTCCCTTCTTCTTTATCCAATTTCCTAACCTAAAAATGTACAATTTACTTAATCCAGTTCTATAACATAAAAATGTATAATTTACTCATCTCATTTTTACGGCACGAAAATGTACTTTTTTACTTATCACCCTTTTGTAACATAGAAATGTATAATTTCCTCTTAATCCATTTTATTGCATAAAAATGTGATTTTAACTAATTTATCTTTTATACACAAAAATGTACTTTTAAATTAGTTTACTCTTTTCACATGAAAATGTGCTATTTATCTAAGTGAAATATAAATAAGGATTATCACAAATTCTGTCATGTCAATTTGGTGACAAATATGATAACCAAAATGATGGTTTTTGTCTAACCATCCCATTTACCTAACGTCGTAACTTTAATGTCAAAATGCGAAAATATGGGTTTTTGTCTAACCCCTTCTATGTACCCAACGACGAATATTTCAATGTCACACACATACAATACAACATAGGGGTGTATAATTTTGAAGAATCTAAATAAAAGGTCCCATCTTTACTTTATTTTATAAATAAAAATAAAGATTAAAACTCACATTTTATTTCATAAATGAAAATAAAGATTAAATTTGCGTTTGAATATGTAAACAAAAGGAAGGTAAAAATTTGTCTTTTGTTTTGTAAAACAAAAAATAAAGATAAGAACTTGTTACTTATTTTGTAAACAAAAATAAAGATAAAAAACTTACATTTTATTATGTTAACAAAATTAAAAAAAGAAACTTGCTTTTTATTATGTTAACAAAATAAAGGATAAAAATTGGTATTTTATTATGTAAACAAAAATAAAGATTAAAACTTTATTTATCTTTTAAATAAAATGTAAAAGATCTAAACTTCCTTCATTTTATAAATCAAAGATCAAAATAAAGATTTAATTCTTATTGTATAAATCAAAATAAAAATTCACCTTTCTTTTTGTTATTTTGTAAATCAAAATAAAAACTCCCACTTTTCATTTTATGTGGTGAATCACAATAAAGGTTTAAACTTTCTTTTGTGAAACAGAATAAAACTCAATTTTATCTTTTATTTTGTAAAACAAAAATAAAGGTTTAATTTCTCATTTTATTTGTAAAACAAAATAAAGGTTAATTTCTATTTGAGAAACAAAATAAAGAGTTAATTTCTTATTTGAGAAATAAAATAAAGTGAGGATGAGAACTTCACAGAGATTACATCAAAATTCAAAGGTCTAGGAGAACATGGTTCTATCATGGCATCACAGGCATTACAAATCATACAAACAAATATGTGTTTCAACAAAAAACAGAATAAACATCCACAACAAACAGAATAAAAATCCACAAAATTCATCACATACAAATCTGTATTATACGCATTTCCATCACCACATAATTAAATTAAATAATTAATTATTCATATAAAAGAAGGATTCTCACATTCGTTGTAGATTATGGTCCAAATTCCAAACAGTTCAAAATGGTCCTTTTTCAGTCCAGCAATGAAGATCTGGTTTTTACGATCAGAACGCTGCCCTTCTTTCTTCTTCAGGAGCAAAGGCCAAACCTTTCGACAGGCAATGGAGGGTGGCGGCTGGGAATTGACTGCGGTGGCTCGGGTGGTTGTTACGGTTACAACGAATGATGGAAGGGAAGAGAAAAAGATTTTGGAGGCCGCCATTTGATTTGCAAGATTTAATTTTCAATGAGGATAGATTTGGGGAAAACGTTTGACTGAGAGAAAAAAAAAGTAAAGGGAAAAGTGATAAAAAGAAAGGGGAGAGAACGGTTTTTATAAAAGGGGAAAGGCGCAAGGAGAGATAAGAGAGGACGACTTGTTTTGGACAGTAAGGAATATGAGGAATGAGAAAAAATTAGATTACCGCTTCAAGATAATTTACAGAAAGGAATTTTAATGGCTAATTAAATGGTAATACATTCATTCTTTCTAATTCATCTTTAATAAAATTCTGAACGTTACTATCAATGTTCAAATTCAAAATAGGGAAAGAAAGTATTAGGGTATGAACAAAATTAAACATGTATTTAGGCAATCAATTTCAAAGGTTTAATTATCCATTAAAGCATTCCATTTTTCGTTTTCATTCTTAATTCTATACTTATTTTGAATTTAGTTCCAAAGATTATAAGTTTGAGTTCAAGTCTATCCTATAATTTGTTTTATTTACATGAATCGTTTTCCTTATATGATAAATATTCACATTTAATTATTCAACAAAATTTCAATTGAATGATAAACTTTAAAATAATTTATTTATTTTAAGTCTTAATAACTTAATAAATCAATTCTTCATTTACATTAAAATTTCCATTTTTATATTATTATCATAGATTTTCAATTTGAATTACAATTATAAATGAATCAAGTCAATTTCACACAAGTAATTTAATATTAAATTTCTACTTCCAAATTTTATCAAAATGACAAACTCGATATTTTAATTGCGATCAATGTAAGTCATTATTGTAATGACAACTTGAATTTCGTTACCTGAATAATTCAATTAAGTTTTCATCATAGAATTACATAATTAAAACATTAAAGTTAAATTATATATATCCAATTCTCAATAAATACATACTAACCATATTTATAGCAATATCTACAATCAATGGAGATTATAACATTTATAACACGTTGAGATTCATTATATACCCAAAATGATTTATATTACTTGTATTCACAAATCTAAATTTTCAGTATATAAATGGAGTTCAAAATTAGTTTATCCATTTCATATATTGTTACTTCAATTTTTCATTATTTACCAAATTCCATTTTTATTATAGTTATAAATACATACACAACCACTTTCATTGAATATATTATATCAATTCCAAGTTTCACCATCAATCAATTTAGACAAATCACAAATTTATTTGGAATCAAAACAAGTCACAATTTACATAATAGACTGAATTTCAATACTTAACCATTGAATTAAGTTTTCACTGTAAATTTTTCAAAAGTTTAAATCATTAAAGTTTTTAATTACAAATTCATTGATGCCATTTAATTCATATAATTAAATATTAAAGTCCACATCTCTATCTTTAATAATATATACCCAAACTTAGTTATCATTACAATCAATGCAAGTTATTTCAATTTACAACAAATATAAATTAATTACAATTCATCAAATGATTTATATTATTCATATTCCATTGATTAAAATTATCAGTACAAAATAAATCTCAAATTTAGTTAATCCATTTTATATTATTAATTCAATAAATTTCACATTCCATTTTAAATAGATTATCAAACACTGTCATTATCACATATATAGCCATTTAGAATCAATTCTAAATAATCAAGTTTAGTTCATATTTTAACAACCTACGACACAAAACATTAATTTTAATATTTATACCAACATTGTTCAAATTCACATTATTATACAAAGTTTAAAATCGAATTTTGAAATTACCGTGCCATTTCAGGCTCGTAATATAAATTTATAAATATAAAAATTCTAACTTTGATTAAAAACAATTTTTTTCTCTGTCGTTATTATTTAAAATAAATTATTTTAAATATTAAAAACCCATTAAAATTCTAAAAATAAAAATTTTAAATTGGCCCCAAAATTCCGGGTTGTTACAATCTCCCCCACTTAAAATCTTTTCGTCCTCGAAAAGGAACGTAGCTAAATGTTGTTTAATTATCTAACCAAATTTTAAATTTCTTTTATTAATTTTATTTGTTGACTAACTTATCAAATATATATATATACTTTTATATATTTAAAATCATATTTTCAAAAATAGATTATATATAATTAAAATACGTTAATTATAAGCTTATCACTCTGAACTCATCCTATGGCATTACTAACCCCATCTCTAATGAGTTTTCTCATTCTAGGACACTGCTGGTCCTATCTCTAATGAGTATTCTTATTGGACATTACTAATCCAATCTCTGATGAGTCTTTGTTCAGTTCTAACGAGTTGTACCCCAAAGATTTGAGCTAACCAAAGCTCTGATTCCAACTGTAAAGACCCAAAAATTCCCGCTCTTGAATCGACCATAAACCACACAGGTCTGACCCAAAGGATGGAAATTTTCGAATACTTTAACTTTGGGAATACAAAACATCAGAACAATAACAACAGACTTTTATTACATTACAATAATGTTACATGTAACACCCCACACCCGCTAAGGTCACTCATAAAGGGAATGCCTTAGTTTTGGTGGAGTATTTTTAGTGAGTATAGAACAGAAAAATTACAACAGGACAGATATAAGTAATACTTGAAAATTTAAAACATCATTTCATTAACAAAACATGTTTGGTTACATCACAAAACCATAACAAGAGTCAAGTACATAATATCCATCCTGATAAAATAGAAGTACATAATCCCATTACATAGACAATAGCCAAAAGATAAACTGAGCTTTACTTCTACCGTCCAAGCCCCAAAAGATAGATATAGCGGTCTGGTCCAAGCCCACTAGTGCTAAGTCCACTCTGATAACCTGAGGGTGGGGAAAAAGATAAACAACAACGGGGTCAGACATAAGTCCGAGTGAGTCCTATAACCCTAACAATACAATTATTAAAGTAATTAGGGTATGATATAAACAAGATACGGTACCTCTGGGGATAATGACTACAATAAGTAGCCCACAAAACACAGGATGTACTACGATAATCGAAACGACGTATTTATCCACCCAAGGATAATTACTAGCTTACACCACCCCAGACCTACCCAGCCAGGGTAATTCCTACACTGCACCACACCAGTTTTACCCACCAAGAGTAATTCCTACTTAAAGGTTGATCCCACTTATAACTAATAGCTTCTGGTACTTCTAGCTGACCACGTAGGTGCCGTCTGCCCCTACCTCCACTAGGTGTGCCTAGTTATCTTACCCAGTAGTTTCGTGTACCCCTACATAGGTGTCGTCTGCCCCTATCTTTACTAGGTGTACCCACTACTCCCAAGCGATCGGCTCCCTAACGTAGATACCCGTGCTGGTCCCACAGTGGGGTGTATCACTCCCCTAAAGTGGCTACCCAATACTATCAACGGTGCACGGCTTTATATCTACACGATGCAACAACGGCTTATCTACCAGCCCGGGCCCACACACGCATATGAAACCCGTTGGACTTGCGTTGCCACCGCTACCCCGTTTTGGCCTCTTATAATCAAGCCCAATATGCGTGTCCCGTCACTCGACATGGGTCGAGCCCACAAAGATACGTTTGGGATATTGGTTGAAATGGGCCCCCACAAGCTACTACTTAAGCTTGTCATTTTATCTAGTGCATCCCACTTAACCCCTTTTTATAATCATGCCCCCTCACATGTTAAGGTTTGGTTAAGTCATCCAACTATATTACAATTGCCACTTAAGGCACCCACTAGATTTCCGCATGCCACCCAAGGCACTTACTTGATTCCCACATGCCACCCAAGGCACTTACTTAACCCTTTAATCATGTTTATTTACATGTTCCACTTTGGTTAAGTATTCTAATCGTATTTTCTATTGCCACCCAAGGCAACCCACTAGTTTCCTCATGCCACCCAAGGCACCCCCACTAGTTACTACGTGCCACCCAAAGCACCCACTGAACCCCTCATGTCCCACTACATGCTAATATGGTTAAGTGTTTCTTAATTAATTAAGACCGTGATCTCCCATAAAGACCTCCCACATTAGACTGGCTGTTATGACCGCCTGGTTAAGCCGGTAGAGTCCGGGCAGTCTTACGTCATAACAGAGTCTAACCTCGTGTCTTTACCTTAATCACGTATTTAATTTATGGCTAAGACCTCTCACATTGGGCTGACATTTGTAGCAACTGGTTAAGCCGATCGGGTCCGGGCAGTTTTACACTACAAATGAGTCCAACCTTGTGTCTTAGTCGATTAATTACACCTAATTAATCACCCCCATATTAATTATCCCTAATTAATATCAAGTTTTCCATAACATGGGTAGACCTAACTCAATAGGTAAATTCCCATGGGGTAGACCTAACTCAATAGGTAAATTCCCACTTATGGTAATTTATTTTTTTATGGTATGCTTAATCATACCCAATCCTACATTTATTAACATATTTACCAACCCCATCGTTCCCCACGTAAATCGTCCTCATTTCATGACATAATAAAGGGGAAGATCCATCACAATTATCATGGGTTTAGCATACAACTTTTTCATGGGTTAAGAGGATGTCAACTTGCATATATGAGCATATATTAACCCCACCACATTTAACCCAAACTTGCACATTATCATACACATGTCTTGCATAACATGTTGAACTTGCATATAAGCATTCTCATAACTTGCATAACACGTTAGACATGCATTTAAGCCTACACATAACTTGCATAAGCATTCACATACTTGCATGGGCATTCATATACTTGCATAAGCATTCACATACTTGCATGGGCATTCATATTCTTGCATAAGCATTCACATACTTGCATATCACATTAAGCTCGCATTTAAGCATATACATAACTTGCATAACATCATGCTCATAACTTGCATAATCTCATAAACTTAACTTGCATAACACTATGCACATAACTTGCATACCCTCATACACATAACTTGCATATGAACTTGCATAACAACATGCACATAACTTACATAACATCATGCACATAACTTGCATAACATGTTGAGCTTGCATGTAAGCATAACTTGCATAATATGTCGAACTTGCATATATGACTTGCATCTTAAAGGAGGGTAAACATGCATAGCATATAAGGGTGCCATCTTGCATATGTATATACCATATTTAAAAGGGTAAACTTGCATGTCATGATTTATGCATAATACCAAACACTTAGCATGCATAAAACCACTTACTTATCATGCATAGAATCAAATACTTATTATGCATAAAATCAAATACTTATTATGCATAAAATCAAATACTTATTATGCATAAACCCACCACTTAACTTGCATAAACCCAAACACTTAACATGCATAAAACCCCATACTTAGTATGCATGCAATCAAATACTTAGCATGCATAACATCAAATACTTAGCATGCATAAAATCACATGCTTAACTTGCATATCATGTTACATATAACTTGCATATATTCTCATGTATAGTTTGCATAACATGTTACATATGCATAAATGTTTAACATAGTGTTTTGCATCATAGAACATGGCTTTAAACTTGCATTTAACATAAAACTTGCAAATCACATATCATACAAACTTGCATAAACACATTTATCCACAAACATAGCCATGTCTTATCACATCCTACCATAATCAATTTAATAATTGATTATTAAAGCCATAGGAACTCACCAAAACCAAGATTAGCAAACTTATGAAGTAAAACTAGTTGCCAAATATGAAGAAGAAGATGATTAGGGGTTGATTAGCTTGTAACTCTCTTCATTGATTTGTGGAGGCCATGACCATGTTTCATTTTGCCATAGTTTAGTTACTAGATTTAATTATGAATGAATTAGGGTAGGGTTAGGGTCTTATTTATAGGATTAGGTTGCATTTTAGACCCTTAGATTAACCCTAGATTGGATTAGGACCCTTAGATTTAGGAAATCTCTAGAACCAGCCCTCTAGGCCAGCCCAAGAACCCAAACTGGTGCACCCAGTTTCACTGGGCGTCGCACCCCTGTCGACAGGCAAGTCGACAGGCAAGTCGACACCCCTGTCGACAGGCCTGTCGACAGCCCTGTCGACATGGGTAGGGCGGGATTTTTCCCGCCTGACCCCACCTGTCCAATTTAAAATCTGAATTTTAAATTCTTAATTCTGTTTTAAGTTTTGAATTTTCTGCAAACTTCATCGGGCCATAACTGGGCCATACGGACTCCGATTTTCGAAAACTCGGACTCTATTTCGCGTATTTTTCCGAGACGAACGCAATAACGCAGCCCGTTTCCCCTAATTCCCACATCTGAGATTATTTATTCTGTAATTAGTGAAATTTAGTATTAACCCAAAATACGGGGTGTTACATTCTTCCCTCCTTAAAGGATTTCGTCCCCGAAATCTCTAAGCTAAGGAGAATGCATATCCTACCATCCAAACAACCATCTACTCAAACCATCAACCACGGGCATCCATTGTCCTTAAAACAATTTCTAATGATGTATGAGCATATGCAAAAAGTGTGTGTATATGTTCCCTATCT
This sequence comes from Allium sativum, assembly GCA_030737875.1. Lineage (NCBI taxonomy): Eukaryota > Viridiplantae > Streptophyta > Magnoliopsida > Asparagales > Amaryllidaceae > Allium > Allium sativum. The sequence goes on from CM060921.1 coordinate 747,539,153, forward strand.
AATGTATGAACATATGCAAACCATGATAGTGCCATGCATCCATTATGTATGCGAGAAAACCCTATCGACACATACAATATCTACATGAGTGCACATTCATTCACCAAAATGCATCATCCATATGATAACACAATCATTATACATCCATAGATATAGCTTCCTACACACAATTTTATGCAATATGCAAATATGAAGTGATTGAGCTGATCTAGTGCCTAGAGTGTGTGTATATGCATCCACGAGCAACCACTAGCAAACACTTGCATCCACTTGCATCCATCAACCATAACATGTCTCAAACACATGTTTCAACCATAGGTTTACCCTATCTAAAGGTCAAAGGTACTAACGAGAGGACATACTAAGAATAAGAAAAGCACAAGATATGCGATGAAGGAGAAGCAAAAGGATATACCCTCCGGAAGAAAAGGGTACCCCGAACGCATCTTCGCTTCCGCCTCCCAGGTAGCATCACTTTCTTCATCTCCCCTTTGTACTTTAATTAGTTGAACCTCTCTGTTTCTCAACTTCCAAATCTCTGACCCAAGGATGCAAGTAGGAGCTCGTCGAATCGTCGCATCACGCTCTGCTTCCAAAACTCGGCTTCACCACCTCTGCGGTCTCATGTAGGCACTTCCTCCCATGGAATAGATCATGTACACCACTAAGTCTGTCGGGCAACTCCACCAATGGAAGATGCTCCTCCCATGTACCTCCAAAATCCAAGATACATAGCCTCAAAAGGTCTTCTAAAATATAATTCACCCTCTCGGTCTGGCCGTCCGTCTGAGGATGATATGCGGTACTCAAACACAACTGAGTCCCTACCGCCTTTTGCCAACTCTTCCAAAACTCTCTAGTGAAGATAGGATCTCGATCACTCACTAGACTGGAGGGTACCCCATGCAATCTAATAATCTCTCGAACATAGACTGAAGCTAGCCATGGAGCAGTTCTCTTACTCTTCACAGGTATACAATGGGCGTTCTTAGTAAGCCTGTCTACTACCACCCAAATTCCCGTATTACCCTTCCTTGATCTTAGTAACCTGTCAATAAAATCCTTCGAGATGCTATCCCACTTCCGCTGCGGAACTTCCAATGGGTGCAGCAACCCACCTGGTTTCTTCTGCTCCGCCTTCACCTGTTGGCACACCAAGCATCGAGCAACATGCTCGGCCACATCTTTCTTCACATCGGCCCAGAAGAAAGTCCTTTTCATGTCTTGGTACATCTCGTCCCCACCGGGATGAATGGTCATCCTAGAACGGTGTGCATTATCAGGAATAACCTTCCTCAAACCCTCGTCTTACGGTACACAAAGTCTACCGTCTCTACGCGAGCACCCCCTATCGTCTTGGGTGTACCTACTCTAATGGCTGGACGACTCCCCCCTTATGAGCTTTTCTACTAACTCAACCAACTGTGGGTCGTCCCTCTGTGCTTCTACAATTTGCCCCAAACGAGTAGGTCTAACTTCCAAGGAAGCTAGCAAACCGGGTACACAATTAACGGAAGGTCTGAAATCCAACATAGAAATAAACTCTAGGCTCCTTCGTTCAACGAACCACAAACTCGAGGACAACCCTTTTTCTACTTAAGGTGTCCGCTACCATGTTACCCTTGCCAGGGATATACGCTACCTCAAACCCATAGGATGCTAAAAATCCCATCCACTTTTACTGTCCTAAGATTATGCGCTTGAAGAGCCTCCAGCACTTCCCTAAGATGTAGGGCATGCTCTTCTCCACTAGGATCTCATCCAAAATCATCACAGCTATCCATCCCTCACGCAGACCACCCTAATCGAACTCGGCATTCCCCCAAATGCAAGCCCCAAAGGCCTAAACCAATATCAGACAAACACCCAAGGGATACCTCCTTCGAATTCAGACGACCTTCGTGAGATGATACTAGTAAAAATGGCTAAATAATTAAGCCCTTGACCAATTCTGGATGTTCTCGCCAGTCTCGCTCCAAAACCGTCATTTATCCTATACTGGCTCTGCTCAGCCTATTGAGCACATACGAAAACTTATTTCGCTCCTAGAAAAGACCAAAATGTCATCCATAAGGACCATCACAACTTATTTAGGTACTCCTTGAACACCCTTCTCATCAAATTAACAAAATATGCGGGGCGTAAGTCAAATCAAATGGCATCACCAGCCACTCATAAAAAAAACATCCGGAGTCCTAAAGGTAGTCTTTTCTATGCTATCCTCAGCCACTCTCAACTGATGAACTTCCGTGGCTGAGTCCACTACTAAAACACTGAGGCGCCAACCAACTGATCAAAGAGATCATCAATCTTTGGCAATGGGTGTCTATTCTTCTTTGTGAATTTCTTTAGTTCTCTTTAGCCTACACAAAGTCTGAGGGACCCATCCGCCTTCGTAACAAAAACTACTGGAGCGCCCCACTCCAATATACTTCGTCTTACGAACCCCTTCTCAAGCAACTCCCCTACTTGCTTATGGAGTTCCCTCCTCTCACGAGGAGCCATGTGGCGCACTGGTAAAGATACCGGTTTAGCATTATCCACCAAATATATTCGGAAGTCAATCTCCCGCTTCGGAGGTAAGCCCTTCACCTCCTCAAACACATCCAGATATTCCCGGACCACTCTCATAGATTGCAAACTCTCGACCGAAGCGTCAAGCGATTCAAGATAACTTAGCATAACAGAGTCCATGGGATTATAAGAAATCTCGAGAGTGTTACCCAAGCGGCCCATAAGCCTAACAACTCTCCCTCCAAAATCAAAAACGGCACCTCTACTGGATAACCAGTCCATGCCCCAAAACTAACCCATAGCCCGTGAAGCCCAACAAGCATCACCTCTAAACTCAATGCTAAGTATAGAGACTTTCAAACCCAAACACATCATGGAGCCCCAATTGGGTTTGAAACAACTAAGGGATCATCTACCAAACTGGTGTCTAAGTGCAGTGACTCAACTATCAATGGTGAGATAAACGAACTCGATATATCAGGATCAAATAAAGTTTGAATCGGATAATAAAGAAATCCAAATTCCAGCCTAGACGGTCCTATCCCCATCTGGTTCCCTAGCCGTGAGGGAATACCACTACCCTCCATACCTTGCCTTTGCTTCTTTGGACAATCCTAATAAGGTGTCCTACTCCTCCCAAAAGGATAACTACTAGCCTTCTTCTTCCCTATTCTCCACTCGTGACCTCCCACCAATGAGGTTTCATCTTTCATTAATCAAACAACTATTTGAGCCTTCCTCCCATCGTCTATCCAACAGATACCTACCAGTCCTCCTCCTTCTTGAACCAACTTCTAATCCGACTAACGTCTAAGTCCCTTGAAGTGGTTTTCCATCCTTATCTATCTTAGAAAGATCATCTATACGCGGAGGGGAAACTCAAAATGAGAGAAAGGAAGAGATTCAAAATGGAGAATTCGAAAGATATAGATATGGCTATTGGGGATTATGCTTTTCTTTCAAAAACTTTTCTCTTAAAAGACATGTTTTCGAAAATACTCCTTTCAAAAATATTCTTAGAAAATAGTTTTTCTAAAATTTTTATCTGTTCCGGTAACCTTGAGCTCTGATACCATGTGTAACACCCCACACCCGCTAAGGTCACTCACAAAGGGAATGCCTTAGTTTTGGTGGAGTATTTTTAGTGAGTATAGAACAGAAAAATTACAACAGAACAGATATAAGTAATACTTGAAAATTTAAAACATCATTTCATTAACAAAACATGTTTGGTTACATCACAAAACCATAACAAGAGTCAAGTACATAATATCCATCCTGATAAAATAGAAGTACATAATCCCATTACATAGACAATAGCTAAAAGATAAACTGAGCTTTACTTCTACCATCCAAGCCCCAAAAGATAGATATAGCGGTCTGGTCCAAGCCCACTAGTGCTAAGTCCACTCTGATAACCTGAGGGTGGGGAAAAAGATAAACAACAACGGGGTCAGACATAAGTCTGAGTGAGTCCTATAACCCTAACAATACAATTATTAAAGTAATTAGGGTATGATATAAACAAGATACGGTACCTCTGGGGATAATGACTACAATAAGTAGCCCACAAAACACAGGATGTACTACGATAATCGAAACGACATATTTATCCACCCAAGGATAATTACTAGCTTACACCACCCCAGACCTACCCACCCAGGGTAATTCCTACACTGCACCACACCAGTTTTACCCACCAAGAGTAATTCCTACTTAAAGGTTGATCCCACTTATAACTAATAGCGTCTGGTACTTCTAGCTAACCACGTAGGTGCCGTCTGCCCCTACCTCCACTAGGTGTGCCTAGTTATCTTACCCAGTAGTTTCGTGTACCCCTACATAGGTGCCGTCTGCCCCTATCTTTACTAGGTGTACCCACTACCCCCAAGCGATCGGCTCCCTAACGTAGATACCCGTGCTGGTCCCACAGTGGGGTGTATCACTCCCCTAAAGTGGCTACCCAATACTATCAACGGTGCACGGCTTTATATCTACACGATGCAACAACGGCTTATCTACCAGCCCGGGCCCACACACGCATATGAAACCCGTTGGACTTGCGTTGCCACCGCTACCCCGTTTTGGCCTCTTATAATCAAGCCCAATATGCGTGTCCCGTCACTCGACATGGGTCGAGCCCACAAAGATACGTTTGGGATATTGGTTGAAATGGGCCCCCACAAGCTACTACTTAAGCTTGTCATTTTATCTAGTGCATCCCACTTAACCCCTTTTTATAATCATGCCCCCTCACATGTTAAGGTTTGGTTAAGTCATCCAACTATATTACAATTGCCACTTAAGGCACCCACTAGATTTCCGCATGCCACCCAAGGCACTTACTTGATTCCCACATGCCACCCAAGGCACTTACTTAACCCTTCAATCATGTTTATTTACATGTTCCACTTTGGTTAAGTATTCTAATCGTATTTTCTATTGCCACCCAAGGCAACCCACTAGTTTCCTCATGCCACCCAAGGCACCCCCACTAGTTACTACATGCCACCCAAGGCACCCACTTAACCCCTCATGTCCCACTACATGCTAATATGGTTAAGTGTTTCTTAATTAATTAAGACCGTGATCTCCCATAAAGACCTCCCACATTAGACTGGCTGTTATGACCGCCTGGTTAAGCCGGTAGAGTCCGGCCAGTCTTACGTCATAACAGAGTCTAACCTTGTGTCTTTACCTTAATCACGTATTTAATTTATGGCTAAGACCTCTCACATTGGGCTGACATTTGTAGCAACTGGTTAAGCCGGTCGGGTCCGGGCAGTTTTACACTACAAATGAGTCCAACCTCGGGTCTTAGTCGATTAATTACACCTAATTAATCACCCCCATATTAATTATCCCTAATTAATATCAAGTTTTCCATAACATGGGTAGACCTAACTCAATAGGTAAATTCCCATGGGTTAGACCTAACTCAATAGGTAAATTCCCACTTATGGTAATTTATTTTTTTATGGTATGCTTAATCATACCCAATCCTACATTTATTAACATATTTACCAACCCCATCGTTCCCCACGTAAATCGTCCTCATTTCATGACATAATAAAGGGGAAGATCCGTCACAATTATCATGGGTTTAGCATACAACTTTGTCATGGGTTAAGAGGATGTCAACTTGCATATATGAGCATATATTAACCCCACCACATTTAACCCAAACTTGCACATTATCATACACATGTCTTGCATAACATGTTGAACTTGCATATAAGCATTCTCATAACTTGCATAACACGTTAGACATGCATTTAAGCCTACACATAACTTGCATAAGCATTCACATACTTGCATGGGCATTCATATACTTGCATAAGCATTCACATACTTGCATGGGCATTCATATTCTTGCATAAGCATTCACATACTTGCATATCACATTAAGCTCGCATTTAAGCATATACATAACTTGCATAACATCATGCTCATAACTTGCATAATCTCATAAACTTAACTTGCATAACACTATGCACATAACTTGCATACCCTCATACACATAACTTGCATATGAACTTGCATAACAACATGCACATAACTTACATAACATCATGCACATAACTTGCATAACATGTTGAGCTTGCATGTAAGCATAACTTGCATAATATGTCGAACTTGCATATATGACTTGCATCTTAAAGGAGGGTAAACATGCATAGCATATAAGGGTGCCATCTTGCATATGTATATACCATATTTAAAAGGGTAAACTTGCATGTCATGATTTATGCATAATACCAAACACTTAGCATGCATAAAACCACTTACTTATCATGCATAGAATCAAATACTTATTATGCATAAAATCAAATACTTATTATGCATAAAATCAAATACTTATTATGCATAAAATCAAATACTTATTATGCATAAAATCAAATACTTAGTATGCATAAACCCACCACTTAACTTGCATAAACCCAAACACTTAACATGCATAAAACCCCATACTTAGTATGCATACAATCAAATACTTAGCATGCATAACATCAAATACTTAGCATGCATAAAATCACATGCTTAACTTGCATATCATGTTACATATAACTTGCATATATTCTCACGTATAGTTTGCATAACATGTTACATATGCATAAATGTTTAACATAGTGTTTTGCATCATAGAACATGGCTTTAAACTTGCATTTAACATAAAACTTGCAAATCACATATCATACAAACTTGCATAAACACATTTATCCACAAACATAGCCATGTCTTATCACATCCTACCATAATCAATTTAATAATTGATTATTAAAGCCATAGGAACTCACCAAAACCAAGATTAGCAAACTTATGAAGTAAAACTAGTTGCCAAATATGAAGAAGAAGAAGATTAGGGGTTGATTAGCTTGTAACTTTCTTCATTGATTTGTGGAGGCCATGACCAAGTTTCATTTTGCCATAGTTTAGTTACTAGATTTAATTATGAATGAATTAGGGTAGGGTTAGGGTCTTATTTATAGGATTAGGTTGCATTTTAGACCCTTAGATTAACCCTAGATTGGATTAGGACCCTTAGATTTAGGAAATCTCTAGAACCAGCCCTCTAGGCCAGCCCAAGAACCCAAACTGGTGCACCCAGTTTCACTGGGCGTCGCACCCCTGTCGACAGGCAAGTCGACAGGCAAGTCAACACCCCTGTCGACATGGGTAGGGCGGGATTTTTCCCGCCTTACCCCACCTGTCTAATTTAAAATCTGAATTTTAAATTCTTAATTCTGTTTTAAGTTTTGAATTTTCTGCAAACTTCATCGGGCCATAACTGGGCCATACGGACTCCGATTTTCGAAAACTCGGACTCTATTTCGCGTATTTTTCCGAGACGAACGCAATAACGCAGCCCGTTTCCCCTAATTCCCACATCTGAGATTATTTATTCTGTAATTAGTGAAATTTAGTATTAACCCAAAATACGGGGTGTTACATTACATCAGAGTACAGAATATATCTCAGAGTACAAAGAAATTAAATTACAGCGGAAGATACATAAAAGATAATACAAACAAACAGCGGAAGACTACCAAGCTCTGGACACAACTTTAGGCTTCGATCCAGGATCCTGCTAAAGAGATACTTATCTGCAAAAAGCTACTCGACTGCCCGTGTAGAAAAGAGGGCACCCGAGTTTGCAAAGTGAAACAAACTACGAGTCAGTCATGGGACTGGTGTGAGAATTCTAAACTAATATAACTAATAAGACAAATCCAAGGACCACGCCGCTTTCGCGGAACGGGTTTACTCCTATGAATTGCCAGTGCATAAAATAAAGTAAATCGAGAAATAACGTAATGTCTTTTTGGAAAAATGAAACCATTATAAGACCCAAGTCCCATCACACAATGCAACGCACACCAGAGGATAGGGTTTTACCTTATAATGGTCAAAAGATGCTAAATACGATAAAACGGAGTTAATATTAGTGTGTATATCTATGGGTATATATATTTCAAAAATCAATTTCAATCATAATGTATTAATCATAGACGGCATAGTACCCCATCCTACTATGTCGCTATACTAGTTCTACAATCAAAACCGCAAGGTCGTATTGGAAATTGGATTTCCATCATGAGTCGAGGCTAGGGACAAGCTCCTCTCCGATTCGAGACACTTTAGCAAATGCCTCAGGATCACCTGCAGTGAACCCTTGGATGCGGTAGGGTCGGTCCCCGCCTATCGGCAGTGGATTGGTTATGCCTGAACACACGCTTCCCGGTCCCTTTGGACCTATAGTATGACCACCAACGGCCTATAAAAATAACGAGGCGCCTCAAAATCCATCATCCACATAAGTAAAATGTCAGGGCTGGTAGGTCGCTGACACCACTCTAGCTAGAAAGAAACGTGTGCACTCCCTACGGTCCACATCCCGTTTTTGACTCATACCGGGGTGTGAGGCTCGCGAAGTCACGATATACACAAAGCTATGCCGTAATAGGCTATGCTTTGATCATCAACCACAAGGCCCTGCTTTTCAACAAAAGCCTTGATCAATGCATCTTAGCATGCCACATTGTCAGTCCATACTATACCATTGATTTCTGCCAATATATAACCTCTAAGCTCATATGTCTCAGAGAAGGGTGTTGACCACCAAGCAGATATATATTAACAGAGATCAACGAATGTAGTATAAAGGACTACAACGTCAGACATACATTCCATTTATAAACTTATGCTCTGGGTCTGAGCGAAAGTCAAATCCGTACAAATCAACACTACGTTCGGATAACTACCATCTTAGCCCCGTCTTGGGAGCAAATCAATCAAGGACCTCAACGTTAGTTACCCATTCGATGTGAAGATCGTCGGTCTTCAATCGCCGTCTTCAACTCTTAGATTTAAAACGTCGTATAATCATTTGAAATGAGATTGAACTCGGTCTTCTCAAATGATTCTCGCATATATATATATATATATATATACATATATATATATATAATTTGAAAACATTTCATATCGTTATTAATATTTGATAACAACATATCGCTGTTTTTATTTATATAAAAATAGCCTAATTTAATTTAACGACGCTTCGGATAAATGGGCGACCCTGGCGTTGTTTTCAACCAAATTTGATTTACACATATCTTGAAATCTAACCGTTGGATTTTGGCGAAATTTATGTCATTGGAAAGATCTTCCCAAAGCGGTCCAAACGGCTCCAGTTTTGGGAAAATCCGACGGTCGGATCTCTCTGTATAACCGTTTAAAGTTACGATAGCCGATACGCGAACTGCCGCGCGCGTTCCATTTAATTTATAATTTGTATTTATATATATAAATATAAATCGTTTGACTATTCCAATTTCAAAAGTCTATTCTTTTTATCACATCTAAAATGACGATAAAAATATCACTTTTAATAACTCTGTTTTGTTTACACTAAATGTAAATAAATTATACTTTTTTCTATATTTTGTTCTATTTACCTAAATGTAAATAAATTATATTCTTTCTATGTTTTAATTTACTTGCCCTAAATGTAAATAAATTACATTTTTTTTCTTACCCTATTTATTTACCTAAATGTAAATAAATATATTCTTATCCTTTTCTTACTTATTTACCTAAATGTAAATAAATGTTTTACTTTTACTTTTGTTGTATTTATTTACATTAATTGTAAATAAATGTATCTAATTTCTTATTCATATTTATTTACACTATTTGTAAATAAATGGTTTCAATTTCCTTTGCAAAATCTATTTACATAGCAAAAATAATTGTATTTCTTTAATTCTTTTCTAATATTCCCTTTTAACATAAAAAGAATATCTTATGTTAGTTCTTTTCTAACCTTTCTTTTTATTATTTACATAAGAAAATGTTAATAATAACTATTTACAAATTGATTCTTTTTATTTACATAAGAAAAATGTAAATAAATACTTATTCACATAATTATTATTTTTATTCTTTTTATTTACATAAGAAAATTTAAATAAATTCTTATTCACATATTTGTTCTTTATTTTCTAGTTATTCTTAATTACATAAATGTAATTTTCTTCCTTATAATCTTAATTACATAAAAATGTAATTTTATTTCTTATAATCTTAATTACATATAAATGTAAATTTCTTTACAGTGTAAAATATATTCTTTTAATTACATATAAAAATGTAATTTATTTAATCTCTTATTTACCTAATGTAAATATATATGTCTTCCTCTGTCTATGTTTTATTTATTTACACTAAATATTTTGAAGTAATTTACATATATAAAATGTAAATTTAGAAAATTAATATATATGCTTTAACCTCTCACATTGGATAGGTATTGTTGTGATTACTGGACAGCCGGGCGGGTCCGGGCAGGTTTACATCACAACTCAATCCAACCTCGGGTTTAAGCATACTAATTCATACTGGAAATGGAATAAATATTTTTCTTTTACTTCAAATGACAAAATGTATTCTTTTATTTTCCTTTACATAAAATGTTAACAAAATGTTAATTTTGTTGTAATCCTTTTAATATTAACAAAATGTGAATTTTGTTATAATTAATTTAACATTAACCAAATGTGAATGTTGTTATAATTCTTTTAAATAAACAAAGGTGTTATTTTAATCCTATTAACGTTTTATAAACAAAAATGTTATTTTTAATGTCTATTGACATTTTGTAAACAAAATGTCCCTTTTTAATCACATTAACATTTTATAATCAAAATGTCTTTTTTTATTTTTTATTTTCATTCTTATTAAAGTGACAAAAATGTATGTTTTAAGGTAAATACGCTACTATCATGTCATATTTTCAAATTGATTCATCTTTGTTTTCAACAAAAATAATATGAATAAAAGAGTCATTATTTTCGTTTTCAACAAAAATCATATTAACAAAGGTATATTTCTATTCTATGTTTTATTTGCATCTAAAAATGTAAATAAAAAGCATACTGCTTTTTCTATGTTTTATTTTTATTATTTATTTACCTAAGTGTAGATAAATGTTTTACTATTATTTTTAATCCATTTTTTCATATAAAAATGTCCCTTCTTCTTTATCCAATTTCCTAACCTAAAAATGTACAATTTACTTAATCCAGTTCTATAACATAAAAATGTAGAATTTACTCATCTCATTTTTACGGCACGAAAATGTACTTTTTTACTTATCACCCTTTTGTAACATAGAAATGTATAATTTCCTCTTAATCCATTTTATTGCATAAAAATGTGATTTTAACTAATTTATCTTTTATACACAAAAATGTACTTTTAAATTAGTTTACTCTTTTCACATGAAAATGTGCTATTTATCTAAGTGAAATATAAATAAGGATTATCACAAATTCTGTCATGTCAATTTGGTGACAAATATGATAACCAAAATGATGGTTTTTGTCTAACCATCCCATTTACCTAACGTCGTAACTTTAATGTCAAAATGCGAAAATATGGGTTTTTGTCTAACCCCTTCTATGTACCCAACGACGAATATTTCAATGTCACACACATACAATACAACATAGGGGTGTATAATTTTGAAGAATCTAAATAAAAGGTCCCATCTTTACTTTATTTTATAAATAAAAATAAAGATTAAAACTCATATTTTATTTCATAAATGAAAATAAAGATTAAATTTGCATTTGAATATGTAAACAAAAGGAAGGTAAAAATTTGTCTTTTGTTTTGCAAAACAAAAAATAAAGATAAGAACTTGTTACTTATTTTGTAAACAAAAATAAAGATAAAAAAATTACATTTTATTATGTTAACAAAATTAAAAAAAGAAACTTGCTTTTTATTATGTTAACAAAACAAAGGATAAAAATTGGTATTTTATTATGTAAACAAAAATAAAGATTAAAACTTTATTTATCTTTTAAATAAAATGTAAAAGATCTAAACTTCCTTCATTTTATAAATCAAAGATCAAAATAAAGATTTAATTCTTATTGTATAAATCAAAATAAAAATTCACCTTTCTTTTTGTTATTTTGTAAATCAAAATAAAAACTCCCACTTTTCATTTAATGTGGTGAATCACAATAAAGGTTTAAACTTTCTTTTGTGAACCAGAATAAAACTCAATTTTATCTTTTATTTTGTAAAACAAAAATAAAGGTTTAATTTCTCATTTTATTTGTAAAACAAAATAAAGGTTAATTTCTATTTGAGAAACAAAATAAAGAGTTAATTTCTTATTTGAGAAATAAAATAAAGTGAGGATGAGAACTTCACAGAGATTACATCAAAATTCAAAGGTCTAGGAGAACATGGTTCTATCATGGCATCACAGGCATTACAAATCATACAAACAAATATGTGTTTCAACAACAAACAGAATAAACATCCACAACAAACAGAATAAACATCCACAAAATTCATCACATACAAATCTGTATTATACGCATTTCCATCACCACATAATTAAATTAAATAATTAATTATTCATATAAAAGAAGGATTCTCACATTCGTTGTAGATTATGGTCCAAATTCCAAACAGTTCAAAATGGTCCTTTTTCAGTCCAGCAATGAAGATCTGGTTTTTACGATCAGAACGCTGCCCTTCTTTCTTCTTCAGGAGCAAAGGCCAAACCTTTCGACAGGCAATGGAGGGTGGCGGCTGGGAATTGACTGCGGTGGCTCGGGTGGTTGTTGCGGTTACAACGAATGGTGGAAGGGAAGAGAAAAAGATTTTGGAGGCTGCCATTTGATTTGCAAGATTTAATTTTCAATGAGGATGGATTTGGGGAAAACGTTTGACTGAGAGAAAAAAAATGGTAAAGGGAAAAGTGATAAAAAGAAAGGGGAGAGAACGGTTTTTATAAAAGGGGAAAGGCGCAAGGAGAGATAAGAGAGGACGACTTGTTTTGGACAGTAAGGAATATGAGGAATGAGAAAAAATTAGATTACCGCTTCAAGATCATTTATAGAAAGGAATTTTAATGGCTAATTAAATGGTAATACATTCATTCTTTCTAATTCATCTTTAATAAAATTCTGAACGTTACTATCAATGTTCAAATTCAAAATAGGGAAAGAAAGTATTAGGGTATGAACAAAATTAAACATGTATTTAGGCAATCAATTTCAAAGGTTTAATTATCCATTAAAGCATTCCATTTTTCGTTTTCATTCTTAATTCTATACTTATTTTGAATTTAATTCCAAAGATTATAAGTTTGAGTTCAAGTCTATCCTATAATTTGTTTTATTTACATGAATCGTTTTCCTTATATGATAAATATTCACATTTAATTATTCAACAAAATTTCAATTGAACGATAAACTTTAAAATAATTTATTTATTTTAAGTCTTAATAACTTAATAAATCAATTCTTCATTTACATTAAAATTTCCATTTTTATATTATTATCATAGATTTTCAATTTGAATTACAATTATAAATGAATCAAGTCAATTTCACACAAGTAATTTAATATTAAATTTCTACTTCCAAATTTTATCAAAATGACAAACTCGATATTTTAATTGCGATCAATGTAAGTCATTATTGTAATGACAACTTGAATTTCGTTACCTGAATAATTCAATTAAGTTTTCATCATAGAATTACATAATTAAAACATTAAAGTTAAATTATATATATCCAATTCTCAATAAATACATACTAACCATATTTATAGCAATATCTATAATCAATGGAGATTATAACATTTATAACACGTTGAGATTCATTATATACCCAAAATGATTTATATTACTTGTATTCACAAATCTAAATTTTCAGTATATAAATGGAGTTCAAAATTAGTTTATCCATTTCATATATTGTTACTTCAATTTTTCATTATTTACCAAATTCCATTTTTATTATAGTTATAAATACATACACAACCACTTTCATTGAATATATTATATCAATTCCAAGTTTCACCATCAATCAATTTAGACAAATCACAAATTTATTTGGAATCAAAACAAGTCACAATTTGCATAATAGACTGAATTTCAATACTTAACCATTGAATTAAGTTTTCACTGTAAATTTTTCAAAAGTTTAAATCATTAAAGTTTTTAATTACAAATTCATTGACGCCATTTAATTCATATAATTAAATATTAAAGTCCACATCTCTATCTTTAATAATATATACCCAAACTTAGTTATCATTACAATCAATGCAAGTTATTTCAATTTACAACAAATATAAATTCATTACAATTCATCAAATGATTTATATTATTCATATTCCATTGATTAAAATTATCAGTACAAAATAAATCTCAAATTTAGTTAATCCATTTTATATTATTAATTCAATAAATTTCACATTCCATTTTAAATAGATTATCAAACACTGTCATTATCACATATATAGCCATTTAGAATCAATTCTAAATAATCAAGTTAAGTTCATATTTTAACAACCTATGACACAAAACATTAATTTTAATATTTATACCAATATTGTTCAAATTCACATTATTATACAAAATTTAAAATCGAATTCTGAAATTACCGTGCCATTTCAGGCTCGTAATATAAATTTATAAATATAAAAATTCTAACTTTTATTAAAAACAATTTTTTTCTCTGTCGTTATTATTTAAAATAAATTATTTTAAATATTAAAAACCCATTAAAATTCTAAAAATAAAAATTTTAAATTGGCCCCAAAATTCCGGGTTGTTACATCTCGCTTGGGAGGTACACATAAGACGAGGCAATAAGTTGTGGTTGTCTAGGCGTACTTGAATATCGACCGGATATGTGAGGGCCTCTCTTCTATATTGGACATATAGGATGGGGAATAAGATGCCTCCGGTTTCGTTCAGACCTAGAACAGGCTTGCAAATGGATTGTATGTTTGACACTGTACTTCGCGCTTTATTCGTTGATCTCTGCTAATAAAACGACCCGAACTTCCCCGGTAAGGAAAGCCCGGATTGTATTGAGGACAAGCCACATCGGAACACAAACAGAAGAACATTTCATTGTATATTACAACAATTCCATCAGAATACAAGAATATTACAGAGTATGAATAAATATTACACAGAAAATATCAGAGATTTAAATTACATTTAAATTTATCGCAGCGGAAAAATAATACAAAACACAACTGAAAGTAATACACGGATACAGAGCTTTCCGTGTATCGTTCCAGCTGTAAACCAGGATCCTGTGAATATAAATCTGTAAAACCAAAACTACTAGCTGCCCGTGTCAAAATAGGGGCAACCAGAGTTTAGGTTAAAACAATAAACTCCAGGTCAGTCATGGGACTGGTGTGAGAACTAAAAAAGTTATTTATCTTTATTTTAAAGTTAGGTAAATCAAGGGACCACGCCGTATAACACGGAACGGGTTTCCTCCCAAAAATACCAGTGCATAAAACAAACAGCGCAATGCTAAATAAAGAAAAATGAAGCTATTATAAGACCCAGGTCCCATCACACAATGCAACACAAGCCGGAGGATAGGGTTTTTACCTTATAATAGCCAAGAATGCTTGGTACGTGAAATTTCATGTTTTATTATTACTATATGTGTATAGTGCCAAAATAATTTCAATCATAAGTATCAATCATAGACGGCATAAGTGCCCCATACCACTATGTCTCCATATATAGGTTCTACAATCAAAACCGCAAAGTCACGTATTTGAAAATTGGATTTCCATCTATGAATCGAGCCAAAAGATAGTCCTCACCGATTCGAGACTATCTAGCTCAAGCCTCAGGACCCAAACATAGGTGAGCCCTTGGATCGTCAGGGTCGGTTCACCGATGTGGATTAAAATGCCTTAACACTACGTTTCCCCGTCCTTTGGGGCGTAAATGAGCCAAATGACTCCATCGGCTCCACAAAGTCACCGATATATCCGAGGCGCCTCGCAACAGCAACAACCACACAGGTGAAAATAATATAAATGTCAGGCCTGGTAGGTCACTGACACCACCCTAGCTAGAAGGAAACGCATGCCCTCCCTGAGGTCCTCTCCCGTTTTTGGTTCACAACCGGGGTGGGAGGCTCGCGAATCAACGCTACACAAAGCTATGCCACACAGGCCATGCTTTTATCATCGACCACAAGACTCAGCTTTTCAACAGAAGCCTTGATCATATTGCCACTTAGGCATGCCACACAGGCAATTCACTCCATGCGTTTGATATCCATCAATATATAACCTCTGAGCTCGTATGTCTCAGAGAAGGGCCTTAAGCAAGAGAATAAATTCTCCGCCGCCAAACAGATATATATATTTAATAGAAATCAACCACACAGAATAAAATCCAATGTCAGATACAAAGTCCATTTACAAGTCCGTTCTGGGTCTGAACGAAACCGGAGGCACCTTGTACCTCGCATATCCATCGATCTCCAAGTACGTCTGGACGATCACCAACTGATTTCCTCCTCTTGGGTGTACAGCCCAATCAAGATCATCAGTAATCACCCAAACGATGTGAAGACCTCCGGTCTTCAACCATCGTCTTCATCCTCGACACCACGTCGAATCAGTTATTCAGAATGGGATAAACCCGGTCTTTCTGAATAACTCGCGTATATAATAAACAAGTGCTACACATACACAACATACGCCTCATTCCAATTCATCAGTCACTAACCGTAAATTAGAAAGAGAACAATTCCCCAAATATTAACCTCGAAGGCCGAAACCAACATCAGATCAATACCCAGGAAACCATTCATCTTAACTAATCTTTAGTTAATTGCTAAATTTCACATTCTTAGGGAGAGGTTCCCATTAATTTTACAAAGATAAATTCCTTAAATTTATTTTTTAATCGTCTTTTGAAAATCAATTCAAACCAAATTATGGTTTATCCAAACTAGTCAGGATTAACGAACCTTACTGAAGTAATCAATTGTTAAATTTCGCACCCCAACCTATTCATCCTATGAAGTAAAACTGGTAATACTTCATATCTAACACCACGGTGTTATCGGTAAATTCAATTACCATTTCACGTTCAAATCTACTTAAAGATTTAACTATCGCCTGGAGCAAAACTGGTGATGCTCCATTCTCGATCATTTCAATCTAATTAAAGATTCATTAAAACTCCACTTGGTTTTAATCTTCCCAAAAATCAATATTAATGATTTTTTAACTTAGGAAATCATATCATGTCTTTAACTGGGTTAAAGAACCAATGTCATTTAAAACACAGTTCACTATAAACCAAAAATCACATTCCATTCCATCAGCCTTTAACTGTAAATTAGCAAGTGAACAATTCCCTAAGTATTAACCCCAAAGGCTGAAACAAACATCAGATCAATACCCAAGAAACCATTCAACATAACTAATCTTCAGTTAGTTTCTGATTTTCTTAATTACGTTGGGTCCAAGAACAGTATTATTGAAGATACCGTTCACGACAACCCAAAATCACATTCCATTAATTATCGGGTTAAAGAACAAGTGTTATTTAAAACACCGTTCATGATAAACCCAAAAATCAATTCAAATTCAATTCCAATTAAATACCATTTAATTGGTACACTTCATTAAATCTAAATAAAAAGATTTAATCTTTTTCTCAACTGGGTTTAAGAACAGTGTTAATGAAGACACCATTCACGACAAACCCAAATCCCATTTGATATTAAATACAATGCTCTGAATAGAAAATATATCGGCTTATATTCAATATCAAATTCTACGACCAACAAATATCGTATTAGAAATAACGATATAAATATATCTTTCAAATTTCCATAACAATATCTGTATAATCACGAAATCCAACATCGAAACATGCCAAAGACAATTTCGATTCAAATCCATTTCCACTTTATATATATTGCAAATTCTGGTTATTTTCAAAACCATTTCAAATCCACTTTATTTACTGTAAAAATAAATGGGATTATAATTCTGGTTCAAAACTAGTTCATTTCGATAAAAAAATTCTATTTTTATCATTTTAAATATCGAATTTTTCGTCCTAATTCTTCACAAATCATTTCTTATGATTTTACACAAATTATTGATATTTTTAATAATTTTATCAATGCCCGTACAGCCGATTTCCTTTCAAAACGTATTTTATAAATCGTTTTAAATTCGTTTTCAAAACGATTTCAACTTCACACTCAATTTCAAATCAAAATTGAATATTCTATATCATTAATATATAAATGATAATATTTTCAAAACGTTATATTTTGAAATCAATTCCTATTCGATATTCATTAAAAAATCGATATAAACATCGTTCGCATCAAAATGGCGCATATCTAACCGACACGGCTTTATATATTTCAGTAACTTCGTTATTCTTTTCAACAAATGTATATTTTCTTCAACACATGAATATATATTTTTATTCAACACATGAATATATATTTTATTCAACACATGAATATTTATTTTATTCAACACATGAATTTATTTTATTCAACACATGAATTTTCTTTCTATTCAACACATGAATTTTCTTTCTATTCAACACATGAATTTTTCTTCTATTCAACACATGAATTTTTCTTTCTATTCAACACATGAATTTTCTATTATAATATTCCTTATTTTCCAAACTGGAATGAGGCCCAATCAATTACCATATAATGTTAATTATATGGATTTTCTACAATACATGTATATAACAGCAACGATAAATCATCAACCATCATCCAGA
Organism: Allium sativum; assembly: GCA_030737875.1. Taxonomy (NCBI): domain Eukaryota; kingdom Viridiplantae; phylum Streptophyta; class Magnoliopsida; order Asparagales; family Amaryllidaceae; genus Allium; species Allium sativum. Next base: position 747,557,798 of record CM060921.1, read on the forward strand.
GTGCACCACACAACTGCATAAGCATTAAATATAAATAATTAATGCTTAAACAGTCTGTCAACCCATCCATTGACATACAACTAAACAACCGAGATTAGTGTACGTCAAATATCATCCCAATAACCGTGTGGGGTTTCAAATCAACAAACACAGATTTTTATTCATGCAGTTGGACGATGTGTAAAATTTATCGTCCCAATCAATATCAGTCAAATGGGTGTACATAAACAAATCGTCCGATTTGTTTATAAATATTTATTTTATATACACATTAAAAATTATATTTTTAACAATAAAATATTTATAACAATAAAATATTTTATTTCTTTCCACATCACACAATAAAATTTTCACAACACAACAAAATCAAACAAGTCGTCCATGGTCTGTGGACGATGGGTGTCGGGTGCTGCTATGCACCGTCTGCATCCTAGTATATATTTCAAACTAGAAATTAAATTAAAAGTGAGAAGTTCTCACCGAGGGTTCCACTCCTCCATTCTTTATTTCTAAATGGTCTGGATTCTGTTCTGCATCCAGTCAGTTCCATCGCAATCTGTTTCACACGGTTTACGTTAAAAATCCTATTTTTAAACAATGATCTTTATAAATAAAAGTCACATTCTCTTTCGGCGATTATATATATAAAAACCACATTTTTATTTCGTTTTCTAGATAATAGAAATCATATTTTTATTTCGCCGTTATATATATAAAAATCGTATTTTTATTTCGCGACATATATAAAAATCATATTTTTATATTCTCTATTATATAAAAATTCTATTTTTAATCCGCTACTCATATAAAAATCTAATCTTTATCCTCACTACTTCATGATAAAAATAAAGTTCATATTTTTATCTCACTTCATATACTATAAAGATTATACTTTTATTTCACTTCTCATATAATAAAAAATATATTTTTATTATGCTACAAATATAAAAATCGTATTTTTATATTCTCTATCTTATAAAAATTATATTTTTATTATCTTTACTATATAAAACTCATATTTTTATTCTCTACATAATATAAAAATCATATTTTTATCATGCCATGGTATAAACAAAAATCATACCTTGCATCGCTATCGTATATCTAAAAATCTCGCCTTTTTCTACATAAAAATCTCGCCTTTTTCTATATAAAAAATTGAAATTAAAGTCTTCATTATTAACTACACTTAGTAAATTAAAAACTGAGTAATTAAATTACCTTTTCACGTTTTCAGCGAAGGGGGGGGGGTCCTACAGTCGGAGGAGGAGCGACAGCCTCTATTGGTGCTGGACAGCGGTGCAAGGCGGTGGCAGGCCTCTGCGGTGGCTGGAGCTAATGGGTTGGGTGCTGGTGTGGGGGTTTCTGGTCTCGCGGCTTCATAGGAGAACGGGGGAGGAGAGAGAGGCAGAGGGGAGGGAGTGGCTATGCGGGGTGGCGGCGCGCCAGAGGGCGCGGTGGCGCGGTGACAGTAGGAGCGACGGCAGCTCCTCCCTCTTCTTCTTTTTTCTTCGATTTAGATTTGAACGAATGGGGAGGTTTGACCGGGTTGAGGGAGAAAAATGGGGTGGTCCACGTTTTATATTTATTTATTTAATTTATTTCCCAAAAAGTAGAATTTTCGTTCGAACTCCGAATCGAACCCAACGAATGTCGCCCCTAGATAATTACCCCCATTCCGAACACAATGGGATAAGTCCCGCAAGCTGATTCAACTATTTTGATCAGTTTTCGTTTAAATTAATATTTAAATCTATATATTCAATTTGAACGCACATTTCAATTTACCGGGGCCCCATTCTAACTTTAAAAATTCTCAAAAAATATTTTCTAGCTATGTATTGACGATATGGTTCTAATAAAATTAATTTCGTCAAATTCTGAGGATGTTGGAAAAATGGCCATTTTCCGGTTGATTAAAATCAACTAAAATTGGTCAAACGCGTTTTCCTTTTCCATGCTCACATATTGATTCAAAAAATTACGAATTTTGAAATCTAGCAATAACTTGACATCACGGATCCAACAAAAGTGGCTTCGTTGAAAACCGAGGTCGTTTGCAAAATTTCCATTTTTAAGTGCTAAAATTCCATAGCGACTATTCTGAATTTTCAACTGGGCATAACTTTTTATCCCCGCTATGAAATTTAAATTTTTCGGATTCATTGGAAAGATTTTCTCAAGTAGATTCTAATATTTTTGGGTTCACAAAAATCCAGTTTATTTTGAATCCTGTACATTCATTTGAACTCTGAAATTAAATTTTCAAACTACCGCGCCATTTTCAATTCCTTTTATAATTATAAATAATTATTTATATTCCAACGACGATCCAAATAAATATATACGTTCGAATTCTATTCAAAATAAATTTCTCATCGTTATTATTTAAAATAATTCATTTTAAATATTAAAAATTCATTAAAATTGCCAAAATAAAAATTTTAAATTGGCTCGGATTTCCGGGTTATTACAGCTAAATGCATATCTATTTAGTAGCTGAGAATTTATTCTCTTAGCTTAATAACCTTCTCTGAGAGATACAAGCATAGTGGGTATATATTAGTAGATGTAACAGCCCGCAATTTACATATCGGAAGATCGTAAAATGTTTTTATTTTATTCTCTGAGGGTTGGAACATTCTCATCTTTTGATATGTTGCTTAAGGGGATGTGAGACATGTCCATAATTTTTACCGATTTTGTTTGTGACCATTTTGCCCCTGTTAGTCTTGTATAGGGCATCACTTTTGACTCAAGTCGAATCAGAGGGTGGGACCTGTGCCATTGGAAAGGAATTGATGTTTGTCTTTCCGTAGAGTGGTTACATTAAGATTTGGCTCAACGGTTTGAGAGAAATCGCTGTATTAAGGTTTTTCAGTTGGCTATCCATGTTTTGGGAGCCTAACGGGCTGATTTGGGAGAAGCCCATTAGGGGGTTGGTGGAAGCTATATAGGGGGTAAGGGATATGGGAAATGGTTTTAGTTTTCCATTCTCTCATTTGAAGGCCTTTAGCTCCTCCTTCCTCTAACACCTTTCCACCATTAAAAATCCAAATCCAAGGAGGGAAATTGAAGATCTACACATTGGAGGCTAGATCTACATCAATTGAAGCAAGAGTTCATCGGATCAAGGGGTTTGGTGCGAGGAGCTTGCTGTCCGGATTCTTATTTCATCAATTTTAACTTTTTTTGGCAAATCGGTGAGTGATTTACATCTTTCACATGGATGTAATGAAATATATGAATGTTGGATCATGATTTTCATCAAATACAAGTGTTTTTCCATAAATCTATGCATTGGTAACTCCACTTTCATTAATCACCTTATGATCTGATTTAGCAAGTTTAGATAAGTCATTTCTATGACATTTCATGTGCATATGCAAGTTAGATCCATAGATTTGTTCATATGCTCATTTTTGGTATTTTGGTGAATTTTACATGTTTGTTGACGGAATTGTCATATTGGTGTTATTGTTGATTTCATATCATGCTTGTAATCATATTGGATGTATTGGATGAATTGGTTTCGTCGAACGAATCGTTTCAGCGAAGTTTTGGTCGAAATTAGAGTTGCATTAGAGGATCTAGGTTTTGGGTCAAACATGGTGGGTCGGTCGAACATGGTGGGTCGGTCCCATAAAGGTTTCTTGGAGAGCAAGTCAGAAATCAAGCCTTGGTCAGTCGGTCTCATCTGGGTCAGATCGAACATCTGGGTCGGGCCGGTCTGGTGTGGGTCGGTCGAACAGATCTGAAGGTTCAGGTTTGGAGTGGGTCGGTCTACTCAGGAGGTTTAGGTCGGTCGTACTTGAGTGGGTCGGTCAAGCAGTATCTTGGCTCGAGCAGTGTTTGGGTCGGTCGCACCCTGGTGGGTTGGTCGAGCATTGATGTTGGATCGAACACGCAGTGTTGGGTCGGTCCATGGCAGGGTCGGTCAAGCCAAAGGTCTGTCGCACAGGGCCAATTTCTGGAAGTTTTATTTTTCGGGTGATGTTGTGACTTCGAAGTAAGTTCTAGAAGGAAGATTCGAAGTGATGCGATGTTTCGTTGATTGGTGGAAAGCAACGAATGTGCAAACAACTCAAAAGGTGTTGGGTTGTGGATAATGGTTACGACTAGACCAGAGATGACGAATGTGGAATTGAGTTTATGATCAGTCGCCAGTGATGACGACTAGAGATACGAAGGCCAAGAGATTATCGTTATCGTAAGTTCTAGCAGACTCAAAGCAGGGGTACTTTGGGCAGTCATGAAGGGCCTCGTACCTTGGGCAGTCGTGAAGGGCCTAGCTGTCGAGATTTGAGAAGAAAAACATACGAGTCATGATGGCGTATGGAGTTGTGCTAGAACTGGGGTTACCATTAGCCCTTGGCATATAGCAGTCATGATGGATCATCATACGATTAATGATGGTTTCAAAGCAGGATTGGCCGTGATAGCCAGAGTCAGTCATGGATGACTGGTTGTTCTGTTTGTACCGTCTCATGTGGGTTGTCCAACGTTGAAGGAGATGTTCCTTGAGTGCTTGTCTGATATAGGTTTAGGCCTCTGGGGCTTGTGCTTGAGGAATATTGAATTTGATTAGGATGGTTTACGTGAGATATTTATAATCTAGATGTTATGAGTGCTTATCATGATTGAATGGGTATTCTCGTTTCCATGGATGAATAGTTGAATTGTTTATTGTAAAGGATATCACTATCAGTGTGAGTTCCTCTCTGGTGTTGGGTAGTGGTTGGTAAATCTACCCATTCTCATATACTTTATTATTGAAGTTTGTTAGATGTTTTATCACTCACTAAGACTGTTGTCTGACTCAAGGTTTTATGTCTCCTCTTATTACCTTGGGTTGCTCATTCGGTTTTGGATGTGCAGACTAAGTAATAGGTTACAGGTGATTAGTGAGGACGATGTTACTATATGGAGGCAAGAAGGAGGCTGGCGTACTAGTTTTATTACTATCTAGTATTTCTGTTTCCGCTATTTGAGTGCTCTTCGAGGGTTGTAGTGAGGCCTTACGTACAAAATTTTGGTATCAGTTGGATAACCTTTTAGGATGTTGAGAAAGTTTCAAAAGTTTGTTATATGATGCTTCATTACTATTACCTGTTGTATATATATTCTATTATATTTTATCCTTGCATTGTGAGTTCTATGATAGGTTCTGATGTTGTTTACCTACTTTGATGATCGTCCATATCTACCTAGCACACTTTCCAGCGCATTATTCCCCTTGTTTAGTGTAGGGGTTCTGGGCGGTTGTCGCATTTAGTATCAATGGTGTGGTTTGGATTGACGATGTGGCATGCTGAGATGCATGGATCAAAGCATTTGTTTAAAAGCAGAGCTTTGCGGATGATGATCAAAGCATAGCTTTAATATAGCCTAGCTTTGTCTATAGTGTTAATTCGTGTTCTTCACACTCTAGTATGAATCAAAAACGAGATGAAGGACATTAGAGAAATGGACATATGTTGCCTTGTCATGGTATTGAAACAACCTGGAAAATCAGAACCAATTAAAAAATTTTATTTTAGCAAAATTAATTGATTTTGAATATTTAAAATGATTTATTTTAAATATTAATGACTAAAGTTTATTTAAATTGAATTTAGAATGAATAAATTTATTTTAATTATATAACAAGCCTGAAATGGCATAGTAGTTTGAAAATTCGATTTCAAATTTCAAATGATTGTACAGGATTCAAAATAAATCTGATTTCAGTAAAACCAGAAATATTTAAATCTGTTTGAAAATATCTTTCCAATGAATGTAAAAAATCTTGATTTCATAATGGGATCAAAAAGTTATGTCCGGTTTAAAATTTAGAATTGTCGCTATGGAATTTATATATTTTTCATATAATATATTGCCCATAAAAATTACCGTTTTGCAAATGACCTCCGTTTTCGATGAAACCACTTTAGTTGGATCCGGAGTGTCAAATTATTGCTAAATTCTAAAATTCATAATTTTTGGAATTAATATGTGAGTGTGGCAAAAGAAAACGTGTTTTGTCAATTTCAGTCAATTTGGATCGATCAGAAAATGGCCAATTTTCAAACTGTCTCCAAATTCAACAAAATTAGTTTTATTAAGACCGTATAGTCAAAAAAAGCTAGATATAATTTTTTTCGGATTTTTTGGAGTCAGTTCGTGGCCCCGGTAAATTGAAATATGCGTTCAAATTAAATATATATTGATTTATATTTTAATTTAAATGAAAATTGATTGAAACAGTCGAATTGGCTTACCAGACATATCCTATCGTGTCTGGAATGCGGGTATTTAGCGGGCAACAGTCATTGAGTTTGATTCGGAGTTAGAATGGAAAGTCAACCTTTTGGAAAATTAAAGAAAAAATATATAAAAATATAAATATTTACATATACCCCCTCCCTTTTATTTCTCCAATCAGAAACCCCCTTCCCAAAATCAAATTCACGAATCAGAAATGGCGACCCAGTCGCCATCCTCCGCCTCTGTCGACCTCCTTCCACCGTAGCCCACCCATCTCCGCTCTGCCATCGCCCCCTTCATCTACACTCGAATCTGACCAACCTCGATCTCGCCCCCTCCTCCGCTGTACAACCCGGAATTTTGGGGCCAATTTAAAATTTTTATTATAGAAATTTTAATGGATTTTGAATATTTAAAATAGTTTATTTTAAATAATAATGACTAAAAAAATTATTTTAATCAAAGTTAAAACGAATAAATTTAATTTAATTATAAAAGGAGTTTGAAACAGCGCTGCAGCTTGAAAATTTGAATTTGAACTTTGACTGAATGTACAGGATTCATTTTAATTCAGAATTGAGCTAAATCAGAAATATTTAAATCTGTTTAATCATATCTTTCCAAAGAATCTTAAAAACGGAAATTTCACTTTATAATTTGAAAGTTATGACCAGTTTAAAATTTAGAAAAGTCGCTGTATAATTTATATATATTTTTATATAATATATTGGCCTTAAAAATAGCCATTTTTCAAACGACCTCGGTTTTCGATGAAACCACTTTTGTTAAAACCGGAATGTCAAATTATTGCTAGGTTTCAACTTTCATAATTTTTCGAATTAATATGTGAGCGTGATAAAAGAAAATGTGTTTTGACTGTTTAAGTCAAATTTAATCGACTCGAAAATAGCCATTTTTCAGACAGTCTCAGAATTCGACAAACTTAGTCTTGTTAGAACCGTATCGTCAAAACATAACTAGAAATAATTTTTCTGGAATTTTCAGAGTTTGATGTAGCCCCGGTAATTTAAAATGTACGTTTAAAATTCAATATATATTGTTTTATATTTTAATTTTGATAAAAACTGATCATAACGGCCGAATTGGGTTACGAAACATGATCCATTGTGTCCGGGACGGAGGTTATTAGCTAGGGGCGACACTTGTTGGGTTTGATTTAGAGTTTGGTACGATATGGAAGTTAGATTGCATTTAAATGAATTAAAATTAAATAAAATACGCTAGGAATACACTATAAATACCATCGAAATATGCTATACGGTAAACCCTAAAGACAACCGTCGTATGTCTCATTTCAATGGCCAAAAACTCCTGAATTTCAATCCTTAGATTCTTCCTACATTCTTCGAATTAAACTATGATTCCAAGTGGAGATTACACATCTACATGAGGGCTTTCGATCTATACGGTTAAGATCGATTTCAAATCAGCATGGGGTCCGATTTTGCTCCCCAAACCCCGGCGGTTCGCACGCAAGTCCTGGCCAGGGAGGATCTTCGGGTTTTGTGCCACTGAGGGCGTGAGGGAGGGAGGCCGAGATGCTTGTCGTGGTGTTGGCGGATCGAAGACCGAAGCCTCGACGTGGCATGCTCAGGAGGATGTTCTGTTCGATGATGTTGGGTTCAACGCGGCCGATAATCACCAGAAGAGGGGAAGAAGAGTTAAGTGCTAATCATATGTTAATTGAATTAATTATTGTAATTAAAGTTCAAACCATTGTAATTTATTCAAATCTTGTCAGAATGCGACGAAACTGAATCCGTTGAAACCGTATTTCAGAGAACTACACAATGAAACTGACCAAGACTGAAATTGATAAAATCAGAATTCAGAGAAAATTCAGGTCTGAACGATCCAAAAAAAAAACCATCTGTGAGATTTCTATTTTTTTTTATTAATTAAAATTTAAGTATTTTTCGTTGATTTGAATCCATGTAGATACGTTAATATAATCAGATCTGTTGTGATGTTTGGAAATGTTGATTGTATGGTGATGTGAAATTGGTTGATATTGTAGCATTAGATATGAAATTATATATATATATAAATGATTTACTTTGAATTTTTTTTTAATGTTAATGAACATTAAAAATGATCATCGATGAATAAAATGATTTACTTTGAAAATTACTTTTTTTTTAATGTTAATGAACATTAAAAATGATCATCGATGAATAAAATGATTTACTTTGAAAATTACTTTTTTTAATGTTAATGAACATTAAAAATGATCATCGATGAATAAAATGATTTACTTTGAAAATTACTTTTTTAATGTTAATGAACATAAAAAATGATCATCGATGAATAAAATGATTTACTTTGAAAATTACTTTTTTTATTGTTAATGTACATTAAAAAAGTTCATCGATGAATAAAATGATTTACTTTGAAATTTACTTTTTTTTTAATGTTAAGTAACATTAAAAATGATCATCGATGAATAAAATGATTTATTTTGAAATTTACCTTTTTATTTTTAAGGAACATTAAAAATGATCATCGATGAATAATAGAATAGATTATAAAAATACATTTTCTATGTAATTAAAGAATGAAAGGAAAAATTACATTTTTCGATATAAGTATAAATGGAATAAAGGACTACATTTTAAGTGTAATAAAACTATGATTATAGGAATATGTAAATAAAAAGAACAAATTATGTGAACATCTTTATTTACATTTTCTTAGGTAAATAAAAGAACAAATTATGTGAACACCTTTATTTGCATTTTTTTTATGTAAATAAAAAAGACCAAATTAAGATGACATTTCTTATTTACATTTAGTGTAAACAGAAACTAGAAAATAAAGACGTCATTTCTTATTTACATTTAGTGTAAATAGAAACTAGGAAATTCAGATGACATAAAAGAACATTTTTAGTGTAATATTCTTTTTAGATTAAAAAGAACCATTTTAGCATTATTCTCTTTTGAGGATGAAAGGAACATTTTAAGCGTCATATTCTTTTTAGAGTAAAAGGACATTTTTGTTAGAAAATATAAATCAGAGTAAAAAGGGCATTTTTGTTAGGAAATGTAAATTAGAATAAAAATAACCTTTTTGACTAGAAATTTATTATGCTAAATAAAAATATCATTTTATGTAGATGATGCCATGTTAAATAAAAATATCATTTCATTTAGATAATGTCATGTAGATAAAATATCCTTTTAGTTATAAATGTCATTCATGTTGAGTATAAATACCATTTATGCTAGAATTCAAAATGTCAATTTTATAGAGTAATGTTTGTTCATCTTTAGAATATCATTTTGTTGAACTATATTTGTGTAACATAAAAATATCACATTTTTGTTTACTAAAAAGAGGGTAGACAAAAATATCACATTTTTGTTTATTAAAAAGAGTAGAGAAAAATATCACATTTTGTTTACATTAAAAGGATTATAACAAAATTAACATTTTGTTTACATAAAAAGGATTGTGACCAAATTATCAATTTTGGTCATTTTAAAAGAATGAATTGGAAATGTTCATTTTGCAAATTAAATAGAATGGGTTGAAAATATACATTTTTGATCATTTAGAAGGATTAGTTAAAAATATATATTTTTGTTTATTAGACAAAAATTTACATTTTTGTTTATTTAAAAGGATTAGACAAAAGTTTACATTTTGGTTAGTTTAAAAGGGATTAAACAAAAATGTCATTTTAATGTAAATGTATACATCAGTATTTATATAAAAGAGGGAAATATCATTTTAATGTAAATACATACATTAGGATTTGTATACATAATGAAAATACCTTTTTAATGGAAATGTATACATTAGGATTATATCCAAAAGGAACATATTATTCTAATGTAAATGTATATATTATAATTTGTATGCAAACAACAATGACATATATGTTTGTTATAAGATGTCATTATGTTAATTATTAAATGACCTCCATGTTAATTATAAATGTGACATTAGATTAAAATGACATTTTGTTGTAAATTGTGTCATTAGAATAAAATGACATTTTATTATCATTTGTCATTAGAATTGAAATTTTAGATTTTTATTGTCATTTTTTCACAATAAAAAGAATTGAATTTAAAGATTATATTACATATCTGTGATGTTGAAATGTTTGATGTGTTAAATACAAGGTTGGTATATTCCAAATTGAATATTACACTCCTATTTACAAGTTACCCGACTTGTTTATGTGATTGGGACGATAATTTTCACACATCGCCCAAGTGCACAAATAATTTATTATTTGTTTAATGGATGAAACCCCACACGGGTATTGAGACGACCTTTGACATACACTAATCCCAATAATTAATTATATGTCAATCGATGGATTGACAGTCTGTGATGAGCGTTAGTTATTTACTTTTATGCTCACGCAGTTATTAAATCCACTCTGGTTGTTATTTGGATGTTTGATGATTATTTATCATGATTGTTGATTACACACAATATATGGTTGTTGATTGGGTCACATTCCAATAGAGAATATCTTAGAAAAAGAATGTTTTAGAAAATATCTTAAAAAGAAAAATCTAGAAAAGGAATATTTTAGAAAAAGAATGTTGTATTTTTATTGAAATAAACTAGTTGTTAACTAGGATAAATCACTAAACTAAGATTAAATAAAGTTTTCCAATTAGTGAATATTTAATTGAAATTAAATTAAATGAATTGGATTTTGGGTTTGTCGTGAATGGTGTCTTTAATAACACCTTTCTTAAACCCAGTTGAGAAATGAATAAATCTTTTAATTAAGATTATTAAATGTTCTCAAATATATTTAATAATTGGAATAAGATGTAATGTGAGTTGGGTTTAATGTGATCAGTGTTTTTAAGCGACACTTGTTCCTTAACCCAACTGACAATGAGAATATGATTTAAAATTTATAAATCTTTTATTAAGATTTAAATAGAAATTTTCCAAAAGTAGAGTTTTCCAATTTAATATATTAAATTGGAGTTGAATGGAATTTGAATTAATAGTAACCGAGATAAGCTTCTGTAAAGGAAGACCGATACTACATATGGAATTTAAGAGGCTTTGTCGTTATTCCATTTATATTATTGGCCGGATACAGAAATTTATAACGATTATATATTGATTTGATTTCTGTGAAGATTCCATATTTAATGGAAGTCGATTTTGGGTTTATCGTGAAAGGTGTTTTAAAATGACACTAGTTCTTTAACCCAGTTAAAGATAAGAATTATTTCTTAAATTTAAATAATCACTGAATAATGATTTTTGATATTTAAAACCAAATTGGGTTTTTAATAAATCTTTAAAAGAAAGATTTAAGAATAAACTTAAAGGATTTTATCTTTGATAGAATAATATGAATATATTATTTAAAAGAATATTCTTAGTTGGAATGGGACGTTGGATGTGTTTTATAGTACTTGATTATTAATTACAAAAATACGCGAATTATTCGGAAAGACTGGGTTTATCCCATTCCGAATAATCACTACGACGATGAAGAGTCGAAGTTGAAGACGGTGATTGAAGACCGGCGATCTTCACATCGAATGGATGTGTTGCTACTGAGACCCTTGATGGGAGTAGCTACCTTGAAGGGGTTTCAGTGGTGGCCGTCCGGACTATTGTTGATTGCTCAGATTTGGCTTTCGCTTAGACCCAGAGCATAAGTTAGTAAATGGATGTGTGTATGACATTGGATTTCGTTCCATGTGAATTAAATCGATTTCTGTTAATGTAAGTCTGTTTGGTGGTGGAGGATTTATTCTCTACTTAACACCCTGGTATATATTAATAGTGATTGATCGCATAGCGTGAATTGTCAATGTGGCACGCCAAGATGCAAATGATCAAGGCTTTTATTGAAAAGCAGGGCCTTGTGGGATGACCAAAGTATGGCCTATTACGGCATAACTTTGTGTATATCGTGACTTCGCGAGCCTCACACCCCGGTATGAGTCAAAAACGGGATTAGGACTGCAGGGAGTGCACACGTTTCTTTCTAGCTAGACGTGGTGTCAGTGCTTAAACTGGCTGACATTTTACTTATGTGGATGATGGATTTGAGGCGCCTCGGATTTTTATAGGCCGTTAGTGGTCATACTATAGGTCCAAAGGGACCGGGAAGCGTGTGTTCAGGCCTAACCAATCCACTGCCGATAGGCGTGGACCGACCCTGAAGATCCAAGGGTTCACTGTGGGGGATCCTGAGGCATTTGCTAGAGTGTCTCGAATTGGAGAGGAGCTTGCCCCTAGCCTCGACTCATGAGGGAAATCCAATTTCCAATACGACCTTGCGGTTTTGATTGTAGAACTAGTATGGAGACATGATATATGGTACCCATGCCGTCTAGGATTGATACATTTATATTTGAAATGTTTTATTAAAACATATACACACTAATATTAAATCCGTTTTACCGTATCAAGCATCTTTTGACCATTATAAGGTAAAACTCTATCCTATGGTTTGCGTTGCATTGTGTGATGGGACTTGAGTCTTATAATGATTTCATTTTTCTAAAAAGCATTGCGTTGTTTAACGATTTACGTTATTTTATGCACAGGCAATCCAATGGAGTAAACCCGTTCCGCGTTAGCGGCGTGGTCCTGTGGTTAGCCTTATTATTAGATAGTTTAGTTAAGATTTCTCATACCAGTCCCATGACTGACTTGTAGTTTGTTTCACTATCAAATTCGGTTGCCCATATTTTCCACACGGGCAGTCGAGTAGCTTTTTGCAGATATATTTACAGGATCCCGGCTTGCAGCTGAAGCGGTATTCGGAAAACTCTGTATCCGTGTATTCCTTTCGGTTGTGTATTTGTAATATTTCTCCACTGCTATTTAAATGTAATTTAAAACTCTGATATTATTGTATTTTTATTATGTAATAAGTATTCATACTTTGTTACATTCTTGTACTCTGATGTAATTGTTGTAATCAGCAACAAAATGTTCTTCAGTTTGTGCTCTGATGTGTGTTGTTCTCAAAGCAATCCAGTCTTTCCTTTCCTGGGAAGTTTGGGTCGTTTCATTTGGTATCAGAGCCAGGTTTACAGAGCTCGAGAATAAGACACATTTGGACCGAACGAAAGAATTCATCAGAGATATGATTAGTAATATCCAACAAGAATAACTCGTTAGAGGTGGGATCAGTAGTATCCTAGAACGAGTGTAAAGAGTATTATTTTCTTTAAAATGAAAACAAAATTTAGTTTTGAAAATTTTATCTTAAAGTATGTGTTTGAGTATATTATATTTTAATGTGGACAGTCGAGTATATAAAGATTTCGAATATACGAGTAATTAACGGATATTCGAAGTTTTAATATACTAGATAGATATAGAATCACACTCTAGTCGCCCGGAGATAATTCTGATGATCGGTGCACCATCACCAGTATTTATGTTCGAGTCTCGAAAGTGAGATTTCTATATATTTCCATTGACTGGTATGAGAACCAACACTTAGTCAGTACACATTGCTATGATTTGCACTAAGAATATGATTTTTGACTATATATAAAATTATTTATTTGAAAAGTTAATCACCTAATTGATTGCTGGTTGTGATGTTTGATTATTAGTTTAATTAATAAAAGTATAGAATTGATAATCAATTTAACTAACAAAATTATGGAAACTAATAAAGTTGAGTTGGTTAAATTAAACAACTTTTAGCTTCATTCCTTTTCGTGGACGAAAAGATTTCAAGTGGGGGCGATTGTTACAACCCGGAATTTTGGGGCCAATTTAAAATTTTTATTATAGAAATTTTAATGGATTTTGAATATTTAAAATAGTTTATTTTAAATAATAACGACTAAAAAAAATTATTTTAATCGAAGTTAAAATGAATAAATTTAATATAATTATAAAATGAGTTTGAAATTGCGCTGCAGTTTGAAAATTTGAATTTGAACTTTGACTGAATGTACAGGATTAATTTTAATTCAGAATTGAGCGAAATCAGAAATATTTAAATCTGTTTAATCATATCTTTCTAACGAATCTGAAAAACAGAAATTTCACTTTATAATTTGAAAGGTATGACCAGTTTAAAATTTAGAAAAGTCGCTGTATAATTTTTATATATTTTTATATAATATATTGGCCTTAAAAATAGCCATTTTTCAAACGACCTCGGTTTTCGACGAAACCACTTTTGTTGGAACCGGAATGTCAAATTATTGCAAGATTTCAATTTTCATAATTTTTCGAATTAATATGTGAGCGTGATAAAAGAAAATTTGTTTTGACTGTTTTAGTCAAATTTAATCGACTAGAAAATAGCCATTTTTCAGACAGTCTCAGAATTCGACGAAATTAGTCTTGTTAGAACCGTATCGTCAAAACATAACTAGAAATAATTTTTCTGGAATTTTTAGAGTTCGTATGTGGCCCCGGTAATTTAAAATGTATGTTTAAAATGTAATATATATTGTTTTATATTTTAATTTTGATAAAAACTGATCATAACAGCCGAATTGGGTTACGAAACATGAACCATTGTGGCCGAGACGGAGGTTATTAGCTAGGGGCGACACTTGTTGGGTTTGATTTAGAGTTCGGTACGATATGGAAGTTAGATTGCATTTAAATGAATTAAAATTAAATAAAATACGCGAGGAATACACTATAAATACCATCGAAATACGCTATACAGTAAACCCTAAAGACAGCCGCCGTATGTCTCATTTAAATGGCCAAAAACTCCCGAATTTCAATCCTTAAATTCTTCCTACATTCTTCGAATTAAACTATGATTCCAAGTGGAGATTACACATCTACATGAGGGCTTTCGATCTATACGGTTAAGATCGATTTCAGATCAGCATGGGGTCCGATTTTGCTCCCCAAACCCCGACGGTTCGCACACAAGTCCTGGCCAGGGAGGAGCTTCGGGTTTTGTGCCACTAAGGGCGTGAGGGAGGGAGGCCGAGACGCTTGTCGTGGTGTTGGCGGATCGAAGACCGGAGCCTCGACGTGGCGTGCTCAGGAGGATGTTCTGTTCGATGATGTTGGATTCAACGCGGCCAATAATCACCAGAAGAGGGGAAGAAGAGTTAAGTGCTAATCATATGTTAATTGAATTAATTATTGTAATTAAAGTTCAAACCATTGTAATTCGTTCAAATCTTGTCAGAATGCGACGAAACTGAATCCGTTGAAACCGTATTTCAGAGAACTATACAATGAAACTGATCAGGACTGAAACTGAGCAAATCAGAATTCAGAGAAATTCAGATCTGAACGATCCAGAGAAAAAAACCATCTGTGAGATTTCTATTTTTTTTTATTAATTAAAATTTAAGTATTTTTCGTTGATTTGAATCCATGTAGATACGTTAATATAATCAGATCTGTTGTGATGTTTGGAAATGTTGATTGTTTGGTGATGTGAAATTGGTTGATATTGTAGCATTAGATATGAAATTATATATATATAAAAAAATGATTTACTTTGAATTTTTTTTTAATGTTAATGAACATTAAAAATGATCATCGATGAATAAAATGATTTACTTTGAAAATTACTTTTTTTTAATGTTAATGAACATTAAAAATGATCATCGATGAATAAAATGATTTACTTTGAAAATTACTTTTTTTAATGTTAATGAACATTAAAAATGATCATCGATGAATAAAATGATTTACTTTGAAAATTACTTTTTTTAATGTTAATGAACAAAAAAATGATCATCGATGAATAAAATGATTTACTTTGAAATTTACTTTTTTTAATGTTAGTGAACATTAAAAATGATCATCGATGAATAAAATGATTTACTTTGAAATTTACTTTTTTTTAATGTTAAGGAACATTAAAAATGATCATCGATGAATAAAATGATTTATTTTGAAATTTACCTTTTTATTGTTAAGGAACATTAAAAATGATCATCAATGAATAATAGAATAGATTATAAAATTACATTTTCTATGTAATTAAAGAATGAAAGGAAAAATTACATTTTTCGATATAAGTATAGATGGAATAAAGGACTACATTTTTCAGTGTAATAAAACTATGATTATAGGAATATGTAAATAAAAAGAACAAATTATGTGAACATCTTTATTTACATTTTCTTAGGTAAATAAAAGAACAAATTATGTGAACACCTTTATTTGCATTTTTTTTGTGTAAATAAAAAAGACCAAATTAAGATGACATTTCATATTTGATCGACGCTAGTCTATGAATTAGAAAAGCGCGACATTTGTAATAAATTCTGCAAGCATACAGGCGTGTAGCATACAGGTCGAACACAGGGAGGTTTAATTAAAAATTATTTTTTTTTTTCTTGGGCGTGTTAGACAGAACTTTGGGGGTTGTTTTCAATGTTGTTGAAATAATGTTATTGAAACTGCTACAAATCTGAATCTAATCAGACGTATATCAAATTCAACAACAGGAAAGAAAATAACAAGTACTAGCAAAAACAACAAAAGTAAATAATAACTGGAACAATAACAGAGAATTAAAAATAGAGTTGCTGTTGAAACTAATCAAACAGTCAACACTAGTATGCAGTAACAAAGACAATAACAATATGTGTTCTACCGAATCTAATCGTGTAGATACACAAATTGTTTTAAAAGAAAAGTAAATAACTAGAACAAGAAAATTTTATTAAACTAATGGCAGTACAGAATTATGAGATGCTTTTTACAATGGTTACAATCACATATTTATAGATGAGAAGGGGAAAACTCTAACTAGGTCTATGAATAAATGGCCCTCCTTATTCATGAAAATTTCTTGCCTTCCTTGACTAACTTGATTGGAGAAAATCTGGGCATATCATGGTAAATATTTTCCATATCTTTCAATTGTCTCATGTGGCTTGATTGATAGAAGATTGCATCTAATTTAATTCTTCCAAACAAGGACGCTTATCAGACTCCAAAGGCAATATAAGATAAAATCTTCAAAATTGATTTTTCTCTTGGCAACAATTCAATCAGCAAATCTTCTAATTGAAATTGAATGATTCGAATTTAATTCCTTGATGAGAATATGGCTATTGCTGAGATGTTGATTGGTGCACATCACAATACATACACATGAATATGTGTATGTATATATATATATATATAACATAGCAATAATCCAGATATTTCTCAAAGCAAAGGGGTCAGTGTTAACGCGCTCCGTTTCTTTGGCAAAAAGTGAGCTTGACAGGGTTCGAACTCAGGTCTCTCAGCACCAATTCCTATGCCTTTACCAGTGAGCTACTACTTCTTTTGCAATTGAAATGAATTTGATGTGAGGAAGTAGCTCTTTCTTGTAGTTGGACTTTGATTGAATTAAAGGAGGCATTTCTTGACATCCTGTAAAAACATGCAAAAGTAACCAAAGTATCATTTATTTATTTACAAAAGATAAAGCATAAGAGTAATAAAATAAACACTTTTCAGTGTCAATCAAATACCCCCACACTTATCTTTTACTCGTCCTCGAGTAAAAAAAAATGAAAACTAACTAGATAGGTCGCACTTTCGTAGGAAACACGATTGCATTGAGCGTATGCAACAAGCCGTTAAACCTCTAGGTGTCCCTAGTAGGACGAGTGGTGTCTCGTGAGGGTTTTCAGCGGATACTACCCACAAAATCCAAATGCAGTATGCTATGATTCTAATGAAACTACATGAATGCAATGGACATATGCAAATAAAAACGAAAAATGAAAACAAGACTTGTCTCTGAAGTGGTACAACAAATTAAGTTAACAGTTTCTAATCAGTTGATTGTACTTTAAATACCTCAACTTGTCACAAAATTTCAATATAAATCAAGTTTTCAAATGTTAAATTCCAGTTTGGCCAGTTAGTTCGGTCGATAACATAGTGCAGCCATGAAATAAATTCTTAGTTTGCTTGGCACAGTTTGCAAAGTGGTATTCTAATTTTCTCATGTATGGCTAGTCAAATCAATAAGGTCAAGAAGTGTTTGGGTATCATCGCTTATTCTTTATTCTATAAAATTTTAAGATTTATGATTAAGTACATACACCTAAAAAGACCAAGGTTTACCACCCATGCACTGCCTCGCGGACTAACGGAGAGTGGGTAAAGAGCTTGGCGGATTGTGCAGGCCGACTTTGACTTTGTCAACAACGTGTCAGTAATCCTTAGGTGTCCAATCCCATAAAATGAGACCAAGATATTCCAACTTTGACTTTGTCAACAACGTGTCGGATAGAGCTTGGCGGGTTTGCACACCAACGCTCGATATACAAGCAATGTTGGATACCCTTGGAATACTATTATTATTATTATCGAAAATATAAGCACAAAAGAGAGTTACGCGAATTCAACTTAACACAACTTAGTTTTAAAGATTTGAAAAGCCAATATAAGTATTTTAAGTCCTCCACTTATTTTAACAAAGTCTACAATATAGAATAGATTTCATGGCCATCACCTAAGAATCTCCCTATGTACCGGTTACACTATTATCCCTCAAAATTAAACTTTTCATTACATTTCTTATTCGATCTAAGTTGAGAGAAAAAAATACTATCAACTGGCTAAAAATTGTAAACTTATTTTGCTGTATCAATTGAAAATGAGTCGTATTTTAAAAAAAATTATGGTATGTTACTACAATCTAAAATGTATGATGGTCCTAAAAAAATTAAAAGAAATAAAAAAAATGAAAATAGATGAAATACAGACTCCCCCCCACACTTGATTGAGACAGTGTCCCAACTGTCTAAAGCAGAAAAATAAAAAAAATGAAAAATAAAAATAAAAGAAAAAGAACGTGTACCACCTGATTTCATGGTGGATGATCATGCAGATCGATAGAGTCATCTTCGTCATATTGCTCGAATTCCAAAAATGGTTTCAGCCGTTGACCGTTTACTTTGAAGACTCTTCCATCCCTAGGATTGTCAATTTCAACCGCTCCATGAGGGTATACTGTTTTCACGACATAAGGTCCAGTCCATCGAGATCTGAGTTTTCCTGGAAACAAGTGAAGTCTAGAGTCGTATAAAAGAACTTTTTGACCTACGTTGAATTCCTTACGAAGTATGTTTTTGTCGTGTTGGGCTTTGGTTCTTTCTTTGTAGATTTTCGCATTTTCATACGCCTCATTTCTCAATTCCTCTAATTCAGAAATTTGTAACTTCCTGTGTGAGCCGGCTTTTTCTAAGTCAAAGTTCAAAAATTTTATGGCCCAAAGAGCACGATGCTCTAATTCAAGAGGTAAGTGGCAGGCTTTTCCAAAGACTAATCGATATGGTGACATCCCTAGATTGGTTTTATAAGCAGTGCGAAAAGCCCAAAGTGCATCAATCAGTTTTACAGACCAATCTTTTCTATTGGAGTTCACGGTTTTCTCAAGAATTTGTTTGATTTGTCTATTGGAAACTTCTACTTGTCCACTAGTTTGTGGATGGTAAGGTGTTGACAGCTTGTGTGTGATTGAGTATTTCTTGAGTAAGGACTCAAAAGCACGATTACAGAAATGAGTGCCATTATCGCTAATGATAGCTCGAGGTGTGCCAAAGCGTGAAAAGATGTTTTCTTTGAGGAATTTGACAACAACCTTGTTGTCATTGGTTTTGGTCGGAATGGCTTCAACCCATTTTGAGACATAATCTACTGCCAGCAAGATGTAAAGATTCCCAAATGAATTGGGGAATGGTCCCATGAAGTCGATGCCCCAAACATCGAATAACTCAATCACTAAAATGGGGTTGAGAGGCATCATGTTTCGCTTAGAGATTCAAGCCGTTCTATGACATCGCTCGCATTTAGAGCAAAATTCGAAAGCGTCACGGAAGAGTGTGGGCCAATAAAAACCGCTTTGCAAAACCTTTGCAGCAGTTTTTCTTGCACCAAAATGACCGCTACAAGCATGGTCATGTGAGAAAGAGAGAATACTTTGGTGTTCATGATCGGGCACACACCTTCGAATGATTTGGTCTGGACAGTATTTGAAAAGATATGGGTCATCCCAATAGAAGTTTCGAACTTTCGAGAGAAATTTTTGTTTATCTTGTTTCGACCATTCAACGGGCATTTGTTGTGTGACAAGATAATTCACAATGTTAGCGTACCAAGGGGTGTTAGAGATCGAAAGGAGTTGTTCGTCAGGAAAATAATCATCGATTTGAGTGTCGTTATCATTTTCGTGCACAATTCGAGAGAGATGATCGGCTACGACATTTTCAGAACCCTTTTTATCTCGTATTTCTATATCGAATTCTTGAAGAAGAAGTATCCAACGAATCAAGCGGGCCTTGGCATCCTTTTTGGAAAGCAAATATCGTAGGGCAGCATGGTCAGTGTAAACTATGACTTTGGATCCTATGAGATATGGTCTGAATTTCTCAAGAGCGAAGACAACGGCCAAAAATTCCTTTTCAGTAGTTGAGTAATTTAGTTGGGCCTCGTTTAAAGTTTTGCTTGCGTAATAAATGACCCGAGGGAGTTTATCGATACGCTGACCCAAGATGGCTCCAATAGCAAAATCAGAAGCGTCACACATAAGTTCGAAGGGTTGAGTCCAATCAGGAGGTTGAATGATGGGAGTTGTGGTCAAGAGTGATTTAAGAGTTTCAAAAGATGTTTGGCAATCAGTGGAAAATTCAAACTTTACGTCTTTAGCAAGTAAATTCGAGAGAGGTTTTGAAATTTTTGAGAAATCCTTTATGAATCTTCTATAGAATCCCGCATGGCCAAGAAATGAGCGAACATCTTTGACAGATTTAGGAGGAGGTAAATTAGCAATCAAATCGATTTTGGATTTATCGACTTCTAGGCCATCTTTGGAGACGACATGACCTAGAACTATCCCCCTTTTTACCATAAAGTGGCATTTCTCCCAATTAAGCACGAGTGATTTCTCCTTACAACGCTTAAGGACGAGTTCTAGATGAGTGAGACATTGGGAAAAAGATGATCCATATATTGAAAAATCGTCCATGAATATTTCCAAGAATTCTTCCACCATATTAGAGAAAATACTCATCATACACCTTTGGAAAGTCGCGGGGGCATTACAAAGACCAAAAGGCATGCGACGATAAGCAAAGGTTCCAAAGGGACAAGTAAAGGTGGTCTTATGTTGATCCTCTAAAGCAACAGGGATTTGGTTATAGCCAGAGTATCCATCGAGAAAACAGTAGTACTCATGTCCCGCTAAGCGTTCGAGCATTTGGTCAATAAAAGGCAAGGGAAAATGGTCTTTTCGTGTGGCTGAGTTAAGCTTTCGATAGTCGATGCACACACGCCATTTGGTTTTGATTTTTGTTGGGACGAGTTCATTACTGTCGTTTTTGATCACTGTGACTCCCGACTTCTTTGGTACAACTTGTACCGGACTCACCCAAGTACTGTCAGAGATGGGATAGATGATGTTATTGTCTAGACATTTGATTATCTCCTCCTTGACCACTTCTCTCATGTTTGGGTTTAATCGCCTTTGAGCCTCACGGGTGGGTTTAGCCTCATCAACTAAATGTATGCGATGTTCCACAATTGATGGGCTAATTCCTTTTATATCGCTAATTTCCCACCCCAAGGCGTCTTTATTTTCCCGCAAAACTTCCAAAACTTTTTCTCCTTGGTCTTCGGTAAGATCGGAGGCCAAGATTACGGGAAAAGTTTTTGAAGAGTCTAGGTAGGCATACTTAAGGTCTGGTGGCAAGGGTTTGAGGTCTAACTTAGGAAGTTCTTGTGTATCAACATTGGTCAACATTCCTTGGTTAGATTCAGGTGGCGAATTTGTCGGAGTCAAGAATTTTGTTTAGTTCAGAAATGTATTCGAGTTCGTCGAAATCAGGGTTGAAATGGTCAAGACACATTTTCAGGGCTTCAGAAGTGTCACTTGCGGGTTCATCAACTGTGGTTTGAATCATGTCAGTTTCATCGATCTCAAAATCCCTAGGTTGTTTGTTGAGATTAAAGATGTTTAGCTCGATGGTTAGGTGCCCGAAGGAGAGTCGAAGCTGACCATTCCTACAATTAATAACAGCATTAGAGGTTGCTAAGAAAGGGCGTCCTAAGATCAATGGTATTTGAACGTTGGGATTTGAGACAGGCTCTGTTTCTAGAACTATAAAATCGACAGGGAAGTAAAACTGCTCGATCTGTATCAAGACGTCTTCGATAATTCCCAATGGCTTTTTGACAGATCGATCGGCTAGTTGAAGTGTGATGTTTGTTGGTTTAATCTCCCCTAGTCCAAGTTGACGATAGACAGTATAAGGGAGAAGGTTGACACTGGCACCAAGGTCGAGTAGAGCACGAGAGATGTGGGTGTTTCCTATTTTACAATCAATCGTAGGGCAGCCAGGGTCTTTATACTTGACTGGGGCAAGATTCGAAAGAACAGAGCTTGTATTCGCAGTTAGAAAGGCGGTTTTTGGGACATTGGTCGCACGTTTTTGTGTACACAATTCCTTAAGACATTTAGCATATTGAGGAATTTGTTCAATGGTGTCTAAAAGAGGAATGTTCACACGGACTTGTTTGAAAATTTCCAGAATTTTATCGAAATTTGCTGCTTTCTTCTTATTATTGAGTCTATGGGGAAAAGGAGCAACTGGTTTTTCGACTCTACGATCAGTTTCATCATTCGAAGAAGAAGGTGGTAGGGGTGTAGAAGATGAAATGTTGGGATTGCCAACATTGGTTGTCAAAGGTGGGTCGGGTTTGCCGACACAAGGAGAAGAACTGTTGGGATTGCCAACATTTAAGGGAATTTGAGGTTCAGAAGAATTGGCATTCGAAGCCAATGGATGATCATCAAGATTAGGGATTGGGGTCGAGTTAGAAGGTTCGCCAGGGTTGCCCACGTTATTATCAATCCTCTTTCCAGATCGAAGGGTTGTAATAGCGTTGACTGGATTATGGTTTTTGTCCTCACAAGAATTTACAGTACGAGAGTTATATTTTGGATTCACCTCAGGTTGACTAGGCAACTTTCCTTTCTCATTATTTTTCGCCATTTCCTTTATCATATGCATTAGTTGGTCGATTTTAGCGTCTTGATTATTTATTTGTTTTTCTAATCGAACAATATCTTGTGATGGTTGAGAAGATTGAGATGATTGGTTTGATGATTGAAAATTGGGGTGCCTATAAGGTTGTTTGGATTGAGGTGTAGTTTGAGAGGTTTGAGAATTGGGGGGTGGAGCTTGGTAATTCGGATTGGGAATAAAGGGTTGCATGTGAGATGGGTTTGCCGAATTATTGGGGTTTGACCAAGAAAAGTTTGGGTGGTTCCTCCAACCAGGATTGTACGTGGCTGAGTAAGGGTTATTTGAGCTATCGCATTGGCTTGGTCCTGAGAGTAGTAGTGGGGTAACCCTTCTCCGGCTTGAGGAGTTTGATTTTCTACGGGAATTTGATTTGGGTCCACGACATGCACTCCTCTAGTAGAAGTACGATTGGGAACGCGAATTGATTCCCATTGCATGTCCTTTTCAGAATAATCTTCTAAGAACCGCCAAGCTTCATCGGCTGTTTTAGACATAAAATCTCCTCCACACATTGATTCTAGTTGAGTTTTAGACTGATAGTTAAGCCCTTCATATACAATTTGACACAAGTTGTCTTTTAGAATTCCATGATGAGGACAACTATACAGTAGTTGGTTGAATCTCTCAAAATATTTTGAAAAAGTTTCCCCCTCATTTTGACAAAATTGATTTATCTCAGTTCGGATTTTGAGAGTTTTATGGAAAGGGAAAAACTTTTTCAAAAATGCAGTGACAAATTCATCCCAACTTCTTATGGAATGTTTTGGAAGAGAATTTAGCCATCTTTTAGCGCTTTCAAGTAGTGCAAATGGGATTAGCCTTAACTTGATCGATTCGTTAGACAATTGTTGCATTTTTGTTGTGGACGCATACAATTCAAATTCACTCAGAAATTCATAAGCATTTTCAGACCCAGTAAATTTTGGTACCCCTTGAATAAAGGAATGTTTCAACTCAAAATTGTTTCCTTCAGCTGGTGGAAAAACGATGACAGAGGGTTGGACGGTCCTAGTTGGATAACATCGTTCACGAAGAGACAGGGGTCTATCCATTTGGATATCGAGGTTCTGAAAATTTTGATTTATTTGGTTTTGATCCCCAAAGTTTGGAAAGTTTTGATTCACTCGATTTTGATCCAATTCGGTTGGAAAATTTTGGTTGATTCGAGAACCCCTAGGAGAATTTTGTTGGCTAACACTTTTTTCACTCATTGTTGTTGAATGCAAGCACAGAAATTAGCTACAATGAAGTTTTCTGTCCTTATTGGCTCCTAACCCAAAATTATAAAGTGACACGTTTGATTACTTAGATCAAAAGATTTCTCAGCCAGTTAACGGACAGGAATTATCGGTGCACCAGGAATCACCCTAGCAATGCAGCCGAAGGTTTAAGTACCTTCAGAGTAACAACCGATATAATATTTACGAATCACCGTAATATTTATAAACGGTTATTTCTCTGCCGTAGTCTAGACACCGAGAAATAATTTGTTCCAAATGAATCAACTATCACAATATAATTAAGCCCTATATGAGCCCGTGACTCCCTTAAGTCCAACGTCTAACCGTTATTATTAGTCAGATTCTATGATGAAATGCAATTTGTGGGCTAAGGAAAGGGTGATGAAATCCCTCACCTTATGTGAATTGGGGTATTGCCCTTAACAGAATGAATAAAGATGCAGAAATAACAACAATCACGCAAAATAATTGCAAAAAAAATTGTACATTCAAAGCCGCTGCCCCTGCAGAAAATTTTTACAACAATTTCTATATTTTCAAAGCAACTTCAGCACCTGTAGAGTTCAGAGAATTTTACAGTGGGGTATGGCAGTCCATCCAGAAAATCTGAGCAGTTTGAATGATTGAAATCTCACTATTTGCAATTTCTTTTGATTTCTGAATTCTTGATTTGTTGCTTGAACTCCAGTCACTTTGTCCTTGGTTTGAAACTCTTTTTTTTTATTTTTGGGTTTTTTTTAATGAAGTAAATAACAAAAAAAAGCACAAGAAAATATGAGGCTGTGGTAGGTTAAAAAAAATTTGGAATTTTTTTTTGAGAGAATGCTTGTGGATGGGGTTGGTTTGTGCGTTGTGGCAGAAGTGTGGTGGGAAGGAGGGATTGAAGAAGATGGTGCTGAAGTGTAGATTGAAAAAAAAAATGTGGTGAAATGAGATTGTGTGAGAGAGAGGGGTATTTGATCAGAGGGGAAAAAATGAAGCAGGGAAGAATAATGGAAAAAAAATTATGTCCTTGCCTTTTTTTTTTTAGTGTTGAAAAGTGGACAAATAGGAAAGAAACAAATGACAAAAAAAATGGGAAGAGAGATTTCAGAAAAGAAAGAGAATTGTAAAGGAAGAAAGAAAAGTAATTGTAAAAGATTTGGAAAAGAAATTGAGAAGGGAAAGCAATAAAAGAGAAGACAAAAACAGAAAGAATTTTTTTCTTTTGTTTATTGTTGTAAAATTAGAAGAGAGAGAAAAAAAATGAGAAAGGAAAAACTTGAAAAGGGAAAGAAATAAATGGAGAAAGAAAGAAAATTAATTACAAGGCAGAGAAGAGAAATTTATAAAAGGATTTTTTTTTTCTTCAGCAAATTGTGAAAGAAGAAAGGATGTGAGATATTAGTAAGAGGAGAAACAAATGAAAGGAAGGAGAAAGAAGTTGAAAATAGGGAAGAATTAAAAGAAAAATGGCAAGATTTTTTTTTTTTTTTTTTTTTTTTTTGAACTTGTAAAAGAAGAATGAGAAGTAATTATATAGAAAATTGGAAAGGAGGAATAAAGAGGAAAGAAATCAAAAGAGGATTTTTTTTTTTTTGAAAAGAAAAGAAATTTGTAAGAGAAGAAAAGAAATCAATGTATTGAGAACAAGAAAGACAAAAGAAGAAAGGAAAAAAAGTTGCAAAAGAGGAATCGTTTTTTTTTTTTTTTTTTGAATTTGCAAAAAGAAAAAGACAATTGGATAGAAAGTGGAAAGATGGAAAGAATAAAGGAAAATTGATAGTTGTTTTTTTTTTTTAATGAAGGAGAGAGTAGGAAAGAAATAAATGAAAAAATGGAAAGAGAGATTGTAAACGGTTAATGAGAAATGCAATTGGAAAGAAATTAAAAAAAAGATGCAAGTTTTTTTTATGAAAATTTGAACAAGAAGAAAGGGAAAGAAATGAATGGGAAAAAGCAAAACAAAAATGGAAAAAAATAATAAAAGAGGAAGGAAATAAGAGAAAAAAGCAAGGTTTTTTGAGTAGAGAGGAAGGGTAGAAGAAATTGAGGAAAGAAATAAAAGCAGACAAAAACAAGAAAGAAATCAAAGTAGGCAGAGAAGAAATTGCAATTTTTTTTTTTTTTTTTTTTCAGAAAGTTGTAGACAAAAGATGGAAACAAATAAAAAGAAAAGGAAAGAGAAAAGAAAAATGTGAAAATCAGCAAGGTGGTAGAAAGATGGAAAGAAATTGAAGAAAAATTAGCAACTTTTTTTTTTTTTTTTTGTATATATATTTTTTTTCTTCTTGAAGGAATTAGATTGGAAGAAATGCAAAATAAAAAAAAGGAAAGAAATAATTGAAAAAAGAAGGAAAATTAAAAGGAAAAAAAGCAAGTTTTTTTTTTTTTTTGAAAGATTGTAAAAGAAGAAATGAATATAAAAGTAGGAAGGAGGATTGAAAAATGAAATGAATATAAAAGTAGGAAGGAGGATTGAAAAATGGAAAGGAATAATTGAAAATAGGAAAAGAAATTGAAAGAAAATAAAGGCAAGAAATTATTTTTTTCTCTTGCTTAGTTCATGACAGTATCAATGTAATTAATACGCCACATCACTAATTGAGATTTTTTCTATATGTACAAGAAACAAAAATATATACAAAATAAAATAAAACTAACACGAATCGAAAATTAAATAAATAATAAAATTCAATCGTTACCTCCCCGGCAACGGCGCCAAAAACTTGATCGACGCTAGTCTATGAATTAGAAAAGCGCGACATTTGTAATAAATTCTGCAAGCATATAGGCGTGTAGCATACAGGTCGAACACAGGGAGGTTTAATTAAAAATTATTATTTAATTTTTTTCTTGGGCGTGTTAGACAGAACTTTGGGGGTTGTTTTCAATGTTGTTGAAATAATGTTATTGAAACTGCTACAAATCTGAATCTAATCAGACGTATATCAAATTCAACAACAGGAAAGAAAATAACAAGTACTAGCAAAAACAACAAAAGTAAATAATAACTGGAACAATAACAGAGAATTAAAAATAGAGTTGCTGTTGAAACTAATCAAACAGTCAACACTAGTATGCAGTAACAAAGACAATAACAATATGTGTTCTACCGAATCTAATCGTGTAGATACACAAATTGTTTTAAAAGAAAAGTAAATAACTAGAACAAGAAAATTTTATTAAACTAATGGCAGTACAGAATTATGAGATTCTTTTTACAATGGTTACAATCACATATTTATAGATGAGAAGGGGAAAACTCTAACTAGGTCTATGAATAAATGGCCCTCCTTATTCATGAAAATTTCTTGCCTTCCTTGACTAACTTGATTGGAGAAAATCTGGGCATATCATGGTAAATATTTTCCATATCTTTCAATTGTCTCATGTGGCTTGATTGATAGAAGATTGCATCTAATTTAATTCTTCCAAACAAGGACGCTTATCAGACTCCAAAGGCAATATAAGATAAAATCTTCAAAATTGATTTTTCTCTTGGCAACAATTCAATCAGCAAATCTTCTAATTGAAATTGAATGATTCGAATTTAATTCCTTGATGAGAATATGGCTATTGCTGAGATGTTGATTGGTGCACATCATAATACATACACATGAATATGTGTATGTATATATATATAACATAGCAATAATCCAGATATTTCTCAAAGCAAAGGGGTCAGTGTGAACGCGCTCCGTTTCTTTGGCAAAAAGTGAGCTTGACGGGGTTCGAACTCAGGTCTCTCAGCACCAATTCCTATGCCTTTACCAGTGAGCTACTACTTCTTTTGCAATTGAAATGAATTTGATGTGAGGAAGTAGCTCTTTCTTGTAGTTGGCCTTTGATTGAATTGAAGGAGGCATTTCTTGACATCCTGTAAAAACATGCAAAAGTAACCAAAGTATCATTTATTTATTTACAAAAGATAAAGCATAAGAGTAATAAAATAAACACTTTTCAGTGTCAATCAATATTTACATTTAGTGTAAATAGAAACTAGAAAATAAAGACATCATTTCTTATTTATATTTAGTGTAAATAGAAACTAGGAAATTCAGATGACATAAAAGAACATTTTTAGTGTAATATTCTTTTTAGATTAAAAAGAACCATTTTAGCATTATTCTCTTTTGAGGATGAAAGGAAAATTTTAAGCGTAAACGATGTTTTAAAATGACACTAGTTCTTTAACCCAGTTAAAGATAAGATTTATTTCTTAAATTTAAATAATCATTGAATAATGATTTTTGATATTTAAAACCAAATTGGGTTTTTAATAAATCTTTAAAAGAAAGATTTAAGAATAAACTTAAAGGATTTATCTTTGATAGAATAATATGAATATATTATTTAAAAGAATATTCTTAGTTGGAATGGGACGTTGGATGTGTTTTATAGTACTTGATTTTTAATTACAAAAATACGTGAATTATTCGGAAAGACCGGGTTTATACCATTCCGAATAATCACTAAGACGATGAAGAGTCAAAGTTGAAGATGGTGATTAAAGACCGACGATCTTCACATCGAATGGATGTGTTGCTACTGAGACCCTTGATGGGAGTAGCTACCTTGAAGGGGTTTCAGTGGTGGCCGTGCGGACTATTGTTCATTGTTCGGATTTGGCTTTCGCTCAGACCCAGAGCAAAAGCTAGTAAATGGATGTGTGTCTGACATTGGATTTCGTTCCATGTGAATTAAATCGATTTCTGTTAATGTATGTCTGTTTGGTGGTGGAGGATTTATTCTCTACTTAATACCCTGGTATATATTAATAGTGATTGATCGCATAGCGTGAATGGTCAATGTGGCACGCCAAGATGCAAATGATCAAGACTTTTGTTGAAAAGCAGGGCCTTGTGGGATGATCAAAGTATAGCCTATTACGGC
Organism: Allium sativum; assembly: GCA_030737875.1. Taxonomy (NCBI): domain Eukaryota; kingdom Viridiplantae; phylum Streptophyta; class Magnoliopsida; order Asparagales; family Amaryllidaceae; genus Allium; species Allium sativum. The sequence continues at coordinate 747,587,172 of CM060921.1, forward strand.
ATAACTTTGTGTATATCGTGACTTCGTGAGCCTCACACCCCGGTATGAGTCAAAAACGGGATTAGGACTGCAGGGAGTGCACACGTTTCTTTCTAGCTAGGAGTGGTGTCAGTGCTTAAACTGGCTGACATTTTACTTATGTGGATGATGGATTTTGAGGTGCCTCGGATTTTTATTGGCCGTTAGGGGTCATACTATAGGTCCAAAGGGACCGGGAAGCGTGTGTTCAAGCATAACCAATCCACTGCCGATAGGCGGGGACCAACCCTGAAGATCCAAGGGATCACTGCGGGGGATCCTAAGGCATTTGCTAGAGTGTCTCGAATCGGAGAGGAGCTTGCCCCTAGCCTCGACTCATGAGGGAAATCCAATTTCCAATACGACCTTGCGGTTTTGATTGTAGAACTAGTATGGCGACATGATATATGGTACCCATGCCGTCTAGGATTGATACATTTATATTTGAAATGTTTTATTAAAACATATACACACTAATATTAAATCCGTTTGACCGTATCAAGCATCTTTTGAACATTATAAGGTAAAACTCTATCCTCCGGTTTGCGTTGCATTGTGTGATGGGACTTGAGTCTTATAATGGTTTCATTTTTCTAAAAAGCATTGCGTTGTTTAACGATTTACGTTATTTTATGCACAGGCAATCCAATGGAGTAAACCCGTTCCGCGTTAGCGGCGTGGTCCTATGATTAGCCTTATTATTAGATAGTTTAGTAAAGATTTCTCATGCCAGTCCCATGACTGACCTGTAGTTTGTTTCACTGGCAAACTCGGGTGCCCATATTTTCCACACGGGCAGTCGAGTAGCTTTTTGCAGATATATTTACAGGATCCTGGCTTACAGCTGAAGCGGTATTCGGAAAGCTCTGTATCCGTTTATTCCTTTCGGTTGTGTATTTGTAATATTTCTCCGCTGCTATTTAAATGTAATTTAAAACTCTGATATTATTGTATTTCTATTATGTAATAAGTATTCATACTTTGTTACATTCTTGTACTCTGATGTAATTGTTGTAATCAGCAATAAAATGTTCTTCAATTTTTGCTCTAATGTGTGTTGTTCTCAAAGCAATCCCGTCTTTCCTTTACTGGGAAGTTTGGGTCGTTTCATCCGCAATCGAACCCGCATCGCACCTAGTTACCGTCTTGAAAACGAAATCGCACCAAGGAGGAGGAGCTCGAGCTCCAGGCGGTGGTGCCAAGGTCAAAGAGGTCATGAATGAGAAGCTTGCGGTGGTTTTGGTTTTTGAAACCGTGGTATGATGAAGATGAAAGCTCAAATCAAAGATCAGCAATGGAGCTTGGTTTTCATGGGATCGAATCTGCGAAGAAGAAAAACAGTGAGTTTATATATATATATATATATAGCATTATGAAAAAATGGATTTTTATATATATAACATTAAGGAAAATAAAAATTGGATTTTTATTTATATGAATGGCATATAAAAATTGGATTTTTATTTATATGAATAGAAAATAAAAACTGGATTTTTATATATATGAATGGCATATAAAAATTAGATTTTTATATATATAAATAACATGATAAAAATTGGATTTTTTTATGTATAATATAACATGAATAAAAATATGATTTTTATTTACATAACCATGAGTAAAAAATATGATTTTTGTATATGTAGAGAATATAAAAATATGATTTTTATATATGTAGCGAATTAAAAATATGATTTTTATATATGTTGAGAATATAAAAATATGATTTTTATATATGTAGCGAATTAAAAATATGATTTTTATATATGTAGAGATTATAAAAATATGATTTTTATATATGTAGAGAATTTAAAATATGATTTTTATACAGGTAGAGAATATAAAGATATGATTTGCATATATGTAGCGAACTAAAAATATGACTTTTATATATGTAGAGAATATAAAAAATATGATTTTTATATATGTAGCGAATTAAAAATATGATTTTAATATATGTAGAGTATAAAAATTTGATTTTTATATATGTAGCGAATTAAAAATATGATTTTTATATATGTAGAGAATATAAAAATATGGTTTTTATATATGTAACGAACTAAAAATATGATTTTTATATATGTAGAGAACATAAAAATGTGATATATATATATAAAGTTAGAATATAAAAAAATGTGATTTTTATTTACATAGTAGCAGAATAAAAATGTAATTTTTAAATAAATAGCATTGTATTAAAAATGTGATTTTTAATATAAACCGCTTGAAAACAGATTGTGATGGGACTGACTGGAAACAAATCCAAATCCAAATCCAAACCGTTCAGAAATAATGAATGGAGGAGTGGAAATCCAAGGTGAGAACTTCTCACTCTAATTTTGTTTACAGTTAAATATATACTAGGATGCAGATGGTGCTTAGTAGCACCGACACCTTTGATTGAAACCCTGGATGTTTGGTTGTTTGTGTTGATTGATTTAATTGGTTAAATTTGGAAAATGGGATGTGAATGGAATTGATTGAATTTGGTTTGTGTATGGCGCGAGCTAGTATTTGGCGAGGGACAAGGCTAGACCTTATTCTGGTTCTTGTATCGTGCTGTTATGCTGCCAAAATTTTCTAAAATATGTTAGAATGATAAAAATATCATTTTTATTGTATAAATGAACCGTATAAAATATTCACGTGTTGAATAAAATATTTCATCGTTAAAAATATAATTTTTAACGTGAATATGAATAAAATAAATATTCATTTACAAATCTGACGATTTGTTAATGTACACCCATTTAACGGATATTGATTGGGATGATAATTTTACACATCGCCCAACTGCACAAATAATATTCAATATTTGTTGGTTGAAACCCCGCACGGGTGTTGGGATGATATTTGAGATACGCTAATCCCAATTGTTTATTTGTATGTCAATCGATAGTTTGACAAACTGTTGTAAGCGTTAATTATTTATATTTAATGCTTATGCAGTTGTGTAATGCACTCTGGATGATGGTTGACTGTATTTTATTATTGTTGTGTACATGTATGCATGAAATCCATATAAAAAATTATATGGTAATTAACTGTGTCTAATTCCAATTCGGAAAGAATGAATATTTTAAATTAACAAATATTTTAAAATGATGAATAATGAATATTTTAAAATAACTAATATTTTAAAATAATATTCAGTAATGGATCAAAATATGATTTTGATGTACGATTTAGGATGGACACGAAAATATTGAAATATATGAAACCGTGTTGATTAGATATATGCCATTTTGACGCGAATGGTATTTATATTGATTTTATTCATTTTTATAATGAATTCCAAAAGGAAATTATTTCAAAATCTGATATTTTCAAAATATTATCATTTAAATAATATAATGATAAGGAGTATTCAATTTTGATTTAAAATTGAAAATGAAGTTAGAATCGTTTTAAAACGAATTTATAAACGATTTATAAAATGTGTTTTAAATGGAAATTGATGAAGTATATATAATATATATAATATAATGGTCTGAATAGAACGCGCCGTGGCCATTTGCGAATTTCGATCATTGACTTCGAATTGATATTACAAGAGATCCGACCGTCGGATTCTCCTAAAATCTGAACCGTTGGGTTCATATCGAAAAGAGTTTTCCAACGAATATAAGAGATTTGAAATCTAACGGTTGGATTTGGAATTATGTACAAATCAAATTTGGAAAAGGCCATTGTAAGTGCAGTTTGCTAACCGTTTACGGAAATCGACTTAAAGGGCCTTAATAAAATTATTAAAAATATTAATAATTTGTGTAAAATCTTAGTAAATGATTTAGAAAGAGTTGGGATGAAAATTACATATTTGAAAAGATAAAAATATATTTTTATCGAAATGAACTAGTTATCTACTAGAATTATAATCCAATTATTTTTAAATAAATAAATTGGATTGATAGTGGGTTTTAATATAACCATAATTTCTAATATATGAATTGGAGTGGATTTGAATGGAAATCATCTTCAGAATATTTCGATATTGGATTTTGTGATTATATGAATATTGTTATGGAAATTTGGAAGATATATATATATATCGTTGTTTCCAATACGATATTTGTTGGTTTCAGAATTTGATAATGAATATAAGCCGGTATAATTTCTATTCAGAGCCTTGTATTTAATATCAAATGGGATTTTGGGTTTGTCGTGAATGGTGTCTTTATTAACACTATTCTTAAAACCAGTTGAGAAAAGAATAAATCTTTTAATTAAGATTTAGAGAAGTTTTCCAATTAATTAATATTTAACTGGAATTGAATGAAAAAATTGGATTTTTGGGTTTATCTTGAACGGTGTTTTAAATAACACTTGTTCTTTAACCCAATTAACAGTGAAATGTGATTTGGAATTTATAAATCTTCTTATTAAGGTTTAACGGGAATTTTCCAACGTAAAGTTTTCCAATTTAAGACATTAAATTGGAATTGAATGGAATTTGATTTGATAATAATCGAAGTGAGTTTCTGTGGAGGAAGACTGTTAATATATATGGAATTTAAAACGCTTTGTCGTTATTCCATTTATATTATTATTTAGATACGGAAATTGATATCGATTATATGTTGATCTGTTTTCTGTGAAGATTCCATAATTAATTGAATGTGATTTGGGTTTATCGTGAATTGTGTTTTAAATGACATTAGTTCTTTAACCCAGTTAAAGATAGGATTACATGTCTAACATTGTATTTCGAACTATATGGTTGATCTCTGCTAAATATATATCTATTTGGTGGAGGAGAATTTATTCTCTTGCTTAACACCCTTCTCTAAGACGTGCGAGCTTAGAGGTTATATATAGGCAAAAATCAATAGTACGGTGTAGATTGTCGATGCGGCATGTTTGATTTTCCAAAGTTAAATAATCATTAGTATTATTTTTTGGGAAGATTAAAACCAAATGGAGTTTTAATGAATCTTTAATTATATTGAAATGTGAATGTGATAATTTAAATTATCAAATTTGGGAAATGATCGAGAGTGGAGTATCACCAGTTTTGCTCCAAGCGATAGTGAAATCTTTAATTAAATTTCAACTTGAAATGGTAATTAAATTTACCGATAACACCGTGGTGTTAGATATGGAGTATTTCCCGTTTTGCTCCATCGGATGAATAGGTTGGGATTGGGAAATTAAACAAATGATTACTTCGGTAATGTTCGCTAATCCCGACTAGTTGATAAACCTTAATTTGATTAGAATTGAAATCCAAAGGAAGATTAAAGAATACATTTAAAAGAATTTATCTTTGATAAAATTAATTGGAACCTTTCCCGAAGTATAAGAATATTTGAATAAAAGAATATTTTGGATTGGAATGAGGCATATATTGTGTTTTTATAGCACTTGTTTATTATATATACGAGTTATTCGGAAAGGCCGGGTTTATACCCATTCTGAATAACTGATTCGACAATAAGTCAACGATGAAGACGGTGGTTGAAGACCGAAGGTCTTCACATCTTTTGGATGATTACCGATGTCTTGATAGGGCGGTACACCCAAGACAAGGTATAAGTGGTGATCGTCCAGACGTACTTGGAGATCGAGCAGATATGCAAGGGTCTCTCTCCTGTATTGGACATATGGGACAAGGAATAAGGTGCCTCCGGTTTCATTCAGACCCGGAACGAACTTGTAAATGTATGTGTGTCTGGCATTGGATTTTATTTCGTGTTGTTTGATCTCTATTAAATATATATATATATATATATATTTGGTAGCGGAGAATTTATTCTCTTGCTTAACACCCTTCTCTGAGACATACAAGCTCAGAGGTTATATATCGATAGACATCAATCACATGACGTGAATTGCCTGTGTGGCATGCTGAGATGCAAATGATCAAGGCTTCTGTTGAAACGCAGAGTCTTGTGGTTGATGATCAAAGCATGACTTTTAACAACATAGCTTTGTGTAGCATTAATTCGTGAGCCTCGCACCCAGGTGTGAACCAAAAATGGTATAGTGACTGCATGGAAATGGACATTTGTTAGTTCTAGCTACAAGTAACGTCATGGTATGGAGCCCAGACTGTTTACTCATGTGGATGTTGCATACTATTATTACTTGATGGGAGACGAGGTACCTCGGATATATCGTTCACTACGGGATCGAATCGGTCACTACGGGATCGATGGATGACATTGCCGATATACTGGCCTAGAGGTTCGATAGAACCCGCTAACTAATCGTTTATGGTATAACTAATCATTGACGGATGACCGACCATGAGGATCCAAGGGTTGCCCAGAGTGTGTAGTCCTGAGGTAGTTGCTAGTGTGTCTCGAAGCGATGAGGATGTTCCCTTGCCTCGGTTCATAGATGGAAACCCAATTTCCAATACGTGATTTTTCGTTTTTAGTTGTAAATATATATATTTGGCAATGTAATATATGGGTACCTACGCCACCTATGATTGATACATTTATAATTGAAGTTTATTTCTTCACTTATAGTAATAATAAAATATGAAATTTCACGTACCAAGCATTTTTGGCTATTATTAGGGAAAAACTCAATCCTCCGGCTTGCGCTGCATTGTGTGATGGGACCTGAGTCTTATAGTAGGTTCATTTTTCTATTTAGCATGCGCTTTTGTTTTATTCACTGGTATTCTTGGGGGTAAACCTATTCCATGTTATACGGCGTGGTCCCTTGATTTATCTAACTTTAAAATCAATTTGATAACTGTTTTAGTTCTTACACCAGTCACATGATTGACCTGGAGTTTATTGTTTTAACCTAAACTCTGGGTGCCCCTATTTTCCACACGGGCAGCAAGTAGTTGGGTTTTTGCAGATATTATAACCCACAGGATCCTGGATTTACAGCTGGAGCTATATTCAGAACACTCTGTATCCGTGTATTTCTTACAGTTGTGTTAGTTATTGATTTTCCGCTGCTTTGTAATTTGAATCTCTGATATTTGTCAAATGTATATTATTTATTCATACTCTGATATATTCTTGTACTCTGATGTAATTGTTGTAATAAACAATGACAAGTTCTATTGTTTGTGTTCTGATTTGTCGTGTTCTCAACTCAATCTCGGCTTTCCCGTAAGGGCAAGTTTGGGTCGTTTCAGGTATGGATCCAGACATTTTACATATGTGGATATTGGATGCTGGAAAGCGAGGTACCTCGAATTTGGTCGCACAAGGCCCTTGATGGTCGACATACTGACCAAGATGGTCGACATTCTGACCAAGATGATCGACATACTGACCAAGTTTTATGTCCGATAGGGGCTGGGAACCTATTGTTTATGGTATAACTAATCAGCGACAACTGACCAGCTCTTCCAATCCAAGGGATCACCTGAGTTTGGGTCATGAGGCATGTGCTAGAGTGTCTCGAATCTAAAAGGAAGATCCCTTGTCTTGGTTCATAAATGGAAATCCAAATTCCAATATGCAATTTTACGGTTTTAGTTGTAAACCAATATGGTGACATAGTAGGTTGGGGTACTATGCCGTCTAGGATTGATACATTTATATTTGAAATTGATTTCTTCGCTTATAATAATAATAAAAGATGAATTTCACGTATTAAGTTTGTTTGGCTATTATAAGGTAAAAATCTATCCTCCAGCTTGTGTTGCATTGTGTGATGGGACCTGAGTCTTATAATGGTATCATTTTTTTGCATCGCGTTGTTTATTTTTATACACTGGTATTCATGGGGGTAAACTCGTTTCGTGTTATATGGCATGGTCCCGTGATTTACCCAACTTTAAAATAAAAGCTAATACCTGTTTTAGTTCTCACGCCAGTCCCATGACTGACTTAGAGTTTATTGTTTTCTACCTAAACTCTGGGTGCCTATATTTTCCAAATGGGTAGCTATTAGTTTTTGTTTTCACAAACATTTCTTTTCACAGGCTCTTGGATTAAGGCTGGAGCTATACTTTGGAATACTTAATATCCATGTATTTCCTTCAGATATGTTAGTTGATATTTTTTCCGTTGCACATTGTATTTATATATTTAAATTTCCGCTATATTGTAATCTATTAATCTCTGATATTTTCTGTTGTATACTATTTATTTGTGCTCTGATATCTTGTACTCTGATGTAAATTGTTGTAATAGCAATGAAATTTCTTTTGTTCTATGTTCTAATGCATCGTTTCCTCAAAGCAATCCACCTTCTTGTTCAGTTTAGGAGGACCATGAAGTTCGGGCCATCACAGGTGGTATCAGAGCTTTGGTTTACAAAGCTCGAGAACAAGACACATTAGAACCGAATGAAAGAATTCGTCAGAGATAGGATTATTAATTTCTTATAAGAATGACTCGTTAGAGATTGGGTTAGTAATACCTGAGAATGAGTTTGAAAAGTATAGTTTATAAAAAAATGAATTAGTTTTGAAAAGAATTATATCTTATAATAAGTATTTGAGTATTTTTATTTGATATTAAATTTGGACTATCGAGTATAAAAAGATTTTGCATATACGCTTGCAAACGTGTATGCGAAGTCTCAAATGTACTGGATAGATCTATAATCACACTCTAGTCTCCCTTCTAAGTATTACTCGAGTATCACTAGTGTTTATTTTCGAGTTTCGAAAGTGGGATGTCTATATAGTTCTAATTAAGTGGTGTGAGAACCAAAAACTTAATTATAGTTTAATGTTTGTTATTTTGCCTTGAAACTATATTTTTGAGTATATAAAAGATATATATTTGAAAAGTTAATTAACGAATTGATTGCTGGTTGTGATGTGTGATTATTAGTTAATTATTAAAAATATTGGAATAATAAAACCAATAAGAGAATAAAAGGTAAATTAAGCCAAATCAAATATAATGTTGAACTGAATTAAAAATTAGTTTGAATTGGACATGTATATATGTCAAACAGATTATTGTCTAAAGGCTAAGAAGAGGAATAAAATTGCATGCCTGACAAAAAGATACTTATTTATTGTATTAATTGGGCATGATGATTTTATGAGCCGTTTGGCTTTTGGATTATTATTTTTTGTCAATGAGAGCTTAGAGTAGCAAGCTGTAGTTGTACCGATCACTCTGTACAAAAGAGGTTATGGCGAAAAAAATTTAAAATTTAAGGCATTTGCCAAATTTTGAGAAATTGGGAAGTTAAAGTACTTGAGCTAGAATGAAGGTTGAGTTGGTTAAGTAAATGACCTTTAGTTTCATCACCTTTTTTAGGGAAGAAAAGTTTTAAGTGGGTGAGAATGTAACAACCAACCCTGAATTTTGGAACCAAATTAAAATTTATTTTTAATGAACTTTACAAGGATTTACAGTCGATTTTAATAATTAGTGATTTGAAATTTATTTAAAAATGAAGTTGAACATATAAATTTAAAATTAAATTAAAATGAACTCGTAACATCACACTAATTTGAAATTTTAGTTTTGTATTTAAATGGATGTGCAAAATAAAAAATTAGTTGGATTTTAGTAAAATAAGAAAAAATAGGATCTATTTAATAATATCTTTCTAAGGAATGTAAGAAATTAAGATTTCATTTTTTAAATTGTAAGTTACGTCCAAATCAAAACTTAAAATAGTCCCTATGGAATTTATTAATATTTTAATATTATATAAGCCTTTAAAAATAGTCATTTTGTAAACGACCTCCATTTTCAACAAAACCAATTTGTTGGGTCCGGAACGTCAAATTATTTTTAGATTTAAATTTTTAAAGTCAACTGGATTTCATATGTAAGCGCAGTAAATATAAACGCGTGTTCAAATTCTGTTATAAAGTGAAAATATGTCTCACGTCCCTAAAAGTTTTCAAAATATAAACGACATCCAATGAAATTTTAAAATACAAAGAGGGTCCCTATTTCTGGGGTTACGTGTTTTGGTAAAAAAAAGGCGCTGTACAATAAAAAAAATCTAAAATCTGCAAACATTTCGAGAAGTTTACAAAAATTAAAAAAAATAAGTCGCATACATGTATGCAACTACTCCCAAAGGTTGCATATATGTATGCAACTATTGCATAAGTTGTTTTCATTGAAAATCTGGACCGAAACTGGCATACAGGTTTGTAACTTTTTGAAATACTTGCACACGTGTATGCAAGTATTACATGAAGAAAAATTGTGTTGAATTTTGCCTGCAGATTGTTTCACGCGTGTGTGCAACTTTTCTATTTTATTGCACAGCTGAACGCAAATAAATGTGAACTGATTTGCATGCATGTGAATTTTTGCATACGTGTGTGCAAAAATTCGGCTTCACTTGCACATATGTATGCAAGAAAATCAATGCATACGAATCACTGAAATAATTGCATGGACGTATGTAAGAAAATACAAATACTTGCATACTATTATGTATTTAACTACAGTTTCGTTGTTTTTCTTTCTTTTTTTTTGGTTTTTGACGTGGTTTTTGGTGGTTTTTTCAACTGAATTTTTTCATGTTTTATTTAAATATGAATTTACGTTTTTTTTCAATTTTGATGAATTTTTGAAAAATAAGGACCTAATTTACAATAAGTTTTGGACCGGATGTGAGCCTAATTTTAAAACTTAATAGGGACCTGTGTCAAACGAAAAATGTGTCTCACGTCCCTAAAAGTTTTCAAAATATAAATGGCATCCAGTGAAGTTTTAAAATACAAAGCGAGCCCTATTTCTGGAGTTACTTGCTTTGATAAAAAAAAAGGCGTTGTACAATAAAAAAAATTCTAAAATCTGCAAATATTTCGAGAAGTTTATGGAAATTTAAAAAAAAGTTGCATACACGCATGCAACTATTAACAATAGTTGCATACATATATGCAACTATTACATAAGCTGTTTTCATTTAAAATCTGGACCGAAACTTCCATACAGGTATGTAACTTTTGGAATACTTGCACACGTGTATGCAAATATTACATGAGTAAAACTGTGCTGAATTTTGCTTGCAGATTGTTGCATGCATGTGTGCAACCTTTCTGTTTTATTGCACACCTAAACGCAAATAAATGTGAACTGATTTGTATGCATGTGAATTTTTGCACACTTGTGTGCAAGATATCTGCTTTACTTGCACAGCTGTAAGCAAGATAATCAACGCATACGCATCACTGAAATACTTGTATGGACGTATGCAAGAAAATACAAATACATGCATACTGTTATGATTTAACTGTAGTTTCGTTGTTTTTCTGTTTTTTTGTTTCTGACATGGTTTTTGGTTGTTTTTTCAACTGATTTTTTTTCATGTTTTCGTGCTTTATTTATATATGAATTTACATATTTTTATTTTATTTTATTTTCATTTTTTGACGAATTTTTGAAAAATAGGGACCTAATTTATAATAAGTTTTGGACCAGATGTGATCCTAGTTTTAAAACTTAGTAGAGACCTGTGCCAAATGGACCCTATAATTTAATAGGCTAGATATAAGACTATTTTTCAAACAGTCTCCAAATTCGACGAAACCAGGTTCATTAGAACCGTATTTGTAAAATACAGCTAGATTCAAAATTTCGTAATTTTTGGAGCTAGTATGTGGTCGTGGCAAATTAAAACATACGTTTAAATTCAATATTTAACTGTATATTTTAAATTTGATAATAATTAACTGAAATAATCAAATGAGCATACGAAACATATCCCATTATGTCTAGAATGAGGGTATTTGGCTAGGGGCGAACGACGTTGGGGTTCGTTTGGAGTTCAAAACGTTAAACTTCATAACGAGTGAATTAAATAATAATATACATATTATACATAATCCTGAAATTCACTTAACCCTAATTTTCACTTTTGAAACCCGTTGCCAGTAATAAATCGATGGCAGAAAACTCCTCCCTTCTTTTTCGATTATCGGATGATCCAATGATCTATAGCTAGGGACTTCAACAATGAAATTGTCTAGGACAACGTGATGGACATGTTGTACGGGGGGATCGGATTTAGGCTCGTCGAGTGGGAGAAATAGACCCTCAAATGGCCTCCATTCAAATGCAAATTTAGGGGTTATCGGAGATGCAAGTTGGCCGGCGTAGAAGGTGATGGATGGCGATGCGTAGAGCTTCGAGATGGTGGTTTCAGATCGTCGGTCAGGGGTATAGAGTTGCATGCGTAGGCGGTTGTTGAAGTTGAATGGGGTGCGAGGCTTTATCGACCAATGCCTGTAGAAGATGACAAGGGTGATTAACTAAAATGGTTACGAAAATTTAGGTTAATAAATAATGTAATTTATTTGTTAACAAAATTATTAAATTATTCTATGTAAAACTGGATGTATCTCTTTCAAATCTTATCAAAACTGTTGGAACCGTAAAATCAAGATATACACGATGGAATAGACACGAACAGATTCAGAGGCAATTGGAAATTTTGATTGAATTAAACGTGTCATTTAATTTAATTAAACCAATTGTTTTATAATAATTTCAAAATCGATCAATGTGAGAACTCGCTCAATCAACTAATTTGTACAGTTATTCAATTTTATAACCGATTATATATTGATTGCCTATAATTGCAATGTTTGTTTGGTGATTGATGGATGTTTACAATTTTGATGTTATTTTCATTTAACTATGAATAGTATATGTTAGATCAAAATTTGGACCTAACACCCAAATTGTTCTGAAACTTATAGAGTTTCAACTGAAGAATGAGGAAAAAGAAAATAACACACAAAATTTATAGTGGTTTGGCGTTAACGAGCCTACGTCCACTTTATATATTATTGATTATACTTTGAATGTCGGTAAAATCAAGGATTTCTCTCTAGCTCACTTTTACAATTGTTATTTCTCTCAATAATTAAGTAGCTTGACAATAATGGCGGATTCAGTACTCAGTATTGCCAAAAAGATCCCAAAAAATGCCAAGCTCCGGGCTATTTATAGCTGATTTTGTTAGGCGGTACGTGGTAACACGTGACACGAATCCCGAGAATATCGGATCGCATCGCCACCGTTGAGGAAATAGTCAAATTAGCCGTTGTGGACAGGTGTCACGATCTGCTTGAAAATCGGATCGTGCAGATGGGGAGAATCGGTCAAAATGACGGTTAGGGACACATGTCGCTAGATCCGTGCGACTCGGATCGCTGAAGACTAGCTCACGCTTGAACGGGTCAGAGGGTTCGCCATGTATCAGGGGATCGGATCGGTCTAATCAATATAGTTTCGGATCGAGTCGCATAGAGGTTTCGTTCCGCTGATGGAAAGGGGCGATCCGTCGAGACGCGATCCGATGGTGTGCGATCCGACATCGGGCGAGCCGGTGATGCGATCCATTCCTTCATGTTCTTAGAGAACGTGGTTTTATGCTTTCTTCTTATGAATGATCCTGGGTGGCTTGGTCAAAAAGCTAGCCAACATTTTGCCCCCTCGAAGTATGTTTTATCGATGATAGAACATGCTTCGAAGCTATAGAATCGTCTTTTCACAGCGAGTCGTGAATCAGTGAACAATTCTCTTTCTGGAATTTTTCAGAGTCTTCATTACTGAATTTATCGATTCGGATCGCGGGCTTGAGTCGCGGTCCGTTAGCAAGACATTCGTTTCGTTCTTTGGTGTGCATTTGGGCCTCGGAACGAAACGGGCTCCTCCTCGAGTCGTGGTGGGCTTTTGGCTTGCGGCCCGCCGATTTTCGTGGATCGAATAGGACAAAGAAGGGGAGACAAACGGTCTCCCTTTTGCCTATATAAGCCGACCCCCCCCCCCTCTTCACTTTCTTCCTTCTTTTTTCTGTCGTATCATTTCGCCTACAATGTTGAGGAATGAACCCTAGTTTTTCAGACCTTCAAAAATCCGATCACATTCCCAAATTTTAGAAAGGTAATTCCACCGAAAGCACCCTTATTCGTAAACGCTGTTGTTTTATGAATTTTTTCGACTGGTTTGAGGGAGAAACTATGGAACTTTGCGATTTTCTGGGGGAACAAGCGAGGCGCCATGGCTGATGGGCGTAGAGGTTGGAGTTCGGAAATGAGAAGGAGAGGAGGAAGACGAAGGAGGAAGGAGAAGAGGGAAGGCCGGTTCGGATCGTGGGCAAGGAGAGGAAAGGAAGAAGATGAAGGCGAGTGGCGAGACGGAGGGTCGTGGTGACAGCAAAGGCGCGTATCGTGGGGGGCTGCAACGATTCGGCAAAGACCCCGATCACTTAATTCCACGATCCGTGAAGGGGCGATCCCTCTACCCTGCGATCCGAAGGAGGGCGATCCCTCTACATGGCGATCCGAGTCATAGTTCACGATCCAAAGAAATTTCAAACTTTAAACGATGCCTTGTCACCATAAAATTCTGAACAGTTAGGCTAGGGCCTTGATGTTGGACTTTCTGGACTAAATGACCACATAATTTGACTGCATATGACGACTAATATTTTGATGATCTTGATAGCTTTCACGCTTTATTTTTAATGCACACACAAGCCCACACACCGGCACTTGCACGCACGGGGGACGGGTAGTACTAATCTCATTGTTCATGTTTTCTCGTCCTAGCAGTAATGTCGAATAATCAATCTTCTTCAAGATCCGCAACAGAAGCGGAATCCGAGGTTCCTGAGCAATACAACCCCGAGATTCCTCCAATTAATCCAGGATGTGAAGATTCTGGATCTGAGTACGAGGCCACGGAATTAGATCCGTCCGAAAGTACTTCATCTAGCGACGATTCTGAGATAGATGGGCGAGCTCCCGACAAGATTCCCGACGCTCTCGGAATAGATAAATTTTCTGATTCTTTAGCATCTAAGCTCGACGGTATAAAGCTTAAAAGAATCTGCTTGAGACACGGGATTCCTTGGGATGATGTCTTGACACCCGGTAGCGAAGATAGACCCCACCTAGCTCCGGAAGGATATATGGCAATCAGTCGAACCATGTGCTTGGTAGGAGCTATTCCTCCATTTCCTCCGATCGCCATCGAGACTTTACAACGACTGGGTATTGCTCCGATGCAGCTTCATCCTAACGCCTACGCATCTCTATACACACTACATGTTGCATACGCGGAGATCCTTCACGCCGATCTTAAATTCAGAGATTTGACATTCTTCTTTCTTTTCAAGCACCGTTCTTCGGCAACTCCAAACATCTCTTTCTTTGAATCGGTGGTGAATAGGAAGGTTCTGTACGATGGATATAGCAATATAGGGGATCCTAAATTTGATTGGTTTTATATAAAGAAACAGGTCGGATGCTCAAGAAGATGGCTCAAATCAAGTAAACTTCAAGCTTTTAATCGAATATCTTGTTCAAGAAGTCTAGGCGTTAACATTCTTCCGCCTTTCTCTTTGTCTTAAACAGATCACATCTTCCCGAAAACGGAGGGTCCGCTATACAACAATCGATTGTCCATTCTTCTACAAAGCTGATCCGACTTTCTAAGGATCAAAAAATGCATTACTGATGAAAATCTTCATAAGCATCATCTTCTGGATAGAAGATTTGGACTTGGCGCTGGCGGCAAACCCTATAAGTATGTGCCCCCAACGGAGGGAGAGGGAACTTCGCAAGCGGTAGACACAACTAAGTTCCGCAAGAGTCCTTCCCCTATAGTCATCCAAGACGACGAGGATCTGAATATATACAAAGGGTATGAGGCCCACGGTGGCAAGTCTAGGGAACTCCCGATTTCTACTCCAATTGAACTCGCTGCTCCTGATGATTTGACAGAAGAGCAGTTATTTGACGAGCTGAACAAAATTCCTCTTCCCGATGATGTATATACAGAGAAGGACTTTGAAGGGGGGCCTTTCTTCCCTGCTTTTGAAGAGACCATCGCTCCAACTAGGGACAAGAAATTGGTCAGATGAGCCTGTCTTCAGGCCCGGGTCTGTTAGGGGGAATTATATGGGATGCACAAATCACACACACTATCTGACCCTGCACTCTTATATCGTAAGTATTCACAGTTTACTATGCTCTTCTCTTTTTCACACGAACGATGTCCCGCAGGAGATCTTACTCTTATCGTTCCCTTCGCGAGGCCACACCCAGCCTTCATCCGGGTAGTGAGCGCTCTCGCGGCCCTTCTCACAAGCCGACTTCCTCGCAACCCCGGTCTCCACCGAAATCAACATCTGCCAAGCTCCCCAGTCATCCGGCAGTTCCTACAGGGGGAAAGAAACTTCCTAAAGAATTAACTCCTCCAAAAAGTGCACCCTCTCACAGTAGGTCGTCAAAAAGGCATCACGAATCTAAAGACAAAGGCAAGGACCCAATCAGAGAATCTGAAAAGGAGAGGAGTGACATCGTCCCTTCCTGCCAGCCAGAGTTGGCTGCCCCCGGGTCACGGGATTACGTCCATGGTCCCGAGATCCAAGGTAGGCTGGAAAAGCTGCGGGAACAATTCCCAGACATATTCTTCGACAGGATGATGTTTGTTCCAGCCTTGGAACCGGTCCCTAAAAACTGGGATAATGAAGTTGTCGGGCACATCCACCATGTAGTCAGGCAATACGAGATGATGAAAAAACACGCAGTTAACCTTTCGGAAGTCATCCGAACGCTCGAAATAGAAGAACATAGATCTAAGGCGAAGCTTGAAAACAACAAGAGGGCCAGGACGAAGATGGAGAAGGACCTGGAAGATGCTCAATCCCAGCTTGCTTTAGCACGGAGGGATGCTGAAAATTATAAGATTGAATTAGAGAATGCTAAGCAGCGCTTTCATTCGGAACTGGACTCCAATAGCCAAGAGAAAATGGCCTTAAAGAAGGAGGTTGAAGATCTCAAAATGGCCAACATTGAGTTGAAAACAGCACAAGTCCATTTTGAAGCTGAGAGAGCTGCTTGGGAGGCAGAAAAGGAAAATTTAAAAGAAAGTCTGGCTTTGGCTAAAGCAGAAAAGGTGATTTTGAATGACCAGGTCGCGGACGCGGAGAGACTGGCAGCTCTCGCTGAAAAGAATGTTGAAAGTGCCATCGAATTGGCCACTGCTTCTAACAACAAGCTCCTCGAAAGAGAGAAGGATATCGAGGGGTTTGAAGAGATGATTTTCGACTTCCTTGGCCAAGTTCTCAAAACCCACAACATCTCGTGGATCCCGGATTACCACGTTACCTTAGCCAATTTATGGGATGCGATTGTTGAGGGCGTGAAGCAGAGATTGGGAGTCGAAGAAATTAATGAAGATGAGTTAATGAAGAGCATCTTGAGGGATAACGAGCCCGAGGACCTGGCAGAAGGTCGTCGTCTGATTCTAGCGGAGATGGAAAGGGCCCTGGCAAAGGGTAAAGGCAAAGCTGACGAGGGCTCGAATTCTGCCGTGGAGCCCAAAACCTCCGGAGTTGAGGAATACCATCCCGATGGTCCACTAATCCCTTTGGGCCTAACTCCCGTGGTCGTTGGAGCCTCTGCGACTACTCAAGAAGTAGGATCTGCGGAAGGTATCTCTCTCTTTTCCCCACAATTTGTCAAAGCAATTGTGAATTGTCGTCGTCTGGTAGAACAACCAATTGAATTAGTAACGTGTGTTCCTCATAATACAGGTGGCGAGCCCATCGACAGGGGTGCTGAAAAAGAAAAAGAGGCGGAGGAGGAGGCTGTCTCGCAAGGTGCCGGTATTGATATATCAAAACAGGCTGAGGTCACAACAGTAGAGAAAAGCATCCCGGTACCTAGTACTGATGTTCCCAAGGATGCTGAGACCATCGAGGCCTTGAAAGACATGGATGGGCGCCATGTAGAGGATGAGGAAGACATTACATGCGCCAAAAAAGCCGACGATGATGACGACGAAACCTTGGCTAGCCGAAAGGCTAGGCAGGAGAAAGAGATGGCCTCGAAAAAGGTGGGAGATGAGGCTTTGGACGTAGTCCCCCTTGCAGAATTCGATCCCAAAACTGGGATGATTGTGAAAATCCAGCCCAAATCCATCAGCCGACAGCTTCATTTTGCAAATCCCGATGACTTCCCGGCCTCCCTTTCTGATAGAAGGAAGAGAAAAGAGGTGGAAGAGGAATCTTCAGAAGAGTCGGATGTTCCTCTCATGGACAAAAGGAAGAGGAAGAAAGGGGATCAGTCTGATGCCGACAAGGCGAAGCTGGAGAGACAGAAGCAGGAGAAGAGGCCAAAGCGTAAATAGGATACTGTTTCTGGTTTATATTTTGTCTTTACGTTTTCCACTGGCCAGGAAGTGTAATTGTGAGACTGGCCCTCACTTTTGTTTTCTAGGTTATTTTTCACTTCGTAGGCTTGCAGTATATAAAGGAAAGTTTTATCTCTTCTTGTATCATTGTGTACCTGTATTCAAATAAACTTTCCATGGTTAGTTACAGACCATCTAGTTATAACTACAAGTTAATCAAATAACAGAGAAAACTTTCATGCTGCATTGCTGCATAAAAATTCATGTGTATATGCATATGGCCCATAATCAGTCATTGGCGTAACGCTTAACTAGGGCTTATTAAAAATCGATTAGCATTATTCGCACGTTGCCCCCTATGGACTTAGAAAATTTCATAAGATAACTGTTCTTATGGTACTGAACTTCTGACACCTTTCTCAGTGCCTAATGATAGACTCCTTTATACTCTCCTGGCGGTCGCCAGGGTTAGAGTTCAAACTCAATAATTCAGTTGGTCCCTGTTCCTTCAACAGGGAAGGAACTCTAGCTTGCTTCATGATATGCTCAACGATCCTTCAACGGAGCAGGAATTATAGGGGTGTTGAGTCTCCAGCACCTTTCTCAGCGCTTAATCATAGACGCTTTTATACTCTCCTGGCGGTCGCCAAGGTTAGAGTTCAAACTCAGCTGTTCTGTCGCTCCCCGATCCTTCAGCGAGGAAGGAGCTCTTTCTCAGCGCTCAATCAGAGACGCTTTTATACTCTCCCTCTCTCTGGAGAGTTAGAGTTTGAGCTCAGCGATTCATTCGCTCCCCGATCCTTCAGCGGGGAAGGAGCTCTTTCTCAGCGCTCAATCAGAGACGCTTTTATACTCTCTCTCTCTGGAGAGTTAGAGTTTCTTCGAGGCGGCTCCGATCATGGTACACCTCCATGACTTATGGACATCGACTTCATCTCTGTTATGTTCCCTCTCTGCTCTGGAGAGTTAGAGCGCTATCAACGATATAATTTACTTTATTGTATCCTCAGAATTTTGACTTGTGATTACATTCCATTCTGATGGAAGGCATTTATGATTATATGCTTCTGGGATTGTTGGATTATTCACAACGATTTTTATAACAAATAAACAGGCAGATAAATAAAGGTGCAATAAAGGTAAATGACACACAATATTTTTATAGTGGTTCGGTCGAATCATGACCTACGTCCACTTTATAATCTTTTGCTTTAAGGAATCAGACTATTCTAGGCAAGTCATGCCTTGAACATGGTTTTTTAACAAAGCAAAAGAATAAATTTGAAAATTTCATGTTAAATATGGCCGTAAATGTTGGGCATTCCACACTCTGGGGATTTCCTTTCCATCTACGGTTGCCAGCTTGAAGGTTCCATTATCAAGCTTGCTCAGAATAGAGTACGGTCCTTCCCACTTCGCTCCCATATGAGTTGGGGGTGGGAAGACACGTTTCAGAACCAAGTCTCCGGGTTCCCAGGTTCGGGCTCAAACCTTTTTGTTGTAATATCGGGCGACCTGTTGTTTGCATCTCAAGGCACGCAGGTCTGCTTCATCCCTCTTTTCTTCGATCATATCCAGGGACTCAAGGAGCAATTCATTATTGGTCATCGGATCATAATAAGTCACCCGGTGAGAAGGTACCTTTATCTCAACCGGGATGACTGCTTCCGTTCCAAAAGCAAGGGAGAACGGGGTATGTCCTGTTGTTGATTTATATGTTGTCCTGTAGGCCCATAGTGCCAAGGGCAATTCATCAGCCCACAAGGCTCTAGCCCGCTTCATTCTTCTTTTCAGAATGGACTAAATTACTTTATTTGCCGCTTTGACTTGTCCGTTCGATTGCGGGTGCGCCACAGAGGTGTACCGATTCTCAATGTGGTATTTTTGGCAGAAATTTCTGAATTCAGCGCTATCGAACTGAGTTCCGTTATCCGTTATCACAATCTTTGGAATCCCAAATCGGCGAATGATGTTTCGAACGATAAAATTGATCACCCGTTTGGTTGTGATTGTAGTTAGTGCTTCAGCCTCGACCCACTTAGTGAAATAATCCACGACCACAATAGCGAACTTTGCTCCGCCCCTTGCTATGGGGAGACTTCCAATGATATCAATTCCCCACATAGCAAAAGGCCATGGGCTCATCATCGTTTTTAACTGGTTAGGAGGTGCTCTAGGTATTTTTGAAAATCTCTGGCACGCATCACACCGTCGTGCGTATCTGGCCGCATCCTTGTTTATGGTAGGACAGAAATAACCATGCCGCAACACCTTCTTTGCCAATGTTTGCCCTCCAGTGTGGTCGCCGCATTCGCCTTCGTGTACCTCCTGCAGCACACGCTCGATGTCATCGTGAGCTATGCACCGGAGGAGGGGCATTGAAAATCCTTGTCTGTAAAGAACTCCGCCCTGCAGAACGTATCGGGCAGCTTTACGAATTACTTTACGCCTCTCGCTTTTCTTGGTCGGAAGCGCTCCATTCATCAAGAAATTCTTTAGAGGGGTCATCCACGACTCCCTTTCCGGTTCCGTCTCTAGTGTTAGATTGATTTCCATTTGATCTATACTAGGGAACCGAAGTACTTCAATGGGGGCTAGCCCGGTCTTTTCAGGATCGTCGGAACTAGCCATCTTTGCCAACTTATCCGCCTGTTGATTTTCTGATCGCGGAATGTGAGATATGCTGTAGTGATCAAAATCGTTCAACAACTCCTTCACCTTCTTCAAGTATAAAGTTAATCTTGCACTTTTAGCTTGGAATTTCCCAGTAACCTGGTTTACAACTAACTTGGAGTCGCAGAAGATGTTCAGCTTTGTGACCTTTAATTCCTTTGCGATCCTTAATCCGGCTTTCAGAGCTTCGTATTCGGAATCGTTGTTAGTGGCATGAAACTCCATCCGGATTGCATAGGTTATCAATCGCTTCTCGGGAGTTTCAAGCACTATTCCAGCGCCGGATCTTTTGTCATTCCTAGCGCCATCAGTATACAATCCCCAGGCATTGGGATCGAGAAGTAACTTTGAAGGATCAACTTCTTCGTTTGCTATATCTTCCTCAGGGACAGTGAACTCTGCTATGAAGTCGGCTATCACTTGCCCCCAAATTGACCGTCTGGGCTGAAAGTTCAAATCAAATTGACTTAACTCAATATTCCATTTGAGTAACCTTCCAGATGCCTCTGGTCTCTGTAGGACTTGCTTGAGCGGGTGATCGGTGTATACGGTAATAGGATGCGCCTGAAAATAATGTCGAAGCTTTCTGGAGGCGATCAGTAAACTATACACCAACTTTTCTATCCTTGGGTAATTACGCTCTGCTGCCGTTAATTTTTTGCTCACGTAATAAACAGGTCTTTGGACCTTATCCTCTTCTCTTACCAACGCTGAACTGATCACATGGGATGACACTGCCAGATACACAAATAAGTCCTCGTGATCCATTGGCTTAGATAATATCGGAGGTTTCTCTAGGTGCCTGAGTAAATTATGAAACGCTTCTACGCAGTCGGGCGTCCATTTGAAGTGGCGTTTCCCCCACTTTATTAATTCGAAGAATGGGATGCATTTATCCGTAGCCCTGGAGATAAATCTGCTTAGTGCGGCCACTTTTCCTACAAGGCTTTGCACATCCCTAATTTGCCTAGGTTCCTGTATGTCTCTGATCGCCGCGATCTAGTTTGGTTTAATCTCAATCCCACGGGAACTGACGATGAATCCTAAGAACTTTCCGGAGGCAACACCGAATGAACATTTGGTTGGGTTGAGTTTCATTCCGTACTTTCGAAGAATGCCGAACATCTCTGCCAAGTCAGTAGTGTGTTGGGAAGATTGCTTGGACTTAACCAACATATCGTCAACGTATACCTCCATGGTTTTCCCGATCTGGTTATAAAACATTCTGTTGACTAAACGTTGATATGTAGCGCCCGCATTCTTCAAGCCAAAGGGCATCACCACATAACAATATAATCCCAGATCCGTGATAAAACTAGTGTGTTCTTGATCTGGAACATGCATCGGAATCTGGTTATATCCTGAATAAGCATCCATAAATGAGAGAAGCTCATGACCCGCTGTCGAGTCTACCAACTGGTCAATCCGAGGTAACGGGAAACTATCTTTTGGACAGGCTTTGTTCAGATCTGAGAAGTCGATACACGTTCGCCACTTCCCGTTGGCTTTCTTTACCAGGACTGGATTCGAAATCCAGTCTGGGTAGGTCGAGTCTCTGATAAATCCATTACTCTTTAGCTTTCCAACTTCTTCTTTCAAGGCAGCGGGCCTCTCTGGGCCCAACATTCGCCTTTTTTGCTTTACCGGAGACGCTTAGGATCAATGCTTAATAAATGGCTCATGATTGATGGGGATATCCCACACATGTCCGCGTGAGTCCAAGAAAATACATCCAAGTTGTTTTTTAAGAAATCCGTTAATTCTTTAGCGAGATTCGGATTTAACTGGGATCCAATCTTAAGGACCTTCTCCGGGTCACTGTCATCGATCGGTACATCCACAGTTGTCTCGTTGGGAGTCGCCATTCTGCCCCCGGGTTCTTGATCCTCTCTGGGATCTATATCCTCAGGCAATTCTCTGGGCGACTCTCCAACGACTATCCCCTTTAGTTGCTATAAGGTCTCCGCCCCCGTAGGGGGAGAAGCGCCTTTAGTTTCAAGGTCACCTCCATTGCGAAGTAACTTTAGTTCGACAACATAACATGCCCGCGCAGCAACCTGATCTCCTCTGACGATACCAATGCCAGCTTCTGTGGGGAATTTCAATAACAAGCACCAGGGGGCTATACAGGCTCTAAACTTTGCGAGGGCCGGTCGACCCAAGAAGGCATTGTATGGCGATTCAACATCCAAAACCACGAAGGGAAGGATTCTCACTCTCTGGCGTTCTCCTACCCCAAGCGTAACCGGTAACTCTACATAGCCCATTGGAGCGGTAGATGCTCCGTTGAATCCACGGATCCATCCTTGACAAGGCTTCAAGTCTTTTATTTCGAGGTTCATCTGGTCAAATGTCCTTTTGAAAAGAATGTTGACGGAACTCCCGTTGTCCACCAAAACCTTATGAACAGTGGCTGGTCCAATAGGTACTGTAATTACAAATGGATCTTTAGTCGGAGCATGGACTCCAATGCTTTCTCGTTCTCGGAAAACGACATCGTCGGTCATCATCCTCTGTTGCTTCACCGGGATATTGTCCTCGGGGTTACTACACTTCCCTACCTCGAGGTGTTGTTTGGCTGCATTGACATATTGATCCAATGCCTTGGAACTATGCCTGGCAAGATAAAGTCCTCCGATTACGGTATTGATAACAATGTTCTTTCCCTTCTGCTGGGTAGTTGGCCTAGCAGCAAGCTGATTCTGGTTCTAATTTGGAGCCTGTACTGCTTGCCCCCTGTCTCTGGGTGTTACTCTGTATTCATCTAATTTTCCTTCTCGAAACAGCCTTTCGACTACATCTCCTAGGTGACGGCATTCATTTGTCGAATGGCCGTGAATCTGATGAAAGAGACAAAACTTCCCCGTTTCACGTTCTTTCTCCGTCGACTCTCTGAGAGGTGGCCTCTTATTCTAGAGGACATTGTAAGAATCCATGAAGATGTTTTCCAGAGTATCATTTAGTGGCGTATAACTCTCAAAGGCCCTGGGACGAGTCCTTCTCTAGGAGTCGTTCCCTCGGTTCCTCTTCCGGTTGTTGCCATTACTATTATTATCATTGTTCCCCGACTGACGACCACCCTGATTCTGATTTCCAACATTAACTTCAACCTTCCCTGAGCTGTCTCCTGTCTGCTTAATGGCGACATTGCTCTGGATTTCCTCCTTATCGGCCGTTTTTGCCTTTCGGTTAGCATATACTTCTTCCCGGCGCAAGTGTACGTTGGCTTTTTCGTAGAATAATTCTCGAGTATGGGGTGGCTTTCCTGCCAGGTATCTCCCAAATTCAGTGTCTTTATCTACTCCGTCAATCAGTGCTGCAACAACGGTTGGTTCATGGGGATCTTTAACTTCAGTAGCGGCCAAATTGAAACGGTCTAGGTACACCGTCAAACTCTCGCCTGGCCGCTGCTTGACAAGGAACAGGTCAATCACACTTTTTGTTTTTTGCGCATAGATACGGAATTGTTCTACGAACTTCTCACTCAACTCCCTGAAGCTAGAAATCGATCTTGCTGGCAAGCGAGTAAACCATAACAATTCTACATCCTCCAGGAATATGGGAAATGCTTTGCACTTGACAGCGTCAGAAGCTGCGGCAGCGGTCATTGACCAAGAGTATCTCATTAGATGCTGGACAGGATCAGACCTGCCCGCGTATCGGTTCATCTGTGGCATGTTGAAACGCCTTGGGAAAGTCGCATCCAAAATATCATCAGTGAAAGGGGTGTGACTGCGGTCGATTCCCCAATCTTCGTTCCGTTGTCCACGGCTATCTACCAGAATCTGATGGATCATGGCTGCAACATTTGCACTGGTCAGCGGAGGTTCAGGGTCAGTGCCTCTGGCTCGGCGGGGTTCTCTAATCTCTCTTCCGGGGGCAGTCACAAAATATGGAGCTCGGATAGGGCTCCGTTGCCCCCTGTTACCATGAGCATGTGCGCGGCGACGGGGCTGAGGTAGTCTGTTATGTACAGGACTGTCCACATCTCGAGTCCTGGGAGTTGTGGCTTGATCGTTCATATTACGGTCTGAGGGCCCTGCCCCCAGTGCTTCTTCTTCCCGTGATGGCAGGGTTCCGAACCGAAGCTGCTCTATGTTTTCGGCTCTCTCATACGGTCGTCGTGGAGGTCTCGGCAATTCCTCAGACGAAGAAGAATATCCTGGAGTGAGTGGACGAACCGGCGGCGTCCTTTGCCTTGCGAGCTCATCAAGCCTTCTATCCATTGCAGTCAAATTTTGTCGTAGGACGGAGCTTTCCTGCCTTTGGGCAGCCAATTCATCAAATAGCCTCTCCCACATTTCGGAAAAGCGAGAGTGATCCCCCTCAGTAACGGAAGCAGCAGGATCATATTGATCATCATCACTTTCTCTTATGCGCAAAGAGCTTGAGCCAGGTCGAGCGGAGGGGCCAGGACGGTAGGAGCGAGCCATAGGCTCCTTTCCAGGTTGAGTTGTAGTCTGATCATCAATTCGAATCGCTGTGGTTCGAGGATGGCGGCTCGCAACGCCCCCCTGAGATCGATTCGCGATCGCGGTGCGTGGAGGATTCGAGACGTTGCCTCGGGATCGAGTAACAACCCCTTCAGCAGTCCGGATCGCCTCGTTCTCGTCGACTCGGAGCGTGGCGTCTTCATCGGATCGGTTCGCCCCCTGCGCTTCGCGATCCAGAGTCTCCTCGTTGCCTAGCTCGTGCACACTTTCTTCAATTGTTTCATTGGTTTGTGAAGCTCGTGCTTCCTTAGATCTTTTTCCAGCCATGATATCCGAATCGCTGGAATCTTCAAAGAAGTGAATAGTGAAACTTTAGGATCGTTTTCTCAGTGAAAGCTCCAAAATGTTAGATCAAAATTTGGACCTAACACCCAAATTGTTCTGAAACTAATAGAGTTTCAAATGAAGAATGAGGAAAAAGAAAATAACACACAAAATTTATAGTGGTTCGGCGTTAACGAGCCTACGTCCACTTTATATATTATTGATTATACTTTGAATGTCGGTACAATCAAGGATTTCTCTCTAGCTCACTTTTACAATTGTTATTTCTCTCAGTAATTAAGTAGCTTGACAATAATGGCGGATTCAGTACTCAGTATTGCCAAAAAGATCCCAAAAAATGCCAACTCCGGGCTATTTATAGCTGATTTTGTTAGGCGGTACGTGGTAACACGTGACACGAATCCCGAGAATATCGGATCGCATCGCCACCGTTGAGGAAATAGTCAAATTAGCCGTTGTGGACAGGTATCACGATCTGCTTGAAAATCGGATCGTGCAGATGGGGAGAATCGGTCAAAATGACGGTTAGGGACACATGTCGCTAGATCCGTGCGACTCGGATCGCTGAAGACTAGCTCACGCTTGAACGGGTCAGAGGGTTCGCCATGTATCAGGGGATCGGATCGGTCTAATCAATATAGGTTCGGATCGAGTCGCATAGAGGTTTCGTTCTGCTGATGGAAAGGGGCGATCCGTCGAGACGCGATCCAATGGTGTGCGATCCGACATCGGGCGACCCGGTGATGCGATCCATTCCTTCATGTTCTTAGAGAACGTGGTTTTATGCTTTCTTCTTATGAATGATCCTGGGTGGCTTGGTCAAAAAGCTAGCCAACAGTATAAGTGTTGTTAAATAAATTGATTATATTATAAACACTGATTGAAAACACTACGCAAATTTTGGGATGACAATTTACTCACACGTCTCCCAAATATGTGGATAAGTTCACATAGATCGCGATGTAAATCCTACACAGGTATTAGCATGATAATTTTACACATCGCCCAAGTAATCAAATAATAATCACTATTGGTGGATGAAAACCCTACACGGGTCTTGAGATGATATTTGATTCACACATCTCCCTTGTGTTTATTTATATGTCAATCAATTCATTGACAGACGATCATTTAATTATTTGATGCTTATACAGTTATAGATGAACTCTGGATGCGAATTGGATGTCAATAGTTGTTTATCACTATTGTTGAATACATGTGATGTATGAAATCCATATAAATAAATTATATGGTAATTGGTTGAATCTCATTTCAATCCGGAATAACGAATATTTTAATATAATATCCAGTAAGAACCAAAGTTTGACTTTGATGTCCGATTTTGGATGGACAGGAAAATATTAGAATTATAATGAATATTTGTAGCTGAAAACGAATTGATTTAAATTAATTTTCATATAATTTCGGATTGTACAATTTTATTTTGAAATAAATAATAATTTCAAAATATGAAGTTGAATTGAGCAAATGAACGATGTTTTAAATCGAACGGATTCTTCTATCAGTTTTATTTATTTTTAGTAATGTATATCGAGAAAATTAGATTTGAAAATCTGGTATTTTGAAATATTATTATTTTAATATTATAATAATATAATGTCAATTGGAATGGAAGTTGAAATTCTTTTCATACGAGATAATAAACGTTTTACAAAATGTGTTTTGAATGGAAATCGATGAAATCTATTATATATAATATAATGGTTTAATATGAAGATATTTGATTTTGAAAGGAAAAGTTTGAAATAAGATTTCAAGTAGTAGTTGTGAATAATTTGTAATATTTATAAATTATTTTGGAAGCATATACGATTTTATATTTTAATTATAAATCGATTCAGACTTGAATAGGACGTGTCGCGTAGCGATAGTTCGCGAAGTCCAACCTATAACTTCAAATTGACGTAACGGGAGATCTGACCATCGGATTCTCCTGAAACCGGAATCGTTGGGTTCGCATCGAAAACTAACATGCTCTGAAATCCCCCGATCTTTGAAGAGACAGAAAAGTATGGGTTGTATGAGAACACGACGCATCAGAACACACAACTTCAGAACTTTTCATTGTTTTCACAATAATTTACATTAGAGTGCAAGAATACCAAAGTGTGGAAAATAAATATACAGCGGAATTACAATTATCGGAGAATTAAATATATTACTCAACATTGAAAATGTTATATAAATAAATACAATGCAGCAGAAATCATCAACTAACACATCTGAAACCAATACACATATACGGAGCTTTCGGAATATAGCTCCAGCCGTAATTCAGGATCTTGGGAAAATAAAGAATATGCAAAACCAAAACTACTGACTGCCGGTGTGGAAAATATGGGCACTTAGAGTTTAGGTTGGAACAATAAATTCCAGGTCAGTCATGAGATTAGTGTGAGAGATATAAATAATCAATAAATTTTTACTGTGAAATAGCGTAATTCATTGGACCATGCCGTATGGCACGAAACGGGTTTACTCCCATTAATACCGAAGATGAACTAAGGTGATTAATAAACAACGCAATACCTAATTAAAAAATTAAGCTATTATAAGATTCAGGTCCCATCACATAATGCATCGCAAGACGGAGGATAGGGTTCTACCTTATAACAATCAAACATGCTTGATACGTCTTGAAATAAAAATTTTGATACTACTATAAGTGCATAGTGTAAGAAACAACTTCAAATATAAAAGTATCAATCATAGACGACATAGTACCCCATCCTACTATATCTCCATATAGGTTTACAATTAAAACCAAAATCCACATGTTGAAAATTGGATTTCATCTATGAGTCGAGGCAAGGGATCATCCTTACAGGTTTCGAGACACTCTAGCAGATGCCTCAAGATCAGACCCTTAGTAACCCTTGGATATTCAGGGTCGGTCCACTCTTACTTTTGTGGATTAGTTATTCCTGAACAATGCGTTTCCCGGTCCTATCGGACCTCCAAAATGGTCAGTATGTCGACCAATAATATTTGAGGGCTTTTGCTATCCACATAAGTAAAATGTATGGGCTCCATACCATGACATCACCTCTAGCTAGAAAGAAAGGCATGCACTCTCTGCAGTCACTATCCAATTTTTGACTCATACCGGGGTGAGGCTTGCAAATTAACGATATACACAAAGCTAGGCTAATTAAAGTCGTGTTTTGATCATCATCCACAAGGCACTACTTTTCAACAAAAAGCTTTGATCATTGCATCTTAGCATGCCACATTCTCAATCCATACCGCATTATTGATCATTTACCGATATAAAACCTCTAAGCTCTACGTCTCAGAGAATGGTGATAAACAAGAGAATAAATTCTCCGCCACCGAACAGATATACATTTAGCAGAGATCAATGAATACACCGCGAAGTACAACGTCAGACACACAATCCATTTTCAAGTCCATTCGAAGTCTGAACGAAATTGGAGGCACCTTATTCCTCATCCCATATGTCCAATACAGGAGAGAGGCCCTTGCATATCCAATCGATCTCCAAGAACATTTTAAACTACCCCCATTTATTACCATGTCTTGGGTGTATGGCCCAACAGTAGCTCGAACGATTTGAAGATCTCAGGTCTTCAGCCATTGTCTTCATTATTGACTTTAATCATCGTATTAATTATTCAAAATGGGTAAAACCCGATCTTTCCAAATAACTTGCATATCACTGTAATCATGTGTCAAATACACAAAGATAACACTCATTTCGTTCCAATCTAATCTATTCTTTTAATCTCAAAAATCATATTTCAATGATTATCCAAATATTATAAAGTAATCTTATCTTATTCGGGATAAAGCACAACTACTATCTATTGTTCACTATAAATCAAAAATGCCATTTTCCATTCATTATGGGCTCTTTACAAAATCCGGTTTGATTTAATAAATTGGGGGGAATTCCCTAATTCTCGTTTAAAAGATCCTTCCTTTTGTTGGCTAGGTTCAAAAACAATATTCTTAAAGATACCATTCACGACAAACCTCAAATCAACTTATTACGTTCATATATTAAATATCACCGTAATTGCAAAATAGGAATTTTAAATAAAGATAATATTTATATATTTCAAATCATGGAATATTTCACCCAAACTCTTCCAAACTACTTATTATGATGTATCATAATTTATATATACTTTTAATAATTTTATTAAGGTCTTCACAGTCGGTTTCCAATGTCTGTCACCGAACAGCATCTATAGCGACCTTTTTCAAGACTGATTTGGACATAATTTTATATCTAATCGTTCAAATTTAAACCACATATATTCATTGGAAAGATATTTTCGATACGAACCCAACTGTTCCGGTTTAAGAAGAATCCGACAGTCGGATCCGTCGCTACGTCAGTTCGAAGTTACAGGATCACATTCGCAAACTATCACTGCACGAATCGTTCTATTCAAGCCCGAATCGATTTCATAATTTACTAAATAAATCAAAACGTTTCTAAACCTCTTTATTCAATTATACAAAACAATTTAATTACTTTAGAAAATTCTTTTCAGTCTTTTAGCTTCAAATTCAAACATTGCACTACTTAGTCCAATTTCACATTACTCTCATGAATAAAATAATATTATTTTTCTACAGTCATCCAATTACGCCCAAAATTTTATTACAGTCATAATAAAAATAAATGTGAAACTTTCGAAAGAAAACCTCTTCTCAAAAATTTGTTAAATATCCTAACCGAACTTCACTTGGGAAAGTTACTATTGGTTTAAAATTCGAATACTTTGAATAGACAAAAGTATATTAAAGTTACTTCAAAATCATTCATCACAGTTACAAATATTCATCGATATTTCGATATAAACGTGTCCATCCAAAATCGGACATCGGATTAATTTTTAGTTCTATCTCATGTTTATATATTATTAAAATATGTCATTCTATTCTGGATTTGAATGAAATTCAACCAAATATCATGCAAATTTCCTCATACCAATCCAATACTTCCAACAATAGTTATGAACAACTATTTAACATTCAAACAATATCAAATGTGCATTTATTTTCATATAAGCTTCAAATAATTTATTGAGGCTTATCTCGCCTGTTTAACCAAACGATTAACATGAGAACTATAAACCAGGGACATGTTTAAATCAAAATCATCCCCAGACCTATGTGGGGTTTTCAATAATCCAACAATTACTTAATGAATCATTTATTTCGCCACATTGATTTTATTTAAATAGGTGAACATAAACAAGCTGTTCAATATGTAAATATATTTTCACTCCAATTTCACTACTGCAACCACATGACATTTTTATCAACCAATTAATAATTTAAATTCTCATCCATATCACAAGATAACCAATCATCCATTTCCATTTACGGCGCCACAATCTGTCCATCCATGTAGTATGAAATGTTAGTGTCACATATTCATACAACGCTTCTAATGCAAATGATTTTTGAATAGTTCAGGTGTTTAACTCAAAAGGGTTATCACATGCAATGGATAATATAACTATATGAAATATTTAAATGTCGATCTAATTGAGATATAACCCAATTTCTAACTTGCAACTTACTAAATTTCACCGCATTACCTTATAACTTAAAATGCATAACTAAATAAATTTTCATAACTAATTAAACTACTCTCATGTATAAATCAAAGCAATAATCTCTCACCCCATCCATCAGAAAACAATACACTATAATGTTGGATTTTCCGGTGCTAGCTACCGCCTAAAAATCCCGCCTTTTTGGCTCGGAATGTCTTCAAATTCCATGACAACCTTGGTACAACTTCCAACTAGCGAATGAAGAAAGAAATGAAGGAGCTTTGGCCAATTAGAGCTCTCTGGATCTAAGGGCTTCGCTATCCAGAAATGTAGAGAGGCTTAGAAGGCTTCACAAGTTGTCTCAGAGCACGTAGAGTTCACAAAGGGGCTAAGGAGAGGCATGTGAAGCTAGGACCTTAAATGTAGATCATTTCCATATCATGAAGCAATGGGAGGAAGAGAAGAAAAGAGAAGAGGAGGGTTGCGTGTGTGCAAGGGAGGGGGTCGATGTGGGTAGGGGGTAGGGTAGGGGTGGCTAGGATCATAGGGGCTAGGGTTTTGGGAGGAGCCCATTAATGAAGAAAGGTGGAAGTAGAAGGAGGAAATGAAAAGTGAAGAAGAAAAGGAGAGAAAGTGACTTAAGTAGGAAATTCTCTCTCCATTCTCTCCAATTGCTCGAATGCAAACTATCTCAGTTTGCCATGAAATTTTGACATAAGATAATACACAGAATTACGAATCCAACAATCTAATTTCATCGAATTCCGAGTTCGTTTGACCTTCCGTTTTAATTTCCGATCGAGCTCAACTTAGCTTCAAAAAATACGATTTTAGCGTACATTTTCTTCTTACACGCCCATACAACATCTCCATAAATAATGAAACTTAGGACTCTTCCATTATTTAATGATATGAATATGTAAAAATAAGTGCCTCCTAATTCTGAGATCGTCTTAACTACGTTCCTTTGTAAACTGATCGTCAATTTTATTCCAAACGGGTTTATCGAGCACGGCCACACACTAACTCCGTTCAACGTGAAATTTGAAACTCAAAATGATTTTCTATACCGAATCCAACAAAACTGGTCTCGTCGAATTCTGAGCTTGTAGCAAAATTTCACTTTTTAAGGGCAAGGCGATGGCCTTAAAAATCGAATTTTTAAATTCTGGATTTACAAATCATTTTAACAATTTTACTGAGTATGTTTTAAGTCAAATAAAATATAAAAACAAATTCTAAAATTATTCTCAAATTTTATTTAGCAAAAATAATCAATTTATGTTCAATAGTCATCAAAATAGCTTAAGTCAAAATTTTAAATTGGTTCTGAAATTCCGAGTTGTTACAATCTCCCCTAATTAAAACTTTTTAGTCCCGAAAAAGGAACGAAGCTGAAAGTTGTTTAACTAACTAACTCAACGTTCATTATGGATTTCATTCTTTAACTTTTCAGTTTCTAAGAACATCTAAATTTCTCAGAAATGTGGCTAACGTCCAAAATTTCTGAAATTTTTGCCATAACCTCCTTTGTACGGGGTGATCTGATCAAATTTATTAGACCCTATTAGGAACCCAATAAATCAATATATCGCATACAAATCAATTATGCACACCTATTGTAACTTACGTACCCTTTCCTCCCATGCCCACGCACCGTATCTAAAACAACAAAGACATGTGTATTTTTGTCATTTCCTAACCTGTTAGGGTTTATTACTAAATTCTTCAATTTATCGTAAAATGTTATCAAGTCCATAATCAGTCCTTAGTTCAACCTGTAGTTCAGTTCTCTCCATACAAGCATCTTGCTCATATGGTAATCCAAACTTCGTCATATAAGCGCCAATGCTTATATGGAATATGTTATACTGCTCTGTCCATGATGCATGTTATGCGGTGTGGTCCATAATTTATTGGTTACTATCCTATGGCATATGTTTAATTTCACATAGAACAACCATCACAGTGCATCCAAGTCACTCACAGTAGTTATAATAAATAATAAAATCGCACAACCAACTTATAAGGGTGCACATGTTTGTCGGGCATGCAAATTTAATTCTCTGCTCAACGCTATGCCAATAACCTGTTCAACATATATATATATATATATATATATATGTATGTATGTATGTATGTATATATGTATTTACTGAAAATGGGGTGTCCATGTTTTTATCCAAGCATGTATATCAACAGATATAATATATACTATGCAGCGTAATCATAACTCACAAATATCCAAGCATGTATATCAACACCAACAAGTCATAATAAAAGATAAAAAGCGATCATCATATCATATATATAATATCATCGTGAAACGTCACCAAAATGATCAACTATATCATAGACACAGCATATACCCTATGTGATGTGTCGCTTAAGGTATAAGCCATGTATATGTATCTAACTGCCCATATTTATGCTCATCCGAGTACTTCTACGTACATGAGGTGGCTCACAAAATATCACACATCCAAAATATACATATTGTGCCTCTATCACAAAAAAAAGGGACTAGCGCACCGATATCTCATACATATATACATTGGACTACCTACTACCATCACTGCTTCGTGATGGAGCTCTACAAAGAGGGCCCTGATAAAGGCAACTCCTCAGGCAAATCCTCCCCAAAGCCGGGAGGGAGAAGAGGCCAGTTGTCATCATCCTTTTTTTCTACTTCTTCCATATCTTCCTCCTCTTCTTCTATCTCAATCTCTTCATGTTCCTGTACCTACTCCTCTTACAGATCCAATGCGGGGACCTCCTCTATCGGGTCTTCATCCTCTATAGGTACACGAGCAACTAGCAGCTCCTCATATGTTAATAGTTCTGGGATGAGATCCAAAACGGGTAAAGCTATAGGCCCTAAGGGCCGAGAAGAATCAACAATCATCATACCCATCATCTTCTCGTAGCCAGGGAGGACATATAAGGCTGGAAGGGGTTGGTCTAATAACATCGCATCCTCCTCTGGAAGGGGCATAAGAATGGGGTCTCCCATGATCACGTGTCCATACTCATCCAAATCAAATCCCTCGTCATCTTCCAACATCCGCGCGTCATAATCGATCGAATCCTCAGGCTCTGGAGTGTCTAAAGCCATAGAAACATCCTATGAGTTTGAGCTTCAATATGTATCTAGAAGGACCGACGGCATGAAAACAGAAGCGGAATATGATATATATGCATCATCCCTACCATGTTCTAAGTTTACGAGGGTAATGTGATGATAGAAAGAACCAAAAGGGCTACTACCTGAGTCATCCATAGAGCTGTCAAAACTATCGGACGAACTAGTACTATCGGGCCATAGATACTATCTCCGGCATGCAAAGAAACAAAGGGACTGTCACCAACACTAAAAGGCGAACTACCATCTGAGGATAAGGAAAAAGAATGAATAGGAGCTTAGGCTGCCCATGGGTGCAATATTACCTCTCTACGAATTTGAAACAAAGAAATTCAAATTAGATAGAGGGTTTAGATCAAACCATTTAAAAATAATAATAATTAGTGCTTTCATATATTCACTGTCGAAAATCATTAATACATTTCTTTCTTTTAAATCTTGGGGCATTCCGGAATTTATTGACTGTCCAAAATCGCTGAAAATTCTGTTAAATTAATCCTAATTTAAATATCTTGAATAACAAATCAAAAATCAAAAGCCAAGGTAGTTCAATGATTTTTAAATTTCATAAATGTTTACAAAGCATAATTTCTTGATGCTTATAGAATATATAATAGAAAATTAAACTATGTGCATATTATTGTCATCCCTACATCTTCTTATGGACACATAACTCTTAACTCATCCTGGGATACTTCCAACCCCATCTCTAATGAGTTTTCACATCCTAGGATGATACTCATCCTATATCTAATGAGTATTCTTTAATAGAATGTTATAATTCTATCTCCGAGGAATTCTTTCATTCGGTTCTAATGTGTCTTGTTCTAGAGTTCTTTAAACCAAAGCTCTGATACCAAACTGAAATGCTCTGAAATCCGTCGATCTCCGAAGAGATGGAAAAGTACTGATTGCACGAGAACATGACGCATCAGAACACACAACTTCATAACTTTTCATTGTTTTCACAATAATTTACATCAGAGTGTAAGAATATCAGAGTGCTGAAAATAAATATTCAACGGAATTACAATTATCAAAGAATTAAATAAATTACATAACAACGGAAATGTTATATAAATAAATACAGTGTAGCGGAAATCATCAACTATCACAACTGAAACCAATTCACAGATACAGAGCTTTCCGAATATAGCTCCAGCTGCAATCCAGGATCTTGGGAAAATAGAGAATCTGCAAAACCAAAACTACTAACTGCCCGTGTGGAAAATATGGCACCCAGAGTTTAGGTTGGAACAATAAACTCTAAGTCAGTCATAGGACTAGTGTGAGAGCTAAAAATAATTATAAAAATTTTACTGTAAAATAGGGTAATTCATGGTGTTAAGGAACGCGGAACACGGATCTTAAGGAAAAACTAACAATAGAGAGGTATGAATAATGTTTTCAAGGAATTTTAAAAAAAATCTAAAACTCATATGGTATATTATATGAATCACACACCACCAAGATGATCATAGACACAGAATCAAACAAAAACACTAAAATAAACAAAAATAAAATGCAAAAAAGGAAAGAACATACCAGATTTTATACTAGTTCGGATTTTTTCTACGTCTAGTCCCACGCAACCCTGGATTCATAAAGTTTTATTACTATATTAAATTCTATGTGCAATCCCCTTAATTTCATAGCTACGTGGTTAACACCAATTCCACCACCCTTGATTTCATGACTACAAGGTTGACACCATTTTCTTTCCTTGATTGCACGACTACAAGGAACAATGTTTCACTTCCTTGATTTCACGGCTACAAGGAACACACTGTTTCCCAACAGCCCTATAACACTTCAATAGCACTTCAATTCAGAGAGTAATAAGTAGAGAGTGAGAAGAGAAGAAGTTTTATGTAATTAGAGTAGAAATCAGCAGTGTAGAATTGTATAAATCAATAAAAATAATAATGGAGGAATGAAATAGGGTGAGGATAGAGAAGAAGAATAATAAATAAATCGAATTCAACCCCTACTTATAGGATTCGAAAGGTTGCAAAGCTTTTGGAACGTTACAAATAGTGAAAAGACACTTCCTTTCAAAATTGAAAAAGTGACAGTTATAGGTCGACATCCCCTCCTTTGTATGTCAACATATGTATTAAAGAAATTAAACTAATTTTCAAGTGTTTTAAAAATATATATTATTCTGGAAATTCTTTAATTAAAACATAGTGATATAAATGAGTATTATAATGTATAAAATCATATGAAAACATTAATATAAATTATATAAACATATTTATGAAATTATAAAAATTAAAAGTATATAAGTATAAAATTATAAAAGTATATAACTATATAAATATACATAAAATTATGGACTTTAAAACTTAAGTTTGAAATTAAAGGTAAGATAGAAAAACTAATTAAAATTAGAATTTGAATTTTGAAAAACAGAATTTGAAATTTGAAAATCAGAATTTGAAAAACAGAATTTGAATTTGAACCTGGAGTGCTATTCTGAGTCTTACATATAAACTAGGCTATATTATGTATTTATCTTGAACTCTTGATATCTTGATTATTCATGAGTCTTGAATCTTCTCTGAATTCTAATACTCCCCCTGTCATTATGAATCCCATATATTCTTCTTAAACTAACTCTATATTTTATAGTTTCTCCCCTTTTGGCATTACCAAAAAGAAATTCTTAAAATACTGGCCCTAAACCCTATATTTATCTAAACGTAATTTACGGCTATAATATTTTATTCTATAATAATATACTTAATGTAGTTTATAGGTAAATAGAAACAGAATCTAAACGTAGTTTATTGCTTATATATTTGATTCTATAGTAATATACTTAATGTATATATAACTCCCCCTACGTTCATGCATATATTATAAACTGTGACACCCAACATCCGTTAATGTCACTCTTTATCTGAATGCATTAAGTTCCATGAAGCATTACAGGTAAACAGAAACAGAATATCACAAGACAGATATGAAATAATTGCGGAAATTCAAAACTTCATTATTTAGCAGAAAACATCATAGTCTCAAAACCAGTCACAACATCATGCTAAAATACTAAATCCAAGTGCATGAAACTAAAACATCTATCTTTGCTAAAAACCACCAGAGTACAGAAATGTAAAATCATAATTACCAATAATAGCCATAACAGAGTAAACAAGTAGTCACAGCGATACGTCAAAGCAGATCCAGATCCAAATAGAAACAGAAGAGAGAGAGTCTTACTCAAGCCTGAGCATTCCCACCTAGAGAACCTAGGCGGGAGGAAGAGAGAGAAAAGGAAACAAAACGGGTTAGAATAAAGTCTGGCAAGTCCAGTGACTTTTAGCATATAAAGAAGTAAAAGTATCATGACAGGCATATAAACTAGATGAGAGATAGCAGTATTATATAACAAGTATAAACAAACCGAACAGGATAAGCAGAGTAAACATAGTAGATTATGCTTCTCAAATACTTTTCTATGCACCAATACTAGTATAACAGATATGTGACAGAATTAGGTTCCTCTAACTGCTTAGCAGAAATAGAATGATCCCCACAGAAATATAATGGTAGGATTAGGTGTACTCTAGTAACGAGTTTTACCAAAACAGAAATAGCAGGCACCTCAATAGAAATAAAGGGTGTTACCCCAAACAGAATTAACAGGTACGTCATAAGAAACAGGCAGATCTAGATGTACCTTAATTACTACCCCCAATCGATCAGCTCCCAAACTTGTAAATACCCTGTGTCGGCTCCACAGTAAGGTGTATTACTTCCTAAAGTGGCAACCTACATAGGGACACATACCTATTTACTGGTGCTACAGTGGCTCATTTTCCCCTATAGACCGGACTCATGAACGCACGTGACTCCATTGGAACGCGCCCGTATACACCCCTTTTCAGATGAACCTCTTATAATCAGTTCAGTATGCGTGCTCTGAGCCCTACCTAGTGCGGGGTCCCCGTTTAATATCAGAATGGTTTACCGACTGATATGGGTCCCACATAGCAGATGACACAAGTTAAACCTTTAAACTTGTGTCCCCCAATTAACTAGGATTTTTAACAGGTTAAGGCTATAGATTAACAGTACGCCCAATCCCCACAGATTAATAGGTTAAGTTTCAAAGGTTGACAGGTTTATTTAACCCCAACAGATTAAATAGGTTTACATAACCTCAACAGAATAAATAGATTTACTTAACCCCAATAGAATAAACAGTTTTACATAACCCTAACAAATTAAACAGGTTTCATAGGTTACTCATAGTTTCATTAACATGTTCCGCTTAATCTTTAAATTAAGCCTACAGATTTATACGCCCCCAAACCTCCAGTCATAATTCACACTATAAAATATGCTCCCAAATCTTAGTTATATTTCACAGTTATCCCCTGAATTCAAGTCATGATTCATAGTACAAGATATGCTCCCAAATTATCATTTCCAATCATTCCCAATTTATCCCAATTTCGTTCGTACGCATAATTCATCGATATTGGCCTAGGCTAGAAGGTAGCCTAGGCTATAAAATAAAAAAACGAATGAGGGAGAGAGAATGACCGAAATAGACATATAATGATGGAAATAGGCATATGATAATAAAATTAGGCATATAAGAAATGAACAGCAGAACGGACGTACCGAAGAATACATGTAATACTAGCAGAACTGTTTAGATATGAATCAGTTTCTTAATAGGCACAGTTTCCTACCTAGGTTGACCCATGGATCGACCCACTTGCCCTTGGGTCGACCGGTAGGTTGACCCAGACTAGGCATGGGTCGACCCTTAACGGGTCGATTTCTTGCCTGCTCCCGCCCCTTTTTCCCGCTTCTTATTTTTGAACTGATTAGAATTCCAGTTTGAGTTATTTGTATAAGTCTCTTATACGTAGACAAACCTAATCAGAATTCCGAGATGAACGCATTGGTACAGTCCGTTTTACTTAATTCCCAATATTTAATTAAGAATTCGTTAGTTTACTGTTAATAATGTCCTTTAAAATTACGGGGTTTTACATTCTCCCCTTCTTAAAGGATTTCGTCCCTGAAATCTCTAAGTTAAGAAGAATGCAAATCCTAACATCCATTTACAACCATCTACTCATCCATCAATCATAGGAATCCATTGTCCTTAAGAGATCTCTAATGCTTGTATGAACATATGCAAAGGTGTGTGTATATGTCCCTATGCTAATGCGAAAGTCAGATAGTCAACTGATTCAGTCAACCTCTTTAATGCAATGTATGTTGTGCCATGAATCCAACATGTATGCAAATAGTCCTAGTATATCATGTAAACGCTATACGTGTGCACAAGCATCTATCCAAATGCAACATCCATATGACGCTGCATCCATTTCCATCCATAAAAATTTAAAATGATGCAGTATGAGAGTGCTTTGAGCCGATCTAGTGCCTAGAGTGTGTATATGCATCCACGAGCAATCACTAGCAAACACTTGCATCAACTTGCATCCATCAAACATAACATGTCTCAAACACATGTTTACATCCATTGATTTCCTACTAAAGGTCGAGGATTTGTTTGATAGGATATGCTTAAAAGAAAGAAGCAAGTACGAACAAAAGCTTGGAAGAAGAAGTTTAAGAACATACCTTTGAAATGAATAGGGTACGAAGCGTGAATCACATCTTTAGTCTCCCAAGTTGCATCCTCGCTGCCTTCACCCCCATTGAACAATCATCAAATTAACCTCTCTATTGCGTAATTTCTTAACCTTTGATCTAAGTATACAGGTAGGAAATTGTCCAATTGTTGCCTCCCTTTCTACCTCTACTTCCTTAAGAAGGCTCGGCTCAACTACCTCTACTGTATCATGTAGACATTTCCGCAAATGAGAAGCGTGGAAAACATCATGAACACCTACCAGTCTCTCTGGTAGTCTCTCTGTATAGGCCATCTGACATATCCTTTTCACTATGGGAAATGGCCCTACAAACATTGGCGCCGATTTCCCTACCGATCCAAAACGAACTACATTCCTCAGAGGTGACACTTTGATGAAAACCATGTCTCCCACCTTAAACTCAATATAAGTTCTTCTCTTATCTGCATAGGACTTCTTCCTATCCTGAACTATCTTTATACATCGACGGATAAGATAAATCATTTCTGAAGTCTCTCTAATCATCTCAGGTCTAAGTAAAAGCCTATCCATAGACTCCCACAAACAAGTTGGTGATATGCAAGGTCATCCGTACAGTGCCTCGAAGGGTGTCATGCCTATACTATCCTAATAACAGTTGTTGTAGGTGAACTCAACCAACGGGAGATACTCTTCCCAAGTTCCTCCGAAGTTTAGGATACACAGCCTCAAAAGATACTCAAGAACTCTATTCACCCTCTTAGTATGCACATCGGTCTGAGAGTAATATGCGATGATCAAACATAACTGTGTACCTAATGCCTCTTGCACTAGTGAAGATGGGGTCACGATCACTCACTATGCTAGAAGGTACTCCATGCAGACAGACTATCTCACAAAGATAAGCTGATGCCAACCACGCCGCCATTCTCTTACGCTTAACAGGAATGAAATGAGTGCCCTTAGTAAGCCTATCTACTATAACCCAGATATTGGAGTTGCATTTCCTTGAACTAGGCAAACCATCGATAAAATCCATAAAGACGCTCTCCCACTTCCACTGTGGGACTTCCAAAGGATGAAGCAAACAGCCGGGCTTTTTCAATACATCTTTAACTTGCTGGAAAACTAAACATCGAGAGACAAACTCCGCTACATCTTTCTTCACCCCTGCCCAAAAGAAAACCCTCTTTATATCTCATACATCTTATCACCGCCCTGATGGATAGTCATCCTAGAATTATGGGATTCCTCAAGCATTGTCTTCAACAGATTTCCAACTTGCGGAACACAAAGCCTTCCATCCCTTTATATCCGATCTCTATTATCCATAGAGTATATACTAAGGTGACTATAAGTCTACCCTTTATTGAGCCTACCCAAGATGTTTGTTATCTGTAGGTCCTCACGTTGCGAAGATCGTATCTGATCCATAGGAGTAGGTCGCACCTCTAAGGATGACAACAAACTAGGTGTAAGATCCGTAGATGGCCTAAAATCGAAGGTCGATATATATTCCAAACTCCGCCTCTCTACGAATAGAGGACTCAAAGCCATCCTCTGCCTACACATTGCGTCTGCCTCTATATTACCTTTTCCAGGGGTATAAGCAATCTCAAAATCATAGGACGCTAGGAACTCCACCCATCTCTGCTGTCTTAACTTGAGATCCTTCTACGAGAACAGATACTTGAGCAACTTATGGTCCATTTATAACTCGAACCGCAAGGTCTTAAATGCAAACACTATAGCAGCAATTCCAAATCATGGGTTGGGTAATTCTTATCATGGACTCTTAACTGTCTACCACCTTAGCATACTACCCTTCCCTCTTGAATCAAGATAGCACCAAGCCCGACACCATCAGTGTACACTGTGAACACTTTGTTCCCTTTAGGTAAAGTAAAAATTGGGGTTGTTGTCAGAGCCCTCTTTAACCGTTGAAAAGCATCCTCAAAATCAATGCTCGAAGAGAAGGTCAGACTCTTCTTCTTTAGTCTGGTGAGTGGGCTTGATATCTTTGCAAAGTCCTAGATAAACTTCCTATAATAGCCCACTAAACCAAGAAAACTCCTCACCTCTATTGCATTCTTAGAAACCTACCAATCTTGAACTAGAACTACTTTCGCGTGATCCACTGCTATCCCATCCTTAGAGACCACATGCCCTAGAAATCTTACTTCCTCTCTCCAAAAGTGGCATTTGGAGAATTTCTCCTTAAGTTGGTGCGTTCGGAGAGTCTTTAAGACCTCCCCTAAATGTAGGGCATGTTCTTCCTCGCTCTTCGAGACGATCAGAATGTCATCCACCAAGACCATAACGAATTTATTCAGAAATTCCCTGAATTCCTTACTCATTAGAT
Organism: Allium sativum; assembly: GCA_030737875.1. NCBI lineage: Eukaryota > Viridiplantae > Streptophyta > Magnoliopsida > Asparagales > Amaryllidaceae > Allium > Allium sativum. The sequence continues at coordinate 747,629,365 of CM060921.1, forward strand.
CCACAAAATATGCGGGTGCATTCGTCAACCCAAAAGGCAGGACTAACCACTCAAAGAAACCATCGAGAGTTCTGAAAGAGGTCTTAATTATACTTTCCTCGATCACCCTCAACTAATGAAATCCCGTGGCCAAGTCTAACTGCGAGAAAATAGACACGCCAACAAGTTGCTCAAATAGATCGTCAATCCTTGGAAGTGGGTGTCTATTTTTCTTAGTGAGCTTATTCAACTCTCTATAATCTACACACAGATGAAGTGAAACATCCGCCTTGGTAGAGAGAACGACTAGAGTACCCCCATTCAGATATACTTCGCCTATTAAACCCCTTCTCAAGTAGCTTGCCAACTTGCTTGCTAAGCTCACTCTTTTAATTAGGAGTCATGTAGCGCACAGGCAATGCGACTGGCTTCGCATTATCCACTAAGTATATCAGGAAATCAATCATGCACCTCGGAGGTAAGCCCCTAACTTCATCAAAAACATCCATATACTCATAGACTACAGGTACAGATCGTAAATCAGTGACATAAGCATCAAGTGATTCTAGGAAACAAAGCATGACAGATCCCTTTGGGTTACAGGAAATCTTGAGAGTCCTCCCTCGATAAGTCAAAAGTGTAATGGTACTCTTATCATAGTCGAGAATGGCACCATAAATGGCTAGCCAATACATCCCTAGAATTAGACCATAGCCCGTAAAAATAAGCATATACGCGTCGCACTCAAACTCGACGCCCAACACAGTATCCTCAAACCACGACATATCATAGACAGATTAGACATGCCGCCAATGGGGTTTGAAACAATAACGGGATCAGAAACAATACTAGTACTAAGGTGCATAGACTCAACCACAGAATCAGATATAAAAGAGTAAGAAGCGCCAGAATCAAAAAGAGTCCTAATAGGATGATCGAAAAGAGAAATCAAACCTTCAACGGAAACTTTCCAACCTTTGTCCAGTAAATTGGCCTAGAGAGCATGAATATGCCCTCCAGAAGATCCTGCCCATTGTTCCTGTCCTTGCCACTTTGGGCACTCCTTAGTATAGTGTCTGACTTCACCATTGTTGAAGCAAGCATTCTTCCTTTTTCTGCAATCCTTGACCAAATGACCCAAGCTCCCATGACCATGACACTTTTTCTTGCCTTGATATTTGTCATTCTTTCCACCCTTCTTTTGCTGTTCTTTCTTGGACCACACTTTCTTTTTTGTGTCTCATTAGTCTTAACCTCCTTTTTCTCGTCCTTACCATCTTCGTGCATCAATGTCATATCAACCAGTCTCTCAAAAGTATCTCCCATCGGAATGTGAGATAATGACAATGCTTGAAGAGGTTGATTTAATCCTCTTGAAAACCTTAAAGATTTCTTGTGCAGGGTATTCACCAACTCCATACCAAACCTGCCAACTGATTGAACTTATTGACATACTCTTTAACAGACATGCTCCCTTTCTTAAGTGCCAGAAATCTCTCCATCTGCATATTATGTTCTGCTCGAGAGAAATTCATCTCGAATCTCTGTCATAAATTATCCTAAGTACCAACTAGACGTCCTTCTTGCGTCACTTCCCACAAAAACGAAGCCTTGTCCTCAAGCTGCCATGCATCCAACTGTATCTTCCTACGGTAATCAACCTCAAAAAGCCCAAACAAATTTTCTGTCTCTTTTAGCCAATTCCATGATTCCACAAAGTTCTCAGTTCCTTAGAATGACTTTCCTCCCATAGCACAGAAATATTTGCATATCTTAGAGCAATTATCCGCTCGTGGAGGAGGAGGAACAATGACTACAGCTAGAGGAGGGGCGTCTCCTTGGCCTTCGGCAGGCGCCATAGTCTCAAGATATCTACAGAACCAAGCTGGTATCTGAACGCACTTGGGAAGATTCAGTTTGCCAGACATGTTCAAAAGAAAAGGAAAAAGGATTCAAACAGAGAATCGAAAGATATTTTATATGGCTTTGGGGAATATGTTTTTTTTTTAAAACTTTTCTATGAAAGTACTTTTGAAACCTTTTGAAAACAATTTTCAAAACCTTTTATCTGATCTTGTAACCTTCAGCTCTGATATCAAATGTGACACCCCATGTTCGTTAATGTCACTCTTTATCAGAATGCATTAAGTTCCCTGAAGCGTTAAAGGTAAACAGAAACAGAATATCACAAGACGGATATAAAATAGTAGTGGAAATTTAAAACTTCATTATTTAGCAAAAAACATCATAGTCTCTAAACTAGTTACAACATCAAGCTAAAATACTGAAGGCAAGTATGTAAAGCCAAAACATCTGTCTTGCGCAAAAAACCATCAGAGTACAGAAATGTAAAATCATAATCCCCAATAATAGCCATAACATAGTAGACAAGTGCTCAACATGATACATCGTAGCAGATCCAGATCCAAGCAGAAACAGAAGAGAGATTCCTAATCAAGCCTGAGCATTCCTACCTTGAGAACATGGGGGGAGGAAGAGAGAGAAAAAGGAACAAAACGGGTCAGACATAAAGTCTGGCGAGTCCAGTGACCTTTAGCATATAAAGAAGTTAAAGTATCATGACTGGCATATAAACTGGATGAGAGATGGAAGTATCATATAACAAGTATAAGCAGACTGAATAGGATAAGAAGAATAAACATAGTAAATTATGTTTCTTAATTACTTTTCTCCACACCGATAATAGTACAACAAATATGCGACTGAATTTGGTATCCTCTGATTTCTTAACAGAAGTAAAATAATCGACACAAAAACATAATGGTAGGATTAGGTGTATGCTAGTAACAAGTTTTACCCAAACAGAAATAATAGGCATCTCAACAGAAATAACGGGTCTTACCGAAAACAAAATTAACATGTACCTCAACAGAAACAGACAGATCTAGATGTACCTTAAATACTACCCCCAAGCGATCGCCTCCCTAACTTGTAACAACCCTATGTCGGCCCACAGTAGGGTGTATTAATTCCTAAAGTGGAAATCTACAGAAGGACACTGACCTATTTACTGGTGCTACAACGGCTTATTTTCCCCTACAGACTGGACTCATGCACACACATGACTCCATTGGAACGCGCCCGTATACATCCCTTTTCAGATGAACCTCCTATAATTAGTTCAGTATGCGTGCCCTGACCCCTACCTAGTGCGGGGTCCCCGTCTAATACCAAAATGGTTTACTAACTGATATGGGTCCCACATAGCAGATGATACAAGTCAAACCCTTAAACTTGTGTCCCCCAATCAACTAGGATATTTAACAGGTTAAGCCTACAGATTATCAGGTTCGCCTAACCCCCACAGATTAACAGGTTAAGTTTCACAGGTTAACAGGTTTATTTAAACCTAACAGATTAAAAAGGTTTATATAACCCCAACAAATTAAACAGATTTACTTAACCCCAATAGATTAAACAGTTTTACATAATCCTAACAGATTAAACAAGTTTCACAGGTTACTCACAGTTTCATTAACATGTTCTGCTTAATCTTTAAATTAAGTCTATAAATTTATATTCCCCCAAACCTCCAGTCTTAACTCACAGTATAAAATATTCCCCAAATCTTAGTCATATTTCACAGTTATGCCACAAATTCCAGTCAAGATTCATAGTATAAGATATGCCCCCAAATTATCGTTCCTAATCATTCACAATTTATCCCAATTTCGTTCGTACGCATATTTCAGTGATATTGGCCTAGGCTCGAAGGTAGCCGGTGTTGTAAAATAAAAAAGGAATAAGGGAGAGAGAAAAAATAGAAATATAATGACGGAAATGGACATATGATAACAGAATTAGTTATATAAGAACTGAACAGCATAACGGTGTACAGAAGAATACATGTAATACTAAAATAACTATTTAGATATAAATCATTTTCTTGACAGGCATAGGCTCGGATCTAGATCTATAAACATGTCAGTGTTACTGTTAAATTTTTATATCCAAAAGTAACATGAACTCGCAGAGATTGGATAGAAGTACAAGAAAAGTTTATGATGTATGTATAGGTTCATGGTTGAAGAAGATAGTCTGATTTAATCCAAGCTGGCGTAGCATCTCATTGCCTCCATTGTTTTAGATGTAGAAAAACAAAAGAAATGTTGTCCTATATAAAGCTACCCTCAATGAACCCAGCCAACAAACAAGTCTCGATTCAGAAAAAGGCACCCGGGCAGATCTCAGTTGGGTCGACCCACCCTTATCTGGGTCGACCCACTTGCCCTTGGGTCGACCCGTAGGTCGACCCAGACCAGGCATGGGTTGACCCTTAACAGGTAGATTTCCCTCCTTCCCCCACCTCTTCTTCCCACTTCTTATTTTTCAACTGATTTGAATTCTGCTTTGAGTTATATATATATATATCTTATACGTATACAAATTTCTAACCTTTATATCTTTCTCATACGATGTCTGTTTTACACAAACTCGGAGTCTATCTTAACCAGAGTTCTGGGACGAACGCAATGGTACAGTCCATTTTACTTAATTTTCAATATTTAATAAAGTATTCTTTAGTTTACTATTAATAATGTCCTTTAAAATTACGGGGTGTTACATAAACTTAATGAAATGCATATAAAAGATATAGCAAGCATTAGATTAAACTTTTTTTAACACAAATAATACATACCAAAGAAAATTACACAAATGGCTAGGCACGTATTACACATATAAAATCAGAAAAACAAAAAGAAACCTGATAGGCAAAAATCCCCATTTTGTTCAATTACATTTCCATGTTGATCGAACGAGACTTCACCAAAACACACAACTTGATCATCCTCGTCCGTTACTTCTTATTGTGCCTCTTCTGGTTCCTCTTCTTCCATCATCTCTTCCTCCTCCTCTTCTTCCTCTACTTCTTCTTACATTGCTTGATTATCATCTTCGATGATGATTGGATTCACTGGATTATCCATTACAAATTTATGGAGATTCCGTATTATCTTTCCTTGTCTAATTTGCTCTTGATTCATGCGTATTTGAAGTACTTGAATCTCAATTAGCATTTGGAGAGCATACTCCATTTTCTCTTCTAATTTGATTAACGAGAGAGGGTAGAATGTTGGAATGGACCTTCAGATGATCTAGCGGATGATTCAGGGTTAATTTGGTTGTTATAATTAGTGGTGGCCATGATTTATTTTAGTTTTGAGTTTTTACAGAAGTGAAATAGGAGAGTGAAGAAGAAAATTCGAAGTGGAGAGTTTAAATGGTTATTGTTACTAACTTTTGGTGGGAATTAATTTTTAAAATCTAGCAGTTATATGTCGACATAGGCGACTATGTATGTCGACACACATACAATTTTGATTTTACTTTCATAATTTTTAATGCTATTCTTATATATATTAATATATTTAATTATTTTAATTCACTTAATGAACAAATACCTGATTCTCTTCTAAATTTAGTAAACATTGCTTCGTTTAATGGTTTTGTTATTATATCTGCTATTTGTCTGTCTATTTCTATAAATTCGAGTTAAAATTTCTCTTTACTTACATTATCTCTTAGAAAATGATGTCGTATATCGATATGTTTAGTTCTTCAGTGATGAGTTGGATTTGTGGATATATTTATAGCGCTCGTATTATCGTAGAATATTGGTGATTTATTTATTTTTAATCCAAAATCATTTAGAATTTGTTGAACATATATTACTTGTGAACAAGCCAAAGCAGCAGAGATTTATTCTGCTTCAGTTGTTGACAAAGATACTGTATTTTGCTTTTTACTAAACCACAAGACTAGCGAATGGCCTAAGAGTATCATTTATATCAATTACGATTGATATGATTTCCGTGAAGGTTCCATTTGAATGGAAGACCATTTTTGGTTTATCGTGAACAATGTTTTAAATGACATTTGTTCTTTAACCCAGTTAAAAACAGGATTAATTTCCTAAAGTTGAATAATCATTAAGTAATGATTTTTGATATTTAAACTAAGTTGGAGTTTTAATGAATCTTTAATTAGATCGAAATGTAAAGTAGTAATTAAATTTATCGAATTCGAGAAGTGTTCGAGATGGAGTACCACCAGTTTTACTCTATAAGATAGTTAAATCTTGAATTAGATTTGGAGCGCTAACTGGTAATTAAATTTACCAATAACACAATGGGTGTTAGATATGGAGTATCACCATTTTTTCTCCATGCGATGAATATTTTGGGTTTGGGATAATGAAATGAATAATTACTTTGGTAAGGCTCGATAATCCCGATCGGTTTTATAAACCTTAATTTGGTTTAAGTTTGTAAAGAGTTATTATAAAACCTTTTTAAATGATTTCCAAGGAATGGATTAAACAGTAAGTTTAAATGAGATAATCTTTGATAAGATTAATGGGAACCTTTCCCAGTATAAAGAATATTTGAAGAAAAGAATATTCTTTTTGAGAAAGACGGTTGTGTAGCATGGTACTACACAGCTGGTTTATAATTTATATTATATATAATATACAATCTAGTTGACATGCCCAAATGGTGGCAAATAGTCTGCTATTATTGAAAAATAAACCCACAAAAGCCTACAAGCCAGATAATAAACATATCACACCACATAGAACCATACTAATATAAGTACCATGGGCAGCAAAAGACATACATAACTGAGCATACTAAAGTACCAAAACCCAACATTATCCACGACGAAGTGACCAGGCTTTAGTGCGGATCTGGGCATGAACTCCCCCGATTTGAACCCATGGATTCAGTTGGACTTTGATTCTGAGGTAAAGCAAGCTTGAAACGAGCATAGGAAGTGCAACCTATCTAAGACTGAAAGAAGAAGAAGATGAGCCTACATATTCCTCTAAAGCATTTCAATGGTTTGTTTAAAACTGCAACATTTCTCTCCTTCCAGATGCACCAATAATAAATGGATAAATAGGAATCTAATGCAGAATTAGCCGGACTATATTGCCAATGATCGAACAAAGATGAAAATACAGGGATAAAGCCAAGTAAGTGGATACTAGATGCCGCCAGAATAGGATAGGAGACATCACAATCAAAGAACAAATGATGAATTGTTTCTTCTTGCCTGGAACATAATGCACAACTGGAATCTGTAATCAAATTGAGACGATGTAATCTAGCACAAGTATTGATCTTTTCATGAATAAGGCATCGCTGAAAAAAGAGAACTCTAGGAAGCAAGCGGGTTTTCCACAATCTTGCAAATGAATGACCAACCAGAGAAGTTAAGATAATGATATAAAGATGCCACAATGAAACCACCATTAGGAGATAAAACTTAAAAAATAATTATCAAAAGCATCAGATAGACGAGTTTGAAAAAGTAAACTAGAGATGGCAAGAATATTATGAAAAACATGAACATCAAAAAAGGAACAGGGACAAAGACTATCTGGACCAACAGGAAATGTATTTGCAACAAAAAGATTCAAATGAGAGGATAAAGAGAAAAGGGAAGGGAAAGCATGAGAGAGAGGAAGTTGAGCATGCCATATATCAAGCCAAAATCGACATGAAACATAATTACCAAGTTTGACATGTATCAATCTTTTTATTTGTGGTAATGCTAAAATTACATCAGACCAGAAAGGAGAGGGTTTAGCAGATGGAGGGAAATAAATTGCATAATGAGGGTTAGCAGAATAGTATAGAGAGAGAATCCAATCTTTCCAAATGAAGATACCAGGAGAGACAAGATGCCATAACCATTTTGATAGCAATGCAGTGTTGAAATTCACAAGATTTACAATACCAAGACCCCCTTATTCTGGGTGCAAGCATACGGTTTGCCAATTAACTAATCTCTTGATATTGCTGCCATTCCACAAGAATGAACTTCTAATTGAGTAAATCTTGGAAATGACCCATTTAGAAAGCCATTGAAATGCCATCCAATATGTGGGAATTGCAGATAGAACTGATTTAACTAAAACTAGACAACCAGCAAAAGATAAAGAGTTAGCCTTCCATGAAGGTAATCTCTTCTCAATCTTATGAATGAGTGGGTACCAATCATCTTTCAACAGTTTAATTGGTCTAAGAGGAATGCCAAGATATACTATTGGGAATTTTTCAATAGGACAATTTAGAAAGGAAGAGATGATAGGGCTTAGGTGATCAGATCTACCCAACATAATTATAGAACTTATGGAAAAGTTGATTGAAAGACAAGAAACAAGTTCAAATACATATAAAATAACTTTGAGACAGTGAATGTGTTTAAGCTCTGGAGAGGAAAAAATGACGGTGTCATTGACAAACTGTAAATTTGAAATTGATAGGGATAAGTTAGGAAGATGAATGCCATTAAAAAAAAAATTGGCAACTGCTCTTTTCACCATTTGATTGAACATATCTGCAATAAGTACAAAAATGAGTGGAGATAATGGGTCTCCTTGCCGAAGTCCTCTGGTTGGTATAATTAGTCTGCCAGTACTGCCATTGATGGAAATGGTTGAGAAGCTGGTCTTTAAAATGCATTCAATCCAACTGCACCATTTAAGGGGAAAGCCTTTATGTTTCATCGGTTCTTGAATGAAGTCCCAGTTAACAGAATCAAAAGCTTTATAAAAATCTAGTTTAAGAAGAACACCTGGAGCGGATGTATTGTGGCAGCAATGTAATCAAGAATATTGCGTCCATGAATGAAAGCATATTGCTTAAAAGCGATGAGAGAGGAGATGACAGATTGAAGACGATTTGCAAGAACCTTAGTTATGATTTTGAAGGTGGTGTTAAGCAAACTGATAGGATGAAAAGAGGATAAAGTGTTGGCTCCCGCAAATTTAGGAAGCAAAACTATGTTAGCGTAGTTCAATCTACAAATAAGATTAGGGTTATCATAGAATTCCATGCACATATTCACAATGTCATATTTGACAATAGCCCAAAATGATTTGAAAAAAGAAGGCCCAAAGCCATCTAAGTCGGGGGCTTTATCATCGTCCATTTCATTAAGGGCAGCCCAAATTTTATTTTCAGAGAATTGATGATCAATGGGGATTAAAGAGGGGTTAGGGTATACAGAATTACAATCAATAACAAGAAGAGGTGAAAGAGAACTACCAAGGATGGAATGATAGAAATTGGAGAAAAGATGAAGAATATCCTCTTGATTGGTGAATGATTGGCCATTATGAACAATTTCTGTGATATTAGTTGTTCTTCTTCTACCATTTGCTAATCGATGAAAGTAAGTTGTATTTCGATCTCCTGCATTAATCCATTTGGCTTTTGATCTTTGTTTCCAACCAATTTCTTCCTATTTAAATAGCCTACCCAATTCAGATTCAAGCTCCTTTAATGTGCTACTCTAATCATCATTCAAAGTACGAGACTCCTCTTGAATGAAGATCTAAAATGGCATCTTGCAAATTGGATATACGAGTGCGGATTGATCCCCAAATGGATTTAGCCTATGGTTTAATCAATTTCCTTAATGATCTCAATTTCAATACAATTCTATGGGTTGCGGATTGAGATTGGACTAGTTGCACCCAAATTGTTTTGAAAATTCCACAAAGGATGGTTTAAGAATCCATAAATGTTCAAATCTAAAGGGCCTATTGGAGTTAGAAAGAGGACCAGAATCAAGAAGAATGGGACAGTGATCATAAATAATTGTTGGAAGGCCTTGAACAAAAAATAAAGGGTGTTGCTCCTCCCAGACAGCATTGAAAAGGAAGCGATCAAGTTTAGCAAGGGATGGATCAGGTCTATGGCTAGATCAAGTAAACGAATGGTTGCTAATAGGAGGATCAAGCAAGCAACAATCAAAGATAAAGGAATTGAAAGCATCGGAATTAATTGATATATTGCTTGAGTTTCTTTCATACACATTTCTTGTAGTATTAAAATCTCCCCCAATTACCCATGGTCCAGTAAAGGTATTGGCTAGTTGTTTGCAAAATGTCCATAGATTCACTCTCTCATATGCATCTTGAGGGCCATAGATATTAGAGAAAAAATAGATGGTATTAGAGGCAATATGTCTAAGAGCAACGTGTAGTGCGGATTGATTAGAAAAAAGATTAATGAAGGAACCAAACAGATTCATTCCAAGCAGTAAAGAGACCCTCTCTAGTTTTTAATGCATTAACATGAGTCTAGCCAGTCACGAAAGAACCACCTATGAGTCTAAAGTGATAACTAAATGGGTTACAATGTTTGGTTTCTTGCAACAAAAGGACGTCTAAATTAAGTGGGGACAAAACAAGATTAATGGCATGACACTTCGAAAGGTCCCCCAAACCCCATACATTCCATGTGACTATTTTCATTGGTGCTTACTAATACGCTCTTGCTCTAAAGCTTACATGGCTTTGTAGTGTGATTCACGTAAACTCACACCATGCAACTTGAAATTCTTTTGTTTAAACGCTTATTAGTAGAAGAAAAAACAATGTGAGTTAGAAAACTACCAGTGACTTCAGGATTGTTACGTCTTCCATTTCTACGAACAAAGATAGGGGAGAGGTGTTGTGGCTAATCATGACCATCAGTCCATGGTTGTTGTTGTGGTGATTTTGGTGAAAGGAGATTAAGTAGAAAAGACTGATAGGGATCATGGCAAGATCAAGAGGGGAAATTGGTTTTCATGTGATAAGGGTATGATCTGATTCAACGGTGCACTCATATCAACATGCATTTCCAAATTAACTTCATTTGAGTTTGCTTGCTCTATCTCCTGGTTTTCAGGTATGGGGGGGGGTTAATATTCATGTCTTCTTCATGGAAAATAGTTGGTAAAGGGGGTAACATTTCAACATCATCAATCTAAGCATCAAACCTATCTCCGATTTCACTTCTTGAAATTTGTCATGGAGGCATGGAACAATTTGTTCATCATCATTTCGAGTAAATAACGTTTTCGGCCTTGTACCAGGGTGAGTGTGAATAGTACGTTGTACTTTAATGATATGTACTTAATTATTGAATCATGCAGCAAAAGCACTTCGAGACCCAGTTCCATCATAAAATTGCATTTTAACCAAGAATTATCTATGATCAAAGTGGCACCAATCACAATCATCAACTGCTAAGACACGTCCCATGGGCTTCAGAATTTCCTTCACAGCATTATCATTTGACTTCAAGAATTCAAGAAAGCCTTCAACTTATAGCCCATGTTTCAGTCTCCAAAGTAGGTTGTGGTTCCCTATCTTCTGCTTCCCAAGCTTCTAGATAAATCACTACACAAGGTTTCGTCATTATTTTCGGCAATAAGGCGTGATCCCTTTTGCATTAAGTAGGACAATGAACAAGGAAGGAATTGTTTGAGATAATCGTCATCGGCCAACAGTCGTGCTCGAGGTTTACTTATAGTGCATAATGCAGAGTCTCTACACTCCATTTTCCGGTAAGAGTTTTCGCAACAATACCCTTCAATGGATCCGCCATTGTAAAATATTTAGGAGTTTTGGTTTTAGGAGATAAAGACGGAGGGGAATGATAATTAGGGTCAGGAGAACACTTATAATTTGAATTTTCATGGTAATTGGGGTGATGGGTGGCATTACGAAGCGATGCTTGGTGTGATGTTTCTGCAAAGTGAAAAGATTTTTTGGGGACCCATTGTACGTTTTTGCCATAATGCTTACTATCGGCTGGTGCAGAAGCCAAAGCGTTCGATCTCCTATTCGTCGTTTGACAACTTATCACTAAGTGTCCAAAAAAACCACATTTATAGCATATTTTTGGATCCCTACAATTTTTTTCCATGTGTCCCTTACATGCACACTGTAGACATTGTTTTTCATTTTTCAAAAAGGTGCTGGTTTGGAAAATGGATTTGAAGGAAGGAAGTGGGTTTCTCAGCTTTTTTGGAGTGGGTTTCGGTGGTGAAGGAGGAGTGGCAGCGACCTGAGCGTATGATTTGACTGTTGATTCAAAATTGATGTCAGACAGGACAAAGAAACGATTAGAAGAGGAGGGAAAGAAGGACGAGAAATATTTGAATGAGAAGAATTAAAGTCTGATTCATGAAAGGCACGATGATCAATAGGGATAGAAGAAGACGAGTGTTTAGGCAAAGAAAATGATCGAGAATGAGGGAGAGAAGAAGGATGAGTTACTCTGAAAAGAAGTATGGTGAGCATGGGATTGAGGAACAGAACAAAAATAAGAGGAAGAAGAAGAAGGTGGCAATGATCGAGGGAGAAGGAAAGCTTGGTATTTGACTGGAAAGTGAGAAAGGAAAGGAGGAGTTGATGATAACACAGACGCCATTAGAGCTACACAAGAGAAGAACATAAAAGTAGATTTTTGATTAGAATGAGGTGTATGATGTGTTTATTTATCACAAGATTCTAATATACGCGAGTTATTCGGAAAGACCGGCTTTAACCCATTTTGAATAACTGATATAACGATTTAAAGTTGAAGATTTGAAGATGGTGTTGAAGACCAGAGATCTTCACATCGTTCGGATTATTGATGATGTCTCGCTTTGGACGTACACCTAAGACAAGGTAGTAAGTGGTGGTCATCCAGACGTACTTGGAGATCGACCAGATATTTGAGGGCTTCTCTCCTGTATTAGACATATAGGACGAGGAATAAGGTGCCTCCACTTTCGATCAGGCCCAGAACGGGTTTGCAAATGGATTGTATGTCTGATATTGTACTTCGCGTTATATTCGCTGATCTCTGCTAAATGTATATCTGTCTGGTGGCGAAGAATTTTTTCTTCGAGACGTACGAGCTCAAAGGTTATATATTGGTAGACATAAAAGGTATGGTATGGATTGACAATGTAGCATGCTGAAATGCATGGATCAAAGCCTTTATTGAAAAGCTGGGCTTTGTGGATAATGATCAAAGCACGACAATACAATAGCCTAGCTTTGTGTATAATTTAATTCGTTAGCTTCACACTCCGATATGAATCAAAAATGGGACGAAGGACAGTAGAGAGATGGCATACATTGCCTTCTTGCTAGAAGTGATGTCGTGGTATGGCCCCCGGACATTTTACTTACGTGGATGTTAGATGATGGAAAGTGAGGTATCTCGAATTTGGCCACACAAGGCCCTTGATGGTCGACATACTGACCAAGATGGTTGACGTATTGACCAGGTTTTAGTTCCGATAGGACCAGGAAACGTGTTGTTTATGGTATAACTAATCAGCGACGACTGACCGAGTATGCCGATCCAAGGGCTTACCCAAGTTTTGGTCATGAGGCATATGCTAGAGTGTCTCGAATCGGAAAGGAAGATCCTTTGCCTTGGTTCATAGATGGAAATCCAAATTTCAATACGCTGTTTTACGATTTTAGTTGTAAACCTATATGGAGACATAGTAGAATGTGGTAAAATGCCATCTAGGATTGATACATTTATATTTGAAATTGATTTCTGTAATTATGATAATAAAAAAGAAAATTTTCACGTTTCAAGCATGTTTGGCTATTATAAGGTAAAAAAATCTATCCTCCGGCTTGCATTGCATTGTGTGATGGGACCTGAGTCTTATAATAGCTTCATTTTTCTTTTTAGCATCGTGTTGTTTGTTTTTATACACTGGTATTCATGTGGGTAAACCCGGTCTGTGTTATACGGCGTGGTCCCATGATTTACCCAACTTTAAAATAAAAGATAATAACTGTTTTAGTTCTCAAACCAGTCCATAACTGACTCGGAGTTTATTGTTTCCCATCTAAACTTCGGGGGGTGCCCATATTTTCCACACGGGTAGCTAGTAATTTTCGTTTTCGCAAACATTTCTTTTCATAGGATCCTAGATTATGGATCGGGCTATACTCTAGAATGCTTCGTGTATGTTTATTTCTTTCAGCTGTGTTAGTTGATGTTTTCCGATGCACATTATATTTATTTATTTAAATTTCCGCTATATTATAATCGGTTAATCTCTGATATTGTAACATCCCAGATTTTTAGTCATCTAATATTAAACCTTTAAATTAGTTTTAAATTTTGAATTGGAAATATAAACGAATTTTTATATGAATTTAATAAAAGATACTGAAGTATAGTTATACGAAAAAAAAATTGACGTCGAAGTTAAAATCGAATCAAAATGATTCTAACGATTAATATGAATTGTATATTGAATTAGAACAATGATAAATTTAATTTTAAATCGACAGTTTAAATTGTTATATTCCCCGTATGATAAGATTAAATTTTAGAACCTATTCCGTTGAGTTCAGAGTTGTGAAGAACGTTTGTAACGTTGGACGTTACGACTGAACAGCGGTTCGGGATTTTTAAGTATAGACCATGAGATAATTTGGGGTATTATGTTATATAAAAATCGATTCAAATCAATATTAAAAAAGGGAAAAAAATAAACAGCCGAGCAAAGGCAACGCAGATCTAAGGAAATAAATTCGCGTAGCTCATTTTTCTTCTCGAGCAGAAAAATTGTCTCCCTCCTATGATATCTAGGAACCAGCAATTTAATAGAGAGTGTACATTTTGCCCCCCTCTCGTCAATATAATCGCGACCATTTCCCCTTTCTTTTTTCTTTTCCAATTTGTTCCTTGAAGGAAAATAAACATGGCTTTAGAAGATTGAAATCACATAAAGCCCATTCCTTTCCTTTTACTCCTTTCACTGCATCGAGATAAAATGAGGAATTAAAACCACATGCAGTTTTCCCCTCTTCGTTATAAATCCGCACCCTATTCCTTTATTTTAAAAAACCAAAAAGGAAGTCCTTCAATTAACCTGAAATAGCGTGTTCTTTTGTTCCTCTCAACACAAAAATTAAATCTACAAATAAAAAAGGAAGTAGAAGAGAGATCACAAATTGAAATCGTCATGATGTTGTCGATGTTTTAAAGACACTTGCAATAAGAGAGGAAATGGTGGTCGCGATTCGAAACCACGAATTTATGAAGCTCGAAACACTCGCAATTTAGGAAGGAGATGGGATTGCGATTCAAAAAAACCACCAAGGGATACCGGAAGAAGGGGCAAGGCGGAGGTTGTAGAGGGGTTCTGATGCGAAGGTTGATGGACAAAATGATGCGGTGACTTGAGCAAGCCTGGCTTGAAGTTCTGATGATGCGTTGATGGGGGTAGAGGTAGTTGGACGTCACAACAATGGTGGAAGACTATGTTAGTTTAGTTCTTTGTTATTGATGGAGTTCGGGAATCAAAATGTTATTTCGGGGAATTCGGGAAGTTTGAATCGGCAGCAATTTGAGGAACAACTGTGAAGGCGCAATCTTGGAACGAGATGGCTGGTCTGGAGTGGAGCGTGCTATTCTTTGTTGCACGATGAGATTTGGAAAGGGGACTTAGCTACACGAAGCATCACTATGGAGGAGAGATTTCTCGCAAGATGCTTGACGAAATTGAAGGAAATTGTCGATCTTATCGGCATCTAATTTTAACTATTTTAACAATTAAAATGACAAGGATCTATGCTAGAATAATAAATCGAACATACATAATAATTAGGGTTCAGACCTACCTGGATCGGTCCTAGAAACAAGGCACAAATCTAGATCTCGATGAGATGGAATCATAAGCATGACAAGTCGCCATACCTCTACAGGAGTCCACAAGAATGTTTTCTGCTCCAATCGAATTGAAGAAGAAGAAGACAGAGAAAGCCATACAAGCCGCTGCTATTGATTTATGGTTTTCTGGAGAGTCGTATTTGGGTGGGTAATTCTTATTATCCTTTTTCTGATCTAAAACCATCTATATGTGTTACTAAAAAAATGTTTTAGTTGTTTTTCTTGCCATCCTTTTATAAAAAAGTGTAAACCCTTTAAAACAAATGTAAACTGTTTTAGAGGAATTTTTTTACTAGTTCCAACTCCAAACCAAATCATCAGCAAATTGATATTTCATTTGACCCATAATGTTTCTCCTCCGTAACGTTCTATGTTTGTGACCCTATAGGTTATTAGAACGTTGGCAATAATTTAAATCGTATTTAAATTATAAACAGTGAGCTGCATCTAGTAACAGATCGCTGCTACCCAAGTTATAATAAGGTCAACGATTCGATACAACCTTTCTGTGACCAATGTATCAATGTAATATAATCATTTTAACCAATATATCCAGGATTAAACTCGAGACATGGATCGTATCATCGTCTTTATAATTTAGTCCGTTTATCTTGATCGATGAGTAGACTGTTTAAAACAAATCAATATTTGAGCATGACCACGCATTTCACAATCTCACTGAATCAAGAGGCCCATGGATATCAATACAAATATATATATATATATATATATATATATATATATATATATTGTAGGGTTAAATTCCATCTAGATCGTTCATAATTTTCATTTGATTCGATATGTATCCAATAACCACCGTTATCGTTATTCTGTTACGAATAACTTTAGATGATATGAAAACACAAATATCCTCGAATAGAATTATAATGATTTCAGGTCTGAGGACCATTACATCACTGCCACTATGAAAATAACTTATGATGTTGTTAATTATATTCCATGTAGTTTTTCTCACATTGGGTCAGCCCAATACGATATTCTCTGATACGTATTTATGTTTTGACATTAATAGCACGTATACTACTGATCAATTAGATATGATCATCAGTCAATCAACATATTAGTCTCTATGTTTTATTGTTGTCCTATATAAATAATAAAACTTGACTAGGGACATTTAAGAATTACAATACTAAACATATTATATAATTTCAAGTTCAAGTCACTTACTTGAACTATATAATTTGGTATTATAATTCTAAGGACTTCTATTATATTAATATTTATATTACGCAGTAAATATAATAGAATGTTATCTTTATCCAAATAAAATAATAACATCAACATTGTTATCAACCTCATCAAATGAATTGCCTCTAGGGCATAAACGCTAATAATCTCCCACTTGCACTAGAGTCAATCATTCATGTACCATATACTCATGAAACTAGTGTGACTATTAAACTTCTGTTGCAATAGTGTTTAATTCAGTAGGTCTGCAACATTATAACTTTTGCAACTTTGCAGATATGTTTATTTCGTCTGTGAGAACTTCATAAAAGAATTATGTTTCTTAAATATATGTTTGGATCAATAGTGAGTTTAAGGTTTTAGGCCTGAGCATTAGCCACATTGTTATAGAAATTTAAATCTTTGGATCAACAATTAAGTTCAATTATGAACTTCTTAATCCAAACATTTTCTTTCTTAGAATCACTATTTATTTCTTGTTTTAACAACTAACATTATTCACAATAATTAATGTGTTATTAATATATAACATTAGAATTGTTGTGTCACTCCCACTCAATTTCTTGTCTATACAAGATTCAATGGTATTTTGTGGTTTCTGAGACATTTCGAATTCTACTTCATTCCCATCTGTATCTTAGAGACTGACTTTCCTTTATACAAGATACCAAATCGAGCAATAAACATTTTATTCTCAAAGAATTTATAGAAATAATATCCATTTGTTTCTCATGGTTATTACACAAAATAGCTAATTATCTGATTTCGGTCTGAACATATCAGAGGAAGGACGTTTAGTAAATGTCCTTGCATCCCAAATATTCAAATTAGACACATGAGGACATCTCCTAATCCATATCTTATGTGGCGTCTTCAAACTCATTTTAGTAGGACTAAATGCAATTTTTCTAAACTTATGACTTATCATTAATCGTACTATATCTTATAAGGTGTGATTTCTCCTTTCAGACATACCATTCCGATATGGTGTTCTTGATGGAGTGAGTTGTGAAACAATTTCAAACTCATTTGGATAGTCATAAAATAATTGGCTTAAATATTTTCTTTTGATCTGTTCGAAAGTTATTTATTTTCTATTAAAATTGGTTTTTTAACTTCACTTTAAATTCTTTGAACTTTTCAAAGGACTGTGATATGTGTTTCATAAGATACACATATTTGTATCTACTGATATCATCGGTAAATATAATGAAGTAATAAA
The DNA here is from genome assembly GCA_030737875.1 of Allium sativum. Classification (NCBI taxonomy): domain Eukaryota; kingdom Viridiplantae; phylum Streptophyta; class Magnoliopsida; order Asparagales; family Amaryllidaceae; genus Allium; species Allium sativum. Next base: position 747,647,284 of record CM060921.1, read on the forward strand.
ACCTGCCTCCGGCTTATGTATTCATTACTCCATATACATCAATATGTACGAGACCCAATACTTATCACTCAATCACTATGTCTAGTGAAAGGTGATTCAATTATTTAGCCTAACAATTAAGAATTGCATTCTTCATATGATTCGAAATCAAATGATTTCAAAATTCCATCATAATGGAGTTTTGATATGCTTTTCATTATATGGGCTAACTGACAATGCTAAAGGTATGTTGGATTTAAATTACTAAATTTAGTCCATTCGATATTTATGTCAACTACATTGTAGTTTAGGATTTACAAAGATCATTAACTATTTGCGAAATTTCGTAAGATATTTCATTTAAATAAAATGAATAACAATTGTTCGTTTATTAAAATGACATTTAAACTTTCTGAAAAAGATTTATAATAACATTTATTTTAAATGGAATTTTTCATAATAACAATTATTTTATTTATATAAGCCAGTAGTTAGAACAACAGTCAACTTCCTATGGATAATCAAGCGACGTCTCCTTCATTTCCAATCGTAACTCCATTTGTCCGTTTATAAGATTTCTACTTATTTTGCAATTTCTGTAAATTTTCATACATTTATGTGGTTCATATCTAGTATCCAATACTAGAAATGTATAAGTAGATAATTATAACATTTATACCCTATTCGGTTGAAGTCACACTTCAGCTTTCTTTTAGATCTTCGAAATTTGTGAAATAATTGCATTTAATTTATTCGAGGACAGTCCTCAAATTTCAATGTCAGCTAAGAAATTTTATTTAATTCAATTTATCCTTCTTAAGGACTAATTTAAATTATTGGAGTTATTTATTATTTGATATCTACAGTGAATAATAAATAATAACTGATTCTTTAGTATTTATTTAATATAAATTCAAAAATTTTGACAATTAAAATTTATATTAACATAAACGTATAATTTAAACTAAAATACGCTCCCACTCAAATTAACAACCATTTGTTTATATATATATATATATATCAGTATATATATACAATGATGTCCCAAAATCAGTATCTAGTCATGCCCTGACCAAGCTTTGGCTACGACCCAAAACACAATCTTTTAGGTAGGAATCTTATGTCAATTATATCATACATATAACTCTTGGATCGCACGATGAACATTTTGTTCAGTATTATTCATTTGCTCAAAATGTAGAATAATTCATGCTATTGTTTCGTCTTATTATGTAGCTTAGTTAAGTCAGACCCAAAAATACAGTTCAAGTATCACTTTTACTCCATTGCATATAACCAAAATAAAAGGATGCACAATGCTTTGGCATTACCTACATCCAATGATTTTGGATATTGATGATTGTATTATTGGAAGACGTCACCTTGACTTAATATAAAAAAAAAATCTATAAAGAGAATTTTAAAATTCGTAGTGGAAACAATATTATAGTTATTTACATATATCAAATATATGTATTTTATATTCGTAATATAAACTGGATTTAAATAAAATATATGATACATATATATTTAATGTCATGTAAGAACCAAGTTTTATTTATTCGAACATTTCAAATAAAAAAATGATGAAGATAAAGCTTGAAATTAGAATATTGGAAATTATACTCATAAATTTTAATATTAAATTTCAAGTAATCAATTCCAGTTCTAGATTTATACAATATTCAGACCAAAACAACTTAAAGCCCGATTATGTATAAAGATGTTTGAGTGGTCCCATTAATATATACATTTATGTTAACCAAAACTTATTTAAGGCCCAAAATAATTTCCAAGAATATCACAAAGCCCAACATGTAAACAAGCTCAACAACTAAATTTGAACATCTATTCGGCTCTAGACAATGCATCTTATACATTCATATCTGTAGGTATATTAACGAATGAAAAAGCATGTTACATAGTTATACATATACAATTGTACATATAACTTAAATCAACATTACATATCAACATTCTGATATACTGTAATATACGGCTTTATATATAGCAAAGTTCATACAGCAAATACTAATATATACACACATGAAGCAATTCGAAAGCGAAAATACAAGCCATACTTATTTTATTATCAAAACCATAAAACCAGTATAGGCCCACTGTTGACCCATTCTTTCGAGTTGCACCTTATCCAGAAACAGTTTTGGGTTGTATTCTATGCACTGATACTCCCCAATATAAAACAATTTTTAATTACAGGATTAGGCTGTTTTAATATATCAATTATATGTTATATGTTGCGTTTAAGTCAAACACATCGAATGTATTTAGACTTAACTAGGCATTGTATTTATCAACATGAATCGAACATTCATGTATATGTATGTTTATCTGTATAAACATATACTAACAGTAGTTGAACATTACCAAAACTTGCTGCATTTCATTCTTATATTTTTCTCAAATGATTTGTTCCCATGTCATGTCAAAACCATGAACTAATTGTAAAAGGATAGAAGAATTACATATGTGCATGGAATATATCTCCGGTGAATATATATTTGTAAGTTGTCATATGTATACGTCCATAGTAACCCCAAACATTCGTTATATAAGAATTTACTAGCCAACTATATGAAGTACATCCATTTAAAATATATAAAATATTATTAGGAATGTAAACAGATCTAACATGGTGACTGGCACACATCTTCAAATCGGGCACAGGGTCAAAACCTAGTTTTTCAACATTGACTTATAACCCATATTTTATAACCATTTATAGTATAGGACGTAGATATGCATATCTATATATAAATGGATATAGAATATGTAAGATAAACTATTTTAACTTAGCAGATCCTTTGATATTCATTCAGTTGATTTTAAAATATGGTTTTCGATTTCATTTTAAATATCAAACAGAGTTTTAAACAACCATATTTCAGACCTACATATGGTTCCAAATACTGTTCAATTTTGAATCAAATCATATCTTATCTACATGAGAATGGGACATTCCAGTATAGTCATGTGAATTAATATCTAATATTAATTCGGATTCAGTAAAAGAAACAAAATAGAATTTTGTTTATCATGAAACAATTTCATTTCAAAATCGGATGTTTGCAAATTGATATTGGATGATGATGTAATAAATTTTAACATGATTTGCATATATATATTTATATATCTGTATATATATGTGTGTGTGTATATAAATACACACACGTATATGCTAGTGACTTATAAAATCAAATTTTATTCACCACTGCTGATCAAACACAAGTCTAGTCAAAGCAGATATCAATACAGTAATGTTAAACAAGGATCATTATAGTATCTACCTACTATGATTTATACTAATCAATATAGAAAGTAGGCAATTAAACATGTATCTTGTATGTAAACACCATCAAGCCAGCCAACATATATGTCATAAGCGTAACAGCATGAATAGATGTCATTTAACACATCACTAAACATTTATATATATGTTAGGAACTTACCAAAACAGTTCAGTAGAAATATTGAATCAAAAGTATTCAATTTCACAAATCAAACAACTTTGATTCGGTGTTGAAAGAATTTTTTTTTTCTTTTTTTGAAAATTGGTTCACTTTATTAACTACTAAAAAACGTACAGGAGACAGGTTAGTATACTAACCATTACAAAAACAAATGCAAAAAGCAAGGAAATACAAGTAGCAAAATCCTAATCTAAACATAAATCCGCCCATGATTAGGCAATCATCTCGCTGACGTGCACCAGGCTGCACCCGTGAGCAAAGCTCATTAAGATCATGATCGCAAACTGATCATCTTCCATAACAGATCAAACCAGTGAAGCCTTTTACTTCAGTTTTGAAAGCAGAGAATTCAATAACAAATCTCTCATCACAAAGCCAGTATAGCATTTCATCCAATACCAATAATTTGTTATCTGATCAACTTCAACATTCAGCATAAGAAGCATCAACATTCAGCCCTTACCCACATAAATATAACCTACATTACAGTGAACGTCCCATCTGCATACTGCGTTTACTTCGAATAGGTGATGAAAAAAATTATAGGTAGCACCAGAATTATGCTATAATGCTAAAGAAATCCCATATGGTATACAATTCCAATCCCTAGGACTGATTGATGATTCATATATATATTTATGAATCAATCCTAGGACCAAATCGACAAGTTTAAATACGAATTTCCTTAGATCTGTAAGTAAAAACCCAGTACCACCACTTAAATGTAACAGCAAATCCGCACTGTAATGTTAACTGCGAATCATCAAGTAGAATCCATAATCACTTCATAAAGGCTAATCGTTGATCAAATTCATCAACAAATCATCAAAGGTAAAATAGGCTATGGATGTAATGATATTCGATTTTCTGAATGTCTGATAATAGATTCAAAACCACTGAAATAACATCTGCTCATGAATGTATCCACAAAACCATCTATTAAACCACAACAATATTTAAACACAATCTTTTAATCTCATAAGCGATTCACATGAGATTGATTAATGTGCGAAAATATTGAGAAAACAAATCTGGATGTTAGTAGAGAACCATCTTGAATCATAGAAATATGGAACCAGTATCCATCACTAATCCCTAATTCCTAAATAATAATAAGCCCGTCTTTATCTACTGCACATCACATAGAAGGTTATTGGGACTTTCTTGAACACAATCTGAAGTAAATAACTGCTTCATTACATCAATAAATCAGATCTATTTATGAAACTAAGTAAAACTTCAAGGTATACGACTAAACTACTAAACAGATCTGAACGAAAACCCAATACCACGAAATCCATTAACTCTCCAAATCAAAATAATCTTACCCAATGCAGAACCGAACTCGAAATAGCTCAACCATGGACAATCGGTTGGATAACTTGGAACTGAATTCGATTCAATTGCGTCGGCGATGCCGAAACCCAAATTAACGATGTCTTGATAATCCATACTCAAGCTACTGAAATCCGAAGAGATTGGGTAGATGGAGTTGATCAACCTGTAAATCTCCTGGTAGAAAAACATATGTCGCACTTAGGGTTTTCAGATCTGGAATTACATGTAAAAAAACAGATGGAAAGCGGACGTATTATCAACGAAGAATCAAGTTGAAGGTTGATGAAGTAAAACAGAAGTAAAAGATTTAATAGGAAAGGTAATGAAAGGAAGGCACTCAAGCATGATGAAAACTAGTGAGATTTTCACCAATCGCCACTAACGAGGCTTCATATTTATATATCTTTTCAAACATATACATAAAATTTATATTATAAGTAACAAAAGTACTTATAATCGAAATTTAGAATGTAAGACAAGACATACTTGTTCAATTTGAAATCATTTCAGAACCAGTAATTAAACAGACTGATTACGTTTTATAAGTTCAAGAATGCCAAAATATAACGGGAGATGTATTCATTGACAAACTCAATGATTTCATACATATGTTAAGTCAGACAATTCTTATTGCATGGATTAACATATGAGAAATGGTAATCCTGACTTGCACTATGGAATGTGTATCATGTTTTATGCAGATTTCATATTAAATAACAAAACAAATTTTGTTCATGTTTTTCAACGGAAGGAATCTAAATTCGAAAACAAGTTCTAAAGTTAAACAGAAACAACTCATACTACCATGATACTTTCATGTTACTAATCAGCAATACAAAAGTAGGATTAATACAAAATATTAATCCATGTACTCATATCCCAATTTATATCAAATATAAATTTATTAACAATTAAAAGGGTTTTGCATCAGTGATGTATTTATATATATCTTCAGTATCACTTAAAGTTCACATCATCAAATATGATGAGCAAGAAATGGTAATTTAATAGAATTAATATCATATATATTAATCACTATTCTATTCAGTTTTATAGCAAAAGAAAATATTCGAGTTTATACAGAAATCAATTCATTTTAGAACAATAGTAATAATATGTTATGGTTTAAACATTTTAAAACAAAAGAATCGACCAATCAATGAATCCACAAATCCATTCCAGCTTATTTTATATCATACATAAAATCATTTATAATGAAATGATTTCATCGTATCAATGATTTTATATTTTATAATCCTTTTACAGTGGAGATTATAAAGAGAGATTATAACTCTTTACAAATTTTGATGCTAATCAAACAGATTTTGATTTTATTTCCTAATTAAAGGATCAAACTTGAAATTTTTGTCTCAACAAATTTTAATATCAATGATTTCGTTAAATCAAAATAATCTAAAATCATGTTATTTGAATATAGGGATTTATGAATAAATGTATATTTAGTCAACTAGATCCATATTCAATTTCAAAAATAAAATTTCTAAGAACAGTAAACTAGTCAAGCATTCTGAATTCACAGATAAAATCAGAAAATTATGCCTTAAAAATATTCGTTCAATTGATTTCATTGAATCAAATATGATTAATATATATGATTCCTATGTTAATTAGTAAAGTAATAACAATTTGTAATTTGATGGATTATCAGATTTAACCAATAAGGCTTCCACTTCTACGAATTATATCAAATATAATTTTAATTTATGTTTAGTGAAACAATTTCACTTCAGAATCGTTTAGGTCTTTAATGCATGAGTTTCAAATAATCAGTATTTCAAGAATTCAAATACAAAAACCCAAAATCAATTTAATAATTTTTGCAAACCCTACCGACCAAAATCATAGATCAACCTATTATTTCTAGCAAGCCAATTGCTCTGACACTATTGAAGGAAATTGTCGATCTTATCGGCATCCAATTTTAACTATTTTAACGATTAAAACGACAAGGATCTATGTTAGAATAATAAATCGAACATACATAATAATTAGGGTTCATACCTGCCTGGATCGATCCTAGAAACAAGGCGTGAATCTGGATCTCGATGAAACCTAGATGGATGGAATTGTAAGCATGACAAGCCGTCATACCTCTACAGCAGTCCATAAGAATGTTTTTTGCTCCAATCGAATTAAAGAAGAAGATGTAGAAAGCGGTACTAGCTGCCGCCATTGATTTAGGGTTTTTCTGGAGAGTCGTATTGGGGTGGGTAATTCTTATTATCCTTTTTCTGATCTAAAACCTTTAATATGTTTTAGCCATTTTTTTTGCCATCCTTTTATAAAAGAGTGTAAACATTTGAAACAAATGTAAAATATTTTATAGGAATTTTCCCAAATACTAGTTCCAACTCCAAACAAAATCATCAACAAATTAATATTTCATTTGACCCGTAATGTTTCTCCTCCATAACATTCTATCTGTGTGACCCTATAGATTATTACAACATTGGCAATAATTTAAATCGTATTCAAATTATAAACAGTGAGCGATATCTAGTAATACATCGCTGCTACCCAAGTTATAATAAGATCAACGATTCGATAAAACCTTTTCGTGACCAGTGTATTAATGTAAAATAAGCCTTTTAACCAATATATCTAGGATTAAACTCGAGACATGGATCGTATCATCCTCTTTATAATTTAATCTGTTTATCTTGATCGATGAGTAAACTGTTTAAAACAAATCAATATTTGAGCACGACCATGCATTTCACAGTCTCACTCAATCAAGAGGCCCATGGATATCACTACAAATATATATATATATATACACACACACATATTGTAGGGTTAAATTCCATCTAGATCATTCATAATTTTCATTCGTAGCTAGATGTATCCAATAATCACTGTTATCGTTATACTTTTAAGAATAACTTTAGACGATATTAGAAAACAAATATCCTCGAATAAAATTATAATGATTTCAGGTCTGAGGACCATTACATCACTGCCACTACGAGAATAACTTATGATATTGTTAATTATATTCCATGTAGTTTTTCTCACGTTGGGTCAGCACAATATGATATTTTCCAATACGTATTTATGTTTTGACATTAATATCACGTATATTAATGATCAATGAGATATAATCATCAGTCAATCAACATATTAGTCTCTACATTTTATTGTTGTCCAATATAAACAATAAAACTTGACTAGGGACATTTAAGAATTACAATACTTAACATATTATATAATCTCAAGTTCAAGTCACTTACTTAAACTATATAATTCCGTATTGTAATTCTAAGGACTTCTATTATATTAATATTTATATTAGGCAGTAAATATAATATAATAGAATAATAAAATAATAACATCAACATTGTTATCAACCTCAACAAATGAATTGTCTCTAGGGCATAAACCCTAACAGAAATTCCATATTGGATGACCATATTTTTGGGGCCGACTTCAATGGAAATAGATCGATGATTGATTGAGTTGGCTTCGTAGTTTTTTAGGAAGCAAGGTATACATTTTTACTGAATTTAAAATGCATAGAATACTTATTTATTCGTTTAAGTAGTTAATTTAAATTAATACAGTTTAATCAAAAATATGATTAAATTATTGTAGATACGAGTTTGATTCAATTGAAATAAATCGAATGGAATCATTCGTGTGGTATTTGGAACATAGGAAATCAATGAAAGGAAAAATTAAAATTGCTACAACTGCAAATTAAAAATTAAGGTGAGTAAACACACTAAGATTTAATATTTACAATTATTTTTAAGTAGATTAAAATAATTATTGGTTGCATGGATGCATGAATTATTGAATCATCTATAATATACTATTAAAGATGAGTTGTTTTTCGGTGGTTCTTGAACCCCCTCCAATTTCTATGAAAATTAATGTGAGCTTGACACATGGAATGTGCACTCCAGCGTCTTTCCTTCTCGCGAATATCTCTTTCGCCTTTCCTGTCTTTCGTGTTCTCATCCATCTTTTTCCTGCCTTTTCGTCTTACTATGAAAATCCCCAAGCCCTAATTTCATTTCTACCTGCAGGGTTTGCTATATGTAGCGCATCTCCGTCCTCCACTTATTTTCTATGATCCCATCGCCTTACTCCATCCCGAAACCTAAACTAAATTTAGGCTTTTTAGTTTCGTGTTACCAGAGTTTGCTTGCAAGTATGGTTTACACCCTGCCATTTACCCTTTGATTTTGCGTGTGCCTTTCCTCCATTGCATCAAACTTATACGTTAAACATTTGTCATCCTACCCATTCTATCTGCTAGATTCTAAACACCCAATTTGAGGTATGAACGCTAAATTCAGTTCGTTTGTCTTACTACTATTTTTACAGTTTGTTGTGCCATATGATTTATTGGCTTTTTTTTTGTTCATTTGTGTTCTCAAAATTAAGACTATTTGATCTGTTTCTACTCTACAAATTAGGGCAACTTGATACTTCTTCGTCATATAATCGTACACGATTACCATCATTTTCTAAACTGTTGATGAGTTGTTGCAATTTACGTGCTCTCCTTAGGTAATCTTCATTCTTAGCACTATCAGCGCACCAACTAATTTCATTTTTGGGTGGGATTTGTGTTCTTTGTATTTTTGCAGGGTTTAATTTTTGGTAAGCTATAATTTACTAATTGTTTCTCAGATTCATGTCAATTCTCAATCTATGATTTCACTATATATTTTTATTCTACCACCATGAATTTCTGTATTTATGATTTTACTTGATTAGGATAACATTAATTCTAAAAGTGTTTACTTTTCTTATGTGTGGGTCAATTTTCTGCTTTTGTCTTCATTCCAATCTATGTATAGAAGATTTAAATAGAACCAAAAAAATATATGCATTATGTGGCTGATAGAATGCTACAAAATAGATTAAGACATGCGAACATTAACAAAGAGAAGATTACTATAGCGAATATGATATTTTTTTAAACTGATAGTACATTGATCGCTTGAGTAATTATGTTTTACCAAATTTGGTGCAACCTCTAACTTTACAGTTCATAGAAAAATTATAAGAATGGATGTTATTGATGCAGATATGCAAGAAAAATGTATGGCACATTTTTTAGTTGCTGGGTTCATTTTTATTTTTTTTAATGCTATGTGCGAGATTCCAAAAGCCTTTGATGGCATAGTTGCTGCTTAATAGAAATGATTATAGGGAAAAAAAAATTCCCTACTACTCTATTTTATACTGTCAAATATTGCAAAAGTTCAACACATTTTTCATCGGTTATTATTTGTGTGTTTGCATTGCAACTAGAATATTTTTAAGCAAGGTCTAACTGAACTTCAATTTTAACCCATAATCCTAACCAAAGCTAAATAAGTGAACTTCAGTTTTAACTGAAAAGTTGATGTGCCATTGTTTTATCTTTTATAAGATAAAGTGTAATAGTTTATTTAAATTCGTATATTATCCAATCCTACCAATAAAACAAATATTTTTCCCTCTTTTGCCATAGTCAGTATCGAAATCTAATTACTTCCAGTGGCTCTTTCTTTCTCCTTCTTTTCTTGAAAATAATAACAATACTGAGAGCAGAAAATTTGATTTCTTCAATATTATGTTATAGTATTGCTTTTCATTTTATAAAACTTTATTGAAAGCTTTTGTAATTGGTTACTCAATATTCAATTAGTTTTTTATATGTAATTGGCTGCACATATAATATGAAAATTTCCACTTCATTTAAATGAGCGTAAAATATTTTGTATGAACTATTTCACTTTCTTTGTTTTGTAAATGTATTTATGTTCAAGCGGGACGCAAGAAGGGTGAAATTTTCTATCATCTTTATAGTTCATAGATAAATTATAAGAATGGATGTTATTGATGCAGATATGCAAGAAAAATGTATGGCACATTTTTTAGTTGCAGGGTTCCTTTTTTTTTTTTAATGCCATGTGCGAGATTCCAAAAGCCTTTGATGGCATAGTTGTTGCTTGATAGAAATGATTATAGGGAAAAAAAATTCCCTGCTACTCTATTTTATGCTGTCAAATATTGCAAAAGTTCAACACATTTTTCATCGGTTATTATTTGTGTGTTTGCATTGCAACTAGAATATTTTTAAGCAAGGTAATGATTTGTCTTAAATTGTCAAAGAGTATGTTAGCGTCTAACTGAAATTCAATTTTAACCCATAGTCCTAACCAAAGTTAAATAAGTGAACTTCAGTTTTAAGTGAAAAGTTGATGTGCCATTGTTTTATCTTTTATAAGATCAAGTGCAATAGTTTATTTAAAATTCGTGTATTATCCAATCCTACCAATAAAACAAATATTTTTCCCTCTTTTGCCATAGTCAAAGTATCAAAATCTAAGTACTTCCATTTGCTCTTTCTTTGTCCTTCTTTTTTTGAAAATAATAACAATACTGAGAGCAGAAAATTTGTTTTCTTCAATATTATGTTATAGTATTGCTTTTCATTTTACAAAACTTTATTGAAAGCTTATGTAATTGGTTACTCAATATTCAATTAGTTTTTTATATGTAATTGGCTGCACATATAATTTGAAAATTTCCGCTTCATTTAAATGAACGTAAAATATTTTGTATGAACTATTTCACTTTTTTTGTTTTGTAAATGTATTTAAGCTCAAGCGGGAAGCAAGAAGGGTGAAATTTTCTATCACCTTTTAATTGGGAGAACTGATTTCATTATTTTGTTAGTGGTAATGGTCAAATAGCACAATGAGTCCTTTAACTATTCTTTTGTTCATCCAGGAGATTCAAAATTGTTTTCATAGAGTAAGCATACATATGTAAATATGTTGAATTAAATGTTGAGCATTTTGCACCCATGCTTTATATTCTATCTGACTTCACATCTCATCTCCTTTTCTATTCTTTGAAGCACTATATTCATTTGATTTACATTAAGTAGTCATTACCTTATTTAAGTGTGTCGCTTCTATAATTTGTTGTTCTACATGAAAAAAGTTTGTTATTGGGAGTAACGGCCTGATTAAGCATTTAAAATTAAGCATCGTTGAACATTATGTCGAGTACTTTGAAATATAAGACATCGAAATATTAAGCAACATATCATCATTATTGCTTCATAGGATTACATTTAAAAATAAGTATATTAAATAAAATATATAATTATACTGAAATATTTCCTTCGTTTCATTTGTAATTACAGTCTTAGCGTAATATATGTTATATATTCGTTGGAAAATAAGTTTAAATCATACCGGTTTTATTTATGTGTCAACCGCTGTATATTTGGTTTTCACATATTGTTTTTCTTTTCCTTCATATCCACATATGTCTTCCATTAAGTTCACTTCTGCATCAACAACACTATCAAATTAAGAATTTGAAAAATATTAGATCGACCCTAGGTTGATAGCTACTGAAATAAAAAATTGCATTCTTTATTTGAGGCTTGAATTATTGTTGCTTTCATAACCATTCACTCTTCTAATCTTGGGTCCTTTAATTTTCAATTTTATGTACTAATTCATAATTTGTGCCCTCTTGCAGTTCTGTTACAAGTTCCTGGGATTTGTTTATTGTAGTAATTATTAAATTTTAAATAAACCCTGCTTTGGTGCCTACGCCTACCACCATGCTTTGATTTTAGAATGTTCATGCTTTAAGCTTCAAAAGTTCCAGGCAATTTTTCCTCACTCCTTTACTATTACTTTCCATTTTTCAATATTCATTTCTATAACTTAATACTTTTTCATGATAACAAATATAGAACACGATTTGAACTACTAAATAAATCTACACTATTTCTTTAATATCAGTATTGATGAGTTTCTAAAACTTTGTTGAATGCATTTACTAGATTATGCAATTGCTTCAATTGCTTTGTTTGTTACAGGAAAGGTCATGAGGAAGGTTAACTTGAACAGCAAGCAAATTGTTCTGTTTATTTCTGAGATATTTAGTTTCATATAATTGTAACGAACTGAGGATTAGCTCATTGAGTAAGATATGACAGGATAAGTATTATAACAGAATTTGTTAATTATTCAATCTAAATCCATAAGTTTTTCAATGGAGAAATCTTATATGAGGATTCAAATCTACCAGTTGAGGAATCATGGTTAAGTTTCATTTATGTTAAGGTTTTACAACTCTAATAATAATAGACCGCTGAATAATGAGGACCAAATCTAAAATAAGTTTCGGCATCACATCATAAACTCCTATATGTATAATTAGTATGGATATTCTCCAAATTCTGTTGATTTATTGGTAAGTATATTTGTTCCCTTGGAAAACTATTCATTATATATGTAGCCTAAAGTGTCATTTTCATTCTGAAAGTATGTAACATATGGTAGTTTTGATAATTGTAGACTGTTGGTTCTTTGATTAATTTAGTCAAATGAAAATTTACATAAATGAAGGATGAGTATTTGGAACATCTTAACTTATATTACATATAACAAGTATAAGTATTTCAAACACCTTATATAAAACAAATTTATGATTTTATATATTTTGATTTGCTTCAGAGATTCATTTACATGTAACAAACAATATAATCCATCCAAAAATTATAGTTACATTTTTGTGATCTTGTGTGTAATAATATCTCCTTTTGTTGTATCATGAAATAACATTTTCATAGCACTGACAGAGTACAAAAACTGCTAATTTGTCATATGATTATTCTTTTCAATGCTGTGTTGTCAAAGTCGCATATCATAAAATGAGAAAAATGATTTCCGTGGGATTACGTTTTGAATTGATATAGTAATTATTTTTATTTTCTAAAAAATTAGCAAGCAAATTATTCTCCATTAATGACATCCATTTTTCCATTTTAACGGTTTCAACATTTACTTTTAAGATTAATGCAATATGTTTATTACTTTTCTAAATGATCTGGGATTATGACATATACTTTCAGAACTATACATTCTCTTTTAACATTTTAGCCCATCCATAAAATTAGAACATCATGGTGTTTAAATTGATAAAGCGATGATTATTTTATCAGTAACACATGTAGTACATTACTAGACACTTGAATATAATGAAACGTATACCTATATTCAAAGGGTAGTGGCAAGCCATCTCATTTTTGTTCTCACATTTTCTTTCATTAATTTTCTTTCTATTTATAGCACAAACAATATTTTATATTGCACAGATCTAGCAATTAGTGCATATAATTGTGTTTGGCTTTCTGTAAATGCACCCCTACCATATTTAAATTTGCAGCATAACCATTTATAGTATATTTTGTTTACATTCGCACCTATTAGTATACGTAGATATACAACTTTTTTTCTAATAACCTATGATTTTTACAACTAATTCTTGCATCTGTTTTCCAGTTTAGTTTATTATTTTACTTATTGGAAGTAAATATTATATTTCAAAAGGTATAAAATTGCAGTTTGTAAACAACCATTTTCCTTACCTTTAGTCTGATATGTAGTCCTTCCATCGTCAATAAAATTAGCTTAATCAACATTAGATTCTGCTTTCTTTGGTGGGTTGATAACTTATGTTCGAACCATTGATTGATTGATGGTGGTGTGAGCCATACCTTGTACGTTACATTTGATTTGAAATAGTTAACATAATCCAGCAGCATTTTTTTTGGCAAAGATCCAGCAGCACATTTTATTGGGAAGGTAACTACATCCAAATGCTGTAGAATTAGGTATCGTTTGATTTATGAACTGGACAGTTAAAGTTCGCATCTGCGTCTGACGCGTCGGACGCGTCTACTGTGGAGCCCACGCTTTTGCCCCTTCAAGAAGAACGGTTGAAAAGGGGGCTTTCGCGTCCGACGCGTTCGACGCACGTCTGACGCGACGAAATTTCCAGAACAGCCGATCCATTTTTCCTTCCCCTATATATTCACTCCAATTAACTACCTTTTCAATACCACATTCCATAAACAGTCCGAAAATTATAGCTTAAATCCTCATTCCATGGGCAGAAATGGGTTTCTTGCTTTGTACATGACAGTACATCAAGATGGCGATGATTATCTTAAGTGGGAGGTGGGGGTTATTCTGTCAGCGTTAGATAACAGAAGGGACGCCAACCTTTTTTTATTTTTGATTGACAAGCCGGAAGAGCTTAGGTGTTGTATTCTTTATTATGTCCAGAAGCTGAGGAATGAATCGATGTAGTTTTTTACGTATTGTGGTAGTTTTTTCTGTATTCCGCAATTGTGTTGTAACGGTGGTTGAATTATAAAATTTAAATTCTGCAATTCGTATTCTCCAATTTATATTCTGCAATTCGTATTTTCTAATTTGTATCTAATTCAATAAACCTACAATGAACACGAAATACAAAAACATTAAATCCTTTCAAAATGTCATTTTTGTTAAAAAAACACATTTCCCGTTCGTAAAAGTTCCCCTTTAAATAACCCTTTCAAATTCCCCTTCCAAATAATCCTTCCCGTTCAAAATCAAATGGAACCTTATTCTTTGTAAGCAAAACTTATTGGCATATTGCTAAAAATGGGTGGATTTGTATAGAGGAAGGACTGGTATGTAATACTGGGAGGTATGGATGAATCTCTTATGAGTTTAGTTATATCATCTTTTTGTTAGTATATATATTTAGTGACATCATTGACTGATATGACAAAAGTTCTTCTAGACCGGTCAGTTCATTCTGAACAATCTGCCACTGCTCAAATTGCCAGTCAGTGTCACACAGATTTGGCCAGTAGGGCACAGTTTAATAAGACTATGCTTCCAACTGATAGCTCAACAGCTGCTGCTCTCATGACTGCGCCATCGCCCATCCAAGCTTCCCAAGCAACCGTTATGCAGAGCTCTCTGACAAACTCGCTTCCGGATCTGTACTTGATGAAAACTCTGTGCATGAGTTGAAGAGCTTCTTTATCTCAATTGGCGAGGCTAATATTGCTGGTGCCATCACCCTTTCAGTTCTTCAGAACCCTCAAGCAAGACGCCGGGTACTTAGTAAGCTGTCTGCCATTCGAAGGTAAGCATGTTAGCATTGTCATGTGTTTTGTGTTTGTTTGATGTTTCATCCTTCTTCTGGTTTATGTGGTTTTCGCCCTGTTTGACTCATTTTGTTTGTCTTTTTGTGACCCTATTGTATAATAGTATGCATTATGTCTTCATGTCTGCATTAATTTAACTAGAAAAAAAAATTAAAATTAAATTATACGGAGTATATATATTTGGTTGTCATTTTGTCATTAAGTGACACATTTTGCATGTTTGTTCGCATCCAAAATACATCTGACTTTGTTATTGCTTTTGGAACCCAAGCATTATGTTTAGAAAATGATTTTGATCTATGTTCAGCTGTTAGTATTCTTTGTTTCTGTCAAAGGCGGGACTATACGTGATTTTGGTAAAAGATATAAAGTAGATTTACTACAAAATAAAGTTATAGTATAGACTTTAAATTTAAAACTAGATATTTCCAGTCTTGAATGAAAGGCTAATTTATAACTGGAGAATATCAATCTTTAAATATTTGGACTAAAGATTAATAATCTGTTCTGATTCTATCTTGATAATTTGTAACTATTTTAAAAGTGACCTTCAGTTTCTATTCAGCGTATAAATAGCTAATTATTAGCATTTCCTTTTTGTTTAAAACGTAAATTAGTTTATTAATAGAATTTAAAATTGCACGTTCCAAATGTTAAGCCTTAAACCTCTCCATGTTCCCCATTAGAAATCACGAAGCCATCTCTTGTGATGAAAAAAAACCATGATCTTATTTTTTTTAATGTCTCTTTACCAACATGGTTTAATCCCCTAACAGATTCAAACAACCATTTTATACTTCCACTGAAACCCTTCCTCTCTTTCTCATGAAATTAGCTTTTGATTTATCCCTGGAAATAAAACCTTCATTTCAAGTGATCAATTTTCACAACAGCTGCAATTTTTTCAACATAACTGACAGCTATTTTCTTTGAAATGTGCTGCTGCAGAGAGTGCTGCATATATCCATTAACCAAATGGAGAACTAGAAAACATAGCACGGTACATCCAACACTGATTGTTAATATCAACACTCCTATATTATCATCATATATGGACACATACATACAGTCTGATGGAAAAAGCGGGTATCAAATATGAAAAAACCAGAATAGAAGAACTACTCAAAGAACCCAGTACCAAAGTGGACAGTGAAGAAACTGTACCTGTATAATTAATAGTAATGACGGCCATTCAAGCACCTTTCCACTGTGAATAGATGAAAGATCGAGCCGCAAGCACCTTTCCACCATGAATCCATCAGATTGCATTTATATAATGGTACAATGTGCGTGCACAATGAAAAAATATGCATAGCTTGGTGAAAAAACCAAACAAAAAGGATGTTCGATTCATCAAATCCAGGACAAAAATATTGAAACAATTTGAGCCGTTACCCAGAAAATCAAACTGCAGCATCAAACTGACAACAGAAGATGGAACAACTTCGGCAACACTGCAAATTTTAACTTAAACAATCAAATCAACACTAATCTTATGTATTTATTAAAGCTTGCATGGTTTTGGCATGAACAATGGTCTTTGAACCGTAAGTACAAACATATGGAGTGGTTATGGAGTGATTAGTCATATCATTGATTTTATTACTGCAGCAACTACTATTGATGCCGCAATCAGGCTAAGATTCATTTTTACTACTACATTTAGTTTGTCTTCACATTCAATATTCCATCTTTCATGTTGTGGCTTTCTTTTATTTGTGTCATCTAACTTTACATGTACCATTATTTTTCATAAATCTGTTTTAGATGAGCATGTACTTGCTCAGCATTAAATATCACATATTGTTTACATGCACCATTGTCTCCCACAAACCCATTCTTCTAAACGTTTTAGATGGGCTTAGAGCACAACCAACAATGACTTGTTAAGTTACTAAACAAGTCACGGAGCAACCAGGTATGGCTTGTTCAGTCACCCGTGGCTAGTTTTGTATGAGTTTTTGGTTGGTTGAGTGAACAGAGGTTGGAGGTTATAACGACAAAGTCTTTGCCGTTACAAATTTATAACGGCAAACACTTTGCCGTTATAAACTTTTAATAATAAATAAGCATGCAAACGCTGTTTGCTGTGGTGAAAAGTGGTAATATTGGATGGAAGGGGTGTTTGCTGTTTTGTACTGTTTGTACTATATAATATTTTTTAAAGTGGTTTGTGGCTGGTTTTGTATTGCCGGTTGTGTTGTGGTTTGTTTGGATGAAAGAGAAGAAGTGAATAGAATGGATTGTTGGTTATGGTCTTACGTCTTAAGCATTAATTAGAACAGAGTGTTGCTTTTCTACAAATTTACAACTTTCTGTATCCATAAAGATCAGAATATAAACCATGTTTGTCACTTTATGTTGATCTGACTTAAAAAGTGGAACTATGCATGACTCCACTCTACATTGTATTAAAGTAGAATACTAAGAAAAAAAACGGTTAATAAATTAGTGCAGTCCGTATACGAAGCACGAGTTCACACTAGTTATGGTTATATATATTAGTTATATTCAGGCTTGGTGGTTGTAACTGTATATATATATATATATATATATATATATATATATATATATATGATATTTTCCGTAGTACCATTAGCGGATGACCCTATCGCCCCACGGTATATAGAGTGGATGACCTTCATACTGTGATATCTTGTCTTGAAGTAAGATTGATATTATTTATGTTGACTAACATCTGTGGACGCAGGGAAAACAGGTTGGAGGGATGCAACTGGATTCCATAAATTTATTACTGTTTCGTTTACATATTCATATATGTGTGATGTGTTGAATTGAGTAGACTGTTTGTGCATTGAGATGTTTGAATATCACTGGCCATAAAATACTGATATTTAATAATATCCTGAAAAAGGGATTTTTAGATTTTAAAAGGAAAATATATTTTCCAAAAAATTGAAATAGAATTTCGAATAAGCTAGAAAATAATAAACTTTTTTTTATAATAAAAGCAAGTTGTTGAATTTATAAACGATATTTATAAATGAAGTGGAATAAATTATTGTTGGATAATTTGGGAAATGTGAATTCAAGTATGAATTAAAAAAGGGATTTATGGTTTGAATTAGACTATGTCGAATGATAGGAATAAAAGTATTTCCCGAAGATATTGTGTAACAACCCGGGAAATGTGAACCAATTTTAAAATTTTAATTTGGCTATTTCAGTGGATTTTGAATATTTAAAATAAATTATTTTAAGTAATAACGACGAAAAGTCAACTTGAATCGATGTTTGAAAATAAATATTTATTTTTAATTATAAACAAGGCCTGAAATGGCGCGGCAGTTTCAAATTTTGAATTCAAACTTTGACGGGTGCAACATAAAATGGATTTTAGTGAAACCAAAAATATTTAGATCTGTTTATGAATATATTTCTAACGAATTTGAAAAATCAAAATTTCATAGCGGGAATCAAAAGTTATGGCCAAATGAATTTTCAGAAAGGTCGCTATAGAGTATACATAGTCCTTGAAGATAGACATTTGCAAACGACCTCTGTTTTCAACGAAACCACTTTTGTTGGATTCGGGATGTCAAATTATTTCTGGGTTTCAAATTCCATAATTTTTGAAGTTAATATGTGAGCGTGGCGAAGGAAAATGTGTTTGGTTGATTTTTGTTAAATTGGATCGACCAGAAAATGACCATTTTTTAAACGGTCTCAGAATTCGACGAAACTTGTTTTGTTGGGACCGTATCGTCAATACATAGTTAGATTTATTTTTTGGAATTTTTGGGATCAGTATGTGGCCCCGACAAATTGATATGTACGTTCAAATCAAATATTGAATGTTTTATATTTTAATTTGAAGAAAAACTGACTGAAACAGTCGAATGGGCCTACGAAACATATCCCATTGTGTTCGGAATGTGGGTATTTATCTAAGTACGACAGTCATTGGGTTTGAATTGGAGTTCGTATGTGAAGAGGGGTATTTTCGGATTTAAAATAAATTAAATATTTAAATATAAGGTTGGCCAATCACATTCTTTCTCTCCATTCAGTGTTGACCGAGAAAAGAACCTGTAACCCTCGAAAACAACGGCGGCTGAAGTTCAATTCTTTCCTCCCCAATATCCCTCGATTCTTGCATCAAAACCGATCACTTCTTTGGGGAATTCTCTGGAGAAGATCGAGATCTTCAAATCCAAGGGAGTTTGAAGTTTTATCGTCGTGCATTCATCGAGTTTCAGCCCTGGGAAGACTCGCCGCTCACACCCTGATTCCTCCACCGCTGCACCGAGTTCGCCGAGACCACCACCCTCAGGCGCGGTTTTCCAAGCTCTACCTCATGGTGAAGACCGATCGACGAATCGTTGCACGGATTGCAAGAAAAACGAAAACCTAGTTTTGAACATCGAAAGAGAGGTACGGTTTTGGTAATTTTGAACTGATTTCCACATTTAAAAGCTTAGCAAACTTCTAAAAATCATATTTTTTTCGTATGTTGACGAAATCCAGTGAAACAAGAGACAGTGGACTCGTGTGGACATCTTCTACATTTTTGAAGAGACCGGATATTTTTTTGAGTCTTCTGCAATTTTTGGAGGAGTGGAACCCAATGTGAGATTTTTGATTTATAAACGATATGGAAATGATAATGTATAAATTATATAGTCAATGTATGAGTTATATAAGCGTTGTACACCTCATGTATAAGCGTTGTATAAGTTGTATGTTCGATGTATAATTTATATATGCGTTGTAGCAATCATATATGCGCCGAATGATATTGAAATATATTGAAATGAAATCGAAATATTTTTATATACGTGTGTGTGTGTATATATACATACATACATACATACATACATACACACACACACACACACACACACACACACACACATATATATATATATATATATATATATATATATATATATATATATATATATATATAACCCCCTCGTCCACAGACCATGGACGATATATATTGGTTGTGATATTGTTTGGATTTGGTTGATGTGAAATTTGGTGAATATCATGAATGGTTGATTGGAAATGATTGATTGTGGTTGAAATCCAATAGGATTAGTATATGGGAAAATTCGTCTGCGTACAGACTAGATATTGAAATCCCCATTGTCAAATGCTGCGAGGCTTTAAGGTAGGGCGAGGAGCCGTACTAGGGACGGTGCCGGTTTTAACTACCCTGCCGTTATGCTGCCAAAATTTTCTGAATTATTTCTGTGTTTGATTTATTTTCATGTATTGAAATATATTCATGTGATAATGAAATGAGATGATTTAAACGATAAAAATAACATTTTTATCCAATGAATAAAAAAACCTGGTTGTGACGTTAAAAATGACATTTTTATCGAATGGTTGAAATAAATTGTTTTACAATAAAAATCACATTTTTACAGTATATATGAAGTATATAAATTAATCGTGTTTTGAAATAAATTGTTTTACAATAAAAATCACATTTTTACAGTATATATGAAGTATATAAAATAATCATGTTTTGAAATAAATTGTTTTACAATAAAAATCACATTTTTACAGTATATACGAAGTATATAAAATAATCTTGTTTTGAAATAAATTGTTTTACATTAAAAATCACAATTTTACAGTATATATGAAGTATATAAAATAATAGTGTTTTGAAATAAATTGTTTCACAATAAAAGTCACATTTTTACAGTATATATGAAGTATATAAAATAATCGTGCTTTGAAATAAATTGTTTGACAATAAAAATTACATTTTTATTATATATATGAATTGTTAAAAATAGTGATGTGTTGAAATAAGTATCTGTTGGATAAAAATATCATTTTTATCAAAATTATGAAACGAATATGGTTTTGAAATCGAAGAATGAATTATATATATATATATATAATTATAATTATAATAAATCGAATAACGAAGCTGCAGTTTGTATTTTGAAACCGTGATTTCAAACGATTATTGCGGGAGATCCGACCATCGGATTTTCCTGAAACTGAAACCGTTGGATTCCCTTTAGAAATATATTTCCAACGACACTAACTTTGCAAAGATCCAACGGTTGGATTGTCTGGAATGTTTAACTCAAATCTAAAGAAAAACAGCGCCAGAATTGATTATATATATAATTAAAATAAATCGAATAACGACGCTGCAGTTCGTATTTTGAAATCGTAACTTCAAATGATTGTACCGGGAGATCCGACCATCGGATTTTCCCAAAACTGGAACCGTTGGATTCGTTTTGAAAATATCTTTCTAATGATATAAATTTGTAAAGATCCGACGATTAGATTTTCAGATATGTGTAAATCAAATCTGAAGAAAAACAGCGCCATGGCCGTGTTTTGGCCTGAAGCGTCGTTTATATAAATTGGCTATTTTTAAATGAATAAAAATAGCGATAAATCGTGATAAAATATTATAAACGATATGGGATGGAAATAAACTGAATTTACCCAGTTTATTGGATATTTGATGGTTGAATGTGTTTGACGTGAAAATTACATTAAAAAACAGAATTATTGAGGTCTAATAATTTAACCATTGAAATGAATTGATTTAAAATTCTAAATATACGTGAATTATTTGAAAAGGCCGAGTTAATTCTCATTTCAAATAATTGATCGACGGTTAGAAGTCGAAGATATGAAGATGGTGCAAGACCGACGATCTTCACATCGAATGGATGGGTGCTACTGATGCTCACGGTGGGAGTAGCTACCTTGAAGGGGGCTTAAGTGGTAGCCGTCCGGACGTACTTGTTGATTGTACAGATATGCGAGATATAAGGTGCCTTCGGTTTTGTTCAGATCCAGAACGGACTTGTAAATGGATGTGTGTCTGACGTTGTATATTGACAACGTGGCATGCGGAGATGCTGTGATCAAAGCTTTTGTTGAAAAGAAGAGCTTTGTGGTTGATGATCAAAGCACGACTTTGAATAGCTAGCTTTGTGTTTAGCGCTGTTTCGCGAGCCTCACACCCTGGTATGAGCCAGAAACGGGAGAGGACATCAGGGAGGACCTGCGTTTCCTTCTAGCTAGGAGTGATGTCAGTGTTTTTACACGGCCTGGCATTTTACTTATGTGGATGATGGATAGCGAGGCGCCTCGGTTATATCGGTCGCTCCTGGGCCGATGGTTTGGTTGGTATATGACCAGTTGACGCCCCATAGGGTCGGGAAACGCAGTGTTCAGGCATTTTAATCCACTCTGTGTGGATCGACCCTGACGATCCAAGGGCCCACCTGAGTCTGAGTACCGAGGGGCGGGCTAGAGCGTCTCGAAGCGGTAAGGACGATCCCTTGTCCTGGTTCATGACGGAAATCCAATTTCCAAATACGACATCGTGCGGTTTTGATTGTATACCTATATATGGCGACATAGTGGTATGAGGGCATTAATGTTGTCTATGATTGATACTTATGATTTGAAATTGTTTTTGAAATATATAAACACTAGTAATAATATCAAATGCTTTTGTTTTATTCGTATCAAGCATATTTTGGTCATTATAAGGTAAAACTCAATCCTCCGGTTTGCGTTGCATTGTGTGATTGGAACTGAGTCTTATAATGGCTTCATTTTTATAAAAAAACATTGCGATGTTTAAAAGATTTATTTTTTTAAAGCACTGGCAATCCAATGGAGAAAACTCATTCCGCGTTAGCGGCGTGGTCATGTGATTAGCCTTATTGTAAAATATGTTAGTTGATTTCTCATACCAGTCCTATGACTGACTCGTAGTTTGTTTCACTTGCAAACTCGGGTGCCTCTATTTCTACACGCGCAACCTTGTATTCAGGTTTTAGAGGCTCTTTCTGGATAGCTGGAGCTGAAGCTGGATTCTATCATTTCTTTCTTTTTATGCTGTTCAGCTCCTATTGTACATATTATGTTTTGATTCCGCTATAGACATTTATGTAAAGCTGAACTGTATTTTGTACTAAGTATGATCCGTTATACTGTGTTTCTCTGATGATTATGTTTATCCAGTGTATTCTATTGTACATTATCTAGTGTATTTATTTATTTCTGTTCTGCTGTTATCTGTTTATGTGTTATATTCCAAAGATTACCCTTGCCACCGTAGAACGGGGTTTGGGGTCGTCACATATTGGAATTGTATTAAATAGAAATTTAATATAAAATACGAAAATAGATGCTAAGTTGATATATATAAGTTATACTAATAAAATATTCCAAAATTAGAATAGAGTTCAAGTAGAATTTTTAAATGGAAATTTGTTTAATATAAAATAAAGAAGTTAATTTATAAACAATGTTTATAAATGTAACAATGTAATTTTCATTGGATAAATTGGAAATAGATTTTTCCAAATATAAGAAATGGCATTTAAAAATTATATTTTTAAATGAGATAGAAGAGGGGATTTCTATGATAAGAAATGTCATTTTTGTATTACAAACTCTTATCCATCTCAAGATAAGAACGTTGTCGATCAAGGTTTAAGAGGTAATTAATATACCTTAATGTGAACGACTTCACTATTGTCAAGAGATGGTATTAGTTTGTATGGTAAGGGATGTTGAATTAATTGATTATTTGCTTAAAAGGAATTAATAATTGAAATTTGATTATATCGCATGATTATAAAATAATTTATCTCCAAGGAAATTGGAATTCAATTTAGAAATTGAGTGGTGAATAATTTATAATCGAGTTATGAATTTTGGATGAAGTAATTAATGATTTTGGATAAAATGTTTGCATTAAATTTGGGAAACTGGTTTTGATAGAGTTGAAATTTATTTAACAAACGAAGTTTAAATGTTTATGTTTAAATTTAATTTAAAACGAACTCGCCACGGAGTGGTTATTCGTAATTTGACGATCTGAACTTCAATTGAGTTTATAGAACTCAATGTAAATCAGAATTCAATGAAACAAGAAACGTTCAAACTTATTAAATGATAATTTTCAAACTGAAGAGAAAATTGTTAATTTTGTTTAATAGATTTTGAGTTAGATCAAAATCAAATTTCCAAAAGAACAACGGTATAATCGTTTATAAATGATAACAATTTATTTAATAAAATCAAACGATTTTAAGTAAAATTTATCTTTGTTCAAATCCGGATTTGAGTTACTAAATGAAAATGAACCTATGAAAATTGAATGGATTGACCTTGGAGATAAAAATCCGAATTTCAAATATGGAAGGGAGATGACGAATTAAAATAAAATTTAATTACTCAAGGGTATATAAGAAAATGAAACTTAACGGGGTTAAGTAAAATGGGATTTGGATTTCGATTCGAGCATGAATGTGAAAACTTGAATCAGAATTTGGAATCGAACATGGAATTGATTTTAACTTGTTTATAAACAAACATGCTTGAACACAATTGATTCAAATTAAGGGTGAAAAAAGAAGATAAGCTAATTTGAAAATAATATAATGAATTGAGGTAAAATGATTGGATCAATTTGAGATAGATAGGAAATGGGAATATGCATAGTTTAACATGTGTGGAATGAAGGGAATGAAGAATATAAAGTGAATGCGCGACAAAAAGGTACACGTTTAAATTTGATATGAGATTTTATGAGCCTATTGGGCAAACTGTTTGGCTTTTTTATTATCTTTTTGAATGGAAAGGGCCTATAGAGGCGCTGACGAAATTTTCCAAAAATTTAAGGAGTTAGTGTTGGAGAATGAATTTTTGATGACAACAACCTTATTTCAATATTAATTGATTATGAAATATATACTAACACTTTTATCTAGAATTCATATATATATATATATATATATATGTATATATACACACACATACATATGCATGATTTATATACATGAATTATTACCGAAGATTGTACAGTTTACAGATATTAGAGATTCAGAATTTGGTGATGTTTCAAGACTCATGAGTATTCAAGAGTTCAAGATAAATATTGTAATAGAGTCTAGATTATGTAAGACTCTAAATAGCACTCCAAGTTCAAATATAAATTCAAATTATGTTTTTCAATTCTTTCAAATTCTATCTTCAATCTCTATCTTCTTATTTTATTTTCTTTACTTTACTTTTGATTTCAAACTCAAGTTTTATAAGTTTTATATATTTATACTTCTATATACTTTATACTTATAGTTTTAACTCTACAATTTAATAAATATGTTTATATAGTGTATATTTATGTTTTCATATGATTTCCTACTTTATAATGTTCATTTATAACATTATGTTTTAATTCAATAATTTTCAGAATTATATATATATATATCAAAACACTTGAAAAATGCTCAAAATACAATTTTAAAACATGATATGTCGACATAAATTTATATACATGTCAACATATAACTGTCATTTTTTCAAAATTGAAAGGAAGTGTCTTTTCACTATTTGTGACGGTTCAGAAATGTTGCAACCTTTCAAATGTTATAAATAGAGGCTGATTTCGATTTTTTCATCATTCTTCTTCTCCATCTTCATCTCCTTTCTTTGCACCATTATATTTTCTTATTTTTATGATTTCTACACTTATACTCTACCGAATTCAATTCTATTTTCATAAAACTTCTTATCTTCTCACTATCTACATATTACTCTCTGAATCAAAGTGCTATTGAAGAGTTATAGGGCTGTTGTAATTGTTTGGGTTATGTAAGTAATCGGTGGTATCCCTTGTAGCCGTTAAATCAAGAAGAATAATCGGTGATATCCCTTGTAGCCGGGAAATCAAGGAGAGTAATCGGTGGTATCCCTTGTAGCCGTGAAATCAAGGAGTTATACTAGACTATTAATATAATAATAAAACTCTGCGCAGTCCAACGTTGTGTGGGAATGGACGTAGGACTAATCCGAACTAGTATAAAATTTGGTGTGTTCTTTCCTTTTCTGCATTTTATGTTTGTTTATCTTTGTGTTTGTGGTTGATTCTATTTCTGTGATTGTTTCTATGCCTATGATTGTTGTGTTTGATTCATATAGTAGATCACATAAGTTTTAGATTTTGGTTAAATTCTCCAAAAACACTATTCACCCCCTTAGTGTTAGTTTTTCCTTAACGATCCATTCCGCAATCCCTAACAGTTAGAATATTTTTAAGGAATTTTTTTAGCTAGGAATCAATGTACCAATATATACAGAATTTAAAAAGGAATTTGGGAAGTGATTTCATTAATGAAACATTAAAAAAGGCCAGTTATTGTTTGATGGATGTTTGTTTTCCTTTGATGGTTAAATTACCGGTTATCAAAGATTTTGGACATCGTTGTCAATATGGAGAGACTGATTGGATTTATTATCCGAAAACCACTCTATAAAGGCATAAGCGTTGTGAATTAGATTATGCTGAAGATAATTGAAGATGGAGTAAATGCACGGGATGTTCTGTTTACAGGATAGTGCCTTTGGTTTGTCCAGTCCTAGGACAACTTGTATGGACAAACACAAAGGTCTTACTGAGTATGCCTTACAAATCACATAAGACAATCTTTTCAAAGTATTACGTTGGTGGTGGAGGAATTCCTTTCTCTTAGTTTTTATACCCGTAATATTTTGGGAAGATCCACTAGTGATTTGATAGGTTTGATGATGTGGCTTTCGAACTGAATGGTGGCTAGATGTTCTAAAAAGTAAACGTAGCCTAAAGCCTCATCAACCAGGAAATGAAAAAAAATAGGGCAGGCAACATGACTACTTAGGTCATACCCAAGCAATGTGTATTGTCATCGATCTTGTGAAAATCCATTTATTCTTCTTTCAATTCTGTAACTTACGCGTTATGGTTGGATGCCCAACAATCGTGGGTGATAATACATTCACTACGCCATAGATGGCCTATGGAAACCCCACAGAAATGACGCAGTAGGTGCCAAAAAGTGTTGTTGTGGGCAAAAAATGATCTGTGATAACACTTTTTTGGGGTTCCCTTTTGCCGCGTGGCCTTAGAGTGAAAGACAACACATTTGCGACCCTAAGGCAACATCAGCACAGGTGTTGCCGCATGTGCTAAATTTGAAAAAATGTGGGACTCACTAAAATCTGTAACCCCGGTTTACGGAATCGCCACTAAAATCTGTACCCCGGGTTCACGGAATCCAGTTGTGGGGCCCACATGCATAAATTCGTGGCAACAATTTTGGCACCCAATGGAAACACTATAACATAGCTATGGCAACATTTAACATCACATACTGCAACATTATAACATATATATGGAAATATTACATAACATAACATCAAACTGAAATTAACAAAGAACTTTTTATTCCAAATTAACTAGCTAACACAAGTAGTACTTAGTCAACTACAAAAAAAAAAAAACATAGCCACTAAATTCAATTTTACAGACATTTCAAAAACAAACACGACAAGTCCTAAATTCATGTTTACATAAAACTAAAACAGTTTCAAAATATAGCGCAAGCCTTTAATGCGTTCAATGCCTCTACTGCATCGCGTACCTCTGGTGCCTTCATGACAAGTTCTTGAAAATCCTTATCACTGCCTCCTTCAGTTGCATACATTAGTTGCATTTCAGCACAAAATAAGAGGTATGCATGCCTCAATTGCATTTCAGCACGAACTATGGTCATAGTATAACTGAGTTTCCTTTCAGCACAAACTGAGTTTCATAACTGAATTCCATTTGCATTTCAGTATAACATAGTATACTGATCTAAACAATGTGTGAGTTACAAAAATGATCTAAACAATGTTTATACAAGTGTATACTGATCTAAACATAACTGAGTTTCATTTGCATTTGCGTTTCATTTACATAACTGAGTTACACAATAGGTGCACGATGTGGATACAAGTATACTAATATAAACAATGTGTATACAAGTGTGGCAGTGTAGCAAAAATTATGTAATCAGTAATTTAGGTTTAATGGGCAATGTGGCAAAAATTATCACTGACCTACAATGTGGCAAAAATTATCACTAATCTACAATGTGAGAAAACTTAAAATTATGCCTGAAAAACTGCCCATGCATGCTATTTCATGTTACTTCACTACTCTACATTGCTGTAATGTCCCGACTTTTCTCTAGTTTTAAAAATCATTTTTATGAGAGATTAAAATGATAATGCTAGTTTGAAATCAAACTAAAAAGAAATTTTTGAAATAAATATATATATATATATGTATATGCATATGTATGTGGAAATATTATAATATAAATACTTGATTAAATCTTAGATGTGAAAATATAAGACAAGTATATAATATTTGAATAGAATTTCATAAGAGAATGAAATACTTCATAGTGACGTTTTAACAAAGCAAAGGAATTAAAAACAAAAGGACTAGAACATGAATAAAAGAAAAGAGCTTTTGTTCATTTAAAAATAGGAAAGGA
This sequence comes from Allium sativum, assembly GCA_030737875.1. NCBI lineage: Eukaryota > Viridiplantae > Streptophyta > Magnoliopsida > Asparagales > Amaryllidaceae > Allium > Allium sativum. The sequence continues at coordinate 747,676,425 of CM060921.1, forward strand.
CTTTTTGACAAAACAACAAAAGAATGTGTGTATAACATGAAAACAAATCGGCTACAATATGAAAACACCTCCTATAAAAATATTGCTCTTTGATCATCACAAATATCAAGCAAGAAAATACAAAAGAAAGCCACTTTTATATTACATTCAAATACAAAAACATGCAAGCATTAAATGCATAGATACTTGAAATAGTAAACTAGGATTGTAGAAACATGTCCCTAAAATCCTATAATAGAATTAGCATGTGCACTTTCTTAAGCAAGAAGGAAATATCAAGCTAGAAGAAAACAAAGTAGAACAATTGTTAAATGCTATAAAATCCAAAAAGAGATCCATGCATTTAATGAAGTTAAGGAGAAACCTTCTAGAAGCCATCACCTAGGACACTCTCATTGGTTAGGATCCTTTGTAAGACAAAACTTCAATACATGTGCTCCTCAAATAATGGCCGTAGGAACTATAGAATTGAGGGGTGAGGCTAAATGTTTTTACTTTGTAAACATGTGCAGGAAATTCATTGTTAAATGCATGAGAATTCCTATAAATACCACATAAATTCCTCACTTTTCTTCACACACAAAAAAAATCTGAAATTCACACCTAAAAACTGAAGTCTTTTTCTGGATCTTGGAAAGCAATTTTGGTGAGGGAAACACTTGAAATTTTCTGAGTTTTAAAGCTTTTACTATAAACAGTTTTTATTAAGTTAAGCTGCCATATTTTGTTAATCATTGTCTATTACTGTCGACCCATAGATCATGATGTTAGATCACACTGATTTCATCACTATAGAATGACCTCTCCTGTAGTATACACCCTAGAATGGTTGTGTAAACTAGTTTGGTGATTGAACACTACTGTTAAACCTGTATTTGGGTTCTGTAATATACAGAACAAGTATAATTAACTCTGGCAATGAATAAATATGATGCTGCACCATTGATTGATGAGAATGTATGGATTTAGTACAATCTTAACACACATTCATTATCTAGATCGAAGGAAGAATCATTTAAAAGCAATATTTGTTCAAAACAGAAAACACAGTAAACCCCTCTGTAAAACAAAATCAAAGTTAAAATTCAAATGTAATAAAACCCCACTTTGATGATATGAATTGAATCACCGATGCAAATGATGATTTTTAAAATGAATTTCATTATTTCTAAGTATGTACATCACGAGAATTTTGGACATGAATTGAAATCGGTCTTGGATCAAATTCCGATCATCGGAGACGTTGGAGATCAGGCGGTTGCGAGGGAAGGAGCGTCGGGGACAGGGTGATCGGGGAAAAATACAAACAGATTTTTCTAATGTGTGGAGTTTTTGAATGAATCGAAAATAGGGTTTTTACTGTATAAATGGGTTCACCTGTTTGCGTCGGAACTGCTCACCGTCGGCGCAGAGATGGGCGTCCGATGTTGGAGGAAAAGGAGCGTCGGGGGGGTTGCGGTGTCGAGGCCAGGAGGGTTCGGCATCATATGGTCGGAGGTGCGAGCACAAGGAGGATTCTCCGATGATGCTTTCTGACGTAGGAGAGCTCGAACACTCAATTCACTATAGCATTGGAGAATCGGTGATCGGATGGGTGGACGTCGATCTGGAGGTGAAGTGCGACTTGTCGGGATAGGTGCGGTGGCTCCTCGTCGCGTCGTGGGGGTGTGCACGTGCACCACCGTGCACTGGAAGTGAAGGAGAAGTGCCAGTATTGGCATTTGCCAAATCCAGTACTTGGCATTTGCCATGCCTGGTACTTGGCATTGCCAAGTTCGGTATTTGGCATTTGTCGAATCCGGTACTTTGGCATTGCAAAGTCCGGTGTTTTATTTACAAATGAATATGACGATTGAATTTAAAATTAGTTTTAAATTTAAATTTGAAAAATAAAATAAAAATATATATAAAGAAATAAATGAATTAATTAAATAAATAAGTATTTTTATTAAGCGGAAGGCAAGTGGAAAAGTAGAAGTTGAGATCAAACCGACAAGTTCGTCGGTAGGAGTTCGATCAAGTTTTTGAAATATAGATTATACGGGAATAAATGATTTAAATTTATTATTTAAATTATTTATAAATTAAATAATCATAAAGAAAAGGGATAAAAAGGAAAGGGAAAAGTTCAAAAACATTTCCAAGCAAAATTGACAAAAGAAAGGATTATACCGTGTGCGAAGCACGGGAAATTCTAAATGATGAACAAACCACTGTCAAAACCCTATACATCTCAACTGTTTATTTACAAAGAATAATTTTAACTATTCTAAGGTAAACCAGATAAGCAAACACTGTTTGTAAAATGATAAATTATCTGAAACGGATTAATACCCATGATTTAACCGATAAACATTTATCGACTGTAAAAAGAATATTTGTACATCGTTCGAAGAGTCCGGAATGAACCATTTCACTTCGATTCGAAGTTTACGACGCATAACAGGATGCTGAAGTCAACGAGATGCAAGCGTTATTTGAAAATAAGTTTTTGGTCTGTTCAATCCCAGAACAAATCCAAATGGACGAGTGTCTAACAGCGTATGTCAGTTAGATTTTACACATTGGATTTACGTAAGTATATTACGTTGGTAGCGGAGGAATTCGTTTCTCTTAGCTTTATTACCCATAATATATTTGGGTAATCGAATGAGTTATTCTGACGGATAGGACGATGTGGCAGCCAAAGAATGTAAAGAAATAATCTGTCAGAAGAACAACGTGACTTCAAAGCTTCACAACCCGGAAGTAACAAAAGTTGGGCTAGGCAGCATGGCTAGTTGGGTCATACCCAAGCAGGGTATATTATCACCATCTAGAGGACTTCCTTATTTAACTTCTTAAATCTATTTCGCTGCTGTAGCATTCGGAAACGGTAAATCGAGCTCAACCGTAGGAGTGATAATATATTCGTCACACTCAAGCTGAATGAGTGGACGGTCATGTGTGGCCGGGTTACAAGATGTTCTTGTTGAACCCCAGTGTATCCTCTCTAGAGTACACTGATCGGTGGGTGCTCCCATACCCTGTCTGTTGGAATCCAAACTCCAATACGCGCTCTGCGACTTTTAAGATTTGTATACTATATACGTGAACGTGAGATGCAAGCGTTTCAATAGATTTTTAGTTATCTGATACAAACTATCATAATATCAAATGTTTTGATATAAAAGACTTAGATCATTTTCCAGATATTAGACATGGATGGATCTAAAGATTTCTAAAGTAAATAAATCCATCATAATGGAAAGCCCTTAACACTTATTTTCCTGTTTACATTTTACTATGTTTCCTCTCACATTCCAAATACCGAAATGATGTCATTGCTTTCTGAAACAATTTTCCAATATCTCTTTCTAACTCGTTCTTATATTTCTTTGGACAGACATCGTTACTTTTTAGAATAGGTGGATTTCAAACCAAACTGTTGCCATTTCCTAGGAAGTGCTGCTATACATAAAAATCACGCTTAATTTTGGTTAACAACGTTAATTTATCGTTACAGTTCAAAAACTTGTCATACGCTGTAATATTCTTCTTTATAACTAATCTAGACATAACAGTCACGCTTAACCCTAGTCAACAGCGTTTATTTTATCGCTATAGTTTTAAGACTTGCAATACGCTATCATATTCCCTTTATACTAATCTTGACATCTCTTTCCTTTACAAACTGATATCGTTCCTCGATAAAAATGAAGTCGTTCAAGTTGGGATATTCTATTTGCCTCTCAGACCTTGATCGACAACGTTCTTACCTTAGAACAGATATAAGTCTGTACTCTATCCCTTATTACTTATAATATACATTAAATCATATTTCTTTGTTTTATTTTGGTATATGGTTTTATAACACCATATTCATACTTTGAAATCTTCGTTGTTTATGATTATTTATTTTTAAACATTTACTCTTCACCTTTCCATTGCACAGTTCTACTTATAACTTCTTTAAACTAAAAGGTAATTAAATCTCATAAATCTTGATTAATTTATTTCTAAATTGTTTTATTAGATTAATTAAAGACCAATTAATCTAATAATCATTTTCCCAAATAACAGTTGATTAAATCAACTTCATTCCGTCAGTAAATTCGTTAACTGATTTTAATTACTTCTCAACATTAGATTAATATAATTAATCTAATAATATTTCTAAATTGTTTATCTTAAATATAATTATCCAAATATTTAATCGTCGGATAATTTCTGCTTTATAAACTTATTTAAATGTCAACAATCATTTTTATTTACTTTATAAAAACAAACTCTAAAATACTGGTTTATAATAGAACTTCTATTATAATTTAAAACTTATCTTTAATTATAAAAATATAAATTTTTACAATTATCTTCGTTGGTTTGCCTGACGGCCAATCAACTCCTTAACAAACGATGTGTTTTATGATCGACTGTTGTCACCTTCTTAATCGATATCATTTATTTATTTAATCAAAACAAATGTTGAATTTCCATTCAACATCAATATTCACATGGGTTTTACTGTCATTTGAGTTCAAACATTGCATATACACAAAACAAACATTACATATAAATATTGTGGAATCCGGTTGGATTCCTCCAACCAGTTTCCGCATTCACCGATGTTAGTCAAACAATTAACACTGATTCCATAATAGGTGATATTATAATTGGTGGAATCAGTTATCTAACCGATGATGTGTGCATATGCAACGATATATAATATTCAACCAAATTAATTATAATCTACCTAATCGACCATCACACAACGTTCAAACAATATTAAAATATAATTATAATGTTTTAAATCAGAGCAAAGTTAGTGATTTTACTCACCTTGGTGCGTTAACCGTTAAATAATGATTTGCATCAGTTGATTTTATCCTGAAATTCCAATGGCTCAGTTTGCCGTGAAATTAGTTCTCCAATGTAGATCTCGTCATTTTGATTCCAACGGATCCTGGTTTGTAATTCTCCTTCCACGTTTATTACCTCTGTCCTCCTCGACAAACATAGCTCGGTCACCGTTTTCCGATTCTTTCTTTAAAATGTTTACCAACCTTCTGCTTTTCATCCGTCCCAACTTCTATGCATCTGTGTGCACGGTGCACGTGCACCGTCGCTGCAAATGCGGATTTCGACATTACTCCCCTACAACTCGAGTCCTTCACCAACGAGCTCACACTCCGTTTTCTTCAAATGTGATGAACAGACCAGCCTGCATCAGTAGATTCAGTACTGTGTAACGTCAACCCTTTTTCTCACAAAGGTTAATTAAAATTTTCCAACCCCATTATATGATCTGCATCTCCCTCTTCACTGCGTCTCACACTCAACATGGTCATCACCACCAACCTGAACACTCCTGCCCACGCTGCAGTGCACCAGCGAAAAGAAATACAGCATGATCCCTGCCACAGCCGTACTTTCACCCTCTTCACCAAGTTCCGGAGCTCCATCTCGTTCAGTTCGTAGATCGTGTGTACATACCCCTGTGCCTTCCCACTATCCACATGCAAGCCCTCTCTCACATACGACCGATGTTGAGTGAGTGGAGATGGAAACAAAAAGTGAATAGTATTTTGGGGAGATGTTAGCTTGTGCGTTTAACTCCACAAATAGCACTGTTATATCTCTCACATTCCTTTCGGTTCGATTTCTATGTCCTAGATTTCAAAAGTTTCAATTTTATTCTTGGATTGGACTGGCTGAGCGAGTTCTAAGCCAAGATAAAGTGTGATAAAGAAACCATAACCTTGATAACGAGCCTAGATCGTAAAGCTAGAATACCCTGTGGAAAACCCGGTATTTGTACCTGTAGTTTCCTATATGCCCTAGAAGCACCAAAAGAGAGCCTTGAAACACTGGACATAGTTAGAGGATTCAAGGATATATTCGAAGAGGTCGGAAGTTTACCTCCTCATCGGGAGATAGAATTCCGAATCGATTTAATTCTAGGAGCAAGACCAATAGTTCAACCAAAAAGACGTATGGCTCCAAAGGAAGTATCGGAACTGGAGAAACAGACTCGGGATTTACCGAGTAAAGGCTTAATCCGACCAAGTTTTTCTAGTTGGGGCTCGACGGTAGTTTTTGTAGTAAAGTCTGACGGGTCGTTGCGACTGTGTGTTGACTATAGAGAATTAAACAAAGCAACCATCAAAAACAAATACCCTTTACCCCGAATCGACGATCTTTTCGATCAATTGCATGGAGCAACAGTATTCTCCCAAATGGACCTAGCAACAGGATTTCACCAATTAAGAATCGCTGAAGATAGTATTCCCTTCACAGCATTTAGAGGCCCAGACTTCTTTTATGAGTGGTTGGTTATGCCATTCGGTCTAACGAACGCACCAGCATTTTTCGTGGATTTAATGAACAGAGTCTTTAGAAAAATTCTGAACAAGTTCGTTCTAATTTTCATTCACGATATTCTGATTTATTCAAAAACTGAAGAGGAGCATCGCTATCACCTTAAGGTAGTATTAGAAACTCTGAGGAAAAATGTGTTGAAAGCCAAATTTTCAAAATGTCATTTTTGGAAGCCTGAAGTGAGATTTTTGGGACACATTGTAAAGGGGGATGGGATAACGGTAGATCCGGTGAAAGTTGAATCAGTACAACAGTGGAGACAACCTCGTACACCAACTGACGTTCGAAGTTTCCTAGGATTGGCGGGATATTACCGAAGGTTTATCAAAGATTATTCTAAGATATCGTCTCATCTGATGAAATTAAAGAAGAAAAACCAGAAGTTTGTTTGGACCCCAATGTGCGAAGAATCTTTTCAAGAGTTAAAAGATCGTTTGACCAAAGCACCAGTGTTAGCAGTTCCCGATGGAACGAGCAAATTTTAAGTTTACACTGACGCTTGTGGAACAGGATTAGGAGCCGTGTTGATGCAGAACCGTCGTGTAATTGCATATGCAAGTAGGCAATTAAAGATACACGAGAAGAATTATGCAACTCACAATTTGGAGTTATTGGCCGTTGTTTTTGCATTGAAGATATGGAGGCATTATCTTCTGGGTGGGAAATTCGAACTTTTGACAGATCATAAACCATTGAGGTACTTATTTTCCCAGAAGGATTTAAATTTGAGACAACAACGATGGTTAGAATTTCTTGCATCGTATGATTTGGATATCATTTATACACCCGGCAAAGCAAATGTAGTGGCAAACGCTTTGAGTAGAAATGCAATTTTATCCCTATTGGAAGTCACACCGACTCTCCAAGAAAGGATTATAAGCAATCAGAGAAGAGATTCCAAACAGGAGAAGATCATTCAAGGAGTCACAGATGGAAAGGAGTCTGATTTCGAGTTGGATAACGGAGGAGTGTTAAGAATTAACAACAGGTTATGTGTTCCAGATGTGGATGGATTGAGGCAGGAAGTTTTGAAAGAATGTCACGCATCAAAATTAAGTATTCATCCGGGAATTCATAAAATGAATAACGATATGAAAAGGGTATTTTGGTGGCCGGGAATGATAAAGGATATTACAACTTTCGTGAATGAATGTTTGTGTTGTCAGCAAGTCAAGGGAGATCATCAGAAGACAGCTGGACTTTTACAATCATTAGAAATACCTAACTGGAAATGGGAAATGATATCCATGGATTTTATCGATGGATTGCCCAGAACAAGAAGGTGATTTGAAGGAGTTTGGGTAATTATCGATCGACTGACAAAAAGTGCGCATTTCATTCTAGTAAAACCGACACGCACAACCGTATCTTTAGCCGAAGTTTTCATGAGAGAGATTGTACGACTACACGGCGTCCCAGCAAGCATTGTAAGCGATAGAGATCCTATCTTTACAAGTAAATTTTGGGAAGCGTTGCAAAAGACTTTGGGAAGGAAATTGAATCTCAGTACAGCTTACCATCCTCAAACGGACGGTCAGACTGAGAGAGTGAATCGAATATTGGAAGATTTGTTAAGAGCGTGTATTCTAGATTTTGGAGGATCATGGGAAGATCATCTACATTTGGTGGAATTTGCTTATAACAATAGTTACCAGGCGAGTATACAGATGGCACCGTGCGAAGCACTGTATGGAAGACCTTGTAAAGCACCTGTATGTTGGATCGAATCGGGAGACAAACTAATACTTGGACCGGACATGATCCGAGAAGCAACGGAGAAAGTAGAATTGGTGAAGTTAAGAATGAAAGAAGCCCAGGATCGACAGAAAAGCTATGCCGATCAAAGGCGAAGAGATCTTGTATTTGAGATAGGAGATCTGGTATTTGTGAAGATTTCACCGATGAAAGGAGTTGTGAGATTAGGAAAAGCCGGAAAGTTAACTCCGCGATATGTTGGACCTTTCCGAGTTCTGGAGGGAATTGGATTTCAAGCCTACAGAGTAGAATTTCCAGAGCATATGGCTGGGATTCACAACGTATTCCATGTATCTCATTTGAGGAAATGTTTGCATGATCCGTCTTTAATTCTGGAACCATCTGTTCAGCAAGAAATAGAGATTGAACCAGATTTAACAGTGATTCGACGACCATTTCGTATTATCGATGGAGAAGAAAAGCAACTTCGTAACAAAGCAGTAAATCTGCTGAAGATTCATTGGAGCAATAATCCAAAGGATTGCACGTGGGAGACCGAGAAACATATCAGGAAATTATACCCGGATTTTTCTACAGATTAGGTATGTTTTGATATTTGGATGTTTGCATGAAATGAAACTTTGGATTTCTTCATTTCTGTGGGCATTGGTATGTACATTTGTGGATTCAGTTTATTAGGACTTATGAACTCCCTTGCTATGATTTTATCATTGACGAGTTCTATTTTCTTGTTTACTTTCCAGATGGCACCACTAATGAAGAGGACCGCTAGAAAGAGACTTACATCACACCAAACCGAGAGATTACTATCCAAGCGAGCGAGAGTGGGTGATTCTGAAGATGTTAGGGAGTGGATACCGAGTGATGACGAAGGTAACCACAGGACATCGGAAGAGTCTTATGTAGGAAGGGAGGAACCCATAGAGCAAGATCCAGACCGCACGAAACCCTTAGAGGATGATGATATACTTATGATTGAGACCGGTTTTGGAGATGGAGATGATGATGGTGATGATGATAGCGACCGAGATGAGGACGAGGCAGAAGATATAGGTGTCGTGGGTGATGATGAGGAAGAGTATGAGGAGGAAGAGGAAGTTGTCCCTGAGACACCGATAGCTGATATAGGAGAGCAGCTGGCAGAGTTTGTGGACCCAGCAGTAGCGATATGGGAGAAACTGAAGCAGGCACTCGTAGAATATCACGAAGTAGGAGGATGGGTTGAGATTTTCGGAGACTTTGGTTATCCTTGGATTCAGTTGTACATGATTCCGCCCGTAGAGGTTATAGAGATCTCTGATGATGAGGAGGTGGTACCGGCTAACCCGAGGATTATGGATGTTTTTGTGCCATCGGATGGCGACGATGAGGTGGTTGAAGTAGTAAATATTTCCGATGATGAGTGGATAGTGATTGATAGTGATCCGGAGGAGTAGGGAGGAGTGTGTGACTATGTATGTTTATATTATGTAGTTATAACTTGATTTAGTCAAGTATAGCCTAGTTATGTAGTATGGTGTGTATGTCTAGTACGCTTATAAAACTGATGTATAATTAATGTACTAAGTAGTAGTGATATGAAGAATCATCTTTTGGGGAAAAATTCTTTCTATCTTTCTTACTTTAATTTCGGGGACGAAATTCCTATAAGGGGGGTGGACTGTAATGTCCCGACTTTTCTCTAGTTTTAAAAATCATTTTTATGAGAGATTAAAATGATAATGCTAGTTTGAAATCAAACTAAAAAGAATTTTTTGAAATAAATATATATATGTATACGCATATTTATGTGGAAATATTATAATATACATAATTGATTAAATCTTAGATGTGAAAATATAAGACAAGTATATAATATTTGAATAGAATTTCATAAGAGAATGAAATACTTCATAGTGACGTTTTAACAAAGCAAAGGAGTTAAAAACAAAAGGACTAGCACATAAATAAAAGAAAAGAGCTTTTGGTCATTTAAAAATAGGAAAGGACTTTTTCATAAAACATCAAAAGAATGTGTGTATAACATGAAAACAAATCGGCTACAATATGAAAACACCTCATATAAAAATATTGCTCTTTGATCATCACAAATATCAAGCAAGAAAATACAAAAGAAAGCCATTTTTATATTACATTCAGATACAAGAACATGCAAGCATTAAATGCCTAGATACTTGAAATAGTAAACTAGGATTGTAGAAACATGTCCCTAAAATCCTATAATAGAATTAGCATGTGTACTTTCTTAAGCAAGAAGGAAATATCAAGCTAGAAGAAAACAAAGTAGAACAATTGTTAAATGCTATAAAATCCAAAAAGAGATCCATGCATTTAATGAAGTTAAGGTGAAACCTTCTAGAAGCCATCACCTAGGACGCTCCCATTGGTTAGGATCCTTAGTAAGACAAAACTTCAATACATGTGCTCCTCAAATTATGGCCGTAGGAACTATAGAATTGAGGGGTGAGGCTAAATGTTTTTACTGTGTAAACATGTGCAGGAAATTCATTGTTAAATGCATGAGAATTCCTATAAATACCACACAAATTCCTCACTTTTCTTCGCACAAAAAAAATCTGAAATTCACACCTAAAAACTGAAGTCTTTTTCTGGATCTTGGAAAGCAATTTTGGTGAGTGAAACACTTGAAATTTTCTGAGTTTTTAAGCTTTTACTATAAACAGTTTTTATTAAGTTAAGCTGCCATATTTTGTTAATCACTGTCTATTACTGTCGACCCATAGATCATGATGTTAGATCACACTGATTTCATCACTATAGAATGACCTCTCCTGTAGTATACACCCTAGAATGGTTGTGTAAACTAGTTTGGTGATTGAACACTACTGTTAAACCTGCATTTTGGGTTATGTAATATACAGAACATGTATAATTAACTCTGGCAATGAATAAACATGATGTTGCACCATTGATTGATGAGAATGTATGGATTTAGTAAAATCTTAACACACTTTCATCATCTAGATCGATTGAAGAATCATTTAAAAGCAATATTTGTTCAAAACAGAAAACACAGTAAACCCCTCTGTAAAACAAAATCAAAGTTAAAATTCAAATGTGATAAAACCCCACTTTGATGATATGAATTGAATCACCGATGCAAATGATGATTTTTAAAATGAATTTCATGATTTCTACGTATGTACATCACAAGAATTTTGGACATGAACTGAAATCGGTCTTGGATCAAATTCCGATCATCAGAGACGTTGGAGGTCAGGCGGTTGCGAGGGAAGGAGCGTCGGGGACAGGGTGATCGAGGAAAAATACAAACAGTTTTTTCTAATGTGTGGATTTTTTGAATGAATCGAAATATGGTTTTTACTGTATAAATGGGTTCACCTGTTTGCGTCGGAACTGCTCACCGTCGGCTCAGAGATGGACGTCCGGTGGTGGAGGAAAAGGAGCGTCTTGGGGTTGCGGTGTCGAGGCCAGGAGGGTTCGGCGTCATATGGTCGGAGTTGCAACCACGAGGAGGATTCTCCGATGATGCTTTCTGACATAGGAGAGCTCGAACACCCAATTCACTGTAGCATCGGAGAATCGGTGATCGGATGGGTGGACGTCGATCTGGAGGTGAAGTGCGACTTGTCGGGATAGGTGCGGTGGCTCCTCATCGCGTCGTGGGGGTGTGCACGTGCGCCACCGTGCACTGGAAGTGAAGGAGAAGTGCCAGTATTGGCATTTGCCAAATCCAGTACTTGGCACTTGCCAAGCCTGGTACTTAGCATTGCCAAGTCCGGTATTAGGCATTTGCCGAATCCGGTACTTTGGCATTTCAAAGTCCGGTGTTTTGTTTACAAATGAATATGACGATTTAAATTTAAAATTAGTTTTAAATTTAAATTTGAAAAATAAAATAAAAATATATATAAAGAAATAAATGAATTAATTAAAAAAATAAGTATTTTTATTAAGTGGAAGGCAAGTGGAAAAGTAGAAGTTGAGATCAAACCGACAAGTTCGTCGGTAGGAGTTCGGTCAAGTTTTTGAAATATAGATTATACGGGAATAAATGATTTAAATTTATTATTTAAATTATTTATAAATTAAATAATCATAAAGAAAAGGGATAAAAAGGAAAGGGAAAAGTTCGAAAACATTTCCAAGCAAAAATGACAGAAGAAAGGATTATACCGTGTGCGAAGCACGGGAAATTCTAAATGATGAACAAACCACTGTCAAAACCCTATACATCTCAACTTTTTATTTTCAAAGAATAATTTTAACTATTCTAAGGTAAACCAGATAAGCAAACACTGTTTGTAAAATGATAAATTATCTGAAACGGATTAATACCCATGATTTAACCGATAAACATTTATCGACTTTAAAAAGAATATTCGTACATCGTTCGAAGAGTCCGGAATGAACCATTCCACTTCGATTCGAAGTTTACGACGCATAACAGGATGCTGAAGTCAACGAGATGCAAGCGTTATTTGAAAATAAGTTTTTGGTCTGTTCAATACCAGAAAAAATCCGAATGGACGAGTGTCTGACAGCGTATGTCAGTTAGATTTTACACATCGGATTTACGTAAGTATATTACGTTGGTAGCGGAGGAATTCGTTTCCCTTAGCTTTATTACCTGTAATATATTTGGGTAATCAAATGAGTAATTCTGACGGATAGGATGATGTGGCAGTCAAAGAATGTAAATAAATAATCTGTCAGAAGAACAACGTGACTTCAAAGCTTCACAACCCGGAAGTTACAAAAGTTGGGCTAGGCAGCATGGCTAGTTGGGTCATACCCAAGCAGGGTATATTATCACCATCTAGAGGACTTCCTTATTTAACTTCTTAAATCTATTTTGCTGCTGTAGCATTCGGAAACGGTAAATCGAGCTCAACCGTAGGAGTGATAATATATTCGTCACACTCAAGCTGAATGAGTGGACGGTATCATGTGTGGCCGGGTTATAAGATGTTCTTGTTGAACCCCAGTGTATCCTCTCTAGAGTACACTGATCGGTGGGTGCTCCCATACCCTGTCTGTTGGAATCCAAACTCCAATACGCGCTCTGCGACTTTTAAGATTTGTATACTATATACGTGAACATGAGATGCAAGCGTTTCACTAGATTTTTAGTTATCTGATACAAACTATCATAATATCAAATGTTTTGATATAAAAGACTTAGATCATTTTCCAGATATTAGACATGGATGGATCTAAAGATTTCTAAAGTAAATAAATCTGTCATAATGGAAAGCCCAAGACACTTATTTTCCTATTTACATTTTACTATGTTTCCTCACACTAGTCCCCTGACTGACCCAGAGTTTAATTTTGTGTTTCTTAAACTCTCGGGTACTCATAATATTTGTTATGAGTAGACAAGTAGGTTCAGGTAAGGCAAGTGGAACATGATGCAGAACAAGTTCAAGACCCAATAGCATATGTGTTTAATTATCTAGTTTGAGTATCTATGGTATTGTAATATGGCACTGTATAATTATGATGATTAACCATGATGACGTATTATGTACTCTAATGTATCAGACTTTGTGATGTAGTATATAAGTATTTGTGAAATTCCGCTGTGAGATTCTGATAACTTCTTACTCTTCTATTCTATAAGTTCTACCTTTTCTATCTCATCTTCTAAATTCTTTCAATAATGACACGATTTCCCAAGCATGGAAAATCGCGCCGTTACAGTTGGTATCAGAGCGAGGTTTATTTCACAGCGGAAATAAAACTGTGCATACATCAACATTCACAGCTGGTTTCGAACATCAACATTCACATGGGGTTTTTACTGTCATTTTGGTTCAAACAGTGCATACATATGAAACAAACAGTACACATGAATACTGAGGAATCTGGTCGGATTCCTCCAACTGGTTTCCGCATCCACAGATGTTAGTCAAACAATCATCATTGATTCCATACTAGGGGATATTTATAATCGACGGAATCAGTATCCAACCGGTGATGTGTACATATGCGACGATATATGATATTTAACCAATTTAATTGTAATCTACCTAATCGACCATCACACAGCATTCAACAACATTTAACGATTATTAAAATATAATTAAAATATTTTAAAATAGATCAGAGTGAGTGATTTTACTCACCTTGGCGCGTTAACCGTTAAATAACGATATGCGTCAGTGGGTTAAACGTGCGTTGATTTCATCAACTAATTCCAATAGCTCCGTTCTCCACGAAATCAGTTTCACATCTTGATTTTAACGGATCCGGTCACGTTCACTTCGTAAATCCCTTAATGTCATCTTCACCGACATCTGCTCCATTAATACTTCTCCATATAAACAGTCACCAGAAAATCAACGCAAGGGTCATCTTGTTCACCTAAATGTCATCTCCACTTTGCTAATACTCCATCTTCTACCCAGAATATATTTTGAGAAAATGTTAAGTGATTACCTTGGATCTGTGGCGTAACTCAATAGAGATGGAGTAAGTAATACTCTAGATTGAGTATGAGTGTATATATACAAGTGAACGTATTTGCATATTTATATAAAAACTGTTTTATATTGTGTTGACTGGTCAGTCAAGTGGTTTATGAATTCTGGTCGAAACAGTAATGCAAACTGGGTCGATAGGTGTTTCTAAACTCTTGAACAGAGTAATTCGATACAGTATGTTTTGAAAAGAGGGTAAATAAAATAATTTTTACCCAGAATATATTTTGCTATAAAAGAAGTATATATCTTGAGATTATTATAGTATATTGTATGTGTTGATCTTTATTATGATCGAATAAGATTTATAATTGAGTTGGTTATATAAATAACCAATCAAAATATTATATAAGCATAATATGCAAAATCAGATGAAGTGAATCTGAATTTAAAACCAGAATTGAAATAAATTTCTAGAAATTTGGAAAAGAGTTGGAAATAATGTTTGGATTAAATATATGGGAATTTTAAAATCTTGGGAGATTTGAAATTGTTTTCCAAGTGCTGTGAAAGATATTTTGAAGTAAAATTCAAATATAAGTGTTTAAATATGAGTTTTGGAAGTGATATAGTATTGAACTCACTTCTACCACTGGAAAATAATTCTGATGATGCTGGCCACATCATCTGTGTCATTTTCGAGTTTTGGATTGATGGATTACTACCAAAAGATTTTGTTTTTGAAATTGTTTTGAGAAAACGAGTTGTTAAAAGTTCAAATGCTTGAATTTCTATTATTATATGTAAATATATGATTTCAGACTAATTTGAAATAAATCCCAGGAAATTGAATTCTGAAATAAAATTTTAACTTATGGAGTTAAAATAGTAAAAAGGGAACTTAAACTAAGATAAACAAAATTTGATTGAATTTGGGACGACCCAGAATGGAAATTGTAAAAGAGAAATATTGGAGATTCGAGTTATTAAAATGAATTGATTCTTGGAAAATAAGAATCGAATTTTGAACTTGGAGATGAAGATAACTGATTTGAGAAATAAATCCGAGAATGGAATTGGAGTGAAATTGAATTTTGGCTTGGGTATAAAAGGATTACGGGTTTAATGATTAATGGATTTAAGATCAATTGGGATGCTGGAGTGTAGATTGGATTGGTAGCCAATGGAATAGGCAGAGTTAAATGTCTGACAAAAAGGTACGAATTTATGTTTTCTTTGAATATGAGATTTATGAACCTGTCTGGCAAGCCGTTTAGCTGTTTGATTTTCTTTTGGATTGGAGAAGGCCCAGAGTGGCAAGTTGTAGTAATACCGAATGAGCCATGCGAAGGAGATGCTGATGAAATTCTCCAAAAATTTAAGCCGTTAGGAAATTTTCAGAATTTCTGAGAGTATTCGTTAATAAGAAGGAATTAATATTTTAATTGGAATTAATCAGTTCAGTTGAGACTGAAATTATGAAGTAAACCAAAAAGATTTTTTTACCTGTTTATAACATAGATTGTAACATTTTCCCTATCTTAGTAATTTCAGGGACGAAATTCTTTTAAGGGGGAAGGACTGTAACGTCCCGCATTTTTAATGGTTTGAATTTTAATATTTAAATCAGTTTAAATATTGAATTCAGAATATAAGTTGATTTATATTTTAATTAAAACGAAGTTGAACGTATAAAAATATATATTAATTATAATCGAGCCCGAAATATCGCTGCATTTCGTAAATTAACGTTCTAAACTTCGACCGAGTGTACCAGACTCATTTTGAATCGGATTTCTTCGAAACGAGAAACGTTGGAATCTGTTAAACTGTATCTTTCCAACGAAAGTGGAAAATGGAGATTTCGTCGAATGGATTGCAGGATATGTCTAAATCAAATATTCAAAAGGTCGTTGTAGAATCGTATATCGACCGTAACCGTTTATTTGAAATAACTAGATATCAGATTCGAATCTGGATAAGGTTCTTTTGGGAAGTAGTGATAATTTAATTTTTAGAATTTTACTGTAATTTTTAATAAATTAAATATGCAACTTTTTATTTGGAGTATTTCGCACCCTGTATCGATATTTCGAGATTTCAAAATATGAGTCAATCAACCGATATTATTACATTTTTGGGATCGTAGCACACTGGCCATCACAATGATATTCTTATTTCTGTTGATACCGGCCTTTAAATGAATAAAATTTCTATAGCACAATGTAACATATATACCATATATTCTCTGTACATGTAACGTATGCTAAGATTAAGAATGCATTTTCCTTCATGTTGAAGGGTACAGAGTACCACGCCTATGTATGATTTAAAACCCTATACTAAACAAATGTGCAGTCAAATCAAGAATGATATAAAAATCTGAGACCATGACCTATACCGATCCTAAAAACTTCATGTCTATACACACAGTAGCGCTAGTCCATATTAAAAACAGAAGGCCATATTTTCATTTAATACAAGGACCATCAGTCCATCACTACATGTGCTTTCAAGAAGGGCGGTTTGCTTTAACATTTAAGTATGGCAATATATGTATAAATATATGGTATGACTTTTATGCAGACCAATGAAAAGCAAAAACAAAAGATATTGTATTATTTTGGGTTCCTTTGTTGCCAAGTCTCGTACCACCTACTCTTGCAAAATGCATACATCCTTTCAGTACAGTATACCTATATTTTTTTGAAAATATACACTACTCTAAACTAAAGTTGATGTCTACGAAATGAAGTTTCAGAACACACCTAAGTATTAAGGGTACACCCTACCAACCCTATTCCTTGATTATCAAGAAATCGAAAAGCTATAAATACACAGAACAAAAGCATTTTCGTTTAATCTTCTTCCCAAAGTTTCTGTCGAACCTTTCAATGGTTCTCGATAATAAATTTAAACAAATTCAAATCCCTACAATAAAAGAATTAAAACATATCTTTCTATAAATGAGCATGGAGTTTGGATCTGTCATGAAGTCTCCAAGGTGAACGAAATGGGATATATAAAGTCGAGACTCAGGGAGGGAGTGGATCATTCGGTAGTTACTACGAGCGGGAACATGGGAGTAAGCTGGATCACAAGATCTGGAGTAGCGTTCAGAGAGGAATGCACGGGTTCAAAGGGCTCAGCGTGAAGAAAGGAGCGGAGTGTTTCGGAAGTTTGAACTGCTGTTGTGTACAAGATTAAAATGGTGTAGGCAACTTTAAGGATGCTCTCATTTTGTACGTACAAAGTGGGACATGAGCATAGTAAAGGTGATGCTGAATTGGCGGTGAATTCTTACTTTGTTTTAAGCTTCTAGGAGTGTGAGTTTACGGGAATGGTGTGTGTATGAGGAGGTGACGGATGCCGGATCAGTGAAGTAATCGGCCATGAGTGTAACAGGTTCAAAGTTTTAGTGTTTGGTGAGGTAATGAGCTGTGGTTTTCATGGGTTCAGCGACATAATCTGTCGCATTGTTTTTGTGCATGATATGGCCGGGTCTCACTCGAGTTCATTAGAGAGGTAATGATGAGGAAGGAAATCGGTGGAGATGTTTGAGTCCAGGGAAACGGTTTTGACTACAGAAAGAAGGAAGTGGCACTGACGTTGTTGGACTTAAGTTAGGGAAATATATGGTGACAGCAAGCCTTTTTGTTTCCATGCATGCGGTGTTTGAAGTAGGAGTACTTTTGGGGTAGGAAAGTGAGGTTTATAAGGTAATAAGCAGTTGATTGAGAAACAGACAACTCGTGGAAGCACCGGGACGGATGAAAAGCACGGTACACAATACACAAAAAAAGGATGGGTTGTTTGATCTTGCTGAAGCTCGTGCGGTTTCTAAGTAACAGGAGAGGATGGAATACTCTGTAGCGATTTTAGTTTATGAAGTGGGTTTCAGTAGAAAACGTGAATGAGTGAAATGGCTAACGAAAATGGATTTGGGGTAAGCACAGCTCGCACCTCTGCCGGTGCTTGCCTTGAGTGAGCAGGTGGTGTGTCCGGGGCCGGTGATGGTACGAAGTGAAGAAGAGTGGGTTTTTTCAGTGAACTTAGGGCATGGTGGAGTAATGGGAGTTGCGAAGGAACTAACATACACGAAGGGTAACGACTTGCATATTAACAACAGTAGTGAGAAAACAGCATGGGTCTTCGCTTCATGAAACAGTGAAGTGGTGATGTAGTAGCTAAGTTCAACGGTAATGGAATTGTCGAGCTTGGAAGTGGATGGCAACTGGTGTAGCACCGAGAACAGAAGATAGGAAACGAGAAAAGTGTGGAGTAGCAACCGAGTGGACTGGAACTGATTCGAAACCATTGAAAGCTCGTTGGAAATTATAACGACTGATCCGGTGTACTGACACAAATCGTTATTTAACGGTTAACGCGCAAAGGTGAGTAAAATCACTAACTCTGATCTATTTTAAATATTATAATGTTGTTTGAATGCTGTGTGATGGTCGATTAGGTAGATTACAAGTAAATTGGTTGATATATATATATATATATATATATATGTGTATATATATATATATATGTGTATATATATATATATATATATGATCGTATAAATACACATCATCGGTTGGACACTGATTCCACTGATTTTAATATTCCCTAGTATAAAGTCAGTGATAATTGTTTGACTAACATCTGTGGATGCGGAAACCGGTTGGAGGAATCCGACCGAATTCCTTGATATTTATATGTACTATTTGTTTTATATGCACTGTTTGAACTTGAATTATATTTAAAACCCCGTGCGAATATTGATGTTGAACGAAAATTCAACATTTGTTTCAATAAATAAATAAACGATACCGATTATGAAAGTGGTAACAGTTGACCGTAAAACCATCGTTTTGTTAAGAAGTGATTGGCCGTCAGGCAAATCAACGAAGTTAATTATAAAAATTATAGTTTTATAATTAAAGCGAAGTTTAAATTATAATAGAAGTTCTATTATAAATTAGTATTTATAGTTCGTTTTATAAAGTAAATATAAACGATTATTTAGTTAAATAAG
Organism: Allium sativum; assembly: GCA_030737875.1. Lineage (NCBI taxonomy): Eukaryota > Viridiplantae > Streptophyta > Magnoliopsida > Asparagales > Amaryllidaceae > Allium > Allium sativum. The sequence goes on from CM060921.1 coordinate 747,695,931, forward strand.
TATGAAACTGTAATTACCTGGCAAGTAAATAATTTGGGGTAATTATTTTAAAATAAACAGTTAATGAATAGTGTTAGATTAATTATATTAATCCAATGGTAAGAAGTAGATAAAAATCAGTTAACAACGTTACTAATGGAATATAGTTAAAGCAAAGAGTAAATGTTTAATATAAATAGCCATGAACAGCAGAGATTTCGAAGTATGAATATGGGGTTATTAAACCATAGTTCAAATTAAACAAGAAAATACGGTCTGATAGATATTATAAGTAATAAGGAATTAGGATACAGACTTATATCTGTTCTAAGGTAAGAACGTTGTCGATCAAGGTCTGAGAGGTAAATAGAATACCCCAACTTGAACGGTTTCACTATTATCGAGGAAACGATATCAGTTTGTGACAGAAATAGATGTTAAGATTAGTATAAAAGGAATATGGCAGCGTATGCAAGTCTTAGAACTATAGCGATAAAAAAAACGCTGTTGATTAGGCTTAAGCGTGACTGTTATGTCAAGATTAGTTATAAAGGAGAATATTACAGCGTATGACAAGTTTGAACTATAACGATAAAATAACGCTGTTGACAAGGTGAGTGTGACTGTAATGTTGAGATTAGTTATAAAGAGAATATTACAGCGTATTGCAAGTTTGTACTATAGCGATAAATTAATGCTGTTAACAAAACTTAAGCGTGATTTTTATATATAGCAGCACTTCCTAGGAAATGAAACAGTTTGATCTGAAATCCACTTATTCTAAAAGAAATAGGTAATGGTGTTTGTCCAAAGGAAATATAAGAACAAGTTTAGAAAGAGAAATTGGAGAATCGTGTTAGAAAACGATGACAACATTTCGATGTTCGAAATGTGATTAGAATTAATCCATTAGGATTTGGAACTAGGATTCGACGATGTCGAATGTATTAAAAGTAAATTATTTTTAGGAATTATGATTCTGATAGGATAGTTAATATTTAGTATTAAACCAACAAATTAGAATAGCATATGTAATCAATATGTAGTTATAAGCTTGATATTGATTTAACAAGGAGTTGACGTAGAAATAGAGTTTATAAAGTGAAATGGGAATATAAATCAGGAAAGAGATTTCGGTAAACAAGATAATGGTATTTATTACTTGAATAATACGTTATTTGATAAAGATGCTCAGATTTCTATAATAGAAATGATATTCACATTTTAAAGTGAATAATGTTATAAAGTGAACGCTTGGCAGATTAAAATGTTTAAAATGAAATTGGAATATTTTTCCAATGAAGTTAGGATATATTATCCAAGTGTAGAAAATAAATAACGTGAAAAGAATGGAGATGTTTCGAACGTTAATAACGTATATTTTCTGGAACAATGAAAGAATAAGAGTTTATAATAACTGGAAATGTTTTCCAAGAAGTGTAAAAAGGGCTAAAACGGGATTTGAGAAATATCTGGTAAGAAATGGGAATTCGAAGAATAAAAATGAATGTTAAATAAAAAGTACCCGTGTTTGTGTGATGTCTAGTATACATTTGAAAGAATGTTTGTTTTTACTTCGATGGTTAAATAACCGACTATCGAAGTGTTTTGACCATCGTTGTCAATAAACCTCGCTCTGATACCAACTGTAACGACGCGGTTTTCTATGCCTGGGAAATTGTGTCATTAATGAAAGAATTTAGATGAGATAGAAAAGGTAGAACTTATAGAATAGAAGAGTAAGAAGTTATCAGAATCTCACAGCGCAATTTCACAAATACTTATATATTACATCACAAAGTCTGATACATCAGAGTACATAATACATCATCATGGTTCATCATCATAATTATACGGTGCCATATTACAATACCATAGATACTCAAACTGGATAATTAAACATATATGCTACTGGGTCTTGAACTTGTTCTGCATCATGTTCCACTTGCCTTACCTGAATCTACTTGTCTACTCATAATAAATATTATGAGTACCCAAGAGTTTAGAAACACAAAAATAAACTCTAGGTCAGTCGGGGGACTGGTGTGAGGAATCATAGTTATACAATGTAAACAGGGAAATAAGTGTCAAGGTTTTTCTATTTGGATGGATTCATTTACTTTAGAAATCTTTAGATCCATCCATGTCTAATATCTGGAAAATGATCTAATCTCTTTTATATCAAAACATTTGTTATTATAATAGTTCGTATCAGATAACTAAAAATTTAGTGAAACGCTTGCATCTCACGTTCACGTATATAGTATACAAGTCGTAAAAATCGCAAAGCGCGTATTGGAGTTTGGATTCCAACAGACAGGGTATGGGAGCACCCACCGATCAGTGTACTCTAGAGAGGATACACTGGGGTTCAACAAGAACATCTTGTAACCCGGCCACACATGACCGTCCACTCATTCAGCTTGAGTGTGACGAATATATTATCACTCCTACAGTTGAGCTCGATTTACCATTTCAGAATGCTACAGCAGCGAAATAGATTTCAATAATGACAGTAAGCTTTATTGATAGTGGAATCGGATGTATGAACTGAACGAGATGGAGCGTGGAAGTTTATTATATAAGTTCTCCCCAAACAGTGCATTTAACTCCACAAATGTCGTGACACCTTTTATTTAATGATAACTTCTTACTCTTCTATTCTATAAGTTCTACCTTTTCAATCTCATCTTCTAAATTCTTTCAATAATGACACGATTTCCCAAGCATGGAAACTCGCGCCGTTACAGTTGGTATCAGAGCTTAGGATTTCTGAACACCTAGGCTATAAGTTAGTTCTGAGAGAGCGTATTTTTATAAAAACCATTTAGTATAGGACGACCCTAGTTATTTATTTAGGTTATCCCTAAGGCTGTTTTCCAACGAGTATTAACTCTCAAACCGTATACTCAGGAAATTGACAATGAGTTCTCAAGAAAGGCGAGGCCGAGGAGCAAATCGGGCGACTACTACCAATGGGCACACTGTTAATCAGACCCAAGTGGATACAACTGAAGTAGTCCAAGCACCAGCGCAGCCAAACTTCGCCATGATTTGCAAGAACTACACTACTCTGGAAGGAAAAACTTTTAAGGGAACAGAATGACTGGTTGATGTCCAAGCATGGATTAGATCGTGTGAAAAGATTTTTAAGGGACTGAAACTGGTTGACGAGTACAAACGTCTGTTAGCATCATGGAATCCGGAAGGGGCTGTAGCCATCTGGTGGGATGCCCAAACTGCAAATACTCCAGAGGAGAATTTTACTTGGGCTATGTTTAAAGAAGCTTTTGAAGCCCAGTATCTGCCTGCAACTGGGAAAACCAGGATGTACCGAGACTTCATTGACCTGAAACAAGAAAGCATGACTGTCACTGAATACGAGAACAAGTTCAATGCGCTATCAAGCTTTGGACCAGAGTTGGTAAATACCTCACTAAAGAAAAACGAAATGTTCATAGCAGGATTAAAGGATAGTCTTCAAGGCCATATGATGGGGCATCTAAAAGATCCATTTGTCGAACTCGTGGATTTAGCTCTCAGGTATGAAGCCCTGGATGCTAAGAACCCAACTGTAGCAAAGGCTCTGACTGGAGAAGCAAGTGGAGGAAATTCCCAGAAAAGGAAATTTAACCCTGACTGGAAGGATAACAAGAACCAAGGAAAAGCAGTTCAACAGAAAACTGAGAATCGTTTCAAGAATGTGATGTGTCACAACTGCAAGAAGAAGGGACACATTTCCAGGTTCTGTAAACAGAAGGGCAACAAGAAACCCCAACAACATCAACCACAACAGCAGCAAAGGAAGCCTCAGCAACAACCACAGCAGCAGTAGCAAGTTCAGAGGAATGAGATGGTATTGAAGAACATCTGTTTCAACTGTCACCAACCTGGACATATGGTAAAAGACTATCCGCTGATGAAAAGGGCACCTCAGGAAAAGGTGTATGCCATCAAGAATAAACCATCTGGCTCTCATAATTTGAAGGGGAAGGGAGTGCTGGAAGGTACTTTACAATTTAAAGGAATTTAGCTTCGAGTTTTGTTTGACACTGGCACTTTGCACAGTTTTATTTCTTCTGAAACTGTAGACCAATTTAACCTTAAACCAATAATTTCCCCAAACCCAATTTGTGTATCAAATCCTATTGGGGATAAAACTGAGTTAAAAATGTGTTGTGAGGATATAGCACTGTTATATCTCTCACATTCCTTTCGATTCGATTTCTATGACCTAGATTTCAAAAGTTTCAATTTTATTCTTGGATTGGACTGGCTGAGTGAGTTCCAAGCCAAGATAAAGTGTGATAAGGAAACCATAACCTTGATAACGAGCCTAGAACATAAAGCTAGGATACCTTGTGGAAAACCCGGTATTCACACCTGTAGTTTCCTATATGCCCTAGAAGCACCAAAAGAGAGCCTTGAAACACTAAACGTAGTTAGAGGATTCAAGGATATATTCGAAGAGGTCGGAAGTTTACCTCCTCATCGGGAGATAGAATTCTGAATCGATTTATTTCCAGGAGCAAGACCAATAGTTCAACCAAAAAGACGTATGGCTCCAAAGGAAGTATCAGAACTGGAGAAACAGACTCGGGATTTACTGAGTAAAGGCTTAATCCGACCAAGTTTTTCTAGTTGGGGCTCGGCAGTAGTTTTTGTAGTAAAGTCTGACGGGTCGTTGCGACTGTGTGTTGACTATAGAGAATTAAACAAAGCAACCATCAAAAACAAATACCCTTTACCCCGAATCGACGATCTTTTCGATCAATTGCATGGAGCAACAATATTCTCCCAAATGGACCTAGCAACATGATTTCACCAATTAAGAATTGCTGAAGATAGTATTCCTTTCACAACATTTAGAGGCCCGGACTTGTTTTACGAGTGGTTGGTTATGCCATTCGGTCTAACGAACGCACCAGCATTTTTCGTGGATTTAATGAACAGAGTCTTTAGAAAAATTCTAAACAAGTTCGTTCTAATTTTCATTGATGATATTCTGATTTATTCAAAAACTGAAGAGGAGCATCGCTATCACCTTAAGGTAGTATTAGAAACTATGAGGAAAAATGTGTTGAAAGCCAAATTTTCAAAATGCCATTTTTGGAAGTCTGAAGTGAGATTTTTGGGACACATTGTAAATGGAGATGGGATATTGGTAGATCCGGTGAAAGTTGAATCGGTACAACAGTGGAGACAACCTCGTACAACAACTGACGTTCGAAGTTTCCTAGGATTGGCGGGATATTACCGAAGGTTTATCAAAGATTATTCTAAGATATCGTCTCATCTGGCGAAATTAAAGAAGAAAAACCAGAAGTTTGTTTGGACCCCGAAGTGCAGAGAATCTTTTCAAGAGTTAAAAGATCGTTTGACCAAAGCACCAGTGTTAGCAGTTCCCGATGGAACGAGCAAATTTGAAGTTTACACTGACGCTTGTGGAACTGGATTAGGAGTCGTGTTGATGCAGAAACGTCGTGTGATTGCATATGCAAGTAGGCAATTAAAGATACACGAGAAGAATTATGCAACTCACGATTTGGAGTTATTGGCCGTTGTTTTTGCATTGAAGATATGGAGGCATTATCTTCTGGGTGGGAAATTCGAACTTTTTACAGATCATAAACCATTGAGGTACTTATTTTCCCAGAAGGATTTAAATTTGAGACAACAACGATGGTTAGAATTCCTTGCATCGTATGATTTGGATATCATTTATACACCCGGCAAAGCAAATGTAGTGGCAGACGCTTTGAGTAGAAATGCAATTTTATCCCTATTGGAAGTCACACCGACTCTCCAAGAAAGGATTATAAGCAATCAGAGAAGAGATTCCAAACTGGAGAAGATCATTCAAGGACTCACGGATGGAAAGGAGTCTGATTTCGTGTTGGATAACCGAGGAGTGTTAAGAATTAACAACAGGTTATGTGTTCCAGATGTGGATGGATTGAGGCAGGAAGTTTTGAAAGAATGTCACGCATCAAAATTAAGTATTCATCCGGGAATTCATAAAATGAATAACGATATGAAAAGAGTATTCTGGTGGCCGGGAATGATGAAGGATATTACAACTTTTGTGAATGAATGTTTGTGTTGTCAACAAGTCAAGGGAGAGTATCAGAAGACGGCTGGACTGTTACGATCATTAGAAATACCTAACTGGAAATGGGAAATGATATCCATGGATTTTATCGATGGATTGCCCAGAACAAGAAGAGGATTTGAAGGAGTTTGGGTAATTGTCGATCGACTGACAAAAAGTGTGCATTTCATTCCAGTAAAACCGACACGCACAGCCGTATCTTTAGCCAAAGTTTTCATGAGAGAGATTGTACGACTACACGGAGTCCCAGCAAGCATTGTAAGCGATAGAGATCCTATCTTTACAAGTAAATTTTGGGAAGCGTTGCAAAAGACTTTGGGAACGAAATTGAATCTCAGTACAGCTTACCATCCTCAAACGGACGGTCAGACTGAGAGAGTGAACCGAATATTGGAATATTTGTTAAGAGCATGTATTCTAGATTTTGGAGGATCATGGGAAGATCATCTACATTTGGTGGAATTCGCTTATAACAATAGTTACCAGGCGAGTATACAGATGGCACCATACGAAGCACTGTATGGAAGACCTTGTAAAGCACCTGCATGTTGGATCGAATCGGGAGACAAACTAATACTTGGACCGGACATGATCCGAGAAGCAACGGAGAAAGTAGAATTGGTGAAGTTAAGAATGAAAGAAGCCCAGGATCGACAGAAAAGCTATGCCGATCAAAGGCGAAGAGATCTTGTATTTGAGATAGGAGATCTGGTATTTGTGAAGATTTCACCGATGAAAGGGGTTGTGAGATTTGGAAAAGCCGGAAAGTTAACTCCGCGATATGTTGGACCTTTCCGAGTTCTGGAGAGAATTGGATTTCAAGCCTACAGAGTAGAATTGCCAAAGCATATGGCAAGGATTCACAACGTATTCCATGTATCTCATTTGAGGAAATGTTTGCATGATCCGTCTTTAATTCTGGAACCATCTGTTCAGCAAGAAATAGAGATTGAACCAGATTTAACAGTGATTCGACGACCATTTCGTATTATCGATAGAGAAGAAAAGCAACTTCGTAACAAAGCAGTAAAAATGTTGAAGATTCAGTGGAGCAATAATCCGAAGGATTGCACGTGGGAGACCGAGAAACATATCAGGAAATTATACCCAGATTTTTCTACAGATTAGGTATGTTTTGATATTTGGATGAAATGAAACCTTGGATTTCTTCATTTCTGTGAGCATTGGTATGTACATTTGTGGATTCAGTTTATTAGGACTTATGAACTCCCTTGCTATGATTTTATCATTGACGAGTTCTATTTCCTTGTTTACTTTCCAGATGGCACCACTAATGAAGAGGACCGCTAGAAAGATACTTACATCACACCAAACCGAGAGATTACTAGCCAAGCGAGCGAGAGTGGGTGATTCTGAAGATGTTAGGGAGAGGATACCGAGTGATGACGAAGGTAACCACAGGACATCGGAAGAGTCTTATGTAGGAAGGGAGGAACCCATGGAGCAAGATGCAGACAGCACGGAACCCTCAGAGGATGATGATATACTTAAGATTGAGACCGGTTTTGGAGACGGAGATGATGATGGTGATAATGATAGCGACCAAGATGAGGACGAGGCAGAAGATATGGGTGTCGAGGGTGATGATGAGGAATAGTATGAGGAGGAAGAGGAAGTTGTCCCTGAGACACCGATAGCTGATATGGGAGAGCAGCCAACAGAGTTTGTGGACCCAGCAGTAGCGATATGGGAGAAGCTGAAGCAGGCACTCGTAGAATATCACGAAGTATGAGGATGGGTCGAGATTTTCGGAGACTTTGGTTATCCTTGGATTCAGGTGTACATGATTCCTCCCGTAGAGGTTATAGAGATCTTTGATGATGAGGTGGTACCGGCTAACCCGGGGAATATGGATGTTTTTGTGCCATCGGGTGGCGACGATGAGGTGGTTGAAGTAGTAAATATTTCCGATGATGAGTGGATAGTGATTGATAGTGATCCGGAGGAGTAGGGAGGAGTGTGTGACTATGTATGTTTATATTATGTAGTTATAACTTGATTTAGTCAAGTATAGCCTAGTTATGTAGTATGGTGTGTATGTCTAGTACGTGTATGAAACTGATGTATAATTAATGTACTAAGTAGTAGTGATATGAAGTATCATCTTTTGGGGAAAAATTCTTTCTATCTTTCTTACTTTAATTTCGGGGACGAAATTCTTATAAGGGGGGTGGACTGTAATGTCCCGACTTTTCTCTAGTTTTAAAAATCATTTTTATGAGAGATTAAAATGATAATGCTAGTTTGAAATCAAACTAAAAAGAAATTTTTGAAATAAATATATATATGTATATGCATATGTATGTGGAAATATTATAATATAAATACTTGATTAAATCTTAGAAGTGAAAATATAAGACAAGTATATAATATTTGAATAGAATTTAATAAGAGAATGAAATACTTCATAGTGACATTTTAACAAAGCAAAGGAATTAAAAACAAAAGGACTAGAAAATGAATAAAAGAAAAGAGCTTTTTTTCATTTAAAAATAGGAAAGGACTTTTTGATAAAACAACAAAAGAATGTGTGTATAACATGAAAACAAATCGGCTACAATATGAAAACACCTCATATAAAAATATTTCTCTTCGATCATCACAAATATCAAGCAAGAAAATACAAAAGAAAGCCATTTTTATATTACATTCAAATACAAGAACATGCAAGCATTAAATGCATAGATACTTGAAATAGTAAACTAGGATTGTAGAAACATGTCCCTAAAATCCTATAATAGAATTAGCATGTGCACTTTCTAAAGCAAGAAGGTAATATCAAATTAGGAGAAAACAAAGTAGAACAATTGTTAAATGCTATAAAATCCAAAAAGAGATCCATGCATTTAATGAAGTTAAGGAGAAACCTTTTAGAAGCCATCACCTAGGACACTCTCATTGGTTAGGATCCTTAGTAAGACAAAACTTCAATACATGTGCTCCTCAAATTATGGTCGTAGGAACTATAGAATTGAGGGCTGAGGCTAAATGTTTTTACTGTGTAAACATGCGCAGGAAATTCATTGTTAAATGCATGAGAATTCCTATAAATACCACACAAATTCCTCACTTTTCTTCACACAAAAAAATCTGAAATTCACACCTAAAAACTGATGTCTTTTTCTGGATCTTGGAAAGCAATTTTGGTGAGGGAAACACTTGAAATTTTCTGAGTTTTAAAGCTTTTACTGTAAACAGTTTTTGTTTAGTTAAGCTGCCATATTTTGTTAATCACTGTCTATTACTGTCGACCCATAGATCATGATGTTAGATCACACTGATTTCATCACTATAGAATGACCTCTCCTGTAGTATACACCCTAGAATGGTTGTGTAAACTAGTTTTGTGATTGAACACTACTGTTAAACCTGTATTTGGGTTCTGTAATATACAGAACATGTATAATTAACTCTGGCAATGAATAAACATGATGCTGCACCATTGATTGATGAGAATGTATGGATTTAGTACAATCTTAACACACATTCATCATCTAGATCGAAGGAAGAATCACTTAAAAGCAATATTTGTTCAAAACAGAAAACACAGTAAACTCCTCTGTAAAACAAAATCAAAGTTAAAATTCAAATGTGATAAAACCCCACTTTGATGATATGTATTGAATCACCGATGCAAATGATGATTTTTAAAATGAATTTCATGATTTCTAAGTATGTACATCACGAGAATTTTGGACATGAACTGAAATCGGTCTTGGACCAAATTCCGATTATCGGAGACGTTGGAGGTCAGGCTGTTGCGAGGGAAGGAGCGTCGTGGACAGGGTGATCGGGGAAAAATACTAACAAAATTTTCTATTGTGTGGATTTTTTGAATGAATCGAAAATAGGGTTTTTACTGTATCAATGGGTTCACCTATTTGCGTCGGAACTGCTCACCGTCGGCGCAGAGATGGACGTCCGGTGGTGGAGGAAAAGGATCGTTGGGGGAGTTGCGGTGTCGAGGCCAGGAGGGTTCGGCATCATATGGTCGGAGGTGCGAGCACGAGGAGGATTCTCCGATGATGCTTTCTGACGTAGGAGAGCTCGAACACCCAATTCACTGTAGCATCGGAGAATCGGTGATCGGATGGGTGGACGTCGATCTGGAGGTGAAGTGCGACTTGTCGGGATAGGTGTGGTGGCTCCTTATCGCGTCGTGGGGGTGTGCACGTGCGCCACCGTGCACTGGAAGTGAAGGAGAAGTGCCAGTATTGGCATTTTCCAAATCCAGTACTTGGCACTTGCCAAGCCTGGTACTTGGCATCGCCAAGTCCGGTATTTGGCATTTCTCGAATCCGGTACTTTGACATTGCAAAGTCCGGTGTTTTATTTACAAATGAATATGACGATTTGAATTTAAAATTAGTTTTAAATTTAAATTTGAAAAATAAAATAAAAATATATATAAAGAAAAAAATGAATTAATTAAATAAAGAAGTATTTTTATTAAGCGGAAGGCAAGTGGAAAAGTAGTAGTTGAGATCAAACCGACAAGTTCGTCGGTAGGAGTTCGATCAAGTTTTTGAAATATAGATTATACGGGAATAAATGATTTAAATTTATTATTTAAATTATTTATAAATTAAAAAATCATAAAGAAAAGGGATAAAAAGGAAAGGGAAAAGTTCGAAAACATTTCCAAGCAAAAATGACAAAAGAAAGGATTATACCGTGTGCGAAGCACGGGAAATTCTAAATGATGAACAAACCACTGTCAAAACCCTATATATCTCAACTGTTTATTTACGAAGAATAATTTTAACTATTCTAAGGTAAACCAGATAAGCAAACACTGTTTGTAAAATGAAAAATTATCTGAAACGGATTAATGCCCATGATTTAACCGATAAACATTTATCGACTGTAAAAAGAATATTCGTACATCGTTCGAAGAGTCCGGAATGAACCATTCCACTTCGATTCGAAGTTTACGACGCATAACAGGATGCTAAAGTCAACGAGATGCAAGCGTTATTTGAAAATAAGTTTTTGGTATGTTCAATCCCAGAACAAATCCGAATGGACGAGTGTTTGACAGCGTATGTCAGTTAGATTTTACACATCGGATTTACGTAAGTATATTACGTTAGTAGCGGAGTAATTCGTTTCTCTTAGCTTTATTACCCGTAATATATTTGGGTAATCGAATGAGTAATTCTGACGGATAGGACGATGTGGCAGTCAAAGAATGTAAAGAAATAATCTGTCAGAAGAACAACGTGACTTCAAAGCTTCACAACCCGGAAGTAACAAAAGTTGGGCTAGGCAGCATGACTAGTTGGGTTATACCCAAGCAGGGTATATTATCACCATCTAGACGACTTCCTTATTTAACTTCTTAAATCTATTTCGCTGCTGTAGCATTCGGAAACGGTAAATCAAGCTCAACCGTAGGAGTGATAAAATATTCGTCACACTCAAGCTGAATGAGTGGACGGTCATGTGTGGCCGGGTTACAAAATGTTCTTGTTGAACCCCAGTGTATCCTCTCTAAAGTACACTGTTCGGCTGGTGCTCCCATACCCTGTCTGTTGGAATCCAAACTCCAATACGCGCTCTGCGACTTTTAAGATTTGTATACTATATACGTGAACGTGAGATGCAAGCGTTTCACTAGATTTTTAGTTATCTGATACAAACTATCATAATATCAAATGTTTTGATATAAAAGACTTAGATCATTTTCCAGATATTAGACATGGATGGATCTAAAGATTTCTAAAGTAAATAAATCCGTCATAATGGAAAGCCCTTGACACTTATTTTCCTGTTTACATTTTACTATGTTTCCTCACACCAGTCCCCTGACTGACCCAGAGTTTGTTTTTGTGTTTCTTAAACTCTTGGGTACTCATAATATTTGTTATGAGTAGACAAGTAGGTTCAGGTAAGGCAAGTGGAACATGATGCAGAACAAGTTCAAGACCCAGTAGCATAAATGTTAATTATCCAGTTTGAGTATCTATGGTATTGTAATATGGCACTGCATAATTATGATGATGAACCATGATGATGTATTATGTACTCTGATGTATCAGACTTTGTGATGTAATATATAAGTATTTGTGAAATTCCACTGTGAGATTCTGATAACTTCTTACTCTTCTATTCTATAAGTTCTACCTTTTCTATCTCATCTTCTAAATTCTTTCAATAATGACACGATTTCCCAGGCATGGAAAATCGCGCCGTTACAGTTGCCATAACAACACAAAAAGAACTCCAAACATGATCCAGGACATAGCTAAAGCTTTTGCAAAGAATTTTTCTCCTTTCTCGTGTATTCCACATTCATCACAAATTAGGGCCGACTCTTCCTTCATATCTACCACAAATTCATCGGCTTTTGCCCTCTTTTGCTTTTGCTTCAACAACTTTTCTTCAATTCTCTTCTTTTCCACGAGCAACTGCGATATAGTCTTTTTTTTCATCAATTTAACAATAGTATCATCCAATTCAGAATTGTTGCTGATTTCATATGCTTCATCATGCCACATAAAATACCCGCAATCGCCATTCTGCACAAATATTAAATTCTCAAGTAAAACATCAATGAAAGATATGATAATCGACATGGAGCAACAAAAAAACCTAATTTATACTTGCCGGCCACATTGAGCAACCAAAAATTTTTTTCCCGCATTCGACCCTGCCTTCACAGTCCTCATCTTCGCAGGGATTTTTTGGTGGCAGTTCTTTCTCTCAGCCGCTGTTGACGAATTTGAAGTAGGAATTGATTGAGCGGTCATCCAACTCGATTTGAAGGAAGAATTGAAGTGATGTCACAAACTGCAAATCATTCAGTAGGCTTTCAGGAATGTATTTCATGTATATTCAGTATTTGTGTGCATAATCAAACCAAAAAATGCGTATATTTATTAGCAAGTCTTACACAAACACACACACACACACACTCTTAGGAAATCATGCGTATACTTATTAGATGGTCTTATTGAAACAGATCATGATAATACTTAAGAAATGATAATTATCATGTATATGTAAGCATCCTTATGAAACCATTTTCATAAGCCAGTGTATCATGTCTCAATCATCACAGGCAACAGCAACCTGGGAAACCCGAGCAGTTGTTTAGAACATGCAACTCATATAAGGTCGTTAGTCTAATTGTTCACAACCACACTTCACTAGGAACTAAAGTTTTGTTTTATTAAATTGATTAACAACCAAATAGCAGCTCAAAGGACATTTCAGTGAATCAACATACAACGAAACCACAAAAATGCATCACCATCTACAATTTATAGATCTTAGTTTCAACTTTTTGTTTCATTATCATGCCCAGTATTGTTGCTCTAATCTACCTTAGTTTTTAAGTTTCAAAACTCCCTTAACTAAACTAAGCTACAAATTCAGAATCAAACTTGTATTACACATATTTAGAAGCACTGTTCTAGCCAAAACAACTAGCCTCAGTTTCAGGCTTGTTTGTAGATAAAGATTCTGGATTATAGTCTGAGAGAAGGCATTCTAAAGCTCAGTTTTGCCAATATATCTCAAAGTATCTAGATTGAACACAAACTCAGTTTTTGACGTAACACACTGTTCGAAAATGAATTGTGTGAAACAAATAGGATTTTGTGTAACAAAAAATTAGGAATTTTACCTCAATAAATGCAAAGCGTAAGGGAGACAACTAACAAAATAACTAGACTGTCGCACAACAACAATTGGAATTGCGGCGGACAAAAAGGAGAAATTGTTGAGGCAGTGGATGGTAGTAAGAAGTGTAGAAGAAATGAAACAGCAACAATGAGCAAGGACGCTGATTGTCTCGAAGCCGACCAATTTGATTGTAAATGGAAATTATAAGGGAGAATTGATGGTCATTCGATTTGGAATTAGGGATCAGTGATTTTGGGAATTTGAGAATTTGGGGTAGAAACGAAATGAAAAGAGTGGCGATAGGAAGAATATAAAAGCAGAAATAGAAACAACTGAGGTGCAGATTGATGATGTGGACGGATGACTGAGATTTTGTTTAAACTAATGGTATGGATCGCTGAGGTTTATTTATTTATTTTAATATTTTTATTTAGTATATATCTATAGCCACTGCAACACAATTTGATATCTATCCTAACACACTGAAGCGTGTGTTGCAATAGACAAAAAACAACATAATAGTGGTAACATTGTAGCTAGCAACACCATGGATTTTCATTGCGATAGGCCATCTATGGCGTAGTAATTTGGTCTACTCAAGCTAAATGAGTAACCGGTCATGTGTGGCCGAGTTTCAAGATGTTCTTATTGAACCCCAGTGTATCCCCTCTAGAGTACACTGATCTGAAGATGGTCCCATACCTTGTCATAGTTGGAATCTAGTCTCCAATAAGGGCCCTGCGGTTTTTAATTTTATACTATGTTGTGGATCATGAGATGCAAGCATTCTGCTAGATGGTTATTTATTTGATTAGACATTATTATAATATCACCGAACTTTGATATCAGAAATGTTTTGGATTATAGTAAGGTAAAAACCGTCCATGCTTATGTGTAGGCTGGTCTTACTACTATTCTTTCCTTTTAAAAGGTTTTGCAAAGTTAAAAAATATGGTTGGACTTTACTCACACCAGTCCTATGACTGACCCAAATTTTATTTTGTTTTTTACCCTAAACTCTTGGATGCCCAAGTATTTACGGACAGTTAAGTGTTTTAGGCTTTTACAGATACACTTATAGGAGCTTGAAGCAGGAGGCTTCACCGTTAGTTATTTAGAGTTATTTCCGCTGTGATGTATATGTGTTGTACTCTGATATAGTATGTATATACAAATTCAGATTTGTATTTCAAAGTTATGATATATGATATATTTTATTCGTTCCGCTGTGTGATTCTGATGTTCTCTTTATTATATCTTCTTTCAATTTCATTTTCTTTACCCCTAATGACTCGTATTTCTGTGCAATTTGGGTTGGACGAGTGTTGTTTAAGTAAACTCAAATAGTAGAATTTGCGGACCATCACATATATTTTCCGCTTTACATTATTTACTTGTACTTCTATATCTTGAACTTTGATGTAAGTTGTTGTAATAGAAATGAAATGAAATGTTCTCTTGTTCTGCGTTTTGATGCGTTGTGTTCTCAAAGCAATCCGCCTTCTTGTTCGGTTCAGGCCGGCCAGAAAGTCGAGTCATTACATGGAATAAAAGTTAAAACTGCCTAATTATATACATACACACACACACACACACACACACACACACATATATATATATATATATATATATATATATATATATATATATATATAGACACACACACGCACGTGACTAAGTATTTTTGAATCTGCCTAATCTATTGTATAAACGTGGGCCAATTCATATTATAACATATTGGCGTGGACAATTAATCTATCAAATGCCTAATCTATTTTATATTTTACGTGGCCCATATATATAGAGTAGGTAAGAGAAGATCTGTGTGTAATCCTATGATTATATGTACCTAAGCATATATTGAAATTTGACTTATTACATTTCAACGTGGCCAATGTTTTTTTATCCATCATGATTTACGATTTAAAGTTTCTAATCTTTTATTTTAACATGGGCAATTTAATTATAACATGATTACGTGACCGTTTGTATTAAAACTGCAATTAGTAATTAATTTAAAAACTTAGTTAAAGTGTTATTGTTCAAATTAAAAACCATGAACGTGTAAATTTTTTAACGTATTTGTATGTTGTGAGAATTCGGCTAGATCGGGGGCGTTGGAACCGTATCGGCAAGCGCGATGTTATGAAACCGGTTTGAACAAAATTGGATGCAACTAGAAGTTTTAATTAAATTAAACGCTAGTTTAATTTAAATAAAATAAACCATTTTGGCAACAAATGGAAACCCAAGGTGAGTACAACTCACTCAATTTTATCCCACTTATATTTAATATAAGTTGGTTTTAATATTTATGTGCTATGATTATTAATTGTTTGATGGATGATAAATATTATATGTGTGTGTGTGTTTGTGTGTCTATGTGTGTGTTGACCGCGCTGATTAAATTAAACGTTAATTTAGTTTAATTTAAACCAATTGTTAATTTTAACGATTGTAACCAACAAAGGTAGCTTACCTCGTTGGTGACGTTTATAATAATATAAGCGTGTCAAGTTTAAAGATGTATGTTTGTATTTCTTTTATTTTTTGATTGATGAATATTACATTTGCGTATTGAATGAATGGTGTTATTTTGAGGTAACCTATTTGGATGCAGGGAAAAATAAGTTATAGGGTTCCAACTGGATTCCTCAAATATATTAAATATTATTTATTTTCATATTATCATTTTTATTAACTGTTCTGATTGGATGATTGATTTGGTTGTTGACCATTGACTTGGAATTCAACATTTGTTTTGTTTTAACTAATGGGCAATACTGGTTGAGTAACTGACAGTAGATAACCTAAGAATGAATCATTTAATTCATACTGATTTACCGTCAGGTAAATCGACATAAATGAAGTTATAAATTTTATTTTATAACAGAAGGTAGATTTTGAAATCTGTTGTTTTGAATGAAGTTTATTAAAAGAAATTAAATATTTATTATTTAAATTTTTAAGTAATTAGTAAATGATTTTATGAGTAAATTCTTATGTTAATAAGATTTATAAGCAAATGAGAAGAAATTAACGTAGCAGTTAAGAGATGGATTCACTCTTTTTAAGAACAATTAAATATGATTATTTAAATTAATTATATTATTAATTAATTTAAAGGAAGGACTGATTGGAATTGGTTATTTGATTAGTTTGTTTTTAATTAGTCTATTGAAATAGTTTAACGAATATATTTTTTAATTTTAATAAGAATTTAAAAAGAAATTTAATATTTATTTTTAGTAATTGAGGAAGTAAATTATTAATTTAAGTGATCACTTCTCTTAGATGAAATTCATTTAAGTAAGTATTTAAAGTTGAAATGAAATTTAGTTGAATTTTGATTAAGAGTTAAGATAAGAAATTGAAGAATTGGAACCTAATTGGAGATTGACGAAGTTGAGTGATTTTCTAAGTATTAATCTGATGTTGATTTCAGTCTTCGAAGTTGATACTTAGAGATTTATTCTCTTACTAATTTACGGCCATGGACTAACGAATGTTGAAGTATAGAAATGCATGAATGAGAAACAGGAATGTTTCCAACAAATAAAAAGGATTTGAGAATATAAAATGATATTTCCAAAGTAATGAAAATAAAAGAGGATTTTGTGAAAATATAATGATATTTTCAAAGTAAAAGGAAATGAAAAGTTGAGTTTTGGAACGGGTTTATTCTAAAGAATAAGACCTGGATATTGTTTTCAAGTAACGATGTTTTACATGAGATTTGATTGAAGCCAAAGTTGGGAATATATATACATATATGTATATATATGTATATATGATTTAATTCTAAAGTATATAAAATAGTATTTGTGAATCCTGTTATAATTAAAATAAGAATTACATACTATGTTAGAAATATTGAGATATTTAGAAGTTTAGTTAACCATTCATTAATTATTTTTAATTAAAAAGCCAAGTAAAACTGAACACTGAATCAGTGAACTTATTTTATTTTAATGGTTGTTTTATTTGATAGTTAAATAACCGACTATCAAATTTGACTTATACACTTGTTGGTACGGAAAGACCTAGATCAAATTTATATTCGAAAACCATTCCAAACCAGCAAATACATGAAGATGTTGATTGAAGATGGAGAAGCTGAAGACCGTGGATCTTCAAAAGTGGAAGGACCACTGGTCGAGTTTCTCTGGTTTGCAAACGGAGTTATTTGATCTGTGATTCTGTCGTGGTTGAGATTTGCGGATTGCAAGGACTACTCGCTATTGATCCATAGGTTGATTCTAGGATGTAGTTGGAGGATGCCTTCGGTTTGCCCTGTCCCAGGACAACTTGTATGGAAGGATGTCTAATAGAGTATTTCCAAAGGGGTCATGTATGTCGATTTCTTCAAAAGTGCCAAGTTATTGGCCAAGAAGGGCACTTCTCTTCGCTTAACAACTAGAGTATTTTTTGGACATCAATTAGTAATATTCTGGCTGTTCTGACGATGTGGCATTCAAAGTGAATGATGACCATATGTTCTTAAAAGGGAATTATAACCTCAAGCCTCTTCAACTAGGAAATGATATAAAATTGGGCAAGTTGCATGAATAAGTGGATCGCTCCCAATTACAGTGTATTGTCACCATCTAGAGAAATTTCATTTGTTCTTCTTTTCACTTTTGTATCTCCGCGGAATATATTGGGCCGAAAACCTTAGGGTGATAATATATTTGGAACATGCAAACGAAATGAATAGCCGGTCATGTTTAGCCATGGTTGCAAGAAGTTCTTGTTGTACCCTAATGTATTCTCTCTAGAGGTACACCGTCGGAAGGTGGTCCCATACCTTGCCATATTTGGAATCCATTCTCCAATAAGCGCCTATGGTTTTTAATTATATACTAGGTATGTAGAGTGTGAGATTCAAGCATTCTACTAGATGGTTATTTATTTTATTTAGACATTATTATAATATCAGAATAGATATGATTTCAAAATGTTTGGGGTTATCGTAAGGTAAAAACCGTTTGTATTCATGTGTGGATTTGGACTTATGATTATCCTTTTCTTTTGAAAAGATTTTGAATTTAAAATCATGTTGGATGTTACCCATAAACTTAGTGAGTCTTCTCGCCTTTGTTCACCAGACTGATCCGGCGTTTGTAGTGCTCGGGTCAGACCGAGTTTTACAGGTTAAGGTTATCAGATGTTTTGAAGAGACGAGCTGGAGGAGTTCAGACCTATGGTTTGTATTGTATAATTCAGTTATGTGTTGTATATGAGGACATGATGTTATAACTGTCATGATGTATCGATGTACTCTGATGATTATAAGTATTATTTCAAAGCTCTCAGCAAATATTAATTTCTATATTATATTTTGTTCCGTTGTGATGTGAGACTTTGTGTTGTGTTGGTACTTCTTCCTGTTCTTCTTCTTCTTTTTCTTCTATTCTTAACTTTCTTTCTTTCTTCTTTTATCCTCAAAGTTCTTTCTATTAATTATCTGGTGTTTTCGATACTCGAGTTTTAACAAGTAATAAGAGTTTATGTCTTATTGTTGAAATTCGGACATTGAATTCCTATGGGGTCGTTACAGGGAAACCAAACCTATGATGAAATGCAATCATATTTTATAAAGTTAACATGACAATGACAACAAGATATCATTTCTCGCCAAAATTCAGTCATAAATCTAAGTTCACAATAGGAAATTTTGTTGTCTTCTAAAGAAAAAGATGGTTTCTTTGTCAAATGAGACATTCACATTTCATTCTTTCTTAAAATATAAGAGGGCGCTGTTGCACTTTATAATTAATATGAAGCAAACTTTCATTTATCTGCATCGAAACAAAGCCTACATCTCCAAGCATAGTTCTCATGACTGTGATATGACTTAACCCGTGATGACTTAAGTTTCAAGATTTTCATGCTTCAACCACTCAAACCATTATAACCATGATTTTCTTTTTTTTAGAATTTATGCATTTATCAACAGCTTATATGCAGTAGTATTGAAATGAAAATGCTACATATATGAATCATAGGGATGATCTTAAATTTGCACAATACTATTGTAGTGCATGTTACATAACGGTGGTCGAAACAAAGCTCCCCCTCTTCCTACACAATGCGCATGCACTCATATCACTGTAACAAAAGGAATCTCTTATGTTATGTGCTTACCAACTCACATTTGTACTCTGCTCCTTCAATTTATTCCGTGATTTGAGACTTTATATTAAAACCCTCATTCCTTCATTAAAAATATACGAGACAATCCTAAACTGCACAACTACATCAATACAACTACATTGTGGACACAGTATGGTAGTGCACAATGATAGAAGTTTAATGACGATAAGCTTAATGAATTTTACACCGATATTGAAGGAACTAGCAAGAGAGAAAATTAAAGTGGTTGAATATATGGTTAATATTTTGGACGATGACAACTTTTGTAATATTTATTTATTTATTTTCTTCTAATTAATACAGATAATTAGAATGAGAGTGAATTGCTTGGTGAGAAAATAAATGAAAAGTAAAAGACCATGGTTCAACCATTTAAAATTGATAGTTAAACCGCTGGTTTTCAGGTCCAATCAAGATTCATGGACAACTGTGGTCTGATTAAGTTCAAGACCATAGTGGCCTATGTTTCACGATTATTCAAGATCGAACTGTAGTTGGGTAGGGTCATGAAAACACCGTCTCCAAGCATAATTATAAATTGTCCTCCATCATCTACACATCGAGTTGATAATACGTGGCTCTCACTACAATCACATGTGTTTTCCTTCTACCCAAATAAACAAGCTTTTTTGACAAAATTTCATGTACTTCACCCATTTTCAACTCTTTTTTGTCTCCCCAAGCCACAAGCTCACATTTTCAACAACTATATTTGATTTTTCACATAAACGGTGCTCGCGGACCGGGCTAGGTGCACTAGGGAGGGTTTTACGACTCCGGTCGGTTTCCCTCCTGAACAAATTCAATATATATATATATATGGCAATGTTCCGCTATACTACTTATTTTATACGAAAGATTCCCCCAAATTCCAGCCACACATTCCCAATTTAATATTCTTTCTTTCTCTCTTTTTCCACTACACTATATTATTTAATTCAATGATGAATATTAAAATGGGAATGTGTGGCTGGAATTCAGGGGGGAATCTCACTTGAAAACTGATGGACGAATGAGAACTTATTTTTAGCGAGTATTCAGAAGCTGAAGGGTTATCAGGTGAATAAGGGTGTCGTTATTTGCTTCGCTGATGCTTCAGCCTTGCCCGACATTTTGTTTTGTTTCTTTTTCCTCCCCCTTTTTCCCTTTGAAAAAAGTGTTATGGAGGTGGAATGGCATCCCTCCTTTCAAAAATATCCCAATATCCAACAAGAACTGCTTTGCATCCAATGATGTAACAATGTAAGGTCTATTGGTGGCCACAACAGCCATTGGATTTTGGATTTTGAAGTTTAGTACGTAAATGAGCATTATGGGTTGGAGCTAATATAGTTATCTACGAGCTTGAGTTCAGTGCATCTTCTATACATTATAAATAGTCTAATTGTCATGGTAACAATAAATTTACTATTATTAAACAATTGGCGATTTACATTAATATATATATATAATCAGTATGATGAAGGTAAATTTAGCTTTTTTTCTAAGATAAAAAGTTGGTAATATATTGCAAAACCGACAGTAACGATAACTTATCAATCAATTTACAATGCATTAATTGTAACAACCCGTTATTTTTAACAATTTAAATTCCGATTAAAATCAATATTTTTATTATGAAAATATTCTTTCATTTTTTTTTTCATAATGGGAATTTGAACTTTTGAAATGCGTACAGTGAGGTGTAGCAACTGTGAAAAATTCGTCGAAAAAGTTGAATGTTTATCGATCATGCATTTTTCAGTGCGAAGATGCGCATAACAGTTAAAAATTTATTGTTTTTATAGTCTCTCCGAATCTAGTTCGGGCAAACATGAAAAATATTTTATTCGTTGTCAGTAATCCAACAGTGGAATTTGTTTTGCGAAACTCGGACGTTTTGACATCCGTTTTCCATTCACATTTTTATCTTAAAAGGTGCCCGTAACGCCTTTTTGAACGGAGCATTCTGACACTGCAAACTATATAACGTTGTGACCGTATCGTCGCGTCGATTTGCATTATATATTCATTTGTCAGTTTCAATGTTTGTTTCACGCTAAAATTGCTAAAAAGCTTGTGAACTTCATTTTTGAAACAAAGTCATTTTAGTTCGAAGTGTCTATATTCAGATCCTGAATATTTCTCTAGTCGTTTTGGGTCTACAAAGACCGTCCTTTTATTTTGTAAACCATTCAAAAAGAAAAATATTTACTTGAAAGGCTAGTTGCATGTTATATAAAGCATGCACATTCATTTATTTGTACATTTTTAATTCTCACTTCTTTATTTCAGATGCTAATTACATCTGTTAATCCCCAAAAATCCATATGCACATTGGGTAAAGGGTATAAGGCAGGTCTTACCAGGGTCGGTCGTACATAACGCAACCGCGCTCAGCGGTATCCAAATATCAAACCCAAGGCAGGTCAAGTCTACCAGAGTGACCGGGCTATGAGAAGCGCGATTCGGAAAAGATGAAGGCCGCATATCCTGAGAACCACTCAAGCATTAAAATACGACAGGTCGCCCGCTCTGCACGAGCAAGAGCAACCTCATAGCATAACCATAACGCCAAGCGGCACAACGCAAAGGCAGCAAGAGGACGAGCGCCCTTGGTTTAAGAAGAATGGTCGCACAAGGAACAGAGGAGGATCGATCTCGGCTCTGCACTCCGCTCTTACGAAAATCTCCTAAAGCGTCTGCGCCTACACTTCAGGGCCAGCTCAGCTATTCGAGACACTCAGCAAGTCGCCCGCGCATAACACTGAATACGATATAGACAGCTGGCTACAGCTGTCCAGTGGCATGGTTGTAATTAACAGAATGAACGACCCACAGTCTGGATAAATAGATTCCAGATCATTTACCAAGAGGAGTTCACCTATAAATACATGATGGCTACCCACGTTTAAGGGGGGCTTTTTGGAAAAACCATGAAGTGCTGCAAAACTTCAGACTCAACCGCAGAACTGGCCAAGGCGTCAAGTACCATTTTAGAGTGAAGGCATCTTCTCTCTCAATCATTCATCCATCCTTCTTCTCCTTAAACTCTATTATTCTCCTGTATAATTCTCTAGATCAAAACATATAAACGAGGGTACATTGAGTAGATATAGAGATGTATGAGGTCAGAGAATCGATGTACTTTGTAATTCTTATTATAAGACAGGAATTCGTCTTCATAGTGGACGTAGGCCTCGTTAACGGCTGAACCACTCTAAATCTCGTCTCTACTTTACTTTTTCTAGCAATTTTTTACTGTTTATTGCTAACCGGACATGGTTCCATTTATTTCTTACCGAATTGGTTCCATTTTTTTACTGTTTATTGCTAACCGGAGATGTAAGAGGACTCATCAACCTCAGACCCTGGACGACCTCACAGCTCAGTGAGAGACAGGGAAGAGGCCGATGTTGGGGATCCTTAGGTCAGATCCCCACAGCGCGAAGAAGAACGTGCGACGAATCGCCCCAAAATAGCCTCCCTCAAGAAGGATGCGAGGCGCCGAAGCTTAAACCGTGGCCACGCTAACATTAGTATCGATTCTGATGGGCAAGCGGTCGACGAAAGGCGCATCACAGATTTAGTTCAGCGAGTAATGAAGGAGAAGGCGGCTCAAGAGGATGAGGAGGAATAATGGGAGTTTTCCCCCAGCAAAAATCCATTCACGGAGGAGATCCGTCAAGCAAAGTTCCCGAAGAAATTTATACCACCAACAATAGCACCATACCGCGGAGTCAGAGATCCAACTATTTTCCTGTTCAAATACGACCAGCACATGAACGGAGCTAGAGCCACTGACAAAATAAAGTGTTCATACTTTCCCGTTTGCCTGGAATATGTGGCCTCACTATGGTTCACCATACTCCTACCTAGGTGTGTCGACCACTTTGCATATCTGACGAGGAGATTTTAGGATCAATTCCGGTTGAAGGCCACCAAAGCAAGGGACGTGATGTCGCTCAGCGAGATGGAACAGTGGCCTGGAGAAACCATCAGGGCTTTCCTTACACGCTTCCGCGCTGCAGCAGCGGAGGTCGTAGATCCAGAACCTTGGTATTTGCTTGCGGCCCTAAGAGTAGCCATCGATAAGAAATCAGAATTTGGAAAGTGGATCAAGATGAAGAAACCAAAGACTCTAAAGAAGTTTTACAAGAAAGTCGAAGAGTACATGAGCGTGGAAACCAATATCCTGAATGCTCAGAAGGACGCGTGGAATAGTATTATTAAAGAAGGGAAGAATGACGAATCTTCTCAGATAATTCAGAAGGATAATTCTGGGCATAAGAGAGGGTTTGATGGAAAAGACGGTGGAGTACACAAGAAGTCAAAATTCTTCAGGCATTCAGATTTGACTCCACTGAATGAAACCCCAAAAAAAAATTCTACTCTGCCACGAAGGACTCAGGCATGTTCCCTCAGGTAAAGCCGCAAAGAATCACTGATCAACAGGCGAATTCTGGAAAGTTCTGCCGATTTCATAATCAGCCAAGACACAACAAAAACGAATTTCGACACTTGAGAAATTTGATTGAGGAGCTTATCCGGAAAAATTAACTACAACAATATGTTAAGAGTCCACAAAACACATCAGAAAGCCAGCGGCAAGGTAAGGTTGCTGATCAGGCCAGGTCGCGCTAGATAACCCGGGCGCCCGATGACTTACGACCGGTCATTAACTAATTGCCACTGGGCACGATCCAACATCCATAGCAGGAATGCGCAACCGTCCTTCTCTTTATTTTAATATTTTTGTATTTTGTCTTTCCCAATTATATCTCTAGGAAGTAATATGTGATTCCCCCCTTTTTGTCATATTATTTTAAGTAAAAGCTCTACACGATGAAATACATTTGCTCATGGATTATAATCTCATAAATTGTTTACAAGCTAATGTCAAAATTGGTCTCTAATGTAGAGAAAGTCGTGCATCGAGCATCAAGGGCATTGGTCAAAAAAGGCAGGGTAATCAAGCCTGTCGTCCTGCAGAACTTAAAAGGAAAGGACCATTTCAAAACAATTCACGAAGAGCACACCGACATCTGGAGGCTGCGCTCTTTCCTTTCTTTTCTTAACGAAAGAAGGAAAAAACCTAGGCTGGATAACACCAGTCCTAGGATCGAAAAGTCCCATAAACATGCTGGAAGGAACAACACAAAACAAAACCCAATCGAAAGGAAGGTGGCCATCCTTGTTCTTTGTTGTTAACCAAGTCAAACAAAGCCAAGTATGGACTACAACAGCAGAAATCCTAGCCGAAAGGGGGTATCAGAAATCCTAGACATTTTGGGGTATCCAATCTAGGTCTCTATTTGATCATAACGTGCCGGATCAAACAAGATCGAAATTGGGTCGAAAATTG
Organism: Allium sativum; assembly: GCA_030737875.1. Lineage (NCBI taxonomy): Eukaryota > Viridiplantae > Streptophyta > Magnoliopsida > Asparagales > Amaryllidaceae > Allium > Allium sativum. The sequence goes on from CM060921.1 coordinate 747,721,172, forward strand.
AAACCCATGTCCTCCCATAGGGGCACGTATCCAAAACCAGTCACCGAAGGGCTCGGGTCACTGAGTTAGTGAGATATGGGATTGGATACATAAAAAATATATACCTTAATTGAAAATATAGAGTACGTTTAATGTTCAAGAACTAATAAAAACATGAACATATGCATAACAAAAACTAAACACCTCAAAGAAGGGGCTAAAATGAAAATACGATGTTCTAAGTTCAAAGCAAATCAACAATATTGAACGACGTACGGCGCAAAAGCGTTATCATCGTGCAACTGATAAAAGCGCAATACAATGCAAAAGAATAAATTACGATAAGTTATAACACTTCAACGATAAAGCATAACAACAACATGGTCATGAAGTTGGAACTTTAAAAAATACAAAACAACAGCATATCAGATGACAATTTTTTCAGGGACATCATGGCCATCAACCAAACGAACCTCGTAAGTACCTTGATTAGCAACGGGAAGTTCAGCCAGGGGAATCGCTTCTCCCAAAGCCTCATCTCCCGTAGGGCTAGAGGCATGAACGGGAGCAAAATTCCGGACTTCTGTTCCAAAGGATCCAGCTCGTTCATCAACCAACATTCTCCTGCCTTCTTCCAAAGCGTCACGATCTTTTGTCTCAAGGAGGGCTTCTTGAAGAGCGCTATCTTCCTTACCTTTCGAGTACTTGAGCACCTCCTCCCATACAAGGGCTAATGTACGGGGAAAATCTTTGTTCAAATAACTCAAGCTTCCGCGGGTCATAACGCTGAGGGTGTAAAATCGAGATAGGGTCTCTTCAGCTTTATTTTCGGCCCGCTCAAGATCACTAGTTAGCCTTGATTTATCTCCTTCTAAAGCTTCCAGGGTCCCATTATGAAAGGCAAGTCTACTTTCAAGCATCGCTTTCTCCCGCTGACAAGAAACCACATCATGTCGTGTAGAAGTTAATTGAGATTCAGCTAGCTTACGGCCGGACTGAGCTTTATCAAGTTGTCTTTTGGCGGCTTCAATCTCTTCCTGAAGTCTTCTGTTGTCAGCCTCTAAGCTACTCATCTTGCTGTTCCCATCCTTAAAGAATACCATCTCGGCCGCTTGACTTTCAATCACACGACATAATTCAATTTTATCGTTCTCTAGAAGCTCAATGCGCTCAAGATGCTGAGTATTCAACTTCTGAAGTTTAAAGCAAAGTTTATCCCAAGACTCAAGTCACTTTTTGGAAGTATGTTTGGCTTCATCCAGCTGAACTTCAAGCTGACCCATGACAATAGCAAGTTGGGAGGTCACATAGTTTCTTATGGCGCTCAAATCGCCAACAACGTTCTGATCATCATATGGAAACAGATCTATGTCGAGGTCCACTCCCCTCAGGTCCCAATCTCCGAACCCGTCCTTCAACTCATGGTTACCAGGGGAAACTATGTAGGGAGGTCTGTCACGAATCGCCTGGATCTGGCGAAGAAAAGGTGAGTCCGAAGTAGGGGATCTAATCAACGACTTTGCAGGAGTCAAGGAACTGGGTATGGGAATTCAGCCGGTACAGAAGACCCGTCGAACCCAGCTTGTTTATCGTCATCTCCTCTCTTCTTGGTATCCAGGTTTTCTCCTCCAGATACCCGAGAATGATCGTGCTTCTTCTTCTTTATCACACTCACCAGTGGTACTTCATGAGCATCTTGGGTTGAAAGGTCTTAAGATGGACGAGAGCGCTTGAGACAATGGGAAAGAATAGATTGCAAGATACTCCGTGGATCAACAAGACCAGATTGCTGAGAGAAACTTTCCAATAGGGGTGACTTCATTCCTGGATCTAGGAAAGAAATGAAAATATAAGCACTGTGGTTGTGTGAAGATGAGAAAAGAAGCCAGAAAGAGGGTACATCAGAAAGAAAAACATAAAAACAACGTGCCAAAGCGGTTAAATGCTTTTTGGGATATCACTTTGACCCAAAAGCATGGGGATTTTACCCAAAAAAGTCCTCACGATCAAAAAGTTTTGAAATATGAACGTCCAGATAGCAATTTTACCTTGAGCAGGCTCTCCAGCCAAGTCGGAAGGATCAAGTCCTTTTGAGACTTCCGAACCATCTTCTCCTTGGTCTTCTTTATAAGAGGCCTCTCCGCTTCCCAGATTTTCAACAGAAGCTCCCACAATTTCATCAAGCCGCTCCGCTTCCCAAACCTATCATCGGGCGGCTCCTCCAGGCAAAGATCCATCTTCCTAGCACAAAGCTACCGAAGTCTTAGAGCCTTTTCTCTTTGGGCGCCCGGATACAACATTTTTGGCAGGGATCGCTCTGCTACTTAAAGTTGCTTCGCTGCTTCCCATGATGCTAGAACACCCTTCTGCCGAAGATTTTTTGGTAGGGGATTTGCTGATGGCTTTCTTTTTTCCAGAAGCATCCACCGGGAGGGTGCGCGGAGATGAAAGCAAGTTGTATTGCCTCTGGAACTCTTCGCTAATCAAAAATTTCATGTTCCTTTGCTCCTCATTAACGACTAATAACGAGTTGCATAGATCCTGGTCAAAAGGTATGCTCTGATTAGGAAGCACTACAATACACCCAAAAGACTTTTAGAAAAACAAAACGCCAAGAAAGAAAGAGCAAGATGGAATTCATGGAATAAAGACACTCGCCGACCGCCTTCCAGAGGCCGCAGAAGTTATCGGGGCATCGAACAAAGATGTATTGACTGGGAAATCCTCGCATGTTGTCCTCTAAACCAGTGATTATTTTCAGACCCTGGCTTTCAATGAAGACAAATAATGGGCGTTGGCCTCTTGTCCTAAAAGCATACAATGAGCGTATATCCGTAGTAGATGGAGCCTGACGTTTCTCCCTCATAAAAAGGACATAAAGACTTGTCAAAATCGCGTAACCATTGGGGTGTAACTAGTACGGGGCGATGGCCAAATTCCTAAGAATCATCTCTATGTAAGGGTTAAAGGGAGGAACTGCTCCACTTTTCAACATACCACAGGTAACAGCAACAAATCCTTTAGGGCGGTTGTCAGCGAACTCCTTTCCTGTAGGCAGCCTAGCCTCTTCCTTTTCCGAAATCCCAAATTGCTTGCACAACTGACGAAAAGAACTAAGCAAAAGTTCCGTCGAGGGCCTCTCAGTGGGTGCTTCAGAAAGCGCATGAGGTTGTGGAAATTCTTGGGCAGCACCCATCGAAGAAACAACATGGGGTACAAACGTAACCTAGTCAGAACTCTCTTCTCGATCCAACCTTCCGTCTTGGTCCGACATAAATGGCTCCCTGAAATTACGATTTTTTTTTTAAAAAACCCTACTTTCAATCCCAGGGTCGTGCGACCAAATTCATGCTCCAAAAAGTGGGTTAAAATAAAATCAAGGGAGGAATTTTCTTACTGGCAAATAAGCAGTTTCAAACTCAGGCGAGCAGCCCAACTGAATCGATCTTAAGATTACAGAAACCTTGATGACGATGCCACATACAAGTGCAAACTGGAACAATAAAAGGACTTTGGTCTTTAGAAATAGCAAAGGGAATCCCGGTGGTAAAGAAATCCGCTCAAAACGATGCCACCATTAAAGCTTGCTTCTGAGAAGTGTGTAACAAAATAATACATATAAGGTAGTCCGAAGGGCTGGCAAACCAAAGTAGTATTTTCATCCGGTCGCTCAATGGACCAACGGTCAAATCAAAGAGCCCAGCATTCAAATGAGTGAGGAAACGCCCAAAACAAATACGTGGGAAAACCAATCAAAAACGAACAGGAAAGAGGAAACAAGGAAGATTAAAAGGCATACATCCGGAAGTTCTCGCCACATCGGCTTAGTCCCTGACTATACGAAAGTGTCTCATCAAGTTCCATCTGGCATCCCGAAGCTCGACTATTCGCACATTAATCAAAAGACGTATCGAGTCTCTCACTCACCAGAAAAGACCATACCAATTCACAATGACGAGGTAATTTTAATATTTGGCACGAATGACTCCCCGCAAGTCAGAACAAAATCATCAACCAATGTGCGATCAAATATGTAGAAGCCAGTAATTCCATATCGAAAAGAAATCACAGGCTTCGAGGGGCAAGTGTTAATCCCTAAAAATCCAAATGCACATTGGGTAAAGGGTACAAGGCGGGTCTTACCAGGGTCAGTCGTACATAACGCAACCGAGCTCAGCGGGATCCAAATATCAAACCCAAGGCAGGTCAAGTCTACCAGTGCGACCGGGCTATGAGAAGCGCGATTCGGAAAAGATGAAGGCCGCACATCCTGAGAACCACTCAAGCACTAAAATAAGACAGGTCGCCCGTTCTGCACGGCAAGAGCAACCTCATAGCATAACCATAACGCCAAGCGGCACCACGCAAAGTCAGCAAGAGGACAAGCGCCCATGGTTCAAGAAGAATGGTCGCACAAGGAACAGAGGAAGTTCGATCTTGGCTCCGCACTCCGCTCTTACGAAAATCTCCCAAAGCATCCACGCCCACACTTCAGGACCCGCTCAGCTATTCGAGACACTCAGCCAGTTGCCCGCACATAACACTGAATACGATATAGATAGCTGGCTACAGCTGTTTAGTGGCATAGTTGTAATTAGCAGAATGAAAGACCCACAGTCCGGATAAACAGATTCCTGATCATTTACCAAGAGGAGTTCACCAATAAATACACGATGGCTACCCACGTTTAAGGGGGGGGGGCTTTTTGGAAAAACCTTGAAGTGCTGCAAAACTTCAGACTCAACCGTAGATCTGGCCATGGCGTCAAGTACCATTTTAGAGTGAAGGCATCTTCTCTCTCAATCATTCATCCATCCTTCTTCTCCTCAAACTCTATTATTCTCCTGTATAATTCTCTAGATCGAAACATATAAACGAGTGTATATTGAGTAGATATAGAGATGTATGAGGTCAGAGAATTGATGTACTTTGTAATTCTTATTATAAGATAGGAAATCGCTTTCATAGTGGACGTAGGCCTTGTTAACGGCTGAACCACTCTAAATCTCGTCTCTACTTTACTTTTTCTCGCATTTTTTACTGTTTATTGTTAACCGGACACGGTTCCATTTACTTCTTATCGAATTGGTGAAGTACAGTTTAGTACCTTGGGCGCGCGAGATAACCCGGGCGCCCGAAGACTTACGACCAGTCATTGACTAATTGCCACTGGACATGGTCTAACATCCATAGCAAGAATGCGCGACCGTCCTTCTCTTTATTTTACTATTTCTGTATTTTGTCTTTCCCAATTGTATCTCTAGGAAGTAATCTGTGATTCCCCCCTCTTTTTGTCTTATTATGTTAAGTAAAAGCTCTACACGATGAAAGACATTCGCTCACGGATTATAATCTCATAAATTGTTTACAAGCTAATGTCAAAATTGGTCTCTGATGTAGGGATAGTCGTGCATCGAGCATCAAGAGCATTGGTAAGAAAAGGCGTGGAAATCAAGCCTGTCGTCCTGTAGAACATAAAAGGAAAGGACCATTCCAAAACAATTCACGAAGAGCACACGAACATCTGGAGGCTGCGCTCTTTCCTTTCTTTTCTTAAAGGAAATAGAAAAAAACCTCGGCTGGATAACACCAGTCCTAGGATCAAAAAGTCCCATAAACATGCTGGAAGGACCAGCACAAAAAAAACCCGATTGAAAGTAAGGTGGCCATCCTTGTTCTTTGTTGTTAACCAAGTCAAACAAAGCCAAGGATGGACTACAATAGCAGAAATCCTAGACGAAAGGGGGTATCAGAAATCCTAGCCATTTGGGGGTATCCAATCTAGGTTTCTATTTGATCATAACGTGCCGGATCAAATAAGATCGAAATTGGGTTGAAAATTGTAACCCAAGTCCTCCCATGGGGGCACGTATCCAAAACTAGTCTCTGAAGGGCTCAGGTCACTGAGTTAGTGAGATATGGGATTGGATACATAAAAAATATATACCTTAATTGAACATATAGAGTACGTTTAATCATGTTTTCAAAGGACTTGGGACTCCAAGTCAATAGGGAACGAGATTAAATGTACAATGAGATTAAATGTACAACAAACTGTCTACGCCTTATAAGGGCACTTATCCAAAAATGAAATTCAAAAGTTTGAGCTATCAGACCAAATAAAAACACGAATATATGCATAACAAGAACTAAACCCCTCAAAGAAGGGGCTAAAATGAAAATACGATGTTCTAAGTTCAAAGCAAATCACCAATATTGAACGACGTACGACGTAAAAGCGTAATCATCATGTGACCGATAAAAGCGCAAACAACGCAAAAGAATAAATTACGATAAGTTATAAAATTTCAACGATAACGCATAACAAAAACTTGGTCATGAAGTTAGAACTTTAAAAAAATACAAAACAACAACATATCATATGACAATTTTTTCAGGGACATCATGGCCACCAACCAAACGAACCTCGGAAGTACCTTGATCGGCAATGGGAAGTTCAGTCAGGGGAATCGCTTCTCCGAAAGCCTCATCTCCCATAGGACTAGGGGCACGAACGGGAGCAACATTCCGGACTTCTGTTCCAAATGATCGAGCTCGTTGATCAACCAACATTCTCCTGCCTTCTTCTAAAGCGTCACGATCTTTAGCCTCAAGGAGGGCTTCTTGAAGAGCGCTATCTTCCTTACCTTTGGAGTACTTGAGCACCTCCTCCCATACAAGGGCTAATGTACGGGGAAAATATTTGTTTAAATAACTCAAGCTTTTGCGGGTCATAATGCTGAGGGTGTAAAATCGAAATAGGGTCTCTTCAGCTTTATTTTGGGCCCGCTCAAGATCACCAGTTAGCCTTGCTTTATCTCCTTCTAAAGCTTCCAGGGTCTCATTTTGAAACGCAAGTCTACTTTCAAGCATCACTTTCTCCCACCGACAAGAAACCGCGTCCTGTCTTGCAGAAGTTAATTGAGATTCAGCTAGCTCACGGCCGGATTGAGCTTCATCAAGTTGTCTTTTGGCGGCTTCAATCTCTTTCTGAAGTCTTCTGTTGTCAGCCACTAAGCTACTCGTCTTGCTGTTCCCATCCTTAAAGAATGCAATCTCGGTCGCTTGACTTTTAATCACAAGGCATAATTCGATTTTATCATTCTCAAGATGCTCAATGCGCTCAAGATACTGAGTATTCAACTTTTGAAGTTCAAAGAAAACTTTATTCGAAGACTTAAGTCGCTTTTTGGAAGTACGTTTGGCTTCATCCAGTTGAAATTCAAGCTGACCCATGACAATAGCAAGCTAGGAGGTCACATAGTTTTTTACGGCGCTCAACTCCCCAACAACTTTCTGATCATCATGTGGAAACAGATCTATGTCGAGGTCCACTCCCCTCAGGTCCCAATCTACGAACTTGTCCTTCAACTCAGGGTTACCAGGGGCAACTCTGTAGGGAGGTCTGCCACGAATCGCCTGGATCTGGCGAAGAACAAGCGAGTCCGAAGTCGGGGATCTAATCAACGACTTCGCAGGATTCAAGGAATTGGGGCATGGGAATTCAGCCGGTACAGAAGACCCGTCGGACCCAACTTGTTTATCGTTATCTCCTCTCTTCTTGGTATCCTAGTTTTCTCCTCCAGATACCCGAGAATGATCATGCTTCTTCTTCTTTATCAAACTCGCCAACAGTACTTCAAAAGCATCTTGGGTTGGAAGGTCTGAAGATGGACGAGAGCGCCTGAGACAATGGGAAAGACTAGATTGCAAGATACTCCGTTGATCAACAAGAGCAGATTGTTGAGAGAAACTTTCCGATAGGGGTGACTTCATTCCTGGATCTAGGAAAGAAAAGAAAATATAAGCACTGTGGTTGTGTGAAGATGAGAAAAGAAGCCAGAAAGAGGGTTCAACAAAAAGAAAAACCTAAAAACAGCGTGCCAAAGCAATTAAATGCTTTTTGGGATATCACTTTGACCCAAAAGCAAGGGGACTTTACCCAAAAAAGTCCTCACAATCAAAAAGTTTTGAAATATGAATATCCAGATAGCAATTTTACCTTGAGCAAGCTCTCCAGCCAAGTCGGGAGGGTCAAGTCCTTTCGAGGCTTCCGAACCATCTTCTCCTTGGTCCTCTTTAGAATAGGCCTCTCCGCTTCCCAGATTTTCTACCGAAGCTTCCACAATGACATCAAGCCGCTCCGCTTCCCGAACCTGTCCTCGGGCGGCTCCCTCTGGCAAAGATCCATCTTCCTCGCACAAAGCTACCAAAGTCTTAAAGCCTTTGCGCTTTAGGCGCCCGGATATAATTTTTTTGGCAGGGATCACTCTGCTACTTGAAGTTGCCTTGCTGCTCCCCATGACGCTAGAACACCTGTCTGCCGAAGATTTTTTGTAGGGGATTTGCTGATGGATTTCTTTTTGCCAAAAGCGTCAACCGGAAGGGTGCGCGGAGATGAAAGCAAGTTGTATTACCTCAGGAACTCTTCGTTAATCAAAATTTTCCTGTTTCTTTGCTCCTCATTAACGGCTAATAACGAGTTACATAGATCCTGGTCAAAAGGTATGCTCTGATTGGGAAGCTCTACAATACACCCAAAGGACTATTAGAAAAACAAAAGACCAAGAAAGAAAGAGAAAACTGGAACTCATGGAACAAAGACACTCACCGACTTCCTTCCAGAGGCCGTGGAAGTTATTGAGGCATCAGACAAAGATGTATTGACTGGGAAATCCTCGCATGTTGTCCTCTAAACTAGTGATTATTTTCGAACCCCGCCTTTCCATGAAGACAAATAAGGGGCGCTGGCCTCTTGTCCTAAAAGCATACAATGAGCGTATATCCGTAAACAATGGAGCCCGCCGTTTCTCCCTCGACATAAAGACTTGTCAAAATCGCCTAACCATTGGGGTGTAACTGGTACGGGGCGATGGCCAAATTCTGAAGTATCATCTCTATGTAAGGGTTAAAGGGAGGAATTGCTCCACTTTTCAACATACCACGGGTAACAGCAAAAAATCCTTCAGGGGGGTTGTCAGCGAACTCCTTTCCTGTAGGCAGCCTGGCCTCTTCCTTTTCCGAAATCCCAAATTGCTTGCACAACTGACGGAACGAACTAAGAGAAAGTTCCGTCGAGGGCCTCTCACAGGGTGCTTCAGAAAGCGCATGAGGTTGTGGAAATTCTTGGGCAGCACCCATCGAAGAAACAACATGGGTTGCAGACGTAACCTGGTCAGAACTCTCTTCTCAATCCAACCTTCAGTCCTGGTCCAACATAAATGGCTCCCGGAAATTATGATTTTTTTTTTTTAAAAAAAAAAACCCTACTTTAAACCCCAGGGTCGTGGGACCAAATTCATGCTCCAAAAAGTGGGTTAAAATAAAATCAAGGGAGGAATTTGCTTACAGACAAATAAGCTGTTTCAAACTCAGGTGAGCAACCCAACTGAATCGATCTTAAGATTTCAGAAACCTTGATGATGACGCCACACACGAGTGCAAACTAGAACGATAAAAGGACTTTGATCTTCAGAAAAGGCAAAGGAAATCCTAGTGGTAAAGAAAACCACTCAAAACGATGCCGCCTTTAAAGCTTTCTTTTGAGAAGTGTGTAACAAAATAATACATAGAAGACAGACCGAAGGGCTGGCAAACCAAAGTAGTATTTTCATCCGATCGCTCAACGGCCCAACGGTCAAATCAAAGAGCCCAGCATTCAAATGAGTGAGGAATCGCCCAAAACAAATACGTAGGAAAACCAATCAAAAAGGAATAGGAAAGAGGAAATAAGGAAGATTAAAAGGCATACATCCGGAAGTTCTCGCCGCGTCAGCTTAGTGCCCGACTATACGAAAGTGTCTCATCAAGTCCCATCTGGCATCCCGAAGCTCGACTATTGAAACAATAATCAAAAGACGTATCAAATCTCTCACTCACCAGAAAAGAGCATACCAATTCACAACGACAAGGTAATTTTAATATTTGGCACGAACGACCCCCGCAAGTCAGAAAAAATCATCAACCAATGTCCGATCAAATATGTCGAAGCCAGTTATTTCATATCGAAAAGAAATCACAGGCTTCGAGGGGCAAGTGTTAATCCCTAAAAATCCATACGCACATTGGGTAAAGGGTACAAGGTGGGTCTTACCAGGGTCGGTTGTACATAACGCAACTGCGCTCAACGGGATCCAAATATCAAACCCAAGGCATGTCAAGTCTACTTGTGTGACCGGGCTATGAGAAGCGCGATTCGGCAAATATGAAGGTCGCATATCCTGAGAACCACTCAAGCACTAAAATAAGACAGGTCGCCCGTTCTGCACGAGCAAGAGCAACCTTATATCATAACCATAACGCTAAGCAGCACCACACAAAGGCAGCAAGAGGACGAGCGCCCTTGGTTCAAAAAGAACGGCCGCACAAGGAACAGAGGAGGATCGATCTCGGCTCCGCACTCCACTTTTACGAAAATCTCCGAAAGCATCCGCGCCCGCACTTCAGGACCTGCTCAGCTATTCGAGACACTCAGCAAGTCACCTGCGCATAACACTGAATACGATATTGACAGCTGGCTACAGCTGTCCAGTGGCATGGTTGTAATTAGCAGAATGAACGATCCACAGTCTGGATAAACATATTCCTGATCATTTACCAAGAGGAGTTCACCTATAAATACATGATGGCTACCCACGTTTAAGGGGGGCTTTTTGGAAAAACCACGAAGTGCTGCAAAACTTCAGACTCAACCGCAGATCTGGCCATGGCGTCAAGTACCATTTTAGAGTGAAGGCATCTTCTCTCTCAATCATTCATCCATCCTTCTTCTCCTCAAACTCTATTATTCTCCTGTATAATTCTCTAGATCAAAACATATAAACGGGGGTATATTTAGTAGATATAGAGATGTATGAGGTCAGAGAATTGATGTACTTTTTAATTCTTATTATAAGACAGGAAATCGTCTTCATAGTGGATGTAGGCCTCGTTAACGGCTAAACCACTCTAAATCTCGTCTCTACTTTACTTTTTCTCGCATTTTTTTACTGTTTATTGCTAACCGGACACAGTTCCATTTATTTCTTACTGAATTGGTGAAGTACAGTTTAATGCCTTGGGTGTTTAGACCATTTTGGTTGTAAACAACATCCTTTCCAGCTCTCTTCATGTACATGCGTTTCAAAAGGGCAAGGTCAAAATGGCGGGTCGTTTACATTACTATAAAAATAATATGTCATTTTATAGATCATTTGTAGCAAAAGAAAAAGGATTTAATTTGATTAAGTAATTCTGTTCAAATGACATTGAAAAAAATATTTTCCTTTTTAGTGATAACTTTATCCTGTAACACGATAAAATGTTAAATAAGACATCTTTACAGTTCGAATATATATATATATATATATATAAAAAAAATTATTAATTTTCTAGATAAAAATTATTTTATCACTACTACCTAAAAGTGGTTGTGATCCCTGGTAGGGATAGTAATTCAGCGTCAAACTGAATTCATCTTCTTGTGTAGACATTTTTTGCATGTAAAACTAAAACTCCTTGTTTCCAGTACATTAAAGTTCAACTATTTCACATACTTCGCATTATTAATTTTTCGAAACTCTAGTACATTTTGATTAGCAAACCGCGTATTTAGTGTGTTTGTCTATTTTTGCAATATTCTATACAACAGATGAAAATTTTCATCATTTGATTATATGCACCATGTTTTAATAAAATTGTAAACCAAAAGGATTGAAACTATCTTTTTGTTTCAAACAGTACAAGCTTTCAACTTCATATATTACATATCACAGACGCAGTTCATCGTGAGTGAAATTAGTGGAAGCAAACTGACCAATACACCATTTTCACAAACAATACTATGTAAACATACTCATAGCTAATCTTCCAACATATATAAACAGTATCAAACTAATATCAAATTCAAACAATTAACAAAAATGTCATTGTTATTAGCACCATCAAGCTTCTATATAATGTCAATGCTTGTCTCGATGTCATCTACCTTTGCCTCACCATCAGCATACTGTCCCGAATATGCTATAGCTATTGCATGATCCACACTTCTTTTACAACTCATTAATAATTTAAGACAGTTCAAATAAAGGTAATATTACAATTCTTAATTCTAAAATGGAAATATATTATACTAGAAGATCCAATGCTACCTTCTTCTCCTCCTCCTCCTACAAAGGCTGTTGCTGCACCACCACAGCCGATTGTGACTTACATAATGTAGTGCAACCACTGACGCAACCTTCTGCAAGTGTCAAAGGTATTGTTCCTTCAACTATAAATATAAATGGAAAATTTATATCCGAGAGAACTATTGGGTTCATACAATCACCACGAGGACAGTTGAGATTTCAGATGAAATGAGGACGGAATGTTTTATTGCTTTGTATTTTGTAAAACAGAAAAATGAATAAATTGCAATAATGTACAACAGGTTTATAAATAGGCGAATAAAAGAAAATGGGCCAAGCCCAGGGACGCAGCCCAAAACAGAGATAGTATATAATATCTTATACACTGTTATATCAGAGAAGCCGCTACTTTATTTGCCCCCTCAAACCCTTGTTCGGTTAGTGTTTGCCACGAAACAAAAACTAGTGGCTTCCAGACATGGCGATTCATGGCGATCAAGAGAAGATAGCAAATCTGAAGTAAGATCGAGAAACCAGACTCTAATTTGAGCTTTATTAGATCGCTTTTGAGCAGCAGTTAACAAATCCGAAGTAAAATCGAGAAATCAGACTTCAATTTGAGATTATCCGATCACTTTCGAATCACAGCATGGAGTTATTATGGAATATAGATGAGTCTTCGAGCTATCCTATTTGGGTCAGCTTCATCCACGTTTAGCTCTTCCTTCAATCTTGTAAAATTCACTTTTGACAAAGGTTTAGTAAGTATATCCGCTTTTTGATGCGTTGAAGGTATATACCCAACTTTTATTTTTCCTTTAATCACTTTCTCTCTAATGAAGTATAAATCCAATTCTATATGCTTTGTCTTCGAATGCAAAACTGGATTTGATGTTAATGAGATAGCGCTCACATTAGCACACCAAATAGTTGCGATTTTATTAGGTCTGACATTAAGTTCAATAAGTAAAGATTCAATCCACATAACTTCTGCTGATGTACTTGCCACACATCTAAACTCAGCCTCTGTGCTAGATCTTGATACTGTAGTTAGTTTCTTTGCACTCCATGGCACCGGATTATTTCCCAAGTATAGACAATAACCTGATGTTGACTTTCAATCATCATGATCTGAACCCCAATCTGCATCAGCATAGGCATTTATATTGAGATTATTACATGTCTTTAAAATGAGACCATGACTGATAGTTCCTTTTAAGTATCTAAGAATCCTTTTAATAGCTTTCCAATGACTGTCCAATGGCTTTTTCATATATTGACTGACTTTATTAACACTGTTTGCAATATCTGGTCTAGTAATTGTTGCATATTGCAATGCACCAACAATACTCCTGTATAACCTTGCATTCTGAATGTCTTCACCATGATGTCTAGATAACTGATTGCTAGTAACCATTGGTGTAGGCAAAGAATTAGCTTTGTGCATATTAGCCCTGAGAAAGATTTCTGAAATGTATTTACTCTGACTGAGATGCATTTCTGAGGAGTTTGTTCTTTTTACTTCTATTCCCAAAAAATAATCCAGATTTCCTAAATCTTTTAGTGAGAACTCTGTATTGAGAATGTTTGTAATATTGTTGATTTCAGCAACACAGTTCCCTGCAATAATAAAATCATCAACATAAACAAGTATATAAGTAGTTGTAGTAATAGTAAACTTAGTGAAAATTGAATTGTCAAACTTGGTAGAATGGTATCCACGCTTGACAAGAGTTGCTTTAAGTTTGTCATACCAAACTCTAGGAGCCTGTTTAAGCCCATAGATAGCTTTCTTAAGCTTGCACACTAAGTTTCTGTCACCATATTGAGAAAAGCCTTGAGGCTGCTCTATATATACCTCTTCCTGTAAAACACCATTAAGAAATGCATTATTCACATCCAATTGTTTGATGCTCCAGTTTTTACATAAAGCAATAGTTAAAATAATTCTAATTGATGAGGGTTTCACAACAGGTGAAAATGTTTTTGAAAAATCAAAGCCATACTGTTGTGTATACCCTTTAGCAACTAGCCTTGCTTTATATTTTGAAATTGAACCATCAACATTTTTCTTAAGTTTATACACCCATCTACACCCAATAATATTCTTATTATTGGGTTTTTCAACAAGAGTCCAGGTGTTATTTTTAATTAAAGCATTGTATTCATCAGTTATAGCTGTTTTCCATTCATCATACTGAATTGCATCAGTATATGAAATTGGTTCTTCTTGTACACTTACAGTGTTTATGGTTTTAGGTTTGAAGATACCGCATTTAGCTCTTGTCATCATAGGATGAACATTGACATTACCTCTATCAGTACACCCTTAATTGTTATTGCTAACAGAACCAGCACCTGATTCATGTGAATTGCTTGCACATCCATTATTTTTGTATCATCTGTATTACCTGTTTGATCTTGATGTTGCTGATTATTTCCATTATCTGACACATCATAAAATTCTTGACCTGGTCCATCAGTGATGGGCACTGTGCGTTGAGAGTTGATATTGTTGTCATTCTTCCTTTGATGAGATGGCAGAATTACCTCAATTTCTTCTGGTATGTCAGGTATATACTACCTTGGATTTATAACTTTACCAGTAGTTTTTATATTTGACCGACTGAAAGTATAAAATTTCTTCATTGAATCTAATATGTCTAGACACATAAATTCTTCCTTTACTATCCAAACACTTATAACCTTTTCGATTATTACAATACCCTAGAAAAGTAAAAGGTATTGATCTGAAATCTAGTTTATGGGTATTGTAATGTCTCAAATTTGAAAACATTGACAGCCAAAAACTTTTAGAAATTTGTAATCCGGTTTGACTTTATTTAACACTTCATAAGGACATTTGTAATCAAGAACCTTTGTAGGTAATAGATTAATCAAATGAACAGCAGTATTAAATGCCTCTGGCCAAAATTTCAAAGGCATAGAGGCCTGTGCTAATAAAGTTAAACCTGTATCCACAATATGTCGATGTTTTCTCTCAATTATTCCATTTTTCTCAAAAGTATATGGACATGTAGTTCTATGACATATACCTTTTTTATGAAAGAAAGATTTTAAAGGTAAAAATTCCTTTCCACCATCAGTCTGAAATTTACCTACATGTGTACGAGTTAAATTTTCAACTCTATTGATAAATTGAATGACAGTGCTACAAGTATCTGATTGGGTTTTTAACATATATATCCAAACATATCTTGAATAGGCATCTATAAAGGAAATGTAATATTTATAACCATAATCAGAACTTATAGGTGCTGGACCCCACAAATCAGTAGCAATTAATTGAAGTGGTTTTGTGTAACTAGTTTGAGATTCTGGAAATGCAAGTTTATGACTCTTTCCCATTTGACAAAAGGTACAAAGATATGTAGAAGGAATTTTGTTCACAGAAAAGTTATTGCTACACATTATATGTTTGACATTTTTTAAACTAGGATGGCCTAGTTTGCAATGCCACAAACTAAAATCCTTATATTCACTAGAATTATCCATAACTGTCAACATACATGTTCTTTTATCTAACATATGTGAACTAGAATTTGTCACATTAAATCTGTATAGACCCTTATACTCATTACCCTGCAAGATATTTTTCCGTGTTAGTTTATCTTTAACAATGCAAGCATTAGGATAAAATTCAAAATAAACATTGTTATCTTTTGTAAACTGGGAAACACTCATAAGATTTTTCTTTATAGATGGAACTCTTAACAATTTTTTAAGAATTAACTGTTTCATTTCATCAATACTTGCATTTCCAGTATGTGTGATGTGAACAATTTTGCCATTACCCACAAATAAGTTTTGCGTACCTTTATATTCCTTGTTACCCAGATTAAGATTGCTTAAATTGCTAGTCACATGGTTGGTTGCTCCTATGTCAGGATACCAGCTATCATCATTAATATCATTAGCTGTAGCTGTAGAATCAGCATTTATACTTTCAGTCTGATTCTTGTTATTGTCTTTCTGCACATTTACCATGTTCACACTTGAACTGTTGCCTGACTGAGATGGATTGTAACTAGAATTATACCTAAAATAGCACTTGTTAGCACTATGCCCAAATTTGTAAAAAAATCGACATCTAATTCTGCTATTGTTGTTCCTTCCTCTTCCTCTGCACGATTAGACTGACCACCTCTTTGAACATTTGGTTGATTTTTTGTCACATTTCCTTGACCTCTTCCTCTGCCATAAGCAATGTAGTTAATTGATAAATCAGAATTGACATTTTTCTTGTGATCAATTCTGCCTTCATGTGCCAATAAGGTTGAATACACGTATTGTAGAGATGGTGTAGGATCCATAGATAAGATGATTGCTGAAACAGCTTCGTAATCATCATCTAGTCCACTAACAATAGAAAACACATGTTCAGACTCAAATATCTTTTGACTTGCAGAATTCAATTGATCACATATATTCTTTACTTTAAGAAGATACTCATTCATAGTAGAATCTCCCTTTCTAATGCTGTGTAGTTGCCTTCTGTAATGCATTATACGAGCAGAGGATTGAGCGTAAAAAATTTTCTCAATAGTGGACCAAACATCTTATGCAGTTTTGACCCCAATTAATTGTGGCAAGATGGTTGCTCCAATAGATGACATCATCCATGAACAAACAAGACTGTCTTGTCTCTGATATGCCAAGAATTCAGGATTTGGCACAAGCTTTT
Source organism: Allium sativum (assembly GCA_030737875.1). Classification (NCBI taxonomy): domain Eukaryota; kingdom Viridiplantae; phylum Streptophyta; class Magnoliopsida; order Asparagales; family Amaryllidaceae; genus Allium; species Allium sativum. The sequence continues at coordinate 747,737,963 of CM060921.1, forward strand.
TCTCACTATCACGAATAAATTTTGGTGGTAATATTTTTGTTCCATAAATGTAGTCTTCAAAACCATACCCTCTAACAGATGTTTCTATCTGTAATTTCCATAGCAGGTAATTGGATTCATCGAGTTGGATGGAAATGAGTTGGCTCTGAGGTTTAATGATAGCTTTCATCAAGTCTTGGATAGGGTCATGCCGTTCTTGAGTAATAGATCCTCTTGAAGTGGATAAACTTGGTGTTGCATTGCCACCACCACCTTCGTTAGACATGACAGATAAAAAATTCGAGATCAGCAACAGGTAATGAATTCTGAATTTCTTTGAATTGAGAATTAAAAGAAATTTTGTAATTGATCACTGCAGCAACTTGCAAACTTGAATGATGAGTTTTCTTGAATGAAACTCAATAAAATTGATGTGAAAAACTACTGATGAGATTGCCTGGATGTGTAACACCCCGTGTATTCTATAACCGTGAAATTCATAAATTAAAGTATAATTAATTACAAATCAAAGAATTATGGGTAACGGGATAAGCCATTTCGTTCGTCTCGGAAAAATACGCGAAATAGAGTCCGAGTTTACGCAAAACGGATAACGTGTGAAGAAGATATCTTTAATTTAAATATCGCAGCAAAACAAGAAAAAAAAAAGAATGGGAAACGAATAATGTTTAGCATTGTTCTAGTGTTTGTAAGCAAAAGACTTAGTAGCTCATTTGGTTGGAACACATGACTTACATATAAGAGGTACAGAGTTCGATCCCTGCCAGCGCCCTATTTTTGTTTTAGGGGAATGGCTTAAAATAGCCTAGTGTGAACGCAGTTCAAAAAGTGGTTTAGTGCGAAAATGGGTAATTGGGAAGATAGAGAAAAAAATGAATATATATAAAATATATATATATATACATATATGCATATATATATATATATATATATATATATATATATATATATATATATATGACGTGTACGCATCATGTAGCGTACGCTGCGCATTTTTGGTTGTCAAGGATGGTTTTTTTTTTTTGGCCTTCTCAAATTTTTAATTATGACAAATTAAAGGTAAGAAAATATTTATTCATATATAAATAAATATTTATATATGGGTAATTAATACGGTAAAGGGGAAAATGTATCTATTAAATACGTATTTACGTTTGAATTGGTGAACATTTAATACGCTGAGTCATTTCTGACTCATCGCTGAGTCCATGCTGAGTCATTTCTGACTCATGGCTGAGTCAATAGGATAACTCTATCCTGACTAAACGGTTGTGGTCATTTCTAGGATTAATCAAACGGCTTAAATTAATCCTAAAATTCTATATATACAACTCAAACCTAACCTAAACTCACATAAATAATAGAATACAATAGCTGTCATGCTGTTGGAGAGAAACTAAGAATGGCCGTCAATTAGAAAGCCTAAGAGACGAATCAAATTAAAAGAAGATCAAAGCTTAAAGCAACAACAACTAAATCAAATCAACGCCTACAACAAAGGATAGCATCTCAGATTTCTGAATTAAAGATTCGCCATACGCTGTAAGTAGAGTGCTATTCCAGTATGAATTAAATAATTGTGTTGATTTGTGTAATGTAAGAAATGGAATTGTGGCGATAATAATCTATATTTGTATGTTGCTTTGATGCAAAACGATTTGGGAATATTATGGTATACGATTGGATATTTGCAAGTACGCGATTTGAGTTGAAAACGAAATGGAATTGTGGCGGAAATGAATTATATTTGTATGTTATTTTTCTAAACGATTTGGCAATGTTATGGTTTGATTCATACAAGTATGTGGCTTATGTTGACAACCACATGTTGTGGAATTTTGGGACTTATGCAAACATATGATTCCTATTGAAAACCACATGTTTGTGGTAGTTATTTATAACACCCATTTGATAATTGCAAGCATAGGATTCATGTTGAAAGTAACAACTATATGTTGTAATAATTTATTTAAGATTCATGCAAGTATATGATTCATGTTAACAACTAAATGTTGTAATAATTTATTTAAGATTCATGTAAGTATATGATTCATGTTAACAATTATATGTATGATATTCTAATTGGAATTCATGCGAGTCCATGATCTATTGTTATGACAACATGATGTAAAATTCTATGGTCATCTTTAGTGTAATTTGATTCACCTAAGTATTATGATTCATATGAAGTTATGTTGGAATTGACATCCTAGTTCAAGTATAAAAATCATACTTTTGTGATAGTGACAACAACACGCATCTTTGTAAATTTGTATTAATTTTATGAACATGACTAAACTATGTTCGTTATTATGACCAATCGAAAAACATGTTTTTAGGCTCATGTTGTTATCACAAGCTACATTAGAATTACATTAGAATTACATTCCTCTTGCAAGTTTACATAGATAAAATAAAAAGCATGATGTAAGTTTAGATATGTTTATGCTATAATTCTATGAATAGAATGAAAACCATGATTCATAGGTTGGGATAATTCTAGTTGAACCATGCTTTTGTATTAGTAACAAAAGTAAGCACCTTTGTAAACATATAGTAATTTTATAAACATGATTTGCTTATGTTTGACATTATGCCTAAGTAAAAATATAGGTTTATGTTGTAGTTAAGACTATGTGTCAATAATGATATCTAATTTAGTTAGATTCTTAACTTAACTACAAGTTTACATGGTTTGATTTATGTCACTTATGCTTTATGACCAAAGTATATGTCACCACAATGCAAGTACACCAGTTTCTATTTTGTAGTTCCAACGTTATGTTGCAAGTTCATGCGTTCACATTCCCCTCTTTGTGTATGTAATCACGTTTTAAGCCTCCCCTTTTTCACATGGCTAAGTTGGGATTAAAAGGCTAAGCCCAACATATATTATAATAAACGAACGTATTAAATGGGGGAAATAGCGTTGGGCCAAATTAATTAATAAATAAAAATATAAAAGTAGAGGGGCCCAAATTCAAGAAAGGGTTGGGCCCATGATTGGTGTAAACCTTTACACCATTAGCTTAAATTGATTTTGAATAATGGGCCGCAAATATTTACATATAAGAAAATAGAGAAAAGTGACAAAATATGTAAATGTAGAAAATACGATGTGTTTAACCCGAGGTTGGATTGAGTTGTGATGTAAACCTGCCCGGAACCGCCCGGCTGTCCAGTAGTCACAACAATACCTATCCAATGTGGGTGGTTAAACATGGAGCCCAATAAGAACCCGAGGTTAGACTGAGTTGTGGCGTAAGACTGCCCGGACCCCATCGGCAATAGGCAGCCACAACAATACCTGTCTAATGTGAGAGGTCAAGGCTTTAATTAAGACAATTAAGGCTGGGTCAGGATTGATAGGATTAAGTAAATTATATTAATACTTAATCAAAATGGAACATGCTAAACAGACTGATTGGGGGGGGGTTAGGTTTATGAAACACTTAACCAACTTAGCATGTTGGCTAGAAATAGAAAACCTAGTAGCGGAGGACCCTTTTCGCAGTAACCCTACAAGGTATCATGATACCCTGAAACTAGGCAGGGTGGGGCACGATTACTGGGCTGATTGTAAGAGGTCAAATCGACGGCGGTGGTGCAGCAGTGTAGGTTCTAACAGGGTGCGGGCGTGCACACACTCCGGCGCAGAAAAATAAGGCACTGGGCACCAGTAGCATACCTGTGCATTCTAGGATTGTGTCGGGCCGCCACCATGGGACGTGATACACCCCATGGTGGGACCAGCATAGGTAACTACAACATCAGGGGCCGTAAGACACATGTAACTATGCGAGTAGGAGCCGATCATTATAAAATGGACCACTTCACCCTGATTATGGGGTGCTAGTTGGGAACTAGTTTATATGGGTTCAGAGATTAAAATGGGGTACGATAGTATATTTGACCCTAGACAACTTAACTAAGTTTATGGTGCTTTCCCATTTCTAGTTTATACTTATCATACCCAGTTCTTTATTCATAGACTGAATAGTCCTAGACTTACTCAGGCTTTATGTCTGACTCTACTTTTCTTTCGTCTTCTTTCCTTCCGTTTCCCCCTAGGTAGACAGGGAGGGAATACCGCAGCTTGACCAGCCTTCATATCCAGCTTGAAGAGAAAGAATGTATTGCTTGGATCTTTTCGTTTTGGACTATGGCTTTGGACAGCAACTATGGGACTTTTGCAGTTTATTTATGTTTTCTTTATGCTTCTTTAAATAATGTAATCAAGACAGTTATGATTTTGGAAATATTGTAAGACAATTATGGCATGGTTTGTGTAACACATATTTTAATGAAATAAAAGTTGTTGTTTTCCGCTGTTCAAAAATATGTGTTCTTATATCTGTCTTGTATATCTGTGACTTATACTTATAAACCTCCACCAAAATTAGGGCATTCCCTTTGAGAGTGACCCTAACGGAGGTGGGGTGTTTCACTTGGTATCAGAGCATAGGTTTACCAGATAAGATAAAAAGTTTTGAAAAATTATTTTCAAAATGGAAATTTAAAGAAGCATTTTTTTTAAAAGAGATAAAATATTATTTTATTTTAAAAGGCAAAGTCCCCCCAAAGCCATAGGTACTATCTCTTATCCTTCGTTTTGAATCTATCCTTTTTGTTTCAGCATGTTCGAAGAACTTAACTTGCCAGAGGGTGTACTAATACCTGGTTGGTTTAGACGGTTCTTAGAAGCAAGGGCCACTCAGCCAGGTCCTACCGTTCCTCCTCCCCCAGCTGCAGGAAATCAACCAGCTGCAGCAGCACCTATTCCTCCACCTCCTCCACGGGGAAACACGTTTGCTAAGATATGTAAAGATTTTAAAGCTATGGGAGGAAAGGATTTTCATGGAACTGAGTCCTTCGTGGCAGCTAGAAATTAGCTGAAAGAAACCGAGGACTTATTCATCATCTTTGAGGTAGAAGATAGACAGAAAGTACAACTGGCAGTATGGCTACTAAAGGGTGAGGCTTCCTACTGGTGGTAAGTCACTAATGCAGAAAGACCAGTGGAGACATGGGAGGACTTTAGGGCAAGGTTTGAGGCTAAATTTCTCTCAGAAGCTGAAAGGAGTCTTCAGTTGGAAAAATTCTTATTTCTTAAGCAAGGGAATATGACAGTCAAAGAGTATGTTAATCAATTTGACGAGCCGGCTAGGTTTGGGCTGGACCTAGTCAACACCCCGCACAAGAAGGCTCTCCGCTTTGTCAAAGGGTTGAATGAGCCATTACACAGTTTGGCCATGACCCATATACCCATGGGAGCTACGTACGAAAGGTTGGTGCAGATGGCATTGCTGAACGAGGAAGATAAGGACAAGAAGGAGACAGAGGAAGAAAGCTCTCAAGGGAAGAAAGAGGTCAAGCCCAACGATTCTAAGAATAAGAAGGTAGACCCCGAGAAAGGAGGCAAGAACAACAACTCACTTGATAAAAGGAAATGCAATTACTGTGGTACGGAAGGGCACATAGCCAAGGATTGTAGAAAGAGGAAGAGAAAGCAAGGTGAATGTTTTCATTGTGGGAAGACTGGACACATCAGCAAAGACTGCCCTGAGAAGCAGACCGGACCTTCTGGCGGTACATCGTTAACTTATTCTAGATGCTTTGTTTTATCCTATTTCTCTCCTCGATCCTATCTTGAGAGCCATAGGTAGAATCTTTTTGGATGTAAACATGTAATTGAAACATGTTATGGATGATGGTTGCAAGTGATTGCTAGTGGTTGCTCGTGGTTGCATATACACACACAATCTAGGTTTTAGATCGGCTCAGTCACTTCATATTGCATATGCATATATGTTTGCATTCGTATATGGTTGAACTTTAATGTGTTGTCAAATGGATGCTGCATTTGTATGAATGATTGTGCACTCATGTAGAATCATGAATAGGAAAAGTTTGCATACATAATGGATTCATGGCACTTACAGAATTCGCATTAAGGAGGTCAACTGAATCAGTAGGCCGCCTGATTTTGCATTAGATAAGTACATGTACACACACACTTCGCATATGATCATGAAGCATTAGAAGTCTTTGAAGGACAATGGATACTCGTGTTTGATGGATGAGTAGATGGATGTTTGGATGTTAGGATATACATTCTTCCTAACTTGAAGATTTCGGGGCGAAATCCTTTTAAGTGGGGGAGAATGTAACACCCCGTGTATTCTATAACCGTGAAATTCATAAATTAAAGTATAATTAATTACAAATCAAAGAATTATGGGTAACGGGATACGCCATTTCGTTCGTATCGGAAAAATACGCGAAATAGAGTCCGAGTTTACGCAAAACGGATAACGTGTGAAGAAGATATCTTTAATTTAAATATCGCAGCAAAACATGAAAAAAAAAAGAATGGGAAACGAATAATGTTTAGCATTGTTCTAGTGTTTGTAAGCAAAAGACTTAGTAGCTCATTTGGTTGGAACACATGACTTGCATATAAGAGGTACAGAGTTCGATCCCCGCCAGCGCCCTATTTTTGTTTTAGGGGAATGGCTTAAAATAGCATAGTGTGAACGCAGTTCAAAAAGTGGTTTAGTGTGAAAATGGGTAATTGGGAAGATAGAGAAAAAAATGAATATATATATAATATATATATACATATATGCATATATATATATATATACATATATGCATATATATATATACATATATGACGTGTACGCATCATGTAGCGTACGCTGCGCATTTTTAGTTGTCAAGAATGGTTTTTTTTTTTTGGCCTTCTCAAATTTTTAATTATGACAAATTAAAGGTAAGAAAATATTTATTCATATATAAATAAATATTTATATATGGGTAATTAATACGGTAAAGGGGAAAATGTATCTATTAAATACGTATTTACATTTGAATTGGTGAACATTTAATACGCTGAGTCATTTCTGACTCATCGCTGAGTCCATGCTGAGTCATTTCTGACTCATGGTTGAGTCAATAGGATAACTCTATCCTGACTGAACGGTTGTGGTCATTTCTAGGATTAATCAAACGGCTTAAATTAATCCTAAAATTCTATATATACAACTCAAACCTAACCTAAACTCACACAAATAATAGAATACAATAGCCGTCATGCTGTTGGAGAGAAACTAAGAATGGCCGTCAATTAGAAAGCCTAAGAGAAGAATCAAATTAAAAGAAGATCAAAGCTTAAAGCAACAACAACTAAATCAAATCAACGCCTACAACAAAGGATAGCATCTCAGATTTCTGAATTAAAGATTCGCCATACGCTGTAAGTAGAGTGCTATTCCAGTATGAATTAAATAATTGTGTTGATTTGTGTAATGTAAGAAATGGAATTGTGGCGATAATAATCTATATTTGTATGTTGCTTTGATGCAAAACGATTTGGGAATATTATGGTATACGATTGGATATTTGCAAGTACGCGATTTGAGTTGAAAACGAAATGGAATTGTGGCGGAAATGAATTATATTTGTATGTTATTTTTCTAAACGATTTGGCAATGCTATGGTTTGATTCATACAAGTATGTGGCTTATGTTGACAACCACATGTTGTGGAATTTTGGGACTTATGCAAACATATGATTCCTATTGAAAACCACATGTTTGTGATAGTTATTTATAACACCCATTTGATAATTGCAAGCATAGGATTCATGTTGAAAGTAACAACTATATGTTATAATAATTTATTTAAGATTCATGCAAGTATATGATTCATGTTAACAACTAAATGTTGTAATAATTTATTTAAGATTCATGCAAGTATATGATTCATGTTAACAATTATATGTATGATATTCTAATTGGAATTCATGCGAGTCCATGATCTATTGTTATGACAACATGATGTAAAATTCTATGGTCATCTTTAGTGTAATTTGACTCACCTAAGTATTATGATTCATATGAAGTTATGTTGGAATTGACATCCTAGTTCAATTATAAAAATCATATTTTTGTGATAGTGACAACAACACGCATTTTTGTAAATTTGTATTAATTTTATGAACATGACTAAACTATGTTCGTTATTATGCCCAATCGAAAAACATGTTTTTAGGCTCATGTTGTTATCATAAGCTACATTAGAATTACATTAGAATTACATTCCTCTTGCAAGTTTACATAGATAAAATAAAAAGCATGATGTAAGTTTAGATATGTTTATGCTATAATTCTATGAATAGAATGAAAACCATGATTCATAGGTTGGGATAATTCTAGTTGAACCATGCTTTTGTATTAGTAACAAAAGTAAGCACCTTTGTAAACATATAGTAATTTTATAAACATGATTTGCTTATGTTTGACATTATGCCTAAGTAAAAATATAGGTTTATGTTGTAGTTAAGACTATGTGTCAATAATGATATCTAATTTAGTTAGATTCTTAACTTAACTACAAGTTTACATGGTTTGATTTATGTCACTTATGCTTTATGACCAAAGTATATGTCACCACGATGCAAGTACACCAGTTTCTATTTTGTAGTTCCAACGTTATGTTGCAAGTTCATGCGTTCACATTCCCCTCTTTGTGTATGTAATCACGTTTTAAGCCTCCCCTTTTTCACGTGGCTAAGTTGGACTTAAAAGGCTAAGCCCAACATATATTATAATAAACGAACGTATTAAATGGGGGAAATAGCGTTGGGCCAAATTAATTAATAAATAAAAATATAAAAGTAGAGGGGCCCAAATTCAAGAAAGGGTTGGGCCCATGATTGGTGTAAACCTTTACACCATTAGCTTAAATTGATTTTGAATAATGGGCCGCAAATATTTACATATAAGAAAATAGAGAAAAGTGACAAAATATGTAAATGTAGAAAATACGATGTGTTTAACCCGAGGTTGGATTGAGTTGTGATGTAAACCTGCCCGGAACCGCCCGGCTGTCCAGTAGTCACAACAATACCTATCCAATGTGGGTGGTTAAACATGGAGCCCAATAAGGACCCGAGGTTAGACTGAGTTGTGGCGTAAGACTGCCCGGACCCAATCGGCAACAGGCAGCCACAACAATATCTGTCTAATGTGAGAGGTCAAGGCTTTAATTAAGACAATTAAGGCTGGGTCAGGATTGATAGGATTAAGTAAATTATATTAATACTTAATCAAAATGGAACATGCTAAACAGACTGATTGGGGGGGGTTAGGTTTATGAAACACTTAACCAACTTAGCATGTTGGCTAGAAATAGAAAACCTAGTAGCGGAGGACCCTTTTTGCAGTAACTCTACAAGGTATCATGATACCCTGAAACTAGGCAGGGTGGGGCACGATTACTGGGCTGATTGTAAGAGGTCAAATCGACGGCGGTGGTGCAGCAGTGTAGGTTCTAACAGGGTGCGGGCGTGCACACACTCCGGCGCAGAAAAATAAGGCACTGGGCACCAGTAGCATACCTGTGCATTCTAGGATTGTGTCGGGCCGCCACCATGGGACATGATACACCCCATGGTGGGACCAGCATAGGTAACTACGACATCGGGGGCCGTAAGACACATGTAACTATGCGAGTAGGAGCCGATCATTATAAAATGGATCACTTCACCCTGATTATGGGGTGCTAGTTGGGAACTAGTTTATATGGGTTCAGAGATTAAAATGGGGTACGATAGTATATTCGACCCTAGACAACTTAACTAAGTTTATGGTGCTTTCCCATTCTAGTTTATTCTTATCATACCCAGTTCTTTATTCATAGACTGAATAGTCCTAGACTTACTTAGGCTTTATGTCTGACTCTACTTTTTTTTCGTCTTCTTTCCTTCCGTTTCCCCCCCAGGTAGACAGGGAGGGAATACCGCAGCTTGACCAGCCTTCATATCCAGCTTGAAGAGAAAGAATGTATTGCTTGGATCTTTTCGTTTTGGACTATGGCTTTGGACAGCAACTATGGGACTTTTGCAGTTTATTTATGTTTTCTTTATGCTTCTTTAAATAATGTAATCAAGACAGTTATGATTTTGGAAATATTGTAAGACAATTATGGCATGGTTTGTGTAACACATATTTTAATGAAATAAAAGTTGTTGTTTTCCGCTGTTCAAAAATATGTGTTCTTATATCTGTCTTGTATATCTGTGACTTATACTTATAAACCTCCACCAAAATTAGGGCATTCCCTTTGAGAGTGACCCTAACGGAGGTGGGGTGTTTCAGGATGGCTCTCTGATCAACTGCAATGTTTCTTTAACGTCTTGATTGGCAATTTTGGAAATTCTGATGAATATACCACAAAAGCTTCACTATGAAGAATTGATGCAGCCAGAAGCAATTCTTGGCAAGGCACGATTCTTTACAGTGTGGCCAACAACTCTCAAAGGATGAGATCAAATCTTTGATGAGAGGGTTCCAAATGATGAAACCTTTTGGATGGACAACAAAATCTCAGTAATAAAAACGATCTGAGATTTAATGGTATTCAGAAATCGAACTGATGTTGTTAAGCATATGAGGCTACTCTGATACCAAGTCGAGATTTTAAATGAAATGAGAACATAATGTTTTATTGCTTTGTATTTTGCAACACAGAAAAATGAATAAATTGCAATAATGTACAACAGGTTTATAAATAGGCGAATAAAAGAAAATGGGCCAAGCCCAGGGACGCAGCCCAAAATAGAGATAGTATATAATATCTATACACTGTTATATCAGAGAAGTCGCTTCTTTATTTAGGACTGAAACATGTGATACTAGATGCAGTGGCTGTAGGAAATGGAATATGAGCACAAACTCTTCTTGATATACCATTTGATAGTGGTAGCATCACCCAATATTGATTTACAAGTTTTACCTTCTGCATTGGTCTTACGTTTCTTTCGGTTCTCATTTAGATTTCCATCTTCAATTCTAAAATCAGTGTTGTGATTCAAAGTGTTATGTGAGAAAAATGGGGTGAAATTTTGTTCATGTTCAATTACCTTTTGGCATATTTTTTAAAAGAGCCATCCCTTATTCAGCGCAGAACGATTCATACTATCCAAATTTGTATATGAGTACCATTTTTATTAAAAAGAAATCTTTTACCTATTTATTTTACGGTCCTTTGTCGTATCATATTAATTTCCTTAGGTAGCTGACTGTTTAATTTAGGAGCTTTACTTTGTTTACATTTATAACACTACTTTTTAAAGGCAACATTTACATGTAAGAAAAAATAAATAACAAATTCCACCTGATATGCTCAATCAGGAAGGATTTGAAACTTGTGACTTCGCATAAAACTATTAAAAGAGTCGACCTAGTGTCAATGCTCTTATACAGGCCCAACACTGAGCGGATGGAGGCTCACAATTTTTAGTGAAGTGAATTAAAATGTATTGTAAAGGCTCAAAGCTAAATAGCTGCAGGAATAAATGCAGATGTACACCAAGACGGAGCCCAATTTGCTCAACTAGTTGCATGCTTTGTTATCCTATGCCAAATAAACTTTTAACAAAGTAATAACAACAATTTTATACATCAATAATTTTATAGTTAGGGGGCTTTAAATTTGGAGGCCTTAGGCTACCGCCGTCTAGGCCTAGTTCGAGGGTCCGTTTTGCTCTTATAATGCATAATATATGTAACGTAACAATGGTAGGATCAAACTCCTTATCTCTAACATGTCAAGTATGCATACGAGTTGGCACATCACTTATTGCAATAAAATGAATAACTGATGTTAAGTGTCTATCCACCTATATTTAAACACCAGTTTTTCAAATTATTTAGCGACATGAGAATATTTTAATTTCAAACCATCGTTCCTAATTGTCTCATGCAATACAATCGTAACATAATATTTACTCATGATTTTGCTATCATTGCTTCATAGTTGACATGAAGTTTTGATGACTTACCAATCATGTTTCATTTAAATATTGTGAAGATCACAAAATAACAATAGATTCAATAGTCTCAAGTTTGTTCCAAAAAAATTCTCAAAACTAATATGTCCTTATTTTTTTGACTAAAGCATATAGTCATATCATTTTTTAAACTTAACTAAATAATAAGATATTAGATTAAACTACAAACTCAAACGAATAATTAATATAAAAACAATATTAATATCTAGTCAGCTTGTTTTCATTGCTCTCTTTTGCGAGCATGTGGAGTCACCATTACTGGCTATCACCAGCTGTGGGTTATATTACCTATTGCCTATTCATTGTATACATCTTATTGGACATTGTGACAGATTGAGAATTCAGAATCCCGAAGGTATGGAGCCATATTTCTTGGACCGTAGATTCCTTGGTTGAAGACTTGGTTAGGGCTGAGTGACCTAGTGCTCAGATTTGCATTGGTTTACAAAGTCACAAACCTGGGTAAAACACGTTGGGCTATAGATCTATATTTCTTTATCGAAATAATTAGTAGATTCCACCGGATCTACCATAGAGTCAATACAGTAAGGGGATCATTGTTAGCTAACCCATGCTGATAGCAGTAGAGGTTGAGTCTATTTGGTAACTGTTGGTGTAGGTAGCTAAGTCAAAATGGAATGGAGATCATTGTTAGATAATCCAGTCTGATAGCAATAGAGCTTGGCACAAATCCATAATTGATGGCATACATTTTGATGTTGATAACTGAGTCAATACAGATTAGAGATCATCATTAGCTAACCCAGGCTGATAGCAGTAGAACTTGATACTATTTGGTAATTGATGTATGTTTTGTATGGATAGCTGAATGGTTAGTTCGAAATATTACATAGCTTTTGACAGTGGGAAAAATATATTAAAATCTATAATGATAAAGAATGAAATACCGCCTGTAAAGACGTTATGAAGAGAGCATTAGTTTTCTTGAATTGATAACGTTCCATATTCTACTATCTCACCATTAATCTAATGAACAAGATTGTATAATTTATATTTATTTACGTATTGTAAAATATCCACTTTAATATTAGTTTTAGTTAAATTTTGTTTAAATTACTAAATTATATGCTAACCATTTAAAAACATTATTATCAAGACCGATCCAGAAAACAATCTATCAATCCTTCGGGCCTTGTTGCCTACTGAACAAGGTCAACAAACTAATTTGTTGGGTATATTGTAAATTAAACAATATTTCTAGGGAAATATGTGGTTTTATTTTTGGAAATTAGAAACTTATATACACAGATTTGAGTAATATGTATCATATTTTCATGACAAAAGAGTTTGATCGAATCAAACCTATAACCTTTTTCTTTCATTCTGCCTCAATTGTCTTAACCAGCTAAGACAAGTATGCCTGTCAAAAATACGTATTACTATATTTAACAAAATTTTTGATTCCTATGTATTAAATTCTTTATTAAAAATAATAATATATGTAACCTATGCTCTCTTCCTAGTTTAATTTCAACTGTAAAATCAAGAATTATCTTGCCATGTATAACAAATTAACCTAACATTGATAAAAGGGAAACCAAACCTACAATGAAATGCAATCATATTTTATAAAGTTAGCATGACAATGACGATGATAACGAGATAGCATTTGTCCCAACAAATCAGTGTCAAATCTGAGTTTACTATGTGAAATTTCGTGTCTTCTAAAGAAAAAGATGAGTTTCTTCTTCAAATGAGACATTCACTTTCCATTCTTTCATGAAATATAAGAGTACGTTGTTGCACTCTATAATTAATGTGAAGCAAACTATTATATATCTCCACTAAAACAAACCCTACATTTTCAAGCATAACTATAAACAAACTTTTTTGCCAAAATTTATAGTACTTTATCCATTTTCAACACTTTTATGTCTCCTCAAGCCACGAGCTCACATGTACAACAATTATATTTGATTTTTCACGTAAATGGTGCTTGCATGAAAGGTTTATTCTTTGAATATCATCATGTTCTTGATTCAGAAAAAACACTCTCTCATGATGATGGATGCTCTTAAATCGTGTGTACTTGAGAACAAGTCCCATTCTTGGTAGTATCTTTTGACTATCATCATGTTTTTAATTCATTGTGGGTCCTTTTGACTTTATGACGTTGTTTATTCCTATATATATATATATATATATATATATATATATTGTGTGTATGCGCGCTCAATGTACTAAAAATTACCTAGTTGGTCCAACTTTCTATCCAACATCTCTCAAGATTCTTTTTCATCATTTTCAACATTAGTTGTATGGGCAGGGGTTTGAATTGAAAATTTTAAGTAAACTCACCATGTTTCGTACTTCTTTTCAGCATGCTAACCATTTCCTCCACTTTGTCAAACTTTTTTATAGATAGGTACATACAGATAGATTCGAGGATTGGTTAAAAGGATGCTTACATGGGATAAGATCATGAGCCGTCATTTTCTTCGTTAGTGTTTCAGTTTTAGCTGACATTTTGTTTTGCACATATGTGATCAGATGTTGTGAAACACCCCACCTCCGTTAAGGTCACTCACAGAGGGAATGCCTTAACTTCGGTGGAGCATTATAGGTAAAAGATGCGGATAAATTACAAGACAGACAAATAAAGCAGCGGAAAATAAAGTCATTTTATAAACAACTTAATTCGGTCAAGCTTTGACAACAATTTCCTCAATCACACTTAAATGTAATACATAGAACTTCTGTCTTGATTTAAAAACTTCCAAGAATAAAAAAAGCATAAAAACAATGATATTCCCCGATAAAGTATGAACTAGCCATAGCAGTGGAAGAGAGAGAGTCCAAAGCGATAACCAACTAATCTTCTAGCTTGGAAAGAGAAGAGGTCCAAGTTAGGCTGAGCTATTCCCTCGCTGACCACAGGGGGGGGACGGAAGAAAAGAGGCGAAAAGCAAACTAGGTCAGACATAAGTCTGGTAAGTCCAGTGATCTTTCAGCATGTAAACAAGATAAAGGATCATGACATGAATAAACCAAAAATAGGACAATACCATAAAAACAAGGTAACTAAAGACAAGATAAGTGCAAGGTGAACTGAATGCGCTTCTACTTTTTCTCTGCTTCGCTACTACTCTGTTAATATGATTTCTAGATTTATCTCTACATCACCTAACTAGTGTTCCAACTAGTAATCTGTATAAAATGATAATCGTGATCCCAACTCCCGTAATTGTGGTAGCCTTCAGGTGTACATCTATCGTGAGGATTCCACCTTAATCAGCCTAATTGCCATGAACATGTTAGATGTACCCTTAGTACCCTATCGATCGGCTCCCTACTTGTATTAATGTTCCATATGTCTGTGTCAATCGATCCTCTCTTGCATGTAGGTACCCGGTGTTGGTCCCACCATAAGGTGTATCAAACCTTATGACAGGGACCCGACACAATTCAAGATTCATATTGTATAACTACTGTTACCCAATGCCTACTTTTTCTCACTCCGAAGTACGTGCACGCCCGTAAACCATCGGAACCTGCACTGACGTACGCCCTGCCGCTGCTTTGACCTCTTACAATCAGCTTAGTAATTGTGCCCTATCCTGCCTAGTTCAGGGTACCGTGTTACATCCATGTGGGTTACTGCTGAAATGGGTCCACATTACAAGGGTTTCCTATTGGTTAAGTTTGTGGGCCTATATTTACTAATATTACCCACCAACCCGATAGGTACTTAACCCTTTCATCGATTCAAGCATTTTTAATAAACGGTTAAGTTTTGTGGGCCTATATTTACTAATATTACCCACCAACCCGATATGTACTTAACCCTTCCACTGATTCAAGCATGTTTATTTAATGGTTAAATTTTGTGGGACTATGTTTACTAATATTACCCACCAACCCGATATGTACTTGACCCTTCCACTGATTCAAGTATGTTTATTTAATGGTTAAGTTTTGTGGGCCAATATTTGCTAATATTACCCACCAACCCAATTTGTACTTAAACCCTTCCACTGATTCAAGCATTTTTATTTAATGGTTAAGTTTTGTGGGCCTATATTTACTAATATTACCCACCAACCCAATATGTGCTAAACCCTTCCACTTATTCAAGCATGTTTCTTTAAAGGTTAAGTTTTGTCTGCTCATGTTAACTTAACCCACTCATTCATCATGTCATGTTGGTTAAGCATTTCTTATTAACTTGACCTACTTACTTATCATGTTGGATCGGTTAAGTACTTCCTATTAACTTAACCCCGTTCGTTCATCAAGTTATATTGGTCAAGTGTTTTTTGTTAACTTAACCCCACGTATTCATCTTGTTGTATTGGTTAAGTGTCATCAATCAATTCAAGTTAACTTAACCCACCTACGTATCTTGTTACTTTGGTTAAGTGTTGCCTTCTTATGTTAACTTAACCCTACTAAAAATCAAGTTATATTGGTTAAGTGTTGCCCTCTTATTTTAACTTAACCTTTCCATAAATCAACTTATATTGGTTAAGTGTTTCCAAATTTACTTAACTTGACCCACTTGTCTAATTAACATTTTATAACAGTTAAGTGTTCTAAATGTACTTAACCTCACTCACTTGTCTAATTAACATGTTATAACATTTACATGTTCTAAATTTACTAAACCTCTCCCACTTGTCTAATATACATGTTATAACGGTTAAGTGTTCTATATTTACTTAACCTCACCCACTTGTCTAATTAACATGTTATAACAGTTAAGTGTTCTAAATTTACTTAACCTCACCCATCAGTTTAGTTAACATGTTGAATTGGTTATGTGTTTCCTTAATTGACTTAACCCTACCAATCTTGACTTAGCTTTATTAAAGCACCAACCACTCACATTAGACAGGTATTTTTGTGGTCACTGGATGTGCCGGTCGGTTCCGGGCAGTTTTACACCACAACTCAGTCTAACCTCGGGTCCTTTTTGGGCTCAATGCACTAACCACCCACATTAGACAGGTATTTTTGTGGTCACTGGATGTGCCGGTCGGTTCTGGGCAGTTTTACACCACAACTCAGTCTAACCTCGGGTTAGGCATATTCATCTTTTCTAAATTTACATATTTCTTATTTATGACAAATTCCATATGTAAATTATTCCCAATTTAATTATGCCATAATTATCCTTTTAATTATGCTCACAATTAATGGTATACTAAATATATCATTTCATGAACCAATCTATGCCATGTAATTTTCATGTTTATCCTACATATTTATATGTAAATTATAGATCAATTATTGTCATGGCCCACTTTCCTTCTAAATCACGTTCAAAATTTTAGGTATATAGATTATACCATTTTCATGCCACTTATCATGCTTATGTGTCAAACATGCTAATTACATGTAATTTCATGTTTTCCCCCAATGTTACCCCCGTTGTACGTTCGCAAAATTACATAGAATGTTAGGCTCGATATTTTAGCCCAAGTTATAAAATAAAAAGGGAAAAGAGGAACTTTGCAAAATTTCAACATCATACAAAAGTATGGATCTAACTACACATATGTCACATGGATTTGGCATAGAACAGTATACTTCTAACTATGATCTTGCAAATTTGGTCTATGCAACATGAACCACAAGCATATGAATTTACATAAAACTATACAAGTTAAACTTGGCATGTATTGGTGAACTTGCAAATTAGATCTATCATAAAGGCATATGGATCTAAGATATAAAGTTGTAGATCTAAACATATAAGGTCGTAGATCTAAACATGTATGCATAATAACTCTAAACAATTAGGCATAAACGACATGACTTAGCCTAAAACTTGTATGTATCATAATATCACAAAACTTACATATGATAATTTCATTCCCAAATTCCTATACAACATCATAGGTTTACTCACCAATTTCAACATAACATGATAGGTTCGATAGACCATAATAGTTCATAGGCATATATGATAGAATAGACATGAATAAACATGAATCACATCACATACAACTTGATGCAATTCTATTTTACAATTCATTACAAATCAAGTCTTTAATTTACTCACATATGAAAGATAACTACACTTACAAACAAAAAGGAATTCTTGAGTTCTGGGATCTATATTCAGAAATTGAATTGCTCGCCTTTGATGTAGATCGTTGAATTCTCTTAGTTGAATTAGATTAGATTTAATTTGATTTAGGTTTTAGTGGCAGCTAGGTTTAAATGAGAGTGAATAATAGAATTATTTTTTTGGTTTAGGGTCCTTATATAGTTGTAGATAGTGTTTTAGGATCATTAGATTAACCCTGAACCATTAGAACCAATCAGATGGCACATCTGCCTTAGAGCGAATCGGCCCACGGGTTGACAGCCAAACCCCTGAATTAACCTCTAGTCGATCCACCGGGGCTTGGGTCGACCTCAAAAATGGGCCGGTTCGGTTATTCCCCGTCCCAATTCGATGTTTGAATTATTTTGCATATTTATTTATTTAATTTTTATATATATCTATATATATATATTTTTCTCATATGCATACAAACTTCAAGGCTTAATAACTTCTTCATAAGGTATCCGTTTTATGCAAACCAAATGTCTATCTTGACCAAAATTTTGAGACAAACGTTATAGCGCAATCCATTTCACTTAATTCTTCTTCTAAAAATTAAGTTTTCTTGAATTTGTTAATTTTAATATTCTCTGAAAATTCGGGATGTTACATTCTCTCATCCTTAAAGGATTTCGTCCCTGAAATCTTCAAGTTAAGAAGAATGCATCCTAACATCCAATCATCCATCTACTCAACCATTCAATCACAGGCATGCATTGTCCTTAAAAGGTTTCTAATGCCGTATGAACATATACAGAGTGTGTGTATATGTCCTTGTCTAATGCAAAATCAGGCGGTCTACTGATTCAGTTGACCTCCTTAATGCGAATTATGTCAGTGCCATGACTCCATAATGTATGCAATTATTCTTAATCGTACTTTATAATTTCTACATGAGTGCTTAATCATTCGTACAAATGCAACATCCATATGATAACACACCAAGTTTCAATCCATATATATAAAAGTTCACTCATGCATATGCAATATGAAAGTGACTAAGCCGATCTCGTACCTAATGTGTGTATATGCATCCACGAGCAACCACTAGCAAACACTTGCAACTACTTGCATCCACCAAACATAACATGTCTCAAACACATGTTTACATCCATTGGCTTCTACCTAAGGATTGAGGATAGGACCGAGAGGATATACTTAAAAGATAAAGACTAGCATGCAAATAAATATTACAGAAAAAGGAGGAATCAAGGATATACCATAAAAAAGGGTATGATACGCGTATCTAGTCTTCAGTCTTCTAAGTCGCATCTTCTTTGAGCTTCACTCCACTGTACCTTAACTAATTTAACTTCACGATTGTGAAGCTTCTTGACCTCCATTTCCAAAACCCACTAGTAAAGATAGGACCTCGATCATTTACTATGCTAGAGGGTATCCAATGTTGTCGAACTATCTTTCCAAGATAAACAGAAGTTAACCATGATACCAAGTGTATATACTAAGATGATTAAAGGTCTCTCTTCTACTTAGCTTTTCCCTCATGTCACAAATCTAAGGGTCGATATCTCTCACGCAAACCATCCTTTTCGAACTTGGCATCCCATATGTACAAGCCCCAAAGGCCTAAACCAATATCAGACAAGCACCCAAGGAATACCTCCTCCGAATTTGGATGATTTATGTGAGATGATACTAGTAAAACAACCAAACAATTGAGCACTTAATCGACTCTGGCTATCCTCGCCAATCCTGCTCCAAAACTTTCGTTGATCGCATAACTGGCTTTGCATTGTCAACTAGATATATGCGGAAGTCTATTCGAGTTTTTAGGGGGGAAACTCTGAACCTTAATCAAAAAACATCTGCGTACTCATGGACTACTCTAACAGATCGAAAATCGTCAATAAATACATAAAGTGATTCTAGCAAGCTAAGACAAACTGATCCCTTACGATCACAGGAAATTTCGAGGGTATTCCCAAGGCAAGTCGAAAGTCTGACTACCCTCCTTTCACAATTGCTAGCTAACTAATGCATGCCTAGAATCAACCCATAGCCCATGAAATAAAAAACATAAGTATCTCAAATCCTTACAAACCAAAAATAAATGAGCCGAACCACAAATTGGACTTGAGACAATAATGGGATCTTCTACTATACAGGCTCTAGGGTGTAGAGACTCAACTATGGAAGCAGATATAAACAAATACGAAGCGCAACAATAAAAAAGAGTACTAGCAGGATGATTAAGAAGAAAAACTAAACTTTTCAACAGAAACCTTACTACCTCTCTCTCAGGTATGCTGGTGGTGAGAGCATGCACTTGCCTTTCAAAAAATCCTGTATTTTGTTCTTGCCCTTGCCCTTAATTATACGACCCGTTATACCAAAATAAAGATACTTCCTCTTATTTTAGATTTTACTATTCTTTCCTCCCCTCCTTTGTGAACCAAGTCCATATCCATGAGTTCTTCATCCTTGTGTTGTGCTCCTTAGCCAAACTCCTTCATTCTCAACTTTGCCATCCTTGTGTAACTTATTGACAGGTCTCTCAAAAGCTGCCTCCATCTCACGGAGAATCCTACAAAGCTCGAAAGAAAATTAGCTGCAGGTGAAATTACTACGGCTATAGATGGAAGTTGGGCACTTGTTTGCCCTTTGACAAGTGTCGTAGTCTCGTCGAGCCTATGGAACCATGCCGCGATGAAGTTACCTCCCAGAAAGCCAGGAGCTCCTGAGACTCAGGAAAGAAGAAAACAACGATTCAAACAGAGGATCAAAAGATAGTGCATATGGCTTTGGGGAATACGCCTTTAAAACAAAACTTTTCTTTTAAAAATGCTTCTTTAAAAACCGTTTTGAAAATAATTTTTCAAATCTTTTATCTGATCCGGTAACCTTCAGCTCTGATACCAAGTGGAACACCCCACCTCCGTTAAGGTCACTCACAAAGGGAATGCCTTAACTTCGGCGGAGCATTATAGGTAAAAGATGCAGATATATTACAAGACAGACAAATAAAGCAGTGGTAAAGTCATTTTATAAACAACTTAATTCAGTCAAGCTTTTACAACAATTTCCTCAATCACACTTAAATGTAATACATAGAACTTCTGTCTTGATTTAAAAACTTCCAAGAATAAAAGAAGCTTAAAAACAATGATATTCCCCGACAAAGCATGAACCAGCCATAGTAGTGGAAGAGATAGACTCCAAAGCGATACACCAACTAATCTTCAAGCTCGGAAAGAGAAGAGGTCCAAGTTAGGCTGAGCTATTCCCTCCCTGACTACTTGGGGGGGGGGGGGGACGGAAGAAAAGAGGCGAATAACAAACTAGGTCAGACATAAGTCTGGTAAGTCCAGTGATCTTTCAGCATGCAAACAAGATAAAGGATCATGACATGAATTAACCGAAAATAGGACAATACCATAAAAACAAGGTAACTAAAGACAAAATAAGTTTAAGGTGAACTGAATGTGCTTCTACTTTTTCTCTGCTTCGCTACTACTCTGTTAATCTGATTTCTATATTTATCTCTGCACCGCCAAACTAGTGTCCCAACTAGTAATTTGTATAAAATGATAATTGCGATCCAAACCCCCGTAATTGTGGTAGCCTTCAGGTGTACATCTATCGTGAGGATTCCACCTCAATCAGCCTAAATGCCATGAACATGTTAGACGTACCCTTACTACCCTATCGATCGGCTCCCTACTTGTATCAATGTTCCATGTGTCTGTGTCAATCGGCCCTCTTTTGCTTGTAGATACCCCGTGCTGGTCCCACCATAAGGTGTATCAGTCCTTATGATAGCGACCCAACACGATTCAAGATGCACAGTGTATAACTACTGTTACCTAGTGCCTGTTTTTCCCACTCCGGAGTACGTCAAGCCCGTAAACTGTCGGAACCTACACTGACGTACACTCTGCCGCTGTTTTGACCGCTTACAATCAGCACAGTAATCGTGCCCCACCCTGCCTAGTTTAGGGTACCGCGATACATCCATGCGGATTACTGTAGAAATGGGTCCCCATTACTAGGGTTTCCTATTAGTTAAGTTTGTGGGCCTATATTTACTAATATTACCCATCAACCCGATATGTACTTAACCCTCCCATCAATTCAAGCATTTATAATAAACGGTTAAGTTTTGTGGGCCTATATTTACTAATATTACCCACCAACCCGATATGTACTTAACCCTTCCACTGATTCAAGCATGTTTATTTAATGGTTAAGTTTTGTGGGACTATGTTTACTAATATTACCCACCAACCCGATATGTACTTAACCCTTCCACGGATTCAAGCATGTTTATTTAATGGTTAAGTTTTGTGGGCCAATATTTGCTAATATTACCCACCAACCCAATTTGTACTTAAACATTCCACTGATTCAAGCATGTTTATTTAATGTTTAAGTTTTGTGGGCCTATATTTACTTATATTACCCACCAACCCAATATGTGCTAAACCCTTCCACTGATTCAAGCATGTTTATTTAATGGTTAAGTTTTGTCCGCTCATGTTAACTTAACCCACTCATTCATCATGTCATGTTGGTTAAGCATTTCTTATTAACTTGACCCTCCTTACTTATCATGTTGGATCGGTTAAGTGTTTCCTATTAACTTAACCCCCTTCGTTCATCAAGTTATATTGGTCAAGTGTTTCTTGTTAACTTAACCCCACGTATTCATCTTGTTGTATTGGTTAAGTGTCATCAATCAATTCAAGTTAACTTAACCTACCTACATGACATGTTACTTTGGTTAAGTGTTGCCTTCTTGTGTTAACTTAACCCTACTACAAATCAAGTTATATTGGTTAAGTGTTGCCCTCTTATTTTAACTTAACCTTTCCACAAATCAAGTTATATTGGTTAAGTGTTTCTAAATTTACTTAACCTCACCCACTTGTCTAATTAACATGTTTTAACGGTTAAGTGTTCTAAATTTACTTAACCTCACCCACTTGTCTAATTAACATGTTATAACGGTTAAGTGTTCTAAATTTACTTAACTTCTCCCGCTTGTCTAATTAACATGTTATAATGATTAAGTGTTCTAAATTAACTTAACCTTACCCACTTGTCTAATTAACATGTTATAACGGTTAAGTGTTCTAAATTTACTTTACCTCACCCATCAGTTTAGTTAACATGTTGAATTGGTTAAGTGTTTCCTTAATTGATTTAACCCTACCAATCTTGACTTAGCTTTATTAAAGCACCAACCACTCACATTAGACAGGTATTGTTGTGGTCACTGGATGTGCCAGTCGGTTCCGGGCAGTTTTACACCGCAACTCAGTCTAACCTCGGGTCCTTTTTGGGCTCAATGCACTAACCACCCACATTAGATAGGTATTGTTGTGGTCACTGGATGCGTCGGTTGGTTCTGGGCAGTTTTACACCACAAATCAGTCTAACCTCGGGTTAGGCATATTCGTCTTTTCTATATTTTCATATTTCTTATTTATGACAATTCCATATGTAAATTATTCCCAATTTAACTATGCCATAATTATCCTTTTAATTATGCTCACAATTAATGGTGTACTAAATATACCATTTCATGAACCAATCTCTGCTATGTAATTTTCAAGTTTATCCTACATATTTATATGTAAATTATAAATCAATTATTGTCATGGCCCACTTTCCTTCTAAATCACGTTCAAAATTTTAGGTATATAGATTATACCATTTTCATGCCACATATCATGCTTATGTGTCAAACATGCCAATTACATGTAATTTCATGTTTTCCCCAACGTTACCCCCGTTGTACATTCGCAAAATTACATAGAATGTTAGGCTCGATATTTTAGCCTAACTTATAAAACAAAAAGGGAAAAGAGGAACTTTGCAACATTCCAACATCATACAAAAGTATGGATCTAATTACACATATGTCACATGGATTTGGCATAGAACAATATACTTTTAACTATGAACTTGCAAATTTGATCTATGCAACATGAACCATAAGCATATGAATTTACATAAAACAATACAAGTTATACTTGGCATGTAGTAGTGAACTTGCAAATTAGATCCATCATAAAGGCATATGGATCTAACATATAAAGTTGTAGATCTAAACAAATAAGGTCGATCTAAACATGTATGCATAATGGCTCTAAACAATTTGGCATAAACGACATGACTTAGCCTAAAACTTGTATGTATCATAATATCACCAAACTTACATATGATAATTTCATTCCCAAATTCCTATACAACATCATAGGTTCACTCACCAATTTCCACATAACATGGTAGGTTCGATAGACCACAATAGTTCATAGGCATATATGATAGAATAGACATGAATAAACATTAATCAGCATCACATACAACTTGATACAATTCTATTTTACAATTCATTACAAATCATGTCTTTAATTTATTCACATCTGAAAGATAACTACATTTACAAAGAAAAAGGAATTCTTGAGTTCTAGGATCTATATTCTGAAATTGAATTGCTCGCCTTTGATGTAGATCATTGAATTCTCTTAGTTGAATTAGATTAGATTTAATTTGATTTAGGTTTTAGTGGCGGCTAGGTTTAGATGAGAGTGAATAATAGAATTAGGTTTTAGGTTTAGGGTCCTTATATAGTTGTAGAAAGTGTTTTAGGACCATTACATTAACCCTGAAACATTAGAACCAATCAGATGCCACATCTGCCTTAGAGCGAGTCGACCCACGGGTTGACAGCCAAACACCCTGAATCAACCCCTAGTCGACCCAGCGGGGCTTGGGTTGACCTCAAAAATGGGTCGGTTCGGTTATTCCCCCCCCCCACCCCCGATTCGCTGTTTTGAACTTTTTTGCATATTTATTATTTTAATTTTTATATATATCTATATAGATATTTTTCTCATATGCATACAAACTTCAAGGCTTAATAACTTTTTCATAAGGTATCCGTTTTATGCAAACCAAATGTCTATATTGACTAAAATTTTGAAACGAACGTAATAGCGCAACCCATTTCACTTATTTCTTCTTCAAAAAATTAAGTTTTCTTGAATTTGTTAATTTTAATATTCTCATAAAATTCGGGGTGTTACATGTTGCATCCAAGTAGAATGATCCTTCATTCTTGTAGGAATATCCAAGAAGAAATGCTCAGCACTTGCCAAACTGTGAATATTGGCAATTGAGTCAAAACGAATAGCAAAAGTCACAAAGTAATAACTTGATTTCGGATTGTATTCGCATCCACTAACATATCTATACACATGCATGATGATCATGTAAGCGCATAGGTATATAACTGATTTATTTCCTAATAAATTCGCTGTGAGAATAAAAAGGATGTAAATCTTCCCATTTTCATACATGCATTTTATTGAGAAAATAAAGAGCACCAATTATTTAGTACACAACAACATTATTTCTATGTGGATATTTTCTCAAAATAGGAAAATGCATAAATAAGTATACCTCAGGAGAGTACTTGTAGCGATGTTGCTTGCATAGGTCTTGTTATTTTTGTCCAGCATTTTGTTTTGTTTCCTTTTGTATCTCCTTTTTTCGTTGAAAATAATTTTTTAATGAGTTGTCTTTGGGCTTCAAAAAGTTATGAAGTTTATCTTTCATAATAAATTCTCCGAAACAAAATAGTGAAACAGACAAGTTTTCATTATTTTTCAAAATTAAAAACTAAATGTAATCTAAAATTAAGCAACCAAACAAGGCCTTAGTTTCCCTCGTGTTTAGTCCAATGTATTTTTACCAAATTTATATATACAGATAAAAAATAATATTAAGAAAAATCCATCAAGCTATTTAAAGGTAGATAAATAACCATTTTGGAAAATCACAATAGGAAAAAAATGAGATACATATATATGTCTGTTATAAAAATCCAAACTATATAATTTGTTTAAAATCTTGGACCATTTCATTCAAATGCCCAATTAGACCCCTTCATTGGAAAATTAACCACACTTCTTCTTGCACATCTTATTTTATTTTATTTGTTATATGTTATCCACAAATTCTTGGCTTTACATCTACATAAAATATTTTTTGGAGAAACTTCCTTATGTAGAATTTATTCACCTTCTCTATATAATTTAAATTTAGTTATAGATTCTTGATTGCTTCTTGCGGATGTTTTTTCTACTAGTAACTTTTCTTTCTCTACCATTCTGCTAGTAGAACTAGTGAATTTAAATTCACGACCTTTATTTCTAACAGGAATTATAAGATGGTGAAGCTAAATCCCGGGATAAAGTTTCTGTTTTTCGTACTTTTCTTTATCTGCATTATAATATGTGTTGTTATGTAGTGATTCTATCAGGTTCTTAGTTGCCTTATGGGAGCACTCCTAGTAGTGCATGGGAAAATGAGTGGCAGAACGTTGTTTAAAGCGGAAGCTCCTTCCACCGTTCGTGAGAGGACATTGGACAAATTTTTTATTTTTTATTCATATTCCTTAAACGGCTTTCTGAAAACCATTTAAGTTATAATGAAAAAAAAAATGGCATGGATAAAGCTTATATGGTTTTCATAAAACCATTTATAACTTAAACGGTTTTACGAAAACCTTTTAAGCTCTATACGGTTTTCATAAAACCATTTATAAATTAAACAGTTTTACGACAACCTTTTAAGCTCTATACGGTTTCCAAAAGACCGTATAGCTACCGCCACTCAACAATGAGAAATGGATATTGTGATTCCCGTTTGTAATCGCTCCTCATGCTCGTTTATACATTGTTGCAGCATG
Source organism: Allium sativum (assembly GCA_030737875.1). Classification (NCBI taxonomy): domain Eukaryota; kingdom Viridiplantae; phylum Streptophyta; class Magnoliopsida; order Asparagales; family Amaryllidaceae; genus Allium; species Allium sativum. The sequence goes on from CM060921.1 coordinate 747,764,612, forward strand.
AGTTCCCTCTTTTCTTCCTCATTAGGGATGAACGTTTGGTTGGTTTGGAGGTAAAAAAGTACAAACCGAATTGAAATCGAATTTTTTCAAACCGAACAGAACCAAACCAAAATAATTTCAGTTCATTCGGTCACTAACCAATTTAATCGAATTTGAAGGATGTTTTATTATTCAAATGATGGATTCACTAAAAGTAAAACATAAATTCATGTTTAGAGAAATTTTATATAGTAAATTTTTTGTTTACGACAAGATTTGATCTATTTGTAATTAATGCCTTTGTATTATATAACTAAACTAATTATTTAAAGAACTACAATACTGCGAAATTATATAATAAATTAAAAGTTGGGTAATTTGGTTAAACCGATAATAAAAAATTATTTTACAAATCCAATTCGAACTGATTTAGTTTTAAAATCGAACCAAACTGACCGAAATGAACCGGTTTGGTCGGTTATTTCGGTTTGAACCGTATATTGCTCACCCTTATCCTCATTTCTTTTTTTTTCACACTGCTCTGAATGCTCTTATGAAAACTAAAAGAAAGAATAATCCACCATTATAAAAAATAATTGCAGACTTAGTTGCAGTAGGAGGTATTAAAATAAGTAAGTCATATGAAAAAAAAACTAAGCATAAGTTCGCCCACTCCCCAACCCATCCAAAGCATTGCGTATTTTGTGAAGTATCAGCACCATGTGACAAAATGAGTGTTATTTTGACTTATTTTTTATAAATATTACCGTATGTTGACAAAAAACTTACCGAATTGTGTTTTCAGCCATGGGAACTTCCCACTTGAGAGTTTTTTTACACCTCATCTTTGATTTGAGCACCATGCACTGTAAAATTAATTATGGTGATGCACTAAAAATATTTTCCTTTCCTATATTCATCCTACGCTATATTCATTCTAATCTATGCAGATGTGTATGATAAATAATCCTAGATAAAATACAACAATATTCAAAACAAAACAGGTTAACAGTGCTAAGATCACTAGCTTCATGATCACTATTATTACATGCTTGTATTCTTGTCAAGCAAAATGCCTCTACAAATGTATGCTTAACGACGCTTTCTCCATTCACGAACAAAGTTTCCGAAAACATATGCCAATATTAACGTATTACATTACAATTTTTTCTTCTTGATCTTCTATCACATATTTTGTCATATTGCATGTTTTCAATTTAAACAATTAAACCTAAAAACATTTGACTAATTACAGGAAGCATAAGTGGTGGTAAGTATGATGGACAAAATAGCAAGAAATATAACTGATGTAAAAGAATTAGATGGTTAAGGAATTCTTATCATTGAGAATGCTACAAATTTCTAGAATTCTAAAGAAACTAGTAACTTGTAACACCCCGAATTTTTAATGACACTTAAAGAGGGTAAATTAAATAATAATTAATTAAATATTCAGAAATAAAGGAAACAGACTGCACTATTGCGTCCGCCTCAAAATTCTGGTCAAGATTGACATTTGGTTTGCGTAAAATGGACATCGTATGAAGGAGTTATGAGGATTTTAAGTTTGTATACACGTAGAAAAATTGTATATATACGCATGAGTCAAAGATGAGTCCGAATTTTAATCAGAAAGATTCAAATTCGAAAAATTCGTCAGAGCAACAAAATTCCCGCTCTAGGGGGTCGACCCCCCTAGAGGGGTGTCGACCTAGGGGTCGACCCACCCACAGGGGTGTCAACCTATTGGTCGACCCACCCACAGGGTATCGACACCCCTAGGGCCGATGTGGCACTCGGTTTCAGGTGGTATGGCAGCTATATATATATGTCCAATTCTTCTATTTTTTTCATTGGAAATCATGGAGGCCATATGTTGTTGAAATGCGAACTGAACCGTTTTCTACAACATACTTTGCAAATCAAATTCAGAAATTAAAGATCCATTCTTTCTCAATTCTCTAAACCTAACGCTATGAGTTTCTAGTCGTTTTTAGGTTTCGATAAATAAAAGTAAATTGTGAAAGACTGTGAATTGGATATATTATAAAGTATGGTTCTGTGCTAGTGTTAAATCCTATACTATGTCATGATAGATCTTTTTCCCTAGATCTAATACAATTGTGGTTATTCTATTGTGTTGCCTATGTGGATCTTGACTTGTAATTATATAGTGGTGAATATACATCTATTAATTTGGAAAGTTGTAACATTGGCTAGATCTAGTTCTTTATATAAATCACCTTTCACCTGTTATATTGCGATCAATCTAAATATGTTAGATATAAATAGTTGGACACCTAAAGGGTTAATTTAGATCTCATTGTGCTTGCTTTGACATCGTAGCTGCCGCAAGTTCATCTATTTTATGTCCACCTTGTTATGATGGTAATTAAATGTCCACTCACCTTGTTATCATGCTAGTTTATGTTTATGCCAAGACATGTTGAAACTATCATCTTTGTCACATTCTCCTTTCATTGTTATGGTTAGGCTACTTTATAGCCTAGATGCCGCCAAAATACGTGCGAATACATTAGTGGAAACGGGGAAAAGGGGATTTATAATTGGAAAAATTTATGTAATATTTATATGAATAGAATATATAATTCAAATGGGGAAACATAGAAATAATTACGTATAATGGCATAAGTAGATTTCGATAAAAATGAAATATTTAGTATTTACAATTTGGAATTGTAATTGCACTTATGACATGAGGTTAGGTTGCATTTGTGGCGGAAGTATGCCCGGACCCGACCGGCATATAAGCAGCCACTAATGTTGAACCTAATGTGAGAGGTCTAAGTGCACAAATACGAATTGGGCTAAGACACGAGGTTAGGCCCAATTGTGGAATAAGACTGCCCGGACCCGATCGACATATCCAGCATCCACACGTTGTAGGCCTAATGTGGGAGGTCTAGCCCATTATAAACCATAAATGGTCATGGTAAAGAATTAGACTACTTAACCTAATTTAATCCATAAAGGTTATATGATTATGAACTTAAGTTAGGGTTAAGTAAAATTGGATGGGTAGTGGGTCGGTTAAGTAAATTAGAGGGGATGGGCAATATTTACATATAGGCCCACGAACTTAACCCAATAAGGTTATGTAATTAAAGACACATAGTGGTATACATAACCAGTGAAAAATATAATAAATTTATGTAATTAAAGATACCCTTTAGGTTAAGCATAACTGGCATAGGGCTAGTAATTAAAGACGCCTAAGGTATACATGGTCAGTGAAAAACCTAGTGGGGATAGAAGATAAAGGGGAGAGCTTGTATTATGTTGTTTGGGACCCATTTTAGTCAGTAACCCGGAGTTTTTATCAAATAAAGAACTCCATACTAGTCGGAGAAGGGGCATGCTCACTAGTTAATTATAAGAAATCCAAACGAGACGGATGGTGTGGGCAGCACAAACCGACTGGGCCATGTGCGTGCATGAGCCGGGCAGAAGGGGATAAGACGATAGTGACACCAGTAAATATGATTGTGCACATCTTGGGAAATAAAGGGTTGCCACTTTAGGGAGTGTTACCTCCTACTGTGGGGCTAGCACAGGATATCTACGGGTTAGGGAGCCAATCGATTGGGGTTGTGGTTAAGGTCACTCAGACGTATGCCCTAGGTCTACTAACTTATAGTGGAAGGGATCATCTCATTTTAGTTATACTAGTAATAGTGCAGAGTAATCATTAGTGAAGCACATACACCTTACCCTGTCTACCTTGTCACACCTGCAATTAATATAGTGATCTCTCTTGTCCACTTTATATGCCTATGATGTTACTTTTACTTATTTATTGGCTAAAAGTAACTAGACTCGCAAGACTTTATGTCTGATCCTTTTGTTTCTCCTTCTTACTTCCATTCCCCCCTCCAAGGTTCTCAGGGAGGAAACACTCAGGATTAGTCAGGACTCGGATATCATCTTTCTAGGAGCTACTTCTGAAGTGTGGCTCAAGTTCTTGTCTCTACTATGGCTTAACTCTTTTCATTGGGGAATTACACTTTTTATTTACTTATGCACTCTGATGGTGCAAGATAGACGTTATTTTATTATAATGGTTTTTGTGACTTATGGAATTGTGGACCACGGTATTATGATTTATATTTAAAATAAAAATTTAAATTTCCGCTGCTATCTTATTTGTAGCTGTCTTGTAATTATTCTGTGTCTGTTTACCTATAGCACTTCATGAAACTTAATGCATTCCCTTAGTGAGTGACATTAACGGACGTGGGGTGTCACACTTAGTATCGGGGCTGAAGGTTATAAGATTAGATAAAAGTTTTTGGAAATTATTTTCAAAAAGGTTTTAAAAGAAATCATTTTCAAAAGAAAAGTCTGTTTTGAAAACATTCCCCAAAAAGCCATATGTAATATCCTTCGGTCATTTATTTAAATTTCTTCCTTTTCCCTTTTTCAGCGTGTCTGGGGAACAAAACATCCCTAATATCCAAGAGGGCTTCACAATACCCAGATGGTTCCGTAGGTATTTGGAGGCCACGGTGCCTGCCGAAGGCCAAAGAGACGTTCCTCCCCCAGCTGCACCAGTCATTCCTCCTCCTCCCCCCTCCAAGAGCTGATAACTTCGCCGAGATCATTAAGGACTTCCATGCTATATGAGGGAAGCCATTCCATGGAAACGAGACATTCGTAGAAGCTTGGAATTGGCTTTAGGAGACGGAGGACTTATTCGTAATCTTTGAAGTGGAGGACCGAAGAAAGATTCATTTAGCTGCTTGGTTGTTAAAGGACGAAGCCTCATTTTGGTGGGAAGTCACCCAAGCTGGACGTCCAGTGGAACCTTGGGAAGACTTTAGACAGACGTTTGAAATGAAATTTCTTTCCCAAGATGAGAGAAGCATATAGATGGAGAGGTTCTTAGCACTCAAAGAAGGAAATTTAACGGTTAAGGAGTATGTGAATAGTTCAACCAGCCGACAAGGTTCGGGTTAGATTTGGTGGATGCACAGCACAAAAGAGCTTTGCGGTTTGCTAAAGGGCTGAATGATCCTCTACATGGTTTAGCCATGTCCCATATTCCGAAGGGGGCACTTTTGAAAAGATTGTTGATATGGCCCCAATGCATGAGGAGGACAAGGGAGAGAAGAAGGAAGCAAAGACTGAGGGGGCATCACAGAATAGGAAGGTTTAGCCCAGGAAGGGGCAGCAACAACAACAACAATAGCAGCAACAACAGAAGAAGGAGGGAAAGATGACAAAGGCAAGGATAAGGGAAATTGTAACAATTGTGGAAAAGGGGGTCACTTGATCAAAGATTGTATGAGAAGGAAGGCTAATTGCTTTAATTGCGGAGAGGTCGAACACTTCTCTAAAGAGTGCCCGAAGAAACAGGGATCGTAGAGACAAGGTCAAAGAGCATGGACTACTGGAGGGAAGGTGAATGCTCTCGCGATCAGTGCTCCTGAAAGATACAGATTTTTTTTGTATAAAGTTTAGTTTCTCTTTCAAACCATCCAGTTAGAACACTTTTTGATTCTGGCGCTTCGCACTCGTTTATATCAAGTTCTGTAGTTGAAACTCTACACCTAATTACTAGTATGGTAGTAGATCATGTAGTTGTTTCAAACCCCATTGGTGGTTCGGCTCATTTATCGATGATTTGTCGGGGTTTGAAAATATCTATGTTAGGTGTAGATTTTGAATGCGATGCGTATGTGCTCGGGTTTATGGGCTATGGGTTTGGCTTACCAGGTATGGGGCCATTCTGGATTGTGAGAGGAGGGTTGTTAGACTTCTTACTTGTCATGGGAAGACCCTCGAAGTTTCTTGTGACCCCCAAGGGCCTGTTATGCTTAGCTTCCTAGAGTCTCTAGATGCATCCATAGATGATTTGCAATCTGTTCCAGTGGTTCGAGATTATTCCAATGTTTTTGATGAGGTACGAGGTTTACCTCCAAGGCACGAGATCGACTTTCGCATATATCTGGTGGACAATGCAAAGCCAGTTGCATTACCAGTGCGCCACATGGCTCCAAGGGAAAGGAGGGAGCTGAGTAAGCAAGTAGGGGAGCTACTTGAGAAAGGCTTTATTCGATGAAGCATATCTGAATGGGGCACTCCATTAGTATTCACAATTAAAGTGGATGGTTCACTTTGTTTGTGAGTTGACTATAGAGAATTGAATAACTTCACCAAGTAGAATAGGCACCTACTTCCGAGGATTGATGATTTATTTGATCAACTTGTTGGTACCTCGGTATTTTCTCAGTTGGACTTGGCTATGGGGTTCCATCAGTTGAGGGTGGCTGAGGACAGCATAGATAAGACTGCTTTCAGAACTACAGATGGTTTATTTGAATGGATAGTCATGCCTTTTGGGTTGACAAATGCACCCGCCTATTTTGTTGATCTGCTGAGTAGGGTGTTCCGAGAGTTCCTAAACAAATTTGTCGTAGTCTTTGTTGATGATATTTTGATCTTCTCCAAAAGTGGAGAAGATCATGCCCAGCATTTGGGAGAAGTTTTGAAAACTCTCTGTGACCATCAACTAAAGGCAAAGTTCTCCAAATGCCATTTTTGGAGAAAGGAGGTGAGATTCTTGGGGCATGTGGTCTCCAAAGAAGGGATAGCTGTAGATCCCGAAAAGGTGGTTGTAGTGTAAGATTGGTAGATTCCTAAAAATGCAACCGAGGTGAGAAGCTTTCTTGGGTTGGAAGGTTATTATAGGAAGTTCATTAAGGACTTCGCGAAGATATTAGCCCATCTCACCAGGCTAACAAAGAAGAATTTGGCACTTTCATGGGACATAGACTGTGACACTGCTTTCCAACAACTGAAGAGGGCTCTGACAACAGCCCCAGTCTTGACCTTTCCTGATGGAAGTAAAGTGTTTACTATTTACACTGATGCATGCGGTACAGGGCTTGGTGCGGTTCTGATACAAGAAGGGAAAGTAATATGTTATAGGGGTAGACAGTTGAGAGTTCATAAGAAGAACTACCCCACCCATGATCTAGAACTAGTTGCCATAGTATGATGTGGCATCATTATTTACTTGGAGAAAGGTTCGAGTTATAAAACGATCATAAATCTCTTAAGTATTTATTCTCACAGAAGGATCTCAACTTTAGGCACCAACGGTGGATGGAGTTCTTAGCTTCATATGATTTTGAGATTGCTTATACCCCTGGCAAGGGTAATGTGGTGGCAGACGCACAAAGTAGGCAGAGGGTGGCCCTGAGCTGTTTATGGAAAGAATGAACATGGAGTTCATATCATCTTTTGATTTTAGACCCTCCATCGAGATTTTGCCTGATTTGTTTGTATCCTTGGAGATACGACTGACTCTTCTGGATCAGATAGGAGCTTTGCAACAAGGTGACCCACAGATTCTAGACATTATGGGTAAGCTTAGAAGAGGGGAGACTTCTGGTCACCGCAGTAGGTATGCCATAGATGAAAAGGGGTGGTTGCGACGAGATGGAAGGCTTTGTGTTCCTCAAACTGGAAGCTTGATAAAGGCAGTCATAGAAGAAGCCCACCATTCCAAGATGACCATTCATCCAGGCAGTGATAAGATGTACATGGACATGAAGAGGGTTTTCTTTTAGGCTGGGATGAAGAAAGATGTGGCCGAATTTATTTCTCAATGTTTATATTGCCAGTAAGTCAAAGCTGAGCAAAAGAGGCCCGGTGGATTATGTCATCCGTTGGAGGTTCCGCAGTGGAAATGGGAGAGTGTCTCAATGGATTTCATAGATGGTTTGCCTATATTGAAGAAAGGTAACACCAGTGTTTGGGTGGTAGTGGATAGACTCACTAAGATCGCTCACTTTATTTCAGTTAAGAGTAAGAGGATGACATCATGTTTGGCAACAATTTATGTCCGTGAGATAGTTCGTCTTCATGGAGTATCTTCCTGCATTGTGAGCGATTGTTACCCCATCTTTACCAACGAATTTTGGAGGAGTTTGCAAGCGGCATTAGGTAAACATTTTTGTTTGAGCACCACTTATCATCCTCAGACCGATGGATAGACGGAGAGGGTGAACAGGATTCTTGAAGATATTCTGAGGCTGTGTATCCTAGACTTCGTAGGGACTTGGGAAGAGCATCTTCCTTTAGTGGAGTTTGCCTATAATAATAGTTATCAAGATAGCATTGACATGGCACCCTTCGAAGCATTGTACAGCCGACCCTGTAGAACGCCAACTTGATAGTGGGAATCTATAGAAAGATTATTACTACGCCCAGATATGGTTAGAGAAATGTCTGAAAAGATTGACCATATTCGATGGTGGATGAAGACGGCTCAAGATAGGCAGAAATCCTATGCAGAAAAGAGAAGGACTGACATCGTGTTCGAAGTGCGAGACTTAGTCTTTATCAAAGTATCGCCTTTAAGGAATGTGGTTCCCTTCGAATCAATGGGGAAGTTGGCACCTAGGTTTGTGGGACCATTTCTCATAACCGAGAGGAATGGCCAAATGGCCTACCGAGTAAAGCTGCTTGAAAATCTATCTGGTGTTCATGACATTTTCCACGTCTCTCATCTGCGGAAGTGCCTGCATGACACCGCAGAAGTTGTTAAGCCGAGTATGTTGGAAGAAGTCGAAGTGGAACTGGAGGCGACAGTCAGACGAGGCCCTACCCGTATTCTTGGATCAGAAGTTAAGAAGCTGCGTAATTAGGAGATCAAATTGCTAAAGGTCCAATGGAGAGATAACCCAGAAGATGCGACTTGGGAGACCGAAGACAAGATTCGTGCTTCGTACCCTTTTCTTTTCGAGGGTATATTCTTAACTCCTTTTTCCTAAGTTTTACCAATGCTTGTTTTTGTCAATAGAGTATATCTTATCCATAGTATTTTAGACCTTTAGATAGGAATCCTACTGATGTAAACATGTGTTTGAAACATGTTATGTTTGATGGATGCAAGTGGATGCAAGTGTTTGCTAGTGGTTGCCTGTGGACGCATATACACACACATTAGGCACTAAGATCGGCTCAATCACTTTCATACTGCATATAGATGTGTGTGCATTTTCTTTTGTTTTATGGATGGAAATGGATGAACTAGCGTATGGATGTTGCATTTGGACGGATGGGTGTGCACACATATAGAACTTATATAATACAATAGGTTTATTTGCATACATGTTGGATTCATGACACTAACATACATTGCATTAAGGAGGTCAACTGAATCAATTGACTGCCTGATCTTCGCATTAGTGTTGGGACATATATACACACCTTCACATATATTCATATAAGCATTAGAAATCTTTAAGGAAAATGGATGCCAGTAGTTGGTGGATGAGTAGATGGATGATGGATGGTAGGATATGCATTCCTCTTAACTTAGAGATTTCGGGACGAAATCCTTTGAGTAGGGGAGAATGTAACACCCCGAATATTTAACGACAATAAAAGAGTGTAAATTAAATAATAATTAATTTAATATGCAAAATTAGAGGAAACAGACTATAATATTGCGTCCGTCTCGAAATTCTGGTCAAGATAGACATTTGGTTTGCGTAAAACGGACATCGTATGAAGGAGCTATGATGGTTTTATGTTTGTATACATGCAAAAAAATTATATATATACATGAGTCATAGATAAGTCAGAATTTTATCTAGAAAGATTCAAATTAGAAAAATTCGTCAGAGCGACAAAATTCCCGCTCTAGTGGGTCGACCCCCCCAGAGGGGTGTCGACCTATGGGTTGACCCGCCCACTAGGGCTGATGTGGCACTCAGTTTCAGGGGGTCTGGCAGCTATATATATGTGTCCTATTCTACTATTTTATTCATTGGAAATCATGGAGGCCATATGCTGCTGTAGTGCGAACTGAACCGTTTTCTACAACTACATACTTTGCAAATCAAGTTCAGAAATTCAAGATCCGTTCTTTCGCAATTCTCTAAACCTAACGCTGTGAGTTTCTAGTTGTTTTTAGGTTTAGATAAATAAAAGTAAATTGTGAAAGATGTGAATTGCATATGTTGTAAAGTATGATTCTGTGCCAGTGTTAAATCCTATACTATGTCATGATAGATCTATTTCCCTAGATCTAATACAATTATGATTATTCTATTGTGTTGCCTATGTGGATCTTGATTTGTAATTATATAGCGGTGAATATACATCTATTAATTTGGATAGTTGTAACATTGGCTAGATCTAGTTCTTTATGTAAATCACCTTTCACCTGTTATATTGTGATCAATATAAATATGTTGTAAACTTGACATGTTAAGCCATCTTTAGATCTAAACATGTTGCTATGTCACCCTAGTTATGCCAGATCTATATAGTTGGACACCTAAAGGGTTAATTCAGATCTCATTGTGCTTGCTTTGACATCATAGTGGCCACAAGTTCATCAATTTTATGTCCACCTTGTTATGATGGTAATTACATGTCCACTCACCTTGTTTTCATGCTAGTTTATGTTTATGCCAAGATATGTTGAAACTATCATCTTTATCACATTCCCTTTTCATTGTTATGGCTAGGCTATAGCCTAAATGCCGCCAAAATACGTGCGAATACGTTAGTTAGGAAACGGGGAAAAGGGAATTTATAATTGACATAATTTATGTAATATTTATATGAATAAGACATATAATTCAAATGGGGAAACATAGAAATAATTACATATAATGACATAGGTAGATTTGGATAAAAATGGAATATTTAGTAATTACAATTAGGAATTGTAATTGCACTTATGACACGAGGTTAGGTTGGACTAGTGGCGGAAGTCTGCCCAGACCCGACCGGCATATCCAGCAGCCACTAATGGTTAACCTAATGTGAGAGGTCTAAGTGCGCAAATATGAATCGGGCTAAGACACGAGGTTAGGCCCGATTGTGGAATAAGACTGCCAAACCCGACCGGCATATCCAGCATCCACACGTTGTAGGCCTAATATGGGAGGTCTAGCCCATTATAAATCATAAATGGACATGGTAAAGAATTAGACTACTTAACCTAATTTAATCCATAAAGATTGTTTGATTATGAACTCAAATTAGGGTTAAGTAAAATTGGATGGGTAGTGGGTAGGTTAAGTAAATTAGAGGGGGTGGGCCTTATTTACATATCGGCCCACGAATTTAACCCAATAAGGCTATGTAATTAAAGACATCTAGTGGTATACATAACCAGTGGAAAATATAATAAAGTTATGTAATTAAATACACCGTTTAGGGTAAGCATAACTGACATAGGGCTATGTAATTAAAGACGCCTAAGGGTATACATGGTCAGTGAAAAACCTAGTTGGGATACAAGACAAAGGGGAGAGCTTGTATCATGTTGTTTGGGACCCATTTTAGTCAGTAACCCGGAGTTGGTATTAAATAAAGAACTCCATACTAGGCGGAGAAGGGGCATGCTCACTAGTTAATTTTAAGAAATCCAAACGAGACGGATGGTGTGGGCAGCGCAAACCGACCGGGCCATGTGCGTGCATGAGCCGGGCAAAAGGGGATAAGACAACAGTGACACCAGTAAATATGATTGTGCACATCTTGGGAAATAAACGGTTGCCACTTTAGGGAGTAATACCTCCTACTGTGGAGCTAGCACATGATATCTTCGGGTTAGGGAGCCAATCGATTTTGGTTGTGGTTAAGGTACACTCAGACGTATACCCTAAGTCTACCAACTTATAGTGGAAGGGATCATCTCATTTTAGTTATACAAGTAATAGTGCAGAGTAATCATTAGTGAAGCACATACACCTTACCCTGTCTACCTTGTCACACCTGCCATTTATGTAGTGATCTCTCTTGTCCACTTTATATGCCTATGATGTTACTTTTATTTATTTATTGGCTAAAAGTAACTAGACAGGCCAGACTTTATGTCTGACCCTTTTGTTTCTCCTTCTTTCTTCCGCCACCCCTCCAAGGTTCTCGGGGAGGAAACACTCAGGCTAAGTCAGGACTCATATATCATCTTGCTAGGAGCTACTTCTGAAGTATGGATCAAGTTCTTGTCTCTACTATGGCTTAACTCTTTTAATTATGGAATTATGCTTTTTATTTACTTATGTACTCTGATGGTGCAAGATATAAGTTATTTTATTGTACCGGATTTTGTGACTTATGGAATTATGGACCACGGTATTATGACTTATGTTTGAACCAAAAATTTAAATTTCCGCTGCTGTCTTATTTGTATCTGTCTTGTAATTCTTCTGGGTTTGTTTACCTAGAGCACTTCACGAAACTTAATGCATTCCCTTAGTGAGTTACATTAATGGACGTGGGGTGTCACATAACTTATCTTATGTATTTAATAATATGTTACTTGATGAGTGCAGACTATGATATCTAGAAAACTGTAACATTAGAAAATTGTAATAAGGTGCCAATAAATATGAGAATGGGCACATTTTCATGTTGTTCCACAACTTCAAAGCAATAAATTTCTTGCATTACAAAAACATTCGAAGTCGTTTCTCCATTAAATTTTTCATCCAACTATTCAACTATTTCCGACTACTACAACTACTAACAAGGGAGCTAGGTTCGTTCACATAGTGGGCGTAAACAAATACCTTAGAAATATTAGAAATTGCTCATATTATTTTACACTACTTCGAATTAATTTGAAGCGATGACAAATATCGTTCAATCTCCTTCTATCTCGGTCCCTGTCTTTACTGGTGAAAATTATAATTTTTGGAGCATAAAAATGAAGATATTTTTTAGCTCTTAAGATTTATAGGATATTGTAGAATAAGGCTTTATCGGTCCTGAAGATACTTCAACCTTTAGTCCGGCTTATAAAAAAAGAGTATAAGGAAAATAGACAAGGATATTTTAAAGCATTATTTATTCTACAATAGGCAGTGGCTGACACTATTTTTCCAAGAATAATGGGAGCTACAAACGCCAAAGAAGCATGAACCACATTACAGGAGGAGTTTCAAGGAAGTGCAAAGATACACGCCATTAAAATTCAAACACTAAGGCATGGGTTTGAATTAAAAAATATGAAGGAGTCAGAGAATATAAAGGATTATTATTCCTAGACAAAAGAATAGTTAGTCAAATGAGAACCTATGGGGATAACATTCTTGAAAAGAGGATTGTTGAGAAAATTTCAATTTCTATTCCTCGTAAGCACTATCCAATCATGACTACGATTAATCAAACTAAAGATCTATCTACCTTATCATTAACTTAATTAATGGGCTCTCTTGAAGCATTTGAACAAAGAATGAGTATACATGATGAAGACTCGGTCGAGAATGCCTTTCAATCAAAACTCAAGTTACTATCTCAAAATAAAGGATATGGAGGAAACAAGAATGATGGAGAGAATTCGAAAAACAAAGGAAATTCTGGAAATTTCTCGAAAAATAAACAAGATAAATATCCTCCATGTGGAATTTGTAATATGACAAATCACTGGGAGAAGTTCTTTCTAAAATGTTGAAAGCCGCAATGTAGGCACTGTTAAAAATTTGGACATTTGGAGAAAAAATGTTTCCACCTAAATAAACATCAAACAAATTTTGTTGAGGATCATGACCATGAGCAGCCTTATCATGATCATGATCAAAACCATTTTTATGCTACCCAAAATTCTTGTGATGAAATTGGCAGTAACCGGTACTTATATAGCGGTTGTAGCGATCTCATGGCCAAAGATGGGAGAATCTTCAAGGATATCGATGACTCTATCAAAGTAAAAGTGTGATTGGGAAATGGAATCGTCGTAGAATCTAAAGGCAAAGGTACCGTTGTGGTGGAAACAAAGAAAGGTACAGAATTTATCAAAGAAGTTTTACTAGTTCCAAATCTTAAAGAAAATTTGTTGAGCATTGGTTAAATGATGAAGAAAGGCTATGTTCTTCATTTTGATGGGAATAATTGTAAAATATATGAAAACAACAATAAACAACTAGAGATAACCCAAGTAAAAATGGAGAAGAGAAAAAGAAGTTTTCCAATAAATTTTAAATATGTTGCTAATATGGCCATGAAAGTACAAGTAGATGATTCATGGTTGTGGCACCGAAGATTTGGCCACTTCAATACTCAAACCTTGAAATTATTATATCAAAAGAATATGATGATAGATCTCCTGTGCATGAAGGAAAATAATAAAACATGTGAAGGATGTCTTCTTGAAAATCAACACCGATCATCATTTCCATCAGAAACACATGGAGAGGAAAAAACTAGTTGGAATTAATTCATACTGACGTTTGTGGACCGTTGAGAGCACCATCACTCCATAACGACAGGTATTTTATCCTCTTTATTGATGATTTTTCTATAATGACGTGGGTCTACTTCATTAAAGAAAAATCAGAAGTCTTTGGAATATTCAAGAAGTTTAAGGCTCTTATCAAAATTCAAAGTGGAAAACGTATAAAGAGGCTTTGAAGTGATCGTGGTAAAGAGTACAACCCCCATGATTTTGATAAATTTTGTGATGATGAAGGCATCGAGCGACAACTTACAGTTGCATGTACTCCGCAACAAAATAGTGTATCTGAAAGAAAAAATCGCACAGTCATGGAGATGGCCAGATAAATGTTGCAGGAGAAGTGTTTACCCAACACTTTCTGGGCAGAAGCAGTTTACATTGCTGTCTATATACTTAATAAATGTCCAACTAGAGTAGTCCAAGACAAGACTCCTATAGAGGCATGGAGTGGACAAAAGACAACAGCCAAGCTCTAAGAGTTTTTGGATCGATCTGCTACGTACATGTTCCAGATCAAAAGAGACATAAACTAGAAGAGAAGACTACACGAGGAGTCTTTTTGGGGTATAGCACACAATCAAACGGCTACAGAGTTTATAACTTACAAACAAAGAAACTGACTATTAGTCGAGATGTTGAGTTTGATGAGAATGCTGCTTGGAATTGGGATGAACAAAAAGTTGAGAGAAAAAACATTTCTGTTCCAGTATATGAATATCATGAAGATGTTTAAGAATCTCATGAAGATGTTGAAGAAATGGAAGATGCAACAGAAGAACAAGGTATTTCCCCTTCACCTCCTCAACAACAAACTCCTTCACCAGAGTCTACTCCGAGAAGAGTTAGATCTTTGGTTGACATTTATGAAACTTGCAAGTTGGTTATACTTGAACCTGAAAGCCATGAAATAGCATCTTAGCAAGAAGTATGGGTCAAAGCAATGAAAGAAGTGATAGAAATGATTGAGAAGAATAATACTTGGGAACTTGTAGATTGTCCTACAGACAAAGAAATCGTTGGAGTGAAATGGGTTTATAAGACAAAGCTTAACCCAGATGGTTCAATACAAAGACACAAGGCTAGGCTCGTTGCAAAGGGCTACTCACAACAATATGGAGTTTACTATAATGAGACATTTGCTCCAGTTGCATGTCTTGAGACAATTAGAGCTTTAGTGGCATTGCAGCTCAAAAAGGTTGGAATATTTTTCAACTAGATGTCAAGTGATCCTTCTTAAATGGAGTATTAGAAGAAGAGATCTATGTGGAGCAACCACTAGGATTTCTAAGTAAGGCAATGAAAATAAAGTACTAAGATTAAGAAAGGCTCTATATGGCTGGAAGTAATCACCTCGGGCATGGTACAACAGAATTGATTGATGCTATTAATCAAGGATTTTGGAGGAGCAAGAGTGAGCCAACATTATACATCAAGACACAAGGTTAGTATGATACACTCATTGTCTCCATATATGTAGATGATCTTATCTACCTGGGAAACAATATGAAGATGATAACTGCATTCAAAGAAGACATGATGAAAACCTTTGAAATGACCAATCTTGTCTGGATGAATTACTTCCTTGGAATTGAGGTAAAACAACATAAGGAAGGGATATTTATCTCCCAAAATAAATATACCAAAGAACCATTGAAGAAATTCATAATGAATGATTGCAAACCAGTCAGTGCACCGCTCGTAACAAATGGGAAGTTGCAAAAGGATGATGGAGCCCCAGAAGCTGATGCATCACGCAACAGAAGTTTGATTAGAAGCCAATTATATCTAACTGCTACACGATGGGATATCATGTATGTGATAAGTCATTTATCAAGATTAATGCAGAGTCCAAGTCAGATTCATCTTGGAGCAGCTAAATGAAATTTATGGTATTTACAAGGAGCAAAGGAGTTTGGTATATGGTACAAAACCGCGACCAACTCAAAGTTGGTTGGCTACACTGATAGTGATTGGGCAGGATCAGTGGATGACATGAAAATCACATCAGGCCATGCTTTTTCACGTAGATTAGGAATATTCTCGTAGGCATCAAAGAAGCAAGAAATAGTTGCACAATCAACAACAGAAGCAGAATATGTGGTAACAGCAGAAGTAACAAGTCAAGCTAAATGGTTACGGATAATAATCGAAGAAATGGGTGAACGTTAAGAATATCCTATTACAATCTACTATGATAGCAAATCAACAATAGTAATGACAAAGAATCCGGTTCATTATAGCCGAACTAAACATATAACTATAAAGTATCATTTCATCAGAGATGCGGAAGCGATAAAAGAAATCCAGCTCAAGTACTCCAGGACAGAAGATCAAGTTGTAGACATCTTCACAAGGGCACTGCTAAGAGCAAGATTTGAGCAACTTCAAACTATGGTTGGAGTGTCTGAAATTTGCATCAAGGAGGAGTATTAAGCATGCTACAAATTTCTAGAATTCTAAAGAAACTAGTAACATGCCTTATGTTTTATTATTAAATATGTTACTTGATGAGTATAGAATGTAATATCTAGAAAACTGTAACAATAAAAAAAATGTAATAAGGTGCCTATAAATATGAGAATGGGCGCATTGTAATGTTGTACCACAACTTCAAAGCAATAAAGTTTTTGCATTACAGAAACGTTTGAAGGGATTTCTCCATTAAATTTTTCATCCAACTATTTTCCACTACTACAAATACTAACACTTATCATGAGTTCATAACTTAATTTGTATGATTTATTTAGTATATATTAGGCTATAAACTCAACTAAAAAAGGGGTGATTCTTGTTGATATACAATTTAAAATCATCAATATGACATAATGAAATAGAAAAAGAAATAGTATTATAACTTTAGGAGTATAAAAAATCCATTGACATAACATTAAAAAGTGAAAACTAAACTAATCAATTATGTTCTATCTAACATTTTTAGAAACCATTAATATGAGATAGAAACGATTAGATCACAACAAGTTGAACGTCAAGAATTTTGAAGTGACATCGGCTAAAATAAAACTAAAATACTTATGGTGCATCTTATTCTTATTTGAAAACAGTTCATGTGGAACTATGAAACACATAAAAGGACCATTCTATAAAATGGATATCATGAATTGTTCAATAATATTAGCTTGAATATATATACCACAGTAAATGCATTGAAGTATTTATAACAAGGAAAATTCCACACAAAGGTTTTCTAACTCTACAAAGTATAAGGTAAGCACTATTTATTTTACATTTTGAATTTCAAGTATTTAGGAAATGACATGTATGTAATCAGTTATGTTATTTCAATCTATAAGAACTTGAAGAAATAAATGATATTGATTTCCTAAGTTCACCTCCTATCCTGCACTAGATCACTGTATCTTTGAATGTAAAGTAGACTTAACACTTATATGTAAGTTGTCAAAAAGAAAACTGTAAAATTGAACCAAAAAGAGTGAATTTATCTTTTCACCGCAAATAATAAAGGATTTTAGCGCCATATACCATGTAACACAGACTCTGTCCATCATGAGTGGAGACAAACGAATGGACACAAGTCGATCTCTAAACAATGTCACAAGCTACACTCTACAAACATGCACATAGATAAAAGTAATATATGGAATACAATATAAACTCATCAGCATATATAAGCAGTATCAAACGAACATCGAAGTCAAACAACTAACAAAAAATGGCATCGTTATTAATGGCATCAAGCTTTTATATGCCTGTCCTGATCTCATCCACCTTTGTCTCACCATTAGCACTAGCAAATTTTCCCGAATCTGCTGTAACTACGGCATGAACCTCAGTTTTTTGACTCTTCACCCTAAATTTAAGATGGTTCAAACAATGATAGTATTTTACAAGAAATACCATTTACTATAAATTCAAAAATATGGCACCAGAAGTTTCAATGATGCATCAACCTCCTCCTGCTAAGACTGCTGTTGCGCTGCCACGAAAGATTGTGACTGATGCAACGCAACCACTAATGATGCCACAAGTTTTAGTGGTGTCGTTATGTCAGCTACAAATATAAATGATAATATACATCAAGGACAAGAACAACAAGGTGTAGACAATTGATACAAGAGCACAAACGATAATAATGTGCTATCTGGTACTAGGTCTGTAGGAAATGAAATAGGAGCACATATTATAAAAAATTGAATCTCCAGTATTCTATGTTTGCTAACGAGGTTTCGAGATCTCAGTTTCAATCCCATTTTGATTTTTTATAATTTAAGGAATTTTAACCTAATTCATAAATTTTGAAAATTTCGATTTTAGATTCAGTTTCGGATCTCATTGTTTAGTTTTCACATAAATAAATATAGATGTATATATATACACTTATTTAATATCATTTTTCAACTTTATCTGTTACATCATTTACATATTTTAGGAATTTGTATATTTTCAGAGTTTAAATTTTGGATTTTGAATATTTATATAATTGAAATTCAAATTAATTATTTATTTGAATATTTTCTGCATAATTTTATGTTAAACAGTTTTCTTTAAACCAGAATATTGATTTGGTTCGGTCTCGGCCCTTACTAAAATTTAAACAAAATGACCAAAATCTTGGTATTCTAGTCAAACTTCAAACCTTCCTACCAAACTCTCATTTATACACAATTTCTCTAAGTTAATTAGCAATGCAATTATATACTATATACCAATTTTAAATTGTCATTTCTATTTGTCACATGACAAACAACCATAATACAATATTCAGTCATGATATTACTATCCTTGATTCGTAGTTGAGATGAAGTTCTAATGACTAAACGATCCTGTTTTATTTAAATGTTGTGAAAATGATACATTTTTGTTGTTATATTAATGACTAAGCGTTCGTATTTCTTTTAAATGTTGTGAAAATGATATGTTATTGTTACATGGATTTCATAGTTGACATGATGTTTTGCAGAGTAAGCATTCCTACTTCATTTAAATATTGTGAAAATTACAAATATATTGGTCTAACGGTTGTTTTATTAATTTGTAACTGAACATCATAAAATGTACTATAAATACTTGTTGCTTCCAAAATAATTTCTTAAAACAAATTTTACAGATGTAAGCATATAATCATATCATATCTTTTGAAACATAATTGAATAATAAGATATTAGAGAAAACTACATAATTCGTATGATAACTAACACAAAAATAATCTCTACAAGAAGAAAAAGCAATATTACAACATTCAATAAACATTTGTAAAGCAATTCTACAACATTCATCTTACCACTAAAATATCCATAGTTTTTTTTGAAGCAATTTTACAAAGATTCTACTTACTATGTCCTGCGATAATTTAATGGACATGACCAACTATAGTAGATGAGAATGCCAGGAATCTTTTTAGCAAGAATAATACCAAGTCATGCACACACCACCAAAAACCAGCCTGCTAATGATACCTGAAAAATAAATAAAACATAACAACTAAAATTTAGACTTAAGACCACATTTTAGGACATTATAATTTAGCCTTTAACAACGGTCCAATTAAAGACAAAATATTTGTGTCTCTAACCATTCTCAAAATGACGTAGTCATCGGTCTTTTGCCCGTCTTAATCAATAGTACGTTGCTGTCGCACTCGAATCGAATCATTTAACCATTCAATGTTATCTCCACGTTATTAGCCAACTTGGCTTTTTTTAAAAACAACCGTACTCATATTCTCATGGATTAATGTCGGTTGCAAATTGCTATTTTCACGAAAGGATAAAAGGTAAATTGCGAGTTATAGAAGGAAAATGTAATAACCTTTCTATGTTAAAACTGTGTAAAAATTGGGTTGATCATAAAACAGCCCCAAATTACCGGAATTTGGCACCTAGATCATCGGAGGGGAAACTGGACATGGCCACCGTTGATGGCAGGTCAGAATAGGTGAGAAAGTAAGGATGATGCAGTGGCAATTGGAAGTTGTGCATGCGTATCAGCGTGCACGTGCACATATATTCATAATAGTTTATTAAGCACTCTAACACCCTAGTGGTTTAATCCAGATAAATGTAATAAGCGTGTGTTTATGAACTTAAACTAGCTGTTATGTAATCTGCTATATAAAGGCAGTTTCACTTGTAAAGTTGGTTGTTATCCCTTTCCCCATTTCTCTATTTCTAAACCCTAATCCCCAATTCTATTTTCCCTTCAATCTCCTTTCTTTCTCTAAATTTCTTATCTTTGTTCACTTCTAATCTTCTTACCTTAATTCCTGTTCCAATTCTCTATCTAATTCTTTCTCTTCTCCCCTCAAACTCTCCAGCAATTCTCACTGTCATTTTATCAAACACCTACTAAATTTCATCAAACACCTTAGTTATGGCTGATTTTGAATGAAGCCATGACAAACTGGTATCAGAGCCGTTGTCTGAGCAAGATTTCGGCCCTCAGACGCAAGATCATGACACTGCTTTCCTTGCATTTTTGCTTAATCAAGAAGTACCATGGAAAGAAAAAAGGAAATCAACTCCTCAACAGCTTCTTTAATGAAAAGTTTGGAAACAATAATTATGGGGTTAATTACAAAGCTTGATCATTCAATTGAGGATATGAATACTAGGTATGAAGGTCTATTCAATGTTGTGAACTCCATAGCTCAAGATGTACAACAAATTAATGTCAACAACACTAATCAACAGCCTACTTCTTCAACAACCAATGTACATGGCATCTAGGCTCCAAATCCTCAATCCAGATCGACTAATCTACCTCTAAATCAACAAAGCTCCAGAAATAACCATCTTGGAATACAGTTTGACTCCAATACTGCACTTCCATCTAACCCTAATCAACCATCAGTACTTCTAGAAACTAGTGCTAATCAATCCAAGAAACCAATTTTTGGAACAAAAATTCTCTATTCCCTTAGCTTAAGTTAGATTTCCCCTTTTATAATTGAGATGATATGGTTCAAGAATGGATTGATCAAGATGAACAATTCTTCAGATTCCACCATATAGAGGAACACTTATGGGTAGAAATTTCTTCACTTTATCTTATGAAAGATGCTCTCAAGTGGTACAACTGGCTCAAAAAATATATTTAAGATTATGGTGATTGGGTTATATTAATAGAAGAGTTTCTAGTAAGATTCAACCCTGAAGACATGGAAATGCCGTATGAAACCTTAAATAACTCAAACATATCACCATAGTTTCTGCCAATTTGACAAAATCTGAAGGCTTATAAGTCGATCTCTACACAATCTCACAAGCTACACTCTACAAACATGCACATAGATAACTGTAATATATGGAATACAGTACAAACTCATCAACATACATAAGCAATATCAAACGAACATCGAAGTTAAACAATTAACAAAAAATTTCATGGTTGTTAGCGGCATCAAGCTTTTATATGCCTGCCCTGATCTCATCCACCTCTGTCTCAACATTAGAACTAGCAAATTTTCCAGAATCTGCTGTAACTACTGCATGCACCTGAATTTTATGACTATTCACCCCCCTCATTCTAGACGGTTCAAACAAAGGTAGTATTTTACTAGAAACACCATTTACTACTCTAAATTTAAAAATTGGCACCAGAAGCTCCAATGGTGCATCATCCTTCTATCGAGACTGTTATCGCATTGCCACACATGACTGATGTATGGCTTCCACTGATGCTTCCTTCCGGAAGTATTAAATGTGCTGTTATGTTTATGTCAGCTACAAATATTAATGATAGTATACATCAAGAATAAGAACAACTAGGTGTAGACAATTGATATAAGTGCACAAATAGTAATAATGAACGTGCTAGGTTTTTAGGAAATTAAATAGGACCACATGCGCTATCGCACACATATTATAAAAAACCGAATCTTCAATATTCCATGTTTGTTAACCAAGTTTTGAGATCCCGGTTTTGATCCCAGTTTCATTTTTTATAATTTAAGGAATTTTAACCTAATTCATAAATTTTGAAAATTTTAATTTTAGATTTGGTTTCGAATCTCATTCTTTAGTTTTCAACATATACTTATTTAATTTCATTTTTAAACTTTATACACCATTTATTTAGTTTCATTTTTTTAGTTTATCGGTTACATTATTTATATTTTTTTTGAATTTGTATATTTTCTAAGTTAAAATTTCGAATTTTGAATATATTTATATTCGAAATTCAAAATAATTCTTTATTTGAACATTTTCTATATGATTTTATGTTAAATAGTTTTTTTAACCAAAATATCAATTTGGTTTGGTCCCGGTCCTTACCAAAATTTAAATGGAATGAATAGAATATCGTATTCTAGGCGAAAATTTACTACCAAACACACATTTATACACCACTTCTCTAAGTTATTTAGCAATGTAAGCATATATTATATAGCAATTTTAAACCGTTGTTCTTATTTTTCACGTGCCAGACAACACTAACATAATATTCAGTCATGATATTACAACCATTGCTTCATAGTTGACATGAAGTTCTAATGACTAAGTGATCATGTTTCATTTAAATGTTGTGAAAACGATACATTGTTATTATTATATTGATGACTAAGCATTCATATTTCATTGTGAAAATGATAAGTTATTGTTGTTATATAGATTTCATAGTTGACATGATGTTTTGTTGATTAAGCATTCATACTTCATTTGAAATTATACCTTTTATTGTCTAACAGTTGCTTTTTCAATTTGTAACCGAACTTCTTAAAATGAACTATAAATACTTATTACTTCCAAAATGATTTATAAAAACAAATTCTATAGATGTAAGCATATAACCATATCATATCTTTTGAAACATAACTGAATATATAATAAGATATTAGAGAAAACTACATAACTCGTATGAATAGTTAAAACAAAAATAATCTCTATAAGAAAAAAAGAAGAAGCGACTAGAGAAAGCTCAAGGTGGTTTGGTCGATGAATTACCACTTGCACTATGGGCGTAGAGGATGTCTCATAAATCTGCTACTGAGCACACTCCTTTCTCTTTGGCATTTGGATCGGAGGCAATGAATCCGGTGGAACTAAAAGTCCGTACACACCGCATAATCCATTTTAAACAAGTGGAGAATGAACATATCCAGCTTGAAGCTCTTGATCAACTTGAGAAAAGGCGGCGAGATGAGGCATAACTTAGAGTTGCAACCCATCAGCGGACGATTGCCAGGCGTTTCAACTCCAAAGTTAGAAACAAACCTTCGAATTTGGGGATCTTGTTCTAAAGAAATTCGTTACAGCGACCAGAGTCTTTGGGCCAAACTGGGAAGGTCCATACGTCATCAATCAAAAGCTGCTCGACGGCACTTTCAAATTGACAATTTTTGATGGCATTCCAATTCCAAGGGCCTAGATTAACATTCAACTTCACCGCTATTTTACTTAACGCTATGTTCAAATTTCTTGTAAAAAGTTTGTAAATTTTTTTGCAAGCATTATACTGAACACTAGCTTCATGAATAAAAAATGCCTACCAGTGTAAATATCTTACCTGCGAATTTTTTGTTAATTCAAAATTTGCCTAAAAGACGATTTTATAATGTTGGCTATCCGACGAGCGTTTGCTTCCTCAAAGTCCGATACAACTTGAGGACTCCAATAACATCAACTCAAGTGTCGAGTGCTATCAGCATCAATACACACGCATAAATGCAACGATGAAGAGACCTCCTTGAAGAGTAAATGGAAGGAGTTGCCAAGATTCAAGAACCGATAGCACAACAAGCAGCTACGGGGCCAAAACTAGAAATCGCAAGTTCCGCCCAAGGGGCCAAAACATCCTAATCCGGCTGCGATCACTTACCATAATTAAGCGCATCCTACACAAAGACTAATGTTTGCCCTATGGAATGATGCAAACCCTGCAAAGTTCTACAAAGGGAACCTCTTGGTCCAGCTGCGATCGCTTACCATGGTTAAGTCCATCCGAAACGGAGAGTGGTGTTCCCCTTGCGGAATGAAGCAACATCAAAAATTCTTCGCATTGACTTTGTGTCGATCGTGAAGGTCGCCTCTCCACAGTAGAGGTGAGCTTATTAGGGTCTCCGATGGTTGATTATGTTGACAAAGGCAGAATAGTTGAGCTATAAATGACTTCATTGCAGGCCCATAATGAAGTCTCCGATGTCAAAAACAAATTGATGGGATTATACAAATGTTGGGTAACCAAAGACCTCTTTGTAGGCGCTCAATGGAGTCTCCTATGCTTGATTTGGTTGACAGAGGAAGAATAGTTGAGTTATAAATGACCTCTTTGCATGCACCCA
This sequence comes from Allium sativum, assembly GCA_030737875.1. Classification (NCBI taxonomy): domain Eukaryota; kingdom Viridiplantae; phylum Streptophyta; class Magnoliopsida; order Asparagales; family Amaryllidaceae; genus Allium; species Allium sativum. The sequence continues at coordinate 747,789,076 of CM060921.1, forward strand.
ATGAAGTCTCCAATGTCAAAAACCAATCGGTAGGGGCAACCGGTGTTGGGTTACCAAAGACCTCTTTGCAAGCGCTCAATGGAGTCTCTGATGCTTGATTAGGTCGATGGGAGCAGATAATTGAGTTATAAACGACCTCTTTGCAGGCACTCAATGAAGTCTCTGATGTCTACACCAATTGGCGGGAGTAGACCAACGTTGAGTTACCAAAGTCCTTTGCGTAGTGAAGGCAGCCTTCCCACAGTGGAGGTTAGAGACCTCCTTGGAAGGGGCACAAATATCAACTACTTCTCCAAGTAGAAGCTCGGGATTAGTCAATAGATTTAAGTTTCTAAAAGAGTTGGCAAGCTCAAAAGCTTAAAGTGCACTGGCAGGAACATAAACTCAGTCAATAAACAACGAGCTTCTAGTACATCGATCCAGAACAAGGGAACTTAGCAACATTTATTGCTTCCAGCTCTAGAGAATTGTGATAGTTCATGGTAAGGGGCAACACCATCACATTCACATTAAGATAGGCTAACACTCACAAGACATACCATAAGCTCATCACAACATCTCGTTGAGCTAAAGACTTGTAATCTCTAAAGAAGTAGTAAATGCATACAAAAGTACAACACGACTAAAGTAACGGCCAACAGCTAACAACAAGCAGCTAGAGTATAGAAAATGCAAAGACAACATCACAACATCAACACAAGTCTCAAATACAAAGTGGCATAAAGTCAAAGCAAGGGTCGGTACTTGCATAAACACCCAGTGATTGACATTGAAAAGTGTTTATTTTATGACTCTTATGCTTTATCTTTTGTAAATAAATAAATGATACTTCGGGTATTTTTTTATGTGTTTTTACAGATCTCAAGCGTTGCCTCCTTCAATTCAAATCAAAGGCCTACTACAAGAAAGAGCTACTTCCGCACATCAAATTCATTTCAATTGCAAAAGAAGTAGTAGCTCACTGGTAAAGGCATAGGAATTGGTGCTAAGAGACCTGAGTTCGAACCCCGTCAAGCTCACTTTTTGCCAAAGAAATGGAGCGCGTTCACACTGGCCCTTTGCCTTGGAAAATATCTGGATTAGTGTCATGTTATATATATACATACACATATTCATGTGTATGTATTTATGATGTGCACCAATTAACATTTCAGCAATAGCCATATTCTCATCATGGAATTAAATTCAAATCATTCAATTTCAATTAGAAGAATTTCTGATTGAATTGTTGCCAAGAAGAAAAACCAATTTTGAAGATTTTATCTTATATTGCCTTTGGAGTCTGATAAGCGTCCTTGTTTGGAAGAATTAATTAGATGCAATCTTCTATCAATCAATTAGCCACATGGGAAAATTGAAAGATATGGAAAATATTTACCATGATATGCCCAGATTTTCTCCAATCAAGTCAGTCAAGGAAGGCAAGAAATATTCATGAATGAGGAGGCCCGTTTATTCATAGACCTAATTAGGGTTTTCCCATTCTCATCTATAAATATGTGATTGTAACCATTGTAAAAATTCATTCTTGTGTACTCTCTTTCATTCGTAATAAATCTTTCCTTTCTTTAGTTTCTGCATTTTATTTTCATGGCATATTGTGTTGTCTAGTCAATTAGATTTGCTAGAACACAATTTGCTATTGCTTCTATTTTTCTTACTAGTGATTGACCGTCTGATTAGATTCAGCGGTAATCCTAGTTTTTATTTTCAGTTGTTGATTTCTTTTCTGCAATTTTATTTCCAGTGTTCCATTTTATTTTAATCATTGAATTTATTACAAATCCGATTAGATTCGAATCTGTAGTGAATTTAATTGCATCTTTTATTCGTAGTTTCAGTTTTTATTTTGCTTTGCGAAAAAAATCAACCTCCAGCTTCGTCTAACCCGCCCAAGAAAAAAATAAATAATAATTTTTAATTAAACCTCCCTGTGTTCGACCTGTATGCTACACGCCTGTATGCTTGCAGAATTTATTACAAATGTCGCGCTTTTCTAATTCATAGATCAGCGACGATCAAGTTTTTGGCGCCGTTGCCGGGGAGGTTACGATTAAATTTTACTATTTATTTAATTTCTGATTCGTGTTAGTTTTATTTTTATTTTGTTCCCTTTTGTTTACTTGTATATATAAAATAAAAAAAATCTTGACTAGTTGATTGACTATTATATATTGATACTCCAATCACTAAACCAAGAGGAAAAAAAAAAGATTCTTGCCATTTTTCTGCCTTTAATTTATTTTTCCTTTTTCTCATCCATTTCCTTCAGTTCTTTATTCCTTTCCTGTTCTAATTTTTCTTTTCTTTTACAAGTTCTTTTCTTTTAAAAAAAAGAATATTTTGTCATTTTTTTTCTTTTGATTTCTTTCCTTTCCTTCTTCACTTCCCTGTTTTCTACATATACCTTTTATGTTCCTTTCATAAAAAAAAATAAAAAAAAAATTTGCAACTTTTTTTTTCTCTTCTTCTTCTGATTTCTGTCTTCACGTCATCCCTAAGATCCAAAACCCGCGTTTCCCTCCCTCCGACAATTCAACATCATCACGTCACCCTTCAACCGGCCTCAGCAGTCTACCAATCGCTTACCATTACCACAGCCACCGGAATCATCCCACAAGCCTTCAGCAAAATCCACATCTGATCCCTAACCACAAATCCCCAATCGCACCCTTCCACTTCCATCAGATCCACGCAATTTCAACAAGCCATACAACGCAAAACCAACATCTGACACAAACTCCTATTCGCAACAGTGAACCAAACCATTCCCCAATTATCTTCTTCACAACTCTTCTGGACAGACTCACGCTGCAGTTCTGACAAAACCATATTCTACAATCCTCTCCACCACAGTTCAAACCACCCACTTCCAAATCCTCCAAACCACAAATCCCACACTGGTTCACACAAATTTCCTTCATAGTCCAAAGTTCTGCCAACATCCTCCATCCAAAAATCCACATCCCCAACCTCTCAACAACATCCACGTACCCACTAACAGACTCAGTTCGCCCATCCTACATCTCACGTACACCGCCTCAAACCAAAACAGTCCACGCCTTCCATTTCCAATCAAAAGAAATCCACCTCAAATTGCCACCGTTCGAATAGCATCCACCTGAGCTCAACCAAAACCAATTCAAACAAAAAAAAACCTCACCAAGCCTGAAGACCTGAGTCCGATTTTCATCCACCATTAGCACCTCCCTGTAGCCAAGGCCGATTCAAGCACAGACCCTATTTCATACTTGAATTCGAAACAAAAAAAAATCGCACGTTAAAGAAATCGAAAATCGAAGCCAAATTCATCATTTTGGCTTGTGAATTTGTTCTGGGACTCCGTGATTTGGGTTTGAAAACGTGAGAAGGAGAAGACTTTATTATTTTTTTGGGGGAACTTGAATTTGTGAAACGTTCTGTTGTTTATTGGAGCTTGGGGTATTTTTATATACCTGATTTGGTGAACGCACAGCACGATTTGGGTGTGGCCTGTTTAATTGATGGCTGAGTCTAGTTGTTAAGTTTAGTGGTTTTGTTGAGTCCAGTTTCGTAATTCTTAGTTTTTTTTATTTTGTTGAGTTTAGTTGTTTTCTTTTATCCTAAGTAGACTAGTCAGTTCTGTTTTGTTTTCTGAGTTAATTTAGTTTTCTTTTTGTTTTATTTCATTTTTGTTTACTTGTTTTCTCCAAAAAACAAAGAGAATTTTTTCAAAAACAGGTACAGCTGGAATTTGAAAAAAGGTCTTAAAAAATTTTTTTCGGCCTCCTAGCCTGAACCCGTGCCGTAGCGCAGTCAAGCAATTAATAGAAGGGGACAACAACAGGAAGCAGCGGACGATTCAGATGGGTTGGAGCGGTTGCACACCAAGTGGGGTGTGAACGCGCTAGTGCTTCCCAAATTCGCTGGAGGACTGCCGATCAAGGTGAAAACTTTTAAAACTCTACAGGTTCCCTGCCGCAAAGAAAAAATATATAGACAATTGTTGTAAAAAAATTTTGCAGGGGCAGCGGCTTTGAATGTACAATTTTTAATTTCTGCAATTAATTTGTGTGATTGCTGTTATTTCTGCATTTTTATTCATTCTGTTAAGGGCAATACCCAAATTCACATAAGGTGAGGGATTTCATCACCCTTTCCTTAGCCCACAAATTGCATTTCATCGTAGAATCTGACTAAAAATAACGGTTAGACATTGGACTTAAGGGAGTCACGGGCTCATCTAGGGCTTAATTATATTGTGATAGTTGATTCATTTGGAACGAATTATTTCTTGGTGTCTAGACTACGACAGAGAAATAACCGTTTATAAATATTACGGTGATTCGTAAATATTATATCGGTTGTTACTCTGAAGGTACTTAAACCTTCGGCTGCATTGCTAGGGTGATTCCTGGTGCACCGATAACTCCTGTCCGTTAACTGGCTGAGAAATCTTTTGATCTAAGTAATCAAACGCATCACTTTATAATTTTGGGTTAAGAGCCAATAAGGACAGAAAACTTCATTATAGCTAATTTCTGTGCTTGCATTTAACAACAAATGAGTGAAAAAAGTGTTAGCCAACAAAATTCTCCAAGGGGTTCTCGAATGAACCAAAATTTTCCAACCGAATTGGATCAAAATCGAGTGAATCAAAACTTTCCAAACTTTGGGGATCAAAATCAAATAAATCAAAATTTTCAAAATCTCAATATCCAAGTGGACAGACCCTTGTCTCTTCGTGATCGATGTTATCCTACTAGGACCGTTCAACCATCTGTCATTGTGTTTCCACCAGCTAAAGGAAACAATTTTGAGCTAAAACATTCTTTTATCCAAGGGGTACCAAAATTTACTGGATCTGAAAATGCTTATGAATTTCTGAGTGAATTTGAATTGTACGCCTCCACAACAAAAATGCAACAACTATCTAACGAATCGATCAAGCTAAGGCTAATTCCATTTGCTCTACTTGAAAGCGCTAAAAGATGGCTAAATTCTCTTCCAAGACATTCCATAAGAAGTTGGGATGAATTTGTCACTGCATTCTTGAAAAAGTTTTTCCCTTTCCATAAAACTCTAAAAATCCGAACCGAGATAAATCAATTTTGTCAAAATGAGGGGGAAACTTTTTCAAAATACTTTGAAAGATTCAACCAACTATTATATAGTTGTCCTCATCATGGAATTCTAAAAGATCACTTATGTCAAATTGCATATGAAGGGCTAAACTATCAAACTAGAACTCAACTAGAATCAATGTGTGAAGGAGACTTTATGTCTAAAACAGCCGATGAAGCTTGGCGGTTTTTAGAAGATTATTCTGAAAAGGACATGCAGTGGGAATCGATTCGTGTTCCCATTCGTACTTCTACTAGAGGAGTGCATGTCGTGGACCCAAGTCAAATTCCATTAGAAAATCAAACTCCTCAAGCTGGAGAAGGGTTACCCCACTATTACTCTCAGGACCAAGCCAATGCTATAAATAACCCTTACTCTTCCACATAAAACCCTGGTTGGAGGAACCACCCAAACTTTTCTTGGTCAAACCCCAATAATTCGGCTAACCCATCTCACATGCAACCCTTTATTCCCAATCCGAATTACCAAGGTCCACCCCCCAATTCTCAAACCTCTCAAGCTACACCTCAATCCAAACAACCTTATAGGCACCCCAACTTTCAATCATCAAACCAATCATCTCAATCTTCTCAACCATCACAAGATATTGGGCGTCTAGAAAAATAGATGAACTCTTACGAAGCTAAAATAAACTCGCAAGACGCTAAAATGGACCAAATGTTTAATATGATGAAGGAATTTATGAAAACTCATGAGAAGGGAAAATTGCCTAGTCAACCCGAGGTGAATCCAAAGTATAACTCTCGTGCTGGAAATTCTTGTGAGGACGAAAACCATATTCCAGTCAACGCTATTACAACCCTTCGATCTGGAAAGAGGATTGACGATAACGTGGGCGACCCTGACGAACCTTCGAACTCGACCCAAACCCCTAATCTTGATGACCACCCATTGGCTTCGAATGCCAATTCTTCTAAACCTCAAGTTCCCTTAAATGTTGGCAATCCCAACAGTTCTTCTCCCAGTGTCGGCAAACCCGACCCACCTTCGAAAATTAATTTTGGCAATACCAACATTCCATCTTCTACAACCTTACCACCTTCTCTTCCCTTGGATAAACCTTCTTCTTCGAATGATGAAACTCATCACGGAGTCGAAAAACCAGTAGCTCCTTTTCCTCATAGACTCAATAATAAGAAGAAAGCGGCAAATTTCGATAAAATTCTGGAAATTTTCAAACAAGTCAGTGTGAACATTCCTCTTTTAGACACCATTGAACAAATTCCTCAATATGCTAAATGACTTAAGGAATTGTGCACACAAAAATGTGCGACCAATGTCCCAAAAACCGCTTTTCTAACTGCAAATACAAGCTCTGTTCTTTCGAATCTTGCCCCAGTCAAGTATAAAGACCCTGGCTGCCCTACGATTGATTGTAAAATAGGAAACACTCACATCTCTCGTGCCCTACTCGACCTTGGTGCCAGTGTCAACCTTCTCCCTTATACTGTCAATCGTCAACTTGGACTAGGGGAGATTAAACCAACAAACATCACACTTCAACTAGCCGATCGATCTGTCAAAAAGCCATTGGGAATAATCGAAGACGTCTTGATACAGATCGAACAGTTCTACTTCCCTGTCGATTTTATATTTCTAGAAACAGAGCCTGTCTCAAATCCCAACATTCAAATACCATTGATCTTAGGACGCCCCTTCTTAGCAACCTCTAATGCTGTCATTAATTGTAGGAATGGTCAGCTTCGACTTTCCTTCGGGCACCAAACCATTGAGCTAAACATCTTTAATCTCAACAAACAACCTAGGGATTTTGAGATCGATGAAATTGACATGATTCAAACCACAATTGATGAGACCTCTACTGACACTTCTGAAGCCCTGAAAATGTGTCTTGACCATTTCAACTCTGATTTCGATGAACTCGAATACATTTCTGAACTAAACAAAATTCTTGACTCCGACACTTCGTCACCTGAATCTAACCAAGGAATGTTGACCAATGTTGATACACAAGAACTTCCTAAGTTAGACCTCAAACCCTTGCCACCAGACCTTAAGTATGCCTACCTAGACTCCTCAGAAACTTTCCCCGTAATCTTGGCCTCTGATCTTACCGAAGACCAAGAAGAAAAAGTTTTGGAAACTTTACGGGAAAATAAGGATGCCTTGGGGTGGGAAATTAGCGATATAAAAGGAATTAGCCCATCAATCGTGGAACATCGCATACACTTAGTTGATGAGGCTAAATTCACCCGTGAGGTTCAAAGGAGATTAAACCCAAACATGAGAGAAGTGGTCAAGGAGGAGATAATCAAATGTCTAGACAATAACATCATCTATCCCATCTCTGATAGTACTTGGGTGAGTCCGGTACAAGTTGTACCAAAGAAGTCGGGAGTCACAGTGATCAAAAACGACAATAATGAACTCGTCCCAACAAAAATCAAAACCAAATGGCGTGTGTGCATCGACTATCGAAAGCTTAACTCAGCCACACGAAAAGACCATTTTCCCTTGCCTTTTATTGACCAAATGCTCGAACGCTTAGCGGGACATGAGTACAACTGTTTTCTCGATGGATACTCTGGCTATAACCAAATTCCTGTTGCTTTAGAAGATCAACATAAGACCACCTTTACTTGTCCCTTTGGAACCTTTACTTATCGTCACATGCCTTTCGGTCTTTGTAATGCCCCCGCGACTTTCCAAAGGTGTATGATGAGTATTTTCTCTGATATGGTGGAAGAATTCTTGGAAATATTCATGGACGATTTTTCAATATATGGATCATCTTTTTCCCAATGTCTCACTCATCTAGAACTTGTCCTCAAACGTTGTAAGGAGAAATCACTCGTGCTTAATTGGGAAAAATGTCACTTTATGGTAAAAAGGGGGATAGTTCTAGGTCATGTCGTCTCCAAAGATGGCCTAGAAGTCGATAAATCCAAAATCGATTTGATTGCTAATTTACCTCCTCCCAAGTTTGTCAAAGATGTTCGTTCATTTCTTGGCCATGCGGGATTCTATAGAAGATTCATTGAGGATTTCTCGAAAATTTAAAAACTCTCTCAAAGTTACTTGCCAAAGACGTAAAGTTTGAATTTTCCAATGATTGCAAAACATCTTTTGAAACTCTCAAATCACTCTTGACCACAACTCCCATCATTCAACCTCCTGATTGGACTCAACCCTTTGAACTTATATGCGATGCTTCTGATTTTGCTATTGGAGCCATCTTGGGTCAGCGTGTCGATAAACTCCCTCGAGTCATTTATTACGCTAGCAAAACCTTAAACGAGGCCCAACTGAATTGCTCAACTACTGAAAAGGAATTTTTGGCAGTTGTCTTCGCTCTTGAGAAATTCAGACCATATCTCATAGGATCCAAAGTCATAGTTTACACTGACCATGCTGCCCTACGATATCTGCTTTCTAAAAAGGATGCCAAGGCCCACTTGATTCGTTGGATCCTTCTTCTTCAAGAATTCGATATAGAAATACGAGATAAAAAGGGTTCTGAAAATGTCGTAGCTGATCATCTCTCTTGAATTGTGCATGGAAATGATAATGACACCCAAATCGATGATTATTTTCCTGACGAACAACTCCTTTCGATCTCTAACACCCCTTGGTACGCTGACATTGTGAATTATCTTGTCACACAACAAATGCCCGCTGAATGGTCAAAACAAGATAAACAAAAATTTCTCTGGAAACTTCTATTGGGACGACCCATATCTTTTCAAATACTGCCCAGACCAAATCATTCGAAGGTGTGTGCCCGATCATGAACACCAAAGTATTCTCTCCTTCTCACATGACCATGCTTGTGGCGGTCATTTTGGAGCTAGAAAAACTGCTGCAAAAGTTCTGCAAAGCGGTTTTTATTGGCCCACACTCTTCCGTGACGCTTTCGAATTTTGCTCTAAATGTGAGCGATGTCAAAGAACGGGTCGAATCTCTAAGCGAAACATGATGCCCCTCAACCCCATTTTAGTGATTGAGTTATTCGATGTTTGGGGCATCGATTTCATGGGACCATTCCCTAATTCATTTGGGAACCTTTACATCCTACTTGCGGTAGATTATGTCTCAAAATGGGTTGAAGCCATTCCGACCAAAACCAACGACAACATGGTTGTTGTCAAATTCCTCAAAGAAAACATCTTTTCACACTTTGGTACACCTAGAGCTATCATTAGCGATAATGGCACTCACTTCTGTAATCGTGCCTTTGAGTCCTTACTCAAGAAATACTCGATCACACACAAGCTGTCGACCCCCTACCACCCACAAACTAGTGGGCAAGTAGAAGTCTCCAATAGACAAATCAAACAAATTCTTGAGAAAACCGTGAATTCCAATAGAAAAGATTGGTCTGTAAAACTGATTGATGCACTTTGGGCTTTTCGCACTGCTTATAAAACCAATCTAGGGATGTCACCATATCGATTAGTCTTTGGAAAGGCCTGTCACTTACCTCTTGAATTAGAGCATCGTGCTCTTTGGGCCATAAAATTTTTGAACTTTGACTTAGAAAAGGCCGGCTCACATAGGAAGTTACAAATTTCTGAATTAGAGGAATTAAGAAATGAGGCGTATGAAAATGCGAAAATCTACAAAGAAAGAACCAAAGCCCAACACGACAAAAACATACTTCGTAAGGAATTCAACGTAGGTCAAAAAGTTCTTTTATACGACTCTAGACTTCACTTGTTTCCAGGAAAACTCAGATCTCGATGGACTGGACCTTATGTCGTGAAAACAATATATCCTCATGGAGCGGTTGAAATTGAAAACCCTAGGGATGGAAAAGTCTTCAAAGTAAACGGTCAACGACTGAAACCATTTTTGGAATTCGAGCAATATGACGAAGACGACTCTATCGATCTACATGATCATCCACCATGAAATCAGGTGGTACACGTTCTTTTTCTTTTATTTTTCTTTTTCATTTTTTTATTTATTTTGTTTTTGTTTTTTTGCCTTAGACAGTTGGGACACTGTCTCAATCAAGTGTGGGGGGGAGTCTGCATTTCATCCATTTTCATTTTTCTTTGTTTTTTATTTCTTTTTATTTTCAGCCATTTTAGATTGTAGTGACATACCATAAATTTTTTTAATTTTTTTTTCTTTGAAATACGACTCATTTTCAATTGATACAGCAAAATAAGTTTACAATTTTTAGCCAGTTGATAGTATTTTTCTCTCTCAACTTAGATCGAATAGGAAATATAATGAAAAGTTTAATTTTGAGGGATAATAGTGTAACCGGTACATAGGGAGATTCTTAGGTGATGGCCATGAAATCTATTCTATATTGTAGACTTTGTTTAAATAAGTGGAGGACTTAAAATACTTATATTGGCTTTTCAAATCTTTAAAACTAAGTTGTGTTAAGTTGAATTTGCGTAACTCTCTTTTGTGCTTATATTTTCGATAATAATAATAATAGTATTCCAAGGGTATCCAACATTGCTTGTATATCGAGCGTTGGTGTGCAAACCCGCCAAGCTCTATCCGACACGTTGTTGACAAAGTCAAAGTTGGAATATCTTGGTCTCATTTTATGAGATTGGACACCTAAGGATTACCGACACGTTGTTGACAAAGTCAAAGTCGGCCTGCACAATCCGCCAAGCTCTTTACCTACTCTCCGTTAGTCCGCGAGGCAGTGCATGGGTGGTAAACCTTGGTCTTTTTTTTGTTAGGTGTATGTACTTAATCATAAATCTTAAAATTTTATAGAATAAAGAATAAGCGATGATACCCAAACACTTCTTGACCTTATTGATTTGACTAGCCATACATGAGAAAATTAGAATACCACTTTGCAAACTGTGCCAAGCAAACTAAGAATTTATTTCATGGCCGCACTATGTTATCGACCGAACTAACTGGCCAAACTTGAATTTAACATTTGAAAACTTGATTTATATTGAAAATTTGTGACAAGTCGAGGTATCTAAAATAAAATCAACTGGTTAGAAATTATTAACTTAATTTGTTGTACCACTTTCCTGAAACAAGTCGTGTTGTCAATTTTTGTTTTTATTTTTGCATATGTCCATTGCATTCATGTAGTTTCACTAGAATCATAGCATACTGCATTTGGATTTTGTGGGTAGTATCCGCTGAAAACCCTCACGAGACACCACTCGTCCTACTAGGGACACCTAGGGGTTTAACGGCTTGTTGCATACGCTCAATGCAATCGTGTTTCCTACGAAAGTGTGACCTATCTAGTTCAGTTTTTCATTTTTTGTTTTACTCGAGGACGAATAAAAGATAAGTGTGGGGGTATTTGATTGACATTGAAAAGTGTTTATTTTATGACTCTTATGCTTTATCTTTTGTAAATAAATAAATGATACTTCGGGTATTTTTTTATGTGTTTTTACATATCTCAAGCGTTGCCTCCTTCAATTCAAATCAAAGGCCAACTACAAGAAAGAGCTACTTCCGCACATCAAATTCATTTCAATTGCAAAAGAAGTAGTAGCTCACTGGTAAAGGCATAGGAATTGGTGCTAAGAGACCTGAGTTCGAACCCCGTCAAGCTCACTTTTTGCCAAAGAAATGGAGCGCGTTCACACTGGCCCTTTGCCTTGGAAAATATCTGGATTAGTGTCATGTTATATATATACATACACATATTCATGTGTATGTATTTATGATGTGCACCAATTAACATTTCAGCAATAGCCATATTCTCATCATGGAATTAAATTCAAATAATTCAATTTCAATTAGAAGAATTTCTGATTGAATTGTTGCCAAGAAGAAAAACCAATTTTGAAGATTTTATCTTATATTGCCTTTGGAGTCTGATAAGCGTCCTTGTTTGGAAGAATTAATTAGATGCAATCTTCTATCAATCAATTAGCCACATGGGAAAATTGAAAGATATGGAAAATATTTACCATGATATGCCCAGATTTTCTCCAATCAAGTTAGTCAAGGAAGGCAAGAAATATTCATGAATGAGGAGGCCCGTTTATTCATAGACCTAATTAGGGTTTTCCCATTCTCATCTATAAATATGTGATTGTAACCATTGTAAAAATTCATTCTTGTGTACTCTCTTTCAGTCGTAATAAATCTTTCCTTTCTTTAGTTTCTGCATTTTATTTTCATGGCATATTGTGTTGTCTAGTCAATTAGATTTGCTAGAACACAATTTGCTATTGCTTCTATTTTTCTTACTAGTGATTGACCGTCTGATTAGATTCAGCGGTAATCCTAGTTTTTATTTTCAGTTGTTGATTTCTTTTCTGCAATTTTATTTCCAGTGTTCCATTTTATTTTAATCATTGAATTTATTAAAAATCCGATTAGATTCGAATCTGTAGTGAATTTAATTGCATCTTTTATTCGTAGTTTCAGTTTTTATTTTGCTTTGCGAAAAAAATCAACCTCCAGCTTCGTCTAACCCGCCCAAGAAAAAAATAAATAATAATTTTTAATTAAACCTCCCTGTGTTCGACCTGTATGCTACACGCCTGTATGCTTGCAGAATTTATTACAAATATCGCGCTTTTCTAATTCATAGATAAGCGACGATCACCCAGTTTAAATGAAATACATGAAAAAAGCTATAAGAGGAAAAGTAAAACAGCCATAAGCACTAACTCTTCTTTTTCCCGCTCTTGGAATCGTTAGACCTCAGAGATAGTTTATTAACTTGAGCGAAAGAAGGAGGAGGTGTATCCGCAAGTTGACTTTTATCCTGGGCTTCTATAGCACCAAGGGGACTCGTTGGAGAATATATAATGACAAGTCCGTCCTCCTTTATTGGGAGCAGGACGCTTTCTGCTACGCTTCAAAGATGAAGACTTATTCCTTTTCTTTTGCTTGCCTTTGATATTCTTCCCCGAGCTTTTATCAGTATCATCAAAATCTTCTGCTTCGTCACTAGGAATTAGTCAACATCATCCTAATAAGTGATTGCAACAATCTTTGCATCTTGTGACCATCGCTGTGAAGCAGGAGTAAAAGTAGTGATTAGTGGTGCATCGCCCGGTGGAGGAGTGGCAGTCGGAGCAGGAAAAGTGGTGGGCACAAATGTTGAATTAGTAATAATGACTTCAATGGTGGTTGTGTCAACACTAGCAGGAGAAGGCTTTGGCAAGATCTAGCCTAATACAAATGAATAGTGAGCATAGAACGAAGTATACATGGGAGAAGTTCAAAGATAGTCCAAGTCTGATGTGACTCGGTCGATCTCAGTTTTACCTACGGTAAGAAGACTTAAATGCTCAACTTCACAATTATCAGGGTTGTCATTGTAATCGTCGCCATTTCTTGTATGCTCCTCAATGACATGCTCCTCAATAATATGCTTTTCAGCGGCTTTGTCCTTTACTTTGTGAGTGGCAGAAGGATCAGTGGGAGGCACTATAGGATTCTGAGAATTGGAGACCTCAATATTAACAGAATCAATATGCGTAATGGTAGTGGCTGCATCTAGGGCTTGCTTCCCTGAGGATCTAGCTTCATCCAGTAAACCCCACTCTTTCATAAGTGCTTTCTTCCCCTTAGCCAAAGCTTTGTCGGATTCCTCATCTAAAAGATTCTATAGGAGATACTCTCCGTATAAGTTTCTCAACGTTGGACCAGTACCGATTTCCAAACTTCAGCCAAAGTCACTGGGAAATCATCCCCTAATTAGCGCAAGATTCCTCAGCTCATAACATAGAAAACACAGAATCAGGATAAAGTGCAATTAGCGTCAGCATCAGTGAATGCTTTGTTAGTAGCTGCTTTCTCAGCAAAATCTTTGTCTCTATCATGCTTAAGGCTTTATACTTTAGATTTCAGCATGGAAATCTCCAATGCTTGATTCATGTTCTTTTCACGAAGACTGGAATTATCTGCCTGATAAGTCGTAGAAGTTTTCTCCTTTATGGCTAATTGACCTACGGTAGTCTTTTGGGCAGAGCGAGCCTCTTTCACCTGATCACTCAGTGCAGTTTCTCTTGACTTAGCCACAGCAAGTTCCTCTTTAAACCTTTGATTCTTGGCTTCTAGCTCTTGGTTCTTCTGAGTAAGAGAGGTAGGGCAGGCATCACAAGATTCTAAAAATTTTCCCACTCGACCTTGTCATTTTCCAAGGTGGCTATTTGATCAAAGTTACATATGTTGACTCGTTGGAGGTCATTAGTTAGTTTATACCATAAATGTAGCTTCTCGACTATATCCTTAACTTCATCCAACTGCTTATCAGCCCGATCTTTCACTACCCCCAATTGATTTTCGGTATTTCTCTTTACTACATTCAGTTTTTAAGCATTTCTTTCTTATTTGACAAATGTATGTCCATATCAAAGAAAACTCCCTTCAAACACCAATTTTTGAATTATTGAGCAAGTCTGGTGGGTGTAGGCTCAGGAGCATAGCATGGCCTATGGATGATCTTTTATATGTCCGCAGGAGGAGGAGTGAAAGATGGAGTAGCAAGGGGCAAGTAGCTAGAAGTACCCTGAGTAGCAGGGAATGGATCTTTGTCCAATTTGGGTTTGTTGTGAGGATCATCCTTGCTATGATCCCTGGTTTGGTCATCCCTGTCTCACTTCCTTCTTTGGCTTTCTTCTTCCCTTCTTCTTCTCTCATAGCAATCATCGTAGCGGTCATCATAATGGTCACCGTAAGAGCCTCGGCTCTGGTCCTCTTTTTCTAGCTAATCTTTAGCCTTGTGCCTCCATATGCTTTGCTCCTTGGTCTCCACGAGGCCATGAGAATGTTACGAGAGTTGCGAATATTGGAATTGTTGGGAGTACTGTGAGTGTTGAGAATTCTGAGATTGCATGAAATGCCTTGGGTTATATGAGCTAGTTTGATGCTTAACGCTCTTCATGTATGGCTAATTCATAGTTGGACCTGAAATATTAGAGTGCGTGTGATGTGCAGTCTAACGCGCATCTAATAACAAACCGCTCTTCATTTGCGAAGCTAACGCATGTACGATTTCAGAAAATGTTTTCATGGCGAAGGAGTTCTAGTTAAAGTTATCTTAATTATCACTTTTGTAACCATGACTGCAAGTTTCGAAGTCACAGTGTCGCCTGGTGCAACATATATCTTTTCGCAGTGCTAAGATCACTCAAATTCTTGAAAATATGTTTAAAACTATCTTCTTGGGTATTTGGAATAGTGGGACCCTCACTAATTTTCTCAACGTTTAAATCACCTCCAGGAGTGGTCTCACCATCCTCAACTTGTTCACTAGCTATCACAAGACCTTTTCCTTCGCGAAGTACAAGCTCTTCCTCTTCAATTAAAGGCAACTAGGGTTAAGAAGGGTTTTTTGTACCGTTGGTAGGGTCTAAAAGCTTCTTTAATGAGGATTCGTTAACCTTACTCTTTGATGAACAACCCTCTCCGGAAGACACAACATCCGATGCTACTGGTGTAGACTGAGGTGTGGAAGGTGCTCCTTTGGAAAGATGTTTCCTTGAACGGTGGAGCAATCCATATTTACGATGAAACTCTTCTCTTATCAAGTACCTTCTTCCTCTATCAACAATACCAACGGCTCTTGAAGCTACATAAATAGTCTTATAAAGGGCAGAAATTTTATTATCCTTAACTGGAGCTGGAACAAGTGCAGTAAAAAAGAAATTTTCAGTAATTGGAGTTTAAAAGAATTTCAGTTACGAAGAGCTCAATGCAAAAATGCTAACCTCCATTCATCCGGTTTCCGTAAAAGGTATCGAGACAACAAACAAAGAAAAATTGAGTTGGAAATCCCAAAGCACTCTCCAACAAGTCAAGTATTAGCTTCCTGTTTCGTGCATCCTCAACATGAATGATAGAAACAATATCTTTCCTCCTTTTAAATGAGAAGAGATAGAAAATATCCTGAAATGTAGGAGCATATACCCTCTCTTCCATATAAAGCACGTATAGCCCTAATAAAATGACGTAGCCATTGGGATGAAGCTGGAAAGGGGCGATAGCTAAACGTTTCTGGATCATCTCTAGAAACGGATAAAAAGGAGGGATAATGCCACTCATCAGCTTTTGGCGGTTAACGGTTATATATCCACTCGGCGGTTGATCAGCAAATACATTTTCCCCTGGCAGTATTGCATATGTCTCAAGAATACCATATTGACTACACAACTAGTTATAAACTTGTTGATTAAGTGTTGTTAAGTGTCTTTCTGATGGTGGGGCACTAAATGGACGGAGAATAGGAAATGGCTGATCGGGTACCGGTTCAGGAGCTATAATTGTTGTAGCCCCAGACGCATATGTAGAGATGTCAACTTGTGCAGAAGTGGATGTCCCTTCAGTCTGGAGGCGAGTTTGTTGCCTAAAAGTCATTCCACACAAACAATCTTGTTTATAAACATATCACAGGTATGCATTTCCTAAAAGTGAAGTGTCGTGAAGAATTATATAAGTCATATAAAAGCGAGGCTTGAAATCAACAGTCCGGCTTATATCAATTAGTTGATCTCTAGCGTTGCTACTAACTTAGTCTAAAATGTCATGTGTATGCAAGCAAAGGTGGACAAGTTATAAACCGTTAAATGAAATAAGCTCGTATAGATGCGCCATCATGTTTATGTCTTAAAATTCACTGTAATATGCTTTATTAACTAATCCACTCTCGATGTGGACGATCGATGGCAACGTATAAGTCCAAAATATGCAAGTGCTTGTTCTTGTTGTCATAAGGCACAAAACAAGTCTTATAGGCATGCAGTTATCAAGTTATAATTGTGAAGGGTTCAGAGTCTATGATGCCCGAGTGCTATAAGTCACAAAAAAACAAGTTACTCTAACGATCTAAAGTTAGGTCGCTCAACGACCTAGAAGACAGGTCGTTCAACGACCAGAGGAAACCAGGAAATCCTCCGACTTCAAAAGCTAATGGTTCGCGGATCAAATAAGAGCGTAGTTCGTTAATGGTCTGAGGGCTTGTGTCATCTCAACAGTCTGAAGGCTCAGGTCGTTTCAGCGATCTGAAGGCATAGCATGTCTCAACGGTCTGCAAACTTATATCGATCAATGATCTAGGAGGTTGGCTCATCCACTTGTATGCTGATACAAGTCGCACAACCACATGGAAATACAGGTTGTTCTAACGACCTAATAGTGAAATCTGGTTCTCGACCTGAATCTTAAAGCTACTGAAAAGTGTTCAAGTGCAAAAGAAACAATCTATATAACATGTCATGCTGATTCAAGCAAGTTCAAGCATCGACGGTGCTTAAGCAATACCATGCTGATTCGAACAGAGGGCAGTGATCAACAATCATTCAAATTTCAAACCTAAACAATAAACATGTCATGCAAGAATAATTACAGTAGAACCCACAACAAATGCCAAGAACATCGCATTACAAAGCTTCAAATATGGGTTTCTAACTGAAATTCACATGAAATTGGCGAAAACAACACAGAAATTCAAAATGACAAATACAAACATCAGAGTATTAAACTCAAGTTTGATCATAAGTTGCTGAAAATATGCAGCAACACAAAAATTATCCAACAACGTACAACATTATTGAAATCAGGAAAAAGTATGGTTTGATACAAGGTATACAAGAAATATGTGATATTGGTTGAATCATATTCATACATAACCGATCGTAAATCAAAATATATTTGATGCAACAGTAGTTGAAACCCAATTCAACTTCAAATTTGTTGATACTGCAGATCGATAGTGTTATTTAAATTGAAAGTTAATTGAAGCTTCAACTTTCTATCACTATCAAAGGCCGAATCTTACATCAAAGAATTCAAACTTCCCAAGCACATTCGATTCAATGCTAAATCAAAGTCTTCAGTTACTACTAGATCAAATCATCACTTATCCCCAAATTCATAGTATAAATTCCCAAAATTATTGTAAAACCCAAGAACTACAAAAATCAATTCGACGAGAATGAACAAACGAGTTTTGTCAGCTACTGTTGTTGTCGAAGGTTAGAGACGAATGGAAACCAATCCAAAAACTCTAAAAATCCTCCATGGCATCAGATATGAGAGAAAAGCCCACATATAGGAGATTGCGTGAAGGATAGTGCTTGAGTTGTTGAGAATACGAGGCTCTCGTGATCGTCGATTTGGTCAGCAACGATGGAACAGCAGCCGAAGGTTGAAATGTCTTCTCAAGATTCAGCCACTATTAGGGCGTCTCCAGTGGATTCAGGGCTGAATATTCAGCCCTGAATTGGGCTGTAGGCGCCAGTGGTCTGGCGCCTACATTACAGCCGCCAGATTCTGGCGCCTGTAGTGCAGGCGCCAAAATCCTGGCGCCTATGTTGTAGGCGCCAAAATCCTGGCGCCTGCGACATAGGCGCCAGGATTCTGGCGCATATAAACCCCCCTCTACCATTTTTTTCTTCTCATTTTTAGAATTTAACTGTAGACCAGTGCTCCATCCAGCTATACGCACCCGTTGGCCAGTAGTATGTACATTCATCCAATCACATGTGTACAGTGGAGGATATGACCAAACACTATAGATGAATATGACCATACTATCCATGGCTTCAGTCCCACATGGCTACAGTTCACGAATATGGCTACAGTTCACAAAGATGACCGAGTCGTTAGAAAAGTGGTAGTATATATAGAAGAGATCTTTATCTTCGTCTGCAGTCCAAGGAGCAGATGAATGAAACGACAGCGGAGGAGCAGAATGAGGGATAAAATCTTCGACTGGTTGAGAATCGATATCCAAAGTATTCGAATTCATCACTTCGTTGTAGGAGTTGAATGGAAATGACATAGCTTGCTGCTTACGATTTTGGGTGGAAGTAGATAAATTTGTGTGTCTTTCAAAGTGATATTCATACATGAATATATAGAAGAAACATGACTGTTTCTAGCCGTTGTAATCTGAAATATAACCGTTTATAGCCGTTGTGGTTTAAAATATGACCGTTTATAGTTGTTGTATTCCGAAATACGATCGTTGTTGGGGTAATACGGTTACGACAAGTGCTGGAAGGGGGGTCGGATCCTGGCGCCTGTAGTACAGGCGCCAGGATCCTGGCGCCTACATTGTAGGCGCCAGAAGCTGGCGCCTACACTATAGGCGCCAGGATCCGATACAGGATCCTGAATTGGATCCTGAATCGAGGCCTTCATATTCAGCCTTAATTGCACCACTAGGTGCAATTACCTTAATATTACGAGTTGAATTTGAGCCACTGGAGATGCTCTTAACGAGCTCTTTTAATTAAAGGAGATAAAAAAGAGTGGACAACTTTGAGATTATATAAAGGCCAGTTATTATTGGGCTGCAATATGTTTACTCAGAGGCCCGCATGACCTAACCAGTTCAAATAGGCAAACAATGATCTAAAGAGATAAGATCAATTTGTAAGGATCGTTATCCATGAGCCCTAAGGAACATGCCAAAGCTGGTATGATAAAAGCTTTTCATTTCGAAGCATATGTATTTTTCAGCAGCAGATGGTTCGAAGGGAAATTGTTAACATATAAAAATATGGTTTAAAGCATGGGTCGTTGAAGCACTTGAGAGTCCACTTGTTGTTAAAGCACCAAGGTCGTTCGAACCACTTCAGTCTCCAGGTCACCAAGACTTTAGGTCTTTGTGGCTCTGGACCGTTCAAGTGTCATGCCTCTCACGATCTAGCAAGGCAAGTGGGTCAATTCTCCTTATATAAACTCAGGTCATTCGGGTGTTAGTTCATTCAGGTCGTTCAACAAGTTTTAACAATCAGGTCGACCACGACCCAAGAGAATATATGGGTCGTTCTCCAAAATTATGGTGTCAAGTTGTTAGTAAACATGTCAAGTCGTTACACGACCTGAAGTGCTAGATTGGTGGAGGATCGTTTCTTGAAGCTCAAGAAATAGGTAAGGTTGTTAAGTCGATTATGACCTAACATCCCAGGTCGGCTGAATGGCTTAAAAGCCTGCGTATCCTTTCAGTAGCCTCACTACCTCACCTCCGCTCCTATAAATGGCCCACCATTCAAAGGTTCGATTTTTGCAAACAGGATGTGTTGCCAAACTCATTTCTCAACAATCCAAATCATTCAAACCTCCATTAAATCTCTTTCAAGCTTCGATTAAACAGCTCAATCACTATGGATTCATCAAAGATCATCTAAGTGCTCAAGTTGTTGAAGATCTACTTCAACAATCATTGCAATCATAGAGATCTAGCCATTTCTATAGCAAAATCGATAAAATCAAGATCTTAAAGAGAAGAAGTTGAGGGAATATTGTAAAAAAGAGAAAATGAACAAAATTATAGAAACCATGCACCTTGTAACCTTGAGTAAGATAATGAAATCTCTCTTGAAAGTGGACGTAGGCCAGATCTAGGCCAAACAACTATAATTCTCTGTCTTTTTACTTGATTTTTGTGTTTGTGGTTTCTCGTATTCTGGATCTATATTGTTTGAGGGTCTTCTCATTTTCCGAGGTGTTAGTGTTCCATTTTAGAAATTAACATTTTTGGTGCCTACCGTGGGGACACATCCACATCCTAAGGTCATGTGTCTTGTCGGAAAGCTGAAGTTTGAAGCCTGCTTTTACGGTAGATTCTCAAAGTCTAAAATCCAGGCCGATTGAAAGATTTTCTTTTGAGTTCAAGATATTTTCTGAGATAATGGCTCCACCAAAAAAAGTTGGGAGTAAGTCTGTTAGAGGAGGCTCTAATAATGTTGCAAATGAAACTGCACTACAAACTAAACGCCTTGAAGTTGGTCAAAGTTCAACCGGAGGAGATGGTGTAACTAAAGACGAGTTAGATGTTTTTGTCGCCAACTTGAATCGATAGATGGATGCTTCAAATCAAGCTTTAATGGACGTGATAACTGCTCTTATTACTGCTCAAGAAAATACCACACATCCTCAAAGAGTCCACGTCTAGCTTGAGGAGAAGGCGAATTCACCGGCTTCTAATCGTAATCATAATGATGATATGGAAGATCTTGCCGGTTGGGTGAGTGATAAGGATAAAGCTTATGTTGAAGATTCAAAGACCAAGGCTAGTAATCATTCTGATCGAAATACCCAAAAGGTTGCTAGTCCCGCCAAGGGGGCACCCCTTCACAATGGAGGTAAAAGATCTCAATCTTCTAACCGCGATCGCTTGCCAAGACAAGCACCTGGAAAAGAGATTGAGATCCGCACTGCGGAACAACACAACACAGAGGAGTATATCTCGGAAATGATCAGACAAATCATGAAGGATAGCATGGCTTGCAATGATAATGAGAGGGAATGAGATTTTTATCCTAGCAAAAATCTATTCACTAAAAGGATCCGCAGAGCTAAATTCCTGAAAAAGTTCACTCGTCCTACTTTGCCTCCCTACAGTGGAACTTCTGATCCTAACTTCTTTCTATATAAGTACGAATGGCACATGAACGCAGATAAGGTGATGGACAAGATCAAATGCTTATACTTCCCTCTTTATCTTGAAGGTGTAGCATCATTATGGTTCACAAACCTAGCGCCTAAGTTTGTAGACCAGTCTGTTGACTTAACAAGGAAGTTCAAAGAGCAGTTCAGGTTGCAAGGTATAAAAGAAAAAGATGTAATATCACTGACATCGATGGAGCAGAATCCAGGCGAATCTATCAAAGATTTTCTTAACCAGTTCAATGTTGCCTTGTCCAAAGTGGGGAATCCATAGCCCTGCATGATCCTGATGTCTCTAATCGGTGCAATAGATAAGAAGAGCGAGTTTGGTAGGTGGATAAAAATGAAAGAACCAAACACACTCAAGAATTTCTATGAAAAATCTGAGGAGTACATGAGGGTAGATGGTGATCCTTCTTCCAGTCAGATGGTTGGTGGTAGTAGCATTATTGAAGCTCTAAAGAGGGTAGATGCTCAATCTAATCAAAAGGGTAATCAGGGGCAAAATCGAGCCAATGTTGGAAAAGGCAGCAGGGGTAATGTTAATCAGAAGGTTCGTCTTTTCAATCCATCAGAGCTGACGCCTCTGAGTGAAACCCCTAAAAACATATACTTTGCAACGAAGGATTCTAAAGAGTATGTAGAGCCTAGGTATATGAGGATAGGCGATCAGGCAACTAAGTCTGGAAAGTTCTATATATTTCATAATCAGCCCGGTCATAATACTATTGAGTATAAGCACTTGAACACATTGATCGAGGAGCGGATTAGGAAAAATAGACTTCAGCAATATGTAAAGAAGCCTTAAGCTCAGAACTCCGCTCTAGCCTCTCAGGGGGAAGGTGCATCTGCAGATCAGTCAGTTTAGGCTAATAGAGCTCCGATGCAGAGCAATCCATGACTTGTGATCAATACCATATCATGAGGGTCTCACCCAGCGGGAAGACGCTGGGGAGATATCGAGTCATATGGTGGAGCCTTGAAATACATCCCGAGATAAGAGAGATGCCTAATTCTAAGTAATACAATTCCAGCTAAATAGCAAAAGGTTGCTTTCGAGGATATTGTCTTTAAGGAGAAAGATGTTGACGGCGTGATAACTCCCACTCTAGATCCCATGGTTATTACCATTGGAGTAGGTCCTGCGATAGTCAAGAGCGTGCTTGTGGATTGCGGCGCCTCATGCAATGTTCTATTTTGCAATACGTACAACCAAAATGAAGCTTTTGAAGATAGACATACAAGCATGTCAAAAAAAATTCAAGGGTACAGGGGGAACCCAAAGAACCTATTGGAACCATTGACTTGCTAGTCAAGTTGGGAGAAAGAGATAGAGTGGCCATCTCGAAACAAACTTTTGTGGTAGATGATGAATTACCCCTACAACTCATTCTTAGTTAGGTTCGCTCTTGCAGAGTTCAGGATTGGTTTGGCACCATGGTGCTTAGCCATGAAGTTTCCAACTAAAAATGGTGTTGGAGAAGTCAAGGGAGATCAGGAGACCGCAAGATAATGTTACCTTACAGGACTACATGAGGCTAAAAAGAAGGACATGGGAAAGAATGTGGAGGCTCCCCTACACATTCGAGATCCTATCTTATAGCAATTAGGGTGTGGCACCTGCAATGGAGAACATAGCGGAGCTTACAAAGAGATGGATCCACGTAAGACCAGTGCATGGGATGAAAGAGCGGCACTGGCTGAGATCACCATTCCAATATCCGTGCATCCTGAAATCTAGATAGAGTTTAGAAGATAGGGTCTCAGTTGTGCCAGAGATTGCTGAAAGAGTTAGTTATGTTTCTCAAAGCCAATCTTGATGTGTTTTCTTGGAGTCACTTTGGAATGTGTGGCATATCCCTCTAAGTGGCGGCTCATGCATTAAACGTTGACCTAAGCATCATGTCGGTAAAGTAGAAGAGAAGGATTCATGGCCCTGAAAGGTTAATGGCTCTCAAAGATTATCCGTGAGTCCACATATCCTTACAGGGTGTCTAATCCTATTCTTGTGAAAAATCCCAATGGAAAGTGGCGAGTTTGCATTGATTATTCTGATCTTAATAAAGCGTGTTCGAAGGATAGTTTTTCCTTGCGCGGGATTGATCATCTTGTTGACGCGACAGCGGGGCATGAACTTTTATCTTTTATGGATGCATACTCGGGTTATAATCAAATCATGATGCATGAGCTAGATCAAGAGAAAATGAGCTTTATTACACATGTTGGTTTATACCGTTATAAAGTAATACAAGTTTAGGCAGAAGAATGTCGGAGCAACTTACCAGCGCCTTGTCAATTCAATGTTCAAAACTAGAATAGGAAAGACTATGGAGGTTTACCTAGACGATATGCTGGTGAAGTCCAAAAGAGCTGATGATCACTTGGAGAATTTGGCCGAGTTATTCAATATTTTGAGAAAGTAAGGCATGAAACTCAATCCTCTCAAATGTTCATTCGGAGTCGCATCAGGTAAATTTCTTGGGTTTATGGTTAATTCCAAGGGCATTGAATCCAACCCTACACAAATTTTTGCATTGAGATAAATGCGAGCTCCCAGAACAAAGAAAAAGTAACAAAGTTTGAACAGGAAAGTTGCTACCTTAAGTAACTTCATTTCTAAGGCAACAGATCGATGCATTCCGCTTTTCAATGCTCTGAGGAAACGAAGGAAATACTTCCAATGGACCCTAGAATGTCAAGTAACCTTCGAAGAGTTGCTCAAGCATATAGAATCGCCGCCAATATTATCAAAGCGTAGAGATAGGGAAGATCTATTCTTACATCTGGCAGTTTCTCCCATGCTTTTAGTGCCGCATTGGTTAGACAGGATTCGAAAGTTCAAAGGGTAGTATATTAAATCAGCAAGAGACTTACTAGGGCAGAGCTGAATTATCTAAAGTAGGAAATGCTTGCATACTGTCTTCACATCGCCTCGAAGAAGCTAAGACCATACTTCCAGGCTCACATTACCAAGGTTCTCAAAATCAACCTCTAAAGCAAGTCCTTTTCGTCCAAAGACTTTGGGAAGGCTTTTGAAGTGGAACATCGAGCTCAACAAATACAATATCACTTACCATCCGCGAAAGGCAATAAACGGACAGGCTTTTGCAGACTTCGTCGATGAATTTATGGATATGGGCAACGAGAAATAAGAGACCGTCGAAGTCATTACTCGATGGAAACTATCTGTTGATGGTGCTATGACTGAATATTGCTCGAGGGTAGGAGTAGTGCTAGAGACTCCTGAAGGACGTTGTAACAACCCAAATTCCGATAGATCGATTTTTTTTAAATTCTAAAGTATCAATACCCATGTTGGTTTGCCAGGTATCCTAAAGAAAAGACAGAGATAATAAACATATCGGAGCTTAGAAAACATCTTACAGCGGAATGAAATAAAATAGAATATAATCGAATGTAGCCTAACCCAGATAATAATGCTCCCTAACCAGTATCCAAAGCTATTATATCTCTGCCACAAATCTAACTTGCGAGTATGGTATGAGGAGGGGGTCAGAACACAAGTTTTGGTGACTAGATTTAAACTACACATTTTGGACAACCCTATATATACCGTTCGGTTACATTATCTTATTTACTAGGTTACTCGGATTAATAACTCTCAAGACTTACACACACATTGTATCCATCTACTTCCAATGGATAAACCTAATACAATATATATGTAGCTACCCCCAACATTAAGGTACACCCATGATACCCCACTCACATGGTCTCCTCCCTAACGCCACAGAAATATACGCAGTCCTCATCCTACACCGGAAAGATGTACGGATCTCTGTATATCAATGCAACGTTCCGCTTAGAACCGCCATCGCTATGATACGTAAGCACACAGATTACCACCTTCGATCGAATCAGATTCCATCATAAATTAATGCCCTTGAATCTATGATGCACCACCCAAAGCAAACATGCACGTATCTAGACTTTCTTACGTACGTATAGTCAATGGTACTCGATGCCTCAACTTCGATGATACACCATCCGGAAATGGTATGCATGTATCCGCATGTATTATCTACTGTGCACCGAGTTCCGTAACAAGCCTATATCAGATACACGGAACTCGGTCGGGAGCCTTTTCAAGTATCTATATACATAGATACCATGATCTACATTTTCACAGTGGCTATGGTCCCACCCGACCCCTCTGTCAACTAGTAAAAGACTAACAGAATTGAGAGCTAGTGATGTGGCCTAGAAAAACAACAAACAATAATCCTAATTGGAATGTCCCTCAACCAAAGCCTCGATAGTAAAATGTTAATGGTCTATTGGTTTAGCTTTCCGTCTTTCCATATCACGCATCATGATGACTATCGATGACCAGTACCCAACAATTACTATCAATCAGATGGTTAGACCCGCCTAAGGAAAATAGATGAGATGGTCGTAACCTGCTTAATCACAAGCCAACATGATCGTCGAATCACCTATGTCACCCTACAGTCTTCTCACTGCCCACTATCGTCACAATCAAGGTATACTCATCGGGTAGTAATGCGCAGACCCAACCTCTGGGAGCACAACCTAGACGTCGCCGCCGCATAGAGGACTACCAGGAGTACCCTCTACGTACTAGGAAGTAGCGTGCTTCCCCTTCCAATCCTTCGGAGCCAGTAGAACATCAGTAGAACAACAGGTAGAATAGGAAGAATAATCAGGTGGACGTGCGCTCCTCTAATGTCCCATGACACCACGATGATCTTCCCCCTTGGGTTATTTACCTTCAGACATACGGACAGGTCCAAGCGCCTCAGGTGTTATTAGACCCTATATCTAAACATTTAATTATGCGCTTGCTTTACCTCATCAGATTTTCAGTTAACTTGGTTTTTTTAACTCACATTGACTACTTATTCAAGTTACCAGTTCCTCATGCTTATTAATTTCAATTATATAACTTAACCCATTTAAGCTCATTAATAAGCCTTTAACATGTTATTCTTATCAGCAGATTTCAGATTCTCAAGTTTTCAGATAACATGTTCTTCTTATCTGCAGGATTCATATTTTTAGGTTTACAGATTACTTAATTTATAATTAAGTTCAACTTATTGCATTTCATCAGTTTTGCTCTCTTTTCACTACTTATTACAAACATCAAGTTTCAGGTTTCCAGATTACATAATACTTAATTTATAAGTATAACTTATCTAATTAAATAAGTTATCACATTTCGTCTATCGTTTATTATAACCTAAGTTATAATTCCCAATTGTCCCTAGAACAAGCCTACCTATTATCTTTCCTTTTCCCCTTCAGGTTTATTTATAATAGGTTATTATCATTCCGCATTCATTTAAATTCTTTTACTGTTGTAATTTCCTTCATTTCCATTAATTACAATCAGTGCCAATTATTTCTATCCTGTTATATACATATATTCATATATATGTTTATGCACCAGACCTCTCACATTAAGCCGACCACTTGTGGATGCTGGATTTGCCGGGCGGTTCCGGGCAGACTTCTACCATAAGTTGGACTTAAACTTGTGTCTTAGCACAGTTATATGTATGTTTACGCACCAGACCCCTCACAATATATTAACCACTTGTGGATGCTAGATTTTGCTGGGCGGTTCCGGACAGACTTCTACCACAAGTTGAATTTAACCTCGTGTCTAAGTGTGGTTACAATTTTCTATTTACTGTAAATTTAGGTATATTCATTCTTCTAAATTTTACTGCAATTCTTACTTTCAATCATTTAGCACAATAACGTTCTTAACAAATGTTCATTGTAAATTTCATAATTACAATGTTAAAAGAAATTCCTAATTCAGACAAGTGATTAATGGAAATAGGCTTTTATATAACGCCAACAGATTAAATAGGTTAAGTATTACAGGTTAACAGGTTTATATAACCCCAACAGATTAAACATATTTACGTAACCCTATAGATTCAATAGGTTTACTCAACCCTACAGATTTAACAAATTCCACAGGTTACTTACTGTTTCATTAACATATTCCACTTAATCTTTAATTAAGCCTACTGATTTACATGTTCATACAAACCCAAATTGTAGTCATATTCCATTATACTTAATTTCAACATATTTCACAAGGTTAATCACTTCAACAGATTAAACATTTCATCAGGTTTACAGTTCAACAGATTAATCATACATATTAATGGGGAATGTCGAACGAAAGATATACCATTACCAAAAAGGTATAACTTAAATCCACTTACCTAATAGCTTTCCAACTCATGAATCTGGTCTAGACCTGACATTCCATGGCTCTCCTAACTAAATCTAGAATCTAAATAACAAGGGATTCACAATTCTTAGACTAAAAGAAAAGGGGAAAAGAAGAGAAAACTAAATTAACTAGATCCAAGAATGTACCTCAATTCGATCAGAATTCTAGACGCCTACACAGTAGATCTATATCTCTTATCTTAAAACCTTGAATCAGAAGCCTAAGAAATAATATTTTATTTTTTTGAAAAGGTTTGGAGGAAGAAGAGAATGGCAGAGCCTAGGCAGCACCTCAGAAAATATGAGAATGAAGCTAGACCCTGCTAGTCTATTTATGGGCGTAGTAGAAAGCTCTGAACTATCAGATTAAATTAAATATAATCCGAACCACACAAACCATCAAAAACATGTCATAAAAACACACTACACATGCATGGGTTGACCCACCTACCTCCATGGGTCGACCTATAGGTCGACCCACCGGGATGGGTCGACCCACCTGACACATGAGTCGACCTTATTGTCGACCCAACCCTTGCATGGGTCGACCCAGGGCCATGTTGGATCCTCTCATGGTTCTTTTTATACATTATCTGCAGATTTGAATTAATCTGATTATTATTTATATATAAGAGTCTTATACATACACAAACTTCTAAGGTTCATAACTTATTCATACATTGTTCGTTTTACGCAAACTTGGGGTCTATATGAACCAGAATTCTGAAACGAATGCAATGATAATGTCGGTTTCACCTAATTATGAATATTTAATTAAGTTATCCTCAATTTATTTTCTTTAACTAAAAATGCAGTGTGTTATAGACATTCACTATGCTATGCCTTGAGACTAGAATTTCCATCAACGAATAATGAAGTTGAATACGAAGCTTTGATTGTTGGATTGAAGATTGTGAAAGAATTATAGTTGATGGCCTTGCACATTTTCAATGATTCATAGTTAGTGTGTCAAGTTAAAAAGGAATTCCAGGTCAAGGGAGGAAACTTTCTAGCTTACCTATCAAAAACTTGGAAACTGCTAAACAATTTGGACTACTACACTATCTCGCACATTCATCGAGAAGAAAATTTAAAGGCCGACCCACTCGTAAATCTCGCCAGTACAAGAGATGCAGTGCCATTGGGATTAGTGCTAGTTGAAGTCCTTTCAAATCCAAGCACTGACAACAACGATATGGATTGGATCATGGAAACCGCCGTAGAGCTCGATTGATGGATGACTCCAATAAAAGATAATCTCCTCAGATGTGTGCTCCCAGATGATCAGAAGAAGCGAAGGAAACCGCTCAGAAATGCTCCTATATATCTCATTCAAGATGGTCAATTATACAGGCGAGGCATCTCTATGGCTTTGCTCCACTGTGTTACCAAGGGGGAATCTAAGGAAATCTTGGATGAACTTCATGATGGAGAGTATAGAGGTCATACGGCGGTCAAACACTAGCCAAGAAAATACAGTGATACGGGTACTTATGGCCTGATGTGAACCAAAAATCTACAACTTATACCAGGAAGTGTGACAGATGCCAAAGATTCGCAAAGATCCCGAGAGCACCATCTACTGAGTTGACTCAAATGGTCAGTCCACGGCCATTTGTTGTCTGGGGCATTGATCTAATTGGGGCATTACCGACCACGAAGTCCAATTTCAAATATACCATTGTATATGTTGATTAATTCAACAAATGGGTCGGAGTTGAGCCACTAGCCGCTATCACATCAAAGAAAGTGATCGACTTCGTGTTGAAGAACATCATTTGCAAGTTTGGTATGCCACAAAAGATAATCACAGGCAATTGAATGCAATTTAAAAAGCAAAGGGTTTAAGGAATTCCATGCCAAATACAAGATCAGGAAAAGCTTTGTTGTAGTGGCCTATCCGCAAGCAAACGGGCAAGTGGAAGCGGTGAACAAGATCATCAAATTAGCCATCAAGAAGCGACTCGAGAAAGCTCAAGGTGGTTAGGTAAACGAATTATCACTTGCACTATGGGCGTACAAGATGACTCATAAATCTACAACTGGGCACACTCCTTTTTCCTTGGCATTTGGTTCAGAGGCAATGATTTCAATGGAACAAGAAGTCCTTACACACTGCAGAATCCATTTCAACCAAGTAGAGAATAAAAATCTCCAGCTTGAAACTCTTTATCAACTTGAGGAAAGGTGAGATGAGGTAGAACTTAGAGTTTCAGCCCATCAGCGGACAATGTCAGGCATTTCAACTACAAAGTTAGATCACGGACCTTCGAAGTCGGGGATATTGTCCTAAAGAAAGTCATGACAGCAACCGGTGTCTTCGGACCAAACTGGGAAGGTCCATACATAATCAATCAAAAGTGTTAGATGATATTTTCAACCTAACAACTGTTGATGGCATTCCAATTCCAAGGGCCTGGAACAACATTCACCTTCGCCGCTATTTTACTTAATGCTATGTTCAAATTTATTGTAAAAAGTCAATAAATATTTTTGCAAGCATTGTACTGAACACTATCTTCATGAATAAAAGAATGTCTGCCTGTGTAAAAACCATACTTGCAAAATTTTCGTTACTTCAAAATTTTCCAAAAAGCCGATTTTATATTGTAGGCTATCCGACAAGCGCTTGCCTCCTCAAATTCCGATACAGCATGACAACCCCATTAACAATAAATCAAGCGTCCAGTGCTATAAATGTCAATATGCATAAATGCTACGACGAAGAGCACCGCCTTGAAGAGTGAATAGAAGGAGTTTCCGAGAGTCAAGCAGTGAAAGCACAGGAAACAACTATGGAACCCGAAATCGCAAGTTACATCCAAGGGTCCACAACCTCTCAGTCCGGCTATGATCCTTTACCAAAATTAAGCGCATCCGACACAAAGACTAATGTTTGCCCTATGGAATGACGAAAACCCTGCAAAGTTCTGCCAAGGGAACCTCTTGGTACAACTGTGTAACGATACGGATTTCGCCCAGGACCAAATCGATTGCTAAATCGACCAAGACCATTCAAAACCCGGATACGTTAACTTTGGACATACAACACATTAGAACAAATAACAGAAGACTTTTATAAACATTACAATAATGTTACATCAGAGTACATAATATCAGAGTACATCGAATATAATACAACAGCGGAAGAATAAATTTACAATAAATTTAATACAGTGCAGCAGAAGCGATTAACACAGCGGAAGACTATCAATGCTCTGGACATAGCTTTAAGCTTCGATCCAGAATCCTGCTCAATATATCTGCAAAATAAGCTACTCGACTGCCCATGTGGAAAAGAGGGCACCCGAGTTTGCAAAGTGAAACAAACTACGAGTAAGTCATGGGACTTGTATGAGAAATCTTTCCCAACTTATCTAACAATATGGCTAATCACAGGACCACGCCGCTAATGCAGAACGGGTTTACTCCATTGGATTGCCAGTGCATAAACTATATAAATTTTTATTCAAAACAACGCAATGATTTTTAGAAAAATGAAATCATTATAAGACTCAAGTCCCATCACACAATGCAACGCAAACTGGAGGATAGAGTTTTATCTTATAATGATCAAACATGCTTGATATGTAGAAAATAATATTTTAATATTATTATTAGTGTCTAATTAGTTTTAAAATACTTCAAAGTAAATGTATCAATCCAAGACGGCATAGTACCTCATCCTACTATGTCACCATATATAGGTTTACAATCAAAACCGTAATGTCGTATTGGAAATTGGGTATCCATCATGAGTCAAGGCTAGGGACAATCCCCTCACCGATTCGAGACACTCTGGCAATGTCTCAGGATCCGGACACTGGAGAACCCTTGGATACTACAGGGTCGGTCCACAAATACTTTAGTGGATTAGCAATTCCTGAACACATGCTTCCCAGTCCTATTGAACCTATAAAATGGTCACAATCGACCAATAAATCCGAGGTACCTCATAATCCATCATCCACATAAGTAAAAATGTCATGGCTTGTAAATGCTGACACCACTCCTAGCTAGAAAGAAACGTGTGCACTCCCTGCGTTCCGTTGTCCTGTTTCTGACTCATACCGGGGTGTGAAGCTCGCGAGGTAATGTTATACACAAAGTTATGCCTAAACAGGTCGTGCTTTGATCATCAACCACAAGACTCTGCCTTTCAACAAAAGCCTTGATCATTTGCATCTTAGCATGCCACGTTGGCAATCCATGCCATGCGATCGATAACTTCCAATATATAATCTCTGAGCTCGTGCGTCTTCGAGAAGGGTGTTAAGCAAAAGAATAAACTCTCTGTCACCACAGATATATATTAAATAGAAATCAAATTAACTTACATGGAATGAAATCCAATGTCAGACACACATCCATTTACAAGTCCGTTCTGGGTCTGAACGAAACCGGAGACACCTTATTCCTCATCCCATATGTCCAATACGGAAGAGAGGTGCTCGCATATCTGGACAATCAACAAGTACGTCCGGACAACTACCACTGTAACACTTTGCTGGGAGCTAACCAATGCCGGGCATCAGTAGTCATCCATTCGATGTGAAGATCGCCGGTCTTCAATCATCGTCTTCAATATCTTCGATTTAAATCGTCGTATAATTATTTGAAATGAGATTGAACTGGGTCTTTTCAAATAATTCTCGTATATATACAATTTAAACCCTTTCATATCGTTAATATTATTTTATAACGATTTATCACTATTTTTATTTATATAAAAATTGCTCAATTTAATTTAACGACACTCCGGTCAATAGGCGGCCCTGGCGCTGTTTTTATCAAAATTTGATTTACACATATATTAAAATCTAACCGTTGGATTTTAACAAAATTTATATCGTTGGAAAGATCTTCCCAAAGCGGTACCAACGGTTCCAGTTTTGGGAAAATCCGACAGTCTGATCATTCGTTATAATCGATTAAAGTTACGATTCCGAAACGCAAACTACCACGCGCGATTCACTTAATTTTAATTTATATTTATATATTTATAATTATATATAAATATAAATCATTCGACGATGTCACTAACGTATCTAACACGTCAAATAAATGAACGTTTTATTTGCATAACATTTTTCTAATGTATATTTTGGCGATGAAAATGTCACCTAGATTTATGTACACATTCTAATGCATATAATGGCGATAAAAAATCTCTTAGATTCATACACAACTTCTAATGTATATAATAATGGCCTTATTTTGTTAACAATCCTATTTTAACAAAATATATAAAAGTGATATTTTCATTTTGTTAATAATTCTATTTTAATAAAATGATTCCAATGATGTTTTCATTTTAGTTGAAAATTCTTTTTCCTAGATTTTTACATAACATTAAAAATGTGAATTTTTAATGTAATCATGTTTTCATTCTAAAACATGAACATTTTCTATTTTCTATCATTACATTAAAAATGTGGATTTTTAATGAAATAATGTTTTTATATAAAACATGAACTTTTTTCCTTTTTCTAACATGACATTAAAAATGTGGATTTCTAAGATAATCATGTTTTTATTTGAAAAATGAACTTTTTCTATTTTCTATTCATTACACTAAAAATGCGAATTTTTAATGAAATCATGTTTTTATATAAATATGACCATTTTCTATTTATTACATTAAAAATGTGAATTTTTAATGAAATCATGTTTTTATATAAAACATGAACCTTTTCTATTTTCTAATATTACATTAAAAATGTGGATTTTTAATGTAATCATGTTTTTGTTTAAAACATGTACATTTTCTAGTTTCTAACATTACCTTGAAAATATGAGTTTTTAATGAAATCACGTATTTATATAAAACATGTACAGTTTCTATTTTCTATTTTAACTCAACAAAATGATTCTTTTCATTTTTGTTGAAATATTCAAGTTCAACGAAAGGACAAAATTGTATATTTCATTTTTGTTGAAAACTCTGGTTCAACAAAAATGACAAAATTTGTATATTTCATTTTTGTTGAAAATTCTAATTCAACAACATAACAAAATTGGATATTCTATTTTTGTTGAAATTCTAATTCAACAAATATGATAAAAGTGATATTTCATTTTTGTTGAAATTTCTGGTTCAACAAAATGATACAAAATTGGTATTTCAATTTTGTTGGAAATTCTAATTCAACAAAAGGACAAAAAATGTATAATTCAATTTTGTTGAAAACTCTAGTTCAAAAAATTGACACAAAAATGTATATTTTAATTTTGTTGAAAATTCTAATTCAACAAATGGACAAAAATGTATAATCCAATTTTGTTGACAACTCCAGTTAACAAACTGACACAAAAATGTATATTTTAATTTTGTTGAAAATTCTAATTTAACAAATGGACAAAAATGTATAATCTAATTTCATTGAAAGCTCAAGTTCAACAAATTGACTCAAAAATGTATATTTTAATTTTGTTGAAAATTCTAATTCAACAAATGGTCAAAAATGTATAATCCAATTTTGTTGAAAACTCTAGTTCAACAAATTGACACAAAAATGTATATTTTAATTTTGTTGAAAACTCTAATTCAACAAATTGACAAACATTGGTATTTCATTTTTGTTGAAAATTCTAATTCAACAAAAATGATTAAAAGTGATATTTCATTTTTTTCTTTTTCTTGTTCAACAAAATGACAAACATTAGTATTTCATTTTTGTTGAAAATTCTAATTCAACAAATTGACACAAATACGTATATTTTACTTTTGTTGAAAATTCTGATTCAACACAATGACACAAATGTATAATTCAATTTTTGTTGAAAATTTTGATTCAACAAAGTGTATAAAAGGTGATATTTCATTTTGATTGAAAATTCTAATTTGATCAAAGTGACTAAAAATGTATGATTCATTTTGTTGAAAATTTTGATTCAACAAAATGTACAAAAGGTGATATTTCATTTTTAATTATAACACAATGTCACCAAAATAACAGATCTATATAACATATCCAACATAGATCTACATAACATATCAAACACATATCAAATCACGTAGCATCACATATAGAAATTTACAGCGGACTGATGATAACACAAATATGATTAATTTTAATTATTTAAGAAGGAGAAATAAAATAGAATTCTCACATTGGGTTTTTGAATTATTCAAAATTCTAGATTGCTCCGTTCTAGATCTCGTCAATGTCATGTTGTAGATCTGGATTTCACAAGTCTAACGCAATCGAAATCATTCGATTTCATCTTTGTTTGCAAAAGTTATCGAGATTCAAACCTTTATAACATTTAAATATTAAATTAATTATAATAATAAATAATTTTATACACTAATTACATTTAGGCGGCCGTCTTCTCTTCATTGTCTCTTCTGTAATCAAACAACCCATCAACATCTTCAATACTCCACCATGCGCCGCCCACCTGAGCTCTTGACCGACGATCTACTGCCGCCAGTCGAGGCGCCTCAGCATTGCCCATTCCCGGTAGCTACCTCAGCCAGCTCGGTGGCTCCGCCCCTGCCAGAGAGCCCCTCAAAGTCGGCCACTTCAAGCTATAAATCCAACCAATCCGTGAGTCTAAACCTCATCACCACCGTACACAACCTAGATCTCTCCCTCCCCTGCCATTTTCACTTTATAATCTTCTTCTAATTTGTTATGAATTAGGGGAAATTAAAGAAACAAAACCGGACGTTTCTGGCCATTAGAAAAACTAGGTGGCGGCTCTGTTATTATTGAATTAGGGTTAGGGTAATCCTACGGTATATATATTATTTTGTTATTATTTATTTTAACTTTAATTCACCAATGACTTGTTTACCGGTCCGAACTCCAAACGAGGCCCAACGAAAGTTATTCCCACCTAATTGCCCCCATTTTGAAACCAATGGGCTAGGTCCCGTCAGCCCAAATGATTGTTTTCAGCCTATTTTCTTTAATTTAAAATTTAAATCATTTATTTATTTAATTTGATCATACATTTAAATTTACCGGGGCCACTTACGGACTCCAAAAATTTATTTCTATCTTTGTTTTGACGATACGGTCCTAAAAAAATTAATTTCGTCGAATTTGGAGACCATTTGAAAAATGGCCATTTTCTGGACGATCCAAATTGATTGAAATTGACAAAACACATTTTCATTTTCCACGCTCACATATTGATTCTAAAAATTATGAAAATTGAAATCTAGCGATAATTTGACATTTCAAATTCAACAAAAGTGATTTCGTCGAAAACAGAAGTTGTTTGCAATACGGCTATTTATACGGGCTATATATTATATTAAATTCTATAGCGAATATTCTGAATTTTAAACTGGGCAAAACTTTTGATTCCCGATATGAAATTTCAATTTTTCAGAATCGTTGGAAAGATATTTTTAAACAGATTTAAATATTTTTTGTTTCACCAAAATTCGATTTATTTTGCATCCTGTACAGTCAGTCAAAGTTCAAATTCAAAATTTTAAACTGCCGCACTATTTCCAACTCCTTTTATAAATATAATAATTATATTCGTTTTAAATTCAATTTAAATAAATTTCTAATCGTTATTATTTAAAATAAACCAATTTAAATACTCAAAATTCATTAAAATTTCTAAAATAAAATTTTAAATTGGTTCCAAAATTCCGGGTTGTTACAATCTCGCTCACTTAAACTCTTTTCGTCCCCGAAAAGGAACAAAGCTAAAAATTGTTTAACTAGCCGACTCAATTTTATTTTTTATATTAGTTTCAATAAATTTATTAGTTGAACTAATAATCACACAACTCGATCATCAATCCATTAGTTGATTGGCTTTTCAAATATATTTAACTTTTATATATCAAAAATCATATTTTCTAAGATCGGATTATATATGTAACAACCCGAATTTTAACAACATGTTAAGACAAGAATCAAGGCAGAATTAAATGTTAAAATCTGAATAAGGGAAAACAGGTTGCGCCATTGCGTTCGTCTCGGAAAAATACGCGAAATAGAGTCCGAAATTTCGTAAATCGGAGTCCGTATGATCAAGATAAGGCCTCGCAAATTTTCACGAAAAATTCAAATTCAAAAAAACAGATTCAAATTTTCAGAATTCAGGGTAGGCGGGAAAAATCCAGCCCAGACAGGTCGACAGGGGGGTCGACACTAGGGTCGACCTCCCCCCCAACCAGGTCGACACTAGAGTCGACCTGGGGGTCGACCTGTGTGTCGACCTCCCCCCAGGTCGACTGGGGAGTCGACCTGGGGGTCGACCTCCCTGGTCGGCCAGTTCGGCCTGGTGCACCTGTTTTGGCTCCTGGGTCTTGTTTTGGAGGCTTGTGACGATTTTAGATGGCTCAGATCTATCCTAGGGTTTATCCTATGGCTAAAACTAATCCTAAACACTATAAAAAGACCCTAAGACCTAGCCTAAATCATACTATTTCATTTTAGCCTCATGCAGCCGCCATTAAACCTAGAACTCTAAATTAAAAATACAAAGAACAAAATTTTAGAAGACGAAGGACGATTCTTGAAGGCTACAACTAGAAGCAACAACAACTACGATGCTTTAGACAACGGATTTGGGGCTATTTGATTTGAAATTTTGATTTGGACTACTTGCTTCATATTGTAAGTTCTATGTCACTTTTTAGGCAAAAACGCTGAAATAACATGGACATGCTATGAATTGAAACCGGATTTAGGAACTATTATTAATCCATGTTTATATTGTTTAACTTTGAATCATAATTTGGGAATATTGCTATGTTAATGTTGCAAGTTAAACTTATCATGATTTTGATGTTGTTATGAATCACTTGGGCTTAATTGTATAGCAAGTTGGACTAATACATGCCCATGGAATCACCATGTTTATTGAAATCTTTATGTTGATTAAACCATGCCTATGATGCTAATTAAACCATGTCTATGATGTTGATGAAACTATGCCTGTGATGTTAATATACCTATCATGTTAATGACAAATTGGGAATCGCTAGGTTATGATGAAAAGTTGGAATCATTATGTTTATAATGCTAGATGAGAATCATTATGTTAGAAATGCTAAATTGGAATCCACTATGCCTATTAGAATTACCATGCCTTTAATGTTCCATGTTTGTAATAAAATTATTAT
The DNA here is from genome assembly GCA_030737875.1 of Allium sativum. Classification (NCBI taxonomy): domain Eukaryota; kingdom Viridiplantae; phylum Streptophyta; class Magnoliopsida; order Asparagales; family Amaryllidaceae; genus Allium; species Allium sativum. Next base: position 747,826,868 of record CM060921.1, read on the forward strand.
TATGCCCGCAATGATTATTATGCCTATGATGTAAAGTTGAAATCGTCATGTTAAACTAAGTTGGAAACATTACTATGCCAAGTTATCATCATGCTAGTATTGAAACCATGTGATATGTTATAACCTGTTTATTATGAAAGTGATGTTGGAATTGTCACGTATGCCTATCACATGTTTGGTGTTATTCCCCTTTATCTCTTGAATTGTTTATGCTTGCGAACGAAGTACGTTTATATACGTTGAGGATACGATTGGGTAGAATAGGCAAAACTTGAATTGATTATAATCATAAACCGTGAAATTTGGCATAAGTAGAACATGAAATATGGCACGAAAACTTGACTTGAACATGCCTTAGTTGGGCACGAAATTGACATATGAATATGCTATGAAAATAGCATGAATCTGATAAGAACATGGGCATGACTTTAGAAAACAAGAAAGTGGCCAACTCGAGGTTGGGTTGAGTTTGTAGTGTAAATCTGCCTGGAACCGCCCGGCAAATCCAGTTGCTACAAACAATAGGATCCAATGTGGGTAGTTGGTCACATCGTGCTTGAAACCCGAGGTTGGGTTGAGTTCGTAGCGTAAACCTGCCCGGAACCGCCCGGCAAATCCAGTGGCTACGAACAATAGGATCCAATGTGAGTGGTTCGGTGCATTAACGAATCAATTAATGCCAATTAGGGTAAAGTCATGAACATGAAAAGACAACTTAACCAACTTGAACACGATTTGTAGGGCTAAGTCATGAACTTGAAACGACAACACTTAGCCAACTTGACATGACACGTAGGCGGGTTAAGTCATGAATTTAAATGACATACTTAACCATCTTGACATGACTAGACTGGAAAAGGATTAAGTCACGAATTACATGACTTAATCGGTTAGGCAGGGTTAGGTCACGAATTACATGACCTAATCTGTTAGGCGAAACCCTAGACACGACCCTTTTCAGCAGTAACCCTCTAGATGTATCAAGGTACCCTGGGGCTAGGCCGGGTGGGGCACGATTACTGGGCTGATTGTAAGAGGTGAACGACGGCAGTGGGGTATGCCAGTGTAGGTTCGGTGGACTACGGTCGTGCACGTATTCCGGGGCAGGCACTGGGTATCCATAGATTTATCTGTGCATCTTGAATCGTGTCAGGGGTTGACACCCTAGGGCTGATACACCCGAAGGTGGACCCAGCACAGGTGACTACATTCGTGATTAGCCGTATGACACGGACACTTGACGAGCTAGAACTTGTAGGGAGCCGATCGACTAGATAATCGCTCCGTAGGACCCCGTACTTGGGACAGACCCCGTTTCAGGGTCATTTCATGATATTAGGCCGTGGGATTTATTTCGTGATTAACTTGTGACATGGGCTTAGTATACTAGTACAGTCGATGCAACGAATCTTGAACATGTGATGCTTTACTTGACTTATCCTGATCACCTTAGTCTATCTTGTTCACCTTGACACCATTCTTAAGTTTAGTTCCAGTTCATACATGATAGGTTGTTTTAACCGTTTTTACACTGAAAGTCACTAGGACTTACTCAGTCTTTATGACTGACCCTTTTCCTTTCGCCTCTTTTTCTTACGTTCCCCCCCCCCCCCCCAGGTTCTCAGGGAGGAAACACTGGCTCTTAGCTTGGATATCACTTGCTTTGGCTCAGCATGTACAGTTTGCTATGGCTGCTTCTTTTTACTGCACTTGGGAAATAAGCTATTTTTCTGTTTTTAAGTTATTGCTTCTTTGGCTATTATTACAAGACAGTTGTAATGAAGTTATTTGAAATGTTTGTAAAAGACATGGTTTATTTTGGAATGAAATGAAGTTCTGTTTTGCTCATAAATTCTTCCGCTATTTACTTAATTATTTATTTATGTTCTGTCTTGTGATAATTCTGTGATGTTATCTCGATAATACCTCTCCAAAACTAGTGCATTCCCATTGTGAGTGACCCTAGTGGAGGTGGGGTGTTACACTTGGTATCAGAGCAGAAGGTTACCAAGGCTGGGCAAGAGTTTTGAAAACCTTTTGAAAAACCATTTACAAAGAAGCACTTTTCAAGAAAAGTTGGTTTATTTCAAAAGGCTATTCCCCAAAAAGCCATTAGCACTATCTTTGTTTCCTCGTTTGAATCTTTTCCTTTTTCGTTTTCAGCTTATCATGGCCGACGATCTTAATCTTCCCGAGGGTGTCAATATACCCACTTGGTTCCGTCGTTTCCTCGAGGCTCGGGCTAATGTGACAGGCCCGGCCAATCCTCCTCCTCATCCTCCTCAACCTCCGCGAGAAACTGCTTTTTCAAAGACATGCAAGGACTTCAAGGCCATGGGCGGAAAGGATTTCCTAGGAACTGAGACTTTTGTTGAGGCACGGAATTGGTTGAAGGAAACCGAAGAATTGTTTGTTATCTTTGAGGTAGAGGACAATAGGAAAGTACAGTTGGCGGCGTGGCTCATGAAAGAGGAAGCTTCTTATTGGTGGGAAGTCACCAACGCTACTAGGCTCATTGAGACTTGGGCGGACTTTAGAGGGAGATTTGGGCTTAAGTTCTTGTCATCGGCAGAGGAGAGTCTCCAAATGGAACGGTTTCTGGCCCTTAAACAAGGAAATATGACAGTTAAAGAATACGTGAACCGTTTCAATCAGCTTGCTCGCTTCGGATTGGAGTTAGTCAACACTCCTCAGAAAAAGGCACTACGTTTTGCACGAGGCTTGAACGAGCCACTACATGATTTGGCCATGACTCATGTGCCCATGGGGGCGACCTTTGAAAGCTTGGTGGATATGGCCCTACTGTATGAGGAAGATAAGAAGGGCAAGAAAGAGGTCAAGCCCAACGATTCTCAGAATAAGAAGGTAGACCCCGAGAAAGGAGGCAAGAACGACAACTCACGTGATAAAAGGAAATGCAATTTCTGTGGTACGGAAGGGCACATAGCCAAGGATTGTAGAAAGAGGAAGAGAAAGCAAGGTGAATGTTTTCATTGTGGGGAGACTGGACACATCAGCAAGGACTGCCCTAAAAAGCAGACCGAACCTTCTAGGGGTTCATCGTTAACTTCTTTTTCTAGATGCTTTGTTTATCATGTTATCTCCTCGATCCTATCTTGAGAACCATAGGTAGAATCTTTTTGGATGTAAACATGTAATTGAAACATGTTATGATTGCAAAATGGTTGCAAGTGGTTGCTCGTGGATGCATGAATACACATTAGGCACTAGATCGGCTCAGTCACAGTTTAATACTTGCATATGCATGAGTGTTTATTTTGGAAACTTGGTTGTGCTATCATCTGGTTGTTGCATATGATTGAATGTTTGTGCACTCATGCAGAAATTATGAATTATAATAGGAAAATTTTGCATACATATTGGATTCATTTCACTAAACATATTTTGCATTTAGAAGATCAATCAGGCCTGATCATTAGCATTAGCTAAGGAACATATACACACACTCTTTGCATGTGTTCATAAAACATTAGAAGTCTTTTAAGGACCATGGTTGCTTGTGGATGATGTTTTGAGTAGATGGATGATGAATGGTAGGATGTGTTCTTCCTAACTTGGAGATTTCGGGGATGAAATCCTTAAAGGAGGGGAGAATGTAACAACCCGAATTTTAACAACATGTTAAGACAAGAATCAAGGCAGAATTAAATGTTAAAATCTGAATTAGGGAAAATGGGTTGCGCCATTGCGTTCATCTCGGAAAAATACGCGAAATAGAGTCCGAAATTTCGTAAATCGGAGTCCGTATGATCAAGATATGGCCTCACAAAGTTTCACGAAAAATTCAAATACAAAAAACAGATTCAAATTTTCAGAATTCAGGGTAGGCGGGAAAAATCCCGCCCAGACAGGTCGACAGGGGGGTCGACACTAGGGTCGACCTCCCCCCCAACCTGGTCGACACTAGAGTCGACTTGGGGGTCGACCTGTGTGTCGACCTCCCCCCAGGTCGACTGGGGAGTCGACCTGGGGGGTCGACCTCCCTGGTCGGCCAGGTCGGCCTGGTGCACCTGTTTTGGCTCCTGGGTCTTGTTTTGGGGGCTTATGACGATTTTAGATGGCTCTGATCTATCCTAGGGTTTATCCTATGGCTAAAACTAATCCTAAACACTATAAAAATACCCTAAGACCTAGCCTAAATCATACTATTTCATTTTAGCCTCATGCAGCCGCCATTAAACCTAGAACTTTAAATTAAAAATACAAAGAACAAAATTTTAGAAGACGAAGGACGATTCTTGAAGGCAACAACTAGAAGCAACAACAACAACGACGCTTTAGACAACGGATTTGGGGCTATATAATTTGAAATTTTGATTTGGATTACTTGCTTCATATTGTAAGTTCTATGTCACTTTTTAGGAAAAAACGCTGAAATAACATGGACATGCTATGAATTGAAACCGGATTTAGGAACTATTATTAAGCCATGTTTATATTGTTTAACTTTGAATCATAATTTGGGAATATTGATATGTTAATGTTGCAAGTTAAACTTATCATGATTTTGATGTTGTTATGAATCACTTGGGCTTAATTGTATGGCAAGTTGGACTAATACATGCCCATGGAATCACTATGTTTATTGAAATCTTTATGTTGATTAAACCATGCCTATGATGCTAATTAAACCATGTCTATGATGTTAATGAAACTATGCCTGTGATGTTAATATACCTATCATGTTAATGACAAATTGGGAATCGCTAGGTTATGATGAAAAGTTGGAATCATTATGTTTATAATGCTAGATGAGAATCATTATGTTAGAAATGCTAAATTGGAATCCACTATGCCTATTAGAATTACCATGCCTTTAATGTTTCATGTTTGTAATAAAATTATTATTATGCCCGCAATGATTATTATGCCTATGATGTAAAGTTGAAATCAACATGTTAAACTAAGTTGGAAACATTACTATGCCAAGTTATCATCATGCTAGCATTGAAACCATGTGATATGTTATAACCTGTTTATTATGCAAGTGATGTTGGAATTGTCACGTATGCCTATCACATGTTTGGTGTTATTCCCCTTTATCTCTTGAATTGTTTATGCTTGCGAACGAAGTACGTTTATATACGTTGGGGATACGATTGGGTAGAATAGGAAAAACTTGAATTGAATATAATCATAAACCGTGAAATTTGGCATAAGTAGAACATGAAATATGGCACGAAAACTTGACTTGAACATGCCTTGAAACATGCCTTAGTTGGGCACGAAATTGACATATGAACATGCTATGAAAATAGCACGAATCTGATAAGAACATGGGCATGACTTTAGAAAACAAGAAAGTGGCCAACTCGAGGTTGGGTTGAGTTTGTAGTGTAAATCTGCCCGGAACCGCCCGGCAAATCCAGTTGCTACAAACAATAGGATCCAATGTGGGTAGTTGGTCACATCGCGCTTGAAACCCGAGGTTGGGTTGAGTTCGTAGCGTAAACCTGCCCTGAACCGCCCGGCAAATCCAGTGGCCACGAACAATAGGATCCAATGTGAGTGGTTCGGTGCATTAACGAATCAATTAATGCCAATTAGGGTTAAGTCATGAACATGAGAAGACAACTTAACCAACTTGAACACGATTTGTAGGGCTAAGTCATGAACTTGAAACGACAACACTTAGCCAACTTGACATGACACGTAGGCCGGTTAAGTCACGAATTTAAATGACATACTTAACCATCTTGACATGACTAGACTGGAAAAGGATTAAGTCACGAATTACATGACTTAATCGGTTAGGCAGGGTTAGGTCACGAATTACATGACCTAATCTGTTAGGCAAAACCCTAGACACGACCCTTTTCAGCAGTAACCCTCTAGATGTATCAAGGTACCCTGGGGCTAGGCCGGGTGGGGCACGATTACTGGGCTGATTGTAAGAGGTGAACGACGGCAGTGGGGTATGCCAGTGTAGGTTCGGTGGACTACGGTCGTGCACGTATTCCGGGGCAGGCACTGGGTATCCGTAGATTTATCTGTGCATCTTGAATCGTGTCAGGGGTTGACACCCTAGGGCTGATACACCCGAAGGTGGACCCATCACAGGTGACTACATTCGTGATTAGCCGTATGACACGGACACTTGACGAGCTAGAACTTGTAGGGAGCCGATCGACTAGATAATCGCTCCGTAGGACCCCGTACTTGGGACAGACCCCGTTTCAGGGTCATTTCATGATATTAGGCCGTGGGATTTATTTCGTAATTAACTTGTGACATGGGCTTAGTATACTAGTACAGTCGATGCAGCGAATCTTGAACATGTGATGCTTTACTTGACTTGTCTTGACTTATCCTGATCACCTTAGTCTATCTTGTTCACCTTGACACCATTCTTAAGTTTAGTTCCAGTTCATACATGATAGGTTGTTTTAACCGTTTTTACACTGAAAGTCACTAGGACTTACTCAGTCTTTATGACTGACCCTTTTCCTTTCGCCTCTTTTTCTTTCGTTTCCCCCCCAGGTTCTCAGGGAGGAAACACTAGCTCTTAGCTTGGATATCACTTGCTTTGGCTCAGCATGTACGGTTTGCTATGGCTGCTTCTTTTTACTGCACTTGGGAAATAAGCTGTTTTCTGTTTTTAAGTTATTGCTTCTTTGGTTATGATTACAAAACAGTTGTAATGAAGTTATTTGAAATGTTTGTAAAAGACATGGTTTATTTTGGAATGAAATGAAGTTCTGTTTTGCTCATAAATTCTTCCGCTGTTTACTTAATTATTTATTTATGTTCTGTCTTGTGATAATTCTGTGATGTTATCTCGATAATACCTCTCCAAAACTAGTGCATTCCCTTTGTGAGTGACCCTAGTGGAGGTGGGGTGTTACAATATACTTAATCAAAATACGTTAATTATAAACTTGTTACTCTCAACTCATTCCAGGGCATTGCCAACCCGATCTCTAACGAGTTTTCTCATTCTAGGATACTGCTGATCCTATCTCTAATGAGTATTCTTTTATAGGACATTACTAATCCTACCTCTGATTAGTCTTTTGTTCAGTTCTAACGAGCTGTATCCCAAATATTTGAGCTAACCAGAGCTCTGATACTAACTGTAACGATATGGATTTCGCCCAGACCTAATCGATCGCTAAATCGACTAAGACCATTCAAAACCCGGATACGTTAACTTTGGGCATACAACGCGTTACAACAAATAATAGAAGACTTTTGTAAACATTACAATAATGTAATATCAGAGCACATAATATCAGAGTACATCGAATATAATACAACAGCGAAAGAATAAATTTACAATAAATTTAATATAGTGCAGCGAAAGTGACTAACATAGCGAAAGATTATCAATGCACTGGACATAGATTTAAGCTTTGATCCAGAATCCTGCTCAATATATCTGCAAAATAAGCTACTCGACTGCCTTTGTGGAAAAGAGGGCACCCGAGTTTACAAAGTGAAACAAACTACGAGTCAGTCGCGGGACTGGTATGAGAAATCTTACCTAACATATCTAACAATATGGCTAATCACAGGACCACGCTGCTAACGCGGAATGGGTTTACTCCATTGAATTGCCAGTGCATAAACTATATAAATTTTTATTTAAAACAATGCAATGCTTTTTAGGAAAAATGAAATCATTGTAAGACTCAAGTCCCATCACTCAACGCAACGCAAACCGAAGGATAGAGTTTTACCTTATAATGATCAAACATGCTAGATACATAGAAAATAATATTTTAATATTATTATTAGTGTCTAATCAGTTTTAAAATACTTCAAAGTAAATGTATTAATCCTAGACGGCATAATATCCCATCCTACTATGTCGCTATATATAGGTTTACAATCAAAACCGTAATGTCATATTGGAAATTGGGTTTCCATCATGAGTCAAGGCTAGGGACGATCCCCTCACCGATTTGAGACACTCTGGCAATGCCTCAGGATACGGACACTGGCGAACCCTTGGATACTACAGGGTCGGTCCACAAATACTTTAGTGGATTAGCAATTCTTGAACACATGCTTCCCAGTCCTATTGAACCTATAAAATGGTCACAATCGACCAATAAATCCGAGGTACCTCATAATCCATCATCCACATATGTAAAAATGTCATGGCTTGTAAATGCTGACACCACTCCTAGCTAGAAAGAAACGTGTACACTCCCTGCGTTCCGTTGTCCCGTTTCTGACTCATACCGGGGTGTGAGGCTCGCGAGGTAATGTTATACACAATGTTATGCCTAAACAGGCTGTTCTTTGATCATCAACCACAAGACTCTGCTTTTCAACAAAAGCCTTGATCATTTGCATCTTAGCATGCCACATTGGCAATCCATGCCATGCGATCGATAACTACCAATATTTAATCTCTGAGCTCGTGCGTCTTCGAGAAGGGTGTTAAGCAAAAGAATAAACTCTCTGTCACCACAGATATATATTAAATAGAAATCAATTTAATTTACATGGAATGAAATCCAATGTCTGACACACAACCATTTACAAGTCCGTTCTGGGTCTGAACGAAACCGGAGACACCTTATTCCTCATCCCATATGTCCTATACGGAAGAGAGGTGCTCACATATCTGGACAATCAACAAGTACGTCCGGACAACTACCATTGTAACCCTTTACTGGGAGCTAACCAATGTCGGGCATCAGTAGTCATCCATTTGATGTGAAGATCGCCGGTCTTCAATCACCGTCTTCAATATCTTCGATTTAAATCATCGTATAATTATTTGAAATGAGATTGAACTCGGTCTTTTCAAATAATTCTCGTATATATACAATTTAAACCCTTTTATATCATTAATTTTATGTTATAACGATTTATCGCTATTTTTGTTTATATAAAAATAGCTCAATTTAATTTAACGACGCTTCGGGTCAATAGGCGGTCCTGGCGCTGTTTTTATCAAAATTTGATTTCCACAAATCTCGAAATCTGACCATTGGATTTTAACAGAATTTATATCATTGGAAAGATCTTCGCAAAGTGGTCCTAACGGTTCCAGTTTTGGGAAAATCCGACGGTCCGATCTTTCGGTATAATCGTTCAAAGTTACGATACCGAAACGCAAACTGCCGCGCGCGATTCGTTTTATTTTAATTTATATTTATATATAATTATATATAAATATAAACCATTCGATGATGTCACTGACGTATCTAACACGTCAAGTAAAAGAATATTTTATTTGCATAACTTTTTTCTAATATATATTTTGGCGATGAAAATGTCACCTAGATTTATGTACATATTCTAATGCATATAATGGCGATAAAAAGTCAATTAGATTTATATAAAACTTCTAATGTATATAATAATGGATTATTTTGTTAACAATCCTATTTTAACAAAATATATAAAAGTGATATTTTCATTTTGTAAATAATTCTATTTTAACAAAATGATTCCAATGATGTTTTCATTTTTGTTGAAATTTCTTTTTCCTAGATACTTACATAACATTAAAAATGTGAATTTTTAATGTAATCATGTTTTCATTCTAAAACATAAACATTTTCTATTTTCTATCACTACATTAAAATTAATGAAATCATGTTTTTATATAAAACATGAACTTTTTTCCTTTTTCTAACATGACATTAAAAATGTGGATTTCTAAGGTAATCATGTTTTTATTGGAAACATGAACATTTTCTATTTTCTATTCGTTACATTAAAAATGTGAATTTTTGATGAAACCAAGTTATTATATAAACATGAAAATTTTCTATTTTCTATTTATTACATTAAAAATGTGATTTTTTAATGAAATCATGCTTTTATATAAAACATGAAACTTTTCTGTTTTCTAATATTACATTAAAAATGTGGATTTTTTATGTAATCATGTTTTTATTTAAAACATGTACATTTTCTAATTTCTAACATTACCTAGAAAATGTGATTTTTTAATGAAATCATGTTTTTACATAAAACATGTACATTTTCTATTTTCTATTTTAACTCAACAAAATAATTCTTTTCATTTTTGTTGAAATATTCAAGTTCAACAAAAGGACAAAATTGTATATTTTATTTTTGTTGAAAACTATAGTTCAACAAAATGACAAAATTTGTATATTCCATTTTTGTTGAAAATTCTAATTCAACAACATAACAAAATTGGTTATTCTATTTTTGTTGAAATTCTAATTCAAAAAATATGATAAAAGTGATATTTCATTTTTGTTGAAAATTCTGGTTCAACAAAATGACACAAAATTGGTATTACAATTTTGTTGAAAATTCTAATTCAACAAAAGGACAAAAAATGTATAATTCAATTTTGTTGAAAACTCTAGTTCAACAAATTGACACAATAATGTATATTTTAATTTTGTTGAAAATTCTAATTCAACAAATGGACAAAAACGTGTAATCCAATTTTGTTGAAAACTCTAGTTCAACAAATTGACAAAAAAATGTATATTTTAATTTTGTTGAAAATTTTAATTCAACAAATGGAAAATAATGTATAATCCAATTTTGTTGAAAACTCTAGTTCAACAAATTGACACAAAAATGTATATTTTAATTTTGTTGAAAATTCTAATTCAACAAATGGACAAAAATGTATAATCCAATTTTGTTGAAAACTCTAGTTCAACAAATTGACAAAAAAAATGTATATTTTAATTTTGTTGAAAATTCTAATTCAACAAATTGACAAACATTGGTATTTCGTTTTTGTTGAAAATTCTAATTCAACAAAAATGATTAAAAGTGATATTTCATTTTTTTTTCTTTTTTTCTTTCTCTTGTTCAACAAAATATAAAACATTAGGACTTCATTTTTGTTGAAAATTCTAAGTCAACAAATTGACACAAATATGTAAATTTTACTTTTGTTGAAAATTCTGATTCAACGAATGACACAAATGTATAATTCAATTTTTATTGAAAATTTTGATTCAACACAGTGTATAAAAGGTGATATTTCATTTTGATTGAAAACTCTAATTCAATCAAAGTGACCAAAAATGTATGATTCATTTTGTTGAAAATTTTGATTCAACAAAATGTATAAAAGGTGATATTTCATTTTTAATTATAACACAATGTCACCAAAATAACAGATCTATATAACATATCAAACACAGATCTACATAACATATGAAACATAGATCAAATCAAGTAGCATCACATATAGAAATTTACAGCAGACTGATGATAACACAAATACGAATAATTTTAATTATTTAAGAAGGAGAAATAAAATAGAATTCTCACATTGGGTTTTTGAATTATTCAAAATTCTAGATTGCCCCATTTTAGATCTCGTCAGTATCATTTTGCAGATCTGGATTTCATGATTCCAAAGCAATCAAAATCGTTCGATTTCATCACTGTTTGCAAAAGTTATCGAAATTCAAATCTTTATAACATTTAAATATTAAATTAACTATAATAATTAATAATTTTATACACTAGTTACATTTAGGCCATCTTCTCTTCATCTTCTCTTCTGTAATCAACAAACCCATCAACGTCTTCAATACTCCACCGTGCGCCGCCCACCTGAGCTCCTGACCGACGATCTACTGCCGCCAGTCGAGGCGCCTCCGCATCGCCCATCCCTGGTAGCTAACTCTGCTAGCTCGGTGTCTCCGCCGCCACCAGAAAGCCCCTCGAAGTTGGCCACTTCGAGCTCTAAATACAACCAATCTGTGTGTCTAAACCTCATCACCACTGTACACAACCTAAATCTCTCCCTCCCCTACGTTTTCACTTTATAATCTTCTTCTAGTTTGTTGTGAATTGGGGAAAATTAAATAAACAAAATCGGACGTTTCTGGCGATTACAAAAACTAGGTGGCGGCTCTGTTATTATTGAATTAGGGTTACGGTAATCCTAGGGTACATATATTATTTTATTGTTATTTAATTTAACTTTAATTCACCAATGACTTGTTTACCGGTCCGGACTCCAAACGAGGCCCAACGAAAGTTATTCCTACCTAATTGCCCCCGTTCCAGAACCAATGGGCTAGGTCCCGTCAGCCTAAACAATTATTTTCAGTCTGTTTTTTCAATCTAAAATTTAAATCATTTATTTATTTAATTCGATCATACATTTAAATTCCCTGGGGCCACATACGGACTCTAAAATTACCAAAAATTTATTTCTAGCTTTGTTTTGACGATACGGTCCTAAAATAATTAATTTCGTCGAATTTGGAGACCGTTTGAGAAATGGCCATTTTCTGGTCAATCCAAATTGACTGAAATTGACAAAACACATTTTCATTTGCCACGCTCGCATATTGATTCCAAAAATTATGAAAATTGAAATCTAGCAATAATTTGACATTCCGGATTTAACAAAAGTTATTTCGTCAATAAGGGAGGTCGTTTGCAATATGGCTATTTATACGGGCTATATATTATATTAAATTCTATAGCGACTATTCTGAATTTTAAAATGGGCATAACTTTTGATTCCCGCTATGAAATTTCAATTTTTCAGATTCATAAGAAAGATATTTTTAAACAGATTTGAATATTTTTGGTCGCACCAAAATCCGATTTATTTTGCATCCTGTATAATCAGCCGAAGTTAAAATTCAAATTTTCAAACTTCCGCGCTATTTCCAACTCCTTTTATAATTATATTAAATATATTCGTTTTAACTTCGATTTAAATAAATTTTTAATAGTTATTATTTAAATTAAATCAATTTAAATATTCCAAATTCATTAAAATTTCTAAAATAAAATTTTTAAATTGGTTTCAAAATTCTCGGTTGTTACAAACTGAGATCGCTTTTCATAGTTAAGCGCATCTGACACGGAGACTGATGTTCGCCTTGTGGAACGGTGCAATGGCAAATATATTTCGCATTGACCTTTGTGTCGATCGTGAATGTCGCCTCTGCATAGTAGACGTGAGTTCAACGAAGTCACTAATGCTTAATTTGGTTGATAGATGCAGAATAATTGAGTTATAAATGATCTATTTGCAAGCACTCAATAAGTCTCCGATGTCAAACACCAATTAGCGGGAGCGGGCCAACATTAGGTTGTCAAATACCTCTTTGTGGGTGCTCAATGGAGTCTCCGATGCTTGATTTGGTTGATAGAGGCAATTGAGTTATAAACGACCTCTTTGCAAGCACTCAATGAGGCCTCCGATGCCAAACACCAATTGGCAGGGGCATACAAACGTTGGGTTACCAATGTCCTCATTGTTGGCGCTCAACGGAGCCTCCGATGCTTGATTCGGTTGACAGGAGCAGACTAGTTGAGTTATAAACGACCTCTTTGCAGGCACTCATTGAAGTCTCCGATGTCCACACCAATCGCTGGGAGAAGACCAACGTTGAGTTGCCAAAGTCATTTGTGTAGTGAAGGCTGTCTTCCCATAGTGAAGGTTAGAGACCTCCCGGACAGGGGCACAAATATCAACGACTTCTCCAAGTAGAAGCTCGGGATTAATAAACATAGTTAAGTTTCTTAAAAAATTGGCAAGCTTAAAGTGTACTTGTAGGAACAAAAAATCAATCAGTAAACAAAGAGCTTCTAGTACATTGATCCAAAATGAGGGAGCTTAGCAACATTTATTGCATCTAACTCTAGCGACTTATGATAGCTGATTGTTTAGGGGCAACACCATCACATTCACATTGAGATAGGCCGATGCTCACAACATCAACACAAGTCTTAAATACAAACTAGCATAAAGTCATATGCAAGTGCCGGTACATGCATAAACGCCCTGTCTAAAGGAAATACATGAAAAGAATCTACAGGAAGCAAAGTAAAATAGCCATAAGCACTAATTTTTCTTTTTCCCGCTCTTGGAAACGCTATACCTCAGAGATGGTTTATTAAATTGAGCAGAAGAAGGAGGAGGTGTATCGGCAAGATTACTTCTATCCTTGGCTTCTGTAGCACCAAGGGGACTCTCAGGGCAAGATATAATCAGAAGTCCTTTCTTGGGAGCAGGACGCTTTCCCTTGCGCTTCGAAGATGGAGACTTAGTAATTTTCTTTCACTTGCTTTTGGTATTCTTCCCCGGGCTTACATCAGCATCATCAAACTCTTCTGCTTCACCACTAGGAGTGTAGTCAACATCCTAAAAAATCATCGATTGCACCAATCTTTGCATCTTGTGACCCTGGCTATGAAGCAGGAGTAGAAGCAGTGATTAAGGGTGCATCGCCCAAAGGAGGAGCAGCAGTTGGAGCAGAAGAAGTGGTGGACTCCAAAGTTGAATCAGTGATATTGACTTGAACGTAGTATACCCAGGTAAAGTACAAAGATAGTCCAACACGACTCGGTCGATCTCGGTTTTACTTGTGGCAAAAAGACTTCTGTGCTCAACTTCATAATTATCCGGTTTGTCATCATCACCCTTGCCATCTCCTGATGCTCCTCAATGACATGCTCCCAAATAGTATGCTCTTCAGTAGCTTTGTCCTTCTCTTTGTGAGTGGCAAAAAGATCAGTGGGAGGCACAATAGGAGTCTGAGAATTGGAGACCTCAACATTAACAAAATCAGTGTGGGTTACGGTAATGGCTACAACCCGGGATTGCTACCCAGAGGATCCGACATCATCAAGCAAACCCTGCTCTTTCATAAGTTCTTTCTTCCCCTTTGCCAAAGCTTCGCAGGAATCCTTATCTAAAAGATTCTGTAGGAGATACTCTTAAGTATAATTGTCTCCAACTTAGACAAGTACTGGTTCACTGACTTCATCCAGAGTCACTGGAAGATTGTAACACCTCTAATTTTTTAATGATACTAAAAGAGGATAAATTAAATAATAATTTATTTAATATTCAAAATTAAGGAAAATGGACTGTGCTATTGCGTCCGTCCCGAAATTCTGGTCAAGATAGACATTTGGTTTGCGTAAAATAGACAACATATGAAGACGTTATGAGTATTTTAAATTTGTATACGCATAGAAAGAACATATCTACACATATGAGTCATGTATGAGTCAGATATGTGTCCGACACTATCCTGAACAGTTCGAAAATCAAAAATTCGTAAGGCGGCAAATTTCCCGCTCTAGGGGGTCGACCTCCTAGAGGGGTGTCGACATCGGGGTCGACCTCCCTTAAGGGGTGTCGACCTATGGGTCGACCCACCCATAGAGGTGTCGACAACCCTCGGGCTGAGGTGGCAGTTGGTTTCAAAGGGTTCTACAGTTTTAAATATGTGTCCAATTCTCCTATTTATTCATTAGAAATCGTGGAGGCCAAATGCTACCGGTGTGCAAACTGAGACAAATCTGTTTTCTTCAAACAACTATCAGCTTTGCAAATCAAATTCTGAGATTCAAGCATAGATTCAACACCAACTTCTTTTCTATCATCTTGAATATCCAAACACAGTGAGTTGGTTATTTTTAGGTTTAAATAAATAAAAGTAAATTGTGAAAGACTGTGAATTGGATATGTTGTAAACTACGAATCCATGCTATTGTTAAACCTTATACTATGTCATGATAGATTTATTTCTCTAGATCTAATGCAATTGTGGATATTCTATTAAGTCGCCTTAGTGGCTCTTGAATTGTAACTATATTGTGGTTAATGTAAATCTGTTAATTTGGATAGTTATAATGTTGGTTAGATCTAATTCTTTATGAAATCACCTTTCACCTGTCATATTGTGATCAACTTAGATATGTTGTAAACTGGACACGTGAATCCATATTTAGATCTAAACATGCTACTATGTCATCCTAATGGTGTTAGATCTATTTTAACCTTTGGATCTAAATTATGTAATCTAATTTATCACCTTGTGTTTATTATATTAGATCTAAACCAATTGGACATCTATACTGCTAATTTAGATCTCACTATGCTTATTGAGACATCGTAGTTAAGTTAGAATCAATTGACTTCCAAAAGTTCACCAGTTTTATGTCCACCTTGTTATGATGTTAATTACACGTCCATGCTAGTATGTATGTTCACCTTATCACCATGATAGTATATGTCCATGCCAAGTTATGTTAAACAATCACTTTATTTTTCCCTTTTTCTCGTTTATGGCTAGGCTGTTATCTAGCCTAGGCATGCTGCCAATTGTATGAGTGCGCGAGTTAAGGAACGGGGGAAAAAGGGTTAATAATGGCATAATTTGAATATGAACATTTTTGGACATATAATTCAAATTATTGGGTCGAGTGGGCATTAAAACCTATAAAGGGAAAGGTTTAATTAATTGATTAATTAATTAATAATGGAATGTCTAGTAATTACAATTAAGAATTGTAATGGTACTTATGACACGAGGTTGGGTTGCATTAGTGGTTGAAGTATGCCCGGGCCCGACCGGCATATCCAGCAGCTACTAGTATTGAACCTAATGTGGGAAGTCTAAGTATGCAAATATGAATCGGGCTAAGACAAGATGTTAGGCCCAAATGTGGAATAAGTCTGCCCGGACCCGACCGACATATCCAACATCCACACGTTGTAGGCCTAATGTGAGAGGTCTAGCCCATTATAAACCATAAATGAACATGGTTATGAATTGGACTACTTAACCAAATCTAATCCATAGGAATTGTATGATTGTGAACTAAAGTTATGGTTAAGTAAATTTATTAGATAGTGGATGGGTTAAGCAAAATTTGGAGGGGGTGGGTAATATCTACATGTACACAAACTTAACACGATAAGGTTATGTAATTAAAGACACCTAGTGGTATACATAACCGGAGGAAATAATAGAGCTATGTAATTAAAAACACCTTTTAGAGTAAGCATAACTGGTATAGGGCTATGTAATTAAAGACCCCTAATGGTATACATATTCAGTGAAAACGTTGAGGGGGATACAAGACAAAGGGGAGAGCTTGTATCATATTGTGTGGGACCCATTTCAGTCAGTAACCCGTAGTAGGTATCAAATAAAAGTACTCCGTACTAGGCGGAGAGGGGACACGCTTAGTGACCGATTGTAGGAGATCCAAACGTGGAGGACGGTGTGGACGGCGCAAACCGACCGGGCCATATGTGTGCATGAGCTGGGCAGTGGTGGATAAGACGACTGTGACACTTATAGATATGGTGTTGTGCATATCAGTGAGGGGTTGCCACTTTAGGACGCGATACATCCTACTGAGGCGCCGGCACAAAGAATCTATGGAGTAGGAAGCCGATCGATTAGGGTAGTAGCTAGGGCGTTTTTGGACGTATGCCAAAGTCTACCACCGTGAAGAGTAAGGGGATCATCTCATTCTTGTTATATGAGTAATAGTGCAGAGTAATCATTAGAGAAGTGTATAAACCTTATCCTGTCTACCGTGTCACACCTGCCATTTATGTAATGACCTCTCTTGTCCAATTTAGATGCCTGTCATGCTACTTTTATTTATTGGCTAAAAGTAACTAGACTTGCCAGACTTTATGTCTGACCCTTTTGTTTCTCCTTCTTTCTTCCGTTCCCCCTAGGTTCTCAAGGAGGAAACACTCATGCTTTGGGACTCAGATATTATCTTGCTAGGAGATACCTCTGAAGTATGGCTCAAGTTCTTGTCTCTACTATGGCTTAACTCTTTTATTTAGAGAATTACGCTTTTTATATACTTATGTACTCTGATGGTGCAAGACAGAAGTTTTGTTATTGTAATGGTTTTTGTGACTTATGGTATTGTGGACCATGACATTATTATTTATGTTTGAAATAAAAATTTAAATTTCCGCTGCTATCTTATTTATACCTGTCTTGTAATTATTCTTTGTCTGTTTACCTATAATACTTCATGAAACTTAATGCATTCCCTTAGTGAGTGACAATAACGGATGTGGAGTGGCACACTTGGTATCAGAGCTGAAGGTTACCATATTAGATAAAAGTTTTTGAAAATTATTTTCAAGAAGGTTTTAAAAGAAAGCATTTTGAAAAAGAAAAGTCTATTTTGAAAAACATTCCCCAAAAAGCCATATGTAGTATCCTTTATTACTTTATCTAAATTTCATCCTTTTTCCTTTTTCAGCATGTCTGGGGAACAAAACATTCCTAATATCCCAGAGGGCGTCACAATACCCGGATGGTTCCATAGGTATTTGGAGGCCATGGCGCCTGCCAAAGGCCAAGGAAATGTTCCTCCCCTAGCTGCACCAGTCATTCCTCCTCTTCCTGCCCCTCCAAGAGTACATAACTTCGCCCAGATCTGCAAAGACTTCCATGCTATGGGAGGGAAGCCTTTCCATGGGAATGAGACATTCGTAGAAGCTCGGAATTGGCTCAAGGAGACCGAGGACTTGTTCATGATCTTTGAAGTAAAGGATAGAAGGAAGGTTCAGTTAGCCGCATGGCTACTAAGGACGAAGCCTCATTTTGGTGGGAAGTCACACAAGCTAGATGTCCTGTGGAAATTTGGTAAGATTTTAGACGGAGGTTCGAAACGAAATTTCTTTCCCAAGCCGAAAGAAGTATGCGGATGGAGAGATTCTTAGCACTCAAACAAGGAAACTTGTCGCTAAAGGAGTATGTGAATAAATTCAAACAGCGAGCAAGGTTCGATTAAGAGTTGGTGGATACGCCGCACAAAAGGGCTTTGCAGTTTGCTAAAGGGCTGAATGAGCCTCTGCATGGGTTAGCTATGTCCCATATTCCAATAGGGGCCACTTTTGAAAATCTTGTCGACATGGCCCTAATTCATGAGGAAGACAAGGGAGAAAAGAAGGATGAGGAGACATCGCAAAATAGGAAGGAGTGGCCCAAGAAGGGGCAGCAGCAACAACAACAACAGAAGAAGAAAGGAGGGAAAAATGGTAAAGGCAAGTATAAGAGAAAATGTCACAATTGTGGGAAGGAAGGTCACTTGATTAAAGACTATAAGTAATGGAAGAACTGTTGCTACCACTATGGAGAGGTCAGAGACTTTTCTAAAGAGTGCCCGAAGAAACAGGGATCACTGGGATAGGGTCAAAGGACATGGCCTTCTGGAAGGCAGTGCATGCTCTCGCAATCAGTGATCCTAATAGAGGTAGAAAAATTTCTGTGGATGGTTTAATTTCTCTTTCAAACCATCCTATTAGAACACTTTTTGATTTTGGTGCCTCACATTCATTTATATCAAGTTCTGTAGTTGACTCTCTGCACTTAATTACTAGTATGGTAGTGGATCCCGTTGTTGTTTCAAACCCCATTGGTGGTTCAGCTCATTTATCTATGATTTTTCGAGGTTTGAAAATATATGCATTAGGCGTCGAGTTTGAATGTGATGCATATGTGCTCGGGTTTATGGGTTATGGGTTGCTTCTAGGAATGGATTGGCTTACCACTTATGGTGCCATTCTGGATTATGAGAAGAGGGTTGTTAGGCTTCTGACTTGCCATGGGAGGACCCTCAAGATTTCTTGTGACCCTCAAGGGTCTGTTATTCTTAGTTTCCTAGAGTCTCTTGTTGCTTCGATCGACGATCTACAATCTGTTCCAGTAGTCCGAGATTTTTTTGAATGTTTTTGATGAGGTTCGGGGTTTACCTCCGAGGCGCGAAATCGACTTCCGTATATATTTGTTGGACAATGCAAAGCCGGTTGCATTGCCAGTGCACCACATGGCTCCGAGGTAAAGGAGGGAGCTGAGTAAGCAAGTAGGGGAGCTAATTGAGAAGGGGTTTATCAGATGAAGTATATCTGAATGGGGTGCTCCAGTAGTATTCGCGACTAAGGAAGATGGTTCGCTTCGTTTGTGTGTTGACTATAGAGAGCTTAATAAACTCACTAAGAAGAATAGGCACCCACCTACGAGGATTAATGATTTATTTGATCCGCTTGTTGGTGCCTTGGTATTTTCCCAGTTAGACTTGGCCACGAGGTTCCATCAGTTGAGGTTGGCTGAAGACAATATAGATAAGACTGCTTTTAGGACTCCAAATGCTTTCTTTGAATGGCTAGTTATGCCTTTTGGGCCGACGAATGCACCCGGCTTTTTTGTCGATCTGATGAGTTGGGTGTTTCGGGAGTTCCTAAATAAATTTGT
Organism: Allium sativum; assembly: GCA_030737875.1. NCBI lineage: Eukaryota > Viridiplantae > Streptophyta > Magnoliopsida > Asparagales > Amaryllidaceae > Allium > Allium sativum. The sequence goes on from CM060921.1 coordinate 747,846,850, forward strand.
TGTAGTGTAACGACGCGGGGGATTTGCGACCTTGGTTATCGACATACACTCAGTGTCGACTATCCAAGCATTGGAAATACCAGATAGTTAATAGAAAGAAGTTAAAGGGTGAGAATAAATAAGATACAAAATTAGAATAGAAGAAGAAGATCACAACAACAGAATCAAAGTAACACGAATCTCATAGTGGAACGAAAAAAATATAACATGACTTTGAAATAAAACCAATATATGTATACAATAACATTTATCAGAGTACAACATTACAACACAGCGAAAATAAACAATTGCTATAAAATCATGAGGCCTCCTGCTCCAGCTCTCCAAGTATATTTGTAAATCTCGATAACTTGACTGCCCGTACAAAATTGGGCACCCAAGAGTTTAGGGAAAACAAAATAAATAAACTCTGGGTCAGTCATGTGACTGGTGTGAGTAAACTCCAACCATTTGTTTAACTTTTAAAATTCTTTTAAAAGAAAGGAAAATCATAAGACCGATCCACACATAAACACAGATGGTTTTTACCTTACGACTACTCAGAATATTCTTTGTATCGCAACTCTTCTGATATTATCATAATGTCTAAATCAAATAGATAGAAATTTAGCGGAACGCTTTCATCTCACATTCCACATATATAATATAAAATCAAAAACCATAGGGGCTTGCTGGTTAATATATTTCCAACTATGACAAGATATGGAACCACCTTTCGGTCAGTGTACTTTAGAAGCGGTACACTAGATTTCAATAAGAACATCTTGTAACTCAGCTACACATGATCGGCCATTCATTTCGCTTGAATGTTCCGAATATATTGTCACCTTACGGTTGGTATACCAACATAACCATTTCCGGGAGATACATAATTAAAAGAAGTAACAAATATGAATATTCTCTAGATAGTGACAATATACCCTAATTGGGTGCGAACCACTTAGCCATGCTGCCTGCTCGATTTTTGTCATTTCTCGGTCGATGACGCTTGAGGTCATAACGTATCTTTAACAGATCATATTTCATTTACTTCGAATGCCACATTGTCATACCCGCCAAATCACAAATTGATTTCCTCAAAAATACCACGGGTATAAAGCTAAGAGAAACAAATTCCTCCATCACTAATCGTAAATACGTTTGAAGAGATCAACTTACGCATCCATTAAATATACTCTGTCAGACATATTTAAAATCCCATTCCAATTTTCAATTTCTTTGGATAATTCCCTTGACAAATTCATTGACATTCAAGGTTCATTTTTAAAGGAAAATAAAATTTATCGAAAATCAACACATTCCCTTTAAATAAAATTTCTATCGAATAGAATGTCAAATATTTAAAATCATTTAACCAACGGATGTTTGTATATAGTTATCTATCCTATGGCCAAGTGATTTTAATTTTCTGATATTTCAGGGATGGATGTATGTCATTTCAATCCAAATAAGGGTCACAGATATTTACCATTTCAACCTATGTTCCTAATTCATCTTAATCGATTAATCCCGGGTTTATTTGATGCCCGTAACATCTAAGGAGAAAATGGGATTCATCATCATAATAAACATTCAACATCCATATACTGAACAACAGAACATTTCAGTATCAACATCAATTCATCAATTGAATCAAACCAAGGCATCCATCACAACCATTTAATTCAAACGATAAATATTAAATCATTTCACTGGTTAACAAGGGTCGGGATTTCTAATTAGAAATTTAATTAAACTGAAATAACTAGTTATCAACTTAATTTGCAGATTAACACACTTGCATGTCAGTTTTAAGAAACACATCAACAATTAAACATAAACATGCAACCAAGCTTATTTCATAATTTAATTTAATAAATATGGGAATAATTCAGTTAATCGTGAGTGAGAAAATCACCCACCTTTGGGTATTTAGTTGATCGAACGTTAAACTAAAGCCCAAAATTTATAGTCACTAAACGCAGCCAAACCAGTCTCATAACGTCCGCAATTTCATCACTATTCCAACACACCTAACTACGTCCAAATCCGATTTCATATGTAAAAGTTATTATTATTTTACCATTTGAAATTTAAATGCATAAAAATTAATAAATAATTATTCTTACCCAACCCGGAAGCGCCACATCAGCTCCCTTCCAACACAAAATCCCACTCCTCTCTGCTATAGGAACCAACGTAGAGAACCCAAAAACTGCCCCACTTTGACCATGAATTGCTCAGGACCCCGACCGCTAGAAGGTGCGAGACAACCACTGCTGTCTTCCTCATCTCCGGTCGCACCCACCGGCATCAACATCACAACCTCCGACGGCCGCTGCTGCCTACGGCGACGCAAAGAACGTGAATGGTTTATGCCCATCTATGACGAAACTCTGGCGATATACTCCCTTATAGCACCTCCGGTTACTTCCAATCAACTCATGTCGTCGATCTCTCCAATACCAATATCATCGATTCTTCGATTGACTTCTAAATCAAAAAACCCCTAATTCGAGCTTTAGGGTTTCGATTTTCAGCATCTTTGACTGAAAATTCTGGCGAATCCAGTTATTGCATGTCAAAACAGAGGGTACCCGTAGCTTCGTATCATCGAGGCCTTCAATTTGTTGTATAATATGTTGCGGTTTGAGGAGATTTAATTTTTAAAACTTGTATTTTTTATTCATCTAAGGTTTGAACTTTTACTCAGCCATTAGAGATAAGAAATTTTTTGATGGAGGAAACTAACATATAATGACAATCGGCTGATGAATTGGAAAAGATATTAAGTAACATTAATATAGAGGGTCTAATAAGAGAAATGAACAATTATCAAATTACATTGTTTACTTTCACGTTTTATCCGATGCAATCAAATTACAAGTCCGATCGTAACGCAATTTGAAATTCTATAATAATTCACTGTTCCGGATCCAATGAAACTGATTTTGTCGGATTCTGAGACAGTTGCCAAACAGTTAAATTCCACAGTTAATTAATTAATAAAATAGTCAGTTATTCATTTAACTGTTTTAATACAATTTAAATATTTATTAAATTACATTTTATCCAATTATAACTTGAATAAATTTTATAAATTGATTTCACAAAATTTAAGTTCTCGAATTCAGTCACTTATAAATTTAAAAAATCCGAATTCTAATTATAAATTAAATATCTCAATTCTATTCAAATCCACAAAAATTAAATTAAAAATTCCAATTCTTTATCCATGTAAACTAATTATATATTTTTATTTGTGCTTAAGGTAAGTTATTTCATAAAAAAAATCATTAAAACTTAAATATTAAACATTAGTACTCAATTTATCTGGTTTAATTCAAATTTTGAATATATATAAAAATATGGGTTGTTACACAACGTATTTTTAAAGTTAAATTATCGACTATTTTTCACATTAATATCCCATATGGCCACATACTGACTCCATAAATTACGAAAATTGAAATGTAACTATAATTTACTATTCCGGATCTAACAAAATTAATTTCATCGAAAACGGAGATCGTATGCAAAAATGACTATTTTTAAGGCTCTAAATAAACCCATTTAAATATTAATATATTTAAAAACAATTAAATTTAATTTTAATAAATTAATATTATCATATATATTCACATAGAATATCATACAGCTCCAAAATATACATATCTGGATTTTATAACTCGATATTTCAAATCTAGGTTAAATCGATATTCAATTTATAATAAAAACCCATTTATTATATAAATAAATCATTATAAATTATAAACGAATTCCATAGTGACTATATGAAAATTTGATTAGGACATAACTCACAATATACATGATGAAATCTCGATTTTTCTCTTTCATTAGAAAAATATCGTTCACCAGATTCAAACGTTTCTTGTTTCATAGAAATCTGACTTAAAACGGATTCCGTACATTCAATTGAAGTTCAAATCGCCATATTATGAACTACCGTGCTATTTCGAGCTCAATTATAATTATATTATAATTATACGTTCAAACTTCGTATAAATAATAAATTCGTTATTTTAATTCGATTATAACTGAATTAAATCTTATAAATAATCCAATTCACATAATATTGTGAATTCTACTATTTTCGACTATTTCAGAAATAAATATATTATTCTATTATTTATATTAATTAAATATTCAATATTATTTAACTCAAACCCTTTGAATCTCTAAATCGCTATTTAAACAATTAAATAAATTAACTATTATACCGTAAAAATACGGGATGTTACATTCTTCCCCTCTTAAAATATTTTCGTCCTCGAAATTGCGAAGGTAGAAAACAAACCCTATTAACTAGGTTAATTTTTTTTTGTTTACTTCTTAAATTTTAGTTTCACTGAACCAATGAATTTCAATTAAACATTAATTCATTCTGACTAACTAAAATTTTCAAAAATTCTAAAAAAATTCTAAAATCTGAATTTTCTGAATTTTTTTGCCAACACCTCCTTTGTATGGCTCAGTCGGTACAACTACAACTCACCTCTCTAGGCCTTCTCCAATCCAGAAGAAAATCAAATAGCCAAGCAGGTTGCCATTTCGTCTCATAAATTTCATATTCATATAAAATATATACTTGTACCTTTTTATCGGGCATATCGTTATATCATTTCCATCTGTTCCTAGTTCAGCATATACCAATGTCATTCCAATCAAACTCTAATAAATTTTTATCCTCAACCATAAATCATTCATGTATCTAAGCCAAATTCTATTTCAAACCAAAGTTCGATTCTTGATTCCAAACTCCTAACTCATCAGTTCAACCTACTTAACCTCATTAAGTTTCATCCACATATTTCATTAACTAATTAATTCCTCTAATCAATTATCTTCATCCCAAAATCACAACTCTGATTATTTTTTTATTTCAAAAACCAATCCATTTACTCAACCGAGTCCAATTATATACCTAATTTCAATTCTACTAGGTATTACTCCATTTCAATATAGTTTCCACGTAACTAGCTTTAACACAATTTTCATTTGTTTCCACAAATTCCTTTTTAATTTGTTTTAATTCAAACAATCTGTTTCTAGGAGTTTTTAAACAACTTAGCTTTTCCAAATCAAATATCCCTTTTTTGGAATCAAAACACTTGTTTTCTCAAAACATTTCCGAAAATAACATTTTTGTAGTAATCCGTCACTTAAAAACTCGAAATGAACATTGATGATGTGGCTAGCATCATTAGATTTATTTTCCAGTAACCCAAGTGAGTTCAATAATATATCACATTCCAGGATTTTAAAATTCCCATATATTTAATCCAAATCCATTTACAAACACTTCTCCCACTTTCCAGGGTTGCAATTTCAGTTCTGATTTGAATTTATATTTAACTCATTTCATTTTATATATCACACTTATATGAATTCTGATTGGCTATATCTAACCTTTTCACTTTTTATAATCTCATTCGATTATAATAACAACCAATATATCTAATATATCAATATAAATTCTTTATATCAAAATATAGTTTGGGTAAAATTATTTCATCTTCCCTCCTTTCAAACATACCATGTAGGTTCATCATATTCGAGTGTTTAGAAACTCTTACCGATACAGTGGATCAAACTGATCGACCAGAATTCATATGCTACTCGACCAATAGATCTCCACAATATAAAACTATTTTTATATAAAATAACAAGTATGCGCTCATATATAAATACACTCAAACTGAATCTATGGTATTACTAACCCCATCTTTATTGAGTCATGCCATAGAGCCAAGGTAATCATTTAACCTACAGCTCTGATACCACTGTAACGACCCGAGGGATTTGAAACCTTGGTTATCGACATACTCTCAATGTCGATTATCCAAGCACTGGAAATACCAGATAGTTAATAGAAAGAAGTTAGAGGGTGAGAATAGATAAAATAGAAAATTAGAATAGAAGAAGAAGAAGATCACAACAACAGAATAAAAGTAACATGAATCTTACAGCGGAACGAATAAAATATAACATAACTTTGAAATAAAACCAGTATATGTATACAATAACATTTATCAGAGTACAAACTTACAACACAGCGGAAATAAACAATTGCTATAAAATCCTGAAGCCTCCTGCTCTAGCTCTCCAAGTATATCCGTAAATCCCGACGACTTGACTGCCCGTACAAAAATGGGAACCCAAGAGTTTAGGGGAAACAAAACAAAATAAACTCTAGGTCAGTCTGTGAGTAAACTCCAACCATTTGTTTAACTTTTAAAATTCTTTTAAAAGAAAGGAAAATTGTAAGACCGATCTACACATAAACACGGATGGATTTTCCTTACGACTACTCAAAATATTCTTTGTATCACAAATCTTCTGATATTGTCATAATGTCTAAATCAAATAGATAGAAATTTAGCGGAACGCTTTCATCTCACGTTCCACGTATGTAATATAAAATCAAAATCCGTAGGCGCTTATTGGTTAATGGATTTCAAACTATGACAAGGTATGGAAGAACCTTCTGATCAGTGTACTCTAGAAGCGGTACACTGGAGTTCAACAAGAACATCTTGTAACTCGCCCACACATGACCGACCATTCATTTCGCTTGAATGTTCTGAATATATTGTCACCTTACAGTTGTTATACCAACATAATCGTTTCCTAGGGAAACAGAATAGAAAGAAGTAACAAATTTGAATATTCTCTAGATGTTGACAATATACCCTAATTGGGTGCGACCCACTTAGCCATGCTGCTTGCCCGATTTTTGTCATTTCCCGGTTGATGAGGCTTGAGGTCATAACGTATCTTTAATATATTATATTTCATTTACTTCGAATGCCACATCATCATACCCGCCAAATCACGAATTGATTTCCTCAAAAATACCATGGGTATAAATCTAAGAGAAACGAATTCTTCTGCTACCAAACGTAAATACTTTGAAGAGATCAACTTACGCGATCTATTAAACATACTATGTCAGACATTCTTCCATACAGGTTGTCCTGAGATAGGACAATCCAAAGGTACAATTCTGTAAACCCATCTTAGGCAATTTCACCGAGAATTTGCCAGAATAGCCCTTGCATAAACTCCATCTTCAATTATCTTCATCATATTTGATTTGCAACGCTAATGCCCATACGGAGTGGTTTTCAAATAATAAATCTGATCCCGATTTCTCCGTATTGACAATGGAAAAATGGTCAAAACTTTGATAGTCTGTTATTTAACTATCAGAGGAAAACATCCATACATGCGAAGATCTTATTTCCAAATTGAAATTTTATCGATTAATCATCAATCAACACTTATCCCTTTAAATTAATTTATCTTAAATTTATTCATTTCCTTATTTCCAATTTCCACACATTCGTAAATTCTTATTTTCTAAATATAGAAAATGTACTTTATTAATCATTGAAAAACATTTCCATATTTACTCTCATTTCTTTTTTTCTATATTAGAAGACTTTTCTGATTCTTATTTGGAAAACATTTCTGATTCTTATTCGGAAAACATTTCGAAAACTCTTTCATTGGATTTAAACAGATGTTTAAATAAACATTGCTATGCCAACTAAAACCATTACACTCATTAACTAAATTCACTTAACCAACCTTCACTAGCGAACCTTAACCATTCCTTAGTTAAAAATGAAGTCAATCAAGTTGGGGTATAACAACCTCTCAGACCTTAACTGAACAACAATTATAACCTCGAAAGAGACAAAGTAGCCTTTTAAATCTTTAACAAACTTCCTTACGTAACTCTTGGATTCTATTTACGAATCCACTTCTTTTATAGAAATCATTTGACTATAGAAATAGTGTTATAATCCCATGCTTCCGAAATATAATAACTTAAATATAACTTTTACTTATTAATTTGGATAAATAAACAAACAACTAATTTATAAACAAATAAATAAATCTTGATTAAAAATGGAAAGTGAATAGTACTTTCCCAAATTCGATGTAATCGAATTTCAACGTATCACTCTCTTTCAAATAATCTCTATTCGGTTTAACTCTCTTTCGAACAACTTATATTCGATTTAACTCTCTTACGAATAAATTATATTCGATTAACTTTCTTTCGAATAAATTATATTTGATTAACTCTTTTCGAATAAATTATATTCGATTAACTCCCTTTTGGATAACTCTATTCGAATAAATCTACTATTTCGAATAACTCTATTCGACAACTCTCTTCAAATAACTATACTTGATGACTTTATTTCGAATAACTCTATCTCAATAACTCCCTTTCGAATAACTTATATTTTAAATAACTATATTTGATAACTTTTTTCAAATAACTATATTCGATCAACTCTCTTCGAATAACTAATATTTGATTAACTCTCTTTGAATAACTTATATTTGATTTAACTCTACTCGAATAACTAATATTCAATTAACTCTATTTTCTATCTCATTCAAATATTTCAAAACCAAATTTTCCTTATAAATGTTTTAATTTATAAAATATTTACTTTAGTCCATTATCCACATCGAATGTGAATAATGTTTCTTTTATATAATCAATTCAGTTTTTATTTTGCATTTAAAATAATATCCCCTGTTCCATATTTTATTTATACTTCTGTTTATAGAATTAATTGTGTGAAATCTCCTTTTTACTTCTAACAATAAAAGTCTCATTTATAATTCCCTTTATAAATGGTAAGTTCAATTTCTATTTAAAATATCGGTGTTAAAACCGATCTCTACTCCTCTATATAAATTCAGTCTTATATATTCAATTTATCCCATGATAAATTATTTTACTTAATTTACAAAAACATTATTTATAAATTAATCCTCTCCATTTATCTCTTAAAACAGATTACTATTTACGATCTACTTTAAATCCATCTTCTCGTGGTTCTTTTATATCTCTCCAATTTTCTTTTATAATTTTATTTATTTTCCAAATATTTCCATTTATAATTCTATTTATTTCCTAAATAAATAATCCTTTTATAATTCTATTTATTTTCCAAATATTTCCTTTTATAATTCTATTTATTTCCTAAATAAATATTCCTTTTATAATTCTATTGATTTTCTAAATAAATATTCCTTTTATAATCCTAAATAAATATTCCTTTTATAAAATCCTTTGATTTTATAAATATTTTTTTTATAAAATCCTTTGATTTTATAAATAATTTCTTTTGTAAAATCCTTTGATTTTATAAATATATTATTTTCAATATACACTTTGAAAATTCCCATTTTACATCCTAGTATTACCTATGGTATTTAAAATACCAATTAAAATGACCAGTGTCATCATAATCAATCACAGATTATATATCACAATATATGGAAACAAAAAGTGTTATAAATATTGAGGAATCTAGTTGAATCCTTCCAACCTGTTTCCCTGCATCACAGATGTTAAACAATATAATTAACATTATTTTCACTTCAATATGAAATATTCTGATAAACAGAACCAATATGTAATTAACGATTTATATATATAATTATAGCTATATTTTCAATCAACAAATTAGCAGTTCATCCAGACAATCAACACACAACGATCAACCAACATTTATCAATTCTAAAAATACGTCATAAAAATATAAACTAATCAGAGTTACTAAGATTTACTCCCATTGGTAGTTTATTGCTAAATAATGATAACCGTCCTTGATTCAGATCAAGCAATTTATTTCACTATAAATTGTAACGAGATCCAGTTCACCCCAAATCAGTTCCATTGTGTCGCGCTCGTCCATACGATCCTAACGGATCTTGTTTTACTGAATTTGGACAACGCATGATCAAAATATTATAAATAAAAGTTAGTATACTATTTTATTTTTAAAATAAACTTATTATATTTTTAATTTGGGCTTGACATTTGTTTATCTTACCGGCCCATTTCTTGCACCTTACACGCAACTACTGTTGCTCCTTCTCCTTCTTCACGATAATTGTTTAACGTTTAGAGCTCACCATTACACAACAAAATCTTAAGGTCCATTTCCTCGTTTACTAAATTCCAATGCAATAATATCATACGCCTCATCATCTTCTTATTGAAATACCCTTTTAAACTTAACTCGCGTCATTACAGAAAACTCCTTCTTCCACTTTCCTCATGCACAATCCCGTACTCTTCCTTGCCATGGAAAATCTTTACCTCCCAAGAGTACCTTCTCCCTTCCATTTAAAATAAAAGGAAAATCACCAAAAATTCTCTCTTCACGTCCTCTTCCTCCCCATACCAATCAAGATAAAACCGCACCACCATATTAGAATCCACCGTGAACCCTAAACCGAACCCTACAGTAAAACCTGCATATTGTTTCGATCCAAATTTCCACTAAAATTCCACAAAATGCGCGAAACTCCATAACAAATTCAACGACAACATTCAGTTCCTGAATCACTGTTTTAATTTCCATAAAAATCTAAACCTAGGTTACGCTCCTCTAATTTCAGCAAGCAGAAAGGGTTTCGAACTCCTCAAAATTCCTATAGGATTGAAGATGATTGTCTCTCGAATCCAACCATTTGTGTTTTGTGATTTATTGGAATTTATTCAGTTTTATTTTCATTTTTGAGGATCGAATTATTTTAGTGGGAGGAGCAAAAATCACATTAGATTTTTCATTGATCAGAGGAATCCAATTCTAGGGTTAGGGGAATATTGGGGTATTTATAGTATAGTTTAAATATATTTTTTATTGATTATTTTATTCAATTTTAATTAGTTATTGTTTGTATTTACCATTTAAAAATTCATACGATCATATATAATATCCAATTTTGGTGAAACTGCACAAACAACTACAGTTTGACATTACGGACACAACGAAACTAGTTTCGTCAAATTCCGAGTCCGTTTGCTCACACAGCGTATTTTTAAAGTCAAATTATCGACTATTTTTCACATTAAAATCCCGTGCGGCCACATACTGACCTTAAAAATTACGAAAACTGAAATGTAAAGATAATTTACTATTATGAATCTAACAAAATTAATTTTGTCGAAAACGGAGATCATTTGCAAAAATGATTATTTTTAAGGCTCTAAATAAACCCATTCAAATATAAAATATATTTAAAAACAATTAAATTTAATATTAATAAATTAATATTATTGTATATATTCAGATAGAACATCATACTGCTTCAAAATATACATATCTGGATTTTATAACTCAATATTTCAATCCCAGGTTAAATCGATATTCAATTTATAATGAAAACCCTTTTATTATATAAATAAATCGTTATAAATTATAAACGAACTCCATAGCGACTATTTGAAAATTTGATTTGGATATAACTCACAATATACACGATGAAATCTCGATTTTTCTCTTTCATCAGAAAATATCATTCACCAGATTCGAACGTTTCTTGTTTCATAGAAATCCAACTTAATATGGAATCTGTATATTCAATTGGAGTTCAAATCACCAAATTATGAACTGCCGTGCTATTTCGAGCTCGATTATAATTATATTATAGTTATACGTTCAAACTTCGTTTAAATAATAAATTCGTTATTATAATTCAATTCTAAACTGAATTAAATCTTATAAATAATCCAATTCACATAATATTGTGAATTCTACTATTTTCGACTATTTCGGAAATAAATATATTATTCTATTATTTATATTAATTAAATATTCAATATTATTTAATTCAAACCATTTGAATCTCTAAATCGTTATTTAAATAATTAAATAAATTAATTATTATACTATAACAATACGGGACGTTACATGTAGTCTTTGTTGATGATATTTTGATCTTCTCCAAAAGTGAAGAAGAGCATGCCCAACATTTGAGAGAAGTTTTGAAAACTCTCTGTGACCATCAGCTTAAGGCGAAGTTCTCCAAATGCCATTTTTGGATAAAAGAGGAGAGATTCTTTGGGGATGTGGTCCCTAAAGAACGGATAGCCGTACGAAGGTGGTTGCAGTGCAAGATTGGCAGGTTCCTAAAAATGCAACTGAGGTGAAAAGCTTTCTTAGTTTAGCGGGTTACTATAGGAAGTTCATTAAGGACTTCGTAAATATGTCAGCCCTACTCACCAGGCTAACGAACAAAAACTTGGCATTTTCATGGGATATAGATTTTGATGTTGCTTTCCAACGACTGAAGAGAGCTCTGACAACAGCCTCAGTCTTGACCTTTCCTGATGGGAGTAAGGTGTTTACAGGTTATACCGATGCATATGGTACAGAGCTTGGTGCGGTTCTAATGCAAGAAGGGAAAGTAGTGTGTTATGGGGGTAGACAGTTGAAGGTTCATGAAAAGAACTACCCCACCCATGATCTAGAGCTAGCTGCCATAGTATTTGCGTTAAAGACATGGCATCATTATTTACTTGGAGAGAAGTTCGAGTTGTACACCGATCATAAATCTCTCAAGTATTTGTTCTCGTAGAAAGACCTCAATTTAAGGAAACAACGGTGGATGGAGTTTCTAGCTTCTTATGATTTTGAGATTGCTTATACCCCTGGAAAGGGTAATGTGGTGGCAGACGCACCAAGTAGGCAGAGGGTGCCTTGAGTCCTCTGTTTGTGGAAAGAAAGAACTTGGAGTTCATTCAGCTTTTGATTTTAGACCCTCCGTCGAGATTTTGCCTAATTTGTTTGCATCCTTGGAGATATGGCCAACTCTTATGGACCAGATAGGAGCTTCGCAACAAGGTGACCCACAGATTCAAGACATCATGGATAAGCTCAGAAGAGGGGAGACTTCTAGTCACCTCAGTAGATATGCCATAGATGAAAAGGGGTGGTTGCGAAGAGATGGAAGGCTTTGTGTTCCTTGAACTAGAAGCTTGATAAAGGCAAATCTAGAAGAAGCCCACCATTATAAGATGACCATTCATCTAGGCGGTGATAAGATGTACAGGGACATGAAGAGGGTTTCTTTTGTGCCGAGATGAAGAAAGATGTGGCCGAATTTGTTTCTCAATGTTTAGTTTGCTAGCAAGCTAAAGCTGAGCAAAACAAGCCTGGGGGATTACTTCATCCGTTGGAAGTTCCACAGTGGAAATGGGAGAGCGTCTAGATCGAAGAAGGGCAACACCCGTATTTGGGTTGTGGTAGATAGACTCACTAAGGGCGCTCACTTTACTCCAGTTAAGAGTAAGAGGACAGCATCATGGTTGGCAGCAATTTATGTTCGTGAGATAGTTCGTCTTCGTGGAGTACCTTCCAACATCGTGAGCAATCATGACCCCATCTTACCAGCGAATTTTGGAGGAGCTTGCTAGAAGCATTAGGTACACAGTTATGTTTGAGCACCGCTTATCATCCTCTGACCGATGCACAGACGAAGAGAGTGAACATGATTATTGAATATCTTTTGAGGCTGTATATCCTGGCTTCGGAGGAACTTGGGAAGAGCACCTTCCTTTAGTAGAGTTTTCCTATAACAACAGCTATCAATCCAGCATTGGTATGGCACCCTTCTAAGCATTGTACGGATGACCCTGCAGATCACCAACTTGTTGGTGGGAATCTACAGAAAGATTATTACTTGGACCAGATATGGTTAGAGAAACGTCCAAAAAGATTAACCTTATTCGACGGTGGATGAAGACAGCTCAAGTTAGGCAGAAATCCAATGTTGACAAGAGAAGGAATGACATCGAATTTGAAGTAGGAGACTTGGTTTTTATCAAAGTGTAACCTCTGAGGAATGCGGTTTGTTTCAGATGAGCAGGGAAGTTGGCATCTAGGATTGTGGGACCATTTCCCATAACCGAGAGGATTAGACAATTGGCCCATAGAGTAAAGCTCCCAGAAAATATGTCCGGTGTTCATGATGTTTTCCATGTTTCTCATCTGCGGAAGTGCTTGCATGACACCGCAGAGGTTGTTGAGCCGAGTGTGTTTGAAGAAGTCGAAGTGGAACGGGAGGCGATAGTCAGGCGAATCGCTACCCATATTCTGGCATCAGAAGGTAAGAAGCTATGCAATAAAGAGATCAAGTTGCTAAAGCTTCAACGGGGAGATAACCCAGAGGATGCGACTTGGGAAACCGAAGAGAAGATTCATGCTTCGTACCCTTTCCTTTTCGAGGGTATGTTCTTAACTCCTTTTTCCAAAGTTTTATCAATGCTTATTTCTATCATTTGAGTATGTCTTATCCGTAATATTTTTCGACCTTTAGGTAGGAATCCTATGGACGTAAACATGTGTTTGAAACATGTTATGCTTGATGGATGCAAGTGTTTGCGAGTGGTTGCCTGTGGATGCATATACACACACATTAGGCACTAAGATTGGCTCAATCACTTTCATACTGCATATGGATGTGTGTGCATTTTCTTTTCTTTTATGGATGGAAATGGATGTATTAGCATATGGATGTTGCATTTGGACGAATGAGTGTGCACATATATAGAGCTTACATGTTATAATAGGATTATTTACATACATATTGGATTCATGGTACTAACATACATTGCATTAAGGAGGTCAACTGAATCAGTAGACCGCCTGATTTTTCGCACTAGTTTTAGGACATAAATACACAACTTTGAACATATTCATATAATCATTAGAATTCTTTAAATACAATGGATGTCTGTGGTTGTTGGATGAGTAGATGGATGATGGATGGTAGGATATGCATTCTTCTCAACTTTGAGATTTCAGGGACGAAATCCTTTGAGTAAGGGAGAATGTAACACCCTGAATTTATTTAATGATACTAAAAGAGGATAAATTAAATAATAATTTATTAATATTAAGAATTACGGAAAACGGACTATGCCATTGCGTCCTCCTCGAAATTCTATTCAAGATAGACATTTGTTTTACGTAAAACGGACACCGTATGAAGAAGTTATAAGTGTTTTAAGTTTGTATACGCGCAGAAAGAACATATATAGACATATGAGTCATGTATGAGTCAGATATGAGTCAGAATAGTTTGAAAATCAAAAATTCGTCAAGGCAGCAAATTTCCCACTCTAGGGGGTCGACCCCCCTAGATGGGTGTCGACACCGGGTTCGACCCCCATAAGGGGTGTCGAACTATGGGTCGACCCACACACAGGGGTGTCGATACCCCTAGGGCTGAGGTGGCAATCGATTTCAGAGGGTTATGCAGCTACATGTATGTGTATAATTCTCCTATTTCTTCATTGGAAATCATGGGAGCCAAATGCTGCCGGTGTGTGAACTGAAACGGATCTGTTTTCTTCAAACAACTATCAGTTTTGCAAATCAAACTCTGAGATTCAAGCATAGATTCAATACCAACTTCTTTTCTATCATCTTGACAATCCAAAAATAGTGAATTGGTTATTTTTAGGTTTAAATAAATAAATGTAAATTGTGAAAGACTGTGAATTGGATATGTTATAAAATATGAATCCATGCTATTTTTAAACATTATACTATGTCATGATAGATCTATTTCTCTAGATCTAATGCAATTGTGGTTATTCTATTAAGTCACCTTTGTGGATCTTGAATTGTAACTATATTATGGTTAATGTAAATTTTGTAATTAGGATAGTTACAATGTTGGTTAGATCTAATTATTTATTAAAATCTCCTTTCACCTGTCATATTGTGATCAACTTAGACATATTGTAAATTGGACATATGAATCCATATTTAGATCTAAACATGCTATTATGTCACCCTAATGGTGTTAGATCTATTTTAACCTTTAGATATGAATTATGCGTTCGAATTTATCACCTTGTGTTTATCATGTTAGATCTAAACCAATTGGACATATAACCACTAATTTAGATCTCACTATGCTTATTGAGACATCGTAGTTAAGTTAGAATCAATTGACTGCCACAAGTTCACCAGTTTAATGTCCACCTTGTTATGATGTTAATTACACATCCATGCTCGTATGTATGTCCACCTTATCCCCATGATAGTTTATGCCCATGCCAAGTTATGTTAAACAATCACTTTATTTTTCCTTTTTTCTCCTTTATGGCTAAGTTGTTATCAAGCCTAGGCATGCTGCCAATTTTATGATTGCCTGAGTTAGGGAACGGGGGAAAAAGGGTTAATAATGGCATAATTTTGATATGAACATTTTTGGACATATAATTCAAACTATTGGGTCGTGTGTGCATTAACACCTATAAAGGGAAAAGTTTAATTAACTGATTAATTAATAATGGAATGTCTAGTAATTACAATTAGGAATTGTAATGGTACTTATGACACGAGGTTAGGTTGCATTAGTGGTGGAAGTCTGGCCGGACCCGACCAGCATATCCAGCAGCCACTAATGTTGAACCTAATGTGGGAGGTCTAAGTACACAAATACAAATCGGGCTAAGACACGAGGTTAGGCCCAACTGTGGAATAAGTCTGCCCGGACCCGACTAACATATCCAGCATCCACACATTTTAGGCTTAATGTGAGGCGTCTAGCCCTTTATAAACCATAAATGGAAATTGGACTACCTAACCAAATCTAATCCATAGGGATTGTATGATTGTGAACTAAGGTTGGGGTTAAGTAAATTGATAGGATAGTGGATGGATTAAGCAAAATCTAGAGGGAGTAAGTAATATCTACATATAGGCCCACAAACTTAACACAATAAGGTTATGTGATTAAAGACACCTAGTGTTATACATAACCAGAGGAAATAATAGAGTTATGTAATTAAAGACACCTTTAGTGTAAGCATAACTGGTATAGAGCTATGTAATTAAAGACACCTAATGGTATACATAGTCAGTGAAAACCTAGCAGGGGATACAAAACAAAGGGGAAAGCTTGTATCATATTGTGTAGGACCCATTTCAATCAGTAACTCGGAGTAGTTATCAAATAAAAGTATTCCATACTAGCCGGAGTAGGAACACGCTTACTGACTGATTGTAAGAGTTCCCAACGTGGAGGACAGTGTGGGCGGCACAAACCTACGGGGCCATGTGCATGCATTAGCCAAGCAGAGGGGATAAGACGACCGTGACACCTGTGGATATGGGATTGTCCATATCAGTGAGGGGTTGCCACTTTAGGACGTGATACATCCTACCGTGAGGTCGGCACAAAGTATCTACGGAGTAGGGAGCCGATCGATGAGGGTAGTAGCTAGGGCATATTTGGACGTATGCCTAAGTCTAACACCGTGAAGTGTAAAGGGATCATCTCATTCTAGTTATACTAGTAATAGTGTGGAGTAATCGTTAGAGAAGTGTATACACCTTATCCTGTCTACCTTGTCACACCTGCCATTTATGTAATGATCTTTGTTATCCACTTTATCTGCCTATCATGCTACTTTTATTTATTTACTAGCTTAAAGTAACTAGACTCACCAGACTTTATGTCTGACTCTTTTATTTCTCCTTCTTTCTTCCGTTCCCCCCCAGATTCTCAAGGAGGAAACACTCAGGCTTAGTCAGGACTCAGATATTATCTTACTAGAGCTACCTCTGAAGTATGGCTCAAGTTCTTGTCACTACTATGGCTTAACTCTTTTATTTGGGGAATTATGCCTTTTATATACTTATGTACTCTGATGGTGCATGACAGAAGTTATTTTATTGTAATGGTTTTTGTGACTTATGGTAGTGTGGACCACGACATTATGATTTATGTTTGAAATAAAAATTTAAATTTCCGTTGCTATCTTATTTATATCTGTCTTGTAATTATTCTGTGTCTGTTTACCTATAACGCTTCAGGAAACTTAATGCATTCCATTAGTGAGTGACATTAACGGACGTGGGGTGTCACAAAAATCATCCCCTAAGTACTGCAAGCTGCGTCAGCTCATAACACTAAAAAAAAACAAATCTGAATAGAGTGGCATTGGTGTCAACATCAGCATCGGTGAACGCTTTGTTTGTAGCTGCTTTGTCGGCCAAAGCTTGATCTCTCTCCTGCTCAGGGATTTATACTTTAGCTTTATACACAAGTATCTCTAATGCTTGAGCAGCGTTTTTTTGGTGAAGACTGGCATTAATTAGTCAATAATTTGCAGACGTTTTCTCATCTATGGTTAATTGATCTACGTCAGCCTTTTGGGCAGAGCGAGCCTCTTTCACTTGATTACTTAGTATAGTTTCTCTCGACTTAACCGCAACAAGTTCCTCTTTCAGACTTTGATTCTCGACTTCTAGCTCTTGGTTCTTATGAGTAAGAGAGGTAGCGTGGGCATCACGAGATTCTAGAACTTTTTCCCTCTCGACCTTGTCATTTTCCAAGGTGGCTATTTGATCGAAATTACATATGTTGACTCGTCGGAGGTCATCGGCTAGTTTATACCAAAAATGTAGCTTCTCAACTATGGAGCAGGAGCATAGCAGGACCTATGGATGATCTTTTGTATGTCCGCCGAAGGAGGAGTGACAGACGGAGCAGCAAGCGGCAAGTAATCAGAAGTATTCTGAGTAGCAGGGACTGGATCTTTGTTTCATCTGGGTCGCTTGGGAAGATCATCCTTACTATGATCCTTGCTTTGGCCATCCCTCTCACTTCCTTCTTCATCTTTCTTCTTCTTTCCGTCTGCTCCTCTCATGGAGCTCATCGGAGCGATCATCATGGCAATCTCCATAAGAGCCTCGGCTCTAGCCCTATTTTTCTAGCTGATCCTGAGCCTTGTGCCTTTATCTCCTTTATTCCTTGGTCTCCACGAGGACATGAGAATATTGTGAGTGTTGGGAATATTGAGATTGTTGGGAGTATTGAGAATGCTGAGATTGCATGAAATGCCCTGGGTTATATGAGCAGGTTAGATGCTTAAAGCTCTTCATGTATGGATGATTCATAGTTGGATCTGAAATAAGGAAAAGTAGGATTTCAATATTTAGATCAAAAAGTACTGGGGTAGAAAATAGGGGACATGCAAAGAAACAAAAACGTAGAGTGCATGTGATGTGCAATCTAATACGCATCTAATAACGAATTGCTCTTCGTTCGAGAAGCTAATGCAGGTCTGATTCTAGAAAATGTTTTCCATGGAAGAGTAGTTCGAGATAAAGCCATCTCAGTTGTCGCTTTTGTAACCATGGCTGCAAGTTCTAAAGTCACAGTGTCGCTTGGTGTAAGATCTTTCGTAGTACTAAGAGCACTCAAAGTCTTGAAAATACCTATAGAACTTTCTTTATGAGTATCTGCAATAGTGGGACACTCACTAATTTTCTCAACATTTAAATCACCTCTAGGAGCGGTCTCACGCTCCTCAACTTGTTCAATAGTTGTCATAAGACCTTTTCCTTCGCGATGTACAAGCTCTTCCTCTTCAACCGAAGGCAATTGGGGTTGAGAAGGTGTTTTAGTACCACTAGCAAGGTCTGAACACTTCTTTGATGAGGATTCGTCAATATTACTCTTTAATGAAGTACCCTCTCTAGAATCCAAAACATCCAATGCTATTGACGTAGACTAAGGTGTGGAAGGTGCTCCTTTGGAAGGATGTTTCCTTGAAGGGTGGAGAAATCCATATTTACGAAGAAACTCTTCTCTAATCAAGCACTTTTTGCCTCTATCTACACGATCAACGTCTTTTAAAGGTTCATAATCAGTCCTGTAAGGGGCAGACTCTTTATTATCCTTGACTATAGCTGGAACAACTGGGGAAAGAAAGAAACTTTCAGTAATTGAGACTTAATAGTAGTTTAGATAAGAAGAGCTCCATGCAAAAATGCTCACCTCCTTCCGTCTAGTTTCCGTGAAAGGCATCGGGACAACGAACAAAGAAAAATTGAGTTAGAAATCTTCTCCAGCAAGTCAAGTATTAGCTTCCGGTTTCGTGCACCCTCAACATGAGTGATAGAAGCAGTATCTTTCCTCCTTCTAAACGAGAAGGGACAGCAAATATCCTAAAATGTAGGAACATATCCCCTCTCTTTCATATAAGCACATTAGCCTTAATAAAATGGCGTAGCCATTGGGATGAAGCTAGAAAGGGGAGACAGAAAAACGTTTCAGAATCATTTCTAGAAATGAATTAAAAGGAGGGATAGCGCCACTCATCAGCATGTGGCGGTTAATGGTTTTTTATCCGCTCGGCGGTTGATCAGCGAGTACATTCTCCCTTGGCAATATTGCCTATGTCTCAAGAATACCATATTGACTGCACAACTACTTATAAACTTGCTGGTAAATGTGGTTGAGCGTCTTTCTGAGGGTAAGGCACTAAGGGGCAAAGAACGGGAAATGGTTGATCGGTTACCAGTCCATGTGCTGTAGTTGTTATAGCCCCAGATGCAATTGTAGAGATGTCAACTTGTGCAGAAGTAGATGTCCCTTCAGTCTGAAGGTGAGTTTGCTGCCTAGTAGTCGTTCTACACAATCAATCTTGTTTATAAACATATCACAGGTACGCATTTCCAAAAAGTGAAGTGTCGTGCAGAATTATACGAGTCATACAAAAGCAAGGCTTGAAATCCATAGCCCAACTTATGTCAATTAGTTAATCGCAAGCGTCGCTACTAACTTAGGCTAAAACATCGTGTGTATGCAAGAAAAGGTTGACAAGTTATAAAATAATAAATGCAATAAGCTTGTATAGATGCGCCATACGGTTTACGTCTTAAAATTAATTGTAATATGCTTTATTAACTAATCCTCTATCGAAGTGGGAGATCGATGGCGACGTATAAGTCCAAAATATGCAGGTGCTTTTTGTTGTCGTAAAGCAGAAAAAAGGGCGTATAGGCATGCAGTTCTCAAGTTATAGTTGTGAAGTGTTCAGATTGTATGATGCTCAAGTGCTTTAAGTCACAAAAAAAGTTGCTCAATGATCTAATAGTTAGGTCGCTCAACGATCTAGAAGACAGGTCGACCAACGACCCAAGGAAATCAGGTTGTCCTCCTACTTCAAAAGCTCATGGTCGCAGATCAAATAAGAGCATAGGTCATGTAACAACCCGGAAATGCGAGCCAGTTAAATTTTTTTATTTTGGCAACTTTAGCGAATTTTGAATATTTAAAATGAATTATTTTAAATAATATCGTCGAGAAATTTATTTTGAATAGAATTAGAACGTATATATTTATATACGTCGTCGTTAGAATATAATAATTATATATAATTATAAATAGAATTGAAAATGGCGCGGTAGTTCGATAATTCGATTTCGAACTTCAAAAGAATGTTCCGGGTGCAAAATAAACCGGATTTTAGCAAACCCAAAAATAATGGAATCTAATTGAGGATATTTTTCCAACGAATCCAAAAAATTGGAATTTCATAGCGGGAATCAAAAGATACGTCCAGTTGAAAATTCTGAATAGTCGCTATGGAATTCAGGCCCTTAAAAATGGAAATTTTGCAAACGACCTCGGATTTCGACGAATCCACTTTTGTTGGATCCGCGATGTCAAATTATTGCTAGGTTTCAAATTTCATAATTTTTCGAATCAATATGTGAGCGTGGCAAAGGAAAACGCGTTTGACCAGTTTCAGTTGATTTTAATCAACTGGAAAATGGCCATTTTTCAGACGGTCTCAGAATTTGACGAAACTAGTTTTGTTAGGACCGCATCGTCAATACGAAGCTAGAAAATATTTTTCTGGAATTTTTCGGGTTAGTATGTGGCCCCGGTAAATTGAAATGCGCGTTCAAATTCTATATATAGAGTTATATGTTGATTTTGACGAAAACTGATCAAAACAGTCGAATCAGCATCGATATATATCCCATTGTGTTTGGAATGGGGGTAATTAGTTATAGACGACAGGCGGTGGGTCTTGTTTCAAGGTCGAATAAAAAAGTCAACTTTTTGAAATAAAATAAAATAAAATAAAATATAAAAATATCTCCCCTTCCTCCTTTATTCATTCAGCCCCCCCCCCCCCCCCCGTCAGTTCATTTTCGATCAAAGAAAAAAAACGAAGAAGGGGTGAGGAGCCGCCGCTCCTCCCAACAGCGCCGCCGTGCGCCGCCACCAGGGCGGAGCCCCTTCTCCCCGCTCCTCCCTCTTCTTCTTCGATCTCCCCTTCTCCTTCTCCTCCCTTCCCTCTACAACCCGATGCACCACAGCCAAACAAAACCGCACCCCCCTTCAGCCCTAGCGCCGCCTCCCCCGGTCAACGCCGCCTCCACCGCGCCTGCATCCGCGCGCCGAACCCCCCTCCTCCTCTTCAATTGTTGTAAGCCTCCTTGTTTTATTTACTTTTGTTTTATTCTATTTTTTTGTAGTTCATTTTAATTCTGAAATTAAAATAAAATCGTATAGAGTCAAAATATAATTTCTATTATATGTAGAAATTAAAAATATAATTTTTATCGCATGTAAAGGTTGAAAATATAATTCTCATATTATATAGATAAGAAAAATGTGATCTTTATATGGTAGGATATAAAAAGACGACATTTTTAAAGTAGGAAAAGGCGAAATCTTTATATTTGAAAAGGCGAAATCTTTATATAGAGAATAGCGTGATAAAAATATAATCTTTATTATATGAACACCGTTGGAAAAATAGAATTTTTATCTATATAGTAACGGTGGAAAAATAGAATTTTTATCTATATAGTAGCGGTGTAAAAATAGAATTTTTATCTATATAGCAACGATGTAAAAATAGAATTTTTATCTATATAGTAGCGATGTAAAAATAGAATTTTTGTCCATATGGAGTGATTATAAAAATATGATTTTTATATACATAGCAACAATATAAAAATGTGATTTTTGTATATGTAGTGGCTACGGGCAACGGAAGTGACAAAAGGCGAGAACGACGAAGATTTCTACAAAAGAAGAGTCGAGATGATTGGATTAGCTAGTCGGTGAGAACTTCTCACTCTAAATTTCTTTTTCTAGTTATATATATATACTAGGATGTAGACGGTGTCTAGCAGCACCCGACACCCGTCGTCCGCAGACCATGGACGGCTTGTATGCTGGTTTGATGTGTGGTGAAATTTGTTTGTGTTGTTGATGTGAAATCGATAATAAAAGGTAGATGGTTGAAATAAATTAATTATCGTTAAAAATATAATTTTTAATGTGAAAGTGAATAAATAAATATTTATAAAATAATCGGCCGATTTGTTTATATACACTGGACTGACTGATATTGATTGGGTCGATAAATTTTACACATCGCCCAACTGCACAAATAAAAATCTGTGTTAGTTGATTTGAAACACCACACGGGTGTTGGGATGATATTTGGGTACACTAATCCCAATTATTTAATTTTATGTCGATCGATTGGTCGACAGACTGTGTAAGCGTTGATTATTTATATTTGATGCTTATGCAGTTATGTGGTGCACTTTGGATGATGGTTGATTGTTTATCGTTGCTATTATATACATGTGTTGTATGGAACCCATATAATTAACGTTATATGGTAATTGACTGGGCCTCATTCCAATTGGGAAAATAATGAATATTATAAAAGAAAATTCATGTGTTGAATAGAAAAATAGTCACGTGTCGACGATGTTCATGTGTTGAAACTATTTATGTGTTGAGTAAAATATTTTAAATAATAAAATT
Organism: Allium sativum; assembly: GCA_030737875.1. Classification (NCBI taxonomy): domain Eukaryota; kingdom Viridiplantae; phylum Streptophyta; class Magnoliopsida; order Asparagales; family Amaryllidaceae; genus Allium; species Allium sativum. The sequence goes on from CM060921.1 coordinate 747,870,283, forward strand.
TACATCTTTATCATATTTAAAATTAGAAACTACTTCACGGTGGAGTCTGATTTAAAATCAAACGATAGATACCATAGTTTTATAAAATATTTTACATAACAAAAATAGTCGTGTGTTGACAGTACTCATGTGTTGAGATTAGTCGTGTGTTGAAAGAAATATAGATTCATGTGTTGAATAGAATATATATTCATTTGTTGAATAGAATAACGAATTTATTGAAATATATAAAGCCGTGTTGATTAGAGTTGCGCTATTTTGACGTGAACGATATTTATATCGATTATATTCGTTTTTATAGTGAATATAGAAAAGGTAGTGATTTCAAAATATAACGTTTTGAAAATATTATCATTTATATAGTAATGATATGAAATATTCAATTTTGATTTGAAATTGAATATGAAGTTGAAATCGTTTTAAAAATGAATTTAAAACGAATTATAAATACGATTTAAAAGGAAATCGACGAAATATATATAATATATATATATTATATATAATGGCCCGAATAGAACGCGCCGCGCTACGGCAGTTCATGAATTTCGACCATTGACTTCGAATTGACATTGCGGGAGATCCGACCGTCGGATTCTCCTAAAACCAGAACCATTGGGTTCGTATCGAAAAGAGTTTTCCAATGAATATTAGAAATTTGAAATCTAACGGTTGGATTTGGAATTATGTCCAAATCAAATTTGGAAAAGGTCGTTGTAAGTGCAGTTCGATGACTGTTGATGGAAATCGACTGTACGGGCCTTGATAAAATTATTAAAAATATTAATAATTTGTGTAAAATCATAATATATGAATTGGAAAGAACTGGGGTGAAAATTCCACATTTGAAAGGATAAAAATATATTTTTGTCGAAATGAGCTAGTTTTGAACTAGAAATAAAAATCAATTTATTTTTGAAATAAATAAATTGAATTTGAAAGTGATTTTAAATATAATCAATATTCCCAATACGTGAATTGGACTGGAGTTGAATCGAAATTATCTTCGGAATATTTCGATGTCGGATTTCGTGACTATACAGATATTGTTATGGGAATTTGAAAGATATATTTTATATCGTTATTTCCAATACGGTATTTGTTGGTTTCAGGATTTGATATTGAATATAAGCCAGTATATTTTCTATTCAGAGCCTTGTATTTAATATCAAATATGATTTGGGTTTGTCGTGAATGGTGTCTTCATTTACACTGTTCTTAAGCCCAATAGAGAAAAGATTAAATCTTTCTATTTATATTTAATGAAGTGTATCAATTAAATGATATTTAATTGGAATTGAATTTGAATTGGTTTTTGGGTTTATCGTGAGCGGTGTTTTGAACAACACCTGTTCTTTAACCCGATTAACAATAAAGTGTGATTTTGGTTTACCGTGAATCGTGTTTTAGATGACATTGGTTCTTTAACCCAGTTAAAGACAGGATATTGATTTTTAAGAAGATTAAAACTAAGTGGAGTTTTAATGAATCTTTAATTAGATTGAAATGTGAATTGATGATTTAAATTATCAAATCTGAAAGGTGATCGAGAATGGAGTACCACCAGTTTTTCTCCAAAGCGATAGTTAAATCTTTAATTAGATTTGAACGTGAAATGGTAATTAACTTTACCGATAACACTGTGGTGTCAGATAGGGAGTATACCAGTTTTCTCCATGGGATAAATAGGTTGGGATTGGGAAATAAAATAAAACAAATAATTACTACGGTGTGGTTCGCTAATCCTGACTAGTTTGAAATGATATCCAAAGGAAGATTAAAGAATAAATTTAGAAGAATTTATCTTGGATAAAATTAATGGGAACCTTTCCCCAAGAATGTGATTTTGTGAATAAAAGAATATTCTGAATTGGAATGAGGCGTTTATTGTGTTTGTGTAACATTTGTTTATCATATACGTGGGTTATTCAGAAAGGCCAGGGTTATACCCATTCTGAATAACCGATTCGACGAGATGTCGAAGATGAAGACGGTGGTTGAAGACCGGAAGTCTTCACATCGTTTGGGTGATTACTGATGATCTCGATTGGGCTGTACACCCAAGATGAGGGAAACAGTTGGTGATCGTCTAGACGTACTTGGAGATGGATGGATATGCGAGGAAAGTGCCTCCGGTTTCGTTCAGACCCAGGACGAACTTGTAAATGGATTGTGTGCCTGACATTGGATTTTATTCTGTGTTGATTGATCTCTATTAAATATACATTTGTTTGGAGGCGGAGGATTTATTCTCTTGCTTAACGCCCTTCTCTGAGACGTACGAGCTCAGAGGTTGTATATCGATGGACATCAGTCGCATGGAGTGAATTGCCAGTGTGGCACGTGTAAGTGGCAATTGATCAAGGCTTCTGTTGAAAAGCAAAGTCGTGTAGTTGATGATCAAAGCATGGTCTGTGTGACGTAGCTTTGTGTATAGCGTGAATTCGCGAGCCTCACACCTCGGTATGAGTCAAAAACGGGATAGTGACTGCAGGGAGAGCACGACGTTTCTTTCTAGCTAAGGTGGTGTCAGTGACCAACCAGCCCTGACATTTATATACTTTTCACCTATGTGGTTGTTGGATACGAGGCGCCTCGGATATAGGTATGTAAGGACCGGGAAACGTGTGTTCAGGAATTGCCAATCCTCAAAAGTAAGAGAGGACCGGCCTTGAAGATCCAATGATCATAGTGGGGTCCTGAGAAATTTGCTAGAGTGTCTCGAACGGAGAGGAGATTGCCCCTTGCCTCGACTCATGATGGAATCCAATTTCCAATACGTGTGTTTTGGTTTTATTTGTAGAGCCTAGTATGGCAACATAGTGGGATGGGGCGCTTATGTCGTCTATGATTTATATTTATGATTGAAATTTTTTTGACACTATACACCTATATTAGTATCAAATAATGTGTTTTAAACGTATCAAGCATGCTTTGGCTGTTATAAGGTAAAAACCATATCCTCCGGCTTGCGTTGCATTGTGTGATGGGACTTGGGTCTTATAACAGCTTCATTTTTCTTTATTTAGCATTGCGCTGTTTGTTCTATGCACTGGTATTCTTGGGAAGAAACCCGTTCCATGTTATACGGCGTAGTCCCTTGATTTACCAAACTTTAAAATAAAGATTAATAACTGTTTTAGTTCTCACACCAGTCCCATGACTGACCTAGAGTTTATTGTTTTAAACTAAACTCTGGGTGCCCTTATTTTCCACACGGGTAGCTAGTAGTTTTGGTTTTGCAGATTTATATTCACAGGAACCTGGTTTACTGCTGGAACGATGCTCGGAAAGCTCTATATCCGTGTATCACTTTCAGTTGTTTTTATATTGTTTTTCCGCTGCTATGTAATTTATTGTAATCTCTGATGTTCATCGAATATATTTTATTCATTTATACTCTGTATATTCTTGTATCTGATGGAATTGTTGTAATAACAATGAAATGTTCTTCCGTCTGCGTTCTATTTTGTCTTGTCCTTAACGCAATCTGTGCTTTCCTTCACGGGGAAGTTCGGGTCGTGTCAGGTCATCAACGGTCTGAGGGCTTGGGTCGTCTCAACGGTCTGAAGGCTTGGGTCGTTTTAGCATCCTGAAGGCATAGGAAGTCTCAATAGTCTGAAAACTTATATCAGTCAACGATCTAGGAGGTTGGGTCGTCCACTTGTATGCTGATATAGGTCGCGCAACCACATGGAAATACTGGTTGTTCTAATGGCCTAACATTGAAATATGTTTTTCGACCTGAATCTTAAAACTACTGAAAAGTGTTCAAGTGCAAAAGCAACAATCTAAATAACATGTTGTGTTGATTCGAGCATGTTCAAGCATCAACGATACTTAAACTATACTATGTTGCTTCGAATAAAGGGCAGTGATTAACAAACATTCAAATTCCAGATTCAAATCTGAACAATAAACATGTCATGCAAGAATAATTATAGTTGAACCCACAACAAATGCCAAGAACATCGAATTGCAAAGCTACATATAAGGGTTCCTAACTGAAATTCACATGAAATTTGCGAAAATAGCACAGAAAATCAAAATGACAAATACAAACATCGGAATGTTAATGCAAGTTTGATCATAAGTTGCTGGAAGTACGCAACAACACAAAAATTATCCAATAATGAACAACATTACTGAAATCAGGAAAAAATATGGTTTGATACAAGGTCTACAAGTAATATGTGATACTGGTTGAATCACATTCATACATAATCAATCATCAATCAAAATATTATTCGACTTTGATGCAAATGTAGTTGAAGCCCAATTCAATTTCAAATTTGTTGATAATGGAGATTGATAGTGTTATTCAAATTCAATGTTAATCGAAGCTTCAACTTTCTATCCTTATCAAAGGCCGAATCTGAGAATAAGGAATTATGATTTCCCAAGCACATTCGATTCAAGGCCAAATCAAAGTCCGCTATTACTACTAGATCAAATCGTCACCTATCCCCAAATTCATAATGCAAATTCCAAAATTGATCTAAAAACCCTAGAATTACAAAAATCAGTTCCACGAGAATAAAGAAAGGGGTTTCGTCACTTATTATTGTTGTCGATGTTTAGAGACGATTGGAAACCAATCCAAAAACTCTAAAAAACCTCGACGACGTCAGATCTGAGAGAAAACCCCACAAATTGGATCGAACTGATTGTGTAAAGGATAGTGTTTGAGTGGTTGAGAAAATGAGACTTTAGCAAACGTCGAGTTGGTTAGCAATGGTGGAACAACAGCCGAAGGTTGAAATATCTTCTCAAGATTCACCCACAATTAATGAGCTTTTTTAATTGAAGGAGATAAAAAAGAGCGGACCACTTTGAGATAATATAAAGACTAGTTATTATTGGGATGCAACATGTTTACATAGAGTCACACACGACCTAACCAGTTCAAACAGGCAAACATTGACATAAAGAGAAACGATCAACTTTGAAGGATCAATGTCCATGAGCCCTGAGGAATATGCCAAGGCTGGTAATAAAATCTTTTCATTTCGAAGCATATGCTAACCTATAAAAAATATGGTTTAAAGCAACGATTGTTGAAACACTTGAGAGTTGTTGTTAAAGCAATCAGGTCGTTCGAACCACCTCAGTCCCTAGGTTTCCGAGATTTCAGGTCCTTATGGCTCTGGATCGTTCAGCTGTCATGCCGCTTACGATCTAGCAAGGCAAGCGGGACGGTTCTCCTTATGTAAACTCATGTCATTCAGGTGTTAGTTCATTTAGGTCATTTATCAAGCTGTAACAATCAGGTCGACCCCGACCCAAGTGAACATGTGGGTCGTTCTCCAAAATGATGGTGTCAAGGTCCTAGTAAACATGTCAGGTCATTACATGACTTAAAGTGCCAGATCGCTGGAGGAGGATCATTTCTTGAAGCTCAAGAAACATGTAAGGTCGTTAGGTCAGTTACGACCTAACATCCTAGGTCGGCCAAATGGGCTAAAATTATCTGTATCCATTTATGAGCCTCACCACCTCACCTCCACTCCTATAAATACCCCACCATTTCCACCATTCAAAGGATCGATTTCTCCAACCATGAAGTGCTACCAAACTCATTTCTCAACAACTCCAAATCATTCAAGCCTCCATTAAACCTCTTTCAACCTTCGATTTAACATCTCAATCACCATGGATTCATCACAGATCATGTAAGTGCTCAATTTATTGATGATCTACTCCAATAATCATCGCAATCATAGAGATCAAGCCATTTCCATAGCAAAATCGAGATAATCAAGATCTTAAAGAGAAGAAATTGAGAGAAGTATTGTAAAAAAGTGAAAATGAGAAAAGTTATAGAAATTATTTACCTTGTAACCTTGGGTACGATAATGAAATTTCTCTTGAAAGTGGACGTAGGTCAGATCTAGGCCGAACCACTATAAATCTCTGTCTTTTTTCTTTCTTTTTGTGTTTGTGGTATCCCGCATTCTAAACCTATATTGTTGGGATGTGTTCTACGCTTTCCAGGGTGTTAGTGCTCCATTAGATGTTAAAAGGTTGTGCTCTTAATGCTATGCTATTATCCCACTTTAATCTCACTATATCCCCTAGTGGAATTCGATCGTTAGGATTTTCCCAAATAGTCTTTAAAACAACCTCTCTTATTTATGCTCTACTACATTCCGCTATTACTGATATATTCAGTTATTTCAACTATATTCCACTCTTTTCGCTATCTATTATACAAAAGAAATGACGTAACAACGCGCGTTTTACGTTTTGGAAGATCGTAAAATATTTTTATTTAATTCAATGTGGGTTGGATCATTCACAAATTTTGATATGTTGTTTACGGAGATGTGAGACATATCCATTATTTTTACCAATTTTGTTTATGACCACTTTACCCCTATCAGATTTGTACAAGGAATAAATTTTGACTGGGATCAAATCAGGTGCTGAGATCAATTTCATTAGAAAGGAAATGGTTTTTCCAATGTCATAGAATGGTCACATTAAAGATTTGGTTTACCTGTTTGGGAGGAATCGCTGTTTTTGTGTTACACAATTTCTGTGCAGGTTTGGCTAGTCATTAATGGGCTGATTTGGGTAGCCAATTAGTGGGTTGGTTGGAGAATATAAATAGGGGGTGGAGGAAAGGAGAATAGTTTACTTTCTTCATTCTCTCATTTTGTTGAGCTCGTGATCCTCCTTGCTCAATCAAATACATCTTTCCGCTGATAAAATCTAGATTTAAGGAAGATGATTGGAGATGTACATCAAACAAAGCTAGATCTACATCAAGTAATGGAAGATCGCATCAATTCGAGGATTTTGAAGATCATTCTTTGATGTCTGGATTGAAGATTAGGCGTTTTCAAGTATTTTAGAAGATTTGGTGCATGATAAGCATCTCTCACATGGATTCAATTAAATATATGGGTTATTTGATCATATTTTCATCATTTTAAGTTGTCTTCACCTAAATCAACATCGTGGTAAATATATTTTCATTTGAATCACCATAGGATCTAATCTAGCAACTTAATTCAGTAAATTCTTATGTTAATTCATATGTTTATGCAAGTTTAGATCCATTGTTTAGTTTATTCGTTGATTTATCATGATTTAGTGAAATCTATATGGTTATTGATGAACAATTGTCATTTTGATGTTGATTTTATAAAGTTTTGATGGTTGAGTTGGATGATTTGTTTGCATTGATCTGATCATTTGCTGATGATTTGGTCAAGTTTGGAGCTAGATTGGTCAGATCTGAAGTCGGATCATTTTTGCTACGTCGTTGATGACATGGCATGGATCTTGGGTCCTGTGTCTTGTTGTTCACAAAATGGATGGGTCAAATGCTTCAGGTCGTCATGCATTAGGTTGTTCAAGCATCTGGGGCGACTCGTCCATGTAGATTGGTTCGGTAGTGTGTGTTGGATCTTGAGTACTCGATGGAGTCAGGTCGGTGATTATTAGGTTAGGTCGTTAGCAAGGGCTTGGGTCGTGGTGGATTTTAGGTCATGAGAGCTTTGTTGGAGTTAAGTCGTTGAGGTTAGGTCGTTGGAAGAGCTAGGGAGCTTAGGTCGTTAGAATGACCTAGTGAAGATAGGTCGTGAACAACCTAAAGGACAACATCATGGAAACTCTATGGAAAGGTGTAGAAAAGCTATGGGTTGTTTTCATAATAGGAAACTTGGACATGCTATATAATGGAATATCGACCAAATCAAGCATGTTTTTGGGTCGATAATGGTTATGGCTTTGAAGTGAATTTTAAGGGGAAATGTTCGAAGTGCTTTGATGTGTTCATTGATCGTCATAATGCAACGAATGTGAATACAACTTAAGGTGGTAAGTTCATGGATAATGGTTGCTCGAAAAGGGGCTTGAGCTTATGAGCGGTCATCGAGTTGGATGGCTCGAGATATTGAAGGCCGAGAGATTATCGTTGTCGTGTGTTCTAGCGAACTCAAAGTAGGGGTATAATAGTGACACCTAAATGGCTAGAAGTGACAGGTTGAGTACCCTGGGTAGCTCGACGAGCCTAGATTCATTTCGTCGTATGACATGTGAAGTTTTGCTAGAACCAGGGTTTACCACTAGCCCTTGACCGATGACAATGTGTTTAACCGGTCATACGATTAACGTTGGTTTCAAAGCAGGGTTGGCGGTGATAGCTAGAGTCATGAGTGATGATTGTTTTACTTGCATCGTCTTGTGTAGATTATTCGACATCAAAGGAAATATCTCTTAGGTGCTTGTCTGATGTTGGTTTAGGCCTTCGGAGCTTGTGCTTGGGAGATGTCGATGTCAATATCAATTAGGATGGTCTACGCTTGATAACTGATTACCATGAATGTACCGTTGTTTTCAAATTCTTGTTGTAAAGGCTATCACTGTCGAATGTGGGGAAGACGGGTTTGGGTTCTTCTTTGTTGATGTTGGTAGATTAGTTGATTAATCTGCCTATTCTCATATACTTTGCTGATAATGTTAGATAGCTATTTTATCGGTCATCAGACTGTTGTCTGACTAAAGGTTTTATGTTTCCTCGTATCAGCTTGGGCTATTCATCTGGTTTTGGATGGGTAGACTGAGTAGCAGGTGAATAGTGATAGATCTTGATGAGGACGATGTTGATGTGCGATGACGAGCAGGAGGCTGACATATTATTTTCTACTATCTAGTACTTTTTGTTTCCAATATATGGTGTTTTCTCTGAGTGTTGTTGTGAGCCTTATTATACAAACTCTTATCATGTAATCCAAAGTTATGTATGGATTTTTCACGATGATATGAAAGGGTTTAAGATTCTTCTCAATTCTGCTTCACTATTATTGTCTGTTGTATATGTTCTGTTATATTTTATCCTTGCGATGTGAGTTATACGATGGGTTCCTCTTGTATTATCTTACCTTGATGATCAACCATGGCTGCTTGGCACACCTTTCAACACATTATCCCTCTTTTTTAGTGTAGGAGTTATGAGCGGTCGTCACATTTGGTATTAGAGCTCTGGTTATCGATTTTAGCCCAGTTTCAAAGATGTAATTACGTATGTGATAAGTATTTGTAGATTTCTGATGGATTACTATATATGAGTGTATAGTATAATATCGTTCAAACTCCATTTGCATTTTTTATCATATGTGGGCTAGTCATTCTATTTTACAGATTTAGAATGAGTCATCGATCATCGAGACAAGCTGTTAGGGAGGAGACTGTTCCTAGAGGAGGAAATGGAGGTATACCGGACTACCTAGCTATGTTCCAGGCCTTGATGGCAGCGATCGTGAGGAGGGCTCCCACTCCAGAGACATTCGCGGTAGATGTAGCAGTTCAAGTGCAGGTTCCTAGAGACGTGAACTTCGTAAAACTGTGCAAAGACTTCACCACTCTAAGAGGGAAGCAGTTTAAAGGGACAGAGCCGATTAAAGGGAACCAAGGGTGGTTAGACACTTGCATTCAGTTCTTTGGAGGCTAGGAAATTGATGATGCAACTAAGAGGAAGCTTGCATCGAGACATCTACAAGGCAGAGCTACGGATTTTTGGAACTCTGTTACTTTTGAGACTCCAGAAGATGAGATTTCATGGGAGCATTTCCAAGTTAAATTTGAGATAAAGTTTATCTCTGCCGTCCAAAAGTCTATTATGTTTAAGAGGTTTGTTGAGCATAAGCAGAATGGTCGATCGGTGTTGAGTATTTTTCTGAATTTGAAGCTTTACTGAAGTTTTCTCGTTCATATGTCGAGACTCCTTATCAGAAGAACAAGAAGTTTGTCATGGGCTTGGACAAATATCTTAGGAATCAGCTTGTTGATCACTTGGATGATACTTATAAGAAGATCGTTGAGAAGGCTTTGAGGCATGAAACTCTATTTCCCAAGGATGAGCCTGTTGTTGCAGCTAAGGAAGAACCAAAGTCATAGAAAGGTGGTAATAACAAAAAGAGGAAGCAACAAAAACAGATGGGAAAGATGGCTAGAAGAGTCAAAAGGACGAAGTGACTTGCTTTAACTATTGGTAGAAGGGCCACTATTCAAAGGATTGTAAGATTCCAGAGGCTGAGAGGAACTGCTTCGAGTGTGGAAAGCTAGGGCATGACAAGAAGAATTGTCTAGATCTTGCTAAAAGCAAGCAGATTGTGAAGGCGTATGTTTGGAAGCCATGCCATCGTGTTCAAGAGATCATACGGTGGAGGATAAAGGGAAGAGTCATCATTCAAGGTATTCTTTCCATTAAAGGTGTTTCAGTTCGTGTGTTGTTTGATACTGGAGCATCGCATTCATTCATTTGTAATGCGCTTGTGTGTCGCTTGGGTTTGGAACTCGGGATTTGTGATAGACCTTTTGTTGTGACTAATCTAGTTAGGGTTTCACCCACTTTGTGTATGATTTGTCGTGGTTTAGTGTTGTCGAGTCATGGTTGCTTCTTTATGTGTAATTGCTTTGTTTTGAATTTCGCTGGGTTTTTGGTATGGACTGGCTCAAGAGATATGAGACAAAAGTGGAATACGAGAAGTTGGAATTAACAGTTGGGAATGTGGAAGGGTGAATGGTTATGATTCAGTGTAAGCCCAAAAATGGTGTCGTCATGAGTGATTTGTATTCGCTTGTAATTCCACGGTAGACTTGTCATTAGTGCCGATCGCAAATGAGTTTAAGGATGTCTTTGACGAGGTCAAAGGGTTGCCGCCACATAGTGAGATTGAGTTCAGAATCGGTTTTGTCGATGGTGCTAGACCTATCGTCATGCATCTTAGGCGGACGGCGCCTAAGGAATATCACGAGTTAGAGGTGCAAATACATGACCTTTTGGGAAAAGGATTCATTTGGAGAAGTACCTCCGAATGGGGTGCACCAGTTGTGTTTGCAACCAAGGCTGATGGATCTTTGAGATTATGTGTGGACTATCGTGAGCTGAACAAGGTGACCAAAAAGAACAAGTATCTATTGCCGAGGATCGATGAGTTATTCAATCTGCTTCACGAAGCCAACGTGTTTTCTCAGATGGATTTGGCAATGGTATTCCACCTGTTAAGGGTGTCAAAGGATAGTGTGCTGAAGACATCTTTTAGGACACCAACCGGTTTATTTGAATGGTTGGTGATGCCATTTGGGTTGACTAATGCACCAGATTATTTCGTGGATCTTATGAATAAGGTTATCAGAGATCTGTTGAACAAGTTCGTGCTTGTGTTCGTGGATGATATTATGACTTTCTCCCGGAATGAGGAAGAGCATAAGACGCACTTGCGAGCTGTTTTAGAAATCTTGTCAAAGCATCAGTTGAGAGCTAAGTGTTCGAAGTGTCACTTCTAGAAGAACGAAGTGAGATTCTTAGGCCATACTGTTTTTGGAAACGGAATAACGGTTGCCCCCGCTAAGGTGGCAGCAATCCAAGACTAGGATAGACCTAAGAACATGACGAATATTTGGAGTTTCCTTGGGTTAGAAGGATATTATCGTCGTTTTATCAAGGATTTCTCCAAGATAGCTACACCGTTAACTGGATTGATGAAGAAGAATCAAGTATTCACCTGGTATGTAAAGTGTGAGCAAGCTTTCCAAATCCTGAAAGAGAGACTGATAAGTGATTCTATTTTGACCATTCCAAGTGGGAATGAACAGATGACGATATATACCGATGCATGCGGTCCTGGCTTGGAGAAGTGCAGACACAAAAGGATAAAGTTGTAGCCGATGCGAGTCGACAGCTGAAGCTGCATGAAAGGAATTACCCAACTCATGATTTGAAGTTGGCCGCAATTGTGTTTGCTCTGAAAATGTGGAGACATTAACGGTTGGGAGTTTGATTCGAGTTATTTATGGATCACAAGTCGTTAAAGTATCTTTTCTTCCAAAAGCATTTGAATCTTCGGCAACAATGGTTGTTAGAGTTTCTGGCATCATATGATTTTCGTATAGCCTATACTTCTGGTAAAGGTAACGCAGTGGCTGATGCATCGCAAGTATGGGAGCGTTGTTTTCGAAATGAAAGCACTTTAAGTACGTGGCAGGATTTGATTTCAGATCACAATGCGAGTTGGAGCCAGAAATGCTAGCAAGCTTATTGATAAGACCTGCTCATATCGAAAGGATGGCGAGAGCCAAAAACCATATGCAAATCTTGTCGAGGTTATCCAGAAGTTAGAACCAGAAGATAAAGAGTTCGAGGTCGATCCAGAGGGTTGGCTTCGAAAGCAAGGGCTGGTGGTTATTCCTGATATCTTCGGATTAAGAGATGAGGTTCTAAGGGACAATCGAAGCTGAGGATTCATCTTGGTAGTAATAAGATATATCAGGACATGAAGTGATCTAACTACTTGGAAGGGACGAAAAGGGATATTGGGAAGTTTATTTCCAAATGCATGAACTATCAGTTGGTGAAAGATGAAAAGAAGAAGTCGACTTGATTGCTTTCTCAATTGGAAGTTCATACGTGGAAGTGGGAATAAATATTGATGGACTACGTAGAACCAGAGCCAGAAACGAAGGAATATGGATCATCGTGGATCGTTTGACCAAAAGTGCAAGGTTTTTTCCTATTAGATCGACTAGGACAACATCGAAGTTGGATGAGATTTATATTAAATGGATAGTTCGATTCGATGGTATCCCGAAGAGTAAAGTGAGAGATCGAGATCCATTGTTCGCGAGTGGATTTTGGAAGAGTATGCAAGAGACTTTGGGAGCCGAGTTGTGTTTAATTACTGCTTATCATTCCTAGAATGATTCTCAAACCGAGAGGTTTAACCAAATTTTGGAAGATCTTCTAAGAGCTTGTGTATTAGATTTTAGGAGATCATGGAAAGACAATAAACATTTAGTCGAGTTTGCATACAATAATAGCTACCAGTCGAGCATAGGGATGTCACCATACCAAGCGTTGTATGGTAGACCATGTAATTCTTTGGCATATTGGTTGGAAACTGGAGATAAGTTGATACTTAGGCATGAGACGATCAGGGAGACCTCAGATTATATTGAGATCATTCAGCAACGATTGAAGGCAACCCAAGATCGCCAGAGGAGTTATGCCAATAAGCATCGAAAAGATTTGGAATTCGACATTGGCGATATATTTTTCGTGAAGATTTCACCGTTGAAGCATGTTATTTAGTTCGGAAGTAAAGGGAAGTTAGCTCCAAGGTTTGTTGGACTATTTCCGATAGTCGAGCGAATTGGAAAGCTCGCATATAAGTTGGAGCTACTTGATAAGATGTCAATTGTGCATAATGTTTTCCACATGTCGTTTCTATGGAAGTGTGTGTATGGTTCGAATGTGGTGGTATCTTTATAGCAGTATAAAGACCTAGAAGTTTAGACCGTAGTTACAACACCTCGTAAGCCGCTTTGTGTTGTGGGGAATGACACTAAACAACTTAGGAGGAAGACGGGTAAGGAAGTAAAGGTGCAATAGAGTGAGGATGGCGATGATCATATATGGGAGACGGAAGAGAATATGAAGACGACCCATCCAGAACTCTTCGTTGGTATGACCCATTGATATCGTGTCATTATTACGTCATTGTAGCTTGTGCTATTGTTGTTAGAATTCCACGTGCTAGGATAAGGCTATGGATGTATGGCTTGATAGATGTTGGTTTGGATGGTAAAATTGGTGGCTTATAGATGATAAGCATGCAGAATTGTTTTGGTTTCTTATGTTTTCTTGGAATTTCAGGGGCGAAATTCCTAAGAGGGGAAGAATGTAACAACCCGCATTTTACATATCGGAGGATCGTAAAATATTTTTATTTAATTCCCTGAGGGTTGGAACTTTCTCATTTTTGGAAATGTTGTTTATAGGGATGTGAGACATGTCCATAATATTAAATTTGTGACCAATTTTCCCCTGTCAGTATTGTATATGGCATAACATTTGACTGATATTGAATCAGGTGCCTAGATCAATTTCATTGGAAAGAAAATAGTGTTGCCAATTTCATAGAGTGGTTGCACTAAGGATTAGGTTCAGCGGTTTGGGAGGAATCGTTGTTTTAGTGTTGCACAATCTCTGTATAGATTTGGCTAGTCATTAATGGGCTGATTTGGGGTGGCCCATTAGTGGGCTGGTTAGAGGCTTTAAATAGGGGGTTAGTGGCATGGAGAATAGTTTACTTTCTTCATTCTCTCATTTGGTTGAGCTTATGATCCTCCTTACTCCATCAAATACATATTTCCACCATTATAATCTACATCTTAGGAAGAAGATTAAAAATCTACATCGAACAAAGATAGATCTACATCAAGTGAAAGAAGATTGCATTAAATCGAGGAATTTGAATGTCATTCTTCACTGTTCGGATTAAAGATTAAGTGTATTCAAGTTGTTTTGAAGATTTGGTGAGTGATAAGCATCTCTCACACGGATTCAATCAAGTATATGGATTGTTTGATTATATTTTCATCATTTTAAGTTGTTTTCACCTAGATCTACATCATGGTAAGTAAATTTTCATTTGAATCACCAAAGGATCTAACCTAGAAACTTAAATCAGTAAATTCTCATGTTAATTCATATATTTATGCAAGTTTAGATCCATCATTTAGTTTATTCATTGGTTTATCATGATTTGGTGATATCTATATGGTTATTGATGAATAATTGTCATTTTGACATTGTTGGTGATTTCATAAAGTGTTTACGGTTGAGTTGGATGATTAGGATGAGTTGTTTGCATCGATGTGATCATTTGGTGATGATTTGGTCAAGTTTGGAGCTAGATTAGTCAGATCTGGAGTTGAGTCATTTTTGCAAGGTCATTGATGCCGTGGCATAGAGCTTCAGTCTTGTGTCTTGTTCCTCAAGAAATAGACTGGTCAAAGGCTTTAGGTCGTCATGCCTCAGGTCGTCCAAGCATTTGGGACGGCTCGTCCACGCAGGTTTGGTCGCTAGTGTGTGTTGGATGTTGAGAACCCGATGAAGTGAGGTCAGTGATCACCAGTTCGGGTCGTTAGCAAGGGCTTGGGTCATGGTAGACTTCAGGTCATGGGAGCTTTGTTGGAGTTGGGTCGTTGCGGTTAGGACATTGGAAGACCAAAGAAGCTTTAGTCGTTAGAACGACCTGGTGAAGATAGGTCGCGAACGAGCTAGCTAAGGAAGGACAACGTTTTGGAAATGCTGTGGAAAGGTGTAAAAATGCTATGGTTTGTTTTTCTTAGCGGGAAGTTTGGTCATGCTATGAAATGGAAAATCGACCAAATAAAGCATGTTTTTGGTTCGATAATGGTTGTGGCTTTGAAGTGGATATAAGGTGGAATGTTCGAGGTGCTGTGATGTGTTTGTTGATCATCATAATGCAACGAATGTGAAGACAACTCAAGGTGGTGAGTTCGTGGATAATGGTTGTTCGAGAAGGGGCTTGAGCTTATGAGCAATCATCGGGTTAGATGGTTAGGGTTATTGAAGGCTGAGGGATTATCATTATCATAAGTTCAAGGGGACTCAAAGCAGAGGTATAATAGGGACACCTAAAAGACTAGAAGTGGATGGTCGAGTACCCCGGGAAGCTTGACGGGCATAGATACGTTTCGTCGTATGGCGTATGGAGTTTTGCTAAAACCGGGATTCACCATTAGCCCTTGATGGACGGCAAGGTGTTTAGCAGATCATATGATTAACGATGGTTTCAAAGCAAGACTAGTTGTGATAGCCAAAGACATGAGTGATGATGGTTTTTCTTGTATCATCTTGTGTAGATTATTCGACGTCGAAGGAAATATCTCTTGGGTGCTTGTCTGATGTTGGTTTAGGCCTTTGATACTTGTGCTTGGGAAATGTAGATATCGACAGGATGGTCTATGCTTGATAACTGATTGCCATGAATGTGTTGTTTCTTCTAAATGCTTATTGTAAAGGCTGTCACTGTAGGATGTGGGGAAGACGGGTTTGGGTGCTTCTTTGTTGATATTGGAAGGTTAGTTGATTAATCTACCTATTCTCATATATTTTGTTGATGATGTTTGATAGCTATTTTATTGCTCATTAAGACTATTGTCTGACTCATGGTTTTAGCTTCCTCTTATTACCTTGGGATGTTCATCCGGTTTTGGATGGGTAGACTGAGTAGTAGGTGATAGGTGATAGGTATTGATGAGGACGATGCTGCTGTGCGATGACAAGCAGGAGGCTGGCGTATTATTTTCTACTATTTAGTACTTTTTGTTTTCATTGTTTGGTGTTTTGTCTGAGTGTTGTAGTGAGGCTTATTGTATAGACTCTAATTGTATAATCCAAAGTCATGTATGGAATTTTCATGATGATATGAAAGGTTTTAAAATTCTGCTCAATTCTTCTTCGCTATTACTATCTGTTGTATATGTTCTATTATATTTTCTCCTTGAGCTATGAGTTATATGACAGGTTCCGCTTGTGTTATCTTACCTTTATGATCGTCCTTGACTGTCTGGCACAGCTTTCAGAGAATTATCCCTCTTGTTTAGTGCCGGTGTTATTGGCGATCGTCACAAATGAATTGAAAGTGGCAATCATACATTATAAAAAATATAAAATTAGTCCTTTTAATTGAATTTTTTAACATATATCTTTAGAAACAAAAATACTACTACTGACACGCCTTTTAGTAAATCTGTCATATGTCGACATTTTGGTTAGTGAATTGCTCAAGCATCATGAACGTCTTCTAGAAAATATAAAATAATTTGGTCGAAATCGCATCACGCTCAGAAAGGGTTGGAAATGGCGTTAATTCGTAAAATCGTCGTCGACGAATTTGGAAGAACCGACATGGTAATAATATGTGATCGACTCAGTCCGACCAACTAAAAATGCCTGAGTGTATCAGTCCAATCACATGGCAAAATTGTCATGGAAAAATATATGGATTTCGGCAAAATTGTGTTTCACGCACCCAAAAACATCTGATCGGCATGGCATGATCACGAAAAATGGCTTGCTCGACTCTCGGCGCGATCAAACTTGGTAAAATCAACATTTTCCAAAAAAACAGTAGGGGTGGGCGCGAGTCAGTTTGGTGCGGTTTGGATTTCAAACCGCTTCTACACAGTGTCAACAGTTGATCAACAATACAACCCATTAATTATACTACTCATTTAAACGGTTCGGTTTGGTTTTAATATATCACGGTTCGGTTTTGGTTGGATTTTGGTTTGGTTCGGTTTGAACACGTATTAAATATGAAATAAGAGAATTACTTCCATCAACAGTCAAGTTACAACTATGTCATGTAGTGTATCTTAAAGGGTAAAGCACCCAATGTTATCAAAAATTGAAAGATCGACTTCTAACTGTATGAATACTTAAGTGTTACATTTAATGACTAGTGAGATTGTTTTAACATATTAACCAAATATCAATTTTAACCAATACATAAATGTTAAGTAAGATAACTCAAATAAGATTATAACTCGCATTTATCCAAATAATGATATAGAAATTATTATACGAAAAATATAACTTGCTCCTTTGTGGTAACCATTATTGTTAATATAACAACATCATAAATATACATTATTAAAACTAATACTTAGACAAGAATTAGCTATATTTTTATCATAAGATTGCTAGTGCAACTATTCGGTTTGGTCCGATTTAATACGATTTGGTCAATAGCTCAAACCGCAACCGGACCATATCGTTTTGAGTCGGTAGGGTTTGGAGTGCCTGCTTTAAAGAGAAGATTCAGTCTGGTTTTCCGCATCACTTTTGCAATTCGGTGCAAGTGGTTTTCTTATGGCGATGCAGTTTATGCCCACCCAATAAAAAACAGTGTTGCACACTCAGAAACAGCTGATTGGCATAACATGATCATGAAAAAAGGCTTGCGCGACTCAAGGGCATGATCAAACTAGGTGAAATTAGCATTTGCTAAAAAACACTGTCACGCACACAAAAACAAATGATCTGCATGGCACGATCACGAAAAATAGCTTGCGAGACTCACGGCATAAAAATCTGGCAGTTAACAAAAAATAGTGTCGCGCGCTCAAAATCAGCTGATCGGCATGGCACAATCATGTAAAATGGTTTGCACGACACACGGCATAAAAATCTAGCACTTGGCAAAACCCTGGTTTGGCACGTCCAAAAGTAGGTGGTCGGCATGTGAAAATCATCAAACACCACTTGGTTGTGCTTGGCTAATCATATCTAGCAAAGTGGTCAATCATTAGATTTGGCACAAAAAATATAATGATCGGCATGGAAGAACAGCTGAAAAACGTGTCTCTAACACAGGCCGATCAGTTGGCAAATTTGGCAAATTTTGCAAGGTAAGAGGATTCAAATTTGGGATCCTAATTCTGACATGAAAAAAGGTTAATCGACTCACAAGGATTCGAAATTGGCATGGCTCCATACCTAGGATTTTCGATGCGAAAAGTGGCAGATCCAGAAAGGGATTAGAAATCCTAGATCTGACACGATGGAAAACACACACGAATCACATGTTTTTGCTAGCTAGACATGGGTTTTCAACTAATTTTTGGGATTCGAAATTTCCAAAGTGGCCAATGCGCCAATTTTTTTGGAAACCCATTTGTACCATGCCGAACATGTTTTTTGGCCTCATCGACATGCCTTTTCACCAAATTTTCCAATTTTCATGATTTTTCGGAAAGACCTTGGTTTTTCTACTTCGATTTTCGTATGTGAATTTCGTATCCCTTAGGGATACGATATTTGGATTGACATACCCAAAACTCACATATAAATACCCCCAAGCTTGGCAATCAAATATGTTAGTTCTCATTTGGTATTCTGGACATCTTGGAGCTCTCAAGCATCATTAATGTTAGCCGCCTTCTTCTCCGTGACTATTGGACATATCTTAGACTTCTAAAACGTTGCATACATGTTTTCCTTCAACTTTTGGACATACAACTGGACATTTGGCATGTTTTTGGATATATTTTCACACTTTTGGACATTGGAGCTATTTCTTGGACACCGAAGCTACTCTTTGGACATTGTTGACCAAGTCAACATATTTTTCACCCAACAAAGAAAAAGAAGGGTATTTTGATCAAAGTTCAGGATTAACAAGGATTTTGTTGTTCTATTGTAGCATTTTGTACACAAATATTGTCTGAATTTGTATAACAATTGTAATCAGCAATTATATGATGAATGGTTACTATAAAGTGGACGTAGATGTTAGTGCCGAACCACTATAAATAGTTGTTCTGCTTGCATTTCAATACTTTGGATTAGTATTATTATCTTTCTACAAAACGTACACTCGGGGGTTGGCATGCGCGAATAAGCTACAATTCCCCATGTCAAAACTTTGGCATGCAGGAAGGGGGGCACAGAGATCAGTTTCAGTCTTAGTTTTCGGCTTTAGTTCTCGAACTTAGCTCTCGACTTTGGTCTTCGGATTTTGGAATTCAACTTTAGCTTTCTTTTGGAAATGAGTTTTACTCGCTTCCCTCCATGGTTAAAAGGAAGCAGCAAATTCGCTCAGCAGAATCAGGTGTGGGGGAGGAACAAGACCTCTCCTCGACTAGGCATCCACTAAACATTGGCGCTAAAGACGACATCGAGGGAGTCGTCAATAACTTAACTAAATATCTTACTTCTCGTTTAGAAAAAAAGGAAGAGCATTTCCACCACCAAGAAACCACTGTTACCACTTTTCTTGCCTGACTCAAAAGATTTACGAGGCAGTCAGGCCAATGAGACATTGTCGCAACAATTTCTAGTGTTCCGCAAGGATTAGCTCGGGAATTTGGGGGCAATTCCCAAAGAACATCCCCATGTCGACACCAATCCACAAAAAGGTTCATCGGTTAGACTCAGGAGCAACATGTGACAACCACCCCATAGCACCTGCACAACCCAAGGAGAAGTGCGATAATGACATGCCAGGCCGATACGGGACAATCAATGGGGTATAATAACATACAAGAAACCTATCATATAACTCACATCGCATAGATAAAATATAATAGAACGTATAAAACAAGATATAATAGTGAAGCACAACTGAACAAATTCTTAAACTTTTCATATCATTATGAAGATATCCATACAACACTAGATTACATTAGAATTTGTACAACATGCCTCACTACAAATTTACTCAGAGTAGCACACAACATCAACATCAACGGAAACAACTAATATATATAGTAGAAAATAATACGTCTGCCTCCATCTCGTCGTCGCTCAGCAGCATCGTCCACATCAAAATCTACTGCCTACACTCAGTCTGCCCAACCATAACATGGATGAACAACCCAAGGTAATAAGAGGGAAATATAAAACTTTGAGTCAAACAATGGTATTAATGAGAGATAAAACATCTATCAACATCATCAATAAAGTATATGGAAAATAGGTAGTTCAACCACCTGAACTGCTAACACATCAACAGAGAAGAAACCCAATCCTACTTCTCCTTCACAACCTACGATGATAGCCTTCCCAAAGAATTAAAGAAAAACAAACAGTACATCCATAGCAACCAATTATTAAGTGTAGACCATCCAAATCAAGCTCAATATATACCAAGCACAAACTCTGAAGGTCTGAACCAACATCAGATAAGCACCCATGAAATATCTCCCTTGACGTCGAATAATCCACACAAAACAATACAAACAATAACTTCCATGAATCTGGCTATCACTGTCTGCCTTGCCTTGAATCCATTGTCAATCGTATGATTGGCCCATCGTGCCATCCATTAAGGGCTAATTGTTGCCCCAGTTATACCAATACTCCATACGCCATCGTGACTCGTAACTAGGCCCATCATGGCTGCCAAGGGTACTTGACTAATCATATTGTCTTTGGGTGCCCCTATTATACGCCTGCTTTGAGTCTGCTAGAACCTTCGACTAACGACGATCCCACTTGACGCTTCAATTCTAGTCATCATCATCGACGACTACATCCATAAGCTCAAGCGCTGACTCAAGCAACCATTATTAATGAGCTCAAATCATCTTGAGTCGTCTTCATAACATCGTTGCATCATTACCCAGTCAACAATCACTCGACTTTGCCTCAAACATTCCACTTGAATTCACATCGAAGCTACACTCATCGTTGAACAAAAACTAAACTTCATTTGGACACCATTAGTTGGATCGCTCGACCACCTATGGATCTCCACCGACCCATATGGATCGCATACCCGATCCATCAGTTCAAGCTAACTCAAAACCACGCGATCCATCACTTACACTGTCCCATAGCCTTACGATCCATCACCAAGCCAATCCATGCAGTGCCTCATCATTCTGGCCGACCTAACAACCCATATGGATCGCAAATGATCCATCACTTGTGTTCCACATTGCAAAAACAGATCAACCTATATTCACTCATGTCGACCCAAAAGCCATGCAACCCATCACCAAGCCAATCCATAGCCATGCCTTTCCCTGCGTGGTGTCTCAACCGACCCATCTCCACGCATTCAAACCAACCATGTTATGAACGATCCAATGCTCCTTGCGCTCTAGCTTTGGATGATCCATCATCAACGTCTTCAAAGTCCATTGCCTGATCCATCAATGGAACCCTAGTGATCCATAACCTGCGATCCATCGTGCCAGACGATCGATTCAAGCCTTGCATCGACTGATCCATACAATCTATGCTTTAACAATGAACATCTATGCATACATCTCATCCAAACCGACCAATTTCAACCAAACGATTAATAACACAACAAACAATCATTAACAAACATTATCACAACAAATAATCATTATTCAATCATATGAAATTCATCAAATCATGATAGAACAATAAACGAATCAATAATTAGATCTAAACTTGCATAAATATATGAATTAACTGTTATAACTTACTAAATTAGATCCTATGGTTTGATTCGAATTCAGAATATACTTATATCGATTAGATCTAGGTGAATATGATGAAATTAAGATCAAACAAGCACATATACTCGATTGAATCTGTGTCAGAGATGCTTGTCAATCACCAAATCCATAAAATAGCTTCAAACCAATGAATCTCTACAACAAAGAATAGTAAAGAACGACCTCCGAATCAACTCAATTGATGTGATTTACCCTTCCTCCATGTTGATCTTCAACCCTAGTTTACATATCTATGAATTAAAATGAAGTGGAGGAGTATTTGGATGAGCCAGAGAATCACAAGCACCCAAACAAATGGGAAATAAAGAGACAAAACTATCCTCTTTACCCCTACTGTAACGAACCGGTAATTTTGACATAAATTAAATTAATACTTGTCGTTAGAATAAATAATTATAATCGAGCTTCGACATAAAAATTTGGACCTTCACGTATTTTGAACATGGTTGGCTTAATATAAACATTGTGGTAGAACTAACGTTTAGCATAACATAGATTTTAATGTAAAATATAATTACCATTTGAAACTTGGAATTTATTTTCAATAATAATGGTTGTGTTAAAACAAACATTTTATAATGGGTTTGGAATTGTTTAAAACAGCGAAACCTGGACTTGAAAATAAGATCAAATTTTGTAAATCTAATTTGAGGTACAATTTATTTTGGAAAAAAGAGATCATTCAAAATGAGTTGGAAGTATTTACAATTAAAGAGCTTATTTGTCTTAATTTTAGTTTTGATATCGAATTTGTAAGTATAAGTTTAAATTTCAATTTGTGTTCGACATGAGAAAGCGAAGAAAATAAATCATTTCAGTGTTGATAAATTTTGGAATTTATAACGCGTGTAAACGAATATCGTTCGCTGTGACATCCTCGTCCGTGTCCTTATATTCGTAAATGAATATAATTTTCTAAACATGTCAATAAATATAAAGGACAAATGAATAGTGGACACTCTAGTTTGAACTCCAAGGCTTTGATACGATTGTAAATTAATTTTCAGCCATGATATAACTTGTCTCTGTATTGGGTAAGTTAACAGGTATCCTTCTACCTCTAGAATATTTCTCCACGTTATTATTGAATATGAAATTTCACTTCTCCCTAAAAAAGGGCAATAGATCTAAATTTATACACTATCAGGTATACAAAGATTTTAAATAATGTATAGAGATTTTCGAAATCTCTCTCTGACAATTTCAAAGATTTCGAAATCACGATTTCGAAAAATCTCCTTCTCTGACCTAACACGCCATGTTGCGTTTCTTTCCTGTTGTTGGTCTTCCTTCATTGTATAATAAAAAGGGTTGTATCCACTTCCTTTCACTCAGAACCAAAACTAGTGCCTTCCTCTTCTTTTTTAACAAGGGTTGTATCCACTTCCTTTCACTCAGAACCAAAACTAGTGCTTCCTCTTCTTTTTTAACAAGGGTTGTATCCACTTCCTTTCACTCAGAACCAAAACTAGTGCCTTCCTCTTCTTTTTTAACAACCGATAGTTAATTCTTCCCCAAATCAAACTCCTCCAGTCAATCGTGCCTGGCGTCGCCACCATCATCGAAGGCGCCACTTCATTCATGTGCTCTAGCCTCGCGGAAGCCATCTACTTCTTCCTACCTAAAATCTGAAGCCACGCGTATAAAAAGTAGAATACGTTGAAGGAGCTGCATGTCCCACTAGCCACCACTGTCGTTGGAACGCTCCGAGTCACCACCAGCGGCCTGGCCAACCTCCACCGAAGCCCTCGATCCACACGCAACCAAGACCCGTGACCACTTCACGACCCTCGAGCCATGGCATCAACAATCTCCACTCCTTGTTCGTGAGATTTGTTCCCCACTGGATCATCAGCAAGCACCATCAGAGAAGCCGCGCCATGTTTCCTTTCGCACCTGGAATACATGCCTCTAAGTGACCCTCGCTGCCACTCCTTTTGACCAAGTATTTCCTTCTCGAACCAAGTCCAGGATGTTTTAGAAAAGGAAAAAAAATGCGAAGAATTTGCACCATCAAAGTGATCGGTCGCTGCTCCACCATGCGGGTACCTCCCAAGCTCATTGATGGAAGGACTTGAGTCATCTGTAGTGAGCACTCCAAGTGCTCGAGTGAATGCCTGAAAGGCAACTAGTGGGTTTGGGCATGCAATTCGTTATTTGAGTTAAATTTTTGCTCACTGGCCTGTCAAAATCCACGCTAAACCTTGTTTTATTCTTAAACTTCAATTATTTATTAATTAAGTTATTATAAACGGAAAATAAGAATACAATATAGTTGGGTTGGGCTGGATTTGGTTAGGATTGGCCATGGACAAGGGTCGAGTGGGAATAATGTTTGCCATTTTGGGAAATTTCCAAATTTTATTTATATACATACGTACACGCATATATGTATATAAATAATTTAGATGCGAATTCATGACTTTCAGATGTCGAGTTGTTTCGATTCTACATCAGTCATAATCATCTTCTTTGCCTCAAAAAGGTGAGTTTTTCTCACTCACAGACTAGCTGATTATTAAGTGAATTAAACACTTGAAATTTTGAATTGAATATTAGGGCGCTTTAGACTTGATTGCTTTGTGATTGTGCACGTACGACACACACTGTTATTTCATACGACACATATGGATGTATGTTTGACATGCTATGTTACTTTCTCGCCATGCAAGTTCCCCTCTAGATTAGCAACCATTACGGGTTGAAATGATATATTCCTGAACCTCTTGTGTATTTGAATCAGTTTGGGATACAGGTCGAAATGATACATACCTGGGATTCGAATATTTTAAAGAATGGGTTGAAATGATAAATATCTGAATCACTTGACCATTGGATAGAAAATTTTATATGGACACCTTGGTCGATAAAATAAAATATTTTAAAATATTTTTTTGATTTTGTAAGTAATTTTTTTTATGAAACTTCTTTACAGTACAAAGTAAAATTTAAAGGAGATTTTGTTAAAAAAAAATCAGAATTTTTATAAGAAATCCAATTTGTATTCAAATAAATTTTAAAGAAATTTTTGCAAGCTAATACTTAATTTTAATTTATTTAAATAAATTCTTCATAACTTTAGGTTCATATAATAAATTTAATTATACGATAATTCTTGAATTTACGGATTTAACGTAAAAGATTTACAAAGACTCGATAAATGTTTGCAAGACTTATTTTGACATATGATTATCAAATGAATTTCGCCATGTGAATGTAAGAAGGATTTTGTCAAAGTGAAGTATTTAAAGTTCAAATATATGAAAGAATATGATCATTTAAATAATGGTGAATACAGGTTTGGTTAACAAGTTAGAATTTAATAGATCATATTTGATTAACCACTAATGTTAAAGTAGTTTGGGGATTTATTAAATGAATATGTGAAATTCAAGGCAAACAATGATTTGAGACTCCTTTTAATCATGAAGCATTGAAATTGAACCAAATAAAAGGAATTTGATTCAAATGTGAAATCTAGTTGGGAAGGAAATTGTAAGATGTGGATTTAGATTTGGATTGGATTTATATTACTTGAATAGAACTGAAATTTCATAAAAGTAATTTCCAGTATTATCCGATTTTATAAATATTCTTTTGATTTGATTACTTTAACCATATGTATTTTATGATTATTTTCCAAATATATATATATATATATATATATATATATGTTTATGCACTATTTTAAATATAATATACATATACTATTTTCAAAACTTAACTTTCCTGAATATATTTATTTCATTTTATCTTATTTGAATAAAACTTATGTCCAATCGAGTCTAGTGAATCCAAGGTTGAATATTGGTTTATAATCCTAATCGAACCATTTATAAATGAATTGGGATAATTGATTTTTAGGGCAAGATTTGAAATAAAGCAATTTTTGATATTTGAAATATGATTTCAAATCTAATGGCCATGATGTGGAAAAATGTAAGCGTTCAGTTGTAAAAGAGACCGGAGTCGGTAAGTAGCATACTCTTTATCAGTGTCGATACCACTTTAACAACTGAGTATGTGATGGAGTATCGAAACGACGACAAGATGTCTTGGAGGCAACCACTGGATCGAAGAAGGCGAACGATGACGAAATGGCCTTGACCTTCGGGTCAAAATAAAAATGACTAATACCGGAGCTATACCGTGAATAATTGAGGTCGCACCTCATATCGGACACGCTTCTTCGATACCATCTCTATTACTGTAGTGATTGATTTGGGTGTGCACCACTGTGATTTGGGACTGTGTTCTGAGGTGGGCGGTAGTTGCTGCTATGCGGTACCATCGGTCCGGGAGTGCAACTGGTAGAATCCTACCCTGGGTATTGCCTCGAGTGCCTTGTCATATTTATCCCATACGTGCCCCATACGATTTTGATTCAGTATTGCTTTCTATGGAGTACCCTCTGATAACACCAGTGTGGTGAATTTACGGTACTATATAGACTGTGATGCCTTTTAACTGCATAAGGGTAATATGGTAATCCTGCTTACACTATTTTCATTACTTTTAATTTACTGAATAGACATTACAATAATAGCGCACTATTATACATGTATTAGTTTCGCGGATCCTTAGAGGATGGAAATCCAAACATCCTTTAATTTATTGTACATTTCAATGAACACTTCATTTGAGTTAATTCACTTATATGAGACTGTTAGTCTTGACTCGAGTATTTTGTTGTTTACTCCTTGCAAAATCCCTGGGTCAGACCAAGTATTTCAGTTGGAGATATATCAGTTAGAGCTTGAGATTCGTTGGAGATCCGACTATCCATCTACTATGTCATATACAATCGTGACCATCTCTGCTTATTACCAAACATTAGTATGATTTTAAATCCATTCTTCCGTTGTACCTATATTTATCATGTACTCTGATATTATGTTCGTTAAAGATTTTGTAATATTGTATAAATTTTACTTCCGCTATGAGATGTTCTATGTTCTATAACTGTGATTCTATGATGATTTGTATTTCAACTTCATAAGTAATAACAATCTGTCATTATGAACGGTTCGAGTTGGTTTAATTACCGACTTGGAGCGGTCAAAAAGCCAGTCATTACAGCGTGGTACCAGAGCTTTGGTTCATAGAAAGCTTAGCTTATGAGGTTGAAACATTCATTGGAGATGGAGTAGAATTACTCTAGAATGAGTGAAATCATATTGGAATCATACCCGAGAGAGCGTATTTTGAAAATAAAACTATTTTAAATGTTTTAAGGATTTTAAAGGATTTTCTATATATGAATAATTTGAGATTTTCGCCGTGTTTAAATGTATGTCCTGGTTTTAAGTTTCATTCCTTCATTGGTCTCTTTGATTGGATCTCTCTTGAGTTAGGAGTTTCCAAATCTGAGTTCTGATCGTGTTTTGTCCTGTGTTAAGAAATTTAGAATTCATCCCTTTCTAGATCATAAATCTTCCTTAGTTCATTTAATCTATCCTTGGTAGATTCATTTATCCGGCTTCTGGTTTATATTCGGATTCGGCTCAAATTGAATTAAATTAGGACGAGAGAATTTAAAATAAAAACTGGGATAACAACTAAGAGTTAAATACTTGATTGTGTTAATAAATTGAATTGAAATCCAATGGTATTTGGCTATATATATTTCCAAACCTATATTAAGAAAAAAATTCATTGGTCAATATATTTTGAACTTAAAATTTATAGTTAATATAACTTGTAAATTGGAACATTAAAAACAAATGACTTGGTTAAATTAATTATGACTAAAGGATAATAAAACTTCATGAGTTCAAAGCATAGATATTAAAAGATTTAAGTAAAACTTGATACTTAAGGTGTATTCTAGTAACTATATGATAAGATAGTGTAAATGATTGTATTCTAAAATTTTACGAAGAAATTCGTTTATGAAGATAGCATATGAAGTTGAAAAAAGTTTTATAAACATGCTAAAAACAAATGCTTGCCTGAAATTATTTTTTTTCTTAGTAAATGAATGTCTGAGTTTGTTTTAAGGAGGCTCCACAAATGAATTTAGCCTAGAATGAACAATTTTCCTAAGGTATAACTTCTGGAAATATAGGGTGCATAAATTAATGGTAATTTGAAAATCTATAAGTGTCCATTCTAAGTGTTTGAAATGAATTCTTAGCTGAGAAGTTGAGATAAATAACAATGACAAAAGCTAATTTATGTAACAACTAGAAAATATAGAAAAGTAATATAACGAATCTAATCAAATATGATTGGAAAAAAATATACATTACCAATAGGTCAGTTTATGATTGGAAACCAAATTGTTTCATAAAAAAAAATCAAAAAATTCGTACTCGATGGGAATAGCTAAAAAACAGGTTACCGCATTGTTTTAAGTGATGAAGTTTAAAATAACACCTGTGTAAATAATAACAAATATGGTGTGAATAAATAATAGAATGTTAGCATTTGGTTGTGTTATTTTTTAAATACTTGGTTGAAGCAATTAGGTTAAGAATTTGAGAAGTTATAAATTTTCCTGAGAATGCTTAATAATAAAGCAGGTTGCCAAAAGAAATCGAAATGAATTGTTAGTTGAGATGTAAATATTAGTTTAAGAAAAATCTATGAATTGAATAAAGTCAAAATATTACTTGCTACCTTTGGTTATAGAAAAATAACTAAGTGAAATTTTAACTTAGGAAAGTTAGAATAATTATTAACGACAAATTCAACTTGTGATGAAAATAATAATTATATTAACCCAACAAATCTAAGTTGTATTGGATATATAATTTAAAGGGGTGATTTATTTATTAAGTGGAAATTTAATAATTAAAACCCTCTAAGGGGAAAAGACTTGAGTGCATATTAAAAAGAAACGGAACAAACGCTTGCTGCAAATAGATCTTCATTTACCCGAGCTTAAAATATAAATATCTGTTTTCCATTAAATTGTTTTCGACATAGTTAGTATGATTTCTGGATTTAATCAAGCTGTAGAAAGAAAAAAAAACTCTTTTAGAGAATATGTTTACTGAAAATCCAATTTTCTTTTTCTAGAAAATGTACATACTGTTGAAAATCTATTTAATAAAGAAGAGGGAAAGAAAAGGAAACAAAACCATAACTTTACAAAGTTGAACCAAGGATAAAAAGCAAACTTTATATACGATATCTTGTAGAACCTGAAATATGTGATTTGCTGAAATATCCTTGTTAAGTTTACAAATGAATATAAGGAGTCTAACCTCTGATTCATTCCAAGTATTGCTAAGTTTATAGAACGTTTTACCCATTAGAAGTTCATAATGGTTAGTTCTAAAGGGTAAAATATAATTTTACAAACAAATGCTGACTTGATAAGTGCAGGATTGAAGGAACATAATTTTAAAGAAAATAGAAAATGCATTTATATTCATTTGAACTCAATTCTAATTATTTTGAAGTTAGGTTATATTGATAGCAATCAAACCCGTGATAGTTAAAATTATGATTATGTGAATCTAACTAATTTTAATTGAAATTGGATACACAAACTTAAATAGCATGAGGATCGATACGTTAGTGAGAACTTTGTATTAAAGCTCTTCATGAAGAGAGGTCTCAGGCGCATATTAGAAAGAAATGGAATTGTAAGCTTTGAGAAATTAGTTGAATCGGGAATTTGGGAATAGTAGCTTAAAATGAAATGTAGAGATATGAACTTCGCTGCAAATAGATCTTCATTACCCGGATTCAACCTTGTGCATAAATACCCATTTTTCCCCGACATGGTAATATATTGTGCTAAGCATGCTGCAAGAATAGGAGGGATGCCATTAGCAGTGGCCTCGGAAGTAGCTACAGCACGACTGCTACCAGCAGTAGCGTTTTTTGCAGCCAGCAGCACCGCCAACGACTGTTGCAGCAAAAAAAAGTCTATAGTAAAAAATTACTACAACTGAGGGCTGACTTCCATAAGGCAGCCACACATTTAACACAATGGGTAGGCCAAATAACTAAGTACACCTTTTTAGTTTGAATATCTAAAAGCAAACATATACTGAACTGCTTAGAAGTGTGTGTGTGTGTATGTATGTGTGTGTGTATATATTGTTGAAGGAGGCAAGTTACATATGTTTATATATATTGTTTTGTTGTTCTCACTCGCTTTAAAATGAGATCGGTGGTTTAAAGATAAACAAATCCCATGAAACAAGTGTTATGTAACGACAATCGGAACAAAGCCCCCCTCCCTTGCACGCATATGAGCTGGCACACAACTCTCATATAACAAAAGGAATCCCTAATGTTACGTGCCTACCAGCTTCATATTTGTACACAATTCCTTCAATTTATTCCATGATGTGGTACTATTAATTCCAACTTGTCATTCCTCCTTAACAATATGTGAGGCAATCATAGTAGTCTCCCCCTTGACTCGCATCCTACGAGTATCTTTTGAGAGCACTGCCTTGCTCGCATGGCTCAGTCCGAACCTTCGGCTCTGATACCACTGTTATGTAACGACGGTCAGAACAAAGCCCCCTCCCTTGCACGCAAATGAGCCGGCACATAACTCCCATATAACAAAAGGAATCCCTAATATTACGTGCCTACCAGTTCATATTTATACACAATTCCTTCTATTTATTCCATGATGTGGGACTATTAATTCCAACCCGTCATTCCTCCTTAACAACATGCGAGGAAATCCTAACAACAAGAGGTAAGATAGTAAAAAAAAGAGAACATAATGAGTATTTGTCAGGAATGAAGAGAAAAATGTATGTTAATGGAACTATGTTGCATAGTAACAAGATTATGTACATCGTTAGTGCGTTCACATATTTGTCAAAATGCTACCTTTATTTTATGTCATGTTTGCATATTATGCATATGAAGTTTTGCCATATATATGTTAATGTTAATTCTTGCTGTGTTTTGAGTATCTTAGTAGGTTGCAATGGCGCGCTTTTCTTATAGAGCTCGCTTTTGCGCAAAATGCAAATAAAAATAAACAAATACGCTTTAAAATGCTAAATAAAGTACGTAACTCGGTTTACATATTGCGTCTAGGTTGTTTTTCGTTTGTTTCCCCTATACTGGGATGCCCTCTCGTGTAGATGAGATGTATATTGATAAATAATGAAATTGTAAATTGTTCGGGGAAGTCATATAAGGGAGGTGCTGCCGAAATATTTCGTAAATCTCGAGTGTTAGAAAAATTTTGTATTAAGAAAAAAAATCTATAACTTATTTTTCACCATAACAAATTTTAAACTAAGTAAAGTATAGTAATGTTAAATATGTCAATTTAAATTCTTATGACGTTTCCTTTTCGAGGACAAAAAGCGCTAAGTGGGGGAGGCTGTAACGAACCCGTAATTTTAACATAAATTAAAATAAGATTTGTTGTTAGAATAAATAATTATAATTGAGCTTCGACATAAAAATTTGGAACTTCACGTATTTTGAACGTGGTTGGCTTAATATAAACAGTGTGGCAGAACTAACGCTTTAGCACAACATAGATTTTAATGTAAAATATAATTACAATTTGAAACTTGGAATTTATTTTCAGTAATAATGGTTGTGTCAAAACAAACATTTTATAATGGGTTTGGAATTATTTAAAGCAATGAAATCTGGAATTGAAAATAAGATCAAATTTTGTAAATCTAATTTGAGGTACAATTTATTTCGGAAAAAAGAATTGATTCAAAATAAGTTGGAAGTATATACAATTAAAGAGCTGATTTGTCTTAATTTTAGCTTTGATATCGAAGTTGTAAGTATAAGTTTAAATTTCAATTTGTGTTTGGCTTGAGAAAGCGAAGAAAATAAATCATTTCAGTGTTGGTAAATTTTCGAATTTATAATGTGTAAACGAATATCGTTCGCTGCGACATCCCCGTCCATGTCCTTATATTCGTAAATGAATATAAATTTCTAAACACATCAATAAATATAAAGGAAAAATGAACAGTGGACACTCTAGTTTGAACTCCCATGGCTTTAATACGATTGTAAATTAATTTTCAGCCAAAATATCACTTGTCTCTATATTGGGTAAGTTAACAGGTGTCCCTTCTACCTCTAGAATATTTCTCCACGTTACTTTGAATCTGAAATTTTACTTCCCCCTAAAAATAGGGTATTAGGTCTAAATTTTTGCACTGTCAACTATACAAAGATTTTAAACAGTGCATAGAGAGTTTCGAAATCTCTCTCTGACAATCACTACAAAAAATATGTCTATTCACAACGTTGAAAAAACGCTGTTATAGCCTTCAACGGCGTTTTGATGAACACTGTCTACCAACGTGCTGTTATAGGTCCCTGGATATATTATTGCATTTTCAAGAATATTGTAGAAAATTGACATATTACAGCGTTTCAAATATTGTTGTCCTTATGTTTATACGGAATTTTATATTGTTTCAGAAATGTTGTTATCTTCCCTTTTTTACAGCGTTTAGCCACATATCACAGCATTTCTCGAAGTTTACAAGTTCTTTACTATCACAGCGTTTTGCCACATATCACAACGTTTCTGAAAGTTTACATGTTCTTTACTATCACAGCGTTTTGCCACATATCACAACATTTTATGCATCTATCACAGCATTTACATATTGTAGTATCAAAATATTCATGCACAAACATATCAACATGTAAATATATATCAACCAACTAATTATATAACACAATATTCATACACAAAGACATCTTCAATAAACAAACTTTTCATAATTTCCATAAAAAAATAACACCATAATCTACATTTACACAATATCTGTCGAACAAAGTCACGATATCTACAAATAAATCAAAATTTCCATAAAACAAGTTTGCGTAAAATACCAACAAAAGGAACATCTAAAAGTTACCGTTTCTTCGTAAGTAGATACCACAAGCGGTCTTTTTGTTGAGGGATCTTCAGAAGCACCTAACGATATTCCGTATTATAGCCAAATGCACAAAGATGCCCACCTCTAATACCTATACACATGTTTTCATGTTAACATTTGGTCATGCTTACACACTAACAAGAAAACAATGCTCGACAAAAAGAAAAAAGAATACAAGGAGAAAGTTGAAGATAACAACATAGCATACTAGGTAATATTTTGTAATATTAGTTAATTTTTATAATGCTTAGTTAATTTTTAATTATTTCTATTTTTATTATAGAATACTTGGTAATATTTTATATTTTATATTTTTATATACTTAGTTAAATTTTATAAACTACTTCTTCGTTTTTATAAAATTAGTAAACTTAGTTAAATTTTTATACTATTTAGTTAATTTTAATAAGACTTCGTTAATTTAATTATTGCTATAATTATTATAGAATATGGTAATATTTTATATTTTTATATTTTTAGTTAACTTTTATAAACTAAACTTCTAATTTTTTATAAATTTAGTAAACTTAGTTAATTTTTGTAATACTTAGTTAATTTTTATAATAATTAGATAATTTTTATAATACTTAATACATAGTTAATTTTATAATACCTAATGCTTAGTTAATTTTATAATACTTAGTTAGTTTTATAATACTTAGTTAATACTTAGTTAATTTTTTATAAAATTAGTAAACTTAGTTAATTTTTATAATACTTAGTTAATTTTTATAGTAGTTAATTAATTTTCATAAAATTAGTAAACTTAATATAACTTTTATAATGGTTAGTTAATTTTAATAAAACTAGTAAACTTAATTTATTTTTTATAGTAGTTTTTTTTTTTGCAAGGCTTACGGGGTTGAGTGGACCCCTACCACTTTTATTAAAGAACCGGGAAAAAAAAGAAAATACAATTCACACAAGAGAACGGAGGTACACGGTTCTTTAAACACAAAAAGGAACAAACACGAACAAGAAACAAGATGTTACAATGGTTACATAAGGGCTGTCAAAATCCCGGGGTCGAACGTGAAGCTCAAAAGCTTGATTCCCTCTCTGATTTCCATCCTGATATTCTTCCTCATCTGATCAAAGTTTTTTGCTATGTTAACATTAAATACAATGGCATTTCTTTCCCTCCATACGACATACATGAACCGTTTTAGCACATGGTTAAGCAGCCTTCCTTTTTCTCTTTTCCTCCCTGTTTGGTTAAGTAGTGTACACCATTGTACAGCAGCAACATGATTAGCATCATTTCTACCAGTATTATTCATGACTTCTTTCCATATTGTGGAGACGTAGTGGCACTGAAAGAATAAGTGTTCAACTGACTCATGCTCGTTATTACAAAACACGCAATTCTGGTCACACTGAACACCCCTTAACGAAAAGCTTGTCTTTTGTAAAAATTGCTTTGTTTAAGACTTTCCACATCATGAGGTTATTTCGCTCACTGTTATCTTTTGTCCAGATCTTCTTACTCCATCTGCTAATCGGCAAGACATTAATTCCAGTGATACAATAGTACAATATTTTAATTTGGAAGGGATGACCATGCTCTCCCCACAAAGTCAAAGCTTCATCATTAGTTCTTAACTTCAATTGCCCAGCTTTCGCCCACATTTGTCTAATTCTAGAAACAGAGGAGTGGGGCAGACTAATAATACCACCATGTATGTAATCACTGACTTTAACGTTGTAGTTTATACAAGAGTTCCACTTTTCATTGTCAGAAAGTTTCGAACTTAAAATTAAACCATTCTCCAGCCATGGTTCATCCCAAAGCGACATTTTCGAATCAAGTGAGATAGCAAATCTGAAGTATGGAAGAATGATCAGCCGAAGTTTAAAAATGCATCTCGAAGTCCAATTAGTCTTTTGAGGCTGATTCATATTCCAAAAGTTCTTGTTTTTAATCACATTATTTTTCGACCAAGAAACCCAAATACTATCTTTGTCATTGAGAAAGTCATCAATGTGTCTGATAAATGCAGCTTTTTCCATTGTTTCAAGTTTACAATTCCAAGACCACCTCTCCTGATTGGTCTTTCAGTCTATTTGAAAGCAATAGAGGATAGATATTTACCATTGCTCTTTCCTTTCCATAAGAATCGCGTAAATGCCATACGTATCATTGTGACTAACTTTGTAGGGAGAATAAATGTCCTAGCACAGTAGACTTGCATCGAGAAAATAACTGACTTTATGAGTGTTAGTCGACCCGCTTGGCTAAGCAACCTAGAAGTCCATTTGTTAATTCTAGCCGTAATCTTGTTAAACAAGGGTAAGCATTGACTAACAATTATTTTTGCTGTGTTGAGCGGTAAACCAAGATAAGAAATTGATTCAATGTTGTTGGTTAAGCCATATCTAACCTGGATGGCATTCATCTAAAGTTCAGAAATACCGACAGCTTTCATATTTGACTTCTGAAGATAAACTTTGAGTCATGTCATTTCATAGAAATGGTTGAGAGTATCAAAGATTGTATTCACAGCTTGCACATTAGGATTGCAGAAAATAACCAGATCATCTGCAAACATCAATAAGGAAAATCTAGGTTTGTGACACATTGGGTGCAGGTGAAACAGTCCATTATCAATTTTCTGATTTAACATTTGTGTTAGAACTTCCATCACCACAATAAAGTGGTAAGTGGATAACGGTCACCCTGTCTTATATCCTGCTTACTATCAAAATACCCATTCACTGATCCATTAATAATTATGGAGAAATGCGCAGTAGAAATACAAGAATAAATCCAAGAAACAAAATGGGGTGGAAAATTCATGTATCCCAATATTCTCACAACTGAATCCCACTGAAGCATATCGAATGCTTTCATTATATCAAGTTTAAACATTGCTCTCGGGCTGATATTAGAATTTGCATAACCATTCAGAAGTTCATGTGACATAAGTACATTATCAAGTATATTATGTCCTGGCAAGAAAGCAGCTTGATTCGAAGAGATTAAAGTTGGTAGAACCTTTTTAAGCCTTAAGGCAATAATTTTTGACATACATTTGTATACGGTATTGCAGCATGAAATTGGCCTGTAATATGAAATTCTGGTGGCATTTTTCATCTTAGGAATGAGTGCAATGTTTGTTGCATTGAATGAAGGAAGAAGTCTATCCTTCAAAAAGAAATGTTTCACGGCTTTGCAAACATCAAAGCTGAAGAAATTCCAGCATGAAGAATAAAAGTATGCATTGAACCCAACAGGTCCACCAGCCGAATTTTTGTTGAGTGAAAGCATTGCTTCTTTGATTTCATTGTCTGTCACCTCTTGACACAGCATGTTATAGTCATCTGAAGCTAATTTAGGTAGAATATAGGGATCAAGCATGTCAATTTTTGGGCTAAAATTATTTTTATTCCCAAAACGTTCATAAAAATGCAAAATAAAAGCATTCTCGACCTCACCTTGTTTACTAGCAACGTTACCATTGTTGTCTTCAATTCTCACTATATTTTCTTTGCACTGTTTATTCTTGAGCGATGCATGGAAATATGCACTGTTTTGGTCTCATTCAATTCTACATCTAATACGAGCCTTGTGTTTTATTATAGACTCTTCTTGGGCTATTACACTTTGGTATTGTTTTGTTATGTAGCTCTCCATGTATGAATGCACTGGGTTTGCTGGATCCTCCATCATAGTTATTTGTATTTGTTTTAGCTTTTCTCTCCAATATAGGCTCTGCTTGTTTCCACTTCCGTACTTTTTCTTAGCCTACTCTTTTAGTTTGTTCTTTGTGTTCCTCAGCTTTGCCTGCAAAATTATTAGTGGGTTTCCAAAGGTAGGTTTCTCCCAAATTCCCTTAACAAAGTCAAGAAATTTAGGTTCATCAGCCCTTTTATTAAAAAGTTTAAAACTTGATTTACCTTTCATGTCAAGCTCACAGAGGTGAAGTAAGATTAGGGAATGGTCAGAATGGAGAGGAGGGGGCATGTTACAGAAAAGGGCTAGCCATAAGGTGAAGGATTTGGCATTGGCGAAAGCATGGTCTATGAGAGAGTAAGTTCTAGGACCTTCCCTTTTTTGTTATTCCAGGAGAAAGGCATCCCCGTACATTTGATGTTTATGAGGTTTGCTTGTTCAATAGTGTTTTTGAGGGGCATAATCTCAGATAGGGAGAGAGGATTGCCACCTAGTCTTTGAGAGACTACATAACAACAACTGAAATCACCAAGAAAGAACCATGGATGGGTAGATTGACGGAGGGAAAGAATGGTTTTGAATAAAATTT
This sequence comes from Allium sativum, assembly GCA_030737875.1. Lineage (NCBI taxonomy): Eukaryota > Viridiplantae > Streptophyta > Magnoliopsida > Asparagales > Amaryllidaceae > Allium > Allium sativum. The sequence continues at coordinate 747,907,217 of CM060921.1, forward strand.
GTCTAGGAATCAAGGTGTTAGCTGCATATATGAATGTAAGGTAGTAAAAGGACTGGTCATTGAGATTAATAGCATGGTAATGAATATGTTGATCCTAGGAAAGAAGAGGGTTCGGTAGGATTTCAGAAGGGTTGAATAGAATGAAAATTCAACCATAAGGAGCTTCATTCAAGCTGTGGAGTAACCTCCAAGCTGGGTTGATATAATTTGCAGCCCTTAACGTCAGTTCCAGATTGAGCTTGGTCTCAACGATTGCTAGAACACTTAGTTTGTTTTCATTAATCAATAATTTACATTGGTCGAGCTTGGAATCGTGGTGGCAACCTCTAATGTTCCACACACATACGGATTTCACTATTAATTAAACCAGGGGGGTAGAGCACCTCTATATTTCTTACTCCTTAACGAGTACTGGTTCTGAAAAGAATTAGGAGTGTTGAAGTTAGTTTCATTTGTGGTTATGTCAGGTGGAACAGGGGTAAAGGAGTCAAGAGGGGCTCTTTGAAAGCGGAGGGAGGTTTGATATTGGAGTATAAATTAGGTACAGGCAAACGAGATGAAATTAAAGTGATCGAATCTGGTTGCAAAGAGTTCATTGGATCATGGATAGGAGATGGAGACGAGGATTAGGTCATGCATGCAGAATTGCTTGTATAATACTTAATTAATTTTATAATAGTGAGTTAATTTTTATAATAGTTAGTTAATTTTTATAAAATTAGTAAACTTATTAATTTTTTATAATAGTTAGTTAAGTTTTATAATACTTTGCTAATTTTTAATTATTGCTATTAGTATTATAAAATACTTGGTAATATTTATATTTTTATATACTTAGTTAACTTTTATAAATTGAACTTCTTAATTTTTATAAAACTAGTAGACATAGTTAATGTTTCATAATAATTATTTAATTTTATAATACATAGATAATTTTTAATTCTTGCTATTATTATTATAGAATACTTGGTAATATTTTATATTTTTATATACTTAGTTAACTTTTATAAACTACTTCTTCGTTTTTATAAAATTAGTAAACTTAGTTAAATTTTTATACTATTGTAACGACCTGGAAAAAGTCGATCTTGATTATCCGATATACAACACATATCGAACATCAAGAGTCGGAAATACCGGTAGTTAATGAAAGAAATTAGAGGGTGAGAATAGATAAGATAGAAACTTAGAATAGAAGAAGAAGAAGAACACAACATCAGAGTTACACGAACCTCACAGCGGAACGAACAACATATAATAGATAACATATCCTTGAAATATAAATCTGTACTTGAATATACATGTCATTTTCAAAGTACAATACTTAAAACACAGCGGAAATAAACAATAGCTATGTGATCCTGAAGCCTCCTGCTCCAAGCTCTCCAAGTATATCTGTAAAATCCTGACTACTTGACTGCCCATATAAAATTGGGAACCCAAGAGTTTAGGGAAACAAAACAAAATAAACTTCGGGTCAGTCATGGGACTGGTATGAGTAAAACAGTTTAAAATAGTTTGAGCCATTAAACGATATCTCATAAGACTACGCCGTATAACGGAATGAGTTTTACCCATATGAGAATCCAAAATATCTTTATATCAAAAACCTTTTGATATTATAATAATGTCTATCAACCACAATATAATAATCATCTAGCAGAAATGCTTTCATCTCACGTTCTACATATATAGTATACAATCGAAACCGCAAACACGTATTGGGTAATGGATTTCCAACTATGACAAGGTATGGAACCACCTTTCGCTAGTGTACCTCTAGAGAGGAATACACTGGGTTCAACAAGAACATCTTGCAACCTGGCCACACATGACCAACCTCTCATTTCGCTTGAATGTATCGAATGTATGTCACCAACGGTTGGGATCAGTAACCGTTTCCCAAATGGGACAGCGTCAACAATAGATTTTTAGAAGTAAATGAAACTCTAGATCAGGTGATTATACACCCTGATAGGTGCGACCTACATAGCCATGCTGGCTGCCCGATTTTTTTCATTTCCCAGTTGTGAGGCTAGAGGCCATGCTTATCTCTGACAGATCACACATGTATTCGCTTTGAATGTCACATCGTCATACCCGCCAAATCACAAATTGATTTCCCCAAAAATACCACAGGTATACAGCTAAGAGAAACGAATTCCTCTGCCACCAAACGTAAATACGTTTGAAGAGTTCAACTTACGCGATCTATTAAATATACTCTGTCAGACATTCTTCCATACAGGTCGTCCTGGGACTGGACAAACCGAAGGCACTATTCAGTACAACCATCTCAGGGATTGTTATCTAAGATTTATACAACAGCACTTGCACTTACTCCGTCTTCAATTTTCTTTGGCATCTATGATTTGCAACGCTTATGCCATTACAGAGTGGTTCTCTGGATAATAATCCAACCGGTCTCTCCATATTAACAATGTTAAAATGGTCGAAAACTTCGATAGTCAGTGAGTTAACTATCAAAGAAAAACACGTGTGCAAACAACGATATTATTTCCAAATGGAAATTATATCGATCAATCATCATTTAACATTTAACCCTTTTAAATTAATTCACTTATCTCCTGTTTCCATATATTCAACATTTCTTAGTTTCTATTATCAGAAAACATTTCTGATTCTTGTTTGGAAAACATTTCCAAAACTCCTTCGCTGGATTTGAATTGATGTTTAAATCAAACATCGCGATGCTAACTCAAACCATTTACTAAATTCATTTAACCATCATTCACTATCAAACCTTAGCCATTCCTTAGTTAAGAAGGAAGTCAATCAAGTTGGGGTATAATTACCTCTCAGAACTTAACTGAACAACGTTTTAACTTCGGAATAGACAAAGTTTATCTTTTAAACCTTTAACAAACTTCCTTACGTAACTCTCTTTCGAATAAATCTCTACTCGATAACTCCGCCCTTCGAATAACTATATTCGATAATCTCTCTTATGAATAACTAGATTCGAAAACCTTTCTTCGAATAAACTATATTCGATTTACCCTAATCAAGTAACTCTTATCAATTAACTCTATTGGTTTAACTCTTTTTGATTTAACTCTATTCGATTAACTCTTTTCACTTAACTCCTTTCGAATAAACTATATTCGATAACTCCTTTTACTCTATTCAAATAAACTATATTCGATTAACTCCTTCAAATAACTAGACTTGATAACTCCTTTAACTCTATTCGAATAAACTATATTCGATCAACTCTAATTAAATAACTAATATTCAGTTAAATCCTAATTTGATTAACATAACTCTAATCGATTTCTTTAATTCTAATCGATTAACTTTATTGATTAATTCTAACTGGTTAACTCCAACTGATAAACTCTAACTGGTTAATTCTAACTCTAATCGATTTATTCTAACTCTAATCGATTATTTCTAACTCAAGTCGACTTCTCTTATTCGAATAACTCCTATTTGATAACGTTTATTCATTTATAAAGAATTACTTTTAGTAGCGGCTCTTCACTTTATAAATGTTCTCCTTAATAACGTTACTTCCTTATACAAGTGTTGTGTACACATTCTATTCACAACTATCGGTGTTAAAACCAATATCTCTTCTCTATATAAGTTCAGACTTATATATCCCATTTATCGAATGATAAATATTTAATTTAATTTATAAACTGTTATTTATAAATTTATCGTTTCTATTTATCTGTTAAAAACAGATTTCCATTTTCTATTCATCTTTTAAATATTCCTTTGATTAAATTCTATTTATTTATCAAATAAATATTCCTTTGATTTAATCCTATTTATTTACCAAATAAATATTCCTTTTTTTCTTTCTATTCATTTTCTAAATAAATATCTCATTTATAACATTCTATTTATTTTACAAATAAATATTTCCATTTAATCTATTTGTAAATATTTTACAAGTATTTCTCTTTCTATTTGTTTTGCAAATATTTTCCTTTTTATTTGTTTTTACAAATATATTTTCTTTATATTTGTTTTACAAATATATTTCCTTTTCAACTCTTTGATTTTATAATTAACTTCTTTTATAAAATCCTTTTTCCTTTTTATATATAAAATCCATCAATTTTATATAAATAATTTATTTTCAAAATCTACTTTGAAAAACTCCTTTCTATTTGCCAGTATTTCTAATGGTATCTAAAATACCAAAACACGATGATCGATATCATTTAAACACACATAATCATCAATAGATTATATATCACATCATATATTACAATATATGAAAACAGTTAAATAAATGTTGAGGAATCCAGTTGGATTCCTCCAACCTGTTTCCCTGCATCACAGATGTTAAACAATATAATTAATATCGTTTTCCTTTCAATATAAAATATTCTATTAAACAGAATCAATATTTGATTAACGATTTATATATATATATATATATATATATATATATATATATATATATATCGTTATCAATAATTTCAACCAATCAATCATCATTTCAACCAAACAGTTAACACACATCAATCAACAGATAATTATCAGTTCTAAATATACGTTAGAAAAATATAACTATTCAGAGTTGGTGAGTTTTACTCGCTTTGGCAGTTCATCGTTAAAGAACGATAAACTGTTGCTTGATTTGAATCAAACAATTTATTTCGCCATAAATTCAAACGAGCTCCACTCCACTCCAAGTCAGTCCCATTGGGTAGTGTCCGTCCATACGATCCCATTGGATCAGGTTTCGCTCAATTCTGATATCGTATCACGAAGTTATGAATATTATATGTTGTATATACATTTTTATTTAAAATAAAACTTTATTTTAAACACTTGGGCCCTACCACAAATACCTTGGCCTATCTCAAACCCATAAAAGCCCACCCGCTCACAATGCTTCTTCCTCCCATCATGTACTCCCTTACAGCCTCAGACTTCGATCCTTCCTCATCGCACATTCCACTGACTATCAAACCAAAAATCACCATAATTTCTTCTTTCAAATTCCACTTCATTTCACACTCGATCCCTTTAGCTACATCTCGATCTGTTGCTCCACTCACGACATCCCACTGTCGCTTTGCACCACCAAGCACCGGAGCCTCCACTATTGTCACCATCTGTTATACCTTGCTCCCCCGAACTCGTCTATACCCTCGATAGTCCCTTTAAGACCACCATTTCGAAACGTTGGCCAACCCTAGGAATCGACCTGCTGCCCTGAACTCGACATCACCACTGTCGCACTTCATCCCAGACCACCGGAGTCCCTCCTAACAACGTCGAGTTTAACCCCAGGCCACCACGTACTCTCCCACCCACTTGACTGCCCCTCCGACATCACGCTGCCATGGTGGAACCCAAACCTAGCTGACTTGAATAAAATGTTGATCTCGAGAAGTTCCATCGCCCCAAAAATCTGGATGCATAGATTCATATCTCTCGCAATTGCAAGCTTAAAGAAGCTGGTTTCATCAATTTTAGTGGAGTATTGATCTTCATCTAATTTACTGGAAAGATTTGGGAGGTGGCGGCATGTTTATTTGGTTTGCTATAGATGGTGAAAATAGGTCTTAAGGAGGGGAGTTAATGTTTATTTACAGGGAGATATTTTAGATATTTGTGTGAAGATACTTCGAATATAATATCCGATTATAATCACATTCGACATATTAACCTCGTACGTCTTCGTACCAAAATCCTATTTCCACGAAATTTGTTATATTGCTATGCTACACCATCTCAGACTCGATAAAATTGGTTTCGACGAGTTTCGATACTATTTGCAAAAACCCTATTTTACGTGTTATTAAATCGAATAAATATCAGTCGATTTCCAAACACTTCTATTCTTAAATAATGAATATATATTATCGTATATATCTCAATAGAATATCATACAGCTCCAAATTTACTTATCTGGATTTATAACTCGTTATTCCAAATCCAGTATTACATCAATATTCGATTTATATTTAAAAAAAAATCATTTAAAATATAAATAAATCGATATAAATTATAAAGGAATTTCATAGCGACTTTTCTGAAATTTGATTTGGACGTAAATCAAAATCTACCGAACGAAATCCAGATTTTTCTCTTCCATCAGAAATATATACTTCACCAGCTCCGGACGTTTCTTGTTTCATAGAAATCTGGCTTAAAATGAATCCTATACATTCAGTTGATGTTCAAATTGCCAAATTACGAACTGCAGCGCCATTTCAAGTTTGATTTTAATTATAATATAATTATACATTCAAACTTCGTTCAAATAATATATTTGTTATCGTAATTCAACTTTAAACTAAATTATATACTTTGAATTGTCCAGTTCACTCAATATTGTGAATTCCAGTAATTCTGATTATTTCTGAATTAAATATATTATTTAACTATTATTTTAATTAAATATTCAATATTATTTAATTAAACAAACCTTTAAATTACCCATCCATTATTTTAAATAATTAAATTAATTAATTATTCGATCAAAAATACGGGTCATTACAACTATTTAGTTAATTTTAATAATACTTAGTTAATTTTTATAAGTTTATTTAATATTTTTTATAAATCTTAGTTAATTTATTACTATTATAAATCTTATTGTTATTATAATTATAGACGTTTATTTATGTTTTGTATTTTTATGTACTTTGTTAATCCTACATGAATGCCATGTACACGAAGTGTGATGAATATAATTTCTTACAGAAAAATATGCAGAAGCATCATCATCATCGTCATCATTATAAAAGCCCAAGGCATATCTCATTAACAAAAGGGCCATAAGTTGCACAAGAAAAACAAGTAATAAGTTGACATCGCATACAACCAACCAGTCGAAAGAAGTCAAACTAGAAACAGCAACAAATTTCCCTGATTCAAACATCTGAAAATTGGTTTTAGACGTCTGAAATGGATTTTGGCCAATGCCCTGAAACCATTTCAGACGTCTGGAAATGTTCTCGGGCAATTCCTAGGCCTGGTTCAGACATCGGATATTTATTTAAGACGTCTAACCTGCTTTTATATTATTTTCCACATGGACCTTTAACATGGAAATCAACCAAAAAAAATATGAACTTGTTCCATGCACTCATCTTCGCTTTAGAATTCCTATGTTACACCCATACATCAAGGTTGCAACTTCAATGATTCATTTCAATCTACAACTTCAAATGACCAATCGTCTTTGTCTGTACTATGGTGATAAAATTATGTTCAGTTTTGATATATTGTGTCATATATTTCAACAACTCAAGCTTCAAGGTGACAACTGCAAGCAGACAGTTCAACTATTCCAGCACCAAGTTTGCATGATCAAAATAAAAACAAACAAACAATCAAAAATGTCCTTAAGTGGACCACTAGCATTTACCTGTTCCAATTCCATATGAAACATCCAATACTTTCAGCTTTGCCTGGAAAATAATGAAGTTACAAGCTCACTTATAATTCTTGACCAGGTCCTCAACTTCCTGCATTTACGGATGTAGTATAGAGTAAGACTGTATTTACTACCGAGCTCCTTGATTTATCTTCTACCTCTGCTGTACTCTTATCATTATGCCTGCTACTTAAGGCATAATGTTGGTCGTTCCCTTCAAAAATATCTAAGGAAATTAATTAGATAGGTATAAGTAAATAAATAAAATTCATAGTGCCATAGTTAGCTTATAAGATTCATCATTTTATATTAAATGAATGATAGAAGTATACTAAATATAACTTAGATGTATTGACAAAATTAAACAAATCTGGCATCCACCCTTAGTTAAAATCAAAAGCGGTGTTATATGCACAACTGCATTCTAAGCGAACCAGTTTGAAATTTGATTTGAAAAAGGAATATGTTTACTTCATTCCACGGAATGACACGGAGCTACTTCATAACCACTCGGAGGTATACTGCTAAATGAATTTCCTTACAAACTGACAAACTGAATCCAGGTTTAGCTACATGTTAGTTGAAGCCAAAAAATCTACTACTCCTTGCAAACTGACCAAACCAAAATCATCAAAAAAACTAGAGAATGAGAAAAGTAAGCATACCTTATATCTTAAATCAATTGGCGTGCAGAAGTGGCTGAGATATCAAAACTGAATTAATTTAGATTTCCTTAAACAGCTGGTAGGTATAGCACAAATAATGTATACAAAAACAGCCTACCTCGTCTCTTTTGCCAAATACTATAGCAACATTAAAGGTTGGATCAATACAAAGATCGGTCTCTTTCCTAGTGAAAATGAAATCAGAATCTAGTCAATTAATGCATGAACATTTTTGTATCCATAGGAAAATACAAACTAACAAATTCCAAAACTACAAGCCAGTACATATTTGTAATGTTTTGACTTAAAATTAATATGAACAATAGCACAAGACCAAAGAGGAAAAAGGAAACAACACAAACACAGCAAGTAGTATTTGGATCCTATTAATTCTAATTACAACAAATTTATAACTCCCAGCATTTAAGGAATTACAATGAAAGTTCTCTTTCTTCTTGCTATATGAATGATCTAATGGATGTTCTCTTTCTTCTTGATATATGAATTGTCTAACTTGCCCTTGTGTTAAGACTTAAGATCTTCATATTTTAATAGAAATATCCAGTGACATGTAAGTAATCAACCATAATTTTAGTCTGGATGGTCAATCTTCTTAAATTTTAAAAAATTGATAAAGTAGTATTTAGTGCATGTTTCTACCCATAGAGTCCATCACAATTCTCCAAGTCCTAAAAATGCTACCACTCCACAACCAGTATTCTCAACACAAAGCTCAGCTAAAAAATTACAATCAAACAAGATGCACCCCAGGCCATTTCTTTGCTCCATAATGGTTCACGATGTGAACTAACAATCTACAAAAGTATAAATAAGCATCTAGCATTAGACGCAACTAAATACAAGTGTTCATTAAGTAGGCGCTCATGGAAACTGAACATTACACTTTAATATTAAGCATGAACTGCTTTTTGGGAGAATGAGCAACAAAAAAAAAACACAATCAAATATACTACTTTTAATGGTAAAACTAAAAGCTGGGCATCTAATTGGAAGGCCAAAATCACTATAAGGCGCGCTACCATAAGTACTAATCTACCTCAAAACTTACACTTGAAAAGGTCTTGTATGGATCTCAAATAATGACAAAATTGGCCTAAGCCACTGAATTTATAAAGGTAAATATAAATACTGAACAAGAAAACTCACATTCTCTTTATCACATGCAATGATGTCTCCAAATGAAACCTGTTAGTGGGGAACATCGATCAAAAACAATATATTGTGTGCCCATTAAAAAAGGACAAAGTTACTGGTAATCATAACCTGATGACAAACACAATATGTTGGATGACCCAGGAGGTGGCATTAGCTCTTGTTCCTCTCTGTCCCAGTCTCTATGTCAGTATATGTCACTATGTGTATTTGACGCATAACATATCCACTAAAAAATATATTTATTAAAAGCTAAGTCAATATAAAGAAAAGATTTCAAATAACCCTCATTGCAATGACATCAATCGTGTCTCCTGACTATCAAAACACTAATATATTCAATTAGACATATGTACGTGAAATCCAAAACAGTAATAACGGTACAAAACTGAAGAAGGATCGCACACAAGAAGGATCAGTAGTGATACTAGGAATTGGTAGATACCAGCTTAGCAGTAATGGTATGCCCTCCATTTCAGGCATTGGTTGATACACACCACTGCATCTTTCTTTTTGTAATTGATTTGGGAATTACATGCAGCATGCAACGCTAGGAATTCAGTCATGTATTGTGCCTTTTGAAAATCAAGCAATCCTCTATTAATCTTCGAAGATTGAAGGGAAGACCGATCGCTGTTTCATATAACTAAATGAAATGCTTCCATGTCAGTCACTGGCAAGGCATCGCAAAAGGCAGGAGCTGTATCAGCTGGCACAGGCGATTATTAATCCATCGTCGATTGGTTTATTATGGCTGTAACATATGATATTATGGCTGTCAAAATGTTCATAAAGAAATATATTACCAAAGGATAAAATGAGCTACCGGTAAACACGAATTGCTAAATTTATATGATAAACTACAATTATAATTGTAATTACCATTGATGATGCAGAATAGAGTGATGCAGAAGACTGGCTTCAACTCCTGCAGTCCTAATATATTTGCAGTTTTTCTTTATGTACTTGTGCTTTTTTTTTGTAAATATGACACAAATTTTTTTTACTTAGAAGAATAATACTGGTTATATTGAATGAATAGTGTTATATTATGTCAAAATACTATGTATCACTTTAATACTGATATATCATTGTGAACAGTTGCATAAAATTTGACATTGCTAATATTCAATCGATTTAACTGTTGAAACTAAGTTGCACTGAGTTAGTACACTAATCAGGTAAGTCATGAATTATAGATATAGATATCCACATCTAGTGTGTAAACTAAGTTTTGTTTACAATTAAAAAAAACAAAAGAAAAAATAAATAAACCACATAACCTTTGAACTAAGTAAACTAAGTAATGCATTTTAACACCTACCTACTGTTTTATTAGCAAATACGATGTTTATTACCCATAACCATCCATTAGTAAAGGAATAAAAAGTAGAAGGCCTACAATTGTTTTAAGGTTACCGTGACATGGCTGAATATATTTACTCACAAAAATGTTTTGTGATATTTATTAGCAACACCTTAACAGGGCCATAAGCACCATTCAACAACAAGAAGTGTTTTATGATATTTATTGGCAGCACCTTAATAGGAATGTTTCTAGAAGCAATCTTTCGACCAGCAGTTTGTGTAAAATTAAACTCAAATTCAGTTTTCCCAAAGAATTACAGAACAACTAAGGAAGAAATGAATTTGGTGACTAATAAATTTATTTCATTATTGAACCTAGTAGATAAGCATAAAACAATACTCGAGCAGAGATAGAAAACATAACCGTAATTTGCATGCCAACCATCACAAGAATTAACTTCAGTCAAAATCGCATAACTAGAAACAAATATCAGACCAGGGAACTCAGACCTGGGAAATAATTTCATGCATCATTGGATTTGATCTTATGGACTCCAACTTTATTCACCAAATTTCAAAAACAATCTTACTTCTGAACTTTCTCGAGTGATGCTTGAAACTATTGGATACGTGTTTAAAACCCTCTTTAACGAGTAATGCTTGAAACAATAAATAACTTGTGAACTTTCTAAACTCTAGTTACTATTGGATGTCAAAAAATTTATTATCTTACTTTTGTTCCACCGAAAAAAGAACCATTAGTTAACTAGAGAGATTCTGGGACTTTGTATACTAAGAGTGCATGTTAGTGGTCTAATAGTCAAACATACGCATATACATCTCTGCACAAATAAGTAAAAAAGGGTTTTTTGGTTGCTAGATATAATTGATATAATGATGTCTCTAGTATTTCAGAGGGTGGTCCTTGTTTTATTAGCAAAAGATTAATAATACGAAGAGACTTACACCATGGATGAGCTCGGACAGAGATCTTCTCACTTCGTTGCCTATGTGGATTAAACTCCTAAGTCTGACTTCCCAATTATGGGGTGCCAAGGCAATCCCAAAATCGTAGACTACCGGCGCACAAAATTAAAATGAAATCCAGATTTAATTTCGTCCTCGGAATCAAGTTCGAGATTGTTTCTGTTGTTGAATTGATGATGAAGGTATACCCTAATTGGAAAGAGCGAAACCCGCGATTAGCTTATTAGAAACAAATGGTCAAAGCAAATAAATTGGAATATGAATTTTAGGGTTTTCATGGGGAAGCGATGGGAAAGTAAATTAGGTGAAGTGGGAGAAATAGAAGAAGTGAGGGAAATAGAAAAAGGAAACAGGGAAAGAGCGTGTAGTGACCCGAAAATCCGGTCCAATTTTAGCTGACTAAATAACACAAGTCCAACCCCAAATTGTACTGGAAATTCAAGAAACTAATAGAAAGAAGATAGAGGGTGAGAATAGATAAGGTAGAACTATTAGAATAGAAGAAGAAGAAGGTCATCATCATCAGAGTAACATGAATCTCACAGCGGGACGAATAAAATATAACATGACTTTTGAAATACAAAGTTATAACTGTTTATACATACCATTTTCAGAGTACAACATATAACATCACAGCGGAATAAATAATAGCTATCGACTGCTGAAGCCTCCTGCTCCAAGCTCTCCAAGTGCATCTGTAAATCCCGACTACTTGACTGCCCGTACAAATTTAGGCACCCAAGAGTTTAGGGAAGACAAAACAAATAAACTCCGGGTCAGTCATGTGACTGGTGTGAGTAAACTCAAATCATTTAAACAGGTATATGATATCTCATAAGACCACGCCGTGAATACGGAACGGGTTTTTCCCTTATGAGAATCCAAACATCTTTGAAAAGCAATATCATTCTGATATTATGATAATGTCTAAATACAATTAGATATCAGTCTAGTAGAAACGCTTGCATCTCACGTTCTACATATATAGTATACAATCAAAACCGCAGGTGCGTATTGGATGATTCGGTTTCCAACTATGACAAGGTATGGAACCACCTTCCGATGAGTGTACTCTAGGAACGATACACTGGAGTTCAACAAGAACATCTTGCAACTCAGCCACACATGACCGACCACTCATTTCGCTTGAGTGTATCGAATGTACATCACCAACGGTTGGGATCAGCAACCGTTTCCCGTATATATATGGGACAACATTGATAGATTAAAGGAAGCAAATGAATATTCTCTAGATAGGTGATTATACACCCTACTTCGGTGCGACCGACTTAGCCATGCTGCCTGCCCGATTTTTGTCATTTACCGGATGTGAGGCTAGAAGCTATGCTTACTTTCCATTCATTTAATACACAATCACTTTGAATGCCACATTATCAGATCCGTAAATCATTAGTTGGTTTATACAAATACCCTGGATGTTATGCTAAGGGATAAATCCGTTGCAACCATATATATTTATACAGACCAGCCCATTCGATCATTGGAAATACTTTGTCAGACATTCGTCCATTTACGTTCGTTCTGGGACTGAACGAAACCGAAGGCACTATTCTGTAAACAGGATAGCCCTTGCATAACTCCGTCTTCAATTTCCTTTGGCATATATGATTCGCAACGCTTATGCCAATACAGAGTGGTTCTTTGGATAATAATCCAACCGGTCTCTCCATATTAACAACGTTAAAATGGTCAAAACATTGATAGTCTGTGATTTAACTATCAAAGAAATACTCATGTGCAAACAACGATATTATTTCCAAACGGAAATTATATCAACCAATCATCATTTAACATTTATCTCTTTAGTTCATTAATTTACTTATCTCCTGTTTCCCTATATTCTAAATTTCTTATTTTCTAATTTTAGAAAATATACTTTATTAACAATGGAAAACATTCCATTTCCTTGTTTTCTATATTAGAAAACATTTCTGATTTCTTATTTGGAAAACATTTCCAAAGTTCCTTCATTGGATTTAAACAGATGTTTAAATAAAACATCGCTATGCCAACTCAAACTATTTACTGAATTCACTTAACCATCATTCACTATCAAACCTTACCATTCCTTAGTTAAGAAGGAAGTCAATCAAGTTGGGGTATAATTACCTCTCAGACCTTAACTGAACAACGTTATAACTTCGAAATAGTAACCGTTTATCTTTTAAACCTTTAACAACTTCTTTACGTAACTCTCGGATTCAATTTACGAATCCACTTCTTTATTGAAAACATTGATTATAATGATAACGTTATAATCCTTACTTTCGATATATCTAACTTCAATTTTAACCTTTATTCTTTAAATCGAATAATTAAACCTAACCCTAATTTATTAGTGTATGCTTTTGATTTAAAAACCGGAAAGTAAATATTACTTTCCCGAATTCGATATAATTGAATTCGACGTAAAATTCTCTTTCGAGTAATCTCTATTTGATTAGCTCTTCTTCGAATATCCTATATTCGATTATCTCTCTCTTCGAATAGCTTATATTCGAAATCTCTCTTTTTCGAATAAACTATATTCGGTCTCTTTCTTTCGAATATGCTATATTCGATAATCTCCTTCGATTAACTAATCGATAACTCCTTTTGATTAAACTATAATCGATAACTCCTTTCGATTAAACTAAAATCGATCATTCCTTTCTTTTAGCCCTATTCGAATAAACTATATTCGACTAACTCTATTTAACTCCGTTCAACTCTATTCGAATAACTAATGTTCGACTAACTCCTTTGGATTAACTCATCTTGACTAACTTAACTTAATTAACTCAACTCGATAACTTAACTCGATTATCTTAACTCCATTATCTTAACTCGATAATTTAACTCGATTATCTTAACTCGATAATTTAACTCGATTATCTTAACTCCATTACTTAACTCGATTATCTTAACTCCTATCGAATAACTAATATTCGATTAACTCCATTCGCTTGACTCTAGATCGCAGCGATCAAAATGGTTACGCCTGATTCCCTCAGGAAACATCCGACCGCCTTAGGCTATCTGCAGCCCTGCGAATTACGCTAGCAGTCGTGCTAAATGGCATATTATTTGGATTAACTCTATTGGTTTAACTCTAACTGATTTATTCTAATTGGTTAACTCTAACTGATTAACTCTAACTAGTTAACTCAAATTGATTTACTCTATTTGACTAACCCGACTCGACTAACCCCTTTCGAATAACATATTCGATTAACTAACTTCGAATACCATATTTGATTTACTAACTTCAAATACCATATTCGATTTACTAACTTCGAATACCATATTCGATTAACTAACATCGAATACCATATTCGATTAACTAACATCGAATACCATATTCGATTAACTAAATCTTCGACTAACTAAGAGTCGATTAACTTACTTCGACTAATTCGATTAACTTTTATTTGATTATCTTTAATCGATTAACTTTATTTGATTATCTCTAATTGAATAACTAATATTCAATTAACTCTTTTCAAATAACTAAATTCGATTAGCTCCTTCGAATACTAAATTCGATTTAACTCTATTCGATTATCTCTTTTATATCTCGTCAATTTCTTTTTTTATAACGTTTATTTTCCGTTATAACTATCCCCTTTTTTATAACTTCTAATTACCGTTACAAATATTTCCTATTTATAACTTCTATTTACCGTTACAAATATTTCCTATTTATAACTTCTAATTACCGTTACAAATATTTCCTATTTATAATTTCTAATTACCGTTACAAATATTTCCTATTTATAATTTCTAATTACCGTTACAAATATTTCCTATTTATAATTTCTTATTTATCTTCTAAATAAATATTCCTTTCTCAATTCTATTTATTTTATCAACATTTTTTTACCTTTTATAAAACTCTATTCGTTTTATAAATACTCTATTTTTAAATTGTTTCCTTTTATAAAATCGGTTGATTTTATAAAATTCCTTTATTTCAATATACATTGAAATATTCCTTTTTACAACTCAGGGTTTCTTATGATATTCAAAATATCAAACAACGATGATCAATATCCTTCTAACATCCATAATCAATAACATATTATAAATCACAACATATATCACAATATATGAAAACAGTAAAATAATTGTTGAGGAACCCAGTCGGATTCCTCCAACCTGTATCCCTGTATTCACAGATGTTAAACAAATAATATTATTCAACTGATAATTTCTATAATAGTAAATGATGACTCTTTAATATCAACCGGATTATTTAACCCTAACAACCATTCATACAATGAACATATAAACATTCAGCACACGCAAACACTTAGCGCTTATAGCACACACACATAAAACCCAACTTATATAAAATATAAGTGGTTAAATTGAGTGAGTTAACTCACTTTGATTTCGTTGATCGGTTGGTTCTCATGTCGTTTGTATTGTTCGACTCCCTTTTGTTTACTTTGATTTTCTCTATCCCAGCTTCGATAGTCCTGCGTCACGGTTTCAACAGTGTTGCCTTCTTGTTTAAACCGAATCCATGTCTTCAGTATTACACCACGCACAGTTACTTTTTGCTTCTAGCATTCACTTTCCATTTTTCCCGTTTTGAACTCACGGCTAAAATCCAACAGACTTCGACTCCGAACCCTCACCACCGCAACCAATCTCCTCCCCCGGAATCTGATCGGAGTCCGACCATCGATGCACGCCACTGCCTTCTGCCACCCTCGCCTGCAATCCCGTACAGCTCGATAACCTCACCCGCCTTCATTCCTCCCATCACCGAAATAACCAACTCGCTCTCACCATTTCAGTTGCGTCGAACCACCCCTGCTCAGCCCTAAATTCCCTTTTCTCCCTTCATAGATACAGACCATCGCAATATTTCCCAGAAAAACATCCCAAACTTGTTCGGCCATCGCACCACTTCCCGGCCACTTGATCATCATCTGAACCCATCATGGCCATCGCCTCCACGTCCGCAACTTCTACCTGGAACCCTGTTAAACTCGAACCCTTCCTCGCTCTAGAAAATGAACACAAAGTCGGCGCCTCTATGGTTCCATTTCCGGCGATAGGCTCAGTAAAAACCCATCTCTACTGTATAGGTGTTAGAGCTCCTCTCGATCTCTCAATTGCTGTTGCAAGATTATTGGATTGAAGAGCAAAATTAAGGAAAAAGACAGAAGAAGTTTGGAGCTCTCGTTCGTTCGCTCCTTGCTGGTGGCGGCTCTAATTTGACCACAAACGAAATGAATTTAGGTTTGTTGACTTGTTGATAAGGGATGTATATATATACAAAGGACTTTACTTTGGTCTAAAGTATTGAAGTTACTTTGCTGTTACGATTTGATTACACAGGGTAGGCTTGCAGCGATCTGTGGAAGGGATGGGCTAAAGATTTCTTCCACTCGAATGACAGGCTACCATTCTTACTACGTGGCTAAGCAAACTTCAGAACAAAGAAAGCCAGACAAATAATAAAATAAAACTATGTGCGTCTTACTGTCCTTTTGAGCCTTGTACTAGTAGTCGAATTGTCACTTCTTACTTCTGCTTTGATCTTGAGGGCTATGATGTTGAAGTATCATAAAATAGGTCGGCAGAAAATAAAATATACAATTTTACTTCTTATATACACGAATGACTTTGTGGAATCCCAACGTCCACTATAAACGAGTCCCCCTTATGTGTATTAGTTTATATTTATTAAGTAATACCATCATACTTAAATATATAAATATATATATACCTATGAGTTGTTGCATGGATATGTGTTACTGCAAAGTGAAGATTTACAAACCGCTATAGACATAAATAACCATGCCGTTGTGACGAGTGAGGTATCACGATCCCAAAAATATAATAATACCGGTAGTTCAACTCATATTATGAAACCCCGAAATAGCTGATTAAGGGTGCAAAATACTCCAAATAAAAAGTTGTTTATTTAATTAATTAAAAATTTCTATAAAATTCTAAAAATTAAATTATCACTATTTCCCAAAAGAACCTTGTCTAAATTCACAATCGATATTCAAATATTCTTAAATAACCGTTATGGCCACGAACGAATATACCGCTGTTTTTCTGAATATTTTATTTGGACGTAACTTACAATCTACACAACGAAATCTCGATTTTTCTCTTCCACTATAAATATATACTTCACCAGCTCCTAACATTTCTTGTTTCACAGAAATCCGACTTAACACGGCTTCTGTATATTCAGTTGAAGTTCGAATTGCCAAATAGCGAACTGCAGCGCTATTTCGAGCTCGGTTTTAATTATAATATAATTATACGTTCTAACGCCGTCGATTAAATAATATATTCATTATTTAAATAATTAAATAAGTTAATTATTACACCGTCAAATATCCGGGTCATTACATTCATCCCCACTTAAAATAATTTCGTCCTCGAAATTGCTAAGGTAGAGGACGACCCTATCTATTTGAAATTTCTAAGATTTGTTTACCCCTTATTTCTGCTTTCAACTGAACCAATTAATATTGACTAAAATATTAATTCCTTCCGACTAATCTAAATTTTCAAAAATTCGAAAATTTTCTAACGCTTAAATTTTTCGGAAAATTTCGCCATAACCTCCTTTGTACAGCCCTATCGGTAAAACTCCAACTCGCCTCTCTAGGCCTTCTCCAACCCAAAAGAATATCAAAACGCCAAGCGGCTTGCCAAATCGGCTCATAAATTCCAACTTATATGAAATATAAACTTGTACCTTTTTGCTGACCATATCATTATACCATTCCCATTGGTTATCAACTTTGCATATACCATGCCATTCCAATCAAACTCCAATCAGTTTAATCTCATCTAAATCATTTGGTTATATCCAAGCCAAATTCCACTTCAAGTTCCATTCTTGATTCTTAATTCTTATATCGTAAATCAACTTACTCGATATCTTTCCAATATAATTCCATATTATATTTAACCTTGCCTAAGTTTGATTCAAATTAATTTATTCACTTTCAATATTTTAATCTATTTAACTTCATAAGTTAAATTCAAATTCCAGAATTTAAATTCCTGGGCTCATTTCAAATCAATTTGAAATCATAATACCAATTCAAAACCTTAGAATTTATAAACACTTGTTTTCCTTAAACAATTCAAAAACACAACCTTTGGTAGTAATCCGTCACTTAGAACTTGAAAATGAACACTAATGATGTGGCCACACTCATCAGGGTTATTTCCCAGTTTATCGAAGTGAGTTCAATACTATAACACTTCCAATTTGAAAACATTTTCAAAATCTCCCAGGAACTTAAAATTCTCTTATTTTAATTCCTAATCCTGATTTAATTTCAGATTTAATTCATCTTATTTCATATACTTTACTTATATGAATTCTGATTAGTTATCTATAACCATTTCGCCTTTTTATAATCTCATCTGATTATAATAACAACCAACACAACCAATTATACTATGTTAATGTCAAAACATATCATGTTGGTTCATCGTATTCGAGTGTTTAGAAACCCCTGTCGATATTGTGGTGCCCCACCATCGACCAGAATTCATAAGCCACTCAACCAATAAAGCTCCACAATATAAAACAATTTTTTATATCAAATAACAAATACGTTCACTCGTATATACACTCAATCTCAGTCTAGGATATTACTAATCCCATCTCTACTGAGTTACGCCACAGAGCCAAGGTAATTCGCTTAACTTAAGCTCTGATACCAACTGTAGTGACCCGAAAATCCGGTCCAATTTTAGCTGACTAAATAACACAAGTCCAACCCCAAATTGTACTGGAAATTCAAGAAACTAATAGAAAGAAGATAGAGGGTGAGAATAGATAAGGTAGAACTATTAGAATAGAAGAAGAAGAAGGTCATCATCATCAGAGTAACATGAATCTCACAGCGGGACGAATAAAATATAACATGACTTTTGAAATACAAAGTTATAACTGTTTATACATACCATTTTCAGAGTACAACATATAACATCACAGCGGAATAAATAATAGCTATCGACTGCTGAAGCCTCCTGCTCCAAGCTCTCCAAGTGCATCTGTAAATCCCGACTACTTGACTGCCCGTACAAATTTAGGCACCCAAGAGTTTAGGGAAGACAAAACAAATAAACTCCGGGTCAGTCATGTGACTGGTGTGAGTAAACTCAAATCATTTAAACAGGTATATGATATCTCATAAGACCACGCCGTGAATACGGAACGGGTTTTTCCCTTATGAGAATCCAAACATCTTTGAAAAGCAATATCATTCTGATATTATGATAATGTCTAAATACAATTAGATATCAGTCTAGTAGAAATGCTTGCATCTCACGTTCTACATATATAGTATACAATCAAAACTGCAGGTGCGTATTGGATGATTGGGTTTCCAACTATGACAAGGTATGGAACCACCTTCCGATCAGTGTACTCTAGGAACGATACACTGGAGTTCAACAAGAACATCTTGCAACTCAGCCACACATGACTGACCACTCATTTCGCTTGAGTGTATCGAATGTACATCACCAACGGTTGGGATCAGCAACCGTTTCCCGTATATATATGGGACAACATTGATAGATTAAAGGAAGCAAATGAATATTCTCTAGATAGGTGATTATACACCCTACTTCGGTGCGACCGACTTAGCCATGCTGCCTGCCCGATTTTTGTCATTTACCGGATGTGAGGCTAGAAGCTATGCTTACTTTCCATTCATTTAATACACAATCACTTTGAATGCCACATTATCAGATCCGTAAATCATTAGTTGGTTTATACAAATACCCTGGATGTTATGCTAAGGGATAAATCCGTTGCAACCATATATATTTATACAGACCAACCCATTCGATCATTGGAAATACTTTGTCAGACATTCGTCCATTTACGTTCGTTCTGGGACTGAACGAAACCGAAGGCACTATTCTGTAAACAGGATAGCCCTTGCATAACTCCGTCTTCAATTTCCTTTGGCATATATGATTCGCAACGCTTATGCCAATACAGAGTGGTTCTTTGGATAATAATCCAACCGGTCTCTCCATATTAACAACGTTAAAATGGTCAAAACATTGATAGTCTGTGATTTAACTATCAAAGAAAAACTCATGTGCAAACAACGATATTATTTCCAAACGGAAATTATATCAACCAATCATCATTTAACATTTATCTCTTTAGTTCATTAATTTACTTATCTCCTGTTTCCCTATATTCTAAATTTCTTATTTTCTAATTTTAGAAAATATACTTTATTAACAATGGAAAACATTCCATTTCCTTGTTTTCTATATTAGAAAACATTTCTGATTTCTTATTTGGAAAACATTTCCAAAGTTCCTTCATTGGATTTAAACAGATGTTTAAATAAAACATCGCTATGCCAACTTAAACTATTTACTGAATTCACTTAACCATCATTCACTATCAAACCTTACCATTCCTTAGTTAAGAAGGAAGTCAATCAAGTTGGGGTATAATTACCTCTCAGACCTTAACTGAACAACGTTATAACTTCGAAATAGTAACCGTTTATCTTTTAAACCTTTAACAACTTCTTTACGTAACTCTCGGATTCAATTTACGAATCCACTTCTTTATTGAAAACATTGATTATAATGATAACGTTATAATCCTTACTTTCGATATATCTAACTTCAATTTTAACCTTTATTCTTTAAATCGAATAATTAAACCTAACCCTAATTTATTAGTGTATGCTTTTGATTTAAAAACCGGAAAGTAAATATTACTTTCCCGAATTCGATATAATTGAATTCGACGTAAAATTCTCTTTCGAGTAATCTCTATTTGATTAGCTCTTCTTCGAATATCCTATATTCGATTATCTCTCTCTTCGAATAGCTTATATTCGAAATCTCTCTTTTTCGAATAAACTATATTCGGTCTCTTTCTTTCGAATATGCTATATTCGATAATCTCCTTCGATTAACTAATCGATAACTCCTTTTGATTAAACTATAATCGATAACTCCTTTCGATTAAACTAAAATCGATCATTCCTTTCTTTTAGCCCTATTCGAATAAACTATATTCGACTAACTCTATTTAACTCCGTTCAACTCTATTCGAATAACTAATGTTCGACTAACTCCTTTGGATTAACTCATCTTGACTAACTTAACTTAATTAACTCAACTCGATAACTTAACTCGATTATCTTAACTCCATTATCTTAACTCGATAATTTAACTCGATTATCTTAACTCGATAATTTAACTCGATTATCTTAACTCCATTACTTAACTCGATTATCTTAACTCCTATCGAATAACTAATATTCGATTAACTCCATTCGCTTGACTCTAGATCGCAGCGATCAAAATGGTTACGCCTGATTCCCTCAGGAAACATCCGACCGCCTTAGGCTATCTGCAGCCCTGCGAATTACGCTAGCAGTCGTGCTAAATGGCATATTATTTGGATTAACTCTAACTGATTAACTCTATTGGTTTAACTCTAACTGATTTATTCTAATTGGTTAACTCTAACTGATTAACTCTAACTAGTTAACTCAAATTGATTTACTCTATTTGACTAACCCGACTCGACTAACCCCTTTCGAATAACATATTCGATTAACTAACTTCGAATACCATATTTGATTTACTAACTTCAAATACCATATTCGATTTACTAACTTCGAATACCATATTCGATTAACTAACATCGAATA
The DNA here is from genome assembly GCA_030737875.1 of Allium sativum. Taxonomy (NCBI): domain Eukaryota; kingdom Viridiplantae; phylum Streptophyta; class Magnoliopsida; order Asparagales; family Amaryllidaceae; genus Allium; species Allium sativum. The sequence continues at coordinate 747,929,422 of CM060921.1, forward strand.
CCATATTCGATTAACTAACATCGAATACCATATTCGATTAACTAAATCTTCGACTAACTAAGAGTCGATTAACTTACTTCGACTAATTCGATTAACTTTTATTTGATTATCTTTAATCGATTAACTTTATTTGATTATCTCTAATTGAATAACTAATATTCAATTAACTCTTTTCAAATAACTAAATTCGATTAGCTCCTTCGAATACTAAATTCGATTTAACTCTATTCGATTATCTCTTTTATATCTCGTCAATTTCTTTTTTTATAACGTTTATTTTCCGTTACAACTATCCCCTTTTTTATAACTTCTAATTACCGTTACAAATATTTCCTATTTATAACTTCTATTTACCGTTACAAATATTTCCTATTTATAACTTCTAATTACCGTTACAAATATTTCCTATTTATAATTTCTAATTACCGTTACAAATATTTCCTATTTATAATTTCTAATTACCGTTACAAATATTTCCTATTTATAATTTCTTATTTATCTTCTAAATAAATATTCCTTTCTCAATTCTATTTATTTTATCAACATTTTTTTACCTTTTATAAAACTCTATTCGTTTTATAAATACTCTATTTTTAAATTGTTTCCTTTTATAAAATCGGTTGATTTTATAAAATTCCTTTATTTCAATATACATTGAAATATTCCTTTTTACAACTCAGGGTTTCTTATGATATTCAAAATATCAAACAACGATGATCAATATCGTTCTAACATCCATAATCAATAACATATTATAAATCACAACATATATCACAATATATGAAAACAGTAAAATAATTGTTGAGGAACCCGGTCGGATTCCTCCAACCTGTATCCCTGTATTCACAGATGTTAAACAAATAATATTATTCAACTGATAATTTCTATAATAGTAAATGATGACTCTTTAATATCAACCGGATTATTTAACCCTAACAACCATTCATACAATGAACATATAAACATTCAGCACACGCAAACACTTAGCGCTTATAGCACACACACATAAAACCCAACTTATATAAAATATAAGTGGTTAAATTGAGTGAGTTAACTCACTTTGATTTCGTTGATCGGTTGGTTCTCATGTCGTTTGTATTGTTCGACTCCCTTTTGTTTACTTTGATTTTCTCTATCCCAGCTTCGATAGTCCTGCGTCACGGTTTCAACAGTGTTGCCTTCTTGTTTAAACCGAATCCATGTCTTCAGTATTACACCACGCACAGTTACTTTTTGCTTCTAGCATTCACTTTCCATTTTTCCCGTTTTGAACTCACGGCTAAAATCCAACAGACTTCGACTCCGAACCCTCACCACCGCAACCAATCTCCTCCCCCGGAATCTGATCGGAGTCCGACCATCGATGCACGCCACTGCCTTCTGCCACCCTCGCCTGCAATCCCGTACAGCTCGATAACCTCACCCGCCTTCATTCCTCCCATCACCGAAATAACCAACTCGCTCTCACCATTTCAGTTGCGTCGAACCACCCCTGCTCAGCCCTAAATTCCCTTTTCTCCCTTCATAGATACAGACCATCGCAATATTTCCCAGAAAAACATCCCAAACTTGTTCGGCCATCGCACCACTTCCCGGCCACTTGAGCATCATCTGAACCCATCATGGCCATCGCCTCCACGTCCGCAACTTCTACCTGGAACCCTGTTAAACTCGAACCCTTCCTCGCTCTAGAAAATGAACACAAAGTCGGCGCCTCTATGGTTCCATTTCCGGCGATAGGCTCAGTAAAAACCCATCTCTACTGTATAGGTGTTAGAGCTCCTCTCGATCTCTCAATTGCTGTTGGAAGATTATTGGATTGAAGAGCAAAATTAAGGAAAAAGACAGAAGAAGTTTGGAGCTCTCGTTCGTTCGCTCCTTGCTGGTGGCGGCTCTAATTTGACCACAAACGAAATGAATTTAGGTTTGTTGACTTGTTGATAAGGGATGTATATATATACAAAGGACTTTACTTTGGTCTAAAGTATTGAAGTTACTTTGCTGTTACGATTTGATTACACAGGGTAGGCTTGCAGCGATCTGTGGAAGGGATGGGCTAATGATTTCTTCCACTCGAATGACAGGCTACCATTCTTACTACGTGGCTAAGCAAACTTCAGAACAAAGAAAGCCAGACAAATAATAAAATAAAACTATGTGCGTCTTACTGTCCTTTTGAGCCTTGTACTAGTAGTCGAATTGTCACTTCTTACTTCTGCTTTGATCTTGAGGGCTATGATGTTGAAGTATCATAAAATAGGTCGGCAGAAAATAAAATATACAATTTTACTTCTTATATACACGAATGACTTTGTGGAATCCCAACGTCCACTATAAACGAGTCCCCCTTATGTGTATTAGTTTATATTTATTAAGTAATACCATCATACTTAAATATATAAATATATATATATACCTATGAGTTGTTGCATGGATATGTGTTACTGCAAAGTGAAGATTTACAAACCGCTATAGACATAAATAACCATGCCTTTGTGACGAGTGAGGTATCACGATCCCAAAAATATAATAATACCGGTAGTTCAACTCATATTGTGAAACCCCGAAATCGCTGATTAAGGGTGCAAAATACTCCAAATAAAAAGTTGTTTATTTAATTAATTAAATTTTTTTATAAAATTCTAAAAATTAAATTATCACTATTTCCCAAAAGAACCTTGTCTAAATTCACAATCGATATTCAAATATTCTTAAATAACCGTTATGGCCACGAACGAATATACCGCTGTTTTTCTGAATATTTAATTTGGACGTAACTTACAATCTACACAACGAAATCTCGATTTTTCTCTTCCACTATAAATATATACTTCACCAGCTCCTAACGTTTCTTGTTTCATAGAAATCCGACTTAACACGGCTTCTGTATATTCAGTTGAAGTTCGAATTGCCAAATAGCGAACTGCAGCGCTATTTCGAGCTCGGTTTTAATTATAATATAATTATACGTTCTAACGCCGTCGATTAAATAATATATTCATTATTTAAATAATTAAATAAGTTAATTATTACACCGTCAAATATCCGGGTCATTATAGAGCGCGACCTGTGAATTTTATTGAAAGACCGCCAATTATTTTTGGGGGTGTTAATTATATAACGTTTTGCTATGTTGTTTTAGATCTTTTTACTAACAAATAAGGTTCAACAACAGCATTCAACGTAAAACGCAGTATTTTAGTACTGTTGATAAGCACTTTTCTTGTAGTGAATTTCAAAGATTTCAAAATACTGTGCACGATTTCAAAAATCTCCCACTCTGACCGAACACGCCATGTTGCGTTTCTTTCCTGTTGTTGGCCTTCCTTCATTGTATAATAAAAAGGGGTGTATCCACTTCCTTTCACTTAGAACCAAGACTAGTGCCTTTCTCTTCTTTTTTAACAACCGATGGTTAATTTTTCCCCAAATCAAACTCCTTTGGTCAATCGCGCTTGGCGTCGCAATCATCATCGAAGGCGCCACTTCATTCTCATGCTCTAGCCTCACAGAAGCCATCTCCTTATTCCTACCTAAAATCTGAAGCCACGCATATAAAAAGGGGAGCGCGTTGAAGGAGCTACAAGGCCCACTAGCCACAATCGTCATTGGAACGCTCCGAGTCACTACTATCCATGTTACTGTTGAATCTGAAATTTTACTTCTCCCTAAAAATAGAGCAGCAGATCTAATTTTTTACACTGTCAGCTATACAAAGATTATAAACAGTGCATAGAGATTTTCGAAATCTCTCTCTGACAATTTCAAAGATTTCAAAATACTGTGCACAATTTCAAAAAATCTCCTTCTCTGACCGAACACGCCACGTTGTGTTTCTTTCCTGCTGTTGTTCTTCCTTCATTGTATAATAAAAAGGGGTGTATCCACTTCCTTTCACTCAAAACCAAAACTAGTTCCTTCCTCTTCTTTTTTAACAACTGATAGTTAATTTTTCCCCAAATTAAACTCCTTCGGTCAATCGCGCTTGGCGTCGAAACCATCATCGAATGCGCCACTTCATTCTCTTTCTCTAGCCTCGCGGAAGTCATCTCCTTCTCCCCACCTAAAATCTAAAGCCACGCGTATAAAAAGGGGAGCGTGTTGAAGGAGCTGCAAGGCCCACTTGCCACCACCATCGTTGGAACGCCCCGAGTCACCACCAGCTGCCTGGCAAACCTCCGCCGAAGCCCTCGATCCACGCGTAACTGAGACCCGTGGCTACTTCACAACCCTTGAGCCATGGAATCGACCATCTCCACTCCTTGTTCGCGAGATCCATTCCCCACTGGATCGACAGTAAGAACCATCAGAGTAGCCGTGTCCTGTTTCCTTTTGCACCTAGAATGCATGCCTCTAAGTAAGCCTCACTGCCACTCCTTTTGACCAAAGTCTTTCCTTCTTGAACCAAGTCCAGGATGTTTTAGACAAAGAAAAAAACGAGAAGAAGTTGCACCATCATAGTGATCCATTGTTGTTCCACCAAACGGGTACAAGTTCAGTTACCTCCAAAACTCATTGATGGAAGGACTTGAGTCATCTGCAGTGAGCACTCAAAGTGCTCGAGTGAATGCCTGGAAGGCAACTAGTGGGTTTGGGCATGCAATTTGGTATTTGAGTTAACTTTTTGCTTCTTGGTCTGTCAAAATCCAGGTTAAAACCTTGGTATATTCTTAAACCTCAATTGTTTATTAATTAAATTATTATAAATGGAACATATGAATATAATACGGTTGGGTTGGATTTGGTTAGGATTCGCCATGGACAAAGGTCGAGTTGCAATAATATTTACCATTTTGGGAAATTTCAAAATTTTATTTATATACATACGTACACGTATGTATGTATATAAATAATTTAGATGCGAATTCATCACTTTAGATGTCGAGTTGCTTCGATTCTGCAACAGTCATAATCGTCTTCTTCGCCTCAAAAAGGTGAGTTATTCTCACTCACAGACTAGATGATTATTAAGTGAATAAAACACTCGAAATGTTGAATGAAATGTTAGTGTACTTTATACTTGGTTGCCTTGTGATTGTGCAGGTGCGACCCACACTGTTATTTCATATGACACATATGGATGTATGCTTGACGTTGACGTCAAAAGTTGGTCACTAGTGACGATCAACCCCCAATCGCGTGATCTACACACGAATAAAGATAAAATACGCAATAAAAAGTAATAGAACGGGGAGCACACACAGAATTTTTATAGTGGTTCGGCAAAGACAATGCCTATGTCTACTTTATATATCATTTCTCTTTTTTTTTTACAAATACAATGCTTTTTCTGTTTGGAGAAAAGAATGAAAATGACTATTTTCCTTTCTTCCTTTTGAGAGATTAAGATTCTGGAGGAGTGTAGAGATGAAAAGTCTGAAGAAAGCCGTCTGGCCAAGAGAAGTCGTCCTTCTCTTTAAGCTTGGAGGTATTTATAGGTGGAAAATGCTGCTTGGGATATTGCGAAATGGTCTGACCATTTCGGGAAGGTCCAGACACGTGGAATCCATCCATTTGCTCGAATTGCGACTGGAAGACTGATTCCACTTCTTATAAATAGCATGCCCGAAAATTGTGGCTGATGTGGCATCCGTGGAGAGGTATATCAAAAGCAGAGCTTTGCCTGCATATGGTTGACCGCCTTTATCTCCTTGGAAGTCGGGATATTAAGTGGACTGGCTCTGTAGAAATCTTCCACGCTGGCTTGAGATAACCGGTCGACGACTTCTTTCTGGAAGCGAGAAACTCGGTCGCCCTGGTGAGCGATTTTTCAGGTAATGCGTAGTCAATCTGACTTAGTTGGATTTGGGCCGTTATACCATTGCTTGATGTAGCGCCCCTGATGGGCCTTTTGGAGCGCAACTTGTATTTGGTTGTGCATTTGGGCTTTGGTTTTGGCCCGATAAGATTAGTGCCAAAAAGAGGGCTAACACTTTGCCCCTCAGAATGTATCTGCATCGACAGAGGGAGGTGTATTCTGAAATCTGAACTGAAGCACAAACGCTCGAGCTGTTATGGTCGCGCCGGACCATATCAAGGCCAGAAAACCGATGGTCCGATGTTGTATTAAGACCAGAAATTCAATGACCATGCCAGGTCGTATTAAGGCCAGAAAACCAACAACTATCGGAAACCGTGTTAAGGCCAAGATGATGATCGCCACTGGTACAAAAGTTGGTTCCTTCAAATACAAAACAAACCATGGGTCGAGCATTTTATTCCACTTGGCTTTAGAGGGGGGCGAGCATAAACCATACTCGGCTCGGTGGCGAGCATAAACCATACTCGGCTTAGTGGCGAGCATAAACCATACTCGGCTTAGTAGCGAGCATAAGCCATACTCGGCTAAGATAGGGTGATTATTAACCATACTCGGCTTAGGGCAAGTGTTTATCATGCTCAACTCATGTTGGGTTAGTTAGTTTAATGAGCTATGCACGTCGTGGTGTAAAGAAAGAGAGTGTAATCCACACTTGTGTTTAAGGAAAAGCGACCTCTCTCACTTGAAAGAGTGGTTGTTTGAAGTAGTGGTGGGCTTTCGCGCTAACCACATAAAACAGGGGGGCGAGCATTAACCATGCTCGGCTTAATGGCGAACACTAATCTGGTTCGGCTTAGAAATTTTACAACAATCGATCTACTTTTGCAAAAAGTAAAGTTCATAACTGCTAAGCAACTATTACAAAGAAAATCTACGGGGACAACAATTGATTACATAGCATCAAGGCGTCCCTATTATTGAAAGAAATACATCGAGAGAAAAGATAAAAAACCTAATTAATGATAATGCCGCGAGTGCTAGACTCAGGGTCCTTTCCATTTCTAGGAGCTTGCGGACCAGCCTGAGGAGCTTGGGCAGAAGGTCGGGGCGGCATGGCCGGGGCGCGATTTTTGACATATCAGCAAGTTCCCCTTTTCTGACTCGCCCTTCGATGAGATCGTGCAGATATCGGCAATCATTTGTATAATGTCCAGCAACGTTGTGGAATATACAATGCTTGCCAGAGTCAAGTTCCATCTGGGTTGGTTCTCGTTGAGGTGGCCTTGGAGTGGGGAAGGACTCGCGCATATCGAGATAGATATCGAGCAAAGAGAAATTGAGCTCGGTGTACCGATTATATTTGTTTTCATTTCGAGGTCGTACATTGCGTTTATCCGTTTACAGGGCCATTCCTCTTCCTTTATTCTAGCCATTGCCATTGAGTGGACCTTGTTGTTTGGCTACTAAAACTTCAAGGCTCTCCATCTCAAGGCTGGCATCCTCTTGTCGGAGGAATCTTTCGGTCTCGGAATAGAAATCATCTATATTTTTGGGAGGATCCCTAGTTAAGGAGTTCGAGAATTCTGATCTCTTCTGGACTCCCGCGATGGCTGCCATCAACACCTTCGATGGCTCGAGCCGATCGACTGATGCTATGGCTGCGTTGAACCTTTCGAGGAAGGATCGTAGCATCTCTCCGGATCGCTGTTTTATGGTAGATAGAAACATGACACTTTTCGGTCGAGAGATATGCACTCGAAACTGCTCGATGAAGTGGGTGACCAGAGTATTCCAACTACTGATCGACTCCGTTGTTAGCTGCCGAAACCACATACCAGCTATATCTGTGAGAAATAGTGGAAAGCACTTAGCCATGAAGCTGGTCGATGCACCAAGTACTTCCACATGTCGCATGTATCGCATAAGATGAATGGTCGGGTCAGTGCGACCGTTCTATGGTTCGATGGTAGGGAACCTGAAGTCCGGAGGGTTTAGAGAATTTCTGATTTCTCTAGTGAAGGGGCTACGAATGACATTGTCTATGTCTTGCTGCGAAGAATTGCCCCGAGTGAAACGTCGGATGATGCTTGCAAGCTGACTCCCATCTCCGAGGAGTTGTTGCCATGAACTTAACTCTGCATCCTGAGGGGGTTCTGCACGAGGATCCGGCAAAAGCATGCTCGGAAGGGTGGCCATTGGCTGGGCTCGACCTCCGAGAGTTGAGTGAAGGTGTGAGGGAAGGTGAGATCTGGCGGGTGGTTCTGGGCAGAATAGCCCCTCTAGAACCTGATGAGTTGTGGATCGAGCCATATTTGTAGCTAAAGGTCTAGGCTGATCCAGCATAGCATGTGATGTTCGGGGGCTAGGGTTGCCCCCTTTGAAGTGAGGTTAGAAGGGTCTACGGTAGCGTTTTCTTCTGCTACGGTGAGGACTGGCATGGTAGGGTGGCTTCTCTCGTTCGAAGGGAAGGGTACTCCAACTCTTCGCTCAAGAGGAAGAGTAGTTAGACTGGTCTGCGGCAAGATCCCGGGTTGTAATGGGAATGGCGTTGATTCTGAGGGACCCGGGGGTAGCTCGACTGATTCGATAGGTTGAGATGTTCCAAAGAGTGGAGGCATATTTGCCAGACGACCCAGATCTTGGTCGCCTGCCTCCTGGGGTTCTGTTGTTGCAGCCTCGCTGGTTGCTGGAAGTGATATTCTCGGCTGGAATCGATCAGTTGGTGGAACCAAACCAGGATGAAATAAAGGTGTAGCCCGATCAGTGGCCTGATTTCGTGCAGACAGAAGATCGGTTATTGCCCCAGCTTCGGTCGATGGAGGAATTGATGTTGAAGCATTCAACCCTATTTCCAGTTGACCGAGAAGATGATCCATCAACTGCAGTTGTCGTTCGAGGACTTTACCCTGAGATGTCATATGGTCTCTGAGTTCGACCGTGATTTTATCCATGTCGTCCCGGGTAAGGAATCGGGACATGTTGTCATGAGAGGAAACTTCGTAGCTTTCTTCTGCAGCATCGGCATCAGCTGCATCGGCGTTTGGAGGACGAGAGGATGTTGCATCTTTCTTTCGTTTGTTCGCCATGACCTGGGATAAGCAGGAGCTCGATGGCGGTGTCGGTGCGCTTCCCCTTCCTGGCGCGCCAAAGTGTTGACGTCAAAAGTTGGTCACTAGTGACGATCAACCCCCAATCGTGTAATCTACACACGAATAAAGATAAAATACGCAATAAAAAGTAAAAGAACGGGGAGCACACACATAATTTTTATAGTGGTTCGGCAAAGATAATGCCTACGTCCACTTTATATATTATTTCTCTCTTTTTTTATTACAAATGCAATGCTTTTTATGTTTGGAGAAAAGAAAGAAAATGACTATTTTCCTTTCTTCCTTTTGAGAGATTAAGATTCTGGAGGAGAGTAGAGATGAAAAGTCTGAAGAAAGCCGTCTAGCCAAGAGAGGTCGTCCTTTTCTTTAAGCTTGGAGGTATTTATAGGTGAAAAATGCTGCTTGGGCTGTTGCGAAATGGTCCGGCCATTTCGGGAAGGTCCAAACACGTGGAATCCATCCATTTGCTCGAATTGCGGCTGGAAGACTGATTCCACTGCTTATAAATAGTATCCTCAAAAATTGTGGCTGACGTGGCATCCGTGGAGAGGTATATCAAAAGCAGAGCTTTGCCCGCATATGGTTGACCGCCTTTATCTCCTTGGAAGTCGGGATATTAAGTGGACTGGCTTTGTAGAAATCTTCCACGCTGGCTCGAGATAACCGGTCGATGAGTTCTTTCTAGAAGCGAGAAACTCGGTCGCCTTGGTGAGCGATTTTTCAGGTAAAGCGCAGTCAATCTGACTGAGTTGGATTTGGGCCGATATACCATTGCTTGATGTAGCGCCCCTGATGGGCCTCTTGGAGTGCAACTTGTATTTGGTTGTGCGTTTGGGCTTTGGTTTTGGCTCGATAAGATTAGTGCCAAAAAGAGGGCTAACACTTGACATGCTATGTTACTTTCTCACCATGCAAATTCCCCTCTAGATTGGAAACCATTATGAGCTGAAATGATATATACCCGAGCCTCTTTTGTATTCGAATCAGTTTAAGATAAGGGTTGAAATGATACAAACCCGAGATTCGAATATTTTAAAGAACGGGTTGAAATGATAAATATCTGAATCACTTGACCATAGGATAGAAAATTTTTGTGGACACCGTGGTCAATAAAATAAAGTATTTTAAAATATTCTACCGATTTTATAAGTAATTTTTTTTTATGAAACTTCTTTATAGCATAAAGTAAAAGTAAAAGGAAATTTTGTTAAAAAAGTTTCTTGAATTTTTGTAAGAAATCCAATTTCTATTAAAATATATTTTAAAGACATTTTTGCAAGCTAATACTTAATTTTAATTTATTAAAATAAATTCTTCATAACTTTAGGTTCATATAATAAATTTAATTATATGATCATTCTTGAATTTACTGATTTAACGTAAATGATATACAAAGTCTCGATAAATGTTTGCAAGACTTATTTTGACATATGATTGTCAAATGAATTTCGCTATGTGAATGAAAGAAGGATTTTGTCAAAATGAAAAGTTCAAATATATGAAAGAATGTGATCATTTAAATCATGGTGAATACGAGCTTGGTTAACAAGTTAGAATTTAACAGATCATATTTGATTAACAACTAATGTTAAAGTGGTTTGGGGATTTATTAAATGATTGGATATGTGAAATTCAAGGCAAACAATGATTTGACAATCGTTTTAATCATGAAGCATTGAAATTGAACCAAATCAAAGGAATTTGATTTAAATGTGAAATCTAGTTGGGAATGAAATTGTAAGATGAGGATTTAGATTTGGATTGGATTTACATTACTTGAATAGAACTGAAATTTCATAAAAGTAATTTTCCGTATTATCCGATTTTATAAATATTTTTTTAATTTGATTACTTTAACCATATGTATTTAATAATTATTTTCTATATATATATATGTTTATGCACTATTTTAAATTTAATATACATATACCATTTTCAAAACTAAACTTTTCTAAATATATTTATTTCATTTTATCTTATTTGAATAAAACTTATGTCCAATCCAGTCGAGTGAATCCAGGGGTGAATATTGGTTTATAATCCTAATCGAACCATTTATAAATGATTTGGGATAACTGATTTTTGGGGCAAGACTTGAAATAAAGCAATTTGTGATATTTGAAAAATGATTTCAAATCTAATGGCCATGGTGTGGAAAAATGTAAGCGTTCGGTTGTTAAAGAGACTGGAGTCGGTAAGTGGCATTCTCTCTGTCAGTGCCGATACCACTTTAAAAACAGAATCCGTGATGGAGTATCGGAACGACAACAAGATGGCTTGAATGCGGCCACTAGATCGAAGAAGGCGAACGATGACGAAATGGCCTTGACCTTCGGTTACAATTAAAATGACTAAAACAGGAGCTATACCATGACTAACTGAGGTCGAACCTCATATTGGACACACTTCTTCGATACCATCTCTATTACTATTGTGATTGATTTGGGTATGCACCCCTTTGATTTGGAAGTGTGCTCCGAGGTGGGCGGTAGTTGCTGCTATGCGTTACCACCGGTCCGGGAGTGCAACTGGCAGAATCCTACCCTGGGTATTACCTTGAGTGCCTTGTCATATTTATGCCATATGAGCCCCCATACGATTTTGATTTAGTATTTCTTTCTATGGAGTACCCTCTGATAACACCAGTGCGTTGAATTTACGGTACTGTATAGACTGTGATGCCTATAAACTGCGTAAGGGTAATATGGTAATCCCACTTACGCTATTTTCATTACATTTACTTTATGAATAGATAATACAATAATAGCTTACTATTATATGTGTATTAGTTTCGCAGATCCTTAGAGGATGGAAATCCCAAACATTCTTTAAGTTATTGTACATTTCAGTGAACACTTCATTTGAGTTAATACGCCTATATGAGGCTATTAGTCCTGACTCGAGTATTTTGTTGTTTATTCCTTGCAAAATGCCCGGGTCAGACCGAGTATTTCAGTTGGAGATATATCAGTTAGAGCTTGATATTCGTTGGAGATCCGGCTATCCATCTACTATGTCATATGCAGTCGTGACCATCTCTACTTATTATCAAACATTAGTATGATTTTAAATCTATTCTTCCGCTGTACCTATATTTATCACGTACTCTGATATTATGTAAGTTAAAGATTTTGTTATATTGTATAAATTTTACTTCCGTTGTGAGAAATTCTATGTTTTGTATCTGTGATTATATGATGATTTGTATTTCAACTTCATAAGCAATAATAATATGTCGATTTGAACGTTTCGAGTTGGTTTAATTACCGACTTGGGTGGTCAAAAAGCCAGGTCGTTACACCTACCCTCCTATCTATATCCAACAGCCCTAGCCTTAATGGGCCTCAATAATCATCTAATAATTAATTAGCCAGTCCAACAAATTAGCAACACTGAAATTGTGATTCCTCCCAAACTACTCAATTAAATCTTTAACATGACCACTCTGCGGAATTGAAAACACCATTTCTGGTCCAATGAAATCAATCCTAGCTCCTGATTGGATCCCATTCATAAGTTTTTCCCTAAACAAAAATAATGGGTGAATATTATCACAAATAAAATTGATAAAAAGTATGGACATGTCTCATACCCCCATGAACAACATATCAAAATATGAGAATGAACCAACCGTTGGAGAATTAAATACAATTATTTTTTGATCCTTCGATACGTAAAATGCGGGTCGTTGCATTCTCCCCTCCCCCCCCCCTTTGACGAATTTCGCCCTCAAAATCCCAAGAAAACACGAGCTGTTGGAGAATTGAGTTTTGATAACAACAACCTTATTTCAATATTAATTGATTATAGAATATATATATATATGTATGTATGTATGATTTATATACAGAACTGTACAGTTTAAGAAAGATTCAAGAGATTCTGAAGCGACCCGAACTTCCCCGGTCTCCGAAGAGATGAGAAAGAACGAATTACTATGAGGACAAGACAAATCAAAACGCAGACGGAAGAATATTTCATTGTATCTTACAACAATTCCATCAGAATACAAGAATATAAAGAGCATAAATAAATATTACACAGAAATATCAGAGATTTAAATTACATTTAAATACATCGCAGCGGAAAATAATACAATACACAACTAGAAGAGATATACGGATACAAAGCTTTCCGGATATCATTCCAGTTGTAAACCAGGATCCTGTGAATATAAATCTGCAAAATCAAAACTACTAGTTGCCCGTGTGGAAAATAGGGGCACCCAGAGTTTAGGTTAAAACAATAAACTCCAGGTCAGTCATGTGACTGGTGTGAGAACTAAAACAGTTATTTATCTTTATTTTCAAAGTAAGGTAAATCAAGGGACCACGCCGTATTACACAGAACGGGTTTCCTCCCAAGAATACCAGTGCATATAACAAAACAGCGCAATGCTTTTTGGAAAAAATGAAGCTATTATAAGACCCAGGTCCCATCACACAATGCAACGCAGCCGGAGGATAGGGTTTTCCCTTATAATAGCCAAACATGCTTGGAACGTTTTAAAAATCAAATCATTTGATACTATAATAAGTGTATAGTGTCAAAACAATTTCAATCATAAATATCAATCATAGACGGCATGGGTACCATATATCATGTCGCCATACTAGGCTCTACTAATAAAGCCGAAATACACGTATTGGAAAGTTGGATTTCCATCATGGTGGCTCCTGATTCGAAAGATCGATCGCGTAATGCAATTCCCCACGGCTTACTTCCCAACAAGAGAAAACACCGTCTGCACATCCACACTTTTGGGACCAGAGTATCACCGCGGCTTAGGTCCCAGCGAGAGAAAACACCGCTTACTCTATATATCCCTGAGCACTAAGCTCATCTCGGTCGACCAAATCCACGACACCACTAAGGTGCCCATCCACTAAAAAGCATACTGATCAAACCATCAGTTTACCACCATACCGAGGTGTAAGGCTCGCGAATCAACGCTATACACAAAGCCATGCTATATTGAAGCTGCGCTTTGATCATCATCCACCAAACTTTGCTTTTCAACAAAAGTCTGGATCACTACATCTCAGCATGCCACACTATCAATCCATATCGTACCACTGATTTCTGCCAATATATAACCTTTGAGCTCGTATGTCTCAGAGAAGGGTGTTAAGCAAGAGAATAAATTCCCCGCCGCCAAACAGATATATATTTAGCAGAGATCAACGAATACAATATAAAGGAATACAATGTCAGACACACCATCCATTTACAAGTCCGTTCTAGGTCTGAACGAAACCGGAGGCACTTTCCTCGCATATCCATCGATCTCCAAGTACGTCTGGACGACCACCAACTGATTCCCTCATCTTGGGTGTACAGCCCAATCAAGATCATCAGTAATCACCCAAACGATGTGAAAACTTCCGGTCTTCGACCACCGTCATCATCTTCGACTTATCGTCGAATCGGTTATTCAGAATGGGTGTAAACCCGGCCTTTCCGAACAACCCGCGTATATAGTAAACAAATGTTACACAATCACAACATACGCCTCATTCCAATTCATCAGTAACCATAAATTAACAAGGGAACAATTCCCCAAATATTAACCCCGAAGGCTGAAACCAACATCAGATCAATACCCAGGAAACCATTCTTCTTAGCTAACCTACAGTTAGTTTCTAAATTTCACGTTCTTAGGGAAAGGTTCCCATTAATTTTATCAAAGATAAATTCTTTAAAATCTATTCTTTAATCTTCCTTTGGATATCATTTCAAACCAAATTATGGTTTTCCAAACTAGTCGGGATTAGCGAACCACACCGAAGTAATTATTTATTTTATTTCCCCATCCCAACCTATTCATCCCATGAAGCAAAACTGGTAATACTTCATATCTAACACCATAGTGTTATCGGTAAATTCAATTACCATTTCACGTTCAAATCTAATTAAAGATTTAACTATCGCCCGGAGCAAAACTGGTGATACTCCATTCTCGATCTTTTCAATCTAATTAAAGATTCATTAAAACTCCACTTAGTTTTAATCTTTAACTGGGTTAAAGAATTAGTGTCATTTAAAACACGGTTCACTATAAACCCAAAATCACATTACATTTCAATCAGACCCTAACCATAAATTAGCAAGTGAGCAATTCCCTAAGTATTAACCCCGAAGGCCGAAACCAACATCAGATCAATACCCCAGAAACCATTCAACTTAACTAATCTCCAGTTAGTTTCTGATTTTCTTAACTCCATTGGATCTAAGAACAGTATTTTTGAAGATACCGTTCACGACAACCCAAAATCATATTCTATTGATTATCGGGTTAAAGAACAAGTGTTATTTAAAACACTGTTCACGATAAACCCAAAAATCTATACCAATTCAATTCCAATTAAATATTATTTAATTGGTGCACTTCATTAAATCTAAATAAAAAGATTTAATCTTTTCCTCAACTGGGTTTAAGAACAGCGTTAATGAAGATGCCATTCACGACAAACCCAAAATCCCATTTGATATTAAATACAAGGCTCTGAATAGAAAATATATCGGCTTATATTCAATATCAAATTCTACGACCAACAAATATCGTATTGGAAATAACGATATAAATATATCTTTCAAATTTCCCATAACAATACCTGTATAATCACAAAATCCCACATCGAAATATTCCGAAGACAATTTCGATTCAAATCCATTTCCAATCTATATATTGGAAATCCTGGTTATTTTCAAAACCATTTCAAATCCACTTTATTTATTTTAAAAATAAATAAATTATTATTCTAGTTCAAAACTAGTTCATTTCGATAAAAATCTATTTTTATCCTTTCAAATATGGAGTTTTTCATCCCAATTCTTCACAAATCATTTCTTATGATTTTACACAAATTATAATTATTTTTAATAATTTTATCAAGGCCTATACAGTTGATTTCCATCAACTGCCATCGAACTGCACTTACAACGACCTTTTCCAAATTTGATTTGGACATAATTCCAAATCCAACCGTTAGATTTCAAATTTCTAATATTCGTTTGAAAGCTCTTTTCGATACGAACCCAACGGTTCTGGTTTTAGGAGAATCCGACGGTCTGATCTCCTGTAATGTCCGTTCGAAGTCAATGGTCGAAATTCACGAACTGCTGCGGCGCGGTGAGTTCTATTCAGGCCATTATATATATAATATATATATTATATATATTTCGTCGATTTCCTTTTTAAAACGAATTTTATAAATCATTTCAAATTTGTTTCAAAAACAATTACAACCTTTATTTCAAATTCAAATCAAAATTGAATTTTCCCTTATAAATTCTTTTTACATTCACTTCTATTTGATTTCAATTCAAATCGATTTCAATTCTATTTCAATTCGTTTTCAATTGAATTCAATTCAATTCAAATTTGTTTTCTATTCGATTCAATTCGAATTCTTTTTCAATTCAATTCAATTTGAATTCGTTTTCTATTAAATTCAATTCAAATTCGTTTTCTATTCTATTCTATTCTATTCAATTCAAATTCGTTTTCTATTCAATTCAATTCGAATTCGTTTTCTATTCATTTCAATTCGAATTCGTTTTCTATTAAATTCAAGTCAAATTCGTATTCTATTAAATTCAATTCAAATTCGTTTTCTATTCAATTCAAATTCATTTTGAATTTCAATTCTTTTCTAAATATCAGATTTTGAAATCACTTTCGATATTCATTATAAAATGAATAAAATCGATATTCATTATAAAATGAATAAAATCGATATAAATATCGTTCACGTCAAAATGGCGTCAATCTAATAAACACGGCTTCATATATTTCTATTTTCTAATATTCTATTTTAAATATTTCTTTTTCAAATATTTCTATTCAAATATTTCTATTTCAAATATTGAACGAAGCCCAATCAATTACCATATAATGTCAATTATATGGATTTTCTACAACACATGTAAACAATAACAACGATGAATAATCAACCATCATCCAAAGTGCACTCTACACTGTACAAGCATCGAATATAAATATTTAACGCTTATAACAGTCTGTCAATCAATCAATCGACATACAACTAAACAATCGGGATTAGTGTACGTCAAATATCAACCCAATACCCGTGTGTGGTTTCAAACAATCAAACACAGATTTTATTTGCGCAGTTGGGCGATGTGTAAAATTTATCGTCTCAATCAATATCCGTCAAATGTGTGTATATAAACAAATCGTCTGATTTGTTTATTTTTATTTCATTTCATATACACGTTAAAAATTCTATTTTTAACTATAAAATATTTTCCACTATAAAATATTTTATTTCAACTATATAAATGTTTTATTTCATTTCACATCACATCACACAATCAACTACACATCAAAATCAAACAAACAAGCATACAAGCCATCCATGGTCTATGGACGACGGGTGTCGGGTGCTACTAAACACCGTCTGCATCCTAGTATATATTTCAACTAGAAATAAAATTAAAAAGTGAGAAATTCTCACCAAAGCTATCCCAACTCCATGACACTTCATATGTAGAAAATCTCCGCTGTTTCTTCTTTCGTCACTTTCGTCATTTGTATTCACTACCTATATAAAAATTGACTTTTTACTTCGCTATTCAATATATAAAAATCGAATTTTTTACTTCGTTGTTCAATATATAAAAATCGAATTTTTACTTCGCTGTTCAATATATAAAAATTGAATTTTTACTTTGCTATTCAATATATAAAAATTGAATTTTTTCTTCGCTATTCAATACATAAAAATCGAATTTTTACTTCGCTATTCAATATATAAAAATCGAATTTTTACTTTGCTATTCAGTATATAAAAATCGAATTTTTACTTTGCTATTCAGTATATAAAAATCGAATTTTTACTTTGCTATTCAGTATATAAAAATTGAATTTTTAATGTTTCTACTATATAAAAATCTCTCCTTTATCAATTTAAAAATCAAATCTTCGTGCGAATGAAAATCATATTTTTAACTCGCTTTCATGTTATAAAAATCCCACCTTTCATGTTGTAAAAATCCCACCTTACCTTCATACAAAATCATACCATTTTCTTACTTAAAACCATATCCTTTCTAAAGAAAAAAATAATCAAATCTTTTTCATTGTTAAAAATCCAATCTTGTTAGTCAATAAAAAAAATCGATATATTTCTGAAGTCATAACTTTAATCCCCTAAAAATCATGCCTTTTTAAAACAGTAAAGTACAAAAAAGAAGAAGAAAGGGACTTACAGTAAAACGAGAAGAAGATGGGGCTGCGTGCGTTCTACAGGGAGGAGGGGAAAGAAGGTGGAGGCGGGGAGGCGGAGGGGAGCGGCGGCCCATCAGTGGCCAGAGACGTCGGCTAGGGCGTTGGGTTCGAGCTGCGATGGGGGGAACGAGGATGGAGGTACCGGTCAAAGTCGAGATGGAGGCGGGGGAGGGGATTCCGCTCGACGGTGGCGGAGTAGCCCTGGCGGCGGCGGGATCCACTTGGAGGAGGGGCGGCGTCGTTGATTTCCTCCTTTTATTTTCGATATGATTTGAAATGTAAACGAGGGGGGGCTGAGAGAAGGTATAGAGGGAGGGTTTTATTATTATTATTATTTAATTAATTTAACTTCTAAAAGGTAATTTTTATTTTGACCTCGAAACGGGACCCACCGCCTGTCATCCCTAGCGTTTTCCCCCCATTCCGAACACAATGGGATATGTATCGTAAGCTGATTCGACTGTTACGATCGGTTTTCGTCAAAATCAAAATATAAATCTATATATTGAATTTGAACGTGCATTTCAATTTACTGGGGCCACATACTAACTCTAAAAATCCCCGAAAAATAGTTTCTAGCTTCGTATTGACAATACGGTCCGAACAAAACTAATTTTGTCGAATTCTGAGACCGTTTGAAAAATGGCCATTTTCCAGTCGATTAAAATCAACTGAAACTGGTCAAACGCGTTTTCCTTTTCCACGCTCACATATGGATTCAAAAAATTATGAAATTTGAAACTTAGCAATAACTTGACATCTCGGATCCAACAAAAGTGGTTTCGTCGAAATCCGAGGTCCTTCGCAAAATTTCCATTTTTAAGGGCCTGAATTCTATAGCGACTATTCAGAATTTTCAAATGGACATATCTTTTTATCCCCGCTATGAAATTTTGATTTTTCGGATTCGTTGGAAAGATATTATCAATTAGATTCAAATATTTCTGGTTTCACTAAAATACGGTTTATTTTGCACCCGGTACATTCATTTGAAGTTTGAAATCGAATTATCGAACTACCGCGCCATTTTCAATTCCTTTTATATATAAATAAATTATATATATTCTAACGACGACGAATATAAATATATACGTTCGAATTCCATTCAAACTAAATTTTTCTCTTCGTTTTTATTTAATATATTCATTTTAAATATTCAAAATTCATTAAAATTGCCGAAATAAAAATTTTAAATTGGCCCAGATTTTCGGGTTATTACAATCTCCCCCACTTAAAACTTTTCGTCCCCGAAAAGGAACGAAGCTGAAAGTTGTTTTAAATACCAACTCAACTTTCATTGTTTTGATTACGGCTTAAGTTCTTCAACTTTTCAGTTTCTAAGAACTTTTCAAATTTTTCAAAAATTTTGCTAACACCCTAAATTTTCGAAAAAATTCGCCATAATCTCCCCTACACCGGGAGCACCGGGAAAATCCCGAAATTGCCATACAGGCCCTCTGATCTCAAAAAGAAAAAGAAAAAGACAATCGGCTCATAAAATCATCATCACCCAAACAAAACGGTAAATTATAGTAAATATGTACCTATTTGTCGGGCAAACAATTTTATTCTTCTGCTCTAGCCTCTTTGTTATGACCTGTTCAATGTAAGTACAAGTATATGCAAGCAAATGCGACAAATTTTCAATACAACTCACTTTATGGTAAAATTTGACTAAATGGTTCAAATTTTAATTAATCCACCAATAATCTAACAACACAACCATCAATCAATTAGTGGGTTATCGTTTCAAATTCATAACTTTGATACATAGTCAAAAAAATCAGATTTTTGATGCCAAATCTCAACAATAAGCCCTATCTAATTTTGGTTCTCACACCAGTCAATAGGAAATATATAGACGTCCCACCTTCGTCACTCGAACATAAATACTGATGATGCGATCGCTATCATCAGAATTACCAGCGAACGACTACAGTGCGATTCTATATCTATCCAGTATATTAAAACTTCAAATACACGTGGACCAGACGTATACGCAAAGTCTATATATACTGGACTGTCCAAATTCAAACATAATAACTAATCAAATACGAATAGTTTATTTAAATTTTCAAAATAAAATTTGTTTTCATTTTCAAAAATATACTCTTCACACTCGTTCTAGGATACTACTGATCCCATCTCTAACGAGTCATTCCATTGGATATTACTAATCCAATATCTGATGAGTTCTTTTGTATGGTTCTAATGTGTCTTGTTCTCTGAGCTTTGTAAACCAAAGCTCTGATACCAAAAGAAGCGACTCGAACTTCCCCGGTCTCCGAAGAGGTGAGAAAGAACGAATTACTATGAGGACAAGACAAATCAGAACGCAGACGGAAGAACATTTCATTGTATCTTACAACAATTCCATCAGAATACAAGAATATACAGAGCATAAATAAATATTACACAGAAATATCAGAGATTTAAATTACATCTAAATACATCGCAGCGGAAAATAATACAATACACAACTAGAAGAGATATACGGATACAAAGCTTTCCGGATATCATTCCAGCTGTAACCAGGATCCTATGAATATAAATCTGCAAAACCAAAACTACTAGCTACCCGTGTGGAAAATAGGGGCACCCAGTGTTTAGGTTAAAACAATAAACTCCAGGTCAGTCATGTGACTGGTGTGAGAACTAAAACAGTTATTTATCTTTATTTTCAAAGTAAGGTAAATCAAGGGACCACGCCGTATAACACGGAACGGGTTTCCTCCCAAGAATACCAGTGCATATAAAAAACCAACGCAATGCTTTTTGGGAAAAAATGAAGCTATTATAAGACCCAGGTCCCATCACACAATGCAACGCAGCCGAAGGATAGGGTTTTCCCTTATAATAGCCAAACATGCTTGGTACGTTTTAAAAATCAAACCATTTGATACTATAATAAGTGTATAGTATCCAAACAATTTCAATCATAAATATCAATCATAGACGGCATGGGTACCATATATCATGTCGCCATACTAGGCTCTATAAATAAAACCGAAATACACGTATTGGAAAGTTGGATTTCCACCATGGTGGCTCCTGATTCGAAAGATCGATCGCGTAATGCAATTCCCCACGGCTCACGTCCCAACAAGAGAAAACACCGTCTGCACATCCGCACTTTTGGGACCAGAGTATCACCGCGGCTTACGTCCCAGCGAGAGAAAACACCGCTTACTCTATATATCCCTGAGCACTAAGCTCATCTCGGTCGACCGAATCCACGACACCACTAAGATGCCCATCCACTAAAAAGCATACTGATCAAACCATCAGTTTACCACCATACCGTGGTGTGAGGCTCGCAAATCAACGCTATACACAAAGGCATGCTATATTAAAGCTGCGCTTTGATCATCATCCACCAAACTTTGCTTTTCAACAAAAGTCTGGATCACTGCATCTCAGCATGCCACACTATCAATCCATATCGTACCACTGATTTCTGCCAATATATAACCTCTAAGCTCGTATGTCTCAGAGAAGGGCGTTAAGCAAGAGAATAAATTCCCCGTCGCCAAACAGATATATATTTAGCAGAGATCAACGAATACAATATAAAGGAATACAATGTCAGACACACCATCCATTTACAAGTCCGTTCCAGGTCTGAACGAAACCGGAGGCACTTTCCTCGCATATCCGTTGATCTCCAAGTA
This sequence comes from Allium sativum, assembly GCA_030737875.1. Taxonomy (NCBI): domain Eukaryota; kingdom Viridiplantae; phylum Streptophyta; class Magnoliopsida; order Asparagales; family Amaryllidaceae; genus Allium; species Allium sativum. The sequence continues at coordinate 747,951,217 of CM060921.1, forward strand.
CGTCAGGACAACCACCAACTGATTCCCTCATCTTGGGTGTACAGCCCAATCAAGATCATCAGTAATCACCCAAACGATGTGAAGACTTCCGGTCTTCGACCACCGTCATCATCTTCGACTTATCGTCGAATCGGTTATTCAGAATGGGTATAAACCCGACCTTTCCGAACAACCCGCGTAAATAGTAAACAAATGTTACACAATCACAACATACGCCTCATTCCAATTCATCAGTCACTAACCGTAAATTAGCAAGGGAACAATTTCCCAAATATTAACTCCGAAGGCCGAAACCAACATCAGATCAATACCCAGGAAACCATTCTTCTTAGGTAACCTACAGTTAGTTTCTAAATTTCACATTCTTAGGGAAAGGTTCCCATTAATTTTATCAAAGATAAATTCTTTAAAATTTATTCTTTAATCTTCCTTTGGATATCATTTCAAACCAAATTATGGTTTTCCAAACTAATTCGGATTAGCGAACCACACCGAAGTAATTATTTATTTTATTTCCCAATCCCAACTTATTCATCCCATGAAGCAAGACAGGTAATACTTCATATCTAACACCACGGTGTTATCGGTAAATTCAATTACCATTTCATGTTCAAATTTAATTAAAGATTTAACTATCGCCTGGAGAAAAACTGGCGATACTCCATTCTCGATCTTTTCAATCTAATTAAAGATTCATTAAAACTCCACTTAGTTTTAATCTTTAACCTGGTTAAAGAATTAGTGTCATTTAAAACACGGTTCACTATAAACCCAAAATCACATTACATTTCAATCAGACCCTAACCATAAATTAGCAAGTGAGCAATTCCCTAAGTATTAACCCTGAAGGCCGATACCAACATCAGATCAATACCCCAGAAACCATTCAACTTAACTAATCTCCAGTTAGTTTCTGATTTTCTTAGCTCCTTTGGATCTAAGAACAGTATTATTGAAGATACCGTTCACGATAACCCAAAATCACATTATATTAATTATCGGGTTAAAGGCAAGTGTTATTTAAAACACTGTTCACGATAAACCCAAAAATCAATACCAATTCAATTCCAATTAAATATTATTTAATTGGTGCACTTCATTAAATCTAAATAAAAAGATTTAATCTTTTCCTCAACTGGGTTTAAGAACAGCGTTAATGAAGACGCCATTCACGACAAACCCAAAATCCCATTTGATATTAAATACAAGGCTCTGAATAGAAAATATATCGGCTTATATTCAATATCAAATTCTATGACCAACAAATATCGTATTGGAAATAACGATATAAATATATCTTTCAAATTTCCCATAAAAATACCTGTATAATCATAAAATCCCACATCGAAATATTCCGAAGACAATTTCGATTCAAATCCATTTCCAATCTATATATTGGAAATCCTGGTTATTTTCAAAACCATTTCAAATCCACTTTATTTATTTTAAAAATAAATTATTATTCCAGTTCAAAACTAGTTCATTTCGATAAAAATCTATTTTTATCCTTTCAAATATGGAGTTTTTCATCCCAATTCTTCACAAATCATTTCTTATGATTTTACACAAATTATAATTATTTTTAATAATTTTATCAAGGCCTGTACAGTCGATTTCCATCAACGGCCATCGAACTACACTTACAGCGACCTTTTCCAAATTTGATTTGGACATAATTCCAAATCCAACCGTTAGATTTCAAATTTCAAATATTCATTAGAAGGCTCTTTTCAATACGAACCCAACGGTTCCGGTTTTAGGAGAATCCGACGGTCGGATCTCCCGCAATGTCCGTTCGAAGTCAATGGTCGAAATTCATGAACTGCCGCGGCGCGGCGCGTTTTATTCAGGCCATTATATATATAATATATATATTATATATATTTCGTCGATTTCCTTTTTAAAACGAATTTTATAAATCATTTCAAATTTGTTTCAAAAACTATTTCAACCTTTATTTCAAATTCAAATCAAAATTGAATTTTCCCGTATAAATTCTTTTTACATTCACTTCTATTTGATTTCAATTCAAGTCGATTTCAATTCTATTTCAATTCGTTTTCAATTGAATTTGATTCAATTCAAATTTGTTTTCTATTCGATTCAATTCGAATTCGTTTTCAATTCAATTCAATTCAAATTCGTTTTCTATTCAATTCAAATTCATTTTCTATTAAATTCAATTCAAATTCGTTTTCTATTCAATTCAATTCAAATTCGTTTTCTATTCAATTCAATTCGAATTCGTTTTCTATTCAATTCAATTCGAATTCGTTTTCTATTCAATTCAATTCAAATTCGTTTTCTATTAAATTCAATTCAAATTCGTATTCTATTAAATTCAATTCAAATTCGTTTTCTATTCAATTCAATTCAAATTTGTTTTGAATTTCAATTCTTTTCAAAATATCAGATTTTGAAATCACTTTCGATATTCATTATAAAATGAATAAAATCGATATTCATTATAAAATGAATAAAATCGATATAAATATGTTCACGTCAAAATGGCGTCAATCTAATCAACACGGCTTCATATATTTCTATTTTCAAATATTCTATTTCAAATATTTCTTTTTCAAATATTTCTATTCAAATATTTCTATTTCAAATATTGAATGAAGCCCAATCAATTACCATATAATGTTAATTATATAGATTTTCTACAACACATGTATACAATAACAACGATGAATAATCAACCATCATCCAAAGTGCACTCTACACTGTACAAGCATCGAATATAAATATTTAACGCTTATAACAGTCTGTCAATCAATCGATCGACATACAACTAAACAATCGGGATTAGTGTACGTCAAATATCATCCCAATACCCGTGTGGGGTTTCAAACACAGATTTTATTTGTGCAGTTGGGCGATGTGTAAAATTTATCGTCCCAATCAATACCAGTCAAATGTGTCTATATAAACAAATCGTCCGATTTGTTTATTTTTATTTCATTTCATATACACGTTAAAATTTTTATTTTTAACTATAAAATATTTTCCACTATAAAATATTTTATTTCAACTATATAAATGTTTTATTTCATTTCACATCACATCACACAATCAACTACACATCAAAATCAAACAAACAAGCATAAAAGCCGTCCATGGTCTGTGGACGACGGGTGTCGGGTGCTACTAAACACCGTCTGCATCCTAGTATATATTTCAACTAGAAATAAAATTAAAAAGTGAGAAATTCTCACCAAAGCTATCCCAACTCCACGACACTTTATATGTAGAAAATCTCCGCCGTTTCTTCTTTCGTCACTTTCGTCATTCGTATTCACTACCTATATAAAAATCGAATTTTTACTTCGCTATTCAATATATAAAAATCGAATTTTTTACTTCGCTGTTCAATATATAAAATCGAATTTTTACTTCACTGTTCAATATATAAAAATCGAATTTTTACTTCGCTGTTCAATATATAAAAATCGAATTTTTACTTCGCTATTCAATATATAAAAATCGAATTTTTACTTCGCTATTCAATATATAAAAATCGAATTTTTACTTCGCTATTCAATATATAAAAATCGAATTTTTACTTTGCTATTCAGTATATAAAAATCGAATTTTTACTTTGCTATTCAGTATATAAAAATCGAATTTTTACTTTGCTATTTAGTATATAAAAATCGAATTTTTACTTTGCTATTCAATATATAAAAATCGAATTTTAACTTTGCTATTCAATATATAAAAATCGAATTTTAACTTTGCTATTCAGTATATAAAAATCGAATTTTTACTTTGCTATTCAGTATATAAAAGTCGAACTTTTAATTTGCTATTCAGTATATAAAAATCGAATTTTTACTTTGCTATTCAGTATTTAAAAATCGAATTTTTACTTTGCTATTCAGTATATAAAAATCGAATTTTTAATGTTTCTGCTATATAAAAATCTCTCCTTTATCAATTTAAAAATCAAATCTTCGTGCGAATGAAAATCATATTTTTAACTCGCTTTCATGTTATAAAAATCCCACCTTTCATGTTGTAAAAATCCCACCTTTCCTTCATACAAAATCATACCCTTTTCTTACTTAAAACCATATCCTTTCTAAAGAAAAAAAATCAAATCTTTTTCATTGTTAAAAATCCAATCTTGTTAGTCAATAAAAATAAAATCGATATATTTATGAAGTCATAACTTTAATCCCCTAAAAATCATGATTTTTTTAAAACAGTAAAGTACAAAAAAGAAGAAGAAAGGGACTTACAGTAAAACGAGAAGAAGAGGGGGTTGCGTGCGTTCTACAGGGAGGAGGGGAAAGAAGGAGGAGGCGGGGAGGCGGAGGGGAGCGGCGGCCCATCAGTGGCCAGAGACGTCTGCTAGGGCGTTGGGTTCGAGCTGCGATGGGGGGAACGAGGATGGAGGTACCGGTCACAGTCGAGATGGAGGCGGGGGAGGGGATTCCGCTCGACGGTGGCGGATTAGCCCTGGCGGCGGCAGGATCCACTTGGAGGAGGGGCGGCGTCGTTGATTTCCTCCTTTCTTTTTTTTATTTTGATTTGATTTGAAAAGTAAACGGGGGGGGGGGGGGGCTGAGATAAGGTATAGAGGGAGGTTTTTTTTATTATTATTTAATTAATTTAACTTCTAAAAGGTACTTTTTATTTCGACCTCGAAACGGGACCCACCGCCTGTCGTCCCTAGCGTTTTACCACCATTCCGAACACAATGGGATATGTATCGTAAGCTAATTCGACTGTTACGATCAATTTTCGTCAAAATCAAAATATAAATCTATATATTGAATTTGAACGCGCATTTCAACTTACTAGGGCCACATAATAACTCTAAAAATCCCCGAAAAGTAATTTCTAGCTTCGTATTGACGATACGGTCCTAACAAAACTAATTTCGTTGAATTCTGAGACCGTTTGAAAAATGGCCATTTTCCAGTCGATTAAAATCAACTAAAACTGGTCAAACGCGTTTTCCTTTGCCACGCTCACATATGGATTCGAAAAATTATGAAATTTTAAACCTAGCAATAACTTGACATCCCGGATCCAATAAAAGTGGTTTCGTCGAAATCCGAGGTCGTTTGCAAAATTTCCATTTTTAAGGGCCTGAATTCTATAGCGACTTTTCAGAATTTTCAAGTGGACATATCTTTTTATCCCCGCTATGAAATTTTTATTTTTCGGATTCATTAGAAAGATATTATCAATTAGATTCAAATATTTTTGGTTTCACTAAAATCCGGTTTATTTTGCACCCGGTACGTTCATTTGAAGTTTGATATCGAATTATCGAACTACCGCACCATTTTCAATTCGTATTATATATAAATAAATTATATATATTCTAACGACAACGAATATAAATATATACGTTCGAATTCCATTCAAACTAAATTTTTCTCGTCGTTTTTATTTAAAATATTCATTTTAAATATTCAAAATTCATTAAAATTGCCAAAATAAAAATTTTAAATTGGCCCAGATTTCCGGGTCAATACAGATTCAGAATTCATAGAAGATTCAAGACTCATGAGCAATCCAGATTTCAAGAGTTCAAGATAAATATAGTTATAGAGTCTAGTTTATGTAAGACTCTGAATAGCACTCCAAGTTCAAATTCTGTTTTTCAAATTCTATTTACAAATTCTATTCTAATTAAGTTTTTCTATTTTACTTTTGATTTTAAACTCAAGTTTTAAAGATTATAAGTTTATATATTTATATAGTTATATACTTTTATATCTTTATATTTATATAATTTTAAACTTTATAATTTTGTATGTACGATCATATAATTTAAATTTATGATTTCGTATGTTTTTCTACTTTATAATACTTATATATATCACTATAATTTAACTCAAGAATTTCCAGAATTATGTATATATAGTAAAACACTTTAAAAATCATTCAAATTTCAAATTTTAAACGACATATGTTGACATACATATTTTCCTATGTCAACATATAACTGTCATATTTTCAAAATTGAAAGGAAGTGTCTTTTCACCATTTGTAACATTCTAAAAGCTTTGCAACCTTTCAAATCTTATAAATAGGGGCTGATTTTGAACTTTTTGATCTTTCTTCTTCTCCATCTACATTTCCTTTCATTACACCATTATTATATCATATTTTTTTTGATTTTTCCATTATACTCTGCCGATTTCAAGTCTAATTATATAATACACCTTCTCTTCTCACTCTTAACTCATTACTCTCTGAATACAAGTGTTATTGAAGAGTTTTAGGGTTGTTGTAATCTTTTGGGAAAGTTTCGGGTTAGTTTTGGAAATGGTTTGTTCCTTGTAGCCATGAAATCAAGGAAGGAATCGGTGGTAACCTTGTAGCCGAAGAAATCAAGGGGAATATATTGATCAACGGTGTTTGCAATCGATGGTAACCTTATGGCCGTGAAATCAAGGGTGTTGTACTTGGATATTGATATAGTTATAGAACTCTGCGCAATCCAATACTGTATGGGCTGGGCATAGGAGTAATCCAAACCAGGATAAAATCCGGTGTGTTCTTTGCTTTCCTGCATTTTATTTTTGTTTATTTCTGTATTTATGTTTGATTTTGTATCTGTGATCATCTCTGTGGTGTGTTATTCATATAGTAGATCATATTAGTTTTAGATTTTCTTAAATTCCTTGAAAACACTGTTCACCTTACTCTAGTGTTAATATTGCCTTAACGATCCATTCCGCATTCCCAAACAATTGGTGTTGGAGCTAGGTCTTTCAAAAAGTTCACAATCTTATTTTTAAATTTTTTTAGAAATCCCAACCAACAATGGTAATAATAATAGTTCTTTTGTAGAGGGTCATTCCACAGTTAGACCACCATTGTTAATGGTAGTAATTGTTCATATTGGGCATGTAAAATGAAAATATATTTACAATCGGCAAGATTAGACACATGGAATAGTACACAGAATAATGTTGTTGAACCCACAACTAATTTTTCACAATGGACTAATGAACAAAAGGTTGCTGCTCAAAGCCATTATAAAGCCATGAATATGTTGTTATGTTCATTAGATAGGAATGAGTTTAATAGAGTGACAATATGTAAAATCGCTTATGAGATTTGAAGAAATTTACAAGTTACTCATGAAGGAACTAGTAAAGTTAAATAAACAAAAATATTGATGTAAGTTAATCAGTTTAATTATTCAAAATGAACGAGAATGAATCTATCTCCGATATGGGTTGCAGATTTCAAGAGATAGTGCATTCATTATCAACGCTTGGAAAAACGTATTTTGAAGAAGATCAAGTCAGAAAAATATTGAATTCATTAACTTTAGGATAGGATCAAAAAACATTGGCGATTGACGAAGCTCATATGTCAGTGAAATGAAGATTGAGGAGTTAATCGGAAATCTGATGTCCTTTGAAGACCAATTACAAAAAAGAAAGGATAATAAGCCAATTAAGAAGAAATCCATAGCATTTAAAGCAATAACAAATGATTCTGACTCGAGTAGTGAAGACGATGAAGAAACAGCCTTAATGACAAGACATTTTAGAAAATTTCTGAGATACCGAAGGAAAAATAATAACCATGGAATATTAGGAACAAATGAAGGTCAATGTTATAACTGCAATAAGCTAGGCCGTATGAAGAGAATGTGTCCATATCCAGACAAATCAATTCAACAGACAAAAAATAACAATTCATCAAAGAAGAGAAAGAAAACATAAGCAGCAACGTTAGACAATTCAGGTTCATCATCAAGTGATGATGGGCTAGAAACCAAAAATTCAAATATGTGCTTCACAACAATTCAGAATTTAGAAAATTCCGAAGAAAAGGATCTAACAACCAGGTACGCCTTAATAAAATGATAAATTCTCGGTTAAATGGATGTTTTGTTTGATTTGTTGCTTTGATTTTGAAATTTAAATTTTAAAATTCAATCTTGAAATTTAAAGTTCGAATTTAAAATTTGAACTCTGAAATTAAAATAATAACAATAATAAAATAACTAAAAAATAATAAATTAAATTTTGGATGTTTGCTAGGATTAGAATTATTTCAGGAAATAAGTTAAATCTGAAATATAAAATGACAATTTAAATCAAAAGTCACTCAAATGTCCCTTGAAATTGTACATATATGTCAACATACATATATCTATATGTCGACATATCAGCCTGTAATTTGAAATTCAAAATTTGAATTTCAATGGTTTAAACTTTTAAACATCCCTCCATCTTTTCACCAATTCCCAAGGTCTCAAAAGGTCTCATTGATTTCTGAAAAGTTGTGCCTATTCAATTCATATCCATTCAATTTCTATTTATACATCTATTCTCTCTACCTTTCACTCAACTCCAACTATATACTTCATATTTGTACTATTCAAAACAAACATTCCAATGGCTTCCTCAAGTTCATCTCAGAAATTGTAGCTAACCAAAACAATCAAAGTTTATCTTCATAATGATAGAGAAGCTATCAAAACTACGTTGACTATTTAGAAAGTGCAAAAGTCTATATAGGCCCTTTGGCCGTTTTTGGAGATTTTACATCCTGTGATCTTATCTCTTTTTTCAATCACAATGTATACTTAATCTTAATTGACTCTCCAGATAACGATGAAGTGCATTACCCCAAGCTTGTCAAGATATTCTATGCAAATCTTAATCATGGATTTTTCGAATGCAACGAAGACTTAATTTGAAGTAGCGTCAAAGGCATGCAGATTTTTCAAGATTGCGAAATCTTGGGCAATATCTTAAATTGTAGAAGTAGGAGCTCAGATTTTTCGGATTTCTAAATTGACGAAAACCGATTTAGAAACTTATCACGACATATTTGAAAGCGATGCTAACATAGGATTCAAAAATTGCCTTTTCTGCCCAAAAGCAAGAATCGTAAACCTTTTACTTCAACATATCATTACTCCTCATTCCGGAAACTTTAACAACCTAACACTCAAGGTGCAAAACGAACTCTTTCCTATTATTGGTGGTTATGACATCAATTGGGACGATATGATTATAAGAGAATTCAATCCCATAGAAACTTTATTTAGAGAAAACACTCTTTACTATGGACTTTATCTTACCCGCATTTTCAAATATTTCGGAGTTAATCTTCATGGAGACGAATTTGTGCCAAGAAAGGTATTTGACTCCACAAACATACACCTTATGCAAATTCCTCCCGCTTGCAAGTCGTATGAGACATTTGAAGAAAAACAAGCTCGAATACAACAAGAACAAGAGCCTATGGAAATCGAAAATGTAATGTCCCGGTTTTATTTAACATTTAATTTATAATAATATTGATTTTAATAGGATGATAAAAATAAAAAAGGTTTACTAAACAAACTAAAAAAATTATAATCATATGTGTAAATATATAAGTGTATGTATACACTAATAATGTGTATATTTAGTTATGTTTTAACTTAAATTCATATTAAAAATCTGGCAACCAAAAACCATTCACATACAACTATAACAAAATTTACATATGTAAGGGGGCATTCTTCTACGTAGGAAAACATCAAAAATTCCTAAACTACGTATGGATAGCAAGAAGAAAATATGCAACCAGTTCATATAGTAAAACAAATATCCTTGAACATTGAACGCAAAGTCTATGGTTAAATGCCTCAGTAAAATAATAAGGGGAAAATACTCTCGTAACAAAAAATAATATAAGAATAAGTCCAATACTCTTAATATGATTTAACCTTGAATAGTATGAACGAGCCATCCCCTAAAAACAAGGCTATAAAAACCTACAAGTATAAAAATCATTTAAGCAAAATATCAAGCAAAGAAAACCATTTTATATTTGCAATCAAAATCGGGGAATATATTGACCATTCGCAAGCATTAAATGAAGTTATGGCCATGGGTATGTCATGCTTCTTGAAGGACATATAAGGACAAGAAAATAGTGAATATCTAAAGAAACAATTCATTTTTCCCATGCACAAAATTCTTTAACCAATCATATAGGATTTCGAAAAAGGGGTAAGTCTATTGGCTATGCATACTGTAACATGTTATAGGAAAATAGATTATTAAATTTGAAAACTTAGCTATATATAGCACTTGAAAATCATGCATCTTCCTCACAAAAAATACTGAGATAACAAGGATACTAACAGAAGAAAGGAAAGCAGCAAAGTGAGTAAGCTAAACTTATACAATCTTTACTTTAAAAGTTTCTAAGCTAATGCAAGTTTGGATGTAGAACAGTAAATGTATCATATTGTTAGAATGTTAAGAATGAGTAAACTTGCCTGTGAAACTTTGTTCATACTCCCTGTTTTAAACCATCTGTTTCCAGTGATGAATGCCAAATGATTGTACAAACTAAAACCATGTAAATTTTTATACATGTATCACCTTGATGCTAAGTTATTCTGTCAATAAGTTAGAACCAGTTTAAATAAGTATTCTGCTGCTAAAAACACCCTGTTTTTCCAGAAGAGAATTATACCAAATTCTCACATTGGGTTCGTTTGGACGCAAGGATCAAATGCGTACTTTAAGTGATGCATACTTCAGAAAACATAACCAATGAAATCACATTGTAATGTACACATATGTATAAAGGAAAACTAAATTTTTTTACTGTTTCCTATCACTACATTTTAACATGAAAACTCGACCCACTCAGAATCATGTTCTACTTATATAAATGAAATCGTATGGCAAAACGATGATTTTTAGTCTTGGTTTCACGATTTTTAATTGAGTCGTTGTCATGATAAACTGAGATGAACGGAAAATGGTTTCTGGGCAATACCCGGCAATCGAGGTAACCGGAATTCATAGCGTGAGGTGAAACGCGAACTGTAGGGTAAATGATCATAGGAAAAATAGCAAATAAATTTTCTGTTGTGTAGATTTCCTAAACAAGGCAAAATAGGGTTATAGGTTTTCATTTTTATGATCGTGGTTCTCGAAAAAACTACACTAACACAGCGGCCATCGGGAAGTGCGCACTAGGGGGAATCGGAGCTGGAGGTCGTTGACTTGGCGTGAGTGAAATCGGAGATACCCTAGTGGTCAGAGGAGGTGGAAGCATGCAGTTTCTTGGATTGAACATAGTTCGAAAATGAAGAGATGGGATGGTTGAAACACTGTAGCTGGGTTAATGGTCAGATCGGAGTTAGGAACTATGGTCAGGAGGTGACAAGCAACTTGGATGGATGGTCGCGGAATGTAGGTAGTGGCTCGATGGGTTGTACACGTGCACCGTGTACATGGGTGTATCAGCAAGACAAAGAAGAAGAAGGAAGGGATCGGGAAAATGGTTTTTAGTCGTGATCATATTTTTTCCTTTGCAAAACCAAGTGGTACTAGGAAAGTGGTACTTGGCTCGAGCATGGGATTTCATATGGATTAGTGGGTGCGGCATCAGGTTGGAGTGGAGAAATGTGGATCTGGTAAATGAAGGAGGAAGGGAAATTGGGCCAAAGAGGTTTTGGGCTGGGTTTCAAATAACCAAGTAAAAGGCAAATGGTGATTTAAATAAAAATGGGAAAAAATAAAATAAAAGAGGTAAGGTAAAATAAAAAGAAGAGGTTTTAAACTTAATAGAATTAAAAAGAAACCAAATATTTTGGGGCGGTAGAAGGAAAGACATTGGGAGGGAACAGACCGTAGTAGCATGGTTGAAAAGGTTTTAACAAGTTTTAAAAATAAAACAAAAAGGAAATAATAATATATAAAATAGAAATCAGTATAAATTAAATTATTAATGATTGTTTAGGAATAAAAAGACAATTTACAAGTGAGACAAAAGGTATAAATTGCAAATAATTGTCGTATAAACAACCTGACATTTTTGAATAAAGTACCGTGTGCAAAGTACATGCTTTAGTTGTTCATTCATAAAAATAGTCAAATGTTCGGATTTAAACAATACAGATATATACCATTATGTTGGTCGAAGCTCATAAAATAAAGGGTATATAAAATGACTTATACTTAATCCAATTCATTTTAAACTGATAACAATTTCTTAAAAGAAATGTTTTAGATCAAATGAATATTGAAAATAGTTCTTAAGTGTCAACTGATAGTAAAAGATATTACGTAAATCATTTCAAAGAGGCCAGAATTATATTCCACTTCGATTCGAATTATACGTCGCGGGTCAGAAATATTGAAGATAATTGAAGACGGAGGTATGCATGGCCTATTTTAAATAATGCCTTCGGTCTATCCAGTCCCAGGACGACCCGTATGGTCGGGTGTTTGACAATGTATATCTATCAGAACTTACACATAGACTTTTCATAAGTATATTATGTTGGTGGCAGAGGAATTTGTTTCTCTTAGCTTTATGCCTGCAATATATTTAGGAAATTTAATGAGTGTTCTAACAGATATAACGATGTGACATCCAAAGTGATTGAAGAAATAGTCTGTCAAAAAGATAAACGTGGCCTCTAGCCTCACAACCTGGACATGACAAAAATGGGGCAGACAGCATGGCTAGGTGGGTTATACCCAAGCAGAGTATATTATCACCATCTAGAGAAATTTCATTTTTGACTTCTTAATATTTTATTTTCGCTACTGCAGCTTACGGAAACGGTGGTTTGAGCCAAACCATCGGTGATAATATATTCATCACCCTCAAACTAAATGAGAGGATGGTCAAGTATGGCCGGGTTGCAAGTCGTTCTTATTGAAACCCAGTGTATCTACTATAGAGTACATTGATCGGCCGGTGGTCCTACACCTTGTCTGTTGGAATTCAATCCCTAATAAGAGCCCGCGGTTTTCGATTTTATATTATATATATGTGGAGTGTGAGATGCAAGTGTTCCACTAGATGGTTATTTATTTGATAAAAACTATTATAATATCAGATGATTTCGGTATCAAAAATACTTGGGTCATCATCCATATTACATATGGATTGGTCTGAAGATTTCTAAAGTTAAATGAATCTGTCTAGTATGGGAAAAACCTTATTCCTTTTTTTCCCTGTTTCCAAGCTATATTAACTTTATTTACTCACACCAGTCCCCTGACTAACCCAGAGTTTATTTTTCTGTGTTTTTCCTAAACTCTTAGGTACTCATAACACTTGTTATGGATAGACAAGTGATCCGGGTAGCTAATGGAACCCCTTTGGAGTATTATGGAGTACGAGTTTAAGAACCCGTCTAGTAGTTATATCAGTCACTAAGTATCCGGTTTGAATCTCTGTATTAAACTAGTAATTAGGTATGATGATGTATTATAATGATGATGTGCTATGATATTTTATTATGATGTATCAGACCCTATTATGTAATATATTTTGTACTTTGTGAAATTTCGTTGTGAGATTTTGATGTTTTGATTAGTTTTATTCTCTATCTATTTCTATTTCTTTAATAATGACACGACTTTCGAGGTCATCGAAAATCGCGTCGTTACAGTTGGTATCAGAACTTAGGTTTCCTGAACACCTAGGCTTTGGGTAAGTGTTGAGAGAGCGTATTTTTAAAACTATTATAGTATAGGTCAACCATAGTTATCGACTTAAGTCATCCCTAAAAATATCTTCTAATTGAGTTATTAATTATCAAACCGTATACTCAAAAAGTTGAGAACGAGTTCTCATTGAAGAAGAGGCCAAGGAGCAAGCGTGACAACCACGACCAACGGGCACACTGTTACTCCAAATCCAGTGGATATTGCTGGAGTAGCCCTAGCTCCAACTCAGCCAAACTTTGCAATGATCTGCAAGAATTACACTACTCTTGGAGAAAAGGTTTTCAAAAGTACTGAATCATTGGTTGAAGTCTAAGCACAGATAAGGTCATGTGAGAAGATTTTAAGGGACTGAAGTTGGATGATGAGTATAAGCGCCTGTTAGCTTCATGGCAACTAGAGGAAGCCGCAGCAATCTGGTGGGACGCCCAAACCGCTAATACTCCCAAAGAAGAATTTACATGGGAGAAGTTCAAAGAAGCATTTGAAGCACATTATTTTCCATCCACTGGGAAAAAAAGGATGTACCGAAACTTCATCGACTTGAAGGAAGGTGACATGTCAGTAACTGAATACGAAGATAAGTTTAATGCACTCTTAAGCTTTGGACTGGAGTTGATCAACACTCCATTAAAGAAAAATGAGATGTTTGTAACTGGCATGAAGGATAGATTACAAGGAAGAATGATGGGACACTTGAAGGACCTGTTTGTTAAACTAGTAGATTTAACACTCAGCTATGAAGCTTTAGAAGCTAAGAAGCCGGTAGAAAAGGCTCAGACTGGAGAAATCAGTGGAGAGCCCCAGAAGAGGAAATTCAATCCAAATTGGGAGAACAAGGAAAAAGGAAATACAGAAAAAGGGAAGTATGAAAATCTTTTCAAGAATAAGATATGTTACAACTGCAAACAAAAGGTACATATCGCTAGATTTTGTAAGGAGTCAAAGGAAAAGGAACCAGAATAACCCCAACAGCAAAAAAACCTCAGCAGCAGCAGAATCAAAGGAATGAGATGGTGATAAAGGACCTTTGTTTCAATTTCCATCAACCTGGACACATGGTCAAGGATTGCCCACTGATGAAAAAGGTACCACAGACTAAGGTTTATGCTATCATGAACGAGCCATCAACTTCTGGGGACGTGAAGGGAAAAGGAATCGTGAAAGGTACCTTAAATTTTTAGTAAAAGGAGTTAAAATGATTAGGGTCAGCCTTAGGATAAGTTAAACAATGTGGAATTAAATTTAGAACACTATCCAGAAAAAAATTGATCCTTCCCCGTAATAAAGACCAGACTTGAGTTATAAATTGGATATGTACTCATGTTGGTTAAGTAAACTGATTTTTATAATAAAATCAGAATTCAGGATTCTAGAAATAAATACAACTAAATTCCAAATAAATAAGAAGCATGTCAGGAAAGTGCGATAGATAGTTACGAATGTGTATTTACTTAACTTTAGTTAAAACTGAAATCTACCCGTATCTCTTTAATTTTGATGACGAAATTCTTTTAAGGAGGTGGACTGTAATGTCCCGATTTTAATTAACTTTTGATTTATAATGATATTGATTTTAATAGGATGATTAAAATATAATAGTTTTACTAAACAAACTTAAACAATTATAATCATATGTGTAAATGTATAAGTGTATATACACTAGTAATGTGTATATTTAGTTATGTTTTAACTTAAATTCATATTAAAAATCTTACAACTAAAAACCATTCACATACAATTATAACAAAATTTACATACGTAAGGGGGCATTCTATTGCTTAGGAAAACATCAAAAATTCCTAAACTAAGTATGGACAACAAGAAGAAAGCATATGCAAACAATTCATACAGTAAAACAAATATCCTTGAACATCGAACACAAAGTGTGTGGTAAAATGCCTCAGTAAAATTACAAGGGGAAAATACTCATGTAACAACAAACAATATAAGAATAAGTCAAATACTCTTAATATGATTTAATCTTAAATAGTATGAACGAGCCATCCCTTAAAAACAAGGTTGTATAAACTTGCAGGTATAAAAATCATTTAAGAAAAATATCAAGCAAATAAAACCATTTTATATTGCAATCAAAATCAGGAAAAATATTGACCATTCGCAAGCATTAAGTGAAGTTATGGTCATTGGTATGTGGCGCTTCTTGAAGGAAAGATAAGGACAAGCAAATAGTAAATATCTAAAGCAAACAATCCATTTTTCCCATGCATAAAGTTCCCGAACCAATCGAATAGGATTTGAAAAAAGGGGTAAGTCTATTGGCTATGCATACTGTAACATGTTTTGGAAAAATAGATTATTAAATTTGAAAACTTAGCTATATATAACACTTGAAAATCATGCATCCTCCTCACACAAAATACTGAGATAACAAGGATACTAATAGAACAAAGGAAAGCAGCAAAGTGAGTAAACCGAAATTATACAATCTTTACTTTAAAAGTTTCTAAGCCAATGCAAATTTTGATGTAGCAATATATCATATTGTTAGAATGTTAAAAATGAGTAAACTTGCCTACGAAACTTTGTTCATGTTCCCTGTTTTAAACCCTCTGTTTCCAGTGATGAATGGCAAGTGATGGTACAGACTAAAGCCATGTATATTTATATACATGTATCACCCTAATACTAAGTTATTCTACCAATAAGTTAGAACAAGTTTAAATAAGAATTCTACTGCTATAAATGCTCTGTTTGTAACGATCCAGAATTTTTAACATTGGATGAATTTAAATTCGAATTTGACATAAATATATGTGGTTAAGAATATTTAATAATTTTGATAAGTTAGTTGATATATTTTATTTGAATTATAAATGAGAATGATTATTAATAAGTTTGGATTTATTGATATTATTTGTCATTTGATCGTATTTGGCAAACCATAACATGAATTTGTAGTATTAGAATTATGTGTTGCCCTTAGTTTTCATAGCATTTAAGGGAAAATGCTACCAAAAGTTCACCTTCTCTCCTTAAGACAAGTGTCCTTACACTTGTATCTTTGCATGCCTCCGTCCATGCATGCCTTCCACTTGCTCCCTTAGGTGTCATTACCTCCTTAACTCCCCATTCCTATATAAGGAGGTCTTTTCTCCATTCTCTTACCATTCCATTCCATTTCCTCCTTTCCACCTTCTTCTTAATGCTTATGGCCATGGTTTCCATGGCATAAGCTTCCTCTTTTCCATCACCACCTTGCCAAAGTTCGTCTTCATCCTCCTCCTCCTTCTCCTCCTCTTACAATGTAAAGAAAGAAAGATTAGTGTATATTATATTATATATATTTTGGTGAAGAAGACTTTGTGCCGAAATACTGTCCGATGGTTCGCTAAGCAAGGCTCGCCTACCGTGAAGATTTGGAAAGCTGTTAGGTGAGAAATCTTTAACCACTGTTGATATATTCAATTAGATGTTAGACTAATTTAAATATCGTGATGGATTATTAGTGGTTAATGATGGTTGATGTTTGTTATGATGGATGATGGATGCGTAGTTTAGAACACACACTATTAACCGTTAGTGTTATAACGCTTGTGTGCAATTACGATTATTTAATCATGTTAATGATGGTTGTTGTGGATGTTTATAATGGTTGTTGATGTCGTTTTGCACACACTATGACACAACAATTATGGTATCACATTGGTGATCGGCAAATCTCCTTCGTAATTAGAAACAATATTATTATCGAAGCTGAAGGTTAATAATTGGGAAAGACCGTATGAATTCATATATGTGGATAAAGTTCTTTAAATGAATAAAAAAAACCGGAACATCCTATGATGACAGAGAGGATAGTGTCTTGGCTTGGGTTTGGAAAATATAATTTCCTGCTCTCCTTGGCTATCCCTAACTGATCCGACGAATGAAATGATTAATTTGAAATTATTTGAATTTAGAAATGAATTGGAATTTGATTAGTAAAAAATAAAAGTTGAATTTTGAACCTAAAATAATTTGGAAAGTCAACGTAAATTACTTTAAATGGTTTTAAATGAATTACATGAGTATATAATGGTTTTCTAAGGTATTTTGAAGTATTGAAGAATAATTTTTATTTCGGTCAAAACAGAGCTTGTCGCAGAAAAGAAATTTGCTATTTTAGTTACAAAATTTAAATGCTTATAACTTTTGCAATCTAAATCGGATTTCCAAGTAACGAAAAAAAATTGATTGTTATTAACAAGAGCTTTTAGATGTGTGAAAGCGGATTTTAATTTCGGATTATAATTTTCAAGTTATGTTTAAACCCATATCGGGAAAAGGTCGCTTTTAGAGAAGTTTTCGACCATAACCACAAACAACCATTTTTAATGTTTATAAAAAAATGGTTAAATCAATATAAATTATGTAAAAATGTTGTGAAATGTAAACTTTAAGTTTTGACTAAGATAAATGATATTTTGATCAAAGTAATTAAGATAACTATTTTATAACGCTTTGTTAATGCTTTTGAAAACACTATTGTAATGCTTTCTTCGGAAACAATCTATTTTGAAGTTTTTAACCGCAAACTATTTTCGAACTATAAGTAATGATTTTTAAATGATTTGTGGAATGTTTTCAAAGTTCAAGAGTATTGGAAATATTTTATATGGAATTTACATTGATTTATTTAATATTAAAACGAGTTTTCAGTTTTTGGATGTGGTTGGAGATAAATCTTCTGATGTTTGATATTAATTCAGTAGATGATGACTCTTACTATTTGAGGAATTTAAAAGGAAGTTCACCATTATTCTGCTTATAGTGTGAGTTAGACACAGAGATTAATATTGAGGATAAGTTGATGAAATTTCTATCCAGATCTAATGTCAACGAGTTGAATGAATCTTTTAATTAAGATACGAGTTTCCTAAGTTGATTGGGATAAGTTGGATAGAAATAATCTTCAAATATTTGATAGGAAATTCTGTGGTGTAAAAGTATACTATTTAAGGAATTTGGAAGATATTATTATATCGTTATTCCACTTATAGTATTCGTTGATTATGTGAATTGATATCGAATGTAAGTAGATACAATTTCTGTGTAACTTATGTTCAATATCGATTGATTAGGGTTTTAAAGTGAATCATATCTTCAATAATGTCATTCTTGAAACCCAATGGGATTGAGTTATGGAAATTCATATTGTAATTTGGGGATTTAACCAAATCTTTGATTTGAGGAAATTAAAAATAAGGAATTGGGAAGGAAGTATAATCTTTTAGTTATGATTATAGAATTGAATGTATGGATTCCAATTTAATTGGAAACTTGGGTTGAAATGTGGGGTAAGGGTTTTCAAAGGAAACTGGATTTTTGATAACGAATCATCAAATGGAAAATTAATTAAGGCTTTGAGGCTAAATTATTTTTTGATTTAAGGGATGTGTTTTTAAAGAGAAAGGTCAAATATGGATTTTGTTATATTTTGAGAATGAAGAAGTTTAATTTAACAAAATTTAAGACAGAAGGAAATTGGTAGAAAGCCTATGTGTTCCATAATTTGTTTTTAACTGCGCTTATTATTTGAAAAGACCTGGATCGAGTATATGTTCGAAAACCATTCCAAGTAATAATACGACGTTATAGAGCAATTCAAGACTTAGAAAACGACGAATGAAGACCGGGATTCTATGAATTGTTTGGATTGATTGCTGATGTCTCGGTTGGCTAGGTAACTCGATACGAGGTTATAAGTGACATGAGTTTGAATATATTTGGAGATTTTCGGATTGGTGTTTCGTTCAGACCCAGAACGGAATTGTTTGGATTATGTGTCTAATATTGTAATTGACTGCGTAGTACTGATCTCTATTAAATATATATATATATATATATATATATATATATATCTGCTTGGTGGCCAATAATTTATTCTCTTGCTTAACACCCTTCTCTAAGACGTATGAGCTTGGAGGTTATATATTGATGGAAATCAGCGATGCGTTGTGAATGGACAATGTGGCATACTTAAATTATGTGATGGGCTATGGATGATCAAAGTACGGCTTGTTTAAGCGTAGCTTTTTGTATATCGTGACCTAGGCAAGCCTCACAACCTGGTAAATGGCTAAAACAGGAAAGATGCAGCGAGGTTAAGGGTAGTCATTTCCTTCTAGATAAAAGTTGTACTATGGTATGGAGACCAGGTATAAACCTATGTGGAAAACTTCTATTTATATTGAAGTTGATGTTGCGAGCGCTCGGTTTAAAGGTTGGTAGCAACCAGGAAGTGATATATTTAGCCATGCTCTAAGTTACCCAGTTAAGGGGTAACCCGGCCTCGTGTTGCCAGCGAGCCCGATTTCGTTCTCGGTGCGTCCCTCTAGGGGCGTACCCATCGGTTTGGTAAGGAAGTTCCGTTGCCTAGTCATTTGTTGGAAATCCAATATCCACTATGAGCTCGTACGATTTTAGTTGTATAGCCTGCTACCAACAGGGTTATGTCAGTATAATGGGATGGGGCATTATGTTCGCTATGATTAATACATTTATTTGCGAAATTGTTTTCGCACTATACGATAATAATAATATAAGAGGATTTTCCCGTATCAAGCATTTTTAACTATCATAAGGAGAAACCGCACCCATGTGTGTGTTCGCATTGTGTGTGTGCTGCGAGACCTTATGGTAGTTTCATTTTTCAAAAGTCATTGCGATTTCTATGCACGTGAATTCATATGGAGTAAACCCGTTCTGCGTTAGTGGCATGGTCCAGTGAATTACCCAACTTTAAAATTGATCCTAAATAACAACTATTTTGAGTTCTCACACCAGTCCTTGTTTGACATAAGGCAGCATGATAGGGGGTTCTCAGTATTGATTTGGTGGTGAGTGGGGGACTCTTACCTCTACACGTCCCAAGAGGGGTTAGTTTGGTAGGAGGCCGTGACAGTCGAGAGGCTGGCCGTAAAACAAGGTGCTGGGGTACCAATGTAATGCCATGGCGGAGTATTAGTTGTTGTCCGATGGCTGAAAAATACCAGACCGTTAAAACGTGGTATCAGAGCTTTGGTTTATACAAAGAAATGGGGTACGACATATTTGAACAAAAGTAAGGACTTCTCAGAGTTATATTATCTCATTAGAGATAGGGTTAGAAATACACTAGAATGAGATTTGGGAATATTACGCTTGAGAGAGCATCTTTTATCATAAAATCAATGTGTTTTATATTAGAATGAAATTTATTAGTCGAAATTAACTTATAGAAATATAAGAAATTTTCCTTTACTGATAAATTAGTAGGCATTTATAATCTTATATGAGAATAAATAACTTAAGTGAGTAAAACCCTTAAAAGGAAATTAAGGGAATGTTAGATTGCAATAAAACTTAAATTCCTTTGTCTATTAGTGAGTTTAGGGTTGGTGAATAAGAATAGGAATGACCCAGGTTATGTAAATTAAATCTCTTGATTATTAGATGTTAAAATACTTTGAATAGGGAATTCAAAGTATAAATGCCAAATGCGTATAAATTTAACTTGTAAATGGATTAAATGAGATTGGAAACAATTTGAATAAAATTGAAATAGAATGAGTGTTCTCGATATATAATTCTACCTCTTCGCTTGTCACTGTGTTTTGCTTGACTCATCGTCATATTATGATAATCACTATCTTCCCGATTGTTATACTTGGATATTGTCCAACTCTATTTCCGAATTCTTCTTTTGCTTTGTCTTGACGAAACCATGGACAAATGGATTATTGAAGTAGTTTTAGATTAGAGACAAGTAATTCGAATTATATCTTAATTACAACTTGAATTTGTATTAAGTGCAAAAGGAATTCCAAAATGTTATTTTTGCAAGATAATTGGATGTTTTGGGAGAAAAGGATTATTTATTTGAAAATTTGGATTCAAAATAATTTTGAGGAATATGAGGCATGAACCCTTAGTCTTATAGTTTGACTTAAATTGTTAAGTAAACCATGGATTCCATAACTTTAATAGTAAGTTAGAAAGGTAATTTCTAAACTTCTTAGGGTCATAGACATCTAAGTACTAGACAATATACATCCCAGTTTCTCTTTTGTGGTAGTAGTAGCAGCTCTGGGTCTAACTCATAAAATTTGATTATGAACATGAATAGTGATGACCTTAGTAATCACGAGATTATAGAAATTTCTTCAGACTCTACCTTTAATGAGAATCAGATAGAGTATCTTGAGAATGCTATCAGACTTGGTTTTGACCATTACATTTACAATATGTTAAGAGAGAAATGGGAATTTAAAATTGGTAAAAGACTTAAAATTTACTTGTCTTCCATTACATTTACAATATGTTATAGGACTTAGGAGGAATATTTTTAGAATTTCGTTTTGATAATGACAAGGGGGAGAAATTATAAAACATAGACATAGTTTAAGTAGAATATATAGGATTCATATAGACAGGGGGAGCATTAGAAGGATGAACATCAACAGGTATGTACATGTATGATATTTTACAAACTAAGGTTGTAATCATCAAAAAGGGGGAGATTGTTGAAGAATGGAGTTTTGATGATAACAACCTTATTTCAATTATAATAGATTATAAATTATATACTAACCTCTCTATCTAGAATATATATGTGTAGAATTTATATACAGGAATTAATACTGAAGAATGTACAGTTTAAGAGTATTAAAGATTCAAGAGATTCAGAATTCAGAGAAGATTCAAGACTCATGAGTAATCAAGATTTCAATAGTTCAAAATAAATATAGTTATAGAGTCTAGTTTATGTGGGACTCTGAATAGCACTCCAGGTTCAAATTCAAATTCTATTTTCAAATTCTATTCTAAATATGTTTTTCTATTTTACTTTTGATTTTAAACTCAAGTTTTAAAGATCACAAGTTTATATATATTTATATAGTTATATACTTTTATATATTTATATTTATATAGTTTTAAACTTTATAATTTTATAAAAATGTTCATATAGTTAATATTTATGATTTCATTTGTTTTTCTACTTTATAATACTTATATATATCACTGTGATTTAACTCAAGAATTTCCAAAATTATATATATATATATATATGTATATATATAGTAAAACAGTTTAAAAATCATTCAAATTTTAAAAGACGTATGTCAACATACATACTTGTCTATGTCGACATATAACTGTCATATTTTCAAAATTGAAAGGAAGTGTCTTTTCACCATTTGTAATGTTCCAGAAGTGTTGCAACCTTTCAAACCTTAAAATAGGCGATGATTTCAAATTTTTTGATCATTCTTCTTCTCCATCTTCATCTCCATTCCTTACTGCATTATTATTTCATATTTTTATGATTTCTACACTTATACTCTGCCAATTTCAAGTCTAATTATATAAAACTTCTTCTCTTCTCGGTCTCTACTCATTACTCTTTGAATCAAAGTGCTATTGAAGAGTTATAGGGCTGTTGTAATCTTTTGGGAAAGTTTCGGGTCAGTTTTGAAAATGGTGTGTTCCTTGTAGCTGTGAAATTAAGGAAGGAATCGATCGTAACCTTGTAGCCGAGGAAATCAAGGGGAATATACTTGATCAAGGGTGTTTGGAATCAGTGGTAATGTTGTGGTCGTGATATCAAGGGTGTTGTACTTGGATATTGATACAGTAATAAAACTCTGTGCAATCCAGCGTTGGAGTAATCTGAACCAGTATAAAATTCGATGTGTTCTTTTCTTTTTTGCATTTTATTTTTGTTTATTTATGTATTTGTATTTGATTCTATGTCTGTGATCATTTCTATGGTGTGTTATTCATATAGTAGATCATATTAGTTTTAGTTTATCTTAAATTCCTTGAAAACACTATTCACCCCCTCTTTAGTGTTAGTTTTGCCTTAATGATCCATTCCGCATTCCCAAACACGAGCAACCAAAAATTATTCCTCTTGCCTACAATCCATAGGCATACAATCTATCGTCTAACCCGTCATCCAACAAGCCATGCATCCACAGCCTTAACCTAGCAAGTAGAATTCTAATAATTGCACAAGTTACCTTGCCATAAGGTTCACATGATATCAATGAGTCATACCAATGAAGAGTTCTGGATGAGTCGTCTTCGTACCCTCTTCCGTCTCCCATGTACAATCGTCATCATCCTCACCCCCACTATACCTTGGCTAGCTTGAAAGTTTTCCTCCAAAGTTTTTTCGTGTCATTCCCCACAACACAAAGCGACTTACGAGGTCTCGAAACTATGGACTTGACTTCTAAATCATCATACTGATCCAGAGAAATTACTACATTCGAATTGTGCGCATACTTATGTAGAAAAGATACATGAAAAACATTGTGTACACTTGAAATCTTCTCGGATTAATCCAATCTATACGCGAGCTTTCCAATCTTCTTAACTATCGAAAACGGTCCAACAAACCTTAGGGCTAATATCCCTTTACTTCTGAATCGAACAACATTCTTCGAAGGTGAAATTTTAATGAAAACCATATCACCAATGTCGAACTCCAAATCCTTTTGATGTTTATCGACATAACTTTTATGACGACCTTGAGCCGCCTTTATTCATTGTCGAACGATCTCAGTACAATCCGAAGTTTCTCTTATCATTTCTTGCCCAAGTATCAGCTTATCTCCAGTCTCTTACCAACATGCTGGAGAATTACACAGTCTACCATACAACACCTCGTATGGTGCCATCCCGATGCTCGACCAGTAAATGTTATTATATGCGAACTCAACAAAATATAGATAATCTTCCCACCATCCCCCTATGTCCAGTACACATGTCTAAGGAGATATTCCAATACTCGATTAAGCCGCTCTATTTGACCATCGGTCCGAGGATGATAAACCATACTGAAACATGGCTCAGTTCCCAAAGTCTCTTGCAAGCACTTCCAAAATACAATAGAGAACAATGGATCTTGATAACTCATTATACTATTTGGGATACCATGGAATAAAACTATCCATTTATATATAGCTCAACTAACTTCGACATTGTCCTAGTCGATCTAACAGGAATAAACCTTATGCTTTTTGTCAAGCAATCCACTATGACCCAAATCCCTTCATTTCCTGCAATGGTCCTAGGTAGTCCTTCGATAAAATCCATTGATATCTTCTCCTATTTCCACGTAGAAACTTCAAATGGCTGAAACAATCTGCTCGGTTTCTTTTGTTCATCTTTCATCAACTGACAAATCATGGATTTGGAAATAAAGTTTCCAACATCCCTCTTCATACCTTCCCAATAATAAGCTCGCCTCATGTCCTGATACATCTTGTTACCCCTATGATGAATCGTCAACTTAGAATGATGACATTCTCTTGGATCGATCCTTATCTCTCAATACATCAATATCAGGAACAATCATTCATCCTTTCTTTCGAAGCCTACCTTCTCAATCAATATTGAATTCTTATCATTTTCTGGTTCTACTCTGGCTTTCAGCTTCCGGATTATCTCGACAAGCTTTTCATCACGCTTTTGGCTTTCGTCAATCCTTTCAATGAGAGTAGGTTATATCGATAAGCTTACTAACATTTCAGGCTCTAACTCACACCAAGGCCTGAAATCAAACCCTGCCAAGTACTCAAAGTGCTTCTAGAAAACATTGCTCCCAAACTAGCATGTCTTCGACTCAATGCATCAGCCACTATGTTACCTTTACCAGGAATACAGGCACTACCAAAATCTTTAAGATTCCAACAACTCTAACCACTGCTACTGCTAAAGATTCAAATCCTTTTGGGAGAAAAAAATACATCAATGACTTTTGATCCGTGAACAACTCGAATTGAACTATCAATAGATAATGTCTCCACATCTTCCGAGCAAACGCAATCACTGCCAACTCCAAAACATGAGTTGGATAATTCTTTTCGTGCGGCTGTAGATGTCGACTCGCATAGGCCATAACTCTATCCTTTTACATCAGCACTTCTCCAAGCCTAGTACCACATGCATCCGTATACATCATCATTTCCTTGTTTCCACTTGGAATAGTCAAAACAGAAGCACTCATCAGTCTCTCTTTTAGGATTCTGAAAGCTTGCTTACACTTCACATCCCATGTGAGCACTTGATTCTTCTTCGTCAATCCTATTAATGGTGAAGCTATCTTAGTGAAATCCTTGATAAATCCATGATAATATCCCGCCAACGCAAGGAAACTCCTAACAACCATTGCATTCCTAAGTTTATCCCAGTCCTAGATTGCTGTCACCTTAGTGGGATCCACCGCTATTCCATTTCCAGAAACAATATGGCCTAAGAACCTCACTTCATTCTCCTAGAAGTGACACTTCAGAAACTTAGCTCTTAGCTGATGCTTTCGCAAATGCGTCTCATGCTGTTCCTCATTCCAGGAGTGAACAAGAATATCATCCACGAACACAAGCACAAATTTGTTCAACTGATATTTGAACACTGTATTCATAAGATCCACAAAATATGCTGGTGCGTTGGTCAATCCAAATGGCATCAACAGCCACTCGAAGAAACCAGATGGTGTCCTAAAAAAAGCCTTCGATACACTATCCTTTGCCACTATCAACTGGTGAAATCATGTCGCCAAGTCCATTTGGGAAAACACCTTGGCTTCGTGAAGCTGATCAAACAAGTCATCTATTGTAACGACCCAGATTTCTGGTAATTTAATTTTAAATATTTAATGTGGTTTTAAATATTGAGTTGATAATACAAATTGATTTTTATATTTGAGTTATTTATTTAATAATTGAAATATGATTTATTTCGGTTATATATAATTGTCATAATACGAAAATGAATTTATTTGAATTCAAAGTTAAAACTGAATTGAAAACAATTCAGATGATCAGTACAAAATTCTGTTTGAATTAGAATAATAATATTAAATTATTTTCGAGGAATTAATTCTTTTGAATTTAATTTATATCGATCTAAATTAATATATTCTCCATATGATCAAACTAGGCTTCGAAACATATCCCAGTGTGTTCAAAATAGTGCTATAACACTAGAAACACCGGTTGTTATGCTCGAATAGGAGTTCAGAATTGCGAATTATATTATTTTAAAATTTGAACGGATAAGAACGAAGTCAAATCAAATTAAATACAAATCAAATCGCATTAAAAATCTGTGTACCTTAGCTACTCTACGCTTTGTACCATCAACGATTAAATTCCTTAATGCCTAAGCTACCGTCCTCCTATAAATCCACGCATCCTCTCCTCTTAGTTCATTTGGTTCCGTAGATAAATTAAATCAAAAACTTCAGAATGGAAATTCTCTCTTCTCTAAATCAAAGAATGGCAGAACTTATTTCCTTTCGTTCGACTCAAATTCTAACGGAAGGAAAACCTTCCCTTTCCTCATTTCAGTATTTAATATCGATCTGTAAATAAAAAATATATGAAAATCAAAACCCCCCTAAAGCAACAGTCGCGAGAAGCTCGAAATCTGTGAGATGCGAGAACAATATTGGGTGCTCTAACTGGAAATGGTGCGATGTGAATAGGTATGGCTCAAACTCGAGCAACTCAAATTAGGGCACAGTACTTTTCGATGGATGTAGGGGGGACAGTCAGTTTTTCGCTCGTGCGAGATTGTTTTGAGATAAACTACGTATTCATATACTAAGCAGTAGGTGCGATGTAATTTGAATTCACTGTTTTTTGTTCCAGCGAAGCAAGTGGCTCGCGATGCCGTGAAATTAGGTATTCAAATTGAAAACCCAAGGATAGGTTTGGATTTGGTAAGAATTAGAAAGGAAAAAGGGTCATTTTTTCACTGAGCATGGGATTTTTGACTGAGAACAGACTTTTGACTTAGATGTTCAACCATGGAGTTAAGGCATGGATGGAAAGAGGAAGTGATGGAGATTTCTTTGGTGAAGTCAGTGAGTGTTTTCTAGGTGATGTTGGGGATCGACCGTTAGTTGAGGAGGTCCGAACCTAGGTTTGTTATAGGGGTCCGGATTTTGTTTTGGGGAGATAAAAATAAATGGCAGTGTACTGAAATGGATGGCGATGGGTTTGGCACTGGACAATTAGGAAGGAGTTGAACTAAAGTATGCAGCA
The DNA here is from genome assembly GCA_030737875.1 of Allium sativum. Classification (NCBI taxonomy): domain Eukaryota; kingdom Viridiplantae; phylum Streptophyta; class Magnoliopsida; order Asparagales; family Amaryllidaceae; genus Allium; species Allium sativum. The sequence goes on from CM060921.1 coordinate 747,978,722, forward strand.
ATATCGGGTATTCAAATGATGTAGCAACAAAGCAGTAGTGTAAGCTATAAAGGGATAATAGTGTTGACTACGAGATGTTCGATGAAGTGACGATATGGTATAATGACAGTTTATTGGAGCTAATCAAGGATCTACTTCGTGAATTGATCGAGTATGTGTTGTAGCAACAAGGTATACAGTTTTTACGTAATTAAAAATAATTAGAATAATTTATTTATTCATTTTTAGTAGTTAGTTAAATTAGTAGGTGTTTAATCGATAATTAGAAATCAATTAATCGTAGGCGCAAAATTAATTCTTTCAAGCCGACTTGAGGGGACTCGTAGACGCAATGATATGAGATTAATTGGGATAATCGGCAAATTAAATACAAGAGAAATTCGCACTTAAAATTTTATTAAAATTATGTTTGTCGTTAAAAATATATATTATTGCTTGTTTGGTTGTTTTTAAATGTTGCTATGGCTATTTTAAATATATTAGTTATTTAGGCTTGGTGTTTGTGGCTGTTATAAATATATTGGTGGTTGGATTCCTGCTGTATCATTAGCAAATGCCCGCAGTATCATTAGGGGATAACCCTATACGCCCCACGCTATGATAGTGGATGACCTTCTATACCGCAATATGCTGCCTCGAAGCAGGATGGGTATTATTTATGTTGGCTAACGTCTATGGATGCAGGAAAAACAGATTGGAGGGATCCAACTGGATTCCTCAAAAATATTATTATTTGTTTGTTTTCACATATATTATCATATATGATGTGTTGATTGATAATTGAGTGGTTTGATTGTTTAAACATCACCGGGGCCAAAATGTTGATATATAAAAATATCATGAAAAGGATATTTGAGATTTAAAAGGGGAAATCTATTTTTAAAAATAGAATATGAATTTTTAGTGAGCTATAGAAATATTAACTTGCTTTGGATAAATAAAACTAGTATTGAATTTATAAACGATGTTATAAATTAAATAATACAGGAATTAATAAAGTGGTGAATTTATAAACGATGTTTATAAATTAAATAATGTAGGAAATTGAAGTAAATTTATAAACAGTGTTTATAAATAAAATGGATTGATTTTCATTGGATAATGCAGAGAATTAAAGTATTGAATTTATAAATGGTGTTTATGACTGAAATGGAAAAATTATCATTTGGATAATTTAAATATTTAAATTCAAAAAATGAATTTAAATTGAGGATAGGAATCATGTTAATAAGGAACGAGGAAATTATTCCAATGGTTGGAATGAGAATTGAAATAAAATAAATCCATATGGATTTATGATTTGAATTTGATTAGATCGAATCGATTTAAATAAATTGTAACGACCCGGATTTTGAGCGACTTTGGTTATCGACATAAGCACGATGTCGATAACCAAAACATCGAAAAATCCTGGTAATTAGTGAAAGAAATTAGAGGGTGAGGAAAGATAAGATAGAAACTTAGAATAGAAGAAGAAGAAGAACACAACATCAGAGTAACACGAATCTCACAACGGAACGAATAAATATATTTCATAACATAACTTTGAAATACAAATCTGTACTTGAATATACATATCATTATCAAAGTACAACACTTACAACACAGCGGAAATAACTATAGCTATATGATCCTGAAGCCTCCTGCTCCAGCTCTTCCAGTATATCTGTAAATCCCGACTACTTGACTGCCCGTACAAATTTAGGCACCCAAGAGTTTAGGGAAAACAACAAAGTAAACTCCGGGTCAGTCATGGGACAGGTGTGAGTAAAACAGTTTAAAAACAGTTCGAACAAGTAAACGGTATCTCATAAGACCACGCCGCATAACGGAACGGTTTTTTCCCTTATGAGAATCCAAATTATCTTTATATCAAAAACCTTTTGATATTATAATAATGTCTATCAACACAATATAATAATCATCTAGCAGAAACGCTTTCATCTCACGTTCTACATATATAGTATACAATCAAAACCGCAAGCACGTATTGGGTAATGGATTTCCAACTATGACAAGGTATGGAACCACCTTTCGCTAGTGTACCTCTAGAGAGGAATACACTGGGTTCAACAAGAACATCTTGCAACCCGGCCACACATGACCGACCACTCATTTTGCTTGAGTGTATCGAATGTATATCACCAACGGTTGGGATCAGCAACCGTTTCTCGATTTGGGACAGCATCAACAATAGATTTTAAGAAATGAATGAAACTCTAGATCAGGTGATTATACACCCTACTTCGGTGCGACCGACTTAGCCATGCTGCCTGCCCGATTTCTGTCATTTACCGGTTGATGAGGCTAGAAGCTACGCTTTATCATCATACCAGATTCACTTTGAATGCCACATCGTCAAATCCATCAAATCACCGATTGATGTCCTCAACCATACATTACGCGTTAGCTAAAAGAAGTTTCCTTCTCCGCTTCCACTCTTGGTACAGTTGGAGAAATCAATATACGTGATCGTCTGGAAATACTCTGTCAGACATCCGTCCATACAAGTCATCCAGGAACAGGATGAACCGAAGGCACTATTCTGTAAACAGGATAGTCGTTGCATAACTCCGTCTTCAATTTCCTTTGGCATATATGATTCGCAACGCTTATGCCAATACAGAGTGGTTCTTTGGATAATAATCCAACCGGTCTCTCCATATTAACAACGTTAAAATGGTCAAAACTTCGATAGTCTGTGATTTAACTATCGAATAAAAACAGGTGTGCAAACAACGATATTATTTCCAAATGGAAATTTATATCGATCAAACATCATTCAGCATTTATCTCTTTATTTCATAAATTTACTTATCTCCTGTTTCTCTATATTCAATATTTCTTATTTTCTAGATTTGGAAAATATACGTTATTAACAATGGAAAACATTTCCATTTCTTGTTTTCTTCATTAAAAAACATTTCTGGTTTCTTATTTGGAAAACATTTCCAAAGCCTCTTCATTGGACTTAGACAGATGTTTAAACAAACATCGCTATGCCAACTCAAACCATTTCCTTTACTGCCGAACCTTAACTATTCCTTAGTTAAAAACGAAGCCAATCAAGTTGGGGTAGAACTACCTCTCAGACCTTAACTGAACAACATTTCTAACTTTGAAATAGGCAAAGTTCACTTTATATTCCTTTTACTAACTTCCTTACTTAACCCTCCTTCGAATAGCTATACTAGATTGACTCTTTTCACTTAACTCTATTCGATTTAACTCTAACTCTATTCACTTAACTCTTATCGAATAAACTATATTCGATAGCTCTTTTATTTCTATTTGAATACTATATATCTGATTAACTCCTTCATTCTATTCGAATAAACTATATTCGATTTACTCCTTTTACTTTCTATTTGAATAAACTATATTCGATTAACTCCTTTGCTTCCTATTCGAATAACTATATTCGATTAACTCCTTTTACGTTCTATTCGAATAAAATATATTCGATTAACTCCTTTGCTTTCTATTCGAATAACTATATTCGATTAACTCCTTTTACTTTCTATTCGAATAAACTATATTCGATTAACTCCTTTGCTTTCTATTCGAATAACTATATTCGATTAACTCCTTTGCTTTCTATTCGAATAACTATATTCGATTAACTCCTTTTACTTTCTCTCTAATCGATTAACTAACATCGATTAGCTCCTTTTACTTTATTCTCTAATCGATTTAAACTAACATTGATTAGCTCCTTTTAACTTTATTCTCTAATCGATTAAACTAACATCGATTAGCTCCTTTTACTTTATTCTCTAATCGATTTAAACTAACACTGATTAGCACCTTTTACTTTAACTCTAATCGATTAAACTAACATCGATTAGCTCCTTTTAACTTTAACTCTAATCGATTAAACTAACATCGATTAGCTCCTTTTAACTTTATTCTCTAATCGATTTAAACTAACATTGATTAGCCCCTTTTTCTATTCGAATAAACTATTCATTTATAAAGATTTACTTTTGTGACGGCAAGGAATTTCGCTCGGTCCGAACCAGTCGCTAAACCGACCCAGACCGTTCGAAACACCCTATCGTTTGAGAACACGACAAAATAGGACGCATACAGAAGAACATTTCATTGCTTATAACAACAATGCATCAGATTACAAGAATATACAGAGTATAAATGAATATTACACAGAAATATCAGAGATTTAAATTACATTTAAATACATAGCAGCGGAAAATAATACAATACACAACTAGAAAGAGATATACGGATACAAAGCTTTCCGGATATCGTTCCAGCTGTAAACCAGGATCCTGTGAATATAAATCTGCAAAACCGAAACTACTAGCTGCCCGTGTCAAAATAGGGGCACCCAGAGTTTAGGTTAAAACAATAAACTCCAGGTCAGTCATGTGACTGGTGTGAGAACTAAAACAGTTAATCTTTATTTTTAAAGCTAGGTAAATCAAGGGACCACGCCGTATAACACGGAACGGGTTTCCTCCCAAGAATACCAGTGCATAAAACAAACAGCGCAATGCTAAATAAAGAAAAAATGAAGCTGTTATAAGACCCAGGTCCTATCACACAATGCAACGCAAGCCGGGGGATAGGGTTTTCCCTTATAACAGCCAAAGAATGCTTGATACGTTTAAAACAAATCATTTGATACTATTATAAGTGCATAGTGTATGAAACAACTTCAAATCATAAGTATCAATCATAGGCGGCATGGGTATCATATATCATGTCGCCATATATAGGTTTACAAATAAAACCGCAAATGTCACGTATTTGGAAATTGGATTTCCGTCTATGAACCGAGGCAAAAGATAGTCCCCAACCGATTCGAGACGCTCTAGCCCGTGTCTCAGGCACAGCCGCAACCGTACCTTGGATCGTCAGGGCCGGTCCACACGAAGTGGATTATAATGCCTGAACAATACGTTTCTCCGCCCTTTGGGGCGTAGGTGAGCCAACTAAATGACTCCATCGGTTCGAGAACGACCGATCAATCCGTGGCGCCTCGCAACAGCAACAACCACATAAGTCAAACTCGTCAGGGCGTGTAAAACCACTGACGCCACTTCTAGCTAGAAAGAAAACGCATGTCCCCCCTGAGGTCCGTCTCCCGTTTTTGGTTCATACCGGGTGTGAAACACGCGAGGTAAACGTTACACAAAGCTACGCCACAAAGGCCGTGCTTTGATCATCCCCACAAGACTTTGCTTTTCAACAGAAGCCTTGATCATTTGCATCTTAGCATGCCACACAGGCAAACCATCCTATGCAACCGATATCAGTCACACAGAATGAAATCCGATGTCAGACACACAGTCCATTTACAAGTCCGTTCTGGGTCTGAACGAAACCGGAGGCACCTAGTACCCCGCATATCCATCGATCTCCAAGTACGTCTGGACGATCACTAACTGTTTCCATCTTCTTGGGTGTACAGCCCAATCAAGATCATCAGTAATTACCCAAACGACGTGAAGAACTCCGGTCTTCGACCATCGTCTTCATCTTCGACTTATCGTCGTATCAGTTATCCAGAATGGGATAAACCCGGTCTTCCCGAATAACTCGCGTATATTTTAAATAAGTGTTACACAAACACAACATACGCCTCATTCTGATTCATTAGTCACTAACCGTAAATTAATCAAGAGAATAATTCCCCAAATATTAACCCCGAAGGCCGAAACCAACATCAGATCAATATCCAGAAAACCATTCTACTTAGCTAACCGACAGTTAGTTTCTAAATTTCACGTTCAAATCTAATTAAAGATTTAACTATCGCCTGGAGCAAAACTGGTGATACTCCTTTCTCGATCTTTTCAATCTAATTAAAGATTCATTAAAACTCCACTTAGTTTTAATCTGTGACTGGGTTAAAGAATCAGTGTCATTTAAAACACGGTTCACAATAAACCCAAAGTCACATCCCATTAATTATCGGGTTAAAGAACAAGTGTTATTTAAAACACTGTTCACGATAAACCCAAAAATCAATATCCATTCAATTCCAATTAAATATTATTTAATTGGTACACTTCATTAAATCTAAATAAAAAGATTTAATCTTTTCTCAACTGGGTTCAAGAACAGTGTTAGTGAAGACACCATTCACGACAAACCCAAATCACATTCATTAATTATCGGGTTAAAGAACAAGTGTTATTTAAAACACTGTTCACGATAAACCCAAAAATCAATATCAATTCAATTCCAATTAAATATTATTTAATTGGTACACTTCATTAAATCTAAATAAAAAGATTTAATCTTTTCTCAACTGGGTTCAAGAACAGTGTTAGTGAAGACACCATTCACGACAAACCCAAATCACATTCATTAATTATCGGGTTAAAGAACAAGTGTTATTTAAAACACTGTTCACGATAAACCCAAAAATCAATATCAATTCAATTTCAATTAAATATTATTTAATTGGTACACTTCATTAAATCTAAATAAAAAGATTTAATCTTTTCTCAACTGGGTTCAAGAACAGTGTTAGTGAAGACACCATTCACGACAAACCCAAATCACATTCATTAATTATCGGGTTAAAGAACAAGTGTTATTTAAAACACCGTTCACGATAAACCCAAAAATCAATATCAATTCAATTCCAATTAAATATTATTTAATTGGTACACTTCATTAAATCTAAATAAAAAGATTTAATCTTTTCTCAACTGGGTTCAAGAACAGTGTTAGTGAAGACACCATTCACGACAAACCCAAATCACATTCATTAATTATCGGGTTAAAGAACAAGTGTTATTTAAAACACTGTTCACGATAAACCCAAAAATCAATATCAATTCAATTCCAATTAAATATTATTTAATTGGTACACTTCATTAAATCTAAATAAAAAGATTTAATCTTTTCTCAACTGGGTTCAAGAACAGTGTTAGTGAAGACACCATTCACGACAAACCCAAATCACATTCATTAATTATCGGGTTAAAGAACAAGTGTTATTTAAAACACTGTTCACGATAAACCCAAAAATCAATATCAATTCAATTTCAATTAAATATTATTTAATTGGTACACTTCATTAAATCTAAATAAAAAGATTTAATCTTTTCTCAACTGGGTTCAAGAACAGTGTTAGTGAAGACACCATTCACGACAAACCCAAATCACATTCATTAATTATCGGGTTAAAGAACAAGTGTTATTTAAAACACCGTTCACGATAAACCCAAAAATCAATATCAATTCAATTCCAATTAAATATTATTTAATTGGTACACTTCATTAAATCTAAATAAAAAGATTTAATCTTTTCTCAACTGGGTTCAAGAACAGTGTTAGTGAAGACACCATTCACGACAAACCCAAATCACATTTGATATTAAATGCAAGGCTCTGAATAGAAAATATCCCGGCTTATATTCAATATCAAATTCTACGATTAACAAATGTCGTATTGGAAATAACGATATAAAAATATATATCTTTCAAATTTCCATAACAACATCTGCATAATCCCGAATTCCAACATCGAAATATTCCGAAGACAATTTCGATTCAAATCCACTCCAATGCAATCATTGGATATTCTGGTTATTTTTAAAACCCTTTCTAATTCAGTTTATTTATTTAAAAATAAATAGAATTATAATTCTAGTTCAAAACTAGTTCAATTCGATAATTTTCTATTTTTATCTTTTCAAATATGGAGTTTTTCATCCCAATTCTTCCCAAATCATTTCTTATGATTTTGCACAAATTATTACTATTTTTAATAATTTTATCAAGGCCCGTACAGTCGATTTCCATCAATGGCCATCGAACTGCACTTACAGCGACCTTTTTCGAATTTGATTTGGACATAATTCCAAATCCAACCGTTAGATTTCAAATTTCTAATTTTCATTAGAAAGCTCTTTTCGATACGAACCCAACGGTTCCGGTTTTAGGAGAATCCGACGGTCGGATCTCCCGCAATGTCCGTTTGAAATAAATGGTCGAAATTCACGAACTGCCGCGGCGCGGCGCGTTCTATTCAGGCCATTATATTATATATATAATATATATAATATATACTTCGTCGATTTCTATTTAAAACGAATTATATAAATAGTTTTAAATTCGTTTCAAAAGCAATTTCAACTTCCTTTTCAATTCCAATCAAAATTGAATTCTTCTTTATAAATTTGTTTCAAAATTCATTTCTATTCAATTCAAATTTCAATTCAATTTGAATTCATTTCAATTCGTTTTCAATTCCTTTTGAATTCGTTTTCAATTCGATTCCTTTCGAAATCGTTTTCAATTCAATTCATTTCGAAATCGTTTTCAATTCAATTCATTTCGAAATCGTTTTCAATTCAATTCATTTCGAAATCGTTTTCAATTCAATTCATTTCGAAATCGTTCTCAGTTCAATTCATTTCGAAATCGTTCTCAGTTCAATTCATTTCGAAATCGTTTTCAATTCAATTCATTTCGAAATCGTTTTCAATTCAATTCATTTCGAAATCGTTTTCAATTCAATTCATTTCGAAATCTTCGATTTCGAGATTACTTTTCAATATTCAATTTTAAAATGAATAAGATCGATATAAATATCGTTTACGTCAAAATGGCGTCAATCTAATCAACACGGCTTCATAAATTTCTTTATTTTCAAATATTCTATTTCAAATATTTCTTTTTCAAATATTTCTTTTTAAAAACTGGAATGAGGCCCAATCAATTACCATATAAAATTAATTATATGGATTTTCATACAACACATGTATCATAGCATTGAAAAATAATCAACCATCAACCAAAGTGCACTACACTGTATAAGCATCAAATATAGATATCTAACGCTTATAACAGCCTGTCAATCAATCGATCGACATATTTAATCAATCAGGATGAGTGAACTTCAAATTTCATCCCAACACCCGTGTGGGGTTTCAAACTATCAAACACTGATTTTAGTTGTGCAGTTGGGCGATGTGTAAAATTTATCGTCCCAATCAATGTCATTCAAATAAGTGTACATAAACAAACCGTCCGGTTTATAAATGAATATTTTATTTTATTCACTTCACGTTAAAAATTATATTTTTAACGATAAACATTTTATTTCAACCTATGAATTTCTATTCAATTCATTTACACAATAAAATGATATTTTTATTTTCTAACATATTTTAGAAAATTTCGGCGGCATAACGGCACGATACTAGAAACGGGACAAGGCCTAGCCTTATCCCCGGTCTAGTGAAGGCCCACGCCATTCACACATCAATCAAATCAATTCGTTATGCAAACCACAACACTTGGAGTAAGAGTCTAACCTAGCCTTACTCCTTCGCCTTATAACGGCGCACGTCTAATCCTAACCAATTTATCGATTCGATTTTTCACACCACAAACCACATTCAAACCAATACCGCAATCAATCACCAAACAACCAAACAAACAAGTCCATGGTCTGTGGACGATTGTGTCGGGTGCTACTAAGCACCGTCTGCATCCTAGTATATATATAACTAGAAAAATTAAATTGAAAGGTGAGAAGTTCTCACATATAGCTATCCTAGCTCCACGGCACTTCATTGATAGAAATCTTCATTCCTATCGCATCTTCGTTGCTGCTTTCACTACATACGTAAAAATCACATTTTTACTTCGCTATTCAATATATAAAAATCGAATTTTTACTTCGATGTTCAATATATAAAAATTCTATTTTTCTATCGAAGTTTAATATATCAAAATTCTATTTTTATATCGAAGTTCAATATATAAAAATCATATTTTTATTTCGAAGTTCAATATGTAAAAATCATATTTTTCTTTCGAAGTTCAATATATAAAAATTCTATTTTTCTATCGAAGTTCGATATATAAAAATCAAATTTTTAGTTCAAAGTTCAATATATAAAAATCGAATTTTTAGTTCAAAGTTCAATATATAAAAATCGAATTTTTAGTTCAAAGTTCAATATATAAAAAGCGAATTTTGACTTCGCTATTCAATATATAAAAATATGATTTTCTCTTCGACTTTCATCATATAGAAATATGATTTTTTTCTTCTGCAAGTTCAAATCGTTTTTTTTTTACTAAAAGATTAAACCTTTTTCCTATTTTAAAATTCAAAATAAAATCAGTTTTTCTCTTTTATAAAAATGCAGTTTTTGCCTTATTAAAAATGCAGTTTTTTTCTTTATAACTAAAAATCAGTTTTAACTTTCTTTTTTTTTTTTTTTTCCTATTTCAAATGATAAAACCTTTTCTATTTCAAAAGATAAAACCTTTTCTATTTCAAAAGATAAAACCTTTAAAATAAACTCAGTTTTCTTCTTTTAAAATTCTGTTTTTATTCTAAAGAAAGAAAAAACGCAGTTTTAAATCTAAAGAAAATAATACAGTTTTAAACCTTTATAAAAAAAATTCAGTTTTATTTTTTTTTCTCTTTTTTTTTTAATATAAATCAAATTCAGTTTTTATATAAATCAATTATAAAATAAATAAAAAAAAAAGAAAACTCACAGATTTAGGTCGTCGGCAAGAAGTGGAGGGAGAGGAGCGGGACTGGAGGTGCTTGGCTTTGGTCGCCTGCGGCGCGGTGGGGTGCTCCTGACGTGGCGGCATCGGGTGTAGGCGGTTTACTGTGGAGGAGGGGTTGGAGGTGGATGAGGGTTCGAGGGGTATGGGTTCGCGAAGGGGGGGGGGGGGGGAAGGGGACTGGAGGCGCGGTGGTTGGGGGGGGAGGAACGTCGGCGGCGCGACGCGTTGGATGGGGAGGGAGCGGGCGATTTCATCTGGGTTTTTTTTTCTTTTTTTTTTTTATTCTCGATTTAATTTATGAAAAGGGGGGGGGGGGGCAGAAAGGAGATAAAGGAGGGAAGGGAATTAAAATATTTTTTTTTTTTTTTTAAAAGTTGACTTTTACATACGAACACCGAACCGGGTCCAACGACTGTCATCCCTAACGTAATACCCCCATTCCGAACACAATGGGATATGTATCGCAAGCTGATTCGACTGTTTGAATCAGTTTCCGTTAAATTTATATTTAAATCATTATATTGAATTTTAAACGTACATTTCAAATTACTTGGGTCACATACTAACTAGAAAAATTCCAGAAAAATATTTTCTAGCTTCGTATTGGCGATACGGTCCTAACAAAACTAGTTTCGTCGAATTCTGAGACCGTTTGAAAAATGGCCAATTTCCAGTCGATTAAAATCAACGGAAACTGGTCAAACGCGTTTTCCTTTGCCACGCTCACATATTGATTCGAAAAATTATGAAATTTGGAATCTAGCAATAACTTAACATCACGGACCCAACAAAACTGGTTTCGTCGAAATCCGAGGTCGTTTGCAAAATTGCTATTTTTAAGGGCCTGAATTCCATAGCGACTATTCAGAATTTTCAACTGGACATATCTTATCATTCCTAAGATGAAATCCTGATTTTTCGGATTCGATAGAAAGATATCATCAATTAGATCCCATCATTTTTGGTTCCACTAAAATCCGGATTGTTTTGCACCCGGTACATTCAATTGAAGTTTGAAATCGAATTATCGAACTACCGCGCCATTTTCAATTCCTTTTATAATTATAAATAATTATTTATATTCTAACGACGACGTATATAATATATACGTCGAATTATATTCAAAATAAATTTCTCGTCGATATTCTTTTAAAATAATCTATTTTAAATATTCAAAATTCGCTAAAATTGCCAAAATAAAAATTTTAAACTGGCCCAGATTTTCGGGTTGTTACAACTTTTAGTAACAGTTCTTCACTTTACAAATGATTTCCCTTTTTTTAAAACTCTATTCGTTTTAAAAACATTTTTCCTTTTTTATTTACTTTCGGAATATTTCCTTTTATAAAATCTGTTGATTTTTATAAAATCCCTTTATTTCAATATACATTGAAATCATTCTTTTTACATCCCAGGGTCTTTTATGATATTTAAAATATCGAATAAAAATGATCAACATCATTCCAACACCCATAATCCATAACAGATTATATAACACATCATATATCACAATATATGAAAACAGTAAAATAAATGTTGAGGAATCCAGTTGGATTCCCCCAACCTGTTTCCCTGCATCACAGATGTTAAACAATATAGATAACATCACTTTCAGTTCCATATGATATATTCTGTTAAACAGAATCAATATAGAAATTCAACAAACTGACTAGCAGTTCAATCAAACAGTCAACACACAGTCAATCAGCCAATATCTAACAGTTCTAAAAATACAACATGAAATTATAAACTGTTCAGAGTTGGTGAGATTTACTCACTTTGGCGCGTTAATCGTTAAATAACGGTTTGCGTTATTTGATTCAGTTGTACAATTTATTTTGCCATAAATTGTAACGAGCTCCACTCCATTCCCAGTCAGTCCCATTGGGTAGTGTCCGTCCATACGTTCCTAACGTGACTGATGGTTCGAATTTCTGATAAAGTATGATCGAGTTATACGTTTTCGAAGTTTACATAAAAATAAACAACATAATATAACTTATATAAATTAATTGGTTTGGGCCTTTACCCATCAAAAATCCCACTGGCCCATTTACTTTTGGCCCGCCTTCCTTTCTTCTTCTCGTTAGCTGGAAAATCCCGCTGCCAAAATCTCTTTCACATTTGCCAATTCTGATACTTGCTTCTTCCCATGCAATAACACGTCCGCACCTTGACCCTATGCACCACATTCCCCCCGTCCATTTAGCCTCTGCCTGTACACACTTTCATCCTCAAGACTCTCTACATGTCCACGTTCGCAACTGATCTCTCTCCCTTCCATTCTTTCTGTCCTCAACTCGCAAGCAATTAAACTCCACGTTCACACTTTCTGTTTAACGTTCTCATGGCCATTATCCCATCTTTCTACCCGTACTCCTCTCTGTCACTCCTCACGTTCATCGACAACAGCACGTTCAACACTCACGCAACTTCCATGGCAGCGAACTCACACTCATCCCCTTCCTTGCTATCTTCTAGACCGAGCTCAACCCCAAAAGAACGAACAACTGGAGCTCGCAAAAACATGTGTCGACTGCAGCCTTTCTGCTACCTACAGGAGTACGCGACATCTTTTGGAGCCGAGCTCTCCCAACTTTTGCCACACGCTTCTACACCCCTCGTTCTCAGATCTACCATCCACAACTGTAAAACAAATATTTGTTTTCCTCAAAAATGCTGCCCTGGGATTCGTTGATGAAGGATCCGTTTTGAAGTGGAAATTATTATTATCTGTGAGGCCATTAGAACTTACGGTAAAGTGGGTTTTTAGAAAAAACAAGAGGATTAATATTATCCTCAGTATTTATAGACTTTGAGTTTAGTTGGTTTGAGTTTTAGAGGAAGAGCTTCCTCCACGTTTTGCGTTCTTCTTTAGTGGTGCTTGAGAAGGCAATGCGTGGCTTTCATTTGATCTTTCATTTAAAGGAAAAAGAGAAGTGGCCTAGCTTAGGTTCATAAGTAAGTTTACAACTCTTTTTATTAATTCATATATTTACGTACCGCTATGGACAGAAATAAAAACACCATCGTGATGAGCGAGGTGCCCCGACTCCAGAAATATAATAATATCGGTAGGTGGACTCATATTTTGAAACTTCAAAATGTTGATTTTAGGGTGCGAAATACTCCAAATAAAAGTTTCTTATTTAATTAATTAAAAATTACAGTAAAATTCTAAAAATTAAATTATCACTATGTCCCAAAAGAACCTTGTCTAAATTCAAACCCGATCTCTAGTTATATCGAATAAATCCGTTACGGTCGATAAACGATTCTATAACGATTATTTTAAAATTTGATTTGGACATATCTCAAAATCTACATGACAAAACCCTGATTTTTCTCTTCCACTAGAAAGATATACTCCACCAGCTCCGTACGTTTCTTGTTTCACAGAAATCCGGCTTAAAACGAATCCTGTACATTCAGTTGAAGTTCGAATCGCCAATTTACGAACTGTTGCGCCATTCGAGCTCGTTTATAATTATACTATAAACTATACGTTCAGCTGTCGATGATTTAATATATTCGTTGATCAAATTCAATTCCAAGCTGAATTAAATATCACAGATGATCCGGTTCACACCATATCGTCCTTTCGACCATTCAGAATTAAATATATTATTTAATTTATTATTTTAATTAAATATTCATCATTATTTAATTCCACGATTTATTTAATTCACTAAACCACCATTTATATAATAAAATAAATTAATCATAATACCTCTGCCAATGCGTGTCATTACAATCTTCCCCACTTAAAATAATTTCGTCCTCAAAATTGCTAAAAGGTAGAGAACGACCCTATCGACTGGTTAGAACATATTTGTTCACTTCTTAATCTTCAGTTTCAACTGAACGAATTTAATTTCAATTAAATTATTAATTAATTCTTATCAACGAAAGTTTTCAAAAATCCTGAAAATTTTCTAATGCCTTAACTCTTCGAAATTTTTTGCCAGCACCTCCTTTGTAATAGTCAGTCGGTCAAACTCCAACTCGCCTCTCTGGGCCATCTCCAACCCAAAAGAAAATCATACAGTCAAGCGGCTTGCCAATTCGGTTCATCAAAATCTCATACCGTATGAAATATAAACTTGTACCTTTTGTCGGCATATCATCATATCCTTTCCACCTGTTATCAATTCAGCAGACACAAGGGTTATCCTAATCAAATTCCAATCTGCTTTTATCCACAACACAACCATTCGCTTATATCCGAGCCAAATACCATTTCAACTCGAGTTTCTTCTCGATTCCCAACTCTTAACTTGATTATCACATTAAACTTCAAATTTGAATCTCACAATCCAATTTGTCTTGATATCATTCTAATTCAATCTCAGTTACCACTTTACTGGCTTTATTTTTAATTCCAATTTGCTTTCACAAATTTCTGTTAAATTTGTTTTTAATTCAAACAGTCTTTCTGGGAGTTTTTAAATAGTTTACTCTTTTCAAAAATCAAATTTTCCTTTTTGAAATTCAACTGAGCCCAAAATCAATATTCCATTAGTTAAATCACTTCTCTATTTCTTTATCAATATCTGTTAACCAAATATTTGCAATAACCATATTGGCCTTTTACGTTATTTGGAAAACATTTCCGAATATCGCCTTCCTTTATTTTCTAAACTTTAGAAAATATATGATATTTATAATTGGAAAATATTCCAAATACTTATCTCTTTCCGATCTCGTTTATTTCTATACTTAGGAAATATTCTTTATTATATTTCCAAGTTTACACTTATTTGGGTTAAAACGGATGTTGTGTAAAACAACGTTACGACAATCCAAATACTATATTCAACTAACTTTTATTCAACATTGATCTTCGAGCCTGAAATCTTACCATTTATTTGTTAATAATGAAATCAATCAAGTTGGGGTATAACTACCTCTCAGACCTTGACTGAATAATCATTTATAACGTCAAGATATGACTACTTACTCGAATAATCGATACCATACAACTACTTATTCACTTTTAAACACGTATACGCTTCTTCTTTCTATCCTGACTAGATTTTATTCTAGACTTCCTTTTTGATTTTACTATTCTATTTTTAAGTTCGTTTTCTTATCGATTTCTGTATATATATATATATATATATATATATATATATATATATATATATATCGATACGTTAATGTCTAACTATCAGATTATCTTAAAAATATTCTAACTTCTTCAATTCCTGGAAAAATCGCCATAACCTCCCTTGTACTGGGAGCTTCGGGATATTTCAAATAGCCTCCCATGGCCCTCACCAATCCAAAAGAAAAAGAAAAAGCCAAGTGGCTAGCCAATACGGCGCATAAAATCTCATATATGAATTAAATACATACCTTTTGTCGAGCAATCTATTTATAACTCTTGCATTATCCTTATCCATACCTATCTCATGTATATTTATACATTTTTAATCATTTCAACTTAATCCAATCATTTTAACTTATTTCGTTAATTAAATGTTGTTGATTTACTCCTTTAGTCTATTTCACTTTTATATTTGAACATGATATGTTCAAATATATTTTAACTTGCTTACAACTAATTTGAACTCCGTTTTCAACTTACGCTTCATATTCAATTTCGAATATAAATCCTCAAATCCCCTTTGAATGCTATATTCAAATTCCATTTGAATTCTATTTGAATCCTATATTCAAATTTCTTTCCAACTCTATTTGAATTTTCCTAATTCAATTTCTATTTGAACTTCATATATTTAAACTCCTTTAAATTTCTATATTCAATTTGAATTACAAATATTCAAATTCCCTTTCAAATCCTTTATTCAATTTCTATGTCACTTCTCTTATTCAAATTCTATTCGATTTCTCTTATGTCAAATTATATTCGATTTCTATATTCGAATTTCCTCTATTCAAATTCTATATCCCTTCCATTGAATTTCATATATTCAAACTCCCTTTGAATTCCTATATTCAATTCTGTTTGAATTCTCTTTATTCAAGTTCTATATTCAATTCTATTTTCAAATCACATTTCAAACTATTTGAATTCTATATTGAATTTTCCATTATTTAAATCTTTTTTATTCAAATCTCATTTGAATTTCTATATTCAAATCCCCTTTGAATTTTCTATATTCAAATCCCCTTTGAGTTCTCTATATTCAAATCCCTTTTGAATTTTCTTATTTACATTCTATGTTTGAACTTCCTTTATTCAAATTCCTTTATTATAAATCCCATTTGAAATTCAACACAACTTGTCTTTCCCAAAACAATTTCAACGCAGTATCTCTGGTAGTAATTCGTCACTTACAACTCGAAAATGAATACTGATGATGCAGCTGTCATCATCAGAATCTAGTTTCCAAGGATCGAAGTGAGTTCAATACTATAAAACCATTTCTAAACATTTCCACTTTGAAATTCATTTCAAAATATAATTCACACTGCTTGTAAAACAATTTAAAATCTCCCAGGATCTTAACTTTTCCTTATTTTTAATCCAAATTCATTTACAAACAATTATCCAATTCTCCAGAGTTTTAATTCAATTTCTGGTTTAAAATTTCAGATTTTAATTTATTTTGATTCCATATATTTCCTTATATGATTTCTGATTGGTTATTTACATAACCATTTAATTTATAATCTTACTTGATTATAATAACAACCAATATATCCAATATATATCAAAATATACGTCGGGTACACTATTTTCATTTACCCTCTTTCAAAACATATCGTGCCAACCCATCGTATTCAAGTGTTTAGTAACTCCTACCGATACAGTGGATCAAACTGATCGACCAGAACTCATAAACGACTCAACCAATGAATCTCCACAATATAAAAATTATTTTTATATCAATAACAAATACGTCCACTCATATATATACACTCAATCTCAGTCAAGGGTATTACTAACCCTATCTCTACCGAGTCACGCCACAGAGCCAAGTAATTCTTAACTTATGCTCTGATACCAACTGTAACGACCCAGATTTTGAGCGACTTTGGTTATCGACATAAGCACGATGTCGATAATCAGAACATCGAAAAATCCTGGTAATTAGTGAAAGAAATTAGAGGGTGAGGAAAGATAAGATAGAAACTTAGAATGGAAGAAGAAGAAGAACACAACATCAGAGTAACATGAATCTCACAGCGGAACGAATAAATATATTTCATAACATAACTTTGAAATACAAATCTGTACTTGAATATACAAATCATTATCAAAGTACAACACTTACAACACAGCGGAAATAACTATAGCTATATGATCCTGAAGCCTCCTGCTCCAGCTCTTCCAGTATATCTGTAAATCCCGACTACTTGACTGCCCGTACAAATTTAGGCACCCAAGAGTTTAGGGAAAACAACAAAGTAAACTCCGGGTCAGTCATGGGACTGGTGTGAGTAAAACAGTTTAAAAACAGTTCGAACAAGTAAACGATATCTCATAAGACCACGCCGCATAACGGAACGGGTTTTTCCCTTATGAGAATCCAAATTATCTTTATATCAAAAACCTTTTGATATTATAATAATGTCTATCAACACAATATAATAATCATCTAGCAGAAACGCTTTCATCTCACGTTCTACATATATAGTATACAATCAAAACCGCAAGCACGTATTGGGTAATGGATTTCCAACTATGACAAGGTATGGAACCACCTTTCGCTAGTGTACATCTAGAGAGGAATACACTGGGTTCAACAAGAACATCTTGCAACCCGGCCACACATGACCGACCACTCATTTCGCTTGAATGTATCGAATGTATATCACCAACGGCTGGGATCAGCAACCGTTTCCCGATTTGGGACAACATCAATAATAGATTTTTCGAAATGAATGAAACTCTAGATCAGGTGATTATACACCCTACTTCAGTGCGACCGACTTAGCCATGCTGCCTGCCCGTTTTCTGTCATTTACCGGTTGATAAGGCTAGAAGCTACGCTTTATCATCATACCAGATTCACTTTGAATGCCACATCGTCAAATCCATCAAATCACCGATTGACGTCCTCAACCATACATTATGCGTTAGCTAAAAGAAGTTTCCTTATCCGCTTCCACTCTTGGTACAGTTGGAGAAATCAATATACGTGATCGTCTGGAAATACTCTGTCAGACATCCGTCCATACAAGTCATCCAGGAACAGGATGAACCGAAGGTACTATTCTGTAAACAGGATAGCCCTTGCATAACTCCGTCTTCAATTTCCTTTGGCATATATGATTTGCAATGCTTATGCCAATACAGAGTGGTTCTTTGGATAATAATCCAACCGATCTCTCCATATTAACAACGTTAAAATGGTCAAAACTTCTATAGTCTGTGATTTAACTATCGAATAAAAATTGGTGTGCAAACAACGATATTATTTCCAAATGGAAATTTATATCGATCAAACATCATTCAACATTTATCTCTTTATTTCATAAATTTACTTATCTCCTGTTTCCCTATATTCAATATTTCTTATTTTCTAGATTTGGAAAATATACGTTATTAACAATGGAAAACATTTCCATTTCTTGTTTTCTTCATTAGAAAACATTTCTGGTTTCTTATTTGGAAAACATTTCCAAAGCCTCTTCATTGGACTTAGACAGATGTTTAAACAAACATCACTATGCCAACTCAAACCATTTCCTTTACTGCCGAACCTTAACTATTCCTTAGTTAAAAACGAAGCCAATCAAGTTGGGGTAGAACTACCTCTCAGACCTTAACTGAACAACATTTCTAACTTTGAAATAGGCAAAGTTCACTTTATATTCCTTTTACTAACTTCCTTACTTAACCCTCCTTCGAATAGCTATATTCGATTGACTCTTTTCACTTAACTCTATTCGATTTAACTCTAACTCTATTCACTTAACTCTTATCGAATAAACTACATTCGATAGTTCTTTTAATTCTATTTGAATACTATATATCTGATTAACTCCTTCATTCTATTCGAATAAACTATATTAGATTTACTCCTTTTACTTTCTATTCGAATAAACTATATTCGATTAACTCCTTTGCTTTCTATTCGAATAACTATATTCGATTAACTCCTTTTACTTTCTATTCGAATAAACTATATTCGATTAACTCCTTTTCTTTCTATTCGAATAACTATATTCGATTAACTCCTTTTACTTTCTATTCGAATAAACTATATTCGATTAACTCCTTTGCTTTCTATTCGAATAACTATATTTGATTAACTCCTTTGCTTTCTATTCGAATAACTATATTCGATTAACTCCTTTTACTTTCTCTCTAATCGATTAACTAACATCGATTAGCTCCTTTTACTTTATTATCTAATCGATTTAAACTAACATTGATTAGCTCCTTTTAACTTTATTCTCTAATCGATTAAACTAACATCGATTAGCTCCTTTTACTTTATTCTCTAATCGATTTAAACTAACACTGATTAGCACCTTTTACTTTAACTCTAATCGATTAAACTAACATCGATTAGCTCCTTTTAACTTTAACTCTAATCGATTAAACTAACATCGATTAGCTCCTTTTAACTTTTTTCTCTAATCGATTTAAACTAACATTGATTAGCCCCTTTTACTTTAACTCTAATCGATTAAACTAACATCGATTAGCTCCTTTTAACTTTTTTCTCTAATCGATTTAAACTAACATTGATTAGCCCCTTTTACTTTAACTCTAATCGATTAAACTCACATCGATTAGCTCCTTTTACTTTAACTCTAATCGATTAAACTAACATCGATTAGCTCCTTTTAACATTAACTCTAATCGATTAAACTAACATCGATTAGCTCCTTTTAACTTTATTCTCTAATCGATTTAAACTAACATTGATTAGCTCCTTTTACTTTAACTCTAATCGATTAAACTAACATCGATTAACTCCTTTTAACTTTAACTCTAATCGATTAAACTAACATCGATTAGCTCCTTTTAACTTTATTCTCTAATCGATTTAAACTAACATTGATTAGCCCCTTTTTCTATTCGAATAAACTATTCATTTATAAAGATTTACTTTTAGTAACAGTTCTTCACTTTACAAATGATTTCCCTTTTTTTAAAACTCTATTCGTTTTAAAAACATTTTTCCTTTTTTATTTACTTTCGAAATATTTCCTTTTATAAAATCTGTTGATTTTTATAAAATCCCTTTATTTCAATATACATTGAAATCATTCTTTTTACATCCCAGGGTCTTTTATGATATTTAAAATATCGAATAAAAATGATCAACATCATTCCAACACCCATAATCCATAACAGATTATATAACACATCATATATCACAATATATGAAAACAGTAAAATAAATGTTGAGGAATCCAGTTGGATTCCCCCAACCTGTTTCCCTGCATCACAGATGTTAAACAATATAGATAACATCACTTTCCGTTCCATATGATATATTCTGTTAAACAGAATCAATATAGAAATTCAACTAACTGACTAGCAGTTCAATCAAACAGTCAACACATAGTCAATCAACCAATATCTAACAGTTCTAAAAATACAACATGAAATTATAAATTGTTCAGAGTTGGTGAGATTTACTCACTTTGGCGCGTTGATTGTTAAATAACGGTTTGTGTTATTTGATTCAGTTGGACAATTTATTTTGCCAAAAATTGTAACGAGCTCCACTCCACTCCCAGTCAGTCCCATTGGGTAGTGTCCGTCCGTACGATCCTAACGTGACTGACGGTTCGAATTTCTGATAAAGTATGATCGAGTTATACGTTTTCGAAGTTTACATAAAAATAAACAACATAATATAACTTATATAAATTAATTGGTTTGGGCCTTTACCCATCAAAAATCCCACTGGCCCATTTACTTTTGGCCCGCCTTTCTTTCTTCTTCGCGTTAGCTGGAAAATCCCATTGCCAAAATCCCTTTCACATTTCCCATTTCCGATACATGCTTCTTCCCATGCAATAACACGTCCGCACCTTGACCCTATGCACCACATTCCCCCTGTCCATTTAGCCTCCACCTGTACACACTTTCAGCCTCAAGACTCTCTACATGTCCACGTTCGCAACTGATCTCTCTCCCTTCCATTCTTTCTGTCCTCAACTCGCAAGCATTAAAACTCCACGTTCGCACTTTCTGTTTAACGTTCTCATGGACATTATCCCATCTTTCTACCCGTACTCCTCTTTGTCTCTCCTCACGTTCATCGACAACAGCACGTTCAACACTCATGCAACTTCCATGGCAGCGAACTCGCACACATCCCCTTCCTTGCTATCTTCTAGACCGAGCTCAACCCCAAAAGAACGAACAACTGGAGCTCGCAAAAACATGTGTCGACTGCAGCCTTTCTGCTACCTACAGGAGTACGCGACATCTTTTGGAGCCGAGCTCTCCCAACTTTTGCCACACGCTTCTACACCCCTTGTTCTCAGATCTACCATCCACAAATGTAAAACAAACATTTGTTTTCCTCAAAAATGCTACCCTGGGATTCGCTGATGAAGGATCCGTTTTGAAGTGGAAATTATTATTATCTGTGAGGCCATTAGAACTTATCCGGCTTGAGAAGGCAATGCGTGGCTTTCATTTGATCTTTCATTTAAAGGAAAAAGAGACGTGGCCTAGCTCAGGTTCATAAGCAAGTTTACAACTCTTTTTATTAATTCATATAGTTACGTACCGCTATGGACAGTAATAAAAACACCATCGTGATGAGCGAGGTGTCCCGACTCCAGAAATATAATAATATCGGTAGGTGGACTCATATTTTGAAACTTCAAAATGCTGATTTCAGGTTGCGAAATACTCCAAATAAAAGTTGCTTATTTAATTAATTAAAAATTACAGTAAAATTCTAAAAATTAAATTATCACTATGTCCCGAAAGAACCTTGTCTAAATTCAAACCCGAACTCTAGTTATATCGAATAAATCCGTTACGGTCGATAAACGTTTCTATAGCGGCTATTTTAAAATTTGATTTGGACATATCTCAAAATCTACACGACAAAACCCTGATTTTTCTCTTCCACTAGAAAGATATATTCCACCAACTCCGTACGTTTCTTGTTTCACAGAAATCTGGCTTAAAACGAATCCTGTACATTTAGTTGAAGTTCGAATCGCCAATTTACGAACTACAGTGCCATTCGAGCTCATTTATTATATTATAAACTATACATTCAGTTGTCGATGATTTAATATATTCGTTATTCAAATTCAATTCCAAGCTGAATTAAATATCACAGATGACCCGGTTCACACCATATCATCCTTTCGACCATTCAGAATTAAATATATTATTTAATTTATTATTTTAATTAAATATTCATCATTATTTAATTCCACGATTTATTTAATTCACTAAACCACCATTTATATAATAAAATAAATTAATCATAATACCTCTGCCAATGCGGGTCATTACATAAATATTTTCAGAAAAAGAAAATATTTGGATTGTATTGAATAGAAGTTTAAAATTTTAAATATGAAAATAAATTCACGGTATATTTATACATATATATAATAAATAAAGTATTCCAAATATAGAAATTTGGTCTCAAATGGGTTTTAAAATGGAACTTGTTTAATGTATAAAACAAGGAAGAAAATATATAAACGATGTTTATAAAGGGGAATAATTATCATGGGATAAATGTGGAATTATAAATTCAAGTATGAATTTGAAAGTGAATTGGAAATCGTTTCGAAAGGAACTACAGTTTTTATTTCGGAATTCGGAACATAAACTAAATTGGGAAAAATCCAAAGGATATATATATATATTTAGAAATTGATTTCATGAATTCTATATAATAATTTATTTCTAATGGAATTAGAAAATAATAACAGAAATGGAGTTGTAATTGAATTGATACCTGAGTAACGAAGAATCAACGATTAGAGATAACCAGAAATATTAAGTTGGATTTGAAAACTGGATTTGATATATATAAAAAATATATTAGAATGGAGTTGAAATTTATTATAAATGAATTTTAAATGTTTATATATAAATATAATTAAAACGAACCCGCCGCAACACGGCATTTCATAAATTGGCGTTTTGAACTTCAATTGAGTATATAAAACTCAATTTAAGTCGGAATTCTTTGAAACAAAAATCATCAGGACCGATTGGATAATAGTTTTCTAATGGAAAAAAAAAATTTGGATTTCGCTGAATAGATTTTGAGTTATGTCAAAATCAAAATTTCTAGAAAAACAGCACCATAACCATTATAAAACCATAATGGTTTATTTAAATAAATAATAGGATTTTATGCAAATAAAATCTGAAAGTTCATTAGAAAAATCCAGACATGAGTTATAAAACAAATATGAACTCAAGTAGAGTAATAAACTGATTTTTGAAAAAAAAATCAGATTTTTAAATTATGGAATAAAATTAACTAATTAGAAAATGAATAAATGGCTATATGGGTTATTCGGGATAGTGGTCTTGTCTATTTTCGAAGTTAGGGATGTCTTTTGTCAAGGTCCGAGAGGTAATTATACCCCAACTTGATTGACGTCATTATTAACTGATAAATAGGATGATTCAGTCTCAAAGATAAATGTTTATAGAAATTTAGTTGAATGAATTATTTTGGGTTGTTGTAACGATGTTGTTGGCTCGCTTTTTGACCAAGCCATCCAGGATCATTCATAAAAGGAAACCAGGAAACCAAGTCCCCCAAGAAATTGGAGGAATGGATCGCGCTCTATCGACTCGTCCCGGAACGGATCGCACGCCATTGTCTCGCCCAGGGATGGATCGCACTCTATTGTCTCGCCCAGGAATGGATCGCGCTCTATCGACTCACCCAGGAACGGATCGCACGCCATTGTCTCGCCCAGGGATGGATCGCACTCTATCGTCTCGCCCAGGAACGGATCGCTCCCATCTCGTCGACGAACGGCACCTCCAGGCGATCCGATCCCTTGTTACGAACCGAACCCTCTGACCCGTTCAACCACGAGCTGGTCTTCAGCGATCCGAATCGCACGGATCTGACGACACCTGTTCACAACAGCTAGTTTGACTGTTTCTTCAATGGTGGCGATGCGACCCGATGATCTCGGGATTCGTGCCACGTGTCCGCGATCCACCTGACAAAATCAGCTATAAATAGCCCAGAGCTTGGCATTTTTCGGGATCCTTTTGGCAATAGTGAATACTGAGTCCGCCATTGTTGTCAAACCACTGAAATATTGAGAGAAATCATTGTTTTACTAGCTTTTAAAGCATAATCAATAAGATATAAAGTGGACGTAGGCACGTTAACGCCGAACCACTATAAATTCTGAGTGTTATTTTCTTTTTCCTTGTTCCCTATTTAGAATTCTCTACAGTTTATAACAATTTGGGTGTTAGGTCCAAATTTCGATCTAACATTTTTGGTGCTTTCACTGAGAAACTCAGTCGTAAAGTTTCGTCATTCATTTTCTTGAAGATTCCAGCGATTCGGATATCATGGCTGGAAAAAGATATAAAGTTTCGCAAACCAACGAAACGATCGAGGAGAGTGTACACGAACTGGGCAACGAAGAGATTCTGGATCGCGGAGCGCAGGGGGCGATCCGATCCGATGAAGACACCTCGTTCCGAGTCGATGAGAACGAGACGATCCGTGCTACTGAAGGGGTTGTTACTCGATCCCGGGGCAACACCTCGCAGCCTCCGCGCACCACGACCACGAGTCGATCTCAAGGGGGCGCAGCGAACCGCAGCTACCCGAACTGATGGTCAGAACACAACTCGACCTGGAAAAGAACCTATGACCCACTCCTATCGTCCTGGAACCTCTGCTCGACCCGGTCCGAGCACTTTGCCCATAAGAGAGGGTGATGATGACCACTATGATCCTGCTGCTCCTGTCACTGAGGGGGATCTTTCCCGCTTTGTCGAAATGTGGGATAGGTTGTTTGACGAGTTGGCTGCCCAAAGACAGGAAAGTTCTATCCTACGGCAAAACCTGACGGCTATGGATAGAAGACTTGATGAGCTAGCAAGGCAAAGAGTATCGCCGGTTCGTCCGCTTACCCCAGCATATTCCTCTTCATCTGAAGAATCGCCGAGACCTCCGCGGCGACCGTATGAAAGAGCCGAAAACATAGAACAGCTTCGGTTCGGGACCCTGCCCTCACAAGAAGAGGAAGAGCTAGGGGCAAGACCCACAAACCGTAATATGGATGGTCAAGCAACGACCCTCAGGACTCGAGGTGTGAACAGTCCTGTGCATGACAGACCACCTCAGCCCCGTCGCCGTACGCATACTCATGATAACAGGGGGCAGCGAGGCCCCATCCAAGCCCCGGATTTTGTGGCTACTCCCCGAAGAGAGATCAGAGAACCTCGTCGGGCCAGAGGCACTGATCCTGAACCTCCTTTGACTAGTGCAAACGTTGCAGCTATGGTTCACCAGATTTTGGCCGACAGCCGTGGACAGCGGAACGAAGATTGGGGGATTGACCGCAGTCATACTCCTTTTACTGATGATATTTTGGATGCAACTTTTCCAAGGCGTTTCAACATGCCACAAATGAACCGATATGCAGGAAGATCTGATCCTGTTCAGCACCTAGTGAGATACTCTTGGTCGATGACTGCTGCCGCCGCTTCTGATGCGGTTAAGTGTAAAGCGTTTCACATATTCCTGGAGGACGTGGCTTTGCTATGGTTTACTCGCCTGCCGGCAAGATCGATTTCTAGCTTCAGGGAACTAAGCGAGAAGTTCGTAGAGCAATTCCGTATCTACGTGCAGAAGACGAAAAGCGTGATCGATCTATTTCTTGTCAAACAGCGACCAGGCGAAAGTCTAAAGATGTACCTGGATCGTTTCAATTTGGCCGCCACTGAGGTCAAAGATCCTCATGAGCCGACCATTGTCGCAGCACTAATTGATGGAGTGGATAAGGACACTGAATTCGGGAGGTACTTGGCGGGCAAACCACCCCACACCAGAGAATTATTCTATGAGAAAGCCAATGTACATCTACGCCGGGAAGAGGTATACGTGAACCGAAAGCTTAAAACAACTGATAAGGAAGAAGTTCAGAGCAATGTCTCCATCAAACAGACTGGAGACAGCTCGGGGAAAGTGGAGGTTAACGTCGGAAATCAGAACCAGGGTGGTCGCCGACCGGGTAACAACAATAACAATGCTAACGGCAACAGCCGGAAGAGGGGCCGAGGGAACGACTCCCAGAGAAGGACTCGTCCCAGGGCCTTTGAAAGTTATACACCCATAAATGATACTCTGGAAAATATTTTCATGGATGCGTATGAAGTCCTCCAGAATAAGAGGCCACCTCCTAGAGAGTCGACAGAAAAAGAGCGTGAGACAGGGAAGTTTTGCCTCTTTCACCAAATCCACGGCCATTCGACGAATGAATGCCGTCACCTGAGGGACGTAGTCGAAAGGCTGCTTCGAGAAGGGAAGCTAGACGAATACAGAGTAACGCCTAGGGACAGGGGGCAAGCAGTGCAGGCCCCGAATCAGAATCAAAATCAACTTGCTGCTAGGCCAACTACTCAGCAAAAGGAAAAGAATATTGTAATCAACACCGTGATCGGTGGACTTTACCTTGCTGGGCATAGTTCCAAAGCTTTAGATCAATATGTCAACGCAGCCAAACAACACCTCGAAGTGGGGGAATGTAGCAACCCCGAGGACAGTATCCCGGTGAAGCAGCAGAAGATGATGACTGATGATGTTATTTTTCGAGAACGAGAAAGCATCGGAGTCCATGCTCCAACTGAAGATCCACTTGTAATTACGATACCCATTGGGCCAGCCACTGTTCATAAGGTTCTGGTGGACAACGGGAGTTCCGTTAATATTCTTTTCAAAAAGGCCTTTGACCAGATGAATCTTGAGATAAAAGACTTGAAGCCCTGCCAAGGATGGATTCGTGGATTCAACGGAGCATCCACCGCACCTATGGGTTATGTAGAATTGCCAGTTACACTTGGGGAAGGAGAACGCCAGAGAGTGAGAATCCTTCCCTTTGTGGTTTTGGATGTCGAATCGCCATACAATGCCTTCTTGGGCCGACCGGCCCTCGCAAAATTCAGAGCCTGTATAGCCCCCTGGTGCTTGCTATTGAAGTTCCCCACAGAAGCTGGTATTGGTATCGTCAGAGGGGATCAAGTTGCTGCGCGAGCATGTTATGTTTCCGAATTAAAGTTGCTTCGCAACGGCGGGGATATCGAAACTAAAGGCACTCCTCCCCCTTTGGGGGCGGAAACCTTATAGCAACCAAAGAGGATGATTGTTGGGGAGTTGCCTAGAGTGATGCCCGAGGATATAGATCCCAGAGAGGATCAAGATTCCGGGGGCAGAACGACGACTCCCAACGAGGCAACTGTGGATGTGCCAATCGATGACGGTGACCCGGAGAAGGTCCTTAAGATTGGATCCCAGTTAAGTTCAACTCTTGCCGAAGAACTGACGACTTTCTTAAAGAACAACTTGGATGTATTCGCTTGGACCCATGCGGACATGTGCGGGATATCCCCATCAATCATGAGCCATTCTTTGAGCATTAACCCCAAACATCCTCCAGTAAAGCAAAAAAGGCGAATGCTGGGCCCAGAGAGGTCCGCTGCCTTGAAAGAAGAGGTTGGGAAGCTAAAGAATAATGGATTTATCAGATATTCAACTTACCCAGATTGGATTTCGAACCCAGTCCTGGTAAAGAAGGCCAACGGGAAGTGGCGAACGTGTATCGACTTCTCGGATTTAAACAAAGCTTGTCCCAAAGATAGTTTCCCATTACCTCGAATTGACCAGTTGGTAGACTCAATGGCAGGTCACGAGCTTCTCTCATTCATGGATGCTTATTCAGGATACAACCAAATTCCGATGCATGTTCCGGACCAAGAGCATACTAGCTTTATCACTGATCTGGGATTATATTGTTACGTAGTAATGCCCTTTGGTTTGAAGAATGCAGGCGCTACATACCAACGTTTGGTCAACAGAATGTTTTATAACCAAATCGGGAAAACAATGGAAGTATACGTCGACGATATGTTGGTTAAATCCAAGCAATCCTTTCAACACACTACTGACTTGGCAGAGATGTTCGGCATTCTTCGAAAGTATGGGATGAAACTCAATCCCACCAAATGTTCATTCGGTGTTGCTTCTGGAAAATTCTTAGGATTCATTGTCAGTTCGCGCGGTATCGAGATTAATCCGGACCAGATCACGGCAATCAGGAACATTCAGGAACCTAGGCAAATTAGGGATGTGCAAAGCCTTGCCGGAAAAGTGGCCGCACTAAGCAGATTTATCTCCAAGGCTACGGATAAGTGCAACCCATTCTTCGAATTAATAAAGCGAGGAAAACGCCACTTTAAATGGACACCTGACTGCGTAGAAGCATTTCAGAATATGCTCAGACACTTGGAGAAGCCTCCAATTCTATCTAAACCAATAGACCACGAGGATTTATTCGTGTATTTGGCAGTATCATCTCATGCAGTCAGCTGAGCGTTGGTAAGGGAAGAGGAGAAGGTCCAAAGACCTGTGTATTACGTGAGCAAAAAATTAACAGCGGCAGAGCGTAATTACCCACGGATAGAAAAACTGGCGTATAGTTTACTGTTTGCCTCCAGAAAACTTCGGCACTACTTTCAAGCACATCCTATTATCATATATACTGATCACCCACTCAAGCAAGTTTTACAGAGACCGGAAACATCTGGAAGGTTACTCAAATGGAATATTGAGTTAAGTCAATTTGACTTGAACTTTCAGCCCAGACGATCAATTCGGGGGCAGGTGATAGCTGACTTCATAGCAGAGTTCACTGTTTCTGAAGAAGACATAGCGAACGAAGAAGTGGAACCCTCAAAGTTACTTTTCGATCCTAATGTCTGGAGATTATATACTGATGGTGCTAGAAACAGCGAAAGATCCGGCGCTGGAATAGTGCTTGAAACCCCCGAGAAACGATTGATAACTTATGCCATCCGAATGGAGTTTCAGGCCACTAACAACGATTCTGAATATGAAGCTTTGATAGCCGGATTAAAGATTGCAAAGATGCTAGAAGTCACGAAATTGAACATCTTCTGCGATTCCAAGTTAGTTGTGAACCAAGTTACTGGGAGATTCCAAGCTAAAAGTGCAAGATTGATTCTATACTTAAAGAAAGTGAAAGAGCTGCTGAATGAGTTTGATCACTACAGCATATCTCATATTCCGCGGTCAGAAAATCAGCAGGCAGACAAGTTGGCAAAGATGGCTAGTTCTAACGATCCTAAAGTGATAGGGCTAGCCCCCGTTGAAGTACTTCGGTCTCCCAGCATTGATCAGATGGAAATCGACCTAGTAATAGAGACGGAACCAGAAAAGGAGTCGTGGATGACTCCTATAAAGAATTTCCTAATGGATGGAGCGCTTCCGACCAGGAAAAGCGAGAGGCGTAAAGTGATTCGTAAAGCCGCCCGATACGTACTGCAAGGCGGAATCCTTTATAGACAAGGGTATTCAATGCCCCTCCTTCGGTGTATAGCCCACGATGACATCAAACGTGTGCTGCAAGAAGTCCACGAAGGCGAATGTGGCGACCACACTGGGGGGCAAACTTTGGCGAAAAAGATATTGCGGCATGGTTACTTCTGGCCTACCATAAACAAGGATGCAGTAAGATATGCACGACGATGTGATGCGTGCCAGAGATTTTCAAAGATACCTAGGGCGCCTCCAAGCCAGTTAAAAACAATGATGAGTCCATGGCCTTTTGCTATGTGGGGAATTGATATCATAGGAAGTCTCCCCATAGCGAGGGGCGGAGAAAAGTTCGCCATTGTGGCCGTAGATTATTTCACTAAGTGGGTCGTGGAAGAACCACTAACTACAATCACAACTAAACGGGTGATCAACTTCATCGTGAGAAACATCATCTGTCGGTTCGGGATTCCAAAGATTGTGATAACAGACAACGGAACTCAATTTGATAGTGCTGAATTCAGAGACTTCTGCCAAAAATATCACATCGAGAATCGATACACCTCCGTGGCACACCCACAATCGAACGGGCAAGTCGAAGCTGCAAATAAAGTAATTAAGTCCATTCTGAAAAGAAGAATGAAGCGGGCTAGAGCCATGTGGGCTGACGAATTGCCCTTGGCACTATGGGCCTACAGAACGACATACAAATCAGCGACAGGACACACCCCGTTCTCCCTTGCTTTTGGAATGGAAGCAGTCATCCCGATTGAGGTAAAGGTACCTTCTCATCGGGTGACCTATTATGATCCAATGACCAATAATGAATTGCTCCTTGAGTCCCTGGATATGATCGAAGAAAAGAGGGATGAAGCCGACCTGCGTGCTCTGAGATGCAAACAACAGGTCGCCAGATATTACAACAAAAGGGTCCGAGCCCGGACCTGGGAACCCGGAGACTTGGTTCTGAAACGTGTCTTTCCGCCCCCAACTCATATGGGAGCGAAGTGGGAAGGACCGTACTCTATTCTCAGCAAGCTTGATAACGGAACCTTCAAGCTGGCAACCGTAGATGGAAAGGAGATCCCCAGAGTGTGGAATGCCCAACATCTACGGCCATATCTAACATGAGAAGTTTCAAATCTATTCTTTTGTTTTGTTAAAAAACTATGTACAGGGCATGACTTGCCTAGAACAGTCTGATTCCTTAAAGCAAGAGATTATAAAGTGGACGTAGGTCATGATTCGACCGAACCACTATAAAAATACTGTGTGTCATTTACCTTTATTGCGTCTTTATTTATTTGCCTATGAAAATCAGTGTGAATAATGCAGGTACCCGAAGTCCAGTGCCGACAGTTCCTCTCGTAAACTAATCAGAGGAACCCAAAGCCTTGGTAAATGCTCTAGCTGCTTGTCCGACTGGTTTTAATCCTTGGAGCTTGGATTAAAATGTAAACCTGAGACGAGTTTGAGGAGCATGCATGATCGCAGACGGCTGAGTCCCAACTCTAACTCTCTAGAGAGAGAGAGTATAAAAGCGTCTCCGATTGAGCGCTGAGAAAGAGCTCCTTTCCCGCTGAAGGATCGGGGAGCGAATGAATCGCTGAGCTCGAACTCTAACTCTCCAGAGAGAGAGAGAGTATAAAAGCGTCTCCGATTGAGCGCTGAGAAAGAGCTCCTTTCCCGCTGAAGGATCGGGGAGCGAATGAATCGCTGAGCTCGAACTCTAACTCTCCAGAGAGAGAGAGAGTATAAAGGCATCGCTGATTGAGCGCTGAGAAAGAGCTCCTTTCCCGCTGAAGGATCGGGGAGCGAATGAATCGCTGAGCTCGAACTCTAACTCTCCAGAGAGAGAAAGAGTATTAAAGCGTCTCC
This sequence comes from Allium sativum, assembly GCA_030737875.1. Taxonomy (NCBI): domain Eukaryota; kingdom Viridiplantae; phylum Streptophyta; class Magnoliopsida; order Asparagales; family Amaryllidaceae; genus Allium; species Allium sativum. Next base: position 748,010,581 of record CM060921.1, read on the forward strand.
GATTGAGCGCTGAGAAAGAGCTCCTTTCCCGCTGAAGGATCGGGGAGCGAATGGATCGCTGAGCTCGAACTCTAACTCTCCAGAGAGAGAGAGAGAGTATAAAGGCGTCGCCGATTGAGCGCTGAGAAATAGCTCCTCCCCCGCTGAAGGATCGGGGAACGAACAAATCGCCTAGCGTAAAACTCTAACAATTGATTAGGGGGCATCACGCGCTCCTATACATACACTAAACTTTGATATAACAGTGTAACATAGCATGAACATTCTTCTTCCTGTTGATTGACTGACTTATAATTATTAATAGTTGGCTAACGACTAAACGTGGAAAGTTTCTATGAATACAGGTACACAATGATGTAAGAAGAAACAAATCCTTGTTTATGTACCACAAGTCAGCAGAATGGAAAAACAAGCTAGAAACAAAAGTGAGGGCCAGTCTCACAACTACACTTTCTGGCCAGTGGGAAACCGAAATACAAAATATCAACAAACATCCTATTTATGCTTTGATTTCTTCTCTCGCTTCTGCCTCTCCAGCCTCTCCTTGTCGGCTTCAGATGGATCCTCCTTCTTCCTTTTCCGCTTGTCCACGAGGGGAGCATCTGACTCCTCTGAGGTCTCCTCTCCCCCTTCTTTTCCCTTGCTTCTACTGGAGAGGGAAGCCGGGAAGTCATCAGGGTTTGCAAAGTGAAGTTGCCGGCTGATGGACTTGGACTGGATTTTCATAATCATCCCAGTTTTGGGATCGAACTCTGCAAGAGGGACCACATCCAAAGCCTCATCCCCCACCTTCTTTAAAGCCAACTCTTTCTCTTGTCTGGCTTTTCGGCTGGCCAGGGGTTCCTCATCATCATCATCATCGTCGGCCTTTTTGGTGCCGGTAGTATCCTCTTCGTCATCCACATGGCGACCATCCATGTCTTTTAAAGCTTCGATAGTCTCGGCATCCTTGAGTACATCGGGACCAGCACCCGGCAGGACGGTCTCCTCCTCCACTTCTCTCTCCTTTCCAACACCCTTGTCGACAGGCTCGCCACCTGCATTACGAGAGACACACATTACTAATTCAATGGGTTGTCCTGTTAGACGACGACAATTCGCAATCGCTTTAGCAAATTGCGGGGAAAAGAGAGAGATACCTTCAGCAGATACTCTCTCTTGAGTAGATCCGGATGCTCCAACAACCACAGGAGTTAGACCTAAGGGGATTAGCGGATCGTCAGGATGATATTCCTCAACTTCGGAGGTTTTAGACTTTGCGGCGGAGCTGGAACCTTCGTCAATTTTGCTTTTGCCTTTAGCCATGGTTCTCCCCTTCTCCATTTCCGCTAGGATTAAGCGACGACCCTCTGCCAGATCCTCAGGCTCGTTGTCCCTTAGGATGCTCTTCATCAATTCATCTTCATTGATCTCTTCGACCCCCAGTCTATGCTTTTCGCCTTCCACGATGGCATCCCATAAGTTGGCCAAAGTAACATGATAATCCGGGATCCATGAGATATTGCAAGTTTTGAGAACCTGGCCAAGGAAATCAAAAATCATCTCCTCAAACCCCTCGATTTCTTTCTCTCTTTCAAGGAGTTTGTTGTTGGAGGCAGTGGCCATTTCAATGGCGCTATCAACGTTCTTTTCGGCAAGAGCTGCCCGTCTCTCCGCATCTGCCACCTGATCATTCAAGATCACTTTTTCCGCCTCTGCCAGAGCCAACCTTTCTTTTAGACTCGCTTTCTCCGCCTCCCAAGCAGCCTTCTCCGTTCAAAAAATGGCCTTGTGCCGTTACCAATTCGATGTTGGCCATTCTGAGGTCTTCAACCTCCTTTTTTAAGGCCATTTTTTCCTGGCTATTGGAATCCAGTTCTGAATGAAAGCGCTGCTTGGCATTTTCTAATTCAGTTTTATAGTTTGCGGCGTCTCTCTGTGCCAAAGCGAGCTGGGCTTGAGCGTCTTCCAGGTCCTTCTCTAATTTTGTCCTGGCCCTTTCATTATTTTCGAGTTTTGCTTTAGACCTGTGAGCTTCTATTTCGAGTGTTCGGATGACCTCCGAAAGATTAAGTGCGTGCTTTTTCATCGTCTCGTACTGCTTGGCCACGTGACGGATATGCCCGATAACCTCTTTATCCCAGTTTTTAGGGACCGGTTCCAAGGCAGGAACAAAGACCATCCTATCAAAGAACATTCCTGGAAATTGTTCCCGTAGCTTTTCCAGCCTACCTTGGATTTCAGGACCGTGAACGTAGTCCCGTGAACCGGAGGCAGCTAACTCTGGTTGGCTGGTGGGGACAATGTTACTTCTCTCTTGCTCAGTTTCTTTGGATGAATCTCTGTCCCCATCTTTGGATTCGTGACGCCTTTTAGACGACCGACTGTGGGAAGGCGCACTCTTTGGAGGAGTCAACTCTTTTGGAAGTGTCTTCCCCCCGGTCGGAATAGTCGGATGACTTGAAGGCCTGGTAGAAGTTGATTTGGGTGGAGATCGAGGTTGCGAAGAGCTCGGCCTATGAGGAGGACCGCGAGGGCGCTCGGTACCCGAACGAAGGCTGGGGGTGCCTTCGCGAAGAGAACGGTACGAATAGGATTTCCTGCGAGACATCGCTCCTGTAAAAAGAAAAGAAGAGCATATTATCACTTTGAATATCCACAACATAATAGTGCACGGTCAGGCAGTGTGTGTGAGGTGTGCATCCCATATAATTCCCCCTAACAAACCCGGGCCTGGAGACAGGCTCATCTGGCCCGTTTCACGTCCCCTTGTTGAATCAGTCGCCTCTTCGGGAGCAGAAAAGAAAGGCTCCTCGCCGAAGTCTTTTTCCGTGTATTCAATGTCGGGCAGAGGGATTTTATTCAGCTCGTCGAATAATTGTTCTTCTGTCAAGTCGTCATCACCAACAGTTTCCATTGGAGCAGAGGTAGGGATCTCCTTGGACGCATCACCGCGGGACTCATCCCCTCTATATATATTCAAGTCTTCGTCGTCTTGGATGACTATCGGAGAAGGACTTTTGCGAAATTTAGTTGTTTCCACCGCTTGGGAAGTTCCCTCTCCTTCCGTTGGGGGTACATATTTATAAGGTTTACCGCCAGTCCCAAGTCCAAACTTCCTATCCAAGAGGCGATGCTTATGAAGGTTGTCATCAGTAATGCATTTTTTAATCCTTAAAAAGTCGGATCTGCTTTGCAAAAGAATGGACAACCGATTGTTGTATAATGCACCCTCTGTTTTCGGGAAGACATGATCTGTTTAAGACAAAGGAAAAAGCGGAAGAATGTTATTACTTAGACTCCTCAAGCAAGATATTCAACTAGGCGATCAAAGTTTACTTGATTTGAGCCATCTCCGTGAGCATCCAGCCTGTCTTCTTATGTAAAACCAGTCGAACTTAGGATCCCCAATGTTGCTGTATCCGTCGTACAGAACTTTCCTGTTCACCACTGATTCAAAAAAGGAAAAGTTGGGAGTTGCAGAAGAACGGTGCTTGAAGAGAAAGAAGAACACCAGATCTCTGAATTTGAGTTCGGCGTGCAAGATCTCTGCATAAGCAACATATAAAGAGTATAGGGATGCGTAGGCGTTTGGATGAAGCTGCATCGGGGCAATGCCTAATCGTCTCAGAGTTTCAATGACAATTGGAGGGAACGGAGGAATAGCTCCTACTAGACACATTGTTCGGCTGATCGACATGTACCCTTCCGGAGCTAGATGGGGTCTATCTTCGCTTCCAGGTGTCAAGACATCATCCTAAGGAATGCCGTGTCTTAGGCAGATTCTTTTGAGTTTTATCTCATCAAGCTTGGACGCTAAAGAATCAGAGAATTTATCTATCCCGACTACGCCTGGAATTTCGTCCGGAGCTCGCTCGTCAGACTCGGAGTTGCTATTGGATGAAGTACTTTCAATCGGATCTGACTCTGTAGCTTCATACTCAGATCCGGAATCTTCACCTCCTGGATTGGTTGGAGGAATTTGGGGATTATACTGTTCAGGAGTCTCGGATTCCGTTTCGGCTACGGATCTTGAGGAAGAGTGATCGTTCGACATTGCTGCTAGGACGAGAAAATATGAACGATAAGATCAACACTACCCGTCCCCCGTGCGTGCAAGTGTTGGTGTGTGTGTGCTGGTGTGTGCGCATTATTAAAAACAATGATAAAACATGAAAGCAGTCAAGGTTATTAAAGGTCGTTAGTCGTCATATGCAGTCAAATCATGAGGTCATTTAGTCCAGAAAGATCAACATCAAGGCTCTATCCTAACTGTCCAGAGTTTTGTAGCGACAAGGCATTGATTAAAGACTGGGATTTCTTCGTATCACCAGCTGTGAGACGGATCGCATAGCAGAGGGATCGCCCCCTTCGACTCGCATGGCAGAGGGATCGCCCCCTTTCCGGATCGTAGAGCAAAGAGATCGCCCCTCATCGAATCGCCGGACGAAGGGAAGGCTCCCTCACGAACCGTTGCGACTGCCGTGATACGACCCTTGGTTTCCATCTCAATCTTTCGTCTCGCCACTTGCTTTCGTCTTCAATCATTGACCACAATCCGAGTTGGCCTTCCTTCCCCTTCTGCATCCTTCTTCTTCCTCATCTCCTTCCCATCCTCAAGTTCTGAGCTCCACGCTCAACGGCCATGGCGACTTGGTGATTTATTCAGAAAGTAGCGGATTTATATTGTTTCTCCCTTGAATCAGCCGTAGAAATTCAGGAAAGTAATATGAGAGTGCTTTCTATAAAGTTACCTTTCTAAAAACTGAGAGAATACTTGGATTTTCGAAAGTTTTAAAAGGTTGGATTCGTTTTTCAATGGCTCGAGCGAGATGATTCAGCAGAGAGGAAAAAGAAGGAGAATGAAGAGGGGAGCGTCGGCTTATATAGGCAAAGAAGGTGACCGTTTGTCTCCCCTCCTTTGTCTTATTCGGTCCACGAAGCGCCATGCAGGCCACGATCCAGAGATAGAATCGCAAAGAAGCCCACGGACCGCTTTGAAATGATGGCCCACAAAACTCAAAGCCCGACACGACTCGAAGGAAGATACGCCCCGTTTCGCACAAGAGCCTAGGAATTCGGCACGAGACGAGCAGATGACCAAATCGGACCGTGTCGTCCTATGGCGATCCGACTCATAACATGTGTCGATTTGAACCAATGCGACTATTGACTTACATCCCTTCAGGAGAGGGTAAATAAGAATCTTCGAAGCATGTTTCATCATCAATAAAACATACTTCGAGGGGGCAAAATGTTGGCTCGCTTTTTGACCAAGCCATCCAGGATCATTCATAAAAGGAAACCAGGAAACCAAGTCCCCCAAGAAATTGGAGGAATGGATCACACTCTATCGACTCGCCCCGGAACGGATCGCACGCCATTGTCTCGCCCAGGGATGGATCGCACTCTATTGTCTCGCCCAGGAATGGATCGCGCTCTATCGACTCGCCCAGGAACGGATCGCACGCCATTGTCTCGCCCAGGGATGGATCGCACTCTATCGTCTTGCCCAGGAACGGATCGCTCCCATCTCGTCGATGAACGGCACCTCCAGGCGATCCGATCCCTTGGTACGAACCGAACCCTCTGACCCGTTCAACCACGAGCTGGTCTTCAGCGATCCGAATCGCACGGATCTGACGACACCTGTTCACAACGGCTAGTTTGACTGTTTCTTCAATGGTGGCGATGCGACCCGATGATCTCGGGATTCGTGCCACGTGTCCGCGATCCGCCTGACAAAATCAGCTATAAATAGCCCAGAGCTTGGCATTTTTCGGGATCCTTTTGGCAATAGTGAATACTGAGTCCGCCATTGTTGTCAAACCACTGAAATATTGAGAGAAATCACTGTTGTACTAGCTTTTAAAGCATAATCAATAAGATATAAAGTGGACGTAGACTCGTTAACGCCGAACCACTATAAATTCTGAGTGTTATTTTCTTTTTCCTTGTTCCCCATTTAGAATTCTCTACAGTTTATAACAATTTGGGTGTTAGGTCCAAATTTCGATCTAACAGACGTCTTATACAACATTCGTTTTAACCCAAATAAGTGGAATTTTGGAAATATAATAATAAATATTTCCTGAGTACAGAATTAAATGAGTCGAGAAAGAGATAAGTAATTGGAAATGTTTTCCAATTATAAATAGTAGATATTTTCTACATATAGAAAATAAAAGATGTCGATATATGGAAATGTTTTCCAAACTATGTAAGAGGCCATGATGGCTGAAGAAAATATTTGGTTAGCAAATATTGATTAGGAAATGGAGAAGTGATTAATTAATAAAAATATTAATTAAGGGGCTCAGTGATTGTTTGATGTTTGAATAAATGTTTGTTTTCATCGATAGTTAAATAACCGACTATCGAAGTATTTGCCAATATCGTTGTCAATATGGAGAGAACGGTTGGATTATTATCCGAGAACCACTCTGTATTTGCAGTAGCGTTGCGAATCAGATTATAGGAAGATAATCGAAGACGGAGTAAAGTTCAAGGGCTTTTTCTATTAATGGAAATTGTGCCTTCGGTTTCGTTTAATCCCAGAACGAAAGTGTATGGACGAGTGTCTGATAAAGTATTTCCAATGATTGCATATGTTGGTCTGTATAAATATATATGGAGGCGGAGAATTTATTCTCTTAGCATAATATCCAGAATATATTTATGCAAACCAATTAATTATTAACGGATCTGACAATGTGGCATTCAAAGTTATTGTACTATCAATGAATGGAAAGTAATCGTAGCATCAGACCTCAACAACTGAGAAAAGACAAAAATCGGGCAGGCAGCATGGTTATGTGGGTAGCTCCCATTAGGGTGTATTATCACCTATCTAGAGAAATTCATTTAATTCCTTATTCTATTCGATGTTGTCCCATTCAAGAAAACGGTTGTTGATCCCAAACGTTGGTGATATACATTCGATACACTTAAGTGAAATGAGTGGTCGGTCATGTGTGGCCGGGTTACAAGATGTTCTTGTTGAACATGGTGTATTCTAGTCTAGAGATACACTATCAGGAGGTGGTTCCATACCTTGTCATAGTTGGAAATTCATTACCCAATAAGTGCTTGCAGTTTTGATTGTATATTATATATATTTGGAGTTTGAGATGAAAGCGTTCCACTAGATTTCTATTTATTTGATTTAGACACTATTATAATATCAAAAGAGTTTTGATAAAGATTATCATTTTCTTTCAAATAAAATTGAAAGTTGAATCAAGGGTTTTGGATTCTCACAAGGGAGAAACATGTTCCGTGTTATACGGTCTGGTCTAATGAGTTCGTTTATTTTCTCAAACTGTTTTGATTTGTTTAGTCATACCAGTCCCATGACTGACCCAGCGTTTATTTTGTTTTGTTTTACCTAAAATCTTGGGTGCCCAAATTTGTACGGGCAGTCAAGTAGTTCAGGATTTCTCAGATCTATCTAAAGGAGCTTGGAGCAGGCAGCTTCAGCGTTAGATATAAAGTGTTTTTATTTCTGCTATGTTCTAAGTGTTGTACTCTGATAATGGTATGTTATACAGTTAAAATTTTGTAATTCAAAAGTTATGATATATTATATTTTGTTCCGCTGCAATGTGAAATTCTGTGTTGTTATTTTTGTTCTTCTTCTACCTTTTTCTTCTACAAAAACCGATTCGTATTTCTGTGATATTTGGGTTGGACATGCGACGTATGCAGTCAACTCAGATAGTACAGATTTACGGTTCGTTGCATCTATTCTCGGCAATGGCAATGGGTACTCCTTCTTAGTCACCTTGTTCAGCTCACGATAATCAATACACAATCTCAATGATCCATCAGCCTTGGCTCCAAACACAACTGGTGCACCCCATTCTGACATGCTCCTCCGAATGGATCCTTTACTCAAAAGGTCACTAACTTGCACCTCTAACTTTCGCTGTTCTCCAGGTGCCATCTGCCTAAGGGGCATAAGGATAGGTCTAGCTACAACAACAAATCAATCTTGAACTCAATCTCGCGATACAGTGGCAAACCTTTGACCTCTTCAAAGACATCATCAAACTCACTAGCGATCGGCATAGACGAAAAGTTCTCCTATGGAATCACAAGCAAACACAAAAAGCTTACGAAGACACCATCTTCTGGCTTACATTGAATCAAAACCATTTGCCCTTCCACATTCCCGATTGTCATTTCGAGCTTCTCGTAATCCATTTTAGCCGCATAATTCTTGAGTCATTCCATACCCAAAATAATAAGAAACCCAGCAAAGTTCAACGCAAAGCAATCACACACAAAAGGGCAACCATGACTCGATAACACTTGACCATGACAAAGCATACACAGACTAGATGAATCCCATACTAGATTAGCCAAGATCAATGGTCTATCACAAATGTTAGGTTCCAAACCTAAGCGGCACACAATCTCGTTGCAAATAAAAGAATGCGATACTCCAATATCAAACAACACTCGAACTGAAACATCCCTAATAGAAAGCGTACCTTGAATAACAACACTCTTCCATATCTCCTCCGCCGTCGGAGCTCTCAAAGAAGATGGAACAGCTCTAAAGCATATGCCTTCAATATTTGCTTAACCTTTGAGGTTTCTGGACAATCCTTGTAACACCCTACCTCCGCTAGGGTCACTCACAAGGGAATGCACTAGTTTTGGAGGAGCGTTATCGAGGTAAACAAACACAGAAATATTACAAGATAGAACATAAATAAAACAGCAAAAGAATCAAAAGATAAATTTCATTACTTTCAAAATAGTCAAAGCCTTTTACATTTCAAGTACCAAATAGCCAAAGTCATTATTCTCCATTACAACAAATTCTGTCTTGCATAAACAAAGAAGCATAAACTTAAAATAACAAAAGTAGCTTAATTCCCCAAAGGTAGAAGAAATGCAGCCATAGCATAACTCAAGATCAAAGCGTACATGGGCTGAATCGAAAGCAAGCGAAATCCAAGCTAAGTGCTAGAGTTTCCTCCCTGAGAACCTGGGGGGGGGGGGGGGGGAATGAAAGAAAAAGAGGCAAAAGAAAACAGGTCAATCATAAGGACTGGTAAGTCCAAGTGAATTTCAGCATAAAAACAGATAAAGGTAACATGATATGAATAAACTGAAAGTAAACATAAGGATGCTGTCAAGATTGGCAAGATAGACTTAGATAGCATGATAATTCAAGTGTAAATTAAGTATAGCATCACATATTCGAGGTTCGCTGCATCAACTGTACTAGAATCCCAACCCATGTCTTATATTAATCATGAAATGATCCCTTGGCCCAATATCATGAAATAACCCATTTCTAGGTCTAACGAAACGATCCACTAGTCGATCGGCTCCCTACAAGTTCTAGCTTGTCATGTTTCTGTGTCATAAGGCCCTATCACGAATATAGTCACCTGTGCTAGGTCCACCATAGGGTGCATCAAGCCCTAGGGTGCCAACCACCGACACGAATCAAGAATGCACAGATAAACCTACTGATTCCCAATGCCTTCTTTCTCAACTTCGGACCACGTGCACGACCATATCCCGCCTGAACCTACACTGGCGCACCAACACAGCCGTCGTTCTGGTCGCTTACAATCAGCCCAGTAATCGTGCCCAGCCCTTCCTAGTTCCAGGGTACCATGATACATCTAGTGGATTACTGCTGAAATGGACCGCGTAACTAGAGTTTTCGACCAATAGGTTAAGTGTTGTCATTTAAATTCATGACTTAACCCCTATCAGTCTAGCATGTCAAGTTGGTTAAGTGTTGTCATTCAAGTTTGTGACTTAACCCGCCTACGAATCATGTATCAAGTTGGTTAAGTGTTGTCTTTCATGTTCATGACTTAACCCTATCATGTGGCATTAATTCATTAATGCACCCCAACCTCTCACATTAGACCTGTTGTTGTGGTCACTGGATATGTCGGGCGGTTCCGGGTAGATTTACACCACAACTCAGTCTAACCACTGTAGGATCAAAATTAACCCTAGAGGGGGGGTGAATAGGGTTTATCACAGATTTTCACAGAGTAATTAAATAATCACAGCACAGATTAAAAACAGAGTAAATGCGAAACACACAGATTTACCCAGCTTCGGCAAAACCCTGCCTACTGCTGCATTCCCCAAGGTTTCTACTAGGAGTTAAAACAATCTCTATGCTTACAATCCCCTGTAAACTCGCGACACCCGCTCCCAATTGTTCTTAATCCTACACTCAAAACCCTGCACTGGTTTTTATCCCCAAAACCAGATTTCCCCGAATTACAAACCCTGTAATTCGTCTCCCTAGTTTTAGAGACAAACTAGAAAACCCTAGACTTGATAACAAATTGAAATTAAAGACGAACAAAATCAAAACAATAAAAAAACCCTTAAAAAAACTTTGAAAAACCCTAGGAATTAAATAGGGGTTATCCCATTTTAAAACCAAAGTTGGTCGTCCCCCTTTGTATTGCTTCACTACTTTATTTGACCCGATCTTCTTGTCTTTGTAAAAACATGGTGGTCTAGGGTTTTCTTCTAGCTTCTGGAAACAGCTAAGGCGATGGCAATCTAGGGTTCTAGTTCTCTGATTCAGGACAGCCGCTCTCCTCTCTGATGTCCTTCGATTTGCAATTGCAATCTTCTCTGGTTGAATTAAAGAAGCTAGATGCCGATCCAAGTAGATTTGGTTATTTGGTATGATTTTATAACTCGAATTTCTCTTTTATTTGTTCGAACTTGGATGGATTTAAACCAGTGATGAATCGGTGTATTTATAGAATTAAAATCCTAGATATTTGTTCTGATTTCGTATAAGACTCGGTCTGATATTTTCGTGAATTTTGGAGCTTCAAATCTTCTGGAATTCTGATGATTTCTTCGATTCAAATTTAGTGAAGTAACTTGCGTTTATCCTATATACTTTAAACTTGAATTTCCTGCTTTTAAATCAATCGCTTGATTTTTGAAACCTGAAATCTTCAAACTTTTTGAAAAACTTGTGTGAGATTTTTTGAAATGGTCTTTGATTCTTTCGGCTTTGAGTTAGTTCCTTAATTTCTGGAATTTTAATCATGAAGATAACTTCATACTGATGCTACACTTGAAATTTGTTTGCCTTTGTATATACGATCACTGCTGTTCCTAAAAGAAAAACTGATATGAAAAGATTTTTATTAAACGGTTTGCACAAATCCTTCACTTGAACTTGCTATTGCATTCTCGACTTTGAACTGTTGTGATGAGAACAGATACTATCCTCAAATTTGAACAGATGCTACATGAACTTGTGAATGGATACTAAATACTTGATTTATCTCGACCTTGAACTGATGATTTATCTCGACCTTGAACTGATAATGTTGCACTGCTTGCACTGTAAACCATGCTGTTGTATTGTATACTTGAAACTTCTTCTTGAGCTGATTTGTATATGGCTGTAACAACCTTGTTTATGCTATGTTGTATAATTGAACTTTAATGGTGCACCCTTGTCTTAATGTTGAGTGAACTTGAACCAGTACCTTATATACTGTATATATTATTGCTTTGAACTTTGACATGCCATATGCCATAATTACTCTGATCACATACTTGAGCCTGCCATGTATCATTCCTTGCTTGCAAGCTTGAAGCTTCACCATATTTGCCTTGTGTATTTCCATACTGACATAAACATGCTGCTTGTGTTGAAAATGCGCAGCTATGCACACTTGGTTCCTCCTGAGTTATAACTTACTAGAGCCATGCTATCTTGAATTGTCTTGGCTTGTTTGTTTATGCCATGTACCCTTGCTCGTGAACTTCTCGGCCTAAATATTATATCAGTTCCACTGTCTTGTTTGTGCCTTGTCTTTGTATTACTTACTTTTTCCCATGACTAGTTTAACCGATTTATTCATGCTTTGATAAGAACAGACACTGTACTTGTTCCCTTGATTTCATTATCAATTTGTGGCACCCTTGACTTGTATATTACTTTCACCTCTTGACATATTATCTTGATGTTGGCACCTTAAATAAACTCCTATGTTGACCTCATTGAGTTCATGTGATCTGACCATTTAGCTGTAGCTTTTGCACCATGTTTTCTTGCACCATGCTTCAAGTTTGAACTGCACCATATTGACATTGTTGAACTGCTGCCATCAAAAATCACTTGTATTTGTTCTGTTTTGTTTGTAGCTCCATTCTGGCTTGTGATCATGTTGCACTGACTTCTTGTTGCACCATTAGCTCGTGCATGTATCACCATATTTCTGTTTTGCTCCTTGGTTAATTTTTTAATGTGCACTGAGTCGAGACGGTCCTTGTGGCTACTCCTCAGTTGCTCGCTGATTGGCGAGGCAGTGCACACGTGTATAAACGTGTGTACATGCACCCATCAGACGATTTTTTTCTCTTCCTGCATATCAGACCACGTCTAGAAAAATGATGAGAAACACACCGTAATTCTGAGGAAAATAATTTAAAAATAATTTTTTATTTGCTTTTATTTTATTTTATTTTTGTTGCAGTCTACTGTGTGTGTTCTTCTGTATGTGACAGGTATGAAGATAGACCGACTGAAAGCTGTGAAGACAGAAGACTGAAGATGAAGACAAGAACAACGTTAGTGTGTGTATATGTAAGAAACAATGTTTGTACAACTGAAAGAATATTTAATGAGGAGTTTCTGTATTGATTATTGACGTGAATAAAAATTGTACCACTATTTGTAATAAACAGATTTGATTGAAATAAAATATTATTTTTGTTGTTCAATTCAATCTATCTATTTTTATTTTGTTTGAATCTTTTAATAGTACAATGTCTGTGATGTGTTAAATGTGTCATGACAAAAATATTCAAAAATATTTGAATGTGTAAATAGTGGAGTGTTGTATATGTACTATTTCAAATGTTGAAAATAAAATATTTATTTGAATAAAAACACTGTTTGTACATTCAATTCTGTATAGTAGTGTTCTATTAAATAAATATTTATTTCTGTGTGTAAAATATAGAATAGTACTATTTACAAACACATTTTTAAAATATATATATATATATGTTTGTTATCATCAAAAAAAAATCGCACTGTTATACTCAACAATCTCCCCCTTTTGATGATGACAAACAAATAAAAGATTTTGAATGTGTTTAAACGTGAAATATATTACTCCCCCTATTTGTTTGCTCCCCCTACAACTGAACTTCCCCTATATCTGTGGAAAAATATGAATGATGAAATCCAATTGACCATTCTCCCTCTAGATATTTAATTTCCAATCTTAAAATATTTTTGAATTAAATACTCATCAGTCAAAATCTTGACAACTCTCCCCCTTTTGTTATCATCAAAAGGATCATAGAAATCGAAACAATGATGAATATGGACTAAAAATATAAATTCAAATCAAGAGAGAGAATATATATCGTAAAACCCATTTAATCAAACAAAAATCATAATAATCTTTAAATCAGAAGCGAATTTCACTTTCTGAATGAATGGATTTACGATGGATTTTATCGAATGAGGAGAGTTCAATAAAAATTGAATATTTGAATATGAATTTTAAGGATTTTAAATATGCAAAAAAAAAAGTGTTAAGCACTTTCTAACCACGCATAGCCCAAAGGTCTTTTAAATGGGGTTAGTAGTAACTTAACTTTATCCTCTCTAATGAGTTCCATCCATGCACAGCCCGAAGGTCTTTTAAGTGAGAATGGTAGCACATAGAAATTAAGGTAATTCACCCATGCATAGCCGCGAGGATTTTTAAATGGGAGTGAATACCAAGGATAAATTATTTATTTATTTAATTTTTTTAATTTCAAGAATAATTAGAACTCCCCAAATTAAATAAAACCATGATGAATGACAGAAATATGGTAGATATAGAAGATGGTTGTGAAATAAGCTCTAATTTAAAAAAATATTATAAAATCGGTCCAATCATCATGAGATTTAAAATAATATCTCCTCTAGTTATGAATTATACCACAGTCACAACTCATCACAGTTTCATAAATCTATCAATAATTTTGATGAGTCCCAAAATGGTTCAAATTAATCAATAATTTCAATTTTTGAATAAATAATCAAAAATAATTTTAAAATTGAAAATACCAATTTCAAGAGGAGTTTTTTGAAAATATCAATGGAAGTTTGAAAATCAGTTTCAAAAATCAATCAGTAGAATATGAAATTATCTAATTTTTCTAATGCTGATTGTTCCTAGACAATTTTGAAACAACTTATATATTTAATTCAAATTGTCTATGGAATTTTAAAGATATTTAATTACTGATTTTTCAACTCATCGTCCAATCACTAAATCACATCAATTTCCTTATCAGAGCAGCACAAGATCATTTTCGAAGCGAGAATCATGAGTGAAATTTTCAGAGAATTTTTAGACAAACACAAGAAATATTCAGCGATCAAATCTAAGATAATTATTTGAAATCACAAAAAAAATCAATTTTTTTTTATAATCCAAGAATTTCAACAATCCATAACGAATGATTTCAAAAACAGCCAAGTAAAACTAAACTAAAAGGAATAAAAGTACGAGTTTAGAGATCATACCTGACTTACCATAATCAACATGGTGCAATGAATCTCCAACTCTGAATCTATGGCTAAGGAACTCCAAATAATTCGTTATATGAATCAACTTGAATTTTATCTCACTTAAGCACAGTTGTTCCTTAGCCTCCTACGATACCTAAATGTTTATATGATCGAGTGGTCTAACAAAAGTTGTTTTACCACTCTTATCTTCGTTTACACGTTTTGGTACCCAACCCATTTATATAACAATCCATTACTATTCACTAGCGTACCCTTTGGAACCCAAATTTGTTTAGATTTGCTTAAATTTATTTTGTTAAATTTTGGAATTCAAACAAATTTAAATGAATTGTTTTTAAACGAGTTATCAATTTGTTTATGATTTAAAAACCCTTTGAAATTATTAAATTTCAAAAATTCAATTTGATTGTTTTCAAAGCAAATTAAAGGATTTTTAAAATCATTAAAATTTTGTTTTTTAACTTGATCAGATTCAAATCCAAGTCCCTTATTATTCTGAACAAAAAATTGATTTTTTAACAACATATTCAATGATTGCTTTCCTTTAGAAAATTTAGTCAAAGCTGACTCAAGTCGTTGAATTTTAAATTTAAGATCGCTATTTTCTTTCATTAAATTTGAACAACGATTAATAGCGATTTTCCTCTTTTCAGCATCAGTTTGCTTTAAAATCAAATTTTCGTTTTCAAGTGCTTTGATTCTAGCATTGGACTTGGAAATTTCAAATTCAAATTGTTTTCGCTTTTCAAAATCAAGTTTTTCAGATTCTCTAAACTTTTCAATCACCTTTGCAAAATCATGATTTTCATTTTTCAAATTCATGTTTTCACTTTTAAGTAACTCAAGATCAGTTTTTAATTTCAAAAAATCGTTACTCAAAAATTGACATTTTTCACATTTTGAAAACGGTGAATTCTTACCCTTTTCAAGTTTTCTTTCTAAACTGTTATTTTCTTGAACTAGTTTTGACCTATCAGATTTCAATTTCTTAACTTTTAGTTCAAGAGAATCAACAGTTTTCGTGAGATCGTGACACATTAAAATTAAATCTTTATAAGTAAAATTCGATACCTCACTAGAATCCTCTTCACTACCTTCTAAATCAGATTGAGCCATAAGACACAAATTAGCTTCTTCTTCATCACTTTCAGAAACATCTTCTCCTTCCTCGTCATCCCATGTAGCAGCAAAAGCCTTCTTCTTCCTTCTGAACTTCTTCTTCTTTTCATTTTTAAGAGATGGGCAATTTGGTTTGATATGTCCAGGTTTCTTGCAATTGTAGCAAAACACTTCATCGTCTGAACTATCTGAACTTTCAGACTTGTCAGTTTTTGAATTCTTCTTTCGTGGTTTGTATTTTCCTTTGGCCCACTTTTTCAAAACCATGGCTAGCTCTTCAGCTGAATCATCATCATTACTTTCAACAGAATTATTTAGAGTGATCGTCTTTTTCTTTGATTCTGAGTCCTTTCTTTCTTCTCTTGCTTTTAACTCCATCTCGTAAGTAATCAGATTTCGGATCAACTCTTCCATGCTTACTTTATTCAGATCTTTTGATTCTTGTATTGCCGTTACCTTAGCTTCAAAATTCATCGGTAGCACTCTCAATATTTTTCTGATCAATTCGACTTCGGTATAGGTTTTGCCAAGAGCTTTTGCATTGTAGACTAGTGACGAGAAGCGTCCATACATTTCTTTTATATCTTCATCTCGTTGCATAGAGAAATTTTCATATTCGTTACTGAGAAGAGCGAGACGAGATTCCTTCACTTGAGATGTACCTTCGTGTGTGACCTCCAACGTATGCCATATTTCCTGCGCTGTCTCACAATGAGAAATTCGATTAAATTCAGTTTTATCAAGGAGCACAGATTAAAGCATTCATCGCTTTGGCATTAGTTGAAAATATTTTTTTATCATTAGCATCCCACCTGTCTTTTGATTTAGGAATTTCAACACCACTAACTATAACAGTGGGGGATCTATAACCCGTTTCAATAATATCCCAAACGTCATAGTCGACTGAACTCAAATAAATTTTCATCCTAGCTTTCCAATATGCATAATCAGTTCCATTAAACATTGGTGGCCTAGCTATGGACTGACCCTCAGAAAACGCGTTATTGGACAGATTCATGACTCTAGAGTTAAAATAAAATAAAAAATACCTGCTCTGATACCACTTGTAGGATCAAAATGAACCCTAGAGGGGGGGTGAATAGGGTTTATCACAGATTTTCACTGAGTAATAAAATAATCACAGCACAGATTAAAAACAGAATAAATGCGGAAAATAAATAACACACAGATTTACCCAGCTTCGACAAAACCCTGCCTACTGCTGCATTCCCCAAGGTTTCTACTAGGAGTTAAAACAATCTCTACGCTTACAATTCCCTGTAAACTCACGACACTCGCTCCTAACTGTTCTTAACCCTACACTCAAAACCCTGCACTGGTTTTTATCCCCAAAACCAGATTTCCCCGAATTACAAACCCTGTAATTCGTCTCCCTAGTTTTAGAGACAAACTAGAAAACTCTAGACTTGATAACAAATTGAAATTAAAGACGAACAAAATCAAAACAATAAAAAAAACCCTTAAAAAAACTTTGAAAAACCCTAGGAATTAAATAGGGGTTATCCCCTTTTAAAACCAAAGTTGGTCGTCCCCCTTTGTATTGCTTCACTATTTTATTTGACCCGATCTTCTTGTCTTTGTAAAAACATGGTGGTCTAGGGTTTTCTTCTAGCTTCTGGAAACAACTAAGGCGATGGCGATCTAGGGTTCTAGTTCTCTGATTCAGGACAGCCGCTCTCCTCTCTGATGTCCTTAGATTTCCAATTGCAATCTTCTCTGGTTGAATTGAAGAAGCTAGATGCCGATCCAAGTAGATTTGGTTATTTGGTATGATTTTATAACTCGAATTTCTCTTTTATTTGTTCGAACTTGGATGGATTTAAACCAGTGATGAATAGGTGTATTTATAGGATTAAAATCCTAGATATATGCTCTGATTTCGTATAAGACTCGGTCTGATATTTTCATGAATTTTGGAGCTTGAAATCTTCTGGAATTCTGATGATTTCTTCAATTCAAATTTTGTGAAGTAACTTGTGTTTATCCTATATACTTTAAACTTGAATTTCCTGCTTTTAAATCAATCGCTTGATTTTTGAAACTTGAAATCTTCAAACTTTTTGAAAAACTTATGTGAGATTTTTTGAAATGGTCTTTGATTCTTTCGGCTTTGAGTTAGTTCCTTAATTTCTGGAATTTTAATCATGAAGATAACTTCATACTGATGCTACACTTGAAATTTGTTTGCCTTTGTATATACGATCACTGCTGTTCCTGAAAAAAAAAACTGATATGAAAAGATTTTTATTAAATGGTTTGCACAAATCCTTCACTTGAACTTGCTATTGCATTCTCGACTTTGAACTGTTGTGATGAGAACAGATACTATCCTCAAATTTGAACAGATGCTACATGAACTTGTGAATGGATACTAAATACTTGATTTATCTCGACCTTGAACTGATGATTTATCTCGACCTTGAACTGATAATGTTGCACTGCTTGCACTGTAAACCATGTTGTTGTACTGTATACTTGAAACTGCTTCTTGAGCTGATTTGTATATGGCTGTAACAACCTTGTTTATGCTATGTTGTTTTGTTCTCGCTACACCATAAATGTTACTATCCTCATACATATAACTGCTTTGTTGTATACTTTAACTTTAATGGTGCGCCCCTGTCTTAATGTTGAGTGAACTTGAACCAGTACCTTATATACTGTATATATTATTGCTTTGAACTTTGACATGCCATATGCCATAATTACTCTGATCACATACATGAGCCTGCCATGTATCATTCCTTGCTTGCAAGCTTGAAGCTTCACCATATTTGCCTTGTGTATTTCCATACTGACATAAACATGCTGCTTGTGTTGAAAATGCGCACCTATGAACACTTGGTTCCACCTGAGTTGTAACTTACTAGAGCCATGCTATCTTGAATTGTCTTGGCTTGTTTGTTTATGCCATGTACCCTTGCTCGTGAACTTCTCGGCCTAAATATTATATCAGTTCCACTGTCTTGTTTGTGCCTTGTCTTTGTATTACTTACTTTTTCCCATGACTAGTTTAACCGATTTATTCATGCTTTGATAAGAACAGACACTGTACTTGTTCCCTTGATTTCATTGTCAATTTGTGGCACCCTTGACTTGTATATTACTTTCACCTCTTGACATATTATCTTGATGTTGGCACCTTAAATAAACTCCTATGTTGACCTCATTGAGTTCATGTGATCTGACCATTTAGCTGTAGCTTTTGCACCATGTTTTCTTGCACCATGCTTCAAGTTTGAACTGCACCATATTGACATTGTTGAACTGCTGCCATCAAAAATCACTTGTATTTGTTCTGTTTTGTTTGTAGCTCCATTCTGGCTTGTGATCATATTGCATTGACTTCTTGTTGCACCATTAGCTCGTGCATGTATCACCATATTTCTGTTTTGCTCCT
Organism: Allium sativum; assembly: GCA_030737875.1. Taxonomy (NCBI): domain Eukaryota; kingdom Viridiplantae; phylum Streptophyta; class Magnoliopsida; order Asparagales; family Amaryllidaceae; genus Allium; species Allium sativum. The sequence continues at coordinate 748,029,666 of CM060921.1, forward strand.
TGGTTAATTTTTTAATGTGCACTGAGTCGAGACGGTCCTTGTGGCTACTCCTCAGTTGCTCGCTGATTGGCGAGGCAGTGCACACGTGTATAAACGTGTGTACATGCACCCATCAGACGATTTTTTTCTGTCCCTGCATATCAGACCATGTCTAGAAAAATGATGAGAAACACACCGTAATTTTGAGGCAAATAATTTAAAAATAATTTTTTATTTTCTTTTATTTAATTTTATTTTTGTTGCAGTCTACTGTGTGTGTTCTTCTGTATGTGACAGGTATGAAGATAGACCGACTGAAAGCTGTGAAGACAGAAGGCTGAAGATGAAGACAAGAACAACGTTAGTGTGTGTATATGTAAGAAACAGTGTTTGTACAACTGAAAGAATATGTAATGAGGAGTTTCTGTATTGATTATTGACGTGCATAAAAATTGTACCACTATTTGTAATAAACAGATTTGATTGAAATAAAATATTATTTTTGTTGTTCAGTTCAATCTATCTATTTTTATTTTGTTTGAATCTTTTAATAGTACAATGTCTGTGATGTGTTAAATGTGTCATGACAAAAATATTCCAAAATATTTGAATGTGTAAATAGTTGTTCAATTCAATCTATCTATTTTTATTTTGTTTGAATCTTTTAATAGTACAATGTCTGTGATGTGTTAAATGTGTCATGACAAAAATATTCCAAAATATTTGAATGTGTAAATAGTGGAGTGTTGTATATGTACTATTTAAAATGTTGAAAATAAAATATTTATTCGAATAAAAACATTGTTTGGACATTCAATTCTGTATAGTAGTGTTCTATTCAATAAATATTTATTTTTGTGTGTAAAATATAGAATAGTACTATTTACAAACACATTTTTAAAATATATATATAGTATTGTTATCATCAAACAAAAATCACATTGTTATACTCAACAACCTCGGGTTTCAAGTGCGATATGACCAACTACTCACATTGGATCCTATTGTTTACAGTCACTGGATTTGTCGGGCGGTTCCGGGCAGATTTACACTGCAAACTCAACCTAACCTCGAGTTGGCCATTTTCAAGTTCATTCTAGTGTCATGTCCATGTTCAAGTTTTCATGTCAAGTTCGTGTCAAGTTTCAAGGATAAGTTTCATGCCAAGTCTCCTATAATTTCCATTTTTCCCAATTTTACCCCGTCTAAATATTAGGCTAACAATCTTAGCCTAATTTTCGTTTGCATGATTTTTGGCATATAATATTAGGCTAAAACTTAGCCTAATTTAACGTACGCAAAATTGGCATAAAGAAATTCATTAACATAAACACGACATAGGGTAAACTTGGCATTTTTGACATAGTCAATATGAACTTCATAGGTGTGAACTTGAAATATGACATAGGTTTAACATATACACATAAACATGTAGATCTAACATTTGGTCACATATGTGATATGATTTTACAACCTAAAACTTGCATAACATGATAAACTACAAAACTTGTCATAACAGGTTATACTCCAAGTTCATATTCATACGAATAGACTTATTCATTAATTCCCAGTTAACATGATAATAAAATAGGACCATAGACATAGATTAATATCATTCAATTCCACATATAACATGATAAACATTGATCTATTATCAATTTATTTCCAAGGCATGACCTAATTGAATAAATTGACTCAAGCATCGCAGGCATCATGAACATGAAAAGGTTTGAATAATAATCTAGGTTCAAGAACACGGATAGATCTAATAGAAAAATCCCCAAAATCAAAATCCAAGGATAAATATAGAAAATAGGTCTGAATAGAAAATCTAGCTTAGCTCCAATTTCATAGTCATAATCCTAGGCAATAACCTCATGGTCATGAATCATAGATGATTAGCATAATTGTCCTTGTCATAGTCATAGGCAACAGTCTTATGTTCACAGTCACATGCGTAGGCATAGTCTTATGTTCATAGTCATAGGCATAGGCAGAGTCTTATGTTCATAGTTATAGGCATAGGCAGAGTCTTAAGTTCATAGTAATAGGCATAGTCTTATGTCATTAACAATAGTTTCAACGTCATAAGTAATATTCCTTATAGTCAAGATCCAAGAAGAAAACAAGAATAGATATGAATCATACACAGATTAATTCCAATTTATAACATGCCCATATTAAGTTTATAGTTTTTATCTAAAAGTAACTGGAACTTACAGATCGTGGTCTAAGAAAGATGTAGAAGTCAAGTCTAGAAATTTGTCATTGAATTGCTGAATCTTGCTTTGATTGTAGAAGCAAATTCCCAATTCCTAGCCATAGTCTTCAAGAAATAATCTTCATGTTTTAATTTAATTTATCTTAATTTAATTTAGAGGAAGAAGAAGAAGCCATGATCATCAAGAGTTTGAGCAGCATAAGGTTTGAGAAGAATGGTGTAAAGAGAATGAGGCTAGAAGGCTATTTATATAGGATTAGGCAGACGAATCTGGACAGAAAACGAGGTCAGATACATCAGGATGCATCTGGTTCAAAAAGTGGGTTCGGGAGGCAGGTCGACCCCCAGGTCGACACTATGGTCGACCTGGTCTGGCCAGGTCGACCTGGTCTGGCCAGGTCGACCCTATGGTCGACCTGGTCTGGTCAGGTCGACCCCCTGGTCGACCTGGGCTCTGGGAGGGAATATTCCCGCCCAGTCCGCTTCTGGGTCTTGAATTCGAATTTCTGAGCTGTTTTTTATTCCGAAAATTCGTGAAACTTCTAGAGTTCTTAACTCAGTCATACAGACACCGATTTTCGAAAACTCGGACTCGTTTCCAAGCAGAATTTCGAGACAAATGCAATGGCGCAACCCATTTCCCTTGATTCTTATCTTAAAATTTAATTCTGCCTTGATTTATGGTTTTAACACGTTATTAAAATTTGGGTTGTTATAATCCTTCTTGTTATGCCCAGGCTTACAATAATTATAGCACTTTCTCTTGGCTTTTGGATTCTTACAATCTTTGGAATAATGGAACATCTGCTGACAGTTGTAGCAAGCCACGTCGGTTTTCTGCTTCTTCTGACCATCATCCCCTTGTTGCTGTTTTTGCTTCCTCTTCCCGCTCCACTTTTTCTTATTACCTCCTTGTTGTGGTTTCAGATCCTCTTTGGTTGCAATGACAACTTCCTCCTTGAGAAACAAAATCTTGTGCCTCAAAGCTTTCTCAACAATCTTCTCATAAGGGTCATCAAGATGATCCACCAACTGTTGTACCCAAGTCCATGATGAACTTCTCGTTCTTCTGATACAGAGTCATAATATAAGAACGAACATACTTGGATAAAGCTTCGAAATCAGAAGCATAATCCAACAATGGTCGACCATTCTGCTTTAGCTTAACAAACCTTTTGAAAAGAATTGACTTCTGGCGGTAGAAATGAACTTTGCCTTGAACTTGACTCGAAACTAATCCCAAGTGATCTCTTCTTCAGTAGTCTCTAGAGTGATAAAGTTCCATCAATCCATAGCCTTGCCCTATAGTTGCCTCGATGCAAGTTTCCTCTCAGTAGCATCGTCAATACCCAAGTCTCTGAATATCTGAACACAAGTATTAAGCCACCCTTGAATCTCTACAGTAGGTTTTGTCCCCAAAACGGCTTCCCATTAAGAGTAGTGAAATTCTTACACAGCTTCAGGAAATCAACCACCCTAGGCACATAAACCTGAACTCTAACATCTACCCTGACTACTTCTTGAGCGGCTACCATCCTCATAATCGCTGCCATTACGGCCTCGATCATAGCTAAGTAATTAGGTAAACCACCATCTCCCCCTCCAAGAACAAGCTCTTCCCCAGTAGTATGTCTCGAAGATCAACGAGTCATTCTAAATCTTAAAATAGAATAATTAGTCCACACATGAGAAAAACTGCATTGTAGTTTAAGTGCTACTATATTATACACTATAATATAATATTAATCCATTAGAAAAGTACAAATACGTCTCTTATACGTCGTTACCCCCATGAACATTGGATAAAACCGATTATCCAAAGCCCTGGTATGAAATGTGATGACAGCCCTGTGCCTCGAGAAGTGCGTTGTATGACATGTCAGGCCATTACAGGATGATCATCAAGGTAGAATAACACACACGAAATTTTTCGTATAACTCACAACGCATGGATAAAATATAATATAGCATATACAACAGAATATAATAGTGAAGCACAACTGAACAGAATGTTAAACTTTTCATATCATCATAAAGATATCCATACAACACTGGATCACATGAGAATTTGTACAACATGCCTCACTACAAGTTCACTCAAAGTAGCACACAACATCAACATCAACGGAAACAACTAATATGTATAGTAGAAAATAATACGTCAACCTCCAGCTCATCGTCACTCAACAACATCGTCCTCATCAAGATCTACTACCTGCTACTTAGTCTGCCCATCCACAACACGACTGAATAGCCCAAGGTAAAAGAGGGAAACATAAAACCTAGAGTCAGAAAACAGACTTAATGATCGATAATACAACCATAAACATCATTAATAAAGTATATGGAAAATAGGTAGTTCAAACATGTGAACTACCAACACATCAATAAAGAAGAAACTCAAGCTCACTTCTCCTCCACAACCTATGGTGAAAGCCTTCCCATAGAATTAGAGAAGAAACGAATAGTACATTCATAGCAACCAAATATCAAGTTTAGCCCATCCTAATTGAGCTCAATATCTCTTATGCATAAACCCCTAAAGGCCTAAACTAACATCAGATAAGCACCCAAGAAATATCTCCCTCGACTCCGAATAATCCGCACAAGACAATACAAACAATAACATCCATGATTTAGCTATCACCGTCTACCTTGCCTTGAATCTGTCGTTAATTGAAAGCCCATTAACCAAAACTTCCTCTTTCTGCTTTCGGTTTTAATTGCCTTAGTAACTTGATGCTAGTTTTATGCTTCCGCATCCTTCTCCGTGAGTTGATTGTGATCAGGCACCCCTTCATCGATAATCGGTTTCGGTGTTGAATTTTGTAGTAACATCACCGGTTCAAAAGAACATGAAAAATTTTAATTGCCATATTTGGAAAATGTATTATCAGTAGAAATGGAAAGAATTTAATGTCCATTTGTGGCATAAATTATAGGGCAATTTGAATTTGCAATTTATCTCTCCAAAAATGCACAATAGCAAAAAACATGGATAGATACATTTTAGAAAATCACACGTGAATATTTTGGGCAAGAATCAATTTTGGATATTCACGGCTATTTTAATCAAGCAACAATCACGCACAAATCAAGGCCAAGCCAATTCGTGAAATCGGAGACTATATCAGTATTTTAAACCTATAAATACACCATTCATCAAAGGCAATAAAATCATCAAAGTTCGAGCATAAATCAAACAAAATTCGATTTGAAAATTCATACCAAAGAACGAACGAATAATCTTGGATCCAATCAAAAATCTTAGCTCGACCAAAGCAAATGAGTAATGCAACTGGAAATGGAAGCAAATCCGAAGAAGAGCAGAAGAAAAAAATTCATGAATGAAAGGGCATTCGAAACCCTTATTTTAAATGCCTTTGCCATTTTTTTTCTAAGAAGAGTTGCAATGGGTTAAAAGAATATAAGTGGGCAGAGACTAAACAAGACCATCACATTCTTTAAAAGGGCGGAAATCCTTAGTTTAATTTTTTTATGTATTATGGTTTTATTTTTTTGTGTTTTAGGTCATAAGTTTTATTGTATTTTTTAATTTGAACTCTAGTTTAACTAGGTTACAAAATACAGGGATTATAGTTTGGGGTTACGAGTAACGGGTTTGTAATTCGAGGAAATCTGATTTTGGGGATAAATTTCAGTGTTTAATTTTGAGCGTAGGATTAGAAAAGTTGGGAGCAGGTGTTGCGAGTTTAAAGGGAATTTGTAAGCATAGAGATTATTTTGATTCTGGTAGAAACCTTAGGGAATGCAGCAGTAGGCAGGGTTTTACGAAGCTGGGTAGAATCTGTGTTATTTATTTTCTGCATTTATTTTCTCTGTTATAATCTGTGCTGTGATATTTTTTAATATCTCATAGAATTGCAATAAACCCTATTCACCCCTCCCCCTCTAGGGTTAATATAAATCCTACAAGTGGTATCACAGCCTGGCATTTTCATTAATTCTAGAGTCATGAATTCCTCTTGGCTGTCAGTCTAGCGAGAGTCAGCCCAACAACATTCCAACTATTTTCAATGGAACATATTTTTTAGTTTGGAAATCAAAATTTGAATATTATTTAAAATCTCTAAATTCTGAATATTGGAATATTATTGAAAATGTGGGTGATATGCTAGATAAGAAGAATAAACTAACTAATGCTCGTATCATGCATATTAATTTTTTCTTATCTTAGTAATAATCAGCTTGACTGTATCTCCTGTTCTTTAACTACACAGGAAATCTGGAATACTCCCAATACCAAGTATGGAAGAATTGAAAACAATCGCATAAAACCCTCAAAGGTCAACTCAGATTCAGATTTGTATTTAATAGATTTTACAGATGAAAATTCAGATGGATCAGACAATGGGGACTCAACAGACAATGAGATAGGAGATTTCTCAAATGAAGATTTAGTTTATTTTTGTACAAAATTAACAAAAGCTATTGATAGTCTAAAATCTAAAAATAAAGGCTTGAAATCTAAAAACTCTGAGTTATGATGCAAAAATAATGATTTGGAATTTGAACTCGAAAACATCAAGTAATCTCAAAACTCTAATTGCAAAAATTATTTGAATTTAAAAATCAATCTTGTTCATCTCAATAGAAATATTCAAAATCTTGAAAACGAAATTATGATTTAAACGAAAACAAGAATGAGCTAAGAAGTAAAAACTATTTTTTGCAACAAGAATTGGAAAATTTTAAGACGTCTAAAAATTCCAAACATGAAATTGTCGAGAAACAAAATTTACTGATAACCGAATCAATTTTGAATGAGCTTGAAAAAGAAGTTGAAAATTTAAAAATTTGAGAAACTTGAGATTAATAAGAAAATGGTTTTGAATCTAAGATCTCTGAGTCCCAAGCCAAAATTAAATTGCTTGAAAACAAAAATTTGGTTTTGAAACAAACTAATGCTGGAAAGAAGAAGGTCACTATAAATTGTTGTTCAAATTTGATGAAAAAAAATAGTGATTTTAAATCTAAAATTCAATGACTTGAATCAACTTTGGATAAATTTTCTAATAGGTGAAAATTGTTTAAAATGTTGTTGCAAAACCAATTTTCTGTTGGAAATAAATGCGGTCTTGGCCTTGGGAAAATTAATGATTTTGAAAAGAAAATTTATGATGTTTTTAAAAATCCTTCGAATAGCTTTGAAAAAGATCAATTTGAGAATTTGAACTATGAATCTCAAAGGGTTTTTAAAAACATAAACAAGATGAGAACTTGTTTAAAAACAATCCAGTTAGATAATTTTTGCTCCCAAAAGGAAATATAATGAATTTGATTAAATTCAAATAGATTTGGGTTCCTAAAGGTACACAAGTAAATGCTAACTGATTGTTATATAAACAAGTTTGGGTACCAAAACATTCGCGCAAATTTATAAGTGGTAGAACAACCTTTATTAGACCACTTGATCTTATAAATAGTTAGGTATCAGAGGTGGCTAAGGAACAACTTGGCTAAAGAGAGATTGAATTCAAATGGTTCCATATCATTAAACCATTCGGAGTTCCTTGGCCATAAATAGTGAGTCAAAGATCCACAACGTCTATGGTAAATCAGGTATGATTTCTAGGCTTACATTTTTTTGTACTCTTTCTTTTATTCTTCCTTTTTGTTCCTCATTCTACTACTCCTTTTATTCTTCCTTCTATTTATTATGATCCATTTTGACACTGCCATAACATTTGTAACATTTCTTGTGATTTCTTAAATTTAAATTGCAATATTCTATATTTTTTTGGAAATTAGATTCAATTGTATAAAACTTCCTTGTTTTTGATGATTTCCAGATATTGAATTTAAAATTATAAATATTTTGTAATACTTTTGAAGTTTAATTCTTTTTTTCTTATTCCTGAATTCCTAATAGTGCTGAACCATTCGTATCATATCTTGAACATTACAGAATTATAATTTTTTGATGATGTGAAAAACTATTGAAATTTCATACCTCTTTTTTGTTTTGAGTTTCTTCTAATTCATTTTAAAAAACTACACTCGTTACAAAACACTACATTTTTTTATGTTGTGATAATTTCATTGGTTTTTGACCTGGCTTGACATTTTTGAATTGAAAATCATTTGATATAGATTGTTGTGTTGCATCTTGAAACTCATTTCTTTTCGTGATCATTTGGCTTGGATATTTTAGTTTTTGAAATCATTTGAAATTGTTGGTATCTTTAATCTCACACATTTCTTAGATTTGAAATTGATAATCTTGTGTGATCGATTCACTGAATTTTGAAATTTACACATCTCTTCAAGTGATTTTAAATGAACTATTTTTAATCTTAGATCATGAATCATCTCTTAGGCTTGACGCAAATTTTCTATAAAATATCCTAGTAATCTTGTTCTAAAATTGATTGTTCTGCTGCTCTGATAAAAGGAACCGAATTGTTAGATTTGTCTGCTTGGGCTTGGTGATTGGATATTTTTTGTTTGAAACACATTGTAAATGGAAATTAGGAGGTCAAGTGGTATCAGTCTTAGAAGCCTTGTAATATTTCTCATTCATTTGTTTGATTTTTTTTAAAACTAATTCATCTTGTATAGATATTACAGAATACCAATTGTAATTGATTTTTTTTCATTGTTAAAATCATTTTTGATATTCATTCAGAAATTGAAATCATTAACCAAATTGAACTATATTTGAACTCAACAAATTTATTATCAGATTTTTGAAATCGTGATGAGTTGTGACTATAGTATATTTTCAATACAGAGGAGATGTTATTTAAATTCTCATGATGTTTGAACAGATCTTATAATACCTTTGAATTGAATTTCCAGTTTACTGTGTGTGTTTCTATGATGTGTTCCATAACTATTTCATATCATTTTGATGATAACGAAAAGGGTAGAATGGTTAAAATGATTTATGAGTGAATATTTCATGAATATTTGAAAATTGGAAATTCAATCATAATTTTTTTTCACTCGTATGCACATATATGGGGGGAGTTCAATTGTAGGGGGAGCGTGCACATAGAAGGAGTTCACATACATCATTGTGAGACACATTTATTGTATTCAAAGTCTTGATATTTGTTTGTCATCATCAAAAGGTGGTGATTGTTGTATATAACAATATGATTTTTCTTGACGATAGCAAACATGTATATTATTATAAATGTGTTTGCAATTTTACTATTCTACTACATCACATACAGAAATAAATATTTAATTTTGAATACAATACTATTGCATAAGAATTTAAATATTCAAACAGTGTTTATTCAAATATAATATTTATTTCAACATTTGAATAGTAAAAGCTTATAACTGCACTATTGTATATCTCATTGATGTAATACATTCAATTTCACATTTACAATGGTTTCTCACTACAATACATAGTCACTCATAATCAGTTACACTCACCCATGCATGTACAGACTCTGGTACATACATTCATACATTGCCACATATACTCTAACTCACTTGTCTTTAGTCTGCTTCAGATTCAGTCAGTCACCAGCATACCTGTCGTAGAAACACACACAGAGTAAACTGGAACAAAAATTGTTTTACATTCTAGCAGATATAAATTTATTTTAAATTTTATTTGCCTTACAATTTTGGTGTGTTTCTCATCATATTTCTTGACCTGGTCTGATATGAATATACATCTATATGTGTCTAGACTACTTTTGATATTCACAATGATTCCCCGTAAATACCACAAGGCAGACTGTGTCTCTAGTACTCATAGATCAGCTCCAACACAACTGTGTTGGTTTGCTAATCATAACCAACATTTAAAATTACCCGATTTTGAACAGCCATAACTCAGATATAGTAGTTTGTAATCGAGAATTCACACTTCCCATTAAAAAATCTCACATACATAAATCGCACATGCACAATACATGTACACATATACATTTGTATGTACACATACACATGTTTGTATATACACACACATATGTTTGTGTGTGTGTCCATAAATATATATATATATATATATATATATATATATATATATATAGACACACATATATGGTTCATCATGGCAAATGCAAGCATAGTAACTAACAAGCCAAGAAGAAGTAACTCAAGTGTACATAAGTTAGCAAGATCAAAGAATGTACAAGAAAAATAAAGTCAATAAACATCATTGGTGAAAGATTACGCATTCAAGAAAGGGTGCATGTGACAGAACATTGACAAGTCAGGTTAGCTCAAATGCAGCAAAACTTGTACATCTTGAATGCAACAAACATACAAGTACTGCATATATACACAGAGTATGAACAGTAACTAAACATAGAGCAACATACATTCACATTCATCCACAAACAAATTACAAAATTAGCTCGAATGGGTATAAAAAGAAAAGTGATTTTTCTTTTTAGTGTCATGGGTTCAAAAGAACAGGTTAGTTTTTAATTTGCATATTTAGCAATTGTATTATTAGCATAAATGAAAGAATTTAATTGTGCATTGATGGCATAAATTATATGGTAATTTGATTTTGTAATTCATCTCTCCAAAAATGCACAATAGCAAAAAACATGGACATATACATTCAAGAAAATCATGCGTGAATATTTTGGACAAGGCTCAATTTTGGATATTCACGGAAATTTTAATCAAGCAACAATCACGCACAAATCAAGGCCAAGCCAATTCATGAAATCAGAGATTATATCGGGATTTTAATCCTACAAATACACCATTCATCATCGGAAATAAAATCATCCAAGTTCAAGCATAAATAAAGCAATATTCGAGCTGAAAATTCATACCATTGAATGAACAAAATCTTGGATCAATCAAAGAATCACAGCTCGACTAAAGCAAAGGAGCGAAGCAATTGGAAATCAAAGAAAATCCGAATAGGAGCAGAAGCAAAAAACTTTACGAATCAAAGGGGATTTGAAACCATAAGTTTAACCTCCTCTGCCAGTTTTATTTCCAGAAAGAGTTGCAAAGGGTTAAAAGAATATAAGTGGGCCGAGATTAAAAAAAACCAACACATTTTATAAAAGGGAGAAAAACCTTTGTTTAAATTGTTTATGTATTAGGGTTTTATTTTTTAATGTGTTAGGTATTAAGTTTTATTGTGTTGTATTTTTTAATTTGAACTCTAGTTTAACTAGGTTACAAACTACAGGGATTGTAGTTTGGGGATTACGAGTTACGGGTTTGTAATTTGGGGAAATGTGATCTTAGGATAAAGAGTAGTGCAGGGATTTGAGCGTAGGATAAGAATAGTTGGGAGCGGGTCTCGCGAGTTTACAGGGAATTTATAAGCATAGAGATTGCTTTAATTCTAGTAGAAACCTTGGGTAATGCAGCAGTAGGCAGGGTTTGTCGAAGCTGAGTAAAATCTATATCATTTATTTTCTTTGCTGCAATCTGTGTTGTGGTATTTTTTTAATATCTCCTAAAACTGCAATAAGCCCTATTCACCCCCCTCTAGGGTTAATCTAGATCCTACAAGAACAACGTTGGACAGCACCTCAGAGCCCATGAAAGGCTCTTAAAGTGCCACCAATGGGATAGACTATTTCTTAACAATGGGTTTAAGCCATGCAATGGAAGCATCATTCCCTATGCCTCGGAAGTTCCAGAAATAAAAGTTCGTCGTCCAATCAGTCAGAAAAAATGGAAGAAAGCGAGGAGAAATTAAAACAACAAAGCACAGAAAAACAAGACCAAAAAATGAAGAAAAACAAGAAGAAACAAAACCGGATAAGATAAAGGGTGTGTCATGTAGACCTTAAAATCTGCTCGGTCACCGCTACAGAGCGTGTACGAATGGTGCAGGGGATACAGCGAATTGACCTCGATCTCCAACTCAGAAGATCTGTAAGAAGAGAACGACACACACTGGGAAGAGTTTGTCTAAGAAAAACCAAAGAGGGCGAAACAGAAGAGCGAAAAAGGACGTCTGATGACAAATAGTCAAATCGGACTATATGGGAGTTCTTAGAAAGGCGAGAGAGGTGACCATTTATGATTAAAATCTCAACCTTGCTAAGAACTGCACGCGAGTGCGAATCAGCACTAGCAACCGCCAAAGAGCTAGACGCGATATAGTACAAAGGAAAAACAGGAGATAAAGAAAAAGGAGATGTTATAGATGAAAGAAATGTAGAAACGCCTAGGATTAGTGTTTCCCCATACTGTGAGAACCCTTTAGCTGCTGAATTGTCATTAAATTGACAACCTTGCATTAAAGAGAGCATCTGAGTGATGGCAGGACGAAAGAACCTTTGGAAAAGGCAAGAAAAGAAAAACCAACTTTACCACCAAACAAAGGAACAAACCCGAGAGGATGAGGCAGAGGGCCTTCGATGGCCATTGTATAGATATCAACGGAGGTGAACGCTATACGGCCACGACCGAAGAAAGAATGCATGACCGACCAAGCACAACAAAAACATATCATAACCCAACAACCACAAGCATACACAAGCTCCCAACTTCACTAACAATTCATTGATTGAATTGCAATGAACAACATCCATTAAGAGAAATAGATCAAAGAGAAGAAAGAGATCAGAACTCGCAGCACAACCAAACATGCCTATTTAAATAAAACTTGCAACCGACGACGGCAGCATCGAAGAATACCAATAGACAAGGCGATAGAAAAACAATCAACAAGCAGAGTAAAAGCCAGCAACCTAAGTTGAACAGGGCAATAGCAATCAAAAAACAATGCTAACGAACCCCAAACACTACTACTCACCAGAGCCAAAATCAGAATGACTGACAGGGAAACAACCAAGGCAGCAATGTTGAACACAACACGAGAAATACCATCCACAACTAAGGACACAATCAAAATGATAATAACCATCAAACTTAACCCCCATCACCAACAAAAACAGAGAACATAAAATTGCTGAAATACAAAAGCAACTGAGCAAATGAAAGGAAAGGAGAAAACCATACCTGCCTACGGATCTAAGCAGCAAGATAAAACCGGCGAACGCCAGCCTAAACAACCTCAGAGTAAATCAGATGCCCCACCAACCGCTGGGCACAGTGGTTTCATTTGAAGGCTTCATACTTCCCATCACTCCACAGACCCCGACTGATAAGACGCTCGCCACTACCAATGCATGCTGCCCTCCCTAGCAGCCTGCAACGACCAATTTTTGGTGGGACACCACGACATTGCAATGAAATACAACCCCACCCTTATCGAGAACCAAGCCAAAGGACGTAAAATGTTGTTATTGGAGAGATGAGGAAGTGCTCGAGCATGAGTTAAACCCATAACAACCGAACCTTGCCATCTGCTCAGAATAGCCAAATGTTGGAAGCAAGCTAGCTACCCTAAGAAAACAAGCCCGTCGACATTGAGATTGACAATGATGATGAAGCTTTGGGTCACTAACTGACACACCAACCTCTAGTCACTCCGATGTAGGCATAGAAAGGCTAGGTAAACACTGTTGGGGATTTTGGGGTTTGAGACGCTTTTGGAGGAGTAGAATCTGCCGTACTTCTGACTTCAAGGATTTGCGGAGCAAATTCTTTCAGACAATAGTTCAACCCACCAGGTACAAAAGGGTTATCGAACTATTGACTTCAGGATTCAATGAAGCCTTGAAACAGCGTAATTGAATTCAAAGTTTGTACGACTTTGATTCGACCAAGAACACTCTGATTTAACGTTTCTGATGATGCAAGTACTGTAGAGATTGAAGAGAAGAAGAGGAGGATTAATCTGCAACGTATTTCTACAATTTGCAACACCTCAGAGGCGTTACAAATGAAACAGCGTTTTGATACGCTTTAATGGCGTTGCAGACTGTAAAGGAAGAAGAAGATATTATTCGAAGTGATTTCAAACATTTCTGGGCGTTGCTATTTATAACAAATGAAGAGGCATCCTTTCAGCGAAGCGTCGCCACCGTTTGTAACGGTTATTTCCGTCCGTACAGCGTCGCATCTCTTCCCTTTGGGATGAAATCTTAAAACGGCCGGTCGACCGCCAAAATATCACCGGTCGACCGTTTTCAAACAGAGATTAAAACGGTCGACTGGTTGGGTTTTGGTCGGTCGACCGGTCTGTTTCGTGACTTAATGGATCACGAAACCCCAAGAGCCCCAAGGCCCAAGGCCCATCTTTTGACATTTTAAATATTATTATGCCAAGTTAATGCTCAAGGCCTATTGCCTTATCTCTCCTTCTCTTCTTTCTTTTGTTAATACATCACGTCTTTACATATATAGTGGAAATCCTTTGTATTTTCCATGATGTGGGACATAACATATTTGCCCATTCCTTCTTCCTTTTATTCTTCATTCTCTTCAAATAATACCCAAACCCAAATCAATTGTTTTTTGAAAATTTTACAACAATCTCCCCCAATTTTCAAAATAAGAAAATAAATAAAGTGGACGGCTGAGTCACTAGTGTGACTTCCTACATACCCAAGTGGGATCAAGCCTATGTAGTTCTAAGGTCAAATTTTGCATCATCGTGGAAACAACACATAAATAAAAGTATCTTTTGGATTTGAACTTTTACTTTGTGTAAACCATTCAAAGTTCTATTGAGATTCAATGGTGAACGAATCTTGAACCAAGTATCCCTTAATGATAAAACCGGAACAATCACACATGTTGTATTCCTTAGTTAGAGTGTTCTGTATTGCTCAGCACGTTAATGGCCATGTGCTTAAATCCTGGTTCATGAGTCTACTTCGAAAGCGGTCTTACTTTCTTAGGAAACGGCCTGATTTCCATACTCATATAGGTAAGTCACTTAAGGTGTTTCTGCGAGACACCTTTTAGGGTTTCTAGACTTATTAAGGATATTCATCCATCCTTTGTTCATGCAGAATCCAACACTAAACATTATGGGATTATTGATTTAGTGTTCCATAATCATTTCCTTAACTTGTTGGTACCCATTGAACTTTGTCTATCCTTTTCAAGACACAAGTTGGGTTTCTGTTAAGGATGATCAATCTTCATTCACAGACCTTAGTCCCATTTCTTTTGACTTTATAGAAACCATAGCCTTTGGAAGACTCTTCGTAAGTGGGTCAGCCAAGTTTTTCTTTGTTTCTATGTAGTCAACAGTTATAACTCCACTTTTGAGTAACTGTCTCACCATTTGATGTCTTAGACTCACATGTCTAGACTTTCCATTATATGTTTTATTAGAAACATTATATATCGTTGCTTGATTATCGAAATTAATCAAGACTGCTGGAGATGGCTTCTTCCATAATGGGGTTTCTACTAACAAATTTCTAAGCCATTCTGCTTCCTTACATGCGTCTGCTAATGCAATTAATTCTGATAACATAGTTGAATCAGATATACAGGTATGCTTCTTGGAAGCCCAAGACACAGCAGCGCCTCCTAATGTAAATATCCATCCAGTCGTAGACTTGGATTTCGATTCTACATTGTTCCAGGTTGCATCACTATATCCTTCTATTACAGCAGGATATCCTTTATAAGATAAACCATAGTTGATGGTTCCCTTCAAATAAGCTAAGACTCTGGAAATGGCTTTCCAGTGTTCGAAACCTGGATTACTCGTAAATCGACACAATACACTTATAGCATGTGCGATATCTGGTCTAGTGCAATGCATAGCATACATAAGACTCCCAATAATACTGGAATATTACAATTGAGAAATGGTACGTCCAGTGTTCTTTTCTAATTTTATACTTGGATCTAAAGGAGTTGGTGCTGGTTTGTCATCATAATGATTATACTTCTTTAGGAACTTTTCAATGTAATGAGATTGAGTTAATAATAACTCCCCCGTTTTCCTAATGATTTTAATTCCTAGAATTACATCAGCCTCTCCCAGATCTTTCATATCAAATTTAGAAGATAGAAACTTTTTAGTTTCATTTACACAGGATATGTTGGAACCAAATATCAGCATGTCATCAACGTATAAACATATTATAACATAACCGTTGTTATCCGATTTGCTATAGATACATTTATCTGCATCATTAACAATGAATCCAAATGACAGTGCAACTTTATCAAACTTCTCATGCCATTGCATGGGAGCTTGCTTCAGGCCATAAAGAGATTTAACTAATTTACAAACTTTCTTTTCTTGGCCTGGGGTTATGAAACCTTCAGGTTGTTCCATGTATATCTCTTCTTCTAAATCTCCATTTAGAAAAGCTGTCTTTACATCCATTTGATGTATGACCAAGTTATGAATTGATGCAAGTGCTATTAAACAACGTATCGAAGATATGCGAGCCACCGGAGCATATGTATCAAAATAATCTACTCCTTGTCTTTGTTTATATCCCTTAGCAACTAATCTGGCTTTAAACTTATCAATGGATCCATTTGTATTCAACTTTTTCTTGAATATCCATTTACATACTATAGGTTTAGCACCAGGAGGTAAATTGCTTAATACCCAAGTTTGGTTTAACATTATGGAATTCATTTCATCATTGATAGCTTCTTTCCAGAAATTAGAATCTCTAGAACTCATAGCCTTAGAATAAGTTTTGGGATCATCATCGATGTTCATTACATATCTTGTTACATTAAGGACTTCGTCCTTATTGCCTTCTACGAGATATGTTATGAAGTCAGGACCATAGTCCTTCTCTATTCTCGCTCTTTTACTTCTTCTATGTTCAGTACTATCATCTGGTACTGACACTTCCTTGCTGTTTTGAGCAGGAGCATATTCATCATCATTTGTATCATTAGTCTCAGTTGGTTCTGGACTAGATGATCTCAATGGATTCTCAATAGTTTGATTTTCAAAAAATTCTACATCTACAGATTCTATGACTTCTAAGGTATCAAGAGTCATAAATCTATAAGTTATACTATTAAGAGAATATCCAATGAAAACACATTTAAAAGCCTTATTACCTAACTTTGGTCGTTTAGGGTCTGGTTTTCTAACATATGCTAAACAACCCCAAACTTTAAGTCTAGTAAGATTAGGTTTTCTATTGAACCATAATTCATAAGGAGAAAATTTATTTTTCTTAAGTGGTACTCTATTTAAAATGTAACATGCAGATAACATAGCATCACCCCATAGGTTATATGGCAAATTAGAGCTTATGAGCATGGCATTAACCATTTCTGCTAAAGTTCTGTTTTTTCTCTCAGCAACACCATTTTGTTGTGGTGTATAAGGGGCGGTACATTGGTGAATGATACCATTTTGTTTGCAAAACAAAGTAAACTCATTTGAAAAATATTCACCACCACGATCTGAATGTAACACTTTAATTTTAATTCCTAATTGTGTTTCGACTTCTGCTTTGTAAATTTTGAATTTATCAAAGGCTTCATCTTTTGATTTCATTAGATATACATAAGCATATCTAGAATAATCATCAATAAACGTTATATAGTATTGGTTACCACCATAGGTGATATGACTTTTCAAATCACCCACATCACTATATACCAAATCAAGCAAACCAGTTTTCCTTTCAACGGATTTAAAGGATTTTCGATGTATTTTTGCTTGAATACATATCTCACATTTAGAAATGGATTCGAAATCACAATCAGAAATTAATCCTAATTTATGCATATTTCTAAGTGACTTGTAATTAACATGTCCTAATCTACTATGCCATAAATTAACAGAGTCAACAATATAAGCAGAAGATTTCTTTATTAGATTCAACTTAATCATGCCGTTACAAGAATATCCCTGTCCAATAAATTTGCTATTCTTGGACAACACTAACTTATCAGACTCATACACCATCTTGAATCCTCTTTTGTTAAGAAGGTATCCAGAAATCAAATTCTTACACATATCAGGTACATAAAATACATTGACTAAAGTAAGAACTTTCCCAGAGGTGAATGTCAATTCAATAGTGCCTTTTCCCAGAACTTTGCTTGCAACTTTGTTTGCGCTAGTTACTTCGCTGGATTCTCCGTTATTCTCATCGTAAGTCTTGAACAGATTACGGTCTTTGCAAATATGAATAGTTGCTCCAGTATCGAGCCACCAGTCATTATCAATGCCAATAACGGAGTTCGCCTCTTGTACGACAGCCACAAGCTTTTCTTCGACCACATTCGCTTTTTGTTGTTTCTTCCGAAGACGACAGTCTCGGGCATAGTGGCCGGGTTTGTGACAATAGTAACAGTCACCCTTCTTCTTATTCTTGGAATTAGTACCTTTCTTTTTGAACTGTGTCTCATTCTTAGGCTTCAACTTATCGTTAATTTCAACATTATTAACCTTAGATTGAGACTCAGTTTGCGGATTATCATCTAGTTCGCGTTTACGAGAATCCTCTTCAATACGAAGATGACGCTGTAAACCGTCTAAATCATAATCGGTTTCCGCATGTTTTAATTTCTTCTTATAATCATTCCAAGAATTCGGGAGTCTCAAAATAATAACTCCAACAACAAATGATTCAGGGAGATTAATACCGGCATCTTTAAGTTGATTTACTAACAGTAGTATTTCACTAACTTGTCCAATTATGGACTTGTTAGTGACCATTTTGAAATCCATAAAATTGCATATAAGAAATTTCTTATTACTTGCCTCAGAGATGCGATATTTGCTTTCTAGCGCAGTCCAGAGTGCCTTCGCCGTGTCCAAGGTCCTGTGAGCATTGTATATCGGAGTAGACAGTGCATTCAGTATGTGGCCTCTGCATAGAAAATCTTCCTCTTTTCGCTTTGCCCTTTTTGCTTTTAATTCTGCACTATCCTTATCGGTTTCCTCCGGTATTTTCTCCAATCCGTCTTCGAGAATATGAAATAACTTAACCGTGATCAGAAAGAATTTCATAGTCTCCTGCCAACGAGTGAAGTTCTCTCCATCAAACCGCTCCAACTTCGTCAAATGCTGATTCATCACTTGCAAAGCGCTCAAACTATCCATGGTTGAAGATATTGTCTGAAAATTTGTTGGGGATTTTGGGGTTTGAGACGCATTTGGAGGAGTAGAATCTGCCGTACTTCTGACTTCAAGGATTTGCGGAGCAAATTCTTTCAGACAATAGTTCAACCCACCAGGTACAAAAGGGTTATCGAACTATTGACTTCAGGATTAAATGAAGCCTTGAAACAGCGTAATCGAATTCAAAGTTTGTACGACTTTGATTCGACCAAGAACACTCTGATTTAACGTTTCTGATGATGCAAGTACTGTAGAGATTGAAGAGAAGAAGAGGAGGATTAATCTGCAACGTATTTCTGCAATTTGCAACACCTCAGAGGCGTTACAAATGAAACAGCGTTTTGATACGCTTTAATGGCGTTGCAGACTGTAAAGGAAGAAGAAGATATTATTCGAAGTGATTTCAAACATTTCTGGGCGTTGCTATTTATAACAAATGAAGAGGCATCCTTTCAGCGAAGCGTCGCCACCGTTTGTAACGGTTATTTCCGTCCGTACAGCGTCGCATCTCTTCCCTTTGGGATGAAATCTTAAAACGGCCGGTCGACCGCCAAAATATCACCGGTCGACCGTTTTCAAACAGAGATTAAAACGGTCGACTGGTTGGGTTTTGGTCGGTCGACCGGTCTGTTTCGTGACTTAATGGATCACGAGACCCCAAGAGCCCCAAGGCCCAAGGCCCATCTTTTGACATTTTAAATATTATTATGCCAAGTTAATGCTCAAGGCCCATTGCCTTATCTCTCCTTCTCTTCTTTCTTTTGTTATTATACATCATGTCTTTACATATATAGTGGAAATCCTTTGTATTTTCCATGATGTGGGACATAACATATTTGCCCATTCCTTCTTCCTTTTATTCTTCATTCTCTTCAAATAATACCCAAACCCAAATCAATTGTTTTTTGAAAATTTTACAACAAACACTTAGGCAGGAAACAGATAGGGGGAATAAAATCCGCCAACCCACTGACACAACCAAAAGACGAAACCGCATCACAATAACTAGAACTGCCCACAACAACCATTGCCAAACCACGCAACAGACGTTGAAATGGAAAAATTGAAAACCCCGCAATTGTTTTAGGTAGAAATTGGATAGGGGGATTTAATCCTCAGTGTTAGGGTCTACCAAACCAAAGTAGGAACATAACAACCACCAAAATTAGACACGAAATCGCCTACTAAACCAACCCAAGGAACAAGGAGAGCTTCACAAACTAAAGATGTCATCGGTAGGGACACGTCCGATTGAGAAAATCAAGGATCCAACTCCATTAAGACATCATCAATCAACACATAATGATGTCTCCAAATGCCGCAAAGGACGACAACGTTGCCACTTGCACAAGAACTGAGGAAACATGAAGAACTGCAACTACCACCAGAGCACTAATTGCGGTGCCGACCACCTCGATAATCCTCACCACATCAGTGCAAAGACCAATGAACGAACCCACAACAACATAGTTGAACACACCCTCAACGATGCCGCGAAGCCCGAATACTAAAAGGGGAAAAAAGAAGAACAACTGATAAGAGAATCACTGCGAAAATCCCTAAAAAAGGAAGAAAAAACTAGAGAAAAAGGGGAGAAAATCAGGTCGCAAAATAGATAATTACTGAGAATGAGAAAAAGCCATTAGAAGAGAGAGATAGATAGATAGATATATAGCCGTTTGTTTTAGGTTGAGGGAAAACTACCTAATCAGTATGAAAAATAGATATAAAAATAATAAAATATTAATATTGATATTTATAGGGATAAAAAATAAAATACAATTTGTAATGATGTTAATGAATAGAACTCTAGTTTTCTTGAATACATAATGTTTCATACTGTATTATCTCACACATTAATCTAATGAACATGATTATATATATTCATATATTGTAAAATATCCACTTTAATGTTATTTTTAGTTATATATTTTTAAAATTACTAAATTATATGGTAACCATTTAAAAACATTTTTATCGAGCTTAGTCCAGAAGACGGTTTACCAATCTCTAGGGCTTGGACAACCCATTGGGAGGGAGCAAGAAATTAATTTTCTAGTGCACTATAAAGTAAAAAAGTGTTGTCATGGTAGAGTTATATTACTATAATTAACAAGACTTTTTCATTCCTATATACCAGAATCTTTAACAAAAATAATAATAATGTAGGTAATCTATGTTCCTTTCCCCATTCAATTTCAAGTGTAAAATCCAAAATTATCTAGGTTGTATAACAAATTAACCGAACTTTGATAAAAGGAAAACAAAAACAGGATGAGATACCAGCATATTCTATAAAGTTAACATGATTCTCCCAACAAAAATAGTATTTCTTGCAAAATATCAATGTCAAAGTCTCAATGTACTCTATGAAACATCTTCATCCTCTAAAGCAAAAGATATGTTTCTACAACAAATGAGACATTGTCACTTTTCATTCTTTCATCAACTATAAGAGGAAATTACAACACTCTCAAATTAATATGAAGCAAACTACTATATATATATATATATGTATGTATGTATGTATATATATATATATATCTTCATCAAACAAACCCTACATCTTCAGGCATAATTATAAACTGCTATCCATCATCTATATGCCTTTCCTTCTCTAGTTGATCAAACGTAGCTCTCACATGTGTATTTTAAGCTATGATAAAGCCTCGCAATATCCCCGATATAACGCATAACACTCTTCGACCGCTAAATTATTTAAATATAGTGTCGATAAATAGTAGATTCGCTTTAAGTCCTGTTATTTTTCGTTGCACCAGCTGTATCAAGGTTTTTTTTAATGTCCACTTTAGCAATATTAATGCATAGAGGTTGATTTGACTATTTCTCTCTTAAAACATATTTAAAAAGTTACTGTAAATGGCTAACTTTAAAGCATAATTACTCAATTTAAGGTAGAAATCTATTATAGTCATCAAATTTATTGTGGGTGATATTCTTCAATTTTGTTATATTAGATTATTTAATATTAGGTTTTTCTACATAAATGATGTGAAGATGATAATTAATTAATTTAAATATTTAGTTATATCTAATGAACTTTTTGGTATCTCCGCTATATCTTGTTATTTCCTTGCTTTATCTTCGCTACTACGTTTTGCATCTCCAACACTATATAATCGCCAAGCATTTTAACCCGCAGGCTCTCACTATCATTATACTTGTCTTCCTCTTAACCAAATAAACAAACTTTTTAATCAAAATTTCTAGTAACTTATCCATTTTCAACTCTCTTAAGTATCCACAAGCCATGTGCTCACAGGTACAGTAGCTGTATTTGATTTTTCACATGTATGGTGCTTACGTGAAAGCTTTCTACTTTGACTATCATCATGTTCTTGACTCAGAAAACAAAAACGAAAGGGTCTAACATGGTGATGGATACTCTGAAATCATGTGTACTTGCTACTTGATAACAATTCCTATTCTTAGTATATAATCTCTGCTTCTTTGATATTACCTAATTTTATAAGAGATAATCAGGCATAGGGCTGTAACGGTTGAACCATTCAACCGCCAAACTGTACCAACCGTTTACGCGGTTGTCCTCTACTACGGCAACGGTAACGGTTGTGGATTTTGATAACCGCTGTAAAACATACCAACCGCACGTGATATTTTTAATGTATTTTGTCAGAAAGTATGTGTCTTTTCGATAACATAAGCTAGAGAAATAATATATGTATAAATTATTTGTATTTATATTTATAGATAACATGCACATGGATGATTTATTACATAGATAAAGAAGATAATTCTTAAAAAAAGTTAGAACTTGAAATATTTATGGATAACAATGTAAATTTACGGTAATAGTTGCGGTAATGGTTAAACGGTTACGACAACGGTTATAAAATTTGCTAACCATCAACAATGGTTGCGATTACGATTGGCAGTAAAATTGCTGGTTGCCGCAACCGTAACACCCCTAATCATGCACTTGAAATTTTGAACTCAATATGGTTAAGTTTCCCAAACATTATGAGTGCGGGCAGGTTCGAATCCCACTGCAAACCACTTCGGGGGCTAGGACGTTAAGCATCCATGTGCAACGACTCTACAAAGCGGGGTAGACACACGGCGCGCGGGGTTTACTTATGTGAGCGTCAATGTATGCTGTGATGTTAAGGTTCCACGTGTTACTCAAAAAAAAAAGTTCCCTAAACATTAATTTCATTGTAGCCCATAACCTATGTTCTCTCTATTTGAAATGCTAGCATGCAAATTAAGAAGAGAGTGGTTGCCTTGCACTTTATTTTCTGCTAACTTTTCTCCATCTTCATATATATATATATATATATATGTATGTATGTATATATGTATATATATATATATATGTTAACATGGTATCAGAACTTGGTTATACAGAGATAAAGAGAGGGTTGCTGTTAACTAGGTAAAAAGGATTTCGTTAGAATTTCCACTGTCTCCTTAATCAGTTCGCTTGCTGTCGTGGGTCTGTTATTTGCGTTCAGATAAAGTAATCATTATTTACGGATTTGTTATCTTTTATTTTTCTCTTACTATTTTTTCTATATTCTGTCGTTTCTTCTTTGTTAGTTTTGAGATCTATTACTTGTTAGTGGTGATTGTAATAGATGATTGTTGTTGGTGAGTTTGAGATCTGTTATTTGTTATTGATGATTGTAGTAGATGAGCGTTGTTGGTAATTTTGAGATTTATTATCTGTTGTTGGTTAAAAAAGGGAAAAAAGGAAGAAAAAAAAGGAAAAAAAAAAGAAAAGTAAGGAAAAAAAGAAAAAGAAAAAAAAAACTTGTTTTCGGATGATGGAGGCACTGGAAAACTTGATTATGCTTGATTGATTTACAATGCTAAACCTTGCCTCTATTTATAGATGGTTTATCCTTTTCTAAAAGAGCATTCTAATTGAGAATATTCTAGAGCATATTTTGGTCAACTATAGTAAATAATTCTGTACCAAATATTGATCCAACCCAATACGATACCAAATATAACTCTAAATTAATGCAATACCAAATAAAGGCAACATATATTTATCTTTATCTCTAACAATGTGGTTTTTTGATGAATTTGTTGTCAAAACTAACGACAGATTCTAGTTGACCTTTGAATGTGTTATTTAGTGAAGACAACGACATTTGAGATTAGGATCGAGCGTTCAAAGATGATAAACTGACGTCCTTTATTCTTTTTTCGCATAAGTCGAGCAGGACAATTTGCTACTAGCAGTTCGTTTGTTTGGAACCATGGACTCTTATGGTTGAGTAAGAACTCCTTGTTTTTAACGAGTGTTCAGAAGTAGAACAGTTATCAGGTGAATAAGGGTATCGTTATTTGCTTCACCGGTGCTTCAGCTTTGTCCGACATTTTTTTTTGTTTCGTTTCGTTTTCTATCTCCTTTTTTTTTCCTTAAAAAAAAGCGTTGTGGAGTTGGAATGATCATACCCTCCTTTCTCAACTTTATCAATATTTTTAGGAAATTATCAACGGGACTCCAAATTTGGTTAAAGAGAGGATAATTTTAAGCGGACTCTAACTTAATTTATTTTTGTTAAGGGGGGCCTAAATTATTTTAAAAGAAAAGGAAAACGAGACTTAAATGCCTTTGGTTTGTCATTTGTGCTAAAACCTAACGTATTAAATTTAGTGCAAATTTCAAATGTGTGCTTATAGAAATAAAAAAAATCCAATGAAAAAAATTCGTTGACAAAATAAACAACAATATAAAATACGCAGCATGCTAGATCAAAATTTTCGATTCTGTATTTAATTTAAATTGAACATATCAATGCCAATATAAAATTACAATTAATTACCTTATCTGATGTCTTCTGATCTCCATCAAAACTTTCTTGTGTTTCCATTACATTAGTTATGTCCATTTTTTATTTCTACGTGCAATGTTTAATTGTAATTATTACTTATAGTTTAGGTTTTATGATTTTTTATTAACGAGGATTATAAAGGGTTAATATCGGAATTTTAGTTTACATGTTTATGGGGAGGTTAATTTATTTTTTACCCCTAATAATAATTATAAACTAAATTAAAATTTATCCCCCCCCCCCAAACAAAAATGGAGTCCCTTTAACAATCTCTTATTATTTTTTTAATGGTTGTTTTCCCCCAAACAGGAAAATAGTGTGAAGGATAAAGTTAGGGGACTTTTCAGTCGTAATGATGACCAATTGAAATTTTATTCTAAAGGACAAAACATTATAATTTAGGTATTAGTTTTACAGTATGCATGGTATCAGAATTTGAGTATCATCTTCACGTATTAGTTTTACAGTGTTTATAGTATCAGAATTTAATTATTAGTTTTTAAGTATCAGTTCTATAGTGTGTATGATATCAGTTTTACATATGTATTGTCCTCTAGAATAATTTTCTAGTGTGTTGTCCTTAGGCTTGAAAAAGTTATGAAGTTTGTCTTTCACAATAAAATCTCCTTTCAGCCGTAAGGGCGGCCTACTAAAATTTTATTTTTAAAGACAAACCATCAGATTTTAGGTATAAGTTTTACAGTGCGCATGGTATTAGAATTTGATTATCAGTTTTTAAGTATCAGTTTTACAATGTGTATGATAACAGAATTAAGATATCAGTTTTTAATTATTAGTTTTATGGTGCGTATGACATCAGTTTTATGGTGCGTATAACATCAGTTTTACAGTGTGTATTGTTCTTGAAAATAAATTTTTAATGGGTTATTTTTGGATTTGAAAAACTTATGGAGGTTGTCATTCGCAGTAAAATCACCAACAAACAAGTTTTCATTATTTTTCAAAATTAAAAACCGAAAATAGTCTAAAATTAAGCAACCGAACAAGGCCTTGATTTTTGATGGGATGCACAAAGGAAGCTTGAAAAGTGTCAAAAGTAACGCACACTCGATTCTCATATAGAGGAGCAATTCAGCAGCGGCATACTTTTGGCTAGCATCTCTTCTCGCCCTGGCCGATGTGGCAAAGTTGATAGGTATATTTTGAAAGGGAAAGAGATCGAGTTCAACATGAACAAGGGCAAGGCAGCACAGGGCCGGCCCTGACCCAAGGCGACCAAGGCGGCCGCCTAGGGCCTTCAGCGAGGAGGGGGCCTCAAATTTTCAAACTTTGCTTTATATAAAATGGTTTGCCACAAATGGAAAAATGAGCTCAGTAGCTCAGTGGTTGGGCCTCTTGCATGCTAAACTAATGACCTGAGTTCAAATCCTGCTGCTGCATGTTTCGGATGATTGTAAACTTATTTTTTCAAGTGTATTTCGGCAAGGTATGTTTGTTTTATTTTATTTTATTCTACGTGTGATATTCATGGATAACGAACATGAAGGTGGTCATAACAATTGATTCATGTGGTATTCAATACGGTAGCAGTACCCTTTTGTACTCTCTATGTTGTTTATGAGAGTGGAATAGGAGATTGTTACAGTTATCTTACCTTAGAATGATGTAATGGAAGAAAACATGCATAATTTGTTGTAAGCATAACTGGAAAGGAGCTATTCCCTGGTTTGTTCTGTTTCTGTCCATGCAACTTTGTTGTGGAGGAAATAATACATATGCATACACAAATGTTTCCGTTTCTTATATTAGTACGAATAATTTCGAGAACATTACATCAAATACCGATGGTAAAGAACTTCCAAATGTATAGTGAATTTCTTGAGTCGATCAGAGGATTGCACAAGTGTGAAATAAGTTTCCAAATGTGATACAAATGTTTGCATATTTGCTGCTCCTTCTCCTAGCAGCTGCCTTGTTTTAATTTTTTGCTGTTTCTTCTCGTACTGCATTGTTTTATATTTTTGCTCCTTCTTCTCTTATCGGCTTTTCCTCCTGTTTCATTTTTTTCCACATCAAAAATCAAAATTTGGGCCTCATGAAAATATTTGGCCTAGGGCCACGGTTTGGCCATTGCCGGCACTGAGGCAGCAGCTGCTTAGTTTTTCAGTATTTCATGTATTTTGTCAACCTGTTTCGTTGAAATATTTGTTTTTAATGAGATAACCTATTTAGCTTATATGTTTATTGTTCTGAGAATTTTGTGACGCTTTATTTAATTTAACTACATGCTTGAAGTTATTACAAATGATACAATAACACAACCGAATACCTTATTTCTTACACACAGACTGCTCACGTGGCTATATATCCACCACTCAGCAGCTTATATCTTCACCGTTCATTTTTGCTATCCGTTCCTTTTCCTTGTAACAAATAGCTATTTAGCCCAAAGCCCACTTAACCTATTATATATAAACAGGTTATGTATTAGGTCTGTAATATAACAATAATAAAATATTACTATAGTTTTTTACTTTCCAGTTCTGAGTTTTTCTCTCTCGCAACACATACCTTCCTCAAAACTTCACTTGGTATCAGAGCAATTACTGAGCCTAACGGCAGTTCTGTTGCAAATTCTGGTGTAAATATACCCATCAGTTAATTTTCATCATTTGGGTATATCAAATACAGTATAATCAACGGTGTCGTGCCATAAATTCTATAGAATTTGGCTGCATCTCGATAACATATACTGTATTTGTCGAAATCCTTTATCAATCGCCAAGAATCCAATTTAAGAAAGTCAAGAAACTCACCAAAAACCCAGTCAAAGCCTCGCCTGAGAGCTTCATCAGATATTCGAATCAGTATCTTAACATACCTCTTCATCAAAGCTCAAGGCTGCCTTGCACCGAGTCTTTGATTGTTCCTCTTCTATCGATCAGAAACGGCATTTGATCAAGAATTTCTTCGTTTCTGGTATTATTTTCATCATGGTGGATACATCCACCTCTTCTGCATCAGCCACTGAGACTACTACTGGAAATAATCCACCAAATTCACCTAGTCCGCCAAATGGGCCTGTAAATCAGTTAGTCAAAACCTTATAAGTCCTCAAAGTTAACTAATTACAGTTCAACTACAAGAAGAAAATTATTTGCTATGGAAGCTACCGGTTGAAGCTGCCATACAGGGTTATGGGTTAGAAGGATTTATTCTTGGCACTACTCCTATTCCAGCCAAGTTCATCACCGATCAAGATAATAGAACTATTGCTAATGACGTCTTTGTTCAATATCACAGGCAAGATCGATTAATTAGTTCTTGGCTACTATCTTCTATAAGTGAAGATCTATTACCAACAGTTATAGGGTGTTCATCTGCCAATGATATATGGACTACTATAGAGAGAGAATTCAATAATCAAACATCTGCCAAGGTGTTACACTATAAAAGGCAACTTCAGAATATAAAAATGGAAAACTTAAGCATGAGAGAATACATAGGAAAGGTAAAGAAGTTGTGTGATCTACTTGGAGCTACAGGTAATAAAGTACCTAATGGAGATCACGTGTTATATCTGCTAAATGGATTAAATGAAGATTATGAGGCAGCTGTTGCTGTTATCACAACTCAAAGAGTTGTTCTCCCTATTGATGAAGTTCATGCCATTCTATTGTCACATGAAGCAAGAATTAACAGCAAATGTATTCAGGAAATTGACCTCAATACAAATCTTGCTACAGGCAGTAAAAATAAAAATCAGAACACCAATAACAGATCTGAAGCATCTTACCAGAGAGGTGGTGGTGCAAACAGAGGCAGAGGTAGAGGCAGATGGAACAATAACAACAGACCGAAGTGTCAGATCTGTGAAAAGATCGGTCATACTGCTCTAAAGTGTTATTTCAGATACTCCAACAACAATCAGAATCAGAAAAACAACAATACTCCTAATGCAAATGTGGCACTGATAAATCAAGAAACTAGCAGTCGAGATAAAGGAAATGATACTGCCAGAATGGAACATCTACAAGATGATAGTTGGTACCCGGATTCTGGAGCAACCAATCATCTCACTAATAATCTTGATAACTTGAATGTTGGATGCAAGGAATATCGAGGTAATAAATCTATCTCTATTGCTAATGGTAAACAGATTCATATTACTCATGTTGGCAACACTTATATTAATGGTAGTAAACAGCTATATTTATGCAATCTTCTTAGAGTTCCAAAAATCACCAAAAATTTGATTAGTGTATCCCAATTTGCTAGAGACAATAATGTTTTCTTTGAATTCTTTCCAAAATATTGTCTAATTAGGGATATTCTAACTAGAAAAATTATATTACGGGGTGATTTGGCAAATGGACTATACAAATTTAACTCTGTTCGATGCAAGAATGATGTTAATGCAGGAAATTGTAATGGCATGTGTAATTTGAATGTTGAAACAGATTGCAGCATGAATATATTTGATTTTTGGCATTGCAAACTTGGACACCCTAGTGTTAAAATTGTTCAAACTATATTGAATGAAAATCATATTAAGTTTGATCCTGTATCCTTACCCTATATATGTGAATTGTGTCAAATGGGCAAGAATCGCAGATTACCATTCACCGATTCAAACACTACCTATATTGAACCACTCCAGGTAATTTCTATAGATCTTTGGGGTCCATCACCTGTTTATTCTGACTATGGTTATAAGTATTATGTCTCGTTTGTAGATGCATACACAAGATTCACTTGGATATATTTTTTAAAAACCAAGTCAGAAACTTTTAATGCCATTATAAATTATATTACTATGGTTGAAAAGCAATATGATAACAAAGTTAAGATCATTCAAACTGATGGTGGTAGTGAGTTTAAAAATCTATGTAGATTCTTTCAGCAAAAAGGAAATGTTCACAGAACCACTTGTCCATATACTTCACAACAAAATGGATTAGTGGAAAGGAAACATAGACATTTAGTTGAATCTGGATTGACATTGCTTGCTCAAGCAAGTATGCCACTGAAATTTTGGCCAGAAGCCTTTAATACAGCTGTTTATCTGATTAACAAACAACCAACAAGTGTATTAAAGGATATTTCACCATTTGAAAAATTACACAATGTCAAACCAGATTACAAAAAGCTTAAAATGTTTGGGTGTCTATGCTTCCCATATTTAAGGCCATACAATGTCAATAAACTAAATTTTAGATCAAAAAGGTGTACTTTTCTAGGGTACACTACAGATCAAAAGGGATATAAGTGTATTGATGACACTGGCAGAATTTATGTCAGCAGACATGTTGTATTTGATGAAAAAGTGTTTCCATATAGTAGAAAAGATATAAGCACTACAGGTAAAGTCAGAAACCCAAGAATCTCCATACATGTTGTGCCTCATATCAATGAAAGCTGGCAGCCAATGGAGAGTATTCAACAATCTGATGCTCAAAGCTCACCAATCAACAATGATCATGAAAGCCTTGAGCCACCCAGTGTGACCTCTCATCTATCTGCACAAGTTCACAATCAAGGAAATAATGAGCCCAATAGTCATCAATTAACTCCTGAAAGATCAGAAAGCAATGATGAATCATGTCCAACTGAACAGCCAGTGCAAACTGGTCATCCAATGGTCACAAAATCAAAAAGTGGTATCTTTAAACCTAAAATATTTGCTGCTACATCCAGTACTATTGAACCTGAATCTTTTGATTAGGTAATTAAAAGTAAACATTGGAAAGCAGCTATGGATGAAGAGTATAATGCTCTAATTAAGAATAACACTTGGGATATTGTATGTCCACCTGTCAACAAGAATATAGTTGGTTGCAGATGGACATACAAGTTGAAAAAGAATCCAGATGGATCGATAAACAAATACAAGGTCAGACTTATAGCCAAAGGTTTTACACAAGAATATGGGTTTGATTTTAATCAAACTTTCTCTCCTGTGGTAAAACCTACAACTATAAGACTTGTACTAACTATTGCTACCCGTAAGAATTGGCATATTGGACATCTAGATGTCAATAATGCATTCTTAAATGGTGTGCTTAAGGAAGAAATTTACATGAGACAGCCACCAGGTTACAATGTTAATTCAAACTATGTCTGTAAATTAAATAAGGCTATATATGGCCTAAAACAGTCTCCTTGTGTATGGTTTGATAGACTGAAAACTACTTTATACAAATTGGGTTTTCAGTCCACCAAATCAGACAATTCTTTGTTTACTAAGATTAGTCAGACATCTACAATATACATATTAATACATGTAGATGATCTGATAATAACTGGTAGCAGCACTAAAGGCATAGATGAATTAACACAGTACCTAGACATGCAATTTTCTATTAAAAATTTGGGTGATATTAATTATTTCCTAGGCATAGAAATAACTAAAACAAACAATAGATTATTTCTATGCCAAAGAAAATATATAACTGAGTTACTGAATAAAACAAAGATGTTAAATGCTAATCCTCAGCCAACACCCATGATAAGTAATCAACAATATTCAAAATATAGAGGAGAAGCTATTCCCAATATCACTGAATACAAGATGGTAGTAGGAGCATTACAATATGCTACTATAACTAGGCCTGACATTACATACAGTGTTAATAAAGTATCTCAGTTTATGCAGAGACCTCTAGACACACACTGGAAGGCTGTCAAGAGAATCCTAAGGTATCTCAAAGGGCTTATAGACTATGGACTCACACTACATGGCATCCAGCATCTAAACATAGTGGGGTACGCAGACGCTGACTGGACTTCAGATCCCGATGATAGAAGATCTACAAACGGCTACTGTGTTTACATTGGTCAAAGCCTAGGATCATGGAGCTCGAAGAAGCAAGCTACAGCTTCTAGATCGAGTACAGAATCAGAATATAGAGGCATAGCTAACGCTGCTGCAGAAATAAAATGGATCTAATCGATGTTGAAAGAACTACAAATTAAAAATACAGCAAAGCCAATGCTATGGTGCGACAACAAAAGTGCCGTATACATGTCAGAAAATCCAATATAACACGCAAGGACAAAGCATATTGAGATAGATTTACATTTTGTTAGAGAAATGGTTCAAAGAGGAGAGATCGAGATTAATCACGTACCTGGAACTTACCAGAAGGCTGACATACTGACTAAAGCAATCACTGTGAAAACTTTACCAAATTCCGCTCAGAATTCAACGTCGGTGGAAGCAAACTTCAAGCCAGACCAAGCCATGGCAACTTCGATCAGACTGGACCTAAGAATAGCAACGGCAGAGAATCAACAGAATTCAACATCGGTGGAAGCAAACTTCAAGCCAAATCAAGCCACAGCAACTTCGATCAGACTGGATCTAAGAATAG
Source organism: Allium sativum (assembly GCA_030737875.1). Lineage (NCBI taxonomy): Eukaryota > Viridiplantae > Streptophyta > Magnoliopsida > Asparagales > Amaryllidaceae > Allium > Allium sativum. The sequence continues at coordinate 748,061,928 of CM060921.1, forward strand.
CAACGACAGAGAATCGAACAACATTGACAACAAGGCACACTCGTTCCTGCTCAAACCTGAGGATAAAAGTGCCAGAGACACTATCAATAAGAAGATCGAAGGAGAGAATACAAGAATTTCAGAGGCGCCGCCATGAGTATCGTGTAAACCATGGTTTGGGAAACCCTAGTTTTCAGAGGGGCCTATTACAAATGATACAATAACACAACCGAAGACCTTATTTCTTACACACAGACTGCTCACGTGGCTATATCTCCACCACTCAGCAGCTTATATCTTCACTGTTCATTTTTGCTATCCGTTCCTTTTCCTTGTAACAAATAGCTGTTTAGCCCAAAGCCCACTTAACCTATTATATATAAACAGGTTATGTACTGTGTCTGTAATATAACAATAATCAAATATTACTACAGTTCTTTTACTTTCCAGTTCTGAGTTTTTCTCTCTCGCAACACATACCTTCCTCAAAACTTCACTTGTCGGTTCGTCTTTGTTTTTCACCTTAAAAAAAAATCAAACAAGGAGATAAATATATTTGTTATAAATATCCAAACTATCTAATTTATTTAAAATCTTGGTCCATTTCATTTAAATGCCCAATTAAACCCCTTTCATTGGACAATTAACCACACAACATATTTTTTTGGAGAAACTGCTGTTGTAGCATTTATTTAATTGCCTTCTATATATATTTTAAATTTAGTTATAGATTCTTGATTGCTTTTTTCAGATCTTTTTTATATTAGTAACTTGCTTTTCTCTACCTTTCTATTAGCAGTACGCCAGTACTAGTGAATTTAAATCCACGACCTTTATTTCTAACATGAACTATAAGATGGTGAAGCCAAACCCTGGGGTAAAGCTTGCATTTTTTTCATACTTTTCTTTGTCTACGTAATAATATGTGATGTTATGTAGTGATTCTAGTAGGTTCTTATTTGCTTTATGGTTATGGAAAACTAAAAGATAGAATAGTCCACTATTATAAAAAATAATTGTAGACTTAGTTGTAGAAGGAGGTATTAAAATAAGTAAGTCAGATGAAAAACAAACTAACCAGCCAAATTTTTTTTACACCTCTATACCCAAACTTGTCTGGCCCTCTATACCCAACTAATCAGCACCCCTTGAATTTCAATTTTTTGCAGTTAAACCCTCTTTTTTTCTTTGATTTAATTGTAAAAAGGTGAAAATTAAGGATTCTGATTGGTTGGATACACAGAAACAGAGAAGTTTGGGTACAGAGGATTAAAATTAATTATGGTGCTGCATTAAAAATATTTTCTCTTCCTACGCTCATCCTACTCTGTCCAAATGTACATGACAAATAATCCTCGGAAAAATACGATAATATATAAAAGAAATCATGTTGACGATGGTAAGATCACTAGCTTCGTGATCACTATAGTTACATGCCTGTATTCACGTCAAGCAAAATGCCTCTACAAATGTAGGCTTAACAACGCTTTCTCAATTCACGAGCAAAGTTTCCAAAAACATGTGTAATGAATCCAATATTTATGTATCACATTAACATTTTCTGCCTTCTTGATCTTTTATCATATATTTTGCCATTTTGCATGTTTTTTTATTTAAGCAATTAAACCTGAAAACTTTTGACTAATTTCAGTAAGCATACGTAATGGTAAGTATGATGGATACATTGGAATTTCAGTGATACAATATTTCCAAATTAATTAGATTTTAGGGATATTCTCGATAATTTGATTACCCGTTTTGTGCAATAAATAAGTGGAAATGAATATTAAGGAGAGAGATATTGGAGATATTCTCCATTTATATATTTTGTTGGCATATTTCATGAAAGAAGAAACGAAAAAGAAGATATTGAAGGTATTTATGTGTGGATCGGTCTTACGATCATTCTTTCTTTAAAAGGGAGTTTTAAAGTTAAACCAAGTGATTGTCGTTTACTCATAGCAGTCTCATGATTGACCTAGAGTTTATTTTTTTTTGTTTTACAACTCTTGGATGCCCAAATTTGTACGAGCAGCCAGGTAGTCAGGATTTTACAGATATACATGGAGAGCTTGAAGCAGGAGACTTTAGGATTATATAGCTATTGTTTATTTTCGCTGTGTTGTAAGTGTTGTACCCCGATAATAGTATTGTATACATTATAGATTTGTATTTCAAAGTTATATAATATATTTATTCGTTTCGCTCTGAGATTCGTGTTTACTCTGATATTGAATTTATGTTTTCTTCTTCTAGTCTAATTTTCTTCCTTTTTATTTCTCTTCCTCTAACTTCTTTTTATTGACACTTCGGTATTTTCGATTCTTAAGTAGTCAACATGGGGTTTTATTTCGATTTTCAGGATCGAAAATCCTAGTTCGTTACAAACCTCGTTGAATTTTGACTATGAAGCATCCATTCACTGAATCAGCTTGAATTTATATAAAAATGTTAAAAAAGACTAACATGCTTAAAGCCTTGTAGCTAAAACCGGAAGATTACAACTAAAAATTACTAAATAAAATGACAATATGAAACTGAATTTAGCTCGGCTACTAGACTGAGTTTAAGGTCAATTACGCGCTTGCCAAAGATGTATCGAGATACCAAAACATGGATACAAAGAAAACGATCAAGTGGTAATTAGGAGAGAAACCGAATATAATCATGTGGACATAGATTTGCAAAGAGAAGGACGCACTAATAGAGTTTCTCGTCATCAAGCAACTATTCAAATGGGCAAAGAGGGAGAATTTTCTATATGCAACCTTGGCAAAGGCCTCAATCTTTGTTAATAGAAAAGAGGTGTTTTCAAAGCAGTGTGCAAATTTACCTGCTGAGTCTCTAATTAGGATTCATGAGTTGTGGTTCTCTTTTGATGATTATGAGGATGCAATTCGAAGATATGTCATCGGCAAACATCAAACAAGAACCTAATGAAAAACTATGGATAAATTTGGCCGGAAACCTGAGCAAATTCCATGAAACTTGCATTTGCTCATCTTTGAAATATTTATGTTATTTAGTGTTGACTACCTAGTTGTGACATGTAAAGCTCATAGGAAGTGTTTATGATATACTGTTGCCTTATTATTAGGTAATGTTTGTAATACTTGCATGCACCGTTTTGTATAGTATATTTTTTGTAAAAAAAAAAGTGAGTTTGAGGTCAATTACCGAATATAATTTATAGTATACTTTGCAACAGTGCTGCCAGATGATCTTGCAATAGTGTATTATATACAGAGTTCCTGATGACTTTACAAAATATGAAGCATACATATGTCAAAAAAAAATGTGCTTTTGTGCTCTTCCGATCATCCAATCAATGTTTCATAAGCGTAAGTCGACTGCACAAAAAAGGTCCATATCTTTTAGCTGACATACTAAAATTTAGTAACCCAAGTCAGGACAAATACCGGTCTCGAATTTATCTAATTTGTAAACAAACTTGGAAGGATCTTATACAAATTAAGATAATTTATTTTTTCTGTACACTGAAATACATGCTATGCTCTTGTCGAAAAAACCTTGAAAATTCATAATGAGAAATTCTCTCAATTCTGTGTGCCAATATGGAAAACAACTTCTACAGAATTGTTCTTCTATAAAAATGTTTACAACCTAATATAACTGTTGCAAAGATAGAAAGAGGAAAAAAAAAACCAGCATGATAAGCTCTTTGACTCTGAGCTCCATGTCAACCAAGCAAGTTCATGTATCAACCAAATGAAAATTGCTTATAGCTACAAAAAAATAAATAATTAAAGACCCAAAAATTCAGTCTTTAATAGTTCATTTCAGTCTTTAAAATGAATATTAAAACTGATTAAAGACCGAAATTTCAGTCTTTATTTACCAAGTCTTAACTTGAATTTGAAACTGCGACATCAGTCTTAAACCATAGAGACTGGAACATCAGTCTCAAATATTAGTTGAGACGGAATATTAAAGACCGATATGCAGTCCCAGTTCGGTCTCAAATGTCAGATAATATCGTACAAATTAAATATCTATATTTTTTTTTATTTTTTTTTTAACAAATAATATATTGAAATAATAAAATGATAGTCTTGAATTTTTATGATTTCTGATTAAACTCTCAATATAATTCAGGCCAATCCGAAGCAAGATGAATGGTATTAAAAATGATATGCTCAGAAATAAATAATGAAACACTAAGATGGCATACACAAAAGAGATGCATGAACCTCAAGTTTATGAGCCACAAGAAAAACACTCCACAATCAATATTAAATTCAAAAATATCTTGTTTTTTAAACAAATAACCAAGGAGTCACAAACGGTAGAGTTTGACTTCAAAAGGAACTATTCAGAAACCGCTGTACATGTATACATTAATGTGCTGAAATATTCCTGCACATTTAGGTAATATAAAAATGAAAAAGAACTATTCAGAAACCACTTTACAGTTTACATCAGCAGCATTAGACATTGCTGGCTTATTAAGCCAGCAATGTTTAACTTATATACTCCTGCACATTTAGGTAATCACAAATGCTACCCACAGTCGTGTTTGCGCGGGTCCTAGTAGAGAGAAGCCATGGGTCCGCTGTAAAAAAATTAAATTTTTTTGGGATCTCCCGATTCCTTTCAAATGGGGTCCCATGACTGTCGCCTAAGGCGACTGTGCAAAGTATATCTCTTAGGTAATAACTTTAAATGACGACATCATTGTATAAGAGCATGATCATCCAGTAATAAGGCACCAGTTACACCACCATGCTTATTGTAGGTTCCAGGATCATTATTGATACCATTACCAACAACACAGTTAAGAGAAGCTTCGTCAACATCAAAATTAGGTGTTCCAACATCACACCGAGCAGCAGAGCTCACCGCTGCATCACATGCCCGCAAGTACTAACAAAAACGAGAGTAGAAATCACCTAAATCGGAGCAGCATAAGGCAGCGGAGAAGCAAGTTCAGACGGTGTAGCGGAAGTGGGTGCTAAGAGCGACAAATTAGATTGAGAAAACCCGACATCAAGGGCAGGACGAAATCCAGATCTATCGCGATTAGAAGCAGTGAAAGCTCGTCTAGTCTCGTCTTCGAACGGTTTAATTTAGGAGAAGCTCGTCCAGATCTCTACAAATCTCCGTTATTAGAAATCAGGAAGAGATGCCTGGCATCTATCATTTGAAATCCGAGTTATAGATGTGTAAAACAAAATCGATATCTTTTGTTTTACTAGCCAATAATTTAGAGAACTCAGTAATGTGCTGTGATGGAGTTTTAGAGAATTTACTTTTGTGAACAAGGAGCCACAGAACGAAGAACATATGCGTCCTTTGAAATGATGGTAATTGTTTAAGTGAAGATGTACTAGCAGGATTAGGTAGTGCTGAGAGAGGCCTTAATTTAAGGGTAGTGGGATGTTGGTTTATTTGCAAAAGGTAAACATACTGCAAGACTTTGTCACGGATTGATAATATTGGCCTTTGGATTTAAAAAGAAAATAAATTTCGATGGCTGGATATTAAATTGCTCAAAGCAAAATAGAAACTGAATCAAAGACCGACGTTGAAGGAGTCTCAAAAACTAAAGACATAGCTGAAACTGAACTTCGGTCTTTGTTCTTTATAATTTGAAACTGAAAATTTTAGTCTTTTGTCTGTCTTTATGCAAAAACTAAAAAATTTCAGTCTTTGATTTACGGTCTCTAGTTTGATGCTTTTTTGTAGATAAATAGTTTAGTTCCAGAATATCCACATCAAACACTCGCACTTTAGTATACTCATATAGTGGACATTGTCTGACTATCAAAACTTGCTCATGTTTAAAGAATAACCACTATACAAGATTAAGCTTTTATCCAAATTAAGCTTGCTACCGATATGGTTTTTCAGACATGTCACAGTTAAGTAACAAAATATGATTCACAAGGAATTTAGCATTCATAAAATACCGGACTCTTCTTTGGCTCATTGCTGGTGTAATAGAGATACATCGATGCTCCAACAGAGATGGAAGAACAACCTCAACATAATCAAAATCTCCAACAGAGATGGAAGAACAACCTCAACATAGGGTTCATTTGTTTTTTTATAAAAAGTTCTTAATGTAAGTTCTGATTTATAAATCAGAACTATAGTTTGTTTGTTTTTTATGTTTGCTCTGAATAAAGCTATCCATTCAGACAAAATTATTTAGAACAGTTTTTGTGCTTATTCTTTGTTTTGAATGCTGAATATTGTTTGTTTGTTCTAAATGCTGAATGAAAACAAACAAGTATTTGATTATTCAGAACTCAACATTAAGCAATCAGCAATCTGACTTCAGAGTTCAGCAATCAGACTTCAGAATTCAGCATATCAAACAAACAGAGCCGTAATCAAAATCGCCCTTCCTTTTCCTACAGTATACTTTAAATGGCTCCTTTGATGCAAGGTCCTTAGGAAATTCTGTATATAATGCAAGGTTGAAAAATCCAAACACGAACATAGCAACATTGTAGGAGATCTAGAAATTAGATCATTATTGGTTTTTGGATAACTTACCAATCAACTATTACTGGTCGCCTCATTATGATTATTTGAGCTTGAACTTACTATCTGTCTGCTCTGGATACACTTCTAATGACCTATTTAAGATTTAAAAAAATTACAATTTATTATGGAATACACAATTAAAATTTAATAGCAGTGACTTTATCATTAGATGCATATTTTCTAGTTAGTTTTCTACAAAAGTAAGTATACTTTCAGTAGTGATGTTGTGTATCCAAGCTCATGTTGCAAAGTCTTACTGCTTACATATAAACACCTCATCAAACATCAAATTACGTAAGCATATGACCAAAAATAATAGTTAAACCAATGGAGCATATTCTCTCTGTATACGTGGTAAGTTCCAGCATCAATAAAATATCAAAAATCTTACAACTACAGAGCAAGAGCACAAAAATAAAATGTTCATATAATCTGAGTATTAGCTTGTGTAAGTGGTCATATCTATTGAGCGTATTGCTCTATCGTGAGTAGTAGTTAGATCTGCTATGAGTTGTACTACACTCTTATTCTTCTTAACGTAGGCAGAGGCGGCACGATTAGAAGAGGCAGTGGCGGTGCGGTTGACGGTAGGCTCGTGGCTGTGCGGCGACGCGGTAAGGGATATGAGGCGTGGTTAGATTTAGGGTTTTATGAACCATGCTAGAACGACCGGGAGTGAATAATTACGGGTGACGTGGAACAAAAATAAACGGTGGAGATTAGCGGATGGAGGCTACATTTCAGGCGGAAAAATAGGAGGGACCACTGTTTATTTCTACTTTCGGTGTAATTCACCGGGTACTCTGCCGGTTGAAACATCAATTCCGGTTTTTTTATATGAAACGATGGAATGAGATGGAAAGAGGGAAAGAGAATAGAAGTTATTTTTAGAGGAATGAACGGGTGTGGTTTTTAGTGCCCGTTTAAATAAATTACAACCCAGAATTTCCTACGCCATCCCTGCACCTTTCACGTATTTTTACGTTTTCCCTACGCCAAGCCTACGTGGTGCAGGGATAGTGTAGGAAATTCTAGGTTGGAAAATTAACTCTTTTCTTGTAGCATAGAGATTTATTATCATCAGATCATCTGCATTCCTTCATGTCTTTGCACTACTATAAAACACTGTAATCTCTTGAATATTAATAAAATCTATTCTCCATTGAGATGGACGTACACTATCTCGTGATAGTGGAACCACTATAAATATTGTATATCAACTGTTTTTTTGTGATCCATGTTGTATAATTATTTCAATCTGTTTGTTCTATCACATCATTGGAAGATCCTATTGAGGTTTTTCTGCTGAAAGGGATTGATCACTCCTTACATGTGGTATCAGAGCTAGATTCGCAAAGAAGGTGTTTGGTGGAATGGCAGAAAGACATGAAAATAGAACAAATAGTGCGTCAGCGCAAGTAGTTCCTCCATATGTCAGGGGATCCTATGTGGAATCAGGATCATAATTGATGATAGAGAAGTGGAGCGGTGAAAGAGATTTTGACAAGTGGCAGTGGATAATGAAAGAAGTTTTGAGAAGAAATCGTGTTCATCGTGTAGTATTTGATATAGAGGCATTGCCTACTGATATTTCATCAACAAAACTAGAAGAGATGGAAGAATGAGCCTTCACTACTCTTCACCTTGCTATGGGAAAGAATGGAATATCTAAAATCAATCAAGAAACAACAGCTAAAGGCATTTGGAAGAAGTTGGAGTACCTCTACATGAAGAAATCCCTAACTGACCATCTGACCCTATTGAAGACCTTCTTCACTTATAAAATGAAGGAAGGTTCTTCAATTAAGACACGCTAAGTGTGCTTGATGACCCATTGATGAAGATGAAGTTTGTTGAGTTCAAAGTTGATGAGGAACAAAAAGCAATGGTTCTGTTGTGTTTTCTCCTAGAGCGATACACTGGTTTCGCTAATAGCCTTATCTATGGTAGAGATACATTGAAATTAGGTGATGTGAAGACAGGTTTTCTCAGTGAAGAGTTGAGAGATTAGATGAAAGAGTTTTATGTTGGCGATTGCAGTGGAGGAAGTAGTAGTTCAGGTTTATTTGTTGAGAGAGGAAGAGCAGAGAAGAAATGAAGAATAATAGAGGGCGTTCCAGTTCTAGGAAGCCTCATTGGCGGAGTAAGTCTAAAGATGGAAAGTGCCATAGTTGTCAAAAATCAAGCCATTGGAGAAGAAATTGTCCAGATTAGGAGAAGAAGACTGATGGTTCTTCATCTATTGCGATGGATAAAGATGGTAGCTATTTATTGACAACGGTTATATCAGATGTTGCAGACCACTGAATTTCATATTCGGGAGCATCATTTCACATGATTCCTATTAATGATTATTTTTCTTCCTTCGATGCCAAAGAAGAAAGTTCCATCCTTATAGGCAACGATGCTACATGTAAGTCTATGGGAGTTGGTTCTGTTCGCATTCGCATGTATGATGGGATTGTTCATATACTTTCAGATGTTCGCTATGTCTCAGGTGTAACGACCCGGTAGGAATTCAACGCCCGAATTCCGACAGTAATACATAAACCCGTATTATTTGTCAAAACTCAAGTATCAAAAACACCAGATAGTTAATTGAAAGAAGTCCGATGGTGAGATAAGAAAGAAATATTAGAATAGAAGAAGAAGAAGAAGAAGAAACAACACAACACAAAGTCTCACATCGCAGCGGAACAAAATATACTATATAAATAATTCTTCGTTAAGAGCTTGAAAATATATTTACAATTATCAGAGTACATCAACATATCTTGACAGTTATGACAACTTTCCCTTATATACATCACACAGTGGGAAAAAACTAAATACTATTATACCTCTGAACTTGCCCAGCTCGTTCTTTGCAAGATCCGATAACCTGAATCAGTAAATCTCGGTCTAAACAGAGCATTACAAATGCCGGATCATTCTGGTGAACTATAGTGAGAAACCCACTATGTTCAAAAGTATCACCCTACTTGATTTTTAAGTCAAAATCTTTTTGAAAGAAAGGGATAATCGTAAGACCAAATCCACACATAAATACTGACGGTTTTTACCTTACAATAACCCAAAACACTTTTGAAACCATATATTTTTTAATCTTATAATAATGTCTAAATACAAACAAAATAATAACCTAGCAGAATGCTTGCATCTCACGCTCTACATATATAGTATATAATCAAAACCTCGGGCGCTTATTGGAGAATGGATTACCTGGTTGATGAGGCTTGAGGTTAAGCTTACCCTTTAGAACAACACATCTCCATCCACTTTAAATGCGACATCGTCAGATCCGCTGGATATCACTAATTGACATCCACAAAAATATTCTGCGTGTTTAGCTAAGAGAAGGAGCCCTTCCTTTTCCACTGTCAACAGAAATACTTTTGAAGAAATCAACGTACATGATCTCTTTTGAAATACTTTGTCAGACACTCGTCCATATGAATCATCCATGAATAAGATGAACCAAATACACTTTACTACCACATCCTAGAAATCACCCTATAGACTAGTAGCAAGTAGTCCGTGCAATCAGTAAATTCTCAACCGTGACTGAATCACGTCAGAGTACCTCTGGTTGATATCCCATAGAATATTCAACAGTAACCCTTCCGCTTAAGAAGATCCACAGTCTTTAGTTGCTCCATCTTCAATCAGCATCTTCATGTATTTGTTGGTTCAGAATAGTTTTCGAATATAAATTCGATCCCAGTCATTTCGTACCAACAATCGTATGGAATAGATTCGATAGTCGGTTATTTAACTATCAAATAAACAATCATGAAAATAAATGAGTTCATTGATTCGGTACTCAGCAATACTTGGACACTTTAATTAAAAACAATTAACGAATGTTAATTTAAAACTCTTAAATCTTCAAATATGACGAATATAGCTTTCAACTTCTTATATAACATAAGATTATTTCAAAACTATTTTAGCTGATTACTTAGGAAAATATTCTATAATCATATCCAATTTTCTATTCTTCTATTATATTCAAAACCGTTGCTACATCATTACTCATTATCTAATTAGGGAAATCTGTTCAACTTATCATTCATAAAACAATGTTACGAAATCTCTTTTGTTCATTATTTGAAAAGAATAACCAATCCTTATTCTTTTAGAGTAAACCCATTTAAAAACTCCATTTTTCATTTTCTCTTTACCTTGAAATACCATTATAATTTCATACAATCTCCTTTTATTTCTTTTACTTCGGGAATATCATTACATATTCTCAAATCTTTCCATTTTTGTTACTTTGGAAATTTCATTATATATATTCTCAAATCTTTTTATTAACGTTGCGTTATTATTTCCCATATGGAGATAATAAGTTATTCATGACCTCTTTCCCGTTACAACCAATATCATCCTCAGATAATCCTGAAGTTATTCAAGTTGGATTATTTATTTACCTCTCAGACTTTGATCAACAACGTTCTTATCTTAAAACAAGTATGAGTTGTAACTCAAAAACTCATATTCATTCTAATATCGAACTAATCTCAATAAACTATTTTATTAAAAATATGGTTTATAAAACGTTCTTACTTTTGAAATATCTCTTTTAAATACAACTTATTATTACTTAATATATTAATTAAGTAATTTCTTAATAAAAATCACTTCTTTATCTTAACTTCTTTTAAAGAATTCATTTTATAAATCAAATCATTATTACCAAAATCCCATTGCTAAATCTTTTACAAATTCAATTACAAATCCCTTTTAATCATTCCTTTTCAAATATCTCATCTCGACTCCATTCCTTCCTCTTAATTCCATCGTTAAATAATGTTAATTTTAAAATTAACGCTTTAACTTCACATCTCTTTTATAAATCTCGTTTTTAAAACTCAGGCTTAATATAAACCTATTTTATCTCAATTTCCTTTTCCTAACTTCAAATATAAAGTAAGCATTTGATTTAAGCTATTGTATCCGCTTAAAATTCCTTTTATAACTTTGTTATAAAAACTCGGGTTTTAATATAAAACCCATTCAGAAACCGCTTTCACAATTTAACTAGAATCTATTTCAACCTTGGTTTCTTTCTTAATGAATTTCATTAAAGAAAAGTAACAATTTAAATTAATATTCATTAAATTAATAATTTACTTTCTCATCAACTAAAAATAAATACTAAATTTCTTTTTGAATTCTTATTAAAAATAAAAAAAATCTTCGTTAAACTATTTCATTGGATTAATTAAAAACAAATTAATTTATAATCAATTTCGGTTAAAACGGTAAACTTAGTCAACTCAAAACATAGTAATTTCATTAACCAATTCCAAATAGTTCTTCCATTTAATTAATTAAAGCTTTACTTAATTTAAATAATTCCATCTAATTATTTTTCTAAAAACAATTATCCAACTCTTAACCATTAGGTTAATTTTCTCTCATTTGCTTACTAATCTGATTAATATCAGAATTTCTTTATAAAGTCATCAAATAATCCCTTTTAATTTTAAATAATAAATAATAAATATTTATTTCCTTTTAATAACTTTCGTTCAAATAATTAATTTAAAAATTAGTTATAAAATAAAATTTATAACTTCAGTTCTATCGATTCACCTGATGGTAAATCAATATTTAGAAAGTGATTAATTTATAGGCCATATACTGCTAATTACTCAACCAATATTACCCATTGTTTTAAACAAAACAACCAAATCAATCATCCAACCAGATTAACTCATATAATGATAATATGAGAATAAATAACATCAAATATATTTGAGGAATCCAGTTGGATCCCTCCAACTTGTTTTTCCCTGCATCCAAATAGGTTATCTCACATAATTCATTCAATCCAAATTAACTAATAATTTTTATAACAGTGAATAATGACCATTCAATATCAACCAATTAACAAAACAATTCCAGCAATTCATTAAATTAAAATGTTTATTTTCTAACCGTGACCAACAAGGTAAGTTACCTCAATTGGGTCCAGTCGTTATAATTACGATTTGGATTTTTAATGAAATTAAATGATGTTTAATTTCAGAAATTCATCCAATATATAATTATATAACTAACAAACAATCAACCATTAGAAACCAAGCACACAATTATAAAACCGTATAAGTGGGACGAACTGAGTGAGTTTAACTCACCTTGATTTGATTTGCAGTTTAAATGGCTCATTTCAGTTTAATTAAACAAGCGTTTAATTTAACAGAAAAATCCAAGTGATTCCAGACATGTCCAACTCTATTCCATAATGTAGAGTTCGTCACCATGATCGTAACATAACTTGCTTTGTCCAATTATGTTTATGGAATCAAAAGTTATTTAAGTTTAAAATTATATAATTTAATTAGTTTAACTATTCCCTAATTAAAATTATTTAAAAATTAATTACATTTACATTATATAACCCATGCCGATAATTTTGTTTCCTTCCCGTTTCTCGTTTTACTACTTGATTCCATCTGCATAGATCAAAAATATTTTAATTAGATTAATTAATTCTTAATTTAAATTATTCTATTAACTTAAATTTAAACGGTAAACAGGTTGGCATTATTACTTTATTTTATACTATACAAGCCCCTCAGTCCTTTAGTTTATAGCTAGTACAACCGGTTGTATGTGAAATTAGTTATCAGGTTTGATCCATCCTTAATCAAGTTTAATCTAAACTAAATAAACTAATTATGTTTTATTTAAATTAATGTCGATAATTACATTGGTTAAAAGACATAAATCATGGCTGAACTTATTCGCTCCTAGGTTCTTTGTTCCCAAACTTTCCAATGAAGCTGGTACCATCTTGACATTATCAACACTCCACCGTCGTCGTTCCCATCCACTGGTGGCCGATCCAATACCACCAAAACTTGCACCTCCTTCCACTAGACAGTCGCCTGAATCAACTCGACGTTCAACCCCTCCTTGATCTCCAATAGCTCCACGAATGACGCAGCTTTCAGGGGAGATCGAGGCCGCCATGAACCACCAAAATACATCACAACCGATCAGTTTACAAATCTCGAGGAGAAGAATAAATTTTTAGTTGGAGGAAGTTAGATTCGATGAGGGGATTTGGAGTAAATCGGTGAGGTAGGAAAGAGTTTTTTGTCCGTTCGTTTAATCTCAGGTGGCAGAATATTTCGTTAACCAAGTGCAAAAGAGAACTAGGGTTATGGCCATTTGGTTGTTTATATAGGGTGTCAGACATATTATTTTAATAGTAAATCAACTTGCACACAAAGTATCTTGTTAAAACAAGCACACACGACATCTGTTTTCAATGAAAATTGTAATCCTAGCATAGAAAAATATTCCGGACACAATGGGATAGGTTTTGTCAAATTTCGAGGTCGATTGTAAAAATTTCTTTATAATTCGCAGGGGAAAAATCACATGTTTAAAATTCCCACGATCAAGAAATAAATACAATCAACTTGAAATTTGTTTCATTGAAATCGGAGTTCATTTGGCGAGTCGTTTATTCCATTAAAGTTACCACTATCTAAGTTGGCCAAAATAATATAATGATTAAATAAAAATCTAGGTATTTATCATTGCCACGTTCAAATGGTAAGTCCAATCGATAAGAAAATTTAAATACTACAATAATTAAATAATACAGTTCTAATGGCACAAGTTTTAGCGCATTCCAAGACTACTTCCCAGTACGCTATTTTTATACGCCAAACAATGCTATTTTAGATACCGAAATGCCCAATGCCCAAAAATAACAGACTACCTACCTATTCTGGCTCTAGTCGTCAATATGAATTCAACAGAATTGGTTTTGTTGCTTAATTCGATCTTTTGCTCAAGTTATACACAAATAGCTATTTATTAAATTAAATTTATTAAATAACGCTATCGTTTATTAACAATTTCTGTTGACGGGAGAAATTGTCGCAAACCAACACCCGATGTTTATGTATGAACAATTATCCAAATAAGCAGTAAATAATGTGAATGCTGGGAGACACAACTTTTATAGTGGTTCGGCACTAACGTCCACATCCACTTTATAATTCCCATTCATCATATCTTTACCGATTACAATTGAAGTGACACTATTTGTGTACAAAGTTGTGAGTATGATAAACTTTGACTAAATTATCCTTCTTCTCCTTCCTTGAGATAGGTTGATTTGGTCAACTATGTCCAAAACTAGCTTGGAAGTCCAAGAGGTCCAAAAGCAATGGAACATGTGTGCACCTCCTTTTAATTATCCATTCCATGTCCAATGGTCATGGAAGAAGAGTTGGAAGCCATTAATGAGTGTTTGGAGCTCTAGAAGTCCAAAAATTCGAAGGGAAAAAAATCCCAATAAAGGCCAAGGCTTGGGATATTTATAGGAGGGAGGTTAGGTGGGAGTAGTAAGCAATGGGACCCACAAGACACAAATTTCGAGTCCTAAAAAGCAGCCCATAACAGAAAATTCATACCCATTGGCCAGAGGCACGAAATTTCGAACCCCTCCGGGGATACGAAATTGACGAGGAGGTGGAGCCTGAACTTCTTGGTGTTGAAACCTTGCCATTTTTAGGGTGTCTAAGTTCCTCAACGCGAAGCGAAGAAATCCGAGTTTTGATGAGTCCGAACAAAAGGTATATGAGATTCTGAATCCAAGAAAATCGAAGGAATCCGAGTTCTGATGAGTCCGAACTAAAGGTCAATCGCTGCTGGGACTGTGGGGCCCCGGACCGCCACCGGCGCTGCGCCTAGACCCTCTTGACGGCTCGCCTTCAGCTCG
Organism: Allium sativum; assembly: GCA_030737875.1. NCBI lineage: Eukaryota > Viridiplantae > Streptophyta > Magnoliopsida > Asparagales > Amaryllidaceae > Allium > Allium sativum. The sequence continues at coordinate 748,077,175 of CM060921.1, forward strand.
AAGCATGGCTCTCCTTCGGCTCGGCTGATGGTTCGCCTAAGAGCTACGCTGCAAAGCCTTGAAGCAGATGTTCTCGAGCGCAAAATAGGTCATCTAATAGGAGTCTTGGGCCTTCTTTTTTTTGTGACATGACTCCGACCGAGTCACTTTGTGTTTCCTGACAATGTTCTTCATGCTCTAACGCACCGCTAATCAAATACTTGACGTGTGACCGCTTCAACTGAAAAGCGTGTCAACAGTTTCCATAGTGACTATTTTGAAATTTGAATTGGAAATAACTAACAATCCATAACACGTAATTAAGATTTTTCTCTTTCATTAGAAAATTATAATCAACAAGATTCAAAAGTTTCTCGTTTCACGAAATTCCGGCTTATATCAGATTATGTTTATTCAACTGAAATTAAAGACTCAATATTACGAACTACCATGCCATTTCGAGCTCGTTTTAAATTAGATATAAATTTAACGTTACAACTTTGTTTTAAATAAATGAATTAAATATTAAAAATCCATTAGTATTCCAAATATAATATTTAAAATAATAAATAAATTATATAATTGGCTACCAAAAATAGGGGACAGTACATCAGGTCCTCGGCAATCGTTGATATGATTAAGCTAATTGGCATCATTTGGATGCAAGATAAACATTGTCAGAGGTGGTTTGAGAATTTCTAGGAAGGCACTTGTATTGATGAAGGGTGTTATGGCGCGAAATCTGTATTTTCTAACATGTACCACTGTCCATGGAGAATTATGTGTTGGAGTTGATAGTTCTAAAAGTTTGGATGCTACCATGCATTGGCATATAAGATTAGGTCATACTTCGGATAAGAACTTAAATTTGCTTTGTAAGAAGAAAAAGACTAAAGGAGAAATCCTCAACAAGTTGAACTTTTGCAATGTATTGGCAAAGAAAACCAGAGTTTCTTTTGGTGATGGCATGCATACTTCTAAGAGGGTACTTGATTACGTGCATTCAGAAGTTTGAAGGCCATACTCTACAGCTTCTATTGGTGGAGCTTATTATTTTGTTTAATTCATTGATGACTACTCGCGCAAGGTTTGGGTATATGTAATGAAAGCTAAGTCGGAAGTATTTGAGAAGTTTAAGGTTTGGTTAGCTCTTGTTGAAAACCAAGCCAAAAAGAAATTAAAGATTCTTATGTCCGATAATAGTGGAGAATATGTCTCTAAAGAGTACCTTGACTACTGCAAACAATATGGTATTAGAAGATATTTTACTACACCTGGTGATCCGCAATCAAATGGGGTTGATGAGAGGATGATTATGACTCTACTTGAGAAGGCATGTTGATTCATATTGACTACGGATGTCAAGGGTTTTTGGGCTGAAGCTATTTCGACTGCAGAACATATTATTAATTGGATTTTGTGCTTAGCCATTGGTGGGAAGATTCTAGAGGAGTTACGGTGAGGTAAAAACACTTCATTAGGTTATTTTCATATATTTGGGTGTCTAGTTTATGTTCACAATAAAGAACATGATAAGTTGGAGCCTAGGGCCTCCAAATTATTTTTCTTGGTTATATAGATGGTATAAAAGGATATAAAATTTAGAATCCAATTATGAAGAAAGTTATACATTCCAGACATGTGAATTTTGATGAGTCAGCAATGTTTAAACCCTTGAAAGGTTTATCATAGGTTTCAGACTAAACTGATTAGAAGCCTGAAAAGACCGAGATCCCTAGTCTTCAAAGCAAAAGCAGAGCTATTACTATTGAAATAGTGACACAGCAGTTACAGCACATGGTAGTCCACATATTTCGTCCAGTAGGGATGGTGATGGTCATAAAGCTAAAGAGGATTTGACTTAAGGTGGAGCTGAAGGAGAGTCAGGCGATATAGCCATTTAGGCTAGTAAGAGACCGAAGAGAGCTCCAATTTGATATGGAGATTGGCAGTATGCAAACTTTAGCCGTGATGATTAGTTTGAATATGCTTTACATGTAATTCATGATGAACCATTAGGCCTTGAAGAAGCCACGAAGTCGAGTGATAACTCGAAGTGGAATTGCGTTATGGAAGAGGAGATACAGTCTTTGTAGAAGAACAAGTCTTGGGATTTGGTACAACTATCTCAAGGAAGCCGAGCCATACATTGCATGTGGGTGTTCAAGGTGAAAGATGATGGTAGATACAAGGAAAGATTAGTAACCAAAAGTTTTTCACAAAGAAAGGGGCTGGAGTATGATGAAATATTTGTTCTAGTTGTTAGACAAACTTCAATTCGAATCCTACTTGCAATATTTGGTGCTGACGATTTTGGGTTAGAACAACTTGATATGAAGACCGCTTTCGTGCATAGTGATTTGGCGGAGACCATTTACACGAAGCATCCAGAAGGATTTATTGTAGATGGAAGGTCAGATTGGGTATGCAGGTTGAAGAAATCTTTTTATGGTCTAAAATAGTCGCCTAGACAATGGCACAAAAGGTTTGATTCTTTTATGGTTTCACATGATTTCAATCATAGTACTAAAGATGCCTCTGTTTATTTCAAGCATTTAAAGAATAATAATTGGGTGTATTTGCTTTTGTATGTGGATGATATGTTGATTGCTTCCAAGGACAAAGATGAAATCGGTGAGTTGAAATTGAAATTAAAAGCAGAATTCGATATGAAAAATCATGTCGAAGAAAAGAAATTTTTGGGGATTGAAATCCAAAGAGATAGAAAGCTTGGACTTTTACTCAAAAGGAATATATTCAAAAGGTGCTTTCTCGGTTCAGCATGGATGGAGCAAAGGCTATCAGTACACCCATGCCTTTGCAAATACAGCTTTGTAACTAGGGCTCTCCGATCTCAGAAAAGGACAAAACCTATATGAAAATGGTGTCTTATGCAAGTGTAGTAGGTAGCTTGATGTATGCTATGGTGTGCACTAGACCTAACATTGCTCAGGCTTTTGGATTAGTTAGTAGATATATGGAAAATCCGGGAAAATCACGTTAGGAAGCAGTAAAGTATATGTAACAACCCACATTCTACGCATCGGAGCATCGCAGAATATTTATTTCTTTCCCATATGAAGTCATATGGTCATGTAACTTTGGGAAACAACCATTAGAGTCATTTCTTATGTTCTTGATTTTTGTCGATTTTTAAATGACCGTTTTGCCCCTAGCTGATCTTGTTTTGGCAATAACTTTTGACTGGAAAGGAATTTTGACCTGAAACCACTTCCATTAGATTCGTTTGATGGTTTACCTTACCGTAGAGTGGTCATAATAGCCAAACGGACTCACCGTTTGGGAGATATGGCTGAAGTAAGGTTTGGAAGGTGAAAAACTGCTTAACCGGGCCAAATAAGGTGATTAGTGAATGGGCCCATAACCCATTTCGGGATTAGGGTTATGGGGAGGCTGAAAAGAGTTAGAGATTCATTCCATTTCAGTTTTCTAGCCTCCACTTACCTCTTAGGAACACTAAAAATGGCCTCCGACCTCTAAATCACCTCCATATCACCTTCTAATCAAGGATTAAGCTTAGCAACATCAGATCAAGGGAGAATTTCACCAAATCAACGTTAGAGCTACTGTTTAGCATTGGGATTCACACCAATTCAGAGATTTATTTCAGATCTAAGTTTTATTTGTGGCTAAGGTGAGTGATTTGCATAGTTCCTCACTAATTATAGCTAATTAAGGGTAATTAGTGTTAATTAGCGAATTTAAACATGATAAAATTCTGGAAAAATATTTATAAAATTTGAAATGATGTTTTAGACCTCTGATATGAATTTGGGTTAATTTGGTTAAGTTTTGCTAATCATATCATTAGTTTCACCTAAACATGTTTAAGGGAAAATATGGGGTTTTGGCTATGTTTGATCAATTTTAACCTATCATATTGTTGTTTTGGTGTTTATGGTTGATTCTACATGTTGCTATGACTGTATGGTATGCTTTGTGATTGATTAGAATAGTTGGAATGGTCGAAAACGCCGTCGAGTAGCGTAAATTCCTTGCTGGAAAAAGTGCAGGAAGACATTCGAACCGGATCGGATCGGTTAGGAGGACAAGATCTGAACCCCCACTCGAATTCAGAAGCTCCGATCCACTCTTACGCTCCACACCCCGATCCGAACAGAGGAGGACAACAAGGACTGGGGAAGCTTCTATCCACTTGCATTTCTCGTGGCATACCACATCCGATCTGACCCGCATTGTCACCTCCAAACCGAACTGACGCGTGGTGAATGGAATTGAAGAACCCGACCCGATCCCCTAGGGGCGACGTCTTCCGATCCGAACCGACATATTGGGAGGGAGCTCGAAGTATCCGACCCGATCCAGTGAAGGGAAGCATTCAGATCCGAACCGAACTAGTGATTAGGGGAAGATCCGAACCGATCCGGTGATGACCAATAACCCGAGATGCAAAGGTAGTCCAAATCGAAGTTAGAGCTCAGGATCCAGTTAGGAACTAATGAATTCACTTCATGGTTGAACTTTGTTGCGGGACGTGTGCTAAGGAGTTATCGGCATTCATAACTTCGATTCACCACTGAAAATGGATGATGGGCTACTTATCAGTGCAGTAGAGTCGCTATGACTCGAGGGGCAAGGTGATGGTAGCAAGACTACGTTATCAGTGTAGTAGAGTCATTATGACTCGAGGGGCAAAGTGATGCGTAGTAAGACTATGAGCCAGTGCAGTGGGGTCATTGTGACTCCATGGGGCAGAGTGGACATAGTAAAGGTGTAACAACCCGTATTTTCAATAACCTGTAATAACATAAATCGAGGCAGAATTTAATTCTAAAATGGGAATCAAGGGAAACGGGTTATGCCATTGTGTTCGTCTCGGAAAAATACGCGAAATAGAGTCCGAGTTTTCGAAAATCGGAGTCCGTATGACCAAGATATGGCCTCGCGAAGTTTCACGAAAAATCCCAAATTAAAGTATACTTAATTAAGTGAAATGGGTTGTGTAGATATATATATATATATATATATTGATATATATATATATATAATTGAAAATTTAATAAATAAATATGCAAAAATGCTCAAAACAGCGAATTGGGAGAGGGGAATAACCGAACCGGCCGATTTTTGAAGTCGACCCGAGCTCGCTGGGTCGACTAGGGGTTAATCCAGGGTGTTTGGCTGTCAACCCGTGGGCCGATTCGCTCAAGTGCAGATTTTGCATTTGAATGGTTCTCATGGTCCATCTTTAATCTAAAGGCCCTAGATGGTTCCTACACTTGACTTCTTCCCCAAGACATGCTTTGATGGCTTGGATTGAATCTAGGGTTAATCCTATGGCCTAAAACACTTGCCTAATCTATAAATAAGACCCTAACCTACCCTAATTCATTCATAATTAAACCTAGTGACTAAACTATGGCAAAATGCTAGCTCTCATGGCCTCCACTAATTTTATGAAGAGGGTTGCATACTAATCACTCTCTAATCAACTTCTAATCCCTTCTTAGCATCTTAATCTTCTTCATTTGGTGTTCAAAGTTGCTAGTTGTGAGTTTCTATCACTTTGATGATCTTTTGGTAAACTAATTAGATGAGATGTGATGAGATTTATGGTTTTGTATGTGGGTTAATGAGCTTTGAATCATATGATATGATGTTAGCATTAATCTTATGTTTATGCATGTTGAGTATGTAAGCTTATGCAAGTTTAATATGATGTATGTTATGTTTGCATGATGCTAAATATGCAAGTTGTGGGCTATGTAATCATATGCATGTTATGCAAGTTCATGGTAATATGCTATGCAAGTTACATGTTTGTTAATATGCAAGTTACATGTTTGTTAATATGCAAGTTACATGTATGTAAATATGCAAGTTACATGTTTGTTAATATGCAAGTTACATGTTTGTTAATATGCAAGTTACATGTATGTAAATATGCAAGTTACATGTTTCTTTATATGCAAGTTACATGTTTGTTAATATGCGAGTTACATGTATGTAAATATGCAAGTTACATGTTTATTAATATGCAAGTTCATGATGACACATTATGCAAGTCTATAAGCTAATATGCAAGTTTGTTATGCAAAATGAATATGTAAGTTATGTGACATATTATATGCAAGTTATGTGACATGTTATGCAAGTTCATATGCAAGTTATGTGTTTGTTAATATGCAAGATGGCACCTTTGAAACATGTTCATTCATATGCAAGTTGACACCTTTTATATGTGTTATATCATGAACGAAATTACGTGGGAACGATGGGGTAATTAAATGCATAAGTTAATAAGATTGTGTGAAATTAATATAATTATGCATAACACAAAATAAATAAACATAGTATGGGAATTTGCCTATTTGGTTAGGTGTACCCATACTATGTGTTGGGAATTTACCTATTGAGTTAGGTCTACCCCATGGGAATTTACCTATTAAGTTAGGTCTACCCATGTTAAGAAAACTTGATTAATTAGGGATAATTAATATAAAATTATGAGGGTGATTAATTAGGTGTAATTAATTGACTAAGACACGAGGTTGGACTCAGTTGTAGCGTAAAACTGCCCGGACCCAACCGGCTTAACCAGTTGCTACAAATGTTAGCCCAATGTGAGAGGTCTTAGGCACAAACTAAATACGTAATTAATGTAAAGACACGAGGTTAGACTCTGTTATGACATAAGGCTGCCCGGACCCAACCGGCTTAACCAGCGGTCATAAAAGACAGTCTAATGTGAGAGGTCTTTACAAAGGTTACGTTCTTAATTAATTAATTAAGAAACACTTAACCACATTAGCATGTAGAGGGACATGAGGGGTTAAGTGGGTGCCTCGGGTGGCATGAGAAAATCTAGTGGTTGCCTTGGGTGGCAATAGAAAATACGATTAGAATACTTAACCAAAATAGAACATGTAATTAAAACATGATTAAAGGGTTAAGTGGGATATACTAGAAAAAGGGACAAGCTTAGGTGGGTAGCTTGTGGAGGCCCATTTCAACCAGTAACCCATACGTATCTTTGTGGGCTCGACCCATGTCGAGGACGGGACACGCATACTGGGCTTGACTGTAAGAGGCAAACGGGTTAGCGGTGGCAACGCAAGTCCAACGGGCTTCATATGCGTGAGTGGGCCCGGGCTGGTAGGTAAGCCGTTGTTGCATCGAGTAGATATAAGCCGTGCACCTTTAGTTTCATCAGGTTGCCACATTGGGGAATGATACATCCCACGGTGGGGCCAGCACGGGTATCTACGTTAGGGAGCCGATCGAATGGGAAGTAGTGTGTACACCTAGTGGATTGTAGGGCCCCGTGGCGCCTACTTGGTCACCTAGGGGTACGCAGGTACTAATTAGTAAATTTTATAAGTCCTTGGGTGGGATCAACCTTTAAGTTAGGAACGACTGGTGTGGTGCAGTTTAGTAATTTACCTTAGGGAGGGTAGATGCGTCTTTATCCTTTATCTTCGTTTAGTTGACTGCTTAGGGTAGCCATTCATCCCTATATGTTACCGTATATCAGTTTATGTCTTCTCTGGTTACTTTAACGATTGTATTGTTAAAGTTATAGGACTCGCTCAGACTTATGTCTGACCCTGTTGTTTTTATCTTTTTCCCAACCCTCAGGTCCTACGGTGGATCCTAGCAGTAGTGGAGCTTGATCGGATTTCTGTTCCAGTCTTTAGGAGCTTGGATAGATGTAAAGCTCCAGTTATCCAGTTATCTTTTCTTTTGTTTGGCTATTGTATGAGAGTGGGATTATGTACTTCTTTATTTTGATGGATATTGTACTTGACCTTTATTGTGGTTTTATGATGTAACCAGACATGTTTTACTTCCGCTGTTATGAGATGATGTTTTAAAATTTCAAGTACTATTTATATCTGTCTTGTTGTAATTTTTCTGTTCTATATTCACTAAAATACTCCACCGATGCTATGGCATTCCCTTAGTGAGTGATCATAGCGGGAGTGGGGTGTTACACGTGGTATCAGAGCTTAAGGTTACCAGAACAGATAAATTTTTTGAGAAAAACTACTTTCTAAGAGTATTTTCGAAGAAAGTATTTTTAAAAGCATGTCTTCTAAGAGAAAAAGTTTTTGAAAAAGAAAAGCATAATCCCCAATAGCCATATCTTTATCTTCCGGAATCTCCTTTTTGAATCTTTCCTCTTTCGTTTCAGCATGGCTGAAGATCTTAACATCCCGGAGGGTTTAGTTATACCACTATGGTATAGGAGGTTGCAAGAGGCTAGGGCCGCGGCTGCGGGTCCGGCCAATGCTACTACACCAGAGACAACCGCTCCTCCTCCTCAGCCTAGAGTGGATAATTTTGCTAAGGTTTGCAAGGAGTTCAAGGCTATAGGAGGAAAACCTTTTCTTGGTTCAGAGACTTTCGTAGAGGCTAGAGATTGGCTTAAGGAAGTGGAAGAGTTGCTAGATATCTTTGAAGTGGAAGAGGGAAAGAAAGTCAAGTTGGCGGCTTGGTTAATGAAGGGAGAGGCCTCATTCTGGTGGGAGGTCACTAATGGAGAACGCCCTGTTGACTCTTGGGCAGATTTTAAGCAAAGGTTTGGGGCTAAGTTTCTCTCAAGGGCGGAAGAGAATCTGTTTATGGAGAAGTTCTTGAATTTGAAGCAAGGGAATCTCACGGTGAAAGAATATGTCAACAAATTCAATCAATTAGCAAGGTTTGGCATAGAGTTGGTGAATACACCGGAGAAGAAGGCTTTGAGGTTCGTTAGAGGCTTGAACGAACCATTGCAAGGAATAGCTATGACTCACATTCCTATGGGGGCCACTTTTGAGAAGCTTGTCTACATGGCACTTATGCATGAGGATGATAAGAATTCTAAGGCACCAGAGAAAAAGGGGGATCAGAAGAAACCGCAACAACAACAAGGCAAGGGTGGAAAAGGCAATGGTGACAAGAAGAAGACAAAGAAGAAGTGCTTCAATTGTGGAACACCAGGACACCTCAGTAAGGATTGTCGCAAAAAGAAGAAGACCGGTTGCTTTCATTGTGGTGAAGCAGGGCATCTTGTGAAAAACTGCCCAAAGAAGGGGCAGAAGACGGGGTCTACCTCAGGAGGCCAGGTGCAAGCTCTTATAGCACCACCTCAGTCAGGGGGGCAAGTTCAGATTCTCTCAGTTCCACCGATTCAGCAGAGAGGTAGAACTATTTCCGTTGAAAGTCTGGTTTTTCTGTTTGATCATCCAGTTCGTACTTTGTTTGACTCTGGCGCATCGCATTCTTTTATCTCATCATCGTTAGTTGAGTCACTGCACTTAGACACCAGTCTAGTTGATGATCCCTTGGTTGTCTCAAACCCAATTGGGGGCTCCATATATCTGTCTATGATATGTTTGGGTTTGAAGATTTCTATACTTAGCGTTGAGTTTAGATGTGATGCTTTTGTATTGGGCTTCACGGGCTATGGGTTGATCTTGGGCATGGACTGGTTATCCAGTAATGGTGCCGTTCTTGATTGCGAAAGGAGAGTTGTCAGGCTCATGACCCGCTTGGGTAACACTCTCGAGATCTCTTGCAATCCCATGGAATCTGTTTTGCTAAGTTATCTTGAATCGCTCGATGCTTCGGTCGAAAGTTTGTGTTCTGTCAGAGTAGTCCGGGAATATCCGGATGTGTTTGAAGAAGTAAAGGGTTTGCCTCCGAAGCGGGAGATAGATTTCCGAATTTATTTGGTGGATAATGCCAAACCAGTGTCTTTGCCAGTACGCCACATGGCTCCTCGTGAGAGAAGAGAACTTCATAAGCAAGTAGGGGAGTTGCTTGAGAAGGGGTTCATAAGGCGAAGTATATCGGAGTGGGGAGCTCCAGTAGTGTTTGCCACGAAGGCGGATGGGTCCCTCAGACTTTGTGTGGATTATAGGGAACTTAATAAGCTCACGAAGAAGAATAGACACCCATTACCGAGGATAGATGATCTCTTTGATCAGTTGGTTGGCGCGTCAGTATTTTCGCAGATGGACTTAGCTACAGGGTTTCATCAGTTAAGAGTGGCGGAGGACAGTATAGAGAAGACTGCTTTCCGGACTCCGGATGGTTTTTATGAGTGGCTAGTGATGCCATTTGGGTTGACAAACGCCCCCGCATACTTTGTTGATCTCATGAGTAGAGTGTTCAGAGAGTATCTGAATAAGTTTGTAGTAGTTTTTGTGGATGACATCTTGGTCTTTTCCAAGAATGAAGAAGAGCATGCCTTACATCTCAAGGAAGTGTTGGAGACTCTTCGAGCGCATAGTCTTAAAGCTAAATTCTCTAAATGCCATTTTTGGAGAAGAGAAGTGCGATTCTTAGGGCATGTGGTCTCTAAGGAAGGGATAGCTGTGGATCCCGCAAAGATAGTATCTATCCAGGATTGGAAAGTTCCTAGAAATGCTACCGAGGTAAGAAGTTTCTTGGGGTTGGCAGGATATTATAGGAAGTTCATCAAAGACTTCGCGAAGATATCAGCCCCATTAACCCGCTTGACGAAAAAGAATCTGGTTTTCTCGTGGGATGTAGATTGTGATGATGCTTTCCGACGGTTAAAGAGAGCTTTGACCACCGCTCCAGTTTTAGTGCTCCCGGATGGGAGTAAGCCGTTTGTTGTTTATACCGATGCTTGTGGAACAGGATTAGGCGCAGTCTTGATGCAGGAGGGAAGGGTAATAGCCTATGGAGGGAGACAATTGAGAGTGCATGAGAAGAATTACCCTACCCATGATCTAGAGTTGGCCGCGATTGTTTTCGCACTTAAGTCTTGGCGCCATTATCTTCTTGGTGAGAGATTCGAGTTGTTCACCGACCATAAATCATTGAAGTACTTATTCTCTCAGAAGGATTTAAACTTAAGACAGCAAAGGTGGATGGAGTTCTTAGCATCCTATGATTTCGAGATAGCGTATACCCCTGGTAAGGGTAACGTGGTGGCAGACGCCTTAAGTAGAAAAAGGCTATCTTTGAGTCCATTGTTCGTGGAACGACGAAGCTTGGAGTTTCTTTCTTTGTTTGACTTCAGACCTTCTGTTGATTTTGTACCTGGTTTGTTGGCATCCTTGGAGGTTAGACCTACTCTTTTGAGACGGATTGGCGAGGCTCAGCGAGACGACCCACAGTTGGTTGTGTTGGTAGAGAAGCTTATAAGAGGGGAGTCGTCCAGCCATTTGGGTAGATACACCATAGATGATAAGGGATGGTTGCATAGAGACGGTAGACTTTGTGTACCGCAAGATGAGGGTTTGAAGAAGGCTATTTTGGATGATGCACATCGTTCAAGAATGACTATTCATCCCGGTGGAGACAAAATGTACCAAGACATGAAGAGAGTTTTCTTCTGGGCCGGTATGAAGAAAGATGTGGCCGAGTATGTGGCTAGATGCTTAGTGTGCCAACAAGTTAAAGTGGAGCAAAGGAAACCCGGTGGGTTGCTACACCCATTGGAAGTTCCACAGTGGAAGTGGGATAGTGTCTCGATGGATTTCATCGACGGGTTACCGAGATCGAGGAAGGGCAATACGGGAATTTGGGTTGTGGTAGACAGACTTACAAAGAGTGCCCATTTTATACCCGTAAAGAGTAAGAGGACCGCTCCATGGCTTGCTTCAGTCTATGTTAGAGAGATTGTTAGATTGCATGGCGTACCATCCAGCATTGTGAGTGATCGAGATCCTATTTTCACTAGTGAGTTTTGGAGAAGTTTGCAAGAGGCGGTAGGGACTCAGTTGTGTTTGAGCACCGCATACCATCCTCAGACGGACGGTCAGACCGAGAGGGTGAACCGTATCTTAGAAGATCTTTTGAGGCTTTGTATCTTGGATTTTGGAGGTACATGGGAAGAACATCTTCCTTTGGTGGAGTTCGCATATAATAACAGCTTTCAGTCCAGTATTGGTATGGCTCCTTTCGAAGCTCTTTATGGAAGGCCTTGTCGATCTCCTACATGTTGGTGGGAATCTACGGATAAGATCTTGCTTGGGCCGGATATGGTTAGAGAGACTTCAGAGAAGATTGATTTAATTCGAAAAAGGATGAAAGCAGCGCAAGATAGACAGAAATCTTATGCGGATCGGAGAAGGACGGATCTTGAGTTTGAGGTTGGGGACATGGTTTTTGTCAAAGTATCTCCATTGAGAAATGTTGTTCGCTTTGGGTCCGTAGGGAAGTTAGCACCGAGATTTGTTGGGCCGTTTCCTATTAAGGAAAGGATTGGACGGATGGCATATAGGGTGGAGTTGCCCGACAGACTTAGTGGTGTTCATGATGTATTCCATGTATCACATTTGAGGAAGTGCTTACATGAGACCGCGGAGGTGGTAGAGCCGAGCTTGCTTAGAGATGTAGAGGTAGAGCGTGATGCGACGATTCGACGAGCTCCTACTCGCATCCTTGGGTCAGAAACTAGGAAGTTGAGGAACAGAGAAGTTCAGCTAGTTAAAGTGCAATGGGGAGATGACGAAAGCAATGCTACTTGGGAGACGGAAGCAAAGATGCGTTCTTTGTATCCATTTCTTTTTGAGAGTATGTCTTTTAACTTCTCCTTTATTGCTTGTCTAGTACTTATCTTATCTTTAGTATATCCTCTCGCTAATACCTATGACCTTTAGATAGGGTAAAACCTATGGTTGAGACATGTGTTTGAAACATGTTATGGTTGATGGATGCATATGGATGCAATTGTTTGCTAGTGGTTGCTCGTGGATGCATATACACACACATTAGGCACTAGATCGGCTCAGTCACTTCATGTTGCATATTGCATAAATGGATGTGGTAGTTAGATTGATGGATGTATCATGGCTGTGTTATCATATGGATGATGCATTTTTGTGTATGGTTGTGCACGCATGTAGAAATTTGTATGTGTCAATAGGGTTTCGCATACATATTGGATGCATGGCACTATCATGGTTTGCATTAAGGAGGTTTACTGTATCAGTAACCGCCTGATTTTCGCATTAGGTAAGTACATATACACACACTTTTGCATATATCCATCCAGCATTTAGAATCTTGTAAGGACAATGATTGCTCGTGGATGATGCTTTGAGTAGATGGATGATTGGATGGTAGGATACGTTCTTCCTAACTTGAAGATTTCGGGGACGAAATCCTTTAAGGAGGGGAGAATGTAACAACCCGTATTTTCAATAACCTGTAATAACATAAATCGAGGCAGAATTTAATTCTAAAATGGGAATCAAGGGAAACGGGCTATGCCATTGTGTTCGTCTCGGAAAAATACGCGAAATAGAGTCCGAGTTTTCGAAAATCGGAGTCCGTATGACCAAGATATGGCCTCGCGAAGTTTCACGAAAATTCCCAAATTAAAGTATACTTAATTAAGTGAAATGGGTTGTGTAGATATATATATATATATATATATATATATTGATATATATATATATATATATATATAATTGAAAATTTAATAAATAAATATGCAAAAATGCTCAAAACAGCGAATTGGGAGAGGGGAATAACCGAACCGGCCGATTTTTGAAGTCGACCCGAGCCCGCTGGGTCGACTAGGGGTTAATCCAGGGTGTTTGGCTGTCAACCCGTGGGCCGATTCGCTCAAGTGCAGATTTTGCATTTGAATGGTTCTCATGGTCCATCTTTAATCTAAAGGCCCTAGATGGTTCCTACACTTGACTTCTTCCCCAAGACATGCTTTGATGGCTTGGATTGAATCTAGGGTTAATCCTATGGCCTAAAACACTTGCCTAATCTATAAATAAGACCCTAACCTACCCTAATTCATTCATAATTAAACCTAGTGACTAAACTATGGCAAAATGCTAGCTCTCATGGCCTCCACTAATTTTATGAAGAGGGTTGCATACTAATCACTCTCTAATCAACTTCTAATCCCTTCTTAGCATCTTAATCTTCTTCATTTGGTGTTCAAAGTTGCTAGTTGTGAGTTTCTATCACTTTGATGATCTTTTGGTAAACTAATTAGATGAGATGTGATGAGATTTATGGTTTTGTATGTGGGTTAATGAGCTTTGAATCATATGATATGATGTTAGCATTAATCTTATGTTTATGCATGTTGAGTATGTAAGCTTATGCAAGTTTAATATGATGTATGTTATGTTTGCATGATGCTAAATATGCAAGTTGTGGGCTATGTAATCATATGCATGTTATGCAAGTTCATGGTAATATGCTATGCAAGTTACATGTTTGTTAATATGCAAGTTACATGTTTGTTAATATGCAAGTTACATGTATGTAAATATGCAAGTTACATGTTTGTTAATATGCAAGTTACATGTTTGTTAATATGCAAGTTACATGTATGTAAATATGCAAGTTACATGTTTCTTTATATGCAAGTTACATGTTTGTTAATATGCGAGTTACATGTATGTAAATATGCAAGTTACATGTTTATTAATATGCAAGTTCATGATGACACATTATGCAAGTCTATAAGCTAATATGCAAGTTTGTTATGCAAAATGAATATGTAAGTTATGTGACATATTATATGCAAGTTATGTGACATGTTATGCAAGTTCATATGCAAGTTATGTGTTTGTTAATATGCAAGATGGCACCTTTGAAACATGTTCATTCATATGCAAGTTGACACCTTTTATATGTGTTATATCATGAACGAAATTACGTGGGAACGATGGGGTAATTAAATGCATAAGTTAATAAGATTGTGTGAAATTAATATAATTATGCATAACACAAAATAAATAAACATAGTATGGGAATTTGCCTATTTGGTTAGGTGTACCCATACTATGTGTTGGGAATTTACCTATTGAGTTAGGTCTACCCCATGGGAATTTACCTATTAAGTTAGGTCTACCCATGTTAAGAAAACTTGATTAATTAGGGATAATTAATATAAAATTATGAGGGTGATTAATTAGGTGTAATTAATTGACTAAGACACGAGGTTGGACTCAGTTGTAGCGTAAAACTGCCCGGACCCAACCGGCTTAACCAGTTGCTACAAATGTTAGCCCAATGTGAGAGGTCTTAGGCACAAACTAAATACGTAATTAATGTAAAGACACGAGGTTAGACTCTGTTATGACATAAGGCTGCCCGGACCCAACCGGCTTAACCAGCGGTCATAAAAGACAGTCTAATGTGAGAGGTCTTTACAAAGGTTACGTTCTTAATTAATTAATTAAGAAACACTTAACCACATTAGCATGTAGAGGGACATGAGGGGTTAAGTGGGTGCCTCGGGTGGCATGAGAAAATCTAGTGGTTGCCTTGGGTGGCAATAGAAAATACGATTAGAATACTTAACCAAAATAGAACATGTAATTAAAACATGATTAAAGGGTTAAGTGGGATATACTAGAAAAAGGGACAAGCTTAGGTGGGTAGCTTGTGGAGGCCCATTTCAACCAGTAACCCATACGTATCTTTGTGGGCTCGACCCATGTCGAGGACGGGACACGCATACTGGGCTTGACTGTAAGAGGCAAACGGGTTAGCGGTGGCAACGCAAGTCCAACGGGCTTCATATGCGTGAGTGGGCCCGGGCTGGTAGGTAAGCCGTTGTTGCATCGAGTAGATATAAGCCGTGCACCTTTAGTTTCATCAGGTTGCCACATTGGGGAATGATACATCCCACGGTGGGGCCAGCACGGGTATCTACGTTAGGGAGCCGATCGAATGGGAAGTAGTGTGTACACCTAGTGGATTGTAGGGCCCCGTGGCGCCTACTTGGTCACCTAGGGGTACGCAGGTACTAATTAGTAAATTTTATAAGTCCTTGGGTGGGATCAACCTTTAAGTTAGGAACGACTGGTGTGGTGCAGTTTAGTAATTTACCTTAGGGAGGGTAGATGCGTCTTTATCCTTTATCTTCGTTTAGTTGACTGCTTAGGGTAGCCATTCATCCCTATATGTTACCGTATATCAGTTTATGTCTTCTCTGGTTACTTTAACGATTGTATTGTTAAAGTTATAGGACTCGCTCAGACTTATGTCTGACCCTGTTGTTTTTATCTTTTTCCCAACCCTCAGGTCCTACGGTGGATCCTAGCAGTAGTGGAGCTTGATCGGATTTCTGTTCCAGTCTTTAGGAGCTTGGATAGATGTAAAGCTCCAGTTATCCAGTTATCTTTTCTTTCGTTTGGCTATTGTATGAGAGTGGGATTATGTACTTCTTTATTTTGATGGATATTGTACTTGACCTTTATTGTGGTTTTATGATGTAACCAGACATGTTTTACTTCCGCTGTTATGAGATGATGTTTTAAAATTTCAAGTACTATTTATATCTGTCTTGTTGTAATTTTTCTGTTCTATATTCACTAAAATACTCCACCGATGCTATGGCATTCCCTTAGTGAGTGATCATAGCGGGAGTGGGGTGTTACAAAAGGATTAGTAAGGCTATGAGCCAGTGCAGTGGGGTCATTGCGACTCCATGGGGGCGAAGTGGACATAGTGAAGGATTAGTGGCTATGTATCAGTCCAGTGAAGCCATTTATGACTTCATGGGGCAAAGTGATCATAGCAAAGTATGTTGGGTGATCGAAGTGGTGAATATCGTATGCTTTACGCACTGAGTGAGAGATGTGAGGATGGTTGTTATGCTTGATTGTTTGCCATCACTATGACATGCGCACCCCACCCCCGTTACCTTTACACCATTTGAAATGGCACCTTAGAGTGTTGTACAGTATGTAGTGCTAACTCTTTGGTTGCAGGTCCAGGTTCAGGTATGGTTTAGTCTACCTGTTATTGTTCTGTTTAGATGCTTATCGCTCATACTAGGCTTTATGTCTGACCCAGAGTTTTATGTCTCTTCTTATTACTCTGGGTGCTCACACGAGCAGACTAGAGACAGGTTAGCTGGTGATGCGCGAGTAGCTGATTCGGAGGCGAGCAGGAGGCTTCCACATATGATATATAGATATTCTCCCTGTGTCGTTGGTGGTCGCTACTTGGGAATTAGTAGCGTACCTCCCCTATCTTACTTTTTCTTTTTGAGACAGTTTGAAAAGTTGTAATAATGTTAACTTTGGATCATAAGCTGTACTTGGATTTTCCATTGCTATGTTAGTTGTTTTCAGCTTATGCACTGTCTCATCTGTTTTATGTCAAGTATGTTGTTATTATATTTTGTACCTTGCGTTGTGAGACATTCTACAGGTTCCTTGTTAATTCATTTCCTCCTTTCCTTTCCTTCTGACGACCGTCCCGTGTTAACTGGACATGTGTACAGCGCACTTTTGGAGTAAATGTCGGTTGGTGCGGGGCAGACCGTCACATTTGGTATCAGAGCTCTAGGTTGCGTAGTTAACCTAGGGAAAGTCACAAGGGAGAGATAGTACGTATATGAGAGAGCGTATTTATGATTACTTTGGTTTTCAAAAGCTATATGTATATATTATTAGTAGTATAAGAATGAAGTCGTACTGCACTAGCACCACTATGGGGTCGTTAATCGTTTCCTCTTTACAGATTGAACGATGAGCCGATACGCAAGAGGTGCTAGTAGAGGGACCAATAATGGGAATGCTCCTGACATGAGGACGATGTTCACTAACTTCATGAGGGAGATGCTTAGGGAAGTTCAAGGGGCAGTTCCCAATCCCAGAAATGGTGGTGGTCCAGTAGTGCATCCGCCTAGGGTCGATTTCGCCAAGTTGTGCAAGGATTACACTAACCTTGGTGGGAAGTCGTTCCATGGAACAAAGTCGGCCACAGATGTTCCGGATTGGTTGGATAGTTGTGATGGTATCTTCGACGACTTGGGTATCGAGGATGCGATGAAGAGAAGGCTAGCGTCTCGTCAGCTGCAAGGGCGAGCGATGAATTGGTGGAATGCTATTAGAACTGCTACTCCAGAAGATCAGGTTACTTGGGATCAGTTCAAGGCTCGCTTTTGCGAGAAGTTTATTCCAGCTGCCCAGAAGTCAGTGTTGTTTAAGAGATTCTTGGAACTCAAGCAGAATGGCAGGGCAGTCTCTGACTATATTGCTGAGTTCGACACTTTGTCGAAGTATGGGCTGTCTCTTATCGATACTCCTAAGAAGAAGAATGAGAAGTTCATTACTGGGTTGGATGGATACTTGGGGGAAAGTCTTATCAACCACATTGATGAGACTTTTGAATCGATTGTGGGGAAAGCTTTGAGATCATAGAGTCTTTACCCTAAGTCAAAGACTGAGGCTGCATCTGCAGAAGGGCTGAAACCGCAAGCGGGCGGTGGAGGCAAGAATAACTCTCAGAATAAGAGAAAACAGAACCAATCTAAGGATGGCCAGAAAAAACAAGAAAGATGTTGAGTGCTTCAGCTGTGGTAAGAAGGGCCATTATGCTAAAGAATGTCGGGCCAAGCCAGCGGATAGGAAGTGCTATAACTGTGGCCAAGTGGGACATCATAAGGATAAGTGTCCGCAACCCCTTAAGGAGAAGCAGATTGTGAAAGCATATGATATTGATGTTGTTCCTTCTTCGTCGAATGCCCCAACTGCGGCGGAGAAAGGAAAGAATGTTGTTATTCAAGGTATGCTTTCTATTTATGATGTACCAGTTCGAGTTTTGTTTGATACTGGGGCTTCCTGTTCCTTCATATCTAGTGACCTGGTGGATAGGTTGGGACTGGAACCCGAGATAGTTGATAGACCGTTGGTTTTGACGAACCCGATTGGTGGTTCGACTAACCTTAGTATGATTTGTCGAAATTTGGTCTTATCGATCATGGATGTATGTTTGTTTGTGATTGCTTTGTTTTGGGCTTTACTGCGTATGGCATTATATTGGGGGTCGATTGGCTCCAAAGATACGGGGTGGTGGTAGACTGTGAAGGCTTTTTGGTCACAGTTAGGGCGGATGATGGGCGGAGTGTAGTGTTTGGTAGTCTACCTAGTGATGGGGTAATGGCTAGTTTTATAAATTCCCTTGACATCCCGCATGATGAGTTGTCAGATGTGCCCGTGGTTGGCCAGTATCCGGACGTCTTCGAGGAGGTGACCGGGCTTCCACCACACCGAGAGATTGAGTTCCGTGTTGATTTAGTGAAAGATGCCAGACCTATAGTGATGCCACTTCGTCGTATGGCACCACGGGAGCAGCGAGAGCTCGCGGTGCAAGTCAGCAATCTTTTGAAGAAGGGATTTATTAGAAGAAGTGTCTCTGAGTGGGGAGCACCAGTTGAGTTTGCCACTAAGGCTGATGGTTCCCTTCGTTTGTGTGTGGACTATCGCGAGTTGAATAAGGTAACGAGGAAGAATAAGTATCCTCTACCACGGATAGATGATTTGTTTGATCAACTGGAAGGAGCAAGAGTGTTCTCCCAGTTGGACCTCGCGACAGGATTTCATCAGCTCCGAGTAGCGGATGAAAGTGTTCTGAAAACGACATTTAGGACGCCATCTGGATTCTATGAGTGGTTGGTCATGCCATTTAGGTTGACCAATGCACCAGCCTACTTTGTGGATCTTATTAATCGAGTATTTAGAGATCAGTTGAATAAGTTTGTTCTTGTGTTCGTAGACGATATCCTTGTTTACTCGAGGACAGAAGAGGAACACAAGGGACACTTGAGGATAGTGATGGAGGTGTTGAGGAAACACCAATTGATAGCGAAATTCTCTAAGTGTCACTTCTGGAGGAGGGAAGTGGGATTCTTGGGCCATGTTGTTTCAGAGAATGGTATTGCCGTGGACCCTGCAAAGGTGGCTACGGTACAGGATTGGCCTACGCCCAAGAATGCAACAGATGTAAGAAGTTTCTTGGGGTTAGCTGGATATTATCGTAAGTTTATCCAGGACTTCTCCAAGATAACAGCACCGTTGACTCAGTTGACTAAGAAGAATCAGGCCTTCGTCTGGGACGGAGTGTGTGAGAATGCATTCAAAAGTCTAAAAGAAAGGTTGACGCGTGCGCCAGTGTTAGTCATTCCTAAAGGGAATGAAGAGATAACGGTATACACGGATGCTTGTGGTACCGGACTAGGTGCTGTATTGATGCAAGGAGGTAGGGTTGTAGCTTATGCTAGTCAGCAACTAAAGCCACATGAGAAAAATTATCCTACCCATGATTTGGAACTGGCAGCGATTGTGTTCGCATTGAAGATGTGGAGACATTATCTCTTGGGTGAGAGATTTGAGTTGTTTACCGATCATAAATCGCTAAAATATCTCTTCTCCCAGAAGGATCTGAATCTCCGTCAGCAGAAATGGTTAGAGTTCTTGGCTTCATGTGATTTTGATATCGCATACACACCTGGGAAAGGTAATGCGGTAGCCGATGCCTTGAGTAGGAGGCATGCCAGTTTAGGGGCTATGTTCCTTGAATGGAAGCAACTGGAGTATATCGCAGGGTTTGATTTCAGACCAAAGTGCGAATTGGATCCAGAAATGCTAGCTAGTTTGGCGATCATACCCACTTTGATAGAGCGGATTGGTTCCAGCCAGAGGGACGATCCTAATCTATTGGAAATCATCTCCAAGTTAGAGATGAATATCGACGGTGAGGAGATGAATTTGTATGGGCTTGATCGAGATGGATGGCCTAGAAAGAATGGAAGACTAGTTGTACCCAACGTGAATGGTTTGAGGGATGAAGTGCTTAGAGAATGTCATCACTCAAAACTGACTATACATCCCGGTAGTAATAAGATGTATCGAGACATGAAACTGACTTACTACTGGGAAGGGATGAAAAGAGATGTTGGGAAGTTTATATCCAAATGCATGAATTGCCAGCTAGTTAAAGCCGAGCAAAAGAAGCCTAGTGGGTTGTTGCAACCATTAGAAATTCCCGAATGGAAATGGGAGCAAGTCTCGATGGATTTCATCGATGGTTTACCAAGGACTAGAACGGGACATGATAGCATTTGGGCAATTGTGGATCGATTGACTAAGAGTGCAAGATTTATTCCAATCAAATCGACCAGAACGACAGCTAAGTTGGCAGAATTGTATATGAAATGGGTAGTGAGATTTCATGGAGTACCTAAAAGCATTGTGAGTGACCGAGACCCGTTGTTCACTAGTGGGTTTGGGAAGAGCTTACAAGAGGCTCTAGGGTCAGAATTACGTCTCAGTACCGCATATCATCCTCAGACTGACGGTCATACGGAGAGGGTGAATCGTATATTGGAAGATCTCTTGAGAGCATGTATATTAGATTTTGGTGGATCATGGGATGACCATTTGCATCTAGTAGAGTTTGCATATAATAATAGCTACCAATCCAGTATCGGTATGGCTCCATATGAAGCTTTGTATGGAAGACCGTGCAACTCACCATCATGTTGGATAGAGACTGGCGAGAAGTTTATGCTTGGACCAGATGTGGTGAGGGAAACTTCAGATAAGATTAAGACCATTCAACAACGAATGAAGGCTGCCCAAGATAAGCAGAAGAGTTATGCCGATAAGAGGAGAAGAGACTTAAAATTCTCCATTGGTGACTTGGTGTTTATCAAGATTTCTCCGTTGAAAAGCATGATACGATTTGGCAGGAGAGGCAAATTGGCACCAAGATTTGTTGGCCCATTCCCAGTTCATGAACTAGTTGGGAATTTGGCATATAGAGTTGACTTACCAGAGAAGATGGCGGGAGTTCACAACGTATTTCATGCCTCCCAACTAAGGAAGTTCGTACACGACCCAGATATGACTATTTCACCTGATCAGTTGGAGGAATTCGAAGTAGAACCCGAGGTGGTTGAGAACCGCAAGCCGATCCGTATTGTCGAACACAATACGAAACAACTTCGAAGGAAGGCGGTGAAGCTAGTCAAGGTTCAGTGGGGCGAGGACGAGAATAACTGTACTTGGGAGACAGATGAGAGCATTAGGAAGACGTATCCAGAACTCTTTGCCTGGTAAGATTTTCTTTGCGATTTAGTTATTCCGCATGCTAGGATAGACTTGTTCTGCTTATTTTGCATGATCGATTGTTGCTTTATGATTGATAAGCATGTAGGACCCTTTGTGTGTTTTGGTTAGGGAATTTCGGGGGCGAAATTTCTTAAAGGGGGGGGGGGAGGGGAGAATGTAACAACCCGCATTTACGCATCAGAGGATCGTAGAATATTTATTTCTTTCCCATATGAAGTCGTATGGTCATGTAACTTTGGGAAACAGCCACTAGAGTCATTTCCTATGTTCATGATTTTTGTCGATTTTTAAATGACCATTTTACCCCTAACTGATCTTGTTTTGGCCATAACTTTTGACTGGAAAGGAATTTTGACCTGAAACCACTTCCATTAGATTCGTTTGATGGTTTACCTTTCCATAGAGTGGTCATAATAGCCAAACGGACTCACCGTTTGAGAGATATGGCTGAAGTAAGGTTTGGAAGGTGAAAAACTGCTTAACCGAGCCAAATAAGGTGATTAGTGAATGGGCTCATAACCCATTTTGGGATTAGGGTTATGGGGAGGCTGAAAAGAGTTAGAGATTCATTCCATTTCAGTTTTCTAGCCTCCACTTACCTCTTAGGAACCCTAAAAATGGGCTCCAACCTCTAAATCACCTCCAAATCACATTCTAATCAAGGATTAAGCTTAGCAACATCAAATCAAGGGAGAACTTCACCAAATCAATGTTAGAGCTGTTGTTTAGCATTGGGATTCGCACCAAATCAGAGATTTATGTCAGATCTAAGTTTTATTTGTGGCTAAGGTGAGTGATTTGCATAGTTCCTCACTAATTATGGCTAATTAAGGGTAATTAGTGTTAATTAGCGAATTTAAACATGATAAAATTCTGGAAAAATATTTATAAAATTCGAAGTGATATTTTAGACCTCTGATATGAATTTGGGTTAATTTGGTTAAGTTTTGATAATCATATCATTAGTTTCACCTAAACATGTTTAAGGGAAAATATGTAGTTTTGGCTATGTTTGATCCATTTTAACCTACCATATTCTGGTTTTGGTGTTTGTGGTTGATTCTACATATTGCTATGACTGTATGGTATGCTTTGTGATTGATTAGAATAGTTGGAATGGTCGAAAACGCCGTCGAGTGGCGTAAATTCCTAGCTGGAAAAAGTGCAGGAAGACATCCGAACCGGATCGGATCGGTTAGGAGGACCCGATCCGAACCCCCACTCGAATTCAGAAGCTCCGATCCACTCTTACGCTCCACACCCCGATCCGAACAGAGGAGGACAACAAGGACTGGGGAAGCTTCTATCCACTTGCATTTCTCGTGGCATACATCATCCGATCCGACCCGCATGGTCACCTCCGAACCGAACCAACGCGTGGTGAATGGAATTGAAGAACCCGACCCGATCCCCTAAGGGCGACGTCTTCCGATCCGAACCGACATATTGGGAGGGAGCTCGAAGTATCTGACCCAATCCAGTGAAGGGAAGCATTCCGATCCGAGCCGAACTAGTGATTAGGGGAAGATCCGAACCGATCTGGTGATGACCAATAACCCGAGATGCAAAGGTAGTCCAAATGGAAGTTAGAGCTCAGGATCCAGTTAGGAACAAATGAGTACACTTCATGGTTGGACTTTGCTGCGGGACGTGTGCTAAGGAGTTGTCGACATTCATAACTTCGATTCGCCACTGAAAATGGATGATGGGCTACTTATCAGTGCAGTAGAGTCACTATGACTCGAGGGACAAGGTGATGACAGCAAGACTACGTTATCAGTGCAGTAGAGTCATTATGACTCGAGGGGAAAAGTGATGCGTAGTAAGACTATGAGCCAGTGCAGTGGGGTCATTGTGACTCCATGGGGCAGAGTGGACATAGTAAAGGATTAGTAAGGCTATGAGCCAGTGTAGTGGGGTCCTTGCGACTCCATGGTGCAAAGTGGACATAGTGAAGGATCAGTGCTATGTATCAGTGCAGTGAAGCCATTTATAACTTCATGGGGCAAAGTGATTTTAGGAAAGCATGTTGGGTGATCGAAGTGGTGAATATCGTATGCTTTACGCACTGAGTGAGAGATGTGAGGATGGTTGTTATGCTTGATTGTTTGCCATCACTATGACATGCACACCCCCACCCCCGTTACCTTTACACCATTTGAAATGGCACCTTAGAGTGTTGTACAGTATGTAGTGCTAACTCTTTGGTTGCAGGTCCAAGTTCAGGTATGGTTTAGTCTACCTATTATTGTCCTGTTTAGATGCTTATCGCTCATACCAGGCTTTATGTCTGACCCAGAGTTTTATGTCTCTTCTTATTACTCTGGGTGCTCACACGAGCAGACTAGAGACATGTTAGCTGGTGATGCGCGAGTAGCTGATTTGGAGGCGAGCAGGAGGCTTCCACGTATGATATATAGATATTCTCTCTGTGTCGTTGGTGGTCGTTACTTGGGCATTAGTAGCGTACCTCCCCTATCTTACTTTTGCTTTTTGAGACAGTTTGAAAGTTGTAATAATGTTAACTTTGGATCATAAGCTGTACTTGGATTTTCCGCTGCTATGTTAGTTGTTTTCAGCTTATGCACTGTCTCACCTGTTTTATGTTAAGTATGTTGTAATTATATTTTGTACCATGCGCCGTGAGACATTCTACAGGTTCCTTGTTAGTTCATTTCCTCCTTTCCTTTCCTTCTGACGACCGTCCCGTGTTAACTGGACATGTGTACAACGCACTTTTGGAGTAAATGTCGGTTGGGGCGGGGCGGGCCGTCACAGTATATTTTTAGATATCTAAGAGGAACATCAGATTATGGGCTTGTTTTTTATGGTAGAAATAAAGATTTTAACTTGGTTGGGTTTTGCGATTCAAACTATGCCAGAGATAGAGATAGAAGGAAGTCAACCTCAGGCTATGTGTTCACTCTTGGAGAAACGACTATTAGTTAGACTGTAAGGTTGCAGTCTGTAGTTACTTTGTCTACTACAAAGGCAGCTAAGGAGGCACTTTATTTGAAGAAGTTTTTATGTGATTTGGGCTTCATACAAGATACTTGTTTGGTGAATTGTGATAGTCAGAGTGCAATTTATTTAGCTGAAAATCTGGCTTTTACTTCTAGAACAAAGCATATAGAGGTAAGAGAGTCTTTCTTTATCTCCATGAATAAGAAGAAGTTAGTTCATCTTCAAAAGATTCACACAAATGACAATGCAGCAGACATTTTGACGAATGCATTGCCTACTACTAAGTTTGAGCATTGCTCGAACTTGATTCACTTGATGAAGAGCTAGTGCCACATGGTAGTCCTTTGGGGAAGAGAGTGACTTGGTTGAAGTAAAGAGAAAATGTGGTATTCTTCTTGTATAAAGAGGTAGAAGTTGGTTGCACAATGTCTACCTAGTTTCTTGAATGTTTCCAATACTTTGTTGGTGGGTGGTGGCCTTGTCGGAGTTCAATAACAAAGTGCAAAGAGGGGTGGCTTTTGCAAAGCCTCATTTGAAAGC
Source organism: Allium sativum (assembly GCA_030737875.1). NCBI lineage: Eukaryota > Viridiplantae > Streptophyta > Magnoliopsida > Asparagales > Amaryllidaceae > Allium > Allium sativum. The sequence goes on from CM060921.1 coordinate 748,102,503, forward strand.
ATTCACGTTGGAATTTCTTGGTTGCAAGAGATATTGTATCAAAGTGGATATTATTGGAATTTTGGCGATATGATATTTCCAAAATTAATTAAATTTTGGAGATATTCGCGGTAATTCGGTTACCCGTTTTGTGCAAGAAAGAAATGAAAATGAATATTAAGGATGTAACAACCCGTATTTTGAATAACAAGTTATAACAGTAATCAAGGCAGAATTAAATGTTAAAATCTGAATCAAGGGAAATGGGCTGTGCCATTTGTTCGTCTCAGAAAAATACGCGAAATAGAGTCCGGGTTTTTGAAAATCGGAGTCCGTATGACCCAGTTATGGCCCGTCGAAGTTTTCAGAAAATCCAGAGTTTAAAAACAGTTCGAAAATCAAATCTGGAGCCAAACAGACTGGGCGGGAAAATTTCCCGCCCAGCCCCAAGTCGACTGGGGAGTCGACTTGGGAGTCGGCTTGCCCCAGTTGGTGTCGACTGCCCAGTCGACACCCCTGTCGACCTGGGTGGTCGGGCCAGGTTGGCCTAGTGCACCTGTTTTGGCTCCTGGGTCTTGTTTTGTTGGCTTGTGACGTGATTTGATGGCTCAGATCTGAATTAGGGTTAATCCTATGGCCTAAACTAACCTAAACTTCTATATAAGCACCATAAACCCTACCCTAAATAACCATAAATCAATCCTACAACTAGGTTATGCCAAAATGCTCCTTGATCATGGCCTCCATCTTCATAACATGGCCTCCATCTTCTTGCTCATGAGAGCTTGAGTGTTCTAAGCTAGTTCTAAAGTAAAAGAGCCATCTTTCTTCATCAAAGCAAGGATCTTCTACTTATTTCTCAAGGGTTTTGAGTGGAGCTTATCATTTGGAGATCTCTAGTGTTGCTACCAAGTCTCTATCTTGTTTTAATTGTGTTCTAGTCTCATTACCACGCTTTGTAAGCCCTATTCCACTCTTAGATTTAAACTATGAACTTAATATGACATGTAGTGACTTGAAATTGGGCTTAAGTGTAAACACACCTTAGATCTATCACTTTATGCATAGATCTATTCATGACTCTTTTGATCTATGACTATGGGACTTTCACCTTGACTTTTTGGGTAGAAAGCTATGATCTTTATTTGGGAATGTTGCATAATGCAACAAAGAAACCCTCATGACCTTGATGTTAACTTGCCATGATGCGACCTATATGCTAATCACAAGTTTATCACCCTATTTGCTAAGTTTAATGCCATACATGTGTAGATTGGAATTGGACCCAAGTGCAATATTTGCCTTGAACCTATCATTGTATGCATAGATCTATTCATGTCTCTCTTGATCTATGATTGTGGATCTATCATGAACCTAGTACCGTTCATGCTGACTTTTGGAAAAAATGCTATGAAATGGATTATGGCTTTTGCATGTTAACAAACCTTAATCCCTCATGTCCCTTAACATGCATATGATAACGTTGAACCTATTTGCTATGCACAAGTTAGGATTGTCACCCTTTATACTATTGTCATGTTTGAGTCCAAATCACCTTTATGCTATCATACATGTTTTGAGGCCAATATGCTATAAGCAAGTTATGATGAACACCTTTGCCTCAAATATCACCATGTTTAAACTTGTGATAGACTTTGCCACCTTATGCCCACCTTGTCATATTGTTATGTTCCCTCTTTGATCTATTTGTATTGATGCGAATTTACGTGCGATGGGAATACGTTACGGGTAGTTAGGCAAACTTAAATGACATGAAACATGACTTGAAAATATGACATGTGATTATGCTTGAAAACATGAATGTGGACATGACATGTAGAAAACATGAAAGTGGCCAACTCGAGTTTGGGTTGAGTTTGTAGCATAAATCTACCCGGAACCGACCGGCTTAACTAGTAGCTACAAACAATAGAACCCAATGTGAGTAGTTGGTCATATCGCACTTAAAACCCGAGGTTAGACTAGGTTGTGGTGTAAAGCTACCCGGACCCGCCCGGCTTAACTAGTAACCACAACAAAGTCTAATGTGAGAGGTTGGGGTGCATTAAATTAATTAATGCCACATGGTAGTGTTAAGTCATGGACCACCTGAATACTTAATCAATTGAACACGATGGATTGTTGGGGTTAAGTCATGAACCACTTGGGTATACTTAACCAACTCAATACATGGTTTGGATAGGTTTAACCGCACTTAACCCATTAGAAACCCTAGTTTGCGGGGCCCTTTTCAGCAGTAACCCACCAGGGAGTATCGGATACCCTAGGGACTAGGCTAGGGGTGGGGCACGATTACTGGGCTGATTGTAAGTGACCAAAAGGGACGACTAGGTAGGTGCGCCATTGTAGATTCCGGCGGACTATGGTCGTGCACATAGTCCGGGGATGAAAGACAGACATGGGCACCAGTAGGCTTGGACTGTGCGTGCTTGTTTTGTGTCAGTGGTTGGCACCCTAGGGCCCGGATACACCCTAGGGTGGACCTTGCACAGTCGACTACATCTCGCGGTTGGGCCGTATGACACCGACCCTTGACGAGTTAGGCTTATAGGGAGCCGATCGACTAGACCATGTAGTTGGACCTTGATTTAGGTCATCTCATGATGTTGGGCCAATTTTGGGCCGAGGGATCATTTCTTGTTTATACTTGACATGGATTATAATACTAGTACACTTGGTGCAACTTAACCTTGTATATGCGATGCCACACTTGATCTATCTTGTTAACTTTTTACCATGCCAGTTTAGTTATCATCCTCTGTTTCATCTCTGCTTTACATGTCCAGTTAACTTTATTAGTTTTTATACTAATAGTAGGTAGGACTTACCAGTCTTTATGACTGACCCGTTTTCCTTTCGCTTCTTTTCTTCCGTTCCCCCCCCCCCCCCAAGGTTCTCAGGGTGGGAACACTTGCACCTAGCTTGGATCTTTAGCTTGCTTTCTGGATAGCTCATGTACGGTTTGGACTTGAGCTCGCTATGGCTTTACCACGTCTACTTTGGGGATAGTTTACTTTATATTATTTCCAGTTTTTAGTTTATGTTTCTAGACTTGTAGTGGTTGGAAAATAATGACTTAGTACTTTTGATGTAAGTTGACTATGGTTTTGAAATAGTAGTTTTATCCGCTGCTTTACTTACTCTGTTTTACTTATATGTTCTATCTTGTGATATCTTTATGCATGTTTACCTTGACCAACACCCCTCTAAAGACAGTGTACTTGCTTAGAGTGACCCTGGCGGAGGTGGGGTGTTAAATTTGGTATCAGAGCGAGGTTTACGAGATGGAGCAAAAGTGTTTAAAGAAAAGTTTTTAAAAACTTACCTTTTGAAAAACTATTTTCAAAACCGATTATAAAGAAGTATTTTTCCAAGAAAGTCTAGTTTATTTTAAAAGGCTATTCCCCAAAAGCCATTAGCACTATCCTATGTTTCCTCATTCTCAATCTATCTTTTTCTTCATTTCAGCATGGCCGATAATTTTGCCATTCTGGAGGGCGTACCAGTACCTATTTGGTTTAGAAGGTACATGGAGGCAAGGGCAAATGAAGCCGGCCCCACGAACATTCCTCCTCCTCCCGCAGCTGAGGTTCCTCCTCCTCAGCATCCGCAAGCGGATTTCGCGAAGATTTGCAAGGACTTTAAGGCGATGGGTGGCAAGAATTTTGTTGGGACAAAGACTTTTGTTGAGGCAAGGAACGGTTGAAGGAAACTGAAGACCTCTTTGCTATCTTTGATGTAAAGGATCGTAGGAAGGTTCTATTGGCGGTATGGTTATTGAAAGACGAAGCTGCTTATTGGTGGGTAGTCACCACCACTACTAGGCCAGTTGAGACTTGGGATGAGTTTAGGGGAAGGTTTGGACTGAGGTTTCTGTCATCAGCAGAAGAGAACCTTCAGATGGAGAGGTTCCTATTACTGAAGCAAGGGGGCATGACCGTGAGAGAATACGTGAATAAGTTTATTCAACTTGCTCGGTTCGGTTTAGACTTGGTTAACACAGCTCAGAAGAAGGCCCTACACTTTGCTCGAGGATTGAACGAGCCATTGCACGGTTTGGCCATGTCTCATATACCCATGGGGGCGACCTTCGAGAGTTTGGTAAATATGACCCTTCTACAAGAAGAAGATAAGAGTGGCAAGAAGGAGATCAAGGCGAATGAGTCTCGAGGCAAGAAGGTAGATTTCAGGAAAGGAGGCAAGAACAACAACAGCAAGGACAACAAGTCAAGAGAAAGGAGGAAGTGCAACTTTTGTAGGATCACTGGACACATAGCTAAAGACTGTAGGAAGAAGAAGAGGAAGTTGGGCGAGTGCTTTCTCTATGGAGAATCTGGACATCTCAGCAAGGAGTGCCCCCTGAAGCAAGGGCAAACTCAGCGAGCAGGACCCTCTGGAAGGCAGTTGCAAGCTCTCCTCGCTCTTCCAGCTCTTGATCAAGGTAGTGTTTCTATAGAAAGTCTTGTTTACATTTCTGATTTTCCTGTTCGTACCTTATTCGATTCTGGCGCATCGCATAGTTTTTTTCCTTCTGATCTTGTTGAAAGTTTGCACCTAAGTACTAGTCTAGTTGAGGATCCCGTTAGTGTTTCAAATCCAATTGGGGTTCCGCCCATTTATCCATGATCAGTGTGGATTTGTAGATTTCTATCTTGAGTGTAGAATTCGCGTGTAATGCATATGTTCTCGGTCTTATGGGATACGTGTTGATTGTGAGCATAGGGTTGTGAGGCTCATGATTCGCCTTGGTAATACCCTAGAGATTTCTGGTAACCCTATGGGTCCCGTCATGTTGTGTTATCTAGAATCCCTCGACTCATCCATCGATAGTTTGCAATCTGTGAGGGTGGTCAGAGAATATCCTGATGTCTTTGATGAGTAAGATGTTTATCGTGTGCACCGATGCGTGTGGCACGGGATTAGGCACTGTCCTAATGCAAGAAGGGAAGGTGATATGTTTTTGGGGTAGACAACTTAAAGTGCATGAGGAGAACTATCCCACTCATGATTTGGAGTTGGCGGCGATTGTCTTTGCACTTAAATCGTGGCACCATTATCTTCTAGGATAAAGGTTTGAGTTATATACTGATCAAAAGTCGCTCAAGTACCTCTTCTCGCAGAAAGATTTGAATCTAAGGCAGTAGAGGTGGATGGAATTCTTGGCATCATATGACTTCGATATAGCTTATACCCCCGGCAAGGGTAATGTTGTGGCGGATGCGCTAAGCAGAAGAAGGTTGACTTTGAGTCCCTTGTTTGTTGAGATGAAGAGCCTAGAGTTCTTGGCAACCTTTGATTTTGCACCTGCTGTTGGGTCGATGACTGGTTCGTTAGCATCCCTCGAGCATAGACCTACACTTCTTGATCAAGTTGGGGGTTCACAAAAGGAAGACCCGCAGGTAGTCGAGATCATGGACAAGTTGATTCGGGGTGAGATGTCAAGTCACCTCGCTAGATATACTATTGATGACAAGGGATGGCTAAGGCGTGATTGAAGACTATGTGTCCCACGAATGGGAGACTTAGTAAATAAAGTTCTGGAGGAGGCGCATCACTCGAGGATGACCATACATCCCGGAGGGGATAAGATGTACCGGGATATGAAGCGCATTTTCTTTTGGGATTGGATGAAAAAGGATGTGGCAGAGTTTGTTTCTAGATGCATTGTTTGCCAACAAGTAAAGGCCGAGTCGAAGAAGCCCGGTGGGCTACTGCATCCATTGGAGGTTCCACTATGGAAGTAGGAAAGTATCTCTATGGATTTTGTGGATGGATTGCCGAGATCAAGGAAGGGGAATATTAGCATATTGGTCATAGTGGATAGACTCACAAAGAGCGCCCATTTTATTCCGGTGAAGAGCAAGAGGACCGCATCATGGCTAGCATCCGTTTATCTTCGAGAGATAGTGCGATTGCATGGAGTTCCTTCTAGCATAGTTAGCGACCGTGACCCAATCTTCACTATCCAATTTTGGAGTAGTTTGCAAGAAGCGATGGGTACGCGATTGAATCTAAGTACAGCCTATCACCCACAGACGGATGGCCAGACCGAAAGGGTGAATAGATACTAGAAGATCTGTTGAGGCTATGCATTCTTGACTTTGGTGGTACTTGGCAAGACCACCTTCCTCTAGTGGAGTTTGCTTATAATAACAGCTGTCAAGCAAGCATAGGAATGGCACCATTTGAAGCTTTATATGGAAGACCATGCAAGTCACTAACTTGTTGGTGGGAGACCACGGATAAGCTTATACTTGGGCCCAATATGATAAGGGACACACCCGAGAAGGTTGAGTTGATTCAAAGACGGATGAAAGCGGCCCAAGATAGACAGAAATCCTATGCAGACAAGCGAAGGACTGATTTGGAATTTGAAGTTGGAGATATGGTCTTTGTGAAAGTTTCTCCCTTGCGTAGTGTGGTTCGTTTTGGAGCAGTTGGGAAGCTGGCACTAAGGTTCGTCGGACCCTTCCCTATCATAGAGAGGATTGGGAAGATGGCTTATAAGGTGGAATTGCCCGAGAAGCTGGCCGGAGTGCACAATGTTTTTCATGACTCGCATCTCCGAAAGTGCCCACATGAGCCAGCCGTGGTGGTTGAGCCTAGCATTCTTGAAGACATGGAGGTAGAGAAAGAGGCAACCCTGAGGTGAGCTCCGATTCGTATCTTGGGAATGGAGATCAAGAATTTAAGGAATCGAGAAGTCAAGTTAGTAAACGTTCAGTGGAGTGAAGCCGAAGAGGACGCAACTTGGGAAACCGAGGAGAAGATGCGCGCGCTTCACTCATTTCTTTTTGAGGGTACATTCTCAATCTCTTTTCTTATAAGCTAGCATATCTATCTTTTGCTATCCATGTTTATCTGGTTACTTCGTTAATCCCGTCATGAGAACCTTAGGTAGAAACCCTTTGGATGAAACATGTATTTGAAACATGTTATGCTTGATGTTTGCAAGTGGTTGCAAGTGTTTGCAAGTGGATACTCGTGGATGCATGATACACATTAGGCACTAAGATCGGCTCATACACTTTCATATTGCATATGCATGAGTGCTTATACTTATTCATCGCTGAAACTTGTTATGCTATCACGTGGATGTTGCATATGGATGAATGTTATGTGCACTCATGTAGAGATTATGAATTATGTTAGGAATTTGCATACATATGGACTCATTTCACTAACATACTTTGCATTAAGGAGGTTTACTGAATCAGTAACCGCCTGATTTTCGCATTAGATAAGTACATATACACACATCTTTTGCATATGATCATACAACATTTAGAATCTTTTAAGGACAATGACTGCTCGTGGATGATGTTTTGAGTAGATGGATGATGGATGGTAGGATACGTTCTTCCTAACTTGAAGAATTCGGGGATGAAATCCTTTAAGATGGGGAGAATGTAACAACCCGTATTTTGAATAACATGTTATAACATCAATCAAGGCTGAATTAAATGTTAAAATCTGAATCAAGGGAAACGGGCTTTGCCATTGCGTTCTTCTCGGAAAAATACGCAAAATAGAGTCCGAATTTTTAAAAATCGGAGTCCGTATGACCTAGTTATAGCCCGTCGAAGTTTTCAGAAAATTTAGCGTTTAAAAACAGTTCGAAAATCAAATCTGGAGCCAAACAGACTGGGCGGGAAAAATTCCCGCCCAGCCCCAAGTCGACTGGGGAGTCGACTTGGGAGTCGACTTGCCCCAGTTGGTGTCGACTGCCCAGTCGACACCCCTGTCGACCTGGGTGGTCGGGCCAGTTTGGCCTGGTGCACCTGTTTTGGCTCCTGGGTCTTGTTTTGTTGGCTTGTGACGTGATTTGATGGCTCAGATCTGAATTAGGGTTAATCCTATGGCCTAAACTAACCTAAACTTCTATATAAGCACACTAAACCCTACCCTAAATCACCATAAATCAATCCTATAACTAGGTTATGCCAAAATGCTCCTTGATCATTGTCTCCATCTTCATAACATGGCCTCCATCTTCTTGCTCATGAGAGCTTGAGTGTTCTAAGCTAGTTCTAAAGTAAAAGAGCCATCTTTCTTCATCAAAGCAAGGATCTTCTACTTATTTCTCAATGGTTTTGAGTGGAGCTTATCATTTGGAGATCTCTAGTGTTGCTACCAAGTCTCTATCTTGTTTTAATTGTGTTTTAGTCTCATTACCACGCTTTGTAAGCCCTATTCTACTCTTAGATTTAAACTATGAACTTAATATGACATGTAGTGACTTGAAATTGGGCTTAAGTGTAATGTTTACCTTAGATCTATCACTTTATGCATAGATCTATTCATGACTCTTTTGATCTATGACTATGGGACTTTCACCTTGACTTTTTGGGTAGAAAGCTATGATCTTTATTTGGGAATGTTGAATAATGCAACATAGAAACCCTCATGACCTTGATGTTAACTTGCCATGATGCGACATATATGCTAATCACAAGTTTATCACCCTATTTGCTAAGTTTAATGCCATACATGTGTAGATTGGAATTGGACCTAAGTGCAATATTTGCCTTGAACCTATCATTGTATGCATAGATCTATTCATGTCTCTCTTGATCTATGATTATGGATCTATCATGAACCTAGTACCGTTCATGTTGACTTTTGGGAAAAATGCTATTAAATGGATTATGGCTTATGCATGTTAACAAACCTTAATCCCTCATGTCCCTCAATATGCATATGATAACGTTGAACCTATTTGCTATGCACAAGTTAGGATTGTCACCCTTTATACTATTGTCATGTTTGAGGCCAAATCACCTTTATGCTATCATACATGTTTTGAGGCCAATATGCTATAAGCAAGTTATGATGAACACCTTCGCCTCAAATATCACCATGTTTAAACTTGTGATAGACTTTTCCACCTTATGCCCACCTTGTCATATTGTTATGTTCCCTCTTTGATCTATTTGTATTGATGCGAATTTACGTGCGATGGGAATATGTTATGGGTAGTTAGGCAAACTTAAATGACATGAAACATGACTTGAAAATATGACATGTGATTATGCTTGAAAACATGAACGTGGACATGACATGTAGAAAACATGAAAGTGGCCAACTCGATGTTGGGTTGAGTTTGTAGTATAAATCTACCCGGAACCGACCGGCTTAACTAGTAGCTACAAACAATAGGACCCAATGTGAGTAGTTGGTCATATCGCACTTAAAACCCGGGGTTAGACTAGGTTGTGGTGTAAAGCTACCCGGACCCGCCCGGCTTAACTAGCAACCACAACAAAGTCTAATGTGAGAGGTTGGGGTGCATTAAGTTAATTAATGCCACATGGTAGGGTTAAGTCATGGACCACCTGAATACTTAACCAATTGAACACGATGGATTGTTGGGGTTAAGTCATGAACCACTTGGGTATACTTAACCAACTCGATACATGGTTTGGATAGGGTTAGCCACACTTAACCCATTAGAAACTCTAGTTTGCGGGGCCCTTTTCAGCAGTAACCCTCCAGGGAGTATCTGGATACCCTAGGGACTAGGCTAGGGGTGGGGCACGATTACTGGGCTGATTTTAAGTGACCAAAAGGGACGGCTAGGTAGGTGCGCCATTGTAGATTCCGGCGGACTATGGTCGTGCACATAGTCCGGGGATGAAAGACAGACATGGGCACCAGTAGGCTTGGACTGTGCGTGCTTGTTTTGTGTCAGTGGTTGGCACCGTAGGGCCCGGATACACCCTAGGGTGGACCTTGCACAGTCGACTACATCTCGCGGTTGGGCCATATGACACCGACCCTTGACGAGTTAGGCTTATAGGGAGCCGATCGACTAGACCATGTAGTTGGACCTTGATTTAGGTCATCTCATGATGTTGGGCCAATTTTGGGCCAAGGGATCATTTCTTGTTTATAATTTACATGGATTAGAATACTAGTACACTTGGTGCAACTTAACCTTGTATATGCGATGCCACACTTGATCTATCTTGTTAACTTTTCACCATGCCAATTTAGTTATCATCCTATGTTTCATCTCTGTTTTACATGTCCAGTTAACTTTATTAGTTTTTATACTAATAGTAGGTAGGACTTACCAGTCTTTGTGACTGACCCCTTTTCCTTTCGCTTCTTTTCTTCCGTTCCCCCCAGGTTCTCAGGGTGGGAACACTAGCACCTAGCTTGGATCTTTAGCTTGCTTTCTGGATAGCTCATGTACGGTTTGGACTTGAGCTCGCTATGGCTTTACCAAGTCTATTTTGGGGATAGTTTACTTTATGTTATTTCCAGTTTTTAGTTTATGTTTCTAGACTTGTAGTGGTTGGAAAATAATGACTTAGTACTTTTGATGTAAGTTGACTATGGTTTTGAAATAGTAGTTTTATCCGCTGCTTTACTTACTCTGTTTTACTTATATGTTCTATCTTGTGATATCTTTATGCATGTTTACCTTGACCAACACCCCTCCAAAGCCAGTGTACTTGCTTAGAGTGACCCTGGCGGAGGTGGGGTGTTACAAAGGAGATAGGGATACTGGAGATATTCGCTATTTATTCTGTTGTCATATTTCATGAAAGAAGAAACGGAAAGAAATTAAATTGGGAAAAGAATCGATTAATGGAGAAAAGAGAAAGTTATCAATCAATTATATGAAAATAAAATTAATGGGAATATTAGTCTTCCATGAATTGATTTATATACATAAATCAATTACTTCATCCCCGAATAATTTTTCCTCTATATAAAAGCCATAGAGAATATCATCAGATCATCTGTATTTCTTCATTTTTTTGTTCTGTCGTAAAACATTGTAAACTCTTGAATATTAATAAATTCTCTTTCCCATTAAAGTGGACGTACACTATCTCGCGATAGTGGAACAACTACTATAAATATTGTGTGTTCTCTATCACTACAAGAAAAAGTAGAATACACATCACGGTTTTAATATCGCTTGCAAATTCAGCCAATGTCAAAACATTTTTTAACAACGTTAATTTTAAAGTGATGTTGGTTTCTCAGACATCTATTTATTAAAGCACCAATGTCTTAAATACGCTTCAAAAAAAATCGCGCTGCTCGAATCTTTTCCCCCTCACCAATTTGTTTCCCTCCCTTAACTAAATTATTTCCTCATAGCCCTTAGTCAATTTTTTCACCAAACAAAAATTTAAAACAAAATACGAAAAACTCAACTCTCTCACTTTTCCCCCGACCAATCTCTCGAACCCTAATTGCTGAAGATGCTCTCTCTGCTCACACTCAAAGCCCTAATTTGTAATGCTGCTTTGTGAAGCTCAAAGCTCTGTTTATAGCTGAATCGATTAGGTGAAATCCTTAATTTGTGAAGCTCAAAGCTCAAATCTTTGTTTGTAAGTGGTAAGCTGCTCAAATCTATCTTCGTATAGCATTTTTTGTTCGTTGCTTTGGTTTGTAAGTGGTTAAGCTTGGTTTGATATTTCTAATTTATATCTGTTCTAAGTGGGTAAGCTTGAATTTGGTATTTCTATGTTGTTTTCTGTTTTCATTTTAAACATTTTCATTCCAACCTGTTGTATACCTGTGTAAAAGACCAAAAGACTTGCATGAATTTCATTATCCATCAATTACATTACTTATAGAGTAGAAATTTTATTTCTGTAGGCAATGTTGCTGCTTATAAATTGGCAAGATTACGCAAATCAAATGCTCTTTTGGTTGGTTGCCTTGTAAGTACTTGAAATGTCTTGTTTCCCTTTATACTTCTCCCCTTGTCCCTAAATAACTCTCACCCGTTGATTGTAGTGATTTGATCAATATATGGAGTCCGTTGAATCAAATCTGATAATAGTGATCTAAAAATCAATGGTTGTCAGAAAACAAGCAAATGTGGGTAGACAGTTTGGGGAGATAATGGATTTTAATTCCCTTGTAAATACATTATTTTAAACATATGTAATTTGATCACTCGTTATTTGACTCCTTAAGTTTTCTATGTAGATATTTTTTGTCCATTCATAGGTTCTTGTAAGTTTAGATTTATCACCAAAGAATCCAAAAATGTAAGTTCCTATTCAGTTCATGTGCTTTTTTTAGACTAGTTTCTTTCTTTACATTATTTTGTACAAAATTTTCTCTTTCATTTAGCGTGGAGGAGATATTTTTTTATGTTTTGTTGATTATGCAAATGTTGCTCAAGCTTCAACTGCTTTGGATGCTTTGAAAGGCGAGCAATTTTCTATTCTCATCGTTTATATGGCTAACACTTCATGTTCTTTTAAACGACCATATCAACACATATTAAACTCAATGTAAGCTCTCAACTATGCACGTATTCTACGTTCTAAATTGTTTTTGAGAAATTATTGAATTTGCGTTCGAACTGGGAAGAGATCGTGAATTTTTTTCTGGAGAATTCTGTTAATAAGATTGATCTCAAATGATTATAATTTGTTTGCTTGAATTAAATATTTCTTGTAGACTACCTATTTTTTCTAGAACATCTTCTATCGTCGATGATATTCTTTTTGGACAACCTTTGACTGTAGTCATGTTAGCTGTTATGCTAATCTTTAGATTGATGTCTGATTATGTTAAGGATTCTGATATGTACATAATATTTTTTGTGACTCTAAATTGGTTGTCGACATGGAGGACAGTGTGTTACCTATTTAGAGTTAGGAATGCATAACCTTTGGTTTTAATTATGAGACGCTATTTACTTACCATTGATGTCGACTTTTGCTATTCTTTACTATAAAATTGATTTTTAGTTGCACATTTCTTCAAGGACCTCTGACTTTCCTGTTTCTTTCACTTTTCCATGAAGGAACCGCAAGTAATTCAATGTTTTAGTTGCTTGCAACACAACAAAATGACTTTATTACAATGGTGGAAAACAGTTGTAAAAGAGCTTTTACAATGGTGGAGCCACCGTCGTCTATTAAGAAGTTGTAATAGACTAACATATTTTACAACTTTTTGCACCGTTGCGACACCGTTGTGAAATATATATTTTACAACAGTTTTCTACCATTGTAATAAACTTTATTACAACTGTTATGCACTGTTGTTATAATTTTTACAACTGCTGTGATATATTTTATTATAACTATTATTTTACAAGTGTAATATATCCACAAATTATATACATATTACTGATAAAAGAATTCATTTAAGAACATATTATCTACAAAACTTAAGATATCAAACAAACTTAAAGCATGAACCAAAACAATTTATTAATATTTTCAAACTCTTATCATTTTTTTTACATAATACGCTTACAAAACACAATACATAGAGTCCAACACTTCAACCGGGTACATAAGATCAGTGGCATCATTCGAAGATGGTTCTGACCGAATTTGATTAGCAGTAATATAAGAATTGTCCAAAGAGTTTATTCTTATTTGTAGTAGCATAAAACTAAATACAAGTCCAAAATGCAGATGGTAGGACAATATCCATAAAACATGGACTCCATCACGTGAAGACATGTTTGCAGCTATTTTTAATGCTCCTTGTCTATCCTGATTTATGACCAACTTCAAGAAACAATAATTTCAGCCTAAAGTAAGAAGCATCATGTCGCAAAGTGGTTATGATAACTAAACCGAACTCATCACCTTCTGACTATTGAAGTTGCTGTATTCTCGTACCCTCGAATCTTATATCTATCATAACATAACTGAAAACATTCAGCGCCTCTTCTTTGAATGCTATTATGTTTCATAGCTTGTGAACACATCCTTGTGGAATATTACCTTTCAATCAAAATCCTACGCACTTTAATGGAGTAATATTTTCCAAAGCACTACCGGGCAGACCACACATACCAGAGTTTTACCATGCCCCCTTAAGATCTTAATTTTAACCATTTGGTAGGGAATAAATGAGCGCACCTCTAAGAATTTCTTGAAATCCTTTATTAATGTCCAATCTGAGATAAAGGAGAAAACTAAATTTGCCAGTTCAATTAAAAATTGGTGTACAGAATATACATGGACCAACAAACCCAATTCTGGCTAAATTCAACTGAATAGAGATGCCACACTTCAAGAAAGTAAAGCAAGTTAGGACACCCATTTTTTGTGCATGCAACGCTGAATGTCCATTTTTCGGACATCCATAAACAGACGTCCAATGCTAGTAAACGAAAAATAGGATGATCAAGCCACGCAAGTCTAGAAAATGACATTTAAGTGGACACTGTGATTTCACGCTGAACCCATATATGTTTTGACTAGGTGAACTAAAAAAATTAAACTGAATAGATTTTGGTTTGAAAAAAAGGATCTTACCAAAATTCTATCAGCAACAACATGCTCCACACCAACAGCATGTCCATCATCTCCCAAATGTCTTTTTGTAGACTGAGACCAAATCCGACAAGCATGGGCGTTGGTAGCAATGGATGAAGGATATCGAGGATCAAACTTCAATCATTACACCCTTCCATGCAACTGTAAATAAAAGCATCATGACTAGTCGACTTTAAATAATACAACACTTACAACTTTAAGACCAAAACAATCAGCATCCGTAGTTTCTTATTTTTCCTTTTCCAAATAGGCAGAAACCGGACAAGAAGAATTATTCATCCCGATTGAAGATAAAAAAAAATTGTCCAAAAATGTCAATGACTGGTTGTCAACACATGTATTTAAACGCAAATCTAAGACCATGAGCTCGATCGACCGACTTGACCCCAATGAATGTATACTAGACTACTTATAATATGCCATAAAATCATTAGAGAGATATAGCTCTATTTACGGCAAGCCTAGCCCAATCGGCCAATCTCTTAATCAAATGGTCGTCTGACGATAAGCACTAGTTAAGGAAATCTCTCTTTGATTGAACAGTGGAGTCGCATTACTACCTAGTGTGTCCGCTAAATCTCCTTGTGCTCCTATTGCTTCCCTCGTCGCTCCATCATCCCTAATACGCACGCACAGAAAAAAAAAGTCAGTTTTGTTAGATAAATTCGTAAATGCAAAATAAAATGTAAAACTTACACACCTTGAGCAAATACATACTATCTAAGAACTGAAGTATGCGAGGAGCATAAAACACCAATAGCTGAGTCTTTGGTTAGCTCTTGAAGCCCTGAAAGATATCAGAATAAGCTTATATACTCCATGTCTTAACTGATTAGTGCAATCAATCAACTCATCGTCCTTTGCCTCAGGTTGAGAAGATAGCTCTGGAGCACTCTGAAGCATGGGCGTCGCATGCATCAAGTACTTCTATCGTGCAAATCCATGTATAACTTGGGTCTTACCAGATCCATGCGTAGATCTATCGTGCAACCCGCCTTCGAAATTAAAACCGAATTACTGATTTAATTTGCAAAGAGAAGGAAGAACCAGATGATGGAGAAGAAAAAGAATAGGCAGCGGGGATTTTTAAGATAATGAGACGATTTCTTGGTATGTGTGATTATGCTAAAAAGAGGAGGCTGATGGAAAATTAAAGGGTCTACGAGCCAAAATTTTAATTTTGGAGCCAAAATTTCGGTGTGGAGCCAAAATGAAATTCCCTTCCCAAGCGTTTGCCTTTTATTCGAAGTGTTATAGGTGGACTCCACCTCTTTGATCTATTTAAAAGCACGTGTCCAAATGATGCTTTAACGCCAGATCGCCAACTACCAATGTTATATTGATGATCACTCGAATTGTTGTTCGTAGTTAACATTTACTTGGAAATAGTTATAAGATAGTAATAAATAAATGTTTGCAATGGTGAAAATTAATTAGTTGTCATGGATTCTTATTACAAGTGCTAAAATTAACAGTAGATAAAAATATGTTCATTACAATTGGAAGAAAAACACATTTGTTAAAAATATATTTACTTATTAAGTGTTTAATAGTAATTATTTGGTATTAAAAATTAAATAGATTTGTTTGTTATTATGTGTTAAATGAATATTAACACCGGTTTTATAACTATTATTGGCTAACTATTTTCTTCTTAATTATTACTTATTATTTATTAATTACAAATTAAGTATTTCATCTTAACTGTCACTTACTATTTATTAATTAAAACTATTAATTATGAATTTTTTACTAGTTGTTATTAATAAATAATTATTAAAATTAATTAATAAATACCAAATATCACATCATGATTATTAACTTTTATTGTTAATTAACAATACTAGTATTGATTATGGTACGATTAATTAATAATTGTTTATTAATTAATTTATAAACTACTAATTTTAAACTACCATCTTGAATTATTAAATTCCAGTTATGACCAATTTATTTTAGAAAAATTTAAATTTAAAATTTTTAACAAAATATTAAATACTAAATAAATTTATTAATTTTAATTTAAAATTATTTGATATTAATTATCAAATAACCAATATAATTTATTAATTATTACCTTTTAAATATTGAATATAAATATCGACTACAATGATTAAATATTAAATAATACCTCTTGATTTTAACTAATAAATTTAATTATTTAGCGGTGTTATAAAATATTATTCGTTTTCACTAATTATTTAATATTGATAATATATATTTATTACAACTAGCCAAAAGGAGCAGTTGTAATAGGTGTCTATTACAACTAATGAAACTAAAAAGTTGTTAAAAAACTAATCTATTACAACTTCTTGAGGTAAACAGTTGTAAAAAAACCTCTATTACAACTGACATTTTCTAATAGTTGTAAAATTACAGTTGTAGTAGGATCTTTTTGTTGTAGTGTTGGTTTCCATGCTGGTGATCGTTTTTGGATTTGAGTGGTTATGATTAGCAGAACACCTCACCTGATCTAATAATTCATCTCTGGTAAACTTGTAGATTTGGTCCTTTTTCCATCATCTTTTTACTGCTTGCTTAAGTTCTATCGAATTCTCATGGAACCATGTATATTTCTTAACAACTCCTTTTATGTAACTAGGGCAGTTGACTTTATCTTTTAGTGGGAAAGATCTATCAGCAGTAGCTAAAAATGGAGCCAGTGTGGCTGATAGATTTTGAGATTTGGTGAGTGTTTGATTTTGTTAGTAGGATATATATTTTATTATGTCATTGGATATAAACTGGGCATATGGGTACATCAGCTGCTATTTTTAACCATTAGATAGATGCAAATTATGGTTTTTTTAAAGGTTATATATAATATGCAATCATGAAATATAACAACTTTCATAGTATAAATTTGTCAGTTGCTCGTAATATTTATTTATTAGACCATACTTTATTCTATATTTTTATAAAGAACTGGGTCTCTGCGATTTATTTATTAGATCAATGGTTGGAGTATGTACCAGATTAAGGTGGTTAGACATCAACATGTGTTCACTTATGAGAAACAATGGCTTACCTATTCAGTAAGCAGGTTTTTTATGTAATGGCCCGACATTTTCCTGGTCCTGATTATCGATACGAATGCCATATCAACTAACCAAACACCAGACATTACTGGATCATTAATTAGAAAGAAAGAAATATTAAAATAGAAGAAGATCAGAAATAACAACACATAATCTCACATCGCAGTGGAATAAAATAGAATATATAGAACAACTTTGGAATACAAAATTTTAACTGTATATACATATACATACCATTTTCAGAGTACAATACAACACAGTGGAATATAATACTAAATAACTAATGTTGAAGCCTCCTGCTCCAAGATCCTCCAAATATATCTGTAAATATCTGAACTACCTGACTGCCCGTACAAATTTGGGCATCCAAGAGTTTAGGGTAAAACAAAACAAAATAAATTCTGGGCCAGTCATGGGACTGGTGTGAGTAAACTCCAAACTCTTGGTTTAACTTTTAAAAATTTCTTTTCAAAAGAAAAGATAATCGTATGACCGATCCACACATAAACATGGATGGTTTTTACCTTACTATAGCCAAAAACATTTTGAAATCATTATTATTCTGATATTATAATAGTGTCTAAAACAAGTAAATATCAATCTAGCAGAACGCTTGCATCTCACACTCTACTTATATAGTATACAATCAAAACCAGGGCTCATATCGAAGCGACAGTGTATCTCTAAAGAGGAATAAACCGGGTTCAACAAGAACATCTTGCAACCCAGGCTAAACATGACCGGCCTTTCACTTCGCTTAAGAGTACCTAATGTATTGTCACCAATGGTTGGGATTAGCAACCGTTCCCGGAAGGGACAACATCGATAGATTTAAGAAGCAAAAGGAATTTCTCTAGATCAGGTGACAATACACCCTACTAGGTAGCTAACAACTTATCCATGCAACCTACCCGATTTTATACCATTTCCCGGTTGTGAGGCTTGAGGTTACAATTACTTGATAGCACCATCTCTTTGAATGTCACATTGTCAGATCCGTTAATCACTAATTGATTTGCACAAAGTTATTCAGGATATTATGCAAAGAGAATAAATTCTCCGCCACCAGATGTATATTTGTACAAACCAACATATGTGATCGCTGAAAATACTGTCGGACACTCGTCCATACACATTCATTCTGTGATTGAACGAAACCGAAGGCACAATTTCATTAATCCATCTTAGGCAATTTTTACCTAGGATTAATAGAAAAAGCCATTGCACTTTACTCCTTCAATTCGTCTTCATAAACCTGATTCGCAACGCTACTGCCAATACGGAGTGGTTCTCGGATAATAATTCAACCGATCTCTCCATATTGACAACGAAATTGGCAAATACTTCGATAGTCGGTCATTTAACTATTGAAGAAAAATAAACAAACATTCATCCCATAACATCAAACAATCACTGAGCCCCTTAATTAATATTTCATTAATTAAATTCCTTCTCCATTTCCTTATCGATATTCGTTAACACCATATTTTCAATAACCATCCTGCCCTCTATGCTATTTGGAAAACATTTTCATATATCGCATTCTTTTAATTCCTGTACTTAGAAAATATTTTCTATTTATACTTAGAATTCATTTCCAATTACTCCTGAAAGTCTATACTAGGATCGTATATGTGTCTAAATATTAGAAAGTACTAAGAGTATGTAATATTAAGCAATAAAGGTAAAGTAAAAGATAATCACACCAATATTTTATCCTGGTTCGAACCTCCCGTCCTACGTCTAGTCCCGAAGCTCCCCTTCGGCCTTTTCTTTATCCACAGAAAACTTCCCTCACTTCGCCTGGAGGAATAGGCTTACAATAAGAATATCTTTTGACAAGCTTGTGTTCTTAAAACACTGATTTTGACTGATTTATACAAATTTCTCCTATAGTCTCCTTGAGTAAATATGATTGTTGTAGAACTGAGAGAATATAGAAGGATTTTGGAATACATGAATAGAGAATTGTTAAGCAATGAAAGTAGAGATTTTCTCAGAAAATAAATTTTAGATCTAGAAGGTAGACTAGGTAATTTTAGATCTTGATCTTTGATGTATTTATAATAAATTAAGAGTTGATATCAAGTATTGTAATTTCTGAGCAAAGAGAAATCGAAACTCTTCATTTTGGAAGAGAGCAGCTTTTGGAAAAACTGTTTTAAGAGAAGATACAACAGTTTGAAAAGGTGCTTGTTTGTAGGGCGTTTATATCAGCTCAGACGTCTGTCTCTTATGGGACAGACGTCTGTACGTGTATTTTGAATTTTCAAAATATTTGTACAGACGTCTGTCAAGTACTGAGACAGACGTCTCTGTAAGATGGAAATGCAACCCGAGGCTTCAGATAGACGTCTGTCTTGAATGAGACAGACGTCTGTGCTGAGTTAGGAAGAAATCCTTATCTACAGTCAGACGTCCGTCTATTCAGAAGACAGACGTCTGTTTACGTCCAGACACACTGAATTCATATTTGATCAAGGAGACTTTACATTCAATATCATTATGAGAGAAATATACTAAGTATCCTTGCAGTCTTGATTCTTCCCTTCTGTATCTTTTCCTTGTATAGTTCCTGCATTAAACATATGATATATGTATATTATTTGTCGTCATCAAAACTTACAGTGTAACATTCTCCCCCTTTTTGATGATGACAAACATATACGTGTAAAGCTCCCCCTAAGTTGTTGATATCCTTTGTTCTCCCACTTTGGCATTATCAAAAAATATAGAAAGACAAATGGATAGCAAATAGAGCATAGAAGTCAACGTACAGAATTAAACAGAATTCGTAGTGCGCAAAAAGAAAATAAATTTAAAGTACAAGCCAAAATGCATACTAAAGAAAGACTAATAAAGTTCCTAGGCATCCGTAAAGTACCCCCAAATATCAGTGGACTGATTGCCGTAATAGTTCCATTGCGAGTCGTCGTCATAACTTATATTTTCTTGAATGGAAATTCCATGAAAACCATGCTGAGTAGTCTCGGGATCAATGTAAGGAGGCCAGTCATCATCTTCCTCGTCGCCAGAAGCAGTCGCCATTTCCTTTCCAGGAGCATGGTGAAGAGGAGATTGTTGTCGAGTGCTGGGTTCAGTTGATATATCTCTTATAGGAGGTGCAGATGGAGGTGTACTAGGTGATGCTGATGATGATCCGGAAGAGGATGAATGACCACGAACTTTACGATAAATTTTTCCAAGAGAGCGCACAACTTTATCCAAAGTGTTTTCAACTTTTGTCATACGTGTGGAGAAAGAACGTTCTAGCCTTGTTACTTTTGTACCTAAAAGTTTTTGATTTAACGAAAGCAATCGTTGATTTTGTAAAGTAACATCATGTATACTTTCCCCATGGCTATTTCTGTTTGTGCTTCTTGAATATCAGGATCAGAGTGATATTCGGTTGCTTCGCGAGTTTCGGGTCATTGTTGTTGTTGCCTTTGAGGTTGTTCCGGTTGTTGAGGTTGGTCTTGTGTTGCTTTCCATTGTTCAAAGGGAATGATTTTAGGAGGACGATCAGGTAAGTGCATTAAGGCAGCAAGTCGTATGCCACTCGTTTCTACTGCTCTTTCCGGATAGGTGGAGAGGTAAAGATTTATTCCTTGTGCCCTAAAAATTCTCATGAGATACGCACCGTATGGTATTGTTCATTTGGTTGGGGTCCAAAAACCTCGAATTTGCTCAAAAATAAAAAGTGCTCAATTTAATTGAATGTTCCCAAAAATAGCATATAAAGCTTTATAATCATTAGGATACACTTGCTCATGGCTACCCAGGCATGGCATGACAGTGTTAATAAGCATACGATTTATGATTCGTGCCCTAGGACGGAAGTTAGATGGAGTCATCTTTGGAAAATGATCTTTCCATATTAGATGGGTAATTCTATCCTTAGGTTGATACCACGTGTCGGGAATCTCTTGCAAACGAGTGCCAGTGGATGAAGTTCCCAGTTATCAAGATCCGTTGGGGACCAAATCAAGGGCATGCAAAGGTTGATGAAAAACAAGTATAGTGCTAGAGAGTCAATCATACCTTGATTGGCATCATAACTCACAAGACGACGTAGATTTGCATGAGATAAAGTATCATTAACATCATAATGAGTTAATTGATTCAAAGGATAGAAGGGCCCCGTATGAATTGACTTCTTTGTCAGAGATTCCAAGATTTTTTGGCTATCGG
This sequence comes from Allium sativum, assembly GCA_030737875.1. Lineage (NCBI taxonomy): Eukaryota > Viridiplantae > Streptophyta > Magnoliopsida > Asparagales > Amaryllidaceae > Allium > Allium sativum. The sequence continues at coordinate 748,124,017 of CM060921.1, forward strand.
AAGCTTTCATCCAATCTTCGATTTGCTTGTCGGTTGCATAATTTGGAGTTTCTTGTTGAGAAGAGGAACCTTCAATAGTCTTCTTGCGTTTACTAGAAGCCTTTTTTGGAGCCATGGAGTTTGATTTTCAGAAAGAAATAAATTTGGGGATTTAGGGTTTGGGATGAGGAAATGGTAAAAGTAAGAAATGAAAAGTGAAACGGTGAAAGATAATATATAGGTGGAGGGTTGAAAACGGTTTTATATAGTTCAGACGTCTATCGGGGTGTTACTCAGACGTCTGTGAGTTGGAAGTAAAATTTCCCGAGACCTTGTTCAGACGTCTGATTATGTATTAACAGACATCTGAGCTGAGTCATAAAGAAAGTGAAAGGGATATGACACAACAGACGTATGTGAGAAAAAGGAACAGACGTCTGTTTTATATGTGTTTCAAACCCAAGAGGGTTGACAGATGTCTGTCATAGCATAGGCAGACGTCTGTGCTGAGACATGTTTGAAGGATCTGTATTGATTATAAACAGACGTTTGGTTACTTATTTTACAGACGTCTGTGTAGTATTTACTAGGAAAAATACTTAGTTATGTTCATACGGAATTATTACAATATCCAATAAAATGTTAAACTAATGCATTATTTCAATGCACGTTATTTAGGAACCATATCATAAACAATATAATTTTACGAGTGAATCGAACTATTGATTCGATGAGAAAGGTGGCCCTTTTGGAGAAGACCATGGATTGACTGGATCGTGAGACGTACGATAAGAGGATGATGGATCTAGTGGGTTAGCCGGTCTTGGAAGAGGGTCGGAAACATCTTTTAGCTTAGAGCTACAAAACTTTAAAGCAACTTGGCATAGGTATGCCAATATAGTAGACGAGGTTTTCTGTTCGAAGTAAAGCTCTTTTTGAAGTCTGAGTTGTTCCTGTTGATTATGATGAATGTCGTCAATTTTCCTTTTAGTGCCTGGTGAACTAAACAAAGCCCGTTTCGTTCTTTTTTACTCTGGTGTAAAGCCAGTCCGATAATCTTGCCACTTGAAAATCGGTTCATGTTTAGATGTAGGAGTTGGATTGTGTGGAGTGTCAGCGGAGCTATCGGTTGTGAAGGTTATGTTAATTGAAGAAGACTTATTAGACATTTTTTGTAATGGAAGATTATTTTAGCTTAGCTGAAGTTATTTATAGGTAAATTTTACTATATTTATTCCTTAAAACAAGCAAAAGATGAATTAGAAAAACCATTAAAAAGGTATGGTTGAGAGAAAAAATTGCCGAGAACAAAATTTATATATCAGAGAGGGAGCATATACCTAATTCTCTATGTAAAGAAGTAAAAGTGGCTTCATTTAATGGTTTGGTAAAAATGTCTGCAATTTGTTTGTTAGTGTTAACAAATTCCAAAGAAATATTACCTTTTTCAACATGATCACGTAGAAAATGGTGTCGTATGTCAATATGTTTAGTTCTAGAGTGATTGATTGGATTTTTTGATAAATTAATGGCACTTGTGTTATCGCAGAAAATTGTTGAATTTGTAATTAATTTTCCAAAATCCTTTAATGTTTGTTGCATATAAATTACTTGAGCACATGCTAATGCAGCTGATATATATTCTGCTTCACAAGTCGAAAGTGAAACAGAGTTTTGTTTTTTACTAAACCATGATACCAGAGATTGACCTATAAAGTGACATGTACCACTAGTGCTTTTTCTATAGGACTTACATCCTCCGAAATCTGCATCACTATATGACACTAGATCGAAGGAACTACCTGTAGGATAAAAAAGTCCATAATCTTTTGTTTTGGTTAAGTATCTTAAGATTCGTTTTATAGCTTTATAGTGTGATTCTTTAGGTTGAGCTTGAAACCGTGCACAAAGACAGACACTTATCATGATGTCTGGTCTACTTGCAGCGAGATATAAAAGCGAACAGATAATGCTTCGATATAATTTTTGATCAAGATCTTTTACATCTTCATCTTTTTCTAAATGAGCAGTTGTGCTCATAGGTGTTGGTTTACCTGATGTATTTTCCATGTTAAATCTTTTTAAGAGATTAGTACAATATTTTTCTTGGTTTAGAAAAATTCCATTTTTGAGTTGTTTAATTTGTAAACCTAAGAAAAAATTTAGTTCACCCATGTGTGACATTTCAAATTCATTTTTCATTATGTCTGAAAATTCGTTACACAGAAGTTCATTTGTTGATCCAAAAATGATGTCGTCAACATAAATTTGAATAATTAAAATGTCATTTTGAATTATTTTTTTAACAAAAAGGGTTGTGTCTACTTTTCCGATTTCAAAACCAGAATTTATTAAATGTGATTTTAACCTTTCATACCAAGCACGAGGCGCTTGTTTTAATCCATACAAAGCCTTTTTTAATTTGTAAACATGATTAGGAAAAAGTTTGTGTATAAAAAGTGGAGGTTATTCAACATAAACTTGTTCTTTTATATAACCATTTAAAAAAGCACTTTTTACATCCATTTGAAATAATTTTATATTATGATTAACTGCAAAAGCTAATAAAATACGAATTGCTTCTAGACGTGCTACAGGGGCAAAGGTTTCTTCATAATCAATTCCTTCTTCTTGATTGTATCCTTTTGCAACCAGTCGAGCTTTATTACGAATTATATTTCCATTTTCATCAGATTTATTTTTATAGATCCATTTTGTTCCAACTATTGATTGTTCGGTTGGTCGAGGGACTAATTCCCATACTTCATTTCTTTCGAATTGATTAAGTTTTTCTTGCATTGCTAAAATCCATGATTCATCATTAGCTGCTTCCTTATAGTTTTTAGGTTCAAGAGAAGAAATAAACACAACATGACTCATTTGATTAAGTTGATGCCTAGTAGAAACCCTTGAATTTAAGTCTCCAACAATATTATTTGTTGGATGATCTTTTAGAATACGAGGAGGTGATCTTGGAGTTAAATCAGTTTCTGGTTCATTGAAGTTAGTGTTATTTTGAAATTCATTTTCATCTTCATCAGAAATTTTATTATTATTCTGAAAATTCTCATCAAAAGAAACATGTAAACTTTCCTCAATAGAATGTGTTCTTTTATCAAAAATTCTGTATGCCTTACTTCTATCGGAATATCTAATAAAAAATCCTTCATCTGCTTTTGGATCAAATTTCTCAAGATTATCTTTTGTATTTAATATAAAACATTTTGATCCAAATGTTTTGAAATAGGAAACATTAGGTTTCTTGCCATAGTGTATTTCATAACATGTATTTTTTGTTAACGGACGAAGAGTTACTCTATTTAGAACATAACATGCTGTAGCTACTGCTTCAGCCCAAAACAACTTAGGTAATTTACTACTATGTAAAGGGGTTCTGGCACATTCTTGTAACGTTCGATTTTTCCTTTCTACAACACCATTTTGTTGAGGTGTTCGTGGAATAGAAAACTTATGACTAATTCCTTTCTTGTTACAAAAATCTTTAAAAATTCATTTTCAAATTCTCCTCCATGATCACTATGAATCTTTTTAATCTTTAAGTCAAATAGATTCATTATTCGTTTGGCAAATATTTTAAATAATCTAAAGGTATCACTTTTGTGTTTTAAGAAAAGAGTCCATGTAAATCTACAAAAATCATCTACAATAACAAAAACATATTTATTATGGTTTAACGAACGAGTTTGAGTGGGTCCAAAAAGGTCTAAATGAAGTAATTCTAAAGGTTGACTTGTAGAAATTTTATTTTTTAATTTGAAAGAAATCTTTTTAAGTTTACCGAATTGACAATCATCGCACAAATTTTTTACATTAAAGTTGATATTTGGTAAACCTTTAATTAATTCCTTTTTAGATAATTTATTAAGATTTTTAAAATTTATATGACAAAACCTTTTATTCCATAACCATGGATCTTCATGATTAACAGTTAAACATAAATTTGTCTTTTGTTTTGATTTCATGTTTAAGATGTATATGTTTCTATTCCTGATTCCTTCAAAAATTAAATTTTTATGCTCATCAAAAATGTTACATTTATCTTTTTCAAAACTTATTTGAAATTTTTTATCACAAAGTGGACTTATGCTTAAAAGATTATGTTTCAAATTTTTAACTAATAAAACATTAGAAATAATAGGAGAGTCAGATATACCAGCATTTATGACTTCACCAATGCCGATGACATAAACTTTTGAATTGTCTCCGAAAGTTACAGTGCCTCTATCCATGTATTTGATATTTGTTAGCATGTTTTCATTTCCTGTCATATGTTTGGAGCAGCCACTATCCAGGATCCATTTCTCCTTTTGTCTTGATTTAGGTACCTAGAAGATAGAAAGAATTGATAGGTACCCACTTCCTCCGTTAGGGTCCTAAATGTTAGGTGGAGTAGGTAGCCATACCCATGTGGGCTTAGGACCTTTAAAAACATAATTTGAATTATATATAACATTTTGCAAAAAGTTTTTAATATGTTTTTCCCTAATAAGTTTATTGTTATTTTTAGGAATCCATATTTTTACTTCTTTTGGTATCCTAGTCCTCTTAGGACTTATTGTTTGTTCCTTATGTATTCTTGCCTTTTTAAGAGCATCCTATTTCTTAAATTTTCTATATAGAAAACTATGATTTTTAGACTTATCATTCTTTTTGAATCCTAAACCATTTCTATTTCCTGATGGTTTAAAGGTTTTGATTAAATTTTCTTAATTTTGTTTTCTCTTGTTGAATTTTGAAACATTAGCGGTGATTTTTTCTAATTCACTTTTCAGTTTTGAATTTTCAGAAACTGAATCTTCTAAATCACTACTTAGTTTATTATATTTTTCTGAAAGATCTTCTTTTTCTAATTCTATATTTCTAAGTTTATAAGAAAAAGAAACATTTTCCAAGGTCAATTTGTTATTGTTAGATTATGAATTTTCCAATTCTTCTTCTAGTATGATTTTCTCATTCTTTAAAAGTCCAATTTCTATTTCCATTCTATTTATCTTAGAAATAAGCTCCTTATTTAACTTCTTTTGTTCTTTAAACTTATCATCTAGTTCTATGCTAATTTCTAAGATTTCATTATAGGTGAGTTTAGGACATACCTCATCAATTTCTGCCACAAAGCATACGTTTGCTTGATCTGAGTCACTATCACTATCGCTTTCTGATGAAGAAGACTCTGAATCATCCCATGTGACTTGAAATGCTTTTCTTTTCTTTTTGAACTTCTCAAACTTCTGTTTCTTTTTATCATTCTTTGGGCAATCCTTCTTTATGTGTCCATATTCATCACAATTATAGCATTTTACCAAAGTTTGATTTGTTGAATTCGGTTTGTCATTCTTCTGAACCTTTGTCATTTTTCTGAATTTCTTGAATTTGTTGTAATTCTTTGCTATGAACACTATCTCCTCCTCATCCAAATCTGAATCTTCTTTATCTGCTTGAAAAGCTATATTTTTCTTTTCAACATTTTGTTCTTTCCTAACCTGCAAGTTAGCTTCATACGACAAAAGATTTCCTATTAACTCTTCAACCTTGAGTTGAGAAAGGTCATTAGCCTCTTCTATGGCTAATACTTTTCTTTCCCACTCGTCAGTTAATGAGTTTAATATACGAGTAACTAAATTAAAATCAGTAAGCTTAATTCCAAGAGCCATTAAATCATGTTGAATAGTTTGAAACCTGGTATACATATCACTAATGGTTTCACCCGTCTTCATTTTAAATGATGAAAGTTGATTTTGTAAAATATATTTTAGTTTGTTTAACTTTTTTAGTACCCTCATGAGTGATTTGTAGAGTTCTCCATATGTCACAAGTAGTGGTGCACATCATAACACTTGAAAACTCATTTTTATCTAATGCACAAAATAAAACATTCATGGCTCTTGAATTATTTGATGCTGCTGCTTTTTGAACATCAGTCCAAGTAGTTAATTCAGTTGTTGGTGGTTCATATTTCTTTTGAGTAGCAGCCCATATTTCTAAACCATTAGCTTCCATAAAAATTCTCATACGTGTTGACCAGTAAGCTTAATTAGACCCATTAAATAATGGTGGTCTTTGTGTAGATTGTCCTTCTTGAAAAATGCTACTAACAATATTACTTGCCATTTTTAAACACAATGAAACAAATACAAATTACTGTTATTTGTTAAAACCTCGCTCCGATACCAATTGAAAGTCTATACTTGGATCGTATATGTGTCTAAACAGTAGCAAGTACTAAGAGTATGTAATATTAAGCAATAAAGGTAAAGTAAAAGATAATCACACCAATATTTTATCCTGGTTCAGACCTCCGTCCTACGTCCTGTCCCGAAGCTCCCTTTCGGCCTTTTCTTTATCCACAGAAAACTTCCCTCACTTCGCCCGAAGGAATAGGCTTACAATAAGAATATCTTTTGACAAGCTTGTGTTCTTAAAACACTGATTTTGACTTCTTTATACAAACTGCTCCTATAGTCTCCTTGAGTAAATATGATTGTTGTAGAACTGAGAGAATATAGAAGGATTTTGGAATACTTGAATAGAGAATTGTTAAGCACTGAAAGTAGAGAGTTTCTCAGAAAATAGATTATAGATCTAGAAAGTAGACAAGGTAATTTTAGATTTTCATCTTTGATGTATTTATAATAAATGAAGAGTTGTTATCAAGTGTTGTAATTTCTGAGCAAAGAGAAATCGAAACTCTTCATTTTGAAAGAGAGCAGCTTTTGGAAAAACTGTTTTAAGAGAAGATACGACAGTTTGAAATAGTGCTTGTTTGTAGGGCGTTTATATCAGCTCAGATGTCTGTCTCTTATGGGACAGACGTCTTGTGACGGCAAGGAATTTCGCTCGATCCGAACCAGTCGTTAAACCGATCTAGACCGTTCGAAATCCCTGATCGTTTGAGAACAGGACAAATCAAAACGCAGACGGAAGAACATTTCATTGTTATTACAATACCATCAGAATACAAGAATATACAGAGTATGAATAAATATTATACAACAAAGAATATCAGAGATTTAAATACAGTATTGCAGTGGAAAAATAATACAAAACACAACTGAAAGTAATACACGGACACAGAGCTTTCCGAGCATCGTTCCAGCTGTAAATCAGGATCCTGTGAATATAAATCTGCAAAACCAAAACTACTAGCTGCCCGTGTAGAAAATAGGGGCACCCAGAGTTTAGGTTAAAACAATAAACTCCAAGTCAGTCATGTGAATGGTTTGAGAACTAAAACAGTTATTTAAAACTTTACTTTAAAAGAGAGTAATTCAAGGGACCACGCCGTATAACACGGAACGGGTTTCCTCCCAAGAATACTAGTGCATAGAATAAACAGCGCAATGCTTTTTCGAAAAATGAAGCTATTATAAGACCCAGGTCCCATCACACAATGCAACGCAAGCCGGAGGATAGGGTTTTCCCTTATAATAGCCAAACATGCTTGGTACGTTTAAAACAAATCATTTGATACTATAATAAGTGTATAGTGTCAAAACATATTCAATCATAAATATCAATCCTAGGCGGCATGGGTACCATCTATCATGTAGCCATACTAGGCTCTACAAATAAAACCGAAATGCACGTATTGGAAATTGGATTTCCGTCATGAGTCGAGGCAAGGTGCAAGCTCCTCTCCTCTTCGAGACACTCTAGCAAATGCCTCGGGACTACACACTCTGGGTAACCCCTGGATGCTTCAGGGCCGGTCCTCTCTTACGTTTGACGATTAGTTATGCCTGAACACACGTTTCCCGGTCCTTACAGACCTAAAATCGAGGTGCCTCATCCAACAACCACATAGGTGAAAAGTATATAAATGTCAGGGCTGGTAAGTCACTGACACAACCAAAGCTAGAAAGAAACGTCGTGCTCTCCCTGCAGTCCTTATCCCGTTTTTAACTCATCCCGAGGTGTGAGGCTCGCGAATTCACGTTATACACAAAGCTGCCACGTAGGCCGTGCTTTGATCATCAACCACAAGACTTTGCTTTTCAACAGAAGCCTTGATCCATGCAACTCAGCGTGCCACACAGGAAATTCATGCCATGCGATTGATATCTATCGATATATAATCTCTAAGCTCGTACGTCTCAGAGAAGGGCGTTAAGCAAGAGAATAAATTCTCCGCCGCCAAACAGATATATATTTAACAGAAATCAATCAACACAGAATAAAATCCAATGTCAGACACACAATCCATTTACAAGTTCGTTCTGGGTCTGAACGAAACCGGAGGCAGTTTCCTCGCATATCCATCGATCTCCAAGTACGTCTGGACGACCACCAACCGAATCCCTCATCTTGGGTGTATAGCCCAATCAAGATCATCAGTAATCACCCAAACGAGGTGAAGACTTCCGGTCTTCAACCACCGTCTTCATCTTCGACATATCGTCGAATCGGTTATTCAGAATGGGTATAAACCCGGCCTTTCCGAACAACCCGCGTATATTAAAAACAAATGTTACACAAACACAACATACGCCTCATTCCAATTCAGCAGCCACTAACCGCAAATTAGCAAGAGAACAATTTCCCAAATATTAACCCCGAAGGCCGAAACCAACAACAGATCAATACCCAGGAAACCATTCTTCTTAACTAACCTACAGCTAGTTTCTAAATTTCACATTCTTAGGGGAAAGTTCCCATTAATTTTATCCAAGATAAATTCTTGAATTTATTCTTTAATCTTCCTTTGGATGTCATTTCAAACCAAATTATGGTTTTCCGAACTAGTCGGGATTAGCGAACCACACCGAAGTAATTGTTTATTTTATTTCCCGATCCCAACCTATTCATCCCACGAAGCAAAACTAGTAATACTCCATATCTAACACCACGGTGTTATCGGTAAAATTAATTACCATTTCACGTTCAAATCTAATTAAAGATTTAACTATCGCTTTGGAGCAAAACTGGTGATATTCCATCCTCGCTCATTTTCCAAAGTTGATAATTTAGATTATCAATTCACATTTCAATCTAATTGCAGATTCATTAAAACTCCTTTTACTGGGTTAAAGAACTAGTGTTATTTAAAACACAGTTCACGATAAACCCAAATCACATTCCATTTATTATCGGGTTAAAGAACAAGTGTTGTTTAATACACTGTTCATGATAAACCCACAAATCAATTCTATTTACAACCCAATTCAAATCCAATTTATTTATTTAAAAATAAATGGGTTTAATTTTAGTTCAAAACTAGTTCATTTCGATAAAGATCTATCTTTATCTTTACAAATGTGGGATTTTTCATCCCAGTTCTTCACAAATCATTTCTTATGATTTTACACAAATTATTACTATTTTTGATAATTTTATCAAGGCCCGTACAGTCGATTTCCAGCAATGGCCACCAAACTGCACTTACCCCGACCTTTTCCAAATTTGATTTGGACGTATCTCCAAATCCAACCGTTAGATTTCAAATTTCTAATATTCGTTAGAAAGCTCTTTTCGATACAAACCCAATAGTTCCGGTTTTAGGAGAATCCGACGGTCGGATCTCCCGTAATGTTCGTTCGAAATCAGTGGTCGAAATTTTCGAACTGCCGCGGTGCGGCGTGTTCTATTCAGGCCATTATATATAATATATATATATATATATATATATTTCGTCGATTTCTATTTAAAACGAATTTTATAAATAGTTTTGAATTCGTTTCAAAAACATTTCAACTTCCATTTCCAACTAAAATCAAAATTGAATTTCTTCTTATGAATTCGTTTTAAAATTCATTTCAAATTTAATTCAAATTTCGATTCAATTTGAATTCATTTCAAATCGATTTCTATTCTATTTCAATTCGTTTTCAATTCAACTCGAATTCGCTTTCTATTTAATTCAATTCAAATTCGTTTTCTATTCGATTCAATTCAATTCGAATTCGTTTTCTATTCAATTCAATTCAATTCGAATTCATTTTCTATTCGATTCCATTCAAATTTGTTTTCTATTCAATTCAATTCGAATTTCTTTTATATTCAATTCAATTATAAAAACAAATATAATCGATATAAATATCGTTCGCGTCAAAATAGCGCATCTCTAATCAACACGACTTCATATATTTCAATAATTCCGTTATTCTATTCAACAAATGAATCTATATTTTTGTCAACACATGACTAATCTCAACGAATGAGTACGTCCACGTGTGACTATTTTTGTTATTAATATATTTTATAAAAATTATGGTATCTATCGGTTGATTTCAAATCAGACTCCAACCGTAAATTAGTAAGAGAACGATTCCCTGAATATTAACCCCGAAGGCCGAAACCAGCATCAAATCAATATCCAGGAGACCACTCATCTTATCTATTTTCCAATTAGTTTCTAATTTTATATATGATAAAGATGTAAATTTTATTATTAAAATATTTCGTTCAACACATGACTAATCTCAACGGATGAGTACTGTCAACACATGAACCTTTATATTATAATATTCTTTATTTTCCCGATTGGAATGAGGCCCAATCAATTACCATATAAAGTTAATTATATGGATTCCATACAACACATGTATATAACAGCAATGATAAACAATCAACCATCATCCAAGGTGCACCACACAACTGCATAAGCATCAAATATAAATAATCGACGCTTACACAGTCTGTCGACCAATCGATCGACATACAATTAAATAATTGGGATTAGTGTACCCAAATATCATCCCAACACCCGTGTGGGGTTTCAAATCAACAAACACATATTTTTATTCGTGCAGTTGGGCGATGTGTAAAATTTATCATCCCAATCAATATCAGTCAAATCAGTGTATATAAACAAATCGGTCTATTTGTTTATAAATATTTATTTACTCACATTCACGTTAAAAATTATATTTTTAACGATATTATATTTATTTCAACTATCCACATTTATTATCGATTTTACATCAACAATACAAACAAATTTTCACAACACATCAATCAAACAAGCAAGCCATTCATGGTCTGTGGATGACGGGTGTCGAGTGCTACTAAGCACCGTCTGCATCCTAGTGTATATATATATATATAACTAGAAAAAGGAAATTTGAGTGAGAAGTTCTCACCAATAGCTATCCCAACTCCACGACACTTCATTCATATAAATCTTCATCGTTCTCGCCTTTTTGTCATCTTCGTTGCCCGTATTCTCTACATATGTAAAAATGGAATTTTTACTTCGCTATCATATTGATAAAAATTCTATTTTTACAACGCTATTATATAGATAAAAATTCTATTTTTACATCGCTATCATATAGATAAAAATTCTATTTTTACAACGCTATCATATATAAAGATTTCGCCTTTTCCATTTCAAAAATATAATCTTTTCTATTTTAAAAATCTAATCTTTTCTATTTTAAAATCTAATCTTTTCTATCTTAAAAATCTAATCTTTTCTATTTTACCAACATCAAAGCTAAAAACTGATTTTAACAATTCTTTTTAAATTAACTAAACGAATTTGATAAAACAAATTAAATAATATAAAAAAAACTTACAGCTGGAATTATGTGGGGGGGGGGGGGGGACTGCTGCGCACCGAGGTGGCGGGGTTGGGAGTCGCCGGAGGACTGGTGGTAGGGCAGGGGCGCGGCGGCGGAGTGGGGTGCGGCGCGACTACACGAGGGTCTGGGGGTTTGGGGTTTTCCTCGATCGACGTGAGGGTGAGGAGAAAGGGAGGCTGGGGGAGGCTCGAGCAGCTACTGGCGGCGCGAGGGGAGGGACTACGGTTGGGTGCGACGCCGATGATCCTCGTGGCGCCTAGGGTTCCTCCGCGCCCTCCTTTTCTTTTTTTCTTCTGGTTTTAAATCGAACGGGGGGGGGGGGCAGAGGGATTTAAGGGGAGAGAGTTTTATTTTTTATTTATTTAATCCCAAAAAGTTGACTTTTACATATGACCTCTAAATGAGGCCCACCGCCTGTCGTCCATAGCTAAATACCCCCATTCCGAACACAATGGGATATGTATCGTAAGCTGATTCGATCGTTTCGATCAGTTTTCGTCAAAATCAACATATAACTCTATATATTGAATTTGAACGCGCATTTCAATTTACCGGGGTCACATACTAACTCTATAAATCCCCGAAAAATATTTTCTATCTTCATATTGACGATACAGTCCTAACAAAACTAATTTCATCAAATTCAGAGACCGTTTGAAAAATGGCCATTTTCCAGTCGATTAAAATCAACTGAAACTGGTCAAACGCGTTTTCCTTTGCCACACTCACATATTGATTCGAAAAATTATGAAATTTGGAATCTAGCAATAATTTGACACCACGGATCCAACAAAAGTGGTTTCGTCGAAATCCGAGGTCGTTTGCAAAATGTCTATTTTTAAGGGCCTGAATTCCATAGCGACTATTCAGAAATTTCATCTGGACTTATCTTTTGATTCCCGCTATGAAATTTCGATTTTTCAGATTCGTTGGAAAGGTATTATCAATTAGATTCCATTATTTTTGGTTTCACTAAAATTCGGATTGTTTTGTTCCCGGTACATTCAATTGAAGTTTGAAATCGAATTATCGAACTACCGCGCCATTTTCAATTCTACTTATAATTATTATATTCTAACGACGACGTATATAATATATACGTTCTAATTCTATTCAAAATAAATTTTTCGTCGATATTATTTAAAATAATCATTTTAAATATCCAAAATTCGCTAAAATTGCCAAAATAAAAATTTTAAACTGGCTCGCATTTCCGGGTTATTACACGTCTGTAAGTGTATTTTGAATTTTCAAAATATTTGTACAGACATCTGTCAAGTACTGAGACAGACGTCTCTGTAAGATGGAAATGCAACCTGAGGCTTCAGACAGACGTCTGTCTTGAACGTGACAGACATCTGTGCTGAGCTAGGAAGAAATCCTTATCTACAGTCAGACATCTGTCTATTCTGAAGACAGACGTCTGTTTATGCCCAGACACACTGAATTCATATTTGATCAAGGAGACTTTACATTCAATCTATCTATATGAGAGAAATATACTAAGTATCCTTGCAGTCTTGATTCTTCTCTTGTGCATCTCTTCCTTGTATAGTTCCTGCATTAAACATATGATATATGTATATTGTTTGTCGTCATCAAAACTTATAGTGTAACAACTCCCTCCTTTCATGATCATTCATTTCACGATGATTCATTTCTATACTTAGTAACATTTATTATTATATTTCCAAAATTCCACTTACTTGCATTAAAACGAATGTTGTGTAAAATATCGTTAAAACAACCCAAAATACTGCATTTAACTAAATCCTATTTAAACATTCCTCTTCGAGACTAAATCTTGTTATTTATCAGTTAACTATGAAATCAATCAAGTTAGGTATAATTACCTCTCAGACCTTGACTGAATAACATATTTAACTTCAAAACAGACAAGACTGCTTATCTCGAATAATCAATACCATAAAAACCAATTATTTATTTTGGAACGTATATATGTTTCTCTTTCAATTTTTACGTGATTTAATTTATAGATTTCCTTTTTGTTTATAACGTTCTATTTTAAGTTCATTTCCGTATCGAATTATATATATATATATATATATATATATATATATCGATATATTGGTTTGTAGTTATCAAATTTTCTTAAAAATATTCTAATTTCTTAAATTTCTGGAAAATTTCTCCATAACCTCCTTTGTACGAGTCACTCGGTACAACTACAAATCGCCTCTCTCGGTCCTTTTCATTCAAAAAGAAAATTAAAAAGGCAAGCGGCTTGCTGATTCGGCGCGTAAAATATCAAATGGAATTTAAACATGTACCCTTTTCTCGGGCACCTAAATTTTGATCCTCATTCTCTTCATTCCATGCCTATGGAACATCAGTTCACATGTTTCTAATTTAATTCAACTCAATCCAATTGTTTGAATTCAGTTTCGCCAATATGTTCTTTAATTAGCTTCTCAGCCTATTTCACTTGTTATTTGAACATATCACGTTCGTATGTATTTTTAATTTGCTTATAAATCAACTGAATACCATTTTCATTTCAAGTTTCATATTCGATTTCGAATATGAATTCACAATCCTCATTCACTTATCAAAAGTCATATTTCAATCTAAAACTCGATCAACAATTTATTCTTCTACTTAGTTAATTCTATTCAAAAATAAATACTGATTTTGTTTCAAAAAAAATCAATTCATTTACACTACTTAAGTTCATGTTTATTTTATAACTTGAGTCTGGATTTTTCTTGTGGAAATTCGGATTTTATTTACTTAAAGTCCTTTTATTAATTTAATTAAACCGTTACGGTTTAATAATGGTTATGGCGCTGTTTTTCTGAAAATTTAATTTTGACATAACTCAAAATCTGTATGACGAAATCCAGATTTTTTTCATTATTAGAAAACTATTATCAAAACGGTCCTAACGATTCTTGTTTCAAAGAATTCTGACTTAAACTGAGTTCTATATACTCAGTTGACGTTCGTAACGCCAAATTACGAACTACCGCGTTGCGGCGAGTTCAGTTAAATTATATTTAAATATAGACGTTAAACTTTTTTTAATTTAAATTTCAATCTTGTTCTAATATATATATATATTTTAATGTATATTAAATAAAGTTTTCAAATCCAACTTAATATTCTTAATTATGCCTAATTGTCAATTATTTCATTACTCGGTTATAAATTCAATTACTACACCATTTATTTTTTTTCATATTCATTTCTAATTCCTTTAGAAATAAATTATTTTATAGAATTCATGAAATCGAATTCTATATATATATATATATATCACCTTTGGATTATCTCAATTCAGTTTATATTCTAAATTCCTAAATAAAAACGTCGTTCCCTTTTGAAATGATTTCTAATTTGCTTTTAAATTCATACTTGAATTTAAACTTCTAAATTATCTAATGATAATTTATTTCACTAAATTATAAACATCGTTTATAATTTTAACTTCCTTGTTTTACAATTTAAAAAAGTTTCCATTTTGAAATCTTATTTAGGACCAAAATCTTATTTTGGAATATTCTATTTACTATAACTTATCTATATAAATATAGAATCCGTTTTCATATTTTATTTCAGTTTACGTCTAATACAATTTAAATATCCTATTTGTGAATTATTTATTTTTATAAATCCGACATAGTCAAATTCAAACATAAATCCTGTGAATTTATTCAATTTCATTTACTTTCCGAATATCGGAATAAATTTCTTCGTTTACTATTTAAAACGACTCAATTCTCATTTTAAATTCACAATAAATATTCATATCTTCAAATGATAATTTATTTCCCTTTATTTACAAACACCGTTTATAAACTCATTTAAATTTCCGGCATTTTTAAATTTATAAACATTATTTACAAATTCACTACAAATTCCCGCATTTTTTTTAATTTATAAACATCATTTATAAATTTACTACTTGTTTTAGTATTCAAAACAAGTTAATATTTCTAGCCCATTCTAAATTCAAAATCTATTTTTGAAAAAATAGACTTTTCCATTTTAGATCTTGAAATATCCTTTTCACGGTATTTTTGTAATTCAACATTTTGGATCCAGTGATATTTGAACATTCAAAAACATCCAATTACCCAATCACGAGTTTTCTTACACACCATATATGATAATATATATATATGGAAACAAACAATAATAAATTTTGAGGAATCCAGTTGGATCCCTCCAACCTATTTTCCTGCATCCACAGATGTTAGCCAACATAAAAAAAATTCCCATCCTGCTTCGAGGCAGGATATCGCGGTATGAAGGTCATCCACTATATATATTGTGGGGCGCATAGGAAAATCATCCGCTAATGATACTGTAGGCATCCGATAATGATACTACGGGAATCCAACCACAAATATATATATAATAGCCACAAACACCAAGTCTAAAATAAAAATAAATTTATTTACTTACAAGCAACTAATATTTTTAAACACAACCAAACAAGCAACTAATATTTTTAACGATACAAATAAATTTTAATATAAAAATCCGAGTGAGATTTACTTACAGTGATTTTATTGGAATTCCGTTTTGATTTTTAATTCATTTTTACATATCTCTGAGGCCCTGAATCTCCAATGACTGCTTTTCGATCGGTTAACCTTACTGGATAAAATGAATTACTACCTAAACCCCTTTCGACTCCAACAAATCTCAATATCAAATTCAGCCCTTTCCCCTCTGTTTAATTACCGCGACTTCTTCCCAAAATAAATTTCTGAAACCACATATTATTCACATCAAAACTGTGTTGAACTTGTACTTCTACCGGCCTTCACCATTGCATCCATCAATTTACCGACCCTACAATAACCTTACTCAACTTAACACCCGGAAACCCATCGGCTATTTTCCTACACCTTCACACAAATCGCTGTTGAACCTCCTTGACATTTCACCATCGAACATTGCGTAAACCTAAACCCCCAATTCACAGACCCGGTTCTAACATTCTATTTTCGAACCCAGTCTTCCAACCCCTAATCACATCGGCCTCCCCCTCAGAAAGCATCGCACAACTAACGATGAACACAAAATTGTAGGTTCAGACTCGAGCTAAAGAAAATGGATCGCACTAAAAATCCAATTCAAAGACCTGACCTACTTGATAGGATGCGACTGCTCTGTGCCTATTGTTGATCAGAGATCCTATTATTGATGTTAAACGATGTGCCTCAGAGCCATCAATTCGAAACCGCGACTTCGTCCTTGAAGCCGAGCACAGAACGTGATTCTACTCTAGACAATATCCGTCAGAATCTCACGACTATTAGTCACGATGCCCTATTGTGGTTATTTTATTTTATTTCTGGAATGATTTATTCTGAAGGAAGAAAAGGGAAGATAAAAATCGCGATTTGGATAATTTAAGAAAGAGGGATAATGGTTTCTGGCCTAATATCTAAAAGAGAACGAGATCAAAAAGGGAGCAGTTTTCATTTTGTTTCAGAAGAAGGAAATGGAATTTAGAGAAAAGATGTCATGATTTATAAAGGATGAAAAATTAGGGCTTAAGGCATAGGCCTGTTACAAGGTACAGGGTAGGTTTAGGTTTTCAGGGTACTTGGTTAATTAGCTTAGGAAGGAAGGAATTTTTTTATATTATTTTATTTTGAACTTAAGTGATTTAAACCCTTTTAAAATTTTGTGTGTTGTCGAACTCCAATTTAAACGCAACAACCGGCATTCGTAAGGTTATACCACTATTCTGGACACATTGAAAGCCCAACTTGATCATGTGGAGAAGATATAAATATAAATCAATATAAATTAAATTCAAAAACAATTAATTCTTACAAAATAAATTAATATTATTATTCTAATTCTAACTGAAGTTTGCATTGATCATCTAAACTGTTCTCAATTCAGTTTTAAAATTTTGAATTCAATCAAATTCATTTTTGTATTACGATGATTATATATATTTGAAATAAATCGTATTTCGATTATTAAATCGATAATGCAATATAAAAATCGATTTATATTATCAACCGATATTTAAAATGATATTAAATATTTAAAACTAATCTTTCAAAAATTTGGGTTGTTACATTCTCCCCCCTTAAAAGAATTTCGTCCCAGAAATTACTAAGGTAGAAAAAATGTTATAAACCCATTAACATTTCAAAAACTTATTTATGCTGAAACTCAACATTTCATATTTCTACCACTCTAGTTCTGCCAAAACTTTTGGTTTCCATTCATATGTATTTAAACTCATTCAAATTGATTCTAATTAATTTATTCACTTTGATTCAGTTAACTTGCTTAAATTAAATTTAAATTCTAGAATTCTAATTCCCGGGTTTTCATTTCATACCCTTTATAAATCATAAAAATATATACATATATTTATTTTCATATCAAATTCAAAATGTTTTAATTTTTCAAACTAACTTGTCTTCTTTCAAACAAATTTCCAATGGAAATTGTACTATGGTAGCAATACATCACTTAGAAACTCGAAAATGAACACTGACGATGCTGCAGTCATCATCAGAATTATTTTCCAGCCACTGAAGTGAGTTCAGTGCTTTATTATTTTAAAAATCCTTTCAAAAATGTTTTTGATTCAAAAATCCTTCAAACACAAAGCTATGTTGTTCTAATATACTTATGAAAATATTTTCCAACTTCCCAGGATTTAAATTCCAACTTCTGGTTTGAATCAAATTTTCGATTCATTTCATTTGTATATTTCATTAATATACAATTTATATTCGGTTATATATAACCATTTCAATTTTATAATCCTATTTGATTATTATCCAAACCACTAACACACCCATATATTTTAATAATTTCAATAAATTATCCTTTCTATATGAAAAAAGAATTTTGGGTAAAATTATTTCATTTACCCACTTTAAAACATTATTATGTCAAATTTCTCTGTTCAAGTGTTTAGAAATTCTTATTGACTTCGTGGCGTCCCACGATCCGACCAGCATTTGAAAACCACTCAACAGACTAGCCAACACAATTTAAAATAAATTTTATATATTTAACAAATATGCGCTCTCGTATATATATACTCAACTCGTTCTAGGATGCTACTGATCCTATCTCTAATGAGTAAAACCCACCAAAGCCTAGGTGTTCGCTCAACCTAAGCTCTGATACCACTGTAGTGGCCCGACATTTTCCCGATCCTGGTTATCGATACGAATGCCATATCGACTAACCAAACACCAGACATTACCGGATCATTAATTAGAAAGAAGTTAGAGACATTACCGGATCATTAATTAGAAAGAAGTTAGAGGAAGAGAAATAGAAAGAAAGAAATATTAGAATAGAAGAAGAACAGAAATAACAACACAGAATCTCACATCGCAACGGAATAAAATATAATATGTCGAACAAATTTGGAATACAAAATTCTAACGGTATATACATATACATACCATTTTCATAGTACAATGCAACACAGCGGAAAATAATACTAAATAAGTAATGCTGAAGCCTCCTGCTCCAAGCTCCTCCAAATATATATGTAAATACCTGAACTATTTGACTACCCGTACTAATTTGGGCACCCAAGAGTTTAGGGTAAAACAAAACAAAATAAACTCTGGATCAGTTATGGGACTGGTGTGAGTAAACTCCAAACACTTGGTTTAACTTTTAAAAATTTCTTTTTGAAAGAAAAGATGATCGTAAGACCTATCAACACATAAACATGGATGGTTTTTACCTTATGATAACCTAAAACATTTTGAAATCAATACTATTCTCATATTATAATAGTGTCTAAAACAAGTAAATATCAATCTAGCAGAACGCTTGCATCTCACACTCTACATATATTGAATACAATCAAAACCGCGGGCTCTTATTGGAGCGACAGTATATCTCTAGAGAGGAATACACCAGGTTCAACAAGAACATCTTGTGACCCAGGCTAAACATGACCGGCCCCTCACTTCACTTGAGAGTACCGAATGTATTGTCACCAACAGTTGGGATCAACAACCATTTCCAAAAGGGATAACATCGATAGTTTTAAGAAGCAAAAGGAATTTCTCTAGATCAGGTGACAATATGTAACGACCCAGAAAATCTGAACCAATTAATTTTTTTTTAAATTGGCTAAAATAATGGATTTTAGATATTTAAAATAAATATTTTAAATAATAGCAATGAAAACGGAGTTTGAATCGACAATTGAAAACGAATATAATTAATTCTAATTATAAACAAGGCCTGAAATGGCGCTGCAGTTTCAAAAATTGAATTCAAACTTTGTCGGACTGTACCGGGTGCAAAACAAAACGGATTTTAGTGAAACCAAAAATATTTAAATCTGTTAGTGAACATCTTTCTAACGAATCTGAAAAATCGAATTTTCATAACGGAAAGCAAAAGTTATGGCCAAACGAATTTTCAGAAAGGTCGCTATGGAATTTATATAGCCCGTGAAATTGGCCATTTTTCATACGACCTCGGAATTCGACGAAACGACTTTTGTTGGATCCGGGATGTGAAGTTATCGCTAGGTTTCAAATTTCATAATTTTTGAAGCTAGTATGTGAGCGTGGCAAAGGAAAATGTGTTTTGGTCAATTACAGTTAAATTGGATCGACCAGAAATGGGCCTTTTTGCAAACGATCTCAGAATTCGACGAAACTAGTTTTGTTGGGACCGTATCGTCAAAACATAGCTAGATTTATTTTTCTGGAATTTTTCGAATCCGTTTGTGGCCCTGGCAAATTGAAATGTACGTTCAAATTAAATATTGAATGCTTTATATTTTAATTTGAAGGAAAACTGGCTGAAACAGTCGAATGGGCCTATGAAACATATTCCATTGTGTTCGGAATGGGGGTAAAACGCTAGGGACGACAGTCGTTGGGTTTGAATTGGTGTTCGTCTGTGTAAGGGGTATTTTAGAGATTTCAATATATATATATATATATATATATATATAAAATCTATTGGGCCAACTCAACATTCTCTCTCCCCATTGAACCGATTAACGGCGGAACCCCTTCCCACCTTCTCTCCTCAAATCCGACGCCTCGGTTCATCGTTGACCAGCGCCACCATCCAAAATCGAACCGCCTCCCTCCGCTCTTCAAATCAAGACCGACCTCGTCCTTCGTCGTTGCTCCATCGTCGAGCACGAGCTCCACGAAGTCCGCCCGCCTCGTGTCGATTATCTCCTCCACCGTGGCATCGGACCGGACCCCACCACCACACCTGGATGCGAATTTCGAGGCTCGATAGCGTAGCGCTAGTGGATCGGCCTCATACTACATCGTTCGATCGCAAAATGAAACTCTAGTTTTGAACAACTTTAGAAGAGGTACGACTTTGGTTTTAATAAACTGATTTCCACATTTAAAAGCGTTGCTAACTTAGAAAAATCATATCTTTTTCGTTCGTTAACGAAATTCGATGAAACAGGAAACATCATGACCGTGAGGACGTCTTCTACCTTCTAGAAGAGACCACATATTTTTCTGAGCCTTCTGCTATTTTTGGTGGAGTGGAACCCAATGTGAGATTTCTAATTTATAAATGATATGGAAAACGACGATGTATAAATTATATAGTCGATGTATGAGTTATATAAGCATTGTACACCTCTTGTATAAGCGTTGTATAAGTTGTATGTTCGATGTATAAGTTATATATGCGTTGTAAAAATTATATATGTGTTGAAATAGAAGTGAATTTCTATATATATATATATATATATATATATATATATATATATATATATATATACGCCCCTCGTCCACAAACCATGGACGATATTTATTGGTTGTGATTGGTGTGAAAATTGATTGATAGCGAATGGTTGTTTGGGATTGTTTGTGGTTGATATTGATTGATTGTGGTTGAAAAATACCCATTTGTGGTTGAGAAATATTTGGTTGAAACCACATAGGATTAGTTTGTGGAAATGAAATAAATATATACATGCCGCTTGCGTGCGAACTAGATGAATGATCCCCATTGACAAAAACCGCGAGGTTTTAAGGTAGAGCGAGGAGCCGTACTAGGGACGGTCCCGGTTTTAACTACCCTGCCGTTATGCTGCCGAAATTTTGAATAATATTCATGTGTTTGAATTATTTTCATTTGCTGAAACTATATTTATTCGTTGAACAGAAAACCTTCATGTATTGAATCGATATTCATTCGTTGATTAGAAATTCATGTGTTGAATGGTATTCGTGTTTTAAATATAAAAATCACATTTTTATCTATATATAGAAACTATAGAAAGCCTTCATGTGTTGAATCGATATTCATTCGTTGAATTGAAATTCATGTGTTGAATCGATATTCATTCGTTGAATTGAAATTCATGTGTTGAATGGTATTCATATTTTGAAATAAATTGTTTCATAATAAAAATCACCTTTTATCAACTATATGGACTATGTAAAATAATCTCGTTTTAAAAGAAATTGTTTTATAAGAAAAATCCTATTTTTATCACCTATATAAACTATATAAAATAATAGTGTTTTGAAATGAATTGTTTTACAATAAAAATCACATTTTTATTATATATATGAATTGTTGAAATGTGGAGTGTTAAAAATATCAACTCGTTCAAATAAATATGCATGAGTTGAAATATTCATTAATTAGCTAATGATATGATTTTTGTTTATGCATGCAACATTAGAATGAATGGTGTTTTTAAACCAAATGGAATCAAATATGAAGTTGAATAGAAAATGATAAGTGATAAGAACTGTATATATGTACATGCATATTTATTGAACAGGTTATAGCAAAGGGGCTAGAGAAGAGGAATAAAATTTTGTGCCCGACAAATAGGTACACATTTACTGTTTTGTTCGGGTGATGATTTTATGAGCCTGTTGGCTAGCCGTTTGGCTTTTCCTTTTTCTTTTTGACATGAGACGCCCATGTGGCTATTTGGAAATTTTCCCAGCCCCTCCCGTACAAAGGAGGTTATGGCGAAATTTTCCAAAATTTGAAGGCGTCAGTGAAATATTTGAAGTGAAACCGATATTGAAATTGTTGAATGAACTATATTTATATAAATATATAAATATAAATAAAGTTAAAACAAAACGTGGCCCTGGAGTTCGTGTTTTGAAATCGTGATTTCAAACAACTAGTGCGGGAAATCCGACCATTGGATTTTCCCGAAACCGCAACCGTTGGGTCCGCCTTGGAAATATCTTTCCAACGGCACCAACTTTGTAAAAATCCAACGGTTGGATTGTCTGGAATGTTTAATTCAAATCTGAAGGAAAACAGCACCAGAAACGATTATATATATATATATATACATATATAAATATAATTATATTTAATCGAATAACGACGCTGCAGTTCGTGTTTTGAAATCGAAACTTCAAACGATTGTACCGGGAGATCCGACCGTCGGATTTTCCCGAAACTGGAACCGTTGGATTCGTTTTGAAAGGACCTTTCTAATGATGTAAAATTTGTGAAGATCCAACGGTTAGATTTCCAGATATGTGTAAATCAAATATGAAGAAAAACAGCGCCACGGCCGCGTTATGGCACGAAGCGTCGTTTTGAATAAATTGGCTATTTTAAAATAAATAAAAATAGCGATAAATCGTTATAAAATATCATAAATGATATGGAATGGAAATAAACTGAATTTGCTCGATTTATGTGGTATTTGATGGTTGAATGTGTTTGGTGTGAAAATTACATTAAAGAACAAAATTGGTGTTGTCGAATGATTTAACCATTGAAATAAATTGATTTGAAATTCTAAATATACGTGAATTATTTGAAAGGACCGAGTTGATTCTCATTTCAAATAATTGACCAACGATTGAAAGTCGAAGATGAAGACGATGGTCGAAGACCGGAGATCTTCACCTCGTTTGGATGGTAACCGAGGTCCTAATTGGGAGGCATCCCGAAATATGGATAATGAGTGGTGATCGTCCCGACGTACGTGATGATCGATGGGTTTGCGAGGTATTTAGTGCCTCCGGTTCCATTCAGACCCAGAACGGACTTGTAAATGGACTGTGTGTCTGACATTGGATTTTATTCTGTGTTGATTGATCTCTATTAAATATACATCTGTTTGGCGGCGGAGAATTTATTCTTTTGCTCAACGCCCTTCTCTGAAACGCACGAGCTCAGAGGTTGTATATCGATGGACATCAGTCGCATGGCATGAATTGCCTGTGTGGCATGCTAAGATGCAGTGATCAGGGCTTCTGTTGAAAAGCAAAGTCATGTGGTGATGATCAAAGCACCGCCGGTGTGGTGTAGCTTTGTGTATAACGTAAAATCGCGAGCCTCACACCCCGGTATGAACCGGAAATGGGAGAGGACATCAGGGAGGGCTTGCGTTTTTTTCTAGCTAGGGTGGTGTCAGTGACCTACCAGCCCTGACATTTATATACTTTTCACCTATGTGGTTGTTGCTATTGCGTGGCGCCTCGGTTTGATCGGACGATCCGGGTCCGATGGAGTCATTCGTTGGCTCGTTTATGCCCCAAAGGGCGGGGAGACGTAGTGTTCAGGCATAATAATCCACATCGGTGGACCGGCCCTGACGATCCAAGGGGCAGTTGCGGCGGTTCCGGAGGCTCGGGCTAGACAATCTCGAATTCGGTAAGGACTATCTTTTGCCTTGGTTCATGACGGAAATCCAATTTCCAAATACGTGACTGTGCGGTTTAGATTGTGTGTGTGTGTGTGTATATATATATATATATATATATATATATATATTCGGCGACATAGTGGCATGGGACGCTCATGTCGTCT
Source organism: Allium sativum (assembly GCA_030737875.1). NCBI lineage: Eukaryota > Viridiplantae > Streptophyta > Magnoliopsida > Asparagales > Amaryllidaceae > Allium > Allium sativum. The sequence goes on from CM060921.1 coordinate 748,148,310, forward strand.
ATGATTGATAGTTATGATTTGAAATTGTTTTCAAAACATATAAACCCTAGCAATAATATCAAATGCTTTTGTTTTATTCGTATCAACCATATTTTGGCCATTATGAGGTAAAACTTTATCCTCCGGTTTGCGTTGCATTGTGTGATGGGAACTGAGTCTTATAATGGCTTCATTTTTATAAAAAGCATAGCGATGTTTAAAAAGAATGATTTGGTTTTAAAGCACTGGCAATCCAATGGAGTAAACCCGTTCCACGAAAGTGGCGTGGTCCTATGATTGGCCATATTATAAATGTGTTGAGTAGATTTCTCATACCAGTCCCATGACTGACTCGTAGTTTGTTTCACTTTCAAACTCGGGTGCCCCTTTTTCTACACGGGCAGCCTTGTATTCAGGTTTAGCTGGCTTTCTCTGGATAGCTGGAGCTGAAGATGGATTCTATCATTTATCTCCTTTTATGCTGTTCAGCTCCTGTTGTACATTATGTTTGTTTTCCGCTGTAGACATTTATGTATAGTTGAGCTGTATTTGTACTAAGTATGATCCTGTAACTGTGTAACTCTGATGATTACTTTTATCCAGTATATTATATTGTTCATTATCTGGTGTATTTATTTAATTCTGTTCTGCTATTATCTGTTTATGTGTTATATTCCAAAGATAACCCTTGTCTCCATCTGAACGGGATTTGGGGTCGTCAGAACGTGGTATCAGAGCTTTGGTTAAGCTTAGTTCTGGAATATAACATATTAACGAACTTGTCAGAAATAGAACCAGTAGTGTTCTAAGACGGGTAACTCATTACAGATAGGATCAGTATTATCCTAGTATGAGTAGCAGAATGAAATAACACCTAAGTAGACACATTTACATTCAAGTATTTGTCTCTATATTTTGAAATATCTTTTCTGTTGACCTGACACTTGATCTGCAATTTGCAGAAGAGCTAGAAATGAGTGCCAGAAACAGAAGTAGTGATACTGACCCGGATATCGAAGCCCTATATATGAAATATAGAAATCTGGGTGGAAAACCCTTCACGGGTGAAGAATCAATTATGAAAACACAAGCATGGATTCGTTCGGCTGAGACAATCTTTGAAGGATTAAAGCTGAGGGATGACCAGAAAAGATTACTGGCCTCCTGGGCACTCAAAGACGAAGCTTTATTCTGGTGGGATTCTGTTGTTAAGGATAATCCAGAATGTGATTTCACCTGGGATAGATTCAATGTGATTTTCCTGGAAAGATTTAATCCTCCAGAAGCAATTGAATGACTATGTGATGAATTTTCTTATTTGATACAAGGTGATATGACCATCCCAGAATATCATAAGAAATTCAATGAACTTTCTCACTTTGCCCCTCATCTAATTAAAAATCCGAAGAGGAAGAATATGAGATTTATTAATGGCCTGCAAAGAAAATATCAGAACAATGTAATGAGGAACGTGAAGCTCCCCTTTTCTGAAATGATATACATGGCTTACCAGTACGAGGATCTAGACAAGAAAGGTATGCTATAGTACGAAGAGGAAGTCAGCTCTAGTAATAAAATTGAGTCTGAAACGGATCGTCCTGAGGCCAACACAATATCAGAGTCAGCAAGAAGCCCAAAGCAAATCGAAAAAGGGCTGAATCTGAGAAAGGGCAAGTAACGACAACTGTATGCTCTAATTGCAATAAGCAAGGACATCTCTCGATGAGTTGCCGATCTCTAAAGAAACAAAGAAAGGAAGGACCTAAATCAAAGAACAAGGTTAAAGAAAATAGAAAGTGTAATCTTTGTCATCAAGCTGGACACGTAAAGCAAGATTGCTGGCTATTGAAAAAGACCAAAGAGGCTCATGTAAATGAAGTAGCAGAAACGTCAGCACCCTTAGATAGTACAGGAAGATCTGATGTTTTAGAAGGAACGCTTACTGTCAAAAACATTCCAGTTAAAGAACTATTTGACACAGGCGCGTCACGAAGCTTTATTGCAAAGAGTGTCGCTAAGAAGCTAGATTTGAATTTGAGAAAGCTCAAGGAACCAATGACTGTCCAGAATCCGGTCGGGGGTTCTATCAATCTCAGTTGGATTTGTGAAGTACCTGTCTCCTTTTCTTGCTATAAATTCCCTATTATCTCTATTGTCATGAATTTTAATGAATTCAATATTATTCTGGGATTGGATTGGCTAACCAAATATGAAGCAGAGGTTAGATGCGCCGAGAGAGTTGTTAGGGCTAGGATTAAATCAGGAAGTTATATAACCATACCGTGTGAAAGTCAGAAATCTAATAGAAAAGACTTCTGGGCAGCTCTCGATGTTTCTCCAGCCCAAATAGAAAATATCTCTGAAATCACAAAGAATATTCCCGACCTAGTGAAAGATATTCCGGTCGTCAAGAATTATGCGGATGTGTTTGAGGAAGTTGTTCGCTTACCTCCGCAAAGAGAAATAGATTTCAAGATCGCTTTGATTCCCAATGCAAGGCCGGTAGTTCACGCTATTCGAAGAATGTCCTTGAAAGAAAAAGAAGAACTTGACGATCAAACACGACAGCTAGTATGGAAGGGTCTGATAAAGCCTAGTTTCTCTGATTGGGGAGCAGCAGTGGTGTTTGTCCCAAAATCTGACGGTACTCTACGTCTATGTGTGGATTATTGAGATCCGAACAAACAGACGATAAAGAACAAATATCCATTTCCGCGGATTGATGATTTGTTAGATCGATTAAATGGAGCACAAGTATTTCCACGAATGGACCTAGCTAGGGGTTTCCATTAGCTTCGAATTGCCGAAGAGTGTGTGCCAATGACAGCATTCAGAGGTCCCGACTTATTCTACGAGTGGTTAGTAATGCCGTTCGGCTTATGTAACGCTCCAGCTTACTTCGTCGATCTGATGAATAGAGTGTTCAGAGGGGTTTTGAATAAATTTGTTCTGCTTTTTATTGACGATATTCTAATCTTCTCTAAATCAAAGGCCGAACATGAAAAGCATCTGGAACAGGTTCTAGAAATTCTGAGACGGAATGTATTAAAAGCCAAATTTTCCAAATGTATCTTCTAGCAAGATGAAGTAAAAGTTCTAGGCCACATCGTATCGAAAGAAGGAATCGCTGTGGATCCAAGCAAAATCACAGCTATTTATAATTGGAAACAGCCCAGTACCCCCACTGAAGTCCGCAGTTTTCTCGGATTGGCTAGCTATTACCGGAAGTTCGTAAAAAACTTTTCGAAGATATCTGGTCATTTAACGAAGCTTACAAAGAAGCACTCTAAATTCAAATGGACTCTAGAAAGTGAGGAGGCTTTCGAAGAGCTAAAATTAAGACTAACGACTGCTCCAGTGTTAACCATCATCGATATCAACCAAGATTTAAAAGTCTGGACTGATGCTTCTAGAGAAGGCCTTGGCGCAGTGTTAATGCAATGGGGTCAAGTGATTGCTTATGCTTGCCGTCAGTTGAAGCCACATGAAAAGAACTACGTAACTCATGATCTTGAGTTATTGGCTATAGTATTCGCTTTGAAAATCTGGAGACACTATCTGTTGGGTGAGAAATTTGAACTGTTTACAGATCACCAGTCGTTAAAGTATCTGTTCACTCAGAAAGACCTGAATCTGAGGCAGCAACGTTGGCTAGAGTTCCTTGCAGCATATGATTTTGAGATTCTATACACTCCAGGGAAAGCCAATGTCGTGGCCGATGCGTTAAGCCGAAAGAATGAAATGATCGCCAGTTTCATCATTGCGACTTCGTTGATTGACAAGATATCGGCTCTCCAAAAAGACGACCAATTCATCAAAGGAATGAGTCAGCAAATTCGTGAAGGCAATGCTTCGGACTTCCAGCTCGACAGCGAAGGGATTCTGAGGTTAGAAGGACGAATTTGTGTTCCAGAAATTCCTGAACTCAGAAGAGATGTACTTGATGAATGCCACAAGTCTAAGCCCAGTATCCATCTGGGTGTGAGTAAAATGTATAACGATATCAAGCGCACGTTCTGGTGGAAGTCGTTAAAAAGAGACATCTCGAAATATGTTAGTCGATGCCCTACTTGCCAGCTAGTCAAAAGCGACCAACAGAAATTGGTTGGATTGTTACAACCACTAGAAGTTCCTGGTTGGAAGTGGGAACATATTTCTATGGATTTCATTGATGGTCTGCCCAGAACCAGAAAAGGAAATGACAGTATTTGGGTGATCGTAGATCGCTTCACGAAGACCGCCCATTTCATACCTGTCAGAACAAATAAAACTGCTCAGAGTCTGGCGCAGATATACTTCAGGGAAATAGTTAGACTACATGGAGTGCCGCCCAGTATAGTCAGTGATAGAGATACAATATTTACTAGCAAATTCTGGAAGGCATTTCAAGTCGAGCTGGGAACGAAGTTGAACTTGAGCACCGCTTATCATCCTCAGACAGACGGTCAAACTGAGAGGGTGAATCGTATTTTAGAAGACCTATTGCGGGCTTGTGTTATAGATTTCGGTGGATCATGGGAAGACCATCTGCATTTGGCTGAATTCTCATATAATAACAGCTACCAGGCGAGTCTGACAATGTCGCCATTCGAAGCATTGTATGGTAGACCGTGCTGATCTCCTGCTTGTTGGGTCGAACCCGGTAATAGACTTGTGTTGGGTCCTGATATGATCCGAGAAGCTGCCGACAAAGTCGATTTTATTAAGAAGCGATTACTCGCCGCTCAAAGCCGACAAAAGAGCTATGCCGATAGAAGAAGAAGAGATATATCCTTTGCTGTTGGCGACTACGTATATTTGAAAGTATCGCCGATGAGAGGAGTTATCCGGTTCGGTAAAACTGGGAAGTTGGCACCCAAATTCATTGGTCCGTTTCCTATTCTGGAACGGATCGGAACTCTTGCTTATAGGATCAAATTGCCTGACTGGTTGCCTGGAGTCCATGATGTATTTCATATATCTCAACTTCGAAAGCACGTTCATGATCCAGACTTGATCGTGGAAGAAGCAGCTCAACAGGATTGAAATTACTTCAGAATTAGCTGTGAGAAGAGAGCCGCTAAAGATCATCGGCAAAGAAACCAAAGAGCTGAGGAACAAGAAGGTTCACTTAGTCTAAGTGCAGTGGAGTGGAGATCCGCGAGATTGTACTTGGGAAACTGAGGAGAGCATTCATAAAGCTTATCCTAGATGCCGAGTGGATATCTCTGATTGACTCCGGTGCAAGGTATATTTATCATACTTTGCATTACCATTTAATTCTCTACTCTGCTGTTATTTTCTTTCCATGGATGTGCACTTTTAATTCTATAGTCTGAATGATTTTAAAAGAATATATGAATTAATTTGTATGATTTTGAAAAGTTAAAAACAAATTGCTTGTTGGTTGTGTTGTGTGATTGTAGATTAGATTAATTAAAATTATTGAAACGATCGTTAATTTAATCAACAATAGAATAATGTTAGAATTTATTCGATTATATCACACAATGAACTGATTAGAAAATAAATAGGATATATACATGTGCATTTTATATGTTTGAACAGGTTAATGGATTGGCTGTTGAGTAAAGATTTTATTTGCGTGCCCGATAAATAGGTAAACCTTAATGAGTTGGATGCGAAATATTATTATATCAACTCCTGTGAATGCCATTGGATGCGGAGTGCTGGTTTTTCTGTGTGAAATAATAAACGTCGCCATATGATAGTAACAATTAATTTTGAACTACATTACATAGCATACTTCAGAAGATAGGCATACTTCATCATATACCACATAAGCATTTGGAGCTTGTGTGACGAGGTGGAAGATTTATCATACGAGCGAGAGGCTTGTATGGCGATGACTATATTTTACAGGTTAAACTGATGACTGATATGGAATATTTAGATTGTAACGATTAAATTGCCAGATTAATAAAAACCCCACACGGGTCTGGAGTTGACAATAATCACGTCTCTCTAGTTATTAGATACGGCACATGGACTATTTATTTCCCACACAGGGCAGGGTGACGAGAATTTATTCTCTGGAGTTATTATCAATACATGTTCCCCTGTAAACACCAGAATATATCACTATAAATATGTGTATGCTTATTAGGATTTATTGGGTACCTAATACGACCCAATAAATTTCCAAACCTCTCTCCGTAAAAAGGAGGTTATGGCGAAATCTTTCGAAAATTCCGGGTGTTAGCCAAATTTTTGAAGAATTTGAAAATTCTCAGAAACTGAAAAGTTGGAGAATTGAAGCCAGATCGAACGTAGAGTTGATTAATCAAACCACTTTCGACTTTGTTCCTTTTCGGGGACGAAAAGTTTTAAGTGGGGGAGATTGTAACGACCTAGAAAATCTGAACCAATTTAAAAATTTTAAATTGGCTAAAATAATGGATTTTAGATATTTAAAATAAATATTTTAAATAATAGCAATGAAAACGGAGTTTGAATCGACAATTGAAAACGAATATAATTAATTCTAATTATAAACAAGGCCTGAAATGGCGCTGCAGTTTCAAAAATTGAATTCAAACTTTGTCGGATTGTACCGGGTGAAAAACAAAACGGATTTTAGTGAAACCAAAAATATTTAAATCTGTTAGTGAACACCTTTCAAACGAATCTGAAAAATCGAATTTTCATAACGGAAAGCAAAATATGGCCAAATGAATTTTCAGAAAGGTCGCTATGGAATTTATATAGCCCGTGAAATTGGCCATTTTGCATACGACCTCGGAATTCGACGAAACCACTTTTGTTGGATCCGGGATGTGAAGTTATCGCTAGGTTTCAAATTTCATAATTTTTGAAGCTAGTATGTGAGCGTGGCACAGGAAAATGTGTTTTGGTCAATTATAGTTAAATTGGATCGACCAGAAATGGGCCTTTTTGCAAACGATCTCAGAATTCGACAAAACTAGTTTTGTTGGGACCGTATGGTCAAAACATAGCTAGATTTATTTTTCTGGAATTTTTCGAATTAGTTTGTGGCCCTGGCAAATTGAAATGTACGTTCAAATCCAATATTGAATGTTTTATATTTTAATTTGATGGAAAACTGACTGAAACAGTCGAATGGGCCTACGAAACATATTCCATTGTGTTTGGAATGGGGGTAAAACGCTAGGGACGACAGTCGTTGGGTTTGAATTGGTGTTCGTCTGTGCAAGGGGTATTTTAGAGATTTTAAAATATACAAAAAAAATCTATTGGGCCAACTCAGCATTCTCTCTCCCCGCTGAACCGATTAACAGCGGAACCCCTTCCCACCTTCTCTCATCAAATCCGATGCCTCCGTTCATCGTTGACCAGCGCCACCACCCAAAATCGAACGGCCTCCCTCCCCTCTTCAAATCAAGACCGATCTCGTCCTTCATCGTTGCTCCATCGTCGAGCACGAGCTCCACAAAGTCCGACCACCTCGTGTCGATTATCTCCTCCACCATGGCATCGGACCGGACCCCACCATCACCCCTGGACGTGGATTTCGAGGCTCGACAGCGTAGCGCTAGTGGATCGGCCTCATACTACATCGTTCGATCGCAAAATGAAACCCTAGTTTTGAACAACTTTAGAAGAGGTACGACTCTGGTTTTAATAAACTGATTTCCATATTTAAAAGCGTTGCTAACTTAGAAGAATCATATCTTTTTCGTTCGTTAACGAAATTCGATGAAACCGGAAATATCGTGACCGTGAGGACGTCTTCTACCTTCTAGAAGAGACCGCATATTTTTCTGAGCCTTCTGCTATTTTTGGTGGAGTGGAACCCAATGTGAAATTTCTAATTTATAAATGATATGGAAAACGACGATGTATAAATATTTGGTTGAAACCACATAGGATTAGTTTGTGGAAATGAAATAAATATATACATGCCGCCTGCGTGCGAACTAGATGCATGATCCCCATTGTCAAAAACCGCAAGGTTTTAAGGTAGAGCGAGGAGCTGTACTAGGAACGGTCCCGGTTTTAACTACCCTGCCATTATGCTGCCGAAATTTTGAATAATATTCATGTGTTTGAATTATTTTCATTTGCTGAAATTATATTTATTCATTGAATAGAAAACCTTCAAGTGTCGAATCGATATTCATTCGTTGATTTGAAATTCATGTGTTGAATGGTATTCGTGTTTTAAATATAAAAATCACATTTTTATCTATATATAGAAACTATAGAAAGCCTTCATGTGTTGAATCGATATTCATTCGTTGAATTGAAATTCATGTGTTGAATCGATATTCATTCGTTGAATTAAAATTCATGTGTTGAATCGATATTCATTCGTTGAATTGAAATTCATGTTTTGAATGGTATTAATATTTTGAAATAAATTGTTTCATAACAAAAATCACCTTTTATCAACTATATAAACTATGTAAAATAATCTCGTTTTAAAAGAAATTGTTTTATAAGAAAAATCCTATTTTTATCACCTATATAAACTATATAAAATAATAGTGTTTTGAAATGAATTGTTTTACAATAAAAATCACATTTTTATTATATACATGAATTGTTGAAATGTGGAGTGTTAAAAATAGCAACTCGTTCAAATAAATATGCATGAGTTGAAATATTCATTAATTAGCTAATGATATGATTTTTGCCTATGCATGCAACATTAGAATGAATGGTGTTTTTAAACCAAATGGAATCAAATATGAAGTTGAATAGAAAATGATAAGTGATAAGAACTGTATATATGTACATGCATATTTATTGAACATGTTATAGCAAAGGGGCTAGAGATGAGGAATAAAATTTTGTGCCTGACAAATAGGTGCACATTTACTGTTTTGTTTGGGTGATGATTTTATGAGCCTGTTGGCTAGCCGCTTGGCTTTTCCTTTTTCTTTTTGACATGAGACGCCCGTATGGCTATTTGGAAATTTTCCCAGCCCCTCCCATACAAAGGAGGTTATGGCGAAATTTTCCAAAATTTAAAGGCGTCAGTGAAATATTTGAAGTGAAACCGATATTGAAATTGTTGAATGAACTGTATTTATATAAATATATAAATATAAATAAAATTAAAACAAAACGTGGCCGTGTAGTTCGTGTTTTGAAACCGTGATTTCAAACAACTAGTGCGGGAAATCCGACCATTGGATTTTCCCGAAACCGCAACCGTTGGGTGCGCCTTGGAGATATCTTTCCAACGGCACCAACTTTGTAAAAATCCAACGGTTTGATTGTCTGGAATGTTTAATTCAAATCTGAAGGAAAACAACACCAGAAACGATTATATTTTTATATATATAAATATAATTATATTTAATCGAATAACGACGCTGCAGTTCATGTTTTGAAATCGAAACTTCAAACGATTGAACCGGGAGATCCGACCGTCGGATTTTCCCGAAACTGGAACTGTTGGATTCGTTTTGAAAAGACCTTTCTAATGATGTAAAATTTGTGAAGATCCAACGGTTAGATTTTCAGATATGTGTAAATCAAATCTGAAGAAAAACAGTGCCACGGCCGTGTTATGGCCCGAAGCGTCGTTTTGAATAAATTGGCTATTTTAAAATAAATAGAAATAGCGATAAATCGTTATAAAATATTATAAACGATATGGAATGGAAATAAACTGAATTTGCTCGATTTATGTGGTATTTGATGGTTGAATGTGTTTGGTGTGAAAATTACATTAAAGAACAAAATTGGTGTTGTCGAATGATTTAACCATTGAAATAAATTGATTTGAAATTCTAAATATACGTGAATTATTTGAAAGGACCGAGTTAATTCTCATTTCAAATAATTGACCGACGATTGAAAGTTGAAGATGAAGACGATGGTCGAAGACCGGAGATCTTCACCTCGTTTGGATGGTAACCGAGGTCCTGATTGGGAGGCATCCCGAAATATGGATAATGAGTGGTGATCGTCCCGATGTACGTGGTGACCGATGGGTTTGCGAGGTATTTAGTGCCTCCGGTTTCGTTCAGACCCAGAACGGACTTGTAAATGGACTGTGTGTCTAACATTGGATTTTATTCTGTGTTGATTGATCTCTATTAAATATACATCTGTTTGGCGGCGGAGAATTTATTCTTTTGCTCAACGCCCTTCTCTGAAACGCACGAGCTCAGAGGTTGTATATCGATGGACATCAGTCGCATGGCATGAATTTCCTGTGTGGCATGCTAAGATGCAGTGATCAGGGCTTCTGTTGAAAAGCAAAGTATTGTGGTGATGATCAAAGCACCGCCGGTGTGGTGTAGCTTTGTGTATAACGTAAAATCGCGAGCCTCACACCCTGGTATGAACCAGAAACGGGAGAGGACATCAGGGAGGGCCTGCATCTCTTTCTAGCTAGGGTGGTGTCAGTGACCTACCAGCCTTGACATTTATATACTTTTCACCTGTGTGGTTGTTGTTGTTGCGAGGCGCCTCGGTTTGATCGGACGATCCGGGTCCGATGGAGTCATTCGTTGGCTCGTTTACGCCCCAAAGGGCGGGGAGACATAGTGTTCAGGCATAATAATCCACATCGGTGGACCGGCCCTGACGATCCAAGGGGCAGTTGCGGCTGTTCCGGAGGCTCGGGCTAGAGAGTCTCAAATTCGGTAAGGACTATCTTTTGCCTTGGTTCATGACGGAAATCCAATTTCCAAATACGTGACTGTGTGGTTTAGATTGTATATATATAAGGCGACATAGTGGCATGGGACGCTCATGTCGTCTATGATTGATAGTTATGATTTGAAATTGTTTTCAAAACATATAAACCCTAGCAATAATATCAAATGCTTTTGTTTTATTCGTATCAACCATATTTTGGCCATTATAAGGTAAAACTCTATCCTCCGGTTTGCGTTGCATTGTGTGATGGGAACTGAGTCTTATAATGGCTTCATTTTTATAAAAAGCATAGCGATGTTTAAAAAGAATGATTTGGTTTTAAAGCACTGGCAATCCAATGGAGTAAACCCGTTCCACGAAAGTGGCATGGTCCTGTGATTGGCCATATTATAAATGTGTTGAGTAGATTTCTCATACCAGTCCCATGACTGACTCGTAGTTTGTTTCACTTTCAAACTCGGGTGCCCCTTTTTCTACACGGGCAGCCTTGTATTCAGGTTTAACTGGCTTTCTCTGGATAGCTGGAGCTGAAGATGGATTCTATCATTTATCTCCTTTTATGCTGTTCAGCTCCTATTGTACATTATGTTTGTTTTCCGCTGTAGACATTTATGTATAGTTGAGCTGTATTTGTACTAAGTATGATCCTGTACACTGTGTAACTCTGATGATTACTTTTATCCAGTATAATATATTGTTCATTATCTGGTGTATTTATTTAATTCTGTTCTGCTATTATCTGTTTATGTGTTATATTCCAAAGATAACCCTTGTCTCCGTCTGAACGGGATTTGGGGTCGTCAGAAAATACACCCCACTTGGCAGTTAACCACTTAGACATGCGACCTACCCGATTTTATACTATTTCCCGGTTGTGAGGCTTGAGGTTACGATTACTTGATAGCACGATGTAGTGGCCCGTAACTTCCGCGGTAAGGAAATCCCGGATTACCTTGAGAACACGACAAAATAGAACGCAGGCAGAAGAACATTTCATTGTTTATTACAACAATTCCATCAGATTACAAGAATATACAGAGTATGAATAAATATTACACAGAAAATATCAGAGATTTAGATTACATTTAAATACATCACAGCGGAAATAATACAAAACACAACTAGAAAGAGATATACGGATATCATTCCAGCTGTAAGCCAGGAACCTATGAATATAAATTTGCAAAACCAAAACTACTAGCTGCCCGTGTGGAAAATAGGGGCACCAAGAGTTTAGGTTAAAACAATAAACTCCAGGTCAGTCATGTGACTGGTGTGAGAACCAAAATAGTTATTTAAAACTTTACTTTAAAAGAGAGTAATTCAAGGGACCACGCCGTATAACACGGAACGAGTTTCCTCCCAAGAATACTAGTGCATATAACAAAACAACGCAATGCTCTTTGGAAAAATGAAGCTATTATAAGACCCAGGTCCCATCACACAATGCAACGCAAGCCAGAGGATAGGGTTTTCCCTTATAATAGCCAAACATGCTTGGTACGTTTTGAAACAAATCATTTGATACTATAATAAGTGTATAGTGTCAAAACAATTTCAATCATAAATATCAATCATAGAAGGCATGGGTACCATATATCATGTCGACATACTAGTTCTACAATTAAAACCGCAATATCACGTATTGGAAATTGGATTTCCGTCATGAGTCGAGGCAAGGGGCAAGCTCCTCTCCATTCGATACACTCTAGCAAATGCCTCAGGACCGCACACAGCAATCCCTGGATCCTCCAAGGTCGGTCCTCTCTTACTTTTGAGGATTGGCAATTCCTGTACACACGTTTCCCGGTCCTTACAGACCTATATCCGAGGCGCCTCGCATTCCAACAACCACATAGGTGAAAAGTAGATATAAATGTCAGGGCTGGTAGGTCACTGACACCACCATAGCTAGAAAGAAATTTCGTGCACTCCTTGGGTCCTTCTCCCGTTTTTGACTCATACCGGGGTGTGAGGCTCGCGAATCCACGTTATACACAAAGCTACGTCACATAGACCATGATTTGATCATCAACCACAAGACCTTGCTTTTCAACAGAAGCCTTGATCAATTGCCACTTACGCGTGCCACACTGGAAATTCACTCCATGCGACTGATGTCCATCGATATACAACCTCTGAGCTCGTACGTCTCAGAGAAGGGTGTTAAGCAAGAGAATAAATTCTCCACCGCCAAACAGATTTATATTTAATAGAGATCAATCAACACAGAATAAAATCCAATGTCAGACACACAATCCATTTACAAGTTCGTTCTTGGTCTGAACGAAACAGGAGGGACTTTCCTCGCATATCCATCGATCTCCAAGTACGTCTAGACGATCACCAACTGTTTCCCTCATCTTGGGTGTACAGCCCAATCGAGATCATCAGTAATCACCCAAACTATGTGAAGACTTCCGGTCTTCAACCACCGTCTTGATCTTCGACATCTCGTCGAATCGGTTATTCAGAATGGGTATAAACCCGGCCTTTCTGAATAACCCACGTATATGATAAACAAACGTTACACAAACACAAAAAACACCTCATTCCAATTCAGAATATTCTTTTATTCACAAAATCACATTCTTAGGGAATAGGTTCCCATTAATTTTATCAAAGATAAATTCTTCTAAATTTATTCTTCAATCTTCCTTTGGATATCATTTCAAACCATATTATGGTTTTCCAAACTAGTCGGGATTAGCGAACCACACCGAAGTAATTATTTATTTTATTTCCCAATCCCAACCTATTCATCCCATGGAGCAAAACTGGTAATACTCCATATCTAACACCACAGTGTTATCAGTAAAGTTAATTACCATTTCACGTTCAAATCTAATTAAGGATTTAACTATCGCTTTGGAGCAAAACTGGTGATATTCCATTCTCGATCACTTTTCAGATTTGATAATTTAAATTATCAATTCACTTTTCAATTTAATTAAAGATTCACTAAAACTCCACTTAGTTTTAATCTTCTCAAAAATCAATAACCTGTCTTTAACTGGGTTAAAGAACCAACGTCACCTAAAACACGATCCACGATAAAACCAAATCACATTTGATATTAAATACAAGGCTCTGAATAGAAAATATACCGGCTTATATTCAATATCATATTTTGAAACCAACAAATATCGTATTGGAAATAACGATATAAAATATATCTTTCAAATTCCCATAACAATATTTGTATAATCACGAAATCCAACATCGAAATATTCCTAAGATAATTTCGATTCAAATCCAGTCCACTTTATATATATTGAAAATTCTGGTTATTTTCAAATTCAATTCAAATTCAATTTATTTATTTCAAAAATAAATTGATTTCAATTCTAGTTCATAACTAGTTCATCTCGATAAAAATCTATTTTTATCTTTTCAAATATGGAGTTCTTCATCCCAGTTCTTTCCAATTCACATATTATGATTTTACACAAATTATAGATATTTTTAATAATTTTATCAAGGCTCGTACAGTCGATTTCCATCAACGGCCATCGAACTGCACTTACAACGACCTTTTCCAAATTTGATTTGGACATAATTCCAAATCCAACCGTTAGATTTCAAATTTCTAATATTCATTGGAAAGCTCTTTTCGATACGAACCCAACGGTTCCGGTTTTAGGAGAATCCGACGGTCGGATCTCCCGCAATGTCAATTCGAAGTCAATGGTCGAAATTCACGAACTGCCACGGCGCGGCGCGTTCTATTCAGGCCATTATATATATATAATATATATATTATATATTTTTTGTCGATTTACTTTTTAAAACGTATTTTATAAATTGTTTTAAATTCGTTTTCAAAACCATTTCAACTCTATATTCAATTTCAAATCAAAATTGAATATTTCATATCATTACTATATAAATGATAATATTTTCAAAACGTTATATTTTGAAATCACTACCTTTCAATATTCATTATAAAAACGAATATAATCGGTATAAATATCGTTCATGTCAAAATAGCGCAACTCTAATCAACATGGCTTTATATATTTCAATAAATTCGTTATTCTATTCAACAAATGAATATATATTCTATTCAACACATGAATCTATATTTCTTTTTACACACGACTAATTTCAACACATGAGTACTGTCAACACACGACTATTTTTGTTATGTAATATATTTTATAAAATTATGGTATCTATCGTTTGATTTTTAATCAGACTCCAACTGTAAAGGGGTTCTAATCTTAAATATGATAAAGATGTAAATTTTATTGTTAAAATATTTTGCTCAACACATGAATAGTTTCAACACATGAACATCGTCAACCAATGACTATTTTTATATTCTAATATTCTTTATTTTCCCAATTGGAATGAGGCCCAATCAATTACCATATAATGTTAATTATATGGATTCCATACCACACATGTATATAATAGCAACGATAAACAATCAACCATCATCCAAAGTGCACCACGCAACTGCATAAGCATCAAATACAAATAATTAACGCTTACACAGCCTGTCGACCAATCGATCGACATACAATTAAATAATTGGGATTAGTGTACGCCAAATATCCTCCCAACACCCGTGTGGGGTTTCAAATCAACAAATTCTGAATATTATTTGTGCAGTAGGGCGATGTGTAAAATTTATCATCCCAATCAATATCCTTCAAATAGGTGTTCATAAACAAACCGTCCGGTTTGTAGATGAATATTTATTTATTCACATTCACTATATTCATATTCATGTTAAAAATTATATTTTTAACGATAATTAATTTATTTCAACCATCTACATTTTATTATCGATTTCACATCAACATCGCAAACAAATTTCACAACACATCAAACAAACATACAAGCCGTTCATGGTCTGTGGACGACAGGTGTCGGGTGCTGCTAAGCACCGTCTGCATCCTAATATATATTTTAAACTAGAAAAGAAGATTTAAAGTGAGAAGTTCTCATTAAAGCTATCACAATTCACCACGACTCTTCATTTGTAGAAGTTTTCGCTGTTCTCGCCTTTCGTCACTTTCGTTGTCCGTAGCCACTACATATATAAAAATCACATTTTAATATTGTTGTTATGTATATAAAAATCATATTTTTATAATCACTCCATATGGATAAAAATTCTATTTTTACATCGCTACTATATAGATAAAAATTCTATGTTTACACCGCTACTATATAGATTAAAATTCTATTTTTACATCGCTACTATATAGATAAAAATTCTATTTTTACAACGATGTTCATATAATAAAGATTATATTTTTATCACGTTATTCTCTATATAAAGATTTCGCCTTTTCAAATATAAAGATTTCGCCTTTTCAAATATAAAGATTTCGCCTTTTCAATTCATCACTATAAAAATCACATTTTTATTCGTTATTTTCCATATCAAAAGTATACCTCTCCTAAATTAAAAACCATATTTTTATTTCAACATACATATGATAAAAATCATATTTTTATCTCGCTATTCAATATATAAAAATCGAAACTTTATATTTTATACTACATAATAAAAAATTGAATCTTTACTATATATAAAAATCCTAATCTTTGCATCATAAAATTTTATCTTTGCATCATATAATATAAAAATCCTAACTTTCCTTATACTATGTCCTATATAATTTACTATTTACATTTCTTACACTAAGCTACTACACATAGAAAAATCTGATTTTTAAAACCATGTTATTTCATTTAAAAATTATATTTCTAGTTGCCTAAATAAATAAACAAAGAATTTAAAACTCACCGGCAGCAAGAAGAGTCCACGGTCAGAAACGGAGGTGGAGTGGGGCGGCAACAGGAGGAGGCGGTGGATGGTGGCTTCAAGCGGGCGGCGCACGGTTGAAGTGGCGCGCGAGGTGTGGTGTGGTCTCGTGGGGGAGCAGGAGATGGAGGAGGACAAGTCGAAGGGGGTAGCGGCGGTGGGGAGTTGGTTGTGGAGCTTTGGTGGAGGAGGGCGCTGTCGATTGGAGGGGGAGAGGAAGGAGAAGGGGAGAAGGAGGGGCTGCGATGGGGGAGGGAGGTCTGGTTGCGGCGGTGGCCCCCCCGGCGGTGCGATGGACGGTGGGGCGGCGCTCCGCCCCCTTTTCCCTTTCTTTCTCTCTTTTTTTTATTTTTTTATTTTCAGATCTGTGTTGAATAGGAGAAGGGGGCTTATAGGAGTTATAAAATATTTATTTATTATTTATTTCTTCAAAAAGTTGACTTTTTATTTCGAACCCCGAATGAGGCCCAACGACTGTCGTCCCTAGCTAATTACCCCCATTCCGAACACAATGGGATATGTATCGTAAGCTGATTCGATCATTATGATCAGTTTCCATTGAATTTACAATTAAATCATTATACTGAATTTTAAACGTACATTTCAATTTACTGGGGTCACATATGGACTCGAAAAATTCCAGAAAAATATTTTCTAGCTTCGTATTGACGATACAGTCCTAACAAAACTAATTTCGTCGAATTCTGAGACCGTTCGACAAGTGGCCTTTTTCCAGTCGATTAAAATCAACTAAAACTGGTCAAACGCGTTTTCCTATGCCATGCCCACATATTAAATCAAAAATTTTGAAATTTGGAATCTAGCAATAACTTGACATCACGGATCCAACAAAAGTGGTTTCGTCGAAATCCGAGGTCGTTTGCAAAATGCTATTTTTAAGGGCCGAAATTCCATAGCGACTATTCTGTATATTCAACTGGACATAACTTTTTATCCCCGCTACGAAATTTTGATTTTTCGGATTAGTTGGAAAGGTATTCTCAATTAGATTCAAATATTTTTGGTTTTACTAAAATCCGGTTTATTTTGCACCCGGTACGTTCAATTGAAGTTTGAAATCGAATTATCGAACTACCGCGCCATTTTCAATTCCTTTTGTATTTATATATAATTATTTATATTCTAACAACGATCTATATAACTATACATGTTCTATTCCTATTCAAAATAAATTTTTCGTCGATATTATTTAAAATAATTCATTTTAAATATTCAAAATTCGCTAAAATTGCCAATATAAAATTTTTAAACTGGCTCGCATTTCCGGGTTGTTACAATCTCCCCCACTTAAAACTTTTCGTCCCCGAAAAGGAACGAAGCCGAAAGTTGTTTAACAAATCAACTCAACTTTCATTATTTTGACTACGTCTTAAGTTCTTCAACTTTTCAGTTTCTAAGAACTTTTCAAATTTCTCAAAAATTTGGCTAACACCCTAAATTTTCGAAAAATTTCGCCATAACCTCCCCTGCACCGGGAGCACCGGGAAAATCAAAAAATTGCCATACAGGCCCTCTGATCTCAAAAAGAAAAAGAAAAAGCCAATCGGCTCATAAAATCATCATCACCCAAACAAAACAGTAAATTATGGTATACATGTACTTATTTGTCGGGCAAACAAATTTTATTCTCTGCTCTAGCCTCCTTGCTATGACCTGTTAACACATATATATGTACATGCATGCAATTGCAAATAATTTTCGATACAATTCACCATTTGATACAATTATGAATAATGGTTCAAAATTATCAAACAAATAAACAAACAATACAAACATCAATCAATTAGTGAATTAATGTTTCAAATTCATAATTTTACTACATATAAAGAAAATCATGTTTTTGATGCCAAATCACAACAATAAACTTATCTAGTTAAACTTTAGTTCTCACACCAGCCTAATGGAAATATATAGATATCACACCTTCGAAACACGAACATAAATACTAATGATGTGGCCACATCACTAGAATTATCCCCGGGTGTCTAGAATGTGATTCTATATCTATCCAGTATATTAAAACTTCGAATATACGTTCATGACGCGTATATGCAAAACCTTTATATACTGGATTGTCCAAATTCAATATAAATTAATATTCAAATACGTATAAAAGGGTTTAAATTTTCAAAACAATATTGTTTTCATTTGAAAAATATACTCTTCACACTCGTTCTAGGATACTACTGATCCTATCTCCAACGAGTCATTCTAATTGGACATTACTAATCCAATATCTGATGAATTCTTTCGTATGGTTCTAATGTGTCTTATTCTCGAGCTCTGTAAACCAAAGCTCTGATACCACTGCAGTGGCACGTAACTTCCCCGGTAAGGAAAGCCCGGATTACCTTGAGAACACGACAAAATAGAACGCAGACAGAAGAACATTTCATTGTTTATTACAACAACTCCATCAGATTACAAGAATATACAGAGTATGAATAAATATTACACAGAAAATATCAAAGATTTAGATTACATTTAAATACATCGCAGCGGAAATAATACAAAACACAACTAGAAAGAGATATACGGATACAGAGCTTTCCGGATATCATTCCAGCTGTAAGCCAGGAACCTGTGAACATAAATCTGCAGAACCAAAACTACTAGCTGCCCGTGTGGAAAATAGGGGCACCTAGAGTTTAGGTTAAAACAATAAAATCCAGGTCAGTCATGTGACTGGTGTGAGAACTAAAACAGTTATTTAAAACTTTACTTTAAAAGAGAGTAATTCAAGGGACCACGCCGTATAACACGGAACGGGTTTCCTCCCAAGAATACTAGTGCATATAACAAAACAGCGCAATGCTCTTTGGAAAAATGAAGTTATTATAAGACCCAAGTCCCATCACATAATGCAACGCAAGCCGGAGGATAGGGTTTTCCCTTATAATAGCCAAACATGCTTGGTACGTTTTAAAACAAATCATTTGATACTATAATAAGTGTATAGTGTCAAAACAATTTCAATCATAAATATCAATCATAGACGGCATGGGTACCATATATCATGTCGCCATACTAGTTCTACAATTAAAACCGCAATATCACGTATTGGAAATTGGATTTCCGTTATGAGTCGAGGCAAGGGGCAAGCTCCTCTCCGTTCGAGACACTCTAGCAAATGCCTCGGGACCGCACACAGCAATCCCTGGATCCTCCAAGGCCGGTCCTCTCTTACTTTTGAGGATTGACAATTCCTGAACACACGTTTCCCGGTCCTTACAAACCTATATCCGAGGCACCTCGCATTCCAGCAACCACATAGGTGAAAAGTAGATATAAATGTCAGGGCTGCTAGGTCACTGACACCACCATAGCTAGAAAGAAACGTCGTGCACTCCTTGGGTCCTTCTCCTGTTTTTGACTCATACCGGGGTGTGAGGCTCGCGAATCCACGTTATACACAAAGCTACGTCACACAGACCATGCTTTGATCATCAACCACAAGACTTTGCTTTTCAACAGAAGCCTTGATCAATTGCCACTTACGCGTGCCACACTGGCAATTCACTCCATGCGACTGATGTCCATCGATATACAACCTCTGAGCTCGTACGTCTCAGAGAAGGGCGTTAAGCAAGAGAATAAATTCTCCGCCGCCAAACAGATGTATATTTAATAGAGATCTGTAACAACCCTGAATTTTGGGGCTAATTTAAAATTTTTATTTTAGAAATTTTAAGGGAATTTGAATATTTATAATTATTTCTTTTAAATAATAAAGACCAAAATTCGATTTTTATTGAAGTTAAAACAAATAAATTTAATTTAATTATAAAAGGAGTTCAAAACAGCGCTGTAGTTTGAAATTTTGAATTTGAACTTTGACTAACTGCACAGGATGCAAAATAATATTTAGAAAGGTCGCTATGAAATATATATATATAATATATAAAGGTCAAAAATGCTACTTTTTGCATACGAAGGAATTTGGACTCAAAACCACTTCCACTGAGTTCAGAATGATGTTTCTGCATTGAAAAACAGTTAACACTTATATATTTCGAGTTTCGGAAATTATCTGTTTAAAAATGTATTTTTAATATTAAATATATTCGCCTTGAAAAAGGCCATTTTTCAAATAAGCTCATAATTGAACGAAATAAATTTTTCTGGATTCGCAGCGTCAAAACATAGCTAAATATATTTTTCGGGAATTTTTGGAATTAATTTGTGACCCCGGTTAATTTTCACGTACGTTTGAATTTAAAATAATGATTTATATTAAAAATAAAGTAAACATGCTGTAGACTTGGAAATTGGGCTTCTCCACTAGCGCCATTGCGTTCAGAAGACGTCAAAACATTTTGATAGACAGTGAGCAAGCCTAATTCTGAGTCCGGGCCAAAACGGGCCTTAATGGGTAATTAGTGAATATTATAATATTATGGACAAATTTTCAAAATAAGCTTATTTTTAAAACTAATAGCAGATTTAGGCTAGTTTTGAAACTATTTGCAGAAATAGGCTTGTTTTTGGCAATAGTTGTTAAAAAACAAGCCTATTTCTGCAAATAGTTTCAAAACTAGCCTAAATCTGCTATTAGTTTAAAAAACAAGCATGTTTTGAAAATTTGTCCCTTATATTTTTATAAGGGGCGCACTTCACAAGTTCGCTCACGTGTATTATTTTTTTAAACAACTGGCCACCTCAGCTCTGAGGTGGTCAAAACAAGCCTATTTCTGCAAATAGTTTTAAAACTAGCTTAAATCCGCTATTAGTTTTAAAAACAAGGCTATTTTGAAAAATTGTCCTAATATTATAAATACTAATTTTGTAGAAAAAGGATAAAAATGGCGGAGGCTCTCTTTTCTTCTCCTCGTCAAGAACTCAGATTGAGAAATTCTAATTCTTCTCAATCGAATAATCCTCCTACATTTGCAGATTCAAAGAGAGATTCCCAACGGTCATACGCGGATGTGATTAGAAAGGCTGTCCCCAATTCTTCCTTTGTTTCTAATCGGTTTTCTCCCTTGTACAAGTTTTTGTTTAATTGGAAATTCCTCAAGAAGCGCCTTTGTTTCAGAGGTGGTGATTCAAGACACATCGCGAAAGATTGTAGGAATTTGATTCGATGCTTCAATTACGGTGGTTTAGGGCATCGGAAGAGCGGGTGTTCCGAGATTTATAGGGGAAATTTGGATTATGAATTGATGCACATCAACTGTTTGAAGTTTTTCCAGAAGCTTATTTCTTTTTTGAATCTTTATGATATGATCAGTTCGAATAAAAAAGATGACGGAGCGTATATGCTACTGTTGATGGGTTGGCACATGGAGGGATTAGTAGATGGAGTGCTGTGGCGAAAGAAGGTTCAGTATGCTTCAAGAAGTGATAGTTGTCCTCCTCTGCCTCGACCGTTAGGGAGGAAGGAACATGCTCTATCATTTTGTATTAACTACTTGAAATTGTGGAGGATCTTCTCTGATTCGGTCTCGAAGAATAAGCGAAGGGGATTTCGTTTATTAAATGAGATTTTGTTTCATTTTGATATTATCAATTCTAGAGTGAACTATGTTCGTGGGAATGTTCATTCTCAGGTTAGTTTGAAAGATGTTGAGGACATTGATTCTAGTGTCGGGGGGATTCCTTTTCAGAAGAAGCTTGATTTATTGCCGGATGTGGTTTGTGATTTAACGGGTGGCTTGAATTTTGAGGCGATAGATGGTTCTTTGATAAGTGAAGATGAGATGATGGGTTCGGATGGGGAGTGCATGGTTTTTCAACATTTTGATTCTATGCTCTTTGATCCATCAGTTCATGATTGCTTTGATAATCCTGCGATGCTAGAGCTAGCTAGTGATGATGGAAATGTTTCGTTGAGTAATGGAATAGGAAATGAGATGGTAACAGGTATTGATGGGGAGGATACACTGGATTTAGTAACTGATAATCCTTTACTGGCTAAATTCTGTATGTCCGAAGGAGATGGATCCAATTGGGCTGTGACTGAAGATGTAAATATGTTTAATAGTTTTGGGATTTTGGAAGATGAAGAAGGGGTGTGTATGCAGAGGCTGACATGCATGGGATGAAGGTTTATAATACAAGGCAGGGGATCATAAACCCTGTTATGTTTCCCGCGTGTAAAACAATGTCGAGGAAGTCATCAGCTTGTGTTGGGGAGAATCCTAGGCACGTCAGTTTTAGGCAGGGGAAGTTGGTGGAGCCTAAAGGGACATTTTTGTTTTCAAAGCATTGTTTTGATGTTAATATGGTCAAGAGGAGAAGAAGTTTTACTGGTATAAAGTATGATCTCTGGTCTACTATGAATAAGGGGATTTGCTTGAGTTCGGTACTTTCAGGGTTGTATAATAGCCTAGGTTCTTATTCTCATTGTGATTCTTTGATCTGTGATCAGATTAGGCCGGGGTTTGAGGCCGATAGACAGTTGGGAGATCTGGTTTCGGATAGATTGCAAGAGGATATTGGAGAGAAATCCCCAGTTTGTGATATGTCATTTTCTTTGTCGAGGAGGGGTAGGCGAAGGAGAGTTATTCCCAGCTCGGGAGTGGTCCGTCGTAGATAGCGTATTAGATCTTATACTGTTTCTTACTATGGAAAGCTCACGAGTTAGAAGATGGTAGCAGCAACCTATATTCGGGTTCAGGATTCTGGTAGTATTTTTTGCTGAGGAGCTTTTTGTGTGTTGATGTGGTCTGGAGAAGGCTTTCACATTGGAGTTTTCCGTATTAGGTTTTGGAATGTTAGTTTGTGATAGTCTTTTCTTTGGTTTTTTGAGTTAGTTTGTTTGGTGAGGCTCGTCATAGCTCATGTTGTTGTTTCTTTGTTTTTTCTAGACTGGTAGACTGTCTTTGTAATCATTTCTACCTTTATATACATATATATGTGTGCTCTCTTCTTTTCAGAAGATCACACATTTTATTTTTCAAAAATAATATTATAAATACTAGTTAATCAAATCCCTAAACCCTAGAAATATTGTCCAGCCGCCGGCCCTTCTTTGAATGGCTGGAAACACACGAATTTCAACCTCCAATTTCTTCCAATCCACTTCGAGTTAAAACCCAAACCCATCACCAAATCAAAGAGATTTGCAAGAGCTTTAATTCTATACGGAGATGATCGGATTTAGAGGAGTGTTTTGGCTGAAACCTCCACCCAAACCGCCGGCCATAGCAGCCCGCCGCCCCCTGTAGGACCCACCGCACCCTCCCCACTTCAGGAGAACGTAGCCCTCTCCTCCCTCTTCGATTTTCCACCTTTCGATCATCTTCTAGTTGCTCCAATCCCGAGATAAATGGATCCCTAGTTTTGAACTCTATGGGTTCAAATAGAAAAAGGAACGGCCGAATTATGTTGAGGAAGATGATTAATGTGGTTTGACTTTGTCCAACTTTAATTAATTACTCATTTTAAATTCAATTTTGTCAATCAAAATTAACTTGTATCTTGCTCGTACGAACTCGGATTTGAACGATTTCAGGTTCGCCACGATTGTGAGACCGAGAGCTTCGCGATGACACTAACTAGGCATGATTCTGAGCAAGTTGAATTTTGGCCAAATTTTGGCTTTGAACAGCGCAGAACTCAATATCAATGTGAGATTTCTATTTTTAAAAATCAATTTAATTATTTATTTCAGATATGAAATTATATTTATTTCATGTTTATGTTGTATGTATAATCGTTGAAATGTTGATTTGTGTTGTAATTGCTAGAATCGCAGAACTGAATTGTGTGTAATCATGTTTGACATGACTTTGTGTGTACGACGAAACAACATTTTATTGTATGTATAAAATATACAATATTCATGTTGTCAAAAATTTGCGTATGAAATAAAAACAACATTTTTATTTGAAATGTGTTATGCCAATCAAAATAACATTTTTGACTAGAAATTTGCTAGAAAAATATGAACGAACATTTTTATCTCATTTTGTTGAACTAGTTTTTCAACAAAATATGTATACACATTTTTGTGTAATATTGCTTACGTTAAAAAAAAAAAAAAAAAAAACCGCTTTGTTAGCAAATATGACATGAGAATAAAAATGCACAATTTGTTAGTAACGTCATATGAGAATAAAAATGCACATTTTGTTGGTAGCGTCATATGAGAATATCATTTTTATGTCAACATGTTAGAATATCATTTTTATGTCGACATCTTAGAATTATCATGTTAATGTTAACATAGTAGAATTTGTCATTTTAAGGTTGATATAATAGAATTATCATTTTATGAAATGCCAACATAAAATATTCATTTTAGGTTATGTTGGAACTGCCAACATAAAATATTAATTTTAGGTTATGTTGGAACCATCAACGTAAAATATTCATTTTATGTTATGTTAGAACCGTCAACACAAAAATCACAATTTAGTTAGAATATTTCTGTGTAGAGAAAAAGTACATTTTTAATATAAAATGTTGCATTAGATAATAACGTCATGTTATGTTATTTAAAAATGAATAATTTCACCGTCATGTTATATTATTTAGAAATGAATATTTTCACCGTTATGTTGTGTTAATTAGAAAAACAATATTTTTACCGTCACGTTATGTCAGGTAGAAATGAACATTTTTGCCAATGTAAAGTAGTAGCAACAAAAATCATATTTTTGTCAATGTAAAATGGTAGCAAATGAGATTTACATTTTTATTATGTAAACAAAAGTATGAACTTGCATAGCAAATGAGATTTACATTTTTAACAAAAGTATGAACTTGCATAGCAAATGAGATTTACATTTTTATTATGTAAACAAAAGTATGAACTTGCATTGTAAATGAGATTTTCATTTTTATTATGTAAAAAAAAGTATAAACTTGCATTGTAAATGAAATTTACATTTTAATTATGTAAACAAAAGTATGAACTTGCATTGTAAATAAGATTTACATTTTTATTATGTAAACAAAAGTATGAACTTGCATAGCAAATGAGATTTACATTTTTATTATGTAAACAAAAGTATGAACTTGCATCGCAAATGAGATTTACATTTTTATTATGTAAACAAAAGTATGAACTTGCATCGCAAATGAAATTTACATTTTTATTATGTAAACAAAAGTATGAACTTGCATTGTAAATGAAATTTACATTTTTATTATGTAAACAAAAGTATGAACTTGCATTGTAAATAAAATTTATATTATTATATGTAAACAAAAGCAGGAATGTGCATTGATAATAAAGATTACATTTTTATTTTGTAATTTAGAATGAGAACTTGCATTGCAAATAAAAATTACATTTTTATTTGAACTAAAGATATAATATTTGCTATGCAAATAAAAATTACATTTTTATTTGAAACTATGATATGCAATTGGCGATGAAAATGAAAATTATATTTTTATTTGTAACTATGATATGAAATTCTATTATAACATTTTTGAAAAATAAAAATGTTATTTACATTTCCCAATGTAGCTATGATAAGAAATTTGGCAAGCGAACAAAATTTACATTTTTATATGTAACTATAAATGAGAATTTGCACTGTAAATTAGAATTACATTTTTATTATGTAATTAAAGTATGATATTACATTGTAAATTAAAATTACATTTTTATG
Source organism: Allium sativum (assembly GCA_030737875.1). Classification (NCBI taxonomy): domain Eukaryota; kingdom Viridiplantae; phylum Streptophyta; class Magnoliopsida; order Asparagales; family Amaryllidaceae; genus Allium; species Allium sativum. The sequence goes on from CM060921.1 coordinate 748,174,257, forward strand.
ATGTCACCTAAGAATAGAATTTACATTGCCACTATAAAAAGTCAAGATCATTTTGGTTTTGCATTGAAAGAGATAAGAATTGTTACTTTTGTTTGACATTAAAAGAATAGCAAAATTATTATTTTTGTTACATTGAAATTAAACACACAAAAATATATTCATTTGTATAGAAATGAAGTTGACACCAAAATATATTGCATTTTTGGTTAGGAATTGAAATGACACAAAATACTCATTTTTATTAAATTAAAAATGACGCACAAGAAATATTCATTTTTGTTGTAATGGAAATGAAACACAAAAATATCTATTTTTGTTGTAATTGTAATGATACATAAAATATACGATTTTGTGTAGTTCGAAACATGATTGAAAAATAATACGTTAATGAAATGGATGAAGAAATTATATAGAAATTGTATATAATTATATTTATATATATAATGAAAATTTATCGAATCGAGCGTGGTAGTCCGCATTTTAGAATTGTACTTTTAATTGATTATACCGAAATATCCGACCGTCGGATTTTCCCAAACCTGAAACCGTTAGGTTCGCTTTGGGAAGATCTTTCCAACGATATGAATTATGTTATAGTCCAACGGTTAGATTTAGAGAAATATGTAAAACAAATTTGGATGAAAGCAGCGCCAGGGTCGTCCATTGACCAGAAGCGTCGTTAATTAAAATTTAATTATTTTAAATAATTTAAATAGGAATGAATCGTTAATAAAAATATTATTAACGAATAAGAAGGATTTTGAATATATATATATATATATATATATATATATATATATACGAGGATTATTTGGGAAGTTCGAGTTCTCTCATTCCAAATAATCAAACGACGTTAATGGAAGTTTAAAGATGGCGTATGAAGACCGTAAATCTTCCCTCGAATGGACAACGATCGAGGCCCTGATTTGACTTGCTCCCAACTCAAGGGTCATGGTCATTGCCCAAACGTACGTGTTGATTTCACGGGTTTGGCTTTCGCTCAGACCCAGAGCATAAGCTAATAAACGGATTGTGTGTCTGACATCGTACTCTATCAAATATCATGTTATTGATCTTCTGTCGAATGTATGGATGTTTGATGGCGGAGAGTTTATTCTCTTGCTTAACACCCGTTCATATATTTCTTCAAAGGATTGGTAGTGCGATATGGAGTGATGATGTGGCATGCTAAGATGCATAGGATGAAGGTTTTGTTGAAAAGAAGGCCTTGTGGGACAATCAAAGCATAGCCTGTTTAGGCAATATAGCTTTGTGTATAGTGTGACTTCGTGAGCCTCACACACCGGCAGAGTCTAAAATGGGAGAAGGGAACACAGGGAGAGCAGCACGTTTCTTTCTAACTAGAAGTGGTGATTGGGTTTTAACACGGCCCGACATTTTACTTATGTGGATGATGGAATGAGGCGCCTCAGATGATAGGTCCTATAGGATCGGGAAACGTGAGTTCAAGAATTGCCAATCCACGAAGCTGTATGTGTGGACCGGCCCTGCAGGATCCAAGAGTTCACTGCGGGGGATCCTGAGACATTAGCTAGAGTGTCTCGAATCGGTAAGGAGCTCCTCCCTAGCCTTGACTCATGATGGAAATCCAAACTTCCAATACGAACCTACGGATTTGACTGTATTACTAGTATGGAAGCATAGTATTATGGTATCTATGTGTCCTAGGATTGATACATTTATTTTGAAATGTTTTCACACATAATTATAATAATATTAAACTCGTATTTGCCGTATTTAGCATGTTTAATCACTATAAGGTAAAACCCTATCCTCTGGTTTGTGTTGCATTGTGTGATGGGACCTGGGTCTTATGGTGATTCCATTTTTCTCAAAAGCATGACGTTGTTGTAAGATTCACTCATTATTTGTTCTGACACTTTTATGCACAACAATCGATTAGAGTAAACTCGTTCCGCGTTAGCGGCGAGATCTTTGGATTTGCTCTATTAATAATGATTAATTAGTTAAGAATTCTCACACCAGTCCCACGACTGACCCGTTGTATGTTTCCACCTTTGCAAACTCGGGTGCCCCTTTTTCCACACGGGCAGTCGAGTAGTTTGTCTACAGGTTCTTATCTCGAGCAGGATTCTGGATTGAAGCCTAAAGCTGTGTCCAGAGCATAGTTGTCTTCCGCTGTTTAGTTTATTTCTTTCCGCTGCACTGTAATGAATTAAAATATTGTAAAATTTATCTTCCGCTGTATTTTTATTTATCGATTTACTCTGATATTCTGTACTCTGATGTTACGTTATTATGATGTAATAAAAGTCTGCTGCTATTGTTCTGATGTGGTTGTATTCCCAAAGTTAACGTACTCGGGTTTTGAACGGTCTTGGTCGATTTTGCGATCAATTAAGTCCGGGCAAAATCCTACTCATTACAAGATCAATCAACATAGAATAAAATCCAATGTCAGACACACATTCCATTTACAAGTTCGTTCTGGTCTGAACGAAACCGGAGGCACTTTCCTCGTATATCCATCGATCTCCAAGTACGTCTAGACGATCACCAACTGTTTCCCTCATCTTGGGTGTACAGCCCAATCGAGATCGTCAGTAATCACCCAGACGATGTGAAGACTTCCGGTCTTCAACCACCGTCTTCATCTTCGACATCTCGTCGAATCGGTTATTCAGAATGGGTATAAACCCGGCCTTTCTGAATAACCCACGTATATGATAAACAAACGTTACACAAACACAACAAACGCCTCATTCCAATTTAGAATATTCTTTTATTCACAAAATCACATTCTTAGGGAATAGGTTCCCATTAATTTTATCAAAGATAAATTCTTCTAAATTTATTCTTCAATCTTCCTATGGATATCATTTCAAACCATATTATGGTTTTCCAAACTAGCCGGGATTAACGAACCACACCGAAGTAATTATTTATTTTATTTCCCAATTGTAACAACCCGTGTTTTCATAACATGTAATAACCATAAATCAAGGCTAAATTAATTTTTAAAATAAGAATAAAGGGAAACGGATTATGCCATTGCGTTCGTCTCGAAATTCTGCTTGGAAACGAGTCCGAGTTTTTGAAAATCGGAGTCCGTATGACCAAGTTATGACCATTCGAAGTTTTCAGAAATTTTCAAATTCAAAACAGACTCAATTTGAATTCAAAATTCGAATTTCAAACCTCCAAATGGACTGGGCGGGAAAAATCCCGCCCAGAACCAAGTCGGCCTGGGGGTCGACTATGTAGTAGACCTACCCAGGGCCAGGTCGACCATAGTGTCGACTTGGGGGTCGACCTGGTGCCCGAGCCCATTTCTGAAGCTAGATTCACTCTGATGTATGTGGCCTCATTTCTATCCACATTCGTGGACCTGACCCTATAAATACAGCCCCTAACACCAGTCTCTCTACACCAAATTTCTTTCTGACCTTATGCTGCTCTGATTCTGGTTGAAAAGTTTGAGAGAGGGACTGCTTCTACTACGTTGAGACTGCGTTAAAGGAATTGCTGATTAGGGGACTTCTATTAGGACTTGACTAAGCAACAAACGACTCTCTTTTTCTAATTCTCGAACCACGATCTGTAAGCCCCAGTTATTTTCAGATTTAAACTGTAAATGTATTACGATTATGATGTAAAATTGAAATTGGATCTATGTATGATGACTGTTTACATTCATTCTTGTTCATCTTGGATCTTGAATCTTGAATATTACTATGACATCGATTTGGGGCCTATTCATGTTGTAAATCAAAAAGAGAAACCCCTCTTATTATCATGTTGAATCTGTTATTAGCTACATGTTTATGATTATCACCTTATGACAGTCGTACCGTGACTATACTATCATCTTATGACAATCGTTACTATGACTATACTATCACCTTATGACAGTCGTTACCATGACTATACTATCACCTTGTGACAACTGTTATTTTGACTAGTACCTTATCTTGCTAGATTTAGAATCTTTATGTTTGAGGCCAATATTTCATATGCCAGTAATGTTTTATTTCCAGTCATATCATGCTATGCTAGTAATCACTCTTGCCACCTTATACCCATTTCTTTTTATGTCACTCCCTAATTAGGTTTATTTGTATCGATTCGAACCTTCGTGCGATGGGAATACGATTTGGCTAGATTAGGTAAAATATGAATTAACTTTAAACTTGAACATGAACATTATTATGACTTAACCTGAATATGGACATGAACTTGACACGATTTGACATAAAACATGACTTGAAAACTCGACATGAATCTAAACATGAAAACTTGAACGTGGGCATGACAGTTAGATAAACTTGAAAATGGCCAACTCGAGGTTAGGTTGAGTTTGCAGTGTAAATATGCTAGGAACTGCCCGGCAAATCCGGTGGCTGCAAACAATAGGATCCAATGTGGGTAGTTGGTCATATTGCACGTAAAAACCCGAGGTTAGACTATGTTGTGGTGTAAATCTGCCCGGAACCGCCTGGCATATCCAGTAACCACAACAGTTAGTCAAATGTGAGAGGCTGGCGTGCACTAATGAATTAATGCCACATGATAGGGTTAAGTCATGAACCACTTGAATATACTTAACCAACTTGACACAATGACTTGATAGGCTTAAGTCATGAACCGCTTGAACACACTTAACCAACTTGATACATGATCTGGATAGGGTTAAGTCACGAATTTGAATGACAACACTTAACCCATTAGAAACCCTAGTTACGCGGTCCTTTTCAGCAGTAACCCACTTAGATGTATCAGATACCCTGGGACTAGGCAAGGTGGGGCTCGATTACTGGGCTGATTGTAAGCGACCAGATCGATGGCTGAGTAGGTGCGCCATTGTAGGTTCAGGCGGGCTATGGTCGTGCACGTAGTCCGGAGTTGAAAAAGCAGGCATTGGGCACCCATAGATTTACACTGTGTGTGATTGATTCGTGTCGGTGGTTAGCACCATAGGACTTGATACACCCTATGTTGGACCTAGCACAGGTAACTACATTTCTGGATAGGGCCGTATGACACAGACACATGACGAGCTAGGACTTGTAGGGAGCCGATCGATTAGTAGATCGTACCGTAGGACCCCATAATGGGTCACTTCATGACACTGGGTTAAGGGATCATTTCATTGTTAATACATGATATGGGCTAGAATACTAGTACAATTGGTGCAGCGAACCGTGAACATGCAATGCCAGACTTGACTTTTCTTGCTATCTTAATTATCCAACTAGTTCTGTTATCATCCTTATGTTTAATTCCAGTTTTCACATATCATGTTACCTTTACTAGTTTTCATACTGAAAGTCACTAGGGCTTACCAGTCTTTATGACTAACCCTTTTTCTTTCGCCCCTTTTTCTTTCCTTTCCCGCCCAAGGTTCCCAGGGAGGAAACACTAGCTCTTAGCTGGGATTCAACTTGCTTTCTGACAGCTCATGTACGGTTTGGTCTTGGGCTATGCTATGGCTGCTTCTGCTATTTATGGGGAATAATTTACTTTTGTTTTAAAGTTCATGCTTCTTTACTATGAACTTGATGTAATGGAATAATTTGTATCTTGGATATATGAGCTTTTGACTCTTTTCTTGGAAATAATAAAAAGTTGGTTTTTAATTTCTACCGCTGCTTTATTTATGTTCTGCCTTGTGATATCTCTGTGCATGTTTACCTAGATAATACTCCACCAAAACAAGTGCATTCCCTTTGTGAGTGAGCCTAGCGGAGGTGGGGTGTTACAATTTGGTATCAGAGCAGAAGGTTACCAGGCTGGGCAAAAGTTTTAAAAACCTTCTGAAACTATTTTCAAAACCATTTATAAAGAAGAATTTTTCAAGAAAAGTTTTATGTTTAAAAAGGTTATTCCCAAAGAAGCCATTAGCACTTCCCTTTGTTTCCTCGTTTGAATCTTTTCTTTTCGTTTTTCAGCATGGCCGATCTTAACCTTCCTAAGGGAATACCCGTGCTTGGATGGATCCGAAGGTACTTAGAAGCCAGCGCCAATGACGCGGGCACGACAGACATCCCTCCTCCTCCTCCCCCAGTGGTCGCAGTTCCTCCTCCTCCTGGTACCGCCTTTGCCAAAATATGCAAAGACTTTAAAGCGATGGGCGGCAAGAACTTCATTGGAACTGAAACCTTCGTTGAGGCAAGAAACTGGCTAAAGGAAACAGAAGACTTGTTCATTATCTTTGATATGGAGGACCATAGGAAAGTTCAGTTGGCAGCACGGTTGTTGAAAGAGGAAGCTGCATTTTGGTGGGAAGTCACCAAAGCGTGGGAAGTCACCAACGCTACCAGGCCAGTTGAGACTTGGGCAGACTTTAGAGGAAGGTTTGGGCTCAAATTCCTATCGTCGGCAGAGGAGAACCTTCAGATGGAGACGTTCCTAGCACTCAAGCAAGGGGATATGTCTATGAGGGAGAACGTGAATAAGTTTAATCAGCTTGCTCGGTTCGGTTTGGATTTGGTCAACACAGCCCAGAAAAAGGCTGTATGCTTTGCTCGAGGATTGAACGAGCCACTACACAGCTTGGCCCTAACTCATATACCCATGGGGGCGACCTTTGAAAGCTTGGTGGATATGGCTCTACTCCATGAGGAAGACAAGAATAGCAAGAAGGAGGTTAAGCCTAATGAGACTCAGAATAAGAAGGCTGACTTCAAGAAGGGGAACAATAAGAATAATAAGAATAACAAGAGCAACGACAAATCACGTGAGACGAGGAAGTGCAACTTCCGTGGTATTACTGGACATCTAGCTAAAGACTGTAGAAGGAAGAAGAGGAAGTTGGGTGAATGCTTTCATTGTGGAGATACTGGACACATCAGCAAGGTTTGCCCTAAGAAGCAAGGGCAGGGGCAAGGGCAGACTCAGCGAGCAGGACCTTCTGGAGGGCAGTTGCATGCTCTCAACACCGCTCCAGCTCCTGACCGAGGTAGTAATATTTCCGTAGAAAGCCTTGTTTACATTTCTGACTTTCCTATTCGAACTTTATTTGACTTTGGCGCATCGCATACTTTTATTTCTTCTGATATTGCTGAAAATCTGCACCTAAGTACTGTCTGGTTGAGGATCCCGTTATAGTTTCAAATCCAATTGGGGGCTCCGCCCATTTATCTATGATGTGTGTGGATTTGAGGACCTCTATCTTAAGCATAGAATTCACGTGTAATGCTTATGTTCTCAGATTTATGGGATATGGTTTGATCCTAGGTATGGACTGGCTATCCGATTATGGAGCCATTCTTGATTGTGAACGAAGGGTAGTGAGGCTCATGACTCGCCTTGGTAATACCCTTGAAATTTCTTGTAACCCTAAGGGTCCGGTCATGTTATGTTATCTTGAATCCCTTGACTCGTCCGACGATAATTTGCAATCTGTAAGAGTGGTCCGAGAATATCCAGATGTCTTTTATGAAGTGAGGGGATTACCTCCTAAACGCGAGATAGAGTTCCGAATTTATCTTGTTGATAATGCCAAGCCAGTTTCATTGCCCGTTAGGCACATGGCCCCGCGAGAAAGAAGAGAGCTCAGTGAACAAATCAACGAGTTGCTTGAGAAAAATTTCATAAGACGAAGCATTTCTGAATGGGGTGCTCCGGTAGTATTCGCTACTAAGGCGGATGGTTCACTTCGTCTGTGCATAGATTATCGTGAGTTAAACAAGATGACAAAGAAGAATAGGCACCCACTACCAAGAATCGACGATCTATTTGACCAGCTTGTGGGAGCATATGTTTTCTCTTAACTCGATCTAACCACAGGATTCCATCATCTTAGAGTGGCTGAGGATAGCATTGACAAAACTGCGTTTAGGACTCCGGATGGGTTCTTAGAATGGCTCGTTATGCCGTTTAGGTTAACGAATGCACCCGCATACTTTGTAGATTTCATGAGCAGGGTGTTTCGGGAGTTCCTTAACAAGTTTGTGGTAGTTTTCGTGGATGATATTTTGATCTTCTCAAAAGATGAAGAAGAGCATGCTAGGCATCTCAAGGAAGTCATGGAAACTCTTAGAGCACACCAGTTAAAGGCTAAGTTCTCCAAATGCCATTTTTGGAGGAAGGAAGTTCGGTTCCTTGGACATGTAGTTTCTAAGCAAGGCATAGCCGTGGACCCCGCAAAGGTAGTTGCGGTACAGGACTGGAAAATTCCTAAGAATGCAACGGAGGTGAGGAGCTTTCTCGGTTTGGCGGGCTACTACAGGAAGTTCATTAGGGACTTCGCTAAGATTTCAGCCCCTCTTACTAAATTAACAAAGAAGAACCTACCTTTTGCATGGGACCTAGAATGTGATGCTGCTTTTCAGAGACTTAAGAGAGCCCTCACCACAGCTCCAGTCTTAGCATTACCCGATGGAGGTAAGATGTTTACCGAGTACATAGATGCGTGCGGCACGGGGTTAGGCGCTGTCCTAATGCAAGAAGGAAGAGTAATATGCTACGGGGGCAGACAACTTAAAGTCCATGAGAAAAATTATCCCACGCATGACTTGGAATTGGCCGCGATTGTTTTTGCACTTAAAGCTTGGTGCCATTATCTTCTAGGGGAGAGGTTCGAGCTGTATACCGACCACAAATCGCCTAAGTACCTCTTCTCACAGAAAGACTTGAATCTAAGACAACAGCGGTGGATGGAGTTCTTGGCATCATATGACTTCGATATAGCTTATACCCTGGCAAGGGTAACGTGGTGGCAGACGTGCTAAGTAGAAAAAGGCTAACTTTGAGCCTCTTGTTTGTTGAAATGAAAAGCCTTGAGTTTATAGCAACCTTTGATTTTACGCCTGCTGTTGAGTCATTGACTGCTACGTTTGCATCTCTTGAGTAAAGACCTACACTTCTAGACCAAGTAGGGACATCACAGAAGGAAGACCCACAGTTAGTTGAAATCATGGACAAGCTAATTAGAGGTGAGACGTCAAGTCGCCTCAGTAGGTATGCCATAGATGACAAGGGATGGCTAAGACGTGATGGAAGGTTATGTGTCCCACATGTGGGAGACTTAGTAAGGAGAGTTCTCGAAGAAGCGCACCACTCGAAGATGACTATACATCCCGGAGGGGATAAGATGTACATGGATATGAAACGCATTTTCTTTTGGGATGGAATGAAAAAGGACATGGCAGAGTTCGTTTCGAAGTGCATGGTGTGCCAACAAGTAAAGGCCGAGTTGAAGAAGCCCGGTGGGCTATTACATCCTTTGGAGGTTCCCCAATGGAAATGGGAGAGTATCTCAATGGATTTCGTGGATGGACTGCCTAGGTCTAGGAAAGGAAATACTAGCATATGGGTTATAGTTTGTAGACTCACGAAAAGCGCTCACTTCATTCCGGTGAAGAGCAAGAGGACCGCATCAGGGCTAGCGTCTATTTACCTTTGAGAGATCGTACGATTGCATGGAGTTCCTTCTAGTATAGTTAGTGATCATGACCCGATTTTCTCTAGCCAGTTTTGGAATAGTCTGCAAGAAGCAATGGGAACACGATTGAACTTAAGCACAGCCTATCACCCACAGACGAATGGACAAACCGAAAGGGTAAATAGGGTACTAGAAGATCTCCTGAGGCTATGCATTCTTGACTTTGGTGGTACTTGGGAAGACCATCTTCCTCTCGTGGAGTTTGCGTATAGTAACAGTTACCAAGCTAGCATCAGAATGGCACTGTTCGAAGCCCTATATGGAAGACCGTGCAAGTCGCCAACTTGTTGGTGGGAGGCGACAGACAAACTTATACTTGGGCCCGACATGATAAGGGACACTTCTGAGAAGATTGAGTTGATACGAAGACGGATGAAAATGGCCCAAGATAGACAGAAATCTTATGTGGACCAGAGAAGGACAGACTTAGAGTTCGAAGTCGGAGATATGGTCTTTATAAAGGTTTCTCCATTACGCAATGTAGTTCGTTTTGGAGAAGTTGGAAAACTAGCACCAAGATTTGTAGGACCGTTCCCCATCATTGAGAGGATTGGATGGATGGCCAACAAGGTAGACTTACCTGAAAAGTTGTCTGGAGTACACAATGTCTTTCACGTCTCGCATATCCGGAAGTGTTTGCATGAGTCAGCCGAAGTGGTTGAGCCAAGCATCCTTGAAGACGTGGAAGTGGAGAAAGTAGCAACATTGAGGCGAGTTCCGATTCGTATCTTAGGAACGGAGATTATGAAGCTAAGGAATCGAGAAGTCAAGCTAGTGAAAGTGCAGTGGAGTGAAGCCCAAGAGGACGCAACTTGGGAAACCGAAGAAAAGATATGTGCGCTTTACCCATTTCTTTTTGAGGGTACATTCTCGATCTCTTTTTCCTTGAAAACCTTTTCGTATCATGCTTCTAATATCTATGTTTGTCTTGTTATCTTCTCGATCTTATCTTAAGAACCTTAGGTAGAACCATATGGATGTAAACATGTGATTGAAACTGTTATGGTTGATGGTAGAAAATGGTTGCAAGTGGTTGCTAGTGGATGCATGACACACATTAGGCACTAGATCGGCTCAGTCACATTTTCATGTTGCATATGCATGGGTGCTTATACTTGTACACGGATGGAACTTGTTATGCTATCACTTGGATGTTGCATATGGATGAATGACTGTGCACTCATGTAGAGATTAAAAACTATGCTAGGAATTTGCATACATGTTGGATTCATGACACTAAAATATTTTGCATTAAGGAGGTTTACTGAATTAGTAACCGCCTGATCTTTTGCATTAGATAAAGTTCATATACACACACTTTCTGCATATGTTCATACAGCACTAGAAGTCTTTTAAGGACAATGGTTGCATGTGGATGATGCTTTGAGTAGATGGTTGATTGGATGGTAGGACACATCCTCCCTAACTTTGAGATTTCGGGGATGAAGTCCTTTAAGGAGGGGAGAATGTAACAACCCGTGTTTTTATAACATGTAATAACCATAAATCAAGGTAGAATTAATTTTTAAAATAAAAATCAAGGGAAACGGGTTACGCCATTGCGTTCATCTCGAAATTCTTCTTGGAAACGAGTCCGAGTTTTCGAAAATCGGAGTCCGTATGATCAAGTTATGACCATTCGAAGTTTTCAGAAATTTTCAAATTCAAAACAGACTCAATTCGAATTCAAAATTCGAATTTCAAACCTCCAAATTGACTGGGCGGGAAAAATCCCGCCCAGGACCAGGTCGACCTGGGGGTCGACTATGTAGTCGACCTACCCAGGGCCAGGTCGACCACAGTGTCGACCTGGGGGTCGACTTGGTGCCCGAGCCCATTTCTGAAGCTAGATTCACTCTGATGTATGTGGCCTCATTTCTGTCCACATTCGTTGACCTGACCCTATAAATACAGCCCCTAACACTAGTCTCTCTACACCAAATTTCTTTCTGACCTTATGCTGCTCTGATTCTGGTTGAAGAGTTTGAGAAAGGGACTGCTTCTACTACGTTGAGACTGCATTAAAGGAATTGCTGATTAGGGGACTTCTATTAGGACTTGACTAAGCAACAAATGAATCTCTTCTTATAATTCTCAAACCACGATCTGTAAGCCCCAGTTATTTTCAGATTTAAACTATAAATGTATTATGAATATGATGTAAAATTGAAATTGGACCTATGTATGATGACTGTTTACATTCATTCTTGTTCATCTTGGATCTTGACTCTTGAATATTACTATGACATCGATTTGGGGCCTATTCATGTTGTAAATCAAAAAGAGAAACCCCTCTTATTATCATGTTGAATCTGTTATTAGCCACATGTTTATGATTATCACCTTATGACAGTCGTACCGTGACTATACTATCATCTTATGACAATCGTTACTGTGACTATACTATCACCTTATGACAGTCGTTACCATGACTATACTATCACCTTGTGGCAACTGTTATTTTGACTAGTACCTTATCTTGCTAGATTTGGAATCTTTATGTTTGAGGCCAATATTTCATATGCCAGTAATGTTTTATTTCAAGTCATATCATGCTATGCTAGTAATCACTCTTTCCACCTTATACCCATTTCTTTTTATGTCACTCCCTAATTTGGTTTATTTGTATCGATTCGAACCTTCGTGCGATGGGAATACGATTTGGGTAGATTACGTAAAATATGAATTAGCTTTAAACTTGAACATGAACATTATTATGACTTGAACCTGAATATGGACATGAAATTGACACGATTTGACATAAAACATGACTTGAAAACTCGACATGAATCTAAACATGAAAACTTGAACGTGGGCATGACAGTTAGATAAACTTGAAAATGGCTAACTCGAGGTTGGGTTGAGTTTGCAGTGTAAATCTGCCCGGAACCGCCCGACAAATCCAGTGGCTGCAAACAATAGGATCCAATGTGGGTAGTTGGTCATATCGCACGTAAAAACCCGAGGTTAGACTATGTTGTGGTGTAAATCTGCCCGGAACCGCCCGGCAAATCCAGTAACCACAATAGTTAGTCTAATGTGAGAGGTTGGCGTGCACTAATGAATTAATGCCACATGATAGGGTTAAGTCATGAACCACTTGAATATACTTAACCAACTTGACATGATGACTTGATAGGGTTAAGTCATGAACCGCTTGAACACACTTAACCAACTTGAAGCATGATCTGGATAGGGTTAAGTCACGAATTTGAATGACAATACTTAACCCATTAGAAACCCTAGTTACGCGGTCCTTTTCAGCAGTAACCCACTTAGATGTATCACGATACCCTGGGACTAGGCAGGGTGGGGCACGATTACTGGGCTGATTGTAAGCGACCAGAACGACGGCTGAGTAGGTGCGCCATTGTAGGTTCAGGCGGGCTATGGTCGTGCACGTAGTCCGGAGTTAAAAAAGCAGGCACTGGGCACCCGTAGATTTACACTGTACGTGCTTGATTCGTGTCGGTGGTTGGCACCATAGGACTTGATACACCCTATGGTGTACCTAGCACAGGTAACTACATTTCTGGATAGGGCCATATGACACAGACACATGACGAGCTAGGACTTGTAGGGAGCCGATCGATTAGTAGATCGTACCCTAGGACCCCATAATGGGTCACTTCATGACACTGGGCTAAGGGATCATTTCATGGTTAATACTTGATATGGGTTAGAATACTAGTACAGTTGGTGCAGCGAACCTTGAACATGCGATGCCAGACTTGACTTATCTTGTTGTCTTAATTATCCAACTAGTTCTGTTATCATCCTTATGTTTAATTCCAGTTTTCACATATCATGTTACCTTTACTAGTTTTCATACTGAAAGTCACTAGGGCTTACCAGTCTTTATGACTGACCCTTTTTCTTTTGTCCCCCCCCCCCCAAGGAGGAAACACTAGCTCTTAGCTGGGATTCAACTTGCTTTCTGACAGCTCATGCACGATTTGGTCTTGGGCTATGCTATGGCTGCTTCTGCTATTTATGGGGAGTAATTTACTTTTGGTTTAAAGTTCATGCTTCTTTACTATGAACTTGATGTAATGGAGTAATTTGTATCTTGGATATATGAGCTTTTGAATCTTTTCATGGAAATAATAAAAAGTTGGTTTTTAATTTCTACCGCTGCTTTATTTATGTTCTGCCTTGTGATATCTCTGTGCATGTTTACCTAGATAATACTCCACCAAAACTAGTGCATTCCCTATGTGAGTGACCCTAGCTGAGGTGGGGTGTTACACCAATCCCAACCTATTCATCCCATGGAGCAAAACTGGTAATACTCCATATCTAACACCAGGTGCTATCAGTAAAATTAATTACTATTTCACGTTCAAATCTAATTAAGGATTTAACTACCGCTTTGTAGCAAAACATGTGATATTCCATTCTCGATCACTTTTCAGATTCAATAATTTAAATTATCAATTCACTTTTCAATCTTATTAAAGATTCATTAAAACTCCACTTAGTTTTAATCTTCTCAAAAATCAATAACCTGTCTTTAACTGGGTTAAAGAACCAATGTCACCTAAAACACGATCCACGATAAACCCAAATCACATTTGATATTAAATACAAGGCTCTGAATAGAAAATATACTGGCTTATATTCAATATCAAATTCTGAAACCAACAAATATCGTATTGGAAATAACGAGATAAAATATATCTTTCAAATTCCCATAACAATATTTGTATAATCACGAAATCCAACATCGAAATATTCCGAAGATAGTTTCGATTCAAATCCAGTCCACTTTATATATATTGGAAATTCTGGTTATTTTCAAAACCAATTCAAATTCAATTTATTTATTTCAAAAATAAATTGATTTCAATTCTAGTTCAAAACTAGTTCATCTCGATAAAAATCTATTTTTATCTTTTCAAATGTGGAGTTTTTCATCCCAGTTCTTTCCATTTCACATATTATGGTTTTACACAAATTATAGATATTTTTAATAATTTTATCAAGGCCCTTACAGTCGATTTCCATCAACGGCCGTCGAACTGCACTTACAGCGACCTTTTCCAAATTTGATTTGGACATAATTCCAAATCCAACCGTTAGATTTCAAATTTCTAATATTCATTGGAAAGCTCTTTTCGATACGAACCCAACAGCTCCGGTTTTAGGAGAATCCGACGGTCGGATCTCCCGCAATGTCAATTCGAAGTCAATGGTCGAAATTCACGAACTGCCGCGGCGCGTTCTACTCAGGCCATTATATATAATATATATATATATATATATATATATATATATATATATTGTCGATTTCCTTTTTAAAACGTATTTTATAAATCATTTTAAATTCGTTTTCAAAACCATTTCAACTCTATATTCAATTTCAAATCAAAATTAAATATTTCATATCATTACTATATAAATGATAATATTTTCAAAACGTTATATTTTGATATCACTACCTTTTCTATATTCATTATAAAAACGAATACAATTGGTATAAATATCGTTCACGTCAAAATAGCGCAACTCTAATCAACACGGCTGTATATATTTCAATAAATTCGTTATTCTATTCAACAAATGAATATATATTCTATTCAACACATGAGTCTATATTTCTTTTTACACACAACTAATTTCAACACATGAGTACTGTCAACACACGACTATTTTTGTTATGTAATACATTTTATAAAATTATGGTATCTATCGTTTGATTTTTAATCAGAATCCAACTGTAAAGTGGTTCTAATCTTAAATATGATAAAGAAGTAAATTTTATTGTTAGAATATTTTACTTAACACATGAACATCGTCAACCAATGACTATTTTTATATTCTAATATTCTTTATTTTCCCAATTGGAATGAGGCCCAATCAATTACCATATAATGTTAATTATATGGATTCCATACCACATATATAATAGCAACGATAAACAATCAACCATCATCCAAAGTGCACCACACAACTGCATAAGCATCAAATACAAATAATTAACGCTTACACAGCCTGTCGACCAATCGATCGACATACAATTAAATAATTGGGATTAGTGTACGCCAAATATCCTCCCAACACCCGTATGGGGTTTCAAATCGACAAATTCTGAATATTATTTGTGCAGTTGGGCGATGTGTAAAATTTATCATCCCAATCAATATCCTTCAAATAGGTGTTCATAAACAAACCGTCCGGTTTGTAGATGAATATTTATTTATTCACATTCACTATATTCATATTCATGTTAAAAATTATATTTTTAATGATAATTAATTTATTTCAACCATCTACATTTTATTATCGATTTCACATCAACATCGCAAACAAATTTCACAACACATCAAATGAACATACAAGCCGTCCATGGTCTGTGGACGACGGGTGTCGGGTGCTGCTATGCACCGTCTGCATCCTAATATATATTTTTAACTAGAAAAGAAGAATTAAAGTGAGAAGTTTTCACCAAAGCTATCACAATTCACCACGACTCTTCATTTGTAGAAGTCTTCGCCATTCTTGTCTTTCGTCACTTTCGTTGCCCGTAGCCACTACATATATAAAAATCACATTTTTATATTGTTGTTATGTATATAAAAATCATATTTTTATAATCACTTCATATGGATAAAAATTCTATTTTTACATCGCTACTATATAGATAAAAATTCTATGTTTACACCGCTACTATATAGATAAAAATTCTATTTTTACATCGCTACTATATAGATAAAAAACTATTTTTACAACGGTTTTCATATAATAAACATTATATTTTTATCACGTTATTCTCTATATAAAGATTTCTCCTTTCCAAATATAAAGATTTCGCCTTTTCAAATATAAAGATTTCGCCTTTTCAAATATAAATATTTCGCCTTTTCAAATATAAAGATTTCGCCTTTTCAATTCCTCACTATAAAAAACACATTTTTATTCGTTATTTTCCATATCAAAATTATAGCTCTCCTAAATTAAAAACCATATTTTTATTTCAACATACATATGATAAAAATCAGATTTTTATCTCACTATTCAATATATAAAAACGAAACTTTATATTTTATACTACATAATAAAAAATTGAATCTTTACTATATATAAAAATCCTAATCTTTGCTTCATAAATTTTTTATCTTTGCATCATATAATATAAAAATCCTAACTTTCCTTATATTATGTCCTATATAATTTACTATTTACATTTCTTACACTGAGCTACTACACATAGAAAAAACTGATTTTTAAAACCATGTTATTTCATTTAAAAATTATATTTCTAGTTGCCTAAATAAATAAACAAAGAATTTAAAACTCACCGGCAGCAAGAAGGGTCCACGGTCAGAAACGGAGGTGGAGTGGGGCGGTAACAGGAGGAGGCGGCGGATGGTGGCTTCAGGCTGGCGGTGCACGGTTGAAGTGGCGCGCGAGGTGTGGTGTGGTCTCGTGGGGGAGTAGGAGATAGAGGAGGAGAAGTCGAAGGGGGTAGCGGCAGTGGGGAGTTGGCTGTGGGGCTTCGGTGGAGGAGGGCGCTGTCGATTGGAGAGGGAGAGGAAGAAGAAGGGGAGAAGGAGGGGCTGCGATGTGGGAGGGAGGTCTGGTCGCGGTGGTGCCCCCCTCGGGCGGTGCGATGGACGGTGGGGCGACGCTCCGCCCCCCTTTCCCTTTCTTTCTCTCTTTATTTATTTATTTTCAGATCTGTGTTGAATAGGAGAAGGGGGGCTTATAGGAGTTATAAAATATTTATTTATTATTTATTTCTTCAAAAAGTTGACTTTTTATTTCGAACCCCGAATGAGGCCCAACGACTGTCGTCCCTAGCTAATTACCCCCATTCCGAACACAATGGGATATGTATCGTAAGCTGATTCGATAGTTACGATCAGTTTTCGTTGAATTTACATTTAAATCATTATACTGAATTTTAAACGTACATTTCAATTTACTGGGGTCATATACAGACTCGAAAAATTCCAAAAAAATATTTTTAGCTTTGTATTGACGATACGGTCCTAACGAAACTAATTTTGTCGAATTCTGAGACTGTTCGAAAAATGTCCATTTTCCAGTCGATTAAAATCAACTAAAATTGGTCAAATGCGTTTTCCTTTGCCACACCCACATATTGAATCGAAAAATTATGAAATTTGGAATCTAGCAATAACTTGAGATCACGGATCCAACAAAAGTGGTTTTGTCGAAATCCGAGGTCGTTTGCAAAATGGCTATTTTTAAGGGCCGAAATTCCATAGCGACTATTCTGAATATTCAACTGGACATAACTTTTTATCCCCGCTATGAAATTTTGATTTTTCGGATTCGTTGGAAAGGTATTCTCAATTAGATTCAAATATTTTTTGTTTCACTAAAATCCGGTTTATTATGCACCCGGTACGTTCGATTGAAGTTTGAAATCGAATTATCGAACTACCGCGCCATTTTCAATTCCTTTTATATTTATATATAATTATTTATATTCTAACGACGATCTATATAACTATACACGTTCTATTCCTATTCAAAATAAATTTTTCGTCAATATTATTTAAAATAAATTATTTTAAATATTCAAAATAAGCTAAAATTGCCAAAATAAAATTTTTAAACTGGCTCGCATTTCCGGGTTGTTACACACCATCTCTATGAATGCCATATTGTCAGATCCGTTAATCACTAATTGATTTGCATAAAGTTATTCAGGATATTATGCTAAGAGAATAAACTCTCGGCCACCAGATATATATTTGTACAGACCAACATATGTGATCGCTGAAAACACTCTGTCAGATATTCGTTCATACACATTCGTTCTGGGATTGAACGAAACCGAGGGAAAAAAATTCATTAATCCATCTTAGGCAATTTTTACCTAGGATTAACAGAAAAAGCCCTTGCACTTTACTCCGCCTTCGATTCGACTTTATAAACCTGATTCGCAACGCAATTGCCAATACGGAGTGGTTCTTGGATAATAATCCAACCAGTCTCTCCATATTGACAATGATATTGGCAAATACTTCGATAGCCGGTCATTTAACTATTAAAGAAAAATAAACAAACATTCATCCATAACGTGAAACAGTCACTGAGCCCCCTAATTAATATTTCATTAATTAAATTCCTTCTCCATTCCTTATTGATATTTGTTAACACGATATTTTCAATAATCATTCTGCCCTCTATGCTATTTTGGAAAATATTTCCATATATCACATTCTTTTAATTTATGTACTTAGAAAATATTTTCTACTTATACTTGAAATTCATTTCCAATTACTCCTTCCTATCAAGATATTCATTTCACGACAATACTTTTCTATACTCTGCAATATTTATTATTATATTTCCAAAATTCAACTTACATGAATTAAAACGAATGTTGTATAAAGCATCGTTTCAATTACCCAAAATACTACATTCAACTAAATCTTATTTAAACATTCCTCCTCGAGACTGAATCTTGTTACTTATCGGTTAACTATGAAATCAATCAAGTTGGATACAATTACCTCTTAGACCTTGATTGAGCAACATATTTAACTTTAAAACAAACAAGATCGCTTATCTCGATCAATCAATACCATAAAAACCAATTATTCATTTTGGAACGTATATATGTTTCTCTTTCTATTTTTACGAGATTTAATTTATAGATTTCCTTTTTGTTTATAACGTTATATTTTAAGTTCATTTACGTATCGAATTATATATATATATATATATATATTGATTTCTGGTTACCAAATTTTCTTAAAAATATTCTATCTTCTTAAATTTCCAGAAAATTTCGCCATAACCTCATCTGTACGGGTCACTCGGTACAACTACAAATCGCCTCTCTAGGCCCTTTCCATTCAAAAAGAAAATTAAAAAGCCAAGCGGCTTGCCGATTCGGCACATAAAACCTCATATGGAAATTAAACATGTACCTTTTTGTCGGGCACTTAAATTTTAATCATCATTCTCTTCATTCCATGCCTGTTTAACACCTGTTCACATGTTCCTAATTTAAATCAACTCAATCCAATTGTTTGATTTCAGTTTTGCCAATTTATTCTTTAATTAGCTTCTTAGCCGATTTTACTTGTTATTTGAACATATCACGTTCGTATGTATTTATAATTTGCTTATAAATCAATTAAATGCCATTTTCATTTCAAGTTTCATATTCAATTTCAAATATGAATTCACAATTCTCATTCACTTATCAAAAGTCATATTTCAATCTAAAACTCGATTAACAATTTATTCTTCTACTTAGTTAATTCTATTCAAAAATAAATAATTGATTTTGTTTAAAAAAAATCAATTCATTCACACTACTTGAGTTCATATTTATTTTATAACCCGAGTCTAGATTTTTCTAATGTAAATTCGAATTATATTTACTCAAAATCCTTTTATTAATTTAATTAAACCGTTATGGTTTAATAATGGTTATGGAAATGTTTTTCTGAAAATTTAATTTTTATATAACTCAAAATCTGTATGACGAAATCCATATTTTTCTCATTATTAGAAAACTATTATCATACCAGTCGTGACGATTCTTGTTTCAAAGAATTCTGACTTAAATTGAGTTCTATATACTCAATTGAAGTTTGAAATGCCAAATTATGAATTACCGCGCTACGGCGAGTTCGTTTAAATTATCTTCAAATATAAACATTAAAAAAAATTTAATTTAAATTTCAAACTCGTTCTAATATATATTTTAATATATATTAAATAAAGTTTTCAAATCCAACTTAATATTCTCAATTTTCCCTAATTGTCAATTATTTCAAAACTCGATTATAAATTCAATTACTACACTATTTATTTATTTCATATTCATTTCTAATTCCCTTAGAAATAAATTATTTGATAGAATTCATGAAATCGAATTTTAAATATATATCCTTTGGATTATCTCAATTCAGTTTATATTCTGAATTCCTGAATAAAAACGTCGTTCCCTTTCGAAACGGTTTCTAATTGGCTTTTAAATTCATACTTGAATTTAAACTTCAACATTATCTAATGATAATTTATTTTACTAAATTATAAACATTATTTATAATTTTAACTTCCTTGTTTTACAATTTAAAACAAGTTTTCATTTTGTAATCTTAGTTAGAACCAAAATCTTATTTTGGAATATCCTATTTACTATAACTTTTTTATATAAATATAGAATCTATTTTCATATTTTATTTCAGTTTCTATCTAATACAATTTAAATATCCTATTTGTGAATCATTTATTTTTATAAATCCGACATAGTCGAATTCAAACATAAATCCTGTGGCTTTATTCAATTTCATTTACATTCCAAATATCGGAATAAATTTCATCGTTTACTATTTAAAACGATTCTCAATTCTCATTTCAAATTCACATTAAATATTCATATCTTCAAATGATAATTTATTTCCCTTTATTTACAAACCCCGTTTATAAATTCATTTCAATTTCCTGCATTTTTAAATTTATAAACATCATTTATAAATTCACTTCAAATTCCCGCATTTTTTTTAAATTTATAAACATCGTTTATAAATTTACTACATGTTTTAGTATTCAAAACAAGTTAATATTTCTATCCTATTCTAAATTCAAAATCTATTTTTGAAAAAAATAGTTTTTTCCATTTTAGATCTCGAAATATCCTTTTCGTGGTATTTTTATAAATCAACATTTTGGGTCCAGTGATATTTAAACATTCAAAAACATCCAATTACCCAATCAGGGGTTTTCCAACACACCATATATGATAATATATATATATGGAAAGAAACAATAATAAATTTTGAGAAATTTAGTTGGATCCCTCCAACCTGTTTTCCTGCATCCACAGATGTTAGCCAACATAAAAAAAATACCCATCCTTCTTCATGGCAAGATATCACTGTATGAACGTCATCCACTATATATATTGTGGGGGCACATAGGGAAATCATTCGCTAATGATACTGCAGGAATCCAACCACAAATATATATATAATATCCACAATCACGAAACCAAAATAACTAATATATATTCAAAATAGCCATAGTAATATTTAAACAAAACCAAACAAGCAACAAATATTTTTAACGATAAAATTAAATTTTAATATAAAAATCCGAGTGAGATTTACTCACAGGGATTTTATTGGCATTCCATTTTGATTTTAAATTCATTTTTACATATCTCTCAGGCTTTGAATCTCCAATGACTGCTTTTTGATTGGTTAACCTTGCTGGTGAAAATGAATTACTTTCTAAACCCCTTTCAACTCCTACAAATCTCAACTTCAAATTCAGCTCTCCCCCCTCTGTTCAATCACTGTGACATCTCCCCAAAATAAAATTCTGAAACCACATATTGTTCACATTAAAACTGTGTTGACCTTGTACTTCTACCGGCCTTCACGACTGCATGGTGGCTTTTTCGTTTGTTATAATGCAGTTTATCAAATTTGTACAAGATGAGATCACATAAGTTATAATGCAGTTTATCAAATTTTGTCTTACATATTTTTCTATTTGTTATAGGGTGAAATTCATCATGTAATGAATCTCAATCCATATCACTGTACATTTGGATCTGATGCTTCTCGTTGTGCTAATAAGGTTAATCTAATTTCGTAGGGAACATCAGGAAAAGGTCCAAGATTTATTATGGAAAGTTTTTAGGTTTTTTAACAAAAATTTAGTTACATTTATGTGAAAAAATTGTGATAAAATATGATCATTTTGAAATGGTTTTATACTTTAGTCCATATTTGTCATACAAATCTTTTGGTTTATTTATCGGGCTTGCTGTCCGGGACAACGAGCTTGCTTGCTGCTTGAGCCACAACGAGCTGTTTAAAATAGAGAGTCGACTTACTGTTGTCAAAATAATGTGAAATATTAGAAATTGGTGCAGATGATTCTTTAGAGTTCAACATAATATCCACCTTCTTTGTGCATATCAAAATTTACCACTAGCTTGGTATGTTATAATATACTTGTACGATTTACAGATCTACAACTCCAATAAAGAAAACAGTACTTCATTTTTTTTAGTGTGGCATAGCTTCTTCTGAGGTTGCGTTCATTGATTGGGAAAAGATTGTCGGTGGAGGTTCAAATCCTCAAGAAGGAAACCATTTATCTTAAGGTAATGTACCCTTACACAACAACCAAGCACCTGAGTTGACATTAATAAAATACATATTAGTTGAATGTTTGTGTAGTAGGTCCTAAATATTTTATTAACTGATTTTTTTTTTTTAATCTTCATCGACGATTTTTTAAGTTTGACATGATGAAGTATTTCTATATAATTTGCAGGGCAGTTAACCATTTGAATTCCCAAACAGGCAAGGGAAATAAAATGCTTAAAGTAAAGAATCCAATTGTAAGTATTTTTCCACTTCTAACTACGACATGCTTAAATTAATGTTTAATTAAATTAGCAGCTGATATATATGTCATTACTTTATTGGAATAAGGCCCACTACACCAAGCAGCCCATTTCATCAAAGTTTATTGGCCTCATGTATTACAGTTATAACCGTTATTAATTAGTCACGTTTATTACCATTATTACCAGTTATAATGGCTATAACCATTACAACGTTTTGGTAATGCTGTAAATAAATTTAAGTTACGTGGATAGGTTAGGAATTGAAGTTTATTCTCAAAATGTTAGTGTATTCACGCTTTTTTTGTTTTGTCCATTTTAACAAAATTTCCGCCAAAATTCCACGTCGCCTACTAGTGTTTTCTTCCTCCTCATTCTGCAGCCACCGACGTTTAATTTACGATTGGCTTATCCTCGGTCTGTTAGCCTTCTTCTCCTCTATTCAGTTTCTCAGGTAATTTATATATGACTGAATCTTTTCTCTGATGGTTTTGTGAATAATTGCAATAGCCTTTAAAAAATTGGACCTGTTTTGTGATTTATTTTCAAAAAATGATTGTTGGTTATTGTTCTAAGATGAATCATTTAATTGAGTCGGTTTAGTGAATAATTTCAGTAGTCGGTTTTGTGATTAATTTCAGCAGCATTTTGATAGCCGTAACTTTCAGTCCACGAGCATTTGCTTGCTAATATTTGTGGTGTACATTTTAGAAGTGAAAGTCAGATGTGTGTCAACGTAAAAGATAAATAATTTAAGTTTGTGAAATGTTTCACACATGTTATCCTGCATAAAAAATGATGTCAACATAATAATACAAGAATTTACTTGGTATATATGATAGATGTAACCTGCTAGTTATTCAAACAAAAATAACTATTTATCGCCTATAAAACTTGTACACTAAACTTCCAGCGCGAACGCTGCTTGATAGGTACACTAAACTACCATTTCCTGCATTGTTAAAAGTGAGGTTGACCTTGTTGTAGTAGTTTTTGGATAAATACTTTCCCCTTTAATGAATACCCATTCATTAAAGGTTTGAAAATTCGATTGCAGGTGAAATTTGTAAGCTAATTTACAATTTTTTTGAATTTTATTAGTGTAAACTTTGCCTTTCTTATTTGGGTTATTAAAATAGTTGATTTAACAAACGCAGGCAAAAGTAGTTGAAAACCATGTAAAAGTAATTAAATTTGTAAGCATGTTTTGTAAGCTGATTAAATTGTGTTTTGCGTTTGGTGAAGTGCCTTAACACGAAGCTTCTTTTTTTTATTTTTTTTAACTTTATTTTATACCAGAAGTTGGTGCATCTAGTTCACTCGTCCTGGGGACTTTATATGTACCTGTAAATTATGGAAGGAACTGATTTACTGTTGTTAGTTGGCTTAGCAAAGGCCGGCTATATATGGTTTTCTATTCAAATGTCATGTTATTGTTGTTTGATTAAGTGGAATCTAAAACATAGTGCTTTAAAAAAATTGATATTGTTTTTTGTGGTTATTTTTTCTAGATTGATATTTTTCGGCAATATTTGTGTATGTTGGCTTTTTCGTTTGGTATGCAGGATGTCTAATGTGATGCTTTGTGTAGAGCAGGGGCGTGGGTGGGTATGTTTTTTGGTGTTTTAAGTTTTGTATTGGAACACATTTTGTCATTATTCACAGTAATATTTATTGTGTGTGGTTTACCCCCTATTTTTACATCATTTACACTGTCTATGTATGAACTATATGATTAAATGGGTAAAATAAGTGCCTTAGCTATCTTAAACTTTTTAATGCTTACATTTATGCAGATATGTATGATACTGTGTAAATGGGTAAACAATGAGACACTCGAAAGTAATCACTGCCTCAACTATCATTTACACATTTCTTTGTATGTTGTAGTTGATTATGGAATCAACCCATATTCTTTACAGTGGTAGTGACTCTATCAGTTTAGGGGTGGTAGCTACATATCATTGGAAAATCTAACATACTTCGCAAGGAACTACCCAGTAAATAATACCATCTTTGATTAAGATATACAGTCCTTGTACTTCATTTTCTTTTTTATTTCTAGAACCTCCTTAATTATGGTGCAAGATTCTTTTCAAATGATTTTGCACAAACAAGTGGGTGCACTTGCAGAGTGGGAATACCCTTTCGCTAGCTGGTGTCAATATAGCATTTATGTTGGTTCAAATATTGCATTTACAATCAGGTTCTTTTTTAACTTAATTTATTATTTGGATTTAAATCTTATGTTTTAATGTTGCAATATGGAATCATTTGGGATTGAAAACAAATATGTTGTAATCATCTTAAGTTGATTGTTCCCTGTGGCTGTGGATGTAATCTAAAATGACATGGCTATTTTACAGATGCGATGTCACTTGCTAGTTCTCGACTTCTCTAACTTTTATCATTTATTATCAGATTACCAAATATAATATGGGTAATAGAATGTGTACTTATTCATATTAGCACCTCTACAATTTCTCTTTATATTTTCATGAAGTAATCATTAACATTGTTGCTTTAATTTCAGGCGAAATATTCACTGCTGATTGAGTTACCACATGTGAAGACCCTGTGCATGCTCATGCACATCATTTCGTGCATGTCATTGGCGCTGCAATGCATGTTGGATCTTGTGATGTCCCTTTGCATGTCGGTGACCTTGCAATTCATAATGGTCCTGCCCCTCATGTTGAGGTAGCTATTTTTTTGGCAAATCAGTTTGGTGTCTCATATGATGCTCAGTTGCCATGTAGTGTATAGCCTCTCCTCAGTTTGGTGACTCAATGATGCTTGTCACCGAATCATTTAGGTATCACATATATCTAATACTGAACAGAAACAAGACATCAGTATTCATCCCCAGTAATTATTTTATGATATTGTACATCAAAATTTATATCAATGGATACTTAATTATCCATCTAATTGTAGAACATCTAGCACGGTTTCTGCCTACATGCTTCCTACTTATCACAAAACATGTTTGTATTTATCTCTCATTTATTCGCATATCCAATATCATTTCTTCCTTATTAAAAATGCATCATTGACTTTACAATAATGTAAAACAAAAAACTTACTATATCACATATCTCTAATGCTCCCTCGGGCATGTATGATCACAAGATCTGAAATTAAAGAAGTGATTTTCAATTTGGGCATGTTTTTATCTTTCAGCTGCTACGTAAGTGAGTTCTTTCTATTTACTACTTGGTTAGTTTGTTCTGAAGCTTTACTACTGTTGTATTAAAGAGATATTTTTTACTATCCAGTATTTTGACATTGGTGATACATTCATCGCAAAGAGTTTATGTTATTTTTTCACATTCCATTTTTCTATGTGTAGCTAATTCACTTGTGTTTGTAATTTTTGTCAACATGCATGCGCATAACATGTTTGGAACAATGCCCGAGCCTTCATTGCTATTTTATATATGCTTGATTTTTCCTATCCTATTTCTGAGTTTTGCCGTTTTATTATGATCATACTTGAAACATGTTCGAAAATGATCAACATCAATTTCATTTTCTTAGTTAAGATTAACTGAAAAAGGTAATTATTATGTTGTTTAAATGTTCAAGTTGCACATCATTTTTGGTTTTATAGACCATAAGTGTTATGTTATCTACTTTTCCATTATAGGTAACATGTGTAATGAAATGACGACAAAAGAATTTAAAAAAAATAGCTATTGACCTTTCATTATAAAATGTCTTCTTCTAAAATGTATATGAAATAGTACATAGTGTAACCAAAATATTTTTTTTAGTAAGAATAAGGTAATTTTTATTCTAATCCATAATATTAGTAAGTTAATCCACCCTATTTTAGAGGATTGTTGACTTTTACTAAAATTTTGATTTTGATCAGTGTATCAACAAAAAACAAATGTACTTATTTTCTCTTCTTCTCAGTCTTCTTCTGTGTGTTTTCCATGTCTTATTTCTGGAATCCTAGCATCTAAATCCAAGCTTAAGCGGAGTAATGCAACGTAATAACAGTAAGTTGTTTGTTAATTTTTTTTTTTTTGAAGTTCATTAATTGTACATAAAATTGTATTTTTTTTAATATCACCATTATCACATATAATTGTAGTTAGCTATTTTTTGAAATCTTGAAATAATTGTACATTAGTAGAATATCATTTTATTCAAATATTGTAATAGGAGTATAGGCTGTTGGGATAACATTCACTATCTAGACCCCCCTAAGTAGTTATACTCTCAAACAATTATAATATGCAATTTTCTCTTTTATTGATTTATTAGTATCATTTAATTACTTTCTATTTGTCTAATATTTAGATCTTGAATTTGATTTTAGTTCTTATTTACCGTTGTTTCCCGGTGCAATTGGTAATGTATCTTCAAAATATTAAGCTATTTGAAAACATTTGATGCGAACTCCTCTATTAGAATCTTGATTTTAGTTTTTATTTTCATAATCATCCACTACCATATCATGTCTGATCATGTTTGGAGATAAATATTGAACTAATTGTATTTAACTGATTGCTTCTTTGCTGAATTCAAGTGCTATCAACTCTATTTTTAACACATATTTATTTGTTACTACTTTATCAAACGGTAGGGACAATTCATCATAAATGATTGAGAAATAACGCAGAATTGGGAAAGAAGAAGCACAAAATCGATTGTTAGCTATATAATAGGGTGAAATCTTTAAGTTAATCCACTCATGGATTAGCTTACAAAATAGTTATGGATTAACTTATTAAAGTAAAATGGTGAATTAACTTATTAAAACCGTGGATTAGAATAAAAATTACCTAAGAATAATGGTGACAATTTGTGAATGTATCATGTTTACATCTCATTAGCTGGAAATGTGTAAGTTTTCAATTTTAACATAGCATAGTAATAAACTTACTAATTTATCCATAGTTCTCAAGGAATTTTTTATACTACTTTCCTTATGTGAAACTTTTAGTTTTACTATGTTTGTTATGTTTTTTAAAGGTCACTTAAAAAATAATTTTTATCAGTCTAGTTTTTAGCTCTTATATGGTTTCTTTATCTTGAATATTTCCGTGATTAATAATATGCAGTAAACCTTTTTTGTCCACTTTATTCTTTGTTTTCAAACTGTATTTTGATGTATTTAATCTATTATTGAGTCTTACACTTGCTTGACCAATGTCAAGAATGTAATGTAAAACTTTGAAAGTATAGATTTAATTGGCTTGATTCATAAGATATATTTATTATTATGAGCAAATGCAATTTTTTACAACGAGGACTCTGAAATTATTACTATACTTTTTTATGTGATCAAAACAAAACTTAGTGAATTGAGAAGACTGCATATTGTCCAGTAAAATACAAATGATGGGTGATTAGCACAATTATAAGATAGGCAACCTGAATTGGAAACTTTTGTTACATTATCTTTGTTTTATCTTTATTTAGAAACTTTGATTAAATTATCCTTATTTTATTTTTTGTCTTTGTAGAACGTGTAAGATTTTAGAAAAAGAAGGTGATTTTCTTCTTCAGTTTCTCTCTGCTATTGTACGCAAGCTCTCCCGTCCTCTCTCTTCCTTTAAAAGTCAGTTTTGGCCACTCATTATGCCCTCTCTTCCCACCTGAGCACGTGAGTATTTTCCCTTCCCTCTTTAAATGACTGATTTTTGTTTTATCAACTTCTTTTACCGACTATAGGCCTGATGTGCATTTGGTCTTGTTATTATTCATACTGCTTTTTGTTTGCTAAGTTCCTTTCTACGATTATCATATAAACATTAATATAAAATCTAATTACCTACACATTAATCAAATTTGCTATCAGGTAAACGTTAGCTTTGGTTAGAATTTAATTTGCCCTCTTTAATTATGTGTCTACTAAGAGAGTCCTCTTATGTAAAATAATATTACTTATATTTCCTTGATATTCGTTAAAATGAAAGAAAAAAAGTTTTTTTGTATTTCAAAATTTCCTTTACTGGAATCACTTTATAAAGTAGTGTATGTAGATAAGTGTATGCCTTCGTGCTCGTAACACTTTAAACAACTTCGAGCTTTGATAGAGATTTATAAAATGGATTATGAAATATATACCTATTAAAAGACAAGGGTTATAAAGAAAATAACATTATTGAATCAATTCAAAAGGTTAAATGAAAAAATATTGAAATGCTCCATTTTATCGTATGCGTGGTATGGGTTCCTAATGAAAATGTAAATTATGTTGTGCATGTATTTCACATTTGAAAGCATACATGCATAAAATTTGAAAGAACCGAATTAATTTTGCACAACAGTAATACACTAACTAGTATGATGTTGTTGCCATATAAAATGAAGGCCAAAGTGGAAATATATTTCATGATTCATGGTTGGGAATCATATTTTTTGAATTTGTATATTTAGAATTCAATTTAGTGTGAACTACTTATCCTTTCCAATCAATTTATATTAGCACGAGTGGAAACCCGCGCGATGCACGGAAGCATAGACTTTCGAGTGTTGTAGTTTGCAGTTATGAATAAGCGGTGAGAAAATATTGTATAAAAGCAAGATATATAACGTAAGTGATGTATGTGTTAGGATTCTGATGTAGAAACTAAATTTTACAGCAAGAGGTAAATAATGTATGTACAGTGAGTAGGTATAGCTTGCACGTAGGGTAAATTGACAGTTATTGAAATTAGCCAATATTCTCATAGGAAATTGATAAGTTTTCTGCATAACTTTTCTATGAATTATCATACCATACATTTGCAGCTGGTGCATGAAATCTGTGAACTAATTTCATCTGTTATCTATTGTAGTATATTTTGATGTTATATTATACCAAGTATAAGCAGCAAAGAGAAGACACAAATATTTGAGATTACATATTTTCATAAATGATAGAGGAATTTTAGTAGGGCAGTTAAATATAAATGTAACATATGTAATAAATAAGAGCAAAGAAGGTAAACATGAAAAGACATGGAAACTGATGGAGAATAGGCACGTGAAGACAAATAATTTGGTAAACAACATAAATAAAGGGCTAATGCAAAAACAGTATTATTGCAGCTGCAGCAAATTAGCTCCCAACAACAACACTACTGTAGCCAAGCCGATCTTTAACTTCCGACAACAACAGTGAGCAGTATTAAAAAAAGGTTTTGCACAATGATCTAAGTTTTATATTATTTTTGTTGCATGTTCAAAGAGCAGTAATCTTCAGATATATTGTAGTAAAACATAATTTTAAAAATTAGAAACAGTAATGAAATTAACAATGCCTTCCTATTTGCTTTAAGATTTAGATAAATGTGTTTCCTTTTAAAAGTGGAGTTGCGTCCCATGCATGGTAGTCACCAAAGAACAACCGACATTTCTCCTTTTTAATTCATCCCTTTCAGGCTTTCACATGATTAAAAATGATGTGACTCTTCTATTTTTAAAAATTTATCAGTACAACAATAATGAGTAGGAATTAAACTATAAAAATAAAAAAAATGTGCTACCAAATCCTGGTGTAATTGCTACACTATTTATCATGTAGTTATGATATCTCATGTTCCTTCTGTAGAGCTTTCTTCCTTATTCAAAAATATACTGTTGTAAGTCTAAGACTCAAATAAGACTGTAGCCAAATATGAGTTAACAAATGCATACATACAGGTAGAGTGGGTGCAGTTTGTTAGTCTTTTTATGCTCTACTGCGATTAAGCTAAAACATGAATCAAGTTCGACACCTCTATATGGCTGATTCTCCTCTGCCTGCGATTTATCCTCTAGCTGTTTGTACTGGCACTTGCAGCCCGGCCTTCGATCCCATTCTTCGTCGGTCACTCTTTCGCAACATGCTCCTTCGCTATTTGGTTTATCTTGTTTTTTCCGCTAACGGGTCACCGCTCGCAATCCCAGGTCAATCCAATGAGCCAAAATAGAGTAGCATTTTCTATGTTTCGAGCAGCGTCATATTTACCTTTCGGCTCATGCCTGCTAGTTGTCCTCTATTTAGTTTCACTAATTTGGATGAATTGTATCCTCAGCACTTAACTTTCCTATGATTGGAACATCTTTTAACTCCACTCTGGCCCATTAATCATTTCCTAGCATGGCTAGCTTCCAACCTACTGGCGCTGACATTTCAAATCCTTGCATCTTCCCTGTTCAATGCCCGAGTCATGACCATGTTTCATCCGCAAGTTGCATCTCAAACTTAGTCATATTCTGTGATTCCAACCATCTAAAGGTAAAATACCACTCATGCATTGCATCATGGTTGGCGCTAATCTAAGCTTCTCTGACCGATATAGTTCCACCTCAATTTAGACACTCAGTGCAGTTCCGTTGATATATATAGTCTCATTATTATAATCAGCATATTGTAAAATATGTTTGCATTATCTAAATTAAGATCATCCACGTGATTATCTCCATTGTATTTGCTTTGTACATGACTTTGTAAACATCAATGAATGGTCTTTTGAATTATATATTAATTAAAAAGAGTGTGCTTCTCTCCTATAGGACAGCAGCTTCATTTAATAAAATCAACAAAAGAGTGAGTATTAATAATTCATGTTTCATGTTTTTGTTCTCATTGTTGTCGTCACTTATTCAATAGCATTAGGAATTCATTGTCAAAGTAAGAAAAATAGTAATTTCATACTCTTACTGTAATCAAATATAAAATTATCCTGTAGTTGCAAGCGTATAAACATATTTTGAAGGGATCTGCTCATCTTAAGTAATCATCAACTCAGAGCATCTCAGGCGAGGATTATAATATCTGACAATCAAAGGTAGAATAACTATCATGAAAGAAAACAGTCCTTAATCCACCTCGTGTGAAAATAAGGTGAAATTCATTTTCGATTATATGCTACCAATGCAATTATCATTGGCCGGATATTCAGAAATTGCATTTTCAATTAAAATGCAAATTTAGGCATTCAGTTCACTGGTTAGGAACCTAAAGTTTCAAAAGACCTAAGCCATGAATTTTAATTGTAGGTACAAATCAATATTTGAAAAAAACAGGCCATAATACATGTCACTTACAGTAAAATACGATTAATTTTTATGTAATTTCATAGTATTACCATTAACAAAAAGGCACTACACATATGAGCGTATAACATAACTGACAGTATTCGAAGACTGATATCTTTCAATCTTTAAACTGGCAAGTTTCTTCATTTCTATGTGAAATTACAAATGTTTACTAACATTTTTCTTATATAAATGACTTTATTCACATCAACATTTAACTCCAGAAATAACTGAATTTCATGTTTAAATGAAGAAGAATAGAGGTGTCACTTACGCATTATCTGCATATGAGTGATTAACATTTTCCTAGGTAAATGGTTTTATTCACATCAAAATTTACTTGTAAGCAGTTGAGAATATGTAATAAGAAGACAAATATACGATGAACTAAACTGGCGTCCATCAGTGAAGCTTAGGTTAGAACATACCAACATTACAAATCAAGTATATTTAGCACGATGATATGTGGAGGCGATTGCAGTAGAGGTCAAACATCATGTACAAACGAAAAACCATAATAATAATAAGGGCACGTAAATTCTTTCATGTTTATCTTATTTGGTTGAATGAAATTAATGGCCTGGAATCATTAGTTTACAATTGTTATTGACATAAACCAATTATATAATGGCATCGAGAAGAGAAATGCATGTTTATTATGGTTTATCATTTGCAGGAAGATAAAGTAAACCCGAAAAATCTTCAGAACAACCAACATGTTACGTATTAAAATGAAACATGTCAGAAAAGTGTTCACAAAAGGGACTATTTGAACTTGAATTTTTTAATACATCTGGTAATTCATGTTTTGGTTCCCGTTATTGTTGTCACTTATTCAATAACATCGGGGATTCATTATCAAAGTAAGGAAAATAATAATTTCATACTCTGACTGTAGTTCTTCAATTAACAACAACACATTCAGCATTGCTATAAAGGAATTAACAACATAGCAAGTTCTAAATCATCAAATAGAATACAAATAAAATCAAAAGAATAACCTGAGTAGAGGTACATTTTGTCTGTTAATACCACCAAATCGCAACGCCTCGTTGACTAATAATGCAGTTCTTCGATTTTCTTCACAATTTCTTCTCTTTTATGTTAACGCAGGAGAAATTAGAGTTTCAGCTGATTACGGGGTGATAACATCGATTTGAGATTAGGGAAGAATGGCCGAATATGTTGGATATTCCAGCCCATATTTGGCATAATTTTATGCAAGCATATTTGGCATAATTTTATGCAAGCATATTTGGCATAATTTTATGCAGGCTTATTTGGCATAATTTCATGCAGGCATATTTGACATAATTTTATGCAAGCATATTTGGCATAATTGTATGCAGGCATATTTGGCATATCTTTTTATGCAGGCCATGCTTAATTTGTAGGAGAGATTTATTAGTTTTGTCTTTTTTCTAGATTTGTTGTGCAAGCATGCCTTTTGTGCAACAATATCTTTTCTTTTAAGGAAAGACATTTGGGGGATTACTCACAATTTTGATATGCACATTAAAAGAAAAAGGGTTAATATAACCAGATCTGGTCACATAAGGCAGCAGCAGTTTTTGGTCATTTATCATCTTCTTCAAGGTGTTTTGGTCTTCAAGATTGAGCTTTATTCTTGCTCGATACACCGCTGGTCTGAAGTGCACACATAGGGTGTTCTCTTACACCTTTTTCATCTCTTATTGTTTTTGGATTCCGGTGATTAGAAGAGAATCTTTTGTAAACATTTTGGGGTTGTTTTCCCCTTTTGGTCTATCAATAAGAGAAGAGGGTAGACTCCTTAAGAGGTCTCGTGGTTTTTACTCTTCACATCGAAGAGGTTTTCCACGTATAAAATCTTGTGTCTTGCTATTTTACTTTCATCGTATCTTTTTTATTTGAATGGTGTGTTGATTGATTGTCTTGTGTGTGATATTGTGGGTGTAGCTTGAAGTAACCCCTAATCGATCCTATCAAATTGGTATCAGAGCTTGAGGTTGGTTATTTATCACACTATGGAGTCGAGCAGTCATGGCTCAATGATTAAGTTGACATCAACCAACTATTCTATTTGGAGACCTATGATGGAAGACTTGTTATATTGCAGGGATTTACATGACCCAATTGAAACTGTCACTAGTTCGAGTGGTATTATCTCTAAACCTTCTAAACCCGATAAAATGGAAGAGAATGAATGGATAAAGTTGAAAAGGAAAACTTTAGGAACCATTAGACAATGGGTTGACATTAGCATTTTTAACCATGTGTCACAAGAGACCGATCCATATGATTTGTGGAAGAAATTAGAAGGTTTGTATGAGAGGAAAACCGCCCATAACAAAGCTTCATTGATTAAAAGGCTTGTTAATCTAAAGTTGAAAGATGGAAAGTCAGTTTCTGAGCATCTTAGTGATTTCCAAGATATTATTAACAAGTTGACAACTATGAAGATCATTTTTGGTGATGAATTGCAAGCTTTGTTCTTATTGAGTTCTTTGCCAGATAGTTGGGAAACTTTAATTGTGACCATTAGTAATTCAGCTCCAGATGGTGTGCTATCTTTGGATGTGATCAAAGAAAGCATGTTTAATGAAGAAATTAGAAGAAAAGAGATTGGAGTTGACAATTCACAAGCTCTTGTTGTGGAGAATAGAGGAAGAAGCAAGAGCAAAGGACCCAAAGGCCGTGATAACTCAAGAGGAAGATCCAAGTCTAGTGATGGAAAGAATCACTTCATATGCAACTATTGCAAGAAGCCTGGCCATATTAAAAAGTATTGCTTTCGTTGGAAAAGAGAACATGGGAAGAAGAATGATTTTCAAAAAGAAGGTGATGATAAAAATGTTGCAGCAGTAGCCTCTAAAAGTGATGATGATGTCACTTTAATTTGCGCAACTAGTGAATGTCATCATGTTAGCAGTACAGATTCTGAGTGGCTGGTTGATACAGGTGCTTCATATCATTGTGTTCCTAAGAGAAAGTATTTTTTGAATTATCAAGCAGGTGATTTTGGCAGTGTCAAAATGGGTAACCAGAGTTCAGCAAGCATAGTTGGGATTGGTGATATTCGTGTGAAGACTAATGTTGGATGCATGCTTACATTGAAAGGTGTACGTCATATTCCGGATTTGCGTCTTAATTTGCTTTCAGCTCATATTCTTGATCAAGAAGGCTTTCGTCACACATTTGAGAGTGGCAAGTGGAAATTATCCAAGGGATCCATGACAA
Organism: Allium sativum; assembly: GCA_030737875.1. Classification (NCBI taxonomy): domain Eukaryota; kingdom Viridiplantae; phylum Streptophyta; class Magnoliopsida; order Asparagales; family Amaryllidaceae; genus Allium; species Allium sativum. Next base: position 748,209,284 of record CM060921.1, read on the forward strand.
TTGCAAGAGGCGAGTTGTGTTGTTCTTTGTACAAGACATATTTGACTGTATGTTTTGGTGAGCTCAATGCAGTGGAAGAAAAAGATTCTCCTAATTTGTGGCATCGAAGATTGGGACACATGAGTGAAAAGGGTTTGAAATATTTAGCAGGTAAATCTCTTATTCCTGTCAATACTACAATTTCACTTAACCCTTGTGATCATTGCTTAGCAGGAAAACAACATAGAGCTTCTTTTGCTAGAAAGTCTACAAGAAAGCAGGCTAAGTTGGAGCTTGTACATTCGGATGTATGTGGTCCTATTGAGGTTGAATCCAATGGTGGCAACAAATATTTTGTCACTTTTATTGACGATGCTACTAGAAAGACATGGATTTACATTTTGAAGACCAAAAGCCAAGTGTTTGAAACTTTTCAGAAGTTTCATGTTATGGTGGAAAGGGAGACAGAAAGCAAGTTGAAGTGCCTTCGTACAGACAATGGTGGAGAGTATACCTCACATGAGTTCAAGAATTATTGTGCGCAATATGGTATTCGACATGTGAAGACAGTTCCAGGCACTCCCCAACACAATGGTGTAGCTGAGAGGATGAATAGAACCATTGTGGAGAAGGTGCGATGCATGTTGAAGATGTCCGATCTACCAAAGTCATTTTGGGCTGAAGCAGTGAATACAACAGTTTATCTGATCAACCGTTCTCCATCTATTCCATTGGGGCTTGACATTCCAGAGAGAGCATGGAAGGGATGTGATCCTGTATATACACATCTTAGAGTATTTGGATGCAAGGCATACATGCATGTGCCAAAAGACCAAAGGTCAAAGCTGGATTCCAAGACTAATCCATGTGTTTTTGTTGGCTATGGTGATGAAGAGTACGGGTTCAGGCTATATGATCCAGAAAAAGGAAAGGTAGTAAGAAGCAGAGATGTAGTGTTCTTTGAGCATGAAAAAGGTGCAGAACTTTTGAGTGCAAGGTATCATACTAGCTCAGATTTTTTTATTGATACTACTGATGTTTCTTTGTCCCCTACTCGTGGTTTTGTTGAACAGCCAATACAGGCTGATATTGATGCAACACATGAAGGTGTTGATGATGCACAGCTTGATGGTGCACATTTTGATGATGTTCATGATGATGTTCATGATGAAGCTCAACCAAATGGAGAAGTGGCTTGTGAGCAGGGGGAGCAAATTGCCCCACAAGTGGATGATAATGCTCAAGTTAGAAGGTCAACCAGAGAACATAAACCATCTACAAGATATCCAAGCACAGATTATATCTTAGTTACAGCTGACGGTGAGCCCGAGAGCTTCCAAGAAGTGTTGTCCAGTCAAGACAAGAATCTTTGGCTTGAGGCTATGAAAGAGGAGATGGATTCTTTGATGAAGAATCAGACTTTTGAGCTAGTGAAACTTCCAAAAGGCAAGAAGCTTTTGAAAAACAAATGGGTTTTCAAGAACAAGAAAGATGGTGAGAAGATAGTAAAGCGCAAAGCTAGATTGGTAGTCAAAGGATGCAATCAGAAAAAAGGCATTGATTTTGATGAGATTTTTTCACCAGTTGTCAAGATGACTTCTATCAGAACCATTTTGGGTTTAGCAGCAAGTTGTGACCTTGAATTGGAACAACTTGATGTAAAAACCGCATTTTTACATGGTGATTTGCAGGAAGAAATCTACATGGAACAACCTGAAGGATTTGAAGAAAAGGGAAAAGAAAAACTTGTTTGCAAGTTGAAGAAGAGTCTTTATGGACTTAAGCAAGCACCAAGGCAGTGGTATCAAAAATTTGATTCATTTATGACAAGCAATGGTTACAAGAGGACTGTTGCAGATCCTTGTGTGTATTTTAGAAAGTTTCCTGGTGATATCTTCATTATTCTTCTTTTGTATGTGGATGACATGTTGGTAGTTGGACAAAACTTAGAATTGATTAGCAACTTGAAGAAAGATTTGTCCAAGTCATTTGACATGAAGGACATGGGTCCTGCAAAGCAAATCTTAGGCATGGAGATTGTTCGTGACAGAAAAGCTAGGAAGTTGTGGCTATCTCAAGAAAAATATATTGAACGTGTGCTTGAAAGGTTCAATATGAAGCATGCTAAGCCGGTTTGTACACCACTCGCATCTCATTTTAAGCTAAGTAAGAGGGATTGTCCAACAACGGAGAAGGAAAAAGCAAGTATGTCTTCTATTCCTTATTCATCTGCAGTTGGTTCATTGATGTATGCTATGGTGTGCACTAGGCCAGATATTGCACATTCTGTTGGTTTGGTGAGTAGATACTTATCCAATCCTGGTAAAGTTCACTGGGATGCAGTAAAGTGGATTTTCAGATATTTGCGTGGTACTTCTAGATTTTGCTTATGTTTTGGAGGTAGCAAACATGTTCTTGAGGGGTATACAGATGTAGACATGGCTGGTGACATTGATAGTAGAAAATCTACCTTAGGTTATGTGTTCACATTTTCAGGGGGAGCCATTTCTTGGCAATCCAAGTTACAAAAGTGTGTGGCTTTATCTTCAACCGAGGCAGAGTATATAGCAGCTGTGGAAGCAAGTAAAGAGATGCTTTGGTTGAAGAGGTTCCTTCAAGAGTTGGGTTTGCAACAAGAAGAGTATATAGTATTCTGTGACAGTCAGAGTGCTATGGATTTGAGCAAGAATTCCATGTATCATGCACGCACTAAGCATATTGATGTTCGGTATCATTGGTTAAGAAATGTGATTGAAGAAAATATGCTCAAGTTAAAGAAAATTCATACAAACAAGAATGGTGCAGATATGTTGACTAAAGTGGTTCCAGGAAACAAGCTTGATGTTTGTAGCAAGCTTGTGGGAATGAGTTTCAAATGATGATTGAAGCATGCACATCTTCCCCAAGTTGGGCTGGAGGGGGAGATTGTTGGATATTCCAGCCCATATTTGGCATAATTTTATGCAAGCATATTTGGCATAATTTTATGCAAGCATATTTGGCATAATTTTATGCAGGCTTATTTGGCATAATTTCATGCAGGCATATTTGACATAATTTTATGCAAGCATATTTGGCATAATTGTATGCAGGCATATTTGGCATATCTTTTTATGCAGGCCATGCTTAATTTGTGGGAGAGATTTATTAGTTTTGTCTTTTTTCTACATTTGTTGTGCAAGCATGCCTTTTGTGCAACAATATCTTTTCTTTTAAGGAAAGACATTTGGGAGATTACTCACAATTTTGGTATGCACATTAAAAGAAAAAGGGTTAATATAACCAGATCTGGTCACATAAGGCAGCAGCAGTTTTTGGTCATTTATCATCTTCTTCAAGGTGCTTTGGTCTTCAAGATTGAGCTTTATTCTTGCTCGATACACCGCTGGTCTGAAGTGCACACATAGGGTGTTCTCTTACACCTTTTTCATATCTTATTGTTTTTGGATTCCGGTGATTAGAAGAGAATCTTTTGTAAACATTTTGGGGCTGTTTTCCCCTTTTGGTCTATCAATAAGAGAAGAGGGTAGACTCCTTAAGAGGTCTCGTGGTTTTTACTCTTCACATCGAAGAGGTTTTCCACGTATAAAATCTTGTGTCTTGCTATTTTACTTTCATCGTATCTTTTTTATTTGAATGGTGTGTTGATTGATTGTCTTGTGTGTGATATTGTGGGTGTAGCTTGAAGTAACCCCTAATCGATCCTATCAGAATATCTACGAAGGAGATTTTTATTTATTTGAAAGAACGTGGGGAAGAAGGCTAAAGGGTTTTGGCGGAGGGAAGAAAAATAAGGAATGATGTGCTGGCCTGAGCAGTTCGTGGAGCACCGTGCGAGTTTCCCTTTGGAAAAATGTTTGGTTGGTATCAGGTTTAAACTGAAATGCGAATTTCCCTTTGGAACGATGATGATGGGTGAGTGGGGTAATCGTGGAGTTAAATGAGGATTGAAACTGTTAATTGTGGTATTAATAGAGTTAACATCTTTTGTGTTGTAAGACGTGGACAAATTATAGCCATCTGATGTCATTTCCATTATTAAATCATGGTCGCTCTTTGTCTCTTGGTTTGTCCTACCAATGGATTTTATTATATAGATGGACAATGATATATTCGCTAATTAATTACCCAATAATGTTAGAATGGCAACTATGGAGGCAAGATATTTCATAAATCGTTGTCAGGCTATCATCTTTTCTAAGTTACAATTTATTTGCTATCAGATGTGGGATTCAATTTAATGTGCAATAATTATACTTTTATGTTAATTTGTTCATTTTATCTCAACCTGATGTCATGTCATGCTTATTTCACTAATTTGGAGATGACTATGTTTCTTAATATAGAATCTATATGATAGTTCATACCATATTATACCTTGCTTGAAAGAATAAATTACCATATAATGAATTTATTGTGGCAAATTAATTGTTTCTATTGATTCCATTCTCTTTTAGATTATGCGTGAAAACTAATAATTGTACTTATTTCCTTTAACACTCAATTGTAGCTTCTTCCACTTAACGTTGCGTATGGTGACTCTTTCTTTGCTTCAACCTGATAGTATTCAAGAAAGTCTGTCTTGAGGAGGCTTTTAGAACTAAAACTTACTTGTGGCATCTTCACATTTGAAAAGTAATTACGTATATCTTTTAGGCATTAAGAATAATTTTTGCATATCCACATTTTTACTTGATTATTTTTTCAAAAATTTGGCACTTTATGTTTACAAACACCAGGCATAGCTACTTAGTTTAGTCCTTATGAGCTAACTTAAATATTTCCGATATGCGATAGATTCAAAAAGTCATAACTTTCGATTTGTTGTTTAGATTTAGTTGTTTTACTATATGAGTTTCTCTTTGTATTATTCTTCAAATATGGACATAACGTCATTTCATGTCAATGTTTCTACTTTTAATGTTATATACTAGAACATTATCTTCATTTCTGATTCCATGTATCGCTTTAATTGAAATTACTGCCGTTCTTCTAAAAAATATATTTATTTGATTAATTTGATTATATGATGAAATGGAAACTGGAAAAACAATTTGGAATGTGAGAAATCATATTGTTATTTTGGTTTGGTGGAAAAAGTATTGTAATTTCATCCTTGTATTTCAAACTTCAGTTATTGATCTTTGTAATGAAACTTGTAAAAGAGAAATCAACCATTTGTATCGAAATAGGTGAGCAATTATGTACTTTCCCTATATGGATATGATCTATAAACTGCAAAATAAAAATTGGAAATGAGTGAATTGACAGGATATAATGTAGTTTAATGCACATAACATTGACAAGCAGTTATGTACTTTCCCTATATGTATTTATTTATGATCTATAAACTGCAAAATAAAAATTGGAAATGAGTGAATTGACAAGCTATAATGTAGTTTAATGCACATAACATTGATGTTTACATGATAAGTTCATAAAAATCGGTTGTTAAAGAGAGAATTTTAAATTATAAGTAACTTTAGCATGAAAATTATAAGTAACTTGTAAATCAAATAGCCTTTACCTTATCTGACAGGTAGTAAAAGTGACTACTGTTTCTGGTTATATTAGGCCTTTGCCTTATGCTGTTATAATTATGGTTATATTTGGCATCATTCTAAATTTTAAACTGTATTTGCCAATCCTAGGTGACTATGGAAGGCATTCGCATTTTGGCACAAGAAAATCTCCAAAATCTGCAGGTTCCTTGTAGTGAATCCACAACTTCCCTCTAGCTACCTGACAAAACTCACCCTTTTTCGTCAGTCTTCCTCCAATTTCATAAACTTTTTATGCGCTGTTTCCAGTTTCACTACTAATTATTTGCTACTCCATAGCAGACCAAAGGTTAGTGGTTCTTTTTTTTTACCTATCTTATGTCTCATATATTTTTCTGCAATTACGATTAATCCGCGTTTCTACTGCAACGGACTTTAGTACATGTCTATTTACTTGTTCGTCAATCGATTTCAACGGCAATTAGTATTGGCGGTTTATTTTTCATCTTCTATGTTGATTTTGCAGTAGGGTGATAAGCTCAGTTGTTAATCACTAAAAAGTCCACATGCACATTGAGTAAAGGATACGGAACGGATATCATCAGAGTCGATCATGCGCAGTGTTATCCAAGTCACTTAAACGGCCAAATATCAAACCCAAAATGAGTCAAGTCAACCAGTACGACCGAGGATAATGGCGCGATATGAAATGAGAAATGCAACCCAAAAAGGATAGATATCACATATCCTGTAAAGCAACTCACTGGTGTCCTGTCAAAAGACCAAGCCTGGAATGAAGCTGCAACGCGAGTGCTTGCAACATCTTATGTGACCATATCTCTAATCAAAGTTGGACACGAATCGTGACTCAGGTGCGGGAGCCAAGGTCGATCGTTCATACTGGGGCAAAGCCACTCAAATACAAAAGCAAAGCAAGTCGCCCATTCAACATAGGCGGGAGCGACCTTATGGCGTAGCCGTAGGGACAAACAGCGCCATACAAAGGCAACAAAAATATGAGCGCCCTTGAACTAAGAAGAACGGTCGCGCAAGGAACATGGGCGAGCCAGGTCTAGTCCTGCGTTCCGCTCTTATAAAAGTTTCCAAGATTTCCAAAGCATTCGTACTCGCAGGAACGCCTGCACCTATGGATCTTCTCAACCACTTAAGGTGCTCGCTCCACTAAGTCACTCGCGCATGACAACCAAATACAGATCTGGACAGCTGGCTATAACTAGCCGATGGCATGATTGTAATTAATAGAATGAGCGATCCGTAGCCTGCATAAACATATTTCAGATCATTTCCCAGAGGGAGCTCACCTATAAATACACCATGGCTACCAACATAAAGGGATTTGACCTTTGAAACCTAGAAGCTCTGCTAAATTATATCCTCAACAACTGATTCGGCCATGGCGTCTAGTATAATCTCGTGATCAAGGAAAACAGAAGCATCCACCTCCTTAATCAATCATCCATCCTTCTTTTCCTCAAATTCCACCATCCCCTTATGTAATTCCAAGATTGAAACATATAAACGAGGGTATATTAAGTGAATGCAAAGATGTATGAAAAGAGAGAATTGATGTGTTCTTTGATCTCTATTATAAGATTGGGAATCACCTTCACAGTGGACGTAGGCCTAGTTAATGGCTGAACCACTCTAAATCTCACCGCTACTTTACTTTTCTTGCATTTTTCATTTTTAATTGCTAATTAAACACGGTTCCATTTATTTCTTATTAAATTGGTGAAGTACAGTTTTAGTATCTTGGGTGTTTAGACCATTTTTGGTGTAAACATCAGTCATTGTACAGGGTACCCTTTTTAACTCACGATTTGTTATCATAGAAAAAGAATTTCTATGAAACCGTTATTTGCGTTCACACAGTAACAGTTTTTGATTTGATATTAATGACCTATACGTCGTGTAATGTGGTAATTTTGTCTATTGTAGGATGAATTATTTTCGATCTGTCATCTATTTGTCCATAATCTTATTTTTTTATAGCACATATTACGTTCACACAGTCTACGCTGTTGATTGTGTAATGAAAAGTTTCTGTGTTCGTTGATCTTAGTTTTAATTTTTTTTCTGAATGGAGAAATATAAGAATGAGATGCAATGTGTACATTGAAGACTAAGATATGGTTAATTTTACAATATTGAAAGCTCATGATTAGAAACAGTAGAGCATTGCAGTTCAAAAAAAAAAATGCAAGACGATAATTTTATGCCTCTACATGATTATGAAGAGTATAAAACAATGCAGTGTTACAACTGCATCTACCGATCATGCCTTCCAAGTCTGCAAATTTTGGTCATTGTTATGTACATGCATAATCTTGCATTTCTACTTTTAAAATAAGAAACAAATTTTAATAAAATAAAATCATAGGGCCTGGGCAGACCATGAGCAAAAGGCTTCTCGACAACCTTGCACTTCCTGTTGTTACTTTTGTTCATTGATGTATCGTTGTAAAATTTGTCGGTTATTTCTTATTGACAAAAAAATAACTAATGCAGGAGATTTGATTTGTTGGAAGGAGCTATTAAAGGAGTTTATCCCATTATTGTAATTACTAAAAACATTGAACAAGAAGCACTAACCACACTTATTGTTAACAAGCTTAGAGTTGCACTAAAGATTGCTTCACTCAAAGACCTTGGATTCAGGGAGAGAAATAGCTAATATCTTGATGACATCGCAATTCTCACTAGTCGATCCTTGGCTTCATTTGACAAGTAAGCCCTCATTTAGTAACCGAGCCACAATTTTGTTTAATGCTTATAAACATTAATGTATGTGTAATAATAATAAAAAAGTGGACTTTTAATATATTTTAGATGTTGTATATTGCAGAATATTAGCTGGTTCGTCGAGACAAATAGAAAGCACAATAGTGGATGCTGCTCCCCTCCATAAAAAGTACTTAATAGTTGTAAATACTTTGAAGTTAGATGTAAGCTTCTTAATTTTTTAGTTGTAAGCTTCTTAGTTTATATATAGGTTATGATACTTCGAGCTATGTTGTGATATTTCAAAATTATTAAGTATTTTGATGATTATTATTTTGGAAAATGGTTGTACGATGAAATTTGATATTTTGATTGATGAACTTAACTTTTTCTCTAAATGAATTGTTAAATTTCGCTATATATGCATTCATGCAATAAAATTCTTAAATATTGATATATGAGTTATGTGATACACTATTGTAAATTGTGATTGGTAAATGCATGCAAATTCAATAACAGCTATAAGTGTTACAGTTTTCACTTTGTAATGATTATAAGCGTTACAATTTTTGTATTCATCACGGTAATAAGAGTTAGGGACGTTTTCTTTGTAACGGTTATAAGTGTTGCAAATTATAAGGTTTATAATGGTTATAACCATGACATTATCCGTAACGAAATATTACCACGCACGTTCGGATAACGGTTATAACCGTGACAAAGTTAATTTGTCATGCTTATAAGCGTTGCAATTACCCGTTTCTGGTGTTGTGAGGATGTCCAAAACAGCCCGGTAGCCATGAATGTGGTTACGTGGTGATGCGCTACATGAAAGAAATCATTGAGGATAAGAAATTTACTTACAAAGGTAAACATATATTGAATCTGGATTTACTTTGCAGAACCATTGAATGCTGTAAAACCGCTAGCATTTATATTAGATATACAGGGTGTACTCTATTTATTAAAAACACCATTTGAATTTAATGCTCAAAACTACAGTTTTAAGCTATAACTGCAACTTTCATTTTGTTGAACTGTAGTTTTATTGAACTTCGGTTGCACACTATAGTTGAACATTGCAGTTTGTAATTCTTTGCTTTTGGAATATTGTTGTAATGATGGATTTTGCAACATATTTTACCCAAGCCAACAAAAATGCCATCAATTATATTTTGTAACTGCTGGCATTTCAATTACAAACTTATAGTACATTACTAGATTATCATCTTTGCAATGGAGCGTGAAGAATCGAAAGTGTTACATTGTGGACCAGTTGGATGAGGTGTGTAATGAGGCGCTCAGTAATATTGAAGAACACTTGTAAATCTTATTTAATATTTCTTTGACTGGAATGTAATGTACATGTGCTTGTTGGTGTTAGAAGAATTATTGGTGTTTGTTGTTTTCTTTTGCAGATGTTGGGATAGTATCAATGATAAGTTTAATTTCTGTTATTTTTTTGGTGTTAGCTGTAAACTTTTGGTTTTGCCTTTTATATTGCGTGTTTGTGGTGGGTGATTTATAGTAGGAAACTTTTGTTTTTGGTATTTCATTTTTGAGGTAGGATATATATCAGAAAAAAATATTGATGTGTAAAATCATAACAGACATCAGTTATGTAGAATAAAACAATGTATAAACAGAACAAAAACATCACCTCCTTTAAAAGGAAACGATGTCTAAACGCCACTCAGACATCATTTCACTGAAAATGAATTGATATTTGTTTTGTGTACAGACATCGCTTCCTCTAGAATGAAATGATATGGTAAAACACTTATTACAATAGTTATTCGCACTATAAACGATGTATTAGTCATTTTGTACTAGATGCATGATATGTTTATAGTAATTCAAGACTGATAATAAGTTATTATCAACATTTAGTTGATGCAAACAAAAAAAAAGGGTTAATACATCGTTTTTTAATTAATTTATAATGTCTTAATGCTACTTCGACATCGTTTTTAACTGATGTAAAAAAGTAGCACTTTAGACATCACCGATAAAGACATCACTCCAAAAAAATGAGGACATCGTTTTTTAACCAATGTCTAAGTGTAGTTTTCTTGTAGTGTGTTGTTTTTTTGTGATCTGTGAGTGATAACCATTTTAATCTGTTTGTACTATCACATCATTGCAAGACCATATTGATGTTTTTCCACTGAAAAAGATTGATCGCCGCTTACAGGATAAACTAGCAAGAAGTATAACTGATATAAAATCATCATATGGTGAAAGAATGCATATAATAAGTACCTAAATTAATTTGCATGATTTATCTAATAACATATATGTTTAGGCTATGTACTAAATTAAAAAAAATAGGTGATTCTTGTTGATATACAATTTAAAATCGCTAATGTGAAATAATGAAATAGAAAAAGTTATAGTGTTATAGATTTAGGAGCATAAAAAAATCAACAAAATGATATTAAAAGGTGAAAACTAAACTAATCAATTATGCTCTATCTAACATTTTTAGAAACCATTAATATGAGATAGTAAATGATTAGGTAATAGTAAGCTGAATATCAAGGATTTTAGAGTGATATAGGCCAAAAGAAAACTAAAATGCTTATGGTGCTTCTTATTCATATTTGAAAATAGTTCAAGTAAAACTATGAAACATATAAAAGGATCATTCTATAACTTGGATATCATGAATTGTTCAATAATATTAGCTTAAATATATATACCACAATAATTTCATTGAAGTATATTTTTTTAAAAAAAATTGACACTTTTTTATACATAATGGTTTTACATCCTTGGTCATACATTTCAAAACAAATGAAGCAGCACCCAATCTGAAAAATCACTCATACTGCAATAATTGTACAACTTTAGAAATATAAAATCAAAGACACTATTAACCCGACTACTATATTTCGGTTAATAGAAGAATAAAAGGAAGTTGAGAAATACTTGGAAAACATCAATCACACATCCAGCATAAAATCAACACTAAGTCCAGAAGATGCACCCCCCCTAGAAAACGATAACGACTTCAACTTCTTAAACTTCTTCACTTTTTTCTTTTTTCTGTCATTTATTTGTTTGACCATTGATTCCCTTGCATGATTATCTATTACATCAGCAGAAGTTGAGAAATCAGAAATATTGATGTAGAAATATATTGAAGAGGAAGACTTAGTAAAATGTTATTGCAGAGAAATGTATTTGTGTACAAAAATGAACGTTACTCTAATATGCCACACGGCAACAATATTTATAGTGCAAAATGAAAGAAAATGGGCTTAACCCAGGAAGCCCAATAAGGCTTAGTACATATGAAACTTAAATAGGTCGGAGCGGTAATATTATTCTCTTATTTCCCCCTGAAACCTAACAAGGGTTTCGAGTGAAAAAGAAAAAAAAAAGAAAAATAATGGCGGCTCCTTCATCTCAGAATCTTCTAACTCCTAATCGATGCGTGAATACACGCCCTCAGGCTTTCCACGATAGATGAACTGTATATTGAACTTGAGCTGAAAGCTTGAGTTGATTTGCAGTTTATTGAGAGAGGTTAAATTGGGCAAGAGCGGATTTTAAAGTAAATCGGTGTAAGCCCTAGCTGAGCATGGTTGATTCGCCATCGATTAGGATTATATCAACACAGAAGGTCACGATCCGTCAGCAGTCAGTTATAAAAATTCTTCTCGTTGATCTTTGATTTAAATCTGCTGAATCTATATTTAACTCTTCTCTGAGCCTTGTAAAGTTAGGTTTTGACAGTGGCTTTGTAAGAATATATGCTTTTTGATCAGCCGATGGTATATATCCAATTTTCAACTTATTTTTAATAACTTGTTCTCTGATGAAATACAGATCCAATTCTATATGTTTGGTCTTAGAATGTAAAATAGGATTGGATGATAACGCAATTGCACTGATATTATCACACCAAACTGTAGCTTGTTTTGTAGGAGTAATATGTAATTCACTTAAAAGTGATTCAATCCACATCACTTCTGCTGTAGCACTAGCAACACTCCTAAATTCTGCTTCTGTACTTGATCTGGAAATAGTATTTTGTTTCTTAGCACATCATGAAACAGGATTTTTACCCAGATAAATGCAATAACCTGATGTGGATTTCCTGTCATCACTATCTGTTCCCCAATCTGCATCAGCATATGCATTAATATTTAGAGTATTGCTGCATTTCAAGATAAGACCATGATCAATAGTACCCTTTAAATATCTAAGAATCCTTTTCACTGCCTTCCAATGATCATCCATAGGATTTCGCATATACTGGCTAACTTTATTGACACTGTAAGCAATGTCTGGTCTGGTAATTGTAGCATACTGTAAAGCACCTACAATACTTTTGTAGAATTTTCCATTCTGAAAAGGTTCACCTTTATATTTAGATAATTGAGCACTGGTGATCGTTGGTGTAGGTAATGAGTTTGCCTTGTCCATCTTGGCTCGAATCAGAGTTTCTGATTTTTTTTTTTTTGACAAAGGATCATTTCAGAACATGATGATCTATTTACTTCAACACCTAGGAAATAATGCAAGTCTCCCAAGTCTTTAATAGAAAATTCAGTGTCCAACAGCTTTGTGACATCTTTAATTTCAGCATCATTGCTCCCTGTAATTATAAAATCATCAACATAAATTAGGATATATGTAGTGGCAAATTCAGAAATTTTAATAAAGATAGAGTTATCAGATTTGGATGATTTATATCCATGATTGACAAGTGTCGATTTCAGCTTGTCAAACCAAACTCTTGGAGCTTGCTTTAGACCATAAATTGCTTTGTTAAGCTTGCACACTTGATTTTTATTTGTATGTTGGATAAAACCTTGAGGTTGCTCCATATAAACCTCTTCCTGCAATTCACCATTGAGAAATGCATTATTAACATTTAATTGTTTAATATTCCAATTTTAGTACAAAGCAATTGATAGAATAATCCTGATTGATGTTAGTTTCACAACAGGTGAAAAAGTTTCTGAAAAATCAAAACCATATTTTTGTGAATACCCTTTAGCAACTAATCTTGCTTTGTATCTAGAAATTGAACCATCTGCATTTCTTTTCAACTTATAAACCCATTTGCAACCTATTATGTTTTTATTTTCTGGTTTGTCAACCAAAGTCCATTTCCCTTTTTTTTTGTTAAAGCATTAAATTCATCTTGCATGGCTAGATTCCAGTTAACATTTAAGGCTGCTTCATCATAAGAACACTACAACAAAAACACCATATTACAACTTTAATTTTACAACGGTGGTAAACGCACCGTTGTAATAAATGGGTTTTTACAACGGTGGTAAAAGCACCGTTGTAATAAATTGTTTTTTACAACGGTGGTATAAACACCGTTGTAACTACAACAAAAATACCATATTACAACTTTAATTTTACAACGGTGGTTAAAGCACCGTTGTAATAAATGTTTTTTACAACTTTTTTCCAGAAAAGTTGTAATAAATTTATTTTTAACAACTGTGTTATTTTGACAGTTGTAATAAAAGCCTATCAACTTTTATTTTTTGACTGTTGTAATATATGACTATATTTTAATATTAATTATTTTCATTATATAATTTTTAATAATTAATATTTACAACTAATTAGTAATTATTAATTAATAACCTATATATTAATATTAAATAATTAATTAAAAATACTTCAATAAATAAATAATTCATGCTAATAATTAGTAATTGACAACCAATTAGTAATTATTAATTAATAATCAATAAATACATATTAAATATTTAATAAAAAATACATCAATAAATAAATAATTCCTACTAATAATTACTAATTAACAACCAATTAGTAATTATTTAATAATAATCAATATATAAATATTAAATATTTAATTAAAAATAATTATATATAACTACTTCATTATTAAGTACTAGTAATTAATTAGTAAGTAATAACTAATGAGCGGTTAATAATCAATTAATAATCAATAAGTAAGTAACAATTAATAAATATTTAATTTATAATTAATCATGACTATTAGTAGTAATTAATATTTAGTATATAATATTTTTTAATAAGTAATCGTTGTTGAAAGTTTTTCCAAAATCTTTTGTCAAATATGATCCCTATGGAGGGGGGGTCCAGGGGGGGTGGCAACCCCCCTAGGTGGGGGTGCGGGGGCAACGCCCCCGCTAACGGGGTTCGACCTACCCGGTCAGGTCGCGGGGGTCCAGGGGGCAGCGCCCCGTCCGAAACGGTACATTTTGTATACTTTTGAATTTGAATCTTACTTAAAATTTAATACTTAGAAATTAAGATTAATAAGAAATCTTTAATTAATAAGATTAGTAAGTACTGTTAAATAAAATTATTAATGGAAAGTGAATTTAGAAGCTTTCCTTGCAAAGAATAAAACAATTAAAAAAACAAAACAAAAATCTGTTGCCCACTTAACACAAATGATGAAATTTGGGCGGGCGACGGAAATTTTGGCTCCAAAGCTTCTCACTTTCGTATTTCTCCTCACGTGGGCCGACCACTCTTGCTCTTCTCTCACATCGATCCCCAATTTCGTTCCTCTGGAAAAAAATTACGTCTTAACATCGATCCCCATCTTCTTCTAGCCGCCTCCTCCCTCATCGCTTCAGTTCCATTATCCGCTTTGCTCCTCTACTTAAATCGATTCTTCTCTTCAAACCTCTCCAAGCTTTTCCTGGTCCTATCACTCTACCCTAGTTGCTCTTCTTCCTTTCTCGAGCGTGATTTCTCTCAGATCTGTTTCGGTCCAGATCTATCGGAGTGGCTTTGATCTCCATCTATTGGAGCGGCTCGGCGCGGTTCAGATCTTCAAACGACTTTGATCGACAGCTAGTTCTTTGGATTCCGCTTTGTCTGGTGGTTGTTTGCAGTGGATTCTTTTCATCGTGCTGGCGAGGTAATGTTGATTTTCGCAGTAATTCTTGGGTTTCAAAAGTGTCTGTGAGGTCGATGTTCAGTGGTTTGCGTCCCCTTGAGGGTGAATAGCATTTTTGTTTATGTTCTTTGGATCTGTTATCATTTGGTTTAAGGTGGTTGTTGCTGTTAGTGTGTCTGGTAGTGATGCTGCTCTCTGGAGCACTTGTCTGTGATTTTAAGTCATGCTTTTATTGAGCTTATGTAATATGCTTATGCCATTGGTATGGGTAGATCATGGTTCAGCTTACCTATCATCGTACTGCCACGGCAATAGCTATAAGCTATGGTGGTAGTTTGTTTATTGGTGTCTCTGATGTGTCTTATTATTCATTGGCAGTTTTGTTCATTGGTGTCAAAGATGCAATGCAATTTTGGGATGTGCTTCTGCCATTTATGCCTGGCAGTTTTGTTCATTGGCAGTTTTGTTCATTGGCACTCTTATTGTTCATTGGCAGTTTTGGTTCTCTTGCTTTGCTGTTCAGTTAAATCTTGTTTCTCTTGGTACATGTCTAAGAATCTATCTATGGAGGATGAAGTTATCCTATCAGGTATGCCATGTCTCTTGACACTGTCTGCTATAGTGTGTAACCGTGTATCTTTGAGCTATGTAATTGTTCACACCTTTCGCTGTCCTTTACCTTTTGCATAAAAAGTCAGTCTGAATTAAAAAAAAAAGTAGTAGAACATAAGTTTATTAATGTAAGGATACATGAACACAGATGGAGTATAACACAGTGTCCAATAATTCAACCTTGCAGAGTGTTTACATATAGATTTGTGTTGTTGAATCTGAAGGGAACTCAATTTTGACAAAAAAGTGCTTAGGAATGAATGCACAGAGTAATAAGGATATTTGACGATGAGCATGATGTTGAAATGGATGATCGATTGGGGATGCTGGAGCATAAAGACTCGGTGCATGTCAGTGTGTATGTATATTTATACGAAAGTGTGTATGTAACTGAGTGTATTGAGTGATCAGTTTGTAGTGAGGATTGTATGTATTGTTATGACCATATTATGTAAAAGTGAGTTGTACGATAGTGGATCAGAAAGTTGTACTAATTCAAATATTGAAATAAAATATTTAATTGATTATTTCAGATCAGTGTAGTATCATTTTATTCAATATAAATATTTATTTTTATATGAAATGTAATGTATAACGAAACAAAAATCGTATTGTTATAATTAATTGTTGCAGGAATTACTACAACGGTGGAAAAAAGTTGTAATATGTACTACTACAACAGTGCAAAAATGTTGTAATATGTATTACTACAACGGTGGAAAAAAGTTGTAAAATATACATATTACAACGGTGTTGCAACGGTGTAAAAACGTTGTAAAAGATATGAGTCTATTACAACTTCTTAATACACGACGGTTTGCCCACCGTTGTAAAATGTATATTACAACGGTGTTCCACCGTTGTAATAGGGTCATTTTGTTGTAGTGGAAATTGGTTCATCATTAGTAATAACAGTATTGTAAACCTTTGGTTTGAAGATGCCACATTTAGCTCTAGTAAGCATTGGATGCTGATTACCTATATCTCTCTCATTTGCTGTATTACCTGTATCTCTTACATCTGCAGTTTGTTCTTCAGATGATATATTATTGTCTGCTATTTGCTCTCCATGTGTTTCACTAATATTTGGACTTTGTTGCTCTAATCTTTCAAAAATGGGAGTGAATTGCTCTTGACCGGGCCTGTTAGAAGACACTGTGTGTTGAGAGCTCGTGTTGGTGTTATGTTCATTATGATGAACAGGCACCAATACTTCGTCTTCTTCAGGTACACTACTTCTTACCTGCTTATTACTTACAGTATTTCCTGCAGTGCTTGAACTATCTTTACTAAAAGGATACACGTATTCATTGAATTTAACATGTCTTGATATATAAATTCTCCCTTTGTTGTCCATACATTTGTAACCTTTCTGCTTGTTGCAGTATCCCAAAAAGGTACATGCAGTAGATCTATAATCTAGCTTGTGACTGTTATAAGGTCTTAAATATGGGAAACACTGACATCCAAAGATTTTTAAATGTTCATAGTCTAATTTAATCCCAGTTAACATTTCTTGAGGACATTTAAGCTTTAATACCTTTGTAGGCATTAAATTAATTAAGTGTACAGCTGTATAAAAAGCATCAGTCCAATACTTAAAAGGCATAGATGCTTGAGCTAATAGAGTTATACCAGTTTCAACAATATGTCTGTGTTTCCTTTCAATAATACCATTTTGTTCAGATGTATAAGGGCAGGTGTATCTATGGTTAATTCCGTTTTTTTCAAAGAAAGTTTTTAAAGGTAAAAATTCTCTGCCACCATTTGTTTGAAAGGTTTTGACCTTATTACCAGTAAGATTTTCTACTTTATTAATAAATTGTATAACCACATCACTGGTTTCAGACTTAGATTTAAGCATATAAATCCAGACAAATCTAGAATATGCATCTATGAAGGATATATAATATTTGTGACCATAGTTAGAACTAATGTGTGCAGGCCCCCATAAATCAGTGGCTATTAGTTCAAGAGGATTAGTATAGGTGGTCTGTGAGTATGGAAATGCAAGTTTGTGACTCTTTCCCAATTGGCAAGAAGTACAAAAATAAGAGTCAGAATTTTTACTAACAGAAAGATTATTATTCATCATAACATGTTTGGTAATTTTAATACTGGGATGTCCCAATTTGCAATGCCACATATCAAACTCCTTAATGCAATCAGAACAACAGACATAATACAGGGATTATTTCTAATATCAGAATTTTTCGAATGGCTGAAATCAAGT
Source organism: Allium sativum (assembly GCA_030737875.1). Lineage (NCBI taxonomy): Eukaryota > Viridiplantae > Streptophyta > Magnoliopsida > Asparagales > Amaryllidaceae > Allium > Allium sativum. The sequence goes on from CM060921.1 coordinate 748,227,225, forward strand.
CTGTATAATCCCTTATTCTCTTTACCCTGCACAATAATTTTTTGAGTCAGTATGTCTTTAACAATACATGCATTAGGATAAAATTCAAAATAAACATTATTGTCTTTTGCAAATTGGGAAACACTCATTAAATTTTTCTCAATTGATGGAACTCTTAACAAATTTCTTAAAATAAGATGTTTATTTCCATCAATACTTGCATTTCCAGTGTGCGTTATGTGTGCAATTCTACCATTACCAACAGTGAGATTTTGCATACCTTTGTACTCCTTGTTTCCCAAGTTCAAATTGTTTAAATTGTTGGTAACATGGTTGGTTGCACCAGAATCAGGATACCAGCAGTCATTTGACACATCATCACTGTTTGAGGCTTCTGTATTGAGAGTTTCTGCTTGAGTTTTACTGTTTTCTTTAAAAGTATTCACCATATTTGCACTTGCACTGTTACTTTGTTGTGATGTAGTGTAATTAGAATTATATCTAAAATAAAACTTGCTAGCACCGTGCCCTGCTTTATCACAAATTTGACACCTGGTTCTGTTATTGTTATTATTGCTCCTACCACCTCTTCTTCCTCTGCCAGACCAACCCCTTCTTTGGTTATTATTTTGATTTCTTGAACCACTTCCTTTTTCTTGATTCTTTCCTCTACCATAGGATGTGTAGTTCACTGATATATCTGAATTAATACCTTTCTTGTGTTCAATTCTGCCTTCATGAGACAATAGAGTAGAATACACATATTGCAAGGAGGGTGTTGGATCCATTGATAATATGATGGCAGTAACAGCTTCATACTCATCATCAAGACCACTCACTATGGCTATTACCTGTTCAGATTCAGGTATACCATGGCCTGCAGAACTTAATTGATCACAAATGTTTTTCACTCTCAGTAAGTATTCATTCATAGATGATTCACCTTTCCTTATGCTGTGCAGTTGTCTTTTGTGATGCATAACTCTAGCTGAAGATTGACTTGAGAAATTTCTCTGAACTGTTTCCCACACTTCTTGAGCAGTCTTGACCCCTATTAACTGTGGTAGAATAGTAGATCCAATAGAGGACATCATCCATGCACATACTAGAACATCTTGTCTTTGATGCACAATATATTCAAGATTACTTACCAGTTTATCTTCTTTGTCTCTAATAAATTTGGGTGGAACAATCTTTGTTCCAAATATGTAATCCTCTAAACCATAGGCTCTAATTGCTGTTTCTACCTGCAATTTACATAACAGGTAATTGGTTTCATCAAGGGTGATTGAAATTAACTGGCTTTGAGGTTTTATAATGGCCTTCATCAATTCTTGAAAAGGATCAGACTGAGATTGATGGCTCCTATTACTGGAGACTTGTGGGCTTGAATCATCAGTTGGATTGACCATGATGACAAACAATGAACAAGGACAGAACTCAAAAAACAAATCAGAGGTAAGTTTTGACCTCTTGAACTTTGAATTGAGGTAAATCAAGAGTCTTCAGTAGTGCAAAAGTTGTAACTCAGATTGCCAAAATGATGAAAAGAAAACTATTAGATTCAAAGGAACATATACATACCCAGATTGGCAATCTGTAGACGACACTTTTGACAATGTTGATGATTTCTTGGTATATCTTGATCAGTTTCTTGAAAGAGAACAGATCTATCTCTGCAACCTTGTTCTGAAAACAAGATGCAGCCACAATCAATGTTGGCGAGGCTCTTGATTTGAAGAATAGGGCAGCGACCTTCAAATGAGAGGCTGATGCTTTGATGAAGGGTGATCCAAATGATGAATTTACTCTGATGGATCAACAATTGATCAACACTGCTGATGATCAATGCAAGAACAAGCCCTCGGCTCTGATACCAAGTTGAGAAATCAGAAATATTGATGCAGAAATATATTAAAGAGGAAGACTCAGTAAAATGTTATTACAGAGGAATGTATTTGTGTACAAAAATGAACGTTACTCTAATATGCCACACGACAACAATATTTATAGTGCAAAATGAAAGAAAATGGGCTTGACCTAGGAAGCCCAATAAGGCTTTGTACATATGAAACTTAAACAGGTCGGAGGCGTAATATTATTCTCTTATTGGCAGATAATCCCGCATGAAACTCGAAAGGAGACTCCTCAAATCAATCCTTCTGCATTGCCTTAGGTCATGAAATCCGCTGATCGGAACTCTGAGTATCCAATTGACTGTCCTTCGGAATCCCATGTCAGTCTCTGCCGCCATTGGCTCCAAATCATCAGTAGTCTCTTCCATATCCTGTTTATCTATTTCAGAGGTAGATCCAACCAATACTTGTGCCTTTTGATTATGATTCAATCTACCAGTAGGACTTTCTTTATCCTTAGAAGGAGGAGGAATATCAGCCGACATCCTCGGGAGTGCAATGCAAAGCCAACTTCCATAACTTTTGCAGCGCCTGTATAAAAAACCAACTCCTTAGTAATCCAAACTTTAGCAAACTGACACACGCTTGTCAAATGGCCGAAACTCTGAATGGTGAAGTGCTTTGGAAGAAATCATGCATACTCCACCTCCTGCCCATGACCAATTGATCTTCTTCGGACAATATGGGAATATGCCTAGGATAGGAGAAAGACTTGGAAATTTCAACTAACACTCAAGCAAAAGCAATCTTTCTAATATCTTCAATGTACTTACCAATTTCAGAGGAACACCAAAATAGATGCAATACGGCTTATCATTTACTCTGTCCAATAATCTAAGATTCTAATGGTAATCTAGATAATCAGATCCATACAGGTATAGTACGTAAAAAAATTATTCGCTTTCATAACAATTTCCCAAAATCTCATCATCACTAATTTGCTATTGTAAAAGTAAGATCCCTCTTCCAGAATCTTATTATTTCTTCCTTGTGATCAAACTTAATTATATAAAGTCCATCTTCCCTAAAGTAAATGCCAAAATTCTCAATTGCTTTTCAAACTATATTTTATATATGCTTTGAAAAATGGTAATGAGGTTTGAAATCTACAACATAAATCATAATAGGATTGGACATTCCGAAACTCTTCTCCCAGATTTCGGAATAAATCGGACTTTGCAGACTCAGTTGGAGGTCAAAACGAGTGTAGATTTCTGAAAATTGGATTTCCAACCTTTTGTTGGACCTGCTCTTAAGAATGGTTTCAGAGGACATTTTTCATAGCTGATATTATTAAATTCTTTAGGTTGATAATACTTAAAGAAGAATTTACGATGTCTTTCCAAGCACGACTAATACCAGTAGGTTGAGAATTTCTGGAGGAAGGCTGGGATGTACACGAAGCTGCTGCGGCGACCTATGGCAGAAGAAGAGGCTGTGTACAATCTAGAAAACATGACTGACTTCCTATCCACGCTAGCTTTGCTGTACGCTGTAGAGAATGACTATTCGAACACTTGGACGAAGTCCGAATTGAGGCAGCATTAATTAGTAATAGGCAGGCGCCACATGGAATCGCTGGCTGCAGGCAAGGCATGTGGGAACTCAGGATATGGACGAGATTTTGGTTTTCTGCTGGAGGAAACGATTTGAAACCCATCAGAATCGGTAAGTATTGTCGCAGTTGGGAGTGAGGGAGGTGGCATCTCAGCTTCAGGAGAAGCCGTCGGTAGGGGTGGCGGTGGGGAAGGAGGAGAGGGATTAGGCGGTTGAAAAGGGAGCGGTGGTTTAGGATTATTTTGCCATATGTACTTTCTAGAAGAAGTGGACAAGTTGGTTGTCCGTCATTTTTGCATTAAAGTATTTCTTTCAGGAAAAAGTCTGCGCTAAGGTTTTCTAAAACTACAATGTATAGGTTAAGCACTATTTACTTGTCAAATTTTGAATTTCACATATTTAGGAAATGACATGTAATCAGATATGATATTTCAATTCGTAAGATCTTGAAGGAATAAATGACGTTGATCCAATAAAGAAATCATTTCCTATGTTCACCTCCTGTTTAGTGCCGTTAGATCACTGTATCTTTGAATATAATATAAGGCAGACTTAACAGTTTTTTTTTTTTTTTTTTTTTTTTTTTGAAACAGGCTAAAAAAAGATATGGCCCACGGCCCAAAAGAAACAACAAAACACCACTCCTAGGGTTAGCAAACCCTAGCCGACATAAACCACTATTATCTCAAAGTAAACTCAGTAATGGCGACATCACTGAGGAAAACAAACATCATCGACTTCAAGGCGGCTTCCACACCATCGCTTCGTTGATATCCTTGCTTTGATTACTTGAATCCAGCTTCCACTTAACTTCTTCGTGTCTCAGATGCATCTTTTGCTTCCTCAAAGGCAGATCAGGAGACTCGACATGAGTTGTAGAGTTTAAGTCTTTGAGATTTAAACTCTCCATCCTCTCGAAGCTTCTCTTCATGCCAAATAGCTCTTTGTTGTTATTCTCCGAGCTTTTAGAACTACTCTCTCCTTCAATCCAAGCAGATAAGTGATAGATCTGGTTGTTTATCTTGCTCTTGTAATGGTTATCACCGATTCTGTGTAAATCTCTAAACTTTTCATTCAAATTCTCCTTGTCCAGATGTTTTGCAAGATCTGGATCACTGCTGGGGGTACTATACTCTGATACAGGTAAAAACATTTGATTATTGTATGAATTTCTCATAAAAGCACGCATTCTAGGGTCAGTAATATGTTTACTTCCCTGTTTAAAATTAAGTTTGTCTGCAGAGATATTAGAAGCCTCAGTGAGGACGTCAGATCTATTCAAATCATCTTTACTGGAGAGAAAATATTCGCTGTCTCCTGCAAAAGGTAAGGACACAGAATTATTGTTCATATTGTTTTATTTTAAAGGATGACAATTAATAATGCTGTGATTCCTCCCTTTGCAGTGATGAAGGTTGATAGCGTGGCGAGGGTAACTCTCAGCAGGTTGAGGGCATGAGAACTTTTTATTGGAGATTTGATTGCCATTTAGTAAAAATTCTTCAACTTGCTTATCTTCATCTGCATTATCCTTATAAGACGCAATATTATGCAAGTTATCTTTTCCAAATCTGTTAGCTTTTTTCATAACAATGTCACTGTCATGAAGAATAGTTTTCCAGAATTGAATGCTAGAAGTTTCCTTACCAGTATGAATCCTCTGGTTTCTTTCTCTCCAAATATAATAAATAGATGCAGTTAGTAAAACACAAGCTCTATTGAATTTGTAGGATTTGGGCTTAAAAAACTTATATATATAATCAATGCTATCCCTTATATTCAAGGCAGTATGAGAATGACTGAAACCCAGAGTGCATTTGGCATTATACCAGATGTACTGGGAGAAAATACAGTCAAAAAATAAATGATTGGAGCTTTCAACCTCTTTTTTACAAAAAAGACATAAGTTTTCAGAACTCTTATACCATTTACAACATTTCTCTCTGGTGGGGAGTTTGTTTAACAAAGCAAAATATGCACAATGAGCCATTTTGGGACAATTTGATTTACACCAAATTATTTTATGCCAATTGACTTCAACTTCATTTCCTTGTAAAAACTCCCACACTTTTTTAAAAGAAAATTTATCCTTAGCACATAAGTTCCAATTCCAATGATCCTTATAACAATCCTGATTTATTTGAATACCCATAATGGAATTTCTAAAAATACTTGCAGCAGGGTTATTGAAAAAGCTCCAACAGTTATTCGAAATAATGCTTTGCACTTTATCATTAACCCCCCCCCCCTAAAATGTGTAGATTATTCCAACCCAAAAGGTTGATTAGTGAATTGCCACTAATCCATGGGTCAAACCACAAGCTGGTTTGACTGCCATCTTTAATCTTTCTGTGCAGAAATTTTCTACCTATATCTCTGCAGTCAAGAATGTTTTTCCAAACTATTTTTATGGAAAAATATTTCTGAGCCGACTTTTCTCTCACTGCCCAGTATTTTCGTTCAGCCATAATCCCCGTCTATATATTATCTTCAGTTTGTAGACGAGAATCTCCATCTGAACAGCGCTTTCTTACCTCCGTCATTTAAAGAAAAAAAAGCAGCTTTTTTTATATTCAAAAGTGCAAATCTGCACTGATTTGTTGTGTAAGCAAATCAGTTATTCTTTTCAGAGACTTTTTTATCCTAGAGGCGACGGAAGTACGAACTGGTTTGCACCACCAACCAGATCGTCGAATCGACTTCAAGAAATCGACCAAGTACGTGACTCAGCCGTTGTTTCCCAACAATTTGAAGACGAACTATAACAATGGCTTCGACATCAACCCTGGATGATGCTGCTCCTCCCTCTGCCTTCCAGATCCCACTCGTGACTGCTGCTCCATCCAGATTCGAAGGCTTGCATTTCAAGCGATTGCGTCAGAAGATGGAGTTCTATCTGACGATGAGAAAGGTGGCTGCTGCCCTGACCACCGACAAACCGCAGTTGACAAACAAACCTGACGGAACTGATGAAGCGCAGATAGCTTCCTGGGCTGAACAATCAAAGCAACAAAAAATCTGGACTGAACAGGATTACTTATGCAAAATTTCATACTCAGTGGCCTCAACGATGATCTGTATGACTACTACAACTCGGAGGACAAGACAACAAAGAGATCTGGGAAGCGCTGAAGAAGAAGTATGATATAGAGGAGGCAGGGGCAAAGAAGTATGCTGTTAGCCACTATCTCAAATACCAGATGACAAATGATAGGTCAGTAGAGATGCAGTCTCATGAGCTCCAGAAAATAGCTAATGAGATCATCTCTGAAGGTATGACATTGGATGAACAATTTCAAGTTGCTGTCATTATTGACAAATTACCCCCAGGTTGGAAAAAATTTAAGAATATCTTGCGGCATAAGACTAAGGAATTTTCCTTAAAGAGCTTGATCACTCGCCTCCGTATTGAGGAGGAGGCACGCAAACAAGACCAGAAAGAGGAAGTGCTGGTTGTCTCAAACAAAACCCCTAAAAGGAATAAACCAGCAGTTCTGAAACCGAATCAGAAGTCCTTTAAGAATCGGAACTGACGCAACAAACAGAACGGGTATTCGCAAGGAAACCTAAAAGGACAGCAAAAAACAGCCCAAAAGAATGATTTTGGACAGCTGTTTCTATGTTACAACTGTGGAAAACCAGGTCATATGGCACGAAAGTGTCGGAACAAGCCAAGCTCTACACCGCAAGCGAACCTGACTGAGGAGCCTCTTACGGCTATGATTACTGAGATTCACCTTGTTGGTGGATCAGAGGGTTGGTGGGTAGACACTGGTGCTTCTCGCCATGTCTACTATGATCGTGATATGTTCACCACATACATGGCTGTTGATGATCAGAAAGTGTTGTTGGGAGATTCTCACACCACGAAAGTTGCAGGGGTTGGAAATGTGGAAATCAAGTTTACCTCTGGAAAGGCTGTCATTCTGAAAGATGTTATGCATACTCCAGAGATGAGGAAGAATTCGGTTTTTGGCTTTCTCCTTAATAAGGCAGGCTTTACTCACACTACAAGAAAAATACCCTTTTGCAACTAGCTATTTGCAACAAGCGACACATGACAGTTGCAGTAAACGGTGTTTAGCAACAGACCTATTATAGCAGTTGCAATAAATGAGATTTAGCAACAGGTATTTTCGTTCTGTTGCAAAAAACATATTTTTAGCAACTGCGCTTTCCTTCCTGTTGCAAAAACATACTTTTTGCAACTGTGTTTCCAAGCCAGTTGCAAATTAATATCTTTAGCAACTGTTTTTGATACTTGCAATAACTATATTTTTTTACAACTGGTAAAGCCAGTTGCGAAAAACACTATTAGTAATTTTGTAAAAGATTAATAATTAACAATTATTAGTTAATAATAAAATTTAATTATTATAAATTAATATTTATAATTGATAATTAAATAATAATAATTATTAATTAACGGTTAAAAATGATAAAATAAATAAATAATTATTAAATAATAATAATAAACTTATTGATAAAAATAATAATTAGTTTAAAATATGAATATGTATAAATAATAAATAAATTCATAATCAACAAATAAACGATAATTGATTAATATTATTATTAAAAAGTAATTAATAATAAATTTTTTTATGAATTAATTATAATTTGTGTTTGAAAGAGGTATTTTTATGGTTTAATTAATTATTTGTTATTACTAATTGTTGATGTTGTCGGTTTTAATTTTTTTTAAATATTTTTTAGTTTACATTGAATTAATATTTAAATAGATATAAACTTTTCTAAAAAATGATGCTTTTATATATGTTTAAAAATAATAACCAATAGCTTTTTGGTCCCACCTTAAATTTTAAGTTTAGTTATTTAAATAATTCATAATTAATATGAAATAACTAACAAGTAATCAATGCTAATGTTTAATAACTAAAGTTTAATCATCTTGCAAAAAAAAAAGTAACTGAAGTTTATTACTCCATCTATTTATTAATAATTAAGAAGCAATTGTTAATATTTAATATTTTATAATTATTAATATGTAATATTTAAAAGAATTAAAATTCTAAAATTTACAACTTCCTATTATCCCTAGTCTAATGGACAATACCATGTGTTTACGCAAAATTTTGCCCATAAAAGGTCGCTAAGTAACATAAATAACTACTAAAAGAACGGAAAAAATAATTCTGGAATTTTGGCTCCAATCGCTGAATTTTGGCGGCACCCGTGAAATTTTGGCTCCAGCCATTTATCCCAAGTAGAAATCTCTAGAAACAAAGCCTTCTCTCCCCAAATTGAAATCCAAAACCCTAATCTACCTCCGATCTACTAGCTGACGTCCATCGTCAGCCTTAGCTAAGTTATCCCCTGATTGAAATCGAAAATCAACTGTTGACGTCAATCTACTATGGTTGTTCCGATCTGGGGCCTCTCCCTCTTCCTCGTTCCCTTATCCATCTCAAAAAAACCACTCCTCTTGGACCGCTTCCTCCTCATGCAACGCGGCCATCTCATTGCTGTCGTGTGCTTTAGGTATGAATTTTAACTCGAACAACTCAAAGCAACGAGACGATTTATTATGAGGAAACCGATAGTGCAAAACTATTTGATGAAATATTATATTGTTTTAATATATTAAATTCTACCGTCAATTTTAAATCTGGTTATTCATCTACTTCTGGATCTATTAGTAGTTCGAATTGCTATGTTGATATTGTTGAGGGAAACTCTTCTAAGTTCTCAGAGGATGGTTCCCAAAGTGATAAATGTGCTTCTTTGGTGAATGCTCCTTTTGACAGTAGTGTATTTGATTGTATTATGTTTGATCCTGATGTTTTAAAGCTTGATGAGACTAGGTAGGTTTCAATTTCTCTATGTCAGTCATTCTCAAATGTGAATCATTATGTATCTGATCATCTTTATTAGTCAGGCAGTAAATCTTGCTCTCCTATAAATGCTTATGAGATCTTATATGATTTGGCTTCTGGTTTGGTTAAGTGTGAAGTGTTGTTTCCTCTTGATAACGGTTTCTTATTGAGTGAAGCTGTTAATGGTGGTCCAAGGGGTGTTGTTGCTTCTGAATGATTAATCTCATATTTAATCCAGAACACAGATATTCCTGTTGTCAAAGATAAATTTCTTGCCAAGAAGTTGGACAAATCCAATCTAATTATTCCTTTGTTTAATATATTTAAGTCTTTGTCAAGTTATGAAGATGAGATTGAGTTGTTTATTGATCAATCTTTCTTGAAAATGGATTTTGTTGATACCATTGCTAAGGCCGAGGGCGTCATTTGCACTGTCGTAGTAGATAAGTTCATCTGTGAAGCTAAAGTTATTTATATTTATGGAGACAATATGGCTCTTATGTTTAACTGATTCTCAAAAGTTAATCTTGGTAATGTTCCTATCTACAATGCAGTTATTGGTCCTTTGTTTGATGGTACATGCAGTTTCAGTTTTTGGTTTTTTGATAAGACTCTTGATGTTATTTTGGTTAGCATGCAGTGAGATTACAATGAGATTATGTCATACAGTGAGACTATGTCATACTGCGAGTTTTTTTAGCCAGGAATCCCTAAGCAGGCCAAACTTAAAGATTATATAGTTGATGGATAAGTGATGCTTCCTTACTCCAGCAACCAAAGGATTCTAGTGTTTTATGTCATTATTTTAGATTATTAGTTTCTCATTCTGCCTTTTACTTTTACTTTTGCAGGTTTTCCTGAGGGTTTGACCATCATAGAAATAATAAGTGTTCCCTTTATATGTTCTGTTTAAGATGGCTAATCTTCTTAACTTATTTATTTTTGCAGGCATGAAATATTTCGTTTAAGAGGCCTAGTTTTGAATCATTATGAAGTGTCGTAGCTGAGAATGAATAACGCTCAAAGCTCGATAATTTTGTCCGCTAATGTTGTTGGTGAAAGTTATATTTCACAACAATATGTGCAGATTTTGACATTTTGGCTTTTTATTTGAATTTTGCAGTTTGTTGTAAGGTGGCTGATCTCCATCATCTACAGCTATCTCTCAAAAGTAACATTTGGATCTGTCGGTGGCCGATCATAAATACCCAGGATATCTGTTAAGAACACAACATATTCAGGTATAGTTAGTGAATTTTTATAGCTTGTGGTACTAGTATGCAAAACTTGCATTTTACATATTTGAACGTAAAATAAGAAAACACATACTAAATTGTTTGGTCAAAGTACAGTAAATGTTTGGTGCACTACTGTATTATGTATCTGGCTATTTCTCTTACATAACGAGTCATGCTGAAAAGCTGAACTGATCAAGTATGAAACTCAATTATGCATTTAAGATTACAACACTTTTATCATAGTTTTGTCCTTTTTTATTGAATAATCAAAACAGCAAATCCATGCATTTGCAATATAAAGCATAAAACTGGAAAATGATTGGAAAATGATACAAGATATTTACTGAAATGGAAAATATTGCTTTTATTTGTTGTCCAAGCATAGTAGGAATTATCCATTGAATGAAGTGAGTTTTATATTTTGAAAATTGGGCTTAGGACAAATACTGATATGTACTCCTAGGCGCTACATTTTGTTTTCAAGTTATAAGGACTTGTTTTTTTCTTCTTATTCACCAAAATTATCTAATTTACGTACTGATAGCTATATAACCCTATAATTTGTTCGATTTGTTTTTCTCTGTTCGCAACTCTTCTATTTTTGTTGATTCTCCACTATTTTATTTGTTCATTCTATTCGACTTGTTTTATTTTGATTTTGCTCCCCACCAGGTAATTTACTTCTTTTTTTTGTTGAGAAAACATCATGGATTTGTTTAAACAAGTCAGTCAAAAATTTAGATTTTGCAGTGTTGCATATCAATGGGTTGCAAGGAAGTACATAAGGTGTTGTCCGTTCTAAGCTTTTATTTGATGTAGAGTTTGCTGGAATGACAAACATATTCCTGGATAGGCATGTACATGTTCGTGATCGACAACAAACTTGGAGCATGAACTGCAGATTTGTTCTAGTGAACAGATGATATTTATTCTCTTGTTATAGTATATGTATGATAAAGTAGAAATATGATTAGAAAATACTCTATTAAAAAAAAATGTGTTGTGTGATACAAGAAATTGTTGTACATAAATGATGTATGAAAATTGTACAAATCTTTGTTGTAATTGTTTGTACTATTAAAACTTTGTTAAAATAAATTTTTTATTTGTTTATTTCATTTTTGATATACGCTATTACTAAAACGAATACATTTAATATGTAATATCTATAAGCTGTAAATTTTTTTTAACGATTTATGATTCTATTGCAACGGGCATATACTATTGCAAAAGTATCTGTTGCAACAACAAAAGTCAGTTGCGAAAAAATATGTTGTAACATCTTATTGCAACGGGCAAAAACTGTTGCGAAAAGGGACCGACTTTTTGCAACTTCGGCTATATAGACGGGCGCTGGCCCGTTGCAATAGGTCTACTGCAACAGATATGGCATGTTGCGAAAAGTGTTTTTTGTTGTAGTGTCAAGTTATTGGGGCTGATTTGTATACCCTGACTTATAAGGGAAATTTTGTGGGAAAGGGTTATGCTTGTGAGGGAATGTTTAAATTAAATGTTGAATCTAATAAAGTGACTACTGCTGCTTATATGTTGTGTTATTTTAATATATGTCATGTTAATAAATGAATAATTCATAACGTGAGCACCCTAGATATGATTCCTAAAATATCAGAATCTGAACCTGATAAATGTGAATTCTGTACACAAGCTAAAATCACAAAGAAACCTCATAAATCTGTTGACAGAGTTTCTGAACCCTTATATTTGATTCATTCTGTTATATGTGAGCTTGATGGCACTTTGACTAGACATGGACATCGTTATTTTATCACTTTTATTGATGACTGCTCTGATTTCTCCTTTGTGTATCTTATGAAAAATAAAAATGATGCATTTGACACGTTTAAAACATTCAAAACTGAAATTGAGAATCAAGCAAATAGGAAAATTAAGAGACTTCGTAGTGATAGAGGAACGTAATATGAATCTAGTTCAATTCCAGACTTCTATAAATTACATGGTATTGTACATGAAAGAACTGCACCCTATGCACCTGAAATGAATGGTAAAACTGAAAGAAAAAATAGGAATTTTACCGAATTAGTAGTTGCCATCCTACTAAATTCTGGTGCAGCAAAACATTGCTGGGGGGATATTTTATTAACTGTATGCTATGTTCTGAATAGAATCCTCGAATCTAAGAATAAAATTTCACCTTATGAAATTTTAAAGAATTATAAACCTAATGTTTCATACTTTAGAACTTGGGGTTGTTTAGCATATGTTCGCATTCCAAATCCTAAGAGAATAAAATTGGCAAGTAGAGCATACGAATGTGCATTTATAGGCTATGCTATCAATAGCAAAGCATACCGATTTTATGACCTAAATACACATAATATAATTGAATCAATTGATGCCCATTTCTATGAAACAAAATTTCCTTTTAAATTAAGGAATAGGGGGGGCACATCAAGTATGCCAATTAGAACAGAACTTAGTAAAAGTTCTGAAGCTGAACATAGAAGAAGTTAAAGAGCAAGAACCGTAAAAGATTTTGGTTTGGATTTTTGTGCTTTTACTATAGAGGAGGATCCCTTAAACCTCCAAGAGGCCTTATCTTCTTTAGATGTCAATTTTTGGCAAGAGGCTATAAATGATCAGATGGATTTTTTGGAATCCAATAAGACTTGGCATTTTGTAGATTTACCCCCTAGTTGTAAATCTATAGGCTATAAATGGGTGCTTAAAAAGAAATTAAAACCTAATAGCACTATTGATAAATGTAAAGCACAACTAGTAGCTAATGGTTTTAGAAAAAAAGAAAATATAGTTTTCTTCGACACTTTTTCACCCGTAACTAGAATAACATCCATTCGGGTATTAAACTCACTTGCTTCCATTTATAATTTACTAATACACCAAATCGATGTTAAAACCGCCTTTTTAAACGATGAATTAGAAGAAGAAATTTATTTGGACCGGCCTTAAGGATTTGTAGTACACGGTCAGAAACATAAAATATGCAAATTAGATAAATCATTATATGTGTTGGATCTCGCTATATGGCGTTTTGATTATGACAACTATACATGTACATATATATTATTATCGACTAACTTTGTCTTGCAGGAAGATACTCAACAATAGATTCAAGAGCTATAATTGAAGATTAAATATGTTGTAAGAGTTAGTCCTAGATTTATATGTTAAAGTCTTCCTTGGTGATACACACACATGCACGTTTTCAATTTATAAGATTTTATACAAGACATACACAAGGCATAGGCATGAAGCAGAAAACAGACGTCTAAAATTTTTAAATCAGACGTCTGTCTGCTGAAAGAAAAATGAGCTTACCATAATATTCAGACATCTGAATATTTTAATTCAGACATCTGAATATTTTAATTCAGACATCTGAATATTTTAATTCAGACATCTGAATTTTAATTCAGACATCTGAATTGAAATATTCAGACATCTGAATATTGGCTAAAATAGCCTATTTCTTTGCTGTTTGAGTTTTGTTCAAAAACAGACATCTGAATTTTTTAATTCAGACATCTGAATTAAAAAATTCAGACATCTGAATCTGGACCAAAATACACTATTTTCTTGTTGTTTCATTTTTAAATCAAAACAGACATCTGAAATTTTTATTCAGACATCTGAATACGAAGAGATGCAATTTAAAATGAAAAGTCACAACTTTCTAATTCATATCTCTTAATCAAATCTCTTTGTGATTAGTTGTAACTTTTTATAGATTATAAATAGAGGCTTGATCAAAGTTGTTCCTAACCGATTTTTATTCTAATTCTCTCTATCTTATTCAAAGCTCTCTAAGTTCTAAAAAGCTATCTACTTTTATACTTGAGACTTTTAAACTTCCATATTCCTTCACGCACTTCACGATTATCATCAAGGAAAGGTTATAGGAAGGGTGTACTTAATATTCGACAATCCATGTTATCAAGAACACAAAAGAGTCAACAATTATTCTGTATTAGTGAAGACCTCTTCAGTGGTTGAGGCAAGAAATCCCGTTCAGTGGTTCGGGTAATTGTGAACCTATTCCTCCGGGTGAAGTGAGGGTTTTAGTGTTAGTGAAATTCCAGAAGTGAGTCTGGGACTGGACGTAGGACAGTGGTCCGAACCAGTATAAATCGACTGTGTGATTTACTGCTTACTACTCTACCATATACATTATATCCTATACTCCATACTACACGATCCTATACCGCTGCATAGCCTTTTTCAATTGGTATCAGAGCTTGGTATTCTAGGGATCGTAACAACATCCTAGAATAAATGGCAATAAAGAAATCTAGTAAATGCATTAGAAAGTGGAAGAACAACAAAGCAGAAGCGACGGAGCAAGAGAACAAATGTTTAATGGCTAAAGTGAGATCACAATCGGTATGTGAGGACTCATTATATAAAGATCTTTTATTAGACCACGAAAAATTATTAAAAGATTTTAAAAGTTTTGGTAAACTTAATGCAATTATTTTAGCCAAGTCTAAAGATTGTGAGCAAGAAAATTCCAAATTAAAAGAAGAAAACAATTTTTTAGTCAAACAAGCCAAATGTTTTGAAAATACCTTAGAAGAGCTTGTTTTTCAAAAAGATTTCCTTCAAAAAGAAAATGACCGACTAGAAGATAAAAACAATGTTCTTTTAAAGGAAATCGATCTCTTGAAAAATAGAAATGAATCATTAGAAGATTCTTTAAATAATTATAATTCTTTAGTTTCATCTCTTGAAAAAGAGAATGGAGCTTTAACTGAAAAGAATTTAGAATTATCTAAAGAATATGAGTTTTCAAAGGTTAATAATAATATTTTGCAAAATGAAACGTCTGATTCGAAAGAAAATTTTGAAAAATTACACTCTTCTTTAGTTAATTCAGAATCTCAAATTTGTCGTCTCGAAAATGAGAATAGTACTTTAAAAAGGGAGAATTCTGAATTAAAAAAGAAAATTGGTTTAAAAGATTGCAAGACTTCTTTTGAAAATTTCAATCGCGATTTCGGAATTAAATTTGAAAAATGTACATATAAGTTCGCAAAATTTAATAAAGGTCAAAATGATTTAAATGATATTTTATCTTGCTCTAGACCTTACATGATAAAAGCAGCTTAGGGTATATTAAAACTAATCATAGAACTAGTACTAGATATGCTTTCATGTATTACAAAAATTTAACTGCTAGTACTAAAGCACGTGTAACTCGAAGATCAAATTTCTATAGAAATTCAAATGCTTCTATGACTAGAAACATTTATAATAGAAGTACAAAAGGAAATATTAATAGAAATTATCTAAGTATTTGGGTTCCCGTAAATTGGAAAAACAGAGAAAGATATATAGATGATTATTTTAATTCAGTAGTTAATAATGAAAATTTTATTTTCAAAGGTACCATTAAACCCTTGTGGGTATGGTTACCTCCTCTCTAACCCCTGGACCCTAACAGAGAAAGTGGGTACCAAAGTATATATACAGTATTTGTTGCAGGTACACCGCAACAAAAAAAAGGAGGGTATTTCAGTATCTCTAATATCTTTAAAAACTGAGCCTAAAGTTAAATCAGGGAATCTGGAAATATAATAATCACATACTCAAGGGGAGAAATTTTCATATATCACACACTCAGGGAAGAAAATAAAGAGAAGACGACGATATTTATTACATTCCCTCATTCTTTTTGATAATGACAAAGGGGGAGAAATTCAGGTGTATATTGATAGAGGGAGATATTATAAGGGGAAGATGTTATAGAAAGAATATATTTTTAAATTGTATAGTTGTCATCAACAAAAAGGGGGAGAATGTTAGAAACTCTATTGTTGGATTTTGATGACAACAACTATACAATTATACCAAAAAACCTCTAATCTAACCTGCAGGTACATGGGTATCAAAAAGAGAAATATATGATAATATATGCATATTGACTTATTGACAGGGGGAGTTACATATACAGTTGTCATTATCAAAAAGGGGGAGAATTTTGGATCTCGCTGTATGGCGTTTTGATTATGACAACTATACATGTACATATATATTATTATCGACTAATTTTGTCTTGCAGGAAGATACTCAACAACAGATTCAAGAGCTATAATTGAAGATTAAATATGTTGTAAGAGTCTGTTAGTCCTGGATTTATATGTTAAAGTCTTCCTTGGTGATACACACACATGCACGTTTTCAATTTATAAGATTTTATACAAGACATACACAAGGCATAGGCATGAAGCAGAAAACAGACGTCTAAAATTTTTAAATCAGACGTCTGTCTGCTGAAAGAAAAATGAACTTACCACAATATTCAGACATCTGAATATTTTAATTCAGACATCTGAATTGAAATATTCAGACATCTGAATATTGGCTAAAATAGCCTATTTCTTTGTTGTTTGAGTTTTGTTCAAAAACAGACATCTGAATTAAAAAATTCAGACATCTGAATCTGGACCAAAATACACTATTTTCTTGCTGTTTCATTTTTAAATCAAAACAGACATCTGAAATTTTTATTCAGACATCTGAATACGAAGAGATGCAATTTAAAATGAAAAGTCACAACTTTCTAATTCATATCTCTTAATCAAATCTCTTCGTGATTAGTTGTAACTTTTTATAGATTATAAATAGAGGCTTGATCAAAGTTGTTCCTAACCGATTTTTATTCTAATTCTCTCTATCTTATTCAAAGCTCTCTAAGTTCTAAAAAGCTGTCTACTTTTATACTTGAGACTTTTAAACTTCCATATTCCTTCACGCACTTCACGATTATCATCAAGGAAAGGTTATAGGAAGGGTGTACTTAATATTCGACAATCCGTGTTATCAAGAACACAAAAGAGTCAACAATTATTCTGTATTAGTGAAGACCTCTTCAGTGGTTGAGGCAAGAAATCCCGTTCAGTGGTTCGGGTAATTGTGAACCTATTCCTCCGGGTGAAGTGAGGGTTTTAGTGTTAGTGAAATTCCAGAAGTGAGTCTGGGACTGGATGTAGGACAGTGGTCCGAACCAGTATAAATCGACTGTGTGACTTACCGCTTACTACTCTACCATATACATTATATCCTATACTCCTTACTACACGATCCTATACCGCTGCATAGCCTTTTTCAATTGGTATCAGAGCTTGGTATTCTAGGGATCGTAACAACATCCTAGAATAAATGGCAATAAAGAAATCTAGTAAAGGCATTAGAAAGTGGAAGAACAACAAAGCAGAAGCGATGGAGCAAGAGAGCAAATGTTTAATGGCTAAAGTGAGATCACAATCGGTATGTGAGGATTCATTATATAAAGATCTTTTATTAGACCACGAAAAATTATTAAAAGATTTTAAAAGTGTTGGTAAACTTAATGCAATTATTTTAACCAAGTCTAAAGATTGTGAGCAAGAAAATTCCAAATTAAAAGAAGAAAACAATTTTTTAGTCAAACAAGCCAAATGTTTTGAAAATACCTTAGAAGAGCTTGTTTTTCAAAAAGATTTCCTTCAAAAAGAAAATGACCGACTAGAAGATAAAAACAATGTTCTTTTAAACGAAATCGATCTCTTGAAAAATAGAAATGAATCACTAGAAGATTCTTTAAATAATTATAATTCTTTAGTTTCGTCTCAAAGAGAATGGAGCTTTAACTGAAAAGAATTTAGAATTATCCAAAGAATATGAGTTTTCAAAGGTTAATAATAATATTTTGCAAAATGAAACGTCTGATTCGAAAGAAAATTTTGAAAAATTACACTCTTCTTTGGTTAATTCAGAATCTCAAATTTGTCGTCTCGAAAACGAGAATAGTACTTTAAAAGGGGAGAATTCTGAATTAAAAAAGAAAAGTTCTGTAAAGACCCGCAAATTCCCGCCCTTTGAATCGACCATAAACCACACAGGTCTGACCCAAAAAGTGAAAATCTACGAATACTTTAACTTTGGGAATACAACATATTAAAACAACAACAACAACAACAACAGAAGACTTTTATAACACTATAATAAATGTTACATCAGAGTACAGAATATACATATCAGAGTACATTGGAATATAATTACAGCGGAAGATAAATACAAAAAATGTAATATACTGCAACGGAAGAACACAGCGGAAGACTCTCTATCTCTGGACACAGCTTTAAGCTTCAACCCAGAATCCTGTTTAATATATCTGCAAAAATAGCTACTCGACTGCCCGTGTGGAAAATATGGGCACCCGAGTTTGCCAGTGGACAAACTACAGGTCAGTCATGGGACTGGTATGAGAAATCTAAATTAGCCTATTAATTAAAATGGTTAATCATAGGACCACGCCGCTAACGCGGAACAGGTTTACTCCATTGGATTGCCAGTGTATAAACAAACAATCAAAAATGCAACAATCAACATGCAGTTCCAATCTACCCATTTAGGATTAATCCCTAAATTAAGATTTCAAAATCCAATTCAATTTACAGAAATTATTTCTTTGGACTTTATTTCCCGATTTCTTTTATTTCAAATCGTTTGGAATATATATCTAGCTTTTGTAATATCAAAGTAGATTTCACTTCGGGATTTGAAAACAAAACATTTGGAAATATGAATTCCAAAACATAATAATGCATAAAAACAAATATGCAACCAAATATCGGGTTTCCCTTAGACAAGGCAAAGGGCACGCACCTAAGCAACTCGATATATATATATATATGTGCACCTCTCACTATGGAGCAGGCTACACTAACCACTGACCAGTACAGTCGGTCAGGGTCATTCAACCAACCCATACTTTTAGTCGTTCGGGTCACCATAATCTTTAGCCACATACTAAATCATTTTTATATCCCGAAGTGGAAAATCATTTCACAACATAATAATCACAAGTATAATCAAATCTATATAGGTTTCTGCTTTCAAATCATTTTGAAATTATTGGGTTTAGTCCTCGAAATTCTTTCTGTTTTATAAAACATTTTATAAAACATTCCCTGTCCAAAATCGGGAATAATTCTTCTTTTACTTAAGAAAATCACTTTTCAAAATCATTCATTAATTTTGAAATAAACAATCGCTAAACACCTTATAGTCAAATCGTGAAGTGTTTCACAAGGTGTTAGCATACATATAATTCTACCCACCCAAAGTTAAAAAAAAAATTTGCTCATAAACTGGTCGAGCACAATCCATTAAATCAATCAGTCATAACATGTCAATTTTATATGTTGTACACATATGTTAAAAATCATCTTTTTAACAAACTAATAATTATTTCTTGCATTACATTAAAAATGTAAGCTTTTCTCTTATTCTTATACTACATTAAAAATATACTCTTTTAATTTCATTCTTTTTGATGTAAACAATTCACATTAAAAATATAAACTTTTAACGTAAACAATTTAACGCTAAAATATGTTCTTATAATGACGCTAAAAATATGCTCTTCTTATTACGCTGAAATATAATTTTTTTATCACACTAAAAATATGTCCTTTTTAATAACGTCAAAATACGTTCTTTTAATGCGAACAGAAATATGTTCTTTTAATTCGAACAAAAATATGTTCTTTTAATTCGAACAAAAATATGTTCTTTTAAATTTGAGCAAAACGATATTAAAAAGTTGATCTTTTTAATATGAACAAACGGTATTAAAAAGTGGTTCTTTTTAATATGAACAAAATGATGTTACAATTTTCCACAACAACTTCAATAACCAATTGTGATAAATTTGGTGTAACTATATCCAACATATACGAATGCAAATTTTAAAACGCACATATCCTAAGGAACCATTCGTGTATATATATAAATATTCCCAACATATACAATTTCAAATTTCAAACACACAAATCCTAAGGAACCATTCGTGTGTATATATATATATATATATATATATATATATATATATATAAATCTCTGCAAAGATGAGAGTTTTATCGTATTAACAATTCTGAATATAAATGAAATGAAATAAAATAAACCTCAAGATGAGATTTTCACATCCCACACTTGAAACTGAATAAAAATGAATCCCACGATGGAACTTTTACATCCCACTCTTGGAACAAAATAAAATGAATCCCACGATGGAACTTTTACATCCCACTCTTGGAACAAAATAAAATGAATTCAAAAATGGAACTTTTACATCTCAACTTTTATAACGTGTAAGCAAGATGAGATTTTTACATCCCACGCTAATAACACGAGCCGCAAAGATGAGAGTTTTATCCCACGTTTGAAAATAAAGGAAAATAAATTCAAGATGGAATTTTGACATCCCACAGCTTGAAAATAAAAGAAA
Source organism: Allium sativum (assembly GCA_030737875.1). Taxonomy (NCBI): domain Eukaryota; kingdom Viridiplantae; phylum Streptophyta; class Magnoliopsida; order Asparagales; family Amaryllidaceae; genus Allium; species Allium sativum. The sequence goes on from CM060921.1 coordinate 748,248,022, forward strand.
ATAACATCAAGATGGAATTTTGACATCCCACAGCTTGAAAATAAAAGAAAATAACATCAAGATGGAATTTTTGACATCCCACAGCTTGAAAATAAAAGAAAATAACATCAAGATGGAATTTTTGACATCCCACAGCTTGAAAATAAAAGAAAATAACATCAAGATGGAATTTTTGACATCCCACAGCTTGAAAATAAAAGAAAATAACATCAAGATGGAATTTTGACATCCCACGGCTTGAAAATAAAAGAAAATAACATCAAGATGGAATTTTGACATCCCACAGCTTGAAAATAAAAGAAAATAACATCCAGATGGAATTTTGACATCCCACAGGTTGAAAATAAAAGAAAATAACATATGAAAATAAACAACGCGTCATACAAAGAAAATGAACAATATTCGCGTGTTCACAGATCCTATCCCACAGATCTGGAATATAATAATTATAATTTTCATCGCGTATTCACAAATTTAGAATCTCAATTTATTATGAGATTTATCGCATCAAACCAAGCGAATATATTTTCCATAACAACAATAATACATAAATAACATCTAAATTATCACAGCGCAGAATAACACATACATATATGATTATAAATGCGAACATCAATAATTAAAGTATAATAATTTAAATAAAATAAATAGGATTTCTCACAGACAATTATTTAACAGTAAATAAAAAATAATTAAATTCAGAAATCTCACCTTGCGCGGATAAGGGTAGAGACAAGAACAAGCAAAATTTTATTTTGGAAATCCTCTTCTCTTTCTTTTGAACTTTCTTTTGAAGAGAAAGAGAAAAGAGAAGAAAGAAGAAAGTAAAAGAAGAGGAAGGAAGAAAGGTTTTATTCTAATAAAACTTAGTATACAACATATGAAGGAGGTACCATGCTTATATAGCTGCATTAGCCAAGGCCAAGGGGATTATTCTACGATGTGGGACAAAACTCCATTTCAAAAATAACACCTAAACAAAGTATCTCAGTATGAACGCGTGCGAAGGAATTTGCAAAAAGAACCCCTTATTTAATAGCTCCAACTCATCTTAAAAAGAAAAAAAAAATTTGTATGTTTTATCTTATTCAACCTTGTATGTTTTATTATTATTATTATTATTATTTAAATTAACAAGAACGTGTTTTCCTTCATTACTTTTATTACATTAAAATGTAATCTCTTCTTTCATTACATGATTCAACGTGAAAATAAAAATGCGTTTATTCTTACTATTTATACATGATACTAAAAATATGCTTTATTTTTAATATTTAAAAACATGATATTAAAAATATGTTTTCTTTTTTTTCTTACTCTTAATATTCCAACTAATGACCATTTCTATATGTACAATAAAAATGAAATCTTATCGTTTATATATTTCTCCATCATAACATTCTTAACGTAATGACATTTTTATTAACATGACATTTTTATATAACTTACATTACTAACTAAAATGACATATTTATTTTAACTAAACATTCCTAATAAGAGTGATGATTCTATATTAATACAACTTTTCTAAACAAATGATGTTTATATTAACATGACGCTAAAAAATATCCTTATTCACATATATTAATATGATGCTAAAAATATAATTATTTCTAGTATAACAAAACGACGCTAAGTTCATACTTGTTTTTAGTGAAAATACACAACGCAAATTTTATATGTTTGATGTCAACATATAATTTCAACATAAATTATTTAAAAATAGAATTTTTATTTTCTGCCTCAATTTCTTAACAAACTTCATAAAAATAAGATTTTAAAATTGGTCCAAAATTCCGGGTTGTTACAATCTCCCCCACTTAAGAACTTTTCGTCCTCGAAAAAGAGCGTAGCTAAAAATTGTAAAATTAACTATCTTAATTTTAAATTTTAATGGTAGATTATCTTTTCAAAATATACATAACTTTATATATAAAAATCATATTTCAAAGAATAGATTATAAATATATAAAAATACGTTAATAATAAATTCGTAACTCTTAACTCGTTCTAAGGCATTACTAACCCCATCTCTAACGAGTTTACTCATTCTAGGATACTGCTGATCCTATATCTAATGAGTATTCTTATTAGACATTACTAATCCAATCTCTGATGAGTCTTTTGTTCAGTTCTAACGAGTTGTACCCCAAAGATTTGAGCTAACCAGAGCTCTGATACCAACTGTAAAGACCCGCAAATTCCCGCCCTTTGAATCGACCATAAACCACACAGGTCTGACCCAAAAAGTGAAAATCTACGAATACTTTAACTTTGGGAATACAACATATTAAAACAACAACAACAACAACAACAGAAGACTTTTATAACACTATAATAAATGTTACATCAGAGTACAGAATATACATATCAGAGTACATTGGAATATAATTACAGCGGAAGATAAATACAAAAAAATGTAATATACTGCAACGGAAGAACACAGCGGAAGACTCTCTATCTCTGGACACAGCTTTAAGCTTCAACCCAGAATCCTGTTTAATATATCTGCAAAAATAGCTACTCGACTGCCCGTGTGGAAAATATGGGCACCCGAGTTTGCCAGTGGACAAACTACAGGTCAGTCATGGGACTGGTATGAGAAATCTAAATTAGCCTATTAATTAAAATGGTTAATCATAGGACCACGCCGCTAACGCGGAACAGGTTTACTCCATTGGATTGCCAGTGTATAAACAAACAATCAAAAATGCAACAATCAACATGCAGTTCCAATCTACCCATTTAGGATTAATCCCTAAATTAAGATTTCAAAATCCAATTCAATTTACAGAAATTATTTCTTTGGACTTTATTTCCCGATTTCTTTTATTTCAAATCGTTTGGAATATATATCTAGCTTTTGTAATATCAAAGTAGATTTCACTTCGGGATTTGAAAACAAAACATTTGGAAATATGAATTCCAAAACATAATAATGCATAAAAACAAATATGCAACCAAATATCGTGTTTCCCTTAGACAAGGCAAAGGGCACGCACCTAAGCAACTCGATATATATATATATGTGCACCTCTCACTATGGAGCAGGCTACACTAACCACTGACCAGTACAGTCGGTCAGGGTCATTCAACCAACCCATACTTTTAGTCGTTCGGGTCACCATAATCTTTAGCCACATACTAAATCATTTTTATATCCCGAAGTGGAAAATCATTTCACAACATAATAATCACAAGTATAATCAAATCTATATAGGTTTCTGCTTTCAAATCATTTTGAAATTATTGGGTTTAGTCCTCGAAATTCTTTCTGTTTTATAAAACATTCCCTGTCCAAAATCGGGAATAATTCTTCTTTTACTTAAGAAAATCACTTTTCAAAATCATTCATTAATTTTGAAATAAACAATCGCTAAACACCTTATAGTCAAATCGTGAAGTGTTTCACAAGGTGTTAGCATACATATAATTCTACCCACCCAAAGTTAAAAAAAAAAATTGCTCATAAACTGGTCGAGCACAATCCATTAAATCAATCAGTCATAACATGTCAATTTTATATGTTGTACACATATGTTAAAAATCATCTTTTTAACAAACTAATAATTATTTCTTGCATTACATTAAAAATGTAAGCTTTTCTCTTATTCTTATACTACATTAAAAATATACTCTTTTAATTTCATTCTTTTTTATGTAAACAATTCACATTAAAAATATAAACTTTTAACGTAAACAATTTAACGCTAAAATATGTTCTTATAATGACGCTAAAAATATGCTCTTCTTATTACGCTGAAATATAATTTTTTTATCACACTAAAAATATGTCCTTTTTAATAACGTCAAAATACGTTCTTTTAATGCGAACAGAAATATGTTCTTTTAATTCGAACAAAAATATGTTCTTTTAATTCGAACAAAAATATGTTCTTTTAAATTTGAGCAAAACGATATTAAAAAGTTGATCTTTTTAATATGAACAAACGGTATTAAAAAGTGGTTCTTTTTAATATGAACAAAATGATGTTACAATTTTCCACAACAACTTCAATAACCAATTGTGATAAATTTGGTGTAACTATATCCAACATATACGAATGCAAATTTTAAAACGCACATATCCTAAGGAACCATTCGTGTATATATATAAATATTCCCAACATATACAATTTCAAATTTCAAACACACAAATCCTAAGGAACCATTCGTGTATATATATATATATATATATAAATCTCTGCAAAGATGAGAGTTTTATCGTATTAACAATTCTGAATATAAATGAAATGAAATAAAATAAACCTCAAGATGAGATTTTCACATCCCACACTTGAAACTGAATAAAAATGAATCCCACGATGGAACTTTTACATCCCACTCTTGGAACAAAATATAATGAATCCCACGATGGAACTTTTACATCCCACTCTTGGAACAAAATAAAATGAATTCAAAAATGGAACTTTTACATCTCAACTTTTATAACGTGTAAGCAAGATGAGATTTTTACGTCCCACGCTAATAACACGAGCCGCAAAGATGAGAGTTTTATCCCACGTTTGAAAATAAAGGAAAATAAATTCAAGATGGAATTTTGACATCCCACAGCTTGAAAATAAAAGAAAATAACATCAAGATGGAATTTTGACATCCCACAGCTTGAAAATAAAAGAAAATAACATCAAGATGGAATTTTTGACATCCCACAGCTTGAAAATAAAAGAAAATAACATCAAGATGGAATTTTGACATCCCACGGCTTGAAAATAAAAGAAAATAACATCAAGATGGAATTTTGACATCCCACAGCTTGAAAATAAAAGAAAATAACATCAAGATGGAATTTTGACATCCCACAGCTTGAAAATAAAAGAAAATAACATATGAAAATAAACAACGCGTCATACAAAGAAAATGAACAATATTCGCGTGTTCACAGATCCTATCCCACAGATCTGGAATATAATAATTATAATTTTCATCGCGTATTCACAAATTTAGAATCTCAATTTATTATGAGATTTATCGCATCAAACCAAGCGAATATATTTTCCATAACAACAATAATACATAAATAACATCTAAATTATCACAGCGCAGAATAACACATACATATATGATTATAAATGCGAACATCAATAATTAAAGTATAATAATTTAAATAAAATAAATAGGATTTCTCACAGACAATTATTTAACAGTAAATAAAAAATAATTAAATTCAGAAATCTCACCTTGCGCGGATAAGGGTAGAGACAAGAACAAGCAAAATTTTATTTTGGAAATCCTCTTCTCTTTCTTTTGAACTTTCTTTTGAAGAGAAAGAGAAAAGAGAAGAAAGAAGAAAGTAAAAGAAGAGGAAGGAAGAAAGGTTTTATTCTAATAAAACTTAGTATACAACATATGAAGGAGGTACCATGCTTATATAGCTGCATTAGCCAAGGCCAAGGGGATTATTCTACGATGTGGGACAAAACTCCATTTCAAAAATAACACCTAAACAAAGTATCTCAGTATGAACGCGTGCGAAGGAATTTGCATAAAGAACCCCTTATTTAATAGCTCCAACTCATCTTAAAAAGAAAAAAAAAATTTGTATGTTTTATCTTATTCAACCTTGTATGTTTTATTATTATTATTATTATTATTTAAATTAACAAGAACGTGTTTTCCTTCATTACTTTTATTACATTAAAATGTAATCTCTTCTTTCATTACATGATTCAACGTGAAAATAAAAATGCGTTTATTCTTACTATTTATACATGATACTAAAAATATGCTTTATTTTTAATATTTAAAAACATGATATTAAAAATATGTTTTCTTTTTTTTCTTACTCTTAATATTCCAACTAATGGCCATTTCTATATGTACAATAAAAATGAAATCTTATCGTTTATATATTTCTCCATCATAACATTCTTAACATAATGACATTTTTATTAACATGACATTTTTATATAACTTACATTACTAACTAAAATGACATATTTATTTTAACTAAACATTCCTAATAAGAGTGATGATTCTATATTAATACAACTTTTCTAAACAAATGATGTTTATATTAACATGACGCTAAAAAATATCCTTATTCACATATATTAATATGATGCTAAAAATATAATTATTTCTAGTATAACAAAACGACGCTAAGTTCATACTTGTTTTTAGTGAAAATACACAACGCAAATTTTATATGTTTGATGTCAACATATAATTTCAACATAAATTATTTAAAAATAGAATTTTTATTTTCTGCCTCAATTTCTTAACAAACTTCATAAAAATAAGATTTTAAAATTGGTCCAAAATTCCGGGTTGTTACAAGTTGTTAAAAAAATTACAAGACTTCTTTTGAAAATTTCAATCGCGATTTTGGAATTAAATTTGAAAAATGTACAAATAAGTTCGCAAAATTTAATAAAGGTCAAAATGATTTAAATGATATTTTATCTTGCTCTAGACCTTTACATGATAAAAGCGGCTTAGGGTATATTAAAACTAATCATAGAACTAGTACTAGATATGCTTTCATGTATTACAAAAATTGAACTGCTAGTACTAAAGCACGTGTAACTCGAAGATCAAATTTCTATAGAAATTCAAATGCTTCTATGACTAGAAACATTTATAATAGAAGTACAAAAGGAAATATTAATAGAAATTATCTAAGTATTTGGGTTCCCGTAAATTGGAAAAACAGAGAAAGATATGTAGATGATTATTTTAATTCAGTAGTTAATAATGAAAATTTTATTTTCAAAGGTACCATTAAACCCTTGTGGGTATGGTTACCTCCTCTCTAACCCCTGGACCCTAACAGAGAAAGTGGGTACCAAAGTATATATATAGTATTTGTTGCAGGTACACCACAACAAAAAAAAAGGAGGGTATTTCAGTATCTTTAATATCTTTAAAAACTGAGCCTAAAGTTAAATCAGGGAATCTGGAAATATAATAATCACATACTTAAGGGGAGAAATTTTCATATATCACACACTCAGGGGAAGAAAATAAAGAGAAGACGACGATATTTATTACATTCCCTCATTCTTTTTGATAATGACAAAGGGGGAGAAATTCAGGTGTATATTGATAAAGGGAGATATTATAAGAGGAAGATGTTATAGAAAGAATATATTTTTAAATTGTATAGTTGTCATCAACAAAAAGGGGGAGAATGTTAGAAACTCTATTGTTGGATTTTGATGACAACAACTATACAATTATACCAAAAAACCTCTAAGCAAACCTGCAGGTACATGGGTATCAAAAAGAGAAATATATGATAATATATGCATATTGACATATTGACAGGGGGAGTTACATATACAGTTGTCATTATCAAAAAGGGGGAGAATGTTGGATCTCGCTATATGGCGTTTTGATTATGACAACTATACATGTACATATATATTATTATCGACTAACTTTGTCTTGCAGGAAGATACTCAACAACAGATTCAAGAGCTATAATTGAAGATTAAATATGTTGTAAGAGTCTGTTAGTCCTAGATTTATATGTTAAAGTCTTCCTTGGTGATACACACACATGCACGTTTCCAATTTATAAGATTTTATACAAGACATACACAAGGCATAGGCATGAAGCAGAAAACAGACGTCTAAAATTTTTAAATCAGACGTTTGTCTGCTGAAAGAAAAATGAACTTACCACAATATTCGGACATCTGAATATTTTAATTCAGACATCTGAATTGAAATATTCGGACATCTGAATATGGGCTAAAATAGCCTATTTCTTTGTTGTTTGAGTTTTGTTCAAAAACAGACATCTGAATTTTTTAATTCAGACATCTGAATTAAAAAATTCAGACATCTGAATCTGGACCAAAATACACTATTTTCTTGTTGTTTCATTTTTAAATCAAAACAGACATCTGAAATTTTTATTCAGACATCTGAATACGAAGAGATGCAATTTAAAATGAAAAGTCACAACTTTCTAATTCATATCTCTTAATCAAATCTCTTCGTGATTAGTTGTAACTTTTTATAGATTATAAATAGAGGCTTGATCAACGTTGTTCCTAACCGTTTTTTATTCTAATTCTCTCTATCTTATTCAAAGCTCTCTAAGTTCTAAAAAGCTATCTACTTTTATACTTGAGACTTTTAAACTTCCATATTCCTTCACGCACTTCACGATTATCATCAAGGAAAGGTTATAGGAAGGGTGTACTTAATATTCGACAATCCGTGTTATCAAGAACACAAAAGAGTCAACAATTATTCTATATTAGTGAAGACCTCTTCAGTGGTTGAGGCAAGAAATCCCGTTCAGTGGTTCGGGTAATTGTGAACCTATTCCTCCGGGTGAAGTAAGGGTTTTAGTGTTAGTGAAATTCCAGAAGTGAGTCTGGGACTGGACGTAGGACAGTGGTCCGAACCAGTATAAATCGACTGTGTGATTTACCGTTTACTACTCTACCATATACATTATATCCTATACTCCATACTACACGATCCTATACCGCTGCATAGCCTTTTTCAATTGGTATCAGAGCTTGGTATTCTAGGGATCGTAACAACATCCTAGAATAAATGGCAATAAAAAATCTAGTTAAGGCATTAGAAAGTGGAAGAACAACAAAGCAGAAGCGACGGAGCAAGAGAGCAAATGTTTAATGGCTAAAGTGAGATCACAATCGGTATGTGAGGATTCATTATATAAAGATCTTTTATTAGACCACGAAAAATTATTAAAAGATTTTAAAAATGTTGGTAAACTTAATGCAATTATTTTAGCCAAGTCTAAAGATTGTGAGCAAGAAAATTCCAAATTAAAAGAAGAAAACAATTTTTTAGTCAAACAAGCCAAATGTTTTGAAAATACCTTAGAAGAGCTTGTTTTTCAAAAAGATTTCCTTCAAAAAGAAAATGACCGACTAGAAGATAAAAACAATGTTCTTTTATAGCAAATCAATCTCTTGAAAAATAGAAATGAATCATTAGACGATTCTTTAAATAATTATAATTCTTTAGTTTCGTCTCAAAGAGAATGGAGCTTTAACTGAAAAGAATTTAGAATTATCTAAAGAATATGAGTTTTCAAAGGTTAATAATAATATTTTGCAAAATGAAACGTCTGATTCGAAAGAAAATTTTGAAAAATTACATTCTTCTTTAGTTAATTCAGAATCTCAAATTTGTCGTCTCGAAAATGAGAATAGTACTTTAAAAAGGGAGAATTCTGAATTAAAAAAGAAAATTGGTTAAAAAGATTGCAAGACTTCTTTTGAAAATTTCAATCGCGATTTTGGAATTAAATTTGAAAAATGTACAAATAAGTTCGCAAAATTTAATAAAGGTCAAAATGATTTAAATGATATTATTTCTTGCTCTAGACCTTTACATGATAAAAGCGGCTTAGGGTATATTAAAACTAATCATAGAACTAGTACTAGATATGCTTTCATGTATTACAAAAATTGAACTGCTAGTACTAAAGCACGTGTAACTCGAAGATCAAATTTCTATAGAAATTCAAATGCTTCTATTACTAGAAACATTTATAATAGAAGTACAAAAGGAAATATTAATAGAAATTATCTAAGTATTTGGGTTCCCGTAAATTGGAAAAACAGAGAAAGATATATAGATGATTATTTTAATTCAGTAGTTAATAATGAAAATTTTATTTTCAAAGGTACCATTAAACCCTTGTGGGTATGGTTACCTCCTCTCTAACCCCTGGACCCTAACAGAGAAAGTGGGTACCAAAGTATATATATAGTATTTGTTGCAGGTACACCACAACAAAAAAAGGAGGGTATTTCAGTATCTCTAATATCTTTAAAAACTGAGCCTAAAGGTAAATCAGGGAATCTGTAAATATAATAATCACATACTCAAGGGGAGAAATTTTCATATATCACACACTCAGGGGAAGAAAATAAAGGGAAGACGACGATATTTATTACATTCCTTCATTCTTTTTTATAATGACAAAGGGGGAGAAATTCAGGTGTATATTGATAGAGGGAGATATTATAAGAGGAAGATGTTATAGAAAGAATATATTTTTAAATTGTATACTTGTCATCAACAAAAAGGGGGAGAATGTTAGAAACTCTATTGTTGGATTTTGATGACAACAACTATACAATTATACCAAAAAAACTCTAAGCTAACCTGCAGGTACATGGGTATCAAAAAGAGAAATATATGATAATATATGCATATTGACATATTAACAGGGGGAGTTACATATACAGTTGTCATTATCAAAAAGGGGGAGAATGTTGGATCTCGCTATATGGCGTTTTGATTATGACAACTATACATGTACATATATATTATTATCGACTAACTTTGTCTTGCAGGAAGATACTCAACAACAGATGCAAGAGCTATAATTGAAGATTAAATATGTTGTAAGAGTCTGTTAGTCCTAGATTTATATTTTAAAGTCTTCCTTGGTGATAGACACACATGCACGTTTTCAATTTATAAAATTTTATACAAGACATACACAAGGCATAGGCATGAAGCAGAAAACAGACATCTAAAATTTTTAAATCAGACGTCTGTCTGCTGAAAGAAAAATGAACTTACCACAATATTCAGACATCTGAATATTTTAATTCAGACATCTGAATTTCAATTTAGACATCTGAATTGAAATATTCAAACATCTGAATATTGGCTAAAATAGCCTATTTCTTTGCTGTTTGAGTTTTGTTCAAAAACAGACATCTGAATTTTTTAATTCAGACACTTGAATTAAAAAATTCAGACATCTGAATTTGGACCAAAATACACTATTTTCTTGCTGTTTCATTTTTAAATCAAAACAAACATCTAAAATTTTTATTCAGACATCTGAATACGAAGAGATGCAATTTAAAATGAAAAGTCACAACTTTCTAATTCATATCTCTTAATCAAATCTCTTCGTGATTAGTTGTAACTTTTTATAGATTATAAATAGAGGCTTGATCAAAGTTGTTCCTAACCGATTTTTATTCTAATTCTCTCTATCTTATTCAAAGCTCTCTAAGTTCTAAAAAGCTATCTACTTTTATACTTGAGACTTTTAAACTTCCATATTCCTTCACGCACTTGACGATTATCATCAAGGAAAGGTTATAGGAAGGGTGTACTTAATATTCGACAATCCGTGTTATCAAGAACACAAAAGAGTCAACAATTATTCTGTATTAGTGAAGACCTCTTCAGTGGTTGAGGCAAGAAATCCCGTTCAGTGGTTCGGGTAATTGTGAACCTATTCCTCCGGGTGAAGTGAGGGTTTTAGTGTTTGTGAAATTCCAGAAGTGAGTCTGGGACTGGACGTAGGACAGTGGTCCGAACCAGTATAAATCGACTGTGTGATTTACTGCTTACTACTCTACCATATACATTATATCATATACTCCATACTACACGATCCTATACCGCTGCATAGCCTTTTTCAATATGGTCTAAAACAAGCACCTAAACAATGGCATAAAAAAATTGATAACTTTATCATTTCACATGGTTTTAAAGTTGATGAAAGTGATAAATGCAATTATTATAAATCTGAGAATGACATTTGCACTATTATATGCCTTTATGTAGATGACCTACTCATCTTTGGGTCAAACAATCATGCCATAAACTCAGTCAAATCCTTATTAAGTGCCAATTTTGATATGAAAGATCTAGGTGAGGCGAGTGTAATCCTTGGTATTAAAATTACTAGGTCATAAAAGGGAATTTCTTTGGATCAATCTCAATACATTGAGAAAATACTGAAGAAATACAATTACTTTGACTGCAAACCTGCATGTACACCATATGATCCAAGTGTAAAATTATTTAAGCTGGTGAAGGTGTCAGACAGTCTGATTTTGCGAGCATCACTGGCAGCCTTCGGTATGCCACTGATTGTACTAGTCCCGACATTGCCTATGTCGTAGGATTATTGTGCAAGTTTACCAGTAGACCTAGTATATAGCACTGGTAGGCTATTGAAAGGTTCATGAAATACCTTAAACAAACTATGAACCTTGGATTACATTATGTAAGGTTTCCAGCTGTACTTGAAGGATATTCTGATGCAAACTGGAATACCTTATCTGATGACTCTAAAGCGACCAGTAGCTATGTATTTAGCATCGCTGGAGGACCTGTTTCTTAGAAATCCAAGAAACAGACTATTTTGCCTCAGTCCACTATGGAGTCTTAGATGATAGCACTAGCCACAGCTAGTGAAGAAGCAGAGTATTTTAGAAATCTGCTAGCTGAGATTCCCTTATGGGAAAAACCGATACCAGCTATGCTCATACATTACGATAGTACCGCGGCTATTGCAAAAGTTCAAAACTGTTATTATAACGGTAAGAGACGACAAATACGTCGTAAGCACAACACTAGTAGAGAACTACTTTCTACAGGTACCGTTAGAGAGGATTACGTACGTAGTGATGAAAATTTGGTAGATCCTTTGACGAAAGGACTGTCCAGAGAGAAAGTACTTAATTCTTCTAAAAGAATGAGACTATTACTCTTAGATTGTTGAGTCACGCACAATGGTAACCTGACCTAAATGACAGGAGATCTCAAGAACTAGGTTCAATGGGTAAAAACAGGTTGTCTAGTGATAGGAGTTGAACATGTTATTTGGTAAACTAAGAAGCATGCATTCCTGAAGTGATTAGAGGATGAGTTGATAGAAACTCTTAATGAGATCTATACTCTATTTGGAGTGGAGTACCTACCTTCAGGAGTACTCTTGATAGACTCACCTATGTGAATGTGGAAATGTGGCAGTTTCCTATGGAGTTTTGGGCAAAACTTTTGGAGTGTTCACTAAACTGGGATAGACGTGCATGGCCATAATTGCATGGGCTTGTTTGAATTCACTATAGAAAAGGTTGTGTGTGGTTTGTTGTCAGGAATAGAGTTCAAGACTACGTTTTACTCTAGTAAAAACTGAATCTTATTCACTATACAAAGGTTCAAGTCGGATGACACCTTTATTTATGCACAATCTTATGTTTTTAGATATGCTCGAAAATATTTTTAAAAATTCAAGTGGGGGATTGTTGGAAATGTTTTTATAAACATTAGGTGAATTATTAAAAATGTTGGAATAAGTGAATGGATGGCTCCTATATGTGAATAGTCCCACATCATAGGACTATATGGAAGAAGCAAGTATTTATACTTATTTCTAAGAAGTCATATTGGGGCCTTGGGCTCCCAATACATGCTTTGTTGTGACGAAGGAGACCATGCATCATGACCACGACACACACTCGCGCTACCGACCGACTCGACTCGACCCGACCCGGTTCGATCCGGTCCGGTTTGGGTTTGGGCTTTGGCTTTGTGGTGTAGACACCTATATTTTTTGGACCAGAAAACCTTGCCCTTTTCAAACCGACTTTTGTGGAAAATATTTCTGAGCCGACTTTTACATGAAGCGGTAAACTCTTGACTCGTTATTTCAGTATATCCGATTTTCTCTCACTGCCCAGTATTTTCGTTTAGCCCTAATCCCCATCTATATTTTATCTTCAGTTTGTAGACGAGAATCTCCATCTGAACAGCGTTTTCTTACCTCTGCCATTTTAAAAATAAAAAGAGCAGCTTTTTTATATTCAAAAGTGCAAATCTGCACGGATTTGTTTTGCAAGCAAATCAGTTGTTCTTTTCAGAGGTTGTTTTATCCTAGAGGTTGCGGCGGAAGTACGAACTGGTTCACACCACCGACAAGATCGCCGAATCCTCTTCAAAAAAGCGACCAAGTACGTGACTCAGCCGTTGTTTCCCAACAGATATAGGAGCACATGAGGCTGGCACACTATTCCGAGTCAGCCAACCAAGTTTTGAAATCTCAATTTCGGTCCCGGTTTCATCTTTTCCAATTTTAGGATATTTAACCTAATTAATAAATTTTGTAATTTTCAATTTCAGATTTGGCTTTGAATCTCATTGTTTAGTTTTCACATAAATATACATATATTTATTTAATTTCATGTTTTGATTTTATCAGTTACATCATTTATATATTTGTAAATTTGTATATTTTTTGAGTAAAAATTTCAGATCTGAATATTAATACATTTGAAATTCAAATTAATTCCTTACTTGAACTTTTTCTACATCATTTTATGTTACATAATTTTTTTTAATTAGATTTTCGATTTGGTTTGGTATTCGTTCTTATTGGATTTTAAACGAAATGACTAGAATCTCAATGTTCTAGCAAAACTTCAAACCTTCCTATTAAATTAATATTTATACACAACTTCTTTTATGTTATTATCGATTTTAGTGTATATACCAATTTCAAACTGTCATTCCTATTTGTAACATGCCATACAACCCAAACATTATATTCAGTCTTTATCTTACTATCGTTCCTTACAGTTCGCATGAATTTCTGATGACTAAGCATTAATGTTTCATTGAAATGTTGTGAAAACGATACATTGTTTTTTTATATTGATGAGTAAGCATTTATTTTTCATTTAAATGTTGTGAAAATGATGTATTATTGTTGTGACAAATATTTCATAGTTGACATGAAGTTTTGCTGAGTAAGCATTCATGTTTCATTTAAATATTGTGAAAATCATACACTTTTTGGTCTAATGTAGTTTTTTTAATTCGAAAGTGAATATCATAAAATGACCATAAATTCTTACTAGTTCCAAAATAATTTCTTAATACCAATATATTCTTGCTTTTATAGACATAAGCATACTATAATTATATGTTTCTTGAAATAAAATTAAATAATAAGATACTAGAGAAAACTACATAACTCATATGAACAACTAACATAAAAATAATCTTAACATGAAAAAATGTTATAATAACCAATATTTTTATTAATGATTTGATTTAAAATTTGACTTTTAGATGTAAAAAATAATTTATTTTAGATTTTAGGAGATAAATGAATTTTATTTTTGGCATAATTATAAGTTTGATAACAGAAATCACATAGTTGTCAGTTCAGATCCCCTCCAACCACCTGAAAATGGCACAGTGCCGATCTTACATTCGCTTTATCCATTGACCAGAAACCCAAGCTTGTATCCATCCAAAACCCGCGAATTGCCTTTCACATTCATTCGCCCATCGCCTCCACCACCATATCTGCCGAAGAAACCCCCATTGATCCACCTCCGACCCAATTCACGCCCCCTGACCCTTTATCTTACCGAGTCTATATTGAGCGGTGCATTAATGGTTGGTGCTGTGTTGTTTTGTGTAATCATTTCCTTGTTTTGCTGTATTTCCTCTTCTTATATAAAAACAATTCATGTTTTTATTGTTGTGTTGATCAATGTTGCTTTGGTCGTGCTCTTCATCATGTTTGTGTTGTTAAGGGTTGGAGTTTTCTTTTTATCTTCTCTTATATATAAGAAAATTTCTCTTGTTTGTTGTGTTTTGTTCTCCTATATATATATATATATTTTGTCTTGCTACCTCCTTCAAATTTGTTGTATTGGTCTTTTTCTCAAGTCAATATCGTTTTCTTCGAATCTTACAGAGAACTCTTGTAACAACCCGTATTTTTTGAATAACATGTTATAACATAAATGGAGGCAGAATTAAACTGTAAAATCTGAAACAAGGGAAACGGGCTGTGCCATTACATTCGTCTCGGAAAAATACGCGAAATAGAGTCCGTGTTTTCGAAAATCGGAGTCCGTATGACTAAGATATGGCCTCGCGAAGTTTCATGAAAAACTCACAAATTAAAGTATACTTAATTAAGTGAAATGGGTTGCGCAGAGAAATATATATATATTGATATATATATATATATAATTGAAAATTAAATAAATAAATATGCAAAAATGTTCAAAACAGCGAATTGGGAGAGGGGAATAACCGAACCGGCCGATTTTTGAGGTCGACCCGAGCTCGCTGGGTCGACTAGGGGTTAATCCAGGGTGTTTGGCTGTCAACCCGTAGGCCGATTCGCTCAAATGCAGATTTTGCATTTGAATGGTTCTCATGGTTCAGCTTTAATCTAAAGGCCCTAGATGGTTCCTACACTTGACTTCTTCCCCAAGACATGCTTTGATGGCTTGGATTGAATCTAGGGTTAATCCTATGGCTAATATTATCCTAATCCTCTATAAAAAGACCCCAAACCTAGCCTAAATCACCATTATTCAATCCTACAACTAAACTATGTCAAATTTGTTCCTCTCATGGCCTCCACTCTCATGCTAAAATTTCTAAGTTAATTTCTATGAGAGATTTTGAGTTCATACAAGTGTTTTCAAACTTGTATGAGTGTTCTTAGCTTGCATTCAAGTCAAGTTGCAACATTTCTATTTCAAAGCAAGGGTTTTTATTGAATTGGCTCAAGGGTTTTCATTTGGAGCTTGCATACTTGGGTTTTTGGTGCTTGCATAAGGGCTTCGTCTCAATCTTTATAATAAATATTTATTTGTGTCTTCATACAATTGTAAGCCCTTTTCTACTTTCTTTTTATTAACTCTAAAGTTAAATGAATGATGCAAGTTTGGGGTTGATCATTATGATATGCAAGTTTGGTTGATCATTATATGCAAGCTTGGTTGATCATTATATGCAAGTTTGGATGATCATTATGCAAGTGGGTTTAATCATTATGTATGACACATGTTGCTATGTTATGCAAGTTTGGGTTGATCATGTTATCATGTTATGCAAGTTAAACTTGAAGTTGTGAGCTTAAAGCTTCAAGCTTTATGTTGAAGGTTGCATTTTGGCAACATGGAAGTTATCATATCCCTTATGATAACTCGCATATGAGGCTAAATGCGAACTTCTAGCAACTTCTACATGTCATTTATCACCATGTATCACTCATATGCTAAGTTTGGTTTTATGCATGCTTTTGAAGCCTAATAATGCAATATGCAAGTATATGAACATATGTACATTTCATATGCCACCATGATAAACTTGTGGCTTCAACACCTTTTTGTCATAATTATGCCAAGTTCCCTATTTTATCCTTTATGCGTTGTTGCGATTATGTAAACGATGGGATTACGTTGGGGTTGGGTAACATTATGACATAAACATGGTTTTTATAACATAACGTGATATGTTAACTTGTAATTATGTTTTGGAAACATAATGGACATGGCACTTAGAAAATATGAGTGTGGCCAACTCGAGGTTGGGTTGAGTTTGTAGCATAAATCTACCCGGACCCGCCCGGCTTAACTAGTGGCTACAAACAATAGAACCCAATGTGAGAAGTTGGTCATGTTGTGCTCGAACCCAAGGTTAGACCTAGTTGTGGTGTAAAGCTACCCGGACCCGCCGGGCTTAACTAGTAACCACAACAAAGTCTAATGTGAGAGGTTAAAGCGCATTAAGTTAATTAATGCCTCCTGATTAGGGTTAAGTCATGGTCCACTAAATACTTAACCAATTTGGGCTTGATGGATTAATCAAGGTTAAGTCGGGAGCCTTGGGTACCCTTAACCGATTTAATCCACGTGTGGATCGGGTTAACCACATTTAACCCATTAAGAAACCCTAGTTGCGTGGTCCTTTTCAGCAGTAACCTTCTTGGTAGTATCATAAGACCCTAGGACTAGGCTAGGGTGGGGCACGATTACTAGGTTGATTGTAAGAGACCAAAAGAGACGGCTGAATGATGCCCTGGTTGTTCAGGCAGACCATGGTCGTGCACATCAAGTCCGGAGTTGAACACGGGCTACGGTAGGTTTGGACTGTGCATCATGGAATGGTGTAAGAGGGTTACACCATAGTGCCTGATACACCCTAGGGTGGACCCTGCACAGTCAACTACATTACATGATTAAGCCGCATGACACCGACACTTGACGAGTTAGGCTTATAGGGAGCCGATCGACTAGACCGAGTAGTTGGACCTTGATTTAGGTCATCTCATGATGTTGGGCCATGCTTGGGCCAAGGGATCAATTCTTGTTTTTACTTGACATGTTAGAATGCTAGTACACCCGTGGTGCAAAACTTAACCTTGATTATGCGATGACACCTTTATCTATCTTGTTAGTTAATCACCATGCCAGTATGTTGTTATCCTTATGTTCATCTCAGCTTCTCATGCCAGTTAACTTTACTAGTTCATAGACAGATAGTAGTAGGGCTTATCAGTCTTTTTTGACTGATCCGTTTTCTTTCGCCTCTTTTCTTCCGTTTCCCCCCCCTCAGGTCCTCAGGGTGGGAACATTGGAGCTTAGCTTGGATCTTTACAGCTTGCTTACTGGATTTGCTCATGTACGGTCTCGGACATTGAGCTAGTTATGGTTTATCACTTCATTTTGGGGATAATACTTTATGTATTTCAGTTTTTAAGTTTATGCTAGACTTTGTTTGTTGGAAAATAATGATCAAGTACTTTGTTGTAACTTAACTATGGTTTTGAAATGCTAGTTTTATCCGCTGCTTTACTACTCTGTTTTACTTATATATTCTGTCTTGTGATACCTGCATGAATGTTTACCTTGTTTAAACGCCCCTCCGAAGCTAGTGTGCTTGCAAGAGTCACCCTGGAGGAGGTGGGGTGTTACATTTGGTATCAGAGCCAGGTTTACAAGATTTGAGCAAAAGTGTTTTTGAAACTTACCTTTTGAAAAACTATTTTCAAAACCAATTAAGTATTTTCCAAGAAAAGTCTAGTTATTTTAAAAAGGCTATTCCCCAAAAGCCATAGCACTATCCTTCGTTTCTTCGTTCTGAATCTATCTTTTTCTTCGTTTTAGTATGGCCGATCGCTTTAACATCCCGGAAGGCGTACAAGTACCCGTCTGGTTCTGGAGATTTATGGAGGCAAGGGCGAATGAAGACGGCCCCGCGAACATTCCTCCTCCTTCCCCCGTCGCTAACATCTCTCCTCCTCTTGTAGCTGAGGTTCCTCCTCCCCCTCAGCATCCGCAAGAGGATTTCGCAAAGCTTTGCAAAGACTTTAAGGCGATGGGTTGCAAGAATTTTGTCGGAACGGAGACTGCCGTGGAGGCAAGAAACTGGTTAAAGGAAACTGAAGACCTCTTTGCTATCTTTGATGTGGAAGATCGTAGGAAAGTTCTGTTGGCGGTATGGCTATTAAAAGGGGAAGCTGCTTATTGGTGGGTAGTCACCACCACTACTAGACCCATTGAGACTTGGGATGACTTTAGGAGAAGGTTTGGACTAAAGTTTCTATCATCGACAGAAGAGAACCTTCAGCTAGAGAGGTTCCTATCACTAAAGCAAGGGGACATGACCGTTAGAGAATACGTGGATAAGTTTAATCAACTTGCTCAGTTCGGTCTAGAATGGGTTAACACCGGTCGGAACAAGGCCCTACGCTTTGCTCTAGGATTGAATGAGCCATTGCGCGGTTTGGCCATCTCTCATATACCCCTGGGGGCGACCTTCGAGGGTTTGGTGAATATGGCCCTACTTCAAGAGGAAGATAAGAGTGGAAAGAAGGAGGTCAAGGCAAATGAGTCCCAAGGCAAGAAGGAAGATACCGAGAAAAGAGATAAGAACAACAACAAGGCAAGAAAGACAAGAAAGTGCAACTTCTGTAGGATCACTGGGCACATAGCCAAGGATTGCAGGAAGAAGAAGAGGAAGTTAGGCAAGTGTTTTCATTGCGGAGAATCTGGACATTTTAGCAAGGATTGTCCCAAGAAGCATGGACAAGGGCAAGGACAAACTCAGCAAGTAGGACCCTCTGGAGGGCAATTGCAGGCTCTCCTCGCTCTTCCAGCTTTTGATCGAGGTAGTGTTTTTATAGAAATTCATGTTTACATTTCTGATTTTCCTGTTTGCACCTTATTTGATTCTGGCGCATCGCATAGTTTTATCTCTTCTGATATTGTTGAAAGTTTGCACCTAAGTACTAGGTTAGTTGAGGATCCCGTTTGTGTTTCAAATCCAATTGGGGGTTCCGCCCATCTGTCTATGATTTGTGTGGATTTGAAAATTTCTATCTTGGCCGTAGAATTCACGTGTAGTGCTTATGTTCTCGGGGTCACGGGATATGGGTTGGTCTTGGGCATGGATTGGTTGTCCAGTTATGGAGCCATCCTCGATTGTGAGCATAGGGTGGAGAGGCTCATGACTCGCATCGGTAACACCCTAGAAATTTCTTGTAACCCTAGAGGTCCCGTCATGTTATGTTATCTTGAATCTCTCGACTCGTCCATCGATGATCTGCAATCTGTAAGGGTGGTCCGAGACTATCCCGATCTTTGAAGAAGTTAAGGGGTTACCCCCTAAACGAGAGATAGATTCCCGCATTTATCTAGTTGATAATGCCAAGCCAGTATCATTGCCCGTTAGGCACATGGCCCCTCGTGAAAGAAGGGAGCTCAGTAAGCAAATCAAGGAGTTGCTTGAGAAGAATTTTATTAGGCGAAGCATTTCTGAAAGGGGTGCTCCGGTGGTATTCGCTACTAAGGCGGATGGTTCGCTTCGTCTATGTGTTGATTATCAAGAGTTGAACAAGCTGATAAAGAAGAATAGGCACCCGTTACCGAGAATTGATGATCTCTTTGACCAGCTTGTAGGTGCTTCTGTTTTCTCTCAGCTCGATCTAGCCACCGGATTCCATCAGCTTAGAGTGGCTGAGGATAGCATTGATAAAACTGCGTTTAGGACTCCAGATGGATTCTTTGAATGGCTTGTCATGCCATTCGGTTTGACTAATGCACCCGCCTACTTCGTAGATTTGATGAGTAGGGTGTTCAGGGAGTTCCTTAACAAGTTGTTGTTGTCTTCGTGGATGATATTCTGATCTTCTCAAGGATGAGGAAGAGCATGCTAGGCATCTCAAGGAAGTGATGAATACGCTTAGAGCGCATCAGTTGAAAGCCAAGTTCTCCAAATGTCATTTTTGGAGAAGGGAAGTTCGGTTTCTTGGACATATAGTTTCTAAGCAAGGCATAGCGGTGGATCCCGCGAAAGTGGTTGTGGAAGACTCCTCGGAGTGCAACCGAAGTAAGAAGCTTTCTCGGTTTGGCGGGCTACTATAGGAAGTTCATCAGGGACTTCGCTAAGATTTCAGCCCCTCTTACTAAGTTGACGAAGAAGAACTTAGTCTGTGCATGGGACTTGGAGGGTGAGCTTGCTTTTCAAAGGCTCAAGAGAGCCCTTACCTCAGCTCCAGTTTGGCAACGTGGATTGGCACTGTTTTCAAGAGATAGTTTTCTGCGTGGGATACTGTATAGTATGTAAATGAGATCCAAGATTCACTAACGAATCTTGGAAAGCTTGCATGAACCATGAGCACGCAGTTATGTTTAAGCCAAGTATTTTAGGCAAAGAATAAGTGGAAGTGGAACGAGAAGCAACGGTGAAATGAGTTCTAACTCATATTTTGGGAACAAGAATTAAGAACTATGGAATTGCGAAGATAAAAGACGGTCAGGGCACGATGGGATTAAGCACAAGAAAATGCGGCTTAGAAGATTGAAGTCTAGATACGCGCATTTAATCTCTTTCTAAGAGTATATCCTTGATCCCTATTGTTCCGTAGAGCTTACTCGCATGCTACCTTTTAAGTATATCCTCTCAGTCCTATCCTCAATCTTAGTTCTGTTACAAACCCCCTAAGGAGTATGGCTAGCCTATTTGTGATATCTGGTTGGGGTGAAGAAGTTCGCCACCAAACTATTTGGGATTTATGGGATATGGGTAATAATTGATAGATTTACAAAGAGAGCCCATTTTATTCCGGTGAAAAGCAAGAGGACCGTATCGCGGCTAGCATCTGTTTATCTTCAAAAGATAGTGCGGCTGCATGGAGTTCCTTCTAGCATAGTTAGCGATCGTGACCCAATTTTCACTAGCCAGTTCTGGAACAGTTTGCAAGAAGCAATGGGTACGCGATTGAATCTGAGTACAGCCTATCACCCCCGGACGGATGGCCAAACCGAAAGGGTGAATAGAGTGTTAGAAGATCTTTTGAGGTTTTGTGTTCTCGACTTCGGTGGTACTTGGGAAGACCACCTTCCTCTTGTAGAGTTTGCTTATAATAATAACTATCAAGCCAGCATAGGGATGGCACCATTTGAAGCTTCGTATGGGAGGCCGTGCAAGCCACCAACATGTTGGTGGGAAGACGACGGATAAGCTTATAATTGAGCCCGACATGATAAGGGACACATCCGAGAGGGTTGAATTGATTCGAAGACGGATAAGAACGGCCCAAGACAGACAGAAATCCTATGCAGACAAGCGAAGGACAGACTTGGAATTTAAAATTGGAGATATGGTCTTTGTGAAGATTTCTCCTTTGCGAAATATGGTTCGCTGACACCAAGGATCGTAGGACCCTTCCCTACTATAGAAAGAGTTGGGAAGATGACTTATAAGGTGGAATTGCCGAGAAGCTTGCCGGAGTGCATAATGTCTTTCATGTCTCGCATCTCCGGAAGTGTTTGCACAGACCCGCCAAAGTGGTTGAACCAAGTATTCTTGAAGACATGGAGGTAGAGGATGAAGCAACCCTGAGACGAGATCCGATTCGTATTTTGGGAACAGAGGTCAAGAAACTAAGGAATCGAGAAGTCAAATTGGTGAAAGTTCAGTGGGGTGAAGCCGACGAAGATGCAAGTTGGGAAACCGAGGAGAAGATGCGTGGGCTTTATCCATTCCTTTTTGAGGGTACATTCTCGACCTCCTTCCTAATTAGCATATCTTTCTTTTATCCGTGTTTATCCTGTTTATCTTATTATCTCGTTAAACTTGTCATGAGGACCTTAGGTAGAAACCCTTTGGATGAAACATGTATTTGAAACATGTTATGCTTGATGGTTGCAAATGGTTGCAAGTGTTTGCACGTGGATACTCGTGGATGCATGATACACATATGGCACTAAGATCGACTCACACACTTTCATACCGCATATGCATGAGTGTTTATACTTATTCATGGATGAAACTTGTTATGCTATCACGTGGATGTTGCATATGGATGAATGTTATGTGCACTCATGTAGAGATCATAAATTATGTTAGGAATTCGCATACATATGGACTCATTTCACTAACATACTTTGCATTAAGGAGGTTTACTGAATCAGTAACCTCCTGATTTTCGCATTAGATAAGTACATATACACACACCTTTGCATATGATCATACAACATTTAGAACCTTTTAAGGACAATGATTGCTCGTGGATGATGCTTTGAGTAGATGGATGATGGATGGTAGGATACGTTCTTCCTAACTTGGAGATTTCGGGGACGAAATCCTTTAAGGAGGGGAGAATGTAACAACCCGTATTTTTTGAATAACATGTTATAACATAAATGGAGTCAGAATTAAACTGTAAAATCTGAATCAAGGGAAACGGGCTGTGCCATTGCGTTCGTCTCGGAAAAATACGCGAAATAGAGTCCGAGTTTTCGAAAATCGGAGTCCTTATGACCAAGATATGGCCTCGCGAAGTTTCACGAAAAATTCACAAATTAAAGTATACTTAATTAAGTTAAATGGGTTGCGCAGAGAAATATATATATATATATATATTGATATATATATATAATTGAAAATTAAATGAATAAATATGCAAAAATGTTCAAAACAGCGAATTGGGAGAGGGGAATAACCGAACCGGCCGATTTTTGAGGTCGACCCGAGCTCGCTGGGTCGACTAGGGGTTAATCCAGGGTGTTTGGCTGTCAACCCGTAGGCCGATTCGCTCAAATGCAGATTTTGCATTTGAATGGTTCTCATGGTTCAGCTTTAATCTAAAGGCCCTAGATGGTTCCTACACTTGACTTCTTCCCCAAGACATGCTTTGATGGCTTGGATTGAATCTAGGGTTAATCCTATGGCTAATACTATCCTAATCCTCTATAAAAAGACCCCAAACCTAGCCTAAATCACCATTATTCAATCCTACAACTAAACTATGTCAAATTTGTTCCTCTCATGGCCTCCACTCTCATGCTAAAATTTCTAAGTTAATTTCTATGAGAGATTTTGAGTTCATATAAGTGTTTTCAAACTTGTATGAGTGTTCTCAGCTTGCATTCAAGTCAAGTTGCAACATTTTTATTTCAAAGCAAGGGTTTTTATTGAATTGGCTCAAGGGTTTTCATTTGGACCTTGCATATTTGGGTTTTTGGTGCTTGCATAAGGGCTACGTCTCAATCTTTATAATAAATATTTATTTGTGTCTTCATAGCATTGTAAGCCCTTTTCTACTTTCTTTTTATTAACTCTAAAGTTAAATGAATGATGCAAGTTTGGGGTTGACCATTATGATATGCCAGTTTGGTTGATCATTATATGCAAGTTTGGTTGATCATTATATGCAAGTTTGGATGATCATTATGCAAGTGGGTTTAATCATTATGTATGACACATGTTGCTATGTTATGCAAGTTTGGGTTGATCATGTTATCATGTTATACAAGTTAAACTTGAAGTTGTGAGCTTAAAGCTTCAAGCTTTATGTTGAAGGTTGCATTTTGGCAACATGGAAGTTATCATATCCCTTATGATAACTCGCGTATGACGCTAAATGCGAACTTCTAGCAACTTCTACATGTCATTTATCACCATGTATCACTCATATGCTAAGTTTGGTTTTATGCATGCTTTTGAAGCCTAATAATGCAATTTGCAAGTATATGAACATATGTACATTTCATATGCCACCATGATAAACTTGTGGCTTCAACACCTTTTTGTCATAATTACGCCAAGTTCCCTATTTTATCCTTTATGCGTTGTTGCGATTATGTAAACGATGGGATTACGTTGGGGTTGGGTAACATTATGACATAAACATGGTTTTTATAACATAACGTGATATGTTAACTTGTAATTATGTTTTGGAAACATAATGGACATGACACTTAGAAAATATGAGTGTGGCCAACTCGAGGTTGGGTTGAGTTTGTAGCATAAATCTACCCGGACCCGCCCAGCTTAACTAGTGGCTATAAACAATAGGACCCAATGTGAGAAGTTGGTCATGTTGTGCTCGAACCCGAGGTTAGACCTAGTTGTGGTGTAAAGCTACCCGGACCCGCCCGGCTTAACTAGTAACCACAACAAAGTCTAATGTGAGAGGTTAAAGCGCATTAAGTTAATTAATGCCTCCTGATTAGGGTTAAGTCATGGTCCACTTAATACTTAACCAATTTGGGCTTGATGGATTAATCGAGGTTAAGTAAGGAGCCTTGGGTACCCTTAACCGATTTAATCCACGTGTGGATCGGGTTAACCACATTTAACCCGTTAAGAAACCCTAGTTGTGTGGTCCTTTTTAGCAGTAACCTTCTTGGTAGTATCATAAGACCCTAGAACTAGGCTAGGGTGGGGCACGATTACTAGGCTGATTGTAAGAGACCAAAAGAGACGGCTGAATGATGCCCCGGTTGCTCAGGCGGACCATGGTCGTGCACATCAAGTCCGGAGTTGAACACGGGCTACGGTAGGTTTGGACTATGCATCATGGAATGGTGTCAGAGGGTTACACCATAGGGCCTGATACACCCTAGGGTGGACCCTGCACAGTCAACTACATTACATGATTAAGCCGCATGACACCGACACTTGACGAGATAGGCTTATAGGGAGCCGATCGACTAGACCGAGTAGTTGGACCTTGATTTAGGTCATCTCATGATGTTGGGCCAAGCTTGGGCCAAGGGATCAGTTCTTGTTTTTACTTGACATGTTAGAATGCTAGTACACCCATGGTGCAAAACTTAACCTTGATTATGCGATGACACCTTTATCTATCTTGTTAGTTAATCACCATGCCAGTATGTTGTTATCCTTATGTTCATCTCAGCTTCTCATGCCAGTTAACTTTACTAGTTCATAGACAGATAGTAGTAGGGCTTACCAGTCTTTTTGACTGACCCGTTTTCTTTTGCCTCTTTTCTTCCGTTTCCCCCCCCCCCCCCCCTCAGGTCCTCAGGGTGGGAACATTGGAGCTTAGCTTGGATCTTTACAGCTTGCTTACTGGATTTGCTCATGTACGGTCTCGGACATTGAGCTAGTTATGGTTTATCACTTCATTTTGGGGATAGTACTTTATGTATTTCAGTTTTTAAGTTTATGCTAGACTTTGTTTGTTGGAAAATAATGATCAAGTACTTTGTTGTAACTTAACTATGGTTTTGAAATGATAGTTTTATCCGCTGCTTTACTACTCTGTTTTACTTATATATTCTGTCTTGTGATATCTGCATGCATGTTTACCTTGTTTAAACGCCCCTCCGAAGCTAGTGTGCTTGCAAGAGTCACCCTGGCGGAGGTGGGGTGTTACAACTCTTTTTTCTTCTATCTCATATATAAACGCATATATATAAAGTTTGAATCAATTGTGTTACTACTAGATTTCGACACCAAAACCGGATAGAGATGAAGGGGTATCGAATCACAAGCAACACCAGAAGGATATCTTGGAAGCACATGAGTGACACTGAGGCATCAAAACAACTGATACTGAAAGCAGGAGGAGAGAGATCTGGTTCATATGCTACCGGTACCAACAAAGGGAAACAAAGGCTTGGTACCGATACAAGGAAGATAGCGATAAGGTGAAACCAAAATCAACATGAAATCAAAGTGCCACTTAGGATAATGACAATGATGACACCAAAAGAAATCAACCAAATATCACTTCGGAGGGCTTACAGTCCGCTACTTAATCTAGAACCGTAAAGGAGGAAGTATGAAACCAATTGGGCTTGAGCAAAAGGATATCGGTACCAATACACTTGGTATTGATACCGCTACCAGAAAGTAGTTTCGAAGTTATCAGAAGGAATCCCAAAACCATGCTATCGCAAAACCTATACTAGAACCAAATATTATTGAAGCGAAGCAAGGCTCATGAGATAGAAGGGCCATCCATACTAACATGCTTAGTGTCGATACCAATACCAAGGAAGAATAAAGTTAGCATTCCAAAGATAATAAAGTGAGTCAAAGGAAGTGATTTGCTAATGACACAAAGGCTCATCATCAAAACCGAAAGTAGCTAAAGAAGCTATCCATACTAATTTGCTTCGTATAGATACATTGCATGGAGGCGGCTCCAACTACATACGAAAAACGAAGCTAATAACAACACTAGGATGGAAAAAAGGTTCGAAACCAAGAAGCCGACAATGAAGACCACTAATGCAGGCCGACACCAACCTCAGATAGCATTGCCAAAGCTGAAAGCGCTCTAAACAGGGCTTCTGCTGACCGCAATCAAAAGGGGGCCTAATCTGTTTATGCATGATTGAGATTTGGTTGAGTTCTAAGCCGCGAAAGATACAAGGTTTGGTGTGATTTGAGGTCGGATCAAGATAGGCTTATAAGTATTTAAATGCACAAAGAAAACATCTTATAAGTATATATAATGGATGTTAACAAAAGTCGATTGCGTACTATGAACAAATAAATAAATGAAATAGTAAACAAAGAACAATTGCTTTGTGCTATAATCAATTTATAACGAGATACATATTAAAATTTAACTGATAGTGATCAATGCATGCTTGAATAGTTGAATTCAATAATAATATATTATTTAACAAACTAGGGAGACAGGTTGAGCTGTCATTCGAGAACCACTCCGTATTGGCAGTAGCATTGCGAATCAGATTATATGAAGACAATCGAAGATGGAGTAAAGTGCAAGGGATTCTTCTATTAATCCTAGGTAGAAATTACCTAAGATGGATTGATGGAAATTGTGCCTTCAGTTTCGTTCAGTCCTAGAACGAAGTTGTAAAGACGAATGTCAGACAGAGTATTTCCAACGATCGCATATATATATTGGTCTGTACAAATATACATATGGTCTGTGCATACATATTGGTCTGTACAAATATACTATCTGTATTTATTTGTGGATTGGTCTTACGATTATCCTTTCTTTTAAAGAAGGATTTTAAAAGTTAAACCAAGTGGTTGGAGTTTACTTACACATGTCCCACGACTGACCTAGAGTTTGTTTTGTTTTGTTTTACCCTAAACTCTTAGTTACTCAAATTTTTACGGGATGTTAAGAGTTTAGGTGTTTAAAGATATACTTAGAGGAGCTTGGAGCAGGAGGCTTCAGTGTTAGTTATATAGAGTTTATTCCAATGTGTTGCATATTTGATATACTATGATAAATTATGTAAGTAAATTTTGTATTTCAAAGATTGTGATATATAATATATTTTATGCCACTGCGAGTTCCCATTTAAATATTTGATTTAAATCAACCCTAAAAACCAGATTAACTGATTTTAATTAATCTTTTCTTTAAAATTAATTAATTGTATAATTAACTTGAAATAATCCATTTAATTGTTTCTAAAAACAATTTATATCCAATTATCAAAACTTAAGTTCATTTCTGAGTTACTTTATAGAAATATAACTTAGCAGTCCCAACATTATATAACAGTTCTTATAACAGACGACATTCAAGTCGTTAACCCAATTACTATGTATTTTCATCTACCTAGAGAAATTCTCCTGGTTTTTGAATCTATCGATGATATCCCTTTCAGGAAACAATGGGTCGCACCCAACCGTTGATGACAATATATTCGATTCACTCAAACGAAATGGGTGGTCAGTCATACGTGGTCAGGTTGCAAGATGTTCATGTTGAACCCAGTGTATTCCCCTCAAGAGACACACTATCTGAAGGTGGTTCCACACCTTGTCATAATTGGAAATCCATTATCCAATAAGCGCTCGCGGTTATGATTATATACTATATATGTGGAGCATGAGATGCAAGCATTCTGCTAGTGAAACGATCCAAACTTTCCCTTACGGGAAAGCCTGGATTGAGTTGAGAACACGAAAAATCAGAACGCAAATAGAAGAACATTTCATTGGTGTTACAACAATTACATCAGAGTACAAGAATATAACAGAGTATGAATAAATATTACACATTGACAAATATTAAAGATTAAAATACATTACATAGCAGTGGAAAAATAATACATAACACAACTGAAAGAGATACACAGATACAAAGCTTTCCGAATATAGCTCCAGCTGTAAACCAGCATCCTGTAAAATAGGAATCTGCAAAACCAAAACTACTAGCTGCTATATGGAAAATAGGGGCACCCAGAGTTTATGTTAAAAAAATAAATTCCGGGTCAATCATGTGACTGGTGTGAGAACTAAAAACAGTTATTTAAAACTTTACTTTAGAAATAAAGTAAATCAAGGGACCATGTCGTATAATACAGAACGAGTTTTCTCCGAAGAATACCAGTGCATAAATAAGTTTACAAATAGTGCAATGCTTTCTGAAAAATGAAGCTATTATAAGACTTAGGTTCCATCACACAATGCAACGCAAGCCGGAGGATAAAGTTTTCCCTTATAATAGCCAAACATGCTCGGTACGTTTAAAAAAACATAATTTTGGTATTACTACAAGTGTATAGTGTCAAAATCACTTCAAATATAAATGTATCAATCGTAGACGACATGGGTACCATATATCATGTCGCTATACTAGGCTCTACAATTAAAACCGAAATGTCACGTATTGGAAATTGGATTCCTTCTATGAGTCAAGGCCAGGGATGACACCTCACCGATTCGAGACACTCTACCAAATGTCTCAGGATTACACACTCTGGGTAACCACTGGATCTTCAGGGCCGGTCCACACTTGCGTTAGTGGATTAATTATTCCTGAACACACGTTTCCCTGTCCTATCAGACCTATCCATCGACCCCATAGTGACCGATATATCCGAGGTGCCTCTCTATCCATCATCTACATTGGTAAAAATATAAACGTTTGGGCTCCGTACCATGACACCACCCATAGCTAGAAAGAAAGGTTTTGCACTCTATGTAGTCACGATCCCGTTTTTGACTCATACCGGGTGTGAGGCTCGCGAATTAACGCTATACACAAAGCTGTGCTATTTAAAGCCGTTCTTTGATCATCAACCACAAGACTCTGCTTTTCAACAGAAGCTTTGATCACTGCATCTCTGCATGCCACACTGACAATTCATGCCATGCGACTGATATCCATCAATATATAACCTCTAAGCTCATACGTCTCAGAGAAGGACGTTAAGCAAGAGAATAAATTCTCCGTTGCCAAACAGATATATATTTAATAGAAACCAATCAAGACAGAAAGAAATCCAATGTCAGACACACATCCACTTACAAGTTCGATCTAGGTCTGAATGAAACCGGCGACAACTTATTCCTCGTCCCATATGTTCAATGCTGGAGAGAGGTCCTCGCATATCATGTCGATCTCCAAGTAAATCTGGACGATCACCACTTATTACTTTGTCCTGGGTGTACAGCCCAATCAAGACATCAGTAATTATTCGAACGATGTGAAGTTCTCCGGTCTTCAATCACCGTCTTCATAGTTGTAATAACCCGGAAATCCGAGCCAATTTAAAAAAATTTATTTTGGCAATTTTAGTGAATTTTGAATATTTAAAATGATTTATTTTAAATAACAATGACGAGAAATTTATTTTGAATAGAATTAGAACATATATATATATATTTGAATCGTCGTTAGAATATAAATATTTATTTTTAATAATAAAAGGAATTGAAAAGGCGCGGTAGTTTGAAAATTCGATTTCAAATTTCAAATGAATGCACAAGATTCAAAATAAACAAGATTTTAGCGAAACCAAAAATATTAGAATCTATTTGAGAATATCTTTCGAACGAATCTGAAAAATTTAAATTTCATAGCGGGAATCAAAAGTTACGTCCAGTTGAAAATTCAGAATAGTCGCTATGGAATTTTGGCCCTTAGAAATGGAAATTTGGCAAACGACCTCTACTTTCGACGAAACCACTTTTATTGGATCCAGGATGTCAAATTATTGCTAGATCTCAATTTTCATAATTTTCTGAATCAGTATGTGAGCATGGCAAAGGAAAACGCGTTTGACCAGTTTTAGTCAATTTCGATCGACCAGAAAATGGTCATTTTTCAAACGGTCTCAGAATTTCACGAAATTAGTTTTGTTAGGACTGTATCGTCAATATGTATCTAGAAATAATTTTTCTGTAATTTTTAGAATCAATATGCGGCCCTGGTAAATTGAAATGTGCGTTTAAAATTGAATATATAGATTTAAATTTTAATTTAAATGAAAACTGATCGTAAAGGCCGAATTGGGTTACGAAACATATCCCATTGTGTTCGGAATGGGGATAATTAGTTAGTGGCGATGGTCGTTGGGTCTCGTTTGGAGTTCGAAGCGTTTAATTTTGCGTTGGAGAAATTATTGAATTAAATATTAATATATTTTTATATAAATGCCCCTTCATTTTCGAGAAACCCTTATCCCCTTTTACCAGACCGTCGCCTTCAACGATTCAAGGGATTATATCGATCGATATTTCATCTCCAATTTTTATGAATTCCAATTCGAATTACTTCCTCGTTCTTAAGCAAAAATCATTGGCCTCTCTAAGATCTTCAGATTCGCACCGGTTTGATCGATCATAGGGGTGCGGTTTTCTGGATTTTTGGGCACAAAGTGCCACCGGTTGGTGGTGTTTTCCGCCGGGAAATTCGAACTCGCCACAGTTGGAGGCACTAATGGAGGTGACGAAGGGCTTGAACGTGGTGATGATGGATCGGGTTTTAGTGGCTTGGGGAGGCTCGCATTTCAAGACAAGAGGAGGGAGTTTTTGCTTGCGCCTGGAACCAGAAGTAACGGGAAGAAGACAATGAGTAACGGCCTAATTTTGTATTAAGGTTAATGAAGGGATTAAGGGGGATGATCAAGTAATTAAATTAATTAATTATATTTAATTATTCAATAATGTTACCAATGTAAATAATGCTTTAACTTTGTCAAACAGAGCCCGAATTGAATGATTCAAATTTCGTTGAACTCGTATTGAAGAGGGCTACATTTTAAAACTGACCAGGACGGATTCAGAGCCAGTTATTGCTTCTAGAAAATTTCAATGCAAACGGTTCTGAAATCATCAGTTAAAGAACGGGGAAGCGAAAACCAATGTGAGAATTCTCTCACTATAAATTATTTCTATACAGTTATTTATTTTATAACTGCTCCCCGTCGTCCACAGACCATGGACGACTTGTTTATTTGATTGTATTATGAAAAATCATTGTGATGTGAAATGGACTGTATAAAATATGTAAATAATAAAAATATCATTTTTATGGCGTATATGAAGTATATAAAATATTCATGTTTGAAATAAATTATTTGAACAATAAAAATCCCATTTTTATTGTTTATATGAAGTGTTAAAAATAATCGTGTGTTGAAATAAACATATGTTGATTAAATATATATATATTTATATATATACAATGTGAATTGAAATATATACACGATGTGAATTGAAATATATACACGATGTGAATTAAAATACATATATACAATGTGTAAATTATATATATATGATGTGAAATAAAATACATATATACGATGTGTAAATTATATATATACGATGCGAAATAAAATACATGTATATGATGTGTAAATTATATATATACGATGTGTAAATAATATATATATATATGAGAAATGCGAAAAATACATATATGGAGAAATGTGGAAAAAATATATATGAAGTGAAAATATTATATATATGGAATGAAAATAATATATATATAAAGTGTGAATGAAATAAATATTGATTGGTTAAAAATATAATTTTAACATATATATACACTGTATAAAATTGTCGTGCAAATGGAGTATTCAATTTTGATTAGAAATTGAATATGAAGTTGAAATCATTTTGAAAACGAATTTAAAACAATTTATAAAATACGTTTTGAATGAAAATCGACGAAATATATATAATATATATATTATATGTATATAATGGCCTGAATAGAATGCGCCGCGCTACGGCAGTTCGCGAATTTTGACCATTGACTTCGAATGGACACTACGGGAGATCCGACCGTTGGATTCTCCTAAAACCGAAACCATTGGGTTCGTATCGAAAAGAGCTTTCTAACGAATACGAGAAATTATAAATCTAACGGTTGGATTTGGAATTATGTCCAAATCAAATTTGGAAAAGGTCGATGTAAGTGCAGTTCGATGGCCGTTTATGGAAATCGACTGTAAGGGCCTTGATAAAATTATTAAAAATAGTAATAATTTGTGTAAAATCAGAAGAAATGATTTGGAAAGAATTAGGATGAAAAATTCCAAATTTGAAAAGATAAAAATAGATTTATATCAAAATGAACTAGTGATGAACTAGAATTATAATCCAATATTTTTAAATAAATAAATTGGATTTGAAATGGTTTTAAAAATAACCAGAATTTCCAATATATGGATTGGAATGAATTTGAATCGAAACTATCTTTGGAATATTTCGATATTGGATTCCGTGATTATACGGATATTGTGGAGGAATTTGGAAGATATATATCGTTATTCCAATACGATATTTGTTGATTTCAGAATTTGATATTGAATATAAGCCGATATAATATCTATTCAGAGCCTTGTATTTAATATCGAATTGGATTTGGGGTTTGTCGAGAACTGTGTTTAAATGACAATAGTTCTTTAACCCAGTTAAAGCAGGATTAATTTCCAGAAATTTGAACAATTAATAAGGAAAGAATTGGGATTGAAACCAATTGGAATTTGGATAAATCTCTAATTATATGGTGAATAAATAAATGGCAATTGAATTTACCAAAACATTTGATGTGATTAAACCAAATTTACTTGGTTGTTGATATTCATGATTTTGATTGATTGATTGTTTGGATTGTGCTCGACCAGTTTATGAGCAAAATTTGCTTTTACATTTAGCATTGGGTTGGGTAGAAATGCTGGTATGTTAACGCCTTGTGAAACACTTCACGATTTGACTATGAGGTGCTAGCGAAGATGTGGAGTTCATTTTAAATTTAATGAATGGTTTTGAAATGATATGTTTCTTAAGTGAAAAGAATGTATTCCCGATTTTGGACAGGGAATGTTTTATAAAACAGAAAGGATTTCGAGGGCTAAAACCCAATGATTTCGAAATGATTTGGAAATGTTTTATGGTTTTACATGGTGGTTCATCGCGTATCCGATTAGTTGCTATTGATAACATATCTCTTTGGTGGCGGAGAATTTATTCTCTTGCTTAACACCCTTCTTTGAGACGTACGAGCTCAAAGGTTATGTGATTAATAGTGACTAATCATATGTGTGAACTGCTGATGTGAAGTACTATATTTTGAAAGTACTTGTGATTATTATGTTGTGAAATGATTTTCCCTACTTCGGGATATGAGATGATTTTATTTGTGGCTAGAGATTCGGGTAACCCGGACGACTAAAAGTATGGGTGAGATGGGCGGTGTATGCTTCCATGTGTGGGAGGTGCATCGTCGGTGTAGCCTGCTCCATAGTGGGAGGTACGCACACACACACACACACACACACACATATATATATATATATATATCGAGTTGCTTAGGTGCGTGCCCTTTGCCCTGTCTAGGGGGAGCCCGCTTTTTGGTTGCATACTTGTTTGTATGCATTGTCATGTTTTGGAATTCATATTTCCAAACGATTTGATTTGAGATCTCGAAGTGAAATCTACTTTGATATAGAAAGTTAGATATGTATTTCAAATGATTTGAAATAGGAAATCGGGAAATAAAGTCCAAAGGAATAATTTCTGTAAATTGAATTGGATTTGGAAAATCTAAGTGTAGTGATTAATCTAAATGGGTAGATTGGGATATTGCATGTTGATTGATGCATAGTAGATCCATAACTATTGATTGTTGTTTATACACTGGCATTCATGGGAGTAAACCCGTTCCGCGTTAGCGGCGTGGTCCTGTGATTTGCCTTATCATTTTGATAAGTTAATTTTAACTGTAGAGTTTCTCACACTAGTCCCATGATTGATCTGTAGTTTGCTTTTCCCTTGCAAACTCGGGTGCCCCTATTTTGCACACGGGCAGTCGAGTAGTTTATGTTGCAGATATATGAGCAGGATTCTGGATTGAAGCTTAAAGCTGTCCAGAGCATTGATAGTCTTCCGCTGTGTTAGTTTATTTATTTCCGCTGTGCATTGTATTACATTTATTGTAAATTTATTATCCGCTGTGTATTATTTTTGATGTACTCTGATATTCTGTACTCTGATGTAACATTATTATGATGTTTATAAAAGTCTTCTGTTATTTGTTCTGATGTGTTGTATGCCCAGAGTTAGCGTATGCGGGATTCGAACGGTCTTGGTCGATTTAGTAATCGATTAGGCCCGGGCGAAATCCGTATCGTTACAATAGTCTAATCAGTTATTCAGAATGGGTATAAACCCGGACTTTCCGAATAACTCGTGTATCTCATAAACAAGTGCTATAAAAACAACATACGCCTCACTCCATTCCAGAATATTCTTTTATTCAAATATTCTTTTCACAATTTTAACCAAATTAAGGTTTTCCAAACTAGTCGGGATTAGCGAACCTTGCCAAAGCAATCATTTATTTTATTTTCCAATCCCAACTATTCATCCCACGGAGCAAAACTGATAATACTCCATATCTAACACCATGGTGTTATCGGTACAATTAATTACCATTTCACGTTCAAATCTAATTAAAGATTTAACTATCGCCTTGAGTAAAACTGGTGGTACTCCATTCTCCATCGTTTCCCAAATTTGATAATTTAAATTATCACATTCACTTTTCAATCTAATTAAAGATTCATTTAAACTTCACTTAGTTTTAATCTTCAAACAATCATTATTTAATGATTATTTAACTTTGGAAACACGAACATGCTGCATCGACAATCTACACTGTACCACTGATTTCTGCCAATATATAACCTCTAAGCTCAAACGTGTCAGAGAAAGGTGTTAAACAAGAGAATAAATTCTCCGCCACCAAACAGATATATATTTAGCAGAAATCAACAACACAGTTCGAAATACAATGATAAACATGTAATCCTGTCTTTAACTGGGTTAAAGAACCAATGTCATTTAAAATATAGTTCACGATAAACCCAAAATCACATTCCCATAATTATCGAATCTTCATGGGAAACAGATCAATATGTAATCGATATCAATTTCCGTATCCGACTAATAATATAAATGGAATAACGACAAAGCCTTTTAAATTATATATATATTAACAGTCTTCATCCACAGAAGCTCACTTCGATTATTACCAAATCGAATTCCATTTAATTCCAATTTATTTTATTAAATTGGAAAACTTTACTTTCGAAAATTTCCATTAAATCTTAATAAAAGATTTACGTATTCCAAATCACATTTCACTGCTAATCGGGTTAAAGAACGAATGTCGTTATAAACACAGTTCACAATAAACCCATTTCACATTCCATTTTATTCCAATTACAAATATAACTGGAAATTCTAATAATATTAATTAAAAGATTTATTCTTTTCACATGGGGTTAAAGAATAGTGTTACTGAAGACACCATTCATGATAAACCCAAAATCCAATTTGATATTAAATATAAGGTTCTGAACAGAAATTATATTGGCTTATGTTCAATATCAAATTCTGAAACCAACACATATCGTATGGGGAATAACAATATATATATCTTTCAAATTCCTCCACAATATCCATATAGTCATGGAATCTAATATTGAAATATCCCGAAGATGATTTCTGTTCAAATCCATTCCAATTCATATATTGGAAAATTCTGGTCAGATTAAAACCATTCTCAAATCCAATTTATTTATTTAAAAACGTTGGATTATCTTTTTAGTTAATAACTAGTTCATTTTGACAAAAATATATTTTTATCTTTACAAACGTGCATTTTTTTCATCCAAATTCTTTCCAGATCATTTATTATGATTTTACACAAATTATTGATATTTTATAATTTTAACAAGGCCCGTACAGTCGGTTTCCAATAACGGCCACCGAACTACATCCATAGCGACCTTTTCCAAATCTGATTTGGATATAGTTCCAAATACAACTGTTCAAATTTAACTCTCTTATATTCATTGGAAAGCTCTTTTTGATATGGACCCAACGGTTCCTGTTTTAGGAGAATCCGACAGTCGGATCTCCCGTAATGTCAATTCGAAGTTAGTGGCCGAAATTCCAGAATGGTCGCAGCGCGAAACGTTCTATTCAAACCATTATATATATACATATAATATATATATATATATTTCCGTTCAAAACGTATTTTATAAATTTATTTTTAAAAAAATGGTTCCAACTTCCACTTCAATTTTAAATAAAAATTGAATATTCCATATCATTAATATATAAATGATAATAGTTTCAAAATATCAGATTTTGAAATCATTTCCTTTTCGATATTCATTATAAAAATGAATAAAATCGATATAAAAATCGTTTCTGTCAAAATAGCGCATATCTAATCAATACGGCTTCACACATTTCAATATTTTTGCGTCCATCCAAAATAGGACATCAAATTCACATTTTAAACCTTTTGCTGAATATTAGTTTAAAATACTCGTTCTTTTAAAATATTTGTTCTTTTAAAATATTCGTTCTTTCTAAATATTCGTTATTTCAAAATATTCGTTATTTTTAGAATTGGAATCAGACACGGTCAATTACCATATAATGTTATTTATATCGATTTCATACATCGAATGTACACAACAATGATAAACAATCGTCCATCATCTAAAGTGCGTTACACAACTGCATAAACATTAAATATAAATAATTAATGCTTACAATAGTCTGTCAACCAATTGATTGACATACAACTAAACAATTGGGATTAGTGTACATCCAATATCATCCCAATACCCATGCAAGGTTTCAATCAACAAGCACAGATTTTATTTGTGCAGTTGGGCGATGCGTAAAATTAATCGTCCCAATCAATATCAGTTAACTGGGTGTACATAAGCAAATCGTCCGATTTGTAAATGAATATTTATTTTCATTTCAGTAGAATTTTATGCCGTTCACATATACGTTAAAAATTATATTTTTAACGTTATAATATTTATTTTAACACTTGACTATTTTATATAGTTCATACATTCAGTAAAAATGAAATTTTTATTGTTCAAACATTTTATTCAACACATGAATATTTATATAGTTCATTTTAGAAAATTTCGGCATTATAACGGCGCGACACTAGAACCGGAGTAATGTCTAGCATTACCCCTCTCCTGATACTGGCTCGCGCCATACACATCCAATCCAATCAATCACAAAGCCACAATATAATTCATTTCCACAATACAGTCAATTTTCACAACACAATCCAAACAAACAACCATGGTTTGTATAAATAAATAGTGTCAGGGGCTACTAAGCCCTGTCTACATCCTAGTATATATTTAGCTGTAAAATAATTTGAGTGAGGTGTTCTCACATAGGGATCCAGTCCACCGTTGTTCTATGATGCTTTGATTTGCTGTTCTGGTTCCAGAATTTGCAAACGAGCTCCAATCTTCACACCGTCTTTTTTTCTAGACAAAACACGCTATTTCGGACAACTTTCGCTTAGTGGCCTTTCTTCCGAAAATGCTCCAATTTGCTAGAATTTGCGAAAAGACAGTATTTGGATAGCAGACTTTGGGCGCGATTTCTGGGCGACTCCGCAATCCAAAATATAGCTTCCATATACTCAAATCGAAGAGAAAATCGTACTCTTCGATTTTGGCACTGTGGAGTTTTGGCCATAGAGGCTCGGACTGGAAGATATTGGCTAAAAAGGGTCAGGTTCCTTTTTGCAAATACAGAAAATTATAAAAATCGATTTTTTTGCCAAAGGGGGACCCACGGTCGGACAAGGTGGCGGGGAGGGGCGGCGCCGGTGTGCTGGGGCTAGGGGGAGGTGCGATGGTCAGGGTGTGGTCCAGGGGGAGGTGGCACGGTGGTTTTGGGTGATTTGGGGGTTTCGAGTAAAGAGAGAGAAATGGGGTGGTGGTGGTGCAACACAGGGGGGTGACGTCGTGGTCATGCTGGGGAAGGGGGGCTAACGATGGCAGCGACACTGGGTGGCTCCGGCAACGGGATCGAGGGAGGGGGAATTTGGGGAAAGGGGCGAGGGTTCAGGGGATACGTCGTTTTTATCCTTTTTTTGTTTATTTTTTTTATTGAAAAATTAGGTTTTAGCAATATATATACACACACACACCCCTTCCATTCGACCTCTAAATCGAACTCACCAACTGTCATCTATAGCTAATTACTCTCATTCTGAACACAATAGAATATGTCGCATAAGCCCATTCGACTGTTTCGATCAGTTTTCATCAAAATTAAAATATTAATTAATATAACATTCAAAATTGATTTCAACATTTATTTTTAATTTACTGGGGCCACATACTGACTCCAAAAATTCCAGAAAAATAAATTTAGCTAAGTTTAGACGATACGGTCCTAACCAAACTAATTTCATTGAATTTGGAGATCGTTTGAAAAATGGCCAATTTCCAGTCGACTAAATTCAAACTAAAAGTACCAAACACGTTTAAATTCACCACGCTCACATATTAATTCCAAAAATTATGAAAATTGGAATCTAGCAATAATTTGACATTCCGGATCTAACAAAAGTGGTTTCGTCGGAAATGGAGGTTGTTTGAAAAATGTCTATTTTTAAGGGCTTTATATTATTTAAAAATATATACAATTATATATAAATTCCATAACGACTATTTTGAATTTTAAACTTGGCATGACTTTCAATTCATAAAATGAAATTTATATTTTTCACATCCATTAGAAAGATATTGTTAAACAGATTCAAATGTTTCTTGTTTCGTCCAATTCTGATTTAAAATGAATTCTATACATTCAATTGAAATTTAAAATCGAATTTTCAAACTAACACGCCATTTCAAACGCTATTTATAATTAAAATAAATTCATACGTTTTAACTTCGATTAAAATAAATTTTAAATTGTTATTATTTAAAATAATTCATTTTAAATATTTAACATCCATTTAATTAGCTAAAATAAATTTTTTAAATTGGTTCTGAATAACCAGGTTGTTAAAATCTCCCCCACTTAAAATCTTTTCTTCCTTGAAAAGGAACTGAGCTGAAAGTTATTTAACTAACCAACTCAACTTTTATTCGGACTTTCATTCTTCAACTTTTCAGTTTCTAAGGATTTTCAAATTTCTTAAAAATTTGGCTAACACCCTAAAGTTTCAAAAAATTTCGCCATAACCTCCTTTGTACTGGGGGACCTTTAAAGCCGCAACTTGTCTCACATGGCCCTCAACAATGCAAAAGAAAAATAAAAAGCCAGTCGGCTCATAAAATCATCAAAACCCAAGAAATACAATAAACAAGTACTTATTTGTCAGGCATACAGTTTTATTCCTCTTCTTAGCTTCCATGCTATGACCTGTTCATTATATATACATGTACATATATGCAATTTCAATAAATTTTCAGTTCAGTTCAATATTTGATCCAATTTGGCTAAATTTACCATTCATTCACATATTGTTTGAATTAATTATCATTCCAGTATTTTTATTAGTTAAACTAATAATCAAACATCACAACCAACAATCAATTAGTTGAATAGCTTTTCAAATATATAATTTTCTATATATACATAAAAATCATATTTTTAGTGCTAAATTACAACAATAAATTATAGCTAAGTTTTAGTTCTCACACCTGTCAATTGGAAATATATAGATATCCTGCTTTTGAAACTCGAAAATAACACTGATGATAGCGCGTCATCATCAAAATCGTCTCCGGGCGACTAGAGTGTGATTCTATATCTATTCAGTATATGTAACGACCCAGGGGATTTTCGACCTTGGTAATCGACATAAACTCAATGTCGACTATCCAAGATTCGGAAACACCGGATAGTTAATAGAAAGAAGTTAAAGGGTGAGGATAGATAAGATAGAAAACTAGAATAGAAGAAGAAGAAGAGCACAACTACAACAACATCAGAGTAACACAAATCTCACAGCGGAACGAATAAAATATATTATATAACATAACTTTGGAATAAAACAGTATCGGTATACAATACTATTATCAGAGTACAAAACTAACAACATAGCGTAAATAACAATAGCCATATAATCCTGAAGTCTCCTGCTCTAGCTCTCCAAGTATCTGTAAAATCCCGACTACTTGACTGCCCATACAAAATTTGACACCCAAGAGTTTAGGGAAAACAAACAAATAAACTCTGGGTCAGTCATGTGACTGGTGTGAGTAAACTCCAACAATTTGTTTAACTTTTAAAATTCTTTTAAAATAAAGGAAAATTGTAAGACCGATCCATACATAAACACGGGTGGTTTTTATCTTACAACTACTCAAAATATTCTTTATATCACATCTCTTCTGATATCATAATAATGTCTAAATCAAGTAAATAACAATCTAGTAGAATGCTTTCATCTCACGTTATGTATATTATATATACAATCAAAAACCACGGACTCTTATTGGGTAATGGATTTCAAACTATGACAAGGTATGGAACTACCTTCCGATCTGTGTACTCTAGAAGCGATACACTGGAGTTCAACAAGAACATCTTGTAACTCGGCCATACATGACTGGCCATTCATTTCTCTTGAATGTTCCAAATATATTATCACCTTACGGTTGGTATACAAACATAACCATTTCCGGGAGATACAGAATTGAAAGAAGTAACAAATATGAATATTCTATAGATGGTGACAATATACCCTAATTGGGTGCGACCCACTTAGCCATGCTGCTTACCTGGTTTCTGTCATTTCTCGGTTGATGAGGCTTAAGGTCATAACGTACTATTATATAGATCACATCTATATTTACTTTGAATGCCACATCGTCATATCCGTCAAATCACAAATTGATTTTCCCAAAAATACCATGGGTATAAGCTAAGAGAAACTAATTCCTCCGCTACCAACGTAAATACGTTTGAAATAATCAACTTACGCGATCCACCGGATATACTCTGTCAGACACTCGTCCACTCAAGTTGTCCTCGGACTGGACAATCCAAAGGAATTATTCTGTAAATCCATCATAGGCAATTTCTACCTAGGTTAGCCAGAATAAACTTTGCACAAACTCTGCCTTCAATTGTCTTCGATATATCTGATTCGTAACGGTAATTCCCATACAGAGTAGTTTTCAGATAATAAATCTGATCCCGGTCTCCCCGTATTAACAACGGAAATGGTCAAAACTTTGATAGTCGGTTATTTAACTATCAAAGGAAAACATGTGTACAAACAACGGTCGTATTCCCAAATGGAAATCTTACCGATCAATCATCATTTCATTACCCAATTTCCCATTTATCATTTCCATATATTCATAAATTCCTTATTTTCTAAAATTAAAAAATATACGTTATTAACTTTGGAAAACGTTTCCATTTCTAATTCACGCATCAATATCTTCCCACCTCTATCACACTACACCAAACAAGCCATTTTGTAACATTTTCGCGGGCCCAATTAGTAACGGTTATAATTGTTACGATTTAATAACGTTTATTACCGTTATATTAAGTTATAATAGTTATTACCGTGACAATGGTCCAGAATTTTGCACGCAAGGGATGGTATGGTCATTTTACGTCTCACTCACGTTTCTAAACCTTCCGTTCCTTTTCGTTAATGCCATAACACTTACATCCCAAAATTTTCAAAGCCGTCGCCTACCTAGGTTTACTTCCTCCAACATTTCTAACCCTAGCTAGGTTCATCTCGATCGCCTGCCGCTTTTTGATCGACCTCGTTTCTTTCCCTGCCGACGCCGATCCATTCAACTATTAAGGTATTTTTTTATGTTGTCGCTTAATTATCTGTCAATCTGAGTTTAATCTCAGATTGGGTTCAATCCGCGTTTTGATCGACCTTGTTTATTTTAGTAACACTCATAGACCATCTGTTATAACGTCGACTGAATTTAATCTCAGATTGGGTTTTTTGTTAATAAAGTACTGTAGTGGTAAAATATGATAGCTGGTTATGGAGTAGTTAAACAGAGGTAATCTCAGATTCATGTTTACAGCTTCTGTAGTTAATCTCAGATTCATGTTTACAGCTTCTGTAGGTACATTAATATATATTATTATGATACGTTAATATGTTTTTTTATAAACGAACTGCTATAGTTAAACAGAGGTAGTGAAGACATATAAGTGAGTAGATTGGTTGATAAAGTAATGCGCATTTTGACCTGCCCCACATCTTTATATTAAGAAGGTTGTCGGCTTACATGTGATCCTAATATTGATCGTGACTCGTTATTTACATGGAGTTTAGAAAGACTTTACAAAAGCGTCGTAGAATTGGTTTAAGTACATTTAAAGACAAACTAGGGCAGCATGTGAAGACGTACTTTTTTTTTGATTGCTTGAAAACTTCGACGTGAAACAAATTTCTACCATCAGAGTGTTTATGATTCATTGAGTCTTTTCACAAGGATCTTTTGCAAAATATTTGATGTAAAATCTTTTGTGCTTTGGAAGAAGTTCGAAAATGGGTTGTATTTATTTGGTAGCAAATGTTCATTACTTTTAGAGGAAGAGCTCAAATATATATCTAATTGTGTATAAATTAGTTATCTAATTGATTATATATTTAATTTGTCGATAAAAAAACATTGGCAAAGCAGAAGCTATAATTATTATTTTTATGGAACAATTGTGAAACCCAAACTAGAAATTGTTGGTTGATCAACGTTGTTTAGATATGATAAAATTATTTGCTGAGTTTCTTATTACTGTGTATGAATTTACTATATGCCACTTGTCATTAATCTCCATTTTAAAGGGCATCCACCATTCTACTTGTTATCTTTAAGAGATGTAAGCTACACCGTCTTTTTGCATTTTTTCCTTATATTTGCAAATCAAAAATTTGTAATCATGCTAATGCAATAAAATTAACAGAATGTCAGGTAGTTCATCGAGACACAAAGAAAACACAGAAGATGTCCCTCCGCCTCCTCCAAATAAAAAGTACTTTATAAATGTTGAAATGGATGGTGCTAAAGGGAAAGATGAAAAGAAGTGGAGCTCCTGATGTGGTGTTTTGATCTGTGGGTACATTCCAATCGGTTATGATGATTGGAGAAACGTAGATGTCTTTTATAAAGATGCTTTATGGAAAGCAATACTGGTATCTTACTTCTCATTTAAATTTAATAAATCATAGACAGTTATCTTTGTATGACTACCATATTATTATGTGCAAATCTATACATCTTTGTATGACTACCATATTCAAGTGTCCTTGGTTCATTCAGCAGTCCATTTGTACATCTTTTATCTAATTTGAACTAGGGTGCTAATAGCCACTTTACCATATAACAATGTTGGATTTATGTCATTGAATTGAAATAATTCTTTAAAAGGATTATGACGCAGTATTCAAGTTTCAGTTTTAGAAATATGCGTCTATGCCGACTATGTTTGGAAAATATTCTACATCTTCCATCATTATTTCAATTCTATATATATAAAAGAAACCTTTGCTTTTCCTGTTCTAGATATAAACGGATAAAACCGAAACCTTTGCTTTTCAGTTTTAGAAATATGCGTCAATGCCGACTATGGTTGGTTGACGAGCACAACGATGAGTCGCCTCTAGGCAAAATATAAGCTTATCCAGTATCGAAACCGCTAACACATATAGTGCCTTCTTTGTACAAATTGCTATTTAGGAGTGTT
The DNA here is from genome assembly GCA_030737875.1 of Allium sativum. Taxonomy (NCBI): domain Eukaryota; kingdom Viridiplantae; phylum Streptophyta; class Magnoliopsida; order Asparagales; family Amaryllidaceae; genus Allium; species Allium sativum. The sequence goes on from CM060921.1 coordinate 748,292,641, forward strand.
GTTCGAAAATTAGTCGCTCCATGTTCTTTTTTCTTTGTTCTTTCAGCCAGAAAAGAATAATGAAATTTAATATTTTGTACCTTAGATAAAATTTCACACTCTATTCATGAATATAGAATATCCGAATGTGTAAGATATTAGATATAACCTACAAACACGATCGATGTATTTCTGACTGTAGTATCGGTAGTTTGATTTGGTTCTTTCATGTTATGATATAATCAGGTAATGATTCTTGGTAAAAACTTTTACCAAAAGGTGCTGAATTAGAAGTTCATCCGCATATATGTACCATTACAGGATTGTAAAGCAACCTGTATACAATTTAAAAGCATTTAACACTGACTTTAATTGAGGCATTGGAAGCTTTCTCATGTGAACGTTTGGTGTGTATGTATTACAGAACAATTCTTATTTGATTTCTTTTATCATTTTTTTGGCTTGTATTTATAAACAGTATGTACTTACATGTCAAAATCTTCTTCTACCGCTACAGGTTACGTTTATTTTATATACTGATTTTAAGCTTTTTTACTTAATTTTTCGATTATTTCTTCTTGTTCCCCGTCGTAGCGAAAGTCAGGAGGAAGCATAAGTTAAATCCCAATGTTTCCCCACATAGAGCAAGTAAATCTGAGTAGTTGTTTTTATTTTTGTTAAAATGGTATTTTCGGGAGCACTCCATGGTGTTAGCTATGTCAACACAGAATCGTTCGTCGACATTATTATTCGATACACTCTATCTCCATATTGCAATTTTGCCTGTATTTTACCGCCCTTGGAGAGTTCAAAATGATTTAGAAATTTTACCTTATTTAAGATGGCTTATACTGCAATATACCTTATTTGAAATTTGCACTTTCAAATATTTGGTTTGTCAGGCAGTGTTGACTACACATTTCCTGAAGTTATAATTTATTCATGGAAGGAATGTGAACATTGATTGGACAAAAGCATTATCCAGTTTTTAGGTTCTGTGTACTCAGATGTAAATTATAAAAATAATGAAATGACTTTAAGGAAGAGGAAGAACATTACCTTAGTATAAGTGATTTTTAATTTTGGAGATGTTTATGTGTATCCTTTTGTCAATTTTTTTGTTTGATGCTTCCGTGAAGCAGCAAATACTCCATGCAAATTATTATACTATGATTTGTTGATTTAAGAAGCGAAACCATTGTTATCAAACATCTTATGGTTTAAATCCCATTTCAAATCAAATCTTTACCTTTCCGATTCGATACACATTCAGATTTAAACCTGATGACTGATAAAGCCGCAGTTGAGAACAATACAAGATTTAAGGTTTCGATTAAGATATCGAGATTCTGATTATTATTTTGGTTTTAGCAGAAAGAAAACAAAACCAAAACTTTTAGTTCATTATTTTTTAACCAAATTTAAACCGAATTGAAACCCAATTCAGTAAATCGCTAACTCTGGTTTCAAATTTCATAGAATAGAATTATTTAAAAATTATTTTGAGTTTCAAATAAATGATATTAGGAAACATACAAAAGCAAGTATGCACGTACACATGTATATGAGCTAAGATTGATATCCCTCTTTATTTAGCATCGTCTTGTAGCCCCTAATATTAGCCACAAGTTCCTATTTAAACACTTGTTCAAGATACTTGTTTCGGCTGTTAAGTCTAAATTATACCTAATAAGCTTGTCGTCTGGATTTTTATTTGTATAAAAGATAAGAAAGAATTACATATATTATTCCAAAATTATATATTACATGCACTAAGAAATCAAAAACAGAACAAAAAATACAATGACATCGCTTACACAAGTAAAACGGTAATCCGCTATTTTTTAGAAAAAATAAATAAACACAATTGTAAATCTATGTTATATTGATGAATTTTAAAACATACACATACTAGCCTACTTTTAGTTCAGTATAACATTTTATACTTTAAATGAAAAAGCCAAATGGTCGTAAATTGATTATCGATAGAAATAATTTTTTTATTCTATAAATAATATAAGTTCAAAATAGATCGAACTGAAACTAAACCGGAACTGAAGCTAAACTAAAATAATATAAGTTTTCTAAATTAAAACTCAATCAGTCGATTAGCCTTCTCTTCGCGCTTTTTCATTAGCAGTAGCCAGCCTCTGTATTGCATTTATCAACCAGTCGATTAGCCTTCTCTTTCACTATATTCGTCCAACTATGTAATTGGAGGCTGGACTTGGTTGAATCTGATACCATGTTATATGTTTCATTCCGTCCAGTAAGGTTAGTAACTTAGTGCTGCTGTTGCAGTGACATATGTGGTTTGGTTTTTACATGTTTTGGCATTCTTGAATCCTGGCGTAGAGGTACTATTTTCCATGCTATGATTTTTTTGTAGAGAAATAAATTTTTTTGTTTTATATGTACTTATGATTTATCTAACATTGAACATTTCTGCTGTACTATCACATTTATCAATTATAATTCTAGGGCTCGAATTTTAAAACATTTTTTATGGGTAGCCAGCTTAATTTTCTTAATATACGTTTCATCAACCAGCGTAAATTAGACCATTCCCAAAAAGAAAGAAGAAACCAAAAAAAAGGGGTTCTTACTTTGACTGATTACACATGGTTTCCAGATTCTGCTGTAAGCAGTTGTATATTCCTTGCACCTCAAGTTACATAGAATAATTAAGAAACATTTGCCTCTTTCTTAGTTTATACTTTATACAGTCAGGTAAACACGTGGAAATACTGCTGGCTTTATTCACACTCCTTGATAAACCATTTGTAGACTGGTAAACTTATAATACGTTTTAGACTGTTTTTACTTCATATTTGTGTTTTTTTTCATAGTATATTTTGCTTGCAGTATGCACTATAATTGTGTCCTTGTAGTTTGCTGTTTATTGTAGTATGCATGGTTCATACCAGCATAAATTTAGTGAATATTTGTTGGCATGACGGATGCTAATTTTGGATGCAAACAAGAATCAAGTGGGCTAAGCATTCTATCATAACTCCTTCTAGAGTAAATGTACTTGATATGCATGAGTAATTCACAAATAAGAAGCAAACTCAGCTTGTTACGCACAAATAACATACTGTTCCCATGGATGGGACCTATATTTGGAGAATGATTCATTTTTTAAATATAGGCAAATACAGAATAAGTCATTAGTTTCCAAAGAGCATTTTATGGAAGCATGGCCTGGAAAGCAGGTGCCGTTGCTTTGTGCTTGGCAAAATTATGATGTCGATAACTATTTAGACTTTGGATGCTTTACACTTTTCTTAAGACAGCTATATACCTTGGATGTCACATATCAAATAGGCTACCCATATTTTTCATTGTATCTTAGTGTTATTGGAATAATTCAAGTAATATATCGACAGTTGATTTAATTACACTTATGTTTTTCGTGCAGAATATTTGGTGATATTTACAAATCAATATTCTCACTCTAGAAACTGGTTTCGGTTTTATTCGTTTCCCTTGGTTTCTATTTTATGTTATTCGTTTTACAAATCTATTTGGTTTTTTCCAGCAAGTATAAATCATACATTGGGCAGAAAACCGTACAGAAGGCTATATGATGAATTGGTATGTAGTTCAGATTTCATAAGTAAATTTTATGATAAATTATAATGTATGAATTTATTTGTATATTTTATTAGAAAAGCGATAATCCGGAAAGTGAACCTACACGAACTCTTGTTTGGAAAATAGCACATACAAGCAAAAAAACTGGGGAAGTACTTCCATGTGCCGCTGAAAAATATGTAAGTAATCCGATTATTTTATTTTATTATCAGTTAAGAATATAGGCGTAATTAAATTTGCACTAGGATTTAAAAGTTTTAACAAGTAATCCCATTGGCTTGTATGTGACCGGCTTCTAATAAACTGAGTGCCATGATCAGCTTCTAATAAGCTCGGATATGGCTCAGTTAAAACTGAGTGCAATGGCTCAGTTATAACAGAGCACTGAGGCTCAGTGATAACCGAGCCGCGGCGCTCAGTTTTAACTGAGCCATTATGGCTTAGTTAAAACTGAGCCAAAATGGCTAGTTATAACTGAGCCATTTTGGCTCGTTATAACTGAGCCATTTTGGCTCGTTATAACTGAGCCATTTGAGCCATATTGGCTCAGTTATAACTGAGCAACATGGCTCAGTTAAAACAGAGCGATTTATTTTGGCTCAGTTATAATGGAGCCATTTATTTTGGATCAGTTAAAACTGAGCCATTTTTTATGGCTCGGTTAAAACTAAGCCAAAACGGCTTGTTATGACTGAGCCATTTCAGCTCGTTATAACTGAGCCATACTGGCTCAGTTGTAACTGAGCAAATGGCTCAGTTGTAACTGAGCCATTTATTTTGGCTTAGTTAAAACTGAGCCAAAACGGATTAGTTAAAACTGAGGCATTTTGGCTCGTTTTAACTGAGTCATTTTAATGTGCTTGGGCGTGATCTCGATCCTAGAGTTGGTAAATAAGTTCATAAATTCAAGAAATAAGATTGATATGTCTAAATATTAGTGGATCAATTCTAATGTATGGGTACCATGGGGAGTTAAGTAGGAGAATACCACTGTTTGTAGATCCATTGTTAATTATGTTTTCTTATCACCTCCTCGCTAATGGCTACTCGCTAGCTAGCTAGCTGCTAGCCCCTGTACTTTGCATCCATATACATGTGTATTATATATTCGACGTTCTTGGCTTACCGACACGCATTTTGCGGTAGTTTGGAGAATAAACGTTAAACTAACATCTAAGCATGAGTTATTATGATGTATAAACACCTTTCATTGGTCTCTCTCACACACACATACACATTAGCTAAAATCTAGGTATAGTTAGGAGTGGATGGCAGCTTATTAGAATGGATCCAAAAGTTCATGGCATCTCTAGTAATTAGTAACTTCATGACATCCTTTTATATTAGGTAAAAAGAGCAACGACTGAGCTCATTTTTGTGAAGATCTGAGTCCAAGCTCTATAAGTATTAATGGTCCATGCATGTGCATAAATTTGATGGTGTCAGGTTTGCATTTGTTATCGTTTTGATATTCTATTCATTCAAAAGCTCTAAAGTACAGACTGCATCTGCCAAGTACTTTAAGTAACAGCATCACCAACTACCAATGTTGCATTTACTGTTCCGCACACCGCAGTCACTGTTCCATCAGTTTCGAAGTATCTTATCCTATGATTATTTGTACATGAGATGTATGTATGCCATGAATTTCATGTAGTGGCCAAGAATTTGCTGTGAATATTTTTCTTATAACATGTTTTAGGTATAACTCAGTTCATGTTTATTCTCAGCTAAGCATTCATGAGGTGGTGCATGCATTCATTATTACCTGTAGTTTTCGTATATTAGGATGCCATACTTAACCTGAATGAAAGTTGCCATCATGAACGTCCTCCCAATTCTAAAAAATTGCACTGCCATGATTAAGGCTGCAAGTCTACATTTAAACATGATTAAGGCTTGCGTGCCAGTTATACGTGTCACCGGTTATTTTATGCTTGTTTCTGACTATGAAATATTTCATGTCTTGGCTCATATTATTATATTTGTTGAACATCATAGGCTTTGGTTGAAGCAGCGGAAGCAAGACAAAAATTAGAAGGTGGTGGTGGAACTCAAGGTCTAGATAATTTTGAGAAAGATCCCATTGCTGAAGTTTTTGGGGATGATAAAAGAAGAAGCTATTGTCGTGCTATCAGTTCAACGTGCAATGTAAAGCAAGTAAAACTAGCACAAGCCTCAAAAACAATTACCGCGTCAAAAGAGAATGCAACTAAGCAACAATTAGCTAATTTGCAGAACAACCAAAATCAAATGCATGAAGACATCAAATCAATGAACTCAGCATTAGCTTACTTGCAACAATCTATGAGGCTTCTAATCAATCAACATGGGGATGGGGGGAATACCACACCACGAGAAGAAGTTGCTTCTGATGAAGGTAATAACAATCTACATACTACTTCTAATGATGCCATTGGATCATCCACGAGAGATAAATAGTCAGTAGTGTTATTGTCGTCAGCATTAAAGGAGGTAGCGAAGGGATATGTAGGAGTGCAAAAAGTTTGTCATCATAGAACCATACTTGAAGGAGAGAAAACCATATGGGTGGAGGAAGTTCTGGATCCGGATGCGTTAATTTTTGACGCACCCCAAAATGATATGTATACACTATTCGATCTTGTCGATGGTGGATTTGTAATTTGGTCCGTTAATCGTTTGCGTTTTGTGTAATGGTTGTATGTTAAATTACGATACTTAGATGTTGTTTGACATTTGTTATGGATGATGAATGGTATTATGGTTGTATGTTAAATTGCGATGTTGGTTGAAATGGAATTTGCTTTAGGATATAAATTGTGATATGTTATATTTGCTTTGAGATATTGTTATATTATATGTTTTATATTCTCATTGGTGATGCTTTATGAAATTACCTATTGCAGTTTTGGTATGATATTATCGTTTGTAATAGTTATAACTGTTAGTAAATTATTGTATGGAAGAGTTAGCTTTATACACTAACAGTAATAACTGTTACATGTTTCATATTTATAACATTAATTACTGTTATAAAAATAAATCTTATCACGGTTATAATTGTTATAAAATTTTCTGTACTAACGGTAATAAGTGTTACAAATAGATTATGCTGTAAGAGTAATAACCGTTATAAGATGAACGACTTATAACGGTTATAACCGTTACAATATTCGTGACAACAGATTGTCACGTATGTTGTAGTAACGGTTATAACTGTTACAAACTTAATTACTAACAGTAATAACCGTTATAAAAACGCTTTTCTGTTGTTGTGTTAGTCTCTAACTGTAAACTAGTAAGAGAACAACTTCCCAAGTATAAAGCCTGAAGGCCGAAACCAACATCAGATCGATACCCAGAAAGACATTCAACTTAACTAATTTCCAGTCAGTTTCTAATTTCAGTAATTTCATTTAAATTCCTAATTCAAACCCCAAATTCCTTTATAATATTTTATTTGCAAAATATTTACTTTAATCTAATTTTTCACATAAAATGTGAATAATATTTCTTTATAAAATCAAAACAGTTTGATTTCGTATTTAAAAACAATATCTCAAACCCAAATTATATTTATATTGTTATTTGTAGAATTATTCATACAAATCTTATTTCATTTCCAACATTTATAATCTCATTGCAAATTTCCTTTATAATACTACGTTCACATTCCATTTCAATTATCGGTGATAAAACCAATTTTACTTCTCTATATAGTTTCAAAATTATATATTCAATTTATCAAATGAAAATATTTCCTTAATTTATAAACCTTGTTTATAAATTATTCTCCTCAATTTATCGGTTAAATATTTACTTTAAATCAACATCATGTTACACATGTGTGCGAAGCATGGGTCTAAACCTTCCTAGTGTAAAATTCACTTTTTATAAAATTCTCTTCATTTTCCAAATATTTCCTTTTATAATTCTATTTACTTTCCAAATAAATATCCCTTTTATAATTATATTTATTTCGTATAAATATTTCATTTTCAAAATACACTCCGATCCCTTCTTACATTCCAGTATTTCTTATGGTATTTAAAATACCAATTAAATAGACCAGTGTCATCATAATCAATCACAGGTTTTATATCACATCAATATCACAATATATGAAAACAAACAGTAATATAAATATTGAGGAATCCAGTTGGATCACTCCAACCTATTTCCCTGCATCCACAGATGTTAAACAATATAAATAACATAAATTTCATTTCAATATGAAATATTCTGATAAACAGAATCAATATTTAATCAATGATTTATGTATATAATTATATTTATATTTTAAACCAATTAATTAGCAGTTCGTCCAAACAATCATCACATAAAAATCAACCATCATTTATTAATTCTAAAAATACGTTATAAAAATATAACTGTGTAGAGTTAGTGAAATTTACTCACATTGGTCGGTTATCATTAAACAACGATAAGCGATCGTCGATTTGATTTAGATCTGGCAATTTATTTCTCTATAAATTGTAACGAGCTCTAATTCACTCCCAGTTAGTTCCATTAGGTAGCCCTCGTCCATATGATCCCAAGGGTCCTATTTTGTGGAATTTGGATAACGTATGAGCATGGTATAATATTTACCAGTATAATACTTATTTTAAATATATAATTTATGTAAGTTAAATATTTCCAGGCCTTACCTATTTTAATACGGTCTTACTCCAAAATATTAATCCAGATCGCGTCAACATCTTCTCCAAGGCCCCTATATACAACGCGGCCCCCCATCGTGGTTTGAACCGTGAAACAAAATGTCTCATTTCCCGATCACGTTGAAATATTCTTTCCTCCATGCTTATTTTTATATTTTACTTTAATTTTTCTTTTCTTCTTCTTTAAATTTATGCGGGCCTTGCATATAATCGGCCCACCTCCTATATAATCTACTCAGACTCGTCTCCCAATAGTACCCATCTTCTCCCATATGACTTGAGATCACAAACTCCAGGAAATGTAGATCAAAACTGTGGATACTACCCCCATCCCCAACGTATGAAATTTAAAACCGTCCATACTGTCTTTAATAACTCTAGCAGCACCTCACTCCATTCAAAAACGCGACAACAGGGGTTCTCATGCCATACGGTTTTTCATCTGTCACATACATCCTCCTATTCACATAACGAGATGCTCCAGTTTGTGTATTCTCACCGCAACAAATCCGAACAGTACACACACCCCAAACTAGCTCCAACTCCACGTGTTGATCCACACTTCCCTCTCTAACAGCTCACACACACTTGGATTCCATCCTTACTCCTTCCTCCCATTCCACTCACATCTTCTTCACCGTCTTGATAATAATGGACAAGCTTCAGTTCTCCACTTTAAACGCACACAGTGGAACTCCCATACGTGCCAACCCCCCTCGTATGCTTCTCTCTTCCGCCATATAAAACTTGCGAGCTTCTCAAGGCCCATGCAACAAAACCGTTTACCCATTCTAACCTCACTATTGAACTTCCAAACTCACGCAATGGCCTATGCACCCAATATCATGCATATAGAAATGAACAGGTCCAAATGGGTGAATCTATACTCAAGTATTTTCGGATTTTTATTTGTTGGAATGATTGGGTTCAACTAAATTTTTGAAGTCAATATAATGGCTCAGCTATCTTCTTTTCTGAAGGATAAATTTTTGAGGCCAGCGTGCTTTATTTATAGAGGAAAGGAAGCTTAATACTTAAGGCATGACAGTATAGGGTAGTCGTTAGGTTTAGTCATAAGATAGTTAAATATTCGAAGTTTAGGCTGTCGCATTAGGTTTGCAGATACATCGGTATTGAGTAGCCAAGTACCCACTAGGTGATTTATATACATTAAAAACTAGGATACTTAAAGAAAAAGAAAAGCTAGAATACTTAATGATGAAGAAAAGGATATACAACATTCACGTGGAAAAGGGTAGATAAAACCAAACAACTTACCGCTCGCAACTATTTTTTTTATCTATATATATATATATATAGGTTCCCTACTTCATAACATTTCATTTGTTATAAACTGTTAACGACAGAAAAAAATACCGTTAAGACGAGTAAGGTGCCACGATTCCAAAAATATAATAATATAAGCCGGTTAGCTTATTCTATGAAATTTCAAATGTGCTGATATAGGGTGTAAAATGCTCTAAAGTAAAAAGTGCTTATTTTCCAAAATAAAAATCATAGAAAAATTCTAAAATTTTAATTTTAACTACATCTAAAAGGATTTGTCCAAATTCGAAATCGTTATTTAATTAAAATTAAATATTCGTTATGGCTTATAAACGATTCCATAACGACTATTTGAAAATTTGATTTGGACATAACTTACAATCTATAAAGTGAAATCTCCATTTTTCTCTTCCATTAGAAAAATATACTTCATCAACTTCGAAGTTTCTTGTTTCACAGAAATCCGACTTAAAACGGATTCTGTATATTCATTTAAAGTTCGAATCGCCACATTACGAACTGCCGCGCCATTTCGAGCTCGATTATAATTATAATATAATTTCTATGTTCAAACGACATTTATAAATAAATTTGTTATTATAATTCAACTCTAAACTGGATTAAATATTTTGAAATAATCCAATACACACAATATTGTTATCTCAGCTATTTTTGATTATATCAGAAGTTAAATATATTATTTAATTATATATATTAATTAAATATACAAAAAATTTAAATTCAAGCCATTTTAAATTACCAAACCATTATTTAAATAATTAAATTAATTAATTATTCAACCGTAAAAATACGTTTCGTTACATTCTTCCCCCTTAAAATAATTTCGTCCTCGAAATTGCTAAGGTAGAAAACAAACCATGTTGACTAAGTTTAAAATTATTTATTTACTTCTTTAACTTCAATTTCCACTGAACCAAATCATTTTCAATTAAAATATTAATTTATTTCTATTAACGAAAATTTTCAAAAATTATTGACAATTTTCTAACACCTTATATTTTCGAAAAATTTCGCCAGCACTTCCTTTGTATGCCTCAATCGGTACTAATACAACTAGCATTTCTTGGTCTTCTCCAATCAAAAAGAAAATGAAACAACCAAGCAGCTTGCCAAACAGGCTCATAAAAATCTCATACCTAATTAGAATATAAACTTATACCTTTTTGTCGGGTATATCATTCCATCTTTCATATCTGCTACTAATTCAACATATACAAATGTTATCCCAATCAAACTCAAATCACTTTTATCTCCAACACAACCATTTTCTTATCTAAACCAAATTCAATTTCAGAGTCAAGTTTCATTCTTGATTCCAAACTCACAATTCGCTAATCTGGTTCCATTTCAAATTCCTATATATCTCCCAATTCAATTACTTAACCAAGTTAAGCTACATTCCACAAAATTTACTAACTAATCAATTCTTCTAATTAGTTATCTTTATCTAAGAACATTAATCCAATTTTCATTTGAAGAATCAAACCATTTACTCACCTGAGTCCAATTATATTTCAACATCCAATTTTACTCGATATTTTCTATTTCAATTCAATTTCCATTTAATGGGGTTTAACTCAATTTCAATTTGCTTTCACAAATTTCTATTTAATTTGTTTTTAATTCAACAGCCTCTTCCTGGGACTATTAAACAGTTTACCATATCAAAAATTAAACTTTCCTTTTCAGGATCCAAAACAACTCGTTTTGCTAAAACAATTCAAAATCAATCTTTGGTAGTAATCCGTCACTTAGAACTCGAAAATGAACGTTGATGATGTGGCCAGCATCATTAGAGTTATTTCCCAGCGATCGAAGTGAGTTCCATACTATACATTTTGAAACTCATATTTAAACACTTCCATTTTGAAATCTATTTCAAAATATCATTCACAACGCTTGTAAAATAATTTAAAATCTCCTAGGATTTTAAAATTCTCATATATTAAATCCAAGTCCATTTACAACCACCTTTTTGAATTCCCAGAGTTGAAATTTCAATTCTGATTTAAATTCAAATTTAATTCATTTATAACACTTATCTGTATCTTGATTGATTATTTACATAACCATTTCACTTTTTATAATCTTACTCGGTTATAATAACAACCAATATATCCAACAGATTATAATAATTCCAATATAGATCTTTCATACCAAAATATAATTTGGGTAAAATTATTTCGTTTGCCCTCTTTTCAAAAGATACTGTGTCGGTTCATCGTGTTCGAGTGTTTAGAAACTCCTACCGATGCAGTGGATCAAACTGATCGACCGGAACTCATAAACAACTCAACCAATAAATCTCTACAATATAAAATAATATCTATAAAATGTACAAATATGTTCTCTCGTATATATATACTCAAACTCAATCTAGGGTATTACTAACCTCATCACTACTGAGTCACGCCACAGAGACAAGGTAATTACTTAACCTTCAGCTCTGATACCACTGTAACAACCCAGGGGATTTACGACCTTGGTAATCGCATAAACTCAATGTCGACTATCCAAACATCGGATAGTTAATAGAAAGAAGTTAGAGGGTGAGAATAGATAAGATAAAAAATTAGAATAGAAGAAAAAGAACACAACTACAACAACATTAGAGTAACACGAATCTCACAGCGGAACGAATAAAATATATTATATAACATAACTTTGGAATAAAATAGTATTGATATACAATACTATTATCAGAGTACAACACTTACAACACAGCGTAAATAACAATAGCTATATAATCCTGAAGCCTCCTGCTCCAGCTCTCCAAGTATCTGTAAAATCCCGACGACTTGATTGCCCGTACCAAATTTGGTACCTAAGAGTTTAGGGAAAACAAACTATGGGTTAGTCATGTGACTGGTGTGAGTAAACTCCAACCATTTGTTTAACTTTTAAATTTTCTTTTAAAAGAAAGGAAAATCGTAAGACCGATCCACACATAAACACAGATGGTTTTTACCTTACGACTACTCAAAATATTCTTTATATCACAACTCTTCTGATATTATAATAATGTCTAAATCCAGTAAATAACAATCTAGTAGAATGCTTTCATCTCATGTTCTACATATATAATATACAATCAAAAACCGCAGACTCTTTTTGGGCAATGGATTTCCAAATGTGACAAGGTATAGAACCACCTTCCGATCGGTCTTTACTAAAAGCGATACACTAGAGTTCGACAAGAACATCTTGTAACTCGGCAACACATGACCGACCATTCATTTCGCTTGAATGTTCCGAACATATTATAACCTTACGGTTGGTATACCAACATAACCATTCCCGAGAGACACCGAATTGAAAGAAGTAACAAATATGAATATTCTCTATATGGTGACAATATACCCTAATTGGGTGCGACCCACTTAGCCATGTTGCCTTCCCGATTTCTGCCATTTCTCGGTTGATGAGGCTTGAGGTCGTAACGTACTATTATACAGATCACATCTATATTTACTTTGAATGCCACATCGTCATACCTGTCAAATCATAAATTGATTTTCCCATAAATACCACGGGTATAAGCTAAGGGAAACGAATTCCGCTGCTACCAATGTAAATAAGTCTGAAACAACAAACTTACACGATCCACCAGATATACTCTGTCAGACACTCGTCCACTCAAGTTATCCTGGGACTGGACAATCCAAAGGAGTTATTCTGTAAATCCATCTTAGGCAATTTCTACCGTAGGATCACCAGAATAAACCTTGCATAAACTCCGTCTTCAATTGCCTTCGATATATTTGATTCGAAATGATAATGCGCATACGGAGTGGTTTTCAAATAATAAATCTGATCCCGGTCTCTCCGTATTGACAACGGAAATAGTCAAAACTTTGATAGTCGATTATCTAACTATCAAAGGAAAACATGTGTACATACAACAGTCGTATTCCCAAATGGAAATCTTACCGATCAATCATCATTTCATTTCCTAATTTCCCATTTATCATTTCCATATATTCATAAATTCCTTATTTTCTAAAATTAGAAAATATATGTTCTTAACTTTGGAAAACGTTTCCATTTTCTAAAATTATCGATCACATCATCAAACATATATATATATATATATATTTCCTTATTTTCTATATTAAGAAAATATATGTTATTAACTCTGGAAAACATTCCCATTGCATATTTACATATCACCATTCTTCCACATCTATCAGACTCTAACTGTAAAGTTGTAAGAGAACAATTCCTAAGTATAAACCCCGAAGGCCGAAACCAACATCAGATCGATACTCAAAAAGTCGTTCAACTCAACTAATTTCCAGTCAGTTTCTAATTGTGCTTAACTGTATTTCTTTAACTCCATTTGATTAACTTCTTATTAACACGATCATTTTAAATCTGCAAATCATTTGCTTTTAAATCATCGTTCACTTTAAAACGTATGTCTCCCAGGATTTTATTTATAAAATTCCTTTTCGTTTGTAATATTCTATTTTAAGTTCGTTTCATTATCGAATTCTATATGTATCGATAGATCGATTTCTAGTTTATCAAATCTCCTTAAAAATATTCTAACTCCTTAAATTTCCGGAAAAAATCGCCATAACCTCCTTTGTACGGGGAGCATCGGGAAAATCCCCAAACTGCCACATAGGCCCTCTCCAATCAAAAAGAAAAAAGAAAAGCCAAGCTGCTAGCCGATACGGCGCATAAATCTCATATACGAATTAAATACATACTTTTTTGTCGGGCATTATATTTATACTCTTCTAACACTTCATTCCAAACCTGTCTCATGTATATCCGTCATTTCTAATTCATTTCAACTTACTACACTTGTTTTAACTCAACTCGTTAATTAATTCTTCGCCTACTTCACTTGTATATTTGAACATGACATGTTCAAATATATTTTCAACCTTCTTATAAACTAATTGAATTCCATTTCGCTTACATTTCATAAATTCAAATTCCATTTTCAATTCTATTTGAATTCTATATTCAAACTCCATTTTCAATTCTATTTGAATTCTATATTCAAATTCTATATTTGAATTCATATTTGAATTTTCTATATCCCAACTCCATTCAATATCTATAAACAAATTCCAATTAAATTTCTATATTCAAATTCTAAATTTGAATTCCCATTATTTAAATTCCATTTGAATTTAAAATATCCATATTATCCAATTTATGGTTTTTCACCTTTCTTTGTAAACATCGCCTTATATTACTTATTTATATATATATTGACATAAGTCTCGACTTCAACTTCATTTGAAATAAATATTTTACTTTGGAAAAATAAATTTCCCCTTTCAAATTCACACTTATATTTATATTTCCTGAATTTATCAAATGATAATTCATTTCACCTCCTTTATAAACTTTGTTTATAAACGAACTACTTGTTTTAAATATTCAAAACAAGTTAATATTTTTATTCTATTCGAATTTCAAATTTTATTTAGAAAAAAATAGAATTT
The DNA here is from genome assembly GCA_030737875.1 of Allium sativum. NCBI lineage: Eukaryota > Viridiplantae > Streptophyta > Magnoliopsida > Asparagales > Amaryllidaceae > Allium > Allium sativum. Next base: position 748,307,654 of record CM060921.1, read on the forward strand.
CCCTTTAAAATCTCAAATATCCTTTCCATGATATTTTATAAATCAACCCCTAGGCTCAGTGATATTTAAACACCAAACAACCAATTATTTATTTCAAGTTTTCCTACACATCATATATGACAGTATATATGCAAACAAATAAACAAATAGATAATATATTTTTGAGGAATCCAGTCGGATTCCTCCAACCCGTTTTCCTGCATCCACAGACATTAGTCAACATAGTAATACCCATCCTGCTTCGAGGCAGGATATCGCGGTATGAAGGTCATCCACTAATATATAAATTTGTGGGGCGCATAGGGAAATCATCCGCTATGAAACAGCGGGCATCCGCTAATAATACTGCGGGAACAATCCAATCATCAACCCAATATATTTATATTAGTCAACCCAAATAACTATATATATTTAAACATGTCACAGTAATATTTTAACGCTACCAAAAAAACAACAGCAATTATTTTTAACGAATAAAAATAATTCTAAAAGAGGTGAGTGAGATTTACACACATCGATTTCATTTTCTGATCCATTCTGATCCCAAATTCATTCCAAGCTTATGAAATCCGTAGCTATGGATTACTCGACTGATGCTACTCGATTAAATCTTGTATGAATTTAACATTCTTTAGTTAATATGAATTTATATAAATATATATGTGCATTTAAAATTTTGATACCATTTTAATTAATCATTACTTGTTAAATTCAAATGACGACTAAATTTACCTTATGCCCGCTGTTTACACTCCTTCCCTAATATTGCTTCGAATCCTGGTATTGTACCACCTCCCTATGTCAAACTCAGCACCATCCATCTCGTTTTCCCATCACCAATCATCACTAACCACCGAAACTTGCTGCTTCTACTATCCATATCTACCCCAATCCTTCTTATTTGCTTAAGTGAACTCCAATTGTCCATTAAAATGCCAGTTAATCATTTCATTCCAACATAACAGATCGCACTCCAATTTCTAGTGCCAAATTCCCAAATACCAGTCCAACAATTACCAAACCGAACCACCAAATTTGAGCTCCAGTCCCTCCATCGTTTGACTCAACAACCCCCTCTTTCACACAACTCGGTAAGACCTCCCCCTTATTTGCTCCTTCTTTCCGAGCTTCAGCTCTCCATTACTGAACACGCAACATGATGCTCCCATCGTCATCACAACTTCACGCCCAATCCCTGACAGTACATTGCCATCCAAACAAAAGTCCATTTTCTTCGCTGCCCAGGCCCCCCTTCCAAACTGACAGCGCCTTTTTCGTCACCAGTATCCCAAAATCCCCTTCCATCCTATCGACTCCACATTATACTCGAACACCACAGTAACACATCTCGAACCCTCACATGTCGATCTCCACTTCACGCTCAACCCAGTAACAGATTTCGAACCCCCAAATACCACCACAAACTAACTCACGTACCCCCCTAAATCCTTATTCCTGAAATCGAGTTGAACCCTAGCTCGAATCCTTCCCATCGCACCTCACTCTGACCAGTGCGAAGGACACTCAACTTGCCTCACTTATCGCGAACCCTAGAATGTCGCTCGAACCCTCGAGCTCTCAAAACTATCGTGTATTGATGAAGGAAGTCTTCTGCCGTTAGATTTCGATTTTTGAATGAGAATGGGTTGGTTCGAATTAGAGACATCGGCCATTTTAGTTTTAACAGAAGGGAGAATTAAAGAGGAGGGTAGCTGCGATTTTAAATAGGAAAGGGGTGTAGTTTTTCGTTGAACAACAAGGCCACTTAGTTTGGAGGTAGAGGACTCAACTTGTTTTGTTAATGTCCACAAACAAAGAAAAGAATTAAAGCTATTTTTATTTTATTTATAATTGTTTAAACCTGTATCCTTAAATTTAAATTACTTCGTGATACCTAACTCCTTTCTGAACCCATCAACATACGTTTTTAGGGTTATACCACTATTCCGGACACACTGGGATAGGTCACGAAGTCCAATTCGATCATCTGTAGAAGATATTAATTTAAATTGATTTAAATTAAATTAAAAACAATTTATTTTTCAAAAATAAATTAATATTATTATCTATATATTCTAATAGAATATATATTCATCATCTTAAATATTTTAACTTGGAATTCAATTCAATTCAATTCCGTATCACGATAATTTAAATTAAAGAATTGATTATTGAATCGATATCCCAATGAAAAATTCCATTTATATTGTAAATTCAATATTTAAACAAAAATAAATATTTAAAGTTACTCGACAAAAATCTGGGTCGTTACATTCTTCCCCCCTTAAAAGAATTTCGTCCCCGAAATTACTAAGGTAGGAAAAATGCTACGAGCCCATTAACTCTTTCAAATTCACTTATGTTGAAACTCTACAATTTATATTTCAACAAATTTTAATTCCCATAAACTTTGGTTTCCATTAATTAAATCTGAACGATTTATTTTAAGTATATTCATATCTAATTCATATTCCATACATAGGCATTCAATTTAATTCAAATTGATTCTAAATCAATTTATTCACTTTTGATTCATTTAACCTGTTTAAGTTAAATTTAATTCCAGAATTTAAATTCCTGGGTTTCTATTTCAAATCCCTTTCGAAATCACATAACTATATACATATCTTTATAATCTTTTCAAATTCAATTTTTGAATTTTCCAACTTCCTAGGATTTGAATTCTTAATTCTGATTTTAATTCAATTTTAATTCATCTCATTTGTATATTTAATTCACATACAAATTCTATTTTGGTTATATATAACCATTCCAATTTTTATAATCTAATTTGATTATAATATTAACATCCAACACATCCACATATTATAATAATTTCAGAAAATTATTCCTTCTATATCAAAATATAGTTTTGGGTAAAGTTATTTCATTTACCCACTTTAAAACAATATTATGTCGACTTGTTCTGTTCAAGGGTTTAGAAATACCTATCGATACAGTTGTACTTCCCGTATCGACCCGAATTCATAAACCACTCGTCAAACCAATTAACACCAACTAACAAATACGCGCTCTCGTATACATACACTCAACTCATTCTAGGGTACTACTGACCCTATCTCTAATGAGCACATGACACACAAGCCTAGGTATTCGCTCGACCTAAGCTCTGATACCAACTGTAATGGCCCGCAAATCCGTACTATCTGAGTTGACTAAATACACCACACGTCCAACCCAAATTGCACAGAAATACGAATCATTAATAGAAAGAAGTTAGAGGATGAGAATAGATAAGATAGTAGATAAGATAGAAACTTAGAATAGAAGAAGAAGAACAGAAACACAACACAAAATCTCACATCGCAGCGGAATAAAATATAATATATAACATCTTTCGAAATACAAAATTTGACTGTATATATACAAAACATTATCATCAGAGTACAACACTTACAATACAGCGGAAATAACACTAGATAACTAACGTTGAAGGCTCCTGCTCTGTAAACCCCGTATTTTCTATGCTCATAAGAGTAACAAATCAGGGAATAATTAAATTATAACAGAATAATTAAGGGAAACAGGCAATGCCGTTGCGTTTGTCTCGAAATTCTGCATGGAATAGAGTCCAAGTTCGCATAAATCGGACTCCGTATGAAGAAGATATGGCCTTCAGAAGTTTCAGCCCGAAATTCAAAACAGACAGACCCAGGTCGACACTAGGGTCGACCTGGGGGTCAACCTACCTACACAGGTCGACACTAAGGTCGACCTGGGTATACAGGTCGACACTAGGGTCGACCTCCCCTCTGTTTTCCAGATCTGCAGACAGATCCATTTTTCTGCACTTGGACGCCTTTCTGACCAGATTCGTGACCGCTATGCTATATAAACACCCCCAAACCTAGCTTTCTCTCCACACAATTTCATTCTGCCTATACTCTTCCTCAATTCTAATTAAAAATAAAAATGGCGTCGCTACTCTACTGGAATCAAAACTAGGATTAATGCATCTTCTTCCAAACTGAATAGAATTAAAAGAGAATCAAGTTAAAGCTTCAAGTTGGACCGTAGGCATTGTGCTTCAAGCGACGTCACTCGAATCATAGCAAATCGCCTTTTCTAAACCGATCACTGTCAGTTCGGTTATTCCTTAGATTTGAACGTGTAATTGGAATTGTGAATGTAATGAATCAAAATATAGAATTATACCAATTTACAAGTAAATTGTCTTTGATCCGTGCTTATGTCAAATCTGACATTATCTATGCCTTTGGATCTGATTCTCGATTGTGGCCTAGAACTTATTGTGGCTAATTGCCAATGACTATGATTACCGACTTTTTCCTAAGACTATGACTATGAAACTGTTGCCCATGAAACTATCACCTATGACTATGATCCATGACAAAGAGACTATTACATATGACTATGACTATGAAACTATTGCCTATGAAGCTATTACCTATGACTATGACTATGACTATGACTATGACTATGACTATGAGACCTTTGTCTAAGACTATGGCCATGAACTGTCGCCTATGAAATTATTGCCTACGACTATGAATCATAACTATGAGACTATTGCCTATGACATTGGTTACGAAATTATTGTGATTAGTCGCCCATGACAATTGTAGTTAATTGCCTATGACTATTCCCATTGTTACAATTAACCGATCATGATGTACCTTGAACTAGCATTATGTTGGACTAAATCACCTATGCCTATTCCCTAGATTATGTGGATCTCATACTTAGTATGTCACTTGTCTAGTCTATTCCTATTCACTGTTATGTACATCAAACCCACTGGAACCATTATGTTTTTATTTGGTTCATTCTTGCATGGCTATTCTTTTATGTCAATTCTCGTTCTTATCCCCTATTCCTTGCTTTGATACTATTAGTATCATTTCATGAGTACTTAGAAACTTGTGGAATCATGTTATACGTACGATTTCGGCGCGGGAATTTGGGCGTAGCTTAATTTAGTTAGTTTGGCATAATAAATAGGCATAGTCTAAATTGGCTATAATAGTGAATGATTTACATGCATATTAGACTTGGGCATAAGTTGATAAATTTAATTGGCCGCAAATGGTGAAATTGGCGTGTAAACCAAGTTTTGGGCATAAACAGTAAACTAGAATATTAAATCTAGTTTTGACATGAACCGTAAATTGGAATATTAATCTAGATTAGGCATGAATTGTAAAAAGGGAATATTAAATCTAAAATTGGTATAAACTACAAGTTGGGCTGATTGATAGGTAAATCAAGTTTTGGGCATAGAATATAAATATGCAAATTTGCATGACAAATAAATATGATCTAGGCTAAATTGATTTACGGAAAATTTTCATAAATAGTAAATATGTAAATTTAGTAAAAGACGAATATGCCTAACCCGAGGTTAGACTGAGATGTGGTGTAAAACTGCGCGGAACCGACCGGCACATCCAGTGACCACAGCAAAACCTGTCTAATGTTGGTGGTTAGTGCATCAAGCCCAGAAAGACCCGAGGTTAGACTGAGTTGTGGTGTAAACCTGCCTGGAACCGACCGGCACATCCAATAACCACAACAATATCTGTCTAATGTGAGTGGTTGGTGCTTTAATTAATTGATTAATTAAGGCTCATGAATAAATCAAGCTAGAAATGGTGAGGTTAAGTAATTAGGGAAACACTTAACCGTAATAACATGTTAACTAGGCAAGTGGGTGAGGTTAAGTAAAATTAGAACACTTAACCGTTACAATATGTTAATTAGACAATTGGGTGAGGTTAAGTAAATTTAGAACACTTAACCATTGTAACATGTTAATTAAGCGGATGATAGGGTTAAGTTAACTAAAGTAACACTTAACCAAAATATATAATGATATGTGGTGGGGTTAAGTAATACAAGAGGAAAACACTTAACCAATATAACACGAATTGAGGTAGGGTCAAGTCAACACCAGAAGGAAACAATTAACCATCATGACGTGACGGGTGGATGGGTTAAGTTAACTTGAATTGATTAATGACACTTTACTAGTATAACTTGATGAGCTAATGGGGTTAAGTTAAATGAGGAATACTTAACCAATATAACCTGATGAATGAACATGGTTAAGTTAATAGATCACACTTAAACAATCCAACAAGATAACCGAGAAAGGTTAAATTAATAAGAACCACTTAACCAACACGACTTGACGAGTAGGAGGTTAAGTACATATCGGGTTGGTGGGTAATATTAGTAAATATAGGCCCACAGAACTTAACCATTAAATAAACATGCTTGAATCGGTGGGAAGGCTAAATACACATCGGGTAGGTGGGTAATATTAGTAAATATAGGCCCATAAACTTAACCAGTAGGAAACCATAGTAACGGGGACCGATTTCAGCAGTAACCCACATAGATGTATCATGGTACCCTGAAACTAGGCATGGTGGGGCACGATTACTGGGCTGATTTTAAGCTGTCAAAGATAACGGCAGGGGGTACGTCAGTGTAGGTTCCAACGGTTTACGGGCATGCACGTATTCCGGAGTGGGAAAAAGCAGGCACTGGGTACCAGTAGCTATACACTGTGCATCTTGAATCGTGTCAGGTCGCTATCATAAGGCTTGATACACCTTATGGTGGGGCCAGGACAGAGTATCTACACGCAAGAGAGGGTCGACTGACACAGACACATGGAAAATTAATACACGTAGGTAGCATAATCCCTAGTTGGACCTAGGTCGCGTAAACCCTGAATCCGAGAAGCGTTCAATAGGTAGCATACACCCTAGTGGCCCTGGGTAGCGTAAACCCTGGTTTAATCTAGTAAGCACTCAACAGTAAACCCTAGATTAGATCTAGGTAATAAACGGAATCCCCATAATAGATGTACACCTGAAGGCAACCGCAAATACGGGGATTGGGATCACGTTATCATATGATCATAGATTACTAGTTTGGACCCCAGTTAGGTAGTGCAGAGATATAGAAATCAGTATAAACAGGGTAGTTGTGAAGCAGAAAAGGAGTAGAAGCGCATTCATTTTATCGTATCGGTACATTCAGTTTATCTTGTCATATCCCATGCTTATCCCATATTATCTTGTTATTATGGTTTAGTCTTATATTTAGTTTATTCATGTCATGACCCTTTTCCTCGTTTAAATACTAAGAATCACTGGACTTACCAGACTTTATGTCTGATCTAGTTTGCTTTCGCCTCTTTTCTTACGTTTCCCCTCCAGGTAGTCAGGGAGGGAATAACTCAGGTTTGTTTGGACCATTACTCTTTCCAAGCTTGAAGACTCTTTTGACGTGTTGCCTTGGATTCTCTCTTCTACTGCTATGGCTGCCTCATGCTTTATTTGGGGAAATCTTTTTATGCTTCTCTATTTTTGTAAACAAGACGGGATACTTTGGTATTGTAAAACAGTCTTTGTACAACCAGTTTATTAATAAAATAAAGTTTTATTTATTTGCCTCTGCTTTAATTGTCTGTCTTGTAATTTATCTACATCTTTTACCTATAATGCCCCACCGAAATTAAGGCATTCCCTTTGTGAGTGACCTTAACCGAGGTGGGGTGTTACACTTGTTATCATAACTAAAGGTTACCGGATCAGATAAAAAGATTTGAAAAATTATTTTCAAATGATTTTAAAAGAAGTATTTTCAAAAGAAAAGTTTTATTTTAAAGGCATATTCCCCAAAGTCGTATGCACTATCTTTTGACCCTCTTCTTGAATCCTTGTCTCCTTCTTTCTTGAGTCTCTGGGGCTCCTGGCTCTCTAGGAGGTAACCTCATCGCGGCATGGTTCCGTAGACATGATGAGACTACGACACTTGTCAAAGGGCAAATAAGTGCCTAACTTCCATCTATAGCCGCTGTAGTTTCACCTACGGCTAATTTTCTTTCGAGCTTTGTAGGATTCTCCGTGCGATGGAAGCAGCTTTCGAGAGACAAGTCAACAAGTTACAGAAGGATGGCAAGGTTGAGAATGAGGGGGTTTGGCTACGGAGCACAACACTAGGATGAAGAACCCATGGATATGGACTTGGCTCACAAAGGAGGGGAGGAAAAGAAATAGTAAAACATAAGACAAGAGGAAGTATCCTTACTAGGGTATAACGGGTCATATAATTGAGGACAAGGGCAAGAACAAGGGACAGGATTTTCCAGAAAGTGAGTGTATGTTCTCACCGCCGGCATACCTGAGATAGAGGCAGTAAGATTTCGATTGAAAGAGTTTTTCCTTTTTGATTATTCTATTAGTACTCCTTCTGATTTTAGCGATTCACATCCGTATATATCTGCTTCCATAGTTGAGTCTCTATACCCTAGATATTGTGTAGTAGAGGATCCCATTATAGTCTCAAATCCAATTGCTAGTTCGGCCCATCAGCCTTTGACTTGTGAGGATTTGAGAATAGCTATATTTATGCTTATGTTTTTGGGCTATGGGTTGATTCTAAGCATTGATTGGTTAGCTAGTATAGTTAGATTTTCGACTTGCCTCGAGAATACCCTTGAGATTTCGTACGATCCATAGGATCAGTTTGTCTTAGCTACCTAGAATCACTTTACTTATCTATCGACGATTTTCGATCCATTAGAGTAGTCCATAAGTACACAAGATGTTTTGATTAGGGTAGGGGTTTTCCCCCTAAAACTCGAGACAGACTCCCGCATATATTTAGTTGACAATGCAAAGTCGTTATGCGATTAATGATAATTCTGGAGCGAGATTGGCGAGGATAGCTAGAGTCGGTAAAGTGCTCAATTGTTTGGTTGTTTTGCTAGTATCATCTCACATAGATCGTCCAAATTCGAAGGAGGTATCCTTGGGTGCTTGTCTGATATTGGTTTAGGCCTTTGGGGCTTGTACTTGAGGAATGTCGAGTTCGACTAGGATGGTTTGCGTGAGAAATAAATGGTTGGGGATGGCACCCTAAGTTAGACTGACCTTAAGAGAGGTAATAAGCACATAGTAACCATTAGCTTTGGACCCTTAGACTTGCAGCATGATGGATAAGCTAAGTAGAGGAGAGATGTCTAATCATCTTAGGATATACACTCGATGTCATGGTTAATATCTGTTTATCTTGGAAAGACAGTTCGACTACATTGGATACCCTCTAGCATAGTAAGTGATCGAGGGCCTATCTTTACTAGTAGGTTTTGGAAATGGAGGTCAAGAAGCTTCGCAACCATGAAGTTAAATTAGATAAGGCACAGTGGAGTGAAGCTCAAGAGGATGCGACTTAGAAGACTGAAGACTAGATACGCGCATCTTACCCTTTTTAAGGGTATATCCTTAATTCCTCTTTTTCTGTAAAAATCTATTTGCATGTTAGTCTTTAGCTTTTAAGTATATCCTCTCGGTCCTATCCTCGATCCTTAGGTAGAAGCTAATGGATGTAAACATGTGTTTGAGACATGTTATGTTTGGTGATGCAAGTGGTTGCAAGTGTTTGCTAGTGGTTGCTCGTGGATGCATATACACACATTAGGCACTAGATCGGCTCAGTCACTTTCATGTTTGCATATGCATATATGTATTTGTAGATGGATTAAAACTTGATGTGTTATCATATGGATGTTGCATATGGATGAATGAACATGCACGCATATAGTACTTACATGATTAGGGATAATTGCATACATGATGGACTCATGGCACTGACATAATTCACATTAAGGAGGTCAACAGAATCAGTAGACCGCCTGATTTTACATTAGATAAGGACATGTACACACACTATGCATAGAATCATGAAAGCATTAGAAGTTTTCTAAGGACAATGGATGCTTATGGGTGATGGTTGAGTAGATGGATGATTGGATGGTAGGACACATTCTTCTTAACTTGAAGATTTCGGGGACGAAATCCTTTTAGGGGGGAGAATGTAACACCCCATATTTTCTGTGCTCATAACAGTAACAAATCAGGGAATAATTAAATAGTAACAGAATAATTAAGGGAAACAAGCTATGCCATTGGGTTCATCTCGAATTTCTGCTTGGAATAGAGTCCAAGTTCGCGTAAATCGGACTACGTATGAAGAAGATATGGCGTTCGGAAGTTTCAGCTTGAAATTCAAAACAGATAGACCCAGGTCGACACTAGGGTCGACCTGGGGGTCAACCTACCTACACAGGTCGACACTATGGTCGACCTGGGTATACAGGTCGACACTAGGGTCGACCCTAGGGTCGACCTCCCCACAGTTTTCCAGATCTGCAGACAAATCCATTTTTCTGCACCTGGACGCCTTTCTGACCAGATTCGTGACCCCTATGTTATTTAAACACCCCCAAACCTAGCTTTCTCTCCACACAATTTCATTCTGCCTATACTCTGCCTCAATTCTAATTAAAAATAAAAATGGCATCGCTACTGTGTTGGAATCAAAACTAGGATTAATGCATCTTCTTCCAAACTGAATAGAATTAAAAGAGAATCAAGTTAAAGCTTCAAGTTGGACCTTAGGCATTTTGCTTCAAGCGACGTCACTCGAATCATAGCAAGTCGCCTTTTCTAAACCGATCACTGTAATTTCGGTTATTCCTTAGATTTGATCGTGTAATTAGAATTGTGAATGTAATGAATCAAAATATAGAACTATACCAATTTACAAGTAAATTGCCTTTGATCCGTGCTTATGTCAAATCTGACATTATCTATGCCTTTGGATCTGATTCTCGATTGTGGCCTAGAACTTATTGTGGCTGATTGCCAATGACTATGATTATCGGACTTTTGCCTAAGACTATGACTATGAAACTGTTGCCCATGAAACTATCGCCTATGACTATGATCCATGATAAAGAGACTATTACATATGACTATGACTATGAAACTATTGCCTATGAAGCTATTGCCTATGACTATGACTATGAGACCTTTGTCTAAGACTATGGCCATGAACTGTCGCCTATGAAATTATTTCCTACGACTATGAATCATAACTATGAGACTATTGCCTATGACATTGGTTAAGAAATTATTGTGAATAGTCGCCCAAGACTGTTGTGGTTAATTGCCTATGACTATTGTAGTTAGTTGATTATGACTATTCCCATTGTTACAATTAACCGATCATGATGTACCTTGAACTGGCATTATGTTGGACCAAATCACCTATGCCTATTCCCTTGATTATGTGGATCTCATATTTAGTATGTCACTTGTCTAGTTTATTCTTATTCACTGTTATGTACATCAAACCCATTGGAATCATTATGTTTGTATTTGGTTCATTCTTGCATGGCTATTCTTTTATGTCAATTCTCGTGCTTATCCCCTATTTCTTGCTTTGATACTATTAGTATCATTTCATGAGTACTTAGAAACTTGTGGAATCATGTTATACGTACGATCTCGGCGCGGGAATCTGGGCGTAGCTTAATTTAGTTAGTTTGGCATAATAAATAGGCATAGTCTAAATTGGCTCTAATAGTGAATGATTTACATGCATATTAGACTTGGGCATAAGTTGATAAATTTAATTGGCCGCAAAGGGTGAAATTGGCGTCTAAACCAAGTTTTGGACATAAACGGTAAACTAGAATATTAAATCTACTTTTGATACGAACCGTAAATTGGAATATTAATCTAGATTAGGCATGAATTGTAAGAGGGGAATATTAAATCTAAAATTGGTATAAACTGCAAGTTGGGCTGATTGATAGTAAATCAAGTTTTGGACATAGATTATAAATATACAAATTTGCATGACAAATAAATATGATCTAGGCTAAATTGATTTACGGAAAATTTGCATAAATAGTAAATATGTAAATTTAGCAAAAGACGAATATGCCTAACCCAAGGTTAGACTGAGTTGTGGTGTAAAACTGCCCGAAACCGACCGGCACATCCAGTGACCACAACAATACCTGTCTAATGTGGGTGGTTAGTGCATCAAGCCCAGAAAGACCCGAGGTTAAACTGAGTTGTGGTGTAAACCTGCACGGAACCGACCGGCACATCCAGTAACCACAACAATATCTGTCTAATGTGATTGGTTGGTGCTTTAATTAATTATTTAAGGCTCATGAATAAATCAAGCTATAAATGGTGAGGCTAAGTAAATAGGGAAACACTTAACTGTAATAACATGTTAACTAGGCAAGTGGGTGAGGTTAAATAAAATTAGAACACTTAACCGTTACAACATGTTAATTAGACAAGTGGGTGTGGTTAAGTAAATTTAGAACACTTAACCGTTGTAACATGTTAATTAAGCAGATGATAGGGTTAAGTTAACTAAAGTAACACTTAACCAAAATATATAATGATATGTGGTGGGGTTAAGTAATACAAGAGGAAAACACTTAACCAATATAACACGAATTGAGGTAGGGTCAAGTCAACACCAGAAGGAAACACTTAACCAACATGACGTGACGGGTGGATGGGTTAAGTTAACTTGAATTGATTAATGACACTTGACCAGTATAACTTGATGAGCTAATGGGGTTAAGATAAATGGGGAATACTTAACCAATATAACCTGATGAATGAACAGAGTTAAGTTAATAGATCACAGTTAACCAATCCAACAAGATAAGCGAGAAAGGTTAAGTTAATAAAAACCACTTAACCAACACGACTTGACGAGTAGGAGGTTTAGTACATATCAGGTTGGTGGGTAATATTAGTAAATATAGGCCCACAGAACTTAACCATTAACTAAACATGCTTGAATCAGTGGGAAGGTTAAATACACATCGGGTAGGTGGGTAATATTAGTAAATATAGGCCCATAAACTTAACCAGCAGGAAACCTTAGTAATGGCGACCCATTTCAGCAGTAACCCACATAGATGTATCATGGTACCCTGAAACTAGGCAGGATGGGGCACGATTACTGGGATGATTATAAGCGGTCAAAGATATCGGCAGAGGGCACGTCAGTGTAGGTTCCGACGGTTTACGGTCGTGCACGTATTCCGGAGTGGGAAAAAGCAGGCACTGGGTACCAGTAGCTATACACTGTACATCTTGAATCATGTCGGGTCGCTATCATAAGGCTTGATACACCTTATGGTAGGGCCAGCACAGAGTATCTACACGCAAGAGAGGGCCGACTTACATAGACACATGGAAAATTAATACACGTAGGTAGCATAATCCCTAGTTGGACTTAGGTCACATAAACCCTGAATCCGAGAAGCGTTCAATAGGTAGCATAAACCCCAGTGGCCCTGGGTAGCGTAAACCCTGGTTGAATCTAGTAAGCACTAGATAGTAAACCCTAGATTAGATCTGGGTAATAAACGAAATCCCCATAATAGATGTACACCTGAAGGCAACCGCAAATACGGGGATTAGGATCACGTTATCATATGATCATAGATTACTATTTTAGACACCAGTTAGGTAGTGCAGAGATATAGAAATCAGTATAAACAGGGTAGTTGCGAAGCAGAGAAGGAGTAGAAGCGCATTCAGTTTATCATGCCATATCCCATGCTTATCCCATATTATCTTGTTACTATGGTTTAGTCTTATATTTAGCTTATTTATGTCATGACCCTTTTCCTCGTTTAAATACTATGAATCACTGGACTTACCAGACTTTATGTCCGACCTAGTTTGCTTTCGCCTCTTTTCTTCCGTTCCCCCCCCCCCCCAAGGTAGTCAGGGAGGGAATAGCTCAGGTTTGTTTGGATTATTACTCTTTCCAAGCTTGAAGACTCTTTTGACGTGTTGCCTTGGACTCTCTCTTCTACTGCTATGGCTGGCTCATACTTTATTTGGGGAAATCATTTTGTGCTTCTCTATTTTTGTAAACAAGACGGGATACTTTGATATTGTAAAACAATCTTTGTACAAGTTGTTTATCAATGAAATAAAGTTTTATTTATTTGTCGCTGCTTTAATTGTCTGTCTTGTAATTTATCTGCATCTTTTACCTATAATGCTCCATCGAAATTAAGGCATTCCCTTTGTGAGTGACCTTAACGGAGGTGGGGTGTTACACGCTCCAAGCTCCCCCACATTTCTATAAACGCCTGAACTACTTAACTGCCCGTACAAAATGGGCACCCAAGAGTTTAGGGAAAACAAAACAAAATAAACTCCGGGTCAGTCATGGGACTGGTATGAGTAAACAGTTTAAAACAGCTTGAACAAGTAAACGATATCTCATAAGACCACGCCGTATAATGGAACGATTTTTTCCCTTATGAGAATCCGAAATATCTTTATATCAGAAACCTTTTGATATTATAATAATGCCTATCAACCACAATATAATAATCATCTAGCAGAAACGCTTTCATCTCACGTTCTACATATATAGTATACAATCAAAACCGCAAGCACGTATTGGGTAATGGATTTCCAACTATGACAAGGTATGGAACCACCTGCCGCTGGTGTATCTCTAGAGTAGAATACACCGAGTTCAACAAAAACATCTTGCAACTCAGCCACACATGACCGACCACTCATTTCGCTTGAGTGTATCGAATGTATATCACCAACGGTTGGGATCAGCAATTGTTTCCCGAATGGGACAACATCGAATAGAATAAGGAATTTAATAAATCTCTAGATAGGTGATAATACACCCTAATGGGAGCTGACCACATAGCCATGCTACCTGCCCGATTTTTGTCATTTACCGGTTGTCGAGGCCTGAGGCTACGATTACTTTCCATTCATTGATAACACGATCACTTTGAATGCCACATCATCAGATTCGTTAATCATTAATTTATTTGCACAAATATTCTGGATGTTATGCTAAGGGAATAAATCCGTTGCAACCATATATATTTATACAGACCAACCCATTTGATCATTAGAAATACTTTGTCAGACATTCATCCATTTACGTCCGTTCTGGGATTGAACGAAACCGAAGGCACCATTCAGTACATCCATCCTAAGCAATCTCTACCTAGGACTTATACAACAACCCTTGCACTTTACTCCGTCTTCAATTTTCTTTGGCATATATGATTCGCAATGCTTATGCCAATACGGAGTGGTTCTTTGGATAAGAATCCAACCGGTCTCTCCATATTAACAACATTAAAATGGTCAAAACTTTATTAGTTGGTGATTTAACTATCAAATGAAAAATGTCTGTGTACACACAACGATCTTATTTCCAAATGGAATTATCAGTCACATCATCAAACATATATATATATATATATTCATATTTCCTTATTTTCTATATTAAGAAAATATATGTTATTAACTCTGGAAAACATTCCCATTGCATATTTACATATCACTATTCTTCCACATCTACCAAACTCTAACTGTAAACTAGTAAGAGAACAATTCCAAAGTATAAACCCCGAAGGCCGAAACTAACATCAGATCGATACTCAAAAAGTCGTTCAACTCAACTAATTTCCAGTCAGTTTCTAATTCTGCTTAACTCTATTTCTTCAACTCCATTTGATTAACTTCTTATTAACACGAGCATTTTAAATATGCAAATCATTTGCTTTTAAATCATCGTTCACTTTAAAACGTATATCTCCCAGGATTTTATTTATAAAATTCCTTTTCGTTTATAATATTCTATTTTAAGTTCTTTTCATTATCGAATTCTATATATATATCGATAGATCGATTTCTAGTTTATCAAATCTCCTTAAAAATATTCTAACTCCTTAAATTTCCGGAAAAATTCGCCATAACCCCCTTTGTAGGGGAGCATCGGGAAAATCCCCTAACTGCCACACAGGCGCTCTCCAATCAAAAAGAAAAAGGAAAAGCCAAGCGGCTAGCCGATATGGCGCATAAATCTCATATACGGATTAAATACATACCTTTTTGTCGGGCATTATATTTATACTCTTCTAACACTTCATTCCAAACTTGTCTCATGTATATCCATCATTTCTAATTCATTTCAACTTACTACACTTGTTTTAACTCAACTCATTAATTAATTCTTTGCCTACTTCACTTGTATATTTGAACATGACATGTTCAAATATATTTTCAACCTTCTTATAAACTAATTGAATTCCATTTCACTTACATTTCATATATTCAAATTCCATTTTCAGTTCTATTTGAATTCTATATTCAAACTCCATTTTCAATTCTATTTGAATTCTATATTTGAATTTTCTATAACCCAACTCCATTCAATATCTATAAACAAATTCCATTTAAATTTCTATATTCAAATTCTAAATTTGAATTCCGTTCATTTAAATTCCATTTGAATTTAAAATATCCATATCATCCAATTAATGGTTTTTCACCTTTCTTTGTAAAAATCGCCTTATATTACTTGTTTATATATATTAACACAAGTCTCGACTTCAACTTCATTTGAAATAAATATTTTACTTTGGAAAAATAAATTTGCCTTTTCAAATTCACACTTATATTTATATTTCCAGAATTTATCAAATGATAATTCATTTCACCTCCTTTATAAACTTTGTTTATAAACGAACTACTTGTTTTAAATATTCAAAACAAGTTAATATTTTTATTCTATTCGAATTTCAAATTCTATTTAGAAAAAAAATAGAATTTCCCTTTAAAATCTCAAATATCCTTTCCATGATATTTTATAAATCAACCCCTAGGCTCAGTGATATTTAAACACCAAACAACCAATTATTTATTTCAAGTTTTCCTACACATCATATATGACAGTGTATATGCAAACAAATAAACAAATAGATAATATATTTTTGAGGAATCTAGTCGGATTCCTCCAACCCGTTTTCCTGCATCCACAGACGTTAGTCAACATAGTAATACCCATCTTGCTTCGAGGCAGGATATCGCGGTATGAAGGTCATCCACTAATATATAAATTTGTGGGGCGCATAGGGAAATCATCCGCTATGAAACAGCGGGCATCCGCTAATAATACTGCGGGAACAATCCAATCATCAACCCAATATATATATATATATATATATATATATATATATATATATATAATAGTCAACCCTAAATAACTATATATATTTAAACATGTCACAGTAATATTATAACGCAACCAAACAAGCAACAACAATTATTTTTAACGAATAAAAATAATTTTAAAAGAGGTGAGTGAGATTTACTCACATCGATTTCATTTTCTGATCCATTCTGATCCCAAATTCATTCCAAGCTTATGAAATCCATAGCTATGGATTACTCGACTGATGCTACTCGATTAAATATTGTATGAATTTAACATTCTTTAGTTAATATGAATTTATATAAATATATATGTGCATTTAAAATTTTGATACCATTTTAATTAATCATTACTTGTTAAAATTAAATGACGAGTAAATTTACCTTATGCCCGCTGTTTACGCTCCTTCCCTAATATTGCTTCGAATCCTGGTACTGTACCACCTCCCTATGTCAAACTCAGCACCATCCATCTCGTTTTTCCATCACCAATCATCACTAACCACCAAAACTTGCTGATTCTACCATCCATATCTACCCAAATCCTTCTTATTTGCTTAAGTGAACTCCAACTGTCCATTAAAGTGCCAGTTTATCATTCCATTCCAACATAGCAGATCGCACTCCAATTTCTAGTGCCAAATTCCCAAATTCCAGTCCAACAATTACCAAACCGAACCACCAAATTTGAGCTCCAGTCCCTCCATCGTTTGACTCAACAACCCCCTCTTTTACAAAACTCAGTAAGACCACCCCCTTATTTGCTTCTTCTTTCCGAGCTTCAGCTCTCCATTACTGAACACGTGACATGATGCTCCCATCGTCATCACGACTTCACGCCCAATCCCCGACAGTACATCGCCATCCAAACAAAAGTCCATTTTCTTCGCTGTCCAGACCCATCCTTCCTAACTGACAGCCCCTTTTCCGTCACCAGTATCCCAAAATCCCCTTCCATCCTATCGACTCCACGTTATACTCGAACACCACAGTAACACATCTCGAACCCTCACATGTCGGTCTCCACTTCACGCTCAACCCAGTAACTGATTTTGAACCCCCAAATACCACCTCAAACTAACTCGCGTACCCCCTAAATCCTTATTCCTGAAATCGAGTTGAACCCTAGCTCGAATCCTTCCCATCGCACCTCACTTTGACCAGTGCGAAGGACTCTCAACTTGCCTCACTTATCGCGAACCCTAGAATGTCGCTCGAACCCTCGAGCTCTCAAAACTATCGTGTATTGATGATGGAAGTCTCCTGCCATTTGATTTCGATTTTTGAATGAGAAGGGGTTGGTTCGAATTAGAGACATCGGCCATTTTAGTTTTAACAGAAGAGAGAATTAAAGAGGAGGGTAGGTGCGGTTTTAAATAGGAAAGGGGTGTGGTTTTTCTTTGAACAACAAGGCCACTTTGTTTGGAGATAGAGGACTCAACTTGTTTTGTTCATATCCACAAACTAAGAAAAGAATTAATGCTATTTTTATTTTATTTATAATTGTTTAAACCGGTATCCTTAAATTTAAGTTACTTCGCGATACCTAACTCCTTTCTGAACCCATCAACAGATGTTTTTAGGGTTATACCACTATTCCGGACACACTGGGATAGGTCACGAAGTCCAATTCGATCATCTGTAGAAGATATTAATTTAAATTGATTTTAATTAAATTAAAAACAATTAATTTTTCAAAAATAAATTAATATTATTATCTATATATTCTAATAGAATATATATTCATCATCTGAAATATTTTAACTTGGAATTCAATTCAATTCAATTTCGTATCATGATAATTGAAATTAAATAATTGATTATTGAATCGATATCTCTATGAAAAATTTCATTTATATTGTAAATTCAATATTTAAACAAAAATAAATATTTAAAATTACTCGACAAAAATCTGGGTCGTTACATATATATATATATTTAGCAGAGATCAACGAATACAATATAATGGAATACAATATCAGATATACTATCGATTTCCAAGTTCGTTTCGGGTCTGAACGAAACCAAAGGCACCTTATTCCTCGTCCCATATGTCTAATACAGGAGAGAGGTCCCCGATCTCCAAGTACGTCTGGAAGATCACCACTTATTAGCTTGTCTTGGGGTGCCTCCTAATCAAGACTTCAGTAATCATCCAAACGATGCAAAGATCTCCGGTCTTCGACCAACGTCTTCATCATTGATTTATCGTCGTATAAATTATTCAGAATGGGATAAACCCGGTCTTTCCGAATAACTCGCGTATCTTATAAACATGTGATATAAAAACACAACATACGCCTCGTTACAATCCAGAATATTCTTTTATTCAAATATTCTTTTTACAATATAAACCAAATTAAGGTTTTCCAAACTACTCGGGATTAGCGAACCACACCGAAGTAATAATTTATTTTATTTCCCAATCCCCACCTATTCATCCCATAGAGCAAAACTGGTAGCACTCCATTTCTAACACCATGGTGTCATCGGCAAAATTAATTACCATTTCCCGTTCAAATCTAATTAAAGATTTAACTATTGCTTGGAGCAAAACTGGTGATACTCCATTTTCGATTGTTTCCCACACTGGATAATTTAAATTATGACATTCACATTTCAATCTATTAAAGATTCATTAAAACACCAACTTGGTTTTAATATCATAAATCATTATTTTATGATTGTTCAACTTTTAGGAAAATTAATCCTGTTATTAACTGGATTAAAGAACCAATGTCATTTTAAACACAGTTCACGATAAAACAAAAATCACATTCCATTAATTATGGAATCTTCTCAAAAAACAGATCAATAAATAATTGATATCAATTTCCATGTCTGACTAACAATATAAATGGAATAATGGTGAAGCCTTTCAAATTTCATATTTAGTAACAGTCTTCCTCCACAGAAGCTCACTTCAATTATTACGAAATCGAATTCCATTCCATTCCAATTTATTTTATTAAATTGGAAATCTTTACTTTGGAAGATTCCATTAATCTTAATTAAAAAAATTCTAACTTCCAAATCACATTTCACTGCTAATCGGGTTAAAGAACGAATGTCGTTTAAAACATAGTTCAAAATAAACCCAATTCACACTGCATTTTATTCCAATTACTAAATATAACCGGAAACTTTAACCATCTTAATTAAAAGATTTATTCTTTTCGCCATGGGGTTTAAGAACAGTGTTATTGAAGACACCAATCACGACAAACTCAAAATCCAATTTGATATTAAATATAAGGCTCTATATAGAAATTATATCGGCTTATATTTAATATCAAATTCTGAAACCAATACATATCTTATGGGGAATAACGATATATATTTATCTTTCAAATTCCTTCACACTATCTGTATAGTCCCGAAATCCAATATCGAAATATACCGAAGATGATTTATATTCAAATCCATTCCAATTTATACATTGGAAAATTCTAGTGAGATTAAAACCATTTCAAATCCAATTTATTTATTTAAAATCATTGGATTATCATTCTAGCTATTAACTAGTTCATTTTGATAAAAATGTATTTTTATCTTTACAAACATGGAATTTTTCATCCCAATTCTTCCCAAATCATTTATTATGATTTTACATGAATAATTGATACTTTTAATAATTTTATCAAGGCCCGTACAGTCGATTTCCACTAACGGTGTAACGTCCCGCAATTTCAGCGATTAAATAATTAATTAATTTAATCATTTTAATGTTTTGAATTAAATAATTTTGATTATCTAATAAATATAAAATAGAAATTAAATTATTAATGATTGTTTAAGAATAAAAAGACAATATAAAATAAGACAACAGTATAATTTGCAAATAGAATGTCGTTTAAGCCAAGCTAACAAAACGGAGTAAAATACCATGTGCGATGCACACACTTAAATGGTTCATTTATGAAGTGATGTCAATAAACTCAGTCTTCCGTGGAGGTATGTCTTATGTATGATTAGACTTCGTTGTACCTTTAAAGTGTACAATAAAAATACTTTTCGTTGATTTCATACATAGGCACTTATTCCGCCATCTTTATTTTTCACATAACAAAACAAAATCACCGATCCATCCAGGTCCTAATCCTACTTCGTTGAACACATTACATACGAAACCATAAGACAACGTTAAATTAAAGGAACTAACCTTATACAATATATATATATATATATATATATAATATAGTGTTTCCTTCGTGATTAAGTTTTGGGTACAATATTTTATTTCCAATGCCTACTCTGTACGATAAACGCAGGCCTATGTTAAATCCAATCAATGATATTTTATGTAGACCTATATTTACCATACTTTCCTTATCGACTAAGGAATTAAAAGCCTGTAAGTAAAGACATATTTGAGCGTTCTGTTTCTTTCCTGAAATGATAAACTCAGAAATTCATGGCTTCAAGTATACACAAAAATAAAAAAACTAAATTCCCATTCTCTATTGAAAAAAGTGTGATGCGCCCCACTGTTAAGGCATGGAAGGACCGCATAACGTGACTACGGAAGTAGCAGCAAGCTAATCTCAGAAGTGATGGCGTTGTTGTTCTTGAGGTGCGGAGCATGATGGTAGTCACAGTCTGAAGGACAGTGGACTGACGAAGATGGTGGGTATGGTAATACGTGAAGAGTGGTGGTAGCATGCATTGTGTAGGGTTGTGTTTGCTTGTCTTTGCATGTTTGGGCGTCAGCCTATATTTCTAAACAGGGGAGGAGTTATATACACGAAATGGGAGGCGTGCTTGGTCATAGTGAGTTCAAAACTTTTTACAGAAGGTTGCGTTCTTTGTATTTGAGCGAGCATATGCGGTTATGGAAGGAAGGCGCATGGAGTTTTGGTTTTTAAGGAGGTTGCATCATTTTGTACAAATGTTGTGCTTGCGTGTGCAGTGTATACGGAGCAGCGAGATGTTCGAAAAGGGGGTTTGCTGCAGGTTCCTGACGATGGTCGAAGGTGTAAAGTTCTCTAAGAAGAAGAGAACGGTGCCTTGGTTGCTGAGTTTTGTGAAGGAATATGAGAAGTTGGGTGGAAGGAAATATTTGGAAATGGCGTTGGAAACTTGAACTGTGTATGGGGAGGTAGCTAAAGTTCAATGCAATGTTTTATTTGTGTACCTAAGTGCACACGTGAGTTCAAATTGTGGGAAGGAAATGTTGTACAGGGTTGCGAGTTGGCAGCGTGTATATGAAAGAGAATGGGTGCAGTGCACTGGAAGTAATGGCACGCGGATTGACTGACGTGGATGTGAAGGGTGTCCAAGACGAAGTGTTTACAAAGGGAGGCGGTTTGTATTGGCAAAAGAAAAATCATTCGAAAATGTGGTAATTGCTTGAGCAGCGTCTTGAGCTTGCGGATTTAACTTGAAAAGGGGAAGATGAAGTTATGAACAAGTGGGCCGAGTGCGCTTAAATGGGCTGAGGAAGGATGGTTAATCCCAAACAAAATTAAATTAGTCTAATTATATAGTTAGAATGTTCATTAACTTGAAATTATTGTATTTGACTCATACGATATCGAAATTCAGCAAAATAAGATCAATTGGGATCGTATGGACGAAGGCTACATAATGAAGCTGGTTTGGAGCCATTTGGAACTCATTTGAATTTGTGGCATAATTAAATGTCTGATTCAAATTAACCAACGTAAATCGTTATTTAACGATTAACGACCAATGTAAGTAATCTCCCAAACTCTGATTAGTTTATAATTTTATAACATATTTTTAGAATTGATAAAATGTTGGTTGATTGCTGTGTGTTGATTATTTGGTTGAATTGCTGATTTTGTAATGGCCCGAATTTCCATACACTTTGAGTTGACTAATTACACCACACGTCCAACCCAAATTGCACAGAAATATGAATCATTATTAGAAAGAAGTCAGAGGATGAGAAATAGAAAGAAAGAGAAATTAGACTAGAAGGAAACGAAGAACACAAATCTCACAGCGGAACGAGTAAAATATATTAAATAACATAACTTTTGAAATACAAATCAGTAACTGTATATACATACCATCATCAGAGCACAACACTCATTCCTGAAACAGTTATAAACACCTGTTTCTAGATACAACATAGTACACAACGGAAAATATAATAGTCTAAAGCTAACTGACGAGCCTCCTACTTCAACCTCCTCCAAACGAATTTGTAAAATCCCGACTACTTGACTGCCCGTACAAATTTGGGCACACAAGAGTTTAGGTAAAACAAATAAAATAAACTCTGAGTCAGTCGTGGGACTGGTGTGAATAAATCCAACGATTGGTTTAACTTTCAAAAACCTTTCTGAAAGAAATGATCATTGTAAGACCAATCCACACATAAACACGGATGGTTTTTACCTTACGATAACCAAAAATATATTTTTGGTATCAAATCCAGTGATATTATAATAATGTCTAAATCAAATAAATAGAAATCTAGCAGAACGCTTGCATCTCACGCTCCATATATAATATTAAATCAAAAACCGCAGCGCGCTTATTGAAGATTGGATTTCCAACATGACAAGGTATGGAACCACCTTTCGATAGTGTATCTCTAGAGGGGAATACACTGGGTTCAACAAGAACGTTTTGCAACCCGGCCCACACATGGCTGACCACTCATTTAACTTGAATGTATCGAGCATATTATCACCAACGGTTGTGATCAGCAACCGTAACCGAAAGCATACAACAGCGAATAGAATAAGAAGTAAAATGAAATTTCTCTAGATCAGGTGATAATACCCTAATGGGAATGACCCACATGGCCATGCTGCCTGCCGATTTCTGTCATTTCCCGGGTGATGAGGCTTGAGGTCACGATTATCTTTCAGAATATCTTGCCAACATTTACTTTGAATGCCATGCCGTTAGACATTCGTCCATATATGTTGTCCTGAGATTGGACAAACCGATGGCACCATTCGATTAATCCATCTTAGGCAATTTCTAACTAGGATTAACAGAACAACCCTTGCACTTTACTACGTCTTCAATTATTCTCAGCATGACTTGATTCGTAACGCTTATGCTAATACGGAGTGATTTTCAGATATTAAATCTGATCTTGGTCTCCCCATATTGACAACGGAGGTATAAAATAAATCAAAACTTTGATAGTGGGTGATTTAACTATCAAAGGAACATCCATACAACCAATGGTCCTATTTCCAAAAGGAAATTCTACCGATCTAGCATCAAACAACACTGGCCCCTTTTTATATTAATTCCTTATTATATTATCGATTCTAAAATTGATTTTCAATCTTCCATATCCTTTCAAATCTCAATCTCGATTCTTGGAAGACATTTCCTGCGTCATCATTTCTTTCTTTGAGAAGATATCGCTTATTCCAATTTGAAAACATTTCTATATATTCATATATTCTTATTTCTATATTTTAGAAAATATACTTTATTAACATTGGAAAAAAACATTCCCAATTATCATTCCTTACTTCTAGTTATACCAAATCATTTCATTTTCTATACTTAGAAACCGCCTCTGATTTACTTTGGAAAATGTTTCCAAGACCTTTTCATTTAGTTAAACCCATGTTACATAAAAAACATCGTTGCTACACCTCAATTCATTAATTATTCGTTTACTAATCGGATCCCTAACCAGTCTTCACTGTCGAACCTTAACCGTTCCTTAGTTAATTATGAAGTCAATCAAGTTGGGGTATAATTACCTCTCAGACCTTAACTGAACAACATTCTCAACTTTGAAACATTCAAAGCTCACAACTTCAAACAAAACATCACTTACGCGACTCTCGGATTCAATCTAACAATCCACTTCCTTTACGGAAAAACATTGATTATAACGGCAGCATTTTAATTTTTGTTTCCAAATATTTGATTTATAAGACATTTATTATAATGGCAGTGTTAAAATCGCTGTTTAGATTTACAAAACATTTAGCTGCATTAAACAAAGCCTCATGTAAAGTAGCAAACTCGTCTTGCATCTAAGAGACGTGAACTTTTAACTTCTTGTATACTGCCTGAAAGTTCAAATAAATTGCCAAAGTCATGAATTTGATAACTGAATAATAACTCAAACTGACTAAATTGGTCTTACACAAGTGCCAAGTAATAATCACCATAGTTGATCGGTAAAACAGTAAAATTTAATGTAGTTCTAAACTAATAAACAAAATAGACTTAACAAGAATAGTAAAAACAAACTCATATTCTAACGATACACCCTACAATGGAAAAGCAGAAGGCAAAGATCCTAGGCAATATATTTTTGTTCAATTCTACATTCCCACCATTTAGCTTCAAATTAAAAAAAAGAAACAATATAAATAAAGGAGGAGAGAGATGCACCATACACTGCATGCTCATCGTGTTCTTCACAGCTCGTCTCCACCATTCTACATCCTTCAGTCTCAGAGCAATCTAAAAATTTCTTCACCCTTTCTGCCTTAATCTCAGAGTCCCCCACCCTAACATTTTCATACACAAATGGAAAATCCTTCCATTCTTTCCCGATTCAGGCCCAAACATTGGATGTGTGCAAACAATGTCAACATGCACAGCAAAGTTGCCAGGAAACTCCAAAATAATAGTTAATTGGCTTAACTACAAATGAACGCATCAGAGCTTGTCACTTTACCACTCCTTGCATAATCTTCAGTGGTTCCCTTAGTGTTGTTGCATTCTCAACAGCTACATAGCTCTTCGTCATATTCAATTCGTACCACTACATCAGTGTAAATGTTGCCATTGAACGCTATTTTGTAGCTTCATGGTTGGTGCTATTGTTGCTTCACTTTCAATCCAGTCTGCAGCTGCAACATAACTTTATGTTGCATTAGTCTTTGCAAAAGCATCAACCAGTACAACAGTCTCGGCCACTTTATATAGCAATGCATACTATCAGTGCAAAAGTCTCGATCACTAATGCATCTATTCAGATGAATACTACACGTACTGACATATTTAACTAGTTGCTGCAACTGTGCATTCAACGTGAATGGAGCGTTGCTATAGCCTATGATATGCAATTAGAAGACGCCCAAACTGGAAATCTGTTCTCATTGGGACCATGGATACGACTTCATCAAACGATAGCCTCCACACACACACACACACCCCTAATAAATTATGAATTATCAATTATGAAAGTGCCAACAAAGAATTTGAGAACAAAAGATAAATAACGTGGAGCTAAACATAATTTCTACTTTCACCCAAAGTCATGCCAGGAAATATGAAAAAACTGTAAGTCCAGCCGATTTCCAAAATATAGTTCGATTTTGATTCTGTTCGGTTTATCATCAGAAATTTAGATAGATTTGAAAATTGAAAACGATTTCGAAATACAGTTCGGTTTTGATTTGGAAATCGAAATCAACTTTAATTTCGGATTCGAAATCGATTTCAAAATCTAGATCGGAACCCATTTCAAAATCAAAGTCAAGAATTAGTTCTAAATCAATCACTAACAGTAGCAAATTAAACCAGTCAATCAAAAAACATGAATTGATTGATCACCAACAAAAAAAATTAATTTATGAACAATACTTAATCAACGAAGAAAAAGAAGATGCATGACCTTGGGAGGCGAAGGTTTCCACCAGAAACTGACCGAAATTGCCAAAACTAACAACGGCGATTTTGAGATGGGAATTGGATTTTGAAGCTATTTGAGCAGCATCCAAAGTATGGATATTATTGGCCTATGCCCGCAGCGGCGAAGAGATATATGGAGAGGGGAGGAAAGTGAGGGCATGGATGCCACTTTGAAATATGTCGGCGGCGGAGATGGATTTAGGGTTTGAGAAGATTTGTAATTTTGGGATTTTGTGCATAAAAGATTGAGAATATGGGTGTTATTGCAAAAATAATAAAGCGGTCTAGTAAAAACGTAAGCGGGAAAGGGAAGTGGCAAACAAAAATAAAGTGGGAATCCAAACAAAGAAAACGCGATGAATTGGCCTTTTTTGATTGGATGATGGGATAGCGTGTAGATTGGAAGGGCGAACTAGGTTAAATCAGTGGATTGATCACGGATATATGGTTGCGATTTTATTTAGACTGTATCGTGGATTGGTGAGGTAGACTGTGGATTTTGTTTATAATGCTAGTTGATAGAGTCGATTTATGGTTGCCATAATTATGACAAAGTATTTGAAGCAACATGATATATATATATATATATATATATATATGTATGTATGTATGTATGTATATATATATATATAATCAGTTATTACGTATTTACTTTTATTTACTAAATATATTTATGATATTATTATTAAGAATATAATATTAATTCTTAATTATTATATAATTATTAATAATTGATTATTTAATAGTAATAATTGATTAATAACTAATTATTAATTATTATCAAATATTAATTATCAATTAAATGTTAGATATTGTTAACTTTATTTATTAAATTAATGGCAATTATTATTAGTTATTAATTGATTATAATTCTATATTAATAGTGAATATTAAATTTTAATCTTAGTTTTTTTTTACCATGAACTGTTAATTAATTATTAGCTTTTACTACTTGATTATTTATTAGCATTTGTTGAATATTATTAATCAAATATTAGTTAGTTAAGAAAAACAATTTAATAGAATTTAAAAATTATTTATAAAATATTAAGTATCAAATATTGATTATTAATAGTTAATTATTAACCAGGATATGTAAAAGAAATCATCAATTCAAAAAATTTGCTAGAATATACTTTTTTGACACATCAACATACAACTCAGCATTATTTTTAACGAAGTTTTAAAATGATATAACAAAAATGTAGGGGCTAATCGCAAAAAAACTTTCCTTTTGTATATGTGTAGATAATACATTTTACCTGCCTATAATTATTGGTAGATAATCATCCTTTAACAATTTTGTAACACTGACAATATTTACCTACTAATAAATTTACCATTAAATATTGGTAGATAAAAGTTCTCTTTACCTACTCATATTTATTGGTACGTAAAATATTGGTAGGTAAAGGTCAAATTTCTTGTAGTGTTAGTATGTCATCTACCTACATCAAACCGGTATAGTCCGACGTGTGCATCCAACAACCTTTTTCATTACGTTTATCATGTAAATATGCTCCAATTAGAGCGATATATTCCATATCTTCAGAATCTGAATCATCAGCATTTGGAAAATGGACTGGTCATTGAAGGTAAATGTTGAATTTGAAGACAAGAGAAGATAAAACATGATTGCGTAGAGGAGAATTGGAGAAGATCAGGGGTTTATGTAGAGGGGAGGAGAGGAGGGGGCATGGTGCCCAACAACTCCAATTTGAGCCATTGTTCTAGCGGTCCAAAATTGACCGCTATGCGTCAGATGCGTCCTCTTGCAAGAGGTCTGTTTTGGACCGTCGAATGCCCCCTAACTATTTCCTCCACTTTGTTATAATTTCCTATAGATAGGTACATACGAATTCCAGGATTGGTTACAAGGAAGCGTATATCAGATTTGATCATGAGCCGTCATTTTCTTCGTTAGCGTTTCAATTTCGGCTAACATTTTGTTTTGCATATAAGTGAGTAAATGTGGCATCCACGTAGATTGATCCTTCATTCTTGTGGAATATCCAAGAAGAAATACTGTGCCCTTGCCAAACCGTGAATATTGGCAACTGAGTCCAAATAAACAGCATAATCACCAGTAATAGCATGATTCTAATTGTACTCACATCCATTAACATATTTACACGCATGAATTATGACCATGTAAGCAGATAGGTATATAACCGATTTATTTCCTAACAGATTCGCTGTGAGAATCAAAAAGAGGTATATCTTCTCATTTTCATACATGCATTTTATCGAACAAATAAATAGCACTAATTATTTAGTACACTGCTTCGTTATTTCTGTGTGTACACTTTCTCAAAATAGGAAAATGCATAAATAAGTATACCTCAGGAGAGTACTCCTAGCGATGTTGCTTGAGTATGTCTTGTTATTTTTGTAATGATTTTCTCACTTCTTTCCATTGCTTAAAGCCAACTATAACACTTTAATTTGAGGGAACTAAGTTGGGTAATATTCTGCCAAGGCAATGTGATTTTTTGATGAATTTGTTATCAACGCTAATGATAGTTCTGGCTGATCTTTGAATGTGTTAATTAGTGAAGATAATGATATTTGAGATAAGGGATAGAGCATGAGCCATCAAGCCAAAATTGGAAGACGATAAACTGACGTCATCCCCCCTCCCCCCTGGGCGCTAAATTAAAGCAGGATGCTTCGATACAAACAGTTTTTTTGGAACCAATGGACACTTATGGCCGAATAAGAACTCTTAGGTTTTTAACGAGTGTCCGAAAGCGGATAAGTTATAAGGTGAATAAGGGCATCGTTAGTTGCTTCACCCATAGATATCTCAGCTAAATTACTATTACCATTCCATTTTCAATATCAGCGGTAACGGAAATTTTACCCGTCAATTTGAAACATATAATATACTTTATTGCGAGTATTTAGAATTAAATAAGTAATTAAATTTGATTCAATAATCAAGTGAAATAATTCCAAATACGATTCTTTTTTTCTTATTTATGTTTTTTATTAACTAACATTGCATAGTATGACGAAGATGCATTATAATGTATAAAAAATGTCAATGTACGTGTTTTGGTGGACAAATGATAATTTACCATTACTAGTGTAGTGGTCACCAGACTATTGGTACACTCGTCATCGATATACCAGTTGATCGGTAACGGTAAGCAATTTCAATTTACTAATGAAAACGATATGGTAACGGTATCTATGAAATGATAACGCTAGCCATTATCATAACAGCTCTGCTGGTGCTTCAGCTTTGTCCAACGTATTGTTTTGCTTCTTTTTCTTTCTCCTCCTTTTTTCGTTTAAGAAAAGCGTTGCGGAGGCGGAATGATCATACCATCCGTTCAACAATATACCAATATCTTTATTAATGGTTGTCTTGAAAAGTAAACTTCTGATCTGATCATGAAATGCTAAAAATGACCTTATGTATTAACTATTAAAAAACCGAAATCCTAAAAATTGACTCATTTGATCTTTAGAACATAAATTGCAGCCATAGAAACATAACTGTTTAATATATTCAATAATTTTTTAAGCAAACAATCAATTGATTCCCGCACTATCTATGTAAAACTTCATTCAGCTTTTACAAATTCCACCAAACACATTCAAAATTTACTCAACAATCTAAAATGGAAATACTGCTCTAATTATTATCCTTTTGTATGCTTAATTTATCCATCTTTCTTCACCACTCTTCAATTAATTTAGTTTGTTGTGGTGCTGAATTAAGGTTGCATTGCCATTGTTTTTTGAGACAAATCACAACCTGTTCAGCCATGCTTCCAAATGATTTCCATATCCCATTCTTCAGATTTTCACCTATTCGGGTTCCGAGTTTGTGTCCATAAGTAGCAGCCAACACAATAGTATTCCCTTGAGGCGAACGCGCAGACCTATGAGCGCAACGCGATGGTTAATATTGCGAGAACAAGAGAGAGGGGTCTGAATTGATTTTGTTTTCCTCCATCTGACCTTTCAATTTCCATTTCTCCCATTTATATTTGTTTAGTTTTTGTACTTGCGAGGATCTTTGAGAAATTCACATTTGATTGGGGTAAAATCGAAAATCTTTATTATGTCGAAGTTGATTGAGCGGTGATATCTTTAAAATTCCATTGTTTTTAGTCGAAATTGGCTTACACTGCAGCAAAGAACACAAAAGTGTGCGGAGGAGGATAACATCATTTACAGATGAGAATCCACTAACAAAAATATTTCGATAAATTTTGATGTTCTGCTTTTTTGATTTGTCTCTTTAATGTACTTGTTGTTTGAAAGATGTTGAGAAAATTGGTGTTTTCAGGCAACTTTGTTCTACTTTAATAAATATAATTATGTGGAAATTAGCCTAACATCCATATTTTGAAACTTAATTAGGCTCACATCCCTCCCATGTTTTAATTGTAAACCCACTCCCTATTTTCACTGTTCCGCCTTTTTCATTTTCTAGGCAAAAAATTTGGTGCTATAACATTAAAAAAAACTGGAATTATTCAAAAAAGTTTACGAAAATTAAAAAAAGTTGCATACATATATGCAACTTTTGCCAATAGTTGCATACATGTATGCACCTGTTGCATACGTTGTTTTTTACTGAAAATTTGGACTGAAACTCGCACATGTATGCAAGTATTTCATGCAAAAATTTGAACTGATACGTATGCAGGTGAATTTCTACATAGTTGCATACTAGAATTATGCAATACCTGCATTGATGTATGCAAGTAAATCAAACATAGATGCATTACTTGAAAACATGCACCGATGTATGCAGGAAAATACAAATACTTGCATACTATTATACATTTAACTACATTTTTCGTTGATCTCTATTATTTTTTGTTTTTGATGCGTTAGT
Source organism: Allium sativum (assembly GCA_030737875.1). NCBI lineage: Eukaryota > Viridiplantae > Streptophyta > Magnoliopsida > Asparagales > Amaryllidaceae > Allium > Allium sativum. The sequence goes on from CM060921.1 coordinate 748,338,983, forward strand.
TGATTTTTTTTATCTGATTTTTTTTTTTTTTTTTTTTTTTTTTTGCAGTTACATGTTTTATTTAAATAAGAATTTATGTGATTTTTTTTTTTTTTTTTTTTTTGGATTTTAGTAAAATAGGGACTAAATTTACAATAAGTTTGTGACCAGACGCGAGCCTAATTTTGAAACTTAATAGGGACCTGTAAAAAAGGCACCCTATAATTAAGCTTAAAATATTAGGTTGCTTTCATTATTTGATGAAGCTTCTAATTTTCTAATATAATTGAAAGGATTTTGATGATTTTGGTTGGAGGTGCATCTGAGAAGTGTGATGGTAGAAGGGAAGATTTTTTTACTGTGCATGTTGTAGCAGTGGTGATGAGGTGGTATCATTCAAGATGCAGCCGTTTGTGCTGGTAGGAAAGGCTTCGGTCATGTTCTTAGGGCGATCAATGACAAGAAAGTTGGTGATCAACTTGGTGACATTATAATGTTTGTAGATGGGGGCGAGGATCCAGTATAAGGCTTAAAGGTTGACAAAACTGGGTCGGCAAATGCAAAGGTTGGTGAAGGCGACAGAGAGCCAAATCTGGTGGTCTATCGAGGTGCGGTGTAATGATCCGGATTTTTTCATCGTTTAATTGTGAACATTTAAATTGTTTTAACTGTTAAATTGGTAATATAAACGGATTTTTATATCGTTTTTATCGATTAAATAGACAAAATAGGATTTATGTAAATCCCCACCTCTATACTCACGTTAGCCAAGGCCATTGCAAACAATAGTGTCAACTAACCCGAAGAATAAGGCTGTTGAGGAGCGACCATATGTATATTAGCTTTGAACGAGTGTTAAATATGTCAGATAATGTTGTCTTACTTTTTAAATCTCATGAGGAAATCCGACACAACTAATTCAAGTCCAAATCTACTATATAGTGGCTATATACAATTCAGAAAGAAATATAAAATACATAACAATAAAATCAGAGTCAGACACAGATATTCATATCACTAAGGCAGAAATATATATGAATAATAACACATGAGTATAAATACAAAGATAGTGGTCATAGTCGATTAACTGTACATCAAAAGAATAGGTACAAGGCTACTTAAAATAATATGTATACAAAGGAGTCTCATACACATATAACCCAAATAATAAAACACTAAAGTGGTTTTCCCAAAAGTGGTGGATAATCCATGCTAGAGTCAAGAAGAATCACCTAAAATACCTCGGTCTGACCCGAGTATTATTTACACGAAGATAAACAATAAATGGATCAGTCTAGCTATACTTATCTCATAAACTGGGATATAATAATGGATATAGGTAAATATAGACATATAAATATTCTAATAATAATGTCACACTAAAAAGCGAAGCTCTAGAATGTCTACAGTGTATCTCATAAATCTATACTAGAGCTATAAAAGAACATCTCATTCAAAGATATACAGCTACTCATGGAAATGATAAATCATATCAAATCAATATGAAAATTGATAGCTTATATATCAATAAAACTAAGATTGATAAATTAATATTAATATTAATACGAAACGTGAAAGCTCCTATGTTAATAAAACTAAGATTGATAAATTAATTCCAGTACGAAAATTAACAGCCACTATGTTAATAAAACTAGGATTGATGAAGTAATACCAATAAATGTCATATTGTAGAAATCAAAACCCAAAATCTAGAAATAAAAAAGAAAACAAGGGGCAGGCCTCGACATGGGAGTCCGAAGACTCAACCAACATGTGTATTGAGATGAGATGCGATCTCTAGGTAACTAGCCTATATGTTAAGATGAAGCTGCGAGCTGGCCCAAAGACCTACGGGTCGCGACCCCACTGGAGTGAACTGAAGTTCCTCAAGATGACCCGAAAATCATTCAAGAAAAGATCATAATTGATCCAAGGTAGTGCAAATTACTCCAAGCTAGTAACCAAAAGAGTTTAGCTGTATGACCCATAACCACTAGCTCTACTCGAATATTTACGAACAAGTCGTATAGTCCACTAAAATCAAAAGATGATCATTACCATAGTTTTCAGTCGAACGAATCCAAGAATTAACCGACCAAGCAAACGTAAGGGTTCATAGTCCTTATTTTTACTAAGGCATTTAATTAGATTTCTCAGACGAATGAGCAAAAGTTTTATATAAATATATACTAGTAGGTTGGAAAAGGGTTTATAAAATGGTTTCGTAATGTGAAATAGGATTCGAAACCATTTTGGTAAAAGAATTTGGTATATACTAATAATATATAGCCCCTTTTAAATAGTTTCGAAGTGGCAAATCTCATGAAATGGCGATCAAAATGACGATCGAACTAAGAATTCATGTTTTAATAATGTAAATTAAATCTCATGAATATCAATCAAAAATTCATTTACAATGAATAAATCAAAACTCCATAAAAATTGAGCTACAGAAATCCGTAAAGCAAAAAAACTGAAAAGTCACAAAAAAGGCGAAATGGACCAAAACTCAGCTGGAAATGAGCTCAAATGGATCTAAACCGTTGACCGAGGTCTCCACTGGTCAATAGTCCAGAAACATGCATTAGACATCTAAGGCTACTGGTCGAACGTCTGACCTGACATTACGCTTCTTTAATTTTATTTCTCCCAAGAGGTTTGATAGACGTATGATCATTATGGTCAGACGTCTGAGCTGTAGCATTAATATTTTCAATATTTTGCCAAGGCTTTGAGTTAATGGTTGATTCCAAATGATTCTGGATGGATGTCGAAGACATAGAACATTGTTATGAAGGTAATGAAGCTTCTAAAGTTTACCAAATAACTCGAAATCCTTAAACCTAAGTCACTTCACACATATGGACTAGAATTCATAAGAATCAAACCCAACAATTTTTGAAATGGAATGTTCACATAAACAATTCAATTCACACAATGCACACCCAAAACAAACGTGCAAGGCACACTAGACAAGCATATATGCTTGAGGCATAGATGTGAGTTCACAAGAACTCACATTTGATGGTTAGAAGCAATGAATCGATCCAATAGCAAGCTAGAACGATCTCTCTTCGATAAAACACTAGAATCAACAACCTATGATCATAAAAACATGTCTCCTAAGAATTAGGTCATAGGAATTATGATGAATTGAAGTGAAAATGGGATAGAGAAGATGGAGATGGACTTACCTAATATTCTCCCTTGATTTTGCACTTGATTCATATTAGATTGGAGCTCCTAGAATCAAATTAGGTCTAAATAAATCTAACTTCCCTTTCCTCTCCCCATTTCTATTTCTTTTGAAGTGATGAAGGTGAATGAGAGGGAGAGGGCTGAAGGGGGTGTTTTAAGGTGGCTTGGTTGGCTAACTCAAACCCAAGTCCAAAGTCCTAAATTTTCGAAACTCGGAATATATCGATGCTTATGGTTTTCGATCACATAAACGACATTTTGAACTTAATGGAAGTAGTTTCGAGTCCAAATTCTTCTGTATGCAAAATGTGACTTTTTGGACACACGCATTATTAATGATTAACGGCGTTATATTTAAATATATTATCATTAATATGCTGGTTGTTACAATTAATTTCAATTAAATCGAATATTGTATATGAAAACAAAATATCATTAAATTTTGAGCTCAAAGTGAATCGAAACGATCATACTGATTAACATAAATTATATTTGATTGTTTTGAATTTAAATTATATTTTATCAATTTAATTGATACGTAAAAATAATTATTTTTTAAATGATCTCGGATTTCGATGAAATCTGTTTCATTAAATCTGGAATATTGAATATTAGCAAGCAAGCGAGTTTCACCGCATTCGGTGTTGTTGTGTGATCACAGGTATGTAAAACGTCGATCCAGAAAAATATGTGTATAATATATGTATATAGATCGTATCAAAATAAAATCAATATCTTTTTAATTAAATTAAAAATCTCTTTGAAATCAAATCACATTAAATAAAAATCAAATCAAAACTTTTTAAAATCAAATTGAATTAAAAACGAAATCAAATCGACTTAAAGCATAAGATCTTTTAAAAATTTAATGTGCATTGTACTTGGTCCGAACAAGCTTTAAATACATGTCCCTCTGTTCGTTTATAATGTATAATATGTTATGTAAAGATGGTCGAACCAAATTCCTTATCTCTAGCATGTATGCAAACGAATTGGCATATCACTTATTGGAAAATAATGAATTATCAGTATTCCATGCCTACCAACCCAAACCCATGTTTAAACACTAGTTTTATAAGTAGTTAAGCGATATGAGAATATATTAATTTCAAACCATCGTTCCTATTTGTCATATGTGAGAAAATCTTAACATAATATTTAGTCATGATATTAGTATCCTTGCTTCCTGTTTGACACGAATTTTTGATGACTTAACATTCATGTTTCATTTAAATGTTATGAAAATGATATAACATTGATTTTAGTTATGATGGTTCCCTTCTCAATTAGAATGTGAATATAAAATGACAATAAACTCTTGGACCTTCCAAAATGTTCCTCAACTAATGTATCCTTGTTTGTACGACATATGCATATAGCCATATCATTTTCCAAAACATAACTAAATACTAAGATATTAGGGAAAACTACATGTATTTTTGTTGCTTTTAAAATATATACATATACATATATATATATATATATATTTATGTAAGGCTTGTGTAAATTCAAATAAAATGAGACTGAAAACAAAAAAAATCTACTCTACCGCTTGTGCACCCAAGCCACATGCTCGGCAAGTTTTGGATCATTTTTGTAATGGTTGAAGTAAGTTGTTGTTTGCTCCAAATTTGCAATCAACACCAAAGGTACTAAAGAGTACTTCGTAAAATATTCGAAAAATAAGAAATGTGGAGCCACTTAATAGAACAAATGCAAGTAAGGCAAACACAATGTTTTATAGTGGTTCGATCAAGTGTGATCTACATCCACTTTGAATAGCGGTTACTTGTTTGCATTTAGAATTACAAGACAAGTATGTTCTCTCATTACATTCATCATTGTACTCTCTTGGAAATTGATTAAGAAAAATTAATGAGATTCTTCAAATATAACAATAGGAGATCAAATTTAGACTTCCACATAAACTTCTATGAATTCCTGCATCTTCATAATGAATTTGGAGTTGGATCTTCTTTTTGAGATGATTAGAGATGATTAAATCACTAAGTAAGAGTTTAGAATTAAGTTTAATAGCCCTTCGGGGTCATCGGATTTTCTCCCTTCTTAAAGTGGGGTTGGACCTCTATTTATAGGTATGGAGCAAGTGAGAAGAATGGCCAAAATATGTAGTGTAGGGAACCGATCGGTATGATATTTATTTATAGAAATGCGATTGGTACAACTGGCAACAGCTGTAAAGGAGTACCGATTGGTCATGAACCAAGACACTGGTCGGTCTGAAAATGAGACACCGGTCGGTCATAAAACTAGACTACCGATCGGTGAAAGTGTATTTATTGTTGTCCGCTTTTCCATCTTATGCCGACCGCCTCATTTTATAACATCATCATGTTTTTTCCTTTTCTTGAGCTGGACCTTTATACACTTGCTCCTACTTATTCACTTAAAGCCGTCCACGTGGAAAGTTAGAAGGCCGATCGGTATAATTTTGCTGCTGTTTGCCTTTGTGATGCCACGTGTTCAACAAAATACCATCCCATTCTTAATGTTATGAACTTGAATGCAGATTGTAACAAACGTATGGACACCTTTCCAGCCTTTCCTTGTACATTATATGATATATTTTATGTTATACGATCCAGGTGTTAAACTAATGCCATGTTAGTCTCACACTCTTGCTGGTGTAACACATGATGGCACAAATGGAGCCGACTAGAACTTGTCTTTATCGCCGACCAGGTGATGCATTTAGGTACCGACCACCTCTTCAATTTTCCACTGACCAGCTTCTATTAGTACGCCACTGTCTTATGCCTTTATACAGGTTGATCCATGTATACAGTTAAGTGATATTTCCCTTTTTTGCTTCGTGACATATTGTTCAAGCCAATATACATATTAAGATATACCGATAACAAATCTTCTCCTTGTTTGATTCTTACTTGTTGGCCACGTGCTCATGCATTTGTCATCGTTCCATTACACATAATGCTTCATACAAGACTATGCTTTACGTAAATTAACTGGAATGAGCCACCCTGTATGTTTCATGACATGCTGTTATATTTCATTCTTATGTCGCCAAGTGTGCGTCATTTTCATGTGGTCAGCTGTGTGTTAATATCGATCCTTTTATCTTGCTAGTGTTGAGTCGCGTATACAACGATCAGCATAATATCTAGATAACCGACCACACGAACTGCAGCTGACCGACCGATATCTAAAAGAACCGACCGATCTGTATGGTTCGCTAGAATTTGTTTTAATCTTTGTAGCCGTGTGTTGATGTCAGTCCATACTTCTTAGTTTTGAACTGTGTTTTAATAGCGATGTTAACACTTGCCCCTCGAAGCGTGTATTTTCCTGCTTGCGGAAAATGCGGGCTTCGAAATGAATGCTGACATCTTTTGGCTTGCTTCATCTGATATGAGATTTGCATCTGCTATTTGTTGATGTTGTACTAACATTCAAACGCCTTAATCTCGAATTCAGAATCCATTGCTTAACAATTTTGTGCTAGGATTCGATTGCCTCGGTTTTCACTTGGGCTATTTTTCACCGCTACGACCTGTTTTATAACAACAAAAACATTGCATATTTCCGGGATAATATTTTGTTATTGATTGCCAAAATCAACAACGGATTAGTTGTTTAGAAACTTAATTACGGCAAATTTTCGTTATGAATTGAATGAGGTGTTCACACATATTTATTTTACTCAACGGTTTATAACCTGTTAAATATTATCTGTAGAAACATGGCATTCTAACTCGAATCCGCCCTAACGCTTAAGATCAGCTAGTCGGTATAATCCAACTGCGGATTTCAAGTGTTGTTATTCTTTGCTTCCTTTTTGAGAAGCTTAGATATACATGCCTCTTGTTTAAGAAGCAGTTATTAGTTTTCTCCACGGGTCGTACTTTGGATTTCATGACCCTATTTAGCTAAAATATAACACGTGTCGTGTATGAGATTTTCAGACGCTACACAAGTCAATTGGTTAAATATGAACTTCGTCTACAATCCAGTTCAATCAATTTGGGCATTGGAGACTTTCGTCACTCAATTACGTTGATTAATCCAAGCGTCGGTAGATTCAAAAGGAGTGCCCCCAGAAAGGACCTCGCTTAAGACCCAACTTTTGTTGCGATCGGATCAGGTGCTTCCAGATACTGACGATCAACTGGGTCCACCCGGAGAGGACTTTGGTTTTTACCCCAATGTTTTTCGTTATCGCATCAGGTACTTCCTGATTCTGACGATCAATTGGGTACCCCACATCCTTCACATATGAGATTTTCAGATGTTATGCAAATGATTTTCATCATTCTTCGCATCTAGGAATTACATATGCTACACAAATGGTTCTTGTCATTCTTCACATCTAGGATTTCAGATGTTACGCAAGTGGTTTTCATTCTTCACATCGGGGATTCCAAATGATACGCAAATGGATTGACACTCTTCACATCTGAGATTTCAGATGTTACACAAGTGGTTTTCATTCTTCACATCTGGGGATTCCAGATGCTACGTAAATGGATTTATCACTCTTCACATCTGATTTTTCAGATGCTACACATGTGGTTTTCAATCTTCACATCTGGGGATTCCATATGCTACGCAAATAGATTGACACTCTTCACATCTGAGATTTCAGATGTTACGCAAGTGGTTTTCATTCTTCACATCTGGGGATTCCAGATGCTACGCAAATGGATTGACACTCTTCACATCTGAGATTTCAGATGTTACGCAAGTGGTTTTCATTCTTCACATCTGGGGATTCTAGATGCTACGCAAATGGATTGACAGTCTTTACATCTGAGATTTCATATGTTATGCAATTGGTTTTCATTCTTCACATCTGGGGATTCCAGATGCTACACAAATGGATAGACACTCTTCACATCTGAGATTTCGTATGTTACGCAAGTGGTTTTCATTCTTCACATCTGGGGATTCTAGATGCTACGCAAATGGATTTGGTGGCTGTTATATCGTTTTGCGGGGCGGCCATCAGCCCCTTTGTCAGATGCTCAACTTAACAGGCTATTTTGGTTTAGGAACTGAAGCTCTGAACCTCTCATTTAGGGAGGTGCCCCTTCGATAAAAGCCACAGCTCTAGTGTTTATTTGTCATGGCGCTTGTTCATTGTTTGGATCTTTGAAACTTCCCTTTTGACTTATCAAGGCAGTTTTTTTAATCTTTGTATTTGTGTATGTCGATATTTACAGCATTTGGCTCTTGAACTAGCGTTGTTGGGGTCGCGGTGTTACAAGAACAAGCACTCGACAAATGGTCTGCAATATGAAATAATCTTTTAAGAAAGCTTTGATTTGACATATAATTTTGCAAGCAATAAATTCATTCAAACAGATATGCTCATAATCATAGAGCTAAGTTTCAGTGCATCACTTGCAGATTATTACAGACTGTTTACAAGAAGTTTTGAATCAGAAAGTAAAACACGATGTAAAGCATGAACTAAAACAGGAAATAGAGCATAAAGTAAAGTAGTGGAGAAGTTGATCGTTTATTCTGAGCCATTGGACATGGAGCACAATCAATGGTTATCAGTTGATGATTAGCCTTGGCATGATTTGAGCAGAAGCTACGTGGCTTGGACCAGACTGATCATTCGATGCCCCTTTGCTCTTGAGGAGTTGTAGACGGATTCATGGCTTGTGGATTCTTTACATACTGTTGTAGCCTGTTTTTCCTGATCAACTCCTCAATGAGGTTCTTCAGGTGTCGGCATTCATTAGTGTTATGACCAGGCTGGTTGTGAAATCTGCAGAATTTTCCTGAGTTTGTTGCTTTATTACTTATCCTTATTGGATTTGGCGCTGCATACTCTTCATAATTCTTTGTCGCAAGGTAGATATTTTCAAGAGTGTCATTCAAAGGTGTTTGCTCTGATGAGTTGAAAAGGCGAGACTTCTTATTAGCATTGTTGCCATTCCCATCGTTAGCACGCTTCTGCCCCTGAGTGTTATTCTGATTATACTGAGCAACAGTGTTTTTGGGAGCTTCAAGGAGTGGGTTAGCATTAATAATCTGAATAGGTACTAGACCAGTTTCGACTCTCATGTACTCCTCGGCTTTCTTATAGAATTTTTTGAGCGTGCTTGGCTCTTTCATTTTATTCCATTTACCAAATTCGCTCTTCTCGTGTATAGCGCCAATTAGAGACATTAAGATCATACGAGGTACGAGATTCCCTACTTCAGATACAACATCATTAAACCTTTTGAGAAAAGCTTTGACAAATTCTCTTGGATTATGTCTAATTGATGTAAGAGAAATAACGTCCTTAGCTTTTGTTGCTTGCAACCTGAACTGCTCTTTGAATTTCAGAGTCAAATCATCAAATCGGTCGACGGATTTGGGTGGCAGCTTTTTAAACCACAACGATGCGACACTTTCTAGATAGAGAGAGAAGCACAAGCATCTGATCTCGTCCATTGCCTTGGCTGCATTCATGTGCCACTCTATTTGTATAGGAAGTGATTCGGATCAGAATTTCCATTGTACGGAGGCAAAGTACGATGAGTGAACGTTTTAGGGAATTCAGCCCTACGGATCCTCTTTGTGAATGGGTTTTTGCCGAGAGAGAAGTCCCATTCCCTTTCACTATCCTTGCGAGGCATGTTGTCTTTCATGATTTGCTATACCACATCCAAGATATATTCCTTCGAGTTGTGTCGTTTTAGGGAGGGGACTTCGATCTCTTTTTCGGATGCTCGTCGTGGCGAGCGATCACGTTTAGAGGATATAGGTCTTTTACTTCCATTGTGGGAAGGTGCCCCCTTGACGGGTCTCGCAACTCGTCAGTTATTTCGATCGGAGTGGTTTGTAGCATTCAACTTTGAGTCTTCGACATTAGCGTCGTCTTTGCCAACAAAACCTTCTAAGTTGTCATTATGAGGATCGGAGGATGATGAGTTTGTTTTCTCTTCAAGGTTGACATGGATTTCCGGAGGAGGAGCGGGATTTGCTTGAGCATTTAGGAAAGCGCTCACTTTATCCATCAAAGCTTGATTAGCATCCACGAGATTTTTATTAGCATCGATTAAAGCTTTATTGGAGGCTTCCATGCATTGACCCAAGTTAGCTACGACGGCGTCTAATTCGGCTTTAGTCACTCCTGCTCCGAATATTGAATTTTCTCCACCTTCAAATCAGTTGGTGAGTAGAGTGGTTTCATAATTAGCAACATTATCATTTTCCTCAATGACATTGCTAGTGGTATTCTTTGATTTGGCCATGATCTCGAACAAGGCCTTGAATTTTGATGAGAATTCGTCGATTGGCCTAAACCTTATATTTGCGGAATCTATGGTAGAAGTAGACTTAGAATTTCAATGTGAAGGAAGGAGATGTGAACGCGGCCCCACGGTGGACGCAAAATGTTTGCTTCAAATTTAGAATCAACACCAAAGGTACTAAAGAGTACTTCATAAAATATTCGAAAAATAAGAGATGTGGAGCCACTCAATAGAAAAAATGCAAGTAAGGAAAACACAATGTTTTGTAGTGGTTCGATCAAGTGTGATCTACATCCACTTTGAATAGCGGTTCCATTATTGCCTTTAGAATTACAAGACAAGTATGTTGTCTCATTAAATTCATCATTGTACTCTCTTGGAAATTGATTAAGAAAAATCAACGAGATTCTTCAAATATAACAATAGGAGATCAAATCTAGACATCCACATAAACTTTGGTGAATTCCCGCATCTTCATAATGAATTTGGAGTTGGATCTTCTCTTTGAGATGATTAGAGATGATTAAATCACTAAGTAAGAGTTGAGAATTAAGTTTAACAGCCCTTCGGGGTCATCGGATTTCCCCCCTCCTTAAAGTGGGGTTAGACCTCTATTTATAGGTGCGGAGCAAGTGAGAAGAATGACCAAAATATGTAGTGCAGGGAACCAGTTGGTATGGTATTTATTTACAGAAATTCCATTGGTACAACTGGCAACAGCTGTAAAGGAGTACCATTCGGTCTTGTACCTATCAGTCATGAACCAAGACAACAGTCTGTCTGAAAATGAGACACTGTATCGGTCACAAATCTAGACTACCGATCGGTGCAAGTGTTTTTGCAGCTGTCCGCTTTTCCGTCTTATACTGACCGCCTCATTTTATAACTTTATCATGTATGTCTTCTTGTGCTGGACCTTTATACACTTGCTCCTGCCTATTCACTTGAAGCCGTCCACGTGGAAAGTTAGATGGTCGATCGGTATAATTTTGCTGCTATTTGCTTTTGTGATGCCACGTGTTCAACAAAATGCCATCCTATTCTTAGGTAGTGTTTGATTTGTGATCTGGGCAGTTAAAGTTCGCGTCTACGTCGGACGCGTCCATTGTGGGGCCCACACTTTTGCCCCTTCAAGCCGAACGGTTGAAATTGGAGCTTTAGAGTCAGACGCGACTGACGCCGCGTCGGACGCCAACAGAAAAATTTACAAACGGCTATATTTTTCCAAGTTATAAATCCAACCTCTTCACTTCACCAATCCACACCATTTCCTTCAACAATTCACACCGCAAACTCGTCAAGTTTTCAACGACAATGGCTGAAGTAAATCGTCCGTAAGCAACATTTCGCCGTCCTCCAAAGGTATGGTCTTCGTTTGCAACTTCAGAGTTTCTCCGTATAGCTGTTGAAGCTTACCAAGTTGCTGGAAAGAACAAAAAAGGGATACACAAGAGGATTACAGCTACTCTAAACGAGTCTTTAGCTACTTCACGGACCGAAATCCCAGTCTCTACTGAACAAGTGACGGCTAAGTACGACGCTTATAAAAAGAAATGGACTGTATGACGCAATTTGAATGACAAAACGAGCGCCGGATGAGATCCTAAATACGGAACAGTGAGTGGAAGCGAAAGTTGGTGGGCTGATCGAGTGGCGATAAAACATTGTTAACTCCTTTTTTGTAAATTTACAAGTTCAGTATTGTATTTCATCTACTAGTTTACAAATTAATTCTCTATTTAGGAGTACGGACCTATGGTGTTAAAGTACAAGACGTTTGACCGAACTGGAGCAAATATTTGGCAACAGCGTTGCAACAAGATCTGGCGCCTACACTCCAGGCTCTACTAGTCAAAACGTGCAACCAGAGCCACATTCTCCTCCACCCGAGTCCGTACATCCTACGTTCTTCTTCGACGAAACTCAAGTGCCACTAAAATACATTCAGACTCAACAAGCGATTCCTGAGCCTCCTAACCAACAACGGGGTGCAGGTTCTTCATCTAAACCTCGGTCTGGCAGAAGAAGTAGAATTGAAACTTCTTCGAAGTTAGAAGAAATTGTTGATATGATACACTCCAGGCAAAGGCCAAGAAATCTCGTTCTGACTCTGAAAGTCCGAATTCACATCCTGATACAAATGCTAGTAATTTGCCGTCCTCTAACGCAAGCCCACTATGTACTGAAATTCCGAAGGTTAAGCAAGCAATAGACCGTGCAAGAACATTTGATGGTATTGACATGACCCACACAATATCAATTCTCACAAGTAAGGATAATCAAGATACGTTCATGATTCTTCCCGATGACGAAACAAGAGGCTGGTTGCGTTTTGAAATCGAGGTCCGCAAGCAAGCACTACGATACAGACAGTTTAAGATGACTCCCTCTCCGTATCCACCTCAGTACGCAACCCAGTATCCACCCCAGTAGCTTGTTTTCTATATTTAATAATTATGTAATTTGTATTCCATAATTTGTATTCTGCAATTTGTATTCCGCAATTATGTATTTTTATTTCTACAATTTGTATTCTCAATTTGAATTTTGCTATTTGTATTCTGCGTTCTATTATTCTGTTCAACAATAAACACAAACAATTAAAAAATAATATATAAAAAAACAATAAAATAATAACTCTGCCCCTTCCAAAATGCCCCTTTCGTAAAAAGAACACATTCCCCATTCCCAATAATTCCCCTTCAAATGCCCCTTCCAAATGCCCCCACACCGTTCAAAATCAAACGAACCCTTAATGTTACGAACTTGAATGCAAATTGTATCAAACGTGTGGACACCTTTCCAGCCTTTCCTTTTACATTATATGATATATTTTATGTTACGGGATCCATGTATTAAACTAATGCCAAGTTAGTCTCAAACCCTTGCCGGTGTTACCACATGATGGCACAAATAGAGCCGACTAGAACTTGTCTTTATTGCCGACCAGGTGTTGCATTTAAGTACCGACCACCTCTTTAATTTTCCACCGACCAGCTTCTATTAGTACGCCATTGTCTTATGTATTTATATAGATTGATCCACGTGTACAATTAAGTGATATTTCCCTTTTTTTGTTTCGTGACATATTGTTCAAGCCGATATACGTATTAAGATATACTGATAAAAATCTTCTCCTTGTTTGAGTTCCTACTTGTTGGCCATGTGCTCATGCATTTTTCATCATTTCATTTCACATAATGCTTCATACAAGACTATGCTTTACGTAAATTAACTGGAATGAGCCACCCTGTATGTTTCATGACATGTTGTTATATTTCATTCTTATATTGCCAAGTGTGCATCATTTTCATGTGGTCAGCTGTGTGTTAATACCGGTCCTTTTATCTTGTTAGTGTTGAGTCGCGTGTACACCGATCAACATAATATCTAGATAACCGACCACACGAACTGCAGCTGACCGACCGGTATCTAAAAGAACTGACCGATCAGTATGGTTCTCTGGACTTTGTATTAATCTTCGAAGTCGTGTGTTGATGTCAGTCCGTACTTTTTACTTTTGAACCGCGTTTTAATAATGGTGTTAACAGTCGTGTACTGGAAGCTAAATCTAGAATGGATCTTCGTATGATCCAGATATGCCACCATCTTCAATCTATGTTGCCTTCCATTCTTCCAAAAGTTATAATCACATGGCACTTTTCTTTCTCATCTTTTAGTAGTTTCTTCAGCATCTCCACATGCTCTGGATATTCCTTATCCACCTGCACTGTCAACATTTGTTTGAAATATCAAACCAAAACCATTAGGAGCTAGCGATAGATGCAAGAGAATAGCTCAAGCACTACAAAAATGTATTTATTTAAAGACTAAAATTTTAAAATTGAAGTTTTTGGTCTCTATTCATAGATTGATCACTACTTGAAACAAACTAGTCTTAAGATTTAAACAATAAAAACTGAAAGTTAGTCTTTGATAGGTTTGTATAATTTGAAACTTTTAGCGACTAGCGTTTAGTTACCAATTTATGTCTAAGAAATAATTGAATAAAAGATGGAGACTTATTATGATAGTTTGAATCTGATAGTTAAGCTTTTTATCCATGTGATTATTTTTGGATTTTAATTTAAACAAAAATATTACAACAACCATTTCCTTAATTTAAGGATCCAACTTATGCAATTTCTCTACCTTCTCGACTTAAAATACCATCATGCCAGTTCTCTCCGTGAAAATTCATAACTTCTTCTAAATCCTATTTTCACATGCACACTTTGTTGCATATCACTCCTTTATGTGGGTAAAAGAAAAAAAAAACTTGTATTTGTAAACTCATTCATGCTTCCTTATTCTTTAATTTCAATTCGCTTTACCAAAACTCATTTTAAATAGCCACCAAATACATCTCAATGATTATTCAAGTAGTTGAAAAAACTAACTGAATCAAGTGGAGAGCTTCTATAAACATAAGAATATGGATCGCTATATATCATCACTAGTGGAAGGTAGCTTTCAATATCTGCTCTAGTACAATTGCGGTCCCATGATGATGCTTTTAATTTTTTGAACAAAGTTGCCTGTTGGTTTTTTTTCCTTGACCATTCCAGTTGGAAACATTCACAATGCTTTCTTTCTTGCTTCATGTCTTTCTTTTGATGTTCATGATATTATGAACTTGGAAGGAACAATATTACATTGTAGTGTAGTATGCCGCAGTTCAGCTAAACTTATTGCTATTGGATTTGAATTCATAAAGAAATATCTATGTGCTACCATGATATTGTTTGATCTGTTATGAGCTATCTTATTTTCTCTAAAGTTACAGAAGTTAACTGGAAGTTGGCTTGAAGGTGGAATGACAACTATTTTCGTTATAACCATGGAGGTTCATCAAATATTGTTAAATGCTACTTGCACTTCTTAAGTTGTAAGCTACAAAATGCAATCTATGGGTGCATGGTCAGTTGTTGGCGGTTTTCATGTTCATAAATTTTCTTGACAATCGAGATAGTGGCTTTGAACAGCGTGAACTACTAGATGGGGGAGGTTCAAGGCCAGGGATGAAATAAAACACGACAGATATGTTTCTGAATAATATGATGTAGTAGGAAAGGTGAACAGAGAGTCAACCATAGCCTTAGAGTTATGTAAGGACTGGATTTGAGTTTGAGTTAAATTTGGTCTTAATGTGAGGGATGTTACGCAGTTACCAATTTCTATTAATGAGGATAGGCTAACAACTCTAATGTGATGGCTTTAAGTTATTTTATACCCAGTGATGTATTTGTGCATGTTTCTTTTGTTCCCAATTGGCTGCGCAGGGATCAATTCTTCTGTACCCAACTCCGGCGTTCCCGTGTGCCCGACAAATCACCACCACATATCAACCATACATATTATTAATAATCTAATGAACGGGTCCTACAATCCACCCAAAACCATTAGATTTTGTGCAAATCAATGGATAAGATTGATCCGGCACATGGGAACACCGGAGTTCGGTACAGAAGAATTCATCCCGGCTGCGCATTTTTCAAATACAACAATGAAACTGTTTATGCTTTATATTGTAATTTACAGTACAATTAAAATGAATATAGTATAATATAGCATAAATGGTTAATTGATAATTTGAGATAGATTAGTAACAACATTTCAGTTTCTAAAACTCAGTTTATAAAAATATTTAAGACCGATTTTTTTGTCTTTATGATCTGAGACTGAATTTCAATTTCAAACTTTTTTCGGACTTGATGTTTAGTGACCGACATGTTAGGTCTTCATCCAATTTCTTAATGTTATTTAAAGACTGAATTGTTCATGTAAAGACATATATTTGAAGTCTTTAATTTAGTTTATTTTTGTAGTGAAGCAGTCGGAGACATCAAGTCCAAGAACTACCAAGTTCAAACAAGTTCCACTCGACAGCTCTGACAATTACCAAAAGCGAGCAAAAAAGAGAACCTTAGATAGCCACCATCCAGAAAGCAACCACAAGGACAACTCCGAACCCCAAGTCAGAAACCGAACCTAAAAAGAAAGGAGATCAGCTGACACCTGCTCGGAGAAGAGGACCTATAGCAATGTCAAAAACACGAGCCAATGCTAAAGGACAAGGGCAGAGATTGTGCACGAAATGCCTACCACGAAACGCAAAGTAGACATCATCCTTCAACTTACGAATGATAGAAGAAGACATCATAGGGACCACTTCGAAGATGGACTTGTTACAAGCGCACCAAATATGCCAACAAACAAGACAAGGCAGAAGACGGAAAAGGACATATCAAAAGGTTTTTCGGTCCTGCCTTCACACCGAAGCCATTGCAAACTAAGAAATGAAATTGCGCTATCCCCAAGACCAACCAAGATCCCAAAAAAATACCAGGCTGGTCGGATACAAACACCAACGAAGAACGAATGAGCAGCTGATTTCAAGTATCTTACATGACAACACTGACAAGGAGACAAGTGGTATTTCGATCCGCGTAAGGTTTTTATCAAGTGGTAAACCCCACCCCCCAGTGGTTTTTTCACACAAAAATGGAAATCTTAGGGGAATGCAGGCATCCCAGATAAAAGAGAAGACAGGAATTCTCTGGATCGAAATCCGCGCCGAATTCCACGTCGCCCTCAGAGAGAAAGGACGACCACTCCAACCTCCCCCTCCCCCCTTGGGAGTCGGAAAATCATGGATTGCTTCTATTTCCACATCTCGCTAGCAAAAGGCGGGAACGCTGAGAAATCCGAAGATAACTGACAACGGTACTTGCATGAAGAAATGACATCCAAAGAGAGGCGTTAGATCAGAACCAAACCAAAAGCTCACAAGTGTAAGCCACGTAGACATCCCTTGGCTTACAAAGCCATAGACCACCCTCGCACTTGGGATGACAAATGACACCCCAAGAGATCCAATGATGATGGTTTACATCGTCCTTTTTCCCCTAGAAAAAAGACGAGGCCAAAGAATGGTAAGCACAGAAAAAAGAAGAGGTGGCTGTCACAGCTGTAAAAACACGAGACCTAATGGAATCAAGGAACAACATAATAAGAACAAGTCTATCAGCCTGGGAGATAAGGGAAGAGTTTCATCTAAGAATCTTTCTCATAGCTTTGTCGGTTAGAATACTAAAGGTATCATTAAGATTGCGACCTCTATACATAACAATACCAAGGTATGGCAAAGGAAGAGAAGCAATCGGGAAACCATGAGACCCATGTCGGAGCCATAGACATGGGGGAACAAAGAACAACTTTTGTAGAGATGAAAGAAACACACGAGCCAATGAATAGAGCATCGGTTCCCATTTGAAAATATAATAATGTCACCAGCAAAAGATAAAGAAGAAATAATCGGACACCCACTTGGGATCTCGAACCGATGGATGTGACCTGCAATCATCAGAGAGTACACACCACGGATTAAATCTTCCGCTGTAATGACGCACATGGTCGGGGAAAGCGGATCTCCTTAAGGAAGAACCCTTCCTAATTGGAAAAAACCCCTTGGTTGATCCATTGATAAGAACGGAAAACCAGTAGTTCGAGATGAGCCTCCAAACAAGATCAATAGGAGACACAGGGAAACCAAAGGCTCGCAGAACCCGTATAACGAAAAGGCATAACATGCGTTCATAAGCCTTCGCCATATCTAGTTTTATCACCATACTGGAACCCCTTACGATCAATTTGAGAAATGAGTTCTTGAGCAAGGACATTGTCCATGATGAGATGACCTTTAACAAAATTAGCTTGGGATAACGAGATAACACGTTCAAGAATAAGTGCAAGCCTAGACAACAACACCTTGAAATGCAATGTTCGAAAAGTTACACAAACTAATTGGTCTAAAATTAGAGCATGACCTAGGATGCTTACATTTCGGGATGAGAACAAGATTATTGGAAGTTCATCCCTTAGGAAGCACACCACGCGAAAAGAAAGACTGAATGGACAAGCAGAAGTCTTGATGAATAATCGGCCAGACTCTGGTAAAAAGTACCCTTGAAACCGTCCGGACCACTTTAACTATCCTTGCTCAGAGAAAATACACAAGTGTGAATGTCCTCTAAATAAAGGGAAAGAAAATATCATTAGTCTCATTTAGGACAACCAAAGGAGGAATAAAAGCCAATAGAGTCGGGTCAAATATAGAGATAGAGGGACACTGAAGAAAGGTTTGAAAATAAGAGAGGATGGTCTCGTTGACTTCCTCCGAAGAGGTGGCTAATGTAAGTTAGGGAAAAGAATCAACTAAATCGACAAGATAATGTTCTTCTTTATGATAGAAGAATAAAAGAATTTTGAGTTTGAATCGCCACCGACAATCCATTTGATTCTTGACTTCTGACGAAGGAAGTCATTCTCGACGCGCAACTTGGAAGAGAAGGCGAGTTGGGCCTGAACCCAGCCTGCCGTATTTGAAGAAAGGTTATCTTCGTAAGCCAAATCCGCCAGGATAAGAATCCCTTCTGCCGATCGGAACCTATGAAAGATATTCTTGAAAACCAAAATATTCCAATCCTTAAGAGAAGATTTAAATGGTTTCAACTTGAGCGAGAAAACAATAATAGGTTTGCCTATTACCAAAGCTGACCATGAGTTTTCCACAACTTGATAGAAAGTTTGATGAGATCTCCACATGGGCTGAAAAAGAACGAGGATGGTCCCATTGACGAGAAAGGGGAATAATGCAAAAGCACTGGAGCATGGTCCGAATTGGTACAATAGAGGTGAGATACCGAGTAAGAAAAAGGAAAGTTGAACCAACCTTTCGATCTGAAAACTTGGTCGAGACGAGAAAGGATTCAACTGGGACCTTCCTTGTTGTTACACCAAGTAAAGGCCGATCCATGAAAAGACACATCCAATAACCCCGAAGCAACGACGAAGGAGTTGAAATCCTCAATTGCAGCGTGGATAATTGAGGCACCCCTTCGCTTCTCAGTATGGGAAGAAATGACGTTGAAATCACCACCGATGACAGAAGACCCATATCCGAAATCTGATAGAGACAATATATCGTTCCACAAAGACAACCGCTCGATGCGATCACATCTGCTATAAATAACAGAAAAATGGAAAGGGTAAAGGAAAGAGGAGAAAGAACAAACAACCGAAAGAAGCTGCAACGAATCGAAGAGAGGACGTACAAAACATCTTTAGCCCAGAGAATCCAAATCTTATTGGAATTTGGATATATTGGGTATACCTCCTCCCAAACCAAGCTAAAGGACAACATTGTATAGCACCTCAGAGCCCATGAAAGGCTCTTGAAATGCCACCAATAGGATAGAATATTTCTAGACAATGCGTTTAAGCCACGCAATGGAAGCATCATTCCCTCTGCCTTGGAAGTTCCAGAATAAAAAGTTCGTCATTCAATCAATCAGGAAAACAACAGGAGACAACAAGAAAAAATAAGACAACAAAGCAAAGAAAAACAAGACCAAAAAAGTAATAAATCCAAGAAGAAACAAAATCAGATAAGATAAAGGGTGTGTCGTGTAGACCTTATGGTCTGCTCGACCACCGCTATAGAGCGTGTATGAATGGTACGGAGTATACGAGGAATCGACCTCGACCTCCCACTTGGAGATTGGTAAGAAGAGATCTACGCATGCTAGGAACAGTGTGTCTGAGCAAAAACCAAAGAGATGATAACGAGCCAAATCAAACTGTATGGGAGTTCTTAGTAAGGCGAGAGAGCTGATCATTTATAATCAAAATCTCAGCCTTGCTAAGAAGTGGAAGCGAGTGTGATCAACACTAGAAACCGCCAAAGAGTTAGATGTGACACAGTCCAAAGACAAAACCGAAGATAATGAAGAAAGAGATAGAGTTGATGAAAGAAATGTAGAAACACCTAGGATTAGCATTTCCCCATAATGTGAGAACCTTTTATTTGCCGAATTGTCGTCAAATTGACAACCTTACATTGAAAAGAGCATTCTGCTGATGATGGGACGAACGAACCTTTGGAAAAGGCAAGAAAAGGGAAAACAAAACTCACCATCAAGCAAAGGAACAAACCCGAGAGGAAAAGACAGTGGGCCTTCGATGGCCACAGTATAGATATTAGCGAAGATGAAAGCTATACGGTCACGACCGAAAAAAGAATGCACGATCGACCAAGCACAACATAACATAGCATAACCCAACAACCACAAGCATACACAAGATCCCAACTTCACTAACAATTCATTAATTGAATTGCATTGAACAACATCCACTAAACGACACAGATCGGAGATTAGAAAGAGATTAGAACCCGTTACACCACCACACATGTCTATCGAAATAAAACATGCAACCGGCGACTGCAACATCGAAGAATACTAATAGACAAGGCAATAGAAAAAACAATCAAAAGGCAAAGTAAAAGCCAACAACCCAAAATGAAAAGTGAAGTAGCAATAAAAAAAATGGTGCTAACGAACCCCAAACACTACTGCTCACCAAAGCCAAAATCGGACTGACTAACACGAACACAGCCAAGGAACAAATGTTGAACACAACACTAGAAACACCACACACAACCAGGGACACAACCAACAACTGATAACAGCCAGCAAACCCAGCCCTATCACCAACAAAAACAAAGAACATAGAATAGCCACAATACAAAAGCAACTGAGCAAAAGAAAGGAAAGGAGAAAACCATACCGGTCTAGGGATCCAAGCAGTAAGATAAAACTGGCGAATGCCAACCAAAACAATTGCAAATTAAATCAAATGCCCTGCCAACCGCTTGGCATGGTGGTTACATCTGAAGGCTTGACACGTCCCATCTCTCCACAGACCTCGATCGATAAGACGGTTGCCACTGCCGGTGCATGCCCCCTCTCCCCCCGTAGCCTGCAATGTCCAGATTTTGGTGGAACATCCACGACATTGCAATAAAATACAACCCCACCCTTATCGAGAACAAGGACAGGAGAGGTAAAACTGTTGTTGTTGGAGAGATGAGGAAGCGCTCGAGCATGAGCTGAACCCATAACAGCCGAACCTACCATCTACTCAGAATAGCCAAATGCTGGAGGCAAGCTAGCTACCTTAGGCATGTCGATGTTGAGGTCGACAATGACAATGATGCTTAGGGTCACTAATCGGCACACTAACCTCTGGTCACTCCGATACAGGCAGAGAAAGGCAAGTAAACACTTAGGCAAGAAGTAGACGGGGGGATCAAATCCCGTGACCCAATGACACCACCAAAAGATGAAACCGTATCACGATAACTAGCACTGCCCACAACAACCGTTTCCAAACCACCCAACAGACGTTGAAATGAAAAAACTAAAAACCCTGCAATTGGTTTAGGCAGAAATTAGAAAGGGGGATCAAATACCATATGTCAGGTTCTACCAAACCAACAATAGGAACATAACAAGGATAAAAATTAGACACAGAATCACCTATTAAACCAACCTGAGGAGCAGGGAGAGCTTCACAAACCGAAGCTGCCACTGATGAGGATGCCCCCGATTAAGAAAAACAAGGATCTAACTCCATAAAGAAATCATCAGTCAACACATAGCGATGTCTCTAAATCATCGCAAAGAACGCCAGCGATGCTACTTGCACAAGAACCGAGGAAATGTGAAGAACCACAACTACCACTGGAGCACCAATTGCGGCGCTGACCACCTCGATAATCCTCACCACATCAGGACAAAGACCGACGAACGAATCCACAATAACATAGTTCTATACAGCCCCCAACGAGGCCATGAAGCCCTAATACCAAAAGGGGCGAAAAGAAGAACAACTGATAAGAGAATCACTACCGAAATCCCTAAAAAAAGGGAAAAAAACCAGAGAAAAATGATAGAAAATCAGGTCGCAAAATCGCTAGTTACTGAGAACGAGAGGAAGCCATTAGTGGAAAGAGAATAGTCGTTTGTTTTAGAAGGAAAGAAAACTAAATAATCTGTAAGCAAAATAGATATAAAAATAGTACTAATATTAATATTTATAAGGATAAAGAATATAATACAGTTTGTAATGATGTTAATGAATAGAACTCCAGTTTTCTTGAATATATAACGTTTCATATTCTATTACCTCACCCATTAATCTAATGAACATGATTATAATATATATATATATATACACACACACATATACATATATACACACACACACAAACACTTTTGGCATAGCCGACCTGTTATTACATAATCCATAACACTTTTTTGTGATGACTAATAATAAAATTACAATATAGTTCAGGTGACTATAGTTAGTGTAAACACCAAAATTCGTACTAATCAAATATGAAGAAGTGGAAGCTTTAAAGCCAAAAGGAGTCCAAAAGCCTACAACAAAGCTACAGGAAAAAAGGGAAAAGCTAAAAGCATATATCGGCAGCCTAGAAGAATCGGGACCTAACAATATCGGTTTAATTCCGATAGCTAAAGGAAGAAAGTAGTATTGAAAATTACGAAAGGATGAGATGGAAGAAAGCACAAGATTGATATGTGAAAAGAATATACCAGCAAGATAATGTCGACACTAAGAAGGGGCATAAAGTAACAATTCCGAGAGCATTGCACCTGATACCGGAAGCAGATGGCGGGTGAATCAACGAAAGCATGTAGTTCGAAACATAAGCAAGAACGAACCCACCGATAACAACTTTAAGAAGCATCTTCAGCTTCGCCGGAAGGTATTCTGAAAGCCACCATGGCCAAAACTCTCAGATTTTGAGACCCGAACTACCGGAGGATATGGCACCGAAACCACTCCCGAGATTCCAAGATTGATATCCTGAAGGCAAAGAAGATTCCATAAAGACATTAAATAGGAAGAAAAGCGGCTAAAACCATTCTACCGAAACCTTGTTTACACATCCAAAAAGGGGGCTTTTGCTCATTCCACAATAGCTATCCACATACATCATGAAGACAAGTTCGTCTAAGTATTTATGAAAAAACTGGAAGCCTACATCCGTAAGCTTATGACCGGGAGCATACAACCGGAGGCTCAAATACCCTCTGAAGAGTTACAACGACATCAAACTCAAATTAATATCAAAGAATTCCCCGACTAACCGAAACCTAGATTACAAAAGTTTTAATCAGCGCCATAAAGCGGCCAGAAGCTACAACATCCGATACCAAGAGAAAAAGCGGTCGACAAGAGACTACTGCTGGCCCAACGGCCCAACAACATAAAGGGCTCTGACTTCTCTATGAATAAGACCCTAGGAGTCACACTTGGGAGACTTTTTCTCATTCTACTTTACTTCTCTCATCTCTGAGAGAGTAAATCCGAATTTGTAAATCAATTTGGGGACTTGTTATGTAACCTCCTCTATGAATAAAATCATCAAAGCCCTTAAAGTGGATGTAGATTCAAGTTGAATCGAACCACTATAAATCGTGTGTTCTTACTTTTTCCGCATAATGTATTGTTCTTCAATGTATTTCTGTATGTCTTCTGCTGTGATATTGGATCGCCGGAATGCCCTTGCACAAGTCGTGAGGTTCTTGACGACTTGACACTTTCCTTACGAGATAAACCTTTCCGCATCAACTTCTCTTCAAGTCCAAAATCACCGATAAACTTTCCATAAACTTCCTACACTGTAGCGGGGCTGGATGCTTCTTTAACAAGTTGTCTAGCCTCCTCACTTGTATTGTACTCAAGCAACTCCTATCCCAAGGTAACTGTTGGTCTTCGAGAGGCAGAAGTAAGATACTCACCCCTTGAGGGAAGAGTAATTAACCTCCCGATTTAAGACCTCGGTATCTTGGTATAGGTGAACTAACCCAAGCTCGTTGGAGCCACATAATCCTGTTTCTCCCTTAGGTCCACTTCCTTGGACCTATTTCCAGTGTTGACGAATAACGTCATTAACATTTTTGCGCTAGAAGGAGGGCCTGAACCTCCGAACCTTGTTGGAGACCTTTCCACATCACTGGTTGTTTCGTTCCGGAGTAGACTAAGTGTTGAAGAAGAAAACCAGGGGGAAAGAGCCTCGATAAGGGGTTTCCAAATTACTACTCAGAGTATCGCTAGTCAAAGAGTTGTTTAACTTTAAAACGCTAGTCGTTCCTCTCACACCTTCCTCCTTATTCCTCATACCATCCTTACCTTATAATCCACTATAACGAGATACTTCCCAAATCCAATAAATTGGTTAAGCTACAAGAAAATTGGGAGCAGGGTTCTGACGCTCCTCTAGTATAGGAACCAACATCCCATTAAGTGCCAATTCTAGAAATCAAAGAGTTGAGGGGCCGCCGGTTTTAGCAAAGGAAAAGGATGAAGAGTTGGAAGCGTTAAGCTTAAATTTACAAGTTGGCACTACCAGGAGGTCTATTGGAAAGAACTCCACCCAGAGAACTTTTAAGATGGAATCCCACTAGACGAAACTAAAAATGAAGGCATTTCTTGAATTTGGTGGTAGAGCTATATCCCTGTCGCAAACCTGTTTCGTTTCACAAAAGGACGGTCGAACGTCAAAAGTAAGCAACAAAGCAGAAATATTACTCTTGGCAGCGCAAATTGATAATACTAGAAGATTTATTAAAGAAGATCTAGCCCGAAGGTCCTTAGGGATAGTTATCTATGAAGCAGAGTCAAGAGTAATTGCACTTCAAGTGACTGATGGCTAGTTTAAACCCTTATCAATTCCACAGAGTAGTTCATCTTTACAAAGGGACGAAAAAATGTTAGGAGAAACTACTGGTTCAGAGGAGAACAGAAACCCGTTGCCACCAGAAGATAGAAAGGAAAAAGTCATTGAAACTCCGCCAAGTATAAAGATGCCACACCTCATATATGATGGAACTACAGACCCCGAAGAACACCTTGCTGCTGTTGAAAGTTATACGGATTTCCATAATGCTTCTGAAACTATGCGATGTCGAATGTTTCCTTTGACTTTACGAGAAGCAACTACTAAGTGGTACCACCGGTATCAAAGAAAAAACATCCACTCTTAGGAGCGATTCTTTTACGATTTTTCTGCATAATTTTTTAGCCACAAGAATCTAGTGGTAGATTATCCATTCCTTATAAGCATAAAAAAAGGGCAAGGGAAATCTCTAGCCGGTTACTTAGAACAGTTTGATGCCGAGGCTTCAAGAGCAGAAGATACGACTAACCGCGGTAAGCTTATTGCCATTCATTCAGGGCTAATTGAGAAAACACCTCTTTGGGTGGAGTTGTACGTACGTGGAAGCAAAGACTTGCTAGGGTTCTATCATTGGGCAAATACGTTCATTCGCATGGAAGAGTCGTATCATCGAAAAAAGGGTCTCGGTTGTTACAAGGAAGACGGGAAACCTCATGCTTATCAGAACCTCTAGGATAGGAAGCCTAGATTTCATGATGACCAAAAGAAGCTAAACGAAGGACCAAATGCCAATACCATAACCTTAAACAAACCCATTTCACACATATATGCAATGATAAAGGAGAGGGTTAACTTTCCTGTTTCCTTCATAGCCAAGAATCGTCCAGAGCCCATCGAGGGAAGGGAATACTGTGAATTCCATAAGACAAATAGGCACAGAACTGACGAGTGCAAAGTGCTGCAAGGTATAATACAAGGGCTTATCCAGGAAGGACATCTAGGCGAGCCCATGAAAGATAAGCTGGGGGCTGCTCAACAAACCGCATAATCCCAAGACGGATGCCTTTACAGCAGGAACCGCTTACATACCCGAACGTCCTAAATCCAGGTTTGCTAGCTTTTACAGTAAAGGTACTAGGCTCAGAGGTAGGCAAGAAACCTCCGGGTCTGGATCTTCCAACTCTACTCGTGGGAATTGCTACAATTACGGATCAAAGGACCATTACTCTAGTAAATGTCCTA
The DNA here is from genome assembly GCA_030737875.1 of Allium sativum. Lineage (NCBI taxonomy): Eukaryota > Viridiplantae > Streptophyta > Magnoliopsida > Asparagales > Amaryllidaceae > Allium > Allium sativum. The sequence continues at coordinate 748,365,188 of CM060921.1, forward strand.
AGTTCTGTACTTGTCGCATTTGCCAAGCTTTAGGGCATGTAATACTTTCATGTCCCGTATTTCAGAAGGGCAGTTAGGCGCTTGATAGGCTCCTGGAAACACTTCCTTTGAATCGAGTAGTTATTTTTCTCTCAATTGCTAAGTTTCGCGTGCTTTCTTATGTGTGCTTTGTGTGGGTTGAATCTAGACAGTCGTGTTAGGGGTTATGTACCTGCTTAAGGCTTCTATATTGTTAAGATTAGCCTAAGGTCTCAACCTGGATAGCCTTTCATACCCAATCCTCACTCTTCTAAGCGATAAGGAGTTAGGGATAGTGTTAGAATAGCTAGGTTCTTTAAGTCTATGATGAATGGGAGATTTTCCACATAGTGTCATGGATGGTATGGATGATTGATTTGCTTTGCTTTTTATAACACGCTATAAACCCTCTTTGAAGTCAAGGGCATTATGACGTCGAAGAACTTTTCTAAAAACACTTCAGCGTTGTAAGTCTGGCACATGACTTTTTGTTTCATGCCTACTGGTAAGTTTTGAAATTCATTCATAAATGATTAAGCTATGTAACGACCCAACTTTCTGAACGATTTTCCCTATATATAAACCAACTTAAGCCGTTCACAAAGATGGATTGTTATGGGTACTTACATATTTGCACAAAAATAACAGAACCTTTTTTTTCATATCATCGATTACATCAGAGATTACAAGGAATATCCGTGTACCATATGCTCAGCGGAAATAAACTCTCCAGCGGAATAAGAAACATCCAAATCATAACTCTAGCTACAAATCTGAATCCATCTCTATAACCTAAACCTGCAAACTAAACTTTTGACTGCCCGTGCAAAGATATAGGCACCCAGAGTTTAGGTGTGGGAAATAATAAACTTTATGTCAGTCGTGGGACTGTTGTGAGATTCAAAACACAGTTCTTATTTTTTGCTTCATTTTAAAGTTGGGAAATTCACCGGAACATGCCGCTAACGCGGAATGGATTTACTCCATGTGAATACTCGTGCATCAAAATTTGTAATGACATTTGGAAAATGAAACTAACATAAGGTCTCGCGGCACACACACAATGCAAACGCACATATGAGCGAGGTTTCTCCTTATGATAGTCAAAAATGCTTAATACGTGAAAATCCTCTTTTACTACTAATAGTGCATAGTGTGAAAACAATTTCACAAATAAATGTATTAATCTTAGCCAGCATAGTGCCACATCCCATTATACTGACGTAATCCTGCCGGTAGCAGGCATACAACTAAAATCGTACGGGCTCGTAGTGGAAAATTGGATTTCCAACGAATGACCAGGCAAAGGAACTTCCTTACCGAACCGATGGGTATGCCTCTAGAGGGACGCCCCGAGAATCAAACGGATTCTCTACCAACACAAGGTCGGGTTACCCCTTAACTGGGCAACTTAGAGCACGCCTGAGTATATCACTTCCCGGTCGTTACCAACCTTTAAAACCGAGGCCTCGCAACATCAACATCCATATAAAATAGAAGTTATCCACATAGGTTAATACCTGGGATCCATACCATAGTACACCTTTTATCTAGAAGTAAATGACTACCCTTAACCTCGTTGCATCTTTCTTGTTTTAGCCATTTACCAGGTTGTGAGGCTTGCCGAGCTCACGATACACAAAGCTATGCTTAAATAAGCCATGCCTTGATCATCGATAGCTCATCGCATATCTTAAATATGCCACATTATCCATTAACAACGCATCACTGATTTCCAATATATAACCTCTAAGATCGTACGTCTTAGAGAAGGGTGTTAAGAAAGATAATAATTCTTCGCTACCAAACAGATATATATTGATAAAAAAGTGCTACACAATTAATTACAATGTCAGACACACAATCCTTAAATGTTTGTTTTGGGTCTGAACAAAACACCATCCAAAATCTCCAAAGACACTTATAACCTCATTTGGTTGTATCGACAAATCCGAGACATCGGCATTCAACCCAAATGATTCAAAAATTCCCAGGTTTCACTCGTCGATTTCCAAGTCTTACGTTGCTTTATAACGTCGTATTATTACTTGGAATGGTTTTCAGACATACATCTGATCTTAGACTTTCCAAGTAATAAGCGTACATTAAAATCATTAGCTATGGTTATACAGATTTCCAATTCGAATCTCCTTCCCAAACGTTATCATTTTACTTTCAATTATGGTTCGATTCATTCCCTTAAACCCCGTTATCGTCTTAAACCTTTCCTTGCTATTCCAAACCACCAAAACTTAATTTGGATTTAAATCTTAATTTATGATAAATCAAATAATCAATACTTCAAATATAAGTTTAATCAAAATTTAATCGACTTATATTTGATATCGATATACAAACTTGGGCAAACACCATCAGAATCTAGATATGAATATGGTTTTACTATTTCTGATGGTATTCGTCCAATCTTGTATTCCATATCGAATATCCAATGACAAATTCTATTCTAAACTCAAACTTTCCATATCTTCCTTATAATTTAAATAAATTCCATACCATAAAACTTAAATCTTTTAAAATCTTTCAAAAATATTCAACAATTCCTCTTCCATAATTTACGCAAGGGTTTATGGTTTATGTGACACCCCACATCCGTTAATGCTACTTACTAAGGGAATGCATTAAATTTTGTGAAGCGCTATAGGTAAACAGACACAGAATAATTACAAGACAGATATAAATAAGACAGTAGCAGAAAATTTAAATTTTTATTTAACCATACAACATAATACCATGGTCCACAATTTCATAAGTCACAAAAATCATTACAATAAAATAACTTCTGTCTTGCACTATCAGAATACATAAGTAAATAAAAAGCATAATTCCCCAATTAAAAGAGTTAAGCCACAGTAGAGACAAGAACTTGAGCCATACTTCAGAAGTAGCTCCTAGCAAGATGATATCTGAGTCCTAACTAAGCCTGAGTGTTTCCTCCCTGAGAACGTGGAGGGAGGGAACAGAAGAAAGAAGGAGAAACAAAAGGGTCAGACATAAAGTCTGGCAAGTCTAGTTACTTTTAGCCAGTAAATAAATAAAAGTAACATGATAGGCATATAAAGTGGATAAGAGAGAGATCACTACATAAACGGTAGGTGTGACAAGGTAAGCAAGATAAGGTGTAAGTCCCTCACTAATGATTACTCTACACTATTAGTAGTATAACTTAAATGAGATGATCCCTTCCACTATAAGTTGGTAGACTTAGGGCATACGTCCGAGTGTACCCTAACCACTACCCTAATCGATCAGCTTCGTACTCTGTAGATATCCTGTGCTAGCCCCACAGTAGGAGGTATCATTCCCTAAAGTGGCAACCCTTTATTTCCAAGATGTGCACAACCATATCTACTGGTGTCACGGTCGTCTTATCCCCTTCTGCCCGGCTCATGCACGCACATGGCCTGGTCGGTTTGCGCTGCCCACACCATCCGTCTCGTTTTGATCTCTTGTATTCAATCAGTAAGCATGCCCTTTCTCCACCCAGTACGGAGTTCTTTATTTGATACGTACTCTGGGTTACTGACTTGAAATGGGTCCCACACTATATGATACAAGCTCTCCCTTTTGTCTTGTATCCCCACTAGATTTTCCACTGACTATGTACACCCTTAGATGTTTTTAATTACACAGCCCTATGTCAGTTATGCTTACCCTAACGGGTGTCTTTAATTAGTAACTTTATTATGTTTTTCCATTGGTTATGTATACCACTAGGTGTCTTTAATTGCATAACCTTATTGGGTTAAGTTTGTGGGTCTATATGTAAATATTACCCATCCTCTCTAATTTACATAACCCACCCACTACCCATCCAATTTTACTTAACCCTAACTTAAGTTCATAATCATACAATCTTTATGGATTAATTTAGGTTAAGTAGTCCAATTCATTACCATGTCCAATTGTGGTTATAATGGGCTAGACCTCCCACATTAGGCCTACAACATGTGGATCCTAGATATGCCAGTCGGGTCTGGGAAGTCTTATTCCACAGTTGGGCCTAACCTCGTGTCTTAGCCTGATTTGTGTTTGCACACTTAGACCTCTCACAGTAGGTTCAACATAAGTGGCTTCTGGATATGCCGGTCGGTTCCGGGCAGACTTCCGCCATTAGTGCAACCTAACCTTGTGTCATAAGTGCAATTACAATTCCTAATTGTAATTACTAAATATTCCATTTCTATCCAAATCAACCAATGTCATTATAGATAATTATTTCTATATTTCCCCATTTGAATTAAATGTCCAATTTATATAAATATTACATAAATTATGCCAATTATAAATCCCTTTTCCCCGTTTCCTAACTAACGTATTCACACGTATTTTGTCGGCATCTAGGCTATAAAGCAGTCTCACCATAACATTGAAAAGTGAATGTAAAAAAGGTGATAGTTTCAACATATCGTGGCATAAATTAGCATGATAACAAGGTGAGTGGACATGTAATTTACATCATAACAAGGTGGACATAAAATTGTTGAACTTGTGGCAACTATGAAGTAAAAGCAACATAATGAGATCTAATTTAACCCTTTAGATGTCCAACTGTTTAGATCTAGCATAATTAGGGTGACATAGCAACATATTTAGATCTAAAAATAGTTTCACATGTCAAGTTTACAACATATTTAGATTGATCACAATATGACAGGTGAAAGATGATTTACATAAGGAACTAGATCTAGCTAATGTTACAACTGTCCAATTTAATAGATGTACATTCACCATAATTTGGTTACAAGTCAAGATCCTCATAGGCAATATAATTAGACAACCACAATTATATTAGATCTAGGGGAATAGATCTATCATGACACAGTATAGGATTTAACAAAAGCACAGAATCATACTTTACAACATATCCAATTCACAGTCTTTTACAATTTACTTTTTTTTAGTCTAAACCTAAAAATAACTAGAAACTCACAGCGTTAGCTTTAGAGAATTAAGAACGAACGGATCTAGAATTTCTTAATTTGATTGGCAAAGTTTGTTGTTATAGAAAACGATTCAGTTTGCACTCCAGCAGCATATGGCCTCCATGACTTCCAATAAAGAAAATATGAGAAATAGCCACATATTTATAGCTGCAGAACCCTCTGAAACCGACTGCGACCTCAGCCCTCGAGGTGTTGACACCCCTGTGGGTGGGTCGACCCTTAGGTCGATACCCCACTAGGGCGGTCGACCCCCTAGAGTGGGAATTTTTCCGCTCTGATGAATTTTTCGAATTTGAATCGTTCTGGATAAAATTCTGACTCATCTCTGACTCATGTGTTTATATATATATAATTTTTCTGCGCATATACAAACTTAAAACCCTCATATCTTCCTCATATGGTGTTTTTTCTACGCAAACCAAATGTCTATCTTGACCAAAATTTCGAGACGGACGCAATGGTACAATCCGTTTCCTCTGATTCTAAATATTAAATTAATTATTATTTAATTTATTCTCTTTAATGTTGTTAAAAATTCGAGGTGTAACATTCTCCCCTACTCAAAGGATTTCGTCCCCGAAATCTCTAAGTTGAGAGGAATGCACGTCCTACCATCCATCATCCATGTACTCATCCACCAACCATTGGCATCCATTGTCCTTAAAGATTTCTAATGCTTATATGAATATATGCAAAGGTGTGTGTATATGTCCCAACACTAATGCGAAGATCAGGCGGTCTACTGATTGAGTTGACCTCCTTAATGCAATGTATGTTAGTGCCATGAATCCAATATGTATGCAAATAAACATGTTGTATCATATAAGTTCTATATCTGTGCACAATCATCCGTCCAAATGCAACATCCATATGCTAGATCATCCATTTCCATCCATAAAAGAAAAGAAAATGCACACACATCCATATGCAGTATGAAAGTGATTGAGCTGATCATAGTGCCTAATGTGTGTGTATACGCGTCCACAGGCAACCACTAGCGAACACTTGCATCCACTTGCATCCATCAAACATAACATGTTTCAACCACATGTTTACATCCGTAGGATTTCTATCTAAAGGTCGAAAATACTATGAATAAGATATACTCTATTGACAGAAATAAGCACCGATAAGACTTTAGGAAAAAGGAGTTAAGAACATACCCTCGAAAAGAAAAGGATACGAAGCACGAATCTTGTTTTCCGTCCCCTAAGTCGCATCTTCTAGGTTATCTCCCCATTGGACCTTTATCAATTTGATCTCCTTATTGCGCAACTTCTTAACTTCTGACCCAAGAATACGGGTAGGGACTCGTCTGACTGTCGCCTCCCGTTCCACTTCGACTTCTTCTTACACACTCGGCTCAACAACTTCTACGGTGTCGTGCAGGCACTTCCGTAGATGAGAGACGTGGAAAACATCATGAACACCAGATAGATTTTGTGGGAGCTTTACTTGGTAGGCCATTTGGCCAATCCTCTCAGTTATGGGAAATGGTCTAACAAACCTAAGTGCCAACTTCCCTACTGATCTGAAGTGAACCACATTACTTAAAGGTGATACTTTGATAAAAACTAAGTCTCCCACTTCGAATTCAATGTCAATTCTTTTATGTCTACATATGACTTCTTCCTATCTTGAGCTATCTTTGTGATGACCCCAAACTCCTGTAGTACGAAAGCAAGGATAATCGTTAGAATATAACACACAAATAGTAACAGTAGAACAAAAATATAGAATTACAGCATAAAATGTATCTCAAATTACACTGGAAATAATATCATTAGAGTTACACAACATAATAGGATCATACTTGGTACATAATACAGTTTTCAACTTTAATATAAAATGTCTGAAGCGGAATCAAATATAATATACTAAATGGAGTCTGAACAGCATAATAGAAATGATAGGATCTATCTCCAGCTCCATAGCTATCTAGAATGAGTCTGCTAAAAACTTGTATACAAGACTGCCCATGTGGAAAAGAGGGCACCCGAGTTTGCAAAGTGAAACAAACTACGAGTAATTCATGGGACTGGTATGAGAAATCTTCTATAACCTATTTAATAATAAAGCTAATCACAGGACCACGCCACTAATGCGGAACAGGTTTACTCTAGTGGATTGCCAGTGCATGAAATAAAGTAAATCATCAAAAACAATGCAATGCTTTTAAGAAAAAAATGAAACCATTATAAGACTCAAGTCCCATCACACAGTGCAACGCAAACCGAAGGATAGAGTTTTACCTTATAACAAAAATGTTAATAATGGATTTGATATTATTATTAGTGCATATATGTTTCAAAAACATTTCAATCATAACATATCAATCATAGACGGCATAGTTACCATATACTATGTTGCCAAATATAGTTTTGCAATCAAAACCGTATGGGTCGTATTGGAAGTTGGATTTCCATCATGAACCAATGCAAGGGATCGTCCTTACCGAATTCGAGACACTCTAGCCCGTGCCTCAGGACTCAGTCGCAACTGCACCCGGAGCGCCAGGGTCAGTCCACAAATATGTTAATGGAATGGTAATGCCTGAACAATACATCTCCCCACCCTATGGGGCGTAAAATAGAGCCACTAGGGACTCAAATTCGAGGTACCTCGCTTTCCATCATCCACATAAGTAAAAATATCCGGGCGTGTAAAACCCAGACACCACTTCTAGCTAGAAAGAAACACATGTTCTCCCTGGGGTCCTTCTCCCGTTTCTGGTTCATACCGGGGTGTGAGGCTTGCAAAGTAACGCTATAAACAAAGCTATGCTACAATAAAGCTGTGCTTTGATCAACAACCACAAGGCTCTACTTTTCAACAATAAGATGTGATCATTTGCATCTTGGCATGCCACACTGACAATTCACGCCATGCGATCGATAACTATCAATATATAACCTCTGAGCTCGTGCGTCTCAGAGAAAGGAGTTAAGCAAGAGAATGAATTCTCCACCACCAAACAGATATATATTAAATAGAAACCAATTTACATGGAATGAAATCCAATGTCAGCCACACATCCATTTACAAGTCCGTTCTGGTCTGAATGAAAATGGAGACACCTTATTCCTCGTCCCATATGTCTAATATGGAAGAGAGGTGCTCGCATGTCCGGAAGATCAACAAGTATGTCCAGACAACTACCACTGTAACCCTTTACTGGGAGCTAACCAATGCCGGGCATCAGTAGTTATCCATTCGAGGTGAAGATCGCCGGTCTTCAATCACCGTCTACAAATCTTCGACTTCCAATCGTCATATAATTATTTGAAATGAGAGTTAACTCGGACTTTTCAAATAATTCTCGAATATATATGATTTAAATCATTCCTTTTCATTCCATATCATATATAATAATTTATAACGATTTATCGCTATTTTTATTTATTTAAAAATAGCCATGTTTAATTAAATAATGCTTCGGGTCGTTACATGGCCCTGGCGCTGTTTCCATCAAAATTTGATTTACACATTTCTCAAAATCTAACTGTTGGATCTTCGAAAATTATATGTCGTTGGAAAGATCTTTCCAAAACGAACCCAACGGTTCCAGTTTTGGGAAAATCCGATGGTCGGATATTTCGGTATAATCGTTTGAAGTTATGATTTCAAAACGCGAACTACAGCGGTGCGATTCGTTTTATTTTAATTTATATTTTTATATAAATATAAATCGTTCAAGATGTCAAACTGTTTTCAATTCAACATTGATTTCTTTTATATATGAAATCATATATTACATTAAAAATGAAAATTTTAATGATAATACCATTCTCTTTGTATATTAAATCTTTTATTTGATTCATATATATATTACATGGAAATGAAATTTGTTTTATCATTCATCCATAGAGCAATATATGTTTACATTAGAAATGTAACTTTCTATTTCAAAATTTATTTATATTGAGATGTAAACTTTCTATTTCAATATATTATTATATTGAAAATGTAAGTTTTTTATTTCATATTCTATTTACATTGAAAAATGTAAATTTCTAATCATTCTTTTATTTACATTGAAAATGTAAATTTCAATGTAATCTTTATTAACATTAAAAAGTATAAATTTCTACGCTCTCTTTATTTACATTGAAAAAATGTAAATTTCTATGCTTTGCTTTGATTACATATAAAAATGTAATTCTTATACTTTGCTTTTATTACATATAAAAATGTAATTCTTATACTTTGCTTTGATTACATATAAAAATGTAATCTTCCTAATGAAATCTTTTACTTCATCTGCAATGTAAATTTTATAGAAAAACATATTTTATATATCAGTGGACATTTTTAATGTTCCCTTCTCATTAAAAATGTAAATTCCAATGGCCCATACAATTTATGTAGCAAAATGTATTATTTTTAATGTAATATATACATAAAAATGTAAATGCCAATGTTGATACATTTCTATTTCAAATGTGTTCATTTTTAATGTTACATTACATTAAAAATGAAAAAAATTCAAAGTAAATACATTTTATTTAACAAGGGACTATTTTTATTGTTGGTTACATTAAAAGTATAAATTTTAAAGCAAAGGCATTTTAATATATCAATGGTCATTTTTAATGGTTTGTTTACATTAAAAATGTAAATTTTCAAAGAAAACACTTCAGGTTATTGCAATGATCATTTTTAAAAGGGTCATTTACATAAGAATGTAAAACTTAATGTAAACCATTATTATCATATCAATGTTCATTTTAATATAAACATTTAAAGTGCAAAGTCTAATGTAAATATATATTATATAATAATGTGGTATTTAAATGTTTTCATATACATTAAAATGCAAAATCCCCGTGTAAATACATTTTCTATAGTAATTGACATTTTTAATGTTTGATTTACATTAAAAAGATAAAATCCAACATAAACACCTTTTCATTTAACAATGTCTATTTTTCATTAAAAATGTATATACATTAAATAGTAAATGTCAATGTAAAAAGATTTTTACCTATCAATATTTTATTTTTTATGTTGACATACATTAAAAATATAAATTCCATCTCAATACATTTCTTTCATTACATAAAAAAAATCTTTTTATGTTTCATATAAATTAGAAATGATGTTTTCAATGTAAACATTTTATATATCAATGTTTTATGTTAATGTAACACCTCACCTCCGCCAGGGTCACTCTTGCAAGTACACTGGCTTTGGAGGGGTGTTGGACAAGGTAAACATGCATGAAGATATCACAAGACTGAACATATGAGTAAAACAGAGTAATTAAAGCAGCGGATAAAATTACTATTTCAAAACCATAGTCAAGTTACATCAAAGTACTTAGTCATCATTTTTCCAACAAAACAAAGTCTAGAAAACATAAACTGAAAAATAACATAAGTAAAGTATTCCCCAAAGATAACAGCAGTGTCGCTATACTAAAGCTCAAGTCCAAACCGTACATGAGCTATCAGAGAAGCAAGCCAAAGATCCAAGCTAGGTGCTAATGTTCCCACCCTGAGAACCTGGGGGGGGGGGGGGGGGGGGACGGAAGAAAAGAGCCGAAAGGAAACAGGTCAGTCAAAAAGACTGGTAAGTCCTACCTACTATTAGTATAAAAACTAATAAAGTTAACTGGACATGTAAAACAGAGATAAAACATAGGATGATAACTGGCATAAAACAGAGATGAAACATAGGATGATAACTGGCATGGTGAAAAGTTAACAAGAGTGGCATCGCATATACAAGGTTAAGTTGCACCAAGTGTACTAGTATTCTAATCCATGTCAAGTATAAACAAGAAATGATCCCTTGGCCCAAAATTGGCCCAACATCATGAGATGACCTAAATCAAGGTCCAACTACACGGTCTAGTCGATCGGCTCCCTATAAGCCTAACTCATCAAGTGTCGGTGTCATACGGCCCAACCGCGAGATGTAGTCGACTGTGCAAGGTCCACCCTAGGGTGTATCCGGGCCCTAGGGTTCCAACCACTGACACCAAAACAAGCACGTACAGTCCAAGCCTACTGGTGCCCATGTCTGTCTTTCATCCCCGGACTATGTGCACGACCATAGTCCGCCGGAATCTACAATGGCGCACCTACCTAGCCGTCCCTTTTGGTCACTTACATTCAGCCCAGTAATCATGCCCCACCCCTAGCCTAGTCCCTACGGTATCCCGATACTCCCTGGTGGGATACTGCTGAAAAGGGCCCCGCAAACTAGGGTTTCCAATGGGTTAAGTGTGGTTAACCCTATCCAAACCATGTATCAAGTTGGTTAAGTATACCCAAGTGGTTCATGACTTAACCCCAACAATCCATCGTGTTTAACTGGTTAAGTATTCAAGTGGTCCATGACTTAACCCTACCATGTGGCATTAATTAACTTAATCCACCCCAACCTCTCACATTAGACTTTGTTGTGGTTACTAGTTAAGCCGGGCGGGTCCGGGTAGCTTTACACCAAAACCTAGTCTAACCTCGGGTTTTAAGTGCGATATGACCAACTACTCACATTGGGTCCTATTGTTTGTAGCCACTAGTTAAGCCGGTCGGTTCCGGGTAGATTTATGCTACAAACTCAATCCAACCTCGAGTTGGCCACTTTCATGTTTTCTACATGTCATGTCCACGTTCATGTTTTCAAGCATAATCACATGTCATATTTTCAAGTCATGTTTCATGTCATTTAAGTTTACCCATAACGTAACCCCATCGCACGTAAGTTCGCATCAACACAAATAGATCAAAAAGGGGAACATAAGAATATGACAAGGTGGGCATAAGATGGCAAAGTCTATCACAAGTTAAACATGGTGATATTTGAGGAAAAGGGGTTCAACATATTAGCATATGGCCTCAACATGTATGATAGCATAAAAGGTGACTTGGCCTCAAACATGACAATAACATAAAGGTGATTTGGCCTCAAACATGTCAATAGCATAAAGGGTAACAATCCTAACTTGTGCATAGCAAGTAGGTTCAACATTATCATATGCATGTTAAGGGACATGAGGGGTTAAGGTTTGTTAACATGCATAAGGCATAATCCATTTCATAGCATTTTCCCCAAAAGTCAACATGAACGGTACTAGGTTCATGATGGATCCACAATCATAGATCAAGAGAGACATGAATAGATCTATGCATACAATGATAGGTTCAAGGCAAATATTGCACTTAGGTCCAATTCCAATCTACACATGTATGGCATTAAACTTAGCACATAGGGTGATAAACTTGTGATTAACATATAGGTCATAACAACATAGGCAAGTTAACATAAAGATCATAAGGGGTTCGATGTTGCATTATGCACAAATCCCAAATAAAGCTCATAGCTTTATACCCAAAAAGTCAAGGTGATAGTCCCATAACCATAGATCAAGAGTCATGTATAGGTCTATGCATACAATGATAGATGCAAGGCAAGTGTTACACAAAAATCCCATTTCAACTTGCTACATGTCATATTAAGTTCATAGTTTAAATCTAAGAGTAGAGTAGGGCTTACAAAGCGTGGCTATGAGAACTAGAACCAAATAGAATAAGATAGAGATGTTGTAGAAGCTCTAGAAATGATGTAGCAACACAAATAGCCTTGAGAATAAGTAGCTCCTTTGATTTGATGAAGAAAGATGGCTCCTTTTTTCTTTAGAAGCTCTCAAGATGAAGATGGAGGCCATGATTAGGGAGCATTTTGGCATAACCTAGTTGTAGTATTGATTTGTGATGATTTAGGCTAGGTATTAGGGTGTTTTTATAGGTGTAGAGACTAGTTTAGGCCATAGGATTTACCCTAATTCAGATCTGAGCCATCAAATCACGTCACAAGCCAACAAAACAAGACCCAGGAGCCAAAACAGGTGCACCAGGCCAAACTGGCCCGACCACCCAGGTCGACAGGGGTGTCGACTGGGTAGTCGACACCAGCTGGGGTGTGTCGACTCCCCAGTCGACTTGGGGGCTGGGCGGGAAACTTTCCCGCCCAGTCTGTTTGGCTCCAGATTTGAAATTTGAACTATTTTTGAACTTGAAATTTTCTAAAAACTTTGACGGGCCATAACTTGGTAATATGGACTCCGATTCTCGAAAACTCGGACTCTATTTCGCGTATTTTTCCGAGACGAACGCAATGGCATAGCCTGTTTCCCTTGAATCAGGTTTTAAAATTTAATTCTGCCTTGATTTACGTTATAACATGTTATTCAAAATACGGGTTGTTACATTCTCCCCACCTTAAAGGATTTCGTCCCCGAAATCTTCAAGTTAGGAAGAACATATCCTACCATCCATCATCCATCTACTCAAAACATCATCCACGAGCAGTCATTGTCCATAAAAGATTCTAAATGCTGTATGATCATATGCGAAAGGTGTGTGTATATGTACTTATCTAATGCGAAAATCAGGCGGTTACTGATTCAGTAAATCTCCTTAATGCAAAGTATGTTAGTGAAATGAGTCCATATGTATGCAAATTCCTAACATAATTCATAATCTCTACATGAGTGCACATAACATTCATCCATATGCAACATCCACGTGATAGCATAACAAGTTTCAGCCATGAATAAGTATAAGCACTCATGCATATGCAATATGAAAGAGTGTGAGCCGATCTTAGTGCCTAACGTGTATCATGCATCCACGAGTATCCACTTGCAAACACTTGCAACCACTTGCAAACATCAAGCATAACATGTTTCAAATACGTGTTTCATCCAAAGGGTTTCTACCTAAGGTTCTCATGACAAGGTTAACGAGATAACAAGATAAACATGGATAGCAAAAGAAAGATATGCTAACTAGGAAAAGAGATTGAGAATGTACCCTCAAAAAGAAATGGATAAAGCCCACGCATCTTCTCCTCGGTTTCCCAAGTTGCGTCTTCCTCGGCTTCACTCCACTGAACCTTTACCAACTTGACTTCTCGATTCCTCAACTTCTTGATCTCCATTCCCAAGATACGAATCGGAGCTCGCCTCAAAGTTGCCTCTTTTTCTACCTCCATGTCTTCAAGAATGCTAGGCTCAACTACCTCGGCTGACTCATGTAGGCACTTTCGGAGATGCGAGACATGAAAAACATTGTGCACTCCGGCCAGCTTCTCGGGCAATTCCACCTTATAAGCCATCTTCCCAATCCTCTCTATGATAGGGAAGGGTCCTACGAACCATGGTGCCAGCTTCCCAACTGCTCCAAAACGAACCACATTTCGCAAAGGAGAAACCTTCACAAAGACCATATCTCCAACTTCAAACTCTAAGTCTGTCCTTCGCTTGTCTGCATAGGATTTCTATCTGTCTTGGGCCGTTTTCATCCGCCTTCGAATCAACTCAACCTTCTCGGATGTGTCCCTTATCATGTCGGGCCCAAGTATAAGCTTACGTCTCCCACCAACATGTTGGTGACTTGCATGGCCTCCCATATAAAGCTTCGAATGGTGCCATCCCTATGCTTGCTTGGTAGCTGTTATTATAAGCAAACTCTACGAGAGGAAGGTGGTCTTCCCAAGTGCCACCCAAGTCAAGAATGCATAGCCTCAACAGATCTTCTAGTACCCTATTCACCCTTTCGGTCTGGCCATCCGTCTGTGGGTGATAGGCTGTACTTAGATTCAATCGCATACCCATCGCTTCTTGCAAACTATTCCAGAACTGGCTAGTGAAGATTGGGTCACGATCGCTAACTATGCTAGAAGGAACTCCATGCAATCGCACTATCTCTCGAAGATAAACAGATGCTAGCGATGATGCGGTCCTCTTGCTCTTCACCGGAATAAAATGGGCACTCTTCGTGAGTCTATCCACTATGACCCATATGCTAGTATTCCCCTTCCTTGATCTCGGGAATTCATCCACAAAATCCATAGAGATACTTTCCCACTTCCATAGCGGGACCTCCAATGGATGCAGTAGCGCACCGGGCTTCTTCGACTCGGCCTTTACTTGCTGGCAAACAATGCATCTAGAAACAAACTCTGCCACATCCTATTTCATCCCATCCCAAAAGAAAATGCGCTTCATATCCCGGTACATCTTATCCCCTCTGGGATGTATGGTCATCCTCGAGTGATGCGCCTCCTCAAGAACTTTATTTACTAAGTCTCCCACTCGTGGGACACATAGTCTTCCATCACGCCTTAGCCATCCCTTGTCATCAATAGTATATCTAACGAGGTGACTTGACGTCTCACCCCGAATCAACTTGTCCATGATCTCGACTATCTGCGGGTCTTCCCTCTGTGAAGCCCCAACTTGATCAAGAAGTGTAGGTCTAAGCTCCAGGTTTGCAAACGAACCAGTCATCGACCCAACAATAGGTGCAAAATCAAAGGTTGCCAAGAACTCTAGGCTCTTCATCTCAACAAACAAGGGACTCAAAGTCAACCTTCTTCTGCTTAGCGCATCAGCCACAACATTACCCTTGCCAGGGGTATAAGCTATCTCGAAGTCATATGATGCCAAGAATTCCATCCACCTTTGCTGCCTTAGATTCAAATCTTTCTGCGAGAAGAGGTACTTGAGCGACTTGTGATCAGTATATAACTCAAACCTTTCACCTAGAAGATAGTGGCGCCAGGATTTGAGTGCAAAGACGATCGCCGCCAACTCCAAATCATGAGTGGGATAGTTCTTCTCATGAACTTTGAGTTGCCTACCCCCAAAGCATATCACTCTCCCTTCTTGCATCAGGACAGCGCCAAATCCCGTGCCACACGCATCGGTGTACACGATAAACATCTTACTCATCAAAGACATCAGGATATTCTCTGACCCCCCCTCACAGATTGCAAACTATCGATGGGTGAGTCGAGGGATTCTAGATAACACAACATGACGGGACCCATAGGGTTACGAGAAATCTTTAGGGTATTACCAAGGCGAGTCATGAGCGTCACAACCCTATGCTCACAATCAACCCGTATCCCATAAGACCGAGAAAATATGCATTACACGTGAATTCTACACTCAAGATAGAAATCTACAAATCCACACTGATCATGGATAAATGGGCGGAACCCCCAATTGGATTTGAAACACTAACGGGTTCCTCAACTAGACTAGTACTTAGGTGCACACTTTCAACAAGATCAGAAGAAATAAAACTACGCGATGCGCCAGAACCGAATAAGGTACGAACAGGAAAATCAGAAATGTAAACAAGACTTTCTACAAAAATACTACCTTGATCAAGAGCTGGAAGAGCGAGGAGAGCCTGCAACTGCCCTCCTGAGGGTCCTGCTCGCTGAGTTTGCCCTTGCTTCTTGGGGCAATCCTTGCTGAGATGTCCAGATTCTCCACAGAGAAAGCACTCGCCCAACTTCCTCTTCTTCTTCCCACAGTCTTTAGCTATGTGTCCAGTGATCCTACAGAAGTTGCAATTCCTCCTTTCTCTTGACTTGTTGTCCTTGCTGTTGTTGTTCTTGCTGTTGTTGTTCTTGCCTCCTTTCCCGGAATCTACCTTCTTGCCTCGAGACTCATTCTCCTTGATCTCCTTCTTGCCACTCTTATCTTCTTCTTGTAGGAGGGCCATATTTACCAAACTCTCGAAGGTCGCCCCCATGGTATATGAGACATGGCCAAACCGTGCAATGGCTCGTTCAATCCTCGAGCAAAGTGTAGGGCCTTCTTCTGAGCTGTGTTAACCAAGTCTAGACCGAACTGAGCAAGTTGAATAAACTTATTCACGTATTCTCTCACGGTCATGTCCCCTTGCTTTAGTGATAGGAACCTGTCCATCTGAAGGTTCTCCTCTGTCGATGATAGAAACCTCAGTCCAAACCTTCTCCTAAAGTCATCCCAAGTCTCAATTGGCCTAGTAGTGGTGGTGACTACCCACCAATATGCAGCTTCCTCTTTCAATAACCATACCACCAACAGAACTTTCCTACGATCTTCTATACCAAAGATAGCAAAGAGGTCTTCAGTTTCCTTCAACCAGTTCCTTGCCTCAACAAAAGTCTCCGTCCCAACAAAATTCTTGCCACCAATCGCCTTAAAGTCCTTGCAAATCTTCGCGAAATCCGCTTGTGGATGCTGAGGAGGAGGAGGAACCTCAGGTACGGGAGGAGGAGTGGGAGTGTTTGCTGGGCCCGCATCGTTGGCCCTAGCTTCCAAGTACCTTCGGAACCATCCGGGTATGGGTACTCCCTCGGGAAGGTTAAGATCGGCCATGCTGAAAAAGGAAAAGATAGATTTAGAACGAGGAAACAAGGGATAGTGCTAATGGCTTTCGGGGAATAGCCTTTTAAAATAAACTGGACTTTTCTTGGAAAATACTTCATTATAATCAGTTTTGAAAATAGTTTTTCAAAAGGTAAGTTTTAAAAACCTTTTGCTCAAATCTTGTAAACCTTATGCTCTGATACCAAATGTAACACCCCACCTCCGCCAGGGTCACTCTTGCAAGTACACTGGCATTGGAGAGGTGTTGGACAAGGTAAACATGCATGAAGATATCACAAGACATAACATATGAGTAAAACAGAGTAAATAAAGCAGCGGATAAAATTACTATTTCAAAACTATAGTCAAGTTACATCAAAGTACTTAGTCATCATTTTTCCAACAAAACAAAGTCTAGAAAACATAAAGTGAAAAATAACAGAAGTAAAGTATTCCCCAAAGATAACAGTAGTGTCACCATAGCAAAGCTCAAGTCCAAACCGTACATGAGCTATCAGAGAAGCAAGCCAAAGATCCAAGCTAGGTGCTAATGTTCCCTCCCTGAGAACCTGGGGGGGGGGGGGGGGGGGACGGAAGAAAAGAGGCGAAAGGAAACAGGTCAGTCAAAAACACTGGTAAGTCCTACCTACTATTAGTATAAAAACTAATAAAGTTAACTGGACATGTAAAACAGAGATGAAACATAGGATGATAACTGGCATGGTGAAAAGTTAACAAGAGTGGCATCGCATATACAAGGTTAAGTTGCACCAAGTGTACTAGTATTCTAATCCATGTCAAGTATGAACAAGAAATGATCCCTTGGCCCAAAATTGGCCCAACATCATGAGATGACCTAAATGAAGGTCAAACTACACGGTCTAGACGATCGGCTCCCTATAAGCCTAACTCGTCAAGTGTCGGTGTCATATGGCCCAACCACGAGATGTAGTCGACTGTGCAAGGTCCACCCTAGGGTGTATCCGGGCCCTAGGGTGCCAACCACTGACACCAAAACAAGCACACACAGTCCAAGCCTACTGGTGCCCATGTATGTCTTTCATCCCCGGACTATGTGCACGAACATAGTCCGCCGGAATCTACAATGGCGCACCTACCTAGCCGTCCCTTTTGGTCACTTACATTCAGCCCAGTAATCGTGCCCCACCCCTAGCCTAGTCCCTAGGGTATTCCGATACTCTCTGGTGGGTTACTTCTGAAAACGGCCCTGCAAACTAGGGTTTCTAATGGGTTAAGTGTGGTTAACCCTATCCAAACCATGTATCAAGTTGGTTAAGTATACCCAAGTGGTTCATGACTTAACCCCAACAATCCATCGTGTTTAACTGGTTAAGTATTCAAGTGGTCCATGACTTAAACCTACCATGTGGCATTAATTAACTTAATGCACCCCAACCTCTCACATTAGACTTTGTTGTGGTTACTAGTTAAGCCGGGCAGGTCCGGGTAGCTTTACACCACAACCTAGTCTAATCTTGGGTTTTAAGTGCGATATGACCAACTATTCACATTGGGTCTTATTGTTTGTAGCCACTAGTTAAGCCGGTCAGTTCTGGGTAGATTTATGCTACAAACTCAACCCAACCTCGAGTTGGCCACTTTCATGTTTTCTACATGTCATGTCCACGTTCATGTTTTCAAGCGTAATCACATGTCATATTTTCAAGTCATGTTTCATGTCATTTAAGTTTACCCATAACGTAACCTCATCGCACGTAAGTTCGCATCAACACAAATAGATCAAAAAGGGGGAACATAAGAATATGACAAGTTGGGCATAAGATGGCAAAGTCTATCACAAGTTAAACATGGTGATATTTGAGGCAAAAGGGGTTTAACATACTAGCATATGGCCTCAACATGTATGATAGCATAAAAGGTGACTTGGCCTCAAACATGACAATAACATAAAGGTGATTTGGCCTCAAACATGTCAATAGCATAAAGGGTAACAATCCTAACTTGTGCATAACAAGTAGGTTCAACATTATCATATGCATGTTAAGGGACATAAGGGGTTACGTTTTGTTAACATGCATAAGCCATAATCCATTTCATAGCATTTTTCCCAAAAGTCAACATGAACGGTACTAGGTTCATGATGGATCCACAATCATAGATCATGAGAGACATGAATAGATCTATGCATACAATGATAGGTTCAAGGCAAATATTGCACTTTGGTCCAATTCCAATCTACACATGTATGGCATTAAACTTAGCAAATAGGGTGATAAACTTGTGATTAGCATATAGGTCATAACATCATAGGCAAGTTAACATAAAGATCACGAGGGGTTCGATGTTGCATTACGCACAAATCCCAAATAAAGCTCATAGCTTTATACCCAAAAAGTCAAGGTGATAGTCCCATAACCATAGATCAAAAGAGTCATGTATAGGTCTATGCATACAACGATAGATGCAAGGCAAGTGTTACACAAAAATCCCATTTCAACTTGCTACATGTCATATTAAGTTCATAGTTTAAATCTAAGAGTAGAGTAGGGCTTACAAAGCGTGGCTATGAGAACTAGAACCAAATAGAACAAGATAGAGAAGTTGTAGAAGCTCTAGAAATGATGTAGCAGCACAAATAGCCTTGAGAATAAGTATCTCCTTTGATTTGATGAAGAAAGATGGCTCCTTTTTGCCTTAGAAGCTCTCAAGATGAAGATGGAGGCCATGATTAGGGAGCATTTTGGCATAACCTATTCGTAGGATTGATTTGTGATGATTTAGGCTAGGTATTAGGGTGTTTTTATAGGTGTAGAGACCAGTTTAGGCCATAGGATTTACCCTAATTCAGATCTGAGCCATCAAATCACGTCACAAGCCAACAAAACAAGACCCAGGATCCAAAACAGGTGCACCAGGCCAAACTGGCCCGACCACCCAGGTCGACAGGGGTGTCGACTGGGCAGTCGACACCAGCTGAGGTGTGTCGACTCCCAAGTCGACTCCCCAGTCGACTTGGGGGCTGGGCGGGAAACTTTCCCGCCCAGTCTGTTTGGCTCCAGATTTGAAATTTGAACTGTTTTTGAACTTGAAATTTTCTGAAAACTTTGACGGGCCATAAGTTGGTCATACGGACTCCGATTCTCGAAAACTCGGACTCTATTTCGCGTATTTTTCCGAGACGAACGCAATGGCACAGGCCGGTTCCCTTGATTCAGAATTTAACATTTAATTATGCCTTGATTTACGTTATAACATGTTATTCAAAATACAGGTTGTTACAGTTAATGTTTCACTTACATTAAAAAGAAGATTTCCACTGTAGTACATTCCTATATCAAAATGTTGATTTTAATGTTTCATATACATTAAAATATATATCTAATGTAAATGCATTTCTATATTACAATGTTTAATTTTTACTGTTTTATTTACATTAAAAATGTAAATTTCATTTGTACATACATTTTTATTTAACGAATGACTGTCTTTGATTTTCAGCAAAACATGAATTTTATATTGACATACAACGATCATTTTCCTATTCTTATATATATATATATATTAAAAATATAATTTTCATATTTATCAACAATTAGTATATAATAACATGAATATTTATAACACAAGAATATTTTAGAAAATTTCGGCAGCATAACGGCAGGGTAATTAAAACCGGCACTGTCCCATTGTACGGCTCCTCGCACTGCCTTAGGCCTCGTGGCTTCACATGGAGTTTCATTTCCTAATACATTTTTCTAGGCAGTCTAATGCCACAATATCAATCAATTTCAATTTTCAACCACAAACAAACACAAAAATTCAACCAATCACATACCACAAATCAATCAAGCCATCCATGGTCTGTGGACGACGGGTGTCGGGAGTTTCTAAACTCCGTCTGCATCCTAAAATAATTTTATTTAATTTATTCAGATTTAGAAATCTCACTTTGCTTTCTATTTCTTCTAAAATTGTAGAATGCTCCAAAAATTCCGCGGTTAGTTCTGAAATGTTGATCTCGTCGTTGTGATTCCAATGGATTCAGTTTTGTCGAATTCTAAACAAATATTAAAAAGATACGATCATTTAAAGATTTGGTTATATTTAAAATAATAAATAAATTAATTAAATAATTAGATAACACCTTTTCCTCAATATAGTTTGATGGCCATCGTTTTTACTGTTGGGTTCAATTCTAGGTTTTGATTTTTCTTCTGATACGTTGCTCGAGGCAAGGATCGAACGACACCACGTTCAAGCGCTGGGGGAGGCGCACCAACGCCGGTGAAGGGGGGAAGCTCGGTGGCGGATCATGGTTGGAATCCTGGCCGACACGGGTCCACTTCTCAGCCTCGGTTCTCACTGGATACTCCACGAAAGGGTGCAAACTTTATATGGTTTTGAAGACTGGGTTCGCATCTACTAAATCCTGTACATGGTCCTTTGATTTCGTTGAGTAATTCAGAAGTTATTGGGGAAGAACGGTTTGAACAATGTCGGCCATTGAAAATAATATATGGTGGATGTTTATTTCGATTAGGGTTAGGGTATTTCCACCGTATATATACGGTGTATTTTATATTATTTTAATTTCTAAATTTCGAAAAATACCCACTAATCCATATGAACTCCAAATCAAACCCAACGAGTATCGCCCCCTTGCTAAATACCCCCATTCCGTACACAATGGAATATGTTTCGTAAGCCAATTCGACTGTTTCAGTCAGTTTTGCTTTAAATTAAAATATATAACATTCAATATTAAATTTGAACATAGATTTTAATTTACCGGGGCCACATACCGATTCTAAAAATTCCAGAAAAAATATATCTAGCTTTGTTTTGACGATACGGTCTCAACAAAACAGATTTCGTCGAATTTGGAGACCGTTTGAAAAATGGCCATTTTCTGGTCGATCGAAACTAACCGAAATTGTCAAAACACATTTTCTTTTGCCATGCTCACATGTTGATTCCAAAAATCATGAAAATTGGAATCTTGCTATAATTTGACATTCCCGATCCAACCAGGGTGGTTTCGTCAAAAACGGAGGTCGTTTGCAAAATGGTTATTTATACGGGCTATATATTGTCTTAAATTCCATAGTGACTATTCTGGATATTCAACTAATCATAACTTTTGATTCCCGCTATGAAATTTCATTTTTTCGGATTCGTTGGAAAGATATTCTTAATCAAATTTAAATATTTTTGGTTTCACTAAAATTCGATTTATTTTTCATCCTGTACAGTCAGTCAAAGTTTGAATTCAAATTTTCAAACTACCGCTCTATTTCAAACTTCTTTTAAAATTAAAATAAGCATATTCGTTCTAACTTCGATTTAAATAAAATTTTAATCGTTATTATTTGAAATACATTATTTTAACTATTCGAAATTCAATAAAATAGCCAAAATAAAATTTTTACTTTGGTTCTGATTTTCCGGGTTGTTACAATCTCCCCTACTTAAAAAATTTTCGTCCCCGAAAAGGAAACAATAGTAAAGTAGGAAACAAAACGGAAAACATAAAATATGGTAAATGTACCTTGCACTAGAGCTAGTTAGAGATATCCACTCTGCACTGGGGATAAGCCTATTTGATGTTATCTTAGGTTTCCCATGTACAGTCTCTAGGATCTCCTCTCCACTATACTTTGACTAGATGAATTCTTTTGTTCCTCAAAACTCGGGTTTCTTTGCCAATGATCTTTACCGGCTCTCTTCTTACTGCTAAGTTCGGGGTAATCTCCAAATCTTGCTGTGTAGCTTCCTCCACAATCAAGTTTGGATCATGCACATGCTTCCGAAGTTGAGACACATGGAATACATCATGTACCCCTGGCAACCAGTCAGGTAACTGAAACCTATAAGCGAGAGTTCCAATTCTTTCTAGAATAGGGAATGGACCAGTGAATCTAGGAGCCAACTTCCCAGTCTTCCCAAAGCGAACTACTCCTCTTAATGGGGAAACCCACAAGTACACATAATCGCCAACAGCAAATTCTAAATCCCTTCTTCTTGAATCTGCATAACTTTTCTTTCGGCTCCGAGCTACTAGTAACCTCTTCTTAGTGAAATCAACTTTGTCCGAAGCTTCTTGAATCAAGTCGGGACCCAATACCAGTCTATTGCCTGGTTCCACCCAACATGTGGGAGATCAACATGGCCTGCCATATAAAGCTTCGAATGGCGACATTTGCAAGCTTGCTTGGTAACTGTTATTATAAGAGAACTCGACCAAGTGCAAGTGATCTTCCCATGATCCACCAAAGTCAAGAATACATGCCCGCAACAAATCTTCCAGTATACGGTTCACCCTCTCGGTTTGGCCGTCTGTTTGAGGATGATAAGCGGTGCTCAGATTTAGTGTTGTCCCCAGCTCTTCTTGGAATGCTTCCCAGAATTTATTAGCAAATATAGGGTTACAGTCACTAAAAATGCTACTGGGAACTCCATGTAGTCTGACAATTTCTTTGAAATAAATTTTCGCCAAACTTTGTGCTGTTCCAGTCGATTTGACAGGAATAAAATGGGTAGACTTCGTGAAACGGTCAATGATCGCCCAAATACTGTCATTTTCTTTTCGGGTTCGGGGAAAGCCATCAATAAAATCCATAGAGATTTGATTCCATTTCCAACTTGGAACTTCTAGTGGTTGTAACAAGCCGGCAGGTTTCTGCTGATCACTCTTGACTTGCTGGCAAGTAGAACACCTGCTGACATAAATGGAGATCTATCTTTTCATAGATTTCCACCAGAATGTACGCTTGAGATCATGATACATCTTGCTCATCCCTGGATGAATACAAAGCTTGGATTTATGACATTCATCCATTACTTCTCTTTTGAGCTCAGGAATATTCGGGACACAAATTCGGACTTTTAACCTCAGAACTCCCTTGTTATTAATTTGGAAACTTAAGGTTTCGCCTTCCCGAAATCTTTTACTAATTCTCTGTATAAATTCATCATCCTTCTGAAGAGAAGAGATATTATCAATCAATGTAGGTGTAATGATGAGATTTGTGATAATAAGATTAGCGACACCCACATTCTTTCTGCTATGTGCATTTCCACAACATCGGCTTTCCCTGGAGTATACAAGATGTCCAGATCATAGGCCACAAGAAATTCTACTTAACGTTGTTGCCTCAAATTCGAGTCCCTTTGGGTGAACAGATACTTCAAGGATTTATGATCTATGTATAGTTCGAACTTTTCACCCAAAAGATAGTGCCTCCATATCTTTAAAGCAAACACGATGGCCATCAACTCAAGACCATGAGTGGGGTATTTCTTCTCATGCCGTTTCAATTGACGGCTAGCATAAGCAACTACTTTGTCTCTTTGAATTAACACTGCACCAATACCTTCAATAGAAGCATCAGTCCAGACTTTCAAATCTTGATTGCCATCAATAATGGTCAAGACTGGAGCAGTGGTCAACCTCAATTTCAGCTCTTGGAAAGCTGCCTCATATTCAGGTGTCCAATTAAACTTTGTGTGCTTCTTTGTAAGCTTCATCAATGGACAAGATAGTTTCGAAAAATCCTTAACGAATTTCCAATAATAGCCAGCCAATCCTACAAAACTTCTAACTTCTGTAGGAGTGGTAGGCTGCTTCCAATCTTGAATGGTTGTGATCTTGCTAGGTTCCACCGAAATTCCTTCCTCCGATACTACATGACCACACTTCTTCTTGCCATAATACACATTTAGAAAATTTGGCTTTTAATACGTTCTTTCTCAGAATTTCCAAAACTTGTTCCAAATGTTTTTCGTGCTCGGCGATTGACATAGAGAAGATTAAAATGTCGTCGATGAAAACCAGCACAAATTTTTTCAAAACATCCTGAAATACTCTGTTCATTAAATCCACAAAATAGGCAGGAGTGTTGCAAAAGCCGAACGACATTACTAACAATCCGTAAAATATGTCTGGACCTCTGAAAGCTGTCAAAGGAACACACTCTTCAGCAATACGCAATTGATGGAAACCTATAGCTAGGTCCATCTTTGAAAACACTTTCGCTCCATTTAAACAATCCAACAAATCATCTATATGGGGCAATGGATATTTATTCTTGAGCGTATGCTTGTTGAGGTCTCGGTAATCCACACATAGTCTGAGAGTACTGTCTGACTTTGGAACAAACATTACTGCTGCACCCTACTCTGAAAAACTAGGCCAGATCAGACCTTTCCATAAGAGCTGTTTAGTTTGGTTACTCAATTCTTCTTTCTCTTTCCATGTCATTCTCCGAATGGGATGCACAACCGGCCGTGCATTCAGAACTAGGTCAATCCTGAAGTCGATTTCTCTCTGCGGAGGTAAGCTATCAACTTCTTCGAACACATCCGCATAATTTTTAACGATAGGGATATCTTCAATAGCAGTAGGAGAAACATCAAGAGCAGACCAAATTTCTTTTCTATCTGAATTTGGTCTTATGCATGGTATCATTATAAAAATTTTGTACTTGGTCTTCGCCTTAATGATTCTTTCTACACATTTAACCTCGGCTTCATATTTGGTTAACCAGTCCAGCCCAAGAATGATGTCGAATTCAGTGGAATCCATGACGATTAAATCAAAAGATAACCGGTAACAGAAAAAGGAAATAGGCACTCTACAATACACACCGAGAATAAGAGAACCCCCTATCGGGTTATGAACTCTAACTGATTCCTTAAGGTTCCTTAGCATTAGCTTTAACTTCCTAACTATAGTGCTTGAAATAAAACTTTGTGATGCATCTATATCGAATAATACTTTAACAGGAATATTGTGGATAGTGAGAGTGCCGTCTAAAACATCTCGTCTTTGCTGACTGGCTGAAGGTGCTGGAGTTTCTGCTACTTCATTGACTTGAGGTTCTTTAGTCGCTTTCAAAAGTCGGCCATCTCTACTTATATGACCTGTCTTGTGACAAATATTGCATTCCCTGGTCTCTTGAGACTTCTTATTGGATTTAGGTCCATCATTTCTTTACTTCTTTAGAGATCTGCAATTTATCGCCAAATGTCCTTGCTTATTGCAGTTAGACCATGTGGCAGTTGTTAACGGTTCTTTCTTAGATCTTGGCCTTTTCTTATTGACTTTCGGCTTCTTACTGACCTCAGGCTTTGTACTTGCCTCAGGGATATCAGTTTCAATCTTTCTTTTTCTACTCGAACTGCCTTCTTCTTCATTTTCCCTACCATGTTGCTTATTATTATACTCATAGCGGTAAGCCATTTGTATCTTTTCAGAGGATGGGAGATTCACATGGGCGAGTACTCTACCTTCGTATTGCTATCGAAGTCCTTTGATAAATCTTAGATTCTTCCTTACAGGATCTTGAATTAGTTCTGGGGAAAAGCGAGAAAGTACGTTGAATTTACTATGATATTCTTGGATGGTCATATCTCCTTGTTTCAGATTTTAAAACTCATCATATAACCGCTCAGTTGCTTCTGGAGGAATAAATCTTTCTTTCAAAATTTCTTTGAATCTGTCCCAGTTAATATTACCTTCTGGATTTTCCTCGGTTACAGTTTCCCACTAGATTAAAGCTTCATCTTTGAGTGCCCAAGATGCCAGTAATATTTTCTGATCATCTCTCGGTTTTAAGCCTCCAAAAATTCTTTCAGAAGAACGCATCCACGCTTGTGTTTCAATCACAGATTCTTTGCCCGAGAATTGTACTCCACCCAGATTTCGATATTTCATCACTAGAGCTTCTAGATCTGGTTCTGGTTGTGGGAGCACGATTGGCTCATCAGATTGTCGAACCATAGAACCACTTCTTCTGTTTCTGCCACTCATTTCTACTATGTCTGCAAACAGCAGACAAAGAGTCAGGCCAACAGAATAGATATTGTAAAGCATAGAGACATATATTTAAATGTACATTAATTTATGGGGGGTGTTTTATTCTGCTATGCTCATCCTAGGACATTACTAGTCCTATCTATAACGAGTCATTCGTTTTAGTACACTGCTGATTATACTTCTGTCCGGTTCATTTATATGTTATATTCCAAGCTAAGTTTAACCTAACCTCTGATACCAACTGTGATGACCCCAAACTCCCATAGTATGAAAGAAAGGATAATCATTGAAATATAACACATAAACAGTATCCGCAGAACATAAATATAGAATTACAGCTAAAAATATATGTCAAATTACATTGGAAATAATATCATCAGAGTTACACAGCATAGTAGGATTATACTTAGTACATAATACAGTTTTCGACTTTAATATAAAATGTTTGCAGCGGAATCAGACATAATATACTAAATGAAGTATGAACAGCATAATAGAAATGATAGGATCCATCTCCAGCTCCATAGCTATCCAAAATGAGTCTGCTAAAAACCTGTATACAAGGCTCCTCGTGTGGAAAAGAGGATACCCGAGTTTGCAAAGTGAAACAAACTACGAGTCAGTCATGGGACTAGTATGAGAAATCTTCTATAACCTATTTAATAATAAAGCTAATCACAGGACCACGCCGCTAACGCGAAACGGGTTTACTCCAGTGGATTGCCAGTGCATGAAATAAAGTAAATCATCAAAAATAATGCAATGCTTTTAGAAAAAAATGGAACCATTATAAGACTCAAGTCCCATCACACAATGCAACGCAAACTAGAGGATCGAGTTTTAACTTATAATGGCCAAAAATGTTTGATACGATAAAAACAGATTTGATATTATTATTAGTGTGTATATGTTTCAAAAACATTTCAATCATAATATATCAATTATAGACGGCATAGCTACCATATACTATGTTGCCAAATATAGGATAACAATCAAAACCGTATGGGCCGTATTAGAAGTGGGATTTCCATCATGAACCAAGGCAAGGGGTTCTTCCTTACCGAATTCGAGACACTCTAGCCCGTGCCACAGGACTCAGTCGCAACTAAACCCGGAACGCCAGGGCCAGTCCACAAATATGTTAGTGGATTGATAATGCCTGAACAGTACGTCTCCCCGCCCTATGAGGCGTAAAATAGAGCCACTAGGGACTCAAATTCGAGGTATCTCGCTTTCCATCATCCACATAAGTAAAAATATCTTGGCGTGTAAAACCCAGACACCACTTCTAGCTAGAAAGAAATGCATGTTCTCCCTGGGGTCCTTATCCCGTTTCTGGTTCATACCGGGGTGTGAGGCTCGCGAAGTAACGCTATACACAAATCTATGCTACAATAAATTGGTGCTTTGATCATCAACCACAAGGCTCTGCTTTTCAACAATAAGCCATGATCATTTGCATCTTGGCATGCCACACTGACAATTCACGCCATGCGATCGATAACTATCAATATATAACCTCTGAGCTCGTGCGTCTCAGAGAAGGGTGTTAAGCAAGAGAATGAATTCTCCACCACCAAACAGATATGTATTAAATAGAAACCAATTTACAAGGAATGAAATCCAATGTCAGACACACATTCATTTAAAAGTCCGTTCTTGGTCTGAACAAAACCAGAGACGCCTTATTCCTCGTCCCATATGTCCAATACGGAAGAGAGATGCTCGCATATCTGGACGATCAATAAGTACGTCCGGACAACTACCACTATAACCCTTTACTGGGAGCTAACCAATGCCGGGCATCAGTAGTTATCCATTCGATGTGAAGATCGCCGGTCTTCAATCACCGTCTTCAAATCTTCGACTTTCAATCGTCGTATAATTATTTGAAATGAGAGTTAACTTGGACTTTTCAAATAATTCTCAAATATATATGCTTTAAATCATTTCTTTTCATTCCATATCATATATAATAATTTATAATGATTTATCGCTATTTTTATTAATTTAAAAATAGTCATTTTTAATTAAACGACGCTTCAGGTCATTACATGGCCCTGGCGCTGTTTTCATCAAAATTTGATTTACATATTTCTCAAAATCTAACCATTGGATCTTAGCAAATTATATATTGTTGGAAAGATCTTTCCAAAACGAACCCAACGGTTCTAGTTTTGGGAAAAATACGACGAATGGATCTTTCGGTAAATTGTTTGAAGTTGTGATTTCAAGACGCGAACTATAGGGGCGCGATTCATTTTATTTTAATTTATATTTATATATAAATACATAAATATAAATCGTTCGACGATATCAAACTATTTTCAATCCAACAAAGATTTCTTTTATATATGAAATCATATATTACATTAAAAATGAAATTTTTAATGATAATGCCATTCTCTTTGTATATTGAATCTTTTATATGATTCATATAAATATTAAGTGAAAATAAAATTTGTTTTATCATTCATCTATAGAATAAAAATTTTAATCTTTTATTTCAATACAATATTACATTGAAAAATGTAACCTCTTATTTCAATATATGTTTACATTGGAAATGTAACTTTCTATTTCAGAATTTATATATATTGAGAAGTAAACTTTCTATTTCAATATATTATTATATTGAAAATGTAAGCTTTTTATTTCATATTCTATTTACATTGGAAAATGTAAATTTCTAATCATTCTTTTATTTACATTGAAAATGTAAATTTCTATGTAATCTTTATTTACATTGAAAAGTATAAATTTCTATGCTTTCTTTATTTACATTGAAAAAATGTAAATTTCTATGCTTTGCTTTGATTACATATAAAAATGTAATTCTTATACTTTGCTTTGATTACATATAAAAATGTAATTCTTATACTTTGCTTTGATTACATATAAAAATGTAATCTTCCTAATGAAATCTTTTACTTCGTTTGCAATGTAAATTTTATAGAAAAACATATTTTATATATCAATGGACATTTCTAATGTTCCATTCTCATTAAAATTGTAAATTCCAATGTCCCATACATTTTTATTAGAAAATATATTATTTTTAATGTAATATATACATAAAAATGTAAATGCCAATGTTGATACAATTCTATTTCAAATGTGTTCATTTTTAATGTTACATTTCATTAAAAATGAAATTTTTTCAAAGCAAATACATTTTATTTAACAAGGGACTATTTTAAATGTTGGGTTACATTAAAAGTATAAATTTTAAAGCAAAGGCATTTTAATAGTGTTCTGCTATTTACACCCCCATTTAGACTACTGGCCACCTATACTAAAGGCCACCTCTTTTTTTTGCCTCTCTACTTTTTTACACCATCTAAATTATTCAATTTCTAATCGGCTACCACCTCTGCCTTTAATTCTTCATCGTTCCAAAAAATGGTCTTATTCCAGAAATTTTCTCCATCGCTCTACAAGCTTGAAGATTTCCCTAAATTATCAACGCAATTTCAAGCGTCCAATCAGTTGATTAACACCATCAGATCGCTCTACAACAACATTCAACTTTTTCCCTGTTGTTTTACACCATCGAATCAGTGCGTTCTGAACAAAAAAAAATTAACATACTTCCAGTTTTACATGAATAATAGTGATTGTAAATTAAGTACAAACTACATACTTCATCAGTTGTAAAATGATATGTCGAATCAACTTTTGTGTCTTCAACGGCATTTGACCGATCATCTTGTGATCTATTGCTACCATCCACATAGTTATCAAGTTTATTGTAAATCACATTATCTTCCTACAAAAATCAAATAATTATAATTAAAATAATTTTTTTTGTAAATTTTGATATATAAATTTTTGTTGTATAAAGAAAACCCTAAAATTCAATAACTTACAATGTCATTGTCTATTACAACGTCATCGAAATTAATGTCTTCCAAACTTGAAGTAGAGAGAAGGGTGAAAGAAAGCTCCTACAAAAATTAATACAAAACCCTTAAAAAAAATTCTATAACAAGAGAATATATTATGCAGCATGATATACAACACTAACCTCTTTTTTGTCTTTATCTTCCATCCTCTACTCAGCCAAAAAAAATTATTTGTTTCTTATGGTTTAGGGTTTGACATATGAGAGTTTACGTTGTTTGAGAAGAGAAAAGACAATACGGCTGTTATTGACCGAGTGAAAAGAAATAAAGTGGTGGTAGGAAGTAGGTCAAAAATAATACAATCTATTAATTTTTTAAAGGTGGCCAGTACTCTAAATGGGGGTGTGAATAGCGGCACATTTTTAATATATCAATGGTCATTTTCAATGGTTTGTTTACATTAAAAATGTAAATTTTCAAAGAAAACACTTTAGGTTATTGCAATGACCATTTTTAAAAGGGTCATTTACATAAGAATGTAAAACTTAATGTAAACCATTATTATCATATCAATGTTCATTTTAATATAAACCTTTGTAATGCAAAATCTGATGTAAATATATTTTATATAGTAATGTGGTATTTTAATGTTTTCATACACATTAAAATGAAAAATCCTCGTGTAAATACATTTTTTATAGTAATTGACATTTTTAATGTTTGATTTACATTAAAAAGGTAAAATCCAATGTAAATACCTATTCATTTAACAATGTCTATTTTCATTAAAAATGTATATACACTAAATAGTAAATGTCAATGTATAAGCATCTTTACCTATCAATGTTTTATTTTTTATGTTGACATACATTAAAAATATAAATTCCATCTCAATACATTTCTTCCATTACATAAAAATAATCTTTTTATGTTTCATATACATTAGAAATGATGTTTTCAATGTAAACATTTTATATATCAATGTTTTATGTTAATCTTTCACTTTCATTAATAAGAAGATTTCCACTGTAGTACATTCCTATATCAAAATGTTGATTTTAATGTTTCATATACATTAAAATATATATCCATTGTAAATGCATTTCTATATTACAATGTTTTATTTTTACCGTTTTATTTACATTAAAAAAGTAAATTTCATTTGTACATACATTTTTATTTAACGAATGACTGTCTTTGATTTTCAACAAAACATGAATTTTATATTGACATACAACGATCATTTTCCTATTCATATATATGTATTAAAAATATAATTTTCATATTGTTCAACAATTGGTATATAATAACATGAATATTTATAACACAAGAATATTTCAGAAAATTTCGGCAGCATAACGGTAGGGTAATTAAAACCGGCACCGTCCCGATGGACGGCTCCTCGCACTACCTTAGGCCTCGCGGCTTCACATGGAGTTTCATTTTTTAATACATTTTTATAGGCAGTCTAATACCACAATATCAATCAATTTCAATTTTCAACCACAAACAAACACAAAAATTCAACCAATCACATACCACAAATCAATCAAGCCGTCCATGGTCTATGGACAACGGGTGTCGGGAGTTTCTAAACTACATCTGCATCCTAAAAGAATTTTATTTAATTTATTCAAATTCATAAATCTCACTTTTCTTTCTATTTCTTCTAAAATTGTAGAATGCTCCAAATATTATGCGGTCAGTTCTGAATGTAAATCTCGCCGTTGTGATTCCAATGGATTTAGTTTTGTCGAATTCTGATCAACTATGTACAAGATACGATCATTTAAAGATTTGGTTATATTTAAATTAATAAATAAATTAATTAAATATTTAGATAACACTTTCTTCCTCAATATAGTTTACTGGCCGTCGTTTTTACTATTGGGTTTGATTCTAGGTTTTGATTTTTCTTCTAATACGTTGCTCGAGGCAAGGATCGGACGACACCACGTTCAAGCGCTAAGGGAGGCGCACCAAGGCCAGTGAAGGGGGGAAGCTCGGCGGTTGATCGGGACTGGAATCCTGGCCGATGCGGGTCCACTTCTATACCTCGGTTCTTACTGGATACTCCACGAAAGGGTGCAAACTTGGTATGGTTTTGAAGAGGGGGTTCGGATATACTAAATCCTCTACAGGGTCCTTTGATTTCATTGATTAATTCGGAAGTTTTTGGGGAAGAACGATTTGAACAATGTCGGCCATTGAAAACAATATACAGCGGCTGTTTATTTCGATTAGGGTTAGGGTATTTCCACCGTAAATACACGGTGTATTTTATATTATTTTAGTTTCCTAATTCCGAAAAATACCGACTAATCCTTACGAACTCCAAATCAAACCCAACGAGTGTCGCCCCTAGCTAAATCCCCCCATTCCGGACACAATGGAATATGTTTCACAAGCCAGTTCGACTGTTTCAGTCAGTTTTGTTTTAAATTAAAATATATAACATTCAATATTAAATTTGAACGTACATTTTAATTTACCGGGGCAACATACTGATTCTAAAAATTCCAGAAAAATTATATCTAGCTTTGTTTTGACGATACGTCTCAACAAAACTGATTTCGTCAAATTTGGAGACCGTTTGAAAAATTACCATTTTCTGGTCAATCGAAATTGACCGAAATTGTCAAAACACATTTTCTTTTTCCATGCTCACATATTGATTCCAAAAATTATGAAAATCGGAACCTTGCAATAGTTTGACATTCCGGATCCAACCAAGGTAGTTTCGTCGAAAACGGAGGTCGTTTGCAAAATGGCTATCTATACGGGCTATATATTATATTAAATTTCATAGCGATTATTCTGGATATTCAACTGACCATAACTTTGGATTCCCGCTATGAAATTTTCATTTTTCGGATTTTTGGAAAGATATTCTTAAACAGATTTAAATATTTTTGGTTTCACTAAAATTTAATTTATTTTGCATCATGTACAGTCAGTCAAAGTTTGAATTCAAATTTTCAAACTACCACTCTATTTCTAACCCCTTTTAAAATTAAAATAAATATATTCGTTCTAACTTTGATTTAAATAAATTTTTAATCATTATTATGTCAAATAAATTGTTTTAACTATACAAAATTCAATAAAATAGCCAAAATAAAAAATTTAAATTGGTTCTGATTTTCCGGGTTGTTACAGTCGTCATCCACCGTCGAATAAGGTCAATCTTTTCGGACGTTTCCCTAACCATATCTAGTCCAAGTAATAATCTTTCTATAGATTCCCACCAACAAGTTGGCGATCTATAGGGTCGCCCATACAATGCTTCGAAGGGTGCCATGCCGATGCTAGCTTGATAACTGTTATTATAGGCAAACTCTACTAGAGGAAGATGCTCTTCCCAAGTCCCTCCGAAGCTTAGGATACACAGCCTCAAAAGATCTTCAAGAATCCTGTTCACCCTCTCCGTCTGTTCATCGGTCTGAGGATGATAAGCGGTGTTTAAACACAACTGTGTACCTAATGCTTCTCGCAAACTCCTCCAAAATTCGTTGGTAAAGATGGGGTCACGATCGCTCACGATGCTGGAAGTTACTCCATGAAGACGAACTGTCTCATGAAATAAATTGCTGCCAACCATGATGTCGTCCTCTTACTCTTAACTGGAATAAATTGAGCGCTTTAGTGAATCTATCTACTATGACCCAAATGCTGGTGTTACCTTTCTTTGATCAAGGCAAACCATCTATGAAATCCATAGTGACGCTCTCCCATTTCCACTGCAGAACCTCCAACGGATGAAGTAATCCACCGGGCTTCTTTTGCTTAGCTTTGACTTGCTGGCAACTAAACATTGCGAAACGAATTCGGCCACATCTTTCCTCATCCCAGCCCAAAAGAAAACCCTCTTCATGTCCTTGTACATCTTATCACGCCTGGATGAATGGTCATCTTAGAATGTTGGGCTTCTTCTAGGACTGCCTTAATCAAGCTTCCAATTTGAGGAACACAAAGCCTTCCATCTTGCCGCAACCACTCTATTTCATCTATTGCACACCTACTAAGGTGAATAGAAGTCTCCCCCTTTCTGAGCTCATCCATGATGTCTAGAATTTGTGGGTCAACTTGTTGCGAAGCTCCTATTTGGTCCATAAGAGTCGGTCGTATCTCTAAGGATACAAACAAATCAGGCAAAATCTCAATGGAGGGTCTAAAATCAAAAGCTAATATGAACTCCAAGTTCTTTCTTTCCAGAAACAGAGGACTCAGAGCCACCCGCTGCCAACTTAGTGCGTCTGCCACCACATTACCCTTGCCAGCGGTATAAGGAATCGAAAATCATAAGAAGCTGGAAACTCCCTCCACCGTTATTGCCTTAAGTTGAGATCCTTTTGTGAGAATAGATACTTGAGAGATTTATGATTGGTGTATAACTCGAACTTCTCTACAAGTAAATAATGACGCCACGTCTTTAACGCGAATACTATGGCAGCTAGCTCTAGATCATGGGTAGGGTAGTTCTTCTCATGAACTCTCAAATATCTACCCACATAACATATTACTTTCCCTTCTTGCATCAGAACCGCACCAAGCCCTGTACCGCACGCATCAGTATAAACAGTAAACACTTTACTTCCATCAGGCAAGGCCAAGACTGGGGCTGTTGTCAGGGCCCTTTTTAATCGTTGGAAAGCAATATCACAGTCTATGTCCCATGGGAATGCCAAATTCTTCTTTATCAGCCTGGTGAGAGGGGATGATATCTTCGCGAAGTCCTTAATGAACTTCCTATAATAACGTGCCAACCAAAGAAAACTTCTCACCTCGGTTGCATTTTTAGGAATTTGCCAATCTTGCACTGCAACCAACTTCTTGGGATCTACAGTTATCCCTTCTTTGGAAACTACATGCCCCAATAATCTCACCTACTTTCTCCAAAAATGGCATTTGGAGAACTTTGCCTTTAGTTGATGGTCATGGAGAGTTTTCAAAACTTCTCCCAAATGTTGGGCATGCTTTTCTTCACCCTTGGAGAAGATCAAAATATCATCAATGAAGACTACCACATATTTTTTTAGGAACTCCCGAAACACCCTACTCATTAAATCAACAAAATAGGCGGGTGCATTTGTCAACCCAAAAGGCAAAACTAGCCATTCAAAGAAATCATCCGGAGTTCTGAAAGCAGTCTTATCTATCCTGTCCTCAGCCATTGTCAACTGATGGAACCCCGTAGCCAAGTCCAACTGAGGAAATACCGAGGCGCCAATAAGCTGATCAAATAAATCATCAATCTTCAGAAGTGGATGTGCATTCTTTTTGATGAGCTTATTCAATTCTCTGTAGTCAACGCACAAACAAAGTCAACCATCCGCTTTAGTTGCGAATACTACTAGAGCGCCCCATTTAGATATACTTCGTCTAATAAACCCTTTCTCAAGTAGCTCCCCTACTTGCTTACTCAGCTCCCTCCTTTCCCTTGGAGCAATGTGGCGCACTGGTAATCCAACTGGCTTTGCATTATCCACCAGATATATGAGGAAGTCGATCTCGTGCCTTGGAGGTAAACCCCGTACCTCATCAAAAACATTGGAATAATCTCGAACCACTAGAATAGATTGCAAATCATCTATGGATGCATCTAGAGACTCTAGGAAGCTAAGCATAACAGACCCTTAAGGGTCACAAGAAACTTCGAGCGTCTTCCCATGACAAGTCAGGAGTCTAATAACCCTCCTCTCACAATCCAGAATGGCCTCATACATGGTAAGCCAATCCATTCCTAGAATCAACCCATAGCCCATAAACCCGAGCACATAGGCGTCGCATTCAGCATGTTGAGTCAAGAATTTTATAGAGTTTTGATTTCTGGCAAAGAGATAAGCCATGATCGACAAAAAGAAGATATTTATTGGTTTAAAGAGACACAAAGAGCTACATATGGTATTTTACATTAGAGGTTGATTATTTAGTAGTGTCACTTATGTCAAAATCTATCCTCAAATAATCACATACCTCAAAATTATCAATATATATACAAATATATATGTGTACACATTAATTGAGCACACAGGGTGAAACCGGTCGACCGCCTGTATTTCTACCAGTCGACTGTTTCTGCCCAGTTTGCGCAATAAACGTGTACACATGAATATAACATGCATATATATATATATATATATATATATTCAAATTTCTGTCTACTGGTCCTTTTTGACATGTCGGACGTTTTCTTTCAGAGAGCAACCTTTCAAATAGACACTTCCCTTCTTCAATGGTTGTATGTCCGTCTCTTCACCAACAATCATGGCTACTGTTTGTTACTCTTCACAAAAGGTTACAAATGTTTATTCTTTATATAAACACCATGAGATCATCATTCCTATTATCATTTTTTTATCATACTAACTTGACTTATTGCTATCTATATTCTTGATCTCATTCTCAAGCGCTCAATTGCTTATATTCAATAAAATATCATTTGAATCCTAAAATCTATTTAATATTCTTTTGATTCAATATGATATCCACTTCCAAATCTTCATATATACAAATATTCTATTTGAGGATAAGATTATAGGAAGGTTTTACCACAAGTGATAAATTCGTGTTATCAAGAACACATATTGTCAACAACAATTGTATTCATCTTTGTTGAAGTCCTCGATATGGTAAAGTGGCAAGTGTTGAAGTCCTCGGTATTGTTAGAGGCGTGAAATCCCGTTCGTCTGCACGGGTGTTGTATACCTGTTCCTTCGGGTGAAGTGAGGTGATTGTTAGTGAAAATCCAGATAGAAGTCTGGGACTGGACGTAGGACGGTGCTTCGAACCAGTATAAAAATCCCTTGTGTGATTTTTATATTTTACTGCATTTACTGTTTTATGTAGATCTGTGATTAGCTATTATTTCATACTTGTGTGTTATACATCATATTACACGATCCATGTGTACTATACTAGCACATACACACATTTTCATTTGGTATTAGAGCACGGTCATCACATAACCGTAACACAGTTATTTGATATATTCTAGTAATATGGAAAATAACGCAAGTACCAGCACTATCACTCAAAACATCACTTACACGGAAGGTCAATCGACACAAAGACCTCCATTCTTCAATGGTCTCAACTATGGCTAATGGGCAACACGTTTATCATTCTTTATGCAATCAAATAGTTCTGATGCTAGAATGCTACTAAAAAAGAAATAGTGAATCCTACAACAGATTATTCAGGATGGACACCGGTTGAGAAAACGGAAGCAGACGCAAATGAAAAAGCAATAAACATGTTGCTTTGTGCGTTAGACCAAAATGAATATAACCATGTTAGTATCTGCACCATCGCATATCGAATTTGGCTAACGTTGAAAACCACTCATGATGGTACTAACAAGGTTAAACAAGCCAAAATAGCTATGCTGAAATGTCAGTTTGAATTTTCAAAATGAAGCCGAATGAGACAATCAATGACATGTATTCACGGTTTCAAACTATTTATCATGCACTTATCGGTTTAGGACAAAAATATTCAGATTTTGATATTGTTTCAACAGTCCTACATTCTCCGACTAGTGAATGGGAAGGAAAAGTATTAGCAATTGAAGAAGTTGACGACCTTTCCGTCATGAAGCCAGATGAATTGATAGGAAATCTAATTTCCTATAAAGCTAATTTACAGGCTAGAAAGGAACAGAAAGAAGAAAAGAAAAATGTAGCATTTCATGCTGGAAAAGATGAAGACCTAGCAATCATTGCAAAAGGTTCAAAAAATTCCTAAAACAACGATAAGCCAGTCTGTATAACAAAAAGAAAACTGGACCAAAAAAACTGTCATCATCCGCTATAGAATGTTTCAATTGCCACAAAAGGGGCACATGCACAAGGATTGTCCGGAGCAGAAGAAGAATTCAAAAAATGACAAATTCAAATACAAGAAGGACAAAATCAAAGAAACAAGCATTCTTAGTTACATGGGATGATTCAGACTCGTCTTCATCCGAAAGTGAAAGTGATATAAAAAATGAACAAGAAAATGTTTGTTTCGTGGCAGCAGAAGATGAGGTGCAAATTCCTACATTTGATGAAGTATTTGATATTAATGCTGAATTGATAGTCAAATATAAAGACATGAAATGACAATTCATAGAAACCAAAGCAGATTTGAGTAAAGCAGAGTTTGAACGAGATATGTTAAAAGACGAAAAGGAAATATTAGACGGAGAACTTGAAAAACTTTAAGAATCATCATCTAATTTTCACTATCAGTTATCTCTTTTGAGTCAAGAAATTGAAACTCAAAAGGAGAGAGATGATGCTCTTACTAATGAAAATCATGAGCTTAAGGCAAAAGTCAAAATTTTGGACCTAGAAAAATCTAGTTTCCAAACTAAGTTAGATAATATTACTCAAAATGTTTCTAACTTCAACAAAGGTCGAGAAAATTTGACAAAGATCATTGAAAGTTCACAATCTGCTTCAAACAAATAAGGTTTAGGATATAAGAAACAAAAAACCAAGAAACATCTCAAAAAGAAGAAAAAATATATAGTAAAAAATAAAGCAAAGAAAAATCTTAGTTTATTATATTCCAAGCCAAAACCAATAGTGAAATTTCAAAAGGAAAATGTGAAGACTATCAAAATATGGGTTCCTAAAACAAATAACAATATGATTAGGAAAAATGTATTCGGCATTTCATGAATATTGTACATCTTAATTCAAATTATTTATAAAAAGGGGATACCGGACCCGCATAGGTTTGGACTCCCAAGACCTAACTCTTAGGACCCTATAAAAAGGTGGGTACCATGGACTTAATCTTATTTTTTGCAGGTCCCACTTAAGAAAAGAGGAAGGTGGATATTGGATAGTGGTTTCTCAAAGCACATGACTGGAGACAAGAGCTTATTGACAAATATTACATAATCAGATGGTGGCTCCGTCACTTTTGGAGATAATTCAAAAGGCTATATCATCGGCAAAGGCGATGTGAGTAATTACGGTACATCTAACTTACCTCTTATTACCAATGTCATGCTAGTTAGAAATCTGAAACACAATTTACTTAGTATTAGTCAGTTTTGTGACAAGGGTTTTACAATTTCCTTTTCAGTAATAAGTGTAGTAATCTATATAAAGAACATAATTTAGTTTTTGAAGGTTATAGAGACAGAAATATATATATATTCTGTATATGAATATTAATCATAATTCAGATATGTGACGTGTGGCTAATGATAATGATCCATGGCTATGGCACAAACGCTTCTGCCATATAAACTTCAGAACTATCGACAAGCTAGCCAAAAACAATCTAGTTAGAGGACTACCCAAACTGAGCTTTAAGGTTGACAACATTTGTGACACATGTCAATTAGGAAAATTGACCAAGTCATCTTTTAAATCCAAGAAAGTCATACCAACATTACAACCACTTGAGTTACTGTATATGGATTTATTCGGACCAACTAAGGTTTAATCAATAAACCATAGTCGATATGTGTTTGTAATTGTTGATTATTACTCTCATTACACGTGGACGATTTTCCTAAAAAAAACAAAAGTGGCACTTTCGAACAATTCAAATCTTTCGTCAAAAGAATTCAGAAATCGAAAGAGCTTAAGGTTAAAAATATAAGAAGTGATCATGGTGGAGAATTCGAAAATAAAGAGTTTGAACATTTTTTGTACAAAGAAAAATATATATCATAATTTTTCGTTTCCTAGAACTCCACAACAAAACGGAGTTGTAGAACGGAAAAACCAGACCTTACAAGAATGTGCAAGAACGTTATTAAATGGAACCACTTTACCAAAACATTACTGGGCAGAATATGTTGCAATTGCATGTTATGTTTTGAATTGTGTATCCATTCGACCACTCACCAAGAATACGCCTCATGAATTATTTAACGAAATAAAGCCTAATATCTCATATTTCAAAGTCTTTGGTTCTAAGTGCTTTATCTTAAATACGAAAGACCAGCTCAGCAAATTCGATCCAAAGGCCGATGAAGGAATATTTATCGGTTATTCGGAACGGAGCAAGGCATATCGTATATTTAATAAATGAACCAAAACTATTGAAGAATCACTTCATGTATCATTCGATGAACTCTATCACCACCTTCATAATATATCAGATGATGACGAAATTGTCACTGATAATCCAATCATCACAAATGTTGATTCTGACTCAGAAATAATTGTTGAGGATATTCCTAAAACACATGAATTACGAACCCCACCAAGAATACAATCTCCACCAAGAATATTAAGAGATCATCTGGCTCAAAATATAATCGAGGAAGTAACATCACAAATCAGAATAAGTAGTCAACTCCATCAAATGGGTCATGTTGCGTTTCTTTCAAATATCGAACCTAGAAATCCAAAAGAGGCTGCTACAGATGATTACTGGATCATTGCCATGCAGGAAGAATTAAATCAGTTCGAGCGCAGTGATGTCTGGGAACTTGTTCCAAGACCAACTGATCAATCAGTTATTGGTACTAACTGGGTCTACAAAAATAGGGTTGATGAACAAGGAAATATCACCATAAATAAAGCATTATTAGTAACATAAGGGTATAATCAGGAAGAAGGTATCGATTATGAAGAAACATTTGCATCAGTTGCTCGACTAGAAGCTATTAGAATCTTATTATCTTTTGCTTGTCACCACAATTTCAACTTTATCAGATGGATGTCAAGAGTGCTTTTCTCAATGGATTTATCAAATAAAATGTATATTTCGAACAACCTCCTTTGTTCGTACATGAAAAATATCCTGAGTATGTGTACAAAATTAAGAAAGCTATGTATAGTCTAAAACAAGCACCTCGTGCTCGGTATGAACGACTATGTAGCTATCTTATTAACTCAGGATTCCAAGTAGGCAAAGTTGATCAAACTTTGTTTACCAAACATTCTCGAGAAGATATTCTAGTTATCCAGATACATGTAGACGACATCATCTTTGGTTTAACAAACGATAAATTTTGCAAAGAATTTGGAAATATTATGACCAAAGAATTTGAAATATCTCATATGGGAGAACTATCATATTTTCTTGGACTTCAAATCAAACAACTTCCGAATGGTATTTTTATTAATCAAGAAAAATACTACAGAAATCTTATCAAATGCTTCAGATTAGAAAACACGTCTGGTAAGCCTACTTTCATGAGTACAGCTACACATCTAGAAAAAGATGAAAATGGTAAGAGTGTTGACTAGAAGCTATATCGAAGCATGATTGGTTCTCTTCTCCATCTCACTGCTAGTCGTCCCGATATAATGATGAGTGTTTGTCTATAAGCACGATTTCAAGCAGATCCAAAGGAATCACATTTATGAGCAGTGAAACATATAATTCGTTATCTTAATAATACCAAAGATTTCGTTCTTTTCTACCCAAAAGAATGTCCATTCGAATTAGTGTCATATAGTGATGTTGATTTCGGAGGCTCTCGAATGGATAGAAAGAGTACAAGTGGCGCATGCAATTTTATTGTAAAATCACTTGTCTCTTGGCTTAGTAAGAAACAGAATTGTGTTTCACTATCAACGTGTGACGCTGAATATATATCAGCGGCTCTTGCTTGTGCTCAAGTTATATATATGCAACAAACACTTCAATATTTTGATATTCGATTATCAAATTCTATTATATACTGTGATAACACCAGTACTATAAATTTATCAAAAAATATTGTGAATCACTCTCGAACCAAACACATTGATATATGTCATCATTTCCTAAGAGACAATATCGAAAAAGGAAATATATGTCTTGAATATGTCCAAACTGATAATCAACTAGCGGACATTTTCACTAAGCCTCTACTTGAGTCTATTTTCATAAAGTTACGTAGAGAGCTTGGTCTTATCTCCAGAAAAGAACTCGACAATTAGTTTAATCACTAGTGTCATATTTCAATTTTCTTTTTTGATAGTTCTTTTCACTTTCGGTTTATATTTACTCTAACATTAGCTAATTTTAGCTATTACCAAATTGAGTAAATGAATATGAGCTTTCAATTTATTCTATCGCCAGGTATATCGGATAATTCTTAGCCTCAATTTTATATATAGAGAAATTCCTATATAAACTAGGTATACTTTCCTTTTTTATCTCTCCCAAGCCAATCGTGGCACACATATGCGACCAATGTGCTCAAAATTCCCACATTTCTACCAATAGTTTTGAGTCCGGAGATCATTCCTCTCCAAAAACACCTACTTCTGGACATAAACGAAGACATCACCAATGTAATTGTACCCCCGACACTACGTCAACTCCAAAATGGTCAAAGAAAGTTCTGTTTTGCTTACCCCATACCAAAGAAAAGATCGATGAAATTCACCATTACCAGAAACACCAGACTGATCTTCAAAGGAAGTTGCATTATAATAAAAAACAGTTGCAATATGAGCAGAAGCTGACCTCAATAGATTATCTTATCTAGAACAAATGGCAATGTTCTTTTGTGGCTCAAAGAAACACGATGTACATGAGCCTATGCCAAATATGCCTTCTTCTTCTAGGAGCCCGAATTCTTGGGAATGAAACTATCAGCGGAACGAAGGAGCAAAAGAAAAATGGTCACCATGGAAACCACGTATTGACGATATCGACTAAATTTCTACCAATCAATTATCGTCTACTTCCCAATAAATTTTATATCGTGGTTATATTATCTTGTATTTTCTCAAGTACTAATATATATA
The DNA here is from genome assembly GCA_030737875.1 of Allium sativum. NCBI lineage: Eukaryota > Viridiplantae > Streptophyta > Magnoliopsida > Asparagales > Amaryllidaceae > Allium > Allium sativum. Next base: position 748,408,675 of record CM060921.1, read on the forward strand.
TTTTTTGTATCTGAGTAAATTCTAAGTCATCTGGACTGACTAATATCAGAAATGAAGTGAAAATCAAAAATAAATCATCCCAGCAAAAAACCAGTAGACAGGCCATTTTTAACCAGTCGACCGTTTTAGCTTCAGACTAAAAATGGTCGACCAGTGAAAAATGGGCGGTCGACCGGTTACGGGGAAAACTATTTTTTTTATATACACATATACGGTCATCTCTTCAATCCACCTATTCATTTCTCCTTCAACAGTTTCATTTTCAAAAGATCCCAAAACTCTACACTTCAAATTTTCTTCCTCCAATATCATTCAAATGGCACCTCCTTGAAGAAATCGAAGAAAAAGCTTCCACTTCTGAACTTCAACCAATTGATATTTCAGTCAAGAAGGGGTTAGTTGATCCTACTGTTGTCAAAAGATGGAATGAAATGAAAGACTTCACAATTCATCCAGGTTCGTTCTTTAAGTTCTCCGATTTCTCTAGTTATCGTATTCTTAACATAGCGAAGAGTTCTGATATTGAAACCCTAATTGGTTTTGACCAAAATAATGTGGAAATTAACCATGTTATGATCAAATTATTCTGTGCTAACTTGAATTTAGAGAAACACAAGCCCGAGAATTCCGCATAATGCCTTTGGTCCGTAGTCTGTGGAAAACATGTGTTCATCTCGTGTGATAGAATGGCGAGTGTTCTTGGTTCTCCCTTTTTAGGTGAAAAATTCTCGAGTAACTTTTGCAATATCCACGTCTGTGATCATGTTAGCCATCATTTCATTGAAGATGATAAGGATAGCTCAAAATCCATAGGGTTACGACCTATTGTGAGAGTTATTCATCACACCCTTATGCACTCTCTATTATCGAGAATAGGAAAATTTGACGTCGTTTATAAAGAAAATTTCAAGGCATTATATGCAATCTACGGGGATATTTGTATCAATTGGATTGGTATGATTTTAATGAGATCATGCAAGTGAACGATTTTTGATGAGATCTTGCAAGGGGGAGAATGTGGTACTAACAGTGTATATGCAGGAAAATATAGTTCATAACAGGCACAATCTCAGGGGGAGATCATATACAGGGTGAGTTTCAGAATTATGTTGTCATCAATCAAAAAGGGGGAGAACGTTGAGTCAAGAATTTCATAGAGTTTTGATTTCTGACAAAGAGGTAAGCCGTGATCGACAAAAAGAAGATATTCATTGGTTTGAAGAAGCACAAAGAGCTACATATGGTATTTTACATTAGAGGTTGATTATTTAGTAGTGTTACTTATGTTAAAATCTATCCTCAAATAATCACATGCCTCGAAATTATCAATATATATACAAATATATATATGTATACACATTAATTGTGCACATGGGTGAAACCGGTCGACCGCCTGTATTTCTACCAGTCGACCGTTTCTGCCCAGTTTGCACAATAAACTCGTACACATAAATATAACGTATATATATTCAAATTCCTGTCTATCGGTCCTTTTTGACCCGTCGACCGTTTCTTTCGGAGAGAAACCATTCAAATAGACACTTCCCTTCTTCAATGGCTGTATCTCCTTCTCTTCACCAACAATCATGGCTATTGTTTGTTACTCATCACAAAGGGTTACAACTGTTTATTCTTTATATAAACACCATGCGTTCATCACTCTATTATCGTTTTTCTATCATACTAACTTGACTTATTGTTATCTATATTCTTGATCTCATTCTCAAGCGCTCAATTGCTCATATTCAATAAAATATCGTTTGAATCCTAGAATCTATTTAATATTCTTTTGATTCAATACGATATCCACTTCCAAATCTTCATATACATAAATATTCTATTTGAGGATAAGATTATAGGAAGGTTGTACCACAAGTGACAAATTCGTGTTATCAAGAACACGCATTGTCAACAACAATTGTATTCATCTTTGTTGAAGTCCTCGGTATTGTAAGAGGCAAGTGTTGAAGTCCTCGGTATTGTTAGAGGCGTGAAATCCCATTCGTCTGCTTGGGTGTTGTATACCTGTTCCTCCAGGTGAAGTGAGGCGATTGTTAGTGAAAATCCAGGTAGAAGTCTGGGACTGGACATAGGACAGTGCCCCGTACTAGTATAAAAATCCATGGTGTGATTTTTCTATTTTACTGCATTTACTGTTTTATATAGATATGTGATTATCTATTATTTCATACTTGTGTGTTAAACATCATATTACACGGTCCGTGTGTACTATGCTAGCATATGCACACATTTTCACAAACTCGACGCTTAACACAGATATTTTCAAACCCCGACAAATCATCGATAAATGAGCCGAACCACCAATGGGGTTTGAAACAACTACGAGATCTACTACCATACTAGTAATTAAGTGCAAAGATTAAACCACAGAACTAGATATAAACGAGTGTGAAGCAGAAGAATCAAAAATTGTTCTAACTGGATGGTTTGAAAGTGAAACTAAACTTTCTACGGAAATTTTTCTACCTCTTTCAGGAGCACTGATCGTGAGAGCATGCACCTTCCCTCCAGAAGTCCCTGCTCTTCGACCTTGTCCCTACGATCTCTGTTTCTTTGGGCACTCTTTAGAGAAGTGTCTGACCTCTCCGCAATTAAAGCAATTGGCCTTCCTTCTCTTACAATCTATGATCAAGTGACCCTCCTTTCCACAATTATGACATTTTATTCTTTGCCTTTGTCTTCTTTCCCTCCTTTCATCTGCTATTGCTGCTGTTTTTGCTGTTGTTGCTGCCCCTTCTTGGGCCACACATTCCTATTCTGCGATGTCCCGTCAATCTTTGCTTCCTTCTTCTCTCCCTTGTCCCCCTCATGCATTAGGGCCATATCAACAAGCTTTTCAAAAGTGGCCCCTATTGGAATATGGGACATGGCTAAACCATGTAGAGGCTCATTCAGCCCTTTATCAAACCGCAAAGCCCTTTTGTGCGGTGTATCCACCAACTCTAACTCGAACCTTGCCAACTGGTTGAACTTGTTCACATACTCCTTCACCGTCAAATTTCCTTGTTTGAGTGTTAAGAACCTCTCCATATGTACGCTTCTCTCCGCTTGGGAAATAAATTTCACTTCTAACTTCTGTCTAAAGTCTTCCCAAGTTTCTACCTTTAACAGCCAAGCAGCTGATTGAATTTTTCTTCGGTCCTCTACTTCAAAGATTACGAATAAGTCATCTGTCTCCTTAAGCTAATTCCGAGCTCCTACGAATGTCTCGTTCCCATGGAATGGCCTTCCTCCCATAGCCCGAAAGCCTTTGCAGATCTTGGCAAAGTTATCAGCTCTTGGAGGGGGAGGAAGAGGAAGAATGACTGGTGCAGCTAGGGGAGGAACGTTTTCTTGGCCCTTGGCAGGCGTCGTGGCCTCCAAATACCTACAGAACCATCCGGGTATTGTGATGCCCTTCGGGATATTAGGGATGTTTTGTTCCCCATACATGTTGAAAAAGGAAAAAGGAAGAAATTTAGAGAAAGGACCGAAGGATACTACAGATGGCTTTTTGGGGATTGTTTTTCAGAATAGACTTTTCTTTTTGAAAATGCTTTTCTTTTAAAACTTTTTTGAAAATAATTTCAAAAACTTTTATCTAATCTGGTAACCTTCAGCTCTGATACCAAGTGTGACACCCCACGTTTGTTAATGTCAGTCACTAAGGGAATGCTTTAAGTTTCGTGAAGCACTATAGGTAAACAGACATAGAATAATTACAAGACAGATATAAACAAGGCAGCAGCGGAAAATTTAAACTTTTATTTCAAGCATAAGTCATTATACCGTGGTCCACAATTTCATAAGTCACAAAAAAAAATTACAACAAAATAACTTCGGTCTTGCACCATCAAAGTACATAAGTAAATAAAAAGCATAATTCCCCAATTAAAAGAGTTAAGCCATAGTACATACAAGAACTTGAGCCATACTTCAGAAGTAGCTCCAAGCAAGATGATATCTGAGTCCCGACTAAGCCTGAGTGTTTCCTCCCTGAGAACCTGAGGGGGGAGGGAAACGGAAGAAAGAAGGAGAAACAAAAGGGTTAGACATAAAGTCTGGCGAGTCTACTTACTTTTAGCCAGTAAATAAATAAAATTAACATGATAGGCATATAAAATGGATAAGAGGGAGATCACTACATAAATGGTAGGAGTGACAAGGTAAGCAAGATAAGGTGTAAGTCCCCCACCAATGATTACTCTGCACTATTACTAGTATAACTAAAACGAGATGATCCCTTCCACAATAAGTTGGCAGACTTAGGGCATACGTCTGAGTTTACCCTAATCGATCGACTCCCTACTCTGTAGATATCCTGTACTGGCCCCACAATATGAGGTATCAATCCCTAAAGTAGCAACTCTTTATTTCCAAGATGTGCACAACCATATCAACTGGTGTCACGGCGTCTTATCCCCTTCTTCCCGACTCATGCACACACTTGGCTTGGTCGGCTTGCGCTGCCCATACCATCCGTCTCGTTTGGATCTCTTATATTCAATCAGTAAGGCGTGCCCCTTCACCGCCAAGTTCTTTATTTGATACCTACTCCAGGTTACTAATTTGAAATGGGTCCCACACAATATGATACAAGCTCTCCTCTTTGTCTTGTATCCCCATTAGGTTTTCCACTGAATATGTATACCCTTAGGTGTCTTTAATTAAATAGCCCTATGTCAGTTATGCTAACCCTAAAGGGTGTCTTTAATTAAACAACTTTATTATATTTTTCCATCGGTTATGTATACCACTAGGTGTCTTTAATTACATAACCTTATTGGGTTAAGTTCGTAGGCCTATATGTAAATATAACCCACCCCCTCTGATTTACTTAACCCACCCTCTACCCATCCAATTTTACTTTACCCTAACTTAAGTTCATAATCATAAAATCTTTATGGATTAAATTAGGTTAAGTAGTCCAATTCATTACCATGTCCAATTATGGTTATAGTGGGCTAGACCTCCCACATTAGGCCTGCAACATGTGGATGCTGGATATGCAGGTCAGGTCTGGGTAGTCTTATTCCACAGTTGGGCCTAATCTTGTTTCTCAACCCGATTCGTATTTGCGCACTTAGACCTCTCACATTAGGTTCAGCATAAGTGGCTGCTGGATATGCAGGTCGGTTCCGAGTAGACTTCCGCCACTAATGCAACCTAACCTCTTGTCATAAGTGCAATTACAATTCCTAATTGTAATTACTAAATATTTCATTTCTATCCAAATATACCAATGTCATTATAGGTAATTATTTCTATGTTTCCCCATTTGAATTAAATGTCTAATTTATATAAATATTACATAAATTATGCCAATTATATATCCCTTTTCCCCGTTTCCTAACTAACGTATTCACACGTATTTTGTCGGCATCTAGGCTATGAAGCAGCCTAGCCATAACATTGAAAAGGGGATATAACAAAGGTGATAGTTTCAACATATCTTGGCATAAATTAGCATGATAACAAGGTGGGTGGACATGTAATTTACATCATAACAAGGTGGACATAAAACTGTTGAACTTGTGGCAACTATGATGTTAAAGCAACATAATGGATCTAAATTAACCCTTTAGGTATCCAACTATTTAGATCTAGCATAATCTGGGTGACATAGCAACATATTTAGATCTAAAAATAGTTTCTCATGTCAAGTTTACAACATATTTAGATTGATCACAATATGACAGGTGAAAGGTGATTTACATAAGGAACTAGATCTAGATAATGTTACAACTATCCAATTTAATAGATGTACATTCATCATAATATGGTTACAAGTCAAGATCCACTTAGGCAATATAATAGAACAACCACAATTGTATTAGATCTAAGGGAACAGATCTATCATGACACAGTATAGGATTTAACACAAGCACAGAATCATACTTTACAAAATATCCAATTCACAATCTTTAATAATTTACTTTTATTTGTCTAAACCTAAAAATAACTAGAAACTCACAGCGTTAGGTTTAGAGAACTAAGAAAGAACGGATCTAGAATTTCTGAATTTGATTTGCAAAGTATGTTGTTGTAGAAAATGGTTCAGTTCGCACTCCGGCAACATATGCCCTCCATGACTTCCAATGAAGAAAATATGAGAAATAGCCACACATGTATAGCTGTAGAACCCTCTGAAACCGACTGCCACCTCAGCCCTAAGGGTGTCGACACCCCTGAGGGTGGGTCGACCCCTAGGTTGACACCTCTCTAGGACGGTCGACCCCCTAGAGTGGGAATTTTGCTGCTCTGATGAAATTTTCGAATTTGAATCGTTCTAGATTAAATTCTGACTCATCTCTGACTCATGTGTGTATATATATAATATTTCTGCACGTATAAAAACTTAAAACCCTAATAACTTCCTCATACAGTGTCCGTTTTATGCAAACTAAATGTCTTTCTTGACCAGAATTTCGAGACGGACGCAGTGGTGTAGTTCGTTTTCTCTAGTTCTGAATATTAAATTAATAATTATTAAATTTATACTCATTAATGTCGTTAAAAATTCGGGGTGTTACAATTTATAATCTTCAAATTCCAATCATTTTTAAAGAAATGTATAATAACGTTACAAGCCTTGTGGAAAGCACTACGAAATGGTTACTTAACCAAATAGATACAAAATCATTCCAAATTAACATATTTTAATTCAAATCACTTAAATATAATTTATCATATTTTTTTGCATTTCTGAATAATTTTTATAAGCCCATTTTATTTGATTTTTCCTTTTGGTCGTCGAACTGTGCGTATAGCGACTTATCAAATTTTATTTTAACCATAACTTGAAAACCATATGATGGAATTTGAAAATTTCTCTTTTATTCAAAAACTATTATTAATAAAAATCCGATGTTTTTCGTTTCACGACAATTTGATTCAAAACGTTCAAGTTGTATCCATTTGAAATTTGAAATCGATAGCAACGAACTGTCATTACGCGACGCGTTCGATTTACGTTATGTAACATTTATATATATAAATACTCCCGTTCATTTTCGCAAAATAAATTACTATTCTATAACTTAAATCAAAACTGTATTGTAAATCTCTTTTCCTCGAAATAATACTTTATATTCCAAAATACTTTATTTAAAAAAACATTAATTTAAATTCCCAGTTTCTCATTTAAATCAAATAAAAATAATATTTTATTTGAAATTCGTCCGATTCTTCTTTTCCAAAAACCATTATGAAATCACATTCGCATAATATCCATTATTCCAGCTTTTCCACTTAATGATAATATTTACCAGTTCGTTAAACCATTTCCTAAAATAATGATTCAAAAATCATTACTTAAAATTTCAAATTAAATTGAAATGATAATAATATTTTATCCAAAGCTCACTTGATATTTATATTCAAAGCTCATTTTGAAATCAAGCGTTTACATAAAATCCCTCAAGACTTCATTTCTTTTTCGAAGACCAATTCAATATTTCATTAATCCATGAACGATCGATTTTTTTTTCAAAACTCGGTTCATCCCATATGAATATAATTTGATTCGCAAATTAAAACTCCATTTCCCAATTTCATAATAATATCTTTATTCAAATGGAAGGAGAATTTTAATTGATTATCTGTATAATTACACAACTATGGTGAATGTGTAAATTCATGAAATCAAAACTAAACACATAACTTAACCAAACAAATAGGCACAATTTCACCCATCACAACCACAAAAATAATTACCTAACTGCGCAGAGTGTTACAGTCAATAACGATCAGTGTTTAGGGTGTTTTAACCGCATGAACATCCATTGAACAACCAAGAACAACCATTCATAAGAATTAATTATCATGAATGAATTATTAAAAATAATGAATAATTTAAATTAAATGTAGTAACTAATTTAAAATAAATTTAAATTAGAATCTCACCTTCATTGCTTTCCAATTTTCACCATTAAAACCGGTATTACTACGAACAAGGCCTACAAACAACTGCGAATAAGGTCTACACGGACACCGCTTTATGCACACGCTTCTTCCCACAAATACACAAGCTTCACGGACGCTTCTACTCTCACGTTCACCTTCCGTCTTTGCAAACAAGCAACTAACGTATATATAAATATATGTTGTTATTATATACATAGGGAGACTAAATTCTATACTTGAACATACGTATTATCTTTAATATAGAGCAAGATCAAGCCAAATGGGGTACCTGACCCAACTGAGTGGAAATATGGGTGAAGCTACGGGTTTGGGTGGTGGGCCGGTGGCTGCAGGATTGGCGGATAGTGGTGGTGGTGCCTAGAGGGGACTTGTGTGGCTAGTGGTTGTTGTTAAGGGGAGATGGACTGTTTTTAAGGAGATGAGAAAGAGGTCTGAGGGTGGCAGACCTGGGTGCATGCAGTGGTCTAACGGTGGACAGGGCAAACTGATGGTGGCTGAGGTGGTCTGGGCGGTGTGCTGAGGTGGTGGTGGAGCTGAATGATTAAAGCAAGCAAAGGGGAAGGCATCGTTACTTTTAGAAGAGGGGAGAGGAATAGTCGCTGGTCAAGGGGAAAGGTGGGTCCGATGGTGGTTTGATGTGAAGTTGGAGTGGGTGGTAAAGGTGATATGTGAGGCATTAGAGGGGAGGAATGTGTACGGGTGAAAGAGAAATGGTGAAGAAAGAGTTTGAGGAGGAAGGGAATTCGTGAGTGAAATGAATACGGTGAGGGGGGGGGGTTCTCTTATATAAACAAGTTGTAAAGGTAAATTTGTAAACTTATCAAAGGACACACGGCTCACCTATGCAACTCAATTACATGTATTTCTCCATACGTGAGGACACTTGCTTTTGCTTAATTTCTCTTAATTGCATGTTTGCCAAATAAGTGTCTAATTATTTATTTATATAAATCTAATTTTAGTGACACATATGTAACATCTATATATGTAACCAATTGTTTACATTTATATGTATAACTTCCCATATAAAGAATATTACAACTTTTTTTTAATAATATAAATATATACGTAATTTACTCAAAATAAAATTCATATGAAATGCATAAAAATCATATAAAACACTATATGTTATAAAAATATATTTATGTTTTATAAAAATCATTACATCTTTATAAATCATCAATATTAGATAATAGTATTATGATAAAATCTTATAAATTAAAAATATCCTTAAAATAAGTTTTCAATTATAAAATCACACTTATTAAAATAGAACAAAATATTTATTCAAACTAATAAAAAAATTATTAAGTCAATATTCATATTTAAACTTTACTAAATTCAAAATATATTCAAAAAAATACCAAAACTATATTTTAAACTCGATTAAAAATTCAAGGATATCACATTCATCTCCCCTTAGAACTTTTCGTCCCCGAAAAGGATAAACAGTTGGTTTTAAACTCTATATGAATTTTAAACGGAATTCTTCTATATTATTTTGGAATAGATTTCATAATATTAGACTCAGATTGGAACATAACACTAATATCATAGTCAACCAAAAAATGTGAATCTAAGTCAGCATACAAAAATATAGCTATCCCTATCCGTGTACGTACTACGTACTTGAGATAGTCCAAAAATGTACAATCATCAGAAAGTATACCTATCAGGTACTAGTCCCTCAAAAACCTTCCTAGCCCAAAACATCCTAGTGCATCTAAGCACTTAAGATTATATATTTACACTTTATACAAGATCTAAACTCATCCCATACTAATCATCTGATGCATCTGATCCATCGTCGGATGGACCAGACAAACTAATCTCCTCTGGCTTCTCATCAATAAACTCCTCCTCATCATCAGCCAAAAAACCATCATCATCAATAATCTCCCCATTGTCGTCATGTCTTATGATGAATCCATCCTCATCTACTATGAATCCAACATGCCCGCTGCCCGTAAATTCGTCCTCATCAACCTCTTCAAAGGGCTGCTCTATCTCATCATCATCTACTACTACATCATCGTCTGATACAACATCATCATCATGTAGGGGTTGCTCCACCTCCCCCATAACATCGTCAATTCCATTAGGTCCCACTTTTGGAAGTGGGTCATCCTAAGCTATAACTGTTGGTTGCCCCAGCTCATGTAACAACACATCATACTACTCTACTAGTGCGGGTCTATCATCCAACCGATGACCTCTGGTGCGGCCTGCGCTAGTGCAGCGTCTCCCAATATCTGTTGATCCCTCTCGTCAAGGATCTGTTGCCATATAGCCCGCAATGTATGCTCATCCAAGTCGGGGGGAATCTCAATCCCAAAATGGGCCGCTGTCTCGATCCCTATCATCTGATCGAGAATCGCTGGTCCTAATACATACTCGTACATCATTTAATGATCATCCTGATGTATGGAATCAGAGGATATCTTGATGATCTCATGCTCACTTGAGTCACTAGAGATGTCTATAATGGAGTCCTCCGAGCCATACCCAGAGCTACTGCTGGGCTGAAACTGGGAGATGTACCGTCTAGTGCTAAGAGGTTTTCCACCCTAGAAGTAAAAAATTTAAAGCTTAGAAATCATCTAAATTTATTATTAAGTCCAAAATTCATCATTTATTTAGCTTAACCAAAATGATTCAAGTTAAGTGTTTATACCCAAATTTCTTTTTTTTCCAAAATTTTCGAAGTATCCAAAACTTGTTAAGGGATTTTCAAATCAAAAATCATATGAAATGGTTAAGGGCCTTAATTGAGTCATCCTTATTCCTTCCAAACCAAACCAGAAATCATTCTTAAATAAAAATGGTTAACGAACTTTACTTAAGGTTTAGTGCAAATCCAGCATTTTCTTAATCACCTTTTTAAAGGATTTTATACTTAAGTTTTTATCCAAATTCATTCATATCAAACAAATCTAATACTTAAAATTTTAAATTCACAAATTCCAAATTCTTATTGATTTTATAAGAACAATACGCTCTCTCAAACGCAATATTCCAGAATTTTATTCTAGGGTATTTCTAACCCTATCTCTAATGAGATATTGTAACTCTGATGAGTCCTATCTTTTGTTCAAATATGTCGTACCCCATAGCTTTGTTTAAACCAAAGCTCTGATACCAATTTTGTAACAACCCAACTTTCTGACCGGTTTTCGCTGATATTTACACCAATTTAAACCGTTTACAAAGATGGATTGTTATGGGTACTTACATATTTGCACAAAAATAACAGAACCTTTTTTTTCATATCATCGATTACATCAGAGATTACAAGGAATATCAGAGTACCATATGCTCAGCGGAAATAAACTCTCTAGTAGAATAAGAAACATCCAAATCATAACTCAAGCTTCAACTCTGAATCAGCTCTATAATTTAAACCTGCAAACTAAATTTCTGACTGCCCGTGCAAAGATATGGGCACCCAGAGTTTAGGTGTAGGAAACAATAAACTCTAAGTCAGTCGTGGGACTGGTGTGAGATTCAAAACACAGTTCTTATTTAGGCTTCATTTTAAAGTTGGGAAATTCACCGGACCATGCCGCTAACGCGAAACGGGTTTACTCCATGTGAATACCCGTGCATCAAAATTCGTAATGACTCTTGAAAAATGAAACTAACAAAAGGTCTCGCGGCACGCACACAATGCAAACACACATATGGGCGAGGTTTCTCCTTATGATAGTCAAAAATGCTTGATATGTGAAAATCCTCTTTTACTACTAATAGTGCATAGTGTGAAAACAATTTCACAAATAAATGTATTAATCATAGCCAGCGTAATGCCTCCTTCCATTATACTGACGTAATCCTGCCGGTAGCAGGCTATACAACCAAAATCGTATGGGCTCGTAGTGGAAAATTGGATTTCCAACAAATGACCCGGCAACGGAACTTCCTTACCGAACCGATGGGTATGCCTCTGGAGGGACACCCCGAGAATCAAACGGATTCTCTGCCAACACGAGGCCCGGTTGCCCCTTAACTAGGTAATTTAGAGCGCGCCTGAGTATATAACTTCCCAGTCGTTACCAACCTTTAAAACCGAGGCCTAGCAACATCAACATCCATATAAAATAGAAGTTATCCACATAGGTTAATACCTGGACTCCATACCATAGTACACCTTTTATCTAGAAAGAAATGACTACCCTTAACCTTGCTGCATCTTTCCTGTTTTAGCCATTTACCGGGTTGTAAGGCTTGCCGAGGTCACGATACACAAAGCTACGCTTAAATAAGCCATGCTTTGATCATCCGTGGCTCATTGGATATCTTAAGTATGCCACATTATCCATTAACAAAGCATCACTGATTTCCAATATATAACCTCTAAGCTCGTACGTCTTAGAGAAAAGTGTTAAGCAAGAGAATAATTCTTCGCCACCAAACAGATATATATTGATAAAATAGTTCTATGTAGTTAATTACTATGTCAAACACACAATCCATAAATGTTTGTTCTAGGTATGAACAAAACATCATCCAAAAATCTTCAAATACATTGAGATATCATGCCACTTATAACCTCGTTTGGTTGTACGGACCAATCCGAGACATCGGCATTAAACCCAAATGATTCAAAAATTCCCAGGCTTCACTCGTCGATTTTCAAGTCTTACGTTGCTTTATAACGTTGTATTATTACTTGGAACGGTTTTCGGACATACATCCGATCCCGGACTTTCCAAGTAATAAGTGTACTTTAAAATCAGTATCTATGGTCTATACTGATTTCCAATTCAAATCTCCTTCCCAAACGTTATCTTTTTACTTTCAATTACGATTGGATTCATTCCCTTAAACCCCGTTATCGTCTTAAACCTTCCCTTGGTATTCAAAACCACTAAACCTTAATTTGGATTTAAATCTTCATTTATGATAAATCAAATAATCGATACTTCAAATATAAGTTTAAACAGAATTTAATTGACTTATATTAGATATCGATACACAAACTTAGGCAAACACCATCAGAATCTGGATATAGATATGATTTTACTATTTCTGATGGTATTCGTCCAATCTTGGTATTCCATATCGAATATCCGAAGACCAATTCTATTCAAAACTCAAACTTTCCATATCATCCCTATAATTTAAATAAATTTCATACCATACAATTTAAGTCTTTTAAAATCTTTCAAAAATATTCAACAATTCCTCTTCCATAATTTAAGCAACGATTTATGGTTTATAATCTTCAAATTCCAATCATTTTCAAAGAAATGTATAATAACGTTACAAGCTTTATGGAAAGCACTACGAAATGGTTATTTAACCAACTAGATACAAAATCATTCCAAATTAACATATTTTAACTCAAATCACTTAAATATAATTTATCATATTTTTCTGGATTTTTAAATAATTTTTCTAAGCCCATTTTATTCGATTTCTCCTTTCGGTCGTCGAACTGCGCGTATAGTGACTTTTTCAAATTTTATTTTAACCACAACTTGAAAACAATACGATGGAATTTGAAATTTTCTCTTTTATTCAAAAACTATTATTAATAGAAATCCGATATTTTCGTTTTATGTCAATTCGATTCAAAACGTTCAAGTTATATCCATTTGAAATTTGAAATCGATATTAATGAACTGTTATTACATGATGCGTTCAATTTACGTTACATAACTTTTATATATATAAATCCCGTTCCTTTTCCCAAAATAAATTACATTTCTATAACTTAAATCAAAACCGTATTCTAGTTCACTTTTCCTCGAAATAATACTTTATATCCCAAAATAATTTATTTAAAAAAACATTAATTTAAATTCCCAATTTCTCATTTAAATCAAATAAAAATAATATTCTATTTGAAATTCGTTCGATTCTTCTTTTCCAAGAACCATTATGAAATCACATTCGCATAATATTCCAGCTTTTCCACTTAATGATAATATTTACCAAAGTTCGTAAAACCATTTCCTAAAATAATGATTTAGAAAACATTACTTCAAATTTCAACTTTTATTTCAAATTAAATTGAAATGATAATAATATTTTATCCAAAGCTCACTTGATATTTATATTCAAAACTCATTTTAAAATCAAGTGTTTACATAAAATCCCTCAAGACTTCATTTCTTTTTCGAATCCCAATTCAATATTTCATTAATTCATGAACGATCGAAAATTGTTTTTCAAAACTCAGTTCAACCCATATGAAGATAATTCAATTCCCAAATTAAAAATCCATTTCCCAATTTCATAATAATATCTTTATTAAAACGGAAGGAGAATTTAAATTGATTATCTGTATAATTACACAACTACGGTGAATGCGTAAATTCATGAAATCAGAACTAAACACATAACTTAACCAAACAAACAGGCACAATTTCACCCATCACAACCAAAAAAATAAATAATTAACTGTGCGCAGAGCGTTACAGTCAATAACGCTCAATGTTTAGGGTGTTTTTACCGCATGAACATCCATTGAACAACCAAGGACAACCATTCATAGCAATTCATGATCATAAACCAATTATTAAAAATAACGACTAATTTAAATTAAACATAGTGACTAACTCAAAATAAATTAAAATTAAAATTTCACATTCATTGCTTTCCAATTTTCACCGTTAAAACTAGTATTACTGTGAACAAGGCCTACAAACAACTGCGAACAAGGTCTACACGGACACCGCTTTACGCACACACTTCTTCCCACAAATACACAAGCTTTATGGACGCTTTTACTCTCACGCGCACCTTCCTTCTTTGCAAACTAGCAACTAATGTTTATAAATATATGTTGTTATTATATACATAGGGAGACTAAATTCTATACTTAAACATACGTATTATCTTTAATATAGAGAAAGATCGAGCCGAATGGGGTACCTGACCCGACTGAGATGAAATATGGGCGGTGCTGCGGGTTTGGGTGGTGGGCCGGTGGTTGTAGGGTTGGCGGATAGTGGTGGTGGTGTCTGGAAGGGAATTGTGTGGCTAATGATTGCTGTTAAGGGAGATAGATTGTTTTTAAGGAGAGGAGGAAGAGGTCTGAGGGTGGCAGACCTGGGTGCATGCAGTGGTCTAACGGTGGATAGGGCAGACTGATGGTGGCTGAGGTGGTCTGGGCGGTGTGCTGAGGTGGTGGTGGAGCTAAACGATTAAAGCAAGTAAAGGGGAAGGCATTGTTACTTTTAGAAGAGAGGAGATGAATAGTCGTTGGCCATGGGGAAATGTGGGTCTGATGGCGGACTGATGTGAAGTTAGAATGGATGGTAGAGGTGATACGTGAGGCACTGGAGGGGAGGAATGCGTACGGGTGAAAGAGAAATGGTGAAAAAAGAGTTTTATGAGGAAGGGAATTCATGAGTGAAATGAATACGGTGAGGGGGGGTTCTCTTATATAAACAAGTTGTAAGAGTAAATTTGTAAACTTGTCAAATGACACATGGTGAGCAACTCAATTACATGTATTCCTCCACATGTGAGGACACTTGCTTTTGCTTAATTTCTCTTAATTGCATGTTTGCCAAATAAGTTTATAATTATTTATTTATATACATCTAATTTTAGCGACACATATGTAACAACTATATATGTAACCAATTATTTACATTTATATGTATAACTTCTCATATAAAGAATATTACAACTTATTTTTTCGATAATATAAATATATACATAATTTACTCGAAATAAAATTCATATGAAATGTATATAAATCATCTAAAACACTATATTTTATAAAAATATATTTATGTTTTATAAAAATCATTACATCTTTAGAAATCATAAATATTAGATAACAGTATTATGATATAATCTTATAAATTAAAAATATCCTTAAAATAAGTTTTCAATTATAAAATCACACTTATTAAAATAGAACAAAATACTTATTCAAACTAATAAAAAAATTATTAAGTCAATATTCATATTTAAACTTTCCATATGGTTGTGCGACATTTGAATAGAACAAGCTAAATGGTTGTGCGACATTTGAATAGTTTCGCCTATACACTAGCTTCATACGGAAACACTTCCCATATCGTCTTTGAAGGTCATTGATGATTTGACCATCTGCGGAACTGCTGTTCCTCTATAAGCATTTCATGAATTACACCACACATCAGTATGTGAGCTGTGTGCTCATGATAATGTGAGTTGTGTGCTCATTGGTGCATGAGCTATGTGCTCAAATATAATCCAAAAGCACGCTCTACCTCTGCTCTGTGTGAGTCTGCCCTGCTTCTGCTTCGACCAAGTATGTCCTGCCTCTGCTCTGAGTGAGTATGCCCTACCTCTGCTTGTGTCATTTCCCGTAGGAAGGGAGCTTAAACACCCCACATCCGTTAATGTCACTCACTAAGGGAATGCATTAAGTTTTGTGAAGCGCTATAGGTAAACAAACACAGAATAAGTACAAGATAGATATAAATACGGCAGTAGCGGAAAATTTAAACTTTTATTTCAAGCATAAGTCATAATACTATGGTCCACACAACATGATACCAACTTCGGATTACTGACTGAAATGGGTCCCACACAACATGATACAAGCTCTCCCCCTTGTCTTGTATCCCCACTAGGTTTTCCACTGACTATGTATACCCTTAGGTGTCTTTAATTACATAGCCTTACACCAGTTATACTTATCCTAAAGGGTATCTTTAATTACATAAATTCAATACATTATCTATCGGTTATGTGTACCACTAGGTGTCTTTAATTACATAATCTTATTACATTGTCTAACGGTTATGTATACCACGAGGTGTCTTTAATTACATAACCTTATTGGGTTAAGTTCGTGGGCCTATATGTAAATATTACCCACTCCCTATAATTTACTTAACCCACCCACTACCCATCCAATTTTACTTAACCCTAACTTAAGTTCATAGTCATACAATATTTATGGATTAAATTAGGTTAAGTTGTCCAGTTCTTTACCATGTCGATTTATGGTTTTATAATGGGCTAGACCTCCCACATTAGGCCTACAACATGTGGATGCTGGATATGCCGGTTGGGTCCGGGCAGTCTTATTCCACAGTTGGGCCTAACCTCGTGTCTTTGCCCGATTCATATTTGCGTATTTAGACCTCCCACATTAGGTTCAACATTAGTGGCTGCTGGTTATGCCGGTAGGGTCCGGGCAGACTTCCACCACTAATGTAACCTAACCACGTGTCATAAGTACAATTTACAGTTCCTATTTGTAAATTACTAACCATTGCAAATTAATCCAATTCTACCTATGTCATTATAGGAAATTATTTCTATGATTCCCTATTTAAATTACATGTCCAATTCGTATAAATATTACATAAATTATGCCAATTATAATCCCTTTTTCCCTGTTTTCTCTTTAACATATTCGTACGTATTTTGGCGGCATCTAGGCTATAGAGTAGCCTAGCTATAACAATAAGAAGGGAATATGACAAGGGTGATAGTTTCAACATATCTTGGCATAAACATGAACATAAACTAGCATGATAACAAAGTGAATGAACATGTGACTAACATCATAATAAGGTAGACATCAAACTGGCAACTTGTGGCAGTTACTATGATGTTCAAGCAAGCATAATGAGATCTAGATTAAACATTAGGTGTCCAATTACTTAGATCTAGCATAGTTAGGGTGACATAGTAACATGTTTAGATCTAAAGATGGATTCACATGTCAAGTTTACAACATATCTTAACGGATCACAATATGACAGGTGAAAGGTGATTAACATAAAGATCTAGATCTAAGATGTACATCCACAAAAACATGGTTACAAGTCAAGATCCGCATAAGAAACATAATCGAATAACCACAATTTTATTAGATATAGGAAAATAGATCTGTTATGACATAGTATTGGTTTTCACATTAATACAGAATCAGACTTTACAACATATCCAATTCATAGTCTATCAAAATATACTTTTATTTATCTAAACCTAAAAACAACTAGAACTCACAGTGTTAGGTTTAGAGAATCGAGAAAGAACGGATCTAGAATTTCTAAATTGGATTTGTAGAATATATTGTTGTAGAAAACAGTTCAGTTCGCACTCCAACAGCATATGGCCTCCATGACATCCAATGAAGAAAATATGAGAAATAGGACGTGTATATATAGCTGCCTGACACCCTAAACCGTGTGCCACGTTAGCCCTAGGGGTGTCAACACGCCTGAGGGTGGGTTGATCCCTAGGTCGACACCCCTTCAGGGGGGTCGACCCCTATGTCGACACCCCTCTAGGGGGTCGACCCCCTAGAGTGGGAATTGTGCCGCTCAGAAGAATTTTTCGAATTTGAATCCTCTGGATGGAATTCTGACTCATCTCGGACTCACCTCTGACTCTTACATATATATTAAATATTTCTGTGTGTATATAAACTTAAAACCCTCATAACTTCTTCATACGGTGTTCGTTTTATGCAAACCCAGTGTCTATCTTGACTATAATTTCGAGATGGACGCAATGGTGCATTCCGTTTCCTCTGATTCTGAATATTAAATTATTTATTATTTAATTTATTTTCTTTAATGTCGTTAAAAATTCGGGGTGTTACATTCTGCCCAACTCAAAGGATTTCGTCCCGAAATCTCTAAGTCGAGAAGAATGCATATCCTACCATCCATCATTCATCTACTCATCCACCAATCACTGGCATCCATTATCCTTAAAGATTTCTAATGCTTATATGAATATGTGCAAAAGGTGTGTTTGTATGTCCCAACACTAATGCGAAGATCAGGCGGTCTACTGATTCAATTGACCTCCTTAATGCAATATATGTTAGTGCCATGAATCCAATATGTATGCAAATAAACCTATTGTATCATATAAGTTCTATATGTGTGCACATCCATTCGTCCAAATGCAACATCCATATTCCAGTTCATTCATTTCCATCCATAAAAGAAAAGAAAATGCACACACATCCATATGGAATATGAAAGTGATTGAGCCAATCTTAGTGCCTAATGTGTATGTATATGCGTGCACAGGCAACCACTAGCAAACAATTGCATCCATCAAACATAACATGTTTCAAACACATGTTTACATCCATAGGATTCCTATTTAAAGGTCGAAAATACGATGGATAAGATATATTCTATTGACAGAAATAAGTACTGATAAAACTTAGGAAAGGAGTTAAGACCATACCCTAAAAAAGAAGAGGGTACGAAGCACAAATCTTGTCTTCGGTCTCCTAAGTCGCATCTTCTGGGTTATTTCCCCATTGAACCTTTAGCAACTTGATTTCCTTATTGGGCAGCTTCTTTACTTCTGACCCAAGAATACAGGTAGGGACTCGTCTGATTGTCGCCTCCCGTTCCACTTCGACTTCTTCCAACATGCTCGACTCAACAACTTCTGTGGTGTCATGCAGACACTTCCGCAGATGAGAGACATGGAAAACAACATGAACACCTGATAGATTTTCTGGGAGCTTTATTCTATAGGCCATTTGGCCAATCCTCTCAGTTATGGGGAATGGTCCCACAAACCTAGTTGCAAACTTCCCTACTGATCTGAAGCGAGCCACATTCCTCAGGGATGATACTTTGATTAAAACTAAGTCTCCCACTTCGAATTCGATGTTAGTCCTTCTCTTGTCTGCATGGGACTTCTGACTATCTTGAGTTGCCTTCATCCGCCGTCGAATAAGGTCAATCTTTTCGGACGTTTCCCTAACCATATCTGGTCCAAGCAATAATCTTTCTGTAGATTACCACCAATAAGTTAGCAATTTACAGGGTCGTCCATACAATGCTTCGAAGGGTGCCACGCCGATGCTGGCCTGATAGCTGTTATTAAAGGCAAACTCTACTAAAGGAAGATGCTCTTCCCAAGTCCCTCTGAAGTCAAGGATACACAACCATAAAAGATCTTCTAGAATTCTGTTCACCCTCTCCGTCTGCCCATCGGTCCGAGGATGATAAGCGGTGCTCGAACACAACTATGTACCTAATGCTTCTTGCAAGCTCCTCCAAAATTCGCTTGTACAGATGGGGCCAGGATCGCTCACGATGCTAGAAGGAACTCTGTGCAGATGAAATATCTCACGAACATAAATTGCTGCCAACCAAGAAGCTATCCTTTTAATCCTAACTAGAATAAAGTAAGCGTTCTTAGTGAGTCTATCCACTATGACCCAAATACTAGTATTACATTTCTTCGATCTAGGCAAACCATCTATGAAATCCATAGAGACACTCCCCATTTCCACTGCGGAACCTCCAACGTAGAAGTAATCCACCAGGCTTCTTTTGCTCAGCTTTGACTTGCTGGAAAACTAAACATTGAGAAACAAATTCGTTCACATCCTTCTTCATCCCAGCCCAAAAGAAAACACTCTTCATTTCCCTGTACATTTTATCACATCTTGGATGAATGGTCATCTTAGAATGGTGGGCTTCTTCTAGGACTGCCTTTATTAAGCTTCCAGTTTGAGGAACACAAAGCCTTCCATCTCGTCATAACCACCCCTTTTCATCTATGGCATATCTACAGAGGTGACTAGAAGCATCCCCTCTTCAGAGCTAGTCCCTAATGTTTAGAATCCGTGGGTCACCTCATTGCGAAGCTCCTATCTGATCCACAAGAGCCGGTCGTATCTTCAAGGATGCAGATAAATCAGGAAAAGCCTCAATGGAGGGTCTAAAATCAAAAGCAGATATGAACTCCAAGTTCTTTCTTTGCACAAACAAAGGACTCGGGGCCACCCTCTGCCTACTTAGTGCGTCTACCACCACATTACCCTTGCCAGGGGTATAAGCAATTTCAAAATCATATGAAGCTAAGAACTCCATCCACCGTTGTTGCCTTAAGTTGAGATCCTTTTATGGGAATAGATACTTGAGAGATTTATGATCGGTGTATAACTCGAACTTTTCTCCAAGTAAATAATGACGCCACGTCTTTAACGCGAATACTATGGCAGCTAGCTCTCGATCATGGGTAGGGTAGTTCTTCTCATGAACTCTCAACTTTCTACCCCCATAACATATTACTTTCCCCACTTGCATCAAAACCGCACCAAGCCCTGTACCGCACGCATCAGTGTAAATAGTAAACACTTTACTCCCATCAGGCAAGGTCAAGACTGGGGCTGTTGTCAGAGCCCTTTTTAGTTCTTGGAAAGCAACGTCACAGTCTATGTCCTATGAAAATGCCAAATTCTTCTTTGTCAGCCTGGTGAGAGGGGCTGATATCTTCGCGAGGTCCTTAATGAACTTCCTATAATAACCGGCCAACCCAAGAAAGCTTCTCACCTTGGTTTTATTTTTAGGAATCTACCAATCTTGTACTGCAACCACCTTCCTGGGATCTACAGCTATCCCTTCTTTGGAGACTACATGCCCTAAAAATCTCACCTCCTTTCTCCAGAAATGGCATCTGGAGAACTTTACTTTTAGCTTATGGTCACGGAGAGTTTTCAAAACTTCTCCCAAATGCTGGGCATGCTCTTCCTCACTATTGGAGAAGATCCAAATATCATCGACGAAAACTACGACGAATTTGTTTAGGAACGCCCAAAACACCCTACTTATAAAATCAACAAAATAGGCGGGTGCATTCGTCAACCTAAAAGGCATAACTAGCCATTTAAAGATACTGTCTGGAGTCCTGAAAGCAGTCTTATCTATCCTGTCCTCAGCCACCCTCAACTGGTGGAACCCCGTAGCCAAGTACAACTGAGAAAACACCTAGGCACCAATAAGCTGATCAAATAAATCATCAATCCTCGGAAGCGGGTGCCATTCTTCTTAGTGAGCTTAGTTAACTCTCCATAGTCAACACACAAACAAAGCGAACCATCCGCTTTAGTTGCGAACACTACTGGAGCACCCCACTCAGATATGCTTTGTATGATAAACCCTTTTTCAAGTAGCTCCCCTACTTGCTTACTCATCTCCCTCCTTTCTCTTGGAGCCATGTGGCGCACTGGTAATGCAACTGGCTTTGCATTGTCTACCAGATATATGCGGAAGTCGATCTCACGCCTTGGAGGTAAACCCCGTACCTCATCAAAAACATCGGGATAATCTCGAACCATTGGAACAGATTGCAAATCATCAATGGGTGCATCTAGAGACTCTAGGAAGTTAAGCATAACAAACCCTTGAGGGTCACAAGAAATTTCGAGGGTCTTCCCATGACAAGTCAGAAGTCTAAGAACCCTCTTCTCACAATCCAAAATGGCCCCATATGTGGTAAACCAATCCATTCCTAGTTACAACCCATAGCCCATAAACCGGAGCACATACGCATCGCATTCAAACTCGACGCCTAACACATATATTTTCAAACTCCGACAAATCATCGATAAATGAGCCGAACCACCAATGGGGTTTGAAATAACTATGGGATATACTACCATACTAGTTATTAAATGTAGAGATTTAACCACAGAACTAGATATAAACGAGTGTGAAGCACCAGAATCAAAAAGTGTTCTAACTGGATGGTTTGAAAGAGAAACTAAACTTTCCACGGAAATTTTTCTACCTCTTTCAGGAGCACTGATCACGAAAGCATCCACCTGCCCTCTAGAAGTCCCTGCTCTTTGCCCTTATCCCTGCGATCCCTGTTTCTTCGGGCAATCTTTAGAGAAGTGTCCGACCTCTCCGTAATTAGAGCAACTGGCCTTCCTTCTTTTACAATCTTTGATCAAGTGACCCTCCTTTCCACAATTGTGACATTTTCTCTTATCCCTGCCTTTGTCATCTTCCCCCCCTTTCTTCTGTTGTTGCTGCTATTGCTACCCTTTCTTAGGCAACACTCTCTTATTCTGCGATGTCCCCTCAGTCTTTGATTCCTTTTTCTCTCCTTTTTCCTCCTCATCCATTAGGGCCATATCTACAAGCTTTTCAAAAGTGGACCCCGTTGGAATATGGGACATGGCTAAACCATGCAGAGGCTCATTCAGCCCTTTAGCAAACCGCAAAGCCCCTTTGTGCGGTGTATCCACCAACTCTAACCCGAACCTTGCGAGCTGGTTTAACTTGTTCACATATCCCTTCACCATCAAATTTCCTTGTTTGAGTGTTAAGAACCTCTCCATCTGTATGCTTCTCTGCACTTGGGAAAGAAATTTCATTTCTAACCTCTGTCTAAAGTCTTTCCAAGTTTCTACCGGACATCCATCTTGGGTGACTTCCCACCAAAATGAGGCTTCGTCCTTTAACAACCAAGCAACAAATTGAATTTTTCTTCGGTCCTCTACTTCAAAGATTATGAATAAGTCCTCTGTCTCCTTAAATCCAATTTCGAGCTTCTACAAATGTCTCGTTCCCATGGAATGGCCTTCCTCCCATAGCCCGGAAGTCTTTGCAGATATTGGCAAATTCTTCAGCTCTTAGAGGAGGAGGAGGAAGAATGACTGGTGTAGCTGGGGGATGAACGTTTTCTTGGCCTTCGGCAGGCGCCGTGGCCTCCAAATACCTACGGAATCATCCGGGTATTGTGACGTCCTTCGAGATATTAGGGTTGTTTTGTTCCCTAGACATGCTAAAAATGGAAAAAGGAAGAAATTTAGAGAAAGGACCGAAGGATACTACATATGGCTTTTTGGGGATTGTTTTTCAAAATAGACTTTTCTTTTTGAAAATGCTTTTCTTTTAAAACCTTTTTGAAAATAATTTCAAAAACTTTTATCTAATCCGGTAACCTTCAGCTCTGATACCGAGTGAAACACCTCATGTCCATTAATGTCACTCACTAAGGGAATGCATTAAGTTTCGTGAAGTGCTATAGGTAAACAGACACAGAATAATTACAAAACAGATATAAATAAGGCAGTAGCAGAAAAATTAAACTTTTTCAAGCATAAGTCATAATACCGTGGTCCACAATTTCATAAGTCATAAAAACCATTACAATAAAATAACATCTGTCTTACACCATCAGAGTACATAAGTAAATAAAAAGCATCATTTCCCCAATTAAAAGAGTTAAGTCATAGTAGAGACAAGAACATGAGTTTTACTTCAGAAGTAGCTCCTAGCAAGATGATATCTGATTCATGATTAAGTCTGAGTGTTTCCTGCCTGAGAACCAGGAGGGGGGAGGGGTGGGGACGGAAGAAAGAAGGAGAAACAACAAGGTCAGACATAAAATCTGGCGAGTCTAGTTACTTTTAGCCAATAGATAAATAAAAGCAACATGATAGACATATAAAGTGGATAAGAGAGATCATTATATAAATGGCGGGTATGACAAGGTAAGCAAGTTAAGGTGTATGTGCCTCACTAATGATTACTCTTCATTATTACTAGTATAACTGAAATGAGATGATCCCTTCCACTATGAGTTGGTAGGCCTAGGTCATACGTCCAAGTATACCCTAACCACTACCCTAATCGATCGACTCCCTACCCTATAGATATCCTGTGATGGCCCCACAGTAGGAGGTGTCACTTCCTAAAGTGGCAACCCAAAGTGTGCACAACCATATCTAATGGTGTCACGGTCATCTTAGCCCCCTCCGCCCGGCCTATGCATGCACATGTCCCTGGTCGGTTTGCACCGCTCACACCATCCAACTCGTTTGGATCTCTTACAATCAATCAGTAAGCGTGCCCCTTCTCCGCCTAGTACGAAGTTCTTTACTTAATACCAACTCCGGGTTACTAACTGAAATGTATCCCACACAACATGATACAACCTCTCCCCCTTGTCTTGTATCCCCACTAGGTTTTCCACTGACTATGTATACCCTCAGGTGTCTTTAATTACATAGCCCTATACCAGTTATGCTTACCCTAAAGGGTGTCTTTAATTACATAACTTCATTGCGTTATCTATCGGTTATGTATACCACTTGGTGTCTTTAATTACATAACCTTATTACATTATCTACCAGTTATGTATACCACTAGGTGTCTTTAATTACATAACCTTATTGGGTTAAGTTCTTGGGCCTATATGTAAATATTACCCACTCCCTCTAATTTACTTGACCCACCCACTACCCATCCAATTTTCTTTAACCCTAACTTAAGTTCATAGTCATACAATCTTTATGGATTAAATTAGGTTAAGTAGTCCAATTCTTTACCATGTCCATTTATGGTTTTATAACGGGCTTGACCTCCCACATTAGGCAGACGATGTTGGATATGCCGGTCGGGTCCGGGCAGTCTTATTCAACAGTTGGGCCTAACCTCGAGTCTAGCCCGATTCGTATTTGCGTACTTAGACCTCCCACATTACACTACAAGAAAACACTGATTTAGCGTCAAAAATTTAGAAGCGGAAGTTTCCGTCGCTAATTTGCGACAGATTTCCATGTGATTTGCATGGGATGGTTTTTTGTATTTTCAAACTTTTTTCTTTTATTTATTACCATCGTCTTCTGTCACCCCTCACTAATCCGTTGCAAATTGCGTCAAATTACCAACATAAAATTTCTGTTGCTATTTTTCGTTGCAAATACAAGCGGAATGCCGACGAATATTTTTCGAAGCTATTTTGCAGTAGAATTCTAACAGATTTGCAAGAGATGAAAATAACAGTTTATTATAATAATTATTTAATAATTGATAATAAAATTTAATACTTATGAAATAGTATCTAATATTCAATAATTAATTTTATATAATTGTATTTAATAGTTATTATTGATAATCATAGTTGGAACTTATATTTTATAATTTAATTAATAATTATATTTTATATTTCGAAAAAAATAAAAATTTAAAATCATCTTGAATAAATTTGAAATAAATCATAAAGTTTATAAAACCAATTATTGTTTGACACGAAATAATCAAAATTTCTAAACTTTAAAATATTAAAAAAGTTCATTTAATAGTTTAATTTAAATTGTATACTATTTTATATTCTAATTTTAAAATTTTGTATAAATTGTGACTAAGATAAAGTACAATTAAATATATTTTAATTTAATTATAATATTTAGTAATTAAATATTAATATTTAATCAATAATAATAATGTTTAATAATTATTGATAATAAAATAATGTGTAATAAGTATTAAGAAAAGTAGCATTTAATATTTAACTATTAATCATATTTATGTTTCATATTAGTTAATAAATTAATCATATTCTATTGTGTGCTTAATATACCCTCTCATGTTTGTTTCCGGAGTTACAGCATCTTCCAATATAACAAAAAAGGGGATTGTTCTGTTTT
The DNA here is from genome assembly GCA_030737875.1 of Allium sativum. Classification (NCBI taxonomy): domain Eukaryota; kingdom Viridiplantae; phylum Streptophyta; class Magnoliopsida; order Asparagales; family Amaryllidaceae; genus Allium; species Allium sativum. The sequence continues at coordinate 748,434,770 of CM060921.1, forward strand.
CATTGGTCGATAGCAAAAACCGTAGATCACTACAATAAATAAATTCTACCACATCCATTGGAATGCGATCCAATGGCCAAAATTTGCCATCCACATCATTCTCCACCCCCTTCATCTACATCATCAATTATCGAATTCCCCTAATTCCCATTCCATCTACTCTTTAGGTTTTCAGACTTCTCATTCCGTCGCCTCCTTTATTTCCCTGTTCTTCGTTTTTTTTGTTCTTTCTTTGAGGTTGATTATTCAGAATAATTCTATATTGAAGCGCGATTTGGTGTCAGTTTTGTCAGCCTCATCTCGTAATGTCGATCTGAAGCAGCCGAGATCTGAAGCGAAACCCTAATTCTACCCACTTTTATATAGCCGCCTCGAAACCCCTAAAACCTAACTAGTTGGCATCCTCCGTATCTTATCGGTAAGTTTCTTCTCTATCAACATTTTTGGGTTTGAATTATTGATATATACGTAATTCAGGTTTACAATTTCAACCTGAAGCATGTAAAGTTTATAGTCTACATCACGTATCGAAGGCTTGCGGGATTGTACGAAACTACCTGTTAAGCTCAAAAATTAGTGCAATACTAGTGTTGTCTTTTGTTTATGAGCTACAAACTTTTGATCTTTGTGGTGTTCATATGATAAAGACATAAATTTTTAGCAGTTCATATTCAATTGCATTTGATGCTGAATTTGAATTTTACCCGACTGATTTTGCATTGTGAAAAGTTTGAATGGTATCATATTAGTCATATCCTTTGTTTATTAGTTGAATTTATGTTTGATTTAATAGTTCTATATTTAAAGTTTAATAGGAAAGATTGTCACTAGTGAACCAAAAGGCAGACTCTATTGAGTTGTGGATTGCTCAGGCAATGTGCTGGTAAGTGTTTCGTTCTTGAACTAGTTTGGTGTTGCTTTGATCTTGCGGTTGGTTGGTCTAGCTCGTATATTCTTGCTGGTCTCGTTCTAATAACATAACCACAATGGCTGCCGATTAGCACTGGCGATGGCTCCTTCTCTCTGGCGCTGCCTTTCTGGTCTCGTTTTGGTTGCTGTGGCTGCCGCACTCACTGCTTCGCTGTCACCGGAGGTGAGTGATCTCACGGTTAAATTTATTTCCAGTTTGCTACCTCATCTCATCTTGAATATAATTGATTTTGTGGTTGTCTTGCTACTGCTTTTCTGTTGTTTGGGCTGATTATATCAGTTGAGTATCCCAATCATGGTCTGTTAAAATTTTGAACTTGTTGTGGGTAAATATATGGAGGTCGTTTCCATTCGTGTATACCGCTCTTTGAATTATCGAATGTTACTTTTCATCGATCCAAAATCTCACTTGAATATAGATCTTTCTAAATAATAATGCATATTAAATGTCTGTGACTGTTATTCATGGTTTTTGCCATGCGTTACCCAAATTTGTCCAACATGTATCCTTCCTTGACTAAGGTTCCATTTTATTGACTTTTAGTTTTTTGCATAGACATTGAATAATAAATTTTGATAGAATTTAAACAAATGGTTAACGTACATTGTAGTCCATTTTGTAAAAAAAAAAGGGGTAATTTTGTTAGCTAATTCGTTTGGATGAAAAGTATACATATAATAAGGTATGTGTGTATATGAAGTTCCGGCATACGTTCATATCCATAGGCCGCTAGCCGGAACTCAGGTCATATTAGAGTATTGCAATAAACCCGCTTTGGTAATTTATGTTTTCTGCCAAAACTGAAATTACCTCTTCGCTCACCCTGTTGGGGATAGTTGTGTATTTGCCTCATTGAATTATATGGCCCAGATTTTCTTTTGTGCAACTTTTTGATGACACCAGAAGTTCTGAATTGGTTCTTGGAACCCAAGCCTAGGTTCGCCCCATTTTGCACCTATGTGTCTTACACCTTTGGACTAGCTAGGTATGCCGTGACCTTGTCCTGTCAGCGCTCCTTTCTCAATACTTTACCGGTATGGGTTTCTTAGTTTTGCATGTATGTCGGCATTGATATGCAGGTTGGTCTTAGTACCATTGTGAAAAGGGTACACATATATACTCCGAAGTGCACATGCCTGCATATTACCTCCTTCTTGCCATATACCCTGCTTTATGTTATTTTTATGTAGTTATTTGCCTTGTGTTTAAACACTTATTTCTTGCCATTTCCATGATGTTTGCATGAGTCCATGCGTTGGTTCTCTCATGCTTAAGGAGAAGAGGTAAATGCATGAACTGTATGTCATTCCAAGTGTATGTTAAACTTACCCCTAAATTTAGTTAGTATGAAAATTATGTTTTCTTTCAAGTTAAATCTCCTAAATGTTTTATGTCATGTATTTTTGAAGCATATTGTCTGCCCTTATTAAGATTGTTATTCTATGTAAACTGGTTCAGGTACTCATGGCTATACCTATTTATGATCAACAGGGAAAATGGCACCAAAATCTAGTACCTTTATGAATAGTCACCTAAGCTATATGTCGCTCTTTATTTTGAAGGATTCTTAACTTAGTTCAAGAATGAATACTTTATAATTTTGTTACATTTGCTGAAATTACCACTGTATCATTTTAAGTTTCTCATTGGGTATTGTTTATCAGTGGTTGGTATCTCTTTTAGTACAACACCACATTGTGATAGTCCGTTGTTACATGTTTGCCTTAATTTTACTGTCTTTCAAACTTATATGCAATGAATAATGTTGCAGGTGCAAGAAGTCATGGAAGGAGGAAAGGTGAGCACGGAAGATATGTAAATGAAAGAACATTGAAACCATCGAAGAAGTTGGTAGTTAGGGGACTTAGACTTGTAGTTTGTACTTCCCAAAAATGCCATTGGACAAAGCGTCAATGTAAACTTTAATGTATGGAGTGACAACTGGTTTGTTTGTAATTAATGCAACGTTAATTGTATGATATAATATTGGAACTATTCGATAGACAGATGGATGATTTGTGAATGCATATACATAAAAATATATAGATTTTTCTTTTTTTGTGTATTTCAAGTTTGTAAATTCAAAAAAGCTTGCACGTGACGTTTTTTAATATTCATTACGTCTGCGTATGCGTGCTTATATATATATATATATATATATATATATATATATATATATATATATCAGAAGGGGAATAGCGACAGATTGTCGGCAAAAGTTTTTTAAATAAAAATTATTTGTCGCAAATCCATTGCTATCTTGCAAGGGTTTACCAACGAATAATTACAAATAATAATTTCAAAAAAATACTTTTCCATCGCTAAAATGTCAGTAAATAAATTAAAATTAAATTCATAAATAAAATTATATTTTTATTATATAAATAGTAAAATGACGGAAAACTGTCGGAAAACTCATGCTATATTCCGTCGCTAAATCTGACACAATTACCGTCATGGATTTTACCGACCACCTTGTTATGCGGGAAATCCGTCGCTAAAGCCGATATAGCGACGAATTAGCAGCGGATTCTAACGCTGCTAAATGCTGTTTTTCTTGTAGTGTTAGGTCTAACATTAGTGGCTGTTGGATATGCCGGTCGGGTTTGGACAGACTTCCACCACTAACGTAACATAACCTCGTGTCATAAGTACAATTTACAATTCCTAATTGTAAATTACTAACCATTCCAAATTAATCCAATTCTACCTATGTCATTATAGGTAATTATTACTATGTTTCCCTATTTGAATTACATGTCCAATTCATATTAATGTTACATAAATTATGCCAATTATAATCCCTTTTTCCCCGTTTCCTCTCTAATGTATTCATATGTATTTTGGCGACATCTAGGCCATAAAGTAGCCTAGCTATAACAATAAGAAGGGAATATGACAAGGGTGATAGTTTCAACATATCTTGTCATAAACATGAACATAAACTGGTAGGATAACAAAGTGAATGGACATGTGACTAACATCATAATAAGGTGGACATCAAACTGGTAATTTGTGGCAATTACTATGATGTTCAAGCAAGCATAACGAGATCTATATTAAACATTAGGTGTCCAATTATTTAGATCTAGCATAGTAGGGTGGCATAGTAACATGTTTAGATCTAAAGATGGATTCACATGTCAAGTTTACATCATATCTTAATGGATCACAATATGACAGGTGAAAGGTGATTAACATAAAGATCTGGATCTAAGATGTACATCCACCATAACATGGTTACAAGTCAAGATCCACATAAGAAACATAATCGAATAACCATAATTTTATTAGATCTAGGAAAATAGATCTGTCATGACATAGTATAGGATTTCACATTAACACAGAATCATACTTTACAACATATCCAATTCATAGTCTTTCAAAATATACCTTTATTTATCTTAACCTAAAAACAACTAGAACTCACAATGTTACGTTTAGAGAATTGAGAAAGAACGGATCTAAAATTTCTGAATTGGATTTGGAGAATATATTGTTGTAGAAAACGGTTCAGTTCGCACTCTAGCAGTGTATGGCCTCCATGACTTCCAATGAAGAAAATATGAGAAATAGGACACGTATATATAGCTTCTAAACCCCCTGAAACCGAGTGCCACGTTAGCCCTAGGGTTGTCGACACCCTTGTGGCTGGGTCGACCCCTAGATCGACACTCCTTTAGGGGGGGTCGACACTTAGGTCGGCACCCCTCTAGGGGGGTCGACACTTAGGTCGGCACCCCTCTAGGGGGGTCGACCCCCTAGAGCGGGAATTTTGCCACTCAGAGGAATTTTTTGAATTTGAATCCTCTGGACAGAATTCTGACTCACCTCTGATTCATGCGTATATATAAAATATTTCCGTGCATATACAAACTTAAAACCCTCATAACTTCTTCATACGATGTCCGTTTTATGCAAACCAAATATCTATCTTAACCAGAATTTCGAGATGAATGCAATGGTGCAGTCTGTTTCCTCTGATTCTGAATATTATATTAATTATTGCTTAATTTATTCTCTTTAATGTCGTTAAAAATTCGGGGTGTTACATCGAAAGCTCAGAGGGAGCACTAAAGAGCACGTACATCCTCTACTCAACTTTCATCCGCAGAAGGGAGAAAAAGCTCATAGGGAGCATTCAAGAGCACGTACATCCTCTGCTTAAATTTCATCCTGTAGAAGGGAGCAAACGCTCAGAGGGAGCACTCAAGAGCATGTACATCCTCTGCTCAAATTTCACCCCATAGAAGGGAGAAAAAGCTCAGAAGGAGCACTCAAAAGCACAAACAACCTCTGCTCAAAAGTACAAAGCCGAAATGATAATTCAAGCCCAGAGAAGCAGCTCATCAAACTTAGTCAAAGCTCTGGGAAGAAGCTTGCAAATTGAAATGAAAGCCCAAGGAGTGGCTCAAAAGACCAAAATGATAACTTAAAGCAAAGGTCAAATTCACGAATCTGGGTTCGATTCGGGACTTCTATTACATTCCAGAAGTGGATATCCAGTCTTCATTTAAATATCCAAATCTGGGTTCGATTCAGGATTTCTATTATATTTCGGAAGTGGATTTCCGGTCTTTATTTAATTCCCGAATCTGGGTTCGATTCGGGACTTCTATTATATTCCAGAAGTGGATTTCCGGTCTTCATTTAAATACCCGAATCTGGGTTTGATTCGAAACTGCTATTATATTCCGAAAGTGGATTTCTGGTCTTCATTCAAATACCCAAATCTGGGTTTGATTCAGGACTTCTATTATATTCCGGAAGTGGATTTCCGGTCTTCATTCAAATACCCAAATCTGGGTTCAATTCGGGACTTCTATTATACTCCGGCTAGGGTTTCCAGTCTTCGTTCAAATACCAGAATCTGGGTTTGATTCGAGACCTCTACTACATTCCAAAAGAAGATTTATGGCCTTTCAGCAAACACCCAAATATGGGTTTGGTCGGGCCCTCTATTACATACAGATTTGGATATATAGTCTTCTGTTGAGTGCTTGAAGTGAGATTATGGTTCAAAACTTCTAACTGCTACTGAAAATTGATTTATGGGCATCCATCAACAATACCCGAATCTAGATTTCAAGGCTGATAACCATTACCATCAGATACAACTTCTAATCCTCTCTTACAGGTTTCATGAATACGGTTTTCTACATTTCCCTTCACGCCTTCAGAAAAGATGATTCGAGATTTCCAACTTAATACCGTAATTTTGAAAAGTCGATGTGTACGACTTAAGCAAAATCTATATGGATATAGTGGAAATGAAGATTATACACTAACTAGCTAATATACAATAGTTACGCAAGTAAAAAGCTAAGCTATAAAAATATATCAAAAGTAAATGCAATAAGGAAGGACACCAGGAATTTTATACTAGTTCGGACTTTCCGCCCTACGTTCAGTCCCCAAACTCCTCTTCGGAATTCACTATCACACTCTCTCTTAACCCGAAGGAATAGGTCAGTATGTCCGAGCCCTAACAAGGATGCCTCTCGCCTGAGCAACTATACAGGACTTCAGCAATTACAAGTGTTTTGACTTCTGCTTTGTGTTCTTGAATCAACATGGATAATCAACGGTTTAAGTACACCATTCCTATAATCTTATCCTCGAGTATATGATTTGAATGTGAAGATTTAACAAAGAAAATTGCTTGTTGAATCAAGTGATATTAAATCAATTCAAGGAATCAACAAGTATTGAATTTGGGAAAGCTTTTGTATTGCAAGAGTATAGAAATGCAATTCAGAAATTAGATAAGAAACAGAATGATTCGGTTTGATTTGGAAATTATAATTGAAGTGTATATATAATGATAGAAAGGTAGCAATTCTTCATGATGAGTTTTAACTAAAAGAAGCTTCCATTTCTTTTCAGAAATGAAGAGATTTCTCTTCATGAAAGAAGACAACCTTTCAGAAAATATGTGCTGTTTCAAATCAGTTGACTGGTTAAAAAATCATCAGTCGACTGGTTAAAAAGTATGAAATCGTATATATTTAAAGTATTCAGAAACTAGTCGTTACTGGAGCAAAATTGCTTGATCAATCGACTGGTTGGTTTTGGATCAGTCAACTGGTTCAGGCATTTTTGCCCAATCCGACCGTTTCATGTCATTTTGAATGCGTGTGTGTATATATATATATATATGTGTGTGTGTGTGTGTGTGTGTGTGTATGTATAAGCTTTGTTTTAAACTCGTGTTATACTTGAGGATAGATTTTAACATAATTCTATCACGACTTAATGTGTGTGTGTGTGTATATATATATAAACTTATCTCTATGACATGATTTCCAATGCACTTCTCGTTGTTGGCATTAATCAAAATCTTGATACAACATTCTCCCCCTTTTTGATTGATGACAACATATCTGATTTTCTCCCCCTAAGTCTTTGCTCACCCTGAATTTCTGCATATTTCGTTAGTTCATAAATTTATAATCTTACCATTTGATTCCTGCAAAAAAATGTTAGCACATGTATTCCAGTATCATGGAATCATAAAATGTTATAGCACTTATAGCATGGAATCATATGAAAGATATTTCTCCCCCTTCGTCATCGATTAAAAAGAAATTAAGATATCATAAGTACAAGGTAATCGGATAACATTCTAGAATCTTTAAAAGATACAATTCCTAGTTCTTGTCGAAGTCTTATGAAAGAGTTCTCTAAAATGAGTTTAGTAAAGACGTCAGCAATTCGATTTTCTGAGTTTACATATTCTAAATTAATCGTTTGTTTTTCAATATTGTCTCTCAAGAAATGATGTCTAATATTAATGTATTTAGTCCTGGAATGGTTTACCGGATTCTTAGATAAATTTATTGCGCTAGTATTATCACAATAAATTGTGAAATTAGACAAATTTACGTTGAAATCTTTTAGTGTTTGCTGCATATATATTACCTGAGCACAGGCCAATGCAGCAGATATGTATACAACTTTGCATATTGACAGTGAAACACAATTTTGTTTCTTGCTGAACCAAAATATAAGTGATTTACCGATAAGGTGACATGTTCCGCTTGTACTCTTACTGTAACACCCCACCTCCGCCAGGGTCACTCTTGCAAGTACACTAGCTTTGGAGGGGCGTTAAACAAGGTAAACATGCATGCAGGTATCACAAGACAGAACATATAAGTAAAAACAGAGTAGTAAAGCAGCGGATAAAACTAGCATTTCAAAACCATAGTCAAGTTACATCAAAGTACGTGGTCATTATTTTCCATAAAACAAAGTCTAGAACATAAACTGAAAACTGAAAAAGAAACATAAAGTAACAATCCCCAAAGTAGCATAAGGCCATAGCATGCTCAAACCATACGTGAGCTATCCAGAAAAGCAGCTAAAGATCCAGCTAGGTACCAGTGTTCCCACCCTACAAACTTGAGGGGGGGGGGGAAACGGAAGAAAAGAGGCGAAAGAAAACGGGTCGGTCAAAAAGACTGGTAAGCCCTATCTACTATTAGTATAAAAACTAATAAAGTTAACTGGACATGTAAAACAGAGATGAGATGTAGGGTGATAACTGGCATGGTGAAAAGTTAACAAGATAGATCAAGGGTGGCATCGCATATACAAGGTTAAGTTGCACCAGGTGTGTACTAGTATTCCAATCCATGTCAAGTATAACAAGAAATCATCCCTTGGCCCAAAGCTGGCCCACATCAAGAGATGACCTAAATCGAGGTCCAACTACTCGTTCTAGTCGATCGGCTCCCTATAGCCTAACTCGTCAAGTGTCGGTGTCCTACGGCCCAATCACGAAGTGTAGTCAAACTGTGCTAGGTCCACCCTAGGGTGTATCAAGCCCTAGGGTGCCAACCATGGACACAAATCAAGCACGCACAGTCTAAACCTACGGGTGCCCGTGTCTGCTTTTTCAACTCCGGACCATGTGCACGTCCATGGTCCGCCTGAACCTACACTGGCGCACCTACTCAGCCGTCGTTTTGGTCACTTACATGTCAACCCAGTAATCGTGCCCTAGCCTAGTCCCTAGGGTATCATGATACAATCAAGAGGGTTACTGGTGAAAAGCACCACGTAACTAGGGTTTCTAGCGGGTTAAATGTGGTTAACCCTACCCAATCAAGTATCAAGTTGGTTAAGTGTACCCAAGGTTCATGACTTAACCGCGTCAACCCATCATGTTTAATTGGTTAAGTGTTCAAGTGGTCCATGACTTAACCCTACCATGTGGCATTAATTAATTTAATGCACGCAACCTCTCACATTAGACCTTGTTGTGGTTACTAGTTAAGCCGGGCGGGTCCGGGTAGCTTTACACCACAACTTAGTCTAACCTCGGGTTTCAAGTGCGACATGACCAACTACTCACATTGGGTCCTATTGTTTGTAGCCACTAGTTAAACCGGTCTGTTCCGGGTAGATTTATGCTACAAACTCAACCCAACCTCGAGTTGGCCACACTCATATTTTCTAAGTGTCATGTCCATCATTATGTTTACAAACATAATCACAAGTCAATGTTCATGTCATATTTTAAAACCATGTCTTCATGTCATTAATATTACCCAAACCCAACGCATTCCCATCGCATGTACGTTTCGCATAACATAACATAGATGAAGAGAGGGAACTTGGCAAAAGCATGACAAAAAGGGGCATAAGGTAATAAGGTTGGCCACAATTTAAACATGGTGGCATATGAGGCATAAATATGTTCATAAGCTTGCATATTACATCGTAGGCCTCAAAAGATGCATAATATCAACTTAAGAAAATAGGTGAAACATGATCATGAATGACATAGGATAATGACTAGAAGTTCGCATATAACGTTATATGCAAGTTATCATAAAGGTTATGAGAGTTCTCATGTTGCATAATGCAACATTTCGACATAAAGCTTATAGCTTTTAGCCCACAAGGTCAAGGTGATAGCTTTACAAACATGCATAGAATATGTTTATGCATAACATGATAGGATCAAAGCACATATCATACTTAGGCCCAAACTCAACTTGCAACATGTCACATTTAACTTCATAGTTAGAATCTAAGAATAGTACAGGGCTTACAATGCTATGAAGACTATAATTAATATAAGATAAGATTGAGATGAAGCCACTAGCAACTCTAAACACTCCCAAATGACAAGCTCCAATGAAAACCCTTGAGAAACAAGCAAAAGATCCTTGCTTTGATGAAGAAAGATTGAACTTTGGCCTTAATTCAAGCTTAGAAGCTCTCATATTTTCATGAAGAGGATGGAGGCCATGATCAAGAGATATTTTGGCATAGTTTAGTTATAGGATTGATTTATGATGACTTAGGCTAGGTATTAGGGTCTTTTTATAGGTGATTAGGTTAGTTTAGACCATAGGATTAACCCTAAAACACATCAGGTCCGTCAAATCCCGTCAGAAACTTCTAGAGCAAGACTCAACATGTCACAAATGGTGCACCAGAAAAACTGGTCCGACCGGGGGGGTCGACCCCTGGGTCGACATGGGTGTCGACCCCTGGGTCGACATGGGTGTCGACCCCTGGGTCGACATGGGTGTCGACCCATTGGGGGGGTCGACACTGGTGTCGATCCCTGTGTCGACCCTTCCTGGGGCGGGAAAGATTCCCGCCCATTCTGCCTTGGTTGCAATTCGAATTTGAACTGTTTTCGAGCTTGGAATTTTCTGAAAACTTCATTGGGCCATAACTTGGTCATACGGACTCCGTTTTTCGAAAACTCGGACTCTATTTCGCGTATTTTTCCGAGACGAACGCAATGGAACAGCCCGTTTCCCTTGATTCAGATTTTACAATTTAATTCTGCCTTGATTTACATTATAACATGTTATTAAAAATACGGGTTGTTACATTCTCCCCTCCTTAAAGGATTTCGTCCTCGAAATCTACAAGTTAGGAAGAACGTATCCTACCATCCATCATTCATCTACTCAAAACATCATCCACGTGCAGCCATTGTCCTTAAAAAGATTCTAAATGCCGTATGAACATATGCAAAAGGTGTGTGTATATGTACTTATCTAATGCAAAAATCAGGCGGTTACTGATTCAGTAAACCTCCTTAATGCAAAGTATGTTAGTGAAATGAGTCCATATGTATGAAAATTCCTAACATAATTTATAATCTCTACATGAGTGCACATAACATTCATTCATATGCAGCATCCACGTGATAGCACAACAAGCTTCATCCATGAATAAGCATAAACACTCATGCATATGCAATATGAAAGTGTGTGAGCCGATCTTAGTGCCTAATGTGTATCATGCATCCACGAGTATCCACTTGCAAACACTTGCAACCACTTGCAACCATCAAGCATAACATGTTTCAAATACATGTTTCATCCAAAGGGTTTCTTCCTAAGGTTCTCATGACACGAGTACGAGATAACAAGATAAACATGGATAGCAAAAAGGAAGACATGAAAAAGGAAAAGAGGTCGAGAATGTATCCTCAAAAAGGAATGGATAAAGCCCACGCATCTTCTCCTCGGTTTCCTAAGTTGCATCTTCATCGGCTTCACTCCATTGAACTTTCACCAATTTGACTTCTCGATTCCTTAACTTCTTGATCTCTGTTCCCAAGATACGAATCGGAGCTCTTCTCAAGGTTGCCTCTTTTTCTACCTCCACGTCTTCAAGAATGCTTGGTTCAACCACCTCAATGGACTCATGTAGGCACTTTCGGAGATGCGAGACATGAAAGACATTATGCACTCCGGCTAGCTTCTCGGGCAATTCCACCTTGTAGGCCATCTTTCCAATTCTCTCTATGATAGGGAAGGGTCCTACGAACCTTGGTGCCAACTTCCCAACTGCTCCAAAACGTACCACATTACGCAAAGGAGAAACCTTCACGAAAACCATGTCTCCCACTTCGAATTCCAAATCTGCCCTTCGCTTGTCAGCATAGGATTTCTGTCTATCTTGGGCCGCTTTCATCCGTCTTTTCACCAATTCAACTTTCTCGGATGTGTCCCGTATCATATCGGGCCCAAGTATAAGCCTATCTGTTGTCTCCCACCAACAAGATGGTGACCTACACGGCCTCCCATACAAAGCTTCAAATGGTGCCATCCCTATGTTGGCTTGATAACTATTATTATAAGCAAATTCTACAAGAGGAAGGTGGTCTTCCCAAGTACCACTAAAGTCAAGAACACAAAGCCTCAAAAGATCTTCTAGCACTCTATTCACCCTTTCGGTTTGGCCATCCGTCTGGGGGTGATAGGCTATACTCAGATTCAATCGCGTACCCATCGCTTCTTGCAGACTATTCCAGAACTGGCTAGTGAAAATTGGGTCACGATCGCTAACTATGCTACAAGGAACTCCATGCAACCGCACTATCTCCCGAAGATAAATAGATGCTAGCCATGATGCGGTCCTCTTGCTCTTTACAGGAATGAAATGAGCACTCTTCGTAAGTCTATCAACTATGACCCATATGCTCGTATTCCCTTTTCTTGACCTAGGCAATCCATCCACAAAGTCCATAGAAATACTCTCCCACTTCCATTGCGGGACCTCCAATGGATGTAATAGCCCACCTGGTTTCTTTGACTCGGCTTTCACTTGTTGGCACACCATGCACTTTGAAACATACTCTGCCACATCTTTCTTCATTCCGGCCCAAAAGAAAATGCGCTTCATGTCTCTATACATCTTATCTCCTCCCGGATGTATAGTCATCTTCGAGTGATGTGCTTCTTCAAGAACTTTATGCACCAAGTCTCCTACTTGTGGAACGCATAGCCTTCCATCACGCCTTAGCCAACCTTTATCATCAATAGTATATCTAGCAAGGTGACTAGACGTCTCACCACGAATCAACTTGTCCATGACCTCGACTATCTGTGGATCTTCCTTCTGCGAAGCCCCAACTTGATCAAGAAGCATACGTCTAAGCTCAAGGGATGCTAATGAACCCGTCATCTACTCAACAGCCGTCGTGAAATCAAAGTTTTCCAAGAACTCTAAGTTCTTCATCTCAATAAACAAGGGACTCAAAGTCAACCTCCTTCTGCTTAGTGCGTCTGCCACAACATTACCCTTGCCTGGGGTGTAAGCTATCTCGAAGTCATATGATGCCAAGAATTCCATCCACCTTTTCTGCCTTAGATTCAGATCTTTCTGCGAGAAGAGGTACTTGAGCGACTTGTGATCAGTATACAACTCAAACCTTTCGCCTAGAAGATAGTGGCGCCAGGATTTGAGTGCAAAGACGATCGCCGCCAACTCCAAATCATGAGTGGGATAGTTCTTCTCATGAACTTTAAGTTTCCTACCCCCATAACATATCACTCTACCCTCTTGCATTAGAACAACACCTAACCCCGTGCCATATGCATCTGTGTACACGGTAAACATCTTACCACTATCAGGTAATGCCAAAACTGGAGCTGTGGTAAGGGCTCTCTTGAGCCTTTGAAAAGCAAGCTCACACTCCAAGTCCCATGCAAAGACTAAGTTCTTCTTTGTCAACTTAGTAAGAGGGGCCGAAATCTTAGCGAAGTCCCTGATGAACTTCCTATAGTAGCCCGCCAGACCGAGAAAGCTTCTTACTTCGGTTGTATTCCTAGGAGTCTTCCAGTCCTGAACCACAACAACTTTCACGGGATCCACTGCTATGCCTTGCTTAGAAACTATATGTCCAAGAAACCGAACTTCCCTTCTCCAAAAATGACATTTGGAGAACTTGGCTTTCAACTGATGCGCTCTAAGCGTATCCATCACTTCCTTGAGATGTCTGGCATGCTCTTCCTCATCCTTTGAGAAGATCAGAATATCATCCACGAAGACAACCACGAACTTGTTAAGGAACTCCCTGAACACCCTACTCATCAAATCTACGAAGTAGGCGGGTGCATTAGTCAAACCGAATGGCATGACAAGCCATTCAAAGAATCCATCTGGAGTCCTAAACGCAGTTTTATCAATACTATCCTCAGCCACTCTAAGCTGATGGAATCCGGTGGCTAGATCGAGCTGAGAGAAAACAGAAGCACCAACAAGCTGGTCAAAGAGATCATCAATCCTCGGTAACGGGTGCCTATTCTTCTTTGTCAGCTTGTTCAATTCTCGATAATCAACACATAGACGAAGCGAACCATCCGCCTTAGTAGCGAATACCACAGGAGCACCATATTTAGAAATGCTTCGCCTAATAAAATTCTTCTCAAGCAACTCCTTGATTTGCTTACTGAGCTCCCTTCTTTCACGTGGGGCCATGTGCCTAACGGGCAATGATACTGGCTTGGCATTATCGACTAGATAAATGCGGAAATCTATCTCTCGTTTAAGGGGTAACCCCTTAACTTCTTCAAAGACATCAGGATAGTCTCGGACCACCCTTACAGATTGCAGATCATCGATGGACGAGTCAAGAGATTCAAGATAACATAACATGACGGGACCTCTAGGGTTACAAGAAATTTCTAGGGTATTACCGAGGCGAGTCATGAGCCTCACCACCCCATGCTCACAATCGAGAATGGCTCCATAACTGGACAACCAATCCATGCCCAAGATCAACCCGTATCCCGTGAACCCGAGAACATAAGCACAACACGTGAATTCTACAGTCAAGATAGAAATCTTCAAATCCACACAAATCATAGATAAATGGACGGAGACCCCAATTGGATTTGAAACACAAATGGGATCCTCAACCAGACTAGTACTTAGGTGCAAACTTTCAACAATGTCAGAAGAAATAAAACTATGCGATGCGCCAGAATCAAATAAGGTGCGAACAGGAAAGTTAGAAATATAAACAAGGCTTTCTACAGAAATACTACCTCGGTTTTGAACTGGAGCAGTGTTGAGAGCATGCACTTGCCCTCCAGAAGGTCCTGCACGCTGATTCTGCCCTTGCCTTATCCTTGCTTCTTGGGGCAATCCTTGCTAAAGTGTCCAGTCTCTCCACAATGAAAGCATTCGCCCCGCTTCCTCTTCTCCTTTCTGCAATCCTTAGCTATGTGCCCAACAATCCCACAGAAGTTGCATTTTCTTGGGTCCTTTGCCTTGGCCTTGTTGCCCTTGTTGTTCTTGTTGTTCTGATTGCTCTGATTTCCTCCCCACTTGGAGTCCGTCTTCTTGGCTTGAGTCTCATTAGGCTTGACTTCTTTCTTGCCATTCTTATCGTCTCCTTGAAGCAATGCCATGTCTACTAGACCTTCGAAAGTGGCCCCCATGGGTATATGAGATAGGGTTAAACCTTGTAATGGCTCATTCAACCCACGTGCAAAGCGTAAAGCCTTCTTCTGGGGAGTATTAACCGTGTCCAAACCGAATCGAGCGAGCTGGTTAAACTCATTCACATACTCCCTCACTGTCATGTCCCCTTGCTTCAAAGATATAAATTTCTCCAATTGCAGATTCGCCTCAGCTGATGATAGAAACTTAAGCCCAAACCTCGTCCTAAAGTCAGCCCAAGTCTCTATGGGTCTAGTTGCATTGGTGACCTCCCACCAATAAGCAGCTTCTTCTTTTAATAACCATGCTGCCAATAAAACCTTCCTATGGTCTTCCACATCAAAATAGCGAAAAGATCTTCAGTTTCTTTCAACCAATTTCTCGCCTCCACAAAAGTCTCCGTCCCAATAAAATTCTTTCCATCCATCGCCTTAAAGTCCTTGCAAACCTTAGCGAAATCTTCTTGTGGATTCTGAGGAGGACGAGGAGGAACCTCAGTTACGGTGGGGGTGTTTGTTGGGCCCACATTGTTGGCCCAAGCTTCCAAGTAACTCCGGAACCATCCGGGAATGGTCACTCCCTCGGGAAGGTTAAGATCGGCCATACTGAAAAAGGAAAAGATAGATTTAGAACAAGGAAACGAAGGATAGTGCTAATGGCTTTTGGGGAATAGCCTTTTAGAATAACTAGACTTTTCTTGGAAAATACTTAATTGGTTTTGAAAATAGTTTTTCAAAAGGTAAGTTTTAAAAACACTTTTACTCAAATCTTGTAAACCTTATGCTCTGATACCAAATGTAACACCCCACCTCCGCCAGGGTCACTCTTGCAAGTACACTAGCTTTGGAGGGGCGTTAAACAAGGTAAACATGCATGCAGATATCACAAGACAGAACATATAAGTAAAAACAGAGTAGTAAAGCAGCGGATAAAACTAGCATTTCAAAACCATAGTCAAGTTACATCAAAGTACGTGGTCATTATTTTCCATAAAACAAAGTCTAGAACATAAACTGAAAACTGAAAAAGAAACATAAAGTAACAATCCCCAAAGTAGCATAAGGCCATAGCATGCTCAAACCATACGTGAGCTATCCAGAAAAGCAGCTAAAGATCCAGCTAGGTACCAGTGTTCCCACCCTACAAACTTGAGGGGGGGGGGGAACGGAAGAAAAGAGGCGAAAGAAAACGGGTCGGTCAAAAAGACTGGTAAGCCCTATCTACTATTAGTATAAAAACTAATAAAGTTAACTGGACATGTAAAACAGAGATGAGATGTAGGGTGATAACTGGCATGGTGAAAAGTTAACAAGATAGATCAATTGTGGCATCGCATATACAAGGTTAAGTTGCACCAGGTGTGTACTAGTATTCCAATCCATGTCAAGTATAACAAGAAATGATCCCTTGGCCCAAAGCTGGCCCACATCAGGAGATGACCTAAATCGAGGTCTAACTACTCGGTCTAGTCGATCGGCTCCCTATAGCCTAACTCGTCAAGTGTCGGTGTCCTACGGCCCAATCACGAAGTGTAGTCAAACTGTGCTAGGTCCACCCTAGGGTGTATCAAGCCCTAGGGTGCCAACCACGGACACAAATCAAGCACGCACAGTCTAAACCTACGGGTGCCCGTGTCTGCTTTTTCAACTCCGGACCATGTGCACGTCCATGGTCTGCCTGAACCTACACTGGCGCACCTACTCAGCCGTCGTTTTGGTCGCTTACATGTCAACCCAGTAATCGTGCCCCACCCTAGCCTAGTCCCTAGGGTATCATGATACAATCAAGAGGGTTACTGGTGAAAAGGACCACGTAACTAGGGTTTCTAGCGGGTTAAATGTGGTTAACCCTACCCAATCAAGTATCAAGTTGGTTAAGTGTACCCAAGGTTCATGACTTAACCGCGTCAACCCATCATGTTTAATTGGTTAAGTGTTCAAGTGGTCCATGACTTAACCCTACCAAGTGGCATTAATTAATTTAATGCACCCAACCTTTCACATTAGACCTTGTTGTGGTTACTAGTTAAGCCGGGCGGGTCTGGGTAGCTTTACACCACAACTTAGTCTAACCTCGGGTTTCAAGTGCGACATGACCAACTACTCACATTGCGTCATATTGTTTGTAGCCACTAGTTAAGCCGGTCGGTTCCGGGTAGATTTATGCTACAAACTCAACCCAACCTCGAGTTGGCCACACTCATATTTTCTAAGTGTCATGTCCATCATTATGTTTACAAACATAATCACAAGTCAATGTTCATGTCATATTTTAAAACCATGTCTTCATGTCATTAATATTACCCAATCCCAACGCATTCCCATCGCATGTACGTTTCGCATAACATAACATAGATGAAGAGAGGGAACTTGGCAAAAGCATGACAAAAAGGGGCATAAGGTAATAAGGTTGGCCACAAGTTAAACATGGTGGCATATGAGGCATAAATATGTTCATAAGCTTGCATATTACATCGTAGGCCTCAAAACATGCATAATATCAACTTAAGCAAATAGGTGAAACATGATTATGAATGACATAGGATAATGACTAGAAGTTCGCATATAACGTTATATGCAAGTTATCATAAAGGTTATGAGAGTTCTCATGTTGCATAATGCAACATTTCAACATAAAGCTTATAGCTTTTGGCCCACAAGGTCAAGGTGATAGCTTTACAAACATGCATAGAATATGTTTATGCATAACATGATAGGATCAAAGCACATATCATACTTAGGTCCAAACTCAACTTGCAACATGTCACATTTAACTTCATAGTTAGAATCTAAGAGTAGTAGAGGGCTTACAATGCTATGAAGACTATAATTAATATAAGATAAGATTGAGACGAAGCCACTAGCAACTCTAAACACTCCCAAATGACAAGCTCCAATGAAAACCCTTGAGAAACAAGCAAAAGATCCTTGCTTTGATGAAGAAAGATTGAACTTTGGCCTTAATTCAAGCTTAGAAGCTCTCATATTTTCATGAAGAGGATGGAGGCCATGATCAAGAGATATTTTGGCATAGTTTAGTTGTAGGATTGATTTATGATGACTTAGGCTAGGTATTAGGGTCTTTTTATAGGTGATTAGGTTAGTTTAGACCATAGGATTAACCCTAAAACACATCAGGTCCGTCAAATCCCGTCAGAAACTTCTAGAGCAAGACTCAACATGTCACAAATGGTGCACCAGAAAAACTGGTCCGACCGGGGGGGTCGACTCCTGGGTCGACATGGGTGTCGACCCATTGGGGGGGTCGGCACTGGTGTCGACCCTGCCTGGGGCGGGAAAGATTCCCGCCCATTCTGCCTTGGTTGCAATTCGAATCTGAATTCGAATTTGAACTGTTTTTGGGCTTGGAATTTTCTGAAAACTTCATTGGGCCATAACTTGGTCATACGGACTCCGTTTTTCGAAAACTCGGGCTCTATTTCGTGTATTTTTCCGAGACGAACGCAATGGAACAGCCCGTTTCCCTTGATTCAGATTTTAAAATTTAATTCTGCCTTGATTTACATTATAACATGTTATTAAAAATACGGGTTGTTACACTTACGATCCGTCCGTGATCCTCCAAAATCAGCATCACTATATGAAACTAATTTAAAGGAACAGTCTTTCGGATAGAAAAGTCCAAAATCTTTAGTACTACTAAGATAACGTAATATACGTTTAACTGCTCTCAAATGTGATTCTTTTGGATTAGCTTGAAAACGAGCACATAATCAAACACTCATCATAATATCTAGCCTACTTGCAGTTAAATACAAAAGTGAACCTATCATGCTTCGATATAGCTTTTGATCAACACATCTACTATTTTCATCTTTATCTAAACGCGTCCTCGTACTCATTGGTGTAGGTTTACTTGACGTGTTTTCCATTCCAAAACGTTTTACTAAATTAGTACAATATTTTTCTTGATTAATGAAAATTCCATCTGACAATTACTTAATTTGCAAACTCAGAAAGTCAGATAGTTCTCCCATATGTGACATCTCAAATTCATTAGTCGTTATTTTTGAAAATTCTTGACATAATTGATCATTCATTGATCCAAAGATAATGTCGTATACATATATTTAAACTGTTAGAATATCTTTATCATCTTTCTTGATAAAAAGTGTTTGATCAACCTTTCCAATTTGAAATCCTGAATCTAATAAATAAGTTCTGAGACGTTCATACGAAGCACAAAGTGCTTGTTTCAAACCATGTAATTCCTTTTACAGTTTGAAAACAAGATCAGGATAATTTTCGTGAGCAAATAGTGGAGGTTGTTCAACATATACTCGTTCTTTAATATAACCATTCAATAAGAGCTTATAACTTCCATCTGATATAGTTTAAAGTTGTGATGACAAGCGTATGCTAATAGTATTCAAATTGCTTCT
The DNA here is from genome assembly GCA_030737875.1 of Allium sativum. Taxonomy (NCBI): domain Eukaryota; kingdom Viridiplantae; phylum Streptophyta; class Magnoliopsida; order Asparagales; family Amaryllidaceae; genus Allium; species Allium sativum. The sequence continues at coordinate 748,454,311 of CM060921.1, forward strand.
AGTCGTGCGACTGGAGAAAAAATTTCTTCACAATCTATGTTTTCTTCTTGATTATAACCTTATGCAACATGTCTAGCTTTATTCTAGTGATATTACCCAATTCATCTGCTTTATTTTTGTAAACCCATTTTGTTCCAATAACGGTTTGATCAGTCAGTCTGGGAACTAATTCCCATACTTCGTTACGTTCAAATTGATTTAATTCTTATTGCATTGCAATTATCCAATTTTCATCTGTAAATGCTTCTTTAGGGTTTTTGGGTTCAATATTTAATAAGAAGGCAACATTACTTACTAAATTAAGTTGACTTCATGTTCTTACGTTTGACGTTATTTCTCCAATAATATTTTGAGTTGGATGGTCTCGTAATATTCTTGGTGGAGATCGAACTTCATTAGTAGGAATATTTTGATTATTGATATTATCTTGAGTTTCTTTAGCATTATTCTCTATCCTATTATGAACATTGTTTTCATCTTTTCTATACATATCAATATCATCATCATGTGAAGAATTATATTTCACACTTTCTGAATTAAATGAATTTTGAATAATATTTTCTTTAAATGACACACGAAGTGATTCTTCGATTTTACCAGTTCTCTTATTGAAAATACGATAAGTCATGCTACGCTCAGAATATCCTAAGAATATTCCTTCATCAGATTTTGAATCAAATTTTCCAAGCTGATCTTTTGTATTTAAAACGAAGCATTTTGAACCAAAAACTTTGAAATATGATATATTTGGTTTCCTACCAGTAAAAAGCTCATATGGAGTATTTTTAGTAAGAGGTCGTATGGAGACACGATTCAAGATATAACAGGCTGTAGAAACTGCTTCAGCCCAAAAATGTTTTGGTAGTGTACTTCCATTAAATAACGTTCTAGCACATTCTTGTAAAGTTCTATTTTTACGTTCTACAACTCCATTTTGTTGAGGAGTTCTAGGAAAAGAAAAATTATGGAAAATTCCTTTCTTTTGACAAAATAAATCAAGTTTCTCATTCTCAAATTCTCCTCAATGATCACTTCGTATATTCTTTATTTTTAAGTCAGTTAAATTTTGAATTTGTTTGACGAAATTCTTAAAGATGTCAAAAGTATCGCTTTTATTCTTTAAAAACATAGTCCAAGTGTATCTTGAAAAATCATCAATAATTACAAACGCATATCTGCTATGATTTATGGACTGAACATGAGTTGCTCCGAATAAATCCATGTGTAGTAACTCAAGTGGTTGTAAGGTTGATATGACCTTTTTAGATTTAAAAGAGTATTTGGTTAATTTTCCAAGTTGACAAGCATCACATAAATTTTCAGTTTTGGATTTTATTTTTGGTAATCCTCTTACAAGATCATTTTTAGATATCTTGTTTATTGTTTTAAAATTAATATGGAAAAATCGTTTGTGCCATAACCAAGGATCAATGTCCTTAGCTAATAAACACATACTTGGATTATTATTAACTGCCATATTTAAAATATAAATATTTTTGCCTCGATTTCCTCCAAAAATAAGATTTTGATTTGAATCAAATATACTACATTTATTTTCAGAAAATGATATTTTAAAACCTTTATCACATAATTGACAAATATTTAATAAATTGTGTTTTAAGTTCTTAACTAATAAAACATCTGAAATAAGAGTTGAATTAGATATACCGTAATCACTCACATTGCCTTTGCCGATATATCCTTTGGAATTATCTCTAAATGTGATAGTTCATCCTTTTGAGTAAATGATATTTGTTAGCATCTCCTCTTCTCCTGTCATGTATTTTGAGCAATCACTGTCTAGTATCCATTTTCCTCTGTTTTTATTGAGTGGGACCTACAAAAAATAATTTTAAAAAAATTCATTGGTACCCACTTCTTCCGTTAGGGTCCTAAGGGTTAAGTCTTAGGAAGCCAAACCTAAGAGGGTTTACGATCTTTTTGAAAAAATAATTATTATTATTATAATGAATAGAATCTAATTTTTTTTAATATGTTTATTCCTAATAAGAACATTATTTGTCTTCGGAATCCATATACTAATATTTCCCGAGAGTTTTTTCTTAGTAGAAATATTTAATTTACTACTAGAAATTTCCGGTTTAATACCAGAGTTTATAGAACCGGATTTCCTTTTTGATTTTAATTTTTTATCATACCCTAGTCCTTTCTTACAAAAAACCGGTTAAGAATTTTCTAATATTTTAGATAAATTCTCTCTTCCTTTGTTAAAGTTATTAACACTTTTAGAAATGTTTTCTAATTTAATTTTTAAACTAGAATTTTCCAATTTTATAATTTTAACTTTAGTATTTAAATCATGATTTTCAAAAGCTAATAAAACATTTTTTTATTTTTTTTTTGAGTCTCGAGTTCTTGACTCAACATAGAAATTTGAGAATTTGCTATTGAAAGAAATTCTTGTAATTTTCTAATTTCATTTTCTAAAATTTCTTTCTCATCTTTTAAAAGATCTCTCTCAAAATCTGCTTTCTTTTTATCTTCACTAGCTTGTTGAAACTTTCACTTAAACATTTTCCTAGACTCTAAGATTTCAGTATTAATTTCTACTAATTCATTAAAAGTAAAATCACTTACATCATTATCCTTAGCCATGAAGCATACATTTGCCTACTAACTGTCACTGTCGCTGTCACTTTCAGAAGATGAATCCGAGTTGTGAAAATGCTCGTCTCTTTGATTTTTCGTTTTGCGATTTTTCTTCAATTCTGGACAATTCTTTTGATTATGTCCATTCTTGTGACAGTTGAAGCATTCTACTAGTGCAGGGTCAGGCTCTTTTTATGAATTCTTTTTCACATTTTTGCTTTGACCTTTTCTGTATTTTAGAAATTTTCTTAAATTCTTTGCTACAAAAGCAATAATATCTACATCTGAATCGGAATCTTCTTTCTCAGCATGGAAAGCTAAAATTTTCTTATCTTGTACTTGTACTTTTTTTGCCTGCAAATTTACTTCATAACACTTTAGATTACCAATCGACTCTTCTGGTTTCATGGCAGAGAGATCATTAGCTTCTTCGATTGCTAACACTTTTCTCTCTCATTCGTCCGTTAATGAGTTTAAATTTTTTGACACCATATCGAAATCAGAATATTTTTCTCCTAATCCTAGAGGAGTGATAAATGTTTTGGGAACGTGAATACATATCATTTATGGATTCATTTTCATTAATCTTAAAATTTTGGAACTGATTCTTAAGCATACATATCTTGCTTTGTTTAACCTTGTTAGTTCCTTCATGAGTAATTTTGAGTGTTCTCCAGATTTCATATGTTGTGTTGCACATACAAATCTGGTTAAACTCGTTTCTATCTAAAGCACAATGCAACATGTTCATAGCTTTAGCATTGGCAGTAGCCTCTGCTTTTTCAGATGTAGACCATTCTGTAAATAGTGTAGTAGGTTGTGTGTACTCTTTTTGTGTGATATTCCATGCATCCAAACTATTTGCTTGCATATAAATCCTCATTCCTGTAGCCCAATAACTATAGTTCATGCCATTAAAGAAGGGTGGTCCAGCAGTTGATTGGCCTTCAGTATATCCGTTACTAATGCTAGTACTAGTGTTATTATCCATATTGTCTAAATATCAAATAACAGTTTTATGGTTAAATGATGGTCTTGCTCTGATGCCAATTGAAAAGTCAATGTGTACGACTTCAGTAGGATCTATATGGATATAGCGGAAATGTAGATGGCATACTAACTAGCTAATAAACAATAGTTACGCAGGTAAAAAGCTAAGCTATAGAATATATCAAAAGTAAATGCAATAAGAAACGACACCAGGAATTTTATACTAGTTCGGACTACTCGCCCTCCATCCAGTCCCGAAGCATCTCTTCAGAATTCACTATCACGCCCTCTCTTAACCCGGAGGAATAGGTCAGTACACCCGAGCCCCAACAAGGATGCCTCTCGCCTGAGCAACTATACAGGACTTCAACAATTACAAGTGTTTTGACTTCTGCTTTGTGTTCTTGAATCAACACGGATAGTCAACGGTTTAAGTACACCCTTCCTATAATCTTATCCTCGAGTATATGATTTCAATGTGAAGATTTAATGAAGAAAATTGCTTGTTGAATCAAGTGATATTAAATCAATTCAAGGATTCGACAAATATTTGAATTTGGGAAAGCTTTTATATTGCAAGAGTACATAAATGCAATTCAGAAATTAGATAAGAAATTGAATGATTCAGTTTGATTTGGAAATCATAATTGAAGTGTATATATAATGATAGAAAGGTAGCAATTCTTCATGATGAGTATTAACAAAAAGAAGCTTCCATTTCTTTTCAGAAATGAAGAGATTTCTCTTCATGAAAGAAGACAAACTTTCAGAAAATATGTGTTGTTTCAAATCAGTTGACTGGTTAAAAAATCATCAGTCGACTGGTTAAAAAGTATGAAATCATATATATTTAAAGTATTCAGAAACTAGCCGTTACTGGAGCAAAATTGCTTGACCAGTCGACTGGTTGGTTTTGGACCAGTCGACTAGTTCAGGCATTTTTGCCCAGTCAGACTGTTTCATGTCATTTTGAATGTGTGTGTGTATAAGCTTTGTTTTAAACTCGTGTTATACTTGAGGATAGATTTTAACATAATTCTAACACGACTTAATGTGTGTGTGTGTGTGTGTGTGTGTGTAAATCTTATCTCTATGACATGATTTCCAATGCACTTCTCGTTGTTGGCATTAATCAAAATCTTGATATCAACAAATTTGTGTCAAGAAAACTTTAAATTTCATCCTCGGAAAAGGGATATATCTACTATAAATACCCAGAATGGTAGCTGGAGTCCACTATCTCAGAAGTTCTCAAATAAAGATCATGATTTCTTACCTCACACGGGGATAGGGCTGCCAACGGTTACTTTCGGATGCGGATAGTGCCATATCCGTATCCGCATCCGAAACCATTTTCGAATATCGGATATCCGCATCCGCGGATATGGACGGATATCGAATAATTATCTGTCCGTCAACGATCGATAAATTAATGAACATAAATGAATTTTTTAGCTTAATATTAAGCTTTTTCAACCTAAATGATTACTAAAGTGCTAAAAATAAATAAATAAATATGATGATAATAAATAAATAAATAGTTATCCATTGACAGCCCTACACGGGGAGATTTTCCAAACTTACATAATGCTTTCTCTTAACCTTATAATTACTTGCATTGTTTAAGATAATATCCAACATGTTGTTCGTAGAATATGTTAACCCGATATGCTTATCAAGAGTGTTTCAATTATAAACCCTTGAATATAAGGATACAACTTACCGTTTCACAAATCCAAGAATAAGTCAACCAAATGTTTAATTAAAAAAGCATGTGTCCCTAACATTACTATCTCGAGTTTTACAAAGTTAATGCTAAAACTATTATAATGATTCCTTGAATTGTAAAGAGACAATGCTGGAAGCGGAGAGTTTTGTCTTAAAGAACAAAAGCTTCTTCATACAAAGAGTGGGGATAACTATTAACACCAAAATTCGTACCAATCAAATATGAAGAAGCAGAAGCTTTAAAGCCAAAAGGAGTCCAAGATCCTACAACAAAGCCACATGACAAAGGGAAAAGCTAAAAGCAGATACCGGCAGCCTAGAAGAATCAGAACCCAACAATATCGGTTTAATTCCGACAGCTAAAGGAAGAAAGTAATATTGAAGATCCCGAAAGGTTGAAATGGAAGAAAGCACAAGATTGATATGTGAAAAGAATATACGAGCAAGATAATGTCGACACTAAGAAGGGGCACAAAGTAACAATTATGAGAGCATTGCACCTGATACCGGAAGCAGATGGCGAGTGAATCACCGAAAGCATGTAGTTCGAAACATAAGAAGGAATGAACCCAATGCTAACAACTTCAAGAAGCATCTTCAGCATCACCGGAAGGTATTCCGAAAGCCACCAAGGCCAAAACTCTCATATTCTAAGCCCCGAACTACCGGAGGATATGGCACCGAAACCACTCCCGAGATTCCAAGATTGATATCCTGAAGGCAAAGAAGCGTCTATAAAGACATTAAATAGAAAGAAAAGCGGCCGAAACCTTTCTGTCGAAACCTTGTTTACACATCCAAAAAGGGGGCTTTTGCTCAGTTTACAATAGCTATCCACATACATCATGAAGACAAGTTCGTCTAAGGATTCACGGAAAAACCAGAAGCCTACATCCAGAAGCTTACGACCGAGAGCATACAACCGAAGGCTCAAATACCATGTGAAGAGTTACAACAACATCAAACTCATATTAATCTCAAAAAAGTCCCTGACTAACCAGAACCTACATTACAAAAGTTTTAATCAGTGCCATAAAGTGGCTGGAAGCTACAACATCTGAGACCAAGAGAAAAAGCAGTCGACAAGAGACTCCTGCAGGCTCAACGGCCCAACAACAGAAAGGGCCCCGACTTCTCTATAAATAAAACCCCAGGAGTCACACTTGGGGGGTGGGGGGGGGGGACATTTTCTCATTCCACTTTCCTTCTCTCATCTCTGAGAGAGTAAACCCGAATTTGTAAATCAATTTGCGGACTTCTTATGTAATCTCCGCTATGAATAAAATCATCAAAGCCCTTAAAGCAGATGTAGATTCAAGTTGAATCGAACAACTATAAATTGTGTGTTCTTACATTTTCTACATAATATATTGTTATTCAATGTATTTCTGTATGTGTTCTGCTATGATATTGGATCGCCGGAATGCCCTTGCACAAGCCGTGAGGTTCTTGACGACATGACGCTTTCCTCATGAGATAAACCTTTCCGCATCAACTTCTCTTCAAGTCCAAAATTACCGATTATCATTCCATAAAGTTCCTACCTTGTAGCAGGCCTAAACGCTTCTTCAACAAGTTGTCTAGCCTCCTCACTTGTATTGTACTCAAGCAACTCCTAACCCAAGGTAACTGTTGGTCTTCGAGATGCAGAAGCAAGATACTCACCCCTTGAGGGAAGAGTAATTAACCTCCCTATTCAAGACCTCGATATCTAGGTATAGGTGAACTAACCCAAGCTCGTGGGAGCCGCATAATCCCATTTCTCCCTAGGTCCACTTTCTTGGACCTATTTCCGGTGTTGACAAAAAACGTCGTTAACAGTTAGCAGTCAGCTAAATCGGTTTTTACGGTGGCCCGTCCACCATCATCCTATCTAGGTTACAAATCAGAAGCTAGCCACTTTTCCTAGACTACTATAAAGCTCCACGCAGGGAGTCACATGCTTTGTAAAATATACAAAGAAATTACATACTATAAATAAAATGGTGATTACATATGAATACAAAAAATACAGTACTAGATTGAACAATATAAAGCAATGTATCCATCATATTACATGTCTAAACTACAGTATGAATAGGAGCGGGTAGGTGCGGCTACCAAAAGTAGCATACAGTAGCTCGAAAATGTCTTGAGCTCCACTCCAGGAAGGAAGTATATGAGTGCACTATTTACATGATACATGACATATTGGCCTAGCTAAAAGGATTGTTCAAAAGATAAAGCTCAACATACCAGAAGCCCCTCCATAGCCGAAGCTATCGTCGAGAGAGCGAGAAGTGGCAGCAAAACAGTCAGTTGGAAATGGAGAACCTTTAGGCCAAAAACTCCAGAACCCAGGAAACCAAAATTTAACTCCAACCAGGAACAACCCAAACAAAGTACACTCAACAATAAGATTCGACAAGACAAATTGAATCTACACACACGGCCAATTACACAGCGCAGACAGCCCAACAGAAACGGACATCAACCAAGCAACCAATCCACCAATAGCTCACCAAGTAAGAGCATAATTACCAAGATTTCATTTCATACTAGGTATATATGGATAATAGCAGACTAGAGACTTATATATTGTAAAATATTCACTTTTATGTTATATTTAGTTATATTTTTTAAAAATTACTAATTATATGGTAACCATTTAAAAGCATTTTTATCAAGCTTAGTCTAAAAGGCGGTTTATCAATCTCTCGAACTTGGACAACCCACTGGGAGGGAGCAAGAATTTAATTTTCATGTACATTGTAACGTAAAAAATGTTGTCATGGTAAAGTTATATTACTATAATTAGCAGGACTTTTTCCATTCCTTTTTACTAGAATCGTTAATAAAAAATAATAATATAGGTAATCTATTCCCCATTCAATTTCAAGTGTAAAATCCAAAATTATCTAGGTTGTATAACGAATTAACCTAACGTTGATTAAAGGAAAACAAAACCTTGGATGAGACACCATCATATTTTATAAAGTTAACATGATACTCCCAACAAAGATAGCATTCCTTGCAAAATACTGATGTCAAAGTCTCAGTGTATTATATGAAACTTCTTCCTCTAAAGCAAAAGATGTGTTTCTACAACAAATGAGACATTATCACTTTTCATTCTTTTATCAACTATAAGAGGACATTTCAACACTTTCTAATTAATATGAAGCAAACTACTATATATGTCTCCATTAAACAAATCCTACATCTTCAAGCATAATTATAAACTGCTCTCCGTCATCTATATGCCTTTCCTTCTCTAGTGGATCAAACGTGGCTCTCACATGTGTAGTTAAAGCTTCGATAAAGCCTCCCAATATCCCCGCTATAACGCATAACACTCTTCGACCGCTATATTATTTTGTTGTAGCGTCGATAAATAGTTGCTTCACTTTAATCCCGTTATTTCCGTTGCACCAGCTGGATCAAGGTTTTTAATGTCCACTTTAGCAATATGACTATTTCCTCCACTCTGTCATACTTTCCTGCAGATAGATACATACAGATTCTAGATTTGGTTATATGGAAGTGTACATTGGATAAGATCATGAGTCGTTTTCTTCGTTAGTGTTTCAATTTTGGCTGACATTTTGTTTTGCACATGTGTGAGCAAATGTCACATCCAAGTAGAATGATCCTTCATTCTTGTAGGAATATCCAAGAAGAAATGATCCACTCGCCAACCTATGAATTTTGGCAACTGAGTCCAAATGAATAGCATAATCACCAAGTAATAGCTTGATTTCTGTTGTATTCACATCCATTAACATATCTATACACATGCATGATGACCATATAAGCACATATGTATATAACTGATTTATTTCCTAACTGCTCCGCTGTGAGAATAAAAAAATTGTGATTCCTCTCGTTTTCGTACATGCCTTTTATCAAGCAAAAAAAGGGAATCAATTATTTATTACAAAAATATGTTATTCTTGTATGGACATTTTCTCAAATAGCAAAATGCATAAATAAGTATACCTCAGGAAAGTGCACATAGGTATACAACTGAATGATTTCTTAACAAATTCGCTGTGAGAATAAAAAAGATGTAAATCTTCTCATTTTCATACATGCATTCTATCGAGCAATTAAAGAGCACCATATTGGTACACAGCAATGTAATTTCTGTGTGGACATTTTCTCAAAATAGGAAAATGCATAAATAAGCAACCTCAGGAGAGTACTTGAAGCGATGTTGCTTGCGTAGCTCTTGTTATTTCTGTAATGTTTTTCTCGCTTCTTTCCATTGCTTAAAACCAACTACAACACTTTGATTTGGGTGAACTAAGCCGGGTAATATTCTGCCAACGCAATGTGGTTTTTTTGATGAATTTGTTACCAAAACTAACAATAGAATCTGACTGATCTTTGAATGTGATATTTACTGAAGATAACGATATTTGAGATAGGGATCGAGCATAAGACGAAATGCGAAGATGATAAGCTGACGTCGTTTATTCTTTTTTCGCTGAAGTCAAGCAGTACACTTTGCTACAAACAGTTTGTTTGTTTGGAACCACGGACACTTATGGATAACAACTCCTTGTATTTAATGTGTGTTCAGAAGCTGAACAGTTATCAGGTGAATAAGTGTATCGTTATTTGCTTCGCTGGTGCTTCAGCCTTGTCCGGCATTTCGTTTTGTTTTTTCTTCCTCCATTTTTCTCCTTTGAAAAAAAAAACCATTATGGAGGTGGAATGATCATTCCCTCCTTTCAGAAATATTCCAATATCCGAAGAAGAATTGCTCTGCATCCAACGACATAAAAATGGAAGGTCTAGTGGGGGCCACTACAGCCACTGGATTTTGGTTTATGAAGTTTTAGTGCATAAATGAGCTTTGTGGGTTCGAGCTAATATAATTATTTATGAGCTTGAGTAGGGTGGGCATTATTTGGTTAAACCAAATAAACCAACCAAACCAATTGAATTTGGTCGGTTTGGTTTGGTTTTGAAATTAGAACGGTTTGTAATCGGTTTGAAAAAATATATAGTTTGGTTATCGGTTTAGCCAAATTAACCAAACTTTTATTATATTTTCAAAATTATCGATATTATAGTAAATATTTTAGGTCAATTTAGTCATCTAAATTAATTTAAATCATCACATATGCAACATAATTACTTTTGAGAAGCATAAAATTCATAAATAATAATACTTTTAATCACATATTTATAATTTATTTCAAATTATAGTTAGTATTACGAGAATAAAGTCTAAAATAGTTTAAGTTCGGTTAAATCGGATAACCAACCGAACCAACCAATCTTAGTTTGGTTTGGTTTTCATTTTTATCGGTTTTAGTTTGGTTTGGCAATTTTCATCATCGGATAAACCAAACCAACCAAACGCTCACCCCTAAGCTTAAGTTCAGTGCGTCTTCTCTAGTAGGGGTGAGCATTATTTGGTTAAACCAAATAAACCAATCAAGCCAATTTATTTCGTTCGATTTGGTTCGGTTTTGAAATTAATTCGATCTGTAATTGGCCTGGAAAATTATTAAGTTCGGTTATCGATTCAACCAAATTTATCAAAATTTTACTATATTTGCAAAACTATCGATATTAAATAAATATTTTATGTTAGTTTAGTTATTTAAGTAAATTTTAATCACCACCTATGTGTCAAAATTAATATTAGGAAGCATAAGAATCATAAATAATAATACTCTAGTCATATACTTATAATTTATTTCAAATTGTAGTGGATATTCCAAACACAAATTGTAAAACAAATTTTGTTCGCTTTAATCATATAACCAACCAAATTTAATTTGGTTGGTTCGGTTTGGTTTTCATTTTTATTGATTTTAGTTCGGTTTGTTGAATTTCATCATCGGATAAATCAAACCAACCAAATGCTCACCCCTATTCTATAAATTATAAATAGTCGGATTAATAATTTAGTCATCTACGAGCTTGAAACAAGCATTTACATTTTTTTAAGATTAAAAGTTTGTAATATATTTCAAAACAAACAGCAACGGTAATTCAATTTACAATAAATTAATATAAAACCAATACATATTATAGGTCATTCATTGCAAAAGAAAAAACTATTAAATTTGATTAAGTAATTCTGTTCAAATGATATTAAATAAATTATTTTTCTTTTTATTAATATCTTTTGTTATGTAACACGTTAAAATATAAAATAAGACATTATTACGGTTTGAATATATATATATATATATATATGTATGTATGTATGTATGTATGTATGTATGTATGTATTAAACTGTTAATTTTCTAGATAAAAATTATTTTATCAATACTATCTAAAAGTGGTTGTGATCCCTGGTAGGGATAGTAATTCAGCGTCAAATTGAATTCATCTTCTTGTGTAGAGGTTTTCATCCATGTAAAATAAAACTCCTTATTTCCAGTACATCGAAGTTCAACTATTTCACATACTTTGCATTTTTAATTTTTCTAAACTCTAATGCATTTTGATTAACAAATTGAGTATTTAGAGTGTTTGTCAAATCTTTGCAATAGATGAAAATGCATCCTTTGATTGTATGCACGTTGTTTTAAGAAAATTGTAAACCAAAAAGATTAGAACTTTTTTTTTTTGGCCAAACAATACATGCTTTCAACTTCATATATTACGTATCACAGACGCGGTCCATCGTAAGTAGATGCAAATGAGTGGAAGCAAATTACTGACCACTACGTCGCTTTCACAAACAGCACTATATAAACGTTCTCATAACCAAACTATCGACATATATAAGCAGTATCAACCAAATAAGAGAGTAGTTACCTTGCTCTTTCTTTTCTACTAACTTATTTTTCTCCATCTTCATTTTAGTTTTTTTTTTTTAACTTCCTTTGATTTTTTATTTCTATATATATGTGCAACTCAATGTGGTAAGTTACGTGCTTAGTCTAGCTTCCTATACATCATTATCTCTCAAGATTCCTTTTCTTCATTTTCAAAATCAATTGTATGGGAAAGGGCTTTGAACTACAAATTATATGTAAACTCAACATGTTTCATATTTCTTTTCAACTTGCTGACCATTGCCTTCACTTTGTCATATTTTTTTATAGATAGGCACATAAAGATTCCAGGATTGGTGTGACGATCCGAACTTCCGGTACCTTTTTAAGCTGACCCAGCCAACCCAAGTCCAACCCAAAATGCACTGGAAACTCAGATGCCAATAGAAAGAAGTTAGAGGGTGAGATAAGAAAGAAATATTAGAATAAAAGAAGAAGAAACACAGACACAGATCAAAGTCTCACATTGTAGCGAAACAAAATATAATATAGAAATAATCTTTACTAAGAGCTTTAAAATACTTACAATCATCAGAGTACATCAACACATCTGGACAGTTATAATAACCTGTCCTTATATACAACACACAACGGAATAAACAAATCCTACGTCTGGACTCTTCCAGCTTGTCTCTTCACTACATCCGATAATTTAAACCTAAACAGCCCGGTCTAATCCGAGCATTACAAACACACGGATCAGTCTGGTGAACCAGAGTGAGAAAAACACACTAAATTTATGGGTAACATCCAACTTGATTTTAAAGTTAAAATCTAAAGAAAGGATAATAGTAAGACCAAATCCACACATAAATGCGGACGGTTTTCCCTTACTATAACCCAAATCGTTTTTGAAATCATATATCGTCTGATATTATATTAATGTCTAATATCAAGTAAATAGCAATCTAGCAGAACGCTTGCATCTCACGCTCTACATACATAGTATACAATCAAAACCATTGGCTCTTATTGAAGAATGGATTTCCAACTATAGCAAGGTATGAGACCACCTTCCTACAATGTACCTCTGGAGATGAATACATTAGGGATTCAACAAGAACAACTTGCAACCCCGGCTAAACATGACCGACCCCTCACTTCGCTTGAGAGTACCGAATATATCAATACCACGGTTGGGGGCCAGCCAACCGAACCGATAGCATACAAGTAAAATAAAGTGACAACCGAAGGCATTTAATTTCACCAGATCAGGTAATGATATACCCTTTTGATGGGTGCGACCCACATAGCCATGCGACCTACCCGATTATATACCATTTACTGGTTAATGAGGCTTGAGGTCCAAATTGATTAATTAATTTATTAATTAATGAGTCTATTTATTTATTTTTTTAATTTAGAACATCTGGCTTCTCCTTCAGGACAACACATCTTCATCCAATTTGAATGCCACATCATCAAATCCGTTGAATATCACTTAATGTTGATTTCCACAAAAATACTCTGAGCGTTAAGCTAAAGAAGGTGTCCAATCTTCTCCGCCACCAAAAGAGATATGTTTGTAGAAAATCAATATATGTGATACCTTTGGAAATACTTTGTCAGACACCCGTCCATACAAGTCATCCAGGAACAGGATGAACCGAAGGCACCCTCCTACCACATCCTATATAGGTATCACACCAAGGATCAATAATGAGTAGTCCTTGCAATCCGCAAAATCTCAACCATGACCGAATCACAACAGAATACCACTGCGTTGCAACATAGAGAATATTGAAGAAGCAATCCTTCCGTTTACGAAGATCCACGATCTTCAATTGCTCCATCTTATATCTTCAACGTATTTGCTGGTTTGGAATGGTTTTCGAATATAATTCGATCCCGGTCTTTCCGTACCAACAATCATATTGGCCAGATTTGATAGTCGGTTATTTAACTATCAAATAAGCAATTGTGAAAATAAATTGAGTCTACTCATTCAATACTTGGCATTATTTGGCCTTTTTCATTAAATACAATTAACGAAGGTTAAGGAAAAACTCTTTAAAATATTTCGATATTATGAATATCGCTTTCTCTATTCTTATTTAACATAAGATAAATTTCAAAACTAGAAAATATCCAATAACCATAACTAATTTTCTAAACTATTATCATTTCAAAATTTTCCTATATCTTTTCTTATTATCTATAATTGGAAAAAATCACTTCATCTTAACATTCATAAAATAATGTTACGGATCTCTTTTGTTTCATTATCTGGAAACAAAACCAACACTTATTCTTTTCGAACACCCTCATTTCAAAACTCTAATTTTAATTTCCTTTTAACTCGAAAATATCGTTATATTTTCACGAAATCTTCTTTATTTCCTTTATTTCGGGAATTCTTTATTCTATTACTTTGGAAATCACAATTTATTGAATCTTTTTATTTCCCTTACTTTGGAAATCTCATTATATATTATCAAACCACGCAGTTTATATTGCGTTATTATTTCTCATATGGAAATAATAAATTGTTCTTAACCTCTTTCCCCTTACCAACTAGTATCATCCTCAGATAATCCTAAAGTCATTCTAGTTGGGGTATTTGAATTACCTCTCAGACTGTAACGACCCGCATTCTACGCATCATAGGATCGTGAAATATTTATTTCTTTCACATATGAAGTCGTATGGTCATGTAACTTTGGGAGATGACTGTTGGGGTCATTTCCCATGTTCGTGATTTTTGTCGATTTTTAAATGACCATTTTGCCCCTAGTTGGTACTGTTTTGGCCATAACTTTTGACCGGAAAGGAATGTTGACCTGAAACCACTTCAGTTGGCTCCGGAAGATGGTTTACAATTCCGTAGAGTGGTCACATTAGCCAAACGGACTTACCGTTTGAGAGATATGACTGAAATAAGGTTTGGAAGGTGAAAAACTGCTTAACCGGGCCAAATAGGGTGATTAGTGGATAGGCCCATAACCCATTTCGGGATTAGGGTTATGGGGAGGCTGAAATGAGTTAGAGAATCGTTTTCATTTCAGTTTTGAGCCGCCACTTCCCTTCTTGAAACCCTAACAATGGCCTCCAACATCTAGAAACATCCCCAAATCACTTTCTAATCAAGTTTTGGCTTAATCTACATCAAATCAAAGAGGATTAGCACCAAGGCAAGGTTAGAGCTGCTGTTAGACATCAGTATTCACGCCAAACAGAGATTCATTTCAGATTTGGTATTTTATTTGTGGCCAAGGTGAGTGATTTGCATAGTTTTGCACTAATTATGGTTAATTAAGGGTAATTAGTGAGGATTAGCGAATTTATACACTAATAAATTCTGAAAAAATATCCATAAATTCGAAAATAATATTTTATGCCTCTGGGAGAAATTTGGTCTAATTTGATTAAGTTTTGTTAACCCTATGATTAGTTTTGCTTAAACATGCTTAGGGGGAAATATGGGGTTTTTGGGTATGTTTGATCCATTTTACATGGTATGATTGTTGTTTGGTGTTTGAGGTCACTCCTACTTGTTATAATGACTGTATGGTATGCTTTATGATTGATTAGAATAGTTGGAATGGTCGAAAACGTCGTCGAATGGCGTAAAACACTTGCCGGAAAAATTTCAGAAAACAGTGCAGGTTTCGGATCGGATCGGAGGAATGGGCTCGGACCGGATAGAGGACTGGGCAAGGGACCACCGAACCGAACCGATGACTTGACACAAGGACGAGAAGGAAGGCCATAATGGTTGAATTGGGATCGGATTGGACTAAGGAAAGGGGATCGGATCAGGCTAAGGAAGAAGGGACCAGATCAACTCGAAGGAAAGTAAGGGAGATCGGATCGGATTAGATTAGGGAACAAGACCGGACGTGGCAAGAAGAGCTGGAGCACGAACTGAATGGGAGATGTCAACCCGACCCGACCCGAAGTGGGACACCCGACCCGAACCGATGCAGCGTTGTGAACCCGACCCGAACAGATGCACCATGGAGAGGTTTGAGAGACCCGACCCGGAGTGCTTGGGGAGAAGGATCCGAACCGATGGAAGGAAGACATCCAATCTGAACCAATAGGGAAATGTCATTCGTTCCGATCCGAAGAAGCTTGGCATGAATTGATGGAGGACACTGAAGACCGAACCGAACCGATGGCTAGGAGGAGATACGAACCGATCCGGTGAAGACTAAAGACCCGAGATGCAAAGGTAGTCCAAGTGGAAGTTAGAGCTCAGGATCCAGTTGGAAACCAATGAGTTCACTTCATGGTTGGGCTTTGCTGTGGGACGTGTGCAAAGGGGTTGTCGGTATTCATAACTTTGGTTCACCACTGAGAGATGGATGGTGGGCTTGTAGCGATAGTTACACGGGATTGGATTCCGTCATGGCCCAAAGTATTAGGTGACCAAAGTAGTGGATATCGTATGCTTTATGCACTGAGTGAGGGATGTGAGGATGATTGCTATGCTTGATTGTTTGACACCACTATGACATGCACACCCCACCCCCGTATCTCTTACACAGTATGTTAGTGGCACCTTAGAGTATTGTACGGTATGTAGTGCTAACTCTTTGGTTGCAGGTCCAGGTTCAGGTATGATTGGATTATACCTGTTATTGTTATGTTTTGTTGCTTATCGCTCATACCAAGCTTTATGTCTGACCCAGAGTTTTATGTCTCCTCTTATTACTCTGGGTGCTCACACAAGCAGACTAGAGACAAGTTAGCTGGTGATGTGCGAGTAGCTGATTCGGAGGCGAGCAGGAGGCTTCCACGTATGATATATATAGTATTCGCCATGTGTTGTCAAAGATCACTACTTGGGCATTAGGCGTGCATCTTCTACTTTAGCTTTCTTTTGTTTAGAGACAGTAAATTTGGAAAGTTGTAATAAGCTGTATTTGGATTTCTGCTGCTATGTTGGTTTAGTTTTCAGCTTATACACTGTCTCGCCTATTTTATGTCAAAGATTATGTTATTATTATATTTTATCCCATGCGCTGTGAGACATTCTACAGGTTCTTTGTTAGTTCATCCTCTTCTTTCCTTTCTTTGGCGACCGTTCCGTGCCTGCCGGGCATGTGCACATCGCACTTCCGGTGGAAATGCCGGCTGGTGCGGGGCGGGCCGTCACACTTGGTATCAGAGCTCTAGGTTGCGTAGTTAACATAGGGAAAGATACTAGGGAGAGATAGTACGTATACGAGAGCGCGTATTTGTGATTACTTTGGTTTTTAAAAGCTATATATATACTATTAGTAGTATAAGGATGAAGTCGTACTGCACTAGCACCACTATGGGGTCGTTAATCGTTTCCCTTTTTCAGATTGACGATGAGTAGAGACACCAGGGGTACTGGTAGAGGGGCCAACCATGGGAATGCTCCTGACATGAGGACAATGTTCACTAACATCATGAGGGAGATGTTTAGGGATGTTCAAGGGGCAGTTCCCAATCCCGGAAATGGTGGTGGTCCAGTAGTGCAGGCGCCTAGGGTCGATTTCGCCAAGTTGTGCAAGGATTACACTAACCTTGGTGGGAAGTCGTTCCACGGGACGGAGTCGGCTACTAATGTTCAGGACTGGATGGATAGCTGTGACCGTATCTTCGATGACTTAGGTCTTGAGGATACGATGAAGAGAAGGCCAGCGTCTCGTTAACTGCAAGGGCGAGCGATGAATTGGTGGAATGCTATTAAGACAGCTACTCCAGAGGATCAAGTTACTTGGAATCAATTTAAGACTCGCTTTTGTGATAAGTTTATTCCAGCTGCTCATAAATCAGAACTGTTCCGGAAGTTCTTGGAGCTTAAGCAGAATGGTAGAGCAGTCTCGGAGTATATCGCTGAGTTCGACACTTTATCGAAATATGGATGGTCCCTTATCGATACAGTCGAAAAGAAGAACGAGAAGTTCATAACTGGCTTGGATGGGTACTTGGGGGAAAGACTTATAAACCATATCGATGAGACATTCGAGTCTATTGTAGGAAAGGCATTAAGGTCAGAGAGCCTTTTCCCTAAGTCGAAGACCGAAGTTGCTATTGCATCTACAGAGGAGCCAAAGCCGCAAGCAGGCGGTGAAGGCAAGAAGAATTCTCAGAGCAAGAGGAAGCAGAACCCAACCAAGGATGGTCAGAATAAGAAAAATAAGAAAGATGGCGAATTCTTTAGTTGTGGCAAGAAGGGCCATTACGCCAGAGATTGTCGAGAAAAGCCTGGGGAAAGGAAGTGCTTTAACTGCGGCCAGGCGGGACATCACAAGGATGATTGCCCACAACCTCCTAGGGAGAAGTAGATTGTGAAAGCGTATGCTATCAACGCTGTTCCTTCTTCGTCAAATGCCCCAACTGCGGCGCAGAAGGAAAAAGGTGTCGTTATTCGAGGTATGCTTTCTATTTAAGATGTTTTGATCGGGTTTTGTTTGACAAACCTGAGTTAGTCGATAGACCTTTAGTAGTGACGAACCCAATTGGTGGTTCGACTAGTTTTGGCATGATTTGTTAATGTGGTCTTATCGAGTCATGGATGTATGTTTCCTTGTGATTGCTTTGTTTTGGGCTTTACTGGGTTTAGCATTATTTCGGGGAGTCGATCTACTCCAAAGGAATTGGGTGGTATTAGGTACCTACCTAGTGATGGCGATAGTAACTGGAGTTAAGGAAGCTAAGAGGTTATCGTTGTAATAAGTTCTAGTTGTCTCTGGGAGGCAAATGAGTACTCCAGTGCTAGATTGTTTTGCTAGTATCACCTCATGTGGATTGTCCGAACTCGGAGGAGATGTTCCTTGGGTGCTTGTCTGATATTGGTTTAGGCCTTTGGGGCTTGTGCTTGGGGAATGTCGATTTCGACTAGGATGGTTTGCGTGAGGGGTAAATAGTTGTTGTGATTTTTCATTGGATGATATTTTGGTTTACTCGAGGAGTGATGGGCAGACGGAACATGATGGGATTGTTCAATGGTATAGACTGCCCAGAGTTAGACTCGATAGGGTTATGAGATTGCTAGACTAGGATTCGAGAAAGATGCAAAGTAATGGATTGTTTAGGACCCTATGTTGATGTTCTATATTGGATAGTAGAACTTTGAAGAAATAGGATGTGTTCGTTGATCATGGAGGATACAACGAAGATTAGGGCGATTCAAGTTGGACTTGAACTCGTAAAAGAAAATGGGTGTTCGTTGATCTTGGAGATGCAACGAATAGGGAGACGACTCACTTTGGACTAGAGTTTATCGGTACTCAAGACTGGGTCTGAGTTATAGATTGACTCGAGTTGGACTCGAGAGGGCAGCAAGATAATGGATAGACTTTGGTTGGACTCAAGTATTTTAGGAGGACTAAAAGCAGGGGTATCCGGGGACGCCCGTCACCTTGGATCCGTTGGACGTGATATAGTTATCCTTAGAGGATAAACGTACGTTGGACGTACGGTAGTCCGATTGGAGGCTGGGCTTCCATTAGTTTAATTATCCTTGGAGGATAAACGTACATTGGACGTACGGTAGTCCGATTGGAGGCTGGGCTTCCATTAGTTTAATTATCCTTGGAGGATAAACGTACGTTGGACGTACGGTAGTCCGTAGGGAGGCGGGGCTTCCATTGGCCTGGGATTGGTTGGACCAGTCAAGTAGGCATCAGTGTATGTATGGAGGTTGGGCTTCCATTAGTTATTGATGTTGGTTAGACCAGACATACTAGAATCGACATATAGGGATTGGTTAGACCAATCATGTAGGTGTCGATGTGTTTATGAATTTAGCAGGTGATAGGTAGGACTTGTTTGATGGATGTTATGGTTGCTATGTTGTTCCTATTTTTCTTCCTTTGAGTAGACTATCACCTGTAGGGTTCCAGCGATGGGGAACAAAGTGATTGTAATAGGACAATGAGCCAGTGCAGTAGAGTCGTCATGACTCGAGGGGCAAAGTGGACATAGTAAATGATTAATAAGGCTATGAGCCAGTGCAGTGAAGTTGCCACTACTCCATGGGGCAGAGTGATCATAGTAAAGGATTTGGGTGCGACAATAGTTGCATTGAGTAGGAAACATGCCAGTTTAGGGGTTTGTTTCTAGGATGGAAGCAACTAAAGTATATCACAGGATATGATTTCGGGCCCAAGAGTGAATTGGATTCAGAAACACTAGTAAGCTTGACGATTAGATCGATTTTGATTGAGTGGATTGGTTCCAGTTAGAAGGACGATCCTAATCTATTGGAAACCATCTTTAGGGTAGAGATGGGTATCGATGGAAAGAGAATGATCAGGTAAGGATATGATCGGGAAGGGTGGCCTCGAAAGAATAAGGGACTAGTTGTACCCAACATAGATGGACTGAGAGATGAAATGCTTAGAGCATATCATCACTCGAAATTGACTATGAATCCCGGTGGTAACAAAATGTATTGAGACATGGGTTAGACCTACTGCTGGGAAAGGATAAAGAAAGACGTTGGGAAGTTTATGTCCAAATGCATGAATTGCCAGTTAGTTAAAGCTGAGCAAAGGAAGCTTAGTGGTTTGTCACAACCGTTGAGAACAAGTCTCAAATGGATTATATTGATAGTTTACCAAGGAAAGGTCAGGTCATGATGGTATTTGAGTGAATTGTATATTGGAGAATTAAGGCTACCCAAGATAGGCAGAAGACTTATCTCGATAAGAGACGAAGAGATTTGGAATTCTTCGTTAACGACTTGGTGTTCGTCAAGATCTCTCCATTGAGAATGTGATTCAGATTGGTTGGAGAGGTAAGTTAGCACCAAGATTTGTTGGCCCATTCCCAGTCCTTGAGCAAGTTGGGAATTTGGCGTATGAAGTAGAGCTACCTGACAAGATGGCGGGAGTTCACAACATATTTCATGTTTCCCAGTTAAGGAAATTCGTGCACGACCCTAGTGTGGCTATTTCACCTGATCAGTTGGATAACATCGAAGTTGAACTCGAGGCGGTTGGGAACCGCAAGTCTATGCGTATTGTTGGGAACGATATGAAGCAGCTTCGAAGGAAGGCGGTGAAACTAGTCAAAGTCCAGTAGGGTGAGAATGAAAAAGACTGTACTTGGGAAACAGAGGAGGATATAAGGAAGAAGCATCCAGAACTCTTTGCCTGGTAAGGCTTTGGTAGTGATAGTTTCTTCCCTCATTAGTAAACCGCATGCTAGGATAGACTTGTTTGATATGTTGATTGTTGTTTTATGGTTGATAGGCATGCGGGACCCTTTGTGTGTTTTGGTTCGGGAATTTCGGGGGCGAAATTTCTTAAGGGGGGAGAGTGTAACGACCCGCATTCTACGCATCATAGGATCGTGAAATATTTATTTCTTTCACATATGAAGTCGTATGGTCATGTAACTTTGGGAGATGACTATTGGGGTCATTTCCCATGTTCATGATTTTTACCGATTTTTAAATGACCGTTTTGCCCCTAGTTGGTACTGTTATGGCCATAACTTTTGACCGGAAAGGAATTTTGACCTAAAACCACTTCCATTGGCTACGGATGATGGTTTACAATTCCGTAGAGTGGTCACATTAGCCAAACGGACTTACCGTTTGGGAGATATGGCTGAAATAAGGTTTGGAAGGTGAAAAACTGCTTAACCGGGCCAAATAGGGTGATTAGTGGATAGGCCCATAACCCATTTTGGGATTAGGGTTATGGGGAGGCTGAAATGAGTTAGAGAATCATTTTCATTTCAGTTTTGAGCCGCCACTTCCCTTCTTGAAACCCTAACAATGGCCTCCAACATCTAGAAACATCCCCAAATCACTTTCTAATCAAGTTTTGGCTTAATCTACATCAAATCAAAGAGGATTAGCACCAAGGCAAGGTTAGAGCTGCTGTTAGACATCAGTATTCACGCCCAAACAGAGATTCATTTCAGATTTGGTATTTTATTTGTGTCCAAGGTGAGTGATTTACATAGTTTTGCACTAATTACGGTTAATTAAGGGTAATTAGTGAGGATTAGCGAATTTATACACTAATAAATTCTGAAAAAATATCCATAAATTCGAAAATAATATTTTATGCCTCTGGGAGAAATTTGGTTTGATTTGATTAAGTTTTGTTAACCCTATGATTAGTTTTGCTTAAACATGCTTAGGGGGAAATATGGGTTTTTTGGGTATGTTTGATCCATTTTACATGGTATGATTGTTGTTTGGTGTTTGAGGTCACTCCTACTTGTTATTATGACTGTATGGTATTGTAAAAACCCGTAACTTCCCCGTAAAGGAAAGCGTCGGATAGTTCGAGAACAAGCCACAACGGAACGCATATAGAAGAACATTTCATTGTATATTACAACATTGCATCAGATTACAAGAATATACAGAGTATAAATAAATAAATATTACACAGAAATATCAGAGATTTAAATTACATTTAAATACATAGCAGCGGAAAATAATACAATACACAACTGAAGGAGATATACAGATACAAAGCTTTCCGGATATCGTTCCAGCTGTAAATCAGGATCCTGTGAATATAAATCTGCAAAACCAAAACTACTAGCTGCCCGTGTCAAAATAGGGGCACCCAGAGTTTAGGTTAAAAACAATAAACTCCAGGTCAGTCATGGAACTGGTGTGAGAACTAAAAACAGTTATTATTCTTTATTTTTAATGTTAGGTAAATCAAGGGACCACGCCGCTAACGCGGAACGGGTTTCCTCCCAAGAATACCAGTGCATAAAACAAACAGCGCAATGCTAAATAAAGAAGAATGAAGCTATTATAAGACCCAGGTCCTATCACACAATGCAACGCAACCGAGGATAGGGTTTTCCCTTATAATAGCCAAACATGCTTAGTACGTTTAAAACAAATCATTTGATACTACTATAAGTGCATAGTGTATATAACAACTTCAAATTATAAGTATCAATCATAGGCGGCATGAATGCCCCATAACACTATGTCGCCATATATAAGTTTACAATCAAAACCGCAAGACGTCGTATTGGAAGTTGGGTTATCATTTATGGTATGAACCGAGGCTAGGGGCAAGATCCTCACTGATTCGAGACTGCCTAGCCCGAGTCTCAGGCA
Organism: Allium sativum; assembly: GCA_030737875.1. NCBI lineage: Eukaryota > Viridiplantae > Streptophyta > Magnoliopsida > Asparagales > Amaryllidaceae > Allium > Allium sativum. Next base: position 748,477,451 of record CM060921.1, read on the forward strand.
AGCGCGCAGGCAAGCCTTGGAGCGACAGGGTCGGTCCACCGATGTGGATTATTATACCTGAGCACTACGTTTCGCCGCCCTTTGGGGCGTAAGCGAGCCAACTAAATGACTCCATCGGTTCGAGAACGACCGATCAATCCGAGGCGCCTCGCAACAGCAACAACCACATAAGTCAAACTCGTCAGGGCGTTTAAAACCACTGACGCCACTTTTAGCTAGGAGGAAACGTAGGCCCTCCCTAAGGTCCGTCTCCCGTTTTTGGTTCATACCGGGTGTGAAACTCGCGAAGTAAACGTTACACAAAGCTACGCCACAAAGGTCGTGCTTCGATCATCAACCACAAGACTTTGCTTTTCAACAGAAGCCTTGATCAATTGCCACTTAGGCATGCCACACAGGCAATTCACTCCATGCGTTTGATATCCATCAATATATAACCCCTGAGCTCGTACGTCTCAGAGAAGGGCGTTAAGCAAGAGAATAAATTCTCCGCCGCCAAACAGATATATATTTAATAGAGATCAATCACACGGACTAAAATCCAATGTCAGACACACAGTCCATTTACAAGTCCGTTCTGGGTCTGAACGAAACCGGAGGCACCTAGTACCCCGCATCCCCATCGATCTCCAAGTACGTCTGGACGATCACCAACTGTTTCCATCTTCTTGGGTGTACAGCCCAATCAAGATCATCAGTAATCACCCAAATGACGTGAAGACTTCCGGTCTTCGACCATCGTCTTCATCTTCGACTTATCGTCGTATCAGTTATTCAGAATGGGATAAACCCGGTCTTTCCGAATAACTCGCGTATATTTTAAATAAGTGTTACACAAACACAACATATGCCTCATTCCAATTCATCAGTCACTAACCGTAAATTAATCAAGAGAATAATTTCCCAAATATTAACCCCGAAGGCCGAAACCAACATCAGATCAATATCCAGAAAACCATTCTGCTTGGCTAACCGACAGTTTGTTCCTAAATTTCACATTCATAGGGAAAGGTTCCCATTAATTTTATCCAAGATATATTCCTTGAATTTATTCTCTAATCTTCTTTTGAATTTCGATTCAACTAGTCGGGATTAACGAACCTTACCGAAGTAATCATTTGTTTTAATTTCCCAATCCCAACCTATTCATCCCATGAAGTAAAACTGGTTATACTTCATATCTAACACCATGGTGTTATCGGTAAATTCAATTACCATTTCACGTTCAAATCTAATTAAAGATTTAACTATCGCCTAGAGCAAAACTGGTGCTAATCCATTCTCGACCATTTCAGTCTAATTAAAGATTCATTAAAACTCCACTTAGTTTTAATCTTTAACTGGGTTAAAGAATCAGTGTCATTTAAAACATAGTTCACGATAAACCCAAAATCACATTTATTAATTATCGGGTTAAAGAACGAGTGTTATTTTAAAACACTGTCCACGATAAACCCAAAAATCAATGTCAATTCAATTCCAATTAAATATTATTTAATTGGTACACTTCATTAAATTTAAATAAAAAGATTTAATCTTTTCTCAACTGGGTTCAAGAACAGTGTTAATGAAGACACCATTCACGACAAACCCAAATCACATTTGATATTCAATACAAGGCTCTGAATAGAAAGTATATTGGCTTATATTCAATATCAAATCCTTCGATTAACAAATTTCGTATTGGAAATAACGATACAAATATATATCTTTCAAATTTCCATAACAACATCCGTATAATCACGAATTCCAACATCGAAATATTCCGAAGACAATTTCGATTCAAATCCATTCCAATGCAATCACTGGAAATTTTGGTTATTTTTAAAACCCTTTTCAAATTCAATTTATTTACTTAAAAATAAATAGGATTATTATTTTAGTTCAAAACTAGTTTATTTCGATAAAAATCTATTTTTATCTTTTCAAATATGGAGTTTTTCATCCCAATTCTTCTCAAATCATTTCTTATGATCTTACACAAATTATTGCTATTTTTAATAATTTTATCAAGGCCCGTACAGTCGATTTCCATCAACGGCCATCGAACTGCACTTACAGCGACCTTTTTCGAATTTGATTTGGACGTATCTCCAAATCCAACCGTTAAATTTTGAATTTCTAATATTCGTTAGAAAGCTCTTTTCGATACGAACCCAACGGTTCCGGTTTTAGGAGAATCCGACGGTCGGATCTCCCGTAATGTCGGTTTGAAATAAATGGTCGAAATTCACGAACTGCCGCGGCGCGGCGCGTTCTATTCAGGACATTATATTATATATATATAATATATATTTCGTCGATTTCTATTTAAAACGAAGTTTTAAAAATAGTTTTGAACTCGTTTCGAAAATAATTTCAACTTCCATATCAATTCAAATCAAAATTGAATCTTTCCTTATAAATTCGTTTTAAAATTCCTTTCTATTCAATTCAAATTTCAATTCAATTTGAATTCATTTCAATTCACTTTCAATTCAATTTGAATTCGTTTTCAATTCAATTCGGTTTCAAAGTCGTTTTCTATTCGATTCAATTCAAATTGGTTTTCTATTCGATTCAATTCAATTCGGTTTCAAAGTCGTTTTCTATTCGATTCAATTCAAATTGGTTTTCTATTCGATTCAATTCAAATTGGTTTTGTTTTCTAATCAATTCGAATTCAAATCCGTTATATATTCAATTGAAATCAAATTTGTTATCTATTCAATTCCATTCGAAAACATTTTATATTCAATTCATTTCAAAATCGTTTTATATTCAATTCATTTCGAATTTCATTTCAAAATATTCGATTTCGAAATCACTTTTCAATATTCATTTTAAAATGAATAAAATCGATATAAATATCGTTCACGTCAAAATGGCGTCAATCTAACCAACACGGCTTCATATATTTCTATTTTCAAATATTCTATTCAACAAATGAATATTTATTTTTGTCAACACACGACTAATCTCAACGAATGAGTACTGTCCACGTGTGACAATTTTTGTTAAATTATTTCGTTCAACACATGACTAATCTCAATGGATGAGTACAGTCAACACATGAACCTTTATTTTATATTGATATAGATGCAAATTTTATTATTAAAATATTTCGTTCAACACATGACTAATCTCAACGAATGAGTACAGTCAACACATGAACTTTTATGTTATAATATTCTTTATTTTCTAAATTGGAATGAGGCCCAATCAATCACCATATAAAATTAATTATATGGATTTTCATATAACACATGTATATAATAGCATTGAAAAATAATCAACCATCAACCAAAGTGCACTACACTGTATAAGCATCAAATATAGATATCTAACGCTTATAACAGCCTGTCAATCAATCGATCGACATATTTAATCAATCAGGATGAGTGAACTTCAAATTTCATCCCAACACCCGTGTGGGGTTTCACACAATCAAACACATATTTTATTTGTGCAGTTGGGCGATGTGTAAAATTTATCGACCCAATCAATGTCCTTCAAATAGGTGTACATAAACAAACCGTCTGGTTTGTAAATGAATATTTATTTATTCACATTCGCGTTAAAATTATATTTTTAACGATAAAACATTTTATTCCAACATATGAGTTTCTATTCAGTTCATTCTTTAAATAAAATGATATTTTTATTTTTCTAACTTATTTTAGAAAATTTCGGCGGCATAACGGCACGATACTAGAAACGGGACGAGGCCTAGCCTTATCCCCGGTCTAGTGAAGGCCCACGCCTTTCACACATCAATCAAATCAATTTCAATTCACCCAACAGTCAAATATCAATCAAATAATCTAACCAACTACTCAACCAAACAATTTAACAAACAAGCCATCCATGGTCTGTGGATGACGGGTGTCGGGTGCTACTAAACACCGTCTGCATCCTAGTATATATATATATAACTAGAAAATTTAAATTGAAAGGTGAGAAGTTCTCACCAATAGCTATCCAATACCATGACTCTTCTAATGCAGGAAATCTTCACTGTTCTCGTCTCTTATCACTTTCGTTGCCCGTAGCCACTATATATATAAAAATTGAATTTTCACTACGCTATTCAATATATAAAAATCGAATTTTTATTATGCTATTCAATATATAAAAATCAAATTTTTATTTCGATGTTCAATATATAAAAATCATATTTTTATTTCGATGTTCAATATATAAAAATCATATTTTTATTTCGATGTTCAATATATAAAAATCATATTTTTATTTCGATGTTCAATATATAAAAATCATATTTTTATTTCGATGTTCAATATATAAAAAATCATATTTTTATTTCGATGTTCAATATATAAAAATCATATTTTTATTTCGATGTTCAATATATAAAAATCATATTTTTATTTCGATGTTCAATATATAAAAATCATATTTTTATTTCGATGTTCAATATATAAAAATCATATTTTTATTTCGATGTTCGATATATAAAAATCATATTTTTATTTCGATGTTCAATATATAAAAATCATATTTTTATTTCGATGTTCAATATATAAAAATCATATTTTTATTTCGATGTTCAATATATAAAAATCATATTTTTATTTCGATGTTCAATATATAAAAATCATATTTTTATTTCGATGTTCAATATATAAAAAATCATATTTTTATTTCGATGCTCAATATATAAAAATCATAATTTTATTTCGATGTTCAATATATAAAAAATCATATTTTTATTTCGATGTTCAATATATAAAAATCATATTTTTATTTCGATGTTCAATATATAAAAATCATATTTTTATTTCGATGCTAATTTCAGTTTTATTTACTTGCTAATTTCAGTTTTAAATAATAAATAAATAAAATAAAATAAAATAAAAAGAAGGGAAAGGAAAGGGGAAAAGCTCACTGTATTTTCTGGTTTTCACGCACCAAACCGAACTCCCCGAGGACCTCAAAGTCTACGCCGCCACCGTTCGAATCGCCGGAGCTTCCTCCCTCGACGCCGCCAGCAGGTGCAGACTCAGTGATCGACGCGGCACTGGGGTGGGCTGGAGGCGGTTTCGATCTGAGAGGGGGTCGGGGTTCTGGCGTCGTCGGGTAGGCGGAAGGATAGCCTACGGAGAGGGGAGAGGAGAGAGAACGAGGAGGAGAGGGCGATGGGTGCGGTCGGATGATCGGTGGTGGAGTCGCGCCTCCAACGGCGGCGGATTAGGGTTCCGTCGCCCTCTGCCACTCTCCCCCCTTTTTTTCTATCGGGTTCGAAATCAACTAATAAGGGGGGGTTTCTAATATATATATATATATATATATTTTATATTTAATTCATTTAATTTTTTAAAAAGCAACTTTTTTATTTTGACCTCGAAACGAGGCCCACCGCCTGTCGTCCACCGCGTTTCACCCCCATTCCGAACACAATGGGATATGTATCGTAGGCTGATTCCATCGCTACAATCCGTTTTCGTCAAAATCAACATATACTTCTATATATTGAATTTGAACACGCATTTCAATTTACCGGGGTCACATACTAACTAGAAAAATTCCAGAAAAATTTTTTCTAGCTTCGTATTGACGATACGGTCCTAACAAAACTAGTTTCGCCGAATTCCGAGACCGTTTGAAAAATGGCCAATTTCCAGTCAATTAAAATCAACTGAAACTGGCCAAACGCGTTTTCCTTTGCCACGCTCACATATTGATTCGAAAAATTATGAAATTTGGAACCTAGCTATAATTTGACATCACAGACCCAACAAAAGTGGTTTTGTCGAAATCCGAGGTCGTTTGCAAAATGTCTATTTTTAAGGGCCTGAATTCCATAGCGACTATTCAGAATTTTCAACTGGACATATCTTTTGATTCCCGCTATGAAATTTCGATTTTTCAGATCCGTTGGAAAGATATTCACTAATAGATCCTAATGTTTTTGGTTTCACTAAAATCCGGATTGTTTTGCACCCGGTACATTCAATTGAAGTTTGAAATCGAATTATCGAACTACCGCGCCATTTTCAATTCTATTTATAATTATATATAAATATTTATATTCTATCGACGGCGTATATAATATATACGTTCTAATTATATTCAAAATAAATTTGTCGTCAATATTATTTAAAATATTTCATTTTAAATAATCAAAATTCGCTAAAATTGCCAAAATAAAAATTTTAAACTGGCCCAGATTTCCGGGTTGTTACAATCTCCCCCACTTAAAACTTTTCGTCCCCGAAAAGGAACAAAGTCGAAAGTGGTTTGATTAATCAACTCTACTTTCGATCTGGCTTTCATTCTCCAACTTTTCAGTTTCTGAGAATTTTCAAAAATTTCAAAAATTTGGCTAACACCTTAAATTTTCGAAAAATTTCGCCATAACCTCCCCTGCACCGGGAGCATCGGGGAATTTCAAATAGCTTCCCCGGTCCTTCAGATCTCAAAAAGAAAAAGAAAAAGCCAAGTGGCTAGCCAATAGGCTGATAAAATCATCATCACCCAAAAAAAAACAGTAAATTATGTAGTAAACATGTACCTATTTGTCGGGCAAACAAATTTTATTCTTCGGCTCTAGCCTCCTTGCTATGACCTGTTCAATATAAGTATATGTATATGCAAGCAAATGTGACCAATTTTCAATACAATTCAATATTTGTTTCAATTAGGCTAAATGGTTCAAAATTATCAAACAAATAAACAAACAACACAAACATCAATCAATTAGTGAATTTAACGTTTCAAATTGATAATTTTGATATATATATAAAGAAAATCATGTTTTGATGCCAAATCACAACAATGTATTCTAGCTATATTAGTTTTGGTTCTCACACCAGTATAATGGAAATATATAGAAAATCACACCTTCGAAACTCGAACATAAATGTTGATGATCTGATCGCTATCATCAATATCATCTTCGGGCGACTAGAGTGTGATGCTATATCTATCCAATATATTAAAACTTTGAATATACGTTTGCAAGGCGTATATGCAAATCCTTTATATACTGAACTGTCCAAATCAATACTAATAAATAATCAACTACGAATAATTGATTTAAATTTTCTAAACAAAATTGGTTTACAATTTTAAAAATATACTCTTCACACTCGTTCTAGGATATTACTGATCCTATCTCTAACGAGTCATTCCCATTGGATTTTATTAATCCAATATCTGATGAATTCTTTCGTATGGTTCTAATGTGTCTTGTTCTCTGAGCTTCGTAAACCAAAGCTCTGATACCAACTGTAAAAACCCGTAACTTCCCCGTAAAGGAAAGCGTCGGATAGTTCGAGAACAAGCCACAACGGAATGCATATAGAAGAACATATCATTGTATATTACAACAATGCATCAGATTACAAGAATATACAGAGTATAAATGAATAAATATTACACAGAAATATCAGAGATTTAAATTACATTTAAATACATAGCAGCGGAAAATAATACAATACACAACTGAAGGAGATATACGGATACAAAGCTTTCCGGATATCGTTCTAGCTGTAAACCAGGATCCTGTGAATATAAATCTGCAAAACCAAAACTACTAGCTGCCCGTGTCAAAATAGGGGCACCCAGAGTTTAGGTTAAAAACAATAAACTCCAGGTCAGTCATGGGACTGGTGTGAGAACTAAAAACAGTTATTATTCTTTATTTTTAATGTTAGGTAAATCAAGGGACCACGCCGCTAACGCGGAACGGGTTTCCTCCCAAGAATACCAGTGCATAAAACAAACAGCACAATGCTAAATAAAGAAAAATGAAGCTATTATAAGACCCAGGTCCTATCACACAATGCAACGCAACCGAGGATAGGGTTTTCCCTTATAATAGCCAAACATGCTTAGTACGTTTAAAACAAATCATTTGATACTACTATAAGTGCATAGTGTATAAAACAACTTCAAATCATAAGTATCAATCATAGGCGGCATGAATGCCCCATAGCACTATGTCGCCATATATAAGTTTACAATCAAAACCGCAAGACGTCGTATTGGAAGTTGGGTTATCATTTATGGTATGAACCGAGGCTAGGGGCAAGATCCTCACTGATTCGAGACTGCCTAGCCCGAGTCTCAGGCAAGCGCGCAGGCAAGCCTTGGAGCGACAGGGCCGGTCCACCGATGTGGATTATTATACCTGAGCACTACGTTTCGCCGCCCTTTGGGGCGTAAGCGAGCCAACTAAATGACTCCATCGGTTCGAGAACGACCGATCAATCCGAGGCGCCTCGCAACAGCAACAACCACATAAGTCAAACTCGTCAAGGCGTGTAAAACCACTGACGCCACTTTTAGCTAGGAGGAAACGTAGGCCCTCCCTGAGGTCCGTCTCCCGTTTTTGGTTCATACCGGGTGTGAAACTCGCGAAGTAAACATTACACAAAGCTACGCCACAAAGGCCGTGCTTCGATCATCAACTACAAGACTTTGCTTTTCAATAGAAGCCTTGATCAATTGACACTTAGGCATGCCACACAGGCAATTCACTCCATGCGTTTGATATCCATCAATATATAACCCCTGAGCTCGTACGTCTCAAAGAAGGGCGTTAAGCAAGAGAATAAATTCTCCGCCGCCAAACAGATATATATTTAATAGAGATCAATCACACGGACTAAAATCCAATGTCAGACACACAGTCCATTTACAAGTCCGTTCTGGGTCTGAACGAAACCGGAGGCACCTAGTACCCCGCATCCCCATCGATCTCCAAGTATGTCTGGACGATCACCAACTGTTTCCATCTTCTTGGGTGTACAGCCCAATCAAGATCATCAGTAATCACCCAAATGACGTGAAGACTTCCGGTCTTCGACCATCGTCTTCATCTTCGACTTATCGTCGTATCAGTTATTCAGAATGGGATAAACCCGGTCTTTCCGAATAACTCGCGTATATTTTAAATAAGTGTTACACAAACACAACATATGCCTCATTCCAATTCATCAGTCACTAACCGTAAATTAATCAAGAGAATAATTTCCCAAATATTAACCCCGAAGGCCGAAACCAACATCAGATCAATATCCAGAAAACCATTCTGCTTGGCTAACCGACAGTTTGTTCCTAAATTTCACATTCATAGGGAAAGGTTCCCATTAATTTTATCCAAGATATATTCCTTGAATTTATTCTCTAATCTTCTTTTGAATTTCGATTCAACTAGTCGGGATTAACGAACCTTACCGAAGTAATCATTTGTTTTAATTTCCCAATCCCAACCTATTCATCCCATGAAGTAAAACTGGTTATACTTCATATCTAACACCATGGTGTTATCGGTAAATTCAATTACCATTTCACGTTCAAATCTAATTAAAGATTTAACTATCGCCTGGAGCAAAACTGGTGCTACTCCATTCTCGACCATTTCAATCTAATTAAAGATTCATTAAAACTCCACTTAGTTTTAATCTTTAACTGGGTTAAAGAATCAGTGTCATTTAATACATAGTTCACGATAAACCCAAAATCACATTCATTAATTATCGGGTTAAAGAACGAGTGTTATTTTAAAACACTGTCCACGATAAACCCAAAAATCAATGTCAATTCAATTCCAATTAAATATTATTTAATTGGTACACTTCATTAAATTTAAATAAAAAGATTTAATCTTTTCTCAACTGGGTTCAAGAACAGTGTTAATGAAGACACCATTCACGACAAACCCAAATCACATTTGATATTCAATACAAGGCTCTGAATAGAAAATATATTGGCTTATATTCAATATCAAATCCTACGATTAACAAATGTCGTATTGGAAATAACGATATAAATATATATCTTTCAAATTTCCATAACAACATCCGTATAATCACGAATTCCAACATCGAAATATTCCGAAGACAATTTCGATTCAAATCCATTCCAATGCAATCATTGGAAATTTTGGTAATTTTTAAAACCCTTTTCAAATTCAATTTATTTACTTAAAAATAAATAGGATTATAATTTTAGTTCAAAACTAGTTTATTTCGATAAAAATCTATTTTTATCTTTTCAAATATGGAGTTTTTCATCCCAATTCTTCTCAAATCATTTCTTATGATTTTACACAAATTATTACTATTTTTAATAATTTTATCAAGGCCCGTACAGTCGATTTCCATCAACGGCCATCGAACTGCACTTACAGCGACCTTTTTCGAATTTGATTTGGACGTATCTCCAAATCCAACCGTTAAATTTTGAATTTCTAATAATCGTTAGAAAGCTCTTTTCGATACGAACCCAACGGTTCTGGTTTTAGGAGAATCCGACGGTCGGATCTCCCGTAATGTCTGTTTGAAATAAATGGTCGAAATTCACAAACTGCCGCGGCGCGGCGCGTTCTATTCAGGCCATTATATTATATATATAATATATATAATATATATTTCGTCGATTTCTATTTAAAACGAAGTTTTAAAAATAGTTTTGAACTCGTTTCGAAAATAATTTCAACTTCCATATCAATTCAAATCAAAATTGAATCTTTCCTTATAAATTCATTTTAAAATTCCTTTCTATTCAATTCAAATTTCAATTCAATTTGAATTCATTTCAATTCACTTTCAATTCAATTTGAATTCGTTTTCAATTCAATTCGGTTTCAAAGTCGTTTTCTATTCGATTCAATTCAAATTGGTTTTCTATTCGATTCAATTCAATTCGGTTTCAAAGTCGTTTTCTATTCGATTCAATTCAAATTGGTTTTCTATTCGATTCAATTCAAATTGGTTTTGTTTTCTAATCAATTCGAATTCAAATCCGTTATATATTCAATTGAAATCAAATTTGTTTTCTATTCAATTCCATTCGAACACGTTTTATATTCAATTCATTTCGAAATCGTTTTATATTCAATTCATTTCGAATTTCATTTCAAAATATTCGATTTCGAAATCACTTTTCAATATTCATTTTAAAATGAATAAAATCGATATAAATATCGTTCACGTCAAAATGGCGTCAATCTAACCAACACGGCTTCATATATTTCTATTTTCAAATATTCTATTCAACAAATGAATATTTATTTTTGTCAACACACGACTAATCTCAACGAATGAGTACTGTCCACGTGTGACAATTTTTGTTAAATTATTTCGTTCAACACATGACTAATCTCAACGGATGAGTACAGTCAACACATGAACCTTTATTTTATATTGATAAAGATGCAAATTTTATTATTAAAATATTTCGTTCAACACATGACTAATCTCAACGAATGAGTACAGTCAACACATGAACTTTTATGTTATAATATTCTTTATTTTCTAAATTGGAATGAGGCCCAATCAATCACCATATAAAATTAATTATATGGATTTTCATACAACACATGTATATAATAGCATTGAAAAATAATCAACCATCAACCAAAGTGCACTACACTGTATAAGCATCAAATATAGATATCTAACGCTTATAACAGCCTGTCAATCAATCGATCGACATATTTAATCAATCAGGATGAGTGAACTTCAAATTTCATCCCAACACCCGTGTGGGGTTTCACACAATCAAACGCATATTTTATTTGTGCAGTTGGGCGATGTGTAAAATTTATCGACCCAATCAATGTCCTTCAAATAGGTGTACATAAACAAACCGTCTGGTTTGTAAATGAATATTTATTTATTCATATTCGCGTTAAAAATTATATTTTTAACGATAAAACATTTTATTCCAACATATGAGTTTCTATTCAGTTCATTCTTTAAATAAAATGATATTTTTATTTTTCTAACCTATTTTAGAAAATTTCGGCGGCATAACGGCACGATACTAGAAACGGGACGAGGCCTAGCCTTATCCCCGGTCTAGTGAAGGCCCACGCCATTCACACATCAATCAAATCAATTTCAATTCACCCAACAGTCAAATATCAATCAAATAATCAAACCAACTACTCAACCAAACAATTTAACAAACAAGCCATCCATGGTCTATGGATGACGGGTGTCGGGTGCTACTAAACACCGTCTGCATCCTAGTATATATATATAACTAGAAAATTTAAATTGAAAGGTGAGAAGTTCTCACCAATAGCTATCCAATACCACGACTCTTCTAATGCAGGAAATCTTCACTGTTCTCGTCTCTTATCACTTTCGTCGCCCGTAGCCACTATATATATAAAAATTGAATTTTCACTGCGCTATTCAATATATAAAAATCGAATTTTTATTATGCTATTCAATATATAAAAATCAAAATTTTATTTCGATGTTCAATATATAAAAATCATATTTTTATTTCGATGTTCAATATATAAAAATCATATTTTTATTTCGATGTTCAATATATAAAAAATCATATTTTTATTTCGATGTTCAATATATAAAAATCATATTTTTATTTCGATGTTCAATATATAAAAATCATATTTTTATTTCGATGTTCAATATATAAAAATCATATTTTTATTTCGATGTTCAATATATAAAAATCATATTTTTATTTCGATGTTCAATATATAAAAATCATATTTTTATTTCGATGTTCAATATATAAAAATCATACTTTTATTTCAATGTTCAATATATAAAAATCATACTTTTATTTCGATGTTCAATATATAAAAATCATATTTTTATTTCGATGTTCAATATATAAAAAATCATATTTTTATTTCGATGTTCAATATATAAAAATCATATTTTTATTTCGATGTTCAATATATAAAAAATCATATTTTTATTTCGATGTTCAATATATAAAAATCATATTTTTATTTCGATGTTCAATATATAAAAATCATATTTTTATTTCGATGTTCAATATATAAAAATCATATTTTTATTTCGATGTTCAATATATAAAAATCATATTTTTATTTCGATGCTAATTTCAGTTTTATTTACTTGTTAATTTCAGTTTTAAATAATAAATAAATAAAATAAAATAAAATAAAAAGAAGGGAAAGGAAAGGGGAAAAGCTCACTGTATTTTCTGGTTTTCACGCACCAAACCGAACTCCCCGAGGACCTCAAAGTCTACGCCGCCACTGTTCGAATCGCCGGAGCTTCCTCCCTCGACGCCGCCAGCAGGTGCGGACTTGGTGATCGACGCGGCATTGGGGTGGGCTGGAGGCGGTTTCGATCTGAGAGGGGGTCGGGGTTCTGGCGTCGTCGGGTAGGTGGAAGGATAGCCTACGGAGAGGGGAGAGAGAACGAGGAGGAGAGGGCGATGGGTGCGGTCGGATGATCGGTGGTGGAGCCGCGCCTCCAGCGGCAGCGGATTAGGGTTCCGTCGCCCTCTGCCACTCTCCCCCCTTTTTTTCTATCGGGTTCGAAATCAACTAATAAGGGGGGGGGGTTTCTAAAATATATATATATATATTTTATATTTAATTCATTTTATTTTTCAAAAAGCAACTTTTTTATTTTGACCTCGAAACGAGGCCCACCGCCTGTCGTCCATAGCGTTTCACCCCCATTCCGAACACAATGGGATATGTATCGTAGGCTGATTCTATCGCTACAATCCGTTTTCGTCAAAATCAACATATACTTCTATATATTGAATTTGAACACGCATTTCAATTTACCGGGGTCACATACTAACTAGAAAAATTCCAGAAAAATATTTTCTAGCTTCGTATTGACGATACGGTCCTAACAAAACTAGTTTCGCCGAATTCCGAGACCGTTTGAAAAATGGCCAATTTCCAGTCGATTAAAATCAACTAAAACTGGCCAAACGCGTTTTCCTTTTCCACGCTCACATATTGATTCGAAAAATTATGAAATTCGGAACCTAGTAATAATTTGACATCACGGACCCAACAAAAGTGGTTTCGTTGAAATCCGAGGTCGTTTGCAAAATGTCTATTTTTAAGGGCCTGAATTCCATAGTGACTATTCAGAATTTTCAACTGGACATATCTTTTGATTCCCGCTATGAAATTTCGATTTTTCGGATCCGTTGGAAAGATATTCACTAATAGATCCTAATGTTTTTGGTTTCACTAAAATCCGGATTGTTTTGCACCCGGTACATTCAATTGAAGTTTGAAATCGAATTATCGAACTACCGCGCCATTTTCAATTCTATTTATAATTATATATAAATATTTATATTCTATCGACGGCGTATATAATATATACGTTCTAATTATATTCAAAATAAATTTCTCGTCGATATTATTTAAAATATTTCATTTTAAATAATCAAAATTCGCTAAAATTGCCAAAATAAAAATTTTAAACTGGCCCAGATTTTCGGGTTGTTACAGGTATGCTTTATGATTGATTAGAATAGTTGGAATGGTCGAAAACGTCGTCGTTGGCGTAAAACATTTGCTGGAAAAGTTTCAGAAAACAGTGCAGGTTTCGGATCGGATCGGAGGAATGGGCTCGGACCGGATAGAGGACTTGGCAAGGGACCACCGAACCGAACCGATGACTTGACACAAGGACGAGAAGGAAGGCCACAATGGTTGAACTGGGATCAGATTGGACTAAGGAAAGGGGATCAGATCAGGCTAAGGAAGAAGGGACCAGATCAACTCAAAGGAAAGTAAGGGAGATCGAATCGGATCAGATTAGAATAGGGAACGGGACCGGACGAGGAAAGAGGAGCTGGAGCACGAACTGGATGGGAGATGTCAACCCGACCTGACCCGATGTGGGACACCCGACCCGAACCGATGCAGCGTTTTGAACCCGACCCGAACCGATGCACCATGGAGAGGTTTGAGAGACCCGACCCGACCCGGAGTGCTTGGGGAGAAGGATCTGAACCGATGGAAGGAAGACATCCAATCTGAACCAATGGGGAAATGTCATTTGTTCCGATCCGAAGAAGTTTGGCATGAATTGATGGAGGACACTGAAGACCGAACCGAACCGATGGCTAGGAGGAGATCCAAACCGATCCGGTGAAGACTAAAGACCCGAGATGCAAAGGTAGTCCAAGTGGAAGTTAGAGCTCAGGATCCAGTTGGGAACCAATGAGTTCACTTTATGGTTGGGCTTTGCTGCGGGACGTGTGCAAAGGGGTTGTCGGTATTCATAACTTTGGTTCACCACTGAGAGATGGATGGTGGGCTTGTAGTGATAGTTACACGGGATTGGATTCCGTCATGACCCAAAGTATTAGGTGACTAAAGTAGTGGATATCGTATGCTTTACGCACTAAGTGAGGGATGTGAGGATGATTGCTATGCTTGATTGTTTGACACCACTATGACATGCACACCCCCACCCTTCGTATCTCTTACACAGTATGTTAGTGGCACCTTAGAGTATTGTACGGTATGTAGTGCTAACTCTTTGGTTGCAGGTCCAGGTTCAGGTATGATTGGATTATACCTGTTATTGTTATGTTTTGTTGCTTATCGCTCATACCAGGCTTTATGTCTGACCCAGAGTTTTATGTCTCCTCTTATTACTCTGGGTGCTCACCCGAGCAGACTACAGACATGTAAGCTGGTGATGCGCGAGTAGCTGATTCGGAGGCGAGCAGGAGGCTTCCACGTATGATAAATATAGTATTCTCCCTGTGTTGTCAAAGATCACTGCTTGGGCATTAGGCGTGCATCTTCTACTTTAGCTTTCTTTTGTTTAGAGACAGTAAATTTGGAAAGTTGTTATAAGCTGTATTTGGATTTCGCTGCTATGTTGGTTTAGTTTTCAGCTGATACACTGTCTCGCCTGTTTTATGTCAAAGATTATGTTATTATTATATTTTATCCCATGCGCTGTGAGACATTCTACAGGTTCTTTGTTAGTTCATCCTCTTCTTTCCTTTCTTTGGCGACCGTTCCGTGCCAACCGGGCATGTGTACAGCGCACTTCCGGAGGAAATGCCGGCTGGTGCGGGGCGGGCCGTCACATAGACCTTGATTAACAACGTTTTTATCCTAAGATAGATACAAGTTGTAATTCAAAAATTGATATTTATTCTAATACCATCAAATCTCATTAAACAACTTTATTTAAAATATGGTTTATAAAAACCCATTTTAATCGTTCCCTTTTGAAAATCTCATTTCAATTTCGACCATTTTACTTGATTTCATTTTTATGTATCGCCAATTCAGATCACACTTTGACTTCTCACTTCCTTTCATAAACTTTTTTTATAAATTCTCAGGGTTATTGTAAACCCCTTTTTATCTTGATTTCCCTATTCCTTCTCATTTCAAATATTGAGTAAACATTTATTTAAACCATCATATGCGCTTATAATGCATTTTATATCTTCGTTATAAAACTCGGGTTTTATATTAAAACTCTCTTATAACCTATTTTCAAAGCTCAGCCATATTCCATTTCAAAATCGGTTACTTACTTAAATGTATTTCATTAAAGAAGTAATTACCTAAATTATTAAAATAATACTTTACTTCATCATTAACTAGAATTAGTATTAAATTTATTTTTAAAATCTTGTTCAAGTTAAACATCTTATTCTAAATTATTTCATTTCAAATTAGAACAAATAATTTAATTAAATAATCAGTTTCAATTTAAACAATTGACTTGGTCAACTCTAAAACATGATTAATTCGTTGTTCCACTTTAACTCGTCTCTTCATTTAAATTAATTAATAAACTAATTTAAGTAACTCATTTAAATTAATAAATTAATTTAAATAAATATCATTCATTTCGATTAATATTAAATAAATAATAATTTAATTCCATTTTAGTTGTTTCTTAAAAATAATTAATTTCAGTTGTAAATCGTTACATTATTTAAGATGAGGCACGTGCTCCGCAAATGGCATATTTCCTCCGTTTATAAACTTCATTTTTGTATAATATATTGAAAAATCTATATTCAGTTATAAACTAAATTTCATAACTTCATTTTTATATCAATCTGCCTGACGGTAAATTAATATTTCAAATGATTGATTTATCGGCCAACTATTGCCAAATACTCAACCAATACTGCTCATTGGTTAAAACAAAACCATTTGTTGAATTTCGTGTCAATGGTCAACAATCAAATCAATCATCCAAACAGATTGGCTTAAACAGTTCATATAATGATAATATGAAAACAAAAAACTTCTAATAAATATTTGAGGAATCCGGTTGGATTCCTCCAACCTGTTCTTCTGTGCATCCAAATGGGTTACTTCACATAATATCATTTACTTCAATTTAACTGGTTATTTCAATAACAGTAAAATAACAAAAATTGAATATCAACCAATTTATTTAACGCTAACAAACAATTCACACAATTAAATAATTCAATAAATTAAACATGGTTATTTTATAACTGTGACCGACAAGGTAAGCTACCTTATTTGGGACCAATCGCTAAAATAACGATTTGGTTTTTCACTGAAATTAAACAAACGTTTAATTTCATTGGCTCGGTCAATACATGAATATACATTTTACAAACAAACAAACAGTCAATCATTAGCAGTCGTAGCACAAAATTATAAAAACCCGACTTATATAAAGTGGGAAGAACTGAATGAGTTTAACTCACCTTTGGTTTGATTTGTTGAAACAGTTTGGTTACAGTTAAATTAACGATTCCATAATTTAACTGTAAATTCATGTTGATTCCAGATCCGTCCAACTTAGCTCCATAATGCAGCGTTCATCGCCATAATTGTAACGCAACTTGTTCCATTCAATTCTATCAATATTCAAATAAGTTATTAACATTATAAATTTGCGATTTAAATAAATTAATTAACTAACTAATTAAGTTTTATTTAAAATAATTTATTTCTTAACCGTATTTAAACTAATGACTAAATTTCATTATCAACTGATTACATTGAATTAAGTAATTTATCGCGTCCGACTTCTGTCCAAAAGGAATAGCCCGCCCCTTTTCACTCTCTACAACTTTGGATTTCATCTGCAAATATAAATATTTATTTTATCAAATTAAGTTATATTATTATTCTCAGATAAAATTTAAATTAATCCCTAATTATTTATAATAACTAATCACGATATATACTAACGGTTGTTCTTACTTTGTTTTTATCATCTCCCATGTTGCTGCTTTGCAAGTAAGGATACACGCTGCCCACCATTTGAACAGGGTTTAAATCCTTTGTCCCAGAATTTCTGTTTCATATTTCAATTTTTTTTAATTCGGGCGCAAGCTATAAATGTTGTTCCCGCTTATATATTCATTCATTTCCATGCATGGCTTGCGTTTCCCCTTTCTTCCCATACAAGACGACTTGCTATTGTTCAATGCAATCCAAGATTCGAACACACTCAATACCGCTGCTAACACACCCTTCCTCAGTACTCCATGCTGCTGTGTTCTCACATCATTCCTCATCTTAGTTCGCCCAAACTCCGACCGTGATTGTCGAAAGTATGGTCAACACTGCTTCCTACTTCGTATAATGTATCCCTCTACGGAATCATCTGAAGTTGCAGTTGCTTCCAGCAGGCGCCGCCCATATACACCACTCCATCTCGTGTTCAACACCTATCCTTCCTCTCCGTGTGTAGGTCTCCAGTTTCCGCATATATATAGATATAAATTCTTTTTTTTTCTTTCGTTAGTATGTCATACATATACACTGTTACTTTCTGTTTTCATGCGAAAACATCCCCCTACAAACCCTTGCTGCATGTTCCCTCTCCGCATCAGGAAATCATCACACTGAGCTGCTATGTTTGCTCCACCTACTAGTGTCCATTGCTCACCAAACTCTGCCACGGCCATCCCCTCACCACCTGCATCGATCTTTCTTTTGGCACCAACGTCCAATATTTCACTGATGTGGAGATTTATATTTATTTCGTTATGGGGGTGTTCGGTTTTATTTTATGAAGAAGGAGAATGTTCTGAAATAGAAGTCGGTTCAGTCTTCTAGCTAGGGAAAAAGTAATCAGGGACAGTGTATACGTTTAAATAGGGGAAGAAGTTTGGGTAGCAAGTTTGCTTGGGCAGCACGTAGTAGGAAATAGGAGTGCAGAAACGTTTCCAGTGTGTACATAGGGTAGGTAGCTAGCCTTTTTTTAATTATTATTATTAGATAAGGACGTTGTACAGGTAGGCAAAGTGCAGCTGTTTCAAACTTTCTTGGGTGGAGATTTCAAAACCAAACTTGGTTTGCACGGTTAATATAAGCTGAAAAGAAAATACGTAAAAATATAGGTAGGCTTCTTTTCAGTGAGGTTGCATGTTTGTTGGTAGGTTTGCAAACTCATTTCATAGTCACATTATTGATTTAAAAAACAAAAAAAGGAAGAAAAAAAAAAGACCGTGCTGAGTTTAAGAACATATGTTGGCATGTACATGTGTTTATTTTAATACCAGGTAGTGTGAAGGCCATTTAACGTTGAAGATTCCAAAAAGGAAATGGCCACCTTAAGAATATGGATAGATTTAATATTATTATATTGTTATGAAACTTGCGCGGAGTTTTTCGTAAAATTAACACTCCATTTGATCCCTAATTCGAGAAGAAATACCTAATCCTAGTATAAAGAAATATTCCGGATCCAATGGGACAGGTTTCGTCGAATTCCGAGGTCGTTTGTGAAAAGTCCTTTATAATCATCGGTGAAAAATCAAGCGTTTAAAATTCCTATAATTACAGAAAAAATCCAAAAAATATGAGACCTTGACATTTTACTAGACCTCTTCCTAACGGATCCAATGAATTTTGTTTCATTAAATTTGGAGTTTGTTTAGCTAGTCGTTTATTCATTAAAAGTTACCCCTATCTAAATAACATAAATAATTAAATAGAAACATGGACGTTTTTGGCCATCGAAGTCACATACGACATCGGTTTTCCATGAAATTTGATTTTCCTACAATAATATAACGATATGGTTCCAATGAAACTAATTTCATCGAAAATTGAGACCGTTTGCGAAAATGGCTATTTTTAACGCTTATATAATATCGAGTAAAATATTATATAAATTCCAAATTAATTCAATAAAATAATAATAAATTATTTTTTTCATATATATCCAACTAGAACATATACAGAACTTTAAATATAAATTATACAGCCAAATATTGTCAATTTCGGGTTAAACGATTTAAATTTCCTATTAAACATATTCAATAAACGTTATATTTTAATAACGATTTCAATAGCGACTATTTTAAAAATTGAATTGGACATAACTAATAAATTATAACACGAAATCTGGATTTTTCTCTTTCATGTGAAAATTATAATCAACAATATTCACACGTTTCTTGTTTCACAGAATTCCGACTTATATCAGATCCTATATATCCAATCAAAGTTCAAAAATCCATATTACAAACTGCAGCACCATTTCGAGCTCGTTTATAATTAAATATAATATATATATATATAAAAAATTAAAGTTCAAAACTCCATATTACAAACCGCAGCACCATTTCGAGCTCGTTTATAATTAAATATAATATATATATATATATTCAATCGTCGTTCTATTAATAAATTCAATATTAAAATTGATTAATATTCCAAATAAAATATATAAATTAATAAATTAAATTAAGTATTTGATGATAAAAAATACGGGACATTACAATCTTCCCCCCTAATAGAATTTCGTCCCCAAAAATACTAAGGTAAGAAAAATATTACGAACCCATTATCTTTTCTAAACTCCAGTTTAATTTAAACCGAAAACCAATTCACTATTGTAAAATAAAATTTCCAAAAATATAGAAAAATTTCTAACACTTTAAATTTCTGGAAAGATTCGACAGAGTCTCCCCTGCATGGAGTGACATCTGCGATATCGTAGGAACAAATAATATATATACATCGACTCACTGGGTCGGAAAAAGAAAATTCAAAAACCCAAAAATTCATATTTTCGCATAGGCGTACCTTATGTGAGCGTTATTGAGCATACTACTCAATTTATATGCGATCAAAACCTATCCTCATTGCTTTCAGCGACCTATACTCAACTCAGCTCAACATGTAAGTCACAAATACATGAAATTTAAATAGTACTTCATCAGTTACCAAGTATGACTATAGAAATTTCAAGAACTAAGTATGAACCATTATTTCACTTGCAAATACGGGGTTAAATCATTAATTTCAATTCATATGCAATTCCGTTCAAATTATTACACTAGAATTCATTTAGTTTTAAATTTATTTAACTTCTTATTAAACCATTGATTAGTTATTCAACCAATCTAACGTAAAATGAGCAAACAACGCATAACAACATAAGCCAATAGATTTAATCTACATCCAACATTAATATTTATTTTGATAACATTATCTTGAGTTTATCATGCTATAATTATCAATCGACTAATATCCGATTGATTTCCATTCAATTATATTAATTTAGTACACAAATTTCAGATTTATCTTATACAATTCTAAAATTCATTCCCAACTCCACTTAACATAGTTAAGTTCCAATCTCATTCCAAATTTCATTTAACTTATTCTTAAGTTAAATTCTAGTTAATTCAATTCGGTATTAAAATTCTCATTTACCAATTTCATATTGAAATTTCTTCTGGTTATGTTAAACCATTCCAAATTCTTAATTCAATTCAAAATCAAATGAACAAACAAATCAGTATTTAAATAACTTGATGAAATCATTTATTTTCTACACAAAAATATATTTCGGGCAAAATTATTTCATTTACCCCATTTACAAAACAATATTGAGCAAATTGTCAGTTCAAATATTTCTCAACACTTGAACTGATCAAACAACACAATATAAAACATTTGTATATAAAATTTACAAATACGCGCTCTCACATATATACACTCAACTCAATCCATGGTATTACTAACCACATCTCTATCGATTTATGCCATAGGGCCAAGGTTATTGCTAAACCAATAGCTCTGATAACAACTGTGACGACCCGAATTTTCGGTACCTTTTTGACCTGACCCAGCCAACCCAAGTCCAACCCAAAATGCACTGGAAACTCAAATGCCAATAGAAAGAAGTTAGAGGGTGAGATAAGAAAGAAAGAAATATTAGAATAGAAGAAGAAGAAACACAAACATAGATCAGAGTCTCACATCACAACGAAACAAAATATAATATAGAAATAAATCTTTACTAAGAGTTTTAAAAATAATTTCAATCATCAGAGTACATCAAAACATCTGGACAGTTATAATAACATGTCCTTATATACAACATACAACGGAATAAAAATATATGATATGTCTGGACTCTTCCAGCTTGTCTCTTTACTGCATCCGATAATTTAAACCTGTACAGCCCGGTCTAACCTGAACATTACAAACACACGGATCAGTCTGGTGAACCAAAGTGAGAAAAACACACTAAGTTTTTGGGTAACATCCAACTTGATTTTAAAGTTAAAATCTAAAGAAAGGATAATAGTAAGACCAAATCCACACATAAATACGGACGGTTTTTCCAGAACGCTTGCAACTCACACTCTACATACGTAGTATACAATCAAAACCGCGGGCTCTTATTGAAGAATGGATTTCCAACTATGGCAAGGTATGGAACCACCTTTCGACAATGTATATCTAGAGATGAATACATTGGGGATTCAACAAGAACATCTTTCATCCCTGGCTAAACATGACCGACCCCTCACTTCGCTTGAGAGTACCGAATATATCATTACCACGGTTCGGGGCCAGCCAACCGAACCGATAGCATACAAATAAAATAAAGAGAGAACCGAAGGCATTTAATTTCACCAGATCAGGTAACGATATACCCTTCTGATGGGTGTGCCCCACATAGCCATGCGACCTACCCGATGTTATACCATTTCTTGGTTGATGAGGCTTGAGGTCCAAATTAATTAATTAATTAATTAATGAGTTTATTTATTTTTATTTAATTTAGAACTTCTGACTTCTCCTTTAGGACAACACATCTTCATCCACTTTGAATGCCACATCGTCAGATCCACTGAATATCACTTTATGTTGATTTCCACAAAAATACTCTAAGCGTTAAGCTAAAGAATGTGTCCAGTCTTCTCCGCCATAAACAGAGATATGTTTGTAGAAAATCAATATATGTGATCCCTTTGGAAATACTCTGTCAGACACTCATCCATACAAGTCATCCAGGATTAGGATGAACCGAAGGCACCCTCATACCACATCCTATATATGTATCACCCCAAGGATCAGTAACGAGTAGTCCTTGCAATCCGCAAAATCTCAACCACGACCGAATCACAATAGAATACCTCTACATTGCAACATAGAGAATATTCAAGAAGCTATCCTTCCTCTTACGAAGATCCACGGTCTTCAATTGCTCCATCTTCTATCTTCAAGGTATTTGCTGGTTCGGAATGGTTTTCGAATATAAATTCGATCCCGGTCTTTCCGTACTAACAATCGTATTGGCCAGATTTGATAGTCGGGCATTTAACTGTCAACTAAACAATTATGAAAATAAATTGAGTCTATTGATTCAGTACTTTGCATCATTTGGGCTTTTTCATTAAATACAATTAATGAAGGTTAAAGGAAAACTCTTTAAAATATTTCGATATTATGAATATCGCTTTCTCTATTCTTATTTACCATAAGATAAATTTCAAAACTAGAAAATATCCTATAACCGTAACTAATTTTCAAATCTATTTTCATTTCAAAATTTTCCTATATCTTTTCTTATTATCTATAACTGGAAAAAAATCACCTTATCTTAACGTTCGTAAAATAACGTTACTAATCTCTTTTGTTTCATTATCTGGAAACAAAACCAACACTTATTCTTTTCGAAAACCCTCATTTCAAAACTCTAGTTTTAATTTCCTTTTAACTCGAAAACATCGTTATATTTTCACGCACTCTTCTTTATTTCCTTTATTTCGGGAATTCTTTATTTCCGTTACTTTGGAAATCACAATTTATTGAATCTTTTTATTTCCCTTACTTTGGAAATCTCTTTATATATTATCAAACCTCGCAGTTTATATTGCGTTATTATTTCTCGTATGAAAATAATAAATTGTTCTTAACCTCTTTCCCATTACAAACTAGTATCATCCTCAGATAATCCTGAAGTCATGCAAGTTGGGGAATTTGAATTACCTCTCAGACCTTGATCAACAATGTTCTTATCTTAAGATAGATACAAGTTGTAATTCAAAAATCGATATTTATTCTAATATCATCAAATCTCATTAAACAATTTTATTTAAAATATGGTTTATAAAACCCCTTTTAATCGTTCCCTTTTGAAAATCTCATTTCAATTTCGACCGTTTTACTTGATTTCATTTTTAAGTATCGCCATTTTAGATCACGCTTTGACTTCTCACTTCCTTTCATAAACTTTGATTATAAAATTTCAAGGTTATTATAAATCCCTTTTTATCTTGACTTCCCTTTGCTTTCTTATTTCAAATGTTGAGTAAAAATTTATTTAAACCATCATATGCGCTTATAATTCCTTTTATAACTTTGTTATAAAACTCGGGTTTTATATTAAAACTCGTTTATAACCTGTTTTCAAAGCTCATCCACATTCCATTTCAAAATTAGTTGCTTACTTAGTTGTATTTCATTTAAGAAGTAATTACTTAAATTGTTAAAATAATACTTTACTTCATCATTAACTAGAATTAGTATTAAATTTCTTTTTAAAATCTTGTTCAAATTAAACAACTATATTCTAAATCATTTCATTTCTAATTGGCACTAATAATTTAATTAAATAATCAGTTTTATTTTAAACAGTTGACTTGGTCAACTCTAAAACATGATTAATTTGTTGATCCACTTTAACTCGTCTTTTCAGTTAAATTAATTAATAAACTAATTTAAGTAACCTCATTTAAATTAATAAATTAATTTAAATAAATATCATTTATTTCGATTAATATTAAATAAATAATAATATAATTCCATTTTAATTGTTTCTTAAAAACAATTAATTTCAGTTGTAAATCGTTACATTAATTAAGATGATGCACATGCTCCGCACATGGCCGATCTCCCCTTTTTATAAACTTCATTTTTATATAATATATTGAAATATCTATATTTAGTTATAAAATAAATTTCATAAATTCATTTTTATATTGATTTACCTGACGGTAAATTAATATTTCAAACGGCTGATTTATCGGCCAACTGCTGCCAATTACTCAACCAATACTGCTCATTGGTTAAAAAAACCATTTGTTGAATTTCATGTCAATGGTCAATAATCAAATCCATCATCCAAACAGATCGGTTTAAACAGTTCATATAATGATAATATGAAAATAAATAACATCTAATATATATTAGAGGAATCCGGTTGGATTCCTACAACCTATTCTTCTCTACATCCAAATGGGTTACATCATATAATATCATTTACTTCAATTTACCTGGTTATTTCAATAACAGTAAAATAAAAACAATTGAACATCAACCAATTTATTTAAAGCTAACAAACAATTCACACAACAAAAACAATTCATTAAATTAAACACAGTTATTTTATAATTGTGACCAACAAGGTAAGTTACCTTATTTGGGACCAATCGTTAGAATAACTATTTGGTTTTTCACTGAAATTAAACAAACGTTTAATTTCATTGGCTCGGTCAATATATGAATATATATTTTACAAACAAATAGTCAATCATTAGCAGTCATAGCACACAATTATAAAAGCCCGACTTATATAAAATATAAGTGGAAAGAACTGAGTGAGTTTAACTCATCTTTGGTTTGATTTGTTGAAACAGCTTGGTTACAGTTAAATTAACGGTTGCTTAATTTAACTGTAAATTCATGTTGATTCCAGATCCATCCAACTTAGCTCCACAATGCAGCGTTCATCGCCATAATCGTAACGCAACTTGTTCCGTTCAATTTTATCAATGTTCAAAAAATTTATTAACATTATAAATTTGCGATTTAAATTAATTAAATAACTAACTAAGTTTTAATTAAAATAATTTATTTCTAACCGTACTTAAACTAATGACTTAATTTCATTATCAACTGATTACATTGAATTAAGCAATTTATCATGTCCGACTTCTGTCCAAAAGGAATAGCCCGCCTCTTTTCACTCTCTACAACTTTGGATTTCATCTGCAAATATAAATATTTATTTAATCAAACTAAATAATATTATTATTCATAGATTAAATTTAAATTAGTCCTTAATTATTTCTAACAACTAATCACGATATATACTAACGGTTGTTCTTACTTTGCTTTTATCATCTCTCATGTTGCTGCTTTGCAAGTAAGGATACACGCTGCCAACCGTTTGTACACGGTTTAAATCCTTTGTCCCAGACTTTCTGTTTCATATTTCAATTTTTTTTTATTTGGGCGCAAGCTACAGATGTTGTTCCCGCTTCATATTCATTCATTTCCGTGCATGCCTTGTGTTTCCCCACTACTCCATGCTACTGTGTTCACGTATCATTCCTCATCTTAGTTCGCCCAAACTCCGACCCTGATTGTCGAAAGTATGGTCACCACTGCTTCCTATTTCGTACGCCGTAACCCCTTATGGAATCATCTGAAGTTGCAGTTGCTTCCAGCAGGCACCGCCCACATACAACACTCCATCTCGCGTTCAACACCAATCCTTCCTCTCCATGTCCATGTCTCCAGTTTCTGCAAATATATAGATATAAATTCTTTTTTTCTTTCGTTAGTATATCATACATATACATTGTTACTTTCTGTTATCATACGAAAACTTCCACCTTCAAACCCTTCCTGCATGTTCCCCCTCTGCGTCAAGAAATCATCACACTGAGCTGATGTGTTTGCTCCACCTAACCGTGTCCATTGCTCACCAAACTCTGCCACAGCCATCCCCTCAGTACCAGCTTCGATATCCCTTTTGGCACCGACGTCCAATATTTCACTGATGTGGAGATTTATATTTATTTCGTTATGGAGGTGTTCGGTTTTATTATATGAAGAAGGAGAATATTCTAAAATAGAAGTCAGCTCAGTATTCTAGCTAGGGAAAAAGAAATCAGGGATAGTGTATACGTTTAAATAGGAGAATAAGTTTGGGTAGTACGTTTGCTTGGGTAGCACTTAGTAGGAAATAGGTATGAAGAAACATTTCCAGGTGTGTACATAGGGTAGGTAGCTGGCTTTTTTTTTAAATTATTATTATTAAACAAGGACGTTGCACAGGTAGGCAAATAGAATAGGGCAGTTGTTTCAAACTTTCTTGGGTGGAGATTTCAAAACCAAACTTGGTTTGCACGGTTAATATAAGCAGAAAAGAAAATACACAAAAAGATAGGTATGCTTCTTTTCAATGAGGTTGCATGTTTGTTGGTAGGTTTGCAAACTCATTTCATAGTCGCGTTATTGATTTGAAAAACAAAAAAACAAAAGGAAAAAAAAGACCGTGCTGAGTTTAAGAACATACGCTGGCCTGTACATGTGTTTAGTTTAATACCAGGTAGCGTGAAGGCCATTTAACGTTGAAGATTCCAAAACGGAAATGGCCACCTTAAGAATATGGATAGATTTAATATTATTATACTGTTATGGAACTTACGTGGATTTTTTCGTAAAATTAATACTCCATTTGATCCCTAATTTGAGAAGAAATACCTAACCCTAGCATAATACAATATTCTGGATCGAATGGGACAGATTTCATCGAATTCCGAGGACGTTTGTGAAAAGTACTTTGTAATTATCAATGAAAAATCAATCGTTTGAAATTCCTATAATTACAAAAAATCCCAAAAATATGAGACCTTAACATTTTACTAGACCCCTTCCTAACGGATCAAATGAATCTTGTTTCGTTAAATTTGGAGTTTGTTTGGCCAGTCGTTTATTCGTTAAAAGTTACCCCTGTCTAAATAACATTAATAATTAAATAGAAACAGGGACGTTTTTGGCCACCGAAGTCACATACGACATCGGTTTTCCATGTAATATTATTTTCCTACAATAATTTAATGATACAGTTCCAATGAAACTAATTTCATCGAAAACTGGGACCGTTTGCAAAAATGGCTATTTTTAACGCTTATATAATATCAAATAAAATATTATATAAATTCCAAATTAATTCAATAAAATAATATTAATCACTTTTATCATATATATCTAACTAGAATATATATACAACTTTAAATATAAATTATACACCCAAATATTGTCAATTTCGGGTTAAACGATTTAAATTTCCTATTAAACATATTAAATAAACATTACATTTTAATAACGATTTCCATAGCGACTATTTTAAAAATTTAATTAGACATAACTAAAAATTATAACATGAAATCTGGATTTTTTTCTTTCGTGTGAAAATTATAATCAACAAGATTCACACATTTCTTGTTTCACATAAATCCGACTTATACCGGATCCTGTATATCCAATCAAAGTTCAAAACTCTATATTACAAATTGCAGCGCCATTTCGAGCTCATTTATAATTAAATATAATATATATATATATATATTCAATTGCCGTTCTATTAATGAATTCAATATTAAAATCAAATAATATTCCAAATAGAATATTTAAAATAATAAATTAAATTAAATATTTGACGACAAAAAATACGGGACGTTACAATTGGTTATAAGGAAGTGTACATCAGATAAGGTCATGAGCCATCATTTTGCATCGTTAGTGTTCAGTTTCGGCTTAAACTTTGTTTTGCACACATGTGAGCAAATGTTACATCCAAGTAGAATGATCCTTCATTCTTATAGGAATATCTAAGAAGAAATGCTCTACACTTGCCAAACTGTGAATATTGGCAATTGAGTCCAAATGAATAGCATAATCTCCAAGTAATAGCTTGATTTCTGATTGTATTCACATTCATTAACATATCTATACATATGCATGACTCATAGGTATATAACTAATTTATTTCAAAACAAATTCACTACGAGAATAAAAAAGATGCAAATCTTCTCATTTTCATACGTGAGTTTTATCAAGCAAATAAAGAGCACCAATTATTTAGTACACAACAATGCAATTTCTGTGTGGACATTTTCTCAAAATAGGAAAATGCATAAATAAGTATACCTCAGGAGAGTATTTGTAGCGATGTTGCTTGCGTAGATCTTGTCATTTGTGTAATGTTTTCCTCACTTTTTTCATTTCTTAAAACCAACTACAATGCTTCAATTTGGATGAACTAAGCCAAGTAATATTCTGCCAAGGCAACGTGTTTTTTTAATGAATATGTTATCAACACTAACGATAGAAACTGACTGATCTTTGTCTGTGTTATTTACTGAAGATAACGATATTTAAGATAGGGATCGAGCATGATCCAATATGCGAAGACGATAAAGCAGCATCAAACTAATATCAAATTCAAACAATCAACAAAAATGTCATTGTTATTAGAAGAATCAAGCTTCTATATAATGTTAATACTTGTCTCGATCACATCTTCCTTTGCCTCACTGTTAGCAGACTGTCATGAATCTTCTACAGCTATTGCATGAACCATATTTCTTTTACTCCTCACCAGTAATTTCGGATTGTTCAAACAATGGTAATATTACAATTTTTAATTCAAAAAATGAAAAAAAATATATACTGGAAATGGACAATGTTTTCTCCTCTTCCTCCTTCAAAGGCTGCTGTTGCACCATACATCAGCCTGTGACTTGTTAGAATTTGATATAGAGAGGAGGAAGAGATTAAATAGTAAAACATAAATGACTACATTGTTATTGTTTTATTGATTGATTTTTTACAAAAGAAACTTTCTTACATTGTCAGTCCTTATCTCTATTTATACATAGTTTATCCTTATCTAAAAGAACATTCTAGATAAGAATATTCTAGAGTATATTTGGGTCTATTATATTAAATAATTCTATACCAAATAAAAACCCAAATCAATACAATTAAATAAAAGCAACATTTCTTCTAGCATATTCTTTAACATTAAATAAAGGCAGCATATCTTCTAGCATATTCTCTAACATCCCCACTCAAACTCACGATACAAAAAGGAAGCTGAAAACTGAAAAGTAGCAAGATTGAGCAACCACTTCAATATTTTTAGAGAGTAACACCAAACTCCAAGAATCAAACATTCAATTACAACTCCAAAACAACTCAACTATCTTCAATCTGATCGGTAAGCAAATGATCTGAGCAGCCAAATGACAAAATTGGTCATGGATGTGTTTGTATGTTTGCGTCCCCAAACATACAAAGAAAACAAAATAAACCAAAATGGGATGAGTTTGCATATATTTGCATCCCCCGAACATATCAAACGAAAACAAAACCAGATCAATAGGGATGAATCAACATATGTTTGCATCCTCCAAACGCACCTTATAATACCATCTACTACCTTCAATCAACTTCAGTTGCCTTCCTAATAAACAGGGTTACCGATATAGACATCAAACGAATAATAAAAACTTCAAACTAACGTCAATCTCTAACAACTCAAACAACCAACCATCTCATACTTCAAAACACCGACCAACTCCTTTATAATCTTTTCTAACTTCTTCTCTGAAAACATGCCAAATTCCTTCATCGTTACCAAACCAAAGTCAGTCCTCCAAAAAATTCAAACAACCACATAGAACTCTTTCTTTTAGCAACAACAAATAACATATCTCAAAATTACCAACAATGCTCTTCTACTACAATCACCACCAACAAATAACAGATCTCAAAACTAACAAATAAGAAATGGCAGAAGTAAGAAGAAGAAAATCACAGATCCGTGACAACAGCCCGCTCTAATACCATATTAACAACAACCCTCTCTCTATCTCTCAGTATAACAAAGCTATGATACCATGTTAGAAATTGATATAGAGAGGCGGGAGAGATTAAACGGTAAAACATAAAAGACTACATTGTTATTGCTTTATTGATTGATTTTTACAAAAGATACTTTCTTACATTGTCAATCCTTGCCTTTATTTATACTTAGTTTATCATTATCTAAAAGAATATTCTAGAGTATATTTGGGTCTATTAAAATAAATAATTCTATACCAAATATAAACCCAAATCAATAAAATTAAATAATGGCAACATATATTCTAGCATATTCTCTAACATTAAATAAAGGCAGCATATCTTCTAGCATATTCTCTAACACTGACAATATGGAGTGCAGCCACTGACGCAACCTTCTAAAAGTATCATAGGTGTTGTTACTTTAACTACAAATACAAATGGAAAAATGTATATAAAGGAGAGCTATTGGGTTTAGGCAATCACCATGAGGACAAAAACATGTGTTATGCACCAGATGCGGGGGCTGTAGGAAATGGAATACGAGGCACAAACTCTTCTTGACAATATACCATTTGATAATGGTAGCATCACCCATTATGGATTTATAAGTATCTCCCTCTGCATTGCTCTTATGTTTATTTCGATTCTCATTTAGATTTCTGTCTTCAATTCTGAAATTAGTGTTGTGATTCAAAGTGTTATGCGAGAAAAATGAGTGCGAAGTTATGTTCATGTTTAATTACCTTTTGGCATATTTTATAAAAGAGCTGATATGTTCATTCTTTAATTATTATTACCTTTTCGAATAATTTTTAATTGTTATGTTCATGTTTTAATTGCCTTTTGGCATATTTGGTAAAATAACTACTCTCTTCTGTTGACTATTTGAGAAGCATCTTTGTTTCAGCTGGTTAGAGAGTGCAAGTAGGATGCAAGAGGTCATGAATACGATTCTGTCGGACATTTTGCCTTTGTCATAATAGTATGGTTCATACTATCAAAATTTGTAAATAAGTACCTTTTTTTATAAAAAAATCTTTTACTTATTTATATTATCATAACAATTTTCTTAGGTAACTTACTGTGTAGATTAGAAGCTTTACTTTGCTAACATTTATAACACTACTTAGAACAAAGGAAAATTTTACATGTAAGAAAAATAAACAAAAAAATTCCACCTGATATGCTCAATCATGAAGGATTTAAAACTTGCGAGTTTGCATAAAACAATTAGAAGAATCGACCTAGCGTTAATGCTTTTTTATACAAACCCAGCCTTGAGCGGAAGGAGACTTAAGGAAGCTTTTAGGTATGTAAATTAAAATGTATTTTAAAGTCTCAAAGCTAAAAAGATAAAAAACAAAATGTAATGTACACCAGAATTGAGCCCAAGTTGCTTAACTAGTTGCATGCCCTCTTAACTATGAGCCAAATAAAATTTTAACAAAGTAATGATAACATTTATACATCAATAATTTTACTGTTAGGGGGCCCTTAAAATGTGAAGGCCCTAGGTCGCCGCCTATTGGGCCAATTGCGAGGATCGGGTCCACTGTTATAATATATAATATGTTTTGTAACAATGATCGGATCAAACTCCTCATCTCCAACATGTCAAGTATTTATATGAGATTGCACACCACTTATTGCAATAAAATGAGTCATCAGTGTTACGTGTCTACCCACTCATATTTAAACACAAGTTTTGAAGTTATTTAACGACATGAGAATATTTCAATTTCAAACCATCGTTCCTATTTTTCACATGCGATACAACCTTAGCATAATATTTACTCATGATATTCCCATCATTGCTTCATATTGGAAATGAAGGTTTGATGAGTTACCAATCATGTTTCATTCAAATGTTGTGAATATCACAAAATACACAAGTTGATTCCATTTTTTTTTCTCAAAACTAAGGTTTTCTTGTTTTTACGACTTAAGCATATAGTCATTTCACTTTTCTAAACTTAACCAAATAATAAGATATTAGAGAAAGATACATAGTTTATATGAATAATTAATATAAAAATAATATTAATATCTAGTCAGACTGCTTTCATTACTCTCTTTTATGGGCATGTAGCTGACCGATAACTGTTTTGGTTTATATATTTATTACCTATTCATTGTACACATCTTGTTGGGATATTGTGATGGACAATATTATGGAGATATGGATAGCTACATTCCATGGACCGTAGGTTCCTTGGTTAAAGATTTGGCTTGTGTTGACTTATCCAGTGCTCAGATTTGCATTGGTTTACAAATTCATAGACTTGGGTAAAGCACGTTGGGAAATAGAGTTATGTTGCTTTGTTAAAATAATTAGTAGATTCCATTGAATCTGCACAGAGTCAATACAGTATGGAGATCATTGTTAACTAAACCAAACTTATAGCAGTATAGGTTAATACTATTTGGTAACTGCAAGTGTGGATAGCTAACTCAATGTGGAATGGAGATCATCGTTAGCTAATCCAAACTGATAGCGATAGAGCTTGGCACGAATCCATAGTTGATGGCATACATTTTGGTGTAGATAACTGAGTCATTATAGATTGGAGATCATCGTTAGCTAACCCAGGCTAATAGTAGTAGAGCTTGATACTATTTGGCAACTGGCATATGTTTTGTGCAGATAGTTGAATGGTTAGTTCAAAATATTACACAACTTTTGACAAAGGAAAAAAATAATATTAAAATCTACAGTGATAAAGAATAAAATACAGTTTGTAAAGATGTTAATGAAGAGAACTCTAGTTGTCTTGAATTTATAATGTTCCATATCCTATTATCTTACCCGTTAATCTAATGAACAAGATTATATAATTTATATTCATTTATATATCGTAAAATATCCACTTTAATGCTAGTTTTAGTTAATTTTGTTTAAATGATTAAATTATATGTTAACCATTTAAAAGCATTATTATCAAGACCAATCCAGAAGACGGTCTATCAATCCCTCTGGCCTGGGTAGCCCACTGGACGAGGGAAACAAATTAATTTGTTGAGTATAATGTAGATTAAACAATGTTTCTATAGAATTATAATATTTTCTTTTAGGAAATTAGAAACTTGTATATAAAGATTTGAGTAATATGTATCATATTATCCTGACAAAAGGGTTTGATCGAATTCGAATCTATAGCCTCTTTCATTTTGCCTCAATGTCTAATCCAGCTCAGACAAGTATGATTGTTGAAAATATGTAATACTACATTTAACAGAAAAAATTTGATTCCATTGTGCTAAAATCTTTATTAAAAAAGTAATATTGGTATTCTATGCTCTCTTCCCAGTTTAATTTCAACTGTAAAATCAAGATTTATCTATCCTGTAAAACAAATTAACCTAACATTAATAAAAGCGAATGTAACATCCCGTATTTTTGGTTGTCAAATAGTTAATTTATTATTTTAAATGCTGATTTGGAATTATAAATGGATTTATAATATAGAATTCGTTTGATAAATGAAGTTTGAATATTTAATTTATAAATAACATAAATCGAGCTCGTAATGCCATGGTAGTTCATGATTTATGATTTAAAATTCATTTGAATATACAGTGCAACAACCCGTATTTTAAGTATCAGAAGATTGTAAAATATTTTTATTTTATTTCCTGAGGGTTGGATCATTCTCATGTTTTAATATGTTGCTTATGAGGGTGTGAGACATGTCCATAATTTTTATCGAATTTTTTGTGGCAATTTTGCCCCTATCGGTCCTGTACAGGGCATAACTTTTGACTTAGGTCGAACCAGAGGGTGAGACCTGGTGAGACCTGTGCCATTGGAAAGGAATTGATGTTTTCCTTTCCGTAGAGTGGTTACATTAAAAATTTGGTTCAGTATTTTGAACCACAATGGGATGATTTCGAAAGGTCCATTGGTGGGCTAGTGGAAGGGTATAAATAGGGGGTGAGAGGTATGGGAAATAGTTTGCTTCCCCATTCTCTCATTAGGTGGCCTTGTGCTCCTCCTTCCTCTAACACCTTTCCACCATTAAAAATCAAAATCTAAGGGGGAAATTATAGATCTACACCATTGGAGGCTAGATCTACATCAATCGAAGCAAGAATTCATCAGATCAAGGAGTATGGTGTGAGGTACTTACTGTCCGAATTCATATTTCCATCATTTTAGCTTGTTTTGGAGAATTCGTGAGTAGTTTGCATCTCTTACATGGATTCAATGAAGTGTAAGAGTAGTTAATCATGTTTTTCAATAAATTCAAGTGTTTTCCATAGATCTATGCATTGGTAAGTCCATTTTCATGTTAATCACCCTATGATCTGATTTAACAAGTTTAGATTGGCAAATTATACGATAGTTCGTGTGAATATGCAAGTTAGATCCATGGTTTTGTTCATATGTACATTTATGGTGATTTTGGTGAATTTAATATAATTATTGATGGAATTGACATATTGGTGTTATTATTGATTTTATACCATGCTTGTGGACATATTGGATGAATCATATGAGTTGGTTTCGTCCAACGTATTGATTTGGCGAAATTTTTGTCGAAATAGGAGTTGCATTGAAGGATGCAGGTTTTGGGTCGAGCAAGCCCTGGTTGGTCAAACATGGTGGGTCAGTCCAAAAAAAATGTGTCTTGGAAAACAAGTCAGAAACCGAGTCTTGCTCGGTTGGTCTCATTTTGGTCGGGTCGTTCTTGGTGTGGGTCAGTCGAGTATGTTAGAGGGTTCTGGTTTTGGAAGAAGTTTGGGCCGGTTGGTCTACTAGTTCAAGGTGTGTCGGTCGAGCAGTATCTTGGGTCGAGCAAGGCGGGTCGGTCATGCACACATGAAAGGGGGACAGTCTCTATTGTGATGTTGATTAGGTCGGTCGCACACCCAGGTAAGGGTCGGTCGAACATGGCCAGGGGTTGTTCATAGGATCATTTTTTGAAAATTTATATTTTCGGGTGCGACCCAGATTTGAAGAAAAGAGCAGTGATGTAATTGGCTCGGCGATGGTGTGGCTTCAAAGTAAATTCAAGTAGGAAGGTTCGAAGTGTTGAAAGGTGTTCGTTGATCGGTGTAGAGCAACGAATGAGGTGATAACTCAAAGGTCGTGAGTTAGTGGATAATGGTTGCTTGATCTACGAAAAGTCATCGGGTTGGATGACTAGATATGCGAAGGCCGAGAGATTATCGTTGTCGTAAGTTCTAGCAGGCTCAAAGCAGGGTTAAGGTAGGGGCACCTAAAAGACCAGTTGTAGGCTGAGTACCTTGGGTATTGTTGAAAGTCCTAGTTGTCAAGGTTGGACATGCATACGTATCATTGAAAGGCCTATGGAGTATATGCTAGAACTGGGGTTACCATTAGCCCTTGGCATATAGCAAGGTTGGCCGTCATACGGTTAACGATGGTTTCGAAGAAGGATTGGAGGTGATAGCCAGAGTCTGTCATGGTTGATTGGTTGCCTTGTTTAAACCATTTCATGTAAATGGTCCAACGTCGAAGGAGATGATCTTTGGGTGCTTGTCTGATATTGGTTTAGGCCACTCTGGCTTGTTCTTGAGGGATGTGGAATTCAATTAGGATGATTTACATAAGATGTATAATCTGGATGTTATGAGTGCTTACCATGATTGAATGGGTGTTCCCGTTTCCATGGACGTACGTTGAAATGTTATCATAAAGGCTATCACTCTACGATGTGGGGGAAGATAAGGTTGAGTTCTTCTCTGGTGTTGTGGGTAGATTAGTATGTTTATCTATCCATGCTCATATATTATATTGTTTGAAGTTTTTTGATTGTTTTATCACTCACTATGACTATTGTATGACTCAAGGTTTTATGTTTCCTCTTATTACCTTGGGTTTTTCATCCGGTTGTGGATGGGATGACTAGGTAGCAGGTGACAGGTGATTAGTGAGGATGATGCTGTTGTACGAAGGCGAGCAGGAGGCCGACGTATTGTTTTTACTACTGTCTAGTATTTCTGCTTTTTGAGTTGCTCTATGAGTGTTGTAGTGAGGCCTTACGTACATACTTGATATTTCCTATGATGTTATGAAAGTTTGAAAAGCTTGCTATATGATGCTTCGATATTATTACCTATTGTATATTTTCTATTATATTTTATCTTTGCGCTGTAAGTTCTACGACAGGTTCCGATGTTGTTTAACTACTTTGATGATCGTCCATAGCTTCCTGGCACACCTTTCAGTGCATTATTGCTCTTGTTTAGTGCAGGCATTATGGGCGGTCGTCACACACAGTATCAATTTTAAGTCGGAATTCCGTGAAACATGAAAGTTTGAATCTATTTGATTATATTTTTCTAATGAAAGAGAAAAATAGAGATTTCATATTATAGATTGTGAATATACCCAATTAAAATTTTCAAATAGTCGCCATAACGTCAATAAATTATAACACTTATTTGATAAGTTTATTAAGGGTTTATATATATATATATATATATATATATTTGAATATCGTTTAACCCAGAATTTTTAATACTGGGTTTAAATCTATACTGGTTTATTTCAAAGCTGTAAAAGATTTCATTTGGAGATATACGATAATAATAGTTTATTATTCTTTAAATAGAAATTTTTTTGGATTTGATTATATTTTATTGATATTATATTTGCCTTAAAAGTGGTTGTTTTTCAAATAATCTCTATTTTCAACGAAACAAATTTTATTGGAATATGTATAGCTAATTATTGCTAGATTTCTAGTTTAGAACCAATTAGAGTTCTTTTATTTATGTATGCAATTTAAAGGTGAACCGATAAATAAAGTGGAATTAAAATAACACTGTTGTGCGAACGAAGTCGGATTTCAATGAAATTAATTTCATTGGGACCGGAAAGTCAAGATGTAACAGTACATCCATTTTTATTGTGTTTGGAGTTTGTGTGTGTCGGTGCGAATTTAACGGTTAACGTTAAATAACTGTGCGGTAAAATTAGCCATATAAATTATAAATTCTTAAGCCCTAAGCAACTAAACAAATTTCATGCCTACACTAAGTATAGCCTACCCTAATTCAACCTTGGTTGACAAGCAAGCCACCTACCCTAAAAAAAAGGTGCAGCCTATATTTTGTACCTTACATGTTTCCCAAAATCATTACACATGCAGTACCGATTAAGTACAAGACACGCCAACCCTTTTCTTTTGAATTTCTACCCTACTTCAGTTTGCACATGCCTACATATATACTAGCCTAAACATGTGCTATCTACATTTATCGTTTATTCCTTCTTAAATTTCAAACAGCCTTGAGCTACCCTAAAGCCAATGTTGTACCAATTGAGTGGCTTCGTTCTTATCCCTTCGCTCGCCTCTTTTATAAACTGGCAAGGCACCATGTTTATTCGTTTTTCGTTTCATGAAATGGGATCGAATCTCCCAATTTCTTCTATTAAAACACAGGCCTCTATTTCATTTTAAACAAAAACTCTCTTCATTTAAAACAACTCAAACCTTCTCAATATAAGAATGAAAGCTCCACTTCAAGATTTAAAACCGAACTTCCTTTAATATATATACCTGGACCCAAAGCAGGTCAGAGTATTGACTGGAGGTCGACGGTGGTCCTATGACGTCGAGCTAGTGAGGGCGTGTTTTGGTAGCGGGCGATGGTGCTCAGGTGGCGCTCTAGTAGGCGTTGACAGTGAGGTATGGAAGGTTTTGATTTCCGTACACAACAATATATCTATATAAAGAAAAAAGGGGAAATTGATGGGAAGGAGTTTTAGTGAACATGCACGGCACGTAGATTAAAGTGGGTGGCGAGCAGTTGGTAAGAGGAGTTCGAAAGCAGCAGGTTTCATGAAAAAAAGGACTGGAAACAATGGGAGTAAGGGCGCAAGGGAGGTTCGGCGCGGTCAGGTGGTTGATGAAGCGGTGGTGAACAACGTTGGGAACAATGTGATGCATTTCCTGGTTAATGGCTTCTAAAATAAGAGCAGGAAGCAGAAGATTTCAAGCAGGTCGAATGTAACAACCCTGAATTTTGGAACTAATATAAAATTTATTTTTAATGAACTTTACAAAGATTTATAGTCGATTTTAATAATGAACGATTTGAAATTTATTTAAAAATGGAGTTGAAGGTATAAATTTAAAATTTAATTAAAAAGAACTCAAATGTCGCGGTAGTTTGAAAATTTAGTTTTGAACTTCAAATGGATGTACAGAATTCAAAATAAGTCGGATTTCAGTAAAACAAGAAATGTTAGGATCTATATAATAATATCTTTCCAACAAATGTAAGAAATTATGACTTCATGTTATGAATTCTAAGTTACGTCTAAATCAAAACATGAATTGTTCGCTATGGAATTTATTAATATTTTAATATTATATAATCCCATAAAAACAGTCATTTTGCAAACGACCTCCGTTTTTGACAAAAATATTTTTTTACCTAGAATGTCACATTGTTTTCGGGTTTAAATTTTCATGTCAATTGGAATTCATACGTAAGCGTTGTAAATATAAACGCATGTAAACACTCAGTTATAATTCAATAGGTTAGAAATAAGACAATTTTCTAGCATTCTCCAAATTCGATGAAAAGAGATTCATTAGAAACGTATTTGAGAAACATAGCTAGATTCCAAATTTTGTTATTTTTGGAGCTAGTATGTAGCCGTGGCAAATTAAAACGTACGTTTTAATTTAATATTTAACATTATATTTCAAATTTTATAATAACCTACTGAAACAATTAAATGAGTTTATGAAACATAGCCCATTGTGTCTGGAGGGGGTATTTAGCTAAGGGCAAAAGTCGTTAGGGTTCGATTGAGTTCGAAACGTTAAACTTCATAATGATGTAACAATCAAATTAAATAATATATATATATATGCATATACTATATATAACCCTACAAATCACTTAATCCTAATTTTCATTTTTGAAACCTGCCGCCAGTAATATATCAACGGAAGAAAACTCCCACCTTCTTTTCTGAATATTGGCCGATCCAATGATATATAGCTCATAATTTCAACTATGAAATTGTTTGGGACAACGTGATGGACATGTTGTACAGTGGAGATGGGATTTAGGCTCATTAATGGGGAGAAATCGAACCTCAAATAGTTTCCGTTTGAATGCAAATTCAGGGGTTATTGGTGGTATGAGTTGGCCTACGGGGAGGGCGGTAGGTGCCGACGTATGGAGCTTTGAGGTAGTGCTTTCAGATCGTTGGTCAAGAGCATGGGGTTGCATGCGCAGGCGATTGTTGAAGTTGAAGGAGGTGCGAGGTTTTTTCTGCCAAAGCCTGTAGAAGGTGATGAGGGTGATTAACAAGAAGGGTTTAGAAAATTTAGGTTAATAAATAATTTAATTTATTTGTTAACAACATTATTAAATTATGCGATGTAAAAATGGGTGTATCTCTTTCAAATCTTATCCGAATTAGACAGTTTAAGATGTGTTGGAACCATAAAATCAAGATCTACGCGACTGAATTGACCAAAACAGATTCAGAGGCAATTAAAAATTTTGATAAAATTAAATGCATCGTTTAATTTAATTAAAACAATTGTTTTATAACAATTTCAGAACCAATCAATGTGCGAAATCTCTCACTCAACTAATTTTTGCAGTTATTCTATTTTATAAATGATTATATATTAATTGCCCGTGATTGCAATATTTGTTTGGTGATTGATGGGATGTTTACAGTTTTAATGTTATTTTCATTTAACTGTGAATATAAGTTTTGTTAAATAAATTGATTATAGTATAAACACTGATTGAAAACCATATTTAGATTTTGGG
Organism: Allium sativum; assembly: GCA_030737875.1. NCBI lineage: Eukaryota > Viridiplantae > Streptophyta > Magnoliopsida > Asparagales > Amaryllidaceae > Allium > Allium sativum. Next base: position 748,517,868 of record CM060921.1, read on the forward strand.
ATGATAATTTACTCACACATCTCCCAAATATGTAGATAAGTTCACGTGGATTATGATATAAACCTTACACGGGGATTGGGACGGTAAATTTACACATCGCCCAAGTACCCAAATAATAATCACTATTTATGGATGAAAACCCCACATGGGGCTGGGATGATATTTGATTCACACAACTCCCTTGTATTTAGTTTTATGTCAATCAAAACATTGACAAATCGTTGTAAGCGTTATTTAATTATTTGATGCTTATACAGCTATAGATGCACTCTGGATGCAAATTGGATGTTAATGGTTGTTTATCACTATTGTTGAATACATGTGACATATGAAATCTTTACAAATAAAATTATATGGTAATTGGTTGAATCTCATTTCAATCCAGAATAAAAAAGAATATTTTAATATAATAGTCAGTAAGAACCAAAGTTTGACTTTGATGTCCAATTTTGGATGGACACGAAAATATTAGAATTATAATGAATATTCATAACTGAAAACGATTTGATTTGAATTAATTTTCATAAAATTTCGGATTGAAAAAGTTTACTTTTAAACAAATAATAATTTCAAAATATGAAGTTGATTCGAGTAAATAAACGACATTTAAATCGAACGGATTTTTCTACAGGATTTATTTCTTTTTGTAATGAATATCAAGAAAATTTGATTTCAAAAGCTGATATTTTGAAAATATTATTATTTTAATATTCTGATAATATAGTGTTCAATTTTGATTTAAAATTGAAATGGAAGTTGAAATCGTTTTTAAGCGAGATTTTAAACTATTTATAAAATATGTTCTGAATGGAAATCGATGAAATCTATTATATATAATATGATGATTCAATATGAAGACATTTGATTTTGAAAGGAAAAGTTTGAAATAAGATTTCAAATGGTAGTTGTTAACAAATTACAATACTTATAAATTATTTGGAAGCATATTCGATTTTATATTTATCTTATAAATTGAATTGTGCTTAAATAGGACGTGTCACGCAGCGATAATTCGCGAAGTTCAACCTGTAACATCGAATTAACGTAACGGGAGATCTAACAGTCGGATTCTCCAGAAACAAGAACCATTGGATTTGTATCTAAATGTAACACCCCACGTCCATTAGTGTCACTCACAAAGGGAATGCATTAACTTTCATGGAGCGTATCTAGTGTATAGAACAGAATATAACAAGATAGATATAAATAATGGTACTTGAAAATTTTAAAACAACTTTTATTGCAGCGGAGAAATAGTTTGATTACAACAACTTCATAAACCAAGTTCACTTAATATCCATCTTGATAAATTATTTCAGAGTACATAAAATAAAAAGCATAAACCCCAACACAAGTAGCCATAAAAGAGACGAGCTGAACTTTACTTTCAGCAATCCTAGCACTACCAAAAGAGAGAGAAAGAGATCCAAGATCAAGCTCCACTAGTACTAGTCCCACCCTGAGAACCTGTGGGGGGGGGGGGGGGGGAGGGAGGAAGAAAAGAGGCAAAAACAAGGGGGGTCAGACATAAAGTCTGGCGAATATAATAACTTTAACAATATAATTATTAAAGTAACTAGGATAAGGCATAAACAGGTAACATAAGATATGACCATGAAACAAGTGGGCATGGCAAAGAAAATAAGAGGAATATTCTGGTGTTAATCTCGTTCCTAATCACTATAGGATAATTACTATACTGCACCAATGCTAATTACACCACACAATTATTAGTCACCCTAAAAGTTGATCCCGCCCACCGAACAAAATAATATTAATGGTAGTTTCGTGTACTCCTAGCTGTCTTCATAGGTGCCGTCTGCCCCTATCTCCGCTAGTCGTACACCCTACCCTCCCCATTCTAAGTACAATGTTTATTCATAATATGGTAGTTATACTCCTAGCTGTCTTCATAGGTGTCGTCTGCACCTATCTCTGCTAGTTGTAACCACTACCTCCCCCATTCGATCGGCTCCCTAACTCGTAGATACCCGTGCTGGTCCCACAGTGGGGTGTATCACTCCCAAAGTGGCAACCCAATACCACTAAAGATGCACTGCTTATATCAACACGATGCAACAACGTCTTACCTACCAACCCGGGCCCACGCACGCACATGACCCCGTTGGACTTGCGTTGCCACCGCTAACCCGTTTTGACCTCTTACAATCAAATCCAGTAAGCGTGTCCCGTCCTCGTCTTGGGTCGAGCTAAAAAAGATACTAAATGGGTTTCTGGTTTGAAAATGGTCCCCACACAAGCTTTCCACCTATGCTTGGTCCCCACTAAGATTCCTCACTTAACCCCCTTCTTATTCATGCCTTCTTACATGTTTTCCACTGGGTTAAGTGTTTATAATTATATCCCACATGTCCCCTATGTTATCCACTTAACAAATCAACATGTGTTATTAGTTAAGCTTGTCTTAACCCTACCCGCTTATCAGATCGATATATTATTGGTTAATCTAGTCTTAACCCCATCCACTTATATCTTATTGGTTAAGTTGGTCTTAACCCTATCCGCTTGTCCGATCAATATATTATTATTGGTTAAGTTTGTCTTAACCCTATCCACTTATCAGATTAATATATATGTATACATATACATTATTGGTTAAGCTGTTCTTAACCCTTCCCACTTATCAAATTATTGGTTAAGCTGGTCTTAACCCTACCCATTTATCAAATTATTGGTTAAGCTGGTCTTAACCCTACCCATTTATCAAATTATTGGTTAAGCTGGTCTTAACCCTATCCATTTATCAAATTATTGGTTAAGCTGGTCTTAACCCTTCCCACTTACCATGTTTTACTTAGTTTATGATTAAGTACATCTTAGTTCATAGATACATTGGTTAAGAGAATAACTCCCCAAGTACCAACCCCGAAGACCGAAATCTACATCAGATTGTTACTCGGAGAATCACTCACTCAACCAAACTTCTGTTTGTCATTAATATTTGTCTTCAATCAGCATTAATTGATTATGAAGGAACCTAATCGTATTTCACATGCCACCAAAGGCACCCATTTAATTTCACATGCCACCCAAGGCACCCACTTAACCCCCCATGTCCGACAACATGTTTATCTGGTTAAGAGTTACTTAATTCATTAGGACCGTAACCTTGTAAAGACCTCCCACATTAGACTGGCATTTGCGGTTGCTGGATTTGCCGAGCGGGTCCAAGCAGTCTTATACCGCAAACGAGACTAATCTCGTGTCTTTACAACTGTTACGCATTTAATTCTTGCCTTTGACCTCTCACATTAGACTGGCATTTGTGGCTACTGGATTTGCCGGGCGGGTCCGGGCAGTCTTACACCACAAAAGTGTCTAACCTCGTGTCTTAGGCGGTTTATTATTACACATCTTTATTTAACCCCAAATTAGATTAATATCCCTATTCAAATTTGTCAGTAAATTCCAAATTTATTTATGTCCATAATTGTCTCTTAAAATTATGTCCATAAATACCAATTATGCCAATTAATGTCTCAAATTAATTATATGCCTTTTTAAGGCCGTTTATACCAATTTACAATTTTATGTATATTCAATATTATCCCGTCGTCCCCACACTATTCATATGTTTTCATATGACATATGTTGCACTCGCAAATAGTCTAACTCATAAAAAGAGAAACAACATCACATAACACATAAAATAGATCTAAGGATCGTGTCATAAGATTACATAGCCAATAACATGCATATGAATTTCATTCAAACTAGCATATGATACAAAACTAGCATAGATGATGGGCATAAATTTGCACAACTTATGTACTGCTATAGATCCAAACATAAATGTGTGAACTTGCATATGGATCTAAACATAAAGTCGTGAACTTGCATATGGATCTAAACATAAAGATGTAATCTTTCATATAGATCAAAACATAAAGATATAATCTTGCATATGGATCTAAATATATAGATTAATGTCACATAAACTAGCATATGCATACACGTGTTTCACATATATTTTAACAACCTAAACTTGCATAAGATTCATATAAGAATATATGACCCAATCACCACAAACTTGCATAAGATATATGATTCAACTTGCATAGGGTTCACATAAGAACTAACATATGATCCAATTTGCATAAAATTCACATAAGAACTAACATATGATCCGACTTGCATAAAATTCACATAAGAACTAACATATGATCCGACTTGCATAAAATTCACATAAGAACTAACATATGATTCAACACCACGAACATACATATAATTTACATCACATGATTCAAAATCATATTTTATGATCCCAATTATATCTTATCATAATTAAATTAACGAATTGTCTTGTGAAAGCTATCATACTCACAATCGAAAAGAATAGTCTTGTCTTTCTGGAATCTGTATTCTGAAATTGAATTGCTTGCCTTTGATGTAGACTTAGTTGTTATTTTAGATTTGATTTGATTCAAGCCTCTATCTTGCTTTAGGGTTGAAAGTGTATGGAGGCTACTCTAGGTTCTCCATTGACGGCATGGTGGCTCATGGTATGAATTTGTGTGATTAGGGTTAGGGGTTTAGTTTGTTTTTATAGAGGATTAATTAATTAAGAACCGTCGGATTACCCTATGAATAACCAGAACCATTCAGATAGCCACCTAAGCCCTATCACTCAGCAATGACTCACTGTACCGATAAGAACGCTCCAGAAATCTGTGCAGGCTCTCAGTCCGACCTGGGCGCACTTGGTAGGTGCGCCAGTGCAACTTTGTACTGGCGCACTTCACAAGTGCGCCAGTTAATTTCTTGTACTGGTGCATTTCACAAGTGCGCCAGTGCATTTCTGGTCCGTTTTCGGTTTTTCCGCCTAACTTCGTTCGTCCATATCTCCTTCATATGTTATCCATTTTACGCAAATTCAGACTCTATTTCAAGCAGAATTTCGAGACGAACGCAATGACGCAACACGATTCCCTTAATTCCCAATTTAAAATTAAGTATTCATTGATTTATTAACTTTAATATTTAAAATTACGAGGTGTTATATTCTCCCCCCTTAAAGGATTTCTCCCTTCGAAATCTCCAAGTTAAGGAGAATGCATATCCTAACATCCAATCATCCATCTACTCAAACATCAAACACAGGCATCCATTTTCCTTACAAGATTTCTAATGATGTATGAACATATGCAAGAAGTGTGTGTATATGTTCCTTATCTAATGCGAAATCAGGCGGTCTACTGCTTCAGTTGACCTCCTTAATGTAAATCATGATAGTGCCATGTGTCCATTATGTATGCGAAAGAATCCTATTGATACACATTATTTCTTCATGTGTGCGCAACCATTCATCAAAATGCAGCATCCATGTGATAACACAACCATTATACATCCATTATTTAAATATGCACACACATTTATATGCAATATGAAGGTGATTGAGCCAATCTAGTGCCTAAGGTGTGTGTACATGCATCCATGAGCAACCACTTGCATCCATTTGCATCCATCAAACATAACATGTCTCAAACACATGTTTGCAACCATTAGGTTCCTCCTAACTAAAGATCGAAGATGTCATCACAAAGATAATACTAAAAGATAGGACAAGTATCAACAAAGCGGTAGAAAAATGAGAAAATAAAACATACCCTAAAAAAGGAAATGGTACAACGTACGCATCTTATCTTCCGTCTCCCAAGTCGCGTCTCTTTGTTTATCTCCCCATTGTACTTTGACCAACTTAACCTCTTTGTTGTGTAGCCTTTATACCTCCTATCCAAGGATGCATGTAGGAGCTCGTCTAATCGTGGCTTTTTACTCTACTTCCACTTCTCTAAGCATGTTCGGCTCCACTACTTCCATGGTATCTTGTAGCACTTCTGCAAATGCAATACGTGAAAACATGCCATGAACATAACTAAGCTAGTTGCCTCTTCTCATGTCCTTCCAAAATCTAGGATACATAACCTCAAAAGATCTTCAAGGATTTTGTTCACCCCTTTCCATCCGTTCACCCGTCTGTGGGTGATAAGCGATACTCGTACTTGCCACCTTTTGCATATCACCTTCTCCTCTTGCACCGAAAACTGCTCCAAGCCCTGTCTCGCAAGCACCGGTATACACCGTGAATGGCTTACTTCCATCTGGCAAAACTAAAACTGGAGCGGTCGTCAAAAACCTCTTCATACGTTGGAAAGCATCGTCATAGTCAACATACCAAGCAAAAATCAAGTTCTTCTTCATTAACCGAGTAAGTGGGGCTGATATCTTCACGAAGTCCTTAATGAGATTCCTATAATAACCAGCCAGCCCTAAAAAGCTTCTTACTTCTATTGCGTTCTTAGGAATCTTCCATTCTTGGGTTGCCACCACCTTTGCGGGATCCACAGCTATCCCTTCCTTAGAGACCACGTGTCCTAAGAACCTTATCTCAAGCAATTCTTTCACTTGCTTACTGAGTTCTCTTCTCTCTCTCGGAGCCACGTGGCGCACTGGTAATGCAACTGGCTTTGCATTATCTACTAGATATACTCGAAAGTCTATCTCACGCCTCGAGGGTAAACCTCGAACTTCGTCGAAGACATCACTATATTGACGGACCACACGAACAGATTTCAAATCATCATTGGATGCGTCAAGGGATTCTAGGTAGCTAAGCATTATCGGACCTCTAGGGTCACAAGAAATATCAAGGGTTTTTCCACAATGAGTCAACAATCTAACTACCCTTCTTTCATAATCTAGGATGGCATCGTATCTAGTTAGCCAATCCATATCTAGAATCAAGCCGTAGCCCATGAAGCCAAGAACAAAGGCGTCGCATTCAAACCCAACGCCCAAGATAGACACTCTCAAATCCCGACAAATAATACAAAGATGAGCCGAACCACCAATAGGATTTGAGACTACTATGGGATCCGTAATTAGACTTGTATTTAGGTGCAATGTTTCAACTAACGAAGCAGAGACAAACGAGTGTGAAGCTCCAGAGTCAAACAAAGTACGAACAGGATGATCAAACAGAAAAACTAAACTTTCAATGGAAATGTTTCGACCTCTCTCCTGTCCTGGTGCCATGAGAGCCTGAATCTGCCTTCTCGCCTGCCCTGGTGCCATGAGAGCCTGAAGCTGCCCTCCAGAAGTTCTTTGGCCCTTTGCTTCTTTGGACGATCCTAAAAAGATGTCCTATTTCCCCGCAACGATAACAACTAGGTTTCTCTTTCTTTCTAACATCTTTATTTAAGTAGTCAAGTATTTCACAAGTGTGGCCCTTCCTTTTCTCTTTGCCCCTTGTTATCCTTATCTCCTTTCTTTGGATCTACTTTATCGTGTGTCCTTTAGATGTCTCTCCTACACATTCTCTGTTCGTGACCTCCTACCAAATGAGGCTTCGTTCTTCATTAACCAAGCTGCTAATTGAACCTTCTTCCCACCGTTTACCTTAAAGGTACCGACAAGTCCCCCACTTCCTTCTAGCTTTGACAGACGTCCTAGTCCCATGAAGTGGTTTTCCGCCTATCGTACAGAAGTTCTTACACATCTTATAAAAAGCGTCTATACGTGGAGGAAGAAATTCAAAAAAAATAGGAAAGAGGAAAAATCCAAAACGGAGAATCGAAGGAAAGATATATGGCTCTTGGGGGTTATGTTTTTCAGAATAAACCTTTCTCTTGAAAATACTTTCCTTAAAACATACTTTTGAAAGTATTTCTTTTAAAAAAATGCTTTTTGAAAAATTGCTTTTCAAAATTCATATCTAGTCTGGCAACCTTTAGCTCTGATACCACGTGTAACACCCCACGTCCATTAATGTCACTCACAAAGGGAATGCATTAACTTTCATGGAGCGTATTTATTGTATAGAACAGAAAATAACAAGACAGATATAAATAATGGTATTTGAAAATTTTAAAACAAATTTTATTGTAGCGGAGAAATAGTTTGATTACAACAACTTCATAAACCAAGTTCACTTAATATCCTTCTTGATAAATTGTTTCAGAGTACATAAAATAAAAAGCATAAACCCCAACACAAGTAGCCATAAAAGAGATGAGCTGAACTTTACTTTTAGAAATCCAAGCACTTCCAAAAGAGAGAGAAAGAGATCCAAGATCAAGCTCCACTAGTACTAGTCCTACCCTGAGAACCTAGGGGGAAAAGGAAGAAAAGAGGCGAAAACAAGGGGGGTCAGACATAAAGTATGGCAAATATAATAACTTTAACAATATAATTATTAAAGTAACAAGGATAAGGCATAAACTGGTAAGATAAGATATGACCATGAAACAAGTGGGCATGACAAAGCAAATAAGAGGAATATTCTGGCGTTAATCTCATTCCTAATCACTATAGAATAATTACTACACTACACCAATGCTAATTACACCGCACCATTACTGGTCACCCTAAAAGTTGATCCCTCCCACCAAACAAAATAATATTAATGGTAATCTCGTGTACTCCTAGTTTTCTTCATAAGTGCCATCTGCCCCTTTCTCCGCTAGTCGTACCCCCTACCCTCCCCATTCTAATTACAATGTTTATTCATAATACGGTAGTTATAATCCTAGATGTCTTCATAGGTGTCGTCTGCTCCTATCTCCGCTAGTCGTACCCACTACCTCCCCCATTCGATCGGCTCCCTAACTCGTAGATACCCGTGCTGGTCCCACACTGGGGTGTATCACTCCCCAAAGTGGCAACCCGATACCACTAAAGATGCAAGGCTTATACTACACGATGCAACAACGTCTTACCTACCAGCCCGGGCCCACACATGCACATGATCCCGTTGGACTTGCGTTGCCAGCGCTAACCCGTTTTGACCTCTTACAATCAAATCCAGTAAGCGAGTTCCATCCTCGACTTGGGTCGAGCTCACAAAGATACTAAATGGGTTACTAGTTTGAAAAGGGTTCCGACACAAGCTTTCAACCTAGGCTTGGTCCCCACTAAGATTCCCTACTTGACCCCTTCTTATTCATGCGTTCTAACATGTTTTCAACTTGGTTAAGTGTTTATAATTATATCCCACATGTCCCCCATGTTATCCACTTAACAATTCAACATGTGTTATTGGTTAAGCTTGTCTTTACCCTACCCGCTTATCAGATCGATATATTATTGGTTATGCTGGTCTTAACCCCATCCACTTATATCTTATTGGTTAAGTTGGTCTTAACCTTATCTGCTTATCCGATCAATACATTATTATTGGTTAAGTTTGTCTTAACCCTATCCAGTTATCAGATTAATATATATATATATATATATATATATTATTGGTTAAGCTGGGCTTAACCCTTCCCACTTATCAAATTATTGGTTAAGCTGGTCATAACCCTACCACTTATCAAATTATTGGTTAAGCTGGTCTTAACCCTACCCACTTATCAAATTATTGGTTAAGCTGGTCTTAACCCTATCCACTTATCAAATTATGGGTTAAGCTGGTCTTAACCCTTCCCACTTACCATGTTTTACTTAGTTTATGATTAAGTACATCTTAGTTCACATATAAATTGGTTAAGGGAATAACTCCCTAAGTACCAACCCCAAAGTCCGAAATCAACATCAGATTGTTACTCAGAGAATCACTCACTCAACCAAACTTCTGTTTGTCATTCATATTTGTCTTTAATCAGCATTAATTGATTATTAAAGCACCTAATCGTATTTCACATGCCACTCAAGGCACCCACTTAATTTCACATGCCACCCAAGGCACCCACTTAACCCCCCATGTCCCACAACATGTTTATGTGGTTAAGTGCTACTTAATTCATTAGGACCGTAACCTTGTAAAGACCTCCCATATTAGACAGGCGTTTGCGGTTGCTGGATTTGCCGGGCGGGTCCGGGTAGTCTTATAGCACAAACGAGCCTATCCTCGTCTCTTTACAACTAGTATGCATTCAATTCGTGCCTTTGACCTCTCACATTAGATTGGCATTTGTGGCTGCTGGATTTGCCAGGCGGGTCCGGGCAGTCTTACACCACAAAAGAGTCTAACCTCGTGTCTTAGGCGGTTTATTATTACACATCTTTTTTTAACCCCAAATTGGATTAATATCCCTATTCAAATTTGTCAATAAATTCCAAATTTATTTATGTCCATAATTGTCTCTTAAAATTATGTCCATAAATACCAATTATGCCAATTATTTTTTCAAATTAATTATATGCCTTTTTAAGGCCATTTTTAGCAATTTACAATTTTATGTATATTCAATATTATCCCATCGTCCCCACGCTATTCGTACATTTTCATATGACATATGTTAGACTCGCAAATAGTCTAACTCATAAAAAGAGAAACAACATCACATAACACATAAAATAGATCTAAGGATCATGTCATAAGATTACATAGCCAATAACTTGCATATGAATTTCATTCAAACTAGCATATGATACAAAACTAGCATAGGTGATGGGCATAAACTTGCACAACTTATGTACTGCTATAGATCCAAACATAAAAGTATGAACATGCATTTTGATCTAAACATAAAGATGTGAACTTGCATAGGGATCTAAACATAAAGATGTAATCTTGCATATAGATCTAAACATAAAAAATAATCTTGCATATGGATCTAAACATATAGATTAATGTCACATAAACTAGCATATGCATACACATGTTTCACATATATTTTAACAACCTAAACTTGCATAAGATTCATATAGGAATATATAATCCAATCACCACAAACTTGCATAAGATATATGATTCAACTTGCATAGGATTCACATAAGAACTAACATATGATCCAATTTGCATAAAATTCACATAAGAACTAACATATGATCCGACTTGCATAAAATTCACATAAGAACTAACATATGATCCGACTTGCATAAAATTCACATAAGAACTAACATATGATTCAACACCACAAACATACATATAATTTACATCACATGATTCAAAATCATACTTGCATAAAATTCACATAAGAACTAACATATGATTCAACACCACAAACATACATATAATTTACATCACATGATTCAAAATCATATTCTTATGATCCCAATTATATCTTATCATAATTAAATTAACGAATTATCTTGTGAAAGCTATCATACTCACAATAAAAAAGAATAGTCTTGTCTTTCTGGAATTTGTATTCTAAAATTGAATTGCTCGCCCTTGATGTAGACTTAGTTGTTATTTTAGATTTGATTTGATTCAAGCCTCTATCTTGCTTTAGGGTTGAAAGTGTATGGCGGCTACTCTAGGTTCTCCATTGATGGCATGGCGGCTCTTGGTATGAATTTGTGCGATTAGGGTTAGGGGTTTAGGGTGTTTTTAAAGAAGATTAATTAATTAAGAGCCGTTGGATTATCCTAGGAATAATCAGAACCATTCAGATAGCCACCTAACCCTAGTGACTCAGCAATGACTCACTGTTCGGATCAGAACGCTGCAGAAATCTGTGCAGGCTCTCAGCCCGACCTGGGCGCACTTGGAAGGTGCGCCAGTGCAACTTTGTACTAGCACACTTCACAAGTGCGTCAGTGCATTCCTGATCCATTTTCGGTTTTTCCGCCTAACTTCGTTCGTCCATTTCTCCTTCATATGTTGTCCGTTTTATGCAAACTTGGACTCTATCTAAAGCAGAATTTCGAGACGAATGCAATGGCGCAACCCATTTCCCTTAATTCCCACATTTGAAATTAAGTATTTTTTAATTTTTTAACTTTAATATTTAAGATTAAGGGGTGTTACACTAAAATATCTTTTAAACAATGATAATAATATAAATCTAACGGTCAGATTTTGAAATTTTTTTAATTCAAATTTGAATAAAAATAATGTTGGTGCAACTAAATGACCTGAAATGTTATTTAATTTAAAGGGCCTATTTTTAAATGATTAAAAATAGGAAAATTTTATGTTAAATCATAATAAATGATTTGAAAAGATTTTGGATGAAATATTCCAAGTTTACGAAGAAAAGACATTTTTATCTGAATAAGTTTTTAATCATCTTGAGTAAAAAATTGAAAAGAATTGAAATGGTTTTAATATATCCAGAATTTTCCAACATATGAATTGGAAAGGATTTGGACGGAAATTATCTTCAAATATTTCGTTATTGGATTCCGTGATTATATGAATATTGTTGAGGAATTTGGAAGATATAGATATCGTTATTCCAAATACGATATCGATTGGTTTCAGAATTTGATATTGAATATAAGTTGATTAGATTTCTATTCAGAGCCTTGTATTTAATATCAAATTGGTTTTGGGTTTTTCGTGAATGGTGGCTTCAATAACACTATTCTTAAACCTAGTTGAGAAAGTAATAAATCTTTTAATTAAGACTAATGAAGTTTTCCAGATAATAAACATAATTGGAATCAAATAGAAGTTGATTTAGGGTTCATTATGAATGATGTTTAAATAACATTAGTTCCTAAATCTAGTTAACAATTAAGTTATGATTTGGAATTTATAAACCTTTTAAATAAATTTAATGGAATTTTCCAAAGTGAATTTTTTTTTCAATTTAATAGACAAAATTGGAATTCGATTTAATATTAACCGAGATGAGCTTATGTGAAGGAAGACCGCTACTATTTATGGAATATAAAAGTATTTGTGGTTATTCCACTTATAGTACTAGTCTGGTACGGAAATTTATATCGATTACGATTGATCTGGTTTCCGTTAAGGTTCCATTTGCATGGAAGATGATTCCGGGTTTATCGTGAGCAATGTTTTAAATGACATTTGTCCTTTAACCCAGTTAAGGACAAGATTAATTTCCTAAAGTTGAATAATCATTAGGTAATGATTTTTGAGATTAAAACTAAGTTGGAGTTTTAATTAATTTTTTATTAGATTGAAATTTAAAGTGGTAATTAAATTTATCGAATTTGAGAAGCGTTCGAGATGGCGTACCATCAGTTTTACTCCATGCGATAGTTAAATATTTAATTAGATTTGGAGCGATAAATGGTAATAAAATTTACTAATAGCATAATGGGTGTTAATTATGGAGTACCACAGTTTTGCTCCAAGGGGTGAATAGGTTGGGATTGGGATAATGAAATGAATGATTACTTCAGTAAGGCTCGATAATCCCGATCGGTTTTATAAACCTTAATTTGGTTTAAGTTTGTAAAGGGATATTATAAGATATTTTGACATGATTTCCAAGGAATGGATTAAACAATAAGTTTAAGTGAGATAAACTTTGATAAGATTAATGGGAACCTTTCCCATTATAAAGAATACTCTAGATTGGAATGAGGCGTATGATGTGTTTATTTCTCACATGATTCAAAGATACGCGAGTTATTCGAAAAGAATGAGTTTAACCCATTTTGAGTAACTGATATAACGATCAAAAGTCGAAGATTTGAAGATGGTGGTTGAAGACCGTTGCTCTTCACACCATTTGGATTATTGCTGATGTCTTGCTTGGGAGGTACACCCAAGACGGGGTAATAAGTGGTGGTCGTCCAGACGTACTTGGAGATCGATCGGATATGTGAGGGCCACTCTCCTGTATTGGACAGACAGGATAAGGAGTAAGGTGCCTCCAGTTTCGTTCAGACCCAAAAAAGACTTGTAAATGGATTGTATGCCTGATATTGTACTACATGCTTTATTCATTGATCTCTACTAAATGTATATCTATTTGGTGGCCGAGAGTTATTATCATAGCTTAACACCCTTCTCCGAGATGTACGAATTTAGAGGTTATATATTAGTAGTCATCAATGGTGTGTTATGGATTGACAATGTGGCAAGCTGAGATGCATGGATAAAAGCTTTTGTTGAAAAGCAGAGCTTTGTGGATGATGATCAAAGCAAGGCTTTAATATAGCCTAGCTTTGTCTATAACGTTAATACGTGAGCTTCCCACCCCAGTATGAATCAAAAACAGGATGAAGGACAATAGAGAAATGCACATACATTGCCTTTTAGCTAGAAGTGATGTCATGGTATGAAGCCCAAACATTTTATTTATGTATATGTTTGATGACGGAAAGCGAGTGTTGACGGCAAGAAATGCCATAAACACCAAAGATTCCAATTACTAGGAATAGTTGATTAGGTCGTATAGACAAGAGCATGAAAAAGGTAAATGACACAAGAGATTTATAGTGGTTCGGCCTCGTGAGGGGCCTACGTCCACTTTAAAGCGTTGTTGGAATTTTATTGATCACAAAGGATTACAAGGTTTAGCCCATCACATAACACCTCATTACATTTTCTTGTAGGCTAGGTGATGTCATCATTATCATATATTATGTCGTAATTGGCATATATTTAGGAATACTGGAAAAAGACACTTTTGACCTTCTTCCCTAAAGAGAAGATGCCATTAATGGAGCTCTCATGAAGTCCCAAGGTCTCAAAAATCCTCCCCCTTGAAGTGTGAGGCCATGGGGTATTTATTGAACAAGGATTAGGTAGGAGTAGGTGGGAGTAGGTAGGAGTAGGTAGAAGTAAGTCAGAGTAGGTGATGGACCCCCACGGCCAGTAATTCACACCCGGTCTGCATGCATGCCAGAAATTCGCACCTCCCTCCCTGCGGTGTGAAATTCACGCCTTAGGGTGGTGCGAATTTTTAGCCTGTAGGGGTGCGAAATTTGCACCCCTAGGTGCGAATCTCGCACCCCTGCAGGTTGCGAATTTCGCACCCAGCAGAGTGTGAATTTCGCACCTGGTGGGGCGCGAATTATGCACCCGGCTGGGTGCGAATTTCACACCTGGCTAGGTGCGAATTTCGCACCCCTTAGGGATACGAAATTCGCACCGTGGGGGTGCGAAGGTCGGGTTATGCGGGTGCGAAGACCTCGAGCACAAGTGCTTTGGTGGTACATGGTTCGAATTACGAGGTCTTCCAATGACGCAATCCCTCTTTAACCTGTTTCCCTTACTTCTAACTATCTTCCTGATCCTACCTCCATGCGATGGTCTAAGTTGAGCATGTCCTGTGTACTTTTGGGAACCAAACCAAAAGGCCAGTTAACATTTGCCCCCCAAAGTGTGTCTTGTCTTGTCATGATGTGCTTTGCATTGGTTGAGATAGTAGTCGGGTTGTCGACTTATCCTGTTAAAGAAGAAAAAAATGTTAGTTTTGGTGTTTTCTTGTCGCAGACTTGCGAGCGAGCTGGCGTGGCAACGTGCTCACGTCGCTGAGTGTTCGCAATGCATGGCCTTCGCGTGTTTGCGATGATCGGCATGTGCATGGAATACGTGTACGTGTGTTCATGGGGCGATGCTATGAATGTGGAGTTACGAGAATTTTTCACTCCCTCCCCCCTTTTTTTCAACGTTCGAACCTCTGAATAATAGAGGTTCGGAATTTCAAACCCAGGGTTTGAAATCTCATGCCCTGTAAACTCGAAATTCCAAGCCCTGGGGACTTGAGATTTCGAACCCCTAGGGGTTCGAAATTTCAAGGCCATTGGGTTTGAAATTTTGAACATGCAGGTTCGAAATCTAGGGAAGACGAAGGGACTTTTCCCTTTATCTATAAATAGGCCCCCTCCTCATTTCCTAACTTCTATTATTTTCTTCCTTGGCCGCCCTTGTTGTGAAGCTTCAGAACTCAACACTTTTAACTGAACCTGGGTAATGAACGGGTCGAAGGAGAGAGGGAGAAGGGAGGTTGGAGGGTCAAGATCTAAAGGAGCCTCGATGAAACGACCCTCTCAGAGACTCGAGCTCTCGAACCCCTAGGGGGTTCGGAATTTCGAACCAAGAGGTTCGACATTTATAACCATGGAAGGGCTCGAATATCCAAACCTCCAGGTTCGACTTTTGAACTCCGGGCTTTGAATTTTCGAAACCTGATGGGGTTCGGTTATCCGAGACTCCGAAGTTTGATTTTCGAACCATAGGGTTCGAATTTTCGAACCCTGATGGGTTCGAATTTCCGAACCCTGATGGTGTTCGAATTTCCAAACCCTAGGAGGTTCGAATTTTCAAACCCCGAAAGAGGCTCGAGTTCTCGAATCCCCGGGTGGCTTGGTCTCTTTGCTAGGTCCTTTATGCATGGTTCCATCGTGCCACCCTTTGGTGGGGTGTTGCTTCACTTTTGCAGAAATTCGTCCCCTGACTCCTCGTCCTTAGTTTTGCATACCGATTATTTACTCTTACGGTTGCGCGTAGTGCACATGCAATTAACTGTGCGGATAAAGAGTTGGACCTTTCACATATGATAGTGCTTATGCTTGAACTGTAAATGAACTGTTGGCCTATTTAATTTTTTTCTGTACATCTTGACGTTACATGACACCACACGCACTTGTTAGTTTTCACTGTCATGAGGGGTATAGGTTATTCACTTGGGATGTCTAATACTAGTTTATTAAAGTACAACTAGCGATGCTAACAAGATCAAAGACTGGGAAGACCTTAGAAGCTGAGGCTTCCCCCCCGTCGTCACACACATCTGACTCTACCAACAACAGTAACTTGAGTGGCAGCAAGCTTGAGACTACAGAAGGATCCATTTCTTCTCGATCGGCTAGTTCGCCCGAAGTATCTGATCATGGGGAACAAATTGAAAAGCTATATTCTCCGGTCATACGTAAGGAGATAGAGAATGTGGACATTATGGGTGGAGATGCATCGACATCTCTGGTAGCTCCGGATATGTTGCCTGACACTGTTATCTTGGAGAATCCAGCAGACTTAGTACCGTCGTGCCTGGACACTACAACGGTTACAAAAATGGTGCAGTGGTTCAATATTCCAGTGGGTGATGCCCACGCATGGGGTGAGGGTGCAAGAGCTCACGCACCGCCCGAGGGCTTGACCGCTTGGAATAGGCAGGACTGTATTGCGAGTTGCGTGCCCCCAGCCAATGATTTTATTCGGGACATGCTTTTCTACTTTCACCTCACCCCTTCGCAACTACATCTGAAGGCTTACTCCTCACTTTTGTGCACGCACGTCCTATACCGAGAATACTAGCACATGGAACCCACCGGGGAGGACATCTGGTATTTTTTCAGCTTGAAGAGAATGTCCAATAGAACGCCTTCCCAATGGTCCCTGGAAGCATCAGCTACCATCAAATTCTTCATTGGGTCGTGGCCCTGGCCGTCGGTGTTCAAACAAGACCGGTTTTTTGTGCGCTGCCCCCCTGGATTTGCAAGGAGGTGGATTGAAGAGAGTAAGTATTTTCGAACCCCGTTCCTTGTTAAAAAGTTCCTGGAGCATGTGTCTCATTATTTATGATCATGGCAGGGAACCCAGAGGCACCTACTGGTGAGGAGTACCAGCAACGTCTTAACGCTCTGCGGGTGATCCCCGAAGAGTTTCGCAAAATGGATACTATGACAAGCCAAGAGCTTCCTCGCCGAGCTGGGCTGCTCTTGGATGATCGGGCTACAATTAGGCCCGCAGTGGCCAGCGATGTGCCAGAGGCGGTCGTGGTGAAAAGCCCTATGAATCCTAATCAGAAAAGGAAGTTACCCGCTGCGGTGCCCAAGCCAAAAAAGGTTGTAAAGTTTCAGGGAGATGTTGGTGATGATGGGGCTCATGGCAAGGAGGCCGCACCAGGGGACAAGGGATCGATGAGTGTTCCCATCCCGCCTCTTGCATGAGGGGGGAGGCAGTGTCTATTAGGCCATCGTCTCCAGTGGTCGCTCCAGAAGCCATGGCCCTACTTTAAGGTGAGCTCTAGTTTGATGGCTTAAATAAACTTGACTTGGACGTATCCCTGTGGCCGACTCCTGCTGGCATGGATGACTTAACTCTTGCCGCGAGGGAGTTAACTCCTTCGAGTGGAGCACAATCTGGTTTGTAGAGAGAACACTTTGGGCATACATTCATAATCATTGCATAGCATGGCGATTCTTTTGAGTGCATGATTTGACCAGACTTATTTCTTTCTCTTATCAGGTGACATGGGTAGATGACAAGGAGGATGAAGTCACGGGCCTGGAGACCAGCGACAGCCTCAGGGTGTTTTTCTCAGCGCCTTTAGTAGAGGGGCTAGTTTGTATGGTAAGGCCCCGCCTTCACAAGATTGTAGTAGCGAGAGATGTCAACCTGATAAAACTTAGTTGCCTTCGTCTCCTCCTCCCCCTCCCCCAATCTGAGTGTTTATGGGAGATTCCCCTCTTGACTTAGGGGGCTCGAGGCATGTGCCATCAACAACCCTTTCTCGTACCGTTCCCAAGGCTTCTTTTCAACCAAATAAGGGAAAGGAGCCATCGCTTGCTTGGCCAAGGTCGGATGAGGCGGCTATGATAGAGATGGGAGATCTGATAGAGGCTCAGGTTTCGGCACTTTCGATTGAGGAACGGAAAGCATTCTTGAAATATTACTTCCCACGCCATTACTTTGATGAGCTGAAGTTTATTCCCAATCTCCGCCCCATCTAGGGAGTATAGGGAAATATGGATGCACATGAAGGTTGCGTATCACCAGGCTAATGAACTCACTAAGTATTCTCTTCATCTCTCGGAGTTGATCAATAAGAAGAACATGAAGATGCTTAACCAACAGCTGACTATTGATTTCGAGAAGACCACCATTGCCACTTTAGAAAAAGAGATAGGTAAGTTTACCTGCCAGTATCTTGGAAATTTCCATTACCCATTCCTGTATCTTTGAATGCTAATTCTTAGATCTCATTGTTTTCAGCTGAGATGAAACAGTGGTATGAGACACTCAAGAAGGAGGCTAATCACTCCCATGCTGTTTACACGGAAACTATAGCCGACCTAACTACCCAGAACACGGCCGTAAAGAAGGACAAGGCTGAGATGGATAAAATCTGCATCGAGTTGGAAAAGGAGAACGCAATGGTCGCCCAGTTCCAAGATGACAACAACACCATGAGGGCAGAGAATTACAGCCTGAAGAGGCAGCTTGAGGAGGTGAAGAAATCCAAGGAGGCCACGGAGGCTAGTAACCGGGATGTATTCGAAATGATGGATGGACTGAGAGCGGCTCATTTGAGAGAGGTGTAGGAGCTGAATGAGGAGCTTACAAATACCGAGGTCCGACTGAAATTGTCTGTGGAGGAAGACATCCAAAACATGTTTGTCAAAGTTCTGAGATTCCACGGACTCTCGTGGGTTGATGATTATCTCAGGGAACTAGCTCAAACTTGGAAGAGGTTGGTTTGGTATGAGGCCCAATTGCGCCGAATGGGTGTTGGGTCCTTGGACAAACGACAACTTAGAATTGATCTTTAAACTATTGAGGAGCACGAGAAGCCAGAGTAGGGTAAGAGGTTGTTTCTTGAGGATGCCGAGCGAGAGAGACTGGAGAGGTTCACTACTGGGAAAGGGAAAGCAACCATGACTGAGAGCGTCAGGGTAACGGAGACATTTACAGAGGCAAGCTCCTATTGGCCATTAGTCTTTGAATTAGTGATGGTGAGCAGTCCCGCAGCCTTGATTTGGACTTCGACTGAGTATGACCCGAATCACCCCAAGCTTGGAGAGGTCGGATTCACATTGCCTACGGCACCGGGTGCCACTTCTATTCTTTCCATGCCATCCCTGATTAGAGATAAATTCCCTTTATAACGCATCCTAGAGGATAATGTGATTACCGAATGCGTAGACTAAAAGGTTGTGTTTTTACCATGCAGCCCTTCCTGAACCGACCATGGTATCGGGCCCTGCACCCGTGGTCCCACAAGTGAGAGAGTCTGGGCAAAAGCCAACGGAAGCGCAGTCTGGAGGACGAGGGGATCTGCTTGACACCTTCTTGGATACATGGATAACCTCCAGTCTTTATGAGGGTCTGATGGATGAAGGGGTGACGACTGATGGACAAAAATTTCATGCTAGAGTTCCGGTGGAGGCCGACGTAACTTTGATTTCGGCTATTGTTTTAGCTCAGAAATCCAAGATGGTGTTTAAGATCAAAGAAGTGGAGGATAAGCGAGAGCACGATGAGGCTGCCAAGAAGGAGGTCCTAATGAAGACCAGGCAGGATGCTAGGGCGAGGGCCGCCGATATAGTCGCGAAGAAAAGAGCTGATGAGGAGGCTGAGAAGAAGAGGGCTAATGATGAGGCCCAGAAGAAGAGGAAAGATGAGGAAGCACAACAAAGGATTACTGAGTCCCTCGAGAAAGCCAAAGCCGGTGACGTCACGCCACATAGGTGCCAATAGCTCGCTGCGCAGAGGGCTGCTAAACGACTAAGGAGAAAGCAGAGCGGGAAGGCAAGGTGGTCCCGAAGACGAGTGACGTTGTGGTCAGCCTCACTACTGGGGGTACCCCCAAGCCCACGCTGCATTCCACCCTCATTGATATTACCGGGGTCTCTAGTGGAGATGGGACGGGCGAGTGACGTCTCTCGGCTTCTCATGAATCGACTACTTCTCGTAGGTGCCGGGATGGAAAGAGTGGGTCTGGTAAGAAGTTACTCGGTGCCAAGGATGAACCGTCGAGCGCTGAATCTACAAAAAAGAACAAGCACAAGCATAAGAGGAAGAAACATAATTAGTGTTAGCAACCTTAGTAGGAGTTACCGTTTATTTGGGGAGTGTAGGCCGGTAGTTTACGCGAGTACGGCTCTTGATTTTTGTTTTTTAAGACATGGTGTGGTTCTCATGTAAACCCTGTCGTTAGAAATAAAGTTGTTTAGACATGTAGTATGTTCTAGCATGTGTGTGTTGTAATTGAAATATGAATTAGTAAACATTGCAATTTGTGTTAAGTGTTTGGGTGTTCCTCTTATATTTTCGGGCATCTCGTACTTGCATACGCATACTTATCGTTACACCTAACAAGAAAGCGATTATGTGTCGCGCTCTGGGTTGGTTATTCCAGAGGGGCGTGATTGTGTACCGCGCTCTGGGTCATTATTCTTGAGGGGTGTGATAAAGCGCAGGCTTCTAGTAAGTTTCACCCAGCTTAGGAAACCCATAGTTTGTGAAGCCAAGCCAAGCGCCTACTGTGTTTTGGTTCCCCGGGGTTAATCCCAAGTGTAGCGAAGGCGTATGACGTCGCATAATGCAGTCCGTCCTGTGTATGGCTCACCCGTCATTCATCGGGTTGAGGCAAGCTGTAGGCGCCATTTATTCACTTGAGAAATGAAGCCTGGATCATCAGCCCGTAGGGTCTAATCGTGGCCAAGGGCTATCCCTCAGCCTTGAGAGCTTCGGGGAAGAAACGGTATAAGGGTCGGTCTCGGTGCTGCATCAAGATTCGACCGGTGCTCGTAGCCGAGGGAGGGATGTACATCGCTCCTGTCTGGCTATTGGGTGGCCCAAGTCGCATGGGACTTGGGCAACGAACGATTTGTCCTCAGTCTCGACACGGTGCCAAGATTCGAGTTTGCGGTTATTTATACTTGGTCGCGCCGCAGGCCGACAACTCGAGTGGCGTTTTCGGATCTCGTTCTTGGGGTGCCGGGCATAGCCATAGTACTTTATGTCCCGAGGCTGGCTCGAGATTCGGACGGCGGTACCGACTCCATGCCCGACTGTCGATACGACAACCGACTGTTTGAACGTAAGCTAGCTGTCAAGATTAATCAAATGCGTCATGTTCGAAGTAAACACAGTTAGGAAGAGATGGGAAGTTGAACATTATTTCCACTAATAACTTTGACAGTAACAACCCTTGCAATGCCTTTAGTTGTTAGAAAACAAAATATTGTTGGAAAGCGTAAATAGCTGTGTACCAAGTCATGTAAAGTAGCGACGAAGATGTTCACTGTTCCTTGCCCTTAGGAGTTTAGCTCCGTCCACGGTTGCGAGTTTGAAAGATCCATTGCTGACCTTTCACTATATGAAGTACGGACCTTCCCAACGAGGGGCGAGGCCCCCGTCAGTGGAGAGAAAACCCGTTTCAAGACGAGGTTGCCCAAGTTGAGGTCCTTATGACGAACCCTGGAATTAAAGTATCGAGTGACTCGTTGCTGTTGGGCAGCAGCTTGGAGATCAGTTTCGTTCCTTTTCTCTTCCATCAAGTCAAGTGACCCCAAAAGTAAATCTTGGTTTGTATTTGGATCGAAATAGGTGACTTGATGGGATGGAAGCTTGAGTTCAATAGGAATGACGACTCCTGATCCGTAGGCCAGGGCGAAGGGAGTATATCCAGTTGCATTCTTGTGGGTGGTTCGGTATGCCTATAGGGCTAGAGGAAGTTAATCTGCCCACACCCTTTTCCAGGCGCTTCTTGATGACGAACTTAATGACTTTGCTGACAGCTTCGACCTGCCAATTGGCTTGAGGATGAGCTACTGCCGAGAATCTCTTTTCGATGCTGTGCTGCTGGCAGAAAGCTTTGAATTCAGCGCTCTCGAATTGAGTACCTTTGTCAGTGATGATGGCTTAAGGGACCCTATATCGAGTAACGATGTTGCGTACAACGAAGTTGATCTTCTTCTCGGTGGTGATTATGGCGAGAGCTTCGGCCTCTGCCCATTTGGTGAAATAATCAACTGCGACGATGGTATATCGTACCCCGTCTCTGGCCATTGGAAGATTTCCAATGATGTCGATTCCCCACATGGCGAAAGGCCATGGGCTAACCAATTGTGTTAGTTCTGTAGGTGGGGCTCTTGGAATCTTCGAGAAGCGTTGGCATTTGTCGCATTTGCTAACATAGTCTATGGTATCTTGATCGAGTGTGGGCCAGTAATAACCATGTCTAAGTATTTTCCTGGACAGGGTTTTCCCGTCGGTATGGTCGTCACACTCCCCTTCATGTACATCGGTTAAGACTTTGACGACATCATGATGGGCTATACCTCTGAGCAGTGGGATGGAGAAACCTCTATGGTGGAGCTCCCCAGGAATAAGAAGGTAGCGGGCCGATTGGCGGGTGAGCGCACGCCTTTCCTTGTAGCTTTCCAGAAGGGTCCCGTGTTGTAGGTAATTCTTGATTGACGTCATCCAAGACACAGACTTGGATTCAGTGTTCTTGATCACTTCAGCTTGATTCGGCTTAATGCTAGGAGAGTTGAGCACTTCGACGGGGCTGAATCCCAAGAGTTGTGGATCCTCGGAGCTTGCTAGCTTGGTTAGTGAAACTGCTCTCGGGGTATGTGAGTGATGACGAAGTGTTCAGGGTACGTAACTAATTCCTAAACCCTGGTTAATTATAAGGCGAGTCATTCCCCCTTAGCCTGATATTCCCCTTTTACTTGACGCATGATGAGTTGTGAATCAGAGAAGATTTGGACCGTTTTGAGCTTGAGCTCGATCGCAATTCTAAGTTTAGCAATTAAGGCCACATATTCCGCGTCGTTGTTGGAAGCGGGGAAGTTTAGTTTTAGCGCTTAGCATATTAGGCATTCTTCCGGGGTTATGAATACGTCTCCGGCCCTAGAGCATTTGTTGTTGGTGGACTCGTCCACGAATAGTTTCCACTGGATGTTGAGAGACTATGTGTTTTCTGCAAGAGTCTCCTCGAGAGCAGTGAATTCTACTATGAAGTCAGCGAGAGCTTGGCCGAGAATGGCTCGGCGGGGGATGAATGTTATGTTTAACTGGCTTAGCTCCATACTCCATTTTAATAGCCGTCCACACGCTTCAGGTCGCTGCAGGACCGGTCGTAGTGGCTGATCGGTGAAAACCTTTATAGGGTGAGGCTGGAAGTATGGTCGAAGCTTCCTAGAGGAGATTAGCAAATAGAATGCCAGCTTTTCCAACTTCGGGTAGTTCTTCTCTGCCCCTGTCAATTGTTTGCTTATGTAGTAGATGGGCCGTTAGATGCAGTCCTCGAGGCGTATTAATGCCGATCTGATTGCCCCTCAAGTGCCCTGGACCTCTCTGGTCCCAAGAAGTGGTGCTTCTGCTTGACTGGAATTGTTGTAGGATCGACACTTAGACAATGACAAGTGATTGCAGGGTCGATGCCTTTCATATTGGAATGAGTCCATACGAACATGTCTAGGTTTGCCTTCAAGAAATCCACAAGATCCTCTTTGATTGCTGGGTGAAGTTGCGATCCTATCTTTAGCACTCTAGATAGATCATCGGGGTTAACGGGAATATCTATTGTAGACTCGACCGGGGTAGCCCTCTCGTACTCGGGCTCTTCGTCCTTTCGATGGTCGAGGTCCTCGGGAAGGCGGCAGTGGCGCCTAAGACAAGGCGTAGACGGCGTTGATTGCTATAATGAAATTGGCTTGGCACAAGAAGCGTGGGTACTTCTTTTCCCTTATCCTTATTGCATGTGTTCTTCCGTTCTATTGCATAACACTATCTAGCGCTCATTTGGTCACCTCTGACAGTTCCGATCCCGTTTTCCATTGGGAATTTCATTAGGAGACCATGGCGACATGCAGACCTGGAACTCTATGGGAAATGGGCATCCAAGGATGGCATTGTAGGGGGATTCGGTGTCTATAACCACGAAAGTGAGGATTTGAACCCGGCTTCAGTCCCTGTCGCCTAGCTCCACTGGTAGATCAATCATTCCCACTGGGGAACTAGAGGCCCCATTGAAGCCATGGATGGAGGCGCGGCACGGCTTCAAGTCATTTGTTTCCAATTTCATCTTGTCATAAGTAGCTTTGAAAATGATGTTGACTGAGCTTTCGGAATCAATTAACACCTTCCGGACGGAAGCGACACCGATCTGAGCTGTGATAACTAGCGGTTCGGTGGTTGGGATTTCCACCCTAGCAGAATCTCTTTCTCGAAAAACAATGTCATCTCGCATGGTCTTTTGGAACTTAGCTGGGACGGATTCGTTGAGCGTGGAGAAAGTTTCATAAGTAGCATGATTTATTGAACTAACGTACTCTTGCATTTTTCGAAAGCTTTCATGTGTAGGATAAGGTTCGCCACATATGGTGTTAATTACGATCCCATGCCTTGGGTTAGAAGGACCTGGAGCTTCCTTGGCGGCTGCTTGAGGCCCTAGTGCCTAAGCCTTTGAATTTGCTTCGGGAGGGAAAGGTTCTTGGATGTACTTCTCAAGTCGCTTCTCGTGGATGAGCTTCTCAATTGCATCCTTGAGCTGGCGACACTCATTGGTATTGTGGTCGTACACGTCATGGTGGCGGTAGTACCTCTCAGTATTCTTCTCAAGGTCGGTTCGCGACTTCTTATATGGCAAAGTGTTGCAGTCTCTATGTAAATTGTTTCTAGGTCCTCATTTGACGGGGTGTATGTCTCGAAGGCTTAGTAAGAGCTGGACTTTCATGGCTCGATCGGGGCCTGATCATTGGTCCGACCACCTTGCCTACCATTATTTGGTCTCTGCCTATTGGGACCTTCCCCCTTATTTTGTTCAAAGGGTTCTCCTCCTTGTTTTCTTCTAAGGTTGTTATTTGCAGCGTCTGCCTGAGATCCATTGGGGCGCCTGGTGGCTGAGAGCCGGTTGCATCTCGCCTCTTCTTGGCACAAGTACTGATCCGCCTTCTCATAGATGGCGTCGAGGCTTTTTGGCTACTTCCGATCGATCCACCCCCCGAATTCGGAAGTAGGGAGGACACCTTTGGCCAACTGGAAGAGTATGGTGTAAGGGTCCGGATCCTCGACCTCGGCGAGGACAATGTTGAACCTAGAGAGGCAGCTTTTGAGTGACTCAGCGGGCCCTTTGTATAAGTTTGAAAGGGTGAGGGCATTCTTCAGAGTTGGTATGTGTATCCTGAATTGCTTGACCAACTGCGTCGCTAACTGGTCGAAGTTGTTAATTGAATCAAGTGAGAGGCGAGAGAACCATAACATGGCAGCTCTTGACAAGAAGACCGGGAAGCACTTGCATTTGACTGGATAGTTCCCCCGACTCGAGTCCATTTGCCATTCATACCGATTGAGGAAGATATAGGGTTAGTGGTGTCGTCGTAGAGCGGAATTTGCGGCATGCTAAAGCGTCGCGGCCATTCATCTTCGTTTACCCTTCTTGTAAAGGTGTTATGCCTAATTTGTGCTTCCCATAAATTGTGCACATTTCCTCGCATTTCCCTCATAATTCTTCGGACCATGTCGGGAAGGTAAGTTGGATGGGGGTCCGCTATTGGGAGCAATGGGTTTTGACGAGGTTCTGAAGTTTTGTTGTGAGGGCGTCTTCTATGATGGATGTCCGGATCGTCTTCCTCCATGTCCTCGACATCTATGATCGGGTCTTGATGTGGATGGCAGGGTGGAGCGGGGTGATGCAGATCCTGTTCTAGAGGAGCGCGGACCGTTGGAATAGCGGGTCCATCACCCCGATTATTGACCATCGGGTTGTGCCGAGGAAGAGGTTGGTTTGTAGGATCTGGTCCATCGTTGATGATCAAGCGAGAGTGGTCTTGGTACTGTGCCTCCTCGCTATATGTGATTGTAGTTCGATCCCCGTTGCCGTTCCCATTTCCTTTAGCATGGCCATGGCTGTTGCCGAGAGCGTGGGTGCGAGCGGCGACATTGTTGATGAGGCTAAACCTACTCCTTTGATGTGGGCCCCTTGAACCAGAAGAGGAAGTTTCCGATATAGTTGGTCGGGGTCGAGCATTGTTCTGAGTAAGTTGAAGTCGAGCGACGATACACTAATTTTCTTGAAGTTGCTGCATAAGGTCAGTGTTATTCCTTAATCCTTGGTTGAGCTCGACCGTGGTGTTGTAATATCTTTCACTGAGCACGTGAATTTGAGCTTGTGTGACGGGCGCTTCGGGATCCATAATAGGGGGGACGTTTTCATTAGTGTTCGGGATATCTGCCAGTTTAGGTTGTGGGGATGTACCGGCCTCGGCTATGGCTGAAGAGTCGACCGTTGCATTCTTCGGCTTCTTTACCATTGTAAGCGGACTTGACAGTAGGCTGAGCAAGGAACCTTAAGCATGTCGAAGTCGAGATGATTATGTGGGATAAAGACGAAAATCTCGAGTTCACTTTTCAGTGAAAGCACCAAATGTTAACGGCAAAAAATGTCTTAAACACCAAAGATTCCAATTACTAGGAATAATTGATTAAGTCGTATAGACAAGAGCATAAAAAAGGTAAATGACACAAGAGATTTATAGTGGTTTCGCTTCGTGAGGGGCCTATGTCCACTTTGAAGCGTTGTTGGAATTTTATTGATCACATAAGATTACAAGGTTGAGCCCATCACATGACACCTCATTACATTTGCTTGTAGGCTAGATGATGTCATCATTATCACATATGATGTCATAATTTGCATATATTAAGGAATATTGGAAAAAGACACTTTTGGCCCTCTTCTTCCTTAAAGAGGAGATTGCATTAATGGAGCACTCATGAAGTCTCAAGGTCTCAAAAATCCTCCCCCTTGAAGTGTGAGGCCATGGGGTGTTAATAGGACAAGGATTAGGTAGGAGTAGGTGGGAGTAGGTAGGAGTAGGCAGAAGTAAGTGGGAGTAGGTGAAAATGGACCCCCTTGCCCAGAAATTCGTACTCGATCTGCATGTATGCCAGAAATTTGCACCCCCCTCCCTGGGGTGCAAATTTCGCACCTCATGGTGTGCTAAGTTCGCGCCCTAGGGGGGTGCAAATTTTTATCTTGCAGGGGTATGAAATTCACACCCATCTGGATATGAATTTCGCACCTGGCGGAGCGCGAATTACGCACACTACTGGGTGCGAATTTCGCACCGGCTAGCTGCGGATTTGGCACCCTGTTGGCTGCGAATTTCGCATCACTTAGGAGTGCGAAATTCACACCATGGGGGACGCGAAGGTCGCGTTATGGGGGGTGTGAAGTCCTCGGGCACAAGTGCTTTAGTGGTTCGCGATTCGAGTTGCGAGGTCTTCCGACGTCGCGATCCCTCTTCAACATGTTTCCCTTACTTCTTACTATCTTCCTGATCCTGCCTCCATGCGATGGGCTGAGCCGAGCATGTCCTGTGTACTTTTGGGAACTGAACCAAAAAGCCAGTTAACAACGAGGTACCTTGTATTTGGCCGCACAAGGCCCTTAACGGTTGACATATGGACCAAGATGGTCGACGTACTAACCAGGTTTTAGGTTCAATAGGACTGGGAAACATATTGTTTATGGTATAACTAATCAGCGATGGCCGACCGGCTTTGCCGATCCAAGGGCTCACCTGAATGTGGATCCTAGGGATTGTGCTAGAGTGTCCTGGATCGGAAAGGAAGATCCCTGGCCTTGGTTCATAGATGGAAATCCAAATTCCAATATATAATTTTATGGTTTAGTTGTTAACCTATATGGAGCCATAGTAGGATGGGGTATCATGCCATCCAGGATTGATACATTTATATTTGAAATTGATTTCTTCACAAATAATAATAAAAGATAAATTTCACGTATCAAGTATGTTTGGCTATTATAAGACAAAATTCTATCCTTCGGCTTGCGTTGCATCATGTGATGGGACCTGAGTCTTATAATGGCTTCATTTTTCTTTTTAGCATTGCGCTGTTTGTTTTTATACACTAGTATGCATGGGGGTAAACTCGTTCTAAGTTATATGGCATGGTCCCGTTATTTACCCAACTTTAAAATAAAAGCTAATAACTGTTTTAATTCTCACGCGAGTCCCATGACTAACTCAGAGTTTATTGTTTCCCACCTAAACTCCGGGGGCCCATATTTTCCACATTTAGCAGCTATTAGTTTTAGTTTTCGCATGCATTTCTTTTCATAGGGTCCTGGGTTACGCTTGGAGCTATACTCTGAAATACTTTGTATCCGTGTATTTCCTTCAGCTGTGTTAGTTGATATTTTCCGCTGCACATTATATTTATGTATTTAAATTTCCGCTATATTGTAATCTATTAATCTCTTATATTTTCTGATGTATAATATTTATTTGTGCTCTAATATCTTGTACTCTGATGTAAATTGTTGTAATAGCAATGAAATGTTCTCTTGTTCTACATTCTGACGCGTCGTTTTCTCAAAGCAATCCGCCTTTTTTTCGGTTTAGGTAGGCCGTGAAGTTCGCGTCGTCATAGGTGGTATCAGAGATTTGGTTTACAAAGCTCGAGAACAAGACACATTAAAACCGAACGAAAGAATTCAACAGAGATAGGATTAATAATGTCCTATAAGAATGACTCATTAGATATCGGGTTAGTAATACCCTAGAATGAGTTTGAAGAGTATGGTTTATAAAAAATAATTAATTTTGAAAAAAATTATCTCATAATAAGTATTTGAGTATTTTATTTGATATTAAATTTGGACTATCGAGTATAAAAATATTTTGCATATATGCCTTGAAAATGTGTATATGAGGTCTCAAATATACTGGATAGATATATAATCACACTCTAGTCATCCGAGGATGATTCTAGGGATTAGTCAAGTATCATCAGTGTTTATTTTCGAGTTTCAAAAGTGGGATGTCTATATGGTTCCAACTGAATGATGTGAGAGCCAAAAACTTAATTAGAGTTTAATGTTTGTGATTTGGCCTTGAAACTATATTTTTGAGCACATAAAAGATATATATTTGAAAAGTTAATTAACCAATTGATTGATGGTTGTGATGTGTTATTATTAGTTAACTAATAAAAATATTGGAATAATAAAACCAATAAGGGAATAAAAGGTTAATTTTTCCAAATCAAATATAACGTTTAACTGAATTGAAAATTAGTTTGAATTGGACATGTGTATATGTCAAATAGTTTTTTGTCAGAAGGCAAAGAAGAGGAATAAAATTGCACGCCCGACAAAAAGGTACATATTTATTGTATTAGTTGGGCATGTTGATTTTATGAGCCGATTGGCTATCCGGTTGGCTTTTTGATTTTCTTTTGATTGATGAGAGCCCAAAGAGGCAAGCTCTAGTTGAATTGATCACTCCGTACAAAGGAGGTTAGGGCAAAAAATTTCGAAAATTTAAGATATTAGCCAAATTTTGAGAAATTGGGATGTTAAAGAACTTGAGCTAGAACGAAGGTTGAGTTTGTTAAGTAAACGACCTTCGTTTTTGTTTTCCTTTTCGAGGAAGAAAAGTTTTAAGTGGGGGAAATTGTAACAACCCGTAATTTTGGAACCAATTTAAAATTTATTTTTAATGAATATTACAAGGATTTACAGTCGATTTTAATAATTAATGATTTGGAATTTATTAAAAAATGAAGTTGAACGCATAAATTTAAAATTAAATTAAAATGAACTCGTAATGTCACGGTAGTTTGAAAATTTAGTTTTGAACTTTAAATGGATGTATAGAATTCAAAATACGTCGGATTTCAGTAAAACAAGAAACGTTAGGATCTTTTTAATAATATCTTTCTAACGAATGTAAGAAAGTGAGATTTCGTGTTATAAATTGAAGTTATGTCCAAATCAAAACTTAAAATAGTCGTTATGGAATTTATTAGTATTTTAATATTATACAAGCCATTAAAAATAGCCATTTTGCAAATGACCTCCTTTTTCGATGAAACCAATTTTGTTTGATCCGGAACGTCAAATTATTTTTAGGTTTAAATTTTCAAGTCAATTGAAATTCATATGTAAGTGCAGTAAATATAAACGCGTGTTCAAATTCAGTTATAATTCAATATGCCAGAAATAAGTTCATTTTTCAAACGGTCTCCAAATTCGACGAAATTTGGTTCAATAGAACTGTATTTGTGTAATACAGCTAGATTTCAAATTTCATAATTTTTGGAGCTACTATGTGGTCGTGGAAAATTAAAACGTATGTTTAAATTCAATATTTAACGTTATATTTTAAATTTGATAATAACAGACTAAAACGATTGAATGAGCTTACGAAACATATCCCATTATGTCCGGAATGAGGTATTTGGCTAGGGGCAAATGACGTTGGGGTTGGTTTGGAGTTCGGAATGTTAAACTTCGTAACGAGTGAATTAAATAATAATATACATATTATATAAAACTAAAAATCACTTCACCGAAATTTTCACTTCTGAAACCCGCACCATTAATAAATCGATGGCAGAAAATTCCCCTCTTCTTTTTTGATTATCGGCTGATTAATGATCTATAGCTCAGGACTTCAACCATGAAATTGTTTTGGAAAGCGTGATGGACATGTTGTACGGTGGAGATGGGATTTAGGCTCGTCGATTGGGAGAAATCGACCTTCAAATGGCCTCTGTTCGAAAGAAAATTTAGGGGTTATCAGAGGTGCAAGTTGGTCGTCATAGTGGGCGGTGGGTGGCAACGCGTGGAGGTTCGAGGTGGTGGTTTCCAAACGTCGGTCAGGGGCGTGGGGTTTCATGCGTAGGTGGTTGTTGAAGTTGAAAGGGTGCGAGGTTTTGTTGACCGATGCCTGTAGAAGGTGACAAATGTGATTAACAAAAAGGGCTTAGAAAATTTTGGTTAATAAATAATTTAATTTCTTTGTTAAAAACATGATTAAATTATTCAATGTAAAAAACGGATGTATCACTTTGAAATCTTATCAGAATTGGACAGTTTAAGATGCGTTGGAACAGTAAAATCACGATCTACGCGATGGAACAGACATGAACAAAATTAGAGCGAATTGGAAATTTTGACTAAATTAAACATGTAATTTAATTTAATTATAACAATTGTTTTATAACAATTTCAAAACCGATCAATGTGAGAACTCTCTCACTCAACTAATTTGTCTAGTTATTTTATTTTATAACGGATTATATATTGATTACTGGTGATTGCAATGTTTGTTTGGTGATTGATGTATGTTTACAGTTTTGATGTTATTTTCATTTAATTGTGGATATAAGTGTTGTCAAATAAATTATATTATAAACACTGATTGTAAATCCCCCACCTTGAACCAAAACCCTAATGTTGTTTACTGGAAGATCGGTTCTAATGGATCCTTTTCAGTCAGTTCATGCCATAACTACGTATCCTACCATGGGAGGCTGTTCCGCTTCCCTAGAATCTGGAAGATTAAGGTCCCACCTTGGGTTCGGTACTTTCAATGGAGCCTGGCGCGGGGGAGGAACAACACAGAAGATAGGCTAATCTGTAACGGCATGGAGGTGAACCCGACATGCATTCTTTGTCAATTGGGTGACGAAAGCATTTGACATTTGCTTGATGACTGTGATATTAGCTTCTACCTCTAGGCCTTAACTGTGACTAGCATTCTTGGATGACCCCCTACCTGACTTCCATCACTTCAACCAATGGGAGTTTGAAACACCTTCACCCAATTTAGAAACTTTATTTGTTGCCTTTGCTTGGACATTATGTAAAGAGCGCAATAACTGCTGCTTCAATAATTGTTTCGCAACGAATAATCAGCTTTGTTTAAGAATCACTTACCTCTACCGTCTTTTGTCAGGTACCCATCCAGCACCGTACGCCCTTACTATCATGGATACTGCTATCGTTTGGGAGGACTCAATTGGCAGGACTGACAATCTTGGCACCTAGCAATGTCGCTTCTTTCCAAGACCATGGTAAGCTCGTCATGTTCAGCGCATCCCTTAACATTTACTAAAAATTTTCTCGTTTTTTGGGTTGCTAGTGCTGATCGTTTGCATGCTTACTTGCTGGAATGTGTTAATGGTGATGTTTTGTGTAGTTTGGCAGTAATGTTATTTGGTTTGTATATTAGTTACATAAGTACTTAATCGCGCTATGCACTTTGAAATCTTTGCATGCAATTTGCATGTATTATTAGTACTATTTGCGCCATCGGTCAGGCCTGTTGACCGAATTATTTAGTAATATTATTTAACCGGCTGTGTAGATGTGCACTGTAAAACTGTTATGCTAAAAAAAAAAACCTATACAGATTTTGGGATGACAATTTACTCACACGTCTCCCAAATATGTAGATAAGTTCGCATGGATCGAGGTGTAAATGTTAGGATTGCCTTGCATGTTGTTAAGGAGGAATGATTGTTTGGATGCAATGTCCCACATCACGGAATAAACTAGAGGAGGCAAGTACAAATATGAGTTGGTAGACGTGTAACAACATGGATTCCTTTGGTTACAAGGATGTGTGTGCCAATTCATATGCGTGCGCCCTATGCGGAAAGGAAGGGGGCTTTGTTCGGACTATTGTTACATAACAGTAAACCCCAAACGGGTATGGGGACGATAATTTTGCACATCGCCAAGTATGCAAATAATAATCAATATTGATGGATGAAAACCCCACACGGGTCATGGAATGATATTTGATTCACACATCTCCCTTGTGTTTAGTAATACGTCAATCAATTCATCGATAGACCGTTATAAATGTTATTTAATTATTTGATGCTAATACAATTACAGATGCACTCTGGATGTGAATTGAATGTTAATAGTTATTTATCACTGTTGTTGAATACATGTGATGTATGAAATCCATACAAATAAATTATATGGTAACTGGTTGAAGCTCATTTCAATCCGAAATAAAAACGAACATTTTAATATAATATCCAGTAATATCCGAAGTTTGACTTTGATGGCCGATTTTGGATGGACACGAAAATATTAGAATTATACTGAACATTCATAACTGAAAACGAATTGATTTGAATTAATTTTCATATAATTTCGGATTATAGAAGTTTATTTTGAAGTAAACAGTAGTTTCGAAATATGTAGTTGAATTGAGTAAATAAACGACGTTTAAAATCGAACGGAATTTTTCTATTGATTTTATTTATTTATAGTAATCTATATCGGGAAAACTAGATTTTAAAATCTGGTATTTTGAAATACAATCATTTTAATACTATAATAATATCATGTTCAATTTTAATTTAAAATTGAAATAGAAGTTGAAATCATTTTTAATGAGATTATAAACATTTTATAAAATACGTTTTGAATGGAAATCAACGAAATCTATCATATATAATATGATGGTTTAATACGAAGTTATTTGATTTAAAGGTAAAAGTTTGAAATAAGATTTCAAGTGTTAGTTGTGAATAATTTATAATATTTATAAATTATTTTGGAAGCATATTAGATATTATATTTTAATTATAAATCGACTTGGAGTAAAATAGGACGTGTCGCGCTGCGCCAGTTCGCGAAATTCAACCTGTAACTTCGAATTGACATAACGGGAGATCCAACCGTCAGATTCTCCCAAAACCGGAATCTTTGGTTTCATATCGTAATGATCTTTCAATTAATAATAAGAGTTTTAAAATCTAACGAATAGATTTTGATAAATGTTTAATTCAAATTTGAATAAAAATAGCGTTAGGGCTGCTAAATGACCTGAAAAGTCATTTAACTTAAAAGGTCTATTTTTAAATGATTAAAAATAGGGAAAATTTATGTTAAATCATAATAAATGATTTGAAAAGATTTTACATGAAATATTACAAATTGATAAATATAAAAGATATTTTTATCTGAATATGTTGTTTGTCAACTTGAGTAAAGAACTAAAAAGAATTGAAAGGGTTTAAATATAACCGTAATTTTCCAACGTATGAATTAGAAAGGATTTGGACAGAAATTATATTCAGATATTTCGGCATTGGATTCCATGATTATACGGATATCATTAAGGAATTTGGAAGATACAGATATCGCTATTCCCAATACGATATCTGTTGGTCCCAGAATTTGAGATTGAATTTAAGTTGATATGATTTCTATTCAAGGCCTTGTATTGAATATCAAATTGGATTTTGGTTTTCTCAAGAATGGTGTTGTCAATAACACTGTTCTTTAAACCAATTAAGAAAGGAATAAATACTTTAGTTAAGATTAATGAAGTTTTCCAATTAATAAATATAATTGGAATTAAATGCAAGTTAATTTTGGGTTCATTGTGAATGATATTTTAAATAACATTAGTTATTAAACCCTGTTAATAGTAAAGTTATGATTTGGAATTAATAATTTTCTTAATTAAGATTTAGTGGAATTTTTCGAAGAGAAGTTTTTCCAATTTAATAAACTAAATTGGAATTGAGTTGAATTCAATTTAACAATTGAGCCGAGCTTCTCAATTGCAAAGAGGACAAGTTCCCGCTGAACTATTTGGGCATATGCATTCCACCAAAGAAGTTGATGAAGAAAGATTGCCAACATCTTATTGAAAAGGTTGATGTTAGGCTTGCTAGATGGAAAGGAATTCACTTTCAAGGGCGGGAAGACTGGCGCTGGTGAATTCGGTTCTCTTTTCTCTACCACTTTATTGGTTATCCTTTTTCTAATGTCCTGGATGGGTTATTGACAAAATTGATGCAATTGAATGTAATTTCTTTTGGACTGGAGATAAGAAGACCAAAAAGCTTAGTTGTCTTGTTTCATGGGATTAGGCCTGAAAGTCTAAAGAACAAGGGGGTCTAGGTGTTCTTAATTTGAAAGACATGAACTCTTATCTTCTTTGAAAATAGTTGTGAGTGATGATAAGTGGTAAGCAAGTTATTTTGGAAGGAATGGATAATTGACACATGTTATGATGGTAGATTTGATTGGAATCGAGATTCATCACACTGTTCTGCTTTTTGGAAAGGAGTTATGAGTAATTTCCATTGGATTAAGATTGTCACAAAGGTGGTTGTGAGAAATGGCTTCAATATTTTGTTCTGGTATGATTGCTAGCTTCTTCCTGCTCCATTGAAGGATGAATTCGAGGACCTATTTGCGATTTCTTATAACAGATTGTCCACTGTTGGTGAGATGTATAATTCGCGGATTATCAATTTTAAATGGAGAATGTCTTTTTGCAAAAAAATTACTGACAATGCTTTTTATCAGTTATTCCAATTGTTTAAGTTGTTAGAAGTTGTTTGCCAAAATGAGGAGAAAGATGAGTTTGTTTGAAAGTTAGAAGGAGAGAGGAGTGTATTTTGGGTTAGAGGATTATACAAGACGATGAACTTTGCTAGGAGAAGGTGGTTGGGTTTGATTATATGTGGAGTGTTAAGACAGTTCCTGCAAAAGTCAAGATACAATTGTGGATAGTAATGCATGGTAGATTGAACAATGTCTACAGCTTGCGTCGTAAAAGGTTGACTGTAAGTGATGGTTGTGTTTTCTGTGAGGAGGACGAGGAAGATTACATTCATCTATTCTTGAAATGTGAATTTTCTTTCTATGTGCAGACAAAATGCTTGGTTTAACTGAATTTGGATCTGGAGTAGTTTTTCTTAATCAAAGATCAATTCAATTTTTGGAAACACATTTTTCGTTCTTTGGATAACACACCTAAACGTCACCTTTTTGTTTTCTAAACTTTTCTTATACGTGGATTTAATGACATGAACGCAACTCCAGGAAATTCAAACTCAAGATGAGGCCGCCTAATTAAACTATTTACATCATCCTTAAATATGTTTTCATGTAGGCAAGCAAAGACAGTTGGAAGTATGTGGACACAATTGAAGCTAGAGTTCATGACAGAGTTCGCAGAAGGATTGGAGACTAGCCTTCTTAGTTGTTGGGTTGCTGTGTTGGATGCT
Source organism: Allium sativum (assembly GCA_030737875.1). NCBI lineage: Eukaryota > Viridiplantae > Streptophyta > Magnoliopsida > Asparagales > Amaryllidaceae > Allium > Allium sativum. The sequence goes on from CM060921.1 coordinate 748,554,091, forward strand.
TGATTCAGTGCTGCCGTTACTTACTATATTTTGTTCCGTAGTTGGTTTGTGTAATATGATTACATTAATTAGCTTTTTGGGCGCACTGTTGTATTAACGATGTTGATGGTTTTTGTTGGCTATGTATATATGTTGTGTATACACGACTGATGTTGTACTAGAACTTTTATGCTGGAATATATAAAGGCGTGAATCTGACGATTCACTACCTTTTGCTTAGAAAATAATAATAATCGAGATGAGCTTCTGTGACGGAAGACCACAACTATTTATGGAATTTAAAAGACTTTGTGATTATTCCATTTATAGTACTAGTATGATATGGAAATTTATATCAATTACGACTGATCTGATTTTCGTGACGGTTCCATTCGAATGGAAGATAATTTTGGGTTTATCCTGAGCAATGTTTTAAATGACATTTGTTCTTTAACCCAGTTAAAGACATGATTAATTAACTAAAGTTGAATAATCATTAAGTAATGATTTTTGATATTAAAACTAAGTTCGTATTTTAACAAATCTTTAATTAGATTGAAATGTAAAGTGCTAATTAAATTTATCGAATTCGAGAATTGTTCGAGATTGAGTACCACCAGTTTTACTCCATGCAATAGTTAAATCTTTAATTAGGTTTGGAACGATAAATGGTAATTAAATTTACCAATAACACAATGGTTGTTGGATATGGAGTACCGCTAGTTTTGCTCCATGGGGTGAATAGGTTGAGATTGGAATAATGAAATCAATGATTACTTCGGTAAGGCTCGATAATTTTGATCAGTTTTATATACCTTAATTTTGGTTAAGTTTGTAAAGAAATACTATAAAATCTTTTGAGATGATTTCCAAGGAATGGACTAAACAATAAGTTTAAATGAGATCATCTTTGATAATATTAATGGAAACCTTTCCTAGTATAAAGAATATTTGAATAAGGAATATTCTGTATTGGAATAAGGAGCATGTTATGTTTATTTATCACATGATTCTAAGATACGTGAGTTATTCAGAACGACCAGATTTAACCCATTCTGAATAACTGATATGACAGTTTAAAGTTGAAGATTTGAAGATGGTGGTTGAAGACCAGAGATCTTCACATCATTTGGTTATTGCTGATGTCTCGCTTGGGTGATACACCCAATACGAGGTAATAAGTGGTGGTCATCCAGACGTACTTGGAATTCAACCGGATATGTGAGAGCCTCTTTTCTGTATTGGACATACATGACAAGGAAAAAGGTGCCTCCGGTTTCGTTTAGACCCCGAACAGACTTGCAAATGGATTGTATGTCTGATAATTTCTCTCCGTATTCGTTGAACTCTGCTAAATGTATAACTGCTTGGTGGCGGAGAATTTCTTCTTTGTGATGTATGAGCTTAGAGGTTATATATTGGTAGACATCAAAGGAATGATATGGATTGACAATGTGGCATGCTGAGATACATGAACCAAAGCTTTTTTCGAAAAGCAAAGCTTTGTCGATGATGATTAAAGCATGACTTTAATATAGCCTAGGTTTGTGTATAGCATTAGTTCGTGAGTTTCACGCCCCGGTGTGAATCAAAAAGGGATGAATGACAACAGAGAAATGGACATACGTTGCCTTCTAGCTTGAAGTGATGTCACGGCATGGAGCCCAGACATTTTACTTATGTGGATGATGGAAAGCGAGGTACCTTGGATTTGGTCGCACAAGGCCCTTGATGGTCGATATACTGACCATGATGGTCGACATACTGACTAGGTTTTAGGTCTGATAGGACCGGAGAACGTATTATTTATGGTATAAGCAATCAGCGACGACTGACCGACTATGCCGATTCAAGGGCTCGCCTGAGTCATGGTCATGAGGAATATGCTAGAATGTCTCTAATCGGAGAGGAAGATCCCTTGCCTTGGTTCATAGATGGAAATCCAAATGCAAATATGTGATTTTACGGTTTTAGTTGTAAACCTATAGGGCGGTATAGTAGGATGAGGTACTATGCCATCTAGGATTGATAAATTTATATTTGAAATTTATTTCTGGAGTTATAATAATAATAATAAAAGATAAATTTCATGTATCAAGCATGTTTGGCTATTATAAGAGAAAACCCTATCCTTTGGCTTGTGTTGCATTGTGTGATGGGACCTGAGTCTTATATTAGCTTTGTCTTTATTTTTAGTGTTGTAATTTTTTTTGTACACTGGTATTCATGGGGGTAGACTCGGTCCGTGTTATACGGCATGGTCCCGTTATTTACCCAACTTTAAAATAAAAGTAAATAATTGTTTTAGTTCTCACACTAGTCCCATGACTGACTCGGAGTTTATTGTTTCCCACCTAAACTCTCGGTGCCCATATTTTCTGCACAGGAAGCTAGTAGTTTTGTTTTCGCAGACATTTATTTTCACAGGATCCTGGATTACGGCTTGAGCTATACTCTGGAATGCTTTGTATCTGTTTATTTCCTTCAGCTGTGTTAGTTGATGTTGTCTGATGCACATTACATCTATATATTTAAATTTCCGCTATATTGTAATATATTAATCTTTGATATCGTAACGTCTCGGGTTTTTAGTCATTTAATATCGAACCTTTAAATACGTTTTAAATGTTGAATTGAAAATATAATTGGATTTTTATAAAAATTTAATAATCGATAAACGATTTAATATCAAAGATATTGAATTATAGTTATACGAAAACAAATATAACTGAATTCGAAGGAATTTAATATCAAAGATATTGAATTATAGTTATAATTATATCGAATTCAGACAATTAACTAAAATGCCATTGTTATTAGCACCATCAAGCTTCTATATAATGTCAACGCTTGTCTCGATCTCATCTAGCTTTGTCTTACCATCACCAGACTATCCCAAATATGCTATAGCTATTGCATGAACCAGATTTCTTTTACTAGTCACCAATAATTTCAGATAGTTCAAACAAAGGAAATATTACAATTCTTAATTCTAAAATGAAATATATTATACTAGAAGCCCCAATGTTGCCTCCTCCTTCTCCTTCTCTTACAGAGGTTATTGTTGCACCACTACATCAGATTGTGACTTACGTTATGTTGTGAAGCCACTGACGCAACCTTCTGCAAGTATTAAAGGTATTGTTACTTCAACTACAAATATAAATGGAAAATCTATATCTAGGAGAAATATTGGGTTCAGACAGTCACCAGGCGAACAGAACATGCATTACCAAATGTGGGGGCTGTAGGAAATGGAATACGAGCATAAACTCTTCTTGATATACCATTTGATAGTGGTAGCATCACCCATTATGGATTTACAAGTTTCTCCTTCTGCATTGCTCTTATGTTTATGTCGAATCTCATTTAAATTTCCATCTTCAATTCTGAAATCAATGTTGTGATTCAAAGTGTAATGTGAGAAAAAATGAGGGTTGTTATGTTCATATTTAATTACCTTTTGGCATATTTTGTAAAAGAGTTGTTAAGTTCATATTTTAAATACCTTTTGGCATATTTTGTAACTTTTATGTTCATGTTTTAATTGCCTTTTGGCATATTGGTAAAAAAAGTGCCACCATCTTTTACCTATTTCACAAGCATGTTTGTTTTAGCTTGTTAGAGCACTCCTAGCAGTAGCCAGGGGAAGGGAAATGGGGGAGATCAACGCTGCAAATCGTAATTAACCATTCCAGCAGAGTGAGAATCGGTGTGGGGTGAGATGTGAAATGGGGATTGTCGCCGTTTGAAATTAAGAGTGGCGATCCTTAAACAGTTTTTCGAAAACCATTTAAGGAACCCTAAATGGTTTTCTAAAAATCGTTTAGTCCTTAAACGGTTTTCAGAAAACCGTTTAAGGCATTTAATATTAAAAAAATCTTCAACTTCTTCCCACCCGCTACTGGAGGGGTGGCGGAGAATTAACGCTTTAATAGTGGGATTAAGGCTCGAATTCAGGTTAACTGCTGGGAATGCTCTTAGAGATTTGATTCTGTCGAACCCTTTCCTTTTGCCATATTTAAATTTGTACATAAATAACAAATTTTTAGAAGAAATAAAACAACTTTTACCTATTTATATTAGGGCCCTTTGCCATATCATATCAATTTCCTTATGTAGTTGACTGTTTATATTAGAAGCTTTACTTTGCTAACATTATAACACTACTTTTGAAAGGCAACATTTTCATATAACAAACAATAAATAATTCCACGTGATATCCTCGTGAGTTTGCATAAAACAATTAGAAGAGTAGACCTAGCTTTGATGTTCTGATACAAGCCCAACCCTCAGCGGATGGAGGCTCAAGGCAAACTTTAGTGAAGTGAATTATAGTGTGTTTTAAAGGCTCAAAGCTAAAAGAATATGGAGAAAATTTAGATGTACACCAAGATTGAGCCAAAGTTGCTCAATTAGCTACATGCTCTCTTAACTGCCTAGTAAAATAAACATCTAAAAAGGTAATGATAATAATTTTATACATCAATAATTTTACAGTTAGGAAGCCCTTGAAATTTGAGGGCTCTAGACGGCCGCCTGGTGGGCGTGCTATGAGACCCAGGTTTGCTCTTATAATGTATAATATATAACAACAGTCGGATCGAACTCCTCATCTCCAACATGTCAAGTATGCATATGAGTTGGTACACCACTTATTACAATAAAATGAATAATCGTGTTATGTCTCTACCTACTTATAATTAAATACTAGTTTTTCAAGTTATTTAGCGACACTAAAATATTTCAATTTCAAGTCATCGTTCCAATTTGTCACATGTGATACAATCTTAACATAATATTTACTCACAATATTGCTATCGTTGCTTCATAGTTGACATGAAGTTTTGATGACTTATTCATCATATTTCATTTAAATGTTGTGAATATCACAAAATAAAAATAGGCACAAGTGACTTCCAATTTTTTTTCTCAAAACCAATATGTCCTTATTTTTACGACTTAAGCACATAGTCATATCATTTTTTTAAACTTAACTTAATATTAAGATATTAGAGAAAACTACATAATTCATACGAAATTAATGTAAAAATAATATTAATATCTGGTCAGACTACTTCCAATATTCTCTTTTCCTGGCATGTGGTTGACCATTACAGGCTCTGGAACGTCCATTACCTATTCGTTGTACACATCTTATTGGGATATTGTGATGGACTGGGAATTCAGTATCACGAAGATATGGACCGTAGTTATTAATGGTGCACGGCGCAAAAAGGGGCAACATCAGTCTGGAGCCTTGGCGCACGACACTACAAATGACGCGCGCCTTTCCGATTTACTACGCATGTTTATTTTTTTAATTTAACATATAACAACAAATCGAAAAGTTCAGTATTTTTTGCTAAAACATATGGAATCAAAAATTTTACTATTTTGCAAAAATAAACATCATTATATTTGACAACATTAGCATAGAATTTCAAACACAATAGTTTTAAAAGTCCAAAATAATAACTAATAACTAGAAATCTAAATCTGATTCAACAATCATATTTTTCAAATCAACATCTGCATCATCGGATTCATTAGAATTCATGGATGAGTTGAATAAAAGAAATAATTATTGATAGGAACCCATGTACATAAGTATTTAGATGTGAACAAGTATTACCATAGCTTACCTTAATTTAGGATGAGATCAAATAAAAAAGAAAGTCGTTTGGGTTGGCTAGCGTAAGAAGCTCTTGTTATGAAAACATGTTTAGTTTTTAATTAGTAAATTAAAGAAGATGGAGTACAACGATAGCTTTATCTGGGAAGACGAAAAGTCCTTTGTTGTGAACTGCATTTTTAATTAGTAAATGAAAAAAGAAATCCGTTTGGGTTGGCTTACACAATGTTGACACGCCTTTTGGTTGAAGCGGTCACACGTCAAGTATTGGATTAGTAATGCGCTCAAGAATCAAGAACATTGTCGGGAAATACAAAGCGGCTCGTTCGAAGTCGCGTCACAAATAAAAAAGGCCCAAGACTCTTATTAGATGACCTCTTTTAGGCCCGGGAATGTCTTCTCCAAGGCATCGCAATATAGCTCTTGGGCAAGCCATCAGTCGAGCTGAAGGCAAGCCGTGCTCCGAGCCTAAGGCAAGCCGTCAGGCGGGTCCGGGCGCAGCGCCGGTGGCGGTCCGGGGCCCCACAGTCCTGAAGGCGATCGACCAGTGGGCACTGCATGATTCATCCGATTTTCTCCATGCTGGAAGCTCAGATTCCTTCACTTTGGACCAACAAAACTCAAATTCCTTCATTTCACATCCAAGAGTTTCGACGCCCTAAAACGATGAGATTTCAGCACCAAGAAGCTCACCCCCCTTCTCCTCATCAAATTTCGTACCCCCGGAGTGGTTCAAAAGTTCGTACCCCTAGGGGGTACAAGATTTCGAGCCCCTCCAGCGTGGTTTGAAATTTCGAACCCCTTGCCTGGGGTTTTAATTTTTGAGTTATAGGGCTGGTTTTGCGGTGCGAAATTTTCTGTTTGTGGGCCTGCTGCTAACCTGCTCCCACCTAACCTTCCTCCTATAAATACCCCAAGCCTTGGCCTTCATTATGGGCCTTCTCCCTTGGAAATTTTGTATCTTGAGAGCTTCAAACCCTCATTAATGGCTTCCAACACCTTCACTATGGCCATTGGTGAGGACATGAATAGTTGAAAGGTGGTGCATACATGTTTCACAGCCTATTGGACCCTAGCAAACATAGTCATACCATCTCTAGACCTCTTGGACATTAAAGCTTATTTTGCTCATAGTTGACCAAGTCAACCCATCTCAAGGAAGAAGAAGAAGAAGGGCAATTTAGTCAAAGTGTAGAATAAACATATATTTTATTATTCTATTGTAACACTTTGTACTTAACTATTGTCCGAACTTGTACAACATTGTAATCAACAGAAGATATCATGAATGACGATTATAAAGTGGACGTAGGTGTTAGTGCCGAACCACTATAAAAGCTGTCTCCCTGCACTTACATTATTTTGCTGCTTATTTGGATAATTGTACACATGCACATTGGGTGTTGGCGTGCCCGTCAACACACAAGTGCATGGATGTTCTTGTAATATTTTTACACCACTTTTCATGAACCAAGGTGAAATGCCAACTTGTTTACTGTGAATTACATTTTTACATTATTTATGTTCATTTGAGACTTTGTTCCATGTATACTTTAGTGAAAATATTTGGTTGTGATATATTGTTTTTTGTGCTTCCTATATACATGGTGGAAGAAAATTAAATTTATACCAAGTGTTTTACTGTTATGATGTGGTTATATTTAGCAACACAGAGGACAATTGGTGAGAAAGAATATCATATCGATTGGTAATATTGTTTCCATGATGCAATTGATAACTTTGTGAAAAAAATGTGATAAATATTTATTTATAATCTATTTAGTGCATCTACAGACTGTTTGAAATAAAATACATAATCAATTAAAATACATGTTTTCTGTACAATCAATACTACAATTTGATATAAGAGTATCACATAAAATGAAATATATTTTCAATATTGATATGTTTGTTTCTCTTCAAGGAAAAAGAACCATAGAAAAGCCAACCATCAGAACATACAAAATAAATAAGAACCAAATACAAAAAGTTAGCAAACACAATAATATGATCAACAATAATTTCATGTGAAATGAAAAAAATAAAAATAATAAACAAAAAAAGGCAAAAAAAACAAAACAAAAGGCGCGTCATTTTGCGCCATGCGCCATTTGCTGCGCTTTATCATATGCACCGCGCCACAAGAAGAAATGGCGTAGATGTCGCGCCGTGCGCCATGGCGCGCCATTTATAACTATGATAGTGACAACAAAATTCCACGGACCATGGGTTCTTTAGTTGAAGATTTGGTTAGTGTTGAGTGAACCAGTGCTCAGGTTTGCATTGGTTTACATACTCATAAACCTAGGTAAAGTATGTTGGGCCATAGAGTTATACTGGTTTGTCGAAATAATTAGTAGATTCCATAGGATCTACCATAGAGTCAATAAAGTATGGAGATTATTGTTAGCTAACTCATACTAGTAGTAGTAGATATTTGGTAATAGATAGCTTAACCAAAATGGAATGGAGATCATTGATAGTTAGTCCAAACTGATAGCAATTGATCTTGGCATGAATCCATAATTGATTGCATACATTTTGATGTAGATATACAAACTGGTAATCATCATTTGATAACCCAGGATGATATCAATAGAACTTGATACTATATGGTAATTTGCGTACGTTTTGTGTGGATAGCCAAATGATTAGTATGGAATATTACTTCGCATTTGGCAAAGGGAAAAATCTACAGTGGTAAAGAATAAGATACAGTCTGTAAAGATGTTAATGAAGAGAACTCTAGTTTTCTTGAATTTATAACGTTCCATATTCTATTATCTCACCTATTAATCTAATGAACAAGATTGTATAATTTATATTTATTTATATATCATAAAATATCCACTTTAATGATAGTTTTAGTTAATTTTTCTTAAATTACTAAATTATATATTGACATTTAAAAGCATTATTATCAGGACCAATCCAAAAGACAGTCAATCAATCACTTCGGCCCGGATGGCCTACTGGTCGAGGGAAAAAAATTAATTTGTTGAGTATATTGTAAATTAAACACTGTTGTTATGGAACTTGTACATGCAGATTTAAGTAATATGCATCATATTATCATGACAAAAGAGTCTGATCGAATCGAACCTAAAACATCTTTCATTCTGCCTCAACGTCTTAACAAGCCATGACAAGTATTTTAATATATTACTACATTTAATAGAAATAATTGATTCCATTACATTAAAATATTTATTAAAATAATAATATAGGTACATAATCTATGTTTTTTCCCAGTTTAATTTCAACTGTAGCCTGTATAACAAATTAACCTAACATTGATAAAAGGGAAACCAAACCTACAATGAAATGCAATCATATTTTACAAAGTTAACATGACAATGACAACAAGAGATATACCATTTCTCGCAAAAAATCAGTGTCAAATCTGAGTTTACTATGTTGTCTTCTAAAGAAAAAGATGGGTTTCTTCGTCAAATGAGACATCTACTTTTCATTCTTTCATGAAACATAAGAGGCTGTTGTCGCTCTCTATAATTAATATGAAGCAAACTATTATATACCTCCATTGAATCAAACCCTACATCTCTAAGCATAATTATAAGCTGTCCTCCATCATCTACACACCGAGTCGATCAAACGTAGCTCCCACCGGCTACAATTATACTTGTTTTCCTTCTACCCACACAAACAAACTTTTTTTGCTCAAATTTCTGATACTCTATCCATTTTCAACTCTTTTGAGTCTCTTCAAACCACGAGCTCACATGTACAATAACTGTACTTGATTTTTCACAAAAATGGTGCTTGCATGAAAGCTTTCTTTTTTGACTATCATCATGTTCTTGTCTAAAAATAACGTCTCTAACATGGTGATGGATACAGTATACTACTAAATCAGGTGTACTTGATAACAATTCCCATTCCTAGTAGTTTCTTTTGACTATCATCATGTTCTTAATTCAAGTGGCTTCTTTTGACTTTGTGAATATACATATACGCAACAATGTTCTAAAAATTATGTAGCTAGTGTAACTTTCTATCCAACATTATCTCTTAAGATTCTTGTTCATTATTTTCAACATCAGTTGTACGAGCAGGGTGCTTGAATTACAAACTATAAGTAAACTCAATATTAGACCAAAATATGGGCCTAATACCCAAATTTAGTGAAGTCCTCACGGTCACAAATCTTAGATCACAGAATGCAGCTAAAGCAGTAAAAACGAAGAACACATGAGATTTTTATAATGGTTTGGCTCAAACCAAGCCTACATCCACTTTATAATTCCTTAAATCCTAAGAAATTGCAGTTACAACGCCGTCTCACAATTCATGAGATCCATTTACATACAACATCCTTGTATTTTTTATGAAGAAGTGGAGAAAAGAGAGTGATTTTATACACGATATCCTCGTGTTAGACTGAGTCGAATTGTCCTTGAGAAGCACACAAATTCCTTGTGTTGATAATGGTGGAAGCCGTGAAGAAGAATGACCGAAAGTCCTTGGAAAATCCTCCAAACGGTGTATTTATAGTCGTTTACAGCAGGCGGTTCGCGGGATACGTGGCACACATCCCATAAATCTCGAAATGTGGTGGAAAACGTCCAAAAATCATCTCCAAGTCATGATATGACACGTGTAATAAGATCCATGCAAGCTGGAGAGAAAACAGCCTTTAGAACAGGTCAAAACCGAGTGCATCGAGCGACGGCCCAGGAGGTTCATTACCATAGGGTGCACCGCGAACCAGGGTGACGAGCTGGAGTGGAGAGGCTGGAGCTGACCATCACGAGCGGGTCGTGGTCCAGGTGTGCATCACGAGCGGGTCATGGTCCCGGGGTCCACCACGAGCCGGGTTGGTTCATGAGCAGGAAATGAGGTTGAGCCCCAGGGGCGAGCCGAGTTGGTCCCACGGGTCGAGGTGGGTCCCACGAGCCGGTCCATGATCCATGTTAATGGCGCTTCGTCACTTCATCCAAATGATTACCAGTCAATGCTAGATTACACCCATTCACGGAAATGGACGTAAATTCCAAACCGTATGTCTGATTGAGCCAAACGAAAACTCTACCTGAAGCTAATTCAGAGGGCTACAAGGTTCATTGTGTAAAGCACCATACTTGCTGTTTTCGGGCCCAAAAGAGGTCGTCTGATAGGAGATTCGGGCCATTCTTTATTTGTAATGTGACTTCAACTAAATCGCCTCCTGTCTTCTGACGATGTTCTCAATACTTGATCATATTGTTAACCAGAGATTTCATGTGTGGCAGCTTTTACCAAAAAGTGTGTCAACACTCAACATGTTTCCTACTTTTACACCTACTAACCATTTCTTCCACTTTGTTATACTTTCCTATCGATGGTACATAAAGATTCCAGGATTGCTTATATGGAAGTGTACATCAGATAAGGTCATGAGCCGTCATTTTGCTTTGTAAGTATTTAAGTTTCGGCTGAAACTTTGTTTTGCAAACATGTGAGCAAATGTAGCATCCAAGCAGAATGATCCTTCATTCTTGTAGGAATATCTAAGAAGAAATGCTTTGCACTTGCCAAACTATGAATATTGGCAATTGAGTCCAAATGAATAACATAATCACCAAGTAATAGCTTGATTTCTTATTGTATTCACATTCATTAACATATCTGTACACATGAATGATGACCATGTAAGCACATTGGTATATAACTAATTTGTTTCAAAACATATTCACTGTGAAAATCAAAAAGATGTAAATATACTCATTTTCATATGTGCATTTTATCAAGCAAATAAAGAGCAACAATTATTTACCTAGCTCTTTCTTTTCTGCTAACTTATTTCTCCATCTTCATTTTAGTTATTTTTACTTCCTATAGTTGTTTATTTCTATATACATGTATAACTCAATGTGGTAAGTAACGTAGTTAGTCTAGCATCCTATACATCATTATTTCTCAAGATTCCTTTTCTTTATTTTCAACATTAATTGTACGGGCAAGGGCTTTGAACTACAAATTATATGTAAACTCAACATGTTTCATATTTCTTTTCAACTTGCTGACCATTTCCTCCACTTTGTCATACTTTCCTATAGATTGGCACATAAAGATTCCATGATTGGTTATAAGGAGGAGTACATCAGATAAGGTCATGAGTCATCATTTTGCTTCGTTAGTGTTTAACTTTCGGCGGAAACTTTATTTTGCACCCATGTGAGCAAATGTTGCATCCAAGCAGAATGATCCTTCGTTCTTGTAGAAATATCCAAGAAGAAATGCTCTGCACTTGCCAAACTGTGAATGTTGGCAATTGAGTCCAAACGAATAGCAAAATCACCAAGTAATAGCTTGATTTCTGAAAATAATCACATTCATTAACATATCTACACAATGAATGATGACCGTGTAGCACATAGTATATAACTAATTTATTCCTAACAAACTCGCTGTGAGAATCAAAAAGATGTAAATCTTCCCATTTTTAGGCGTGCATTTTAACGAGCAATTAAAGAGCACCGATTATTAGTACACACAACCATGTTATTTCTGTGTGGACACTTTCTCAAAATAGGAAAATGCATAAATAAGTCTAACTCAGGAGAGTACTTGTAGCAATGTTGCTTGCGTAGGTCATGTTGTTTTTGCAATGCTTTCCTCGCTTCTTTCCATTATGTTGACCCGCTTTTTGGTCAAAGCAGTCACACATGGAATCTCTGATCAACAACATGCTCGAGTATTGGAAGCATCGTCAGAAGACAGGCAACGATTTGGTCGAAATCACATCCCTAACAAAGAAAGGCCCGAAACTCCTATCAGATGACCTTTTTTGGGCCCGAAAACATCAATTACGGAGCTAAGTTTGGTAACTCTTATAGATCTCTGAATTAGCTTCAGTATGAGCTTTGGTTTGGCTCAATAGGACTTACGGTTTGAAAGTTACGCCTGTTTCCGTGAACGCGTGCAGAACCGGAAACTTGGAATCTGGAATTGGCATAACCCATGCGGATCGGCTATAAGGATCGGATCAGATCGGATAAGTCGGTTTGGATCGAATTGAGGCATCCTGCCTTCAACAATTCAACATCTTATCTTCAACACTTAGATGTCGGCTCGGATCGGAGACCCCGGTTCGGATCGGGATAAAGCGGACCTGACCCGCTTCACACCAAATCCTCACAAGAGCACGCTTGGCTTTGGACACTCCGGTTCGGATCGGATGGCGAACCGAACCGACCCCCTTCGACCTGCTACTGCACTTCAGAGTTGACATATTCTTGTGGCACCATTTCCTCCTACTTTCATGGATCACATTCCACATGGCCTAACACGAATTGGAGAGGGTTTCTCCCATTTTGCGACTTAGTCACCACGTTCTATCAAGGCGTTTGATTGAGGACACTTGTCATTCATCCGGATCTCCTTAGGGCTTCTCTGCACCTATAAATACACCATCATATGGCCATTTGAATGGACTTTTGGCTATTCCAACACTTGGCGCCCATTACAACCAAGCAAGGACATTGCTCATCACTTTAACACGAGGAATTCGTGTATAAATTCATTCCTTAATCTCCTCTTCTTCAATGTAAACACAAGGATTTCTTGTATAAACTGCAAGCAAACAAAATTGTAATAGCTTCTTAGGATTTAAGAAACTATAAAGTGTAGGCTTGGTTTGAGCTGAACCACTATAAAAATCTTGTGTGTCTCCTCTTATTTTACTGCTTTTTCTGCATTAATATGTGATTGTACGGCTTTCACATAGCGTTTGGGTGTTAGTGACATTTTTTGGTCTAACATTTTGGTGCGCCAGGTGGGGGGCACACGACAACTTCAACTTCTGCTTGGATTATTTGGCTATTGGATCGATGGCTAAGCGTAAGGTTTCCCGTGTTGAAGGCAAAGGCACGAGAAACGAGGCAAGCCATGAAGTTTCCTCACATGAAAACCCGTCAGCATACTTGACGCGAAAAGAGATGGATGGCGTTCTCACCGAATTGAGCTCAGATGGCAAGGCAAGATGACCTCCTTCGCAAACAACAGGAGATGATTGACCAATTCTCCGCTCAGATGGAAGGAAGGCCAAGCAACAGTGTACAACTCATAGAAAATGGAATAGAATCAGCCCCAGCAGCAGTTGCAAACCAGATCGGTTCGGATCCGATCCGAACCGAGGGCCAAAGTATAAATCCCACGCAGATGGAAAGGGGGGGCATTCCCCACCGGGTTAGTGTGGACCCGATCCGAACAACAACCCTACATAAGCTTGGGGGCAGTAGCCTCCCCACTGGAAATCAAGACTTCGCTCTGGTTCGACCTACATCTGCACCGGATCGGATCAGCAATGCCACATAGCTTCAGCATCACGCACCCTGGATCGAACCTGATCGGATTGGTACATCCAACCCGAACCGTGCACCTCGTCATGCCCTCCCTCGCTTCTCTGAGCCGCAACATGGGGGCACCTCCGAACCGAACCGAATGGCCTTCCAAGCTCCCCGTACACTTCCACACTCTTCTGGACTCAACATTGGGGGCACCAGTTCTGAACTTAGCAGCTTGCAACTGCTCTTTGAAGGCGATCGACTCTCGAATCTCATTGAATGGCTCTCTAGAGGTCGCACTTATCAGAATGACATGGATGATGTCAGTTACAATCCATTCACACAGGAAATCAGGAATTCCCGCAATCCTCTAGATTTCAAACTTCCGCTACTGGAGCCCTACAACGGCAGGACAGATCCCATCGTGCACCTAATGCGCAACAAACGACATATGGAAGTTCATTCGGCTTCGGAAAACGTCATGGCAAAGTGCTTCCCTCTCTTTTTGACCGATATAGCTGCTATGTGGATTTGGCAGCTGGAATCTAAATCAATCAACAGTTAGAACATGTTGGTCGCTCGCTTTATTTAACAGTTTCGGGTCCACATTGCTCGACCTAAGAATGTCATGTCCCTCACCATAATCAAGCAGAGTCCCAAAGAAACTCTGCGTTCATTTTTGGAAATGTTCAATATTGCAGCAGCATCAGTTGATCGACCTGAGCCACCTATGGTATTGATGGCGGAAGTATTCGGTGTTCTGGACAATTCGGAGTTCAAAAAATGCTTGTACCGAGACCCACCACGGAATCTCAGTGAGTTCTTCCTCGAATCGGATTGATTTCTGCGTGAAGAAGACGCAATGTCCGAAAAGAAAATTCTCGATGTCAACATGCTCAGAGACGGATAACCGTCTGATTCTGGAAAAGGCAAAGGGAAAGTTGCCGTCAAGAATGACTGCAACACTCAGCCACGTAGAGGGCCCAGATATGAAAAGTACACCGAGCTGAATTCGTCACTAACCGACATCTACGTGAACACAAACGGTGACGTCTCTTATCCAAAGCCTCCCAGGAGGGAGCCATCACAAAGAGAACGCGATTCTGAAAAATACTGCATATTTCATGAAATGGAAGGTCATGACACAAATGACTATAGACACTTGCGAGACTTGATTGAGGAACGTGTTAGACGTGGAGAGCTACACGAGTATGTGAAACAACCGACAGCGCCAGCACCTGGGCTGCCACCACCTGCTCCTCGGAGAGGGAATGACCCTGGATCAAGATCTCGCGGGCTCATCATCAATTGATCTGGATGAGATCAGTCTGGATTTCTTCCATTTCTTAGGATTTAATATATGTTTCTTTGCTTTCTTTAGGTTTTCCAATTGGCTAAATTGGAGTAAACACGTTCGGGGTTAGGATTTAGCTCCAACGCGTGCTCTGCACTCGATAACAAACCAATCAGGATTTGCTTTGGTTTTGTACTTTTAATTGAATACGGAAGGAATTTCTGAGCATGGATTATCGTTTGGAAATTTAAGTATCTTGTCAGGTTGCGGTAGGATTCTCAATCTCAACAAAGTATGGCTTATACTAATCTCGGACCCCTAGGCATGGATTATGCCTAGGGACGGACTGTCTTGTCAGGTTTTGGCAAGTATAGCTCTGTCCCAACATGAGTTTGGATTGTACTCACTAGGATTTTTAAGTATGGATTATACTTTGGAACGGCTTATTGTTTTGTTAGGATTTGGCAAAGGAACTCAATAAAACTCGAGTAGGACTTATGCTCAGTTTGAACTTCTTGGTATGGCTTATAGCCAGAAGGTTAGGTCCCTCGTCAGGTTTTGGCAGGATGATTCGAACGTTTCTTGAGTGTGGTTTATGCTCAAACAAATGTCCAAGCATGGTTTATGATCGAAAGTGTAATTAGTTTTGTCAGGATTTGATAAACCTTTTTGCTCTCTTTTCTTCGCAGGTATGGATTATACTTGCAGCTGGCAGGCCCGGCATGGCCTTGGATTATCCAGAACACATCTTCCTTCAACCAGCAAGATACGTTCTGGGGGCAAAATGTTGACCCGCTTTTTAGTCAAAGCAGTCACACATGGAATCTCTGATTAACAACATGCTCGAGTATTGGAAGCATCGTCAGAAGACAGGCAACGATTTGGTCGATATCACATCCCGAACAAAGAAAGGCCCGAAACTCCTATCAAATGACCTTTTTTTGACCCGAAAACAGCAATTACAAAGCCTAGCTCAGTAACTCTTGTAGATCTCTGAATTAACTTCAGTTTGAAGTTTTGTTTGGCTCAATCGGACTTATGGTTAGAAAGTTACGCCCGTTTCCGCGAACGCGTGCAGAACCGGAAACTTGGAATTTGGAATTGGCATAACCCATTCGGATCGGCTATACGGATCGGATTGGATCAGATAAGTCGGTTCGGATCAGATTGAGGCATCCCACCTTCACCATTTCAACATCTTCCCTTCAACACTTAGATGTCGGCTCGGATCGGAGACCCCGGTTCGGATTGGGATAAGGCAAACTAGACCCGCTTCACACCAAATCCTCACAAGAGCACGCTTGGCTTTGGACACCCCGGTTCGGATCGGATGGCCAACCGAACCGACCCCCTTCGACCTACTACTGCACTTCAGAGTTGACCTATTCTTGTGGCACCATTTCCTCCTACTTTCATGGATCACCTTCCACATGGCGTTACACGAATTGGAGAGGGTTTCTCCCATTTTGTGACTTAGTCACCACGTTGTATCAAGGCATTGGATTGGGGACACTTGTCATTCATCCAAGTCTCCTTAGGGCTTCTCTGCACCTATAAATTCACCATCACATGGCGATTTGAAGGGACTTTTGGCTATTTCAACACTTGGCCCCCATTAAAACCAAGCAAGGACATTGGTCATCACTTTAACACGAGGAATTCGTGTATAAATTCATTCCCTAATTTCCTCTTCTTCATTGTAAACACGAGGATTTCATGTATAAACTACAAGCAAACAACATTGTAATAGGTTCTTAGGATTTAAGAAACTATAAAGTGGATGTAGGCTTGGTTTGAGCCGAACCACTATAAATATCTCGTGTGTCTTCTCTTATTTTACTACTTTTTCTGCATTAATATGTGATTGTGAGGCTTTCACATAGCATTTGGGTGTTAGTGCCATTTTTTGGTCTAACATTTTAGCACGCCGGGTAGGGGGCGCACGACAACTTCAACTTCTTCTTGGATTATTTGGCTATTGGATCGATGGCTAAGAGAAAGGTTTCCCGCGTTGAAGGCGAAGGAACGAGAAACGAGGCAAGCCATGAAGCTTCCTCACATGAAAACCCGTCAGCATACATGACGCGAAAAGAGATGGATGGCGTTCTCACTGGATTGAGAGCTCAGATGGCAAGGCAAGATGACCTCCTTCGCAAACAACAGGAGATGATTGACCAATTCTTCGCTCGGATGGAAGGAAGGCCGAGCAACATCATACAACTCATGGGAAATGGAATAGAATCAGCCCTAACAGCAGTTGCAAACCAGATCGGTTCGGATCGGATCTGAACCGAGGGCCAAAGTCTGAATCCCACGCAGATGGAAATGGGGTGCATTCCCCACCGGGTCGGTTCGGACTTGATCCGAACAGCAACCCTACATGAGCTTGGGGGCAGCAGCCTCCCCTCTGGAAATAAAGACTTCGCTCCGGCTCGACCTACATCAGCACCGGATCGGATCGGCAATGCCACACAACTTCAGTATCAAGCACCCCGGATAGGAACAGGAGAACTTGATCGGATCGGTACATCCAACCCGAACCGTGCACCTCTTCATGCCCTCCCTCGCTTCTCCAAGCCGCAACATGGGGGCAACTCCGAACCAAACCGAATGGCCTTCCAAGCTCCCCGTACACTTGCACACTCTTCTGGACTCAACACTGGGGGCACCAGTTCTGAACTTAGCAGCTTGCAACAGCTCTTTGAAGGCGATCGGCTTGCCAATCTCATTGACCGGCTCTCTAGAGGTCGCACTTATCAGAATGACATGGATGATGTCAATCATAATCCATTCACACAGGAAATCAGGAATTCCCGCAATCCTCCAGATTTCAAACTTTCGCAACTGGAGTCCTTCAACGGTAAGACGGATCCTACAGTGCACCTAATGCGCTACAAACGTCATATGGAAGTTCAATCGGCTTTGGAAAACGTCATGGCAAAGTGATTCCCTCTCTTTTTGAACGATATAGCTGCTGTGTGGATTCGGCAGCTGGAATCTGAATCGATCAACAGTTGGAACGTGTTGGTCGCTCGCTTTATTGAACAATTTCGAGTCCACATTGCTCGACCTAAGAATGTCATGTCTCTCACCACAATCAAGCAAAGGCCCAAAGAAACTCTGCGCTCATTTTTGGAAAGGTTCAACGTTGCTGCAGCATCAGTTGATCGACCTGAGCCATCTATGGTATTGATGGCGGCAGTATCCGGTGTTCTGGACAACTCGGAGTTCAAAAAATCCTTGTACCGAGACCCACCACGGAATCTCAGCGAGTTCTACCTCGAATCGGATATATTTCTGCGTGGAGAAGACGCAATGTCCAAAAATAAAATTCTCGATGTCAACATTCTCGGATACGGAGAACCGTCTGATTTTGGAAATGGCAAAGGGAAAGTTGCCATCAAGAATGACCGCAACACTCAGCCCCGTAGAGGGCCCAGATATGAAAAGTACACCGAGCTCAATTCGTCACTAACTGACATCTACATGAACACAAACGGTGACGTCCCTATCCAAAGCCTCCCAGGAGGGAACCATCACAAAGAGAACGCGATTCTGGAAAATACTGCATATTACATGAAATGGACGGTCACGACACAAATGACTGTAGACACTTGCGAGACTTCATTGAGGAACGGGTTAGACATGGAGAGCTACCCGAGTATGTGAAACAACCAACAGCGCCAGCACCTGTGCTGCCACGACCTGCTTCTCGGAGAGGGAATGACCCAGGATCAAGATCTCGCGGGCTCATCATCAATTGATCTGGATGAGATCAGTCTGGGTTTCTTGCATTTCTTAGGATTTAAGATATGTTTCTTTGTTTTCTTTAGGTTTTCCAATAGGCTAAATTGGAGTACACACGTTTGGGGTTAGGATTCAGCTCCAACGCGTGCTCTGCACTCGATAACAAACCAATCAGAATTTGCTTTGGTTTTGTACTTTTAATTGAATAAGGAAGGACTTTCCGAGCATGGATTATGTTTGGCAATTTAAGTATCTTGTCAGGTTGTGGCAGGATTCTCAATCCCATCTAAAGTATGTCTTATACTTATCTCGGAACCCTAGGCTTGGATTATGCCTAGGGACAGACCGTCTTGTCAGGTTTTGGCAAGTATAGCTCTATCCCGACATGAGTATGGATTGTACTCACTAGGATTTTTAAGTATGGATTATACTTCGGAACAACATATTGTTTTGTCAGGATTTGGCAAAGGAACTCAATAAACTCGAGTATGGCTTATGCTCAGTTTGAACTTCTTGGTATAGCTTATACCCGGAAGGTTAGGTCCCTCATCAAGTTTTGGCAGGATGATTCGAACGTCTCTTGAGTGTGGTTTATGCTCAAACAAACGTCCAACAGCGCCAGCACCAGTGCTGCCACGACCTGCTCCTCGGAGAGGGAATGACCCTGGATCAAGATCTCGCTGGCTCATCATCAATTGATCTAGATGAGATCAGTCTGGGTTTCTTGCTTTTCTTAGGATTTAAGATATGTTTCTTTGCTTTCTTTAGGTTTTCCAATTGGCTAAGTTGGAGTACACACGTTCGGGGTTCGGATTTAGCTCCAAGCGTGCTCTGCACTCGATAACAAACCAATCAGGATTTGCTTTGGTTTTGTACTTTTAATTGAGTAAGGAAGGACTTTCCGAGTATGGATTATGTTTGGCAATTTAAGTATCTTGTCAGGTTGTGGCAGGATTCTCAATCTCACCTAAAGTATGACTTATACTTATCTTGGACCCCTAGGCATGGATTATGCCTAGGGACAGAATATCTTGTCAGGTTTTGGCAAGTATAGTTCTATCCCGACATGAGTATTGATTGTACTCACTAGGATTTTTAAGTATGGATTATACTTTGGAACAGCTTATTGTTTTGTCAGAATTTGGCAAAGGAACTCAATAAAACTCGAGTATGGCTTATGCTCAGTTTGAACTTCTTGGTATGGCTTATACCCGGAAGGTTAGGTCCCTCGTCAGGTTTTGGCAGGATGATTCGAACGTCTCTTGAGTGTGGTTTATGCTCAAATAAAGCATGGTTAATGCTCGATAGTGTAATTAGTTTTATCAGGATTTGACACACCTTTTTGCTCTCTTTTCTTTGCAGGTATGGATTATACTTGCAGCTGGCAAGCACGACATAGCCTTTGTTTATCAAGAACACATCTTCCTTCAACCAGCAAGATATGTTCTGGGGGGCAAAATGTTGACCCTCTTTTTAGTCAAAGTAGTCACACATGGAATCTCTGATCAACAACATGCTCGAGTATTGGAAGCATCATCAGAAGACAGGCAACGATTTGGTCGAAATCACATCTCGAACAAAGAAAGGCCCGAAACTCCTATCAGATGACCTTTTTTGCGCCCGAAAATAGCGATTACAGAGCCGAGCTAAGTAACTCTTGTAGATCTATGAATTAGCTTCAGTTTGAGCTTTGGTTTGGCTCAATCAGACTTACGGTTTAAAAGTTACGCCAGTTTCCGTGAATGCGTGCAGAATCGGAAACATGGAATCTGGAATTGGCATAACCCATTCGGATCGGCTATACGGATCGGATCAGATAAGTCGGTTCGGATCGGATTGAGGCATCCCGCCTTCACCAATTCAACATCTTCCCTTCAACACTTAGATGTCGGCTCGGATCGGAGACCCCGGTTCGGGTCAGGATAAGGCAGACCCGACCCCCTTCACACAAATCCTCACAAGAGCACGCTTGGCTTTGGACACTCCGGTTCGGATCGGATGGCGAACTGAACCGACCCCCTTCGACCTGCTACTGCACTTCAGAGTTGACCTATTCTTATGGCACCATTTCCTCCTACTTTCATGGATCACCTTCCACATGGCCTTACACGAATTGGAGAGGGTTTCCCCCATTTTACGACTTAGTCACCACATTCTATCAAGGCCTTGGATTGGGGACACTTGTCATTCATCCGGATCTCCTTAGGGCTTCTCTACACCTATAAATACACCATCATATGGCGATTTGAAGGGACTTTTGGCTATTCCAACACTTGGCCCCCATTACAACTAAGCAAGGACATTGCTCATCACTTTAACATGAGGAATTCGTGTATAAATTCATTCCCTAATATCCTCTTCTTCATTGTAAACACGGGGATTTCGTGTATAAACTGCAAGCAAACAACATTGTAATAGCTTCTTAGGATTTAAGAAACTATAAAGTGGACGTAGGCTTGGTTTGAGCCGAACCACTAAAAAAATCTCGTGCGTCTCCTCTTATTTTACTGTTTTTCTGCATTAATCTGTGATTGTGAGGCTTTCACATAGCGTTTGGGTGTTAGTGCCATTTTTTGGTATAACATTTTGGCGCGCCAGGTGGGGGGCACACGACAATTTCAACTTCTACTTGGATTATTTGGCTATTGGATCGATGGCTAAGCGAAATGTTTCCCATGTTGAAGGCAAAGGCACGAGAAACGAGGCAAGCCATGTAGCTTCCTCACATGAAAACCCGTCAGCATTCTTGATGCGCAAAGAGATGGATGGCGTTCTCACCGAAATGAGAGCTCATATGGCAAGACAAGATGACCTCCTTCGCAAACAACAGGAGATGATTGACCAATTCTTCGCTCAGATGGAAGGAAGGCCGAGCAATAGCGTACAACTCATGGGAAATGGAATAGAATTAGCCCCAACAGCAGTTGCAAACCAGATCGGTTCGGATCCGATCCGAACCGAGGGCCAAAGTCTGAATCCCACGCAGATGGAAATTGGGGGCATTCCCTGCCGGGTCGGTAAGGACCTGATCCGAACAGCAACCCTACATGAGCTTGGGGGCAGCAGCCTCCCCTCTGGAAATCAAGACTTCGCTCCGGCTCGACCTACATCAGCACCGGATCGGATCGGCAATGCCACACATCTTCAGCATCAAGCACCCAAGATCGGAAAAGGAGAACCTGATCAGATTGGTACATCCAACCCGAACCGTGCACCTCGTCATGACCTCCCTCGCTTCTCCGAGCTGCAACACGGGGGCACCTCCGAACCGAACCGAATGGCCTTCCAAGCTCCCCGTACACTTCCATAGTCTTCTGGACACAACACTGGGGGCACCAGTTCTGAACTTAGCAGCTTGAAACAGCTCTTTGAAGGCGATCGACTCACCAATCTCATCGAACGACTCTCTAGAGGTCGCACTTATCAGAATGACATGGATGATGTCAATCACAATCCATTCACACAGGAAATCAGGAATTCCCGCAATCCTTCAAATTTTAGACTTCCACAACTGGAGCCCTACAACGGCAGGACAGATCCCACCGTGCACCTAATGCGCTACAAACGTCATATGGAAGTTCAATCAGCTTCGGAAAACGTCATTGAAAAGTGCTTCCCTCTCTTTTTGACTGATATAGCTGCTATGTGGATTCGGCAGCTGGAATCTGAATCGCTCAACAGTTGGAACATATTGGTCGCTCGCTTTATTGAACAGTTTCGGGTCCACATTGCTCGACCTAAGTATGTCATGTCTCTCACCACAATCAAGCAGAGACCCAAAGAAACTCTGCGCTCATTTTTGAAAAGGTTCAACATTGCTGCAGCATCAGTTGATCGACCTGAGCCATCTATGGTATTGATGGCGGCAGTATCCGGTGTTCTGGATAACTCGAAGTCCAAAAAATCCTTGTACCGAGACCCACCACGGAATCTCAGCGAGTTCTACCTCGAATCAGATAGATTTATGCGTGAAGAAGACGCAATGTCCAAAAAGAAAATTCTCGATGTCAACATGCTCAGAGATGGAGAACCGTCTGATTCTGGAAAAGGCAAAGTAAAAGTTGCCGTCAAGAATGACCGCAACACCCAGCCCCGTAGAGGGCCCAGATATGAAAAGTACACCGAGCTCAATTCGTCACTAACCGACATCTACGTGAACACAAACGGTGACGTCCCTTATCCAAAGCCTCCCAGGTGGGAGCCATCCCAAAGAGAACGCGATTTTGGAAAATACTGCATATTTCATGAAATGGACGGTCACGACACAAACGACTGTAGACACTTGCGAGATTTGATTGAGGAATGGGTTAGACGTGGAGAGCTACCCGAGTATGTGAAACGACCAACAGCGCCAGCACCAGTGCTGCCATGACCTGCTCCTCGGAGAGGGAATGACCCTGGATCAAGATCTCGCGGGCTCATCATCAATTGATCTTGATGAGATCAGTCTG
The DNA here is from genome assembly GCA_030737875.1 of Allium sativum. Taxonomy (NCBI): domain Eukaryota; kingdom Viridiplantae; phylum Streptophyta; class Magnoliopsida; order Asparagales; family Amaryllidaceae; genus Allium; species Allium sativum. The sequence goes on from CM060921.1 coordinate 748,577,485, forward strand.
GGTTTCTTGCATTTCTTTGGATTTAAGATATGTTTCTTTGCTTTCTTTAGGTTTTCCAATTGGCTAAATTGGAAAACACACGTTCGGGGTTAGGATTAAGCTCCAACGCGTGCCCTGCACTCGGTAACAAACCAATCAGGATTTTCTTTGGTTTTGTACTTTTAATTGAATAAGGAAGGACTTTCCGAGCATGGATTATGTTTGGCAATTTAAGTATCTTGTTAGGTTGTGGCAGGATTCTCAATCTCAACTAAAGTTTGGCTTGTACTTATCTCGGACCCCTAGGCATGGATTATGCCTAGGGACAGACTGTCTTGTCAGAATTTGGCAAGTATAGCTCTATCCCGATATGAGTATGGATTGTACTCACTAGGATTTTTAAGTATGGATTATACTTTGGAACGGCTTATTGTTTTGTCAGGATTTGGCAAAGGAACTCAATAAAACTCGAGTATGTCTTATGCTCAGTTTGAACTTCTTGGTATGGCTTATACCCGGAAGGTTAGGTCCCTCATCAAGTTTTGGCAGGATGATTCGAACGTCTCTTGAGTGTGGTTTATGCTCAAACAAACGTCCAATCATGGTTTATGCTCGAAAGTGTAATTAGTTTTGTCAGGATTTGACACACCTTTTTGCTCTCTTTTCTTCGCAAGTATGGATTATACTTGCAGCTAGCAGGCCCGGCAAGGCCTTGGATTATCCAGAACACATCTTCCTTCAACCAGAAAGATGTATTCTGGGGAGCAAAATGTTGACCCACTTTTTAGTCAAAGTAGTCATACATGGAATCTCTGATCAAAAACATGCTCGAGTATTGGAAGCATTGTCAGAAGACAGGCAATGATTTGGTCGAAATCACATCCCGAACAAAGAAAGGCCCGAAACTCCTATCAGATGACCTTTTTTGGGCCGGAAAATAGTGATTATTGGGCAAAGCTCCGTAACTCATGTAAATCTCTGAATTATCTTCAGTTTGAGCTTTGGTTTGGCTCAATCGGACTGACGGTTTGAAAGTTACGCCAGTTTCCGTGAACGCGTGCAGAGCTGGAAACTTGGAATCTGGAATTGGCATAACCCATTCGGATCGGCTATCCGGATCGGATCGGATAAGTCGGATCGGATCGGATTGAGGCATCCCGACTTCACCAACATCTTCCCTTCAACACTTAGATGTCGGCTCGGATCGGAGACCCCGGCTCGGATCGGGATAAGGCAGACCCGACCCGCTTCTCACCAAATCCTCACAAGAGCACGCTTGGCTTTGGACACTCCGGTTCGGATCGGATGGCGAACTGAACTGGCCCACTTCGACCTGCTACTGCACTTCAGTTTTGACCTATTCTTGTGGCACCATTTCCTCCTACTTTCATGGATCATCTTCCACATGGCCTTACACGAATTGGAGAGGGTTTCTCCCATTTTGCGACTTAGTCACCATGTTATATCAAGGAGTTGGATTGGGGACACTTGTCATTCATCCGGATCTCCTTACCGCTTCTCTGCACCTATAAATACACCATCATATGGCAATTTGTAGGGACTTTTGGCTATTCCAACACTTGGCCCTCATTACAACCAAGCAAGGACATTGCTCGTCACTTTAACACGAGAAATTCGTGTATAAATTCATTCCGTAATCTCCTCTTCTTCATTGTAAACACGAGGATTTAATGTATAAACTGCAAGCAAACAACATTGTAATAGCTTCTTAGGATTTAAGAAACTATAAAGTGGACGTAGGCTTGGTTTGAGCCGAACCATTATAAAAATCTCGTGTGTCTCCTCTTATTTTACTGCTTTTTCTGCATTAATCTGTGATTGTGAGGCTTTCACATAGCGTGTGGGTGTTAGTGCCATTTTTTGGTCTAACATTTTGGCGCGCCAGGAAGGGGGGGCACATGACAACTTCAACTTCTACTTGGATTATTTGGCTGTTGGATCGATGGCTAAGCAAAAGGTTTCCCGTGTTAAAGGCGAAGGCACGAGAAACGACGCAAGCCATGAAGCTTCCTCACATGAAAACCCGTCAGCATACTTGACCCGAAAAGAGATGGACGGCGTTCTCACTGAATTGAGAGCTCAGATGGCAAGGCAAGATGACCTCCTTCGCAAACAACAGGAGATGATTGACCAATTCTTCGCTCAGATGGAAGGAAGGCCGAGCAACAGAGTACAACTCATAGGAAATGGAATAGAATCAGCCCCAGCAGCAGTTACAAACCAGATCGGTTCGGATCCGATCCGAACTAAGGGCCAAAGTCTGAATCCCACGCAGATGGAAATGGGGGGCATTCCCTACCGAGTCGATTCGGACCCGATCCAAACAACAACCGTACATGAGCTTGGGGGCAACAACCTCCCCTCTATAAATAAAGACTTCGCTCCAGCTCGACCTACTTCAGCACCGGATCGGATCGGCAATGCCACACAGCTTCAGCATCAAGCACTCCGGATCGGAAGAGGAGAACCTGATCGGATCGGTACATCCAACCAGAACAGTGCACCTCGTCATGCCCTCCCACGCTTCTCCGAGCCGCAACATGGGGGCACCTCCGAACCGTGCCGAATGACCTTCCAAGCTCCCCGATCACTTCCACACTCTTCTGAACTCAACACTGGGGGCACCAGTTCTGAACTTAGCAAGTTGCAACAGCTCTTTGAAGGCGATCGGCTTGCCAATCTCATTGAACGGCTCTCTAGAGGTCGCACTTACCAGAATGACATGGATGATGTCAATCACAATCCATTGACATAGGAAATCAGGAATTCCCGCAATCCTCCAGATTTCAAACTTCCGCAACTGGAGCCCTACAACGGCAGGACAGATCCCACCGTGCACCTAATGCGCTACAAACGTCATATGGAAGTTCAATCGGCTTCGGAAAATGTCATGGCAAAGTGCTTCCCTCTCTTTTTGACCGATATGGCTGCTATGTGGATTCGGCAGCTGGAATATGAATCGATCAATAGCTGGAACATGTTGGTCGCTCGCTTTATTTAACAGTTTCGTGTCCACATTGCTCGACCTAAGAATGTGATGTCTCTCACCACAATCAAGCAGAGGCCCAAAGAAATTCTGCGCTCATTTTTGGAAAGGTTGCAGCATAAGTTGATCGACCTGAGCCATCTATGGTATTGATGGCGGCAGTATCCGGTGTTCTGGACAACTTGGAGTTCAAAAAATCCTTGTACCGAGACCCACCATGGAATCTCAGCGAGTTCCACCTCGAATCGGATAGATTTTTGTGTGAAGAAGACGCAATGTCCAAAAAGAAAATTCTCGTTGTCAACATACTTAGAGATTGAGAACCGTCTGATTCTGGAAAAGGAAAAGAGAAAGTTGCCATCAAGAATGACTGCAACACTCAGCCCCGTAGAAGGCCCAGATATGAAAAGTACACTGAGCTCAATTCGTCACTAACCGAGATCTACATGAACACAAACGGTGACGTCCCTTATCCAAAGCCTACCAGGAGGGAGCCATCACAAAGAGAACACGATTCTGGAAAATACTGCATATTTCATGAAATGGACGGTCATGACACAAATGCCTATAGACACTTGCGAGACTTGATTGAGGAACGGGTTAGACGTGGAGAGCTACCCGAGTATGTGAAACAACCAACAGCGCCAGCACCTGTGCTGCCACCACCTGCTCCTCGGAGAGAGAATGACCCTGGATCAAGATCTCGCAGGCTCATCATCAATTGATCTAGATGAGATCAGTCTGGGTTTCTTGAATTTCTTCGGATTTAAGATATGTTTCTTTTCTTTCTTAAGGTTTTCCAATTGGCTAAATTGGAGTACACACGTTCGGGGTTAGGATTTAGCACCAACGCGTGCTCTGCACTTGGTAACAAACCAATCAGGATTTGCTTTGGTTTTGTACTTTTAATTGAATAAGGGTGGACTTTCCTAGCATGGATTATGTTTGGCAATTTAAATATCTTGTCAGGTTGCAGCAGGATTCTCAATCTCAACTAAAGTATGGCTTATACTTATCTCGGACCCCTAGGCATGGATTATGTATAGGGACAGACTGTCTTGTCAGGTTTTGGCAAGTATAGCTATATCCCGACATGAGTATGGATTGTACTCATTAGGATTTTTAAGTATGGATTATACTTTGGAACGGCTTATTGTTTTGTCAGGATTTGGCAAAGGAACTCAATAAAACTCGAGTATGGCTTATGCTCAGTTTGAACTTCTTGGTATGGCTTATACCCGGAAGGTTAGGTCCCTTGTCAGGTTTTGGCAGGATGATTAGAACGTCTCTTGAGTGTGGTTTATGCTCAAACAAACGTCCAAGCATGGTTTATGCTCGAAAGTGTAATTAGTTTTGTCAGCATTTGACACGCCTTTTTGCTCTCCTTTCTTCGCAGGTATGGATTATACTTGCAGCTGGCAGACCCAACATGGCCTTGGATTATCCAGAACACATCTTCCTTCAACCAACAAGATATGTTCTGGGGGGCAAAATGTTGACCCGGTTTTTAGTCGAAGCAGTCACACATTGGAATCTGTGATCAACAACATGCTCGAGTATTGGTAGCATCGTCAGAAGACAGGCAACGATTTGGTCGAAATCACATCCCGAACAAAGAAAGATCCGAAATTCCTATCAGATGACCTTTTTTGGGCCCAAAAACAGTGATTACGGAGCCGAGCTAAATAACTCTTGTAGATCTCTGAATTAGCTTCAGTTTGAGCTTTGGTTTGGCTCAATCGGACTTACAGTTTGAAAGTTACACCCATTTCCGTGAACGCGTGCAGAATCAGAAACTTGGAATCTGGAATTGGCATAACCCTTTCGGATCGGCTATACGGATCGGATCGGATCGGATAAGTCGGTTCGGATCGTATTGAGGCATCCCGCCTTCACCAATTCAACATATTCCCTTCAACACTTAGATGTTGGCTCGGATCGGAAACCCCGGTTCGGATCGGGATAAGGCAGACCCGACCCGCTTCACACCATATCCTCACAAGAGCACGCTTGGCTTTGGACACTCCGGTTCGGATCGGATGGCAAACCGAACCGACCACCTTCGACCTGCTACTGCACTTTAGAGTTGACCTATTCTTGTGGCACCATTTCCTCCTACTTTCATGGATCACCTTCCACATGGCCTTACACGAATTGTAGAGGGTTTCTCCCATTTTGCGACTTAGTCACCACGTTCTATCAAGGCGTTGGATTGGGGACACTTTTAATTCATATGGATCTCCTTAGGGCTTCTTTGCACCTATTAATACACCATCATATGGCAATTTGAAGGGACTTTTGAATATTCCAACACTTGGCCCCCATTACAACAAAGCAAGGACATTGCTCATCACTTTAACACGAGGAATTCGTGTATAAATTCATTCCCTAATCTCCTCTTCTTCATTGTAAACACGAGGATTTCATGTACAAACCGCAAGCAAATAACATTGTAATAGCTTCTTAGGATTTAAGAAACTATAAAGTGGACGTAGGCTTGGTTCGAGCCGAACCACTATAAAAATCTCGTGTGTCTCCTCTTATTTTACTGCTTTTTCTGCATTAATATGTGATTGTGAGGCTTTCACATAGCGTTTGGGTGTTAGTGCCATCTTTTGGTCTAACATTTTGGCGCGCCAGGTTAGGGGGGCACACGACAACTTCAACTTCTGCTTGGATTATTTGGCTATTGGATCGATGGCTAAGCGAAAGGTTTCCCTTGTTGAAGGCGATGGCACGAAACAAGGCAAGCCATGAAGCTTCCTCACATGAAAACCCATCAGCATACTTGACGCGAAAAGAGATGGATGGCGGTCTCAATGAATAGAGAGCTCAGATGGCAAAGCAAGATGACCTCCTTCGCAAACAATAGGAGATGATTGACCAATTCTTCGCTCGGATGGAAGTAAGGCCGAGCAACAGCGTACAACTCATGGGATATGGAATAGAATCAGCCCTAGTAGCAGTTGCAAACTAGATCGGTTCGGATCCGATCCGAACCGAGGGACAAAGTCTGAATCCCACGCAGATGGAAATGGGGGGCATTCCCCACCGGGTCGGTTCGGACCCGATCCGAACAGCAACCCTACATGAGCTTGGGGTTAGCAGCATCCTCTCTGGAAATCAAGACTTCGCTCCGGCTCGACCTACACTAGCACCGTATCGGATCGGCAATGCCACACAGCTTCAGCATTAGGCACCCCGGATCGGAACAGGAGAACCTGATTGGAGCGGTACATCCAAAACGAACCGTGCACCTTGTCATGCCCTCCCTCGCTTCTCCGAGCCGCAACATGGGGGCACCTCTGAACCGAACCGAATGGCCTTCCAAGCTTCCCGTACACTTCCACACTTTTCTGGACTCAACACTGGGGGCACCAGTTCTGAACTTAGCAGCTTGCAACAGCTCTTTAAAGGCGATCGGCTCGCCAATCTCATTGAACGGCTCTCTACATGTCGCACTTATTAGAATGACATGGATGAGGTCAATCACAATCCATTCACACAGGAAATCAAGAATTCCTGCAATCCTCCATATTTCAAATTCTGCAACTGGAGCCCTACAACGGCAGGACAGATCCCACGGTGCGCCTAATGCACTACAAACATCATATGGAAGTTCAATCGGCTTCGGAAAACGTCATGGCAAAGTGCTTCCCTCTCTTTTTGACCGATATAGCTGCTATATGGATTCAGCAGCTGGAATCTGAATCGATCAACAGTTGGAACATATTGGTCGTCCGCTTTATTGAACGATTTCGGGTCCACATTGCTCGACCTAAGAATGTCATGTCTCTCATCACAATCAAGCAGAGGCCCAAAGAAACTCTGCGCTCATTTTTGAAAAGGTTCAACGTTGCTGCAGCATCAGTTGATCGACCTGAGCCATCTATGGTATTGATGGCGGCAGTATCCGGTGTTCTGAATAACCTGGAGTTCAAAAACTCCTTGTATCGAGACCCACCACAGAATCTCAGCGAGTTCTACCTCGAATCGGATAGATTTCTACGTGAAAAAGATGCAATGTCCAAAAAGAAATTCTTGATGTCAACATGCTCAGAGACGGAGAACCGTCTGATTTTGGAAAAGGCAAAGGGAAAGTTGCCGTCAAGAATGACCGCAACACTCAGCCCCGTAGACGGCCCAGATATGAAAAATACACCGAGCTCAATTCGTCACTAACCGACATCTACGTGAACACAAACGGTGACATCCCTTATCCAAAGCCGCCCAGGTGGGAGCCATCACAAAGAGAACGTGATTCCGGAAAATACTTCATATTTCATGAAACGGACGGTCACGACACAAATGACTGTAGACACTTGCGAGATTTGATTGAGGAATGGGTTAGACGTGGAGAGCTACCCGAGTATGTGAAACATCCAACAGCGCCAGCATCTGTGTTGCCACCACCTGCTCCTCGGAGAGGGAATGAACCTGGATCAAGATCTCGCGGAATCATCATCAATTGATCTAGATGAGATCAGTCTGGGTTTCTTGCATTTCTTCGGATTTAAGATATGTTTCTTTGCTTTCTTTAGGTTTTCCAATTGGCTAAATTGGAGTAAACACGTTCGGGGTTAGAATTTAGCTCCAACTCGTGCTCTGAACTCGGCAACAAACCAATCAGGATTTGCTTTGGTTTTGTACTTTTAATTGAATAAGGAAGGACTTTCTGAGCATGGATTATGTTTGGCAATTTAAGTATCTTGTCAGGTTGTGGCAGGATTCTCAATCTCAACTAAAGTATTGCTTATACTTATCTCGGACCCCTAAGCATGGATTATGCCTAGGGACAGACTGTCTTGTCAGGTTTTCGCAAGTATAGCTCTATCCCGACATGAGTATGGATTGTACTCACTAGGATTTTTAAGTATGGATTATACTTTGGAACGGCTTATTGTTTTGTCAGGATTTGGCAAAGGAACTCAATAAAACTCAAGCATGGCTTATGCTCAGTTTGAACTTCTTGGTATGACTTATACCCGGAAGGTTAGGTCCCTCATCAAGTTTTTGCAGGATGATTCGAACGTCTCTTGAGTGTGGTTTATGCTCTAACAAACGTCCAAGCATGGTTTATGCTTGAAAGTGTAATTAGTTTTGTCAGGATTTGACACACCTTTTTGCTCCCTTTTCTTCGCAGGTATGGATTATACTTGCAGCTGGCAGGCCCGGCATGGCCTTGGATTATCCAGAACACATCTTCCTTCAACCAGCAAGATATGTTCTGGGGGGCAAAATGTTGACCTACTTTTTAGTCAAAGCAGTCACACATGAAATCTCTGATCAACAACATGCTCGAGTATTGGAAGCATCGTCAGAAGACAGGCAACGATTTGGTCGAAATCACATCCCGAACAAAGAAAGGCCCGAAACTCCTATCAGATGACCTTTTTTAGGCCCAAAAACAATGATTACAAAGCTGAGCTCAGTAATTCTTGTAGATCTCTGAATTAGCTTCAGTTTGAGCTTTGGTTTGGCTCAATCGGGCTTACAGTTTGAAAGTTACGCCCATTTCCGTGAACGCGTGCAGAATCGGAAACTTGGAATCTAGGATTGGCATAACCCATTCGGATCGGTTATACGGATCGGATCGGATAAGTCCATTCGGATCGGATTGAGGCATCCCGCCTTCACCAATTCAACGTCTTCCTTTCAAAACTTAGATGTCGGCACGGATCGGTGACCCCGGTTCGGATTGGGATAAGGCAGACCCGACCCGCTTCACACCAAATCCTCACAAGAGCACGCTTGGCTTTGGACACTCCGGTTCAGATCGGATGGCAAACCGAACCGACCCCCTTCGACCTACTACTGCACTTCAGAGTTGACCTATTCTTGTGGCACCATTTCCCCTACTTTCATGGATCACCTTCCACATGGCGTTACACGAATTAGAGAGGGTTTCTCCCATTTTGCGACTTAGTCACCACGTTCTATCAAGGCGTTGGATTGGGGACACTTGTCATTCATCCGGATCTCCTTAGGGCTTCTCTGCACCTATAAATACACCATCATATGGCGATTTGAAGGGACTTTTGGCTATTCCAACACTTGGCCCCCATTACAACCAAGCAAGGACATTGCTCATCACTTTAACATGAGGAATTCGTGTTTAAATTCATTCCCTAATCTCCTCTTCTTCATTGTAAACATGAGGATTTCATGTATAAACTGCAAGCAAACAACATTTTAATAGCTTCTTAGGATTTAAGAAACTATAAAGTGGACGTAGGCTTGGTTTGAGCTGAACCACTATAAAAATCTCGTTGGTCTCCTCTTATTTTATTGCTTTTTCTGCATTAATCTGTGATTGTGAGGCTTTCACGTAGCGTTTGGGTGTTAGTGCCATTTTTTTGTCTAACGTTTTGGTGTGCCAGGTAGGGGTGCACACGACAAGTTCAACTTCTGCTTGGATTATTTGGCTATTGGATTGATGGCTAAGCGAAAGGTTTCCCGTGTTGAAGGAGAAGGCACGAGAAACGAGGCAAGCCATGAAGCTTCCTCACATGAAAACCCATCAGCATACTTGACGTGAAAAGAGATGGATGGCGTTCTCACCGAATTGAGAGCTCAGATGGCAAGGCAAGATGACCTCCTTCGCAAACAACAGGAGATGATTGACCAATTCTTCGCTCGGATGGAAGGAAGGCCTAGAAACAGCATACAACACATGGGAAATGGAATAGAATCAGCCTCAGCAGAAGTTGCAAACGAGATCGGTTCGGATCGGATCCGAACCGAGGGCCAAAGTCTGAATCCCACGCAGAAGGAAATGGGGGGCATTCCCCACCGGGTCGGTTCGGACCCGTTCCGAATAGCAACCCTACTTGAGCTTGGGGTCAGCAGCCTCCCGTCTGGAAATCAAGACTTCGCTCTAGCTCGACCTACATCAGCACCGGACCGGATCGGCAATGCCACACAGCTTCAGCATCAAGCACCCCGGATCGGAACAGGAGAACCTGATCGGATCGGTACATCCAACCGAACCATGCACCTTGTCATGCCCTCCCTCGATTCTCCGAGCCGCAACATGGGGGCACCTCCGAACCGAACCGAATGGCCTTCCAAGCTCCCCGTACACTTCCACACTCTTCTGGACTCAACACTGGGGGCACCAGTTCTGAACTTACCAGCTTGCAATAGCTCTTTGAAGGCGATCGGCTCGCAAATCTCATTGAACGGCTCTCTAGAGGTCGCACTTATCAGAATGACATGGATGATGTCAATCACAATCCATTCACACAGGAAATCAGGAATTTCCGCAATCCCCCAGATTTCAGACCTCCGCAACTGGAGCCCTACAACGGCAGGAAAAATCCCACCGTGCGCCTAATGCGCTACAAACGTCATATGGAAGTTCAATCGGCTTCGGAAAACATCATGGCAAAGTGCTTCCCTCTCTTTTTGACCGATGTAGCTGCTATGTGGATTCGGCAGCTGGGATCTGAATCGATCAACAACTGAAACATGTTGGTCGCTCGCTTTATTGAATAGTTTCGGGTCCACATTGCTCGACCTAAGAATGTAATGTCTCTCACAATAATTAAGCAGAGGCCCAAAGAAAGTCTGCGCTTATTTTTGGAAAGGTTCAACGTTGCTGCAACATCAGTTGATTGACCTGAGCCATCTATGGTATTGATGGCGGCAATATCTGGTGTTCTGGACAACTCGGAGTTCAAAAAATGCTTGTACCCAGATGCACCACGGAATCTCAGCGAGTTCTACCTCGAATCAGATAGATTTCTGTGTGAAGAAGACGCAATGTCCGAAAAGAAAATTCTCGATGTCAACATGCTCAAAGACGGAGAACTGTCTGATTCTGGAAAAGGAAAAGGGGAAGTTGCCGTCAAGAATGACCGCAACACTCAGCCTCGTAGAGGGCCCAGATATGAAAAGTACACCGAGCTCAATTCGTCAATAACCGACATCTGCGTGAACACAACGGTGGGAGCCATCACAAAGAGAACGAGATTCTGGAAAATACTGCATATTTCATGAAATGGACGGTCATGACACAAATGACTGTAGATACTTGCGAGACTTGATTGAGGAACTGGTTAGAAGTGGAGAGCTACCCGAGTATGTGAAACAACCAACAGCGCCAGCACCTGTGCTGCTGCCACCTGCGCGTCGGAGAGGTAATGACCCTGGATCAAGATCTAGTGGGCTCATCATCAATTGATCTAGTTGAGATCAGTCTAGGTTTCTTTCATTTCTTCGGATTTAAGATATGTTTCTTTGCTTTCTTTAGGTTTTCCAATTGGCTAAATTGGAGTACACACGTTCGGGGTTAGGATTTAACTCCAACGCGTGCTCTGCACTCGATAACAAACCTATCATGATTTGCTTTGGTTTTGTATTTTTAATTGAGTAAGGAAGGACTTTCCGATCATGGATTATGTTTGGCAATTTAAGTATCTTGCCAGGTTGTGGCAGGATTCTCAATCTCAACTAAAGTATGGCTTGTAGTTATCTCGGACCCCTAGGCATGGATTATGCCTAGGGACAGACTTTCTTGTTAGGTTTTGGCAAGTATAGCTCTATCCCGACATGAGTATGGATTGTACTCACTAGGATTTTTAAGTATGGATTATACTTTGGAACGGCTTATTGTTTTGTCTGGATTTGGCAAAGGAACTCAATAAAACTCGAGTATGGCTTATGCTCAGTTTGAACTTCTTGGTATGGCTTATACCCGGAAGGTTAGGTCCCTCGTCAGGTTTTGGCAGGATGATTCGAACGTCTCTTGAGTGTGGTTTATGCTCAAACAAACGTCCAAGCATGGTTTATGCTCGAAAGTGTAATTAGTTTTGTCATGATTTGACACACCTTTTTGCTCTTTTTTTTTCGTAGGTATGGATTATACTTGCAGCTGGCAGGCCCAGCATGGCCTTGGATTATCCAGAATACATCTTTCTTCAACCAGCAAGATATGTTCTGGGAGGCAAAATGTTGACCCGCTTTTTAGTCAAAGAAGTCACACATAGACTCTCTGATCAACATCCTGCTCGAGTATTGGAAGCATCGTCAGAAGACAGGCAACAATTTGGTTGGAATCACATCCCGAACAAAGAAAGGCCCGAAACTCCTATCAGATGACCTTTTTTGGGCCCGCAAACAGTGATTACGGAGCAGAGCTTGGTAACTCTTGTAGATCTCTGAATTAGCTTCAATTTGAGCTTTGGTTTGGCTCAATCGGACTTAAGTTTTGAATGTTACGCCCGTTTCCGTGAACGCATGCAGAATCGGAAACTTGGAATCAAGAATGGGCATAACCCATTCGGATCAGCTATACGGATCAGATCGGATCGGATAAGTCGGTTCGGATCGGATTGAGGCATCCCGCCTTCACCAATTCAACATCTTCCCTTCAACACTTAGATGTCGGCTCGGATCGGAGACCCCGGTTCGGATCCGGATAAGGCAGACCAGGGCCGATTCATACCAAATCCTCACAAGAGCACGCTTGGCTTTGGACACTCCGGTTCGGATCGGAAGGCGAACCGAACCGACCCCCTTTGACCTGCTACTGCACTTCAGAGTTGACCTATTCATTTGGCACCATTTCCTCCTACTTTCATGGATCACCTTCCACATGGACTTACACGAATTGGAGAGAGTTTCTCCCATTTTGCGACTTAGTCACCACGTTCTATCAAGGCATTGGATTGGGGACACTTGTCATTCATCCGGATCTCCTTAGGGCTTCTCTGCACCTATAAATACACCATCATATGGCCATTTGAAAGGACTTTTGGCTATTCCAACACTTGGCCCCATTACAACCAAGCAAGAACATTGCCCATCACTTTAACACGAGGAATTCGTGTATAAATTCATTTCCTAATCTCCTCTTCTTCATTGTAAACACGAGGATTTCATGTATAAACTGCAAGCAAACAACATTGTTATAGCTTCTTAGGATTTAAGAAACTATAAAGTGGACGTAGGCTTGGTTTGAGCCGAACCACTATAAAAATCTCGTGTGTCTCCTCTTATTTTACTACTTTTTCTGCATTATTATGTGATTGTGAGGCTTTCACATACCGTTTGGGTGTTAGTGCCATTTTTTGGTCTAACATTTTGGCGCGCCAGGTATGGGGGGCACACGACAACTTCAACTTCTTCTTGGATTATTTGGCTATCGGATCGATGGCTAAGTGAAAGGTTTCCCGTGTTGAAGGCGAAGGCACGAGAAACGAGGCAAGCCATGAAGCTTCCTCACATGAAAACCCCTCAGCATACTTGACGCGAAAAGAGATGGATGGCGTTCTCACTGAATTGAGAGCTCAGATGGCAAGGCAAGATGACCTCCTTCGCTAACAACAGGAGATGATTGACCAATTCTTCGCTCGGATGGAAGGAAGGCCGAACATCAGCGTACAACTCATGGGAAATGGTATAGAATCAGCCCTAGCAGTAGTTGCAAACCAGATCGGTTTGGATCCGATTCGAACCGAGGGCCAAAGTCTGAATCCCACGCAGATGGAAATGGGCGCATTCCCCACCGGGTCGGTTCGGACCCGATCCGAACAGCAACCCTACATGAGCTTGGGGTCAGCAGCCTCCCCTCAGGAAATCAAGACTTCGCTCCAGCTCGACATACATCAACACTGGATCGGATCGGCAATGCCGCACAGCTTCAGCATCAAGCACCCCAGATTGGAACAGGAGAACCTGATCGGATCGGTACATCCAACCCAAACCGTGCACCTTGTCATGCCCTCCCCCGATTCTCCGAGCCGCAACATGGGGGCACCTCCGAACCGAACTGAATGGCCTTCCAAGCTGCCCATACACTTCCACACTCTTCTAGACTCATCATAGGGGCACCAGTTCTGAACTTAGCAGCTTGCAACAGCTCTTTGAAGGCGATCGGCTCGCCAATCTCATTGAACGTCTCTCTAGAGGTCGCACTTATCATAATGACATGGATGATGTCAATCACAATCCATTCACACAGGAAATCAGGAATTCCTGCAATCCTCCAGATTTCAAACTTTCGCAACTAGAGCCCTACAACGGCAGGACTGATCCCACCGTGCACCTAATGCGCTACAAACATCATATGGAAGTTCAATCGGCTTCGGAAAACGTCATGGCAAAGTTCTTCCCTCTCTTTTTGACTGATATAGCTATTATGTGGATTCGGCACCTAGAATCAGAATCGATCAACAGCTGGAACATGTTGGGCGCTCGCTTTAATGAACAGTTTCGGGTCCACATTGCTTGACCTAAGAATGTCATGTCTCTCACCACAATCAAGCAGAGGCCCAAAGAAACTCTGCGCTCGTTTTTGGAAAGGTTCAACGTTGCTGCAGCATCATTTACCGACCTGAGCCATCTATGGTATTGATGGCGGCAGTATCTGGTGTTCTGGACAACTCGGAGTTCAAAAAATCCTTGTACCGAGACCCACCAAGGAATCTCAACGAGTTCTACCTCGAATCGTATAGATTTCTGCGTGAAGAAGACGCAATGTCCGAAAAGAAAATTCTCGATGTCAACATGCTCAGAGATGGAGAACCGTCTGATTTTGGAAAAGGCAAAGGGGAAGTTGCCGTCAAGAATGACCGCAACACTCAGCCCCATAGAGGGCCCATATATGAAAAGTACACAGAGCTCAATTCGTCACTAACCGACATCTACGTGAACACAAACGGTGACGTCCCTTATCCAAAGCCTCCTAGGTGGGTGCCATTACAAAGAGAACGCGATTCGGGAAAATACTGCATATTTCATGAAATGGACGGTCACGACACAAATGACTGTAGACACTTGCGAGACTTGATTGAAGAACGAGTTAGACGTGGAGAGCTACCCGAGTATGTGAAACCACCAACAGCGCCAGCACCTGTGCTGCCACCACCTGCTCCTCGGAGAGGGAATGACCCTGGATCAAGATCTCGTGGGCTCATCATCCATTGATCTAGATGAGATCTGTCTGGGTTTCTTGCATTTCTTCGGATTTAAGATATGTTTCTTTGCTTTCTTCAGGTTTCCAAATTAGCTAAATTGGAGTACACACGTTCGGGGTTAGAATTTAGCTCTAACGCGTGCTCTGCACTCGGTAACAAACCAATCAGGATTTGCTTTGGTTTTGTACATTTAATTGAATAAGGCAGGACTTTCCGATCATGGATTATGTTTGGAAATTTAAGTATCTTGTCAGGTTGTGGCAGGATTCTCAATCCCAACTAAAGTATGGCTTATACTTATCTCGGACCCCTAGGCATGGATTATGCCTAGGGACAGAATATCTTGTTAGGTTTTGGCAAGTATAGCTCTATCCCGACATGAGTATGGATTGTACTCACTAGGATTTTTAAGTATGGATTATACTTTGGAACGGCTTATTGTTTTGTCAGGATTTGGCAAAGGAACTCAATAAAACTCGAGTATGACTTATGCTCAGTTTGAACTTCTTGGTATGGCTTATACCCGGAAGGTTAGGTCCCTCGTCAGGTTTGGGCAGGATGATTCGAACGTCTCTTAAGTGTGGTTTATGCTCAAACAAACGTCCAAGCATGGTATATGTTCGAAAGTGTAATTAGTTTTGTCAGGATTTGACACACCTTTTTGCTCTCTTTTCTTCACAGGTATGGATTATACTTGCAGCTGGCAGGCCCGGCATGGCCTTGGATTATCCAGAACACATCTTCCTTCAACCGGCAAGATATGTTCTGGGGGGAAAAATGTTGAACTGCTTTTTAGTCAAAGCAGTCACACATGGAATCACTGATCAACAGCATGCTCTTGTATTGGAAGCATCGTCAGAAGACAGGCAACGATTTGGTCGAAATCACATCCCGAACAAAGAAAGGCCCGAAACTTCTATCAGATGACCTTTTTTGGGCCCGAAAACAGTGATTACGGAGCCGAGCTTGTCAACTCTTGCAGATCTCTGAATTAGCTTCAGTTTGAAATTTGGTTTGGCTCAATCGGACTTAGGGTTTGAAAGTTATGCCCATTTCCGTGAACGCGTGCAGAATCGGAAACTTGGAATCTGGAAGTGGCATAACCCATTCGGATCGGCTATACGGATCGGATCGGCTATACGGATCGGATCGGATCGGATAAGTCGGTTCGGATCGGATTGAGGCATCCCGCTTTCACCAATTCAACATCTTCCTTTGAAACTTAGATGTCGGTTCGGATCGGAGACCCCGGTTCGGATCGGGATAAGGCAGACCCGACCCGCTTCACACCAAATCCTCACAAGAGCACACTTGGCTTTGGACACTCCGGTTCAGATCGGATGGCAAACCGAACTGACCCCCTTTGACCTTCTACTGCACTTCAGAGTTGACTTATTCTTGTGGCACCATTTTCTCCTACTTTCATGGATCACCTTCCATATGGCCTTACACGAATTGGAGAGGGTTTCTCCCATTTTACGACTTAGTCACCACGTTCAATCAAGGCGTTGGATTGGGGACACTTGTCATTCATCCAGATCTCCTTAGGGCTTCTCTGCAACTATAAATACACCATCATATGGCGAATTGAAGGGACTTTTGGCTATTCCAACACTTGGCCCCCATTACAGCCAAGCAAGGACATTGCTCATCACTTTAACACAAGGAATTCGTGTATAAATTCATTCCCTAATCTCCTCTTCTTCATTGTAAGCACGAGGATTTCATGTATAAACTGCAAGCAAACAACATTGTAATAGCTTTTTAGGATTTAAGAAACTATAAAGTGGACGTAGGCTTGGTTTGAGCCGAACCACTATAAAAATCTCTTGTGTCTCCTCTTATTTTACTGCATTTTCTGCATTAATCTGTGATTGTGAGGCTTTCACATTGCGTTTGGGTGTTAGTGCCATTTTTTGGTCTAACATTTTGGCGCGCCAGGTAGGGTGGCCACACGACAACTTCAACTTCTGCTTGGATTATTTGTTTATTGGATCGATGGAAAAGCGAAAGGTTTCCCGTGTTGAAGGCGAAGGCACGAGAAACGAGGCAAGCCATGAAGCTTCCTCACATGAAAACCCATCAGCATACTTGACGCGAAAAGAGATGGATGGCGTTCTCACTGAATTGAGAGCTCAGATGGCAAGTTAAGATGACCTCCTTCGCAAACAACAGGAGATGATTTACCAATTCTTCGCTCGGATGGAAGGAAGGCGGAGCAACAACGTACAACGCATGGGAAATGGAATAGAATCAGCCCCAGCAGCAGTTGCAAACCAGATCGGTTCGGATCCGATCTGAACTGAGGGCCAAAGTCCGAATCCCATGCAGATGGAAATGGGGGGAATTCCCCGCCCGGTCGGTTCGGATCCGTTCCGAACAGCAACCCTACATGAGCTTGGAGTCAGCAGCCGCCCCTCTGGAAATCAAGACTTCGCTCCGGCTCGACCTCCATCAGCACCGGATCGGATCAGCAATGCCACACAGCTTCAGCATCAAGCACCCTGGATCGGAACAGGAGAACCTGATCGGATCGGTACATCCAACCCAAACCATGCACCTTGTCATGCCCTCCCTCGATTCTGCGAGCCGCAACATGGAGGCACCTCCAACCGAACTGATTGGATTCCAAGCTCCCTGTACACTTCCACACTCTTCTGGACTCAACACTAGGGGGCACCAGTTCTGAACTTAGCAGCTTGCAACATATCTTTGAAGGCGATCGGGTCGCCAATCTCATTGAACGGCTCTCTAGAGGTCGCACTTATGAGAATGACATGGATGATGTCAATCACAATCCATTCACACAGGAAATCAGGAATTCCCGCAATCCTCCAGATTTCAAACTTCCGCAATTGGAGCCCTACAATGCCAGGACAGATCCCACCGTGCACCTAATGCGCTACAAACGTCATATGGAAGTTCAATCGGCTTCGGAAACGTCATGGCAAAGTGCTTCCCTTTCTTTTTAACCGATATAGCTGCTATGTGGATTCAGCAGCTGGAATCTGAATCGATCAACAGCTGGAACATGTTGGTCGCTCGTTTTATTGAACAGTTTCGGGTCCACATTGATGGACCTAAGAATGTCATGTCTCTCACAACAATCAAGCAGAGGCCCAAAGAAACTCTGCGCTCATTTTTGGAAAGGTTCAACGTTGCTGCAGCATCAGTTGATCGACCTGAGCCATCTATGGTATTGATGGCGGCAGTATCCGGTGTTCTGGACAACTCGGAGTTTAAAAAATCCTTGTACCCAGATGCACCATGGAATCTCAGCGAGTTCTACCTCTAATCAGATAGATTTCTCCATGAAGAAGACGCAATGTCCGAAAAGAAAATTCTCGATGTCAACATGCTTAGAGACGAAGAACCATCTGATTCTGGAAAAGGCAAAGGGGAAGTTGCCATCAAGAATGACCGCAACACTCATCCCTGTAGAGGGCCCAGATACGAAAAGTACACCGAGCTCAATTCGTCCCTAGCCGACATCTACGTGAACACAAACGGTGACGTCCCTTATCCAAAGCCTCCCAGGAGGGAGCCATCACAAAGAGAACACGATTCCGGAAAATACTGAATATTTCATGAAATGGACTGTCACGACACAAATGACTGTAGACACTTGCGAGACTTGACTGAGGAAAGGGTTAGACGTGTAAAGCTACCCGAGTATGTGAAACAACCAACAGTGCCAGCACCTGTGCTGCCACCACCTGCTCCTCGGAAAGGGAATGACCCTGGATCAAGATCTCGTGGGCTCATCATCAATTGATCTAGATGAGATCAGTCTGGGGTTCTTGCATTTCTTCGGATTTAAGATATGTTTCTTTGCTTTCTTTTGGTTTTCCAATTGGCTAAATTGGTGTACACACGTTCAGGGTTAGGATTTAGCTCCAATGCATGCTCTGCACTCGATAACAAACCAATCAGGATTTTCTTTGGTTTTGTACTTTTAACTGAATAAGGAAGGACTTTCAGAGAATGGATTATGTTTGGCAATTTAAGTATCTTGTCAGGTTGTGGCAGGATCCTCAATCTCTACTAAAGTATAACTTATCCTTATCTCGGACCCCTAGGCATGGATTATGCCTAGGGACAGACTGTCTTGTTAGGTTTTGGCAAGTATAGCTCTATCCCGACATGAGTATGGATTGTACTCACTAGGATTTTTAAGTACGGATTATACTTTGGAACGGCTTATTGTTTTGTCAGGATTTGGCAAAGGAACTTAATAAAACTCGATTATGGCTTATGCTCAGTTTGAACTTCTTGGTATGGCTTATACCCGGAAGGTTAGGTCCCTCGTTAGGTTTTGGCATGATGATTCGAACATCTCTTGAGTGTGGTTTATGCTCAAACAAACGTCCAAGCATGGTTTATGCTCGAAAGTGTAATTAGTTTTGTCAGGATTTGACACACCTTTTTGCACTCTTTTCTTCGCAGGTATGGATTATACTTGCAGCTGGCAGGCCCAACATGGCCTTGGATTATCCAGAACACATTTTCCTTCAACTACCAAGATATGTTCTGTGGGGCAAAATGTTGACCCAGTTTTATTTCAAAGCAGTCACACATGGAATCTCTGATCAACAACATGCTCGAGTATTGGAAGCATCGTCAGAAGACAGGCAACGATTTGGTTGAAATCACATCCCGAACAAAGAAAGGCCCGATACTCCTATCAGATGACCTTTTTTGGGTCCGAAAACAGCAATTACGGAGCTGGGCTTGGTAACTCTTGTAGATCTATGAATTAGCTTCATTTTGAGCTTTTGTTTGGCTCAATCGGACTTACGGTTTGAACGTTATGCCCGTTTCTATGAATGCGTGCAGAAATGAAAACTTGGAATCTGGAATTGGCATACCTATTCGGATCGGCTATACAGATCAGATCGGATCGGATAAGTCGGTTCGGACTGAGGCATCCCGCCTTCACCAACTCAACAACTTCCCTTCAACATTTAGATGTCGGCTTGGATCGGAGACCGCGGTTCGGATCGGGATAAGGCAGACCCGACCCGCTTCACAACAAATCCTCACAACTGCACGCTTGGCTTTGGACACTCCGGTTCGAATCGGATGGCTAACCGAACCGACCCCCTTCGACCGACTATAGCACTTCAGAGTTGACCTATTCTTGTGGCACCATTTCCTCCTACTTTCACGGATCACCTTCTACATGGCCTTACATGAATTGGAGAGGGTTTCTCCCATTTTGCGACTTAGTCACCACTTTCTATCAAGGCGTTGGATTGGGGACACTTGTCATTCATCCGGATCTCCTTAGGGCTTCTCTTCACCTATAAATACACCATCATATGGCGATTTGAAGGGACTTTTGGTTATTCCAACACTTGGCCCCCATTACAACCAAGCAAGGACATTGCCCATCACTTTAACACGTGGATTTAGTGTATAAATTCATTCCCTAATCTCCTCTTCTTCATTGTAAACACGAGGATTTCGTGTATAAACTGCAAGCAAACAACATTGAACTAGCTTCTTAGGATTTAAGAAACTATAAAGTGGATGTAAACTTGGTTTGAGCCGAACCACTATAAAAATCTCGTGTGTCTCCTCTTATTTTACTGCTTTTTCTGCATTAGTCTGTGATTGTGAGGCTTTCACATAGCGTTTGGGTGTTAGTGCCATTTTTTGGTCTAACATTTTGGCGCACCAGGTGGGGGGCACACGAAAACTTCAACTTCTGCTTGGATTATTTGGTTATTGGATCGATGGCAAAAGCGAAAGGTTTCCCGTGTTGAAGGCGAAGGCACGAGAAATGAGGCAAGCCATGAAGCTTCCTCACATGAAAACCCGTCAGCATACTTGACACGAAAAGAGATGGATGGCGTGCTCGCCGAATTGAGAGCTTAGATGGCACGACAAGATGACCTCCTTCGCAAACAACGAGAGATGATTGACCAATTCTTCGCACGGATGGAAGAAAGGTCGAGCAACAACGTACAACTCATGGGAGATGGAATAGAATCAGCCCCAGCCGCAGTTGCAAACCAGATCGGTTCGGATCCGAACCAAGGGCCAAAGTCTGAATCCAACGCAGATGGAAATGGGGGCATTCCCCACCGAGTCGGTTCAGACCCGATCCGAACAGCAACCCTACATGAGCTTGGGGGCATCAGCCTCCCCTCTGGAAATCAAGACTTTGCTCCGGCTTGACCTACATCAGCACTGAATCGGATCGGCATCAGCCTCCCGTCTGGAAATCAAGACTTTGCTCCGGCTTGACCTACATCAGCACCGAATCGGATCGGCAATGACACACAGCTTCAACATCAAGCACCCCAGATTGAAACAGGGAGAACCTGATCGGATCGGTACATCCAACCCGAACCGTGCACCTCGTCATTCCCTCCCTCGCTTCTCCGAGCCGCAACTTGAGGGCACTTCCGAACCGAACCGAATGGCCTTCCAAGCTACCCGTACACTACCACACTCTTCTGGACTCAACACTGGGGGTACCAGTTCTGAACTTAACAGCTTGTAACAGCTCTTTGAAGGAGATCGGCTCGCTAATCTCATTGAACGGCTCTCTAGATGTCGCACTTATCAGAATGACATGGATGATTTCAATCACAATCCATTCACATAGGAAATCAGGAATTCCCGCAATCCTCCAGATTTCAAACATCCGCAACTGGAGCCCTACAACGGCAGGACAGGTCCCACCGTGCACCTAATGCGCTACAAACGTCATATGGAAGTTCAGTCGGCTTTGGAAAACATCATGGAAAAGTGCTTCCCTCTCTTTTTGACCGATATAGCTGCTATGTGGATTCGGCAGTTGGAATCTGAATCGATCAACAGTTGGAACATATTGGTCGCTCGCTTTATTGAATAGTTTCGGGTCCACATTGCTCGACCTAAGAATGTCATGTCTATCACCACAATCAAGCAGAGGCCCAAAGAAACTCTACGCTCATTTTTGGAAAGGTTCAACGTTGCTGCAGCACCAGCTGATCAACCTAAGCCATCAATGGTATTGATGGCGGCAATATCCGATGTTCTGGACAATGCGGAGTTCAAAAAATCCTTGTACCAAGACCCACCATGGAATATCGGAGAGTTCTACCACGAATCAGATAGATTTCTGCGTGAAGAAGACGCAATGTCCGAAAAGAAAATTCTCGATGTCAACATGCTCAGAGACGGAGAACCGTCTGATTCTGGAAAAGGCAAAGGGAAAGTTGCCGTCAAGAATGACCGCAACACTCAGCCCCGTAGAGGGCCCAGATATGAAAAGTACACCGAGCTCAATTCGTCACTAACCGACATCTACGTGAACACAAACGGTGACGTCCCTTATCCAAAGCCTCCCAGGGGGGAGCCATCACAAAGAGAACGCGATTCTGGAAAATACTGCATATTTCATGAAATGGACGGTCACGACACAAATGACTATAGACACTTGCGAGACTTGATTGAGGAATGGGTTAGACGTGGAGAGCTACCCGAGTATGTGAAACAACCAACAGCGCCAGCACCTGTGCTGCCACCACCTGCTCCTCGAAGAGGGAATGACCCTGGATCAAGATCTCGCGGGCTCATCATCAATTGATCTAGATGAGATCAGTCTGGGTTTCTTGCAATTCTTCGAATATAAGATATGTTTCTTTGCTTTCTTTAGGTTTTCCAATTGGCTAGATTGGAGTACACATGTTTGGGGTTAGGATTTAGCTCCAACGTGTGCTCTGCACTCGATAACAACCAATCAGAATTTGCTTTGGTTTTGTACTTTTAATTGAATAAGTAAGAACTTTCCGAGCATGGATTATTTTTGGCAATTTAAATATCTTGTCAGGTTGTGGTAGGATTCTCAATCTCAACTAAAGTATGGCTTATACTTATCTCGGACCCCTAGGCATGGATTATGCCTAGGGTCAGACTGTCTTGTCAGGTTTTGGCAAGTATAGCTCTTTCCCGACATGAGTATGGATTGTACTCACTAGGATTTTTAAGTATGGATTATACTTTGGAACGGCTTATTGTTTTGTCAGGATTTGGCAAAGGAACTCAATAAAACTCGAGTATGGCTTATTCTCAGTTTGAACTTCTTGGTATGGCTTATACCCAGAAGTTTATGTCCCTCGTCAGGTATTGGCAGGATTATTCGAATGTCTCTTGAGTGTGGTTTATGCTTAAACAAACGTCCAAGCATGGTTTATGCTCGAAAGTGTAATTAGTTTTGTCAGGATTTGACACACCTTTTTGCTCTCTTTTCTTCGCGGGTGTGGATTATACTTGCAGCTGGCAGGCCCAGCATGACCTTGGATTATCCAGAACACATCTTCCTTCAACCAGCAAGATATATTCTGGGGGGAAAAACATTGACCCGCTTTTTAGTCAAAGTAGTCACACATGGAATCTCTGATCAACAACATTCTCGAGTATTGGAGGCTTCGTCAGAAGACAGGCAACGATTTGGTCGAAATCACATCCCGAACAGAGAAAGGCCCGAAACTCCTATCAGATGACCTTTTTTGGAACGAAAATAGCTAAGCTTCGTAAGTCTTGTAGATCTCTGAATTAGCTTCAGTTCCAGCTTTGGTTTGGCTCAATCGGACTTACGGTTCGAAAGTTACGCCTGTTTCCGTGAACGCGTGCAGAACCGAAAACTTAGAATCTGGAATTAGCATAACCCATTCGGATCGGCTATACGGATCGGATCGAATCGAATAAGTCGGTTCGGATCGGATTGAGGCATCTCTCCTTACCTATTCAGCATCTTCCCTTCAACACTTAGATGTTGGCTCAGATCGGAGACCCCGGTTCGGATCGGGATAAGGCAGACCGGACCCACTTCACACCAAATCCACACAAGAGCACGCTTAGCTTTGGACACTCCAGTTCGGATCGGATGTCGAACCAAACCGACCCGCTTCGACCTGCTACTGCACTGCAGAGTTTACATATTCTTGTGGCACCATTTCCTCCTACTTTCATGGATCACCTTCCACATGGCCTTACACGAATTGGAGAGGGTTTCTACCATTTTGCGACTTAGTCACCACGTTATATCAAGGCGTTGGATTGGGGACACTTGTCATTCATCCTGATCTCCTTAGGGCTTCTTTGCACCTATAAATACACCATCATATGGCGATTTGAAGGGACTTTTGGCTATTCCAACACTTGGCCCCCATTACAACTGTAACACCCCACACCCGCTATGGTCACTCGCTAAGGGAATGCCGTAACATCGGTGGAGTATTTTAAGTGAATATAGAACATAAAAATTACAACAAGACATATATAAGTAATACTTGAAAATTTTAAAACATCATTTCATTTCATTGCAGCGGAAAATAAAACATGTTTGGTTACATCACAAAACCATAATAAGAGTCAAGTACAAAATATCCATCCTGATAAATAAAAGTACATAATCCCATTACATGAACTGATAGCCATAAAAGAAAGGGTAAGCTGAGCTCTACACCTATGGTCCAAGCTCCAAAAGAGAATAAAGCAGCCTGATCAAAGCCCACTCGTACTGGGCCCACTCTAATAACCTGAGTGTTGGAAAAAAAAGATAAAAACAACGGGGTCAGACATAAGTCTGAGCGAGTCCTATAACTTTAACAATACAATCATTAAAGTAACCAGAGAAGACATAAGCTTGATATACGGTAATGTCTGGGGGTGAATGGCTACACTAAGCAGCTTGGCAGACTTAGGATAAACTAAGATAACCGTAAAGACGCATCTTCCCACTCAAGGATAATTCCTAGATTTCACCACCCCTGATCTACCTTCCCAAGGGTAATTCCTACACTACACCACACCAGTTCTACCCACCCAAGGGTAATTCCAACTTAAAGGTTGATCCCACTAAGTGTACTTAGTAATTTTACCCAGTAGTTTCGTGTACCCCTACATAGGTGCCGTCTGCCCCTATCTTTACTAGGTGTACCCACTACTCCCAAGCGATCGGCTCCCTACCGTAGATACCCGTGCTGGTCCCACAATGGGGGTGTATCATTCCCCAAAGTGGCAACCTGATAATATCAACGGTGCACAGCTTTATATCTACACGATGCAACAACGACTTACCAACCAGCCCGGGTCCACACACGCATATGAAACCCGTTGATCCTGTGTTGCCTCCGCTAACCCGTTTTGGCCTCTTATAGTCAAGCCCAATATGCGTGTCCCGTCACTCGACTAGAGTCGAGCCCACTAAGATATGTTTGGGATATTGGTTGAAATGGGCCCCCACAAGCTACCACCTAAGCTTGTTATTTCTAGTGAATCCCACTTAACCCTTTAACCATGTCCCCTTACATGTTATATATTTTGGTTAAGTCATTAATCATATTTTAATTGCCATTCAAGGCACCCACTAGATTTCTACATGCCACCCAAAAGCACTTACTTAACCCTTTAACCATGTTTTAATTACATGTTCCACTTTGGTAAAGTATTCTAATCGTATTTTCTATTGCCACCTAAGGCAACCACTCGATTTCCTCATGCCACCCAAGGCACCCACTTAACCCCTCATGTCCCACTACATGCTAATATGGTTAAGTGTTTCTTAATTAATTAAGACCGTGATCTCCCATAAAGACCTCCCACATTAGACTGGCTGTTATGACCGCCTGGTTAAGCCGGTAGGGTCCGGGCAGTCTTACGTCATAACAGAGTCTAACCTCATGTCTTTACTTTAATCACGTATTTAATTTATGGCTAAGACCTCTCACATTGGGCTGACATTTGTAGCAACTGGTTAAGCCGGTAGGGTCCGGGCAGTTTTACACTACAAATGAGTCCAACCTCGTGTCTTAGTCGATTAATTACACCTAATTAATCACCCCCATATTAATTATCCCTAATTAATATCAAGTTTTTCATAACATGGGTAGACCTAACTCAATAGGTAAATTCCCATGGGGTAGACCTAACTCAATAGGTAAATTCCCACTTATGTTAATTTATTTTTATGGTATGCTTAATCATACCCAATCATACTTTTATTAACATATTTATTAACCCCATCGTTCCCCACGTAAATCGTTCTCATTTCATGACATAATAAAGGGAAGATCCATCACAAATATCATGGGTTTCACCAAATCTTAGCATATAACTTTGTCATGGGTTAAGAGGATGTCAACTTGCATATATGAGCATATATTAACCCAACTACATTTAACCCAAACTTGCATATTATCATACACATGACTTGCATAACATGTTGCATATGAACTTGCATATTATCATACATATGACTTGCATAACATGTTGCATATGAACTTGCATATTATCATACACATATCTTGCATAACATGTTGAACTTGCATATAAGCATTCTCATAACTTGCATAACATGTTAAACATGCATTTAAGCATACACATAACTTGCATAAGCATTCACATTCTTGCATAAGCATTCACATACTTGCATAAGCATGCATAACTTGCATATCATGTTAAACTTGCATTTAAGCATATACATAACTTGCATAAGCATTCATATAAGCATACACATAACTTGCTTAACATGTTGAACTTGCATATATGACTTGCATCTTAAAGGAGGGTAAACATGCATATATATATATATATATATATATATATATATATATATACATAGCATATAAAGGTGTCATCTTGCATATGTATGCATCACATTTAAAAGGGTAAACTTGCATGTCATGA
This sequence comes from Allium sativum, assembly GCA_030737875.1. Lineage (NCBI taxonomy): Eukaryota > Viridiplantae > Streptophyta > Magnoliopsida > Asparagales > Amaryllidaceae > Allium > Allium sativum. Next base: position 748,604,077 of record CM060921.1, read on the forward strand.
TTTATGCATAATACCAAACACTTAGCATGCATAAAACCACATACTTAGCATGCATAGAATCAATTACTTATTATGCATAAACCCACCACTTAACTTGCATAAACCCACATACTTAACTTGCATAAACCCACATATCCAACTTGCATAAACTCACATATTCAACTTGCATAAACTCACATATTCAACATGCATAAACATAGGATTAATATTAAACATAGATTAGCATATTCACATCATATCATATGACTTGAAAACCCATTAATCCTCATGCAAAACCATAGATCTCATCATATCTCATCTACTTAATTTAACAATTGATCATCAAAGTGATAGAAACTCACAACTAGCAAATTTGCACTCCAAATGAAGAAGATTAAGATGCTTAGAATGGATTAGAGGTTGATTAGAGAGTGATTAGCTTGCAACCCTCTTCATAAATTAGTGGAGGCTCCTTCTAAGATTTAATTTGGCGGCATGTAGCCCTCAATTCTATTTTTAGTATGGATTAGGGTAGGTTTAGGGTGTATTTATAGGATTAGGGTGCGTTTTAGACCATAGGATTAGCCCTAGGTTAGATTAGGTCCGTCAGATTTAGGAAACCTCTAGAACCCAGCCCAGCCCTAGCCAGAAAACCAGATCTGGCGCACCCAAGCCAACTGGCTCGACACGCCATGTCGACAGGCAAGTCGACAGGGCAGTCGACTCCCCAGTCGACATGCCTGTCGACAGCCCTGTCGACACGGGTAGGGCGGGAATTTTCCCGCCTGGCCCCCTGCTGGCTTCAGTTTCGAAATCTGATTTTTAATTTTTAAATCTGTTTTTAACTTGAATTTTCTGCCAACTTCATTGGGCCATAACTGGGCCATACGGACTCCGATTTACAAAATTTCGGACTCTATTCTGCGTATTTTTCCGAGACGAACGCAATGACGCAGCCCGTTTCCCCCAATTCTCACACCTGAGATTATTTATTCTGCAATTAGTGAATTTTAGCATTAACCGAAATTCGGGGAGTTACATTCTCCCCTCCTAAAAGGATTTCGTCCCCGAAATCTCTAAGCTAAGGAGAATGCATATCCTACCATCCAAACAACCATCTACTCAATCCATCAAACATGGGCATCCATTGTCCTTAAAACGATTTCTAATGATGTATGAGCATATGCAAAAAGTGTGTGTATATGTTCCCTATCTAATGTATGAACATATGCAAACCATGATAGTGCCATGCATCCATTATGTATGCGAGAGAACCCTATCGACACATACAACATCTACATGAGTGCACAATCATTCACCAAAAATGCATCATCCATATGATAACCCAATCATTATACATCCATTAATATAGCTACCTACAAACATAAATATGCAATATGCAATATGAAGTGACTGAGCCGATCTAGTGCCTAAAGTGTGTGTATATGCATCCACGAGCAACCACTAGCAAACACTTGCATCCACTTGCATCCATCATACATAACATGTCTCAAACACATGTTTCAACCATAGGACTATCCTATCTGAAGGTCAAAGGTATAACGAGAGGACATACTAAGGATAAGATAAGCACAAGATATGCGATGAAGGAGAAGCAAAAGGACATACCCTCCGAAAGAAAAGGGTACCTCGAACGCATCTTCGCTTCCGTCTCCCAGGTAGCGTCGCTCTCTTCATCTCCCCATTGTACTTTGACTAGTTGAACCTCTCTGTTTCTCAACTTCCAAATCTCTGACCCAAGGATGCAAGTAGGAGCTCGTCGCATCACGCTCTACTTCCACTTCTCTAAGCAAGCTTGGCTCTATCGCCTCTACGATCTTATGTAGGCCCTTCCTCACATGGAATACATCATGTACACCATTAAGCCTGTCGGGCAACTCCACCAATGGAAGATGCTCTTCCCATGTACCTCCTAAATCCAAGATACATAGCCTCAAAAGGTCTTCTAAAATACGATTCACCCTCTCGGTCTGGCCATCTATCTGAGGATGTTATGCGGTACTCAAACACAACTGAGTCCCCACCGCCTCTTGCAAACTTTTCCAAAACTCTTTAGTGAAGATAGGATCTCGATCGCTCACTATACTGGAAGGTACACCATGCAATCTAATAATCTCTCGAATATAAACTGAAGCTAGCCATGGAGCAGTTCTCTTACTCTTCACGGGTATACAATGGGCGCTCTTAGTAAGCCTGTCTACTACCACCCAAATTCCCGTATTACCCTTCCTTGATCTGGGTAACCTGTCAATAAAATCCTTCGAGATGCTATCCCACTTCCATTGCGGAACTTCCAAAGGGGTGAAGCAACCCACCAAGTTTCTTTTGCTCCGCCTTCACTTATTGGCACACCAAGCATCGAGCGACATGCTCGGCCACATCTTTCTTCACACCGGCCCAGAAGAAAACCCGCTTCATATCTTGGTACATCTTGTCCCCACCGGGATGAATGGTCATCCTAGAACGGTGTGCATCATCAAGAATAGTCTTCTTCAAACCCTCGTCTTGCGGTACACAAAGTCTACCGTCTCTACGCAACCACCCCTTACCACCTAGGGTGTACCTACTCAAATGGATGGACGACCCCCTCCTCATGAGCTTCTCTACTAACTCATCCAACTGTGGGTCGCCTCACTGTGCCTCGCTAATTCGTCCCAAAAGAGTAGGCCTAACCTCCAAGGAGGCTAGCAAACCGGGTACAAAGTCAACGGAAGGTCTAAAGTCAAACATAGAAATAAACTCTAAGCTCCGTCGTTCAACGAACCATGAACTCGAGGACAACCTTTTTCTACTTAAGGCGTCCGCTACCATGTTACCCTTGCCGTGGGTGTACGCTATCTCAAACTCATAGGATGTTAAGAATTCTATTCACTATTGCTGTCTTAAGACTATGCGCTTGGAGAGTCTCCAATACTTCCCTAAGATGTAGGGCATGCTCTTCTCCACTCCTAGAGAAAATCAGGATATTCTCCCATGCAAAATCGTCACAACTATCCATCTCTCACGCAGACCACCCTGGTCGAACTCGACATCCCCAAATGCAAGCCCCAAAGGCCTAAACCAATATCAGACAAACACCCAAGGGATGCCTCCTTCGAACCTAGATGTCCTACGTGAGATGATACTAGTAAAAACGGCTAAATAATTAAGCCCTTGTCCAATTCTGGATGTCCTCGCCAGTCTCACTCCAAAACCATCGTTTATCCCATACTGGCTTTGCTCAGCCCATTGAGCACACACGAAAACTTATTCCGCTCCTAGAAAAGACCAAGATGTCATTTACAAAGACCATCACAAACTTATTTAGGTACTCCCTGAACACCTTTCTCATCAAATCAACAAAGTATGCGGGGGCGTACGTCAAACCAAATGGCATCTCCAGCCACTCATAAAAACCATCTGGAGTCCTAAAGGTAGTCTTCTCTATACTATCCTTAGTCACTCTCAACTGAAGAAACCTCGTGGCTAAGTCCAATTGCGAAAATACTGAGGCGCCCACTAACTGATCAAAGAGATCATCAATCCTCGACAATGGGTGTCTATTCTTCTTTGTGAGCTATAGTCTACACAAAGTCTGAGGGACCCATCCGCCTTCGTAGCAAAAACTACTGGAGCACTCCACTCCGATATACTTCGTTTTATGAACCCCTTCTCAAGCAAATCGCCTACTTGCTTATGGAGTTCCCTCCTCTCACGAGGAGCCACGTGGCACACTGGCCAAGACACTGGTCTGGCATTGTCTACCAGATATATTCGGAAGTCAATCTCCCGCTCCGGAGGTAAGCCCTTCACCTCCTCAACACATCCGAGTATTCCCGGACTACTCTAACAGACCGCAAACTCTCGACCGACATGTCAAGCGATTCTAGATAACTTAGCATAACAGATTCCATGGGATTACAAAAGACCTCGAGAGTGTTACCCAAGCGGATCATCAGTCTAACAACTCTCCTTCCACAATAAGGACGGCACCATTACTGGATAACCAGTCCATGCCCAAAACTAACCCATAGCCTGTGAAGCTCAAAAAGCATCACATCTAAACTCAACGCTAAGTATAGAAACTTTCAAACCCAATCACACCATGGAGCCCCAATTGGGTTTGAAACAACTAAGGGATCACCTACTAAACTGGTGTCTAAGTGCAGTGACTCAACTAACAATGATGAGATAAACGAACTCAACGCGTCAAAATCAAATAAAGTACGGACAGGATGATCAAACAGGAAAACTAAACTTTCCACGGAGATAGTTCTACCTCTTCCTCGAACCGGTGGAGCTGCGAGAGCCTGAACTTGCCCCCTTGCCTGAGCTGGTGCCACAAGAGCTTGCACCTGTCCTCCTGAGGTAGACCCCGTCCTTTGCCCTTTCTTAGGACAGTTTTTCACTAGATGTCCTGCTTCGTCACAGTGGAAGCAGCCAGTCTTCTTCTTCTTGCGACAATCGTTGTTTAGGTGGCCTAGTGTTCCACAATTGAAGCACTTCTTCTTTCCCTTGGCACCACTGCCTTTCCCACCCTTGTTTTGCTGTTGCTGTCGAGGTTTCTTCTGATCTCCCTCCTTCTCGGGTGCTTTATTAGCATTGGGACCCTTCTCTTCCTCATGCATAGGTGCCATGCCCACTAGCTTCTCGAAAGTGGCCCCCATAGGGATGTGAGACATAGCCAATCCGTGCATCGGTTCGTTCAAGCCTTTAACGAACCTCAAAGCTTTCTCTTCCGGTGTGTTTACCAAGTCCATGTTGAATCTCACTAACTGATTAAACTTGTTAACATATTCTTTCACCGACAAGTTCCCTTGCTTTAAGTTCAAGAACCTTTCCACGTGCATACTTTCTTCCGTTTTTGAGAGAAACTTTGCCTCAAACCTTTGCCTGAAATCCACCCAAGAGTCAACAGGGCGTTCTCCATTAGTGACCTCCCACCAGAACGAGGCCTCTCCTTCCATTAACCAAGCGGCTAACCTGACTTTCTTTCCCTCTTCCACTTCCAAGATTTCCATCAATTCTTCCGTCTCATTAAGCCAATCCCTAGCTCCCACAAAAGGTTTTCCTCCCATAGCCTTAAACTTCCTACAAGTCATAGCAAAAGTATCCGCGCGAGGAGGAACGAGTGCAACAGGTGGAGGAGGAACATTTGCTAGACCTGCAGCGGCGGCCCTAGCCTCTAACAACCTCCTATACCATACTGGTACCGCTATACTGTCCGGAAGATAAAGATCTTCAGCCATGCTGAGACGAAAAAGGAAAGATTCAAACGGAGAATTCAAAGGATAAAGATATGGCTATCGGGGATTATGCTTTTCTTTCAAAAACTTTTCTCTTAAAAGACATGTTTTTGAAAATACTCCTTTCAAAATATTCTTAGAAAATAGTTTTTCTTGAAATTTTATCTGTTCCGGTAACCTTAAGCTCTGATACCACGTGTAACACCCCACACCCGCTATGGTCACTCGCTAAGGGAATGCCGTAACATCGGTGTAGTATTTTAAGTGAATATAGAACAGAAAAATTACAACAAGACAGATATAAGTAATACTTGAAAATTTTAAAACATCATTTCATTTCATTGCAGCGGAAAGTAAAACATGTTTGGTTACATCACAAAACCATAATAAGAGTCAAGTACAAAATATCCATCCTGATAAATAAAAGTACATAATCCCATTACATGAACTGATAGCCATAAAAGAAAGGGTAAGCTGAGCTCTACACCTATGGTCCAAGCTCCAAAAGAGAATAAAGCAGCCTGATCAAAGCCCACTCGTACTGGGCCTACTCTAATAACCTGAGTGTTGGAAAAAAAAAGATAAAAACAACGGGGTCAGACATAAGTCTGAGCGAGTCCTATAACTTTAACAATACAATCATTAAAGTAACCAGAGAAGACATAAGCTTGATATACGGTAATGTCTGGGGGTGAATGGCTACACTAAGCAGCTTGGCAGACTTAGGATAAACTAAGATAACCGTAAAGACGCATTTTCCCACTCAAGGATAATTCCTAGATTTCACCACCCCAGATCTACCTTCCCAAGGGTAATTCCTACACTGCACCACACCAGTTCTACCCACCCAAGGGTAATTCCTACTTAAAGGTTGATCCCACTAAGTGTACTTAGTAATTTTACCCAGTAGTTTCGTGTACCCCTACATAGGTGCCGTCTGCCCCTATCTTTACTAGGTGTACCCACTACTCCCAAGCGATCGGCTCCCTACCGTAGATACCCGTGCTGGTCCCACAATGGGGTGTATCATTCCCCAAAGTGGCAACCTGATAATATCAATGGTGCATGGCTTTATATCTACACGATGCAACAACGACTTACCAACCAGCCCGGGTCCACACACGCATATGAAACCCGTTGATCCTGCGTTGCCACCGCTAACCCGTTTTGGCCTCTTATAGTCAAGCCCAATATGCGTGTCCCGTCACTCGACTAGAGTCGAGCCCACTAAGATACGTTTGGGATATTGGTTGAAATGGGCCCCCACAAGCTACCACCTAAGCTTGTTATTTCTAGTGAATCCCACTTAACCCTTTAACCATGTCCCCTTACATGTTATATATTTTGGTTAAGTCATTAATCATATTTTAATTGCCATTCAAGGCACCCACTAGATTTCTACATGCCACCCAAAAGCACTTACTTAACCCTTTAACCATGTTTTAATTACATGTTCCACTTTGGTTAAGTATTCTAATCGTATTTTCTATTGCCACCTAAGGCAACCACTAGATTTCCTCATGCCACCCAAGGCACCCACTTAACCCCTCATGTCCCACTACATGCTAATATGGTTAAGTGTTTCTTAATTAATTAAGACCGTGATCTCCCATAAAGACCTCCCACATTAGACTGGCTGTTATGACCGCCTGGTTAAGCCGGTAGGGTCCGGGCAGTCTTACGTCATAACAGAGTCTAACCTCGTGTCTTTACTTTAATCACGTATTTAATTTATGTCTAAGACCTCTCACATTGGGCTGACATTTGTAGCAACTGGTTAAGCCGGTAGGGTCCGGGCAGTTTTACACTACAAATGAGTCCAACCTCGTGTCTTAGTCGATTAATTACACCTAATTAATCACCCCCATATTAATTATCCCTAATTAATATCAAGTTTTTCATAACATGGGTAGACCTAACTCAATAGGTAAATTCCCATGGGGTAGACCTAACTCAATAGGTAAATTCCCACTTATGTTAATTTATTTTTATGGTATGCTTAATCATACCCAATCATACTTTTATTAACATATTTATTAACCCCATCGTTCCCCACGTAAATCGTTCTCATTTCATGACATAATAAAGGGAAGATCCATCACAAATATCATGGGTTTCACCAAATCTTAGCATATAACTTTGTCATGGGTTAAGAGGATGTCAACTTGCATATATGAGCATATATTAACCCAACTACATTTAACCCAAACTTGCATATTATCATACACATGACTTGCATAACATGTTGCATATGAACTTGCATATTATCATACATATGACTTGCATAACATGTTGCATATGAACTTGCATATTATCAAACACATATCTTGCATAACATGTTGAACTTGCATATAAGCATTCTCATAACTTGCATAACATGTTAAACATGCATTTAAGCATACACATAACTTGCATAAGCATTCACATTCTTGCATAAGCATTCACATACTTGCATAAGCATGCATAACTTGCATATCATGTTAAACTTGCATTTAAGCATATACATAACTTGCATAAGCATTCATATAAGCATACACATAACTTGCTTAACATGTTGAACTTGCATACATGACTTGCATCTTAAAGGAGGGTAAACATGCATATATATATATATATATATATATATATATATATATATACACACACACATAGCATATAAATGTGTCATCTTGCATATGTATGCATCACATTTAAAAGGGTAAACTTGCATGTCATGATTTATGCATAATACCAAACACTTGCATGCATAAAACCACATATTTAGCATGCATAGAATCAATTACTTATTATGCATAAACCCACCACTTAACTTGCATAAACCCACATACTTAACTTGCATAAACCCACATATCCAACTAGCATAAACTCACATATTCAACTTGCATAAACTCACATATTCAACATGCATAAACATAGGATTAATATTAAACATAGATTAGCATATTCACATCATATCATATGACTTGAAAACCCATTAATCCTCATGCAAAACCATAGATCTCATCATATCTCATCTACTTAATTTAACAATTGATCATCAAAGTGATAGAAACTCACAACTAGCAAATTTGCACTCCAAATGAAGAAGATTAAGATGCTTAGAATGGATTAGAGGTTGATTAGAGAGTGATTAGCTTGCAACCCTCTTCATAAATTAGTGGAGGCTCCTTCTAAGATTTAATTTGGCGGCATGTAGCCCTCAATTCTATTTTTAGTATGGATTAGGGTAGGTTTAGGGTGTATTTATAGGATTAGGGTGTGTTTTAGACCATAGGATTAGCCCTAGGTTAGATTAGGTCCGTCAGATTTAGGAAACCTCTAGAAACCAGCCCAGCCCTAGCCAGAAAACCAGATCTGGCGCACCCAAGCCAACTGGCTCGACACGCCATGTCGACAGGGCAGTCGACTCCCCAGTCGACATGCCTGTCGACAGCCCTGTCGACACGGGTAGGGCGGGAATTTTCCCGCCTGGCCCCCTGCTGGCTTCAATTTCGAAATCTGATTTTTAATTTTTAAATCTGTTTTTAACTTGAAATTTCTGCCAACTTCATTGGGCCATAACTGGGCCATACGGACTCCGATTTACAAAATTTCGGACTCTATTCTGCGTATTTTTCCGAGACGAACGCAATGACGCAGCCCGTTTCCCCCAATTCTCACACCTGAGATTATTTATTCTGCAATTAGTGAATTTTAGCATTAACCGAAATTCGGGGTGTTACAACAACCAAGCAAGGACACTGCTCATCACTTTAACACGAGGAATTCATGTATAAATTCATTCCCTAATCTCCTCTTCTTCATTGTAAACACGAGGATTTCATGTATAAACTGCAAGAAAACAACATTGTAATAGCTTCTTAGGATTTAAGAAACTATAAAGTGGACGTAGGCTTGGTTTGAGCCGAACCACTATAAAAATCTCGTGTGTCTCTTCTTATTTTACTTCTTTTTCTGCATTAATCTGTGATTGTGAGGCTTTCACATAGCATTTGGGTGTTAGTGCCATTTTTTAGTCTAACATTTTGGCGCGCCAGGTAGAGGGCACATGATAACTTCAACTTCTGCTTGGATTATTTGGTTTTTGGATCAATGGCTAAGCAAAAGGCTTCCCGTATTGAAGGGGACGGAACGAATAATGAGGCAAGCCATGAAGCTTCCTCACATGAAAACCTGTTAGCATACTTGACGCGAAAAGAGATGGATGGCGTTCTCACCGAATTGAGAGCTCAGATGGCAAGGAAAGATGACCTCCTTCGCAAACAATAGGAGATGATTAACCAATTCTTCCCTCGGATGGAATGAAGGACGAGCAACAGCGTACAACTCATGGGAAATGGAATAGAATCAGCCCCAGCAGCAGTTGCAAACCAGATCGGTTCGGATCGGATCCGAACCGAGGGCCAAAGTCTGAATCCCACGCAGATGGAAATGGGGGGCATTGCCCACCGGGTCGGTTTGAACCCGATCCGAACAACAACCCTACATGAGCATGGGGCAGCAGCCTCCCCACTGGAAATAAAGACTTCGCTCCGGCTCGACCTACATCAGCACCGGATCGGATCGGCAATGCCACACAGCTTCAACATCAAGCACCCCGGATCGGAACAGGAGAACCTTATCGGATCGACACATTTAACCCGAACCGTGCACCTCGTCATGCCCTCCCTCGCTTCTCCGAGCCGCAACATAGGGGCACCTCCGAATAGAACCGAATGGTCTTCCAAGCTCCCCGTACACTTCCACACTCTTCTGGACTCAACACTGGGGGCACCAGTTCTGAACTTAGATGCTTGCAACAGCTCTTTGAAGGCGACCGGCTCGCCAATCTCATTGAACGGCTCTCTAGAGGTCGCACTTATCAGAATGACACGGATGATGTCAATCACAATCCATTCACACAGGAAATCAAGAATTCCCGCAATCCTCCAGATTTCAAACTTCCGCAACTGGAGCCCTACAACGGCAGGACAGATCCCACCGTGCACCTAATGCGCTACAAACGTCATATGGAAGTTCGATCGGCTTCGGAAAACATCATGGCAAAGTGCTTCCCTCTCTTTTTGACCGATATAGCAGCTATGTGGATTCAGCAGTTGGATTTGAATCGATCAACAACTGAAACATGTTGGTCGCTCGCTTTATTAAACAGTTTCGTGTCCACATTGCTCGACCTAAGAATGTCATGTCTCTCACCGCAATCAAGCAGAGGCCCAAAGAAACTCTGCGCCCATTTTTGGAAAGGTTCAATGTTGCTGCAGCATCAGTTGAACGACCTGAGCCATCTACGGTATTGATGGCGGCAGTATCCGGTGTTCTAGACAACTCGGCGTTCAAAAAATCCTTATACCAAGACCCACCACGGAATCTCAGCGAGTTCTACCTCGAATCGGATAGATTTCTGCGTAAAGAAGATGCAATATCCAGAAAGAAAATTCTCGATGTCAACATGCTCAGAGACGGAGAACCGTCTGATTATAGAAAAGGCAAAGGGAAAGTTGCCGTCAAGAATGACAGCAACACTCAGCCCCGTAGAGGGCCCAGATATGAAAAGTACACCGAGCTCAATTCGTCACTAACCGAGATCTACGAGAACACAAATAGTGACGTCCCTTATCCAAAGCCTCCCAGGAGGGAGCCATCACAAAGAGAACGCAATTCTTGAAAATATTGCATATTTCATGAAATGGACGGTCACGACACAAATGACTGTAGACACTTGCGAGACTTGATTGAGGAACGGGTTAGACGTGGAGAGCTACCCGAGTATGTGAAACAACCAACAGCGCCAACACCTGTGCTGCCACCACCTGCTCCTCGGAGAGGGAATGACCATGGATCAAGATCTCGCGGGATCATCATCAATTGATTTGGATGAGATCAGTCTGGGTTTCTTGCATTTCTTAGGATTTAAGATATGTTTCTTTGCTTTCTTTAGGTATTCCAATTGGCTAAGTTGGAGTACACGTGTTCGAGGTTAGGATTTAGCTCCAACGCGTGCTCTGCACTCGATAACCAACCAATCAGGATTTGCTTTGGTTTTGTACATTTAATTGAATAATGAAGGACTTTCCGAGCATGGATTATGTTTGGTAATTTAAGTATCTTTTCAGGTGGTGACAGGACTCTCAATCTCAACTAAAGTATGGCTTATACTTATCTCGGACCCCTAGGCATTGATTATGCCTAGGGACAGACTGTCTTGTCAGGTTTTGGCAAGTATAGCTCTATCCCGACATTAGTATGGATTGTACTCACTAGGATTTTTAAGTACGGATTATACTTTGGAAAGGCTTATTGTTTTGTCAGGATTTGGCAAAGGAACTCAATAAAACTCGAGTATGGCTTATGCTCAGTTTGAACTTATTGGTATGGCTTATACCCGGAAGGTTAGGTCCCTCGTCAGGTTTTGGCAGGATGATTCGAACGTCTCTTGAGTGTGGTTTATGCTCAAACAAACGTCCAAGCATGGTTTATGCACGAAAGTGTAATTATTTTTGTCAAGATTTGACACACCTTTTTGCTCTCTTTTCTTCGTAGGTATGGATTATACTTGCAGCTGGCAGGCCCGACATGGCCTTGGATTATCCAGAACACATCTTACTTCAACCAGCAAGATATGTTCTAGGGGCAAAATGTTGACCCGCTTTTTAGTTAAAGCATTCACACATGGAATCTCTGATCAACAACATGCTCGAGTATTGGAAGCATCGTCAGAAGATAGGCAACGATTTGGTCGAAATCACATCACGAACAAAGAAAGGCACGAAACTCCTATCAGATTACCTTTTTTGGGCCCGAAAACAGCGACTACAAAGCTGAGCTCCATAAATCTTTTAGATCTCTGAATTAACTTCAGTTTGAGCTTTGGTTTGGCTCAATCGGACTTATGGTTTGAAAGTTACGCCCGTTTCCGTGAATGCGTGCGGAACTGGAAACTTGGAATCTGAAATTGGCATAACCCATTCGGATCGGCTATACGGATCGGATTGGATCGGATAAGTCGGTTCGGGTCAGATTGAGGCATCCCGCCTTTACCAATTCAACATCTTCCCTTCAACACTTAGATGTCGGCTTGGATCGGAGACCCCGGTTCGGATCGGGATAAGGCAGACCCGAACCGCTTCACACCAAATCCTCACAAGAGCATGATTGGCTTTGGACACTCCGGTTCAGATCGGATGGCAAACCGAACCGACCAGCTTCGACCTGCTACTGCACTTCAGAGTTGACCTATTCTTGTGGCACCATTTCCTCCTACTTTCATGTATCACCTTCCACATGGACTTACATGAATTGGAGAGAGTTTCTCCCATTTTGCGACTTAGTCACCACGTTCTATCAAGGCATTGGATTGGGGACACTTGGCATTCATCCAGATATCCTTAGGGCTTCTCTGCACCTATAAATACACCATCATATGGCGATTTGAAGGGACTCTTGGCTGTTCCAACACTTGGCCCGCATTACATCCAAGCAAGGACATTGCTCATCACTTTAATACGAGGAATTTGTGTATAAATTCATTCCCTAATCTCCTCTTCTTCATTGTAAACACGAGGATTTCGTGTATAAACTGCAAGCAAACAACATTGTAATAGCTTCTTAGGATTTAAGAAACTATAAAGTGGACGTAGGCTTGGTTTGAGCCGAACCACTATAAAAATCTCGTGTGTATCCTCTTATTTTAGTGCTTTTTCTGCATTAATCTGTGATTGTGAGGCTTTCACATAGCGTTTGGGTGTTAGTGCCATTTTTTTGTTTAACATTTTGGCGTGACATGTGGGGGGCACACGACAACTTCAACTTCTGCTTGGATTATTTGGCTATTGGATCGATGGCTAAGCAAAAGGTTTCCCGTGTTGAAGGCGAAGGCACGAGAAACGAGGCAAGCCATGAAGCTTCCCCACATGAAAACCCGTTAGCATACTTGATGTGAAAAGAGATGGATGGCGTTCTCGCCGAATTGAGAGCTCAGATGGCAATGCAAGATGACCTCCTTCGCAAACAACAGGAGATGATTGACCAATTCTTCGCTCAGATGGAAGGAAGGCCGGGCAACAGCGTACAACTCAAGGGAAATGGAATAGAATCAGCCCCAGCAGCAGTTGCAAACCAGATCGGTTCGGATCCGATCCAAACCGAGGGCCAAAGTCTGAATCCCACGCAGATGGAAATGTGGGGCATTCCCCACCGGGTCGGTTCGGAGCCGATCCGAACAGCAACCCTACATGAGCTTGGGGACAGCAGCCTCCCCTCTGGAAATCAAGACTTCGCTCCGGCTCGACCTACATCAGCACCGGATCGGATCGGCAACGCCACACAGCTTCAGCATCAAGCACCCCGGATCGGAATGGGAGAACCTGATCGGATCGGTACATCCAACCCGAACCGTGCACCTCGTCATGCCCTCCTTCGCTTCTCCGAGCCGCAAAATGGGGGCACCTCCAAACCGAACCGAATGGCCTTCCAAGCTCCCCGTAAACTTCCACACTCTTCTGGACTCAACACTGGGGGCACTAGTTCTGAACTTAGCAGCTTGCAACAACTCTTTGAAGGCGATCGGCTCGCCAATCTCATTGAACAGCTCTCTAGAGGTCGCACTTATCAGAATGACATGGATGATGTCAATCACAATCCATTCACACAGGAAATTAGGAATTCCCGCAATCCTCCAGATTTCAAACTTCCGCAACTGGAGCCCTACAACGGCAGGACATATCCCACCTTGCACCTAATGCGCTACAAACGTCATATGGAAGTTCAATCGGCTTAGGAAAACGTCATGGCAAAGTGCTACCCTCTCTTTTTGACCGATATAGCTGCTATGTGGATTCGGCAGCTGGAATCTGAATCGATCAATAGCTAGAACATGTTGGTCGCTCGCTTTATTGAACAGTTTCGGGTCCACATTGCTCGAACAAAGAATGTCATGTCTCTCACCACAATCAAGCAGAGACCCAAAGAAACACTGCGCTCATTTTTGGAAAGGTTCAACGTCACTGCAGCATCAGTTGATCGACCTGAGCCATCTATGGTATTGATGGCGGCACTATCCGGTGTTCAGTACAACTCGGAGTTCAAAAAATCCTTGTACCGAGACCTGCCACGGAATCTCAGCGAGTTCTACCGCGAATCGGATAGATTTCTGTGTGAAGAAGATGCATTGTCGAAAAAGAAAATTCTCGATGTCAACATGCCCAGAGACGGAGAACCGTCTGATTCTGGAAAAGGCAAAGGGAAAGTCACTGTCAAGAATGACCGCAACACTCAGCCCCGTAGAGGGATCAGGTAAGAAAAGTACACGGAGCTCAATTCGTCACTAATCGACATCTACGTGAACACAAACGGTGACGTCCCTTATCAAAAGCCTCCCAGGAGGGTGCCATCACAAAGAGAACGCGATTCTGGAAAATACTCCATATTTCATGAAATGGACGGTCACGACACAAATGACTATAGACACTTGCGAGACTTGATTGAGGAACGGGTTAGACGTGGAGAGCTACCCGAGTATGTGAAACAACCAACAGCGCCAGCAACTGTGCTGCCACCACCTGCTCCTCGGAGAGGGAATGATCCTAGATCAAGATCTCGTGGGCTCATCATCAATTGATCTGGATGAGATCAGTATGGGTTTCTTGCATTTATTAGGATTTAAGATATGTTTCTTTGCTTTATTTAGGTTTTCCAATTGGCTAAGTTGGAGTACACACGTTCGGGTTAGGATTTAGCTCCAACGCGTGCTCTGGACTGGATAACAAACCAATCAGGATTAGCTTTGGTTTTGAACATTTAATTGAATAAGGAAGGACTTTCCGAGCATGGATTATGTTTGGCAATTTAAGTATCTTGTCAGGTTGTGGCAGGATTCTCAATCTCAACTAAAGTATGGCTTATACTGACCCCTAGGCATGGATTATGCCTAGGGACAGACTGTCTTGTTAGGTTTTGGCAAGTATAGCTCTATCCCGACATGAGTATGGATTGTACTCACTAGGATTTTTAAGTACGAATTATACTTTGGAACGGCTTATTGTTTTGTCAGGATTTGGCAAAGGAACTCAATAAAACTCGAGTATGGCTTATGCTCAGTTTGAACTTCTTGGTATGGCTTATACCCGGAAGGTTAGGTCCCTCGTCAGGTTTTGGCAGGATGATTTGAACTTCTCTTGAGTGTGGCTTATGCTCAAACAAACGTCCAAGCATGGTTTATGCTCGAAAGTATAATTAGTTTTGTCAGGATTTGACACACTTTTTGCTCTCTTTTCTTCGCAGGTATGGATTATACTTGCAGCTGGCAGGCCCGGCGTGACCTTGGATTATCCAGAACACATCTTCTTCAACCAGCAAGATATGTTCTAAGGGGCAAACCTTTGACCCGCTTTTTAGTCAAAGTAGTCAGACATGGAATCTCTGGTAAACAACATGCTCGAGTATTGGAAGCATCGTCAGAAGACAGCAACGATTTGGTTGAAATCACATCCCGAACAAAGAAAGGCCCGAAACTCCTATCAGATGACCTTTTTTGGGCCCGAAAATAGCAATTACAAAGCTGAGCTCAATAATTCTGGTAGATCTCTGAATTAGTTTCAGTTTGAGCTTTGTTTTGGCTCAATCAGACTTACGGTTTGAAAGTTACGCCCGTTTTCGTGAACACGTGCAGAACCAGAAACATGGAATCTGGAATTGGCATAACCCATTCGGATCGGCTATACGGATCGGATCGGATCAGATAAGTCGGTTAGGATCAGATTGAGGCATCATGCCTTACCAATTCAACATCTTCCTTCCAACACTTAGATGTTGGCTCGAATCGGAGACCCCGGTTCGGATCGGGATAAGGCAGACCCGGCCCGCTTCACACCAAATCCTCACAACAACACGCTTGGCTTTTGACACTCCGGTTCGGATCGAATGGTGAATCGAACCGACCCCCTTCTACCTGCTACTGCACTTCATAGTTGACCAATTCTTGTAGCACGATTTCCTCATAATTTCATGGATCACCTTCCACATGCCCTTACACGAATTGGAGAGTGTTTCTCCCACTTTGCGACTTAGTCACCGTGTTCTATCAAGGCGTTGGATTGGGGACACTTGTCATTCATTCGGTTCTCCTTAGGGCTTCACTGCTCCTATAAATACACCATCATATGGCGATTTGAAGGGACTTTTGGCTATCCCAACACTTGGCCCCCATTACAACCAAGCAAGGACATTGCTCATCACTTTGACATGAGGAATTCGTTATAAATTCATTCCCTAATCTCCTCTTCTTCATTGTAAACAGGAGGATTTCGTGTATAAACTGCAAGCAAACAACAAAGTAATAGCTTCTTAGGATTTAAGGAACTATAAAGTGGACGTAGGTTTGGTTTGAGCCAAACCACTATAAAAATCTCGTGTGTCTCCTCTTATTTTACTGCTTTTTCTGTATTAATTTGTGATTGTGAGGCTTTCACATAGCGTTTGGGTATTAGTGCCATTTTTTGGTCTAACATTTTAGCGCGCCAATTTGGGGGGTACATGACAACTTCAACTTCTGCTTGGATTATTTGGCTATTGGATCGATGGCTAAGAGAAAGGTTTCCCGTGTAAAGGCGAAGGCACGAGAAACGAGGCAAGCCATGAAGCTTCCTCACATGAAAACTCGTCAGCATACTTAATGCGAAAAGAGATGGATGGCGTTCTCACCGAATTGCGAGCTCAGATGGCAAGGAAAGATGACCTCCTTCGCAAACAACAGGAGATGATTGACCAATTCTTCGCTCGAATGGAAGGAAGGCCGAGCAACCGCGTACAACTCATGGGAAATGGAATAGAATCAGCCCCAGCAGCAGTTGCAAACCAGATCGGTTCGGATATGATCCGAACCGAGGGCCAAAGTCTGAATCTCACGCAGATGGAAATGGGGGGCATTCCCGACCGGGTCGGTTCGGACCCGATCCGAATAGCAACCCTACATGAGCTTGGGGGCAGCAGCCTCCCCTCTAGAAATCAAGACTTCGCTCCGGATCGACCTACATCAGCAACGGATCAGGTCGGCAATGCCACACAGCTTCATCATCAAGCACCCCAGATTGGAAAAGGAGAACCTGATCGGATCGGTACATCCAACCCGAACCGTGCACCTCGTCATGCCCTCCCTTGCTTCTCCGAGATGCAACATGGGGGCACCTCCGAACCGAACCGAATTGCCTTCAAAGCTCCCCGTACACTTCCACACTCTTCTGGACTCAACACTGGGGGCACCAGTTCTGAACTTAGCAGCTTGCAACAGCTCTTTGAATGCGATCGGCTCGCCAATCTCATTGAACGGCTCTCTAGAGGTCGCATTTATCAGAATGACATGGATGATGTCAATCACAATCCATTCACACAGGAAATCAGGAATTCCTGCAATCCTCCAGATTTCAAACTTCCGCAACTGGGGCCCTACAATGGCAGGACAGATCCCACTGTGCACCTAACGCGCTACAAACGTCATATGGAAGTTCAATCGGCTTTGGAAAACGTCATGGAAAAGTGCTTCCCTCTCTTTTTGACCGATATAGCTACTATGTGGATTCAGCAGTTGGAATCTGAATCGATCAATAGCTGGAACATGTTGGTCACTCGCTTTATTGAACAGTTTCGGGTCCACATTGCTCGACCTAAGAATGTCATGTCTCTCACCACAATCAAGCAGAGGCCCAAAGAAACTCTGCACTCGTTTTTGGAAATGTTCAACGTTGCAGCAACATCAGTTGATCGACCTGAGCCATCTATGGTATTGATGGCGCAGTATCCGGTGTTCTGGACAACTCGGAGTTCAAAAAATCCTTGTACCGAGACCCACCAAGGAATCTCAGCGAGTTTTACCTCGAATCGGATAGATTACTGTGTGAAGAAGACGCAATGTCCGAAAAGAAAATTCTCGATGTCAACATGCTCAGAGATGGAGAACTGTCTGATTCTGGAAAACGCAAAGGGAAAGTTGCCGTCAAAAATGACCGCAACACTCAGCCCCGTAGAGGGCCCAGATATGAAAAGTACGCTGAGCTCAATTCATCACTAACCGACATCTACGTGAACACAAACGGTGACGTCCCTTATCCAAAGCCTCCAGGGAGGGAGCCATCACAAAGAGAACGCGATTCTGGAAAATACTGCATATTTCATGAAATGGACGGTCACAACACAAATGACTGTAGACACTTGCGTGACTTGATTGAGGAACGGGTTAGACGTGGAGAGCTACTCGAGTATGTGAAACAACCAACAGCGCCAGCACATGTGATGCAACCACCTGCTCCTCGGAGAGGGAATGACCCTGGATCAAGATCTCGTGGGCTCATCTTCAATTGATCTGGATGAGATCAGTCTACGTTTCTTGCATTTCTTAGGATTTAAGATATGTTTCTTTGCTTTCTTTAGGTTTTCCAATTGGCTAAGTTGGAGTACACACGTTCGGGGTTTGGATTTAGCTCCAACGTGTGCTCTGCACTCGATAACAAACCAATCAGGATTTGCTTTGGTTTTGTACTTTTAATTTAGTAAGGAAGGACTTTCCGAGTATGGATTATGTTTCGCAATTTAAGTATCTTGTCAGGTTGTGGCAGGATTCTCAATCTCACCTAAAGTATGGTTTATACTTCTCTTGGACCCCTAGGCATGGATTATGCCTAGGGACAGACTATCTTGTCAGGTTTTGGCAAGTATAGTTCTATCCCGACATGAGTATTGATTGTACTCACTAGGATTTTTAAGTATGGATTATACTTTGGAACGGCTTATTGTTTTGTCAGAATTTGGCAAAGGAACTCAATTAAACTCGAGTATGGCTTATGCTCAGTTTGAACTTCTTGGTATGGCTTATACCCGGAAAGTTAGGTCCCTCGTCAGGTTTTGGCAGGATGATTCGAACGTATCTTGAGTGTGGTTCATGCTCAAACAAACTTCCAAGCATGGTTTATGATCGAATGTGTAATTAGTTTTGTCAGGATTTGATACACCTTTGTTCTCTCTTTTCTTCGCATGTATGGATTATACTTGCAGGTGGCAGGCCCGGCATGGCCTTGGATTATCCAGAACACATCTTCCTTCAACCAGCAAGATATGTTCTGGGGGCAAAATGTTGAATCACTTTTTAGTCAAAGCAGTCACAAATGGAATCTCTGATCAACAACATGCTCGAGTATTGGAAGCATCGTCAGAAGACAGGCAACGATTTGGCCGAAATCACATCCCAAACAAAGAAAGGCCCAAAACTCCAATCAGATGACCTTTTTTGGGCCCGAAAACAACGATTATGCAACTAAGCTTCAAAACTCTTGTAAATCTCTGAATTAGCTTCAGTTTGAGCTTTGGTTTAGCTCAATCGGACTTACGGTTTGAAAGTTATGCATGTTTCCGTGAATGCGTGCAGAACCGGAAACTTGGAATCTGGAATTGGCATAACCCATTCGGATCGGCTATACGGATCGGATCGGGTAAGTCAGTTCAGATCAGATTGAGGCATCCCGCCTTCACCAATTCAACATCTTCCCTTCAATACTTAGATGTCTGCTCGGATCGGAGACCCCGGTTCGGATCGGGATAAGGCAGACCCGACCCGCTTCACACCAAATCCTCACAAGAGCACGCTTGGCTTTGGACACTCCGGTTCGAATCGGATGGTGAACCGAACCAACCCCCTTCGACCTGCTACTGCACTTCAGAGTTGACCTATTCTTGTGGCACCATTTCCTCCTATTTTCATGGATCACCTTCCACATGGACTTACACGAATTGGAGAGGGTTTCTCCCATTTTGCGACTTAGTCACCACGTTCTATCAAGGCATTGGATTGGGGACACTTGTCATTCATCCGGATCTCCTTAGGGCTTCTCTGCACCTATAAATACACAATCATATGGCGATTTGAAGGGACTTTTGGCTATTCAAACACTTGGCCCCCATTACAATCAAGCAAGCACATTGCTCATCACTTTAACACGAGGAATTCGTGTATAAATTCATTCCCTAATCTCCTCTTCTTCATTGTAAACACGAGGATTTCGTGTATAAACCGCAAGCAAACAACATTGTAATAGCTTCTTAGGATTTAAGAAACTATAAAGTGGGCGTAGGCTTGGTTTGAGCCGAACCACTATAAAAATCTCGTGTGTCTCCTCTTATTTTACTGCTTTTCTGCATTAATCTGTGATTTTGAGGCTTTCACATAGCGTTTGGTTGTTAGTGACATTTTTTGGTCTAACATATTGGCGCACCAGGTGGGGGGGGGGGCACACGACAACTTCAACTTCTGCTTGGATTATTTGGCTATTGGATCGATGGCAAAGCGAAAGCTTTCCCGTGTTGAAGGCGAAGGCACGAGAAACGAGGCAAGCCATGAAGCTTCCTCACATGAAAACCCGTCAGCATACTTGACGCGAAAAGAGATGGATGGCTTTCTCACCGAATTGAGAGCTCAGATGTCAAGGCAAGATGACCTCCTTCGCAAACAGCAGGAGATCATTGACCAATTCTTCGCTTGGATGGAAGGAAGGCCGAACAACAGTGTACAACTCATGGGAAATGGGATAGAATCAGCCCCAGCAGCAGTTGCAAACCAGATCGGTTCAGATCCGATCCAAACCGAGGGCCAAAGTCTGAATCCCACGCAGATGGAAATGGGGGGCATTCCCCACCGGGTCGGTTCGGACCTGATCCGAACAGCAACCCTGCATGAGCTTGGGGGCAGCAACCTTCCCTCTGGAAATCAAGACTTCGCTCCGGCTCGACCTACATCAGCACCGGATCGGATCGGCAATGCCACATAGCTTCAGCATCAAGCACCCCGGATCGGAAAAGGAGAACCTAATCGGATCGGTACATCCAACCCGAACCGTGCATCTCGTCATGCCCTCCCTCGCTTCTCCACACTCTTTTGGACTCAACACTGGGGGCACCAGTTCTTAACTTAGCAGCTTGAAATAGCTCTTTGAAGGCGATCGGCTCGCCAATCTCATTGAGCGGCTCTCTAAAGGTCGCACTTATCAGAATGACATGGATGATCACAATCCATTCACACAAGAAATCAAGAATTCCCACAATCCTCTAGATTTCAAACTTTCGCAACTGGAGCCCTACAATGGCAGGACAGATCCCACCGTGCACCTAATGCGCTACAAACGTCATATGGAAGTTCAATCAGCTTCGGAAAACGTCATGGCAAAGTACTTCCCTCTCTTTTTGACCGATATAGCTGCTATGTGGATTCGGCAGCTGGAATCTGAATCGATCAACACCCGGAACATGTTGGTCGCTCGTTTTATTGAACAGTTTCGGGTTCACATTGCTCGACCTACGAATGTCATGTCTCTCACCACAATCAAGAAGAGGCCCAAAGAAATTCTGCGCTCATTTTTGGAAAGGTTCAACGTTGCAGCAGCATTAGTTGATCGACCTGAGCCATCTATGGTATTGATGGCGGCAGTATCCGGTGTTCTGGTAACTCGGAGTTCAAAAAATCCTTGTACCGAGATCCACCACGGAATCTCAGCAAGTTCTACCACGAATCAGATAGATATCTACGTGAAGATGACGCAATTTCCAAGAAGAAAATTCTCGATGTCAACATGCTCAGAGACGGGGAACCGTCTGATTCTGGAAAAGGCAAAGGGAAAGTTGCCGTCAAGAATGACCGCAACACTCAGCCCCGCAGAGGGCCCAAATATAAAAAGTACACTGAACTCAATTCGTCACTAACCGACATCTACGTGAACACAAACGGTGACGTCCTTTATCCAAAGCCTCCCAGGAGGGAGCCATCACAAAGAGAACGCGATTCTGGAAAATACTGCATATTTCATGAAATGGACGGTCACGACACAAATGACTGTAGACAATTGCGAGACTTGATTAAGGAACGGGTTAGACGTGGAGAGCTACCCGAGTGTGTGAAACAACCAACAACGCCAGCACCTGTGCTGCCACCACCTGCTCCTCGGAGAGGGAATGACCCTCGATCAAGATCTCCCGGGCTCATCATCAATTGATCTGGATGAAATCAGTCTGAGTTTCTTGCATTTCTTAGGATTTAAGATATGTTTCTTCGCTTTCTTTAGGTTTTACAATTGTCTAAGTTGGAGTACACACGTTCGGGGTTAGGATTTAGCTCCAACGCGTTCTCTGCACTCGATAACAAACCAATCAGGATTTGCTTTGGTTTTGCACTTTTAATTGAATACGGAAGGACTTTCTGAGCATGGATTATGTTTGGAAATTTAGTATCTTATCAGGTTGTGGCAGGATTCTCAATCTCAAATAAAGTATGGTTTATACTTATCTCAGACCCCTAGGCATGGATTATGCCTAGGGACAAACTGCCTTGTCAGGTTTTGGAAAGTATAGCTCTATCCCGACATGAGTATGGATTGTACTGACTAGGATTTTTAAGTATGGATTATACTTTGGAATGGCTTATTGTTTTGTCAGGATTTGGCAAAGGAACTCAATAAAACACGCGTATGGCTTATGCTCAGTTTGAACTTCTTGGTATAGCTTATACCCAGAAGGTTAGGTCCCTCGTCAGGTTTTGGCAGGATGATTCGAACGTCTCTTGAGTGTGTTTTATGCTCAAACAAACGTCCAAGCATGGTTTATGCTCGAAAGTGTAATTAATTTTGTCTGGATTTGACACACCTTTTTGCTCTCTTTTCTTCGCAGGTATGGATTATACCTGCAGCTGGCAGGCCCGGCATAGCCTTGGATTATCCAGAACACATCTTCCTTCAACCAGCAAGATATGTTCTGGGGGGCAAAATGTTGACCCGCTTTTTAATCAAAGCAGTCACACATGGAATCTCTGACCAACAACATGCTCGAGTATTGGAAGCATCGTCAGAAGATAGGCAACAATTTGGTCGAAATCACATCCCGAACAAAGAAAGGCCCGAAACTCCTATCAGATGACCTTTTTTGAGCTCGAAAACAATGATTACTTGGTTGATTTTGTAGATCTCTGAATTAGCTTCAGTTTGAGCTTTGGTTTGGCTCATCGGACTTACGGTTTGAAAGTTACGCCCGTTTCCATGAACGTGTGCAAAACCAGAAACTTGGAATCTGGAATTGGCATAACCCATTCGGATCGGCTATACGGATCGGATCGGATAAGTCGGTTCGGATCGGATCGGATAAGTCGGTTCAGATCAAATTGAGGCATCCCGCCTTCACCAATTCAACATCTTCCCTTTAACACTTAGATGTTGGCTCGGATCGGAGACCCCGGTTTGGATCGGGATAAGGCAGACCCGACCCGCTTCACACCAAATCCTCACAAGAGCACGCTTGGCTTTGGACACTCCAGTTCGGATCGGATGGCGAACCGAACCGACCCCCTTCGACCTTCTATTGCACTTCAGATTTGACCTATTCTTGTGGCACCATTTCCTCCTACTTTAATGGATCACCTTCCACATGGCCTTACACGAATTAGAGAGGGTTTCTCCCATTTTGCGACTTAGTCACCACGTCTTATCAAGGCGTTGGATTGGGGACATTTGTCATTCATCCGGATCTCCTTAGGGCTTCTCTGCACCTATAAATACACCATCATATAGCGATTTGAAGGGAATTTTGGATATTCCAACACTTGGCCCCCATTACAACCAAGCAAGGACATTGCTCATCACTTTAACACGAGGAATTCGTGTATAAATTCATTCCCTAATCTCCTCTTCTTCATTGTAAACATGAGGATTTCGTGTATAAACTGCCGGCAAACAACATTGTAATAAATTTTTAGGATTTAAGAAACTATAAAGTGGACGTAGGCTTGGTATGAGCTGAACCACTATAAAAATCTCGTGTGTCTCCTCTTATTTTACTTCTTTTTCTGCATTAATCTGTGATTGTGAGGCTTTCACATAGCGTTTGGGTGTTAGTTCCATTTTATGGTCCAACATTTCGGTACGCCGGGTAGGGGGCCACACGACAACTTCAACTTCTGCTTGGATTATTTGGCTATTGGATCGATGTCTAAGCGAAAGGTTTCCTATGTTGAAGGCGAAGGTACAAGAAACGAGGAAAACCATGAAGCTTCCTCACATGAAAACCCGTCAGCATACTTGACGTGAAAACAGATGGATGGTGTTCTCACCGAATTGAGAGCTCAGATGCCAGGGCAAGATGACCTCCTTCGCAAACAACAGGAGATGAATGACCAATTCTTCGCTCGGATGGAAGGAAGGCCGAGCAACTGCGTACAACTCATGGGAAATGCAATAGAATCAGCCCTAGCAGCAGTTTCAAACCAGATCGGTTCGGATCCGATCCGAACCGAGAGCCAAAGTACGAATCCCACGCAGATGGAAATGGGGGGCATTCCCCCACCGGGTTGGTTCGGACCCGATCCAAATAACAACCCTACATGAGCTTGGGGGCAGCAGCCTCCCCTCTGAAAATCAAGACTTCGTTCCGGTTCGACCTACATCAGCACCGGATAAGATCGGTAACGCCACACAGCTTCAACATCAAGCACCCCAGATCGGAACAGGAGAACCTGATCGGATCGGTACAACCAACCCGAACCGTGCACCTCTTCATGCCCTCCCTCGCTTCTCCGAGCCGCAACATGGGGCACCTCCGAACCGAACCAAACGGCCTTCTAAGCTCCCCGTACACTTCCACACTCTTCTGGATTCAACACTGGGGGCAACAGTTCTGAACTTAGCAGCTTGCAACAGCTCTTTGAAGGCGATCGGCTCGCCAATCTCATTGATCGGCTCTCTAGAGGTCGCACTTATCAGAATGACATGGATGATGTCAATCACAATCCATTCACACAAGAAATCAGGAATTCCCGCAATCCTCCAGATTTCAAACTTCCGCAACTGGAGCCCTACAACGGCAGGACAGATCCCACCGTGCACCTAATGAGCTACAAACGTCATATGGAAGTTCAATCGGCTTAGGGAAACGTCATGGCAAAGTGCTACCCTCTCTTTTTGATCGATATAGCTGCTATGTGAATTCGGCAGCTGGAATCTGAATCGATCAATAGCTAGAACATGTTGGTCGCTCGCTTTATTGAACAGTTTCGGGTCCACATTGCTCGACCTAAGAATGTCATGTCTCTCACCAAAATCAAGCAGAGACCCAAAGAAACACTGCGCTCATTTTTGGAAAGGTTCAACGTCACTGCAGCATCAGTTGATCGACCTGAGCCATCTATGGTATTGATGGCGGCAGTATCCGGTGTTCAGTACAACTCGGAGTTCAAAAAATCCTTGTACCGAGACCTGCCACGGAATCCCAGCGAGTTCTACCACGAATCGGATAGATTTCTGCGTGAAGAAGACGCAATGTCCAAAAAGAAAATTCTTGATGTCAACATGCTCAGAGACGGAGAACCGTCTGATTCTGGAAAAGGCAAAGGGAAAGTTTCCGTCAAGAATAACCGCAACACTCAGCCCCGTGGAGGGCCCATATATGAAAAGTACACCGAGCTCAATTCATCACTAACCGACATCTACGTGAACATAAACGGTGACGTCCCTTATCAAAAGCCTCCCAGGAGGGAGCCATCACAAAGAGAACGCGATTCTGGAAAATACTGCATATTTCATGAAATGGACGGTCATGACACAAATGACTGTAGACACTTGCGAGACTTGATTGAGGAACGGGTTAGACGTGGAGAGCTACCCGAGTATGTGAAACAACCAACAGCGCCAGCACCTGTGCTGCCACCACCTACTTCTCGAAGAGGAAATGATCCTAGATCAAGATCTCGCGGGCCCATCATCAATTGATCTGGATGAGATCAGTCTGGGTTTCTTGCATTTCTTAGGATTTAAGATATGTTTCTTTGCTTTCTTTAGGTTTTCCAATTGGCTAAATTGGAGTACACACGTTCGGGTTTAGGATTTAGCACCAATGTGTGCTCTACACTCGATAACAAACCAATCAGGATTTGTTTTGGTTTTGTACTTTTAATCGAATAAGGGAGGACTTTCCGAGCATGGATTATGTTTGGCAATTTAAGTATCTTGTCAGGTTGTGGCAGGATTCCCAATCTCAACTAAAGTATGTCTTATACTTATCTCGGACCCCTAGGCATGGATTATGCCTAGGGACAGACAGTCTTGTCAGGTTTTGGCAAGTATAGCTCTATCCCGACATGAGTATGGATTGTACTCACTAGGATTTTTAAGTATGGATTATACTTTGGGACAACATATTGTTTTGTTAGGATTTGGCAAAGGAACTCAATAAAACTCGAGTACGGCTTATGCTCAGTTTGAATTTCTTGGTATGGCTTATACCCGGAAGGTTAGGTCCCTCGTCGGGTTTTGGTAGGATGATTCGAACGTCTCTTGAGGGTGGTTTATGCTCAAACAAACGTCCAAGCATGGTTTATGCTCGAAAGTGTAATTATTTTTGTCAGGATTTGACACACCTTTTTGCTCTCTTTTCTTCGCAGGTATGGATTATACTTGCAGCTGGCAGGCCCGGCATGGCCTTGGATTATCCAGAACACATCTTCCTTCAACCAGCAAGATATGTTCTGGAAGGCAAAATGTTGACCCGCTTTTTAGTCAAAGAAGTCACATATGGAATCTCTGATCAACAACATGCTCGAGTATTGGAAGCATCGTCAGAAGACAGGCAACGATTTGGTCAAAATCACATATCGAACAAAGAAAGGCCTGAAACTCCTAACAGATGACATTTTTTGGGCCCGAAAACAGCGATTACATAGCTAAGCTTGTTAAATATTGTAGATCTATGAATTAGCTTCAGTTTGAGCTTTGATTTGGCTCAGTCGGACATACGGTTTGAAAGTTACGCCCGTTTCCTTGAACACGTCCAAAACCAAAAACTTGGAATCTGGAATTGGCATAACCAATTCGGATCGGCTATACAGATCGGATCGGATCAGATAAGTCAGTTCGGATCGGATTGAGGCATCCCGCCTTACCAATTCAACATCTTCCCTTCAACACTTAGATGTCGGCTCGGATCGGAGACCCCGGTTCGGATCGGGATAAGGCAGACCTGACCCGCTTCACACTAAATCCTCACAAGAGCACGCTTGGCTTTGGACACTCCGGTTCGGATCGGACGGCGAACCGAACCGACCCCCTTCGACCTGCTACTGCACTTCAGAGTTGACCTATTCTTGTGGCACCATTTCCTCCTACTTTCACGGATCACATTCCACATGGCCTTACACGAATTGGAGAGGGTTTCTCCCGTTTTGTGGCTTAGTCACCACGTTCTATCAAGGAGTTGGATTGGGAACACTTGTCATTCATCCGGATCTCCTTAGGTCTTCTCTGCACATATAAATACACCATCATATGGCGATTTGAAGGGACTTTTGGCTATTCCAAAACTGGCCCCCATTACAACCATGCAAGGACATTGCTCATCACTTTAACACGAGGAATTTGTGTATATATTCATTCCCTAATCTCCTCTTCTTCATTGTAAACAGGAGGATTTCGTGTATAAACTGCAAGCAAACAACATTGTAATAGCTTCTTAGGATTTAAGAAACTATAAAGTAGACGTAGGCTTGGTTTGATCCGAACCACTATAAAAATCTCGTGTGTCTCCTCTTATTTTAGTGCTTTTTCTGCATTAATATGTGATTGTGAGGCTTTCACATAGCGTTTGGGTGTTAGTGCCATTTTTTGGTCCAACATTTTGGCGCGCCAAGTGGGGAAGCACACGACAACTTCAACTTCTGCTTGGATTATTTGGCTATTAGATCGATGGCTAAGCGAAAGGTTTCCCGTGTTGAAGGCGAAGGCACGAGAAACGAGGCAAGCCATGAAGCATCCTCACATGAAAACCCGTTAGCATACTTGACGCGAAAAGAGATGGATGGCATTCTCACCGAACTGAGAGCTCAGATGCCAAGGCAAGATGACCTCCTTCGCAAACAACAGGAGAAGATTGACCAATTCTTCGCTCGGATGGAAGGAAGGCCGAGCAACAGCGTACAACTCATCGGAAATGTAATAGAATCAGCCCCAGCAGCAGTTGCAAACCAGATCGGTTCGGATCCGATCCGAACCAAGGGCCAAAGTATAAATCCCACGCAGATGGAAATGGGGGACATTCCCCACCGGGTCGGTTCGGACCCGATCCGAACAACAACCCTACATGAGCTTGGGGGCAGCAACCTCCATTTTGGAAATCAAGACTTCGCTCCGGTACGACCAACATCAGCACCGGATCAGATCGGCAATGCCACACAGCTTCAACATCAAGCACCCCGGATCGGAACAGGAGAACCTGATCGGATCGGTACATCCAACCCGAACCGTGCACCTCGTCATGCCCTCCCTCGCTTCTCCGAGCCGAACATGGGGGCACCTCCGAACCGAACCGAATGGCCTTCCAAGCTCCCCGTACACTTCCACACTCTTCTGGACTCAACACTGGGGGCACCAGTTCTGAACTTAGCAGCTTGCAACAGCTCTTTGAAGACGATCGGTTCGCCAATCTCATTGAACGACTCTCTAGAGGTCCCACTTATCAGAATGACATGGATGATGTCAATCACAATCCATTCACACAGGAAATCAGGAATTCCCGCAATCCTCCAAATTTCAAA
This sequence comes from Allium sativum, assembly GCA_030737875.1. Lineage (NCBI taxonomy): Eukaryota > Viridiplantae > Streptophyta > Magnoliopsida > Asparagales > Amaryllidaceae > Allium > Allium sativum. The sequence continues at coordinate 748,632,898 of CM060921.1, forward strand.
CTTCCGCAACTGGAGCCCTACAACGGCAGGACAGGTCCCACCATGCACCTAATGCGCTACAAACGTCATATGGAAGTTCAATCGGCTTCGGAAAACGTCATGGGAAGGAGCTTCCCTCTCTTTTTGGCCGATATAGCTGCTATGTGGATTCGGCAGCTGGAATCGGAATCGATCAATAGCTGGAACATATTGGTCGCTATCTTTATTGAACAGTTTCGGGTCCACATTGCTCGACCTAAGGATGTCATGTCTCTCACCACAATCAAGCAGAGGCCCAAAGAAACTCTGCGCTCATTTTTGGAAAGGTTCAATGTTGCAGCAGCATCAGTTGATCGATCTAAGCCGTCTATGGTATTGATGGCAGCAGTATCCGGTGTTCTGGACAACTCGGAGTTCAAAAAATCCATGTACCGAAACCCACCACGGAATCTCAGCGAGTTCTACCTCGAATTGGATAGATTTCTGTGTGAAGAAGACGCAATGTCCAGAAAGAAAATTCTTGAAGTCAACATGCTCAGAGACGGAGAACCGTCTGATTCTGGAAAAGGCAAAGGGAAAGTTGCCGTCAAGAATGACCGCAACACTCAGCCCCGTAGAGGGCCCAGATATGAAATGTACACCGAGCTCAATTTGTCACTAACAGACGTCAACGTGAACACAAACGGTGACGTCCCTTATCCAAAGCCTCCCAGGAGGGAGCCATCACAAAGAGAACGCGATTCTGGAAAATACTGCATATTTCATGAAATGGACGGTCATGACACAAATGACTGTAGACACTTGCGAGACTTGATTGAGGAACGGGTTAGACGTGGAGAGCTACCCGAGTATCTGAAACAACCAACAGCGCCAGCACCTGTGCTGCCACCACCTGCTCCTCGGAGAGGGAATGACCCTAGATCAAGATCTCGCGGGCTCATCATCAATTGATCTGGATGAGATCAGTCTGGGTTTCTTGCATTTCTTAGGATTTAAGATATGTTTCTTTGCTTTCTTTAGGTTTTCCAATTGGCTAAATTGGAGTACACACATTCGAGGTGAGGATTTAGCTCCAGTGCGTGCTCTGCACTCGATAACAAACAAATCAGGATTTGCTTTGTTTTTGTACTTTATATTGAATAAGGAAGGACTTTCCGAGCATGGATTATGTTTGGCAATTTAAGTAACTTGTCAGGTTGTGGCACGATTCTCAATCTCAACTAAAGTATGTCATATACTTATCTCGGACCCATAGGCATGGATTATGCCTAGGGACAGATTGTCTTGTCAGGTTTTGGCAAATATAGATCTATCCCGACATGAGTATGGATTGTACTCACTAGGATTTTTAAGTATGGTTATACTTTGGAATGGCTTATTGTTTTGTCAAGATTTGGCAAAGAACTCAACAAAACTCAAGTATGACTTATGCTCAGTTTGAACTTCTTGGTATGGCTTATACCTGGAAGGTTAGGTCCCTCGTCAGGTTTTGGCAGGATGATTCGAACGTCTCTTGAGTGTGGTTTATGCTCAAACAAACGTCCAAGCATGGTTTATGCTCGAAAGTTTAATTAGTTTTGTCAGGATTTGACACACTTTTTTGCTCTCTTTTCTTCGCATGTATGGATTATACTTGCAGCTGGCAGGCCCGACATGGCCTTGGATTATCCAGAACACATCTTCCTTCAACCAGCAAGATATTTTCTGGGGGGCCAAATGTTAACCCGCTTTTTAGTCAAAGCAGTCACACATTGAATCTCTGATCAACAACATGCTCGAGTATTGGAAGCATCGTTAGAAGACAAGCAACGATTTGGTCAAAATCACATCCCAAACAACGAAAGGCCCGAAACTCCTATCAGATGACCTTTTTTGGGCCCGAAAACAGCGATTACAGAGCCAAGCTACATAAATCTTGTATATCTCTGAATTAGCTTCAGTTTGAGGTTTGGTTTGGCTCAATCAGACTTACGTTTGAAAGTTATGCCCGTTTCCTAGAACGCGTGCAGAACCGGAAACTTGGAATCTGGAATTGGCATAACCCATTCGGATCGGCTATACGGATCAGATCGGTTCGGATAAGTCAGTTCGGATCGGATTGAGGCATCCCGCCTTGCCAATTCGACATCTTCCCTTCAACACTTAGATGTCGGCTCAGATCGGAGACCCCGGTTCGGATCGGGATAAGGCAGACCCGACCCGCTTCACACCAAATCCTCATAAGAGCACGCTTGGCTTTGGACACTCCGGTTCGGATCGGATGGCGAACCGAACCGACCCCCTTCGACCTGCTACAGCACTTCAGAGTTGACCTATTCTTGTGGCACCATTTCCTCCTACTTTCATGGATCGCCTTCCACATGGCCTTACACGAATTGGAGAGGGTTTCTCCCATTTTGCGACTTAGTCACCACGTTCTATCAAGGCATTGGATTGGGGACACTTGTCATTCATCTGGATCTCCTTTGGTCTTCTCTGCACCTATAAATGCACCATTATATGGCGATTTGAAGGGAATTTTGGCTACTTCAACATTTGGCCCCCATTACAACCAAGCAAGGACATTGCTCATCGCTTTAACACGAGGAATTCATGTATAAATTCATTCCCTAATCTCCTCTTCTTCATTGTAAACACAAGGATTTCGTGTATAAACTGCAAGCAAACAACATTGTAATAGCTTCTTAGGATTTAAGAAACTATAAAGTGGATGTAGGCTTGGTTTGAGCCGAACCACTATAAAAATATCGTGTCTCCTCTTATTTTACTGCTTTTTCTGCATTAATCTGTGATTGTGAGGCTTTCACATAGCGTTTGGGTGTTAGTGCCATTTTTTTGTCTAACACATTACTTAAATCCATATACAACACTTTGATTTTGGGAACTAAGACGGGTAATATTCTGCCAAGGCAATGTGGTTTTTTGATGAATTAGTTTCAACACTAACGATAGATTCTGGCTGATCTTTGAATGTGTTATTTAGTGAAGATAATGACGTTTGAGATAGGGATTGTGCATGAACCAAGATTCGAAGATGATAAACTAATGTCGTTTTTTCATTTTGTCGCTTTAAGTCAAGAAGGACACTTTTCGATAAACAATTCGTTTGTTTGGAACCATGGACTCCTATTGCGGAATAAGAACTCTTTATTTTTAATGAGTGTTCAGAAGCAGAACAATTATCAGGTAATTAAGGGTATCGTTATTTGCTTCACCGGTGCTTCAGCTTTGTCCAGCATTTTATTTTGTTTCATTTTTTATCTCCTTTTTTTCCTTTAAAAAAAGCGTTGTGGAGTTGGAATGATCATGCCCTCCTTTCCCAAATTTACCAATATTTTTAGAAGATTGTTAAAGGGGCTCCACGTTTTCTTAAAAGGAGGATAATTTTAAGGGGACTCCAAATTAAATTATTTTTGTTAAGGGTGCCCTAAATTATTTTAAAACAAAAAAAGACTTAAATGCTCTTTGTTTGTCACTTGTGTTAAAACCTAACGTACTAAATTCAGCGCAAATTAAAAATTTGTGCTTACAGAAATAAAAAAAATCCAACAAAAAAAGTTCGTTAACAAAATAAACAACAATATAAAATACACAGCATGTTAGAAAAAAAAATTCGTTTATGCATTTAATTTAAACTGAACATATCAATTTCAGTATGAAATTAAAATCAATTACCTTATCCGTTGTATTCCGATCTCCCGCGAAATTTTCTTATGTTTCCATTACATTAATTATGTCCATTTTTGATTTTATGTGCAACGTTAAATTGTAAGTGTTAATTGTGGTTTAATTTTAATAAGGTTTATTATTTAGGATTATAAAGGATTAATATTGGAATTTTAATTCATATGTTTAAGGGGAAGATAATTTATTTGGTACCCCACATAACGATTATAAACTAAATTAAATTTACCCCCTCTGAACCAAATATGGAGTCGCTTTAACAATCCCCTATTTTTTATTAATGGTTGTCTCCCCCCAAACAGGAAAATAGTGTCAAGGATAAAGTTAGGGGATTTTTCAACCGTAAAGGCGGCCAGCTGAAATTTTATTTTGAAAGACAAAACATCTTATTTTAGATGTCGGTTTTACAGTATGCATAGTATCATAATTTGACTTCCAGCTTTACGTATTAGTTTTATAGTGATTATGGTATCAAAATTTAGCTATTATTTTTTGAGTATCAATTTTACAATGTGTATGATATCAGTTTTACATGTGTATTGTCCTTGAAAATAAATTTTTGATGCGTTGTCCTTGGGCTTGAAAAAGTTATGAAGTTTGTCTTTCACAATAAAATCTCCTTTCGGTCGTAAGGATGACCTAATAAAATTTTATTTTAAGAGACAAACCATCAAATTTTAGGTATCTTTTACAGTGTGCATGGTATTAGAATTTGACTACCGGTTTTTAAGTATTAGTTTTACAATGTGTATGGTATCAGAATTTAGCTATCAGTTTTACGGTGTGTATGACATCAGTTTTTAAATGTTATTGCCCTTGAAAATAAATTTTTGATGGATTGTTTCTGGACTTGAAAAGTTATGAAGTTTGCCATTCACGGTAAAATCACCAACAAACAAGTTTTCAGTACTTTTCAAAATTAAAAAACAAAAATAGTCTAAAATTAAGCAACCATGCAAGGACTTAGTTTTTGATGGGATATACGAAGGAAGATTGAAAAGCGTCAAAAGCAACGTATGCTTGATTCTCATATTGAGGAGCAATTTTCGGTAGCGGCAAACTTTTGGCCAGCGTCTCTTCTCGCCCTGGCCGATGTGGCAGAGTTGATGGGTATATTTTGAAAGGGAAAGATCTTGAGTCTACGTGAAGAAGCTGGAAAAGAAGAAGGGCAAGGCAGCTGCTGCTCGGTTTTTCAGTATTTCATGTATTTTGTCATCTTGTTTCATTGAATTGCTTGTTTTTAATGAGAGAACCTGTTTAGCTTATATGTTTTTTGTTCTGCGAATTTTGTGACGCTTTATATAATTTTACTACTTGCTTAAAGACTATCGGTTTGTCTTTGTTTTTCATTAAAGAATAAACAAACAAACAAGGAGATAAATATATTTGTTATAAATATCCAAACTATCTAATCTATTTAAAAATCTTGGTCCATTTCATTCAAATGCCCAATTAAACCCCTTCATTGGAAAATTAACCAGACTTCTTCTTACATACACATTATTTTCTTATACTTGTTCTCTATTATCAACAAATTCTTGGCTTTAAGTCCACACAACAATTTTTTTGGAGAAATTGCTAGTTTTAGCATTTATTTAATTACCTTCTCTATATATTTTAAGTCTAGTTATAAATTCTTGATTACATTTTGCTGATTTTTTTATATCAGTTACATGCTTTTCCCTACCCTTCTGTTAGCAAGACTAGTGAATTAAAATGCATGACCTTTATTTCTAACATGAATTATATGATGGTAAAACCAAATCCTGGGATAAAGTTTGCACTTTTCATACTTTTCTTTGTCTACATAATAATATGTGATGTTATCAAACAAACCATTAAGGTTGTTTCACTACCGTAAGAGAGGCTAAATCAATTTGTCTAAAGGCAATTATTATTGCCCAAAATCTAGTAGGGTTACCCGACACATAAACATGGTCTTCTGGTCTCCTTGGATTTCTCATTCGTCCTCTTTTTTCTCAACCATTATGATTAACTCAGACACTCACCCACTCTCACTTCCAATGAAATCTGATAGCCTCTTTCGACGTTTCCTCCACTAATCTGCATCCTTGGAAATTCGTTCATATAAAAGCAACATTGTTCCCTAGAAGTTGCTACCTTTTCGCAAAATGATTCAAATCACTCAATTTAGGGTAGTGCTCCTATTGCTTCTTGGTAATTTGAATTACCTTTCAAATTCTTAATGGTAAATATGTGAATTGATGGTCTCATATGAGAAATAATTGATTTTTGCATAATCTAACCCCATGAATTTGGATTTGTAATTTTTTATAGTTATAGAGTCACCTTTAAGGTGATTTCTACTTGTTTTGTTCATTTGAATATCATTAGTTTATAGCCATTAAACTAATTATCTATCAGTATCTTGGAATGATCATGAATTGCTTTCAAATGCTAACATCGCTATTTCAATCACCCAATGAACAATATTTTTGCAAATTAGCATCCCATTTTAGTGCAATTTTTATTCTATAATTGTCAACGACAACTTCTACCATTTTCCAGCAATAATAATCAACTGTTGGATTCATTTACTTTAAATGAGTGAATATCTTTAATATGAATCTTTACCGAATTATATTTTTAAGCTAAGGTTAATAACATGCATGCAGACTAATGATCAACCACATTTTAGAATGTATATCTCAAATCTTTCAACCTTCTACCACGGTATCTGCATTTGTGTGTGTATTGGGGTAAACAATAAATTAAATAAATATTGAGTTTTTAATAAATTAGTAATTAATAAAGCACAAGAATTATGAAAAATCCTCCTTTCAAATGCTATCTCTTTCAAAATTCCTTTTTCCCTTGACAAAAATTTAGTTTGAGTTCATCAAACTTTAGATTACCTAACTTATTCTAGACAAACATAAAATTATATTGTATATTTTTAAGATAGAATATTTAGTTTGGTTTTTCTCTTAGATGTTTTACGTACATTACCTCATATTTAGGTTTGCAAAGGGTTGTAATGCCAATTTTATGTTTTCCTGAAGTAATAATATTTGTACCTTACCTTGTATCATATATTTGCATATATATATATATATATATATATATATATATATATATATATATATATATTACTTGTAATTTAACTCATTTTTTGTTTGTCTAAAGTTATAACGTCGTATTATGTTTGCCTAACATTCTAATCTTCTTGTGTTATGAAAACACTCAGTTCACGCTAACGTTCCAAAATATTTCAAGAATTGGTAAACCTAAAAGACAAACTTGAAAAGAGGTAATAGCAAGAATTTAGATTTCTATCGTAAATCATACTATTTGTTGTAGAATGGCTAGCATAGTAGTTGAGGCTACTATTAATGCTAAAAATGGCACACCCTAAGCTTTAATTCTACACTTCACATATGATGAAGATCCAGAGAAGTGGTAGCCACAAGCACAAAATCAAGTAAAAAGACACGAATTTATAGTGATTCGGCCTAGGATAGGCCTATATCCACTTTGAAGAGAATCTACATTATAATCATCAAAGTTACAAGGTAAATGATTTCCACTACTTTACTCATTTTCACTCTTTTTACATTAATCTTCTCTACTTCTTCTCCTTTTACTTTTGATTCACTCGAATTCGCCAAGGAAGTGATGAGATCTCTTAGATTGTGATGGTTATTGGAGTAGATCTTCAACAACTACAACACTTAGATGATCTTTAAATGATCTTTAACAATTCATGGTGGTTGAGATGTTGAATCTAAGCTTGAAAGAGGATTATTGGAGGTATGATTGATTTAGAGGAGTTTAGAAATGATTTGGACAGCACCTCATGGAGGAAAAATTCGGTCCCTTTAATGGAGGAAGTGTGTGGATATTTATAGGAGTGGAAATGAGGTGGGGAGGTCTGAAAATGTGATGTGCAGGCCACTAGATCGTCGGAATGACATAACATTGAGTCGGTTATGGTCTGACTTGTGTCATGAGCTCCAAGCAACGGTCCTGGATGAACGACCTGACTAGGTCGTGCGAACAACTTTCTTGCTTCCTCTCTAAGAAACGATCTGACTAGGTCGTAGGGCTATATAAGAATAACCCGCTTCATGTACATGAGATGACGTCCTTCCAACTTCCTTATTTCGTTGGTTGACCTACCTTGTTGAGCATGGGAGAACGATCCAAGTCCGCAACGATCTGCTTCAAACCGAACTGATGGAGACAACCTAAAGGCATCGACCTAGTTTACTTAGTGAGGTAATAACCTGATGGGAAGAACGACCTAAGAATTTAATGACCTGCCACTTGTCTTATTGAACCGTATTTTTTATGAGTTAAACAACTACTAGAAACTAGTGGAAAAACTTAAATGTGATATTTGCTGTTAAACCTTATTTCCCATCGTTTAATGTATATATCTCATGAGTTTGGAAGCCCAAGGAAGACTTTCACATTTTATATTAAAGATAATGGTTCTTATGTAATCATATCTGAAAGAAAAATAGACAATGACAAATTACTCCAAGGCGGAGGACCATGAAAAATTATTCAAAGGCAGACGTTATTTTTTTTTATAAAAGATCAGTTATGATGAAAGGATGGAGCTAAGGTATTAGCCTAAATAATGATAATAGTTATTTAACAAACATCCTCAATTTATGCAAACAAAAGTTTGCGACATGAGGAAAAGAAATCTGCCAGGATATTATTGATGAAAAATAATTTTATACTACATGCTTCACCATGGGCAAATGATTAATCCAAATAGACGATTCCTGCTAATTTAGTCACGAATGTTGCAAATGAATCCAGTGAATTACATGATAAAAGCAAGGATAGAAAAGAGCAGCGATCTTAAATTTAAAGGTAAATGCTAATGGGAAAAGAAATTCTATTCAATTTAAATCAACCAAACGCAAGTCCTGAAACATTAATATTTCATTAGAAATTGCAAAATCAATCTTAAGTTATAACATCAATTTTATGTTCGTTTATAGTAATAATTTTTGCACCTTATAAAGTTATAATTTTTGTACCTTACCCACATTTTTTAGGACATGGGCGATAAAGAAAAGGGGACACCAAAAAAATAAAATATCAATTTTAATGCTAGGAACCTTTTGAGTATGATATCAGTTAGTTACTAAAGTTTTGATACGTACTTGTTAATTTACCAAATCTTCTTTGGCTCAAAATAATATTTCATGTTTTCATTTGCGGTTTCGTTCTTTTCGCTTGATCATAAAGAGCAGACCAAAACCTTAAGTGGTTATGATATTATTACAAAATGATAAATATTAAAATGCTTTACTGCATACTAACATGCCCCAAAACTATTACTCACAAGCTTTCTCTTCCTCGTCGTCGATGCCATTGCCATTGTTTCACTTTCTGGAAGATTCAATGATGAAGCCAACCCATTAGCCAAAAGGAGATGAGTAAGTAGCAAGCAACAAGCGTAATTTTGAATCTTTGATTGTGTCTACTTTTGATTGTGAAATAGATCTAGGGTTTGAACTTCGATTCGTTCGTTTTTTTTTCTTCTGTATAATGAAGATTTGCAGCGCAGCAGCCTTTCGGGAATCATAGGAAATACGGTTACGGTGTGAATTCTGGAAAGAAGCTAGCTACAAGCTGAATTCAACGGGCTGGGTTGCTATATTTCTTTGAGGTTTGGGCTATCCATCTTAAAATAAAATAAAAATAAGTAATATCGATTAACGGTTAACCGACCGTCCTATATTTTATTAACCGTTAACCCAACCGAAAATGTTCGGTTAAGGTCGGTCGGTTAACCGATGATGTCGGTAAACCGCTATAGTTGGTTAAGTCAGTTCGGTCTGAACGGTTAAACCGGTTAGGTCAATTAAATCGGTCAAATTCCTACCCCTTTGGGATGCTTTAGTACATTGTTTATTAATGCTGATTGCACATTATATACGATTTGTGATGGATGCAACATTGGTTGTATCATAAATTAGCTTGCAATGTATTTTTGAAATTTGGTTAACAAATATACTATATATAGGTTAATTTTTAGTTCACAGTAATAGCAATAATTACAAAAAACATACAAAAATAATTAAAAAAAAATTATGTGCAGCACAACATACAAATCAAAACCTAAAACCAAATCAATTAATAAACAAACAAAATTAGTTTCTGCTTCAAATGTATCTAAAGTAGAAAATGGCTTAGTTGCAACTATTATCGACTAAGACATGTGAAGTTCGTAAATTTATATTCAGGTATTAACTTCTTATACCTGCTATTTTTGTAAAATTTCAAACATTGTTTTGGGGTACGATCTTGTTTATGAAGAGGGAAGCAAGAATGGAAGAAGAGAGGGTGTGGGGATTATTCCTACATTGTAGTAGTTTGAGAGGTATGCCACTATATCAATAGACTTCTAACAATTGTGTTGGGACCTAGGGGCACCCAAATGTTCACTTGGTTGTGAGAAGGGAGAGCATGCATCTCTATACCACATACGTGCGAGCCGCCGTCGCCGTCCGTCCAATCGAACCGGGCCTTGTGCGAGTTGCATGTCTCGGTCCAATAAGCAATATTTTAAGACAAAAATTATGAAACGATAACGGGCCGAATTTCATCCCATCGTGGACCTGAATGGAATTTAAATTAAGGCGGGAATTTGTAACGTTTTCTGAATGTTACAAAATGGCTCTGCATTTCAAAACGAAGAGATGCAACGATTTACAGAAATATGACCATTGCAAAATGGTCGTGACATTTGGATTAAAGGGTGCCTCGTCGTCATTATAGATATCGATGCTCAGAAAGTATTTCGATCAATTTTCTGTCTTCTTCTTTCTCAACAGATCTGCAATGCCATAAAGTGTTTGAAACATTTGCCATTACAACGCCTCCAAGGTGAACCAAATTCTAGAAACGTTGCAGATTCAATCTTCTTCTTCTTCTCTTCTTTCTAACACTTTTCTTGCATCATCAGAATCAAAATCAGAGTGTTCTTGATCGAATCAAAGACGTACAAACTTTGAATTTGATTTCGCTGTTTCAAGGCTTTATTGAATTACGGATAGTTCGATAACCTGTTTGTACCTGGTGGGTCAAACTATTGTCTGAAATAATATATTCCATAGATCATTCAAGTCTGAAGTATGTCAATTCATCTTTCTCCAATAGCCTCAAACCACATAAAAACCCAACAAATTTTTAGAAAATAACTTCAATCATGGAAGGTTTGAGTGTGCTACAAGTTATGAATCAGCATTTGACTAAATTGGTGCGTTTTGATGGCGAAAACTTCACTCGTTGGCAAGAGACAATGAAGTTCTTCCTGATCACCGTAAAATTGTTCTACATTTTGTAAGATGGATTGGAAGTTATACCAGAGGAAATTGCTGGCGAGGATGTTATCCTAAAAGAAAAACGTGCAAAGCGCAAAGTGGATGATTTTCTATGCAGAGGGCACATTCTAAATGCATTGTCTATTTCAATCTACAACGCTCACAAGACGTTGGAAATTGCAAAGGACCTCTGGACTGCATTGGAAAACAAGTATCGCATATCCGAGGCAAGTAATAAAAAAATTCATGTTTGTAATTTTATGGAGCTCAAAATGATCATTAACAAGTCAATAATTGGACAAGTAAGTGAAATACTACTATTGGTGAATCAACTTAAAGATAACGGTATCGATCTCTCTGAATCTTTTGTTATTAGATTTATTATTTCAAGACTCCCAAATTCTTGGAATAATTATAAGAAAAAATTGAAACATGAGAAAACTGATTATGATTTAGATAGTTTACAGCGTCCTCTTCATATTGAAGAGGATTCTCGTAAACGCGAACTGGATGATAATCTGCAAACCGAGTCTCAATATAAGGCAAATAATGTTGAAATTACTGATAAATTGAAGCCTAAGGATGAGACACGGTTTAAGAAGAATGATAATTCGAAGAACAAATAGACGTTGCCTGTTACTATTGTAACAAACCCGACCGATATGCTTGAGACCGCCGTCTTAGGGAGAAACAATAAAAAGTGAATGTGGTCGAAGAAAAGCTTGTGGCTGTTGTACAAGAGGCGAACTCCGTTAGTGGCATTGATAATGATTGGTGGCTCGATACTAGAGCAATTATTCATGTTTGCAAGGACCGTAATTTATTCAAGACTTACGAAGAGAATAATGGAGAATCCGGCTATGTTACTGGCGCAAACAAAGTTGCAAGCAAAGTTCTGGGAAAAGGCACAATTGAACCTGAATTCACCTCTGGAAAAGATCTTACATTAGTCAATGTATTTTATGTAACTGATATGTGTAAGAATTTGGTTTCTGGATACCTTCTTAACAAAGGAGGATTCAAGATGGTGTATGAGTCTAATAAGTTAGTGTTGTCTAAGAACAACAAATTTATTGGACAACAATATTCTTTTAACGACATGATTAAGTTGAATCTAGTAAAAAAATCTTCTGCTTATATTGTTGATTCTGTTAATTTATGGCATGGTAGAATAGGACATATTAACTATAAATCTCTTAGAAATATACATAAATTAGGATTAATTTCTGATTGTGACTTCGATTCTATCTCTAAATGTGAAATATGTGTTCAATCAAAAATACACTAGAAATCCTTTAAATCTGTAGAAAGGAAAACCGGTTTGCTTGGTTTGGTATATAGTGATGTGGGAGACTTAAAAAATCATATCAACTATGGTGGTAACCAATACTATATCAAATATTGATGATTATACTAGATATGCATGTGTATATCTAATGAAATCGAAAGATGAGGCTTTTGATAAATTCAAAATTTACAAAGCAGAAGTCGAAGCACAATTAGGAGTTAAAATTAAATTGTTATGTTCAAATCGTGGTGGTGAATATTTTTCAAATGAATTTACCTTCTTTTTAAACAACATGCTATAGTTCACCAATGTACCGCCTCGTATACACCATAACAAAATGGTGTTGCTAAAAGGAAAAATAGAAATTTAGTAGAAACGGTTAATGCCATGCTCATAAGTTCTAATTTACCATATAATCTATGGGGTGATGCCATGTTATGTGCATGTTCCATTTTAAATAGAGTACCACTTAAAAAGAATAATATTTCCCCTTATGAATTATGGTTTAATAAAAAACTTAACCTTATTAGACTTAAAGTTTGGGGTTTGAAACGACCCGAACTTCCTCGTGAAGGAAAGCATGGATTAAACTGAGAACACGACAAATCAGAACACAAATAGAAGAACATTTCATTGCTTATTACAACAATTTCCATCAGATACAAGAATATACAGAGTATGAATAAATATTATACATCAAAAAAATATCAGAGAATTAAATTACATTACATAGCAGCGGAAAATAATACAATACACAACTGAAAAAGATATATGGATATAGAGCTTTCCGGATATCATTCCAGCTGTAAATCGAGTTCCTATGAATATAAATCTGCAAAACCAAAACTACTAGCTGCCCGTGTGGAAAATATGGGCACCCAGAGTTTAGGTTAAAACAATAAACTCCAGGTCAGTCATGTGTCTAGTGTGAGAACTAAAACAATTATTTAAAACTTTACTTTAAAAGAGAGTAATTCAAGGGACCACGCCGTATAACACGGAACGGGTTTCCTCCCAAGAATACTAGTGCATATAATAAACAACGCAATGCTTTTTGGAATGAAGCTATTATAAGACTCAGGTCCATCACACAATGCAACGCAAACCAGAGAATAGAGTTTTACCTTATAATAGACAAACATGCTTGGTACGTTTAAAACAAATCATTTTATACTATTATAGTATAAGGTGTATGAAAACAACTTCAAATATAAATGTATCAATCATAGACGGCATAGTGCCCCATACCACTATGTTGCCATACTAGGATCTACAAATAAAACCGAAATATCATGTATTTGAAATTGGATTTCCATCATGAGTCGAGGCCAGGGGCTAGCTCCTCACTGCTTCGAGACACTCTAGCAAATGCCCCAGGACTACACACTCTGGGTAGTCCTTGGATTTTCGGGGTCGGTCCACACTTACGTTAGTGGATTGGCAATTCCCGAACACACGTTTCCCAGCCCTAATGGGCCTATATAGCGAGGAACCTCACATTCCAACATCCACAAGGGTATAATAATCAATGATGTTAGGGCTAGTAAAACGCTAACACCACCCATAGCTAGAAAGAAACGTCGCGCTCTTCCTGCAGTCACTATCCCGTTTTTGACTCATACTGGTGTGTGAGGCTCACGAATCAACGCTATACACAAAGCTACGCTATATTAAAGTAGTGTTTTGATCATCAACCACAAGACTATGCTTTTCAAAAAAAACTTTGATCACTGCATCTATGCATGCCACACAGGAAATTCATGCCATGCAACTGATATCTATCGATATATAACCTCTGAGCTCGTACGTCTCAGAAAAGGGCGTTAAGCAAGAGAATAAATTCTCCGCTGCCAAACAGATATATATTTAATAGAAATCAACCAACACAGAATAAAATCCAATGTCAGACACACAATCCATTTACAAGTCCGTTCTGGGTCTGAACGAAACCGAAGACACCTTATACCTCGCATATCCGTCAATCATCAAATACATCTGGACGATCACCATTTATTACCTCGGCTTGGGTGTACGGCCCAATCAAGACATCAGTAATCATCCAAACGGTGTGAAGACCTCCGGTCTTCAACCACCGTCTTCATCGTCGACATATCGTCGAATCAATTATTTAGAACGAGTATAAACCCGGCCTTTCCGAATAACTCGCGTATATAATAAACAAGTGCTATAAAAACACAACACACGCCTCATTCCAATTCTGAATATTCTTTTATTTAAATATTCACATCTTTTGGGAATGGTTCCCATTAATTTTATCAAAGATAAATTCTTTAATATTCCTTTGGATTTTATTTCAAACCATATTACGGTTTTCCAAACTAGTCGGGATTAGCGAACCACACCAAAGTAATCATTTATTTTATTTCCCAATCTCAACCTATTCATCCCATGGAGCAAAACAGTTATTACCCCATAACTAACACCATAGTGTTGTCGGTAAATTTAATTACCATTTCCCGTTCAAATCTAATTAAAGATTTAACTATCGCTCGGAGCAAAACTGGTGATACTTCGTTCTCGATCATTTCCTATATTTGATAATTTAAATTATCAATTCCCATTTTAATCTGATTAAAGATTCATTAAAATGCCATTTAGTTTTAATCTTCTCAAAAATCAATATTAGTGATTATTTAACTTTGGAAAAATCAAACATGTCGCATCGATAATCTACACCATACTATTGATTTCTGCCAGTATATAACCTCTGAGCTCGTACATCTCAGAGAAGGGCGTTAAGCAAGAGAATAAATTATCCACCACCAAACAGATATATATTAAGCAGAGATCAACGATACAGTTCGAAATACAATGTGAAACATGAAATCCTGCCTTTTACTAGGTTAAAGAACTAATGTCATTTAAAACACAGTTCACGATAAACCCAAATCACATTCCATTAATTATGGAATATTCACGGAGAAACAAATCAATATATAATCGATATCAATTTCCATATCCGACCAATAATATAAATGGAATAACGACAAAGCCTTTTTAAATTCCATATATATTAGTAGTCTTCCTCCACAGAATTTCATTTCGATTATTATCAAATCGAATTCCATTCAATTCCAATTCAATATATTAAACTGGAAACGTTACTTTGGAAAATCCCATTAAATCTTTATAAAAAGATATATAAATTCCAAATCATATTTCACTGTAAATCAGGTTAAAGAACGAGTGTCATTAAAAACACAGTTCACAATAAACCCAATCACATTCCATTTATAATCGGGTTTAAGAACAAGTGTTATTTAAAACACCATTCACGATAAACCCAAAAATCAATTCTAATTCAATTCCAATTAAATATATTAATTAATTGGTATACTTCATTAAATCTGGATAAAAAGATTTAATCTTTTCTCAACTAGGTTTAAGAACAGTGTTAATGAAGACACCATTCACGACAAACCCTAAGCTTATTTGATATTAAATACAAGGCTTTGAATAGAAAATATATCGGCTTATATTCAATATCAAATTCTGAAACCAACAAATATCGCTTTGGAAATAACGATATAAAATATATCTTCCAAATTTCCATAACAATATCCGTATAATCCCGAATCCAACATCGAAATATTCCCGATGATAATTTCGATTCAAATCCATCCCAATTTATGTATTGGAAATTCTGGTTGTCTTTAAAACCATTTCAAATCTAATTTATTTATTTTTAAAAATAATTGAATTATTATTCTAGTTCAAAACTAGTTCATTTCGATAAAAATATATTTTTATCTTTTCAAATATGGAATTTTTCATCCCAATTCTTTCCAAATCACTTCTTACGATTTTACACAAATTATTGCCATTTTTAATAATTTTATCAAGGCCCGTACAGTTGATTTCCATAAACGGCCATCGAACTGCACTTACATCGACCTTTTCCAAATTTGATTTGGACATAATTCCATATTCATCCGTTATATTTCTAATTTCTCATATTCTTTAGAAAGCTCTTTTCGATACGAACCCAACGATTCTGGTTTTAGGTGAATCCGACGGTCGGATCTCCCTTAATGTCCGTTCAAAGTCAATGGTCGAAATTCACGAACTACCGTGGCGCGGTGCATTCTATTCAGGCCATTATATATAATATATATATAATATATCTATTTCATTGATTCCCTTTTAAATCGTATTTTATAAATCGTTTTAAATTCGTTTTCAAAACGATTTCAACTTCATATTCAATTTCAAAACAAAATTGAATATTCCATATCATCGATATATAAATGATAATATTTTCAAAACATTGTATTTTGAAATCAATTCCTTTTCGATATTCATTATAAAAATGAATAAAATTGATATAAATATAATTTACATCAAAATGGCGTATATCTAACCAACACAGCTTTATATTTTTAAATATATTCGTGTCCATCCCAAATCGGACATCAAAATCAAATTTTGATCTTTTACTGAATATTATTTTAAAATATTTTTTATTTCTGAATAGGAATCTGACACAGTCAATTACCACATAATGTGATTATATGGATTTCATGCACACATGTACACAACAATAAGGATAAACGATCAACCATCATCCAAAGTGCATTCTACACTATATAAGCATTAAATATAAATATTTAACGCTTACAACAGCCTGTCAATCAATCAATCGACATAAAACTAATTATTAGTTCTAGTGTATTGTCATATATCATCCCAATACCCGTGTGGGGATTCAATCAACAAATATCGTATTTTATTTGTGCAGTTGGACAGTATGTAAAATTTATCGTCCCAATCAATATCAGTCAAATGTGTGTACATAAACAAATCGTTCAATTTGTTTATAAATAATTATTTTATTCACATATACATTAAACATTACATTTTTAACTATAAAATATTTTATATCCATTTATGAATATTTTATTTATCCATTCCACATCACAACCAATTTTCACAACAACATACAATCAAACATACAAGCCGTCCATGGTCTGTGGATGACGGGTGTCGGGTACTGCTAAGCACTGTCTGCATCCTAGTATATATTTTAACTAGAAAATAAAATAAAAGTGAGGAGTTCTCACCTTTGGGATCCACTCCACAATACTTTACTTCTGAACGGTTCGGGTTTGCCCAAAATTCCAATGCGATCATTTCCCGCTGTTCATAGTAAAAGTCACATTTTTAATATGATGTTTATTTTAAAAATCACATTTATATATTGGTGCTTCATATATAAAAATCATATATTTTTACAATGCTTCTTTCTATATAAAAATTACATTTTTATATCTCTATTTCTTATATAAAGATCGAATTTTTATCGCTACTTCATTATAAAAATCTAATCTTTTCATTAGTAAACATCTATTCTTTTCTACATATAAAAATCATACTTTTCATAAGTAAAAATCTATTCTTTTCTACATAAAAATCATATTTTTCTTATATTAAACATATGAGCGTCATATAATTAAGAAAAATCATATTTGTATAAAATAAATTAAAACAAAACGGATTTTAAAAACATTAAATTTGCAAAATCAAGTAAATAAAACTTACAGTCGAACTGCAAGAGGGGGAGGGGGCTGGTGCACGCGCGGGTGGCTCCGTAGACTGACGGCTGGCTATTGGCGGCGCCATGGGGATAGTGGCGACGGCTTTTAGGTGGGAAGGGGGTGTTTGAGTTCGAATTTACTGAAGGGGGAGAAGGAGAAGAGCGGGAGGGGTGGCTGTCGAGGGGAGGGGCCATGGGAGGTAGAGCGCAGGCTGAGGCGGAGGGGTACCTTGTGGTGGGGTTCCGTCCGAAGTGGGTTCGACGAATGGCGGTAGGTGGCTCGCGATGGGAGGAGGATGAGGCGGAGGTGGCGTCGAGCGGGGGCGGAGTGACATCAGCGGAGTGGACCGACGGGGAGGAGGGTCAATGGCTACAGTGGTGGGTTTTTCTGTAAATCGATTTGAGAAACAGGAATGAAGAAGGGGGTGGTTTAAGTAAATATATATATATATTATTTCAATTTTTCTCTTTAAAACCCTAAAATGTTGACTTTTCATTCAAACTCCAAACGAGACCCAACGACTGTTGCCCATAACTAATTTCCCACATTCCGAACACAATGGGATATGTTTTGCAAGATGATTTGACTGTTACGATCCGTTTTCATTTAAATTAACATATAAATCAATATATTTTAAATTCAGATGCACATTTTAATTTATCGGGGTTACATACTAATTCTAAAAATTCCAGAAAAATTATTTCTAACTTTGCATTGACGATACAGTCGTAACAAAACTAATTTCGTCTAATTTGAAGACCGTTTGAAAAATGGCCATTTTCTGGTTGACCCAAATTGACTAAAACTGTCAAAACACTTTTCTTTTTCCACGCTCATATTTGATCCCAAAAATTATGAATTTCAGAATCTAGCAATAACTTGTCATCCCGGATCCAACAAAAGTGGTTTCGTCGAAAACGGAGGTCGTTTGCAAAATTTCCATTTTTAAGGGCCAAAATTCCATAGCGACTATTCTGAATTTTCAACTGGGCATAACTTTTTATTCCCGCTTTGAAATTTCAATTTTTTGGATTCGTTGGAAAGATATTCTCAAATAGATATTGGAAAGATGTCCTCAAACCACAAAAATCCCCAACAGCTATTTCGTTGATCAAGAATCAATGTTGATATTTCTCTTGTATTTATCAATAAAGATTAATGCGCACTTGGAAGAGCTATATAGGTTGATGCGGCTAAACTATCAACGACCAGGTATGCACAAAGAAAATATCACACTAGGGGAGAAACTTCTTATTATGGAACTGCATTCTAAATGAAGTAAAAGGTGAGGTATCTTTGATTTTGGTTTGTTTCTTGAATGGATTCTGGTAGTTAATTATTTTGTAAATTTATTCCTTAGTGAACAAAAATTATAAGGAAACTACCAAGGAGAACTGAAAATGTGATAAAGAATTTCTGGAGGGTTAGAATGCAAAGAAGCCAACACTTGGTAAGCATTTTGATACCTAGTATAAGCTTCCGAATCAAATGGTGATAGATCGATGTTGGTACTAGTAACCTCAATGGGATCAATGAACACGGTAATGAGACTAAAAATGACTATCCAGTGAATCCTAATGTTACTGGTGTTTATGATTTTGTTTCAAATGCTCTTGATGTTACTACGGATAAGTTTTCGACTGTGGATGATTATTGGTTTATGCAACCTCCTTGTTGTGCTTATTTCTAAGACTGCAAGTATACTATGCATACATAACATCTTCCAGCAAACATTGGCAAAAAAATAAAGGTAATACACTTCTTTGGCAGATGATTATATGCACTTTTTTGGAAATTTCTAGCGTGCCGTATTTTAGATATCAACTTACAAAAAAGGAAATTTTATTATATAATATATCTAATTATTATAATCTTTTTATTTAATTAATTAATCCATCAGATATATGAAATTTGTTCTTGCAACTGAATGGAAAAAGGGTAGCCATTCGCAGGATTAACATATGCATATCATAATATTTAAATGTCTATATTGTCTAGTGGGTGTGCTACCCCAGTATGTTATAGAAGTTTCTATCATAATTTTTTTACAAAAAGAAAGAAATTTTTTAGTCATAGAGAATTATTACATCCAACATAAATATTTTTCTTTGCATCTTAGGGCGACCCTTGTTTAAAGGGTACTTTTGCAGCCCGTTTGTCTGGATCAATAGATCTATATCGGGTATGATTATAAAAATTAGATTACTTCTCTCTTATGCTTGTTGGTTGGTTGGTACTGAATTTACAAGAGTGGGACTCCCCGATATGTAATTTTTGGTCTATTCTTCGATTTCCTTGCATTATAATAGTTGGTTTCCACAGCACAAAAATTTCCCGTTGAAATATTTTTTTTGCTAGTTATCTATTGCATATCACTGTTTCATTAGATTCCATTAATTGGATTTGTGCATTTTTGTATAATGCGTAAAAGACCAGATGCCATATCATCGTGTCAGTTTCGTCATAGCTCATAATAGTTTTACACTGCACGATCTTGTATCCTACAATTCTAAGGTATATGGTGCTCTAAGTACATGCATAATTTGTGTTTAATTTCTTTCATTTATAGATCTTGCAGATGTTTATGGTGCAGCACAATGATGCTAATGGTGAGGGTGGTAATGACGGATGTGACAACTTTAGTTGGAATTGTGGTTTTGAAGGTGTTATTTTGCAATATTGTCGTTGAAGTAATGTATGCCTTTATCGTGTTTGTTATGTGTTAACTGTAATATAGTTTATTTAATCTCTCTTGGATATAATATTTCGTAAGTAAATAACGATACTGATCAATCAGTATTTGCTTGGTTGCAAGAGTATACACAATGAAATGTGGTAATAAACGATAATAAATTTGATTCTCATTTTATTTTGCAACTTCTTCTATGGCAATAGATGATGTTGAATTGCAATCAACTACTGAAGGTGAAACTAATGACGTCAACATCTTAAATCTGCGCTCATGGTAAATGAAAAACTTCCACCTAGCACTTATGATCTCCCAGGTAGTTAGTTATTAGGTTTGATTTCTTATCACAATACTTTATAGCTAAGATGAAATGAAGCAAATCACCTAAACCCAAAAAACTCTAGTCCCTTGGAACAAGCCAATCATGGGAGTCTGATTACAACCTTTTGCAGTTAAACCCTGGTATGTTTCAGGGTTAATTGCAAAAGGTTGAAATTAGTGCGCCTGATTGGCTGCGTCTAGGCAACCAGCCAATTTTTGGTCCAAGTGATTTCAACTCGAGCTGAACTGATATCTCAATTAATCATTAGACTAAAACAAATACCTTTGATATGTGTAGTTAACCTGATGGATATCCAAATCTTTCATTTATTACTTTGTATGTGGACAATTTATTTGGCTAGACAAAAGTGATTGAGTTTGTCATTATATAATTTGTAAGTCGGTTTATTATACATCATTTTTAGCTATATGTTGAAAATGTATTATTTACTTTGGCTAAAAAATGGGTTGATTGACCATTTCATTAATTTTGAACTGAATTTGTGATGAATGTAGCATACCAAATGAAACAATTTCATGAGAAAGAGTATTTTTAGATTAGAAATAAGTTAACATGGATGGTCATGCTATTTCAATTGCTGTAAAATATTATCTATATAATTGTCATTCGCTTTAGCAATTGACTTACTGTTTCGATTGTTGTTGCATATTACTTTCAAGTTTTAACTCATACTCTTTTTCTAAAATTCGGTAACTGAATGTTAACCTTTGCCAAATTCAAATTGTTCACTCTATTTCAATAATTTCTATCAATGTATATTTTCTAACCAAGGTTGATGATAAATATTGCATCATGATTGTGAAGTCTACCTTAATACAAGAATAATTGATCAACTCCATTATCTACCATATTAATATAGAAGAAATTCAGAATAAATTAAAGTAATGTTTACAAAGATTAAAAATAAAATATATGGTCATCCGTTCAGGATATTATTGAATTTTCATTTTCTCAACTGAAATGCTATATGTTTACTGAAATATTATTTACTATTAGCATGTATAGTTCTTATACCATATGCATGCACAGCTGATACAAGAATGTAGGTGGATACAAATCATTTCATCAAATATTATATACCTATTCTAATATATCATTTTCAACGTTTAATTGTTAATTATGCATTTTATTTAATATTCTTTTTTATATGACAAAAATATTTTGAAATTTATAAAGATTTGTAAAAAATATGTTTAAAATTACTGTAATAACTCGAAAATCTGGGCCAGTTTAAAATTTTTATTTTGGTAATTTTAACGAATTTTGATTATTTAAAATAGATTATTTTAAATAAAATCAACGAGGAATTTATTTTGAATAGAATTCGACGTATATATTTATATACGTCGTCGTTTGAATATAAATATTTATATATAATTATAAATAGAATTGAAAATGGCGCGGTAGTTCGATAATTCGATTTCAAACTTCAATTGAACATACCGGGTGCAAAACAATCCGGATTTTAGTGAAACCAAAAACATTAGGATCTAATTGATAATATCTTTCCAACGAATCCGAAAAAAAACAAGATTTCATAGCGGGGATCAAAAGTTATGCCCAGTTGAAAATTCTGAATAGTCGCTATGGAATTCAGGCCCTTAAAAATGGACATTTTGCAAATGACCTCGGATTTCGACGAAACCAGTTTTGTTGGGTCCGTGATGTCAAATTATTGCTAGGTTTCAAATTTCATAATTTTTCGGATCAATATGTGAGCGTGGCAAAGGAAAACGCGTTTGACCAGTTTCAGTTGATTTTAATCGACTGGAAATTGGCCATTTTTCCAACAGTCTCAGAATTCGACGAAACTAGTTTTGTTAGGACCGTATCGTCAATACGAAGCTAGAAAATATTTTTCTGCAATTTTTAGTGTTAGTATGTGACCCCGGTAATTTGAAATGTACGTTTAAAATTCAATATAGTGATTTAAATGTAAATTTAATGGAAACTGATTGTAATGATCAAATCAGCTTATGATACATATCCCATTGTGTTCAGAATGGGGGTAAAACGCTATGGACGACAGGCGGTGGGCCTCGTTTAGAGGTCGTATGTAAAAGTCAACTTTTTCAAAAATAAAATAATTAAATAAATTAAAAAAAAATAAAAAATCAAAAACCTTTTCTCTTCCCTTATATCAGCCCCCCCCCCGGTTAAAAATTGAAATCAAAAAAAAAAAAAAAAGTCCCGTTGCCCTTGCGTCCCATCGCCACTGGCGATCTCGAGCTCCCCCCCCCCCTCGATCGAAACCCCCCCCAGTGCCCTAATCCCCTCCGACCATCTCCCTCGCGCCAGCGCCAACCCCCTCGTTCCCCTTCGGCGTTCGAACCCAGCTTCCCCCTTCTCAAACGCAACGCACCGGACCCCTACCAGCTGCAGCCACCGCCGGCACTGGAACCTTCCACCGACCCTCCAGCACCCCTGCGCGCCCCTCCGATTGACAGTCGCCGCAACACCCTCCGCCCCCTTTCAGTTCCACGACGATGTGAGTCTTTCTACCTTGTTTTTTTTTATATAGGGAAGCATTATAAAAGTCTGTTTTTCTTCTATTTATTTACATTGTTTTAAGTATGTTTTTTTTTAACACTAATTTGTTTTTAGATTTTTAAAGAAGAATAAAAATTAGATTTTTAACATGAATAAAAATTAGATTTTTAACATGAATAAAAATTAGATTTTTAACATGAATAAAAATTAGATTTTTAACATGAACAAAATTAGATTTTTAACAAGAATAAAAATTAGATTTTTAACATGAACAAAATTAGATTTTTTAACATGAACAAAATTAGATTTTTTAACATGAACAAAATTAGATTTTTAACATGAACAACATGAACAAAATTAGATTTTTAACATGAACAAAATTAGATTTTTAACATGAACAAAGTTATATTTTTAAAAGCAAGAAAGTTAGATTTTTAAAAGCAAGAAGATTAGATTTTGTTCATTAAAAAGTGGGATTTTTCATTTCGAAAGGAAGTGATAAAAATTTGATTTTTATTATGAAGTATAATATAAAAAAAACTTTGATTTTTATAAACAAAATGATAGGATTTTTCAAAGAAGAAAGATAGAATTTTTAGAAAAATATAAAGATAGTTTTTATTTTTATTTTTATTTTTATTTAGAAAAGATTTTAATTTTAAACATGAGAAGATTTTATTTTTAATATAGCAAAGTGAAAATAAGATTTTTACATAACGAAATGGCGATGTAAAATATGACCTTATAAGTAAAACTGAATAATAAAAATGTGATTTTTATTGTGGACAGCGTGAAGAAGGTAGAGTTGAAATAACAGGCGAATTCAAACGGTTCAGAATAGAAATGAAATGGTGGAG
Organism: Allium sativum; assembly: GCA_030737875.1. Lineage (NCBI taxonomy): Eukaryota > Viridiplantae > Streptophyta > Magnoliopsida > Asparagales > Amaryllidaceae > Allium > Allium sativum. The sequence continues at coordinate 748,657,093 of CM060921.1, forward strand.
TGGATCCCTCGGTGAGAACTTCTCACCTTTCAATTTAATTTTTCTAGTTATATATATATACTAGGATGCAGACGGTGCTTAGTAGCACCCGACACCCGTCATCCACAGACCATGGATGGCTTGTTTGTTAAATTGTTTGGTTTTGTAGTTGATTAGATGATTTGAATTGAATTGAATTGTTTGGTGAGATGAAATTGATTTGATTGATGTGTGAATGGCGTGGGCCTTCACTAGACCGGGGATAAGGCTAGGCCTTGTCCCGTTTCTAGTATCGTGCCGTTATGCCGCCGAAATTTTCTAAAATATGTTAGAAAAATAAAAATATCATTTTATTTAAAGAATGAACTGAATAGAAATTCATATGTTGGAATAAAATGTTTTATCGTTAAAAATATAATTTTTAACGTGAATGTGAATAAATAAATATTTATGAACAAATCGGCCAATTTGTTTATATACACTGATTTGAGTATTTGACTGATATGGATTGGGTCGATAAATTTTACACATCGCCCAACTGCACAACTAAAATCTGTGTTTGATTGTTTGAAAACCCCACACGGGTGTTGGGATGAAATATGAATTTCACTCATCCTGATTGATTAAATATGTCGATCGATTGATTGACAGGCTGTTATAAGCGTTAGATATCTATATTTGATGCTTATACAGTGTAGTGCACTTTGGTTGATGGTTGATTATTTTTAATGCTATTATATACATGTGTTGTATGAAAATCCATATAATTAATTTTATATGGTAATTGATTGGGCCTCATTCCAATCGTGAAAATAAAGAATATTTTGATAATAACAAATATTTTGATAATAGGAAAGATTTGAAATAGAACATTTGAAAATAGAGATTTATGAAGCCGTGTTGATTAGTTTGACGCCATTTTGACGTGAACGATATTTATAACGATAACGAAATGAATTGAATTGAAAACGATTTTGAAATGAATTGAATTGAAAACGATTTCGAAATGAATTGAATTGAAAACGATTTCGAAATGAATTGAATTGAAAACGATTTCGAAATGAATTGAATTGAAAACGATTTCGAAATGAATTGAATTGAAAACGATTTCGAAATGAATTGAATTGAAAGCGATTTCGAAATGAATTGAAAACGAATTCAAATTGAATTGAAAGCGAATTGAAATGAATTCAAATTGAATTGAAATTTGAATTGAATAGAAATGAATTTTAAAACGAATTTATAAAGAAGAATTCAATTTCGATTTGAATTGAAAAGGAAGTTGAAATTGCTTTTGAAACGAATATTAAACTATTTATATAATTCGTTTTAAATAGAAATCGACGAAGTATATATTATATATATTATATATATAATATAATGGCCTGAATAGAACGCGCCGCGCCGCGGCAGTTCGTGAATTTCGACCATTTATTTCAAACGGACATTACGGGAGATCCGACCGTCTGATTCTCCTAAAACCGGAACCGTTGGGTTCGTATCGAAAAGAGCTTTCTAATGAATATTAGAAATTTGAAATCTAATGGTTGGATTTGGAATTATGTCCAAATCAAATTTGAAAAAGGTCGCTGTAAGTGCAGTTCGATGGCCGTTGATGGAAATCGACTGTACGGGCCTTGATAAAATTATTAAAAATAGTAATAATTTGTGTAAAATCATAAGAATTGATTTAGAAAGAATTGGGATGAAAAACTCCATATTTGAAAAGATAAAAATAGATTTTTATCGAAATGAACTAGTTTTGAACTAGAATTATAATTCTATTTTTTTTTTAAATAAATAAATTGAATTTGAAATGGTTTTGAAAATAACCAAAATTTCCAATGATTGCATTGGAATGGATTTGAATCGAAATTGTCTTCGGAATATTTCGATGTTGGATTTCGTGATTATACAAATGTTGTTATGGAAATTTGAAAGATATATATATATATATATATCGTTATTTCCAATGCGATATTTGTTAGTCGTAGAATTTGACATTGAATATAAGCCGGTATATTTTCTATTCAGAGCCTTGTGTTGAATATCAAATGTAATTTGGGTTTGTCGTGAATGGTGTCTTCACTAACACTGTTCTTGAACCCAGTTGAGAAAAGATTAAATCTTTTTATTTAGATTTAATGAAGTGTACCAATTAAATAATATTTAATTGGAATTGAATGGATATTGATTTTTGGGTTTATCGTGAACAGTGTTTTAAATAACACTCGTTCTTTAACCCGATAATCAATGGAATGTGACTTTGGGTTTATCGTGAACCGTGTTTTAAATGACACGGATTCTTTAACCCAGTTAACGATTAAAACTAAGTGGAGTTTTAATGAATCTTTAATTAGATTGAAAAGATCGAAAATGGAGTATCTCCAGTTTTGCTCCAGACGATAGTTAAATCTTTAATTAGATTTGAACGTGAAATGGTAATTGAATTTACCGATAACACTGTGGTGTTAAATATGAAGTATTACCAGTTTTACTTCATGGGATGAATAGGTTGGGATTGGGAAATTAAAATAAATGATTACTTCGGTAAGGTTCGCTAATCCCGACTAGTTTGAATCGAAATTCAAAGGAAGATTAGAGAATAAATTCAAGAAATTATCTTGGATAAAATTAATGGGAACCTTTCCCTATGAATGTGAAAATCAGAAACTAACGGTCGGTTAGCTAAGCAGAATGGTTTTCTGGATATTGATCTGATGTTGGTTTCGGCCTTCGGGGTTAATATTTGGGGAAATATTCTCTTGATTAATTTACGGTTAGTGACTGATGAATTGGAATGAGGCGTATGTTGTGTTTGTGTAACACTTTTATAATATATACGCGAGTTATTCGGAAAGACCGGGTTTATCCCATTCTGAATAACTGATGCGACGATAAGTCGAAGATGAAGACGGTGGTCGAAGACCAGAAGTCTTCACGTCAGTTGGGTGGTTACTGATGATCTTGATTGGGCTGTACACCCAAGAAGATGGAAACAGTTAGTGATCGTCCAGACGTACTTGGAGATCGATGGATATGCGGGGTACTAGGTGCCTCCGGTTTCGTTCAGACCCAGAACGGACTTGTAAATGGTATGTGTGTCTGACATTGGATTTTAGTCTGTGTGTTTGATTTCTGTTAAATATATATCTGTTTGGCGGCGGAGAATTTATTCTCTTGCTTAACGCCCTTCTCTGGGACATACGAGCTCAGGGGTTATATACTGATGGATATCAAACACATAGAGTGAACAGCCTGTGTGGCATGCCTAAGTGGCAATAGATCGAGGCTTCTGTTGAAAAGCAAAGTCTTGTGGTGATGATCAAATCACAGCCTGTGTGGCACAGCTTTGTGTAACGTGAATTCGCGAGTTTCACACCCGGTATGAACCAGAAACGGGAGACGGACCTCAGGGAGGGCATGCGTTTCCTTCTAGCTAAAAAGTGGCGTCAGTGGTTTTACACGCCCTGACGAGTTTGACTTATGTGGTTGTTGCTGTTGCGAGGCGCCTCGGTTTGATCGGACGATCCGGGTCCGATGGAGTCATTCGTTGGCTCATTTACGCCACAAAGGGCGGGAAAACGTAGTGTTCAGGCATAATAATCCACATCGGTGGACCGGCCCTGTCGCTCCATGGGGCAGTTGCGGCTGTTCCTGAGACATGGGCTAGATTGTCTCGAATAGGTTGAGGACTATCTTTTGCCTCGGTTCATAGACGGAAATCCAATTTCCAAATACGTGCCATTTGCGGTTTTATTTGTAAACCTATTTATGGCGACATAGTGGGACGGGGCGCTTATGCCGTCTATGATTGATACTTATGATTTGAAATTGTTTTATACACTATGCACTTATAATAGTATCAAATGATTTGTTTTAAACGTATCAAGCATTCTTTGGTTGTTATAAGGGAAAACCCTATCCCCCGGCTTGCGTTGCTTTGTGTGATAGGAACTGGGTCTTATAACAGCTTTATTTTTCTTTATTTAGCATTGCGCTGTTGGTTTTATGCACCGGTATCCTTGGGAGGAAACCCGTTCCGTGTTATACGGCGTGGTCCCTTGTTTTACCTAGCTCTTAAAATAAAGATTAACTGTTTTAGTTCTCACACCAGTCCCATGACTGACCTGGAGTTTATTGTTTTAACCTAAACTCTGGGTGCCCTTATTTTGACACGGGCAGCTAGTAGTTTTGGTTTTGCAGATTTATATTCACAGGATCCTGGTTTACAGCTGGAACGATATCCGGAAAGCTTTGTATCCGTATATCTACTTCTAGTTGTGTATTGTATTATTTTCCGCTGCGATGTAATTTAAATCTCTGATAGTTCTGTGTAATATTCATTTATACTCTGTATATTCTTGTAATCTGATGCATTGTTGTAATATACAATGAAATGTTCTTCTGTATGCGTTCTGTTTTGTCCTGTTTTCAAACGATAGGGCGTTTCGAACGGTCTGGGTCTGTTTAGCGACTGGTTCGGACCGAGCGAAATTCCTTGCCGTCACAGTTGGTATCAGAGCTTTGGTTTACAAAGCTCAGAGAACAAGGCACATTAGAACCGTACGAAAGAATTCATCAGATATTGGATTAGTAATATCCAATTAGAATGACTCGTTAGAGATAGGATCAGTAGTATCCTAGAACGAGTGTGAAGGGTATATTTTTCAAATGAAAACAAATTTTGTTTTGAAAATTTAAATCAATTATTCGTATTTGATTGTTTATTTATATTGATGTGGGCAATCCAGTATATATAGATTTTGTGTATACGTCTGATCCGCGTGTATTCGAAGTTTTAATATATTGGATAGATATAGCATCACACTCTAGCCGCCCGGAGATGGTACTGATGATTGTCATGACATCATCAGTATTTATGTTCGTGTTTCGAAGGTGTGATTTTCTATATATATTTCCATTAGGCTGGTGTGAGAACCCAAAACTTATATATAGCTAGAATATATTGTTGTGATTTGGCATCAAAACATGATTTTCCGTATATATATCAAAATTATGAATTTTAAACGTTAAATTCACTAATTGATTGATGTTTGTGTTGTTTGTTTATTTGTTTGATAATTTTGAACCATTTAGCCTAATTGAAACAAATATTGAGTGTATTGAAATTGGTCGCATTTGCTTGCATATACCTATACTTACATTGAACAGGTCATAGCAAGGAGGCTAGAGCAGAGAATAAAATTTGTTTGCCCGACAAATAGGTACATGTTTACTACATAATTTACTGTTTGTTTGGGTGATGATGATTTTAGGAGCCTATTGGCTAGCCGCTTGGCTTTTTCTTTTTCTTTTTGAGATCTGAAGGACCGGGGAAGCTATTTGAAATTCCCCGATGCTCCCGGTGCAGGGGAGGTTATGGCGAAATTTTTCGAAAATTTAGGGTGTTAGCCAAATTTTTGAAATTTTGAAAATTCTCAGAAACTAAAGAGTTGGAGAATGGAAGCCAGATCGAGCGTAGGGCTGATTAATCAAACCACTTTCGACTTTGTTCCTTTTCGGGGACGAAAAGTTTTAAGTGGGGGAGATTGTAATAACCCGAAAATCTGGGCCAGTTAAAAATTTTTATTTTGGCAATTTTAACGAATTTTGATTATTTAAAATAGATTATTTTAAATAAAATCAACGAGGAATTTATTTTGAATAGAATTCGACGTATATATTTATATACGTCGTCGTTAGAATATAAATATTTATATATAATTATAAATAGAATTGAAAATGGCGCGGTAGTTCGATAATTCGATTTCAAACTTCAATTGAACATACCGGGTGCAAAACAATCCGGATTTTAGTGAAACCAAAAACATTAGGATCTAATTGATAATATCTTTCCAACGAATCCGAAAAAAAACAAGATTTCATAGCGGGGATCAAAAGTTATGTCCAGTTGAAAATTCTGAATAGTCGCTATGGAATTCAAGCCCTTAAAAATGGACATTTTGCAAATGACCTCGGATTTCGACGAAACCAGTTTTGTTGGGTCCGTGATGTCAAATTATTGCTAGGTTTCAAATTTCATAATTTTTCGAATCAATATGTGAGCGTGGCAAAGGAAAACGCGTTTGACCAGTTTCAGTTGATTTTAATCGACTGGAAATTGGCCATTTTTCCAACGGTCTCAGAATTCGACGAAACTAGTTTTTTTAGGACCGTATCGTCAATACGAAGCTAGAAAATATTCTTCTGCAATTTTTAGTGTTAGTATGTGACCCCGGTAATTTGAAATGTACGTTTAAAATTCAATATAGTGATTTAAATGTAAATTTAATGGAAACTGTTTGTAATGATCAAATCAGCTTATGATACATATCCCATTGTGTTCAGAATGGGGGTAAAACGCTATGGACGACAGGCGGTGGGCCTCGTTTAGAGGTCGTATGTAAAAGTCAACTTTTCAAAAATAAAATAATTAAATAAATTAAAAAAAATAAAAAAACAAAAACCTTTTCTCTTCCCTTATATCAGCCCCCCCTCCCCCCGTTAAAAACTGAAATCAAAAAAAAAAAAAAAGAAAAGTCCCGTTGCCCTTGCGTCCCATCGCCACTGGCGATCTCGAGCTCCCCCCCCTCGATCGAAACCCCCCCAGTACCCTAATCCCCTCCGACCATCTCCCTCGCGCCAGCGCCAACCCCCTCGTTCCCCTTCGGCGTTCGAACCCAGCTTCCCCCTTCTCAAACGCAACGCACCGGACCCCTACCTGCTGCAGCCACCGCCGGCACTGGAACCTTCCACCGACCCTCCAGCACCCCTGCGCGCCCCTCCGATTGACAGTCGCCGCAACGCCCTCCGCCCCCTTTCAGTTCCACGACGATGTGAGTCTTTCTACCTTGTTTTTTTTATATAGGGAAGCATTATAAAAGTCTGTTTTTCTTCTATTTATTTACATTGTTTTAAGTATGTTTTTTTTTAACACTAATTTATTTTTAGATTTTTAAAGAAGAATAAAAATTAGATTTTTAACATGAATAAAAATTAGATTTTTAACATGAACAAAATTAGATTTTTAACAAGAATAAAAATTTGATTTTTAACATGAACAAAATTAGATTTTTAACATGAACAAAATTAGATTTTTTAACATGAACAAAATTAGATTTTTAACATGAACAAAATTAGATTTTTAACATGAACAAAGTTAGATTTTTAAAAGCAAGAAAGTTAGATTTTTAAAAGCAAGAAGATTAGATTTTGTTCATTAAAAAGTGGGATTTTTCATTTCGAAAGGAAGTGATAAAAATTTGATTTTTATTATGAAGTATAATATAAAAAAAACTTTGATTTTTATAAACGAAATGATAGGATTTTTCAAAGAAGAAAGATAGAATTTTTAGAAAAATATAAAGATAGTTTTTATTTTTATTTTTATTTTTATTTAGAAAAGATTTTAATTTTAAACATGAGAAGATTTTATTTTTAATATAGCAAAATGAAAATACGATTTTTACATAACGAAATGGCGATGTAAAATATGACCTTATAATTAAAACTGAATAATAAAAATGTGATTTTTATTGTGGACAGCGTGAAGAAGGTAGAGTTGAAATAACAGGCGAATTCAAACGATTCAGAATAGAAATGAAATGGTGGAGTGGATCCCTCGGTGAGAACTTCTCACCTTTCAATTTAATTTTTCTAGTTATATATATATACTAGGATGCAGACGGTGCTTAGTAGCACCCGACACCCGTCATCCACAGACCATGGATGGCTTGTTTGTTAAATTGTTTGGTTGTGTAGTTGATTAGATGATTTGAATTGAATTGAATTGTTTGGTGAGATGAAATTGATTTGATTGATGTGTGAATGGAGTGGGCCTTCACTAGACCGGGGATAAGGCTAGGCCTTGTCCCGTTTCTAGTATCGTGCCGTTATGCCGCCGAAATTTTCTAAAATATGTTAGAAAAATAAAAATATCATTTTATTTAAAGAATGAACTGAATAGAAATTCATATGTTGCAATAAAATGTTTTATCGTTAAAAATATAATTTTTAACGTGAATGTGAATAAATAAATATTTATGAACAAATCGGCCGATTTGTTTATATACACTGATTTGACTGATATGGATTGGGTCGATAAATTTTACACATCGCCCAACTGCACAACTAAAATCTGTGTTTGATTGTTTGAAAACCCCACACGGGTGTTGGGATGAAATATGAATTTCACTCATCCTGATTGATTAAATATGTCGATCGATTGATTGACAGGCTGTTATAAGCGTTAGATATCTATATTTGATGCTTATACAGTGTAGTGCACTTTGGTTGATGGTTGATTATTTTTAATGCTATTATATACATGTGTTGTATGAAAATCCATATAATTAATTTTATATGGTAATTGATTGGGCCTCATTCCAATCGTGAAAATAAAGAATATTTTGATAATAACAAATATTTTGATAATAGGAAAGATTTGAAATAGAACATTTGAAAATAGAGATTTATGAAGCCGTGTTGATTAGTTTGACGCCATTTTGACGTGAACGATATTTATAACGATAACGAAATGAATTTAATTGAAAACGATTTCGAAATGAATTGAATTGAAAACGATTTCGAAATGAATTGAATTGAAAACGATTTCGAAATGAATTGAATTGAAAACGATTTCGAAATGAATTGAATTGAAAACGATTTCGAAATGAATTGAATTGAAAACGATTTCAAAATGAATTGAATTGAAAACGATTTCGAAATGAATTGAAAACGAATTCAAATTGAATTGAAAGCGAATTGAAATGAATTCAAATTGAATTGAAATTTGAATTGAATAGAAATGAATTTTAAAACGAATTTATAAAGAAGAATTCAATTTTGATTTGAATTGAAAAGGAAGTTGAAATTGCTTTTGAAACGAATATTAAACTATTTATATAATTCGTTTTAAATAGAAATCGACGAAGTATATATTATATATATTATATATATATATAATATAATGGCCTGAATAGAACGCGCCGCGCCGCGGCAGTTCGTGAATTTCGACCATTTATTTCAAACGGACATTACGGGAGATCCGACCGTCGGATTCTCCTAAAACCGGAACCGTTGGGTTCGTATCGAAAAGAGCTTTCTAATGAATATTAGAAATTTGAAATCTAACGGTTGGATTTGGAATTATGTCCAAATCAAATTTGAAAAAGGTCGCTGTAAGTGCAGTTCGATGGCCGTTGATGGAAATCGACTGTACGGGCCTTGATAAAATTATTAAAAATAGTAATAATTTGTGTAAAATCATAAGAAATGATTTAGAAAGAATTGGGATGAAAAACTCCATATTTGAAAAGATAAAAATAGATTTTTATCGAAATGAACTAGTTTTGAACTAGAATTATAATTCTATTTTTTTTTAAATAAATAAATTGAATTTGAAATGGTTTTGAAAATAACCAAAATTTCCAATGATTGCATTGGAATGGATTTGAATCGAAATTGTCTTCGGAATATTTCGATGTTGGATTTCGTGATTATACAAATGTTATGGAAATTTGAAAGATATATATATATATATATATATATATATATCGTTATTTCCAATGCGATATTTGTTAGTCGTAGAACTTGACATTGAATATAAGCCGGTATATTTTCTATTCAGAGCCTTGTGTTGAATATCAAATGTGATTTGGGTTTGTCGTGAATGGTGTCTTCACTAACACTGTTCTTGAACCCAGTTGAGAAAAGATTAAATCTTTTTATTTAGATTTAATGAAGTGTACCAATTAAATAATATTTAATTGGAATTGAATGGATATTGATTTTTGGGTTTATCGTGAACAGTGTTTTAAATAACACTCGTTCTTTAACCCGATAATCAATGGAATGTGACTTTGGGTTTATCGTGAACCGTGTTTTAAATGACACGGATTCTTTAACCCAGTTAACGATTAAAACTAAGTGGAGTTTAATGAATCTTTAATTAGATTGAAAAGATCGAAAATGGAGTATCTCCAGTTTTGCTCCAAGCGATAGTTAAATCTTTAATTAGATTTGAACGTGAAATGGTAATTGAATTTACCGATAACACTGTGGTGTTAAATATGAAGTATTACCAGTTTTACTTCATGGGATGAATAGGTTGGGATTGGGAAATTAAAATAAATGATTACTTCGGTAAGGTTCGCTAATCCCGACTAGTTTGAATCGAAATTCAAAGGAAGATTAGAGAATAAATTCAAGAAATTATCTTGGATAAAATTAATGGGAACCTTTCCCTATGAATGTGAAAATCAGAAACTAACGGTCGGTTAGCTAAGCAGAATGGTTTTCTGGATATTGATCTGATGTTGGTTTCGGCCTTCGGGGTTAATATTTGGGGAAATATTCTCTTGATTAATTTACGGTTAGTGACTGATGAATTGGAATGAGGCGTATGTTGTGTTTGTGTAACACTTTTATAATATATACGCGAGTTATTCGGAAAGACCGGGTTTATCCCATTCTGAATAACTGATGCGACGATAAGTCGAAGATGAAGACGGTGGTCGAAGACAAGAAGTCTTCACGTCGGTTGGGTGGTTACTGATGATCTTGATTGGGCTGTACACCCAAGAAGATGGAAACAGTTAGTGATCGTCCAGACGTACTTGGAGATCGATGGATATGCGGGGTACTAGGTGCCTCCGGTTTCGTTCAGACCCAGAACGGACTTGTAAATGGACTGTGTGTCTGACATTGGATTTTAGTCTGTGTGTTTGATTTCTGTTAAATATATATTTGTTTGGCGGCGGAGAATTTATTCTTTTGCTTAACGCCCTTCTCTGAGACATACGAGCTCAGGGGTTATATACTGATGGATATCAAACACATAGAGTGAACAGCCTGTGTGGCATGCCTAAGTGGCAATAGATCGAGGCTTCTGTTGAAAAGCAAAGTCTTGTGGTGATGATCAAAGCACAGCCTGTGTGGCACAGCTTTGTGTAACGTGAATTCGCGAGTTTCACACCCGGTATGAACCAGAAACGGGAGACGGACCTCAGGGAGGGCATGCGTTTCCTTCTAGCTAAAAAGTGGCGTCAGTGGTTTTACACGCCCTGACGAGTTTGACTTATGTGGTTGTTGCTGTTGCGAGGCGCCTCGGTTTGATCGGACGATCCGGGTCCGATGGAGTCATTCGTTGGCTCATTTACGCCCCAAAGGGCGGAGAAACGTAGTGTTCAGGCATAATAATCCACATCGGTGGACCGGCCCTGTCGCTCCATGGGGCAGTTGCGGCTGTTCCTAAGACATGGGCTAGATTGTCTCGAATAGGTTGAGGACTATCTTTTGCCTCGGTTCATAGACGGAAATCCAATTTCCAAATACGTGCCATTTGCGGTTTTATTTGTAAACCTATTTATGGCGACATAGTGGGATGGGGCGCTTATGCCGTCTATGATTGATACTTATGATTTGAAATTGTTTTATACACTATGCACTTATAATAGTATCAAATGATTTGTTTTAAACGTATCAAGCATTCTTTGGCTGTTATAAGGGAAAACCCTATCCCCCGGCTTGCGTTGCATTGTGTGATAGGAACTGGGTCTTATAACAGCTTCATTTTTCTTTATTTAGCATTGCGCTGTTGGTTTTATGCACCGGTATCCTTGGGAGGAAACCCGTTCCGTGTTATACGGCGTGGTCCCTTGTTTTACCTAGCTCTTAAAATAAAGATTAACTGTTTTAGTTCTCACACCAGTCCCATGACTGACCTGGAGTTTATTGTTTTAACCTAAACTCTGGGTTCCCTTATTTTGACACGGGCAGCTAGTAGTTTTGGTTTTGCAGATTTATATTCACAGGATCCTGGTTTACAGCTGGAACGATATCCGGAAAGCTTTGTATCCGTATATCTACTTCTAGTTGTGTATTGTATTATTTTCCGCTGCGATGTAATTTAAATCTCTGATAGTTCTGTGTAATATTCATTTATACTCTGTATATTCTTGTAATCTGATGCATTGTTGTAATATACAATGAAATGTTCTTCTGTATGCGTTCTGTTTTGTCCTGTTCTCAAACGATAGGGCGTTTCGAACGGTCTGGGTCTGTTTAGCGACTGGTTCGGACCGAGCGAAATTCCTTGCCGTCACAATTACAAATCTGGACGGTTGGTTTTCCCACGATTGTGCGGTTATACTAGTATAGTGATTCTGTTATGTTCTTATTTGCTCTATGGTTGTGGAAACCTAAAAGAAGGAATAGTCCACCATTATAAAAAATAATTGTAGACTTAGTTGCAGAAGGTGGTATTTAAATAAGTAATCAGATTAAAAACAAACTAGCCATAAGTTCGTCCACTCCCCAACACATCCAAAGCGTAAGATAGAATTTGCACAGCATTGAAATAAAGAACTTTGTAATATTATTGAATGAATAATTCTCATGATACAAACGTTATATACATAATGTATAAATGAGTTGTTGGGTTGGAATAACACATGCCCATTTATGTAAAGAAAAAATAAAAGCGAGTATAAAACAGCAAAACCCGATAACATAATACATAATACTGTGGCCGACTTTATTTCCTATGATATGCTCTATTTTCACCTTTCAAATTAGGGTTAGGGTTGGAGACGAACCCTAATTTTCTTCGATTCTATTAAAAGTCGGTTCTCTAGAGTAGATCAACATAAGAAGATCCCTAATTTGCTTCGATTCTAGAAAAAGTCGGTCCTTTAGAATAGATCAACATGAGAAGATACATCGAATAAATATAGATGAGAGCTAGTGCCTTGTACACCTAACTAGGTCGTATTATTCTTTGATTTTTACCTCGTCTCTTAGTCAATTAAAGTTTTTAGCTGAAAGTGACTTGGTGAATATGTCTGCTTTTTGATAGTAGGTAGGAATATGATTGATCTATTACTTTTCCTTCTGAATTTGCTCACAAACGAAAAAAATGTCTATTTCTATGTGCTTAGTTCTAACATGCTGTATAGGGTTAGTAGACATAAGTATGGCACTTTGATTGTAGCACCCAAATAGTGGGCTTTCTCTCAATTGTTAACTTTAGCTCTTTAAGTATTGATTGTAGCCAGAGCTTCTATAGTATCAGCTAGGCTTCTGTGCTAGATCTTGGAATTGTGGGTAGTTTCTTTGAGCACCATGATATTAAGTTGTTTCCAACGTAAACATAGTAGTCTGCTACTGATCTTCTGTCACCAATATCTGATGCCCAATCAGAATCAGCATAGGCTATGATATCCTACTGTTTGCTAGATTTTAGAGTATTTTCAGAATTGATTGTCCCTTTAAGACATCTGAGAATCCTCTTCACAGCTTTCCCATGCTCATCCAGGGGATTCTGCATAAATCAGGAAACCTTGTTAACACTAAATGAAATATCAGGTCATGAAATAGTTGCATATTGCAATGCACCTATAACACATCTATATCGTTTAATATTAATTATGGCTTCTCCTCTGTTTTTAGAAAAGTGTTGATTTGATATCATTGGTGTTGGCAGTGGTTTTGCATTTTCCATTTTAGTCTTGATTAATAATTCTGAAATATACTTTTTCTAGCAAAGGTGTATCTCAGAATTTGATCCTCTATTGACTTCTATGCCCACAAAATATGAGACATCATCCAAGTCTTTAATAAAAAATTGCTTGTCCAACTGAATTATTAAGTGCTTAATTTCATCTTTATCTAAACCTATAATAATATGATCATCAAAATATATTAGTATGTATGATATTGATGAATCGGTAAATTTAGTAAAGAGGGATGGATCAAATTTTGTTAGTTGATAACCCACAGACCTTAAGTGTTTTTTAGCCTTTCAAACCATACTCTAGGGACTTGCTTGAGTCCATAAATTGCTTTGTTGAGTTTGCATACTTGTGCAGAGTTTTGAGTAAACCCTTGCGGCTATTGCATATATATTTCTTCTTAAAACTTGCTATTTAAGAATGCATTATTAACATCTAGATGCTTTATTTTCCATCCTTCGTTCAGAGCCACAATAAATATTAATCTAATTGTTGAATAATTGACCACCGAAGATAAAGTTTCATTAAAGTCAAACCCATATTCTTGGGTAAACCCCTTTGCCACCAATCTGGCTTTGTACCTGTTTATAGTTCCATCAGAGTTCCTCTTCGGTTTTTAAGTCCATTTGCACCCTATAATATTTTATTTTGAGGAGGATACACTAATTACCATGTGTCATTATTGATTAAGGCAGAGTATTCTTCATGCATGGCTTTTCTCTAGTTGTTGTCCTTAGCAATTTGATCATATTTTGCTAGTTCATCGACGATGAAAGAGGCGTAATAAATTTTGGGTTTAAAAATGCCACTTTTGGCTCTTGTCATCATTGCATGGCTAGCTTGATTCTGATTGGAGTTGGATGGTATGCTTTCATCAGTTTGATTTGTACTACTATTTGATGAGAATTTATCATTATTTCTGCTAGTAGGAGCATTATTATTGTTAGTTCTTGATGATCTCAGTTCACTTTGACATGGCGCAAGTGAATCATAGGCAAGGCTGGGTGGTTCAATGTGATCTTTACTTTGTTGAAGATCATTTTGAGCGTCAGCAGCCATTGCACCATCTTCAGTTTTCCAGTTATTATCCAAAATTGGCTTTTCAGGTACTATCACCTTTGGATTGAACACCTTCTTTGAAGTTTTCATACTTAACTCTTTGTATAGGAATATAGTTTCATTAAAAACGACATGCCTACCGATATAAATTCTTCCACTAGAATCAATGCACTCATATCCTTTTTGATTTGAACAATAACCAATAAAAGTACATGGCTTTGATCTAAAGTCTAGTTTATGAGAGTTATAAGGCCTTAAATAAGGGAAACATAGACACCCATACATCTTAAGTTGACTATAATCTGGTTTATCGTTGCATAACTTCTCTCTAGTGGACTTATCCCATCAAGTACTTTAGTAGGCATTCTGTTTATTAGATTAAAAAATGAATTAAATTCTTCAGACCAAAATTTCTTGTGGTAGGGAAGCTTGTGCTAACAATGTTAAACCATATTCAACTATGTATCTATGTTTTATCTCAATTAATCCATTTTTTTCAGAGGTGCATGGGCAAGTTATTCTATGAATTATACCATTTTTTTGAAAGAAATTGATGATTGGTTTAAATTCATTTCCACCATAAAATTGAAATGTCTTAATGGTGGTGTTGACTTGATTTTCAACCATCTTAACAAAATTGACCACAGTATTTTGTGTCTCTGATTTGGACTTTAGTAAAAATAGCCATGTGTATCTTATGCATCAATAAATGATAAGTAATATTTGTCCAAAATCTGAACTTATTGGAGCTAGACCCAGAAGGTCAGCTACTATAAGTTCAAATGGTTTGTAACATGATGTTGAATCTAGAAAAGGCAATTTATGAATTTTTCCCATATGGCAATAGGTGCATATATGATGTAATTTGACATCACTAAATGATATTTTATTATCAAGAGGATTTTCTTTCCTATGTTTAGACTAGGATGACCAAGTTTACAGTGCCACATGTCAAGAGTAGATTTGCTACTAGAAGTTACATTACTTTCAACACTATTAACAGTAGCATAATATGGCTGACATTTAGCAAGAGTTTTATAATCATTAAACCTAAAATTATATAGGCCATTAACAGCATCACCCTACAATAAAACATCTTTAGTCAGTATGTCCTTAACCACACAATGTTTTGGAAAAAATTCAAAATAGATGTTATTATCTCTAGCAATTTGAGAAACACTAATCAAATTCTTCTTGATTTTGAGAACTCCTAATAAATTGTTCAAGAAAAATTGTCTTTTACCTCTTATTCTACCATTGCCAATATGAGATACACCAATACACTTACCATTACCCATGATGATAGTATGTTTACCTTTGTATTCCCTGCTGCCAAGATTTAATTTTTCAAGGTTGTTAGTGATATGATTTATAGCCCCAGAATCAGGATACAACCTGTCGTCATTAATATGCTCCAATCTGGTTTTTCATTTCGATTTATTGATGAATCTGATTGATTACTACTGTCTGTTTGGGCTCAAGCAACATTAGCACTGATATTTGACCCCCTTTTATTAGTCTGAACTTGTCCATTACCATAATTAGGATTATACCTAAAATAACATTTCCGTGCTATGTGAAAAAATTTCTCACAAATCTGGCATTTAGGCTTATTTCTATTATTATTATTCCATCTTCCTTTACCCTTGCCATGATTTGAATATCCACCTCTTTGATTTGGTTGCTCATATCTGTTGGCAATGTTCTGATTTTAGTTTTTACCACTGGCAGAAGAATAATTGACATTCATGTCATTTTCTTGCTCTCTTTTGCTTTCAATCCTGGATTCATGTGACAGTAACATAGAGTGTACATCACCCATAGATGAGAATTGTTTTTGGGATGATATGATGGCTTCAACTACTTCATATTCATCAATTAATCCATTCAAGATAATAAGAATCTGTTCAGATTCAGGAAGCTTTTGCCCTGCAGTTTCTAACAAATCACACAGAGATTTGATCTTGCTTAAATATTCCCTATGGTACTGATTGCCTTTCTTATTTTTTTGCAATTATCGTTTTTATGCATAACTTTGGCATAAGATATGTTAGTGAATCCGTTTTCAATATTCTACCGTATTTCAAATGATGTATTACATCCTATCACTTGAGGTAAGAGTTTTTAACTTATAGAAGACAGTAGCCATGAGCAAACTAATCTATCCTGTCTATGAAACTTAATGATTAAGAATAACATTATTTTCTTGGTTTGTGACATATTGAGCTGGCGTTGGAATAATACCCATAATATATCCATCAAGGTAGGGCTGTCAATGAATACCCGAAAAATGCGATATCCGTCCGAATCCGAATCCAAAATATCCATTATCCGACATTATCCGAAAAGCGAATATGGATATTCGATAACCAAAAAGCTTTCCGAATACGGATATGGTTATAGTGGTATCCGTATCCGAAAAATATCCGTCTGACTTACTGATGTAATACGTATAATCAAAATTGAAAAATAGAGTTAATAATTATTATGTAAGTTGTAATTGTTGGATGTTATTATGATATAAAATTTTGTCCATTTTTTGGTGAAAAATGGCAGTCTTAATGTTTAATTTTGGAATACTTTTGGATATGCTTATGGGTATTAGTATAAAATAATGTTTCATAATCATATTCCTTTATTTTCTGGTTTTTTATAAACATTAGCATAAAAATTATTTTACGCTGATCCAGACATTTTTATTTATACTCTTAAAAATTCATTAATTACAAGCAAAGTGGATAAATATCCGATATCCGTCCATATCTGAATATTAAGCGGATACAGATATTCGATATCCGAAAATTAAGCAAATACGGATATCTGATATCAAAAAATATTTTCGGATACGGATACTGTAACAACCCAGATTCCGACAGACCGAATTTTTTTCAAAAATCCAATCTATTGAAACTTGAGTTGGGTGCTTTGGTATCCTGCAGAAAAAAATAGAGATAAAGAAACATGTCAGACCTAGTAAAGCATCTCACTGCGGAAGGAAATAAAGTATAATATTCAAATATTGCTTTACCTTATTAACAATACTGCTAAACCAGTATCCAAAGCTATAACATCTCTGTCATGAACCTAACCTGGAAGTATGTAATGAGGAGGGGGTCAGAACATAAGTTCCATATGAGTGGAATTAGAATAAACTTCTATATAATCATACATATACCGTTCAGTTACATTTTCTTGCTTATTAGGTTGTTAACAATGTTAGCTCTCTAGGCTATACTCATGTCCCACTAGTAGATTAACCTAATACAACGTATATGTAAATACCCTAACTCGTGTAATCCTTTCCATGTATATATATACAGTCCTTTATCGTATGTCGTACGAGCTTCATTATGTAAATCTATACTACTTCGGTGTAGTGCCACCATTCTCGAAATCATTTGGACTACCACTCTTGATCTTGCAAGATTCCGTGTATTGCCTAGATCTAATCTAGGGTTTACTATCGAGCGCTTCCTTGATCCAACTAGGGTTTACGCTACCCAGGGCCACCGGGGTTTATGCTACCTATTGAACGCTTTCTAGATCCGACCAGGGTTTATGTTACCTAGGGCCACTAGAGTTTTTGCTACCTGTGGAACCATGCCCCCTAGTCTAGGACACACTACCCAGAGCGATGAATGTTCCTAGACTTTCCCCACGTATGCGTCGTGAATCGTTTTTGATGTCTAGTTGCACTGTCCTCTATATGTGCGGCCCGAGTGCCGTGGCAGGGCTAATCAAGGAACACGGAACTAATCAAGTAACGCAGAACTCGGTCGGGAGCTTTAAGTTATCTGCCGATGCAGGTGCTAAGGTCTGTTTTAACTGTGTGTGGCTATGGTCCCACTTGACCCCTCCCTTAACTATTGAAACGCACCCGAGAAAATCAAGAATGAGAATTGTACGCAGGCCTCCTTTGCCCCCACAAACCTATTGGCCAACCTCAGCCATAACTAGATAACAAGTATATGGTCTTTTGGAGTTCTCTGCCTTTCCGGTTCATGTGCTCGATTGACTCAAGATGGCAGGTAGATGACGACATGCTATCACAGGGCTAATCCAAATATCGTCGCCTCATACTGGTTCATTCTAGTATTTAGGTTGCCATATATTGCAACCAAGGCATACTCTTGGTTCTTCTAACACAGACCATAACCTCTGTGAGCCCAGGAGGATCATTTGCAACCTCACAGAGGGATACCAAGAGTATCGTCACGTCCCCTCGAAGCCGCGTGCTTCGCAACCCAGACTGTTGGAGCCTTCTTCTTGGTCAGACGGACGTTCGCTCCTTCTCGTGTTCTACTTGGCTTTCTTGACTAAGGTTTATTACATAGTTCTCTTGGTTTACTATTTAGTTTCCTGAATCGTTCGTTTTATTAACTAAGGTTTTCGACTTAGTCCTCTTAACTAAGGTTTACTACTTAGTTTCTCTTAATCGTTCGTTTTCTAAACTAAGGTTTACAACTTAGTCTTCTTAACTAAGGTTTACTACTTAGTTCTCTTTCTTGTTATTTACTTAGTTCTCTTAACTAATGTTTATTACTTTGTTCTCATAACCAAGGTTTGATACTTAGTTTCTATTACTCAGTTCTCTTTAATTAAGGTTTGTTACTTAGTTCCTTTTAACTAAGCTTTGCCTATGAATTCAAGCATGACTTAAGTTCTCTTTATCAAATGATAGCGTACAGGTGTTCTACCACATTTCCAGCTTGTATTAACTTATTTCATGATATAAGTCGTCCCACCCTTCGAGTCTTGTAATACATCTTAAGTCATATTCATTTCTTATCCCTAGGATAAGTTTATCTATTATTTAATCTTATCATTCCACACTTTTCCTTGCTTTGATACTGTTATATTGGTTAAGTTTGCCCATGTGTCCAAGTTGACTTAACCCCCAATCACATATTCAATTCAACCCATGTGTCATGTCGAATTGGTTAAGTGTTATCTATTGGTTCATGTTGACTTAACCTCCCCATATATCATGTCAAATTGGTTAAGTGTTATCCAATAGTTCACGTTAACTTAATCCACCCATATATCAAGTCAAATTGGTTAAGTGTTATCTATTAGTTAGTGTTGACTTACCCTACATATATATATCATGTCAAATTGGTTAAGTGTTATCTAGCAGTTCACGTTGACTTAACCCACCCATATATCATGTCAAATTGGTTAAGTGTTTTCCAGCAGTTCACGTTGAGTTAAACTACCCCTATATCATGTCAAATTGGTTAAGTGTTATCTATCAGTTCATGTTGACTTAATCTACCTATATATCATTTCAAATTGTTTAAGTGTTATCTAGCGGTTCACATTGACTTAACCCACCCATATATCATGTCAAATTGGTTAAGTGTTATCCAGCAGTTCACGTTGTCTTAAACCACCCCTATATCATGTCAAATTGGTTAAGTGTTATCTATCAGTTCGTGTTGACTTAACCTTACTATACTAGCATGTGTCATTAGCATTAATTAATTACTAATGCCCAACCTCTTACATTAGATCTATTATTGCGGTCACTGGATGTGCCGGTTGGTTCCGGGCAGGATTACACCACAACTCAATCTAACCTCGGGTTTCAAGCACGTATGACTAACTTCTCACATTAGAACCTATTGTTTGCGGTCACTACATGTGCCCGGCGTTTCCAGGCAGGATTACACTGCAAACTCATTCTAACCTCGAGTTAGCCATGTTTCATGTTTAGCCTATTAACAAATTCACAAATATATTCATGTTCTGGTTATGCCACTAGTGTCAATTTTCATGTTATATTTCTAAACTTCCCATTTCTTTAACCAGTCAAACCCAAATTTAATTAAAACACTCGTGCCACAAATTTTAGGTTTTTGAATTAGATTTCACAATTACATGAGACAAATTAAATCCAAACTTATCCAATTCCGATTAGGTTTCTAGTTTACCGATTTCTTCACCAAATTAGGATTTTTATCTTTAAATCATTTTCCCCAAATCCCTTATTCAAACTTTATTTGCCATTAGCGTAAGTTATTCCAAATTACCAATTTCACGATCCTTTCCCCTTATTTCCTTGAATAATATCAATATATACTCTGCCAATTACCCCAATATTTGCTATAATAATCATTATGCCACAAACCCTAAATTACAGATTATATTCCTCAACTCCATAAAATAGATTATGCGCAATATTTGCAATAATAATCATTATGCCACAAACCCCAAATTACAGATTATATTCCTCGACTGCATAAAATAGATTATGACCAATATTCCCATATTCCAACCATACGTATGTATAATAAGATTTTGTCTAGGTTCGAGATAACCTAGATCCAAAATTAAAAAGGGGAAGGAGAATAAAAGAACAATTATTATAACATGAATCTTGAATTGAATTTATAAATGGGGAATGATGAACGATAATAATACTATTATACAACAAGTTTATTATAGTTTCACTCACCTTGACTGGACTGGGGAAAATAAATGATTTGTTGATGTAATATGCTGATTTAATCTTCTTTTTTGATTGTTGGTGAAGAGCATGAATTGTTGATGAAGAACTTTGCTACTTGGTTTGATTAAACTGCAAAGTTGATGAAGAACTTGCAATATAATTTAGAGTTTTTGGGTGGCGGCCATGTTTGGTTGAAGTTTTGCGGCATTGAGGCGCCTTAAGGAATTGTTATGAATTAGGGTTAGGTCTTCCTATGTATTTATAGGTGTAGAGAGTGTTTTAGAGCCCTTAGATTTACCTAGAAGCCATCTGACCCGTACAGCACATGAAAAACGTCACAGGAACTGAAATCGCCCAGATCTGTGGATAGGTCGACCCCCTAGTCGACTTGAACCCCAGGTCGGCTTGCCTGGTTTTGGCGGGAAATTTCCCGCCCAGCTGCTTGGGTCGAATTTCGAACTGTTTTGAAATTTTGTTGAATCTTCTAAAGGCCATAACTCCTTCATACGAAGTCCGATTTACGCAAACTTGGGCTCTATTCCAAGCATAATTTCGAGACGAAGGAAATGGTGATAACCGTTTTACTTAATTCCTAATATTTAAATTAAGTATCCTTATTTTATTATCTTTTCCATTACGCACACTGTTATTGAATTATTTTTTCCTTCTCTTCCTTATATTAATTAGTTTTCATTATACATCACCATTATTTACCTATCTATGCATATACACATATTTTTCATATTTTTAATTACATTAAAAATGGGGGGTGTTACATTCTCCCACCCTTGAAGAATTTCGTCCTCGAAATTCGATAAGAGTAAAAATAGATAACCCCTCGCAATATCCATCCATCAAGTGTGCATCCAAATGCTGCAAACATTGTGCACATGTTCAAAGTGAGATACATCATAGTAAAGTATGTATGCCTAATTTGGATCCACCTATACGTATGCAAATTATAAAAACTCTTTCAAAACATGATGCTCACATCCTAAATATACATGCAGTTCTATATGAATGCAATATTCTTGAAAAATCAAAATATTTTTCATCCAAGTTTTCCCACATTCTTATAAAATAAGAGCATAGTTCACCCAATTGTCCCATCCAAAACCCTATAAATTCGAAATTTAGAAAAATCTAATTTTCCAAATTCGATTTCCTTATGTTACGAAAAGATATAAAATGGAAAAATTCGCATACTCCATTTTTCTTTTCTAATCGTACATGGATTTTTATATGACTATTCTACGAAGATTTCCTATTTTCCTATCCAAGCACAATCACATAAGAAAATTTCTTCTCTTTTTCCACTTATCTTGGAAAAATTCATATTTATTCATCCTTTTCTTAAGATTTCCATTTTCTTTTCCCGTTATATTTGTTGCCTTACTGAATTTATTGTTTCTTATTAGGTAGGCTTTTCTCTTTCTTAGATTATTTGACTTAATCCAATTACTTAAGTTTATTATTTCAAATAAGCTTTTTCTGTTTTCAGCTCAAACAGCATCCTACACAGATACTACTATGGGCCAAGAATCTTAGGACTTTGTCATCTCAGACAATTGCGAGTCCACACAACAAGACCTACCCACTTACTTGCCCTTTACTACTTAGTAGTCACTACTAGTCCTTGCTGTGTATTACTAGCCTATCCTTTTTCTCTTTTTCTCCAGCAATAAACCTAGGTTTCTCAATGCTTATGCATTCTTTGGGAAATTTTCCATTAGTTTAATATTAGCTAATCCCTGACTCTAAATTGGCAAGAGAGTAACTCCCTAAATATCAACCCCGAAGACCGAAATCAACATCAGATTGACACTCAGAGAATCACTCAACTCAACTAATCTCTAGTTGGTTCCAATTGTTTAATTCATAGATTTAACTTTCTCTCGTTCTATTATAGGCACTAATCCTTACCTACTCCATTCTTTTTAAAACATGGTTTGGCCTCCTTTCTTTTCATTACATTTTCTTTCAAAAATTAAAAGTGTTAAAACTTTATTTTCTTCTCAAAAACTTGTTTTCGCCAAAACATAAAAACATCTCACAATATAAAAAAGCAACATTTTTTTTCAAATCACGAAGCTGGAGTAAAGAAGGATAACTATCAGGCTTACATTGTTTCTAATTACAATGTTAATTAACTACTAGCTATAAGGTGCAGACATACATCTATTCTATTCCTACAACTTATTTTCTCCACCCAACAAAATTTCTTCGTAAAATTTATTGGTAATAGAATAGAATTTCAAAACTACTTTTCATATATGAAAACTAGCAAGCTATTTATGCTCCATAATATGCACCTTTTTATGAGAGAATTCTTTTAAAACAAGAAATCATTGTTTTACACAATATACCCCACTTTACTTTAAAACCAACATGCATTTATCAAAATACTTTTAAGATTAAATCTTGGAAAATACCACAAATCCTTTACAAATTCAAGTTCTTAAAAGTTTTTCATTGGGTTAGACTCAAAGCGGGTCTTCAACTCAACTAGGATTTCCTAGGCACTTTCATGAATTCAATTCTCTTAGCTATATATATTCCTAATCCATTTTCCATATTTCAAACTTTTCTAGTTTCTAAAGTTTCATTTCTAAACTCACTAATCTGAAATACTAATACTTCAATTTCTTCCTATTGGGTACTTTTCTTTCTCTAGCTTCAAGTCATATTGTACACTTTCCCAACCACCTAATGGTTTCCAAATTCCTATATTCATTCCTTGAGTGTACAAACTAGAAATCCCAACTCTTTTCATGTCTAGTCGGCTACTATATGGATTTAGGTTTATATATACAATATATTTATATTTTAGAAAATAAAAATACATTCACTCATTATCTCCCTAAGATCACTAAGCTTTGATAGCAGATGTAACAACCCAGATTCCGACAGACCAATTTTTTTTCAAAAATCCAATTTATCAAAACCAGAGTTGGGTGCTCTGGTATCCTGTAGAAAAAAAAACAGAGACAAAGAAACATGTCAGGACTTGTAAAGCATCTCACAGCGGAAGGAAATAAAGTATAATATTCAAATATTGCTTTACCTTATTAACAATACTGCTAAACCAGTATCCAAAGCTATACCATCTCTTTCATGAACCTAACCTGGAAGTATGTAATGAGGAGGGGCTCAGAACATAAGTTCCGTGTGAGTGGAATTAGAATAAACTTCTGTATAATCCTACGTTTACCATTCAGTTACATTTTCTTGGTTATTAGGTTGTTAGCAATATCAGCTCCCAAGGCTATACTCAAGTCCCACTAGTAGATTAACCAAATACAATGTATATGTAGATACCCTAACTCGTGTAATCCTTTTCATGTATATATATATTCCTTTGTCGTATGTCGTACGGGCTTCATCATGTAAATCTATGCTACTTCAGTGTAGTGCCACCATTTACGAAATCATTTGGACTGCCACTCTTGACTTGCTAGATTCCGTGTATTAACTAGATCTAATCTAGGGTTTACTATCGAGTGCTTCCTAGATTCAACTAGGGTTTACACTACCCAGGGCCACTGGGGTTTATGTTACCTATTGAACGCTTTCTAGATTAGACCAGGGTTTATGCTACCTAGGGCCACTAGGGTTTATGCTACCTGTGGAACAATGCCCCCAAGTCTAGGACACACTACCCATAGCGACGAATGTACATAGACTTTCCTCAGATACGCATCATGAATCGTTTTCAATGTCTAGTTGCATATGTCCTCTATATGTGCGGCCCTGGTCTCGTGGAAGGGCTAATCAAGAAACATGGAACTCGGTTGGGAGCTTTAAGTTATCGGCCGATGCAGATGCTAAGGTCTGTTTTAACTGTGTGTGGCTATGGTCCCACTTGACCCCTCCCTCAACTAATGAAAGGCACCCAAGAAAATCAAGAATGAGAACTGTATGCAGGCCCCCTATGCCCCCACAA
This sequence comes from Allium sativum, assembly GCA_030737875.1. Lineage (NCBI taxonomy): Eukaryota > Viridiplantae > Streptophyta > Magnoliopsida > Asparagales > Amaryllidaceae > Allium > Allium sativum. Next base: position 748,682,039 of record CM060921.1, read on the forward strand.
ACCTATTGGCCAACCTCACCCATAAATAGATAGCAAGTATATGGACTTTTGGAGTTCTCCGCCTTTCCACTTCACGTGCTCGATTGACTCAAGATGGTAGGTAGATGACGACTTGCTATCACAGGGCTAATCTAGATATCGCCGCCTCACGCTGGTCCATCCTAGTCTTTAGGTTGCCTTATATTGCAACCAAGGCATACTCCTTGTTCTTCTAAGCAGACCTTAACCTATGTGAGCCCAGGAGGATCATCTGCAACCTCACAGAGGGATACCAAGAATACCCTCACGTCCCCTCAAAGCCGCGTGCTTCGTAACCTAGACCGTTGGAGCCTTCTTCTTGGTCAGACGGACGTTCTCTCCTTCTCGTGTTCTACTTGGCTCTCTTGACTAAGGTTTATTACTTAGTTCTCTTAACTATGGTTTACTACTTAGTTTCCTGAATCGTTTGTTTTCTAAGCTAAGGTTTTCTACTTAGTCCTCTTAACTAAGGTTTACTACTTAGTTTCTCTTAATCGTTCGTTTTCTTAACTAAGGTTTACAACTTAGCCTTCTTAACTAAGGTTTACTACTAAGTTCTCTTTCTCGTTATTTACTTAGTTCTTTTAACTAAGGTTTATTACTTGGTTCTCTTAACCAAGATTTGATACTTAGTTTCTATTACTTAGTTCTCATTAACTGAGGTTTGTTACTTAGTTCCTTTTAACTAAGGTTTGCCTATGAATTCAAGCATGACTTAAGTTCTATTTATCAAATGATAGCGTATGGGTGTTCTCCCCCATTTCCAGCTTAGATTAACTTATTTCATGGTATAAGTCGTCCCACCTTTCGAGTCTTGTATTACATCTTAATTCATATTCATTTCTTATCCCTAGGATAAGTTTATCTATTAATTAATCTTATCATTCCCCACTTTTCCTTGCTTTGATACTGTTATATTGGTTAAGTTTGCCTATGTGTCCAAGTTGATTTAACCCCCAGTCACATATTCAATTCAACCCATGCGTCATTTCAGATTGGTTAAGTGTTATCTATCAGTTCATGTTGACTTAACCTACCCATATATCATGTCAAATTGGTAAAGTGTTATCCAGTAGTTCACGTTGACTTAACCCACCCATATATCAAGTCAAATTGGTTAAGTGTTATCTATCAGTTCATGTTGACTTAACCTACCTATATATCATGTCAAATTGTTAAGTGTTATCTAGCAGTTCACGTTGACTTAACCCACCCATATATCATGTCAAATCGGTTAAGTGTTATCCAGTAGTTCACGTTGAGTTAAACTACCCCTATATCATGTCAAATTGGTTAAGTGTTATCTATCAGTTCGTGTTGACTTATCCTACCTATATATCATGTCAAATTGGTTAAGTGTTATCTAGCGGTTCACGTTGACTTAACCCACCCATATATCATGTCAAATTGGTTAAGTGTTATCCAGCAGTTCATGCTGACTTAAACCACCCTTATATCATGTCAAATTGGTAAAGTGTTATCTATCAGTTCGTGTTGACTTAACCTTACCATACTAGCATGTGTCATTAGCATTAATTAATTATTAATACCCAACCTCTCAAATTAGACCTATTATTGCGGTCACTGGATGTGCCGGTTGGTTCCGGGCAGGATTACACCACAACTCAATCTAATCTCGGGTTTCAAGCATGTTATGACTAACTTCTCACATTAGAACCTATTGTTTGCGGTCACTGGATGTGCTGGGCAGTTCCGGGCAAGATTACACCGCAAACTCATTCTAATCTCGAGTTAGCCATGTTTCATGTTTGGCATATTAACAAATTCACAAATATGTTCACGTTCTTGTTATGCCACTAGTGTCAATTTTCATGTTATATTTCTAAACATCCCATTTCTTTAACTAATCAAACCCAAATTTAATTAAAACACTCATGCCACAAATTTCAGGTTTTTGAATTAGATTTCACAATTACATGAGACAGATTAAACCCAAACTTATCCAATTCCGATTAAGTTTCTAGTTTACCTATTTCTTCACCAAATTAGAATTTTTATCTTTAAATCATTTTTCCCCAAATCCCTTATTCAAACTTTATTTACCTTTAGCGTAAGTTACTCCAAATTACCAATTCCACGATCTTTTCCCCTTATTTCCATGAATAATATCAATATATACTCTGCCAATCACCCCAATATTTGCTATAATAATCGTTATGCCACAAACCCCAAATTACAGATTATATTGCTCGACTCCATAAAATAGATTATGCCCAGTATTTACAATAATAATCGTTATGCCACAAACCCAAAATTACAGATTATATTCCTCGACTGCATAAAATATATTATGCCCAATATTCCCATATTCCAACCATACGTATGTATAATAAGATTTCGTCTAGGTTCAAGATAACCTAGATCCAAAAATAAAAAGGGGAAGGAGAATAAAAGAACAATTATTATAACATGAATCTTGAATTGAATTTAGAACTGGGGAATGATGAACGATAATAATACTATTATATAACAAGTTTATTATAGTTCCACTCACCTTGACTAGATTGGGGAAAATAAACAATTTGTTGATGTAGAACGCTGATTTAATCTTCTTATTTGATTGTTGGTGAAGAGCATGAATTGTTAATGAAGAACTTTGCTACTTGATTTGATTAAAATCCAAAGTTGATGAAGAACTTGCAATATAATTTAGAGTTTTGGGGCGGCATCCATGTTTGTTTGAAGTTTGGCGGCATGGAGGCATCTTAACGAATTGTTATGAATTAAGGTTAGGTCTTTCTATGTATTTATAGGTGTAGAGAGTGTTTTAGAGCCCTTAGACTGACCTAGAAGCCATCCGACCCGTAAGCACATCAAAAAACGTACCAGGAACTGAAATCGCCCAGATCCGGGGACAGGTCGACCCCTAGATCGATCTCCTGGTCGACCCGACCACCAGGTCGACATGCCTGGTTTTGGCGGGAAATTTCCCACCCAGCTGCATGGGTCGAATTTCGAACTGTTTTGAATTTTTCTTGAACCTTCTAAATGCCATAACTCCTTCATACGGAGTCCGATTTACGCAAACTTGGACTTTATTCCTAGTACAATTTTGAGACGAACGCAATGTTCATTTCCGTTTTACCTAATTCTTGATATTTAAATTAAGTATCCTTATTTTATTATCTTTTCCGTTACGCACACTGTTATCAAATTAATTTTTCCTTCTCTTCCATATATTAATTAATTTTGATTATACATCACCGTTATTTACCTATCTGTGCATATACACATATTTTTACATATTTTTAATTATATTAAAAATGCAGGGTGTTACAGATACGATTATGGCACTAACCATATCCGAAAGCATCCGTTGACAGCACTATATCAAGGCCACAACCATATAATGCCATTTCAATTTGTAGCTTCCACAGTATATAGTTATTTTCATCAAGTTGAACTATAATGAGTTGTGATTAGGGACTAACCACTGTCTTGATCAATTTGTCTGCATCACTTTTTCCTTCTTGAGGGCTAAAAACATTGATAAAAGATGATAAGGAGTTATTACTGTTGTTGTTCACCATAAAGAAAATATGCACTACGATGGACTAAAATTGGATCAAGAAAAGGATCAAAAGGGAGGGGAATTAGTTTCAGAGATCAACTGTAAGAAACCAGAGGGATTCTTTGAATAGATCTTCTCTGATTTGAATAACTAGACGGCATAGTTGAGTTCTTGAAGATTTTTCTTCACTTTTTTACGTTTCTTGATGCTGAAATTGAAGACTAGCGATCTGTTGATTCAGATGCAGCCACAGTTGAGATGCAGATCAGCAGATTGCCTGAATCTGATATATAGTTTGACTATTGGCCAGGCATTAATGATCAGAATGCCTCTTCACACTCTCTGATGATGAAAACTAACCGAGGAGAGAAATAATCACACTAATTACAGTGAGATTTGGTTGCAAATGTGGATCTAAAAGACGTTAAGCAATCGTGTGGAGCTCTTATACCTAGATAGAATTTGCATAGAATTGTAATAAAGAACTTTGTAGTATTATTGAATGAATAATATTTGTGATACAAACGTTGTGTGTATAATGTATAAATAAGTAGTTGGGCTGGAATAACACAGGTCCTATTATGTAAAGAAAAAATAAAAGCGGGTATATGATAGCTAAACCCGATAACATAATACATAATACTCTGGCCGACTTTATTTTCTATGCTATGATTCATTTCGTATTCTGTGAAGTACTAGCACCATGTGACAAAATGATTGTCATTTTGACTTACCCAATTGTATTTTCAACGACGGGAGCCTTCCAGTGATGGAGCTTGGATTTTAGATTGTCCCGGGCTAAGATTATAGTTATGAAAAAGAATATTGAATATAAAACTGCAAAAATAATATTAATACTGCATTTGTTGATTATTAACGAAGCCATTGTTCTTTAATAATAAATAGTGTGGTTGCTAAAATATTCCATGCAAATGTTAAATTGTAAAAAGATGTAATCTGCCAACATGGATATATATCTAAAAGTGGAAGAACTTTAAATTTTGTAAGATTATCCAACGTTGGACACAGTTTGAGAGTGAAAGGAGTCTAGTCCATGTTGGTACGATTTCAGTTAGAATACGAAATAATAATACAAAAAAAAACATGAAAATATGTTCGTTTTAAAATATTCAATGGTTTTCCTATTGTTCGAACAATGTCCGTCTATTGTTAGGATTATACAAAAATTGTTCGAGTTTAACTGAATTTAGTCAGTGTTTGTCTGAATATCTTACATGATAAGATTATGGCATATCCTCCGTTGGTCTAGTCTGATCCACCCATTTACATTTTTATATAATAGAACTAATCCAAGTGTAAACAATACCCTTGTTTTATAAAAGAGAATGAATGCTGAAGGTGTAACCAAAGGCAAGATTACTAGACGGGTGAAGCAACCTGAACTCGCCTTACGGGAAAGCCCGGATTGAGTTGAGAACACGACAAATCAGAACACAAACAAAAGAACATTTCATTTCCTATTACAACAATTTACATCAGAGTACAAGAATATAACAGAAGATGAATAAATAATATACATGTGATAAATATCAGAGATTTAAATTACTTTTCAATACATAGCAGCCGAAAAAAATAATACATAACACAATTGGAAGAAATACGTGGATACAGAGCTTTCCGAATATAGCTTCAGCTGTAAATCAGGATCCCGTGAAAAGGAAATATCTGCAAACACCCAACTACTAGCCGCCCGTATGGAAAATAGGGGCACCCAGAGTTTAGGTTAAAACAATAAACTCCAGGTCAGTTATGTGACTGGTGTAAGAACTAAAACAATTATTAGGTTGATTTTAAAGTAGAATAAATCAAGAGACCATGCCGCATAACACGGAACGAGTTTACCCCCAAAATTATCAGTGCATATAACAAACAACGTAATGCTAAATAAAGAAAATGAAGCTATTATAAGACTCATGTCCCATCACATAATGCAATACAAGCTGGAGGATAGAGTTTTACCTTATAATAGCCAAATAATGCTTGATACGCAAAATTTAATCCTTTATTATTACTATAAGTGAAGAAATCAACTTCAAATATAAATGTATCAATCATAGACGGCATAGCTACCATCTACTATGTCACCATATATGGGTTTACAATTAAAACCGAAATGTCGTATTGGAAGTTGGATTTCCATCATAAACCAAGGCAAGAGATCGTCCTTACCGAATTCGATACTCTCTAGCCCGAGCCTCAGGATACAACTGCAACTGCACCTAGGAACACCAGGGCCAGTCCTCTCTTACGTTTGAGGATTGGCAATTCTTGAACAATACATTTCCCCGCCCTATAGGGTGTAAGTCTGGTCAGTATGTCGACCATATCATCCATCGGCCCCGTAGTGACCGATATAACCGAGGTATCTCGCTTTTCATCATCCACATAAGTAAAAATGTCTGGGCTCCATACCATGACACCACTCCTAGCTTGAAGGAAACACATGTTCTCCCTGGGGTGCTCTCCCATTTTTGATTCACAACAAGGTGTGAGGCTCGCGAATTAACGCTACATATAGCTATGCTATTTAAAGCCATGCCTTGATCATCAACCACAAGGCCCTGCTTTTCAGCAAAATCCTTGATCATTTGCATCTCAGCATGCTACACAGGCAATTCATGCCGTGGGACTAATGTCTATCGATATATAACCTCTAAGCTCGTACATCTAAGAGAAGGGTGTTAAGAAAGAGAATAAATTCTCCGCTCCCAAGCAGATATATATATTTAATAGAGATCAATCAATACAGAATAAAATCCAATGTCATACCAACATCCATTTACTAGTTCATTCTGGGATTGAACGAAACCGGAGGCACCTTATTCCTCGTCCCATATGTCCAATACAGGAGAGAGGCCCTCACATATTCTGTCGATCTCCAAGTACGTCTGGACGATCACCACTTATTACCTTGTCTTGGGTGTACAACCCAATCAAGACATAAGTAATAATCTTAAAGATGTGAATACTTCCGGTATTCAACCACCGTCTTCATCGTTGATCGTCGAATCAGTTATTCAGAATGGGCATTAAGCCAGTCTTTCCGAATAACTCGCATATTTTATAAATAAGTGTTATACAAACACAACATATGCCTCATTCCAATCCAAAATATTCTTTTATTCAAATATTCATATCTTTAAGGAAAGCTTCCCACTAATTTTATCGAAGATAAATTCTTTCAAAATTATTCTTTAATCTTCCTTTGGATATCATTTTAAAAGATTTCATTATCTTTTCAATCGTAAACCAAATTAAGGTTCATCCAAACTAGTCGGGATTAGCGAACCTTATCGAAGCAATCATTTGTTTAATTTCTCAATCCCAACCTATTCATCTCATGGAGAAAAACTGATGATACTCCATATCTATCACCACTGTGTTATCGGTAAAAATTAATTACCGTTTCTCGTTCAAATCTAATTAAAGATTTAACTACCGCTTGGAGCAAAACTGGTGATACTCCATTCTCGATCATCTCCCAAACCTAATAATTTAAATTATCATATTCACATTTCAATCTAATTAAAGACTCATTGAAACTCCACTTAGTTTCAATCTTCCCAAAACTCAATATTAAGGATTATTTAACCTTGGGAAATCAAACATGTTGCGTTGACAATCTACATTGTACCATTGATTTCTGTCGATATATAACCTCTAAGTTCATACGTCTCAGAGAAGGGTGTTAAGCAAGAGAATAAATTCTCCGCCACCAAATAGATATATATTTAGCAGAGATCAACATATACAATTCGAAATACAATGCTAGACATGTGATCATGTATTTACTAGGTTAAAGAAATATTGTCATTTAAAAAAAAGTTCACGATAAATCCAAAATCACATTCCATTAATTATGGAATCTTCACGGAAAACAGATCAATATATAATCGATATCAATTTCCGTATCCAACTAATAATATAAATGGAATAACGACAAAGCCCTTTAAATTCCATATATATTAACAGTCTTTCCCCACAGAAGCTCATTTTGATTATTACCAAATTGAATTCCATTCAATTCCAGTTTAATATATTACTTTCGAAAATTTCCATTAAATCTTAATAAAAGATTTATAAATTCCAAATCACATTTCACTGTTAATCGGGTTAAAGAAAGAATGTCGCTAAAACATAGTTCACAACAAACCCAATTCACATCCCATTTGATTCCAATTAAATGTTAATTAACTGGAAACTCTAATAACCTTAATTAAAAGATTTATTCTTTTCACACGTGGTTCAAGAACAGTGTTATTTAAGACACCATTCACGACAAACCAAAAATCCAATTCTTTTATTCAATTCCAATTAAATATTAATTAATTGGAAAACTTCACCAAATCTTAATTAAGATTTATTCTTTTCCCAACTGGGTTTAAGAACAGTGCTATCTAAGACACCATTCACGACAAACCCAAAATCCAATTCTTTGATTCAATTCCAATTAAATATTAATTAATTTTGAAACTTCACCAAATCTTAATTAAAAGATGTATTCTTTTCTCAGCCGGGTTTAAGAAAAGTGTTATTTAAGACACCATTCATGAAAACCCCAAAATCCAATTTAGTATTAAATACAAGGCTTTGAATAGAAATTATATCGGCTTATATTCACTATCAAATTTTGAAACCAACAAATATCGTATTGGAAGTAACGATATAAATATATCTTTTAAATTTTCATAACAACCGTATAATCACGAAATCCAACATCAAAATACTCCGAAGATGATTTCCATTCAAATCCACTCCAGTTCATATACTGAAAATTTTGGTTATATTAAAACCCATTCTCAATCCAATTTATTTATTTAAAAATAATTGGATTATAATTCTAGTTAATAACTAGTTCATTTCAATAAAATTTTATTTTTATGTTTTCAAATATGGAATTTTTCATCCCAATTCTTTCCAAATAATTTATTATGATTTTTCACAAATTATTAATATTTTTATAATTTTATTAAGGCCCTTCCAGTCGATTTCCATAAATGGTCATCGAACTGCACTTACAACGACCTTTTCAAAATTTTATTTGGACATAATTCCAAATCCAACCGTTGGATTCCAAATCCAACCGTTGGATTCCAAATCTCTTATATTTATTGGAAAGCACTTTCCAATACAAACCCAACGGTCCTGGTTTAGGAGAATCCGATGGTCGGACATCCCGTAATGTGAGTTCGAAGTCAATGGTTGAAATTCGTGAACGGTCGCGGCGCGGTGCGTTCTATTCAGGCCATTGAATATATATATTATATTTAGTCTATTTCCATTTAAAACGTATTTTATAGATTGTTTTATATTCTTTTTAAAAACGATTCCCACTTTTATTTCAATTTTAAATCAAAATTGAATACTTCTTATCATTATATTATTTAAATGGTAATATTTTCAAAAAATCAAATTTTGAAATCATTTCCTTTTCGATATTCATTATAAAAATGAATAAAATCAATATAAATATCGTTCTCTTTAAAATGGCGCAAATTTAATCCACAAGGCTCCATACATTTCAATATTCTCGTGTCCATCCCAAATCGGACATCAAAATCATATTTTACTACTATGCAGAATATTATTTAAAAATATTCATTATTTTAAAATATTTCTTGTTTTAAAATATTCGTTATTTTGAAATATTCATTATTCCTGAATTGGAATCACACATAGTCAATTGCCATACAATGTTATTTATAAGGATTTTATACAACAAATGTATATAACAATTATGATGCACAATCAACCATCTTCCATAGTGTAATTTACAACTGTATAAGGGTTGAAAATATATAATTAACGCTCAACACAGCGTGTCAACCCATCGATTGACATACAACTAAATATTCAGATTAATGTATGTAACACCCCGAATTTTGAATAATTGAATTAACTAAATTTAAGAACACTTAATTTTTAAAAGAGGAATGGAGGGAAACAGTTGCACCATTGCGTTCGTTTCGGAATTCTGCATGGAATGGAGTCCAAGTTTTCGAAAAACGGAGTCCGAACGAAGGAGATATGGCCCTCGGAAGTTAAGAGAAAAAAAAATTGAGCAGGCCGACCAGGGAGGTTGACCTCCCAAGGGGGGAGGTCGACCATAGTGTCGACCTGGGGGTTGACCTCCCCATTGGGGGGGGTCGAACCTGGTTTGGCCAGGTTGCTGGATGGTGCAATTTTTGGGCCTGAGACGATTTTTGATGGCCCAGATCAGTTCTAGGGTCAATCCTAAGGCCTAAATAACTTCCAACACCTTTATATACATCCTAAGACCTAACCCTAATTCATAGATATTATCTATGACACCATTATGCTGACAAACTCTCTCTTAAACCCTAGCCGCCGCCTCTAAATCAAATCTCAAGTATTCAACTTCAACTCAAATCTAAACAACAACGAATTTGCCTTCTTCAAAGGAGAGCTAAATCAATTTCAGAACTCAAGACCTTCTTTGAGTTGTGAGTTCGATTTCTTTAATAAGATAATTAACAATTTAATTAGGTTGAGTTATGATTTGGGTTATATGGTTATGTTGTGAATCATTGACCGTTATGTTATTATCTATGTTGTAAATCTATGATGTTATTATCTATGTTGTAAAGCTGTGATGTTATTATCTAATCTATGTTAATTGTTGGATTATGTACAATTAATTCATAATGATGCTTCATATGCTAGTTTGGGTATGTTTGCAGAACAAATTCATATGTTAAATCATATGTATATATGCAAGTTTAGATGTTAATTTAGATATGAATCATATGCAAGTTAGTGAGAATCATATACCACCTTACATGTTTCATGACATCTATTTTACGAGTAAGATTGGATCTAAAGTTTAGGCTATAACATGTGTGAGTTAGATGCAAGTTTACATTATAATTTATGTTGCATAAATCACATATGAAAGTATATATATTTGGAGCATGAATCGTGTAAGTTTGTAACTATTGCCTTTGCAAGTTTACACCTTATAATTAGATCTATGACATCCATAGTTTGTGCAAGTTTGTGACTATTGCCTATTCAAGTTTTAGATGAAAAACCTTATTCACACATGCAAGTTCACCCTTTATGTTTAGATCTAGTTTTTATTCTATGCGTGTTGTCTAACTTATGGAATTTATTCCATAAGTTAGACTAGTCTAACGTATATTTCGCGTTAAACGAACAAACGTACAACGTGGGGCAATGGGATAAAATTAAAAGATTTAATATTTAGAATTGGCATAAATGCCTTAAATGGCATATAATTAATTTGTAATGTTCATCGGTATGATTTTTATATACCATAAATAGATGGACATAATTAAAATGTTAATTATGGACATAGTTAAATTTGTAATTGATTGACAATTTGAATCGGGAAATTAATTCAAATTGGGGGTAATTAATTATGTGTAATAATAAACCGCCTAAGACACGAGATTAGGCTCGTTTGTGGTGTAAGACTGCCCGGACCCGCCCGGCAAATCCAGCTGCCACAAATGCCAGTCTAATATGGGAGGTCTTAAGCATAAATTAAATGTGTAATAGTTGTAAAGACAAGAGGTAAGGCTCGTTTGTGGTGTAAGACTGCCCGGACCCGCCCAGCAAATCCAGTTGCCACAAATGCCAGTCTAATGTGGGAGGTCTTTATAAGGTTACGGTCTTAATGAATTAAGAAACACTTAACCAGATAAACATGTAGTGGGACATGAGGGGGTTAAGTGGGTGCCTTGGGTGGCATGTGGAATTTAGAGGGTGCCTTGGGTGGCATTTGAAATATGATTAGATGCACTTAACCAAGATTGAAACATGTAGGAAGACATGTATAAGAATGGGGTTAAGTGGGGAAAAACCTTAGAGGGGACCAAGCATAGGTGGAAAGCTTGTGTCATGCATGAGGGCCCTTTTCAAACTAGTAACCAAGTAAGTATCTTTGTGGGCTCGACCTAAGTCGAGGACGGGACACGCATACTGGATTTGATTGTAAGTGGTCAAAACGGGTCAGCGATGGCAACGCAAGTCCAACGGGTTCATATGCGTGTGTGGGCCCGGGCTGGTAGGTAAGACGTTGTTGCATCGTGTAGATATAAGCCGTGCATTTTTGGTTGTATCGGGTTGCCACATTGGGGAGTGATACACCCCACTGTGGGGCCAGCATGGGTATCTACGAGTTAGGGACTCGATCGAATGGGGGTAGTGGGTACACCTAGTGGAGATAGGGGTAGACGGCATCTATGGAGGTTGCTAGGGGTACAAGAAACTACCATTAGCAGTATTAAGTTCTGTAGACGGGATCAACCTTTAGGGTGACTAGTAGTGGTGCTATATAGTAATTATCTTATAGTGATTAGGGGCGCCTTTAACGTTATCTTTGATCGTCTTTTTTCTTTGTTTGCTCTGTCATACTTAATTGTTCACAGTCATTTCCTTATTTTCCAGCATATGTCTTATCCTAGTTATTTTGATAATTATATTGTTAAAGTTATCACACTCGCAAGAATTTATGTATGACCCCCTTTTCTTTCCAACTCTTTTCTTCCTCCCCCCCCCCCCCCACCCCTAGGTTTGCAAGGAGGGAATACTACAGCTTAGTGCCGATTTCTTTCAGTTGCATGAAGAGAGAAGATGTATCGCTTTGGACTCTCTCATCTTTATTGCTTTGCTTATGCTCAGTGGGGATTTATGCATCTATGTTATTTAAGTATTTCCTTCTTTATGTACTTAGAAATTTTTGGAAAAGACTATTGATCATGTTGTAATGGTTTTGGAGATTACTTATGTAAACTCGGTTTGAGTTATGATGCAATAAATTAAGTTTTAACTTCTGCTGTGTTGTTTTATTTATTTACTCTTGCAATTTATCTGTTCTATACAACAATAACGCTTCATGGACATTGATGCATTCCCTTTGTGAGTGATATTAATGGACATGGGGTGTTACATGTGGTATCAGAGCCAGGTTACAGGAACAGATAAAAAGTTTTGAAAGTGTTTTCAAAAGTATTATTTTCCTAGAAAGTATTTTCAAAAAATTGTTTTAAAGAAGCTTTTTTCCAGGAAAGTTTACTTTAGAGAGCATAATCCCCGCAATCCATACATCTCTCTTTCGCTTCCCTTGTTTTGAAGCTCTTTCATTTTCTTTTCAGCATGTCCGGAGCATCTGAGATACAAGAGGGTGTTCATGTACCCAGTTGGTTTCGTCAATATCTGGAGGCTAGGGCCGCCGCCGCGGGTCCAGCCAACGTTCCTCCTCCTCCCCCCGCTCCAGTCATTCCTCCACTTGGAGATACTTTCTCCAAGATATGTAAAGACTTTTGTTTGATGGGTGGAATATATTTTAGTGGGACTGAAACGTTCATTGAAGCTGGAAATTGGTTGAAAGAAGTGTAGGATTTGTTTGGCATTTTCGATTTGGTCGATTATAAGAAGGTCCAATTGGCTGCATGGTCGATGAAGGACGAAGCTTAATTTTGGTGGGAACTCACTAATGGGGAGCGTCCAGTTGATACATGGCCAGATTTCAGGCGTAGGTTTGAGGCAAAGTTTCTCTCACGGGCTGAAGAGAATTTATATATGGAAATATTTTTGGCGTTAAAGCAAGGGAATCTGTCAGTAAAAGAATACGTCAACACGTTCAATCAGTTGGCGAGATTTGGCTTGGACTTGGTGAATACACCCGAAAAGAAGGCCCTAAGATTTGTTAAGGGTTTCAACGAGCCACTACATGGGTTAGCTATGACCCACACCCTATGGGGGCTACCTATGAGAGACTAGTTGATATGGCACTTATGCATGAAGAGGAAAAGGGCGCCAATGCTAATAAGGCACACAAGAAGAAAGGGGATCAAAAGAAACCGCAGCTGCAACAACAAAACAAGAAAGGTGGTAAAGGCAATAATGGAAAAGGAAAGAAGAAGTGCTTTAATTGTGGGACACCAGGCCATCTGAGCAAAGACTGTAGGAAAAAGAAGAAGACTGGTTGTTTCCACTGTAGACAGGCAGGTCATCTATTTAAGGACTGCCCAAGGAAACAACGACAAGGGCAAAGAACTTCTGGAGGACAGCTTCAGGCTCTCATGGCACCGGGGCAGGCAAGGGAGCAGGTCCAGGCTCTCGCGGTCCCACCGTTGCAAGAACGAGGTAGAAACATTTCCGTTGAGAGTTTAGTTTTTCTGTTTGATCATCTTGTCCGTACTTTATTTGATTCTAGTGCATCACATTCGTTTATCTATACATCATTAGTTGAAACACTGCACTTAAATACTAGTCTTGTTGATGATCCCATTATACTCTCAAATCCTATTGGCGGGTCGGCTCATTTATCCATGGTTTGTAGGGATTTGAGATTGTCTATCTTAGGCGTTGGTTTTTAATGTAATGCTTTTGTGCTTGGTTTCATGGGCTATGGGTTGATTCTAGGGATGGATTGGCTAGCCAGATATGGTGCCATCCTAGATTGTGAACGAAGGGTAGTAAAATTATTGACTCATAGTGGAAAGACCCTTGATATTTCTTGTGACCCTAGAGGATCGGTGATGCTTAGTTATCCTGAGTCACTTGACGCATCCAATGATGAATTACATTCTGTACGTATAGTCCGTGAATATGTTGATGTCTTCGATGAAGTGAGGGGTCTACCCCCAAAACGTGAGATAGAATTTCGTATTTATCTTGTAGACAATGCAAAACCAGTATCTCTTCCAGTACGCCACATGGCTCCTCGTGAGTGGAGGGAACTCAATAAGCAAGTAGGGGAGTTGCTTGAGAAGGGGTTCATAAGATGTAGTATATCGGAGTGGGGTGCTCCAGTAGTATTTGCCACAAAGGCAGATGGGTCCCTTAGACTTTGTGTGGACTATAGAGAACTTAATAAACTTATTAAGAAGAATAGGCACCCACTGCCGAGGATTGACGATCTCTTCGATCAGTTAGTTGGCGCCTCAGTGTTTTCGCAGTTGGACTTAGCCACTGGTTTCCATCAATTGAGAGTGGCTGAGGATAGCATAGACAAGACGGCCTTTAGGACTCCGGACGGTTTCTATGAGTGGCTTGTGATGCCCTTCGGTTTGACAAACGCCCCTGCATACTTTGTTGACTTGACAAGTAGGGTGTTTAGTGAGTACCTTAATAAATTCGTGGTGGTCTTTGTGGATGACATCTTGATCTTTTCTAAGAGCGAGGAAGAGCATGCCCTACATCTTAGGGAAGTATTGGAGACCCTTCGAGCGCATAACCTTAAAGCTAAATTTTCTAAATGTCACTTTTGGAGGAAGGAATTGCGATTCTTAGGGCATGTGGTTTCCAAAGAAGGGATAGCTGTGGATCCCGCGAAAGTGGTGGGCATCCAAGATTGGAAGGTCCCTTAAAATTGCTACTGAGGTGAGAAGTTTCTTGGGGTTGGCAGGCTACTATAGGAATTTTATCAAGGACTTTGCAAAGATATCAACCCCATTGATGCGCTTGACGAAGAAGAACCTAGTTTTCACGTGGGATGTAGATTGTGATGATGTGTTCCAACATTTAAAGAGAGCTTTGATTATAGACCTAGTCTTATTGTTGCCAGATGGGAGTAAGCCATTTACCGTTTATACCGATGCTTGTGGGACAGGACTAGGCGCAGTCCTAATGCAAGAGGGGAGGGTAATAGCCTATGTAGGAAGGCAGTTGGGAGTGCATGAGAGAAATTACCCTACACATGACCTAGAGTTGGCCACTATTGTTTTCGCACTTAAGTCTTGGCGCCATTATCTTCTTGGCGAGAAATTAGTATTATTCACAGACCACAAATCGATGAAATACTTGTTCTCTCAGAAGGACTTGAACTTAAGGCAGCAAAGGTGGATGGAATTCTTAGTGTCCTACGATTTCGAGATAGCATATACCCTTGGCAAGTGTAACATGGTGGCAGATGCCTTAAGTAGGAAAAGGTTGTCCTTGAGTCCGTTGTTTGTTGAGCGGCGAAGCTTAGAGTTCATCTCTACGTTTGACTTTAGACCTTCCATTGACTTTGTACCCGGTTTGTTAGCATCCTTAGAGGTCAGACCTACGCTTTTGGGACGGATTGATGAGGCACAGCGAGATGACCCACAGTTGGTTGAGTTAATAGAGAAGCTCATAAGGGGGGAGTCATCGAGCCATCTCAGTAGATATACCTTAGATGATAAGGGTTGGTTACGTAGGGATGGTAGACTTTGTGTACCACGGGACGAGAACTTGAGGAAGACCATTCTTGATGATGCACATCGTTCGAAGATGACCATTCATCCTGGCGGGGACAAGATGTACATGGACATGAGACGAGTTTTCTTTTGGGCCGGTATGAAGAAGGACGTGGCAGAGTTTGTCGCTAGATGCTTGGTGTGCCAACAAGTAAAAGCAGAGCAAAAGAAGCCCGGTGGGTTGCTTCACCCATTGGAGGTCCCACAATGGAAATGGGAGAGCGTCTTGATGGACTTTGTTAATGGGTTACCGAGATCAAGGAAGGGTAATACGGGGATTTGGGTCGTGGTAGACAGACTTACTAAGAGCGCCCATTTAATTCCAATGAAGATTAAGAGGACTGCTCCACGGTTAGCCTCTGTATACATTCGAGAGATAGTTCATTTGCATGGTATTCCCTCTAGCATAGTGAGCGATCGCGATCCTATATTTACTAGCAAGTTTTGGAAGAGCTTGCAAGAGGCGGTAGGGACTCAGTTATGTTTGAGCACCGCATATCATCCTCAGACGGACGACCAGACCGAAAGGGTGAATCGTATTCTAGAGGACCTTCTGAGGCTATGTGTTTTAGATTTCGGAGGTACATGAGAGGAGCATCTTCCTTTGGTGGAGTTCGCGTATAATAATAGCTTTCAGTCTAGCATTGGCATGGCACCTTTCGAGGCTCTTTATGGAAGGTCTTGTCGTTCACCTACATGTTGGTGGGAATCTACGGATAAGATCTTACTTGGGCCCAATATGATTAGAGAGACTTCGGAAAAGATCGATTTGATTCGAAGGAGGATGAAGACGGTGCAAGATAGGCAGAAATCATATGCGGACAAGAGGAGGACAGATCTTGAGTTTGATATTGGAGACATGGTCTTTATCAAGGTATCTCCATTATGGAATGTTGTTCGCTTTAGGTCCTTTGGGAAGTTAGCACCAAGGTTCGTAGGGTCGTTTCCTATTAAGTAGAGGATTGAACATATGGCATATAGAGTGGAGTAGCCCGAAAGACTTAGCGGTTTACACGACGTATTCCATGTATCACATTTGAGGAAGAGCTTGCACGAGACCGCAGAAGTGGTAGAGCCGAGCTTGCTTAGAGAGGTGGAGATAGAGCGTGATGCGACGATTCGACGAGCTCCTACATGCATTATTGGGTCGGAGATTAAGAAGTTGAGGAATCGAGAGGTCAAGCTAGTCAAAGTGCAATGGGGAGATGATGGGAACGACGCTACTTGAGAGACGGAAGAGAATATGCGTTCATCGTACCCTTTTTCTTTTCGAGGGTATGTCTTTTGATTTCTCCTTTATCGCTTAGCTTGTACATATTCTATCTTTAGTTTGTCCTCTCGCTAGTATCTTTGACCTTTAGATAGGGTAGTCCTATGGTTGAAACATGTGTTTGAGACATGTTATGTATGGTGGATGCATGTGGATGCAAGTGTTTGCTAGTGGTTGCTCGTGGGTGCATATACACACACTTTACGTACTAAATCGGCTCAGTCACTTTCATATTGCATATAAATGGATATATTTAGTAAAATGAATGTACATTGAATGTGCGTATCATATGGATGTTGCATTTGAATGAATGGTTGTGCACACATGTAGTAATGATATGTATAGTGTTCATTGCATAGATGATGGATACGTGGCACTATCATTATTTACATTAAGGAGGTCGACTGAATCAGTAGACCGCCTGATTTTGCATTAGTATACGGATATACACACACTATGCATGTGTACATGAAAAGCACTAGGAATCTTTTAAGGACCAAGGTTGCTAGTGGTTGATGGATGAGTAGATGGATGATTGGATGGTAGGACATGTTCTTCTTGACTTAGAGATTTCGAGGACGAAATCCTTTAAGTAGGGGTGAATGTAACTCCCTGAATTTTGAATAAATGAATTAACTAAATTTAAGAACACTTAATTTTATAAGAGGAATGAAGGGAAACGGGTTGCACCATTTCGTTCGTCTCGGAATTCTGCAAGGAATAAAGTCTAAGTTTTCAAAAAACGGAGTCCGGACGAAGGAGATATGGCCCTCGGAAGTTAAGAGAAAAAATATATATTGAGCAGGCCGACCAGGGAGGTCGACCTCCCAAGGGGGGAGGTCGACCATAGTGTCGACCTGGGTACTCCCAGGTCGACCTTGGGTTCGACCTCCCCCTTGGGGGAGTCGAACATGGTTCGGCCAGGTTTCTGGATGGTGCGATTTTTGGGCCTGAGACGATTTTTGATGGTCCAGATCAGTTATAGGGTTAATCCTAAGGCCTAAATAATTTCCTACACCAATATATACATCCTAAGAACTAACCCTAATTCATAAATATTATCTATGACACCATTAAGCTGACAAACTCTCTTTTAAACCCTAGCCGCTGCCTCTAAATCAAATCTCAAGTATTCAACTTCAACTCAATCTAAACAACAACGAATTTGTCTTCTTCAAAGGAGAGCTAAATCAGTTTCAGAACTCAGATTTCAGAACTCAAGACCTTCTTTGAGTTGTGAGTTCGATTTCTTTAATAAGATAATTAACAATTTAATTAGGTTGAGTTATGATTTGGGTTATATGGTTATGTTGTAAATCATTGACCGTTATGTTATTATCTATGTTGTAAATCTATGATGTTATTATCTATGTTGTAAAGCTGTGATGTTATTGTCTAATCTATGTTAATTGTTGGCTTATGTTCAATTAATTCATAATGATGCTTCATATGCTAGTTTGGGTATGTTTGTGGAACAAATTCATATGTTAAATCATATGTATGTATGCAAGTTTAGATGTTAATTTAGATATGAATCATATGCAAGTTAGTGAGAATCATATACCACCTTACATGTTTCATGACATCTATTTTATGAGTAAGATTGGATCTAAAGTTTAGGCTATAACATGTGTGAGTTAGATGCAAGTTTACATTATAATTTATGTTGCAAAAATCACATATGCAAGTATATATATTTGGAGCATGAATCATGTAAGTTTGTAACTATTGCCTATGCAAGTTTACACCCTATGATTAGATCTATGACATCCATAGTTTATGCAAGTTTGTGACTATTGCCTATGAAATTTTTAGATGAAAAACCTTATTCACACATGCAAGTTCACCCTTTATGTTTAGATCTAGTTTTTATTCTATGCATGTTGTGATGTTTTATCTTTATTCCATAAGTTAGACTAGTCTAACGTATATTTCGCGTTAAACGAACAAACGTACAACGTGGGGCAATGGGATAATATTAAAAGATTTAATATTTAGAATTGGCATAAATGCCTTAAATGGCATATAATTAATTTGTAATGTTAATTGGTATAATTTTTATATACCATAAATAGATGGAAATAATTAAGGAGTTAATTATGGACATAGTTAAATTTGTAATTGATTGACAATTTGAATAGGGAAATTAATTCAAATTGGGGGTAATTAGTTATGTGTAATAATAAACCGCCTAAGACACGAGGTTAGGCTCGTTTGCGGTGTAAGACTGCCCGGACCTGCCCGGCAAATCCAGTTGCCACAAATGCCAGTCTAATGTGGGAGGTCTTAGGCATAAATTAAATGCGTAACAGTTGTAATGACACGAGGTTAGGCTTGTTTGTGGTGTAAGACGCCCGGACCCATCCGGCAAATCTAGCTGCCGCAAATGCCAATCTAATGTGGGAGGTCTTTATATGGTTACAGTCTTAATGAATTAAGAAACACTTAACCAGATAAACAAAGTGGGACATGAGGGGGTTAAGTGAGTGCCTTGGGTGGCATGTGGAATTTAGAGGGTGCCTTGGGTGGCATTTGAAATATGATTAGATGCACTTAACCAAGATTGAAACATGTCAGAAGACATGAATAAGAATGGGGTTAAGTGGAGAAAACCTTAGAGGGGACCAAGCATAGGCGGAAAGCTTGTGTCATGCATGGGGGCCCTTTTCAAACCAGTGACCCAGTAAGTATCTTTATGGGCTCGACCCAAGTCGAGGATGGGACACGCGTACTGGATTTGATTGTAAGAGGTCAAAACGGGTCAGCGGTGGCAACGCAAGTCCAACGGGTTCATATGCGTGTATGGGCCCGGGCTGGTAGGTAAGACGTTGTTGCATCGTGTAGATATAAGCCGTGCATTTTTGGTTGTATCGGGTTGCCACTTTGGGGAGTGATACACCCCACTGTTGGGCTAGCACGGGTATCTACGAGTTAGGGAGCTGATCGAATGGGGGTAGTGGGTACACCTAGTGGTGATAGGGGTAGACGGCACCTATGGAGCTAGCTAGGGGTACACGAAACTACCATTAGCAGTATTAAGTTCTGAAGGCGGGATCAACCCTTAGGGTGACTAGTAGTGGTGCAGTGTAGTAATTATCTTATAGTGTTTATGGGCGCCTTTAACGTTATCTTTGATCGTCTTATTTCTTTGTTTGCTCTGTCATACTTAATTGTTCACAGTCATTTGCTTGTTTTCCATCTTATGCCTTATCCTAGTTATTTTGATAATTATGTTGTTAAATTTATCGCACTCGCCAGACTTTATGTCTGACCCCCTTTTCTTTCCACCTCTTTTCTTCCTTCCCCCCCCCCCTCAGGTTTGCAAGGAGGGAATACTACAGCTTAGTGCCGATTTCTTTCAGTTGGTTGAAAAGAGAAGATGTATCGCTTTGGACTCTCTCATCTTTATGGCTTTGCTTATGCTCAGTGGGGATTTATGCATCTATGTTATTTAAGTATTTGCTTCTTTATGTACTTAGAAGTTTTTGGAAAAGACTATTGATCCTGTTGTAATGGTTTTGAAGATTACTTATGTAAACACGTTTTGAGTTATGATGCAATAAATTAAGTTTTAACTTCCGCTGTGTTGTTTTATTAATTTATTCTTGTAATTTATCTGTTCTATACAACAATAGTGCTTCATGGACATTGATGCATTCCCTTTGTGAGTGACATTAATGGGCATGGGGTGTTACAGTGTACTTCCAATACCATCCCAATACTTTTGTGGTGTTTTCAAACAACAAATACTGGTTATTATTTGTGCAGTTGGGCGATGTGTAAAATTTATCGTCCCAATCACTGTCAGGTAAATGGGTGTACATAAACAAACCGTCTGATTTGTAAATGAATATTTATTTTCGTTTCAGGGGAATTTTATGCCATTCATATATACGTTAAAAATCATATTTTTAACGATATAATACTTTATTCATCATATGAACATTTTATATAATTTATACATTTAATTAAAATGATATTTTTATTGTTCAAACATTTTATTCAACACATGAATATTTTATACAGTTCCTTCATTCAATAAACACAACACAGTCAATTCAATCCAAACAAACAATCATGGTTTGTACAATCAATGGTGTCGGGTGCTGCTGAGCACCGTCTGCATCCTAGTATATATTTAACAGTAAAATAATTAGAGTGAGAAGGAGTTCTCACCTTTGGTTTCCACTCCATCAGTCTTTAACTGATGGTTTTGGCACCGTTCGAGTTGGAATTTGTCTAAATTTCCAAATAGCTCCAAGTTTGACCCAGTTAGTCTTGTTATGAAGCTCTCGTCCCCATGATCGCAACAGATCCAGTTTCGAGTGATTTGGACCTCGTATGGCAAAGTTATTGTATTAAACCCAATTGACAATTAAATATGTAATTAACAAATAATTAATTACACTAATTAATCATGTTTAAAACCGTTACCCTCAGGCCGCTCCCCTTCTTCTTCGTTGCCAACTGAAAACCGCACCCTCATTCAAAATTAGGGCTCCAAAAATCCGCTACCACAATCACCTTGGTTCAGATCGGACGACGCCAAAAAGAAGTGCTTGGAAAGGCGCGCCAGGGGGACCCACCCTCGTTGAACTCAGTTGTAACAACCCGAAAATTCAAAACCAATTTAAAATTTTTATTTTGGCAATTTTAATGAATTTAGAATATTTAAAATGAATTATTTTAAATAATAACAACTAGAAATTTATTTTGAATCGAATTAGAACATATAAATTTATTTAAATCTAAGTTAGAATATAAATATTTATTTTAAATATAAAAGGAATTGGAAAAGCACATTTTTGGAATTTAAATTAAATAATATATATATATATATATATATTTATATTTATATACTTCTCCCCCTTCTATCTCTTAGAAGTCAGTGTTCAGAAATAAAAAAAAATCGAACCCTCCCCAAATCCCGTCGCCTGTGTCATCGATCCCCACCCCTACCGTCGTGCGGCCTCCCCCGCCTCCCCCGCCTCCCCTGACGTCAGCCGCTACCCCCAACCTCTTCTCTCCTCCTCTCCAGCCCCAATTTCAGATCCCTAAGCCTGAAACCCCGATCCACCCAATCTCGCGCGACCCAACCCCCTACGTCACCCCCACTGGACCACCGCCGATCAGCCCACCTCCCCCCTGACCTACGCGCCCATTTGCACCCCCTCACTCCTCAGAATCCGTGAGCAAACCCCTTCCTCCTTAATCACAACCCTCCCCTCTATGATGCTTGGATCTGTAAGCCCTCTCCGCTTCTCCAGGCTGTCAACGTGAGCCCTGGCGTGAGCGTCTCTGGTCCCCTTCTCCGATGCTCAATTGCCGATGCTTCGTGCTTCACCAATTTGGGTTTTCTTCGAGGATCGGATCGGTGAGTTCTAAGATTAGATTTTTTTTAGTGTATAAAGAAGTGATTTTTAGTTACATAAAGAAGTGATTTTTAATTACATAAAGAAGTGAGTTTTAATTACATAAAGAAGTGATATATATATATATGTATGTAGTGAATAAAGATTTGATTTTATGTAAAGAAAGTATAAAAATGGAATTTTTATATATATGTAAAAAGCATAAAAATGTGATTTTTATCTATATCGTAGCGGTATAAAAATGTGATTTTTATCTATATAATAGCGGTATAAAAATATGGTATTTATCTATATAGTAGCGGTATAAAAATAAATGTGGTTTTTATCTATATAGCAGCGTTATAAAAATGTGATTTTTACTATGAACAGCGTGAAAAGGATTGCACTGGAATTTCGGGCAAATCCAAACTATTCAGAAATTCAGAAATAGAACTGGCGGAATGGAAACCAATGTGAGAACTTCTCGCTCTAATTTATTTTCTAGTTAAAATATATACTAGGATGCATACGTGCTTAGCAGCACCCGACACCCTTCGTCCACAGACCATGGACAACTTGCTTGATTTGATTGTGTTGTGGAAATTGATTGTGATTGTGATGTGGAATATAAAATATTCATTTGTTGAATAAAGCATTAGAACAAAAAAATATCATTTTTATTGTATAAATGAATGAAATAAAATATTTACCAAAATAAAATAAATATTCTTTTAGAAATCGGACGATTTGTTTATGTACACCCATTTGACAGATATTGATTGGGACGATATATTTTACACATCGCCCAACTGCACAAATAAAATCTGTGTTTTTTGATTGAAATCCCACACGGGTATTGGGATGATATTTGACATACACTAATCCCAATTGTTTAGTTGTATGTCAATCGATTGGTTGACAGACTGTTGTAAGCGTTAAATATTTATATTTAATGTTTATGCAGTGCAGAATGCGCTCTAGATGATGGTTGATTGTTTATTATTGTTGTTCTGTACAAGTGTTGTATGAAATCCATATAAATAACATTATATGGTAATTGACTATGTCTGATTCCGGTTCAGAAAGAATGAATATTTTAAAATAACGAATATTTTAAAATAATGAATATTTTAAAATAATATTCAGTAAAAGATCAAAATCTGATTTTGATGTCTGATTTGGGATGGACACGAAAATATTTAAATATATAAAGCCGTGTCGATTAGATTAACGACATTTTTACGTGAACGATATTTATATCGATTTTATTCATTTTTATAATGAATATCGAAATGGAAGTGATTTCAAAATCCAATGTTTTGAAAATATTATCATTTATATGTTAATGATATGGAATATTCAATTTTGATTTAAAATTGAACTTGAAGTTGAAATCGTTTTGAAAACAAATTTTAAACGATTTATAAAATACATTTTAAATGGAAATCGATGAAACATAAATAATATATATATATTATATATTTAATGGCCTGAATAGAACGCTCCGCGACAGTTCGCCAGTTTCGACCACTGACTTCAAATTGATGTTACTGGAGATCCGACCGACGGATTCTCCTAAAACCAGAATCGTTTGGTTCATATCGAAAAGGGATTTCCAACGAATACAAGAGATTTTAAATCTAACAATTGAATTTCGAATTATGTCCAAATCAAATTTGGAAATGGTCGCTGTAAGTGCAGCTCGATGGCCTTTTTGGAAATCAACTGTATGTGCCTTGATAAAATTAGTAAAAATATCAATAATTTATGTAAAATCATAATAAATGATTTGAAAAGAATTGGGATGAAAAATTCCATATTTGAAAAGATAAAGATATATTTTATCGAAATGAACTAGAATTATAATCCAATATTTTTAAATAAATAAATTGGATTTGAAATGGTTTTAAAGATAACCAGAATTTCCAATATATGAATTGGAATGGATTTGAGACGAAATTATCGTAGGAATATTTCGATATTGTATTCTGTGATTATACGGATATTGTGGAGGGTTTTGGAAGATATATATATCATTATTCCTAATACGATATTTTTTTATTTCAGAATTTGATATGGATTATAAGCCGATATAATTTCTATTCAGAGCCTTGTATTTAATATTGAATTGGATTGTGGGTTTGTCATGAACTGTGTTTTAAATGACACCATTCTTAAACCCAATGTTAAAAGAATAAATTATTTAATTAAGATTTAAAGAAGAATTACCAATTAATTAACATTTAAATGGAATTGAAAATGGAATGTGAATTGGGTTTATTGTGAACTGTGTTTTTAACGACATTTGTTCTTTAACCCGACTTATAGTGAAATGTGATTTGGAATTTATTAATCATTTTATTTAGATTTAATGGGAATTTTCCAAAGTAAAGTTTTCCAATTTAGCAAAATAAATTGGAATTGAATGGAATTCGATTTGGTAATAATCGATGTGAGTTTCTGTGGAGGAGGACTGTTAATATATATGGAATTTAAAAGGCTTTGTCGTTATTCTATTTATATTATTGGTCGGATACAGAAATTGATATCGATTAAATATTGATTTGTTTTCCCATGAAAATTCCATAATTAATGGAATGGGATTTGGGTTTACCGTAAACTGTGTTTTAAAATACATTAGTTCTTTAACCTAGTTAAAGACAGGATGACATGTTTAACATTGTATTTTGAACTGTATGGTTGATCTCTGCTAAATATATATCTGTTTGGTGGCGGAGAATTTATTCTCTTGCTTAACACCCTTCTCTGAGACGTATGAGCATAGAGGTTATATATAGACAGAAATCCATAGTACGGTGTAGATTGTCGATGCGGCATATTTGACTTTCCAAAGTTAAATAAACATTAATATTGATTTTTGGAAAGATTAAAACTAAGTGGAGTTTTAATGAATCTTTAATTAGATTGAAACGTGAATAGATCATTTAAATTATTAGATTTGGGAAATGATCGAGAATGGAGTATCACCAGTTTTGCTCCTAGCGATAGTTAAATCTTTAGTTAGATTTGTATGTGAAATGGTAGTTAAATTTACCAATAACACTGTGGTGTTAGTTATGGAGTAATACCCGTTCTGCTCCATAGGATGAATAGGTTGGGATTGGGGAATTAAATAAATGATTACTTCGGTAAGGTGCGTTAATCCCAACTAGTTTGGAAAAACCTTAATATGGTTTGAATTATATCCAAAGAAAGATTAAAGAATAAATTTAAAAGAATTTATCTTTGATAAAATTAATGGGAACCTTTCCTAAAGGATATGAATATTTAAATAAAATAATATTCCGGATTAGGATGAGGCGTATGTTGTGTTTTTATATATCTTGTTTATTATATACGCGAGTTATTCGGAAAGGCCGGGTTTATACCCATTCTGAATAACTGATTCGACGATAAGTCGACGATGATGATGGTGGTTGAAGACCGGAGGTCTTCACATCGTTTGGATGATTACTGATGTCTTGATTGGGCGGTACACCCAAGACGAGGTAATAAGTGGTGATCGTCCAGACGTACTTGGAGATCGGCCAGATATGCGAGGACCTCTCTCCTATATTGGACATATGGGACGAGGAATATGGTGCCTCCAGTTTCGAACCGAGAACGAACTTGTAAATGGATGTGTGTCTGGCATTGGGTTTTATTCAATGTTGATTGATCTCTATTAAATATATATTTGTTTGGCAGTGGAGAATTTATTCTCTTGTTTAACGCCCTTCTCTGAGACTTACGAGCTCAGAGGTTATATATCGATAGACATCAGTTGCATGACGTGAATTGCCTGTGTGGCATGCTGAGATGCAAATGATGAAGGCTTCTGTCGAAAAACAGAGTCTTG
The DNA here is from genome assembly GCA_030737875.1 of Allium sativum. NCBI lineage: Eukaryota > Viridiplantae > Streptophyta > Magnoliopsida > Asparagales > Amaryllidaceae > Allium > Allium sativum. The sequence goes on from CM060921.1 coordinate 748,708,302, forward strand.
TGGTTGATGATCAAAGGACGGCTTTAATATAGCGTAGCTTTGTGTATAGTGTTAATTCGCCAGCCTCACACCTAGGTATGAGTTAAAAACGGGATAAGGGACCCAAAGAGGAAATGGCGTTTCTTTCTAGCTATGGGTAGTGTCGGGTTTTTGCAAGCCCAGACATTTATATTATTTTTACCTTTGTGGTTGTTGGAATACGAGGCTCCTCGGATATATCGGTCTCTACGGAGCCGATGGATATAGGTCCTATAGGACTGGGAAACGTTTATTTAGGAATTGCCAGTCCTCAAACGTAAGGGAGAACCGGCCGTGGAGGATCCAAGGGTCTACTGCGGGAGATCCTGAGGTATTTTCTAGTGTGTCTCGAAGCCGGTGAGGAGTACATCCCTTGCCTCGACTCATGACGAAAATCCAATTTCCAATACGTGACATTTCAATTTTGATTGTAGAGCCTAGAATTGGTGACATGATAGATGGTACCCATGCTGCCTACGATTGATACATTTATATTTGAAGTTGTTTTATACAAATTACACTTATAATAGTATCAAAATGATTTGTTTTAAAGGTACCAAGCATATTTGGCTATTATAAGGTAAAACCCTATCCTCCGGCTTGGTTGCATGTGTGATGGGACCTGGGTCTTATAATAGCTTCATTTTTCTAAAAAGCATTGCGTTGTATATTCTATGCACTGGTACTCTTGGGAGGAAACACGCTCTGTGTTATATGGCGTGGTCCCTTGATATACTATATTTTAAAGTAATGTTTTAATAACTGTTTTAGTTCTCACACCAATCACATGACTAACCTGGAGTTTATTGTTTTAACCTAAATTCTGGGTGCACCTATTTTCCACACGAGCAGCTAGAAGTTTTGGTTTTGCAGATTTATATTCACAGGATCCTGGTTTATAGCTGGAACGATATTCAGAAAGATCTGTATCCATGTATCTCTTTCAGTTGTATTTTGTATTATTTTCCGCTGCATTGTAATTTGTAAAAGTCTAACATTTATCAAATGTATATTGTTTGTTCATACTCTGCATATTCTTGTACTCTGATGTAAATTGTTGTAATAAGCAATTAAATGTTCTTCTGTTTGTGTTCTAACTAGTCATGTTCTCAACTCAATCCGGGCTTTCCTTTATGGGGAAGTTCGAGTCATGTAAATTTTGTTCAGAGCTTTGGTTTACAGAGATCGAGAACAAGACATGTTGGAACCAAACGAAAGAACTCATCAGAGATTAGATTAGTAATATCCAATGAGAATGACTCGTTAGAGATGGGATCAGTATTATCCTAGAACGAGTGTGAAGAATTTTTTTTAAAATAAAAATGAAAACAAATTTTTCTTTGAAAATTTAAATCGTATTATATATTTTTGAATATTTTATTTTAAATTGATTTGGACAATCGAGTATATGAAGATTGTAAGGACCCTAACTTCCTTAGTCTCCAAAGAGAATAGAAAGAGCGGATTGAATTGAGGACACGGCGAATCAGAACATGTAACACCCCGCATTTTTAAGTATAATTAAAAATGAAATAAAATATATGAAAATATGCTTATGATAGGTAAATAATGGTGATGCATAAGGAGAATTAATTAATACATGGAAGAGAAGAAAAATTAGTTCGATAATGGCGTATGTTACGGAAAAGATAGTAAAATAAGGATAAATAATTCAAGAATCAGGAATTAGGTAAAATATACATCACCATTGCATTCCTCTCGGAAAAATACGCAAAATAGAGTCCGAGTTTTCGAAAATCGGAGTCCGTATGACCAAGATATGGCCAAAACAAGATTCAGAAGGTTTCGGTCAGCTCAGAACTGGGCAGGTCGACCTGGGGGTCGACCTAGGGGCCAGTTCGACCAGGGGGTCGACCTGGGATCGACCTCCCCCTTGGGGGTCGACTATAGTGTCGACTCCCCCCTGTAGGTTGACCTGGTCAGACTGTTTCGGTCCAGAATGCGTTTTTAAAGCCCTGGGACGATTTTTGATGGTCCGGATTGGTTTTAGGGTTAATTTGATGGCCAAAATGAGTTCCTACACCTATAAATACACCCAAAGACCTAGCCTCCTCTACACACAATTCTATTCTTCTTCTTCTCTGCCTCTGTTCTGAATAAAAATAAAAATGACGTCGCTACTCTACTGGAATCAAAACTAGAAACATCAACCTAAGCAATTCAATTCAAATTAGAGATTAAAGCTTCTGCAACAATTCTGCAACAACTAAAGTTCTTTGTTTAATCCAATCAAGGCAAGTACAGTTATTTTCCGATATAAACGTTAATTCTGATTGTGACATGAATTATAAATTTGAGGTTATATCTGTTCTGTTCTGTTTGGATCTATCTTATTTTGTATCTCTTTCCTCTTTCTGTTCTATAGCCAGGCTACCACGAGCCTGAGCCAATCTCATAAGAGATTAACATAAGCTAAAATATTTGGGACAGTAAAATGAATGATGCATAAATTGGGCATGACCAATAGGTGACTGATTTGAGGAAAGATCATGGACTGTAGCTAGAACAAAATCTGAGACATATGACTGGACATGTTATATTTATAACATAAATGGGTATTGAACGTATGATTTGTGATAAAAAGAATATGGCTTAGGAATAAAGATTTACATGAGAGTAGGTCATATATTAATGTAAATAAACACCTAAGTAAGGGATCTTTGGGACATATGACATGCATAGTAATAAATGGCTATATTTGGTATATAATCATATTGTGAATCATGACAATTATTTATGCATGTGAACTTAGGCAAGATTTATAATTAGGCAAGATATGTTTGTGAAACTTTAAGAAATAATTAAATCTGTTATATTTGCCTAATTTGCTAGTTTTGTCACATTGCCTAATCTGCTAGTTCTGTTATATTGCTTAATCTACTAGTTCTGCTCTACTGCCTAGTCTGCTAGATCTGTTCATCTGCCAAATCTGTCATCTGCTAAGTCTGTTGAAAATTCTAAATCTGCTAGTTTGCTTAATCTGATAAATCCATTAAGTCACCTAATCTGAAGAATCTATTATCTGCTATATCTGTTGAGTTGGTATAATTAGTCCGCTATTGACATAATCTGAATTAGCTATGAATAATTGACATGTATATTAGGCGTGGGTATAAATGGTAAATCATTAATTAATTGGCCGCAAAGATAAACATGGCTAACTCGAGGTTAGAATGAGTTTGCGGCGTAATTCTTCCCGGAACCGCCCGGCATATTCCAGTGGTCGCAATCAATAGGTTCTAATGTGAGAAGTTAGTCATAACGTGCTTGAAACCCGAGGTTAGACTCAGTTTGCGACAGAAACCTGCCCGGAACCAACCGGCCTAACCAGTAGCCGCAAACTGTCAGTCTAATATGAGAGGTTTGGGCATTAATATTTAATTAATTAATGAAAATCTGAGATAATTATGATGTCTAAAACGTGTTGGGTAAGGTTAAACCAATTGGACCAATGAATTTGATAAACCTGTTTCGTGAATCCGTAGGCCCAATACAAAGTTAGATAATCTGTAACCAGTTAATCTGTAAGTCTGTTAATCTGTAACCAGATAATCTGTAAGCCTGTTAATCCGAACATCTGATCCGTTAGTCTGAAAACCTATTAACTTGATTGTCTGATTTGTGAACTAGTTAATCTAAATTTTGTATGTCTGAAACTTGTAGAAATCTGTTAGTCTGGGGACACAAGGTTAGGAGGGGAATCACTTGTGTCATCTGTTGTTTGGGACCCATATTATTCAGTAACCCTTTCTGGTATCAAAACTTTGACCCAACAGTAAGTAGGGTCCGGGCACGCTTACTGAACTAATTATAAGCGGTTCATTCTGATAATGGCGAGGGGTGTTGATGGTGCGTTCCAACCGGGTCATGTGCGTGCATGGATCCCGGTCTGCCTCTGAGGATGTAAGACGCCGTGACATCTGTAAATAGGTCTGTTCCAATTGGTTGTCACTTTAGGGAGTGATACACCCTACTGTGGGGACGACACAGGATATTTATGTACTAGGGAGCCGATCGCTTGGGGTAGGGTTTTAGTGTACACCTAGTTCTGTCTGTTTCTGTTGGTACCGTCTGTTTCTGTTGGGTGGTAACACCTGTCTGTTTCTGCATGGTACCGTCTGTTCGGGTGGTAAAGGCCCATTACTAGTGTACACCTAATTCTACATTATGTTTCCGTGGGGATTAATCTGTTTCTGCTTCCGTATGTTTCTGATCGTGTAGTAAAGGCCCATTATTAGCATTCTGTTTCTGTTAAATTATTCTATACCCGTTTCTGTTTCAGTTTAGACATTAGGGTGACACCTAATTCTGTTATACTAGTATTAGTGCAGAGAAGTGTAAAGCAATAGTTTATATCGTTCTGTTCTTCTGTTTTATCTGCTACACCTGTTACAGTTATCTCTCATCCAGTTTTATGTTCATGTCATGTTATTATTATCTGTTCATAACTGAAAATCACTGGACTTGCCAGACTTTTTGTCTGACCCTTGTTATTTCGCCTCCTTTCTTCTGTCCTCCCCCCCCAGGTTATCCAAGGAGGGAATACTTTAGCTTGATCCGGATTTCTTCTGCTTGAAGTGCTTAACGTATGGCTTGGCTCTGTATAGCTTCCGTTCTATGGGGATTATGATTTTAAACTATGCATTCTGAAGGCTTTTGTACAAGACTGATTTTTTGTACTTGAATTCTGATAATGTAATTTGAAAGGATGTAACCATATTGATTTCTGTTTCCGCTGTAATAAAGTTATAAATTTTTCAAGTACTATTTTATCTGTCTTGTAAGTTTCTGTTCTGTTTACTAAAATGCTCCACCAAAGTTAAGGCATTCCCTTTGTGAGTGACCTTAACGGAGGTGGGGTGTTATAGAACACAAACAGAAGAACATTTCATAGCTTATTACAACAATTTCATCAGAATACAAGAATATACCAGAGTATTAATACATATTATACATCAGAAAATATTAGAGATTTAAATACATTACTGCAGCGGAAAATAATACAAAACACAACTGAAAAGAATATACGGATACAGAGCTTTCCGAATATCATTCCAGCTATAAACCAGGATCCTACGAATATAAATCTGCAAAACCAAAACTACTAGCTGCCCGTGCGGAAAATAGGGGCACCTGGAGTTTAGGTTAAAACAACAAACTCCAGGTCAGTCATGTGACTGGTGTGAGAACTAAACCAGTAATTAGCTTGGTTTTAAAGTAAGGTAAATCAAGGGACCACGCCGTATAACATGGAACAGGTTTACCCCAAGAATACCAGTGCATAAAACAAACAGTGCAATGCTAAATGAAGAACAATAAAGCTATTATAAGACTCAGGTCCCATCACATAATGCAACACAAGCCGAGGGATAGAGTTTTTACCTTATAATATCCAAAAATGCTTGGTACGACAAATTTCCTTTTTTATTATTACTATAAGTGTATAGTGTCAAAACAATATCAATCATAGACGGCATAACTGCCCCATACCACTATGTCGCCATATATAGGTTTAAAATTAAAATCACAAAATGTCGTATTGGAAGTTGGATTTCCATCTGTGAACCGAGGCAAGGGATCGTCCTCACTGCTTCAAGACAATCTAGCCCATGTCCTAGGTGCAGACTCAGGTGGCCCCTTGGATCTTCAAGGCGGGTCAACTCGATATGGAAAAAATGCCTGAACATTGTGTTTCCCCGCCCTATGGGGCGTAAACTGGTCATATCCCAACTAAACCATCGGCCCCGGAACGACCGATATAACCGAGGTGCCTCGCTATCCAACATCCACATAAGTAAAATTCCAGTGCGTGCAAAACGCTGACAACACTCCTAGCTAGAAGGAAACGCGTGTCCTCCCTGAAGTCCTCTCCCGTTCCTGGTTCACACCGAGGTGTGAGGCTCGCGAATTAACGCTACACAAAGCTATGCTATATTAAAGCCCTGCTTTGATCATCAACCACAAGACCCTGCTTTTCAGCAGAAGCCTTGATCATTTGCATCTCAACATGCCACACAAGCAATTCACACTATGCAACCGATGCCTATCAATCACACGGAATGAAATTCGTTGTCAGACACACATCAATTTACAAGTTCATTCTGAGTCTGAACAAAACCGGAGGCACCTTATTCCTCCCCCCATATGTCCAATAAAGGGGAGAGGTCCTCACATATCCGGTCGATCTCCAAGTACGTCTGGACGATCACCACTCATTATCTTGTCTTGAGTGTACAGCCCAATCAAGACATCAATAATCATTCAAACGATGTGAAGACCTCCGGTCTTCCACCACTGTCTTCATCCTCGACATATCGTCGAATCAGTTATTCAGAATGGGATAAACCCGGTCGTTTTGAATAACTCGCGTATATAATAAACATGTGCTATAAAACACAACATACGCCTCATTCCAATCCAGAATATTCCTTTGTTCAAATATTCTTATACTTTGGGAAAGGTTCCCATTAATTTTATCAAAGATAAATTCTTTAAATTTATTCTTTAATCTTCCTTTGGATATCATTTCAGTCTAATTAAAGATGCATTAAAACTCCACTTGGTTTTAATCTTCCCAAAAATCAATATTAATGATTGTTTAACTTGGGAAATCATATCCTGTCTTTAACTGGGTTAAAGAACCAATGTCATTTAAAACACGGTTCACAATAAACCCAAAATCACATTCCATTCCATCAGCCTTTAACCATAAATTAGCAAGTGAACAATTCCCTAAGTATTAACCCCAAAGGCCGAAACCAACATTAGATCAATACCCAGGAAACCATTCAACTTAACTAATCTCCAGTTAGTTTCTGATTTCCTTAACTCCATTGGGTCTAAGAACAGTATTATTAAAGATATCATTCATGATAACCCAAAATCTTACTCCTGTCTTTAACTGGGTTAAAGAACCAATGTTCTTTAAAACACGGCTCACGATAAACCCAAAATCACATTCCATTCCATCAGCCTTTAACCATAAATTAGCAAGTGAACAATTCCGTAAGTACCCCGAAAGCCGAAAACAACATCAGATCAGTACCCCAGAAACCATTCAACTTAACTAATCTCCAGTTAGTTTCTGATTTTCTTAACTCCATTGGGTCTAAAAACAGCATTATTGAAGATACCATTCACGACAACCGAAAATCTTATTCCATTGTTAATCGGGTTAAAGAACAAGTGTTATTTAAAACACCGTTCACGATAAACCCAAGGACCAATTTCAATTCCATTCCAATTAAAAATCAATTAATTGGTATACTTCATTAAATCTAAATAAAATGATTTAATCTTTTCTCAACTGGGTTCGAGAACAGTGTTGATGAAGACACCATTCACGACAAACCCAAAATCACATTTAATATTAAATATAAGGCTCTGAATAAAAATGTATCGGCTTATATTCAATATCAAATTCTGGAATCAACAAATACCGTATTGGAATAACGATATATATATATATATCTTCCAAATTCCTCCATAATATCCATATAATCACGAAACCCAATATCGAAATATTTCAAAGATAATTTCGACTCAAATCCATTCCAGTTCATATATTGGAAATTTCGGTTATTTTTAAAACCATTTCAAATCCAGTTTATTTATTTAAAAATATTGGATTTCATAATTCTAGTTCATAACTAGTTCATTTTGATAAAAATATATTTTTATTTTTTCAAATATGGAATTTTACATCCTAATTCTTTCCAAATCATTTGTTATGATTTTACACAAATTATTGATATTTTTAATAATTTTATCAAGACCCGTATAGTCGATTTCCATAAACGGCCATCGAACTACACTTACAACGACCATTTCCAAATTTTATTTGAACATAATTCCAAATCCATCCGTTAGATTTCTAATTTTTAATATTCGTTAGAAAGCTCATTTCGATACGAACCCAATGGTTCCAATTTTAGGGGAATCCGACGGTCGGATCTCCCGTAATATCCATTCAAAGTCTATCAATCAATCGATATAAATATTCAATGCTTACAACAGCCTGTCAATCAATCGACTGACATACAAATATTGGGATTATGTATGTCCAATATCATCCCAATACACGTGCGGGGTTTTTAGACAACAAACAAAGATTTATTTGTGCAGTTGGGCGATGTGTAAAATTTATCGTCCTAACCAATATTAGTCAAATCATATTTTTATATTTCTATATAAAAATTATATTTTTATATTTCTACTTCTTATATAAAGATCGAATTTTTATTTCGCTTCATATATAATAAAAATCGATTTTTTATCTTAATGATATCCATATAAAGATCGTATCTTTATCATAATGAAAACATTATAAAAATCGTATTTTTATCTACAAAAATCACATTTTTATAATTCTTCCTACAAAATAAAAAATTATATTTTTATCGCCAGTTTACATATATAAAAATCAAATCTTTATATACATACGATAAAATTTATATTTTTATCTAACTAAAAATAATATTTTTATATCGTTATTCATATTATAAAAATCATATTTTTATTATCCCTACAATATAAAAATATGATTTTTATTATCTATATAATATAAAAATCATATTTTTATTATCTATATAATATAAAATTCATACTTTTATATCTCTACTTCGTTATAAAAATTGTATTTTTAAAACGCTACTTTCTATATAAAGATGTGTTTTTTCAAAAAAAATCATAACTTTACATTATTGAAAATCTTAACTTTTTACTTTCTAACAATCACATCTTTTCCACAATAAAAATCTCACCTTTTTATTTAATAACAAGGTTGCTCCATTCAAAAATCATATATATATATATATATTAGATGATAAAAAACCTTTATTTACATACATAAAAACAATAGTTTCACATACATAAAAATCCTATTTCTCATATAGAAAATCATATCTTTCCATATAGAAAAATCGTATATTTTCATATAGAAAATTCCTAACTTTCTATAATTTAAAAATCAGATTTTCATTTATAAAATAAAACAAAATTAGAAAGCTCACCGTGTTAATCGGAGGAGGGAGTGCTGGGGGGGCGTCCAGGTGGTGGCGCAGGCGATGGGGTTGGTAGGCAGCAGTGGCACGGGATCTTCAGCATTTTGGGAAGGGGTTTAGGAATTTCCGTTCGGGGAAGAGGGGGCAGTTGGGGAAGGCGGCTCCGCTTGAGGTGGTGTGGCGGTGGTGCGCCAGCCACCTGCGGCGGCGGTAGTGAGATTGAGAGGGAGGGCAATGCGTTTTCTATCAGTTTATTTTTATTTTTATTTTATTTTTCTATTGATTGCAAATGTGAATGGAGATAGAGGGGAGGAAGTTATATTTATTTATTTATTTTATCTTTCAAAAAGTTGAATTTTCCTTTGAACCCCAAACTTGGCTCAACGAGTGTCGTCGCTAGCATATACCCGCATTCCGAACACAATGGGATATGTTTCGTAAGCCGGTTTGGCTAATATGATCAGTTTCCATCAAAATCAAAATATAAATCTATATATTGAATTTGAACATATGCTTCAATTTACTGGGGCCACTTACGAAGCCAAAAATTTCCAAAAAATTATTTCTAGGTTCTTATTGACAATATGGTCCTAACAAAACTAATTTCATCAAATTTGGAGACCGTTTGAAAAATGGCCATTTTCTGGTCGATCCAAATTGATTGAAATTGACAAAACACGTTTTCCTGCGCCACGCTCACATATTGATCCCAAAAATTATGAAATTTGGAATCTAGCAATAACTTGACATCCCGGATCCAACAAATGGGGTTTTGTTGAAAACGGAGGTCATTTGCCAAATTTCCATTCTTAAGTGCTATATTTTCCACAGCAACTATCTGAATTTTCAACTAAGGATAACTTTTTATTCCCGCTATGAAATTTCAATTTTCGGATTCGTTGGAAAGATATTTTCAAATAGATTCAAATGTTTTTGTTTTTGCTAAAATCCGATTTATTTTGAATCATGTACATTCATTTGAAATTTGAAATTGAATTTTCAAACTATCGTGCCATTTCTAATTCCTTTTATAATTAAAATAAATAATTATATTCTAGTGACAATTCAAATAAATATATACATTCTAATTCTATTCAGAATAAATTTCTCATCTTTATTATTTAAAATAAATCATTTTAAATATTCAAAATTCATCAGAATTGCCAAAATAAAATTTTTAATTTGTTCGGATTTTCCGGGTTGTTATGAAGATTTTGAATATACGCCTAGCTAGTGGGATTCGAAGCCTCAAATATACTAGATAGATATAAAATCACACTCTAGTCGACCAGAGATGATTCTGATGATCGCTCGAGCATTATCAACATTTAATGTTCGGTTTTCGAAAGTGGGATATATATATATATATATATATATATATATATATATATATATATATGACTGGTGTGAGAATCAAAACTAGATAAGGTCTATTGTTGTGACTTGGCTTCAAAAATGGATTTTTATATACATAAAAAAATATATGAATCTGAAAAGATAATCAACTAATTGATTGTTGGTTATATTGTTGGATTATTGGTTTTATTAATTAAAATTTTGAACCATTAAGCCAAATTGAATCAAATATTGTACTGAGTTGGAAATTGTTTGGAAATGCATACATGTATATATACACCTTGTTGAACAGGTTATGGATAAACTACTAAGAAGAGAAATAAAATTTTATGCCCGACAAATAGGTACGTGTTTACTAATTTTTCTTTTAAAAGGTTTATGAGCCTAAGGCTGGCCGCTTGGCAATTTTCTTTTTTTTTTAAAGGTTTATGAGCCTAAGGCTGCCCGCTTGGCAATTTTCTTTTTCTTTTAAAAGGTTTATGAGCCTAAGATTGGCCGCTTAGCAATTTTCGTTTTATTTTTAAAGGTTTATGAGCCTAAGGCTGGCCGATTGGCAATTTTTTTTTCTTTTAAAAGGTTCATGAGCCCTAGGATGGCCGCTTGACATTATCCTTTTCTTTTGGATTGATGAGGGCCCTACGAGGCGAGTTGCGGTTTTAAATGTCTCCCCGTACAAAGGAGGTTATGGCAAAAAAATTCAAAATTTTAGGGTGTTAGCCAAATTTTTGAAGAATTGGAAAATTCTTAGAAACTGAAAAATTGAAGAATGAACGCCAGAATGAAAGTTGAGTTGATTAGTAAAACAACTTTCAGCTCCGTATCTTTTCGAGGACGAAAAGATTTTAAATGGGGAGATTGTAACAACTTGGAAAATCAGAACAAATTTAAAATTTTTGGTTTGGCAATTTTAATGAATTTTGAATATTTAAAATGAATTATTTTAAATAATAATGACTAGAAATTTATTTTGAATAGAATTAGAACGCATAAATTTATTTAAATCAAAGTTAGAATATAAATATTTATTTTATATATAAAAGGAATTGGAAATGGCGCGGTAGTTTGAAAATTCGATTTCAAATTTCGAACGAATGTACAGGATTCAAAATAAACTGGATTTTACTGAAACCAGAAAATTTGAATCTGCCTGAAAATATCTTTCCAACGAATCTGAAAAATCCGGATTTCATAGCGGGAACAAAAAGTTATGTCCAGTTGAAGATTCAGAAGAGTCGCTATGGATTTAGCCCTTAAAAATAGTGATTTTGCAAATGACCTCCGTTTTCGACGCGACCACTTTTATTGAATCCGGAATGTTAAATTATTGCTGGATTCCAATTTTTATAATTTTCAAAATCAATATGTGAGCGTGGTGAATTTAAACGCGTTTGTTCATTTCAGTTTGAATTTAATCGACTTGAAAATGGCTGTTTTTCAAACGGTCTCCAAATTTGATGAAATTAGTTTTGTTAGGACCGTATCATCAATACATAACCATATTTATTTTTCTGGAATTTTTGGAGTCAATATGCGGCCCCCAGTAAATTAAAATGTTCGCTTGAATTTAAAATATAATGATTTAAATTTTAAATTTAGAGCAAACTGATCTTAACAGCTGAATTGGGTTACGATAAATATCCCACTGTGTTCGAAGTAGGGTAGTTAGCTAGGGGTGACAGTCGTTAGGGTCGATTTGGGGTTCGAAAGGAAAAGCACCTTTTTGGAACTTAAATTAAATAATATATATATATTTCTCCCTCTTCTCTCTCTTAGAAGTCAACGTTCAGAAATAAAAAAAACCGAACCCTCCCCAAATCCCGTCGCCTGTGCCATCAATCCCCACACCCGCCGGCACGCGGCCTCCCCCGCCTCCCCTGACGTCAGCTGCCACCCCCAACCTCTTCTCTCCTCCGCCAATTCGAGATCCATAAGCCTGAAACCCCGCACCACCCAATTCCGTGCCACCCAACCCCCTGCGCCACCCCCACTGGACCTCCGTCGGTCAGCCCGCCACCAGCTGACTTGTGCCCCCCTTCTACGCCCTCTCTTTCCAGAATCGGCGAGCAAACTGAAACGACCCAAACTTCCCCGTAAAGGAAAGCCCAGATTGCCTTGAGAACAATACACATCAGGACACAAACTGAAGAACATTTTGTTGCTGATTACAACAATTACACCAGAGTACAAGAGTATAACAGAGTATGAATATTTAATATACATTTGAAATACAATATCAGAGTTTAATTACATTTAAATAGCAGCGGAAAATAATACAAAAATACAACTGAAAAGAATACACGGATACAGAGCTTTCCGAATACCGCTTCAGCTGTAAACCAGGATCCTGTAAATATATCTGCAAAGAGCTACTCGACTGCCCGTGTGAAAAATAAGGGCACCCGAGTTTGCCAGTGAAACAAAGTACAGGTCAGTCATGGGACTGGTATGAGAAATCTTAACTAAACTTATCTAATAATAGGGCTAATCACAGGACCACGCCGCTAACGCAGAACGGGTTTACTCCATTGGATTGCCAGTGCATAAATTAAAGTAAATCGTTAAACAATGCAATGCCTTTTTAGAAAAATGAAACCATTATAAGACCCAAGTCCCATCACATAATGCAACACAAACCGGATGATAGGGTTTTACCTTATAATGGTCAAAAGATGCTTGATACGATAAAACGGATTTGATACTAGTGTGTATATCTATGAGTATATATATTTCAAAAGCAATTTCAATCATAATGTATTAATCATAGACGACATGGGTACCATATATCATGTCGCCATACTAGTTCTACAATCAAAACCGCAAGGTCGTATTGGAAATTGGATTTCCATCATGAGTCGAGGCTAGGGGCAAGCTCTACTCCGATTCGTGACACTCTAGCAAATGCCTCAGGATCACACCTCTGGGCAACACTTAGATCTTCAGGGCCGGTCCCTACCTAAGGGTAGTGGATTAATTATGCCTGAACACACGCTTCCCGGTTCCTTTGAACTTATAATATGACCACTATCGGCCTATAAAAATCCGAGGCGCATCAAAATCCATCATCCACATAAGTAAAATGCCAGGCCGTGTCAAAGCACTGACACTACCACTAGCTAGAAAGAAACGTGTGCACTCCCTGCAGTCCATATCCCGTTTTTGACTCATACCGGGGTGTGAGGCTCGCGAAGTCACGATATACACAAAGCTATGCCGTAATAGGCTATGCTTTGATCATCCCACAAGGCCCTGCTTTTCAAGAAAAGCCTTGATCATATGCATCTTGGCGTGCCACATTGATAATTCACGCCATGTGATCAATCACTATTAATATATACCAGGGTGTTAAGTAGAGGATAAATCCTTTACCACCAAACAAACATACATTAACAGAAATCGATTTAATTCACACGGAACGAAATCCATTGTCATACACGCATCCATTTATTAGCTTATGCTCTGGGTCTGAGCGAAAAACAAATCCGAACAATCAAAAATAGTCCGGACAGCCACCACTGAAGCCCCTTCAAGGTAGCTACTCCCATCAGGGTCTCTGTAGCAACACATCCATTCCAAGTGAAGATCGTCGGTCTTCAACACCGTCTTCATCTTCGACTCTTCATCGTCGTAGTAATTACTCAGAATGGGTTAAACCCGGTCTTTCCGAATCACTCTCATATTTTTATAATTAAAATCGAGTACTATAAAGAGCACAACCAACGCCACATTCCAATTCAGAATATTCTTGTAAATAAAATATTCAAATTATTCTTATCAAAGATAAATTCTTTATCTTTATCCTTAAATCTTTCTTATAAAAGATTTATTAAAACCCAAATTTGGTTTGAAATATCAAAATCATTATTCAATGATTATTCAATTTTAAGAAATTAATCTTAACTTTAAATGGGTTAAAGAACTAATGTCATTTAAAAGCATAGTTCACGATAAACCCCCAAATCATCTTCCATAAACTATGGAATCTTCACAGAATTCAAATCAATATATAATCGTTATAAATTTTTGTATCTGACCAATAATATAAATGGAATAACGGCAAAGCCTCTTAAATTCCGTATGTAGTATCGGTTTTCTTCTACAGAAACTTATCTTGGTTATAATAAATTTGAATTCCATTCAACTCCGATTTAATATATTAAATTAGAAATCTTTACTGTTGGAAAATTCCCATTTAAATCTTAATAAAAGATTTATAATTTCCAAATCATATTTTCACTATCAGTTGGGTTAAAGAACATATGTCGCTTAAAAAAACATGGTTCACAATAAACCCAACTCACATTTCTTCTTATTTCAATTATTAAATATAATTAAAAGCTTTTAAAAAAAATCTTAATTAAAGATTATTCTTTTCATACGGGGTTTAAGAACAGTGTTATTCAAGACACTATTCACGACTGACCCAAAATCCAATTTATTTAATTCAATTTCAATTAAATATTAACAAATTGGAAAACTTCAATAAATCTAAATTTAATGATTTATTCTAGTTAATAACTAGTTCGTTCCAATAAAAATATATTTTTCTAAAATATATTCTTTTCTAAAATATTCTTTTCTAGAATATTCTTTATTGGGATGTGACTCAATCAACAACCATATACTGCATGAAATCAACAACCATGATGAATAATTATCAAACATTCAAATAACAGCCAAAGTGGATCCTACACTAAATATTGGGACTAGTGGTAGACCAAATATCATCCCAACACCCGTGTGGGGTTTCATCCAACAAACAAATAATAAATTATTTGTGCACTTTGGCGATGTGTAAAAATTATCGACCCAATCACATAAACAAGTCGGTTGACTTGTAAATGGAAGTGTAATATTCAGTTTGAATATACTCAACATTATAATTAAACACATCAAACATTTCAACATCACAAGCATACAGTTCAATTCTTTTTATTGTGAATAAATGACAATAAAATCTTAACTCCTGTTTGTTTACCCAAATTGTATATTTTTGGTCTCGTTCATTTTTATGACAAAATGAATATTTTACTTCATTCTTTTTAAGTAAACAAAAATGTAACCTTTGCCTTCATTCCTTTCATTTCACAAAAATGAATATTTTTGTCATTCTTTTTACCTTTGACAAAAATGCATAATTTTATCATGCTTTTATATTTGATAAAAAATGTATACTTTTATCAATCTTTTAAATCGGGCAAAAATGTCTCTTTTATTTCCATTATTTGAAAAGTGACAAAATGTTTTTTTTATTTCCCTTCTTTTTAATGTATGAAAATATACATTTTCTAATTCTTCTTTTAATGTATAAAAATATACATTTTTAATTCACCTTCTTTAATGCATGAATATATGATGATTTAGTTTCTTAACTTCTAATGCAAACAAAATGATGATTTTGTTTGTAAACCTTTAATGGAAACAAAAATGCGAATTTTGTTTATTAACTTTTCAATGCAAACAAAATGACAACTTTGTTAATTCTTTTCAATGCAAACAAAAATGACAACTTTGTTAATTCTTTTCAATGCAAACAAAAATGACAACTTTGTTAATTCTTTTCATTGCAAACAAAAATGACAACTTTGTTAATTCTTTTCAATGCGACAAAATATGATTATTTTGCCTAATATTTCCATTTATCAAGTTTTCACAAAAATGTTGATTCTATTTCATTAATCAAGTATTCACAAAAATGTGATATTATATTTCACAAATCAAGTATTCACAAAAATGTGATATTATATTTCACTAACAAGTTCTGACAAAAATGTTGTTCTTTTCTATTTCACAAAATGAGTATCATTTGTGTGTCAACTTTCTATTTTACAAAATGGTAAATTTTTGTGAGTCATTTTCTTTCAACAAAATGAATATATATTTTGTTGTCAATTTCTATTCTTACAAAATGGAAAATTTTGTTAATCCTTTTCTTTTAACAAAATATGAAAGTTTTGTTAATTCTTTTCTTTCAACAAAATATGAAAGTTTTGTTAATTCTTTTCTCTTTACAAAAATATAGTTTTTGTTCCTTTTGTTTTTCCTAAACAAAAGTGTATATTTTGTTCTTATACTTTTCTTAAACAAAATGTATATTTTGTTCTTATACTTTTCTTAAACAAAATGTATATTTTGTTCTTATACCTTTCTTAAACAAAATGTATATTTTGTTCTTATACTTTTCTTTTAAACAAAATGTGAATTTTGTTCTTATTCTTTTGTTTGAACAAAAATGTGATCATATTTCCCATATCAAATTATGTACATTTTTCTAGTTCGCTACTTTACATTAAAAAATGAGATTTTTAATGTAATCATATTTCCAATATCAAATTTTTGTACATTTTTCTAATTTTCTACTTTTACATTAAAAGAGGGATTTTAATGTAATCATATTTTCAATCTCAAAATATGTTCATTTTCTTGTTTACTTGTTTTACATTAAAAATGATATTTTAATGTTCAACCTATTTTATTTACCAAATATGTTCATTTTTTTCTATTCTTCAATTCTTACATTAAAATGAGATTTTAATGTTTAACATACCTTTGTTCGCCAATTCTAATGCGACAAAAATAATAACATTTTGGCGATGCATACTTTAGTTCACTAAAATAGTATTTTTGCTCGCCAATTCTAATGCGAGAAAAATAGTGACAATTTGGCGATGTTCATTTCAGTTCAGTAAAATGGTATTTTTGTTCGCCAATTCTAATGCGACAAAAATGAGAAATTTATTCTTGTTTCAACAACATGAAAATTTGGTTTCAATCATTTTATTACAACCAAAACGATACATCCAATCCACATATTAACATGATAGCATTATCAGCCAAATCAAATCACGTAATAATCAATTTAACTTAACAACGGATTTTTATTTATAATACAATCATGAATTAATAAACTTAATTCTTAAAAAATAGGGAATTCTCACAGTTGTTCGATGATTAGTCAAATTTTTCAACAGTCCCGAATAGTCACGTTTTAGTCCAGAGGCGTAGATCTCCTTCGTACGATCACAACGCTTCTGAAATTTTTAAATTTCGAATCCGAATGAAGAAGTTATGACCAAAACAAGTTGATTAATTTAGATTAATTAATTAACCAAGTTGATTAGTGTTTAAAACTTTCTTCCTTCTCTGATAAATCGGCCGTGGGTTTTCAGAATGGTTCAAAACTTTGAATTCAAATTGCAGGAGGTAGGAGCGTCGGTTCAAGGTGCCGTCAGTTGGAGGAGGTCGAGCTTGGAGAGGCCAATGCGCGCCTAGCACGGTGGAGGGCACGGTGGTGCCTGGTGGGGCCGGCGGCGTGCGAAATCGCGGCCTTTATGGGCGCGGTTCTCGAGCTTCGGGCCACGAGAGCTTTTGGTTCGGGTATAGGAAGAAAGAGGAGGAGAAGAGCTTCAGTTTGGCGTATGGTTTGTATCCTAACTCGATGGGAGGAGAGAGAATTTGGTGGAGGAAGAAATGAAGAGGGAGGCGGCCACGATTTTGGGGAAGGCGATGAAGACCGTATACTGTATACGTATTTTATACTGAGTATTCCTAGGGTTATTTAATTATTAAATTATAATTAGCCCAATTAAGGTCCGTTCCGCCACCAACTAAGAATTAGGCCCAATTAGTGTCAAACCCAAGGTTTTGACACC
The DNA here is from genome assembly GCA_030737875.1 of Allium sativum. Classification (NCBI taxonomy): domain Eukaryota; kingdom Viridiplantae; phylum Streptophyta; class Magnoliopsida; order Asparagales; family Amaryllidaceae; genus Allium; species Allium sativum. Next base: position 748,726,348 of record CM060921.1, read on the forward strand.
TTCTGAACGCGATGGGCTATGTCCCGTAGCCCAATTCTGAAGTCTGTTACGTGTTTTATTTAATTTAATGTAAAAACATTTATTCATTTAATTTAACCGTGTATATAAATTCACCAGGGCCACATATGACCTATAAAAATTACAGAAAAATTATTTCTAGCTTTGTTTTGATGATACAGTTCTAACGAGACCAATTTCGTTGAATTCCAAGACTGTTTGAAAAATGGCCATTTTTAAGCCGATTAAATTTGACCGAAACTGACTAAACACGTTTTCATTTGCCACGCTCACATATTAATTCAAAAAATTATGAAAATTGAAATTTAGCAATAATTCGACATTCCGATTCCAACAAAAGTGGTTTCGTCGAAAATCGAGGTCGTTTGAAAAATGACTATTTTTAAGGCCAATATATTTAATATTAAAAATGCATTTTTAAACAAATAAATTCCGAAACTCAAAATATATAAGTGTTTACTGTTTTTCAATGCAGAAATGTCATTCCAAACTCAATGGAAGTGGTTTCGAGTCGAAATTCCTTCAAATGTGAAAAGTAGCTTTTCGGGCCCTATATAATATATATACAAATTCTACAACCACTTTTCTAAAAATTGAATTAGCTATAAATTTTGATTTTTAAAACGTAATTTCAGTTTTTCAGATTTGTTAGAAAGATATTATTAAACAGATTTAAATATTTCTTGTTTCGCTCAATTCTGGTTTATTATGAATCCTGTACATTCAGTCAAAGTTCAAATTCAAAATTTCAAACTGCAGCGCTGTTTTAAACTCCTTTTATAATTAAATTGAATTTATTTGCTTTAAAATAAATTTTTAGTCGTTACTATTTAAAATAAATTATTTTAAATACTAAAGTCCATTAAAATTTCTAAAATAAAAATTTTAAATTGGCCCTAAAATTCCGGGTCGTTACACAAACCCTCTCTTCCTTAATCATAGCCCTCCCCTCTACGATGCTTGGATCCATGAGCCCTCTTGGCTTCTCTAGGTTGTCAGCGTGAGCCCTGGCGTGAGCATTTCCGACTCCCTTTCTCCGGTGCTCGATTGCCGATGCTTCGTGCTTCACCATTTTGGGTTTTCTTCGAGGATCGGATCGGTGAGTTGTAAGATTAGATTTTTTAGCGTATAAAGAAGTGATTTTTAATTACATAAAGAAGTGATTTTAATTACATAAAGAATAGATTTTTAATTACATAAAGAAGTGATATATATATATATATATGAATGTACATGTAGCATATAAAAATACGATTTTTATATCTGTATGTAGCGAATAAAGATTTGACTTTTATGCAAAGAAAGTATAAAAATGGAATTTTTATATATATGTAGAAAGCATAAAAATGTGATTTCTATCTATATAATAGCGGTATAAAAATGTGATTTTTATCTATATAGTAGCGGTTTAAAAATGTGGTTTTTATCTATATAGTAGCGTTAACAAAATGTGATTTTTACTATGAACAGCGTGAAAAGGATTGCGTTGGAATTTCGGGAAAATCCGAACTATTCAGAAATTTAGAAATAGAACTGACGGAGAGGAAACCAATGTGAGAACTTCTCACTCTAATTTATTTTCTAGTTAAAATATATACTAGGATACAGTCGGAAGATTTTAAGAATGTGTTGAGGCACAAGACTAAGAAATTTTCCTTAAAGAGCTTGATCACTCGCCTCCATATTGAGGAGGAGGCACGCAAACAGAAGCAGAAGGAGGTAGTGCTAGTTGTCACAAACAACAACACTAAAAAGACCAAACTAGCGTTCTGAAATAGAATACGAAAGCAATCAAAAATCAAAATCATCGCAACAAACAGAATTGAAACCCGCAAGGAAACCAAAAGTACAGCAGCGGCCCTCTTCACAAATCCGCAAGGAAGGAATTAAAACCCGCAAGGATGGAATTAAAACCCTCCATATATTATATCTTTTCCTCTTCACAAATCCTCATTTTCTCTTCTTCCTCAAAAGAATTAACAGCAGCCCTCTTTCTCTCTCTCCCTCTCTCTCTCTCTCGAAAATCTACAGGAAAGCTCCTCAAAATTAAATAATTTATATCTCAAAACCATAAGGAGTTAGGCCATGAAATTTAGCGAGCATCTCAGATCGAGGAACAGTGGCGGAATAGGTGGTGCGCAGGCGGTGTTCTTCATGGAGCAATGGGTTTTATTTTATCGGCTGATACGAAGAAGATAGGAGAGGGATTAATTCTAATTGGGGATTAGTGGTATTAATTATATTTTAATTATTTTAAATTTGTAATTAACGTATAAACAATGATTTCTCTTTCAAATCTTGTCAGAATTCAACGAAACGAAATGCGTTGCGCTCATGACAGAAAAATCTACTTTATGGAACCGCCTAGAACTGATTCTGTACCTTTTGAATTTTAGATCTGAATTTGAAATGAGGTGATAATTCTATTTCTTTATAATAATTACAATAAAGTAATTATGATAGTGATATTTTCCCTCCACTGTTAATTGCTATATGTTGATATTTGTGATTGGATTTGTGATGATGAATTTTATTATGTTGATATGTTGATTGAATGGATTATTCTGATGTAAAACAAAATTACTTAATTTGTTGAATAGGAAATTGTCATGTTAATATCACCTTGTTGGAAATTGTCATGTTAATATCACCTTGTTGGAAATTGTCATGTTAATATCACCTTGTTGAAAATTGTCTTGTTAATATCATCTTGTGGAAATTGTCACGTTAATACCACCTTGAATAGAAAATGCCATTTATTTAAGGAATGTAATGTTATATAGTAAATAACATTATTTAAGAAATGTAAAGTTATATAGAAAATGCCATTTATTAAGAAAGGTTTACATATAAAATATTACTTTATGTGATACTAGAATTAAAATAAATATCCCATGTTTGTTAAGATAAATAGAAAATAGAATATCATGTTTATTTTAAAAGAGAAAAAAAAGGATGAACAAAAAAAATTCATTTTTATTGTAATTTAAAACATTTGAAAAGTGAAGACAATAAATATTATATTTTGTTGTAATATAAATCATCAGAAAGGAGAAAAGACAATAGGAATTACATTTGTATGTAAAATGTTATATTAGAATAAGAAATTTCATTTTTATGTAAAATGTTACATTAGAAAGAAATGACATTTTTAGTTTAAAATGTTACATAGGTAAGAAATAACATTTTTAGTTGAAGATGTTGCATTAAATTAAAAATAAGATTTTAGTTGAAAATGTCACATTAGAATAAAAATTGCCCTTTTTGTTCAGAAATGTTTATTTAATTAAAAGTACATTTTAATTTCAATTGGAATAAAAAGAGAGTTACATTTTAATGTAATTAGATTAGAATTATGAAGTTTACATTTTCACGTAATAAAGATTAAAAGTAAGAAAATTTACATTTTCATGTAAAAGAGATTTAAAGGACAAATTTACATTTCCATGTTAAAAGATTTAAAGAGAAAATTTACATTTTCATTAAAAAGAATAAAGATAGAAATTTACATTTTTATATAAATAGATTAACACATAAAATTTCCATTTTGTTTGTAAAGAAAAGATTAACATAAAAGTTAGACTATTTCATGTAATATAAATTTGTCATGTTAGTTGAAACAAAAGTTAGATTATTATATATATGTATATATTTTTAGCGTTAGTGGAAAACAGGGAATATAAATATATTTTTAGCGTAAGTATAGAAATATGAAATATTAGCATATTTTATTGTAGTGTTAATGCATATGAAACATAATCATATTTTATTGTAGTATTAATGCATATGAAACATAATCATATTTTATTGTAGTGTTAATGCATATGAAACATAATCATATTTTATTGTAGTGTTAATGCACATGAAACATAATCATATTTTATTGTAGTGTTAATGCATATGAAACATAATCATATTTTACTGTAGCTTTAATGCATACGAAACATAATCATATTCTAGTGTTATGTTGAAAATATCAAAAAATGAATATATCTTTAATGTCATTTTCTTATATGAAATATAAACATATTTTAGTTTAATGTTATTACATTAGAAATAAACATATTTTTAGGGTCATGTTCATATACTAAAAATGAAACATGTTTGTGGTGTCGTGTTCATATATTAAAATGAGATATGATTTCAGTATCATTTTCATTGGAAAGGATTAAACATTTAATGATTTCATTTTAATGGAAGTTGATTCTAGTGAAAAGTTATGAAATAAAAATATCATTTTTTATTCGCATGTTTGTTAGGATAAAAAGAATCATATGTTGAATTATAAATTTTTGATATGAAAATGAGTGGGCAAAATATGCGTGAAATAAATGGATTGACTGAAATCATCGAAGGAATTATATTTATATATAATTATATATGATTATATATATATATATAAATTAAAAGTAAATGAATCGAGAGTGTTAGTTCGCATTTTGGAATCGTGTCTTTAAATTATTATACCGAAAGATCCGACCATCGGATTTTCCCAAAACTGAAACCGTTAGGTTCGGCTTGGGAAGATCTTTCCAACGATTTGAATTGTGTTAAAATCCAACGGTTAGATTTAGAGAAATGTGTAAAACAAATTTGGGTGAAAACAACGCCAAGGTTTCCTATTGGCATGAAGCATCGTTAAATAAAATTCAATTATTTTTATATAAATAAAAATAGATATTAATCATTATAAATCAATATTAATGATAAGAAATGATTTTAAATTATACATATACGAGAATCATTTGAAAAGTCCGAGTTCAATCTCATTTCAAATGATTATTCATCGATCTAAGTCGAAGAGTTGAAGACGGTGATTGAAGACCGACGATCTCCATGTCGAATGGGTGAGTTACCATTGACGCCCATGATTGGAGTAGCAACCTTGAAGGGGCTACAATGGTGGCCGGCCAGACTACTTGTTGGTTGTTCGGATATGCGAGGTATAAGGTGCCTCCAGTTTCGTACAGACCCAGAACGGACTTGAAAATGGATTGTATGTCTGACGTTGTCTTCCTTTATACGGTATTCATTGATCTCTGCTTAATATATATCTGTTTGGTGTTTAACACCCTTCTCTAAGACGTACGAGCTTAGAGGTTATATATTGGTAGGAATCAATGGTATGGTATGGATTGACAATGTGGCATGCTAAGATGCAAATGACCAAGGCTTTTGTTGAAAAGCAGGCCTTGTGGTTGATGATCAAAGCACGGCCTGTTCAGGCGTAGCTTTGTGTATAACGTAGCTTCGCAAGCCTCACACGCCGGTTAGAGTCCAAAATGGGAGAAGGGAACGCAGGGAGAGCAACACGTTTCTTTCTAGCTAGAAGTGGTGTTTGGGTTTTACACGGCCTGGCATTTTACTTATATGGATGATGGAATGAGGCGCCTCGGATGTTAGGTCCTATAGGACCGGGAAACGTGTGTTCAAGAATAACTAATCCGCAAAATCGTATTTATGAACTGGCCCTGCAGGATCCAAGGGTTACCTGCGGGGAATCCTGAGACATTAGCTAGAGTGTCTCGAATCGGTAAGGAGCTCCTCCCTAGCCTTGACTCATGATGGAAACCCAATTCCCAATATGTCCCTACGGACTTGATTGTATTACTAGTATAGAGGCATAGTATTAGCTATGCTTCCTAGGATTGATACATTTACTTTAAAATGTTTTTGAAACATATATACACTAGCAATAATATCAAATTCATTTTTATCGTACCAAGCATGTTTAATCATCATAAGGTAAACTCTATCCTCTGTTTTGCGTTGCATTGTGTGATGGGACTTGAGTCTTATGATGATTCCATTTTTCTAAAAACCATTGTGTTGTTTAAAGATTTACTTTAATTTATGCACCGGCAATCCATTGGTTTAAAACCCGTTCCACATTAGCGCGTGGTCCTTGGATTTGCCTTATTGCTATTAGTTGTATTAGTTAAGAATTCTCACACCAGTCCCGTGACTGACTCGTAGTTTGTTTCACTTTGCAAACTGGGGTGCCCTCTTTTCCACACGGGAAGTCGAGTAGCTTTTTGCAGATATTTTTCTCTTGAGCAGGATTCTGGATCGAAGCCTAAAACTATGTCCAGAGCATAGAAGTCTTCCGCTGTTTATTGTATTTAATTTACTGTAATTTATCTTCCGCAGTAATTTTATTCGATGTACTCTGATATTCTGTACTCTGATGCAACATTATTATGATGTTTTATAAAAGTCTGTTGTTGTTGTTCTGATGTTGTTGTATTCCCAGAGTTAACGTATTCGGGTTTTGAACGGTCTTAGTCGATTTTGCGATCGATTGGGTCCGGGCAAAACCCGAGCCGTTACAGGATCAGAGGGTTGGTGGGTAGATACAGGTGCTTCTCGCCATGTTTGCTATGATATTGATATGTTTATTACATATACGACTGCTGATGCTCAGAAGGTGATGTTGGGAGATTCTCAAGCCACTAAAGTTGCCGGGGTTGGAAATGTGGAAATCAAGATTATCTCTAGAAAGACAGTGATTTTGAAAGATGTGATGCATACTCCAAAGTTGAGAAAGAATCTGGTTTCTGGCTTTCATCTGAATAAGTCTAGCTTTACTCAAGTTATAGGGGCTGATTTGTATACATTAACTTATAAGGGAACTTTTGTGAGAAAGAGTTATGCTTGTGCGGGTGTGTTTAAGTTGAATGTTAGATCTAATTATGTAACTAGTTCTTCTTATATGTTGTGTGATTTTAATATTTGGCACTGTAGATTATGTCATGTTAACAAATGCATAATTCATAACATGAGCACCTTAGATATGTTTCCTAAAATGTCAGAAACTGGTTTTGATAAATGTCAGAAAATGATGCATTTGATATGTTTAAGCCATTCAAAACTAAAATTGAAAATCAATCAAATAAGAAAATTAAAATACTTCGTAGTGATAGAGGATCAAAATATGAATTTAGTTCGATCCTGGATTTCTATAAACTACCTGGTATTATACATGAAAGAACTGCACCTTGTTTACTTGAAATGAACGGTAAAGCTGAAAGAAAAAAAATGGGACTTTATTGAATTAGTTGTTGCCATTTTATTAAATTCTAGTGCAGCAAAACATTGGTGGGGGGATATGTTATTAACAGTATGTTATGTACTAAATAAAATCCCTAAATCAAAATGTAAAATTTCACCTTTTGAAATTCTGAAAAATTACAAACCCAATGTGTCCTATTTAGAACTTGGGGATGCTTGGCATATGTTCGTATTCCAGACCCTAAGAGAATAAAATTAGCAAGTAGAGTATATGTATGTGTATTTATATGCTACGTAGTTAATAGCAAAGCATTTAAATTTTATAACATATATACACGTAATATAATTGAATCAAATGATGTTGACTTTTATGAAACAAAATTTTAGTTTAAATTAAGAAATAGTGAGATCACATTAAGTAATTTACTATTGTAAGAACAGAACCTAATGAACATTCTGAAAATGAACCTAGAAGAAGTAAAAGAGCGAGAACCACAAAAGATTTTGGTTTGGATTTTTGTGCTTTTACTATAGGGGGGATCCCTTAAACCTCCAAAAGGCTTTATCTTCACTAGACGCTGATTTTTGGCAAGTGGCTATGAATGATGAGATGGATTCTTTGGAATCCAACAAGACTTTCCATTTTGTTGATTTACCACCTGGTTGTGAATTTACAGGCTGTACGTGGGTGTTTAAAAAGAAATTAAAATATGATGGCACTGTCGATAAATATAAAGCCCGTCCATTAGCAAATGTTTTTAAACAAATAGAAAATGTAGATTTCTTCAACACTTTTTCACCTGTAACTAGAATTACATCCATTGGGGTATTAATCTCACTTGCTTCTATTCATAATTTCATAATACCCAAAATGGATGTTAAAACCGCATTTTTAAATGGTGAATTAGACGAAGAAATTTATACGGACCAGCCTGAAGGATTTGTTGTACATGGTCAAGAATATAAAGCATGAAAATTGGATAAATCATTATATTGTTTAAAACAGGCACCTAAACAATGGCATGATTTTTTTAATAAGTTAATCATTTCGTATGTTTCTAAAGTTAATGAAAGCGACAAATGCATTTATTACAGATCTGAGAATGACATTTGTACTATTGTATGTCTTTATGTATATGACCCACTCATTTTTGGGTCAAATATTCTTGCCATAAACAATGTTAAATTTTTGCTAACTGCCAACTTTGATATGAAAGATCTAGGTGAGGTGAGTGTAATCCTTGGTATTAATATTACTTGGTCCAAAAAGGGACTTTCTTTGGATCAACCTCATTATATTGAGAAGATTCTAAAGAAATGCAATTACTTTGACTGTAAACCTGCAGGTACACCATTTGATCCTAGTGTGAAGCTATTTAAAAACACCGTTGAATATGTAAGTCAGACTGACTGTGCAAGCATCATTGGCAGCCTTCGGTACGCCGCTGATTGTACTAGACCTGACATTGCCTATGTCATGGGATTATTATGCAGCTTTACCAATAAACCTAGCATATAGCACTGGCATGTTATTGAGAGGTTCATGAGATACCTAAAACGAACAATGAACCTTAGATTACATTATGAAAAGTTTCTAGCTGTACTTGAAGGATATTCTGATGCGGACTGGGATACTTTATCTGATGATTCAGAAGCGACCAGTGGCTATATATTTAGCATTGTTGGAGGAGTTGCTTCTCTGAAATCTAAAAAATAGACTATATTGGCTCAGTCTACTATGGAGTGTGAGATGATAGCACTAGCTATAGCTAGTGAAGAAGCCGAGTACTTGAGAAATCTACTAGCTGAGATTCACTTATGGGAAAAACTAATACTAGTTGTGTTGATCCATTGCCATAGTACCGCGGCTATCACAAAAGTTCATATCCGTTATTATAACAGTAAAAGACAACAAATACTTCGTAAGCATGATACCTTTAGAGAACTACTCTCTTTAGGTACCTTTAGAGTGGATCACATACGTAGTGATGAAAATTTGGCAGATCTTTTGACGAAATGAATGTCTAGAGAGAAAGTCCTTATACTTCTAAAAGAATGGGGCTATTTCCCTTAGATTGTTGAGTCACACACAATGGTAACCTGACCTAATGAATGGAGAACCCAAGAACTAGGTTTAATGATTAAAAATAAGTTGTGTAGTGATAGCAACTGAACATACTTTTTACTGTATATTAAGAAGCATGTATTCCTGAAGTGTTTAGAGGATGAGTTAATATAGACTATTAATGAGATCTATACTCTATTTGGAGTGGAGTACCTACCTTCAGGACTACTCTTGATAGACTCGCCTATGTGAATGTAGAAATGTGGCCGTTTTTTAATGAAGTTTTAGGCAAAACTTCTAGAGCATTCACTAAACTGGGATAGACGTGCATGGCCATTAATGCACTGGCTTATTTGATTGCACTATAGAAAAGGTTCTGTGTGGTCTGATGTTAGGAATAGAGTTCAAGACCACATGTCACTCTAGTAAAAACCGAATCTTATCCACTATGCAATGGTTCAAGTCAGTATACACCTTTGATTATGCACAATTTATGTTTTTAGAAACTACTCGAAAAATATTTAAAAAAAATCCAGTAGGGAAATGATAGAAACATTTTGTATATGTAGTGAACTTATTTAAAAAATAATTATAGTTACTAAGAATTTATTATTGAGCCATTTTTACAATAGAGCCCTTGAAATTATATGTATATATATAATCCATTACTGTGATTGAGTAATTACACTAGCACAACAGTCATATATTTATGCGGCTTTTTAACGAGCTATTACAGAAATAAATGGTATTAAAATATTTTTATGAATGATAATAAATTAAAACTTATTAGCATTCATCACTTTTGAAACGTATAAAATTTACACATTATAAAATGTAGTTTTTTGCCCGTTTCTTTTATTTATTATGGCATCAATTATGGTCTAACTTTTTGCACACTGACATAGCTATTAACCTTATTAATACAACACGGCCTATAGGTCGAACACCATAGGTAGAACACCCTGGGTCGGACAATGTACGGTCGAGCACAGCAGTTCTGGACAAGCACCACGAGTCGAACACTGTGGCTCGAACATCCTTACCGGTTGGGGTCGGTCTCAATTACATGGATCGATCACTTCATTTCAGTGATGTGGATTGGTCGGGTCCTGCAATATGGATCAGTCAACATGTAACAACCCAGAATTTTGGGGCCAATTTAAAATTTTATTTTAAGTTATTTTAATGAGTTTTGGTTATTTAAAATAATTTATTTTAAAATAATAACAATTAAAAATTTTATTTTATTTTTAGAAATTTTGTTGAAAATGAGTCCAGATTTAAAATTTCTAATTTTAAATAATTATTAAACAATAGAAGAAATTATATATATAATTTTAATAAAAAGTTTTACGGTAAAAATACAATTTTAGAGTTGGTATTTTACAAAATAAAAAAAAGGGCTTAAATTAAAAACTTACATTGTCATTTTGTTGAAATGAAAAGATTTCATTTTCAAGGTAATAAAAGTTTGCTTTTTTGTCATATAAACAAGTTTGCATTTTTGTCATATAGTCGAAATAAAACCATTGTTGTGTCGCATTAATTTACACAATTGAAATATAATGTATCATTTCGTTTACATTATAAAGTTTGCATTGTAATTTTTGTTTACAATAAAGAGAATGAAATGTATCATTTTTATTTACATTAAAATGTTTAAAAGAAAAAGTATTACTTTTGTTGCAAAACAAAATATTCATTTTTGTTAGAATTAGAATGACGCACAAAATATCCATTTTGTTGAATAGTAAATGACACATAGAATTACAACTTTTGTGAATTGAAATGAATTGGGCCTGAATAGGAGAAAGTGGTTTAATAGGTCTTTAATGTGATTAAGGGATTGGAACATTATATATATATATATATGTAAATAAATAAAAAAATGGTCCACCCCTATTTCTCTATTATTATGTTTCCTTTTTATATTCACACATTACATAATTCCGATTTCAAAACGTATGTATCTTAAACCACTCAATTTATTAATTAATGTCATTCATTTCATAATTAATTTTTCTTAATTGATTGCTTACTCAATTTAACTATTATCTCTATTAATTCTTCTCCGTTTGCAACATTCATTCATAAATTGTATCATTCTCCTTCCATTGCTTCCATTATAAATTTACTATTTACACATGTTTGAATGATTCCAAACTCCAAATATATATACCACTAGTTATACATTATATTGTTATAAATATATTAAATTTCTTTCTTATGTTTGTAACATACATTAATTACTAATTAACGTATATTAATTTTTGCTATAACGTACATAAATTAAAATTGTAATATAGATTGATTGTTATCAAATCATTTATTGTTTCTCTCATTATATATGTTTATATACATCAATTTCATGCTTTTGTTTCCAATAAACTTTATTTTCAAGTTTTAAAATTCAAACGTTCATGTATGCACATATACGCGTAAGCTATTAATTTAACTTAATTCCAACTCTTATATATCAACATACAATTATATATGTGAAAATAAATTAATTAAAATAATGAAACATAAATTACTATAACATAAATGCCCCATTCTTTCTCTTCCATTCACATGCAAATATTCCATTTTAGAACATAATCAAAGGGGATTTGAGGGAAGAAATAAAGGGAGAAATAAATTCACCACCTCAGCCATAATACTATAATATTCTAAACTCTCCACTACATATTATCTTTTCCTCTCCACAAATTCTCATTTCTTTTTTTTTTCTCAAAATTTAACAGCAACCTTCTTTCTCTCTCTCCCTCTCTCTCTCTCTCTCTCAAAACTCTGCATGAAATTAAATAATTCATATCTCACAAACCATAAAGAGTTAGGCCATGAGATTTTGTGAGCGCTTAGAGAATGAAGAGTACTACTCGTGCCTAAAATTAGGTGAAGAACTGGAAAGCATGACTGGTGAGAAGTCTTAATTTATTTTTATTATTATTTATTTTAAATAATATGAATAAATCGTAACTGTGTTACCCTCCATTCACTGTATATGCCACGCTTCGTGATTTGATTTGAACTGTGACTTGTGTGTTATGTGGATCTGAAAAATTAACATGTTTGTTAATTAGAATTGGGTTTAACAAAAATGATCAGTTTGTTAATTAGTAAAATGTCTGATCTAAATAATTTAAAATAAATTACTTGTTATCGTGTGTAGTGATTCATACATGTTCGTGATTGGATTCTAAACGTTTGATGTTGTTTGGTGTTCTGTTAATTTGATGGAATATTTATGTTGAATTAAAACTTGACAAATTGAACATGTCATTGTGTTGTGTTATTAGATGCGTTAATAAACAAATTTGTTAAACCAAATCACCTTGTTATGTTATGAGATTTGTTAATTTACAACTATGTTAATTAGAAAAATAGTAGAACAAAAACATTATGTTGTGGTTGTTAGATTTGTTAATCCAGGAATTCACATTTATGTTAAATTAGAATTGTTATATAAAACCATCGTTTTATGTTGAAAGGGAATTATTATATAAAAACATCGTTCTTATGTTGAATGTGAATTTTTATATAAAAACATCGTTTTATGTTGGAATAAGAATTGGCATATAAAAACATCGTTTTATGTTGAAATGAGAATTGTGATATTGAAAATGTCAATATATTAGAAATATGATCACATTAGAAAAGTGTTTACATTAGAAAAATGTTTACATTAGAAATATGATTACATTTTTATGTAATGTTAAAAATAAAAAGATTACATTTTTATGTGATGTTAAAAGAATAAATTATCATCTTTTATTAGAGAATAAATTGTCATCTTTTATTAGGGAATAAGTTGTCATCTTTTGTTAGAAAATAAAAGAACATTTATGTTAGAAATAAAAGAACATTTATGTTAGAATTCAAAATGACATTTATGTTAAGATTCAAAAATGATATTTATGTTAGATAAAAAATGTCCTTATATTGGAAGGGTCATTAGATAAAAATTATCATACTTGTTAAAATAAGAGAGTTGAAAGATAGAAATTTTCATGTAATGATAATTAATTTTTTTTATGTAATTAAAAAAGTAGGATTTGACTTGTAATATAAATTACATTTTTAAAGTGATCAAGGATTAGAATTTGCAGTGTAATTAAAGTTACATTTTTATAATTATAAGACAAGAATTTACCGTTGTAATGAAAATTACATTTTTAATGTAATTAAGAAGAAGAATTTGACATTGTAATCAAAAATTACATTTTTAATGTAATTTAACAATATAGAAATTTTCACCGTAATGTTAATTACATTTTTAATGTAATTAAAGAGTAGGATCTTACATGGTAAATTAAAAGATAAGATTGGACATGTAATGTTAATTACATTGTTTTTATGTATTTAGAAAGGAAATGTAATAACTTACATTTTTCAATGTAAAAGAAAGGAAATGAAATAACTTACATTTTTATTAATATAATTAAAATGAAGAAAATTATATTTTCCTTAATGTAATCAAAAGAAGGAAATATTACATTTTTATAATGTAATAAAAGAAGTTAGAAGAATTACATTCTTTATAATGTGATAAAAGAGAATAAAATAAAGAATACCTTCTTTTTATGTAGAAAAGAATATGTTTTTAATGCAAGTTAGAATATAGAAAAATGATCATATTTACAAAATAAAAATATGCTAACATTAAAAATCACATTTTTTTATGTAAAGTTAGAATATTCCAAAATTAAGATATTTTGAAATGAGAAACATTTTAAAATAATATTTTTAGTAGAATAATTATAATGATTAATTAAAATTGTACTTGGACACGAGGTTAGGTCACATTTGTGGTGGAAGTCTGCCCGGACCCGACCGGCATATCCAGCAGCCACAAATGTTGGGCCTAATGTGATAGGTTTAAGTGCGCAAATACAAATTGGGCCAAGACACGAGGTTAAGCCCAACTTGTGTGATAAGTCAGCCCAGAACCGACCAGCCTATCCAGCATCCACAAGTTGCAGGCCTAATGTGAGAGGTCTGACCCATATTAAAATATAAATGGTTAAATAGAAAATGGACATTATTTACACCGTCAATGGTTAAATAGAAATTGACATTATTTTCACACCTTTATGTGTTAATAATAAAATGAATATTTTCACCTCCAAGTTTATTATTAAAGAAAGTTACATTTTAATGTAATATGATAAGAATTAGAAAAGTTTTACATTTTTCGTAATGTAAATAAGAATCAGAAGAAAATTACTTTTTTTATGTAATTAAGTTTGAGAACATAAAAATTACATTTTTGTGTAATTAAGTCAATTTGCATGTGAATTAGATTGAAAGTGGAAATTTTACATTTATCATGTAAATTAAGATAAAGGAGAAAAATTACATCTTATGTAATCAAGTTAAAGTAGAAAGAAGTTTACATTCTTAATGTAATTAGTTTATAGAAATAATTTACATTTTTAATGTAAATTAGATTAAGAAAAAGAAAAGTTTACATTTTTAATATGAATAAGAATTAAGATTTAAGTGAAAATTTACATTTTCATGTAATTAAGATTTAATCATAAAATCACATTTCCATGTAAAAAAGAATTAGGGAAGAAAATTTCCTTTTTCATGTAATTAGTTTTAATGTAAGTGAAATTTACATTCTTTATGTAAGTAGATTTTCAGTGAAAATTATAACGGTGGAAATTTAATCTTAAATGAATTAGATTTCATTAAAAGATTAACAAAGTTATTATTTTTGCAGAATTGAAGTTGACACCAAAATATGTTGCATTTTTGTTAGAATTGAAATGACACAAAAATACTCATTTTTGTTAAAATTATAAATGACGTACAAAAATATTCATGTTTGTTGAAATGAAACACAAAAAAACCATTTTTGTTGAAATTGGAATGATACATGAAATATACAATTTTTGTGTAAATTGAAAGCTGAAAACAAAATATACATTTTGTGTATAGGATATGCATGGAAATTTAAAATGAAAAAAACACATTGTTGTGGGTGATGATATACATCAATATTGGATATAAATAAGAATATTTGTTGTTAGCAGGATATAGTGTAATAAAATACATTATAAACATATCGATATGAAATTGTTTTCAAATATATATATATATGCGAGAATTATTTGGAAAGTCTGAGTTTACCCTCATTCCAAATAATGATACGACGTTCGAAGAATTGAAGACCGACGATCTTCACATCGAATGGGTAACTAGTGTTGAGGCCTTGGATTGATTTGCTCCCAAGACGGGGCTAAGATGGTAGTTATCTGGTATTGATTTGTACGGGTTTGGCTTTCGCTCAGACCCAAAGCATAAGCTTATAAATGGATTGTCTGTCGGACATCGTACTCCGTTGAATATCATGTTATTGATTTTCTGTTTAATATATAAATGTTAGTGGTGGAGAATCTATTCTTTGCTTAACACCCATTTATATATTGATGGATGACCAATGTTACGGTATGGATTGACAATGTGGCACGCTAAGATGAAGATGATCAAGGCTTTATTGAAAAGCAGGCCTTGTGGTTATAACGTTACTTCGCGAGCCTCACAACCCGGTTGAGTCTAAAACGGGAGAAGGGAACGCAGGGAGAGCAGTACGTTTCTTTCTAGCTAGAAGTTGTGTTGGTGCTTAAACTGGTTTATATTTACTTATGTGGATGATGGAATGTGGCTCGCCTCGGATAGGTCCTATAGGATCGGGAAACGTGTGTTCAGGAATTGCCAATCCTCAAAGCTGTATGTGAGGACCGGCCCTGCAGCTTTCCTAGGGTTCACTACGGGGGATCCTGGGGCATTAGCTAGAGTGTCTCGAATCGGTAAGGAGCTGCTCCCTAGCCTTGACTCGTGATGGAAACCCAATTTCCAATACGATCTCATGCGGTTTTGATTGTACTACTAGTGTGGAGGCATAGTAGTATGGGATACTATTCTTCTTAGGATTGACACAATATGATTGAACTATTTTTGAAAACTTATATCACTAATAATAATATCAAATTCGTTTTTATCGTACCAAGCATGTTAATCACCGTAAGGTAAAACTCTATCCTCTGGTGTGCGTTGCATTGTGTAATGGGACCTGAGTCTTATGGTGATTCCATTTTTCCAAAAGCATTTCGTTGTTTAACGATTTACTTTAAGTTATGCACGGCAATCCATTGGAGTAAACCCGTTCCGCGTTAGCGGCGTGGTCCTTGGATTTGTTTTATTACTATTAGTTAAATTAGTTAAGAATTCTCACATCGGTCTCATGACTGACCCGTCGTTTGTTTCCACCTTTGCAAACTCGGGTGCCCTCTTTTCCGCATGGGAAGTCGAGTAGTTTGTCTATAGGTCCTTATCTCGAGCAGGATTCTGGATTGAAGCTTAAAGCTGTGTCCAGAGCATAGTTCTCTTCCGCTGCCTTAGTCATTTTATTTCCGCTGCACTGTATTGTATTAAAATATTGTAATTTATCTTCCGCTGTATTTTATTCGATGTACTCTGATATTCTGTACTCTGATGTTACGTTATTATGATGTAATAAAAGTCTGCTGTTATTGTTCTGATGTTGTTGTATTCCCAAAGTTAACGTATTTGGGTTTTGAAGGGTCTTGGTCGATTTTGCGATCGATCGGGTCGGGCGGAACCCGGGCCGTTACAGTTGGTATCAGAGCTTTGGTTAGCTCAAATCTTTGGGATACAACTCATTAGAACGGAACAAAAGACTCATCAGAGATTGGATTAGTAATATCCAATAAGAATACTCATTAGAGATAGGATCAGCAGTATCCTAGAATGAGAAAACTCATTAGAGATGGGGTTAGTAATGCCTTAGAATGAGTTGAGAGTGACAAGCTTATAATATACGTATTTGTAATTATAATCTATTTTAGAAAATATGATTTTTGAATAAATAAAAGTTATAAATATTTTAAAGCTAATCAACTAATTGATTGATGGTTGTGTAGTGTAATTATTAGTTTAACTATAAAATTATTTAAACCAATGAATGAATGATAAAGAATGAAAAATTGAGTAGGATAATTAAACACTTTTGGGCTTCGTTCCTTTTCGAGGACGAAAAGTTTTTAAGTGGGGGAGACTGTAACAACCTTGAATTTTGGGGACAATTTAAAATTTTATTTTAAGTTATTTTAATGAGTTTTTGTTATTTAAAATAATTTATTTTAAAATAATAACAATTAAATTTTTTATTTTATTTTAGAAATTTTGTTGAAAATGAGTCCATATTTAAAATTTCTAATTTTAAATAATTATTAAACAATAGAAGAAAATATATATAATTTGAATAAAAAGTTTTACAATAAAAATATAATTTTAGAGTTGGTATTTTACAAAATAAAAAAAGGGGCCTAAATTAAAAAGTTACATTGTCATTTTATTGAAATGAAAAGATTTCATTTTCAAGGTAATAAAAGTTTGTATTTTTGTCATATAAACAAGTTTGCATTTTTGTCATATAGGCAAAATAAAACCATTGTTGTGTCGCATTAATTTACACAATTGAAATATAATGTGTCATTTCGTTTACATTATAAAGTTTGCATTGTAATTTTTGTTTACAATAAAGAGAATGAAATGTATCATTTTTATTTACATTAAAATGTTTAAAAGAAAAAGTATTATTTTTGTAGCAAAACAAAATATTCATTTTTGTTAGAATTAGAATGACGCACAAAATATCCATTTTGTTGAATAGTAAATGACACATAGAATTACAACTTTTGTGAATTGAAATGAATTGGGCCTGAATAGAAGAAAGTGGTTTAATTGGTCTTTAATGTGATTAAGGGATTGGAACATTTTATATATATATATATATAAGTAAATAAAAAATGGTCCATCCCTATTTCTCCATTATTATGTTTCCTTTTTATATTCACACATTACATAATTCCAATTTCAAAACGTATGTATCTTAAACCACTCAATTTATTAATTAATGTCATTCATTTCATAATTAATTTTTCTTAATTGATTGCTTACTCAATTTAACTATTATCTCTATTAATTCTTCTCCGTTTGTAATGTTCATTTATAAATTGTATCATTCTCCTTCCATTGCTTCCATTATAAATTTACTATTTACACATGTTTGAGTTATTCCAAACTCCAAATATATATACCACTAGTTATACATTATATTGTTAAAAATATATTAAATTTCTTTCTTATGTTTGTAACATACATTAATTACTAATTAATGTATATTAATTTTTGCTGTAACGTACATAAATTAAAATTGTAATATAGATTGATTGTTATCAAATCATTTATTGTTTCTCTCCTTATATATGTTTATATACATCAATTTCATGCTTTTGTTTCCAATAAACTTTATTTTCAAGTTATAAAATTAAAACGTTCATGTATGCACATATACGCATAAGCTATTAATTTAACTAAATTCCAACTCTTATATATCAACATACAGATATTTTTGTGAAAATAAATTAATTAAAATAATGAAACATAAAATACTATGACATAAATGCCCCAATCTCTCTCTTCCTTTCACATGCAAATATTCCATTTTAGAACATAATCAAAGGGGATTTGAGGGAAGAAATAAAGGGAGAAATAAATTCGTCACCTCAGCCATAATATTATAATATTCTAAACTCTCCACTACATATTATCTTTTCCTCTCCACAAATTCTCATTTCTTTTTTTTTCTTCTCAAAATTTAACAGCAGCCTTCTTTCTCTCTCTCCCTCTCCCTCTCTCAAAACTCTGAATGAAATTAAAAAATTCATATCTCCCAAACCATAAGGAGTTAGGCCATGAGATTTTGTGAGCGCTTAGAGAATGAAGGGTGCTACTCGCGCCTAAAATTAGGTGAAGAATTGGAAAGCATGACTGGTGAGAAGTCTTAATTTATTTTTATTATTATTTATTTTAAATAATATGAATAAATCGTAACTGTGTTATCCTCCATTCACTGTATATGCCATGCTTCATGATTTGATTTGAACTGTGACTTGTGTGTTATGTGGAATTGGGTTTAACAAAAATGATCAGTTTGTTAATTAATGAGATTTCTGATCTAAATAATTTAAAATAAATTACTTGTTATCGTGTGTAGTGATTCATACATGTTCGTGATTGGATTCTAAACGTTTGATGCTGTTTGGTGTTCTGTTAATTTGATGGAATATTTATGTTGAATTAAAAATTGACAAATTGAACATGTCATCATGTTGTGTTATTAGATGCGTTAATAAACAAATTTGTTAAACCAAATCACCTTGTTCTGTTATGAGATTTGTTAATTTACAACTATGTTAAATAGAAAAATAGTTGAACAAAATCATTATGTTGTGGTTGTTAGATTTGTTAATCCAAGAATTCACATTTATGTTAAATTAGAATTGTTATATAAAACCATCATTTTATGTTGAAAGGGAATTATCATATAAAAACATCGTTTTTATGTTGAATGTGAATTGTTATGTAAAAACATCGTTTTATGTTGGAATAAGAATTGGCATATAAAAACATCGTTTTATGTTGAAATGAAAATTGCTATATTGAAAATGTCAATATATTAGAAATATGATCACATTAGAAAAGTGTTTACATTAGAAAAATGTTTACATTAGAAATATGATTACATTTTAATGTAATGTTAAAAATAAAAGGATTACATTTTTATGTGATGTTAAAAGAATAAATTGTCATCTTTTATTAGAGAATAAATTGTCATCTTTTATTAGGGAATAAGTTGTCATCTTTTGTTAGAAAATAAAAGAACATTTATGTTAGAAATAAAAGAACATTTATGTTAGAAATAAAAGAACATTTATGTTAGAATTCAAAATGACATTTATGTTAAGATTCAAAAATGACATTTGTGTTAGATAAAAAAATGTCCTTATATTAGAAGGGTCATTAGATTAAAATTATTATACTTGTTAAAATAAGAGAGTTGAAAGATAGAAATTTTCATGTAATGATAATTACATTTTTTTATGTAATTAAAAAAGTAGGATTTGACTTGTAATATAAATTACATTTTTAAAGTGATCAAGGAGTAGAATTTCCAATGCAATTAAAGTTACATTTTTATAATTATAAGATAAGAATTTACCGTCGTAATGAAAATTAAATTTTTAATGTAATTAAGAAGAAGAATTTGACATTGTAATCAAAAATTACATTTTTAATGTAATTTCACAATATAGAAATTTTCACCGTAATGTTAATCACATTTTTAATGTAATTAAAGAGTAGGATCTTACATGGTAAATTAAAAGATATGACTGGACATGTAATGTTAATTACATTTTTTTTATGTAATTAGAAAGGAAATGTAATAACTTACATTTTTCAATGTAAAAGAAAGGAAATGAAATAACTTACATTTTTATTAATATAATTAAAAAGAAGAAAATTAAAATTTTCTTAATGTAATCAAAAGAAGGAAATATTACATTTTTTTAATGTAATAAAAGAAGTTAGAAGAATTACATTCTTTATAATATGATAAAAGAGAATAAAATAAAGAATACCTTCTTTTTATAGAGAAAAGAATATGTTTTTAATGCAAATTAGAATGTAGAAAAATGATCATATTTATAAAATAAAAATATGCTAACATTAAAAATCTCATTTTTTTTAATGTAAATTTATAATATTCTAAAATTAAGATATTTTGAAATGAGAAACATTTTAAAATAATATTTTTAGTAGAACAATTATAATGATTAATTAAAATTGTACTTGGACACGAGGTTAGGTCACATTTGTGGTGGAAGTCTGCCCGGACCCGACCGACATATCCAACAGCTACAAATAATGTAAGAGGCCCAAGTGCGCAAATACAAATTGGGCCAAGACACGAGGTTAAGCCCAACTTGTGGGATAAGTCTGCCCGGAACCGACCGGCCTATCCAGCATCCACAAGTTGCAGGCATAATGTGAGAGGTCTGACCCATATTAAAATATAAATTGTTAAATGGAAAATGGACATTATTTACACCGTCAATGGTTAAATAGAAATTGACATTATTTTCACACCGTTATGTTTTTAATAATAAAATGAATATTTTCACCTCCAAGTTTATTATAAAAGAAAGTTACATTTTCAATGCAATAAGATACGGATTAGAAAAGTTTTACATTTTTCTTAATGTAAATAAGAATATGAAGAAAATTACTTTTTTTTATGTAATTAAGTTTGAGAACATAAAAATTACATTTTTGTGTAATTAAGTCAATTTGCATGTGAATTAGATTGAAAGTGGAAATTTTACATTTATCATGTAAATTAAGATAAAGGAGAAAAATTACATCTTATGTAATCAAGTTAAAGTAGAAAGAAGTTTACATTCTTAATGTAATTAGATTATAGAAATAATTTACATTTTTAATCTAAATTAGATTAAGAAAAAGAAAAGTTTACATTTTTAATATGAATAAGAATTTAGATTTAAGTGAAAATTTACATTTTCATGTAATTAAGATTTAGGGATAAAATCACATTTCCACGTAAAAAAGAATTAGGGAAGAAAATTTCCTTTTTCATGTAAATAGATTTAATGTAAGTGAAATTTACATTCTTTATGTAAATAGATTTTCAGTGAAATTATAACGATGGAAATTTAATCTTAAATGAATTAGATTTCATTGAAAGATTAACAAAGTTATTATTTTTGCAGAATTGAAGTTGACACCAAAATATATTGCATTTTTGTTAGAATTGAAATGACAAAAAAATACTCATTTTTGTTAAAATTATAAACGACGTACCAAAATATACATGTTTGTTGAAATGAAACACAAAAACACCCATTTTTGTTGAAATTGGAATGATACACGAAATATACAATTTTTGTGTAAATTAAAATCTGAAAACAAAATATACGTTTTGTGTATAGAATATGTATGGAAATTTAAAATGAAAAAACACATTGTTGTGTGTGATGATATACATCAATATTGGATATAAATAAGAATATTTGTTGTTAGCAGGATATAGTGTAATAAAATACATTATAAACATATCAATATGAAATTGTTTTCAAATATATATGCGAGAATTATTTGGAAAGTCTGAGTTTACCCTCATTCCAAATAATGATACGACGTTCGAAGAGTTGAAGACGGCGATTGAAGATCGACGATCTTCACATCGAATGGGTAACTAGTGTTGAGGCCTTGGATTGATTTGCTCCCAAGACGGGGCTAAGATGGTAGTTATCCGGACGTAGTATTGATTTGTACGGATTTGGCTTTCGCTAAGACCCAGAGCATAAGCTTATAAACGGATTCTTTGCTTAACACCCGTTTATATATTGATGGATGACCAATGGTACGGTATGGATTGACAATGTGGCACGCTAAGATGAAGATGATCAAGGCTTTGTTAAAAAGCAGGCCTTGTGGTTATAACGTTACTTCGCGTGCCTCACAACCCGGTTGAGTCTAAAACGGGAGAAGGGAACGCAGGGAGAGCAGCACGTTTCTTTCTAGCTAGAAGTTGTGTCGGTGCTTAAACTGGCTGATATTTACTTATGTGGATGATGGAATGTGGCGCGCCTCGGATAGGTCCTATAGGATCGGGAAACGTCTATTCAGGAATTGCCAATCCTCAAAGCTGTATGTGAGGACCGGCCCTGCAGCTTTCCAAGGGTTCACTGCGGGGGATCCTGGGGCATTAGCTAGAGTGTCTCGAATCGGTAAGGAGCTCCTCCCTAACCTTGACTAATGATGGAAACCCAATTTCCAATACGATCTCATGTGGTTTTGATTGTATTACTAGTATGGAGGCATAGTAGTATAGGATACTATTCTTCCTAGGATTGATACATTATGATTGAACTGTTTTTGAAAACTTATATCACCAATAATAATATCAAATTCTTTTTTATCGTACCAAGCATGTTTAATCACCATAAGGTAAAACTCTATCCTCTGGTGTGCGTTGCATTGTGTAATGGGACCTGAGTCTTATGGTGATTCCATTTTTCAAAAGCATTGCATTGTTTAACAATTTACTTTAAGTTATGCACGGCAATCCATTGGAGTAAACCCGTTCCGCGTTAGCGGCCTGGTCCTTGGATTTGCTTTATTACTATTAGTTAAATTAGTTAAGAATTCTCACACTAGTCCCATAACTGACCCGTTGTTTGTTTCCACCTTTGCAAACTCGGGTGCCCTCTTTTCCACATAAGCAGTCGAGTAGTTTGTCTACAGGTCCTTATCTCGAGCAGGATTCTAGATTGAAGCTTAAAGCTGTTTCCAGAGCATAGTTGTCTTCCGCTGCCTTAGTCATTTTATTTCCACTGCACTGTATTGTATTAAAATATTGTAGTTTATTTTCCGTTGTATTTTATTTGATGTACTCTGATATTCTGTACTCTGATGTTACGTATTATGATGTAATAAAAGTCTGCTGTTATTGTTCTGATGTTGTTGTATTCCCAAAGTTAACGTATTCGGGTTTTGAACGGTCTTGGTCGATTTTGCGATCGATCGGGTCGGGCGGAACCCGGGCCGTTACACAACACATGTTAATTGCATGGATTGTTTTAACGTCGCGGATGTGGTCTATATACATGAACTATGACATATAAACTCATGTGAAACGAGGAGTGTGAAGACTGCATAAATCATTTGTAATAACAGGACATTATTACTATGCAGGGACACGTTAACAAGTATACAAAATATGAATTGACCTTGCTGAGTAAGGCGTGCATCCCGTATAAAGCTCGCGTCGTCAAATGATGGGGAGTGCCCCTTTCATATACTAACTGGAATAGCCACTACAACAAAAATACCCTATTACAACATCCATTTTACAACGGGCACAACCTGCCCGTTGTAATAGAATGTTGTTACAATACTCACTTTTTGAACCGTTGTAATAGATGCCTGTGCAACACCCTTTTACAACGGGCAAAGACTGCCAATTGTAATAGAATGCTATTACAACGGTCATTTCATGACAGTTGTAATAGATATCCTTTATAATGCTCTTTTTACAACGGGTAAAACCTACACGTTGTAATAGATTGCTATTACAACGGTTATTTCAGGCCCATTGTAATAGATGTTTTATAAAATTAGTATTGTTTATGTTTTACTATTTAATAATTAATCATTAATCATATAATGTTAATTATTAACTATAATATTATATAACTAATTACTAATCATTAATAATATTATATTATTTATTAATATTTAATAATTAATCATTAATAATATTATATTTAATAATTAATCATTAATAATATTAAATTTAATAATTAATCACAAATAATAATGATTAATAATATTATATTATTTATAGCACCATCGTAAAAGTAATAATATCCACAGTGTCTACCCAAATAGGTGTAAAAAGAAGTTTTAAATAATGACGTTTTCTTTATATTATTGTATACATATTAGATTTTATTCAATGATGTTATATAACTTATATTATTGCCTTTAACTATAATATTACATTAATAATTACTAATCATTAATAAAACTGTACTATTTAATAATTAATCATTAATAATATTATATTAATCTTTTAAAACTTGTAATAATTAATGATAAATAATCACTAACTACTAGTTATTATATATTATCAGTATTTCAACGGGCTTAACTTTACTTTTCAGTTACTAGTAAGTAAAATCGATTAATTAATGTCAAATATATAATAATTCATAATTATAACGCCCACGTAATAGATGCCAATTTAAAATGGGCTAAAAATGCTCGTTGTAATAGGTGCTAAAATATCTATTACCAATTTTCGACAATTAATAATTACAATACTTTCTTGAGACTAATATTTCGAATGAGACAAAAATATGACAACAGAGACAATATCGACTGACGACTAACACAAATACGAATTTTTATTAAATAACCACTATATCTCGCTTTCAATTTGAACTTTAATTAAAAAACAAACGAATATGACGATTGAGACAAAAATATGTTTGTTCGTTACAAATAGTCATCATCAGTGGAACTATACAACACTTCATAATGTAGAGCATTTCGATATAATCACAATATAAGAAGTAACGTGTCATATGGACCTCATTAGCGTAAGCAATTAAATATAAAAATTACAAAAAAAAATCTAAATTTAACTAATTTTAAAAATAATTTATAAAATGAACGCATCTGACGTATTGTACGATTTATACATGAATGAATTCAATTAAGAATCTTACCATACAAATAATACGTATGAATATTGGAAAAAATCTGATATAATAAATCGCAAATACTAGACTTATTAATTAATTTTACCAAAATATAAAATACCTTTCGTTCATGTATTAAGTTCAGTAGAAACCTTCGCGAGATATGTTTTTGCGGCATTCTAAAATTTAACCTACTCTAATTTTCGTTGCCTGCCCTTTTTTTTAATTGTAACCCTAAATCGCGAATCATCTCGAAACCCAAAATCAAAGACATCGTTCAAATTCATTTTAATGGCAGCTACAGGCTGGATGTTTGGTTTTCAACTAATGGGGACTAGGGTTTCCCTTTTCTTCACTGTAGCACTCCACGTTCCTCTTCTTAGTTCCACTATCGCTCTTCTTCTCCCCTCCCCGATCTTCCAAGCTTTTCCCTAGTTGTTCGTTTGAGTTCGCCGCACTCCAATTGGCTCCTTTCTCTAATTCGCTTCTATCCTTTCACGTCTCCACTCGACTACCAACTCCTCCTGTCAACCCTTCTTGCCTATTTTGTGGTGTCCCTGGGTTCCTCCGGCACTTGCCTCATGAATATTTTGTAAAACTACTTCGCAACTTTTCCAATCTCACTTCTATGCCCTTTGCTTTCATCTGTCGCGAAACAGCGCTGCTCGGTGAGTTTATCTTCATGTTATTTCGATCTGAGAAACACTGATAGGCTGACCTTAGAGTTTGGATCGCCTTGGCGACGAGCTGGTGTCTTTCTTTCTTCGAGTACAGTGCTGGTTCTTAATTAGGTTGGATGGTTTGACTTTTGTCATTGTGCTGGCTTTTGCCGTTGTTGTCGCTCTTGACTTGTTCGACTTGAGTTGGTGTCTTGTTGGGTTGCGCTATTGTTTGGCTTTCGTTTGTGGCAGTGTTGTTTCTTAGATCTGGGATATTTGATTTTAGGCAGTGTGAGGAATTCTCTGCTTGGTTAGGGGTGTTGTGCTTCAGCGTGAAAATTCTCGGTGCTTGGTTGCTTTGCTTGCCTGCGAACTTTAAGTCATTTAGTTTGGTAGTGGTGATAGTTTTCAGATTATCTAATAGGAGTTGGAGGTGAGTAAAGGAGGATAATTGTGTTGTATTCCTTCTGTTGTCAGTTAATCTTGTTTCCAGCAGTGCTTGGAGATTGTTTGCTTACAAGTTAGTAACAGGTACTGTTTTTTTTTACAATCTTGGCTTGTGATTTTCTTTCTTAGGCTTCTTGGTATTGTGAGAGTCTTGTAATTGGAATTTGTAAACACGTTGTGTTATGTGACTGCCTCGGCAGCTAAGTGTCGAGAGTGTGTCTTTTCTGCAGCCTAGCTATTTACTAACCCTGGTTAGTGTTTTCTTCGGCTAAAAAAAATATGATAAGACCAAGTTAATTTGAAATGTAAGCCATTATATTTTAACTGGGTAGCATGATGTTTATGCTGAAAATAGAATTCTGTTTTTCCAATGGATCTAGTAAAATGAAACATGGCTTGTGGTCTAATTGCTAGCTACATGTTAAATACAATAAGAAATTCCATTTATCTACTGTCTTGAACTAGAGATACTAAGGTTACAATCTTGGGGTGCTTAGTTATAAATTTCTAAATGGACCTGAGGTTTTAACAAATTTAAGGAGTGGTAAGAATGAACCTTAAAACTTTTGTTCATGTCGATTGGGTTTACTTTCCTGTTGTAGTATGGTTATGGTTCATTTTTGTTACAGAGTCTCTGCATGATCTTGAATAAGATAAAGTTTGTTCCCATTTTCTTTGTGCACATTTCTGTTGATTGTCCACTTCTAGCTTGAGATTCATTGGTATAAATTAGAATTCATATGTTACATGTGTAACAACCCGAATTTTTACAACACGAATCAAGACAGAATTAAATTATAAATTCTGAATCAAGTGAATCGGGCTATGCCATTGCGTTCGTCTCGGAAAAATACGCGAAATAGAGTCCGAGTTTTCGAGAATCGGAGTCCGTATGACCCGTAAAAGGCCCAAAGAAGGTTTCTGGGAATTTGAATTTCGGAAACAGTTTTGGGAATCAGATCTGGGGGCTAGGCGGGAAGTTTCCCGCCTAGGCCATGTCGACAGGGCTGTCGACAGGCCTGTCGACTTGGGCCCAAACCAAGTCGATAGCCCTGTCGACTTGCCTGTCGACAGGGGGTGGCCGGGGCAAATAGCCTGGCGCACCTGTTTGTCTCACCTGGTCTTGTTCTTGGGCTGGATCTGGAAGCTTCCGAGATCTGATGGTCCTAATCTATCCTAGGGTTAATCTAAGGGCCTAAAACTATCCTAATCTCTATAAAAAGACCCTAAACCTAACCTAAATCCCTAAAAATCAAACCTAGCAACTAAGTGCTGCCAAAATTAATTTTGATCATGGCCTCCATCTCCAATCCCTAGAGCATATGCACTCAAATCAAGTTCAAATCAAAAGGTGCAAGCTTGCTACACCAAATGAAGGCCAAATCAACGTTGCTATGCGAGTTCCATGACGATTCTTCAACAAAGGAGGCACCTTTCTTAGCCAAGATGATTTATGCTTCTTTCCCTAGGCCTAACTATGTAAGTTCTAGCTACTTTTGGATCAAAACGGTATTTTAATGTTGACATGGGATAAAATGAGATAAAACATAAGTATGCATGTATGTGAACCTAACTTTGTCCCTTTTCTATGATCTATGACCTTAGACTAAGATGTAGCAACTTAATCATGTCACTCATGTTATGTTTAGTCTAGTTTATCTTGCAAGTTTGGATCTTTGTCTATGGAAGATTTGCATGAACCTTTGGGAACCATTTGACTTGTGAAACATAGGCAAATACTTGACCTTGGGGCTTATGCATGCATATGAACACAAACCCCTTATGTTTCATGCATGTTTGTGGCAAAACCTCCTTATGATAATATGCAAGTTTGTGGCCAAATCCTATATGATAGTATGCATGCTTGTGGTCAATCCCTATATGACTCTATCATGCATGTTTTAAGGCCAAACCCCCTTATGACGCCATGCATGTTTGGAGCCAATCCCTTTTGTGGCATCGTGCATGTTTTGGGGTCTACATGTAGCCATAGTATACCTACTATGTTGACTCGCTTTGCTTGCGTTGGGAAAACACGATTTTGGGTAGTTAGATAAACATGAACATGTCGCGAAACCTTAACTTGATTATGACATGTGTTTATACTTGAAAATATGACTTGAAAGATAACATGGAAGTTGGCATGTAAGTATGCATAAAAACATGAGCTTGGGAATTTACCTATTAAGTTAGGTCTACCCTTTGGGAATTTACCTATTAAGTTAGGTCTACCCAAATGCTTGAAAAACTTGTAACATGTTTTGGAAACATGACGAACTTAGATAATATAAGTGTGGCCAACTCGAGGTTGGGTTGAGTTTGCAACGTAAAACTACCCGGAACCGACCGGCCTAACTAGTAGTTGCAAACAATAGGACCCAATGTGAGAAGTTGGTCATGTCGCGCTTAAGACCCGAGGTTAGACTAGGTTGTGGTGTAAATCTACCCGGACCCACCCGGCTTAACTAGTAACCACAACAAGGTCTAATGTGAGAGGTTAAGAGTGCATTAATTAAATTAATGCCACATGATAAGGTTAAGTAAATTTGACTAATGACACTTAACCGATATGACACGAATGGGTAGGTTAAGTGGGACCGGACTTGATTTCTTAATGACACTTAACCAATTTAGACTTGGTAATTAGATGAGGTTAAGTAATTAAGACTTAACTAACCTAACCACGGTAATTAGATGGGGTTAAGCAATCCACACTTAACTAATCTAAACACGGTAATTCGATGGGGTTAAGTTAAATACTTAACCAATTTAAACTTGGTAATTAGATGAGGTTAAGTAACCAATACTTAACCAACTTAATGTGATAATTTAATGGGGTTAAGCAACTTATACTTAACCAATTATACATGATGAGTTGATGTGGTTAATTGACCTAAACTTAACCAATCTAA
This sequence comes from Allium sativum, assembly GCA_030737875.1. NCBI lineage: Eukaryota > Viridiplantae > Streptophyta > Magnoliopsida > Asparagales > Amaryllidaceae > Allium > Allium sativum. Next base: position 748,755,623 of record CM060921.1, read on the forward strand.
CTCGTTAATTTGATGTGGTTAAGTGACCTAAACTTAACCAATCTAACTCGTTAATTGGATGTGGTTAAGTGACCTATACTTAGCCAATCTAACTCGTGAATTTATGGAGGTTAAGTTAACCGATACTTAACCAATATAACGTGAAAACATGATAAGGCTAAGTCACGAATCACTTGAATACGCTTGACCGATTTGACTCGGTAATTTGACAAGGTCAAGTTAATTTATATAATTAACCAATCTAAAATGATAATTAGACGAGGTTAAGTTATGGATTGCTTAATATACTTAGCCAATTGGACACATGGTTTGTAGGATTAAGGCTTGGACTTGGATACTTAGCCAATTTTGACATGGTTTGTAGACGGGCTAAGTTATGAACTTAAGTGACACTTAACCCATTAGATAAACCCTAATTCGGAGGATTAGGTAAATAACCATAGTTAACGAGGATTATGGAAATAAGGCTAAGTGGTAAACCTTAGTTAAGGGAAACTAAGTAATAATTCTTAGTCAAGGAAATTTGGACCATTTCTTAGATAGATTAGTAACCCGATACGTTAGGTCAACGTTTAAGTATGCGTGTAGGAGCAGGCTATCTGATTTAGATAAAGGCTCCAACGAACTGGGTAACGAAGCAACGGCTTCGGGGAACGTGAGGATATTCTTGGGATCCCTCTGTGAGCTGCCAGGTCATTATACTAGGCTCACGAGAGGTTGAGGTCTGCGGTAGAAGAACCAAGAGTATGCCTTGGTTGCTATGCGAGCGACCTAAAGACTGGGGTGGATAGCAGTGAGTCGACGAATACATAAGGTGCCCGAGATAGCAAGTTCGTCGATCATCTACCATCTTGAGTCAAGCGTGTACGTACGGAAAAGCAGGGAACACCCAACAGACCATAATTTGCTATCTAATTATGGGTGAGGTAGGCCGTAGGATGTGGGCTGGCCGGAGTGTAGTTCTCATGCAAGATTGTCTCTTGTGTTGCCTTTCACTAGTTGAGGGAGGGGTCTCGTGGGACCATAGCCACGTGTAGAAAAGCAGACCTTAGTATCTACATCGGCAGATAAATCTAAAGCTCCCGACCGAGTCCTGTATTTCTTGTTTTGCCCTGTGACAGGACTCGGATGGCACGATGTGATACATGTGCATACAGTCATGGAAAAATGATTCACGATGAATGCGTGGGAAAAAGGGCGCGGTTGGGGGTTAGCGTAATCCCTAGTGGCCTAGGTGGTTTAACCCAAACCGAAATACGAAAGCGTACAATAGGTAAGCGTAATCCCTAGTGGTGCTAGGTGGCGTAAGTCCTAGTAGTTCAAACGATGATTCATATGGAGGAGCCTAGCTAGAACAAGGGTGACAGTCCAAACGATTTCAAGGATAATACGACATGAGGAAGCCCGTACGAGGTACGGCAAAGGACTGAACTTATATACATGGAAAGAAACATATGATTTGAGTAACCTATATATGCGATATTAAGTTGACATGGACCATTACACGACTTTGAGCACGGGACATTCATGGTTAACACATAACGCGGGTAGGGATACTAGTACGAGAGGTGTAGAGAAAATATACATGTTAGAACTAGGAAGAATATACATAATAGATACCGTGGGATGTTAGACGGGGTAGATACCTTGGGATAATGTACTCGATAGAAATCTGACGATGTGATACCTTGACTTATCATAACACCGTAGTTTATCATGATACCTTAGTTTACCTTGCCACAGTAGTTCAACCGGCTACCCTGGTTTATCTATCTTGTAGTTATCCTTATGTTTACTTTCAGTTTATGCATGTCATGTTACCTTTACCTGTTTTTATACTGGAAGTAGATAGGACTTACTCAGTCTTTTTGACTGACCCGTTTTGTTTCGCCTCTTTTCTTCCGTCCCCCCCCCCCCAGGTTTCAGGGAGGAAACAAGGCTGTTTAGTTCGGACTTCTTCTGCTTGAAGGTCATCATGGATGGCTTGGACTTCTCTTGGCTATGGCTACTTTACTATTTTTACTTGGGGAATAATTTATTAAAAAGTCTTTATGCTTCTTTAATATTGCAAGACAGGTTTTGATGTACTCTGATGAAAAAGGCTTAGACCTTAGTTATTGAATTTATGAAAGTTTGATTTTACTTCCGCTATTTATATACATTCTGTCTTGTGATATTTCTGTGCATGTTTACCAATAATGCCCCTCTAAAGCTAGTGCATTCCTTTGCGAGTGACCCTAGCGGAGGCGGGGTGTTACATTTGGTATCAGAGCAGAAGGTTACTAGACTGGGCAAAAGTTTTTTTAAAAAGACCTTCTGAAAATTATTTGAAAAACCGTTTACAAAGAAGCATTTTTCAAGAAAATTTTCTTTTAAAAAGAAAAAGGCTATTCCCCAAAGGCCATTAGCATCATCCTTGTTTCCTTGATTTAATCTCTTTTCCTTTCTTTCCTCCATCTGTAGTCACAGTGGTTTTGACTGCGACTAGTCTTTCTAGCTGCGTAAGTGTTTCCCGTACGATGGAGGTGGTTCTCGAGAGACCGTTGCAGAGTTATGCATGAAAGGATAGTAAGAACAAGGATAAAGGATACGAGCTCAGGGATAAGCAACCTGTTGGTATGGCTGAGTCCTAAAAGGAGGGAGAAAGATGAACAATGAAACCCATGACGAGAGAGTACCTTTGGCATGGTGAAACGGGACGGATAGTTAAGTATCATGGAACAGGGACAAGATCATTCGGAGGGCAATAGTATGCTCTCATTTCTAGGGTACCTCAGAAGGAGGGTAACGATCTTGTTAAAGGTTTAGCTTTTCTTCTCTATCATCCTGTCGGGACTTTGTTTTGATCACCGCATCTTTTAAGTCTGCTTCGATAGTTGAGTCTCTGCACCTTAGTACTAGCGTAGTAGAGGATCCCGTTTTTGTCTCAAGTCCTATTGGAAGATCGGTCCATTTACTCATGGCTTGTTTGGATTTGAGAATGTCTATATCAAGTATTGAGCTCGGAAATAATGCTCATGTTTATAAGTTGTGGATGGATTCTAGGGATGAAGTGGTTATCCAGTAAGGGGTGCCACTCTCGGTTTTAGAAGGAGGGTAGTTAGACTCTTGGCTTGCTTTGGTAATACCCTCGAAGTCTCGTGTAACCTTTTGGGTTCTGTCATGGCTAGTTACCTAGAATCTCAGGATGCAGTTGTTGGTAATCCGGTTGAATAGAATTCGCCGCTAAGGCGGATGGTTCGTTTCGATTATGTATGAGTTATGGGAATCACCCTAGTAAGGACTCTTGGTAATTGGGATTAGCATCGGAAAACGAGATCCAGAATTCACTAGTGAATTTTGGAGAGCTGGCTTGAGTACGTAGATATGGTTGAGCCAAGTATACTAGGGAAAGATTAAGTGCAAGTGGAACGAGAGGCGACGAGGGAATAAGTTCCAACTCATGATTGGAAACAGGAAATAAGAAGCTACGAAATCGTGAAGAGAAAAAGGGGCGGTCAAGGCACGGTGGAACTAAGCTCAAGGTAATGCGACCCAGGAGACTGAAGACTAAATATGTGCATGATATCTCTTTTGGGAATATATCCTCGACTCCTGTTTTCTGTTGAGCTTGCTTGTAGGCTATCTTTTGTGGACACCCTCTCGGTCCTATTTTCTGTTACAAACCCCGTAAGGAGTTTGCCTTGTTTATCTTCTCGACCCTGTTTTAGGGAATCCTCGGTAGAACCCTATGGATGCAAACATGTATTTGAAACATGTTATGATTGATATGGTTGCAAGTGGTTGCAAGTGGTTGCTCGTGGATGCGCGAATACACATTAGATACTAGCTCGACTCGGTCACATTTCATATTGCATATGCACGAGTATTTATACTTGTTTATGGATGAAATCGAATGTGTTATCATGCGGGTGTTGCATATGAATGAATGATTGTGCACGCATATAGTATCTATATGGCTAGGACTATTTGCATACATGTTGGATTCATGGCACTAAACATACTTTGCATTAGAAAGATTTTTCAGGCCTGATCATTAGCATTAGCTGAGGAACATGTACACACACGTTTTGCATACATTCGTAAAGCATTAGAAGTCGTCTAAGGACAATGGTTGCTTGTGGATGATGGTTTGAGTAGATGGATGATGGATGGTAGGATAAGTTCTTCCTAACTTTGAGATTTTGGGGACGAAATCCTTTAAGAAGGGGAGAATGTAACAACCCGAATTTTTACAACACGAATCAAGACAGAATTAAATTATAAATTCTGAATCAAGTGAATCGGGCTATGCCATTGCGTTCGTCTCGGAAAAATACGCGAAATAGAGTCCGAGTTTTCGAGAATCGGAGTCCGTATGACCCGTAAAAGGCCCAAAGAAGGTTTCTGGGAATTTGAATTTCGGAAACAGTTTTGGGAATCAGATCTGGGGGCTAGGCGGGAAGTTTCCCGCCTAGGCCATGTCGACAGGGCTGTCGTCAGGCCTGTCGACTTGGGCCCAGACCAAGTCGATAGCCCTGTCGACTTGCCTGTCGACAGGGGGTGGCCGGGGCAAATAGCCTGGCGCACCTGTTTGTCTCACCTGGTCTTGTTCTTGGGCTGGATCTGGAAGCTTCCGAGATCTGATGGTCCTAATCTATCCTAGGGTTAATCTAAGGGCCTAAAACTATCCTAATCTCTATAAAAAGACCCTAAACCTAACCTAAATCCCTAAAAATCAAACCTAGCAACTAAGTGCTGCCAAAATTAATTTAGATCATGGCCTCCATCTCCAATCCCTAGAGCCTATGCACTCAAATCAAGTTCAAATCAAAAGGTGCAAGCTTGCTACACCAAATGAAGGCCAAATCAACGTTGCTATGCGAGTTCCATGACGATTCTTCAACAAAGGAGGCACCTTTCTTAGCCAAGATGATTTATGCTTCTTTCCCTAGGCCTAACTATGTAAGTTCTAGCTACTTTTGGATCAAAACGGTATTTTAATGTTGACATGGGATAAAATGAGATAAAACATAAGTATGCATGTATGTGAACCTAACTTTGTCCCTTTTCTATGATCTATGACCTTAGACTAAGATGTAGCAACTTAATCATGTCACTCATGTTATGTTTAGTCTAGTTTATCTTGCAAGTTTGGATCTTTGTCAATGGAAGATTTGCATGAACCTTTGGGAACCATTTGACTTGTGAAACATAGGCAAATACTTGACCTTGGGGCTTATGCATGCATATGAACACAAACCCCTTATGTTTCATGCATGTTTGTGGCAAAACCTCCTTATGATATTATGCAAGTTTGTGGCCAAATCCTATATGATAGTATGCATGCTTATGGTCAATCCCTATATGACTCTATCATGCATGTTTTAAGGCCAAACCCCCTTATGACGCCATGCATGTTTGGAGCCAATCCCTTTTGTGGCATCGTGCATGTTTTGGGGTCTACATGTAGCCATAGTATACCTACTATGTTGACTCGCTTTGCTTGCGTTGGGAAAACACGATTTTGGGTAGTTAGATAAACATGAACATGTCGCGAAACCTTAACTTGATTATGACATGTGTTTATACTTGAAAATATGACTTGAAAGATAACATGGAAGTTGGCATGTAAGTATGCATAAAAACATGAGCTTGGGAATTTACCTATTAAGTTAGGTCTACCCTTTGGGAATTTACCTATTAAATTAGGTCTACCCAAATGCTTGAAAAACTTGTAACATGTTTTGGAAACATGACGAACTTAGATAATATAAGTGTGGCCAACTCGAGGTTGGGTTGAGTTTGCAACGTAAAACTACCCGGAACCGACCGGCCTAACTAGTAGTTGCAAACAATAGGACCCAATGTGAGAAGTTGGTCATGTCGCGCTTAAGACCCGAGGTTAGACTAGGTTGTGGTGTAAATCTGCCCGGACCCGCCCGGCTTAACTAGTAACCACAACAAGGTCTAATGTGAGAGGTTAAGAGTGCATTAATTAAATTAATGCCATATGATAAGGTTAAGTAAATTTGACTAATGACACTTAACCGATATGACACGAATGGGTAGGTTAAGTGGGACCGGACTTGATTTCTTAATGACACTTAACCAATTTAGACTTGGTAATTAGATGAGGTTAAGTAATTAAGACTTAACTAACCTAACCACGGTAATTAGATGGGGTTAAGTAATCCACACTTAACTAATCTAAACACGGTAATTCGATGGGGTTAAGTTAAATACTTAACCAATTTAAACTTGGTAATTAGATGAGGTTAAGTAACCAATACTTAACCAACTTAATGTGATAATTTAATGGGGTTAAGCAACTTATACTTAACCAATTATACATGATGAGTTGATGTGGTTAAGTGACCTAAACTTAACCAATCTAACTCGTTAATTTGATGTGGTTAAGTGACCTAAACTTAACCAATCTAACTCGTTAATTGGATGTGGTTAAGTGACCTATACTTAGCCAATCTAACTCGTGAATTTATGGAGGTTAAGTTAACCGATACTTAACCAATATAACGTGAAAACATGATAAGGCTAAGTCACGAATCACTTGAATACGCTTGACCGATTTGACTCGGTAATTTGACAAGGTCAAGTTAATTTATATAATTAACCAATCTAAAATGATAATTAGACGAGGTTAAGTTATGGATTGCTTAATATACTTAGCCAACTGGACACATGGTTTGTAGGGTTAAGTCTTGGACTTGGATACTTAGCCAATTTTGACATGGTTTGTAGACGGGCTAAGTTATGAACTTAAGTGACACTTAACCCATTAGATAAACCCTAATTCGGAGGATTAGGTAAATAACCATAGTTAACGAGGATTATGGAAATAAGGCTAAGTGGTAAACCTTAGTTAAGGGAAACTAAGTAATAATTCTTAGTCAAGGAAATTTGGACCATTTCTTAGATAGATTAGTAACCCGATACGTTAGGTCAACGTTTAAGTATGCGTGTAGGAGCAGGCTATCTGATTTAGATAAAGGCTCCAACGAACTGGGTAACGAAGCAGCGGCTTCGGGGAACGTGAGGATATTCTTGGGATCCCTCTGTGAGCTGCCAGGTCATTATACTAGGCTCACGAGAGGTTGAGGTCTGCAGTAGAAGAACCAAGAATATGCCTTGGTTGCTATGCGAGTGACCTAAAGACTGGGGTGGATAGCAGTGAGTCGACGAATACATAAGGTGCCCGAGATAGCAAGTTCGTCGATCATCTACCATCTTGAGTCAAGCGTGTACGTACGGAAAGGCAGGGAACACCTAACAGACCATAATTTGCTATCAAATTATGGGTGAGGTAGGCCGTAGGATGTGGGCTGGCCGGAGTGTAGTTCTCATGCAAGATTGTCTCTTGTGTTGCCTTTCACTAGTTGAGGGAGGGGTCTCGTGGGACCATAGCCACGTGTAGAAAAGCAGACCTTAGTATCTGCATCGGCAGATAAATCTAAAGCTCCCGACCGAGTCCTGTATTTCTTGTTTTGCCCTGTGACAGGACTCGGATGGCACGATGTGATACATGTGCATACAGTCATGGAAAAACGATTCACGATGAATGCGTGGGAAAAAGGGCGCGGTTGGGGGTTAGCGTAATCCCTAGTGGCCTAGGTGGTTTAACCCAAACCGAAATACGAAAGCGTACAATAGGTAAGCGTAATCCCTAGTGGTGCTAGGTGGCGTAAGTCCTAGTAGTTCAAACGATGATTCATATGGAGGAGCCTAGCTAGAACAAGGGTGACAGTCCAAACGATTTCAAGGATAATAGGACATGAGGAAGCCCGTACGAGGTACGTCAAAGGACTGAACTTATATACATGGAAAGAAACATATGATTTGAGTAACCTATATATGCGATATTAGGTTGACATGGACCATTACACGACTTTGAGCACGGGACATTCATGGTTAACACATAACGCGGGTAGGGATACTAGTACGAGAGGTGCAGAGCAAATATACATGTTAGAACTAGGAAGAATATACATAATAGATACCGTGGGATGTTAGACGGGGTAGATACCTTGGGATAATGTACTCGATAGAAATCTGACGATGTGATACCTTGACTTATCATAACACCGTAGTTTATCATGATACCTTAGTTTACCTTGCCACAGTAGTTCAACCGGCTACCCTGGTTTATCTATCTTGTAGTTATCCTTATGTTTACTTTCAGTTTATGCATGTCATGTTACCTTTACCTGTTTTTATACTGGAAGTAGATAGGACTTACTCAGTCTTTTTGACTGACCCGTTTTGTTTCGCCTCTTTTCTTCCGTTTCCCACCCCCCCCCCCCCCCAGGTTTCAGGGAGGAAACAAGGCTGTTTAGTTCGGACTTCTTCTGCTTGAAGGTCATCATGGATGGCTTGGACTTCTCTTGGCTATGGCTACTTTACTATTTTTACTTGGGGAATAATTTATTAAAAAGTCTTTATGCTTCTTTAATATTGCAAGACAGGTTTTGATGTACTCTGATGAAAAAGGCTTAGACCTTAATTATTGAATTTATGAAAGTTTGATTTTACTTCCGCTATTTATATACGTTCTGTCTTGTGATATTTCTGTGCATGTTTACCAATAATGCCCCTCTAAAGCTAGTGCATTCCTTTGCGAGTGACCCTAGCGGAGGCGGGATGTTACAACATGTATGCGATTTACACCTTTGACCATCATCTTCTTTGTTACTGGTAAGATTTATATAAGTATGCCGAGCTCCATGTATTGATTCATTGAAAAACTTTGCGCTGATTTTCCCGTTAAGGTGCTTCGTCTCCATATTTGTTTCGAATTGTGGTTTAACTGTGAAACCCCATCTAATATCCTATTTTATGTTATTTGGACACATATTACCAAATGTACTCATATATATTTACGTTATATAAGCTGCAGTAGCCTTATGTATGAATACCCTCACTTGGTTTTGCAATGAAAATATGACAATTTAGTATATATTTTACTGTCAAAAAAAATATTGAGAATTTGATAATTATATTGTCTTTAAGTTTTTTTTCTTTTCCTTGACTTGCGCCATTCTTGAACCCTTAAGCTAAACTATTGCATGTATTTTTATTGCTTAAGCTAGCCCATGCATGCCAAGCTTCCTTGATTGGTATTTGGGATGTAAATGCATATTCATCTTATTGCATTGTTAAAGAAATAAGCATACATGTTGAAATTATATGGAAATGTTTACTGGGTGTGTAGATGTTTAAGAAGGTAGGTATATATTAGCTTTATGGACACCTGATGCTTTTACAATCCTTATATATTTAAAGCTTGAAGGCTGTTGTGTTATTTTGATACCTTTCTTTATTTTGCTTGTATACTACTAGACATGCGTGTTATTTAATATGCAGATTCCGAAGGTGTTTGGAGTTAAACCAGCACAGCCTTCAAAAGACAACCCATTTCCTCTACCTGAGTTACTTGGCATCAGTCAAAAAAACTGTAAGTTTAATCCTTGAAATTAAATAGTTGCTTTTATAATGTGTTTCTAAAAAAAAATCTTAACTCTACGCTCTCATCTATGATATCCTTTTCAGTCTCCAATATTCACTTTTCTGACAATGCAACACTCTGAAATTTGTAACTTTTGCAGTTCTAGCTACTTGGCTCCACTCAATGTTGACTTCTTGATCTTGTCATCAGTAAAAAGAAATCGGTATTAAGATACCACAAGCAACTTACATGGCTTAACACTCCGAATTTAAACCATGCTTCTCTTCTTTTTAAACTTTCAAATAAGCATATTCTATTTCAATGTTACTGTAGTATGCTTATCATTATTCAGAATTGCAAATTAAGATTTCATAACCGCCCTGGTTCCTTTTTTAATTCGATAATTCTAGGCTAACATGTGTGAGTTCAAATATTGATAATCATTACAAATTCATCCTCATAAATACATAAACCTATCATCTCTCATACTTTCCAACTCTCTGGAGTAGCCACTTTGGCATCAAAACCTGTACTATAATTTCCACAAACACTCGATAAAGGCTGCCTACCCACCAGCTTATTGCTTTTATTTTATTCTGATAGGTACGACTGGACAAAATCAAGAGCAAGAAGTCAAAGATTTAAAAATAGAGTGAAGCATCTTGTTTATTAGATATTTATGTATTTAACTAAGGTGAATTTGGAGAAGGTTAATTAAGGTACACGTATCTCATGTTTTTATTCCTCAAAACATTCACTTATACAAACTTTATTCCAAGTTTTTAATGTACGTTGCCCTGCTCAATGCATGTTTTTTTAACTTCTTCATCCAGTTCTTTTAGTGCACATTTTGGATCAATCACCGAAGATGAAGACATTGAGCATGCGAGGATGTGAGTGAGTGTAACTAAGTGTATATAGTGAAATAATATTTGTACAAATGAGTATTTTCATATTTTGTATAGTAATTGTGTAATAGAAAGAAATAAAACTATGTAATGCTCAAGAGTGTAATAACATATTTATATCAAAATCAGAAATTTTGAGTTCAATATTTTAATTTATGCAATATATTTATATTACTACGATCAAATTTAAAAAAAAACAAAACAAACTTTTTATAACAGGCTATGCCTATTGTAATATAATGTATTACAACAGGCAAAAGCCGCTTGTAATTTATAAGCTATTACAACGGGTTTCTAGCCATTGTCATAGAGTCGTTGCACATGGCAGAGCGCATTATTACAACGATCTTTTACAACAGTCATTGACCGTTGTAATTTAGTGAGACCTATTACGACGACGCATATTGAGTCGGGCTTTTTCCCGTAGTGAAAAGCATATAACATCGGTTTTTTCCCATTGTAAAAGGACTGTTTTGTTGTAGTGCCATGAAGTGCTCTACGAGAGAGTGCCACGTAACTTGATAAGTGTTAAACTTGGGTCGGTCCTAAAAGATGTTTACAAAATGGTCGGCATCAAGTTCAAACACAATATAACTAATGTGGCAAATGTTATATGTGGATGATAAGCATCACTACATATGACGTGAATTGTTTATATGACATCCACTACTTGTTAGTAATATATAAAATACATCTTAGCAAATTGGAGGGTAAAACGTAAATATATGGTGACCATTCTCAGCAAATACACGGGTCAACCACCATTCAAGTATGAGTCGGCTCCTTGAGTAATTCGTTAGAAGCATGCAACAAGTTATAACGTGCACACATGGCAAGAAAATGCAAAAGAACGATTTCATTTAGTGCTTGCATTATAACCACCTGGAAAATCAAAACCAATTTAAAATTTTTATTTTGGCAATTTTAATGAATTTTGAAAATTTAAAATGATTTATTTTAAATAATAACGAACAGAAATTTATTTTGAAGGGAATTAGAATGTATATATTTATTTGAATCAAAGTGAGAATATAAATATTTATTTTAATTATAAAAGGAATTGAAAATGGCGCGGTAGTTTGAAAATTCAATCTCAAACTTCAAATGAATGTATAGGATTCAAAATAAACCAGATTTTAGTGAAACCAGAAATATTTGAATCTGTTTGAAAATATCTTTCCGACGAATCTGAGAAATCCAAATTTCATAGCGGGAATAAAATGTTATGCCCAGTTGAAAATTCAGAATAGTCGCTATGAAAATATAGACCTTAAAAGTGGAAATTTTGTAAACGACCTCCGTTTTTCGAAGAGACCACTTTTGTTGGATCCAGAATGTCAAATTATTGCTAGATTCTAATTTTCATAATTTTTGGAATCAATATGTGAGCGTGGCAAAAGGAAACATGTTTTGATAGTTTCAGTCAATTTGGATCGACCAGAAAATGGTCATTTTTCAAATAGTCTTCGAATTTGACGAAATTAGTTTTGTTTGGACTGTATCATCAAAACATAGCCAGATTTACTTTTCTGGAATTTTTGGAGTCAGTACGTGGCCTTGGTAAATTAAAATGTGCGTCCAAATTCAATATGCAAATTTATATTTTGATTTTGATGGAAACTGATCATAACAGCCGAATTGGCTTACGAAACATATCCCATTATGTTCGAAATGGGGGTAATTACCTGAGGACGACAGTTGTTGGGGTCGATTTGGGGTTCGGAAGAAAGTCAACTTTTTTTTGGAAAATTAAAATATTAAATATATAATAATATAAAACGGTCAACCCTCCTCTATTATCTCTCCCCCTCCACATCGATTACAAATCGATCTAAAACAAAGAAAAAAAACAAAAAATCGTGCTGTCTCCAGGCCATGCTAGCCACCATGCAGCCTCACCGTTGAAGCGCACTCCCTGACCTCTACCACGCCGCCGGCTAGTGCCAACCCTGCCCCTCCAATCAACTGCAACGTCCCCCCTTTTCTCCGTTCGAACCCGCAAACCTCCCAAACCCTAATGCCACCAAAAACCACCTCGCCGACCATCAGACCCGCCACCAACCACTTTTGACGCCTCTGCCTCCTCAATCCGCGCTGCACCAACCCCCCTCCAATCGAAGCCGCTGTAAGTTTTTATATATTTATTTCTTTTATTTATTTAAAAAATCTGTTTTTTTTACTTTTTTTTCATAGCAAAATAGAAATATGATTTTTTTATATATAACGATTTAAAAATATAATATATATATATATTGCTTCATTTTAAAAATGTAATTTTTGTATAAAAAGACATAAGATAAAGATACAATTTTTGTGCTTATAGAAGTATGATTTTTTATTTTGGAAAAATAGGTTTCTTTGATTTTGAAAATATAATCTTCTTTGAAACGAAAATAAGATTTTCTAAGATAGAAAATTATGATTTTCTTTAATATGAAAAATCCATTTTCTTTGATATGAAAAGTACGATTTTTAGTTCGATAAAAAAAATATTATTCTTATCGTATGTACGATATGATTTTATGTTGGATAAAAATAGAATTTTTATCGTATACATACATACATACATATATATATATATATATACAGAAATATTTTTAGAAAGATAAATAGGTGATTTTTACATAACGATGGATTAAAAACGTGATTTTTATTATGAAGATAGCGACATAAAAATGTGATCTTTAAAATGTAAACATCGTAATAGGAATGCGATTTTTATATATGAAGTAGCGGTATAAAATTGTGATTTTTATATGAATAGTACAAAAATAAAAATGTGATTTTATATGAACAGCATGAAACAGATTGCGATGGAACGAACAAGAAACAAATCAAAACCATCCGATAAAGAATGACGGAGTGGATCCCAAAGGTGAGAACTTCTCAATAAAATTTTCTTGTACAGTTATTTATTTTATAACTACACATATGAACTGTTTCCCGTCGTCCACAAACCATGGACGACTTATTTGATTTGATTGTGTTGTGGTAATTGATTTTGATTGTGGTATGTAATAGAATTGAATATAAAATATTCATGAGTTGAAATAAATATTTTATAATTAAAAATATATTTTTTAATGTGTATATGAATAAAATAAATATTCATTTACAAAACGGACGATTTTTTCATGTACACACATTTGACTGATATGGATTAGGACGATATATTTTACACATCGCCCAACTGCACAAATAATAATCAGTGTTTGTTGTTTGAAAACCCCAAACAGGTATTGGGATGATATTGGACATATGCTAATCCCAATATTTAGTTGTATGTCAATCGATGGGTTGACAGACTGTCGTAAGCGTTGATTATTTATATTTAACGCTTATGCAGTTGTGTAATGCACTCTGGATGATGGTTGACTGTGTTTGAGTATTGTGGTGTACATGTGTGTATGAAATCCATATAAATCAAATTATATGGTGATTGACTGTGTCTGATTCCAATTCAGAACTGAAGAATATCTTAAAATAACGAATATTTTAAAATAATATTCAGTAAAAGATCAAAATCTGGTTTTGATGTCCGAGTTGGGATGGACACGAATATATTTAAATATATATAAAGCTCTGTTGATTAGATTAACGCCATTTTGACGTAAACGATATTAATATCGATTTTATTCATTTTTATAATGAATATCGAAAAGGAAAGGATTTCAAAATCTAATGTTTTGAAAATGTTATCAGTTATATGTTAATAATATGGAATATTCAATTTTTATTTGAAATTGAATATGAAGTTGAAATCGTTTTTTAAAAGATTTATAAAATACATTTTAAAAGGAAATCGACGAAATATATAATACATGTATACATTATATATATTAAATGGTCTGATTGGAACGCGTCGCGCCGCGGCAGTTCACGAATTTTGACCATTGACTTAGAAATGACATTACGGGAGATCCGTCCGCCGGATTCTCCCAAAACCTGAACCATTGGGTTCGTATCGAAAAGAGCTTTCTAACGAATACAAGAAATTTAAAATCTAATGGTGTGATTTGGAAATATGTCCAAATAAAATTTGGAAAAGGTCGTTGTAAGTGCAGTTCGATGGCCGTTTATGGAAATTGACTGTACGGATCTTGATAAAATTATTAAAAATATTAATAATTTGTGCAAAATCATAATTAATGGTTTGGAAAGAATTGGAATGAAAAAATCCGTATTTGAAAAGATAAAAATATACTGTTATCAAAATGAACTAGTTATGAACTAGAATTATAATTCAATTTTTTTAATAAATAAATTGGATTGAGAATGGGTTTTAATATAACAAGAATTTCCAATATATGGATTTGAAATGAAACTATCTTTGGAATATTTTGATATTGGATTACGTGATTATACAGATATTCTGGAGGAATTTGGAAAATATATTTATCATTATTCCAATACGATATTTGTTGATTTGAGGATTTGTTATTGAATATAAGCCGATATATTTTCTATTCAGAGCCTTGTATTTAATACCAAATTGGATTTTGGTTTTGTCGTGAATGGTGTCTTCATTAACATTGTTATTAAACCCAAATGAGAAAAGAATAAATCTTTTAAATAGGATTTAAAGGAGTTTACCAATTAATTGATATTTAATTGGAATCGAACTGAAATTGGTTTTGGGTTTATCGTGAATGGTGTTTTAAATAACACTTGTTCTTTAACCCGATTAATAATGGAATGAGATTTTGGGTTTTCGCGAATGTTATATCTAATAATACTGCCCTCAAACCCAATGGACTTAAGAAAATTAAAAACTAACTAGAGATTAGCTAAGTTGAATGGTTTCCTGGGTATTGATCTGATGTTGGTTCCGACCTTCAGGATTAATACTTAGGGAATTGTTCTCTTACTAATTTACGGTTAGAGACTAATGGGATGGGGTCTTCAGTAACACTGTTCTTAAACCCTGTGGGAAAAGAATAAATCTTTTAATTAAGATGCAGAGAAGAGTTACCAATTAATTAACATTCAATTGGATTTGAAATAGAAAGTGAGTTGGGTTTATTGTGAACTGTGTTTTAATGGAATGGAATTCGATTCGATAAAAATTGAAGTGAATTTTTGTGGTGGAAGACTGTTAATATATATGGAATTTAAAAGGCTTTGTCGTTATTCCATTTTTATTACTGTCGGATACGGAAATTGATATCGATTACATATTGATTTATTTTTCGGTGAAGATTCCATAATTAATGGAATGTGATTTTGGGTTTATCGTGAGCTATGTTTTAAATGACATTAGTTCTTTAACCTAGTTAAAGATAAGATTAATTTCTTAACTTTGAAAAATCATTAAGAAATGATTTTTGGAGATTAAAACTGAATTAGAGTTTTAATGAATCTTTAATTAGATTGGAATGTAAATGGAACTATGAAAATTATCGAATGCATGAAATGATCGAGAATGGAGTACCACTAGTTTTACTCCAAGCGATAGTTAAATCTTTAATTAGATTTGAATGTGAAATGGTAATTGAATTTACCAATAACACTGTGGTGTTAGAAATGGAGCACTACCAGTTTTGCTCCATGGGATGAATAGGTTAGGATTGAGAAATTAAACAAATGATTACCTCTGTAAGGATCGCTAATCCCGACTAGTTTGGATAAACCATAATTTGGTTTTGATTGATGTCCAAAGGAAGATTAAAGAATAAATTTAAAGAATTTATCTTTGATAAAATTAACGGGAACCTTTCCCAAAATATATGAATATTTAAATAAAAGAATATTCGGAATTAGAATGAGGCATAAGTTGTGTTTTTATAGCACTTGTTTATAATATACGCGAGTTATTAGGAAAGATCGGGTTTATCCCATTCTGAATAACTGAATCGGTAATGAGTCGACAATAAAGACGGTGGTTGAAGTTCGGAGGTCTTCACATTATTTGGATGATTGCTGATGTCTTGATTGGGCTGTATACCCAAGACGAGGTAATAAGTAGTGATCATTTAGACGTACTTGGAGATCGACCGGATATGCGAGGGCCTCTCTCCAATATTGGACATATGGGACGAGGAATAAGGAGCCTTCAGTTTCGTTCAGACCCAGTACGAACTTGTAAATGGATGTGTGTCTGACATCGGATTTCATTTTGTGTGATTGATTGACATAGGTTGCTTAGCATGAATTGCCTGTGTGGCATACTGAGATGCAAATGATCAAAGCTTTTGTTGAAAAGCAAAGTCTTGTGGTTAATGATCAAAGAATGGCTTTAATATAGCATAGCTTTGTGTATAGCGTTAATTCGTGAGCCTCGCACCCTAATGTGAACCAGAAACGGGAGAGGACCTCAGGGAAGGAATGCGTTTCCTTCTAGATAGGAGTGGTGTCCGGGTTTTGCAAGCCAAGATGTTTTACTTATGTGGATGATGGATAGCGAGGCACCTCAGTTATGTCAGTCTCTGCGGAGACGATGGATGGTTTGATGGATATACTGACCAATTTTACGCCCCATAGGGCGGAAAACGTAGTGTTCAGGCATTTTAATCCACATCGAGTGGACCGACCCTGACGATCTAAAGGCTTGACTGAGTACTTGCCTAAGGCTCGGGATAGAGAGTCTCGAAGCGGTAAGAACGTTCCCTTGCCTTGGTTCATAGATGGAAATCCAACTTCCAATACATGACATTTCAGTTTTGATTGGAGAGCCTAGTATTGGCGACACGATATATGGTACCCATGCCGTCTAGAATTGAAACATTTATATTTGAAGTTATTTTATACACTATGCACTTATAATAGTATCAAATGATTCGTTTTAAACGTACCAAGCATGTTTGGATATTATAAGGGAAAACCCTATCCTCTGGCTTGCGTTGCATTGTATGATGGGACCTAGTCTTATAATAGCTTCATTTTTTCAAAAAGCATTGCGCTTTTTTGTAATATGCAGTGGTATTCTTGGGAGGAAACCCGTTCTGTGTTATACGGCGTGATCCCTTGATATATTTGATTTTAAAGTAAAGTTTTAAATAACTGTTTTAGTTCTAACATTAGTCACATGACTAACCTGGAGTTTATTGTTTTAACCTAAACTCTGGGTGCCCTTATTTTCCACCATGGCAGCTAGTAGTTGGGTTTTGCAGATTTATATTCACATGATCCTGGTTTACAGCTGGAATGATATTTGGAAAGCTCTGTATCCGTGTATCTCTTTCAGTTTTGTTTTGTATTATTTTTCGCTGCATTATATTTTTTAAATCTCTAATATTTATCAAATGTACATTATTTTTTGATACTCTGTATATTCTTGTACTCTGATGTAAATTGTTGTAATAAGCAATGAAATGTTCTTCTGTTTGTGTTCTGATTTGTCGTGTTCTCGACTCAATCCGGGCTTTCCTTTACGGGGAAGTTTGAGTTTCTTCATTTGGTACCAGAGCTTTGGTTTTACAGAGCTCGAGAACAAGGCATATTAGGACCAAACGAAAGAATTCATCAGAGATTGGATTAGTAATATCCAATAAGAATCACTCGTTAGAGATAGGATCAGTAGTATCCTAGAGCGAGTGTGAAGAGTGTTATTTTTAAAATAAAAATGAAAGCAATTTTTTTTTTGAAAATTTAAATCATTGTATATGTATTTGAAGATTAATTTTTAAATTGCATTTGGACAATCGAGTATATAAAGATTTTGCATATACGCCTTGCAAACTTGTATTCGAAGTTTTAATATACTGGATAGATATAGAATCATTGTCTAGTCGCCCGGAGATGATTCTGATGATAGTTCGAACATCATCAGAATTTGTGTTCGAGTTTCGAAAAGTGGGATTTCAAAATATTTCCAATCAACTGGTGTGAGAACCAAACCTAGATAGGGTTTATTTTTGTGATTTGGCAACAAAAACATGATTTTTTGTATATATATCAAAGTTATGAATTTGAAACGTTACTCAACTAATTGATTGCTGATTTCGTTGTGTGATTATTCATTTGAACCAACATGTAGATGTATGGTAAATTTGGGCCAAATTGATCAAATATTGAACTGAATTGAAAATTAATTGAAATTGCATGCATGTACATATATTGTGTGAATAGGTCATAGCAGGGAAGCAAAGTAGAGGAATAAAATTGTATGCCCGACAAATAGGTACATGTTTACTAATTAATTGGGTTTGGATGATTTTATGAGCCGATCGGCTGGCCACTTGGCTTTTTCTTTTTCTTTTTCAAATGAGAGGGCCTGTTTGGCAGTTTGGGGATTTTCCCGGTGCTCCCCATACAAAGGAGGTTATGGAAAAAAAATTCAAAAATTTAGGGTGTTAGCCAAATTTTTGAAGAATTGGAAAATTCTTAGAAACTGAAAATTTGAAGAATGAAAGCCAAACTGAAAGTTAAATTGGTTAATAAAACTACTTTCAACTCCGTTTTTTTTCGAGGACAAAAAGATTTTAAGTGGGGGAGAACGTACCAACCCGGAAAATCAGAACAAACTTAAAATTTTTAATTTGGCAATTTTAATGAATTTTGAATATTTAAAATGATTTATTTTAAATAATAACGACTAGAAATTTATTTTGAATAGAATTTTAACGTATATTATTTTTGAATCAAAGTGAGAATATAAATATTTATTTTAATCATAAAAGGAATGTAATAACCCGGAAATCTGAGCCAATTTAAAATTTTTATTTTGGCAATTTTAGTGGATTTTGAATATTTAAAATAAATTATTTTAAATAATAGCGACGAGAAATTTATCTTGAATAGAATTTGAACATGTATATTTATTTGAATCGTCATTAGAATATAAATATTTTATTTTAATTATAAAAGGAATTGAAAATGGCGCGGTAGTTTGAAAATTCGATTTCAAATTTCAAATGAATGTACCGGGTGCAAAATAAACCGGATTTTAGTGAAACCAAAAGTATTTCAATCTAATTGAGAATATCTTTCCGACGAATCCGAAGAATCAAAATTTCATAGCGGGAATCAAAAGATATGTCCAGTTGAAAATTCAGATCGCTATGGAATTCAGGCCCTTAAAAATGGAAATTTTGCGAACGACCTCGGTTTTCGACGAAACACTTTTGTAGGAATCATGATGTCAAGTTATTGCTAGATTCCAAAATTTGTAATTTTTCGAATCAATATGTGAGCGTGGCGAAGGAGAACGCGTTTGACCAGTTTCTGTTGATTTTAATCGACTGGGAAATGGCCATTTTTCAAACGGTCTCAGAATTCAACGAAACTAGTTTTGTTAGGACCGTAGTCAATACGAAGTTAGAAAATATTTTTCAGGAATTTTTAGAGTCCGTTTGTGACCCCAGTAAATTGAAATGTGCGTTTAAATTGAATATATAAAGATGTATATTTTAAATTCAAAGGAAACTGAACGTAATGGTCGAATTGGCCTGCGATACATATCCCATTGTGTTCGGAATGGGGGTAATACTCTAGGGACGACAGTCGTTGGGTTCGATTCGGGTTAAGAAAGAAAAGCTACTTTTTGAAATATATAATAATTAAATAAATATATAATTTCCCTTACCTCCCTATTTTACCTCTCCCCACTTTATCTCCCATCTGAAGTCAACGAAATAAAAAAAAGGGAGGAGCGAAGGGGGGACCGCCGCTTCCACCTTATCGCCGCCCCCCAGGTGGCGCGCCCACCACCGTAGCCTCCCCCATCGCGACGCCTCCGTCCACCCGATCCCCTCTCTCTCCTCTTCTACTCCCAAACCCCCCTTATGCCTCAACAAGCCACCACACCCACATTCTATAGCGCTTCCACCGCCCCTGAAGACCGGCGCCGCCCCTTTCCGCTGCCAACGCCATCCCCTCAACCCACTGACGCCGGTAAACTTTTCATTTACTTATTTAATTTTGGTTATTTAATGAAATTAGTTTTAGAAAGAAATGTTGTTTTAAATCAGTTTATTTCTTTTAGCATAGGATAAATGGGTGATCTTTATGATAAGGATACGGTTTTTATAAAAACACGTAGTTTTATAAATATAAAGATTATATTTTCATATATAAATGGGTTTGATTTTTACATTCTTTTCATGAAGAAAAAGGTTTAATTTTTTTTCTTTCTCGTATGTTAGAAATGATTTTAATTGGCAAAAAGAAATGATTTTTAACAGAATAAAAAGGAAATGATTTTTATATTTGTAGTGAGATAAATATACAATTTTTAGGATGGAAAGAAAGATGTGATTTTTTTGGTGTGCTCATAGAAAGAAAGATATGATTTTTATACTTATACTAGAGTATTAATGATACGATTTTTATATAGTAGAAATAATAAAGATGCAATTTTTATATAGTGGAAATATAAAAGGTATGATTTTTATATTATATAGATAATAAAAATTCGATCTTTATATAAGAAGTAGAAATATAAAAATATAATTTTTATATAGAGAATGGCGAGGGAAAAATATAATCTTTATTATATGAACAGCCGTATAAAAATAGAATTTTTATCTATATAGTTGCAGTATAAAAATAGAATTTTATCTATATAGTATCGGTATAAAAATAGAAATTTTATCTATATAGTAAGGGTATAAAAATGTGATTTTTATCCATATAGAGTGATTATAAAAATGTGATTTTTATATGCATAGCAACAATATAAAAATGTGATTTTTATATATGTAGTGGCTACGGTCAACGAAAGCGATAAAAGGCGGGTGGCGAAGATTTCCTACATATAAAGAGTCGTGGCGTTTGGTTTAGCAATTGGTGAGAACTCCTCAATTTTATTATTATTTCTAGTTTGAAATATATACTAGGATGCAGACGGTGTTTAGTAGCACTCGACACCCGTCGTCCACAGACCATGGATGACTTGTTTGATTGATGTGTTTTGAAAATTGATTGTGTGATGTGGATTGAATAAATATTTTATAGTTAAAAATATAATTTTTAACGTGTATATAAAATAAAATATTTATAAACAAATCGGACGATTTGTTTATATACACACATTTGACTGATATTGATTGGGATGATAAATTTTACACATCGCCCAACTGCACAAATAGAACCTGTGTTTGTTGTTTGAAAACCCCACATGGGTATTGGGATGAAATATGATATACACTAATCCCAATAATTAGTTGTATGTCGATCGATTGATTGACAGGCTGTGTAAGCGTTGAATATTTATATTCAATGCTTATACTATGTAGAATGCACTCTGGATGATGGATTGCTGTTTTAAATATTGTTAAACACATTTGTTGTGTGAAATCCATATTATCACATTATATGGTAATTGACCGTGTCTGATTCCAGTTCAGAATTATCGAATATTTTAAAATAATATTCAGTGAATATTGACAAGTGAAGCCGTGTTAAGTAGTTAAACGCCGTTTTAACACGAACGGGAATTTTGTCGATTTTATTCATTTTACAATGATTATCGAAAGTGATTTCAAAATTAGATATTTTGAAATGAATTGAAATTCGAATTAAATTGAAATGAAATGAAATTCGAATTAAATTGAAATAAATTGAAATTCGAATTAAATTGAAATTCGAATTAAATTGAAAAGAATTGAAATTCGAATTAGATTGAAATAGAATTGAAATCGTTTTGAATTGAATTTAAAACGTATTGAAATTGAACTGAAATCGATTTAAATTGAAACCGATTTGAATTGAAATTGTTTTGAATGGAAATCGAGTTGAAATGAATTTAAAACGAATTTATATTGGAAAATTCAATTTTGATTTGATATTGAGTTGGAAGTTGAAATCGTTTTGAAAACGAATTTAAAACAATTTATAAAATATGTTTTGAAAGGAAATCGACGAAATATATATAATATATATATTATATATATACATATATATAATGGCCTGAATAGAACGCGCAGTGCTGCGCCAGTTCGCGAAATTCGACCATTGACTTCAAATGGACATTGCGGGAGATCCGACCATCGGATTCTCCTAAAACCGGAACCGTTGGGTTCGTATCGAAAAGGGATTTCTAATGAATATTAGAGATTTGAAATCTAATGGTTGGATTTGGAATTATGTCCAAATCGAATTTGGACATAATTCCAAATCCAACCATTAGATTTCAAATCTCTAATAGGTCGCTGTAATTGCAGTTCGATAGCCGTTGATGGAAATCGACTGTACGGGCCTTGATAAAATTATTAAAAATAGTAATAATTTATGTAAAATCATAAGAAATGATTTGGGAAGAATTGGGATGAAAAACTCCTTATTTGAAAAGATAAAAGTAGATTTTTATCGAAATGAACTAGTTTTTGAACTAGAATAATAATTTATTTATTTTTAAATAAATAAATTGGTTATGAAATGGTTTTGAAAATAACCAGAATTTCCAATAATTGAATTGGAATGGATTTGAATCGAAATCATCTTCGGAATAGTTCAATGTTGGATTTCGTGATTATACAGATGTTGTTATGGAAACTTGAAAGATATATTTATATATTTATTTCCGATACGATATTTGTTGGTTTCAGAATTTGATATTGAATACAAGCCGATATATTTTCTATTCGGAGCCTTGTGTTTAATATCAAATGGTATTTTGGGTTGTCGTGAACGGTATCTTTAATAGTACTATTCTTAAACCCAAATGGAGTTAAGAAAATTAAGAACTAACTGGGGATTAGTTAAGTTGGATGGTTTCTTGGATATTGATCTGATGTTAGTTTCGGCCTTCGAGGTAAATATTTAGGGAATTGTCCTCTTACTAATTTACGGTTAGGGACTGATTGAAATGTGATGTGATTTTGGGGTTTATCATGAACTGTGTTTTAAATGACATCGGTTATTTAACCCTGTTAAAGATTAAAACTAAGTGGAGTTTTAATGAATCTTTAATTAGATTGAAAAGATCGAGAATGGAGTATCACCAGTTTTGCTCCAGGCGATAGTTAAATCTTTAATTAGATTTGAATGTGAAATGGTAATTGAATTTGCGGATAACACCATGGTGTTAGATATGAAGTATTACCAGTTTTACTTTATGGGATGAATAGGTTAGGATTGGGAAATTAAAATAAATAATTACTTCGGTCAGGTTCATTAATCCCGGCTAGTTTGGATAAACCATAATTTTGGTTTGAATTGATATTCAAAAAAAGATTAAAGAATAAATTTAAGGAATTTATCTTTGATAAAATTAATGGGAACCTATCCCTAAGAATGTGAAATTGAGCAACTAACTGAAGATTAGTTAAGATGAATGGTTTCCTGGGTATTAATCTGATGTTGGTTTTAGCCTTCGGGGTTAATGTTTTGGGGATTGTTCTCTTGCTAATTTAAGGTTAGCGACTGATGAATTGGAATGAGGCATATGTTGTGTTTGTGTAACACTTGTTTATTATATACGCGAGTTGTACAGAAAGACAGGGTTTATCCCATTCTAAATAACTGATTCGACGTGGTGTCAAAGATGAAGACGGTGGTCGAAGACCGGAGGTCTTTACGTCATTTGGGTGATTACTGATGATCTTGATTGGGCCGTACACCCAAGAGGAGGGAATCAGTTAGTGATCGTCCAGACGTACATGGGAATCGGTGGATATGCGGGGCACTAGGTGCCTCCAGTTTCATTCAGACCCAGAACGAACTTTTGAATGGGCTGTGTGTTTGACATTGGATTTTATTCTGTGTGATTGATTTCTATTAAATATATATCTATTTGGCAGCGGAGAATTTATTCTCTTGCTTAACGCCCTTCTCTGAGACGTACGAGCTCAGGGGTTATATATTGATGGATATCAAACGCATGGAGTGAATTGCCTGTGTGGCATGCCTAAGTGGCAATGTGATCACGGCTTATGTTGAAAAGCAGAGTCTTGTGGTGGATGATCAAAGCACGGCCTGTGTGGCATAGCTTTGTGTAGCGTTGATTCGCAAGACTCACACCCCGGTTGTGAACCAGAACGGGAGAAGGACCTCAGGGAGGGCATGCGTTTCCTTCTAGCTAGAAGTGGCGTCAGTGGTTTTACACGCCCTGACGAGTTTGACTTATGTGATTGTTGCTGTTGCGAGGCGCCTCGGATATATCGGTGACTATGTGGAGCCGATGGATCATTTGTTGGCTCATTTACGCCCCAAAGGGCGGGGAAACGTAGTGTTCAGACATTTTAATCCACATCGGTGGACCAGCCCTGTCGCTCTAAGGGTCACTCGAGCTATGATCCTGAGACTCGGGCTAGACAATCTCGAATCGGTAGAGGACTATCTTTTGCCTCGGTTCACAGATGGAAACCCAACTTCCAATACGTGACATTTGCGGTTTTGATTATAGAGCCTAGTATGGCAACATGATATATGGTAACCATGCCGTCTATGATTGGTACTTATGATTGAAATTGTTTTATACACTATACACTTATATTAATATCAAAATAATCTATTTTTAAACGTATCAAGCATTCTTTGGCTATTATAAGGTAAAACCCTACCCTCCGGCTTGCGTTCCATTGTGTGATGGGACCTGGGTCTTATAATAGCTTCATTTTTCTTTATTTAGCATTGCGCTATTGTTATATGCACTGGTATTCTTGGGAAGAAACCCATTCCATGTTATACGGCGTGGTCCCTTGATGTATCTGATTTAAAGTAAAGTTTTAAATAACTGTTTTAGTTCTCACACCAGTCACATGACTGACCTGTAGTTTATTGTTTTAACCTAAACTCTGGGTGCCGCTATTTTCCGCACGGGCAGCTTGTAGTTTTGGTTTTGCAGATTTATATACACAGGATCCTGATTTACAGCTGGAACGATACTCGGAAAGCTCTGTATCCGTGTATTACTTCTTGTTGTGTATTGTATTATTTTTCGCTGCTATATAATGTATTGTAATCTGTGACATTTTCTATGTAATATTTATTCATACTCTGTAATATTCTTGTATTCTAATGGAATTGTTGTAATATACAGTGAAATGTTCTTCTGTCTGTGTTCTTTTGTGTGTTGTTCTCAGAGTATCTGGGCTTTCCTTACCGGGGAAGCTACGGGTCTTCATAATTGGTATCAGATCTTTGGTTTACAAAGCTCAGAGAACAAGACACATTAGAACCATACAAAAGAATTCATCAGAGATTGGATTAGTAATATCCAACGAGAATGACTCGTTAGAGTTAGGATCAGTAGTATCCTAGAATGAGTGTGAAGAGTTGTGTTTTTGAATTAAAAGTGAAAACAAATTTTGTTTTGAAAATTTAAATCAACTATTCGTATTGGATTGTTTATTTTGTATTGAATTTGGACAATGCAGTATATAAAGATTTTGCGTATACGTCTAATCCGCGTGTATTCGAAATTTTAATGTACTGGATTGATATAAAATCACACTCTAGTCGCCCGGAGACGATTCTGATGATAGTCTAGGCATCATCTGAATTGGTATTCGAGTTTTCGGAGGTGTGATATTTATATATTTCCAATTGACTGGTGTGAGAAACAAAATTAGGTAGGGCTTATTGTTGGGATTTGGCATCAAAAATCTAATTTTTGCACTTTATATCAAAATTACAAATTTGAAAAGCTAATCAACTAATTGATTGATGGTTGTGTTGTTTGATTATTGTTTGATTAATTAAATGTTGAACCTTTAGCCAAATCGAATCAAATAGTGGATTGTATTGAAAATTAATCTAATTTGCATGCTTGTACTTGTACTTACATTGAACAGGTCATAGCAAGGAGGCTAGAGCAGAGGAATAAAATTGTTTGCCGGACAAATAGGTACATGTTTACGAATTTATTGGGTTTTTTGATGATATTATGAGCCGATTGGCCAGCCACTTGGCTGTTTATTTTTCTTTTCGGATTGACGAGGGCCATGGGAGGCTATTTGAAATATCCCGAAGACCCCGGTGCAGGGAGGCCATGGCGAATTTTTTTGAAAATTTAGGGTGTTTGCCAAATTTTTTAAAAATTTGAAAAGTTCTTAGAAACTGAAAAGTTGAAGAAATTAAGCCGTAAGGAAAATAATGAAAGTCGAGTTGGTTTGTGAAATGACTTTCGTCTTCGTTCCTTTTCGGGGACGAAAAGTTTTAAGTGGGGGAGATTGTAATAAACCGGAAATCCGAGCCAATTTAAAATGTTTATTTTGGCAATTTTAGTGGATTTTGAATATTTAAAATGAATTATTTTAAATAACAGTGAAGAGAAATTTATTTTGAATAGAATTTGAACGTATATATTTATTTGAATCGTCGCTAGAATATAAATATTTTATTTAAATTATAAAAGGAACTGAAAATGGCGTGGCAGTTCGAAAATTCGATTTCAAATTTCAAATGAATGTACCAGGTGCAAAATAAACCGGATTTTAGTGAAACCAAAAATATTTGAATCTAATTGAGAATACTTTCCAACGAATCTGAAGAATCGAAATTTCATAGCGGGAATCAAAAGATATGCCCAGTTGAAAATTCAGAATAGTCGCTATGGAATTCAGGCCCTTTAAAATGGAAATTTTGCAAACGACCTCGGTTTTCGATGAAACCAGTTTTGTTGGATCCGTGATGTCAAGTTATTGCTAGATTCCAAAATTCGTAATTTTTCAAATCAATATGTGAGCGCGGCGAAGGAAAACGTGTTTGACCATTTTCAGTTGATTTTAATCGACTGGGAAATGGCCATTTTTCAAATGGTCTCAGAATTCGATGAAATAAGTTTTATTAGGACCATATCGTCAATACGAAGTTAGAAAATATTTTTCAAGAATTTTTAGAGTCCGTTTGTGACCCTAGTAAATTGAAATGTGTGTTTAAATTGAATATATAAAGATGTATATTTTAAATTCAACGGAAACTGAACGTAACGGTCGAATTGGCCTGCGATACATATCCCATTGTTTTTGAAATGGGGGTAATACGCTAGGGACGACAGTCGTTGGGTTCGATTCGGGTTTCGAAAGAAAAAGTTTCTTTTTGAAATATAAAATAATTAAATAAATATATAATTTCCCTTACCTCCCTATTATACCTCTCCCCCCTTATCTCCCATCTGAAGTCAACAAAAAAAGAAAAGAAAGGGAGGTGCGACGGGGGGGGGGGGGGGGACCGCCGCTTCCCGCTCATCGCGGCGCCCCAGGTGGCGCGCCCACCGCCGTAGCCTCCCCCATCGCGACGCCTCCCTCCACCGATCCCCTCTCTCTCCTCTTCTACTCCCAAACCACCCCCCATGCCTCAGCAAGCCACCGTACCCACAGGCTGTTGCGTCTCCACCGCCACTGTCCCTGAAGACCGGCGCCGCCCCTTTCCGTTGCCAACGCCACCCCCTCAACCCACTGACGCCGGTAAACCTTTTATTTACTTATTTAATTTCGGTTATTTAATGAAATTAGTTTTAGAAAGAAATATTGTTTTAAATCAGCTTATTTCTTTTAGCATAGGATAAAGGGGTGATTTTTATGATAAGGATATGATTTTTATAAATATACATAGTTTTATAAATATAAAGATTATATTTTTATATATAAAAGGGTTTGATTTTTACAATCTTTTCATGAAGAAAAAGGTTTATTTTTTTTCTTTCTCGTATGCTAGAAATGATTTTGATTGGCAAAAAGAAATCATTTTAAATAAAATAAAAAAGAAATGATTTTTATATTTGTAGTGAGATAAATCTACGATTTTTAGGATAGAAAGAAAGATGTGATTTTTTTGGTGTGTTCATAGAAAGAAGGATATGATTTTTATACTTATACTAGAGTATTAAAGATACGATTTTTATATAGTAGAAATAATAAAGACGTAATTTTTATATAGTAGAAATAGAAAAGGTCGGATTTTTATATTATATAGATAATAAAAATTCAATCTTTATATAAGAAGTAGAAATATAAAAATATAATTTTTATATAGAGAATGGCGAGGGAAAAATATAATCTTTATTATATGAATAGCCGTATGAAAATAGAATTTTTATCTATATAGTAGCAGTATAAAAATAGAAATTTTATCTATATAGTATCGGTATAAAAATAGAAATTTTATTTATATAGTAAGGGTGTAAAAATGTGATTTTTATCCATATAGAGTGATTATAAAAATGTGATTTTTATATACATAGCAACAACATAAAATTGTGATTTTTATATATGTAGTGGCTACGGTCAACGAAAGCGATAAAAGGCGGGTGGCGAAGATTTCCTACATATGAAGAGTCGTGGCGTTTGGTTTGGGAATTGGTGAGAACTCCTCACTTTTATTATTATTTCTAGTTTGAAATACATACTAGGATGCAGACGGTATTTAGTAGCACTCGACACCCGTCGTCCACAGACCGTGGATGACTTGTTTGATTGATGTGTTTTGAAAATTGATTGTGTGATGTGGATTGAATAAATATTTTATAGTTAAAAATATAACTTTTAACATGTATATAAAATAAAATATTTATAAACAAATCAGACGATTTGTTTATATACACACATTTGACGGATATTGATTGGGACGATAAATTTTACACATCGCCCAATTGCACAAATAGAACCTGTGTTTGTTGTTTGATAACCCCACACGGGTATTGAGATGAAATATGACATACACTAATCCTAATAATTAGTTGTATGTTGATCGATTGATTGACAGTCTGTGTAAGCGTTGAATATTTAAATTCAATGCTTATACAGTGTAGAATGCACTCTCGATGATGGATTGCTGTTTTAAATATTGTTATACACATTTGTTGTGTGAAATCCATATAATCACATTATATGGTAATTGAGTGTGTCTGATTCCAGTTCAGAATTATCGAATATTTTAAAATAATATTCAGTGAATATTGAAATGTGAAGCTGCGTTAAGTAGTTAAACGCAATTTTAACACGAATGGAAATTTTGTCGATTTTATTCATTTTACAATGAATATCGAAAGTGATTTCAAAATCTGATATTTTGAAATGAATTGAAATTCGAATTAAATTGAAATGAAATTCGAATTAAATTGAAAAGAATTGAAATTCGAATTAGATTGAAATAGAATTGAAATCGTTTTGAACTGAATTTAAAACGTATTGAAATTGAACTGAAATCGATTTGAACTGAAACCGATTTGAATTGAAATTGATTTGAATTGAAATCGAGTTGAAATGAATTTTAAATGAATTTATATTGGAAAATTCAATTTTGATTTGAATTTGAGATGGAAGTTGAAATCATTTTGAAAACGATTTATAAAATACGTTTTGAAAGGAAATCGACGAAATATATATAATATATATATATTATATATATAATGGCCTGAATAGAACGAGCCGCGCGGCGGCATTTCGCGAATTTCGACCATTGACTTCGAATGGACATTGCGGGAGATCCGACCGTCGGATTCTCCTAAAACCAGAACTGTTGGGTTCGTATCGAAAAGGGCTTTCTAATGAATATTAGAGATTTGAAATCTAATGGTTGGATTTGGAATTATGTCCAAATCAAATTTGGAAAAGGTCGTTGTAAGTGCGGTTCGATAGCCGTTGATGGAAATCGACTGTACGGGCCTTGATAAAATTATAAAAATAGTAATAATTTATGTAGAATCATAAGAAATGATTTGGGAAGAATTGGGATGAAAAAACTCCCTATTTGAAAAGATAAAAGTAGATTTTTATCGAAATGAACTAGTTTTTGAACTAGAATAATAATTTATTTATTTTTAAATAAATAAATTGGATTTGAAATGGTTTTGAAAATAACCAGAATTTCCAATAATTGAATTGGAATGGATTTGAATCGAAATCATTTTCGGAATAGTTCGATGTTGGATTTTGTGATTACACAAATGTTGTTATGGAAATTTGAAAGATATATTTATATCATTATTTCCAATACGATATTTGTTGGTTTCAGAATTTGATATTGAATATAAGCCGATATATTTTCTATTCGGAGCCTTATGTTTAATATCAAATGGGATTTTGGGTCGTCATGAATGGTATCTTTAATAATACTGTTCTTAAACGGAAATGGAGTTAAGAAAATTATGAATTAGCTAGGGATTAGTTAAGTTGGATGGTTTCTTGGATATTGATCTGGTGTTGGTTTCGGCCTTCGCGGTTAATATTTAGGGAACTATCCTCTTACTAATTTACGGTTAGGGACAGATTGAAATGTGATATGATTTTGGGGTTTATCGTGAACCGTGTTTTAAATGACATCGGTTCTTTAACCCAGTTAAAGATTAAAACTAAGTGGAGTTTTAATGAATCTTTAATTAGATTGAAAAGATCGAGAATGGAGTATCACCAGTTTTGCTCTAGGCCATAGTTAAATCTTTAATTAGATTTGAACGTGAAATGGTAATTGAATTTACCGATAACACCGTAGCGTTAGATATAAAGTATTACCAGTTTTAATTCATAGGATGAATAGGTTAGGATTGGGAAATTAAAACAAATGATTACTTCGGTAAGGTTCGTTAATCCCGGCTAGTTTGGTTAAACCATAATTTTGGTTTGAATTGATATTCAAAAGAAGATTAAAGAATAAATTTAAGGAATTTATCTTTGATAAAATTAATGGGAACCTATCCCTAAGAATGTGAAATTGAGCAACTAACTGAAGATTAGTTAAGATGAATGGTTTCCTGGGTATTGATCTGATGTTGTTTTCGGCCTTCGGGGTTAATGTTTGGGGGATTGTTCTCTTGCTAATTTACGGTTAGTGACTGATGAATTGGAATGAAGCATATATTGTGTTTGTGTAACACTTGTTTATTATATACGCGGGTTATTCAGAAAGACCGGGTTTATCCCATTCTGAATAACTGATTCGACGTGGTGTCGAAGATGAAGACGGTGATCGAAGACCGGAGGTCTTCACGTCGTTTGGGTGATTACTGATGATCTTGATTGGGCCGTACACCCAAGAGGAGGGAATCAGTTAGTGATCGTCCAGACGTACTTGGAGATCGATGGATATGCGGGGTACAAGGTGCCTCCAGTTTCGTTTAGACCCAGAACGAACTTGTGAATGGACTGTGTGTCTAACATTGGATTTTATTATGTGTGATTGATTTCTATTAAATATATACCAGTTCGGCGGCGAAGAATTTATTCTCTTGATTAACGCCCTTCTCTGAGACGTACGAGCTCAGAGGTTATATATTGATGGATATCAAGTGCATGGAGTGAATTGCCTGTGTGGCACACCTAAGTGGCAATGTGATCAAGGCTTCTATTGAAAAGTAGAGTCGTGTGGTGGATGATCAAAGCACGGCCTGTGTGTCATAGATTTGTGTTGCATTGATTCACGAGCCTCACACTCCGGTTGTGAACCAGAAATGGGAGAAGGACCTCAGGGAGGACATGCGTTTCCTTATAGCTAGAAGTGGCGTTAGTGGTTTTACACGCCCTGATGAGTTTGACTTATGTGGTTGTTGCTGTCGCGAGGCGCCTCGGATATATCGGTGACTATGTGGAGCCGATGGAGTCATTTGTTGGCTCATTTACGCCCCAAAGGGCAGGGAAACGTAGTGTTCAGGCATTTTAATCCACATCGGTGGACGGGCCCTGTCGCCCCAAGGGTCACTCGAGCTCTGATCCTAAGACTCAGGCTAGATAGTCTCGAATCGGTAGAGGACTATCTTTTGCCTCGGTTCACAGATGGAAACCTAACTTCCAATACGTGACATTTGCGGTTTTTATTGTAGAGCCTAGTATGGCGACATGATATATGGTACCCATGCCGTCTATGATTGATACTTATGATTGAAATTGTTTTATACACTATACACTTATAGTAATATCAAAATAATCTGTTTTTAAACGTATCAGGCATTCTTTGGCTATTATATGGTAAAACCATATCCTCCGGCTTGCGTTGCATTATGTGATGGGACCTGAGTCTTATAATAGCTTCATTTTTCTTTATTTAGCATTGCGTTGTTGTTATATGCACTGGTATTCTTGGGAGGAAACCCGTTCCGTGTTATATGGCGTAGTCCCTTGATGTACCTGATTTAAAGTAAAGTTTTAAATAACTGTTCTAGTTCTCACACCAGTCACATGACTGACCGGGAGTTTATTGTTTTAACCTAAACTCTGGGTGCCCCTATTTTCCGCACGGATAGCTCGTAGTTTTGGTTTTGCAGAATTATATTCACAGGATCCTGATTTACAACTGGAACGATACTTGGAAAGCTCTGTATCAGTGTATTACTTCCAGTTGTGTATTGTATTATTTTCCTCCGCTATGTAATGTATTGTAATTTGTGACATTTTCTGTGTAATATTTATTCATACTCTGCAATATTCTTGTATTCTGATGGAATTGTTGTAATATACAATGAAATGTTCTTCTGTCTGCGTTCGTTTGTGTGTTGTTCTCAAAGTATTCGGGCTTTCCTTACCGGGGAAGCTACGGGTCATCATAAGGAATTGAAAATGGCGCGACAGTTTGAAAATTCGATTTCAAACTTCAAATGAATGTACAGGATTCAAAATAAACTAGATTTTAGTGAAACCAGAAATATTTGAATCTGTTTGAAAATATCTTTCCAACGAATCTGAAAAATCCAAATTTCATAGCATGAATAAAATGTAAGGCTAACTTGAAAATTCAGAATAATCGCTATGAAAATATAACCCTTAAAAGTGGAAATTTTGCATACGGCCTCTATTTTCGACGAGACCACTTTTGTTGGATCCGAAATGTCAAATTATTGCTAGATTCCAATTTTCATAATTTTTGGAATCGATATGCGAGTGTGGCTAAAGAAAACGTGTTTTTATAGTTTTAGTCAATTTGAATCGACCAGAAAATGGCAGTTTTTCAAATAGCCTTCGAATTTGACGAAATTAGTTTTGTTAGGACCGTATCGTCAAAACATAGCCAGGTTTATTTTTTTGGAAATTTTAAAGTGAGTATGTGGCCCTGTTAAATTAAAATGTGCAATTAAATTCAATATATAGATTTATATTTTGATTTTGATGGAAACTGATCGTAACAGCTGAATTGGCTTACGAAATATAGCCCATTGTGTTCGGAATGGGGGTAATTACCTGGGGACGATAGTCATTGAGGTCGATTTGGGTTCGGAAGAAAAGTCAACTTTTTTTTGGAAAATTAAAATATTAAATATATATATATTAATATAAAATGGTCAACCCTTCTCTATTAGCTCTCCCCCTCCACATCAATTACAGATCGATATAAAACAAAGAAAAAAAACAAAATCGTGCTGCCTCCAGGCCACGCTGGCCACCATGTCGCCTCACCGTCGAAGCGCACCACCTGGCCTCCACCGCACTGCCGGCTAGTGCCATCCCCGCCCCTCCGATCAACTGCGATGCCCCCCTTTTCTCCATTCGAACCAGCAAGCCTCCCAAACCCTAGCGCCACCAAAAAACCACCGTGCCGACCATCAGACCCGCCACCAACCCCCTCTAACGCCTCCGCCTCCTCGATCCACGCTGCACCAACCCCCTTCCAATCGAAGCTGCTGTAAGTTTTTATATATTTATTTCTTTCATTTATTTAAAAAAAAATCAGTTTTTTATTCTTTTTTCATAGAAAAATAGAAATATGGTTTTTTTTATATATATAACAATATAAAAATACAATATATATAGCTTCGTTTTAAAAATGTAATTTTTATATAAAAAGACATAAGATAAAGATACAATTTTTGTGCTTATAGAAGTATGATTTTTGATTTTGGAAAAATAGGTTTCTTTGATTTTGAAAATATAATCTTCTTTGAAACGAAAATAAGATTTTCTAAGGTAGAAAATTATGATTTCTTTAGTGTGAAAAATTCATTTTCTTTGATATGAAAAATACGATTTTTAATTCGATAAAAAATATATTATTCTTATTGTATGTATGATATGATTTTTAGTTGGATAAAAATAGAATTTTTATCGTATATATATATAAATATTTTTAGAAAGATAAATAGGTGATTTTTATATAATAATGGATTATAAACGTGATTTTTATTATGAAGATAGCGCCATAAAAATGTGATCTTTAAAATGTAAACATCGTAATAGGAATGCG
Source organism: Allium sativum (assembly GCA_030737875.1). Lineage (NCBI taxonomy): Eukaryota > Viridiplantae > Streptophyta > Magnoliopsida > Asparagales > Amaryllidaceae > Allium > Allium sativum. Next base: position 748,789,961 of record CM060921.1, read on the forward strand.
ATTTTTATATATGTAGTAGCAGTGTAAAAATGTTATTTTTATATGAACAATACAAGAATACAAATGTGCTTTTTGTATGAACAACGTGAAACATATTGCGATGGAACGAACAAGAAACAAATCAAAACCATTCGATAAAGAATGACGGAGTGGATCCCAAAGGTGAGAACTTTTCACTAAAATTTTCTTGTACAGTTATTTATTTTATAACTGCACATATGAACTATTCCTCATCGTCCACAGATCATGGACGACTTGTTTGATTTGATTATGTTGTGGAAATTGATTGTGATTGTGATTGTGATATGGAACAGAATGGAATATAAAATATTCATTAGTTGAAATAAATATTTTATAGGTAAAAATATAATTTTTAACCTGTATATGAATAAAATAAATATTCAATTACAAATCGTACGATTTGTTTATGTACACACATTTGACTGATATGGATTGGGACGATATATTTTACACATCGCCCAACTGCATAAATAATAATCAGTGTTTGTTGTTTGAAGACCCCACATGAGTATTGGGATGATAATGGACTTACACTAATCCCAATATTTAGTTGTATGTCAATCGATGGGTTAATAGACTGTTGTAAGCGTTGATTATTTATATTAACGCTTATGCAGTTGTGTAATACACTCTGGATGATGGTTGAATATGCTTGATTATTGTTGTGTACATGTGTGTATGAAATCCATATAAATCAAGTTATATGTTGATTGACTGTGTCTGATTCCAATTCAGAACTAAAGAATATTTTGAAATAACGAATATTGTACAATAATGAATATTTTAAAATAATATTTAGTAAAAGATCAAAATCTGATTTTGATGTCCGATTTGGATGGACACGAATATATTTAAATATATGTAAAGTCGTGTTGATTAGATTAACGCAATTTTGACGTGAACAATATTTATAACGATTTTATTCATTTTTGTAATGAATATCGAAAAGGAAAGGATTTCAAAACTGTAACACCCCGTAATTTTCAATATTAGTGTTCACAAATTAAAGATTAACTAATCTCAGATTTGAGAATTAAGGGAAACGGGTTGCGCCATTGTGTTTGTCTCGGAATTCTGGTTGAGATAGAGTCCGAGTTTGCGTGAATTGGACTTCGTATGAAGAAGTTATGGCCATCGGTAGTTTCAAAAAATTCAAAACAGATTTTGAAAAAGTCAAATTTCAGAGTCAGATGGCCTAGGTGGGAAATTTCCCGCCAGGGCCAGGTCGACCATAGGGTCGACCTAGGGGTCGACCTACCCTACCAAGTCGACCATAGGGTCGACCTGGGCGTCGACCTGCCCCCCCTCCCGGGTAGATTTGTTTGGTGACCTGTTTATGACTGTATGCTGACTCATTAGGGTTTCTGATCTGCTCTGATTTGCTGGGATTAATTCTGGGTTGATCGGACGACTTAAATTAATTCTAAACTCTATAAAAAGACATGTAGACTCAAACCCTAAAATCAAATTAAAATTAGAGCTATGGCCTCCATGCCGTCACCTTGCAACCTAGAATAGCCGCCATCAATTAGAGAGGAAGAAAGCTAATCAAATTCAATTTTATTCAACTCTAACAATGAATCTACTCCAAAGGAAAGCAAATTGAACTTCAGAACTCAGATCTCAGAACTCAAGGCCTTCTTTGAGTTGTGAATTCGATTTCTTTAATAAAATAATTAACAATTTAATTGGATTGAGTTATGATGCGGATTACATGGTTATGTTGTGAATTATTGACCGCATGTTATGATCTATGTTGTAAATTTGTGATGTATTATCTATGTTGTAAATTGTATGATGTTATCATCCATGTTGTAAAAGTTGTGATGTTATCATCCATGTTGTAATTCTATGATTATGTATTCATAGTGATGTATCATATGCTAGTTTGGTTATGTTGATTCATATGATAAATCATATGTATGTATGCAAGTTAGGATGTTAATTGAGACATAGATCACTTGCAAGTTAGTGAAAATTTTATGTATAACCTTACATGTTTCATGACATCTATTTTAGATCTAAAGTTAGGCTATGACGTGTGTGAGTTATATGCTAAATTTTACATGCTAATTTATATGTTTGGATGTAAGTTTACACCACCATTATGTTGCATAAATCACATATGCAAGTTTATATAAATATATGTATTTGGATTATGAATCATGTTATGTAAGTTTGTGGTTATTGCCTATGCAAGTTTACACCTTTAGATGTAGATCTATGACATACATGATTTATGCAATATTATAACTATTGCCTAAACAAGTTCACACCTTTAGATTTGGATCTATGACATATGTTGTTTTATGCAAGTTTGTGACTTTGGCCTATGCAAGTTTTAGATGTAGAACCTCATTCACACATGCAAGTTCACCCCTTATGTTTAAATCTAGTTTTATTTCTATGTATGTTGTGATGTTTTCTCTATATTTCATGAGTTAGACTATTCGAGTCTAACGTATATTTTACGTTAAACGAACGAACATACAACATTGGGTAAAGGGGATAATATTAAAAGATTTAATATTGAGAATTGGCATAAATGCCTTAAATGGCATAAAATAAATTTGTGATGAAAATTGGTATAATTTTGCATACCATAAATAGATGGACATAATTGAGTCAATTATGGCCAATGTTAAATTTGGAATTGATTGATAATTTGGATAGGGAAATTAATTCAAATTTGGGGATAATTAATTATGTGTAATTAATCGTCTAAGACACGAGGTTAGGCTCTTTTGTGGTGTAAGACTGCCCGGATCAGCCCGGCAAATCCAGCTGCCACAAATGCCAATCTAATGTGGGAGGTCTTAGGCATAAATTAAATGCGTAACAGTTGTAAAGACACGAGGTTGGGCTCGTTTGTGGTGTAAGACTGCCCGGACCCGCCCAACAAATTCAGCTACCACAAATGCCAGTCTAATGTGGGAGGTCTTTATGAGGTTACGGTCTTAATGAATTAAGAAACACTTAACCAGATAAATATTGTAGTGGGACATGAGGGGGTTAAGTGGGTGCCTTGGGTGGCATGTGGAATTAAGTGGGTGCCTTGGGTGGCATTTGAAATACGATTAGAAACACTTTACCAAAATTTGAAACATGTAAGTGGACATGAATAAGAAGAGGGTTAAGTGGGATGTACTAGAGGGGACCAAGCTTAGGTGGATAGCTTGTGTCAAGTAACGGGGGTCCGTTTCACTCAGTAACCCATAAGTATCTTTGTGGGCTTGACCCAAGTCGAGGACGGGACACGCGCAGTGGGCTTGACTGTAAGAGGCCAAAACGGGTTAGCGGTGGCAACGCAAGTCCAACGGGTTCATGTGCGTGTGTGGGCCCGGGCTAGTTGGTAATATGTTGTTGCATCGTGTAGGTATAAGCCATGCATTATTGGTGATATCGGGTCGCCACTTTGGGGAGTGATACACCCCACTGTGGGGCTAACACGGGTATCTACGAGTTAGGGAGCCGATCGCATGGAGGGAGTGGGTACACATAGTGGAGATAGGGGCAGGAGGCATCTATGAAGGAAACTAGGGGTGCACAAAACTACTATTATCATATTTAAGTTCTGTAGGCGGGATCAACCTTAGGGTGACTAGTGGTGGTGCAGTATGGTAATTATCTTATAGTGGTTTAGGTGTGCCTTGAATGTTATCTTTGTTCAACTTATTTCCATGTTTACTCTGTCTTACCAAATTGTTCGCAGTCATTTCCTTATTTTCCAATTTATGCCTTAGCCTAGTTATTTTGTTAATTATATTGTTAAAGTAATTGCACTCGCCAGACTTTATGTCTGACCCCCTTTGTTTCCACCTATTTTCTTCCTTTCCCCCCAGGTGCTCAGGTTGGAACTAGCACCAGTGGAGCTTGATTTTGGACAGATGTATCTCTTACTTTTAGAAGTTGCTTGGATCGTTGAATTAAAGTTCAGCCTCTCTTATTTATGGCTATTTTGTACTAGGGTTATGTCTTTCAATTTATGTACTTTGATTTAGTCAAGATGGATATTACGTACTTTGACTCTGGTTTTTGATGATGTAATCAAACTTATATGTTTACCGCTGCAGTGAATAAAGTTTTAAATTTTTAAGTACTGTTTATATCTGTCTTGTTGTTAAGTTTTTGTTCTATACACACTTAAAACGCTCCATAGAAGTTAATGCATTCACTTTGTGAGTGACATTAATGGACATGGGGTGTTACACGTGGTATCAGAGCTGAAGGTTACCATAACATATATGAATTTTGAAAAACTGTTTTTCAAAAGCACTTTTATAAAGAAGTACCTTCAAAAGTATGTTTTAAGGAAAGTATTTTCAAGAGAAAAACTTATTTTAGAAAGCATAACCCCAAGAGCCATATATCTTTCCTTCGGTTCTTTTGTATTGAATCTTTCCTTTTTCGTTTCAGTATGTCTGGAATTCCCGAGATACCCGAGGGAATACCGATACCAGGATGGTTTAGGAGGTATTTGGAGACTAGGGCCACCACTGTAGGTCCAGCAAATTTTCCTCCTCCTCCTCGTGTCAATACTTTTGCAAAGATATGTAAGGACTTTCGTGCAATGGGTGGAAAACCTTTTCACGGTACGGAGACATTTGTTGAAGCTCAAAATTGGCTAAAGGAGGTGGAAGAATTGTTTGGGATCTTTGAAGTGGAAGATGGGAGAAAGATCCAGTTAGCTGCCTGACTAATGAAGGATGAGGCCTCGTTTTGGTGGGAGGTCACTAATGGAGAGCATCCACTTGATACATGGCCAGATTTCAGGCAGAGGTTTGAAGCAAAGTTTCTCTCACGGGCTGAAGAGAATTTGAATATGGAAAGATTTCTAGCGTTGAAGCAAGGGAATCTATCAATAAAAGAATATGTCAACAAATTCAATCAGTTGGCGAGATTTGGCTTGGACTTGGTGAATACACCAGAAAAGAAGGCCCTGAGATTTGTTAAGGGTTTGAACGAGCCGCTTCATGGGTTAGCTATGAACCACATCCCTATGGGGCTACCCTTGAGAGACTAGTTGACACGGCGCTTATGCATGAAGAGGAGAAGGGCGCCAATGCTAGTATGGCATCCGAGAAGAAAGGGGATAAAAAGAAACCACAACAGCAACAACAGAATAAGAAAGGTGGTAAAGGCAACAATGGTAAGGGAAAGAAAAGATGTTTTAACTGTGGGACACCAGGCCATCTAAGCAAAGATTGTAGGAAGAAAAAGAAGACTGGTTGTTTCCACTGTGGCGAAGCGGGACATCTGATTAAGGACTTCCCAAGGAAAGGGCAGAAGGCAGGGTCTACCTCGGGAGGACAGGTGCAGGCTCTTATGGCACCAGGGCAGGCAAGGGGGCAAGTTTAGGCTCTCATGGTCCCACCGCTGCAAGAAAGAGGAAGAGCAATTTCCGTTGAAATTTTAGTTTTTCTGTTTGATCATCCTGTCCATACTTTATTCGGTTATGGCGCATCACATTCGTTTATCTCTACATCGTTAGTTGAAACACTACACCTTGATACTAGTTTAGTTACAGATCCCTTAGTAGTCTCAAATGCTATTGGTGGTTCGGCTCATCTTTTTATGATTTGTTGGGATTTGAGAGTGTTTATCTTGGGCGTTGAGTTTGAATGCAACGCCTTTGTTCTTGGCTTCATGGGCTACGGCTTGATTCTAAGTATGGATTGGCTAACTAGATATGGGGCCATCCTAGATCGTGAAAGAAGGGTAGTTAGATTGTTGACTCATTGTGGAAAGACCCATGATATTTCTTGTGACCCTAGAGGTCCAGTAATGCTTAGCTACCTAGAATCCCTTGACGCATCCGATGATGATTTACATTCTGTTCGTATAGTCTGTGAATATGTTGATGTCTTCGATGAGGTGAGGGGTTTACCCCCAAAATGTGAGATAGACTTTCGAATATATCTAGTAGATAACGCAAAGCCAGTTGCATTGTTAGTGCACCACATGGCTCCAAGAGAGAGAAGGGAACTCAGTAAGCAAGTGAAAGAATTGCTTGAGAAGGGGTTCATCAGACGTAGTATATCGGAGTGGGGTGCTCCTGTAGTATTTGACACGAAGGCAGATGGGTCCCTTGGACTTCGTGTGGACTATAGAGAACTTAATAAGCTTACTAAGAAGAATAGGCACCCACTGCCGAGGATTGACGATCTCTTCGATCAGTTAGTTGGCGCCTCAGTGTTTTCGCATTTGGTCTTAGCCATGGGTTTCCGTCAGTTGAGAGTGGCTGAGGATAGCATAGACAAGACTGCCTTTTGGACTACAGACGGCTTTTTCGAGTGGCTTGTGATGCCCTTCGGTTTGACAAACGTCCCCCATACTTTGTTGACTTGATGAGTAGGGTGTTTAGTGAGTACCTTAATAAATTCGTGGTAGTCTTTGTGGATGACATCTTGGTCTTTTCTAAAAGCGAGGAAGAGCATGCCCTATATCTTAGGGAAGTGTTGGAGACCCTTCGAGCGCATAGCCTTAAAGCTAAATTTTCTAAATGTCACTTTTGGAGGAAGGAAGTGCGATTCTTAGGGCACGTTGTTTCCAAAGAAGGGATAGCTATGGATCCCGCGAAGGTAGTGGCCATCCAAGATTGGAAGGTCCCTAAAAATGCTACCGAGGTGAGGAGTTTCTTAGGGTTGGCTAGCTACTATAGGAAGTTTATCAAAGACTTTGCAAAAATATCAACTCCATTAACACGCTTGACGAAGAAGAACCTAGTTTTTACGTGGGACGTAGATTGTGATGATGTGTTCCAACGTTTAAAGAGAGCTTTGACTACAGCCCCAGTCTTAGTGTTGCCAGATGGGAGTAAGCCATTTACCGTTTATATTGATGCTTATGGGACAGGACTTGGCGTAGTCTTAATGCAAGAGGAGAGGGTAATAGCCTATGGAGGAAGGCAGTTGAGAGTGCATGAGAGGAATTACCCTACACATGACCTAGAGTTGGCGGCTATTGTTTTCGCGCTTAAGTCCTGGCGCCATTATCTTCTTGGCGGGAAATTCAAATTGTTCACTGACCACAATCGCTAAAAAACTTGTTCTCTCAGAAGGACTTGAACTTAAGGCAGCAAAGATGGATGGAATTTTTAGCTACCTACGATTTCGAGATAGCATATACCCCTGGCAAGGGTAACGTGGTGGCAGACGCCTTAAGTAGGAAAAGGTTGTCCTTGAGTCCGTTGTTTGTTGAGTGGCGAAGCATAGAGTTCACCTCTACGTTTGACTTTAGGCCTTCCATTGACTTTATACCTGGTTTGCTAGCATCCTTAGAGGTCAGACCTACGCTTTTGGGACGGATTGGCGAGGCACAGCGAGATGACCCACAGTTGGTTGAGTTAGTAGAGAAGCTCAAAATGGGAGAGTCATCGATCCATCTCAGTAGGTATACCCTAGATGATAAGGGTTGGTTACGTAGGGACGGTAGAATTTGTGTACCACGGGACAAGAATTTGAGGAAGACCATTCTTGATGATGCACATCGTTCGAAGATGACCATTCATCCTGGCGGGGACAAGATGTATATGGGCATGAGACGAGTTTACTTTTGGACCGACATCAAGAGGGATGTGGCTGAGTTTGTCGCTAGATGCTTGGTGTGCCAACAAGTTAAAACAGAGCAAAAGAAGCCCGGTGAATTGCTTCATCCATTGGAGGTCCTACAATGGAAGTGGGAAAGTGTCTCGATGGACTTTATTGATGGGTTACCGAGATCGAGGAAGGATAATACGGGGATTTGGGTCGTGGTAGACAGACTTACTAAGAACGCCCATTTCATTCCCGTGAAGAGTAAGAAGCCGCTCCATGGTTAGCCTCCGTATACATTCGAGATATAGTTTTTTTGCATGGTGTTCCTTCTAGCATAGTGTGCGACCGCGATCCTATCTTCACTAGCGAGTTTTGGAAGAGCTTACAAGAGGCGGTAGGGACTCAGTTAGGTTTGAGCACCGCATATCATCCTCATACGGACGGCCAGACTGAGAGGGTGAATCGTATTCTAGAGGACCTATTGAGGTTGTGTGTCTTAGACTTCGGAGGTACATGGGAGGAACATCTTCCGTTGGTGGAGTTCGCATATAATAATAGCTTTCAGTCTAGCATTGGCATGGCACCATTCGAGGCTCTTTTTGGACGGCCGTGTCATTCGCCTACATGTTGGTGGGAATCTACAGATAAGATCTTGCTTGGGCCCGATATGATTAGAGAGACTTCAGAAAAGATCGATTTGATTCGTAGGAGGATGAAGACGGCGCAAGATAGGCAGAAATCTTATGCGGACAAGAGGAGGACAGATCTTAAGTTTGATATTAGGGACATGGTCTTTGTCAAGCTGTCTCCAATGTTGTTCGCTTTGGCTCCATTGGGAAGTTAGCACCAAGGTTCGTAGGGCCGTTTCCTATTAAGGAGAGGATTGGACAGATGGCATATATAGTGGAGTTGCCCGAGAGACTTAGTGGTGTACACGACGTATTCCATGTGTCACATTTGAGGAAGTGCTTGCACGAGACCGCGGAAGTGGTAGAGCCGATCTTGCTTAGAGAGGTGGAGATAGAGCGTGATGCGACGATTCGACGAGCTCCTACGTTCATTCTTGGGTCGGAGATTAAGAAGTTGAGGAATCGAGAGGTCAGGCTAGTCAAAGTGCAATGGGGAGATGATGAGAGCAACACTACTTGGGAGACGGAAGAGAAGATGTGTTCATTGTACCCTTTTCTTTTTGAGGGTATGTCTTTTAATTTCTTCTTTATCGCTTAGCTTGTACTTATTTTATCTTTATTATGTCCTCTCTCTAGTATCTTTCACCTTTAGATAGGGTAGTCCTATGGTTGAAACATGTGTTTGAGACATGTTATGTATGATTGATGCATGTGGATGCAAGTGGTTGCTAGTGGTTGCTCGTGGATGCATATACACACACTTTAGGCACTAGATCGGCTCAGTCACTTCATATTGAATATTGCATATAAATGTGTGTGCATATTTAAGATAATGGTTGTATAATGGTTGTGTTATCATATGGATGCTGCATTTTGGTGAATGGTTGTGCACACATGTAGAAATAATATGTATCGATAGGATTCTTTCACATACATAATGGACACATGTCACTATCATGGTTTGCATTAAGGAGGTCAACTGAATCAGTAGACCGCCTGATTTTGCATTAGTTAAGGAACATATACACACACTTCTTGCATATGTTCATACAGCATTAGGAATTTTATCAGGACAATGGATGCCTGTGTTTGATGGTTGAGTAGATGGTTGTTTGGATGTTAGGATATGCATTCTCCTTAACTTGGAGATTTTGGGGATGAAATCATTTAAGGAAGGGAGAATGTAACACCCCGTAATTTTAAATATTAATTTTCACAAATTAAAGAATAACTAATCTCAGATGTGAGAATTAAGGGAAACGGGTTGCGCCATTGTGTTCGTCTCAGAATTCTGGTTGAGATAGAGTCCGAGTTTGCGTGAATTGGACTTCGTGTTATGGCCATCGGAAGTTTCAGAAAATTCAAAACATATTTCGAAAAATTCAAATTTCGGAGTCAGATGGCCTAGGCGCGAAATTTCCCGCCAGTGCCAATGGATCTGGGGGTCGACCTGCCCCCCCACCCCGGACAGATTTGTTTGGTGACCTATTTATGACTGTATGCTGACTCATTAGGGCTTCTGATCTGCTCTGATTGGCTGGGATTAATTTTGTGTTGATCAGACAGCTTAAATTAATTCTAAACTCTATAAAAAGACATGTAGACTCAAACCCTAAAATCAAATTAAAATTAGAACCATGGCCTCCATGCCATCACCTTACAACCTAGAATAGCCGCCACTAATTAGAGAGGAAGAAAGCTAATCAAATTCAATTCTATTCAACTATAACATCAAATCTACTCCAAAGGAAAGCTAATTCAACTTCAGAACTCAGATTTCAAAACTCAAGACCTTCTTTGAGTTGTGAGTTCGATTTCTTTAATAAAATAATTAACAATTTAATTAAATTGAGTTATGATGCGGATTACATGGTTATGTTGTGAATTATTGACCGCATGTTATCACCTATGTTGTAAATTTGTGATGTTATTATCTATGTTGTAAATTCTATGATGTTATCATCTATGTTGTAAAAGTTGTGATGTTATCATCCATGTTGTAATTCCATGATTATGTATTCATAGAGATGTTTCATTTGCTAGTTTGGTTATGTTGATTCATATGATAAATCATATGTATGTATGCAAGTTAGGATGTTAATTGAGACATAGATCATATGCAAGTTAGTGAAAATTTTATGTATAACCTTACATGTTTCATGACATCTATTTTAGATCTAAAGTTAGGCTATGATATGTGTGAGTTGTATCCTAAATTTTACATGCTAGTTTATATGTTTGGATGTAAGTTTACACCATTGTTATGTTGCATAAATCACATATGCAAGTTTGTATAAATATATGTGTTTGGAGTATGAATCATGTTATGTAAGTTTGTGGTTATTGCCTATGCAAGTTTACAACTTTAGATGTAGATCTATGACATACATGATTTATGCAAGTTGATGACTATTGCCTAAACAAGTTCACACCTTTAGATTTAGATCTATGACATATGTTGTTTTATGCAAGTTTGTGACTTTGGCCTATGCAAGTTTTAGATGTAGAACCTCATTCACACATGCAAGTTCACCCCTTATGTTTAGATCTAGTTTTATTTCTATGTATGTTGTGATGTTTTCTCTTTATTTCATGAGTTAGACTATTCAAGTCTAACGTATATTTTACGTTAAACGAACGAACATACAACGTGGGGTAAAGGGGATAATATTAAAAGATTTAATATTGAGAATTGGCATAAATGCCTTAAATGGCATAAAATAAATTTGTGATGAAAATTGGTATGATTTTGCATATCATAAATAGATGGACATAATTGAGTCAATTATGGCCAATGTTAAATTTGGAATTGATTGATAATTTGAATAGGGAAATTAATTCAAATTGGGGGATAATTAATTATGTGTAATTAATTGTCTAAGACACGAGGTTAGGCTCTTTTGTGGGGCAAGACTGCCCAGACCCGTCCGGCAAATCCAGCTGCCACAAATGCCAGTCTAATGTGGGAGGTCTTAGGCATAAATTAAATGCGTAACAGTTGTAAAGTCACGAGGTTACGCTCATTTGTGGTGTAAGACTGCCCGGACCCGCCCGGCAAATCCAGCTGACATAAATGCCAGTCTAATGTGGGAGATCTTTATAAGGTTAAGGTCTTAATGAATTAAGAAACACTTAACCAGATAAACATGTAGTGGGACATGAGGGGGTTAAGTGGGTGCCTTGGGTGGCATTTGAAATACGATTAGAAACACTTAACCAAAATTTGAAACATGTAAGTGAACATGAATAAGAAGAGGGAAGTGAACATGAATAAGAAGAGAGTTAAGTGGGATGTACTAGAGGGGACCAAGCTTAGGTGGATAGCTTTTGTCAAGTGATGGGGGCCCGTTTCAACCAGTTACCCATAAGTATCTTTGCGGGCTCGACCCAGGTCGAGGATGGGACACGCGTACTGGGCTTGACTGTAAGATGCCAAAATGGGTTAGCGGTGGCAACGCAAGTCCAACAGGTTCATGTGCATGTGTGGGCCCGGCTGGTAGGTAAGATGTTGTTGCGTCGTGTAGGTATAAGTCGTGCATTATTGGTGGTATCGGGTTGCCAATTTGGGGAGTGATACATCCCACTGTGGGGCCAGCACGGGTATCTACGAGTTAGGGAGCCGATCGCATGGGGGTAGTGGGTACACCTAGTGGAGATAGGGGCAGGCAGCACCTATGAAGGCAACTAAGGGTGCACGAAACTACCATTATCATATTTAAGTTCTGTAGGCGGGATCAACCTTAGGGTGACTAGTGGTGGTGCTGTATAGCAATTATCTTACAGTGGTTTAGGTGCGCCTTGAACGTTATCTTTGTTCACCTTATTTCCATGTTTACTCTGTCTTGCCCAATTGTTCGCAGTCATTTCCATATTTTCCAACTTATGCCTTTGCCTAGTTATTTTGGTAACTATATTGTTAAAGTTATCGCACTAGCCAGACTTTATGTCTGACCCCCTTTGTTTCCACCTCTTTTCTTCCATCCCCACCCAGGTGCTCAGGTTGGAACTAGCACCAGTGGAGCTTGATTTTGGACAGCTGTATCTCTTGCTTTAGTAGTTGCTTGGATCGCCGAAGTAAGTTCAGCCTCTCTTATTTATGGCTATTTTGTACTGGGGTTATGTCTTTCAATTTATGTACTTTGATTTAGTCAAGATGGATATTATGTACTTTGACTCTGGTTTTTGATGATGTAATCAAACTTATGTGTTTACAGCTGCAATGAATAATGTTTTAAATTTTTAAGTACTGTTTATATCTGTCTTGTTGTTAAGTTTCTATTCTATACACACTTAAAATGCTCCATAGAAGTTAATGCATTCCCTTTGTGAGTGACATTAATGGACGTGGGGTGCTACAAAAACCTAATGTTTTGAAAATGTTATAGTTTATATATTAATGATATGGAATATTCAATTTTTGATTTGAAATTGAATATGAAGTTGAAATCGCTTTTAAAACGAAGTTAAAACGATTTATAAAATATGTTTTAATAGGAAATTGATGAAATATAATATATATATATATATATATTATTTATATTAAATGGCCTGAATAGAACGCGCCGCGCCGCTGCATCTCGCGAATTTCGACCATTGACTTCGAATTGACATTACGGGAGATCTGACCATCGGATTCTCCTAAAATCAAAACCGTTGGGTTCGTATCGAAAAGAGATTTCTAACGAATATAGGAAATTTGAAATCTAATGGTTGGATTTAGGAATATGTCCAAATCAAATTTGGAAAAGGTCGCTGTAAGTGCAGTTCTATGGCCGTTTATGGAAATCGACTGTACGGGCCTTGATAAAATTATTAAAATTATTAATAATTTGAGAAAAATCATAATAAATGGTTTGGAAAGAATAGGGATGAAAAATTCCATATTTGAAAGGACAAATATATATATTTTTTATCAAAATGAACTACTTATGAACTAGAATTATAATCCAATTTTTTTAGTAAATAAATTGGATTGAGAATGGGTTTTAATATAACCAGAATTTCCAATATATGGATTTGAATCGAAATTATCTTCGGAATATTTCGATATTGGATTACGTGATTATACGGATATTGTGGAGTAATTTGGAAGATATATATATCGTTATTCCAATACGATAGTTATTGATTTGAGAATTTGATATTGAACATAAGCCGATATATTTTCTATTCAGAGCCTTGTATTTAATATCAAATTGGATTTTGGGTTTGTCGTGAATGGTTTCTTCGTTAACACTGTTCTTAAACCCAAACGAGAAAAGAATAAATCTTTTAAATAAGATTTAAATGAGTTAACCAATTAATAGATATTTAATTGGAATTAAATTGAAATTGGTTTTGGGTTTATCATGAATGGTGTTTTAAATAACACTTGTTCTTTAACCCAATTAACAATGGAATGAGATTTTGGGCTTGTCGCGAATGGTATCTTTAATACTACTGTTCTTAAACCGAATGGAGTTGAGAAAATTAGAAACTAACTGGAGATTAGCTAAGTTGAATGGTTTCCTGGGTATTGATCTGATGTTGGTTCCGTGCTTCGGGATTAATACTTAGGGAATCGTTCTCTTACTAACTTACGGTTAGAGACTGATGAGATGGGGTCTTCAGTAACACTGTTCTTAAACCCCGTGTGAAAAAAATAAATCTTTTAATTAAGATGTAGAGAACAATTACCAATTAATTAACATTAGTTGGATTTGAAATGGAATGTGAATTGGGTTTATTGTGAACTGTGTTTTTAACTACATTCATTCTTTAACCCGATTTACAGTGAAATGAGATTTGGAACTTATAAATCTTTTTATTAAAGAATTAGTGGAGATTTTCCAAAGTAAAGTTTTCCAATTTAATATATTGGAATGGAATGGAATTCGATTTGATAAAAATCGAAGTGAGTTTTAGTGGAGGAAGACTGTTAATATATATGGAATTTAAAAGGCTTTGTCGTTATTCCATTTATATTATTAGTCGGATATGAAAATTTATATCGATTACATATTGATTTGTTTTTCCACGAAGATTCCATAATTAATGGAATGTGATTTTGGGTTTATCGTGAGCTGTGTTTTAAATGACATTAGTTCTTTAACCCAGTTAAAGATAAGATTAATTTCTTAACTTTGAAAAATCATTAAGAAATGACTTTTGGAGATTAAAACTGAATTAGAGTTTTAATGAATCTTTAATTAGATTGGAATGTAAATGAAATAATTAAAATTATCGAATACATGAAATGATCGAGTATGGAGTACCACCAATTTTACTCCAAGCGATAGTTAAATCTTTAATTAGATTTGAACGTGAAAGGGTAATTGAATTTACCGATAACACCGGGGTGTTAGATATGGAGCACTACCAGTTTTGCTCCATGGGATGAATAGGTTGGGATTGAGAAATTAAACAAATTATTACCTCGGTAAGGATCGCTAATCCCGACTAGTTTGGATAAACCATAATTTGGTTTGGATTGATATCCAAAGGAAGATTAAAGAATAAACTTAAATAATTTACCTTTAATAAAATTAATGGGAACCTTTCCCAAAAGATATGAATATTTAAATAAAAGAATATTCGGAATTGGAATGAGGCGTATGTTGTGTTTTTATAGCACTTTTTTATAATATACGCGAGTTATTCGGAAAGATCGGGTTTATCCCATTCTGAATAACTGAATCGGTGATGAGTCGATGATGAAGATGGTGGTTGAAGACCGGAGGTTTTCCCATCGTTTGGATGATTACTAATGCCTTGATTGGGCTGTACATCCAAGACGAGGTAATAAGTGGTGATCGTCCAGACATACTTAGAGATCGACCGGATATGCGAGGACCTCTCTCCTATATTGGACATATGGGACGAGGAATAAGGTGCCTCCGGTTTTGTTCAGACCCAGAGCGAACTTGTAAATGGATGTGTGCCTGACATCGGATTTCATTATGTGTGATTAATAAACATCGGTTGCATAGCGTGAATTGCTTGTGTGGCATGCTCAGATGAAAATGATCAAGGCTTTTGTTGAAAAGCAGAGTCTTGTGGTTGATGATAAAAGCACAACTTTAATATAGCATAGCTTTGTGTATAGCATTAATTTGCGAGCCTCGCACCCCGGAGTGAAACAAAAATGGGAGAGGACCTCAGCGAGGCATGTGTTTCCTTCTACCTAGGAGTGGTGTCTAGGTTTTGCAAGCCAAGATGTTTTACTTATGTGAATGATGGATAGCGAGGCGCCTCGGTTATGTCAGTCTTTGCAGACCCGATGGATGGTTTGGTCGATATACTAACCAATTTTACGCCCTGTAGGGTAGGGAAACGTAGTGTTCAGGCATTTTAATCCACATCGAGTGGACCGGGCCTGACGATCTAAAGGCTTGACTGAGTACTTTCCTGACGCTCGGGCTAGATAGTCTCAAAGCGGGAAGGACAATCCCTTGCCTTGATTCACAGATGGAAATCCAACTTCCAATACGTGACATTTTGGTTTTGATTGTAGAGCCTGGTATTGGCGACATGATATATGGTACCCATGCTATCTAGGATTTATACATTTATATTTGAAGTTGTTTTATACACTATCCACTTGTAATAGTATCAAATGATTTTTTTTTAAATGTACCAAGCATGTTTAGATATTATAAGGGAAAACCCTATCCTCCGGCTCGCGTTGCATTGTGTGATGGGACCTGGGTCTTATAATAGCTTCATTTTTCCAAAAAGCATTACGCTTTTTTGTTATATGCAATGGTATTCTTGGGAGGAAACCTGTTCCGTGTTATATGGCGTGGTCCCTTGATATATCTGATTTTAAAGTAAAGTTTTAAAAAACGGTTTTTGTTCTCACACCAGTCACATGACTGACATGGAGTTTACTATTTTAACCTGAACTCTGGGTGCCTTATTTTCCACCTGGACAGCTAGTTGTTGGGCTTTGCAGATTTATGTTCACTAGTTCCTGGTTTACAACTGGAATGATATTCGGAAAGTTCTATATCCGTGTATCTCTTTCACTTGTGTTTTGTATTATTTTCTGCTGCATTGTAATTTGTAAATCTCTGATATTTATCAAATGTACATTATTTGTTGATACTATGTATATTCTTGTACGCTGATGTAAATTATTGTAATAAGCAACGAAATGTTCTTCTGTTTGTGTTCTGATTTGTCGTGTTCCCGACTCAATCTGGGTTTTTCTTTACGGGGAATCGGGTTGCTTCATGCATGGGTTTGTATCTCAATATATACGAAGCAATCAATGTGTAACGCGAGGGCATCAATCATCCGTACATCATTATTATTTGGATCCTTGTATTAGAAATCATGTGTGAATCGGTATGGAAAACCTCTTGCCACGTGAGATTTACACGCGACATTAAGTTCTGTTTGGCTCCATTAAAATATAAAATCAGGGTCATGCAAGCTTTAAACGCGTGGTCGGTTAACACGTAAAGAATAGTTCCTGGTCGATCACTATATATTATTTTTGGGTTGATCACGGGATCATTTAAGGGTCATACAAGCAACATAAATCTGGGTCGGTTAATAGACCAAATATTTGGGTCGGGCAATGAAGGGTCCAGTGGCATTTCTGTAAATACCCTTATGTTCGACCCAAACTATGAACACCATAATTACGACCCTGCCACCTGGTCCAAAGTTCTCCTATAAATACCCCATTTCACCACATTTTAAAGGACTGATTCCTCTACCCCGAAGGGCTGCCCAAATCACTTACCTACCATTCTAAAGCTCCTTAAAGTTCCATTAATGGCAGCCAAAGCTCTCTCCTTCTTCCTTCAACAACATGAAGATCAAATCACATCCATTATCCAAAATGGCTCTAACTCAATTCTAGTGCTCTCCAACCGCCATTAATTTATATAAAATCCCGAATATAACACAAACTTCATCACGGATTCAAGGAAAAGCATCTACGCGCCAACGTGATTGAAGATCTACAAGATAACTTTCACAATCCGCGAGATCTAATCCATTCCTCTATGAATTCAAGTGAGATCTAAAGTTAAAAGAGAGCGAAAATGAATAATCATTATAAAGAGAATGAACAATGATATAAATGAGATGTATGAGATGATGATATATGTAATTTTCTCCATGATAATGAAGAACACATCAAAGTGAATGTAGATCTTTCCTAAGATCGAACCACTATAAAACTCCTTGTCTTTTACTTACTTTTTCCGACTTTCTACTTGCATTTAAATTTTTGGCCCCATTTCATTTTGTATACCATTTAGTGAAGTGTGATTTCACATCTTTGATGTTTGAACCATTTTTGATTCAAACATTTGGCGCCCACCGCGGGGCCGCATTCGCATCTCCTTCCTTCACACTTTTCTCAAGTCTAAAAGCCTTGCATTGAAGTTCTAAACCGCATCCTTCTCCGAAATCATGGCTAAATCAAATAAGACCGCAAGCAAGACCGTTGTAGGAAACGATAATGTTGCTAATGAGACTACGCCACTCAATAATCATTTTGAATTTGGCGAAAACTTGATAGGTGGAGTCGGTGTCACGAATAATAAATTAAATGCTGCTATTGCCAACATATATCAAAGAGTGGATGCTTCTAATAAAGGTATGATGGAGAAACTTGACGCCATCCTTAATGCTCGACCAAATCCAGCCCCTTTGAAAGTCCATTTTGACCTCGAAGAAAGTGGCCACTCGTACGCTTTGGATCCTAACCACAACGACAACATGGAAGACGATAATGATTGGTTGAGTTTTAAGGACGAGGCTAACATCGAAAATTCGAAACCAAAAGCCAAAAATCATTCCATGATTAAAGATCGAAGGGTTACCAGTCCCGTCACGGGGGCACCTCCTCGTCGAGAAAGCAAAGGATCTAAGCTCTCTAATCAAGACTGGTTGCCTAGACGAACATTGGTAGGGAGCTAAGCTTTGCAGTGTGCCGTAACACTAAAGAATAAATCTCGGACATGATAGAACAACTCAAGAAAAAGAATCAAGCCGGCAAAGGCGATGAAAGACAATAGGACTTCTCTCCTGATAGGACTCCTTCACCAAAAGAATCCTTGAAGCAGGATGTCCAAAGAAGTTCAATCCTCCAACTTTGCCTCCATAGAATGGCCTTATTGATCCTAACTACTTCCTATTAAAATATGAGCGGCATATGAGTGTGGTTAACGCGACTGATGAGACGAGATGCACATATTTTCCTCTCTACTTAGAAGGTGTTACATCATTATGGTTCACGAAGCCGTCGCCTAAGTCCATAGATCGGTTCTCTGACTGACTAGAAAGTTCAAGGAGCAGTTCCGCTTGTATGCTACCAAAGACAAAGTTACTATAACGCTCTCTGCCATGAAGCAGAAATGTAACAACCCGAAATTTATGAACCAATTTAAAATATTTATTTTAGCTATTTTAATGGATATTGAATATTTAAAAAGATTTATTTAAAATAATAACGATTAAAAATTTATTTATGTCAAAGTTAGAACGTATAAATTTATAATTATATAAACGAGCCTGAAATGGCGCAGTAGTTTGAAAATTAGATTTTAAATTTCAATTGAATTTATAGGATTCAACATAAAGCAGATTTCAGTAAAACAAGAAACGTTAGAATCCATTTAATTATATCTTTCTAATGAATGTGAAAAACCGAGATTTCACTTTATAAATTGAAAGTTATGTCCAGTTTAAAATTTAAAATAGTCGCTATGGAATTTCTATATATTTTAATAAATATATAACCCTTAAAAATAGCCCTTTTGCAAATGACATCTGTTTTCGATGAAACCACTTTGTTGGATCCAGAATGTCAAATTATTGTTAGGTTTTCAAATTTCATAATTTTTGGAATTAATATGTGAGCGCAGTAAATTGAAACGTGTTTTGTCAATTCAATTAAAATTTAATCAACTAGTAAATGGCCATTTTTCGAACGGCCTCCAAATTCGACGAAATTAGTTTTGATAGGACCGTATCGTCAAAACATAGCTAGATTTATTTGTCTGTAATTTTTGGAGTTAGTATATGGCCCTGGTAAATTAAAATGTACGTTTAAATTCAGTATATATTGATTTATATTTTAATATTAATTAAAACTGATCAAAATAGCAGAATTGGCTTCCGGAACATATCCCATTATGTCCAGTATGGGGGTATTTAGTTAAGGATGACAATTGTTGGGTTTGATTTGGAGCTTAGAGCATTAAATGGATATCTTTATAATTATTAATTTATATTTTAATATATATATATATAATTAAAACCGTGCCAACCCTAATTTCTATAATCACAATTCTGCGCCACTCTTTCTTTTGTGAATGACAGAGTTCTTCCAGTGTTCTTACCGAATTTGCTTCAAATTTGCACAACGATTGGAAATATTCGAAACATGAAAGTCCATGATATCCACCTGTTCAACGGTGAAGATCTGAAATAATAGTCTCTGGCAGCCGGATTTTCTTCTCGAAGCTCCGCCGTTCGAGCGGATTTTCTAAGTTTAGGTGGAGTTAGAATTCTACGGCGCTAGGCATGTGACAAGGTGACACTACGACGGTTTGAGGGGCACGATCGAATCATGTTCCGATGATTCGTGGAGGAGGCGCAGGTCAACCCTAAATTTGAAGAGCGGGTTCAGTAAAAGAAACGATGTCTGAAAGTAGAAGATAACGATGGGGGAGGAAAGGGGTTAAAGCAATGTAATTATTTAATTTTGTATTTTTATTTTCTTAGTTATGTAATTAAAATATTAAACGGCCACAACTCTTTCATACGACATCAAAATTGGACGATTTCGGATGCAATGGAATTGTAACAGAAAAATCTGCAACATGGAACTGACCAGAACAGTAATGGAGCTAGTCAGGATTTTGGCTGAATTGAACGGTTTAATTCAGTTAAAACAATAATCAATTACAGAATGATGGAGTGGAACCAAATGTGAGAACTTCTCACAATAATTCTTGTATGGTTATTTATTTTATAACTGCATATATGAACCTCCAATATTGATTTTTATTAGTAATAATCATTATAAATTGTATATGGTGCCAGTTAGCTCACCTCCATCGTCCACAAACCATGGATGATTTAATTGACTGTATTGTGTTGTGATTGTGATGTGAAATGGAGTAAATAAAATATACATGTGTTGTGTGAAATATATATATATATATATATATGTTGTTTAAAATATATATGAGATGTTAATAAAATATATAAATGCTATGTGAAAAATATATATATAAGATGTGAATAATATATATATATATATGAGATATGAATAAAATATATATGCGATGTGAATAATATATATGTATATATATATGCGATGAGAATAAAATATGTATATGAGGTGAATAAAATATATATGCATTGTATAAAATAAATATGCATTGTATATATTATATATATGCGTTGTATAAATTATATATGAGATATATAAAATGGTCATGAAATGGAATAATTATTGGATTGTTAAAAATATAATTTTTAACATATATATGCACTGTATAAAATTGTCATGTAATGAAATATTCAATTTTGATTTAAAATTAAAATGGAAGCAGGAATCGTTTTTAATACAAATTTATAAACGATTTATAAAATACGTTTTAAATGGAAATCAATGATATATATATATATTATATATATATTATATATTATATATATATATATTATATTATATATATATTGGCTTGAATAGAACGCGCCGCACAGCGATCATTTGCGAATTTCAACCATTAACTTCAAATTGATGTACCTGGAGATCCGACATTCAGATTCTCCTAAAACCTGAACCGTTGGGTTCGTATCGAAAAGAGATTTTCAATGATAATAAGAGATTTGAAATCTAATGGTTAGATTTTAAAATATGTCCAAATCAGTTTTGGAAAAGGCTGCTATGGATGCAGTTCGGTGGTACATATTGGAAACCGACTGTAAAGGCCTTAATAAGATTATTAAAAATATGGAAAATTGTGTAAAATCATAATAAATTATTTAAAAGGATTTTTGATGAAAAATACCATATTTGAAAAGATAAACGGTATTTTTATCTGAATGAACTAGTTATTAACTAGAATAATAATCCAATGTTTTTAAATAAACAAATTGGACTTGTAAATGATTTTTGAAATAACCAGAATTTTCCAATGAATAAACTGGAATAGATTTAAATGGAAATAATCTTTGGAATATTTCGATATTGGATTTTGTGATTATACGGATATTGTTGAGGAATTTGAAAGATATATATTTCGTTATTCCAAATACGATATTTGTTGGTTTCAGAATTTGATAATGAATATAAGTCGATATAATTTCTATTTAGTGCCTTATAGCAACCCCCCGTAATTTTAAACGACACTAAAGATGATAAATTAAAGAATAATTAATTTTTAATACACTGTTAACAATGAATTAGGGAAATTTTAATATTCAGAATTAAGGGAAATGGACTACGCCATTGCGTCCGTCTCCCTTCAAAGGGGGGTCGACCGCTCCAAAGGGGTGTCGACCCTTCAAGGGGGTTGACCCATACCCCCCTAAGCAGATCTTGGCGAAATACTTCGTTTTGTATCTGAACGCCTTTCTAAGCAAGATTCAGTGATCCTAGGCTACATAAAGGAACCTATACCTAGGTTTTTATTCATATGAAAAATGGTGGCGATGGGGGAGCTCTACTGTAATGTAAATTGAATAGCCCATTCTTCTCCAAATCCAATTCAGCAAACATTATACAAATTTAATGATATCTACAACAACAAATTCAACGTGTTATTCGTAGTAATTTGGATCCATTTCCTTAGATCTATTCACTGTGAGTTTATGTTATTTTTAGATCTAAATATTTAATTGGTAATCATAAAATGTATATAAAAATTGGATATTGGATCTAAGCCTAAACAAATTCTGTTATGACATAATTATCAGATCTGCCTTTATATGTTCACATTGTCACCATGTCAAATCTTATCATAATATGGTTGTCCAGTTTTTATGCCTATTTCTATCAGTTTATTATCGATTCGCTATTTTGCCTATTCTTTATTCTCTTCTCTCCCTCTTTTCCCTTTTATTTTTATATAGTCAAGCTACCTTTGAGCATAGACCTAATGCTGAAAAATGCGAACGTGCGAAATTGGGAATGACTGGGAAAGACATAATTTCGAGGCATAATTAGTATTGGAAAATATGAATATCAATTTGGGCATAAAATTTGGAAACGCACGAATATGGATTTGGAGGCATATATCATGTTGGATAATGTAAATATGAATTTAGGCATACGTTGCAAAATATGATTTGGCATAAATTAGAACATATATAAAATATGATTTCGGCGTAAATTGGAACATATGAAAAATAAAATCTGACATAAATTGGAACATACGTAAAATGTGATTTGGGTGTAAATTATAGTATATGCGAATATGAAATTGGGCATAACTGGTACTGAAATATGTGGATATGGACTAGGGACATAAATTAGCAAATATGTGAATAGAATTTGGGCATAATATATGTATCTTGATTTATGACTTGGGAAAAGGGGCATATTGTGCATAATGATATATGAATTAAAAAGGGGCATGAAAATCTATATTTCGAATAGGGAAATTTATTAATATGAATATGTCTAAAATAACGGAACCGTAGTAATGCTTAGACAAGAGATTAGATTGCACTTGTGGCATAAGTCTGCTCGGAGCCGCCCAGCATATCCAACGACCACAAGTGGTTAATCTAGTGTGAGTGCTCTAATGCATAACAACACCATGACATGAGGTTCAGTCTAAACTTATGGTTTCAGTCTACCTAGAGCCGCCCGACATATCTAGCATCCACAAGTGGTTGACTTAATGTGAGAGGTCTGGGGCATTAACTTGTATGAACAAAACAGATAAGATGTTTTGGCTTGTCCTAGGGACAAGTGGAACTTAGGTTATTTACAAGAACAAGAATCTGAAATCTACGGATGAGGACAACAGAAGTTATATTTATGGAAAGGAAACTTATTAGTAAACCTTAGTTAAGAGAACTAAGTTAATAAGTAGACAATGATAAGATGGAATTATGATTAAATGAGAAAGAATGAGGAAAACATGTAAAATGAAATAAGTTGTATTTAATCATAAATGGTAAGTGACATGTCAATTAGGAAACATGTGAATTGAGATATACTTAATAACTTATTAAGTAGAACATGTTATTGTAATGATATAGCCAAGCAAGAATACTAAAGAGATTGTGGATTACAGACCTTGGGCCACAATCTGGAGAATAACATGTTATGGGCTTATTAATGATCTTAAATGGGTTAAGTTTTACAACCAAAATTAAAAAGCAAGAGGAACTTGGTAACTTGATTAAGAATTCAATATGAACATATTAACCAAGTTAAAAGAAAACTTGATGAGGTAGGGCAAGCGCGTAAAAGAATGTTTAGACATAGGGTCTAACAACATATTAACGTGAGGCGCTTGGACCAGTCCACACGTTTGAGGGTGAATAACCGTATGGGGTAGATCGTCGTGGTGTTATAAGGCACGAGTGGGAGGGCACATTCATCTGATTATTCTGACCGCTTCGAAGAACTGGAAGGGAAAGCAGGCGGCTACCCGAGGTACGTAAGGTGCTCCTAGTAGTCCTCTGTGTGGTGGAACATGTTTTAGGCTGTGCTCGCAGAGGATGGGTCTACGCGTAACTACTAGGTTAGTGGGCCTTGACTGCAGAAGTAGCTATGCTGTCAGAAAGCTATGACGCATTGTCACCTGGGTGATTTGGTGGTTGCCTTAACAATGAGGCGAAGGGTCAGACCAACAAGGATATAGATCATTGGATACCCGTCATCGACAGCCAGTGGGATTCGGAATGGCTAGAGCTAAAACCAATAGACCGTTCACCCTTCACTATCGGGGTACGGTGGTTGAGGGAAGACGCCAAATGAATGTTTAGATTGTTTTCTTTAGGGGCATTCATTTAGCTCTTGTAGTCTTTACTAGCTGAGGGAGGGGTCAGGGTAGGGCCATAGCCACCATGAAAATAGACCCTAGGAAAATCTGTAGAGGTTCTTAAAGACGGGCCTATACAGATATGGAAAAGCGCCCGACCATATTTCGTGTTTCTTGTATTGCCCTGCCATGGAACAAACGTGCACATTAGAGGACGTGCGAATGAGGCATAAAGCTATAATTACAGTATGTACGTGAGGCAGTCTAGATACATGCATAACTGCTTTGGGTGATGTACCGTAGACTTGAGGGCATTACTCCAGAATGAAATCTGATTCTCTCGATAGTGGCAGTCTGTACGCTTACGTAGAATAGTAATGAAAGATATACGTGAAACATAACATTGTTATACAGAGATCCGTACGTCACTTCAGCATAGGATGAGGGACTGCATACTTTTCTGTGGTATTACGAGGCATACCGTGTGAGTGGGGTAGCATGGGGTGTATCTCAGTATTGAGGTGTAGCTACTAATACAACATATTAGGTTAATCCATTGGGAAGTAAATGGGTACTACATGTGTATAAGCATTGAGTGTCGTTAACCCAAGTAACCTAACAATCAAGAAAATGTAATGGAATGGTATTTGTAGGGATCATTCTGTTTCTGATATACTAGTATTGATGCGGTGCAGAGAAACGTATTTAAGAAGCATTATATATTTTGTTCAAACTTATATTTCTCAGTTCACACTTGTTCTTGCTATTGTTATTTTGTTCTTCCATTTTTTGTATCCTTGCCATGATACTTTTATTTATTTATATTTAAAAGTAACTAGACTCACCAGACATTATGTCTGACCCTTTTTGTTTCCTCTTCCCTCTCTTCCGTCCCCCCCCCCCCCCCCCACAAGTTTCTTAGGGTGTGGGTGCTTAGAGTTGATTTGGATTCTTTTAGCTTTGCATGGATTTTGGATATTGATGTACCGCTTTGACTTCTTGTCAACTCCCCTATGGTTTCACATGGGAAATATGGTTTTATGCTTTTGTACATTGATATTTTTGGCAAGACAGATTATTAATGCAATTGGTTACTTCAAACTTAAGATGTAAACTCAGTATTTGGGACCATGATGTTTTGATTTAAATGAATTTTTTAGTTCCACTGCTATTTTACATGTCTGTCTTGTGATATTATGTTCTTATTTACCTATAACGCTTCATGAAACTTAATGCATTCTATATAGAGTGACACTAATGGATGTGGGGTGTTACATTTGGTATTAGAGCTTACGGTTATAAGATCGGATAAAATATTTTGAAAATGCTTTTCAAAAAGGTCTCAATAAAAAAGTGTTTTAAAATAAAAAGTCTGGTTTTGAAAAGCATATTTCCCAAAGTCATAAATATCTTCTCGATTCTCCACTTGATTCCTTTTCCATTTTGTTTGGAGAACTGTTTCTTCCCGAAAGGGTATCCCCATTTCGGCATGGTTCAATAGGCGTGTTAAAACTTTGGTACTGGTCGAAGGGCAAAGAACTGCCCAACCTCCATCTGTAGCCGCAGTTGTTTCACCTACGGCTTATTTTCTCTCAAGCCTTGTAAGGATTTCTATGCGATGGAGGAAGCTTTCAAGAGACTTATTAGCATGCTGCACAAGGATGGTTAAAAGGAGAATATGGGAGTTGGGGCTAAGGAGCACAGCCCAAAGATGAAAGAAAATGGTGGCTTAAGAAGGGAATATAGATGAAATAAGAAAAGAGGAAATACCACAATTACAGAACGGTGGGTTCATCTGAAAAAGGACTGTAGAAAGAGTAAAGGATTTTGTTAACATTTTTGTAATGCGTGACACCTTATTAAGGAGTGCCAAAAGAGACAAGGACAAGGCCAAAGGAAGGAACTTCTAGAGGACAAGCTAATGTTCTCTTTGCTGGTGGATTGGATAGAGGTAGGAAAGTTTCCATCAAAGGTTTGATTTCTATTTCTGATCATCCTACTGGGATTCTTTTTTCTGGCGCTTCGGATTCTTTTATATCTGATCCTTTAGTCGAGTCTCTGCACCTAGATACTAGTATGGTTTTGGATGTCGTTATTGTCTCAACCCTATTAAAGGTATGGCTCATTTATCGATGATTTATCGGGGTTTGAGAATCTCTGTGTTAGGCGTCGTGTTTGGTTGCGATGCATATGTTCTTGATTTCATAAGTTGCGGTTTGATTCTAGGGATGGATTGGTTAACCATATATGGAGCTATTCTGGATTGTGAGAGGAGGGTCGTTAGACTTTTGACTTGCCATGGAAAGACTCTCGAGATTTCTTATGACCCCAAAAGGGTCTATCATGCTTAGTCTCCTAGAACCTCTTGATATATCTATCGGTGATTTGCGATCTATACCAATAGTTGTGAGTGTCTTGATATTTTTGATGAGGTTTGGGGTTTACCCTCAAGGCACGAGATTGTTTTCCGCATATACTTGGTCGACAATGCAAAGCCAGTTGCATTGCATGTGCCATATGTGACTCCTAAAAGAAAAGAGGGAACTTTGTAAGCAAGTAGGGGAGCTACTTGAGAAGAGGTTTGATAGGCGAATATTATCGAAATGGGAAACCTATTGAAGACAGCCCATGAAGAAACCCATCATTCTAATATGACTATTCATCCAAGAGGCGATAAAATGTATAGAGTTTGAGGTAGGGGAGCCAAACTTGCGAGAGGAAGTGAAAGTAGGGAAGGAAGAAATGATTGGATGAGTTCCGACTTGCATACTTGGATCGGAGGTTAAGAAATTGTGCAACGAAGTAGTGAAGCTAGTAAGAGTGCAATGGGGAGAGGACCGTGAGAACGCCACTTGGAAGACTGAAGACAAGATTCGCGCTTCATATCCTTTCCTTAGGGAATATGTTCTTAACTTTTTTCCAAGCTTCGAATTAATACTTGTATCTATCTTTTGAATATCTCCAATCGATCGAGTCTTTAGGTAGAAAACTAATGAATGTAAACATGTGTTTAAGACATGTTATGTTTGATGGATGCAAGTGTTTGCTAGTGATTGCTCATGGATGCATATACACACAATAGGAACTAAATCGGCTCAATCACTTATATATTGCATATGGATGTGTGTGCAATTTAAATTTTTGTGGATGAAATAGGTATATAGTTACAATAATGTTGTATTTGGATGGATGACTGTGCACACATATATAACTTACATGTATTAGGATGATTTGCATACATTTTGGTTGCATGGCACAAACATACATTGCATTAAGGAGGTCAACTGAATCAGTAGACCGCCTGATCTTTCGCATTAGTTTACAGACATATACACACATTACTGCATATGTTCATAAAAGCATAAGAAATTCCTTAAGGACAATGGATGCCTGTGATTGCTAGATAAACATATGAATGTTGGATGTTAGGATATACGTTCTTCTTTACTTATATATTCTGGGAACGAAATCCTTTGAGTAGGGTAGAATGTAACACCCCGTAATTTTAAATGACACTAAAGATGATAAATTAAAGAATAATTAATTTGAAATACACTGTTAATAATGAATCAAGGAAAACTTAATTTAATATTCAGAATTAAGGGAAACGGACTACGCCATTGTGTCCATCTCGAAATTCTGGTCAAGATTGACACTTGGTTTGCGTAAAGCGGACTTCGTATGTAGAAGTTATGAAGGTTTGAAGTTTGTATACACGCAAGATGAATATATATATATATAGGGTCCAGAAATTCAAAAAATCGGTTCAAAATTCGAAATTTAGGGAGGCGGCAGATTTCCCGCCCATGGGTGTCAACCCCCTTCAAAGGGGAGTCGGCCCCTTCAAAGGGGTGTTGACCCCATCAAAGGGGGGTCGACCCCACCAAAGGGGTTGACCCCATCAAAGGGGTGTCGACCCCTTCGAGGGGGGGTCGACCCCCAGGATTGACCCCATAAGGGGGGTCGACCCCCCTGAGCAGATCTGTGTAAATTACTTTGTTTTGTATCTGAACACCTTTTTGAGCAAGATTCATTGATCCTAGGCTATATAAAGGACCCTAAACCAAGGTTTTTATTCATTTGAAAAATGGTGGCGATGGAGGAGCTCTGCTGCAACGTAAATTGAATAGCCTATTCTCCTCCAAATCCAATTGAGCAAACATTATACAAATTCAATGATGGCTACAACAACAAATTAAATGTGTTCTTCACAGTAATTCTGATCCATTTCCTTAGATCTACTCACTATGAGTTCATGTTATTTTCAAATATTAATATTGAATTGGAAATCATAAAATGTATATAAAAATTGGATATTGGATCTATGCCTAAACAAGTTCTATTATGACATAATTATAAAATCTGCCTTTATATGTTCATATCGTCACCATGTCAAATTTTGTCATAATATGCCTATTCAGTTTTTATGCCTATTTCTTTTAGTTTATTATTGATTCGCTATTACAAATATTCTTGATTCTCTTCTCTTCCTCTTTTCCCTTTTATTTTTATATAGCCAAACTATCTTCGAGCCTAGGCCTAACGCTGAAAATTGCAAACGTGCAAAATAGGGAACGACTGGGAAAGACCTAATTTTGGGGCATAATTGGAATTGGAAAATATGAATATAAATTTTGGCATAAAATTTGGAAATGCACGAATATGGATTTGGAGGCATATATCGTGTTGGACAATGTGAATATGAATTTAGGCATAGTTGGAAAATATGATTTGGCATAAATTGGAACATATGTAAAATATTATTTGGGCATAACCTGGAACATATGTAAAATATGATTTGACATATATTGAAACATATTTAAAATATGATTTGGGCATAAATTGGAATATAGGCGAATATGAAATTGGGCATAACTTGTACTGAAATATGTGAATATGGACTAGGGACATAAATTAGCAAATATGTGAATACAGATTTGGGCATAGTATATGTATCTTGATTTATGACCTGGGGAAAGGGGCATATTATGCATAATGAAATATGAAATAAAAAGGGTCATGAAAATCTATATTTGGAATAGGGAAATTTATTAATATGAATAACCCGAAAATAACGGAACTGTAGTAATGCTTAGACACGAGTTTAGATAGCACTTGTGGCATAAGTCTGCCTAGAGCCGCCCGGCATATCCAGTGGCCACAAGTGGTTAATCTAATGTGAGGGGTACAACTCATAACAACACCATGACACGAGGTTAAGTCTAAACTTGTGGTTTATGTCTGCCCGGGGCCGCCGGACATATCCAGCATCCACAAGTGGTTGACTTAATGTGAGAGGTCTGGGACGTTAACATGTATGAACATTAAAGACAAGATGTTTAGGCTTGCCCTAGGGACAAGTGGAACTTAGGTTATAATAAATGAAAAAGGGAATAGACTAACTTATGTAAGAGAATAAGCTATACTTAATTGTAAATTAAGTTATTTACAAGAATAAGAATCTGAAATCTGCGAACAAGGACTACATAAGTTATATTTATGGAATGGAAACTTATTAGTAAACCTTATTTAAGAGAAATAAGTTAATATGTAGACAATGATAAGATGGAAATATGACTAAATGATAAAGAATGAGGTAAACCTGTAAAATGAAATAAGTTGTATTTAATCATAAATGGTAAGTGACATGTCAATTAGGAAACATGTGAATTGAGATATACTTAATAACATATTAAGTAGAACATGTTAATGTAATGATGTCGCCTAGCAAGAATACTAAAGAGATTGTAGATTACAGACTTTGGGTCACAATCTAGAGAATAACATGTTGTGGGCTTATTAATGAGCTCAAATGGGTTAAGTTTTATAACCAAAATTAATATGCAAGAGGAACTTGATAACTTGACTAAGAATTCAACATGAATGAGATTCACCAAGTTAGATAAAAACCTGATGAGTTAAGGTAAGCGCGTAAAAGAATTTTTAGACATAGGGTCTAACAACATATTAAAGTGATGCGCTCGAACTAGTCCACAAGTCTATGGGTGAATAACCCAATGGGGTAGATCATCGTGGTGTTATAAGGCACGAGGGGGAGAGCACATTCATCTGATTGTTCTGATGGCTACGAAGGACTGGAAGGGGAAGCACGCGGCTTCCTGAGGTACGCAAGGTGCTCCTAGTAGTCCTCTGTGTGGTGGAAGATGTTTTAGGCTGTGCTCACAGAGGTTAGGTCTGCACGTAACTACTAGGTCAGTGGGCCTTGATTGTAGAAGTAGCTATGTTGTCAGAATGTTGTGACGCCGTGACACCAGGGTGATTCGGTGGTTGCCTCAACGATGAGGTGAATGATCACGACCAACAAGGATAGTAGATCGTCGGATACCCGTCATCGACAACCAGTGGGATGTGGAAAGACTAGAGCTAAAACCAATAGACCATTCACCCTTCACTATCGGGGTATGGTGGTTGAGGGAAGACGCCATGGATGCTTACATTGTTTTATTTAGCGGCAGTCGTTTAGCTTTTGTAGTCTTTACTAGTTGAGGTAAGGGCCGGCGTGGGGCCATAGCCACCATGAAAACAGACCACTGAAATATCTGTAGAGGCTCTTAAAGGCGGGCCTGTAGATATATGAAAAAGCTCCGGACTGAGTTTAGTGTTTCTTATATCGCCCTGCCACAGAACTCGGTGCACATTAGAGGACGTGCGATTGAGGCATCAAGTAACAATTACAGTACGTACATGGGAAAGTCAAGATACATGCATAACTGCTCTGGGTGATGTATCGTAGACTTGAGGGCATTACTACGGATTAAAATCTGATTTGATCGATGGTGGCAGTCCGTACGCTTACATAGCATAATAATGAAAGATATATGCGGAACGTAACATTGTTATATAGAGATCCGTATGTCACTCTGGCGTAGGATGAGAGACTGCATACTTTTCTGTGGTATTACGAGGAAGACCGTGTGAGTGGGGCACCATGTGGTGTACATCAATATTGAGGGGTAGCTACATGTGTACCATATTAGATTAATCCACTGGGAAGTAAATGGTTACTACGTGTATATAAGCGTTGAGTGCCGTTGTAACAACCCGGAAATTCTGAACCAATTTAAAATTTTTATTTTAGCAATTTTAATGGATTTTAATATTTAAAATAATTTAATTTAAATAATAACGACGAAAAATTTATTTAAATCGAAATTAGAATGAATAAATTTATTTTAATTACAAAATAAGTCTG
The DNA here is from genome assembly GCA_030737875.1 of Allium sativum. Taxonomy (NCBI): domain Eukaryota; kingdom Viridiplantae; phylum Streptophyta; class Magnoliopsida; order Asparagales; family Amaryllidaceae; genus Allium; species Allium sativum. The sequence continues at coordinate 748,821,309 of CM060921.1, forward strand.
AAATGCCACTGTAGTTTGGAAATTCGATTTCAAATTTCAATTGAATGTACAGGATTCAAAATAAATCGGATTTCAGTGAAATAAGAAATATTTGAATCTGTTTAAAAACATCTTTCCAACGAATTTGAAAAGTCCATATTCCATAACGGGAATTTAAAGTTATGTCCAATTTAATATTCAGAAAATTCTCTATAGAATTTATATATATTTTAATATAAAATATAGCCCTTAAAAATAAATATTTTGCAAACGGCCTCCTTTTTCGACAAGACCACTTTTGTTGGATCCAGAATGTCAAATTATTGCTAGATTCGAATTTTCATAATTTTTAGAATTAAGATGTGAGCGCAGTAAATGTAAATGTGTTTAGTAATTTAAATTTGAATTGGATCGACCAAAAAATGGCCATTTTTCAAATAGTCGCCAAATTCGATGAATTAAATTTTATTAGGACCCTATCATCCAAACAAAGTCAGAAATAATTTTTCTATAATTTTCGGAGTCAGTATGTTGCCTAGGTAATTCAAAATGTACGTTTAAATTAATTTTATATTGATTTATATTTTAATTTTGATAATAACTAATCAAAACAGTCCAATTGGCTTACGAATCATATGCCATTGTGTCCGGAATGGGGGTATTTATCTAGGGGCGACAGTCGTTGGGTCCGATTTGGAGTTGATAGCAACGAACAAAAATTTTTCAAGTTAAAAGAGTTAAAATTAATAAAATATTATTATATTATAAATAGCTCAAATACCCTAACCCTAATTCTTATAACCAGCCGCCGCCCTTTGAACCAATCCATGGCTGATATCGTCCCATTTTGTCTCGTCAACCATTTCAAATCCACATTATAATTTCAGAAATTACAAGAATGAAAATCAAAGAACATTCCGTGATCTTTAATTTCATACAGGAATGATGGATTTTCATTTCCAAAATCGTTCTAATTTGGTGCAAAAACATGTTGCGTTTGGGTTCAATTATCGAGAGGTTGGGGGCACCGAGCTCAAGGCGAAGGAGGGCTCAGGTAAGGGGTGCGACGGCGTTCCGGGGGGTGGTCTCTGATTGGCGGCTGGTGGCGTGTGGAGGTGTCCGACATGGGGTTTTGATATCGAGGTTTTGGGTTTCACGATATTAAAGGCAGCGACGAGATAACACGAAGAGGGGGCAGCGTTTCTTTGTGTTATGGTAAAAAGTAATTAGGATTTTGTTTAATTTAGTTACTTATATTTTTAGATGTTTAAATATCAATAGTTACAAATCAAATTTTTATATGAATATCATTGGTTACAAATCAAATTTTTATAAGAAAATAACATGGTTTTGTAAAAAGAAAATAAACATTGTATTGTAAAAAGAAAATAACATGGTTTTGTAAAAAGAAAATAAACATTGTTTTGTAAAAAGAAAATAACATGGTTTTGTAAAAAAAAAATTGTTTTGGAAAAAAAAATATACATTGTTTTCGAAAAGTAAAAAATGACATTTTTTTTAAAATTTTTTTACATTGTTTTAAACTATAAAATAGCATTACTTTTAAATTATAAAATAAGCATTGTTTTTACAAATAAAAATAAGTAATGTTTTTAAAAACAAAATTAGCATTGTTCTTAAAATAAAATAGCAATGATTTATAAAATACAATTGAAATGATTTACAAAATAAAATAGCAATGTTTTGTAAAATTCAAAAACATTGATTTAAAAATAAAATTAAAATTCAATAATGTTGATTTGAAAATAAAATTAACATTGATTTGAAAATAAAATTAACCTTGATTTGAAAATAAAATTAACCTTGATTTGAAAATAAAATTAACATTGATTTGAAAATAAAAAGAACGCTGTTTTGAAAATAAAAGGAGCATTGTTTTGAAAATAAAAAAGGCATTGTTTCGAAAATAAATATAACATTAGTTTAAAAATATGATTTATAAATATATATAGTAGCGATTATAAAAATATGATTTTTAATATTTACCGAGTGAAACATATTTCGATGTAACTGACTGGAAGTAGAACGGAATCAAAATCGCCAATTACCGACTGACGGAGTGAAACGAAGGTGAGAACTCCTCACAAAATTTTTTTGCATAGTTATTTATTTATTGTCATAACTGAAAAATATATAGAATTGCCAATGTAGACTTTTATCAGTTTAATTATCATAATTTGTGTACGGTGCATGTTAGATCACTTCCCTCGTCCATAGACCATAGACGACTTAAATTGACTGTGTTGTATATTGTTTGTGATGTTGAAATATTAAACGTATTCAAAATAATGTTAACATTAATGTGGCAGTTGGAATTAAATTATAAATATTTATTTATAATTTAAAATAGTGAAAATTGGTTAAGTTTAAAAATAATTCAATCTGAATTAGCTTTGGTTAAATTTGTTAACCAATTTTTTTTTTAAAATAAACTGTTGTTTTTTGAAAACCCTACACGGGTGTTGGGATGATAAATGACATACACTAGTCCCAATATTTAGTTGTATGTCAATCAATGGATTGACAGGCTGTGATGAGCGTTATTTATTTATTTTAATGCTCACACAGTTGTAAATTTCACTTTGGATGTGAATGGACTGTTTAATGATTGTTTATCATTATTGTTGAATACATGCGGTGTGTGAAATCCATATAACTAAAATTATATGGTAATTGATTGAATCGCATTCCGATTCAGAAATAAACAATGTTATACAATAAACAATTTTTTATAAATAATGTTGAATAAAATATCATTTTAGAATGAAATATCATTTTAGAATAAAATATCAGTTTAGAATGAAATATCATTTTAGAATAAAATATCATTTTAGAATGAAATATCATTGTAGAATGAAAGATCATTTTAGAACAACATAACATTTTTAATATAAAAGACATTTTTAATATAAAGGCATTTTTAATGAAAAAGACATTTTTAATGATAAAGACATTTTGAATGATAAAAACATTTTTAATGATAAAGAACATTTTTAATGTAAAAGAACATTTTAATGTAATGAATATTTTAAATAAAGGATAAATAGAAATTCATGTTAAACATGTTTTGCCATTTTAAAAGGACATTTTATATGTTAAAAAGAGTTAAAAGAAATGCATGTTAAAAATGTATTTGTTAGTTAAAAGCATCATTTTGAACATGTTTATTTAAATAATAAACAATGTTAAATAATAAAGAATGTTTTATAAGAAAGTATCATTTATAATAAAGTATCTTTTAAAAATAACGAATATTTAAAATAATATTTAGTGAAGAATAAAATGATGATTTTGATGTTCGATTTTAGATGGACACAAAAATATAAAAATATGAAGCTGGGTTAGTTATAGAAACGCTATTTTAACTTGAGCGGGTTTATCGATCGATTTTATTCATTTCATAATGAATATTTAAAGTAGTGATTTCAAAATTTAATATTTTGGAAGTATTATCGTTTTAATATGATAAAGATATAAAATATTCAATTTTTATTTAAAATTGAAAATGAAGCTGGAATCGTTTTAAAACGAATTTATAAATAATTTGTATAATACGTTTTAATTAGAAATCGACGAAATATATATAATATACATATTATATATATTTAATGGCCTGAATAGAACGCGCCGCGCAGCGACCTTTCGCGAATTTCGACCATTAAATTCAAATTGATGTAACGGGAGATCCGACCTTCGAACTCTCCTAAAACCAGAACCATTGGGTTCATATCCAAAAGAGCTTCCCAATGAATATAAGAAGTTTGAAATCTAACGGTTGGATTTGGAACTATGTCGAAATCAAATTTGAAAAAGGTTGCTATGGATGAAGTTCAGTAGCCGTTATTGGAAACCAACTGTACGGGCGATAATAAAATTATTAAAAATATGGAAATATTATGTAAAATTATAATAAATAGTTTGGAAAGATTTTGGCTGAAAATTTCCATAATTAAAAAGGTAAAAATATATTTTTGTCGAAATGAACTAGTTATTAACTAGAATAAATCTTTAATTTAAGATTTAATGGAGTTTCCAATTAATTAATATTTATTTGGAATTAAATCAGATAAATTGGATTTTGCGTTTGTCATGAATGGTGTCCTAAATAATACTATTCTTAAACCCCGTTGAAAGAATAAATCTTTAATTAAGATTTAGAAATGTTTACTAATTTATTAATGTTTAATTAGAATTGAAATGAAAGTTGATTGTGGGTTTATCGTGAACTATGTTTCAAACTACATTCCTTCTTTAATCCCAATTAACAATGAAATATAATTTGGAATTTATAAATCTTTATTTAAGATTTAAATGGAATTTATAAGTCTTTTATTAAGATTTAAATGGAATTTATAAATCTTTTATTAAGATTTAAATGGAAATTTTTCCAAAGTAACGTTTTCCAATTTAATTGAAGAAATTGGAATTTAATGGAATTCGATTTAATAATAATCGAGATAAGCTTCTGTGAATGAAGACCGTTACTATATATAGAATTTAAGAAGGCATTGTCATTATTCCATTTATATTATCAGTTTGATACGAAAATTTATATCGATTATATATTGATCCATTTTCCATGAAGATTCCATAGTTAATGGAAGATGATTTGGGTTTATCGTGAACTGTGTTTTAAATGACATTAGTTCTTTAACCCAGTTAAAGATAAAGATTTATTTCCTAAAATTGAATAATCATAAAGTAATGATTTCTGATATTAAAACCAAATTAGAGTTTTAATAAATATCTAATTAGATTGAAATGGAAACGAGATAATTAGATTTATCAAATTCTTGAAATGATCGAGAATGGAGTACCACCAGTTTTACACCAGACAATAATTAATTCTTTAATTAGATTTAAACATGAAATGGTAATTAATTTTACCAATAACGCTGTGGGGGTTGGATATGGAGTGCTACTAGATTTACTTCGTGGGATGAATAAGTTGGGATTGGGATGATAAATACAAATTAATGATTACTTTGGTAAGGTTTGATAATCCCGACTAACTAATACAAATCTTTTGAAATGATATTCTAAAGAAGATTAAAGAATAAATTTAAAAGAATTTATCTTTGATAAAATTAATGTGAATCTTTCCCTAATTACGTGAATATTTTATTAAAAGAATATTCGGAATTGGAATGAGGCGTATGATTGTTTTTATAACACTTGATTATAAAATATGTGAGTTATTCAGGAAGACCGGGTTTAACCCATTCTGAATAATTACTATGACGATTAAAAGTCGAAGATGAAGATGGTGGTTGAAGACCAGAGATCTTCACATCGCTTGGATGATTACTGATGTCATGATTGGGCCGTACGCCCAAGACAAGGTAATAAGTGGTGATCATTCAAAAGTACTTGGAGATCGACGGATATGTGAGGACGTCTCTCCTGTATTGGACATATGGGACGAGGAATAAGGTGCCTCCAGTTTCCTTCAGACCTTGAATGGACTTGTAAATGGATGTTATGTCTGACATTACATTCCTTTATGCTGTATTCGTTGATCTCTGCTAAATATATATCTGTTTGGTGGTGGAGAATTTATTCTCTAGCTTAACACCCTTCTCCGAGACGTACGAGCCTAGAGGTTATATATTGGCGGAAATCAATGGTATGGTATGGACTGACAATGTGGTATGCTATGATGAAAATGATCAAGGCTTTTGTTGAAAAGCAGAGCCTTGTGGTTGATGATCAAAGAACAGCTTATTTAGGCATAGCTTTGTGTATAGTGTTACTTCGCGAGCTTCACACCCAGGTATGAACCAAAAAAGGGATGAGGACTGTAGGGAAATGGACATATGTTAGTTTCTAGCTAGGAGTAACGTCATGTTATGGAACCCAGACTGCTTACTCATGTGGATGTTGCTTATTACTTGATGGATAGAGAGGCGCCTCGGATATATATATATCGGTCACTACGAGATCGATAGATGTTCTGGTCGACATTACTGACCAGATTATTTTATGCCCCATAGGGCAAGCTAACATATAGTTTCGGTATTTCCAATCATCAACGGATGACCGGCCCTATCGATAACTGCAGGTGCAGTTGCGGCTGTATCCTGAGACTCGGGCTAGAGAGTCTCGAATTGGTGATGATGATCCCTTGCCTCGGCTCATAGATAGATACCCAATCTCCAATACGCGACATTCGGTTTTAGTTGTAAATATATATATATATATATGGCGACGTAATATAATGATTACTATGCCGCTTATGATTAATACACTTATATCTGAAGTTGATTTCTTTGCTTATAGTAATAACAAAAGATGAAATTTCGCGTATCTAGCATTTTTGGCTATTATAAGGGAAAACTCTATTCTCCGATTGCGTTCATTGTGTGATGGGACCTGGGTCTTATAGTAGCTTCATTTTTCCAAAAAGCATTGCGTTGTTTTATTTTAAACTAAGATCATGTGGAGTAAACCCATTCAGTGTTATAGGCATGGTCCCGTGATTTACCTAAATTTAAAATCAAGTTAATAACTTTTTTAGTTCTCACGCCCGTCCCACGACTGACCTGGAGTTTATTGTTTTGACCTAAACTCTGGGTGCCCTTATTTTCCACATGGGCAGCTAGTAGTTTGGGTTTTGCAGATACTAAATTCACAGGATCCTGGTTTACGGCTGAAGCGATATCCGGAAAGCACTGTTTCCGTGTATTTCTTTCAGTTGTATTTTGTATTATTTTTTCCGCTACTATTTAAATGTAATTTAAATATTTGATATTGTATTTCCAATATGTAATATTTATTCGTACTCTGATATATTCTTGTACTCTGATGTAATTGTTGTAACAAGCAATAAAATGTTCTTCTGTTTGTGTTCTAATTTTCCTTGTTCTCAATTCAATCCGTACTTTCTTTTACGGGGTAGTTTGGGTCGTTTCAGCCGCTAACCCAAGTAACCTAACAATCAAGAAAATGCTATGGAACGATATTTGTAAGGATCATTCTGTTTTTGATATACTGGTATTGGTGTGGTGCAGAGAAAAGTATTTAAGAAGCACAATATATTCTGTTCAAATTTATCTTGCTCTGTTCACACTTGTTCTTGTTATTGTTATCTTGTTCTTCCAGTTTTTGTATACCTGCCATGATACTTTTTTTTATTTATATTTAAAAGTAAATGGACTCGCCAGACTTTATGTCTGACCCTTTTTGTTTCCTCTTCCCTCTCTTTCTCCCTCCTCCAAATTCTCAGGGTGAGGGTGCAGAGTTTTTATTTGGATTTTTTAAGCTTAGCTTGGATTTTGGATATTGATGTACCGCTATGACTTCTTGTCAACTCTCGTATGGCTTCGGATGGGAAATATTGTTTTATGCTTTTGTACTCTGATATTTTTGGCAAGACAGATTATTAATGTAATTGGTTATTTCAAACTTATGAAGTAAACTCTGTATTTGAGACCATGATGTTTTGATTTAAATAAAGTTTTTAATTCTACTGCTATTTTACATGTCTATCTTGTGATATTTTGTTTTATTTACCTATAATGCTTCATGAAACTTACTGCATTCTATATACAATGACATTAACAGACGTGGGGTGTCACACTTATATTTAATATCAAATTGTATTTTGGGCTTGTCGTGAATGGTGTCTTCATTAACACTATTCTTAAACCCAGTTGAGGATAGAATAAATCTTTTAAATAAGATTTGGATAAGTTTACCAATTAATTAATATTTAAATGGAATTAAAATTGGATTTTTGGTTTATCGTGAACTATGTTTTAAATAACACTAGTTCTTTGACCCAGTTAAATGTGAAGTTATGATCTGGAATTTATAATCCTTTAATTAAGATTAATGGAATTTTCCAAAGTAAATTTTTTTAATTTAATATATTAATTTGATTTAGTTATAATTGAAATGAGCTTCTGTGAAGGAAGACCGTTACCATATATGGAATTTATAAGGCCTTGTCGTTATTCCACTTATAGTATTAGTCTGATACGGAAATTTATATCGATTATACACTGTTATGATTTTCGTGAAGATTCCATTTTGATGGAAGAGGATTTTGGGTTTATCGTGAATAATGTTTCAAAGGACATCACTACAACAAAAACACCATATTACAACTTTAATTTTACAACGGTGGTAAAAGCACCGTTGTAATAAATGGTTTTTTACAACGGTGGTAAAAGCACCGTTGTAATAAATGGTTTTATACAACAGTGGTAAAAGCACCGTTGTAATAAATGGTTTTTTACAACTGTCAGTTCCCTAAAGTTGTAATAAACGTATTTTTAACAACTTTTTATTTTGTTAGTTGTAATAGATGCCCATTACAAACTTCATGTTTATAATATCTATATTTAATAAATAATTATATTAATATTTAATAATAATTAATAATTAATAATAAACTTAGGAATCAATAATATTTATTTATTATTATTAAATAATTACTATTTAATAACTAGTCATTTATTTTTAATAGTTAATGTTAATTGCTTATTAATTAATAATTAGTAACATATACATTATAAGCTTTTAATAATTACTACTCGATTATGACTAAGTAGAAATAAGTAAAAGTTAAATAATAACTAATTAGTAACTAATAATCAATTGTGAATCAATTAAAATAAATAGTTAGTAATTAATAATCAATTGATTTTTGATAATAAATAAATAAATTTTGAAAACTTAATATTTAATTAGTAATATATAATTTATAAATAATTCACAATTAAACACTAATAATTAACATTGGTTATTTAATAAATAATACTTTATAACTTGTAGTTATAAAATGATAAACTACACCATTAGTCATTTATAATTTACTATAACAAATGATTATTCATAAATTATTCAAAATTTAAGAAATAGGAAATTTTAAAAATATTAAAGGATTCAAAAATTCAAAAACTACAAATATTACCTTAAATGTTTATTTTAGTTAGTTGCAAAATGAGTATTTCGTTATACTGATACTTATACAGGTTATTATATATAATTAATTATAATCAACGATTATTATTAAATAAATTATAATTTTATATTTTATATTTAAATCAATGATTGTATTTTATATTTAATGAATTTTTATATCTACTTATTTATATTTAGTAAATAATAGTTGACAAAGACCTAGTAATTAATATTTATTAATCAATAATTACTATTAAATGATCAATAATTATGAAAACATTGTTAACAAATAAGAGTATGATAATAGTGGTATTCATATTTAAAAAACATCCATTTGAATTTCTGATGCATAAATAATTAATTACAAAGCTTATATTAATAATATGGTATGTGGTTTTCTTAAACACCAAACTTTGGAGTCTTGGACTACCGTACCCGATCAGCCCATTTGGCAGAATCGACAAACCAAGTCCAAAACCCTAGTCTTCTCGTTTTCATTTACAGTTCACCCCTAATTGCTACAGCCGCCTTCATTTCCATAATAATTTATTTCCAAAATCCTAGCTTCTCTTTCTCCATCGCCACGCTCTCTACATCTTCACCACCATGCTCATCTACATTCTCCAACGCGGTGCTCGCCTGTCTCGACATCGCTTGTTTCGATGTCTCCATTACCGCATCGTCCAGTATCGCCGTTACCGCTTCGCCCTGAAATCCAATCGCTACATGCTACCTAATCCAAGTACCTATCTCCTTCCTCCTGTCAGCTATCGCCTGCAACCTACCACTTACCATCTGCTCACTCGAGAAGGCCGTTTGGTATGTTTTAATCATTTTTTTTGTTACATTTTTCTGCAGCTGTTTGAATCTGCGTTTGTTCCAAGATTGATTATATATTGATAATTCTATGAAAAACGTTACTGGTGGATCGTTACAAAAATTTAGGCTGCACTTTCTATTGCAGAGACCGATTGTTATTTTGAATGCAATTCAACTGTTCGATATTATTTCCCATCGAAATTATCAATTGTCTATAACCCATGAACGTCTGCCAAAATGATTAATGTGGATATGACTATTTTTTCTTCGTGATTTAGGACATTTGTTTGTACTGTCGGGGAGCATCCAATTAGATGCATATAATATATATTATCGATAGATTTGGGAAGTGCTGTTTTAACATAGGCCTGTTAGAAACTTTTTTTGAGTAAACATTCGATGAGTATTTACTTTGTTCCACAGTAATTTTGGTAAGCAACAAAAACATGTCTCTTTTATTCTTCAATTTTGGTAAGCAACAAATATCAAGAGCAGCAAATATATGTCTCTTTTATTCTTCAATTTTTTTTTCCGATTGTTTGTGACCTTGTTCTTTTAGGTAATAAATAAATGATGCCTTACTTCTCAGTTTGTATACGTTTACTCTGTCATAACATTCTTGTATGCTGTTGCATTCATAATGCACAATAAGCATCTAACCTATGTTTGCATAAATATTTATGAATTCTTTCTCCCAAACACTGTCCAACTGATTTTTAAATTACATGAAAGTAGGATGGAGTCAAATTATTTCTCAGTTCTCTCATATTACTTAAACTACACGTTGGTAATTTTTCTCATCTTTGATGATTTATTTTGAATTTTACTGTCAACTAAATGTACAAACTAATATCTATGTATAGACAAGATACCTGTGCATGTATGCATATTTTTAACAGAGCACGTTTTAAACTAATGATCTGCAATTTAATGGTGATTGGCATGCATAGAATCCCATGTGAGTAGAGTCATGTAAATCCTATATGGATGAAAGTGAAGCTTGAATATAAATTAGCCCACCTCGTTAGTTTTATTGAGTTCATCACCTCTAAACATTGAACCACCAACTATGCAGATCCTTTTCTAATTTTATTGGAGAAACTTCTGTGGCATGATGTTGATTTTTTTTGAACAATGACTTTTTGTTTAGCATTTTTGTTGGATATGTTTTATTTTATTCTTTTTGCTTAGCTTGAAACATCCCATGCTACCATATAGCTTACTCACTCTTGCTGTTTTGTGTGATACTCTCCAAACCTGTTCTTTCAAATTTATGTGTAAATTTTATATTTGTAATGATAGTACTATAGTTGTGGATGCGTTGCTGGAGCGACGGAGAGACGTCGGTGCTATCGACGCGTTGGGGGATCGACATATGGAGCTCAATCGTGGCAATATTCCTCAGAAGCAGTGGCAGGAGGTCTCCTTTTCGGTATAACATTCTATTGGCTATATACCCATTGCATTACTGAAACATACATTTGAATTTCTTATTATACTCTGATTATAGTGTTAGGTTATCTCAAATGGATGATTGATTGGGGATGCTGAAGCATAAAGACTCGGTGTGTATGTATATTTGTACGAAAGTGTGTATGTAACTGAGTGTATTGAGTGATCAGTTTGTAGTGAGGAATGTATGTATTGTTATGACTGTATTATGTAAAAGTGAGTTGTACGATAGTGGATCAGAAAGTTGTACTAATTCAAATATTGAAATAAAATATTTAATTGGTTATTTCAGATCAGTGTAGTATCATTTTATTCAATATAAATATTTATTTTTATATGAAATGTAATATATAACGAAACAAAAATCATATTGTTATAATTAATTGTTGCAGGAATTACTACAACGGTGAAAAAAAGTTGTAATATATACTACTACAACAGTGCAAAAATGTTGTAATATGTACTACTACAACGGTGGAAAAAAGTTGTAAAATATACATATTACAACGGTGTTGCAACAGTGTAAAAATGTTGTAAAAGATATGAGTCTATCACAACTTCTTAATACACGACGGTTTGTCCACCGTTGTAAAATGTATATTACAACGGTGTTCCACCGTTGTAATAGGGTCATTTTGTTGTAGTGCATTGATTCTTTAACCCAGTAAAATGCTGGATTAATTTCCAGAAAGTTGAATAATCATTAAGTAATGATTTTTAAAGATTAAAACTAAGAAGAGTTTTAATAAATCTTTAATTAGAGTTGAATGAATGTTAATTAAATTTTCCAAAACGTGAGATGTGATATAAACCAAATACACTTGGTTTTTGATATTGATGTTGATGGATTGACTGTTTGGAATTTGCTCGACCAGTTTATGAGCAAAATATGCTTTTACTTTTAGCATTGGGTTAGGTAGAAATATTTGGATGCCAACATCTTGTGAAACACTTCACGGTTTGACTATGAGATGTGTAGTGATATTGTTGAGTTCATTTCAAATTTAATGAATGATTTTGAAATGATATATTTCTTAGGTGAAACGAAATGTTTTCCCGATTTTGGATAGGGACTGTTTTATAAAATGTTTTATAAAATAGAAAGTATATCATTTTGAAAAAGTATTATGTTCTTGACATTATAGTTCATCACATAATCGATTAGTTGCTATTGATGATATATTTATTTGGCAGCAGAGAGTTTATTCTCTTGCTTAACACCCTTCTTTGAGACGTACGAGCTCAAAGATTATGTGATTAATAATGACTGATCATATGTGTGAATTGCTAATGTAAAGTACTATATTTTGGAAAGTACTTGTGATTATTATGTTGTGAATTGATTTTCCCTACTTGGGGATATGAAATGATTTGGTATATGGCTAAAGATTCGATTAACCCTGGATGACTAAAAGTGTGAGGGCAGTGAATTTTCTCCAAGGGCGTGGGAGATGCATCGTTAGCGTAGCATCCTCCATAGTGGGAGGTGCACATATACATCGAGTTGGAGTGGCGCATACAACCTTGTCTGAGGGCTAAATACCTTCCGATATTTGGTTGCATATCTTTTTGTATGCATTGTGATATTTTGGAATTCATATTTCCAAATGTTTTGGTTTGAGATCCCAAAGTGAAATCTATTTTGATATGAAATCTAGATATGTATTTGAAAAGATTTGAAATAAGAATCAGGAATAAAGTTCGAAGGAATATTTTTTGTAACGATAACTGGATTTGAAAAATCAAATTTTGGAATTAAGCCTAAATGGGTTGATTGAGGATTGCATGTTGTATGATGCATTGTAGATCCATATGACTATTATTAGTTGTTGTTTATGCACTGGTATTCATGGGGGTGAACCCGTTCCGTGACATACGGCGTGGTCCTGTGATATTACTTATTTTAAAATACATTTTAATTACTGTTTGAGTTCTCACACCAGTCCCGTAACTGACTCGGAGTTTATTGTTTTCACCTAAACTCTAGGTGCCCATATTTTCCACACGGTCAACTTGTAGTTTTGGTTTTGTAGATTATTTCATTTAGTGGGTTCCTGGTTTACAGGTAGAGCTATTTTTTGTAAAGCTTCGCATCCCTACATTTCTTTCAATTGTGTTAGTTGATGTATTTTCCGCTATGCATTGTATTTATACATTTTTTTTTTGCTTCTGTGTAATGTATTCTCTGATATTATTTTTCCGTTGTGTAACATATTTATTCATACTCTGATATCTTGTACTCTGACGTAATTGTTGTAATAGCAATGAAATGTTCTACTGTTTGTTTTCTGATGCTTCATGTTCTCAAAGCAATCCAGGCTTTCATGTAAGGGGAAGTTTGGGTCGTTTCAGTTTGGTATCAAAGCTTTGGTTTACAAAGCTAGAGAACAAGACGCATTAGAACCAAATAAAAGAATTTATCAGAGATAGGATTAGTAGCATCCTATAAGAATAACTCTTAAGAGATAGGATCAGTAATACCCTAGAATGAGTTTGAAGAGAGTTATTCCTAAAAATGAATTTAATTTCGAAAATTATATCTCATTATACGTATTTGAGTATTTTATTTTATATTGAATTTGGACTATCGGGTATAAGGAGATATTGCATGTACACGTCATGAACATATATACGAAGTCTCAAATATACTGGGTAGACATAGAATCACACTCTAATCCCCCGGGGATAATTCTGGTGATTGATCGATCATCATCAATATTTATGTTCACGTTTCGATAGTGGGATATCTATATATTTCCATCAGACTGGTGTGAGAACCAAAACTTAGCTAGAATTTATTGTTTGTGATTTAACATTAAAAATATGATTTTTGACTATACATAAAAGTTATATATATTTGAAAAGTTAAACAACTAACTGATTGCTGGTTGTGATGTTTGATTATTAGTTTAACTAATAAAAAATTGGAATGATAATTAATTTAACCAATATGTGAATGAATGCGAAATTAAGCCAAATTAAGTATAATATTGAACTAAATTGAAAAAAATCGACTGGAATTGCATAAATATACATGTATATATAATGAACAGGTCATAGCATGGAAGTTAACAAGAGGAATAAAATTGTATGCCGGACAAATAGGTACATGTTTACTATATTCATTGGGTTTGATGATTTTATGAGCTGATTGGCTAGCCGCTTGCCTTTTTCCTTTCTTTTCTGGATGATGAGGGCCTTGTGAGGAAAGTTGTGGTTTTACCGATCAACCCGTACTAAGGATGTTATGGCAAAAAATTTCGAAAATTTAAGGTGTTAGCCATATTTTTGAGAAATTTGAAAGTTCTTAGAAACAGAAAAGTTGAAGAACTCAAGCTAGAATCAATGTTGAGTTGGTTAGTTAAACAACTTTTAGCCCCATTCCTTCTCGAGGACGAAAACATTTTAAGTGGGGGAGATTGTAACAACCCAGAATTTCTGAACCAATTTAAAAATTTTATTTTAGCCATTTTAATGGGTTTTGAATATTTAAAATGATTTATTTTAAATAATAACGACTAAAAATTTGTTTAAGTCAAAGTTAAAATGTATAAATTTATATCAATTATAAAACAAACCTGAAATGGCGTGGTAGTTTAAAAATGCGATTTTAAATTTCAATTGAATGTATAAGATTGAATATAAATCGGATTTCAGTAAAACAAAAAATGTTAGAATGTATTTAATTATATCTTTCTAACGAATGTGAAAAACTGAGATTTCACTTTATAAATTGGAAGTTATGTACAGTTTAAAATTAAAAATAGTCGCTATGGAATTTCCGTACATTTTAATAAATATATAGCCCTTAAAAAAGCAATTTTGCAAATGATCTCTGTTTTCGACGAAACTACTTTTGTTTGATTCAGAATGTCAAATTATTGTTACGTTTCAAATTTCATAATTTGGAATTAATATGTAAGCGCAATAAATTTAAACATGTTTTGTAAATTCAGTTTAAATATAATCGACTAGAAAATAGCCATTTTTCAAACAATCTCCAAATTTAAGGAAATTAGTTTTGTTAGGACCGTATCGTCAAAAATAGCTAGATTTATTTTTCTGTAATTTTTGGAGTCAGTATGTAGCCCTGGTAAATTAAAATGTACGTTTAAGTTTAGTATATATTGATTTATATTTTAATATTAATTAAAACTAATCAAAACAATCGAATTGGCTTTCGAAACATATCCCATTGTGTCCGGAATGGGGTATTTAGTAAAGGGTGACAGTCGTTGGGTTTGATTTGGAGTTCGAAGCATTAAATGAATATCTTTAGAATTAAATATTAATTTATATTTTAATATATATATATATATATATATAATTAAAACTGTGCCGACCCTAATTTCTATAATTATAATTTTGCGCCACTCTTTCTTCTGTGAACAATAGACTTCTTCCAGTGTTATTCTCGAATTCGCTTCAAATCTACACAACGATTGGAAAGATTCGAAACATGAAAGTCAAAGATCTACGTGAGATCCGCCTGTTCAACAGTGATGATCTGAAATAAAAGTCTCTGGCAGCCAGATTTTCTACTAGAAGCTCAGCCGTTCGAGCGAATTTTTTGGGTTTAGGTGGTCTTCGAATTCAATAGCGCTGGGCACGTGGCGAGGCGGCGCCACGACGATTGAGGGGCACGATCTGATCTTGTTCCTATCATTTGTGGAGGAGGCGCAGGTCAACCCAAAATTTGAAAAGCGGGTGTAATAACCCGAAAATGTGGGCCAGTTTAAAATTTTTATTTTGGCAATTTTAGCGAATTTTGAATATTTAAAATGGATTATTTTAAATAATATTGACGAGAAATTTATTTTGAATATAACTCGACGTATATATTTATATACGTCGTCGTTAGAATATAAATATTTATATATAATTATAAATAGAATTGAAAATGGCGCGGTAGTTCGATAATTCGATTTCAAACTTCAATTGAATGTACCGGGTGCAAAACAATCCGGATTTTAGTGAAACCAAAAATAATGGAATCTATTTGTGAATATCTTTCCAACGAATCCGAATAATCAAGATTTCATAGCGGGAATCAAAGGATATGTCCAGTTGAAAATTCTGAATAGTCGCTATGGAATTCAGGCCCTTAAAAATGGACATTTTGCAAACGACCTCGGATTTCGACGAAACCAGTTTTGTTGGGTCCGTGATGTCAAATTATTGCTAGATTCCAAATTTCACAATTTTTCGAATCGATATGTGAGCATGGCAAAGGAAAACGCGTTTGACCAGTTTTAGTTGTTTTTAATCGACTGGAAAATGGCCATTTTTCAAACGGTTTCAGGATTCGGCGAAACTAGTTTTGTTAAGACCGTATCGTCAATACGAAGCTAGAAAATATTTTTCTGGAATTTTTCTAGTTAGTATGTGACCCCAGTAATTCGAAATGTACGGTTAAAATTCAATATAATGATTTAAATGAAAGTTCAACGGAAACTGATTCAAATGATCGAATCAACCTACGATACATATCCCATTGTGTTCGGAATGGGGGTAAAACGCTATGGACGACAGGCGGTGGACCTCGTTTAGAGGTCGTATGTAAAAGTCAACTTTTAAAAATAATAAAATAATTAAATAATATAAAAAAAAAGGAAAATCCTCTCCTTAAAACCCGTTGGCCCCCCCTGTTCTTCATAAATCAGAAAATCAAGAAAAGAAAAAAAAAAGAAAAAAAAACCGCACTCGATCGACGCCTCCACCTGCGCACCGCCGCGCCTACCCCGTCGTCCTCCCCACGACGATGGCCTCCCCCTCTGCACGCCCACCCCTCTCCTTCTTCACCTCGATGAAACCCCGAGCGCCCCCATCGAGGAAAACCTGGAAACCCTCGGCCTCGCCACCACCTGCCGCGCCTCCAGTGCCCCACTCCGACTCCGACGAGCCACCCCCGACAGCCACGAACCCTCCTTCCCCTTTGAAGGTGAGTGGTCTGACTTTGTTTCATTTTTATTTTATTTATATCGTTTTACCCGATTTTATTTAGAAAAAAAAACCTGATTTTTTTTAAGTATTGAAATATAATGTTTGAAGGAGATAAAGATCTGTTTTATAACATTAAAAAGGTATGATTTTTATTTATAAAATTCAGTTTTTAATTTATAAAAAGGGTATGATTTTAAGCAAATGAAAACTAGGTTTTTACATAAGGAAAGGTCGAACCTTTATACTAGGAAAGTTTAAATCATTATATTAGAAAAATTTGGATTTTATATATTGAACTTCGGATTAAAAATGCGATTTTTACATGTATTGTTTTGAAATAAAGGAACTATTTTTACATATATGATTTTGACATGAAGCTAGGAATGGTGTAATGAATCGATATTTTTATATTATAGGTAGAATAAAAATATGATTTTTATTCATGTAGAGAAATAAAAATATGATTTTTATATTTTTAAAGTATTAAAAATGTAATCTTTATTATATAGAAGATGTAAAAATGTGATTTTTGGTTAGGTAGAGAATTAAAAATATAATTTTTACATGATAGGAATATTAAAAATATCATCTTTATATGTGTAGAAAAATAAAAATGAGATTTTTATAAAGATGAAATCTTTATTTTAGAAAGGGCGAAATCTTTATATGGAAAATAGCGTGATAAAAATATAATTTTTATCTATATAACATAGTAGTAAAAATTCGATTTTTTTTTTATAAAGTATAACGAAATAAAAATTCGATTTTTAAATGTACGAAGCGATGATAAAAATATGATTTTTAAATTGAGATGAATAAATAAAAATATGATTTTTATTTTAAAGACATCAGCAAATATAAAAATGTGTGATTTTTATATATGTAGTGACTACGGGCAACGAAGATGACGAAGATGCGATAGCGATGAAGATTTCTATCAATGAAGTGCTGTGGAGCTAGGATAGCTATTTGTGAGAATTTCTCACCTTTCAATTTCTTTTTCTAAGTTATATATATATACTAGGATGCAGACGGTGCTTAGTAGCACCCGACACAATCGTCCACAGACCATGGACTTGTTTGTTTGGTTGCATAAATTAGTAAGATGATTTAATTTGAATTTGGTTGATTGGTGAGTTTGATTGATGTGTGAATGGCGTGGGCCTTCACTAGACCGGGGATAAGGCTAGGCCTCGTCCCGTTTCTAGTATCGTGCCGTTATGCCGCCGATTTTTTCTAAAATATGTTAGAAAAATAAAAATATCATTTTATTTAAAGAATGAACTGAATAGATATTCATATGTTAAAATAAAATGTTTTATCGTTAAAAATATAATTTTTAACGTGAATGTGAATAAATAAATATTCATTTACAAACCGGACGGTTTGTTTATGTACACCTATTTGAAGGACATTGATTGGGACGATAAATTTTACACATCGCCCAACTGCACAAATAAAATCTGTGTTTGATTGTTTGAAACCCCACACGGGTGTTGGGATGAAATTTGAAGTTCACTCATCCTGATTGATTAAACATGTCGATCGATTGATTGACAGGCTGTTATAAGCGTTAAATATTTATATTTGATGCTTATACAGCGTAGTGCACTTTGGTTGATGGTTGATTATTTTTCAATGCTATTATATACATGTGATGTATGAAAATCCATATAATTAACATTATATGGTGATTGATTGGGCCTCATTCCAATTTACAAAATAAAGAATATTATAAAATAAAGGTTCATGTGTTGACTATACTCATCCGTTGAGATTAGTCATGTGTTGAACGAATTATTTTTATAATAAAATTTATATCTTTATCAATATAAAATAAAGGTTCATGTGTTGACTATACTCATCTGTTGAGATTAGTCATGTATTGAGCGAAATATTTTTATAATAAAATTTATATCTTTATTAATATAAAATAAAGGTTCATGTGTTGACTGTACTCATTCGTTGAGATTAGTCATGTGTTGAACGGAATATTTTAATAATAAAATTTACATCTTTATCATATATAGAATTAGAAATCGGCTGGAAAATAGATGAGATGAGTGGTCCCCTGGATATTAATCTGATGTTGGTTTCGGCCTTCGGGGTTAATATTCAGGAAATCGTTCTCTCACTAAATTACGGTTGGAGTCTGATTCAATATCAAACGATAGATACCTTAATTTTTATAAAATATATTTAATAACAAAAATAGTCACACGTGGACGGTACTCATTCGTTGAGATTAGTCGTGTGTTGACAAAAAGAAATATTTGAAATAGAATATTTGTAAATAGAAATTTATGAAGCCGTGTTGATTAGATTGACGCCATTTTGACGTGAACGATATTTATATCGATTTTATTCATTTTGAAATGAATGGAATATATAACGATTTCGAAATGAATTGAATATATAACGATTTCGAAATGAATTGTATATATAACGATTTCGAAATGAATTGAATATATAGCGATTTCGAAATGAATTGTATATATAACGATTTCGAAATGAATTGAATATATAATCGATTTCGAAATGAATTGAATATATAACGATTTCGAAATGAATTGAATATTAAATGATTTCGAAATGAATTGAATATATAGCGATTTCGAAATTAATTGTATATATAACGATTTCGAAATGAATTGAATATATAATCGATTTCGAAATGAATTGAATATATAACGATTTCGAAATGAATTGAATATTAAACGATTTCGAAATGAATTGAATATATAACGATTTCGAAATGAATTGAATATATAACGATTTCGAAATGAATTGAATATAAAACGATTTCGAATTGAATGGAATAGAAAACCAATTTGAATGGAATGGAATAGAAAACCAATTTGAATGGAATCAAATAGAAAACAAATTTGAATGGAATCGAATAGAAAAGCAATTTGAATTGAATCGAATAGAAAACGACTTTGAAATTGGATTGAATTGTAAACGAATTCAAATTGAATCGAAAAAGAAGTGAAATGAATTCAAATTGAATTGAAATTTGAATTGAATAGAAATGAATTTTAAAACGAATTTATAAAGAAGAATTCAATTTTGATTTGAATTGAAGTGGAAGTTGAAATTGCTTTTGAAACGAATTTTAAAACTATTTATAAAATTCGTTTTAAATAGAAATCGATGAAATATATATTATATATATATTATATATATAATATAATGGGCTGAATAGAACGCGCCGCGCCGCGGCAGTTCGTAAATTTCGACCATTTATTTCAAACGGGCATTACGGGAGATCCGACCATCGGATTCTCCTAAAACCGGAACCGTTGGGTTCGTATCGAAAAGAGCTTTCTAACGAATATTAGAAATTTGAAATCTAACAGTTGGATTTGGAGATACGTCCAAATCAAATTCGAAAAAGGTCGCTGTAAGTGCAGTTCGATGACCATTGTTGGAAATCGATTGTACGGGCCTTAATAAAATTATTAAAAATATCAATAATTTGTGTAAAATCATAAGAAATGATTTGGGAAAAATTGGGATGAAAAACTCCATATTTGAAAAGATAGAAATGGGTTTTTATCGAAATGAACTAGTTTTGAACTAAATTTAAAACCCAATTATTTTTAAATAAATGAATTAGATTTAAAAAGGGGTTTTAAATAATCGATTTTCTAATATATTTGATTGAATTTGAAATGGGTTTATCGTGAACAGTGTTTTAAATAATACTAGTTCTTTAACCCGATAACAAATAGAATGCGATGTGGGTTTGTCGTGAACTGTGTTTTAAATAACACCTAGTTCTTTAACCCAGTAAAAGGAGTTTTAACGAATCTGCAATTAGATTGAAATGTGAATTTGTAATCTAAATTATCAAATTTAGAAATGAGCGGGAATGGAGTATTACCAGTTTTGCTCCAAAGCGATAGTTAAATCTTTAATTAGATTTGAACGTGAAATGGTAATTAATTTTACCGATAACACCACGGTGTTAGATATGGAGTATTACCAGTTTTGCTTCATGGGAAGAATAGGTTGGGATTGGGAAATAAAATAAATAATTACTTCGCTACGGTTCGCTAATCTCGACTAGTTGGAAAAACCATAATTTGGTTTTAAATGACATCCAAAGGAAGATTACAGGATAAATTTTAAAGAATTTATCTTGGATAAAATTAATGGGAACCTTTCCCTAAGAATGTGAAATTTAGAAACTAGCTGTAGGTTGGCTAAGAAGAATGGTTTCCTGGATATTGATCTGATGTTGGTTTCGGCCTTCGGGGTTAATGTTTGGGAAATTGTTCTCTTGCAAATTTGCGGTTAGTGACTAATGAATTGGAATGAGGCGTATATTGTGTTTGTGTAACATTTGTTTTTAATATACGCGGGTTGTTCGGAAAGTCCGGGTTTACACCCATTCTGAATAACCGATTCGACGATATGTCGAAGATGAAGACGGTGGTTGAAGACCGGAAGTCTTCACATCGTTTGGATAATTACTGACGATCCTGATTGGGCTGTACACCCAAGAGGATGGAAATAGTTGGTGGTCATCCAGACGTACTTGGAGATGGATGGAAATGCGAGGAAAGTGCCTCCGGTTCCGTTCAGACCCAGAACGGACTTGTAAATGGATTGTGTGTCTGACATTGGATTTTATCCTGTGTTGATTGATTTCTATTAAATATACATCTGTTTGGCGGCGAAGAATTTATTCTTTTGCTTAACGCCCTTCTCTGAGACGTACGAGCTCAGAGGTTGTATATCGATGGAAATCAGTCGCATGGCATGAATTGCCTGTGTGGCACGCTAAGATGCAATGATCAAGGCTTCTGTTGAAAAGCAAAGTCTTGTGGTTGATGATCAAAGCATGGCCTTTGTGGCGTAGCTTTGTGTATACCGTGAATTCGCGAGCCTCACACCTCGGTATGAGTTAAAAACGGGATAGTGACTGCAGGGAGAGCACGACGTTTCTTTCTAGCTTTGGTGGTGTCAGCGACTTACCAGCCCTGACATTTATATACTTTTCACCTATGTGGTTGTTGGAATGCGAGGCGCCTCGATTATAGGTCTGTAAGGACCGGGAAACGTGTGTTCAGGCATAATTAATCCTCTAACGTAAGTGAGGACCCGCCCTGAAGATCCGGGGTTGCCCAGAGTGCGTAACCCTGAGGCATTTGCTAGAGTGTCTCGAACGCGGAGAGGAGCTTGCCTCTTGCCTTGACTCATGACGGAAATCCAATTTCCAATACGTGTATTGCGGCTTTATTTGTAGAGCCTAGTATGGCGACGTAGTAGCATGGGATACTATGCCGTCTATGATTTATATTTATGATTGAAATTGTTTTGACACTACACACTTATTATAGTATCAAATGATTTGTTTTAAACGTACCAAGCATGTTTGGCTATTATAAGGGAAAACCCTATCCTCCGGCTTGCGTTGCATTGTGTGATGGGACCTGGGTCTTATAATAGCTTCATTTTTCGAAAAAGCATTGCGTTGTTTATTGATATGCACTGGTATTCTTGGGAGGAAACCCGTTCCGTGTTATACGGCGTGGTCCCTTGAATTACTTTCTTTTAAAATAAAGTTTTAAATAACTGTTTTAGTTCTCACACCAGTCACATGACTGACCTGGAGTTTATTGTTTTAACCTAAACTCTGGGTGCCCCTATTTTCCGCACGGGCAGCTAGTAGTTTTGGTTTTGCAGATTTATATTCACAGGATCCTGGTTTACAGCTGGAATGATATCCGGAAAGCTCTGTATCCGTATATCACCTTCAGTTGTGCTTTGTATTATCTTCCGCTGCTATGTAATTTATCGTAACCTCTGATATTTGTCGAATGTAATTTATTCATTTATACTCTGTATATTCTTGTATCTGATGGAATTGTTGTAATAGCAATGAAATGTTCTTCTGTTTGCATTCTGATTTGTCCTGTTCTCAAACAGTCAGGGGTTTCGAACGGTCTAGATCGGTTTAACGACTGATTCGGATCGAGCGAGATTCTAGGCCGTCACATTTGGTATCGGAGCTTTGGTTTACAGAGCTCGAGAACAAGACACATTAGAACCATACGAAAGAATTCATCAGATATTGGATTAGTAGTATCCAATTAGAATGACTCGTTAGAGATAGGATCAGTAGTATCCTAGAACGAGTATGAAGAGTATATTTTTCAAAGGAAAACAATTTTGTTTTGAAAATTTAAACCATTTTATACGTATTTGATTATTTATTTATTTTGAATATGGACAATCGAGGGTATAAAGGTTTTGCATATACGCGTCATGAACGTATATTCGAAGTTTTAATATGCTGGATAGATATAGAATCAGACTCTAGTGGCCCGAAGATGATTCTGATGATTGAGTAGTCGTCATTAGTATTCATGTTCGAGTAACGAAGATGTGATTTCTATATATTTCCATTAGACTGGTGTGAGAACCAAAACTAATATAGTTAGAACACATTGTTGTGAATTGGCACCAAAACATGATTTTTTGTATATATATCAAAATTATGAATTTGAAACTCTAATCCACTAATTGATTGATGTTTGTGTTGTTTGTTTATTTGTTTGATGATTTTGAACCATTTAGCCTAATTGAACCAAATATTGAATTATATTGAAAATTGGTCGCATTTGCTTGCATATACATATATATCATTGAACAGGTCATAGCAAGGAGGCTAGAGCCAGAGAATAAAATTTGTTTGCCCGACAAATAGGTACATGTTTACTACATAATTTACTGTTTTGTTTGGGTGATGATGATTTTATGAGCCTATTGGCTAGCCGCTTGGCTTTTTCTTTTTCTTTTTGAGATTAGAAGGACCGGGGAAGCTATTTGAAATTCCCCGATGCTCCCGGTGCAGGGGAGGTTATGGCGAAATTTTTCGAAAATTTAGGGTGTTAGCCAAATTTTTGAAAATTTTGAAAGTTCTCAGAAACTGAAAAGTTGGAGAATGCAAGCCAGATCGAGCGTAGAGCTGATTAATCAAACCACTTTCGACTTTGTTCCTTTTCGGGGACGAAAAGTTTTAAGTGGGGGAGATTGTAATAACCCGAAAATCTGGGCCAGTTTAAAATTTTTATTTTGGCAATTTTAGCGAATTTTGAATATTTAAAATGGATTATTTTAAATAATATCGACGAGAAATTTATTTTGAATATAACTCGACGTATATATTTATATACGTCGTCGTTAGAATATAAATATTTATATATAATTATAAATAGAATTGAAAATGGCGCGGTAGTTCGATAATTCGATTTCAAACTTCAATTGAATGTACCGGGTGCAAAACAATCCGGATTTTAGTGAAACCAAAAATAATGGAATCTATTTGTGAATATCTTTCCAACGAATCCGAATAATCAAGATTTCATAGCGGGAATCAAAGGATATGTCCAGTTGAAAATTCTGAATAGTCGCTATGGAATTCAGGCCCTTAAAAATGGACATTTTGCAAACGACCTCGGATTTCGACGAAACCAGTTTTGTTGGGTCCGTGATGTCAAATTATTGCTAGATTCCAAATTTCATAATTTTTTGAATCGATATGTGAGTGTGGCAAAGGAAAACGCGTTTGACCAGTTTAAGTTGTTTTTAATCGACTGGAAAATGGCCATTTTTCAAACGGTTTCAGAATTCGGCGAAACTAGTTTTGTTAAGACCGTATCGTCAATACGAAGCTAGAAAATATTTTTCTGGAATTTTTCTAGTTAGTATGTGACCCCAGTAATTCGAAATGTACAGTTAAAATTCAATATAATGATTTAAATGAAAGTTCAACGGAAACTGATTCAAATGATTGAATCAACCTACGATACATATCCCATTGTGTTCGGAATGGGGGTAAAACGCTATGGACGACAGGCGGTGGACCTCGTTTAGAGGTCGTATGTAAAAGTCAACTTTTAAAAATAATTAAATAATTAAATAATATAAAAAAAAGGAAAATCCTCTCCTTAAAACCCGTTGGCCCCCCCCTGTTCTTCATAAATCAGAAAATCAAGAAAAGAAAAAAAAAACGCACTCGATCGACGCCTCCACCTGCGCACCGCCGCGCCTACCCCGTCGTCCTCCCCACGACGATGGCCTCCCCCTCTGCACGCCCCCCCCCCCTCTCCTTCTTCACCTCGATGAAACCCCGAGCGCCCCCATCGAGGAAAACCTGGAAACCCTCGGCCTCGCCACCACCTGCCGCGCCTCCAGTGCCCCACTCCTACTCCGACGAGCCACCCCCGACAGCCACGAACCCTCCTTCCCCTTTGAAGGTGAGTGGTCTGACTTTGTTTCATTTTTATTTTATTTATATCGTTTTACCCGATTTTAATTAGAAAAAAAAACCTGATTTTTTTTAAGTATTGAAATATAATGTTTTAAGGAGATAAAGATCTGTTTTATAACATTAAAAAGGTATGATTTTTATTTATAAAATTCAGTTTTTAATTTATAAAAAGGGTATGATTTTAAGCAAATGAAAACTAGGTTTTTACATAAGGAAAGGTCGAACCTTTATACTAGGAAAGTTTAAATCATTATATTAGAAAAATTTGGATTTTATATATTGAACTTCGGATTAAAAATGCGATTTTTACATGTATTGTTTTGAAATAAAGGAACTATTTTTACATATATGATTTTGACATGAAGCTAGGAATGGTGTAATGAATCGATATTTTTATATTATAGGTAGAATAAAAATATGATTTTTATTCATGTAGAGAAATAAAAATATGATTTTTATATTTTTAAAGTATTAAAAATGTAATCTTTATTATATAGAAGATGTAAAAATATGATTTTTGGTTAGGTAGAGAATTAAAAATATAATTTTTACATGATAGGAATATTAAAAATATCATCTTTATATGTGTAGAAAAATAAAAATGAGATTTTTATAAAGATGAAATCTTTATTTTAGAAAGGGCGAAATCTTTATATGGAAAATAGCGTGATAAAAATATAATTTTTATCTATATAACATAGTAGTAAAAATTCGATTTTTTTTATAAAGTATAACGAAATAAAAATTCGATTTTTAAATGTATGAAGCGATGATAAAAATATGATTTTTAAATTGAAAATGAATAAATAAAAATATGATTTTTATTTTAAAGACATCAGCAAATATAAAAATGTGTGATTTTTATATATGTAGTGACTACGGGCAACGAAGATGACGAAGATGCGATAGCGATGAAGATTTCTATCAATGAAGTGCCGTGGAGCTAGGATAGCTATTTGTGAGAATTTCTCAACTTTCAATTTCTTTTTCTAAGTTATATATATATACTAGGATGCAGACGGTGCTTAGTAGCACCCGACACAATCGTCCACAGACCATGGACTTGTTTGTTTGGTTGCATAAATTAGTAAGATGATTTAATTTCAATTTGGTTGATTGGTGAGTTTGATTGATGTGTGAATGGCGTGGGCCTTCACTAGACCGGGGATAAGGCTAGGCCTCGTCCCGTTTCTAGTATCGTGCCGTTATGCCGCCGATTTTTTCTAAAATATGTTAGAAAAATAAAAATATCATTTTATTTAAAGAATGAACTGAATAGATATTCATATGTTAAAATAAAATGTTTTATCGTTAAAATTATAATTTTTAACGTGAATGTGAATAAATAAATATTCATTTACAAACCGGACGGTTTGTTTATGTACACCTATTTGAAGGACATTGATTGGGACGATAAATTTTACACATCGCCCAACTGCACAAATAAAATCTGTGTTTGATTGTTTGAAACCCCACACGGGTGTTGGGATGAAATTTGAAGTTCACTCATCCTGATTGATTAAACATGTCGATCGATTGATTGACAGGCTGTTATAAGCGTTAAATATTTATATTTGATGCTTATACAGCGTAGTGCACTTTGGTTGATGGTTGATTATTTTTCAATGCTATTATATACATGTGATGTATGAAAATCCATATAATTAACATTATATGGTGATTGATTGGGCCTCATTCCAATTTACAAAATAAAGAATATTATAAAATAAAGGTTCATGTGTTGACTATACTCATCCGTTGAGATTAGTCATGTGTTGAACGAATTATTTTTATAATAAAATTTATATCTTTATCAATATAAAATAAAGGTTCATGTGTTGACTATACTCATCCGTTGAGATTAGTCATGTGTTGAACGAAATATTTTTATAATAAAATTTATATCTTTATTAATATAAAATAAAGGTTCATGTGTTGACTGTACTCATTCGTTGAGATTAGTCATGTGTTGAACGGAATATTTTAATAATAAAATTTACATCTTTATCATATATAGAATTAGAAATCGGCTGGAAAATAGATGAGATGAGTGGTCCCCTGGATATTAATCTGATGTTGGTTTCGGCCTTCGGGGTTAATATTCAGGAAATCGTTCTCTCACTAAATTACGGTTGGAGTCTGATTCAATATCAAACGATAGATACCTTAATTTTTATAAAATATATTAAATAACAAAAATAGTCACACGTGGACGGTACTCATTCGTTGAGATTAGTCGTGTGTTGACAAAAAGAAATATTTGAAATAGAATATTTGAAAATAGAAATTTATGAAGCCGTGTTGATTAAATTGACGCCATTTTGACGTGAACGATATTTATATCGATTTTATTCATTTTGAAATGAATGGAATATATAACGATTTCGAAATGAATTGAATATATAACGATTTCGAAATGAATTGTATATATAACGATTTCGAAATGAATTGAATATATTGCGATTTCGAAATGAATTTTATATATAACGATTTCGAAATGAATTGGATATAAAATCGATTTCGAAATGAATTGAATATATAACGATTTCGAAATGAATTGAATATTAAACGATTTCGAAATGAATTGAATATATAGCGATTTCGAAATGAATTGTATATATAACGATTTCGAAATGAATTGAATATATAATCGATTTCGAAATGAATTGAATATATAACGATTTCGAAATGAATTGAATATTAAACGATTTCGAAATGAATTGAATATATAACGATTTCGAAATGAATTGAATATATAACGATTTCGAAATGAATTGAATATAAAACGATTTCGAATTGAATGGAATAGAAAACCAATTTGAATGGAATGGAATAGAAAACCAATTTGAATGGAATCGAATAGAAAACCAATTTGAATGGAATCGAATAGAAAAGCAATTTGAATTGAATCGAATAGAAAACGACTTTGAAATTGGATTGAATTGAAAACGAATTCAAATTGAATCGAAAAAGAAGTGAAATGAATTCAAATTGAATTGAAATTTGAATTGAATAGAAATGAATTTTAAAACGAATATATAAAGAAGAATTCAATTTTGATTTGAATTGAAGTGGAAGTTGAAATTGCTTTTGAAACGAATTTTAAAACTATTTATAAAATTCATTTTAAATAGACATCGACGAAATATATATTATATATATATTATATATATAGTATAATGGCCTGAATAGAACGCGCCGCGCCGCGGCAGTTCGTAAATTTCGACCATTTATTTCAAACGGGCATTACGGGAGATTCGACCGTCGGATTCTCCTAAAACCGGAACCGTTGGGTTCGTATCGAAAAGAGCTTTCTAACGAATATTAGAAATTTGAAATCTAATGGTTGGATTTGGAGATACGTCCAAATCAAATTCGAAAAAGGTCGTTGTAAGTGCAGTTCGATGACCATTGTTGGAAATCGATTGTACGGGCCTTAATAAAATTATTAAAAATATCAATAATTTGTGTAAAATCATAAGAAATGATTTGGGAAAAATTGGGATGAAAAACTCCATATTTGAAAAGATAAAAATGGGTTTTTATCGAAATGAACTAGTTTTGAACTAAATTTAAAACCCAATTATTTTTAAATAAATGAATTAGATTTAAAAAGGGGTTTTAAATAATCGAATTTCTAATATATTTGATTGAATTTGAAATGGGTTTATCGTGAACAGTGTTTTAAATAATACTAGTTCTTTAACCCGATAACAAATAGAATGTGATGTGGGTTTGTCGTGAACTGTGTTTTAAATAACACCTAGTTCTTTAACCCAGTAAAAGGAGTTTTAACGAATCTGCAATTAGATTGAAATGTGAATTTGTAATCTAAATTATCAAATTTAGAAATGAGCGGAAATGGAGTATTACCAGTTTTGCTCCAAAGCGATAGTTAAATCTTTAATTAGATTTGAACGTGAAATGGTAATTAATTTTACCGATAACACCACAGTGTTAGATATGGAGTATTACCAGTTTTGCTTCATGGGAAGAATAGGTTGGGATTGGGAAATAAAATAAATAATTACTTCGCTACGGTTCGCTAATCTCGACTAGTTGGAAAAACCATAATTTGGTTTTAAATGACATCCAAAGGAAGATTACAGGATAAATTTTAAAGAATTTATCTTGGATAAAATTAATGGGAACCTTTCCCTAAGAATGTGGAATTTAGAAACTAGCTGTAGGTTGGCTAAGAAGAATGGTTTCCTGGATATTGATCTGATGTTGGTTTCGGCCTTCGGGGTTAATGTTTGGGAAATTGTTCTCTTGCAAATTTGCGGTTAGTGACTAATGAATTGGAATGAGGCGTATATTGTGTTTGTGTAACATTTGTTTTTAATATATGCGGGTTGTTCGGAAAGTCCGGGTTTACACCCATTCTGAATAACCGATTCGACGATATGTCGAAGATGAAGACGGTGGTTGAAGACCGGAAGTCTTTACATCGTTTGGATAATTACTGACGATCCTGATTGGGCTGTACACCCAAGAGGATGGAAATAGTTGGTGGTCGTCCAGACGTACTTGGAGATGGATGGAAATGCGAGGAAAGTGCCTCCGGTTCCGTTCAGACCCAGAACGGACTTGTAAATGGATTGTGTGTCTGACATTGGATTTTATTCTGTGTTGATTGATTTCTATTAAATATACATCTGTTTGGCGGCGAAGAATTTATTCTTTTGCTTAACGCCCTTCTCTGAGACGTACGAGCTCAGAGGTTGTATATCGATGGACATCAGTCGCATGGCATGAATTGCCTGTGTGGCACACTAAGATGCAATGATCAAGGCTTCTGTTGAAAAGCAAAGTCTTGTGGTTGATGATCAAAGCATGGCCTTTGTGGCGTAGCTTTGTGTATACCGTGAATTCGCGAGCCTCACACCTCGGTATGAGTTAAAAACGGGATAGTGACTGCAGGGAGAGCACGACGTTTCTTTCTAGCTTTGGTGGTGTCAGCGACTTACCAGCCCTGACATTTATATACTTTTCACCTATGTGGTTGTTGGAATGCGAGGCGCCTCGATTATAGGTCTGTAAGGACCGGGAAACGTGTGTTCAGGCATAATTAATCCTCTAACGTAAGTGAGGACCGGCCCTGAAGATCCGGGGTTGCCCAGAGTGCGTAACCCTGAGGCATTTGCTAGAGTGTCTCGAACGCGGAGAGGAGCTTGCCCCTTGCCTCGACTCATGACGGAAATCAAATTTCCAATATGTGTATTGCGGCTTTATTTGTAGAGCCTAGTATGGCGACATAGTAGCATGGGATACTATGCCGTCTATGATTTATATTTATGATTGAAATTGTTTTGACACTATACACTTATTATAGTATCAAATGATTTGTTTTAAACGTACCAAGCATGTTTGGCTATTATAAGGGAAAACCCTATCCTCCGGCTTGCGTTGCATTATGTGATGGGACCTGGGTCTTATAATAGCTTCATTTTTCGAAAAAGCATTGCGTTGTTTATTGATATGCACTGGTATTCTTGGGAGGAAACCCGTTCCGTGTTATACGGCGTGGTCCCTTGAATTACTTTCTTTTAAAATAAAGTTTTAAATAACTGTTTTAGTTCTCACACCAGTCACATGACTGATCTGGAGTTTATTGTTTTAACCTAAACTCTGGGTGCCCCTATTTTCCGCACGGGAAGCTAGTAGTTTTGGTTTTGCAGATTTATATTCACAGGATCCTGGTTTACAGCTGGAATGATATCCAGAAATCTCTGTATCCGTATATCACCTTCAGTTGTGCTTTGTATTATCTTCCGCTGCTATGT
Organism: Allium sativum; assembly: GCA_030737875.1. Lineage (NCBI taxonomy): Eukaryota > Viridiplantae > Streptophyta > Magnoliopsida > Asparagales > Amaryllidaceae > Allium > Allium sativum. Next base: position 748,852,500 of record CM060921.1, read on the forward strand.
AATTTATCGTAATCTCTGATATTTGTCGAATGTAATTTATTCATTTATACTCTGTATATTCTTGTATCTGATGGAATTGTTGTAATAGCAATGAAATGTTCTTCTGTTTGCGTTCTGATTTGTACTGTTCTCAAACAGTCAGGGGTTTCGAACGGTCTAGATCGGTTTAACGACTGATTCGGATCGAGCGAGATTCTAGGCCGTCACAGCGGGTTCAGTAAAAGAAACGAGATCTGGAATTAGAAGATAACGATGAGGGAGGAAAGGGGTTAAAGCAATGTAATTATATAATTATATATTTTTATTTTCTCAATTATGTAATTAAAATATTAAATGGCCATAACTCTTTCATATGACATCAGAATTGGACGATTTCGGATGTATTGGAATCGTAACAGAAAAATCTACAACATGGAACTAACCAAAACCGGAACGATGCTGGTTGGGATTTTTGGCTGAATTAAATGGACAGTTTAATTCAGTTAAAATAATCTTCAATTAAAGAATGACGGAGTTGAACCCAATATGAGAACTTCTCACTACATTTTTTTTACAGTTATTTGTTTTATAACTGCATATATGAACGGCCAATATTGACTTTTATCAGTAATAATCATTATAAATTGTATACGGTGCCTGTTAGCTCACCTCCCTCGTCCACAAACCATGGACAATTTAATTGACTGTATTGTTTTGTGATTGTGATGTGAAATGGAGTAAATAACATATATATGCGTTGTATGAAATAAGTATATATATATGCGTTGTTTGAAATATATACGAGATGTGAATAAAATATATATATATGTAATGTGAATAAAATATAAATGCGTTGTATGAAAAATATAAATATGCGTTATTTAAAATATATATGGGATGTGAATAATATATATATATATATATATGCGATGTGAATAAAAATTGTATATGTGATATGAATAAAAATATATATGAGATGTGAATAAAATATATATATATATATATATATATATATATATGAGATATGAATATATATATATGTGATGTGATTAAAATATGTGTATGCGATGAGAATAATATATATATATATATATATATAAGATGTGAATAAAATATATATGCATTGTATAATATATATATATATATGTGTGTGTGTGTGTGTTGTATAAATTATATATATGCATTGTATAAGTTATATATGAGATATATAAAATGGTCATGAAATGGAATTATTATTGGATTGCTGAAAATATAATTTTTGACATTTATATGCACTGTATAAAATTGTCATATAATGGAATATTCAATTTTGATTTAAAATTGAAATGGAATTAGGAAACGTTTTTAAAATGAATTTACAATCGATTTATAAAATACGTTTTAAATGGTAATCGACGATATATATTATATATAAAATGGCTTGAATAGAACGCACTACGCAGCGACCATTCGCAAATTTCAACCATTAACTTCAAATTGATGTACCAGGAGATCCGACCATCGGATTCTAGAAACGACCCAAACTTCCCCGTAAAAGAAAGCCTGGATTGAGTTGAGAACACGAAAAATTAGAATACAAACAGAAGAACATTTCGTTGCTTATTACAACAATTTCATCAAAGTACAAGAATATTACTGAGTATGAATAAATAATATACATTTGACAAATATAAGAGTTTCAAATACAAAGTAATAAAAAATCAGTACATAACACCACTTAAAGAAATACACGGATATAGAGCATTCCGATTATAGCTCCAGTTGTAAGCCAGGATCCTGTAAAAACAAATCTGCAAAACCAAAACTACTAGCTGCCCATGTGGAAAATAGGGGCACCCAGAGTTTAGGTAAAACAATAAACTCCATGTCAATCATGTGACTGGTGTGAGAACTAAAACAGTTATTAACTTGATTTTAAATTCAGATATATCAAGGGACCACGCCGTATAATACGGAATGGGTTTACCCCCAAGAATACCAATGCATAAAACAAACAGCGCAATGCTAAATAAAGAACAATGAAGCTATTATAAGACTCAGGACCCATCACACAATGCAACGTAAGCCGGAGGATTGAGTTTTACCTTATAATAGGCAAATAATGTTTGATACGTGAAATTTCATCACTATAAGTAAAGAAATCAACTTCAAATATAAATATATCAATCATAGACAGCGTAGTGCCCCATCCCACTATGTCTCCATACAAGGCTCTACAATTAAAACCGAAATGTCACATATTGGAAGTTTGGTTTCCGTCTATGAACCAAGGTAAGGGACGTCCTTACCACTTTGAGACTGTCTAGCCCGAGCCTCAGGAGCAACTGCAACTGCACCTGGATCATCTGGGCCAGTCCACATTTTAACTGGATTAAAAATCCCTGAACATGCGTTTCCCCGCCCTATGGGGAGTAAAAATGTTCAGTATATCGACCAAACACCCCGTCGGCCCCGTAGTGACCGAAATAACCGAGGCGCCTTGCTATCCATCGTCCACATAAGTAAAATGTCTGGGCTCCATACCATGACACTACTCCTAGCTAGAAAGAAACTCATGCCCTCCCTGAGGTCCTCTCCCGTTTCTGGTTTACACCGGGCTGTGAGGCCCGCGAATCAATGCAGTACACAAAGCTATGCTATATTAATGTCGTGCTTTGATCATCAACCACAAGACTCTGCTTTTCAACAGAAGCCTTTGATCATTTGCATCTTAGCATGCAACACGGGCAATTCACGCCATGCGACTGATGTCTATCAATCACACAGAATGAAATCCAATGTCAGACACACATCCATTTACAAGTCTGTTCTGGATCTGAACGAAACCAGAGGCACCTTATTCCTCATCCCATATGTCCAATATAGGAGGGAGGTCCTCGCATATCTGGTAGATCTCCAAGTACATCTGGACGATCACCACTTATTACCTCATCTTGCGTGTACAACCCAATCAATACATCAGTAATCGTCCAAACGATGTGAATACCTCTGGTCTTCAACCACCGACTTCATCGTTGACTTATAGTCGATTAAGTTATTCAGAATGGGATAAACCCGGTGTTTCCGAATGACTCACATATTTTATAAACAAGTGTTATAAAAACACAACAAACGCCTTATTCCAATTTTGAATATTCTTTTGTTTAAATATACTTTTCATAATTTAAACCAAATTAAGGTTGTCCAAACTAGTCGGGATTAACGAACCTTACCTAAGTAATCATTTATTAATTTCTGTGACGACCCCAAAATCCCGTACGACGGTGGCAAGGGTAATCTTTGGAATATAACACATAAACAGAAAACAGCAAAACAAAAATAAATAAATACACCATTTAATGTACAATAGAATACACTGGATAAACATAATCATCAGAGTTACATAGTATACAGGATCATATTTGGTACAAAATACAGTTCAGTTATACAAAAATGTCTACAGCGGACAATGAAACATAATATGTGCAATAGGAGCTGAACAACATAAAAAGAGATAAATGATAGAATCCATCTTCATCTCCAGCTATCCCGAAAGAGCCTATGAAAACCTGAATACAAGGCTGCCCGTGTAGAAAAAGGGGCACCCGAGTTTGCAAGTGGAACAAACTACGAGTCAGTCATGGGACTGGTATGAGAAATCTACTTAACATATTTCATAATATGGCTAATCACAGGACCACGCCACTTTCGTGGAACGGGTTTACTCCATTGGATTTCCAGTGCTTTAAAACAAGTAAATCATTTAAACATCGCAATGCTTTTTATAAAAATGAAGCCAATATAAGACTTAGTTCCCAGCACACAGTGCAATGCAAACCGGAGGATAGAGTTTTACCTTATAATGGCCAAAATATGCTTGATACGAATAAAACAAAATCATTTAATATTATTACTAGTGTTTATATGTTTTAAAAACAATTTCAAATCATAAGTATCAATTATAGACGGCATTAATGCCCCATACCACTATGTCGCCATTTATAGGTATACAATCAAAACCGCAAAGTCACGTATTTGGAAATTGGATTTCCGTCATGAACCAAGGCAAAAGATAGTCCTTACCGAATTCGAGACCATCTAGCCCATGTCTCCGGAACAGCCACAACTGCCCCTTGGATCGTCAGGGTCGTTCCACCGATGTGGATTATTGTGCCTGAACACTGCGTTTCCCCGCCCTTTGGGGCGTAAATTAGTCCTATGACCCCATCGGCTCCACACAGTCACCGATATATTTGAGGCGCCTCGCAACAGCAACAACCACACAGGTGAAAATAATATAAATGTCAGGGCTGGTAGGTCACTGACACCACCCTAGCTAGAAGGAAACGCATGCCTTCCCTGATGTCCTCTCCCATTTCTGGTTCATACCAGGGTGTGAGGCTCGCGAATCAACGTTATACACAAAGCTATGCCACACAGGCCGTGCTTTGATCATCAACCACAAGACTTTGCTTTTCAACAGAAGCCTTGATCATCTGCCACTTAGGCATGCCACATAGGAAATTCACTCTATGCGACTGATTTCTATTGATATATAACCTCTGAGCTCGTACGTCTCAGAGAAGGGTGTTAAGCAAGAGAATAAATTCTCCGTCGCCAAACAGATATATATTTAGTATAGATCAATCAGCACAGAACAATATCCAATGTCAGACACACAGTCCATTAGCAAGTTCGTTCTGTGTCTGAACGAAACCGGAGGCACCATATACCTCGCATATCCATTGATCTCCAAGTATGTCTGGACGATCTCAACTTATTATCTATATTTCGGGATGCCTCCCAATCAAGACATCAGTTATCATCCAACCGAGGTGAAGATCTCCGGTCTTCAACCACCGTCTTCATCATCGACTTCTTATCGCCGATCAATTATTTGAATTAAGATTTAACTCGGCCTTTTCAAATAATTCACGTATATTTAGAATTTAAATCAATTCATTTCAAAGGTTAAATTATTCGACATCAATTTATTCAAACGACGCTTCAGGCCATAACGCGGCCGTGGCGCTGTTTTTATTCAGATTTGATTTACACATATATGAAAATCTAACCATTGGATCTTCACAAATTTTACATCATTAGAAAGATCTTTTCAAAACGAATCCAAAGGTTTCAGTTTTGGGAAAATCCGACGGTCGGATCTCTCGGTACAATCGTTTGAAGTTACGATTTCAAAATACGAACTGCAGCGTCGTTATTCGATTTAATTTAATTATATTTATATATATATATATATATATATATGAATATAATCCATTCTTGCGCTGTTTTTCTTTAAATTTGAATTAAACATTTCAGACAATCCAACCGTTGGATCTTCACAAAGTGGGTGTCATTGGAAAGATATTTCCAAAGCGAACCCAACAGTTTCTGTTTAGGGAAAATTCGATGGTCGGATCTCCTGCACTAATCGTTTGAAATCACGGTTTCAAAACAGAAACTGCAGCTTCGTTATTCGATTTATTTTAATTATATTTATTTAAATATATATATAATTCTTTCTTCGATTTCAAAATTATATTCATTTCATATATTTGATAAAAATGATATTTTTATCATCAAAAATATTTATTCAACACATGAATATTTTAGCATTTCATCACAATAAAAATGTAGATTTTATGGTTCAATCTACATATTCAACAGATGAATATTTTATATAGTTGATATATATAATAAAAATGTTATATTTATCTTTCAATGAATTTATTCAACACATGAGCTTCATTCAACACATGAATTTCTATTCAACACATGAATATTTTCTATAGTTTAATTATATAATAGAAATGTAATTTTTATTGTAAAACAATTTATTTCAAAACACGATTATTTTATATAGTTCATACATAAGGTAAAAATGTTATTTTTGTCTTTCAAAGAATTTATTCAACACATGAGCTTCATTCAACACATGAGCTTCATTCAACACATGAATTTCTATTCAACATATGAATTTCCATTCAACACATGAATATAGTTTCAACATATGAAAATAATTCTAACACATGAATATTATTGAAAATTTCGGCAGCATAACGGAAGGGTAGTTAAAACCGGGACCGTCCCTAGTACGGCTCCTCGCTCTACCTTAAAGCCTCGCAGCTTTTGACAATGGGGATTTTCAATATCTAGTTCGTACGCAGACGAATTTTCCCATATACTAATCCTATTAGGATTTCAACCACAAACAATCATTTCAAATCAACCATTCACGATGTTCACCAAATTTTCACGTCAACCAATAATCCAAACAATATCACCACCAATATGTATCGTCCATGTTCTGTGGACAAGGGGAGTATATATATTTAGATATACGTATATAACTATATTTCGATTTCATTTCAATATCATTTCAATTTATTTCAACGGACATATCATTTTTACAACGCATATATAACTTATACATCAAACATACAACTTATACAACGCTTATACATGAGGTGCACAACGCTTATATAAATCATAGTTCGACTATATAATTTATACATCACTGTTTATATATCGTTTATAATTCAGAAATCTCACATTGGGTTCCACTCCACCAAAAATTGTAGAAGGCTCAGAAAAATATGCGGTCTCTTCTAAAATGTAGAAGACGTCCTCACGGTCCCGGCATCTCTTGTTTCACTGAATTTTGACCACAATCGAAAAAGATATGATTTTAATGCAAAATCAAAAACCGTAACACTTTAAAGTGCTATTAAACCGTTTAAAATTAAAACAGCCGTACTCTCTAAACCTGTTCAAAACTAGGTCAGCGATTATCGATCAAACCATGCAGTGATTCGACGATTTGCCTTCGCAGCGGCGAAGAGCTTGGAGAGGCGCCTCTGCGCGCGGAGGAGCGGTGGAGTTCAACGCCACATGGAGGGAGCGGCGGCGGCTTGAAGTCGATGACTTCAACTGAGCAGACCTCGACGATGGAGCGATGGCAGGAGGCGAGATCGGTGTTGATTTGAAGAGGAAGGAGTGTTCTTCAAAAAGTTCAACTGGGGCAGGGCGTGGTTCGACGTGGTGTGGCCGGAAAATGGTCGGGAAGCGGTGAAGTTGTTTCCGCCTGTGATCGGATTACGGGGAGAGAGAAAATCCCTTTTTTTATTATAAAAAAATCTGATTGGCTTGGAGTTATATAAAATTTTAAAAGGGGGTTTTCTAATACGAACTCTAATCCAAACCTAACGACTGTCGTCCATAGCTAAATACCCCCATTCCGAACACAATGGGATATGTTTCGATGGCCCATTCGAATGTTTCAGTCAGTTTTCCTTCAAATAAAAATATAAAACATTCAATATTCGATTTGAATGTACATTTCAATCTATCGGGGCCACATACTGATCCCAAAAATTCCAGAAAAATAAATCTAGCTATGTTTTGACGATACGGTCCTAACTTTTTGACGATACGGTCCCAACAAAACTAGTTTCGTCAAATTCTGAGACCGTTTGAAAAATGGCCTTTTTCTGGTCAATCCAATTTAACAAAATTGACAAAACAAATTTTCCTTTGCTACGCTCACATACTAACTTCAAAAAATATGAAGTTTGAAACCTAGCAATAATTTGACATCCCAGATCCAACAAAAGTGGTTTCGTTGAATTCTGAGGCCGTTTGCAAAATGTTTATTTTCAAGGGCTATATAAACTCTATAGCGACCTTTCTGAAAATTCATTTTGCCATAACTTTTGATTCCCGCTATGAAACTTCAATTTTTCAGATTCGTTAGACACTAACAGATTTAAATATTTTTGGTTTCACTAAAATCCGTTTTGTTTTGCACCCGGTATAGTCAGTCAAAGTTTGAATTCAAATTACAAAACGGCCGCACCATTTCAGGCCTTGTTTATAATTAAAAATAATTATACTTATTTTCAAACATCGATTCAAACATACTTTTCTTCGTTATTATTTAAAATAATTCATTTTAAATATCTAAAATCCGCTAAAATAGCCAAATTAAAAATTAAAAATTGGCTCAGATTTTCCGGTTTGTTACAATCTCCCCTACTTAAAACTTTTTGTCCTCGAAAAGGAATGAAGTCGAAAGTTGTTTAACAAATCAACTCAGCCTTCCTTCCGGCTTCCATTCTCCAACTTTTCAGTTTCTAAGAAATTTCAAATTCTTCAAAAATTTGGCTAACACCCTAAATTTTCAAAAAAAATCGCCATTACCTCCTTTGTACGGAGAGCTTCGGGATATTTCAAATAGCCTCCCATGGCCCTCACTAATCCAAAAGAAAAAGAAAAAGCCAAGCGGCTAGCCAATCGGCTCATAAAATCATCAAATCCCAAGAAATACATTAAACATGTACCTATTTTTCGGAAAAACAATTTTATTCCACTGCTTAGCTGTTTATCCATAACCTGTTCACACATATATAATGCACATGTATATATTTCTATCTATTTTCAATTTAGTTCAATATTTGTTCAATTTGGCTAGATGGTTCAAAATTCTCATTAATCAATCAAAAATCAAACAACACAACCCGCAATCAATTTGTTTTTATCTTTCAAAAATATACAAATTAATTCACATACTCTTATAAATCATTCAGACTATATGATTAAAATTTTACATCCATGAAAAGAAAATAAATAGAGAACATAATGGAAATTTCAAAATATGGTAAAGGTACCTTGCACCAGAGTCAATCAGAGATATCCACCCTGCATTTAGGATAGGCTTTCTTAATGCTTTCCTCAGTTTCCCAAGTACAATCTCGCAGATCTCCACTCCATTGCACTTTGACTAAGTGAACCTTCTTGTTCCTCAGCTCTTTGGTTTCTTTGCCAATTATCTTTAGCGGCTCTCTTCTCACTGCCAATTCTTGAGTAATTTCTATATCCCATTACATTGCTTCTTCCACGATCAAGTCTGGATCATGAACATGATTTTGAAGTTAAGATACGTGAAACACATTATGTACTCTAGGCAACCAATCGGGCAATTGAATTCTATAAGCGAGAGTTCCAATCCGTTCAAGTATAGGGAATGGACTAATAAATCTGGGCGCCAACTTCCCAGTTTTGCCAAATCGAATTACTCTTCTCATCGGAGAAACCCTTAGATACACATAATCACTAACAACAAATGCTAAATCCCCCCTTCTCGAGTCTGCATAGCTCTTCTTTCGGCTTTGAGCTGCTAGCAATTGTTTCTTAATGAAATTGACTTTATCCGCAGCTTCACGAATCATATCTGGTCCCAATACAAGCCCATTACCAGGTTCAACCCAACAAGCAGGAGATCAACACGGTCTACCATACAATGCTTCGAATGGTGACATTGTCATGCTCGCTTGGTGGTTGTTTTTGTATGAGAACTCAGCCAAATGCAAATGGTCTTCCCATGATTCACCAAAATCAATAACACAAGCCCGTAATAAATCTTTTAGTATACGATTCACCCTCTCAGTTTGACCATCTGTCCGAGGATGGTATGCGGTGCTCAAGTTCAGTTTCGTTCCCAGTTCTACCTGAAATGCATCCCAGAATTTGCTAGTAAATATTGGATCTCTATCACTAACTATACTGATCGGCACTCCATGTAGCCTAACAATTTCTCTGAAATAAATCTGTGCCAGACTCTGAGCAGTTCTATTGGATCTGACAAGTATAAAATGAGCGGTCTTCGTGAAGCGATCTACGATCACCCAAATACTGTCATTTCCTTTATTGGTTCTAGGCAAACCATCTATGTAGTTCATGGAAATATGTTCCCACTTCCAACCTGGAATATCCAGCGGTTGCGACAATCTAGCAAGTTTCTGTTGGTCGCTTTTGACTAGTTGGCAAGTAGGACACTTGCTGACATATATTGAAACGTCCCTTTTCATAGCCTTCCATCAGAATGTTCGCTTGAGATCGTTATACATTTTGCTCACACCAGGATGGATACTCAGCTTGGACTTGTGACATTCGTCTAACACTTCTCTTTTGAGCTCGCGGGTGTCGAGAACACAAATTCTTCCTTTCAATCTCAGGATCCCATCGTTATCTATTTGAAAACCAGAGGGTTCGCCTTTCTGAATCCTTTTGATCATATCCTTAATAAAATTATCATTCTTCTGAAGAATAGATATTTTGTCAATCAAGGAAGTCGTAATAATAAAACTGGCGATTATTGCATTCTTTGTACTTAGCGCATCGGCCACAACATTGGCTTTCCCTGGTGTGTACAAAATCTCAAAATCGTATGCTGCAAGAAATTCTAGCCAACGTTGTTGCCTCAGGTTCAAGTCTTTCTGGGTGAACAGATACTTTAGCGACTGATGATCTGTATACAGTTCGAATTTCTCGCCCAAAAGATAGTGCCTCTAGAATTTTAAGGCAAATACAATGGCTAACAACTCCAGATCATGAGTAACATAATTTTTCTCGTGCGGTTTCAGTTGACGGCTAGCATAAGCAACCACTTGACCTCTCTGCATTAATACTGCACCAAGGCCTTCTCTAGGGGCATCTGTCAAGACTATCAAGTCTTGATTGCCATCGATAATCATTAACACTAGAGCAGTTGTTAATCTTAATTTTAGCTTCTGAAAAGCCTCCTCACATTCGGGAGTCCACTTGAATTTTGCGTGCTTCTTTGTAAGCTTTGTTAAGGAACTGGATATCTTCGAAAAATCTTTAATGAACTTCCGATAATAACTAGCCCATCCATGAAAACTTCGGACTTCTGTGGGAGTACTAGGCTGCTTCAAATTTTGAATAGCGGTGATTTTACCGGGATCCACAGAAATTCCTTCTTTAGATAGAACATGGCCAAGAAACTTCACTTCTTCTTGCCAGAATATACATTTGGAATGTTTGGCCTTCAAGACATTCTTTCTAAAAATTTCTAACACTTGTTCCAAATGTTTCGCGTGCTTGCTCTCTAACTTAGAGAAGAACAGTATGTCATCAATGAAAACCGGAACAAATTTATTCAAGACTTCTCTGAATACCCGGTTCATTAGATCGACAAAATAAGTTGGAGCGTTACATAAGCCGAACGGCATTACTAACTACTCATAGAATAAATCGGGACCTCTGAATGCTATCATAGGAACATACTCTTCGATAATACGAAGCTGATGGAAACCTGTAGCTAGGTCCATCCTTGAGAACAGTTGTGCGCCATTCAATCGATCCAACAAATCATCAATTCGCTGCAATGGATATTTGTTCTTCAATGTTTGCTTGTTCAAGTCACGATAATCCACACATAGTCGAAGAGTACCGTCTGACTTTGGGACAAACACCACTGCTGCTCCCCAATCAGAGAAACTAGGTATGATCAGACCCTTCCATGCCAGCTGTCGAGTTTGATTATCTAATTCTTCTTTCTCCTTTAGAGTCATTCTCCGAGTAGCGTGCACTGCTGGCCTTGCATTCGGAATTAAAGCGGTCTTGAAATCAATTTCTCTCTTCGGAGGTAAGCTAACAACTTCTTCGAACACATCTACATAATTCTTAATGACAGGAATATCTTTTATGAGGTCCGGAATATTCTGTGTGACCACAGGGATAGTTTCTATTTGAGTAGGAGAAACATCAAGAGCTTACCAAAATTCTTTTCTATCTGAATTCGGACCTTCGCATGGTATGGTTATATAATTCCTTGATTTAATCTTTGCCCTAACCACTCTCTCGGCGCATTTAACCTCAGATCCATATTTGGTTAACCAATCCAATCCCAAAATAAGATCGAATTCAGTAAAATTCATGACGATAGAGATGGTAGGGAATTTATAACAGGAAAAAGAGACAGGCACCCCACAAACCCAACTAAAATTGAGGGAACCCCCAACCGAATTATGGACAGTGATGTGTTCTTTGAGCTTTCTCAATTTCAAATCCAACTTCTTAACTGCATTCTTTGCAATAAAGCTTCGCGACGCGCCTGTATCAAACATTACTTTAACCGGAATGTTTTTGACAGTAAGCGTGCCTTCCAAAACATCAGATCTTCCTTGACTAGTTGAGGGTGCTGAAGTTTCTGCCAGTTCATTTACCTGAGCCACTTTGGTCTTTTTTAACAGCCAGCAATCTTGCTTTACATGACCAGCGTGATGGCAAAGATTGCATTTTCTATTCTCTTGAAACTTGTTCTTGGATTTAGATTCATTCTTCCTTTGTTTCTTAAAGATCTGAAATTACCTTGCAAATGCCCCTGCTTATGACAGTTATTGCATATGACGGTCGTTACTGGTTCTTTCCAAGATTTAACCCTTTTCTTCTTGGCTCTAGGCTTCTTTCTGAACTCAGACTTCGTACTGGCCTCTAGCTAAGCACTTGTCTCTGGGCTATCAGTTTCAAACTTCCTTTTATTGCTAAAACTGACTTCCTCTTCGTCGACAAAAAGGCCTCGCTTATCTAGATCTTCATATTGATAAGCCATGTATATCATTTCAGAAAAAGGAAGCGTCACATGCCCCATTACACTATTCTGGTATTTTCTTTGAAGACCATTAATAAACCTCATATTCCTCCTCTTCGGATTTTGAATTAGATGAGGGGAAAAATGAGAAAGTTTATTGAATCTCTTATGATATTCTGGGATATTCATATCTCCTTGTATCAAATAGTAGAATTCATCACATAACCGCTCAGTTGCTTCTGGAGGAGTAAATCTTTCATTGAAAATCTCTTTGAATCTATCCCAGGTGATATCACCTTCTGGATTATCCTTAATGATTGTTTCCTACTAGATTAAAGCTTCTTCTTTGAGCGCCCAAGATGCCATTAATCTTTTCTGATCATCTCTCAGCTGGAAACGCTCAAAAACTCTTTCAGTAGAACTCATCCAAGCTTGAGTTTGAATAATCGATTCATTGCCCGAGAATTGTACTGCACCCAGATTTTGATATCTCTTAAATAGAGCCTCTAGATCTGGTTCTACATTCCTCCTGTTTCTGACACTTATTTTCTATTACTTCTGCAAATAGCAGACCAAGAGTCAGGTCAACAGAAAAGATATTTTAAAGCATAGAGACATATACTTGAATGTAAATGCATCTGTCGAGGTGTATTCCATTCTGCTATACTCATACTAGGATATTACTGATCCTATCTGTAATGAGTTATTCGTCCTAGAACTCTACTGGTTCTATTTCCGACGAATTCGTTAATATGTTATATTCCAGAACTAAGCTTAACCAAAGCTCTGATACCACGTTGTGCCGACCCCAAAACCCCGTACGACGGTGGCAAGGGTAATCTTTGGAATATAACACATAAACAGAAAACTGCATAACAGAAATAAATAAATACACCATATAATGTAGAATAGAATACACTGGATAAACATAATCATCAAAGTTACACAGTATACAGGATCATACTTAGTACAAAATACAGTTTAGCTATACAAAAATGTCTACAGCGGAAAACGAAACATAATATGTACAATAGGAGCTGAACAGCATAAAAAGAGATAAATGATAGAATCCATCTTCAGCTCTATCTATCCCAAAAGAGCCTGCTAAAACCTGAATGCAAGGCTGCCCGTGTAGAAAAAGGGGCACCCGAGTTTGCAAGTGAAACAAACTACGAGTCCGTCATGGGACTGGTATGAGAAATCTACTTAACATATTTCTAATATGGCTAATCACAAGTCCACGCCACTTTCGCGGAACGGGTTTGCTCCATTGGATTGCCAGTGCTTTAAAACAAGTAAATCTTTTAAACATCGCAATGCTTTTTATAAAAATGAAGCCACTATAAGACTCAGTTCCCATCACACAATGCAACGCAAACCGGAGGATAGAGTTTTACCTTATAATGGCCAAAATATGCTTGATACAAATAAAACAAAAGCATTTGATATTGTTACTAGTGTTTATATGTTTTAAAAACAATTTCAAATCATAAGTATCAATCATAGACGGAATTAATGCCCCATATCACTATGTCGCCATATATAGGTATTCAATCAAAACCGCAAAGTCACGTATTTGGAAATTGGATTTCCGTCATAAACCAAGGCAAAAGATAGTACTTACTGAATTCGAGACAATCTAGCCCGTGTCTCCGGAACAACCGCAGCTGCCCCTTGGATCGTCAGGGCTGGTCCACCGATGTGGATTATTACGCCTGAACACTGTGTTTCCCCGCCGTTAGGGGCGTAAATGAGTCCTATGACCCCATCAGCTCCACATAGTCACCGATATATCTGAGGCGCCTCGCAACCGCAACAACCACACAGGTGAAAATAATATAAATGTCAAGGCTGGTAGGTCACTGACACCATACTAGCTAGAAGGAAACACATGCCCTCCCTGATGTCCTCCCCCGTTTCTGGTTCATACCGGGGTGTGAGGCTCGCGAATCAACGTTATACACAAAGCTATGCCGCACAGGCCGTGTTTTGATCATCAACCACGAGACTTTGCTTTTCAACAGAAGCCTTGATCATCTGCTACTTAGGCATGCCACACAGGCAATTCACTCTATGCGACTGATTTCTATTGATATATAACCTCTTTGCTCGTACGTCTCAGAGAAGGGCGTTAAGCAAGAGAATAAATTCTCCGCCGCCAAACAGATATATATTTAATAGAGATCAATCAGCATAGAACAAAATCCAAGGTCAGACACACAGTCCATTTGTGAGTTCATTCTGGGTCTGAACGAAATCGGAGGCACCATATACCTCGCATATCCATCGATCTCCAAGTACGTCTGGACGATCACCACTTATTATCTATATTTCGGGATGCCTCCCAATCAAGACATCAGTTATCATCCAACCGAGGTGAAGATCTCCGGTTTTCAACCACCGTCTTCATCATCGACTTCTTATCGCCGATAAATTATTTGAAATGATATTTAATTCGGCCTTTTCAAATAATTCATGTATATTTAGAATTTAAATCAATTCATTTCAATGGTTAAATTATTCGACATCAATAATTCTGTTTCTAAATGTAATTTTCACGCCAAACACATTCAACAATCAAATATCTAATAAACCAAGTAAATTCAGTTTATTTTCCATTCCGTATTGTTTATAATATTTTATAACGATTTATTGCTATTTTTATTCATTTAAAAATAGCCAATTTATTCAAACGACGCTTCAGGCCATAACGCGGCCGTGGCGCTGTTTTTCTTCAGATTTGATTTACACATATCTGAAAATCTAACCGTTGGATCTTCACAAATTTTATTTTATTAGAAAGATCTTTTGAAAATGAATCCAATGTTTCAGTTTTGGGAAAATCCGACGGTCGGATCTCCCGATACAATCATTTGAAGTTACAATTTCAAAATACGAACTGCAGTGTCGTTATTCGATTTAATTTAATTATATATATATAGATAAAAATATAATCGATTCTAGCACTTTTTTTCTTCAAATTTGAATTAAACATTGCAGACAATCCAGTCGTTGGATCTTCACAAAGTGGTGTCGTTGGATAGACATTTCCAAAGCAAACCCAACAATTTCGGTTTCGGGAAAATCCGATGGTCGGATCTCCCGCACTAATCGTTTGAAATCACGGTTTCAAAACACGAACTACAGCTTCGTTATTCGATTTATTTTAATTCTATTTATATAAATATATATAAATATAATTCCTTCTTTGATTTCAAAACTATATTCATTTCATATATTTGATAAAAGTGATATTTTATCATCAAAAATATTTATTCAACACATGAATATTTTTAGCACTTCATATTCACAATAAAAATGTAGATTTTATTGTTCAATCTAAATATTCAACACATGAATATTTTCTATAGTTGATATATGTATATATATAATAATAATATTTTTATCTTTCAAAGAATTTATTCAACACATGACCTTCATTCAACACATGAATTTCTATTCAACACATGAATATTTTCTATAGTTTATTTTATAACAGAAATGTGTTTTTTATTGTAAAACAATTTATTTCAAAACACGATTATTTTATATTGTTCATATATATAATAAAAATGTGATTTTTATTGTAAAACAATTTATTTCAAAACACGATTATTTTATATAGTTCATACATAAGGTAAAAATGTTATTTTTATCTTTCAAAGAATTTATTCAACACATGAGCTTCATTCAACGCATGAATTTCTATTCAACATATGAATTTCTATTCAACACATGAATATAGTTTCAACATATGAAAATAATTCTAACACATGAATATTATTGAAAATTTCGGCAGCATAACGGAAGGGTAGTTAAAACCGGGACCGTCCCTAGTACGGCTCCTCGCTCTACCTTAAAGCCTCGCAACTTTTGACAATGGGGATTTTCAATATCTAGTTCGTACGCAGACGAATTTCCCATATACAAATCCAATTGGGATTTCAACCACAAATAATCATTTCAAATCAACCATTCACGATGTTCACCAAATTTTCACATCAACCAATAATCCAAACATTATCACAACCAATATATATCATCCACGGTCTGTGGATGAGGGAAGTGTGTATATATACATATATACGTATATAACTATATTTCGATTTCATTTCAATTTATTTCAATGCACATATCATTTTTACATTGCATGTATAACTTTTACATCGAACATACAACTTATACAACACTTATACATGAGGTGTACAACGCTTATATAACTCATACTTCACTATATAATTTATACATTATTGTTTCTATATTGTTTATAATTCAGAAATCTTACATTGGGTTCCACTCCGCCAAAAATTGCAGAAGGCTCAGAAAAATATGCGGTCTCTTCTAAAATGTAGAAGACATCCTCACGATCCCAGTGTCTCTTGTTTCACTGAATTTCGACCACAAACGAAAAAGATATGATTTTTATTGCAAAATAAAAAATTGTAGCGCTTTAAAGTGCTATTAAACAGTTTAAAATTAAAACTGTCGTACCTCTCTAAACCTGTTCAAAACTAGGTCAGCGATTATCGATCAAACCGTGCAGTGATTCGACGATCGGCCTTCGCAGCGGCGAAGAGCTTGGGGAGGAGCCTCTGCGCGCAGTGGAGTAGTGGAGTTTGATGCCACGTGGAGGGAGCGGCGGCAGCTTGAAGTCGATGACTTCAACTGAGCGGACCTCG
Source organism: Allium sativum (assembly GCA_030737875.1). Classification (NCBI taxonomy): domain Eukaryota; kingdom Viridiplantae; phylum Streptophyta; class Magnoliopsida; order Asparagales; family Amaryllidaceae; genus Allium; species Allium sativum. Next base: position 748,869,531 of record CM060921.1, read on the forward strand.
ACGATGGGGCGAAGGCAGGAGGCGAGGTCGGTGTTGATTTGAAGAGGAAGGTGAGTTCTTCAAAAAGTTCAACTGGGGCAGGGTTGGTTTGACGTGGTGTGGCCGGAAAATGATCAGGAAGAGGTGAAGTGGTTTCCGTCTGTGATCGGATTACGGAGGGAGAGAAAATCCCTTTTTTTATTATAAAAATCTGATTGGCCAGGAGTTATATAAAATTTTAAAAGGGGGTTTTCTAATACGAACTCCAATCCAAACCCAATGAATGTCGTCCCCAGCAAATACCCCCATTCCGAACACAATGGGATATGTCTCGAAGGCCCATTCGAATGTTTCAGTCAGTTTTCCTTCAAATTAAAATATAAAACATTCAATATTCGATTTGAACGTACATTTCAATTTTCCGCGGCCACATACTGATCACAAAAATTCAAGAAAAATAAATCTAGCTATGTTTTGACGATACGGTCCCAACAAAACTAGTTTCGTCGAATTCTCAGACTGTTTGAAAAATGGCCTTTTTCTTGTCGAACCAGTTTAACAAAAATCGACCAAACACATTTTCCTTTGCCATGCTCACATACAAACTTCAAAAATTATTAAATTTGAAACATAGCAATAATTTGACATCCCAAATCCAACAAAAGTGGTTTCGTCGAATTCTGAGGCCATTTGCAAAATGTCTATTTTCAAGGGCTATATAAACTATATAGCGAGCTTTCTGAAAATTCATTTGGCCATAACTTTTGATTCCCGCTATGAAACTTCGATTTTTCAGATTCGTTAGAAATATATTCACTAACAGATTTAAATATTTTAGTTCACTAAAATCCGTTTGGTTTTGCACCCGGTACAGTCAGTCAAAGTTTGAATTCAAATTTCGAAACTGTCGCGCCATTTCAGGCCTTGTTTATAATTAAAAATAATTATATTTATTGTCAAACATCGATTCAAACATACTTTTCGTTGTTATTATTTAAAATAATTCATTTTAAATATCAAAAATCCAATAAAATAGCCAAATTAAAAATTTTAAATTGGCTTCGATTTTCCGGGTTGTTACAATTTCCCAATCCCAACCTATTCATCTCATGAAGCAAAACTGGTAATACTCCATACGTAACACCACAGTGTTATTGGGAAAATTAATTACCATTTCACGTTCAAATCTAATTAAAGATTTAACTATCGCCTGGAGTAAAACTGGTGGTACTCCGTTCTCGATCATTTCCCGAATTTGTTAATTTAAATTATCACATTCACATTCCTATCTAATTAAAGATTCATTAAAACTCTAATTCAATTTTAATCTCCAAAAATCATACTTAATGGTTATTCAAAGTTAAGAAATTAATCTTATCTTTAACTGGGATAAAGAACTAATATCATTTAAAACACAGCTCATGATAAACCCAAAATCACATTCCATTGACAATGGAATCTTCACGGAGAACAGATCAATATATATAATCGATATAAAATTCCATATCCAACCGATAACATAAATGGAATAATGACAAAGCCTCCTAAATTCCATATATAGTAACAGTCTTCCTCCACAGAAGTTCACCTAGATTATTACCAAATCGAATTCCATTTCATTCCAATTTATTTTGTTAAATAGGAAAACTTTACTTTGGAAAATTCCATTAAATCTTAATTAAAAGATTTATAAATTCCAAATTACATTTTACTGTTAATCGGGTTAAAGAACGAATGTCATTAAAAACACAGTTCACAATAAACCCAATTCACATTCCATTTTTATTTCAGTTACTAAATATAACTGGAAACTCCAATAATCTTAATTAAAAGATTTATTCTTTTCACACAGGGTTTAAGAACAGTGTTAATGAAGACACCATTCACGACAAACCCAAAATCCAATTCTTTTATTCAATTCCAATTAAATATTAATTAATTGGAAATTTTCAATAAATCTTAATTAAAAGGTTTATTCTTTTCCCAACTGGGTTTAAGAATAGTGTTCATGAAGACACCATCCGCGACAAACCCAAAATCTAATTCAATATTAAATACAAAGCTTTGAATAGAAATTATATCGGCTAATATTCAATATCAAATTTTGGAATCAACAAATATCGTATTGGGAATAATGATATATATATCTTCCAAATTCTTCCACAATATCCGTATAAACACGGAATCCAATATCGAAATATTCCGAAGACAATTTCGATTCAAATCCATTCCAATTCATATATTGGAAATTCTGGTTATTTTTAAAACCATTTCAAATCCAATTTATTTTTTTAAAAATATTGGATTATAATTCTAGTTCATAACTAGTTCATTTTGATAAAAATATCATGGAATTTTTTTCACCCAAATTCTTTCCGAATCATTTATTATGATTTTACACAAATTATTGATATTTTTAATTATTTTATCAAGGCCCGTACAGTCAATTTCCATAAACGGTCATCGAACTGCACTTACAGCGACCTTTTCCAAATTTGATTTGGACATAATTACAAATCCTACCATTAGATTTCAAATCTCTTATATTCATTGGAAAGCTCTTTTCGATACGAACCCAACGGTTCCGGTTTTAGGAGATCCAACAGTCGGATCTCCCGTAATGTCAATTCAAAGTTAATGGTCAAAATTCATAAACTACCACGGCGCGGCGCGTTCTATTCAGGCCATTAAATACATATATAATATATACAATATATATATATTTCATCGATTTCCATTTAAAACATATTTTAAAAATCATTTTAAATTCGTTTTCAAAATGATTTCAACTTCATATTCAATTTTAAATCAAAATTGAATATTCCGTATCACTAATATATAAATGATAATATTTTCATAACATTAGATTTTGAAATAACATACTTTTCGATATTCATTATAAAAATGAATAAAATCCACATAAATATCGTTCATGCCAAAATGGCGTTAATCTAATCAACATGACTTTATGTACTTAAATATTTTCGTGTCCATCCCAAATTGGACATCAAAATTATAATATGATCCATTAATGAATTTTATTTTATAATATTAGTTATTTTTAAATATTCATTATTTGTCATTTTAAAATATTTGTTAATTTAAAATATTTATTCTTTCCGAATTGGAATCAGATACAGTCAATCACCATATAATTTTATTTATATGGATTTCATACACACATGCACACAACAATAACCAAACATAGTCAACCATCATCTAGAGTGCATTACACAACTGCATAAGCGTTACATATAAATAATCAATGCTTACAACAGTCTGTCAACCAATTGATTGACACACAACTAAACATTGGGATTAGTTTATGTCCAATATCAACCCAATACCCGTGCGGGGTTTTCAAACAACAAACACTGATTATTATTCGTGCAGTTGGGCAACGTGTAAAATATATCATACCAATCAATATCAGTCAAATGTGCGTACATAAACAAATCGTCCGATTTGTAAATGAATATTTATTTTCATTCATACAATCGCTAAAAATTCTATTTTTAACGATAAACTATTTATTTCAACATATGCAACATATGCATATTTTATACAATTCATATATACAATAAAAATGATATTTTTATTATTCAAATATTTTATTCATCACAAAAATATTTTATAAAGCTTATATATATAATAAAAATGATATTTTTATTGTTCAAATATTCTATTCATAACATGATTATTTTATACAGCTTATATATACAATAAAAATGATATTTTTATTATTCAAATATGTTATTCATCACATGAATATTTTATAAAGATTATATATACAATAAAAATGATATTTTTATAATTCAAAAATTTATTCATCACATGAATATTTTATACAGCTTATATATAGAATAAAAATGATATTTTTATTATTCAAATATTTTATTCCATACAATACAATTAACAAACACAATATAGTCCATTCAATTTAAACAAACAATCATGGTTTGTACAATCAATGGTGTCGGGTGCTGCTAAGCACCGTCTGCATCCTAGTATATTTTTAACTGTAGAAAATGAGACTGAGGAGGAGTTCTCACAGTCGATTTCCACTCCGTCAGTTTTATTTTTGAATTGCTAAACTGTTCGAAATTGAATTTACCCTAAATTCCAACGTGCTCCAAATTGAACCCAGTTAGTTCCATCGGGAAACTCTCATTTTAATGATTTCAATGCAACTGAAATCGTTAAACTTGGACATCGAATGAACAAGATACACTATTTTAAACTACAAACAATTTAAATATATAATTAACATTTAATTAACTACATTATTCCTTAATCAAAATTAAGGCCACGTTTATCATCTTTTTCTCCCAAACAACGTCGAACTGAGCTCGCCCGCTTCTTCCAATCGCGCCGCCACCCACAGCCCACTTGCAGCCGATCCAAAGCCACCATGATGTTCGCCATTCAGACCTCTTCCAGTGCCCCTCACCTCATTGAACTCGCCGCCTCGAAGAACATCGACGAACGGAGCATGTTCCTGCTTGAAATTCTTCCAAACCACAAAACGATATACGATCTTAACCGCACAAGATGTAGATCTCGAACCCCTCTTTAATTTGGTAATTGGAATTTCAGTTTTAGATGAATAGATTGCATGGATTTTGGAGGAGAAAAGGGGAGGTTCTGATCATCGATCACAAGAAGGTGGCTCTAGAACGTGTTTGACCAATGAAAATGAATTAGGGTTATTTTGACCTAGTTTGACCTTATATATATATATATATATTAATAATTTAATATTTAATTCATTTTAAAGTTCAAAATCATCACGAACTCCAAATCAAACCTAACGACTATTGCCCCTAGCTAAATACCCCCATCCTGGACACAACGGGATATGTTTCGTAAGCCAATTAGATCATTTCGATCAGGTTTTATCAAAATTAAAATATAAATCAATATATATTGAATTCAAACGTACATTTTAATTTACCAGGGCCGCATACTAACTCCAAAAATTCCCAAAAAAATAAATCTGGCTATTTTTGACGATACGGTCTTAGCAAAACTAATTTCATCAAATTTGGAGACCGTTTGAAAAACGGTCATTTTCCAGTCGATTAAATTCAAACTGAATTGACCAAACACATTTAAATTCACCACGCTTACATATTAATTCAGTAATTTATGAATATTGGAATCCAGCAATAATTTGACATTTTGGATCCAACAAAAGTGGTCTCAGCGAAAACTGTGGTCTTTTGCAAAAATCGCTATTTTTAAAGGCTATATATTATATAAAATTCCATACCGACTATTCTGAATTTTCAACTGGGATAACTTTTTATTTCCATAATAAAATCTGGATTTTTCACAATCATTGGAAAGATATTTCAAAACAGATTCAAATATTTCTGGTTTCACCAAAACCCGGTTTATTTTGAATCTTGTACATTCATTTGAAATTTGAAATTTGAAACTGAATTTTCAAACTACCACGCCATTTCTAATTCCTTTTATAATTAAAATAAATATTTATATTCTAACTTCGGTTTAAATAAATTTATACATTCTAATTCTATTCAAAATAAATTTCTAGTCGTTACTGTTTAAAATAAATCATTTTAAACATTAAAAATTCATTAAAATTTCCAAAATAAAATTTTTAATTTGGTGCTGATTTTCCGGGTCGTTATAATCTCCCCCACTTAAAATCTTTTCATCCTTGAGAAGGAACGGAGCTGAAAGTTATTTAACCAATCAACTCAACTTTCATTCTGGCTTTCATTCTTCAACTTTTCAGTTTCTAAGAATTTTCAAATTCTTCAAAAATTTGCCTAACACTCTAAATTTTCAAAATATTTCACTATAACCTCTTTTGTACAGGGAGACATTTAAAAACGCAACTAGCCACGCAGTTCCCTCATCATCCAAAAAGTAAAAGAAAAAGCCAAGCGGCTAGCCAATCGGCTCACAAAATCATCCAAACCCAATAAATTAGTAAAAATGTACCTATTTATCGGGCATACAATTTTATTCCTCTTCTCAGCTTCCATGCTATGATCTATTCATTTTATACACATGTATATATATATGCAATTGCAATCAATTTTCATGTCCATTCAATATTTGATTCAATTTGGCTTAATGGTTCAAAATTTTAATTAATCAAACCCATAATCAAACAACACAATCAGCAATCAATTAGTTGATTATCGTTTCAAACACATAACTTTATATATATATATATCCATTTTTGATGCTATGTCACAACAATATATTCTAATAATATTTTGGTTCTTTCACCAGTCAATTGGAAATATATAGAAATCCCACTTTCTAAACTCGAAAATAAACGACTGATGCTACGTAGTCATCAGTAGAATCATTCCCGTGTGTCTAGAGTGTAATTCTATATCTATCCAGTATATTTGAGGCTTCGTATATACGTGGATCAGACGTATATTCAAAATCTTCATATACTCGATTGTTCAAAATCAATATAAAGTAAATATTCAAATACATAATAAGATTTAACTTTTTCAAAACAAAATTTGTTTTTATTTTTAAAAATAACACTCTTCACCCTTATTCTAGGATGCTATTGATCCTATCTCTAATGAGTCATTCTCATTGGATATTACTAATCCAATCTCTGATGAATTCTTTCGTTCAGTTCTAACAAGCCTTGTTCTCGAGCTCTGTAAACCAAGGCTCCGATACCAACAGAAACGACCCAAACTTCCCATAAAGGAAAGCTCATATTGAGATGAGAACACGAAAAATTAGAATACAAACAGAAGAACATTTCATTGCTTATTACAACAATTTCATCATAGTACAAGAATATTACAGAGTATGAATAAATAATATACATTTGACAAATATCAGAGATTAAAATACAAAGCAGTGGAAAATCAATACATAGCACAACTTAAGGAAATACACGCATACAGAGCGTTGCGAATATAGCTCCAGCTGTAAGCTAGGATCCTGTAAAAATAAATCTGTAAAACCAAAACTACTAGCTGTCTGTGTGGAAAATAGGGCACCCAAAGTTTAGGTTAAAACAATAAACTCCAGGTCAGTCATGTGACTGGTGTGAGAACTAAAACAATTATTAACTTGATTTTAAAGTTCAATATATTAAGGGACCAAGCCGTATAACACGGAACGGGTTTACCCCCAAGAATACTAGTGCATAAAACAAACATCAAAAGGCTAAATAAAGAACAACGAAGCTATTAAAAGACTCAGGTACCATCACACAATGCAACGCAAGCCGCAGGATAAAGTTTTACCTTATAATAGCCAAATAATGCTTGATACATGAAATTTTAGCTTTTATTATTACTATAAGTCAAGAAGTCAACTTCAAATATGAATGTATCAATCATAGACGGCATAGTGCCCCATCCCACTATGTAGCCACACTAGGCTCTACAATTAAAACCGAAATGTCATGTATTGGAAGTTGGATTTCCGTCTGTGAACCAAGGCAAGGGATCGTCCTTACCGCTTCGAGACTGTCTAGCCCAACCCATAGGAACAGTCGCAACTGCACCTGAATCGTCAGGGCCTGTCCACATTTTAAGTGGATTAAAAATTCCTGAACATGTGTTTCCCCCCTATGGGGCGTAATACTGGTTAGTATATCGACCAAACCATCCATTGGCCCTGTAGTGACCGATATAACTGAGGCACTTCGCTATCCATCATCCACATAAGAAAAATGTCTGGGCTCCATACCATGACACCACTCCTAACTAGAAAGAAACAAATGGCCTCCCTGAGTTCCTCTCCCGTTTCTGGTTCACACCGGGCCGTGAGGATCGTGAATCAACGCTATACACAAAGCTATGCTATATTAAAGTCGTGCTTTGATCATCAACCACAAGACTCTGCTTTTCAACAGAAGCCTTGATCATTTGCATCTCAACATGCCACACAGGCAATTCACGCCATGCGACTGATGTCTATCAATCACATAGAATGAAATCCAATGTCAGACACACGTACATTTACAAGTCCGTTTTTGGTCTGAACGAAACTGAAGGCACCTTATTCCTCATCCCATATGTCCAATACAGGAGAGAGGTCCTCGCATATCCGGTCGATCTCCAAGTATGTTTAGATGATCACCACTTATTACCTCGTCTTGGGTGTACAGCCCAATCAAGACATCAGTAATCATCCAAACGATGTGAAGACCTCCGGTCTTCTACCATCGTCTTCATTGTCGACTTATCTTCGATTGAGTTATTTAGAATGGGATAAACCTGATGTTTCCGAATAACTCGCCTATTTTATAAACAAGTGTTTTAAAAACACAACGTACGCCTCATTCAATTATGAATATTCTTTTATTTAAATATTCTTTTCACAATTTAAACCCAAATCAAGGTTTTCCAAACTAGTCGGGATTAGCGAACCTTACAGTAGTAATCATTTATTTAATTTCCCAATCCCAACCTGTTCATCCCATGAAGCAAAACTGGTAATATTCCATATCTAACACCACGGTGTTATCGATAAATTATTACCATTTAACATTCAAATCTAATTAAAAATTTAACTATCGCCTGGAGTAAAACTGGTGGTACTCCATTCTCGATCATTTCCCGAATTTGATAATTTAAATTATCACATTCACATTTCAATCTAATTAAAGATTCATTAAAACTCTCATTTAGTTTTAATCTCCAAAAATCATTACTGAAGGATTATTCAAAGTTAAGAAATTAATCTTATCTTTAATTGGGATAAAGAACTAATGTCATTTAAAACACAACTCATGATAAACCCAAGATCACATTCCATTGACCATGAAATCTTCACGGAAAACAGATCAATAGATATAATCGATATAAACTTCCATATCCAACCAATAATATAAATGGAATAATGGGAAAGCCTCTTAAATTCCATATATAGTAACAGTTTTCCTCCACAGAAGTTCACTTCGATTATTACAAAATCGAATTCCATTCCAATTTATTTTGTTAAATTAAAAAACTTTACTTTGGAAAATTCCATGAAATCTTAATTAAGAGATTTATAAATTCTAAATTACATTTCACTATTAATCGAGTTAAAGAACGAATGTCATTAAAAACATAGTTTACAATAAACCCAATTCACATTCAATTTTTATTCCAGTTACTAAATATAACTAGAAACTCCAATAATCTTAATTAAAAGATTTAATCTTTTCACACGGGGTTTAAGAACAGTGTTAATGAAGACACCATTCATGACAAACCCAAAATCCAATTCTTTTATTTAATTCCAATTAAATATTCATTAATTGGAGAATTTCACTAAATCTTAATTAAAAGGTTTATTATTTTCTCAACTGGGTTTAAGAACAGTGTTCATGAAGACACCATTCACGACAAACCCAAAATCCAATTCAATATTAAATACAAGGCTCTGAATAGAAATTATATCGGCTTATATTCAATACTAAATTCTGGAATCAACAAATATCGTATCGGGAATAACGATATATATATCTTCCAAATTCCTCCACAATATCCGTATAACCACGGAATCCAATATCGAAATATTACGAAGATAATTTCGATTCAAATTTATTCCAATTCATATGTTGGAAATTATAGTTATTTTTAAATCCATTTCAAATCCAATTTATTTATTTAAAAATATTAGATTATATTTCTTGTTCATAACTAGTTCATTTTGATAGAAATATATTTTTAACTTTACAAACGTGGAATTTTTTCACCCAAACTCTTTCCAAATCATTTATTATGATTTTACAAAAATTGTTGATAATTTTAATAATTTTATCAAGGCCTCTATAATCAATTTCCAAAAACGATCATCGAACTGCACTTACAACGACCTTTTCCAAATTTGATTTGGACATAATTCCAGATCCAACCATTATATTCCAAATCTCTTAGATCGTTGAAAATCCCTCTTCAATACGAACCCAAGGTCCTAGTTTTAGGAGAATCCGACGGTCGGATCTCCCGTAATTTCAATTCGAAGTTAGTGGTCGAAATTCGCAAACTGCCGCTGCGCGGCGCGTTCTATTCAGGACATTAAATATATATAACATATATATTTCACCGATTTCCATTTAAAACGTATTTTATAAATCGTTTTAAATTAATTTTCAAAATGATTTTAACTTCATATTCAATTTTAAATCAAAATTGAATATTCCATATCATTAATATATAAATGAAAACATTTTCAAAACATTAGATTTTGAAATCACTTCCTTTCCGATATTCATTATAAAAATTAATAAAATCGATATAAATATCGTTCACGTCAAAATGGAGTTAATTTAATCAACATAGCTTTATATATTTAAATATTTCCGTGTCCATCCCAAATAGGACATCAAAATTATATTTTGATCCATTACTGAATATTATTTTAAAATATTCATTATTCGTCATTTTAAACTATTTGTTAATTTAAAATATTCGTTCTTTTCAAATTGGAATCAAACACAGTCAATCACATATAATTTTATTTATATGGATTTCATACACACATATACACAACAATAATCAAACATGGTCAACCATCATCCAGAGTGCATTACACAACCGCATAAGCGTTAAATATAAATAATCATCACTTATAACATTCGGTCAACCAATCGATTGACATACAACTAAACATTGGGATTAGTGTATGTCCAATATCATCCCATTACCCATGTGGGGTTTTCAAACAACAGACACTGATTATTATTTGTGCAGTTGGGCGATGTGTAAAATATATCGTCCCAATCAATATCAGTCAAATATGTGTATATAAAAAAGTCGTCCGATTTGTTAATGAATATTCATTTTCATTCAAATACTCGTTAAAATTTATTTTAACGATAAATTTTTTATTTCAACCTATGAATATTGTATACAGTTCATATATATAATAAAAATGATATTTTTATTATTCAAATATTTTATTCATCACATGAATATTTTATATAGCTTATATATAGACTAAAAATGATATTTTATTATTCAAATATTTTATTCATCACTAAAAATTTATACAGCTTATATATACAATACAAATGATATTTTTATTATTCAAATATTTATTCATCACATGAATATTTTATACAGCTTATATATATAATAAAAATGATATTTTTTGTAACGACCCGTATTTTACGCATCATAGGATCGTAGGATATTTATTTCATTCACATACGAAGTCGTATGGTCATGTAACTTTGGGAGACGACTATTGGGGTCATTTCCCATGTTCATGATTTTTCCCGATTTTTAAATGACCATTTTACCCCTAGTTGGCACTGTTTTGGCCATAACTTTTGACTGGAAGGGAATTTTGACCTGAAACCACTTGCATTGGCTCCGGATGATGGTTTCTCTTTCCGTAGAGTGGTCATATTAGCCAAAAGGATTCACCGTTTGGGAGATATGACTGAAACAAGTTTCAGATGGTGAAAAACAGCTTAATTGGGCTTAACCGGGTGATTAGCAGCTAGGCCCAAAGGGGAATTTCGGGTTTAGAGGTATAGGAGGACTGATTAGGGTTAGGAAATCACTTTCATTTCAGTTTTGAGCCGCCACAAACCTTCTTGAGACCTTAGTAATGGCTTCCATCCTCGAAATCCACTCCAGAACACATTTTTAGTGAAGATTAAGCCTAAACTACATCAAAACAAGGCCAAATAGCAACAAAGTAAGGTTGGAGCTGCTGCTATACATAGGAATTCGACCTAAACAGAGAGTATTTCAGATTTGGTGTTTCATTTTTGGCCAAGGTGAGTGATTTGCATAGTTTTTGCACTAATTACGGTAATTAAGGGTAATTAGTGACGATTAGCGGATTTATACACTAATAAATTCTGGAAAAATGTTTAGAAAATCTTAAATAATATTTTATGCCTCTGGTAGAAATTTGGTTTAATTTGATTGAGTTTTGTTAACCCTATGATTAGATTTACTTAAACATGCTTAAGGGAAAATCAGGGGTTTGGGCACATTTGATCCATTTTGACATGTAAATTCATTGTTTTGGTGTTTGTGGTTAGTTTGCTATGTTGTTATGGCTATTTGACATGATTTGTGATTGATTAGAATAGTTAGATTTGTCGAAAACGTCGTCGAATTGCGTAAACAAGTTGCTGGAAAAGTTGCAGAAAGTTGTGCAGGGTTTCGGATCAGATCGGATATGGGCTCGGATCGGATAGGAGACGTGGGAAAGGAACCCGACCCGAACTGGAACCTGGCACAAAAGAAATTTGGCAAGAAGGAAGGCCACTGCTTAAAATCGGAGTAGGAGAGAACGGATCGGATCGGAACTATGGAGAAGGATCGGATCGGAGTAGGAGGGAGCGGATCGGATCGGATCGGAAGAATAATGGAGGCCAGATCGGATCGAGGCTACGACTGGAGTAAGGCAAAGGGATCGGATCGGATCGGAGTAGATGGAAAACGAGGGAGATGATCAGAGAAGGAGCATGAACTGGAAGAAAGACAGCAACCCGACCCGACCCGGAGGAGGACACCGACCCGACCCAAAGTGAAGTACCCGACCCGAACCAAATGGAAAGATGACAAGGAAGGAGGACCGACCCGAACCGACGAGGGTAATGACTACCGAACCGAACTGAATCCTAGGGCTGCTACTGCACGACAACTCTTCTGAGGACCCACTCCAATTCGACCAAACCCGAGATGCAAAGGAAGTCCAAATGAGAAGCTAGAGCTCAAGATCCAGATGGGAATCAACGAGTTCGCTTCATGATTGGGCTTTGCTGCGGGACGCGTGTTAAGGGGTTATCGATGTCTATAGCTTTGGACCACTATGGTAGGAGGTACGAAGGCGGATTCGGGGCCATTATGGCATTGGTAGGACCAAGGGCTATGACCAATGTGGTGGGTCATTGAAATGTTTGGTAATGACTCCATGTGTTTAGCTTGGTCACAGCAGGGTTTCTACAAGTCGGGATTCGTCGTTACCTCAATTTGTCTAGTGTTCCAAAGTGGTAGATACTGTACACTTTACGCACTGAGTGAGAGATGTGAGGATGATTGCTATGGATGATTTGTTTGCTATCATTATGACATGCACACCCCACCCCCGTATTCTTACACTCTTTATTATGGCACCTTAGAGTATTGTACAGTATGTGGTACTGACTCTTTGGTTGCAGGTCCAGGTTCTGGTATGGTTTAGTATACCTGTTATTATTCTGTTTAGATGCTTATCGCTCATACCAGGATTTATGTCTGACCCAGAGTTTTATGTCTCCTCTTATTACTCTAGGTGCTCACACGAGCAGACTAGAGACAGGTTAGCTGGTGATGCACGGGTAGATGATCCGGAGACGAGCAGGAGGCTTCCACGTAATATATATAATATTCTCCCTGTGTTGTTGAAAATCACTGCTTGGGCATTGGTGGTGTATCTTCTACTTTAGCTTTCTTTTGTTTAGAGACAGTAAATTTGGAAAATTGCAATAAACTATATTTGGATTTCCGCTGCTCTGATGATTGACGTTGATTTAAGTTATCAGCTTATGCATTGTCTCACCTGTTTTATGTCAAGTATGTTATTATTATATTTTATTCCATGCGCTGTGAGACATTCTACAGGTTCCTTGATTAGTTCATTCGCTTCTTTCCTTTCTTTGGCGACCGTTCCGTGCTAGTCGAGCATGTGTACAACGCACTTTCGGAGGAAATGCCGACTGGTGCGGGGCGGGCCGTCACACTTGGTATCAGAGCTCTAGGTTGCGTAGTTAACCTAGCGAAGTTATCAGGGAGAGATAATATACGTATACGAGAGAGCGTATTTGTGATTATTTTGATTTTTAAAAGCTATATATATATACTATTAGTAGTATAAAAATGAAGTCGTACTGCACTAGCACCACTATGGGGTCGTTAATCGTTTCCTTTTTCGGATTGACGATGAGCCGATATGTTAGAGGTACCGGTAGAGGGGCCAATAATAGGAATGCTGCTGACATGAGGACGATGTTTACTGACCTCATGAGAGAGATGCTTAGAGATGTACAGAGGGCAGCTCCCAATGGTGGAAATGGTGGTGGTCCAATAGTGCAGGCGCCAAGAGTCGACTTCGCCAAGCTGAATAAGGATTATACTAGTCTTGGTGGAAAGTCGTTCCACGGAATGGAGTCGGCCACGGATGTTCAGGATTGGTTGGATAGTTGCAAACATATCTTCGAGGATTTGGGTATCGAGGATGCGATGAAGAGAAAGCAAGCGTCCCGTCAGCTGCAAGGGCGGGCAATGAATTGGTGGAATGCTATAAAGGCATCTACTCCCGAAGATCAGATTACTTGGGAGCAGTTTAAGGCTCGCTTTAGCGAGAAGTTCATTCCAGCTGCTCAGAAGTCAGTGTTGTTTAAGAAATTCTTGGAGCTCAAGCAGAATGGCAGAGCTGTCTCGGAGTATATTGCTGAATTTGACACTTTGTCAAAATATGTGTTATCTCTTATTGATACTGCCGAGAAAAAGAATGAGAAATTCATAACTGGTTTGGATCAGTACTTGGGGGAAAGACTTATTAACCACATCGATGAGACGTTTGAATCGATTGTGGGGAAAGCATTAAGATCAGAAAGTCTCTACCCTAAGCCGAAGACTGAGGTTGCATCTGCGGAAGAGCCAAAGCCACAAGCAAGTGGTGGAGGCAAGGGTGGTTCCCAGAATAAGAGAAAGCAGAATCAGACTAAGGATGACCAGAAGAAAAAGAATAAGCAAGATGTTGAGTGCTTCAGCTGTGGTAAGAAGGGCCATTATGCTAGTAATTGTCGGGCCAAGCCAGCGGATAAGAAGTGCTTCAACTGTGGCCAAATGGGACATCACAAGGACAAGTGTCCGCAACCCCCTAAAGAAAAGCAAATGGTGAAAGCCTACGCTCTTATTGCTATTCCTTCTTCGTCGAATGCCCCAACTGCGGCGGAGAAGGGAAAGAATGTCGTCATTCAAGGTATGATTTCTGTTTATGATGTTCCTGTTAGAGTTTTGTTTGATACCGGAGCTTCCAGTTCTTTCATATCTAGTGACCTGGTAGATAGGTTGGGATTGGAGCCCGAGATTGTTGATAGACCTTTAGTAGTGACGAACCCGATTGGTGGTTCGACTAGCCTTAGCATGATTTGTCGTAATGTGGTCTTATCGAGTCATGGATGCATGTTTGTTTGTGATTGCTTTGTTTTGGGCTTTACTGGGTTTGGCATTATTTTGGGAGTAGATTGGCTCCAAAGATACGGGGTGGTGGTAGACTGTGAGGGCTTTTTAGTGACAACTAGAGCGGGTGATGGATGGAGTATAGCGTTTGGTGGTCTACCCAGTAAGGGGGTATTGGCTAGTTTTCTAAACTCCCTCGACATTCCGCATAGTGAGTTGTCAGGTTTGCCGTGGTTGGCCAGTATCCAGATGTTTTCGAAGAAGTGACCGGACTTCCACCACACCGAGAGATTGAGTTCCGTATTGATTTGGTAAAAGATGCCAGACCTATAGTGATGCCACTTCGTCGTATGGCACCAAGAGAGCAGCGAGAGCTCGAGGTGCAAGTCAGCGATCTTTTGAAGAAGGGATTTATCAGAAGGAGTGTTTCTGAATGGGGAGCACCAGTTGTGTTTGCTACCAAGGCAGATGGTTCCCTTCGTTTGTGTGTAGACTACCGCGAGTTGAATAAAGTGACGAGGAAGAACAAGTATCCTCTACCGCGGATAGATGATTTGTTCGATCAGTTGAGTGGCGCGAGAGTATTTTCTCAGTTGGACCTCGCGACAGGTTTTCATCAGCTTAGAGTGGAAGTTGAGAGTATAGCTAAAACGGCATTTCGAACGTCGTCTGGATTTTATTAATGGTTGGTCATGCCATTCGGGCTGACCAATGCCCCAACATATTTTGTGGATCTTATGAATAGGGTATTCAAAGATCAGTTGAATAAGTTTGTCCTTGTGTTCGTTGATGATATTTTGGTCTATTCGAGGACAGAGGAAGAACACAAGGAACATTTAAGAGTAGTGATGGAGGTGTTGAGAAAACACCAATTGAAAGCAAACTTTTCTAAGTGTCACTTCTGGAAGAGGGAAGTGAGGTTCTTGGGCCATGTTGTATCATAGAATGGTATTGCCGTGGACCCAGCAAAGGTGGCTATGGTACAGGATTGGCCTAGGCCTAAGAATGCAACAGATGTAAGAAGTTTCTTGGGATTAGCTGGATATTATCGTAAGTTTATCCAAGGTTTCTCCAAGATAGCAGCACCATTGACCCAGTTGACTAAGAAGAATCATGCTTTTGTCTGGGATGAAAGGTGCGAGAATGCATTCAAGAGTCTAAAGGACAAGTGGACAAGCGCACCAGTGTTAGTCATTCCTAAGGGGGATGAAGAGATGACGGTATACACGGATGCCTGTGGTACCGGACTGGGTGTTGTATTGATGCAAGGCGGTAGGGTTGTAGCTTATGCAAGTCGGCAATTGAAACCGCACGAGAAAAGATACCCTACCCATGACTTGGAATTGGCAGCGATCGTGTTCGCGTTAAAGATGTGGAGACACTATCTCTTGGGAGAAAGATATGAGCTGTTTACAGATCATAAGTCGTTGAAGTATCTCTTCTCCCAGAAGGATCTAAATCTCCGGCAACAAAGTTGGTTAGAATTCTTGGCTTCCTATGATTTCGACATCGCATATACACCGGGAAAGGGCAATGCGGTGGCTGATGCATTGAGTAGAAGACATGCCATCTTAGGGGCTATGTTCCTTGAATGGAAGCAACTGGAGTATATCGCGGGGTTTGATTTCAGACCAAAGTGCGAACTGGATCCAGCAATGTTAGCAAGTTTGACGATCAGACCCACTTTGATTGAGCGGATCGGCTCTAGTCAGAGGGACGATCCTAACCGATTGGAAATCATCTCCAAGTTAAAGATGGATATCGATGAGGATATGAACAAGTATGGGCTTGATCGAGATGGATGGCTTAGAAAGAATGGAAAGCTTGTTGTACCTAATGTCAATGGATTGAGAGATGAAGTGCTTAGAGAATGTCATCACTCAAAGCTGACAATACACCCCGGTGGTAACAAGATGTATCGAGATATGAAGCAGACTTACTACTGAGAAGGTATGAAAAGATACGTTGGGAAGTTTATATCCAAGTGCATGAATTGCCAGCTAGTTGAAGCCAAGCAAAAGAAGCCTAGTGGGTTGTTACAGCCCTTAGAAATTCCCGAATGGAAATGGGAGCAAGTCTCGATGGATTTCATTGATGGTTTACCAAGGACTAGATCGGGACATGATAGCATTTGGGTAGTTGTGGATCGACTGACTAAAAGTGCAAGATTTATACCAGTGAAATCGACCAGAACGGCAGCTAAGTTAGCAGAATTGTATATGAAGTGGGTAGTGAGATTTCATGGAGTACCTAAAAGCATTGTGAGTGACCGAGACCCGTTGTTCACTAGTGGGTTTTGGAAGAGCTTACAAGAGGCTCTAGGGTCAGAGTTACATCTCAGTACCGCATATCATCCTCAGACCGACGGTCAGACGGAGAGGGTGAATCGTATTTTGGAAGACCTCTTGAGGGCATGTATATTGGATTTTGGTGGATCATGGGATGACCATTTGCATCTAGTAGAGTTTGCATATAATAATAGCTACCAATCCAGTATCGGTATGGCTCCGTTTGAAGCTTTGTACGGAAGACCGTGCAACTCACCATCATGTTGGATAGAGACTGGCGAGAAGTTTATGCTTGGACCAGATGTGGTGAGGGAAACTTCAGATAAGATCAAGATCATTCAACAACGAATGAAGGCTGCCCAAGATAGGCAGAAGAGTTATGCTGATAAGAGAAGAAGAGACTTAAAATTCTCCGTTGGTGACTTGGTGTTTGTCAAGATTTCTCCGTTGAAGAGCGTAATACGATTTGGCAGGAGAGGCAAGTTGGCACCAAGATTTGTTGGCCCATTCCCTATTCTTGAACTAGTCGGGAATTTAGCATACAGAATTGACTTACCGGAGAAGATGGCGGGAGTTCACGACGTATTCCATGTTTCCCAACTAAGGAAGTTCGTTCACGACTCAGATATGACTATTTCACCTGATCAGTTAGAGGACTTCGAAGTAGAACCTGAGGCGGTTGGGAACCGCAAGCCGGCCCGTATTGTCGAGCACGACATGAAGCAACTTCGAAGAAAGGCGGTGAAGCTAGTCAAGGTTCAGTGGAGCGAGGACGAGAATGATTGTACTTGGGAGACAGAGGAGAACATTAGGAAGACACACCCAGAACTCCTTGCGTGGTAAGATTTTGAGTTCGATTTAGTTTTCCGCATGGTAGGATAGGTTTGTTTTGCTTGTTTTGCATGTTTGATTGATGTATGTGGTTGTTAGGCATGCGGGATCCTTTGTATGTTTTGGGTTAAGGAATTTCGGGGACGAAATTTCTTAAGGGGGGGGGGGGGGGGGAGAGTGTAACGACCCGTATTCTACGCATCATAGGATCGTAGGATATTTATTTCTTTCACATACGAAGTCGTATGGTCATTTAACTTTGGGAGACGACTATAGGGGTCATTTCCCATGTTCATGATTTTTCCCGATTTTTAAATGACCATTTTACACCTAGTTGGCACAGTTTTGGCCATAACTTTTGACTGGAAAGGAATTTTGACCTAAAACCACTTCCATTGGCTCCGATGATGGTTTCTCTTTCCGTAGAGTGGTCACAATAGCCAAACGGACTCACCGTTTGAGAGATATGGCTGAAACAAGTTTCAGATGGTGAAAAACAGCTTAATTGGGCTTAACCGGGTGATTAACAGCTAGGCCCAAAGGGGAATTTCGGGTTTAGAGGTATAGGAGGACTGATTAGGGTTAGGAAATCACTTTCATTTCAGTTTTGAGCCGCCACAAACCTTCTTAAGACCTTAGTAATGGCTTGCATCCTTTAAAACCACTCCAGAACACATTTTTAGTGAAGATTAAGCCTAAACTACATCAAAACAAGGCCGAATAGCAACAGAGCAAGGTTGGAGCTGCTGCTATACATAGGAATTCGACCCAAACAGAGAGTATTTCTGATTTGGTGTTTCATTTGTGGCCAAGGTGAGTGATTTGCATAGTTTTTGCACTAATTACGGTAATTAAGGGTAATTAGTGAGGATTAGCGGATTTATACACTAATAAATTCTGGAAAAATGTTTAGAAATTCTTAAATAATATTTTATTCCTCTGGTAGAAATTTGGTTTAATTTGATTGAGTTTTGTAAACCCTATGATTAGATTTACTTAAACATGCTTAAGGGAAAATAAGGGGTTTGGGCACATTTGATCCATTTTGACATGTAAATTCATTGTTTTGGTGTTTGTGGTTAGTTTGCTATGTTGTTATGGCTATTTGAAATGATTTGTGATTGATTAGAATAGTTAGATTTGTCGAAAACGTCGTCGAATGGCGTAAACAAGTTGCTGGAAAAGTTGCAGAAAGTTGTGCAGGGTTTCGAATCGGATCGGATATGGGCTCGGATCGGATAGGAGACCTGGGCAAGGAACCTGACCCGAACTGGAACCTGGCACAAAAGAAATTTGGCAAGAAGGAAGGCTACTGCTTAAAATCGGAGTAGGAGAGAACGGATCGGATCGGAACTATGGAGAAGGATCGGATCGGAGTAGGAGGGAGCGGATCGGATCGGAAGAATAATGGAGGCCAGATCGGATCGAGGCTACGACTGGAGTAAGGCGAAGGGATCGGATCGGATCGGAGTAGATGGAAAACGAGGGAGATGATCAGAGAAGGAGCATGAACTGGAAGAAAGACAGCAACCCGACCCGACCCGGAGGAGGACACCGACCCGACCCAAAGTGAAGTACCCGACCCGAACCAAATGGAAAGATGACAAGGAAGGAGGACCGACCCGAACCGACGAGGGTAATGACTACCGAACCGAACCGAATCCTAGGGCTGCTACTGCACGACAACTCTTCTGAGGATGCACTCCAATTCGACCAAACCCGAGAAGCAAAGGAAGTCCAAATGAGAAGCTAGAGCTCAAGATCCAGATGGGAATCAACGAGTTCGCTTCATGATTGGGCTTTGCTGCGGGACGCGTGTTAAGGGGTTATCGATGTCTATAGCTTTGGACCACTATGGTAGGAGGTACGAAGGCGGATTCAGGGCCATTATGGCATTGGTAGGACCAAGGGCTACGACCAATGTGGTGGGTCATTGAAATGTTTGGTCATGACTCCATGTGTTTAGCTTGGTCACAGCACGGTTTCTACAAGTCGGGATTCGTCGTTACCTCAATTTGTCTAGTGTTCCAAAGTGGTAGATACCGTACGCTTTACGCACTGAGTGAGAGATGTGAGGATGATTGCTATGGATGATTTGTTTGCTATCATTATGACATGCACACCCCACCCCCGTATTCTTACACTCTTTATTATGGCACCTTAGAGTATTGTACGATATGTGGTACTGACTCTTTGGTTGCAGGTCCAGGTTCAGGTATGGTTTAGTATACCTGTTATTATTCTGTTTAGATGCTTATCGCTCATACCAGGCTTTATGTATGACCCAGAGTTTTATGTCTCCTCTTATTACTCTAGGTGCTCACACGAGCAGACTAGAGACAGGTTAGCAGGTGATGCACGGGTAGATGATCTGGAGACGAGCAGGAGGCTTCCACGTAATATATATAATATTTTCCCTGTGTTGTTGAAGATCACTGCTTGGGCATTGGTGGTGTATCTTCTACTTTAGCTTTCTTTTGTTTAGAGACAGTAAATTTGGAAAATTGTAATAAACTCTATTTGGATTTCCGCTGCTCTGATGATTGACGTTGATTTAAGTTATCAGCTTATGCATTGTCTCACCTGTTTTATGTCAAGTATGTTATTATTATATTTTATTCCATGCGCTGTGAGACATTCTACAGGTTCCTTGATTAGTTCATTCCCTTCTTTCCTTTCTTTGGCGACCGTTCCGTGCTAGTCGAGCATGTGTACAACGCACTTTCGGAGGAAATGCCGACTGGTGCGGAGCGGGCCATCACATTTTTATTATTCAAATATTTTATTATACAAAATTCAATTAACAAACACCGTACAGTCCGTTCTATTCAAACAAACAATCATGGTTTGTACAATCAATAGTGTCGGGTGCTGCTAAGCACCATCTACATCCTAGTATATTTTTAACTGTAAAAAATGAGAGTGAGAAGGAGTTCTCACAGTCGGTTTCCCCTCCTTTAATTTTATTTTTGAATTTCTGAACTGCTCGGATTTGAATTTGCCCTAAATTCCATCTTGCACCAAATTGAACCCAGTTAGTTCCATCGTTAAGTACTCATTTTTCTGATTTCAACGCAACTGCAATCGTTAAATTTGGACATCATATGAACAAGATACACTATTTTAAACTTTAAACAATTTAGATATATACTTAACATTTAATTAATTACATTATTCCTTAATCAAAAAAAGCCATGTTTATCATCTTCTTCTCCCAGACAACGTCGAATTGAGCTCGCCCTCTTCTTCCAATCGCTCCGCCACCCACAGTGCACTAGAAGTCGATCCAAAGCCACCATGATCTTCTCCGTTCATACCTCTTCTATCGCCCCTCACCTCATTGAACTCGCCACCCTCCCTGCCTCGAAGAACGTCGACGAAAGGAGCATGTTCCTACTCAGAATTCTTCCAACTCACAAAACAAGATTCGATATTAACCGCACAGGATGTAGATTGTAACACCCCGAATTTTCTGAGAATATTAAAATTAACAAATTCAAGAACACTTAATTTTTAGAAGAAGAATTAAGTGAAATAGGTTGCGCTATTACATTCGTCTCAAAATTTTGGTCAAGATAGACATTTGGTTTGCATAAAACGGATACCTTATGAAGAAGTTATTAAGCCTTGAAGTTTGTATGCATATGAGAAAGAAAAATATATAGATATAAATAAATAAATAAATATGCCAAAAAGTTCAAAACAACGAATCGGGAGGCTGAATAACTGAACCGGCCCATTTTTGAGGTCGACCCGAGCCATATTGGGTCGACTAGGGGTTGATTCCGGGTGTTTGGCTGTCAATCCGTGGGCCGATTTGCTCTAAGGAAGATGTGGCATCTGATTAGTTCTCATGGTTCAGGGTTAATCTAATGGTCCTAAAACACTCTCTACAACTATATAAGGACCCTAAACCTAAAACCTAATTCTATTATCCACTCTCATCTAAACCTAGCCGCCACTAAAACCTAAATCAAATTAAATCTAATCTAATTCAACTAAGAGAATTCAACGATCTACATCAAAGGCAAGCAATTCAATTTCAGAATACAGGTCCCAGAACTCAAGAATTCCTTTTGGTTTGTAAGTGTAGTTATCTTTTAGATGTGAATAAATTAGAGACATGATTTGTAATGGATTTTAAAATAGAATTGTATCAAGTTGTATGTGATGTTGATTCATGTTTATTCATGTCTATTCTATCATATATGCCTATGAACTATTGTGGTCTATCGAACCTATCATGTTATGTGGAAATTGGTCAGTAAACCTATGATGTTGTATAGGAATTTGGGATTGAAATTATCATATGTAAGTTTGGTGATATTATGATACATACATGTTTTAGGCTAAGTCATGTCGTTTATGCCTAATTGTTTAGAGCCATTATGCATACATGTTTAGATCTACAACCTTATATGTTTAGATCTACAATTTTACATGTTAGATCCATAAGCCTTTATAATAGATCTAATTTGCAAGTTCACCACTACATTCCAAGTTTAAGTTGTATAGTTTTATGTAAATTCATATGCTTGTGGTTCATGTTGGATAGATTAAATTTACAAGTTCATAGTTAAAAGTATATTATTCTATGCCAAATCCATGTGACATATGTGTAGTTAGATCCATACTTTTTATGATGATGGAATGTTGCAAATTTCCTCTTTTCCCTTTTTGTTTTATAAGTTAGGCTAAAATATCGAGCCTAACATTCTATGTAATTTTGCGAACGTACAACGGGGGTAATGTTGGGGAAAACATGGAATTACATGTAACTGGCATATAAATATGTGGGATAAACATGAAAAATTACATGGCGTAGATTGGTTCATGAAATGGTATATTTAGTATACCATTAATTGTGAGCATAATTAAAAGGATAATTATAGCATAATTAAATTGGGAATAATTTACATATGGAATTTGTCATAAATAAGAAATATGTAAATTTAGAAAAGACGAATATGCCTAACCCGATGTTAGACTGAGTTATGGTGTAAAACTGCCCGGCACCGACCGGCATATCCAGTGACCACAACAATACCTGTCTAATGTGGGTGGTTAGTGCACTGAGCCTAAAAAGGACTCGAGGTTTGACTGAGTTGTAGTGCAAAACTTCCCGGAACCGACCGGCACATCTAGTGACCACAACAATACCTGTCTAATGTGAGTGGTTGGTGATTTAATAAAGCTAATTCAAGATTGGTAGGGTTAAGCGAATTAAGGAAACACTTAACCAATTCAACATGTTAACTAAACCGATGGGTGAGGTTAAGTAAATTTAGAACACTTAGCCGTAATAACATGTCAATTAGACAAGTGGGTGAGGTTAAGTATTTTTAGAATACTTAACCGTTATAACATGTTAATTAGACAAGTGAGTGAGGTTAAGTAAATTTAGAACACTTAACCATTATAACAAGTTAATTACAGAAGTGGGTGATGTTAAGTAAATTTAGAACACTTAACCGTTATAACATGTTAATTAGACAAATGGGTGAGGTTAAGTAAATTTAGAACACTTAATCGTTATAACATGTTAATTAGACAAGTGGGTGAGGTTAAGTAAATTTAGAACACTTAACTGTTATAACATGTTAATTAGACAAGTGGGTGAGGTTAAGTAAATTTAGGAACACTCAACCAATATAACTTGATTTATGGAAAGGTTAAGTTAAAATAAGAGGGCAACACTTAACCAATATAACTTGATTTGTAATAGGGATAAGTTAACACAAGAAGGCAACACTTAACCAAATTAACATGACATGTAGGTGGGTTAAGTTAACTTGAATTGATTGATGATACTTAACCAATACAACAAGATGAATACGTAGGGTTAAGTTAACAAGAAACACTTGACCAATATATCTTGATGAACGAATGGGGTTAAGTTAATAGGAAACACTTAACCGATCCAACATGATAAGTAAGGAGGGTCAAGTTAATATGAAATGCTTAACCAACATGACATGATGAATGAGTGGGTTAAGTTAACATAAGCGGACAACACTTAACTAATATGGCGTAATGTGTGGGAGGGTTAAGTACATATCGGGTTGGTGGGTAATATTAATAAATATAGGCCCACAAATCTTAACCATTAAATAAACATGCTTGAATCAGTGGAAGGGTTAAGTACATATCAGGTTGGTGGGTAATATTAGTAAATATAGGCCCACAAAACTTAACCATTAAATAAACATGCTTGAATCAGTGGAAGGGTTAAGTACATAACGGGTTGGTGGGTAATATTCATAATTATAGGCCCACAAAACTTAACTATTAAATAAACATGCTTGAATCAATGGGAGGGTTAAGTACATCTCGTGTAGGTTGGTAATATTAGTACATATAGGCCTACAAAACTTAACCGTTTATTATAAATGCTAGAATCGATGGAAGGGTTAAGTACATATCGGGTTGGTGGGTAATATTAGTAAATATAGGCCCACAAACTTAACCAATAGGAAACCGTAGTAACGGGGACCCATTTCAGCAGTAACCCGCATGGATGTGTCACGGTACCCTGAACTAGGCAGGGTGGGCCATGATTACTGGGCTGATTATAAGCGGTCAAAGCAGCAGCATGGGGCACGTCAGTGTAGGTTCCGACGGTTTACGGGCATGCACGTACACCGGAGTGGGAAAAAGAAGGCACTGGGTACCAGTTGTTATACACTGTGCATCTTAAATCGTGTCGAGTTACTATTATAAGTATTGATACACCTTATGGTGAGACCAGCACAGGGTATCTACACACAAGAGAGGGCCGATTAACACACACATGGAACATGAATACAAGTAGGGAGCCGATCGATAGGGTAGTAAGGGTACATCTAACATGTTCATGGCATTTAGGCTGATTGAGGTGGAATCATCACGATAGATATACAGCTGAAGGCTACCACAATTACGGGGGTCGGGATCACGATTATCATTTTATACAGATTACTAGTTGGGACACAAGTTAAGTGGTGCAGAGATAAATATAGAAATCAGATTAACAGAGTAGTAGCGAAGCAGAGGAAAAGTAGAAGCGCATTCTGTTCACCTTGCACTTTTCTTGTCTTTAGTTACCTTGTTTTTATGGTATTGTCCTATTTTCGGTTTATTCATGTCATGATCCTTTATCTTGTTTGCATGCTGAAAGATCACTGGACTTACCAAACTTATGTCTGACCTAGTTTGTTTTCACCTCTTTTCTTCCGTTTCCCCCCGAGGTAGTCAGGGAGGGAATAGCTCAGCCTAACTTGGACCTCTTCTCTTTCCAAGCTTGAAGATTAGTTGGTGTATCGCTTTGGACTCTCTCTTTTCCACTGCTATGGTTGGTTCATGCTTTATCGGGGAATATCATTGTTTTTATGCTTCTTTTATTTTTGGAAGTTTTTAAATCAAGACAGAAGTTCTATGTATTACTTTAGTGCGATTGAGACAACTGTTGTAAAAGCTTGACTGAACCACATTGTTAATAAAATGACTTTATTTTCCGTTGTTTTATTTGTTTATCTTGTAATTTATCTGCATCTTTTACCTATAATGCTCCCCCGAAGTTAAGGCTTTACCTTTGTGAGTGACTTTAACGGAGTTGGGGTGTTTCATAGATCTCAAACCCCTCTTTAATTTGGTAACTGGAATTTCAGTTTTAGATGAATAGATTGCTTGGATTTTGGAGGAGAAAGGGGGGAGGTTTTGATCGTCGATCGCAAGAAGGGGGCTCTGGAACTAGTTCGACTGCTGAAAATGAATTAGGGTTATTTTGACCTAGTTTGACCTTATATATATATGTATATATGTATGTATGTATGTATATTTATGCTAATAATATAATATTTAATTCATTTTCAAGTTCAAAATCGTCACGAACTCCAAATCAAACCCAACGACTATTGCCTCTACCTAAATACCCTCATTCCGGAAACAATGGGATATGTTTCGTAAGCCAATTCGATCATTTTGATTAGTTTTTATCAAAATTAAAATATAAATCAATATATATTGAATTCAAACGTACATTTTAATTTACCGGGGCCGCATACTGACTCCAAAAATTCCCCAAAAAATAAATCTGGCTATGTTTTGACAATACAGTCCTAACAAAACTAATTTCGTCAAATTTGGAGAACGTTTGAAAAACGGTCATTTTCCAGTCGATTAAATTCAAACTAAATTGACCAAACTCATTTAAATTCACCATGCTTACATAATGATTCCAAAAATTATGAAAATTGGAATCCAGCAATAATTTGAAATTCTAGATCCAACAAAAGTGGTCTCGTTCAAAAGGGAGGTCTTTTGCAAAAATTGCTATTTTTAAAGGCTTTATATTATATAAAATTCCATACCGTCTATTCTGAATTTTCAACTGGACATAACTTTTTATTCCCATAATGAAATTCGGATTTTTCAAATTCGTTGGTAAGATATCAAACAAATTCAAATATTTCTTGTTTCGTGTCAAAATGGCGTTAATCTAATCAACACGGCTTTATATATTTAAATATTCTCGTATCCATCCCAAATTGGACATCAAAATTATATTTCGATCCATTACTGAATATTATTTCAAAATATTAGTTATTTTAAAATATTCCTTATTCATCATTTTAAAATATTTGTTAATTTAAAATATTCGTTCTTTCCGAATCGGAATCAGATACAGTCAATCACCATATAATTTTATTTATATTAATTTCATACACACATGTACACAACAATTATCAAACATAGTCAACCATCATGCAGAGTGCATTACACAACTGCATAAGCGTTAAATATAAATAATCTACGCTTACAACAGTCTGTCAACCAATCGATTGACATACAAATAAACGTTGGGATTAGTGTATGTCCAATATCATCCCAATACCCGTGTAGGGTTTTCAAACAACAAACACTGATTATTATTTGTGCAGTTGGCGTTGTGTAAAATATATCGTCCCAGTCAATATTAGTCAAATGTGGGTACATAAACAAATCGTCTAATTTGTAAATGAATATTTATTTTCACTCATATACTCGTTAAAAATTATATTTTTAACGATAAAATATTTATTTCAACATATGAATGTTTTATACAGTTCATATATACAATAAAAATGATATTTTTATTGTTCAAATATTTTATTCATCACATGAACATTTTATACAGCTTATATATACAATAAAAATTATATTTTTATTATTCAAATATTTTATTCATTACATGAATATTTTATACAGCTTATATATAAAATAAAAATGATATTTTTATTATTCAAATATTTTATTCATCACGTGAATATTTTATGCAGCATATATATACAATAAAAATGATATTTTTATTATTTATATATTTTATTCATCACACGAAAATTTTATACAGCTTATATATGCAATAGAAATGATATTCTTATTATTCAAATATTTTACTCCCTACAATGCAATTTATAAAAACAATAATGTCCATTCAATTCAAACAAACAATCATGGTTTTACAATCAATGGTGTCGGGTGCTGCTAAGCATCGTCTATATCCTAGTATATTTTTAACTATAAAAAATGAGAGTGAGAAGGAGTGCTCACAGTCGGTTTCTACTTCGTCAGTTTTATTTCTGAATTCTGAACTATTCGGATTTGAATTTGCCCTAAATTCCAACATGCTCCAAATTGAACCCAGTTATTTCCATCGTGAAGCTCTCGTTTTTCTGATTTAAACGCAACTGAAATCGTCAAATTTGGACATCGTATGAACAAGATACACTATTTTAAACTTTAAACAATTTAAATATATAATTAACATATAATTAATTACATTATTCCTTAATCAAAATTATGGCCACGTTTATTATCTTCTTCTCCCAGACAACGTCGAATTGATCTCGCCCTCTTCTTCCGATCGTGCCGCCACCCACAGTCCACTTGAAGCCGATCCAAAGCCACCGTGATGTTCGCCGTTCAGACCTCTTCCAGCGCCACTCACCTCATTAAACTTGCAGCCCTCCCTTCCTTGAAGAACGTCGACGAGCGGAGCTTGTTCCTGCTCAAAATTCTTCCAACCCACAAAACGGAATTCGATCTTAACCGCACAAGATGAACAAATTACGTGGATTTTGGAAGAGAAAGGGGGGAGGTTCTGATCGTCGATCGCAAGAAGGGGGCTCTGGAACGTGTTTGACCACTGAAAATGAAATAGGGTTATTTTGACCAAGTTTGACCTTATATATATATGAATATATATATTAATAATTTAATATTTAATATTTAATTCATTTTAAAGTTCATAGTCGTCACGAACTCCAAATCAAACCCAACGATTGTTGCCCCTAGCTAAATACCACCATTCTGGACATAATGGGATATGTTTCGTAAGCCAATTCGATCATTTTGATCAGTGTTTATCAAAATAAAAATATAAATCAATATATATTGAATTCAAACATACATTTTAATTTACTGGGCCGCATACAGCCTCCAAAAGTTCCCAAAAAATAAATATGGCTATGTTTTGATGATACGGTCCTAAAAAACTAATTTCGTCAAATTTGGAGACCGTTTGAAAACCGGTCATTTCCCAGTCGATTAAATTAGAACTAAATTGACCAAACATGATTAAATTCACTACGCTAACATATTGATTCCAAAAATTATGAAAATTGGAATCCAACAATAATTTGAAAATTCCGGATCTAACAAAAATGGTCTCGTCAAAAACGGAGGTCTTTTACAAAAATCGCTATTTTTAATGGCTATATATTATATAAAATTCCATAACAACAATTCTAAATTTTCAACTGGACCTAACTTTCTATTCCCATTATGAAATCTGGATTTTTCACATTCGTTGGAAAAATATTTTCAAACAGATTCAAATATTTCTAGTTTCGCCAAAATCCGGTTTATTTTAAATCTTGTACATTCATTCGAAATTTGAAATCGAATTTTCAAACTACCACGCCATTTCCAATTCCTTTTATAATTAAAATAAATATTGATATTCTAACTTCGGTTTAAATAAATTTATATGTTGGAATTCTATTCAAAATAAATTTCTAGTCATAACTATTTAAAATAAATCATTTTAAAGGTTAAAAATTCATTAAAATTGCCAAAATAAAAATTTTAAATTGGTTCTGATTTTCCGGATTGTTACAGTCTCTCCCACTTAAAATCTTTGCGTCCTCAAAAAGGAACGGAGCTAAATGTTGTTTAACTAATCAACTCAACTTTCATTCTGCCTTTCATTCTTCAACTTTTCAATTTCTAAGAATTTTCAACTTCTTCAAAAATTTGGCTAACTCTCTAAATTTTTGAAAAATTTCGCCATAACCTCTTTTGTACAAGGAGACATTTAAAACCTCAACTAGCCACGCAAGGCTCTCATCATACAAAAAGAAAAAGAAAAAGCCAAGCGGCTGACCAATCGACTCATAAAGTCATCCAAACCCAATAAATTAGTAAACATGTACCTATTTGTTAGGCATACAATTTTATTCCTCTTCTTAGCTTCCATGCTATGACCTGTTCATTATATACACATGTACATATATGCAATTGCAATCAATTTTCAAGTATGTTCAATATTTGATTCAATTTGGCTTAAAGATTCAAAATCTTAATTAATCAAACCAATTATCAAACAACACAATCAGCAATCAATTAGTTGATTATCATTTCAAACACATAACTATATATATATATATATATATATATGAATCCACTTTTGATGCTGTCTTAACAATATATTCTAACTATATTTTGGGTCTCACACCAGTCAATTGGAATTATATAGAAATCCCACTTTCGAAACTCGAAAATAAATGACTAATAATACGTAGTCATCAGTAGAATCATTCCCGGGTGACTAGTGTGTAATTCTATATCTATCCAGTATATTTGAGGCTTTGTATGTACGTGGATCAGAAGGATATTCAAAATCTTCATTTACTCGATTGTCCAAAATCAATATAAAGCAAATATTCAAATACATATAATAAGATTTAACTTTTCAAAATAAAATTTGTTTTCATTTTTATTTTTAAAAATAACACTCTTCCCCCTCATTCTAGGATGCTACTGATCCTATCTCTAACGAGTCATTCTCATTGGATATTACTAAACCAATCTCTGATGAATTCTTTCGTTCGGTTCTAACATGTCTTGTTCTATAGCTCTATAAACCAAGGCTCTGATACCAACTGAAACGACCCAAAATTCCCTGTAAAGGAAAACCCAGATTGAGTTGAGAACATGATAAATTAGAATACAAACCGAAGAACGTTGCATTGCTTATTACAACAATTTCTTTAGAGTAAAAGAATATTACAGAATATGAATAAATAATATACATTTGACAAATATCAGAGATTTAAATACAAAGCAGCAGAAAATTAATAAATAACACAACTTAAAGAAATACACGGATACAGAGCGTACTGAATATAGCTCCAACTGTAAGCCAGGATCTTGTAAAAATAAATCGGCAAAACCAAAACTACTAGTTGCCCGTGTGGAAAATAGGGGCACCAAGAGTTTAGGTTAAAAATATAACTCCAAGTCAGTCATGTGACTGGTGTGAGAACTAAAACAGTTATTAATTTGATTTTAAAGTTAGATATATCAAGGGGCCATGCCGTATAACACGGAACGGGTTTACCCCCATGAATACTAGTGCATAAAACAAACAACACAATGCTAAATAAAGAACAACGAAGCTATTATAAGACTCTGGTCCCATCGCACATTGCAACGCAAGATGGAGGATAGAGTTTTACCTTATAATAGCCAAATAATGCTTGATACGTGAAATTTCATCTTTTATTATTACTATGAGTAAAGAAATCAACTTCAAATATAAACGTATCACTCATAGACGGCATGGTGCCCCATCCCACTATGTCGCCATACTAGGCTCTACAATTAAAACCGAAATGTAACGTATTGGAAGTTAGATTTCCATCACTGAACCAAGGCAAGGGATCGTCCTTACCGCTTTGATACTGTCTAGCCCAAGCCTCAGGAACAGCCACAACTACACCTTGATCATTAGGGTCGGTCCAAATTTTAAGTGGATTAAAAATCCCTGAACATGCGTTTCCCCGCCCAATGGGGCGTAAAACTAGTCAGTATATCGACCAAACCATTCATTGGCCCCGTAGTGACTGATATAACCAAGGCGCCTCGCTGTCCATCATCCACATAAGTTAAATTTTTGGACTCCATACCATGATACCACTCCTAGCTAGAAAGAAACGCATACCCTCCCTGAAGTCTCTTCCGTTTCCGGTTCACACCACGGTGTGAGGGTCGCGAATCAACGCTATACACAAAGTTATGCTATATTAAAGTCGTGCTTTGATCATCAACCATAAGACTCTACTTTTCAACAGAAGCCTTGATCTTTTGCATCTTAGCATGCCACATAGGCAATTCACGCCATGCGGCTGATGTCTGTCAGTCACACAGAATGAAATCCAATGTCAGACACACATCCATTTACAAGTTCATTCTGGGTCTGAACGAAACCGAAGGCACCTTATTCCTCGTCCCATATGTCCAGTACAAGAGAGAGGTCCTCGCATATCCGGTCGATCTCCAAGTACATCTGGACGATCACCACTTATTACCTTGTCTTGGGTGTTCAGCCCAATCAAGACATCAGTAATCATCCAAACGATGTGAAGACCTCCGGTCTTCTACCACTGTCTTCATCGTCGACCTATCGTCGACTCAGTTATTCAGAATGGAATAAACATGGCCTTTCTGAATAACTCGCGTATTTTATAAACAAGTGTTATAAAAACACAACATACGCCTCATTCCAATTCTAAATATTCTTTTCACAATTTAAACCCAAATTAAGATTTTCCAAACTAGTCGGGATTAGCGAACCTTATCGAAGTAATCATTTACTTAATTTCCCAATCCCAAATTATTCATCCCATGAAGCAAAACTGGTAATACACCATATCTAACACCACGACGTTATCGGTAAAATTAATTACTATTTCACGTTCAAATCTAATTAAAGATTTAACTATCGCCTGCAGTAAAATTGGTGGTACTCCATTCTCAATCATTTCCCGAATTTGATAATTTAAATTATTACATTCACATTTCAATCTAGTTAATGATTCATTAAAACTCTAATTCTGTTTTAATCTCCAAAATCATTACTTAATGATTATTCAAAGTTAAGAAATTAATCTTATTTTTAACTAGGATAAAGAACTAATGTCATTTAAAACACAGCTCACGATAAACCCAAAATCACATTCCATTGACAACGGATTCTTCATGGAAAACAGATCAATATATATAATCGATATAAACTTCCATATCCAATCGATAATATAAATGGAATAACGGCAAAGCCTCTTAAATTCCATATGTAGTAACAGTCTTCCTCCATAGAAGTTCACTTCGATTATTACCAAACCGAATTCCATTCCATTCCAAATTATTTTATTAAATTGGAAAACTTTACTTTGGAAAATTCCCTTAAATCTTAATTAAAAAATTTATGAATTCAAAATTACATTTCACTGTTAATCGGGTTAAAGAATGAATGTCATTAAAAACACAGTTCACAATAAACCCAATTCACATTCCATTTTTATTCTATTTACTAAATAAAACTGGAAACTCCCAATATCTTAATTAAAGATTTATTCTTTTCACACTGGGTTTAAGAATAGTGTTAATGAAGACACGATTCACGACAAACCCAAAATCCAATTCTTTTATTCAGTTCCAATTGAATATTAATTAATTGGAAAATTTCACTAAATCTTAATTAAATGGTTTATTCTTTTCTCAACTGGGTTTAAGAACAGTGTTCATGAAGACACTATTCACGACAAACCCAAAATCCAATTCAATATTAAATACAAGGCTCTGAATAGAAATTATATCGGCTTATATTCAATATCAAATTTTGGAATCAACAAATATCGTATTGGGAAAAAGGAAATATATATCTTCCAAATTCCTCCATAATATCTGTATAATCACGGAATCCAATATCGAAATATTCCGAAGATAATTTCGATTCAAATCCATTCCAATTCATATATTGGAAATTCTGGTTGTTTTTAAAACCATTTCAAATCCAATTGATTTATTTAACATATTGGATTATAATTCTGGTTCATAACTAGTTCATTTTGATAAAAATATATTTTTATCTTTACAAAGGTGGATTTTTTTTCATCCAAACTATTTCCAAATCATTTATTATGATTTTACACAAATTACTGATATTTTTAATAATTTCATCAAGGCCCGTACGGTCGATTTCCATAAACGGTCATCGAACTGCACTTACAACGACCTTTTCCAAATTTGATTTGGACATAATTCCAAATCCGACCATTAATTTCAAATCTCTTATATTCGTTGGAAATCTCTTTTCGAAACGAACCCAACGGTTCCGGTTTTAGGAGAATCCGACGGTCGGATCTCCCGTTATGTCAATTCGAAGTCAATGGTTGAAATTCGCGAACTTCCGCGGCGCGGCACGTTCTATTCAAGCCATTAAATATATATATAATATATATATATTTCGTCGATTTCCATTTAAAACTTATTTTATAAATCATTTCAAATTCATTTCCAAAACGATTTCAACTTTATATTCAATTTTAAATCAAAATTGAATATTCCATATCATTAATATATAAATGATAATATTTTCAAAACATTAGATTTTGAAATCACTTCCTTTTCGATATTCATTATAAAAATGAATAAAATCGAAATAAATGTTGTTCACGTTAAAATAGCGTTAATCTAATCGACATGACTTTATATATTTAAATATTTTCATGTCCATCCCAAATTGGACATCAAAATTATATTTTGATCCATTACTGAATATTATTTTAAAATATTAGTTATTTTAAAATATTCATTATTCATCATTTTAAAATATTTGTTAATTTAAAATATTCATTCTTTTCAAAATGGAATCAAGCACAAACAATCACCATATAATTTTATTTATATGGATTTCATATACACATGTACACAACAATAATCAAACATTGTCAACCATCATCCGGAGTGCATCACAAAACTACATGAGAGTTAAATATAAATAATCAACGCTTACAACAGTCTATCAACCAATTGATTGACAAACAACTAAACATTGGGATTAGTGTATGTCCAATATCATCCCAATACTCATGTGGGGTTTTCAAACAACAAACACTGACTATTATTTGTGCAGTTGGGCGATGTGTAAAATTTATTGTCCCAATCAATATCAGTCGAATGTGTGTACGTAAACAAATCGTCTGATTTGTACATGAATATTTATTTTCATTCATATACTCGTTAAAAATTATATTTTTAATGATAAAATATTTATTTCAACAGATGAATATTTTATACAGTCCATATATACAATAAAAATGATATTTTAATTATTCAAATATTTTATTCATCACATGATTATTTTATACACCTAGTATATACAATAAAAATGATATTTTTTTATTCAAATACTTTATTCATCAGATGAAAATTTTACATAGCTTATATGTACAATAAAAATGATATTTTTATTATTCAAATATTTTATTCTACATAATTCAATTAACAAACACAATATAGTCCATTCAATTCAAACAAACAATCATGGTTTGTACAATCAATGGTGTCGGGCGCTGCTAAGCACCGTCTACATCCTAGTATATTTTTAACCATAAAAAATGAGAGTGAGAAGGAGTTGTCATAGTCGGTTTCCACTCCGTCAGTTTTATTTCTGAGTTTCTGAACTGTTCGGATTTGAATTTTCCCTAAATTCCAACGTGCTACAAATTGAACCCAGTTAGTTCTATCGCGAAGCTCTCATTTTTCTGATTTCAACGCAACTAAAATTCGTTAAATTTGGACATCGTATGAACAAGATACACTATTTTAAACTCTAAACAATTTAATTATTTAATTAATATTTAATTAATTACATTATTCCTTAATCAAAATTAAGGCCACGTTTATCATCTTCTTCTCCCAGACAACGTCAAATTGAGCTGGCTCTCTTCTTCCAATCGCGTCGCCACCCACAGTCCACTTAAAGCCGATCCAAAGCCACCTTGATGTTCGTCGTTCAGTCCTCTTCGAGCGCCCCTTAACTTATTGAACTTGCCACCCTCCCTGCCTCGAAGAATGTTGATGAATGGAGCATGTTCCTGTTCAAAATTCTTCCAACCCACAAAACGAGATTCGATATTAACAGCACAAGATGTAGGGCTCGAACCCCTATTTAATTTGGTAATTGGAATTTCAGTTTTAGATGAACAGATTATGTGGATTTAGGAGGAGAAAGGGGGAGGTTCTGATCGCCGATCGCAAGAAGGGGGCTCTGGAACGTGTTTGACCGCTGAAAATGAATTAGGGTTATTTTGACCTAGTTTGACCTTATATATATATTAATAATTTAATATTTAATTCATTTTAAAGTTCAAAATCGTCATGAACTCCAAATCAAACCCAATGACTATTGCCCCTAGCTAAATACCCCCATTCTGGACACAACGGGATATGTTTCATAAGACAATTCGATCATTTCGATTAGTTTTTATAAAAATTAAAATATAAATCAATATATATTGAACTCAAACGTACATTTTAATTTACCAGAGCTACAAACTAACTCCAAAAATTCCCAAAATAAATAAATATAGCTATGTTTTGATGATACGGTCCTAACAAAAACTAATTTCTTCAAACTTGAAGACCGTTTGAAAAACGGTCATTTTCCAGTCGATTAAATTCAAACTAAATTGACCAAATACATTTAAATTCACCACGCTCACATATTGATTCCAAAAATTATGAAAATTGGAATCCAACAATATTTCGACATTCCGAATCGATCA
This sequence comes from Allium sativum, assembly GCA_030737875.1. Lineage (NCBI taxonomy): Eukaryota > Viridiplantae > Streptophyta > Magnoliopsida > Asparagales > Amaryllidaceae > Allium > Allium sativum. Next base: position 748,905,639 of record CM060921.1, read on the forward strand.
AATGTGGCCTCATCGAAAATGGAGGTCATTTGCAAAAATCGATATTTTAAAAGGCTATATATTATATAAAATTCCATAACGACTATTCGGAATTTTCAACTGGACATAACTTGTTATTCCCATTATGAAATCTAGATTTTTCACATTAGTTGGAAAGACATTTTCATACAAATTCAAATATTTATGGTTTCACCAAAATTCGGTTTATTTTGAATCCTGTACATTCATTTGAAATTTGAAATCGAATTTTCAAACTACCGCGCCATTTCCAATTCCTTTTATAATTAAAATAAATATTTATATTCTAATTTTGGTTTAAATAAATTTATATGTTCGACTTCTATTCATAATAAATTTCTACTTATTATTATTTAAAATTAATCATTTTAAATATTAAAAATTCATTAAAATTGCCAAAATAAAAATTTTAAATTAGTTTTATTTTCCGCGTTGTTACAATTCTCCTAAAACCAGAACCGTTGGGTTCGTATTGAAAAGTGCTTTCTAGTAATAATAAGAGATTTGAAATCTAAAGTTAGATTTTATAATATGTCCAAATCAGTTTTGGAAAACGTAGATATGGATGCAGTTTAGTGGCCGATATTAGAAACCGACAGCAAATGTCTTAATAAAATTATTTAAAATATGGAATAATTGATTAAAATCATAATAAATGATTTGGAAGGATTTTTTGATGAAAAATTCCGTATTTGAAAATATAAATGATTTTTTTTTCTGAATGAACTAGTTATTAACTAGAATAATAATCCAATGTTTTTATATAAATAAATTGGACTTGTAAATGGTTTTTGAAATAACCAGAATTTTCCAATGAATAGACTAGAATGGATTTGAATGGAAATAATCTTTGGAATATTTCGATATTGGATTCCGTGATTATCAGGATATTGTTGAGAAATTTGAAAGATATATTTATATATATATATATCGTTATTCCCAATACTATATTTGTTGGTTTCAGAATTTGATATTGAATATAAGTCGATATAATTTCTATTCAGGGCCTTATATTTAATATCATATTGGATTTTGGGTTTGCCGTGAATGATGTCTTTATTAACACTGTTCTTAAACCCAGTTGAGGATATAACAAATCTTTTAATTAAGATTTGGAGTAGTTGACCAATTAATTAATATTTAATTGGAATTGAATTGAAATTGTATTTTTGGTTTATCGTGAACTATGTTTTAAATAACATTAGTTCTTTAACCTAGTTAACAGTGATGTTATGATCTGGAATTTATATTCTTTTAATTAAGGTTAGTGGAATTTTTCAAAGTAAAGTTTTCTATAATATATTAAATTGGAATTGAATGGAATTCAATTTAGTGATAATTAAAATGAGCTTCTGTGAAGGAAGACCGCTACTATATATGGAATTTTAAAGGCCTTGTCGTTATTCCACTTATCGTATTATTTGATATGGAAATTTATATTGATTATATACTGTTATGATTTCCGTGAAGATTCCATTTTGATGGAAGAGGATTCTGGGTTTATCGTGAATAATGTTTTAATGGACATTAATTCTTTAACCCAGTAAAAGGCAGGATTAATTTCCAGAAAGTTGAATAATCATCAAGTAATGATTTATGAAGATTAAAACAAAGAAGAGATTTAATAAATCTTTCATTATATTTGAATGAATGAATGTTAATTAAATTTGCCAAAACATGAGATGTGATATAAACTAAATACACTTGGTTTTTGATATTAATGTTGATGGATTGGATGTTTGGATTGTGCTCGACCAGTTTATGAGCAAAATATTCTTTTACATTTAGCAATCGGTTGGGTAGAAATATTTGGATGCCAACATCTTGTGAAACACTTCACGATTTGACTATAAGATGTGTAGAGATGTTGTTGAGTTCATTTCAAATTTAATGAATGATTTTGAAATGATATTTTTCTTAAGTGAAAAGAAATGTTTTCCCGATTTTTGATAGGGAATGTTCTATAAAATATTTTATAAAATAGGAAGGATTTCGAGGCCTAAACTCGATGTTGTCAAAATAATTTCGAAATGCATTATGTGTTTGACATTGTAGTTCATCACATAACTGATTAGTTTCTATTGATTATGTATCTATTTGGTGGCAGATAATTTATTCTCTTGCTTAACACCCTTCTTTGGGACGTACGAGCTCAAAGGTTATGTGATTAATAGTGACTGATCATATGCGTTAATTGCTAACGTATAGTACTATATTTTGGAAATTACTTGTGATTATTATGTTGTGAAATGATTTCCCCTACTTCGGGATATGAAATGATTTGGTATCTGGCTAAAGATTCGGGTAACCAAGGATGACAGAAAGTGTGCGGGTGGTGGATTTTCTCCAAGGATGTGGGAGATGCATCATTAGTGTAGCCTCTCCATAGTGGGAGGTGCACATATATATCGAGTTGAAGAGGCGCATACAGTCTTGTCTGAGGGCTGAGTACCTCCCGATATTTGGTTGCATATTTTTTGTATGCATTGTGATATTTTGGAATTCATATATCCAAATGTTTTGGTTTGAGATCCTGAAGAGAAATCTATTTTGATATGAAATCTAGATATGTATTTCAAATGATTTGAAATAAGAACCGGGAAAAAAGTCCAAAGGAATAATTTATTTAAAGATAATTAGATTTGGAAAATCTAGATTTGGGATTAAGCCTAAATGGGTAGATTGAGGAATTACATGTTGTATGATGCATTGTAGATCCATATGACTATTATTAGTTTTTGTTTATGCACTGGTATTCATGGCGGTGAACCCATTCCATGACATATGGCGTGGTCCCATGATATTCCTTATTTTAAAAATAAAGTTTAAATACTGTTTGAGTTCTCATACCGATCGCATGACTGACTCGAAGTTTATTGTTTTCACCTAAACTCTGGGTGCCTATATTTTTAGCACGGGCAGCTTGTAGTTTTGGTTTTGCATATTATTTAATTTAGCAGGATCCTGGTTTACAGCTTGAGCAATATTCCGAAAGCTTTATATCCGTGTATTTCTTTTAGTTGTGTAAGTTGATGTATTTTCCGTTGTGCATTGTATTTATACATTTTTATTTTCGCTACTATGTAATGTATCCTCTAATATTATCTTTCCGCTGTGTAGTATATTTATTCATACTCTAATATCTTGTACTCTGATGTGATTGTTGTAATATAATTGAAATGTTCTACTGTTTTTGTTCTGATGCGTCGTGTTCTCAAAGCAATCCGGGCTTTCCCGTAAAGGGAAGTTTTGGTCGTTTCAAGAAACTAGGGGAAACTGCGAATGCCATTCTTACTCGATTCAATGTTACCTTGTCTGAATTAAGGAATCCAGAACCACATATAATTCTCATGGCTTTGCTCGATGTTATAGAAAAAACAAGCGAATTCGGGAAATTGATAAAGATGAAGGAATCAAATACGCTTGACAAGTTATATAAGATCGCAGAGGAGTACATGAGAGTGGATGATAATCCCATACCGCTTCAGATCATTGTTGGCAACCAACTTCTTGAAGCTCCCAAACTTGCTGCTACTCAGTGTAATCAATAGAAAACTCAAAGGCAAAAGCACACAAATTACAGGAATGACAATAAGGCTAATAAGAAGTTCCATCTTCTTGATTCGTCTGAACTAACTCTTCTGAATGACACTCCTGAAAAGAATTACCTTGCCACAAAGGATGCAGAATATAACAACCCGTAAAATCTGAACCAATTTAAAATTTTTATTTTGGCTATTTTATGGAATTTTGAATAGTTAAAATAATTTATTTCAAATAATAACGATTAAAATTTTATTCAAATCGAAGTTAGAACGAATATATTTATCTTAATTATAAAAGGAGTTAGAAATAGCGCGACAGTTTGAAAATTTGAATTTGAACTTTGACCAAATGTACAGGATTCAAAATAAATTGAATTTTGGTGAAATCAAAATAATTTAAATCTGTTTAATAATATATTTCCAACGAATCGGAAAAAAAATTAAATTTCATAGCGGGAATAAAAAGTTATGACCAGTTAAATATTCAGAAAAGTCACTATGGAATTTAATATAATATATCGCCCGTATAAATAGCCATTTTGCAAACGACCTCTGTTTTCGATGAAACCACATTAGTTGGATCTAGAATGTCAAATTATTGTTACATTCCAATTTTCATAATTTTTGGAATTAACATGTGAGCATGGCAAAAGAAAATGTGTTTTTTCAATTTAAGTCAAATTGGATCGACCAGAAAACAGTCATTTTTCAAATGGTATCCGAATTCACTGAAATTATTTTTTTAGGACCGTATCGTCAAAACATAGCTAGATTTATTTTTCGGGAATTTTTGGAGTCAGTCTGTGGCCCCAGTAAATTAAAATGTACGATCAAAGTAAATAATAAAAGGTTGTATTATTAAATTTAAAAAAAAGTGGACTGAAACAATCGAATGGGCTGATGGGACCTAGTCCATTGTGTCTGAAATAGGGGTAACTTGCTAGTGACGATAGTCGCTGGGCCTCGTTTGTATTCCGGACCAATAAAAAAGTGATTTGTAAATTTAAAATTGTATTTAATAATATATATATTAAAATATTCATTCAAAACCCTAATCCTAAATAGTCGGCCACCACAAACAAAAGTTAATGGCCGACGTGCTCCCATATTTGCCTCGATTTTTCTCCTAATCAATTCTGTAAAATTTGAAAACTCCAAAAAGAAAATCGTAGAGGGGAGTGAGATTGACATAGTGAACGGTGGTGATCTGAATTTGTGCCACAGATTTCTCGAAAATCGCTCCTAACAGTGCTGCTTTCGCACCTGATTTCTAGCACGATTTGACGTACGAGTGGGCCTTGCTTGCGGCTATAGGTAGAGGGTGGAAGGGGCTTCAAGGTGGTGGTGGTTGATCGGAGACTAGAGCTAAGGAAGGTGTGCGGTTTGGAGGGAGAAGGACGCTGATCTTGGGTTCTTGAGTGAGTTGCCTGAACGAGGTAACGAAGAAGAAAGGAGGTACGACCTTTTTTTTCAAAGGGGGCAAATAATAGTTAATAATTATTTAATTATATTAAGAATTTAAGTTAATTGATTAATCTTTAAAAGGTCCTAACTTGTTCAAACAACAACCAAATCGGACGAATTCAGAAGCATTGAAATCATAACGATGAGATGTACATTTTAGAAGAGACCACAGAATTTTTGGAGCATTCTACAATTTTAAAAGAAATAAATAGCAAGGTGAGATTTCTGAATCCGAAAATAATTAAATAAAATTATATTAGGTTGCAGGCGGAGTTTAGAAACTCCTAACACCATCGTCCATAGACCATGGACGAATTGATTGGGTTGTGGTGTGAGATTGTTTGATTTTTTGTGATTGATTGTGGTTGAAACAAAATTGGTTGATATTGTGAAATTGGATTGTATAGGATAAAAAACATGTATTAGGAAATGTTTTCACCAAAAAATGGCTTAAACACCAAAGGTACTAGAATTGTACTTCACCGATACGGTAAGGAAATAAATGGAGCCATACTTAATAACAATTGACAGTAAAAATGTGAATAAGGAAAAATAGAGATGAGATTTAGAGTGGTTCAGCCTGGTGCCAGGCCCACATCCACTATGAAGATTACTTGCATTCTTAAAATGGAGATTACAAAATACATCAACTCTCTCTTTTCATACGTGTCTATATTCACTCAACATATTCTCATTTATGCATATCAATCCTGGGATTTTATGAGAAAATGGTAGAGTTTGAGGAGGAGTAGGATGGGTGAATGATTAAGAAGGAGGATGTCTTTAATTTTCTGGTTATAAGGTTGTCTTAAGAGCCTTGGCCAAATTGTTGATGAACCTTTGAATGGAGAAGATGATCCATCTGTTTAAGGGATGATTGAGGATAGAATATAGCAGTATTTCGTGGTTCCAAAAGGATTACCCCCTTTTATGTTGGCAGCTATGGCCTATTTATTGGTCAACCTCCTCGGAAAAGCGAGCTGAAGTTCGTATATGCAAGTGACGGATCGCTTCAGCCAACAATTACCAAAACACCACTGCTTGGTTGTTGCCAGTTATCTGCAGCTGTATCCAGCTATCATGTGCGAGCAACTTTATGGTAGACATTGTTTTGAGTAGTCGAGTGGGTGACTTTGGTCAATGCCCTTCGGGCGTGTTTATGTCTGGTGGTTGGTGAATAGTTTTCTGATTCTTTTAATTGTGAAACAAGATGGCGACTAATATCGTACTTATGGTCAAGCGACTTTATAAGAGCGGAGCATGGAACTGGAATCAATTCCTCTTCGTATCTTGCATGACCGACCGCCTTGGCCCAAGAATGTTCGACCTTCACCGTCTTTGTACCGTGCCATTTTTCTATATGGATGTGCAATATGGTTGCCCCTGCTTATGTTAGACGGGCGACTTGTCTTGTTTTGGCATTCGAACGGCTTCGTTCTGATGCGAACGACCAACCTTTGCTTCCGCGCCCGAGTCACAGCCTGCATATGGGTTTGGTTGTAGATATGGGCTCCTAAAATGTTGGAAGTGCTTGTTTTGCAGTTATAACCTGGTCTCGGTCTTTTGACGGATAAACATTTGCCCCTTGAAGCTTGTAGTTTTTTTTAACTATAACCTTCGAAATAGTGAGATACAACACCATTGGTGGATTTAATCCAATTTTCTATAAAATAGGCACTCTTATCAACAACCTATGTTTTCAAAATTTAAACACTTTTACAGTCGTCTACATACGGACACCTGACAGGCTTGCTGTTTTTCGGGTATGTTAAACCGGGTCACCGGGTTTTGACTGAGCTGTCCTATCATTTTAATTTTCTCTTTTTCTTAGGTTAAAAAAGGGCCTTCTAGTCCTCTTTAAATATCGCCTCTTCATTTTCCCTCTTCGTATATCCTTCTGATAAACACATTTTAATGGCGATTCCGCTGTAGAAGACTCCGTCATTGCCTCTCGAAACTTCGATTTTCTCTGCATGGTCGATTATTTCGCCTGATCTTTTTAGTTGAAGTTTTTCAACTTCATTTCCAGCTACAACACTCCTTCTTCAAAATTGAATCCATCTATTTGTCTGTAAATGAAATTTCTTCTTATGAATCCTGACTTTGAGTTAATCCGCTTGGTTTCGTAAAGAGGTTCCGTGTTGGTAAAAGAAAGACCAAATCGCTTGAACATTTACGGCTGTGGTGTTTGGAAAATGTCGATTTGAGTTAGTATGTGCTTGGATCTTATGTGAAATCATTTGGAAGTTCTGATTTATACAAAAAAAACCTTTGTTTTTTTAATTTCAACATTATGCCTGCAGGTTGCTTACTAAAATGCCTTTGAAACGGCATTTTCCAATCCCCTACACCTTTAGTAGATGTCTGATGAAATACTTATGCCATGTAAATATTTCTGCTCTTCTTCCTTTTACTGCTGCTAGTATTCTTTTAACATGTGCGACCAGTAACTCTTTGTAATTGATCAGACCAGAGCCTGTGTTTCTCGTACCTTTGAATTTTTGATTCTTCGTTCATATGATTATATTACCAGTAAATCCTATTACTGCGTTTGACTGATATTTTTATTCGAAAGGCATATCTTCCTAGAGTTTCTTCTTTTTAATTATCAGCAACTGAAGTTGCAGCTTATTTTCTGAGCATACTCGATTGTGTTGAAATGCAGGCCAAACACCAATTCAGTCGAAACCCCAGCAAAACCGTTATATCTGGGGAACAAAAGGGTTTGGGTCAAGCAATTGAAGTAGCCCCTACCGCTAGTTCTGAATTGAACGTTAGCCAGATTTATCCTCAACCTCACTTTCTGGAAGGGATGACTTCTGGTTGCCATAAATCAACACTCTCTTTTGATTTATACTTTCAAAATGTGTGCTCGCTTTGGGTTTTCAAAAGACGAAGCCAAATTTCCAAGGAAAGAAGATTCGGCCGATCGTCCAGCTCCTGGGTACGTGACAGTTAATTATCATATGTTGTCTAGTGGGGCAATACCTCCTTTTAACCCTTACTTAGAGTCTGTTTTGCGACATCTGGCCATTACCCCATATCAGTTGCATCCCAGTGGGTACCAAATATTGCTCAGGCCGTACATACTTTTCATGAAAATCCGGTAGCAAGAACCTACATTTGCAAACATTTGTTCTTTATATTCTTTTAAAAGGAGGGAAGAGGATGGTCCTTCTTTCATTTTTATGGAAGCCAGGCATGGCAGAATTATTACCGTCTCGACGGATGGTGCCAAGGGGTTTCCGGATCAATATTTCTACGTTCGATGCCCTTGTATGTTCTATGGGCGATGGAAGGAGGAAGGTAATTACACCATTGCCTTGGATTTTTTACTTCTCTTTCTTTCTCATTCGACTTCCTTTATGATTTTGCGGTGATCCCTTTTGTTGCGGGCCTTACTCTAGACCAAGCTCTCCTTAATTCTTTAGTGGATGTTGATAAAACTGGAAGAAGTATGCATGCATCTCTTTCAGAGGAAAACCTTTGCAAATACCGACTGATTTATCCTACCCAATCTCTTAAGAAAACTCTGGCCCATCCTCAACGTTCCATTGGCAAACCTCGTACTAAAAGGAAACACTTAACTCATGATGGTAGTAGCCATTCTTCACCTTAAATTACTGAAGGGAATGATAAGGGGGCAGACGAGAACATGGATGGCTCGGAGGCTGGTATTATTTCTGAAAAGATCATTGAAAACTATGCTCCTTTATTACTCAAGAAGGGGGTCTCGCAGGAACTGCCGAAGGCCCGAGTGATCTAGATACCATAAATTACTTTGATCAGGGTGACATTATGATTTCTGGTCCTGTGACATCCGATATGGAAAGAACTCGAGAGTCTAGTCAGCGTCCTGGGAAAGCTTCTGACTTAACAACTACCCTTGAAACCAGTTTGTTATTATCTCCCGCACATCATACTTTCTTTCTCATAACCATCATGATTTTTTACTTCTTGCTAAAATCTTGTTTTGTTCCTTAGGTACAAACATGGAACATTCACTATCAGACAGTTTCACCTATCAGGTTGGTTTTACCGATCCACAAAATCTTTTACAATCTCGCCTTTCTCGCCATTTGAAACGCTCCCAACCATCTTCAAATTCTCAAACCCAACACGTCCTTGACCTCCCAACGACCGATTCTCTAAGGAGGGGAGGGCCTAATTGTGAAAAGACATCAATGAAAGACAATAAGGGTGAATACCTCATAAAAAGGGAAGAAGGGAAAAAAGGTAGGATCGACCGAGGCAAGAATGAGATTCAGAAGTGTTCCTCATCACTTGAATCCCTTGAACGATCCATCATACCAACTTCTGCTCAAATTCAAATGATACGCGACTGTCCCCTTATAAGGTTCCACCCGGAAATTTGATACTTAAGGTTCGCTTCGTTGGCTGGGATATGCGAGGAATGTATTTTGACTTAGAATTACATCCAGATGACAAGCGGGATGCTGTTAATAGTCTAGACACCATAAAGAGTTGTATGATTGCTCAGTTTAACACCGCTAAGGATCATCTCGAAACACAGTTGAATTTAGCCATGAATAATGTTGACAAACGGTTAGAACACTGGGCCAAATTTGGTTATGAGTTTCAAAGGTTAAATGCTCAGCACCTTGACCATATTGATATCTTAGAAAATGATAAAGCTGGACTTGTTCACTTGGTCAAATCTCGAGAATCTGAATTTTCCTCTTTAAAGAGTGGGAACATTAAAGTGAGCAACATAGAGGCCAAAAATAACGAGCTTAGGAAAGAGTTGGAGGTTGTGCGAAAGCGACTTCGAGAAGCCCAGTCTTCTTAAGAACTTGCCAAGTGCCACCTAGTCTTAGAAAGACGGGCTCTGACTTCTTCTAAGTAAGAGAGGATGGTTCTCGAGGGCAAGATTTATTCTCAAAATGAGACCCTTAGAACTCTTGAAGAAAGCAAAATGAAGCTGCGTAAAGAACTTGACGAAGCCAGAATCAGGACTGACAATACTTTATTCCAATTTTATATTTGCAGTGTCATGAGTCGTGGAAGTCTAAGTTATTTGAATAAGGAGTTTCCACGGACTTTGGCCCCGGTCTGGGAACAGGTGTTTCTATATTCGAATAATGCTGATGATGAATACCTTCAAGAGCATCTCTTGGAAGGTGAAGATCGTAGGGCTTTGGCTGAGGGAAGGATGATTGGCGAACGAGCGAGCTCAATCTTCTAGGGGAAAAGATCCAGGTGTCATCATTACTTGTGACCCATCCAGTTCCATTGGGATTGAAGTTTCGAGTACTCATATTCCTTCTACGGGCCTTTCTGCCTTAGATGCTGCTGGAATTCACCCCGTTACAGAGCATTCAGTTCAAGAAAATGCTATTAAACAGTGCATGAGTAATGACAACACTTCTTTAAATGTGAAGGTCGACCTTGCATACCCAGTAACCCGAGGTAAAATTGATATTTATCAGTCTGCCCCGGATTTGGATTTCATTACTTCTTCACCTGGGTTTGCTATGTTTCATGCTTGTTATTCACTTGCATTAGGTGTGCTTTCGCCAACTCCCTTGCCTGCTTGTGGTATTTCTGTTCAAACCATCACTTTTGACTCTGTCTTAATATCCACCAGCACTAACCCTCGCGTCACACCTTCACCATTATTAATTGATGTGTCAGATCCGGAAGATGAGGATGGGATTTGGAATACCAAGTCTGTGTCTACTTTGGTACGCAAAAGGAAACCAATTTGCAAGAAGTCCAGAATCAATAACCTGTCCTTTTCCGATAGTTCTTTGTGTAAACAGATTAGTAAGAGATGAATGTCAAGCAGTCGATCCATCCTTTTCCTCTTTGTTAGCAACAACATTTATGACTTGTGTACTCTAATTTCAATCTGTTCCCTTTGTTTTTTACGCATTTAGATCAGTTGTATATGCGAGTGCAGACCCTCTCTTAATATTTTTACGTTCGAACACTCATGTTTGTATCGCTTGGTATTATAATAGTTTACCATTTTGCTTTTATGAGTGACAACACTTCATGTGGAATTATTTTCATCAGCCGCGCGAACTTATCATTCGTTTAATTTTCAGGGTAACGTTATAACGAGTTTGTTATATGTCTTGAATAGGCATTGCTGATTTTTACACAATGGCGATGTCCCCATGCCAAAGCTCTTTATAATTTCGTAGATTTTCTTAATTTCAGTCATGGTTTCAGTTGATCAGTTCATGACTTTTGAATTGATGTTCAACCACATCTCCTGCTAAATTGGTTGTACAAGTTTTTTTCCTTCCCAAGGACTAGGTTTTTTTTAGAGACACGCTAAGTCATTATGTGTTTTTTTTAGGGGAGCCCCTAGGGGAGGTCTTGGGTTTCAATGTTGTAATCCAATCTTGGCTTTGTTTGACTGGGTTAACAACAAAGAACAAAATTGGATACCCCCTTTCGACTAGGATTTCTTCTTTGTGCTGGTCCTTCAGCATGTTTTGCCGGTCTTTCCGGCACTACAACTGGTGTTTCCAGCCTAGGTGTTTTATCCATGGGACAATTTTAACATTACCCTTGTACCTTTCTTGAAGCCTGATGCCAACTCCTTCAATGGACGCTTACTGAGAGTTTGATGCCTTTTGTAGCATCAAAGTACAGCCTTTTCTTTGGGCGATGTGCTCATTTATTTTTCTTTACTTTGCAAGATACTCGCTTTTTAGATTGCTTTTCCTGGAAACACGCTTTTAAGAACCTTCCATTACGGTTTAGCTGTAGATGAGCGATTGCCTCTATATCATGCCTATATTTGAGAAATTGACTTTTAGTATGAACTCATAAGTATGTCATCTTAGGTAAGCACCTAATGTTTAACTTGCAAACATTCATTTAATATAACGTAGGTGAATCATTGTTTGTTGCTTACAAGAGTACATTAAGTAATATAATAGGGAAAAATAACTACTAGTTCTTGGGTAATAAAGCAACTTGAAGTAACGAGGTGGAACAAGATAACAGAGGTCGCTCGTTCAGAGCTCCAATTACTGATCCCAAGTAAGCGTTGGCCTCGGATTTATTTGGGTGATTTCCTCAAAGCTCGCTGCCCCTTCTTCGTAGAGAATTGGGATAACATCCACAGTCTTGCACATATTGTTGCAAATGATTCTCCCTGACCAACTCCTCAATTAATGAATTTAAATGCCTACGCTCATCAGTATCGTGTCCTAATTGGTTATGGAATTGACAAAACCTTCCTGATTTATGGTGACATCTTTGATTTTCATTCGCTCTGGAACAGGATACATTTCAGTACTCTTATTGGCCATGAAGATATTCCATATGGTGTCGTTGAGGGAGGTAAGTTCAGAACTCTTAAAAAAGCGTGACTTCTTTTTAGGCCGATTAGTTCTTCCTTCGTTGCTTCTTCTCGGCAATTCTCCTACCACTCCTTAGATATATTTTCGATTTTGACTCCTATCCATGGAATAAGCGCCTTTTTCCTTGCTAGATCTTCGCCTGGGAACATAATCATTATTTGGAAATGAGGTATCTAAGCCATCTTCCAGAAGAGACGCCCCTTCGATGGGTTCATTTACCTGTTGTGGGGTTATGTCATTGGAACGATCATGCACATGTATTCTAGCTTTTACATGGTCCATATTAACATGATGTGTAGTTATTTGAGTAGAGTTCTCTCGTTCAACAGAAAATTCTATCTTGTTCGCATGATCCGCTTGAGAGAATGGAAGGTCAGTGGCACTTAGCGCAGCTTTTACGGTAGTGGCCTGAATGACGAGCATCGACTCAATCTTCTTTATCACCGCGTCATTTGCAATAGCTATTTGACTCATTAGCCCTATCGTTTCTTCTTCCAATTCTCTCTTGGTTATGGCTGCTTCAACCTTTGATGGTTTCTCTGCTTCGGAATGGATGGTAGGCAATTTGACGACGTTGAAGATGCCATCAAATTCGTCAGCAACTTCTTTTGGCGTGTTCATGATTTCAAGCACAGTTTTTCTTAGAGAATCTCGTCAAACCTTAATGGGTAGAGATGCAAATACGGCCCCATGGTGGGTGCCAAATATTTTCACCAAAAAATGGCTTAAGCATCAAAGGTACTAGAACTGTACTTCACCGATACGGTAAGAAAATAAATGGAGCTGTAATTAATAACAATTGACAGTAAAAATGCGAATAAGGAAAAATAAAGACAAGATTTAGAGTGGTTCAGCCTTGTGCCAGGCATACATCCACTATGAAGAGTACTTGCATTCTTAAAATGGAGATTACAAAATACATCAACTCTCTCTTTTCATACATCTCTATATTCACTCAACATACTCTCATTTACACATATCAATCCTGGGGTTTTATGAGAAAATGGTAGAGTTTGAGGAGGAGAAGGACGGATGAATGATTGAGAAGGAGGATGTCTTTGATTTTCTGATTACATGGTTGTATTAAGCGCCTTGGACAAATTGGTGATGAAACTTTGAAAGAGAAGATGTTCCATCTGTTTAAGGGATGATTGAGGATAGAATTTAGCAGTTTTTCGTGGTTCCAAAAAGATTGACCACTTTTACGTTGGCAGCCATGGCCAATTTATAGGTCAGCCTCCTTAGAAAAGTGAGTTGAAGTTCGTATATGTAAGTAACGGATCGCTTCAGCCAACAATTACCAAAACACCTCTGCCTAGTTGTTTCAGCTGTCTATAGCTATATCCAGTTGTCATGTGCGAGCAACTTTACAGGAGTGATTGTTTTGAGTAGTCGAGTGGGTGATTTTAGTCAATGCCCTTCGGGCGCGGCTATGTCTGGTGATTGGTGAATAGTTATCGGATTCTTTTGATTGCAAAACGAGTGGGCGACTAAGATCGTACTTATGGTCGAGTGACTTTATAAGAGAGGAGCATGGAACTGGAATCAATTCTTCTTCGTATCTTGCATGACTGACGTCCTTGGCCCAAGAACGTTCGACCTTCATTGTCTTTGTACCATGCCATTTTTCTGTATGGCTGTGCTATATGGTTGCCCCTGCTTATGTTAGATGGACGACTTATCTTGTTTTGGCATTCGAGCAGCTTCGTTCTGATGCGGACGACCAACCTTTTCTTCTGTGCCCGAGTCAGGGCTTGCTTCTGGCTTTGGTTGAAGACATGGGCTCCAAAAATGTTGGAAGTGCTTGTTTTGCAGTTCTAACCTTGGCTTGTTCTTTTGACGGTTAAACACGAAAAATAAAACCCTTGTATCGCCGCGAGGCCTATGTTAGCGCGAGGAGACGTACTAGGGACGGTGTTGGTTTTTAATTACCCTGTCGTTATGCTGTCGAAATTTTCTGAAATATTTATGTGTTGTGAAATATTCATGTTATGACATAAAATTGTTTGAACAATAAAAATTAGATTTTTATTCAATATCTAAATTAAAAATGATCATTATTTTAATATTAAAATTGTTTAACAATAAAAATACAATTTTATTTTATTTATATGAAATAATCATTGTAAGTTAATACATTTTTATTTAAAGTTAAAAATGGTCATTGGTTGCAAGAGTCAAAATGTTTTACTTTGAAATTTACGTTTTTATTGTAAACGAAACATTAAAAATGACCATTGTTATAAAAAATTGTCTTTACATTGAAATTTACTGTAACGACCCGGAAAATCTGAACCAATTTAAAATTTTTAAATTGGCTAAAATGATAAAGCTTTTAAATATTTAAAATAAATATTTTAAATAATAAAGATGAAAACTGAGTTTGAATCGACAATTGAAAAGGAATATAATTAATTCTAATTATAAACAAGGCCTGAAATGGAGCGGCAGTTTCAAATTTTGAATTCAAACTTTAACTGACTGTACCGGGTGCAAAACAAAACAGATTTAAGTGAAACCAAAAATATTTAAATCTGTTAGTGTATACCTTTCTAACGAATCTGAAAAATCGAAGTTTCATAGTGGAAAGCAAAAGTTATGGCCAAATGAATTTTCAGAAAGGTTGCTATGGAATTTATATAGCCCGTGAAATTGGCCATTTTGCACACTACCTCGGAATTCGACGAAACCACTTTTGCCGGATCCGGGATAATAAGTTATTGCTAGGTTTCAAATTTCATAATTTTTGAAGCTAGTATGTGAGCGTGGCAAAGGAAAATGTGTTTTGGTCAATTATAGTTAAATTGGATCGACTAGAAATGGGCCATTTTGAAAACGGTCTCAGAATTCGACGAAACTAGTTTTGTTGGGACCGTATCGTCAAAACATAGCTAGATTTATTTTTCTGGAATTTTTCGGATCAGTTTGTGGCCCTGGCAAATTGAAATGTACGTTCAAAACAAATATTGAATGTTTTATATTTTAATTTGAAGGAAAACAGACTGAAACAGTCGAATGGGCCTTCGAAACATATCCCATTGTGTACGGAATGGGGGTAAAACGCTGGGGACGACATTCTTTGGGTCTGGATTGGAGGTCTTGTCAGAAAACCCTTTTTATAACACCCCCCGACCAATCAAATTATTTCTTCATAATTTAAATAAAATCAAAAAATCAAAAAAAAAAAAAAACCCGTAGCCCATCGCGATCGACGACTGCTGGCCCTCCTCCCTTCCATTTTCTGGCGAATCCGTTCACCTTTAGCCCCTACTCCAGTTAAGGTTTTTGTAGTACTCTTCAAGGCCTTAAAATCCATACCGATCTCGCCACCTCTCGTTCGCCGTACACCGAGATCCGTCGCTCCAAAGATCGCCACTTTCAGTCGCCGCCGCGCCTTGATCTCTCCACCAACGGAGCACCACCACCAGGCGTTTAAAGCCTGTTCCAAGCTCGACGAGGTGGCGTAACCTGATCGGGACGAAGCTTCACGGATTGGACGAGATTTGGAAACCTAGTTTTGAACGACGAAGGAGATATATGGCTGTGTATTATTTAAATTGATTTAAACAATTTTAAGTTATGTAAACTTTGAAAAATCATATCTTTTTCATGTGTGATCGAAATTCAGTGAAACGAGAGACAGTGGACTCGTGTGGACGTTTTCTACATTCTAGAAGAGACCGCATATTTTTCTGAACCTTCTGCAATTTTTGGTGGAGTGGAACCCAAAGTGAGATTTCTAATTTATAAACGATATGGAAAACGACGATGTATAAATTATATAGTCGATGTATGAGTTATATAAGCGTTGTACACCTCTTGTATAAGCGTTGTATAAGTTGTACGTTCGATGTACAAGTTATATATGCGTTGTAAAAATTTTATATATGTTGAAATAGAAGTGGAATGCTATATATAAATATATATATACGCCCCTCGTCCACAAACCATGGACGATATTTATTGGTTGTGATTGGTGTGAAAATTGATTGATAGTGAATGGTTGATTGGAATTGTTTGTGGTTGAAATTGATTGATTGTGGTTGAAAAATACCCGTTTGTGGTTGAGAAATATTTGGTTGAAACCACATAGGATTAGTTTGTGGAAATGAAAAAAAATATACATGCCGCCTGCGTGCGAACTAGATGCATGATTCCCCATTGTCAAATGCTGCGAGGCTTTAAGGTAGAGCGAGGAGCCGTACTAGGGACGGTCCCAGTTTTAACTACCCTGCCGTTATGCTGCCGAAATTTTGAATAATATTCATGTGTTAGAATTATTTCCATTTGTTGAAACTATATTTATTCGTTGTATAGAAAACCTTCATGTGTTGAATTGAAATTCATTCGTTGAATAGAATTCATGTGTTGAATGGTATTCGTGTTTTAAATATAAAAATCACCTTTTTATCTATTTATATAAACTATAGAAAACCTTCATGTGTTGAATCGAAATTCATTCGTTGAATTGAAATTCATGTGTTGAATGGTTTTCATATTTTGAAAGAAATTTTTGTATAATAAAAATCCAATTTTTATCATGGATATGAACAATATAAAATAATCTTGTTTTGAAATAAATTGTTTTATAATAAAAATCCTATTTTTTATCACCTATATTAACTATATAAAATAGTCATGTTTTGAAATAAACTGTTTTACATTAAAAGTCACATTTTTATTATATACATGAATTGTTAAATATAGTGAAGTGTTGAAATAGAAGACAGTTAGATAAAAATATAATTTTTATCAAAAGTATGAAAATCATATAGTTTTGAAATCAAAGAATCGATATATATATATATATATATATATATATATATATAGAATTGAAATATATCGAATAACGAAGCTGTAGTTCGTATTTTGAAACCGTGATTTCAAACAATTAGTGCGGGAGATCCGACCATCGGATTTTCCCGAAACCGCAACTGTTGGGTTCGCTTTGGAAATATCTTTCCAATGGTTGGATTGTCTGGAATGTTTAATTCAAATCTGAAGATAAACAGTGCCAGAATCGATTATATTTATATTTATATACATATAAATATAATTACATTTAATCGAATAACGACGCTGTAGTTCGTATTTTGAAATCGAAACTTCAAACGATTATACCGGGAGTTCCGACCGACATATTTTCCCAAAACTGGAACCGTTGGATTCGTTTTGAAAAGATCTTTCTAATGATGTAAATTTTGTGAAGATCCAACGGTTAGATTTTCAGATATGTGTAAATCAAATTTGAAGAAAAACAGTGCCAGAATCGATTATATTTATATATATAAAAAAATATAATTATATTTAATCGAATAACGACGCTGCAGTTCGTATTTTGAAATCGAAACTTCAAACGATTATACCAAGAAATCCGACCTTCGGATTTTCCCGAAACTGGAACCTTTGGATTCATTTTGAAAAGATCTTTCTAATGATGTAAATTTTGTGAAGATCCAATGGTTAGATTTTTAGATATGTGTAAATCAAATCTGAAGAAAAACAGCGCCACGACCGCGTTATGGCCCGAAGCGTCATTTTGAATAAATTGGCTATTTTAAAATAAATAAAAATAGCGATAAATCATTATAAAATATTATAAAAAATATGGATGTGAAATTTTGAAATTAACTGAAGGTTAACTAAGTCTAATTGTTTCCTGGATTTTGATCTGATGTTGGCTTCGGCCTTCGGGGTTAATATTTGGGAAATCATTCTCTTACTGATTCACGGTTAGTGACTAATGAATTGAAATGATGCGTAGTAGTGTTTTTATAGCACTTGTTTATTATATACGCAAGTTGCTCAGAAAGACCGGGTTTATCCCATTTTGAATATCTGAATCGACGATAAGAAATCGAAGATGAAGACGGTGGTCGAAGATCGGAGAACTTCACCTCGTTTGGATGGTAACCGAGGTCCTGATTGGGAGGCATCCCGAAATTTGGATAATGAGTGGTGATCGTCCAGACGTATGTGGTGATCGATGGGTTTGCGACGTATATAGTGCCTCCGGTTTCGTTCAGACCCAGAACGGACTTGCAAATAGACAGTGTGTCTGACATTGGAATTTATTCTGTGTGATTGATCGCCATCAGTTTTACGGTGTGAATTTCCTGTGTGGCATGCTAAGATGCAGTGATCAGGGCTTCTGTTGAAAAGCAAAGTCTTGTGGTGATGATCAAAGCACCGCCTATGTGGCGTAGCTTTGTGTATAACGTGAAATCGCGAGCCTCACACCCCGGTGTGAACCAGAAACGGGAGAGGAAATCTGGGAGGGCATGCGTATCTTTCTAGCTAGAAGTGGCGTCAGTGGTTTTACACACCCTGACGAGTTTGACTTATGTGGTTGTTACAGTTGCGAGGCGCCTCGGTTAGTTCAGACGATCCGGGTCCGATGGAGTCATTCGTTGGCTCATTGACGCCCCATAGGGCGGAGAAACACATTGTTCAGGCATTATAATCCACTTCGTGTGGACCGGCGCTGACGTTCCAAGGTACAGTTGCGGCTGTGCATGGGACACGGGGTAGAGCGTCTCGAAGTCCGTAAGGACTATCTTTTGCCTTGGTTCATGACGGAAATCCAATTTCCAAATACGTGACTGTGCGGTTTTGATTGTATATATATATGGCGACATGATATATTGTACCCATGCTATCTATGATTGATAGTTATGATTTGAAATTGTTTTTGAAACATATAAACACTAGTAATAATATCAAATGCTTTTTCTTTATTCGTATCAAGCATATTTTGGCCATTATAAGGTAAAACTCTATCCTACGGTTTGCGTTGCATTGTGTGATGGGAACTGAGTCTTATAACGGATTCATTTTTATAAAAATCATTGCGATGTTTCAAAGAATTATTTGTTTTAAAGCACTGGCAATCCAACTGAGTAAACCCGTTCCACAAAAGTGGTGTGGTCATGTGATTAGCCATATTTTGAATGTGTTGAGTAGATTTCTCATACCAGTCCCATGACTGACTTGTAGTTTGTTTCACTTTCATACTCGGGTGCCTCTTTTTCTACACGGGCAGCCTTGTATTCAGGTTTAGCAGGCTTTATCCGGATAGCTGGAGCTGAAGATGGATTATATTATTTATCTCTTTTTATGTTGTTCAGCTCCTATTGTACATATTATGTTTATTTCCGCTGTAGACATTTATGTATAGCCAAACTGTATTTGTACTAAGTATGATCATGTATACTATGTAACTCTGATGATTACGTTTATCCAATATATTCTATTGTGCATTATCTGGTGTATTTATTTATTTCTGTTCTGCTGTTATCTGTTTGTGTGTTGTATTCCAAGGATTACCTTTGCCACCGTCAGTACGGGGTTTGGGGTCGTCTCATTTGGTATCAGAGCTTTGGTTAAGCTTAGCCCTGGAATATAACATATTAACGAACTCGTCAAAAATAGAACCAGTAGTGTTCTAGGACGGGTAACTCATTACAGATAGGATCAGTAATATCTTAGTATGAGTAAAGCAGGATGAAATTGCACCTCGATAGACACATTTACACTTGAATTATGTGTTTCCATATTTTAAATTATCTTTTCTGTGACCTGACACTTGATCTGCTATTTGCAAAAGTACTACAAAATGAGTGTCAGAAATAGAAGAAATGCAGATCCCGATCTAGAGGCTCTATTAAAGAGATATTGAAATCTGAACGGAGCACAGTTCTCGGGCAATGAATCTATAAATCAGACTCAAGCTTGGTTGAGTTCTATCGAAAGAATTTTTGAGCGTATCCAGTTGAGAGATGATCAGAAAAGATTAGTAGCATCTTGGGTGCTTAAAGAAGAAGCTTTAATCTGGTGGGAAACAATCATCAAGAATAATCCATAAGGTGATATCACCTGGGATAGATTCAAAGAGATTTTCCTAGCAAGATTTACTCCTCCTGAAGTGACGGAGTGATTATATGATGAATTATCTTCTCTGATACAAGGAGATATGACCATTCCCGAATATCATAAGAAATTCAACGAACTTTCTCACTTTGCTTCTCATCTGATTCAAGATCCAAAGAGGAAAAATCTGAGATTCATTCATGGCCTGCAAAGAAAATACCAGAATAGTGTAATGAAGAATGTGAAGCTTCCTTTTTCAGAAATGATTTATATGGCTTATCAATATGAAGATCTCTATAAGAAAGGTATGTTCCAGGACGACGAGGAAGTCAGTTCTAGCAACAAAGTGGAGTCTATGATTGATATTCCTGAGGTTAGCAAGAAGCCCAAAGCAAATCGGAAAAGGGTTGAATCTGAGAAAGGACAAGTAACGACTGCCATATGCAGTAACTGTAAGAAGCCAGGGCATTTGGCGATAAACTGTGGACCCTTGAAGAAGCGATTAAAAGGTGGGCTTCAATCCAAGAAGGGATTTCAAGAGAATAGAAAGTGCAATCAATGCCATCGGTTGGGTCATGTAAAGCAAGATTGCCGACTGTTAAAAACGACCAAAGAAGCTCAGGTAAATGAAGTAGCAGAAACTTCGGAGCCCTCAGCTAGTCAAGAAAGGGCTGATGTTTTGGCTGGCACGCTTAATGTCAAAAATATTCCAGTTAAAGTATTGTTTGATACAGGCGCGTCGCGAAGCTTTATTGCAAAGAATGCAGTTAAGAAACTGAATTTGAATTTGAAGAAGCTCGAAGAACCAATGACTGTCCAAAATCCGGTCGGGGGTTCCATCGATCTCAGTTGGATTTGTGCAGTACCTGTCTCTTTTTCTTGCTATAAATTCCCTACTATCTCTATCGTCATGAATTTTACTGAATTCGATCTTATTCTGGGATTGGATTGGCAAACCAAATATGAAGCTGAGGTCAGATGCGCCGAGAGAGTTGTTAGGGCAAAGATTAAATCAGGGAATTATATAACCGTTCCGTGTGAAGGTCAGAAATCTAATAGAAAAGACTTCTGGGAAGCTCTCGATGTTTCTCCAGCCCAAATAGAAAATATCCCTGAAGTCACAGAGAATATTCCCGACCTCGTAAAAGATATTCATGTGGTCAAGAATTATGCAGATGTGTTCGAAGAAGTTGTTCGCTTACCTCCGCAGAGATAAATCGATTTCAAGATCGCTTTGATTCCGAATGCAAGGCCGGTAGTTCACGCTATTCGGAGAATGTCCTTGAAGGAGATTGAAGAACTTGACAATCAAACACGACAGCTAGTATGGAAGGGTCTGATCAGGCCTAGTTTCTCTGATTGGGGAGCAACAGTGGTGTTTGTCACAAAATCTGACGGTACTCTACGTCTATGTGTGGATTATCGTGATTTGAACAAGCAGACCTAAAGAACAAATATCCATTGCCACGGATTGATGATTTGTTGGATCGATTAAATGGCGCACAAGTATTTTCAAGGATGGACCTAGCTACAGGCTTCCATCAGCTTCGAATTGCCGAAGAGTGTGTTCCAATGACAGCATTCAAAGGTCCCGACTTATTCTATGAGTGGTTAGTTATGTCGTTCGGCTTATGTAACGCTCCAGCATACTTCGTCGATTTGATGAATAGAGTGTTCAGAGGAGTTTTGAATAAATTTGTTCTGGTTTTTATTGACAATATTCTAATCTTCTCTAAATCAAAGGCCGAATATGAAAAACATTTGGAACAGGTTCTGGAAATCCTCAGAAGGAATGTATTAAAATCCAAACTATCCAAATGTATATTCTAGCAAGATGAAGTAAAATTTCTGGGCCACGTCATATCGAAAGTAGGAATTGTTGTGGATCCAAGTAAAATCACAGCTATTCAAAATTGGAAACAGCCCAGTACTCCAACAGAGGTTCGCAGTTTTCTTGGATTGGTTAGTTATTACCGGAAGTTCGTTAAAAACTTTTCGAAGATATCTGGTCACTTAATGAAGCTTACAAAGAAGCACTCTAAATTCAAATGGACTCCTGAAAGTGAAGAGGCTTTTGAAGAGCTAAAGTTAAGATTATCAACTACTCCAGTGTTAACCATTATCGACGGCAATCAGGATTTAAAAGTCTAGATAGATGCTTCTAGAGAAGGCCTTGGCGCAGTGTTAATGCAAAGAGGTCAAGTGATTGCTTATGCTAGCCGTCAGCTGAAGCCGCTTGAGAAAAACTACGTAACTCATGATCTTGAGTTATAGGCTATAGTATTCGCCTTGAAAATCTGGAGACACTATCTTTTGGGTGAGATATTTGAACTGTTTATAGATCACCAGTCGTTAAAGCATCTGTTCACCCAGAAAGACTTGAATCTAAGGCAGCAACGTTGGCTAGAGTTTCTTGCAGCATATGACTTTGAGATTATATATACTCCAGGGAAAGCCAATGTCGTGGCCGATGCGTTAAGCCGAAAGAATGAAATGATCGCCAGTTTTATAATCACGACTTCATTGATAGATAAAATATCTACTCTTCAGAAGGATGATCACTTCATTCAGAAGATCAGAGAGATAATTCAACAAGGCGAACCCTCGAGTTTTCAAGTTGATAATGATGGGATTCTAAGGCTCAAAGGTCGAATCTGTGTCCCTAACATTCCTGAGCTCCGAAAGGAAGTACTGGATGAATGCCACAAGTCAAAACTTAGTATCCATCCGGGAGTAAGAAAAATGTATAATGACATCAAACGCACTTTCTGGTGGAAGTCGATGAAGAGGGACATTTCTTTATATGTTAGCCGATGCCCTACTTGCCAGCTAGTCAAAAGCGACCAACAGAAACTGGCTGGATTGTTACAACCGCTAGACGTTCCAGGCTGGAAGTGGGAACATATTTCCATGGACTTCATAGATGGTTTGCCCACAACCAGAAAAGGAAATGACAGTATTTGGGTGATTGTAGATCGCTTCACGAAGACCGCCCATTTCGTACCTGTTAGATCAAACAGAACTGCTCAGAGTCTGGCACAGATATACTTCAAGGAAATAGTTAGACTACATGGAGTGCCGCTCAGTATAGTCAGTGATAGAGATACAATATTTACTAGTAAATTATGGGAGGCATTTCAAGTAGAGCTGGGAACAAAGCTGAGCCTAAGCACCGCCTATCATCCTCAGACAGATGGTCAAACTGAAAGGGTGAATCGTATACTAGAAGATCTATTGCGGGCTTGTGTTCTAGATTTCGGTGGATCATGGGAAGACCATCTGCATTTAGTTGAATTCTCATATAATAACAGCTACTAGGCGAGCCTGACAATGTCGCCATTCGAAGCATTATATGGTAGACCGTGCCGATCTCCTGCTTGTTGGGTCGAACCTGGTAATAGACTTGTGTTGGGGCCAGATATGATTCGAGAAGCTGCCGACAAAGTCGATTTTATTAAGAAACGTTTACTCGCCGCTCAAAGCCGACAAAAGAGCTATGCCGATAGGAGAAGAAAAGATATATCATTTGCAGTTGGCGATTATGTATATTTGAAAGTATCGCTGATGAGAGGAGTTATCCGGTTCGGTAAAACTGGGAAGTTGGCGCGCAAATTCATTGATCCATTTCCTATTCTGGAACGGATCGGAATTCTCGCATATAGAGTTAAATTGCCTGATTGGTTGCCTGGAGTGCATGATGTATTTCACATATCTCAACTTTGAAAGCATGTTCATGATCCAGACTTGATCGTGGAAGAAGCAGCACAACAGGATATTGAAATTACCCCAGAATTAGCTGTGAGAAGAGAGCCGCTAAAAATCATTGGCAAAGAAACCAAAGAGCTGAGAAACAAGAAGGTTCACTTAGTCAAAGTGCAATGGAGTGGAGATCCGCGAGATTGTACTTGGGAAACCGAGGAGAGCATTCAGAAAGACTATCCCAGATGCCGAGTGGATATCTCTGATTGACTCCGGTGCAAGGTACATTTACCATACTTTGCATTACCGATTAGTTCTCTACTCTGTTGTTATTTTCTTTCCATGGATGTGCACTTTTAATTCTATAGCCTGAATGATTTTTTAAAGAAATATAGAAATTGATTAGTATATTTTTGGAAAAAAAAACAAATTACTTGTTGTCTGCATTGTGTGATAGTAGATTTGATTAATTAAATTATTAAAACGATAGTTAATTTAATCAATAATGGAATAATGGTAGAATTTATTCATTTAAATCACACATTGAACTGATTAGAAAATAGACAGAAATATATACTTGTGCATTATATATGTTTGAACAGGTAATCGGATAGCTGCTGAGTAAATATTTTATTTGTGTGCCCGACAAATAGGTAAACCTTAATGAGTTGGATGCGAAATATTATTACATCAACTCCTGTGTATGCCATTGGATGTGGAGTGCTGGTTGTTCTGTATGAAATAATAAACATCGCCATAGGATAGTAACAATTAATTTTGATCTGCACTACGTGGCATACTTCTGAAGATAGGCATACTTCATCATATACCACATAAGAATTTGGAGCTTGTGTGACGAGGTGGAAGATTTACCATACGAGAGAGAGGCTTGTATGGCGATGACTATATTTTATAGGTTGAACTGATGACTGATATGACCATATAAAATTGTAACGATAAAATTGCCAGATTAATAAAAACCCCACACGGGTCTGGAGTTGACAATAATCACGTCTCTCTAGTTATTAGATATGGCACATGGACTATTTATTTCCCACACGGGACGAGGTGACGAGGATTTATCCTCTGGAGCAATTAAAATACACACTCCCTCAGGCTTTGACAGGGTGACGAGAATTTCTTCTCTGGAGTAATTATCTATACACGCTCCCCTGTAAACACCATAATATATCACTATAAATATGTGTATGCTTATTAGGATTTATTGGGTATCTAATACGGCCCAATAAATTTCAAAACCTCTCCCCGTACAAAGGAGGTTATGGAGAATTTTTTCGAAAATTCCGGGTGTTAGCCAAATTTTTGAAGAATTTGAAAATTCTCAGAAACTGGAAAGTTGGAGAATGAAAGCCAGATTGAACGTAGAGTTGATTAATCAAACCACTTTCGACTTTGTTCCTTTTCGGGGACGAAAAGTTTTAAGTGGGGGAGACTGTAACGACTCGGAAAATCCGAACCAATTTAAAAATTTTTAATTGGCTAAAATAATGGATTTTTAATATTTAAAATAAATATTTTAAATAATAAAGATGAAAACTGAGTTTGAATCGACAATTGAAAAGGAATATAATTAATTCTAATTATAAACAAGGCCTGAAATGGCGCGGCAGTTTCAAATTTTGAATTCAAACTTTGACTGACTTTACCGGGTGCAAAACAAAACAGATTTAAGTGAAACCAAAAATATTTAAATCTGTTAGTGAATACCTTTCTAACGAATCTGAAAAATCGAAGTTTCATAGCGGAAAGCAAAAGTTATGGCCAAATGAATTTTCAGAAAGGTTGCTATGGAATTTATATAGCCCGTGAAATTAGCCATTTTGCACACTACCTCGGAATTCGACGAAACCACTTTTGCTGGATCCGGGATAATAAGTTATTGCTAGGTTTCAAATTTCATAATTTTTGAAGCTAGTATGTGAGCGTGGCAAAGGAAAATGTGTTTTGGTCAATTATAGTTAAATTGGATCAACCAGAAATGGGTTATTTTGAAAACGGTCTCAGAATTCGACGAAACTAGTTTTATTGGGACCGTATCGTCAAAACATAGCTAGATTTATTTTTCTGGAATTTTTCGGATCAGTTTGTGGCCCCGGCAAATTGAAATGTACGTTCAAAACAAATATTGAATGTTTTATATTTTAATTTGAAGGAAAACAGACTGAAACATTCGAATGGGCCTTCGAAACATATCTCATTGTGTTCAGAATGGGGGTAAAATGCTAGGGACGATAGTCATTGGTTTTGGATTGGAGGTCGTGTCAGAAAACCCTTTTTAAAACCCCCCCGGCCAATCAAATTATTTCTTCATAATTTAATAAAATAAAAAAAATCAAAAAAACCCGTAGCCCATCACGATTGATGACGGCTGGCCCTCCTCCCTTCCCTTCCATTTTCTGGCGAATCCGTTCGCCTTTAGCCCCAACTTCAGTTAAGGTTTTTGTAGTACTCCTCAAGGCCTTCAAATCCGTATCGATCTCGCCACCTCTCGTTCGCCGTGCACCGTGATCCGCCGCTCCAAAGATCGCCACTTTCAGTCGCCTCTGCGCCTTGATCTCTCCACCGAATGAAGCGCCACCACCAAGCGTTTGAAGCCTGTTTCAAGCTCGACGCGGTGGCGTAACCTGATCGGGATGAAGCTTCACGGATTGGTCGAGATTTGGAAACCTAGTTTTGAACGACGAAGGAGGTATACGGCTGTGTATTATTTAAATTGATTTAAACACTTTTAAGTGTTGCAAACTGTTAGATCAAAATTTGGCTCTAACACCCAAATTGTTCTGATTTGTAGAGAATTATAACTGAAAAATGAGAAAAAAGCAGAGAACACAAAGATTTATAGTGGTTCGGCGTTAACGAGCATACGTCCAATTTATATGCTATTGATTATACTTTGAATGCTAGCACAACCAATGATTTCCCTCAAACTCACTCTTACAATTATGATTTCTCTCAGTAATCTCGAAGTAAAACTGATAAGAAATAGTGGTGCGACAGTAATGGTGGAATCAATACTCAATACTGCCAAAAGATCTTGAAAAATGCCAATCTCTGGGCCATTTATAGCTGATTCTGTCAGGCAGATCGCGGTCACACATGGCGCAAATCCCGAGAATATCGGATCGGATTGAAGCTTGATGAAGAATTGGTCAATATGACAGTTGTGGACAGGTGTCACTGGATCCATGCATCTCGGACCGCTGAAGACTAGCTCGTGGTAACCGTTGCGTCTTTTGGGCTCAGACTGGATCGGGTCGCGACGAGGTGGACGGATCGGTTCGCACCATCTTGTGGCGATCCGATGGAGTCGCGATGAGGTAGGCGGATCGGCTCGCACCAGCTCGTGGCGATCCGATGGGAGTGTGGCGATCCGAAGGCTGGCGAATGACCGCGATCGAGTTTTCTCTGGATTAAAGGCACGAAGCCTTATACTTTTTTCTCATGCGTGAACCTTGGTGGCGTGGCCAAAAAGCTATCCAACATTTTGCCCCCTCGAAGTATGTTTTATCGAGGATGGAACATGCTTCGAAATTGCAGAGATATCTTTTCACCGAACGGTGTGAATCAATGGTCGCATCTGTCTGAAATGCCGTGTTACTCAGGAAAGTTGCGTTCTTTAACCGCTATAAATATCGGTATAGCCCGTCCATCGTTTCATCGTTCATTGGGTAGTTATCATTTCTGGAATCTTTGAAGACTTCATTCTCCAATTTGCCAGGTAAACTTCTATATATATATTTTTTATTTATTTTTTATTTTTTTGCAAATTCCTTTGAGCCTTCGTTTCTGTTTGTGATTCATCGGCTCGGATCGCATATTCGTGTCATGATCCGAGGGGTGAAATGTTCATCTCGAGTTTTTTGGTGAGCATTCGGATTTGTTCATGGAGCGCAACAGGCTTCTCTTCGGAACGTGGTGGGCTTTGGTTAGCGGAGCGGGCTACATCACGAATCGCGATGGGCTTCGATCCACGACCCATCTATTTTCACGGGTCGAGTAAAACAAAAAAGGGAAGATTAACGGTCGCCTCCCGGTCTATATAAACCGAACCCTCTCCCTTTACTTTTTCCTTTTCTTCTTCGTTCCTTGTTGCGCCGCCAGACCTCTAAAAGAAATCCCTAATTTACTTTTCAATCTCCAAAAATCCACTCGCCTTCCCGATCTTTAAGAAAGGTAATTATGTTAAAAGCTTTCGCTCTCGTGATTTCTGACTTTTTGACTGATTTGAGGAAGGAATGGGCGGAATTCGGTGGTTTTTGAGGTGTTGGAGGCTAAGGAGACGCCATGAATCTCGTCGTTCGAGCTCGGAAGTGAGGGAGGGAAGAGGAAGAAGAAGAAAGGAGCAGGTCGAATCAGATCGTGGGTGAGGCGAGACGATGGGATTTGATTGGCAGTCGGATCGGGGCATCGGTTCGTGGTAATGCAAGGGTCAGAGAGGAAGTTATGGTGTAGAGTCTGGCATCGGATCGGATCGTGCTCAAAGCAAGGGTGCGGATCGTGGCGATGTAACGAGGATATGGATCGCGCTGAGCTCATAGCGACCCGATCCGGAACACTCTCATGGGCTAGCGCCCCCGCTACGGATCCATACTCGCTTCACGATCCAGATTCATGCCGCGATCCAAATGCCACCACACACGATCCGGAGATGTATCACGATCCAGACGGCGAACGACCCAACAAACTTGGAAAATAAGCAATCTAACTTAACCCCTGTACATCAATGGACAGTTAGGCCAGAACCTTAGAAACGGACTTCCCGGACTGGACAGAAGCATAACTTGACCGCATATGACGACTAATACTTCGATGATCTTGATAACCTTTATTCTTTTTCTTTAAGACATGCACAGGCACACACTTGCACTCACATACACAGGGGGGACGAGTAATTATATTCTTATTTCTCATGTTTACTCGCCTAAACAGTAATGTCGGATAATCGTTCCCCTTCAAGATCTGACACAGAGACGGATCCCGAGGTGTATGAGCATCACAACCCTGAGGTTCTTCCAACTAATCCAGAGGGTACGGATTCTGGATCCGAATATGAGGCAGAAACTGAATCGAATCCGTCCGATAGTACCTCGCTTGATGAGGAGTCCGAGGTAGACGGCCGAGCTCCCGACGAAATTCCTGGTGCAATAGAAATAGAGAAATTCACAGACTCTTTAGCTTCCAAACTTGATGACATAAAGCTTAAGAGAATTCGCTTAAGACACAGGATCCCTTGGGATGATGTGAGGACACCGGGCAGCGAAGATAGGCCTCATTTGGCTCCGAAGGGATATATGACAGGTAGCCGACTCATGTGCTGGGTAGGCGCTATTCCTCCGTTTCCTCCAATTGTCATTGAGACCCTAAAACGATTGGGTATTGCTCCAATGCAGCTTCATCCTAATGCCTACGCAGCTCTATACACTCTATATATCGCATACACGGAAATCCTGCATACCGAGCTCACGTTTAAAGATTTGAAATTCTTTTACATTTTCAAGCATCGCTCCTCAGCAAACCCAAATTTCTCTTTCTTTGAATCGGTAGCAAATAGGAAGGTTTTGTCTGACGGATACAGCAACATAGGGGATCCCAAGGCCGATTGGTTCTATATAAAGAGACAGGATGGGTGTTTAAGAAGATGTCTTAAATCAAGTAAACTTTAAACTTTTGATTGAATAACTTGTTTAAGAAATTGAAGCATTAACACGCTTCTTTTCTCTAAGCAGATCACGCCTTTCCCAAAACGGAAGACTCGGTATTCAATAATCGACTGTCCCTTCTTCTGCAAAGCAAATCCGATTTCCTAAAGATCAAGAAATGCATTATTGATGAGAACCTTCACAAGCACCGCCATCTGGATATAAAGTTTGGACTTGGTGCAGGCGGCAAACCCTACAAATACGTGCCCCCGACCGAGGGAGAAGGAACGTCACGGGCAACAGAAACAATTAAA
This sequence comes from Allium sativum, assembly GCA_030737875.1. Lineage (NCBI taxonomy): Eukaryota > Viridiplantae > Streptophyta > Magnoliopsida > Asparagales > Amaryllidaceae > Allium > Allium sativum. The sequence goes on from CM060921.1 coordinate 748,935,551, forward strand.
TTTCGTAAGAGTCCTTCACCGATAATCATCCAAGACGAGGAATATCTAAACATATATAGAGGAGAGGAGGCCCGTGCTGATAAGTCTAAGGAAATCCCAGTTTCTCCGAGGGCTTTCCCCTCAAGGGCCCCTCAACCGGTTGAACCTGCTGCTCCCGACGATTTAACAGAAGAGCAGCTATTTAAAGAGCTGAGCAAAATTCCTTTGCCCGATGATGTATATACACAGGGAGACTTCGAAGGGGAGCCATTTTTCCCAGTTTCTTAGGAAACAACTGTTCCAGTTGGAGAACGAGAAACTACTCAGATGAGACTGACTTCGGGCCCTGGTTTGTTAGGGGGAATTATATGGGATGCACAAATCACATGCACTGCCTGCCCCCACACTTTTATATCAATAGTATTCAAGGTTTTAATATGTTCTTGTTTCTTTTGCAGGAAAGATGTCTCGCAGATGATCTTATTCCTATCACTCTATCCGTGAAGGCACACCTAGCCTTCATCCAAATCCTGAACGTGCTCGCGGCCTTTCTCACAAGCCTACTTCTCCACAATCCAGGTCTCCATCAAAACCAACCTCTGGTAAGCCTCCCAGTTATTCGGTGCCGCCTACAGGGGGAAAAAAACTTCCCAAAGACTTAACCCCTCCGAAGAGTGCACCCTCTCACAGCAGATCATCAAAAAGACACCACGAGCCCAAGGATAAAAGCAAGGATCCAATCAAGGATTCGGAGAAGGAGAAAATTGACATTGTCCCTTCTAGCCAACAAGGTTTGATTGCCCCGGGTCACGAGATTATATCCGTGGTCCTGAGACTCAGGCTAAGCTGGAAAAGTTACGAGAACAATTCCCCGATATCTTCTTCAAAAGGATGATGTTTGTTCCAGCCTTGGAACCAGTCCCTAGGAACTGGGATACTGAACTCATCGGGTACATTCACCATGTAGCCAGGCAGTATGAGGCGATGAAGAAACATGTTGTTAATCTTTTAGAGGTCATCCGAACGCTTGAGATGTAAGCACATAGATCCAAAGTGAAGATAGATAACAATGAAAGGGTCAGGGCAAAAATGGAGAAGGACTTAGAGGATGCACAATCTCTGCTTGTCTTGGCTCAACGAAACGCTAAAGCTTACAAAACAAAGCTGGAGGAGGCCAGGCAACGTTTCCATAATGAGCTTGATTCTAATAGCAAAGAGCGAGGGTTATTGAAGCAAGAGGTGGAAGATCTCAGGATGGCCAAGTCCGAACTGAAAACAGCACAGGATTACTTCGAGGCCGAAATAGCTGCTTGGGAGAAAGAAAAGGCAAGTTTGAAAGATAGCTTAGCTCTGGCCGAAAAGGAGAAGGCGATTCTGAATGATCAACTCGCGCGTGCAGAGAAGCGCGCTATTCTTGCTGAAAATAATGTGGAGAGTGCCATTGAAATGGCCACTATTTGTAATGCAAAGCTCCTTGAGATAGAGAAGGAGATCGAAGGATTTGAAGAAATGTTATTCGACTTCCTTGGTGATCAGGTCTTCAAGACCCGTAACATCTCCTGGATCCCAGACTATCATGTCACTCTAGCCAACGTATGGGATGCAATCGTTGAGAGCGAGAAACAGCGATTAGGAGTTGACGAGATTGATGAGAATGAGTTGATGTGGACCATTCTGAGGGATAATAAGCCTGAGGATTTAGAGAAAGGCAGACGCCTGCTCCAAGAAGAAATTGAAAAAGAGAAAACTCAGGCGAAGGGCAAAGAGAAAATGGAAGAAGGCCCGAGCTCAGCTGCAGAGCCCAAGGCTTCCGAAATTGAGGAATACAATCCAAATTATCCATTGATTCCTCTGGGTCCAACTCCTCCAGCTGTCGGGGGTTCTGCTGCTAGCTTGGATGGAGGATCGACGGAAGGTATCTCTATATTTTCTCCGCAACTTGCCAAAGCAATTGTCACTTGTCGTCGCCTTGTCGGACAATCAACTGAGCAAACCGCATTTTATCCAAAAATAACATTTGTTTCTCATGATATAGGTAGCGGGCCGGTTGATAAGGATGCTGAAAAGAAGGCAGGGGCAGAGAAGATTGACATCCTGCCAGGCGTTGGTGCTGATGTCCCCCCAGATGCTGAAACTATCGAGGCTTTGAGAGACATGGACGGGCGCCACGACGGTGATGAAGAGGAAGTCGCCATTACCAAAGAGAGCAGAGGCGGTGATGAGGAAATCTTAGCTGAACAACAGGCCGAAGGGGAGGAGCAGTTGCTCCTTATGAAAGGGGGACAGGATCCAGTATATGTGCCCCCTATTTCTGAGATCGACCCCAAAACTGGGTTGGTCGTAAGATTTTCCTCCCAACCGATAACTTCACAACTAGCCTCTCAGTCCTCTAGTTCTTCACCGGAGCCTCTTGTTGATAAGAGGAAGAGGAAAAAAGGTGGTCATTCAGATGTTGACAAGGAGGCGTCGGGGAAGCAGAAAAAGAGCAAGAAGTCTACATAGTCCTCTCCCCCCAGCATAAGTAGGAGGTAGATATCAGTTCATATTTTGTCCTTAGGATTTTTTAGGCTTTCCGCTGGCCATGAAATGTAATTGTGAGAATGGCCCTCACTTTTGTTTAGGTTCCTCTTTATCTTGTAGGTTTGCAGCTTATGAATGAAAGTTTATTTCTTTTGCACAACCGTGTACCTACCGTCAATAAACTCTTCATTTTAGTCACCAGTCACTTGGCTACAACCAAACTAAAATTATATCATAAATCATTCAAGCAACAGAAAGAATTTAACAATTTCTATGCATGTTGCCCCCTATATTCAAGTACGAGGGAATTGGAATTTTTTAGTAGAATTATAGTCCTTGAGGCGCCGAATCTCCGGTGCCTCTATGCTTTCCCGATTCATCAGCAGGTTAAAGTTTGAACTTGTATAATGATCTGCTCACCGATCCTCTAACGGGGCCGGAATTCTGGGGACGCCGAGTCTCCAGCATCCTTGTCAGGGCTTAATTGCAAATGTTTTTATACACTCCTGGCGGTCGCCATGGTTAGAGTTCGAGCTCGGCTGTTCAATCGCCCTCCGATCCTTCAGCGGGGTAAGAGCTCTTTCTCAGCGCTCAATCATGGACGCTTTTATACTCTCCTGGCGGTCGCCAAGGTTAGAGTTCGAACTCGGCTATTCAATCGCCCCGCGATCCTTCAGCGGGGTAAGAGCTCTTTATCAGCGCTCAATCATGGACGCTTTTATACTCTCCTGGCGGTCGCCAAGGTTAGAGTTCTGTCAATGATGTGCTTCATTCCATTGTACCTTCAAAGTTCTAGCTGCGGATTGCTCTCCATCCTGATAGAAGGCACCTGGAGTCACATGTTCCTGTGATTGCCGCATGGTTTGCAGCAAATTTCATAAAGATAAAAAAGCGGATAAATAATAGTGCAATAAAGGTAAACGACACACGGTATTTTTATAGTGGTTCGGTCAAATTGTAACCTACGTCCACTTTATAACATTTTGCTTAAAAAATAGGACTATTCTAGGCAAGTCGTGCCTTTTACATGGTCCTATGAAACAAAAGAATAAATTCGACATCTTTATGTCAGATAAGGCCGCAAATGTTGGGCATTCCACACTCTGGGGATTTCCTCTCCATCCACTGTAGCTAGCTTGAAGGTTCCATTATCAAGCTTTCGTAGAATGGAGTACGGTCCTTCCCACTTCGCACCCATATAAGTCGGGGGTGGAAAGACACGCTTCAGAACCAAGTCTTCGGGTTCAAAGGTTCGGGCTCGAACCTTTTTATTGTAGTATCGGGCGACCTGTTGCTTGTGTCTCAAGGCACGCAAGTCTGCTTCATCCCTCTTCTCTTCTACTGAATCTAGGGATTCGAGGAGCAACTCGTTATTAATTATTGGATCGTAATAAGTAACTCGGTGAGACGGTACTTTTAGCTCAACCGGGATGATCGCTTCCGCTCCAAAAGAAAGGGAGAAGGGGGTTATACGTCGTCCTATAGGCCCATAATGCCAAGGGTAATTCATCGACCCACATAGCTTTGGCCCGCTTCAATCTTCTTTTGATAATGGACTTAATCACTTTATTTGCTGCTTCGATCTATCCGTTCGGCTGCGGATGCGCCACAGAGGTGTATCGTTTCTCAATGTGGTATTTCTGGCAGAAGTTCCTGAATTCGCTGCTGTCAAACTGGGTTCCATTGTCAGTTATGACGATCTTCGGAATGCCGAACCGGCAAATAATGTTCTTAACAACAAAATTGATCACTCGCTTGGTTGTAATTGCAGTCAACGGTTCGGCCTCAACCCACTTGGTGAAGTAGTCTACGGCTACAATGGCGAACTTTGCTCCACCTTTTGCTATTGGGAGGGTTCCAATGATATCAGTTCCCCACATAGCAAAAGGCCACGGACTTGTCATCGTTTTTAACTGACCAGGAGGTGCCCTGGGAATCCTCAAAAATCTTAGGCAAGCATCGCAACGTCGCGCGTACTTTGTTGCGTCTTTATTTATGGTAGGCCAGAAATAACCATACCGCAACACCTTTTTTGCCAGAGCTTGTCCTCCTGTGTGATCGCCACATTCACCCTCTTGCACTTCCTGCAGTACACGTTTGATGTCGTTATGGGCTATACACCGAAGGAGAGGCATCGAAAATCCCTATCTATACAGGACTCCATCCTGCAGAACATATCGGGAAGCTTTACGAATTACTTTACACCTCTCGCTCTTCTTGGTCGGAAGCGTTCCATTCATTAGAAAATTCTTTAGTGGGGTCATCCTTGATTCCCTCTCTGGCTTAGTTTCTAGTACCAGATCAATTTCCATCTGATCTATACTAGGGAACCGAATCACTTCAACTGGGGCTAGTCTGATCTCTTCAGGATCGTCGGAACTAGCCATCTTGGCTAATTTATCTGCCTGTTGGTTCTCTGACCGCGGAATATGAGAGATACTGTAGTGATCAAAACATACCAGCAACTACTTTACTTTCTCTAAATACGAAATCAATCCTGGGCTCTTAGCTCGAAATTTTCCAGAAACCTGATTTACAACCAACTTGGAGTCACAAAATATGTCCAGCTTCGCGATCTGTAATTCTTTTGCGATCCTTAACCCGGCTATCAGGGCTTCATATTCGGAGTCGTTGTTAGTGGCGTGAAATTCCAGCCAGATAGCATAAGATATCAGCCTTTTCTCAGGAGTTTCAAACACCACTCCGGCACCAGATCGTTTATCATTCCTAGCGCCATCAATATACAATTTCCATGCACTAGGATCGAGAAGTAACTTTGGTGGGTCAGCCTCTTCGTTTACCATGTCGTCCTCCGAGGCAGTAAATTCTGCTATGAAATCCGCCAGCACTTGCCCCCGTATTGATCGTCGGGGTTGAAAATTTAAATCAAATTGACTCAGTTCAATGTTCCACTTAAGTAACCTTCCAGAACCTTCTGGTCTCTATAGAACTTGCTTGAGCGGATGATCTGTGTACACGGTGATAGGATGAGCTTGGAAACTGTACGCCAGCTTTTCGATCCTCGGATAATTGCGTTCAGTTGCCGTCAATTTTTTACTCACGTAGTACACTGCCCTTTGAATCTTGTCTTATTCTCTTACTAACGCTGAGTTGATCGCGTGGGATGACACTGCTAAGTACACGAATAAATCCTCGTGATCCACCGGCTTAGACAGTATCGGAGGTCTCTCCAGATGATTCAGCAAGTTCTAGAATGCTTCAATGCAATAAGGAGTCCACTTAAAATTGCGTTTTCCTCGCTTTATCAATTCAAAGAACGGGATGCATTTGTCTGTCGCTCTAGATACGAATCTTCCTAATGCCGCTACTTTCCCCGCAAGGCTCTGCACATCTTTGATTTGTCTAGGCTCCTGAATGTCTCTGATGGCTGCAATCTGTTCTGGATTAATTTCAATCCCGCGCGAGCTGACAATGAATCCCAAGAATTTCACGGATGCAACTCCAAATGAGCATTTTGTTGGGTTGAGTTTCATCTCATACTTTCGAAGAATGCCAAACATCTCTGCCAAGTTTGTAGTGTGATTAGACGATTGTTTGGACTTAACCAACATGTCGTCAACATACACCTCCATCGTTTTCCCAATCTGGTTATAGAACATTCTGTTCACTAACCGTTGATATGTAGCACCTGCGTTCTTCAAACCAAATGGCATTACCACGTAGCAGTATAATCCCAGATCAGTAATGAAGCTAGTGTGTTCTTGATCTGGAACATGCATAGGAATCTGGTTATATCCTAAATAAGCATCCATGAAAGAGAGAAGCTCATGACCTTCCATTGAATCTACCAACTGATCAATTCTGGGTAACGAAAAGCTATCTTTTGGGTAGGCTTTATTCAAATCTGACAAATCAATACACGTACGCCACTTTCCATTGGCTTTCTTTACCAAAACTGGATTTGAAATGCAATCTGGGTAGGTTGAATCTCTGATGAACCCGTTACTCCTTAACTTTTCAACTTCTTCTTTTAAGGCAGCGGACCTCTCCGGGCCCAGCATTCGCCTTTTTTGTTTTACAGGGGGATGCTTTGGGTTAATGTTCAACGAATGGCTCATGATTGATGGAGATATCCCACACATGTCCACGTGGGTCCAAGCAAATACATCTAAGTTATCTTTCAGGAAATCCGTCAGTTCTTTAGCTCGAACTGGATCCAACTGGGATCCAATCTTTAGGACCTTCTCTGGGTCACTATCATCGATTAGTACATCCACAGTCGTTTCGTTGGGAGCCACCATTCTGCCCCCAGTTTTTTCGTCCTCTCTGGGATCTATATCCTCGAGCAGTTCTCTGGGCGACTCACCTATAGTGATTCTCTTTATTTGCTATGACGTCTCCTCCTTCGTGGGGGAAGAAGCGTCTTTAATGTCAATATCTTTTCCTTTAAGGAGTAGCTTTAGCTCTGCAATGTAACATGCACGTGCAGCAACCTGATCTCCTCTGACTATATCAACACCAGCTTCTATAGGAAACTTAAATAACAAGCACCAGGGGGCTATACAAGCTCTAAACTTTGCTAGGGTCGGTCGGCCCAAGAAGGCATTATAAGGTGATTCAATATCCAAAACTACGAAGGGAAGAATTCTCACTCTCTGGCGTTCTCCTTCCCCAAGTGTCACTGGCAGTTCTACATATCCCATTGGAGTAGTTGATGCCCCATTAAATCCACGGATCCATCCTTCACATGGCTTTAAATCTTTCAATTCAAGGTTCATTAGATCGAACGTCTTTTTGAATAGAATGTTAACTGAACTCCCATTATCCACTAAAACTTTATGAACAATGGTCGGGCCAATAGGAACTGTGATTACAAATGGATCTTCGGCCGGAGCGTGGACTCCAATACTCTCTCGTTACAGAAAATGACGTCATCCGACATCGTCTTTTGTTGTTTTGCCGGGACATTGTCCTCAGGGTTGCTGCACTCTCCTGCATCAAGATGATGCTTTGCTGCGTTTACGTACTGGTCCATCGCCTTGAAACTACGCCCGACTAGGTGAAGCCCTCCGATTATGGTATTGATAACAAGATCCTTTCCTTTTTGCTGGACAGTTGGCCTGGCGGTAGGTTGATTCTGGTTTTGGTTCGGGGTTTGAATAGCTTGCCCCCTGTCTCTAGGAGTCACTCGGTACTCATCCAACTTCCCTTCTTGGAGCAGCCTCTCAACTACGTCTCTCAGATGACGGCATTCATTTGTAGAGTGGCCATGAGTCTGATGGAAGAGACAAAACTTCCCTGTCTCACGTTCTTTCTTCGTCGAATATATTGGAGGAGGCCTTCTATGTTGGAGAATGTTGTACGAGTCGACGAATATATTCTCCAAAGTATCATTTATTGGCGTATAATTTTCGAAAGACCTGGGACGGGTCCTTCTCTGGGAATCGTTCCCTCGATTTCTCTTCCGATTATTGCCATTACTATTGTTACCATTGTTTCCTGACTGGCGGCCGCCACCCTGGTTTCGGTTTCCAACGTTGACTTCAACCATTCCCGAGCTGTCTCCGGTTTGCTTGATGGCCACATTACTTTGGATTTCCTCCTTATTTGCCTTTTCATCTCTCGGTTAGCATATACCTCCTCCTGACGTAAGCGTACGTTTGCTTTCTCGTAAAACAATTCTCTAGTATGAGGTGGTTTACCGGCCAAGTATCTCCCAAATTCAGTATCTTTATCTACCCCCATCAATTAGGGCTGCCACAACGGTCGGCTCATGGGGATCCTTCACTTCAGTGGCGGCTAGGTTGAAATGATCCAGATACCCCCTCAAACTCTCACCTGGTCGTTGTTTGACAAGGAACAGGTCGATCACACTTTTCGATCTTTGAGCGTAGATGCGGAACTGTTCTACGAACTTTTCACTCAATTCCCTGAAACTGGAAATTGATCTTGCTGGTAAGCGAGTAAACCATAATAACGCTACATCCTCCAGGAATATAGGGAATGCTTTGCACTTTACAGCGTCGGAGGCTGCGGGAGCGGTCATTGACTAAGAATATCTCATTAGATCTTGGATTGGATCAGATCTACCTGCGTAACGGTTCATTTGAGGCATGTTGAAGCGCCTAGGGAATGTTACATCTAGAATGTCATCGGTAAAAGGGTTGTGGCTGCGATCAATTCCCCAGTCTTCATTCCTTTGTCCATGGCTATCCGCCATGATTTGATGGACCATAGCTGCAACGTTTGCACTGGTCATCGGAGGCTCGGGGTCAGCGCTTCTAGCTCGGTGTAATTCTCTGATTTCTCTTCTAGGAACATCCACGAAGTCCGGAGCTCAGATTGGGCTTCGCTGCACCTTGTTACTGTGAGTATTTGCATGCCGGAGGAGCTGAGGTGGTCTATTCTCAACAGGATTATTCACAACTCAAGCTCTAGGAGTTGCAGCATGATTATTCAAGTTGCAGTTTGAGGGTCCCTCACCAAGTGTCTCTTCCTCCCGTGATGGCAAGGTTCCAAATCAGAGCTGTCCTATGTTTTTAGCCCGCTCATATGGTCGCCGCGGAGGTCTTGATAATTCTTTCGATAAAGAAGAATATTCTGGGGTGAGCGGACGGACTGGAGGAGGTGTTCTTTGCCTTACAAGATCATCCAGACGTCTATCCATAGCAGTCAAATTCTGTCGCAGCATGGAGTTTTACTGCCTTTGAGCAGCTATTCCATCAAACAGCCTATCCCACATTTCAACGAAGCGAGAGAGATCACTTTCAGTAACTGGAGCAGAGGAATCATACTGATCATCAATATTTTCCCTTAAGCGCAGAGATCTTGAACTAGGTTGAACAGAGGGAGCAGGACGGGAAGAGCGAGCCATAGGCTCCTTTCCAGGTCGAGTTGAGATCCGGTCATCGTCTCAGATCGTGGTGGATTGGTGTCGGCGGCTCGCAGCATCCCCCTGGGATCGGATCGTGGTAATATTGGGAGGGAGGTTCGTGGTGTTATCATGGGACCGTGTGACAACCCCTTCAATGGTTCGGTTCAGATCGCCCTCCACGGTTCGGTTCGCCATCTCCGTTCCGCGATCCGAGGGTCTTTCGTTGACCTGTTCATGCACGCTTTCTTCAATCGCATCATTCGCAACTTCATTCGCCTGTGAAGCTCGCACTTCCTAAGATTTCTTTCCAGCCATTATATCAGGTATTGTTGAAATCTTCGAAGGCCTGAACAGTGAGGTTTCGGGACTGTTTTCTTCAGACTTGAATATCCAAACAAAGGAGAAACAATCCAATATCTTGGGTTCAGTTCTCAGTGAAAGCACCAAAATGTTAGATCAAAATTTGGCTCTAACACTCAAATTTTTCTGATTTGTAGATAATTATAACTGAAAAATGAGAAAAAAGCAGAGAACACACAAGATTTATAGTGGTTCGGCGTTAACGAGCCTACGTCCACTTTATATGCAATTGATTATACTTTGAATGCTAGTACAACCAATGATTTCTCTCAAACTCACTCTTACAATTATGATTTCTCTCAGTAATCTCGAAGTAAAACTGATAAGAAATAGTGGTGCGACAGTAATGGTGGAATTAATACTCAATACCGCCAAAAGATCTTGAAAAATGCCAATCTCTGGGCTATTTATAGATGATTCTGTCAGGCGGATCGCGGTCACACGTGGCGCAAATCCCGAGAATATCGGATCGGATCGAAGCTTGATGAAGAATTGGTCAATATTACAGTTGTGGACAGGTGTCGCTGGATCCATGCATCTCGGAGAGTTGAAGACCAGTTCGTGGTAACCGTTGCGTCTTCTGGGCTCAGACTGGATCGGGTCACGACGAGGTGGACGGATCGGTTCGCACCATCTTGTGGCGATCCGATAGAGTCACGATGAGGTAGGCGGATCGGCTCGCACCAGCTCGTGGCGATCCGATGGGTGTGTGGCGATCCGAAGGCTGGCGAATGACCGCGATCGAGTTTTCTCTGGATTAAAGTCACGAAGCCTTATACTTTTTTCTCATGCGTGAACCTTGGTGGTGTGGCCAAAAAGCTAGCCAACACAAACTTTGAAAAATCATATCTTTTTCGTGATTGATCGAAATTCAGTGAAACGAGAGACAGTGGACTCGGGTGGACGTCTTCTACATTCTAGAAGAGACCGCATATTTTTCTGAGCCTTCTGCAATTTTTGGTGGAGTGGAACCCAAAGTGAGATTTCTAATTTATAAACGATATGGAAAACGACGATGTATAAATTATATAGTCGATGTATGAGTTATATAAGCATTGTACACCTCTTGTATAAGCGTTGTATAAGTTGTACGTTCGATGTATATGTTATATATGCGTTGTAAAAAATTTATATGTGTTGAAATAGAAGTGAAATGCTATATATATATATATATATATATATATACGCCCCTCGTCCACAAACCATGGACGATATTTATTGGTTGTGATTGGTGTGAAAATTGATTGATAGTGAATGGTTGATTGGAATTGTTTGTGGTTGAAATTGATTGATTGTGGTTGAAAATACCCGTTTGTGGTTGAGAAATATTTGGTTGAAACCACATAGGATTAGTTTGTGGAAATGAAAAAAAATATACATGCCGCCTGCGTGCGAACTAGATGCATGATTCCCCATTGTCAAAAGCTGCGAGGCTTTAAGGTAGAGCGAGGAGCCGTACTAGGGACGGTCCCAGTTTTAACTAACATGCCTTTATGCTGCCGAAATTTTGAATAATATTCATGTGTTAGAATTATTTCCATTTGTTGAAACTATATTTATTCGTTGTATAGAAAACCTTCATGTGTTGAATTGAAATTCATTCGTTGAATAGAATTCATGTGTTGAATGGTATTCGTGTTTTAAATATAAAAATCACCTTTTTACCTATTTATATAAACTATAGAAAACCTTCATGTGTTGAATCGAAATTCATTCGTTGAATTGAAATTCATGTGTTGAATAGTATTCATATTTTGAAAGAAATTGTTTTATAATAAAAGTCCAATTTTTATCATGGATATGAACTATATAAAGAAATCTTGTTTTGAAATAAATTGTCTTATAGTAAAAATCCTATTTTTATCACCTATATTAACTATATAAAATAGTCGTGTTTTGAAATAAATTGTTTTACATTAAAAATCACATTTTTATCATATACTTGAATTGTTAAATATAGTGAAGTGTTGACATAGAAGGCAGTTAGATAAAAATATAATTTTTATCAAAAATATGAAAATCATATAGTTTTGAAATCGAAGAATCGATATATATAAATAGAATTGAAATATATCGAATAACGAAGCTGCAGTTCGTATTTTGAAACCGTGATTTCAAACGATTAGTGCGGGAGATCCGACCATCAGATTTTCCGAAACCTCAACCATTGGGTTCGCTTTAGAAATATCTTTCCAACGGCACCAACTTTGTAAAAATCCAACGGTTGGATTGTCTGGAATGTTTAATTCAAAAATGAAGAAAAACAGCGCCAAAATCGATTATATATATAATTATATTTAATCGAATAACGACACTGCAGTTCGTATTTTGAAATCGAAACTTCAAACGATTATACCTGTGACAACCCGGGGTTTCGACAGACCGAATTCTTTTAGAAATCCAGTCCATCAAAACCCGGGTTAGGAGCTCTGGTATCCTGCAGAAAAGGATAGAGATAAAGAAAGAATGTCAGAACTCGTGAGAATCTCACAGCTGAAGGATTAAAATATAATATAGTCAAAACATAGCTTTTACCTTATTAACAATACTGCTAATTCAGTATCCAAAGCTATACCATCTCTGTCATGAACCTAACCTGGAAGTATGTAATGAGGAGGGGGTCAGAACATAAGTTCTGTGTGAGTTAACTTATAATAAACTTCTGTATAACCCTACATATACTGTTCCGTATATTTTCTTAGTTATTAGGTTAATCTCATCATTAGCACTCAAGGCAAAACGTATGTCGTTCACTTTCACGTACTAGCATATTAACCTAATGTCTCGTATATGTGGGTACCCCCTACTCGTACTTTCTTTCCCACATATGTATACAGTCCCTTTCCATTTACCGTACAGACTTTATTACGTAACTATATACTATATTAGCGTAGTGCTATCATTTCCGTAACCATTTGGACTGCCACGTCCCCTTATTTCGATTAGGTCTTATGCCAACTAGGACTATTAGGGATTTTGCTACCTAACGAAATGCGCCCCCTAGTCTAGGACACACTACCCAGAGCGATATATGTTCCTAGACCTTCCCCGTGTAAGTATCGTGAACCGTTTTCGAAGAATAGATGCACATGTTCTCTTTATGTGCTACCCGAGTCCGTGGCAGGGCAAATCAAGAAACACAGAACTCGGTCGGGAGTTTTCAGATATCTGCCGTTGCAAATGCTAAGGTCTGTTTTTATTCCATTGGCTATGGTCCCACTCGACCCCTCCCTCAACTAATGAAAGGCACCCCTTGAGAAATGAGAACTATACGCAGGCCCCCTTATGCCCTACTAACCTATGGCCATCCTCACCCATAACTAGATAGCAAGTATATGGTCTTTTGGAGTTCTCCGCCTTTCCGCTTCACGTATCTCGACTGACTCAAGATGGATGGTAGACGACGAGTTGCTATCACAGGGCTACCATTTTCTCGTCGAATCACGCTGGTCCATCCTAGTCTTTAGGTTGCCGTAATTTGCAACCAAGGCATACCCTTGGTTCTTCTAATGCAGACCTTAACCTCTGTGGGCCCAGGAGGATCATCTGCAGCCTCACAGAGGGATACCAAGAGTACCCTCACCTCCCCTCGAAGCCTCGGGCTTCGTAACCCAATTCGTTGGAGCCTTCTTTTCACTCGGACGTTCGCACCTCCCCGTGCCTTAGGGCACCGCGATGATCTACCTCTTGTGGTTATTCATCCTACAACGTACGACTGTCCCCAAGCGCCTTAGTTTTATATGTCATTAGACCTACGTCTAACTATTTATTTTGCGCTTATCAGTTTCCACCTTTAACTTCGTTATTCGATTTAACTTTTCAGGTTTTCCAAGTTTCCCTGGCTTATTTGTTTATACTTAACTCGCTTAAGTCCATTAACAAGCCTTATAACATGTCATTTATCAATTTCATAAATTATCCTCTTTGTGGGCCATAACAACATGTTATATTTATTCATGGTTAAGTATGCCTTACCCCACATATATACCGGTTAGGAGAGCAATCCCCTAAATACCAGCCCCGAAGACCGAAATCAACATCAGACTGATACCCCAGGAATCACTCTACCCAACCAACATATATGATCCAAGTTTACTCCTCCTTTATTTTCAAGCCTCTTAACTTGTAATTGAGTATATCTCCTCTTATAAGTTATTTCATATTTTTCCTTATCGTTCTTATAACTTATCTTTTCTTATAAGTCATCATTCCCCCTTGTCCCTAGGACAAGTCTAAACCCATTATCCTCCTTTTTCTTGGTCAAACTTTTTAATAGGTTGTTAACCATTCCCCATATTCTGTCATTAGTTCAGATTAAACCTTTTCATTATTATTTTCATGTCATACACTTGTCTTACTATGTTTAAGTCTATACTTACATGTTCGTACATATCTTATTTTATTACAGTTAAGTCTATACTTACCTGCACTCACTTAATTCTCTAGCCATACCCATGTTACCTACATGTCTTATTAGAGATAGTATTCTTTAATTTATTTATTTTGCTATAGCGATGACTGACCACCCACATTGGACTAACATCTTGTGGCTGCTGGATGCGCCGGGCGGTTACGGACAGTCTTACGCCACAATCTGAGTCCAACCTCGTGTCATAAACCGTTATGCTCAAATTCCCTCCGACCCCTCACATTAGACATGAATTGTGGCGGCTAGATTTGCCGGGCGGTTCCGGGCAGTCTTACACCACAATCGTGTCTAACCTCGTGTCAAAGGTTCATTTATATTCGTATTTCACCTAAACCCCCAAATTCATGTTATACAGTTCAAATTAATTCTTAAGTCTAGTCAAGTGGTCATAAGTTAGACCAATTTCATGTTGATTCATAAAATATGATGTAACCCAATTTCCCCTCTTTTATTCAAATTTACCAATCCCAAATCATTTATTTCCTATGGTATTCATACTTTTAATAAAGTCCGAGTTCCCTAAGAATATGATTAACATATTAAATTATATGATCAACATATTAAATTTACCTAATCTCAATCCTCATTTTATCTCCTAGTGCCTTAGGCTAATTTTGCAAGTCCATAAGCCAATTTATATTCTAACCTTTTAAATAATATTAATCTTATGCCACAATTCATATTACGTTCATACTTATACTTCCCAATTGGTTTTCATATTCAAACCTTGCTAATGTCATATTGTACCCAAACCCGTTGTAGTTCACAACATAACTCTCCGATTTATGTCAATTCTCAAAATGAAGTAATTCCCTTTCTTGTTCGCAATAATCATTCAATCGTATTTATTTCGAAATAGACCTAGGCTCGAGATAGCCTAACTTATAAAAATAAAAAGGGAAGGTTAAAAAAAAGAAACATAACCACAGGCATAATAATCAGAATTAAGCGTATGGAAACATTACAGATCCAATCATTCATAATAATTTCATTTCATGTTACATGGGGAATGTTTGAACGATAAATAATAACTTTATACAAAAGTTGTATTATAACCCACTCACATTGGTTGTCATCTTCAAAATAAGGATTAGATAACTCTAGAATTGCTTTCCCTCTTATGCTTAGCTTGAGTCTCTGTTTTGAATCATCTTTAATTTCTTTTTGCCACAAATTTGCGAGTCTGGATCCATTATCCTCTCTTTAAATCTCTTTTCTATCTCATGTGTTGTTCTAGATCTCATTCATTTTATTTTATAGAATTGGTGATGTAGAGAGAGAGAGAGAGGAAGGAAGAATAGGTTCCAAGCTCCTTTTGAAGTAGAAGAAGATAACAAGAGGGGGAAGAGAGAGACATGGCTTCGCAATGAGTTGTTGTGGAGTTTATAATGAGCCTACAGTTGTTTATATAGGTGCCAAACTATGAATCTGGCCCCAGAACTAGTCCAAATACGTCAAAGTATACCCAAAACTGAATCTGGGAAAAGTGGAGCAGGTCGACACCCAGGTCGACTATAGTGTCGACCTGGGGGGGGGGGGAGGTCGACTATATAGTCGACCCCCTGGTCGACCTGCCCTGGGCGGGATTTTTCCCGCCCAGGCTTCCTCTGTTTGAAATTCGAATTTTGGCTTGGTTTTTCGAGTTGTCTAGTTTATTTAATTTCTGAAATTTCAAAACGCTATATCTGACTCATACGGAATCCGATTTTCGAAAACTCGAACTCGATTCTATGCAGAATTCCGAGACGAATGTAATGGTGAAATTCGTTTGACTTAATTCTTAGTTTTAAGTTAAGTATTCCATATTTTCCATCATTGTTAACTGATTTGTTTTCGTGTATCACCATTACTATTTAATATCTCAGAATATATATACGTATATATATATATATATATATATATATATATATATATATATATGCGGGGTGTTACATTCTCCCACCCTTAAGGAATTTCGTCCCCAAAATTCAATAAGAGTAAAATGAATAACCCCTCGCAGCCATCCAAAAAGTGTTCATCCAATAGTTGCATCCATGTGCACATGTGCAAAGTGAATTACACTTCATAAATAAACGTATGTATGCCTACTTTTGGTACCACCTAAATGCATGCAATCTTTTAAAGAAAACCCTTTTCAAAATATGATGCTCACATCCTAATTATATTTGCAGTTCTATATGAATGCTATATTTTTTGAAAAACTTAAAATATTTTTCATCCAAATTTTCCCACACCCTTAAGAGTGTAGTTCATCCAATTGTCGCGTCCAAAACCCTATCATCCATCTTTAAATTCGGAAAAAATCTAATTTTCCAAATTTTATATCCGTATTTTTCCATGTTCCCATTCCTTTTTTTCTTTGTTCGCTTATTGTTATTCTTATAATGACGTAATATTTCCCTGGTTATATGATTACAACAGACTTAAGCAACTCGTGAAATATATTTAAATAGTTCCCAGTACATCATTTCAACAAAACAAAGAAGGCAGTCAAACATGATGGAAAGAAATACTACGCTACGACTAAAAATAGAGGACAAATCTAACGAAAGTAAGTACGAATGAGCTCCTCTATGCTATCAAGCTTCTGTCCCTGCTGTCGATTCCCCTGCCTAACCTCTAACTGCAAATCCTGTAGTTCAGCTCCCAACTGATCGTAAGAGGTGCCCATATCTTGAATCAGCTGCCTCTGAGTCTCAGCTAGCCCAACCTGTGTCTGTAGCATCTCCTGTTGGGTCCTCAAAATGTCATGGTGGCCCCTAACTATACGAGCCTGCTGCTCCGAGACATATCTCAACTCGGTCCTCCAATTTGGATCTCTAGCAGGCCATGGATCCCATGCAGATGTATCGGAAGTCCCCTGTCCCGGAGCCTGGGAGGTCCAAGCAGCTCCCCAAGCATGCCCTGCCTGTGGTGGATCAGACCCCGTCTGTGGCATATACTGGGGGTCCTGGATTTTCAACAATACATGAAGAAAAACAGCGGTTAGATTTTCAGATATGTGTAAATCAAATCTGAAGAAAAACAGCGCCACGGCCGCGTTATAGCCCGAAGCGTCGTTTTGAATAAATTGGCTATTTTAAAATAAATAAAAATAGCGATAAATCGTTACAAAATATTATACACAATATGGATGTGAAATTTAGAAATTAACTGAAGGTTAGCTAAGTCGAATGGTTTCCTGGATTTTGATCTGATGTTGGTTTCGGCCTTCGGGGTTAATATTTGGGAAATCGTTCTCTTACTGATTCACGGTTAGTGACTAATGGATTGAAATGATGCGTAGTAGTGTTTGTGTAGCACTTGTTTATTATATACGCGAGTTGCTCAGAAATACCTGGTTTATCCCATTCTGAATAACTGAATCGACGATAAGAAATCGAAGATGAAGACGGTGGTCGAAGACCGGAGATCTTCACCTCATTTGGATGGTAACCGAGGTCCTGATTGGGAGGCATCCTGAAATATGGATAATGAGTGGTGATCGCCCAGACGTACGTGGTGAACGATGGGTTTGCGAGGTATATAGTGCCTCCGGTTTCGTTCAGACCTAGAACGGACTTGCAAATAGACAGTGTGTATGACATTGGAATTTATTCTGTGTGATTGATAGCCATCAGTTGCACAGTGTGAATTGCCTGTGTGGCATGCTAAGATGCAATGATCAGGGCTTCTGTTGAAAAGTAAAGTCTTGTGGTGATGATCAAACACCGCCTGTGTGGCGTAGCTTTGTGTATAACGTGAAATCGCGAGCCTCACACCACGATGTGAACCAGAAACGGGAGAGGACATCAGGGAGGGCATGCGTATCTTTCTAGCTAGAAGTGGTGTCAGTGGTTTTACAAGACCTGACGAGTTTGACTTATGTGGTTGTTACTGTTGCGAGGCGGCTCGGTTAGATCGGACGATCCAGATCCGATGGAGTCATTCTTTGGCTCATTGACGCCCCATAGGGCGAAGAAACGCATTGTTCGGGCGTTATAATCCACTTCGTGTGGACCGGCCCTGACGATCCAAGGTACGGTTGCGGCTGTGCCTGAGACACGGGCTAGAGCATCTCGAAGTCGGTAAGGACTATCTTTTGAGTTGGTTCATGACGGAAATCCAATTTCCAAATATGTGACTGTGTGGTTTTGATTGTATATATATATATATATATATATATATATATATATATGGTGACATGATATATGGTACCCATGCCGTCTATGATTGATAGTTATGATTTGAAATTGTTTTTGAAACATATAAACACTAGTAATAATATCAAATGCTTTTGCTTTATTCGTATCAAGCATATTTTGGCCATTATAAGGTAAAACTCTATCCTCCGGTTTGCGTTGCATTGTGTGATGGGAACTGAATCTTACAATGGCTTCATTTTTATAAAAAGCATTGCGATGTTTCAAAGAATTATTTGTTTTAAAGCACTTGCAATCCAATGGAGTATACCCGTTCCACGAAAGTGGCGTGGTCCTGTGATTAGCCATATTTTGAATGTGTTGAGTAGATTTCTCATACCAGTCCCATGACTGACTCGTAGTTTGTTTCACTTTCAAACTCGGGTGCCCCTTTTTCTACACAGGCAGCCTTGTATTCAGGTTTAACAGGCTTTATCCGGATAGCTGGAGCTGAAGATGGATTTTATTATTTATCTCTTTTTATGCTGTTCAGCTCCTATTGTACATATTATGTTTATTTCCGCTGTAGACATTTATGTATAGCTAAACTGTATTTGTACTAAGTATGATCCTGTATACTGTGTAACTCTAAGGATTACGTTTATCCAGTATATTCTATTGTGCATTATCTGGTGAATTTATTTATTTCTGTTCTGCTGTTATCTGTTTCTGTGTTATATTCAAGGATTACCCTTGCCACCGTCAGTACGGGGTTTGGGGTCGTCTCATTTACATTTTAATTGTAAATGAAACATTAAAAATGACCATTTTTATATAAAAATGTCTTTACATTGAAATTTACATTTTTATTGTAAATGAAATATTAAAAATGACCATTGTTATATAAAAATGTCTTTACATTGAAATTTAAATTTTTATTATAAATGAAACATTAAAAATGACCATTGTTATATTAAATGTCTTTACTTTGAAATTTAACATTTTTATTATAAATGAAACATTAGAAATGACCATTGTTATATAAAAATGTCTTCACATTGAAATTTACATTTTTATTATAATGAAATATTAAAAATGACCATTGTTATATAAAAATGTCTTTACATTGAAATTTACATTTTTAATGAAAATGAAACATTAAAATGGACCATTGTTATATAAAATGTCTTTACTCTGAAATTTACGTCTTTAATGCAAATGAAAATTAAAAATGACCATTGTTATACAAAAATGTGTTTACTTTGAAATTTACATTTTTAATGTAAACGAAAAAAAACATTCTTAAATGAAAATGTTTTTACATTGAAATTTACATTTTCAATATAAATGAATCATTAGGAAAAGATGCATTGTTTAATAGATGTGTTAACATTTAAAATTTACATTTTTAATGTAATAAAAGATTACGTTAGAAAATTTACATTTTTAATATAATAAAAGAATGAATAAAAAGATTACATTTTTAATGTAATAAAAGAATGAATAAAAAGTTTACATTTTCAATGTAATAAAAGAATGAATAAAAAGATTACATGTTTAATGTAATAAAAGAATGGATAAAAAGATTACATTTTCAATGTAATGAAAGGATGAATAAAAAGATTACATTTTCAATGTAATAAAAGGATGAATAAAAAGATTACATTTTTAATGTAATAGATGAATGATTTAAAAAGATTACATTTTTAATGAAATAGATGAATGATTAAAAAGATTACATTTTTTTAGTGTAAGATAGAATCATTAAAATATTCAAGTTTTGAATTAAATGGTGTTAACATAAAAATCACATTTCTATGTAAGAGTGAAACATTGAGATATTCAAGTTTAAATAAAATTGTGTTAACATAAAAATTACATTTTTATGTAAGTATGAATCATATAAAAGATTCAAGTTGTGATAAAATTGTTTTGACATTAAAAAGTATATTTTAATGTAGGTATGGATCATATTAAAAGATTCAAGATAATAAAGTTGTGTTTAACATTAAAAATTACATTTTTTATGTAATATATGATTTCATATAAAAGAATCAACGTTGAAAAGGAAATGTGATTAAAAATTAAAAATTTCATTTTTAATGAAGACATGATTCATTTAAAATAAATCATTGTTTGATAAAACTGCTTAACATAGAAAAATACAATTTTAAATATAAGTATGATTCATTCAAACATTCCTTGTTATGATTAAAATGATGTTAACTATATGTTAGAGAGGAAATAATTTGAAATATGTTAGCCTACTTTGTGAATTAGGCTACACAAAGACAAAAGGCCAAATTAATTAAGGATTCTGATTAGAAAAACACACACTCGAGGCCCGGATCGGATCGGAAGTTTCTTGCTAAACCAAGGCATTGTGGAGTAGGAAACAAAGAAGCAGAGACATAATCAGATCGGTTCGGAACAGTCCGCTCCGTCCCCTCCTCTTTCCATTACGCACCCGATCCGAAGCAGGAAGCAGCCGTAGTTATAGCCCACGATCCCTGGAGATGCGGAGCGGTTGTGCACACGTTCCCCTATGATTACCCATGAAGTTAATGTGCTGGCACCATATCAGAGCATCCAACCCCGACTTTGAAGCGATGAAGGCCACGTATATCTGAACCGGAGCTTTTCCAGAGTGATTTTTGACCTATAAATACACCCCAAGGGTCATTTGAAGGGATCTTTTGGAAAATTCAGAGCTCAAACTCCCTTGTCAACCGAATTTCACCACTATATTCAGATCATCATCACAATTTGAAGTGAAAATCCATATACATTGAATGAAATTATCCATTGTAAAAGTGAGATTGAGTTATTATCATCATTGTTCTTGTATTTGACTCATTCAGCAACAAAGTTTAAAGTGGACGTAAGCTCTTTAAAACCGAACAACTATAAATCGTGTGTTTTTCTTTGCTTTTTGATTTCATTTTAGTAGAATCATTGCTAATTTGGGTGTTAGAACCACTTTTTGGTCTAACATTTTGGTGCTTTCACTAAGAAGTTTTTTGAATTCTCCGTTTTTTGCATTATCATTCTACTATTTGGACCCTCAATTCAAATAAGTTAATCCTTTTTTTCCAGCATTCTCGAGTATTTGCTTATTAATTCTAAGGAATTGGATATCATGGCCAAAGGAAAAGGGAAGGAAGTACAAGGCGCTCAGGAGAATGAGACCAGCAAAGATCAGCCGGCCATGGTCATGACAAGATTGCGGGGACCGAGCACAGAATAAGGCTGATCCGAACCATACGTTCTGAATGGAATGGGTGGCTTGGATATGAATCTGAACCGAACAGAAAACTCTGAAGCTGTCGTACCCCCCTTGAACCGATTTGGCTCTACTACCCTACTCTGATCCGAATGCAGTTGAAATTGGTAGATCTACTCAAGCACCCACCAATGCTCGATACCCGTCGCGATGACTAGTGAACAACCTGCTCTGTCTGCACCAATCACACATGGAGACTTTTCGCGCTTTCTTGATATGCCTGATAGCACTAGGGACGTTTTGGAAGCTCACAAACGTGACAGTCTTCGCATGTAAGAGAACATGATGACTATGAGTAGGGAAATTAGTGAACTTCATAGGCAGAAGACGCCCTCTCCAACTCGCCGCCTCACAACAGACTATTCATCCTCTTCGAATGAAGAGCGCCCTCATGTAAGAAGGCCGTATGAGCGAGCTGAAAATCTTGATCAGCTGACCTTTGGATCTTTGGGATCCCATGAAGACGTTGCTCATGTGCTAGGAACTGATGACCCGTGCCTGAGAGAGCCCATGCTGCTACCCATGCGTGGATCCCACGTCCTACCCAGGGATCCTAATATTACCAATACCACATAAGGACAACTTCTCCAACCCCTTCCTCCCATGAATGACCAGGATCGTAGGGAAAGGAGCAGATTACCTGCTGCTAGAAACCAGAGAACATCCCCTGGCCAGGAGCCCAAGGACAATCCAAACATCAGAGCTAGAGAGACTGAGCCAACATTAACGAATGCTTATGTGGAGGCAATGGTTTGCCAAATCATGGCCGATAGCCGACGCTATACCAAAGAGGACTGGGGCATTGAAAAAAGTCACACTCCCTTTACAGATGACATACTGGACTTTCAATTCCCTTGGCGATTTAATTCATCACAGATGGATCGGTATTCTGGGAGAACCGACCCGAGACAACATTTGATGACATAGCATGGTTCATGAATGCCGCAGCAGCTCTAGACGCTGTAAAATGCAAGGCCTTCCCGATTTATCTCGAAGATGTGGCGTTGATGTGGTTCACTCGACTCCCTCCACGATCGATATCAACTTTTAAAGAAATGAGTGAATGCTTTATGAACCAGTTTCGACTTCATGCTCAAAAATATAAAAGTGTCATTGAGTTGTCGAGAATTAAGCAGGCTCCACGTGAGTCAGTCTATTCAAGATTAATTGGGGGCATACACATATACATGTCCCTAATGTATATTGTTTACTACTTAGTAATAATGACTTTATTGTATAACTGTGATATGACATGTTGTTTATCTGCTTTTTTACTTAAATAATGGATTTTCAAACATTTGACATTGTAGGGAACAAAATATTTTATTCACAAACACGTGAGTTTATATAGGAGAACTGAGCAAAAGATGAGAGGGTCGTACTAACTACAATAATAGCGGACTAGTGGAATATCAAAACAAAAGACAAAGCGCGTTTCACTTGGATTTTGGGGTAGACTTAACCTTCTTAGCAGCCTTAAGAGCATCTTTTTCTTTTTTTTCAACATCAGACATAAGGAGCTTCTGCTCCTTTTTTCCCAAAGTTGGAGAGCTAGGATCGGCAGGAGACCTTTTGCCGAGCTCCCCACTGATCGACCTGGTTGATAATTTGACGATCATCTTAGACTTGGGATCAACCACCGTAAGAGGTTTGGGATCTTTGAGTTCCACATTTTCAGACTTCGCTTTCAGGTCCATATCATATTTGGCTTTTATCTCTGCCAAAGTCATGTTTTCATCTTTCCTTGAATCCTTAGTTACAACAACATTGACATCTTCTTCATGCCCATCATCACCACCTTCATCTCTCAAAGCAGCTATTATCTCCTCATCACGAGGAGTTTTGTTGTTAGGCGGTACGAGAGCTTTGTCAATAACCTCCTCCTTCTCGCCCTCATCTCCCTTTCCAGGTTTTGTATAAATGACATCATCATGTTTCCCCCGAGTCCCTTCAGTAGACCCTTCACCTGTAGTTATCTTCTTTGAATCATCAATCTTCTCAGTTAGCTTGGTACCTACGAAACGAGAAGTAACAGTTATTAACTTCAGAGAAAACGCGGGACCTTCAATTGTTTGTCCAATAATGTGATGAAAGGTTGAGATAGCTTTGGCAAACTGAGGAGAAAAAGCAGAAATTCCCTCTGCAGATTTCTCGACTTGAGCAGTAGGAACTTCGAGAGTCAATCCAGCAGTATAAAGTGAGGAAGAAGCCCCAGGGATCTCTTGACTTTCTGGATCATATCTCTCTACTACGGCAGCCTCAACTGTGGCAGAAGAAGAACCAACTTCAAGGGTATCCTTTCCCTTGGCCTTACCCCTTTCCTCCTCCATAGCAGCAACAATAAGTTTTTGCCCTTCAGCTAAGCGGGCTGTCTCTTCGCCCCTCAAGTATTTCTCCCTCGACTTCTCCTCATCGATCAAATCTACTCCAAGTTCTGCTTTTTCCCATTCGACCAATTGGTCCCATGCATACACAAGGGGAATAGGATAGTCCTTGAGCCAAGCAAGGTTTCGGTGATGGATCACCTGAGCAAAAAATCCAACCATGGTTTCACTGCACTCATCTAGCTCCCTTTGAGTGTCTTTAAGCTATTCATTGACTTTCTCAACTTGCTGCAAAGTTGTGTTTGCATTCCCTTCGGCAAGAGCTTCCCTCATTTCAGCCTCCAGTAATTTATCCTCAAGCTCTGTGTTCTTTTTGACTAAGTCCGCTTTCTCTTGGGCGAGACGAGTGCTCTCAGACTTAGCATCCTCAGCCTGCTTTTTTAAATCTATTCGCTCTTGACTATGGGACTCAAGCTCGGAATAATAGCACTTTTGTAATTCTTCAAGTTTCCTCTTATAATTATCTGCGTCGCGTTGTTCAAGAGCAAATTTAGCTTGGGCAACATCCAGATCTTTCTCAGAATTTTCGATAGCCCTTGCGTCATATTCAACGGCATCGTCCATGGTTTTTAAATCTTCCACAAGATTGCAAATGATTTTGGAGAGAGTCCTTGCATACCTTTTCATCTCCTTATATTGTTCATCCACAAAGTCTATGGAAGCCTTAATGTCGTTGGCCCAACCAGGATTTAACGGTTTAAGTTTCGGGACGAAGTGCATGTGCCCGAAATGGTGATCGGGAAATTGTTGCTTCAAAACTTCAAATCTGGCCTGGTTTTCATCATTAAGAACAATTGGCCTCATAGTGGTGATGTCGATGGTGCAACGCTCGAGTTTCACAATGAGCTTATCCTTTCATGTTTTTTTTCCCCGATTCCTTTTTTTCTGTTGGATCGGGTACTTCCTTCGAAGAGCTGTCTTGGGGAGTTTTATTTTTGGATGAAGCAGAAGGTTTGATGCCATACTTCTCCCCCTATTGATGTGAAGGATGACTCTTACGTTTTTCTGAGTCTTTGCGGTGTGGGGATCGAGAATGGGAGGACTGATAAGGCCTCGTAGGTCGATCCCTCCTATTATCTCTGCCTCTACTCTCATGCTGGTCATGCCTCTCATTAGGATCCATTGGAAGCATACTCGAACGAACGTCGCTCATGTAGTAACACTGCCTCACCATTTGTCCTATAATAAGAAATGAGAGAATATTAGAATCAACATTAACATAAAACTCAAGTGATGTGACGTGCAGTACTAGAGTGCAGTGTGTTTCATAAGTGGTGATTCCCCCCAAAGAGACCAGAGCCCGGACTGAGGCTGGTATGTGTAGATTCCCCGGACTTTACGGGAGTAACTTCTTCCTCAAAAGTGAGAGCAAGAGGATTTGTTGTGAAATCTCCTGCATTATAAAGGGTCTTGGGCAAGGGAAGATTTCCTAAACCCCGATATATAGAGTCATCCACTGTAGTATTATCTCCTAAAGGAATGACTTACGGCAACTCTTTTGGAGAAATTGGCCTTTCAGGGGTAGTCGCATCCTCAGGAGTGATATATCTATCTCTGTCTTTCTCAGCTATGTTTGCTAGTTCATCATCCTGAGTCGAAGATGGAGAAGGGGGTCCCTAAGGGGTACCATTGGACATTTCGAGCTTCCTCCCATCTCAGGAATAATATCGACTGAGGGTATGTATACATAAGGGCCTTTCCCATGGCTTATACTGCAGGTGATAGATAAAAACTTGGGACGATGGAGGTACTTATCTTTAAGGACGTTGTCGATTGTCAAGAACTTTTGATCACCAGTGAGTAGCTAGTGCAAACGATCGAGGTATACTTGACCCGTCACTTGCTTTGGATTAGGAACTACGAATAAAAATAAGAGTCATTTAATGTGCTGGCACAAGTATTTGAAGTTAAAATCCAAAAAGTTGGTGCCTTACTTGATTAGAGCCATCTCTTGGCGCACCCAGGTTGATGTTTAATATAAAACCATTCAGGTTTTGAGTCACCAGTTTGCTGCTATATGGGACAGTGATGATTTTCCTCTTTGGAACTGATTCAAAGTATGAAAAGCATAGAGTATCTTGGATCTGGTGCTTGAAATTATAAAAGAAATGAAAGTCATCAAAAGTAAG
This sequence comes from Allium sativum, assembly GCA_030737875.1. NCBI lineage: Eukaryota > Viridiplantae > Streptophyta > Magnoliopsida > Asparagales > Amaryllidaceae > Allium > Allium sativum. Next base: position 748,961,591 of record CM060921.1, read on the forward strand.
CTCTATGCCTAAAATCTCTTTATAGGCTATGTACAGAGTGTACAAATAAGCATAGGAGTTGGGATGCAGTTGCATGAAGGCAATCCGCAGTTGTCTCATAAAATCGATGACAAAAGGCGGAAACGGAGGTATTTCCCCAACTAGACACATTAATCTGGTGATAACCATATATCCTTCTAATGGATTATGAGGAAATTTTGTTTTCGAAGGCAACTGAGTATCTCTTTAAAGAAACCCATGCTTTAGGCGTATCCATAAAAGTCTGTCATTGTCAATTGTTGACTCGACTGAATCCTTAGGCGATTCTAAAATAGTGACATTTCCTAATTCATCGGGAGCACGGTCATTTCCTACCCCTCCTTCCTCTTCCTCGCCTAAAGAAACATCACCCCTGGATGATACCTCACTATCACGAGTACACATTTCGTAGTCTGGGCCCTCACTATCCTAATGTGGGTCTGAAGTAGAAGATAAACCTTCAATAATGGGATTTTCAGATGTTCCCATGACTTCTCTTCTTTCCGCTAATCTGGGCGAGCGTCTCTTAGTCATGTCTGATTTATTATTGAAGAAACAATAGCAAGGATTAGAGTAAAGTTGCCCATGTCCCCTTATGCATGTGTGTGAACTAAAGCGTGCAAGTGTTTACACAATAATGCAAAGAAAGCATACAAGGACGCAAAGCAAGAAATTGGCATAGAAGTCATGTATTTGTGACAGCTTCAACAACTTAGGCATGATCATAAGGCTCTATCCTAACTATTCGTAAGAGTCATAGGTCACAGTTAGCGACGTTTCAAAATTTCAATTCTTGATCGGATCAGTCTAAATACTTCATCCATGCGGATCGGTTCGGAAATATATATGAGTAAAGGAAAATTAGTCCAATTGTTGTTTTAGAGAAAGTGGGTTCCGATATGTGTGTTGATTTCAGATCGGATCAGACGTGTAGGTCATGAGTGGACAGGTTGGGATGCGCATGTTATAATCGGATCGGTTCAAGCATCCTTGAGCAACAGATCAGATCGAAGACCCACATTGCCAACAGATAAGACAACACGGATCTGAACCAACGCAATGTGTCAAAACCCAAGCTTTTCTAGTTCATCTATTCTGCCTCGATCCGACCCCACTCCCTTTCTTCTTCCTCTACTCCTATTTCACCTTCTCAGCATCACCAAACCAATTTTTTCTTGGAAATTCACTCACAGTGAAGCGCCCACGAATTAATATGTCTATCGTTGATTTCGACCTCCTCCACGACCATCTCGAGATGGCGACGAGGCCACCAACGACGATGGCGAGGGGATGGAAGACACAGGATCGAGATTAATGTAACAGCGAACGAAATCATTTAAATTACTCCTAAATTCAGGTTAGATTCGGTTAAAGCAGAGATAATCAAAGATTGATATCCCACCTATTGATTCGATTGGAAAATAAGAGGGAATTCTAAGAATATTGGGGGCTAGGGTTTGTGAAGAATTATAAAGAAGAGGGCGATCTAAAGTGAAGAGAGAAAAAAGGATTCTAGAAAATTTATATAAATGTGAAGGGGCTCTTTGTATATCCTGTGGGCCCCCAGTGATTGGGCTGACCCATTGGAGGAGAAGCCCCCAACTTTGTGATGCTGCATGGGTTAATTCCGGGTCGGATCGGATGAATGTGATATCGAAGATACAAGTCAATATGAGAGACTGACTCAAAAGAAGATATAATAAGCTAACAAACATATATTTTAAGAATTTACCTGAAGGAGCTACTTGAACATCAAGCAAATTTCTCAAAGTTATTTTAAACAATGCACTTTGTGTATTTCATTGTGTATATATAGACAACAAGTGATGTGATTTGACGAAGCAACACAACCCTGCAAACGAATGGACGCGACTGTTTAATAATTTTAATTTGGAAAATAATAAGGGGACCATTTCGAAGCACATTCTATCTTCGATAAAAGTGTACACCGAGGGGGAAAATGTTAGCCTACTTTTCGAACTAGGCTACACAAAGATAAAAGGACAAATTAATTGAGGATGCTGATTAGAAAAACACACACTCGAGGCCCGGATCGGATCAGAAGTTTCTTGCTAAACCATGGCATTGTGGAGCAGGAAACAAAGAAGCAGAGACAGAATCTGACAGGTTCAGAATAGGCAGATCCGTCCCCCTCTTTCCATTACACGCCCGATCTGAAGCAGGAAGCAAAAGTAGTTATAGCCCGCGATCCCTGGAGATGCAGAGTGGTTGTGCACACATTCCCCTATGATTACCCACGAAGTTAATGTGCTCGCACCATATCAGAGCATCCGACCCTGACTTTAAAGCGATGAAGGCCATATATATCTGAACTGGAGTTGTTCCAGAGTGATTTTCACCTATAAATACACCCCTGAGGGTCATTGGAAGGCATCTTTTAGAAAATTCAGAGCTCAAACTCCCTTGTCAATTGAATTACACCACTATATTCAGATCAAAATCACAATTTAATGTGAAAATCCTTAAACATTGAATGAAATTATCCATTGTAAAAGTGAGATTGAGTGATTATCATCATTGTTCTTGTATTTGAATCATTCAACAACAAAGTTTAAAGTGGATGTAGGCTCTTTAAAGCTGAACCACTATAAATCATGTGTTTTTCTTTGCTTTTTGATTTCATTTAGTAGAATAATTGCTAATTTGGGTGTTAGAACCACTTTTTGGTCTAACAAAATCATTGAACGAATTAATTTTTATATATATATAAATTAAAATAAAACGAATCGCGCTGCTGTAGTTCGTGATTTGAAATTGTAACTTCAATGATTATACCGAAAGATACGATCATCGGATTTTCCAAAAACTCAAATCGTTGCGTTCGCTTTGGAAAGATCTTTCCAACGATATAAAATTTGCTAAGATCCAACGGTTTAATTTTGAGAAATATGTAAATTAAATTTTAATGAAAATAGTGCCAGGGTCATGTAATGACATAAAGCGTCGTTAAATTAAAAATGTCTATCTTTATATAAATAAAAATAGCGATAAATCGTTATAAAATATTATAAATGATATGGAATGAAAAGAAATGATTTTGAATTATATATATTTGCAAATTATTTGAAAAGACCGACTTAATTCTCATTTCAAATAATTGATCGATGATTAGAAGTTGAAGATTTGAAGACGGTGGTTGAAGACCGGCGAACTTCACATCCAATAGATGACTATTGATGCCTTTGATTGGAGTTGCTGCCTTGAAAGGGTTATAGTGGTAGTTGTCTAGACGTACTTGTTGATTGTCCGGATATGCAAGAGCCTCTCTTCCATATTGGACATATGGAACGAGGAATAAGGTGTCTCCGGTTTCGTTCAGACCTAGAACGGACTTGTAAATGGATGTATGTCTGACATTGGATTTTATTCTGCGCTAATTGATTTCTGTTTAATATCTGTTTGGTGGGGGAGAATTTATGCTATTGCTCAACACCATTCTCTGAGACATATGAGCTCAGAGGTTATATATTGGTAAACGTCAGTCGCATGGCGTGAATTGTCAGTGTAGCATGCCAAGATACAAATGATCAAGACTTATTGTTGAAAAGAAGAGCCTTGTGGTTGATGATCAAAGCACAGCTTTATTTAGCATAGCTTTGTGTATAGTGTAACTTCGCGAGCCTCATACCCCTGTATAAACTAGAAACGGGAGAAGGATCCCGGAAGAACATGCGCTTCTTTCTAGCTAGAAGTGGTGTCATGATATGGAGCCCATATATTTTTAGTTATGTGGATGATGGAAAGTGAGGTACCTCGAATTGGAGTCCCTAGTGGCTCTTTATTTACGCTCCATAGGGCGGGGAGACGTATTGTTCAGGAATTATATATAATCCACAGACATAAGTTGTTGACTGGCCTTGTGGCTCCTAAGGGCTCACCTGAGTTTGTGTCCTAAGGCACGGGTCAGAGTGTCTCGAATTCGGTAAGGACAATCGCTTTCCTTGGTTCATGATGGAAATCAACCTTCCAATACGACGCCATACGGTTTTGATTGTAAACCTATATTTGGCGACATAGTATATGGTAGCTATGCCATCTATGATTGATACAATATGATTGAAATGTTTTTGAAACATATATAAACTAATAATAATATCAAATCCGTTTTATCGTATCAAGAATTTTTGACCATTATAAACTAAAACTCTATCCTTCGGTTTGCGTTGCATTTTGTGATGGGACTTGAGTCTTATAATGGTTTCATTTTTCTAAAAAGCATTGCGTTGTTTAACGATTTACTTTATTTATGCACTGGCTATTCAATGGAGTAAACCCATTCCGCGTTAGCTGCGTGGTCTTGTGATTAGCCTTATTATTAAATAGGTTAAATAGATTTCTCATACCAGTCCCATGACTGACTCTTAGTTTGTTTCACTTTGCAAACTCGGGTGTCCTCTTTCCAAATGGGCAGCCTTGTATTTAGGTTTTAGCAGACTCATTCTGGATAGTTATGGAGTTGAAGATGAATCCTATCATTTCCATTATATTGTTCAGACTTCATTTAGTATATTATGTTTGATTCCGCTGCAAACATTTTATATTAAGTTGAAAACTGTATTATGTACTATGTATGGTCCTATTATGTTGTGTAACTCTAATGATATTTTAATTCCAGTGTTATTTGATGTACATTATCTGCTGTAATTCCATATTTCTGTTCTGCTGTTATTGTTTATGTGTTATATTTCAATGATTATCCTGGTTTTCGTACAACAGGAGTTTGGGGTTAACCAGTTGGTATCAGAGCTTTGGCTAAACTTAGCTTCGGAATATAGCATTATTAACAAACTCATCAGAAATAGAATCAGCAGTATTCTAAGACGAATAACTCATCATAGATAGGACTAGTAATGTCCTAGAATGAGTATAGCAGAATAAAATACACCCCCATAGATTCATTTGCATTTAAATATATGTCTCTATTCTTTACAATATCTTTACTGTTGGCCCGACTCTTTGTCTGCTATTTGCAGACATAGTAGAAAATGAGTGGCAGAAACAAAGAAGAAATTCTATGGTTTAGCAATCTAATGAGCCAATCGTGCTCCCACAACCAGAACCAGATCTAGAATCTCTAGTAATGAAGTATCGGAATATGGGTGGAGTATAATTCTTGTGCAAAGAATCCATTATTGAAAAACAAGCGTGGATGTGTTCTTCTAAGAGAATTTTTGAAGGCTTAAAGTTGAGAGATGTTCAGAAAAGATTACCGGCATCTTGGGCACTCAAAGACGAAGCTCTAATCTGATGGGAAACTGTTACTAAGGAAAATCCAGAAGGTAATATTACGTGGGATAGATTTAAAGAAATTTTCAAAGAAAGATTTATTCCTCCATAAGCAACTGAGCAACTATATGGCGAGCTTTACAATCTGAAACAAGGAGATATAACCATCAAGGAATATCAAAATAAATTTAATGAACTTTACCGCTTTTCCCCAAAACTAATTCGAGACCCTATAAGGAAGAATCTAAGATTTATCAAAGGGCTACAAAAGAAATATGAAGGTAAAGTACTTGCTCATGTAAATCTTCCATTTTCTGAGATGATATAAATGGCTTATTGCTATGAGTATATTGATAAGCAACGTGGTTTGGAAGTAGAAGAGGAAGGCAGCTCTAACAGCAAAAGAAAGTTTGAAACTGATAGCCCTAAGGCAAGTACGCTGCCTGAGGTTAGTAAGAAGCCTAAAACCCATAAGAAAAGGCCAAGATCGAAGAAAGAATCGTTAACGACTGCCACATGCTCTAACTGCAATAGGCAAGGACATTTGGTGATAAATTGCAGATCTCTAAAGAAATAAAGAAAGAATGGACCTAAATCCAATAAGAAGTCTCAAGAGATCAGAAATTGCCATAAGTGTCACCAGCGTGGTCATATTGCGAAAAATTGCCAGCTATCAAAGGAGTCTGTAGTAGCTCATGTAAATGAAGTAGCAGAAACACCAACATCCTCAGCCAGTCAGCAAAGGCCAGGTGATTTGGAAGGCACGCTCACCGTTAACAATATTCCCATTGCAATATTGTTTGATATGGGCGCGTCGCAAAGCTTCATTGCGAGTAATTCAGTCAAGAAGCTAAATTTAACATTAAGGAATCTTGAGGAATCAATTAAAGTTCATAATCCAATCAGTGGTTCTCTTGCTCTTAGTTTGTATTGTAAAGTGCCCGTCTCTTTATCCCATTATCGGTTTCCTTGCACCTTGATTGTTATGGATTTTTCTGAATTTGACATCATTCTTGGGCTGGATTGGTTAACTAAATACGAGGCCGAAGTTAAATGTGCAGAAAGAGTTGTTAAAATTAAAATGAAGCTTGCAAATGTTGTTATAGCTTGCGTAGGCTCAGATTCAGACAGAAAAGAATTTTGGGCTGCTCTCGAGGTTTCTCCCACTGCTATTGAAAATATTCCTGTTATTAAGAATTATGTGGATGTGTTCGAAGAAGTTGATAGCTTACCTCCACGGAGAGAAATTGACTCCAGAATTGATTTATTTCTGAATGCAAGGCCAGTTGTGCATCCTATTTGAAGAATGACATGGAAAGAGAAAGAAGAATTGGGCAATCAAACTAAACAGCTTTTATGTAAAGGTATGATCAGGCCTAGCTTTTCAAATTGGGGTGAAGCAGTAGTGTTTGTTCCAAAGTCAGACGGTACTCTCAGATTAAGTGTTGGTTATCGAGACCTCAATAAGCAGATGCTTAAGAATAAATATCCATTGCGCCGTATAGACGATTTAGTGGACCGTTTGAATGGAGCAAAAGTGTTTTCTAGAATGGACATAGCTACAGGTTTCCATCAAATGCGGATTGCCAAAGATTATGTTCCTTTAACAGCTTTCAGAGGTCCAGACGTATTTTATGAGTGGTTAGTAATGCCATTCGGTTTATGCATCGCTCCTGCTTATTTTGTCGATCGAATGAACAGAGTGTTTCATGGTGTCTCAAATAAATTTGCGCTAGTTTTCATTGATGACATCCTAATCTTCTCTAAGTCAACTGCCGAGCATGAGAAACATTTGGAACATGTTTTAGAAATTCTGAGAAAGAATGTTTTAAAGGCCAAATTTTCTAAATGCATATTCTAGAAAGAAGAAGTGAAGTTCCTCGATCATGTAGCATCGACGGAAGGAATTTTGGTGGATCCAAGCAAGATCGCAGCCATTCAAGATTGGAAGCAGCCTAGCACTCCTACCAAAGTCAGAAGTTTCCTAGGATTGGCTGGCTATTACCGGAAATTCGTTAAAAAAATTCGAAACTATCTTGTCCATTAACGAAGCTTACAAAGAAGCATACAAGGTTTAATTGGACACCTGAATGTGAGGTAGCTTTCCAAGAGATGAAATTGAGGTTGACCACTGCTCCAGTGTTGACCATTATTGATGGAAATCAGGATTTGAAAGTCTATACAGGCGCTTCTATTGAAGGCATTGGTGCAGCGTTAATGCAAAGAGGCAAAGTAGTTGCTTATGCTAGCCGTCAGTTGAAGGCGCATGAGAAGAGATACCCCACTCATGATCTTGAGTTGATGGCCATCGTGTTTGCTTTAAAGATATATAGGCACTATCTTTTGAGTGAGAAGTTCGAATTATATATAGATCATAAATCCTTGAACTACCTGTTTACCCAAAGGGACTTGAATTTGAGGCAGCAACGTTGGTTAGAATTTCTTGCGGCCTATGATCTAGACATCATATATACTCTAGGGAAAGCCAATGTTGTATCCAATGCGCTCAGTTGGAAGAATGCGGTCGTCGCCATTCTTATCATCGCCGACCTTATCATTACACTTTCATTGATTGACAAAATCTCTGCTCTCCAGAAGGATGAGGAATTTATTTAGAGAATTAGTAAGAGAGTTTGGGAAGGCAAATCCTTGAGTTTCCTGATTGATAACAGAGGAGTTCTGAGGTTAAAAGGCCGAATTTGTGTCCCAAATATTCCTGAGCTCAGAAGAGAAGTAATAGATAAATGTCACAAATCCAAGCTTTGTATTCATCCAGGAATGAGTAATATGTATCATGATCTCAAGCGCTCGTTCTGGTGGAAATCTTTGAAAAGAGACATTTCCATTTATGTTAGCAGGTGTTCCACTTGCCAACAAGTCAAAAGTGATCAGCAAAAACCTGCCATATTGTTACAACCACTAGAAGTTCCAAGTTGGAAGGGGGATCAAATCTCCATGGATTTTATTGCTGGCTTGCGCTGAACCCGGAAAGGCAATGATAGTATTTGGGTGATCGTAGACCATTTCACTAAGTCTACCTATTTTACTCTTGTCAGATCAACTAGAACAGTTCAAAGTTTGGCGAAAATTTATTTCAAAGAAATTGTTAGACTACATGGAGTTCCAAGTAGCATTGTTAGTGATCGTGATCCGATATTTGCTAGTAAATTCTGGGAAGCATTCTAAGAGGAGCTGGGAATAAAGTTAAATCTGAGCACCGCTTATCATCTTCAAACAGATGGGCAGACTGAGAGGGTGAACCGTATATTAAAAGACTTGTTGCGCGCTTATATTCTTGATTTTGGAGGATCATGGGAGGACCACGGCATTTGGTTGGGTTCTCTTATAATAACAGTTACCAAGAAAGCTTGCAAATGTCGCCATTCGAAGAATTGTACGGCAGGCCTTGTAGATCTCCCAAATGTTGGGTGGAACCAGGCAATAGACTAGTATTGGGTCCCGACATGATTCGTGAAGCTTCGGATAAAGTTGATTTCATTAAAAAGCGATTACTAGCAGCTCAGAGCCGATAGAAAATTTATGCAGATTCAAGAAGAAGGGATTTAGAATTTGCTGTTGGCGATTATGTGTACTTGAGAGTTTCTCCATTAAGAGGAGTATTTCGTTTTGGCTAGAATAGGAAGTTGGCTCCTAGACTCATTGGTCCATTCCCTATTCTAGAAAGAATTGGAAATCTCGCTTACAGGATTCAACTACCTGACTGGTTGCAGGGGTACATGATGTACTCTATGTGTCCCAACTTCGAAAGCATGTACCTGATCCAGACTTGATTGTGGAGGAAGCTGCACAGCAAGATTTTCAGTTTACTCCGGGCTTAGCAGTGAGAAGGGAGCCGGTAAAGATCAAAGGCAAAGAAACCCGAGTTCTGAGGAACAAAAGAATCCATCTAGTCAAAGTGCAGTGGAGCAGAGATCCTAGAGACTGTACAAGGGAGACCGAGGATAGCATCAAACATGCTTATCCTTAGTGCACAATGGATATCTCTGACTAGCTCTAGTGCGAGGTACATTTACAATATTTTACATTTTCCATTTTGTTACTACTTTACTGTTGTTTCCTTTTCGGGGATGAAAAGTTTTTCAATGGGGGAGATTGTAACAACCTGGAAAATCAAAACCAATTAAAAAAATTTATTTTGGCTATTTTATGGAATTTTGAATAGTTAAAATAATTTATTTTAAATAATAATGACTAAAAATTTATTCAAATTGAAGTTAGAACGAATATATTTATTTTAATTATAAAAGGAGTTAGAAATAGCGCGACAGTTTGAAATTTTGAATTTGAACTTTGACTGAATGTACAGGATTCAAAATAAATCGGATTTTGGTGAAACCAAAATTATTTAAATCTGTTTAATAATATCTTTTCAACGAGTCTAAAAATTTAAATTTCATAGTGGGAATAACAAGTTATGACTAGTTGAATATTCAGAAAAGTCGATATGGAATTTAATATAATATATAGCCCGTATAAATTGCCATTCTGCAAACGACCTCCATTTTCAACGAAACCACTTTGGTTGGATACGGAATGTCGAATTATTGTTAGATTCCAATTTTCATAATTTTTGGAATTAATATGTGAGCGTGGCAAAAGAAAATGTGTTTTGTCAATTTCAGTCAAATTGGATCGACTAGAAAATGGACATTTTTCAAACGGTCTCCGAATTCATCGAAATTAATTTTGTTAGGACCGATTCATCAAAACATAGGTAGATTAATATTTCGGGAATTTTTGGAGTCAGTCTGTGGCCCCGATAAATTAAAATGTACGATCAAAGTAAATAATAAAATGTTTTATTATTATATTTAAAGAAAAGTGGACTGAAACAGTTGAATGGGCTGATGAGACCTAGTTCATTGTGTCCGAAATAGGGGTAATTAGCTACGGGCAACCGTTATTGGGCATCGTTTGGATTTCGGACCAATAAACAAGTGATTTGTAAATTTAAAATTTTATTTAATAATATATATATATACACACATTAAAATATTCATTCAAAACACTAATCCTAAATAGTCAGCCGCCACAAACAAAAATTAATGGCCAACATGCTCCCCTTTTTGCCTCGATTTTTCTCCTAATCTATTCTATAAAATTCAAAAACTCCAAAGAGAAAATTGTACATGGGAGTGAGATTTACATAGTGAATGGTGGAGATCAGAATTTGTGCCATGGATTTCTCGAAAATCACTCCAAATGGTGCTGTGTTCGCACCTGATTTCTAGCACGGTTTTACGTACGAGTGGGCCCTGCTTGCGGCTATAGGTTGAGGGTGGAAGGGGCTTCAAGGTGGTGGTGGTTGATCGGAGGCTAAGACTAAGGAAAGTGTGCAGTTTGGAGAGAGAAGGACATTGATCTTGGGTTCTTGCGTGAGTTGCCTGAACGAGGTAACGAAGAATAAAGGAGGCACGCCCATTTTTTTTTAAAGAGGGTAAATAATAATTAATAATTATTCAATTATATTAAGAATGTAAGTTAATTGATTAATCTTTAAAAGGTCGTGACTTGTTCAAACAGCAATGCAAATCAGACGAATTCAGATGCGTTGGAATCACAACGACAAGATCTACATTTTAGAAGAGATCGCAGAATTTTTGGAGCATTCTACAATTTTAGAAGAAATAAATAGCAATGTGAGATTTATAAATCCAAAAATAATTAAATAAAATTATATTAGGTTGCAGACGGAGTTTAGAAACTCCCGACACCGTCATCCACAGACCACGGATGACTTGATTGTATTGTGGTGTGAAATTGTTTGATTTTTGTTGATTGATTGTGGTTGAAACGAAATTGGTTGATATTGTGAAGTTGGATTATATAGAATAAAAACTTGTATTAGGAAAAATAAAACCCTTGTATCGCCGCGAGGCCTATGTTAACGCGAGGAGCCGTACTAGGGACAGTGCTAGTTTTTAATTACCCTGCCGTTATGCTTCCGATTTTTTTTGAATATTTATGTGTTGTGAAATATTCAAGTTATGACATAAAAATTTTTGAACAATAAAAATTAGATTTTTATTGAATATCTAAATTAAAAATGATCATTATTTAAATATGAAAATTGTTTAACAATAAAAATACATTTTTATTTTGTTCATATAAAATAATCATTATATGTTAATATAAAAATTCACATTTTTATTTAAAGTTAAAAATGGCCATTGGTTGCAATAATAAAAATGTATTACTTTGAAATTTACATTTTTATTGTAAATGAAACATTAAAAATAACCATTGTTATATAATATTGTCTGTACATTGAAATTTACATTTTTATTGTAAATGAAACATTAAAAATGACCATGGTTATATAAAAATGTCTTTACATTGAAATTTACATTTTCATTATAAATGAAACCTTAAAAATGACCATTGTTATATAAAATGTCTTTACTTTGAAATTTACATTTTTATTGTAAATGAAATATTAAAAATGACCTAGGGCGGACACTGTACGATCGAACACAGTAGTTTAGGACAAGCACGCGGGTCGAATACTATGGCTCGAACACCCTCACTAGTCAGGGTTGGTCTCAAATACATGGATCGATCACTTCATTTCAGTAATATCGATCGGTCGGGTCCTGCTATATAGGTTGGTCAATACATGTTAATTGCCTGGATTGGTTTAACGTAGTTGGCGTGGTCTATACAGATGAACTGTGACATGTAAACTCATGTGAAATAAGGAGTGTGAAGACTGCATAAATCATTTGTAATAACAGGACATTATTACTATGTCGGGTCACGTTAACATGTATACAAAATATGAAATAACCCTGCTAAGTAAGGCATGCATCTGGCATGAAGCTTGCGCCATCGAACGATGGGTTGTGCCCCTTTCTTATACTAACTGAATACCATGAAGTGCTCCACGAGAGAGTGCCACGTAACTTGATAATTGTTAAACTTGTGTCAGTCCTAAATGTTGAGATTTGTGATACGCAAATCACAATTGTAGGCAACAAATTTTCTATGTGGATCCATTTTTGGTGGAGATATTTGTTGCTACTTTTATGGGATATTTGAAAGTGAAGGCAAGGATTATTTGGTGCTTATCCAAATAGATATATTTGAGATATATGATGATATATTTGAGATATATGAGGATAATTTGGGTGACAAGTTACTCTATAAAAGGCCTACATGATATCTTCATTAGGTGGTGGAAAAATTTGCCATTGTCCTTCATTATCTTTCTCCTCAAATTGTTTAGCCATTAGATATTCTCTACCTATTTCTAAATAAGGTTATTGATTCAAGTTGTGTTTGTTTAACGATAGTTGAGATCGGTTGTAAACAATATTTTGGTGAATCAATAAAGAGGGTGGTTGGGTGGAATATCGTGTGTTCATATTTTCGATATTTTTTTGTGTTGTTGTTTGTTATTCAATCACATTCATCTTCAAGTGATTAGGTGAAAAAGATTCATTTTGTTTTTGGGTGTTTTGTCAAAACTTCCGCTGCGCACAAAACCCCAACAGTTGGTATCAGAGCTCAGATCACCGCATAGCTTGGAGTGTTTGTTGGATTGAAAAAAAAATTGATTTTTTGTTTGAAAAAAAATTGATTTTTTGATGTCGGAGATGATGACGTTGTCGAAGATGGCTATTTTGAATGGGAGGAATTGGGGTATATGGAAGCCGAAGATGGAGGATGTTTTATATCTCAATGATTTGCATGATCCCATTGATGGAAATGGGGAGAAGCCCTCGAATATGGATGAGGGAAAGTGGAAGAAAATGGACAAAAAAGCGATTGCGTTAATTCGCCAATATTTGGATGATTCTGTGTTCCACCATGTGGCTAGTTGTGAATCCGCAAAGGCGTTGTGGGACAAATTAGTATCGTTGTATGAGTCAAAGAGTGCTACAAGCAAGGCTTTTCTGGTTCGAAAATTGATGCAACTTCGATTGGATGAGGAGAAGTCTGTTGCAGAGCATTTGAACGTGTTTCAAGATGTCATCAATCAATTAGCAAACATGAAGGTCAATTTTGATGATGAGTTGCAGGCTCTTTTGTTGATGAGTTCTCTTTCGGAAAGCTGGGAGACTTTGGTTGTTCCATTGAGTAATTCCAATGCTAATGGAACTATCTCTTTGGAAACGGTTCGAAGCAGTCTTTTGAATGAGGAGCTAAGGAGAAAAGGGTCGGAGTTGAAATCGGTTCAAACCGAGGCGATGGTAGCAAGGGACTCAGGTAAAGATACAAAGAAGAAGAAAGGTGCTATCTTTTGTCATTATTGTGGTAAGAAAGGCCACAAGCGCAATGATTGCTATTCATATATACGAGATATGAAGAAGAAGAAGGCGCAAGGTGATAATAATAGTGATGAGGCACAGGCAGGCTTTGCTGAAGGTACCGAAGGCGATTCTTCATGTGATGTCCTACTTAGTGTTGTGGAGCCTTGGAAGATGGATTCGGGAGCCAGTTTTCACATATGTCGAGATGTGAAAAGTTTTTCTTCGTATGAGAAGAGTGTTGGCATGATAAAGACGGCCAATGGAGTAGAGCTACCAATTTGTGGAGTTGGAGCTGTTAGGTTTCGGATGCATGATGGAGTGGAGAGAGAAGTTGCCGGTGTGAGGCACATACCCACTTGTTCGCATAACCTCATATCTCTCGGTCAGTTAGATCGCCGCGGTTGCACTTATGAGACTCGAGGTGGAGTTTTGAGAGTGAAGAAGGGTGGTCGTGTGATGATGCGAGGAGTTTTGGAGGAGGGGAACCTATATAGTTTGGTCGGTTCAGTGGTCAACAGTGGAAGGCGGGTGACGGTTGAAGACCCTAGTCCACAGCAAGGTGGAGAGGTTAATATGGTCACTGTTGATGGTCCCAAGGTGGAGGATCATGGTATCGACAAGGGTCTAGATGTTGATGATGCTCGAGGGATCCCGGAGATGAAGAGATCATGTCAAGCGGAAGACGGATGTCGAGTTGTGAAATCCACAAAGACAAGATGAAGGTCTTTGTGGTATTACAAACGCTTTTGAAGATCGCTATTGGCGTGGTGCACGATGAGGGAGGTGCACCATTTGTGGGCAATGGTGGTGGTTTGTAATGATGTTAATTGAGAAAAGAAGGTTGAAAGTGAGAGCTAAGTTAGCTAGTGTTGAGTGGAGGAGATGTTGTGATTTGGTATCAAGGTGGAGTGTTGAGATTTGTGATACGCAAATCACAATTGTAGGCAACAAATTTCTATGTGGATCAATACAATGTTTTAAAATCCTTTTTACCAATATTTCCAAGCACTAGACCGAACAGATTATGTTCATGCTTATTAAACATTGCATCATGTAGTTTATATGCATAATTAATCTGTCTAGGTGATACTCCATGCGGATCGAATACGAAAACTTTCCTATCAGTCGTTTTTATCGTGCACTCAACCCGATTCATCAACAGTTCTAGCTAACATTTTCTCATCATAGAAACACCAGAACCAGTAAAAATATGCACCATGAGAATAGTTCCGTACTGAATTAAACCAGCTAGAATGGATATGTATTCTTACTACACAATTCATTGTTTTCCACACTTTTTTCATTTTTCTCATCTATTATTGATGTTGCTTGATGGTCACAGAAAAGAGTGGACAGCTGCATCGCTTTCGGATATGAAGCATGGTTGAGGTCATAGAGTGAAATGTCTTGGCTGCTAAGCTGCTTTGGGGATAATGATGTATATATCTCCATAGGTTGTAGCTTAGTATATGAATTGATCTTTATTGGGCAGCACCATAATGGTTCTCTTAACCAAACCGCTATGACTAAAGGTGTCTATGCTATTGCAATTGAGGCATAATCCTTGATCTCTGAGTAGGTTAGGAATTTAATGGGATATGATGATGGTAATTTTGGTTTTGAGAGCAATATCGAAGTGGTGGTTGTTGGGTTTGAAGGTCGAGGTTGAGATGGAGGTTTTGGTGTGTTAATGAGTTGTATGGATGGTGCATGTAATGGCTTGTTGATTCTTGTGCAGAGTTCGGTTAGCGAATAGAGGATGTGGTCAAGGGAGGTTTTGAATTAAATGAAAATTTGAGAGGGTGAATGAGAGTGGTTTCAACCATGATTTCAATGATAACTTGGGGGTGAAATGACGAAAAAGTGATGAGAGATAGACGAAGGAGGTGAGAACAAGAGTGAAAGCACTAATTAATGTGGAGCTAATTTAGGAGAAGAAAAATAGTTTGTTATGCTCCAACATCGATCTCTTCCTAGAATAAAGCAATGGAAGCCACGACAATAAACGCAGAAGGTATTTGTGTGTGTCATAATGAAGTAAACATTTCATCAAACACTTGGGTATGTTTGTCGAACACTAAGGAAGAATGTATTGGGGGCTACTTTGAAGCTAAATATGGTAGAGGAGAAGGTTCAGGGTGAATATGTGACCATGACCCTAGTTCCAAAACCACCAGCAGATGCTTTGCAGAGTGTGCACGTGCACAAGGAGATAATTAAGAATTAGTTTGTCGATATGTGTATCTTTTCGAATGGGCTTAATTAGGCAAGGCCTAATATGATGATATATAGTAGCCCATTCATTTAAAAGGTTATATATAATCTGCCATGTGCTACACGCAGTTTTTATGTTGTAGATTTGATGAGAATATTTCTCATTCAAAACTTTCTTCCACTTTCAACAAATATTCAATACAATTTGATCCTTCGACTGCTTTCAATCTTTGATTATATTGTTATTCTTTATTGTTCAAACAACTTGTAATTACAGGTTCTCATTGTCACTCAATCTCTCATAGAAACTGCTACAATGTCGAATATGACTACAAGAAGTAAGACTTCTAAATCCGGGCATAACATAATGGTATCAGAGCCAAATGGAACCAAAAGGAAGGAGAATTGTGGGGGCGAAACCATGGATAAAACAGGTGATGTTGATGATCAACATACCATGGATGAATCAAGACAAGAAATCATCAATGCACAAACTCTCCTTGAACATCAGAGAACCTCATGAATCACAACAGGAAATTACTTTAAGGATGGATATCATGCAGGAAACCCTAAATAGTATTACTAAAGAAATCAAGGATTCAAGAAATCAACTCACAAATTCAAGAATTCCTTATGTACCTCCAGCACAACGCAACAAAACAAGGCAAAATCAAGATACATTGTCTATGAAATCTCTAAATCAGTACGTGTTGATCAGTGAATTGTTAATCATAACTGTAATAACAGGAATACCCATCTTGAATTCCAAAAATTCACCCGTACTACTTCAAAATACGGTTATAAAATTGGATTTTCCTACATACAATGGATATAGTGAAGTTGTTGAGTGGCTTAATCAAGTCGAACAATTATTTGTTTATGATCATACCCCTGAAATTGAATGGGTACCAACATGTTTGTTTCATTTATGTGAAGATACTCGAAAATGGTATAGTTGGCTTATCAAGAAAGTTAAAGATTATGAAACTTGGAGAGTTTTAATGGATGAATTTTTTGTAATATTTTCTCCAGAAGAATTCCTGAAACCCCGTGGAGCCATTTCCAACCCTAAACAAACAACAACATTAGTTGCTTACCTGTCACAGTTTGAACATTTACAAGGCATCTCTAAAGCCCTACTGATCAATTTATGTTGGAGAAATTCATAGACGGACCCAAAGATGAAACTAAGTTTGATGTATTGGCGCTTCATCCTATCGACTTTAAACAGGTAGTAAGTCTCGCAAAGGTCTTCAAATGCAAAAGAACTTGCAAAGAGAAGACTATGTATGGAAAATTAGCTTAGAAAAGTAATGAACAAAAAGGAATCAAAAAAGAGATAATCAACAAAGTCACCGTAAGAAATAAAAAGGGATTACCACCACAGGAAATTCTTGAAAGAAGAAGAAAGAATTTGTGCTTTGATTGTAATGAGAAGTGGCATCCATGGCATGAATATAAAACTAAACAGATCTACATTATAGAAGGTGTCATGTCCCTCAAAAACGAATAAGGTGACGAGTTACAAGGAGAAGAACAAGACACAGAGATTAAAGAAATTTTGAATCAACATCTGCTAATTATGATAAGAAAGAGGAACAAACATATGCAATTACTTTGAGTGCCATGTGCAGTATACCATTTTTATCCGCTATCAGACTACATGGGTGTATCAACAAACAACTAGCAGAAGTCCTCAATTATTCGGGATCAATGCACAACATCATTAATTCTCAGATGGCAAGCAGATTGAATCTAAACATACACGTTACAAATGGGTATATGATACAGCTTGCTAATGGAGAAAAGATTCATGGCAAAGGAATAAGCAAAGAAGTTATTTTTAGATACCAAGGATGCATAATTCAACTTGATTTATTAATAGTGCCATTAGAAGGATGTCAACTTGTTCTTAGGGAACAATGGATGAAGGAAGTAGGGAAATAAGCTTTAATTTTTCCAAATTACAAATCAAATTTGTCTAAAAGGGTAAAGAATATTTGCGGCCGGTACTTAAAGATAGTAAAAAAATTATGGATGGAGTAATAAAATTAAGGATGGAAAAAACATAATCAAAGAAAGCCAACAATGTCAGGTGTCGCTACTGCTTTGTTCAAAGCTAATTTCATGAAATACGCCATTGTTTGATGTTAAAATTCCTGATGACGAGCAACAATTCTTATCCAAATTTTCTATTGTCACCAATACAAAAAGCATCCTTTCACCCCCTAGAGATTGTGATCGCAAAGTACCTTTATTACCAAATTCCAAACTGGTATGCTTAAGGCCTTATGGGCATTCTTACGATGTCAAAAATGAACTCGAAAGAATCACTAAAGAAATGCTGGAAGGAGGACTGATTAGACTGAGTATAAGTGAATATTCCTCACTAGTTGTCATGGTTAGAAAGATGGATGGAACTTGTTGAATGTGTGTAGATTTGCGGGCACTCAACAACCAAACAATTAAAGGCAAGTATTCTATACCTCTTATTGATAATCTTTTAGATGAATTACATGATTTTGTGTTCTTTTCTAAATTAGATTTGAGTCTGGTTACCATCAAATATGAATGCACACACATGATATACACAAAACCGCATTCAAAACACATGACGGTCACTACGAATTCATAATAATGCCATTTGGTCTATCAAATGCACGTTCCACTTTTCAAGCTCTTATGAATAATATTTTTAAACCCTATTTACAAAAATTTCTACTTGTAATTTTCGATGACATACTAATACACAGGCAGACTTGCTCTAAGATTATGCATCACTTGAATTTTGGCGCTGCAAGTATTAAGAGAGAACCAGCTGGTCACCAAATTAAGTAAATGCTCATTCGCTCAAACTCAAGTCAGTTATTTAGGTACATTATTTCATAGAATGGTATAGCTATTGATCCTAATAAAATCAAAGCAGTAAAAGAGCGGCCGCAACCCAGAAATATTAAGGGTTTACGAGGATTCCTTGGACTTACTAGATATTATCGAGAGTTTATGAGACAATATGCTTTGATTGCTAAGCCGCTTACTAATTTGTTGAAGAAAATTTTCTTCCACTGGAATGAACATGCAAATGACGCACTTGACAATTTGAAGAATTTCTTACTAAAGTCACCAGTATTGACTATGCCTAATTTTGATAAAGAATTTGTGGTGGAATGCAATGCTAGTGGAGTAGGTATTGAGGTAGTATCGACACAGGAAGGAAAACCAATTTCATTTCTTAGCCAAGCTCTAAATGAAAAGAATCTGCTATTGTCAACTCATAAAAAAGAATTGTTAGCTGTTTTTCTTGCAACCAATGGTCGCAATATTTATTAGGGAGGAGTTTTACTATTTAAACTGATCATCAAAGCTTGAGACATTTGTAGGCTCAACGTTTAACCACTGGTATTTAAGGAAGGTAGCTAGCTAAATTACACAGGTATGATTATAGGGTGGAATACAAAAGGGAAGAGATAATACCGCAGCTGATTCTTTGTCCATCTACCAGAAACTCAGATTGAAATCCATCACAGGCACTACTTTTTAAGCTTTATCATCTATTGATGAAGTTGTTTAGAAGAACTTAAAAAATACTTGACAAATCTGAAGAGTACTAGGCAATAAAACATAAATTTTCTAAAGGTAAATTGAATAGCAAATATCAAATGATAGAGAAATTGCGACAAAGGTGAATTGCTTATTACTCCATATTGCAAGGAAGTTATCCAGATATTATTGAAAGAACACCATTCTACTCCTTTGGGTGGGGACGCTGGTACTAAGAAAACTAGACACAAACTTAAGAAATTTTTTTACTGTAAAAGAATGTGGTATGACGTTGATAAATTCATTAGAGAATGTGAAGTGTGCCAGTGTAATAAGCAAGAAAATGTATCGGAACCTGGGTTATTACAACCTTTACCTATACCAGAAAACATTTGGAAAGAAATTTCCTTTGATTTCATAATAGGGATACCCAGAAGCAACAAGTTTACCATTATGTTTGTAGTAGTGGATCGTTTGTCAAAATATGTTCATTTCTTTCCTCTACAACATCCGTATACTATGCCACAAGTTGCACAAATTATCCTCGATGTAGTCTTTAAACTAAACGTCATGCCTTGAAGCATAGTGAGTGATAGGGATGCAATTTTCACAAGCACCTTTTGGCAAGAGCTAATGAGACTACAAGCATATATATTGAAGACGAGTTTGGCCTACCATCCACAAACTGATGGCCAAATCGAGGCTGTTAACAAGACTTTGGTAGGTCATTTGCATTGCTTTGTATGCCATAAGCCTCAAGATTGGTCTAGATGGCTTACTATTGCTGAATTTTGGTATAGCACCAATTGGCAAAGTTCTGCCAATATGACTCAATTTATGGCTGTATATGGTATACCTCCACACACTTTACTCTCATATGTACCCAGAACAACAAGAACACCACAGATTAAATAGGAGCTTTATTTGAGAGACATTTTAATTTAGTTGATAAAAACAGCTTGAAACTAACACAAGAAAGAATGAAGAGATATTCTGGTACAAAATGAACTGAAAGGCAGTTTCAAGTGGGAGGCTGGGTGTATTTAAAATTACAACCTTACAGAAAAGTCACTGTTAGCAACCTGAAAACTGCTAAGCTATTTCCACGCTTCTTCAGACCATATAAAATAATGAGGAAATTTGGGAAGGTGGCATACGAATTAAAATTGCTTCATAATGTTAGGATCCATCCTATTTTTCATGTATCTCAGCTTAAGAAGATGTTAGGGAAAGGTGTAGTATTACAGTAGAATATTCCCACTTTTGTTGAAGAAATTGTGGACGAGCCTAAACTTATTTTGGACAGATTTTTTTTCCCAAAGAATAATCATGCAATTCCCCAAGTATTGGTTAACTGGAGGCAGAGCAGTCAAGAGGAATCAACTTGGGAGGATTATTGGTATTTGGTGAAGAGGTTTCCCACCTGTGACCTTGAGACAAGGTCAAACTTTGAAGAGAGGGGGAGTGTTATGCTCCAACTTCGATCTCCTCCGAGAAGTGAAGCAACGAAAGCCATGGCAGTAAACATAAAAGGTGTTTGTGTATGTCATAATGAAGTAGACATTTCATCAAACACTTCGATACATTTGTCGAACACTAAAGAAGACTATATTGGGTCAACTATGAAGGTCAGCATGGCAGAGGAGAGGTTCAGGGTAAACATGTGACCATCGCCTTGGTTCCAGAACCTCCAGCAGATGCTTTGCCAGAGTGTGCACGTGCACACATGCACAAGGAGATAATTAATACTTAGTTTGTTAATATGTGCATCTTTTCGAATCGGCTAAATTAGGCAAGGCCTAGTATGATGATAGATAGCAGCCCATTCATTCTAAAGGAGATATATAATCTTCCATGTGCACACAGTTGTTATGTTGTTGATTCAATGAGAAGTTTTCTCATTTAAAACTTTATGCCACTTTCAACAAATATTCAATACAATATGATCCTTTAACTGCTTTCAATCCTTGATTACTATTGTTCTTCTTTATTGTTCAAACAACTTTTAATTACAGGTCCTCAGTGTCATTCAGTCTCTCACAGAAATTGCTGCAATGTCAAATATGACTACAAAAAGTGAAGATTCTAAATCTAGGCCTAACAGTGTTGTAGGAAAAATAAGAATTCATAAAAGAGTGCTTTCAGTATTGATATATTGCTTAGTTTCTGAACAATCTTTACACACATATATAACATATTCAGCTGATAACTTTTGCCTATGTGGCATAGTTGATAATTTCTTGTAACAAACTTGTCCATGTGGACTAATAGAAATATAAAGCTAAATATACCAAACGTATGCTCCCGGTTTTAATTGTTTTCCTACAATATTGATTCATATTTACTTCCATGCTCTAACAAGTGAGCATAAGTGCATATACATCCGTATCAAATGTGCGAACAGATGCTAGGTCTGTAGGAAATGACATAGGAGTACATGAGCCGACACACACATATTATAAAAATAATTTCCCAATATTCCGGGTCTGCTAACCAAGTTTAGATCTTGGTTTGGTCTCGGATTCATCTTTTACAATTTTAGGAAATTTAACGTAATAAATAATTTTTTGAAATTTTGATATCAGATTTATCTTTGAATTTCATTATACAGTTTTCACATAAATGTACATATATTTATTTAATTTCAATTTTCAAGTTTATAAGTTACATCATTTATATACATGTAAATTTGTACAATTATTGAGTTAAAATTTTAGATTTGAATATTAATACATTTGAAATTCAAATTCATTCTTCACTTGAATTCTTCTTCGTAATTTTATATTAAATAATTCTTTTTAATTGGAATTTCAATTGGTTTTGTTTTAGTTCTTAAAATGTAATGACTAGAATCTCAATGTTCTAGCAAAACTTCAAGCCTTCCAATTAAATTAATATTTGTACACAATTTCTTTTAAGTTGTTTAGTGATGGTAGTATATGCAAATTTCAAAATGTCATTCCTATTTGTCACATGCCAGGCAACCCGAACATTATATTTAGTCATTATGTTACTATTGTTGCTTATAGTTGGCATGAATTTCTAATGACTAAGCATTTATGTTTCATTTAAATGTTGTGAAAGTGATACATTGTTTTTTTATATTGATGACTAAGCATTTGTATTTCATTTAAATGTTGTGAAAATGATGTGTTATTGTTATATAAATATTTTATAATTCACATGAAGTTTTCTGAGTAAGCATTCATATTTCATTTAAATATTGTGAAAATCATACACTTTTTGGTGTAAAGTTGTTTTTTTATTTTGAAGTTGAATATCATAAAATGAGTATAAATTCTTGTTGGTTCCAAAATAGTTTCTTAATACCAATATATTCTTTCTTTTACAAACATAAGCATATTATCATTGCTTGTTTCTTGAAACAAAATTAAATAGTAAGATACTAGAGAAAACTAAATAACTCATAACTAATATTAAAATATTCGTTACAAGAAACAATGTTGTACCAACCTGAATTTTTATAAATGATTTGTGTTAACACCGAAAAACGACGCTAACACCAAAGGAGGTGTAGAAACACCTTTAAACTGTAGAAAACAAGGTTAAAAGTAGAAAATAGTAGATAAAGTAGAGTAGAGAGCAGATTTATAGTGCTTTAGGCTCTCTATTTTTTGCTTTGAACCTCCTCCATTACACCTTCTCCAACGAACCCGGAAAACTCCCGTTAAAGTCGAGTAGCTCTTCTAAAGGCGGGAAGAAGAAGGATTGAGGCGTTCGACTGCATATTCTACCTTTTTAGCCTTCTTGTTTGTAATTTCTTTTGACCGAATTATGTGCGAGTCCGACCCTCCTTTCTGCTCTTTGTAATGACTTGCTTCAGTGAAGTGAAATTGCCTTTTGTTTACTGTATTTTAGCTTTTGTGCTTTAGCTTTGCCATACTTTCATGTATTCACCTCTTTATTGAGTGCAAGTCTTTTGTTTGTTGCGATGTTGTGATGAGCTTGTGGTATGTCTTCCAAGCATTATCCCATTCCAATGTGTTCATGTTGCCCTATACCATATGTCATCACGAATTGTGAAGGCTGGATGTAATCAACTTTACCGAGTTTCTTTGATTTTGATTGAGGCACCAGAAGCTTCCACTCTATTGGCGAAGTGTTTTTTCTTTTGTCAACGTATTGAGAGCTTCTGAGCTTGCCACTGTATCTAGGAAACCTAACTTTATTAGCTGAACGACCAAGAATTGGTTCAAGTTGAGTAGAATCTTGTTGGAGATTGGGATTGAGTAAGACCTGAAGTGCGTGGATTATCAACGATGGCAAGGTTTGGTCAGTAGTGGTTTGATTCCGTAAACAACGAGGTGGAAAGTTCAGATCGAGGATGCGACTTCGGCCAATAAAATGTTTTTCAGCAAAAAAAAAAAGGAGAAGAAAGAATGGATCTGAAAAGAAATATAAAGCAACTCTAAAAGAATCTCCTGCGATCCACTGATTTGGGTTACTCACGGTCCATGTCTTCGCGATCCATTAGGGTCTCACATTGTCCACACAAGTAGGTAACGGTCCATTATAAAATGTGCACCTACGGTCCATAAAGCTCCACCAGGACTGTTGATTTCGAGGAATATGTTTTCTACGATAACTTATACTTCGAGGGGTAATTGTTAACTGATGGCCTTCGACCGTATATAAAAGTGCATGTGAACTTGTGAATGGATCGCACATAAATATGCATAAGATATGAAAATGACAGATTGATTAAGGCTATAGATCATGTGGATCGGAATATGGCACAAGCGCATGGATCATGACAGTACAAAACAAGGGTCAGACTACACATGAAACACGGATCGGGTTGATTGTATATATGCCACCTGCCTATGGATCATTTGTAGTTGGATGGATTCTTGTAACTAGTTCGTGTACATGTTAAGTGCATGGATCGTGTACGTGTGTAGTGGAAGGATCGGTGGATGTTGGATCGCTCATATGCCAGCGTAAACATGGATCGTTACAAGGCAATCCCAGCATAGGTCGGCAAGCATAAAACACAGCTACAAGGTGGATCTGCTATAGTATGGACCGTGTGACATGATCAAGAAAGCATAGATCGTTGGACCGGTTGTGTGCACATATGATGGACCGTGGGCTCCTATGGGTCATTGGCTTCCCTGGATCAGCGAAAACTGACGTATCGCTGACGACCCATAGTAATAGATTGTCGGCCGATCCATACAGGCCATGTACACTCTATTTCGAGCTCCATCACATTCTATCCCTCATTATAAATACTAGACCACCTCATTCATGAAAGGGTTAGATTTTCTCCTCCCGAAGGTATCCCATCACTGATCTCCAACTCACTCAAGCTTCTCCAACATTATTAAGCTTCTTCAAGCATCATCCAAGCTTCTCCATCATCATTCTACCCTAGAAATCATTGAACTTTATCATCGAGATCGATTATTGAAGATCAAATTGGATAATCATTGGTACTTGTGGATTCGAACGTTTCTCTATGGTGGATCAAAAGATTATTGGAGAAGTGTTAGAGAATTGTGAGGGATTCACTGTAAATCATTGAAAAGAGTTGTAAATCGAGATCAAATATGTACCTTTTAATGGGGAAATCAATGAAATCATCATTCAAAGTGGATGTAGGCCAAAATAGAGGTTGAACCACTATAAATTTCCTCTTTACTTTACTTTTTGTACTATTTTTTGCTTTTAACCTTGTTTTCTACAGTTTAAAGATGTTTCTATACCTCCAAGGGTATTAGCGTCGTTTTTTGGTGTTAGCAAATTGATTTAAATTTTCGATATAAAACTTAAATTATTTCGGATTTTATAAAATACACGAATTTAATTTTTGACATAGTTGTAAGTTTGATAACAAAAACCAGATAGATGATAGTTCAGCTCTTATTATTTGACCTAATTTAATTTATGTTATTATTTGAATTTGAATTCTTTCTTAAAGTTTTAAATCTGAATATTAAACTTGTAATAGTGAGCAGTTTGTTTTCAAATCTGTTAAAATAGGAGTTTTTATGGAAAAAGAAAGTTCTGGTCGACGTTTAAATTTAAAATAAAATTTAAAAGTTTTAAAAGTCTGATTTTTTTTAATTAATCTACACTAAATTCTTAGCAATTTTCGTTTCATTGCAATCTAATCTCGTTTACTCAAAATATGAGATTAACAATAAAAAATACGCACATTATTAACAATTTATTTGTGTGTATCTCAACCTATATTTTTCCTCTTTTGTGTGTGCTAGTATAGCACATTGACTCACTGAGTGGATTTTTCTTAATTGGCATGGATGGGAATTTATTTGTTTAAATAGTGGGGTTGTTTTACATTTTGTATTTGAAGAGTTTCTCTCGTGATAATAAGTACGCATTCTTCTTCATTCTTCTTCTCAAAAGCTTTTTCATCCGCAGATTTCTTCTTTTTCTCTAAAATTCTCAGCAAATTCTTCTCGATAAAGTTTAATCTTAAATCTAATTTCAAATCAAAATATCAAATTCCAAATTGTGTTTCTCTATCTCCATAAAACAATTTGCAAACCTGTTCTATTTTAATTCTCAAAAAATTACATTGTAAAAACTATTTCAAACCTAAATCTATATTTCTAGAAATTTGCAAATTTCTCAAATTTGATCAAACGTTTCAAAACTCGTTTAAATTTCAAATAAATATTTTTGAGAAGAGATAGCAAAAAAAAAATCACAAACAGATCAAGTCTTCTTAAACATTTGCCAAACCATTTTTTTTCAAACCTGTATTTTTTCCTCATCGCCTTGCCTGCATCTTCCATGGTCGTTCCTCATCGTCTTCGCCACCATCAAAGTCCCCACCAGCCACCTCAAAATGACCCAGTTCCGATTCACATCCTCTCTATCCATTGACCAGAAACCTGTAACAACCCGGAAAATCCAAACCAATTTAAAAAAAATTGTTTTGTCAATTTTGATGAATTTTGGATATTTAAAATGAATTATTTTAAATAACAACGACGAGAAATTTATTTTGAATTGAATTAGAATGTATATATTTATTTTGAATCATCGTTAGAATATAAATATTTATTTTTAATTATAAAAGGAATTGAAAATGAGGCGGTAGTTTGAAAATTCGATTTCAAATTTCAAATGAATGTGCAGGATTCAAAATAAACCGGATTTTAGCAAAACCAAAAATATTTGAACCTATTTATAAATATCTTTCTAACGAATCTGAAAAATCAAATTTTCATAGCCAGAATAAAAAGTTATTCCCAGTTGAAAATTCAGAATATTCGCTGTGGAATTTTGGCTCTTAAAAATGGAAATTTTGCAAATGGTCCCCGTTTTTTGATGAAACCACTTTTGTTGGATCCGGGATGTCAAGATATTGCTAGATTCCAAAAATCATAATTTTCTGAATCAATATGTGAGCGTAGCGAAGTAAAACGTGTTTTGATAGTTTCAATCAATTTGGATCGACCAGAAAATGGCCATTTTTTAAACGGTCTCCAAATTTGATGAAATTAGTTTTATTAGAACTGTATCGTCAATATGAAGCTAAAATATTTTTTGGGAATTTTTAGAGTCCGTATGTGGCCCGGGTAAATTGATATGTGCGTTCAAATTCAATATATAGATTTATATTTTGATTTTGACGAAAAATGATCGAAATAGCCGAACTGGATTACGATACATATCCCATTGTGTTCGAAATGGGGTTAAATAGCTAGGGACGATAGTCGGTGGGTTCGATTTCGAGTTCGAAATAAAAAGTTGCTTTTGAAATTTAAAAATAATAAAATATATATAAATTAAATAAACCCTCTCTCCTTCTATCTTCTAAGTCAACCCCCAACCCCCTCCCCCCCCCCCCCCCCCGGTAAAAAAATCGAAATAGATTTAGATATAAAAAAAGAAAAGAAAGGAGTGACGAGGGGAGAAAGCCGCCGCTGCACGCCTCCAACGACGATGCCGCTGGAGATCGCGCCCGCCTCCCCCGGCCTCCCGTTCCTCCTCTTCCATCGCCTTAAACCCTTGTTAACCCCTGTTTAAATAAAATTTTGTAATTAAATGAAATCAGTTATAATTATAAATGTAATAGCATATGAAAAGTTTGTCTTTTTATACGGAAAAAGATTAGATTTTTATATGTAAAAAGACGAGATTTTTATAAACAAAAAGATATAGTTTTTAGCAATATAAAATTCGATTTTTATTGTTCGAATGGTCATATAAAAATATAATTTTTATAGATGATGTAGCAATAAAAATTCGATTTTTGCCAATATTAAATATAGATAATAAAAAAAATATTATTTTTATATTATATAGATAATAAAAATTTGATCTTTATATATGTAACGATAGGATAAATATACGATTTTTATATATGAAGTGACGATATAAAAATGTGATTTTATCTTATGTGTAACAAAGTAAAAGTATGATTTTTATTGTTTGAATGGCAATGTAAAAATTTGATTTTTATATTCATTAGCGATAGAAAAATGTGATTTTTAACTATGTAGCGTGGTTATAAAAATAAGAAATTACTTTTAAAAAGATAAAAATATAATTTTTAGCCTATGTATGTTATTTATAAAATAATCATGCAAAGAAATAATTATTGATTGGTTAAAAATATAATTTTTGACGTAGGTATACTACATAGATCGACAATCAAAGCACGGCAAAGTGGAACCCAAAGGTGAGAACTTCTCACTTTGATTTTACTTTCTAGTTAAAATATATACTAGGATGCAGACGGTGCTTAGCAGCACCCGACACCCGTCGTCCACAGACCATGGACGACTTGTTTGTTTGTTTGATTTTGTTGTGAAAGTTGATTGTGTGATGTGGAATGGAATAAAATATTTTATAGTTAAAAATAAAAATTTTAACGTGTATATGAATAAAATAAATAAATATTTATAAACAAATCGGACGATTTATTTATGTACACGCATTTGATTGATATTGATTGGGATGATAAATTTCGCACATCGCCCAACTGCACAAATAAAATTCATTGTTTGATTGATTGAAACCCCACAAGGGATTGGGAAGATATATGACATACACTAGTCCCAATAATTAGCAGTATGTCGATCGATTGATTGACAGGCTATTAAGCGTTGAATATTTACATTTAATTATGTAGTGTAGAATGCATTTGGATGATGGTTGACTGTGTTTGATTGTTGTTGTATACATGTTATATTAAATCCATATAATCACCTTATATGGCAATTCACCGTGTCTAATTCCAGTTCAGAAACAATGAATATTTTAAAATAAAGAATATATCAAAATAATGAATATTTTAAAATAATATTCAGTAAAAGAACAAAATTTGATTTTGATGTACGATTTGGGATGGACACGAATATATTTAAATATATAAAGCCATGTTGATTAGATTGATGCCATTTTAACGTGAACAATATTTATATCGATTTTATTCATTTCTATAATGAATATCGAAAAGGGAATGATTTCGAAATATAATATTTTGAAAATATTATCATTTATATATTGACGATATGGAATATTCAATTTTGATTTGAAATTGAATATGAAGTTGAAATCGTTTTGAAAACGAATTTAAAACAATTTATAAATTATGTTTTAAAAGGAAATATACGAAATATATATATATATATATATAATATAATGGCCTGAATAGAACGCGCCGCGCCGCTGCAGTTTGCGAATTTCAACCATTGACTTCGAACGAACATTACGGGAGATCCGACCGTCGGATTCTCCTAAACCGGAATCGTTGGGCTCGTATCGAAAAGCGCTTTCTAACGAATATGAGAGATTTGAAATCTAACAGTTGGATTTGGAATTTTGTCCAAATCAAATTTGGAAAATGTCGCCGTATCGACGACCGTTTATGAAAATCGACTGTATGGGCCTTGATAAAATTATATAAATATCAATAATTTGTGTAAAATCATAATAAATGATTTGTAAAGAATTAGGATGAAAAATTCCATATTTGTAAAGATAAAAATATATTTTTATCGAAATGAACTAGTTTTGAATTAGAATAACAAATCCAATATTTTTAAAATAAATAAATTGGATTTGAAATGGTTTTAAAAATAACCAGGATTTCCGATATATAAATTGGAAATGGATTTGAATCGAAATTGTCTTCGGAATATTTCGATACTAGATTTCGTGATTATACAGATATTGTTATGGAAATTTGAACTATATATATAATATATATATATATAATATATATATATATATCGTTATTTCCAATATGATATTTGTTGATTTCAGAATTTGATATTGAATATAAGCCGATATATTTTCTACTCAGAGCCTTATATTTAATATCAAATTGGATTTTGGGTTTGTCGTGAATGGTATCTTTAATAATACTGTTCTTGAACCCAATGGAGTTAAGAAAATTAGAAACTGACTGGAGATTAGATAAGTTGAACGGTTTCCCAGGTATTAATCTGATGTTGGTTTCGACCTTCAGGGTTAACATTTAGGGAATTGTTCTCTTACTAATTTACGGTTAGAGACTGATGGAATGTGAATTGGGTTTGTTGTGAACTGTGTTTTAGCGACATTCGTTCTTTAACCCGATCTACAGTTAAATGGGATTGGGAATTTATAAATCTTTTGTTAAGACTTAAAGGAGATTTTCCAAAGTAAAGTTTTCCAATTTAAAATATTAAGTTGGAATTGAATGGAATTTGATTTGATAATAATCGAAGTAAGCTTCTGTAAAGGAAGACGGTTAATATATATGGAATTTAAAAGACCTCGTCGTTATTCCATTGATATTATCGGTTGGATATGGAAGTTTATATCGATTTGTTTTCCTTGAAGATTCCATTGTTAATGGAATGTGATTTTGGGTTGTTGTGAATGGTATCTTTAATAATACTGTTCTTAGGCCCAACGGAGTTGAGAAATTCAGAAACTAACCAGAGATTAGTTAAGTTGAATGGTTTACTAGGTATTGATCTGATGTTGGTTTCGGCCTTCGGGGTTATTACTTAGGGAATTGTTCATTTGCTAATTTATGGTTAAAGGCTGATGGAATGGAATGTGATTTTGGGTTTATCGTAAACCTTTTTTTATATGGCATTGGTTCTTTAACCCAGTTAAAGACAGGATATGATTTCCCAAGTTAAACATCGTTAGTATTGATTTTTGGGAAGATTAAAACCAAGTGGAGTTTTAATGCATCTTTAATTAGATTGAAATGATATCCAAAGGAAGAATAAAGAAATTTAAAGAATTTATCTTTGATAAAATTAATATGAACCTTTCCCAAAGTATAATGATATTTGAGTAAAGGAATGTTCTGGATTGGAATGAGGCGTATGTTGTGTTTTTATAACACTTGTTTATTATATATGCGAGTTATTCAGAAAGACCGTGTTTATCTCATTCTGAATAACTGATTCGACGATATGTCGAGGACGAAGATGGTGGTTGAAGATCGGAGGTCTTCACATCGTTTGGATGATTACTGAGGTCTTGATTGGGCTGTACACCCAAGACAAGGTAATAAGTGGTGATCGTCCGGACGTACTTGGAGATCGACTGGATATGCGAGGACCTCTTCCCTATATTGGACATATGGGGGAGGAATATGGCGCCTCCAGTTTCGTTCAGACCCATAACGAACTTGTAAATGGATGCGTGTCGGACATCAGATTTCATTCTGTGTGATTGATAGACATCGGTTGCATAGCGTGAATTGCCTATGTGGCATGCTGAGATGAAACTGATCAAGACTTCTGTTGAAAAGCAGAGTCCTGTGGTTGATGATCAAAGCACAGCTTTAATACAGCGTAGCTTTGTGCAGCGTTAACTCACGAGCCTCACCCCTCGGCGTGAACCAGATATGGGAGAGGACAGCAGGGAGGGAATGTGTTTCTTATAAATAGGAGTGGTGTCAGTGTTTTACATGCCCTGGCATTTTATGTGGATGATGGATTACGAGGAGCCTCGGTTATATCGGTCAATCCAGGACCGATGGAGTCATCTGGCTCATTTACGCCCCCACAGGACGGGAAAACACATTGTTCAGGCATTTTAATCCACTCCATGTGGACCGACCCTGAAGATCCAAGGTGCAGTTGCGGCTGTTCCTGAGACATGGGCTAGATTGTCTCGAAGTGGTAAGGACGACCCCTTGCCTTGGTTCACAGACAGAAATCCAACTTCCAATACGTAACAATTGCGGTTTTGATTGTTGAGCCTAGTATGGCGACATAGTGGTATGGGGCACTTATGCCGTCTATGATTGATACTTATGATTAAAATTGTTTTGACACTATACATTTATAGTAATAATAAAACATGAAATTTCACGTACCAAGCATTTTTGGCTAATATAAGGTAAAAACTCTATCCTTTGGCTTGCGTTGCATTGTGTGATGTGACTTGAGTCTTATAATAGCTTCATTATTCTTTATTTAGCATTGTGCTATTGTTTTTATGCACTGGTTTTCTTGGGGGTAAACCCGTTCCGTGTTATACGGCGTGGTCCCTGGAATTACCTAACTTTAAAATAAAAGTTAATAACTGTTTTAGTTCTCACACCAGTCACATGACTAACCTGGAGTTTATTGTTTTAACCAAAAATCTTGGTGCCCCTATTTCCTACACGGGCAGCTAGTAGTTTTAGTTTTGCAGATTTAACAGGATCCGGGTTTACAGTTGGAATGATATTCGGAAAGCTCTGTATCCTTATATTCCTTTCAGTTGTGTTTTGTATTATTTTCCGCTGCTATGTAATGTATTGTAATCTCTAATATTTATCGAATGTATTTTATTTATTGATACTCTGTATATTCTTGTGTTCTGATGAAATTTTTGTAATAAGAAATGATATGTTCTTCTGCTTATGTTCTGATTTGGCTTGTTCTCAACTCAATCCGTGTTTTCCTTCATGGGGAAGTCCGGTCGTTTCAGGTGGTATCAGAGCTTTGGTTTACCGAGCTCGAGAACAAGACACATTACAACCAAATGAAAGAATTCATCAGAGATTGGATTAGTAATATCCAATAAAAATGACTCGTTAGAGATGGGATCAGTAGTATCCTAGAACGAGTTTGAAGAGTATATTTTTAAAATGAAAAAAAAATTTGTTTTGAAAATTTAAACCATTTTATACGTTTTTGAATATTTATGTTAAATTGATTTGGACAATCCAATATATAAAGATTTTGCATATACGCCTTGCAAACGTATATTCGAAGTTTTAGTATACTGGATAGATATGGAATCACACTTTAGTTGCCCAGAGATGATTCTGATGATAGTTCGAACATCATCAGAATTTATGTTCGAGTTTCGAAGGTGGGATATCGATATATTTCCAATTGACTGATGTGAGAACCAAAACTTACATAGGATTATTTATTGTGAATTGGCATCAAAAACATGATTTTTGGTATTTGTATCAAAATTATGAATTTGAAACGTTAATTCACTAATTGACTGATGGTTGTGTTGTATGATTATTTGTTATCTAATAAAACCATTATGTGAAAGAACGATACACGTAACCTAATTGTACCAAATATTGTACCGTGTTGAAAATTATTTGAAAATGCATGCATATACACGTGTATCCATTGAACAAGTCATTGCAAAGAGGCTAGAGCAGAGGAATAAAATTGTTTGCCTGACAAATAGGTACATGTTTATTGTATTTCTTGGGGTCTTTGATGATTTTATTAGCCAATTGGCTAGCCGCTTGGCTGTTTCTTTTTCTTTTTGGATTGGAGAGGCCTGTATGGAGATTTTGTGGTTTTTCGGTCCATATAGGGGAGGTTATGGCGAAATTTTTCAAAAATTTAGCGTGTTAGCCAAATTTTTGAAGAATTTGAAAAGTTCTTGGAAACTGAAAAGTTGAAGAAGTTAGGCCATAATTAAAATAATGATAGATGAGTTGGTTTGTAAAACAACTTTCAGCTCTGTTCCTTTTCGAGGACGAAAAGATTTTAAGTGGGGGAGATTGCCCCGAACCCATATCAACCCAAAACCCATGACCTGTATTTTCCTTCGTGCGCCCATCACCACCACCATCATATCTGCCAGATAAACCCCTATGATCTTCCTTTGACCCACTTCATGTGCTCTAACCCCTCATATTCCCGATTCTATATTGAGTGGTGAATTAATGGTTGGCTTTGTGTTGTTTTGTGTCATTGTTTCCTTGTTATACTGTATTTCCTCTTCTTATATAAAAAATCATGTTTTCTTGCTGTGTTGATCTATGTTGCTTTGGTCATGCTCTTCTCTATGTTTGTGTTGCTGAGTGTTGGAGTTTTCTTTTTTACTTCGCATATATATATAAATAAAATTATCTCTATCTTGTTGTGTTTTGTTCTCCTTTATATATAATTGGTCTTGCTATCTCCTTCAAATTTGTTGTATTGTTCTTTTTCTCAAGGTCATACCACTTTTTTGAATCTTGCGGAGAATTCTTTGTTCTTCTATCTTACACACACACACACACACAGACACACACACACACACACACACACATATATATATATATATGTAAGTTTGAATCTATTGTTTGATCTAGGATCGGTCGCTGATTTGATTTGAACTTCGTAGTTGTGATCATTGTTGTGTCTAGTTTGTCGTAGCTATTTGAGCTTATATTGTTCCATTCCATGTCCATTCATCTTTCGCTCCGCTCAGTGCCACAAAAGGTGAGTCAATCTCCACTTGATTAAAACTTTTATAAAAGAGGAATTAAATGCATTTGAAATGCTATGAAATGTTTAGATTACCTATAGTAAATTTTATTACATGTTTTGCACGGATGACAAACATTTATGACACGACTGAAAAATGTGATACGAATACGCACAAATGACTAGTACCATTCATGTATATGTTGGAACTGTTGAGTTTATTTGTATTATTTATTTATATTGTTCTCATTTCGCAAGTTTCTTATGGGTTCAAATTATAATACACGAACTATTGCATAGATTAAGGAAATGAAACAGAATCCATTTGGAATACTGATTGAAATGATATACACCAGAAATCAAATTTTAAATTATAGATTGAAATGATACATATCTATTTTACTTGGCCTAAAAAGAAAGTTATGTACGGATACCGTTGATTTATATTGAAAAATATGCTTTTAAATTTAAGTATATTTTGATTTAACAAAGCTATTTTATAATATATTAATCGCAATATTATTTTTAAATTTTAAATTATCTTATAAATAATTTAATATATATTTTATTATAGTTTGATATTATTTAAATTCTAATATTCAATATATCTAAATATTGTTTTTGTTAAAAATATAAATATAGATTTTCTTAATACTTTAAATTTAGAAAGGTTTAAAAGAAATATTTGCAAATTCATTGTATCTTAATTTGTTCCATGATTTAACTAATACAAAATTACTGAATTAAGTTAAATTAATTTTTCCGATGTGATTTAGAAAATAATAAAATGTTTTTCATTTAAATTTGTTAGGGTAAATAAACTCGATAAATTGTTTTGATAATAATTTATTAAATGAGTGGTTTGAATCTAAATATAATTGAAGTTAAATAATTAGAATTGATTAAAATTTAAATTCGAGAATTAATTCGTATAAATTGGAAAACAATGATTTAAACTGAATTTGAGGAATGATTTAAGTAATAAAAATGAAACCTAACTTGAATACTATTTGAAATGAATTTGAATTATGAATATATTGTTAAGCTTTGAATTTATTTGAAGTGATGTTTTGATAATTGTAAATACGGATACATATGATTATGATTTGATTATTTTACAAAACTAGATTATTTTGAAGTAGAATTATTTTATACATAACTAATTTTGACTATTTTATATAATTATTACTTTATGACTAATCATATTAAATTTAACTATTAAACATCTTATAGCTATTTTGAAATTTAATTATCTTATTTAAATATTTAACTACTATATATTTTTTATAATTATTTAATCAAGTTACTTTTTATAAATATATTTATTTTAAACTAAATTATTCTATGATATCATATGTATTCTAAATAAAATTCTATTTCCAATTTGAGCTATTAGGTCCAACATGTGTAGTATAAAGATTTTGAATAACGATGATTGTGATATAAAAAATTAAAATCGAAGTGCTACTTTGTCAATTATGATCCATTTTGCAAATATGAAATCTTGAATTACGAACTAAATCAAATAATGAATTGATTGAAATATTTTAACTTAATTGTTTAAATAGAAAAAAAATTGAATTTAACTGATTGATTATATTTAAAAAAGATTTCAATTATAAATAACCATGTTGTGAAATCAACGTTTTGGTTGTTAAAGAGACTAGAGTTGATATTAACATACTCTCTATCAATACCGATATCACTTTAACCACTCTGCACATGGCGGAGAATCTAGAATGAAGTAGGTTGGCTTGGTGAACGCTACTGGAACGAAGCAAGTGAATGATGATGGATAACCTTGACCTTCGGGTAATAACTAAAATGACTAAAACAGGAGCTACAATGTGATTAATATGTCGCTCCTATCATCGGGAAAACTACTTCAAATATCTATTACTTTGTGATTTGATTAGTGGATCTCCAATAATAGGAGGGTTGTTTGAGGTAGGCAGTACTTACGACTATCTGTTACCACTAGTCCGGGCAAGCAATTGGTAGAATCCTACCCTAGGTATTGACTCGAGTGCCTTGTCATATTATCTATATTGAGCATCCTACGATTTTGATTTGACGTTGTTATATAGCAGTGTATCTCTATCAATCAGCCATTTAACAAGTTTTTTACATGCAATGTTTATAAACAGTGTAAGGGTTAAATCTAATCCCGCTTACGCTATTTTCAATATTATATTTAACCATAGACACTACTACAATACCGTATTATATTCTATAATAAAAAAATTTGATAGATCGTTTGAGGTTGGAAATCCCAAACATCCTTTAAGTTACTGATGCATGTCATTTAATATTTCACTTGAGTTGACACATTTATATAAGAATGTTAGTCCTGATTTGAGTGTTCTTTTTTTTGCATTATTACTCGGGTCGGATCGAGTAATACAGTATAGAGATTTCACTTTTCATAGATGGAGAATAGTTCAGGATATCATCTCTATTTATTGGTTCTAGTTATTTCCTTTTTGTATTAGAAATTTTTACATTTATACTTCTATTGTATTTGATTATGTAACTCTGATATTATGTATAGGTTTTAAAAATTTATTAGTAGCTTCATGAAATATGAATGTATTTTATTTATTCATTGTGAGATATTCTGTTATTTTGTATTCGTGATTCTTTGATTTTTATGAACCCCGTATTTATAACAATTTTCCGTTTTGAACAATTTGAGTTGGTTTTATTACCTGCTTGAATGGTAAGAAATAACCTATTATTACATGTGGTATCAGAGCGTCTTGATTAAAACCTTTTCTTATAGGGTTTAAACTTGTTAGAGATAAGGTAGCGATGCCCTAAAATGAGTAAAAATATCCGTCTCAGAATCATTCTTAAGAGAGTGTATTATGGAAAGTATAAATAGTTTTGAAAATGATTTTAAAGTATTTATGTTATAAAATTTATTTTTAAATTTAACTTTTTGTAAGAGTTACTTTCCTTTTTTTTTGGATCCAGGTTCCTCGATAGAACTCTCTTCGATTAGGATTTCCTAAACATAAATAATCTCGATCCTTATTCTAAAATTTATCTTAGTAAATTTTTATTTGATGGTTTCATAAATTTAGATGTTCTCTAATTTTTTCTGATTTGGGTCTCCATCCTTTGCAGATTCTTTTAGTTCATTATTCTGCTCTTAGCTCAGGTTTTCACTTATTTTGGCCTAACTGATAAAATAGTATAACCGTATAATGGTGGGGAAACTGACCGTTTGATAAATATAATTTAAAGAATTTTTTATTGTATTTTTAGATTAATCGACTAACAGTTGTTTGATTTAAGAATTTGCTGTATTTTTAAATTTTGTTACATAAATAATCCATCTGGATCAAACAAAGGATATTGTAGTAAAAGTATGATATTAACGATAGATTTGAAGCAGATTTAAAATAGATTGGATATTTTAGAGAAACCTTAGACATTAGAATTTGAACCATAAAAAACATGGGCGAAAATAATTCCGGGAAAGGTGGAGTATTTTTTTAGCTTCACAAAAATTGATTTTAGCCTAACGGTCGGTTTGATAATGAAAACGATTCTAAATATTACTCATGTTAAAAATCAACGAGGAATAAAATGCTAATAATTAGGGTAAAATTTTATTTAGTTTATTAATTGAAATGATAAAGTATTTTTGAAGTATTATATTAATTTAAAGGTGTGATATTTAGAAACTTATAGAATGATTTACTCGTAAATAAAAGTAGTCCATTGAATTCATGTGAACTGATTTTGAGAAAGGTAAATACATGATTCATGATAAACAATATTAGTTATACTTCTTAAACATGATATCTTGTTATGTTAACTTTAATAAGTGTTTAAAATTGATTTGATTAAAGTAGATGTAATAGGAATATTAATATGATTTCTAAGAATGTTACAAAATGGAATAAGTTTGTTTTTTGTGAACGTATAAATTATTTACAAAATAATGATGGTTTTGAAATTTATAATATATGTAAGACTTGTAAGGATTAAATGGACTTTATAAGTACGACTTTAACAAAACTATAGTATACGAAAATGTTGTAAAGCCTATGAACTTATTTTATTTAAGCCCAAGCATTTAAAGGGGGTTGGATTCGGTAGGATTTGAATAAATTTGAACTTCTTTATATTAAGGCTAATAAAATAATATTGTTTTGAATTTGATTGAATAAAATGGAACTAGATATAACAAAATTAGTATATAATGAAAATGAACTTAGTCGATAATTTAAATAAAGATAAATTTTAAACTAAAGTAAGATGATATATTGATGCAAACTTCCATATTGAACAAAAAATGAATTTATGTATTAAATAATGTCAACTTAAGGTTAATATATTTGTTAATATGATATATTGTTTCGTAATGTGCCGAAATATTATACGATTTACATTTGCAAACTTTAAGTTGATAATATTTATTATAAGGAAAAGAAGTTTAATTTTAATATATAAATGATTGGGAGAGGGATATAACTTTCCCTACATGAAATTATAGTAAATAAACTGCCTAAAATATAG
This sequence comes from Allium sativum, assembly GCA_030737875.1. Taxonomy (NCBI): domain Eukaryota; kingdom Viridiplantae; phylum Streptophyta; class Magnoliopsida; order Asparagales; family Amaryllidaceae; genus Allium; species Allium sativum. Next base: position 749,000,082 of record CM060921.1, read on the forward strand.
TATTTATAATATAATTAATCGAAAAATCTTGTATCTATTTTGTTTTATGAGAAAAGGTTTCGAGTATTTGCTTTGAGGTTATGATCAGACTATCAAGTATTTAGTATTTTAGACATACGCCTAACTAACGTATGTACTATATCCTGTATGTACTAGATAGATATTGAATCACACTTTAGTAGCTTGAAAACAACTCAGTTGATGATCTAGGATTCATCAATATATATTTCTCGGTTTTGTTTCAAAAAAAAAACCAAGAAATATACAAGTGAAATGAATATATAGTGTCAGTTAAGACATTGAATAAACACCTGAAACTAGTTTTAAATGTTTGAAAAATGTCTTAAACTTCGAACGAAATATATATTTCAAGATATGTAACCAAGTAAGATAATAAATGAAATCCATTTGATTTTAAATATGTCAAATATTTTACTATATTCTCTATCTCGTTCCTTTTCGAGGACGAAAAAGCCTGAGTGGAGGAGAATGAAAAAACCTAAATTTTTTAATGATTTTTTATTAATTAATTAATTTAAATTTTATTTTAAATGTAAAACTCAATTAATTTTGGATTTATGAATAAATGATTTTTATTTTTGATACAAATTTAAGTTTGATAACAGAAATTAGATAGTTATCAGTTCAGATTTTAATGTTTGGCCTAGTTGAATTTATGTTATTTTTTGAATTTGAAATCCTTATAAATTTAAATTTTGAATATTAAATATGTCATAATGAGTGATTAGTTTTCAATTAATAAATTAAAATAGGAATTTTCATTGAAAATTCAACTTTGGTCAAAGTTGGTCAAAATCTGAATTTGAGTTAAAGTTTAAAAAATTCTCTCTTTTTATGAATCTGTACCAAATTCCAGTTGTTTAGAAATTCTCATTTCGTTGAAATCTGATCTCTTTTGCTAAGAGTACATGATTTACACTACAAAAACGCGTGTTACTTATGACGTATTTGTGTGTATCACGATCGACGTTTTTATCTTCTTTGTGTGCTAGTATAGCACATTGGTTCATAGGAGTGGTTTTGTGTTTACTGGGCTTAGATGGGCATTTATTTGTTTAGATAGTGGAGTTGTTTTACATTTTGTATTTGAATAGTTTGTCTCATAATAATAAGCATGCATTCTTCTTCATTCTTTTTCTCAAAAGATTTTTCATCTTAAGATCTATTTTTTTCTTTGAAATTCTCAGCAAATTCTTTTCTCCATAAAGTTTAATCGTAAATCTAATTCCCAAACCAAAATATCAAATTCAAATTAGTGTTTCTTTATCTCCACAAAACTGAAACAACCCGGACATTCTAAACCTATTTAAATTTTTTATTTTAGCTATTTTAATGGGTTTTCAATATTTAAAATGGTTTACTTTAAATAATAACAACTAAAAATTTATTTAAATCAAAGTTAGAACGTATAAAATTATTTTAATTATAAAACGAGCCTGAAATGGCGCAGTAGTTTAAAAATTCGATTTTAAATTTCAAATGAATGTACAGAATTCCAAATAAATCGGATTCCAGTAAAATAAGAAATGTTGGAATCTATTTAATTATATCTTTCTAATGAATGTGAAAATTTGAGATTTCACTTTATAAATTGAAAGTTATGGCCAGTTTAAAATTCAAAATAGTCGTTATGGAATTTAATTAAATTTCAAATAATATATATGGCCCTTAAAAATAGCCATTTTGCAAACGACCTCTATTTTCAACAAAACCACTTTTGTTGGATCCGGAATGTAAAATTATTGCTAGATTCCAATTTTCATAATTTTTGGAATTAATATGTGAGCACAGTAAATATAGATGTGTTTTGTCAAATTTAGTTGAATTTAATCGACCGGAAAATGACCATTTTTCAAACGGTTTCCAAATTCAACGAAATTTGTTTTGTTAGAACCATATCATCAAAACATAGCTTGATTTATTTTTATGTAATTTTTGGAGTCAGTATGTGGCCTTGGTAAATTAAAATGTACGTTGAATTCAATATTGACCGTTATATTAATTTGTATTTTAATATTGATGAAAACATATCAAAACAATAGAATTGGCTTATGAATCATATCCCATTGTGTTCGGAATGGGGGTATTTGGCTGGGGGAGATAGTCATTGGGTTCGATTCGAAGTTTGAATGAAAATATAACTTTTTGATGAAAATAATAATAATTAAATAAAAAAAATATTGGGTTTAAACCCTAAATTCCCTCAGAAAAAATTGCGCCCCCTTTTTCCTTCAAAACCCATCGCTTACCCATTCATCCCCAGCGCTGCCCCGTCCAGCCGCCTCCACCCACGCCAGCGCCCCCGCACCCCCCTCCGACCACGCCGCCCCTCCTTACCTCTCTCTAGCAAACATCTGAAACCCTAGCCTGTTTTTCAGCCATGCGCCGCCGCCATAGGCCCCACCTCCGATACCGCAACCCCCTTCCACCACCGGCAACCACCTGCGGCACCTCCCCGCCACCAAGCTCCGACCACGGACCCGCTCGTCTTTTAAAAATTAAATTTTTATATATTTTCGATTATGCATTTAAACCCCTGAGCTTCCACAGCCAATATCTTCCAATCCGAGCCCCTATTTCTAGAACTCCACATTGCCAAAATCAAAGAGCATGATTTTATCTTCTATTTGAGTATATGGAAGTCATATTATGGATTGCGGAGTTGTTCAGAAAACGCGCCCAAAGTCTACTGTCCAAATACTGTCTTTTCGCAAATTCTGGCGAATTGGAGCATTTTTGGAAGAAAGGCCACTAGGCGAAAGTTGTCTGGAATGGCTCGTTTAAGCTATAGAAAAAAGATCGTACGAAGATTGGAGCTCGTTTACAAATTCTAGGATCAGAACAGCGAATCTGAGCATCAGAAAATAATGGCGGAGTGGATCCCAATGTGAGAACTCTTTCTCACTCAAACTATTTTACAGTTAAATATATTCTAGGTTGCAAACGGGACTTAGTAGCTCCGGACACTACTTATTTGTACAAACCATGGATACTTGTTTGGATTGAATTGTGGTGTAATCGATTGACTATGGTATATTGATTGTGGTTAACTTATTGTGATGGATTGATTATTGTGTATGGCGCGAGCCAGCATCAGAAAAGGGATAATGCTAGACATTATTCCAGTTCTAATATTGCATCGTTATAATGCCGAAATTTCCTGAAATAAACTAAATAAAATGTTTGAACAATAAAAATATCATTTTTATTGAATGTTTGAACTATATAAAATAGTCAACTGCTAAAATAAATATTTTATTGTTAAATATAATTTTTAATGCATATATGAACGACATAAAATTCTCCTGAAATGAAAATAAATGTTCATTTACAAATTTGATGATTTGTTTATGTACACACATTTAACTAACATTGGTTAGGACGATAAATTTTACACAAGGTCCAACTATGCAAATAATATTCAGTTTTTATTGGTTGAAACCCCACACGGGTATTGGGATGATATTTGACATACACTAATCCCAATTGTTTAGTTGTATGTCAATCGACTGATTGACAGGCTGTTGTAAGCGTTATTTATTTATTTTAATGCTTATATGGTGTATTCTACACTCTGGATGATGGTTGATTGTTTAATGACTATTTGTCATTATTGTGGAATAAATGCGATGTATGAAATTCATATAACTAACATTATAAGGTAATTTGTTGGGTCTGATTCTGACACGACTCAAACTCGCCCTTACGGGAAAGCCCGGATTGAGTTAAGAATACGACAAATCAGAACGCAGACAAAAGAACATTTCAGTGCTTATTACAACAATTACAAAAGAGTACAAGAAAATAACGGAGTACGAATAAATAATATACATTTGACATATATCAGAGATTCAAATTACAATGCAGCGGAAAAATAATACATAACACAACGTAAGAAATATACGAATACAGAGCGTTCCGAATATAGCTCCAGCTATAAACCAGGACCTTGTGAAAATAATATCTTCAAATACCCAACTACTAGCTGCCCGTGTGGAAAATAGGGGCGCCCAGAGATTAGGTTCAAACAATGAACTCCCGGTCAGTCATGTGACTAGTGTGAGAACTAAAATAGTTATTTAAAACTTTAGTTTAGAAATAAAGTAAATCAAGCGAAAATGCCATATAACACGGAACGAGTTTTCTCCCAAGAATACTAGTGCATAAAACAGTTTATAAACAACGCAATGCCTTTCGAAAAATGAAGCTATTATAAGACTCAGGTCCCATCACACAATGCAACGCAAGCCAGAGGATAGAGTTTTACCTTATAATAGCCAAACATGCTTGGTACATTTTAAAACAAATCATTTGATATTACTATAAGCGCATAGTGTATCAAACATCTTCAAATATAAATGTATCAATCATAGACGACATAGTACCCCATCCTACTATGTCGCCATACTAGTTCTACAATCAAAACCGAAATGTCACGTATTGGAAATTGGATTTCCGCCATGAGTGGAGGCAAGGGTTGTAATCCTCGCCGGCTTCGAGACACTCTAGCAAATACCTCAGAATCTCCTGCAGTAAACCCTTGGATCCTCCAAGGCTGGTCATCTCTTACGTTTAAGGATTGGCAATTCTTGAACACACGTTTCCTGGTCCTATAGGACCTATCCATTCGCTTTGCAGTAATCGATATATCCGAGTCGCCTCACAATCAATCATCCATATAGGTTAAAATATAATAGATGTCTAAGCTCCATGTCATGGCACCACCCGTAGCTAGAAAGAAATGTCATGTCCTCCTTGGGCCCCTTTTCCCGTTTTTGACTCATACCAAGGTGTGAGGCTCGCGAATTAATGCTATACACAAAGCTATTCCCTTTAAGGTTGTGCTTTGTTCATCAACCACAAGACTCTGCTTTTCAACAGAAGCCTTGATCATTTGCATCTCAGCATGCCCACTGACAATTCACGCCATCTAACTGATGTCTATCGATATATAATCTCTGAGCTCGTACGTCTCGGAGAAGGGTGTTAAGCAAGAGAATAAATTCTACGCCATCAAACAGATATATATTTAATAGAGATCAACCAACACATAAAATCCAATGTTAGAGACACATCCATTTAATAGTTCGTTCTGGGTCTGAATGAAACCGGAGGGACCTTATTCCTCGTCCCGTGTCCAATACAGGAGAGAGGTCCTCGCATATCCGGTCGATCTCCAAGTACGTCTGGACGATCACCACTTATTACCTTGTCATGTGTGTACCGCCTAATCAAGACATCAGTAATCATCCAAACGATGTGTAGACCTCCGGTCTTCAACCACCGTCTTCATCGTCGACCTATCATCGAATCAGTTATTCAGAATGGGTATAAACCCGGCCTTTCCGAATAACTCGCGTATATAATAAACAAGTGCTAAAAAACACAACATACGCCTCATTCCAATTCAGAATATTCACATCCTTTAGGAAAGATTCCTATTAATTCTATCAAAGACAAATTCTTTAAATTTATTCTTTAATCTTCCTTTGGATATCATTTCTAAACCAAAATAAGGTTTATTAACTAGTCGAGATTAGCGCACCTTACCGAAGTAATCATTTCTTTTATTTCCCAGTCCCAAACTATTCATCCCATGGAGCAAAACTAGTAATACTACATATCTAACACCACGGTGTTATCGGTAAATTTAATTATCATTTCATGTTCAAATCTAATTAAAGATTTAACTATCGCTTGGGGTAAAACTGGTGCTACTCCATTCTCGATCATTTCCCGAATTTGATAATTTAAATTATCACATTCTCTTTTCGATCTAATTAAAGATTCATTAAAAATCCACTTAGTTTTAATCTTCCCAAAAATCAATATTAATGATTATTTAACTTTGGAAACACAAACACGCCGCATCGATAATCTACACCGTACTATTGATTTCTGCCGATTAATTTGATTAACAATTTATATATATATATATATCGTTAACTATAATTTCAACCAATAAATCAACAATTCAACTAAACAATCAATGCACAACATTCAATCATCATTTATTAATATTAGATTATATTTATAAAAACATAAACTATACAGAGTTAGTGAGATTTACTCACTTTTGTGGTTTATCGTTAAATAACAATAACCGTTCAATAGTTTTGGTCCGGTGTTTTATTCGCCATAAATTCAAACGAGCTCCAATTCTCTTTGAACCAGTTCTATTTTGTAGCGCTCGTCCATACGATCCCAATGGATCTGACTGTTCGTGATTCTGATATCATATGCGAAAGATATGTATTTTAAAAGTTTGCACACTATTTAATTGAATTAAACTAAAATTTATTTTGTTTTATACTATTGGGCCTTTACCTCACACATCCGGCCCATCCCTCTCCTCATAAACCCATACCCCATAAAGCTGTCTTCTCCCCCATTCGAAATATGCTGCTCCTTCCTGTCAAAAATCCAGCATCGTTTCCCCTCTTCGGGCATCCATGCTTCCGCTAATATACACAAACTCTTCACCATAAAACTCCTAATCAACTTCTCCATCATCCCATACCCTAAACCATCAACTCAAGATCCCCATGTACAACGCGATGAACTGAAGACTGGAACATGCAGTCCTACTTCTTGCGACACTTTTTATTTTTAAAAATCCCCCGAAAATCAAAACTAAAGTCATTCTTCCTACTCAATCCAAAAACAATGTTTGTTTCACAAACTATTTCCTCAATCCCTCAAAACAAATTAAACTAGTTGCTGCCATAAATTTTCCAGCGAAGTAAGTGTTGTTCGATTACCCCAAAAAGCTGCATACTGAAACCTTATCAGCCCATGATCCTAAAAATAGCAAAAAAAATCCAATCGGTGCTTGTATCGATCACATCCCAAGAGCCCTAGCTCACGCTGAAAATATACAGCACTCATAAATGACGTCGAACAGGGAAATACATATATAGAAATGGATCTGTTGCGTTGCTGAATCCATTTCTACACAGTTTGTAATTTATATAAATATGTATGAAATTATTTTGATTTTTCAAATATAAATTTTTACTGTGTGAAGAAAGATGAGAGCGGTGGAAGTTTGGTTAACCAGAGAAAAATGGAAATCCTAGGGTTAGGAGGATTGATAATGTATTTATAGGTGGGTTATATAATTTTATATTCGATTATTATATTCTTTTTTATTCAGATGTTGTCCATATTTGTTATTAAAAATCCCTGTGATCGCATATAATATTCAAATTCGATGAAAATGGACAAACAGCTAGACATTACGGACCCAACAAAACTTGTTTTGTCAAATACCAAATCCGTTTGCTCACACAATGTATTTCTAAAGTCAAATGACTGTTTTTCACATTTAAATTCCGTATGGCCACATACAGACTCCAAAAATCACGAAAATTGAAATCTAACATTAATTTAATATTCCGGATCCAACAAAATTAGTTTCATCGAAAACGGAGGTCGTTTGTAAAAATGGCTATTTCTTAAGGTCTAAATAAACCAATTTAAATATTAATATATTTTAAAATAATTAAATTAAATATTAATAAATTAATATTATTGTATATATTCACATAGAATATAATAGAGCTCCAAAATATTCCTATCTGAATTTATAACTCGACATTTCAAATCCAAATTAAATAGGTATTCAATTTATATTGAAAATCCATTTATAATATATATAAATCATTTTAAATTATAAAGGAATTCCACAGCGACTCTTTGAAAATTTGATTTGGACACAACTCACAACCTACATGACGAAATCTCGATTTTCCTCTTCCATTAGAAAAATATACTTCACCAGCTCCGAACGTTTCTTGTTTCACAGAAATCCGACTTAAAATGGATTCTGTATATTCAATTAAAGTTCAAAACTCCATATTATGAACTACCATGCCATTACGAGCTCGATTTAAATCATATTATAATTATACATTCAAACTTTGTTTAAATAATAAATTCATTATTATAATTCAATTCTAAACTGAATTATATCTTATAAATAATCCAATTCACACAATATTGTGAATTCACCTATTTCCGACTATTTCAGAAATAAAATATATTGTATAATTATTTATATTTATTAAATATTCCATATTATTTAATTAAACAACATTTAATTCTCTGAATCACTGTTTAAATAATTAAATTAATTAATTATTGAACCGTAAAAATAGGGGACGTTACATTCTTTCCCCCCTAAAATAATTTCATCTTCGAATTTGCTAAGGTAGAAAACAAACCTTATTAACTGGGTTAAAAATTATTTGTTTTACATTTCAACTTCAGTTTTAACTAAACCAATTAATTTAAATTAAAGTATTAATTCATTCCGAATAACCAAAAATTTCAAAACTCTGAAAAATTTCTAACACCTTAATTTTTCGGAAAATTTCGCCAGCACCTCCTTTTTACAACCCAATCGGTACAACTCGCCCCTTTAGGCCTTCTCCAACCAAAATAATATCAAACGGCCAAGCCGCTTGCCAAATCGGCTCATAAAATCACCAAACTCATATAAAAATTAAACTTGTACCTTTTTGTCGGGCATGTCATTATATCCCTTCCGTCTGTTACCAATTTTGTACAGTCCAAGGTTGTCCCAATCAAACTCCAATCAATTTTTATCCTCAAACCCAATCATTCGCTTATAACCCATCCAAATTCCATTCAAACTCCAATTTCAAATTCCAAACTCCTAACTTATCAACTTTAATTCCATTCCATATTATTCTCTAATTAAATCCAGTTTTATTTAACTTAGTTCAATTTGAATTCTAATTTATTTACTTTTACCATTTCAATCTATTAGACTTCATAAGTTAAATTTAAATTTCATAATTTCAATTTTTGGGTTTTATTTTAAATCAATTTGAAATCATAATAAAAATTCAAAACCTTTGAATTTCTGAGCAACTAGTTTCCTCAAAAGAATTAAAAAACAAAATTTTTGGTAGTAATCCGTCACTTAGAAACCCGAAAATGAACACCGATGATGTCCAGATCATTATCGGAATTATTTTCCAGCGATCGTAGTGAGTTCAATATGTATCACTTTCAAAACCATTTCTAAACATTTTCATTTTGAAATACATTTCAAAATATTATTCACAATGCTGGTAAAACAATTTAAATCTCCGAGGATTTTAAAATTCTCATATATTTAGTCGAAATCCATTTACAAACACTTCTCTATTTTTAGGAAATTTTAATTCCAATTCTGATTTTAATTTCAGATTTAATTCATTTGATTTCATATATTACATTTATATGAATTCTGATTGGCTATTTACATAACCATTTTACCTTTATAATCTCATTTGATTACAATGATAACCAACACATCCGATATACTATAAAAATTCCAAGATATATATTTCTTTTATAACAAAATATATTTTGGGTAAAATTATTTCTTTTACCCTCTTTTCAAAACGTACCATGTCGATTCATCGTATTCAAGCATTTAGACACCCTATTGATACAGTGCATCAATCTGATCGATTAGAACTCACAAACAACTCAACCAATAAATCTCCACAATATAAAACTATTTTTATATTAAATAAAAAATACATTCACTCATATATATACACTCAACTCAATCTAGGGCATTACTAGCCCCATCTCTACTGAGTCAGGCCACAGAGCCAAAGTAATCACTTAACCTTCGGCTCTGACACCACTGTAACGACCCGGGGAATTTGCGACCTTGGTTATCGACATAAACTCAGTGTCGACTATCCAAGCATCGAAAATACTGGATAGTTAATAGAAGGAAATTAGAGGTTGAGAATAGATAAGAATAAGATAGAAAATTAGAATAGAAGAAGAAGAACACAACTACAACAACATCAGAGTAACAAGAATCTCACAGCGGAATGAATAAAATATGTTATATAACATAATTTTGGAATAAAACAGTATCGGTATACATTACTATTATCAGAGTACAACACTTACAACACAGTGGAAATAACAATAGCTATATAATCCTAAAGTCTCCTACTCTAGCTCTCCAAGTATCTGTAAAATCCCGACTACTTGATTGCCCATACAAAATGGGAACCCAAGAGTTCAAGGAAAACAAAACAAAATAAATTCTGGGTCAGTCATGTGACTGCTGTGAGTAAACTCCGAAGACTTGGTTTAACTTTTCCAAATCCTTTTCAAAAGCAATGAAAATCGTAAAACCGATCCACACATAAATACAGATGTATTTTTACGTTATGATAACCCAAAATATTTATTAATATCAATATTTTCTGATATTAAAATAATGTCTAAATCAAGTAGATAGCAATCTAGTAGAACACTTTCGTCTCACACTCTACAAATAATATACAATCAAAAAGCTCGGGCTCTTACTGGGTAATGGATTCCAACTACGACAAGGTATGGAACCACCTTCCGATCAGTGTACTCTAGAAGTGATACACTAGAGTTCAACAAGAACATCTTGCAACTCGGCACATGATCGGCCATTCATTTCGCTTGAATGTTCCGAATATATTTCACCTTACAGTTGGTATACCAATATAACCATTACCTGGAGATACAGAATTGAAAAAAGTAACAAATATGAATATTCTCTAGATGGTGACAATATGCCCTACTTCGGTGCGACCCACTTAGCCTTGTTGCCTACCTGATTTCTGTCATTTCCCATTTGATGAGGCTTGAGGACATAGCGTTTTTTTAACAGATCGCTCCTTTATTTACTTTGAATGCCACATCGTCATACCCGTAAAATCACAAATTGATTTCCCTAAAAATACCACAGGTATAAGCTAAGAGAAATGAATTCCTCTGCCACCAACGTAAATACGTTTGAAACGATCAACTTACACGATCTACCAGATATACTCTATCAGACATTCGTCCATTCAAGTTGTCCTAGGACCGGACAACCCGAAGAAATTATTCTATAAATCCATCTTAGGGAATATCTACCGAGGATCGCCAAAATAAACCTTGCATAAACTCCGTCTTCCATTGTCTTCGATATATTTGATTCGGAACAATAATGCCCATATGGAGTGGTTTTCAGATAATAAATCTGATCCTGGTCTCTCCGTATTGACAACGGAAATGGTCAAAATTTTGATAGTCGGTTATTTAACTATCAAAGGAAAACATGTGTACAAACTACGGTTGTATTCCCAAATGGAAATCTTACCGATCAATCATCATTTCATTGCCCAATTTCCCATTTATCGTTTCCATATATTCATAAATTCCTTATTTTCTAAAATTAGAAAATATATGTTATTAACTTTGGAGAACGTTTCCATTTCTGATTCATGCATCAATATCTTCCCACCTCTATCAGTCTCTAACTATAAACTAGTAAGAGAACAACTTCACAAGTATAAACCCCAAAGGATAAAACCAACATCAGATCGTTACCCAAAAAGCCATTCAACTCAACTAATTTCCAGTCAGTTTCTAATCTCAATAATTCCATTTAAATTCCTAATTCAAAACCCAAATTTCTTTATAGTATTTTATTTGCAAAATATTTACTTTAACCTAATTTTTCACATAGAATATAAATAATATTTCATTATATAATCAAAACAGTTTGATTTCATATTTAAAAACAATATCTCAAACCCAAACTGTATTTATATTTTTTTATTTGCAGAATTATTCATACAAATCTTATTTCGTTTCCAACATTTATAATCTCATTGCAAATTTCCTTTATAACTACTACATTCACATTCCATTACAATTATCGGTGTCAAAACCGATTTTACTTCTCTATATAAATTCAAATTTATATATTCAATTTATCAAATGATAAATATTTCCTTAATTTATAAACATCATTTATAAATTTTTCTCCTCGATTTGTCTATTAAAACAAATTTCTATTAAATATTTACTTTAAATCAATATCATGTTACACCCATGTGCGAAGCACGGGTCTAAACCTTCCAAATGTAAAATTCTCTTTTTGTAAAATTCTATTCATTTTCCAAATATTTCCTTTTATAATTATATTTACTTTCCAAATAAATATTCCTTTTATAATTATATTTATTTTCTATAAATATTTCATTTATAATATCATATTTATTTCCTATAAGTATTTAATTTTCAAATTACACTTTGAAAATCCCTTTTTCATTCCAGTATTTCTTATGGTATTTAAAATACCAATTAAACAAACCAGTGTCATCATAATCAATCACATATTTTATATCACATCATATATCACAATATATGAAAACAAACAGTATTATAAATATTGAGGAATTCAGTTGGATCCTTCCAACCTGTTTCCCTGCATCCACAGATGTTAACCAATATAAATAACATCGATTTCATTTCAATATGAAATATTCTGATAAACAGAATAAATATTTGATTAACGATATATATATATATTGTTATCTATAATTTCAACCAATAAATCAGCAATTCAATCAAACAATCAACACACAACAATCAATCATCATTTATCAATACTAAATTACATTTATAAAAATATAAACTATACAGAGTTAGTGAGATTTACTCACTTTGGTGGTTTACCGTTAAATAATGATAACCGTTCAATAGATTTGGTCTGGCGTTTTATTTTGCCATAAATTCAAACGAGCTCGAATTCTCTCCGAACCTGTTCCATTTTATAGCGCTTGTCCACACGATCCCAAAGGATCTGACCTTTCGTGATTCTGATATCATATGCCAAAGATATGTGTTTTAAAAGTTCATACACTATTTAATTAAATTAAACTAAAATTTATTTTGTTTTATACTATTGGGCCTTTACCTCACACATCCGGCCCGTCCCTCTCCTCATAAACCCATACCCCATAAATCCATCTTCTCCTCCCCCTTCGAAATATGTTGCTTCTTCCTGTCAAAAATCCAGCGCCGTTTCCCCTCTTCGAGCATCCATGCTTTCGCTAATATACACAAACTCTTCACCATAAAACTCCTCATCAACTTCTCTATCATGCCATACCCTAAACCATCAACTCGAGATCCCCATGTGCAACGCGATGAACTAAAAACTGGAGCACGCAGTCTTACTTCTTCCGACACTTTTTATTTTTAAAAATCCCCCAAAAATCAAAACTAAAGTCATTCTTACTACTCGATCCAAGCACAAGATTTGTCTCACAAATTATTTCTTTAATCCCTCAAAACAAATTAAAGTAGTCACTACCATAATTTTTGCATCAAAGTAAGTGTTGTTCGATTATCCTAAAAAGCTGCATACTGAATCCATTTCACCTCACGATCCCAAAATAGCAACAAAAACCCAATCAATGCTTGTATCGATCCATTCCGAGGAGCCCTAGCTTACGCTGAAAATATACAGTACTAACAAATGACGTCGAACAGGCAAATACATACATAGAAATGGAGTTGTTGCGTTGTTGAATCCATTTCCACACATTTTGTAATTTATATAAATATGTATGAATTTATTTTGATTTTTCAAATATAAAATTTTACTGTGTGAAGAAAGATGAGAGCAGCGGAAGTTTGGTTGACTAGAGAAAAATGGAAATCCTAGAGTTAAGAGGATTGATAATGTATTTATAGGTGGGTTATACAATTTTATATTAGATTATTAAATTCTTTTTTATTCCAACGCTATACATATTTGTTATGAAAAATCCCTGTGATCGCATATAATTTTCGATTTTGATGAAAATGGACATACACCTATATTTTGACATTACGGACCCAACGAAACTTGTTTCATCGAATTTCGAATCTGTTTGCTCACACAGCGTATTTTTAAATTCAAATTATTGAGTTTTTTTCACATTAAAATTTTGTACAGCCACATACTAGCTCCAAAAATCACAAAAATTGAAATCTAACAATAATTTAATATTCCGGATCCAAAAAAATTAGTTTCATCGACAACGGAGGACGTTTGTAAAAATGGCTATTTTCTAAAGTCTAAATAAACTGATTTAAATATTAATATATTTAAAAATAATTAAATTAAATATTAATAAATTAATATTATTGTATATATTCACATAGAATATAGTACAGCTTCAAAATATTCCTATCTGAATTTATAACTCGAGATTTCAAATCCAGATTAAATTGGTACTCAATTTATATTGAAAATCCATTTATAATATATATAAATCATTATTAATTATAAAGGAATTCCATAGCGACTTTTTGAAAATTTTATTTGGACACAACTCACAATCTACACGATGAAATCTCAATTTTTTTCTTCCATTAGAAAAATATACTTCACCAGCTCCGAACGTTCCGACTTAAAATGGATTCTATATATTCAGTTAAAGTTCAAAACTCCATATTACGAACTGTCGCGCCATTACAAGCTCGATTTAAATTATATTATAATTATACATTCAAACTTCGTTTAAATAATAAATTCGTTATTATAATTCAATTCTGAACTGAATTATATCTTATAAATAATCCAATTCACACAATATGGTGAATTCAGCTATTTCCGACTATTTCAAAATAAAATATATTATTTAATTATTTATATTAATTAAATATTCAATATTATTTAATTAAACAACCATTTAATTCTCTGAATCACTATTTAAATAATTAAATTAATTAATTATTATACCATAAAAATATGGGATGTTATATGGTACGTCATAGCTGCAGCGAATATGCAGTAAATAAAGTTGTCTTTCTTATTTTGCAAACGACTTAATATTTTTGTGTAATGTTATGCAAGAATTAATTCAGCCCGCAGATGCCCAAAGACAACATATTCAACAAAAACTCCCTTGAATGGAAAAAGTATTCCGTGGTCACATTTTGTTAGCCTTTTGAATCGTTTGAAACTAAATTTTTTCTAAAATGGCAAGTATTCTTTACCTTGATTCCGTTAACTAGGTACTTACTTCTGAAACATTTAACTGAATGTCAATTGTGAATTTATGATTCAGCATACACTGATCTAAAAATAAAGTTCCAATCGCATCGCAATATGTAAACATTTTGGCTGATTGTTCGTAAATTCTTCTTGCCTGTGGCTGTGAATCCAACATGGTGTCATAAACTTTAAATTTGTAGCTAATTTTATTGTTTTAATTATTTCTACTATATGTTAAGGTTTTAGTTTTTCAAAGTAATTCCATTGATAATACAATCGAATCAAGGATATGTAGCTTGATTTATATCTGGACTTCTCAAAAACAAATTGCTTTACTTTGATGATAATAATATCGTGCTAGCGTTGTTAAGTGTTCATAACTCAACTGAGCCAGACATAGCATATTATTAGATATAAATATATACCAGTCAAAAGTTTTCTAGTATTCATCATTTATGAGCATGCTTAAGTTTCACACATCCACCTTATCAATGAAAAACACAACCCAAATTTGAGGAGTTTTGAAATCATTCATGGAAATTAACTAAGCATCGTTGAATTTAAATCTAAAGGAAACCTTTTCTAAGTTTTTTGTCACTAACTATTTACACATCTCAGTTATCAATTGTGCTTCAATTTTAATCATCTTTATTTATAAAAACCAACCTAAATTTGAATGATTTAAAAACACATGTATAAAGAAACTGTCATTTTGTATCTTGGACATATTCAATTTGTTTAAAGTCACAAGGTGGAAATTAGCAGAGAATACGTGTTTATGTGGACATATTCATTCCCATGTAGATTCATATATCATTAAGCTGGTGGAAATAGAGTTTCTGTCCTTTTTTAATCTTGGACCAATCATTTTCATAAAATAATGAACTAAAATAGACAAGATTGGATTCAACTAAAAAAGCACATCAAAAAACCCGTATGTATAAAGAGTTTGTCTTTCATGATAGGGGATTGGTTCTATGATACATTAGCAATTCAAAATTTTCTAACATGATAACCATTTAGTTTTATGTGAGAAGTAATATGTTTTATTAATTATTTTCTTCTTTTGGACTGTTGTGTTTTAATGATTATCGAAGTGACATCAGCAAAAACCATTTTTTGGTAGACATGCTAAATGAATGTCATATACATGTTGAATGAATGTTGCAAGGGATCTGTTGCTTCTCCGACCGTTTTTTAAGTTTTCCCTACTTTAATACAGCTGTAACTATATATATTAGCTGTTGTGCTCAAAACTGTTGTCAAAATTTTTGGTTGTTATCCAATGTAACTAACTAGTACAAGAATTGCCTAAAACACTTGTATTTACTTTTTTGAATGTAAAGGTCAAACTTATGTTATACTAATTGAAGTTGCATTGCAAAGTTAATCATTTTTAATAATTGAAACGTAATCAATTTTGGCTTTCCCTTTTTTTCAAAGGAAATTTATAGCATAACAAAAGGAAGAATCTAGCCATTCTCCAACAGCTCACAAAAATGGTTCGTGCCATCGGCTGAAACCGTGCATACACACGAACAAGAAAAACAAAATTCAGAAAATCACAAAAAGAGCAAATGAAGTCCAAGGGGGATGGCCCTCCGATGAAGGCTCCACACAGATCCAAGAAGATGACAAGGATCCCAAACATCTGGATGTAAAGAGTTGATAGAGTCGCTCAAAGCAAATCCAGGATCTCGAAAAGCTACGAAAGTCCCGATTGATCCAGCGGTCCGACCAAGGAGTAGTGAATCACCTGCACGTAGCACCTAACAGTTCCTGCCTAGCAACCTGTACAACAAGACCTGAATAACTAGCAAACAACTAGCAAACAATTTTGGCTTTCCCATTGTATCCTATGCATTGTCTATATAAGTTGATATATATACATATACGTGTACACACACTTGTATGTATATGTAATATATATAGGATTATTTTTAGTCTTTTAAGTTCAGTTCAAGGTGTGTAGCGATACTAAATAGGGAGATAAGGGACATACACGCCTTAAAGCCATAGCCGATTCCGACTAAAAGCATGTGGATGGGCTTCTGTTAACAAGAACTATATGAATTGATCTTGTAGGATTCCCAAGAAATTCTTCGATTTTTTCCTGAAGGAGATGATTATTCATCTGCGTCTCACGTTTCATGAATATCCGGGATATTAAGGAAGATCCAAAAAGGCATTTCGGGAGTCGATCTAATTCTATCTCTATTCGTTCCGATGAAGTAACCCAAAGAATCGATCTTGTAAGAGTTTTTTGCATCGGTTGTTTCTAATGCAATAAAAAAATTGAAATCAATTAACATTTTTGCATCAATTGTCATGATGCCAAATATTATCTTTTTGCAATGGTTTTTAAAAAGAGCTGAAGTGAAAAACCATTATTTGCATCAGTTGTATAACCGATGCAACAAGTCTTGGCCTATTGCATCGTCTGCATTTGCATCGGTTGTTGAGCCGAGGCAACATGGGGAAACAACCGATGTAAATGACATGTTTTGTAGTAGTGTACATAGTTTCATAATTACCTACTTCTATTGTACTTCGTCTCCTGTCATTTATTATGCATTAGTCATCTTTTATGGTAATTCAATGTTTTGGTTAAATCCAAATGTAAAGCCTAATACGGTGATAATACAAAGTGAAAATCGACCATGAGTACGAAATAGTGACTTTCTAAGCCAAGGTAACCTTCCAGAAACTTTTTTACAGTTTGATTAGGCTGACATAACATGTATTACTTTATCATTATCACTCAGCTGAATATGTTGCCACTATATACTTTGCTACTATATAAGACATGAGTTTTTTTATAAAAGTTTTGCATTTACAGTGGGTAAATGTGCTGCATTATAACTAAATATTTTCAAAAAAAATTATTGAATTCTCATCATTTTTGATATTGGTGTGTAAAAGTAGTACATTCTAATTTGTGCATAAATAATGTGTTTTATTTTTTAAACGTATGTCTACAATTTGTAGGAATGATATCACATAAGAACAATACAAGTAAACTGTAATAACCCGGAAAATACGAGCCAATTTTAAATTTTAAATTGGTGATTTCAAAGGAATTTGAACAATTGAAATAGAATATTTCAATAAAATAGTGAATTAGAAATAGTGGGTCAGTTTGAAAATTTGAATTCAAACTTTGACAGACTGTGCAGGGTGGAAAATATAACGGATTTTAGCGAAACTAAAAATATTTAAATCTGTTAGTCAATACCTTTCTAACGAATCTGAAAAATCGAACTTTCATAACGGGAATCAAAAGTTATGGCAGAATGAATTTTCAGAATGGTCGCTATATAGAATATATAGCCCTGGAAAATTGATATTTTGCAAACGACCTCGGAATTCGACGAAACCACATTTGTTGGGTCCGGGATGTCAAACTATTGCTAAGTTTCAAATTTCATAATTTTTGAAGCTAGTATGTGAGTGTGGCAAAAGAAAATGCGTTTGGTCAATTTCTGTTAAATTGGATCGACCAGAAAATGACCATTTTTCAAACGATCTCAGAATTCGACGAAACTAGTTTTGTTGGGACTGTAGCGTCAAAACATAGCTAGATTTATTTTTCTGGAATTTTTCGAATCAGTTTGTGGCCCTGGCAAATTGAAATGTACGTTCAAAGTTAAAAATTAAATGTTTTATAGTTTAATTTGAAAAATAACTGACTGTAACAGTCGAATTGGCCAACGAAACATATCCCATTGTGTTCGAAATGTGGGTATTTAGCTAGGGACGACAGTCGTTGGGTTTGAAAAGGAGTTTGTAGGTGAAAACCCTAATTTTCTGAAATATATATATTCCGGCGAATCAGAAAATTCCATTCATTATTTTAAAAAATAAAAAAAGTAAGAAACCCTCGTTTCTCTCTCCCGATCGACGACTCAAATCGTCTGCCGCTTCTCCCCCAAATCGTCGCCGCCACAGGCGATTTCCGCCTGCGCCACCCCCTACCTCGATGCGCCTCCTCCTCCTCTTCAAATCCGACCCTACCCCGACCCCTATCACCTCCTCCTTTGCCGGAACCATCGACCCAAAGTCGAACGCTTCCCACCGCGGCCCTGATCGCCACCGACCACCGAGCCACCCCAAACCGCCACCGACAGGACCGCCTCTCCCTCCTCTTCCACGTCAGCACCCCCGATCGTCCCCACATGCCACGGATTTCGCGAAAACCTCAAACCTAGTTTCGAACCATCGTGAAAGGTGAGTCCTTTTTGATGTCTGCACTTTAAAAAATCATATCTTTTTAATGTTTTGACGAAATTTGATGAAACAGGAGACATTGTGACCGCAAGGAGGCTCTCTACACTCTAGAATAAGCCGCGGATTTTTCTGACATCGTATCTATTTTTAGCGAAGCAACAAACCACGATGAGAAATTTAAATTAAATGAATTTGAATGGAAAATGTCGTGTATAAATTATATTAGCGAAATATAAATTACACATCTGTTGTATACTTCATGTACATGCGTGGTGTAAGCTATATGAGCGAAGTATGAATTATACATGCAAAGAATAATTGATATATGTGTTGAAATGCAAGTGAAATATAGCAATTATATTAAATATATATATTTGTATATATATATATATATATGTATATACTCCCCTCGTCCAAAAACCATGGACGATATTTATTGTTGTGAATTAGTGTGAAATATTGGATAAAAATACGAATGGTTGAATAATTGTTTGTGGTTGATATTGTTTGGTTGTGATTGAAAAATACCCATTGGTGATTGAAATGAATTGGAAATATTTGTGGAAATAAAAATAAAACATGCCACCTGCGAGCGAATTAGATGCATGAAAAATATTCGCCTTTTTATAATATATATGAAGTATGAAAAATATTCGCCTTATATATAAATAGTTTCAAAAATAAAAATTCCATCTTTCTAATATGAACAACATAAATAAAATATCCATGTGTGGAAATACTCATGTGTTGAGAAGTGTGTGTAGTGGAAAAGTTCAAATGTTGAACAAAAAGATCGAACAATAAAAATTACATTTTTATTGAAAATATGAAGTGTTGAAAACATCCATTTGTCGAATGAATATTTTAAATGATAAAAATATCATTTTTATCATATATGTGATATGCTAGAGATATGTGGACGTTGAAATAAATATTTGTGAAGAAATATTATTTTTTAACATGCATAGGAACTAAATAAAATAGTCATGTGTTGAAATCTATTTTAGTTCGCCAAATTTATCATCTTTGAAATGTGAAGTGTTAAAAATAGCGATTTGTTCAAATAAATGTGCATGAGTTGAAATATACATTAATTAGTTAATGATATGATTTTAGCCTATGCATGCAACATTAGAATGAATGGTGTTTTTAAACCAAAGTAAATCAAATATGAAGTTGAATGGAAAATGATAAGTGATAAAAATTGTATATATGTACATGCATATTTATTGAACAGGTTATAGCAAAGGGGCTAGAGAAGAGGAATAAAATTTTGTGCCCGACAAATAGGTACACATTTACTGTTTTGTTTGGGTGATGATTTTATGAGCCTGTTGGCTAGCCGCTTGGCTTTTTCTTTTTCTTTTTGACATGAGACGCCCGTGTGGCTATTTGGGAATTTTCCCAGCCACTCCCATACAAAGGAGGTTATGGCGAAATTTTCCAAAATTTAAAGGCGTTAGTGAAATAATTGAAGTGAAAACGATATAGGAATTTTTGAATGAACTATATTTATATAAATATATAAATATAAATAAAATTAAAACGAAACATGGCCGTGCAGTTCGTGTTTTGAAACCGTGATTTCAAACGACTAGTGCGGGAAATTTGACCATTGGATTTTTCCGAAACCGCAACCATTGGGTTCGCCTTGGAAATATCTTTCCAACGGCACCAACTTTGTGAAGATCCGACGGTTGGATTGTCTGGAATGTTTAATTCAAATCTAAAGAAAAACAGCGCCAAAAATGATTATATTTATATATATATATATAAATATAATTAAATAAAATCGAGTAACGACGCTGCAGTTCGTAAATTGAAATCGTAACTTCAAATGGCTAGTGTGGAAGATCCGACCGTCGGATTTTCCCAAAACTGAAACCGTTGGATTCGTTTTTGAAATGACCTTCCTAATGATATAAAATTTGGGAAGATCCAACGGTTAGAATTTCAGATATGTGTAAACCAAAATTAGTGAAAAACAGCGCCAGTGCATCGGCACGACCTGAAACGTCGTTTAATTAAATTTGGTCATTTTAAATTAAATAAAAATGGTGATATTTCGTTATAAAATACTATAGACGATATAGAGTGGAAATAAACCAATTTCGTTGTGTTTGTTTGATATGTGATGGTTTAATATATTTAACATGAGAATTATAACCAAAGAACTGAAATGTGAATGTTGAATAGTCCAACCATGTGATAAATTGATTTGAAAATCTAAATATACGTGGATTATTTGAAATGGCCGAGTTCATCTCATTTCAAATAATCGATCGACGTTGAGAAGTCGAAAAGTCGAAGACGGTTGAAGACCGACGATCTTCACATTGGATGGATGGGCGCTACTGATACTCGTGATTGGAGTAGCTACCATGAAGGAACTGAAGTGGTAGCCGTCCAAACATACTGTTCATTGTACGGATATGCGAGGAAATGGTGCCTCCGGTTTCGTTCAGACCCAGAACGGACTTGTAAATGGACCGTGTGTCTGACATTGGTTTTTGTTCTGTGCTGATTGATCTCTGTTAAATATATATCTGTTTGGCGGCGGATAATTTATTCTCTTGCTTAACGCTCTTCTCTGAGACGTACGAGCTCAGAGGTTATATATTGATAGAAATCAGTCGCATGGAGCGGATTGCCTGTGTGGCACGCCTAAGTGGCATATAATCAAGGATTTTGTTGCAAAGCAAAGTCTTGTGGTTGATGATCAAAGCATGGTCTGTGTGACGTAGCTTTGTGTATAACGTGAATTCGCGAGCCTCACACCTCGGTATGAGTCAAAAACGGGAGACGGACCGCTGGGAGAGCACGACGTTTCTTTCTAGCTATGGTGGTGTCAGTGACCTACCAGTCCTGACATTATATATACTTTTCACCTGTGTGGTTGTTGGAATGCGAGGCGCCTTGATTATAGGTCTGTAAGGACCGGGAAACGTGTGTTCAGGAATTGCCAATCCTCAAAAGTAAGAGAGGACCGGCCCAGCCGATTCCAAGGATCATAGTGGGGTCCTGGGACATTTGCTAAAGTGTCTCGAACGGAGAGGAGCTTACCCCTTGCCTCGACTCATGAAGGAATCCAATTTCCAATACGAAATATGCGAATGCGATTGTATTACTAGTATGGCGACATGATATATGGTACCCCTGCCGTCTATGATTGATATTTATGATGGAATTTGCTTTTAAAATATATATGCACTAGTAAAATATCAAACACTTTTGTTTTATGCATATGAGGCATTTTTGGCCATTATAAGGTAAAACTCTATCCTACGGCTTGCGTTGCATTGTGTGATGGGACTTGAGTCTTATAATGGTTTCATTTTATAAAAAGCATTGCGATGATTTAATCATTTACTTTATTTCATGCACTTGCACTCATTGGAGTAAACCCGTTCCGCGAAAGTGGCGTGGTCCTTTGATTTGCCTTATCATTGTTGTTATTAAGTCAAGTAGATTTCTCATACCAGTCCCATGACTGACTCGTAGTTTGTTTCACCTTGCAAACTCGGGTGCCCTCATTTTCACACTTGCAGCCTAGTTACAGGTTTCTGACGCACTTTTTGGCTCATGGCGAGGCTTGACTACACCGTGCTGACTTGGATTTTCTCCGCCATTATTGTATCTATATTATGATTCCGCCATCGCGATGTAGACTGATATTTATTTTGTGTACTCTTTATGTATGATTCTGCCTCAGGCAATGGTGACCGATTATGTATCATTATGTACTAAGTTGTATCCTGTATTGTGCTTCTCTGATGTGATGATATCTATATGATTCCGCTGTCATATGTGTGTAAATTATCCTATTTTCTGTTTATGCTATTATCTGTGATCTGCTAATGATGATTAATGTGTTATATTCCAATGATTATCCTTAACACCATGTCACGGGGTTTTGGGATCGTCACAGCTGGTATCAAAGCTTTGGTTAACCTTAGTTCTGGAGTCTAACACATTAAACACTTCGTCAAAACAGAATCAGTAGTATTCTAAGGCGTGTCGCTCATTAGAGATAGGACTAGTAAAGTCCTAGAATGAGTCGAGCAGAATAGCTAAAACAATTTGATCAGTCCATCGTTATATTTCCGTAAATTTTCTGCTTAACTATGCAATAAACTATCATTTCTGTTAGCTGACTCTTTCCTTGCTTATACAGAATTTGACAAATGGCTACCAGAGCAGCCGTCGCTAGAGGAGGCCGTGCCGGCCGTGGCCGAGGAAGGGGAGAAGCCCCAGTTCAAGAAGGACCTTTGATACAACCTCCGGCCGCTCAATACTTCGAGCTAGACCATGTAGCTAAGAGATATAAGAACTTAGGAGGCAACACCTTCTCTGGAACTGGCACAGTAATAGAGGCCCTTGCATGGCTCAAAAATTGCGATAAAATTCTTGAAGGCCTAAGGCTTGGAGACCAAGACAAAGCTGTTATGGGCGCCTGGCTTATGCAAGAACAAGCTGAACTATGGTGGGAATCTCTCACCGCTGGGAATAGAGAAGCAGGAAGAACATGGGATGGATTCAAAGAACTCTTCAAGGAGAAATATGTCCCAGAACAAGCTCTAGAATGAATGCACGATGACTTCGCCAACCTCCAGCAGGGGGATCTTTCCGTGCAGGATTATCTGAATAAATTTACACTGTTGTCGCCCATGCTCCGGAGCTCGTCGCCACTGCAAAGTCCAAAAATAAGAGGTTTATCCTTGGGCTAAGGCGACAATATCATGATAGAGCCATGGACCATGTCAAGCTAGAATTTAACGAACTGGTGGAAATGACATGCAACTACGAAGACCTTGACCATAGGCATCTGGAGCAGGATCGCGCTAGAAGCCAAGCCGGGAACAAACGCAAGCTTGCTGCGAATCAAGCTGAGTCAAGCCAAGCAGCATCTTCAAAACCTCAGACTGGCAAGCCGCCGAGAGGAAGTTGCTTTAACTATGGTAAAGTGGGGCACTACTCTAATGTGTGCACAGCCCCGAAGAGGCAGAAGACAAATTCACAAGGCTCAAGCCAGGGTTCTCAGAACCCTCGCTCCTGCTTTAATTGTCACAAGACCGATCATCTAGTCAAAGACTGTCCTCTACTGAAGAAAGCTACAGTAGCTCACGTCTATGATGGCTCGAGCCCGCCAGCTGCTTCCGATGGAGCAGGTAAACCCAATGTTTTGGGAGGTACCCTTACAATTAAAAATATTCTTGTTTCTGTATTGTTTGACACAGGTGCATCACGTAGTTTTATTGCTAGAAACACAGTGCACAAATTAAAGTTAAAACAGCGAAAGCTCAAAGAATCGGTTGAAGTACATAATCCGATAGGAGCATCTCTCATTCTAGTTCATATTGTAAATTACGCGCTTCTTTTTCTCGATACAAGTTTCCCTTTGATTTAATCATTATGGATTTTCCCGAATTCGACGTTATCCTTGGGCTAGATTGGTTAACGAAATACGAAGCCGAAGTGAATTGTGCAGAAAGAATCGTTAAAATTCGAACGAAGCTTGGATATATTACGGTACCCTGCCATGGTTCGAATCCGAATAGAGAAGAATTTTGGTCGGCATTAGAACTTATCCCCACTTCCTTGGAAAAGATTCTGATTGTTAGAAACTATGCGGATGTATTTGAAGAAGTTGAAAACTTACCTCCGCAAAGGGAAATAGAATTCCGGATCAATCTAATTCCCAATGCCAGACCAGTGGTACATCCAATTCGCAGAATGACTCCGAAGGAAAAAGAAGAATTAGGCGATCAAACTCGTCTACTGTTATGGAAGGGTCTAATTAGACCTAGTTTTTCTAATTGGGGTGCAGCTGTTGTGTTTGTCCCAAAGTCAGACGGTACTCTTCGATTATGAGTTGATTACCGAGACCTCAACAAACAGACACTCAAAAACAAGTATCCATTACCCCGCATCGATGATTTGCTAGACCAATTGAATGGGGCGAAAGTATTTTCCCGAATGGACCTAGCTACAGGTTTTCACCAATTGAGAATAGTAGAGGAGTGTGTTCCTTTGACAGCTTTCAGAGGTCCAGACATATTTTATGAATGGTTAGTAATGCCGTTTGGCCTGTGTAATGCTCCAGCATACTTTGTCGACCTAATGAATAGAGTGTTCAGAGGAGTTCTGAATAAATTTGTCCTCGTATTCATCGATGATATTTTAATCTACTCCAAATCAAAACCCGAGCATGAAAAACACTTAGAACAAGTATTGGAGATTCTAAGAAAGAACATCTTCAAAGTCAAATTCTCTAAATGTGTCTTCTGGCAAGAAGAAGTGAAGTTTCTTGGCCATGTCATGTCAGAGAAAGGAATTTCTGTTGACCCAAGCAAAATAACAGCGATTCAAGACTGGAAACAACCCACTACTCCCACAAAAGTTAGAAGTTTTATGGGGTTGGCTAGTTATTATCGAAAGTTTGTTAAGGATTTTTCGAAGATATACGGTCCGTTAACGAAGCTCACGAAGAAACATGAGAAGTTTAAGTGGACTTCCGACTGTGAAGAAGCTTTCCAGGAATTGAAATCAAAACTGACCACTGCTCCAGTGTTAACCATTATTGATGGCAATCAGGATTTAACAGTTTAGACAGATGCTTCTATTAGAGGTCTTGGTGCAGTGTTAATGCAAAGAGGCCAAGTAGTCGCTTATGCAAGCCTCCAACTGAAACCGCATGAGAAGAATTATGTGACTCATGATCTTGAGTTGCTAGCTATCGTTTTTGCATTGAAAATCTAGAGGCATTATTTATTGGGCGAGAAATTTATACTGTACACATATCATCAATCATTGAAGTATTTATACACCCAGAAAGATCTGAATTTGAGACAGCAGCGTCGGCTAGAATTTCTTGCAGCGTATGATCTTGATATCCTGTATACGCTGGGGAAGGCTAACGTTGTAGCGGATGCGCTTAGTAGAAAAACCGCAATCATTGCCCATCTTATAATTACACCTGGCTTGATTGATAAAATATATGCTCTCCAGAGGAGTGATTATTTCATTCAAAGGATCAAAGGGAGAATCCAGAAGGGAGAGCCCTCAAGTTTTCAGGTAGATAAAGAAGAAGTTCTGAGACTGAATGGGAGAATATGTGTTCCCAACATCCCTGAGCTCAAAAGAGAAGTGTTAGACGAATGCCATAAATCCAAATTTTGCATTCATCCTGGGGTGAGTAAAATGTACAACGATATCAAACGCACTTTCTGGTGGAGGGCAATGAAAAGGGATATTTCTTTGTATGTGAGCAGATGCCCTACTTGTCAATTGGTCAAGAGCGACCAACAGAAGCTAGCTGGACTGTTGCAACCGTTGGAAGTCCCAGGTTGGAAACGGGAACAGATTTCCATGGATTTCATAGATGGCTTGCCGCGAACCAGGAAAGGTAATGACAGCATTTGGGTAATCGTAGATCACTTCAAGAAGACTGCCCATTTTATACCTGTCAAATCCAATAGAACTGCTCAAAGTCTAGCATAGATATATTTCAAAGAAATCGTTAAGCTGCATGGAATTCCCATCAGCATAGTCAGTGATAGAGACCCGATATTTGCTAGCAAATTCTGGGAGGCTTTCCAGACAGAATTGGGAACGAAACTGAATATGAGCACCGCTTATCACCCTCAAACAGATGGCCAAACTGAGCGGGTGAATAGAATTCTAGAAGATTTATTGCGGGCTTGTATAATTGATTTTGGTGGGTCATGGGAAGATCACTTGCATTTGGCAGAATTCTCATATAACAATAGCTATCAAGCAAGTTTGGGAATGTCGCCATTTGAAGCATTATATGGCAGACCGTGCAGATCTCCAGCATGTTGGGTAGAACCTGGCAACAGACTTGTGTTAGGACCCGATATGATTAGAGAAGCATCTGATAAAGTCGACTTCATCAAAAAGCGTTTGAGAACCGCCCAAAGCCGACAGAAAAGTTATGCAGATTCTAGAAGAAGAGATTTGACATTTGTTGTTGGTGATCATGTTTATTTGAAGGTTTCTCCGATGAGAGGAGTAATCAGATTTGGCAAAACTGGGAAGTTGGCACCGAGATTTATTGGTCCCTTTCCTATACTCGAACGAATTGGAACTCTTGCTTATAGGGTTCAATTACCAGATTGGTTGCCTGGAGTGCACGATGTGTTTCACATATCTCAACTTATAAGACATGTGCATGATCCGGATCTTGTTGTAGAAGAAGCAGCGCAACAGGATATAGACATAACTCCAGAATTTGCACTCAGAAGAGAGCCATTAAAGATAGTTGGCAAAGAAACTAGAGAACTCAGAAGCAAAAAGGTTCATTTAGTTAAAGTGCAGTGGAGCAGTGATCCTAGAGACTGTACTTGGGAGACTGAGAAAAGCATTAAGCAAGCTTACCACAAATGCATAGTGGATATCTCTGACTAACTCCGGTGCAAGGTACCTTTACAATACTTTGCATTTACATTTTGTTTCCTACTTTACTGTTGTTTCCTTTTCGAGGACGAAAAGTTTTAAGTGGGGGAGATTGTAATAACCCGGAAAATACAAGCCAATTTAAAAATTTTAAATTGGTGATTTCAAAGGAATTTGAACAATTGAAATAGAATATTTCAATAAAATAGTGAATTAGAAATACTGGGTCAGTTTGAAAATTTGAATTCAAACTTTGACTGACTGTGCAGGGTGGAAAATATAACGGATTTTAGCGAAACTAAAAATGTTTAAATCTGTTAGTCAATACCTTTCTAACGAATCTGAAAAATCGAAGTTTCATAACGGGAATCAAAAGTTATGGCAGAATGAATTTTCAGAATGGTCGCTATATAGAATATATATCCCTGGAAAATTGATATTTTGCAAATGACCTTGGAATTCGACGAAACCACTTTTGTTGGGTCCAGGATGTCAAACTATTGCTAGGTTTCAAATTTCATAATTTTTGAAGCTAGTATGTGAGTGTGGCAAAAGAAAATGCGTTTGGTCAATTTTTGTTAAATTGGATCGACCAAAAAATGGCCATTTTTCAAACGATCTCAGAATTCGATGAAACTAGTTTTGTTAGGACCGTAGCGTCAAAACATAGCTAGATTTATTTTTATGGAATTTTTTGAATCAGTTTGTGGCCCTGGAAAATTGAAATGTACGTTCAAAGTTAAATATTAAATGTTTTATACTTTAATTTAAAAAATAACTGACTGTAACAGTCGAATTGGCCAATGAAACATATCCCATTGTGTTCGGAATGGGGGTATTTAGCTAGTGATGACAGTCGTTGGGTTTGAAAAGGAGTTCGTAGGTGAAAACCCTAATTTTCTGAAATATATATATTCCGGCGAATTAGAAAATTTCATTCATTATTTTAAAAAATAAAAAAAGTCAGAAACCCTCGTTTCTCTCTCCCGATCGACGACTCAAATCGTCCGCCACTTCTCCCCCAAATCGCCGCCGCCACAGGCGATTTCCGCCTGCGCCACCCCCTACCTCGACGCGCCCCCTCCTCCTCTTCAAATCTGACCCTACCCCGACCACTATTGCCTCCTCCTTCGCCGGGACCATCGACCCAAAGTCGAACGCTTCCCACCGCCGCCCTGATCGCCATCGAGCCACCCCAAACCGCCACTGACAGGACCGCCTCTCCCTCCTCTTCCACGTCAGCAACCCCGATCGTCCTCACGTGCCACGGATTTCGTGAAAACCTCAAACCTAGTTTCGAACCATCGTGAAAGGTGAGTCCTTTTTGATGTATGCACTTTGAAAAATCATATCTTTTTAGTGTGTTGACGAAATTTGATGAAACAGGAGACATTGTGACCGCAAGGAGGCTCTCTACACTCTAGAAGAAGCCGCGGATTTTTCTGACATCGTATCTATTTTTAGCGAAGCAACAAACCATGGTGAGAAATTTAAATTAAATGAATTTGAATGGAAAATGTCGTTTATAAATTATATTAGAGAAATATAAATTACACACGTGTTGTATACCTCATGTACATGCGTGGTGTAAGCTATATGAGCGAAGTATGAATTATGCATGCAAAGAATAATTGATATATGTGTTGAAATGCAAGTGAAATATAACAATTATATTAAATAAATAATTATATATATATATGTATGTATATACTCCCCTCGTCCACAAACCATGGACGATATTTATTGTTGTGAATTAGTGTGAAATATTGGATGAAAAATACGAACGGTTGAATAATTGTTTGTGGTTGATATTGTTTGGTTGTGGTTGAAAAATACCCATTGGTGATTGAAATGAATTGGAAATATTTGTGGAAATAAAAATAAAACATGCCGCCTGCGAGCGAATTAGATGCATGAATCCCCATTGTAAAAAACCGCGAGGTTTTAAGGTAGAGCGAGGAGCCGTACTAGGGACGGTGCCGGTTTTAACTACCCTGCCGTTATGCTGCCGAAATTTTGAATAATCTTTATGTGTTAGAATAATTTTCATATGTTGAAATTATCTTCATGCGTTGAAATTAAAGTCATGTGTTGAAAAATATCCGTGTGTGGAAATGTTCATGTGTTGAAAAGTGATGTGTGCAAATTAAATTCATTTGTGAATGAATGAAGTGTCTAAACAATAAAAATCACCTTTTTATAATATATATGAAGTATGAAAAATATTCGCCTTATATATAAATAGTTTCAAAAATAAAAATTCCATCTTTCTAATATGAACAACATAAATAAAATATCAATGTGTGGAAATGCTCATGTGTTGAGAAGTGTGTGTAGTGGAAAAGTTCATATGTTGGATAAAAAGATCGAACAATAAAAATTACATTTTTATTGACAATATGAAGTGTTGAAAACATCCATTTGTCGAATGAATATTTTAAATGATAAAAATATCATTTTTGTCATATATGTGATATAATAGAGATATGTGGACGTTGAAATAAATATTTGTGAAGAAATATTATTTTTAACATGCATAGGAACTAAATAAAATAGTCATGTGTTGAAATCTATTTTAGTTCGCCAAATTTATCATCTTTGAAATGTGAAGTGTTAAAAATAGCCACTTGTTCAAATAAATGTGCATGAGTTGAAATATACATTAATTAGTTAATGATACGATTTTAGCCTATGCATGCAACATTAGAATGAATGGTGTTTTTAAACCAAAGTAAATCAAATATGAAGTTGAATGGAAAATGATAAGTGATAAAAATTGTATATATGTACATGCATATTTATTGAACAGGTTATAGCAAAGGGGCTAGAGAAGAGGAATAAAATTTTGTGCCCGACAAATAGGTACACATTTACTATTTTGTTTGGGTGACGATTTTATGAGCCTGTTGGCTAGCCGCTTGGTTTTTTCTTTTTCTTTTTGACATGAGACGCACGTGTGGATATTTGGGATTTTCCCAGCCCTTCCCGTACAAAGGAGGTTATGGCGAAATTTTCCAAAATTTAAAGGCATTAGTGAAATAATTGAAGTGAAAACGATATAGGAATTTTTGAATGAACTATATTTATAAAAATATATAAATATAAATAAAATTAAAACAAAACGTGGCCGTGCAGTTCGTGTTTTGAAATCGTGATTTCAAACGACTAGTGCAGGAAATACGACCATTGGATTTTCCCGAAACCTCAACCGTTGGGTTCGCCTTGGAAATATCTTTCCAACGGCACCAACTTTGTGAAGATCCAACGGTTGGATTGTCTGGAATGTTTAATTCAAATCTGAAGAAAAACAGCGCCAAAAACGATTATATATATATATATATATATATATATATATAATTAAATAAAATCGAATAACGACGCTGCAGTTCGTAAATTGAAATCGTAACTTCAAATGGCTAGCGTGGAAGATCCGACCGTCGGATTTTCCCAAAACTGAAACCGTTGGATTCGTTTTGAAATGACCTTCCTAATGATATAAAATTTGGGAAGATCCAACAGTTAGATTTTCAGATATGTGTAAACCAAAATTAGTGAAAATCAGCGCCAGTGCATCGGCACGACCTGAAACGTCGTTTAATTAAATTTGGCCATTTTAAATTAAATAAAAATGGCGATATATCGTTATAAAAATACTATAGACGATATAGAGTGGAAATAAGCCAATTTCATTGTGTTTGTTTGATATGTGATGGTTGAAAGTATTTAACATGAGAATTATAACCAAAGAACTGAAATGTGAATGTTGAATAGTCCAACCATGTGATAAATTGATTTGAAAATCTAAATATACGTGGATTATTTGACATGGACGAGTTCATCTCATTTCAAATAATCGATCGACGTTGAGAAGTCGAAGAGTCGAAGACGGTTGAAGACCGACGATCTTCACATTGGATGGATGGGCGCTACTGATACTCGTGATTGGAGTAGCTACCATGAAGGAACTGAAGTGGTAGCCATCCAAACATACTGTTGATTGTACGGATATGCGAGGAAATGGTGCCTCCGGTTTCGTTCAGACCCAGAACGGACTTGTAAATGGACTGTGTGTCTGACATTGGTTTTTGTTCTGTGCTGATTGATCTCTGTTAAATATATATCTGTTTGGCGGTGGAGAATTTATTCTCTTGCTTAACGCCCTTCTCTGAGACGTACGAGCTCAGAGGTTATATATTGATAGAAATCAGTCGCATGGAGTGGATTGCCTGTGTGGCACGCCTAAGTGGCATATGATCAAGGCTTCTGTTGCAAAGCAAAGTCTTGTGGTTGATGATCAAAGCATGGTCTGTGTGACGTAGCTTTGTGTATAATGTGAATTCGCGAGCCTTACACCTCGGTATGAGTCAAAAATGGGAGACAGACCGCTGGGAGAGCACGACGTTTCTTTCTAGCTATGGTGGTGTCAGTGACCTACCAGCCCTGACATTATATATACTTTTCACCTGTGTGGTTGTTGGAATGCGAGGCGCCTCGATTATAGGTCTGTAAGGACCGAGAAACGTGTGTTCAGGAATTTCCAATCCTCAAAACTAAGAGAGGACCGGCCCAACCGATTCCAAGGATCATAGTGGGGTCCTGGGACATTTGCTAGAGTGTCTCGAACGGAAAGGAGCTTGCCCCTTGCCTCGACTCATGAAGGAATCCAATTTCCAATACGAAATATGCGAATGTGATTGTATTACTAGTATGGCGACATGATATATGGTATCCATGCCGTCTATGATTGATATTTATGATGGAATTTGCTTTTAAAATATATATGCACTAGTAATAATATCAAACACTTTTGTTTTATACGTATGAAGCATTTTTGGCCATTATAAGGTAAAACTCTATCCTCCGGCTTGCGTTGCATTGTGTGATGAGACCTGAGTCTTATAATGGTTTCATTTTATAAAAAGCATTGCGATGATTTAATCATTTACTTTATTTCATGCACTAGCACTCATTGGAGTAAACCCGTTCCGCGAAAGTGGCGTGGTTCTTTGATTTGCCTTATCATTGTTGTTAATAAGTCAAGTAGATTTCTCATACCAGTCCCATGACTGACTCGTAGTTTGTTTCACCTTGCAAACTCGGGTGCCCTCATTTTCACACGGGCAGCCTAGTTACAGGTTTCTGACGCACTTTTTGGCTCATGGCGAGGCTTGACTACACCGTGCTGACTTGGATTTTCTCCGCTATTATTGTATCTATATTATGATTCCGCCAACGGCGATGTAGATTGATATTTATTTTGTGTACTCTTTATGTATGATTCCGCCTCAGGCAATGGTGACTGATTATGTCTCATTATGCAATAAGTTGTATCCTATACTGTGCTTCTCTGATGTGATGATATCTATATGATTCCGCTGTCATATGTGTGTAAATTATCCTATTTTCTGTTTATGCTATTATCTGTGATCTACTAATGATTATTAATGTGTTATATTCCAATGATTATCCTTAACACCATGTCATGGGGTTTTGGGATCGTCACATAAATGTTTGGGCAATGAAGAAAATAAAGCTCTTGAGTGAAGGTCCACATTTTCATTTAATCTTGAAATGGAAAAAAACTTTCTTCAGTTATGTGTAAGAGAAATCAGGGTATAAAGGAATTACTTTGACTTATGAATCATGGAAAAACTAGAGAAAGAGTTTGATACAAAGTGGAATGTCAACTATGAACATAAGCAATTCAAAAATCATTTTGGCTATTTAAAAGAAGATTATTTATTTTGGACTAAAATAGTTGGACTATTTGGACATGGATTCAATGCAGAGATGGATACCATACTTTGGCCTTTAGAAAAATTGGTTGATGTCATTCATGCATGTTCATAACGCATGTTTTAATTGCAACATAATTATTTTTCCAATAATTTGAAATTTATTTATCTTGTTTACAGCACTTAACAACAATATCGTAAAGCACAGAAATTTAAAAACAATCCTTTAGAAAATGTTGACATGTTGAAGGTGATATTATATTGTACTATTGCAAAAGGAAAAAATGCATGGTCATCTGCATCATCTGATCCACCCCCTAATATAAATAATGCTCAAGTAGAAGATGAAAATAGAAATGAAGCTAATGCAGAGTTAGAAGAAGTATGTTTTCCTATTTATGTAAAAGTTGAATTTTTTTTTAAGGAGTCGCAATAACTGGAGTGAAAAATAGTCCACCTAGTAGGAAGGCGGATGATAATGGCTCTACTAAGTTCAAACCTGGTTCATCTACAAAAGAAAACGCAATAGTTCAAGTGGTGAACCAGTGGATAAACAAATTGAAGATTTAATTAGAGTTATAAAAGGAAAATTAAAAAGGAGGAAGCTGGAAATGGACGTTCGACAAATGACATAATTGTTGCGTTAAAGTATTATCCCAACAAGTGTATATGAAAGCTAAGATATTATGTCTTGACAAACAAGAGTCAAGGGTAGCTTTTTTGGATTAGGAGAGCATAGTTAACAAACTGGAATTTTTAAATTATGTACTAGACATCTAATAATGATTTGCTTATTATGGTGGAAAAGATGGACTTTTAGGTTTTATTTTCTAATGAATAATTGTTAATAGTTACACTAGTTATTTCTGTCTTCTTAGCATGTTTTATTTAGGTATGTCTTTGATATTTTGTGAATAAATTAGACATTCGTTTTGGTTTTCATTTTATACATATTTCATTTTGGATATGAAGCTTTTATGGTAATATATAGTGATGGTATTTATTTATATAACGATTGCCATTCATTATTTTAATATATGATCTTTAAGTAATACAGATGTGTTATATTTATGTTATTGCAGGATGATAGCAAAAGAAAGATTATTAATGATTTTGTTAACATTTTCAATATTACTTAAGATCAAGAAACATTAAAATGTTGCATATAAGACTCTAACTTCTTCCCTTTCTGGAAAAGTGTACATGAAAGAGCTCTTTAATGGTCCTTCGGTTGTGATGTTTGATGAATTTAGAATGGTCAAATCATCCTTCGTGAAGCTGTGCTTTTATTTTCGAGAAAAGAATTGGTTTTACTATAGTAAATATGTTGATGTTGAAGAGAAAACGATTTTTTTACCCATCATATGCCATAAACTTAGAAACCGAGTTATTGGATACTTTTATCAACATTCAGGTCAAATAGTCAGTAAGTATTTTCATGAGTTATTGACAGCTATGAGAGACTTTTCTCAAGAAATGATACTTCTGCCAGATTTCGAAAAACCTGTTGAAGATATACAGTCTTACGTACAACTAAAAGAAAGTCCTTTCAATGGTGCAATTTGTGCATTGGATGGTACATCAATAGATGCAAATATTCCAATACGTGACCAGATTCCATTCAGAGGTCCAGATTCCATTCTGAGGTAAATGCAAGGATAACTGCTATCAAAATATTTCAATATGAAATTTGTATATGTAATGGCAGGATGAGAGGGATTAACTCATGATTCAAGGGCGCTCAATGAAACAGTTCGTAATCATGCTAAACAACTTTCCTATCCCTGCATTATGTAAGTAAATTAGACAAGTTTACGTTCAAATGAACTACTATCATATTACGCTTATTCTATCCTCTTATTTGAAGTAAGTATTATCTTTGTGTTGTGATTTGCACAAATACCAGAGGTTTTCTATCTCCTTATCGAAGCACACGTTATTGTTTAAAAAGTTATAGAAACAACTGTCAGACAAATAGAAAGATTCAATCATGCACAGCGCAATCAAGAAACGTTATCGAACCAAGTTTTGGTGTTTTAAAGAAAAGGTTTCCCATTTTTAGTAAATGCCTTCATAAAAAAATTTGTACCAAAGAGATATTGTTATTACATGCATGACAGTACACAACTTTCTACGTCACATCTCGCTTGATGATGAATTATTTTTGGAAGCTAAGTAAGAAGAAGATGCCATAAATGAGGAAATAGGCAATGAAATTGATAATCAAGAACCGCCACAGGCTCCTCTAACTTATAATAAATGTTTTCATCCGAGTCACAATTTTTTATGGAAAATTTGCATAATCAAATTGCATAATCAAATTGCATATATTTTCTAGTTTTTTTGAAATCTAGCAGTATTATTAATAAGTTTCTTTGATTTTTATTTCTTTAGGCATTCAATGAATAAATTTCTATTTTTATTTTGTATTAACTCATGACACGTAATTTCATCGTGCATATTGAATAATATACGAGTCAACCATGAAGGGAAAACTTGTCAGCTAACAACTTGTTACAATAAAGCATATTCATAACTAGCACCTAATCAAACAACATTTTAACAATCAGCATTCAGCATCAAGCACCCACTTTTCGGCATTCAACATTTGTTTATGAAAGTAAATAAAGTATCACAAAAGGGTGAATCTAGCCATTCTCCAATGGCTCACAAAAAAGGTTTTTATTTAAAAGGCTACAGAGACAATGAACACACATAAACAAAAGATACAACACAAACAACAGCTTAGATATAGAAGACAAAAACAAAACTAAAACAAAAACACTAGCCAAGACGACGAGGCCTCTGAAGGCAGTCACCAACGAAGTGGGCAACACCTCAAACTCCTAAGATCCACATAAGAACTTAGAACATGAACAAAGGAAGGCCAAATGTTATGGACCATAGACAAGGCTATTTGCACCAAAGAAATGCTCCGAAAGCTCCAGCTTCGAAAGCTCCAGCACCATAAGCCGTAGCTGAAAAAAGTCACCTTCGGTAAGCAAATCTCTCAAGAGAGACGAAATCCAAATACCTAAAATCCAGGCCCGGTAGCACTAGGAACTAGCATAGTACCAAATAACGGGGCAAAGTATAGAATGTAAAGACAACTGGGATGAGCCCCAAACCAAAGGTGTCAACCATTTCCCTCTCTAGGAGGAGTCGGTACAGATGTAACACCAAAAGTACCAGCTAAACTCCTAGAGAAAGAACCATGTGCTCCCTTGAAAGGCCTACTCTAAAACACAATTAATACATCATTCCTTACCCTCTGCATAATGGTCGGAGGATCCATTGACACTTCACCCTTATCCCACGAGCACCATATATGCCAGCGGATAAGACAAGGAATCAGAAGAAAGAGGATCAAACAAATAGAATTACCGGAGATGTCGGTCCACCAGAATCTCAGTAAATCTACATGCGATGTAGCATTACGTTGCCAACCCACTAGATTCCCAAAATAATTCCAGATAGATCTGGCACAAAACCCAATAAAAAAATGAACAATGGATTCCAAACTACAAAAAATGCAGCCCTGCACTGGGAAACAAATGGAATGACGATCCTCTAGAGGTTCTCATCTATTGGTAACCCTTCATGTAGGGTTTTCCAGAGAGACTATTGAGGAAATTCGGACATCCCAAATGAAAGAGAAAATATGAACACGTGGAGCTAGAGTCCTCACCGAATTCCACCCCGCCTTAATCGGAACGGGCTTCCATCTCAGTCGGTTCCACCACTATGTGAATACAATAAGGCCTTTATGGATTTCATCCATTTCCACATCTCACTAGCATAGGATGGGGCGCTGATTTAATTTTCCCTGAGTTCCTGTGGTACTTAGCATGGAGGAACATCGCCTAATGGGAGTCGTTCACTCCAAACCATGTAAACAACTTGCAAGAAAAGGCATAACAGATGTCATTGGGGTTACGGAGAGCCAGGCCTCCCTCACTTTTGGGATGATAGATAATGCTCCACGAAATCCAGTGATAGCGATTAGTGTTGTCTTTAGATTCCCAGAAAAAGGATAATGCTAAAGAACGATAAGAATGGAAGAAGGAATAAGTGGGAGTCATAGCAACAAAGACATTAGATCCTAAAGATTAAAGAACAGACTTTATGAGAACTAGTTTACATACCTAAGATAGAAGAGTCACATTCCAACGAATGATCTTACCCTTGGCTTTGTCAGTCAGAGGATCGAAGATGGCGTTGAGCTTCTTGCATCAATATAAAACAATAACGAGGTAATTTAAAGGCAGGGAGGCATCCTTGAACCTTTAAAGGCCTCAATCCATGAAGATCTAACCAAAGAAAGATCTTTCGCGGGCACGAAGCAGCTTTTAGAAGAGCTAACAAGTTACCCCGAGCATCTCTCATACTGTCGAATAAGACAGATAAGGTGATAGAAAAATTAATGACCACCGTTTGTTAAATGATAATGTCATCAGTGAAAGACAAGGAAGATATAAGAGGGCATTCCATACGGATGCTAAACATATGAATCTGCCTAGCTATCATTAGTGAGTTCGGACCACGAACGAAAGCCTCGGCAGCGATGACGAAAAGAGAGGGGGAGAGGTGGTCTTCCAAATGAAGACATTTTCATCATTCATTATTCAATAATCAACAATAGGCATTCAACAATTTTTAAAAATGAAAATCAGGTACAAATACACATTTAGTTTTTTTTTTCCATCTCCTTTTTCCATTTTTCTTTCCACTTCCTTCTACATCTCTACTTTAATGGCCATCACACTAACTCCATTCCCTTGTCTACTTTGAAAAATTTCTCTGTGTAACACCCCGTATTTCTTTTAACACTAAAGTTGCTAACACAAAAATAAATGTGTAAAGGGGAGATGTATCTAATGTGCATACAAGAATAATAATAAATGTGTAAAGGGGAGATGTATCTAATGTGCATACAAGAATAATAATAAATGTGTAAAGGGGAGATGTATCTAATGTGCATACAAAAATAATAATAAATGTGTAAAGGGGAGATGTATCTAATGCGTACGTATTTATATGGATTGACAAATAATAGTAAATGTACATTAAGAAAGAAATGGTGAACATAATTGGCTTCTCTTTACAACGGACGACTCTGGTTAACCCTAGCTTTATCGACGGCTCAAATTAACTTGCGACTCTATAAAAAGACCCTAGGTCTCAAACTAAAAATTCAAAAAAAAAAAGAATAAGAACTGGAGCCACCATGCTGTCTGCTGAGAAGTAGAGGGAGCCTCCACTTGAAAGAGACGAACAACATAGCGAATACAAACTAAAAGATTAAAAAGCAACAACAAATTAGAATCAAAGCAACGTCTTCCCAAAGGAAAGCTTTGCAAATTCAGAATTTCAGAACTCAGAAAACATGACCGTCTACGATTGTAAGTTTAGCTACATTTTTAGAATGTGAATTAATATGAATATCATGTGTTGCGATGAAATGATAATAGTACGATACTCGTTATGTTATTAATATACGTTTGTGATTTGATTCTATTATCATGTTGAATTGAGAATTATTAAGTATGATGTTTATTATGTTTTATAATATTAATCTATGCCGGTGACTTGATTCTATTATCATGTTAAATTTGGGATTATTGGACTAGATTATTTGCATAAGCATGGACTTGGATTGTAACATCTTATGAGAATTGTATAGTTTATTATGCAAGTTTATGTAGTGAAGTTATGCGACCAATTGTCAAATCTATATGTTCATGTTTATGCAAAACTTATGCCATGTTCACACTTATCATATGTTGGGATTAATTTGCAAGTATGTTTAAATCTATGTTACTAATTAACACATGTGTATGTTGATTATCCTATGTTGCTAACTCACATATACGTATGTTGATTTGCCTATGTTGCAAATTAACATATGTATATGAATTAGTTCATTTTGCTAATTCTCATGTATGTTGTTAATATGGCCTATGTTAAAAACACATATATGTTGAGTTAGCCTATAAGTGAAAGTTCATACCTATGACATTATAATGTTTATGTTAGTCTTTTTGCAAGTTTGTACCTATGACATTATAATGTTCATGTTAGTTATTTTGCAAGTTCACCCCTAAAATGTTCGTGTTATTTAGTTTGCAAGTACACCCTATTATTGTAACACCCCACGTCCATTAATGTCACTCACAAAGGGAATGCATTAACTTCCATGGAGGTTTTAAGTGAATATAGAACAGTAAAATTACAACAAGACAGATATAAAATAGTACTTGGAAATTAAAAAACTTTATTTCATTGTAGCAGAAGTCAAAACATGTTTGATTACATCATAACACCATATTCAATGTCAAGTACAATATCTATCTTGATAAAACAAGTACATAATCCCATTACATGAA
Organism: Allium sativum; assembly: GCA_030737875.1. Lineage (NCBI taxonomy): Eukaryota > Viridiplantae > Streptophyta > Magnoliopsida > Asparagales > Amaryllidaceae > Allium > Allium sativum. Next base: position 749,039,702 of record CM060921.1, read on the forward strand.
TAGCCATTAAAAAGAAAGATAACAAGCTGGACTTTACTTCAGCAGTCCAAGCTTTCCAGTAGATAAGCGATCCAACTAGACTCCACTAGAACTTGGCCCAACCTGCGGACCTGAAGGGAGAAAAAGGATGGAAAAGAGGGGGTCAGACATAAAGTCTGGTGAATATGATAATTCTACAATACTATTACCAAAATAACTGGACTAAGGCATAAACTGGAAGATTGTCTATGAAGAGCGGATTAAGGACATAGACAATCGCTAAAGGCAACGTTATAGGCGCTCCTAAATACTAAAGGATAAACACTATACTGCACCACACCAGTCACCCTAAAGATTCATCCCACTTAGCTTCACTTAGAAACTTTCCCAATGGCTTTACGTACCCCTAGCTGACTACATAGGTGCCGCCTGCCCCTATCTCCACTAGGTGTACCCTACTTCCCATTATTCGATCGGCTCCCTAACTCATAGATACCCGTGCTGGCCCCAAAGTGGGGTGTATCACTCCCCTAAAGTGGCAACCTGATACAATGGACATGCACGGCTTATACCTACACGATGCAACAACGTCTTACCTACCAGCCCGGGTCCACACACGCATATGAAACCCGTTGGACTTGCGTTGCCACCGCTCCCTGTTTTGGCCTCTTATAGTCAAACCCAGTATGCGTGTCCCGTCCTCGACTTGGGTCGAGCCCACAAAGATACGTTTTGGGATACTGGTTGAAATGGGCCCCCACTATTTACCACAAGCATTCCACCTAAGCTTGTCCCCATTAGTCCATCCCACTTAACCCACTTAGTCATGTTCATTTACATGTGTGTTTGGTTAAGTCTAATCGTATTTCAAATGCCTCTAAAGGCAACCACCAGATTCCTCATGCCACCCAAGGCACCTACTTAACCCCCATGTCCCACCTTACATGATTATCTGGTTAAGTATTTCTTAGTTCATTAAGGCCATAACCTCATAAAGACCTCTCACATTAGACTGGCATTTATGGCAGCTGGATTTGCCGGGCGGGTCCGGGCAGTCTTACACCATAAAAGAGTCTAACCTCGTGTCTTTACAACTGTTATGCTTTAGTTTGGGCCTAGGACCTCTCACATTGGGCCGACATTTGTGACTACTGGATTTGCCGGGCGGGTCCGGGCAGGTTTACATCACAAACGGGTCCAACCTCGTGTCCTAAGCATTGATTATTAATAATAATCCACTTTCCCCCAATTTTAACAATTCCCTACTTGAATTATTAATTACTTCCAATTTTTAACAATGTCCATAATTGACTCAATTATGGACATCCATTCATGGTATGCAAAATCTTACAAAATTGCACCCAATTTATTAATTCCTAATATTACCCCTACCCCACGTTTGAACGTTTATTCGCAAAATATATGTTAGACTCGAATAGCCTAACTCATAGCATAAAAGAGATTATCATAATAACAACATGTATATGTGACCAAATGAATCATAATAAGGGGTGAAACTTGCATATGTCCAACTTGCATAGATTATACATGTCATGGACCTAAAGGTGTCAACTTGTTCAAAATTCACCTAATATAATCTCAATCAATTTTCATAAACTTACATATGAACATGTGTGAATCAACATCATCTAATTTTTTAACAACATGGTTTTATATGGGTACACCTAACTCAATAGGCAAATTCCCATAATCAAGTTTTATTTAATTATAGTTTCAAGTTTATGGGTACACCTAACCTAATAGGCAAATTCCCATAAACAAGATCCATTTAAATTAAGAAAAAAAAACATAACTTTAAGCATGATCCAACAGCATGATTTTTCAACATAATATAGCATGATTTATAACATGGCATAGTATGATAGTATAACATAGCTTGACATGATTCTCAACATAGCACGACATAGCATAAGAGAATTTACAACATAGCATGACATAGCATATATAATTTACATCATACGACAACATAATAACATAATAAGAGATCCACAATATATAGAATTTACAATTACAAATCACATCACTTTCTTGTGATCCATTCATAACTGAGTCAAATTAGTTTGTAATAGTCTTGTGAGAATCATCATACTCACCAACAAAAGAAAAGAATTAGAGAAAGAGAGATCTTTTGATTTGATTTGTGTAGATTTAGTTGTAGATGATTAGGCTTCCTCTTCTTAGTTTGTGACGGCTACGCTGAACTCCATGGCAGCAGCATGACGGTAGCTTCTCTAATTTTACAAGTGATTTAGGTTTAGGGTCTACCCACTTATTTATAGATTTTAGAATGCATTTAGGCCATTAGATTTAACCTAGAAATAACCGCAGCCGTTCAGACAAGATGGGGTTTATCTTGTTGACTCAGCAATGAGTCAGAAGTGACTCAGCAAACACTCAGCATATTAATAAACTTCTATTCATGTCATAAATATATATATATTTTCTACAATGTACATATTAGATACATCCCCCCTTTTACACACTTATTATTGTTTTTATATACATATTAGATACATCCCCTCTCTTACACACTTATTAATATTTTTATATTCATATTAGATACATCCTCTCTCTTACACGCTTATTAATATTTTAGCAACTTTAGTGTTAATAGAAAATTCGGGGTGTTACATTCTCCCCTCCTTTTAGGATTTCATCCCTGAAATCTTCAAGTCTGGAAGAATGTATATCCTACCATCCAAACGTCCATCTACTCATCCATCATACACAGGCATCCATTGTCCTTACAGACTTCTAATGCTTTCATGTTTAAATGCACAGTGTGTGTATATGTCCGTATCTAATGCAAAATCAGGCGGTCCACTGATTCAGTTGACCTCCTTAATGCAACTATGATCGTTCCATGCATCCATTATGTATGCAAAAGATTCTTAATGCTACATAATACTTCTATATGCGTGCACAACCATCATCTGAATGCAGCATCCACATGATAATACAACCATCGTTCATCCATTTTACTAAATACATCCATATATATGCAATATGCAATATGTAGTGACTGAGCCGATCTAGTGCCTAAAGTGTGTGTATATATGCATCCACGAGCAACCACTAGCAAACACTTGCATCCATTTTGCATCCATCATACATAACATGTCTCAAACACATGTTTCAACCATAGGATTATCCTAACTAAAGGTCAAAGATACTAATGAGAGGACATACTAAAGATAAGATAAGATAAGCTAAGCGATAAAGGAGAAATTAAAAGACATACCCTCAAAAAGAAAAGGGTACAACGAACGCATCTTCTCTTCTGTCTCCCAAGTTGCGTTGCTCTCATCATCTCCCCATTGCCCTTTGACCAGTCTGACCTCTCGATTCCTCAACTTTTTGATCTCCGACCCAAGAATGCATGTAGGAGCTCGTCTAATTGTTGCATCACGCTCTATTTCCACCTCTTTAAGCAAGCTCGTCTCTACCACCTCCGCGGTCTTGTGCAAACACTTCCTCAAATGTGATACATGGAATACGTCGTATACTCCACTAAGTTTCTCAGGCAACTCCACCCTGTATGCCATCTTCCCAATCCTGTCTTTTACAGGAAACGACCCTACAAACCTTGGTGCTAATTTCCCCACGGACCCAAAGCGAACAACATTCTGTAACGGAGATACTTTGATAAAAACCATGTCCCCAATGTCAAACTCAAGATATGTCCTCCTCTTATCAGCATACGATTTTTTCCTATCTTGTGCTGCTTTCATCCTCCTTCGAATCAACTCAATCTTCTCCGAGGTTTCCCTAACCATATCGGGCCCAAGTACGATTTTATCGGTAGATTCCCACCAACATGTAGGCGAACGGAAAGGCCTTCCATAAAGAGCTTCGAAAGGTGCCATGCCAATACTAGACTGAAAGCTATTGTTATATGCGAATTCTACTAACGGAAGGTGCTCTTCCCATGTACCCCCAAAGTCTAGGATAAAAAGCCTTAAAAGATCCTCTAGAATGCGATTCATCCTCTCGGTCTGGCCGTCTGTCTGAGGATGATATGCGGTGCTCAAACATAGCTGAGTCCCTACCGCCTCTTGTAAACTCTTCCAAAATTCGCTAGTAAAGATGGGGTCACGGTCGCTTACTATACTAGAAGGAGTACCGTGCAAACGAACTATCTCCTTAATGTATACAGAAGCCAACCACGGAGCAGTCCTCTTACTTTTCACGGGAATAAAATGGGCGCTTTTAGTAAGTCTATCTACTATAACCCAAATCCCCGTGTTACCCTTCCTTGATCTTGGTAATCCATCCACAAAATCCATTGAGATGCTTTCCCATTTCCATAGTGGAACTTCTAATGGGTGAAGCAACCCACCGGGTTTCTTTTGTTCTGCTTTAACTCGTTGGCACACCAAGCATCTAGCGACGTACTCGGCCACATCCTTTTTCATACCGGCCCAAAAGAAAACCCGCTTCATATCTTTGTACATCTTATCCCCGCCGGGATGAATGGTCATTTTTGAGCGATGAGCATCATCAAGAATGGCCTTCCTTAAGTCTTCGTCTTGCGGTACACAAAGTCTATTATCCCTTCGTAACCAACCCTTATCGTCTAGGGTATACCTACGAAGATGGCTTGACGACTCCCCCCATTTGAGCTTTTCTACTATCTCAACCAACCATGGGTCGTCTTGCTGTGCCTCACCAACCCGTCCTAGAAGTGTAGGTCTAACCTCCAAGGATGCTAACAGACCGGGTACTAAGTCAACGGAGGGTCTAAAGTCAAACATAGAGATGAATTCTAAGCTTTGTCGTTCAACAAACAACGGACTCAAGGACAACCTTTTCCTACTTAAGGCGTCTGCCACCACGTTACCCTTGCCCGGGGTATATGCTATTTCAAAATCGTAGGAGGCTAAGAATTCCATCCACCGTTGCTGCCTTAAATTCAAATCCTTCTGAGAGAATAAGTATTTTAATGATTTGTGGTCAGTGAACAGCTCGAATTTCTCACCAAGAAGATAGTGACGCCAAGACTTAAGCGCGAAAACAATTGCGGCTAGCTCTAAGTCATGCGTGGGGTAATTCTTTTCATGAACCCTCAACTTCCTTCCACCATAGGCTATTACTCTTCCCTCTTGCATGAGGACCGCGCCAAGTCCCATCCCACAAGCATCAGTATAGATGGTAAACGGTTTATTCCCGTCTGGCAGCACTAAGACTGGGGCTGAAGTTAAGGCTCTCTTTAAACGTTGGAACGCATCATCGCAATCTTTGTCCCACGTAAAAACCAGGTTCTTCTTCGTTAACCGTGTTAATGGAGCTGATATTTTTGTGAAGTCTTTGATAAACTTCCTATAATAGCCAGCCAACCCCAAGAAACTTCTTACTTCGGTTGCATTTTTAGGGACCTTCCAATCTTGGATGGCCACCACCTTTGCGGGATCCACTGCTATCCCTTCATTGGAAACCACATGCCCTAAGAACCGTACTTCCTTCCTCCAGAAGTGACACTTAGAAAATTTTGCCTTAAGGTTATGTGCTCGAAGGGTTTCCAACACTTCCCTAAGATGTAGGGAGTGCTCTTCTTTATTCTTAGAAAAGACTAAGATGTCATCCACAAAGACTACCACGAATTTGTTAAGGTATTCCCTAAACACCCTACTCATCAAATCAACAAAATATGCAGGGGCGTTTGTCAAACCAAAGGGCATCACTAGCCATTCATAGAATCCGTCAGGAGTCCTAAAAGCAGTCTTATCTATACTATCCTCAGCCACTCTCAGTTGATGAAAGCCAGTGGCTAAGTCCAACTGCGAAAACACTGAGGCGCCAACTAACTGATCAAAGAGATCGTCAATCCTCGGCAGTGGGTGTCGGTTCTTTTTAGTAAGCTTGTTTAGTTCTCTATAGTCCATACAAAGTCTAAGAGACCCATCCGCCTTTGTGGCAAAAACTACTGGAGCACCCCACTCCGATATACTACGTCTTATGAACCCCTTCTCAAGCAACTCCTTTATTTGCTTATTGAGTTCCCTCCTTTCACGAGGAGCCATGTGGCGCACTGGCAAAGATACGGGTTTAGCATTATCCACAAGATAAATTCGAAAGTCTATCTCCCGCTTTGGAGGTAAGCCCTTCACCTCCTCAAACACATCCGGATATTCCCGGACCACTTCTACCGATCGCAGGTTCTCTACAGACGCGTCAAGCGATTCAAGATAACTTAGCATAACGGAATTTATGGGATTACAAAAGATATCGAGAGCATTACCAAGGCGAGTCACAAGCCTAACTACTCTCCTTTCACAATCAAGAATGGCCCTATTTCTAGACAACCAATCCATTCCTAAAATTAGCCCATAGCCCGTGAAGCCCAATACATAAGCATCACATCTAAATTCAACGCTAAGTATAGAGATTTTCAAATCCAAACATATCATGGTCAAATGAGCCGAACCCCCAATTGGATTTGAAACGACCAAGGGATCCTCTACTAAACTGGTGTTCAAGTGCAGTGATTCAACTAATGATGCAGAGATAAACGAATGAGATGCGCCAGAATCGAATAAGGTACGGACAGGATGATCAAACAGAAAAACTAAGCTTTCAACAGAAATTGTTCTACCTCTTTCTTGCAGCGGTGGGGCCGCAATAGCCAGAACTTGCCCCCTTGCCTGCCCTGGTGCCATAAGAGCCTGCACCTGTCCTCCCGAGGTAGACCCTGCCCTCTGCCCCTTCTTTGGACAGTCCTTCACTAAATGTCCCGCATCTCCACAATGAAAACAACCAGTCTTCTTTTTCTTTCTACAATCTTTGCTGAGATGGCCAGGCGTCCCACAATTGAAGCATTTCTTCTTCCCTTTGCCATTATTGTTTTTACCACCCTTCTTATTTTGCTGTTGGGGTTTCTTCTGATCCCCTTTCTTTTCAACTGCCTTATCCTCATGCATAAGTGCCATTTCTACTAGCTTTTCAAAGGTGGCTCCCATAGGGATGTGGGTCATAGCCAACCCTTGCAACGGTTCATTCAAGCCTCTAACGAACCTCAAAGCTTTCTTCTCTGGCGTGTTCACCAACTCCAAGCCAAACCTTGCTAACTGATTAAATTTATTGATATATTCCTTTACTGATGAGCTCCCTTGCTTTAGTGCCAGGAATTTTTCCATATTTAAGTTCTCCTCTGCCCTTGAAAGAAACTTTGCCTCAAACCTTCGTCTGAAATCCGCCCATGAATCAACTGGACGTTCCCCGTTAGTGACCTCCCACCAAAACGAGGCCTCTCCCTTCATTAACCAAGCAGCTAAACGGACTTTCCTCCCATCTTCCACTTCAAAGATATCCAACAATTCCTCAGTCTCCTTAAGCCAATCTCTGGCCTCCACAAACGTCTCAGTCCCTTGAAAAGTTTTTCCTCCCATAGCCTTGAATTCCTTGCACGTCTTTGCAAAAGTGTCAACACGAGGAGGAGGAGGAGGAGGAATGGGTGCAACTAGGGGTGGAGGAGTATCCGCTGGGCCTGCAGTGGTGGCCCTAGCCTCCAAGTATCTCCTAAACCACCCTGGAATCGTCACACCTTCTGGGAGATTAAGATCTTCAGCCATGCTGAAACGAAAAAGGAAAGATTCAAAATGGAGAATTCGAAAGATAAAGATAAGGATGTGGCTATTTGGGATTATGTTTTTCATAAAAACTCTCTTTAAATAACATGTTTTTTTTTTTTGAAAGCACTTCTTCCAAAAATACTTTAGAAAAAAAAAAATTCTAAAAATTTTTTTTATCTGTTCTGGTAACCTTATGCTCTGATACCACGTGTAACACCCCACGTCCATTAATGTCACTCACAAAGGGAATGCATTAACTTCCATGGAGGTTTTAAGTGAATATAGAACAGTAAAATTACAACAAGACAGATATAAAATAGTACTTGGAAATTCAAAAACTTTATTTCATTGTAGCAGAAGTCAAAACATGTTTGATTACATCATAACACCATATTCAATGTCAAGTACAATATCTATCTTGATAAAACAAGTACATAATCCCATTACATGAATAGCCATTAAAAAGAAAGATAACAAGCTGGACTTTGCTTCAGCAGTCCAAGCTTTCCAGTAGATAAGCGATCCAACTAGACTCCACTAGAACTTGGCCCAACCTGCGGACCTGAAGGGAGAAAAAGGATGGAAAAGAGGGGGTCAGACATAAAGTCGGGTGAATATGATAATTCTACAATACTATTACCAAAATAACTGGACTAAGGCATAAGCTGGAAGACAAGAAAATGTCTATGAAGAGCAGATTAAGGACATAGACAATCGCTAAAGGCAACGTTATAGGCGCTCCTAAATACTAAAGGATAAACACTATACTGCACCACACCAGTCACCCTAAAGATTCATCCCACTTAGCTTCACTTAGAAACTTTCACAATATATTTACGTACCCCTAGCTGACTACATAGGTGCCGCCTGCCCCTATCTCCACTAGGTGTACCCTACTTCCCATTATTCGATCGGCTCCCTAACTCGTAGATACCCGTGCTGGCCCCACAGTGGGGTGTATCACTCCCCTAAAGTGGCAACCTGATACAACGGACATGCACGGCTTATACCTACACGATGCAACAACGTCTTACCTACCAGCCCGGGTCCACACACGCATATGAAACCCGTTGGACTTGCGTTGCCACCGCTCCCTGTTTTGGCCTCTTATAGTCAAACCCAGTATGCGTGTCCCGTCCTCGACTTGGGTCGAGCCCACAAAGATACGTTTTGGGATACTGGTTGAAATGGGCCCCCACTATTTACCACAAGCATTCCACCTAAGCTTGTCCCCATTAGTCCATCCCACTTAACCCACTTAGTCATGTTCATTTACATGTGTGTTTGGTTAAGTCTAATCGTATTTCAAATGCCTCTAAAGGCAACCACCAGATTCCTCATGCCACCCAAGGCACCTACTTAACCCACATGTCCCACCTTACATGATTATCTGGTTAAGTATTTCTTAGTTCATTAAGGCCATAACCTCATAAAGACCTCTCACATTAGACTGGCATTTATGGCAGCTGGATTTGCCGGGCGGGTCCGGGCAGTCTTACACCATAAAAGAGTCTAACCTCGTGTCTTTACAACTGTTATGCTTTAGTTTGGGCCTAGGACCTCTCACATTGGGCCGACATTTGTGACTACTGGATTTGCCGGGCGGGTCCGGGCAGGTTTACATCACAAACGGGTCCAACCTCGTGTCCTAAGCATTGATTATTAATAATAATCCACTTTCCCCCAATTTTACCAATTCCCTACTTGAATTATTAATTACTTCCAATTTTTAACAATGTCCATAATTGACTCAATTATGGACATCCATTCATGGTATGCAAAATCTTACAAAATTGCACCCAATTTATTAATTCCTAATATTACCCCTACCCCACGTTTGAACGTTTATTCGCAAAATATATGTTAGACTCGAATAGCCTAACTCATAGCATAAAAGAGATTATCATAATAACAACATGTATATGTGACCAAATGAATCATAATAAGGGGTGAAACTTGCATATGTCCAACTTGCATAGATCATACATGTCATGGACCTAAAGGTGTCAACTTGTTCAAAATTCACCTAATATAATCTCAATCAATTTTCATAAACTTACATATGAACATGTGTGAATCAACATCATCTAATTTTTTAACAACATGGTTTTATATGGGTACACCTAACTCAATAGGCAAATTCCCATAATCAAGTTTTATTTAATTATAGTTTCAAGTTTATGGGTACACCTAACCTAATAGGCAAATTCCCATAAACAAGATCCATTTAAATTAAGAAAAAAAAACATAACTTTAAGCATGATCCAACAGCATGATTTTTCAACATAATATAGCATGATTTATAACATGGCATAGTATGATAGTATAACATAGCTTGACATGATTCTCAACATAGCACGACATAGCATAAGAGAATTTACAACATAGCATGACATAGCATATATAATTTACATCATACGACAACATAATAACATAATAAGAGATCCACAATATATAGAATTTACAATTACAAATCACATCACTTTCTTGTGATCCATTCATAACTGAGTCAAATTAGTTTGTAATAGTCTTGTGAGAATCATCATACTCACCAACAAAAGAAAAGAATTAGAGAAAGAGAGATCTTTTGATTTGATTTGTGTAGATTTAGTTGTAGATGATTAGGCTTCCTCTTCTTAGTTTGTGACGGCTACGCTGAACTCCATGGCAGCAGCATGACGGTAGTTTCTCTAGTTTTACAAGTGATTTAGGTTTAGGGTCTATCCACTTATTTATAGATTTTAGAATGCATTTAGGCCGTTAGATTTAACCTAGAAATAACCGCAGCCGTTCAGACAAGATGGGGTTTATCTTGTTGACTCAGCAATGAGTCAGAAGTGACTCAGCAAACACTCAGCATATTAATAAACTTCTATTCATGTCATAAATAAATATATATATTTTTTCTACAATGTACATATTAGATACATCCCCCCCCCCTTTTACACACTTATTATTGTTTTTATATACATATTAGATACATCCCCTCTCTTACACACTTATTAATATTTTTATATTCATATTAGATACATCCCCTCTCTTACACGCTTATTAATATTTTAGCAACTTTAGTGTTAATAGAAAATTCGGGGTGTTACAATTATGTTCATATTGATTATGCCATCAATACCAAAGTTATACCCTTGTAATCTTTATGCTAATTTATGCCAATTTGCGTATATTAAATTAGGCTAAGTTTTTAGCCTATTACTTTACACCAAAAATCATGCGAACGTAAATTAGGCTGAGATGGTTAGCTTAATATTGGACGGGGTAACGTTGGGTTAAAATGATAATTTTAGGAAAACTTGCCATAAATTGGTCATTAATCGCATAAGTGATTTATGGCATAAAAAGACATTAATTACCTTAATTAATGAGATTAATTGGAAATGAATGTGACAGTAATTTGAATATTTTCTAATTTACATATTGGTCATTAATCATATAAGTGATTTATGGCATAAAAAGGCATTAATTACCTTAATTAATGAGATTAATTGGAAATGAATGTGACAGTAATTTGAATTTGAATAATTTACATAATTAAAATGTAAATTAGAAAATACGAACGCGCTTAACCCGAGGTTGGATTGAGCTGTGACGTAAACCTACCCGGACCCGCCCGGCTGTCCAGTTGTCACAACAATAGCTATCCAATGTGAGAGGTTAAGGCATGGGGCCCAATAAAGACCAGAGGTTAAAACTGAGTTGTGGCGTAAGACTGCCCGGACCCAACCGGCATACAGGCAGCCACAACAATATCTGTCTAATCTGAGAGGTTGGTGCTCTAATAAGACAATTAGAGCTGAGTTAGGACTGATAGGGTTAAGTCAATTTAATAAATACTTAACCAAATTCAACATGTTAAATAATTTGGATGGGTGGGGGTTAGGTTCATTCAGACAATTAACCACTTAACATGTTTGACTAGAAAACCTAGTAATGGGGACCCGTTTCAGCAGTAACCCAATTAGGTATCATGGTACCCTGAACTAGGCAGGTTGGGGCACGATTACTGAGCTGATTGTAAGCGGTCAAAAGCGATGGCAGTTGGTGCACAGTGTGGGTTCTAACAGAGTGCGGGCGTGCACACGCTCTGGAGCAGACAAGTCAGGGCACTCGAGCATCAGTAGTATACCCTATGCATGCTAGAATTGTGTCGGGGTCGCCACCATGGGGCTTGATAGACCCCATGGTGGGACCAGCATAGGTATCTACCATATAGGGCCGTAGGACACATGTGAATATACGAGTAGGAGCCGATCTTTTAAAGAAAGAGAAAGGGATCACTTCACCCCAATCACGGGGTGCCTGTTGGTATAAGAATTAGTAGGTGCAGAGATAGAGATTTAAAATAGGGTGCGAAGGGATGTTCGTTTTAGGACACCTTATCTAGTTCTAGGATAGTCTATTATCCTGATATCGTCTTGTTCTCACTTTTTGCAAGTCAAGATCTTTTTATTATTAACATTCTAGGAATATAGCTAGACTTACCAGACTTATGTCTGACCCATTTTCCTTTCGTCTTCTTTTCTTCCGTTCCCCCCCCCCCAAGGTTCACAGGGAGGGAACACCGCAGCTTAGTCAGTTTTTCATCCGTCTTGAAGAGAGAGAATGTATTGCTTGGATTTCTTTCATTTGGACCATGGCTTTGGATATCATTTATGGGGATTATGCAGCTTTATTTATGTTTCATGCTTCTTTATGTAACGACCCGCAAATCCGAGCTATTTGAGTTGACTAAAAACACCACACGTCCAACTCAAATTGCACAGAAATACGACTCATTATTAGAAAGAGGTTAGAGGATGAGAAATAGAAAGAAAGAAATATTAGAATAGGAGAATAACGAAGATCACAACTCACAGCGGAACGAATAAAATATATTATATAACATAAGCTTTGAAATACATATCTGTTTTGTACATATATACATACCATGATCAGAGTACACATAACATTTGATCCAGCGGAAGTAACTCTAAATAACTAACGTTGAAGCCTCCAGCTTCAAGCTCCTCCAAGTGTATCTGTAAAAGCCTGAAACACTTGACTGCCCGTACAAATTTGGGCACCCAAGAGTTTAGGGAAAAACAAAACAAAATAAACTCTGGGTCAGTCAAGGGACTGGTGTGAGTAAACTCCAACCACTTGTTTAACTTTAAAAAAATCCTTTCCGAAAGAAAAGTAATAGTAAGACCAGCCCACACATAAACATGGACGGTTTTTACCTTACTATAACCCAAACACTTTGATACGAAAATCCAGTGATATTATAATAATGTCTAAATCAAGTAAATAACCAAATAGTAGAACGCTTGCATCTCACGCTCCACATACATAGTATAAAATCACAAACCGCATGGTGCTTATTGGAGATTGGATTTCCAACATGACAAGGTATGGAACCACCTTCCGACTGTGTATCTCTAGAGAGGAATACACTTGGGTTCAACAAGAACATCTTGTAACCCGGCCCACACATGACCGACCACTCATTTCGCTTGAGTGTATCGAATGTATATCACCAACGGTTGGACTCAAACCACCGTTTCCCGAATGGGCAGAATCGATAGATTTAGAAACAAAAGGAATTTCTCTAGATAGGTGATTATACACCCTAATGGGTGCGACCCACATAGCCATGCTGCCTGCCCGATTTTTGTCATTTCCCGGTTGTTGAGGCCTGAGGTTACGCATACTTACCATTCATTGATAGCACAATCACTTTGAATGCCACATCGTCAGATCCGTTAATCACTAGTTAAGTTTGCACAAATATTCTGGATATTATGCTAAGGGATAAATCCGTTGCAACCATATATATTCATACAGACCAACCCATTTGATCATTGGAAATACTTTGTCAGACATTCGTCCATTTACGTTCGTTCTGGGATTGAACGAAACCGAAGGCACTATTTCTATTTAATAGAAAAGCCCTTGCACTTCACTCCGTCTTCAATATATTCAGCATACTTGGTTCGCAACGCTTATGCCGATACGGAGTGGTTCTTTGGATAATAATCCAACCGGTCTCTCCATATTGACAACGATGGTCAAAAACTTCGATAGTCTGTGATTTAACTATCGAATAAAAACAAGTGTTCATCCAAACATATCAAACAAATCACTGGGCTCTTTAATTAATATTTCATTAATTAAACCACTTCTCTATTTCCTTATCAATATTTGTTAACCAAATATTCTCAATAATCATCTTGCCTCTTATGCCATTTGGAAAACGTTTCCAAATATTAACTTCTTTTATTTTCTATATATTAGAAAATATCTCTATTTTCAATTGAAATCAATTTCAATCACTTATCTCTATCCCTTTTTGTTTACAATATTCGATTTCTATATTCCCTTTCTTATCGAATATTCAATACGTCGATACAATGATTTCACGTTATCGAAATATCTTAAAAACATTCTAACTCCTTAAATTTCCGAAAAATTTCGCCATAACCTCCCCTGTATCGGGAGCATCGGGAAATTTCAAATAGCTTCCCGGTATCTTCTAATCTCAAAAAAAGAAAAAGAAGAAGCCAAGCGGCTTGCCGATACGGCGCATAAAACTCATATATGAACTTAAACATGTACCCTTTTGTCGAGCACACTAATTATATACCTTCATCACTTTATCCCATACCTGTCTCCTGTATGTCTATACCTGTCAAATTTATTTCAACTTCACACACTCGTTTTGACCGAACTCGTTAATTAACTCGTTATCTATCTCTTTGCCTATTTCGCTTGTATATTTGAATATAACACGTTTCAAATATATTTCCACTTACTTATCAATCAATTGAATTCAAATTTCAATTTAAGTTCTATATTCGATTTCGAATATATATTTACAATCCCAAATTTCACTTTTCAAAGTTCGACTTTAGTTCAAACTCAATTAACTAATTCTCCTTTAGTTAATTCTATTCAATAATCAAAAATATGATTATTATTTCAAAAATCATCTTCTTTACTTCACTTGAGTCCATATTTATTTTCTAACTCAAGTCTAGATTTTTAACTGGAAATCCGGATTTTTATTTGCTTAAAAATCCCAATATTTATGTATAAAATCCATTATGGTTTATAATGGTTTCTGGCGCTGCATTTTTGAAATTTTGATTTTGACATAACTCAAAATCTATACGACGAATTTCAGATTTTTCTCCTTCATTAGGAAACTATTATCAAATCGGTCCTGACGTTTCTTGTTTCAAAGAATTTCGACTTCAATTGGGTTCGGTATACTCGATTGAAGTTCGAATTGCCAATTTACGAACTGCAGTGCTGCGGCGAGTTCGTTTTAATTATATTTATAAAAATATATATATAAACTTTTAAACTTCTAAACTTCTTTAAATATAAATTCAACTCCATTTAACTCAATTTGAATTCTTTGATTCAAATTCCAATCTCACTTTGAATTTCATATTCAAATTTCAATCCCTTCCTATTTGATATTCAAATTCAATACTTAAATTTCTATTTAAATTCCCTATATTCAAATTCGATACTTGAATTTATTTGAATTCTTTTATTCAAACTCTATTTTTAGATTCCATTTGAACTTCTATATTCCAATTTCTATATTTGAATTCTATTGGAATTCAAATATTCAAACTCCTTTTTAAATTCTATAATCAGAATTCCATAGTTTTAAACCCATTTGAATTTCATATTCAAATCCCATAGATTAAATTCCATTTGAATTCAATTTGAATCTCTTATATTCAAATTCCATTTTCCATTTCCGACCCCATTTGAATTCTAATATTCAAACTTATTTTCAATACCATTTGAATTTCTAATATTCAAATTCATTTTCAACACCATTTGAATTTCTATTATTCAAATCCATTTGAATTTCCTTGAATTCAAATTCCATTTCAAAACCACTTGGATTTTCTATTTTTGAAATCCTATTTTGAAATTCTATTTCCAATTCTGCTTTGAAAATCCTATTTCAAAGTTTATTTCAAATTCTATTTTGAAATCTCATATTCAAATTTCTACTTGAATTTCTGTATTCAATTCCATGTTCAAATTCAATACTCGAGTTTCTATTTCAAATCTCTATTTAAATTTCACATTTGAATTTCTTCCTTGAAATACCATATTTCAAATTCTTTTTAATTCTTCTTTGAAATTCTATATTTCAAATTCTATTTTGAAATTCTACATTCAAATCTCTATTTGAATTTCTTTATTTGAATTCCTTTTGAATTCAAATTTTATTTTAATCTCCCGAATTCCAATTCTATTTTTCCATTCTAATTTCGTCCATTCAAATTCTATTTGAATTTCTAATATTCAATCTCCTTTTAAAATTCAAATATTTAAACTCCTTTGAATTCTACTATTCAAATGTTATAATCAAATTTCATTTGATTTATATATTTAAAAATTTCATTTCAAATCCTATTTTGAAATTCCTTTTCAAATCCCAATTTCACACTTGTATTTCTATTTCTGAATTATCGAATGATAATTCTTTTCACTTCATTTATAACTTTGTTATAAAAGAATTATTTATAACTTCGTTTATAAGGAACTACTTGTTTTATTTTTCAAAACAAGTTTATATTTTATTTCCATTTAAAATTCAAATTCTATTAAAAATAGAATTTTCCTTTTTTTTTTTTTTTCAAATATCCTTTTAATTGGCCCAGTGATATTTAAACACACAAAGCAACGAATTCTTTATTTTTCTAACACATCATATATAAAAATATATATATGCAAACAAATAAACAAACAGATAATATATTTTTGAGGAATCCAGTTGGATTCCTCCAACCTGTTTTTCCTGCATCCACAGATGTTAGCACATAAATAATACCCATTCTGCTTCGTGGCAGAATATCGCGGTATAGAAGGTCATCCACTAATCATAGCGTGGGGCGTATAGGGTAATCATCCGCTATGAAACTGCGGGCATCCGCTAATGAGACTGCGGGAATCCAACCAATCAATCAACCCAATATATATATATAATACCCTAAATAACTAATATATATAAAATAAGCAGAAGCATTCACACAAGCAACAGACAATTATTTTTAACGAAATAAAAATAATTAAAAAAAATAAAAGGTGAGTGAGATTTACTCACCGTGATTTTCGTTTGTGGAATATCCATTTAAAATTCCTTATCGTTTGGCCTTGAATCCAGTTAAATCATTTTATACCTACAATGATTTACTTTTATCGATAAATCGATTACTTATTTAGATTAACTTATTATAAAAAAAAAAAAAAAACAAATAATTCTAAGAATTTTTAAATTACTAAACAACGTATACCTTGTTTTCTCCGCATATCACTCGACCAATTATCAACCACTCGGCCATCGATGACTGCAATCAGCCCCAAAACTGACTTCGACATTTCGTCGAACAACTCACAGTCAAGCTGTTATTCCCTACCAACACTCATTGACAAAGCCTACTACCGAATACTGCTTCTCCTGACTTCACACACTACTGTCGCTCCTCCCTTTACCTCAGAAAAATTGCACTCCGGAAAACCAAATCAAGCTCAGCCCAAAAATCCATCGTATTGATTTCCTACTTGAAACCCTTGAAAGACTCAACCACCAACGCGCCTAAATTTGCCACTGTCGCACCCCCAGATCGACTTTACTCAGTAGCCATCTACCAGCGTCGACCCCTTCCCCTACATCGCGGTGCCTTATTCGAACCGCACCCTGAAAAGCTCCTCTATATGCGATCGCCTTCACCTTCGAATGCTCAACCACTTCACAGCGCGCCTCCTCCTATGCTTGTCGACGTTGAACAGACCCAAGAACTCATCGCGACTTCAAATCGAACGCGACTTACTGTCGTTTTTCCCACCAGGAGTCTCGCGATAAATCGATTTACTGTGATTTCGTTTGAATCGATTTCCCCCTTAACGATTTTTACTGAGGGATGGTTGAAAGAAAATGTGAAGGGAAAGGAAAAGAGGCCGCGGATTTCTAGAAGTGGAGGGGAAAGCACCGTTTTATAGTGGTGGAGAGGAGACAGGAGTACTCCTCCATTACATCGATGTTGGCTTGATTCCGAAGATAGAAAACAAGTTTGGCAACTCGAAGCAGTAGGTCTGCGTAACTAAAATATTTAGGTCGGCTTATGTAATATAGGGTGGCACCATTAAAACTTGTCTCCCTTGATTTGATTTTGTTTAATATTTCACGGTCCCTTAAATCCAAAACTCTGAACCGCTTTTTCAACCCAACGACCGATGTTATAAGGTTATAACGCTAATTTGAATTCAACGAAATAGATTATACCATTTATTTTGAACGTATATTTAAAATAGCCATATTAAATCATTTTAAATTCAAAACAAATAAATTTAAAAATAAATTTCAATTATTATTGTTCATATTTAAATCGTATATGTACATTGATCAGCTAAACTGTTTTCGATTCAATTTTACCTTTGATTTAAATTGTTTAGTCTTCATATTTCGAAAATTATCAAATTAAATCGTATTTCGATTATTTAAACAATAACCCAATAAAATACCATCTATATTTTAAATTCAATATTTAAACCCATACTAAATATTTAAAATAAACTGTTCAAAAATCTGGGTCGTTACATTCTTCCCCCCTTAAAATAATTTCGTCCTCGAAATTGCTAAGGTAGGAAAAATACTATAACTCACTAACTTTTCATAACTCCTTTATGTTGAAACTCACCTCTTCATATTTCAACAAATTAACTCCAACCAAAACTTTTGGTCTTCACACATTTAATTCGAATGATCTACGATCAATCCATTTATATCCAATCTATATTCCATCAAACCTATTCAAATTGATTCTAATCAATTCATTCACTTCGACCCATTTAACTTGTTTAAGTTAAATTTAAATTCCAGAATTCAAATTCCTGGGTTTTTCTTTTCAAATTCTGTTGAAATCCCATAAATATATACATATATTTATTTTCATTTCAAATTCAAAACACTTGAATTCTTCCCAAAATAACTTGTTTTCTTTCAAACAAATTTCCAACAAAACTTTTTCTAAGGTAGCAATCTATCACTTAGAAACTCGAAAATGAACACTGATGATGTTGCAATCATCATCAGAATTATTTCCCAGCCACTGAAGTGAGTTCAGTGCTTTATTATTTCAAAATCCATGATTTTCTCTCAAATCCTTTAAAACAAATCTATATTATACTTTGAAAAATATTTTTCAACTTCCCAGGATTTTAAATTCTTAATTCTGGTTTGAATTTAATTCTAATTCATCTCATTTGTATATTTAATTCCTATACAATTTCTATTTGGTTATAAATAACCATTTTAATTTTATAATCTCACTGATTATAATCCTAACAATCAACACATCCATATATTATAATAATTCTAGAAAATTATTCTTCTATATCAAAATAGAATCTTGGGTAAAATTATTTCATTTACCCACTTTAAAACAATACTGTGTCGAATTTTTCTGTCCAAGTGTTTAGAAATTCCTATCGACTTCGTGGCGTCCCACTATTCGATCAGAATTCACAAACCACTCTACAGACTAGCCAACACAATATAAAACCATTTTTATATCAATTAACAAATACGCTCTCTCGTATCTATACACTCAACTCATTCTAGAGTACTACTGACCCTATCTCTAATGAGCACAATTCCACAAAGCCTAGGTATTCGCTCAACCTAAGCTCTGATACCAACTGTAACGACCCGCAAATCCGAGCTATTTGAGTTGACTAAAAACACCACACGTCCAACTCAAATTGCACAGAAATACGACTCATTATTAGAAAGAGGTTAGAGGATGAGAAATAGAAAGAAAGAAATATTAGAATAGGAGAATAACGAAGATCACAACTCACAGCGGAACGAATAAAATATATTATATAACATAAGCTTTGAAATACATATCTGTTTTGTACATATATACATACCATCATCAGAGTACACATAACATTTGATCCAGCGGAAGTAACTCTAAATAACTAACGTTGAAGCCTCCAGCTTCAAGCTCCTCCAAGTGTATCTGTAAAAGCCTGAAACACTTGACTGCCCGTACAAATTTGGGCACCCAAGAGTTTAGGGAAAAACAAAACAAAATAAACTCTGGGTCAGTCAAGGGACTGGTGTGAGTAAACTCCAACCACTTGTTTAACTTTAAAAAAATCCTTTCCGAAAGAAAAGTAATAGTAAGACCAGCCCACACATAAACATGGACGGTTTTTACCTTACTATAACCCAAACACTTTGATACGAAAATCCAGTGATATTATAATAATGTCTAAATCAAGTAAATAACCAAATAGTAGAACGCTTGCATCTCACGCTCCACATACATAGTATAAAATCACAAACCGCATGGTGCTTATTGGAGATTGGATTTCCAACATGACAAGGTATGGAACCACCTTCCGACTGTGTATCTCTAGAGAGGAATACACTTGGGTTCAACAAGAACATCTTGTAACCCGGCCCACACATGACCGACCACTCATTTCGCTTGAGTGTATCGAATGTATATCACCAACGGTTGGACTCAAACCACCGTTTCCCGAATGGGCAGAATCGATAGATTTAGAAACAAAAGGAATTTCTCTAGATAGGTGATTATACACCCTAATGGGTGCGACCCACATAGCCATGCTGCCTGCCCGATTTTTGTCATTTCCCGGTTGTTGAGGCCTGAGGTTACGCATACTTACCATTCATTGATAGCACAATCACTTTGAATGCCACATCGTCAGATCCGTTAATCACTAGTTAAGTTTGCACAAATATTCTGGATATTATGCTAAGGGATAAATCCGTTGCAACCATATATATTCATACAGACCAACCCATTTGATCATTGGAAATACTTTGTCAGACATTCGTCCATTTACGTTCGTTCTGGGATTGAACGAAACCGAAGGCACTATTTCTATTTAATAGAAAAGCCCTTGCACTTCACTCCGTCTTCAATATATTCAGCATACTTGGTTCGCAACGCTTATGCCGATACGGAGTGGTTCTTTGGATAATAATCCAACCGGTCTCTCCATATTGACAACGATGGTCAAAAACTTCGATAGTCTGTGATTTAACTATCGAATAAAAACAAGTGTTCATCCAAACATATCAAACAAATCACTGGGCTCTTTAATTAATATTTCATTAATTAAACCACTTCTCTATTTCCTTATCAATATTTGTTAACCAAATATTCTCAATAATCATCTTGCCTCTTATGCCATTTGGAAAACGTTTCCAAATATTAACTTCTTTTATTTTCTATATATTAGAAAATATCTCTATTTTCAATTGAAATCAATTTCAATCACTTATCTCTATCCCTTTTTGTTTACAATATTCGATTTCTATATTCCCTTTCTTATCGAATATTCAATACGTCGATACAATGATTTCACGTTATCGAAATATCTTAAAAATATTCTAACTCCTTAAATTTCCGAAAAATTTCGCCATAACCTCCCCTGTATCGGGAGCATCGGGAAATTTCAAATAGCTTCCCGGTATCTTCTAATCTCGAAAAAAGAAAAAGAAGAAGCCAAGCGGCTTGCCGATACGGCGCATAAAACTCATATATGAACTTAAACATGTACCTTTTTGTCGAGCACACTAATTATATACCTTCATCACTTTATCCCATACCTGTCTCCTGTATGTCTATACCTGTCAAATTTATTTCAACTTCACACACTCGTTTTGACCGAACTCGTTAATTAACTCGTTATCTATCTCTTTGCCTATTTTGCTTGTATATTTGAATATAACACGTTTCAAATATATTTCCACTTACTTATCAATCAATTGAATTCAAATTTCAATTTAAGTTCTATATTCGATTTCGAATATATATTTACAATCCCAAATTTCACTTTTCAAAGTTCGACTTTAGTTCAAACTCAATTAACTAATTCTCCTTTAGTTAATTCTATTCAATAATCAAAAATATGATTATTATTTCAAAAATCATCTTCTTTACTTCACTTGAGTCCATATTTATTTTCTAACTCAAGTCTAGATTTTTAACTGGAAATCCGGATTTTTATTTGCTTAAAAATCCCAATATTTATGTATAAAATCCATTATGGTTTATAATGGTTTCTGGCGCTGCATTTTTGAAATTTTGATTTTGACATAACTCAAAATCTATACGACGAATTTCAGATTTTTCTCCTTCATTAGGAAACTATTATCAAATCGGTCCTGACGTTTCTTGTTTCAAAGAATTTCGACTTCAATTGGGTTCGGTATACTCGATTGAAGTTCGAATTGCCAATTTACGAACTGCAGTGCTGCGGCGAGTTCGTTTTAATTATATTTATAAAAATATATATATAAACTTTTAAACTTCTAAACTTCTTTAAATATAAATTCAACTCCATTTAACTCAATTTGAATTCTTTGATTCAAATTCCAATCTCACTTTGAATTTCATATTCAAATTTCAATCCCTTCCTATTTGATATTCAAATTCAATACTTAAATTTCTATTTAAATTCCCTATATTCAAATTCGATACTTGAATTTATTTGAATTCTTTTATTCAAACTCTATTTTTAGATTCCATTTGAACTTCTATATTCCAATTTCTATATTTGAATTCTATTGGAATTCAAATATTCAAACTCCTTTTTAAATTCTATAATCAGAATTCCATAGTTTTAAACCCATTTGAATTTCATATTCAAATCCCATAGATTAAATTCCATTTGAATTCAATTTGAATCTCTTATATTCAAATTCCATTTTCCATTTCCGACCCCATTTGAATTCTAATATTCAAACTTATTTTCAATACCATTTGAATTTCTAATATTCAAATTCATTTTCAACACCATTTGAATTTCTATTATTCAAATCCATTTGAATTTCCTTGAATTCAAATTCCATTTCAAAACCACTTGGATTTTCTATTTTTGAAATCCTATTTTGAAATTCTATTTCCAATTCTGCTTTGAAAATCCTATTTCAAAGTTTATTTCAAATTCTATTTTGAAATCTCATATTCAAATTTCTACTTGAATTTCTGTATTCAATTCCATGTTCAAATTCAATACTCGAGTTTCTATTTCAAATCTCTATTTAAATTTCACATTTGAATTTCTTCCTTGAAATACCATATTTCAAATTCTTTTTAATTCTTCTTTGAAATTCTATATTTCAAATTCTATTTTGAAATTCTACATTCAAATCTCTATTTGAATTTCTTTATTTGAATTCCTTTTGAATTCAAATTTTATTTTAATCTCCCGAATTCCAATTCTATTTTTCCATTCTAATTTCGTCCATTCAAATTCTATTTGAATTTCTAATATTCAATCTCCTTTTAAAATTCAAATATTTAAACTCCTTTGAATTCTACTATTCAAATGTTATAATCAAATTTCATTTGATTTATATATTTAAAAATTTCATTTCAAATCCTATTTTGAAATTCCTTTTCAAATCCCAATTTCACACTTGTATTTCTATTTCTGAATTATCGAATGATAATTCTTTTCACTTCATTTATAACTTTGTTATAAAAGAATTATTTATAACTTCGTTTATAAGGAACTACTTGTTTTATTTTTCAAAACAAGTTTATATTTTATTTCCATTTAAAATTCAAATTCTATTAAAAATAGAATTTTCCTTTTTTTTTTTTTTTTTCAAATATCCTTTTAATTGGCCCAGTGATATTTAAACACACAAAGCAACGAATTCTTTATTTTTCTAACACATCATATATAAAAATATATATATGCAAACAAATAAACAAACAGATAATATATTTTTGAGGAATCCAGTTGGATTCCTCCAACCTGTTTTTCCTGCATCCACAGATGTTAGCACATAAATAATACCCATTCTGCTTCGTGGCAGAATATCGCGGTATAGAAGGTCATCCACTAATCATAGCGTGGGGCGTATAGGGTAATCATCCGCTATGAAACTGCGGGCATCCGCTAATGAGACTGCGGGAATCCAACCAATCAATCAACCCAATATATATATATAATACCCTAAATAACTAATATATATAAAATAAGCAGAAGCATTCACACAAGCAATAGACAATTATTTTTAACGAAATAAAAATAATTAAAAAAAATAAAAGGTGAGTGAGATTTACTCACCGTGATTTTCGTTTGTGGAATATCCATTTAAAATTCCTTATCGTTTGGCCTTGAATCCAGTTAAATCATTTTATACCTACAATGATTTACTTTTATCGATAAATCGATTACTTATTTAGATTAACTTATTATAAAAAAAAAAAAAAAAAACAAATAATTCTAAGAATTTTTAAATTACTAAACAACGTATACCTTGTTTTCTCCGCATATCACTCGACCAATTATCAACCACTCGGCCATCGATGACTGCAATCAGCCCCAAAACTGACTTCGACATTTCGTCGAACAACTCACAGTCAAGCTGTTATTCCCTACCAACACTCATTGACAAAGCCTACTACCGAATACTGCTTCTCCTGACTTCACACACTACTGTCGCTCCTCCCTTTACCTCAGAAAAATTGCACTCCGGAAAACCAAATCAAGCTCAGCCCAAAAATCCATCGTATTGATTTCCTACTTGAAACCCTTGAAAGACTCAACCACCAACGCGCCTAAATTTGCCACTGTCGCACCCCCAGATCGACTTTACTCAGTAGCCATCTACCAGCGTCGACCCCTTCCCCTACATCGCGGTGCCTTATTCGAACCGCACCCTGAAAAGCTCCTCTATATGCGATCGCCTTCACCTTCGAATGCTCAACCACTTCACAGCGCGCCTCCTCCTATGCTTGTCGACGTTGAACAGACCCAAGAACTCATCGCGACTTCAAATCGAACGCGACTTACTGTCGTTTTTCCCACCAGGAGTCTCGCGATAAATCGATTTACTGTGATTTCGTTTGAATCGATTTCCCCCTTTACGATTTTTACTGAGGGATGGTTGAAAGAAAATGTGAAGGGAAAGGAAAAGAGGCCGCGGATTTCTAGAAGTGGAGGGGAAAGCACCGTTTTATAGTGGTGGAGAGGAGACAGGAGTACTCCTCCATTACATCGATGTTGGCTTGATTCCGAAGATAGAAAACAAGTTTGGCAACTCGAAGCAGTAGGTCTGCGTAACTAAAATATTTAGGTCGGCTTATGTAATATAGGGTGGCACCATTAAAACTTGTCTCCCTTGATTTGATTTTGTTTAATATTTCACGGTCCCTTAAATCCAAAACTCTGAACCGCTTTTTCAACCCAACGACCGATGTTATAAGGTTATAACGCTAATTTGAATTCAACGAAATAGATTATACCATTTATTTTGAACGTATATTTAAAATAGCCATATTAAATCATTTTAAATTCAAAACAAATAAATTTAAAAATAAATTTCAATTATTATTGTTCATATTTAAATCGTATATGTACATTGATCAGCTAAACTGTTTTCGATTCAATTTTACCTTTGATTTAAATTGTTTAGTCTTCATATTTCGAAAATTATCAAATTAAATCGTATTTCGATTATTTAAACAATAACCCAATAAAATACCATCTATATTTTAAATTCAATATTTAAACCCATACTAAATATTTAAAATAAACTGTTCAAAAATCTGGGTCGTTACACTTTAACTTTAAAATCAAGACAGTATTATGGTTGTAATAATTGGAAGTTTGTTTTGAGACAATGTTGGAAATGTTCTGTATGAACACGTATTTATGATAATAAAAGTCTGTTGGTTTTTCCGCTGCTTATTTATATGTGTTTATATCTGTCTTGTATTTTATCTGTGTCTTTTACTTATAAACCTCCACCAAAATTAAGGCATTCCCTTTGTGAGTGACCTTAACGGAGGTGGGTTGTTTCACTCTGCCTCCTCTTTTTATTTCTATTTCAGTTTGTATGAAAAAATAACCAAAGTCAGTAAAAATAAAGGATAAAGAACAGAAAACTCACCTCAAAGTTCTGAGTACCAAACACTGTCTGCCTCCTTCTCCTATGTTTTCAAACTTTACCCCAATTTTATGGAAAAAAAAATTCATTTGTGCCAGTTTCAAAACTTATAAAAATATTAGACCTCTTTCTAAACTAATTACAAAAGTAGATCAGTTTAGGCTGAGATGGCGGCATCCTAGATGACGCTTGTTTTTGTTTTTTCGTAAAGGCAACATCTTAGATGCCGCCTGGTTTATTTAATGTTGGTGGCATTTAAGATAGTGCCAGTTTGTGCTATCTTGGATGACTCCCAGATCTATTTTCTTTAACCAGCACGCACTCTTCTTCTTCCTTCATATTTTCTCAAACCAAAATATTTCCAAAATGAAAACAGCTCCCCCACCCAATTTCAAATTTAGTCCAAAAATCAAATTTTCCCCCTTAAATAAACTTTAATGGCCTCCTCATCTTATCAAGAACCTATTATTGGTAGGTGTTCTTAATTTTATTTGATTAAATTTGTTAATTTTCTAATATTAGAGGTTTTAATGTTTAGGGATTCCAACTCTACTTTGTTTTTTGGTCGAATAGATATGTTTTCAGTTCCTAGTGCACAATTTATTTTTCACATCAATAAATTTATGATTTTAGGTTAAGGTTGTATGAGTTTATATGAAAATTGGATAGAAATAATAATAAAAGTTAATGTATTGAATGTATGTGTATGTTTAGTATGTGATGGAGGAGAATGTGGCTTAAAGTATGTCGAAAATATGAAATTATGATGACTTTGCCTTACTATGATTATGTTAACTTTGTACGTTGAAAACTTGTAATTTTTGGGTAAAACTAGCAAATATGTGATTGTTGTTTGGGTATGAAAATTTTGCAAAGTTGGTAAAGACAAAGTGTTAGGACATTTGATAGGTATTGAAATATATGGAATGTTAATAACTTTTGAATAGCTTTTTGTAAGTTGGTTGTGTATTTGTTGACTGATCAATGGATTAATGCGTGCATCTTAACTTTTGATAGATTATGAGGAGATGGAAGCTGGCCCGGTTGATCAAAGGATTCTATACTTGCAGGAACAACGTAGGACTAATAATCTGGATTTGATAGTGTTAAATTATTTGATTAATTTATTAAGAATTTTGTTTATGTTGAAGTTCATCCACTTACTTGTGCAAGATTATATTCATGTTAGATGGAGGTTTGTGATCCATGAATAGGAAGAGGAAGAGTCAATGCCAGAAGAATATAGACTTCAGCCACGGCCTTAAAGAAAAATGCCTTGGATTTTGAAACATTTGAGAGATTAGGAAACGGTTTTAAACTTTCAATGAAGAAAATGCAATGGTTTTAACTTTGGAATGATAATGTACGAATTGTTGGTTTGTTATTGTGTTGTGTAGTTATAATGTTGTTGTTTGGATGGTGATGGTTAAGAATTTGGACTGTTATATAGTCGGATTGTTTGGATATGTTAATTGTTATGTTGGTGATTATGTAGTTGTGATGTTTTATTTTGATTGTTAAGTTGGATATGTAATTTGAATTGTTTTGTTATTATAAGTGTAAGTTGATTGTGATGCCGCCAAATTGAACCATGACATTTTTATTCCCTCATCGCCTCGTTTTGTGGAAATGAGGAATTGCCAGGGCGGCATCTTAGATTAACATTTTAAAGTATTATTTAACTATTAAATAAAGATTAGTTGGGTCTTATATTATTTATTTAAATGTTAAATAAATAATTATTTATTTATTTTAAGGATTAATATTTATTTAAATATTATTTAATATTTAATTATTATTTACTTAATAGTTATTAAGATTATTATTATTACCTTATTTTAAGGTGATTAAGTTGATTTAATAATAATTAATTTATTAAGTAATGATGTTCTAAAGTTAATTTGTTATTTTAAAATAAGGGAATTAAACTAATTAATAATTTTAATAATGAGGGTTAGACTTCTTAATTACTTTTAAATGTGATTTAAAAATTCATCTATTTATTCAATAATGGGTTTAGGACGTAAAAAAATTATTTTACTAAATATATTCAAGATAATTGTTTATTATGGCTAATTAATTTATTAATTAGCAAGGTTCAAGTTAATTCAGCTAACTTAAGAATAGGATATAAATTAATATGAGATTCGAAGTGGATTTAAAGCTAAGGAGTTGATCACTACAAATGAATTTATTTAAGTGAAATAAATTAAACTAAACATGATATGTATTCATAAAGAGAACGAAAGCATGTATTATAGAACTTATTTTGGAATAAATTTCGTATGGAATATGTTTTATTTGAGTTAGACTTTTTAGAAACTCAAGCTAGTAAACTTCTGTTATTCAAAAGACAATGGTGATGTCGAGTCAAGGTCTGAGAGGTAAATAAATACCCAACTTGAACGACTTCATGTTTATCTAAAGGATTGCATTATTTTGTGGGTGAGAGTAGATATTAAAATGGAATTCTTTTAAAGGAATTGTTACTTAAAATGACAAAGTCTTAGAAGTATAGTGAAATGATTATGTTCTCGTAACGTACTAACGGCGAATTAGAAATGAACAACCAATCAAGATTTCTATTTAAATACATAATTATATTGGAGGATTAAATATATGAATGTATTATGATGAGAGATATGATATTTAGTTAATAAGAAATTAGTTAAAAGATGCTCAGTGAATAAAATGGAAAATTAACCTTTGATTCAGTCATTTGTGTTATTTGACAGTTAAATAACTAGTTGTTAAATATGGACCAAAATCTTAGTTTGGAAATACCTAAGAGAAACACTTGAGCTAAATGACACAGTCATCCCCATTAATGATTTACTGTGCATATAAACCTCTTTTAGTTCTTTAAGGACAAGGGTTGTGAAATCCATCCACTAACGATTTGGAGGTAAACTTCGTAATTATCCTTGTCTTTTAATTTTCTTGGGATAGAGCTTATCGAAAAATTTCGATTGTCTTTTCAAGAAACCCGGGACCAGATCAATTATCTGAAAATCCCTTCTATCCGACCGAGAGACGATGACATTGATGATGTTGAAATCAAAGGCAACTTGAAGTCTATAATTTAAAGGCCCGGATTATCAGGGCGAAAAAGGCTTCTTGTTGTCGTCTTTGTTTAGCTATTAGGTTTGTACTTGTAACAGTGGTCCCAACGTTCTAGGGTTATGCATGCTACGAAGAGTTCTCGTTACTAATTCAATAATCCTAGGGATAATTCCCTATGGGATGGGTAAAAGAGCACCTTCGGTTTGTCCTATACCTAGTAAATTTGCATGGATGGATGTCTGGCATTTCATTTCTTAGATCATGTACATTTATTTTTACAAATGTACATCTGTTTTATAGCAGAGAAGGCAATTCTCTTTGTTTAGCACCCTTCTATAAGACGTATGATTTTGGAGGTTTTTTATTTGTGGACATCATAGTGATCGACAGAATGGTGATATGGCATCTGAAGATGGATATGTTCCATATATGAAAGGTAAAAAAGTACTATTGAGACTCATCAATTGTTAATGACTAAAAGAGGAGATATTTTTCAAGGCTAAATAGTTAGCACTCAAGTAGAGCATTTCACCATCCAACACTACAAGAAAAACAACAAATAGCTATAGATTTGAGAAGTGGAAAACTCTGTCTCGAATTAGCGATGGATTTCCATGGAATCTGTAAGGGACATTATATAGGATTTTTTTTTATTTCAACTTGTTTTAAAATATTACCATCGAGTTCCAATTTCCATCACTAAACAATAGTAAATTGCAGTGATTTAACATCCTTATTTCCTTGTCGTTGAATTCCATTACAAGCTGAGATAGTTTACTATCTTGTATTTTTTTTAAGATATTTTGCATTAGGTTTTCAAGGGATTTGCAAGAGACTATATGTTTATTTTTCATAAAATGTTTTACTTTTATGTTTTAATTACGTAATTGACAAGTAAAAATAAATTTTAAATAATTAACGCTAATAATAATAAACTAATACCAATAAATATAATAATAATAATAAATAAAGTTCAATAGTTATTACAATTTAATTAATAATTACTATAAGAGGTAATAATAATTAGCAATGTGGATTAATAATCAATCTTCAATAATTAATGATTAATAAGTAATTTTTAATAATTAAGAAGTAAAATTTATAATCTAGTATCTAAAATTTAGTGGTTATAATTGATAATTATGCTTCAAACATATTAATTCAAAAAAAAAAAAACTAAAACTTTCGGATTTTAAAAAACAAGTATAAAGTTTAAATATAAACTTTTGAAGTTTTCGTAATTTTGAAATAAATATAAAATTTTGTAAAATACACAAAATTTAAAAATAAGAAATTTTAAAAATATTAAAGAGTTTCGAATTTCAAAGAATACAAACATTGCAATCCTAGTTATTATTTTCATGCCCACTTATAGGCTTTTACATGTAATTATCTCATATTACATATAGTAACTGTTGAATATGTTTTCAATTATGCTGAATTAATTGATAATTACACATTGAACATTATCTATTATTTAAAAACTGATTTTTCTTGAATATATTTTTAATAATCAATCATATAACAAATAATAACTAATATATAAATTATTAGTTATCAATTAAAATTCTATTAATTAATTAATATTTAACGTATAATAGTTGATATTAAATGTATAGTAGTTAGTAATTATACCAACTATTAAGAATTAGTTACTGATAATCTACAATCTATAATTTGCATTCAATTAGTAATATCAATTACAACTAATTAAGAACCAAAAAGTAATAATTAATAAAGAAGGAAAGACATCGATCTATCAACTATTACTGATTATTTTATTAATGGTTACTATTAAATAATTAGTAACTAATAATTAAGGCTTGTATTTAAGAAATAATATTTGAGAATCAAAAAACTAATATTTAGTAAGGTTGTCAATGGGTTATGTCGGGTTAGGTTAACTCGGTTTCAGGTCTATTCTTAAACGGGTCAGGTCAACCCATTTATTAAACAGATTATATTTTCTCAACTCGAACACAACCCTATTATAAACGGGTTGATCTGACCCGACCCGTGTTACATGTTTATTTTGAATGGGTCGAGTCGGGTTAAAAAAATTGACCCATGAACCCGTAAACATGTCTGCTTGACTTTATTCTTAAAAGCAGTCTACATCTCCGAAATGCATTTAGCAAAATAAAAACATAAGAAACAATACATGAGCATTCAAATCCGCATTTCTGAAGTCTTAAGGTAGCGGTGACTTGGTGTAAAGTGTAAACTAGGGTAATCCGTAATAGTGTTTGTGTATAGAAGTCACAAAGATAGTAAATAAAAGCAACAATACAAAGTCTAACAGGCTCAGCCCAGTTTGTGTATGCATAATTGCAAATTCCATATGATGAATAAAAATATATTTTATATTAGAGGATCATGGCGGGTCAAAACGGGTTCATGGGTCACCCGAAACCCACCCGTTTATTAAACGGGTCAAAGCGGGTTGACCCAAAATTGACCCGCTTATAAATGGGTCAGGTCGGGTCGGACTTTTTCCGCGCGTGTTACAAGTCGTGTTTTGGGTCATGTAGAAAATTGACAACACTAATATTTAGTTTTTACTACTTAATATTTACCATGAAATTAATATTTATCGTGAAGTCAACAAAAACCGTAACTTATATATGTGCTTAACTTACTTTCAGATCTATTTACCATGCCCTGGCAAAATTCTTAATAAAATAACTTGTGCCTCCTCTTTTTCATCACACCCGCCTCTATTCTTAAAACAATAAAACCCCACACTTTTTCAAGCCCAAATTTCAACAAAAATTAAAACTCAAACCCACACAAGAACAGAGAGTTTAAATCAAGTACCTGCAATTAATGAGCATCAGCATAATAAGATTAAATAAAACAACTCACAGCGGAAATTAAATAAGATAACAAATGTCAACTAAGGCGACTACCTTAAGGGACATCACCACATCGATATCGAGCATAAGAGAATGATTACTGAAAACTAAACTTGAACACCAGGTTAAACCTGTCTTACCCAAGCTAAACATAAGAGTTGTTATGAGGAGTAGGGTCAGGACAACAAGTAATGGTGAGTAAAAAAAGTATAACATTGTCTACAAAACACAAATGTATCCCGTTTGGTCAGCACCAAAACATATGTCTAACAAGCCTAGTATTTCTAATCTAATCTTGTAAAGAGTTACGCATGATAACCAACTACCTTACCCAAGGTAGTACTCTACACATAGTGGAATCACAATACTAAGATCAAACGATTACACATAAGTATGAAGCCTTTAAACAAACATTAACTAATTAAGGGGAAGGCAACAAACTTCTAACTACCACAAATAGAGGGTACTTATTTTACATATAGCCACTTAAAACCTCACTACCGATGTAAGGTAAGGGCGGATCCTTCCGATCATTTAATACCCAAGGCGGGCCTTTTGGTTACTTAATACCTTATACATTGGTTTACTCTATCATAATATAAATTAGATGACGCTAGCTACTAAGTCCTACTAATCCAAGGCTTTCGTCATTCATGCATATAACCATGCCCACACACACGATGGGTGATAGTAAGAAGTCATTTATACCTATAGGATAGGTAGACGACATCTCTCCATTTATGACCTTCCTTGGCGGATACCTCATCACTATCTGGCTTGGCTTATTGGATACGGACCCCCTTGTCACTATGTGACTGGGCTTATTGGATAATTTCCTTAGTCACTTAATACTTCCTGCAGGACAGACATCCTTTGGTACCTCCAGAGCGGTCATTTAATAACTATTCCTAAGGAAGATCCGTAACCCAATCACTTACTACCTCAAGGAAGCGGACTAACGTGGGAATTACCAAGTTCGTACACAATAGTCGTTAAATAGGGAGGTGAGCTATGTGATCACTTAATACCCTTTAAAGGGTGGATCTAACTACTTTAAGATCTTTACCCCAAAATAGGCTACGCTTATTAATTATTTCCCTCATTAAGGTTTCCTCTTTTGGGCTGGGAGGCGGGTCCTACAACCACTAAAACCTCATACTTGAGATAATCCTTATTTTAGGAAATAATCCTCACTACGCAATTAACTATCGTCATGAGTTTCTATAGTTAATGATAGCTCACATCAATTGTACATATATCCTACTGTTGGAAAGTGCAGACTTCTGTCGTATAAGGCAACTGACCTCGCATCATTAACCCACGAAGTCCAATCTTGATTATTAATTATATTAATTCTAGATTAAATAGAAATAAATAAGGAAAACTTATAACTTCCTTTCCTAGGATGTTTATCATTTATTTCCGTACTGGATTTAGTATTTACTACGCCAATCAATCCCCGTTAATTCCCCTTTTTATTCTATTTAATTCTATTCTCCAGACAATATGCCATTTATGATACTAACGGTTATACTTTCCTAACACCTTCATTTTCCGATTGAAAGCCATCAATATCAATCCCATCTTAATTCTAAATAATGTAACTCCCATTTATTACTATAATTTAATTCCATTTCTTTCTAATTTGTGTGTGTGTGTATATATATTTGTGTGTGTGTGTGCATATACATATATGTTCATTATTTATTAGATTCCCTAATTGAAGTTACAACTCCAATTCCTAGATTAATTCAAATTGTAACCATTTAGGCATGTTTTACCCTATTCAATTTTTTTCCATAAATCAAACACGGTTACAACATCTATTACTTAACTTATGATCATGTATTCATTTATATCAAATCAACTGTGTTAACTGCTATATCGTCATATCATTTACTTCCATTTTACATGGATTATAATTTCTGTATAATGTAAACTATTCAAACATACAACAACTTCCACAAACATTTATTATAATATATTTTTGTTAATTATCTAGATTCAGATGGACATGAATATGTGTGTCTATATATCTTAAAGCGCATTCAACATAGTTGCTTTATTTTATCTATTATTACACATCTATGTTTTGGTCTAAACTAACAACCAAGACAGACATTTTTGTATTTAATACCGTTTAAGATTCAAAATCTCATAAAAAGGTTAAGGGTAAGTTTGGCTCAAATCCCTAATAAGTTTGGAAATTAGGCTGACATCCAGTCAGAAGTTTCATATAAATTACATCCCCATTTTTCGAAAAACCGTATAAAAAATCAGCAAAAAATTAAAAAAAATCACGCAAATTCATAATTAAATACAACATTTAATCATCATCAAATTCAGGCATTAAAACCATCAAAAACGCATCAAAAACTAAAAAATAGCGAAACAACGGTATATTGCATTAAAAGATGCACTTATTTGTAAATAGTTGCATACATTTATGCATATGTTTCGGTTATACATCAAACTGCAGTATAAATGCATAAATGTATGCAGAAATTATGGAATAAATGCATCGTTTTATGCATTTATTCGTTCTTGGGATATTTTTCATGCATTCACAGTTTTCAAACATTTTTGCATATACATTTATACACTTATACAAAATAAATGCATACATTCATGCACATATTCAGAAGCGTTCATTCTTTTTAACTTTGTTGCATACATGTACGCATATCTATAGAATAAATGCATACATGTATCAACTATTCATAACACATGCAGCTCAATTCAACTTTATATGCACACATGTATGAAACTATTACAAATATATGCATACATGCATGCATGTATTCACGCGTATTTTCAATATAAAACACTGGATGAATATATGCATCCATGTATGCATATATTCAATATAAATGCATAGAAGTGTGCAATTTTTTTTCAGATTGCTTCAGGGAATATTTGCACTTTTTTGAATTTTCTTTAGGATAGCAACACAATTTTTTTCCTGAAAACACGTAACATGAAAAATAGGGACCCACTTTGTATTATAAAGTTGGGTTGGATGTCATTTGTGTTTTTATCATTTTTAGGGACATGACGTGAATTTCCACAAAGATTAATAACTGTAGTTATTGTAAAATTTCCTAAAATAATTAAAAAGAGAATATGAACGTATCTCAAATCAAAAGAAATAAGGAATATATGTTCTTGGCACGGTTGTTGAAAACTACATACACATATACGTAAATTAACACATCCTTTCCAAATTGTTTTGTACATATTTCTTGCTAATTTTAAACAATGTCCTTTCTATTTAAGGAGAAAAAGGGGGCATTTCAACAATAACCAAGTAAGACCCAACAATAATGAACATAAACAAGCATATCTTTTAAATCAAAATCTACATAAAGCCCAAATCAACACCAAACCCAAGAATTTGGAATAATTACTACAAACCTATCGGTGATTTAGGTACTGATTTCCAGATCCAAAGTGTTCGCAATAGCCACAAAAAGTCAAATACAATTTTAGCCAATTTAATAATAAACTAAATAGGTCGTCTATTTCAACATTTAAACCACAACCTATTATGTTAGATTTGACAAAAATAATAAATAAATATGATGAACTTTTTGGCATATAACTCAGATCTACACAAATGAACTAAATAGGTTATTATAACGATGTTTATAATTTCCCACTCATCAAAAAACTATCCAAATTTGAATAAATCTTTAGGCCTTCAATTCGAAAAATCTTACAGATCTATAAATATTCTAATAAGGAGATACTTTCAGATTTGTAGATCTACAAAAAAATAGGAAAGAGTGAAGAAACCTAAATGGAAGAAAGCCTAATCGCAGCACCATCTATTTTGCACATAAATGTAACCCTAATCTTCTTCAATTTATGTTTGTTTTGATTAAGATTCGCCCATTTATATATAAAAAATTATATTACAAACCCTAGCCGCCAAACTGCCAGGTTCAACCCAGGTTAGACCAGCGGTCGACCGCTTGGGTCGACGTAGCTGTGGTCTGGGTGTGGGTTAAGGTAATTAATTATTACCTTCTATACATATAATTCCGATTGAATTATTTTTCATCTGTTTTCGTATTTCATCCGTAAGTTTTTCATATGGACTCCGTTCGCGAAGTTCCATATATGAAAGTTGGATAGAAATCCATCACAAAAGCAACGGTGCTAGTTTCGTAGTCAAATTCCATTGTTTGCAAAATTTCCGTTTTTGGAGAATAATTAAATAACTGAATAAACAATTGCTAGAATTTTGGGTTGTTACATTCTTACCCTTTAAAAGAAATTTCATCCA
Organism: Allium sativum; assembly: GCA_030737875.1. Classification (NCBI taxonomy): domain Eukaryota; kingdom Viridiplantae; phylum Streptophyta; class Magnoliopsida; order Asparagales; family Amaryllidaceae; genus Allium; species Allium sativum. The sequence goes on from CM060921.1 coordinate 749,075,450, forward strand.
GGAATTTTACCAATGACTAAGTCATGGCATTGGCTACTAATTATCCTAAACTACACAACCTATTATTGTTCATCCAATTTCGCAACCAAGCGTGCATGTGCACCGTGTAATAATGCATCGCAACCATAAAACATGAATGTATAATGATTCTAAATCAGATCCTCCTATATGTATGCATTTTATTTATCTATTTATTTGAATACACTTTTGATAATTATGATGTAAAACATTCTAAATATGCTGGTAGTTCTATATGAATGCTAATTTTTGAGAATATTTTCATCAACAACCCTCACACTTCTACGTAGAGGTGCCAAGCATTCAATTTTGCATCCAAATACTACCATCCAATTTGTTAACGTATTAAAATCCCGTACTAGTATCACTAAGCCGGAAAAGGATATCAAAGTTGAAAATTTTAATGTTCTTCCCACTAATGCATGCTCCAAATCCCATCCTTCAGTGTAATTTTACCTCCAAAAATTTCCATTTGTAGATTGCAAAGGAGGCTTGACGTGAGCTATAAAATGTAAAATGGGGTAGTTAATAACTCGCTCGCGTCGTCGACAAGCTATGAACCCCATGTTTCTTGGCTAAAACAGCCTTCTCTCTACTGTCGTTAACGTATTTAACACGTTGTCATTCTAATGCAACACTAAAATGCATAAACAAATAATCCAAAATCTCCCTTACGCTTTACATGTGATTAAAATTTGAAAATTCCCCATCAGAATAAATTTCCGCTTGAAGAATTGTTTATGCAAAACTTGAAATTCCTTTTTGGTGATGTTCACTTTCCATATCGGATTTATAAAAACAAAATTTCATTAGCGTGCTCTTTACTATATTTAAACCACTTATTTTTATACAAAACAGATGTTTAAACATTCTTGAGCCACCGTACCAAGTCTATGTTTATACATAAATCGGATTTTGAAGGAAAGCAAGAACAGACAAAAACATGAAATCTTTAAAAGGAAGAAGATTTTTTTTTCAAGCAACATTTACAAAAAGTTAATAATATATTTCATGGATAGTTAAATGATCCAAATCACATATTGGCATTTAAGGAAGTCAGTCATGCAAAAATGTGAAAACTGAAACCACATAAGCAAATTCAAAAATCAATTTTAGGTTAATAGGAATAGATGAAATAATAAATATACCCATGATGAAACAATGCAAAAACCTGTACTTCATTAATCGTCATGCGATTTTCAAAGACAATAATAACAGTTAAAACATACCACAACAATAAAGATAAAATGCTAGAAAGGGAAATACATGATACAAAATACACAAGACACAAGCTAACGCCACGTAAGCCGTACGAAATGGTCAGGCTCCATGAGTGAACTTGATTTATTACCACGCCCATGTCAAGAGCGTAGTAAGGAAGCAATGCAACCAATCTCATGCACCTGCCAATGCTACTCCCTATGGACCTCACGAAGCTCGACCTGGATATCCCGGAGGATAGTGACCTCTAATCTTTTCTGACTAGGCTATTGCTACTGCGGGACTGGAGCTGGAGGTGCAGGAATTGGGGCTATGGGCAGTCGAATGTCCATCTTACAGAGAGTGGCGCGGTCGATCGTAGATGGAGTCTTCTTGACCAACGTCTCTTCACTCAACCAGACACCAAAGTATCGAAAGACACGGGTGAGAAGATGGCTATACGGGAAGTGGCAACTCGGCGTCCTAGCTGAAGGCCCAGAAAAATGAATCATCAACATGCGCACTCAATTGATTACTATGCCGCCAATGATATCATAAGTTGCGCGGCGCACCGAAGGATATATCTGCTTCAAGAATCCCGTCTTGGTAAAAATATTGTGCTGGAAAATACACAATCAGATGGGCGATTGGTCATAGGTTACCGGTGTTCGAAACACCGTTAGCTCGAATAAAGATGCGGGAAAGAATATGAGAATCATCTATCTGAATGGCGTCCAACTGGGTTCTGACCGCTGAAATACCCATAATTGCCGCCAAATTCTGGTAGGTAAGCTCAATCGGAGTGCCCTACACCTTAGACCGGATAATGAAAGTATCCTCGTCGATGTCGACTCTCATCTTTGCATCGAAGAGGTGAATGCAACGTGGGAAATACTTGCACTTGAAGGTGTCGAAGCACAGGATCTGTGCAAGGCCTACGATGATGAAAAGATCCACCAATTGGATTTGAGAAATCAGTGAATTTCACTGGTCCCCCTTAATGAAACTCTTAGTTGGACATTTCCGAGTAGGTATGAATCTTCCTCTCGCTTACGTCTAGCCACGCTACCTCCTACAGTGTCCGAGCAGGGTGTTGCGCATGTATATTCATGGATCGAGGAGGAGCTATTGGAGGAATCTGTAAAATAAGCAAATGAAATTATAGATCTGGAGTTTAAAAGGATATAGATCAATGAGATGATAGTTTTGGTGGAAATTAGGAGTGAAACGGAGCTAAGAATCTTTTGATTGGTGGTTAGGAAATGGTGGAAAATTGGGTTTGGTGGTTTGCAGTGGAAATGGGGGAAAGGGAAGCTATAATGATATTATATATTATTCCAGCAGTTCGGGTTGAGCAAAAGTCATGCCTGACTACGGGTAGCAGTCGACCCTAGAAGGGCAGTCGACCGCTAGCCCATTTTTGGGCGCGGTCTGAACTTCGGCCTAACGTCCCGTTCAATTTCCTGAAAAATTAAAATAATTTTTTTATGAGATCGTATCGACTTCCCGACTTCACTGAAAATCTCGTGCTGACGTCCACTATCTGTCGAGTCATGGATTAATTCCCAAATGCCACTCGTTTACCTTCAAATTGTGACTAATCAAAGAATGAACGAAATTCCGAATAGAAAATCAGCTAGAAATTTATAAAATAAAATGGTTTTCCCTTTAATTAACTATCATACAAATCGAAGGATTTATGAAATCAAATGCCCCAAAGCTAAATGGAATTTTTCCTTATTCTTTTCTCGAGAGAATTTTTTTGATAACTTTTTGAAATAAACTTTCGTACTTATAAAACGAGGGTCTAGCAATATAGATATTTATTAAATAATATATTTGTATATGTATCAAATTGGAAAAACCTGTAACGACCCAGAATTTTGGGCCGAATTTAAAATTTTTATTTTAATTATTTTATTGGGTCTTTAATATTTAAAATAATTTATTTTATATAATAATGACTATAAATTTATTTTAATCGAAGTTAAAACGAATAAATTTTATTTAAATTATAAAAGGAGTTAGAAATAGCGTGGTAGTTTTAAAATTTGAATTTTAACCTTGACTGACTGTACAGGATGCAAAATAAATCAGATTTTAGCAAAACCAAAAATATTAGAATCTATTTAAAAATATCTTTCCAACGAATCCGAAAAATTGAAATTTCATAGCGGGAATCAAAAGTTATGTCTAATTCAAAATCTCAGAAAAACGCTATGGAATATATATATATAATATATAGGACCCAAAACGCTACTTTTTACATACAAATGAATTGGGACTTGAAACCACTTCCATTGAGTTTAAAATGATGTTTCTGCATTGAAAAAGTATAAATACTTATATATTTTGAGTTTCGGAAATTATTCATATAAAAATATATTTTTAAATATAAAATATATACGACTTGAAAAGTGAAGTTTTGCAAACGATCTTCAAATTCAACGAAATTAATTTTATTGGGCTCGTATCGTCAAAAAAAAAGCTAGAAATGATTTTTCTGGAATTTTTAGAATTAATATGTAATTATAATTGATTTTTCAGTGAAAACGGTCAATTTTCAGACTTTAAAAATTCATTATTAATTCATACGGACTCGGAAAATGACGAAACCAGTTTCTTTAAATCCGTAGTGTCAAGGAATATTTATGTTTCAATTTTCAATTACAATGAAATTCGTAGGTGTTAACACGAATTTTTAAATTACGGAAAGCGGACAAAAAAATGTATTAATATATGTACATAAGGGTAACTGGGCCTAATTGAGTTTATAACCTACCTATATATTATCTTTTAACAGCCATTAGCTGAACCCTAAGCATAACGTAGCCACCTTCTTCTTCATCTACTCCATGGCGGCTCCCTCCCCTAAAATTTATTTTGCAAATTAGCCCCTGAAAACTAAATAATTTATATCTCTCAATCAGAACAAAATCAAACCAAATCCTTTCTGGGTTTTGTTCATCTTCTTATCCTCTATCTGCCACTAAAAATTCAAGACCTATCGTCGAACGGATTCGCCGGGATCTAGCTTGAAAGACAGAAAGCTGATTTCGGTTATTTGTTCGCTGCGGGCCCCACGAAGAGAGATAGGTCGAGCGACTTCAGGCAGTGGTAGAGGGGAAGCATACAATTATTTTGGCGGTGGTGGCATGGTCTCAGGTGGCCGGAGTTGGCCGGAATGTCAACTTTACTGAAGGGGTGCTGAAAACAGGACAGCCGCAAAGATGAGCAATTTCCCATCGATCCGTGCATTTTCAGGCGAAGTGACCCAAAGAGAAGTTGTTCGGGAGATCGAGATCTAGCTACTGACAAAAATTGGTGGCATTTGGAGTACCGAGGCGGCCGCAGCACTGAGATGAACGGAAACTGCACTTTTTCGTTCAACTGCAGATCTTGGGCCCCACGTGGCGAACTGGAGGGGGGGCCTCCAGGCGTGGAATGATGGGGAGAAGCCAGAGAGAATGGCGCTGGTTTCGTGCAATTCCGACTTTTGGTTTGGCCATGGCGAGCATTTTAAGTTCAGGGTGATGTTTGTAAAAAAAAGGTTTAAGGGCTTAAACGCGAAACATTTATTTAATTTTATATTCAATGTTCGTAATGTAATATCTTTTACATACGAGATCGAAATTTGACGATTTCAGGTCTGCTGCGATCGTGGCGACGAGAGCTTCGCGTGGACGCAAAATTTGTCCAATTTGGAGGAAGTTGAAATTTTGGGTAATTTTTACAAATTTAAATATTATTTAAATCGATATGTTAACTTCGCAAGTGCATAACTTTTTGTCACTTTATCGAAATTGCATGAAACTGAATCTGTTGAGATCGTTATGTCAAGAGCTTCCAGCGAGCAGTAATTTTGTCCAATTCTGAGCAAGTTGAAAATTTGGGTAATTTTCATAGTTTAAATTAATTACTTAATTATTACAAACTTCGAAAATTCATAACTTTGTGATACGAACTCGAAATCGCGCGAAACAGGATTTGTTGCGATCAGCGTGTCGAGTGCTTCGCAACGACACTAACTATGCCCAATTTGGAGCATGTTGATTCTTGGGCGAAAATTGGGCCCGAACCGTCATTTAAAACCGGCAAAGATGAGAACTCTTTTGCTCACTCAATTTTCGAATAGCTATTTATTTTTATAATTAAATGTAAATAAATTATTGGTGATGGAAGTAATTGTTTGTTGAACGGATTGTGGATTTGGATGTCATGTCATGTTATGTTCGAAATTGAAAATATTCAACAGGTTAAACTAATGATTTATTATTTATGATAATTTAAAATGATGTTACACTGCCATTGACAGGTTACCAGACTTGTTGATGTAGATTGGGACGATTATTTTACACCTTGCCCAAGTGCACAAAATTATGTGTTGGCTGAAACCCACACGGGTCTTGGGTTGATATTTGACTACACATCACCCTTGTGTTTAGTGTAAATTGCACTTTGGCTGTTATGTGAATGGTTGACATTATTATGGAATAAGTGCATTGTTTGAAATCCGTGTAATTAAATTACATGGAAATTGTGTGAGTCTCATTCCAATTTTGAGTTAAAGAATATTATAATCCAATATTCAATTAAAAGAACCAAAGGATGGTTTCCATATTTTCAAATGGGAAGGTAGGTATTGTCAAAGTTACAATAAAAAGAGTGAATTGGAAAGATAACATTTTTTTATTAGTAAAAAGTTACAATAAAAGATTAGAATTAAAAGATACCTTTTTTAATTGTCAACATGTTAAATTAAGAAGATTTGTTTCAAAACTGAACATCTTGAAAAGATTAATATTATTGTTATCAATATTGAATTAATGTATATTTTAATTTACACTCAATTAATAGAATTAATTGGCATTAATTTAAAAAGATTATATCTTTATTGTTTAAAAGTTATAATAAAGGAGATTAAATTAAAAAGATTATATATTTAATGTTCACATTTTAAGATAAGAAAGTTTGATTTCGAAATTTGAACGTTTTGGAAAGATTACATTTATTTGTCATTATGTGGCAATAAATAGATTTGATTTCAAAATAAGACATTTTGGGAAGATTATTATTAATTGTTGTAACAATATGGAAAGTTCAAATATTTATAAAGATTTGAAAGGTAAGTGAAGATATTTGGAATCACGACATTTTAGAATTAAAGAATATTTAAAATTAAGATTCTTTAATGGAAAGGATATTTTCAAAGAATACGTTTTAAAAAAGTTAATTATAATTATAAAATTATAATTGTACTTGGACACGAGGTTAGGTCACATTTGTGGTGGAAGTCTGCCCGGAACCGCCCGGCTTATCCAGCAGTCACAAATGTTGGGCCTAATATGAGAGGTCCAAGTGCGCAAATACGAATTGGGCCATGACATGAGGTTAAGCCCAACTTGTGGGATAAGTCTGCCCGGAACCAACCAGCATATCCAGCATCCACAAGTCGTAGGCTTAATGTGGGAGGTCTGGCCCAGTGTAAAATATAAATGAATAAGATAATGGATTGAGCTATTTAATCTGTTTTAAATAGCAACACCATTTTAACCCGAACGTGTTTATCGATTTATTTTATACATTTTATAATGCATGTTTTAAAGAGCTAATTCCAAAATAAATATTTTGGAAATAATATTATTTTAATATGATAATAGATAGAATATTCAATTTGGATTTAAAATTGGAATAAAAGTTGGAATCGTTTTATAAACGAATTTATAAACATTTTATAATAAAGTTTGAAAGGAAAATATTACATTTTTCAATGTAATAAAGTTGAAATGAAAATATTACATTTTTCAATGTAATAAAGACTGAACTGAAAATAAAGTTGAAATGAAAGTATTACATTTTTCAATGTAATAAAGTTGAAATGAAAACATTACATTTTCCAATGTAATAAAGATTGAAATGAAAATATTATATTTTTCAATGTAATAAAGGTTGAACCAAAAAGATTACATTAAAAAGATTGATTACATTAGAAAGAATACCTTTTTTAGTTAATTTGTTTCAAAAGAATGAAAAAGATTCATTTTAATGTAAATATACATTTCAATGTAAAAGAATGAGTGATTTATTTATTTTAGTAAATTAATTAAAATAAATAAAAGAATTAAAGTGGTTTTAATAAAACCAAGATTTTCCAGTACATATATTGGAATGGATTTGAATGGAAATAATCTTCGGATTATTTCAGTACTGGATTTTGTGATTATATGGATATTATTATGGGAATATGGAAGATATTAATATCGTTATTCCCAATTTGATATACATTAATTTTCAGAATTTGATATTAAACATAAATCGATATAATTTCTATTCAAAGCAAGATATTTAATATCAGATTAAAATTTGGGTTTGTTGTGAATAGTGTCTTAAATAACACTGTTCTTAAACCCATTTGGGAAAGAATAAATCTTTTAATTAAGATTTAAATAAGATTTCCAATTATTAAACATAATTGAAATTAAGTGAAACTGACTTTTGGGTTGATTGCGAACAATGTTTTTAAATGACATTAGTTCTTTAAACCCGATTGACAGTGAAATTTAGATTGGTAATTCATAAATCTTTTAACTAAGATTTAGTGAAATATTCTAAAGAGAAGTTTCAATTTAACATATTAAATTGAAATACGATTTTGGGTTTATTGTGAACGATGTTTTTAAGCAACATTTGTTCTCTAACCCAGTTAAAGGCAAGATTATTTCTTGAAAGTTAAATAATCATTAAATAATGATTCTTGAAGATTAAAACTAAATATAGTTTTAATAAATCTTTAGTTGGATTGAATGAGGATAAAGGTAATTAAATTTACTTAGTTCAAGAAATGAACGATAATGGAGTACCACTAGTTTTACTCCAAGCAGTAGTTAAATCTTTAATTAGATTTGATCGATAAAACCGTAATTAAAGTTTACCGTAACACATTGGGTGTTAGATATGGAGTACCACCAGTTTACTCCACGGGTTGTTTAGGTTGGGAATGGGATATTAATTAATGATTACTTCGGTAAGGCGTTAATCCCGACTAGTTGAATAAACCTTAATTTGGTTTAAATTAAAATCAAAGAATACTCTTGATTGGAATGAGGCGTTGGTTGTGTTTTAAAGCACATGATTTTAAATTACGCAAATTATTCAGAAAGACCGGGTTTAACCCATTCTGAATAATTCATACGACGATTGAAGATCGATGATGAAGACAGTTATTGAAGACCGGGAAATTTCCATATCGAATGGATGATTTTTGATATCTTGATTGGACCGTACACCCAAAATGAGGGAAAAATTGGTGATCATTCAGACGTATTTGGAGATCTACCGGATATGGTTTCGTTCAGACCCAGAACGGACTAATAAATGGATTGTGTGTCTGACATTGTATTCCTTTATATTGTATTCGTTGATCTCTATTTAATATATAGTTGTTTGGTGGCGGAGAATTTATTCTCTTGCTTAACACCCTGTTATTTATCGAAAAATGAATCAATGATATGATATGGTCTGATAATGTGGCATGCTAAGATGCATATGATCAAGGCTTTTATTGAAAAGCAGAGCCTTGTGGATGAAGACTAAAGCATAGCTTTTATATAGCGCCGCTTTGGATACAACGTGACTTCGCGGGCCTCACACACCACGGTATGATGGTGAACGATTTGTTTGATAACGCACGTCCTCTAATGTGCATCGAGTTTCGTGACAAGGCGATACAAGAAACACGGATCTCGGTCGGGTGTTTTTCCATATCTATACAGGCCTGTCTTTAAGAGCCTCTATATACAGATATTCGTAGGGTATGTTCTCACGATGGATATGGCCCCACCTCGGCCCCTCCCACTACCCCTAAAAAAACAATCTAAACATGCATTTGGCGTCTTCCCTCAAACACCGTACCCCGATAGTGAAAGGTAAATGGTCTATTAGTTTTTGCTCTAGTCTTTTCGCATCCCACTGGTTGTCAATGACGGGCATCCGACGATCTACTATCCTTGCTGGTCATGACCCTTCGCCTCCCCGCTGAGGCAATCGCCGAATCACCCTGATGTCTCTGCATCACTGCATTCTGACTGCATAGCTACTTTCGCAGTCAAGGCCCACCCACCTAGTAGTTACACGCAGACCCAACCCCTGCGAGCACAACCACAACATCTGCCACCTTACAGAGGACTACTAGGAGCACCTTACGTATCTCAGGAAGCCATGTGCTTCCCCATCCAGTCCTTCAGAGCAGACAAAATAATTAGATAAATGTGTGCTCCCTCGAGCCTTATAACACCACGATGATCTACGCCGTTAGGTTGTTCACCCTCAAACGTGCGGACTGGTCCAAGCGTCTCACTTTAATATGTCTTTAGACCCTATGTCTAAACATTCTTATACACGCTTGCCTTACCTCATCAGGTTTCCATTTAACTTGGTTATTCTCATTCATATTGAATTCTTAATCAAGTTACCAATTTCCTCTTGTTTACTAATTTCAGTTATATAACTTAACCCATTTAAGTTTATTAATAAGCCCACAACATGTTATTCTCTAGATTGTTCTCCAAGGTCTGTAATCCACAATCCCTTTATATTCTTGTTTGATTTTATCGTTACAAAAACATGTTCTACTTGATATGTAATTAAGTATATCCCAATTCACATGTTTTTTGTTTAATATGTCAGTCATTATTTATGATTAAATATAACTTATTTCATAAGTTTTCCTCATTCTTTCTCATTTAATCATAATTCCATTTTACACCATTACTATAACTTATCGTTGTTTACTTATTAACATAGTTCTCTTAACTAAGGTCCTTTAGTAAGTCGCTCTACCCATTTATTATAACCTAAGTTGTAATTTCCTCTTGTCCCTGGGACAATTCCAAACATGTTATTCTTATCGGTGGGTTTCAGACTTCCAAGTTTACAGATTACTTAATTTATAATTAAGTACTACTTTATATATTTCATATATTTTCTCCCTTTTCTCAACTGGTTTCCGGCTTTCCCCATTTACTGATTACTCAATTTACGGTTAAGTGTCCCTTATCTCATTTCACCAGTTATCCCATTTCCTAACTAGTTAATTATAACCTAAGTTATAATCTTCACTTGTCCCTAGGACAAGTTTACCTATTATACAACATTTTCATTAATGTTATTTATTTATAATAGGTTATTATCATTCTCCGTTTAAAACATTTAATGTTGTAATCCATTATTCTTCATTCACTGCAATATATGTTCCTTGTTTTATTAAGGAAAACACTTCATGCACCTTATCAGTTTGATTTATAGAAGGAATCAGTGATTTATTTTCATAACGTATTCTCATATAAATTTGTGGTGGAAAGTAAGTTCTTTCCTCTTTCATACTTCATTCACTATGGCTTACTTGCAACCACGTTCTCAAAAATAGGTCATTTAGGGAAATACATCACTTTTCCTTCGATTTACACTAACTCAGTCCATTACATCCCTTCCTTTCATATTTTCTGAGTTGGAAATTTAATTGCCATCATTTCCATTTATTCAAATCTTATTATATATATATATATATATATGCACTAGACCTCTCACCTTAAGCCTACACTTGTGGATGCTGGATTTATCGGGCGGGTCTGGCCAGACTTCTACCACAAGTTGACTTAACCTTGTGTCATAGCACCATTACATGTTTTAATTATGCACTTAGACCCCTCACATTAGATTTACCACTTGTGAATGCTAGATATGCTGGAATGTTCCGGGCAGACTTCTATCATAAGTGCAATCTAACCTCGTGTCTAAGAGCATTACAGTGTCAAATTACTATGAATCTCGGCATGTTCATTATTTAAAAATTATTCCTATTTCATGTAAATTTTAGGCATATTGTACTTTTCATATGTTTACTGTAATCCAATTTACATGTCATCAAATTATGCCTATATTATAGCGCATGTCCTTTTTAACTATGTTCAATTCTATTTTGATATGTAAACATTCAATCGGGTAATTGTTCAGATCCAATAGGTTAACATGTCATTTACTTAATAATACGCCACAAGTGAATCATTAAATTATAACAACAATAGCCATAACCCATATTCTAACAAGTTTGTTTTCAACACGTAATCATTCCAACACTAGAACTGATTGAACATATGAATTATTCATATTAACATCTCAACTTTTTATAATAGTAATTCCTTATTATTGTAGCAAATTCAATTATACAAAATAGGGAATGGTAAATGATAACATGTTATTATCTAAAATGCTATAGCTTAAACCCACTCACCTCGTAAGCTTTCCAAATCTTGGATCTGGTCTAGATCTAATCTTCCATGGTTTTCTGGTAATTGGATTCAGAACCTAACAACCATGGATTGACTATTTTTACAAAAATAGAAAGGAAAAGAAAGATGAGGAAAATTGAAATGGATCGGATCTTATAAAGCTACCTCACTTTTCAAATAATTCTGAACACCCTTTTATTATCGTCAATCTCTTTCCTCCAGATCTCGATTTAAAATTTTCCTAACTAATAATATATATTTTCTAAAGAGATCTTTGAGGGAGGAGAAAGAGAAGAGCTTCAGTGTAGCCTTAGAAATATGAGGTTTAGGGTTAGCTCTGTAGACTTATTTATAGATGTATCAGAGAAACCAGGACCCTTAAATCTAAATCAAAAAGATCAAAACCGACTACATTAGAAGAAAATTCCAGATCCGCAGTGGGGTCGACCCCCCTTGGGGTGGGTCAACCCATGTGTCGACCCTCCTGTTGGTGGGTCGACGACTCCTGGGTCGACCCCCAATGGGTTATTTTCCTGCCCAAGTTGTTATGCGTTTTGATTTGTCTAGATATGTTTATTTAATATATATACATATAAGTTCCTTATATGCATATAAACTTCTAACGCTCATAACTTCTTCTTATCTTATCCGCTTTACGCAAACCAGTTGTCTATTTTGAATAGAATTTCAAGACAAATGAAATGGCCTAGTCCTTTCCATTTAATTCCGAATATTTAATTAAGTTATTCTTATTTTATTATCATTAGTTAAAAATGCGGGGTATTACATTCTCCACCCTTAGAAAATTTCATCCCCGAAATTTGATATGGGTAAAAATTCAATAATCCCTCGCATAATATACATCCATCATGTGTGCATCCAATTTATGCAAATATTGTGCACTTGTGCAAAGTGAAGCACAACATAATAATGCATGTATGCCTAAGCGGTACCTCCTATGCGTATGCAAATTTTTCAAAAATCCTTTTAAACATGATGCTCACATCCTAAATACACTTGCAGTTCTACATGAATGCAATATTTTGAAAATCAAAAATGCTTTTTCATCCAAATTTTCCCGCACTCTTACTGGGTAAGAGCGCAGTTCATCCAATTGTTGCATCCAAAACCTACCAACCAACTTTATTTTTCGAATTTCAGAAAAATCTAATTTTCTATATTCGATTTATTATGTTTCAAAAAGGTGGAAAAACGAAAAATTTCACATCTTCCATTTTTCTTTTATGTAACTTTTTCCAATCGTACTTGGATTTTATTAGACTATTTATAATGTTTCCCAATTTTCCTATCCAAGCACAACCCACATAAGAAAATTTTCTTTTTCATCTTATCTTGGAAATTTATATCTCTATCCATCTTTTCTCATAATTTATTATGTTTGTTGCTTTACTGAATTTGTTGTTTCCTCTTTTAGTTGTACCATTTCTCTTTTCATAGCTTATTTAATTATCTGATCTAAGTTTAAATTTAAATAAGCCCTCTAGTCTTTCAACTTAAATAGGAAAACAAACAACCTACATAACTACTACTAAGGGCCAAGAATCTCGGGACTATGTCCCCTTTTGATAGAAAAGTCCAAACCATGGGATCCACGACAGGTTTTGGTGTCACCCTAACTACCCAACAAGAACAAGATAGCGGAACGATCCCAATAGAAATGTAGTAACGGGTTCTACATCTAACATGAAAATTAGTAACAGGGTCTAAACACTTACTTGCCCTTTTTCTATCTAGTAGTCGCCACTAGCCCTAGTTGTGCACCAACAATTATTCCAAGCAACACGTTGGGATTTTCAATGCTTACACATTCTACAGGAACTCACTACTATTCCAAGATAATTCTCGCTGTTTACCTTACAGCCTCAAAACTTTTCCCGTCTTCCCTATGCACTAATCCGTACCTACTCCATACTTTTTAAAACACGGTTTGGCCTTTTCATTTCATGTTTCTTCCAAAAATTAAAAGTGTCAAAATGTTATTTTCCTCATGCAAACATACTTTTTCCAAACCATAAAAAATGTCGTATATAAAAATGTAAATCATTTTTTCAAATCACAAGAACTAGAGTAGATAAGGGAAACTATTTCTCAATCGGGTTTATGACCGATTCTTTCCTATAAGGTCAGTTCAGTCTCTTACTACAAGTTGCAAACATCTACTCTATTCTTAATTTCGACAACTTAATTTGTCCACATAACAAAATTTTCTCTTTTAAACAATTTATCAAACATGATTGTCAAAAGAATAGAGGATTCAAAACTTTCTTTATTAAAAATTCTTGTATGAAATATAACAAGAAAACTAGCGAGCTACACATGCTCTATAATATGCACCATTTACTGAGAGAATTTTATTTTAGACAAAGTTTTCACAAGAAATCACTATTGACAAAATATACCCCATTTTACTTCGAAACCCAATATGTACATCTTTACATATTTAAAACTATAACTTTTAAGATTAAAACTTGAAAACACCATAAACCATTTTCCCAAAACTTTTACAATTTCAAGTTCTTAAAAGTTAACAATGGGGTTAGACTCAAAGCAGGTTTCCAATCTTTCTAGGCTTTCCTAGTAACTCCACAAAGTCAATTCTCTCAACTATATATATTCCTAATCCATTTTTCTCTTTTTAACCGTTTCCAATTTATAAAGTTTTACTACCAAGCCCACTAATATGAAATATCAACAAATGGGATCCTCCTTTTTCTTATTTCAGAATATATTGTAAACTTTCCACCCAAATTACATAAGGGCCTCAGATTTCCATATTTATTCCTTTAGTGTACAAAACAATCATCCCAATCTTACAATTTAATACTATTTCTACTTAGTGGGATCCTCTATGTATCTGGGTATATATATATATATAATATATTTATATTTTTAAAAATATAAATACGTTCATTGACTATTTATACAGGAATCCTAAACCTAGGCTCTAATATCAGATGTAACAACTCGAATTCCGACAGACCGATTTTTTTTTTCACAATTCCAATCTATTGAATCTCAAGTTGTTGTGCTTTGCGGAAAAGACAGAGACACAAAATATGTTAGAGCTCAGAAAACATCTCACGGCGGAATGGATAAAATATAATATAATCAAAGTATAGCCTTACCGTATTAATAATACCACCTAACCAGTATCCAAAGCTATAATGTCTATGCCACAAATCTAACATGTGAGTACGTTATAAGGAAGTGGTCAGAACACAAGTTCTAGTGACTGGATTTAAATTATACACTTTGGATAATCCAACATATATCGTTCAATCATATTTTCTTATTTATTAGGTTACTTGGGTTAACAACACTCAAGGCTTACACACACATCATACCCATTTACTTCCCAGTGGATTAACCTAATATAGTATATATGTTGCTACCCCTCAATACTGAGGTACACCTTATGGTACCCCACTCACACAGTCTCCACTGTAATGCCATAGAAATGAATGCAGTCCCTCATCCTATGTCGGTGTGACGTACGGATCTATACATAACAATGTTACGTTCCGCATAGATTTGTCATTACTATGCTATGTAAGCGTACGGACTGCCATCGTCGATCGAATCAGATTTCATACCGGAGTAATGCCTTAAATCTACGATACACCACCCCGAGCTGACATGCATGTATCTAGACTGTCCCACATATTTATCGTCAATAGTAGTTCGATGCCTTAACTACACGTCCTTTAATGTGCACCGAATTCCGTGGCAGGGCGGTACAAAAAACACGGAACTCGATTGGGAGCTTTTCAATATCTGTACATGTCCGTCTTTAAGAGCCTTTATGTAGTGACCCGCAAATCCGTAATATTAGAGTTGACTATATACATCATACGTCCAACCCAAATATCACGAAAATACGAAACGTTTTTTTTAGAAGAAAAAGGTAGAAGAAGAATAGAAATAACAACACAAAATCTCACATCACAACCGAACAAAATATAATATAGCATAACTTTTGAAATACAAAATTTCAACTGTATAACATATACATATCAGAGTACAACACTTACAACACAGCGGAACAAAACTCTATATAACTAACGCTGAAGCCTCATGCTCCAAGCTCCTTTAGATAGATCTGTAAAATCCTGAACTACTTGACTACCCGTACAAATTTAGGCACCCAAGAGTTTAGGTAGAACAAAACAAAATAAACTCCAGGTCAGTCATGGGACTGGTATGAGTAAACAGTTTATAACAGTTTCAGAAACTAAATGATATCTCATAAGACCACGCCATACAACACGGAATGGGTTATTCCCTTATGAGAATCCAAAAACTTGATTTAAATTTCAAAATGCCTTTGAAAGGAACGATAATCTTCATATAAAAACTCTTTTGATATTATAATAATGTCTAAATGAAGTAAATAACAATCTAGTGGAACGTTTGCATCTCACGTTCCACATATATAATATACAATCAAAACTGCAAGCACGTATTGGGTAATGGATTTCCAACTTTGACAAGGTATGGAACCACATACCGCTGGTATATCTCTAGAGGAGAATACACCGAGTTCAAGAAGAACATCTTGCAACTCAGCCACACATGACCAACCACTCATTTAGCTTGAGTGTATCAAATATATATCACCAATAGTTGGGATCCCGAATGGGATAGCATCAACAATAGATTTTTAGAAGTAAATGAAACACTAGATCAGGTGATTATACAACCTAATAGGTGCGACCTACATAGCCATGCTGCCTGGCCGATTTCTGTCATTTACCGGTTGAAGAGGCTTGAGGTTATGCTTTATCATCACATCAGATTCACTTTGAATGCCACAATGTCAGATCCATCGAAAATCACTAATTGACGTCTACAATAGTATATTACGTGTTAGCTAAAGAAGTTTCCTTCTCCGCTTCCACTCTTGGTACGATTGAAGAAATCAATGTACGTGACCTTTCTGGAAATACTCTATTAGACATTCATCCATACAAGTCATCCAGGAACAGGATGAACCGAAGGCACTATTCAGTACATCCATCTTAGGCACTATTATCTAAGACTTATACAATAGCCCTTGCACTTTACTCCGTCTTCAATTTTTTTTGGCATATATGATTTGCAACGCTTATGCCAATACAAAGTGGTTCTTTGGATAATAATCCAATCGGTCTCTCCATATTGACAACGATGGTCAAAAACTTCGATAGTCTGTGATTTAACTATCGAATTAAAACAAGTGTTTCGATAGTCGATGATTTAACTATTGAAGGAAACAAGTGTTCATCTAATTATCAAACAATCACCGAGCCCTTAATTAATATTCCATTAATCAAATCACTTCTCTATTTCTTTATCAATATTTGTTAACCAAATATTTTCAATAACCATATTGGCCTTTTACGTTATTTGGAAAACATTTCCGAATATCGCCTTCCTTTATTTTCTAAACTTAGAAAATATATACTATTTATAATTGGAAAATATTCCAATTTCTTATCTCTTTCCTGATATCGTTTATTTCTATACTTAGGAAATATTTATTATTCTATTTCCAAGTTTACACTTATTTGGGTTAAAACGGATGTTGTGTAAAACATCGTTACGATAACCCAAATACTATATTCAACTAACTCTTATCCAATATTAATCTTCAAGCTTGAAATCTTACTGTTTATTTGTTAATAATGAAATCAGTCAAGTTGGGGTATAACTACCTCTCATACCTTGACTGAATAACATTTATAATGTCAAAACAGATAAGACTACTTACTCGAATAATCAATAGCATACGACTAATTATTCACTTTTAAACACGTATACACTTTCTCTTTCTATTCTTACGAGATTTTATTCCTAGTCTTCCTTTTTGATTATACTGTTCTATTTCTAAGTTCGTTTCCTTATCGACTTCTATATATATTGATATATAGATTCTAGTTTTCAAACTTCTTAAAAATATTCTAACTCCTTAAATTTCCGGAAAAATTCGCCGTAATCTCCTTTGTACCGGGTGCATCGGGATATTTCAAATAGCCTCCCATAGCCCTCACCAATCCCAAAAGAAAAAGAAAAGCCAAGCGGCTAGCCGATACGGCGCATAAAATCTCATATATGAATTAAGTACATACCTTTTTGTCGAGCATTCTATTTATATACCTGCATTATCCTTGTCCCATACCTATCTCCTGTATGTCTATGCCTGTCCAACTATACCCGATCGTTTTAACTCAATTCGTTAAAAAATTTGTTAATTAACTCTTTAGTCTATTTCACTTTTATATTTGAACATGACATGTTCAAATATATTTTAACTTTCTTATCAACTAATTGAATTCAAATTTCAAATTATGTTCTATATTCGATTCTATGTCCAAATTCTATATTTAAGTTCCATTTTAATTCTATTTGAATTCCAAATATTCAAACTCCATTTAAATTCTATTTGAATTTCTATATATTCAAATTCTATTTAAATTCTATATTTAAATTCGAAGTATTCAAACTCTATTTAAATTCTATTTGAATTTCTATATATCAAATTCTCTATTAATTCTATTTGAATTCTATATTTAAATTCCCATTTCAAATTCTATTGTTTAAATTCCATTTCACTTTCGATATTTAAATTCTATATTTGAATCCCTTTATATTTCCTATATTCAAATTCTATATTTGAATTCCATTTGAATTTCTATATTCAAAATCCATTTCCATTCAAATTGAATTTCCTATATTCAAAATCTATATTTGAATTCCATTTGAATTTCTATATTCAAACTCCACTTCCATTCAAATTGAATTTCCTATATTCAAATTCTTTAAACAAGTCTCGATTTCAATTCCTTTTGAAATCGAAATTTCTACTTTTGGAAAATAGATTTCCCTTTTCAATTTCACATTTGTATTTTTATTTCTGAATTATCCAATGATAGTTCTTTTCACTTCATTTATAAACTTCGTCTATAAAAGAACTATTTATAAACTTCGTTTATAAAGGAACTACTTGTTTTATTTCTTTAAAACAAGTTTATATTTAAAATCTATTTAAAAATTCAAATTCTATTTTAGAAAAAATGAATTTCCCTTTTAAATCTCAGTTATACCTTTCAGGATTTTTTTTTTTTTTTTATAAATTATCACGTAGGCCCAGTGATATTTATACACCAAACAACCAATTATTTATTTCAGGTTTTATAACACATCATATATGGCAGAATATATGTATACAAATAAACAAACAGAATATATATATTTTTGAGGAATCTAGTCGGATTCCTCAAACCTGTTTTACTGCATCCACAGACGTTAGTCAACATAGTAATACCCATCTTGCTTCGAGGCAGGATATCACGATATGAAGGTCATCCACTAATATATATTTGTGGGGCGCATAGGGAAATCATCCGCTATGAAACTGCGGGCATCCGCTAATGAGACTGCGGGAATCCAACCAATCATCAACCCAATATATATATAATAGTCAACCCTAAATAACTAATATATTTAAATCAACCAAACATCATTCAAACAAGCAACAAAAATTATTTTTAATGAATAAAAATAATTCTAAATAACAGGTGAGGGAGATTTACTCACCGTGAATTTCCTTTTGCCGAATATCCAAATATAACGGCTACAGGTTGTCTTGATCGAGTCCATTCAACACCTTAATGCCTCGACAGACCATGAAACCACATCAACAGAAATCGATATACGTCTACTGAAATCTATTCACGAAATCCGATCTTTACTACTTCGGCATTTTACCAACATCTAGCATTCAACACTAGCATTTCTTTTTTTTTTCCCTCAACATTGAACTGATGCTTGCTACACCACTTTAAACATCACTTCCCAAAACAATACAGAGACCAAACTCCTCACATTTACATTACCAAACTCCATACCACTCCGCTGTACAACCTCTAGTTCATCACACAACATTCGAACTCCGATCTTCCCTTCCAGCAATAACCACGCACTCCAATTAAATCTGCGATACCTGTTTCCATCCCTTTGCAAAAATCGTGACCAGGGTCCTTTGCCAACACCACGATGAAGCGACACCTAACCCAAAGATCGCTCCTTTGATATCGAATTTAGTAGAAAGCATCACGCCTTCCTCCTGAATACCATCCGCTGATCGACTTCCACCATCTTCCGTCATCGCTTTGAAACCCAGACTGCGCCCTCGTATGTCCCTCCATTTCTTACTCGCGCCTCACCTAGATGGTCAAGCTCGAATTCAAACATCCTCAACTGTTGTGCACCAACGTTGAGGCCTATAGCAAGAACCGCACCTTTTAATGAACTTCGAGAAACCAGATTTGGGATTTCAGAATTCGCGATATGCTGAAACTTGATGTCGAGCTTCTGTTGATCTCGATTTGGTTTTGGGCAACGAAAATGAGTAAAGTGAAGAGGATGGGAACGTATTATATAACAGTTTTGTTTTGAGTTTGTGGAAATGAAGAAGGCGCCGTTTGTTTTGAGTTTGTGGATAAAAAGGGGGCACCGTTTGCTTTGAGTTTGTGGTCAAAGAGAAAGCACTGTGGTTTTGTTTTGGCCCCACACCAAAGGATTTAATTTAATTTTTTTTTTGTTAAAAAAACCGGTATCCTAAATTTAAATTACTTCTTGATACCTAACCCCTTTCTGAACTCAACAACAGTCATTTCTAATGTTAAACCACCATTCTGAACACACTGGGATATGTTACGAAGTCCAATTCGATCATCTAGAGAAGATATTTATTTAAATTGATATAAATTAAATTTCAAACCAATTAATTTCTTCGATAATAATTAAATATTATTATTCTAACTCAACTGAATTTTATACTGATCATCTGAACTGATTCGATTTAGCTGTATATTTTTAAATTAAATTATTACTGCATTACGATAATTTAATTTATTCGATATTAAATCGAAATCGATTATTAAATTGATAACTTAATATAAAATTCCTTTTATATTGTCCACCCAATATTTAAATCCATATTAATTAACCCATAAGAATCCGGGTCATTACAATCTTCCCCAGTTAAAATAATTTCGTCCTCGAAATTGCTAAGCTAGAAAAAGTGCTACAAACCCATTTATCTTTTCAAAACTTATTTATTTTGATACTCAACATTTCAAACTTCCTTACGTAACTCTCTTTCGAATAAATCCCTATTCGATAACTCCTCCCTTCGAATAACTATATTCGATAATCTCTCTATCGAATAACTAGATTTGAAAACCCTTCGAATAAACTATATTCGATTTACTCTATTCAATTTACTCTTATCAATTAACCCTATTTGATTTAACTCTTATCGACTAACCCTATTTGATTTAACTATTATCGATTAACCCTATTTGATTTAACTAGTATCAATTAACCCTATTTGATTAGCTCTTTTCACTTAACTCCTTCTGAATAAGCTATATTCAATAACTCCTATTGGATAACATTTATTCATTTATAAAATTTACTTTTAGTAATGGTTCTTCACTTTATAAATGTTCTCTTTAATAACGTTACTTCACTTATACAAGTTTTGTGTACCCCTTTTATTTAAAACTATCGGTGTTAAAAACCAATATCTCTTCTCTATATAAGTTCAGACTTATATATTCCATTTATCGAATGATAAATATTTAATTTAATTTATAAACAATCTTTTCTATTTATCTATTAAAAACAGATTTCCATTTTCTATTCATCTTCTAAATATTCCTTTGATTAAATTCTATTTATTTAACATATAAATATCTCATTTATAACATTCTATTTATTTTCTATAAATAAATATTTCCATTTAATCTATTTGTATTTCCTTTTAAATTCTACTTGTAAATGTTTTACAAATATTTCTCCTTCTATTTGTTTGCACATAACTTCCTTTGTATTTGTGCTACAAATATAATTCCTTTATATTTGTTTTACAAATATATTTTCTTTTTAACTCTTTGGGTTTTTCCTTTATTCACACCCAATTCATATTTCATTCACATTGATTTTACTCAATTTATTCATTTCGATCCATTTAACTTACTTAAGTTAAATTTAATTTCAATCATTCAAATTCCCAGGGTTTTATTTCAAAACTCTTTGAAGTAATATAAATATATACATATATTTATATCCATCTCAAATTCAAAACATTTGAATTTTCAAACAACTTGTTTTCTGTTCAAATAAATTTCCGTTAAAAACTTTTCTAAGGTAACAATCCATCACTTAGAAACTCGAAAATGAACACTGATGAGGTTGCGATCATCATAAGAATTATTTTCCATCCACTAAAGTGAGTTCAGTGTTATATTTCATTTAAACTCCATTTAGAAAAATATTTTCCAAACTCCCAAGATTTTTAATTCTGAATTCTTGTTTGAATTCAATTTTAATTCTTCTCATTTGTATATTTCATTCATTTACAAATTTCTAATTGGTTATACATTACCAATTAAATTTTATAATCTCATTCGATTAAAATTCTAACAATAAACTCAACCATTTAAAACAATATCGTGTCCAATCTTATGTTCAAGTGTTTATAAACTCCTATCGATGTCGTGGCGTCTCACGATTCAATCAGAATTCATAATTCACTCAACAGACTAGTCAACACAATATAAAACAGTTTTTATATCAAATAACAAATATGCTCCCTCGTATATATATATACACACACACTTGACTCATTCTAGGGTGCTACTGACCCTATCTCTAATGAGCACATTCCACACAAGCCAAGGTATTCACTCAACCTAATCTCTGATACCAACTATAGTGATCCGCAAATCCGTAATATCAGAGTTGACTATATACATCATACATCCAACCCAAATATCACGAAAATACGAAACATTTTTTTTAGAAGAAAAAGGTAGAAGAAGAACAGAAATAACAACACAGAATCTCACATCGCAACCGAACAAAATATAATATATCATAACTTTTGAAATACAAAATTTCAACTGTATAACATACACTTATCAAAGTACAACACTTACAACACAGAGGAACAAAACTCTATATAACTAACGCTGAAGCCTCCTGCTCCAAGCTCCTTTAGATAGATCTGTAAACTCCTCAACTACTTGACTGGCCGTTCAAATTTAGGCACCTAAGAGTTTAGGTAGAATAAAACAAAATAAACT
Source organism: Allium sativum (assembly GCA_030737875.1). NCBI lineage: Eukaryota > Viridiplantae > Streptophyta > Magnoliopsida > Asparagales > Amaryllidaceae > Allium > Allium sativum. The sequence goes on from CM060921.1 coordinate 749,098,107, forward strand.
CCGGGTCAGTCATGGGACTAGTATAAGTAAACAGTTTATAACAGTTTCAGAAACTAAATGATATCTCATAAGACCACGCCGTATAACACGGAACGGGTTTTTCCCTTATGAGAATCCAAACACTTGATTTAACTTTCAAAATCCTTTTGAAAGGAACGATAATCTTCATATCAAAACTCTTTTGATATTAATAATAATGTCTAAATCAAGTAAATAACAATCTAGTGGAACGTTTGCATCTCACGTTCCACATATATAATATACAATCAAAACCGCAAGCACGTATTGGGTAATGGATTTCCAACTATGACAAGGTATGGAACCACCTGACGCTGGTATATCTCTAGAGGAGAATACACCGAGTTCAACAAGAACATCTTGTAACTCAGCCACACATGACCGACCACTCATTTCGCTTGATTGTATCGAATGTATATCACCAACGGTTGGGATCAGCAACCATTTCCCGAATGGGACAGCATCAACAATAGATTTTTAGAAGTAAATGAAACTCTAGATCAGGTGATTATACACCCTAATAGGTGCGACTGTAACGACCCGTATTCTACGCATCAAATGATCGTAGGATATTTATTTCTTTCACATACGAAGTCGTATGGTCATGTGACTTTGGCAGACGACTATTGGGGTCATTTCCCATGTTCATGATTTTTCCCGATTTTTAAATGACCATTTTACCCCTAGTTGGCACTGTTTTGGCCATAACTTTTGACTGGAAAGGAATTTTGACCTGAAACCACTTCCATTGGCTCTGGATGATGGTTTCTCTTTTCGTGGAGTGGTCACATTAGCCAAACGGACTCACCGTTTGGGAGATATGGCTGAAACAAGTTTCAGATAGTGAAAAACAGCTTAATTGGGCTTAACCGGTTGATTAGTAGCTAGGCTCAAAGGGGAATTTCGGGTTTAGAGGTATAGGAGGACTGATTAGGGTTAGGAAATCACTTTCATTTCAGTTTTGAGCTGCCACAAACCTTCTTGAGACCTTAGTAATGGCTTCCATCCTCTAAAACCACTACAAAACACATTTTTAGTGAAGATTAAGCCTAAACTACATCAAAACAAGGCCAAATAGCAACAAAGCAAGGTTGGAGCTGCAGCTATACATAGGAATTCGACCCAAACAGAGAATATTTCAGATTTGGTGTTTTATTTTGTGGCAAAGGTGAGTGATTTGCATAGTTTTTGCACTAATTACCATAATTAAGGGTGATTAGTGAAGATTAGCGAATTTATACACTAATAAATTCTGGAAAAATGTTTAGAAATTTGAAAAATAATATTTTATGCCTCTGTTAGAAAATTTGGACGATTTGATTAAGTTTTACTAAGTATATGCTTAAACATGATTAAGAGGGATTATGGGAAAATGTGAGGTTTTAGCCACTTTTGATCCATTTTGATTCATTTGAATTATTGTTTTGCTGTTTGTGGTTAGTTTGCTATGTTGTTATGACTATTTGACATGATTTGTGATTGATTAGAATAGTTAGATTTGTCAAAAACGTCGCCGAACGGCGTAAACAAGTTGCTGGAAAAAGTTGCAGAAAGTTGTGCAGGGCTTCGGATCGGATCGGATGAGGGCTCGGATCGGATATGTGAACTGGGCAAGAAAACCCGACCCGAACTGGAGTTTGGCACATAAGAGACTTGGCAAAAAGGAAGGCCGTTTACTTAGAGTTGGAGTGGACAAGGGGATTGGATCGGAAGAATATTGGAGGCCAGATCGAATCGGAAGAATAATGGAGGCCAGATCGGATCGACTCAAGAATGGAAGGCTACGATTGGAGTAAGGCGAAGGGATCGTATCGGAGTAGATAGAAAACAAGAGAGCTGATCGGAGAAGGAGCATGAAATGGAAGGAAGACAGCAACCCGACCCGACCCGGAGGAGGACACCGACCCGACCCGAAGTGAAGTACCCGACCCGAACCGATTGGAAAGATGACAAGGAAGGAGGACCGATCCGAACCGACGAGGGTAATGACTACCGAACCGAACCGAATCCTAGGGCTGCTACTGCACGACAACTCTTCTGAAGACCCACTCCAATTCGACCAAACCCGAGATGCAAAGGAAGTCCAAATGAGAAGCTAGAGCTCAAGATCCAGATGGGAATCAACGAGTTCGTTTCATGATTGGGCTTTGCTGCGGGACGCGTGTTAAGGGGTTATCGATGTCTATAGCTTTGGACCACTATGGTAGGAGGGACGAAGGCGGATTCAGGGCCATTATGGCATTGGTAGGACCAAGGGCTACGACCAATGTGATGGTTCATTGAAATGTTTGGTCATGACTCCATGTGTTTAGCTTGGTCATAGCAGGGTTTCTACAAGTCGGAATTCGTCGTTACTTCAATTTGTCTAGTGTTCCAAAGTGGTGGATATCGTATGCTTTACGCTCTGAGTGAGAAATGTGAGGATGATTGCTATGGTTGATTTGTTTGCTATCATTATGACATGCACACCCCCACCCCCGTATCTCTTACACAGTATGTTAGTGGCACCTTAGAGTATTGTACGGTATGTAGTGCTAACTCTTTGGTTGCAGGTCCAGATTCAGGTATGGTTTAGTATACCTGTTATTATTCTGTTTAGATGCTTATCGCTCATACCAGGCTTTATGTCTGACCCAGAGTTTTATGTCTCCTCTTATTACTATGGGTGCTCACACGAGCATACTAGAGACAGGTTAGCTGGTGATGCACGGGTAGATGATCCGGAGACGAGCAGGAGGCTTCCACGTAATATATATAGTATTCTCCCTGTGTTGTTGAAGATCACTGCTTGGGCATTGGTGGTGCATCTTCTACTTTAGCTTTCTTTTGTTTAGAGACAGTAAATTTGAAAAGTTGTAATAAGCTGTATTTGGATTTCCGCTGCTCTGATGTTGATGTTGATTTTAGTTATCAGCTTATGCACCGTCTCACCTGTTTTATGTCAAGTATATTATTATTATATTTTACTTCATGCGCTGTGAGGCATTCTACAGGTTCTTGATTAGTTAATTCTCTTCTTTCCTTTCTTCTGACGACCGTCCCGTGCTAGTCGGGCATGTGTACAGCGCACTTTCGAAGGAAATGCAAGCTGGTGCGGGGCGGGCCGTCACACTTGGTATCAGAGCTCTAGGTTGCGTAGTTAACCTAGGGAAGTTATCAGGGAGAGATAGTATACGTATACGAGAGAGCGTATTTGTGATTACTTTGGTTTTTAAAAGCTATATATATATATATATATATACACTATTACTAGTATAAGGATGAAGTCGTACTGCACTAGCACCACTATGGAGTCGTTAATCGTTTCCCTTTACAGATTGACGATGAGCCGATATGTTTGAGGTACCGGTAGAGGGGCCAATAATGGGAATGCTGCTGACATGAGGACGATGTTTACTGACCTCATGAGAGAGATGCTTAGAGATGTGCAGAGGGCAGCTCCCAATGGTGGAAATGGTGGTGGTCCAATAGTGTAGGCGCCGAGAGTCGACTTCCCCAAGCTGAATAAGGATTATACTAGCCTTGGTGGAAATCCGTTCCATGGATCGGAGTCGGCTACGGATGTCCAGGATTGGTTGGATAGTTGCGAACGTATCTTCGAGGATTTGGGTATCGAGGATGCGATGAAGAGAAAGCTAGCGTCCCGTCAGCTGCAAGGGCGGGCAATGAATTGGTGGAATGCTATAAAGGCAGCTACTCCCGAAGACCAGATTACCTGGGAGGAGTTTAAAGCTCGCTTTGGCGAGAAGTTCATTCCAGCTGCTCAGAAGTCAGTGCTGTTTAAGAAATTCTTCGAGCTCAAACAGAATGGCAGAGCTGTCTCGGAGTACATTGCTGAATTCGACACTTTGTCGAAATATGGGTTATCTCTTATTGATACTGCTGAGAAGAAGAATGAGAAATTCATAACTGGTTTAGATCAGTACTTAGGGGAAAGGCTTATTAACCACATCGATGAGACGTTTGAGTCGATTGTGGGGAAAGCATTAAGATCAGAAAGTCTCTACCCTAAGCCGAAGACTGAGGTTGCATCCGCAGATGAGCCAAAGCCATAAGCAAGTGGTGGAGGCAAGGGCGGTTCCCAGAATAAGAGAAAGCAGAATCAGACTAAGGATGGCCAGAAGAAAAAGAATAAGCAAGATGTGGAGTGTTTCAGCTGTGGTAAGAAGGGCCATTATGCTAGTAATTGTCGGGCCAAGCCAGCGGACAGGAAGTGCTTCAACTGTGGCCAAATGGGACATCACAAGGGCAAGTGTCCACAACCCCCTAAAGAAAAGCAAATAGTGAAAGCCTACGCCCTTAATGCTATTCCTTCTTCGTCGAATGCCCCAATAGCGGCGGAGAAGGGAAAGAATGTCGTCATTCAAGGTATGCTTTCTGTTTACGATGTTTCTGTTAGAGTTTTGTTTGATACCGGAGCTTCCAGTTCTTTCATATCTAGTGACCTGGTAGATAGGTTAGGATTGGAGCCCGAGATTGTCGATAGACCTTTAGTAGTGACGAACCCGATTGGTGGTTCTACTAGCCTTAGCATGATTTGTCGTAATGTGGTCCTATCGAGTCATGGATGCATGTTTGTTTGTGATTGCTTTGTTTTGGGCTTTACTGGGTTTGGCATTATTTTGGGAGTAGATTGGCTCCGAAGATACGGGGTAATGGTAGACTGTGAGGGCTTTTTGGTGACAGCTAGAGCGGACGATGGGCGGAGGATAGTGTTTGGTGGTCTACCCAGTGAGGGGGTATTGGCTAGTTTTCTAAACTCCCTCAATATTCCGCATAGTGAGTTGTCAGGATTGCCCGTGGTTGGCTAGTATCCGGATGTTTTCGAAGAAGTGACCGGGCTTCCACCACACCGAGAGATTGAGTTTCGTATTGATTTGGTAAAAGATGCCAGACCTATAGTGATGCCACTTCGTCGTATGGCACCAAGGGAGCAGCGAGAGCTCGTGGTGCAAGTCAGCGATCTTTTGAAGAAGGGATTTATTAGAAGGAGTGTTTCTGAATGGGGAGCACCAGTTGTGTTTGCTACCAAGGCGGATGGTTCCCTTTGTTTGTGTGTAGACTACCGCGAGTTGAATAAAGAGACGAGGAAGAACAAGTATCCTCTACCGCGGATAGATGATTTGTTCGATCAGTCGAGTGGCGCGAGAGTATTTTCTCAGTTGGATCTCGCGACAGGTTTTCATTAGCTTAGAGTGGAAGCTGAGAGTATAGCTAAAACGGCATTTCGGACGCCGTCTGGGTTTTATGAGTGGTTGGTCATGCCATTCGGGCTGACCAATGCCCCAGCATATTTCGTGGATCTTATGAATAGAGTATTCAGAGATCAGTTGAATAGGTTTGTCCTTGTGTCCGTTGATGATATTTTGGTCTATTCGAGGGCAGATGAAGAACACAAGGAACATTTAAGAATAGTGATGGAGGTGTTGAGAAAACACCAACTGAAAGCAAAGTTTTCTAAGTGTCACTTCTGGAAGAGGGAAGTGAGGTTCTTGGGCCATGTTTTATCAGAGAATGGTATTGCCGTGGACCCGGCGAAGGTGGCTACGGTACAGGATTGGCCTACGCCCAAGAATGCAACAGATGTAAGAAGTTTCTTGGGATTAGCTGGATATTATCGTAAGTTTATCCAAGGTTTCTCCAAGATAGCAGCACCATTGACCCAGTTGACCAAGAAGAATCAAGCTTTTGTCTTGGATGAAAGGTGCGAGAATGCATTCAAGAGTCTAAAGGACAAGTTGACGAGCGCACCAGTGTTAGTCATTCCTAAGGGGGATGAAGAGATGACGGTATACACGGATGCCTGTGGTACCGGACTGGGTGCTGTATTGATGCAAGGCGGTAGGGTTGTAGCTTATGCAAGTCGGCAATTGAAACCGCATGAGAAGAAGTACCCTACCCATGATTTGGAATTGGCAGCGATCGTGTTCGAGTTAAAGATGTGGAGACACTATCTCTTGGGAGATAGATTTGAGCTATTTACAGATCATAAGTCGTTGAAGTATCTTTTCTCTCAGAAAGATCTAAATCTCCGGCAACAAAGGTGGTTAGAGTTCTTGGCTTCCTATGATTTTGACATCGCATATACACCGGGAAAGGGTAATGCGGTGGCTGATGCATTGAGTAGAAGACATGCCAGTTTAGGGGCTATGTTCCTTGAATGGAAGCAACTGGAGTATATCGCGGGGTTTGATTTCAGACCAAAGTGTGAATTGGATCTAGAAATGTTAGCAAGTTTGACGATCAGACCCACTTTAATCGAGCGGATCGGCTCTAGTCAGAGGGACGTTCCTAACCTATTGGAAATCATCTCCAAGTTAAAGATGGGTATCGATGAAGAGATGAACAAGTATGGGCTTGATCGAGATGGATGGCTTAGAAAGAATGGAAAGCTTGTTGTACCCAATGTCAATGGATTGAGAGATGAAGTGCTTAGAGAGTGTCATCACTCAAAGCTGACTATACACCCCGGTGGTAACAAGATGTATCAAGATATGAAGCAGACCTACTACTGGGAAGGGACGAAAAGAGACGTTGGGAAGTTTATATCCAAATGCATGAATTGCCAGCTAGTTAAAGCCGAGCAAAAGAAGCCTAGTGGTTTGTTGCAACCATTAGAAATTCCCGAATGGAAATGGGAGCAAGTCTCAATGGATTTCATTGATGGGTTACCAAGGACTAGATCGGGACACGATAGCATTTGGGTAGTTGTGGATCGACTGACTAAAAGTGCAAGATTTATACCAGTCAAATCAACCAGAACGGCAGCTAAGTTAGCAGAATTGTATATGAAGTGGGTAGTGAGATTTCATGGAGTACCTAAAAGCATTATGAGTGACCGAGACCTGCTGTTCACTAGTGGGTTTTGGAAGAGCTTACAAGAGGCTCTAGGGTCAGAGTTACATCTCAGTACCGCCTATCATCCTCAGACCGACGGTCAGACGGAGAGGGTGAACCGTATTTTGGAAGATCTCTTGAGAGCATGTATATTGGATTTTGGTTGATCATGGGATGACCATTTGCATCTAGTAGAGTTTGCATATAATAATAGCTACCAATCCAGTATTGGTATGGCTCCGTTTGAAGCTTTGTACGGAAGACCATGCAACTCACCATCATGTTGGATAGAGACTGGCGAGAAGTTTATGCTTGGACCAGATGTGGTGAGGGAAACTTCAGATAAGATCAAGATCATTCAACAACGAATGAAGGCTACCCAAGATAGGCAGAAGAGTTATGCTGATAAGAGGAGAAGAGACCTAAAATTCTTCGTTGGTGACTTAGTGTTTGTCAAGATTTCTCCGTTGAAGAGCGTAATACGATTTGGCAGGAGAGGCAAGTTGGCACCAAGATTTGTTGGCCCATTCCCTGTTCTTGAACTAGTTGGGAATTTGGCATACAGAATTGACTTACCAGAGAAGATGGCAGGAGTTCACAACGTATTTCATGTTTCCCAACTAAGGAAGTTCGTTCACGACTCAAATATGACTATTTCACCTGATCAGTAGAGGACTTCGAAGTAGAACCCGAGGCGGTTGGGAACCGCAAGCCGGCCCGTATTATCGAGCACGACATGAAGCAACTTCGAAAAAAGGCGGTGAAGCTAGTCAAGGTACAGTGGAGCGAGGACGAGAATGATTGTACTTGGGAGACAGAGGAGAACATTAGGAAGACACACCCAGAACTCTTTGCCTGGTAAGATTCTGACTTCGATTTAGTTTTCCGCATGCTAGAATAGGCTTGTTTGCTTATTTTGCATGTTTGATTGTTGTATGTGGCTGTTAGGCATGCGGGATCCTTTGTATGTTTTGGGTTAAGGAATTTCGGGGATGAAATTTCTTAAGGGGGGAAGAGTGTAACGACCCGTATTCTACGCATCATAGGATCGTAGGATATTTATTTCTTTCACATACGAAGTCGTATGTCATGTGACTTTGGGAGACGACTATTGGGGTCATTTCCCATGTTCATGATTTTTCCCGATTTTTAAATGACCATTTTACCCCTAGTTGGAAATGTTTTGGCCATAACTTTTGACTGGAAAGGAATTTTGACCTGAAACCACTTCAATTGGCTCCGGATGATGGTTTCTCTTTCCGTAGAGTGGTCACATTAGCCAAAAGGACTCACCGTTTGGGAGATATGGCTGAAACAAGTTCCAGATAGTGAAAAACAGATTAATTGGGCTTAACCGGGTGATTAGCAGCTAGGCCCAAAGGGGAATTTTGGGTTTAGATGTATAGGAGGACTGATTAGGGTTAGGAAATCACTTTCATTTCAGTTTTGAGCCGCCACAAACCTTCTTGAGACCTTAGTAATGGCTTCCATCCTCTAAAACCACTACAAAACACATTTTTAGTGAATATTAAGCCTAAACTACATCAAAACAAGGCCAAATAGCAACAAAGCAAGGTTGGAGCTGCTGCTATACATAGGAATTCGACCCAAACAGAGAATATTTTAGATTTGGTGTTTTATTTTGTGGCAAAGGTGAGTGATTTGCATAGTTTTTGCACTAATTACAGTAATTAAGGGTGATTAGTGAAGATTAGCGAATTTATACACTAATAAATTCTGGAAAAATGTTTAGAAATTTGAAAAATAATATTTTATGCCTCTGTTAGAAAATTTGGACGATTTGGTTAAGTTTTACCAAGTATATGCTTAAACATGTTTAAGAGGGATTATGGGAAAATGTGAGGTTTTAGCCACTTTTGATCCATTTTGATTCATTTGAATTATTGTTTTGCTGTTTGTGGTTAGTTTGCTATGTTGTTATGACTATTTGACAAGATTTGTGATTGATTAGAATAGTTAGATTTGTCAAAAACGTCGCCGAACGGCGTAAACAAGTTGCTGGAAAAAGTTGCAGAAAGTTGTGCAGGGCTTCGGATCGGATCGGATGAGGGCTCGGATCGGATATGTGAACTGGGCAAGAAAACCCGACCCGAACTGGAGTTTGGCACATAAGAGACTTGGCAAAAAGAAAGGCCGTTTACTTAGAGTTGGAGTGGACAAGGGGATCGGATCGGAAGAATAATGGAGGCCAGATCGAATCGGGAGAATAATGGAGGCCAGATCGGATCGACTCAAGAATGGAAGGCTACGACTGGAGTAAGGCGAAGGGATCGGATCGGATCGGAGTAGATAGAAAACAAGAGAGCTGATCGGAGAAGGAGCATGAAATGGAAGGAAGACAGCAACACGACCCGACCCGGAGGAGGACACCGACCCGACCCGAAGTGAAGTACCCGACCCGAACCGATTGGAAAGATGACAAGGAAGGAGGACCGACCCGAACCGACGAGGGCAATGACTACCGAACCGAACCGAATCCTAGGGCTGCTACTGCACGACAACTCTTCTGAAGACCCACTCCAATTCGACCAAACCCGAGATGCAAAGGAAGTCCAAATGAGAAGCTAGAGCTCAAGATCCAGATGGGAATCAACGAGTTCGTTTCATGATTGGGCTTTGCTGCGGGACGCGTGTTAAGGGGTTATCGATGTCTATAGCTTTGGACCACTATGGTAGGAGGGACGAAGGCGGATTTAGGGCCACTATGGCATTGGTAGGACCAAGGGCTACGACCAATGTGATGGGTCATTGAAATGTTTGGTCATGACTCCATGTGTTTAGCTTGGTCATAGCAGGGTTTCTACAAGTCGGAATTCGTCGTTACTTCAATTTGTCGAGTGTTCCAAAGTGGTGGATATCGTATGCTTTACGCACTGAGTGAGAAATGTGAGGATAATTGCTATGGTTGATTTGTTTGCTATCATTATGACATGCACACCCCCACCCCCGTATCTCTTACACAGTATGTTAGTGGCACCTTAGAGTATTGTACGGTATGTAGTGCTAACTCTTTGGTTGCAGGTCCAGGTTCAGGTATGGTTTAGTGTACCTGTTATTATTCTGTTTAGATGCTTATCGCTCATACCAGGCTTTATGTCTGACCCAGAGTTTTATGTCTCCTCTTATTACTCTGGGTGCTCACACGAGCAGACTAGAGACAGGTTAGCTGGTGATGCACGGGTAGATGATCCGGAGACGAGCAGGAGTCTTCCACGTAATATATACAGTATTCTCCTTGTGTTGTTGAAGATCACTGCTTGGGCATTGTTGGTGCATCTTCTACTTTAGCTTTCTTTTGTTTAGAGACAGTAAATTTGAAAAGTTGTAATAAGCTGTATTTGGATTTCCGCTGCTCTGATGTTGATGTTGATTTTAGCTATCAGCTTATGCACTGTCTCACCTGTTTTATGTCAAGTATATTATTATTATTATATTTTACTCCATGCGCTGTGAGACATTCTACAGGTTCTTGATTAGCTAATTCTCTTCTTTCCTTTCTTCTGACGACCGTCCCGTGCTAGTCGGGCATGTGTACAACGCACTTTCGAAGGACTGCCTGCTCGATTTCTATCATTTACCGGTTGATGAGGCTTGACGTTATGCTTTATCATCACATCAGATTCACTTCGAATGCCACATTGTCAGATCCATCGAAAATCACTAATTGACGTCTACAGCAGTATATTACGTGTTAGCTAAAGAAGTTTCCTTCTCCGCTTCCACTCTTGGTACGATTGAAGAAATCAATGTACGTGACCTTTCTGGAAATACTCTGTCATACATTCATCCATACAAGTCATCTAGGAACAGGATGAACCGAATGCACTATTCAGTACATCCATCTTAGGCACTGTTATCTAAGACTTATACAATAGCCCTTGTACTTTACTCCGTCTTCAATTTTCTTTAGCATATATGATTCGCAACGCTTATGCCAATACAAAGTGGTTCTTTGGATGATAATCCAACCGGCCTCTCTATATTGACAACGATGGTCATATACTTCGATAATCTGTGATTTGACTATTGAATAAAAACAAGTGTTTCGATAGTCGATGATTTAACTATCGAAGGAAAGAAGTGTTCATCCAATTATCAAACAATCATTGAGCCCCTAATTAATATTCCATTAATTAAATCACTTCTCTATTTCTTTATCAATATTTGTTAACCAATTATATTTTCAATAACCATATTGGCCTTTTACGTTATTTGGAAAACATTTCCGAATATCGCCATCCTTTATTTTCTAAACTTTGAAAATATATGCTATTTATAATTGGAAAATATTCCAATTTCTTATCTCTTTCCTGATCTCGTTTGTTTCTGTACTTAGGAAATATTTATTATTCTATTTCCAAGTTTACACTTATTTGGGTTAAAACGGATGTTGTGTAAAACATCGTTACGACAACCCAAATACTATATTCAACTAACTCTTATCCAATATTGATCTTCGAGCTTGAAATCTTACTGTTTATTTGTTAATAATGAAATCAATCAAGTTGGGGTATAACTACCTCTCATACCTTGACTGAATAACATTTATAACGTCAAAACAGATAAAACTACTTACTCGAATAATCAATAACATACAACTAATTATTCACTTTTAAACATGTATACACTTTCTCTTTCTATTCTTACGAGATTTTATTCCTAGTCTTCCTTTTTGATTATACTATTCTATTTCTAAGTTCGTTTCCTTATCGACTTCTATATATATTGATATATAGATTCTAGTTTTCAAACTTCTTAAAAATATACTAACTTCTTAAATTTCAAGAAAAATTCGTCATAACCTCCTTTGTACCGGGAGCATCGGGTTATTTCAAATAGCCTCCCATGGCCCACACTAATCAAAAAGAAAAAGAAAAGCCAAGCGGCTAGCCGATACGGCACATAAAATCTCACATACGAGTTATATACGTACCTTTTTGTCGAGCATTCTATTTATATACCAGCATTATCCTTATCCCATACCTGTCTCCTGTATGTCCATACCTGTCCAACTATACCCATTCATTTTAACTCAATTCGTTAATAAATTTATTAATTAATTCTTTAGTCTATTTCACTTTTATACTTGAACATGACATGTTCAAATATATTTTAACTTGCTTATCAACTAATTGAATTCAAATTTCAAATTAAGTTCTATATTCGATTCTATGTCCAAATCCTATATTCAAGTTCCATTTTAATTCTATTTGAATTCCAAATATTCAAACTCCATTCAAATTCTATTTGAATTTCTATATATTCAAATTCTATTTAAATTCTATATTTAAATTCCAAATATTCAAACTCTATTTAAATTCTATTAGAATTTCTATATATTCAAATTCTCTATTAACTCTATTTGAATTCTATATTTAAATTCCCGTTTTAAATTCTATTGTATAAATTCCATTTCACTTTCGATATTTAAATTCTATATTTGAATCCCTTTATATTTTCTATATTCAAATTCTATATTAGAATTCCATTTGAATTTCTATATTCAAACTCCATTTCCATTCAAATTGAATTTCCTATATTCAAATTCTATATTTGAATTCCATTTGAATTTCTATATTCAAACTCCATTTCCATTCAAATTGAATTTCCTATATTCAAATTCTTTAAACAAGTCTCGATTTCAATTCCTTTTGAAATCGATATTTCTACTTTTGGAAAATAAATTTCCCTTTTCAATTTCACACTTGTATTTTTATTTATAAATTATCCAATGGTAATTCTTTTCACTTCATTTATAAACTTCGTTTATAAAAGAACTATTTATAAACTTCGTTTATAAAGGAACTACTTGTTTTATATCTTTAAAACAAGTTTATATTTCAAATCTATTTAAAAATTCAAATTCTATTTTAGAAAAATTGAATTTCCCTTTTAAATCTCAATTATCCCTTTCAGGATATTTTTTTTTATAAATTATCACTTAGACCAATGATATTTATACACCAAACAACCAATTATTTATTTCAGGTTTTATAACACATCAAATATGACAGTATATATGCAAACAAATAAACAAACAGAATATATATATTTTTGAGGAATCCAGTCAAATTCCTCCAACCTCTATTCCTGCATCCACAGACGTTAATCAACATAGTAATACCCATCCTGCTTCAAGGCAGGATATCCGGTATGAAGGTCATCCACTAATATATATTTGTGGGGCGCATAGGGAAATCATCCGCTATGAAACTGTGGGCATCCGCTAATGAGACTGCGGGAATCCAAACAATCATCAACCCAATATATATATATAATTGTCAACCCTAAATAACTAATATATATAAATCAACCAAACAGCATTCAAACAAGCAACAACAATTATTTTTAACTAATAAAAATAATTCTAAATAACAGGTGAGTGGGATTTACTCACCGTGAATTTCCTTTTGCCGAATATCCAAATTTAACGGCTACGAGTTGTCTCGATCGAGTCCATTCAACACCTTAGTGCCTCGACAGACCATGAAACCACATCAATAGAAATCGATATACATTTACTGAAATCTATTCCCAAAATCCGATCTTTACTACTTCGGCATTTCACTAACATCTCGCATTCAACACTAGCATTTCTTTTTTTTTCCTCAACATTGAACTGCTGCTTGCTACACCATTTTAAACCTCACTTCCCAAAACAATACAGGGACCAAACTACTCACGTTTACATTACCAAACTCCATACCACTCCGCTGTACAACCACTAGTTCATCACACAACATTCGAACTCCGATCTTCCCTTCCCATAAATAACCACGCACTCCAGTTAAATTTGCGATACCTGTTTCCATCCCTTTGCAAAAATCGTGACCTGGGACCTTTGACAACACCACGATGAAGCGGCACTTAACCCTAAGATCGCTCCTTTGATATCGAATTTAGTAGAAAGTGTCGCGCCTTCCTCCTGAATACCATCCGCTGATTGACTTCCACCATCTTCCGTCATCGCTCTGAAACTCAGACTGCGCCCTTATCTGTCATTCCATTTCTCACTCGTGCCTCACCTAGATGGTCAAGTTCGAATTCGAACTTCCCCAACTACTGTGCACCAACGTCAAGGCCTGTAGCAAGCACCGCACCTTTTAATGAACTTCAAGAAACCAGATTTGGGATTTCAGAATTCGCGATCCACTGAAACTTGATGTCGAGCTTCCACTGATCTCGATTTGTTTTGGGCAACGAAAATGAGTAAGGTGAAGAGGATGGGAACGTATTATATAAAAGTTTTGTTTTGAGTTTGTGGAAATGAAGAAGGCACCGTTTGTTTTGGATTTGTGGTTAAAAAAGGGGGCACCGTTTGTTTTGAGTTTGTGGTCAAAGAGCACCGTGTTTTTGTTCTGGCCCACACACCAAAGGATTTAATTTAAATTTGTTTTTGTTAAAAAAATCGGTATCCTAAATTTAAATTATTTCGTGATACCTAACTCCTTTATAAACCCAACAACAGTCATTTCTGAGCTTAAACCACCACTCTGAACACACTGGGATAGGTTACGAAGTCCAATTAGATCATCTGGAGAAGATATTTATTTAAATTGATATAAATTAAATTTCAAACCAATTAATTTCTTCGATAATAATTAAATATTATTATTCTAACTCAACTGAATGTTATACTGATCATCTGAACTGATTCGGTTTAGCTGTATATTTTTTAATTAAATTGTTACTGCATTACGATAATTTAATTTATTCGACATTAAATCGAAATCGATTATTAAATTGATAACTTAATATAAAATTCCATTTATATTATCCACCCAGTATTTAAATCCGTATTAAATATTTTAAAATTAACCCATAAGAATCCGGGTCATTACCCTCTATATATAGATATTGCTAGGGTTTGTTTTCACGGTGGCTATGGCCCCAGCTCGGCCCCTCCCTTAACTAGTAATGACTACAAAAGCTAAACGACTACCCCTAAAAAAAACCTAAACATCCATTTGGCGTCTTCCCTCAACCACCGTACCCCGATGGTGAAAGGTGAATGGTATATTTGTTTTAACTCTTGTCTTTTCGCATCCCACTGGCTGTTGATAACGGGTATCCGATGATCTACAATCCTTGTTGGTCGTGACCCTTAGCCTCCCCGTTGGGCGACCGCTAAATCACCCTGGTATCAACGCGACATAGCATTCTGACTACATAGCTACTTTTTCAGTCACGGCCTAGCCAGCTAGTAGTAACGCGCAGACTCAACCCTTGCGAGCATAGCCTAAACATCTTCCACCGCACAGAGGACTACTAGGAGCACCTTACGTATCTCAGGAAGCTGCGTGCTCCCCATTCCAGTCCTTCGGAGCCGACAAAATAATCAGATAAATGTGTGCTCCCCTCGTGCCTTTTAACACCACGACGATCTACCTCGTTGGGTTGTTCACCCTCAAACGTGCGGACTGGTCCAAGCACCTCACATTAATATGTTGTTAGACCCTATGTCTAGACATTCTTTTACGCGCCTACCTTACCTCACCAGGTTTCCATTTAACTTGGTTATTCTCAGTCATTTTGAATTCTTAATAAAGTTACCAAGTTCC
Organism: Allium sativum; assembly: GCA_030737875.1. NCBI lineage: Eukaryota > Viridiplantae > Streptophyta > Magnoliopsida > Asparagales > Amaryllidaceae > Allium > Allium sativum. Next base: position 749,113,544 of record CM060921.1, read on the forward strand.
TCTTGCTTATTAATTTCAGCAACATAACATAAACCATTTAAGTTTATTAATAAGCCCACAACAAGTTATTCTCTAGATTGTGGTCCAAGGTCTATCAATCCACAATCCTTTATATTCTTGTTTGATTTTATCATTACAATAGCATGTTCTACTTAATATGTAATTAAGTATATCAAAATTTGTAACGACCCGGATTTTATCGACTTTAGTTATCGCCATAAACTCAATGATGACTAACCAAACATCGAAAAATACCAGAAAGTTAATGAAAGAAATTGGAGGGTGAGGAAAGATAAGATAGAAACTTAGAATAGAAGAAGAAGAAGAACATAAAACATCAGAGTAAACATGAATCTCACAGCGGAATGAATAAAATAGAACATAACTTGAAATAAAAGATTTACTTGCATATACAAATCATTTTTCAAGTACAACACTTACAACACAACGGAATAATAATAGCGATATAATCCTGAAGCTCCTGCTCCAGTTCTTCAAGTATCTGTAAATCCCAACTACTTGACTGCCCTTACAAAATTAAGCACCCAATAGTTTAGGGAAAACAAAACAAAATAAACTCCGGGTCAGTCATGGGACTGGTATGAGTAAAACATTTTAAAACAGTTCGAACAAGTAAATGGTATCTCATAAGACCATGCCATACAACGGAATGGGTTTTTCCCTTATGAGAATCCAAATTATCTTTATATCAAAAACCTTTTGATATTATAATAATGTCTATCAACCACAATATAATAATCATCTAGCAGAAACGCTTTCATCTCACGTTCTACATGTATAGTATACAATCAAAACCGCAAGCACGTATTGAGTAATGGATTTCCAACTATGACAAGGTATGGAACCACCTTTCGCTAGTGTACCTCTAGAGAGGAATACACTGGGTTCAACAAGAACATCTTGCAACCCGGCCACACATGACCGACCACTCATTTCGCTTGAGTGTATCGAATGTATATCACCAACGGTTGGGAACAGCAACCGTTTCCCGAACGGGACAGCATCAACAATAGATTTTTTTTGAAGTAAATGAAACTCTAGATCATGTGATTATACACCCTAATAGGTGCGAAATACATAGCCATGCTACCTGCCCGACTTATATCATTTACCGGATTGATGAGGCTTGAGTTTACGCCTTATCATCCCATCAGATTCACTTCGAATGCCACATTGTCAGATCCATCGAAAATCACTAATTGACGTCTACAATAGTACATTACGTGTTAGTTAAAGAAGTTTCCTTCTCCACTTCCACTCTTTGTACGGTTGAAGAAATCAATGTACGTGACCTTTCTAGAAATACTCTGTCAGACATTCATCCATACAAGTCATCCAGGAACAGGATAAACCGAAGGCACTATTCAGTACATCCATCTTAGGCACTGTTATCTAAGACTTATACAATAGCCCTTGCACTTTACTCCGTCTTCAATTATCTTTGGCATATATGATTCGCAACGCTTATGCCAATACAGAGTGGTTCTTTGGATAATAATCCAACCGGTCTCTCCATATTAACAACGTTAAAATGGTCAAAAACTTCGATAGTTGGTGAGTTAACTATCAAAGAAAAATACGTGTGCAAACAACGATATTATTTCCACATGGAAATTCTATCAAGTCAACCATCAATAATATATATCTATATATATATATATATATATATTCATATATTCCTTATTTTCTATGTTTAGAAAATATACGTTAACGTTGGAAAATATTTCCATAACTTATTTGAGTATCACTATTCTTCTACAACTATCAGTCGCTGATTGTAAACTAGTATAAGAACAATTCCCTGAGTACCAATCCCGAAGGTCGAAACCAACATCAGATAGACACTTAGGAAACCATTCAACGCAACAAGTCTCCAGGCAATTTCTAATTTAGTTTAACTCCATTTCTTAACTCCTAATACATGAACACTTCCTTTTCTAATTCATATTTCAAATTGCAATTTTTGATTGAAAACATTTCCAAATCTTCTTTACTTGAATTTAAACAGATGTTTAAATCAACATCGCGATGACAACTCAAACAACTATACTTATTTACTAAAATCATATAACCACTTTCACTCTCAAACCTTAACCATTTCTAAATTAAAATGAAGCCAATCAAGTTGGGGTATAACTACCTATCAGACTTTAACTGAACAACATTTCAAATCTCGAAATAAGGTAAGTTCATCTTTTAACTCTTTAACACTTCCTTACGTAACTTCCGGATATAATTTACGAGTCCAACTACTTTATAGAATAATTTGATTATAATAGTGGTGTTATAATCTCCTACTTCTGAAATATAATAACTTTAATCTAACTCTTATTTCCTAACTCGAATAAATAACGAACAACTAATTTTCAACTCATATTTGGTTAACTCTTATTCTTTAACTCTTATTCGAATAACTCCCATCTAATAACTCTTATTCGATTAACTTTAACTCTATTAAATTCTTATTGGATTAACTTTTATTCGAATAACTTACATCCAAATAACTTATATTCGATTTGCTTACTTTCGAATACTTATGTTCGATAATCTCTTTCTTCAAATAAATCTTATTTGATTTAACTCCTGTCGAATAACTAGATTCGATCAACTCACTTCGAATATTTCTAATTCGATTATCTCCCTTGGAATATCTCTGATTCAATTATCTCACTTCGAATATCTACTATTGGATTATCTCACTTCGAATATTTACTATTCGATTATCTCACTTCAACTCTATTCGAATAAACTAAATTCGATTAACTCCATTTGAATAACTCTAGTTCGATTTAACTCTACACAATAACTTTAGTTCTATTTAACTCTATCGATTAACTCTAACTGATTAACCCTAATGGTTTTACTCTAACTAGTTAACCCTAACTGATTAACTCTTTGTCCTTATTCAGTTTCAAACATTGATGTCGAAATCGATTTTTACTTCTTTATATAAGTCCTAACTTATATATTCTATTTATCCAAATGGCAAATAATTAACTTAATTTATAAATATCATTTATAAATCAATCTGCTCCTTTTATCTGTTTTCTCCATATATAAGTCCTGACTTATATATATATATAGATATATATCTATTTACCGAAGAACAATATTATGCCTTTACCAATATTTCCTTTATAATCTATTTATTTCTAAATGCCTTTACTAATATTTCCTTTATAATCTATTTATTTCTAAATGCCTGTACCAATATTTCCTTTATAATCTATTTAGCTTTTACCAATATTTCCTTTTTAATCCTATTTGTAAATGGTTTACAAATATTTCCTTTTTAAATTCTATTTGCAAATATTCCCTTTATTAACCTTATTGGTTTATCCTAAGTATTTCCTTTATTAATATCTTATTTATTTAACTAATAAATATCTCCTTTTCTTATTCTATTTATTTAACAAATAAATAACCCTTTTAATAACTTATTCTGTTTCCTAAGTCAATATCTCTTTTATAACTTATTTACTTAACAAATATGTATCTCGTTTAACATCTCCTATTTATTTAACCAATAAATATCTCATTTATAAAATCTTATGATTTTACAAATATTCCCTTTTCTTTTATAAATATTTCATTTATAAATATTTCCCTTTCTTTATAATTTCACCTATAAAGATTTCTATTTATCAATATTTCATTTATAAATATTTCATTTACAAACATTTCATTTATAAAACCCTTTTTGACTTTTTAAATATTTTATTTTCAAATACCATTTGAAAATTCTCCTTTTTCACATTCCGGTATGTTATGGTGTTTAACATATCAAGTCATGATGTCAAATATTGTCCATACACATATAATCAACAATAGATTATAAACCACGTCATATATCACAATATATGAAAATAATAAAATAGTTGTTGAGGAATCCAGTCGGATTCCCCCAATCTGTTTCCCTACATCTACAGATATTACACAATGAAATCAATATCACTTTCAGTTCCATATGATATATTCTGATAAACAGAATCAATATAGAAATTCAACTAACTGACTAGTAGTTCAATCAAACAGTCAACACACAGTCAATCAGCCAATATTTAACAGTTCAAAAAATACAACATGAAAATATAAACTGTTCAGAGTTAGTGAGATTTACTCACGTTGGCAGTTCATCGTTAAAGAACGATAAACTATTATTTGATTTGAATCAAACAATTTATTTTGCCGTAAATTCATACGAGCCCCAATCCACATCCAGTCAGCTTATTGTGAAGCTCTCGTCCATACGGTGCCAACGCAACTTACGGTTCATGATTCTGATTTCATATGATCAAGTTATTGAATTAACAAGTTAATACACAAAATTTAAAATAAAACTTGAAATTTTATTTTTCAAACGGGCCTTTTCTTTTCAAATCGGCCCAATGCCACACAATAAAGCCAGACCCACTTAGACCTTCTTCCCTTCCAGCAAATCCCGTGGCCACACCCAAACACAAATGGCCATTACCATTTTCCATCCTCCTACCGTTCGCTCCTCACTCCCTTATTCGGAATTCTGGAATCACTAAACTGCTTCTCGTCATCTACTCCTTCTATCCATCACCAGCGCATTCACCTCCTCCCCCTTAAGTGCATCGCGACCCTCAGGCATAACTCCACTCGCCAGTACACGAGCGATACTTATTTGCACAGGATTCACCACAAATCTCCACTCAAGTGTAATAGCACACGCTATATCCAAATCCGAGGTCAAAAATTCAAAATGATGATCCCAAACCCAGATATCCGCAACCCTAGACGCTACTGTTATTTTCGCAACTCAGAAAAATCGACGCCGAACTCAATAGTAACCACACAGGATTGAAAAGCAAGCTGATGTGAACTCAAATATATATATATATATATATGAGAGGATTTATAGCATTCGATTTGAATTTATAGAATTATCTGAAAACTCTTTCCTCAAGTTTTGAGAAGAGAAGCCGACGGCTTGAACTTCGTTGACCAAAGAGGAAATAATTTTAGGTTAAGAGATTTAAGGGGTGTTTATAGTGTTACAAAATATCTAGATATTTTGAAATTTACATTAATATAAATTTCCGATGAATGTTTTCAATCCTAACGATCACACATGATACCCAAAAATCATGGAAATTGACAAGCAGCCACTGCTTGACATTACGGTCCCAACGAAACCGGTTTCGTCGAATTCCGACTCCGTATGCTCACACAGCGTATTTTTAAAGGTCAAATTATCGATTGCATTTCACATTAAAAATCGGTACGGCCGCACACTGACTCTAAAAATCAGGAAAACGGAAATCTAGAAATAATTTAATATTGCGGATCCAACAAAACTAGTTTCGTCGAATTCCGACTTCATTTGCAAAAGTGGCTATTTTTATAGCTCTAAATAACCTATTTAAATATATAAATATATTTAAATATAATTAAATTAAATATTTATAATTTAATATTATCGTATATATTCACAGAGGAACACCATACAGATCTAGAATATTCCTATATGAATTTCTAACTTGATATTTCAAATCCCGATTAAATCGATATTCGATTTATATTGAAATTCCTTTTTAAAATATAAATAATTCCTTTATAAATTATAAAGGAATTCCACAGCGACTTTTCTAAAATTTGATTTGGACATAAATCAAAATCTACACAACAAAATCTCGATTTTTCTCTTCCACTAGAAAGATATACTCCACTAGCTCCTAACATTTCTTGTTTCACAGAAATCCGATTTAAAACGAACCTTGTACATCTAGTTGAAGTTCAAATCGCCAAATTGCGAACTGTCGCGCCATTTCAAGCTCGATTTTAAGTATAATATAATTATACGTTAAAAATGTCGTTCAAATAATATATTCGTTATTCTAATTCAATTCTAAACTGAACTAAATATCACAGATGATCCAGTTCACACCATATCGCCATTTCAGCCAATTCCGATTATTCCAGAATTAAATATATTATTTAATTATTATTTTAATTAAATATTCACCATTATTTAATTCAACGACCATTAAATCCTTTTAATCACCTTTTAAATAATTAAATAAATTAATTATTATATCACTGAAAATGTGGGTCATTACATGCTTCCCCACTTAAAATAATTTCGTCCTCGAAATTGCTAAGGTAGAAAACAAACCCTATTGACTGGTTAGAAATTATTTGTTCATTTCTTAACTCTAGTTTCACTAAACCAATTTATTTTAATTAAATTATTAATTAATTCTTATAAACAAAAAATTTCAAAAATCTTGAAAATTTTCTAATGCCTTAACTTTTTGAAAAATTTCGTCAGCACCTCCTTTGTACTGGTCAATAGGTCAAACTCCAATTCGCCTCTCTGGGCCATCTCCAACCCAAAAGAAAATCAAACAGTAAAGCGGCTTGCCAATTCGGCTCATCAAAATCTCATACCATATAAAATATAAACTTGTACCTTTTTGTCGGGCATATCAACTCTATCACTTCCATGTGCTATTAACTTAGCATATACCAAAGTTATCCCAATCAAATTCTGAAATCACTTTTATCTCCAACACAGCCATCTGCTTTTTACCAAGCCAAATTTTCATTTCAAACTCAAGTTTCGTTCTTGATCCTGAATCCTTAACTCACCAACACAATATTATTTCAAATCAATTTCTATTACCACTTAACTGGTTTTACTTTAATTCCAATTTGCTTTTACAAATTCCTATTTAATTTGTCTTAAATTAAACAAACCAAATTCTGGGAGTTCTAAACAGCTTTGTTTTTCTCAAAACAATTCAAAAACAAATTCCTTTGGTAGTAATCCATCACTCAGCAACTCAAAAATGAACACCGATGATGTCTATCTCATCATCGGGGTTATTTCCCAGCTATCGAAGTGAGTTCAATACTATATCATTTTCAAAATCATTCTTAAACACTTTTATTTTGAAATCAGTTCAAAATATCATTCACAAATGCTAGGAATACAATTCAAAATCTCCCAAAATCTTAAAATTTACATATATTTAATCCAAGTCTATTTACAAACTCTGTTCCAAATTTCCAGGGTTTCAATTTCAATTCTGATTTAATTCAATTCATTCTACTTATCTGAATTCTGATTGATTATTTACATAACCATTTCACATTTTTATAATCTTGTTCGATTATAATATCAACCAATATATCAAATATGTATCAAAATATACTTTGGGTAAAATAATTTTCATTTACCCTCTTTCAAAACATATCGTGCCGACCCATCGTATTCGAGTGTTTATAAACTCCTACCGATACAGTGGATCAAACTGACCGACCAGAACCCATAAACAACTCAACCAATAAATCTCCATAATATAAAACAAAATTTTATGTCAATAACAAATACGTTCACTCGTATATATACACTCAAACTCAATCTTGGGTATTACTAGCCCTATCTCTACCGAGTCACGCCACCGAGCCAAGGTAATTCACTTAACCTTAAGCTCTGATACCAACTGTAATGACCCGAATTTTGTCGACTTTGGTTATCGCCATAAACTCAATGATAACTAACCAAAAATCAAAAAATACCGGAAAGTTAACGAAAGAAATTAGAGGGTGAGGAAAGATAAGATAGAAACTTAGAATAGAAGAAGAAGAAGAACATACAACATCAGAGTAAACACGAATCTCACAGCGGAACGAATAAAATATAACATAACTTGAAATAAAAGATTTACTTGCATATAAAAATCATTTTTCAAGTACAGCACTTACAACACAGCGGAATAATAATAGATATATAATCCTGAAGCCTCCTGCTCTAGTTCTTCAAGTATCCGTAAATCCCGACTACTTGACTGCCCGTACAAAATTGGGCTCCCAAGATTTTAGGGAAAACAAAACAAAATAAACTCCGGGTCAATCATGGGACTAGTATGAGTAAAACAGTTTAAAACAGTTCGAACAAGTAAACAATATCTCATAACACCACGCCGTATAACGGAACGGATTTTTCCCTTACGAGAATCTAAATTATCTTTATATCAAAAACCTTTTGATATTATAATAATGTCTATCAACCACAGTATAATAATCACCTAGCAGAAATGCTTTCATCTCACGTTTACATATATAGTATACAATCAAAATTGCAAGCACATATTGGGTAATGGATTTCCACCTATGACAAGGTATGGAACCACCTTTCGCTAGTGTACCTCTAGAGAGGAATACACTGGGTTCAACTAGAACATCTTGCAACGCCGCCACACATGACCGACCACTCATTTCGCTTGAGTGTATTGAATGTATATCACCAACGGTTGGGATCAGCAACCGTTTCCCGAATGGAACAACATCAACAATATTTTTTTTTAAGTAAATGAAACTCTAGATCAGGTGATTATACACCCTAATAGGTGCGACCTACATATCCATGCTACCTGTCCAATTTCTGTCATTTACCGGATGGATGAGGCTTGAGGTTACGCCTTCTCATCACATCAGATTCACTTCGAATGCCACATTGTCAGATCCATCGAAAATCACTAATTGACGTCTAAAACAGTACATTACGTGTTAGCTAAAGTAGTTTCCTTCTTCGCTTCCACTCTTGATATGGTCGAAGAAATCAATGTACGTGATCTTTCTGGAAATACTCTGTCAGACATTCATCCATACAAGTCATCCAGGAACAAGATGAACCGAAGGCACTATTTAGTACATCCATATTAGGCACTATTATCTAAGAACTATACAATAGCCCTTGCATTTTACTCTGTCTTCAATTATTTTTGGCATATATGATTCGCAAAGCTTATGCCAATACAGAGTGGTTCTTTGGATAATAATCCAACCGGTCTCTCCATATTAACAATGTTAAAATGGTCAAAAACTTCGATAGTCGGTGAGTTAACTATCAAAGAAAAATATGTGTGCAAACAACAATATAATTTCTAGATGGAAATTCTATCAAATCAACCATCAATCATATATATCTATATATATATATATATATTCATATGTTCCTTATTTTCTGTGTTTAGAAAATATACGTTAACGCTGGAAAACATTTCCATAACTTATTTACGTATCACTATTCTTCTACAACTATCAACCTCTGATTGTAAAATAGTATAAGAACAATTCCCTAAGTACCAATCCCGAAGGTCGAAACCAACATCAGATAGACACTTAGGAAACCATTCAACTTAACAAGTCTTCAGTCAAATTCTGATTTAGATTAACTCCATTTCTTAACTCCTTATACATGAATGCTTCCTTTTCTAATTCATATTTCAAATTGCAATATTTGATTACGTTTCTGATTCTATTTGGAAAATATTTCCAAATCTTCTTTACTTGGATTTAAACAGATGTTTAAATCAACATCGCGACGACAACTCAAACCACTATTCTTATTTACTAAAATCACTTAACCACTTTCACTTTCGAACCTTAACCATTTCTAAATTAAAACGAAGCCAATCAAGTTGGGGTATAACTACCTCTCAGACCTTAACTGAACAACATTTCAAATCTCGAAATAGGGAAAGTTCATCTTTTAACTCTTTAACACTTCCTTACTTAACTTCCAGATATAATTTACGAGTCCAACTCCTTTACAGAATCATTCGATTATAACAGTGGTGTTATAATCTCCTGCTTCTGAAATATAATAACTTTAATCTAACTCTTATTTCCTAACTCGAATAAATAACGAACAACTAATTTATCAACTCCTATTTGGTTAACTATTATTTTATAACTCTTATTTGAATAACTCCAATATAATAACTCTTATTCGATTAACTTTAACTCTATTTAATTCTTACTGGATTAACTTTAATTCGAATAACTTACATCCGACTAACTTATATTCGATTTGCTTACTTTCGAATACTTATATTCGATAATCTCTTTCTTCGAATAAATCTTATTCAATTTAACTCCTGTCAAATAACTAGACTCGATCAACTCACTTCGAATATTGCTAATTCGATTATCTCACTTCAATTATCTCTGATTAGATTATCTCACTTCGAACATCTACTATTCGATTATCTCACTTCGAATATCTACTATTCGATTATCTCACTTCAACTCTATTCGAATAAACTAAATTCGATTAACTCCATTTGAATAACTCTAGTTCAATTTAACACTATTCAATAACTCTAGTTCGATTTAACTCTATCGATTAACTCTAACTGATTAACCCTAATGGTTTTACTCTAACTGGTTAACCCTAACTGATTAACTCTTTGTCCTTATTCAGTTTCAAACATTGATGTTGAAATCGATTTTTACTTCTTTATATAAGTCCTGACTTATATATTCTATTTATCCAAATGGCAAATATTTAACTTAATTTATAAATATCATTTACAAATCAATCTGCTCGTTTTATCTGTTTTCTCCGTATATAAGTCCTGACTTATATATATATATATATCTATTTATCCAAGATAAATATTTCCTTTATAATCTGTTTACTTCTAAATTCCTTTACTAATATTTCCTTTATAATCTATTTTTTTTTAAATGCCTTTACCAATATTTCCTTTTTAATCCTATTCGAAAATGGTTTACAAATACTTACTTTTCAAATTCTATTTGCAAAAATTCCCTTTATTAACCTTATTGGTTAATCCTAAGTACTTCCTTTATTAATATCTTATTTATTTAACAAATAAATATCTCCTTTTCTTATTCTATTTATTTAACAAATAAATAACCCTTTTAATAACTTATTCTGTTTCGTAAGTCAATATCTCTTTTATAACTTATTTACTTAACAAATAAGTATCTCGTTTAACATCTCCTATTTATTTAACCAATAAATATCTCATTTATAAAATCATATGATTTTATAAATATTCCCTTTTCTTTATAAATATTTCATTTATAAATGTTTCCCTTTCTATATAATTTCACCTATAAAGATTTCTATTTATCAATATTTCATTTATAAATATTTCATTTATAAACATTTCATTTATAAAACCCTTTTTGATTTTATAAATATTTTATTTTCAAATACCATTTGAAAATTCCGCTTTTTCACATTCCGGTATGTTATGGTGTTTAACATATCCAGTCATGATGTCAAATATCGTCCATACACATATAATCAACAACAAATTATAAACCACGTCATATATCACAATATATGAAAATAATAAAATAGCTGTTGAGGAATCCAGTCGGATTCCTCCAATCTGTTTCCCTGCATCCACAGATGTTACACAATAAAATCAGTATCACTTTCAGTTCCGTATGATATATTCTGATTAACAGAATCAATATAGAAATTCAACTAATTGACTAGCAGTTCAATCAAACAGTCAACACACAGTCAATCAGCCAATATTTAACAGTTCAAAAAATACAACATGAAAATATAAACTGTTCAGAGTTAGTGAGATTTACTCACGTTGGCAGTTCATCATTAAAGAATGATAAACTGTTATTTGATTTGAATCAAACAATTTATTTTGTCGTAAATTCATACGAGCCCCAATCCACATCCAGTCAGCTTCATTGTGAAGCTCTCGTCCATACGGTCCCAACGCAACTTACGGTTCGTGGTTCTGATTTCATATGATCAAGTTATTAAATTAACAAGTTAATACAAAAAATTTAAAATAAAACTTAAAATTTTATTTTTCAAACGGGCCTTATCTTTTCAAATCGGCCCAATGCCACACCATAAAGCCAGACCTGCTTGGACCTTCTTCCCTTCCAGCAAATCCCGTGGCCACGCCAAACACAAATGGCCATTACCATTTTCCATCCTTCTACCGTTCGCTCCTCACTTCCTTATTCGGAATTCTGGAATCACTAAACTGCTTCTCGTCATCTCCTCCTTCTATCCATCACCAGCGCATTCACCTCCTCCCCCTCAAGTGCATCGCGACCCTCAGGCACAGCTCCACCCGCCAGTACACGAGCGAAACTTATTTGCATAGGATTCACCACAAATCTCCACTCAAGTGTAATAGCACACGCTATATCCAAATCCGAGGTCAGAAATTAAAAATGATGATCCCAAACCCAGATTTTCGCAACCCTAGGCGTTACTTTTATTTTCGCAACTCAGAAAATCGATGCCGAACTCAATAATAACCACACAGGATTGAAAAGCAAGCTGATGTGAACTCAAATATATATATATATATATATATATATATATGAGAGGATTTATAGCATTCGATTTGAATTTATAGAATTTTCTGAAAACTCTTTCCTCATGTTTTGAGAAGAGAAGCCGATGGCTTGAACTTCATTGACCAAAGAGGAAATAATTTTAGGTTAAGAGATTTAAGGGGTATTTATATTATTACAAAATATCTAGATATTTTGAAATTTATATTAATATAAATTTCCGATGAATGTTTTCAATCCCAACGATCACATATGATACCCCAAAAATCATGGAAATTGACATGCAGCTACTGCTTCACATTACTATCCCAACGAAACTGGTTTCGTCGAATTCCGACTCCGTATGCTCACACAACGTATTTTTAAAGGTCAAATTATCGACTGTATTTCACATTAAAAATCGGTATGGCCGCACACTGACTCTAAAAATCACGAAAACTGAAAACTAGCAATAATTTAATATTGCGGATCCAACAAAATTAGTTTCATCGAATTCCGACTTCGTTAGCAAAAGTGGCTATTTTTAAAGCTCTAAATAACCTATTTAAATATATAAATATATTCAAATATAATTAAATTAAATACTTATAATTTAATATTATCGTATATATTCACAGAGGAATACCATACAGCTCTAGAATATTCCTATATGAATTTCTAACTTGATATTTCAAATCCTGATTAAATCGATATTCGATTTATATTGAAATTCTTTTTAAAAATATAAATAATTCTTTTATAAATTATAAAGGAATTCCACAGTGACTTTTCTAAAATTTGATTTGGACATAAATCAAAATCTACACGACGAAATCTCGATTTTTCTCTTCCACTAGAAAGATATACTCCACCAGCTCCTAACGTTTCTTGTTTCACAGAAATCCGATTTAAAACGAACCTTGTACATCCAGTTGAAGTTCAAATCGCCAAACCGGGAACTGCCACGCCATTTCAAGCTCGATTTTAATTATAATATAATTATACATCCAAACCGTCGTTCAAATAATATGTTCGTTATTCTAATTCAATTCTAAACTGAATTAAATATCACAGGTGATCCAGTTCACACTATATCGCAATTTCAGCCAATTCTGATTATTTCAAAATTAAATATATTATTTAATTATTATTTTAATTAAATATTCACCATTATTTAATTCAACGACCATTAAATCCTTTTAATCACCTTTTAAATAATTAAATAAATTAATTATTATATCGCTGAAAATGCGGGTCATTACACAATTCACATGTTTTCTGTTTAAAATTTTAGTCATTATTTATGATTAAATATAACTTATTTCATAAGTTTTCCTTATTCTTTCTCATTTAATCATAATTCCATTTTACACCGTTACAACAACTTATTGTTATTTACTTATTAACTTAGTTCTCTTAGCTAAGGTCCATTAATAAGTCTCTCTGCCTATTTATTATAACCTATGTTATAATTTCCTCTTGTCCCTAAGACAAATCCAAACAAGTTATTCTTATCAGTGGGTTTCAGACTTCCAAGTTTATAGATTACTTAATTAATATTTAAGTACAACTTCTTATATTTCATATATTTTTCCCCTTTTCTCAATTGGTATCCGGCTTTCCCCATTTACTAATTACTCAATTTATAATTAAGTGTCCCTTATCTCATTTCACCAGTTATCTCATTTCCTTACTAGTTTATTGTAACCTAAGTTATAATTTTCACTTGTCCCAAGGACAAGTCTACCTATTATACAACATTTTTGTCAATGTTATTTATTGATAATAGGTTTTTATCATCCTCCATTTAAACCATTTACTGTTGTAATCCATTATTCTTCATTCACTGTAATATATGTTCCTTATTTTATTAAGGAAAACACTTCATATACCTTACCAGTTTGATTAATACAAGGAATCAGTGATTCATTTTCATAAAGTATTCCTATCTAAATTCGTGGTGACAAGTAATTTCTTTCCTCTTTCTTCCTTTATTCTTTGTGGCTTACTTGCAACCACGTTCTCAAAAATAGGTCATTTAGGGAAATACATCACTTTTCCTTCACATCACACTAACTCAGTCCATTACATCCCCTCCTTTCTTATTTTCTTAGTTAGAAATTTAATTACCATCATTACCATTTATTTATATATTATATATACATATATATATGCGTTAGACCTCTCATATTTAACCTACACTTGTGGTTGCTGGATTTGTCGGGCGGGTCCAGGCAGATTTCTACCACAAGTTGACATAACCTCGTGTCTTAGCACCATTACATGTTTTAATTATGCACTTAGACTGCTCACATTAGATTTACCACTGGTGAATGCTGGATATGCCGGGTGGTTCCGGGCAGACTTCTACCACAAGTGCAATCCAACCTCGTGTCTAAGAGAGTTATAGTGTCAAATTACTGTGAATCTCGGCATGTTTATTCTTTAACAATTATTCCTATTTCATGTAAATTTTAGGTTGTCCTTTTCATATGTTTACTGTAATCCAATTTACATGTCATCAAATTGTGCCTATATTATGACGCGTGTCCTTTTTAACATGTGTTCAATTCAGTTTTGACATGTAAACATTTAATTAGGTAATAGTTTAGATCTAACATGTTAGCATGTCATTTACTCAATAATATGCCACAAGTGAATCATGAAATTATAACAACAATAGTCATTACCCATATTCTAACAAGTTTGTTTTCAACATGTAATCATTCCAACACTTTAACTGATCCAACATATGAATTATTCATATTAACATCTCAACTTGTTATAACAGTAATTCTTAATTATTCCGGCAAATTCAGTTATATAAAATGGGGTTATTATCTAAAATGTTATTGTTTAAACCTACTCACCTCATAATCTTTCCAAATCCTGGATCTGGTCCAGATCTAATCTTCCATGGTTTTCCCCTAATTGGATTCAGAACCTAACAACCATGGATTGATTATTTTAATGAAAATAGAAAGGAAAAGAAAGAGGAAGAAAATTGAAATAAATCGGATCTTAGAAAGTTACCTTAATTTTCTCATTATTCTTAACATCCTTTTATTATCGTCAATCTCTTTCCTCCAGATCTTGATTTAAAATTTTCCTAACTACTAGTTTATGTTTTCTGAAGTGATCATTAAGGGAGGAGAAAGAGTAGAGCTTCAGCTTAGCCTCAGAAATATGAGGTTTAGGGTTAGTTCTGTAGACTTATTTATAGGTTTATTAGAGAAACCAAGACCCTTAGATCTAAATCTAAAATACCAAAACCAACCACATTAGAAGAAAATTCCAGATCCACGTGGGGGTTGACTCAAGAGGGATATGATTTTTATGGTTTTGTGCTTGTAATCTAATGGCTTATGTTTCCACGTGACATATATTTTATGTTTATGAATCTATGGTATTTGAAATTGTAATGATGTATTTGGTTTGATAATAGAAGTTTAAAAAGTTTTCTCCTGCATTATATGTTTTTTCTTGTGAATTTTATCTCTGTGTTGTTACTTTATACCTATCACGCTTCATAGAACTTAATGCATCCTCACACGGGTGACGTTAAGGGACGTGGGGTATCACATTTTGTATCACAGCCTAAAGTGAAAAGATCAGAGAAAAAGTTTTTGAAAAGTGTTTTCAAAGTAAAGATTTTCAAAATCTATTTTTGAATAATATATCCCCTCAAGTCATTTGCAACATTCCTTCGATCTCTTTTTGAATCTTTGTATATTTTTTAGCATATCACGGGCTAAAGAGAATCTATACATGGAAATGTTTCTAGCATTGAAGCAGGGGAATCTATCAGTGAAAGAATACATCAATAAATTCAATCAATTGGCGAGATTTGGCTTGGACTTGATGAATACACCAGAAAAGAAGGCCCTGAGACTTGTTAAGGGTTTGAACGAGCCGCTTCATGGGTTAGCTATGACCCACATCCCCATGGGGGCTACCTTTGAGAGACTAGTTGACATGGCGCTTATGCATGAAGAGGAGAATGGCGCCAATGCTAATAAGGCAACCGAGAAGAAAGGGGATCAAAATAAACCATAACAGCAACAACAGAACAAGAAAGTTGATAAAGGCAATAATGCTAAGGGAAAGGAAAGATGCTGTAACTATGGGACACCAGGCCATCTAAGCAAAGATTGTAGGAAGAAAAAGAAGACTGGCTGCTTCCACTGTGGCGAAGCAGGACATCTGATTAAGGACTTCCCAAGGAAAGGGAAGAGGGCAGGGTCTACCTCGAGAGGACAGGTGCAGGCTCTTATGGAACCAGGGAAGGCAAGGGGACAAGTTCAGGCTCTCGTGGTCCCACCGCTGCAAGAACGAGGTAGAGCAATTTCCTTTGAAAGTTTAGTTTTTCTGTTTGATCATCATGTCCATACTTTATTCGATTCTGGCACATCATATTCGTTTATCTCTACATCATTAGTTGAAACACTACACCTAGATACTAGTTTAGTTACTAATCCCTTAGCAAACTCAAATCCTATTGGTGGTTCGGCTCATCTTTCTATGATTTGTTGGGATTTCCGAGTGTTTATCATGGGCGTTGATTTTGAATGCAACGCCTTTGTTCTTGGCTTCATGGGCTACGGCTTGATTCTAGGTATGGATTGGCTAACTAGATACGAGGCCATCCAAGACTGTGAAAGAAGGGTAGTTAGATTGTTGAATCATTGTGGAAAGACGCTTTGATATTTCTTGTGACCCTAGAGGTCCAGTAATGCTTAGCTACCTAGAATCCCATGACGCATCCAATGATGATTTACATTCTATTCGTATAGTCCATGAATATGTTGATGTCTTTGATCAGGTGAGGGGTTTACCCCCAAAGCGTGAGATAGACTTTCGAATATATCTAGTAGATAATGCAAATCCAGTTGCATTGCCAGTGCGCCACATAGCTCCGAGAGAGAGAAGAGAAATCAGTAAGCAAGTGAAAGAATTGCTTGAGAAGGGGTTCATCAGACGTAGTATATCGGAGTGGGGTGCTCTAGTAGTATTTGCCACGAAGGCAGATGGGTCCCTTAGACTTTGTGTGGACTATAGAGAATTTAATAAGCTTACTAAGAAGAATAGACACCCACTGTCAAGGATTGACGATCTCTTTGATCAATTAGTTGGCGCCTCAGTGTTTTCGCAATTGGACTTAGCCACGGGTTTTCATCAGTTGAGAGTGGCTGAGGATAGAATAGACAAGACTGCCTTTAGGACTCCAGACGGCTTCTTCGAGTGGCTTGTGATGCCCTTTGGTTTGACAAATGCCCCCGCATACTTTGTTGACTTGATGAGTAGGGTGCTTAGGGAGTACCTTAATAAATTTGTGGTAGTCTTTGTGGACGACATCTTGATCTTTTCTAAGAGCGATGAAGAGCATGCCCTACATCGTAGGGAAGTATTGGAGACCCTTTGAGCGCATAGCCTTAAAGCTAAATTTTCTAAATGTCACTTTTGGAGGTAGGAAGTGCGATTCTTAGGGCACGTGGTTTCCAAAGAAGGGATAGCCGTGGATCCTACGAAGGTAGTGGCCATCCAAGATTGGAAGGTCCCTAAAAATGCTACCGAGGCAAGTAGTTTATTAGGGTTAGCTGGTTACTATAGGAAGTTTATCAAAGACTTCACAAAAATATCAGCTACATTAACACGCTTGACAAAGAAGAACCAAGTTTTTACATGGGACGTAGATTGTGATGATGTGTTTCAACATTTAAAGAGAGCTTTGACCACAGCCCCAGTCTTAGTGTTGCCAAATGGGAGTAAGCTATTTACCGTTTATACCGATGCTTGTGGGACAGGACTAGGCGCAGTCTTAATCAAGAGGGAAGGGTAATAGCCTATGGAGGAAGGCAGTTGAGAGTGCATGAAAGAAATTACCCTACGCATGACCTAGAGGTTGCTGCTATTGTTTTCGCGCTTAAGTCTTGGCGCCATTATCTTCTTGGCGAGAAATTCGAATTGTTCACTGACCACAAATCGCTAAAATACTTGTTCTCTCAGTAGGACTTGAACTTAAAGCAGCAAAGGTGGATGGAATTCTTAGCGTCCTATGATTTCGAAATAGCATATACCCCTGGCAAGGGTAACGTGGTGGCAGATGTCTTAAGTAGGAAAAGGTTGTCCTTGAGTCCATTTTTTGTTGAGCGGCGAAGCTTAGAGTTCATCTCTACGTTTGACTTTAGACCTTCCATTGACTTTGTACCCGGTTTGCTAGCATCCTTAGAGGTCGGACCTACGCTTTTGGATGGATCGGTGAGGCACAGCGAGATAACCCACAGTTGGTTGAGTTAGTAGAGAAGCTCAAAAGGGGGGTGTCATCGAGCCATCTCTGTAGGTATACCCTAGATGATAAGGGTTGGTTACGTAGGGACGGTAGACTTTGTGTACCACAGGACGAGAATTTGTGGAAGGCCATTCTTGATGATGCACATCGTTCGAAGATCACCATCCATCCCATAGGGGACAAGATGTACATGGACATAAGACGAGTTTACTTTTGGGCCGACATGAAGAGGGATGTGGCTGAGTTTGTCGCTAGATGCTTGGTGTGCCAACAAGTAAAAGCAGAGAAAAAGAAGCCCGGTGGATTGCTTCACCCATTGGTGATCCCACAATGGAAGTGGGAAAGTGTCTCGATGGACTTTATTGATGGGTTACCAAGATCGAGGAAGGGTAATACGGGTATTTGGGTCGTGGTAGACAGACTTACTAAGAGCGCCCATTTCATTCCCGTGAAGAGTAAGAGGATTGCTTCTTGGTTAGCCTCTGTATACGTTCGAGAGATAGTTCGTTTGCACGGTGTTCCTTCTAGCATAGTGAGCGACCGCGATCCTATCTTTACTAGTGAGTTTTGGTAGAGCTTGCAAGAGGCGGTAGGGACTCAGTTATGTTTGAGCACCGCATATCATCCTGAGATGGACGGCCAGACCAAGAGGGTGAATCGTATTCTAGAGGACCTATTGAGGTTGTGTGTCTTAGACTTCGGAGGTACATGGGAGGACATCTTCCGTTGGTGGAGTTCGCGTATAATAACAGCTTTTAGTCTAGCATTGGCATGGCACCGTTCGAGGCTCTTTACGGACGGCTGTGTCATTCGCCTACATGTTGGTGGGAATCTACAAATAAGTTCATGCTTGTCCCGATAAGATTAGAGAGACTTCGGAAATGATCTATTTGATTCGAAGAAGGATGAAGACGGCGCAAAATAGGCAGAAATCTTATGCGGACAAGAGGAGGACAGATCTTGAGTTTGATATTGGGGACATGGTCTTTGTCAAGGTGTCTCCATTTCGGAATGTCGTTCTCTTTGGGTCCGTTGGGAAGTTAGCACCAAGGTTTGTAGAGCCGTTTCCTATTAAGGATGGAACTGGACAGATGGCATATAGAGTGGAGTTGCCCGAGAGACTCAGTGGTGTACACGACGTATTCCATGTATCACATTTAAGGAAATGCTTGCACGAGACCGTGGAAGTGGTAGAGCCGAGCTTGCTTAGAGAAGTGGAGATAGAACATGATGCGACGATTTGACGAGCTCCTACATGCATTCTTGGGTCGAAGATTAAGAAGTTGAGGAATCGGGAGGTCAAGCTAGTCAAAGTGCAATGGGGAGATGATGAGAGTGTAACACCCCATAATTTTAATGTTAATATTCACAAATTAAAGAATAACTAATCTTAGACGTGGGAATTAAGGGAAACAGGTTGCGCCATCATGTTCGTCTCATAATTCTGGTTGAGATAGAGTCCGAGTTTGCGTGAATTGAACTTCATATGAAGAAGTTATGGCCATCGGAAGTTTCGGAAAATTCAAAACAAATATCGAAAAATTCAAATTTAATAGTCAGATGGGCTAGGCGGAAAATTTCCCTCCAGGGCCAGGTATTAATTCTGGGTTGATCGGACGGCCTAAACTAATCCTAAACTCTATAAAAAGACATGTAGACTCAAACCCTAAAATCAAAATAAAATTAGACTCATGGCCTCCATGCCGTCACCTAGCAACTCAGAATAGCCGCCACCAATTAGAGAGGAAGAAAGCAAATTAAAGACAACAATTCAATTCAAATCAAGCCTAAGACTACAACAACGAAATTGCCTACATCAAGGGAACACTAATCAATTACAGAATTCAGAACCCAGAACACAAGACCCTCGGTGAGTTCTAGTCACTTTTAGGTTTAAATAAATAAAAGTGAATCGTGGTAGACTATGATTTGGGTATATGTTGTTTGTAGTTATGCAAGTTTATTGCAGTTGTGGATCATGAAATTATGCAAGTTTATTGTTATTGTTGATCATGAAATTATGTAAGTTATTGTGTGATGAATTCATGAATCTATGCAGGTCGTTATCATGAATCTATGCAAGTTGTTATTATGAATCTATGGAAGTCGTTATTATGAATCTATGCAAGTTGTTATCATGAACCTATGCAAATTGTTATGAGATCATGCAAGTCACCTATACAAGTTATTATTCATGAACCTATGCAAGTTATTATTCATGAAACTATGCAAGTTGTTATGTTATGCAAGTTGTTAAACATGTTGTAAAACATGAATCTATGTGAGTTGTTAATTATGTTGTTAATTCATGAACCTATGCAAGTCACCTATGCAAGTTGTTATGTTATGAATCATGAACCTATGTTAGTGTTACTTATGTTGTTAATTCATGAACCTATGCAAGTTGTTATGTTGCAAAATCATGAGTCTATGCAAGTTGTTAATTATGTAGTGAATCATAATTATATGCAAAGTTATCATGTCATTTTCCCTAGTTGTCATGCTTATGCCAAAATTGTACTGAAAACAATCATCTTGTCATTCCCTTTATTTTGTTGTTATGGCAAGGCTACCTTGTAGCCTCGATGACGCCAAAAACGCAAATGGTTACACTAGTTAAGAAACGGGGAAAAAGGGGAATTTGTAATAGGCATAGTGATTGTGTAAATTGGACACATGATTCTAGTAGGGAAACATATAAATAATTACCTATTATGACATGGGTAAAATTGGGTAAAAATGGTATAATTTGAATATGACCATTTATGGATATGAAATTCAAATCATTAATAAGATAGGTATTGACACCTATAAAAAGGAAAGGATTAATTAATTAACTTAATTAATCAAAAGAGGAATGTTTAAGCAATTGAAGTCTGAAGATTTAATATTGAGAATTGGCATAAATGCCTTAAATGGCATAAAATAAATTTGTGATGAAAATTGGTATGATTTTGCATACCATAAATAGATGGTCATAATTGAGTCAATTATGGCCATTATTAAATTTGTAATTAATGGACAACTTGAATAGGGAAATTAATTCAAATTGGGGAATGATTAATTAGGAGTAATTAATCGTCTAAGACACGAGGTTAGGCTTTTTTGTGGTGTAAGACTGCCCGGACCCGCCCGGCAAATCCAGCTGCCACAAATGCCATTCTAATGTGGGAGGTGTTAGGCATAAATTAAATACGTAACAGTTGTAAAGACACGAGGTTAGGCTCTTTTACGGTGTAAGACTGCCCGGACCAGCCCGGCAAATCCAGTTGCCACAAATGCGAGTCTAATGTGAGAGGTCTTTATAAGGTTACGTTCTTAATGAATTAAGAAACACTTAACCAGATAAACACGTAGTGGGGTTAAGTGGGTGCCTTGGGTGGCATGTGGAATTAAGTGGGTACCTTAGGGTGGCATGTGAAATACGATTAGGTGTCTCAATAATTAATTAATACTGATTAAATACTACTTAACCTAACTTAATACATACGGACTGTATGATGATAGACATAAGTTAGGGTTAAGTAAAACTAATTGGATTGTGGGTGGGTTAAGTACAACTGATGGGTAGGTGGGTAATATTAATATATAGGCCCACAAACTTAACCATTAAATAAATAGGATTAAATCAGTGGGAGGGTTAAGTACAACTGAAGAGTAGGTGGGTAATATTAATACATATAGGCCCACAAACTTAACCGGATAAAAAAGGGTTATGTAATTAAAGACACCTAATGGTATACATAACCGGGGCAGAATAGTGAAGTTATGTATTAAAGACATCCTTAGGGGTACGCATATCTAGTGGGAATAGATAGAGTTGTGTACTAAAGACACCTATAGGTACACATAACCAATAGGTAGTATAGGGGTTATGTATTAAAGACATCTATAGCTACGCATAACTGATTGAGGACTATGTAATCAAAGACACCTTAGGGTATACATAGTCAGTAGAAAACCTAGTGGAGATACAAGACATAGGGGAGAGCTTGTATCATGTTGTGTGGGACCCATTTCAGTTAGTAACTCGGAGGGGTATCAAAGTAAAGAACTCCGTACTAGGCGGGGAAGGGGCACGCTTACTGATTGATTGTAAGAGATCCAAAATGAGACGGATGGTGTGGGCGGCGCAAACCCACCAAGGACATGTGCGTGCATGGGCCGGGCAGAGGGGGACAAAACGACCGTGACACCAGTAGGTATAATTGTGCACACCTTAGGTTGCCACTTTAGGGAAGTGATACCCCCTAGTTGTGGGACCAGCACAGGGTATCTACAGAGTAGGGAGCCGATCGATTAGGGTAGTGGTTAGGGTATCCCCGGACGTATGCCCTAAGTCTACCAATTTGTAGTAGAAGGGTAGTGGGTACGACTAGTTGAGATAGGAGCAGGCGGCACCTATGACAGCAGCTAGGAATAGACGAAACTACCACCATCGTTATCATTAGCGGAAGGGATCATCCTATCTTGATTTGACTAATAATAGTGCAGAATAGTTAGTAGTTTGTAGTGAAGCATACATCTTACCTTATTTGTCCTGTCATACCTGCCATCTATACCATGAATCCTCTTATCCACTTTGTATGCCTATCACGTTTACCTTTATTTATTTACTGGCTAAAGTTACTGGACTCACCAGACGTATGTCTGACCTAGTTTGTTTTGCCTCTTTTCTTGCGTTCCCCTCCCCCTAGTTCTCAGGGAGGAAACACCCAGGTTTAGTCAGTATTTTGATATCATCTTCTAGGAGCTACTTCGGAAGTATGGCTTGAGTCTCTGTCTCTTATATGGCTTGCTCTTTAATATGGGGAATGATGTTTTTCTTTTAAATACCTATGTAGTCTGATCATGCAAGATAGAATGGTTTTAATGTGACTCATGGTATTATGTAACAAAGTATTTTGGTGATTTAATAAAGTTGTTTTTTTCCGCTACAAAATTTGTATATCTATCTTTTGATATTCTGTGTCTGTTTACCAAAAACGCTCCACTGAAGTTAAGGCATTTCCTTTGTGAGTGACCTTAATGGAGGTGGGGTGTTACACTTGGTATCAGAGCTGAAGGTTACCAGATTAGATAAAAGTTTCGAAAATATTTTTCAAAAAGGTTTTAAAAGAAAGTATTTTCAAAAAGGAAAGCCTGTTTTGAAAAACATTCCCCGAAAAGCCATATGTAGTATCCTTCGGTACTTTGTCTAAAATCTCTTCCTTTGATCGGATAGGAGAATGCTCTCGCGGCTGATGGATAGGATAGGGATAGGAAAATTTATGTAGAAGGTCTAATTTCCTTATCTGGTTAATGAAGTTAAGACTCTTTTGGATTTTGGCATTGAGACTCTGCACTTTAATACTAGTCTTGTTTCTGATCCCGTAGTTGTTTCAAACCCCTTTGGTGGTTCGGCTCATTTATTGGTGATTTGTAAGGGTTTGAAATTATCTGTGTTAGGCGTCAAAAATTTGAATGTGACATTTCTGTGCTCAAGTTTATGGGCTATGGGTTGGTTCTAAATGGACCATCTTTCTATGTAGAGGGCCGTTCTAGATTTTGAGAGGAGGGTCGTTAAGTTTCTAACTTGTAATGGGAAGACCCCCAAAGTTTCTTGTGACCCTCATGGGTCTGTTATGCTTAGCTTTCTGAGAATCACTCTGTAATCTGATCTGTACCAGTAGTCTGTAAGTATCTGAAAATTTCTGAGGGATATGTGTTTCTACTCAAAGCATGAAGTAGATCTCCAGTTTTGACATTGTTTATTAGGGGTAATTCTTTGGGTGTCAGTCTGATGTTGATTTCGGTCTTCGGGGTTGAGACTTAGGGAATTATTCTCTTAACCGATGTCAAATAGGAATAGAGCTTTTGTTTTAGTTATATCATTTGTTTATATCCCATCGACCGGATCTTCGATCTTTAGATAGGAAATCCATGGATGTAAACATATGCTTGGGACATGTTATGTATGATGGTTGCAAGTGGATGCAAGTGTTTGCTAGTGGATGCATTTACACACACATTAGGCACTAGATCGGCTCAAATCATTTTCATATTGCATATAAAAATGTGTCTGCATATTTAGGTTAGTGGATGAAAAATGGTTGTGTTATCATATGGATGCTGCATTTTGATGAATGGTTGAACACACATGTAGAAATAATATGTATCGATAGGATTCTTTCGCATACATGTTGGACTCATGGCACTGACATAATTCACATTAAGGAGGTCAACTGAATCAGTGGACTGCCTGATTTTGCATTAGATAAGGAACATATACACACACTTTTTGCACATATTCATACAACATTAGAAATCTTTTAAGGACAATGGATGACTGTGTTTGATGGTTAAGTATATGGATGATTGTATGGTAGGATGCACATTCTTCTTGACTTGAAGATTTCGAGACGAAATCCTTTAATGAGGGGAGAATGTAACACCCCATAATTTTAATGTTAAAATTCACAAATTAAACAATAACTAATCTAAGGCGTGGGAATTAAGGGAAACAGGTTGCGCCATCGTGTTCGTCTCGGAATTCTAGTTAAGATAGATTCCGAGTTTGCGTGAATTGGACTTTGTATGAAGAAGTTATGGCCATCGGAAGTTTCAGAAAATACAAAATAGATTTCGAAAAATTCAAATTTAAGAGTCAAAAGGGCTAGGCAGGAAATTTCCCGCCAGTTCTAGCTCGACCATAGGGTCGACCTGGGGGTCGACTTTCCCTGACCAAGTCGACCTGGGGGTCGACCTGCCCCCCCGGGAAGATTTGAGTGATGACCTGTTTATGACTGTATGCTGAATCATTAGGGTTTCTGATCTGCTCTGATTGGCTGGGATTAATTCTGGGTTGATCGGACGGCCTAAACTAATCCTAAACTTTATAAAAAGACATGTAGACTCAAACCCTAAAATCAAAATAAAATTAGACTCATGGCCTCCATGCCGTCACCCAGCAACTCAGAATAGCCGCCACCAATTAGAGAGGAAGAAAGAAAATTAAAGACAACAATTCAATTCAAATTAAGCCTAAAACTACAACAAAAAAATTTCCTACATCAAGGGAACGCTTATCAATTACAGTTCAGAACCTAGAACTCAAGACCCTCTTTTTCGGTGAGTTCTATTCACTTTTAGGTTTAAATAAAAAAAAGTGAATCGTGGTAGGCTATGATTTGGGTATATGTTGTCTGTAGTTATGCAAGTTTATTGTTGTTGTGGATCATGAAATTACGCAAGTTTATTGTTATTGTTGATCATGAAATTATGTAAGTTATTGTGTGATGAATTCATGAATCTATTC
Source organism: Allium sativum (assembly GCA_030737875.1). NCBI lineage: Eukaryota > Viridiplantae > Streptophyta > Magnoliopsida > Asparagales > Amaryllidaceae > Allium > Allium sativum. The sequence goes on from CM060921.1 coordinate 749,139,259, forward strand.
AAGTCGTTATCATGAATCTACGCAAGTTATTATGAATCTATGCAAGTCGTTATTATGAATCTATGCAAGTTGTTATCATGAACCTATGCAAATTTTTATGAGATCATGCAAGTCACCTATACAAGTTATTATTCATGAACCTATCCAAGTTATTATTCATGAAACTATGCAAGTTGTTATGTTATGCAAGTTGTTAAACATGTTGTAAAACATGAATCTATGTGAGTTGTCAATTATGTTGTTAATTCGTGAACCTATGCAAGTTGTTATGTTGTGAATAATGAACCTAAGTTAGTGTTACTTATGTTGTTAATTCATGAACCTATGCAAGTTGTTATGTTGCAAAATCATGAATCTATGCAAGTTGTTAATTATGTAGTGAATCATAATTATATGCAAAGTTATCATGGCATTTTCCCTAGTTTTCATGCTTATGCCAAAATTGTACTGAAAACAATCATCTTGTCATTCCCTTTATTTTTTTATTATGGCAAGGCTACCTTGTAGCCTCCATGATGCCAAAAACGCAAACGGTTACGCTAGTTAAGAAACGGGGAAAAGTGGAATTTGTAATAGGCATAATGATTATGTAAATTGGACACATGATTCTAGTAGGGAAACATGTAAATAATTACCTATTATGACATGGGTAAAATTGGGTAAAAGTGGTATAATTTGAATATGACCATTTATAGATAGGAAATTCAAATCGTTAATAAGATAGGTATTGACACCTATAAAAAGAAAAGGATTAATTAATTAACTTAATTAATCAAAAGAGGAATGTTTAAGCAATTGAAGTCTGAAGATTTAATATTGAGAATTGGCATAAATGCCTTAAATGGCATAAAATAAATTTGTGATGAAAATTGGTATGATTTTGCATACCATAAATAGATGGACATAATTGAGTCAATTATGGCCATTGTTAAATTTGGAATTAATGGATAATTTGAATAGGGTAATTAATTCAAATTGGAGAATGATTAATTAGGAGTAATTAATCGTCTAAGACACGAGGTTAGGCTCTTTTGTGGTGTAAGACTGCACGGACCCGCCCGGCAAATCCAGCTGCCACAAATGCTAGTATAATGTGGGAGGTCTTAGGCAAAAATTAAATACGTAACAGTTGTAAAGACACAAGGTTATGCTCTTTTGTGGTGTAAGACTACTCGGACCCGCCCGGCAAATCCAGCTGCCATAAATGCTAGTCTAATGTGAGAGGTCTTTATAAGGTTACGGTCTTAATGAATTAAGAAACACTTAACCAGATAAACATGTAGTGGGGTTAAGTGGGTGCCTTGGGTGGCATGTGGGATTAAGTGGGTGCCTTGGGGTGGCATGTGAAATACGATTAGGTGTCTCAATAATTAATTAATGCTAAATACTACTAAACCTAACTTAATACATATGGGTTGTATGATGATTGACATAAGTAAGGGTTAAGTAAAATGAATTGGATTGTGGGTGGGTTAAGTACAACTGATGGGTAGGTGGGTAATATTAATATATAGGCCCACAAACTTAACCATTAAATAAATAGGATTAAATCAGTGGGAGGGTAAAGTACAACTAAAGGGTAGGTGGGTAATATTAATACATATAGGCCCACAAACTTAACCGGATAAAAAAGGGTTATGTAATTAAAGACACCTAATGGTATACATAACCGGGGCAAAATAGTAAAGTTATGTATTAAAGACACCCTTAGGGGTACGCATAACTAATGGGAATAAATAGAGTTATGTATTAAAGACACCTATACGTATGCATAACCGATAGGTAGAATAGGGGTTATGTATTAAAGACACCTATAGGTACGCATAACTGATTGAGGGCTATGTAATTAAAGACACCTTAGGGTATATATAGTCAGTAGAAAACCTAGTGGGGATACAAGACATAGGGGAGAGCTTGTATCATGTTGTGTGGGACCCATTTCAGTCAGTAACCCGAAGGGGTATCAAAGTAAAGAACTCCGTACTAGGCGGGGAAGGGGCACGCTTATTGATTGATTGTAATAGATCCAAAACAAGATGGATGGTGTGGGCGACGCAAACCGACCGGGGACATGTGCGTGCATGGGCCGGGCAGAGGGGACAAGACGACCGTGACACCAGTAGGTATAACTGTGCACACCTTAGGTTGCCACTTTAGGGAAGTGATACCCCCGAGTTGGGGGACCAGCACAGGGTATCTACAGAGTAGGGAGCCGATCGATTAGAGTAGTGGTTAGGGTATACCCAGACGTATGCCCTAAGTCTACCAATTTATAGTTGAAGGGTAGTGGGTACGACTAGTTGAGACAGGAGCAGGCGGCGCCTACGACAACAGCTAGGAATACATGAAACTACCACCATCGTTATCATTAGCGGAAGGGATCATCCCATCTTGATTTGAATAGTAATAGTGCAGAATAGTTAGTAGTTTGTAGTGAAGCATACATCTTACCTTATTTGTCCTGTCATACCTACCATCTGTACCATGAATCCTCTTATCCACTTTGTATGCCTGTCATGTTTACCTTTATTTATTTACTGGCTAAAAGTTACTGGAATCTCCAGACGTATGTCTGGACTAGTTTGTTTCACCTCTTTTCTTCCGTTCCCCCCCTCCCCAGTTTCTCGGGGAGGAAACACCCTGGTTTAGTCAGGATTTGGATATCATCTTCTAGGAGCTACTTCGGAAGTATGGCTCTAGTCCCCGTCTCTTATATGGCTTGCTTTTTAATATGGGGAATGATGTTTTTCTTTTAACTACCTATGTACTCTGATGATGTAAGACAAAAGTGTTTTAATGGTTTTATGACTCATGGTATTATGTAACAAAGTATTTTGGTGATTTAATAAAGTTGTTTATTTTCCGCTGCTAAATTTTTATATTTGTCTTGTGATATTATGTGTCTGTTTACCAAAAACGCTCCACTGAAGTTTAGGAATTCCCTTTGTTAGTGTCCTTAATGGAGGTGGAGTGTTACAGAGAGCAACGCTACTTTGGAGACGGAAGAGAAGATGCGTTCATTGTACCCTTTTCTTTTCGAGGGTATGTCTTTTAATTTCTCCTTTATCGCTTAGCTTGTACTTGTTTTATCTTTAGTGTGTCCTCTCACTAGTATCTTTGACCTTTAGATAGGGTAGTCCTATTGTTAAAACATGTGTTTGAGACATGTTATGTATGATGGATGCATGTGGATGCAAGTGGATGCTAGTGGTTGCTCGTGAATGCATATACACACACTTTAGGCACTAGATCGGCTCAGTCACTTCATATTGCATATTGCATATAAATGTGTGTGCATATTCAAGTTAATGGTTGTGCTATCATATGGATGCTGCATTTTGGTGAATGGTTGTGCACACATGTAGAAATAATATGTATCGATAGGATTCTTTCGCATACATAATGGACGCATGGCACTATCATGGTTTGCATTAAGGTGGTCAACTGAATCAGTATACCGCCTGATTTTGCGTTAGATAAAGAACATATACACACACTTCTTGCATATGTTCATACAACATTAGGAATTTTATAAGGACAATGGATGCCTGTGTTTGATGGTTGAGTAGATGTTTGTTTGGATGTTAGGATATGCATTCTCCTTAACTTGGAGATTTCGGAGGCGAAATCCTTTAAGGAAGGGAGAATGTAACACCCCGTATTTTTCAATATTAATGTTCACAAATTAAAGAATAGCTAATCTCAGATGTAAGAATTAAGGGAAACGGGTTGCGCCGTTATGTTCGTCTCAGAATTCTGGTTGAGATAGAGTCCGAGTATGAAGAAGCTATGGCCATCGGAAGTTTCAGAAAATTCAAAACAGATATCGAAAATTCAAAATTCAGAGTCAGATTGGGTCAGGCGGGAAATTTCCCGCCAGGGCCAGGTCGACCTGGGGGTCGACCTACCCTAACTAGGTCGACCATAGGGTCGACCTACCCCCCCCCCCCCCCCCCGGGGCAGATTTGTTTGACGACTTGTTTATGACTATATGCTGACTCATTAGGGTTTCTGATCTGCTCTGATTGGCTGGGATTAATTCTGGGTTGATCAGATGGCCTAAACAAATCCTACTCTATAAAAAGACTTGTAGACTCAAACCCTAAAATCAAATTAAAATTAGAGTCATGGCCTCCATGTCGTTACCTTGCAACCTAGAATAGACGCCACCAATTAGAGAGGAAGAAAGCTAATCAAATTCAATTCTATTCAACTCTAACAACGAATCTTCTCCAAAGGAAAGCTAATTCAACTTCAGAACTCAGAATTCAGAACTCAAGACCTTCTTTGAGTTGTGAGTTCGATTTCTTTAATAAAATAATTAACAATTTAATTGGATTGATTTATGATGCGGATTATATGGTTATGTTGTGAATTATTGACCACATGTTATCATCTATATTGTAAATTTGTGATGTTATTATCTATGTTGTAAATTCTATGATGTTATCATCTATGTTGTAAAGTTGCGATGTTATCATCCATGTTGTAATTCTACGATTATGTATTCATAGTGATGTTTCATATGCTAGTTTGGTTATGTTGATTCATATGATAAATCATATATATGTATGCAAGTTAGGATATTAATTCAGACATGGATCATATGCAAGTTAGTGAAAATTTCATGTATAACCTTACATGTTTCATGACATCTATTTTAGATCTAAAGTTAGGCTATGACATGTGTGAGTTATATGCTAAATTTTACGTGCTAGTTTATATGTTTGGATGTAAGTTTACACCGTCGTTATGTTGCATAAATCACTACGCAAGCTTATATAAATATATGTGTTTGGAGTATGAATCATGTTATGTAAGTTTGTGGTTATTGCCTATGCAAGTTTACACCTTTAGATGTACATCTATGACATATATGATTTGTGCAAGTTTGTGACTATTGCCTAACCAAGTTCACACCTTTAGATTTGGATCTATGACATATGTTGTTTTATGCAAGTTTGTAACTTTGGCCTATGCAAGTTTTAGATGTAGAACCTCATTCACACATGCAAGTTCACCCCTTATGTTTAGATCTAGTCGCATTTCTATGTATGTTGTGATGTTTTCTCTTTATTTCATGAGTTAGACTATTCGAGTCTAACGTATATTTTATGTTAAACGAACAAATGTACAACGTGGGGTAAATGTGATAATATTAAAAGATTTAATATTGAGAATTGGCATAAATGCCTTAAATGGCATAAAATAAATTTGTGATGAAAATTGGTATGATTTTACATACCATAAATAGATGGATATAATTGAGTCAATTATTGCCATAGTTAAATTTGGAATTGATTGATAATTTGAATAGGGAAATTAATTCAAATTGGAGAATAATCAATTATGTGTAATTAATCGTCTAAGACACGAGATTAGGCTCTTTTATGGTGTAAGACTGGCCGGACCCGCCCGGCAAATCCAGCTGCCACAAATGCTAGTCTAATGTGGGAGGTTTTAGGTATAAATTAAATGCATAACAGTTGTAAAGACACGAGGTTAGGCTCTTTTATGGTGTAAGACTGCCCGGACCCGCTCGGCAAATCCAGCTGCGACAAATACCAGTCTAATGTGGGAGGCCTTTATAAGGTTACGGTCTTAATGAATTAAGAAACACTTAACCAGATAAACATGTAGTTTGACATGAGGGGGTTATGTGGGTGCCTTGGGTGGCATGTGGAATTTAGTGGGTGCCTTGGGTGGCATTTGAAATACGATTAGAAACACTTAACCAAAATTTGAAACATGTAAGTGAACATGAATAAGAAGAGGGTCAAGTGGGATGTACTAGAGGAGACCAAGCTTATGTGGATAGCTTGTATCAAGTAACGGGGGCCCATTTCAACCAGTAACCCATAAGTATCTTTATGGGCTCGACCCAAGTCGAGGACAGGACACGCATACTAGGCTTGACTGTAAGAGGACAAAACGGGTTAGCGGTGGCAATGCAAGTCCAACGGGTTCATGTGCGTGTATGGGCCCGGGCTGGTAGGTAAGACGTTGTTGCCTTGTGTAGGTATAAGTCGTGCATTATTGGTAGTATCGGGTTGCCACTTTGGGGAGTGATACACCCCACTGCGGGGCCGACACGGGTATCTACGAGTTAGGGAGCCGATCGAATGGGGGTAGTGGGTACACCTAATGGAGATAGGGGCAGGCGGCATCTATGAAGGCAAATAGGGGTGCACGAAACTACCATTATCATTATTAAGTTCTGTAGGCGGGATCAAACCTTAGGGTGACTAGTGGTGGTGCAGTATAGTAATTATCTTATAGTGGTTTAGGTGTGCCTTTAACGTTATCTTTGTTCAATCTTGTTTCCTTGTTTACTCTGTCTTACCCAATTGTTCACAGTCATTTCCTTATTTTCCAACTTATTCCTTAGCCTAGTTATTTTGGTAATTATATTGTTAAAGTTATCGCACTCGCCAGACTTTATGTCTGACCCCCTTTGTTTCCACCTCTTTTCTTCCTTTCCTCCCCAGGTGCTCAGGGTGGAACTAGCACCAGTAGAGCTTGATTTTGGAAATCTGTATCTCTTGCTTTAAGAAGTTGCTTGGATCGCTGAAGTAAAAGTTCAGCCTATCTTATTTATGGCTATTTTGTATTGGGGTTATGTCTTTCAATTTATGTACTTTGATTTAGTCAAGATGGATATTATGTACTTTGACTCTAGTGTTTGATGATGTAATCAAACTTATGTATTTACCGCTGCAATGAAATTAAGTTTTAAGTTTTCAAGTACTGTTTATATCTGCCGTGTTGTTAAGTTTTGTTCTATACACACTTAAAACGCTCCATAGAAGTTAATGCATTCCCTTTGTGAGTGACATTAATGGACGTGGGGTGTTACATGCTCTATACTAGGTCTACTGGTAAACCTGCACAATAATCCCACGGCATAGGCATTGTCGGGTCTAGTACAATCAGCGGCATACCGAAGGCTGCCAATGATGCTCGCATAATCAGACTGTCTTACATCTTCACCAGTGTTCTTAAACAACTTTACACTGTGATCATATGGTGTACTTGTAGGTTTACAGTCAAAGTAATTATATTTCTTTAGGATCTTCTCAATGTAATGAGATTGATCCAAAGAAATTCCCTTTTCTGACCTACTAATTTTAATACCAAGGATTACACTTGCCTCACCTAGATCATTCATATAAAAATTGGCACTTAATAAGGATTTGACTGAGTTTATGGCATGAATGTTTGACCCAAAAATGAGTAGGTCATCTACATAAAGGCATATAATTGTGCAAATGCCATTCTCAGATTTGTAATAAATGCATTTGTCACTTTCATTAACTTTAAAACCATGTGAAATGATTAAATTATCAAATTTTTCATGTCATTGTTTAGGCGCTTGTTTTAAACCATATAATGATTTATCTAATTTGCATACTTTATGTTCTTGACCATGTACCACAATCCTTCAGGCTGGTCCATATATATTTCTTTGCCTAATTCACCTTTCAAAAATGCGGTTTTCACATCCATTTGGTGTATTAACAAATTATGAATAAAGGCAAGTGAGACTAATAACCGAATGGATGTGATTCTAGTAACAAGTGAAAAAGTATCGAAGAAATCTATGTTTTCTTTTTGTTTAAAACATTTTGCTACTAGTCGTGCTTTATATTTATCAATAGTACCATCAGGTTTTATTTTCTTTTTAAGTACCCATTTATAGCCTATAGATTTACAACCAGGGGGTAAATCTACCAAATGCCAAGTCTCATTGGATTCCAAAGAATCCATCTCATCACTTATAGCCTCTTGCCAAAAATCGGCATCTAAAGAAGATAAGGCCTCTTGGAGGTTCATGGGATCCTCCTCAATAGTAAATGCACAGAAATCTGAACCAAAATCTTTTATGATTCTAGCTCTTTTACTTCTTCTAGGTTCAGCTTCAGAATTTTCGTTAAGTTCTATTCTTATAGGCATACTTGAAGTTCCCCACTATTCCTTAGTTTAAAAGGAAATTTTGTTTCATAAAAGCCGGCATCATTTGATTCAATTATATTATGTGCATTAAGGTCATAAAATCTGCATGTTTTGCTATTAATAGCATAGCTTATAAATACACATTCATATGCTCTACTTGCCAATTTTATTCTCTTAGGGTCTGGAATGCGAACATACGCTAAACAACCCCTAGTTTTAGAGTATGAGACATTGGGTTTATGATTCTTTAGAATTTCAAAAGGTGAAATTTTATTCTTAGATTTGGGGATCCTATTCAGAACATAGCATACAATCAGTAGAACATCCCCCACCAATGTTTTGCTGCACCATAATTTAGTAATATGGCAACTACAAGTTTGGTAAAGGTCCTATTTTTCCTTTCAGCTTTACCGTTCATCTCAGGAGAATAGGGTGCAATTCTTTCATGTACTATACCATGTTGTTTATAGAACTATAGAATTGAAGTGGATTCATATTCTTTTCCTCTATCACAACGAAGTCTCTTAATTTTCCTATTTGCTTGATTCTCAGTCTCAGTTTTGAATGTTTTAAACATGTTAAAAGCATCAATTTTATTTTTCATAAGGTATACATATGTGAAATCAGAACAGTCATCAATAAAAGTGATAAAATAATGATGTCCTTGTCTAGTCAAAGTACCATCAAGTTCATATATGTCAGAATGAATCAAGTCTAAGGGTTCAGAAATTCTATCAACAGATATAAGAGGTTTCTTTGTGATTTTTGCTTGTGTACAGAATTCACATTTATCAAGTTCAGATTCTGTCAATTTAGTAATCATATCTAGGGTGCTCGTGTTGTGAATTATTCGTTTATTAACATGACATGATCTAGAGTGCCAAATATTAAAATCACACAATATATAAGCCGAAGTAGTCACTTTATTAGTTTCAACATTCAGTTTAAACATACCCTCACAAGCATAACCCTTTCCCACAAAGGTTCCCTTATAAGTTAGAGTATACAAATCAGCCCTAATAACTTGAGTAAACCCAGCCTTATTAAGGAGAAAGCCAGATACGGATTCTTCCTAATCTCTGGAGTATGCATGACATCTTTCAGAATTACAGTCTTTCCAAAGGTAAACTTAATTTCCACATTGCCAATCCCTACAACTTTAGTGCTGTGAGAATCTCCCAACAACACTTTCTGATTTTCAGCAGCCGTGTATGTAAAGAACAAGCCACGATCATAGCAGACATGGCGAGAGGCATTAGTGTCTGCCCACCAACCCTCTGATCAACCAACAAGGTGAATCTCAGTAATCATAACCGTAAGAGGCTCTTCAGTCAGGTTAGCATGCAGTGCAGAGCTTGGCCTGGTCCGACACTTTCGTGCCATATGAACTGGTTTTCCACAGTTATAGCAAAGAAACAACTGTCCAGAATCATTCTTTTGGGCTGGTTTCTGCTGTCCTTTTGGGTTTCCTTGCGGATTCCCATTTTGTTTGTTGCGCCTGTTCTGATTCTTAAAAGATTTCTGATTCGGTTTCAGAACAGCGGGTGTGGTCTTTTTAGTGTTGTTGTTATTGACAATCAACACCTCTTCTTTCTGGTCCTGTTTGTGTGCCTCCTCCTCAATATGGAGGCGTGTGATCAAGCTTTCTAAGGAAAATTCCTTAGTCTTATGTGACGGCCCGCCCCGCACCAGTCGGCATTTCCTCCGAAAGTGCGATGTACACATGCCCGACTAGCACGGAACGGTCGCCAAAGATAGTAAAGAAGGGAATGAACTAATCAAGGAACCTGCAGAATGTACCACAGCGCATGGAATAAAATATAATAATAGTAACATACTTGACATAAAACAGGTGAGACAGTGCATAAGCTGATAACTAAAATCAACATCAACATCAGAGCAGCGGAAATCCAAATACAACTTATTACAACTTTCCAAATTTACTGTCTCTAAACAAAAGAAAGCTAAAGTAGAAGATGCACCACTAACGCCCAAGCAGTGATCTTTAACAACACAGGGAGAATACTATATATACATTACGTGGAAGCCTCCTGCTCGTCTCCGGATCATCTACCCGTGCATCACCAGCTAACCTGTCTCTAGTCTGCTCGTGTGAGCACCCAGAGTAATAAGAGGAGACATAAAACTCTGGGTCAGACATAAAGCCTGGTATGAGCGATAAGCATCTAAACAGAATAATAACAGGTATACTAAACCATACCTGAACCTGGACCAGCAACCAAAGAGTTAGTACTACATACCGTACAATACTCTAAGGGGCCATAACAAGTAGTATAAGAATACGGGGGTGGGGTGTGCATGTCATAATGATAGCAAACAAATCATCCATAGCAACCATCCTCACATCTCTCACTCAGTGCGTAAAGAATACGACTTCTACCACCTTGGAACATAGACAAATTGAGGTAACGACGAATCCCGACTTGTAGAAACCCTGCTGTGACCAAGCTAAACACATGGAGTCATGACCCAACATTTCAATGACCCATTTCATTGGTCGTAGCCCTTGGTTCTACCAATGCCATAATGGCCCTGAATCCGCCTCCGTACCTCCTACCATAGTGGTCCAAAGCTATAGACATCGATAACCCCTTAGCACGCGTCCCGCGGCAAAGCCCAACCATGGAGCGAACTCGTTGATTCCCATCTGGATCTTGAGCTCTAACTTCTCATTTGGACTTCCTTTGCATCTCGGGTTTGGTCGAATTGGAGTGGGTCTTCAGAAGAGTTGTCGCGCAGTAGCAGTCCTAGAATTCGGTTCAGTTCGGTGATCATTACCCTCATCGGTTCGGTTCGGTCCTCCTTCCTTGCCATCTTTCCATTCGGTTCGGATACCCCCCCTTGGTTCGGTTCGGTGTACCGAACCGATCCCATCTTTTATCCTAGCCTCTACTTTCCCCGTTCCGACCCTATGCTCCTCATCTTCATTCCTTCCAGTGCTCCAGTCCGATCCGATCGGGCCCCCATTGTTCTTCCGATCCGATCCCCTTGTCCACTCCAACTCTAAGTAAACGGCCTTCCTTCTCGCCAAGCCTCCTATGTGCCAAACTCCAGTTCGGGTCGGGTTTCTTGCCCAGTTCACATATCCGATCCGAGCCCTCATCCGATCCGATCCGAAGCCCTACACAACTTTCTGCAACTTTTTCCAGCAACTTGTTTACGCCATTCGACGACGTTTACGACAAATCTAACTATACTAATCAATCACAAATCATGCCAAACAGTCATAACAACATAGCAAACTAACCACAAGCACCAAAACAATGAATTTACATGTCAAAATGGATCAAATATGCCCAAAACCCCTTATTTTCCCTTAAGCATGTTTAAGTAAATCTAATCATAGGGTTAACAAAACTTAATCAAATCGAACCAAATTTCTAACAGAGGCATAAAATATTATTTAAGAATTTCTAAACATTTTTCCAGAATTTATTAGTGTATAAATTCGCTAATCTTCACTAATCACCCTTAATCACTGTAATTAGCGCAAAAACTATGCAAATCACTCACCTTTGCCACAAAATAAAACACCAAATCTGAAATACTCTCTGTTTGGGTCGAATTCCTATGTATAGCAGCAGCTCCAACCTTGCTTTGTTGCTATTTGGCCTTGTTTTGATGTATTTTAGGCTTAATCTTCACTAAAAATGTGTTTTGGAGTGGTTTTAGAGGGTGGAAGCCATTACTAGGGTCTCAAGAAGGTTTGTGGCGGCTCAAAACTGAAATGAAAGTGGTTTCCTAACCCTAATCAGTCCCCCTATACCTCTACACCCGAAATTCCCCTCTGGGCCTAGCTGCTAATCACCCGGTTAAGCCCAATTAGTTGTTTTCCATCATCTGAAACTTGTTTCATCCATATCTCCCAAATGGTGAGTCCGTTTGGCTAATGTGACCATTCTACGGATTTGTAAACCATCATCCGGAGCCAATGGAAGTGGTTTCAGGTCAAAATTCCTTTCCAGTCAAAAGTTATGGCCAAAACAGTGCCAACTAGGTGGAAAATGGTCATTTAAAAATCGACAAAATTCATGAACATGGGAAATGACCCCAATAGTCGTCTCCCAAAGTTACATGACCATACAACTTCGTATGTGAAAGAAATAAATATTCTACGGTCCTGTGATGCGTAGAATACGGGTCGTTACACTCTCCCCCCTTAAGAAATTTCGCCCCCGAAATTCCTTAACCCAAAACATACAAAGAGTCCCGCATGCCTAACAACCACATACAACAATCAAACATGCAAAACAGGCAAACAAGCCTATCCTAGCATGCGGAAAACTAAATCGAAGTTAAGATCTTACAGGCAAAGAGTTCTGGATATGTCTTCCTAATGTTCTCCTCTGTCTCCCAAGTACAATCATTCTCATCCTCGCCCCACTGAACCTTGACTAGCTTCACCGCCTTCCTTCAAAGTTGCTTCATGTCGTGCTCGACAATACGGGCCGGCTTGCGGTTCCCAACCGCCTCGGGTTCTACTTTGAAGTCCTCTAACTGATCAGGTGAAATCGTCATATCTGGGTCGTGAACGAACTTCCTTAGTTGGGAAACATGAAATATGTTGTGAACTCCTTCCATCTTCTCTGGTAAGCCAATTCTATATGCCAAATTCCCGACTAATTCAAGAACAGGGAATAGGCCAACAAATCTTGGTGCCAACTTGCCTCTCCTGCCAAATCGTATCACGCTCTTTAACGGAGAAATTTTGACAAATACCAAGTCACCAACAGAGAATTTTAAGTCTCTTCTTCTCTTATCAGCATAACTCTTCTGCCTATCTTGGGCAGCCTTCATTCGTTGTTGAATGATCTTAATCTTATCTGAAGTTTCCCTCACCACATCTGGTCCAAGCATAAACTTCTCGCCAGTCTCTATCCAACATGATGGTGAGTTGCACGGTCTTCCATACAAAGCTTCATATGGAGCCATGCCGATACTGGATTGGTAGCTATTATTATACGCAAACTCTACTAGATGCAAATGGTCATCCCATGATCCACCAAAATCCAATATACATGCTCTCAAGAGATCTTCCAATATACGATTCATCCTCTCCGTCTGACCGTCGGTCTGAGGATGATATGCGGTACTGAGATGTAACTCTGACCCTAGAGCCTCTTGTAAGCTCTTCCAAAACCCACTAGTGAACAACAGGTCTCGGTCACTCACAATGCTTTTAGGTATCCCATGAAATCTCACTACCCACTTAATATACAATTCTGCTAACTTAGCTGCCGTTATGGTCGATTTGACTGGTATAAATCTTGCACTTTTAGTCAATCGATCCACAATCACCCAAATGCTATCATATCCCGTTCTAGTCCTTGGTAAACCATCGATGAAATCCATCGAGACTTGCTCCCATTTCCATTCGGGAATTTCTAACGGTTGCAATAACCCACTAGGCTTCTTTTGCTTGGCTTTAACTAGCTGGCAATTCATGCATTTGGATATAAACTTCCCAATGTCTCTTTTCATCCCTTCCCAGTAGTAGGTCTGCTTCATATCTCGATACATCTTATTACCACCGGGGTGTATAGTCAGTTTTGAGTGATGACACTCTCTAAGTACTTCATCCCTCAATCCATTGACATTGGGTACGACAAGCTTTCCATTCTTTCTAAGCCATCCATCTCGATCAAGCCCATACTTGTTCATCTCCCCATCGATACCCGTCTCTTACTTGGAGATGATTTCCAATATGTTAGGATCGTCCCTCTGACTAGAGCCGATCCGCTCAATCAAAGTGGGTCTGACCATCAAACTTGCTAACATTTCTGGATTCAATTCGCACTTTGGTCTGAAATCAAAACCCGCGATATACTCCAGTTGCTTCCATTCAAGAAACATAGCCCCTAGGCTGGCATGTCTCCTACTCAATGCATCAGCCACCGCATTGCCCTTTCCCGGTGTATATGCGATGTCGAAATCATAGGAAGCTAAGAACTCTAACCATCTCTGCTGACGGAGATTCAGATCCTTCTGAGAGAAAAAATACTTCAACGGCTTATGATCTGTGAACAGCTCAAATCTTTCTCCCAGGAGATAGTGTCTCCACATCTTTAATGCGAACACGATCGCTGCCAATTCTAAATCATGGGTAGGGTATCTTCTCTCGTGCGGTTTCAATTGCCGACTTGCATAGGCTACAACTCTACCACTTTGCATCAATACAGCACCCAGTACGGTACCACAGGCATCCGTGTATACCGTCATCTCTTCATTCCCATTAGGAATGACTAACACTGGTGCACATGTCAACTTGTCCTTTAGACTCTTGAATGCATTCTCGCAACTTTCATCCCAGACAAAAGCTTGATTCTTCTTGGTCAACTGGGGTCAATGGTGCTGCTATCTTGGAGAAACCTTGGATAAACTTACGATAATATCCAGCTAACCCCAAGAAACTTCTTACATTTGTTGCATTCTTGGGCGTAGGCCAATCCTGTACCGTAGCCATCTTCGCCGGGTCCACGGCAATACCATTCTCTAATACAACGTGGCCCAAGAACCTCACTTCCCTCTTCCAGAAGTGACACTTAGAAAACTTTGCTTTCAATTGGTGTTTTCTCAACACCTCCATCACTATTCTTAAATGTTCCTTGTGTTCTTCCTCTGTCCTCGAATGGACCAAAATATCATCAACGAACACAAGGACAAACTTATTCAACTGATTTCTGAATACCCTATTCATAAGATCCACAAAATATGCTGGGGCATTGGTCAGCCCGAATGGCATGACCAACCACTCATAAAATCCAGACGGGGTCCGAAATGCCGTTTTGGCTATACTCTCAGCTTCCACTCTAAGCTGATGAAAACCTGTCGCGAGATCCAACTGAGAAAATACTCTCGCGCCACTCAACTGATCGAACAAATCATCTATCTGCGGTAGAGGATACTTATTCTTCCTCGTCACTTTATTCAACTCGCGGTAGTCTACACACAAACGAAGGGAACCATCCGCCTTGGTAGCAAACACAACTGGTGCTCCCCATTCAGAAACACTCCTTCTGATAAATCCCTTCTTCAAAAGATCGCTGAGTTGCACCTCGAGCTCTCGCTGCTCTCTTGGTGCAATACGACGAAGTGGCATCACTATAGGTCTGGCATCTTTTACCAAGTCAATACGAAACTCAATCTCTCGGTGTGGTGGAAGCCCGGTCACTTCTTCGAAAACATCCGGATACTGGCCAACCACGGGCAAACCTGATAACTCACTATGCGGAATATCGAGGGAGTTTAGAAAACTAGCCAATACCCCCTCACTGGGTAGACCACCAAACACTATCCTCCGCTCTAGCTGTCACCAAAAAGCCCTCACAGTCTACCACCACCCCGTATCTTTGGAGCCAATCTACTCCCAAAATAATGCCAAACCCAGTAAATCCCAAAACAAAGCAATCACAAACAAACATGCATCCATGACTCGATAAGACCATGTTACGACAAATCATGCTAAGGCCAGTCGAACCACGAATCGGGTTCGTCACCACTAAAGGTCTATCGACAACCTCGGGCTCGAATTCTAACCTATCTACCAGGTCACTAGATATGAAAGAACTGGAAGCTCTGGTATCAAACAAAACTCTAACAGGAACATCATAAACAGAAAGCATACCTTGAATGACGACATTCTTTCCCTTCTCCGCCGCGGTTGGGGCATTCGACGAAGAAGGAATAGCATTAAGAGCGTATGCTTTCACCATTTGCTTTTCTTTAGGGGGCTGTGGACACTTGTCCTTGTGATGTCCCATTTGGCCACAATTGAAGCACTTCCTGTCCTCTGGCTTGGCCCGACAATTACTAGCATAATGGCCCTTCTTACCACAGCTGAAGCACTCAACATCTTGCTTATTCTTTTTCTTCTGGCCATCCTTAGTCTGAGTCTGCTTTCTCTTATTCTGGGAACCACCCTTGCCTCCACCACTTGCTTGTGGTTTTGGCTCTTCTGCAAATGCAACCTCAGTCTTCGGCTTAGGGTAGAGACTTTCTGATCTTAATGCTTTCCCCACAATCGATTCAAACGTCTCATCGATGTGGTTAATAAGCCTTTCCCCAAAGTACTGATCCAAAGCAGTTATGAATTTCTCATTCTTCTTCTCGGCAGTGTCAATAAGAGATAACCCATATTTTGGCAAAGTGTCGAATTCAGCAATATACTCCGAGACAGCCCTGCAATTCTGTTTGAGCTCCAAGAATTTCTTAAACAGCACTGACTTCTGAGCAGCTGGAATGAACTTCTCGCTAAAGCGAGCTTTAAACTGCTCCCAAGTAATCTGGTCTTTGGGAGTAGCTGCCTTTATAGCATTCCACCAATTCATTGCCCGCCCTTGCAGTTGACGGGACGCTAGCTTTCTCTTCATCGCATCCTCGATACCCAAATCCTCGAAGATACGTTCGCAACTATCCGACCAATCCTGAACATCTGTAGCCGACTCCGCTCCGTGGAACGGCTTCCCACCAAGACTAGTATAATCCTTATTCAGCTTGGCGAAGTCGACTCTCGGCGCCTGCACTATTGGACCACCACCATTTCCACCATTGGGAGCTGCCCTCTGCACATCCCTCAGCATCTCTCTCGTGAGGTCAGTAAACATCGTCCTTATGTCAGCAGCATTCCCATTATTGGCCCCTCTACTGGTACCTCTAACATATCGGCTCATCGTCAATCTGTAAAGGGAAACGATTAACGACTCCATAGTTGTGCTAGTGCAGTACGACTTCATCCTTATACTATTAATAGTATATATATAGCTTTTAAAAACCAAAATAATCACAAATACGCTCTCTCATATACGTATATTGTCTCTCCCTGATAACTTCCCTAGGTTAACTATGCAACCTAGAGCTCTGATACCAAGTGTGACGGCCCGCCCCGCACCAGTCGGCATTTCCTCCGAAAGTGCGCTGTACACATGCCCGACTAGCATGGAACGGTCGCCAAAGATAGTAAAGAAGGGAATGAACTAATCAAGGAACCTGTAGAATGTCTCATAGCACATGGAATAAAATATAATAATAGTAACATACTTGACATAAAACAGGTGAGACAGTGCATAAGCTGATAACTAAAATCAACATCAACATCAGAGCAGCAGAAATCCAAATACAGCTTATTACAACTTTCCAAATTTACCGTCTCTAAACAAAAGAAAGCTAAATTAGAAGATGCACCACTAATGCCCAAGCAGTGATCTTCAACAACACAGGGAGAATACTATATATACATTACGTGGAAGCCTCCTGCTCGTCTCCGGATCATCTACCCGTGCATCACCAGCTAACCTGTCTCTAGTCTGCTCGTGTGAGCACCCAGAGTAATAAGAGGAGGCATAAAACTCTGGGTCAGACATAAAGCCTGGTATGAGCGATAAGCATCTAAACAGAATAATAATAGGTATACTAAACCATACCTGAACTTGGACCTGCAACCAAAGAGTTAGTACTACATACCGTACAATACTCTAAAGTGCCATAACAAGTAGTATAAGAATACGCAGGTGGGGTGTGCATGTCATAATGACAGCAAACAAATCATCCATAGCAACCATCCTCACATCTCTCACTCAGTGCGTAAAGCATACGACTTCTACCACCTTGGAACACTAGACAAATTGAGGTAACGACGAATCCCGACTTGTAGAAACCCTGCTGTGATCAAGCTAAACACATGGAGTCATGAACCAACATTTCAATGACCCATTTCATTGGTCGTAGCCCTTGGTTCTACCAATGCCATAATGGCCCTGAATCCGCCTCCGTACCACCTACCATAGTGGTCCAAAGCTATAGACATCGATAACCCCTTAGCATGCGTCCCGCGGCAAAGCCCAACCATGGAGCGAACTCGTTGATTCCCATCTGGATCTTGAGCTCTAACTTCTCATTTGGACTTCCTTTGCATCTCGGGTTTGGTCGAATTGGAGTGGGTCTTCAGAAGAGTTATCGCGCAGTAGCAGTCCTAGAATTCGGTTCGGTTCGGTGATCATTACCCTCGTCGGTTCGGTTCGGTCCTCCTTCCTTGCCATCTTTCCATTCGGTTCGGATACCCCCCTTGGTTCGGTTCGGTGTACCGAACCGATCCCATCTTTTTTCCTAGCCTCTACTTTCACCGTTCCGACCCTATGCTCCTCATCTTCATTCCTTCCAGTGCTCCAGTCCGATCCGATCTGGCCCCCATTGTGCTTCCGATCTGATCCCCTTGTCCACTCCAACTCTAAGTAAACGGCCTTCCTTCTCGCCAAGCCTCCTATGTGCCAAACTCCAGTTCGGGTCGGGTTTCTTGCCCGGTTCACATATCCGATCCAAGCCCTCATCCGATCCGATCCGAAGCCCTGCACAACTTTCTGCAACTTTTTCCAGTAACTTGTTTACGCCATTCGACGGCGTTTACGACAAATCTAACTATACTAATCAATCACAAATCATGCCAAACAGTCATAACAACATAGCAAACTAACCACAAGCACCAAAACAATGAATTTACATGTCAAAATGGATCAAATATGCCCAAAACCCCTTATTTTCCCTTAAGCATGTTTAAGTAAATCTAATCATAGGGTTAACAAACTTAATCAAATCGAACCAAATTTCTAACAAAGGCATAAAATATTATTTAAGAATTTCTAAACATTTTTCCAAAATTTATTAGTGTATAAATTCGCTAATCTTCACTAATCACCCTTAATCACTGTAATTAGTGCAAAAACTATGCAAATCACTCACCTTAGCCACAAAATAAAACACCAAATCTGAAATACTCTCTGTTTGGGTCGAATTCCTATGCATAGCAGCAGCTCCAACCTTGCTTTGTTGCTATTTGGCCTTGTTTTGATGTAGTTTAGGCTTAATCTTCACTAAAAATGTGTTTTGGAGTGGTTTTAGAGGGTGGAAGCCATTACTAGGGTCTCAAGAAGGTTTATGGCGGCTCAAAACTGAAATGAAAGTGGTTTCCTAACCCTAATCAGTCCCCTATACCTCTAAACCCGAAATTCCCCTCTGGGCCTAGCTGCTAATCACCCGGTTAAGCTCAATTAGCTGTTTTCCATCATCTGAAACTTGTTTCAGCCATATCTCCCAAACGGTTACTCCGTTTGGCTAATGTGACCATTCTACGGAATTGTAAACCATCATCCGGAGCCAATGGAAGTGGTTTCAAGTCAAAATTCCTTTCCAATCAAAAGTTATGGCCAAAACAGTGCCAATTAGGGGTAAAATGGTCATTTAAAAATCGACAAAAATCATGAACATGGGAAATGACCCCAATAGTCGTCTCCCAAAGTTACATGACCATACAGCTTCGTATGTGAAAGAAATAAATATTCTACGGTCCTATGATGCGTAGAATACGGGTCGTTACATCTTATTACGTAAAACATTTTTAAACTCTTTCCAGTTAGGGGGTAATTTGTCAATGATAACAGCAATTTGAAATTGTTCGTCCAATGCCATACCTTCGGAGATGATCTCATGAGCTATTTTATGCAACTCATGAGACTGCATCTCAACTGATCTGTCGTCAGTCATCTAGTACTTTAGGTAGCGGCTTACAGCATATTTCTTTGCCCCTGCCTCCTTTGTATCATACTTCTTTTTCAGTGCTTCCCAGGTCTCATTTGTTGTCTTCTCATCTGAGTTATAGTAATCAAACAGATCATCATTCAGTCCATTCAGAATAAAGTTCTTGCATAGATAATCCCGTTCAGTCCAGGTCTGCAGTTGCTTTGACTGTTCAGTCCATGATGCCATCTTCGCTGCATCAGACTCATCAGGTTTATCTGGTAGCTGTGGTTTGTCGGCAGTTAGCGCAGCCACAACCTTTCTGATCATGAGGAGGAACTCCATCTTCTGACGCCATCGCTTAAAATGAAAGCCTTCAAATCTGAATGGAGCAGCAGTCATGAGAGGGTTCTGGAAAGCAGAGGGTGGAGCAGCATCGTTTATGGTTGAGTTCGAAGCCATTGTTTCAGTTCGTCTTAAAATTGTTGGAAAACAATGGATGAGTCGTAGACTAGGTCACTTTCTTGAAAACGATTCGGCTATCTGGCCAGAGGTGCAAACTAGTTCGTTCCTTCGCCGCCGCCTCTAGGATAAAACAGCCTCTAAAAACGATAACCGATCTGCTTGCACAACAAATCAGTGCAGCTTTGCACTTTCGAAAATAATATTGCTCTAGATTTCTAAAAGAATGTTTTTAGTGGCAGAGGCTAGATGAAAATAAAATTCGGTGTATTTTCTTGTCTGCGGATAAAAAGTATATATAGAACGAGAATTAGGGTTTGGAAGAAAAAAATCGGATCTGCTAATATTTCGGGGGACAAAGTTATTAACATTGCAAACTTTTTACCATTGCAAAAAAAAAAAATCGGTGCAGAAAATAATTTTTCCATAAAAAAAGGTTCGAAAACTGCAAAGTTTTATGGTCCAAAAATATAAGTATCTACACCACCAAGCCCGGGCCCGAACCGGACCGGGCAGGGTTGGGTCGAGTCGAGTCGGTCGGTCGCGTGCGTGCGTGGTGTTAATGATGCATGGTCTCCCTCCTCACAACATATCATGTATTGGGAGCCCAAGGCCCCAACATGATTTCTCAGAAACAAGTATAAATCCTTGCCTCTTCCATATAATCCCATGATGTGGATCTATTCACACATCGGAGCCATTCATACACTTATTCAACATTTTTTATAATTCACTTAATGTTTGTAAAACGTTTCCATCAACTTATAATTGCGGTGTACGTTAAAGGAAGCAATGGCCTAGAAAAGCATATGCAAAACTATTACGGTATTTTGAAAGAAATTTGCGAGTAAGTTACTATATCGATCCAGAGCAGAAAACTTCCCTATTCAAATGTCATTGGTTTGGCAATACACCTAAAACTATAATTAATGTGCGTCTTTTTTACAGTCTTATAGAAATAAATCATAAATCCACGTATAAGACCTATGATCCATTTGTTCTAGCCACACAGGAAATTCAGGTCTATTATGCAGCATGTCCATCCGAAAGGAGTAACAAAAATAATTGGTGGGCTGGATTTAAAATGAATGCTAGGTATATGTTTTGATGCAAATATCCTTACCAATCAAGCTTATCAAGCAAATATTGATGAAATCATTGAACTTAGTATGGACAAAGAAGCTGACTTTTGACCGACCTCTTAATGATGATATTCAAAGAAGTATTTGATATGATTGAAGAAGATGATGATATAATTGTAGACAATGAGTGTGAAAATGAAAGCTCGGGGGATGAAATATCAGATGTTAATGAAGAATGAAAGATGGTGACGAAGTTAATCACACGGATTTTTGATTGTTGTTTATATAGAAAATTTGATGTTTTGATAGTATTTGTGATTACGTAGCAAATGAATAACACCTCATTTCTTCTAGTAGTTTTCTATTTCTACTTACAGAATTTGCTAACTCGGTTTAAAATACTTGTTGCATTTTGATACCTTTTTTTTCTATTTACACAATTTATTGATTCATTATTATGTAGAAATGAATGCTAGTGTACTGTCGTTGTTGCCTAGTATTTGCTTCATATATTTTCTATTTACAGAAAAAGTTATATCTATGCTACTACTTGGACATGAGAACAATAATAATTGATGCATGTAGCAACTTAATAATATTACACAACTTATTTATTCATGTATTTTTCGATTTCTATTTACATAGTTTATTAATTCATGTACTTCTATTTTTCTGTTTTATGTAGTAAATGAAAAACATTACCCAACGCTACTATATTGAACAAAGAAACACTGGTTGTCTATTTCAGCAACTATAGAGGTATCACTACAACACCTATGAGTTGTGTTACACACTAGCGTAGCATATGCATATATGGGTCGGCAACCCAATCCTTTACCTAGTAGGTTGCACAGTAGCATGTGCATACAGTTATGCACACAGTAGCATAGCATTACACAAGCGTATGCATACAGTTATGCACATAGTAGTGTAGCATAAGCAGTTGTTGACTATTAATATGCATACAACTATTTTTTGGATTTATAATACAATGACTGTGGATCTAACTATTAAAACATTATGCATGATTAACATATATGGCTAGTGCTATATGTGGACATTTGTATTCTTCCAATGAACATGAACAATTAAAAGATGATTTGAGATCAAGACGCGCTATAGGGGACATCCTCAACTTATTCAGCATACTCTGCCACCTACTCATACTATTAAACCATATCTTCAAAGTAAATTCAAAATTGTTCAGTCGACATCACTAATTCGTTGCTGAAGTAATTGTCTTTATCGCAGCTTACTTCTTCCCAACCTCTCCCCTCGCTGCCTATTCAACAATCTACTCCGCAGCCTTCATCATAGCATAATCCTTTCCAGTCAGTTTCCATACAGCCTAATCGACAATCCGCTTCTCCATAGTTTTTATACCAGCTTAATTCCTCCCAATACATTTTCCCGTAGCCTAATCGGCAATCTACTTCTTCCCAACTTTTTCCAAAACCTTCAACGTAGCTTAATCCTTCCCAGTTCATTCCCCCATTGCCTAATTGATAATCTACTTCTCCACAGCCTAATCCTTTGCATTCCGCTACTAGGCAACCCCGTCGTCTACCAGGCCAGCAACTCAGTCCTCTACCACAAACTCTCAACTATGGTTCTAAGTGATGCAAAAATCTTTTGCATTCATCCTCGTGAAACAATATGAATGATCTTAGTTGTCCAAATGCGTCGAATACACATTATGGTGCAACGATTCCCACGGCAAAGTCAATTAATACAGCTGGTCACATCAAACTTCAACTTGTACAGACAAAAGATAAGTGCTTTGCAGTGATATATATTTTATTTTTGTTTGACTTGTACTATTAACATGGAATTTTTTCTATACAACACCATTTCAATGCATCCTTCGAATAAACTTTCTAAGAGGATGACTGTGTCTTTTCATAAGTGTTTGGCTGATTTTTAGCCTAGTTTAGGAAAGATGCCATCAAACTACAAGGATTTACTTTTTGATGATTTCTTAGTGAGTTTTAACTATAAATTTTTGTCCCTTTTACTTTGTCAGTTTGTTATTTTGTTGGGGATTATAAAAATTTAGTTTAAAGTATAATAAGTTCATGGTTTCAGAGACATTACATATATATGTCATATGTATACAATTTTCATATCCATATACAGATTATTCTAAGCCATATTTATAAAATTTCCAGAAACATAAGTTTTTAACTTACTGCATAATAGAGATAATTTCAAAGATATATACGATGTCATAATGATAATTTCATACATATGCAACTTCAAATATGCATATAATATTTAGATTTCATGGGTACCCTGTTTTGAGTCTTTCACAACTCACGTAGCCTTGTTGATTTATGTTTCTAGTGATTATATGCGCTGAATCTAAGCAAGACCTAATTTAATTGCCGATAAAAGGCTGGTGTTTTGCCTTACAATCGAGTTGATGCTTTTCGGCATTAGCACTTGTATTTTGAGGAAGTAAAAGTGGTTGTGATACCTATGGGGATAGTGATTTCACGTTAATGGAATTAGTTGTTTTGTGTAAATATTTTCTTGAATGTAAAACTAAAACTCCTGTTTTAAAGTACATCAAAGTTCAACTATTTCACATACATTATATTATTAGTTTTCTTCATTTCAAGTACATTTTTATTAATAGATTGAGTATTTAGAGTGTTTATCTAATGTTTGCTATATTCTCTGCAATAAATGAAAATTTGCATTATTTGATTGTATGTAAGTTGCTTTAAGAAAATTGTAGACCAAAAGGACTGAAACTAATTTTTGTTGTAAGCAATAGGTTATTTCAATTTGATGCATTATGTAAGACATACACGATCCATCATGAGCATATAACGGCCCATCTTTTTGTCTCGGTTTTCGCTGGTAATTAAACCAACTTAAATCGTTCATAAAGGAGGATTCTTATGGGTACTACCATATATTGAACAAAATAACAGAACATTCCATATCATAAACCAATAATACATCAGTGTTACAAGGAATATCAGAGTTAAAACATATAACAGCGGAAACATATATACTCTCAGCGGAACAGGCAAAATAATGAATTGGAGAACTCCACATCTAGCTTGAAGCTCCAACTCGAATAGCGGTTCAAATCTTGCTCCAAAGATCTATAACTATAAAACTGAACCACTAGTTCCCCGTGTGAAAAATAGTGGGCTCCCAGAGTTTAGGAAGGAACTATAAACTCCAGGTCAGTCATGGAACTAGTGTGAGAACATAAAACGTTTATCTTTGGGGTTTATTTTAAAGGTAGGAAAGTTCACTGGCCCATGCCACTAGTGCGAAACGGGTTTACTCAAAGTGATTTCCCGTGCATATAAATTCGCAATGACTTTTGGAAAAATGAAGCTATCATAAGCTCATACCACAACACACAATGCAAGCGCACACCAGTTGGGCGAGTTTTGTCTTATGTAACCAAAAATGCCTTCATACATGAAAATACTCTTTATATTATGAGTGCATAGTGTAGAAAACAACTTCAAAAATAAATGTATCAATCTTAGACGGCATAGTACCCCATCCTACTATGTCGCCATAGGTATACAAATAAAACCATAGGGCGCGTATTGGAGATTGGGTTTCCAACTTGATGGTTCCTGGCACGAAAAATCAATCAGGAACACAAGCAAAGTGTAACACGGTTTTTCCATTCAGACTCGGACACCAACTACAAATCGCGAGGTAAATCACCGGTTTTCATCCAGACTCGGATACCAAACATACCTAGCTCCCCCAAGTTCACAAGTGGTACCACCGCCGCAGCTATCAACACAATATATATATATATATATATATAACAACCTAACCGCCAGTTTCTCATCAGTCCGGGGTGCGAGGCTTATCGATGTCACGATACACACAAAGCTACGCTTCAATAAGCCATGCTTTGGTCATCGCTAGCTCATTATATAACTTGAGTATGCCACATTTGTCAATTTACAACATGTCACTTATTTCTATGAATACATAACCTCTAAGCACGTAAAACTTAGAGATGGGAATAATTATTGCCCCAAATCCAATATGTATTAACAGAAATCTGTGGTATGCCGGCAATTACAATCTCAGGCACACAATCCATACAAGTCCATTCTTGGTCTAAACGAAATAAAAAGCGAAAATCCTCAAATATATTCAGACCTCATTGCACTTATAACCTCATATTGAGTGTACGACCCGATTTGAGACGTCAACAATCAATCCAAGTAAGTCCAAAGATTCCTGGTCTTCATTTGTCATTTCCAAGTCTTCATTTGCTTTGTAGCATCTATCATTACTTGGAATGGTTTTTGGACTTACATCTGATTCTGATCTTCCCAAGTAATAAGCGTATTTTAAAACAAAGCTATGGACTATATCGGTTTCAATTCAAATCTCATTCCTGTCGTTATCAATTCATTTTTAGATAAGGTTGGATTCATTTCCTTAATTTCCGTCTTACGTTTACTTTACATATCCCCTATTCAATTCATTGCCATTTGTCTTTTCAATTTTGGATTGAAAGCCTTATACACAATTTTTTAAGTTTAAATAAAAGTCCTAAAATTTAATCATTTTCATGGAATGGTAAAACGTTTCATAAGTACTATAGATTAGCTATTTAACAAATAGGTTCAAAATAATTTAAGGGTTTAATCTTACACTTAAATCATTTTAAATAATAAGTACTGCTTGTTAAAATTCCAAATTTGTTCAAAATTTAAAAGGTTTTAATTAAATTCCAAATTAGATTTCATGATAACCATTCCATTTGAAGGACCAATTAGGGACAGCCAAGGAGAGCAGGAAACTGTATTTTCCAAACTCAAGCCTTAGAGACTATCCTCTTTATCATCCCAAAATGTTCTGGTATACAACATATGACATCTTTACACATTCATTAATGGTTAAATTGTTCAATCCTTTCCAATCCATTATTAAGGTCTCATAAATTCAAATAAACACGTATTTCAAATTTCGTTGGAAACTAAATATAATATTATCAAATTTATTTAATTGTTTACAACTAACAAATGGTCTGTAAAATAATAGAACGAAGTGTAATTAACAAACCAATGTTTAGTTACATGCTTAAATCAATTTTTTCTTTAATTAAATTTTTAAAGCTTGTGGGTAGCTAAACATTTACAAATATAACTCAGATCAAATTTTTAGTTAAATTTCAAAACTTGTTTCAATCTTAAGTGTCATTTTCTTTAAAGATATTTCCAAAGTCATTTCGTTGTTATGAAAATCGTTTAATTATTCATGACTTAGATTTCAAATTATTTAGAAGTTTGAATTCAAAATTTAACTTTCACTTTATTTCTAATCATGGTTCACATAACATGGAGGTTTAAATCGGCTTACCCATATATTTCCACAACTATGGTGAGTGATACAACAAAATCAATCTATATGAACACTAGTCCATCCAACAACATTGCAAAATTTAACAACCACCAAATTTGTACACAAACGTCATGTTAAATAACACTTAGTGTTTTAGTGATTTAACTACAAAAACATTCATTCAGTCATCGCAATAATAACAACCATCAATATGAACTTGATAATCATTAACTGACCAATTACTAACAATTTTAACATTTCTACTTATTAAAATAAATTTAAATAAAAGGTCTCACTAGTTATTGCTTTCCAATTCTTCGCTATCAACCTTGCTTCTGTGTCAACTGCCAAAATTTGATGAATGAACAGTGCGACATGCGCTACTTCTCTCCGAAAACTCGCGTGTATATAACTGCATATATACCTCACACTAGCTTAAACTTGTGTTTTCTTTAAACACAAAAGGAATCTATATTTGGAGGTCCAAGAACGGTTAAGGTGGCCTTGATGGTGACTAGGTGCTCTAAGCAACTGAAGTGGTCGTGCGGTTTGGCGCAGTGCGAAGGAGAAGAAGATGAATGGGAGGTCGACTGGTACAAAGAGGAGAGAAGTGATCTTGGGTGCTTTTTTGAGAAGGGAAGAAGCAGCT
This sequence comes from Allium sativum, assembly GCA_030737875.1. Lineage (NCBI taxonomy): Eukaryota > Viridiplantae > Streptophyta > Magnoliopsida > Asparagales > Amaryllidaceae > Allium > Allium sativum. The sequence goes on from CM060921.1 coordinate 749,166,274, forward strand.
TTTAAGAAGGGGAAGGAAGAGAGTCACAGTTTTGCAAGAGGAAGGAGTTTTAAATCATAGCATTCGCTTTTCAGCCATTAAGGGGAATAAAGAGAGAAAGGTTTGCGGAGTACCAGTGAAAAGGAGATACGTCCTTTTATAACGAAAGAAAAGGGATCAAAAAGCAGAAGGAATATCACCTATGAAACAAACAGAAAGAAGTAGACAAGGGTTGACATGTGTAATATTGATTACTCTGCACATGAACTATTCAAAATATGTGGGTACTGTTCCACAAATCTTTGCACTGATATGGCAAGATTTTAGGCTAGATTTAATCTGATGTTGTTGCCGCCATATCTCTTACAAAGGAGAAAAACTTGATTTATTCCTTATGAATGGTATATGAACACTAGTCAAACGTGAATTTACAACCATCGTTGTTTACGTTATTTAACCATTATGAACCATAAATTAAATTCAAATGATAACGTGAAATATGCGAATTTATTGCATACTTTATTTCTTCCCTTTTTATTATGCATTCCTTATATAAATATGCATTAGATTCCTAGTTTGGTTACACCGCTAATATTTCAAAGTTCATTCTTTGTTTTAATTATGTTAACTGAGAGACAAATAATATCGTTATGCAATAAACTTAAGCTTAACATTTTATTTGAACAAAATTAATTATTACTTTAATTAAAACTCCAATATTAATTTGGCATTTTTATTATGCCATTTATACTTAACGGTTTGATAGGAAATAAATTAATCTTAACAATATTTTACCATGCAAATAAAATCTTTGTTCAAAATCAATAAATTGTTTCTCAAACAGAATTTATTTCAAAATTGATTTTAGATCTAATGTCAAGTTTAAATATTCAAATGACTCACAATTTGTTAACATAAAAAATTTTGACAGACATTTATATTGATACAATATTCACAATGCGCTTTTATTTTTAGAATGAATACTATATTTAGATAATAGTCCAAATTCTAAATTGAATTTCTAGCATGTATTTTCTTCTAACCAAATTGCAAGACCAAAAATAATTTCTTAATTAAATTAAAAATTAAATTTACAATGGTAACAACCCTTGTTTCAACGGACTTTTAATGTTAAAGATTCAAATCAATTAGTAACATAAATCTCATTTTAAAATGTTTATAAATCCACGGAAAGAGTTCAATTAAATATCACACAAAATAGAAAATTTTCCAAATATAAATACTTATTTTGCACTAAATCTTAATTTAATTTATATTTCAAACATCAAAAATTCTAGGTCATTACAGAGTAGATCCTAATGAAGCGAAGCAAACTGACCATTACCCTGATCTCTCAAGCAACATTATATAAACATGCACATAATTAACATCACTATACGAAATATAATGCAAACTCATCAAAAATATGTAAGTAGTATCAAAATAATATCAGATTCAAACAATTCCAAAAATTTCATTGTTATTAGCATCATCAATCTTCAGTATTATGTTAATTCTTGTCCTGATCTGATCTACCATTGCCTTACCAATAGAAAAATGTTTTGAATCTACTACAACTACTGCATGAACTAGATTTCTTTTAGTCCTCACCAATAATTTAAGATGGTTCAAATAATGGTATTATTACAATTCTATATTCAAAAATGAAAATAATTATACTAGAGGCCCCAATGGTGCCTCCTTCTCCTCTAACTACAAAAGCTGCTGGTGCACCACCATAGTAGATTGTGACTAATGAGGTGCAACTGCTAGTGCAGCCTTCTGCAACTATTAATGGTGCTATGAATCAATGTTGTGATTCAACTTGTCATGTGAGAAGCGGTTTAAATCCTCTATCCCCATCTTACCTATCTCCTTGTGCCAAGTCCATCCCAACAATCGGTTTTTATATGATATGATTATTTTAACACCATGGGGGACTAACTCTTTAATTCAATAATATGATATGTGTATGATATTGAAATGAACATATGGAGACATGACAGTTGGAGACAGAGGATTTGAACCATGTAAGAAGAATAAGGGTGAAGTCATGTTCATGTATTAATTACCTTTTGGCATATTTTTTAATAGAACTGCTAACATCATTTACATATTTATGTTAGGGTCCTTTTTCATATAATGTCAATCTCCATAGGTGATTATTTAGGTTAGAAGCTTTATTTGCTAACAATTATAACCTTGTGCTTTTGCAAAAGCAATATTTATACGTAAGAAACGTAAATAAGAAATCTGACCTAATATGCTGACTCTTGGAATATCTAAAACTAGCGTGTTCGCATAAAACAATTAGAAGAGTCGATCGAGTGTCAAGACCCTTATAATGTACAATATGTTATAAAAAGACGATCAAACCAAATTCCTCATCTCCAGCATATTAAGTATGCATATGAGTTTGCACACCACTTATTGGAAAATAATGAATAATCTGTGTTTTGTGCCTACCAACCCACATTTTAACACTAGTTTTCCAAGTTATTTAGCGATATGAGAATATTTCAATTTCAAACCATAATTCTTAGTTGTCATATGTGATAAAATCTTAACATAATATTTACTCATAATATTACTATCTTTGCTTCATGGTTGACATGAAGTTTTGATGACTTATCATTCATGTTTCATTTAAATGTTGTGAAAATATTATTACATTGATTTTAGTTATGGTGGTTACCTTCTCAATTAGAATGTGAATGTCATAAAATGACAATAAACACATGCAGCTTCCAAAAAGTTCCTCAGAATTGATGTTTCCTTGTTTGTACGACATAAGTATATAGCCATATCATTTTTTAAAACATAACCAAGTACTAAGATATTAGGGGAAACTACATTTTATTGCATTTAGAATGTATACATATTTATGCATGGCTTTTGTAAATTCGCATAGAGGCTGAAAACAAATAAAACCTACTATACCGCTTGTCCACCCAAGCCACGTGTTTGGGAAGTTCCGGATCGATTTTGAAACGATTGGCGCATGTCGTGCACTGGAAACTAAAAATTGAATGGATCTTCATATGATCCAGATGTTCCTTTACCTTTAATGTATTTTGCCTTCCATTCTTCCAAAAGCTGTAATGTAACCACCCACGTTTTCGATAATTACCTGAAATAACTAATAATTGTTAAAATTATAAATATTTTGGAGATAATTTAGTTGAATATTTTATTAAATTGATTACTTGACTTAATTATTCGTGTTTATAATTAATGGGTATAGTGTGACTAGATTGTGGGGTTTATTTATGTTTAGTGATTAAATTTTAGGCTTGGGTGAATTAAATGGGAAATTTGTGATAAATTTTGAAATAAAGTTTATGGGCTAATAAAGTAATTTTAAAAAGAATATGAAGTTATGAATATATATATATATATATAAAACATGTAAAACTTGTCATAATTAATAATAAATGTGAAAATATGTTTTTCGAGAGCTTGTGATTAAGTAAATATATTTCTATAAATTTAGCAACAAGTTTAGTGTATAATGTGAATCTTTGAGAAAATTTACATAAGATCGTAATATATAAATGTAAATAAGTTGCAAAATACTATTAAATATATAAAATATGAATTTGGCATCGATTGGGAGATTTGCATTTTTATAATAATATATTTAGAATCACAATTCATATATTGTATGAAAATTTATAGAGTTTTGTCCAAATGTTTATATTTTGAGAAAAGTAAAAATTGGATATAAAAGTTAAAATTTAGTGTTAACACAATTTTAAAGTGTTTTAAAATGTTGTTAACAACTTTAATAATGTTAGGTGATGTTAAAATTTGGTGGTTGAGTGATATTATAGCGTAAAACATAGTGTGACATGGAAATATAGGCCTAATAGCGTGTTTAATAGCATGATCATATGCTAATTATCTCTTAATGGTTCATTTGGGCTTAATTACTTTAGTTAAGGACTTAATTGGTGTTTAACAAAGGAAATATCCAGAGAAAGAGTAAAAGTACATACTCTTCCTCTCTGGCAACTTTCTTCCTCTTGAGAACCAAAAAGAGAACTAAAAACTCATAAAGCCGCTTGCTGTTAAAATCAATTCAATGCTTTAATTCAAGTTAATTACAAAATTGAGTTGCAGCAATCATTCTCTTGCAGACAATCTATCAAAAATTACACCTTATTCCATTAATTGATTGGCTATTGTCAAATTTTTACGCATGTTGAAATCTAGAATTTGCATATTGCTGTAATCTCATTCCCTGGTGAAATTTTGATCTTTCTTCAAGCCATAAAGCCTCTGATAGCTTCAATTCTATGCAAAACTTGCTGCTAATCTATTTAAAGGTAAGTGAACCTCACATTTATCTAGTTAATCGTAATTTTTTGAGAAATATGAAGCTTTTCTGTAAGAAAAAGGTAATTTCAATGAGTTTCTATGTTCAAGTATTAATGTGCTGAAATAACAACAAATCCTCATCTTTGTGATGCTATAACCTTTTGATCCTTAACTGTTTATATGTATATCTTCTTGCATGTTGTAATAGGTTATCTAAAAATGTGTTTTCAAAATTCCTTGGCATTCCGACTTCATTTGATCAGGAAGATATTGCCTCAAGGTGGGAAGTTAATTAGGATATCACCATAAGCCAAGCCCGTAAAGTGGGTCGACATACTTTGCCCCTGGGACGACCCAGGGGTCGACCCATCCTGGATATGGGTCAAATACCTATAGTGAATTGGGCAAGGAGCTTCTCCCTGTCCTGTAGCTTTCCAGTACACCTTTTGTGCCAAATTCCATTGTTTTGGTATGATTTTCTGGTGGTTTAGCACTTGGTTTCTAAACCATATGAGTTTATAAACTCATGTCACTCAACATTCTATTCGAATCTCAGATTTTGGATATTCATATGAATTAAATGTTTAGTTATGTAATGTATTGGGTATGTTGAGCATACTTACACATTTTCAAACTAGTTATTCATATATGCATAACTATTGTTTGCCATAGAGTTGTAAGGCCACAATAAGTCTAAAATTTCTGTTTTAAATAATAGCCTCAAAATAATAGTATGAAAATTTCTTAAAACCTACACTTTTGGACTGGATTTTGATTACGACAACTATATATCGACGATATTGTACATTGACATCTTTTACAGGAAAAAGGAGAAGAATATAATCTAAGTACACGAAGATTCGACAAGACAACATAATGTTATACTTAGTATAAACTTGAGTCAGTGTTTAGATGGTAATTTATGTTAAAATATCTCGTTTTAAGTGTGTGTATGTATGTGTGTGTGTGTATATATATAATTTATAAATTATATTTTCTATAAAGGTCGAAAAGCCATGTGTAGGATATGTGCATCAGACATTTGATCTAAAAATTCAAACATTTGAATGTAGATGAATGTTCAATAAATCAACTTTGAATATTCAGACATCTAAATAAGCTTTTTATGCGTTTGTCTATTCACTTTTAAATTATAGTCCTTTTTTAGATGGCTAAATTATAAATTTAGAAGGATAAATTGAAAGGTTGCGACTTTTTAAAGAGTCATAATTCTTTAATTCAAGAGTTATAACTATATCTTTTAATCATTCTTTTTTATGAATGATTGCAACCTTTTATTTATTATAAATACACTTCAGAATCATTTGTTTTAATTACCAATTCTTTTTTAGCTTTCCTGAATTAATCATACTCTGATTCTGAACTATTTTCTTTTCTAATTCACTTGTGCTCTCAAATATTCAATACTACGTGATTTTAGATTGCTTTCCTTTCTACTCTTCACTTACTTTCAAACACAAACACAAATATATATATATATATATACACACAAAGGTTAATATTATAATAAGGATGTACTCAAACTGTGACTTATCAATGTTATTCAAAACACATACTCAGTAAAAAAAAATTGTTGTATTTGTTGAAGTCCATTTCTGTTGGCCAAGAGAGAAGTCCTCTTTGGCTGTTGAGGCGAAATCTTGTTCAGCTGCCCAAGTGTTGTAATACATGTTACTCCAGGTAAAGTGAGGGTGTTGATTAGTGAAATTCCCGAAAGAGTTTGGGACTTGACGTAGAATGATGCTCCGAACCAGTATAAAATTACCTGGCTTCATTTACTTTAACTTACTGCATTTACTATGCTTATCTATGATATTACTTTATATAGTTTTCTCATTAAATATTTACTTGCATAATTATATCAAGTATAATATGTCATGCTATCAAAACATCCATATATACACTTAGTTCCATATCATTCAATCTTACTCTCGTAGACTTTTCATTTGGTATCAGTGTAGGACATCTTATAACACTATAAAGAAAATAGGGAAGGCTTTGCACTTGATGGTGTCTGGAGCTACGACTACCTCCATATGTCAGGAATACCTCATCAAGTGTTGTTGCGGTTCAGTTGTTCCCTCATAGTGGCTCATCTGAGGCATATTAAATCTTCTGAGGAATTCTACCTATAAAATGCCATCTGTAAAAGGCATATGGCTACTGTTAATCCCCCAATATTCGTTCTTGTGGCCCTTTTTGTCATCCATGATTTTCCGTACAAACGCTGATAAATATGGAGGGATAAGTGCACATCGATTGGCTTCCTCGACCGATCGAACTCTCCTAACTCCCTCACCAGGTAACGTTGCCTAAGACGCCATCCACGCGGAACTACCTCGACCCCGGACAACCTGGTTATTCACAGGACATTTGAGAGGAAGAACAGGAGCTTTGGCTATTTGTGGTATTTCTATGAGCCGAAGGGGAGGTACTTCGATCCTGTCAAGTTGTTGGATCGATGCCCTCTAAGTCATCCAGATAGACCTGAGTTTGATCAGTTTTTCCGAGCTGGTTTAAATGCCCTTCCAATTACCATTGCTATATGTTTTCGGGTCTGTCCAATAGGCGTCATAGTTGAACTCGATATCTATTTCCATTGGATGATGATGAGCCTTCCGAGTTTTGAACCAGCAAGTGAGAGGAAGATTGTTGCTTCCTGAGTTCTTCCTATTACCTCGACATACGATTCATGTCTTGTCTCATTGTTGCACTCTCCCGAGCTTGAGCATTTAATGTCATCGTTGTTTCCCGAAGTTGATTCATCACGGTCATAAACTCATCATGGTTAGCAAATGTTGAAGGGGAAGCTTGATCTGCTGCCGATGGTTGCACCGAAGGCAACATTGCAGGCTAGTCTGAAGTTAACCCCTGAACGGTCGATCACTCGATTGCTTCTACTAGCGATAAAACCTGATGCTGCTTTACAGTAGCGCATGCTGAGGGTTTGACAAACATGGTTCAGTGATGTTGGAAAAAATGTAGGATCTTGTCTCAGACTTGGTGATCCGAAAGTAGGTAAATATCCTTCTAATGTTGAGAACATAAACGTTCTCAATGAAAGCACCAAAGTGTTGACACAAAAAAGGTACAACACCCAAGAAATGAAAATGTAGAGAATAAATGAAGATAAATAAATGAAAAACGAAGATAAAAGCGATCACACACAAGCTTACAATGATTCGGCGTTAATGGGCCTACGTCCACTTTATAATCTTTTTTATATGAAATGATTTGTTACAGATGAAACTATCACAATAATGATATGATCAGAGATCGGCCAAAATAGTCCCCTTCTTTAGAGTCCAAAAGGTCTATTTATAGATGCTACAGTTTTCAAATTGAATGAAAAACATGTTGTCCGATCCAGGATTCAGGAGAGCATGGAGAAGAGTTCTTCTTGCAAAGAATGGCATGATCTAAGCATGTAGCGACAAGTGGTAGTTGATCCGGTACTCAAGGATGGCTGGAAGCGGTCAAGTAGGAGTAGGAACAAATCTTTAGGAGGATATTTAATATGAAATCAGGCTTGGTTTGACTCGATTGATCCAAAGGCCATGGGCTCTATCTGGCTTGCATACTGGGTTCCTGTGCTTGGCTTAAGTCCTAGGCTCGGGTCGAACCGTCCATCGGTCGACCAATTCCCCGATTCTTCATGTCACTTTGGCCGAAATTTATGATGTCGATGAATCTTGATTGCCATGCAAAAAGGCTGGTCAACATCTACCAACATCGACAGAGAAGAAACCTGAACCTATCTCCTCCACATTTGACAATGATAGCCTTTATAAACAAATAATAGGGAAAATGCAGTAGTATAGATAGAAACTAATTATCCTCCATAGACCATTCTAATCAAAATCTACATTTCCAAGCACAAGCCCTGAAGGCCTAGACCAACATCAGACAAACACCAAGAGATGTCTCCTTCGACGTCGAAGAATATACGCAAGACGATAGAAGAAAAATAAACTAAATCCATGACTATGGTTATTACCGCCTATCCCACCTTGAAACCATCGTTAATAGTATGACTAGCGAGACTTGCCATCTGTCAAGGGCTAATGGTAACCTTGGCTCTAGCAAAACTCCATATGCCATTGTGACTCGTATCTAGGCCTTTCAACTATATCCAAGGTACTCGACTAGTTAACTTCTAGTCTTTTGGGCATCCCTATTATACCCCTGCTTTTAGTCCGCTAGAACCTACGACTAACGATAACCTCTCAGCCTTCAATATCTCAGGCCATCCAACCTGATAACTATCCATAAGCTCAAGTGACTTCTCGACCATCCATTATCCACTAACTCAACATCCTTGAGTCGTCTTCATATTCGTTGCATTTCATCAATCAATGAACATTTCATAACGCTTCAAACATTCCACCTTGAACTCACGTCAAAGCCATGTCCAACAACGAATCAAAAATAACATCATTCAGTCGATATTCAATGGATCATTTACTGCCTTTCTTATCGATCGTTCACTGATCCATAATCACTTTCCATAACATTGTATTTCCTTTCCATAGAATTTCCAAAACGCTACGATCCATCGGCTTCCTATTTCGATCCACCCATGTGCCCCGACAGATCCATCGAAGTTGCAACGACCCATACAACGCTACTGATCCATCCTTTTGAACACTATATATTTTTGTGGTTGATCCATCAATGAACGTTACCGTTCCATCAACGAGCGCTGCCAGTCCGTAGCTTGTGAGCACCGTCGATCCCTCAGATTTCATGACCGATCCATCACAAAAACTCGGCCGACACATCTAAACACTTGTGCCGACCCATCAAAACACTTATACCCGATTCATCCAAGCATGCCAACAACTAATCCAATCCATCCAAGCATGCTAAACAACCGATCCATCGTTTCTTGCTCAATAAGCCACGAGCACTCGATCCATCCAATCAACAGTCCAACAATGCTTGAATTCACGCATTCAACTCGACTAAAATCAATTTTGTTTCTATCAACAAATCAACAACATATTCAAGCAGCAATCAACAAACATTAGCACACCAATCATCATCATATAATTAAATAGAATTCACCAAATCATGATAAATAATAAATAAGTCAAATTATGGATCTAAACTAGCATAAACATAAAATTAACATATGAATTTACCGTTATAATCTTAGTAGATTAGATCTTACGGTGATTCGAATTTAAAATTACTTATATCGATTAGATCTAGGTGAAAACAACTTGTAAATGATGGAAATAAGATCTAACAACCCATGTACTCAATTGGATCCACGTGAGAGGTGCTTATTACTCACCAAATTTTCAAAATAGCTTGAAATAGATGAATCTTTAATCCAAACAGCAAAGAACGATCTTCAAATCACCAAATTTGATGTGATATAGTCTCTCTTGATGTTTATCTTCAATCTTCTATTGTAGATATAAAAATGTAATGGAGGGATGTATTTGATTGAGAAAGGAGGATCACGAGCTCAACCAAATGAGAAATGAAGAAACTAAACCATTCTCCTTGCCGCTGCCCCTCTATTTGTTGACAACAGCCCCTAGCCTTAATGGGCCTCATTGATCAGCCAATTAATGACTAATTAGTCTATCCAGAAATTGTGTAGCGCTAAAACAACGAATTCCCAACCAGCAAAACCAGATATTTAATGTGACCAATCTACAGAATTGGAAACATCATTTCTTTTCAAATGATATATATCTCAGCACCTGATTCGATCCCTGTCAGAAGTTATTCCCTATAAAAATTTGACAGGGGCAAAATGGTTACAAATAAAATTGGAAAAAATTATGGACATGTCTCACATCCTGATGCACCGCACCATGGAAGAGGCTTGTATGCGAGTTATCGGTCGTCTAACGACCTAAGGCAGTCGTTCAGTGACTTAGAACAAAAAGGAAGAAAAAGTCGATCATTCATAAGGCTAAAGCTAGAAAAAGTGGAAAACCGGTCGTTCAACGACATAACAAGGTCGCTCAGTGAGGCGATGAATCAGGGAGAGAAGCCCAATGATCCAACAAGTTCATTCTCTAGTTTGAATAAAAGTGACAGGTTTGAGAAAGCATTGGTAGATCGTGCGAGGAATGGGTCGTTCGCTATTGATTCACTCACTCCAGAGTCGATCACTCCTGGATCGTTCGCTAATGGCTCGCTCGCTTCTATATTATCCGCACCTAAGTCATTCATTTTAGTATCGTTTACTATCAAGTCGATCACCCTTGGGTCGCTACGGGCAGAAGATAATAAGAGCTCTTAAAAGATAAGATCATATAAGTGTCGCTCGTTCCATTGTTGTATTCTCATAGTTAAGTCATTCGATCTATTATTTGTACCGCATTAAAGGGTCGCATATCGTAATAGGTTGGCGGCTTTTATAGGGTCATTCTCTTGTTCTCGGGTCATCTGTTTGGACAAGGCGTGTTGTAAATCCTATAAATAGGGGGTGTGGTGAGTTGTAAAGGTTGTTGATTTTTGATTAAAAATTGTATGTGAGCTTTGTGCCACTATTAAAATTGGAAGTTGAGTTTATCTCCTTTCTCCATTTTCGGATATTCAAGTGCGCTTGAATCAACGAATTTGAAGCTAATTCATGGTATCGCTTGCGAGTGATCAACATTCAAAGAATCTAGATTGACAACACGGTATCTTACGAGATCAACGTGCTAAAGATAGCGAGATTCTGACATCGAAAGATCAACGTTATTGAGCATTTACCTCATCCTTGATCTTGTTTCCACGAATCCGTCAATTCATGTGGAGTTTGATCTTGGAGCTACGCCAGTTTGGTATCAGAGTGATATTTTTGTCTTTTGGTTGGATCACCAGAGCGCCAGTTTGGTATCGGAGCGAGATTTCCGTCTTTTGGTTGGATCGCCGGAGCCTTGATCGCCATCTTGGTTGGATCGCCAGAGCGAGATTTCCGTCTTCTGGTTTGGACGCTGGAGCCTTGAATGCCATCTAGGTTATATCGCCAAAGCGGGATTTCCTTCATTTGGTCGGAACGTCGGAAATAATTCAGGTTTATCACCATCACCGCCGACATCGTCTGTAATAACCCGCATTGGCAGAGGTATTATAATTAATTTATTTAATTATATAAATAGTGATATAGTGAATTAAATGGTCGTGGAATAAAATAATGGTGAATATTTAATTAAAATAATAAATTAAATAATATATTTAATTTTGAAATAATCAGAATTTGCTGATATAACGATATGGTGTAAACCGGATCATCTGTGATATTTTTATTCAGCTTGGAATTGAATTTGAATAACGAATATATTATATAAACGACAGTTTGAACATGGAATTATAATATAATTAAAATCGAGCTCGAAATGGCACTACAGTTCGCTATTTGGCGATTTGAACTTCAACTGAATGTACAGGGTTCGTTTTAAGCCGGATTTCTGTGAAACAAGAAACGTGTGGAGCTGGTGGAGTACATCTTTCTAGTGGAAGAGAAAAATCGGGATTTCATCGTGTAGATTTTGATTTATATCCAAATCAAATTTTAGAAAAGTCGCTGTGGAAATCCTTTATAATTTATAAAGGAATTATTTATATTTTAAAAAGGAATTTCAATATAAATCGAATATCGGGTTGACCCAGATTGAAATATCAAGTTAGAAATTCATATAGGAATATTGTAGAGATGTATGGTATCCCACTGTGAATATATACAATAATATTAATTTATCAATATTTAATTTAATTATATTTATATATTTAAATGGGTTATTTAGAGCTTTAAAAATAGCCAATTTTGCAAACGACCTCAGAATTCGACGAAACTAATTTTGTTGGATACGCAATGTTAAATTATTGTTAGATTTCAATTTCCGTGATTTTTGAAGTCAGTATGTTGCCGTACCGATTTTTAATGTGGAAAACAGTCAGCATTTCGACGGTTAAAAATACGCTATGTGAGAAAACGGAGTCGGAATTCGACAAAACAAGTTTCATTGGGTTCGTAATGTCGAACTAAAGGTGCATGTCAATTTTCATGATTTTTGGGTATCGTATGTGATCACAAGAATTTTAGAAGACAAATACAGTTAGCGTTTGCTTATAAATGTATATAAAATTCGAATAAAAAAATATATTTAAATATCCTATAAATACCTAACTCCATCCTAACCCTAATCTCCACAGCCAAAACTTGCGCCGTCTTCATCCTTTCTCTCTAACGTGGAGAATCCAATTTCAAAAATAAAAAAAAACTCAAAATAAAGTCCATAAATCAAAATACACATGGATTCGAGATCCTGGAGGGGTTCCCTTCAGTGTGGTATACATCTTTGTGGGTTCGATCAACTTTTGTTCGCTGTATGATTTACAGCGTCGAGTCTTTTGCGTTAGGGTTAAGGAAATATCCACATAGAAGCTTCTATTCACGAATTCAAGTGCGTATTGGAGTTTGTGGGATCGAGACGAACACGTGAGGGGATTTTGGGAAATTTTTGTGAGATTTTGGTTCGATCTCCTTTGCTGGGATGTGGGGAAACGCCTGAAGACGTGTTCAACATGTGAAGTTCGAACTGGGCAAAATGGATATGGGGTGGAATAGGTTTCATCGAGGAGAAGAACTATGGTTTCCGTTTTAAATTCGGTGGAGTGATGGAGGAGAGATTGCGGTGAGAAACTGTGGAAATGTCTATGCCTGGAGCTCGTGAATCGCTAGAAGAAGACTACTGTTCATGTGGGACTTCAATGGGTATGGGCCGAGGTTGGAAAAGGTGAAAGCCCATATTAGGATTTGAAGTTGATTAAAATTCAAATAAAGAATGTATTAACTTTGATTTATCATAACTTGCTCATACGTTATCGGAATCCAGCGAAACAAGATCCATTGGGATCGTATGGACGAGCACTACACGATGGAACTGACGGGAAGTCCATCGGAGCCCGTTACAATTTATAGCAAAATAAATTGTCCGTCTGAATCAAGCGATGGTTATTGTTATCAACGATGATCGTCCAATGTGAGTAAATCTCACTAACTCTGAACATTTTATAATTTCATGTTGTATTTTTAGAACTGTTAAATATTGGTTGATTGACTAAGTGTTGACTGTTTGATTGAACTGCTAGTTAGTTAGTTGAATTTCTATATTGATTATGTTTAACAGAATATATCATATGGAACTGAAAGTGATGTTGATTTTATTGTGTAACATCTGTGGATGCAGGGAAACAGGTTGGAGGAATCCGACTGGATTCCTCAACATTTATTTTATTGTTTTTTTTCATATATTGTGATATATGATGTGTTATATAATCTGTTATGGATTATGTGTGTTGGAATGATATTGATCATTGTTATTCGATATTTTAAATATCGTAAAAGACCACGGATGTAAAAAAAGAATTATTTCAATGTATATTGAAATAAATGGATTTTATAAAATCAATAAATTTTATAAAAGGAAATATTTCGAAAGTAAATAAAAGGGGAATTGTTTATAAAACGAATAGAGTTTTATAAAAGGGAAAAATGTTGATAAAACGAATAGAATAGAAAAAAGGAAATAACTAGAGTAAAATAAATAAAGATATACAAGGAAATATTTGTAAACCATTTACAAATAGGATTGAAAAGGAAATGGTGTAAAACCATTAGCAAATAGATTAGAACGAGGAAGGTTTGTAAACCATTTACAAATCAATCAGAAAGGGAAATGTTTGTAAACCATTTACAAATGAGACTGAATAGGGGATATTTGTAAAACCATTTACGAATAAAATTAAAAAAGGGAAATCATTTGTAAAGTGAAGAACCGTTACTAAAAGTAAATCATTATAAATGAATAGTTTATTCGAATTTTAAAAGGAGTTAATCGAATATAGTTTATTCGAATAGCCAAAGGAGTTAATCGAATATAGTTTATTCGAATAGAATCAAGGAGTTAATGGAATATATAGTTCATTCAAATAGAATTAAAAGAGTTATCGAATATAGTTATTCGATAGGAGTTAAGTGAATAGAGTTAAAGTTAATTCAAAAGAGTTAAGTGAATAGAAAAGATTTGGAAGAGAGTTACGTAAGGAAGTTTGTTAAAGAATTAGAAAGGTGAACTTTGTCCATTTCAAGGTTCGAAACGTTGTTCAGTTAAGGTCTGAGAGGTAGTATTACCCCAACTTGATTGACTTCATTTTTAACTAAGGAATGGTTAAGGTTCGATAGTAAAGGATGGTTAAGTGAATTTAGTAATTAAAGGAAATGGTTTGAGTTGGCATCGCGATGGTTTATTTAAGCATCTGTCTAAGTCCAATGAAGAAGCTTTGGAAATGTTTTCCAAATAAGAAACCAGAAATGTTTTCTAATAAAGAAAACAAGAAATGGAAATGTTTTCCATTGTTAATAACGTATATTTTCTAAATATAGAAAATAGCAAATGTTGAATATAGGGAAACAGGAGGTGTAAAATTAACTAAAGAGATTAATGTTAAATGATGTTTCTTCGATATAATTTCCATCTGGAAATAATATCGTTGTTTGCACACTTGTTTTTCTTTGATAGTTAACTCACAGACTATCGAAGTTTTGACCATTTTAACGTTGTTAATATGGAGAGACCAGTTGGATTATTATCCAAAGAACCACTCTGCATTGGCATAAGCGTTGTGAATCATATATGCCAAAGAAAATTAAAGACGGGGCAAACTGCAAGGGCTATTGTATAAATCTTAGATAATAGTGTCTAAGATGGATGTATTGAATAGTGCCTTCGGTTCATCCTGTTCCTGGATGACTTGTATGGACGGATGTCTGACAGAGTATTTCCAGACGATCACGTATATTGATTTCTCCAACCGTACCAATAGTGGAAGCGGAGAAGGAAACTTCTTTTAGCTAATACATAATGTATGGTTGAGGACGTCAATCAGTGATTTGATGGATTTGACGATGTGGCATTCAAAGTGAATCTGGTGTGATGATAAAGCGTAGCTTCTAGCCTCACATCCGGTAAATGACAGAAATCAGGCAGGAAGCATGGCTAAGTCGGTCGCACCGAAGTTGGGTGTATAATCACCTGATTAAGAGTTTCATTTACTTCTCAAAAATCTATTGTTGATGCTGTCCCATTCGGGAAACGGTTGCTGGTCCAACCCGTTGGTGATAAACATTCGATACACTCAAGTGAAATGAGTGGTCGGTAATGTGTGGCCGGGTTGCAAGATGTTCTTGTTGAACCCAGTGTATTCCTTTCTAGAGGTACACCAGCGAAAGGTGGTTCCATACCTTGTCATAGTTGGAAATCCATTACCCAATACGTGCTTGCGGTTTTGACTGTATACTATATATGTAGAACGTGAGATGAAAGCGTTTCTGCTAGATGATTATTATATTGTGGTCGATAGACATTATTATAATATCAAAAGGATTTTGATATAAAGATAATTTTGGATTCTCATAAGGGAAAAACCCGTTCCGTTATACGGCGTGGTCTTATGAGATATCGATTACCTGCTTGAATTGTTTTAAACTGTTTTACTCATACCAGTCCCATGACTGACCCAGAGTTTATTTGTTTGTTTTCCCTAAACTCTTGGGTGTCTAAATTTGTACGGGCAGTCAAGTAGTCGGGATTTACAGATATAATGGAAGAGCTTGGAGCAGGAGGCTTCAGGATTATATAGCTATAGTTGTTTCTGCTGTATTGAAAGTGTTGTACTTTAATAATGATATGTATATTCAAGTACAGATTTGTATTTCAAAGTTATGTTATGAAATATATTTATCCGTTCTGCTATGAGATTCGTGTTACTCTGATATTGTGTTCTTCTTCTTCGTCTTCCATTCTAAGTTTCTATCTCATCTATCCTTACCCTCTAATTTCTTTCATTTATGACCGATATTTTTCGATGTTTGGTTAGTCATTAGTGAGTTTATGGTGATAACCAAAGTCGTCAAAAACCCGGTTCATTATAGTTGGTATCAGACCATAAGGTTAAGTTAAGAATTACCTTGGCTCTGTGGAGTGACTCGGTAGAGATAGGGTTAGTAATACCCTAGATTGAGTTGAGTGTATATATACGAGTGAACGTATTTGTTATTGATATAAAAATTTGTTTTATATAGTGTGGATTTATTGGTTGAGTTGTTTATGAGTTCTGGTCGATCAGTTTGATCCACTGTATCGGTAGGAGTTTATAAACACTCGAATATGATGTGTCGGCACGATATGTTTTGAAAAGAGGGTAAATGAAAATCATTTTACCCAAAGTATATTTTGATACATATTGGATATATCGGTTATTATTATAATCAAGTAAGATTATAAATTAAATGGTTATGTAAATAACCAATCAGAATTCATATAAGTGAAATACGTGAAATCAGATGAGTTAAATCTGAAATTTAAACCAGAAATTGAATTAAAACTCTGGAGAATTGGATAAGTGTTTGTAAATGGATTTGGATTAAAAATAAGGAAAATTTAAGATCCTGGGAGATTTTAAATTGTTTCACAAGCAGTGTGAATTATATTTTGAAATGAATTTCAAAGTGAAAATGTTTAGAAATGGTTTTATAGTATTGAACTCACTTCGATCGCTGGAAAATAGATTCTAATGATGACAGCTGCATCATCAGAATTCATTTACGAGTTGTAAGTGACGAATTACTACCAGAGATACTGTTTTGAATTTGTTTTGGGAAAGACAAGTTGTGTTGAAATCCAAATGGAATTTATAATATAGAATTTGAATAATATAATTTCAATTTTTAAATAGATTTGAAATATTAACTTGTTTTAAAAGAAATAAAACTAGAAGTTCCTTTATAAACGAAGTTTATAAATAGTTCTTTTATAAACGAAGTTTATAAATGAAGTGAAAAGAATTATCATTGGACAATTCAGAAAAATAAAAATACAAGTTTGAAATTGAAAGGGAAATCTATTTTCCAAAGGTAGAAATATCGATTTCAAAAGGAATTGAAATCGAGACTTATTTTAAGAATGAATAAAGAAAGTTTGAAAAGGAATTTGAATAAAGGAAATTCAAACATAGAATTTAAGTAAGAAAATTCAAAGGGGATTTGAATATAGAAATTCAAATGAGATTTGAATAAAGAAGATTTAAATAATGGAAAATTGAATATAGAATTCATATAGAGTAGTAATAGAATTTGAATAAAGAGAATTCAAATAGATTTGAATATAGAATTTGAATAAAGAGAATTCAAATAAAATTGAATATAGAAATTCAAAGGGAGTTTGAATATATGAAATTCAATGGAATTCAAATAGAAATTGAATATAGAAATTCAAAGGGAGTTTGAATATATGAAATTCAATGGAACTGAAATAGAGATTGAATAAAGAAATTCAAATATAAAATTTGAATATAGAATTCAAATGGAATTTAAACTATAGAATTTGAAAATATAAAATTTGAATATAGAATTCAAATGGAATTTAAACTATAGAATTTGAATAATAGAAGTGATATAAAATTTGAATAGAAATTAAATAGAATTAACTAAGTCGAAGAGGAATTAGTTAATCGAGTTTTCAATTTGAAGTTGAACTTTGAAAGGTGAATTGGATTTGTAAATGGATATTCGAAATCGAATATAGAACTTAAATTTGAAATTTGGATTCAAATTAGTTAATAAGCAAGTTAAATTATATTTGAACATGTCATGTTCAAATATAAAAGGTAAATAGACTAAAGAGTTAATTAGCAAATTAATTAACGAATTGAGTTAAAACGATCAGGTATAGTTAAAATAGATTGGGCAGGTATAAATATACATGAGATAGGTACGGATAAGGTATGAAGGTATATAAATAGAATGCTCGACGAAAAGGTATGTATTTAATTCATATATGAGATTTTATGCGCCGTATCGGCTAGCCGCTTGGCTTTTTCTTTTTCTTTTGGATTGGTGAGGGCCATTGGAGGCTATTTGAAATATCCCGATGCTCCTGGTACAAAGGAGGTTATGGCGAATTTTTTCGGGAATTTAAGGAGTTAGAATATTTTTAAGATAATTTGATAGTTAGAAATCAACGTATCGATATATATATAGAAGTCGATAAGGAAACGAACTTAGAAATAGAATAGTAAAATCAAAAAGGAAGACTAAGAATAAAATCTAGTAAGAGTAGAAAGAGGAAGCGTACATGTTTAAAAGTGAATAAGTAGTTGTATGGTATTGATTATTCGAGTAAGTAGTCATATCTTTTTTGACATTATAAATGTTATTCAGTCAAGATCTGAGAGATAGTTATACCCCCAACTTGATTGATTTCATTATTAACAAATAAATAGTAAGATTTCAGGCTCGAAGATCAATGTTGAAGAAGAGTTAGTTGAATATAGTATTTGGGTTGTCGTAACGATGTTTTACACAACATCCGTTTTAACCCGAATAAGTGTAAACTTGAAAATAGAATAAAGAATATTTCCTAAGTACAAAAATAAATGAGATCGGAAGAGAGATAAGTAATTGGAGTATTTTCCAATTATAAATAGCATATATTTTCTAAAGTTTAGAAAATAAAGGAAGGCGATATTCGGAAATGTTTTCCAAATAACATAAAAGGCCAATATGGTTATTGAAAATATTTGGTTAACAATTATTGATAAAGAAATAGAGAAGTGATTTAACTAATGGAATATTAATTAAGGGCTCAGTGACATGTTCAAAAAGGAAAATTTGATTTTTGAAAAGAGTAAACTGTTTAAAAACTCCCAGGGAAAGACTATTTGAATTAAAAACAAATTTAACAGAAATTTGTGAAAGCAAAATTTAATTAAAGTAAAGCCAGTAAAGTGGTAACTGAGATTGAATTAGAATGATATCAAGACAAATTGGATTGTGAGATTCAAATTTGAAGTGTAATGGGATAATCAAGTTAAGAGTTGGGAATCGAGAAGAAACTCGAGTTAAAATGATATTTGGCTCGGATATAAGCGAATGGTGGTGTTGTGGATAAAAGCAGGTTAGAATTAATTGGGATAACATTTGTATCTGCTGAATTGATAACAGGTGGAAAGGATATAATGATATGCCGACAAAAAGGTACAAATTTATATTTATATTGGATATAAGATTTATGAGCCGAATTGTTAAGCCGCTTGGCTGTTTGATTTTTCTTTTGGGTTGGAGATGGCCCAGAGAGGCGAGTGGTGGTTTAACCTATCGACCAGTATAGAGGAGGTGCTGGCGAAATTTTTCGAAAAGTTAAGGTGTTAGAAAATTTTTAGGATTTTTGAAGATTTTCGTTGATAAGAATTAATTAATAATTTAATTGAAATTAAATTGGTTCAGTTGAAACTGAAGTTAAGAAGTGAACAAATATGTTCTAACCAGTCGATAGGGTCATTCTCTACCTTAGCAATTTCGAGGATGAAATTATTTTAAGTGGGGAAGATTGTAATGACCCGCATTGGCAGAGGTATTATAATTAATTTATTTAATTATATAAATAGTGATATAGTGAATTAAATGGTCGTGGAATAAAATAATGGTGAATATTTAATTAAAATAATAAATTAAATAATATATTTAATTCTGAAATAATCAGAATTGGCTGAAATAACGATATGGTGTGAACCGGATCATCTGTGATATTTAATTCAGCTTGGAATTGAATTTGAATAACGAATATATTATATAAACGACAGTTTGAACATGGAATTATAATATAATTAAAATCGAGCTCGAAATGGCGCTATAATTCGCTATTTGGCGATTTGAACTTCAACTGAATGTACAGGGTTCGTTTTAAGCCGGATTTCTGTGAAACAAGAAACGTGTGGAGCTGGTGGAGTATATCTTTCTAGTGGAAGAGAAAAATTGGGATTTCGTCGTGTAGATTTTTATTTATGTCCAAATCAAATTTTAGAAAAGTCGCTGTGGAATTCCTTTATAATTTATAAAGGAATTATTTATATTTTAAAAAGGAATTTCAATTTAAATCGAATATTGGGTAGACCCAGATTGAAATATCAAGTTAGAAATTCATATAGGAATATTGTAGAGCTGTATGGTATCCCACTGTGAATATATACGATATATTAATATATTAATATTTAATTTAATTATATTTAAATATATTTATATATTTAAATGGGTTATTTAGAGCTTTAAAAATAGCCAGTTTTGCAAACAACCTCAGAATTCGACGAAACTAATTTTGTTGGATACGCAATGTTAAATTATTGTTAGATTTCAATTTCCATGATTTTTGTAGCCAGTATGTGGCCGTGCCGATTTTTAATGTGGAAAACAGTCAGCATTTCGACGGTTAAAAATACACTATGTGACCAAACGGAGTCAGTATTCGACGAAACAAGTTTCATTGGGTTCGTAATGTCGAACTGAAGGTGCATGTCAATTTTCATGATTTTTGGGTATTGTATGTGATCACAGGAATTTTAGAAGACAAATACAGATAGCGTTTGCTTATAAATGTATACAAAATTCAAATAAAAATATATATTTAAATACCCTATAAATACCTAACTCCATCCTAAGCCTAATCTCCACAGCCAAAACTTGCGCCGACTTCATCCTTTCTCTCTAACGTGGAGAATCCACTTTCAAAAATCAGAAGAAACTCAAAATAAAGTCCATAAATCAAAACAAACATGGATTCGAGATCCTAGAGGGGTTCTCTTCAGTCTGGTATACATCATTGTGGGTTCGATCAACTTTTGTTTGCTGCATGATTTACAGCATCGAGTCTTTTGCGCTAGGGTTAAGGAAATATCCACATAGAAGCTTCTATTCACAAATTCAAGTGCGTATTGGAGTTTGTGGGATCGAGACGAACACGTGAGGGGATTTTGGGAAATTTTTGTGAGATTTTGTTTCGATCTCCTTTGCTGGGATGTGGGGAAACGCCTGAAGACGCGTTCGACAAGTGAAGTTCGAACTGGGCAAAACGGGTATGGGGTGGAAGAGGTTTCATCGAGGATAAGAACTATGGTTTCTGTTTTAAATTCGGTGGAGCGATGGAGAAGAGAGTGGGGTGAGAAACTGTGGAAATGTCTATGCCTGGAGCTCGTGAATCGCTAGAAGAAGACTAATGTTCATGTGGGTCTTCAATGGGTATGGGCCGAGGTTGGAAAAGGTGAAAGCCCATATTAGAATTTGAAGTTGATTTAAATTCAAATAAAGAATGTATTAACTTTGATTTATCATAACTTGCTCGTACGTTATCGGAATCCAGCGAAACAAGATCCATTTGGATCGTATGGACGAGCACTACATGATGGAACTGACGGGAAGTCCATCGGAGCCCGTTACAATTTATAGCAAAATAAATTGTCCGTCTGAATCAAGCGATGGTTATCGTTATCAACGATGATCGTCCAATGTGAGTAAATCTCACTAACTCTGAACAGTTTATAATTTCTTGTTGTATTTTTAGAACTGTTAAATATTGGTTGATTGAATGTGTGTTGACTGTTTAATTAAACTGCTAGTCAGTTAGTTGAATTTCTATATTGATTCTGTTTAACAGAATATATCATATGGAACTGAAAGTGATGTTGATTTTATTGCGTAACATCTATGGATGCAGGGAAACAGGTTGGAGGAATCCGACTGGATTCCTCAACATTTATTTTATTTTATTTTTCATATATTGTGATATATGATGTGTTATATAATCTGTTATGGATTATGTGTGTTGGAATGATATTGATCATTGTTATTCGATATTTTAAATATCATAAAAGACCCTGGGATGTAAAAAAGAGTTATTTCAATGTATATTGAAATAAAGGGATTTTATAAAATCAATAGATTTTATAAAAGGAAATATTTCGAAAGTAAATAAAAGGGGAAATGTTTATAAATCGAATAGAGTTTTATAAATGGGAAAAATGTTGATAAAACGAATATAATAGAAAAAAGGAAATAACTAGAGTAAAAGAAATAAAGATATACAAGGAAATATTTGTAAACCATTTACAAATAGGATTGAAAAGGAAATAATGTAAAACCATTAGCAAATAGATTAGAACGAGGAATGTTTGTAAACCATTTACAAATCAATCAGAAATAGAAATGTTTGTAAACTAATAACAAATGAGATTGAATAGTGATATTTGTAAAACCATTTACAAATAAAATTAAAAAAGGGAAATCATTTGTAAAGTGAAGAACCGTTACAAAAAGTAATTCTTTATAAATGAATAGTTTATTCGAATTGTAAAAGGAGTTAATCGAATATAGTTTATTCAAATAGTAAAATGAGTTAATCAAATATAGTTTATTCGAATAGAATAAAGGAGTTAATCGAATATATAGTTTATTCAAATGGAATTAAAAGAGTTATCGAATATAGTTATTCGATAGGAGTTAAGTGAATAGAGTTAAAGTTAAATCAAAAGAGTTAAGTGAATAGAAAAGATTTGAAAGAGAGTTACGTAAGGAAGTTTGTTAAAGAATTAGAAAGGTGAACTTTGTCTATTTCAAGGTTAGAAACGCTGTTCAGTTAAGGTCTGAGAGGTAGTATTATCCCAACTTGATTGACTTCATTTTTAACTAAGGAATGGTTAAGGTTCGATAGTAAAGGATGGTTAAGTGAATTTAGTAATTAGAGGAAATGGTTTGAGTTGGCATCGCGATGGTTTGTTTAAACATCTGTCTAAGTCCAATGAAGAAGCTTTGGAAATGTTTTCCAAATAAGAAACCAGAAATGTTTTCCATTGTTAATAACGTATATTTTCTAAATATAGAAAATAGCAAATGTTGAATATAGGGAAACAGGAGATGTAAAATGAACTAAAGAGATTAATGTTAAATGATGTTTGTTCGATATAATTTCCATCTGGAAATAATATCGTTGTTTGCACACTTGTTTTTCTTTGATAGTTAACTCACAGACTATCGAAGTTTTGACCATTTTAACATTGTTAATATGGGGAGACCGGTTGGATTATTATCCAAAGAACCACTCTGTATTGGCATAAGCGTTGCGAATCATATATGCCAAAGAAAATTAAAGACGGGGTAAAGTGCAAGGGCTATTGTATAAATCTTAGATAACAGTGTCTAAGACGGATGTATTGAATAGTGCCTTCGGTTCATCCTGTTCCTGCATGACTTGTATGGACGGATGTCAGACAAAGTAT
Source organism: Allium sativum (assembly GCA_030737875.1). Classification (NCBI taxonomy): domain Eukaryota; kingdom Viridiplantae; phylum Streptophyta; class Magnoliopsida; order Asparagales; family Amaryllidaceae; genus Allium; species Allium sativum. The sequence goes on from CM060921.1 coordinate 749,189,710, forward strand.
TTCCAGACGATCACGTATATTGATTTCTCCAACCGTACCAAGAGTGGAAGCTGAGAAGGAAACTTCTTTTAGCTAACACATAATGTATGGTTGAGGACGTCAATCGGTGATTTGATGGATTTGACGATGTAGCATTCAAAGTGAATCTGGTGTGATGATAAAGCGTAGCTTCTAGCCTCACATCCGATAAATGACAGAAATCGGGCAGGCAACATGGCTAAATCGGTCGCACCGAAGTAGGGTGTATAATCACCTGATCTAGAGTTTCATTTACTTCTCAAAAATCTATTGTTGATGCTGTCCAATTCGGGAAATGGTTGCTGATCCCAACCGTTGGTGATATACATTTGATACACTCAAGCGAAATGAGTGGTCGGTCATGTGTGGCCGGGTTGCAAGATGTTCTTGTTGAACCCAGTATATTCCTTTCTAGAGGTACACTAGCGAAAGGTGGTTCCATACCTTGTCATAGTTGGAAATCCATTACCCAATACGTGCTTGCGGTTTTGACTGTATACTATATATGTAGAACGTGAGATGAAAGCGTTTCTGCTAGATGATTATTATATTGTGGTTGATAGACATTATTATAATATCAAAAGGTTTTTTATATAAAGATAATTTTGGATTCTCATAAGGGAAAAACACGTTCCGTTATACGGCGTGGTCTTATGAGATATCGATTACCTGCTTGAACTGTTTTAAACTGTTTTACTCATACCAGTCCCATGATTGACCCAGAGGTTTTTTTTCCTTAAACTCTTAGGTGCCTAAATTTGTACGGGCAGTCAAGTAGTCGGGATTTACAGATATACTGAAGAGCTTGGAGCAGGAGGCTTCAGGATTATATAGCTATAGTTATTTCCGCTGTGTTGTAAGTGTTGTACTTTGATAATGATATGCATATTTAATTATAGATTTGTATTTCAAAGTTATGTTATGAAATATATTTATTCGTTCCGCTGTGAGATTCGTGTTACTCTGATATTGTGTTCTTCTTCTTCTTCTTCAATTCTAAGTTTCTGTCTCATTTATCCTCACCCTCTAATTTCTTTCATTTATGACCGGTAATTTTCGATGTTTGGTTAGTCATCAGTGAGTTTATAGTGATAACCAAAGTTGTCAAAAACCCGGGTCATTACATCGTCCATTCCATTTCCGCAACCACCAAATCATTGAACCACCGCCTTCCACCAAATCGCCATTCAGTCTTGTCCATCACTGATTTAGATAGCCGGAGCTGTACAGTTCATCAGATCTCGTTCAGTTGCAATCTATTAATCAGTCGTTGTCACCTGTCTATGATCGCCAGAACTAGTTAGATCATCAGATCTAATTCAGTCACGATTGTCATTCCATAGATCCCCAGATCGACATCTTTTCATTTATACATCGTCAACTGTTTAAGTGTTTGAAGCTTAGGCCAGATCTAAAGTTCATTCCATTTTGTTTGAAAATTAATTATGCCGCCAAGACGTGTTAATTGTCATCAAAATTTGGAAGAAATGTATTGGAGAGACGAAGCCGAACAAATGGAGAAAAGAATCATTGATAAGATCGATGAAGGAATTGGAAGATTAGAAAAGCTGTTGATAGATATGAATCAAACTAGAAGAAGAGTATCACCCGCTTCAATTCATAGTGGACACCGGATTTCACCATCGAATTCGGGAAGACATAAAAGATCACCACCATTGGATTGAGAAAGAAGGAATCGTGATGATTATTCTCGAGAACCATCCCATAGAAGTGAAAGACATGAAGATATACATGATCAATATCGTCATCATTCAGTTTGTGAAGAAGAAAGAAGTAGCATTCGTTATCATTCTCCAGGACGTGTTCGAGATGCGTTTCGTCAACCATAAGTTCATCATATTTAGGAATCAGGGATGAAGATCAAAATTCCAGAATTCAAGGGAGGAATGTCTGATGACGAATTCCTAGATTGGTTGTCGAATGTAGAGGAAATTATGGAATTCAAGAATGTACCAGAAAATAGAAGAGTGAAATCAGTAGCTACTCATTTTAGAGGAAGAGCTATTGCCTGGTGGGCACAAACTAAACTAACTCGTGAAAGAATGGGAAAGACGAAGGTTGTCACATGGGAAAGGATGAAAAGGCTGATGAGAGCTACCTTCTTACCTCACAACTATCAATCCCTTATGTATCAACGTTTGCAGAACTTGAGATAAGGAAAAAAATTCGTGAGTGATTATACTGGTGAGTTCTATCAATTGATCACTCGTAATAACATCATGGAAACAGAGGAACAATTGACTACTAGATATGTTGGGGGATTGAAAAATCAGATTCAGGATATGGTGAATATATTTGTAACAACCAGAAAATCTGAGCCAGTTTAAAATTTTTATTTTGGCAGTTTTAGCGAATTCTGAATATTTAAAATGAATTATTTTAAATAAAATCGACGAGAAATTTATTTTGAATATAATTCAAACGTATATATTATATACGTCGTCGTTAGAATATAAATATTTATATATAATTATAATAGAATTGAAAATGGCGCGGTAGTTCGATAATTCGATTTCAAACTTCAATTGAATGTACCGGGTGCAAAACAATCCGGATTTTAGTGAAACCAAAAACATTAGGATCTAATTGATAATATCTTTCCAACGAATCCGAAAAATCGAAATTTCATAGCGGGAATCAAAAGATATGTCCAGTTGAAAATTCTGAATAGTCGCTATGAAATTCAGGCCCTTAAAAATAGCCATTTTGCAAATGACCTCGGATTTCGACGAAACCAGTTTTGTTGGGTCCGTGATGTTAAATTATTGCTAGATTCCAAATTTCATAATTTTTCGAATCAATATGTGAGTGTGGCAAAGGAAAACGCGTTTGACCAGTTTCAGTTGATTTTAATCGACTGAAAAATGGCCATTTTTCCAACGGTCTCAGAATTCGACGAAACTAGTTTTGTTAGGACCGTATCGTCAATACGAAGCTAGAAAATATTTTTCGAGAATTTTTAGAGTTAGTATGTGACCCCAGTAAATTGAAATGCGCATTCAAATTCAATATATAGAGTTATATGTCGATTTTGACGGAAACTGATCGAAACGTTCGAATCAGTGTACGATACATATCCCATTGTATTCGGAATGGGGGTGAAACACTATGGACGACAGGCGGTGGGCCTCGTTTAGAGGTCGTATGTAAAAGTCAACTTTTTGCAATTAAAATAAATTAAAAAATTAAATTATCTCTCTCTCGCCCCCCCCCCCCCTTTTAACTCTGCCCCCCCCCCCCCCCCCACGTTCAAAACAGAAATCAAAAAGGAAAAAAAAGAAAAAAAAGAAGACGAAGACGGAAAGGGGCGTGATGCCCAGGCCTCTGCCCATCGCACGCCTCGACCGGGCCCTCCCCCTCCGACCTCGTCAGCGCTACCTCCCTCCGCCTTCTCTCTCCACCCTCCGACCCTTCTCGCGACATCGAACCCCCCCCCCCCCCAAAACCCTACACCCGCGAGGCCTCCAACGCCTAACTACCACCAGCGATCGGCCCCCTCCACTTCGACGAACTCCCCTCCTCCACCAGCTCCACCTCAGAGCGCAGCGCCCCCCCCTCTCCTTCGAAATCCGATCCACGTGCAGAAAACCCCCCTCCCCCTCGTTACTCCTTAAACACTGTAAGTTTTATAATGTAGATCTTATTAGTTTAAATCTGATTTTATTTATTATATAAATCAGAATCTACTTGTTTTATGAATCTAAATTTTATAGATTTTTAGAAAAGAATAGATTTGATTTTTAACAACAAAAAGCTAGGATCTTTAACGCTATGAAGTTAGGATTTTAAACAACAAAAAGCTAGGATCTTTAACGCTATGAAGCTATGATTTTTATATTAGTGGTAGCGCTATAAAAATATAATTTTGATATAGTGTAGATAGTAAAAATATGATTTTTATATATGGAATAGCATAGAAAAAATATGATTTTTATATATTGAATAGCATAGAAAAAATATGATTTTTATATATTGAATAACGAAGTAAAAATATGATTTTTGTATATTGAATAACGAAGTAAAAATATGATTTTTATATATTGAATAGCATAGTAAAAATATGATTTTTATATATTGAATAGCATAGTAAAAATATGATTTTTGTATATTGAATAGCATAGTAAAAATATGATTTTTATATATTGAATAGCGAAGTAAAAATTCGATTTTTATATATGTAGTGGCTACGGGCGAAGAAAGTGATAAGAGATGAGAACAGTAAAGATTTCCTGCATTAGAAGTGCCGTGGAGTTAGGATAGCTATCGGTGAGAATTTCTCACCTTTCAAATTCTTTTCTAGTTATATATATATATATATATATATATATATACTAGGATGCAGACGGTGCTTAGTAGCACCCGACACAATCGTCCACAGACCATGGACTTGTTTGTTCGGTTGCATAAATTAGTTAGATGATTTGATTCGAATTTGGTTGTTTGGTGAATTTGATTGATGTGTGAATGGCATGGGCCTTCACTAGACCGGGGATAAGGCTAGGCCTCGTCCCGTTTCTAGTATCGTGCCGTTATGCCGCCGAAATTTTCTAAAATAATTTAGAAAAATAAAAATATCATTTTATTTAAAGAATGAACTGAATAGAAATTCATATGTTGAAATAAAATGTTTTTATCGTTAAAAATATAATTTTTAACGTGAAGTGAATAAGATAAAATATTCATTTACAAACCGGACGGTTTGTTTATGTACACCTATTTGAATGACATTGATTGGGACGATAAATTTTACACATCGCCCAACTGCACAAATAAAATCAGTGTTTGATTGTTTGAAACCCCACACGGGTGTTGTGATGAAATTTGAAGTTCACTCATCCTGATTGATTAAATATGTCGATCGATTGATTGACAGGCTGTTATAAGCGTTAGATATCTATATTTGATGCTTATATAGTGTAGTGCACTTTGGTTGATGGTTGATTATTTTTCAATGCTATTATGTACGTGTGATGTGTGAAAATCCATATGATTAACTTTATATGGTAATTGATTGGGCCTCATTCCAATTTAGAAAATAAAGAATATTATAAAATAAAGGTTCATGTGTTGACAGTACTCATCCGTTGAGATTAGTCATGTGTTGAACGAAATATTTTAATAATAAAATTTACATCTTTAACAATATAAAATAAAGGTTCATGTGTTGACAGTACTCATCCGTTGAGATTAGTCATGTGTTGAACGAAATATTTTAATAATAGAAATATTTGAAATAGAAATATTTAAAAAGGAAATATTTGAAAAGGAAATATTTGAAAAGGAAATATTTGAAAAAGAAATATTTGAAATAGAATATTTGAAAATAGAAATATATGAAGCCGTGCTGATTAGATTGACCCATTTTGACGTGAACGATATTTATATCGATTTTATTCATTTCGAAATGAATTGAATTGAAAACGATTTCGAAATAAATTGAATTGAAAACAATTTCGAAATGAATTGAATTGAAAACGATTTCGAAATGAATTGAATTGAAAACCAATTTGAATTAAACCGAATAGAAAACCAATTTGAATTGAATCGAATAGAAAACCAATTTGAATTGAAAGCGAATTGAAAAAGAATTCAAATTGAATTGAAATTTGAATTGAATAGAAATGAATTTTAAAACGAATTTATAAAGAAGAATTCAATTTTGATTTGAATTGAAATGGAAGTTGAAATTGCTTTTGAAACGAATTTAAAACTATTTATATAATCCGTTTTAAATAGGAATCGACGAAATATATATTATATATATTATATATATAATATAATGGCCTGATTGGAACGCGCCGCGCCGCGGAAGTTCGTGAATTTCGACCATTTATTTCAAACGGACATTATGGGAGATCCGACCGTCGGATTCTCCTGAAACCGGAACTGTTGGGTTCGTATCGAAAATAGCTTTCTAAGGAATATTAGAAATTTGAAATCTAACGGTTGGATTTGGAATTATGTCCAAATCAAATTTGAAAAAGGTCGTTGTAAGTGCAGTTCGATGACCGTTGATGGAAATCGACTGTACGGGCCTTGATAAAATTATTAAAAATAGTAATAATTTGTGTAAAATCATAAGAAATGGTTTAGAGAAGAATTGGGATGAAAAACTCCATATTTGAAAAGATAAAAATAGATTTTTATCTAAATGAACTAGTTTTGAACTAGAATTATAATTCTATTTATTTTTAAATAAATTGAATTTGGAAAGGGTTTTAAAAATAACCAGAATTTCCAATGATTGCATTGGAGTGAATTTGAATCGAAATTGTCTTCGGAATATTTCGATGTTGGAATTCGTGATTATACAGATGTTGTTATGGAAATTTGAAAGATAGATATTTATATCGTTATTTCCAATACGACATTTGTTAATCGTAGAATTGGATATTGAATATAAGCCGATATATTTTCTATTCAAAGCCTTGTATTGAATATCAAATGTGATTTGGGTTTGTCGTGAATGGTGTCTTCACTAACACTATTCTTGAACCCAGTTGAGAAAAGATTAAATCTTTTTATTTAGATTTAATGAAGTGTACCAAATAAATTGATATTGATTTTTGGGTTTATCGTGAACAATGTTTTAAATAACACTCGTTCTTTAACCCGATAATTAATGGAATGTGACTCTGGGTTTATCGTGAACAGTGTTTTAAATAACACTCGTTCTTTAACCCGATAATTAATGGAATGTGACTCTGGATTTATCGTGAACAGTGTTTTAAATAACACTCGTTCTTTAACCCGATAATTAATGGAATGTGACTCTGGGTTTATCGTGAACCGTGTTTTAAACGACACTAATTCTTTAACCCAGCTAACGATTAAAACTAAGTGGAGTTTTAATGAATCTTTAATTAGATTGAAAATGATCGAGAATGGAGTATCACCAGTTTTACTCCAGGCGATAGTTAAATCTTTAATTAGATTTGAACGTGAAATGGTAATTGAATCTACCGATAACACTGTGGTGTTAGATATGAAGTATTACCAGTTTTACTTCATGGGATGAATAGGTTGGGATTGGGAAATTAAAAAAAATGATTACTTCGGTAAGGTTCGTTAATCCCGACTAGTTGAATCGAAATTCAAAAGGATAGATTAAAGAATAAATATAAAGAATTTATCTTGGATAAAATTAATGGGAACCTTTCCCCTATGAATGTGAAATTTAGAAACTAACTGTCGGTTAGCCAAGCAGAATGGTTTTCTGGATATTGATCTGATGTTGGTTTCGGCCTTCGGGGTTAATATTTGGGGAATTATTCTCTTGATTAATTTACGGTTAGTGACTGATGAATTGGAATGAGGCGTATGTTGTGTTTGTGTAACACTTATTTAAATATATGCGAGTTATTCGGAAAGACCGGGTTTATCCCATTCTGAATAACTGATACGACGATAAGTCGAAGATGAAGACGGTGGTCGAAGACCAGAAGTCTTCACGTCGTTTGGGTGATTACTAATGATCTTGATTGGGCTGTACACCCAAGAAGATGGAAACAGTTGGTGATCGTCCAGACGTACTTGGAGATCGATGGATATGCGGGGTACTAGGTGCCTCCGGTTTCGTTCAGCCCTAGAACGGACTTGTAAATGGACTGTGTGTCTGACATTGGATTTTAGTCCGTGTGATTGATCTCTATTAAATATATATCGGTTTGGCGGCGGAGAATTTATTCTCTTGCTTAACGCCCTTCTCTGAGACGTACGAGCTCAGGGGTTATATATTGATGGATATCAATCGCATGGAGTGAATTGCCTGTGTGGCATGCCTAAGTGGCATATGATCAAGGCTTCTGTTGAAAAGCAAAGTCTTGTGGTTGATGATCAAAGCACGGCCTTTGTGGCGTAGCTTTGTGTAACGTTTACTTCGCGAGTTTCACACCCGGTATGAACCAAAAACGGGAGACGGACCTCAGGGAGGGCATGCGTTTCCTTCTAGCTAAAAAGTGGCGTCAGTGGTTTTACACGCCCTGACGAGTTTGACTTATGTGGTTGTTGCTATTGCGAGGCGCCTCGGTTATATCGTTTTCGGCCGATGCATTCTGGTCGGCAGACGGACCAGACTTACGCCCCAAAGGGCGGCGAAACGCATGTTCAGGGTTTAAGTTTAATCCACATCGGTGGACCGGCCCTGTCGCTCCAAGGTCACTCGAGCTCTGACCTGAGACTCGGGCTAGACAGTCTCGAATCGGTTGAGGACTATCTTTTGCCTCGGTTCATAGACGGAAATCCAATTTCCAAATACGTGACATTTGCGGTTTTATTTGTAAACCTATATATGGCGACATGATATATGGTACCCATGCCGCCTATGATTGATACTTATGATTTGAAGTTGTTTTATACACTATGCACTTATAATAGTATCAAATGATCTGTTTTAAACGTATCAAGCATTCTTTGGCTGTTATAAGGGAAAACCCTATCCCCTGGCTTGCATTGCATTGTGTGATAGGACCTGGGTCTTATAACAGCTTCATTTTTCTTTATTTAGCATTGCGCTATTGTTTTATGCACTGGTATTCTTGGGAGGAAACCCGTTCCGTGTTATACGGCGTGGTCCCTTGATTTACCGAGCTTTAAAAATAAAGATTAATAACTGTTTTAGTTCTCACACCAGTCACATGACTGACCTGGAGTTTATTGTTTTAACCTAAACTCTGGGTGCCCTTATTTTGACACGGGCAGCTAGTAGTTTTGGTTTTGCAGATTTATATTCATAGGATCCTGGTTTACAGCTGGAACGATATCCGGAAAGCTTTGTATCCGTATATCTCCTTCTAGTTGTGTATTGTATTATTTTCCGCTGCGATGTATTTAAATGTAACTTAAATCTCTGATATTTCTGTGTAATATTTATTCATTTATACTCAGTATATTCTTGTAATCTGACGCATTGTTGTAATATACAATGAAATGTTCTTCTATATGCGTTCTGTTGTGGCTTGTTCTCGAACTATCCGCCGCTTTCCTTTACGGGGAAGTTACGGGTTTTCACAATATTCAACCTAATAACTATTGCGGAAGCATATCCGAAAGCTCTAGCTGGGGAGAAACAAGGGAGACGAGGAGGGGGAGTGTTTACAAATGCTAACGGTTAAAGCAAAGGAATTAGTAACAATGCTAATGTTACTAAGATGATTTCAAAGCCTTTTGTCAATGAGGCTGCTATGCCAAAGGCCACCTTGACTGTTAAGTGCTTTAATTGTCAAGAAGTTAGACATAAAAGCAATGAATGTCCAAAATTGAAGAAAAGAACAATGATAGCTGAAGATGTAGAAACTTATGTAGACTATTCTCTGCCACTGGAATTTGATGATGTTGTTGAAAATGATGTTGAGGAAGTAGAGTCAGGAGATGAGGGAAATAGTTTAATGATGAGAAGATCATGTATAACTCCAATGCACGTAGATGATTCTAGTTGGTTGAGAAGCAATATTTTCCAGTCTACTTGCACTATTCTAGGAAAGATTTGTCGTTTTATTATTGATGCTAGGATTTGTGACAACATGATTTCTGAAGAAGTTGTTAAGATGTTGGGTTTGAAGGTAGAGAAACATCCTAGACCTTACAAGCTTGCTTGGTTAAAGAAAGGAGGAGAAGTCACAGTTGAAAAAAGAGCCTTTGTATCATTTTCCACTGGGTTGAAATACAGAGATGATATTTGGTGCAATATAGTTCATATGGATGTATGCCATTTGCTGTTGGGAAGGCCATGGCAGTATGATCGATCAGTTCATCACGATGGTCGAACCAACGGCTATAGCTTATGTTTGAAGGTACTAAAATTACTTTGGATCCTAAGAAGCGTGAGCAAAGTGACGTCCAAGTAGAGAAGAAGTTGAACTCGACTAGCCTTTTATCTTTGAAGAAATTTATTGAAGAAGTAGAAGAGAGTTGAGAATTGTTCATGATGATTGGGTTTGAATCATAGGGAGAGTCTGGAATTCATGCCGAAGTTAAGTATATGCTGAAAGAGTTTGAAGACGTATTTCCTGACGAATTGCCAAAGGAACTACCGCTACTTCAAAACATACAACATTAGATTGAATTGGTGCCCCGTGCAGCATTACCACATCGGCCACATTATCGAATGAGTCTAAAGGAGCATGAAGAGCTAAGGAGATAGGTGGAAGAGCTACTTGAACGTGGGAGAATACGAGAAAGTCTTAGCCCTTGTGTCGTACCTGCTTTGTTAGTCCCAAAGAAAAATGGTTCACGGAGGACGTGTACAGATAGTAGAGCTCTCAACAAGATCACTGTCTGATACAGATTTCCTATGCCTAGACTTGATGACCAATTAGATCAAATTAGTGGATCTGTTATCTTTTCAAAGATTGATTTGAAAAGTGGTTACCATCATATTCGAATTGAACTAGGAGATGAATGGAAGACCGCATTTAAGACTGGTGAAGGTTTGTACGAATGGTTGGTTATGCCATTTGGTCTATCAAATGCACTAAGTACTTTCATAAGAGTGATGAATCAGGTTTTCAGACCATATATTGGAAAGTTCATTGTGGTATATTTTACTGATATCCTGATTTATAGTGCCAGCATGGAAGAGCATATACAACACTTGAAAGCTGTATTAGCGATTCTTCATCAAGAACAAATATATGCTACAGCAATTCATGACACAGAGAGTTTCATTTTTGGGTTACATTGTTTCTGAGGAAGGAATCCAGGTAGATCAAAATCAAGTCGCTGTAATCATAGAATGGCCTCGAACAACGACCATAACGATAGGCAAAAGCTTTCATGGATTGGCGCCATTCTATCGAAGGTTAATTCCACACTTTAGAAGTGTGATGACTCCTGTTACTGATTGCATGAAAGGGAAACAATTCGTGTGGACAAACGAAGCACAGCTGTCATTTGAAAAAAATCAAGGAACTTTTGATGACAACACCAGTTCTCGTGTTACCATATTTTCAGTTGTTATTCGAGTTACATATAGATGCATCGAAGGTTGGAATTGGGGAAGCGTTGAGTCAGAAAGGTCGTCCTATTGCATATTTTAGTGAGAAATTATCTAGAGCTAAGATGAGATACAACATGTATGACGTGGAGTTTTATGCTATTGTACAAGCCGTAAAGCATTGGAGACACTACTTGTTTCATAAAGAATTTGTCCTATATACTGGCCATGAAGCATTGAAACATTTGCAAGGTCAAGAAAAAATTGCTACAAAACATGCATCGTGGATCACTTATCTACAACTGTTTACCATTGTCGTAAAGCACAAATCAGGAGTAACTAATCGCACAGCAGGCGCTTTGAGTCGAAGGAATCATTTTCTTATGACTATGCGAGTCGAAGTAGTCGGTTTTGATGTACTTCCAGAATTGCTAACGACAGATTCATATTTTACGCAGGTCCTAGACTAAGTCATGGAAGGGATTATAAAAGAGTATGTGTTAATCAATGGTTTTCTTTTTAAAGGAAACCAAATGTGTATTCCAGATTGCAGTTTGAGAATGAAGATTGTCAAAGAATTGCATAAGGAAGGACACGTGGGTCTTGACCGTACTTTAAGAATGATTACTAATTCCTACTTTTGGCCATCTATGAGGAAAGAGGTTGAGAATTTGTGTAAAGATGCCACGTATGCCAAGTATCTAAGGGAACTGCAACTAATGCTAGATTATACATGCCGTTGTCTGTACTTACTAAGCTATCGATAGACATTAGTATGGATTTTGTCTTGGGATTGCCGAGGACGCAACGAGGCAATGATTCTATCTACATAGTAGTAGATCAATTTTTGAAAATGGTTCATTTTATTGCTTTCAAAAAGACGGCAGACGCTGTGAATGTTGCTTAGTTATTCTTCAAAAAGATCCATCGACTTCATGGATTACCCGAATCCATTGTCTCGGACAGTGATACCCGCTTTCTAAGTCATTTCTGGATCAGTTTGTGGAAAATGATTGGAACGAAGCTGAAACATAGCAGTGCTTATCATCCGCGAACAGATGGACAGACAGAAGTAGTGAACAGATCTTTGGGAAACTTGTTGAGATGCCTTTTGAAAGATAATCTGAAGAGTTGGGATGCGAAATTGTGTCAAGCTGAATTTTCATTCAATCATGCTATTAACTGAAGTATAGGGTTTAGTCCATTTCAAATTGTCTATTCAATTATGCAAAGAGGACCGTTAGACTTGTCTATGGTTCCATCGCAGAAAGGAATTGTTAAAAGAGCCAGTGATTTTGTTAATGAATTGCAGGAATGTCACAAAGTTGTGCAGGAGAGATTGCTTAAGTCAAATATGAAATGTAAGCAATTTGCAGATTTGAAGTGAAGAAATGTTAATTTCGAAGAGGGAGATTTAGTTTACGCAGTATTGACAAAAGATCATTTTCCTGTTGGAACTTACAACAAATTGAAGGCTCGAAAGATTTGTCCTATAAAAATTGTGAAGAAAATCAATGATAATGCTTACCAGTTGAAGCTGCCAAAAGGTGTATATACTTCGGATGTGTTCAATGTCAAATATCCAATTCCATGCTATGAAGATGAGCTTATCAGTAAAGAATAATGTGTGAATTCGAGATCGAATTCCTGTCAACCAGGGGAGGATGATGCAGCGCACCATGGAAGATGCTTGTATGCGAGCTATCGGTCGTCCAGCGACCTAAGGTAGTCGTTCAGTGACCTAAAACGAAAGGGAAGGAAGAGTCGATCGTCCGTAAGGCTAAAGCTGGAATAAGTGGAGAACCGATCGTTCAACGACATAATGAGGTTGCCCAGTGAGGCAATGAATCAGGGAGAGAAGCCCAACGATCCAACAAGTTCATTATCCAGTTTGAATAAAAGTGACTGGTTTGAGAAAGCATTGGTAGATCGTGCGAGGAACGGGTCGTTCGCCATTGAGTCACTCACTCCAAAGTCGAACACTCCTGAATCGTTCTCTAATGGCTCGCTCGCTTCTATATTGTCCGCACCTAAGTCGTTCATTTTAGAATCGTTTGCTATCAAGTCGATCACCCTTGGGCCGCTACGGGCTGAAGATAATAAGAGATGTTAAAAGATAAGATCATATAGGGTGGCTCGTTCTATTGTTGTATTTTCATAGTTGAGTCGTTCGATCTATTATTTGTACTGTATTAAAGGATCGCATATCATAATAGGTTGGTAGCTTTTATTGGGTCGTTCTCTTATTCTTGGGTCATCTGTTTGGACAAGGCGTGTCGTACATCCTATAAAGAGGGGTATGGCGTAAGTTGTAAAGGTTGTTGTTTATTGATTAAAACTTGTACGTGAGCTTTGTGCCACCATTAAAATTGGAATTTGAGTTTATCTCCTTTCTCCATTTTCGGATATTCAAATGCGCTTGAATCAACGAATTTGAAGCCGATTCACGGTATCGCTTGCGAGTGATCAACATTCAGAGTATCATAGATCGACAACACGGTATCTTGCGAGATCAATGTGTTGAAGATAGCGGGATTCCGACATCGAAAGATCAATGGAATTGAGCATTTACATCGTCCTTGATATTATTTCCACGAATCCATCAATTCATGTGGAGTTTGATCTTGGAACTGCACCACATCCTCATAAACAACATATAAAAATATGAGAATGATCTGACCCTCAGGGAATTAATTAAAATATTTTACGATCCTCCGATACGTAAATGCGGATTGTTACATACAACAACAATAATCTTAACATACTTGAAATAGACTAAATCACAATTACCAAAACTTCCAATTATTTATCACGTTAGAATTATGTGGAGTGTAAACGATAAATATATCATTACCCAAAGTTATAATTTAAATCCACTCACTTGACTTCTTTCCAATCCCTAAATCTTATTCAGATATGCTATTTCGTGGCCTTTGTTACTGAATCTAGTATTAAGATAACCACGGATTTATAAATCTGATACTAAAAGAAGAGGGAAAGGAAAAAAGAAACCTAATTAAATTAGATTCATAGGACTTACCTCACGTTGATCAGAAATCTGAACACCTATGTTGTAGCTTTACATTCTTTGTCTTTGCATCTTGAATCAGAACTCTTAAAAGCAAATATTCTAGTTTCTGAAATATTTTGAGAAGAAAGACAATGGCAAAGCCTTGGCATCGTCTCAGAAAATATGAGTTGGAGGCTAGGCCCTGCTAGTCTATTTATAGGTGTACAAGAAGTTCTTGTCTGTCAGATTTAGTAATATAAAATCTGAACCATTTAAACAACAAAAACACATCAATCAAAAATAGATCTGGCACCAGGTGGGTCGACCCATGTGTCGACCCACCTTAGAGGTGTGTCGACCGTATGGTCGACCTATGGGTCGACCCATGTAAGGCTAGGGTCGACCTGTGGCCTTGGTCCTGAGCTTGATTTCTGTCGATATTAATTCTAGATTAACGTTGATACAAACATTCGTTTTATTTCTAATATTACTTATGTGAGTTATTATTTTCCTCTTATAACACATATCTATTTTAAAATTGCATGCTTATGCGTATATATACACATACAATCTTTTAGATCTTCATTCGTTAATAATTTTCCCGTACGGACTCCGTTTGGGGCAAGTTATATATCAAAATGAATAATAAAATTTCAACGAACACAATTGCATGTTTTGAGGCTAAATTTTGAAATTATAGATTATTTATATTTTCATTTAATATTTATATAAAATACAAGATGCTACAATAAGCCTATCGACAGTGAGGCCGACGAAGATGATGATGCTTAGGGTCACTAACCAACACTCCAAACTCTGGTCACTCCGACAATGGCAGAGAAAGGAGAGGTAAACACTTAGGCAAGAAGCGGAAGGGGGATCAAATCCTCCGACCCACTGACACCTCCAAAATACAAAACTGCATCATGATAACTAGCACTACCTTTAATAACAGTTTCCAAACCACACAATGGACTTTGAATGGAAAACTGAAAACCCCGCAATAGTTTTAGGTTGAGGTTGGATAGGGCAGATCCAAGTCCCCTATGCCAGAGTCTACAAAACCAACAGTAGGAACATAACAACGATCGAAATTAATCACCAAATTGCCAACTAAACCAACCTGAGGAGTAGGAAGAGCTTCACATACCGAAGATGCCATCGATGGGGATGCCTCCGATTGAGAAAAGAAAAGATCTAACTCCATAAAGACATCATCAATCAAAGCATAACGATTTCTCGAAATCGCCGCAAAGGACGACAATGATGCCACTAGAACAAGAACCAAAGAAACGCAAAGAATCACAACTGCCACCAGGCACCAGTTGCGACACTTATCACCTCAATAATCCTCACCACACTAGGGAAAAGACCAATGAATGAACCCATAGCAACATAGTAAACACAAACCCTAACTAGGCCATGAAGCCTTAATACCAAAAGGCAAAAAAAAAAGCGAAGGACAACTGATAGGAGAATCACTGCTGAGATCCACAAAAAAGGAAGAAAAACCAGAGAAAATCAGGTCATGAAATTGCTAATTACTGAAAACGAGAGGAAACCATTAAAGGAGAAAGAGATAGCCATTTTTTTCAATTGAGCGAAAACAACATAATCCAAACAAAAAAATAATATTAATTTTAATATTTACAGGGATAAAGAATAAAATACATTTTGTAATGACGTTAATGAATAGATTTCTAGTTTTCTTGAATATACAATGTTTTGTATTCTGTTATCTCACACATTAATCTAATGAACATGATTATATAATATTTGTATATTCTAAAATATCCACTTTAATGTTATTTTTAGTTTTTTTTAAATTACTAAATTATATGGTAACCATTTAAAAGCATTTTTATCAAGCTTAGTCCAGGAGGCGGTTTGTTAACCTCTCGAGCGTGGACAACCGACTATGTGGGAGCAAGAAAATAATTTTTTGGAACATTATAAAATAAAAAATGTTGTCATGGTAGAGTTATATTACTGTATTAACAAGACTTTTTTCATTCCTATGTACTAATCTTCAATAAACATAATAATATAGGTAACCTATGATCCTTTCCGTGTTCAATTTCAAGTGTAAAATCCAAAATATCTATGTTGTGTAATAAATTAACCTAGCTTTGATAAAAGCAAAACAAAACTTAGGATGAGACACCAACATATTTTATAAAGTTAGCACGATACTGCCAACAAAGTTAGCGTTTCTTCCAAAAATCAATGTCAAAGTCTCAGTTTACTATATGAAACTTCTTCTCTCTTTAAAGCAAAAGATGTTTTTCTACAACAAATGAGACACTATCACTTTTCATTCTTTCATCAACTATAAAAGGACATTGTAACACTCTCAAATTAATATGAAGCAAACTACTATATATATCTCCATTAAACATACCCTTACATCTTCAAGCATAATTAGAAACTACCATCCATTAGTTACATGCCTTTCCTTCTCGAGTTGATCAAATGTTGCTCTCATGTGTTGTTAAAGCCTCGATAAAGACCCACAATATCCAAGTACAAATTCCTTTGCTCTTTCTAATATGACGAATTTTATCTGCAAACAAGTACTGTAGATTTTAAGAATTTTTTGGCAAATAAATCATATATGCAAAAGGCTTCAATCAAGGGTCGTGGTTTTGCTCATTCACAATTGTGCCCTTAAGCAAACTGAACCGATACTTTTAATAATAACTTTTTTTTATTTACTAAATTTGCATTTTTTGTTTTGTTAATTTACCATTTTAAATTTATCACATGTGAAATTATCGGGGCAGTTTACAAATAAGTGTTTAAATTTATCATATGTGAAATTTGTTAGGGAACTTAACAACCAAGAGCAATATTTCAATGCAGTTTTATGGGAGCTACTTTGGAAACCAACTTTGGGAACTATTAACGAACTTTGTACTTGATGGTGTGTTACAGTAAATAATTATTACATGTGTTTCCAAGCCAACTTTTACCATCCTCCACTCTATATTGTCCTACATTTATGCATTTGTAATCGACGGTATGAATCTTTTATTTTAGACAGGAACAATTCTTTTTATTTTCTCTGTCCAATGCAAAAGAGAATTTTATAATGTAAACGATATTGCTGCTATATACTAGAGTGAAACAATTTGTATTAATGCACGTTGAATTTGGTTTTACGCAGTTGGTTTTAATTTACATACAGTATATTAATTCACATTCTTTATCACTTGATTTACATACAACAGATTTGTGGTTGTATCCCTCTTATTTACACTTGATCTTAGAAAAGCATCATTTCTATGTAAGAAATGCCATGTTTTATTACAACTTCCATTTTTTATACTTTCACCTATTTGGATATATTAACTGCTCAGAGCTGTGTACACATTTGTACTTCACATTAAATTACTTTTTGTTTCTCCCAGTCGTATCATGCTCGCCTGATTTTCGTATGTACGCCCAGTTTTTTTTCCTTCCTTACGATATTGCCAAACATTTTTTTTGGGTTTCCATACTTACGTTTCTACCCATCTTTAAACATAATCCATCTTCGCTTCGGCTGTCTTCGCACACATCCAACAGATGTGCGTACATACTAGTTTTTAATATATGTATAAAAACGGAATTCTGACAAAAAGAAAATTACCTTACAATAAATATTGACAACACCCATATTGCATCAGCATATTCAACTTCTTCATCATTGTCTATCTTGATGGTTGAGGAAGCAAGGGAACTTTTGAGCAAGCAGGCACAAGAAATTTTTCCTCAACTTTAACCTAAAATAAAGAAAATAACGACTTAGAACAATATCATTTCAAGTTCAGAGCATTTTAAAGCGTACGTCATAAAAAGAGTCATTTTATAGATAAAAAAATTAATAACACAAACAAATTATAATGCATAGAACATGTAAATAGGTCGATAACATAGACTGCTTATAATATACATAGGATTGAAGTAAAATTACGATATAGTTTAAGATAATATTCAAGCGTTTCCCTGTAATACGCAGTAAATCACATTTTGTGCACATGGAATTTTATCTCATGGTAATGCATCCAACACTTACAGCAACAAACAAACATTCACAAAGTAACATGTATCTTAAGTTGGTGCGAGAACATTTCCATGTGTATTTTCTATAGAAAAGAAAACAAACAACATGACGCCTTGGAGCTAAGAAAAGTTTTATTGGAAAACGAAACAAAATAATGAGAACTAGTAAAATAAAATACTGAAGACAAGTATAGCAAGCCCTATTATTTTCTTAGTTAAAAGCTATCAAACGTGTACATATCGAGTCTTCTAAAAGAAACATGAACTGAATTATCAAAACCCAATGATAACTATTCCTAGGGCCCAACAGTTATAAATAAAAGTTTTATGTGTAACTAGGCACAAGTCAAACATTCCATCTAAACTATGGCTTCTTGTAAACTATGGCATATTACCTAATAAAACAAATTGTTATCAGGTCCAAGAACGACCCCTGTGCTCAAAAGAATATCATCATAAACTAATGCATAACTTATTTTGCAATTGTCTTCTACAGTAACATTACCACATATGTAAGTGCTATTTATGGTAAAATTGTGCCCAATGTACCATCTCCAACAAGGACCTAATTGAGAAAAACGTGATTTGAGCACTTGCGGATAACAATTAACTTATGAGTTGAAAAAATAATAATTCTTATGATAATTATAGACGAAAAACAATAATTAAATTAGTTTAACGTTTTTTATTCTATTTTACTTTATTTCATACAATTTAATTAGTTGAACATTAATTAAATTAGTTTAACTATTCAAATAATAAATCTTTATGATAATCCATTCAACAATGCATGAAACAACAAACTAAAACAAGAAAACACCCTGCATAATGATTCATAGGTCCATGAAAACACCTATGTACTTATTCAGTGACATGCTTTTGTTGTTACCACCCACATGCATGCTGCCACTCATATTTACAAACACAAACAATTCTAACTCACGCATGCATAGGCATGGCCATAGTTGAATTCTACCACAATATACACACTAAGACACGTTTTAAAGATATGGCACACACTCATGCAAGTAGGCCAGACGCTAAGCAGCTATTGCACTGCAACAGCAGTCTTCCTGCTGCTGTTGTTTACAGCAGCCAGTGCTTTTTTCAATAATAATAAACTGATCACATATTTTTCATATATGTGTGTGTGCGTGTGTGCGCGCCTATGTGTGTGTGTATGCGCGTTGTTTACAGTAACCCAAACGGCTAAACTATCAAGTAAAAATTAGATAAATGCAAATATATACAAAGTGGCTCACACAGACTTATAACCAAACGCACCATTCAACTAATGTAAGGTTGGTATTCAAGAAAACGAAGAAAATGGGTGCAACTATTGCAGACAGCAAGTTATAAAAACACCAAAGGTTGTAAACCAAATGTATGTGTGTATATATAAATATATACATATAGACACACAAACACACACACATAGACATATATATATATATGTATGTATGTATGTATGTATGTATACACACACGCGCACACACATAAACACAGAGTAGACAGACGGTTCATTTAATGATTTAAAAGCCATATGGAAAATAAATTAAAGCAATGAAATTGTACAGTATTACTGGAAAAAAAAAATTAGTAAACTTAATCTTATTCTGGTTTGGCTTGTTGTTTTTTAATCAAAGAATATTGAAATTGAACAAACAGAAGAGTAAAATAAACAAGAATGCTAAATGTATAAATGCAAATAAAATTGCAAACATTCAACATGGTGGTGAAAAAACCCCTGAAATAGGGTATTTAACTCAAAATAACAACAACACAATGTTATCAAGATCATTTACCTCATAAGGCATCGTGATCACGTATACAACACGGTATGTTACCATCAAGATTTGTTAGTTATTTATGTTCGTTAAACCATTCAGTTACTTCTATAACCTAATCATAAATCTTATACATGCTTTTTATAAGAGAAATAGAATGAAATTGTATCACCAAGCTAAACAATAATCAAAATACACAAATGAATAGTACGCACCTGATATCAAATGAAGATGAGATGAGACTAACAATCAAGCTTATCCTCTTTTTTCCCTCCTCTTTGATGCTTGCTTGGGAATGACAAACTATTCAAATTAGACCAAAAAAATCACAATTTATAATTTCACAATTAACCCACAAAATAGATATCGAAAGCACCAATGATTATAAAATATAGCAAATGACAGTACTAATAGTTAATAAATTATCTGATAAAGATTAACGTACGTATAACAATTTAAATACCATAAGACTTTGTGCTGTAGTAGTGGGTTTCAGAATATATGAACAATTTCTTAAACGATGGGAATGTTCCCAAAATGCTGATATATGGTGCAAAATACTCCAACTAAAATATGTTATTAACGTTCTCGAAAATACTCCAACTAAAAAATTTACACCCTAAAATACATTTCTTTGTAAAAGATGGGAATGTTCTCGAACGTTAATAACATATTTTTCTAGAATATATAAGAAAATACTCCAACTAAAAAATTTACACCCTAAAATACGTTTCTGTGTAAAAGATGGGAATGTTCTCGAACGTTGATAACATATTTTTCTAGAATATATAAGAAAATATGAGTTTATAATATTTGGAAATGTTTTCTAAGAAGTGTGAAAGGCTAAAACGGGCTTTTAGAAATATATGGAAAGTTGGGAAATAAATTAATATTAATTAAAAAGGGCCAGTGATTATTTGGTGGATGTTTGTTTTCTTTTGATAGTTAAAGCACCGGCTATCAAAGATATTTTTTGACCACCGTTATCAGTACGGAGAGACCAGTTGGATTTATTATCCAAAAACCACTCTGTATAGGGATAAGCATTGCGAATCAGATTATGCTAAAGATAATTGAAGACAGAGTGAAATGCAAGGGTCGTTCTGTTCTAGAAAAGTACTTTCTGTTTGTCCAGTTCCAGGACAACTTGTATGGAAGAATGTCTGACAGAGTATTCCTAACAGATCAAATAAGACGATCTCTTCAGTTATTACGTTTGGTGGCGGAGGAATTTGTTTCTCTTAGCTTTTATACCTATAATATTTTTAAGGAGACTAACTAGTGATTTGATGGGTTTGACGATGTGGCATTCAAAGTGTATGGTGACTGGATGTTCTAAAAGTAAACGTAGCCTCAAGCCTCACAACCGGGAAATGACAAAAATCGGGCGGGCAGTATGGCTAGTGGATCATACCCAAGCAGGGTGTATTATCACTGATCTAGAGAAAATTCATATTTGTTCTTCTTTCGATTCTGTATCTTACGAGTTATGGTTGGATGGACGACAACCTTGGGTGATTATATATTCGCTACACTCAAGCTAAATGAGTGGGCAGTCATGTGTGGCCAAGTTGCAAGACGTTCTTGTTGAACCACAGTGTATCCCATCTAGAGTACACTGATCGGAAGGTGATCCCATACCTTGTCTGTTGGAATCCAATCTCCAATAAGTGTCATGTGGTTTTTGATTTTATTCTATATATATAGAGCATGAGATGCAAGCATTCTACTATTTGGTTATTTATTTGATTAGACATTATTATAATATCACTGGATTTTGATATCAAAATGTTTTGGGTTATAGTAAGGTAAAAACCGTCCATGTTTACGTGTGGGCTAGTCTTCCTATTATCATTTTGTTTCAAAGGATTTTTCAAAGTTAAACAATATGGTTGGAGTTTACTCACTCCAGTCCCATGACTAACCCAGAGTTTATTTTGTTTGTATTTTTCCTAAACTCTTGGGTGCCCAAATTTGTACGGGCAGTCAAGTGTTTCAGGATTTTACAGATACACTTGGAGGAGCTCGAAGTAGGAGGCTTCATCATTAATTATTTAGATATTATTTCCGCTGTGATGTATATGAGTTATACTCTGATATGGTATGTTATAAAAATTCGGATTTGTATTTCAAAATTATGTTATATAATATTTTTTATTCGCTCCGATGTGAGATTCGTGTTTACTCTGATTCTATTGTTTTCTTTTTCTTCTTTCTATTCTAACTTTCTGTCTTTCTATTTCTCACCCTCTAACTTCTTTATATTAATGACCCGGTATTTTCGATACTTGAATAGTCAACACGGTATTTTTGTTGATTTTCGGGGTTGAAAATCCCTCAAGCTGTTAGAATTATCATTGAAAATATTTCTGATAATTTCTAACTATTAGAGTACAAATTCATTAATTTTTTTGTTTTTTTTATGAACTTGAATATGATAATATTATTAGCAATTTTGCAAGTTAAAAGGCTATAAAAATGTCATAAACATTTAGAATTTTTTTATTTTATAACTTGATTTATTATAATGAATAAAGTTTTTTCTCTTTTGCTCTTCTTGTTATTTTTAAACAACATAATTTTTTTGACGTAATACATTTATCTCCATAAAAGGGTCTTGTTTTCGCTTTTTACTTTATGCACTGATAGACCTAAGACCGACCCTATAACTACTAACCATTTCCTCCACTTTGTCATAATTTCCTATAAACAGGAACATACAGATTCCAGATTTGGTTATAAGGAAGTGTACATCGGATAAGATCATGAGCCATTGTTTTTTTTGTTAGTGTTTTGGTTTTGGCTGACACTTTGTTTTGCACATATGTAAGCAAATGTTACATCCAAGTAGAATGTCTCTTCATTCTTGTAGCTTGATTTCTAATTACCAAATCCAAGAAGGAATGCTCTGCACTTGCCAAACTATGAATGTTGGCAGTTGAGTCCAAATGAATAACATAATTACCAACTAATAGATTGATTTCTAATTGTATTCAAATTCACTAACATATTTATACACATGCATGTTGACCATATAAGCACATAGATATGTAACTAATTTATTTCCTAACTGCTCCGCTGTGAGAATAAAAAATATGTACATTTTCTCTTTTTCATACATGCAGTTTATCGAGCAAAATAAAGAGCATCAGTTATTTATTACACCAACCTGTTATTCCTTTGTGGACATTTTCTTAAATAGGAAAAATGCAAATTAAGTATTCCTCGGGAGACTGCATATAGGGATGTTACTGGCGTAGGTCTTGTTATTTCTGCAATGTTTTCCATACTTCCTTCCATTGCTAAAAACCAACCACAACACTTTTTTTGGATAATTCACATACTGAGGCCTGTTTATACAAACAATCACACATATAGCCATGTTTCGGAAAATATAAGAGGTTTAGACCTGTTTGTTTTATCGAAGGCGAGTTCTGGAAACTCGCCTTCAGTAAAACACAAAGATGAGTTTCCAACACTCGCCTTTGGTAGAACCCTGCATACATAATAACCCAATCCAAGCCCCTTTTTCCCCCAACCAACCTCACTTTCCCTATTCCCTCTATTCTCATTTCAACACAAAAAATCCCAATCAAACAAGGAAAGCGAATGCCAAATAATCGAACATACCAAATAATTATACATACGCTAGTTTTATCCAAAGCTAAGAAATACATAAACGTACCAAAACATAACATATAATTACACAAAAACAACAACCTATTAATTAGACAGACACCACTAATACTACCAATCAAACGTCCACTAGTTTCGCCTCGGCCGCCTGACTAGTGGTATGGAAGTTGAAGATGAACCACTACAGCAGCTGCTTCTAGTGTGTCGTGCACTGCTGGAACGGGGCAATGTGGGTGCTACTGGCTAAGGAGGAGGAGAACCTGCAGGAGGAGGAGAAGGAGGACCTGCAGGAGGAGGAGGAGGTGGAGGAGATGGTGGTTTCGGCCAATCTATCTTGTTTCTGCACAAAATCATGTCTAAAATCTTTTGTATGTTCATGCACATTGTCCTTCCCTCATCGTCCGGCCGCCTCAGTCTAAGCTTTTCTGCTTCGTCCCATGCACGGTTAATACCGGCAACCTGCAGATTTAAAAATAATAGATACAATGAATAAATGAAACTGATTGTATTTAATAGTACACACATCAACTTACCACATTCCTGTCTAGTGGTGCTCTAGGAACGTACGATGCTAACGCATAATCTACTATGGGATTAAGAAGTAGCATCGTGTTATGTTCCAGTACCACCTCATGTACTACGCTGCGGATATAGGGGGCTCTCTCTCGAACTCAATACGGTTATCGCGGTCATTCCACTTAGCACGAAACTTTGAAAGTCCTGCGCATTGCAGCCCCGAATGTAAGGAGGTGCATCATCCGGTATATGCTGCCTCAGGCCAAACTGTCTCATAATCCTATCGGGAAGGTGCCAAGCGGTGAAGGTGTAGGCTATCATAGGTATTCTCGCCGTCCAAAGTTACCTACGAGCTCCGCACGTGACTGGTAGTGGGGCAAGTACCTCATTAGTGTATGGATTCCATGTAACCTTTTCGTCTGTAAAGATGTCCATCTCATTGCGATAGAATGCCAACTTTCATCGCGGTGTATGTCGCGTACTCTTTTTCCAACTCAGCTGTTAAACGATATTGAAAGGTGCATATATTGAAAATGGTATGTGTTGTGTTTAATAAAATAAACGATTAAATAAGTATACCTAGCTTCAAGCGACATCGATGGGTCGATGGGATCAGGCATCACTACTAATCTTCCGAAGGGAAGAAAGGTCCAGGACCAAAGCTGCGTACACAAAAATATACTAGTAATACAAGAGAATGATGCGTCACATTGAATAACATTAAATTATAGAAATTCGGTTCATACTTGAACTAGTGTTTGACAACCAGCAATACAGTTATACTGTTGCAGCGCGACCTTGGACAATTCCTAATATGCACATGCTTCCACTGCACTACCCCGCGAATATGCATGACACTGCCCTAAGTCAACTAAAAACGGTAGCCATCTCAAATCTATACAGGTCTTGGCATGACCAACCATCATTCTGTAGAAAATAATATGTAGTAAAATGCAACGAGCCCGTTGCTCAACCTCTAACTGGGTAACGTCTGCAGAAATATCATCAGTCAACTGATTACAGAACCGTCTGATATTAACGGACACGCCACCCCAAACTTGATTGTATGGTGGATCCAACCCAAGTAGGTCGCGAGATAGCTGCAAATAATCGTATCCCACACCATCAAACACAATAGCATTGCCTTCAATAGGCAATCCTAGCAAAAAATCCACATCTCCCAAGGTGATAGTCATTTCACCAACTGGTAGGTGAAAGGTTGATGTCTCAGGCCTCCATTTATCAACTAAAGCACCGACAAGGCAATGATCGAGCTGGATGTAACTTAAGAAAAAATATGCATGAATCCAACCCTTTGGATCTCGGTAAGTACGCGAGGATCCTCAGACGTCACTTTCGAAAGTGGCAATGAGTGGTCTATGACAAACTCAGTATTGACAATCTGGAAATTTAACAGATAAAAAATGGGGATTTGACGTCTAATGTAGAAAAAAACTAGACATTAAAATATGAAAATAGTAACAAATTGTTACCTCTGTACGAACGACATTCGATGTCCTATGTGGCGGCTGCATATGTAACAAGCTCGGATCTACTGGTCCGGGCTCCATCTCAAATTACTCTACAAAAATGCAGGATTAACGGTTGCTGACATTTATATAAGTATATTTTTCTAGAACATGCTATAATTTTCTATTCGACACTATAAACAAGAAAATTTATCTATGGCAACATCACGACATACTATATCCAATACATGACATCTAATAACTGCAATACCTCGATCCATACTATATCGAATATATGACATCCAATAACCATCATGTAACCAAAAAACCTAATTCAATAATGCGAACAATATACACACCAAAAACCCCAAACCGTAAATGCGAACAATGTACACAACAATGTACAAATGGTTGAAAATTAGGGATTAGAATTTTACAATAATACGAACAATATACACGCCAAAACCCCCAAAATCGTAAGTGATGAACAATGTACACAAATAGTAAGCCAGAATTAACTCCATAACCAACAATTCTTTAACACGTATGACCTAATTTCAAAATTGAAAATTAGGGTTTAGAATTTTACCGATTCCGTGTTGTACGCTGGATGTGCTAGCCATTGTTGTAACGACCCGCATTCTACATATCGAAGGATCGTAGAATATTTATTTCTTTTTCATATGAGGTCGTATGGTCGCGAAACTTTGGGGAATGCCTATTGGGGTCATTTTCCATATTCACGATTTTTGCCGATTTTTAAAAGACCGTTTTGCCGCTAGCGAATCTTGTTTTTCCCATAACTTTTGATTGGTAAGGAGTTTTGACTTGAAATCACTTCCTTTGGATTTAGATGATGGTTTAGCTTTCCGTAGAGTGGTCACATTAGCCAACGGACTTACCGTTTGCAAGATATGGCTGAAATAACATTTGGAAGGTGAAAAACAGTTTAACCGGGCCTTATTAAGGTGATTAGCAGCTAGGCCCATAACCCATTTCGGGATTAGGGTTATGGAAGGGCTGATAGGGATAGGGAATTCAGTTTTTGTCATTTTTCAGATGCCATTTTTCATCTCTTGAACCCTAGCCATGGCCTCCACTTTCTAAAACACCTCCAAATCACTTTCTAATTGAAGATTAAGCTAATTAGCATCAAACCAAGTCTAATCAACATCAAATTGGAGGCAAAGGCTACTATGTGCATTGGAATTCGTGCCATTTAAAGAATCATTTCAAATCTGAGTTAATATTTTAGCTAAGGTAAGTGATTTGCATTGTTTTCCACTAATTACGGCTAATTAGGGGTGATTAGTGATAATTAGCGAAATTATAGGTCAACAAAATCTGGAAAATTTTGTAAAATTCTAAAATATTATTTTAGGGCTCTGATAGAAATTTGGGTTAATTTGGACATATTTTGCTAATCGTATGGTTAAATCATGATTAAGGGGGATTAAGAGGGATTTAGGGGAAAACATGGGTTTGGGTATGCTTAATCCATATTGACATGATTATTCATTGTTTTGGTGTTTATGGTTGATTATACATGTTGTTATGATTGTTTGGAATGTTTTATGATTGCTTAAAACAGTTAGAATAGTCGATAACGTCGTCGTAAGGCGTAAATAGTTTGCTGGAAGAAGTGAAGGAAATGGACCGGATCAGATCGCCCCCACTCGTGAGCATGTATCACGAACCGAGTCGTGCCCACTACTCCAAACCGAAGCGCTCCGACCCGCTCATGATCCACCGACCCGCTCACATCAGGGTCCCACGAACCGCTCCAGTACTCGACCGACCCGCTCGAGTGACCGACCCCGAACCGGAGCATCCACGAACTGAGGAGCCCAAACCGATCCGATGCTTTAGAGGAGCTATCATAAGACATAAGTCGAACTGGTGAGGACGACATGGTCACGAACCGCAGAGCACTAGGGCATCATGAACCGATCCAGAAGGTGAGGACCACGAACGGGAATATGCATCATGGACCGACCTGCAGCATGCACGACCAAACCGAACCAAATGGAAGCTCGTTCCCGAACCGATCCGGAGAAGACTAAAAACCCAAGATGCAAAGGTAGTCCAAATGAGAAGTTGTAACTCAGGGTCCAGATGGGAACCAACGAGTTAACTTCATGAGTTGGGCTTTGATGCGGTACATGTGCTAAGGGGTTATCGGCATCCATAACTTTGATTCACCACCAAGATAGATGTTAGGCTACGGATCAGTGCACTGGGGTAGTTATTACTCCCTGGTGCAGAGCGATCGTAGCATGGCTATGAGCCAGTGCAGTGAAGTCGTCATGATTTCATAGGGCAGAGTGGACATAGCAAGGGACTAATGGCTATAGATTAGTGGCAGTGGAGCTATCATGACTCCATGGGGAAGAGTGATCATAGCAAAGGATTTGGGTGGTAAAAGCAGTGGATATCGTATGCTTTACGCACTGAGTGAGAGATGTGAGGATGGTTGCTATGCTTTATTTTTTGACATCACTATGAGATGTACACCCCTCCCCTGTATCTTTACACCATATGTTAGAGTCACCTTAGAGTCTTATACATCTTGTTGTGCTAACTTTTTGGTTGCAGGCCCAGGTTCAGGTTTGGTTATGTATACCTATTATTGTCTTGTTTTGTTGCTTATCGCTCATACCAGACTTTGTCTAACCCCAAGTTTTATGTCTCTTCTTATTACTCTGGGTTGTCTTAAACAGGCTAACTAGAGACAGGTCAGGTGATTAGGCATGAGTCGCTGTACCAGAGACGAGCAGGAGGCTTCCACGTTATGATATATATAATCTCCCTGTGTTGTTGCTGGTAACTACTTTGGGCATTAGTTGTGTACCTATTTCTTTTGCTTTAGAGATAATATTTCAAAGTTGTAATAATGTTGGTTTGGATGATAAGCTGTATTTTGGATTTCCACTACTATAATGGTTTAGTTTTCAGCTTATGCACTGTCTTGCCTGTTTTATGTCAAAGTTATATTATTATTATATTTTATCCCACGTGCTGTGAGACATTCTACAGGTTCCTTGTTAGTTCAAATCCCTTTCTTCCCTTTCTTTGGCGTCTGTCCCGTGCTGGTTGGACATTGGTACAGCGCATTTCAAGGAAATATCGGCTGGTGCGGGACGGGTCGTCACACTTGGTATCAGAGCTCTAGGTTGCTTAGTTCACCTAGGGAGAGACACCAGGGAGAGATAGTACCTATATGAGAGCGCAACCCCCGAAAGAGAAGTAGATTGTGAAAGCATATGCTATTAATGTTGTTCGTTCTTCGTCGAATGCCCCAACTATGGCGGAGAAAGGAAAGAATGTGGTCATTCAAGGTATGCTTTATGCTTATGATATTCCTGTTCGAGTATTGTTTGATACCGGGGCTTCCCGTTCCTTCATATCTAGTGACCTGATAAATAGGTTGGGATTGGAACCCGAGATAGTCGATTGACCTTTAGCGGTGACGAACCCGATTGGTGGTTCGACTAGCCTTTGTATGATTTGTCGTAATGTGTTCTTATCGAGTCATGGATGTATTGAAGCACCCCACCTCCATTAAGGTCACTCACAAAGGGAATACCTTTACGTTGATGGATGTTTATAAGTAAAAGTCACAGATAAACACAAGACAGATATATAAACACATATATATAAGCAGCGGAAAACAAACAGACTTTTATTTCATAAATACGTGTTCATACAGAACATTTCCATAATTGTCTCATAATAACTTTCAAAACATTACATCATCATTTCTGTCTTGGTTATTAAATAAAAAGCACAAAACATAATTAAAACTGCATAAATCCCCGCAGAATGTGTACAACAGCCGTAGCCAAGGAAAGAGAGTCCAAAATGTACATTTACTATCTTGAAGCTCGCAAAGAGTCTGACTAAGCTGGGTTGTTTCCTCCCTATGGACCTAAGGGGGGAAACGGAAGAAAAGAAGACGAAAGAAAATAGGGTCAGACATAAAGCCTGGTAAGTCTAGTGACTCTTCAGTATGAGAATAAGAAAAAGGGCATGATAGGTATAAACTGGAAATAGGAAAGTATCATAAACTAAGATAAAGTCGTTTAAATCGAATATACTATCGCACCCCACACTATATCTCTGCACGTACTTGCATTGTCTCAACTGGCACTCATGATCAGGGTGAAGTGATCCCCTTTCTAAAGATCGGCTCCTACTCGCATAATCATATGTGTCATATGGCCCCCAAAGATTGTAGATACCTATGCTGGTCCCACCATGGGGTGTATCAAGTCATGATGGCGAACCGACACAATACTAGGATGCATAGGTTATACTACTAGTGCCCCACTGCCCTGTTTGTCTGCTCCGAAGTGTATGCACGCCTGCACTACGTTAGAACCCACACTGTTGCACCCACCGCCGTCGCTTTTGACCGCTTATAATCTGCCCAGTATCGTGCCCCACCCTGCCTAGTTTCAGGGACCATGATACCTAATTGGGTTACTGCTGAAATGGGTCCCCATTACTAGGGTTTTCTAGTCAAACATGTTAATTGGTTAAGTGTCTGTATTTACCTAACCCCACCCATTAGTTTAATTAACATGTTGAATTGGTTAAGTGTATTAGTTAACTTAACCCTACCATCCTGACTTGTCTGTCCTTAGCTTTTTAAAGCACCATCCACTCACATTAGACAGGTATTGTTACGGTTACTGGATGTGCCGGTCGGTTCCGGGAAGGATTACACCGTAACTTAGCCTAACCTCGGGTCCTTATTGGGCTCAATGCTTAACCACCCACATTGGATAGGTATTGTTGTGACTACTGGACAGTCGGGCGGGTCCGGGCGGTTCCGGGCAGGTTTACATCACAACTCAATCCAACCTCGTGTTAAGCATACTCGTATTTTCTAAATTTACATATTTGTTTCTATTACTTGTTATATGTAAAGTTGTTAACAATTTAATGTTGTGGCCCACTTTCCAAGTTCATCATTTTTGGTATAAGAACTTTACACCATTTAAATTCCACTAATTATTGGCATGTGCCAAACATGCCAGTACATATATTTTTCACCAATTTATGTCAAGTTTCCTATAATTACCAATTTTTCCCAACGTTACCCCGTCTAAATATTAGGCTAACAATCCTAGCCTAATTTTTCGTCCGTTTGATTTTTAACATAGGATATTAGGCTAAAAACTTAGCCTAGTTTAGCATACACAAAATTGGCATAAAGAAATTCATAAACATGACATAGGTGTAAACTTGGCATTATCGACATAGTCAATACGAACATCATAGGTGTGAACTTGCAAAATAGTCAACATGAATATCATAGGTGTGAACTTGCAACGTAGACTAGATCAACATAGATATATGTGAATTTTCAACATAGGCTAAATCAACTTACATACATGTGAACTTGCATTGAAATAGGGATCAAACCAAATAGGTGTCATATGAATTAGCATATGATTTAGACAACATAAGCCTAAACATGTTTAAGATCTAGGCATAACATCGAACATCCCTGACATATGACAAGAATATGACATGTCCATAAAGTATGTATAATTTCATCGCATGTGTGAACTAGATCCAATCATGTTTACTACTACAACATGAAACTTGTATTAAAATGGATCTTGGCATGGATCCAATTATGAACTTGCAACTTTTGTATGAACATATGAGCATGTATATGGACTTAATCATTTAGGCATAGAGGTTCTATTGTACAGCATATAACTTGTCATAATCACCTAAACATATAGGTGTACATATGAACCAAATAACTTGTATGTGAATTTGAATAGATCCAACATCAACTAGATTAATCCACAAACATCCTAATGGATCCAACATCAAGTCAATTATACCACAAACATCACAATACTATTCACAACAAAATCATTACAACACATAGATATGAATTAACATCGTTGTTATACAATAGCACAATTCCATTTCCATTTTACACCGAGTCAAATCTTAATTTTATTCCCATCGGAAAAATCACTATACATACAATAAACGACGGTTTTGTTTTCTGATTTCTGATTTCTGAGTTCTGAATTTGCAATGCTTTCCTTTGGGTAGACAAACGTTGTTTGATTCTTGTTTTTACTTTAGTTTTGCTCGTCTCTAATCTTTCTACAAGTGGAGGATACTCTTGGCTTCCTTCCAGCAGCATGACGGCTCTAGCTCTATTTTATTTGTGTGAATTTAGGTTGAGACTAAAGTTGTTTATATAGAATTTCAAACTAATTAGAGTCGACGATGAAGCTAGGGTTAATCAAGGCCATCCATCTCGAGAGAAGCCAATCAAAAAGTGACAAATCAGCCCAAGTGACACAGCCAAGCTCAGAAATTCGACCAGAAACTCGACCAGGCCAGCCAGGGCCAAACCAGGTCGACTGGGCAGGTCGACCACCAGGTGGACACTATGGTCGACCTGGTTACCCAGGTCGACCCCCAGTCAAACCCTTGGTCGACCTGGTTCTTGGGCGGGAATTTTCCCGCCCAGCCCAATTTGGGTCTGTTTTTCGAATTTTGAACTTCATTTGAACTGTTTGAATTTTAAATTGAATTCTGAAACTTCCGGATGTCATAACTCCTACCTACGGAGTCCGATTTACGCAAACCTGGACTCTATCTCAAGCAGAATTCCGAGACGAGCGCAATGGTGTAACCCATTTCCCTTAATTCTTTCATTTTGAATTAAGTATACTTTAATTTGTTAATTTACAGTTAACAGAAAATTCAGGGTGTTACATTCTCCCCTCCTTAAAGGATTTTGTCCCCGAAATCTTCAAGTCTAAAAGAATGTATATCATAACGTCCAATCGTCCATCTACTCAACCAACAAACACAGGCGTCCATTGTCCTTAACAGACTTCTAATGCTTCATGATCATATGCATAGTGTGTGTACATGTTCTTATCTAATGCAAAATCATGCGACCTACTAATTCAGTTGACCTCCTTAATGCAAATCATGTAAGTGTCATGAATCCATTATGTATGCAAATTTTTTCCTTACTCATAATTCTACATGAGTGCGCAACCATTCATAAAAATGCGACATCCATATGACAACATATCAAGTTTCAACCATATACAAATATGAATACATATATGCATATGCAGTATGAAGTAACTGAGCCAATCTAAAACCTAGGTTGTGTGTGTATATGCATCCGCGAGCAACCACTAGCAACCACTTGCAGCCATCAACCATAACATATTTCAAATACGTGTTTACATCCAAAGGGGTTTCTACTAAGGATAAAGGATAATATCGAGGAGATATACCTAAAAAGAAAGATTCAAGGACAACTTAAGGAAAAAGAGAGATCAAAGATATACCCTCAAAAAGAAAAGGGTAGGCCACGTGTATTCTGTCCTCAGTTTCCCAAGTCGCGTCTTCCTCGGCATCGCTCCATTGAACTTTGATAAGCTTGACTTTGCGGTTGCGTAGCTTTTTGATTTCAGTTCCTACGATTCGAGTTGGAACTCTCCTCACAGTTGCTTCGCGTTCCACTTCGTCTTCTTCTAGAATGCTTGGCTCCACCACTTCCGCAGATTCATGTAGACATTTTCGGAGATGAGAAACGTGAAAGACATTGTGAATTCCTGCCAACATTTCGGGGAGCTCTACTCTATAAGCCATCTTCCCAATCTTCTCGATGATAGGGAACGGTCCTACGAATCTTGGTGCTAGCTTTCCTGCGGATCCAAAGCGAACGACGTTCCTTAAAGGGGATACCTTAAGGAAAACCCTGTCCCCAACCTCAAACTCAAGGTCGGTCCTTCTTTTGTCTACATAGGATTTCTGTCTATCTTGGGCAGTCTTCATTCTCCTTCGTATCAAGTCCACTTTTTCTGAAGTCTCTCTAATCATGTCTGGCCCAAGTATAAGCTTGTCTGTAGACTCCCACCAACAAGTTGGTGATCGGCACGGTCTTCCATATTGAGCTTCGAAGGGCCGATGGTGGCTTGATAACTGTTGTTGTAGGCGAATTCCACTAAAGGAAGATGATCCTCCCAAGTCCCTCCGAAGTCAAGAACGCGTTGTCTCAAAAGATCTTCTAATACTCTATTCACCCTATCTGTCTGACCATCGGTTTGGGGGTGATAGGCCGTGCTCAAGCATAACTATGTGCCTACAGCTTCTTGCATACTCTGCCAAAATTCGCTCGTAAAGATGGGATCTCTGTCACTCACTATGCTAGAGGGTATTCCAGGGAGTCGAACTATTTCCTTGAGATAAAGAGAAGCTAGAGACGAGTCGGTCCTTCTACTCTTGATAGGTATAAAGTGGGCGCTTTTAGTGAGCTTATCCGCTATTACCCAAATGCTAGTATTGCATCTTCTTGACCTAGGCAACCCATCAATGAAGTCCATTGAAATACTATCCCACTTCCATTGTGGGACTTCTAGAGGATGAAGCAGTCCTCCAGGTTTCTTTTGTTCCGCCTTGACCTGTTGGCATGTCACGCACTTAGAAACGTAATCTGCCACGTCCTCCTTCATGCCGCTCCAATAGAAAACTCTCTTTACATCCTTGTACATCTTGTCTCCACCTGTGTGGTCATCTTGGAATGGTGTGCTTCCTCGAGAACCATCTTACCAAATCCCTTACTTGTGGGACGCACAGTCTTCCATCTCGCCTCAGCCAACCCTTATTATCGATGGAGTACCTGTTGAGGTGACTGGATGTTTCACCCCTAATTAGTTTATCAATTACATCCACAAGCTGAGGGTCTTCATGTTGTGCGGCCCCTATTGAGTCTAAAAGAGTGGGTCTTACTTATAGGGATGCCAATAAACTAGGTACAAAATCAGAGGAGGTCCTAAAGTCAAATCTAGCTATATACTCCAAGCTTTGCCTTTCTACAAAGAGAAGGCTTAGGGCCAGCTTCTTTCTGCTCAACGCGTCTGCTACTACGTTGCCTTTGCCAGGAGTGTAGGAAATTTCAAAGTCATATGAGGCAAGGAACTCCATCCATCTTTGATGTCTTAAGTTAAGATATTTCTGCGAGAAAAGATACTTCAACGATTTATGGTCAGTATATAATTCGAACTCCTTACCTAGGAGATAATGGCGCCAAGACTTAAACGTAAAGACGATGGCGGCTAACTCAAGATCATGGGTTGGGTAGTTCTTTTCATGAACTTTCAATTGTCTTCCACCATAAGCTACTACCCTCCCTTCCTGCATCAGAACAGTGCCTAGCCTTGTACCACAATTATCCGTTTATACTGTAAACTTCTTGCTTCCATCCGGCAAAGTCAGGACTGGGGCTGTTGTAAGAGCCCCTTTTAGGCGTTGGAAAGCAACATCACAGTCCAAATCCCAAGCGAATGCTAGATTCTTCTTTGTTAGCCGTGTGAGTGGAGCTGAGATTTTCGCGAAATCCCTAATGAACTTCCGGCAAAAACCTGCTAGCCCGAGAAAGCTTCGGACTTCGGTTGCATTTCTTGGTGTCTTCCAATCTTGCACTGCCACCACTTTCGCGGGGTCCACAGCTAACACCTCTTTGGACACTATATGTCCAAGAAATCTTACTTCTTTTCTCCAAAAGTGGCACTTGGAGAATTTGGCTTTTATCTGATGAATTCGAAGAGTTTCCATGATCTCCTTCAGATGCTGAGCATGTACTTCCTCATTCTTTGAGGAGATCAGAATATCGTCTACGAAGACCACGAACTTATTGAGGAATTCTCTGAACACCCTGCTCATTAGGTCTACGAAATAAGAGGGTGCGTTTGTCAAGTCGAAAGGCATGACAAGCCACTCGAAGAAACCGTCTAGGGTTCTTAACGTCGTCTTATCAATGCTATCTTCAGCTTCCCTTAGCTGTTGGAACCCAGTAGCTAGATCAAGTTGGGGGAAGACCGACACACCTACAAGCTAATCAAACAAATCGTCTATTCTGGGAAACGTCTATTCTTTTTAGTCAGCTTGTTTAGCTCCCTATAGTCCACACAAAGACGTAGTGAGCCATCTGCTTTGGTGGCGAACACCACTGGAGCACCCCATTTCGAGATACTCCTCCTTATAAACCCCTTCTCGAGAAGCTGCTTAACTTGCTTACTGAGCTCCTTTCTCTCCTTTGGAGCCATGTGTCTAACAGGCAGAGCTACGGGCTTTGCATTATCAACAAGATATATGCGGAAGTCTATTTCCCACTTCGGTGGTAAGCCTTTCACCTCTTCAAAGACATCCGGATATTCCCAGACCACTCTAACTGACTGCAAATTCTCAACAGAAGCATCAAGCGACTCTAGATAACTAAGCATAACAGCATTCAAGGGATTACAAGAAATTTCTAGAGTGTTACCGAGCCGAGTCAAGAGTCTAACCACTCTTTTCTCACAATCAAGAATGGCACCATCACCGGATACCCAGTCCATGCCTAAGATCAGTCCATATCCTGAGAAGCCCAAACAAAGGCACTACATCTAAATTCAACACTTAGAATAGAGATTTTCAAATCCAAGCAAACCATCAACAAATAAGCCGAGCCCCCAATTGGATTTGAAACAACCAAGGGATCTTCTACCATATTAGTGTCTAGGTGCAGAGATTCTACTAAAGCATAAGAAATAAAGGAGTGTGATGCACTAGAATCAAAGAGAGTGTGAACTGGATGATCATAGAGATAAACTAAGCTTTCTACAGAAATATTTCTACCTAAGGTTCTCAAGATAGGATTGAGAAGATAAGCAAGATAAAACAAAGCATCTGGGAGAAGAAGTTAAAGATGTACCCCTAGAAGGTCCTGCTTGTGGGTCTTGCCCTTGCTTCTTAGGGCAGTTCTCGCTGATATGTCCAGTATCACCACACTGAAAGCATGCTCCCATCTTCATCTTCTTCTTTCTACAATCCTGCACTATGTGCCCAACAATGCCATAGAAATAACATTTCCTTTTCTCACATATCTTGTTATAATTATTGTGGTCCTTTCCTCCTTGACTATTATCCATCTTCTTGTTCTGCGATTCTTCCGCTTGCTGTTTCACGTAGAGGAGGAGGAGGAGGAGTAAAAGTGTCTGTAGCTTGGGAGTAAGGTCCCTAGACATGCTGAAACGAAAAAGGAAAGTATTCAAGACAAAAGGGTAGAGAGATAGTGCACATGGCTTTGGGGAATTATTCCTTTTAAAAACAACACTTTTTCTTGAAAAAGAATGCTTCTTTAAACTTCTTTTTGAAAATAGTTTCAAAAACTTTTATCTAGATCGGTAAATCTGTGCTCTGATACAAAGTGAAACACCCTACCTCCATTAAGGTCACTCACAAAAGGGAATGCCTTAACTTTGGTGGAGGTTTATAAGTAAAAGTCACAGATAAACAAAGACAGATATATAAACACATATATATAAGCAGCGGAAAACAAACAGACTTTTATTTCAAAAATACGTATTCATACAAAACATTTCCATAATTGTCTCATAATAACTTCCAAAACATTACATCATCAATTCTGTCTTGGTTATTAAATAAAGAAGCATAAAACATAATTAAAACTGCATAAATCCCCATAGAATGTGTCCAACAGCCATAGCCAAGGAAGGAGAGTCCAAACCGTACATCTACTATCTTTTGCAAAGAGTCTGACTAAGCTGGGTTGTTTCCTCCCTGTTGACCTTGGGGGGAGGGGAACGGAAGAAAAGAAGATGAAAGAAAATAGTGTCTGACATAAAGCCTGGTAAGTCTAGTGACTCTTCAGTATAAGAATAAGAAAAAGGGCATGATAGGTATAAACTGGAAATAGGAAAGTATCATAAACTAAGATAAAGCAGTTTGAATCGAATATACTATCGCACCCCACACTATATCTCTGCACCTACTTGCATTGTCTCAACTGGCACCCCATGATTGGGGTGAAGTGATCCCCTTTCTAAAGATCGGCTCCTACTCGCATAATCATATGTGTCATACGGCCCCCGAAGACTGTAGATACCTATGCTGGTCCCACCATGGGGTGTATCAAGTCCCATGGTGGCGATCCGACACAATACTAGAATGCATAGGTTATACTACTAGCGCCCCAGTGCCCTGTTTGTCTGGTCCGAAGTGTGTGCACGCCCGCACTCCGTTAGAACCCACGCTGTTGCACCCACCGCCATTGCTTTTGACCGCTAACAACCAGCGCAGTAATCATGCCCCTCCCTGCCTAGTTTCAGGGTACCATGATACCTAATTGGGTTACTGCTGAAATGGGTCCCCGTTACTAGGGTTTTCTAGTAAAACATGTTAAGTGGTTAAGTGTCTGTATTTACCTAACCCCACCCATCAGTTTAATTAACATGTTGAATTGGTTAAGTGTTTTAGTTAACTTAACTTTACCATCCTGACTTGTCTGTCCTTAGATTTTTAAAGCACCGACCACTCACATTAGACAGGTATTGTTACGGATGTTGGATGTGTCGGTCAGTTCTGGGCAGGTTTACACCCTAACTCAGTCTAACCTCGGGTCCTTATTGGGCTCAATGCTTAACCACCCACATTGGATAGGTATTGTTGTGACTACTGGACAGCTGGGCGGGTCCGGGCAGGTTTACATCACAACTCAATCCAACCACGTGTTAAGCATACTCGTATTTTCTAAATTTACATTGTCTGTATTACTTGTTATATGTAAATTTGTTAACAATTTAATGTTTTGGCCCACTTTCCAAGTTCATCATTTTTGTTATAAGAATTTTACACCATTTAAATGCCACCAATTATTAGCATATGCCAAACATGCCAATACATATATTTTTCACCAATTTATGTCAAGTTTCCTATAATTACCAATTTTTCCCAACGTTACCCGTCTAAATATTAGGCTAACAATCTTAGCCTAATTTTTCGTCCGCATGATTTTTAACATAGAATATTAGGCTAAAAACATAGCCTAATTTAGCGTACACAAAATTGGCGTAACGAAATTCATAAACATGACATAGGTGTAAACTTGGCATTATCGACATAGTCAATATGAACATCATAGGTGTGAACTTGAAAAATGGTCAACATGAATATCATAGGTGTGAACTTGCAACGTAGACTAGATCAACATACATATATGTGAATTTGCAACATAGGCTGAATCAACTTACATATATGTGAACTTGCATTGAAACAGGGATCTAACCAAATAGGTGTCATATGAATTAGCATACGATTTAGACAACATAAGCCAAAACATGTTTTAGATCTTGGCATAACATCGAATATCCCTAGCATATGACAAGAATATGACATGTCTATAAAGTATGTATAATTTCATCGCATGTGTGAACTAGATCCAATCATGTTTACCACTATAACATGAAACTTGTATTAAAATGGATCTTGGCATGGATCCAATTATGAACTTGCAACTTTTGTATAAACATATGAGCATGTATATGGACTTAATCATTTAGGCATAGAGGTTCTATTGTATAGCATATAACTAGTCATAATCACCTAAACATATAGGTGTACATATGAACCGAATAACTTATATGTGAATTTGAATAGATCCAACATCAACTAGATTAATCCACAAACATCCTAATGGATCCAACATCAATTCAATTATACCACAAACATCACAATACTATTCACAACAAAATCATTACAACACATAGATATGAATTAACATCGTTGTTATACAATAGCACAATTCCATTTTCATTTTACATCGAATCAAATCTTCATTTTATTCCCATTGGAAAAATCACTATACTTACAATAAACGACGGTCTTGTTTTCTGATTTCTGAGTTCTGAATTTGCAATGCTTTCCTTTGGGTAGACAAACGTTGTTTGATTCTTGTTTTTACTTTAGTTTTTCTCGTCTCTAATCTTTCTACAAGTGGAGGCTACTCTTGGCTTCCTTCCAGCAGCATGACGGCTCTAGCTCTATTTTATTTGTGTGAATTTATGTTGAGACTAAGGTTGTTTATATAGAATTTCAAACTAATTAGAGCCGTTGATGAAGCTAGAGTTAATCAAGGCCATCCATCTCTAGAGAAGCCAATCAGAAAGTGAAAAATCAGCCCTAGTGACACAGCCAAGCCCAGAAATTCGACCAAAAACCCGACCAGGGCAGCCAGGGCCAAACCAGGTCGACCCCCAGGTCAACACTATGGTCAAGCTGGTTACCCAGGTCGACCCCCTGGTCGACCTGGTTCCTAGGCGGGAATTTTCCCGCCCAGCCTAGTTTGGGTCTGTTTTTCGAATTTTGAACTTCATTTGAACTATTTGAATTTTAAATTGAATTCTGAAACTTCTGGAGGTCATAACTCCTTCCTACGGAGTCCGATTTACGCAAACCCAGACTCTATATCAAGCAGAATTCCGAGACCAGTGCAATGGCGTAACCCATTTCCCTTAATTCTTTCACTTTGAATTAAGTATACTTTAAGATGTTAATTTACAGTTAACAGAAAATTCGGGGTGTTACATGCATGTTTGCTTGTGATTTCTTTATTTTGGGCTTTACTGGGTTTGGCATTATTATGGGAGACGATTTGCTCCAAAGGTATGGGGTGGTGGTAGACTGTGAGGGATTTTCGGTGACTATTAGGGCGGATGATGGGCGGTGGGTAGTGTTTGGTGGCCTAACTAGTGATGAGGTGATGGATAGTTTTCTAAATTCCCTCGACATCCTGCATGACGAGTTAGAAGGAATTCCCATTGTTAGCCAGTATCCGGATATCTTCGAGGAAGTGACCAGACTTCCACTACACCGAGAGATTGAGTTCCGTATTGATTCAGTGAAAGATGCCAGACCTATAGTGATGCCACTTCGTCGTATGGCACCAAGGGAGCAGCGAGAGCTCGGGGTGCAAGTAAGCGATCTTTTGAATAAGGGATTTATCAAAAGAAGTGTCTCCGAGTGCGGAGAACCAGTTGTATTTTCCACTAAGGCAGATGGTTCCCT
Organism: Allium sativum; assembly: GCA_030737875.1. Taxonomy (NCBI): domain Eukaryota; kingdom Viridiplantae; phylum Streptophyta; class Magnoliopsida; order Asparagales; family Amaryllidaceae; genus Allium; species Allium sativum. The sequence continues at coordinate 749,230,054 of CM060921.1, forward strand.
TCGTTTATGTATGGACTATCGCGAGTTGAATAAAGTGACTAGGAAGAATAAGTATCATCTTCCACGGATAGATGATTTGTTTGATCAACTAGAAGGAGCAAGAGTGTTCTCCCAATTGAACCTCGCGACAGGATTTCATCAGCTCCGAGTAGCAGCTGAGAGTATTCCTAAAATGGCATTTCGGACGCTGTCTGGATTCTATGAGTGGTTGGTCATGCCATTCGGGTTGACTAATGCACCAGCATATTTTGTGGATCTTATGAATATGGTATTCAGGGATCAATTGAATAAGTTTGTTCTTGTGTTCATGGATGATATACTTGTTTATTCGAGGACAGAGGGAGAACACAAGGAGAATTTGAGGATAGTGATGGAGGTGTTGAGGAAACACCAATTGAAATCTAAGTTTTCTAAGTGTCACTTCTGGAGGAGGGAAGTGAGATTCTTGGGCCATGTTGTTTCATAGAATGGTATTGGCGTGAATTCTGCGAAGGTGGCAATGTACAAGATTGGTCTACGCCCAAGAATGCAACAGACATAAGAAGTTTCTTCGGATTAGCTGGATATTATCATAAGTTCATCCAGGTCTTCTCCAAGATAGCGGCATCGTTAACTCAGCTGATCAAGAAGAATCAAGCTTTCGTTTGGGACGAAAGTTGTGAAAATGCATTCAAGATCTAAAGGAAAAGCTGACGCATGTGCCAGTGTTGGTCATTCCTAAAGGAAATGAAGAGATGACAGTATACACATATGCCTATGGTACTGGACTAGGTGTTGTGTTGATGCAAGGAGGTAGGGTAGTAGCTTACACTAGTCGGCAACTAAAACTGCATGAGAAAAGATATCCTACCCATGATTTGGAATTGGCAGCGATCGTGTTCGCATTGAAGATGTGGAGACATTATCTCTTGGGAGAAAGATTCGAGATGTTTACCGATCATAAGTCATTAAAGTATCTCTTCTCTCAGAAGGATCAAAATCTCTGATGGAAAATATGGTTAGAATTCTTTGCTTCCTATGATTTTGATATCCCATATACACCTGGAAAGGGAAATGCAGTAGCCGATGCATTGAGTAGAAGACATTCCAGTTTAGGGGCTATGTTTCTTGAGTGGAAGCAACTGGAGTACATCGCTGGGTATGATTTCAGACCAAAGTGCGAATTGGATCAAGAGATGTTAGCAAGTTTGACGATCAAACCCACTCTAATTGAGCGGATTGGTTCCAGTCAGAAGGATGATCCTAACTTATTTGAAGTCATCTCCAAGTTAGAGATTGGTATCGACGAGGAGATGAACAAGTATGGTCTTGATCGAGAAGGATGGCTTCGAAAGAATGGTAGACTAGTTGTACCGAATGTAAATGGATTGAGAGATGAAGTGCTTAGAGAATGTCTTCACTGAAAATTGACTATACATCCTGGTGGTAATAAAATGTATCTAGACATGAAGCAGACCTACTACTATGAAGGGATGAAAAGAGACGTTGGGAAGTTTATACCCAAATGCATGAACTTCCAGCTAGTTAAAGCTAAGCAAAAGAAACCTAGTGGTTTGTTGCAACCATTAGAAATTCCCAAATGGAAATGGGAATAAGTCTCAATGGATTTCATCGATAGTTTGTCGAGGACTAGATTTGGTCGTGGTATTATTTGGGTGATTATAGACCGATTGACCAAGAGTGCAAGGTTCATACCGGTCAAGTCGAATAGAACGACAGCTAAGTTAGCGAAACTGTATATGATGTGGGTAGTGAGATTTCATGGAATACCCAAAGCCATTGTAAGTGACCAAGATCTGTTGTTCACTAATGAATTTTGGAAGAGCTTACAAGAGGCTTTAGGATCAGAATTACATCTCAGTACCGCGTACCATCCTCAAACCGACGGTCAGACAAAGAGGGTGAATCGTATATTAGGAGGATCTCTTGAGAGCTTGTATATTGGATTTGGGAGGGTCATGGGATGACCATTTGCATCTGATTGAATTTGCATATAATAATAGTTATTAGTCTAGTATTGGTATGGCTCCATTTGAAGCTTTATACGGAGGACAGTTCAACTCACCATCATGTTGGTTAGAAACCGGTGAGAAATTTATGCTTGGATCGGACGTAATAAGAGAAACCTCAGATAAGATCAAGGTTAACCAACAGCGAATGAAGGCTGCCCAAGATAGGCAGAAGAGTTAAGCTGATAAGAGACGAAGAGAGTTGAAATTCTCCATTGGCGACTTGGTCTTTGTCAACATTTCTCCGTTAAAGAGCATGATTCGATTTGGTAGGAGAGGTAAGTTAACGCCAAGATTTGCTAGTACATTCCCCGTTCTCGAGCAAGTTAGGAATTTAGCATTTAAAGTTGAGTTGCTAGACAAGATGGCGGGAGTTCATAACGTGTTTCTTGTTTCCCGGTTAAGGAAGTTTGTACACGAGCTCGATATGACTTTTTCTCCGTATAAGTTGGATGACATCGAAGTAGAACCCAAGGCGGTTGGGACCCGCAAGCCGATCCATATTGTCAAGAGTGATACGAAGCAACTTCGAAGGAAGGCGGTGAAACTAGTCAAGGTTCAGTGGGTCAAGAATGAGAGTAACTGTACTTGGGAAACAGAGGAGAGCATAAAAGAATCGCATCCAGAACTCTTTGCATGGTAAGATTTTAATAGTAATAGTTGCTTCCCTTGTTAGTAAACCGCATGCTACGCTTGGCTTGTTGTGCTTGTTGTGTATGTTTGATTGTTTGTGAATGACTGATAGGCATGCGGAAACCTTTATATCTTTTCGGTTAAGGAATTTCGAGGGCGAAATTTCTTAAGGGGGGAGAGTGTAATGACCCGCATTCTACGTATCGAAGGATCATAGAATATTTATTTCTTTTTCGTATGAGGTCATATGGTCGTGTAACTTTGGGGAATGACTATTGGGGTCATTTTCCATATTCACGAGTTTTGCCGATTTTTAAGTGACCGTTTTGCCCCTAGCGAATTTTTTTTTGCGTATAACTTTTGATTGGTAAGAAGTTTTGACCTAAAACCACTTCTGTTGGATTCAGATGATGGTTTAGCTTTCCGTAGAGTGATCATGTTAGCCAAACGGACTTACCGTTTGGAAGATATGGCTTAAATAAGATTTGGAAGGTGAAAAACAGCTTAACCGGGCCTAATAAAGGTGATTAGCGGCTAGGCCCATAACCCATTTCGGGATAGGGGTTATGGGAGGACTGATAGGGTTGGGGAATTCCGTTTTTGTCATTTTTCAGCCGCCACTTTTCATCTCTTGAACCCTAGCCATGGCCTCCACTTTCTAAAACACCTCCAAATCACTTTCTAATTAAAGATTAAGCTAATTAGCATCAAACCAAGTATAATCAACATCAAATTGGAGGCAAAGGTTGATGTGTGCATTGGAATTCATGCCATTTAAAGAATGATTTCATATCTGAGTTTATATTTTAGTTAAGGCGAGTTATTTGCTCTGTTTTCATTAATTACGGCTAATTAAGGGTAATTAGTGATAATTAGCGAAATTATGGCTCAGAAAAATCTGGAAAGTTTTGTAAAATTCTAAAATATTATTTTAGGGGTCTGTAGAAATTTGGGTTAATTTGGACATATTTTTCTAATCGTATGGTTAAATCATGATTAAGGGGGATTAAGGGGAAAACATGGACTGGATCGGATCGCCCCCACTCGTGAGCATGTATCACGATCCGACTTGTGCCTACTACCCTGAACCGAAGCGCTCCGACCCGTTCGTGATCTACCGACACGCTCGCATCAGGATCCCACGAACCGCTCTAGTACTCGAACCGACGCGCTCGAGTGACCGAAACCGAACCGGAGCATCCACGAAATGAGGAGCCCGAACCGATCCGATGCTTTAGAGGAGCTATCATGAGCCACAAGTCGAACTGGTGAAGACGACATGGTCACGAATCAAAGAGCACCAGGGCATCACGAACTGATCTAGAAGGTGACGACCACGAACGGGAGTGTGCATCACGGACCGGCCGGGAGCATGCATAACCGAACCGAACTGAATGGAAGCTCGTTCCAAATGAGAAGTTGTAACTCAGGATCCAGATGGGATCGAATGAGTTAACTTCATGAGTTGGGCTTTGCTGCGGGACGTGTGCTAAGGGGTTATCGACGTCCATAACTTTGATTCACCACCAAGACGGATGTTAGGCTACGGATCAGTGCAGTGGGGTAGTTATTACTCCATGGGGCAGAGTGATCGTAGCATGGCTATGAGCCTATGAAGTGGAGTCGTCATGACTTCATGGGGCAGAGTGGACACAGCAAGGGATTAGTGGCTATGGATTGGTGCAGTGGAGCCATCATGACTCCATGGGGCAGAGTGATCATAGCAAAGGATTTGGGTGGTCAAAGCGGTGGATATCGTATGCTTTATGCACTTAGTGAGAGATGTGAGGATGGTTGCTATGCTTGATTGTTTGACATCACTATGACATGCACATCCCTCTCCCATATATTTGCACCATATGTTAGAGTCACCTTAGAGTATTACACATCTTGTTGTGCTAACTCTTTGGTTGCTGGCCCAGGTTCAGGTATGGTTATGTATTTATAACTTAGTTCGTAAAACTGGGTTTTAATATAAACCTATTCATTAACACCTTTCAAACCTTAGCTGTATTTCATTTCCAAGCTGACTACTTAAATGAATTTCATTTAAATAATAATCACTTAAATCCTTATCAATTAAAATAATAATTTACACCAATATTAACTACTGTATAAGTAGTTAAATTCTTTATAACTAAATAAATAATAAATTTCCTTTTTTAAAAATCTTATTAAAATTTAACAACTATTTGTTAAGTTATTTCATTTGGTTTATTAACAACAAACTGATTTAAAAATCAATTCCAGTTGAAAACGGTCGACTTGATCAACCCAAAACAAGATTTATTTCTTTAACCAATTCCAATTTAATTTCTCCTTTTCGTTAATTAATAATATAATTTATTTAAATAAATTTATTTAATTTTTTCTTGGAACAATTAATCCATTTCTTAACTGTTCAGTTATTTTCTGCTCATCTGCGTATAATTCTTATTAAGATAAGAATTATCCTTATAACACAATTTACTAATTACTTACAGCTAAAAGAATAAATAATAAATATTTATTTCCTTTTAAATAACTTTTATTCAAATTTATAGGTTTAATAATCTATCTCGAGTTATAAAACAGATTTTATAACTTCATTTCTATGGATTAACCCGACGGTGAATCCATATTTCTAAAATGATTGATTATCAAACCATTAGATGCCGATAACTCAACCAATACTGCTCATTGGAAAATATCATAACAATTGTTGAATTATGATTCAACAAATCAATAAACAAATCAATCATTTACTCAGGTTAGTCAAATAGTTCATGTAAGGGTAATATGAAAATAAACAACAAATTTAAGGAATCTAGTTGGATCCATCCAACCTGTTTCTCCTTGCATCCAAATACATTATCACAAAATAATATCATTTAACTAAATAACATAGATAATATTTTAACAATCAATTCATAACAACAATTCAAACATATATGTATTTCAATTATATGCGTTTATATTATTATAAAAGTAACCACCAAGTTAAGTTACCTCATTTTGGAAATAATCGTTAAAAGTAACGATTAGGATTTCGTTTAAAATAAATGAACATTAAATCAAACAATTTATCGAATATATAAATAATATTCAGCACACATCAAACAATTATAAACCATAGCACACAAATTAAAACCCGACTTATATAACATATAAGTGGGATAAAACTTAGTGAGTTATATTCACGTTGGTTTCGTTGAGATGGTTCGATTTCAGTTAAATTAAACGGTCATTTAATTTAACCGAAAAATCTTGCTGCTTCCAAATTTGTCTAATTCTATTCTAGAATATTGTGTTCGTTGCCACAATCCTATTGCAATTTGTTTTCATTAGATTCTGTTCACCTAATAAAATGTTATTCAAGTTATAACATTCGATTTTTAATTATAAAATTAATTATTGCTAACTACATTTTAAATAAATTAAAATATTTATTTACGTTTCATTTTCTTCTTTGGTCGACGAAATACTGGTTGAACACTGTCTCACTGCTATTTTCCAGGACCGATACTTCACTGCCTTGTTAACAAAAAGTGTCCAACTTTCACACCTATCCCAGGTCGTCGTGAGTGCCTCCCAGTCCATCGTTCAAAATAACATCACCCATGCTTTTGGATTCTTCGTTAAATCCTTGTGCCTTGACTCAAAACCATGCACCAATAGTAGCCAGACTTGTGAAAAAAACGTGGCCCAAAATGTTTCTTCCATCTGTCCTTGCTGTTCACGTTGAAAATGTCCAAACTTTCTTTTGCCCGATGCTTATTTATTCCCTTCAAAATGCCCATCTCTTTTTCCGTACTTATTCACGTTTAGACTTAAAAGTGCCCGTTCACGTCATCACCCATTCACTTCTTACCGTGATAACAGATCCACTTTATTTCTTCCTTTCCTAAATAAATTTTGCTACGTCCCAGGCTGGCTTCTTGTTTCACATTGGCTTATTCATATACATCCATTTCGTTCCAAACATACATTGGATGCACGCACTACTTTATTCTTCATGCACTAATCCAGTTGACATTTTGTTTAAACTGCTGCTTCATGATATACTGTCTGCTACAGGTACAGGTTAAAGGATCGATTTAATTAAGATGGTAAATCATTTAACAACCAATAGAATATTTACTTCTCCATTCTTTAAATTTGTGCCCAATCGTATGTTTATTACTCCATGTGTTCATGGTGTTTGATTAGCATAGAAATGTGTTCATTTTATAATCTTATATCTTATGTTTTGTATATAAATAAATATTACTTGGGTATTAATATTTTCACTTTTACAGATATGCCGACTTAGCCACATACAGTCAGAAAAGTAGAGAAATTGAGATCAAACTGTTGTATATTTACATATGAAGATTTGCAGATGAAGATCTCACATATATTTGCTGTTGGACAAGATAATAATTAGTAGAAAGGCCATGCACATTACAAATCAAAGGAGGCTTGCAAGAGGAAAGGAGGAAAGGCCTAAAACTCACTTGATTTAACAAGGGCCTAGAACTTACTTGAAATAACTAAAGCCCATTTGTAATTAGGGTTTAGGTTGGCTATCTCCTATAAATACCCTGGTAATCTCATTGTAGCCACCATCCCATTTTTCTATCTTCTTCTCCATTAACAAAGTTCTTCTTCTTCTTTTTATTTTCTGCAGTTTTCTGTTTCTTAGCAACTAGTGCCATCTAGACAATTAGATTTGGTAGAGTACTAGTTGTATTTTACATTTATTTTCATTAGTGGTTAATCGTTTGATTAGTTTAAACGATAATCCTAATTTTATTTTTGTTGTTATTTCTATTATGTAATTTTATTTTCTGCATTTCTATTTTGTTTTGCAATTTACTTTCATTAGTGATTAATCTTTGATTAGTTTCAACGATAATCCTAACTGTTGCAAATTACAATTGTTCTATTTTCAACCAAATCTCAAAAGTCATCTAACTTGCCCATGAAATTCTATAAATAATAATTTTAATTTGCCTCCCTGTTATTTGACCTACATATTACACGATCTGTGCGCTTGCAGAATTTATTTTAAAATTCGCGCTTTTATAGTTCATAGAAAAGTAGCGATCAAGTTTTTGGCGCCATTGTCGGGGAGGTAAGCATTGAATTTTATTATTTATATAATTTCTAATTCGTGTTAGTTTTTTATTTTATTTCATTTTCTTTTTGTTTTCTTATGTATCTAGAAGAAAAAAAATCTTGATTGAATAGATTTGGTATTATTCAATGATACCGTAATCTTCTAAGAAAAATAAAAAACTTGCCATTTTCATTGATTTTCTGTCTTTGCCATTTTTTTCTTTTACTTCTTTCCTTTTTTTCTAATCATTTCCTCCGTTGTACAAATTTCTTTCTTGTTTTCCTAGCCTAAAAAAAACTTCAAATTTTCCTTTATTCTTTCCATCTTTCCAGTTTCTTTCTAATCATTTACATTCTTTTTCTTACAAATTTCAAAAAAAAAGATTCCTCTTTTGTAGTTTTTTTTCCTTTCTTCTTTTGTCTTTTCTTGTTTTCAATACATTTGACTTCTTTTCTTCTCTTACAATTTTGCTTTCTTTTCAAAAGAAATAATAAAAAAAACTCTTTTGATTTCTTTCCTCTTTATTCCTCCTTACCAATTTTCAATACAACTACTTCTCATTCTTCTTTTACAAGTTCAAAAAAAAAAAAAAAATCTTGCCATTTTTCTTTTATTTCTTCCCTATTTTCAACTACTTTCTCCTTACTTTCATTTGTTTCCCCTCTTACTAATATCCCCCATCCTTTCTTCTTTTACAATTTTCTGAAGAAAAGAAAATTCCTTTTATAAATTTCTCTTCTCTGCCTTGTAATTAATTTTCTTTCCCTTCTCCATTTATTTCTTTCCCTTTTCAAGTTTCTCCTATTTCATTTTTTTCTCTCTCTTCTAGTTTTACAACAATAAAAAAAACTTTCTGTTTTTGTCTTCCCTTTTATAGCTTCCATGTAACACCCCACCTCCGTTAAGGACACTCACAAAGGGAGTGCCTTAACTTTGGCGGAGCGTTTTAGTAGACAGAACAGAAATTTACAAGACAGATAAACAATACTTGAGAAATTATAACTTTTTTTCAGCGGAAAACCGAAATCAGTTTTGTTACATCTTTCCAGAAAAACTCAAGTACATAAATATCAGTCTTGTTTAGAAAATCATCAGAGTACAAAACTTTAAAATCATAATCCCCACAGAAGCTGCCATAAGGAGTCAAGCCATACTTTAAGCACTCTAAGTACTTCAAGCAAAAGAAATCCGGATCAAGCTAAAGTATTCCCTCCTTGGAAAACCTGGGAGGAAACGGAAGAAAAGGGGCGAAAACAAGCAAGGTCAGACATAAAGTCTGGCAAGTCCAATGACTTTCAGCATATGAACAGATAATAATAATCATAGCATGCAAATAAAACTGGGGGAGAGATAACAGTAACAGGCACAGCAGATGTACTTAGGTTAAACAGAAGAAACAGAATAATATAACATTTCATCTCTCTGCACTAATACTTGTATAACAGGATTAGGTGTCTCCCTAATGTCTAAACTGAAACAGAAACGGGAACAGAATAATTTCTACAGAAACAGAACACTAATAATGGGCCTTTACCACCCAAACAGAAACAGACATATACAGAATGCTAATAATGGTCCTTTACCACCCGAACAGAGACAGACAGAAACAAAATTCTAATAATGAGCCTTTACCACCCGAACAGAAACAGATTAATCCCTACGGAAACATAATGTGGAATTAGGTGTACACTAGTAAATGGGCCTTTACCACCCGAACAGACAGGTGTTGCCACCTAACAGAAATAGACGGTACCAACAGAAACAGACAGAACTAAGTGTACCCTAAAACCCAACCCCAAGCGATCGGCTCCCTAATACATAAATACCCTGTGTCGGCTCCACAGTTGGGTGTATCACTCCCTAAAGTGACAACCAATTGGCACAGACCTATTTACAGATGTCACGGCGTATTACATCCTCAGAGGCAGACTGGGATCCATGCACGCACATGACCCGGTTGGAACGCACCATCAACACCCCTCGCCATTATCAGAATGAACCACTTATAATTAGTTCAGTAAGCGTGCCCGGACCCTACGTACTGTTGGGTCAAAGTATTGATACCAGAAAGGATTACTGACTAATATGGGTCCCAAACAACAGATGGCACAAGTAATTTCCCTCCTAACCTTGTGTCCCCAGACTAACATATTTCAGATTAACTTGTTAACAAGTTCAGACATACAGAGTTCAGATCAACTAGTTCACAGATTAGATAAGTTTTCAGACTAACGGATCAGATATACGGATTTAACAGATTTACAGATTTGTCTAACTTTGTAATTGAGCCTATAGATTCACGAAATGGGTTTGTTAAATTCATTAGTCCAATTGGTTCAACCCTATCCACCCAACACGTTTTAGACATCATATTTATCCTAGATTTGCATTAATTAATTATTCATGCACAGACCTCTCACATTAGGTCGGTAGCTTGTGGCCGCTGGATATGCCGGGCGGTTCCGGGCAGACTTCTGCCACAAGCCAGACCTAACCTCGTGTCTAAGCATATTTTAGTTATGCCTATGACCTCTCACATTAGACTGATAGTTTGCGGTTGTTGGTTACGCCGGTTGGTTCCGGGCAGGCTTCTACCGCAAACAGAGTCTAACCTCGTGTCATAGCCAATTCATTTCAATATAGATTTTTCAGATATTAGACAAATTCTGTTTATTTAACAGATTAAACTTCTTCATAGGATATAACAGATTAATCAAATTTCCATGTTCTACCAATTCTTAGGTCGAGCCTACGGATTTCCATACTCAGATTACCATTATCTAGTTTCAACAGATCATACAATTCAACAGGTAGCAGATCTAGCAGTTTAAGCGATTCAACAGATTTAGCAGATAATAGATTTCGCAGTTTAGGCAATTCACCAGTTTTAGCAGATAACGAATTAGGCAATTTAACAGATTAAGCAGATAATAGATTTAGCAGATTATATATATCTAAAATTCTATTTACATATCTTGCCTAATTATAAATTTAGCCTAAACTTACATGCCCAAATCAAGGTCATAATTCATAATACAATATATGCTCCAAATCTTAGCCTTAATATTCCCATTTACAGTTCATGTCAAAACTAGATTTAATATTCTAGTTCACCATTTATGTCCAAGACTAATATACATGTTAATCATTCACTATTATAGCCAATTCAGATTATGCCAACATATTTATTATGCCAAATTAACTTAATTAAGCTACGCCCAATCCCCGTATAACATGTTTCCACAAGTTCTCTAAGTACCCATGAAGTGACCCTAGCAAAAGGAAAAGGGGACAAGCACAAGAAAGAATAGGCATGCAATGATGAACCAAATACAATGATAATGGCCCTACTAGGCTCGATGTACATAACAGTGAATGGGAATAAACTAGCAAGGTTACATACTAAATATGAGATCCAACATCATTAAGGGAATAGGCATAAGAAACTAACTACAATAGTTATAGGCAACTAACCACAATAGTCATGGGCGACTAATCATAATAGTTTCTTATTCAATGTCATAGGAAATAGTCTCATAGGTGTGAATCATAGTCATAAGCAATAGTCTCATAGGCATGAATCATAGTCATAGGCAATAGTCTCTTCGGCATGAATCATAGTCATAGGCAATAGTCTCATAGGCAACAGTTTCATGTCCAATTATGAATTATTATTTGTTCCAAAATTTAGCGTTCGTGTGTTAGTCTCTTATGAGATGAGGCGCAGGCTCGTAGTAGCCTGGCTATAGAACAGAAAGAAGAAAGAGGTACATAATAGTCACAGAAAAATAGATCTGACAAATAAGAATATACATAGCCTCAGATTTATAATCATGTCACAATTATAATTACAGTTTATAGCGGAAAATAACTGTACTTGCCTTTCGTGGTTTTAGGAAAGGATAATAAACTGTTGTTGATGCAGAAATGATGAATTATTCCTCTTTAATTGTTGTCGTAGATCTAAACATTGATTTGGGATTTAATTTAGCTTTTAATTCTATTCAGGTTGGAAGAAGATGCATCAGTCCAAGTTTTGATTCCAGCGGGGTAGTGACACCATTTTTATTTTTAATTAGAACAGAGGCAGAATATAGATAGAATGAAATTGTGTAGAGAAAATGAGGCTAGGGGGATGTTTATATTGGATTAGACGGACGAATCTAGATAGAAAACGAGTCTAAATACATCAGAATGCATCAGGTTCAGAAAGAGGGTTCGGGAGGCGGGTCGACCCCTAGGTCGACATTATGATCGACCTGGTCCCCCCAGGTCGACACTATGGTCGACCTGGCCCTGGGAGGTCAACACTATGGTCGACCCCCATGTCAACCCGGTCCATGGGCGGGAATTTTCCCGCCCAGCCTGTTCTGGGATTTTGAATTCGAATTTGAATTCGAATTTTCGAGCTGTTTTCGATTCTGAAATTCTCTGAAACTTCGGAGGGCCATATCTCCCTCATACGGACTCCGTTTCTCGAAAACTCAGACTCATTTCCAAGCAGAATTTCAAGACGAACGCAATGGCGCAAACCGTTTCTTTTGATTCTTAATTTATAATTTAACTATTCTCTTATTTGTTACTTATACGTTCACAGAAAATACGGGGTGTTACATTCTCCCCTCCTTAAAGGATTTCGTCCCCGAAATCTTCAAGTTAAGAAGAATGTGTCCTACCATCCAGTCATCCATCTACTCAACCATCATCCACAAGCATCCATTATCCTTAGAAAACTTCTAATGTTGTATGAACGTATGCAAAAGTGTGTGTATATGTTCCTTATCTAATGCAAAGATAAAGCGGTCCACTGATTCAGTTGACCTCCTTAATGCGAACTATGTCAGTGTCATGAGTCCAACATGTATGCAATTTTCCTATTTGATACATATCATTCTTATATGAGTGACAACCATTCATTCATATGCAACATCCATGTGATGAGTCAATCATTTTGTATCCACAGAAATTGAAAACGCTCACACATCCATAAGCAGTATGAGAGTGTTTTCGAGCCGATCTAGTGCCTAGTGTGTGTATATGCATCCACGAGCAACCACTAGCAACCACTTGCATTCACTTGCAACCATCAAACATAACATGTCTCAAACACATGTTTACGCCTATTAGTTCCCACCTAAAGTTCGAAGATTCGATCGATAGGATATAGTCGAATGATGGAAGCGAGTACAGATAAAACAAAAACCTGGTTCCCATTAGACATTGGTTGAGAGACTAATTCCCCTAAGTATCAACCCCGAAGACCGAAATCAACATCAGATTGACACCCAGAGGATTACCCTCTTTAGACAATGTCAAAACTGGAAATCTTAACCTTTTCAGAAATATCCAGATGCTTACAGACTACTAGTATAGATCAGAATATCGAATGATTCTTAGAAAACTAAGCATGGGAAAATCCCACCATATCCCTCAAAAACCCAGAATGTATGCATTACTATCGACTTGATGCCTAACACAGATACCCTCAAACCCTAACCTACCAACCCAACAGATGAGTCATAACCCCTGTGGGGTTTGAGACTATAACCAGATCAGAAACAAGACTAGTATTAAAGTGCAGAGACTCGACTACAGAATTAGAATGCCATAATAGGAAAGAGTTCTAACTCAATAATCAGATAAGGAAACTAAACTCTCTACGGAAATTTTCCTACTTCTATCCTATCCACCAACAATGAGAGCATTCACCTGCTTTCCTGAAGTAGGTCATGTCCTATGTCCTTGCCCCCGTTTCTTCGAGCAATCCCTAGTGAAGTGTCCCATCTCACCACAGTTGAAATGAGTGTCCTCCCTCTTTCGGCAATACTTGTCCAGATGAGTCAAGCTTCCATAAGTAAAGAACTTTTCTCCTCCTTTATCTTCAGACTTTTCTTCCTTCTTTTGTGTTTCCTTTTTGCCTCCTTTGTGAACCAAGTCCATATCCATGAGTTTCTCATCCTTGGGTTGTACTCCTTAGCAAAACTCCCTCATTCTCATCTTTACTATCCGTGTGTAACACGTTGACAAGTCCCTCAAAAGCGGCCTCCATCGCACAGAAAATCCTACAAAGCTCGAAAGAAAATTAGCTGTAGGTGAGACTACTGCGGCTACAGATGGAACTCGGGCGCTTATTTGCCCTTTGACCGGTGTCGTAGTTTTATCAAGCCTACAGAATCATGCCGCGATGAGGTTACCTCCCAGAAAGCCGGGAGCCCCGGAGAAAGAAGGAAAAAAAGATTCAAACAGAGGATCAAAAGATAGATATATGGCTTTTGGGGATTATGTTTTTCAAAAATAAGCTTTACTTTTGAAATACTTCCTTTTTAAAACCTTTTTGAAAATAGTTTTCAACAACTTTTTATCTAATCTGGTAACCTTCGGCTCTGATACCAAGTGTAACACCCCACCTCCGATAAGGTTACTCACAAAGGGAATTCCTTAACTTTGGTGGAGCGTTTTAGTAGACAGAACAGAAATTTACAAGACAGATAAACAATACTTGAGAAATTATAACTTTATTTCAGCGGAAAACAGAAATCAGTTTGGTTACATCTTTCCAGAAAAACTCAAGTACATAAATATCAGTCTTGTTCAGAAAATCATCAGAGTACAAAACTTTAAAATCATAATCCCCACAGAAGCTGCCATAAGGAGTCAAGCCATACTTTAAGCACTCTAAGTACTTCAAGCAGAAGAAATCTGGATCAAGCTAAAGTATTCCCTCCTTGGAAAACCTAGGGGGGAACGGAAGAAGAGGGGCAAAAACAAGCAAGGTCAGACATAAAGTCTGGAAAGTCCAGTGACTTTCAGCATATGAACAGATAATAATAATCAAAGAATGCAAATAAAACTGGAGGAGAGATAATAGTAGCAGGCATAGCAGATGTACTTTGGTTAAACAGAAGAAACAGAATAATATTACTTTTCATCTTTCCGCACTAATACTAGTATAATAGGATTAGGTGTCTCCCTAATGTCTAAACTGAAATAGAAACGGGAACAGAATAATTTCCACAGAAACAGAACGCTAATAATGGGCCTTTACCACCCGAACAGAAACAGACAGAAACAGAATGCTAATAATGGGCCTTTACCACCCGAATAGAGACAGACAAAAACAGAATGCTAATAATGGGCCTCTACCAGCCAAACAGAAACAGATTAATCCCTACGGAAACAGAATATGGAATTAGGTGTACACTAGTAAATGGGCTTTTACCACCCGAACAGACGGTACCACGCAGAAACAGACAGGTGATGCCACCCAACAGAAACAGACGGTACCAATAGAAACAGACAGAACTAAGTGCACCCTAAAACCCTACCCCAAGCGATCGGCTCCCTAATACATAAATACCCTGTGTCGACTCCACAGTAGGGTGTATCACTCCCTAAAGTGACAACCAATTGGCACAGACCTATTTACAGATGTCACGGCGTCTTACATCCTCAGAGGCAGACCGGGATCCATGCACGCACATGACCCGGTTGGAACGCACCATCAACACCCCTCGCCATTACCAGAATGAACCACTTATAATTAGTTCAATAAGCATGCCCGTACCCTACCTACTATTGGGTCAAAGTTTTGATACCAGAAAGGGTTACTGACTAATATGGGTCCCAAACAACAGATGACACAAGTAATTTCCCTCCTAACCTTGTGTCCACAGACTAACATATTTCAGATTAACTTGTTTACAAGTTCAAACATACAGAGTTCAGATTAACTAGTTCACAGAATAGACAAGTTTTCAGACTAACGGATCAGATATACGGATTTAACAGATTTACAGATTTGTCTAACTTTGTAATTGGGCCTACAGATTCACGAAACGGGTTTGTTAAATTCATTAGTCCAATTGGTTCAACCCTATACACCCAACACGTTTTAGACATCATATTTATCCTAGATTTGCATTAATTAAATATTAATGCAGAGACCTCTCACATTATGTCGGTAGCTTGTGGCCGCTGGATATGCCGGGTGTAACACCCCACTCCCGCTATGATCACTCACTAAGGGAATGCCATAGCATCGGTGGAGTATTTTAGTGAATATAGAACAGAAAAATTACAACAAGACAGATATAAATAGTACTTGAAATTTTAAAACATCATCTCATAACAGCGGAAGTAAAACATGTCTGGTTACATCATAAAACCACAATAAAGGTCAAGTACAATATCCATCAAAATAAAGAAGTACATAATCCCACTCTCATACAATAGCCAAACAAAAGAAAAGATAACTGGATAACTGGAGCTTTACATCTATCCAAGCTCCTAAAGACTGGAACAGCAATCCGATCAAGCTCCACTACTGCTAGGATCCACCGTAGGACCTGAGGGTTGGGAAAAAGATAAAAACAACAGGGTCAGACATAAGTCTGAGCGAGTCCTATAACTTTAACAATACAATCGTTAAAGTAACCAGAGAAGACATAAACTGATATACGGTAACATATAGGGATGAATGGCTACCCTAAGCAGTCAACTAAACGAAGATAAAGGATAAAGACGCATCTACCCTCCCTAAGGTAAATTACTAAACTGCACCACACCAGTCGTTCCTAACTTAAAGGTTGATCCCACCCAAGGACTTATAAAATTTACTAATTAGTACCTGCGTACCCCTAGGTGACCAAGTAGGCGCCACGGGGCCCTACAATCCACTAGGTGTACACACTACTTCCCATTCGATCGGCTCCCTAACGTAGATACCCGTGCTGGCCCCACCGTGGGATGTATCATTCCCCAATGTGGCAACCTGATGAAACTAAAGGTGCACGGCTTATATCTACTCGATGCAACAACGGCTTACCTACCAGCCCGGGCCCACTCACGCATATGAAGCCCGTTGGACTTGCGTTGCCACCGCTAACCCGTTTGCCTCTTACAGTCAAGCCCAGTATGCGTGTCCCGTCCTCGACATGGGTCGAGCCCACAAAGATACGTATGGGTTACTGGTTGAAATGGGCCTCCACAAGCTACCCACCTAAGCTTGTCCCTTTTTCTAGTATATCCCACTTAACCCTTTAATCATGTTTTAATTACATGTTCTATTTTGGTTAAGTATTCTAATCGTATTTTCTATTGCCACCCAAGGCAACCACTAGATTTTCTCATGCCACCCGAGGCACCCACTTAACCCCTCATGTCCCTCTACATGCTAATGTGGTTAAGTGTTTCTTAATTAATTAATTAAGAACGTAACCTTTGTAAAGACCTCTCACATTAGACTGTCTTTTATGACCGCTGGTTAAGCCGGTTGGGTCCGGGCAGCCTTATGTCATAACAGAGTCTAACCTCGTGTCTTTACATTAATTACGTATTTAGTTTGTGCCTAAGACCTCTCACATTGGGCTAACATTTGTAGCAACTGGTTAAGCCGGTTGGGTCCGGGCAGTTTTACGCTACAACTGAGTCCAACCTCGTGTCTTAGTCAATTAATTACACCTAATTAATCACCCTCATAATTTTATATTAATTATCCCTAATTAATCAAGTTTTCTTAACATGGGTAGACCTAACTTAATAGGTAAATTCCCATGGGGTAGACCTAACTCAATAGGTAAATTCCCAACACATAGTATGGGTACACCTAACCAAATAGGCAAATTCCCATACTATGTTTATTTATTTTGTGTTATGCATAATTATATTAATTTCACACAATCTTATTAACTTATGCATTTAATTACCCCATCGTTCCCACGTAATTTCGTTCATGATATAACACATATAAAAGGTGTCAACTTGCATATGAATGAACATGTTTCAAAGGTGCCATCTTGCATATTAACAAACACATAACTTGCATATGAACTTGCATAACATGTCACATAACTTGCATATAATATGTCACATAACTTACATATTCATTTTGCATAACAAACTTGCATATTAGCTTATAGACTTGCATAATGTGTCATCATGAACTTGCATATTAATAAACATGTAACTTGCATATTTACATACATGTAACTCGCATATTAACAAACATGTAACTTGCATATAAAGAAACATGTAACTTGCATATTTACATACATGTAACTTGCATATTAACAAACATGTAACTTGCATATTAACAAACATGTAACTTGCATATTTACATACATGTAACTTGCATATTAACAAACATGTAACTTGCATATTAACAAACATGTAACTTGCATAGCATATTACCATGAACTTGCATAACATGCATATGATTACATAGCCCACAACTTGCATATTTAGCATCATGCAAACATAACATACATCATATTAAACTTGCATAAGCTTACATACTCAACATGCATAAACATAAGATTAATGCTAACATCATATCATATGATTCAAAGCTCATTAACCCACATACAAAACCATAAATCTCATCACATCTCATCTAATTAGTTTACCAAAAGATCATCAAAGTGATAGAAACTCACAACTAGCAACTTTGAACACCAAATGAAGAAGATAAAGATGCTAAGAAGAGATTAGAAGTTGATTAGAGAGTGATTAGTATGCAACCCTCTTCATAAAATTAGTGGAGGCCATGAGAGCTAGCATTTTGCCATAGTTTAGTCACTAGGTTTAATTATGAATGAATTAGGGTAGGTTAGGGTCTTATTTATAGATTAGGCAAGTGTTTTAGGCCATAGGATTAACCCTAGATTCAATCCAAGCCATCAAAGCATGTCTTGGGGAAGAAGTCAAGTGTAGGAACCATCTAGGGCCTTTAGATTAAAGATGGACCATGAGAACCATTCAAATGCAAAATCTGCACTTGAGCGAATCGGCCCACGGGTTGACAGCCAAACACCCTGGATTAACCCCTAGTCGACCCAGCGGGCTCGGGTCGACTTCAAAAATCGGCCGGTTCGGTTATTCCCCTCTCCCAATTCGCTGTTTTGAGCATTTTTGCATATTTATTTATTAAATTTTCAATTATATATATATATATATATCAATATATATATATATATATCTACACAACCCATTTCACTTAATTAAGTATACTTTAATTTGGGAATTTTCGTGAAACTTCGCGAGGCCATATCTTGGTCATACGGACTCCGATTTTCGAAAACTCGGACTCTATTTCGCGTATTTTTCCGAGACGAACACAATGGCATAGCCCGTTTCCCTTGATTCCCATTTTAGAATTAAATTCTGCCTCGATTTATGTTATTACAGGTTATTGAAAATACGGGTTGTTACATTCTCCCCTCCTTAAAGGATTTCGTCCCCGAAATCTTCAAGTTAGGAAGAACGTATCCTACCATCCAATCATCCATCTACTCAAAGCATCATCCACGAGCAATCATTGTCCTACAAGATTCTAAATGCTGGATGGATATATGCAAAAGTGTGTGTATATGTACTTACCTAATGCGAAAATCAGGCGGTTACTGATACAGTAAACCTCCTTAATGCAAACCATGATAGTGCCATGCATCCAATATGTATGCGAAACCCTATTGACACATACAAATTTCTACATGCGTGCACAACCATACACAAAAATGCATCATCCATATGATAACACAGCCATGATACATCCATCAATCTAACTACCACATCCATTTATGCAATATGCAACATGAAGTGACTGAGCCGATCTAGTGCCTAATGTGTGTGTATATGCATCCACGAGCAACCACTAGCAAACAATTGCATCCATATGCATCCATCAACCATAACATGTTTCAAACACATGTCTCAACCATAGGTTTTACCCTATCTAAAGGTCATAGGTATTAGCGAGAGGATATACTAAAGATAAGATAAGTACTAGACAAGCAATAAAGGAGAAGTTAAAAGACATACTCTCAAAAAGAAATGGATACAAAGAACGCATCTTTGCTTCCGTCTCCCAAGTAGCATTGCTTTCGTCATCTCCCCATTGCACTTTAACTAGCTGAACTTCTCTGTTCCTCAACTTCCTAGTTTCTGACCCAAGGATGCGAGTAGGAGCTCGTCGAATCGTCGCATCACGCTCTACCTCTACATCTCTAAGCAAGCTCGGCTCTACCACCTCCGCGGTCTCATGTAAGCACTTCCTCAAATGTGATACATGGAATACATCATGAACACCACTAAGTCTGTCGGGCAACTCCACCCTATATGCCATCCGTCCAATCCTTTCCTTAATAGGAAACGGCCCAACAAATCTCGGTGCTAACTTCCCTACAGACCCAAAGCGAACAACATTTCTCAATGGAGATACTTTGACAAAAACCATGTCCCCAACCTCAAACTCAAGATCCGTCCTTCTCCGATCCGCATAAGATTTCTGTCTATCTTGCGCTGCTTTCATCCTTTTTCGAATTAAATCAATCTTCTCTGAAGTCTCTCTAACCATATCCGGCCCAAGCAAGATCTTATCCGTAGATTCCCACCAACATGTAGGAGATCGACAAGGCCTTCCATAAAGAGCTTCGAAAGGAGCCATACCAATACTGGACTGAAAGCTGTTATTATATGTGAACTCCACCAAAGGAAGATGTTCTTCCCATGTACCTCCAAAATCCAAGATACAAAGCCTCAAAAGATCTTCTAAGATACGGTTCACCCTCTCGGTCTGACCGTCCGTCTGAGGATGATATGCGGTGCTCAAACACAACTGAGTCCCTACCGCCTCTTGCAAACTTCTCCAAAACTCACTAGTGAAAATAGGATCTCGATCACTCACAATGCTGGATGGTACGCCATGCAATCTAACAATCTCTCTAACATAGACTGAAGCAAGCCATGGAGCGGTCCTCTTACTCTTTACGGGTATAAAATGGGCACTCTTTGTAAGTCTGTCTACCACAACCCAAATTCCCGTATTGCCCTTCCTCGATCTCGGTAACCCGTCGATGAAATCCATCGAGACACTATCCCACTTCCACTGTGGAACTTCCAATGGGTGTAGCAACCCACCGGGTTTCCTTTGCTCCACTTTAACTTGTTGGCACACTAAGCATCTAGCCACATACTCGGCCACATCTTTCTTCATACCGGCCCAAAAGAGAACTCTCTTCATGTCTTGGTACATTTTGTCTCCACCGGGATGAATAGTCATTCTTGAACGATGTGCATCATCCAAAATAGCCTTCTTCAAACCCTCATCTTGCGGTACACAAAGTCTACCGTCTCTATGCAACCATCCCTTATCATCTATGGTGTATCTACCCAAATGGCTGGACGACTCCCCTCTTATAAGCTTCTCTACCAACACAACCAACTGTGGGTCGTCTCGCTGAGCCTCGCCAATCCGTCTCAAAAGAGTAGGTCTAACCTCCAAGGATGCCAACAAATCAGGTACAAAATCAACAGAAGGTCTGAAGTCAAACAAAGAAAGAAACTCCAAGCTTCGTCGTTCCACGAACAATGGACTCAAAGATAGCCTTTTTCTACTTAAGGCGTCTGCCACCACGTTACCCTTACCAGGGGTATACGCTATCTCGAAATCATAGGATGCTAAGAACTCCATCCACCTTTGCTGTCTTAAGTTTAAATCCTTCTGAGAGAATAAGTACTTCAATGATTTATGGTCGGTGAACAACTCGAATCTCTCACCAAGAAGATAATGGCGCCAAGACTTAAGTGCGAAAACAATCGCGGCCAACTCTAGATCATGGGTAGGGTAATTCTTCTCATGCACTCTCAATTGTCTCCCTCCATAGGCTATTACCCTTCCCTCCTGCATCAAGACTGCGCCTAATCCTGTTCCACAAGCATCGGTATAAACAACAAACGGCTTACTCCCATCTGGAAGCACTAAAACTGGAGCGGTGGTCAAAGCTCTCTTTAACCGTCGGAAAGCATCATCACAATCTACATCCCATGAGAAAACCAGATTCTTCTTCGTCAAGCGGGTTAATGGGGCTGATATCTTCGCGAAGTCTTTGATGAACTTCCTATAATATCCTGCCAACCCCAAGAAACTTCTTACCTCGGTAGCATTTCTAGGAACTTTCCAATCCTGGATAGATACTATCTTTGCGGGATCCACAGCTATCCCTTCCTTAGAGACCACATGCCCTAAGAATCGCACTTCTCTTCTCCAAAAATGGCATTTAGAGAATTTAGCTTTAAGACTATGCGCTCGAAGAGTCTCCAACACTTCCTTGAGATGTAAGGCATGCTCTTCTTCATTCTTGGAAAAGACCAAGATGTCATCCACAAAAACTACTACAAACTTATTCAGATACTCTCTGAACACTCTACTCATGAGATCAACAAAGTATGCGGGGGCGTTTGTCAACCCAAATGGCATCACTAGCCACTCATAAAAACCATCCGGAGTCCGGAAAGCAGTCTTCTCTATACTGTCCTCCGCCACTCTTAACTGATGAAACCCTGTAGCTAAGTCCATCTGCGAAAATACTGACGCGCCAACCAACTGATCAAAGAGATCATCTATCCTCGGTAATGGGTGTCTATTCTTCTTCGTGAGCTTATTAAGTTCCCTATAATCCACACAAAGTCTGAGGGACCCATCCGCCTTCGTGGCAAACACTACTGGAGCTCCCCACTCCGATATACTTCGCCTTATGAACCCCTTCTCAAGCAACTCCCCTACTTGCTTATGAAGTTCTCTTCTCTCACGAGGAGCCATGTGGCGTACTGGCAAAGACACTGGTTTGGCATTATCCACCAAATAAATTCGGAAATCTATCTCCCGCTTCGGAGGCAAACCCTTTACTTCTTCAAACACATCCGGATATTCCCGGACTACTCTGACAGAACACAAACTTTCGACCGAAGCATCGAGCGATTCAAGATAACTTAGCAAAACAGATTCCATGGGATTGCAAGAGATCTCGAGAGTGTTACCCAAGCGGGTCATGAGCCTGACAACTCTCCTTTCGCAATCAAGAACGGCACCATTACTGGATAACCAGTCCATGCCCAAGATCAACCCATAGCCCGTGAAGCCCAATACAAAAGCATCACATCTAAACTCAACGCTAAGTATAGAAATCTTCAAACCCAAACATATCATAGACAGATATATGGAGCCCCCAATTGGGTTTGAGACAACCAAGGGATCATCAACTAGACTGGTGTCTAAGTGCAGTGACTCAACTAACGATGATGAGATAAAAGAATGCGATGCGCCAGAGTCAAACAAAGTACGAACTGGATGATCAAACAGAAAAACCAGACTTTCAACGGAAATAGTTCTACCTCTCTGCTGAATCGGTGGAACTGAGAGAACCTGAACTTGCCCCCCTGACTGAGGTGGTGCTATAAGAGCTTGCACCTGGCCTCCTGAGGTAGACCCCGTCTTCTGCCCCTTCTTTGGGCAGTTTTTCACAAGATGCCCTGCTTCACCACAATGAAAGCAACCGGTCTTCTTCTTTTTGCGACAATCCTTACTGAGGTGTCCTGGTGTTCCACAATTGAAGCACTTCTTCTTCGTCTTCTTTTTGTCACCATTGCCTTTTCCGCCCTTGCCTTGTTGTTGCTGTTGCGGTTTCTTCTGATCCCCCTTTTTCTCTGGTGCCTTAGAATTCTTATCATCCTCATGCATAAGTGCCATGTAGACAAGCTTCTCAAAAGTGGCCCCCATAGGAATGTGAGTCATAGCTATTCCTTGCAATGGTTCGTTCAAGCCTCTAACGAACCTCAAAGCCTTCTTCTCCGGTGTATTCACCAACTCTATGCCAAACCTTGCTAATTGATTGAATTTGTTGACATATTCTTTCACCGTGAGATTCCCTTGCTTCAAATTCAAGAACTTCTCCATAAACAGATTCTCTTCCGCCCTTGAGAGAAACTTAGCCCCAAACCTTTGCTTAAAATCTGCCCAAGAGTCAACAGGGCGTTCTCCATTAGTGACCTCCCACCAGAATGAGGCCTCTCCCTTCATTAACCAAGCCGCCAACTTGACTTTCTTTCCCTCTTCCACTTCAAAGATATCTAGCAACTCTTCCACTTCCTTAAGCCAATCTCTAGCCTCTACGAAAGTCTCTGAACCAAGAAAAGGTTTTCCTCCTATAGCCTTGAACTCCTTGCAAACCTTAGCAAAATTATCCACTCTAGGCTGAGGAGGAGGAGCGGTTGTCTCTGGTGTAGTAGCATTGGCCGGACCCGCAGCCGCGGCCCTAGCCTCTTGCAACCTCCTATACCATAGTGGTATAACTAAACCCTCCGGGATGTTAAGATCTTCAGCCATGCTGAAACGAAAGAGGAAAGATTCAAAAAGGAGATTCCGAAAGATAAAGATATGGCTATTGGGGATTATGCTTTTCTTTTTCAAAAACTTTTTCTCTTAGAAGACATGCTTTTAAAAATACTTTCTTCGAAAATACTCTTAGAAAGTAGTTTTTCTCAAAAATTTTATCTGTTCTGGTAACCTCGCTCTGATACCACGTGTAACACCCCACTCCCGCTATGATCACTCACTAAGGGAATGCCATAGCATCGGTGGAGTATTTTAGTGAATATAGAACAGAAAAATTACAACAAGACAGATATAAATAGTACTTGAAATTTTAAAACATCATCTCATAACAGCGGAAGTAAAACATGTCTGGTTACATCATAAAACCACAATAAAGGTCAAGTACAATATCCATCAAAATAAAGAAGTACATAATCCCACTCTCATACAATAGCCAAACAAAGAAAAGATAACTGGATAACTGGAGCTTTACATCTATCCAAGCTCCTAAAGACTGGAACAGCAATCCGATCAAGCTCCACTACTGCTAGGATCCACCGTAGGACCTGAGGGTTGGGAAAAAGATAAAAACAACAGGGTCAGACATAAGTCTGAGCGAGTCCTATAACTTTAACAATACAATCGTTAAAGTAACCAGAGAAGACATAAACTGATATACGGTAACATATAGGGATGAATGGCTACCCTAAGCAGTCAACTAAACGAAGATAAAGGATAAAGACGCATCTACCCTCCCTAAGGTAAATTACTAAACTGCACCACACCAGTCGTTCCTAACTTAAAGGTTGATCCCACCCAAGGACTTATAAAATTTACTAATTAGTACCTGCGTACCCCTAGGTGACCAAGTAGGCGCCACGGGGCCCTACAATCCACTAGGTGTACACACTACTTCCCATTCGATCGGCTCCCTAACGTAGATACCCGTGCTGGCCCCACCGTGGGATGTATCATTCCCCAATGTGGCAACCTGATGAAACTAAAGGTGCACGGCTTATATCTACTCGATGCAACAACGGCTTACCTACCAGCCCGGGCCCACTCACGCATATGAAGCCCGTTGGACTTGCGTTGCCACCGCTAACCCGTTTGCCTCTTACAGTCAAGCCCAGTATGCGTGTCCCGTCCTCGACATGGGTCGAGCCCACAAAGATACGTATGGGTTACTGGTTGAAATGGGCCTCCACAAGCTACCCACCTAAGCTTGTCCCTTTTTCTAGTATATCCCACTTAACCCTTTAATCATGTTTTAATTACATGTTCTATTTTGGTTAAGTATTCTAATCGTATTTTCTATTGCCACCCAAGGCAACCACTAGATTTTCTCATGCCACCCGAGGCACCCACTTAACCCCTCATGTCCCTCTACATGCTAATGTGGTTAAGTGTTTCTTAATTAATTAATTAAGAACGTAACCTTTGTAAAGACCTCTCACATTAGACTGTCTTTTATGACCGCTGGTTAAGCCGGTTGGGTCCGGGCAGCCTTATGTCATAACAGAGTCTAACCTCGTGTCTTTACATTAATTACGTATTTAGTTTGTGCCTAAGACCTCTCACATTGGGCTAACATTTGTAGCAACTGGTTAAGCCGGTTGGGTCCGGGCAGTTTTACGCTACAACTGAGTCCAACCTCGTGTCTTAGTCAATTAATTACACCTAATTAATCACCCTCATAATTTTATATTAATTATCCCTAATTAATCAAGTTTTCTTAACATGGGTAGACCTAACTTAATAGGTAAATTCCCATGGGGTAGACCTAACTCAATAGGTAAATTCCCAACACATAGTATGGGTACACCTAACCAAATAGGCAAATTCCCATACTATGTTTATTTATTTTGTGTTATGCATAATTATATTAATTTCACACAATCTTATTAACTTATGCATTTAATTACCCCATCGTTCCCACGTAATTTCGTTCATGATATAACACATATAAAAGGTGTCAACTTGCATATGAATGAACATGTTTCAAAGGTGCCATCTTGCATATTAACAAACACATAACTTGCATATGAACTTGCATAACATGTCACATAACTTGCATATAATATGTCACATAACTTACATATTCATTTTGCATAACAAACTTGCATATTAGCTTATAGACTTGCATAATGTGTCATCATGAACTTGCATATTAATAAACATGTAACTTGCATATTTACATACATGTAACTCGCATATTAACAAACATGTAACTTGCATATAAAGAAACATGTAACTTGCATATTTACATACATGTAACTTGCATATTAACAAACATGTAACTTGCATATTAACAAACATGTAACTTGCATATTTACATACATGTAACTTGCATATTAACAAACATGTAACTTGCATATTAACAAACATGTAACTTGCATAGCATATTACCATGAACTTGCATAACATGCATATGATTACATAGCCCACAACTTGCATATTTAGCATCATGCAAACATAACATACATCATATTAAACTTGCATAAGCTTACATACTCAACATGCATAAACATAAGATTAATGCTAACATCATATCATATGATTCAAAGCTCATTAACCCACATACAAAACCATAAATCTCATCACATCTCATCTAATTAGTTTACCAAAAGATCATCAAAGTGATAGAAACTCACAACTAGCAACTTTGAACACCAAATGAAGAAGATTAAGATGCTAAGAAGAGATTAGAAGTTGATTAGAGAGTGATTAGTATGCAACCCTCTTCATAAAATTAGTGGAGGCCATGAGAGCTAGCATTTTGCCATAGTTTAGTCACTAGGTTTAATTATGAATGAATTAGGGTAGGTTAGGGTCTTATTTATAGATTAGGCAAGTGTTTTAGGCCATAGGATTAACCCTAGATTCAATCCAAGCCATCAAAGCATGTCTTGGGGAAGAAGTCAAGTGTAGGAACCATCTAGGGCCTTTAGATTAAAGATGGACCATGAGAACCATTCAAATGCAAAATCTGCACTTGAGCGAATCGGCCCACGGGTTGACAGCCAAACACCCTGGATTAACCCCTAGTCGACCCAGCGGGCTCGGGTCGACTTCAAAAATCGGCCGGTTCGGTTATTCCCCTCTCCCAATTCGCTGTTTTGAGCATTTTTGCATATTTATTTATTAAATTTTCAATTATATATATATATATATCAATATATATATATATATCTACACAACCCATTTCACTTAATTAAGTATACTTTAATTTGGGAATTTTCGTGAAACTTCGCGAGGCCATATCTTGGTCATACGGACTCCGATTTTCGAAAACTCGGACTCTATTTCGCGTATTTTTCCGAGACGAACACAATGGCATAGCCCGTTTCCCTTGATTCCCATTTTAGAATTAAATTCTGCCTCGATTTATGTTATTACAGGTTATTGAAAATACGGGTTGTTACACCGGGCGGTTCCGGGCAGACTTCTGTCATAAGCCAGACCTAACCTCGTGTCTAAGCATATTTTAGTTATGCCTACGACCTCTCACATTAGACTGACAGTTTGCGGTCGTTGGTTAAGTCGGTTGGTTCCGGGCAGGTTTCTACCGCAAACAGAGTCTAACCTCGTGTCATAGCCAATTCATTTCAATATAGATTTTTCAGATATCAGACTAATTTTGTTTATTTAACAGATTAAACTTCTTCATAGGATATAACAGATTAATCAAATTTCCATGTTCAACAAATTCTTAGGTCGAGCCTACGGATTTCCATACTCAGATTACCATTATCTAGTTTCAACAGATCATACAATTCAACAAGTAGCAGATCTAGCAGTTTAGGCGATTCAACAGATTTAGCATATAACAGATTTCGCAGTTTAGGCAATTCAACTGTTTTAGCAGATCACGGATTAGGCAATTTAACAGATTTAGCAGATAATAGATTTAGCAGATTATATATATATATATATCTAAAACTCTATTTACATATATTGCCTAATCAAAAGTTTAGCCTAAACTTACATGCCCAAATCAAGGTCATAATTCATAATACAATATATGCCCCAAATATTAGCCTTAATATTCCCATTTATAGTTCATGTCAAAACTAGATTTAATATTCTAGTTCACCATTTATGTCCAAGACTAATATACATGTTAATCATTCACTATTATAGCCAATTCAGATTATGCCAACATATTTATTATGCCAAATTAACTTAATTAAGCTACGCCCAATCCCCGTATAATATGTTTCCACAAGTTCTCTAAGTACTCATGAAGTGACCCTAGCAAAAGGAAAAGGGGACAAGCACAAGAAAGAATAGGCATGCAACGATGAACCAAATACAATGATAATGGCCCTACTAGGCTCAATGTACATAACAGTGAATGGGAATAAACTAGCAAGGTTACATACTAAATATGAGATCCAACATCATTAAGGGAATAGGAATAAGAAACAAACTACAATAGTTATAGGCAACTAACCACAATAGTCATGGGTGACTAATCACAATAGTTTCTTATTCAATGTCATAGGCAATAGTCTCATAGCCGTGAATCATAGTCATAGGCAATAGTCTCATAGGCATGAATCATAGTCATAGGCAATATTCTCTTAGGCATGAATCATAGTCATAGGCAATAGTCTCGTAGGCAATAGTTTCATGTCCAATTATGCATTATTATTTGTCCCAAATTTTAGCGTTCGTGCGTTAATCTCTTATGAGATGAGGCGTAGGCTCGTAGTAGCCTGGCTATAGAACAGAAAGAAGAAAGAGGTACTGAATTGTCACAAAAAAACAGATCTGACAGATAAGAATATACATAGCCTCAGATTCAGATTTATAATCATGTCACAATTATAATTACAGTCTATAGCGGAAAATAACTGTACTTGCCTTTCATGGTTTTCGGAAAGAATAATAAATTGTTGTTGATGCAGAAATGCTGAATTATTCCTTTTTAATTGTTGTCGTAGCTCAAGACTTTGATTTGAGATTTGATTAAGCTTTTAATTCTATTCAGGTTGGAAGAAGATGCATCAGTCCAAGTTTTGATTCCAGCAGGGTAGTGACGCCATTTTTATTTTTAATTAGAACAGAGGCGGAATATAGACAGAATGAAATTGTGTAGAAAAAATGAGGCTAGGGGGCTGTTTATATAGGATTAGGCGGATGAATCTAGATAGAAAACGAGTCTAAATACATCAGAATGCATCGGGTTCAGAAAGAGGGTTCGGGAGGCAGGTCGACCCCCAGGTCGAAACTATGGTCGACCTGGCCCTGGGAGGTCGACACTATGGTCGACCCCCAGGTCGAGCTGGTCCATGGGCGGGAATTTTCCCGCCCAACCTGTTCTGGGATTTTGAATTTGAATTTGAATTCGAATTTTCGAGCGGTTTTCGATTCTGAAATTCTCTGAAACTTCGGAGGGCCATATCTCCCTCATACGGACTCCGTTTCTCGAAAACTCGGACTCGTTTCCAAGCAGAATTTCGAGACAAACAAAATGGCGCAACCCGTTTCCCTTTATTCTTATTTTATAATTTAACTATTCTCTAATTTGTTACTTATACGTTCACAGAAAATACGGGTTGTTACATTCCACTATTTCAATCTCCCTTCCTATTTTCGATACATTCCCCTTCCCACTTTACATTTGAATTATTTTCCTTTTATATTTAATTCCCTTCCTTCTTCTACAAATATTAAAAAAAGAATCCTATTTCTTTATTACTTTCCACTTTTCTATTTTCCTCTTTACATTACCTCCTCTAATTACCATAATCAATCCAACAGTCACCAACAACCACCATCCCTCACAAAATTTCTCCATCTCACAACCACAAACCAAGTTCATCACTATCACCGTTGTCCAAACCATCAATTACCACCCACGTTCTCAGTCCATCCACATACACAATCAGCTTCTGCCACCACCATACCCCAGAAAATCCTTCTTCCACCTTCTGCCATCATCACCTCTCATCTACAACCTCTCCATCGAAAACCACCGTACAACGTCCATAAATAAACCATTCATACTCCTAAACCACCTTCAACTTCAGCCAAACCGTACCTCTCTCTCCAAACATCTCTATACCACGTCCAAACTCCACAACTTCATAGCCGTACCCCATATCATCACATACCCAACATCCCAAATTCTCAACGTCAAACAGAAACCTTACTCATTCATCAAATTCCCACATCCCAAGTCGAACACAAACAACAATCATCTCAGCAAGCCACAGCACCTTCAATTCACGAAGACCATCAAAGTTTCAAAAATAAATCTATTTGATTTATATACACGCAGCAACAAACCTGATTTGAAACCTGAAGGCTCGATTTTTTTTTTGATTAAAAAAAGGGAAAGAGTGATTTGTTTCTAGGGATCGATTGTTTCCAGATTTGTAAAGTTTGCATGATTTGATCCTGAGAAATAAAAGATTATTTTTCGTGATTTGTTTCCAGAAACGGAGGAGTGGTCGATTTTATTTTTGGGGGACTTGAATTTATGGAGAAACGTTCTGTATTTTATTGAATCTGGGCGTATTATTTACATGTTCATGGCCTATGAATTTGGTGAACACATGGTTGATCTGAGTGCGGTCCCTAGTTCTAATTTAGGGTTGAGCAGGTCTTTGATTTTTTTAAATGAGTTAGTTTTTGTTTTTATTGAAACTTAGTTCTTTTGATTTTCCTTAAAGCTTAGTTAAGGTTTTTTTCCCTTTATTTTAAAGTCGAGTTTAGTTGTTCATTTATTTTATTTAGTCTAGTCAGTTTCTAGTTTACTTTTTGTCTTTGCTCCAAGTTAGTTTTTTTTCTTTCTTTCTCTCTTTTCTTTTGTTTGTCTTCTTTTTCTCAAAAAAAAAAGAATATCAAAGATCGAAGCGATAGGGTTCACATGTCGAATGAAGCAAACAGCTAATTTGAATTGGCAGCACTATTCATTTTCTCTGGATTGACAGCCATACACCACTATAAAAAAATTCTTAACTCTATAGATTCCGTAGCTACTTTGAAAAATATAGAAATTGCTTATAAAAAATATTCTACAGCGGCAGCAGCCAGCTTGTACAATATTTTAAATTTTTGCAATTATTGTTGTCTGGTTATTGCGGTTGGCTAATATCTTCATAACTGAAATCTTCATTCTCATTGTTTTCAAAAATAAAAATAGACGTTGCAAGATAATATAATTGAAAAATGGTGTTTTGTGAAGTTGACTGTCTCGTATAGTTGGATCGCGGATATATAGTAGGTCAATTTATTAAACGATTAGCAAGAGAGGTTGCATACTACCTGTTAAACATTGGTCGTAACCCTTAGTATTTATACTATACGTATTTGGCCATAAGACCCTCTTCCCCCTTCTAATTGAGTCAGTTAATTAATACAGCACAACTTATTCTTTTATACTATTTTGAAGTGAGAATAATTTCTGTCTTGCCGTGACTTCTTTAGAATGTCTGATTCAAAAAAATCTTTAAGAGAAAGGTGGGATAATAATCGGAGTAGACGCCCTCTTGAAGAGTATGAATTACAACTGATGAGGCAAGATTTTCCAAAATTTCGCGAGCCCAATGCCAATAATTTTCAAAATTTTCCAAATGACCAACAATTTCAAAATCATGGACATGATCGAAATGCGATTTCAACTCAAATTTCAATAATTTCGATTATGGGCCACATCCACATCAATATGGGGTTGTAAACCAAAATCAACATCTTGAAAATAACCAAAATCACTCTTAAATTTTAACTCAAAATTTAATATTTTTGTTTATGAACATAATTTTTATGATAAAAATGATTTAAAATGTCATTGTCATTTTCCTGAAAATTCAAACAACCACCCCATTGGATATAATTTTGATTATGAAATTAATGTGACTATAATTTTGAGAATCAAGAAATCCAAAATGAGAGCTCTCAAATTAACGATTCTGAAGAATGTCATTTTGATGAGAGGGAAGAAAGGATAAATAAAAAGATGGATGAACTTCTTTATTTAATGGCATCTTTAAAAGAACAACGAGAGCAACAAAATCAAATTCAAACAAGTGATGAATCAGGAAATAATCCATTCTTTACTTATAGTGCAAATTTTCAAATAACAACTTTGGAAATTGAGAATAACCATCTAAATGAAATTGTTCACAATTCAGTAAATGATTTGGACTTCAATTCTTTTTAGGAAAAATATTTAAGCTCAGACTTTGATCTTCCTCTTTCAGGCTGCAAGAAATTCGAAATTCTAGAAATTAAAAAGGATAAAAATGTTGAATTTTTCAATTCAAATTTGGAGAAGGATTTTAATGAACATGAATTTTGTGGATTGTATGTGGATGAGTTGCCAAATGAGGATGAAATGGATTCAAGTCACAAGGTCAAAAATTTTAATTTTGAGAAAAATTCTAATGATCTTGAAATTGTCAATGTCGAAAATACGTTGTCAATTAATAAAATTGATAAATGTGTTCACATAGTCTTGAGCAACACTCAAAATTCAAATTTCATGATTGCAACTGAGTTTATGTACGATCACATATTTTTGAACAATTACACTGATAAATTTATTGAACACATGAATTACTTTTGGAATGCTGGATTGGTTGAAAAACTTCATGTTAGGATGACCCTGGACATTTATCTACTGGACTATAAATCTTGGTATAAAGATGAGATGGTTTTCAAAACCCTTTGCTTATTAGAAAACATTCCTAGACATAGTGGGAATGAGATTCTTCGAGCTAGAACCAAGTGTGGGGGAAAAAGTTGGTGGCACTCTTTGCATCGCAAACACATATATCATTGTACATATGATCCATTCTTACATATAGTTAGATTGCATTTCATTCTACAAATAATTTTGCATCTCATTCACCTTTGGGTACGATCTTTCAAATTTAGGAAACGTGTTTACAGTGTGGACACTGTTTAGTTCTAGTGTGGTGGGTGTCTGCATTTCATTCATTTACATTTCTCTTTATTTTTCTTTCTTTTTTTCAGCCATTTAAATTGGACTACCATGCATTTTAGATTGTAGTAACATACCATAAATTTTTTTAAAAAAAAAAATACATGACTCACTTTAGATTGATACAACAAAATAAGTTAATGATTGTTAATCAGTTGATAGTATTTTTTCTCTCAACTAAGATATAATAAGAAATATAATGAAAAGTTGAATTTTAAGGGATAATAGTTAACCGGTACATAGGGAGATTCTTAGGTGATGGCCATGAAATCTATTCCACACCATAGTCTTTGTTTAAATAAGTGGAAGATTTAAAAATACTTATATTGGCTTTTCGAATCTTTAAAAATAAGCAGTGTTAAGCAGAATTCGTGTAACTCTCTTTTAATCTTACATTTTCAATAATAATAATAGCAATCCAAGGGTATCCAACATTGCTTGTATATCTAGCATTGGTGTGCAAACCTACCAAGATCTATCTGACATGTTGTCGACAAAGTCAGCATCGGAATATATTGGTCTCATTTTATGAGTTAGACAGTTAAGGATTACCGACATATTGTTGACAAAGTCAGCGTCGGTTTGCACAATCCGCCAAGCTCTGTCCCAACTCTCCGTCAGTCCGCAAGGCAGTGTATGGGTGGTATACCTTGGTCTTTTAAGTTAGGTATATATAATTAATCATAAATTCCAATTTTTACAGAGATAGAGAATAATCGATGAAGCCCAAGCACTTCTTGACCTTATTGATTTGACTAGCCATACACAAGGAAATTAGAATACCACTTTACAAACTGTGACAAGCAAACTAAGGATTTATTTCATGGCTGCACTACTAACCGGCCAAACTAGAACATAACCTTTGAAAACTTGATTTATATTGAAAATTTGTGACAAGTTGAGGTATCTGAAGTAGAATCAACTGATTAGAAATTGTTAGCTTAATTTATTATACCACTTTCCTGAAACAAGTCATGATTTCATTTTTCATTTTTATTTGCATATGTCCATTGCATTCATGTAGTTGCATCAGAACCACATCATACTGCATTTGGATTTTGTGGGTAATATCTGCAAAAAACCCTCACGAGACACCACTCATCCTATTAGGGACACCTAGAGGTTTAACGGCTTATTGCATATGCTCAATGCAATCGTGCTTCCTATGAAAGTGTGACCTATCTAGTTTAGTTTTTTTTTTTTTTTACTCGAGGGCGAGTAAAATATAAGTGTGAGGGTACTTAATTAGCATAGAAATGTGTTTATTTTATGCTCTTATATCTTATGTTTTGTATATAAATAAATATTACTTGGGTATTATTTTTTTCACTTTTACAGATATGCTGACTTAGCCACATACAGCTAGAAACGTAGAGAAATTGAGATCAAACTGTTGGATATTTACATTTGATGATTTGTAGATGAAGATCTCACACTAGTTGCTGTTGGACAAGAAAATAATTAGTAGAAAGTCCATACACATTACAAATCAAAGGAGGCTTGCAAGAGAAAAGAAGGAAAGGCCTAAAACTCACTTGATTTAACAAAGACCTAGAACTTACTTGAAATAACTAAAGCCCATTTGTAATTAGAGTTTAGGTTGGCTATCTCCTATAAATACCCATGTAATCTCATTGTAGCCACCATCCCATTTTTCTATCTTCTTCTCCATTAACGAAGTTCTACTTCTTCTTTTTATTTTCTGCAATTTTCTGTTTCTTAGCAACTAGTGCCTCTGCACAATTAGATTTGGTAGAGTACTAGTTGTATTTTGCATTTATTTTCATTAGTGATTAATCGTTTGATTAGCTTCAACGATAATCCTAATTATATTTCTGTTGTTATTTCTATTCTGCATTTCTATTTTTTGCATTTTATTCTTGTTTTGCAATTTACTTTCATTAGGGATTAAACTTTGATTAGTTTCAACGATAACCCTAATTGTTGCAATTTCAATTGTTCTACTTTCAACCAAATCTCAAAAGTCATCTAACTCACCCACGAAATTCTATAAATAATAATTTTTAGTTTGCCTCCCTGTGATTCGACCTGCATATTACACGATCAGTGCGCTTGCAGAATTTATTTTAAAATTCGCGCTTTTCTAGTTCAGAGAAAAGTAGCGATCATTGTTGTCGTTAACTAAAAGGTGTCCGACTCCTCTGAATTCTTCCCAAACTTTAATCTGCTTCACAAGAAACAGTTGACATCTTTTGATTTTCAAACCATACTGGCCTATATGAATTTATTCCCACGAAACATTGATGACAGATCCAACTTTTTGATAACGTTGCCACTTTCCCCATCCTTTCTGATCGTGTAAAACCACTCACCACCTAACTCAATTTGTTGCCAACTTTGTTTTGTCTTCTTCTGCACCATTCGTGAAACTTCTTCTTCTACACCATTCCTGAAATTACTTCAACCAAGAACCGATCGCACTCCTCACACCGCACCCTACTTCTGACACCCGGAATACGATCAGGGTCTGCCGCGGAGTGCGCCTCTGCTTCCCCTATTATCGACCAAAACTATGTCCTTCCCAGTGCAGCCCGTGACGCCAAACTGCCCACGACTTCAGCCACATTTTCGGCCTTTATGCCACTCAAAAATTGATCTCAACCCACCTGTATGAAGATCTTACCGAGTTTCACAAGATTTTAGTTAAAATATTTTTGATTTGACAATTAGTTTGAGAGATTGGCGAGGAATATGTTTGGAGATTTTATGTCGTTCGTTTTCATTACAGTGGGGGCACAAAATTTTATTGACCACCGAAAAGAATTCCTAGGGTTGCTGACTATCTTTGGTATTTATAGGGTAAGACAAATTAATATTATATTATAACGAAACTTTGTGACGAAGTAACACATTAAAACCGCCATATATAATCTTTGTTTCCGATGAAGATTGTAATTTTAGCATAGAAAAATATTCCGGACACGATGGGACAGGTTTCGTCAAATTCCGAGGTTGTTTATGAAAAGTCCTTTATAAATTAAAAGCGAAAAACACACGTTTAAATTTCTTAAAATCACACAATAAATTCGAATAACTTGAAACTTGAAACACTAAAAGACCTTATCATTACGGATTTAATAAAATTAGTTTCATCGAAAACGGAGTTCATTTGATAATCTGTTATTCAAATTTACGCGTAAAACAACGCTATTTTGGACACCCGAAATATCTAGTCTCCAAAAATAACAAATAATATACCTATCCTAACTCCAAATGTCAATACGAATTCAACGGAATTCCTTACGTAGCTCGATTTGATCGTTATCTCAAGTTATGATCAAAAATCCTTTTTAATCGAATTAAATTATTAAATCAATCGCTATAATTTATAAATAATTCCATAACGACTTTTCTAAAATTTGAATTGGATATAATAACAATAAATAACTTGAAGTCTCCATTTTTCTCTTTCATATGAAAATTATTATCAATTAGATTTCAACGTTTCTTGTTTCATAGAATTCCGACTTCGGATCTGGTATTTTCGATTGAAGTTCAAAACAAAATATTACGAACTACCATGACGTTTTGAGTTCGTTTTATAATTATAAATAAATTAAACGTTCTAACTTCATTTTATAAACGCATTATATATTTTAAATCCATTTAAAATTCCAAATAAATATTTAATAAAATAAATTAAACATCTGACTACGGAAAATACAGGACGTTACAAATGGTGTTTGGTAAATGTTCAATTTTGTGTGCTACTTCATTGAAGTCTGTGTTTGATAAATTAGAGCAATGTAGTGGTTTATCAGCAAGTGCACTCAAAACAAAGATTTATTTTAGTTCTGCTGCTTCTTTATCCAACGAGATAGTTGATATTCTCGGGTTCAATTTTGGCTATCTTCCTATAAAGTAGTTGGTGTACCATTAACTACAAATTACATCCATTATCAAGATTGCCAAGACCTTCTACGTGGAATCCAACAGAAACTTCAAGCATAGGATGCTAAATTCCTTAGTTTTGTTGGGAGAACTGAATTAATTTAACCAGTCATCACTCCAACGGTAATGTACTGGATCTTAATATGTCAGTTGCCTCAGTACACAATTGAGAAATTGAATATGACATGTTTAGATCTTTTTTTGGGAGGTTGAAAGCACAAAGTGAAATGGGTAATCTTATATTCTCCAAAAGGTGAAGGAGAATTGGTCTAAAATCATTCAAAGATCTTAAGAAAGCTGCGAGTATGAAATTAATGTGAAAATTCCTTATTGATTCATCATTGTGGAGCAAATCGATGGCAATGAATTATTGCAGAGGCAAATTATTCTGGAATATGAGCATAGACAATAACTCTTCTTGTATGTGGAAATCAATATTGAGACTAAAATCAAATGGGAAGCAACTAATTAATAATGTCATAACTTCAGGAAATTCAACTCTTTTACGATTCGAACCATGGATTAATAGTAAATTCTTAGTAGATTTAATTGGTATTACAAGATTTCAAGCATTTTGCAGGCAAAATGAGTTGTGATTGTATAATTCGAGATGGTAGAATATGCAGTAGCTTGCATCGAGGTAATATAGAAGTTCAACAACAAGTAGAGTGTGTAGTTTTAAATTAGAACATGCAACATGATTTTTATGGGTGGTGTGATGGAGGAGAATTTTCTTTTAATACGGCATGGCAGAAAGCTAGAGAAAGACATTCAGCCACGTAGGTTTTTAAAGTCATATGGCATTTGAAAAATTCGAAGAGGATGGCATTAGTAACCTATCTAGCTGTGTTAGATAAGTTAAATACTAAAGATAGATTAATTGATTGAGGACAATAGGTGTTCACTATGTGGAATTGAAGAAGAATCAGCTAAACATTTGTTTTTTAGCTGTGAGTATGCAAATTTCATATGGAGTTCTCTGAAATCGAAGCTTGGTTTGAATTATCAGTTGATTTGATCTTTGGAGGATGAGGCTAATCAATTTTTTCTTGCTTTTCATGTGAATAATAAGTTAGAAGATGTTGGATGTGCAGCTAGTACTTGTATAGTTTTTCACATATGGTTAGAACAAAATTCTCGGCAGTTCTCTAGTCATTTTATATCCAAGGAGGTTAAGATGAAGAATATTGAA
Organism: Allium sativum; assembly: GCA_030737875.1. NCBI lineage: Eukaryota > Viridiplantae > Streptophyta > Magnoliopsida > Asparagales > Amaryllidaceae > Allium > Allium sativum. Next base: position 749,267,983 of record CM060921.1, read on the forward strand.
AAGGAGATTTGTTATTTGATTAACGGAAATAGCATTAAAACATGTAGATCGGTTTTTAATGAAGAATTCTTACGGAGATGGGGAGTGGAGCCGATAGACACTGGGTTATGAATGCATCTGGCATAAGTGTTTTGAGGATAGTGTGGGTTTACTTTTATGGTTTCATAGTATTTTTGTTGTAATTTCAGTTTATAGACAGATTTATTATGCATGATTGTATCGTGAATATATGGATTATATATGTACTCTTTTTCCTTGTTGTCACACCCGTTTAGATAAGGGGCAAAAGGTTTTGATGAGGCATATATATGAAGTATATAATTGGTATTTGTAATAAAGTGAACCAATTTTAATATATATATATATATATATATGTGTGTGTGTGTGTGTGTGTGTGTGTGTGTGTGTGTCTATATATATATTAAAGTTTCTAGTGAGGCTGTGGAAATTTTGGAGTAGACCAATTTCTTGCTTAAATTTTAGTAACATGTAGTAGCTTGACTAACTTCCTAGCTAAAGAATGATTAATTTACTTTTCAATTTAAAATTTGTATATATCTAACCAAATTCATAACGTTGTATAGGAGTTTCACTAGTTTACTCCATGACTCCATCAAAATATCCAAATAATCCCGTTTGTCGATCCGTTGTGCGCTGCATACCCTTCTCTCAACTTTCTAAAGGTAGGTACTTGAATTTCACTTTAATCTCTCTTATCCAACAACAATATCTTACAATAGCGTTTTGACTGCAGGTAGATATTAAAAGAAGCCCAGTTGTTGCGAAAGCAAAGAATGTACGAATCATGCCAACGTTTAAAATCTAAACGACATGAGAACTAAGGAGATGGTTTGCTCAAGTGCACAAGTTTTATATTCTCCGTGAGACACCATGTAATATTATAGTACGTTACGATTTATTTGCCAACCAAACCTCCTCCTTTATCACTAAATTTTGATTCATTTGCATGTTTACTTTCCTATATACAATTAATTCATAAATCATTGGTCGGTAAAGTTTGAGGCATTGCTATTTTCAAGCTTTCAATGTTATTTTTCGATTGCCTTTTCTATTTTTCGGCGTCTGATTCATCATTTCATCCAAATAGGGTGACTATTTAGTTGGAGATATTGCCATGATGATATAGAAGAGAAACTAACTGTATAACTCATAGAACAGAAACTTGTCACTAAGGATATATTTGAAATTTAATAAAACCAAGTCATGTGCATGTAGTTATTGACCTACGGAAAATTCTTATTGTTAATTATAAACCATGTCTACAGGTAATTAGCTTTTCTGGAGTGAAGACCATCAGCAACAATGGACATGTCTTTAAATGTTACATGTATTTTGATATTTGTTAGTACTTACTGTGTAAACTTGTTTTTGAATGCTTGTGGTATGTAAATTTGTTGATTCTGTCAAATAATTATTATCTAAATTGTTACCTAAATTGTTATGGAAAATACTTATGTGAGTAAGGTTTTTTCAGTTGTTCGAGAAAGATTATTATAAAATTGATTGATTGTTGCACATATAACTGGTTGTTGGAAATAATATAAGTCATTAGCAGTTTATAGTAGCATTTAATATATGCTACAAAACAATCAACATGTTTTAGTAGCATTTTAGAGCTGCTTTGGAAACAAATTGTGACACCCCACATCCGTTAATGTCACTCACTAAGGGAATGCATTAAGTTCCGTGAAGCGTTATAGGTAATCAGACACAGGATAATTACAAGATAGATATAAATAAGATAGCAGCGGAAATTTAAAAACTTATTTCAATCATAATACCGTGGTCCACTGTGACGGAAAGGAATTTCGCTCGGTCCGAACCAGTCGCTAAACCGACCCAGACCGTTCGAAACGCCCGATCGTTTGAGAACACGACAAAATAGAACGCATACCAAAGAACATTTCATTGTATATTACAACAATGCATCAGATTACAAGAATATACAGAGTATAAATGAATATTACATAGAAATATCAGAGATTTAAATTACATTTAAATACATAGCAGCGGAAAATAATACAATACACAACTAGAAGAGATATACGGATACAAAGCTTTCCGGATATCGTTCCAGCTGTAAACCAGGATCCTGTGAATATAAATCTGCAAAACCAAAACTACTAGCTGCCCGTGTCAAAATAGGGGCACCCAGAGTTTAGGTTAAAACAATAAACTCCAGGTCAGTCATGCGACTGAGGTGAGAGCTAAAACAGTTATAAATCTTTATTTTAAAGTTAGGTAAATCAAGGGACCACGCCGTAACACGGAACGGGTTTCCTCCCAAGAATACCAGTGCATAAAACAAACAGCGCAATGCTAAATAAAGAAAGATGAAGCTGTTATAAGACCCAGGTCCTATCACACAATGCAACGCAAGCCGGGGGATAGGGTTTTCCCTTATAACAGCCAAAGAATGCTTGATACGTTTAAAACAAATCATTTTGATAGTACTATAATAAGTGCATAGTGTATAAAACAACTTCAAATCATAAGTATCAATCATAGGCGGCATGAATGACCCATACCACTATGTCGCCATATATAAGTTTATAATCAAAACCGCAAGACGTCGTATTGGAAGTTGGGTTATCATTTATGGTATGAACCGAGGCTAGGGATCGTCCTCTACCGATTCGTGACTCTCTAGCCCGAGCCACAGGCAAGCGCGCAAGCAAGCCTTTAGATCGTCAGGGCCGGTCCACCGATGTGGATTATTATGCCTGAACACTTCGTTTCCCCAACCTATGGGGTGTAAGTCTGGTCTGTCTGCCGACCAGAATGCATCGGCCGAAACCGATATAACCGAGGCGCCTCGTAACAGCAACAACCACATAAGTCAAACTCGTCAGGGCGTGTAAAACCACTGATGCCACTTCTAACTAGAAAGAAACGCATGCCCTCCCTGAAGTCCGTCTCCCGTTTTTGGTTCATACCGGGTGTGAAACTCGCGAAGTAAACGTTACACAAAGCTACGCCACAAAGGCCGTGCGTTGATCATCACCACAAGACTTTGCTTTTCAACAGAAGCCTCGATCCATTGCCACTTAGGCATGCCACATAGGAAATTCACTCCATGCGTTTGATATCCATCAATATATAACCCCTGAGCTCGTACGTCTCAGAGAAGGGCGTTAAGCAAGAGAATAAATTCTCCGCCGCCAAACAGATATATATTTAATAGAGATCAATCACATGGACTAAAATCCAATGTCAGACACACAGTCCATTTACAAGTCCGTTCTGGGTCTGAACGAAACCGGAGGAGCCTAGTACCCCGCATATCCATCAATCTCCAAGTACGTCTGGACGATCACTAACTGTTTCCATCTTCTTGGGTGTACATCCCAATCAAGATCATCAGTAATCACCCAAACGACGTGAAGACTTCCGGTCTTCGACCCTCGTATTCATCTTCGACTTATCGTCGTAACAGTTATTCAGAATGGGATAAACCCGGTCTTTCCAAATAACTCGCGTATATTTTAAATAAGTGTTACACAAACACAACATACGCCTCATTCCAATTCATCAGTCACTAACCGTAAATTAATCAAGAGAATAATTCCCCAAATATTAACCCCGAAGGCCGAAACCAACATCAGATCAATATCCAGAAAACCATTCTGCTTGGCTAACCGACAGTTAGTTTCTAAATTTCACATTCATAGGGAAAGGTTCCCATTAATTTTATCAAAGATAAATTCCTTGAATTTATTCTTTAATCTTGTTTTGAATTTTGATTCTACTAGTCGGGATTAACGAACCTTACCGAAGTAGTCATTTGTTTTAATTTCCCAATCCCATCCTATTTATCCCATCAAGTAAAACTGGTAATACTTCATATCTACACCACGGTGTTATCGGTAAATTCAATTACCATTTCACGATCAAATCTAATTAAAGATTTGACTATCGCCTGGAGCAAAACTGGTGATACTCCATTCTCAATCATTTCAATCTAATTAAAGATTCATTAAAACTCCACTTAGTTTTAATCTTTAACTGGGTTAAAGAATCAGTGTCATTCAAAACATGGTTCACGATAAACCCAAAATCACCTTCCATTAATTATCGGGTTAAAGAACGAGTGTTATTTAAAAATACTGTTCACGATAAACCCAAAAATCAATATCAATTCAATTCCAATTAAATATTATTTAATTGGTACACTTCATTAAATCTAAATAAAAAGATTTAATTTTTTCTCAACTGGGTTCAAGAACAGTGTTAATGAAGACACCATTCACGACAAACCCAAATCACATTTGATATTAAACACAAGGCTTTGAATAGAAAATATACCGGCTTATATTCAATATCAAATTCTATGATTAACAAATGTCGTATTGGAAATAACGATATAAATATATATCTTTCAAATTTCCATAACAACATCTGTATAATCACGAATTCCAACATCGAAATATTCCGAAGACAATTTCAATTCAAATCCACTCCGATGCAATCATTGGAAATTCGGGTTATTTTTAAAACCCTTTTCAAATTCAATTTATTTATAATTAAATAAATAGAATTATAATTCTAGTTCAAAACTAGTTCATTTCGATAAAAATCTATTTTTATCTTTTTAAATATGGAGTTTTTCATCCCAATTTTTCCCCAAATCATTTCTTATGATTTTACACAAATTATTACTATTTTTAATAATTTTATCAAGGCCCGTACAGTCGATTTCCATCAACGGCCATCGAACTGCACTTACAACGACCTTTTTCAAATTTGATTTGGACATAATTTTAAATCCAACCGTTAGATTTCTAATTTCTAATATTAGTTAGAAAGCTCTTTTCGATACGAACCCAACGGTTCCAGTTTTAGGAGAATCCGACGGTCGGATCTCCCGCAATATCCGTTCGAAGTCAATGGTCGAAATTCGCGAACTGCCGCGGCGCGGCGCGTTCTATTCAGGCCATTATATTATATATATATATATATAATATATATAATATATACTTCGTCGATTTCCTTTTTTTAAAAACGTGATTTATAGATCGTTTTAAATTCGTTTTCAAAACGGTTTCAACTACATATTCAATTTCTAATCAAAATTGAATATTACAATATAAATTCGTTTTAAATTCATTTCAAATTGATTTCAATTCAAATTGATTTCTAATTCAATTTCAGTTCGTTTTCAATTCAATTCAATTTCAATTCGTTTTCAATTCAATTCAATTCAATTTCAATTCGAATTCATTTCAATTCGAATAAAATCGATATAAATATCGTTCACGTCAAAATGGCGTCAATCTATCAGCGCGGCTTCATATATTTCAATTTTCAAATATTCTACTTCAAATATTTCTTTTTCAAATATTTCTATTCAAATATTTCATTTCAAATATTTCTATTTCAAAACTGGAATGAGGCCCAGACAATTACCATATAATGTTAATTATATGGATTTTCTACAACACATGTATATATCAACAACGATGAATAATCAACCATCATCCAAAGTGCATTCTACATTGTATAAGCATCAAATATAAATATTCAACGCTTATAACAGCCTGTCAATCAATCGATCGACATACAATTAAACAATCGGGATTAGTGTACGTCAAATATCATCCCAATACCCGTGTGGGGTTTCAAGCAATCACACACAGATTTTTATTTGTGCAGTTGGGCGATGTGTAAAATTTATCGTCCCAATCAATGCCAGTCAAATCGGTGTACATAAACAAACCGTCCGGTTTGTAAATGAATATTTATTTATTCACATTCACTATATACATATTCACGTTAAAAATTATATTTTTAACAATAAAACATTTTATTTTAACATATGAATTTCTATTCAGTTCATTCTTTAAATTAAATGATATTTTTATTCCCTAATTTATTTTAGAAAATTTCGGCGGCATAACGGCACGATACTAGGAACGGGACAAGGCCTAGCCTTATCCCCGGTCTAGTGAAGGCCCACGCCATTCACACATCAATCAAATCAATTTCATTTCACCAAACAATTCAATTCAAACCAAATAATCTAACCAACTACACAACCAAACAATTTAACAAACAAGCCATCCATGGTCTGTGGATGACGGGTGTCGGGTGCTACTAAACACTGTCTGCATCCTAGTATATATATATAACTAGAAAATTAAATTAAAGAGTGAGAAGCTCTCACCGATAGCTATCCAATACCACGACTCTTCATTGATAGAAATCTTCATCGTTATCGCATCTTTGTCACCTTCGTTGCCCGTATTCACTACATATATAAAAATCGAATTTTTACTTCGCTATTCAATATATAAAAATCACATTTTTACTTCGATGTTCAATATATAAAAATCACATTTTTACTTCGATGTTCAATACATAAAAATCACATTTTTACTTCGATGTTCAATACATAAAAATCACATTTTTACTTCGATGTTCAATATATAAAAATCACATTTTATTCCGATGTTCAATATATAAAAATCACATTTTTACTTCGATGTTCAATATATAAAAATCACATTTTTACTTCGATGTTCAATATATAAAAATCACATTTTTACTTCGATGTTCAATATATAATAATCACATTTTTATTCCGATGTTCAATATATAAAAATCACATTTTTACTATCTCTATAATGTAAAAATCATATCTTTATTACTTCTACTTTATAAAAATCATATTTTTATTACTTCTAGTTTATAAAAATTATATTTTTATTACTTCTACTTTATATTGTCTAAAATCTAATCTTTATTTTCAAAGATCTAACCTTTCTTCTTTATAAAAATCTAACCTTTTGTTCTTTAAAAATCAAACCTTTTGTTCTTTAAAAATCAAACCTTTTTGTTCATATAAAAATTAAACCTTTTTGTTCATATAAAAATTAAACCTTTTCTATTTTACATCGCTATTCTCTACATAAAGATTTAAACGATTTTCTATGTAAAAATTCAAACTTTTTCTAATGTTAAAAATCACACCTCTTATTTTAACCTACTGATTTTAACATCACCTTCATGTACAAATAAAAGGATTTAAAAACTGATTTTATTTATAAAAACTGAATTTATAAATAGAAAGTCACCTTGGTTGCTTCGTAGGGGGTCGGAGATGGGGGTTCAGGTGGTGAGGGGGTGCGGATTCGGTGTCAGGTGGGTGGCGCTGCTTGATTTGGTCGGGGTCTGGCGGATTGGGGCCTGCACGGTCTTCGAATTGAGGGGGTTTCGGGGTTTACGTGGAAGAGAGGGGGGTGTCGAGGCTGGAGGCCTCGTCTGCGGTGAGGGAGGGTGATGGAGGTCGCGCTGTGGTCTTGGGATGCTCAGGGTCTCGATCGACGAGGAGAGGAAGGAGAGGAGCGCGAGAGGGAGAGGATCGGAGGAGCGGAGGGGGGCGCGGCGGTCGTGAGTGGAGCTTCGGTGGTGGTGGCGTCGCGATTTAGGGGAGCAGCGCGTTTTTTTTCTTCTGAATGAAGTAAGAGAGAGAGAGAGAGAGGGAGTGAATATATATATATATATATATATATATATTATTTCTTTTTAATTCAAAAAGTTGACTTTTCTATCGAACCCCAAACAAGACCCAACGACTGTCGTTCCTAGCGTATTACCCCCATTCTGAACACAATGGGATATGTGTCGTAAGCTGATTCGATCATTTCGATTAGTTTCCGTCAAATTTAAAATATAAATCTGTATATTCAAATTTAAACGTATATTTCAATTTACCGAGGCCACATACTAACTCGAAAAATTCCCGAAAAATATTTTCTAGCTTCGTATTGACGATACGGTCCTAACAAAACTAGTTTCGTCGAATTCTGAGACCGTTTGAAAAATGACCAATCTCCAGTCGATTAAAATCAACTGAAACTGGTCAAACGCGTTTTCCTTTGCCACGCTCACATATTGATTCGAAAAATTATGAAATTTGAAACCTACGAATAATTTTACATCACGGACCCAACAAAAGTGGTTTCGTCGAAATCCGAGGTCGTTTACAAAATTTCCATTTTTAAGGGCCTGAATTCCATAGCGACAATTCAGAATTTTCAACTGGGCTTATCTTTTGATTCCCGCTATGAAATTTCAATTTTTCGGATTCGTTGGAAAGATATTCTCGATTAGATTCCATTATTTTTGGTTTCACTAAAATCCGGATTGTTTTGCACCCGGTACATTCAATTGAAGTTTGAAATCGAATTATCGAACTACCGCGCCATTTTCAATTCCCTTTTATAATTATAAATAATTATTTATATTCTAACGACGACGTATATAATATATACGTTCGAATTCTATTCAAAATAAATTTCTCGTCGATTTTATTTAAAATAATTCATTTTAAATGTTCAAAATTCGCTAAAATTGCCAAAATCAAAATTTTAAATTGGCCCAGATTTCCGGGTTATTACAATCTCCCCACTTAAAACTTTTCGTCCCCGAAAAGGAACAAAGTCGAAAGTGGTTTGATCATTCAACTCAACTTCCATTGTTTTGATTACGGCTTAAGTTCTTCAACTTTTCAGTTTCTAAGAACTTTTCAAAAATTTCAAAAATTTGGCTAACACCCTAAATTTTCAAAAAAATTCGCCATAACCTCCCCTGCACCGGGAGCCACGGGAAAATCCCGAAATTGCCATATAGGCCTTCTGATCTCAAAAAGAAAAAGAAAAAGCCAAGCGGCTAGCCAATAGGCTCATAAAATCATCATCACCCAAACAAAACAGTAAATTATGTAATAAATATGTACCTATTTGTCGGGCAAACAAATTTTATTCTCTGCTCTAGCCTCCTTGCTATGACCTGTTCAATGTAAGTGCAAGTATATGCAAGCAAATGCGACCAATTTTCAATACAATTCAATATTTGATACAGTTAGGCATAATGATTCAAAATTATCAAACAATTAAACAAACAACACAAACATCAATCAATTAGTGAATTATCATTTAAAATTCATACTTTGATATCTAGTCAAAAATCTTATTTTTGATGCCAAATCACAACAATAAGCCCTATTTAATTTTGGTTCTCATGCCAGTCAATAGGAAATATATAGAAATCTCACTTTCGTCACTCGAATATAAACACTGATGATGAGGCCTCATCATCAGAATTATCTCCGGGCGACTAGAGTGTGATTCTATATCTATCCAATATATTAAAATTTCGAACACACGTTTGCAAGACGTATATGCGAAATCTCTATATACTGGACTGTCCTAATCAATACAAATAAATAATCAAATACGAATAATTGATTTTAAATTTTCCAAACAAAATTGTTTTCATTTGAAAAATATACTCTTCACACTCGTTCTAGGATACTACTGATCCTATCTCTAACGAGTCATTCCCATTGGATATTACTAATCCAATATCAGATGAATTCTTTCGTATGGTTCTAAGGTGCCTTGTTCTCTGAGCTTTGTAAACCAAAGCTCTGATACCAACTGTGACGGAAAGGAATTTCGCTCGGTCCGAACCAGTCGCTAAACCGACCCAGACATTTCGAAACGCCGATCGTTTGAGAACACGACAAAATAGAACGCATACCAAAGAACATTTCATTGTATATTACAACAATGCATCAGATTACAAGAATATACAGAGTATAAATGAATATTACATAGAAATATCAGAGATTTAAATTACATTTAAATACATAGCAGCGGAAAATAATACAATACACAACTAGAAGAGATATACGGATACAAAGCTTTCCGGATATTGTTCCAGCTGTAAACCAGGATCCTGTGAATATAAATCTGCAAAACCAAAACCATTAGCTGCTCGTGTCAAAATAGGGGCACCCAGAGTTTAGGTTAAAACAATAAACTCCAGATCAGTCATGTGACTGGTGTGAGAGCTAAAACAGTTATAAATCTTTATTTTAAAGTTAGGTAAATCAAGGGACCATGCCGTAACACGGAACGGGTTTCCTCCCAAGAATACCAGTGAATAAAACAAATAGCGCAATGCTAAATAAAGAAAGATGAAGTTGTTATAAGACCCAGGTCCTATCACACAATGCAACGCAAGCCGGGGGATAGGGTTTTCCCTTATAACAGCCAAAGAATGCTTGATACGTTTAAAACAAATCATTTTGATAGTACTATAATAAGTGCATAGTGTATAAAACAACTTCAAATCATAAGTATCAATCATAGGCGGCATGAATGACCCATACCACTATGTCGCCATATATAAGTTTACAATCAAAACCGCAAGACGTCGTATTGGAAGTTGGGTTATCATTTATGGTATGAACCGAGGCTAGGGATCGTCCTCTACCGATTCGTGACTCTCTAGCCCGAGCCACAGGCAAGCGCGCAGGCAAGCCTTTAGATCGTCAGGGCCGGTCCACGGATGTGGATTATTATGCCTAAACACTACGTTTCCCCACCTTATGGGGTGTAAGTCTGGTCCGTCTGCCGACCAGAATGCATCGGCCGAAACGGATATAACCGAGGCGCCTCGCAACAGCAACAACCACATAAGTCAAACTCGTCAGGGCGTGTAAAACCACCGACGCGACTTCTAACTAGAAAGAAACGCATGCCCTCCCTGAGGTCCGTCTCCCGTTTTTGGTTCATACCGGGTGTGAAACTCGCGAAGTAAACGTTACACAAAGCTACGCCACAAAGGCCGTGCTTTGATCATCGCCACAAGACTTTGCTTTTCAACAGAAGCCTCGATCCATTGCCACTTAGGCATGCCACACAGGCAATTCACTCCATGCGTTTGATATCCATCAATATATAACCCCTGAGCTCGTACGTCTCAGAGAAGGGCGTTAAGCAAGAGAATAAATTCTCCGCCGCCAAACAGATATATATTTAATAGAGATCAATCACACGGACTAAAATCCAATGTCAGACACACAGTCCATTTACAAGTCCGTTCTGGGTCTGAACGAAACCGGAGGCACCTAGTACCCTGCATATCCATCGATCTCCAAGTACGTCTGGACGATCACTAACTGTTTCCATCTTCTTGGGTGTACATCCCAATCAAGATCATCAGTAATCACCCAAACGACGTGAAGACTTCCGGTCTTCGACCATCGTCTTCATCTTCGACTTATCGTCGTAAAAGTTATTCAGAATGGGATAAACCCGGTCTTTCCAAATAACTCGCGTATATTTTAAATAAGTGTTACACAAACACAACATACGCCTCATTCCAATTCATCGGTCACTAACCGTAAATTAATCAAGAGAATAATTCCCCAAATATTAACCCCGAAGGCCGAAACCAACATCAGATCAATATCCAGAAAACCATTCTGCTTGGCTAACCGACAGTTAGTTTCTAAATTTCACATTCATAGGGAAAGGTTCCCATTAATTTTATCAAAGATAAATTCCTTGAATTTATTCTTTAATCTTCTTTTGAATTTTGATTCAACTAGTCGGGATTAACAAACCTTACCGAAGTAGTCATTTGTTTTAATTTCCCAATCCCATCCTATTTATCCCATGAAGTAAAACTGGTAATACTTCATATCTACACCACGGTGTTATCGGTAAATTCAATTACCATTTCACGATCAAATCTAATTAAAGATTTAACTATCGCCTGGAGCAAAACTGGTGATACTCCATTCTCGATCATTTCAATCTAATTAAAGATTCATTAAAACTCCACTTAGTTTTAATCTTTAACTGGGTTAAAGAATCAGTGTCATTCAAAACACGGTTCACGATAAACCCAAAATCACCTTCCATTAATTATCGGGTTAAAGAACGAGTGTTATTTAAAAATACTGTTCACGATAAACCCAAAAATCAATATCAATTCAATTCCAATTAAATATTATTTAATTGGTACACTTCATTAAATCTAAATAAAAAGATTTAATTTTTTCTCAACTGGGTTCAAGAACAGTGTTAATGAAGACACCATTCACGACAAACCCAAATCACATTTGATATTAAACACAAGGCTTTGAATAGAAAATATACCGGCTTATATTCAATATCAAATTCTATGATTAACAAATGTCGTATTGGAAATAACGATATAAATATATATCTTTCAAATTTCCATAACAACATCTGTATAATCACGAATTCCAACATCGAAATATTCCGAAGACAATTTCGATTCAAATCCACTCCGATGCAATCATTGGAAATTCTGGTTATTTTTAAAACCCTTTTCAAATTCAATTTATTTATAATTAAATAAATAGAATTATAATTCTAGTTCAAAACTAGTTCATTTTGATAAAAATCTATTTTTATCTTTTTAAATATGGAGTTTTTCATCCCAATTTTTCCCCAAATCATTTCTTATGATTTTACACAAATTATTACTATTTTTAATAATTTTATCAAGGCCCGTACAGTCGATTTCCATCAACGGCCATCGAACTGCACTTACAGCGACATTTTTCAAATTTGATTTGGACATAATTCCAAATCCAACCGTTAGATTTCTAATTTCTAATATTAGTTAGAAAGCTCTTTTCGATACGAACCCAACGGTTCTGGTTTCAGGAGAATCCGACGGTCGGATCTCCCGCAATATCCGTTCGAAGTCAATGGTCGAAATTCGCGAACTGTCGTGGTGCGGCGCGTTCTATTCAGGGCCATTATATTATATATATAATATATATAATATATACTTCGCCGATTTCCTTTTTTAAAAACGTGATTTATAGATCGTTTTAAATTCGTTTTCAAAACGGTTTCAACTTCATATTCAATTTCTAATCAAAATTGAATATTACAATATAAATTCGTTTTAAATTCATTTCAAATTGATTTCAATTCGAATTGATTTCTAATTCAATTTCAGTTCGTTTTCAATTCAATTCAATTCGTTTTCAATTCAATTCAAATTAAATTCGAATTCATTTCAATTCGAATAAAATCGATATAAATATCGTTCACGTCAAAATGGCGTCAATCTATCAGCGCGGCTTCATATATTTCAATTTTCAAATATCCTACTTCAAATATTTCTTTTTCAAATATTTCTATTCAAATATTTCATTTCAAATATTTCTATTTCAAAACTGGAATGAGGCCCAGACAATTACCATATAATGTTAATTATATGGATTTTCTACAACACATGTATATATCAACAACGATGAATAATCAACCATCATCCAAAGTGCATTCTACACTGTATAAGCATCAAATATAAACATTCAACGCTTATAACAGCCTGTCAATCAATCGATCGACATACAACTAAACAATCGGGATTAGTGTACGTCAAATATCATCCCAATTCCCGTGTGGGGTTTCAAGCAATCACACACAGATTTTTATTTGTGCAGTTGGGCGATGTGTAAAATTTATCGTCCCAATCAATGCCAGTCAAATCGGTGTACATAAACAAACCGTCCGGTTTGTAAATGAATATCTATTTATTCACATTCGCTATATTCATATTCACGTTAAAAATTATATTTTTAACGATAAAACATTTTATTTTAACATATGAATTTCTATTCAGTTCATTCCTTAAATAAAATGATATTTTTATTCTCTAACTTATTTTAGAAAATTTCGGCGGCATAACGGCACGATACTAGGAACGGGACAAGGCCTAGCCTTATCCCCGGTCTAGTGAAGGCCCATGCCATTCACACATCAATCAAATCAATTTCATTTCACCAAACAATTCAATTCAAACCAAATAATCTAACCAACTACACAACCAAACAATTTAACAAACAAGCCATCCATGGTCTGTGGATGGCGGGTGTCGGGTGCTACTAAACACCGTCTGCATCCTAGTATATATATATATATAGCTAGAAAATTAAATTAAAGAGTGAGAAGCTCTCACCGATAGCTATCCAATACCACGACTCTTCATTGATAGAAATTTTCATCGTTATCGCATCTTTGTCACCTTCGTTGCCCGTATTCACTACATATATAAAAATCGAATTTTTACTTCGCTATTCAATATATAAAAATCACATTTTTACTTCGATGTTCAATATATAAAAATCACATTTTTACTTCGATGTTCAATATATAAAAATCACATTTTTACTTCGATGTTCAATACATAAAAATCACATTTTTACTTCGATGTTCAATATATAAAAATCACATTTTTATTCTGATGTTCAATATATAAAAATCACATTTTTATTTCGATGTTCAATACATAAAAATCACATTTTTACTTCGATGTTCAATATATTAAAATCACATTTTTACTTCGATGTTCAATATATAAAAATCACATTTTTATTCCGATGTTCAATATATAAAAATCACATTTTTACTATCTCTATAATGTAAAAATCATATCTTTATTACTTCTACGTTATAAAAATCATATTTTTATTACTTCTAGTTTATAAAAATTATATTTTTATTACTTCTACTTTATATTGTCTAAAATCTAATCTTTATTTTCAAAGATCTAACCTTTCTTCTTTATAAAAATCTAACCTTTTGTTCTTTAAAAATCAAACGTTTTGTTCTTTAAAAATCAAACCTTTTTGTTCATATAAAAATTAAACCTTTTTGTTCATATAAAAATTAAACCTTTTCTATTTTACATCGCTATTCTCTACATAAAGATTTAAACGATTTTCTATGTAAAAAATCAAACTTTTCCTAATGTTAAAAATCACACCTCTTATTTTAACCTACTGATTTTAACATCACCTTCATGTACAAATAAAAGGATTTAAAAACTGATTTTATTTATAAAAACTGAATTTATAGATAGAAAGTCACCTTGGTTGCTTCGCAGGGGGTCGGAGATGGGGGTTCAGGTGGTGAGGGGGTGCGGATTCGGTGTCAGGTGGGTGGCGCTGCTTGATTTGGTCGGGGTCTGGCGGATTGGGGCCTACACGGTCTTCGAATCGAGGGGGTTTCGGGGTTTACGTGGAAGAGAGGGGGGTGTCGAGGCTGGAGGCCTCGTCTGCGGTGAGGGAGGGTGATGGAGGTCTCGCTGGGGTCTTGGGGTGCTCAGTGTCTCGATCGACGAGGAGAGGAAGGGGAGGAGCGCGAGAGGGAGAGGATCGGAGGAGCGGAGGGGGGCGCGGCGGT
The DNA here is from genome assembly GCA_030737875.1 of Allium sativum. Taxonomy (NCBI): domain Eukaryota; kingdom Viridiplantae; phylum Streptophyta; class Magnoliopsida; order Asparagales; family Amaryllidaceae; genus Allium; species Allium sativum. The sequence continues at coordinate 749,283,027 of CM060921.1, forward strand.
CGTGGGTGGAGCTTCGGTGGTGGTGGCGTCGCGATTTTGGGGAGCAGCGCGTTTTTTTTTCTGGATGAAGTAAGAGAGAGAGAGAGAGAGGGAGTGAATATATATATATATATATATTTTATTTCTTTTTAATTCAAAAAGTTGACTTTTCTATCGAACCCCAAACGAGACCCAACGACTGTCGTCCCTAGCGTATTACCCCCATTCTGAACACAATGGGATATGTGTCGTAAGCTGATTCGATCATTTCGATTAGTTTCCATCAAATTTAAAATATAAATCTGTATATTCAAATTTAAACGTACATTTCAATTTACCGGGGCCACATACTAACTCGAAAAATTCCCGAAAAATATTTTCTAGCTTCGTATTGACGATACGGTCCTAACAAAACTAGTTTCGTCGAATTCTGAGACCGTTTGAAAAATGACCAATCTCCAGTCGATTAAAATCAACTGAAACTGGTCAAACGCGTTTTCCTTTGCCACGCTCACATATTGACTCGAAAAATTATGAAATTTGAAACCTAGCAATAATTTTACATCACGGACCCAACAAAAGTGGTTTCGTCGAAATCCGAGGTCGTTTGCAAAATTTCCATTTTTAAGGGCCTGAATTCCATAGCGACAATTCAAAATTTTCAACTGGGCATATCTTTTGATTCCCGCTATGAAATTTCAATTTTTCGGATTCGTTGGAAAGATATTCTCGATTAGATTCCATTATTTTTGGTTTCACTAAAATCCGGATTGTTTTGCACCCGGTACATTCAATTGAAGTTTGAAATCGAATTATCGAACTACCGCGCCATTTTCAATTCCCTTTTATAATTATAAATAATTATTTATATTCTAACGACGACGTATATAATATATACGTTCGAATTCTATTCAAAATAAATTTCTCGTCGATTTTATTTAAAATAATTCATTTTAAATGTTCAAAATTCGCTAAAATTGCCAAAATCAAAATTTTAAATTGGCCCAGATTTCCGGGTTATTACATCCACAATCCCATAAGTCACAAAAACCATTACAATAAAATAACTTCTGTCTTGCATCATCAGAGTACATAAAATATAAAAACATAATTACCCAATTGAAAGAGTTAAGCCATAATAGAGACAAGAACTTGAGCCATACTTCAGAGGTAGCTGCTAGCAAGGTGATATCTGAATCCTGACTAAGCCTGGGTGTTTCCTCCCTGAGAACCTGAGGGGGTGAATGGAAGAAAGAAGTAGAAACGAAAAGGGTCGGACATAAATTCTGGCGGGTCTAATTACTTTTAGCCAATAGATAAATAAAAGTAACATGATAGGCATATAAAGTGGATAAGGAAGATAACTGCATAAATGGCAGGTGTGACAAGGTAAGAAAGATAAGGTGTACATGCCTCACTAATTATTACTCTGCACAATTACAAGTATATCCTGAAAGAGATGATCCCTTCGACTATAAGGTGGTAGACTTAAGTATACGTCCAAATGTATCCTAACTACTACCCTGATCGATCGACTCACTAACTCTCGTAGATACCTTGTGCTGGCCCCACAGTAAGAGGTATCACTTCCTAAAGTGGCAACCCCTCATCGTAATAATGTGCACAACCATATCTACAGGTGTCACGGTCATCTTATCCCCCTCTGCCCGGCTCATGTACGCACACGGCCCGGTCGGTTTGCATCGCCCACACCGTCCTCCACGTTTGGATCTCTTACAATCAATCAGTAAGTGTGCCCCTTCTACGCCTAGTGCGGAGTACTTTGTTTGATACCTACTCCGGGTTACTGACTGAAATGGGTCCCACACAATATGATACAAGCTCTCCCTTTTGTCTTGTATCCCCCACTAGGTTTTCACTGACTATGTATACCACTAGGTGTATCTAATTACATAGCCTTATTTATTTCTACTGGTTATGCTTACCTACATGTGTCTTTAATACATAATCCTTAATCTTCCAATCGGTTTTGCTTACCTATAGGTGTCTTTAATTAGGTAACCCTATCACTTCTACAAGTTATATTTACCCTAAAAGTTGTCTTTAATTACATAACTTTATTATTTCCACTGATTATGTATACCACTAGGTGTCTTTAATTCCATAACCTTAACAGGTTAAGTTTGTGGGGCTATTACCTATCCCCTCTTCATATTTACTTAACCAACCCCTCAACCATGTTTACTTAAACCCTAACTTAAATTTAAGTTCATACAATCCCTATGGATTAATTCAGGTTAAGTAGTCCAATTCTTTACCATGTCCATTTATGGTTTCCTAATGGACCAGACCTCCCACATTAGGCCTACAACATGTGGATGCTGAATATGCCGGTCGGGTGCGAGCAGACTTATTCCACAGTTGGGCCTAACCTCGTGTCATAGCCCGATTCGTATTTACGTACTTAGACCTCCCATATTAGGTTCAACATTAATGGCTGCTGGATATGCTGGTCGGGTCAGGGCTGACTTCCACCACTAATGCAACCTAACATCGTGTTATAAGTACAATTACAGTTCCTAATTATAATTACTAGACATTCCATATTTAATTAATCTGCCAATTAACTAATCCTTTCCTTTTATAGGTGTCAATACCTATTTTACCCAATAATTTGAATTACATGTCCAAAAATGTTCATATTCAAATTATGCCATTTTTAACCCTTTCCCCCCTTCCTTAACTAGCGCCCTCACAAAATTGGCAACATGCCTAGGCTAGACAATAGCCTATTCATAAACTCTAATAGGGAAAATAATGGGAATATAACTAAATTAACCATCTTGGCATAAACATAAACTTGTATGATAATAAAGTGAACATACATACTGGCATGGGCATGAAATTGTCATCATAACAAGGTGGACATAAAACTAATGAACTATGATGTCACAATTTCTAAATTAGTAATTTAGATGTCCAATTGGTTTAGATCTAACTTGATAACATAAGGTGATAATTTAGATCACATAAAATAGATCTAACATGATAGCATAAGGTGACAATTTAGATCACATAGAATAGTTCTAACATGATAACATAAGGTGACAATTTAGATCACATAATATAGATCTAACACATTAACATATGGTGACAATTTAGATCACATAGAATAGATCTAACATGATAACATAAGGTGACAATTTAGATCACATAAAATAGATCTAAGATGTTAACATAAGGTGACAATTTAGATCACATAAAATAGATCTAACATGTTAACATACGGTGACAATTTAGATCACATAGAATAGATCTAACATGATAACATAAGGTGACAATTTAGATCACATAAAATAGATCTAACATGTTAACATAAGGTGAAAATTTAGATCGCATAAAATAGGTCTAATCTGTTAACATAAGGTGACAATTTAAATCACATAGAATAGATCTAACGTGATAACATAAGGTGACAATTTAGATCACATAAAATAGATCTAACATGTTAACATAAGGTGACAAATTATGTAACAACCCAGGTTTCGACAGACCGAATTTTTCAAAATTCAATCCATCGGACCCCGAGTTGGGTGCTCTGGTATCCTGCAGAAAAGACAGAGAGAAAGAAACATGTCACAGTTTGAAAAGTAGCTCACAGCGGAACGAATAAAATATAATTTATTCAAAATAGCATTACCTTAATAATAATACTACCAAGCCAGTAGTCAAGCAATACAATCTCTGTCATGAACCTAACCTGCGCATGTTGTGAGGAGGGGGTCAGAACATAAGTTCTGTGTGACTGGACTATAATAAACTCTTGTGTAACCCTACATATACCGTTCAGTTATAATTTCTTGTTTATTAGGTTATTCACAATATTAGCACCCAAGGCCAAACCCATGTCATTCTCGTCCAATTACTGGTAGACTTAACCTAATACATCGTATATGTAAATTTTTCCCCAACTCATATAATCCTTTCCATGTATACGTATAGTCCCTTGTCGTATATCGTACGGACTTTATCACGTAATTCTATACTACTTCAACGTAGTGCCACCATTCTTGAAATCGTTTGGACTGCCACCCTTGATCTGGCTAGGTTTCCTTATCATGAACTATCGAGTGTTCAACTAGGATTTATGCCACCTAGGACCACTAGGGATTATGCTACCTATTGAACGTTTTCTAGATTCGATTAGGGTTTATGCCACCTAGGACTACTAGGGATTATGCTACCTGTCGAAGAGCGCCCTTTTCCCACATATGTATCACGAATCATTTCCGATGTCTAGGTGCACATGTACACTATATGTGCGGCCCGAGTCCCGTGACAGGGCTAAATCAAGAAATACGGAACTCGGTCGGGAGCTTTAAGTTATCTGCCGATGCAGATGCTAAGGTCTGTTTTTCTACCGGTGGTTATGGTCCCATGTGACCCCTCCCTCAACTAATGAAAGGCAATCCAAGAAAATAAAGCACGAGAAATGATACTCCTGCCACCTATGCCCCCACTTTCCTATTGGCTAGCCTCACCCACAACTAGATAGCAAGTATATGGTCTGTTGGGAGTTCTCTGCCTTTCCGTATACGTACTACGATTGACTGAAGATGGTAGGTAGACGACGAGTGCTATCACAGGGCTAAACAAGATATCGCCGCCTCACGCTGGTCCATCCTAGCCTTTAGGTTGCCTTATATTGCAACCAAGGCATACTCTTGGTTCTCCTACCGCAGACCTTAACCTCTGTGAGCCCAGGCGGATCATCTACAACCTCACAGAGGGATACCAAGAGTACCCTCACGTTCCCCGAAGCTACGTGCTTCGTAACCCAGTCCGTTGGAGCCTTTTTCGAAATCAGATAAACGTTCTCTCCTCCTCGTGTGTTTGTTAAGCGACGATCTACCGTATCGTGTTATTCATTTATTTATAGACTGGCTCAGTTTCCTTGACTAAGAATCATTACTTAGTTGTTCTTAACAAAGGTTTACCACTTAGTTTCCTTTCCCGTTAATCTTGTTAACTAAGGTTTACCACTTAGTCCCCTTAACTAAGGATTACAACTTAGTTCTCGTTCTCGACCGTTTTCTTAACTAAGGTTTACTTCTTAATTCCTATTAACTAAGGCTTGTTACTTAGTTATCATTCTCGTTGTTTTTCTTAGTCAATTCTCATTACGTTTGACATCAGACCACATATTCTTGCTTTATAATTCAACTTGTTGACTAAGGTTTTCCCATGAATTCAAGCATAACTTAAGTTCTCTTTTATTCGGTGATAGTGCATGGGTGTTTTCCCACAGTTCTTGCTTAGCTTACCCCATATTATAGGTTATCCCACCATTCAGGTCTTACATTACATCTTAAGTCATAGTCTTTCTCTATCCCTAGGACAGGTTTACCCCCTAATTAACCCTTCGACTATTTCAACTTCGATTTATAATAGGTAGTTAACATTCCCTATTTCCGTTTTTGGTTAAGTTTTGTTCATATGTTCGTGTCGTCTTAACCCCATCTCCTTATAACATTTATTCACAAATTTGGTTCAGTGTTGTCTTTGAATTCATGACTTAACCCTACGAATCATGTGCAATTAATTAATTATTAATGCACCACAACTTCTCACATTAGACCTGTTGTTGTGGTCACGTGTTATGTCGGGCGGTTCCGGGCAGAATTAAACCACAACTCAGTCTAACCTTGGGTTTCAAGCGCGATATGACTAACTTCACATTAGGACCTATTGTTTGCTACCACTGGTTAGGCCGGGCGGTTCCGGGCAGGATTACATCGCAAACTCATCTTAACCTCGAGTTAGCCACGTTTCATGTTTGGTTCATGTCTATTCTAATTGGCATATGTCAAGTTCATAATCATGTCAAAAAATATATTAAGTTCATGTTATGCTAATTACCCAACTTACAAGCATGTTCTTATAAATGTCAACTACCAATTCATGCCATGTTCGTGTTCATTTTAGATGTCAAGTTCATAAGCATATTATAAATGTCATATTTCAAGTTTCATAATCTTGTCCCTATTTACATTACACAAACTACTCAACCATATTCATGTTCAATGCATTTCAATAGTGCCAAAATTCGAGTATCAAGTTCAATCTAGATGTCAAGTGTCAATTCCCCAAATCCAAGCTTTAGTTAAAAATCCCTAATTTTATATTCATGCTTGTAATCCCATTAACAGGTTACGTCTATCATTAAATTCATAATTCATATTCACGTCAATTTCATGTTCAAGTTCTAGATGTAAACTTCATGTCAAATTCCAGATGTCAATTCATATCAAGTTTGTGTTCTTATCCAAATTCAAGTTATAATATAGGTTTTATTCTAGAGACATGTGCCCATTAACAAATCCATAAGTCAATTTCATGCTTAAATCAATGATGTCAATTCTACGCCAAACCCCAAATCATGTACATGCGTATAATTCTAAATTTGGCTTACGCATTCAGGTTTTGTCAATGTTATATTACGCCAAACCCTCTTTGTAATTTATAACCGAACCCTCAAGTTCATGTCATAGCCCAAAACCGAGCGTTTCCTTTTTTCACTTGCAATAATCATTCAATCGTATTTATTTTATGATAGATCTAGGCTCGAGATAGCCTAGCTATTAAAAATCAAAAAGGGAAAGAATAAAAGGAGTATATAATCATAGGCATAATAATTAAAATCGAGCACATGATAATATTAAACATTATGGATTCAATAATTTCATTTCGTGTTTACATAGGGAATGTTTGAACGATAAATAATAATTTTACACAAAAAGTGCATTATAACTCCACTCACAGTGTTTGTCATCTTCAAAATGTAGATCCTTGATTGCCCCTTTGATTTATGAATTGGATTAATCCTTGAACTGATTTCCCCCTTCCCCTTTTTGTTGCTTTTGATTCATCTTTTATTGATTTCATGTCCAATTCAATTTATCTTTGATTTCATATGCGGCGTAGGTTGCAGATCTGAATTCGATCTCTTTGCGCAGTGATTTAGATCTAAGCCTCTTTTCTTTTTATTCATGGTTGTAGTAATTCTAGATCTCATTCTTTTTAATTTTAAGAATAGATGCTGTAGAGAAAAGAGAGAAGAATAGATCTCAGATTTATTTAGATCAATAGCTTGAGGAGGAAGAAGAAATCAAGTTAGAAGAGAGCCATGGCCTTGCCATGAATTGTAATGGAATTTACAATGAGCCTAGGAAGTTTATATAGGTGTTAGACCAACGTACCAAGCCCAAAAACTCATCTAGGTGCTCAAAAATGAACCTGGACAGCTTCTGGGGTGAATTTCCCGCTTCTGGACAAAAATTCCCGCTCCAGGTCGCTATAGGTCGACCTCCCCAAGGGGGGTCGACACTAAGGTAGACCTCCCCCCGGGAGGTCGACCTAGTCATTTTTTTTCTGTTATGGGCTGGGCTGTTTTCTGATTTTTCGCTGAAACTTCGGGAGGTCATAACTCCTTAATACGGACTCCGATTTTCGAAAACTCAGACTCTATTTCATGTAAAATTTGGAGAGGAACGCAATGGTGATGTCCATTTTACTTAATTCCTGATATTTAAATTAAATATCCTTATTTTACTATCTTCTCCGTTGCACACGCTATTATCGAATTAATTTTTCTTCTCTTCCATGTATTAATTAATTCTCATTATACATCACCATTATTTACCTATATAAGCATATTTTCATAAATTTTATTTCATTTTTAATTATATTAAAAATGCGGGTTGTTACATTCTCCCACCCTTAAAGAATTTCGTCCCCGAAATTCGATAAGAGTAAAATAGATAATCCCTCGCAACATCCAATTAGTGTTCATCCAATTGTTGCAACATTGTGCACATGTGCAAAGTGAAGTACATTATAGTAAAGCATGTATGCCTAATTTGGATCCACCTATACGTATGCAAACTTTTAAAAAACTTTTCAAAACATGATGCTCACATCCCAAATATACTTGCAGTTCTATATGGATTTGAAAAATCAAAAATTTTCCGTTCAAATTTTCCCATACTCTTAAATAAGAGCATAGTTCATCCAATTTTTGCATCCGAAACCCTACCAACCATCTTTTAATTCGAGATTTAGAAAAATCTAATTTTCCAAATTCGATTTCTTATGTTACGAAAAGGTATAAAATGGAAAAATTCACATCCTCCGTTTTTCTTTTCTAATTGTACTTGGATTTTTATATAACTATTCTATTAAGATTTCCTATTTTCTTATCCAAGCACAACCACATAAGAAAATTTCTTTCTCGTATTTTCGACTTTATCTTGAAATAATTTCATATGTATTCATCTTTTTCTTGAGATTTTCATTTTCTTTCCCCCGTTGTAACAACCCGTATTTTCAATAACCTGTTATAACGTAAATCGAGGCAGAATTTAATTCTAAAATCTGAATCAAGGGAAACGGGCTATGCCATTGCGTTCGTCTCGGAAAAATACGCGAAATAGAGTCCGAGTTTTCGAAAATCGGAGTCCGTATGACCCGATTAAGGCCCAACGAAGTTATCAGAAAATTCCAAGGTAAAAACAGATTTCAAATTCAAATCTGAATTTGAAAATTAGGTCATCCAGGGCCAGGCAGGAGAATTCCCGCCAGAACACCCCAAGTCGACAGCCCTGTCGACTTGGTCTGACCAGGTCGACAGCCCTGTCGACTTGGCTCAGACGGCAAGTCTTGCCTGGTGCACCATTTTGAGAATGTGTTGAGTTAGGGGGCCAGATTCGGTTTAGAGGGCTGAGATTGGAACTAGGGTTTAATCCTATGGTCTAAATCACTAGCCTAATCTATAAATAAGACCCTAACCTACCCTAAATCATTCATTATTCATTCTAGCAACTAAACTATGTCAAAATCAAACCTCTCATGGCCTCCACTCTCTTCATATAATTCCTAAATCAATTTCTAAGAGATTTCCATGCATACAAGTGTATTTAGGGTTGTATGATCCTCTTTAGCTTGCATTAAAGTCTTGTTTCTCTATTGGCATCATAAAGGAGGAGTCTTGATCAAGTTTGCTTGCATTTTGGGTTTTTAATTAGTTGCATAAGGGGTTTCTTACATTTGCTATACTCATTTGAGTCCGCATAAGCATTGTAAGCCTTATTCCTTTCATACTTGAACTTTAAAGTTAAATGTATGATATGCAAGTTGCCATAAGTTATGCAAGTTTGTTTATGCAAGTATGATATGCAAGTTGCCATAAGTTATGCAAGTTTGTTTATGCAAGTATGATATGCAAGTTGCCATAAGTTATGCAAGTTTGTTTATGCAAGTATGATATGCAAGTTGCCATAAGTTATGCAAGTTTGTTTATGCAAGTATGATATGCAAGTTGCCATAAGTTATGCAAGTATGATATGCAAGTCGCCATAAGTTATGCAAGTTTGTTCATGCAAGTATGATATGCAAGTTGCCATAAGTTATGCAAGTTTGTTTATGCAAGTATGATATGCAAGTTGCCATAAGTTATGCAAGTTTGTTTATGCAAGTATGATATGCAAGTTGTCATATGTTATGCAAGTTTGTCTATGCAAGTTTGATATTCAAGTTGCCATAAGTTATACAAGTTTGTTTATGCGAGTATGATATGCAAGTTGTCACATGTTATGCAAGTTTGTTTATGCAAGTTTGATATGCAAGTCGTCATACGTTATGCAAGTTTGTTTATGCAAGTTTGGTATACAAGTTGTCATATGATATGCAAGTATGTTATGCAAGTTTGGGATGGTCATGTGGTTCATGTTATCATGTTATGTATGCTTTTTGGGCCTAAAAATGTAATATGCAAGTGTATGAACACATGAACCTTTCATATGCCACCATGTTGAACTTGTGGCTTCAACACTTTTATGTCATGATTATGCCAAGTTCCCTCTTTCTATCCTTTATGCGCTATTGCGATATGTAAGCGATGGGATTGCGTTTGGGGTTGGGTAAACTTAAAAGACATAAAAACATAAGCTTGGGAATTTACCTATTAAGTTAGGTCTACCCATTGGGAATTTACCTATTAAGTTAGGTCTACCCAATTGCTTGAAAAACTTGTAATGTGTTTTGGAAACATGGTGGACATGACACTTAGAAAAGATAAGTGTGACCAACTCGAGGTTGGGTTGAGTTTGTAGCGTAAACCTACCCGGAACCGACCGGCTTAACTAGTTGCTACAAACAATAGGACCCAATGTGAGAAGTTGGTCATGTTGTACCTTGAACCCGAGGTTAGACTAAGTTGTGGTGTAAAGCTACCCGGACCCGCCCGGCTTAACTAGTAACCACAACAAAGTCTAATGTGAGAGGTTAAGGCGCATTAATTAATTAATGCCTCGTGATTAGGGTTAAGTCATGGACTGCTTGAATACTTAACCAATGAAATTGGATGGGTTGGTAGGGTTAAGTCATGAACCTTGGGTACACTTAACCAACTTGGTACTTGAATGAGTTGGGTTAACCACGTTAACCCATTAAGGAAACCCTAGTTGCGTGGTCCTTTGCACCAGTAACCCTCTTAGTTGTATCATGACACCCTAGGGACTAGGATAGGGAGGGGCACGATTACTGGGATGCCATGTAAGTGACCAAACGACGGCTGAGTAGGTGCGCCGGTGTGGGTTTAGGCGGGCCATGATCGTGCACATGGTCCGGAGTTGAAAAAGCAGGCACGGGCACCAGTAGGTTTAAACTGTGCGTGCTTGGTTTGTGTCGGTGGTTGACACCCTAGGACTTGATACACCCTAGGGTGGACCTAGCACAGTTTAGCTACACTTCGTAGTTGGGCCTTATGACACAGACACTTGACGAGATAGACTTATAGGGAGTCGATCGACTAGACCGTGCTAGTTGGACCTTGGTTTGGGTCATTCATGATGTTGGGCCAAACTTGGGCCTGGGGATCACTTCTTGTTTACACTTTGGACCTCGTATTGGGGTCACTTCATGTTATTGGGCCAAAGCTTGGGCCAAGAGATCAATACTTGTTTATTCAAGTCATGTTAGTTTACTAGTACACCTGTGGTGCAAAACCTTAATCCTGATTATGCGATGACACCTTTACCTACCTTGATAGTTAATCATCATGCTAGTATGTTGTTATCCTTATGTTCATCCCTTGCTGCCCATACCAGTTAACTTTATCAGTTTACATTGATTGTAGTAGGGCTTACTCAGTCTTTTTGACTGACCTGTTTTCTTTCGCCTCTTTTCTTCCGTCCCCCCCCCCCCCCCAGGTTCTCAGGGAGGGAATACAGGAGCCTAGCTTGGATTTTGGATTACTTGCTTGTGGGATTTCAGATCATGTACGCTTTCTACATGAAGCTAGCTATGGTTCTCACGTATTTTGGGGATAGCACTTATGTATTTCTGTTTTCAGATGATGTTGTTTTATCTAGACTTGTTTATTTGGAAAATTGATATTATGTTGTACCAGACTTGTTTTGAAATGGTTTAAATCTTCCGCTGTTTTATCTATGTTATTTACTCTGTTTACATATATACATATGTTCTTGTTCTGCCTTGATATATCATTTTGCATGTTTACCTAATTCAAACGCCCCTCCAAAGTCAGTGCACTTGCAAGAGTAGTACTGGCGGAGGTGGGGTGTTACATTTGGTATCAGAGCATATGGTTTACGAGAAGGAACAAAAAGGTTTTTTTTTTTTAGAAAACTTTTGGAAAACTATTTTCAAAACTAAGTATAAAGTATTTTCCAAAGAAAAGTCTAGTTTATTTTAAAGGCTATTCCCCAAAAAGCCATTAGCAAAATCCCTTCGTTTTTCTCCATTTTGAATCTATCTTTTTCTTCGTTTTCAGTATGGCCAATAACTTTGTCATTCCGGAGGGAGTACGCGTACCTTTTTGGTATAGGAGACTTTTTGAGGCTAGGGCGACCGAGGCCGGCCCCGCTGATGTTCCCCCTCCTCCAGTAGTTAATGTTCCTCCTACCCCTCAGCATCCACAAGAGGATTTCGCGGAGATTTGTAAGAACTTTAAGGCGTTGGGTTGCAAGAATTTCATTGGAACTGAGACATATGTAGAGGCCAGAAATTGGTTGAAAGAAACCGAAGATCTTTTTACCTTCTTTAATATAGATGACCGTAGGAAGGTTTTATTAGCAGTGTGGTTGCTAAAGGAAGAAGCTGCACGTTGGTGGGTGGTCACCACCGTTACTAGGCCAATTGATACTTGGGATGACTTTCGGGGAAAGTTTGGACTAAGGTTCCTATCACTGAAGCAAGGGGACATGACTATTAGGGAATACATAGATCAGTTTAATCAACTGGCTCAGGTCGGTTTAGACTTGGTTAACACAGCTCAGAAGAAGGCCCTATACTTTGCTCTAGGATTAAACGAGCCATTACATGGTTTGGCCATGACTCATATACCCTTGGGGGCAACTTTTGAGAGTTTGGTGAATATGGCCCTACTTAATGAAGAGAGTAGGAGTGACAAGGAGGAGATCAAGATGAATGATACTCAAGCCAAGAAGACTAATTCCCAGTGGAAAGGAAATCAGGGTAATCCAAGCGGTCAGAGCAGTCAAGGCAATAAGAACAAGAACAAGGGCAAGAACAACAAGAGGAAGTGCCATTATTGCGGTTCAGTTGGGCATCTTAGTAAGGATTGTCGGAAGAGAAAAAGGAATAATGGTGAATGCTTTTTCTGCGGTGAGACTGGACATTTCAGTAAGGATTGCCCGAAGAAGCAAGGGCAAGGCCAGGGTCAGACTCAGCGTGCTGGACCTTCGAGAGGGCAAGTTCATGCTCTCAATGCTGCTCCAGTTCCCGATCGAGGTAGTATTTCTGTTGAAAGCCTTGTATACATTTCTGATTTTCCTGTTCGTACCTTGTTTGATTTTGGTGCATCGCATAGCTTATTTCATCTGATCTAGTTGAAAGTTTGCACCTGAGTACTAGTCTAGTTTATGATCCCGTGTGTGTTTCAAATCCAATTGGGGTTTTTGCCCACTTGCCTATTATCTACGTGGATTTGGAAAACTCTATCTCTAGTGTAGAGTTCTCGTGTGATGCTGGTATTTTCGGTTTCATGGGGTATGAGTTGATTTTGACAATGGATTGGTTATCCAGTTTTGGAGCCATTCTTGATTTTTGAGCATAGGGTTGTGAGGCTCATGACTCGCCTCGGTAATACCCTAGGAATTTCTAGTAACCCTACGAGTCTCGTCATGTTGTGTTATCTTAAATCCCTCGACTCGTCTATCGATAGTTTGCAATCGGTGAGGGTGGTCCGAGAATATCCTGATATCTTGGGTGAAGTGAAGGGGTCACCCCTAAACGAGAGATAGATTTCCGCATTTATCTGGTCGATAATGCCAAGCCAGTTATGTGGCCGGTAAGGCACAGGGTTCCGTGAGACGGGAGCTAAGTAAGCAAGTGAAGGAGTTGCTTGAGAAGAACTCCATTCGATGAAGCATTTCCGAGGAAGGTGCTCTAGTAGTATTCGCTACTAATGTGGACCGTTCGCTTCGCCCGTGTGTTGATTATCGTGAGTTGAACAAGAAGAATAGACAACCATTACCAAGGATCGATGGTCCGATTGATCAGCTTGTAGGAACATCTGTTCTCTCTTGATCTTGCTACTGGATTCCATCAGCTCAGAGTAGCTGAGGATAGTATAGACAAAGCTGCGTTCAGAACTCCAGATAGGTTCTTAGAATGGCTGGTCATGCCATTCGGTTTGACCAATGCACCCGCATATTTGGTGGACTTGATGAGTAGGGTGTTCAGGTAGTTCTTGAACAAGTTTGTCGTGGTCTTCGTAGATGATATTCTGATCTTCTCTAAGGATGAGGAAGAGCACGCAAGGCATCTCGTGGAGGTGATGGATACGCTTAGAGCACATCAGTTGAAGGCTAAGTTCTCCAAAGGTCATTTTGGAGAAAAGAAGTTAGATTTCTTGGGCACATAGTTTCTAAGCAAGTCTTAGTGGTGGATCCCGCTAAAATGGTCGCGGTTCAAGACCGGAAAGCTCCGACGAGGACAATTGAAGTAAGAAGTTCTCTCAGTTAATTAGTTAGTTAGCGTCCCTTGAGCTTAGACCTACCCTTCTGGATCAAGTAGGGACTTCACAGAAAGAAGACCCGCAGTTAGTCGAGATCATGGACAAGTTGATTCGAGGCGAGATGTTAAGACACCTTGCTATAGATGACAAGGGATAGCTAGGACGCAATGAGAGAAAGAAGGCTCTTGAAGATGCACATCACACAGGGAAGTGGCCGAGTTTGTCCCAAGGTGCATGTTGGGCCAACAGGTTAAAGGCCAAGTCATAAAAAGACCGGTGGGCTATTACATCCATTGGAGGTCCCCGCAATAGAAGTAGTAAAGCGTCACGAAGGATTTCGTGGATGGACTGCCTAGATCAAGGAAAGGGAATACGAGCATGTGGGTCATAGTAGGTAGACTCACGAAGAGTGCTCATTTCACTCCGGTAAAGAGCGAAAGGATTGCATCATAGCTAGCGACAGTTTACTTTCAAGAAATAAAGCGGTTGCACGAGGTTCCATAAGGTATAGTTAGTAACCACGACTCAATCTTCACCGGTCAAGTTTTGAGATAGTCTACGGGAAGTCATGGGCAAGCAACTGAATCTAAGTACAGCCTACCATTCGCAGGCGGATGACCCATTTCGTTCAAGCATGAGTTATAGAAAATCATGTTGGTAGGAGCAATTGGCAACATGGATTGGTATTTCCAAGAAAAGTTCTGCTGCGTGGAATACTTTATAGTAAGTAGACGAGATCCAGGATTCACTAGTGAATTTTGGAAAGCTTGCACGAATCCATGAGGTCATGGTTATGTTTAATCCAAGAATGATAGGAGAGTAAGAAAAAGACGGTCAAAGCACAGTGGAGTTAAGCTCAAGGAAATGTGACTTAGAAGACTGAAGGCTAGCTTCATATCTCTTTTTAAGAGCATATCTTTGATCCTTGTTTTCCTGTGGAACTTACTCGCATATTATCTTTTTATGTATATCCTCTCGGTCCTATTTCTGTTGGGAGGTTTGGCTTGTTGGCTAGTAATACATTCAGGGTTTGAAGGGGTCCGTTAGGTTGACTAAACCTTTTGGGCTTTTATGGAATATGGGTTGGGTTAGGAAGTGATTTCTTGTAATCCAAAAGGAGTATATCTTGCTTATCCTCCCGATCTCTTTAGCATATCATTTGCTATCCATTTTTGTCTTGTTTATCTAGTTTATCGTGTTAATCTTGTCATGAGAAGCTTAGGTAGAAACCCTTTGGTTGAAACATGTGTTTGAAACATGTTATGCTTGATGGTTGCAAGTGGTTGCAAGTGTTTGCAAGTGGTTACTCGTGGATGCATTATACACGATTAGGCACTAGATCGGCTCACACACTCCTCATATTGCATATGCATGAGTGTTTATGCTTATTCATGGATGAAAATTGTGTGTTATCACATGGATGTTGCATATGGGTGTATGTTATATGCACACATATAGATGATATACATTATGTTAGGAATTGCATACATATGGATTCATTTCACTAACATAATTTGCATTGATGATATTCGCATTAGATAAGTACATATACACACACCTTTGCATATGTTCATCCAGCATTTAGAATCTTGTAAGGACAATGATTGCTCGTGGATGATGTTTTGAGTAGATGGATGTTGGATGGTAGGATACGTTCTTCCTAACTTGAAGATTTCGGGGACGAAATCCTTTAAGGAGGGGAGAATGTAACAACCCGTATTTTCAATAACCTGTTATAACGTAAATCGAGGCAGAATTTAATTCTAAAATCTGAATCAAGGGAAACGGGCTATGCCATTGCGTTCATCTCGGAAAAATACGTGAAATAGAGTCCGAGTTTTCGAAAATCGGAGTCCGTATGACCCGATTAAGGCCCAACGAAGTTATCAGAAAATTCCAAGGTAAAAACAGATTTCAAATTCAAATCTGAATTTGAAAATTAGGTCATCCAGGGCCAGGCGGGAGAATTCCCGCCAGAACACCCCAAGTCGACAGCCATGTCGACTTGGGAGTCGACTTGGTCTGACCAGGTCGACAGCCCTGTCGACTTGGCTGTCGACTTGGCTCAGACGGCAAGTCTTGCCTGGTGCACCATTTTGAGAATGTGTTGAGTTAGGGGGCCAGATTCGGTTTAGAGGGCTGAGATTGGAACTAGGGTTTAATCCTATGGTCTAAATCACTAGCCTAATCTATAAATAAGACCCTAACCTACCCTAAATCATTCATTATTCATTCTAGCAACTAAACTATGTCAAAATCAAACCTCTCATGGCCTCCACTCTCTTCATATAATTCCTAAATCAATTTCTAATAGATTTCCATGCATACAAGTGTATTTAGGCTTGTATGATCCTCTTTAGCTTGCATTAAAGTCTTGTTTCTCTATTGGCATCATAAAGGTGGAGTCTTGATCAAGTTTGCTTGCATTTTGGGTTTTTAATTAGTTGCATAAGGGGTTTCTTACATTTGCTATACTCATTTGAGTCCGCATAAGCATTGTAAGCCCTATTCCTTTCATACTTGAACTTTAAAGTTAAATGTATGATATGCAAGTTGCCATAAGTTATGCAAGTTTGTTTATGCAAGTATGATATGCAAGTTGACATAAGTTATGCAAGTTTGTTTATGCAAGTATGATATGCAAGTTGCCATAAGTTATGCAAGTTTGTTTATGCAAGTATGATATGCAAGTTGCCATAAGTTATGCAAGTTTCTTTATGCAAGTATGATATGCAAGTTGCCATAAGTTATGCAAGTTTGTTTATGCAAGTATGATATGCAAGTTGCCATAAGTTATGCAAGTTTGTTTATGCAAGTATGATATGCAAGTTGCCATAAGTTATGCAAGTTTCTTTATGCAAGTATGATATGCAAGTTGCCATAAGTTATGCAAGTTTGTTTATGCAAGTATGATATGCAAGTTGCCATAAGTTATGCAAGTTTGTTTATGCAAGTATGATATGCAAGTTGCCATAAGTTATGCAAGTTTGTTTATGCAAGTATGATATGCAAGTTGCCATAAGTTATGCAAGTTTCTTTATGCAAGTATGATATGCAAGTTGCCATAAGTTATGCAAGTTTGTTCATGCAAGTATGATATGCAAGTCGCCATAAGTTATGCAAGTTTGTTCATGCAAGTATGATATGCAAGTTGCCATAAGTTATGCAAGTTTGTTTATGCAAGTATGATATGCAAGTTGTCATATGTTATGCAAGTTTGTCTATGCAAGTTTGATATTCAAGTTGCCATAAGTTATACAAGTTTGTTTATGCGAGTATGATATGCAAGTTGTCACATGTTATGCAAGTTTGTTTATGCAAGTTTGATATGCAAGTCGTCATACGTTATGCAAGTTTGTTTATGCAAGTTTGGTATACAAGTTGTCATATGATATGCAAGTATGTTATGCAAGTTTGGGATGGTCATGTGGTTCATGTTATCATGTTATGTATGCTTTTTGGGCCTAAAAATGTAATATGCAAGTGTATGAACACATGAACCTTTCATATGCCACCATGTTGAACTTGTGGCTTCAACACTTTTATGTCATGATTATGCCAAGTTCCCTCTTTCTATCCTTTATGCGCTATTGCGATATGTAAGCGATGGGATTGCGTTTGGGGTTGGGTAAACTTAAAAGACATAAAAACATAAGCTTGGGAATTTACCTATTAAGTTAGGTCTACCCATTGGGAATTTACCTATTAAGTTAGGTCTACCCAATTGCTTGAAAAACTTGTAATGTGTTTTGGAAACATGGTGGACATGACACTTAGAAAAGATAAGTGTGACCAACTCGAGGTGGGGTTGAGTTTGTAGCGTAAACCTACCCGGAACCGACCGGCTTAACTAGTTGCTACAAACAATAGGACCCAATGTGAGAAGTTGGTCATGTTGTACCTTGAACCCGAGGTTAGACCAAGTTGTGGTGTAAAGCTACCCGGACCCGCCCGGCTTAACTAGTAACCACAACAAAGTCTAATGTGAGAGGTTAAGGCGCATTAATTAATTAATGCCTCGTGATTAGGGTTAAGTCATGGACTGCTTGAATACTTAACCAATGAAATTGGATGGGTTGGTAGGGTTAAGTCATGAACCTTGGGTACACTTAACCAACTTGGTACTTGAATGAGTTGGGTTAACCACGTTAACCCATTAAGGAAACCCTAGTTGCGTGGTCCTTTGCACCAGTAACCCTCTTAGTTGTATCATGACACCCTAGGGACTAGGCTAGGGAGGGGCACGATTACTGGGATGCCATGTAAGCGACCAAACGACGGCTGAGTAGGTGCGCCGGTGTGGGTTCAGGCGGGCCATGATCGTGCACATGGTCCGGAGTTGAAAAAGCAGGCACGGGCACCAGTAGGTTTAAACTGTGCGTGCTTGGTTTGTGTCGGTGGTTGACACCCTAGGACTTGATACACCCTAGGGTGGACCTAGCACAGTTTAGCTACACTTCGTAGTTGGGCCGTATGACACAGACACTGGACGAGATAGGCTTATAGGGAGTCGATCGACTAGACCGTGCTAGTTGGACCTTGGTTTGGGTCATTCATGATGTTGGGCCAAACTTGGGCCTGGGGATCACTTCTTGTTTACACTTTGGACCTCGTATTGGGGTCACTTCATGTTATTGGGCCAAAGCTTGGGCCAAGAGGTCAATACTTGTTTATTCAAGTCATGTTAGTTTATTAGTACACCTGTGGTGCAAAACCTTAATCCTGATTATGCGATGACACCTTTACCTACCTTGATAGTTAATCATCATGCTAGTATGTTGTTATCCTTATGTTCATCCCTTGCTGCCCATACCAGTTAGCTTTATCAGTTTACATTGATTGTAGTAGGGCTTACTCAGTCTTTTTGACTGACCTGTTTTCTTTCGCCTCTTTTCTTCCGTTCCCCCCCCCAGGTTCTCAGGGAGGGAATACAGGAGCCTAGCTTGGATTTTGGATTACTTGCTTGTGGGATTTCAGATCATGTACACTTTCTACATGAAGCTAGCTATGGTTCTCACGTATTTTGGGGATAGCACTTATGTATTTCTGTTTTCAGATGATGTTGTTTTATCTAGACTTGTTTATTTGGAAAATTGATATTATGTTGTACCAGACTTGTTTTGAAATGGTTTAAATCTTCCGCTGTTTTATCTATGTTATTTACTCTGTTTACATATATACATATGTTCTTGTTCTGCCTTGATATATCATTTTGCATGTTTACCTAATTCAAACGCCCCTCCAAAGTCAGTGCACTTGCAAGAGTGGTACTGGCGGAGGTGGGGTGTTACACCCGTCTTGTTTTGTTGCTTTACTGAATTTATTGTCTTCTTCTTAGTTAGGCTATTCTTTAGCTTATTTGGCTTAGTCCAGTTTCTTATGTTTATATTATTTATTTGTCTTTTCAAATAAGCTTTTCTGTTTTCTAGTCAAACAATATCCTACACAGCTACAACTATGGGCCAAGGTTATTAAGACTTTATTACCTCTGACAATCGCGAGTCCACCTAACAGGGTCTATATAATTGCATGCCCTTCATCACCTAGTAGTCACTACTAGTCCATGCTGTGTATTACTTGCCTATACTTTTCTTTTTCTCAAGCAACAATTCTAGGTCTCAATGCTTATGCATTCTATGGGAAATTTGTTTGCCCAATTTTTTTTTTTAACAATAATCAAAATTTAATAGAATAGAGATTTCAAAAACTCCTTTTACAAAATACAACATTTTCCTTTCAAGATTTTCATATATGAGAACTAGTGAGCTATGTATATATGCTCCTTTTCATGAGAGAATTCTTTCAAAACAAGAAATCGTTGTTTTACATAATATACCCCACTTTATTTTAAAACCCAATATGCACTTTTCGAACATCAAGATACTTTTAAGATTAAAACTCATAAAATACCACAAACTCTTTTACAAATTCAAGTACTTAAAAGTTTATTATTGGGTCAGACTCAAAGCGGGTTTTCCACTCAACTAGGCTTTCCTAGGTACTTTCACAAATTCAATTTTCTCGACTATATATATTCCTAATCCATTTTCACACTTTAACCTTTTTTTTCTAATTTCTAAGGTTTTACTTCTACACCCAATACTCTAAAATGCGAATATTTCAGTTTCCATTCTATGGGATACTTTTTAGATCCAAGTCATATTGTACACTTTCCCAACCACCTAATTGTTTCCAAAATTCCTATGTCCATGCCTTTAGTGTACAAACCAATATCCCAACTCTTTACATGTCTAGTGGGCTACTATATGGATTTAGGTTTATATATATAATATATATATATTAGAAAATACAAATACGTTCACTCATTATCGCCCTAAGACCACTAAACCTCGCTCTGATACCAGATGTAACAACCCGGATTTCGACAGACCGAATTTTTCAAAATTCAATCCATCGAACCCCGAGTTGGGTGCTCTGGTATCCAGTAGAAAAGACAGAGAGAAAGAAACATGTCAGAGTTTGAAAAGTAGCTCACAGCGGAAGGAATAAAATATAATTTATTCAAAATAGCATTACCTTAATAATAATACTGCCAAGCCAGTAGTCAAGCAATACTATCTCTATCATGAACCTAACCTGCGCATGTTGTGAGGAGGGGGTCAGAAAATAAGTTCTAGGTGACTGGACTACAATCTCTTGTGTAACCCTACATATACCGTTCAGTTATAATTTCTTGTTTATTAGGTTATTCACAATATTAGCACCCAAGGCAAAACCCATGTCATTCTTGTCCAATTACAGGTAGACTTAACCTAATACATCATATATGTAATTTTTCCCCAACTCATATAATCCTTTCCATGTATACGTACAATCCCTTGCCGTATATCGTGCAGGCTTTATCACGTAATTCTATACTACTTCAACGTAGTGCCACCATTCTTGAAATCGTTTGGACTGCCACCCTTGATCTGGCTAGGTTTCCTTATCATGAACTATCGAGTGTTCAACTAGGATTTATGCCACCTAGGACCACTAGGGATTATGCTACCTATTGAACGTTTTCTAGATTCGATTAGGGTTTATGCCACCTAGGACTACTAGGGATTATGCTACCCGTCGAACTGTGCCCTTTCACACGTATGTATCGCGAATCATTTCCGATGTCTAGGTGCACATGTACACTATATGTGCGGCCCGAGTCCCGTGACAGGGCTAAATCAAGAAATACGGAACTCGGTCAGGAGCTTTAAGTTATCTGCCGATGCAGATGCTAAGGTCTATTTTTCTACCAGTGAATTTGGTCCCATGTGACCCCTCCCTCAAGTAATGAATGGCAATCCAAGAAAATCAAGCATGAGAACTGTACTCCCGCCACCTATGCCCCACTTTCCTATTGGCTAGCCTCACCCACAACTAGATAGAAAGTATATGGTCTATTGGGTGTTCTCAGCCTTTCCGTATACGTACTACGATTGACTGAAGATGGTAGGTAGACGACGAGTGCTATCACAGGGCTAAACAAGATATCGCCGCCTCACGCTGGTCCATCCTAGTCTTTAGGTTGCCTTATATTGCAACCAAGGCATACTCTTGGTTCTCCTGCCGCAGACCTTAACCTCTGTGAGCCCAGGCGGATCATCTGCAACCTCACATAGGGATACCAAGAGAACCCTCATGTTCCCCGAAGCTACGTGCTTCGTAACCAATCCACTGGAGCCTTTTTCGAAATTTGATAAATGTTCTCTCCTCCTTGTGTGTTTGTTAAGCGATGATCAACCGTATCGTGTTATTCATCTATTTATGGACTGGCTCAGTTTCCTTGACTAAGAATCATTACTTAGTTTTTCTTAACTAAGGTTTACCACTTAGTTTCCTTTCCCGTTAATCTTGTTAACTAAGGTTTACCACTTAGTCCCCTTAACTAAGGATTACAACTTAGTTCCGGTTCTCGACCGTTTTCTTAACTAAGGTTTACTGATTAGTTCCTATTAACTAAGGCTTGTTACTTAGTTATCATTCTCGTTGTTTTACTTAGTCAATTCTCATTACCTTAGACATCAGACCACATATTCTCGTTTTATAATTCAACTTGTTGACTAAGGTTTTCCCATGAATTAAAGCATAACTTAAGTTCTCTTTTATTCGGTGATAGCGCATGGGTGTTTTTCCACAGTTCTTGCTTAGCATACCCCATATTATAGGTTATCCCACCCTTTAGGTCTTACATTACATCTTAAGTCATAGTCTTTCTCTGTCCCTAGGACAGGTTTACCCCCTAATTAACCCTTCGACTATTTCAACTTCGATTTATAATAGGTAGTTAACATTCCCTATTTCCTTTTTTGGTTAAGTTTTGTTCATATGTTCGTGTCGACTTAACCCCATCTCCTTATAACATTCATTCACAAATTTGGTTAAGTGTTGTCTTTGAATTCAAGACTTAACCCTACGAATCATGTGCCATTAATTAATTATTAATGCACCACAACCTCTCACATTAGACCTGTTGTTGTGGTCACTGGTTATGCTGGGCGGTTCCGGGCAGAGTTACACCACAACTCAGTCTAACCTCGGGTTTCAAGCGCGATATGACTAACTTCTCACATAAGGACCTATTGTTCGCTACCACTGGTTAGGCCGGGCGGTTCCGGGCAGGATTACATCGCAAACTCATCCTAACCTTGAGTTAGCCACGTTTCATGTTTGGTTCATGTCTATTCTAATTGGCATATGTCAAGTTCATAATCATGTCAAAAATATATATTAAGTTCATGTTATGCCAACTACCCAACTTACAAGCATGTTCTTATAAACGTCAACTACCAATTCATGCCATTTTCGTGTTAGTTTTAGATGTCAAGTTCATAAGCATATTCTAAATGTCATATTTCAAGTATCATAATCTTGTCCCTATTTACATTACACAAATTACTCAACCATATTCATGTTCAATGCATTTCAATAGTGCCAAAATTCGAGTATCAAGTTCAATCTAGATGTCAAGTGTCAATTTCCCAAATCCAAGCTTTACCTAAAACCCCCCAATTTTATATTCATGCTTGTAATCCCATTAACAGGTTACGTCTATCATTAAATTCATAATTCATATTCATGTCAATTTCATGTTCAAGTTCTAGATGTAAACTTCATGTCAAATTCCAGATGTCAATTCATATCAAGTTTGTGTTCTTATCCAAATTCAATTTATAATACAGGTTTTATTCTAGAGACATGTGCCCATTAACAAATCCATAAGTCAATTTCATGCTTAAATCAATGATGTCAATTCTACGCCAGACCCCAAATCATGTTCATGCGTATAATTCTAAATTTGGTTTATGCATTCAGGTTTTGTCAATGTTATATTACGCCCAACCCTCTTTGTAATTTATAATCGAACCCTCCAGTTCATGTCATAGCCCAAAACCGAGCTTTTCCCTTTTTCGCTTGCAATAATCATTCAATCGTATTTATTTTATGATAGATCTAGGCTCGAGATAGCCTAGCTATTAAAAATCAAAAAGGGAAAGAATAAAAGGAGGACATAATCATAGGCATAATAATTAAAATCGGGGACATGATAATTTTAAACATTATGGATTCAATAATTTCATTTCATGTTTACATAGGGAATGTTGTAACGATAAATAATAATTTTACACAAAAAGTGCATTATAACTCCACTCACAGTGTTTGTCATCTTCAAAATGTAGATCCTCGATTGCTCCTTTGATTTATGAATTGGTTTAATCCTTGAACTGATTTTCCCATTTCCCTTTTTGTTGCTTTTGATTCATCTTTGATTGATTTCACGTCCAATTCAATTTATCTTTGATTTCATATGCGGTGTAGCTTGCAGATCTGAATTCCTTCTCTTTGCGCAGTGATTTAGATCTAAGCCTCTTTTCTTTTTATTCATGGCTGTAGTAATTCTAGATCTCATTCTTTTTAATTTTAAGAATAGATGTTGTAGAGAAAAGAGAGAAGTATAGATCTAAGATTTATTTAGATCAATAGCTTGAGGAGGAAGAAGAAATCAAGTTAGAAGAGAGCCATGGCCTTGCCATGAATTGTTGTGGAATTTACAATGAGCCTAGGATGTTTATATAGGTGTTAGACCAACGTACCAGGCCCAAAAACTAATCCAGGTGCTCAATAATGAACTTGGACAGCTTCTGGGGCGAATTTCCCGCTTCTGGACCAAAATTCCCGCTCCAGGTCACTACAGGTCAACCTCCCCAAGGGAGGGGTCGACACTATTGTAGACCTTCCCCCTGGGAGGTCGACCCTATGGTCGACCTGGGGGTCGACCTGGTCATTTTATTTTTTTTCTGTTCTGGGCTGAGCTGTTTTCTGATTTTTCACTGAAAATTCGGGAGGTCATAACTCCTTCATACGGACTCCGATTTTCGAAAACTCGGACTCTATTTCATGTAAAATTTTGAGAGGAACACAATGGTGATGTCCATTTTACTTAGTTCCTGATATTTAAATTAAATATCCTTATTTTACTATCTTCTCCGTTACACACACTATTATCGAATTAATTTTTCTTCTCTTCCATGTATTAATTAATTCTCATTATACATCACTATTATTTAGCTATATAAGCATATTTTCATAAATTTTATTTCAGTTTTAATTATATTAAAAATGCGGGGTGTTACAAATTAGATCACATAAGATAGATCTTAAATGTTAACATAAGGTGACAATTTAGATCACATAGAATAAATCTAACGTGGTAACATAAGGTGACAATTTAGATCACATAAAATAGATCTACACACATCCACATCATAGCATATCATAAAAGTTACAAACCAAGGTCCATAATAATAACATAGTAGAACAATCACAATTGAATTGGATCTAGGGAAATACATCTATCGTGATGTAGATTAAGATCTAACAATAACATATATTCAAGGTTTACAATGTATCCAAATCACAGTCTTTCATAATTTACTTTTATTTATCTAAACCAAAAAGCAACTAGAACTCACTGTGATTGGTTTGCCAAGACGATAGAAAATGGTGTTGAGCCTATGCTTGAATCTCAGAATTTAATTTTCTCTAATTAGTAGTAGAAGATAAGAGACCCTAGTTCAGTTCAGAATCCAGCAGAGTCCGGCCAACATAGTTTCTTTGTGAAGAAAACAAAGGATATGAGATATATTGATAGCTGCTGGGTTACAGAATTCTGATTCCACCTCAGCCCTAGTGGAATTGGGTCACATCACGGGTCGTCACTCACTCGAAAAAGGCCGAAATACCCAGAAACTTTTCTAGGTGCACTTTACAGGTGCGCCAGTGCAAAATTTCCTTGGCGCACATGGTAAGTGCGCCAGTTATACCAGGATTCAATTTTCAATTTTCTATCATCCGTTACTTCTTCATATGTTATTCGTTTTACGCAAGCTATTCCTGACCAGAATTTCAAGATGGACGTAATAACGTAATCGGTTTCCCTTATTAAATTAATTATTCTTTAGTTTATCCACTTTAATGTCGTTAAAAATTTGGGGTGCTACATTCTCCCCTACTTAAAGGATTTCGTCCCCGAAATCTCCAAGTTGAGAAGAATGCATATCCCACCATCCATCGTCCATCAATCATTGGAATCCATTGTCCTTAATGATTTCTAATGCTTATATGAACATATGAAAAAGTGTGTGTATATGTCCCAGCACTAATGCGAAAATCAGGCGGTCCACTGATTCAATTGACTTCCTTAATGCAATGTATGTTAGTGCCATGAATCCTATATGTATGCAAACAAGCCTATTATAACGTATAAGCTCTACATGTGTGCGTACTCATTCATCTAAATGCAATGTCCATATGCTAGTTCATCCATTTCCGTCCATAAAAGAAAATAAAATGCATACGCATCCATATGCAGTATGAGAGTGATTGAGCCGATCTTAGTGCCTAATGTGTGTGCATATGCATCCACAGGCAACCAATAGCAAACACTTGCATCCACTTGCATCCATCAATCATAACATGTCTCAAACACATGTTTACATCCATAGGATTCATATCTAAAGGTCGAAAAATACTATAGATAAGATATACTCAAGTGATAGAAACAAGTACTGATAAAGCTTTCAGAAAAAGTAGTTAAGAATATACCCTCGAAGAGAAAAGGGTATGAAGCACGAATCTTGTCTTCGGTCTCCCAAGTCACATCCTCTGGGTTATCTCCCCATTGAACCTTTAGAAACTTGATCTCTTTATTGCGCAGCTTCTTAACTTCTGATCCCAGAATACGGGAAGGAACTCGCCTGACTATCGCCTCTCATTCCACTTTTACCTCTTCCAAAACAGTCGGCTCAACAACTTCTGCGGTGTCAAGAAGGCACTTCCGCAGATAGGAAATGTGGAAAACATCATGAACGCCAAATATATTTTCTAAGAGCTTCACTCTATAGGCCATTTGGCTAAACCTCTCGGTTATGGGAAATGGTCCCACAAACCTAGGCGCCAACTTCCCTGCCGATCCAAAGCGAACCACATTCTTCAGAGGTGACACTTTGATAAAAACCAAGTCTCCTACTTTAAATTCGAGGTCGGTCCTTCTCTTGTTTGCATAGGATTTTGGCCTATCTTGAGCTGTCTTCATCCGCCGTCAAATAAGGTCAATCTTTTCGTATGTTTCTCTAACTATATCTGGTCCAAGTAATAATCTTTCTGTTGATTCCCACCAACCAGGGTTGTTTGTACAATGCTTAAAAGGGTGCCATGCCGATGCTGGCCTGATAACTGTTGTTATAGGCAAACTCCACTAAAGGAAGATGTTATTCCCAAGTCCCTCCTAAGTCTAGGATACATAGCCTTAAAAGATCTTCTAGAATTCTATCCACCCTCTCCGTTTGCCCATCGGTCTGAGAATGATAAGCTATGCTCAAACACAACTGTGTACCTAATGCTTCTTGCAAGCTCCTCCAAAATTTGCTGGTAAAGATGGGGTCACGATCGCTTATGATGCTGGAAGGAACTCCATGAAGACAAACTATCTCTCGGACATAAATTGCTGCTAACCATGATGCCGTCCTCTTACTCTTAACTGGAATAAATTGAGCGTTCTTAGTGAGTTTATCTACCACAACCCAGATACTGGTGTTACCTTTCTTCGATCTAGGAAAACCATCTATGAAATCCATAGAGACGCTCTCTCATTTGTACTAAGGAACCTCCAAAGGATGAAGTAAACCACCTAGCTTCTTTTGCTCATCTTTGACTTGCTGGCAAACTAAACATTGGGAAACAAATTCGGCCACATCTTTCTTTATCCCAGCCCAAAAGAAAATCCATTTCATGTCCCTGTACATCTTATCACCACCTAGATGAATGGCCATCTTAGAATAGTGGGCTTCTTCTAGGACTGCCTTTATCAAGCTTCCAGTTTGAGGAACATAAAGCCTTCCATCTCGTTGCAACCACCCCTTTTCATCTATGGCATATCTGCTGAGGTGACCAGAACTCTCCCCTCTTCTGAGATTATCCATGATGTCTAGAATCTGTGGGTCACCTTGTTGCTTAGCTGCTATCTGGTCCATGAGAGTTGGTCATACCTCCAAAGATGCAAACAAATCAGGCAAAACCTCAATGGAGGGTCTAAAATCAAAAGCTGATATGAACTCCAAGTTCTTTCTTTCCACAAACAGAGGACTCAGGGCCACCCTCTGCCTACTTAGTGCGTCTGCCACCACATTACCCTTGCCAAGGGTATAAGAAATCTCAAAATTATAAGAAGATAGAAACTCCATCCACCGTTGTTGCCTTAAATTGAGATCCTTTTGTGAGAACAGAAACTTGAGAGATTTATGATCGGTGTATAACTCGAACTTCTCTCCAAGTAAATAATGACGCCACGTCTTTAACGCAAACACTATGGCAGCTAGCTCCAGATCATGGGTGGGGTAGCTCTTTTCTTGAACTCTTGATTGTCTACCCCCATAACACACTACTATCCCTTCTTGTATTAGAACTGCATCAAGCCCTGTACCGCATGCATTAGTGTAAACGGTAAACACTTTATTCCCGTCAGGTAAGGTCAAGACTGGAGCTGTTTTCAGAGCCCGCTTTAGTCATTGGAAAGCAATGTCACAATCTGTATCCCATGAGAATGCAAAGTTCTTCTTCGTCAGCCTGGTGCGTGGGGCTGATATCTTTGCGAAGTCCTTAATGAACTTCCTATAGTAACCTGCTAGCCCAAGAAAGCTCCTCACCTCAGTTGCATTTTTAGGAACCTGCCAATCTTGCACTGCAACCACCTTCGCGGGATCTACAGCCATCCCTTCTTTGGAGACCACATGCCCTAAGAATCTCACCTCTTTTCTCTAAAAATGGCATTTGGAGAACTTTGCCTTAAGCTAATGGTCACAGAGAGTTTTTAAAACTTCTCTCAAATGTTGGGCGTGCTCTTCTTCGCTTTTGGAGTAGACCAAAATTTCATCGACAAAGACTACCGCAAAATTATTTAGGAACTCCCGAAACTCCATACTCATCAGATTGACAAAATAGGCGGGTGCATTCGTTAGCCCAAAAGGCATAACTAGCCATTCAAAAAAACCGTCCGGAGTCCTAAAGGTAGTCTTATCTATGTTGTCCTTAGCTACCCTCAACTAATGGAACCCTGTGGCCAAGTCTAACTGGGAAAATACCGAGGCACTAACAAGCTGATCAAATAAATCATCAATTCTTGGAAGCAGGTGCCTATTCTTCTCAGTGAGCTTATTCAGCTCCCTATAGTCAATACACAAACGAAGCGAACCATATGCCTTAGTTGTGAATACCACTAGAGCACCCCATTCAGATATGCTTTGTATGATAAACCCTTTCTCAAGTAGCTCCCATACTTGCTTACTCAGCTCCCTCCTTTCCTTTGGAGTCATATGGCGCATTGGTAATGCAACTGGCTTTGCATTGTCTACCAGATATATGTGAAAGTCGATCTCGCGTCTTGGAGGTAAACCCCGAACCTCATCAAAAACATCGAAAAATCCCGGACTACTAGAACAGATTGCATATCGTCGATAGATGCATCAAGAGACTATAGGAAACTAAGCATTACCGACCCTTGTGGGTCACATGAAATCTTGAGGGTCCTCCTATGACAAACCAGAAGCCTAACACCCCTCTTCTCACAATCTAGAATGGAAACATACGTGGTAAGCTAATCCACTCTTAGAATCAACCCATAGCCCATAAACACGAGCACATACGCGTCGCATTCACTACAAGAAAATAGTGTGTATATATATATATCCTTGTGTCATAGCATTATATAAAAGTGCTATAATAAAATAATTAAAAAAATAAAATAACATGGATTTTGTGCTATATAAACGAAGTAAAGTAATAACTATTATATCTAGCTATCTATGCTCACATTTCGCTATATCAACCCAATCTGTTGAAAAGGCGGGACTAAAAAAAAGTGAAGCGGGAGAAAATAAACATATAAGCCACCAAAACAATAATTCCCTCTTTTTCCATTTCGACCTAATCTCTCCCCAAATCGCTGAAATACCACTAACTTCATAAATTCCAAAAACTAGCCCATCTCCGATCCACACCAGCAGCCTGTAAATCGACCTACTATGATTCGCTCCACCGTTAGTCGATTACATCTCTAATTCTCTCCAGAGTCGTCCAAAATGGGGAATTCTTTCTAAAAGGTATGTATATTTTTTATTCTAACCTTTAATTCTTAAAGTCATTGATTAATGTTAAGTTTTCTTTCGCATGCTTGAAGAATTGGTATTTTTCACGAAGGTAAGCAGTTTTTATGGGATTTGTTTATAGGAAATTACATGTTTGTGCATTTTATTTCTACTTTTAAAGGACCAGCGTAAGTCAATCTTGATTATTGAGTCAGTAAAGATCCAATTTCAATCCTGACTATTGAGTTTCATGCAATCTTGTTCAATTTTTGATAGGCTTCTTCTTCGGTTTCTGCTATTGAATTTTAAGATTTTATTGATGAAGATTAAGAATAATGGTCGCTCACTGCTTTTCAATTGAAAGAAGTTATTATTCTGGATCCAAATCTCAAACGCTAAATTGGGACGAAGATGATAGAAATCAAGGTATACAACTTCCCTTTCTGCTTGAGAGTAAACTATAAACTTTGTTAGTAGTTGAAGCTTTGGACCAGAACAGATCTCTAAATTTTCTGAAAACCCATGTTCCAAGCAAAGGGCTTTGAAAGAAAAACTCAACCAGTGATGATGATTCTTATTTCGGTTGTTGTAACTTCCAATTAATATCATATCTACCAGCGACCTGTTGAAATTTACCTTTCTCAAACTACTATGGGCTAAATCTGACATTATACACTTAGATAAGACCAAATTCTTTCGAAATATTACTTCATCTGTTGCACTCAACTTGTAAGTACTTAGTTTTCGTAATTAATATCTTGCACTTTTCGAGAATGGATTCCTAACGAATATTAGTTGATAGCTGTTTGTTTTGAAACACCATTCTAACCTCATATGCTGAAGTGTTGAGTTTAGTGCAATATTTACTGAATCGTATGCAAGTTATTGTTTTTGAAATTGCATAAGATGTAATCCAAACTGGCTGGTAAGGTGTCCACACTTGCAACTTATGTTTGTACTTTGTATTTCTGTTTCATGATATTTCAGATTTAGATGTTATATAATTGTTCCTTATTGAGGCACAAAAATAGCATACAATTTTCTCCATACCCATAATTTGGATTTTCTTCATTATTTTGGATGTGTTTGCTAGCAGTATTCTTGTAGAACAAACGATATCCCAATATTTATTATTATTACAAATTCCCTTACACTAAAACTTAAACAGAATTAGGTCCTTTTTTATTTTTTTTATAACTTACGATACATGAAAGCTATATCCTAAAGGTTGTATTTTATGTTTGTATGCACCATTTTTTGTTGGATATGTGGATCCTTAGTTTACGTAATTGTTGTTCAAAGGCAGGTAGGTATACAAATTATTGTAGTAAAGTTAATCGATACAAAACCAATATATTTGGATGTTATGTGTAATGAATACAAATTTGTGTGTTACATAATAAGATTTGGTAGTTTGTAGTCAAATTATGGGAAAATCAAAATATATTGTCTGACAACTGAATCCCTATAATCAAATAGAATATGCTACATTTTGATTTGTAGTAACATGTTGGCAGTTTAGATAGTTGTACAGGAAGGAGAAAGCAGTAAAAATAATATAGAAAACACCTATCTTTCACATTTTATATAGATATGGTAACATTTCTATATTTATATGGTTGTTTTAGAATTGTATTCAAATGACAATTGCAACATTTGCAACTTGGTAGAATTGAGGGAACATAATTGAATGATCTATGTCCTGCTTCTAATATAAAATTCTCTATAGTTTCACTCTTTGCAAATTTCAATCAAGTTGGACACTACTACACGAAAAAGTCTAAAAGAATCACTCATGTTTCTTATTATAACACTATGTACACTAGATTATCTGTTGTTGTTCTTAAGGCTAGTGAGATTATGGAATCACAGAGCACAAGTATGCCTCAACATTCTTGTAAGTGTCAAAGCACAAAACATAACAATAGGCATAAGTCACATAGCTAGCTACGAAAAGGTTGTAGATTTTGCTGGTTTTTTTAATTTTCTTTCATTACATTTGTCAAATATGAAATGTATGTAATTACAAAAGCCAAGATTTTGTTTGTCTGTCTGAATCCGAATTTAAGAAATTTTCATTGTACTGTACTTATTTCGCAATGAACAATGCTTGTGGATTAGAATGCTTAGTACAAGGAGGCAAACTTCAATACAAGGAACCTTAAAACCAAACTACTCTACTGGTGCTTCATATACTTATATTTAATTTAATGGCAATTGTTCCTTTTCATAATTCTGAATATTGTTGTATTGTCGAACTGTCCCTCGAGAAGCCTCTGCAATTTCATTGTGATTTTTTTGGCTTTTACAGAGAAGTTGGCATTATTTAACAAACATTTTCTATGACGATGTGTATTCATTATCTGCCTACAGGATTCACTGAAATGGTAAAGGTGTTATACCACATTAATCGATTTCAACTTTGATACCGCACATCCTGGAGAAAGGATTAATTAAGCTTTGGCGGGTTCTATTCTCAATATGACAGAAGAAAACTTTTGTTCTCAATATGACATAATAAAGCTGGTAATTTAACATTATTGAATTTTTAATTTTCTTTTGTATGCATAGAATTCTCCTACTAAGACATTATATAACCAGTTTATTTTAATGTTCCATTGAACCGTCAAAGCATCTTTAACATAAGTTGTCATCATGTTGTGTGGAACCGAATAACTACTTTTTAATTTGCTTCCTTCCTTATATATATTGTTAGGTAAACTTTAAATATGTTAGTGGAAAATGATAAAAAGTGAAGAGTCGTGTGTCTTTTATGAGTCAAGTGTTATGTTAATTAGTGATGTGTCTTTTATGTGTTAAGAGTCATGTTAAAGTTTGTGTCTAAGTAATGTTTATTGGTAAAGGGTCAAGTCAATTAATGATGTGTCAGTTCGTTAAGTGTTATGACGGGTGTCTATTGGAGTTGTAAGGTCATGTAGACCACTATATAAATAGGGGTGGTCATTTTGTATGTGAAGTGAGAAAGTGAATAAAGAAAGAAAAGAGGGAATGAGTGAGAAAAGGTGAGAGTGAGTATTGTAAGAGAGGGAGTGAGGAAAGAGAGAGAGAGAGAGAGAGAGAGAGAGAGAGAAAGAAGAGAAAAGAAAAGAGAAAAGTGTAAGAAAAAGTGTGAGGGGATAAGTCTTCGAAGAAAAAAGAGAGAGTGTTTGTAATGAAAGTTGAATTATAAAAGTAAAACAAAAGTTTGTTGTGTATCCTACTCTTCTCATTTTATCAAATTGGTATCAGAGCGAGGTTGAAACTATGGTGTTTTTATTCTTTTCATCGTTCGTTCTCACAAAAGAAAACATCAAAAAGTGGAGTAGTAGAAATAAAGAAGAGTTAATCTCAAAAGGACTATGAGAGATTGTTGAGAGTCGCTATGAGTGGCCAAAAGACGTTAAAAACATGTCGGAGAAAGAGAGTGAGACATTCACAAGTTTGAGAAGGAAAGATCTTCAAGCTTTTATGGTGCTGAGTGAGAACGTTGATAAAGAAGCATGGTGTCATATTAATGGAGAAAAAACGGCAAAAGATTCGTGGAATTTGCTAAAAGAGATTTATGCAAAGGATTACAAAGGAGAAGATGAAGAGGAAGTTGATGAAGATGATGTAGAAGAGATCGAAAGATTAAAAGCGGAGCTGATGGGAAATAAAACTGCTAGAGACAAAGAACCTGATGTAGAAGAGAAGATTGAAAAAGTAGAGGACGAGGTTGTCAAAGAAAAAGTCAAAGAAAAGGGAAAAAAGAATGAAAGCAAAGAAGCTAAAAACGAAGTTGATGAAAAGCCAAAAGCAAGAGAGAGTGATGTTGCGGAAGTAAAGGATGAAAAAGAAAAGAAGGGTAAAATCAAAGGAGCTGAAAACGAGAAAGATGAAAATGGAGAAGCCGATGTTAAGGAGAAGAAAGAGAATAATAGAGTGAAAGACAAAGACAAGCATGAAGGAAAGAGCGAAAAAGAGGAAGCGGAAAAGAAGAAAGAAGAGAGAGATTGCAATGCTGCAAAAGTTAATGGGAATGATGAAGTCTTGGTTTTACAGGAGAGTGGAAAAGAAAGTAGTAAGCGGTTTCCGACCATTAGGAGACTTTTTAGAAAGAAGGGTTGCAGTGTTGGATTTGCACCTGAGATGTAAAGGAAAGTCCCGGTCCGTGAGAATTGGTGGGACATGAAAATAAGGGAACCTTTGCTAATTCCGGATGAACCATCAGTCAAAGAAGATGAAGTTGTGACATTCATATTAGGTGCCTTAAGGAGGATACCATTTAGTGGCTTGTCCAAATATGTCATAAATTTGAGGGACATTGGCACGCATAATTGGAAACTAAAAACAAACAAATGGTGGAAATGGTTTGCAGACAGTGTATTCCGACAGTACAGAGTAATGGGCTCAAACATAAAGAAAAAGAAACGTGGAGAGCAAACTGGTGACGTATACAAACTGCCCTGAAAGACTAAAGCATTTAAAGTTTACGGGGGAGTTTTGTTAGGTAAACTTTAAATATGTTAGTGGAAAATGATAAAAAGTGAAGAGTCTTGTGTCTTTTATGAGTCAAGTGTTATGTTAATTAGTGATGTGTCTTTTATGTGTTAAGAGTCATGTTAAAGTTTGTGTCTAAGTAATGTTTATTGGTATAGGGTCAAGTCAATTAATGATGTGTCAGTTCGTTAAGTGTTATGTCAATTAATAAACGGGTGTCTATTGGAGTTGTAAGGTCATTTAGACCACTATATAAATAAGGGTGGTCATTTTGTATGTGAAGTGAGAAAGTGAAAAAAGGAAGAAAAGAGGGAATGAGTGAGAAAAAGTGAGAGTGAGTATTGTAAGAGAGGAAGTGAGGAAAGAGAGAGAGAGAAAAAAAAAAAAAAAGTGTAAGAAAAAGTGTGAGGGGATAAGTCTTAGAAGAAAAAAGAGAGAATGTTTGCAATGAAAGTTGAATTATAAAAATAAAACAAAAGTTTTTTTGTGTATCCTACTCTTCTCATTTTATCATATATAATAACTGATTTACATACTACCCAGATGATTTTGCAGGCATTTATTTTTCTAAATAATTATAGAACTTTACGCTACATTTATTGTTAGATATTTTCCTAAATTTGCAAACTCTTTTGTCCTTTAGTTTACAGATGTGTACCAGAGTCCTTTGTCCGCTGTCTATTTAATAAAAAAATCTGTTAACAAACTAGGTTTTACACTTCTACATATTGTGATTGTGTACTATTTTCTTACATGTATCCTTCTTTGATCTACAAGCGTATTGTAATTCTTTAACATAAATAAAGGCATATAATTAGTGTTTTGTACATTTATGCTAATTTTGAATGTAACTTTCATCCATTTATTCTGATTAACTGGTCAGTATAGCCGACGTATTTGGATTACATCAGATGTTCAATCATTATTATATATTTCTATTGCACAATTTATATTGGATTTTAGTTGGCATGTTCAAATATTTCTAACTGGAAATCAAATTCATGTACATTAACTTCAATATATTCATCTCTTATTATGTTCAAATTTCAACAGCATTTCAAATATATAAGTAGTTTAATATCCTTAATTTAACATAGGGGTTTCTTAGAATATTAGTCATTTCTTAGTATATTTACTTACTGACAGTTCTATAATGTCATAACATGTTTTAGCATTTGATCTGAATTATATGATGTATATGATTTAATGTAAAAAATAAATGAAAATTAAACAGTTTGTTACTAAAAATAAGTTGTGGCTATTTCCTACAAGTCATGCTATCATATGATTGGTTTTGTTAATAAATTCGTGATATTGAACTTTAACTGTGAAGCTAGAAGTGATAGTATATCTGACTTCTTACGTGCAGTAATCTATTAATCTATCTATTATCTCCCATTTTCTGATTATCTCAATTCCAATGATTAAATTTAAGCTTATCATCGTCCTTTGATATTCGTTTTCCCTTTATTACCAATATCCAAAGAAATTCAAATCTCTTGCACTTTTATTTCAGTATATCCCTTCTATCGGTTACAACTATCTCCCAACTCGGTTTCATCCACTATTAGAACCTGTAGGAGTGTATTTGCAGAAAATAATAGGTAATTATTGATTGGGAAACTACAGAATCTCATATCGGATGCTAAAAGTAAGGTAAACTAATTTTTAGAATGCTATCAAATGCTTACATGCAGAGTCGGCCCTATAGTTTTGCTGTCCAAGCCCAATAGCCCATTACACCCTTTTTTTCCCCAAATTTTGTTGCCTTTTTTGTATAGAAAATACCCAACAATATTTGTATATGTACAAAATGTGAAATTAGAATGCAAATTTCAAGTATAAATAGCTCCTGAGGCTCATAGTATACATGCTGCAGGGAAAAAAAATATATACTACAGTAGAGCCTTCCCTATATGCAGCTAAGCCCATTAAACCTTTTTTGGGAAAAAAAATTTAAGTAAAATGTAATAATAAACCTAAGCACAGCTAGTGAGTTTCAATCCCACATCATACACCTAACAACATAGCACTTATCGCTCAACTACAAACCACTTCATACACTGCCAGCTTTACAACCAATATATCAACAAACTTGCAAAGAAATAAAACTATTTTTTTTTTTTGATCCAGCCCAGTGGGCTGCCCTAGCCCGAGGGCTTGGTGGGCTTTCCTCTGGGCCGGGCCTGCTTACATGTTTAACATATGAATTTGTTCAATTTTTTTAATGCCTAACACATAGCAGACAGTTGCTAATTTTCAAGTTTAGAAGCTGACACATACAACTATGCTGATGTAGTAAAACCATAAAAAAATTCTTATATCTTTATTAAGACAAGCAAAGAGTATTCCATCTACATCTTTCAGTATAACTCCACTCGCATATACCAATGACGTTTATTTAATCACCAAAGAGGGTTATGCTTATACTATTGCTAAAGGAACCAATAATTGTACAGTCCCTCATGTGTGTGGCCGATATCCTACACCAAATTATAGCGTGAATTGTACTGTGACAGAGTACTCTTTTAGATAGATAAGGCTGACTTTTTCTCTTAATAGTTAATATACAAGGTTAGAGTTTCCACTTAGGAGTGAGTATAAATGTATCAAGCTTAAGGCAGCTCATATTAACAAATTTATGTACTTCATGGTATGATTTTAGTGACGTTCTATGTTATTTAACAAAGGTTCTTTGTATTAGGAGTATGTATGTTTAAGTTCAAAAAATATGAAGCTTTTTAATACTACTTGTTCGAAATAACAACTTGATGCTATTTCATTTACAACATGTTCAACCATACTTTAGGCTACTAAACATCAAATGCGTATAATTATCAAGATAATTTAAAAGTTAGGATATGTAGGTTTTGAGATGGAAATATGACTTGGGATGTCTCATGTGCTTTAGGGTGTATATTTTGGGTGGTTCACCAATAGGAATACAAGTGCAGACAAAGTACTTTGGTTGTCTACTAATGAATTACGGGCACTCAGATAAAATGGTAATGGGC
Source organism: Allium sativum (assembly GCA_030737875.1). Classification (NCBI taxonomy): domain Eukaryota; kingdom Viridiplantae; phylum Streptophyta; class Magnoliopsida; order Asparagales; family Amaryllidaceae; genus Allium; species Allium sativum. The sequence goes on from CM060921.1 coordinate 749,320,157, forward strand.
TGGCCAATTGGTAAGGATAATTAAAAAGTGAGTGGATGAAGAGTACATGTAGAGCCTGATCAAGAGAACGTGGAGCATACTAGGCAGGTATATGGTGTGAGAAGGTTTTTTTCCATGTCAGTACTTAAATTTCTGGTCTGACCGCTGAGTATGTCTGTAGCTGTGTTATTTTGCTGCTATGAACTTGAGCTTGAAATCTTAACTGATATCATGTACTTGAGTGGTAATCAACTTTGTCCCACCACTGCTATATGTCTACATTTCGTTTTCTTAAATTTAACTTACACTCGATGCGGTGTTTTCCTCTATTTTGTATGGGCCATGTCGACTCAAGTTACATAAACACCTCTTATAAGTCAGATTATGTTTAGCTGAATGTTGGATTGATGCTCTTTCTTCCAGGCATTATTGTTCAAAAGTTGCAATTAATATATATAAAAAGTTAAACTACTAAAAGAGTAAGGTATATGCATTTGTTCTAATAATAATAAATGGTACCATTTATTAAATTGTAAAAAACTGTAAATTTAATGTCATTTATCTAATGGAGCACAATTTATTCATATATAAACCATTGATAACTAGTAAATCTGCAAACATATGTAATGTCAAATATGATAACAATATTAAACCTGATAGCGGACTCTTTGTATGTTGAATGAAATACAAACTTCAAGTGGTTTAACAGTCAAATAAATAAATAAACATATATAATGCATATATCCAAATCCATGATGTCCATGTACTTAATCAAATCTATGGTGTATACATCAGCATACAATGCAAAAAAAAATAAAAAATTAATAATAATAATAATAAATAAAAAAAAATCCTTTACAGCTCATGTTTGTGTTTTTCATTCATGTTTGTCAGCTAAACTTTAAAATTTAGGATATCAACCTGCTTATTATGATTTTTATTTGAAATCTTTTTCTATGTTGATATTTTGTTAACCTTACCACTGTATAAATTGGATAAATCCAACAATCCATTTTCTGCAGTTTTGAAATGATTGGAGCTTTTAAATTTGTTAATTGGATTTTGATTATTGTTCATTGTTTTTGTTTTTATTTTATAAAAGTTGGCTAGTATTTTAAACTTAATTGATTTTACAAGCGTAGTTATTTTTATGAATGATGACTAATACCAAAATTATTAATTTAAGAGGCAACTACAAATGCCTCAATTGTTATCAGCAGAGGCAGATAATTGGCTAAAATTGCCTCAAGAAGAATGAGCGGCAGAAAAAGGAAGGCCTCTATAAATCACGTCGCTAAAAGTTATCAGGGGCATATTTGTTACTTAAAATGCCCTTACAAACATATGTGCCACGTATGATTGTTTGGTAACAGCTGAAGCAGTTAAGGCATTATAAAACGCCCCTATTAATATATTTGCCCAATTGATTTAATACTTTTCTTTCTGACTTCTAATAAATTTCAACAAATTTGCATAATATTGTCAAAAGGAAGCTGAAACTGAAACTTAACCGTAAATTATGCTGAAACAACAATAACTGATAACAAATTCCAAACAAATGAAGTAATTTATCATTACAAGTACATATAATAGTTAACAATATTGTCAACTCCAATCTACATACAACAACATTGTCAATAATAAAATACATACAAGTACATAAAATAATTAACAACGTTGTGAATTTTAAAATACATACAGCAACACCCTCATAATGCTTAGCCAGAATAATGTATAAAATTGACTACATATATTAAGCTGTGGCGTCTTTGAAGATGCAAATTCTGCACAAAAAGGAGAATTCTTATATGAGTATAACAATTTGACAAAGTACTTCTACAGATGTAACACAAAATTAAAGATCTTCAGTTTTTATAGGTATATCAAGTATTTAATTATTGTTCCAAGTATCACAGCAGGATAGATTATGACATCAACAAACCTATTATTTTAGTTTTTCACCTTTTCACTTGGATTAAACCAGTGTTTTAATAACCAGACCCGGTCGAGTGTCAAACCGCGGTTGACCGTGAACCGCCAGCCACCTGTTAGAAATAAACTTGGTTTTTAAGGAAACATTGATTATGTGACAAATTTTATTCTTGTATTTAGGGAAGCACAAAATAAATGGTAATAAATATTAGAGTTATCAAAATAAGATTAGAGAAGAATCTAGACTAAACAAATATGTAAAATGAAGAAAAGTCTAGAGAAAGAACAGTCTAGAGATTCTCTCTTATATAAATTATGATGTAATAACTCATTTGTATCAATCAATGATCAATCAAGAAAAAAGAATCAAGCAATAAAAATATTTTTTCTCCTCCCTTAAAATATTCTACTTTCTTCTAATTTGTTTCTCTTCCTCCACATAATTTTTTTTTTTAACAAAGTGGTATCAGAGCAACACAAATTTTCCAACAAAGTGGTATCAGAGCTAGGTTAACGAGGGAGGATAGAGAGATCTCTAGGAAGCCAAAAAAAAAAAAAAAAACAAAAAAGAATTCAGAAGGAACATTAAGAGGAAGAAGAAGAGTGAGAAGAAGATTAAAAAAAAAAAATCAGAAGGAAGATTAAGAGGAAGAAGATCAAAGATGAAGAAGAAGACTGAGAAGAAGATCGAAGATGATATTGTAGAAGATGTTGATGCACCAAATGAAGAGAAAGAGAACATTGCACAAGTGGTCGTGGAAGAAATTTTATTTTAGAGTTGTGGTGAGAAAGTGCACCATGGAGAGAAAGTGCTCCAATATTAAAAAAAAAAATTGAAGGTGATGAGAGAGTGCATCACAAATCGAAGAGAAAGTGCTTCGTTAATTTTTGAAGGTGATGAGGGAGTGCATCACAAATCGAAGAGAAAGTGCTTCGAATCAAGGAATCTGTTTGAAGTAGTAAAACCAAGTTTAAGGGAGGATGTTGGAAATAAACTTGGTTTTAAGGAAACAAATAAATTTGGTTTTAGTAGGAAACATTATGTAATAAAGTTAATTATTGTATTAAGGGAAGGTTAAAATATATGGCAAGAAATTTTAGATTTATCAAATGGAGAATTTTAGAATTGATTTGTCGAGGAAAGTAGAAATTAGAAATAAAAGAAAACTCTAGAATAAGAAGACTCTAGATACTTGACTATGTTATAAAAGGGTTGTACTCTCTCATTTGTAATCAAGTTGCATGAAGAAAAAGTGAAATAATAAAAATGTAGTCTTTCAATTTATTCTACGTTTTATCTCTATCCTCCTCTCTATATCCAAATTCCAACATGGTATCGGAGCCTGGTTGAAATTATGGCATTTATATTTCTTTCGACGTTTGTTCTCACAAAAGAGAATTTTGAGGAATGGAGCAGTAGGAAAAAAGAGGAGCTAATCTCCAAAGGTTTATGGGAGATTGTTGAAAATGGCTATGAATGGCGTAAAGACATGCAGAGTATGTCGCAAATGGACAAGAAAGCCTTTGCGAAATTAAAACGGAATGATTACCGTGCTCTTTCTGTGATTGCTGAGAACGTCGATGAGAAAGCTTCGGATCTCATTTTTAGAGGAAGGTGTACAAAAGATTCATGGAATCTCCTGAAAAAGGTGTACGGAAAAGATGATGCAAAGATAATGAATGAAGATAAATTGATTGATGAGAAAGATGAAAAGAAGGATAGCGAGAGTGTAAACGAGAAGGAGCAAGAGAAGAAGAAAGAAGAAACTGTGCCAGAGTCTATGGAAGAAGAGATGATGGATGAGACAGAGGAAGAGAAGTTGGATGAAGAAAAACTTTTAGAGAATAAAGAAGAAGATGCAATTGCTGAAGAAAAGCAAGAAGCTGTAGTGGAGAATACCGCTAACCATATTGATGTGGCGCTAGCAGAGAACAAAAGAGTAGAAAAGGCAAAGACTATCAATATGGAAGAAAACCACGAAGAAGACTTCAAAGATGGACAAGAGAGTGTTGAAATCATGATTAAAGAAATTAAAAGTAAGAAGTCACTAATAATTGAAGAAGAAATCAAAGAGAAAGTCAAAGATGGAGAAGTTGAAGAGCTTACCAAAACAAATGAAGTGAAGAAAGAGAGCGCAAAAGAGTTAAATATAAAAGAGAGTGGAGAAGACAAAGACAAAGAAGATGATGCCAATGACGAAAAGTGTGAATGGAAAGGTACCGAAGATGAAGAACAGATGAAACAAGGAGAAACTGAAGAGCTAGGTGAAAATTTGAAGCACAAACAAAATTTTGAAGAGATTTGGAAAACAAATAAAGAAATCGAATTGGTCAAAGATTGTAGAAGTGATTTTTTGAAAGAATTCAAAGACAGCATATATGACTCATTCAAAGTTTATGACACCGGAATAAGATGGAAGCTAGAGCGCACACTTTTTGGAACGTCATGTGCTAATGAAGGAGGACAAAATGAATGGAGCACCATTGAAGAAGTTGCATCGAAGATCTTCATATTGGGAAAGAGGAAGAAACGAAAAAAGAAAATTTGGATAATTTCTTTAGTCCTACCAAAGCACATAAAATACAAAGAATCAAAATCTTGCATCAATTTGCAAAACCAAGTTTATGGGGGGATGTTAGAAATAAACTTGGTTTTTAAGGAAACATTGATTATGTGACAAATTTTATTCTTGTATTTAGGGAAGCACAAAATAAATGGTAATAAATATTAGAGTTATCAAAATAAGATTAGAGAAGAATCTAGACTAAACAAATATGTAAAATGAAGAAAAGTCTAGAGAAAGAACAGTCTAGAGATTCTCTCTTATATAAATTATGATGTAATAACTCATTTGTATCAATCAATGATCAATCAAGAAAAAAGAATCAAGCAATAAAAATATTTTTTCTCCTCCCTTAAAATATTCTACTTTCTTCTAATTTGTTTCTCTTCCTCCACATAATTTTTTTTTAACAAAGTGGTATCAGAGCAACACAAATTTTCCAACACCACCATGGCCGGGAGCTCCTTTAAACCACAAATGGCGTCTGACCGCGATCAAACCCCAAAAACCGTGGTTTTTCTAAACCTTTCAAGCCTTAGAATGGAGAACTGAGGATGAATTTCAAGCAAAATAATGTTTTAAACTGCGAAAGTATAATGTTTGAAGGCTTCGGTGATGTTTTCTAGATAGAAAACGAGAGCAGCCTTCGCAGCTGGAAACTTCACCGATGCAATAAAGCACTTCGCGGACACTATAAACCTCTGTCCAACTACCCCTCCACTTGTTGCAACCCTAATTTGTCAAATCACAAAGGAAAACTGACAAATGGCCGACGAAGCAAACGCAAAAGGAAACGCAGCTTTCGAAGCTGGAAACTTCAACGATGCAATAAAGCACTTCACGGATGCTATAAACCTCTGTCCAACCAACCATGTCCACTACTTCAAAATGAGCACTATAGTAAGGCACAGAAGGAAAAAGAGGCTGGGAATGCATTTTACAAAAAGATTTTGATAAGGCAATTGAGCACTATAGTAAGGCTCTGGAGCTTGACGATGAAGATATTTCTTTTTTGACTAACAGAGCAGCAGTTTATTTGGAGATGGGAAAGTATGAAGACTGTATTAAGGATTGCGACAAGGCCGTGGGAAGAGGCCGAAAGCTTCGCTCTGACTTCAAAATATTTGCAAGAGCACTGACTAGAAAAGGGACTGCACTAGTGAAACTTGCAAAAACTTCAAAGGATTTTGATCCTACTATCGAAACATCTCAGAAAGCATTGACTAAGCATCGTAATCCGGATACACTAAAAAAAACTAAATGATGCTGAGAGAGCAAAAAAGAACTTGAACAAGAAGAATATTTTGACCTTACGTTAGCTGATAAAAAAAGGGAGAAAGGCAATGAGTTTTTCAAGAAAATGAAGTATCCAGAGGCAATACAACATTACACTGAAGCACTGAAAAGGAATCCATGAGACCCCTAAGATTTACAGCAGCAGAGCTGCATGTTACACGAAACTGGGAATTTACATCATTTTCACCTAATTACATAGATGTAATCTTATTTGGTCATGTTTCTTTGATTTCATGTAACATCTTTATGACTTCACAAACCTTAAATAAACAAACATGATACACCAGTATATAAGAACTGGAAAAGAAAAAAATATGTTACCGTTTTGCATATAAGTTTCATCCCAAAGTTTTAGATCTTATACTTATGTCGGTGCCAGTTCAGCTTGGTCTATTCAATAACTCAAGTGCTTGAAAAGGTTTAGTGCCATGCTTGGTTGCCCATTCCTGTAAATTATGGGAAGATACTCCTCTTGGAACAAAATTATCAATTATATAGGACTCACATCTTTTGATTATAGAGAAGGATAGTGACAAGAAAAAAATAATTCAAAAAGGAAGAATTCTGATACTAACCAAGGGATATAAAGGCAAATTTATAGAAAAAAGAATTAAACAATAAACAATATTTCTTTGTCTACCATAGTATCTAACCAACACGGGAATATGATTAATAAATTATGATTAACCAATATACAATCCCTCCACCCAAATCATCAGTTAGTTTCAAATCATCAACATATTAAACTTGATGGGAAAGTTGAAGGTTTTGAGAGTGCATGCATAACCAATATCATAAAAACATGCTCATCCAAATTTTTTTATTACAAAAACTACTTTGTTCACATATTATTTCTCTAGAAATTACCTACTTCCCAAAATTTAGCTTTTACCATATTGACAAGATTTAGATGGATATATTTGCAAAAGGTTCAATGAAAATTCTATTCACGCTCAAGATCGTAAGACGGCTTTTTTAATAATTATTTTTTAAATATAAAATGCAGGCCACCTTGATATCAACTGACCAATAATATAGAAATTGAAACATGACACATGAAAATTTGGCAGTTTTAAAACCTAAGCAAATACAGTAGCCACAACCCCCATAACGTGTTATGTTTTTGGATATCATGATATTTTTGTCATGTACATGTAAACATCCGTGTAGCTTCAGTTATACATGTATTTGATGCATGAATTCATGTTGAGAAAGGAAAATTAAGGTAGGGAAATCACTATTGCCAGGATAATAAAAAGGTACAGAGAAAAGATTACTGCAGGTTCCAATAGTTGCCATCGGAAAACTGAAAGATTAACAATGATACACATGTAAATAATGATAGTGTCATGTGTAAGAAAAAATTGTTGTTATAAGTATATATAATGAACATAGATACATAACATAAAACATGAGCACACAATAAAATAGATTAAGGGTTATTAATCAAAAATGATATGCTAAAAGTGAGTATGCAAGGTCAATAGCAAAATATTTTTTTTTTTTTTTGGCGAAGCAATAGCAAAATATTTAGCTTAAAGGTATAAACTAAATCCAGTTTGTAATGTGCAATAAGAAAATATAGAATTATATTAGTATCTTTTGCTAAAAATTCTTTACTATACTTGCAATTACCCTACTAACACACGATTATAACAACAATTAACTCATTTTGTACTCTGGCAATGTTTTCAAAAGAATATAGCAAGTAATAAAATAACTAGTATAATAAAATCATTAATTATTTGTCAAAGGATATCAAACTCACCATAGTTTTCTCAAAAGCACCATCAGTCCATTTACTTATTTTCATTTCAAACATATGCAGGAGCATCAACAAAACCAACTTCAGGACAGTGTTATCCATTATTTTTTCAAATGGAATTATTATACCTACAAACAAAAAAAAATCAAGGTAAACATTATAATTTTGTTAAATTGTTATTCACTAATAAACACTAATAATGAAGAAAGGAATAGATCAAACAAAACTGCATGCACCAGGATAATTCTGCACATAAGGATAAAGCATTCGGTGAATTAATTATATCGTTTCCTATTGTTTATCTGATTACCTGCACATATATGACAAACATCATATGTAAATGTTTTTTGCATTAACTGGGCTACTTCATCAGATTGTTTAATGTGGCTCTACATCATTTAAATAGTAATGTGTATTGATAAATAGCCTCTACGATTAATAGTCATGTCTGATTAAAAAGATAATAACATTTAAAATATGTGTTATAAAGTAATAACGAAAAATTGAAGTACACATATGTAAGATAATAATGAAAAATAAAAATATTAATAAGAATTTCAATATTGGTAAGAATTTCAATTCAATTTTGTCTATGTTACAAAATTTAAATCATTTTTCGTTCATATTATTCTATTTTTCATTTTATATAAAATCACTGATATTAAATATGACACTGATGGCAAGTGATGTATGAATGTGTGAAAATAATAATGAAAAATTGTAAACGACATGCCTTTTCACACTAACTTAACCAAGAAATTGAAAGTTGTACATAATTTACATATTCTAAACATTTGACAAAAATATCAAAATACAAATGTTTCCATGTGAATATAGAACATAAGTGCATGTGTATCATTATATACATAAAAGTGGCATGCTTTAGTTTATCGAACAATATTGAAAGTAAAACATAAATGCTAGAAGTAAAACTTTAACAATGATGCACATATAAATATGGATTGTGAATTGTGGTATAAAATTTGTCTTACTACAAGTGATAAATAATGTGCACGGGTACAAAACAGAAACATGAGCCAAAAGTAAATAGAGTGATATATAATATTAAGGGACTGCACAACAGTATGTAAAGACATATAACTAGCTATTTTGAAACGATAGCGGCTGCAACAGAAAATATTTAGCTGTAAACAGTGGATGACATGATTGACTGCTATTTTTTTTCCCAAAACCAAGAGTATTTGTATAAGTCTCACCATTCATAAATGGTTTAACTAATTTTTCTCCACAGTTACTGAACAAAATAACACCTGAAATAAATGGTTGTTCATAATTGATATGCCAATTTAGTCTTATTAGAATTTAAAACATACTAACAACATTAATTATGAAATTAATAATTCAAATGTTCATTATTAATATAAACAAGTATTTATTCATGTTTTAACACAGAAAACACAATTCTAATAAATATTTGAAAGATAACATAGCTATAAGTAAGCACCTTTAAAAAAAAATCTGAATAAGGCATCTTCGTATTTACATCAACAATGTCTTAACATGCATTTTTTTTCCATTAAAAAATCCTTCAAATTTTAGGAAATGATCCTATAAAGATAAAATTTAATAACAATAACACCAAAATACTTTTCTTCCTTTGAATAATTGGAGAAACAATATAAATTATTTGAAAAATTGTAAGATGGAGGAGAACAAACAACAAAATGAACAAATAGCATTGACTAAACTACATATAGTTGCATACATATATAACCATAAAGAATACTTTTGTTGTGCATTAAGAGGATGTACCTTCAAAGAATAATCCATATCTATTAAACTTTTAAAAACTAAGAAGGGATAATTATAGTCTAACTTATCTAAATATTTATCAAGCAAGGTCATAATAAAATATATTTCATTAATTTGATGGATGACAACAAAACAAAATTTGATCAAGTAGGATTCGTACATCTAATGCATTATAATATAACTCGGATGAACCCATGCTTCGCACATGGATTTCAACTCATATGTTGCGTAAGGATAGGGTTTTGATTGTTTTGTATCACTTAATATTTTTTATACTGAATAATTTTTTGTTTTGAGAAATGGAAAGAAATTTAAAGCTATCCTATAGAAAGAAAAAATATTTATTGGATTATAAGACGTAACTCCGCCTGTGTAGTTTTCTATGCAGCCTGTACCAAGCCAGGATAAAGGAGGAGGGTTGTGATAGGCGTGGTGAGCCAACGTAAAAACTTAGCTTCTCTTATGGATATGGAACCTTATGATTAGATTTTAACTCTTTTTTATTTTTATTTTTATCTTTATATTTTCTTTTTTTTTACTTCTCATTTCTTATATTTTATTTTTGGGTTCCATGTCTAGCCAACCCCAACTTGTTTGGGATTTATGGCTTAGTTGTTGTTGTTGGATTATAAGACGTGGCCAACACAAAAAGGACACTGAAGGCGTATTCTTTTGTCTCGACTAGCGACATAACCCAAATTGTTCTTTTACTAGTTTTGTCTGTTGCAATCTAGGGCACGTATAATTTGCATGTTGTCAAGTGTAAAATTCTAAGATGTAATGAGGTGTTGATCATTCACTTAAAAATTGTCTATTTTTATTTAGAAAAGAATTTAAAAAAATTGATTTATTGTCATGTTCTCTACTGGTTATCCATTCTGATTAAACGCCTTATGTAATTTTTGATTGAATTTGTTTGATAGCGTTTGTTACTTGTTAATAAAGTACATTATTACAACTAATAACGAATAAAGACGTACTTGCCATTCGAATATGCAGATGTAGTGCAGTGAGTGAGGCTTTCCCTTGCTATCAATCACAGGTTGATCTTTGGGGGCAAACGTATGGTTGGTTACTTCATCACTAGAAGTAGCTATTCATTTCATGTGCTTGAAAATGCATGGCAGTAGATTATAGCTCGCTCACCATCTTGTCTCACCAGAAACGGATAATATAAAGAGACCATAACATAACAAAGTTGTTTAGCATGCAATTATTAATTAGCTAGAAACCAAATGCCCTAACATGCATAAATTCTTTCTAAATTTCAAAAAGTATGATTCCAAGGCTTGCAATCCATATAACAATACAATGACCACTCTTCTACGAGTTCAAAGTCTCTTTGAATAAAAGATTAATAAGGACTAATAAAAACTTGCTCAAAGTAGATTATTCAATGATATGTGTGAACTGACACAAATAATTGAGTTTTATATAACTGACTCTATAGCGCACAACCTATCAATTCTATTGTGTACAAATGATGACATATCTTATTCAACTGTTGATCAAGTTAATAAATGTGATCTTTTCGAAAAGCATTCAATAGGAAAATTTGTGCACTATAATTTATTTGATGTGTAGCATATCAAATTTCAGTAGTTTTTGTAGTTTGATAACACAATACTCATGCAGAGACTAAAGAAGAAATTTCATTAAGGAGTCTATCTTTTTGTAGAATAAGTTCTATACCGATATAATGAACCAATTAACTACAGCACAACAGGAGGAAGATGACTGCTTTTGAAGTTCTGGAAAGAGAAACCTCTTTAAGGTAGACATGTTTGAACTTACCATCGACAATTTATAAATCAACAGACGATAATATTTGTACAGCGCCGTTAGACTAGAAACTAATGTATTGCGAATTAGGATTCAGAACATATGAACTCAACCACAGAAGCATTAACCAAAAATAAATACAACAACGTGACAAATCAGCAAATAAAAATAATTTTATAGGAAAATAAGATTTGTGAAGAAGAACTCACCCTCAGAATCTTCAAGTAAAAGCAAATCTTCCAATATTCCAAAAAAGTGAGATATCAAATTATCTGTAGGTTTTGGGGAAATGAAGGCACTCATGAAAATATGAGTACGGATACAGAAATCATATGCAGTTATGTTTCGATCTTACAAGATAGAACAAAATTAATTTTATTAAAGATAAAACAATAACATACCTTCATAGAATCATCGAGGTTTTCCTATTTCAAAGAGGCGTGGATTTGATGAAGTGCAGATCTTCAATTTGCCAGACATGTAGGGCATATTCTATGAGCCCGATGTTTTATGCAGTAGTAAAATCGAATTTATAATGAAAGATGGAGAGACCAAGGACTTGCTAGGGTTTCTTATTTCAGTTTGGGGAAGAAGATTTTATTGGAGCAGGTGTTTTTAGTTTCCCGCGACATAAATTAGCCAACAAATTTCCCTCCACTTGGAAATTACTGCTTTCAACAAATATTTGGGGCGACCGTACATTGCCTCTGTTAGAATTAGTTGGGGCAGTACACTTTATTGCCCCTAGTTAGCAATTAATAGAGGCTGATTTTATATTTTGCCTCTACCATTGCGCCTCCAGTATACACAATTTTGGTAGTGTCTAATTTAATTAGACTTTGTTCCACACAAGTTTAGCAATTGTACATGTATTATATATTTCTAGGTCATCAGTTATATGCTATGTGTGGCACATATTCATTCAAAATGAGGTACAAAACATAGCATATTTGTTTTAAAAACTAATGTGGTGCTCCAGATCAAAATATAAAGAAGTACTTCAGTTCAAAAACTATAGCAGCAGTGCTTCAGTTAAAAGACCGAAGGTTCAAACAGAAGCACAACGCTTTAGTTTTAAACCGAAGCCCTAGTGCTTCAGTTTCGAAATTGATGCTTCAGTGCTTCAGCTAAAAGAATAAAGCTTCAGGTTATAAATTAGTGCTCACCGCTTCAGTTTTAAACTAAAGCTCCACTGCTCCAGTGTTTCATTTTCATCACTGAGCCAATGATTCAATTTTTGAACTAAAGCGCGTGCTTTTGTTTTTATTTGAAGAGTATATTTCAGTTAAAAAGCTAGAGATGAAGTTTTAAAAATTGAAGCACTATGCTTTTGTTCAAAAAACTAAAGTGTCAATACTTACAGTTTTTAAACTGAAGCAACACTTCAGTTAGCTGCTTAAACAAAAGTGCATGCTTTAGTTTTTAACTAAAGGCTGTATAGAGAGTGATTTATTTTCTGTTGAGGAAATAATAAGTTTATTTTTCATAGAGTCTCTTAATATGATTTCTAGGATTCTTAAAGTGTACTGAAACGAATACATGTCAAAAAAATTATTGCTAACCATTTTTCAGGAGTAAAGGATTAATGAATTCTTCTTTTCTGTAATATAGTTGGTTTTCTGTAATATAGAATGGTGCTGCTGGTCTGTATTATTTAAGAAAGGAACGAAGACGGATGTGCATTATTGTTACTTTATGAAGCAGAAGATCTGGGGATAAGGTGAAGAACAATTTATCTTTATTTTTTTCTATTATTTCTTTTTATTAGTTCTGCACAATTCCTAATACAACTTCGATGGATAACTAATTTTTCTTCTTATGGTCGGGTTGCTCCCTGACTTGGAAGTTTTAACAGAAAATTCGTTGATGTCAATTTTAAGTTAGGGCTTTAAATTCAACATGAAGAAAACTTTGAGCTTTATGTTAATGGGTTGATTGTGTTGGTAACATTTTTTAACTTACAGTAATTTATTTTTATTTGACAATGGATTGATCGCATTGGAACCATTATTTAACTCATAGTAGTTTCTTTTTATCTGATAATACTGGCTTTTTGTAAATACATCAGACGTTGTTGTCAAAGACATTGACCTGGAGCTGAGCATTGCTAATTTGTCTCTCCTTTTCTCTTCCCACTTGAAAGTAGTAGTAGTTTTACTTTTATTATATTTTGAACTTGTCCCATGTACGTCTGAATTGTTGATGAGACTCCAATAACATCATTGTCATTTGGTATAAGTAAACATAAGGAAACAAGTGTGTTTCAATCACCTTTACTTTTAAAATCTCATTAACTTTTTTTTCTTTGATCGACTAGCAATGTTATACTCTGACCTTTTGTTTTGTTTATCAAATACAGATGGGAAAGAGGACACATAAATTATTTCAAGGTGTGACCATTGATGACAAACCTCGAATTAGAACAACACAAGTAAATCATAACTAGCTACAAATTTAATGGAGGAATCCTTCGTACTGAAAGCTGAATCCTTTTAGTTATTTATATCTTCTGTTTTGCGAACTTTACAATTCTTATTATTTCACTTAGGATGCTCAATCAGCAGTAGCCGCTGCAAATAACAAGCTGATGGAACGCCAGGAGAAGCTTAAGGTATTTTTTTCTTATAATATAGTCTGATAAGTCTATATTTTAATAATAATGAAATAAACATGTAAAATATTAATTTGTCGATCTAAAACTTTGTAATCTCTTTTTTAACAGGATACCGCTTCGTCTTCTTAAGCCTGAAGATTCTTTAAAGGTCTATTTGTATAGATTTCATAATGTTTTTTGGTCTGGGGGTAGAGGGTAGGGGGCTTAATTTTGCTTGGTGAAACTAAACTAATATGTACACACATCCATCGATCTATCCATACATATATATACATTTGCGGATACATGCATATACACATACATGCAAAAACAATACATAGACACACATACACATGTGCGTATGACTTTACTCGGAAGAAAAAATTTCAACCAAACTATCAAATATGTTGATTTTTTTTAATTCACTTGTGCTTTAGAATCCCAAGGGATCTGAAATAAAAGAAAACATGCTTTTGCTTTTGGCTGCAAAATCTATCTTAACAATTTAGTCAAGATAACTACATCTACCACAATGCAACAACTGCTTGACTATGGATTAAATCAGGGTATAACCAGGGTCTTAACAAATGAGAATAGTGCATGACAAAATGGACAATCATACCATAAGCAACGATCATATGATTATAAACAAATGGGTAGTTTAAGTGGCTCGCTTCATTGCATCTATGCAAAATCAAATAGCGTGATGTGAAAAACACTAGAGGCATTAAAAGTCATGTTCGATATGATGTTTAGTCATTTCGATAATTGAAATAATCAGATTTCTATCTTATTTTACTATAAAGAATGTTTTAGTTATGTTACGACAAGTACCATAAGATTAAGTTAATTATACAGATAGTAACATATGATTTGCATAACCAACCATCATCGTGTGTATATAAAGTATTTCAAAGTACACATCTTTTACCCATTTTTTAATAGTGCATGTTATACTATTTATAATGAGCTCATTTCTATTCATTCAACCTAAATATTACTTTGTCTTTATATTAAGCATGACAAGTTTTTAACCTGGGTACATTTACGTAGTCTTATTTAAATATTTTAAATTCTCCAAGTGGATACATTAACTTCTTGGTCCAGTATGGTCAATTTTACGCTAGTTTCAACCCAAGATCATGTTATATTAATTGCACAATAGTTTTATCTTAGACTATTCATAATAACTTCCCTTAATTATATATGAGTCCTCGTGGAATGCGTAAATATAAAATTGCAAATTTAATTAAAAAACCATCAAACTTAAAAAAAAAGCAACTTTAAGAATTTAAAACATCTGGAATCTTGGATTCATCATTTTGCTTCCTCAAAAATACTGCAAATATCATAGATGAGCAAATGAATAATTGTAGGAACTCGAATGAAACGACCCGAACTTCCCCAGTAAGGAAAGCCCGGATTGAGTTGAGGACAAGCCACATCGGAACGCAAACTGAAGAACAATTCATTGTATATTACAACAATTCCATCAGAATACAAGAATATACAGAGTATGAATAAATATTACACAGAAATAGCAGAGATTACAATAAATTACATAGCAGCGGAAAATAATACAAAACACAACTAGAAGTAATACACAGATACAGAGCTTTCCGGGTACCGTTCCAGCTGTAAATCAGGAACCTTTGAATATAAATCTGCAAAACCAAAACTAATAGCTGCCCATGTCAAAATAAGGGCACCTAGAATTTAGGTTAAAACAATAAACTCCAGGTCAGTCATGTAACCGGTGTGAGAACTAAAACAGTTATTAATCTTTAATTTAAAGTTAGGTAAATCAAGGGACCACGCCGCATAACACGGAACGGGTTTCCTCCCAAGAACACCAGTGCATAAAACAACAACGCAATGCTAAATAAAGAAAAATGAAGATATTATAAGACCCAGGTCCCATCACACAATGCAACACAAGCCGGAGGATAGAGTTTTACCTTATAATATCCAAAGCATGCTTGATACGCTAAATTTCTTCTTTTATTACGATAAGTGTATAGTGTCAAAATAATTTCAATCATAAGTATCAATCATAGACGGCATAAGTGCCCCATCCCACTATATCGCCATAGATAGGTTCTACAATCAAAACCGCAAAGTTACGTATTGGAAGTTGGATTTCCACCTATGAACCGAGGCAAGGGATCGTCCTCTATCGAATTCGGGACGCTCTAGCCCGTGTCTCAGGCAAGTACTCAGTCAAGCCTTTGGATCGTCAGGGCCGGTCCACCGATATGGATTAAAATGCCTAAACACTACGTTTCCCCACCCTATGGAGTGTCAATGAGTCCAATGACTCTATGGGCTCCACACAGTCACCGATATATCTGAGGCGCCTCGCAACAGCAACAACCACATAAGTCAAACTCGTCAGGGCGTGTAAAACCACTGACGCCACTTCTAGCTAGAAGGAAACGCATGCCCTCCCTGAAGTCCTCTCCCGTTTCTGGTTCACAACCGAGGTGTGAGGCTCGCGAATCAACGCTACACAAAGCTATGTCACACAGGCCATGCTTTGATCATCAACCACAAGACTCTTCTTCTCAACAGAAGCCTTGATCATTTGCCACTTAGACATGCCACACAGGCAATTCACTCCATGCGATTGATATCCATCAATATATAACCTCTGAGCTCGTACGTCTCAAAGAATGGCATTAAGCAAGAGAATAAATTCACCACCGCCAAACAGATATATATTTAATAGAAGTCAATCACACAGAATAAAATCCAATGTCAGACGCACAGTCCATTTACAAGTTCGTTTTGGGTCTGAACGAAACCGGAGGCACCTTGTACCTCGCATATCCATCGATCTCCAAGTACGTCTAGACGATCACCAACTGATTCCCTCCTCTTGGGTGTACGGCCCAATCAAGATCATCAGCAATTATCCAAACGATGTGAAGACCTCCGGTCTTCGACCACCGTCTTCATCCTCGACACATCGTCGAATCAGTTATTTAGAATAGGATAAACCTGGCCTTTTTGAATAACTCGCGTATATAATAAACAAGTGTTACAAAAACACAACATACGCCTTATTCCAATTCAGAATAATCTTTTATTCAAATATTCTTACACTTTGGGAAAGGTTCCCATTAATTTTACCAAAGATAAATTCTTTAAATTTATTCTTTAATCCCCTTTAGAATATCAATTTAAATCAGTCGGGATTAGCGAACCACACCGAAGTAATCATTTGTTTTATTTCTCAATCCTAACCTATTCATCCCATGAAGTAAAACTGGTAATACTTCATATCTAACACCACGGTGTTATCGGTAAATTCAATTACCATTTCATGTTCAAATCTAATTAAATATTTAACTATCGCCTAGATAAAAACTGGTGGTACTCCATTCTCGATTATTTCAATCTAATTAAAGGTTCGTTAAAACTCCATTTGGTTTCAATCTTCCCAATAATCACTATCAATGATTATTTAACTTGCGAAATCACATCATTTCTTTAACTAGGTTAAAGAACCAATGTCATTTAAAACATGGTTCACGATAAACCCAAAATCACATTCCATTAATTATCGAGTTAAAGAACAAGTGTTATTTAAAACACTGTTCACGATAAACCCAAAAATCAATACCAATTCAATTCCAATTAAATATTATTTAATTGGTACACTTCATTAAATCTAAATAGAAAGAATTAATCTTTTTCTCAACTGGGTTTAAGAACAGGGTTAATGAAGACACAATTCACGACAAACCCGAATCACATTTGGTATTTAATACAAGGCTCTGAATAGAAAATATATCGGCTTATATTTAATATCAAATTCTACGACCAACAAATATCGTATTGGAAATAACGATATAAATATATCTTTCAAATTTCCATAACACTATCTGTATAATCACGAAATCCAACATCAAAATATTCCAAAGACAATTTCGATTCAAATCCATTCCAATTCAATTATTGGAAATTCTGGTTACCTTTAAAACCATTTCAAATCCACTTTATTTATTTTAAAAATAAATAGAATTATAATTCTAGTTCAAAACTAGTTCGTTTCGATAAAAATCTATTTTTATCTTTTCAAGTATGGAATTTTTCATCTCGATTCTTCACAAATCATTTCTTATGATTTTACACTAATTATTGATATTTTTAATAATTTTATCAGGGCCCGTATAGTCGATTTCCATCAACGGCCATCGAACTGCACTTACAGTGACCTTTTCCAAATTTGATTTGGACATAATTCCAAATCCATCCGTTAAATTTCAAATCTCTAATATTCATTAGAAAGCTCTTTTCGATATGAACCCAACGGTTCTAGTTTTAGGAGAATCCGACGGTCGAATCACCCGTAATATCCATTCGAAGTCAATGGTCGAAATTCGCGAACTGCCACGGCGCGGCTCATTCTATTCATGCCATTACATATATAATATATAAATATATTATATATTTCGTCGATTTCCTTTTAAAACGTATTTTATAAATCGTTTTCAATTCATTTTCAAAACGATTTCAACTTCATATTCAATTTCTAGTCAAAATTGAATATTATACATCATCGATATACAAATGATAATATTTTCAAAACGTTAAATTTTGAAATCACTTTCTTTTCTATATTCATTATAAAAATGAATAAAATCGATATAAATATCGTTCACGTCAAAATGGCGTCAATCTAATCAACACAGCTTTTATTCAACACATGAATGTTTATTCCATTCAACACATGAATTTTTTTTCTGTTCAACACATGAATTTATTTTCAATTCAACACATGAATTTATTTTCTATTCAACACATGAATTTACTTTCTAAATTGGAATGAGGCCCAATCAATTACAATATAATGTTAATTATATGGATTTTCTACAACACATGTATATAATAGCAACGATAAATGATCAACCATCGTCCAGAGTGCACCACACAACTGCATAAGCATTAAATATAAATAATTAACGCTTACACAGTCTGTCAACCCATCGATTGACATATAACTAACCAATCGGGATTAGTGTACGTAAAATATCATCCCAATACCCGTGTGGGGTTTCAAATCAACAAACACATATTTATTTGTGCGGTTGAGCGATGTGTAAATTTATCGTCCCAATCAATATCAGTCAAATCTGTGTATATAAACAAATCGTCCGATTTGTTTATTACTATTTATTTTATATGCACGTTAAAAATCATATTTTTAACTATAAAATATTTTCCACTATAAAATATTTTATTTCATTCCACAACACACAATCAAATTTCACAACACAGCAATCAAACAAACAAGTCATCCATGGTCTGTGGACGATGGGTGTCGGGTGTTACTAAGCAACGTCTGCATCCTAGTATATATTTCAAATAGAAACTAAAATAAAAGTGAGGAGTTCTCACAGAGGGTTCCACTCTTCCGTGTTTTACTTTCGAACTGCTGAACCGTCTGGATCTGTTTGAAATTCCAATGCAATCCTTTTTACGCTGTTCATAATAAAAATTATATTTTTATCACTTCAGTCTAATAAATAAAAATCATATTTTTATTTCTACTTCATATACTTTTACAACGTTGCTTTCTATATAAAAATTATATTTTTATATTTCTACTTCTTATATAAAGATTGAATTATTATCTTTCACTTCACATGATAAAAATTATATTTTTATATCCTTGCTCATATCGATAAAGATCTAATCTTTATATGCTAAAAATATAAATAAAATTTTTATTTTTATATCGTTATATATCCATATTCAAAATCACTTCTTGTTCATCTCAAAAACCACTTCTTTTATGAAATAAAAATCAGTTCTTTAACTAAATAAAAATCAGTTCTTTAACTAAATAAAAATCAGTTCTTTAACTAAATAAAAAATCAGTTCTTTAACTAAATAAAAATCAGTTCTTCAACTAAATAAAAATCAGTTCTTTAACTAAATAAAAATCAGTTCTTTAACTAAATAAAAATCAGTATTTATAAAAAGGAAAGTTATATAGCTTACTGTAGAAGTCGAATGGGAGGGCTGCGGTGCACACTGGTGCTCGTCGATGGATCTTGCGGTGGATTGCTCGTCGGTGGATCTCGCAGTGTTCGAGATAAGGAGGGAGGTCGGAGGGGAGATGATCGGTGGGTGGACAGACGGGGGTTGGCGTCGGGCTCTGGGCTGACGGCGGCAGGCGTTCGCGGTGGTGTGGTGTTCTTCTACGGGGAGGGGGCGGTTAGGGCATCGGGTTCTGGGATTGGGGATCGCGGCCAATGAAGGAAGGAAAGGTGGGGAAGTGGAGGTGAAGGGGGCGACGCTAGGTTATGTGGACGTGGTGCGGTGATCGTGGAGGGGAGGTGACGGGTTCGTAGTGGGAGAAGGGTCAACGCGGAGTTTTTTCCTTTTATTTCTTTTATTTCAGATCTGAATTGAGGAAGAGAGAGAAGAGGGAAAAGGGGGCATATATAATTTATTTATATTTTTTTTTTCCTTTCAAAAAGTTAGATTTTATTTTGAACTCGAAATCAAAACTACCGACTGTCTCCCTAGCTAAATAGCCCATTCCGAACACAATGAGATATGTATCATAAGCCGATTCGATCGTTTCGATCTATTTCCATCAAAATCAAAATATAAATCTATATATTGAATTTGAATGCGCATTTCAATTTACCGGGGCCACATACGGACTCTAAAAATTCCTGAAAAATATTTTCTAGCTTCGTATTGACGATACGGTCCTAACAAAACTAATTTCGTCAAATTCTGAGACCGTTTGAAAAATGGCCATTTTCCAGTCGATTAAAATCAACTGAAACTGTCAAAACACGTTTTACTTCGCCACGCTCACATATTGATTCGAAAAAATACGAATTTTGAAACCTAGCAATAAATCGACATCACGGATCCAAAAAAGTGGTTTCATCGAAAACCGAGGTCGATTGCAAAATTTCCAATTTTAAGGGCCAGAATTCTACAGTGACTATTCTGAATTTTCAACTGGACGTATCTTTTGATTCCTGCTATGAAATTTTAATTTTTCGGATTCGTTGGAAAGATATTCTCAAATAGATCCTAATATTTTTGGTTTCACTAAAATCCGCTTTATTTTTAATCCTGCACATTCATTTGAACTTTGAAAGCAAAATTTCAAACTACCGCGCCATTTTCAATTCCTTTTATATTTATAAATAAATATTTATATTCTAACGACGACGTATATAAATATATACGTTCTAACTCTATTCAAAATAAATTTCTCGTCGTCATTATTTAAAATAATTCATTTTAAATAATCAAAATTCGCTAAAATTGCCAAAATAAAAAATTTAAATTGGCTCAGATTTCCGGTTTATTACAATCTCCTCCACTTAAAACTTTTCGTCCCGGAAAGGGAACGAAGCCGAAAGATGTTTAACAAATCAACTCAACTTTCATTGTTTTCTTTACGGCTTAAGTTCTTCAACTTTTCAGTTTCTAAGAACTTTTCAAATTTTTCAAAAATTTGGCTAACACCCTAAATTTTTGAACAATTTCGCCATAACCTGTCCTGCACCGGGGACTTCGGGATATTTCATATAGCCTCCCATGGCCTTCTTCAATCCAAAAGAAAAAGAAAAAGCCAAGCGGCTAGCCAATCGGCTCATAAAATCATCCAAACCCAAAGAAATTAGAAAACATGTAGCTATTTGTCGGGAAAACAATTTTATTCCTCTTCTCAAGCCTCCTTGCTATGACCTGTTCAACGTAAGTACATGTATATGCATGCAAATGCGACAAATTTTTAATACGATTCACTATTTGGTTCAATTTGGCTAAAGGTTCAACATTAAATTAATTAAACAATAATCTAACAACACAATCAGCAATCAATTAATTGGTTAACGTTTCAAATTCATATCTTTGATATATAGTCAAAAAATCTCATTTTTGGTGCCAAATCACAACAATAGCCCTATCTAGTTTTGGTTCTCACCAGTCAATTGGAATCATAGTGATATCCCACCTTCGACACTCGAATATAAATGCTGATGATGATGCACCATCATCAGGATTATCCCCGGTTGACTAGACGGCGATCCTATATCTATCCAGTATATTAAAACTTCAAATACACGCGGATCAGACGTATACGCAAAATCTTTATATACTGGATTGTCCAAATCAATACAAATAAATATCCAAATGCGAATAATTGAATTGAATTTTCAAAACAAAACACATTTTCATTTTAAAAATGTACTCTTCACACTCGTTCTAGGATACTACTGATCCTATCTCTAACGAGTTATTCTTATTGGATATTACTAATCCAATCTCTGATGAATTCTTTCGTTTGGTTCTAACATGCCTTGTTCTCGAGCTTTGTAAACCAAAGCTCTGATACTAAATGAGATAGCCAGACGAAATCCGGTAGGCTTTGCAACCATCCCTTCATCCCCTAAAGCAACAGGTAAAACCCACCGTGGCTCCCACATGGTCCCCCAGTACACTTGTTTTACGGCGACCCTCTCGAGCCTCCGGCCACTGCCTGACCAACCCCCGCAAGGGACATGTGGGGGTAAGAGTCTCCCGTTCGTTACCAAACCGCAAAGCGAGAACCCCCCATCATGACTGCAACAAGAACTGGTGATACTTCATATCTAACACCCCGGTGTTATCGGTAAATTCAATTACCATTTCACGTTCAAATCTAATTAAAGATTTAACTATGGCTTGGAGCAAAACCGGTGGTACTCCATTCTCGATTATTTCAATCTAATTAAAGATTCATTAAAACTCCACTTGGTTTCAATCTTCCCAATAATCACTATCAATGATTATTTAACTTGGGAAATCACATCCTGTCTTTAACTGGGTTAAAGAACCAATGTCATTTAAAATACGGTTCACGATAAACCCAAAATCACATTCCATTAATTATCGGGTTAAAGAACAAGTGTTATTTAAAACACTGTTCATGATAAACCCAAAAATCAATACCAATTCAATTCCAATTAAATATTATTTAATTGTTACACTTCATTAAATCTAAATAGAAAGATTTAATCTTTTTCTCAACTGGGTTTAAGAACAAGGTTAATGAAGACAACATTCACGACAAACCCAAATCACATTTGATATTAAATACAAGGCTCTGAATAGAAAATATATCGGCTTATATTCAATATCAAATTCTGCGACCAACAAAAATCATATTGGAAATAACGATATAAATATATCTTTCAAATTTCCATAACACTATATGTATAATCACGAAATCCAACATCGAAATATTCCAAAGATAATTTCGATTCAAATCCATTCCAATTCAATTATTGGAAATTCTGGTTACCTTTAAAACCATTTCAAATTAACTTTATTTATTTTAAAAATAAATTGAATTATAATTCTAGTTCAAAACTAGTTCATTTCGATAAAAATCAATTTTTATCTTTTCAAATATGGAATTTTTCATCCCAATTCTTCACAAATCATTTCTTATGATTTTACACTAATTATTGCTATTTTTAATAATTTTATCAAGGCCCGTACAGTCAATTTTCATCAACGGCCATCGAACAACACTTATAGCGACTTTTTCCCAATTTGATTTGGACATAATTCCAAATCCATCCATTAGATTTCAAATCTCTAATATACATTAGAAAGATCTTTTCGATACGAACCCAACGGTTCCGGTTTTAGGAGAATCCGACGGTCGGATCTCCCGTAATATCCATTCGAAGTCAATGGTCGAAATTCGCGAAATGCCGCGGCGCGGCGCATTCTATTCAGGCCATTATATATACATATATACATATATATATATATATATTTCATCGATTTCCTTTTAAAACGTATTTTATAAATCGTTTTAAATTCGTTTTCAAAACGATTTCAACTTCATATTCAATTTCTAGTCAAAATTGAATATTCCACATCATCGATATACAAATGATAATATTTTCAAAGCGTTAAATTTTGATATCACTTTCTTTTCTATATTCATTATAAAAATTAATAAAATCGATAGAAATATCGTTCATGTCAAAATGGTGTCAATCTAATCAACACCGCTTTTATTCAACACATGAATGTTTATTCTATTCAACGCAAGAATTTGTTTTCTATTCAACACATGAATTTATATTCAATTCAACACATGAATTTATTTTCTATTCAACACATGAATTTATTTTCAATTCAAAACATGAATTTATTTTCAATTCAACACATGAATTTATTTTCTATTCAACACATGAATTTGTTTTCAATTCAACACATGAATTTATTTTCTATTCAACACATGAATTTACTTTCTAAATTGGAATGAGGCCCAATCAATTACCATATAATGTTAATTATATGGATTTTCTACAACACATGTATATAATAGCAACGATAAATAATCAACCATCATCCAGAGTGCACCACACAACTGCATAAGCATTAAATATAAATAATTAACGCTTACACAGTCTGTCAACCCATCGATTGACATACAACTAAACAATCGGGAGTAGTGTACGTCAAATATCATCCCAATACCCGTATGGGGTTTCAAATCAACAAACGCATATTTTATTTGTGCGGTTGAGCGATGTGTAAAATTTATCGTCCCAATCAATATCAGTCAATTCAGTGTATATTAACAAATCGTCCGATTTGTTTATTACTATTTATTTTATATACACGTTAAAAATCATATTTTTAACTATAAAATATTTTATTTCATTCCACAACACACAATCAAATTTCACAACACATCAATCAAACAAACAAGCCATCCATGGTCTGTGGACGACGGGTGTCAGGTGCTACTAAGCACCGTCTGCATCCTAATATATATTTTAACTAGAAACTAAAATAAAAGTGAGGAGTTCTCACAGAGGGTTCCACTCCGCCGTGCTTTACTTTCGAACTGCTGAACCATCTAGATCTGTTTGAAATTCCAATGCAGTCCTTTTTACGCTGTTCATAATAAAAATTATATTTTTATCACTTCAGTCTAATAAATAAAAATCATATTTTTATTTCTACTTCATATACTTTTACAATGCTGCTTTCTATATAAAAATTATATTTTTATATTTCTACTTCTTATATAAAGATCGAATTTTTATCTTTCGCTTCACATGATAAAAATTATATTTTTATATCCTTGCTGATATCAATAAAGATCTAATCTTTATATGCTAAAAATATAAATAAATTTTTTATTTTTATATCGTTATATATCTATATTCAAAATCACTTCTTGTTCATCTCAAAAATCACTTCTTTTATGAAATAAAAATCAGTTCCTTAACCAAATAAAAATCAGTTCTTTAACTAAATAAAAATCAGTTCTTTAACTGAATAAAAATCAGTTCTTTAAATAAATAAAAAATCAGTTCTTTAGCTAAATAAAAATCAGTTCTTTAACTAAATAAAAATCAGTTCTTTAACTAAATAAAAAAAAGTTCATTAACTAAATAAAAATCAGTATTTATAAAAAGGAAAGTTATATAGCTTACTGTAGAAATCGAGGGGGAGGGCTGTTGTGCACAGTGGTGCTCGTCGATGGATCTTGCGGTGGATTGCTCGTCGGTGGATCTCACAGTGTTCAAGATAAGGAGGGAGTTTGGAAGGGAGATGATCGGTGGGTGGACTGACGGGGGTTGGCGTCGGGCTCTGAGACGACGGCGGCAGGCGTTCGCGGTGGTGCGGTGTTCTTACGGGGAGGGGGAGGTTAGGGCATCGGGTTCTGGGATTCGAGGATCGCGGCCAATGAAGGAAGTCGAGGAGGGGAGGTGGAGGTGAAGGGGGATGGCGCTAGGTTATGTGGAGGCGGCGCGGCGATCGTGGAGGGGAGGCGACGGGTTCGTGGTGGGAGAAGGGTCAACATGGAGATTTTTTCTTTCTTTTATTTCTTTTATTTCAGATCTGAATTGAGGAAGAGAGAGAAGAGGGAAAAAGGGAGGGGGGCCATATAAAATTTATTTATATTTTTTTTCTCTTTCAAAAAGTAAGATTTTATTTCGAACTCGAAATCAAACCCACCGACTGTCGCCCCTAGCTAAATACCCCCATTCCGAACACAATGAGATATGTATCGTAAGCTGATTCGATCATTTCGATCTATTTCTGTCAAAATCAAAATATAAATCTATATATTGAATTTGAACGCGCATTTCAATTTACCGGGGCCACATGCGGACTCCAAAAATTCCCGAAAAATATTTTCTAGTTTCGTACTGACGATACGGTCCTAACAAAACTTATTTCGTCAAATTCTGAGGCCTTTGAAAAATGGCCCTTTCCAGTCGATTAAAATCAACTGAAACTGTCAAAACACGTTTTACTTCGCCACGCTCACATATTGATTTGAAAAATTACGAATTTTGAAACCTAGCAATAACTTGACATCACGGATCCAACAAAAGTGGTTTCATCGAAAACCGAGGTCGTTTGCAAAATTTCCATTTTTAAGGGCCAGAATTCTACAGTGACTATTCTGAATTTTCAACTGGACGTATCTTTTGATTCCCGCTATGAAATTTCAATTTTTCGGATTCGTTGGAAAGATATTCTCAAATAGATCCAAATATTTTTGGTTTCGCTAAAATCCGCTTTATTTTGAATCCTGTACATTCATTTGAACTTTGAAAGCGAAATTTCAAACTACCGCGCCATTTTCAATTCCTTTTATATTTATAAATAAATATTTATATTCTAATGACGACGTATATAAATATATACGTTCTAATTCTATTCAAAATAAATTTCTCGTCGTCATTATTTAAAATAAATCATTTTAAATAATCAAAATTCGCTAAAATTGCCAAAATAAAAATTTTAAATTGGCTCAGATTTCCGGGTTATTACATCGAACAAGTGATCTATACGTGGTTACAATTCTTTGCACGTACAAGTGCCCAACTGTCATATAATGGGTATAGGATCAATGTGAATGAGCAATTAGGCAAAATGATAAAGTTTGACACATGATATATCATATACTTGTTATGTTTATTAAATATATAGATGATGCAACTTACATTAGGCTGTGAAAGGTTCTAAAACAAAATGATGAATAATAAATACCTTTCAAGATGTTTCTGAGTGCTGAATCATAACTCGGTGTCTAGATTTGTTTACAACACCGTATAATGTATGTCCTATATGCTAAATAAACGATGATTGACAAGTGAAAAGAAGGAAAGCCAAATGTATACATATTTATTACTATGCTACAAGATAAAAAAGCAATGCATGTTTCAGTTTTGGAGATAAAATTAGAATACATGTGTAAGTGAAAATTTGGAAGTAAAATAAAAATTAGACTACTGAACAGCCTTTTACAATCAATTTTAGCGTTTGATATTGTTTTATTGTAAATTGGGATTAAAAATAGAATGCATATTACTTCGGTTTGACTGGAAAAATATTAATTTCTGCTTTATAGTTGTACTGCAAATTCTCAAAATTCGAGTTTTCAATATTCAAATTTAAGTTTTATTTTAAAATTCATTATTTGAATTTTCAATATTCGTGCAAGTTTTATAAATTTTCTACAAATTTTCGAATATAAGTTTTTTCTTTTCAATATTCAGCATTATCAGGTTGGTACAATGTTGTCAGGTGATGCACGGGGATGGTTGCGAAGGCTGAACCAATGATGATGTATGTAGAGGAGGAAGTTTAGAACCAAGCGACGATTCATGATGGTTGATGGATCGATCGAAGTGGCTGTGTTTGTTGGGTCAGTGGTCTGGTGAGTTTCAGGTCAGTCAGTCGTGGTTTGTTGTGTTGTTTGCAGGCTACAGATGGAAAAAGAGTTGATGTATTACAGGACTTCGGTGTACTAATGTGGTTGTGGTAAGTGTGATGGCACAAAACCCTTGGTAAACCTGTAACAACTGCGAATTTCACTCGATCCGAATCGATCGCTAAACCGACCAAGACCATTCGACATCCCCGATTATTTTGAGAACACGGAAATTGAACACAAACAGAAGAATATTTCATTGCTATTACAACAATTTCCATCAGAGTACAAGAATATACAGAGTAAGAATAAATATTACACATTTGATAAATATCAGAGATTTAAATACATTACTGCAGTGGAAAAATAATACAAAACACAACTGAAGGAAATACATGGATACAGAGCTTTCCGAGTATTGTTCCAGCTGTAAACCAGGATCCTGTGAATATAAATATGCAAAACCAAAGCTACTACCTGCCCGTATGGAAATAGGGACACCCAAGGTTTAGGTTAAAATAATAAACTCCAGGTTAGTCATGTGACTGGTGTAAGAACTAAAACAGTATTTAAAACTTTACTTTAAAGAGAGTAATTCAAAGGACCACGCAATTTAACACGGAACAGATTTCCTCCCATGAATACTAGTGCATAGAATAAACAACGAAATGCCTTTTGGAAAAATGAAGCTATTATGGGACCCAGGTCCCATCACACAATGCAACGCAAGCCGGAGGATAGGGTTTTCCCTTATAATAGCCAAATAATGCTTGATACGTTTAAAACAATTAATTTTTACTATTATAAGTGTATAGTGTCAAAACAACTTCAAATATAAATGTATCAATCCTAGACGGCATAGCATCCCATGCTACTATGTCGCCAATACTAGGCTCTACAAATAAAACCGATGTCATATAAAACACGGTTAACTGGGTTAAAGAACCAATGTCATCTAAAACATGGTTCAGGATAAACCCAAAATCACTTTCCATTGTTAATCGTGTTAAAGAACAGGTGTTATTCAAAACACCGCTCACAATAAACCCCAAAAACCAATTTAAATTCAATTCCAATTAAATGCTAATTAACTGGACAATTTCACTAAATCCTGATTAAAAGATTTATTCTTTTCCAAACTGGGTTCAAGAACAGTGTTATTCAAGACACCATTCACGACGAACCCAAAATCCTATTTGATATTAAATACAAGGCTCTGAATAGAAAATATATCGGCTTATATTCAATATCAAATTCTGAAACCAACAAATATCGTATTGGAAATAACGATATAAATATATCTTTCAAATTTCCACAAGCTTATCTGTATAATCACGAAATCCAACATCGAAATATTTTGAAGATAATTTCAATTCAAATCCATTCCAATTCGTATATTGGAAACTCTGATTATTTTTAAAAACCACTTCAAATCCAATTTATTTATTCAAAAATATTGGATTATAATTCTAGTTCATAACTAGTTCGTTTCGATAAAATATATTTTATCCCTTTTAAATATGGGATTTTCACCCTAATTCTTTCTAAATCATTTATTATGATTTTACACAAATTATTGATATTTTTAATAATTTTATCAAGGCTTGTACGGTCGATTTCCAATAACGGTCATCGAAGTGCACTTACAGCGACCTTTTCCAAATTTGATTTGGACATAATTCCAAATCCAACTGTTAGATTTCAAATTTCTAATATTCATTGGAAAGCTCTTTTCGATACAAACCAAACGGTTCCGGTTTCCAGAGAATCCGACGGTCGGATCTCCCGTAACTTCAATTCAAAGTCAATGGTCGAAATTCGCGAACTACCGCGGCGCGGCGCGTTCTATTCATGCCATTTAATATATATAATATATGTATTATGTATATTTCGTCGATTTCAATTCTAAACGTATTTTATAAATCGTTTTAAATTCCTTTTCAAAACTATTTCAACTTCATATTCAATTTTGAATCAAAATTGAATATTCCATATCATTAATATATAAATGATAATATTTTCAAAACGTTATATTTTGAAATGACTTCCTTTTCTATATTCATTATAAAAACGAATAGAATCGATATAAATATCGTTCGCGTCAAAATGGCGCAAATCTAATCAACACGGCTTTATATATTTCAATAACTTCGTTATTCTATTCAACAAATGAATATTTTCTTCAACACATGAACATATATTTTATTCAACACATGAATATTTATTAATTCTTACTTACACTAAAAATGTGAATTTTATTGTATAAATATTTTATTCAACGCATGAATATTTTCAACACATGAGTATTGGCAACACATGACTATTTTGTTTATTCAACACATGAATATTTATTCTATTCAACACATGAATCTATATTTTATAATATTATTTATTTTCCCAATTGGAATGAGCCCCAATCAATTACCATATAATGTTAATTATATGGTTTCCATACAACACATGTATATAATAGCAAAGATAAATAATCATCCATCATCCAAAGTGCACTACACAACTATCTGTCAACCTATCGATTGACATACAACTAGACAATCGGGATTAGTGTACGTCAAATATCATCCCAACATCCGTGTGGGGTTTCATTCAACAAACACAGATTTTTGTTTGTGCAGTTGGACGATGTGTAAAATTTATCATCCCAATCAATATCCTTCAAACGGGTGTACATAAACAAATCTTTTGATTTGTAAATGAATATTTATTTATTCACGTTCACGTTAAATTTATATTTTTAACAATAAATAATTTATTTCAACACATGAATATATTTCCATTCATTCCACATCACAATCAATTTTCACAACACAACAAAATCAAACAAGTCGTCCATATATAATGTAAAAGTCATATTTTTATTATCTTTATAATATAAAAATCATATTTTTAATCTTCACATGTAATAAAAATCATATTTTTATTATCTCTATAATATAAAAATCATATTTTTAATCTTCACATATAATAAAAATCATATTTTTATATATTTAAAAATCAAAGCTTTTCATCACCAAAAATCACTTCTTTGATCTAAAACCATATATACAAAAGTCTCATTTTTAAACAATTAAAAATTCAGCCTTTAGATTAATAAAAATCAAATCTTTATAAACCATAACCCCATGCATAGAAATAAGATTTTATTTGTGCTTTAAATTAAGACAAACTGAAGTTAAAATTAAATAAATGCTCACCATGGTTTAATGAAGAGGGAGGAGGGGATTGGAGGCGCGATAGGCATCGGTGGTGGGGAGGAGAGGCCACGCTGCTGGTGGTGGGGCCCCATTAGCCGTCGTCAGCGGCGGAAACAGGGACCGGATTGACTAGGTTTACGGTTTGGGGCTAAGGAGGGTTCGAAATGGAAGTGGAGAGAGGGAGGGCGGCGGTCGTTTGCTAGTGGAGGGATGAACGGAGGCGGAGACGAACGATGGAGGACCTGGGGCGACGCGACATCGATGAGTTACTCTTTTTTTTTCTTCTGTTCGATCTGAACGAGGGATTGGGGGAAAGGGTTTGACCGGGTGTAAGGGAAAAAGGGGTTGACTAGGTTTATATTTATATTTTATTATTTTTAAATTTCAAAAAGTAGCTTTTTAATATGAACTCGAAATCAAACCCACCGACTGTCGCCCCTAGCCAATTGCCCCTATTCCGAACACAATAGGTTGTGTTCGGTAAACCAGTTCGACTGTTACGATCAATTTTCGTTAAAATCAAAATATAAATCTATATACTAAATTTGAACGCACATTTCAATATATCGGGGCCACATACGGACTCTAAAAATTCTCGAAAAATATTTTCTAGCTTCCTATTGACGATACGGTCCTAACAAAACTAATTTTGTCAAATTCTGAGATAGTTCAGAAAATGGCCATTTTTTGGTCAATCGAAATTGACTGAAACTGTTAAAACACGTTTTCCTTTTCCACGCTCACATGTTTGTTCGAAAAATTACGAACTTTGGAATCTAGCAATAATTTGACATTCTGGATCAAACTAAAGAGGTTTCATCGAAAAACGAGGTCGTTTGCAAAATCGCTATTTTTAAGGGCTATATTTCCGTAGCGACTATTCTGAATTTTCAACTGGACATAACTTTTTTTCCCGCTATGAAATTTTGATTTTTCGAATTCGTTGGAAAGATATTCCCAAATAGATTCTAATAATTTTGGTTTCACTAAAATCCAGTTTATTTTGAATCCTGTACATTCATTTAAAATTTGAAATCGAATTTACAAACTACCGCGCCATTTTCAATTCCGTTTATAATTAAAAATAAATATTTATATTCTAACGTCGATTCAAATAAATATTTACGTTCTAATTCAATTCAAAATAAATTTCTCATCATCATTATTTAAAATAAATCATTTTAAATATTCAAAATTCATTAAAGTTGCCGAAATAAAAATTTAAATTGGCTCTGATTTTCCGGGTTGTTACAATCTACCCCACTTAAAATCTTTTCGTCCTCGAAAAGGAACAAGCTGAAAGTTGTTTAACTAACCAACTCAGCTTTCATTATCTTCATTACGACTTAAGTTCATCAACTTTTCAGTTTCTAAGAACTTTTCAAATTCTTCAAAAATTTGGCTAACACCCTAAATATTCGAAAAATTTCGCCATAACCTCCCCTGCACCGGGAGCACCGGGAAAATCCCGAAATTACCATACAGGCCTTTCCAATCCAAAAAGAAAAAGAAATAACCAAGCGGCTAGCCAATCTGCTCATAGAATCATCCAAACCCAATAAATTCGTAAACATGTACCTATTTGTTGGGCAAACAATTTTATTCTTCTGCTATAGCCTCCATGGTATGACCAATTCAATGGATGCACATGTATATGCATGCAATTGTAATCAATTTTCAATACATTTCAATATTCGGTTCAATTTGGCATAATGGTTCAAAATTTTAATTAATCAAACCAACAATCAAACAACACAACCATCAATCAATAAGTGAATTTATGTTTCAAATTCATAATTTTGATATATATACAGAAAATCATGTTTTTGGTGCCAAATCACAATAATAAACCCATCTAGCTTTGGTTCTCACACCAGTCTAATGGAAACATATAGAAATCCCACTTTTGAAACTCGAACATAAACTACTGATGCCGTACGTCATCAGTAGAATCATCTCCGGGCGACTAGAGTGTGACTCTATATCTATCCAGTATTTTAAAAATTCGAATATACGTTCGTGATGCGTGTATGCAAAATCTTTATATACTCGATTGTCCAAATTCAATACAAATGAAATATTCAAATACGTATAAAATGGTTTAAATTTTCTAAACAAAATTTGTTTTCAAATTTTTATTTCAAAATTTTCACTCTTTACACTCGTTCTAGGACACTACTGATCCCATCTCTAACGAGTTATTCTCATTGGATATTACTAATCCAATCTCTGATGAATTCTTTCGTTAGGTTCTAATGAGTCTTGTTCTCGAGCTCTGTAAACCAGAGCTCTGATACCAACTGTAACAACCGCAAATTTCGCTTGATCTGAATCGATCGCTAAACCGACCTAGACCGTTCGAAACCCCCGATTGTTTTGAGAACACGACAAATTGGAACATAAATAGAATAACATTTCATTGCTATTACAACAATTTCCATCAGAGTACAAGAATATAAAGAGTAAGAATTAATATTTCATATTTGATAAATATTAGAGATTTAAATACATTACTGGAGTGGAAAAATAGTACAAAACACAACTAAAGGAAATACACGGATACAGAGCTTTCCGAATATCTTCCAGCTGTAAACCAGGATCCTGTGAATATAAATCTGCAAAACCAAACCTACTAGCTGCCCGTGTGGAAATAGGGGCACCCAGAGTTTAGGTTAAAACAATAAACTCTAGGTCAGTCATGTGACTGGGGTGAGAACTAAAACAGTTATTTAAAACTTTACTTTAAAAGAGAGTAATTCAAGGGACCACGCCATATAACATGGAACGGGTTTCCTCCCAAGAATACTAGGGCATAGAATAACAACGCAATGCCTTTTGGAAAAATGAAGCTATTATACGACCCAGGTGCCATCGCACAATGCAACGCAAGCCGGAGGATAGGATTTTCCCTTATAATAGCCAAATAATGCTTGATACGTTAAAAACAAATCATTTGATACTATTATAAGTGTATAGTGTCAAAACAACTTCAAATATAAATGTGTCAATCGTAGACGGCATAGCATCCCATACTACTATGTTGCCAATACTAGGCTCTACAAATAAAACCAAAATTTCACGTATTGGAAATTGGATTTCCGTCATGAGTCGTGGAAAAGGGCAAGCTCCTCTCCGTTCGAGACACTCTAGCAAATGTCTCAGGACCACACACAGCGGTCCTTGGAACCTCCAAGGCCGGTCCTCTCCTACTTTTGAGGATTAATTATTCTTGAACACACGTTTCCCGGTCTTATAGGACCTATATCCGTGGTGCTTCGCATTCCAACAACCACACAGGTAAAAATAATATAAATGTCAGGGATGGTAAGTCACTGACATCACCCATAGCTAGAAAGAAACGTTGTGCACTCCTTGGGTCCTTATCCCGTTTTTGACTCATACCGAGGTGTGAGGCTTGCGAATTAACGCCATACACAAAGCTATGCCACATAGGCCGTGCTTTGATCATCAACCACAAGACTTTGCTATTCAAAAAAAGCCTTGATTATCTGCCACTTAGGCATGCCACACAGACAATTCATGCCATGCGATTGATATCCATCAATATATAACCTCTGAGCTCGTACGTCTCAGAGAATGGCGTTAAGCAAGAGAATAAATTCTCCACCGCCAAACAGATATAATTTTAATTGAAATTATTCACACAAAATAAAATCCAGTGTCAGACACACAGTCCATTTACAAGTTCGTTCTGGGTCTGAACGAAACCGTAGGAACCATATTCCTCGCATATCAATCGATCTCCAAGTAGGTCTGGACGATCACCAACTGATTCCCTCCTCTTGGGTGTACAGCCCAATCAATATCATCTGTAGTCATCCCAACGATGTGGAGACCTCCGGTCTTCAACCACCACCTTCATCTTCGACTTATCGTTGAATCAGTTATTCAGAATGGGTATAAACCCAGCCTTTCCGAATAACCCACGTATATAATAAACAAATGTTACACAAACACAACATACGCCTCATTCCAATTAAGAATATTCTTTATTCAAATATTCACATTCTTAGGGAAAGGTTCCCATTAATTTTATCAAAGATAAATTCTTCTAAATTTATTCTTTAATCTTCCTTTGGATATCATTTCCAACTGTGTTAAGCTTTTCCAAACTAGTCGGGATTAGCGAACCACACTGAGGTAATCATTTATTTTATTTCCCAATCCCAACCTCTTCATCCCATGGAGCAAAACTGGTAATACTCCATATCTAACACCATGGTGTTATCGGTAAATATTAATTACAATTTCACGTTTAAATATAATCAAAGATTTAACTATCGTTTAGGAGCAAAACTGGTGATACTCTATTCTCGATCACTTTAATCTAATTAAAGATTCATTAAAACCCCACTTAGTTTTAATCTTCCCAAAAAATCAATATCCTGTCTTTAACTAGGTTAATGAACCAATGTCGTCTAAAACATGGTTCACGATAAACCCAAAATCACTTTCCATTGTTAATCGGGTTAAAGAACATGTGTTATTCAAAACACCGCACACCATAAACCCCAAAACCAATTTAAATTCAATTCCAATTAAATACTAATTAACTGGACAACTTCACTAAATCCTAATTAAAAGATTTATTCTTTTCTAAACTAGGTTCAAGAACAGTGTTATTCAAGACACCATTCACGACGAACCCAAAATCCCATTTGATATTAAATACAAGGCCCTGAATAGAAAATATATTAGCTTATATTCAATATCAAATTCTGAAACCAACAAATATCATATTGGAAATAACGATATAAATATATCTTTCAAATTTCCACAACCATATCTATATAATCACGAAATCCAACATCGAAATAATCTGAAGATAATTTCGATTCAAATCCATTCTAATTCGAATATTGGAAATTCTGATTATTTTTAAAAACCACTTCAAATCCAATTTATTTATTCAAAAATATTGGATTATAATTCTAGTTCATAACTAGTTCATTTCGATAAAAATATATTTTTATCCCTTTTAAATATGGGATTTTTCACCCCACTTCTTTCTAAATCATTTATTATGATTTTACACAAATTATTGATATTTTTAATAATTGTTTCAAGGCTCGTACAATTGATTTCCAATAACCGTCGTCGAACTGCACTTACAGCGACCTTTTCCAAATTTGATTTGGACATAATTCCAAATCCATCCATTAGATTTCAAATTTCTAGTGTTTATTGGAAAGCTCTTTTCGATACGGACCCAACGTTTCTGGTTTCAGGAGAATCCGATGGTCAGATCTCCTGTAACGTCAATTCGAAGTCAATGGTCGAAATTCATGAACTACCGCGACGCGTTTTATTCAAGCCATTTAATTTATATAATATTTATATATATATATATTTCGCCGATTTCAATTCTAAACATATTTTATAAATTGTTTTAAATTCGTTTTCCGAACAATTTCAACTTCTTATTCAATTTTGAATCAAAATTGAATATTCCATATCATTAATATATAAATGATAATATTTTCAAAACGTTATAATTTGAAATCACTTCCTTTTCTATATTCATTATAAAAACGAATATAATCGATATAAATATCGTTCACGTCAAAATGGCGCAAATCTAATCAACACGGCTTTATATATTTCAATAACTTCATTATTCTATTCAACAAATGAATATTTTTTTTCAACACATGAATATATATTTTATTCAACACATGAATATTTATTAGTTCTTACTTACAATAAAAATGTGAATTTTATTGTATAAATATTTTATTCAACACATGAATATTTTCAACACATGAGTATTGTCAGCACATGACTATTTTGTTTATTTAACACATGAATATTTATTCTATTCAATGCATGAATCTATATTTTAAAATATTCTTTATTTTCCCAATTGGAATGAGGCCTATCAATTACCATATAATGTTAATTATATGGTTTCCATACAACACATGTATATAATAGCAATGATAAATAATCAACCATCTTCCAAAGTGCACTACACAACTGTCTGTCAACCTATCGTTGACATACAACTAGACATTCGGGATTAGTGTACGTCAAATATCATCCCAACACCCGTGTGGGGTTTCTGTCAACAAACACAAATTTTTATTTGTGTAGTTGGGCGATGTGTAAAATTTATCGTCCCAATCAATATCCTTCAAATGGGTATACATAAACAAAGAGTCCGATTTGTAAATGAATGTTTATTTATTCACATTCACGTTAAATTTATATTTTTAATGATAAATAATTTATTTCAATACATGAATATATTTCCATTCATTCCCTATCACAATCAATTTTCACAACACAACAAAATCAAACAAGTCGTCCATGGTCTGTGGACGACGGGTGTCGGATGCTGCTAAGCACCGTCTGCATACTAGTATAAATTTTTAACTAGAAATCAAGAATTAAAGTGAGAAGTTCTCACCAAGAGCTAAACCAAATGCCACAACTCTTCATATGTCGGAAATCTTTGTCATGTTTCCAATGCAGTCATTTCATGCTGTTCATATATGAAAATCACATTTTTATTATCACTACATGTACATAAAAATCATATTTTTAATCTTCACATATAATTAAAATCATTTTTTTAATCTTCACATTTAATAAAAATCATATTTTTAATCTTCACATATAATAAAAATCATATTTTTAATCTTCACATATAATAAAATCATATTTTTATTATCTCTATATATGAAATCATATTTTTAATCTTCACATATAATAAAAATCATATTTTTGTTATCTTTATAATATAAAAATCATATTTTTAATCTTTATAATAAAAATCATATTTTTATATATTTAAAAATCAAAGCTTTTCATCACCAAAAATCACTTCTTTGATCTAAAACCATATATACAAAAGTCTCATTAAAAAAAAAAAAAAATCCAGCCTTTAGATTAATAAAAATCTAATCTTTATAAACCATAACCCCATGCATAGAAATCAAATTTTATTTGTACTTCAAATTAAAACAAACTGAAGTTAAAATTAAATAAAACGCTCACCATGGTTTAATGACGAGGGAGGAGGTGATCAGAGGCGCGGTAGGTGTCGATGGTCGGGAGGAGAGGCCGCGCTGCTGTTAGTGGGGCTCCATTGGCTGTCGTCGGCGGCGGAAATAGGCACTGGATTGACTGGATTTACGGTTTGGGGCTAGGGAGGGTTCGAAATGGAAGTGGAGAGAGGGAGGGCGGCGGTCGTTTGTTGGTGGAGGGATGAACGGAGGCGGCGACGAACGGTGGAGGACTTGGGGCGACGCGACATCGACGAGTTTCTATTTTTTTCCTTCTGTTCGATCTGAACAAGGGAGTGGGGGAAAGTGTTTGACCGGGTTTAAGGGAAAAGGGGTTGACTAGGTTTATAATTATATTTTATTATTTTTAAATTTCAAAAAGTAGCTTTTTAATACGAACTCGAAATCAAACCCACCGAATGTCGCCTCCAGCTAATTACCCCTATTCCGAACATAATGAGATATGTTCGGTAAGCCAGTTCGACCGTTAGAATCAGTTTTCGTCAAAATCAAATTATAAATCTATATATTGAATTTGAATGCACATTTCAATTTACCGGGGCCACATACGGACTCTAAAAATTCCCGAAAAATATTTTCTAGCTTCGTATTGAAGATACCGTCCTAACAAAACTAATTTCGTCAAATTCTGAGATCGTTTGAAAAATGGCCATTTTCTGGTCGATCGAAATTGACTGAAACTGTTAAAACACGTTTTCCTTTGCCACGCTCACATATTGATTCGAAAAATTACGAACTTTGGAATCTAGCAATTATTTGACATCCCGGATCCAACAAAAGTGGTTTCGTCGAAAACCGAGGTCGTTTGCAAAATCGCTATTTTTAAGGGCTATATTTCCATAGCGACTATTCTCAATTTTCAACTGAACATAACTTATTATTCCCGCTATGAAATTTTGATTTTTTGAATTCGTTGGAAAGATATTCTCAAGTAGATTCTAATATTTTTGGTTTCACTAAAATTTAGTTTATTTTGAATCCTGTACATTCATTTAAAATTTGAAATCGAATTTTCAAACTATCGCACCATTTTCAATTCCTTTTATAATTAAAAATAAATATTTATATTCTAACGTCGATTCAAATAAATATATACTTTTTTAATTCAATTCAAAATAAATTTCTCGTCGTCATTATTTAAAATAAATCATTTAAAATATTCGAAATTCATTAAAATTGCCAAAATAAAAATTTTAAATTGGCTCCGATTTTCCGGGTTGTTACAAAACCTATAGTTGCTAGCACAAAACTCTTGAAGGACATGCCTATTCGTGTGGTAACCTTAAACCTATGATTTTAATTCTATTATCAGACATGGCACTAAAGCCACAGTTTGTAAAAATGAACTAATTATAGGTAACAAAAGCTTAATCGTAGATTCAGGAATTAACATCCCAGAAAATGCCTTTGAAATCTTGATGGAAGTGGAAGGGATGGCGCAAACTGGAATAATTGTTGCTATTAATGGTGAAGTAGTTGGTATTATAGTGATATCCAATCCTTTAAAACCTGAAGCCCAAGAGATTATATCTATCTTGAAGTCAGTGAATGTAAGGAGGATTATGGTAACCAGGGACAATAAGGGTACTACTAAGGCTGTTGCACTGGAAGCTAGAATTGAAAGTGTTGTTGCTAAAGCTAAACCACATCAGAAAGTAAAGGAACTTCAGGTATGGAAATTCATTTTGATTTTGATTATTTGGTTTTTTGTTAGAGTACACATGTCTCATTAATTTAAAGTAGTCATTTGTACAACTTCTATACTGGATCAAATTGTTAATTCAAAAACCATATGACAAAAATTAGTACACATACCATTTTTGGATAAATGTATAGTTTGTCATGTAGTACACATGATAAGAAATAATAGACTATATCATAAATTGATACAATCCTCCTTATCTTGCTCCATATATTCCAAAATTTCACCTAGTAACTTGCAACATTGAATACATTTTTTTTTTTACTTTAGGTGACTGGGTTGACTGTAGCGATGGTTGGAGATGGAATAAAATTGGTAACTTGTAGGTTTTGTGTGTTTTGGAGACATGGAAAAAAATTGTAAATGAAAAACAAATTGTGAGTTTTGGCTTTCTGTTCCATGTTAGATATATGGTTTGTGGAGGATAAAAAATTAACAGCACTCTTTCTTATAGATTGTCGGATCTACATTTCAGCTCTTGCTTCCGCTTACTTGTTTCTGCTTGTTGCTCTCTTTTGACATGCTCTTTTTGATAGGTCACATGGAATCTTTTATGCTTTTCACACTTGCTTTCTTCCGCTTATTACAACAACTAAGGAATTAATATTCAACACATTCAATGATTCTATCGTTATTGTATTATTGTTTTCAAAATTATTTGTTTGTGCTACTGCTATATGATTCTATCCCTGCTGTATTTATATTCATTACATGAATTTTTTGGAAATCCAATTTGTAATCTAACGTTGTTCTTTCTAGAAATACTGCTAATAAAATTGAGATGACATCTAACACTTTCATTTTTGCATTTTAATTGTGTTTCTTGCATTTTACTTTGTTATAAGACTGTAACTTGGGCTTGTGGATTGGAGGTTTTAGAAGTTGGACAAGCTTACAAGCTGAAGACTAAGTGATTTTTCATATAACCTTGTTTTGAAACGATATTTGAACAATATGTATGTTGACTTATTTCTATATTTATTAGTAGACTTATTAACAATGACTTTGTAATTGAAATCAAATATGCTTTTAGTATTAATTATTTGCTGTTGACAATTTTGTCTTGTGAATTTACTGCTTAATTGTTTGAAATGTGCATAAATTAAATAAGAGATTTGCTATGTAAAGATCATAGCTGAAATATGTGCTATATATTAAAACTATTAATAGCAGAAAATTGCACCTATGGAAATAAAAGGTGAAATGCTATGTAAAAAATTAAATAGTGTGGATAACCTTTTCATATCATTGAATGTGTGCTATGAAAACATTGAAAACGCTACGTATACTACAAATATTCATAGCGGAAAACTCTCTTATGAAATCAAAATGTAAAATGCTATATAAAATATAAACTGTGTGGAAAACTTTTTATATCACTGAATATGAGCTATGAAAACAGTGATAATGCTGTTAAAAAAGAGCTATATATCAATGGGGAATTCAATAATAGTGGATTTTAAAAAAAAAAACAAAATGAAAAACATTTTCCATAGCAATGAATATGTGCTATGAAATTATTGATAATGCTATAAAATTATAAGCTGAGATTTTAGTCAGCAAATATAATTGCAAGGACTGAACGCTATGTAAAACATTTCATGATGGCGAACGTGCGCTATAAAATGTGTAATATTATAGCGTTTAGATTTAGCTATAAGATATACCAGGGCTATTATTACATGTCTTTATATAGCGTCGTCACTAATGCTATGGTAACCTATTATAGCGTTTTTCACGTGCTATTAAAAGGTAAATCTGTTGTAGTGATTCAAATTCGATGCCTACCACACATATTTTCAAACCCCGACAAATCATAGATAAATGAGTCGATCCACCATTGGGGTTTGAAACAACTACGGGATCTACTACCATACTAATAATTAAGTGTAGAGATTCGATTATAGAACTTGATATAAATGAATGTGAGGCACCAGAATCAAAAAGTGTTCTAATAGGATGGTTTGAAAGAGAAAGTAAACCTTCCACAGAAATTTTTCTGCCTCTGTCCGGAGCACTAGTCGCGAGAGCATGCACCTGCCCTGTAGAATTTCCTTCCTTTTGACCTTGTCCCTGTGATCGCCGTTTCTTCGGGCACTGTTTAGCAAAATGTCCGGCCACTCCACAGTGGAAGCAAGAATTCTTCCTTCGCTTACGGTCTTTAACCAGATGACCTTCCTTCCCACAATGGTGACATTTTCTCTTATCCTTGCCTTTATCATTTTTCGCTCCTTTCTTCTGCTGCTGTTGTTGTTGTTGCTGCCCCTTCTTGGGCCACACCTTCCTATTTTGCGATGTCCCCTCAGCCTTTACCTTATTCTTCTCTTCTTGTCCTCCTCATGCATCAGGGCCATATCGACAAGTTTTTCAAAAGTGGCCCCCATTGGAATATGGGACATGGCTAACCCATGAAGGGGTTCATTAAGCCATTTAGCAAACCGCAAAGCCTTTTTGTGCGGCATATCCACCAACTCTAACCCGAACATTGCTAGCTGGTTGAATTTGTTCACATATTCATTCACCGTCAAGTTTCCCTGTTTGAGTGCTAAGAATCTCTCCATCTGCATGCTGCTTTCAGCTTGGGAAAGAAATTTCATTTCGAATCTCTATCTAAAATCTTCCTAAGTTTCCACCGGACGTCCATCTTGGGTGACTTCCCATCAAAATGAGGCTTCATCCTTCAATAGACAAGCAACTAACTAAATCTTTCTTCGGTCCTCCACTTCAAAGATTACAAATAAGTCCTCAGTCTCCTTAAGCCAATTACGAGCTTCCACGAACGTCTCGTTCCCATGGAATGTCTTCCCTCTTATAGAACGATAGTCCTTGCAGATCTTGGCGAAGTTCTCTGCTTTTGGAGGGGGAGGGGGAATGACTGGTGCAGCTGGGGAAGGAAGGTCTCATTGGCCTTCGGTCGGCACTGTGGCCTCCAAATACCTACTGAACCATCTGGGTATAGTGATGCCCTCTGGGATATTAGGGATGTTTTGTTCCCCAAAGATGCTGAAAAAGGGAAAAGGAAAAAATTTAGATAAAGGACTGAAGGATACTACATATGGATTTTTGGGGAATATTTTTCAAAACAGACTTTTCTTTTTGAAAAAGCTTTCTTTTAAAACCTTTTTGAAAATAATTTTCAAAAACTTTTATCTAAT
Source organism: Allium sativum (assembly GCA_030737875.1). Taxonomy (NCBI): domain Eukaryota; kingdom Viridiplantae; phylum Streptophyta; class Magnoliopsida; order Asparagales; family Amaryllidaceae; genus Allium; species Allium sativum. The sequence goes on from CM060921.1 coordinate 749,362,682, forward strand.
CTGGTAGCCTTCATCTTTGAAACCAAGTGTGACACCCTACAACCGTTAATGTCACTTGCTAAGGGAATGCATTAAGTTCCATGAAGCGTTATAGGTAATCAGACATAGAATAATTACAAGACAGATATAAATAACATAGCAGCGAAAATTAAAAAACTTATTTTAATCATAATATCGTGGTCCACAATACCATAAGTCACAAAAACCGTTACAGTAAAATAACTTCTGTCTTGCATCATCAGAGTACATAAAATATAAAAACATAATTCCCCAATTGAAAGAGTTAAGCCGTAATAGAGACAAGAACTTGAGCCATACTCTAGAAGTAGCTTCTGGCAAGGTAATATCTGAATCCTAACTAAGCCTGGGTTTTTCCTCCCTGAGAACCTAGGGGGGAACGGAAGAAAGAAGGAGAAACAAAAAGGGTCAGACACAAAGTCTGGCAAGTATAGTTACTTTTGGCCAGTAGATAAATAAAAGTAACATGATATGCATATAAAGCAGATAAGGAAGATCACTACATAAATGGAAGGTGTGACAAGGTAAGCAAGATAAGGTGTACATGCCTCAATAATGATTACACAATTACAAGTATATTCTGAAAGAGATGATCCCTTCAACTATAAGGTGGTAGACTTAGGTATATGTCCAAATGTATCCTAACTACTACCCTGATCGATCGGTTCCCTAACCCTCATTGATACATTGTGCTGGCCCCACAGTAGGAGGTATCACTTCCTAAAGTGGCAACTCCTCGTCGTAATAATGTGCACAACCATATCTAGAGGTGTCATGGTCATCTTATCCCCCTATGCACGACTTATGCACGCACGTGGCCCGGTCGGTTTGTGCCGCCCACACCATCATCCACGTTTGGATCTCTTACGATCAGTCAATAAGCGTGCCCCTTCTCCGCCTAATACAGAGTACTTTATTTGATACCTACTCCAGGTTACTAAATAAATGGGTCCCACACAATATGATATAAACTCTCCCCTTTGTCTTGTATCCCCCACTAGGTTTTCACTGACTATGTATACCACTGGGTGTCTTTAATTACATAGCCTTATTTATTTCTACCAGTTATGCTTACCTACAGGTGTTTTTAATACATAACCCCTAATCTTCCAATCGGTGATGTTTACCTATAGGTGTCTTCAATTACATAACCCTATCACTTCTACATGCTATGTTTACCCTAAAAGGTGTCTTTAATTACATAACTTTATTATTTCCACTGATTATGTATACCACTAGGTGTCTTTAATTCCATAACCTTAACAGGTTAAGTTTGTGGGCCTATTACCCATCCCCTCTTCAGATTTACTTAACCCACCCCTCAACCATGTTTACTTAACCCCCAACTTAAATTTAAGTTCATACAATCTCTATGGATTAATTCAGGTTAAGTAATCCAATTCTTATTCCACAGTTGGGCCTAACCTTGTGTCATAGCCCAACTCGTATTTACGTACTTAGACCTCGCACATTAGGTTCAACATTAGTGGCTGCTCGATATGCTGGTCGGGTCCGGACTGACTTCCACAACTAATGCAACCTAACCTCATGTCATAAGTACAATTACAATCCCTAATTTTAGTTACTAAACATTCCATATTTAATTAATTTACCAATTAACTAATCCTCTCCTTTTACAGGTGACAATACCTATTTCACCCAATAATTTGAATTACATGTCCAAAAATATTCATATTCAAATTATGCCATTTTTAACCCTTTTCCCCCCGTTCCTTAACTAGCGCCCTCACAAAATTGGCAACCTGCCTAGGCTAGACAATAGCCTAATCGCAAACGCTAATAGGGAAAATAATGGGAATATAACAAAAATGATCATATTGGAATAACCATAAATTTGTATGATATTAAGGTGAACACACATATTAGCATGGACATGAAATGGTCATCATAATAAGGTGGACATAAAACTGATAAACTATGATGTCACAACATCTAAATTATCAATTTAGACGTCCAATCGGTTCAGATCTAACATGATAACATAAGGTGATAATTTAGATCAAATAAAATAGATCTAACATGTTAACATAAGGTGACAATTTAGATCACATAGAATATATCTAACATGATAACATAAGGTGACAATTTAGGTCACATAAAATAGATCTAACATGTTAACAAAAGGTGACAATTTAGATTACATAGAATAGATCTAACATGATAACATAAGGTGACAATTTAGATCACATAAAATAAATCTAACATGTTAACATAAGGTGACAATTTAGATCACATAAAATAAATCTAACATGTTAACATAAGGTGACAATTTAGATCACATAAAATAGATCTAACATGTTAACATAAGGTGACAATTTAGATCACATAGAATAGATCTAACATGATAACACAAGGTGACAATTTAGATCACATAAAATTGATCTAACATGTTAACATAAGGTGACAATTTAGATCACATAAGATAGATCTAACATGATAACATAAGGTGACAATTTAGATCACATAGAATAGATCTAACATGATAACATAAGGTGACAATTTAGATAACATAAAATAAATCTGCACACATCCACATCATAGCATACCTTAAAAGTTACAAACCAATATCCGCAATAATAACATAATCGAACAATCACAATTGAATTTGATTTAGAGAAATAGATCTACCGTGACATAGCTTACGATCTAACAATAACATAGATTCAAGGTTTACAACGTATCTAAATCACGGTATTTCATAATTCACTTTTATTTATCTAAACCTAAATGTAACACCCCGTAAGTTTATAACATTAAAATTCACAAATTAAAGTATACTTAATTTTTAGAAGAAAAATTAATGAAATGGGTTGCGCTATTATGTTCGTTTAAAAATTTTGGGTCAAGATGGACATTTGGTTTGCACAAAACGGATACATTATGAAGATGTTATTAATCCTTGAAGTTTGTATGCATATGAGAGAAATATATATATATATAATTAAATAAATAAATATGCAAAAAAGTTCAAAACAGCGAATCAGGAGGGGTAATAACCGAACCGGCCCATTTTTTAGGTCGACCTAAGCCCTGCTGGGTCGACTAAGGGTTGATTCAGGGTGTTTGGCTGTCAACCCGTGGGTCGATTCGCTCTAAGGCAGATGTGACATCTGATTGGTTCTCACGGTTCAGGGTTAATCTAGTGGTCATAAAACACTCTCTATAACTATATAAGGACCCTAAACCTAAACCCTAATTCATTAACAAAGAGGAACGGTGCCTCCATGCTCCTAAAACCTAAAGTGACCTAGCCTCCACCCTAATCAATCAATTCAAAAGAGAAGATAAAGATAACAAATCAACGCCTATATCAATGGAAAGCTAAATCAACTCTAGAAAATCAGATCCCAGAATCATTCTTCTCTTTCTTAAACCACGATTTGTGAGTACAGTTATTTTCAGATATGAAATTTAATTATGATTTTGACATGCGTATAAATCTGAATTGGAGATCTATCTTATTCTTGTTTATCAGATCTGTTTTTTCTGTGTAGATCCATCTTATTCTTGTTTATCAGATCTATTTTTCTTTGTAGATCTATCTTATTGTTACTATTCTATATCTCTTCCTTCCTTCTATTCTATAGCCAGGCTACTACGAGCCTAAGCCAAATCTCATAAGAGATAGGCACGCGAATGCTAAATTTGGGGGAAACATTGAATGATGCATAATTGGACATAACTGATTTATGAATAAATTGAGAACACAACATAAGTTGTAATTAAAGGTCTAGATTTAGGCATACTATATATGACGGTTTGTGATTTGGAAGAAGGAGAATTAATGTATGACAACATATAGACTTGTAATTCGGGGACATAATGCATGTTATAATTCAAGATCTAATTTTGAGGACATAATACATGTTGTTATTTAAGAGCTTGATTAGGGGCATATTTTATATGACGATCTATGACATGGAAGAAAAAGGATATATGACTTAGGCCTGAAAAACCTATATTAAATTAGGGATAACTATTAATGTGAATACGCCTAATTCAGATTTTTGGATATTTGACATACGCGGTAATTAACGGCAATAAATTGGCATAATTCATATTGTATATCATGATTTGAGTCTTTTAGAGAATATTCTATATTGTGGAAAATCTAACTAAATTTGGGCATATGTTATGTTGAGAATTATGACCATAATTTGGGCATGTAAAATGAGGCTTAATTTATGATTAGGCAAGATATGTTAATAGAACTTTAGGATATGTTTAAATCTATTAAATTGGCCAATCAGCTAGATCTGTTGGAATTGAATACTGAGATTTGGGTATGTAATCTGTAGGCTCGATCTAAAATTGAGCAAAACATGTTAATGGAACTTTGAATAATCTGCTGTAACTTGTAAAGGACTTAATTTGTTGAATTGGCATAATTAATCTGATATTGGCGTAATCTGTGAATGAAAACTTTAGCTATAAATAAGAATGATGAGACATGAGGTTAGACTCAGTTTGCGGCGAAAGCCTGCCCGGACCCAACCGGCTTAACCAGCCACCGCAAATTGTCAGTCTAATGTGAGAGGTCATAGGCATAAGGATGCTTAGACATGAGGTTAGGTCTGGCTTGTGGCAGAAGTCTGCCCGGAACCACCAGGCACATCCAGCGACCACAAGCTACCGACCTAATGTGAGAGTTCTGTGCATTAATCTTTAATTAATGCAAATCTAAGATAAATATGATGCCGAAAACGTGTTGGGTGGATAGGGTTAAAACAACTGGAATGATGAATCTAATAAACCCGTTTCGTGAATCTGTAGGCCCAATACAAAGTTATGTGAAACAATCTGAAAGTCTGTTAATCTGTATATCTGATCCACTAGTCTAAGAACTTGTTAATCTGTACATCTGATACGTTAGTCTAAAAAACTGTTAACTTGTATGTTTGATCTGAAAACTAGTCAATCTGAACTTTGTACATCTGAAATATGTATACAAGTTAATCTGAAATCTGTCAGTCTGGGGACACAAGGTTAGGAGGTATAATTACTTGTGTCATCTGTTATTTGGGACCCATATTAGTCAGTAACCCTTTCTGGTATCAAAACTATGACCCAACACTAAGAGGGGTCCGGGCACGCTTACTTAACTAATTGTAAGAGGTTCACTCTGATAACGGTGAGGGGTGTTGATGGCGCATTCGTACCGGGTCACGTGCATGCATGGATCCGGTCTGCTCTGAGGATGTAAGACACCGTGACTTCTGTAAATAGGTCTGTGTCTATAGGTTGCCACTTTAGGGAGTGATCCACCCTTCTATAGGGCCAGCACATGGTATTTATGTTTTAGGGAGCCGATCGCTTGGGTTAGAATTTAGGGTACACTTAGTTCTGTCGGTTTCTGTTGGGGTACCGTCTGTTTCTGTTGGGGTGATAACACCTGTCTGTTTCTGTCTAGTACCGTATGTTGGGGTGGTAAAGGCCCATTACTAGTGTACAACTAACTCTAATATTCTATTTCCGTAGGGATTATTCTGTTTCTGTCTTTGATTTCGTTCCTGATTCTGTTTCTGTACCGTCTGTCTCTGTTCGGGTGGTAAAGGCCCATTTCTAGCATCGTGTTTCTGAAGAGATCACTATGTTTTCTGTTTAGACGATAGGATAACACCTAATTCTGTTATACTAGTATCAGTGCAGAGAAGTAAAAACTAAGTAAGGAGCTTAGCTTAGCCTATATCATTCTATTTCTTCTGTTAACCTGCTACTCCTGTTACAGCTATCTCTTATCCAGTTTTATTTACATGCCATGATACTGTTATCTGTTTATATGCTGAAAGTGTAACGGCTGGAAATTTCCGACTCCTCGAGAGTCGGAAATTCCGAGACGCTAGTGAAAGAATTTAGAAGGTGAGAAAGAAAAGATAGAACTAATATAATAGAAGAAGAACATCAGAATCATCAGAGTAACACGAATCTCACAGCGGAACGAATAACATATATTATATAACATAGCTTTGAAGTAAACAGTTATATATATACAATAGCACTTATCAGAGTACAACACTTACAACACAGCGGAAATAACTATAGGTATAGATTCTTGCAGCCTCCTGCTCCAAGCTCTCCAAGTATATCTGTAAATCCCGACTACTTGACTGCCCGTACAAATTTAGGCACCCAAGAGTTTAGGGAAAACAACAAAGTAAACTCCGGGTCAGTCATGGGACTGGTATGAGTAAAACAATTTAAACATGTATATGAACAAGTAAACGATATCTCATAAGACCACGCCGCATAACGGAACGGTTTTTCCCTTATGAGAATCCAAAATATCTTTATATCAAAAACCTTCTGATATTATAATAATGTCTATGTACAAATAGATATCAACTAGCAGAAACGCTTGCATCTCACGTTCTACATACATAGTATAAAATCATAAACCGCAGGGCAATTAACGGAGAATGGATTCCAACAGACAAGGTATGAGAGCACCTTCTGAATAGTGTACTCTAGAGGGGATACACTCAGGTTCAACAAGAACGTCTTGCAACCCGGCCACACATGACCGCTCACTCATTTAGCTTGAGTGTCGCGAATATATTGCCACTACGGTTGTAGGCCATCAAACCGTCATCCGAAGATACAGAATCAAAAAGAAGTATAAATATGGATATTCCCTAGATCGGTGACAATACACCCTGCTTGGGAATGGCCCAACTAGCCATGCTGCCTAGCCCAACTTTTGTTACTTCCTGGTGTGAGGCTAGAAGCTACGTCTATCTTCAGAACATCTGATCACCGTTCACTTTGAATGCCACATCGTCATACCCGCCAAATCACAAATTGACTTATCCAAAAATAACACGGGTATACGGCTAAGAGAAACGAATTCCTCCGCCACCAAACGTGAATACGTTTGAACAGATCAACTTGGGCGATCCATTGGATATACCCTGTCAGACCTTCTTCCATATACGTTGTCCTGGGACTGGACAAAACCGAAGGCACTATTCAGTATATCCATCTTAGTCACTGTTATCTAAGACTTATAAAACAGCCCTTGCACTTTACTCCGTCTTCAATTTATCTTTGGCATATATTGTTCGCAACGCTTATGCCAATACAGAGTGGTTCTTTGGATAATAATCCAACCGGTCTCTCCATATTAACAACGTTAAAATGGTAAAAACTTTGATAGTCTGTGATTCAACCATCAAATGAAAACATGTCGGTGTACAAACAACGATCTTATTTCCAAATGGAAATTCGATCGATCAATCATCATATGTTCATATTTCCTTATTTCATATATTTAGAAAATATATGTTATTAATCATTGGAAAACATTTCCATAGCTTATTTTCACATCACTATTATTTCGCAACTATCAGTCCCTAACTGTAACTAGTATGAGAACAATTCTCTAAGTATCAATTCGGAAGGTCGAAACCAACATCAGATCGTCACTTAGAAAACCGTTCAACTTACCCTCTCCAGTTAGTTTCTGAATTTGCTTAACTCTATTTCTTAAATTCTTATCATGAAAACATTTCATTTTCTATGTTTAGAAAACATATCTGATTATATTTGGAAAACGTTCCCAAAACTCATTTACGGATTTCCAATGAACGTTGTATAAAACATCGTTACGCTTAATCCATTAATCGCTTATTACTTAACTATATTTCAAATCAACCTTTTCTATCGAACCACAACTATTCCTTTGTCAATTCTGAAGTCAATCAAGTTAGGGTATGATTACCTCGCAGACCTTAATTGAACAGCGTCCTTTACTGTGAAATAGATGAAGCTCATCACTCACCTTTTACAATCATCTGTTTATGCAAATTCTCGGATTCTAGTTACGAATCCACTTCTTATATGACAGTGTTTGATTATAACTATAACGTTATAATTCCTACCCCTATATATTTTATTTCCTAACTCGAATAATTTAACAGACACCTAATTTCTAAATCAATAACTAAATCTTGATTTAAACCCTGGAAAAATAAATAGTACTTTCCCGAATTCGCTATAATCGAATTCGACGTATAACTCTCTTTCGAGTAATCTCTATTTGGTTAATTCTTCTTCGAATAACCTATATTCGATTATCTCTCTTCGAATAACTCATATTCGAAATCTCTCTCTTTCGAATAAACAATATTCGATCTCTTTCTTTCGAATATGCCATATTCGAAAATCTCCTTTCGATTTACTAATCGATAACTCCTTTCGATCAAACTAAAATCGATAACTCCTTTAACTCTATTCGAATAACTAATATTCGACTAACTCCTTTGGATCAACTCATTTGATTAACTCCTTCGAATAACTAATCCGAATAACTTACCTTCGAATAACCAATATTCGATTTACTCTAACTCGATTAACTTAATTCTAATCGATTTACTCCATTTCGATTCAACTTAATTCAAATCGATTAACTTAACTCAAATTGATTAACTCCTTTCGAATAACTAAATTCGATTTAACTCTAATTGAATAACTAATATTCAATTAACTCTTACGTGTTTAACTCTATTTGAATAAGTAATTTGAATCACTTTAATGTGTTTAACTCTATTCAAATATCAAATTCGAATAACTCATTTCGAATAACTAAATTCGATTTAACTCTAATTGAATAACTAATATTCAATTAACTCTTACGTGTTTAACTCTATTTGAATAAGTAATTTGAATCACTCTAATGTGTTTAACTCTATTCAAATATCAAATTCGAATAACTCATTTCGAATAACTAAATTCGATTAACTCTTTTAACTTTACTCGAATAACTATATTCGATTAACACCTCCTTTCGAATAACTATATTCGATTAACTCTTCGACTAACTCCTTTGGATTAACTAACTTCGAATGACTCCTTTTGATTAGCTAACTTCGAATAACTCCTTTGGATTAACTAACTTCGAATAACTCCTTCGGATTAACTCTTCGATTAACTCCTTCGGATTAACTCTTCGATTAACTCCTTCGGATTAACTAACTTCGAATAACTCCTTTGGATTAACTAACTTCGAATAACCAATATTCGATAACTACTCTTCGAATAAACAATATTCGATAACTCTTCTCAAATGAATCACATTTGATTTCTCCACTCGAATAAACTATATTCGATAACTCTTCTCAAATGAATAACATTTGATTTATCCACTCGAATAAACTATATTCGATAACTCTTCTCAAATGAATAACATTTGATTTCTCCACTCGAATAAACTATATTCGATAACTCTTCTCTCGAATACACTATATTCGATAACTCTACTTTGGATAAGTGACGTTCGACAACTCTACTCGATTAACTCCACTTGGATAACTCTAACTGGTCAACTTTAACTGGTCAACTTTAACTGGTCACTTTAACTGGTCAACTCTAACTGTTTATCTTTAACTGGTAAACTTTAACTGGTTAACTCAAATGGTTTAACCTAACTTGATTTACTTGTCTCGATTAACTGAACTAACCCACTTAGTTTAACTTAGTTAATTCACTTTGATTAACTCTAACCGATTTACTTAGTTTAACTCAGCTAATTCACTTTGATTAACCCAACTAATTTTACTTCGATTAACCAATTAGTTTAACTTGACTAATTCACTTAGTTTGACGCAACCAATTCACTTTGATTTACCAATTAGTTTAACTTAGCTAATTCACTTCGATTAACCGCTTAGTTTATCTTAACTAATTTACTTTGGTTAACTTAACCAATTACTTTGATTAACTCGACTAACTTGCTTTGGTTAACCTAACAAATTACTTTGTTTAACTCTATTCGAATAAGTAATTCGAATCACTCTAATGTGTTTAACTCTATTCAAATATCTAATTCGAATAACTCATTTCGAAAGATTTCCCTTTTACAACGTTTATCCATTGATAAAGATTTACTTTTTACAAGTTTATCCATTTATAAAGATTTACTTTTAGTACGGTTCTTCACTTTATAAATGTCCTTTTAATAACGTTTCTACTTCTCTATATAAGTCCAGACTTATATATATTCCATTTATCAGCGATAAATAATTTATTTAATTTATAAACATTATTTATAAATAAATCTACTTCAATTTATCTGTTTAAAACAAACTTCCTATTTAATATCTCATTTCAATCCATATCGTGTTATACCGTGTGCGAAGCACGTGTTTAAATCTATCCTTGTATAATTCTATTTATTTTCCGAACAAGTGTTCCTTTATTTATTCCCTAAATAAATATTCCTTTATTCCATTTATTTATAATCTAAATAAATGTTCCTTTATTTATTTCCAAAATAAATAAATGTTTTCATTTTATAAAATCCTATCGATTTTATAAATAAGATTTATTTTCAATATAAACATTGAAAATTCCCTTTTTTTACATTCTAGTATCACCTACGGTGTTTAACGTGTCGTATAACAATGATCGGTATCATTCAAACATAATTAATCAATAACAGATTTCATAACACATCATATATCACAATATATGAAAAACGGTAAAATAAATGTTGAGGAATCCAGTCGGATTCCTCCAACCTGTTTCCCTGCAACACAGATGTTTAGACAATATAGATAACATCACTTTCAGTTCCATATGATATATTCTGTTAAACAGAATCAATATAGAAATTTAACTAACTGGCTAGCAGTTCAATCAAACAATCAACACACAGTCAAACAGACACTTTTAACAGTTCTAAAAATACAACATGAAATTATAAACTGTTCAGAGTTGGTGAGATTTACTCACCTTTGCGCGTTAACCGTTAAATAATGATTTGCGTCAGTTGATCTGATCCGGCGTTTTATTGTGCCACTATCCGACTTTATCAGGCCGACTCTTTCTTTGCATTTTGACGCTTCTCGTAAAACTTGCACTTTCTCCCGGCTCCATTCACATTGCCGAAACCATCCCGTCCCTCGAACGCCATCACCTGTGTTTACATCCTCCGCCAAGGATAGCTAAGTTTAGAATTTCTACATTTCACCAATATCCCGCCACTTTCTTCTCCCACAACTTCCTCCTTTCCAACGCTGTTGGCTTCTAGAACACCCGCTCAGTTCCTACTCACGTTCATGTACGGTCACACAATCATTTGATCTTAGTATACAATCAGTTCATGCATGTAACTCCAAGGTGACATCAACCGATTCATCACATTATTCATCCATTCTAAAAGCATGCGATTTAAATTGTACGCTATTCACTTTTACTATTTTATCTACTTCTCAGTATTATCAGAACTCAACTGTGCATTGGAACTATCAGAAAAAACAAAAGTCACTCCTTCTTCCTTCATCCCTTCATACGACCTCAAAGAAATCACCACTTGCACTTGCGAAGCCTGCCGTACCACGAAAATCAAGTATTGTTTACACTTATAATTTTCTCCACGTCCCTTTTTCTACAGTAGCCTGTAGACATCTCCTTCCCACTCGCTTGTACCTTCTCCTTTCTTTTATAACAATTCCCTTAAACCATAATTCACACCCACTCCATGCATGAATCCCTCAACGCAAACCAGAAGAACTGCTCCATTAATTCATCTCCCATTTACTGCTCCTCCTTACTTGTCAAAATATCACACAAAAATTTCCATCAACTCCCCAATATAAATCATGTTTAAATCCTAACCAAGTCGCTCATCCCTCTTTCTTACAGTAGCAAACCCGGTACTCTCTCCATTCACAGTCAGTACCGCCTCTTCCTTTTCCACCGTATCCATCTCTCCACATCCTTCAAACTCAACTCGAGCTCCAGCCTACCTCGCGTTCGCAGCATCATGTACGCAGTGCTAGTAGCCCAACAAAATTCACGAACTCGAGTACGAATTCCCATTATCAGATTGACCTAAATAATTTCAAAATAACCCAAAAAAAAATAATCATGCCATCCTTAAATCTCGCCAGAACTGCAAGACCAAACCCCAAATTTTCGAACTCCTTGCCCATCTTTCGAACCCTTAGTCACTGTAAAGGAAAAGAAAAGTGGAGAAGGGAAGTGCCGAACCCAAAACAGCGGATACAAGAGTGAAGCTCGAGGTTTAATTGGGCTTAAAACACAATGGGTTTTGAAATGAACGAATTGAGTTTCTTGTTTGGGTGGCGGCTCGTTTGTTTGGAGATGAACGGTAGTTTTATATAGGGGTGTCTTGGATATTATTTTGTGGTGAAGATGGATGAACGTGGCTTTCTAAGTGACGCAAAGAATTTGTGGATAGAAAGAGAAGGGCGTGGAGCATTAAGGAACCATACACTTTGTTTTAACTTTTAGTAACATAAGATTTCCTTTATGTCCGACTGCGTCAAACAGAAATAAACACACCATCGTGATGAACAAGGTGTCCCGACTCCAGAAATATAATAATACCGGTAGGTGGTCTTATATTTTGAAACTTCAAAATGTTGAATACAGGGTGCGAAATACTTCAAATAAAAAGTTGCTTATTTAATTAATTAAAAATTTCCATAAAATTCTAAAAATTAAATTATCGCTATGTCCCAAAAGAACCTTGTCTAAATTCACGCCTGATATCTAGTTATTTCAAATAAACAGTTACGGTCGATAAACGATTCCATAGCGACTTTTCTGAAATTTGATTTGGACGTAACTCAAAATCTACACGACGAAATCCCGATCTCTCTCTTCCACTAGAAAGATATACTCCACCAGCTCCACACGTTTCTTGTTTCACAGCAATCCGATTTAAAATGAACCCTGTACACCCACTTGAAGTCTAAATCGCCAAATAACGAACTGTCGCGTCGTTACGCGCTCTATTTTAATTATAATATAATTAATACGTTTTAACGTCGATTATTAAATCGATTCGTTATTCAAATTCAATTATAAACTGAATTAAATATTTTAGCTGATCCAATTCACACAGTATTGTGAATTCGGTGATTTCCGATTATTTTGACATTATAATATATTATTGTATTATTTATTTTAATTAAATATTCAATATTATTTAATTCGAGTCATCGATATCGCCCAATCGATATTTAATAATTAAATAAATTAATTATTCGACAGCTAACAAAACGCGCCATTACAGACTTCCCCCCTTAAAATAATTTCGTCCTCGAAATTGCTAAGCTAGGAAAATGCTACCAACTTTACTAACTAGATTCAAATATCTTTTAGTTTACTTCTGAACTCCAGTTTCAACTGAACCATTTAATTTTCAATTAAATTATTAATTCATTCTGGCTAACTGAATTTCCATAAATCATGAGAATGTTGTAACGCCTGGAATTTTCGAAAAATTTCGCCATAACCTCCTTTGTACGGATCAATACGTCAAACCACAACTCGCCTCTCTAGGCCTTCTCCAACCCAAAAGAAAATCAAACAGCCAAGCGGCTTGCCAATTCGGCTCAAAAATCCAAACTCATATATAATATAAACTTGTACCTTTTTGTCGGTCGTATCATTATATCCTTTTGATCTGTTATCACTTCTGCATATATCATGGTCATTCCACTCAATTTATATCCTCAAATCCAAATCGAATTTCATTCGAACTCTAATATCAAATTCCAAATTATTGACTTATCAATTTGGTTCCATTCTAGATTATATCTAATCCAATTCAATTTTATTTAACTCGGTTCAAGTTAAATTTCAATTTATTTTTACCATCTCATTTTATTTAACTTTATTAGTTAAATTTTAATTCCAGAACTTAAGTTCCTGGATTTCTTTCAAATCAATTTGAAATCATAACGCCAATTCAAAACCTTTGAATTTCTAAACAACTTGTTTTCTCAAAACAATTCAAAAACAAAACCTTTGGTAGTAATCCGTCACTTAGAACTCGTAAATGAACACTGATGATGTCTAGATTCATCATCAGAATCTATTTTCCAGCTATCGACGTGAGTTCAATACTATATCATTTTCAATTTGAAAAACATTTTCAAAATCTCCCAGGAACTTAAAATTTCCTTATTTTAAATTCCAAATTCTGATTAAATTCATATTTAATTCAAACTATTTCATATATTACATTCATATGAATTCTGATTGGTCATTTATAACCATTTCACCCTTTTATAATCTTATTCGATTATAATAACAACCAACACAATCAATATACTATAATAATTTCAAAATATATATTTCTTCTATAAACAAATATATTTGGGAAAAATTATTTCATTTACCCTCTTTCAAAACATACCATGACGGTTCATCGTATTCGAGTGTTTAGTAACCTTTATCGATACAGTGGATCAACTGATCGACCAGAATTCATAAGCCACTCAACCAATGAGTCTCCACAATATAAAATCATTTTATATTGAATAACAATTATGCACTCATATCTATACACTCAAACTCAATCTAGGATATTACTAATCCCATCTCTTATGAGTTATGCCACAGAGCCAAGGTAATCACTTAACTTAAGCTCTGATACCAACTGTAACGGCTGGAAATTTCCGAGCACGTTAGTGAAAGAATTTAGAAGGTGAGAAAGAAAAGATAGAACTAATAGAATAGAAGAAGAAGAAGAACATCAGAATCATCAGAGTAACACGAATCTCACAGCGGAACGAATAACATATAATATATAACATAGCTTTGAAGTAAACAGTTATATATATACAATAGCACTTATCAGAGTACAACACTTACAACACAGCGGAAATAACTATAGCTATAGAATCTTGCAGCCTCCTGCTCCAAGCTCTCCAAGTATATCTGTAAATCCCGACTACTTGACTGCCCGTACAAATTTAGGCACCCAAGAGTTTAGGGAAAACAACAAAGTAAACTCCGGGTCAGTCATGGGACTGGTATGAGTAAAACAATTTAAACATGTATATGAACAAGTAAACGATATCTCATAAGACCACGCCGCATAACGGAACGGGTTTTCCCTTATGAGAATCCAAAATATCTTTATATCAAAAACCTTCTGATATTATAATAATGTCTATGTACAAATAGATATCAACTAGCAGAAATGCTTGCATCTCACGTTCTACATACATAGTATAAAATCATAAACCGCAGGGCGATTAACGGAGAATGGATTCCAACAGACAAGGTATGGGAGCACCTTCTGAATAGTGTACTCTAGAGGGGATACACTCAGGTTCAACAAGAACGTCTTGCAACCCGGCCACACATGACCGCTCACTCATTTAGCTTGAGTGTCGCGAATATATTGCCACTACGGTTGTAGGCCATCAAACTGTCATCCGAAGATACAGAATCAAAAAGAAGTATAAATATGGATATTCCCTAGATCGGTGACAATACACCCTGCTTGGGAATGGCCCAACTAGCCATGCTGCCTAGCCCAACTTTTGTTACTTCCTGGTGTGAGGCTAGAAGCTACGTCTATCTTCAGAACATCTGATCACCGTTCACTTTGAATGCCACATCGTCATACCCGCCAAATCACAAATTGACTTATCCAAAAATAACACGGGTATACGGCTAAGAGAAACGAATTCCTCCGCCACCAAACGTGAATACGTTTGAACCGATCAACTTACGCGATCCATTGGATATACCCTGTCAGACCTTCTTCCATATACGTTGTCCTGGGACTGGACAAAACCGAAGGCACTATTCAGTATATCCATCTTAGTCACTGTTATCTAAGACTTATACAACAGCCCTTGCACTTTACTCCGTCTTCAATTTATCTTTGGCATATATTGTTCGCAACGCTTATGCCAATACAGAGTGGTTCTTTGGATAATAATCCAACCGGTCTCTCCATATTAACAACGTTAAAATGGTAAAAACTTTGATAGTCTGTGATTCAACCATCAAATGAAAACATGTCGGTGTACAAACAACGATCTTATTTCCAAATGGAAATTCGATCGATCAATCATCATATGTTCATATTTCCTTATTTCATATATTTAGAAAATATATGTTATTAATCATTGGAAAACATTTCCATAGCTTATTTTCACATCACTATTATTTCGCAACTATCAGTCCCTAACTGTAACTAGTATGAGAACAATTCTCTAAGTATCAATTCGGAAGGTCGAAACCAACATCAGATCATCACTTAGAAAACCGTTCAACTTACCCTCTCCAATTAGTTTTTGAATTTGGTTAACTCTATTTCTTAAATTCTTATCATGAAAACAATTCATTTTCTATGTTTAGAAAACATATCTGATTATATTTGGAAAACGTTCCCAAAACTCATTTACGGATTTCCAATGAACGTTGTATAAAACATCGTTACGCTTAATCCATTAATCGCTTATTACTTAACTATATTTCAAATCAACCTTTTCTATCGAACCACAACTATTCCTTTGTCAATTCTGAAGTCAATCAAGTTGGGGTATAATTACCTCGCAGACCTTAATTGAACAGCGTCCTTTACTGTGAAATAGATGAAGCTCATCACTCACCTTTTACAATCATCTGTTTATGCAAATTCTCGGATTCTGGTTACGAATCCACTTCTTATATGATAGTGTTTGATTATAACTATAACGTTATAATTCCTACCCCTATATATTTTATTTCCTAACTCGAATGATTTAACAGACACCTAATTTCTAAATCAATAACTAAATCTTGATTTAAACCCTGGAAAATAAATAGTACTTTCCCGAATTCGCTATAATCGAATTCGACGTATAACTCTCTTTCGAGTAATCTCTATTTGGTTAATTCTTCTTCGAATAACCTATATTCGATTATCTCTCTTCGAATAACTCATATTCGAAATCTCTCTCTTTCGAATAAACAATATTCGATCTCTTTCTTTCGAATATGCCATATTCGAAAATCTCCTTTCGATTTAATAATCGATAACTCCTTTCGATCAAACTAAAATCGATAACTCCTTTAACTCTATTCGAATAACTAATATTCGACTAACTCCTTTGGATCGACTCATTTGATTAACTCCTTCGAATAACTAATCCGAATAACTTACCTTCGAATAACCAATATTCGATTTACTCTAACTCGATTAACTTAATTCTAATCGATTTACTCCATTTCGATTCAACTTAATTCAAATCGATTAACTTAACTCAAATTGATTAACTCCTTTCGAATAACTAAATTCGATTTAACTCTAATTGAATAACTAATATTCAATTAACTCTTACGTGTTTAACTCTATTTGAATAAGTAATTTGAATCACTCTAATGTGTTTAACTCTATTCAAATATCAAATTCGAATAACTCATTTCGAATAACTAAATTCGATTTAACTCTAATTGAATAACTAATATTCAATTAACTCTTACGTGTTTAACTCTATTTGAATAAGTAATTTGAATCACTCTAATGTGTTTAACTCTATTCAAATATCAAATTCGAATAACTCATTTCGAATAACTAAATTCGATTAACTCTTTTAACTTTACTCGAATAACTATATTCGATTAACACCTCCTTTCGAATAACTATATTCGATTAACTCTTCGACTAACTCCTTTGGATTAACTAACTTCGAATGACTCCTTTTGATTAGCTAACTTCGAATAACTCCTTTGGATTAACTAACTTCGAATAACTCCTTCGGATTAACTCTTCGATTAACTCCTTCGGATTAACTCTTCGATTAACTCCTTCGGATTAACTAACTTCGAATAACTCCTTTGGATTAACTAACTTCGAATAACCAATATTCGATAACTACTCTTCGAATAAATAATATTCGATAACTCTTCTCAAATGAATCACATTTGATTTCTCCACTCGAATAAACTATATTCGATAACTCTTCTCAAATGAATAACATTTGATTTATCCACTCGAATAAACTATATTCGATAACTCTTCTCAAATGAATAACATTTGATTTCTCCACTCGAATAAACTATATTCGATAACTCTTCTCTCGAATACACTATATTCGATAACTCTACTTTGGATAAGTGACGTTCGACAACTCTACTCGATTAACTCCACTTGGATAACTCTAACTGGTCAACTCTAACTGGTCAACTCTAACTGGTCAACTTTAACTGGTCACTTTAACTGGTCAACTCTAACTGTTTATCTTTAACTGGTAAACTTTAACTGGTTAACTCAAATTGTTTAACCTAACTTGATTTACTTGTCTCGATTAACTGAACTAACCCACTTAGTTTAACTTAGTTAATTCACTTTGATTAACTCTAACCGATTTACTTAGTTTAACTCAGCTAATTCACTTTGATTAACCCAACTAATTTTACTTCGATTAACCAATTAGTTTAACTTGACTAATTCACTTAGTTTGACGCAACCAATTCACTTTGATTTACCAATTAGTTTAACTTAGCTAATTCACTTCGATTAACCGCTTAGTTTATCTTAACTAATTTACTTTGGTTAACTTAACCAATTACTTTGATTAACTCGACTAACTTGCTTTGGTTAACCTAACAAATTACTTTGTTTAACTCTATTCGAATAAGTAATTCGAATCACTCTAATGTGTTTAACTCTATTCAAATATCTAATTCGAATAACTCATTTCGAAAGATTTTCCTTTTACAACGTTTATCCATTGATAAAGATTTACTTTTTACAAGTTTATCCATTTATAAAGATTTACTTTTAGTACGGTTCTTCACTTTATAAATGTCCTTTTAATAACGTTTCTACTTCTCTATATAAGTCCAGACTTATATATATTCCATTTATCAGCGATAAATAATTTATTTAATTTATAAACATTATTTATAAATAAATCTACTTCAATTTATCTGTTTAAAACAAACTTCCTATTTAATATCTCATTTCAATCCATATCGTGTTATACCGTGTGCGAAGCACGTGTTTAAATCTATCCTTGTATAATTCTATTTATTTTCCGAACAAGTGTTCCTTTATTTATTCCCTAAATAAATATTCCTTTATTCCATTTATTTATAATCTAAATAAATATTCCTTTATTTATTTCCAAAATAAATAAATTTTTTCATTTTATAAAATCCTATCGATTTTATAAATAAGATTTATTTTCAATATAAACATTGAAAATTCCCTTTTTTTACATTCTAGTATCACCTACGGTGTTTAACGTGTCGTATAACAATGATCGGTATCATTCAAACATAATTAATCAATAACAGATTTCATAACACATCATATATCACAATATATGAAAAACGGTAAAATAAATGTTGAGGAATCCAGTCAGATTCCTCCAACCTGTTTCCCTGCAACACAGATGTTTAGACAATATAGATAACATCACTTTCAGTTCCATATGATATATTCTGTTAAACAGAATCAATATAGAAATTTAACTAACTGGCTAGCAGTTCAATCAAACAATCAACACACAGTCAAACAGACACTTTTAACAGTTCTAAAAATACAACATGAAATTATAAACTGTTCAGAGTTGGTGAGATTTACTCACCTTTGCGCGTTAACCGTTAAATAATGATTTGCGTCAGTTGATCTGATCCGGCGTTTTATTGTGCCACTATCCGACTTTATCAGGCCGACTCTTTCTTTGCATTTTGACGCTTCTCGTAAAACTTGCACTTTCTCCCGGCTCCATTCACATTGCCGAAACCATCCCGTCCCTCGAACGCCATCACCTGTGTTTACATCCTCCGCCAAGGATAGCTAAGTTTAGAATTTCTACATTTCACCAATATCCCGCCACTTTCTTCTCCCACAACTTCCTCCTTTCCAACGCTGTTGGCTTCTAGAACACCCGCTCAGTTCCTACTCACGTTCATGTACGGTCACACAATCATTTGATCTTAGTATAAAATCAGTTCATGCATGTAACTCCAAGGTGACATCAACCGATTCATCACATTATTCATCCATTCTAAAAGCATGCGATTTAAATTGTACGCTATTCACTTCTACTATTTTATCTACTTCTCAGTATTATCAGAACTCAACTGTGCATTGGAACTATCAGCAAAAACAAAAGTCACTCCTTCTTCCTTCATCCCTTCATACGACCTCAAAGAAATCACCACTTGCACTTGCGAAGCCTGCCGTACCACGAAAATCAAGTATTGTTTACTCTTATAATCTGCTCCACGTCCCTTTTTCTACAGTAGCCTGTAGACATCTCCTTCCCACTCGCTTGTACCTTCTCCTTTCTTTTATAACAGTTCCCTTAAACCATAATTCACACCCACTCCATGCATGAATCCCTCAACGCAAACCAGAAGAACTGCTCCATTAATTCATCTCCCATTTACTGCTCCTCCTTACTTGTCAAAATATCACACAAAAATTTCCATTAACTCCCCAACATAAATCATGTTTAAATCCTAACCAAGTCGCTCATCCCTCTTTCTTCTCCACACAAGCACAGTAGCAAACCCGGTACTCTCTCCATTCACAATCAGTACCGCCTCTTCCTTTTCCACCGTATCCATCTCTCCACATCCTTCAAACTCAACTCGAGCTCCAGCCTACCTCGCGCTCGCAGCATCATGTACGCAGTGCTAGTAGCCCAACAAAATTCACGAACTCGAGTACGAATTCCCATTATCAGATTGACCTAAATAATTTCGAAATAAACCCAAAAAAAAATAATCATGCCATCCTTAAATCTCGCCAGAACCGCAAGACCAAACCCCAAATTTTCGAACTCCTTGCCCATCTTTCGAACCCTTAGTCACTGTAAAGGAAAAGAAAAGTGGAGAAGGGAAGTGCCGAACCCAAAACAACGGATACAAGAGTGAAGCTCGAGGTTTAATTGGGCTTAAAACACAATGGGTTTTGAAATGAACGAATTGAGTTTCTTGTTTGGGTGGCGGCTCGTTTGTTTGGAGATGAACGGTAGTTTTATATAGGGGTGTCTTGGATATTATTTTGTGGTGAAGATGGATGAACGTGGCTTTCTAAGTGACGCAAAGAATTTGTGGATAGAAAGAGAAGGGCGTGGAGCATTAAGGAACCATACACTTTGTTTTAACTTTTAGTAACATAAGATTTCCTTTATGTCCGACTGCGTCAAACAGAAATAAACACACCATTGTGATGAACAAGGTGTCCCGACTCCAGAAATATAATAATACCGGTAGGTGGTCTTATATTTTGAAACTTCAAAATATTGAATACAGGGTGCGAAATACTTCAAATAAAAAGTTGCTTATTTAATTAATTAAAAATTTCCATAAAATTCTAAAAATTAAATTATCGCTATGTCCCAAAAGAACCTTGTCTAAATTCACGCCTGATATCTAGTTATTTCAAATAAACAGTTACGGTCGATAAACGATTCCATAGCGACATTTCTGAAATTTGATTTGGACGTAACTCAAAATCTACACGACGAAATCCCGATCTCTCTCTTCCACTAGAAAGATATACTCCACCAGCTCCACACGTTTCTTGTTTCACAGCAATCCGATTTAAAACGAACCCTGTACACCCACTTGAAGTCTAAATCGCCAAATAACGAACTGTCGCGTCGTTACGCGCTCTATTTTAATTATAATATAATTAATACGTTTTAACGTCGATTATTAAATCGATTCGTTATTCAAATTCAATTATAAACTGAATTAAATATTTTAGCTGATCCAATTCACACAGTATTGTGAATTCGGTGATTTCCGATTATTTCGACATTATAATATATTATTATATTATTTATTTTAATTGAATATTCAATATTATTTAATTCAAGTCATCGATATCGCCCAATCGATATTTAATAATTAAATAAATTAATTATTCGACAGCTAACAAAACGCGCCATTACAGAAAGTCACTGGACTCACCAAACGTATGTCTGACCTAGTTTGTTTCGCCTCTTTTCTTCCGTTTCCCCCCTCAGGTACTCAGGTTGGGAACGTAGGAGCTTGATTTAGATTTCTCTCTGCTTGAAGTGCTAGAAGTGCTTGAAGTATTGCTTGGCTTTGATTCTACCTATTATGGCATTTTCTGTCAAGGATCATGCCTTTAAAATTACGTACTCTGAAGGCTTTTGTATAGGATTGATATTTATGTACTTGAATTCCGATATTGTGGTTTTGAAAGATGTAACCAAACTTACTTCTGTTTCTGTTGTAATAAAGTTATAAAATTTTCAAGTACTTCTTTATGTATCTGTCTTGTAATATTCTGTTCTGTTTACTTATAATGCTTCAAGCAAGTTAATGCATTCCCTTTGTGAGTGACATTAACGGACATGGGGTGTTACACTTGGTATTAGAGCTGAAGGTTACTAGAGTTGATAAAAAGTTTATGAAAACTATTTTCAAAAAGGTTTTAAAAAGGAAGTATTTTCAAAAGGAAAGTTATTTTGAGAAACATAGTGCCCAAAGCCATATATCTATCTTTTGATTTTCTGTTTAATTCTTGTTTCCTTCTTCTCTGAGTCTCCGGGGCTCCTGTCTTTCTGTGAGGTAACCTTATCGCGACATGTTTACGTAGGCATGATGAGACTATGGTGCCTATTAAAGGGCAAAGAAGTGCCTAACTTCCATCTGTAGACGCAGTAATTTCACCTACGGCTAAACCTCTTTCAAGCTTCGTAGGGTTTTTCGTGCGGTGGGGGCAACTGTAGAGAAAGACTTGTTAATATGTAAGAAGACTGGTTGTTTTCAGTGCGTTGAGATAGGACATCTGATCAAGGATTGCCCCAGAAGGTAAGGGCAAAGGGCAGAATCTTCTGGAAGGTAGGCGAATGCTCTCGCAGTTGGTGGAAAGGATAGAGGTGGAAAAATTTTCGTAGTCTCTACACTTTAATACTAGTCTTGTTTCTGATCCCGCTATAGTCTCAAACCCCAAAAGGGTTACGACTCATCTGTTTGTGATAGGTTGGGGTTTGAGGTATCTGTGTTAAGAGTTAAGTTGACTATGATGCATACATTCTGGTTTTTGTGGGATATGATAGGGTTTTATCATGCTTAGATTCCTAAGAATCATTTGATAATCTGATCTGTACCCGTAGTCTGTAAGTATCTGAATATTTCTGAAAAGGATAGGAGTTTTTACTCGAAATGTGAAGTAGATTTCCGGTTTTGACATTGTTTAATGGGAGTAATTTTCTAAGTGTCAATACGATGTTGATTACGGTCTTCGGGGTTGATATCTAGGGATTTATTTTCTTAACCGATATCTAAATGGAATAGCACTTTTATTTTAATTGTACTTGCTTCTATCACTCAGCTGTTTCCTATCGATCGAGTCTTCGACCTTTAGGTAAAAACTAATGGGTGTAAACATGTGTTTGAGACATGTTATGTTTAATGGTTGCAAGTGGATGCAAGTGGATGCAAGTGGTTACTAGTGGATGCATATACACGCACTAGGCACTAGATCGGCTCAATAACACTTTCATACTACATACGGATGTGTGTGCATTTTTCAATTTTTGTGGATGCAAAATGATTGACTCATCGCATGGATGTTGCATTTGGATGAATGGTTATGCACTCATATAGAAATGTTTTGTATCAAATAGGATTTCTTGCATACATAATTGGACTCATGGAACTAACATAATTCACACTAAGGAGGTTAACTGGATCAGTAGACCGCCTGATTTTGCGTTAAATAAGAAACATATACACACACTCTGCATGTGTTCGTATGGCATTAGAAACCTTTTAAGAACAATGGATGCTTGTGGATGATGGTTGAGTAGATGGATGAATGGATAGTAGGATACATTCTTCTTAACTTGGAGATTTCGGGGACGAAATCCTTTAAGGAGGGGAGAATGTAACACCCCGTAATTTCATAACATTAAAATCCACAAATTAAAGTATACTAAATTTTTAGAAGAAGAATTAAGTGAAATGGGTTGCACTATTATGTTAGTTTCAAAATTTTGGGTCAAGATAGACATTTGGTTTGCACAAAACGGATACCTTATGAAGATGTTATTAAGCCTTGAAGTTTGTATGCATATGAGATAAATATATATATATATAGATATATATATATAAAATTAAATAAATAAATAAGCAAAAAAGTTAGAACAGCGAATCGCGAGGGGGAATAACCAAACCGGCCCATTTTTGAGGTCGACCCGAGCCCTGTTGGGTCGACTAGGGGTTGATTCAGGGTGTTTGGCTGTCAACCCATCGACCGAGTCGCTCTAAGGAAGATGTGGCATCTGATTGGTTCTCATGGTTCAGGGTTAATCTAATGGTCCTAAAACGCTCTCTACAACTATACATGGACCCTAAACCTAAACCCTAATTCATTAACAAAGTGGAATGGTGCCTCCATGCTCCTAAAACCTAAAGTGACCTAGCCTCCACCCTAATCAATCAATTCAAAAGAGAAGATAAAGATAACAAATCAACGCCTACATTAACGGAAAGCTAAATCAACTCCAGAAAATCAGATCCCAGAATCATTCTTCTCTTTCTTAAACCACGATTTGTGAGTACAGTTATTTTCAGATATGAAATTTAATTATGATATTGACATGGGTATAAATCTGAATTGGAGATCTATCCTATTCTTGTTTATCAGATCTGTTTTTCTGTGTAGATCCATCTTATTCTTGTTTATCAGATCTATTTTTTATGTATATCTATCTTATTGTAACTATTCTGTATCTCTTCCTTCCTTCCGTTCTATAGCCAGGCTACTACGAGTCTGAGCCAAATGTCATAAGAGATTGACACACGAACACTAAATTTGGGGAAAATATTGAATGATGCATAATCGGACATAACTGATTTATGACTAAATTGAGAACACAACATAAGTTGTAATTTAAGATCCAGATCTAGGCATACTATATATGATGGTTTATGATTTGGAAGAAGGAGAATTAAAGTATGAGAACATATGACTTGTAATTTGGGGACATAATGCATGTTATAATTCAAGATCTGATTTTGAGGACATAATACATGTTGTAATTTAAGAGCTAGATTTGGGGCATATTTTATATGACGATCTATAACTTGGAAGAAAATGGATATGTGACTTAGGCCTGAAAAACCTATATTAAAATAGGGATAATTATTAATGTGAATACGCCTAATCCGGATTTTTGGATATTTGACATACATGGTAATCAACGACTATAAATTGGCATAATTCATATTGTATATCATGATTTGGGGCTTTTAGAGAATATTCTGTATTGTGGAAAATCTAACTAAATTTGGGCATATGTTATGTTGAGAATTATGACCATAATTTGGGCATGTAAAATGAGGCTTAATTTATGATTAGGCAAGATATGTTAATAGAACTTTAGGATATGTTTAAATCTATTAAATTGCCTAATCCGCTAGATCTATTGGAATTTAATACTGTGATTTGGGTATGTAATCTATAGGCTCGATCTAAAAATGAGCAAAACATGTTAATGGAACTTTGAATAATCTACTGTAACTTGTAAAGAAGTTAATTAGTTGAATTGGCATAATTAATCTGATATTGGCATAATTTGTGAATGAAAACTTTAGCTACAAATAAGAATGCTGAAACACGAGGTTAGACTCAGTTTGCGGTGGAAGCCTGCCCGGACCTAACCGGCTTAACCAGCAATCGCAAACTGTCAGTCTAATGCGAGAGGTCACAGGCATAAGGATGCTTAGACACGAGGTTAGGTCTGGCTTGTGGCAGAAGTCTGCCCGGAACCACCCGGCACATCCAACGGCCACAAGCTACCGACCTAATGTGAGAGGTCTGTGCATTAATATTTAATTAATGCAAATCTAAGATAAATATGATGCCGAAAACGTGTTGGGTGGATAGGGTTAAAACAACTGGACTAATGAATCTAATAAACCCGTTTCGTGAATTTGTAGGCCAATACAAAGTTAGTTAAACAATCTGAAAGTCTGTATATCTGATCCGTTAGTTTGAGAACTTGTTAATCTGTACATCTGATCCGTTAGTCTGAAAACCTGTTAACTTGTATGTCTGATCTGAAAAATAGTTAATCTGAACTTTGTACATATGAAATCTGTAAACAAGTTAATCTGAAATCTATTAGTCTGTTGACACAAGGTTAGGAGGATAATTACTTGTGTCATCCGTTGTTTGGGACCCATATTAGTCAGTAAGCCTTTTTGGTATCAAAATTATGACCCAACACTAAGAGGGGTCCGGGCACGCTTACTGAACTAGTTGTAAGAGGTTCACTCTGATAATGGCGAGGGGTGTTGATGGCGCATTCCAACAGGGTCATGTGCGTGCATGGATCCGGTCTGCTCTGAGGATGTAAGACACCGTGACCTCTGTAAATAGGTCTGTGTCTATAGGTTGCCACTTTAGGGAGTGATACACTCTTCTGCAGGGCCGGCATAGGGTATTTATGTATTAGGGAGTCGATCGCTTGGGGTAGAATTTAGGGTACACTTAGTTCTGTCTGTTTCTGTTGGGGTACCGTCTATTTCTGTTGGGGTGGTAACACCTGTCTGTTTCTGTGTGGTACCATCTGTTGGGGTGGTACAGGCCCATTACTAGTGTACACCTAACGCTAATATTCTGTTTCCGTAGGGATTATTCTGTTTCTGTCTTTGATTTCGTTCCTGATTCTGTTTCTGTACCGTCTTTCTCTGTTCGGATGGTAAAGGCCCATTTCTAGCATTGTGTTTCTGAAGTGATCATTCTGTTTTCTGTTTAGACGATTGGACAACACCTAATTATGTTATACTAGTATTAGTGTAGAGAAGTGAAAACTATGTAAGGAGCTTAGCTTAGCCTATATCATTCTGTTTCTTCTGTTAACCTGCTACTGCTGTTACGGCTATATCTCATCCAGTTTTATTTACATGTCATGATACTGTTATCTGTTTATATGCTGAAAGTCACTGGACTCACCAGACGTATGTCTGACCTAGTTTGTTTCGCCTCTTTTCTTCCGTCCCCCCCAGGTACTCAGGTTGGGAAAGTAGGAGCTTGATTTAGATTTCTCTCTGCTTGAAGTGCTAGAAGTGCTTGAGTAATGCTTGGATTTGATTTTACCTATTTATGGCATTTTCTGGTAGGGATTATGGCTTTAAAATTACGTGCTTTGAAGGCTTGTGTACAAGATTGATATTTATGTACTTGAATTCCGATATTGTGGTTTTGAAAGATGTAACCAAACTTACTTCTGTTTCTGCTGTAATAAAGTTATAAAATTTTCAAGTACTACTTTATGTATCTGTCTTGTAATATTCTATTATGTTTACTTATAATGCTTCATGGAAGTTAATGCATTCCCTTTATGAGTGACATTAACGTACATGGGGTGTTACACTAAAAGCAACTACAACTCACTGTGATTGGATTGCTAAGATAATAGAAAAAGGTGTTGAGTCTATGCTTGAATCTCAGTTTTTGATTTGCTCTAATTGATAATAGAAGATAAGAGACCCTAGTTCAGTTTAGAATCCTGTAGTGTCCGGCCACCATAGTTTCTTTGTGAAGAAAACAAAGGATATGAGATATATTTATAGCTGCTGGGTTACAGAATTCGGATGCCACCTCAGCCCTAATGGAATTAGGTCAAGTCACGGGTCGTCACTCACTTGAAAATGGCCCGAATAGCCAGAAACTGTTCTGGGCGCACTTTACAGGTGCGCCAGTGCAAAATTGCCTTGGCGCACTTGGCAAGTGGGCCAGTTATACCCTGTTTCGATTTTCAACTTTCTATCGTCCGTAACTTCTTCATATGTTATCTGTTTTACGCAAAATAGATGTCTATCCTAACCAGAATTTCGAGACGGACGTAATGACGTAATCAGTTTCCCTTAATTCTTAATATTAAATTAATTATTCTTTAATATATCCTCTTTAATGACATTAAAAATTCGGCGTGTTACACAAATGCAACATACAATATGATTTTTCAGTGGAAAAAAGTAATTTCGATGAAAAAAAATTATTCATACAAAAATAAATGTAATAGAAATGCAAAAACCCACGTAAAAACCTTCAGTAGTGTTTAGAAAATGCAACTGTTCAGAAGATTTGGTAGCATTTATCAAAAAGCAACCAAAAAACTAGATTTTAGATGCTGGACAAGTAGAGCATTCTTTAAAATGCTACCAAAAGATTTTTGCAGCGTTTTCCAAATGCTGCTAAAGGACTTTTCTGGTGAAGTAAACAATAATGAAATGTGTCACATACTTCCAATTAGTAATCCGAATAGTGACAATAGTACGTTCGATACCACATGTTTTCACTTACCAGTTTGCTACCAGCCTATTCTACATAGAAAAAAGCTTCAGTCGAACAAGTTTGGAATTAAATGTTATATTAAAGCTATGTATCTCATACTATTCAAATGGTTTAGTAGATGGTTTAAGTCATACTCTCGTTCTCTTGATGTGTTTGAAAATGTGTGTTTCTATGTTGAAAATACTTAGTTCGAAAAAACGAGTTTTTAAAATGACTTCGAAAACTATTTGGAAATCATTTCTTACAAATTCTGTTTCTAATTGAAAATATTTGTATATTTAATAGCTTTGAAATAAGTATATTTTTATAAAACCTTTTTGGAAAACTTTTTTCTTAATACAATAATTTTATATTAAAAATTCTAGTGAAAATGATTTATAAAACATGTGCACCATATATGCATAATCACGTAAAGCCTATGGAATTAACACATAAAAGAATCACATGAAACCTTGTTAATCTAGAGTGTGGATCAACGATAATGTTGGCTATTCCATTGTAGGATTAAGCCCATCAAAAAAGCTCAAAATATTACTTTAGAAATTGCTCAAATAGGTGTAGGAAATCATTCAGAAGAAAGTAGAACAATCAGAAAAACTTACGTACATTACAAACCAAAGGTCAACCTATATAAGGTCTCTGGTCCACCTTAGAGTTGACCTTAAGCACCATTGGGTCGACCTTTAGGTCGACCCATAAAGGTCTTGATGGACCTTATGTTTCGTAAATTTTCCTGGAGCTTTTTTTGCTTTATATTAATTTTGTACTTAACTTTTTAGATTAGTTTCATATTGAATTAGGATCTAAATTTCAACATGAAAAAAGAGTAACATACTGGTTGCAAGATGGAAAAGATTAAACATGAATTCGATTAGAATCAAAAGAGATATGGGACCACAAAGACCGATACACTACCAGTTTTTACTGTAAACACAAAACTCAATTTCTAAGTTTATAGTAAACGAATTTTATCTCAGAAATTTACAGAAAACTCAGATTTTGTAACATGAATATATAGTTTAAGCTAGAATGTGAGGTTAACTCACCATAAATAGATAATAGTGAAAATTACAGTGATTTAGCTTGCTAAAATAATGATTTTGAACTTCCAAAAGCTGTAGAATTAATTAGTAGAGATGCGCAATTCCTAAAACATTCTTTTTGACTTCTTGTTCCATAATTCAAAAATTAAGGTGAATTGATCTTCTGGTTAGAATTGATTTCTTATTAGAATTTACTCGTATAAATCTCTTTCTTCCGCTTGAAATGTGGAATGGCTTAGATCTAAGAATTTAAGGAGGAAGATCTCCATTCTTTTCTTTGGCTTATATGCAGAAAGGAAGAAGAAGAACAATGGAAGTGTAACGATCTGCATTTTTCGTATTGGAGGATCACAAAATATTGTTATTTAATTTCCTAAGGGTTGGATCATTCTCATATTTTGATATGTTGGTTATGGGGATGTGGGACATGTCCATATTTTTACCAATTTTATTTCTAACTATTTTTCCCCTGTAAGTTTTGTATATGGCATAACTTTTGACTTGGATCAAATATGTGCTGAGATCGATTTCATTAGAAAGGAATTATTGTTGCCAATTCCGTAGAGTGGTCACATTAAAGATTTGGTTCACCGCTTTGGGAGGAATCACTGTTTTACTACTATACAATTTCTATACAAGTTTGGCTAGTCATTAATAGGTGAATTGGTGTGGCCCATTAGTGGGATGGTTAGAGGCTCTACGTAACAACCCTAATTTTAAAAAACATTAAAATGTTAAATTAAGGAATACTTAATTAAATATAAGGAATTAGGTAAAACGGATTGCGCCATTGCATTCGTCTTGGAATTATGGTCAGGATAGACACCAAGTTTGCATAAAACGAACATTGTATGAGAAAGTTATTAAGGTTAGAAGTTTGTATATGTATAAGAGAAATATTTGTAAAAAACATTATCAAGAATTCAAAATATTTCGAGAACCAAAGGCGGGAAGGCAAAGGAACTCGGCCCGTTGGGGGTCGACCCCATGCCCTAAGGGGTTCGACCCATAGGTCAAACAACAACAGGGGTGTCGACCCCTATGTCGACCTCAGGGTCGACACCCCCCTCCCCACCCCCCGGCGGATGAATTTGGACCAGCTGTTTGTCCTAGTTCATTGGCTGATGGCTATATACAGGGCCTTAATCCCATTTTTTTATTCATCTAAATCAATGGAGACAACGAGCTACTACCCCAACTCAGTTTAATCTAGCCTATTCATCTTCAACAACAAGTTATACGAATTCAAAGATCTGTGCTACATAATCTATGACTAATTCTCTGTTCTTTAGATCCAATCATAGTGAGTTTATGTTGCTTTTAGATATAAACACCTAAAATGTAATCCTGACATGTTTATAAGTTTGGATCTAAGCCTATGCCCGTTAGAATTCTGAATCACAATGGATCTACCATTTCTTATTTACCTAATTTACTGCTTAGATCTCATATTCCTATTAATGATATCCTTATTCGGTTAGTTTTCCTAATCATGCAACAGTGTGCCTATTCTGTTAGTATAACCAATTCTATCATCATATGCCCATATTATAAATTGTTGAGTAAAGGCATGCATAAAAATACCAGAGAGCCAACAACAATGTTCTTGGTATTGACTATTGATAATAAATCACATTTAATACGGGCACAGGTACCTATGGACATGGATTTCTTACAACCTGTACCCGCCCCATTAGTTAACTAATATTAAAAATACCCGTTTATTTTACACACGGGTACCCATTTAACTATCCATTTCATGTCCATAATGGATTTTACCCACGAATAACTGCAGATAAGGATTTTTTTGCCATCCCCAGTCTTTGTCGATGTCATCTTGATTTTCTCAAAGTGCGAGGAAGAGCATGCCCTACATATAAAGAGGTTTTGAAGACACTCTAAGCCATCAGCTTAAGGAGAAATTTTCCAAATGTCATTTTGGGAGAAAAGAAGTAATATTTCTGGGGCATGTGCTCTCTAAGGAAAGGATAATAGTAGATCCCATGAAAGTAATTGCAGTTCAAAAGGATGGGTAGTATGTTACGATGGTAGATAGTTAAGAGTTCATGAGAAGAACTACCCTACCCATGACTTAGAGTTAGCTGCCAAAGTATTCACGCTTAAGACTTAGCGCCATTATTTACTAGGAGAGAATTTCGAGTTGTACACCGATAATAAATCTCTCAAGTACTTGTTCTCGAATAAGGATCTCAATTTGAGGCAACAAAGATGGATGGAGTTCCTAATATCCTATGACTTTAAGATCGCTTACACCCCTGGCAAGGGTAATGTGGTGGTAGGCGCGTTGAGTAGGCAAAGGATGACCTCGAGTCCTCTGTTTGTGGAGAGGAAAATCTTGGAGTTTATATCAACTTTTGATTTTAGACCCTCCAACGAGTTTACACCCAGTTTATTGGCATCACTAGAGGTGCGACCTACTCTGTTGGACCAGATTAGAACTTTCACAGTGAGATGGCCCACAGATAGCAGATATCTTAGATAGGCTCATTAGAGGGTAGACTTTTAGTCATCTTGGTAGATATTCCACGAATGATAGAGGGTGGTTGAGACGAGATGGAAGGCTTTCTGTTCCCCAAGTTGGGAGTTTGTTCAAGACAGTCCTTGAGGAAGCTCATCATTCTAGGAGGTCTATTCATCCCAGTGGTAATAAGATGTGTAAGGATACGAAGAGGGTTTTCTTTTGGGCTGGGATGAAGAAGGATGTAGCAGAATTTGTTTCTCAGTGTTTGATTTGCTAGCAAGTCAAAGCTGAGCAAAGGAAGCCCAATGGTCCACTTCATCGTTTGGAAGTCCCATAGTGGAAGTGGGAGAGCATCTCTATAGATTTCATTGGTAGTTTGGCTAGATCGAGGAAAGGCAACACCATTATCTGGGTTATAGTTGACAGGCTTACTAAGAGCGCTCATTTCATTCCTGTTAAGAGTAAGAGGAGGACAACATGGTTGGCAGCAGTTTATCTTCGTGAGATAGTCCATTTACATGGATTACCTTCCAGTATCGTGAGTGATCGTGACCCTATATTCACCAGTGAATTTTGGAGGTGCTTGCAAGAAGCATTAGGTACACAGATGTGTTTGAGCACCGCTTATCACCCACAAACCGATAGACAGACGAAACGGGTGAATAGAGTACTTGAGGATATTTTAAGACTGTGTATCCTAGACTTCGGAAGGACTTGGGAAGAGAATTTTCCTTTAGTAGAGTTCACCTACAAAAAAATTTACCAAGCTAGTATTGGTATGGAACCCTTCGAAGCATTGTACGGACTACCCTGTAGATCACCGATTTGTTGGTGGGAATCTACAGAAAGGCTTCTACTTGGACCTGAGAAGGTTAAAGAGACTTCAGAGAAGGTTAATCTTATTCGCTGGCGCATGAAGACAGCTTAGGTAGGCAGAAGTCCTATGCAAA
The DNA here is from genome assembly GCA_030737875.1 of Allium sativum. Classification (NCBI taxonomy): domain Eukaryota; kingdom Viridiplantae; phylum Streptophyta; class Magnoliopsida; order Asparagales; family Amaryllidaceae; genus Allium; species Allium sativum. Next base: position 749,395,250 of record CM060921.1, read on the forward strand.
TAGGAGAAGGACTGGCATTGATTTTGAGGTAAGAGACATGGTTTTTATCAAGGTATCACCTTTGAGGAATGTGGTTCATTTTGCATCTGTAGGGAAATTAGTACCAAGGTTTGTAGGGTCATTTCTTATAAGATAAAAGATTGGCCAAATGGCCTATAGAGTGAAGCTACCAAAGAGACTATCCGGCATTCATGATGTTTTCCACGTTTCTCATTTACGGAAGTGCTTGCATGATAGCGCAGAAGTAGTTGAGCTAAGTATGCTTGAGGAAATAGAGGTAGAACGGGAGGCGACATTTGGACGAGTTCCTACCTGTATTCTTGGATCATAAGTTAAGAAGCTACGCAACCTAGTGGTCAAGTTGATGAAAGTTAAAAAGGGATATGACCAAGAGGATGCAATTTGGGAGACTGAAGACAAGATTCGCACTTCGTACCCTTTCCTTTTCAAGGGTATGTTCTTAACTTCCTTCCTAAAGTTTTATTCGTGCTTGTTTCTATTGTTTAAGTATATCCTATTGATCGTATCTTCGACCTTTAGGGAGGAATCCCATAGATATAAACATGTGTTTGAGACATGTTATGTTTGATGGATGCGAGTGGATGCAAGTGTTTCCTAGTGGTCGCTCGTGGATGCATATACACATAATAGGCATTAGATCGGCTCAATCACCTCGTACTGCATATGATTGTGTGTGCAATTTTCTTTTATGGATGGAAACAGGTGTATCATCATATGGATGTTGCATTTGGATGGATGTTTGTGCACGCATATAGCCTTTACATGATAAGTTGGGGTTATTTGTATACATGGTATATTCATGGCACTAACATACATTACATTAAGGACGTTGATTGAATCATTAGACTGCCTGATCTTTCACATTAGTATAGGGACATACACAAACACACCTTTGCATATGTTCACATAAGCATTAGAAATCTATTAAGGACACTGGATGCCTGTGATTGGTGGATGCGTAGATGGATGATGGATGTTAGGATATACATTCCTCTTAATTTAGAGATTTCCGGAACGAAATCCTTTAAGTAGTGGAGAATGTAAAACCCCGTAATTTGAAAAGACATTAAAATGATAAATTAAGGAATACTTAATTAAATATTGGGAATTAAGTAAAATGGACTATGCCGTTGCACTAGTCTCGGAATTATGGTTAGGATAGACACCAAGTTTGCGTAAAACGGACATCGTATGAGAAAGTTATTAAGGTTAGAAGTTTGTATACATATAAGAGAAATATTTGTAAACAAACATTATCCAGAATTCAAAATATTTCGAAAACCAATGGCGGGAAGGCATGGGAACTCAGCTCGTTAGGGGTCAACCCCGCGCCCTAAAGGGGTCGACCCATGGGTCGAACCCACAACAGGAGTGTCAACCCCTCGCGATGAATCTGGACCTGCTATGCGTCCTGGTTCGTTGACTTATGGCTATATAAAAGACCTTAATCCCATTGTTTTATTCATCCAAATAAATAGAGACAAGGTGCTACCCTAACTCAGTTTGATCCAGCCTATTCTTCTTCAACAACAAGTTATATGGATTCGGAGATCTGTGCTACCTCATCTATGATTAATTCTTTGTTCTTTAGATCCAATAATAGTGAGTTTATATTGCTTTTAGATATAAACACCTAAAATGTAATCCTGGCATGTTTATAAGTTTGGATCTAAGCTTATGCCTGTTAGTAATCTGAATCACAACAGATCTTCCATTACTTGTATACCTAATTTACTGATTAGATCTCATATGTCGTTTCATGATATCCATATTCTGTTAGTTTTCTTAACCATGTCACAGTGTGCCTATTCTGTTAGTATAAACAATTCTATCATCATATGCCAGTTTTATTTACTATGCCTGTTCTTGTTCTCTTCTCTCCCTCTTTCCTTTTTTATTTTTATAGCCAAGCTACATTCAAGCCTAGGCCTATCGCTGAAATATGCGAAAATACAAATTTGGGTATGACTGGGAATGATAAATTGGGGCATAATTCACATACTTAAATCATGATTGGGAATTTTGGGCATAATTTGTACCTTGAACCAAAACTTGGGATTTTGGGGCATAATCTATATCTTGATCTAAACGACTAATTTAGGGCATAACTTGTATTGTGAATCGGACGGGGCAAAGTAAACATGAAAATTGGTTAATAATGAACATGCATAGATTTAGAGTAATTAGAAACTATAACCGCGCTTAGACATGAGGTTAGATTACACTTGTGGTAGAAGTCTGCCCGGAACCACCCGACGTATCCAACATCGACAAGTGGTAAATCTAATGTAAGGGGTCTAAGTGCATAAATGTACAATAACTGTGTTAATACATGTGGTTACGTCTGACTTGTGGTAGAAGTATACCAGGACCCAACTGACATATCCAACATCCACAAGTGGTAGACTTAATGTGAGGGGTCTAGCGGATTAATAACCATAAATGAGTGAATGGTAACACTTAACTGGTTTGAATCTGTGAGGGTTACGTGAACCTATCAACTTAAGTAGGTCTTAAGTAAACTTGCTTGAATCAATGGGAGGGTTAAGTTCTTCTTGATAAATATGTAGGGACTGGTTATACATGTAAACCCAACAAACTTTACCTGTTGGGGTTATGCATTCTTGTTAAACTGGTAGGCATAACCTGTTGAAATCCTAGTAGTGGGGATACATGCCTGGGGGAAGCTTGTATCATCTGGTTGTAGGACCCGTATCAGTCAGTAACCTATATTGGTATCAAATGGAAAACCCCGAACTAGGTTGGGGTCAGGGCATGCTTACTGAGCTGATTATGAGAGGTCTCTTAATTGAGGGTCTTGACGACGCGTTCCATCAGAGTCATGTGCGTGCGTGGGTGCGCTTGCTCAGGGAGATAAGATGCTGTGACATCAGTAGATATAGTTGTGCACATCCTAAAAATAACGGTTTGCCGCTTTAGGAAGTGATACATTCTACTACGGGGCTAGCACAAGGTATCTACAAGTTAGGGAGTCGATCGATTGGTGGTAGTAATTAGGGTACATCTAGTCTTGCTTGTTTAGAAGCCCGTTATTTTCGTTGGAGGTAACACTCGTTGGTTCTGTTGGGCTGCCAGTTATTGTATGGGGTAAAAGATCTCACTAGAAGTACACCTAAGTCTACCATCTGGTACTTATTGGGATCATTTTGTTCTTGTTATACTAGTACTGGTGCAGAGAAAAGTATTAGAGAAGCACAATATATTTTGTTTAGTTCACCCTATTTACCATTTTATACCAGCCTTATGATATTGTTATCTCACTCTCCAGTGTATATGCCTATCATGATACTTTTACTTATTTATATGATAAAAGTAACTGGACTCACCATAGTTTATGTCTGACCCATTTTGTTTCCTTTTCTCTCTTCCGTTTCCCTCCTCCGGGTTCTCAGGGTGGGAATACTCAAGCATGATCAGGATTCTTCTTTCATTCTTCTTGGAGCTGCTTAAATGTACTGCTTGATTTCGTATCTTCTCTACTATGGCTATGTTTCGGTTATTATGCTCTTTCTATGTATTATTGTACTCTGATAATGATTTTTTTAGACGACAGAAGTTTTATATTTTCAGTATTGCAGACTTATTATGTAATTATGTTAGAACCACGAAGCTTTTCTATTTAATAAAGTTTTAATTCCGCTGTTATTTCTGTCTTGTAATGTTTTTGTTTCTATTTACCTATAATGCTTCACGAAACTTAATGCATTCTGATAAAGTGTGACATTAACGGACGTGGGGTGTCACAGTATAAATAGGGGGATAGAGGCATGGAGAATAGTTTACTTTCTTCATTCTCTCATTTGGTTGAGCCCTGATCCTCATTGCTCAATTAAGTACATCCTTCCTCCATTAAATTCTAGATCTACGCAAGAGGATTGAAGATCTAATCAAGCAAAGCTAGATCTATGAAGGGAGATCACATCAAATTGAGAGGTTTGAATATCATTCTTCGCTGTCCGGAGTGGAAATTTAGTGATTTTAAGTTTAATTTGAAGATTTGGTGGGTGATAATCATCTCTCACACGAATTCAATGAAGTATATTTGTTATCTAATCTTATTTCCATTATTCCAAGTTGTTTTCATCTAGAACTACATCACGGTAACTATATTTCATTTGTATCACCATAGGATCTAATCTAGCAACTTAAATTAGTAATTCTTATGTTAATTCATATGTTTATGAAAGTTTAGGTCTACTATAGTGTTTATTCATTGATTTATCATGATTTAGTGAGTTTCATACGATTGTATGATGATTAATTGTTGTGTAAGTGTTCTTTCATGATTGCATGAGGCTCGATGAATAAATTGGTCGACATGGAAGAGTTGAATGCATCAACATTGTCGTTTGTTGATGAATCAAACTCGGGTCGTTCTACTTGGGTTGTGGATCCTTCAGGTCGTTTGGCTTATTACTCAAGAAATGGCTATGGTTTTTTTTTCCGATATGGGTCGTTTTTGGTTATGGGTCTTTTTTTGCTATAGGTCAATTTGGTTGTTTGTCGTTTTTATCTATAGGTCATTTTTTTGGCTATGTGTACTTTTTTTTTATTATGGGTCATTTTTGGCTATGGATCGGGTAGAAGATACTACAACGTTTAACAAATACTATGGATGGGAATTTAAGCGCCCTGGTATGTTTTTGACAGAGGGAAGGCTGAAATGCTATGAATCGAATATTGACGAATTGACATATGTTTTTGGCTCGATCGTTGTTGTGGCTTCAAAGTGAATTCAAGGAGGAATGTTCGAAGTGTTATGAAGTTTTCGTTGATCGACGAAATGCAACGAATTTGCAGACGACTCACATGTATTTTGAGTTTGTGGATAATGGCTGCTCAAGAATGTTCGAGCTTATAGAGAGCCACTGATGATGATGATTAGAGTTATAGAGGCCGAGAAACTATCGTTTTCGCAGTTCTAGCGGATTCAAAGAAGGGGTATAATTGGGTCGCCTAAAACACCGGTCGAATGGTCGAGTACCCTGGGCAGTCTTGATGGCCTAGAGATACGAGTCACGATGGTACATGATGTTTTTGCTAGAACCAGGATTAACATTAGCCCTTGATAGAATGGCGTAACTTACTCAGTCGTACAATTAACGATGGTTTCAAGGCAGGATTGGCTGAGATAGCCAGAGTCATGGATGTTTGTTGCTTTACTTGTATGATCTTATGTAGATTGTTTGACATTGAAGGAGACATCTCTTGGGTGCTTGTCTAATGTTGGTTTAGGCCTTCGGGGCTTGCACTTGGGGGATGTTGATCTTGGTTAGGGTGGTCTACGCTAGATAACTAGTTGCTATGTCTGATACGTTTTCTATCTGTTTGTTGCAAAGGCTGTTACTGTTGGATGTCGAGAAGACGGGTTTGGGTTCTTATCTGTTGATGTTGGTTGATTAATTGATTAATTTGCCTATTCTCATATACTTTATTGATGATGTTAGATAATTATTCTATCACTCATTAGGACTATTGCCTGACTCAAGGTTATATATTTCCCTCTTATTACCTTGGGTTGTCCATCCATGTTTTGGATCAGCAGTCTGAGTAGCAGGTGACAAATAGTTGATCTTGATGAGGACAATGCTGCTGAGTGATGACAAGATAGAGGCTAGCGTACTATTTTCTACTGTCAACAATTTACTGTTTTCTGTTGTTTGATGTTTTCTTTGAGTGACTTGTAGTGAGGCACCTTGTACAGACTCTTATCGTGTTATCCAATGTTGTATGGATTTTTCATAAATTCTACTTCATTGTTATTGCCTTCGGTACATGTTCTATTATATTTTATCCTTGCACTTTGAGTTATACGAGGGGTTACACATATATTGTTCTACCATGATGACTGCCCATAGCTGCCTGGCACGTCTTTAAGCGCATTATTCCTCTTGTTAAGTGCCGGGGTTGTGGGCGGTCGTCACATTTGGTATCAAAGCCAGGTTAACAATTTTAGCCAAAGTTCAAGGACGTAATAATGTATGAGAGATGTATTTATATATTTCTGATGGATGAGTACTACATGTTAGTGTATAGTACAATAGCATTCAAACTCATTTGTTGTTTTTCTCCTTGTGGACTAATCATTCTGTTTTCCAGATTTAGAATGAGTCGTCGACCATCGAGACAAGCTACTAGGGAGGAGACTGTTCCTATAGAGGGTAATGGCGGTGTAGAAGATTACCCAGCTTTATTCGAGGCCATAATGGCGGCAATCATGAGGAGGATATCTACTCAGGAGACAACCGCAGTAAATGTAGGGGTTCAAGTGCAAGTGCCCAGGGCTGTGGACTCCGCGAAGCTTTGCAAAGATTTCACTACTCTTGGAGGGAAGCCATTTAAGAGAACAGAGTCGATTGTAGATAATCAAGGACGGCTTGGTACTTGCATTTGGATCTTTGGAGACTTCAGAATCGATGATGCGACAAAGAGGAAGCTTGTATCGAGAAAACTACAGAGAAGGGCTGTGGGCTGGTGGGACTCTGTCACTCTAGAGATTCCAGAAGATGAGATTTCATAGGAGCAATTCCAAGTCAAGTTTGAGACAAAGTTTATCTCTACCATCCAGAAGTTTATTATGTTTAAAAAGTTTGTAGAGCTTAAGCAGAATGGTCGACCGGTGTTGGAGTATGTTTTTGACTTCAAAGCTTTGTCTAAGTGTGCTCGTTCGTATGTCGAGACTCCTTACCAAAAGACCGAGAAATTTGTCTTGGGCTTGGACAACTACCTTGGGAATCAACTGGTTGATCACTTGGATGACTCTTACGAGAAGATCATGGAAAAATCTATGAGGCATGAGAGTTCGTTTCCTTAGGAAGAGTCTGTTATTGCAACTAAAGAGGAACCGAAGCCTTAACTGGGTGGTAATAGTAAGAAGAGGAAGCAGCAGCAGTACAAAGGAAAAGATGGACAGAAGAAGAAGAAAGGAGAAGTGACTTGCTACAACTGCTGGTAGAAGGGCCATTATTCCAAGAATTGCAAGAATCCAAAAGCTGAAAGGAAGTGTCACAATTGTAGCATGCCTAGGCATCCCAAGAAGGATTGTCCAAAACCAACTAAGGGAAAGTAGCTTGTGAAGGAATATGCTTTGGAGGCTGTGCCATCGTCTTGAAGGATCCTATGGCGGAGGAGAAAAGGAAAATTGTAGTCGTTCAAAGTATTATTTCCATTAGAGATGTTTCAGTTTGTGTGTTGTTTGATACTAGAGCATCGTATTCATTCATTTGTAATGAGCTTGTGTGACGTTTGGGTTTGGAAATCGAGATTTGTGATAGACCTTTTGTTGTGATTAATCAAGTTGGGGACTCATCCAGTTTGTGTATGATTTGTCAGGGTCTAGTGTTGTCGAGTCATTGTTGCACTTTTTTGTGATTGCTTTGTTTTGAACTTCGCTGGGTTTGGGATTATCTTAAGTTTGAACTAGATCAAGAGGTATGCGAAAAAAGTGGATTGCGAGAAGCTGGAGGTGAAAGTCGGGAATGTGGAAGAGTGAATGGTTATGATTCGATATAAGCCCAAAGATAATGTCTTCGTGAGCTATTTGTGTTCTCTTATGATTCCACAAGAAGACGTGTCATCGGTGCCAATCAAAAGTGAGTTTAATGATGTCTTTGAAGAAGTCAAAGGGTTACCGCCGCATCGCGAGATTGAGTTCATAATCGATTTGGTCGAGGGTGCTAGACCTATCTTCATACCTCTTAGGAGAATGGCGCCTAAGGAACAGCAAGAGTTAGAGGTGCAAGTACGTGATCTTTTGGGAAAAGGATTCATTCAGAGGAGTGTATCTGATTAGGATGCACCGGTAGTGTTTGCAATCGCGGCAGATGGATCTTTGAGATTGTATGTGGATTATCGAGAGTTGAACACGGAGACCAACAAGAACAAGTACCTATTGCCAAGGATAGATGACATGGTCGATCAGCTTTACAAAGCCAAGGTGTTTTCTCAGATAGATTTGGCAACAGGATTCCACAAGTTGAGGGTGGCAAGGGATAATGTGCCGAAGACAGCTTTTAGGACACCATCTGGTTTCTTCGAGTGGTTGATGATGCCATTTGGGTTGACTAATGCGCCAACGTATTTCATAGATCTTATGAATAGGGTATTATGGATCAGTTGAACAAGGTCATGCTTCTGTTCGTGGATGGCATTCTGGTTTATTCATAAGACACACTCGAGAATTGTTTTGGAAATCTTGCGAAAGCATCAGCTGAGAGCTAATTTTTCGAAGTTTCACTTCTAGAAGAGTGAATTGTGGTTATCAAATCGTGTTGCTTTTGGAAATGGGATAGCGGTTGACCCTGCTAAGGTGGTAACAATCCAGGACTGCAATAGACCAAAGAATGCGACGAATATTCAAAGTTTCCTTGGGTTGGCAGGATATTATTGTCGTTTTATAAAGGATTTCTCCAAGATAGCTGCACCATTAATGGGATTGACAGTGTTCACATGGGATGCGAAGTGTGAGCAAGTTTTTGGAATCATGAAAGAGAGACTAATGAGTGCTCCTGTGTAATAGCCCGCATTTTACATATCGGAAGATCACAATAGACCTAAGAATGCGACGAATATTCGGAGTTTTCTTGGGTTGGCAGGATATTATTGTCGTTTTATAAAGGATTTCTCCAAGATAGCTAAACCATTAACGGAATTGACAAGTGTTCACATGGGATGCGAAGTGTGAGCAAGTTTTTGGAATCATGAAAGAGAGACTAATGAGTGCTCCTGTGTAATAGCCTGCATTTTACATATCGGAAGATCATAAAATGTTTTTATTTTATTCCCTGAGGGTTGGATCATTCTCATATTTTAACATGTTGCTTATGGGAATGTGAGACATGCCCATGATTTTTACCAATTTAATTTGTGACCATTTTCAGCTGTTAGTCTTGTACATGGCATAACTTTCGACTTAGGTTGAATCAGGTGTTGAAACCTGTGCCGTTGGAAAGGAAATAATGTTTCCCTTTTCGTAGAGTGGTCACATTAAAGATTTGTTGTAGCAGTTTGGGAGGAATCACTATTTTAATGTTTTACAGTTAGTTGTTCGGGTTTTTTAAGCCATAATGGATTGATTAGGGGAGGCCCATTAGTGGGATGGTGGAAGCTATAAATTGAGGGTGAGAGGTATGGAGAATAGTTTACTTTCTCCATTCTCTCATTTGGTGGCCTTGTGTTCCTCCTTCCTCTAAAACTTTCCACCATTAAAATCGAGATCTAAGGAAGGGAATCCAAGATCTACACCATTTGAAGCTAGATCAACATCATTTGAAGTGAGAGTTCATCGAATCAAATGATTTGGATCAAGTTCTTCACTATCCAGAATCTAATTTCAACGGTTTTGCTTTGATTTGGAGAATTGGTGAGTGATATGCATCTCTCAAATGTATTCAAGCAAGTATATGAGTTGTATGCACACATTTTCATTATTTTAAATCGATTTCTCCTAAACTACATTACGGTACGCTTTATTTCATATGAATCACCATAGGACCTAATTTTGCAAGTTAAAACCGATAAGCTCTATTCTATTTCATATATTTTGCAAGTTAGATCCTAATTTATTTCATATGTTCATTTATCATGATTTTGGTGAAATTTTATAATTTTAGTGATAATGATCATATTCATGTTGTTAATGATTTCATAACGTGCTTATGGTTGCGTTGAATGAATTAGATGAGTATACATCGTCGATATAGTCGATTGTTGAATTTTTGGTCGAAATTGGACTTGGATTGGACCTGTGCAAGTTACCAATCGGTTAGAAGAAAGGACCGATCAACCAGGAGGGAGGATCGGTCAGAAGAAAGGAACGATCGGTCAGGAGGGAGGATCGGTCATGATCGAATCAGTCATAGTTGGATCAGTCGTGGTATGGCTTGGAAAGCATTTCAAGAGGTCGAATCGGTCGTATCAGGTTGGATCGGTCGTGTGGCATTTCGGGAGCTCGGATCGGTCGTCCTTGGTTGGAACGGTCACATATGTTGGGTTGGTCGGTCAATGACTTAGAGGGATCGGTCGGTTGGCTCCAAGAGGATGGGTCGGTCGCACAGGGTTATTTCTGAAAAATAATATTTTGAGATGGAAAAAATATATTTGTGTGATTTCTAAAGGAATTGAAATGAAAACCGGGGAATTTGAATGTTGGAATTTAAATTTAACTTAAGAAAGTTAAATGGATTGAAATAGATAAATTGATTTGGAATCAATTTAAAATTAGCCAAAGATATAAGTGGCTATTTTATTAACCGAATAGTAACAAATCTGCACAGAAAACTTTTCATTTGTTGAAAATGAAGTAAATAAATAAATTATTATCAAGTTAAATGAATTTGAATGCATATGAATGGAATATGAATTGGATGTGAGCATATTAATTGTAAATCATTCAGATTAAATGATTGTAACCATATTGGTGTGCAATAGGAATGAAAATCAAAAGTTTTGCTGGAATAAATTTGTAGAAATATGAAAAATTGAGTTTCAACATAAGTGAGTTATTGGAAGGTTAATGGGTTTGTAGCATTTTACCTACCTTAGTAATTTCGGGAATGAAATTCTTTTAAGCGGGAAAGAATGTAACGACTCGGATTTTTGGTCAATTAATTTTAAACATTTAATATTATTTTAAATGTCGAGTTAGAAAATATAAATGTATTATTATGTGGAGCTATCAATTTAATGATAGATATATAGTTTAATTTCGATTGTATCAAATTATCGTAATACGGAATTGAGAATAATCGAATTCAAAGTTAAAATGAATCAAAAAAATTCAGAGGATCAATATAAATTATATTTAAATATAAATGATAATAAGAATAATTTATTATCAAGAAGTGTTTGTTTTGAATTTAAATTATATTATATCGACTTAGTATGGAACTTAAGAATAATCAATTTTCAAACGATCTCGGTTTTCAACGAAACCAATTTTATTGGATCCGGAGCGTCAAACCATAGCAGTATGTCAAGTTTCACAGCGATTGATAATTTGTATTCATTTGAGCATGTAACTTCACGTATAAGTTTCATGGATTTATTATATTATTAAAATCAAATTTAAAACTATTTAAATTTTATCGGATAAGCTCGAAATCAAATCAAATCTTTTATAAATAAAATCGCATTAAAATTCTAATCAAATTAGATTTAGTATTTTGTGTACTTAGTTGACCTATAACACTAACTTACGCATACCTATTTACCTCTTTCTTCATTTATAAATAAACGCGACACCACATTTTAATTCCTTTCATTTTCGATTCTTCTGAAGATAAATCAATCGCAAGCTTCAAATAAAAATGGCATGAGTTATAGAAATTCGAATTGAAAGCTTCATATCCTTACCCTCTCTACATCTCTTCTTATTATTTCCGGTCTCAGCAAGCTAAAATTAGAAAATGTCCCTCTCATTTTTCTTGGTTAAATCAAAAGCTTGGAAACAAAGAAAAACTGGTTGTTCTATATTTTCCAAATCGAACCGAGGCTTCCTATTTATCTTTCTCCAAATCAAGTTCGAAATCGAATGCCAACATTCTGAAAATTATGTCGTTCCCTTTAAAGATCCGAACCAACTTGTCTTCGATAAATAAAAAAAGGAAACCACAATCCAAAATCATGATTCAAGCATCGCGAGGACAATGCTCAACGTCAGTACGAGGTGGGTGCGACGCTCATCTTCGCTATTCGAATTCGAACTGGAAACTAGGGCATTTGCTTTCTGGGATTCATGAAGGCGAAGGCGAGTTGATAAGGGGAAAACAAATGTGGGTTTGGAGATTTGCGTGGGGGTTAACCCTTCGTGTGAGATTTTGGGGAAGCTCGATTTCAGAAACTGTCGCTACCCATAAATTAGTGAGTCGAGTCACAATTTTTGGAGTTTGGTCTTGAGACAACGAACGGGTCTTGAGAGGGATGGTGCAAAAATGAAAATAATGCATGCATGACAGGAAAAGGGTTGCTGATTGGAGGGTTTTGTCGGGTGAGTGAAGGTTGATGGTTGATGTAAGGCATTACAGCGACGGGTTTTGAGGCGAGTAGTGGTTCATGGAGTGAAGTAGAGAACCGGGTTGTGGTGTTAAAATGAGAAGGTTGTTGTCTGTATGGTGTTTGATAAAATGCCGAAGAGGGATGATTGCAGTTATAGGCTGATTTCAGTTGAAGGAGATCGATGATTTTGAGTTAGCTTCGTGATTGACCTAGGAAGCAAGGTATAAGTCTTTAAAAAATTTAAAAATACATAGAAGAATTTATTTATTTATTTTTGTAGTTAAGTTTAAATTAATAATTGTTTAATCGTTAAATAAAGTCAAATAACCGTAGGTGCATGATATATTCATTTGAGACGACTCAAGTGGATTCATAGCCACGATAATATGGAATTTAGATAGGTTTTCGAAAAATTAAAAACAAGGCGGGTAAACCCACTCTCTGGATTCGTTTATCATTTTATTATGAATGAATTTTTATTTCAAATCATTTTTATATGCGGTTTGCTGATTGTTTGGATGCATTAAATAATTGTTGATGAATTGTGGTTATTATATATATATATATATGTATATATTAGTTATATTTAGGCTTGGTGGTTGTGATTATTTTATGTACATATTAGTTATACTTAGGCCTTGTTATTGGGTATTTCTGTAACAACCCAAGGATTTTCGGTGCCGAAAATCAACATTAATACCTTTATCGTACCTCATGGCGACCTTCCAAACAACGAAAACACTAGATAGTTATTAGAAATAAATTAGAGGGTGAGAAAAGAAAGGAAGAAAGATTTGAATAGAAGAAGAAGGAGAACCAACACAACACAGAATCTCAGATTGCAGCGGAACAAAATAGAATATAGAAATAAATCTTTGTTGAGAGCTTTTTTTTAAAATACTTACAATATCAGAGTACATCACATATCTGGACAGTTATAATAATCTGTCCCATACACATCACACAGCGGAATACACACCATATATAATACGTCTGAACACCTCCTGCTCGTCTCTTCATAGCATTCGGTAACCTGAACCTGTACACCCCGAGTCAATCCCGAGCATTTACAAAACACCGGGTCGGTCTGGTGAACTAGAGTGAGAAAAACTCGCACAGTATTAAGGGGGATCATCCAACTTGATTTTAAAGTTCAAAAATCTTTTCGAAAGAAAAGGATAATCGTAAGACCAAATCCACACATAAATACAGACGGTTTTTACCTTACGATAACCCAAAACATTTTTGAAATCAATATCTTTTATGATATTATAATAATGTCTAAACATAAGTAAATATCAATCTAGTGGAACGCTTGCATCTCACGCTCCATATATATTGTATACAATCAAAACCGTGGGCGCTTATTGGAGATTGGATTTCGCCTATGACATGGTATGGAACCACCTGCCGATAGTGTATCTCTAGAGGGGAATACACTAGGTTCAATAAGAACGTCTTACAACCCGGCCCACACATGAAAAACCACTCATTTCGCTTGAGTGTATCGAATGTAAATCACCAACGGTTGGGCTCAAACCACCGTTTCCCGAAAGGGACAGCATCGAAATAGATTAAAGAAGCAAATGGAATTTCTATAGATAGGTGATTATACACCCTAATGGGAGAGACCCCACATAGCCATGATACCTGCCCGATTTTTTTCATTTCCCGGTTGATGAGGCTTGAGGTTTGAATTCCCTTTAAAACATCTGGTCTCCATTCACTTTGAATGCCACATCGTCAGATCCGCCAGATATCACTAATTGGCGTTCTCAAAAATACTCTAGTTATTTGGCTTGAGAAAAACCATTTCTCCGCCATCAAATATGGTACGTTTGAAGAAATCAACGTACGTAATTCCTTTGGAAATACTCTGTTGGACATCAGTCCATGCAAGTCATCTAGGAACAGGATGAGACGAAGACACACTCCTACTACATCCAAGGAATCACCCTAAAAATTAGTATCGAGTAGTCCTTGCAATCCGTAGATTCCAATTACAACAGAACTACTGCTAAAATATCTCTGGCCGCTAAACCAGAGAAATTCAACAACTAGTTCTTACGATGATGAAGATCAACGGTCTTCAATTGCTCCATCTTCAATAATCTTCTTTCACGTATTTGCTGGTTGGAATGGTTTTCGAATATAAATTCGATTCCGGTCTTTCCGTGCCAACAATCTTATTGGACAGATTTGACAGTCAGTTATTTAAATATCAACGTAAACAGTGATTTAATCATGAACATCCAATTGGTTCACTGGTTCGGTATTCAGCATCACTTGGCCTTTTAATTAAAACAAAGGTAAATTTTAAACTCTTAAATATGTCTATATTACGAATATAGCTTTATGCCTCTTATTTAACATAAGATTTATTCTTTAATCAAATTCAATTTAATACTTAAGAAAATAATATATTATATATAGTTTCTATTTTCACTTTCAAAACATTAGCCACATTATTATACAATATTGGGAAATCAGTTCAACCTATCACTTGTAAAACAACGTTACTAGATATCTTTTATTCATTACTTGGAAACAATAATCCATGCTTACTCTTATAGAATAAAACTCATCTTTTACATTTCCTTTTTAATCTCGACAATATCATTATAATTCACGCAACCCCTTTTTATTTCCCCTTTCCACCTTGGAATCCTCACTATATACATATTTTCCAAATCTTCATTACACGTTGCATTATTATTTCTGTAATGGAAATAATAAATAATTACTAACTCCTTTTACCATTACCCACTTATATCCACCTCAGATAATTCCGATGTCGTTCAAGTTGGGGTATTTTAATTACCTCTCTGACCTTGATCAACAACATTAATATATTAAGATAGATACAAGTGGTAACCCAAAAACCAATATTTTATTCTAATACCGGTACAAATTCCATTCCAATTTTATTCCAAATACGGTTTCATACAATCTTCTTATCCTTTGAAAGTCTCTTTCTTAGGTATAACCATTATTCCTTAATTTAATCATTAAGTAATTTCTTATAAACACCACCGTTTAACCCCTACCTCTTCAAAAATATTCATTTTATAATTTGAATTTATTTACAAAATCCTAAGACCCACTACTTTTATCAAATTCATTTTTTCTAACTCCTTTTCAAATCCTTTCGACCATTTCCCACTTGAAATTCATATTTCAATTCCTCACTTTTACTTTATCCCATTATTACGAAACGTTAATGTAAAATCAACGCTTTAACATTTTAAACTTCATTTATCTAACTCTGGTTTAATAAAAACCATTCTATCCCAATCTCCTTTGACTTAATTCATATAATTAAGTAACATTTATTTCAAACTAATGTACTCGCTTGAAATTTCTTTTATAACTACATCATAAAAATTTGGGTTTTAAAAATAAAACCCGTACATAAACTCCTTTCACCATTTCATTAGATTCCATTTCAATTTTGATTACCTTTAAATGAATCTCAATTAAAAGGTAATTTTCTAAATTGTTCTTAATTTAAAATAATAATTTATTTTAATCAATAACCACTATAGAGTATTTAATTTCTTTATTAACTAAAATAAATATTAAATTTATTTTCAAAATCTAATTAAAATAAAAGAAATATTCGTTAAACTATTCTATTCATAATGCACTAATTTAATCCTAATAAAAAATGGTTTATTTAGTCGACTAAAACACGATTATCCCATTAACCGATTCCAATTCGTTCTCCCTTTAGATTAACTAATAATATTATCAATTTAAATAATTCCATTTAATTATTTCTTAATAAACAATATACAAATTTAACCGTTAGGTTAATTTCTAATCACTTGTTCATAAATCTGATTAACATCAGAAATTTCCTTATAAAATCAATTAATAATTAATTTTAAACTTAAATAAAATAAATAAATATTTATTTCCTTTAAATAACCTTTTATTTAAAATAATATATTTAAAAATCTATTTCCAGTTATAAAATAAATTTTATAACTTCAGTTCTATTGATTTACCTAACGGCAAATCAATATAAACAAATCAATTTATTCTTTGGCCATTTACTACCGATTACTCAACCAATATTGCCTACAGGTTAAAACAAAACACAGGTTGAATTTTCAGTCAATGATCACTAATCAAATCTATCACCCAATCATGATTGTTCATATATGATAATATGAAAATAAATAATATATTTGAGGAATCCTGTTGGATCCCTCCAACCTGTTTATCCATGTATCCAAATGGTTATCTCAAATCATGTCAATCAATTCAATTTAGCTGTCAGTTTCGATAACAATAATAACGACTATATAATACAAACCAATCAACAAAACAATTCAAACAGTTAAAAACGTTTATTTTATAAACGTGACCAACAAGGTAAATTACCTCTATTGGATCCAATCGTTAAATAACGATTTGGTATTTCATTGAAATTAAACAATAGTTTAATTTCATCGATTAAATCAACAAATAAATATATAACTAGCAAACAGGCAACCATAAGCAAAC
Source organism: Allium sativum (assembly GCA_030737875.1). Lineage (NCBI taxonomy): Eukaryota > Viridiplantae > Streptophyta > Magnoliopsida > Asparagales > Amaryllidaceae > Allium > Allium sativum. The sequence goes on from CM060921.1 coordinate 749,411,798, forward strand.
AGAACACAAAAAATAAAAACCCAATTTATATAAAATATAAATGGGATAGCTGAGTGAGTTTAACTCACCTTGATTTCATTCGCTGTTGAAACAGTTCATTTTAGTTAAATTAAACCATTGTTTAATTTAACTAAAAATCCAGTTGACTCCAATTTCGTCCATTTCTGTTCCATAATGTAGCGTTCGTCAATGTTGTTCCAAAGGCATATAATTTGTCCAGTTCTATTAAGGTATGAACGAGTTATAACATTTTAATCTATTCAATTTAATTCATGTAACCAACTTAATTAACCTTTAACTATAATTAATCTTACTTAATAATTTACTAGTTATACTAATTACATATAAAATTACGGTCGATCTTTAAATTGGTTCCTAGCTGGTCTTCGGAGTTCCAGGCTTTACTATGTTGCCTTTATTCCATCTGCATGATCACACTTAATTAATTAATATTTTTATAAGTCGCGTTTAGACTAAATTTATTTCTCAATTAACAATATAACTATATCTTAAATGGTGACTAGCAATTTTGTTTATTACCCAAGTAAATTTTGTTTTCTGCCCGACTTTGACAAGCTCAAAGATGCCTGCAAATACAAAAGAAACGTACCCACGGTTTAGTTTAATTTAGAATACCATTCCTTAATCATTTTATAATAACAACTAATTGTTTTGTAATTATTATGTTTACCCGCTGACCCACCTTCAGAAAAAAGGTTTGTACACACTTCCCCTTCAAGCTGTTTCCATCGTTCCCCTTTGTTCATCATACTGTTTAGTTCTATCTGCACCGATCACAAATTAAATTTAGTAATTTATTAATCACAGATTACATTAAACTAATCACTTAAATTATATGTTACTTACGTTTTAAGCTAAACCATGCCAAACCCATTTGTTCTTGCTTCACAAGAAATGCTCCAGACCCCATCAATATAAGCTCACGGACTGTCTCTTCCAACAACTGACTTTCGCTCCTTATTCCTTCACTGATGCTTGCCCCAAAACAACGCAACATACTTCAACGCCCTACACACAAAACCCCATTTACGCCCGCTCATTCAGGCCACCGAAACATCATCAAAGGCCACTGTTACATGCGCCATACACCCATTGACCACTGCCCAGAGCCATGCCTCACAACCTCCTTCCAATCACGAGCAAAAAACCCCTCGAACATCATGACTTTCAGCACAATTTCTGACCCCCATCGATTGACAAAAACCCATCGTCACCGTTGGCAATATGCATCTCGAACAGTTCTTCGATTTGGTAGTTAGGTGATTTTCGTATAGGTTGACCGATTAAGATTAATTTGAGGAAGATGATGTGGTTCAACTACCATTCGTTTTATCTCATGTGGAGGCGCAAATGAAGTTTGACCAGGGAGCGTTGTTGACTGTCGATTTAGGGTTTTCCACAAATGAATGATGTGTATATATAGTGTATGTACATAGAATATAATAATATTTTATTATATTTAGAACTTCGACGAGAAATAATGCTCAAAACCACCACATACCACCTCCGTTTTCGAAAAAATAAGCTAATCCTAGCATAGAAAAATATTCCGGACCCAATGGGACAGATTTCGTCAAATTCCGATGTCGTTTGCAAAAAGTCCTTTATAATTATCGATGAAAAATCAAGCATTTAAAATTCCTATAATTATATAAAAATCCAATAAATATGAGGCCTTGACATTTTACTAGAGCTCTTCCTAACGAATCAAATGAATCTTGTTTCATCAAAATCGGAGTTCATTTGTCTAGGCGTTTATTCGTTTAAAGTCCATCAGAATTGACCAAATAATATAATTGATTTGGGCATTTATCGTTGCAATGATCAAACGGTAAGTCCAATTGGCACGAAAATCAAAATTTCTACAATAATTAATTAATACGAATCCAACGACACTAGTTTCGTCGCAATCCGAGACTGTTTCCCGGTACGCTATTTTTATACGCACCGCAATGCCATTTTGGACACCAAATTACCCAGTCTTCAAAAAATAACAAATTATATACCTATCCTGACTATGATCAACGATACGAACTCAACGGAATTTGCTTCATGACTTAATTCGATCGTCTGCTCAAGTTACACTCACGTATCTCTCTATTAAATTAAATTAATTTAATTACGCGCTAAAGAAATTGAATGGGCGTTTACAACTATCGTGGTCAAATTGACTCGGTTAACCACGCAATTTAATAACGTGCAATAATTTAATGTTACGGTTCCAATGAAACTGATTTCATTTGAAATGGAGTCCGTTTGCAAAGTGGCTATTTTAAAGGCCTATAATTAAATAACGGTTTTCCATAGCGACTATTTCAAAATTTGATTTGACCATAACTAGCAAAGTATAACACGAAATCTGGATTTTTCTCTTCCATATGAAAATTATAATCAGCACGCTTCCAACGTTTCTTGTTTCATAGAAATCTGGCTTTTATCAGATCCTATATATTCAATTGAAGTTCAAAACTCCATATTACGAACTGTAGCGCCATTTCGAACTCGTTTTTAATTATATACAAAAATTATATGTTCAAACTTCGTTTTAATTACAAACTCAATATTATCCATTAATATTCCAAATACAATATTTTAAATAATAAATTAAATAAAATATTTGATTGCCAAAAATATGGGCCGTTACATTCTTCCCCGCTTCGAATAATTTCGTCCTCGAAATTGCTAAGGTAGGAAAGAACGTAACAAACCCATTAATTTCCAAATCCAGTTTATTTTAAATCAAAAAACAATTCATTACCATGAATAAATAGTTTCAAAAATATCGAATATTTCTAACACATTAAATTCCCGAAAAAATTCGGCAGAGTGTCCCATGTACGGAGTGACATCTGCGATATCGCAGGAACAAATAATAACTATACATTGACCCACACAGTCGGAAGACAAAAATCAAAACCCAAAATTTATATTTTCGCGCAGGCGTACCTTTAACGTGCGTTATTGAGCATAATTGCTCAAAGTATATGCGATTTATTCAACCAATATAAATCTGCATAGCCATCTGGCACCTGTACTTAACTCAATTCACATATTAGTAACAGATATATGAAATTCTGAGAGAATATTTCACTAATCAACAAGTATAAGTACACTAATACCAAAATCAAACACACAGCATCAGTTCATTATCAAATACCGAGTTAAATTATAAATTCCAATTCATATGCGGTTTTATTCCAGTTTAATTATACCAGAATGTATTCTTCCATTTATAACTCATTTAGATCCATTAAATTATTGATTATTCCACTCAAACAAACAATCATCCCATAACAAACAATTCACTATCGACAACCAATACACAACAAAATCAATTGAAATTACATTCAATATTAATGGTTTATTTTAGTTTCACATATTCGAACATCAATCAATTAATATCTAATTAATTACTATTTGATTAATATTTATTCATCATATTTCAAATCAGCATTATTTAATTTCGACATCATTCTTAATTTAATTAAACTTGACCAAGTTAAGTTTCAATTCAAATTTCAATCCAATTTGAATATCATTCACGTCAATCAAACATACAAATATCTCAATAATTTAATAACATTATTTCTTTTCTATACAAAATATATAATTTGGGCAAAATTATTTCATTTACCCTCATTTCCAAAACAATACTGTATCAATGGTCAGTTCAATGCTTCTCAGCACTTGAACCGATCAACGATATAATACAAAACATTTGTATATAAAATTTACAAATATGCTGTCACATATATAAACTCAATCTCGATCTAGGGTATTACTAACCCATTCTCTATCGAGTGACACCACAGAGCCAAGGTTATTACTAAACCAATAGCTCTTATACCATTGTAACGAAACAAGGATTTTCGGCCCCGAAAATCAACATAAATACCTTTACCGTATCTCATGCCGATCATCCAAACACCGAAAATACTAGATTGATATTAGAAAGAAATTAGAGTGTGAGATAAGAAAGATAGAAAGATTAGAATAGAAGAAGAAGAAGGAGAACCAACACAACACAGAATCTCACATCGCAGCGGAACAAAATAGAATACAGAAATAAATCTTTGTTGAGAGCTTTTTTAAAAATACTTACAATATCAGAGTACATCACATATCTGGACTGTTATAATAATCTGTCCCATACAGATCACACAGCAGAATGCACACCATATACAATACATCTGAACACGTCCAACTCGTCTCTTCATAGCATTCGATAACCTAAACCTGTACACCCCGGGTCTAACCCGAGCATTTACAAAACACCGGGTCAGTCTGGTGAACCAGAGTGAGAAAAGCTCGCACAGTGTTAAGGGAGATCATCCAACTTGATTTTAAAGTTCAAAAATCTTTTCGAAAGAAAAGGATTATCATAAGACCAAATCCATACATAAATACGGACGGTTTTTACCTTACGATAACCCAAAATATTTTTGAAATCAATATCTTTTATGATACTATAATAGTGTCTACACACAAGTAAATATCAATCTAGCGGAACACTTGCATCTCACGCTCCACATATATAGTATACAATCAAAACCGCGGGCGCTTATTGGAGACTTGATTCCAATAATGACAAGGTATGGAACCACCTGCCGATAGTGTATCTCTAGAGGGGAATACACTGGGTTCAATAAGAACGTCTTGCAACCCGACCCACATATGACCGACCACTCATTTCTCTTGAGTGTGTCGAATGTATATAACCAACGGTTGGGCACAAACCACCGTTTCCCAAAAGGGAAAGAATCGAAATAGATTAAAGATGCAAATGGAATTTCTCTAGATAGGTGATTATACAACCTAATGGGAGCGACCCACATAGCCATGCTGCCTGCCCGGTTTTTGACATTTCCCGGTTGATGAGGCTTGAGGTTTGAATTCCCTTTAAAACATCTGGTCACCATTCACTTTAAATGCCACATCGTCAGATCCGCCAGATATCACTAATTGACGTCCCCAAAAATACTCTAGTTATTTGGCTAGAGAAAAACCATTTCTCCGCCGTCAACTATGGTACGTTTGAAGAAATCAACGTACGTAGTTCCTTTGGAAATACTCTGTCAGACATCCGTCCATACAAGTCATCCAGGAACAGGATGAACCGAAGGCACCCTCCTACTACATCCAAGGAATCACCCTATAGATTAGTAACGAGTAGTCCTTACAATCGGTAGATTCCAATTACAATAGAATTACTGTCGAAATATCTCTGGCTGCTAAACCAGAGAAATTCAACAAGTAGTTCTTCCGCTCATTGTGACGGCCCGCCCCGCACCAGCCTGCATTTCCTCCGAAAGTGCGCTGTACACATACCCAACTAGCACGGGACGGTCATCAGAAGAAAGGAAAGAAGGGAATGAACTAATCAAGGAACCTGTAGAATGTCTCACAACGCATGGAATAAAATATAATAATAATAACATACTTGACATAAAACAGGTGAGACAGTGCATAAGCTGATAACTAAAATCAACATCAATCACCAGAGCAGCGGAAATTCAAATACAGCTTATTACAATTTTCCAAGTTTACTGTCTCTAAACAAAAGAAAGCTAAAGTAGAAGATGCACCACCAATGCCCAAGCAGTGATCTTCAACAACACAGGGAGAATATTATGTATATAGTACGTGGAAGCCTCCTACTCGTCTCCGGATCATCTACCCGTGCATCACCAGCTAACCTGTCTCTAGTCTGCTCGTGTGAGCACCCAGAGTAATAAGAGGAGACATAAAACTCTGGGTCAGACATAAAGCCTGGTATGAGGGATAAGCATCTAAACAGAATGATAACAGGTATACTAAACCATACCTGAACCTGGACCTGCAACCAAAGAGTTAGTAACACATACCGTACAATACTCCAAGGTGCCATAATAAATAGTGTAAGAATACGGGGGTGGGGTGTGCATGTCACAAAGATAGCAAACAAATCATCCATAGCAACCATCCTCACATCTCTCACTCGGTGCCTAAAGCGTACGATATCTACCAACTTGGAACACTAGACAAACTGAGGTAACGACGAATCCCGACTTGTAGAAATCCTGCTATGACCAAGCTAAACATATGGAGTCATGACCAAACATTTCAATGACCCACTTCATTGGTTGTAGCCCTTGGTTCTACCGATGCCATAATGGCCCTGAATCCGTCTTCGTACCTCCTACCATAGTGGTTCAAAGCTATATACATCGATAACTCCTTGGCACGCGTCCCGCAGCAAAGCCCAACCATGAAGCGAACTCGTTGATTCCCATCTAAATCTTGAGCTCTAACTTCTCATTTGGACTTCTTTTGCATCTCGGGTTTTGATCGAATTGGAGTTGTTCTTCAGAAGAGTCATCACGGAGTAGTAAAAGTACATGTCTAGTTCGGTCCGGTCACCCATGCTCGGTTCGGTTCGGATATGTACCCCGGTTCGGTTCGGTGCTCTCCTTCTGTTTGGTTCGGTTCGGTGGTTCTGAAGCGGTTCGGAATATGGTATCCAGGCTCCTCTTTCTTCCACTTCAGTCCTCCTTGTGCCTTCCGATCCCACGCTACGCCCCTCCGATCCGATCAGGCCTTCCTTGTTGCCTCTTCACGTCATGCTCCAGAAAATACCACGCCCCGGTCCGGTTCGGATATGTCCGATCCGATCCCCTACCCGATCCAATCTGGATCTCTGCAGTATTTCCTGCAACTTTTCTAGCGAGTGTTTTGCGCCGTACGACGGCGTTTTCAACCATTCTAAACTTCCTATGACATTACAAAACATTCCAAACAGCAGTAACAACATATAGAATCAATCAAAAACATTAAAACATCATTTACATGAAATACTTTAGATCAAACATACCCAAAAACCCATGTTTTCCCCTTAATCCTTCTTAACCATGATTAAGCATACAATTAGCAAAACTTATCCGAATTAGTCCAAATTTTTATCAGAGCCATAAAACATCATTATAGAATTTTGGGAATTTTTCCAGAATTTATTAATGTATAAATTCGCTAACCTTCACTAATTACCCATAATTAACCGTAATTATTGTAAAAGCAAGCTAATCACTCACCTTGGCCACAACTAAAACCCCAAAACTGAAATATTCTCTGATTTGGCGCTGTTCCCAATCTTAAACAGCAGCTCTACCTCGGTTCTCGTGCTAATACTCCTTGTTTTGATGTTTGCTAAGCTAATCTTCAATTAGAAAGTGATTAAGAGGTGTTTTGAAGGGATTTAGAGGGTGGAGGCCATGGCTAGGTTAAAAGGAATGAAAGTGGCGGCTGGAAAATGTCTAAAGAAATGTTTTCTAACCCTAATCAGCCCCTATATACTCCTAAACCCGAAATTCCCCTCTGGGCCTAGCTGCTAATCACCCGGTTAAGCCCAATTAAGCTGTTTTTCACCATCTGAAACTTGTTTCAGCCATATCTCCCAAACGGTGAGTCCGTTTGGCTAATGTGACCACTCTACGGAAAGAGAAACCATCATCCGAAGCCAATGGAAGTGGTTTCAGGTCAAAATTCGTTTCCAGTCAAAAGTTATGGCCAAAACAGTATCAATCAGGGGTAAAATGGTCATTTAAAAATCGGGAAAAATCATGAACATGGGAAATGACCCCAATAGTCGTCCCCCAAAGTTACATGACCATACGACTTCGTGTGTGAAAGAAATAAATATCCTACGATCCTATGATGCGTAGAATACGGGTCGTTACATTCTCCCCCCCTTAAGAAATTTTGTCCCCGAAATTCCTTAACCCGAAACATACAAAGGATCCCGCATGCCTAACAACCACATACAACAATCAAACATGCAAAACAAGCAAACAAGCCTATCCTAGCATGCGGAAAACTAAATCGAAGTCAAGATCTTACCAGGCAAAGAGTTCTGGGTGTGTCTTCCTAATGTCCTCCTCTGTCTCCCAAGTACAATCATTCTCGTCCTCGCTCCACTGTACCTTGACTAGCTTCACCGCTTTCCTTCGAAGTTGCTTCATGTCGTGTGCGACAATATGGGCCGGCTTACGGTTCCCAACCGCCTCGGGTTCTACTTCGAAGTCCTCTAACTGATCAGGTGAAATAGTCATATCTGAGTCGTGAACGAACTTCCTTAGTTGCGAAATATGAAATACGTTGTGAACTCCCGCCATCTTCTCCGGTAAGTCAAATCTATATGCCCAATTCCCGACTGGTTCAAGAACAGGGAATGGGCCAACGAATCTTGGTGCCAACTTGCCTCTCCTGCCGAATCGTATTACGCTCTTCAACGGAGAAGTCTTGACAAACACCAAGTCACCAACGGAGAATTTTAGGTCTCTTCTTCTCTTATCAGCATAACTTTTCTGCCTATCTTGGGCTGCCTTCATTCGTTGTTGAATGATCTTGATCTTATTTGAAGTTTCCCTCACCACATCTGGTCCTAGCATAAACTTCTCGCCAGTCTCTATCCAACATGATGGTGAGTTACACGGCCTTCCGTACAAAGCTTCAAACGGATCCATACCGATACTGGATTGGTAGCTATTATTATATGCAAACTCTACTAGATACAAATGGTCATCCCATGATCCACCAAAATCCAATATACACGCTGTAACACCCCGAGAATTCTATAACTGTGAAATTCATGAATTAAAGTATAATCAAATTCAAATCAAAGAACTAAGGGAAACGGGATACGCCATTGCGTTCGTCTCGGAAAAATACGCGAAATAGAGTCCGAGTTTTCGAAGAACGGAGTCCGTATGAAGAAGATATAGCCTTCGGAAGTTTTGAATTAAATTTAAAATTCAAACAGAATAAAATAATTAAAAATCGGGCCCAGTGGGCCAGGGCGGATACACACCCGCCTAGGCCACCCAGGTCGACTGGGCTGTCGACCTGGGCTACCCATGTCGACAGGGCTGTCGACAGCCCTGTCGACAGGGGTGTCGACCTGGTCGAGCCCAGTCAACCTGGCTGGCCAGGTCTGTGTTTGGTCGAATTTCTGTGGTCTGCTTTGTCATTAGGGCTAGGTGGCGGGTTCTAATTGGTCTCTCTATCTAATGAATGGCTACGATCTAACCTAGCAACATCAATGGTCCTAATCAATTCCTAACCTCTATATAAACAACCCTAGACTAAACCCTAATCTATTCATTCAAATTAAGAACATAGCCGCCATGTTGCTGAGGAACGACTAAGAGTAGCCGCCGACTAGAGAGAGAATTAGAAAGAAAGTTCTAAAGCCTAAAGCAATTCAAGCAACCTAAAGCCAATCAATTCAACAAAGGAATCATATCTCTTAATTAGAGAATTCGCCGCAACCATTGTAAGTAGAGTATTACTTTGGTACGAATAAACAACTGTATTGATTTGTATGCTTGAATTGGGATAATAAAGTAATTCATATTTGTGCAAAATTATGTTATTCATTATAAAGAACTACATGCGGTAGTTCTATGCAAGTATACGTTTGGAATATTTCGCAAATTATGTAATCTATGTTGAAACTACATGTATGTAGTTGATTGAAATTCATGCGAGTTTGGGGCTTTGTTATTATGCCATCATGATGTATATTTTTGTGCATAAATCATTTTGCAAGTAATTGAAACAAGTTCGGTTGTTATAGTTCATATGAAACTATGTTGGAATTTTGACACCATAATCCATGTATTAAGTCATGCTTTTGCAAAACTTATGAATATGGCTAGGCTATGAATGATATTTGGCATAATTGAAATCTATGATTAAGTCTATCTTGTTTAAAAGAATTATATGATGACATATGTGAGACATGGCTAGGTTAGACTCAAAAATCCCTTTTTGCAAGTTTAAAGCAAACACCATGATTAGGAATATTTATGCCATGCTTATGTTTGACATTATGCCATGTTTATGCTAGAAGTATTTATGCCATGCTTATGTTTGACATTATGCCATGTTTATGCTAGAAGTATTTATGCCATGCTTATGTTTGACATTATGCCATGTTTATGCTAGAAGTATTTATGCCATGCTTATGTTTGACATTATGCCATGTTTATGCTAGAAGTATTTATGCCATGCTTATGTTTGACGTTATGCCTAAATAAAAATATAGGTTCATGTGTCAATAATGATATCTCAATTACAAGTTCACATGCTTTGATTCATGTCACCTATGTTTTATGACCAAAGTATATATATGCAAGTACACCAGTTTCTATTATGTATTTCCAACGTCATATGCAAGTTCATGCGCTCACTTTCCCCTCTTTGTGTATGTAATCACGCTTTAAGCCTCCCCTTTTCGCATGGCTAAATTGGGCTTTAAAGGGCTAAGCCCAATATATATGAACGGACGTGTAAAACGGGGAAAAATAACGTTGGGTTAAAATTAATTAATGAATGAAAATATAAAATAGAAGGGCCCAAATTCAAGTATGGGTTGGGCCCGTGATTGGTGTAATCTTTACACCATTAACTTAATAATGGGCCGCAAATATTTACATATAAATAAAGAAGAAAGACAAAATATGTAAAAGTAGAAAATACGATGTGTTTAACCCGAGGTTGGATTGAGTTGTGATGTAAACCTGCCCGGAACCGCCCGGCTGTCCAGTAGTCACAACAATACCTATCCAATGTGAGAGGTTAAACATGGAGCCCAATAAGGACCCGAGGTTAGACTGAGTTGTGGCGTAAGACTGCCCGGAACCAACCGGCAACAGGCAGCCACAACAATACCTGTCTAATGTGAGAGGTCAGGGCCTTAATAAGACAATTAAGGCTGAATCAGGATTGTTAGGATTAAGTGGACTAAAGACTTAATCAAAATGGAACATGCTAAACTAAACGGACTGGTGGGGGTTAGGTTAGAAACACTTAACCAGCTTAGCATGTTGGCTAGAGATAGAAAACCTAGTAACGGGGGACCCTTTTCAGCAGTAACCCTAAAAGGTGTATCATGATAACCTGAAACTAGGCAGGGTGGGGCACGATTACTGGGCTGATTGTAAGAGGTCAAAGCGACGGCGGTGGTGTAGCAGTGTAGGTTCTAACGGTGTGCGGGCGTGCACGCACTCCGGCGCAGAAAAATAAAGCACTGGGCACCAGTAGCATACCTGTGCATTCAAAGGTTGTGTCGGGCCGCTGCCATGGGACTTGATACACCCCATGGTGGGACCAACATAGGTAACAACAGACATCGGGGGCCGTAAGACACATGTAACTATGCGAGTAGGAGCCGATCATCATTGAATGGATCACATCACCCTGATTATGGGGTGCCAATTGGAAACTAGTTTATATGGGTTCAGAGATCAACATGGGGTACGATAGTATATTCGACCCTAGACAACTTAACCAAGTTTATAGTGCATGCCCACTTCTTGTTTATACTTATCATACCCAGTTCTTTATTCATAGACAAAATAGTACTAGACTTACTCAGGCTTTATGTCAGACTATACTTTTCTTTCGTCTTCTTTCTTCCGTTCCCCCCCCCCCCAGGTCCTCAGGGAGGGAACACAGCAGCTTGACCAACCTCAACATCCAGCTTGAAGAAGAGAAATGTATTGCTTGGACTTTCCTGTTTTGAACTATGGCTTTGGACAATCCACTATGGGGCTTTTGCAGTTTATCTACGTTTTATTTATGCTTCTTTAAAAATAATGTACTCAAGACAGATTATGAAAGTGTTATGTTATGTTTTTGGAAAGGATGTTGTTGTAACACGTATTTGACTTTATGAAATAAAGTTTGTTGTTCTTCCACTGTTTACAAATATGTGTTCTTATATCTGTCTTGTATATCTGTGACTTGTACTTATAAACCTCCACCAAAATTAGGGCATTCCCATTGAGAGTGACCCTAACGGAGGTGGGGTGTTTCACTTGGTATCAGAGCATAGGTTTACCAGATAAGATAAAAAGTTTTGAAAAATTATTTTCAAAAAGAAAATTTAAAGAAGCATTTTTAAAAAGGAAAATATTATTTTAAAAAGGCAAAGTCCCCACAAAGCCATAGGTACTATCTCTTATCCTTCGTTTTGAATCTGTCCTTTTTGTTTCAGCATGTCCCAAGATCTTAACTTGCCGGAAGGGGTGCCAATACCTGGTTGGTTTAGACGGTTCTTAGAAGCAAGGGCCACTCAGCCAGGTCCTACCATTCCTCCTCCCCCAGCGGAAGGAAATCATCCAGCTGCAGCGGAACCTTTCCCTCCACCTCCTCCTCGGGGAAACACGTTTGCTAAGATATGTAAAGATTTTAAAGCTATGGGAGGAAGGGATTTCCATGGAACTGAGTCCTTCGTAGCAGCTAGAAATTGGCTGAAAGAAACTGAGGACCTATTCATCATCTTTGAGGTAGAGGATAGACAAAAAGTACAACTGGCAGTGTGGCTATTGAAGGGCGAGGCTTCCTACTGGTGGGAAGTCACTAATGCTGAAAGACCAGTGGAGACATGGGAGGACTTTAGGGCAAGGTTTGAGACCAAATTTCTCTCAGATGCGGAAAGAAGTTTGCAGTTGGAAAAATTCTTATTTCTTAAGCAAGGGGACAAGACTGTCAGAGAGTATGTGAATCAGTTTGATGAGCTGGCTAGGTTTGGGCTTGACCTAGTCAACACCCCGCACAAGAAGGCTCTCCGTTTCGTCAAAGGGTTGAATGAGCCATTACACAGTTTGGCCATGACCCATATACCCATGGGGGCCACGTATGAAAGATTGGTGCAAATGGCATTGCTGAATGAAGAAGATAAGAGCAAGAAGGAGACGAAGGCAGAAAGCTCTCAAGGGAAGAAAGAGGGTTTGCAGCCCAAGAAGACAGACTTTAAGAAGGGCGGGAAAGGCAACAAAGAGAAGAGGAAGTGTAATTTCTGTGGCAAAGTGGGGCACTTAGTAAAGGACTGCCGGAAAAAGAAGGCCAAGGAGAATGGTGGGTGCTTTTCTTGCGGTGAGACAGGCCACAAAGCTAAGGACTGCCCAAAGAAACAAGGACAGGGGCAGAGGGCTGGATCCACCCCAGGGGCACAGGTCCATGTGCTAGAAGCGCCACCTCTGCAACAGCGAGGTATAAATACTTCTGTAGAAAGTGTAGTTTATCTTTATGATCACCCCGTTCGCACTTTGTTTGATTCTGGTGCATCACACTCCTTTATCTCGTCTGCTTTAGCAGAATCTCTGCACCTAAAAACTAGTATGGTAGAGGACCCCTTAATTGTTTCAAACCCAATTGGGGGCCCAGCTCATTTGTCTATGATCTGTTTGGATTTGAAAATTTCTATTCTAAGTGTTGAATTTCAATGTAGGGCCTTTGTTTTGGGCTTTTCGGGGTATGGTTTGATTTTGGGTATGGATTGGCTATCCCGTAATGGGGCCATCCTTGATTGTGAGAAAAGGGTTGTTAGGCTCCTAACCCAGCTCGGTAATACTTTGGAAATTTCTTGTAATCCCTCGTATGCGGTTATGCTTAGTTATCTTGAATCGCTAGATGCCTCTGTTGAAAACTTGCAATCAGTTAGAGTGGTCCGGGAATATCCGGATGTCTTCGAAGAGGTGAAGGGCTTGCCTCCGAAGCGGGAAATAGACTTCCGCATATATCTTGTAGATAATGCAAAGCCCGTTGCGTTGCCCGTTAGACATATGGCTCCACGAGAAAGGAAAGAGCTCAGTAAACAGATTAAAGAGCTTCTAGAAAAGGGGTTCATTAGGAGGAGCATTTCAGAATGGGGCGCTCCGGTGGTGTTCGCTACAAAGGCGGATGGTTCACTCCGTCTATGTGTTGACTATAGGGAGCTCAACAAGCTAACGAAAAAGAATAGGCATCCTCTCCCTAGAATTGACGATTTATTTGACCAGCTTGTAGGAGCGTCTGTTTTCTCCCAACTCGATTTAGCAACCGGTTTTCATCAGCTAAGGGTGGCTGAAGATAGCATCGATAAAACGGCGTTCAGAACCCCAGACGGCTTCTTTGAATGGCTTGTCATGCCTTTCGGCTTGACAAATGCACCTGCTTACTTCGTGGACCTGATGAGTAGGGTATTTAGAGATTTCCTCAACAAATTCGTAGTGGTCTTCGTAGATGATATCCTTATCTTCTCAAAGAGTGAAGAGGAACATGCTCAGCACTTAAGGGCAATCATGGAAACTTTGCGAGTCCATCAACTAAAAGCCAAATTCTCCAAATGCCACTTTTGGAGAGAAGAGGTTCCTTGGGCACATAGTATCCAAACAAGGGTTAGCGGTGGACCCTACAAAGGTAGTGACAGTACAGGATTGGAAGACACCAAGGAATGCAACTGAGGTCCGAAGCTTTCTAGGACTAGCAGGTTTCTATCGAAAATTTATAAGGGATTTTGCGAAAATCTCAGCTCCGCTCACGAAATTGACCAAGAAGAATCTAGTGTTCAATTGGGATTTGGATTGCGAATTTGCTTTCCAACGACTGAAAAGGGCTCTTACAATAGCCCCAGTTTTGACGCTGCCAGATGGGAGCAAGATGTTCACTGTTTATACGGATGCATGTGGGACAGGGCTAGGCGCCGTCTTAATGCAAGAAGGAAGGGTAGTAGCTTATGGCGGGAGGCAATTGAAGGTGCACGAAAAGAACTACCCAACCCACGATCTTGAGTTAGCCGCCATCGTCTTTGCACTCAAGTCTTGGCGACACTATCTCCTAGGTGAGAAGTTCGAACTTTACACTGACCATAAATCGTTGAAATATCTTTTCTCGTAGAAGGATCTTAACTTGAGGCAACAAAGATGGATTGAGTTTCTTGCCTCATACGATTTCGAAATCTCCTACACTCCGGGCAAAGGCAACGTAGTGGCAGACGCGTTGAGCCGAAAGAAATTGACCCTAAGCCCGTTGTTTGTTGAAAGACAAAGCCTAGAGTTTATAGCCAGTTTCGACTTTAGGCCCTCCTCCGATTTCGTACCAGGCTTGCTAGCATCTCTCGAAGTACGGCCAACTTTAGTGGATTTAGTAGGGACAGCACAACGCGAAGACCCTCAACTTGTGGAAATAATTGATAGGCTAATTAGGGGTGAGACTTCAAGTCACCTCAACAGATACTCCATCGACGATAAGGGTTTGCTAAGGCGAGACGGAAGACTATGCGTCCCACAGACAAACGATTTAATAAAGAAGGTTCTCGAGGAAGCACATCACTCCAAGATGACGATACACCCAGGCGGGGATAAAATGTACAAAGACATAAAAAGGACTTTCTTTTGGAATGGCATGAAAAAGGACGTGGCAGAATTCGTTTCTAAATGTATTGTGTGCCAACAGGTTAAGGCGGAACAGAAAAAGCCTGGCGGACTGCTACATCCTCTAGAGGTCCCGCAATGGAAGTGGGATAGCATCTCAATGGACTTCATCGATGGGCTGCCTAGGTCTAGGAGAGGCAACACTAGCATTTGGGTAATAGTGGATAGGCTTACTAAAAGCGCCCACTTTTTACCTGTCAAAAGTAAAAGGACTGCCTCATCCCTAGCATCACTTTACCTCAAGGAAATCGTTCGACTCCATGGAATACCATCTAGCATTGTTAGTGACCGAGACCCCATCTTCACCAGCGAATTTTGGCGGAGTCTGCAAGAAGCAGTAGGAACGCAGTTATGCTTGAGCACAGCCTATCATCCCCAAACCGACGGGCAAACAGAGAGAGTGAACAGAGTTTTGGAAGACCTTTTAAGGCTATGCGTCCTCGACTTCGGAGGGACATGGGAAGACCACCTTCCTTTGGTGGAATTTGCCTACAACAACAGCTATCAAGCAACCATAGGAATGGCTCCCTTCGAAGCTTTATATGGAAGACCGTGCCGATCGCCCACTTGTTGGTGGGAGTCCACGGATAAGCTCATACTTGGACCAGATATGATCCAAGAGACCTCAGAGAAAGTAGACTTAATACGAAGAAGGATGAAGACGGCCCAAGACAGACAAAAGTCCTACGCCGACAAGAGAAGGACCGACCTTGAATTTGAGGTTGGAGACAGAGTTTTTCTCAAGGTATCACCGCTAAGAAACGTTGTTCGTTTTGGAACCACAGGAAAGCTAGCGCCAAGATTCGTAGGGCCATTCCCTATTATCGAGAAGATTGGGAAAATGGCCTATAGATTAGAGCTACCCGAGAAGTTGGCTGGAGTCCACAACGTCTTTCACGTTTCACATCTCCGAAAATGTCTACATGAGTCTGCTGAAGTGGTAGAGCCAAATATCTTCGAAGAGGCCGAAGTTGAGCGCGAAGCAACCATAAGGAGAGTTCCAACCCGCATCTTAGGAACAGAAGTGAAGAGGCTACGCAACCGCGAAGTCAAGCTCGTCAAAGTCCAGTGGAGCGACGCCGAGGGAGACGCGACTTGGGAAACTGAAGCTAGAATACGCACTGCCTACCCTTTTCTGTTCGAGGGTACATCCTTGATCTTTCTTTTTCCTTAAGTTGCGCTTTTATCTATCTTTTTAGGCATATTTCCTCGACCGTATCTTTTAGGTAGAAACTCTTTGGATGGAAACATGTAGTTGAAACATGTTATGTATGAATGGTTACAAGTGGTTGCAAGTGATTGCTAGTGGTTGCTCGTGGTTGCATATACACACACAATCTAGGTTTTAGATCGGCTCAGTCACTTCATATTGCATATGCATATATGTTTGCTTTCGTATGTGGTTGAACTATAATGTGTTGTCATATGGATGTTGCATTTGTATTGAATGATTGTGCACTCATGTAGAATCAAGAATAGGGAAGTTTGCATACATAATGGATTCATGGCACTTACATAATTCGCATTAAGGAGGTCAACTGAATCAGTAGACCGCCTGATTTTGCATTAGATAAGTTCATATACACACACTTCGCATATGATCATGAAGCATTAGAAGTCTTTTAAGGACAATGGATGCTCGTGTTTGATGAATGAGTAGATGGATGATTGGATGTTAGGATATACATTCCTCCTAACTTGAAGATTTCGGGGACGAAATCCTTTTAAGTGGGGGAGAATGTAACACCCCGAGAATTCTATAACTGTGAAATTCATGAATTAAAGTATAATCAAATTCAAATCAAAGAACAAAGGGAAACGGGATACGCCATTGCGTTCGTCTCGGAAAAATACGCGAAATAGAGTCCGAGTTTTCGAAGAACGGAGTCCGTACGAAGAAGATATGGCCTTCGGAAGTTTTGAATTAAATTTAAAATTCAAACAGAATAAAATAATTAAAAATCGGGCCCAGTGGGCCAGGGCGGATACACACCCGCCTAGGCCACCCAGGTCGACTGGGCTGTCGACCTGGGCTACCCATGTCGACAGGGCTGTCGACAGCCCTGTCGACAGGGGTGTCGACCTGGTCGAGCCCAGTCAACCTGGCTGGCCAGGTCTGTGTTTGGTCGAATTTCTGTGGTCTGCTTTGTCATTAGGGCTAGGTGGCGGGTTCTAATTGGTCTCTCTATCTAATGAATGGCTACAATCTAACCTAGCAACATCAATGGTCCTAATCAATTCCTAACCTCTATATAAACAACCCTAGACTAAACCCTAATCTATTCATTCAAATTAAGAACATAGCCGCCATGTTGCTGAGGAACGACTAAGAGTAGCCGCCGACTAGAGAGAGAATTAGAAAGAAAGTTCTAAAGCCTAAAGCAATTCAAGCAACCTAAAGCCAATCAATTCAACAAAGGAATCATATCTCTTAATTAGAGAATTCGCCGCAACCATTGTAAGTAGAGTATTACTTTGGTATGAATAAACAACTGTATTGATTTGTATGCTTGAATTGGGATAATAAAGTAATTCATATTTGTGCAAAATTATGTTATTCATTATAAAGAACTACATGCGGTAGTTCTATGCAAGTATACGTTTGGAATATTTCGCAAATTATGTAATCTATGTTGAAGCTACATGTATGTAGTTGATTGAAATTCATGCGAGTTTGGGGCTTTGTTATTATGCCATCATGATGTATATTTTTGTGCATAAATCATTTTGCAAGTAATTGAAACAAGTTTGGTTGTTATAGTTCATATGAAACTATGTTGGAATTTTGACACCATAATCCATGTATTAAGTCATGCTTTTGCAAAACTTATGAATATGGCTAGGCTATGAATGATATTTGGCATAATTGAAATCTATGATTAAGTCTATCTTGTTTAAAAGAATTATATGATGACATATGTGAGACATGGCTAGGTTAGACTCAAAAATCCCTTTTTGCAAGTTTAAAGCAAACACCATGATTAGGAATATTTATGCCATGCTTATGTTTGACATTATGCCATGTTTATGCTAGAAGTATTTATGCCATGCTTATGTTTGACATTATGCCATGTTTATGCTAGAAGTATTTATGCCATGCTTATGTTTGACATTATGCCATGTTTATGCTAGAAGTATTTATGCCATGCTTATGTTTGACATTATGCCATGTTTATGCTAGAAGTATTTATGCCATGCTTATGTTTGACATTATGCCTGAATAAAAATATAGGTTCATGTGTCAATAATGATATCTCAATTACAAGTTCACATGCTTTGATTCATGTCACCTATGTTTTATGACCAAAGTATATATATGCAAGTACACCAGTTTCTATTATGTATTTCCAACGTCATATGCAAGTTCATGCGCTCACTTTCCCCTCTTTGTGTATGTAATCACGCTTTAAGCCTCCCCTTTTTGCATGGCTAAATTGGGCTTTAAAGGGCTAAGCCCAATATATATGAACGGACGTGTAAAACGGGGAAAAATAACGTTGGGTTAAAATTAATTAATTAATGAAAATATAAAATAGAAGGGCCCAAATTCAAGTATGGGTTGGGCCCGTGATTGGTGTAATCTTTACACCATTAACTTAATAATGGGCTGCAAATATTTACATATAAATAAAGAAGAAAGACAAAATATGTAAAAGTAGAAAATACGATGTGTTTAACCCGAGGTTGGATTGAGTTGTGATGTAAACCTGCCCGGAACCGCCCGGCTGTCCAGTAGTCACAACAATACCTATCCAATGTGAGAGGTTAAACATGGAGCCCAATAAGGACCCGAGGTTAGACTGAGTTGTGGCGTAAGACTGCCCGGAACCAACCGGCAACAGGCAGCCACAACAATACCTGTCTAATGTGAGAGGTCAGGGCCTTAATAAGACAATTAAGGCTGAATCAGGATTGTTAGGATTAAGTGGACTAAAGACTTAATCAAAATGGAACATGCTAAACTAAACGGACTGGTGGGGGTTAGGTTAGAAACACTTAACCAGCTTAGCATGTTGGCTAGAGATAGAAAACCTAGTAACGGGGGACCCTTTTCAGCAGTAACCCTAAAAGGTGTATCATGATACCCTGAAACTAGGCAGGGTAGGGCACGATTACTGGGCTGATTGTAAGAGGTCAAAGCGACGGCGGTGGTGTAGCAGTGTAGGTTCTAACGGTGTGCGGGCGTGCACGCACTCCGGCGCAGAAAAATAAAGCACTGGGCACCAGTAGCATACCTGTGCATTCTAAGGTTGTGTCGGGCCGCTGCCATGGGACTTGATACACCCCATGGTGGGACCAGCATAGGTAACTACAGACATTGGGGGCCGTAAGACACATGTAACTATGCGAGTAGGAGCCGATCATCATTGAATGGATCACATCACCCTGATTATGGGGTGCCAATTGGAAACTAGTTTATATGGGTTCAGAGATCAACATGGGGTACGATAGTATATTCGACCCTAGACAACTTAACCAAGTTTATAGTGCATGCCCACTTCTTGTTTATACTTATCATACCCAGTTCTTTATTCATAGACAAAATAGTACTAGACTTACTCAGGCTTTATGTCTGACTCTACTTTTCTTTCGTCTTCTTTCTTCCGTTCCCCCCCCCCCCAGGTCCTCAGGGAGGGAACACAGCAGCTTGACCAACCTCAACATCCAGCTTGAAGAAGAGAAATGTATTGCTTGGACTTTCCTGTTTTGAACTATGGCTTTGGAAAATCCACTATGGGGCTTTTGCAGTTTATCTACGTTTTATTTATGCTTCTTTAAAAATAATGTACTCAAGACAGATTATGAAAGTGTTATGTTATGTTTTTGGAAAGGATGTTGTTGTAACACGTATTTGACTTTATGAAATAAAGTTTGTTGTTCTTCCGCTGTTTACAAATATGTGTTCTTATATCTGTCTTGTATATCTGTGACTTGTACTTATAAACCTCCACCAAAATTAGGGCATTCCCATTGAGAGTGACCCTAACGGATTGGTAGCTATTATTATATGCAAACTCTACTAGATACAAATGGTCATCCCATGATCCACCAAAATCCAATATACACACTCTCAAGAGATCTTCCAAAATACGATTCACCCTCTCCGTCTGACCGTCGGTCTGAGGATGATATGTGGTACTGAGATGTAACTCTGACCCTAGCGCCTCTTGCAAGCTCTTCAAAACCCACTAGTGAACAACGGGTCTCGGTCGCTCACAATGCTTTTAGGTACTCCATGAAATCTCACTATCCACTTCATATACAATTCTGCTAATTTAGCTGCTGTTCTGGTCGATTTAACTGGTATAAATCTTGCACTTTTAGTCAGTCGATCCACAACTACCCAAATGCTGTCATATCCTGATCTAGTCCTTGGTAAACCATCGATGAAATCCATCGAGACTTGCTCCCATTTCCATTCGGGAATTTCTAAGGGCTGTAACAACCCACTAGGCTTCTTTTGCTCGGCTTTAACTAGCTGGCAATTCATGCACTTGGATATAAACTTCCCAACGTCTCTTTTCATCCCTTCCCAGTAGTAAGTCTGCTTCATATCTCGATACATCTTATTACCACCGGGGTGTATAGTCAGCTTTGAGTGATGACATTCTCTAAGCACTTCATCCCTCAATCCATCGACATTGGGTACAACAAGCTTTCCATTCTTTCTAAGCCATCTATCTCGATCAAGCCCATACTTGTTCATCTCCTCATTGATACCCATCTCTAACTTGGAGATGATTTCCAATAGGTTAGGATCGTCCCTCTGACTAGAGCCGATCCGCTCAATCAAAGTGGGTCTGATCGTCAAACTTGCTAACATTTCTGGATCCATTTCGCACTTTGGTCTGAAATCAAAACCCGCGATATACTCCAGTTGCTTCCATTCAAGGAACATAGCCCCTAGGCTGGCATGTCTTCTACTCAATGCATCAGCCACCGCATTGCCCTTTCCCGGTGTGTATGCGATATCAAAATCATAGGAAGCTAAGAACTCTAACCATCTCTGCTGACGGAGATTCAGATCTTTCTGAGAGAAGAGATACTTTAATGACTTATGATCTGTAAACAGCTCAAATCTTTCTCCCAAGAGATAGTGTCTCCACATCTTTAACGCGAACACGATCGCTGCCAATTATAAATCATGGGTAGGGTATCTTCTCTCGTGCGGTTTCAATTGCCGACTTGCATAAGCTACAACCCTACCGCCTTGCATCAATACAGCACCCAGTCCGGTACCACAGGCATCCGTGTATACCGTCATCTCTTCATCCCCCTTAGGAATGACTAACACTGGTGCGCTTGTCAACTTGTCCTTTAGACTTATAAATGCATTCTCGCACCTTTCATCCCAGACAAAAGCTTGATTCTTCTTGGTCAACTGGGTCAATGGTGCTGCTATCTTGGAGAAACCTTGGATAAACTTACGATAATATCCAGCTAATCCCAAGAAACTTCTTACATCTGTTGCATTCTTGGGCGTAGGCCAATCTTGTACCGTAGCCACCTTTGCTTGGTCCACGGCAATAACATTCTCTGATACAACATGGCCCAAGAACCTCACTTCCCTCTTCCAGAAGTGACACTTAGAAAACTTGGCTTTCAATTGGTGTTTTCTCAACACCTCCATCGCTACTCTTAGATGTTCCTTGTGTTCTGCCTCTGTCCTCGAATAGACCAAAATATCATCAACGAACACAAGGACATACTTATTCAACTGATCTCTGAATACCTTATTCATAAGATCCACAAAATATGCCGGGGCATTAGTCAGCCCAAATGGCATAACCAACCATTCATAAAATCCAGACAGCGTTCGAAATGCCGTTTTAGCTATACTCTCAGCTTCCACTCTAAGCTGATGAAAACCTGTCGCGAGATCCAACTGAGAGAACACTCTCGCGCCACTCAACTGATCGAACAAATCATCTATCCGCGGGAGAGGATACTTGTTCTTCCTCGTCACTTTATTCAACTCGCGGTAGTCTACACACAAACGAAGGGAACCATCCGCCTTGGTAGCAAACACAACTGGTGCTCCCCATTCAGAAACACTCCTTCTGATAAATCCCTTCTTCAAAAGATCGCTGACTGGCACCTCGAGCTCTCGCTGCTCCCTTGGTGCCATACGACGAAGTGGCATCACTATAGGCCTGGCATCCATTACCAAATCAATACGAATCTCAATCTCTCGGTGTGGTGGAAGTCCGGTCACTTCTTCGGAAACATCCGGATACTGGCCAACCACGGGCAAACCTGACAACTCACTATGCGGAATGTCAAGGGAGTTTAGAAAACTAGCCAATACCCCCTTACTGGGTAGACCACCAAACGATATCCTCCGCCCATCATCCGCTCTAGCTGTCACCAAAAAGCCCTCACAGTCTACCACCACCCCGTATCTTCGGAGCCAATCTACTACCAAAATAATGCCAAACCCAGTAAAGCCCAAAACAAAGCAATCACAAACAAACATGCATCCATGACTCGATAAGACCACATTACGACAAATCATACTAAGGCTAGTCGAACCACCAATCGGGTTCGTCACTACTAAAGGTCTATCGACAATCTCGGGCTCCAATCCCAACCTATCTACCAGGTTACTAGATATGAAAGAACTGGAAGCTCCGGTATCAAACAAAACTCTAACAGGAACATCGTAAACAGAAAGCATACCTTGGATAACGACATTCTTTCCCTTCTCCGCCGCAGTTGGGGCATTCGACGAAGAAGGAATAGCATTGAGAGCATATGCTTTCACCATTTGCTTTTCTTTAGGGGGCTGTGGACACTTGTCCTTGTGATGTCCCATTTGGCCACAGTTGAAGCACTTCCTATCTGCTGGCTTGGCCCGACAATTACTAGCATAATGGCCCTTCTTACCACAGCTGAAGCACTCAACATCTTGCTTATTCTTCTTCTTCTGCCATCCTTAGTCTGACTCTGCTTTCTTTTATTCTGGGAACCACCCTTGCCTCCACCACCTGCTTGTGGCTTTGGCTCATCTGCGGATGCAACCTCAGTCTTCGGCTTAGGGTAGAGACTTTCTGATCTTAACGCTTTCCCCACAATCGATTCAAACGTCTCATCGATGTGGTTAACAAGTTTTTCCCCCAAGTACTGATCCAAACCAGTTATGAATTTCTCATTCTTTTTCTCGGTAGTATCAATAAGAGATAACCCATATTTTGACAAAGTGTCAAATTCAGCAATGTACTCCGAGACAGCTCTGCCATTCTGCTTGAGCTCCAAGAATTTCTTAAACAGCACTGACTTCTGAGCAGCTGGAATGAACTTCTCGCTAAAGCGAGCCTTAAACTGCTCCCAAGTAATCTGATCTTCGGGAGTAGCTGCCTTTATAGCATTCCACCAATTCATTGCCCGCCCTTGCAGCTGACGGGACGCTAGCCTTCTCTTCATCGCATCCTCGATACCCAAATCCTCGAAGATGCATTCACAACTATCCAACCAATCTTGAACATCCGTAGCTGACTCCATTCCGTGGAACGGCTTCCCACCAAGGCTAGTATAATCCTTATTCAGCTTGGCGAAGTCGACTCTTGGCGCCTGCACTATTGGACCACCACCATTTCCACCATTGGGAGCTGCCCTCTATACATCTCTAAGCATCTCTCTCATGAGGTCAGTAAACATCGTCCTCATGTCAGCAGCATTCCCATTGTTGGCTCCCCTACCAGCACCTCTAGTATATCGGCTCATCGTCAATCTGAAAAAGGAAACGATTAATGACTCCATAGTGGTGCTAGTGCAGTACGACTTCATCCTTATACTACTAATAGTATATATATATATATAGCTTTTAAAAACCAAAGTAATCACAAATACGCTCTCTCGTATACGTATAATATCTCCCCCTGATAACTTCCCTATGTTAACTACGCAACCTAGAGCTCTGATACCAAGTGTGACGGCCCGCCCCGCACCAGCCTGCATTTCCTCCGAAAGTGCGCTGTACACATACCCAACTAGCACGGGACGGTCATCAGAAGAAAGGAAAGAAGAGAATGAACTAATCAAGGAACCTGTAGAATGTCTCACAGGGCATGGAATAAAATATAATAATAATAACATACTTGACATAAAACAGGTGAGACAGTGCATAAGCTGATAACTAAAATCAACATCAATCACCAGAGCAGCGGAAATTCAAATACAGCTTATTACAATTTTCCAAGTTTACTGTCTCTAAACAAAAGAAAGCTAAAGTAGAAGATGCACCACCAATGCCCAAGCAGTGATCTTCAACAACACAGGGAGAATATTATGTATATAGTACGTGGAAGCCTCCTGCTCGTCTCCGAATCATCTACCCGTGCATCACCAGCTAACCTGTCTCTAGTCTGCTCGTGTGAGCACCCAGAGTAATAAGAGGAGACATAAAACTCTGGGTCAGACATAAAGCCTGGTATGAGCGATAAGCATCTAAACAGAATGATAACAGGTATACTAAACCATACATGAACCTGGACCTGCAACCAAAGAGTTAGTACCACATACCGTACAATACTCCAAGGTGCCATAATAAATAGTGTAAGAATACGGGGTGGGGTGTGCATGTCACAATGATAGCAAACAAATCATCCATAGCAACCATCCTCACATCTCTCACTCAGTGCCTAAAGCGTACGATATCTACCACTTTGGAACACTAGACAAACTGAGGTAACGACGAATCCCGACTTGTAGAAACCCTGCTATGACCAAGCTAAACATATGGAGTCATGACCAAACATTTCAATGACCCACTTTATTGGTTGTAGCCCTTGGTTCTACCGATGCCATAATGGCCCTGAATCCGTCTTCGTACCTCCTACCATTGTGGTTCAAAGCTATAGACATCGATAACTCCTTAGCACGCGTCCCGCAACAAAGCCCAACCATGAAGCGAACTTGTTGATTCCCATCTAAATCTTGAGCTCTAACTTCTCATTTGTACTTCTTTTGCATCTCGGGTTTTGATCGAATTGGAGTTGGTCTTCAGAAGAGTCATCACGGAGTAGTAAAAGTACATGTCTGGTTCGGTCCGGTCACCCATTCTCGGTTCGGTTCGGATATGTACCCCGGTTCGGTTCGGTGCTCTCCTTCTGTTTGGTTCGGTTCGGTGGTTCTGAAGCGGTTCGGAATATGGTATCCAGGCTCCTCTTTCTTCCACTTCGGTCCTCCTTGTGCCTTCCGATCCCACACTACGCCCCTCCGATCCAATCAGGCCTTCCTTGTTGCCTCTTCACGTCATGCTTCAGAAAATACCACGCCCCGGTCCGGTTCGGATATGTCCGATCCGATCCCCTACCCGATCCGATCCGGATCTCTGTAGTATTTCCTGCAACTTTTCTAGCGAGTGTTTTGCGCCATACGACGGCGTTTTCAACCATTCTAAACTTCGTATGACATTACAAAACATTCCAAACAGCAGTAACAACATATAGAATCAATCAAAAACATTAAAACATCATTTACATGAAATACTTTAGATCAAACATACCCAAAAACCCATGTTTTCCCCTTAATCCTTCTTAACCATGATTAAGCATACAACTAGCAAAACTTATCCAAATTAGCCCAAATTTTTATCAGAGCCATAAAACATCATTATAGAATTTTAGGAATTTTTCCAGAATTTATTAATGTATAAATTCGCTAATCTTCACTAATTACCCATAATTAACCGTAATTAGTGTAAAAGCAAGCTAATCACTCACCTTGGCCACAACTAAAACCCCAAAACTGAAATATTCTCTGATTTGGCGATGTTCCCAATCTTACACAGCAGCTTTACCTCGGTTCTCGTGCTAATACTCCTTGTTTTGATGTTTGCTAAGCTAATCTTCAATTAGAAAGTGATTAAGAGGTGTTTTGAAGGGATTTAGAGGGTGGAGGCCATGGCTAGGTTAAAAGGAATGAAAGTGGCGGCTGGAAAATGTCTAAAGAAATGTTTTCTAACCCTAATCAGCCCCTATATACTCCTAAACCCGAAATTCCCCTCTGGGCCTAGCTGCTAATCACCCGGTTAAGCCCAATTAAGCTGTTTTTCACCATCTGAAACTTGTTTCAGCCATATCTCCCAAACGGTGAGTCCGTTTGGCTAATGTGACCACTCTACGGAAAGAGAAACCATCATCCGAAGCCAATGGAAGTGGTTTCAGGTCAAAATTCGTTTCCAGTTAAAAGTTATGGCCAAAACAGTATCAATCAGGGGTAAAATGGTCATTTAAAAATCGGGAAAAATCATGAACATGGGAAATGACCCCAATAGTCGTCCCCCAAAGTTACATGACCATACGACTTCGTGTGTGAAAGAAATAAATATCCTACGATCCTATGATGCGTAGAATACGGGTCGTTACACTCATGAAGATCAACGGTCTTCAATTGCTTCATCTTCAGTAATCTTCTTTCACGTATTTGATTGTTGGAGTGTTTTTTGAATATAAATTTGATTCCAGTCTTTCTGTACTAACAATCGTATTAGACAGATTTGATAGTCGGTTATTTAACTATCAACATAAACAGCGATTCAATCATGAACATCCAGTGAGTTCACCGGTTCAGTATTTAGCATCACCTGGACTTTTAACTAAAAGAAATGTAAATTTTAAACTCTTAAATACATCGATATTATGAATATAGCTTTATGCTTCTTATTTAACATAAGATTTATTATTTAATCAAATTCATTTTAATACTTAAGAAAATCATATATTATATATAGTTTCTATTTTCACTTTCAAAACATTAGCCACATTATTATATAATATTGGGAAATCAATTCAGCCTGTCACTTGTAAAACAACGTTACCAGATATCTTTTATTCATTAATTGGAAACAATAATCCATGCTTACTCTTATAGAATAAAACTCATCTTTTACATTTCCTTTTTAATCTCGACAATATCATTATAATTCACGCAACCCGTTTTTATTTCCCCTTTCCACCTTGGAATCCTCACTATATATATATATTTTCCAAATCTTCATTACACGTTGCATTATTATTTCTGTAATGGAAATTTTAAATAAATACTAACTCCTTTTACTATTACCCACTCATATCTTCCCCAGATAATTCCGATGTCATTCAAGTTGGGGTATTTTAATCACCTATCAGACCTTGATCAACAACGTTAATATATTAAGATAGATACAAGTGGTAATCCAAAAACCAATACTTTATTCTAATACCAGTACAAATTCCATTCCTATTTTATTCCAAATACGGTTTCATACAATTTTCTTATCCTTTGAAAATCTCTTTCTCGGGTATAACCATTGTTCCTTAATTTAATCATTAAGTAATTTCTTATAAAAACCACCGTCTAACCCCTACCTCTTCAAACAAATTCTTTTTTAATTTCGATATATTTACAAAATCCTACGACCCACTTCTTTTATCAAAATCCTTTTTTTTAACTCCTTTTCCAATCCTCTCGACCATTTCCCACTTGAAATTCACATTTCAATTCCTAACTTTTACTTAGTCCCATTATTACGAAACGTTAATGTAAAATCAACGCTTTAACACTTTAAACTTCATTTATCTAACTCTGGTTTAATATAAACCATTCTATCCCAATCTCCATTGACTTAATTCATATAATTAAGTAACATTTATTTCAATCTATTGTATTCGCTTGGAATTTCTTTTATAACTCCGTTATAAAAATTTGGGTTTTAAACATAAAACCGGTACATAAACTCCTTTCACCATTTCATTAGATTTCATTTCAATTTCGTTTACCTTTAAGTGAATCTCAATTAAAAGTTAATTTTCTAAATTATTCTTAATTTAAAATAATAATTTATTTTAATCAATAACTACTGTAGAGTAGTTAATTTCTTTATTAACTAAAATAAGTATTAAATTTATTTTTAAAATCTTATTAAAATAAAACAAATATTCGTTAAACTATTCTATTCAAAATGCACTAATTTAATCCCAATTAAAAACTGTTGATTTAGTTGACTAAAACACGGTTATCCCATTAACCGATTCCAATTCGTTCTCCCTTTTGACTAATTAATAATATAATCAATTTAAATAATTCTATTTAATTATTTCTTAATAAAATAATACCCAAATTTAACTATTACGTTAATTTCTAATCACTTGTTTATAAATCTGATTAACATCAAAAATTTCCATATTAAATCAATTAATAATTAATTTTAAACTTAAAAAATAGATAAATATTTATTTCCTTTAAATAACCTTTTATTTAAAATAATATATTTAAAAATCTATTTCCAGGTATAAACTAAATTTTATAACTTCAGTTCTGTCGATTTACCTAACGGCAAAACAAACAAATTTATTCTTCGGCCATTTACTGTCGATTACTCAACCAATATTGCCCATTGGTTAAAACAAAACAAAGGTTGAATTTTCAGTCAATGATCACTAATCAAATCTACCACCCAATCATGACAGTTCATAAATGATAATATGAAAATAAATAATATATTTGAGGAATCCCGTTGGATCCCTCCAACCAGTTCTTCCCTGTACGCAAATGGTTATCTCAAATCATGTCAATCAATTCAATTTAACTGTCAGTTTCTATAACAGTAAATAACGACTATATAATACCAACCAGTCAACAAAACAATTCAAACATTTCAAACAATTAAACATGTCTATTTTATAAACGCGACCAACAAGGTAAATTACCTCTATTGGATCCAATCATTAAAATAACGATTTGGTATTTCATTGCAATTAAACATCAGTTTAATTTCATCGATTAAATCAACAAATAAATATATAACTAGCAAACAGGCAACCATTAGCAAACAGAACACACATAAAATATAAATGGGATAATTGAGTGAGTTTAACTCACCTTGATTTCATTCGCTGTTGAAACAGTTCATTTTAGTTAAATTAAACCATTGTTTAATTTAACTGAAATCCTAGTTGACTCCAATTTCGCCCATTTCTGTTCCATAATGTAGCGTTCATCAATGTTATTCCAAAGGCATATAGTTTGTCCAGTTCTGTTTTGGTATGAACGAGTTATAACATTTTAATCTATTCAATTTAATTCATGTAACCAACTTAATTAACCTTTAACTATAATTAATCTTACTTAATAATTTACTAGTTAAACTAATTACATATAAAATTACGGCCGATCTGTAAATTGGTTCCTAGCTGATCTTCGGAGTTCCAGGCTTTACTATGCTGCCTTTATTCCATCTGCATGATCACACTTAATTAATTAATATTTTTATAAGTCGCATTTAAACTAAATTTATTTATTAATTAACAATATAATTATCTTAAATGGTGACTAACACGTTTGGTTTATTACCTAAGTAAAATTTTTTTTCTGCCCTACTTTGACAGGCTCAAAGATGCCTGCAAATACTAAAGAAAAGTACCCACGGTTTAGTTTAATTTAGAACACCATTCCTTAATCATTTTATAATAACAACTAATTTTTTTGTAATTATTATGTTGACCCGTTGACCCACCTTCAGAAAAACGGTTTGTACACACTTCCCCTTCAAGCTGTTTCCATCGTTCCCCTTTGTTCATCATACTGTTTAATTCTATCTGCACCGATCACAAATTAAATTTAGTAATTTATTAATCATAGATTACTTTAAACTAATCACTTAAATTATATGTTACTTACGTTTTAAGCTAAACCAGGCCAAACCCATTTGTTCTTGCTTCACAAGAAATGCTCCAGACCCACGGACTGTCTCTTCCAACAACTGACTTTCGCTCCTCATTCCTACACTGATGATTGCCCCAAAACAACACCACATACTTCAACACCCTACACACAAAACCCCATTGATGTCCGCTCATTCAGGCCACCGAAACATAATGAAAGGCCACTGTTACACTTGCCATACACCCACTGACCTCCGCCCGGAGCCACGCGTCACAACGGCCTACCAATCACAGGCAAAATCCCCCTCGAACATCGTTACTTTCAGCAAAATTTTCGACCCCATCGATTCACAAAAACCCATCGCCACTGTAACACCCTCCTCCGTTAAGGTCACTCACAAAGGGAATGCATTAACTTCAGTGGAGCGTCATAAGTGTATGGAATAGATAAATTACCAAACAGACAAAATTTAAACAGAGGAAAATAAATAAACTTCACTTCATTGATAAAACGGTAGCTTGGTAAAACAGCTTGTACAAAGATTGTTTTCCAATACCCATTACAAAAAAGCATCTGTCTTGTTTACCCAAAATAAAGAAGCATAAAATGACCATGATATTCCCCAATAAAGCATGAGCCAGCCATAGCAGTGGAAGAGAGTTCAAAGCAATACATCGACTATCTTCGAGCTTGGAAAGAAAACTGAGCTAAGTGGTAATATTCCCTCCCTGTGAACTTGGAGGGGGGAACGGAAGACAAGAAAGCAAAACAAAACAGAGTCCGACATAAAGCCTGGTAAGTCCAGTGACTTTCAGAATGTAAATAGATAAAAGCATCATGACATGAATAAATTGGATACCAGACATAACCATGATGATAAGGATAACAAGACAACAAATGATGATCGTTAGATATGACAAGGTAAGATACACTGAGTGCGCTTCGGTTCTTTCTCTGATTTCCGA
Organism: Allium sativum; assembly: GCA_030737875.1. Classification (NCBI taxonomy): domain Eukaryota; kingdom Viridiplantae; phylum Streptophyta; class Magnoliopsida; order Asparagales; family Amaryllidaceae; genus Allium; species Allium sativum. Next base: position 749,442,663 of record CM060921.1, read on the forward strand.
TTTTCTCTACACCACTCAACTAGCATCCTAACAAGTGTCTTTTAAAGAACAATTTGTATTCCCTACTAGTGTCCCCAACTAATACCCTATGAAAAAGGATCTGTATGCCCTACTAGTGTCCCAACTAGTATCATGTGTTATAAAATAAGGAGATCCCAACACCGCAATTGTGGTTGCCTTTAGGTGTACATCTAATATGAGGATCTTACCTCAATCAGCCTAATTGCCATGAAGATGTTAGATGTACCCTTACTACCCTATCGATCGGCTCCATACTTGTATTAATTTTCCTTAAGTCTGTGTCAATCGGCACTCTCTTGCATGCAGATACCATGTGCTGGTCCCACCATAAGGGATATCAATCCCTATGATAGTAACTCGAAACAAATTCTAGATGCACAGTGTATACTACGGATGCCCAGTGCCTGCTTTATCCACTCCAGAGTACGTGCACGCCTATACTCCGCCGGAACCAACACTGCTTATAATCAGCCCAGTAATCGTGCCCCACCCTGCCTAGTTTCAAGGTACCATGATACAATTATGTGGGTTACTACTGAAATGGGCCCCCGTTACAAGGGTTTCCTAGGGTCTATTCGTATACCCCCCAAACTGGCTAAGTGTTATCCATCCATTCACATTAACTTAACCCATCCACATGTCATGTCATGTTGGTTAAGTGTTTCTTATTAACTTAACCCTTCTCATTCATCATGTTGTAATTGGTTACGTGTTTTCTACTAACTTAACCATGTTCATTCATCATATTATATTGGTTAAGTGTTTCCCCTTAGCTTAACCCCATTCGTCCATCATGTTGTATTGGTTAAGTGTTTCCCATTAACTTAACCCCACTCGTTCGTTGGTTAAGTGTTAACTTAAACCTACCACTTGTCATGTTACATTGGTTAAATGTTGCTCTCTTGTGTTACTAAACCCTATCACGCATGTTGTTATATTGGTTAAGTGTTGCCCTCTTGTGTTAACTTAAACCTACCACTTGTCATGTTACATTGGTTAAGTGTTGCCTTCTTGTGTTACTTAACCCTATCACACATCGTGTTATGTTGGTTAAGTGTTGCCCTCCTGTTTTAAATTAATCCTACCACTTGTCATGTTACATTGGTTAAGTGGTGCCTTCTTGTGTTACTTAACCCCACCACTTGTCATGTTACATTGGTTAAGTGTTGCCTTCTTGTGTTAACTTAACCCTACCATTCTAAGCATGTCCGTTCATTAGCAATAATTCATTCTTTAATGCCTCAACCTCTCACATTAGAACTATTTTTTGCTGTTGCTGGATGTGCTGGGCGGTTTCGGCAGACTTCTACCACAAACTGATTCTAACCTCGGGTTTTCGGCTTAATATGCTAACCACTCACATTAGATCTATATTGTTGCGGCTACTGGATGTGCCAAGCGGTTCCGGGCAGTCTTGCAACACATCTCAATCTAACCTCGGGTTAGGCACGTTCATCTTTTAGCTAACTTACATATTTGCTATACATGTCCAAGTCTAGATTTCATATGCTAATTATCCCAAATTCACCAAACTAGTCATGTTCCATATCCTAAGTTATGCCCAACAAATTCAATTACAAGTTATTACTCAAAATAGGTTACACCCAATCTTCCCATGTTTGCCATAATAGTCATGACCGAAAATCGCAATATACATTATGCTTGGCGTCCCAACCAATAGTTATGCCCAATCTTGATTTAACATTCCAATTTACAGTTTCCGTCCAATCTAGATTTAATATTTCAATTTACCCCAAGTTCGCAACAATAACATTTATACCCCAAATCACAAGTTACAAATTATATCCAACAATTTCACCAAATATGTTAGGCCCAATTATTTCACCGAATATATTATGCCCAATATTTACCAACAATATTCCCCGTATTTCAAATCGTTAGTATTTCGCGATTTCTGCCTAGGTTCGAAGGTAACCCAGGTTCATAAAAGAAAAAGAAAATAGGGGAAGAGAGAGAAGAAGCATAAAATAAGAATAGGCATAAAAATAGGCATGTAACAACAGACTTAATACGAGAGATTTAGATCCAACAAAGATAGATTCTCAAATAAACTGATACAATCTTTATCACAGGCATAAGAATAACATCACAAACCAAAGAGGCATATAAACCTGATGTACAACAAAGATAGGCCTGATTTAATCAATAAAAATAACCTCTAAGGCATGTAAAGACAAAGATTCGATAGAAGGATAGGGATAATTCTAAAAAGATTATCTTACAATCAGGCATAGACTTCGATTCATTTTATTACATGTCAAGATTACAATTAGGTATTCAAGTCTGAAAAAAAACGTGAACTTACATTGCTAGGATTAGAATAGAGAATTGAATCGTCGTTGTTGTAGGAACTCTAATTTGATGTTGATTAAGCTTCCAAGTTGATTGTTGTTGAAGAACTTCTAATATGATTTAGGTTTTTGAGGTGGCGGCTAAGAGAATTGAGAGTTTAGCAGCATAGAGTCGTCATAAGGAATTGTTATGAATTATGGTTTAGGTTTAGAGATGTATATATAGATGTCTAGGATTAATTCTAGCCTTTTGATTAGTCTAGGAGAAATCAGAGCCATCAAACCCAAGAGATGTGTCATCCAGCCAACCATAGCATGACATATAAGCCCTAATACCTCAGAAATTAGTCATCGGCCAATCAGAGATAGCCACATCAGCTCAGGGTTAAAAAAATCGTCATAGGAACAAGATCTCAAAGGGGTCGACCCCCTACCGGGGGGGGGGGGGGGTCGACACCTATGTTGACACCCCTATAGGGGGTCGACACCTATGTCCACTCCCCTGGGGGGGTCGACAGCGCTAAACGGGAAATTTCCATCTCAGCCGATTTTGAATTTCGAACCGAATTTATTATTTAATTATTATTTTCTGTTTACACTAGAAATCTTCTAACCTCCATAACTTCTTCATACGGAGTCTGATTCACGCAAACTCGTACTCTATCTCAAGCCGAATTTCGAGATGAATGCAATGGCGTAACCCGTTTCATCTAATTCTTCTTTTAATAATTAAATATTGTTTAATTATCTCTTCTGTCTGTTTTTAAATTATGGGGTGTTACATTCCCCACTACTTAAAGGATTTCGTCCCCGAAATCCCCAAGTTAAGAAGAATGTATATCCTACCATCCAACATCCGTCTATTCAACCATTCAATCATAGGCATCCATTGTCCTTAAAAGGTTTATAATGTTTTTCATGTACATATGCATAGTGTGTGTGTATATGTCCTTACCCAAAAATCAGGCGGTCTACTGATTCAGTTGACCTCCTTAATGCAATTCATGATAGTGCTATGCGTCCATTATGTATGCAAAAGAACCCTATTGATACATATCATTTCTATATGAGTGCACAACCATACATTCAAATGCAACATCCATATGATAACACATCAAGTTTCAATTCATATATATATAAACCCACTCATGCATATGGAATATGGAAGTGACCGAGCCGATCTAGTGCCTAATGCTTGTGTGTATGCATCCACGAGTAACCACTAGCAAACACTTACATCCACTTGCATCCACCAAACATAACATGTCTCAAACACATGTTTACGTCCATTGGTTTCTACCTAAGGATCGGGGATAGGACCGAGAGGATATACTAAAAAAATAAAGACTAACATGTAAATAAATCTTTAATGAAAAAGGGAGATCAAGGATATACCCTCAAAAAGGGTATGATGCGGGTATCTAGTCTTCAGTCTTCTAAATCGCACCTTCTTAAGCTTCACTCCATTATGCTTTGACTGTCTTAACTTACCCATTACGTCAACTATCTGAGAGTCTTTTCTTTGTGAAGTCCCTATTTGATCCAAAAGCGTAGGTCGTACTCCTAGCGATGCCAACTACTAACTTAACCGATGGTTTTAAAATCAAAGGTTAATATATATTCTGAACTTTTCCTTTTCACATAAAGAGGACTTGAAGTCAACCTTTTTCTGCTTAAGGCATCCGCTACGACCTTAACTTTCCTTCTTACATCAAAATGGCACTTAGTCCCGTGCCGCTTGCATCCGTGTATACCGTAAACCTTTTGCTACCGTAAGGTAAAAGTTAAAACTGGGGTCGCTGTAAGAGCACTCTTCGATCGTTGGTAAGCGACATCACAATCAATATCCCGAACAAAGGTTAGATTCTTCTTCGTTAATCCAATAAACGGGGCTAATACCTTTGCAAAGTTCTTAATGAACTTCCTATATTAGCCCGCTAGTCGAAGAAAGCTTCTTTCTTCTATTGCATTCCTTGGGACCTTCCAGTCTTGCAACACAACTACTTTTGCGGGATCTACTACTATCCCTTCTTTGGATACCACATGTCCTAGAAACTTTACTTCTTCTCTCCAAAAATGACATTTTGGAGAACTTCGCCTTAAGTTGATGTACTCGAAGTGTATCCATGACTTCTCTTAAATGCAAAGCTTGTTCTCTCTCGCTCTTTGAGAAAATCAAGATATCGTCCACGAAGACTACTACAACTTATTAAGGAACTCCCTAAACACCTTACTTATCAGGTTAAAAAAATAAGCGGGTGCATTTGTCAAATCAAAGGGCATGACGAGCTACTCAAAGAAACCGTTAGGGGTCCTAAAAGCAGTATTGTCTATACTGTCCTCAGCTACCCTTAGTTGATGAAATCCTGTAGCCAACTCTAGTTGGGAGGAAACAGATGCACCTACAAGCTGGTCAAACAAATCATCTATTCTTGGAAGTGGGCACCCATTTTTCTTAGTTAGCTTGTTTAATTCTCTAAATTCCATGCATAAGCGAAGTGAACCATCCGCCTTAGTAGCGAACACTACTGGAGCACCCCATTCAAAAATACTTCGCCAAATAAACCCCTTGTGAAGCAACTCTTTATCTTGCTTGCAGAGCACCTTCCTCTTCCTAGGAGATATGTTTCGTACGAGTAATACAACTAAGTTGGCGTTATCAACTACGTATATGCGGAAATCAATTTCACGCTTTGGGGGTAAACCATTCACTTCATCAAAGACATCGGGATACTCATGGACTACTTGAACAGATTGCTATTTATCAACAGATGTCAAGAGATTCTAGGTAACTAAGCTTGACAAAACCCTTAGGGTTACACGAGATTTCGAGGGAATTATCGAGGCGAGTCAAAAGTCAAACTACCCTCCTTTCACAATCGAGAATGGCACCTTTACTAGATAACCAATCCATCCCTAAAATCAACTCATAGCCCATGAAACCAAAAACGTAAGCATTACATCTAAACTCAACACTTAGTATAGATATTCCCAAATCCAAACAAATCATAGATAAATGAGTCGAACCCCCAATAGGATTTGAGACTACAATGGGATCTTCTACCCTACTAGTACTAAGGTGCAGAGACTCAACTACGGAAGCAGATAGAAAAGAATGTGAAGCGCCAAAATCGAACAAAGCTCTAACTGGATGATTGAAAAGAAAAAACTCAACTTCCAACAGAAACGTTCCTACTTCTCTTCGGTACACTAGCAGTGAGAGCATGCAATTGCCCGCTAGAAGATTATGTCCTTTGCCCTTGTCCTTGTCTCTCGGCAAATCTTGATAAGATGTCCTGCTTCACCACACTGAAAACCACCACCTGTCTTCTTCGTCCTACTATTAAATGACCCGATGTACCACAGAAAAGACACTTCCTCTTGTTGCAGAATCTATTATTTCTTCCACTCTTCTTATATTCCAATCCCTTGTTTGTGATTCTTCCACTCTGGCCTCTTTCTTTTCACCTTTATCCTTCTGCGTGGATTAAACCATATGAACAAGCTTCTTATCCTTGGGTTTGTGCTCCTTAGCCTAAACTCCCTTATTCTTATCCTTACTATCTTTGTGTAGCTTGTTGATAGGTTTCTCGAAGCTACCTCCATCGCACAACAACCTACAAGGCTTGAAAGAAGATTAGTCGCAGGTGAAACTACTGTGGCTACAGATGGAAGTTGGGCACTACTTCGCCCCTGACATGTGCCGTATGTTTATGAAATTATGGCGAAAAGAAAGGAAGAAGAGATTCAAATAGAGAATCGAAAGGTAGTGCATATGGCTTTGGGGAATATGCTTTTTAAAAACAATATTGTTCTCTTTAAAAACGCTTCTTTAAAACATGTTTTAGAAAACACCCCTTTTAAATATGCTTTTAAAAAATCTTTCATCTGTTCTGGTAACTTTTAGCTCTGACACCACGTGTAACACCCCACCTCCGTTAAGGTCACTCACAAAGGGAATGCATAACTCCAGTGGAGCGTCATAAGTGTATAGAACAGATAAATGACAAACCAGACAAAATATAAATAACAAAAAATAAATAAAACTTTACTTAATTGATAAAACAGCACCTTGGTAAAACAGCTTGTACAAAGATTTTTTTCCAATACCCATTACAACAAAGCATCTGTCTTGTTTAACCAAAATAAAGAAGCATAAAATGACCATGATATTCCCCAATAAAGCATGAGCCAGCCATAGCATTGGAAGAGAGTTCAATGCAATACGTCGACTATCTTCGAGCTTGGAAAGAAAACTGAGCTAAGTGGTAATATTCCCTCCCTGTGAACCGGGGGGGAACAGAAGAAAAGAAAGAGAAACAAAACTGAGTCAGACATAAAGCCTGGTAAGTCCAGTGACTTTCCGCATGTAAATAGATAAAAGCATCATGACATGAATAAATTGGATACCAGACATAACTATGATGATAAGCATAGCAAGACAACAAATGATGATCGTTAGATATGACAAGGTAATATATACTGAATGCGCTTCGGTTCTTTCTCTGATTTCCTGTTTTCTCTGCACCACCCAACTTGCATCTTATCCAGTGTCTTTTATAGAACGATTTGTATTCCCTACTAATATCCCCAACTAGTATCCTGTGAAAAAGGATCTGTATCCCCAACTAGTGTCCCAACTAGTATCATGTGTTATAAAATAAGGTGATCCTAACCTCACAATTGTGGTTGCCTTCAGGTGTACATCTAGTATGAGGATCTTACCTCAATCATCCTAATTGCCATGAAGATGTTAGAAGTACCCTTTACTACCTTATCGATTGGCTCCCTACGTATTAATTTTCCTTGAGTCTGTGCCAATCGGCCCTCTCTTGCGTGTAGATACCCAGTGCTGGTCCCACCATAAGGTGTATCAATCCCTATGATAGCAACCCGACACAAATTCTAGATGCACAGTGTATACTACTAATGCGCAGTGCCTTCTTTATCCACTCCAGAGTACGTGCACGCCCATACTTCGCCGGAACCTACACTGCTGCACCACCTGCCGCTATATTGACCGCTTATAATCAGCCCAGTAACCGTGCCCCACCCTGCCTAGTTTCAGGGTACCATGATACATCTATGTGGGTTACTGCTAAAATAGGTCCTCGTTAATAGGGTTTCCTAAGGTCTATTCATATAACCCCCAAATTGGCTAAGTGTTATCCATCCATTCACGTTAACTTAGTCCATCCACATGTCATGTCATGTTGGTTAAGGATTTCTTATTAACTTAACCCTTCTCATTCATGATGTTGTAATTGGTTAAGTGTTTTCTATTAACTTAATCATGTTCATTCATCATATTATATTGGTTAAGTGTTTCCCCTTAGCTTAACCACATTCGTCCATCATGTTATATTGGTTAAGTGTTTCCCATTAACTTAACCCCACTAGTTCGTTGGTTAAGTGTTAACTTAACCCTACCACTTGTCTTGCCACATTGGTTAAGTGTTGCTCTCTTGTGTTACTTAACCCTATCACACATCATGTTATATTGGTTAAGTGTTGCCCTCTTGTGTTAACTTAACCCTACCACTTGTCATGTTACATTGGTTAAGTGTTGCCTTCTTGTGTTACTTAACCCTATCACACATCGTGTTACATTGGTTAAGTGTTGCCCTCTTGTGTTAACTTAACCCTACCACTTGTCATGTTACATTGGTTAAGTGTTGCCTTCTTGGGGTTACTTAACCCCACCACTTGTCTTGTTACATTGGTTAAGTGTTGTCTTCTTGTGTTAACTTAACCCTACCAATCTAAGCATGTACGTTCATTAGCATTAATTCATTCATTAATGCCTCAACCTCTCATGTTAGAACTGTTGTTTGCGGTTGCTAGATGTGCCGGGCGGTTCCGGGTAGACTTTTACCATAAACTCATTCTAACCTCGGGTTTTGGGCTTAACGTGCTAACCTCTCACATTAGATCTATATCGTTGCGGTCGCTGGATGTGACGGGCGATTCCGGGCAGTCTTACACCGCAACTCAGTCTAACCTCGGGTTAGGCACGTTCATCTTTTAGCTAATTTACATATTTGCTATACATGTCCAAGACTAGATTTCATATGCTAATTATCCCAAATTCGCCAAACTAATCATGTTCGAAATCCCAAGTTATGCCCAACAAATTCAGTTACAAGTTATTACTCAAAATAGGTTACACCCAATCTTCCCAAGCTTGCCATAATAGTTATGCCCCAAAATCGCAATATACATTACGCTTAGCGTCCCAACCAATAGTTATGCCCAGTCTAGATTTAATATTCCAATTTACAGTTTCCGCCCCATCTAGATTTAATATTTCAATTTACCCTAATTTTGCAACAATAACATTTATACCCCAAATCACAAGTTACAAATTATGACCAACAATTTCATCGAATATGTTATGCCGAATTATTTCACCGAATACATTATGCCCAATATTTACCAAAAATATTCCCCGTATTTCAAATCGTTCGTATTTCGCGATTTCAGCCTAGGATTGAAGGTAACCAAGGTTCATAAAAGAAAAAGGAAATAGGGGAAGAGAGAGAGAGAAGGAGCATATAATAAGAATAGACATAAAAATAGGCATGTAACAGCAGACTTAATACGAGAGATTTAGATCCAACAAAGATAGATTCTCGAACAAATTGATACAATCATTATCACAGGTGTAAGAATAACATCACGAACCAAAGAGGATTATAAACCTGATGTACAACAAAGATAGGCATGATTTAATCAATAAAAATAACCTCTAAGGCATGTAAAGACATAGATTCGATAGAAGGATAGGGATAAATCTAAAAAGATTATCTTACAATCAGGCATAGAATTCGATTCATTTTATTACATGTCAAGATTACAATCTGGTATTCAAATCTGAAAATAACGTGAACTTACATTGCTAGGATTAGAAAAGAGAGTTGAATTGTTGCTGTAGCAGAAACTCCAATTTGATGTTGATTAAGCTTCAAAGTTGATTGTTGATGAAGAACTTCTAATATGATTTAGGTTTTTGAGGCGGCGGCTAAGAGAATTAAGAGTTCAGCAGCATAGAGTCATCATAAGGAATCGTTATGAATTAGGGTTTAGGTTTAGAGATGTATATATAGATGTCTAGGATTAATTCTAGCCTTTAGATTAATCTAGGAGAAATTAGAGCCATCAAACCAAAGAGATGTGTCATCCAGCCAACCATAGCACGACACATAAGCCCTAATACCTCAGGAATTAGTCATCGGCCAATCAGAGAAGGCCACATTAGCTCAGGGTTAAAAAAAATCATCACCGGAACAAGATTTCAAAGGGTTCGACTCCCTACAGGGGGGGTCGACACCTATGTCGACACGCCTATAGATGGGTCGACACCTATGTCGACTCCCCCGGGGGGGTCGACACCTCTGAGTGGGAAATTTCTCGCTCAGCCAATTTTGAATTTCAAACCGAATTTATTATTTAATTATTATTTTCTGTTTACACTAGAAATGTTCTAACCTCCATAACTTCTTCATACGGAGTTCGTTTCACGCAAACTCAGGCTCTATCTCATGCAGAATTCTGAGACGAACGCAATGGCGTGACCTTTTTCATCTAATTCTTCTTTTAATGATTAATTATTCTTTAATTATCTCTTATGTCCCGTTTTAAAATTATGGGGTGTTACATTCCCCCTACTTAAAGGATTTCGTCCTCGAAATCCCCAAGATAAAAAGAATGTAAATCCTATCATCCAACATCCATCTATTCAACCAAACAATCACAGGCATCCATTGTCCTTAAAAGGTATCTAATGTTTTTTGTGAACATATGCATAGTGTGTATATATGTTGTAACAGCGCGATTTTCGATGCCTCGAAAGTCGTGTCATTAGTGAAAGAATTTAGAAGATGAAATAGAAAAGATAGAACTAATGGAATAGAAGAATAAGAAAAACATCAGAATCTCGCAGCGGAATTTCACAAATACAAAATATTTTGCAAAACAGGGTCTGACACTTCATAGTACAACATCATATTACATCATCATAGTACAAAAACATAATTATACATGATCACTTTGGATAATACAGATATTTAAACTGGATACATAGAAATTGTTATACTACTAGATGGGTCTTGAACTTGAACTTCATAGGGTTCCACTTGCCTTACCTGAATTACTTGCCTACTCATAATAAATATTATGAGTACCCAAGAGTTTAGGAAACACATAAAATAAACTATGGGTCAGTCAGGGGACTGGTGTGAGTAAACATAGTCAAAAGATGTAAACAGGAAAATAAGAGATAAGATTTCCATATTTACGGATTCATTTACTTTAGAAATCTTTAGACCAATCCATAACTAATATATGGATAATGACCCAAGTATTTTATATCAAAGCATTTGATATTACGATAGTTTTTGTCAAATAAATAATCATCTAGTGAAACGCTTGCATCTTATGTTCACGTATATAGTATACAATCTAAAACCGCAGAGCGCTTAATGGAGATTGGATCCCAACAGACAAGGTATGGGAGCACCTATCGATCAGTGTACTCTAGAGAGGATACACTGGGTTTCAACAAGAACATCTTGCAACCCAGCCACACATGACCATCTACTCATTTAGCTTGAGTGTAACAAATATATTACCACCTCCACTGTTGGGAATGACCCACCGATTCCGATGGTCTCAGCAGTGAAAAGAGATTAAGAAGTTAAATATGGAAGTTCTCTAGATGGTGATAATATAACCTTCTTGGGTATGACCCAACTAGCCATGCTGCCTAGCCAACTTTTGTTACTTCCTGGTTGTGAGGTTTGAGGTCACGTTTATCCTTCTAGCAGATTATTTCTTCAATTACTTTGAATGCCACATCGTCATATCCGTTAGAAGCACTCATTCGATTACCTAAATATATTACGGGTAATGAAGCAAAGAGAAACGAATTTCTCTGCCACCAACGTAATATACTAATGTAAATTCGACGTGTAGAATCTAACTGATATACGTTGTCAGACACTCATCCATTCGAGTTTGTCCTGGGACTGAACAGAACGGCAGTACTATTTAAAATAGTCGTTGCATATCTTCGTCTTCAACATTTCTGACATGCGTCGTGTACTTCGAGTCGAAGTGGAATATTTATCCTAGACTCTTCGAAACGATGTACGAAATGTCTTTTATAGTCGATAAATAATTATCAGCTTAATCTGATTATAATCAAGTTTATACGTCCTACATTTATGGGTTTTCAGTTAATATAACAGTATATGTTTATCTTGTTCATGTCTGGATATTTTTATTATCTTTTATAAATGAACATTTAAAGTGTGTGCGACGCACACGGTATTTTTCTTTGTTTATCATCGACGTTTAGATGATGTTTAATGCTCCAGTTCTTCTGGTAAATTATTTATTACTTCTAATTTAACTTAAATAAATTAGTTTAATAATTTATTTGTATTATTTTCTTTATGTTTCTAATTTTCAAACTCGTTGAACCCCTCCGGTCAACTTTTGTACTTGATCTTCTTGCCATTTTCCTCCTTCCACATGCCTACGATAATTTAAATAAAAATTCTATTTTTATTTAATTACTTATTTATTCTTCTTCAATTTTATTTATTTATCATTTTAATTAAAACAAATTTTAATTAAAAAATTCGTTCAAAAAAATTCTTTGTTAGCGTATTCACCAAAGTACCACTTCGGAAGTGCTACCTTTTAAAACAGCGTGTTGCGCATGGCCTGATCCACCAAAACCTCATACTCCGGCCAAAGTACCACATCCCCTTGGTACTACAACCCTGCCAAAGTACCAACCCTCCTACACCCATGTTTTTGCTTGCCAAACCCCTCCAGTTCTCATGTGCTCTGAAATGCCAAAGTCCCCCTGGTACTTGCCAAATGCCATAGTACCAATGCCCAAAATGACTTGTACCCGCGTCAAATTCCAAGGCTGCACCCACGTTTTCCAGCCTTGCCAAAGTACCACCCTGGTACATACCCAAATTACCAAGTACCCTTTTCAAAACCCCTTGCCACAACTGATCATTCACATCCAAATCTCCATGCTCCACGCAGTGACCACCAGATGCACACACACATGTATCCATGCATGTACACACCCCCTTTAACAACCGTCGACTACCTCCAATTGTCTAGACAGGTCACCCATCGTCTCCTGATCACGCCACCATGCTTCGCTCCGACCATCCACGTTTCCATAGTGATTTCACTGTACGACTTCATCATCATCGAATTGGGTTCCATCGAGGAAACCCATGGCTGCTTCCTCCACAGTCCATCGGAGCGCCTCCTTCTCCGGCTACATCAAGACGACGACCCTCTCCGCCGATCCCCCCAGGTGCATCAGCCTCGTTCTCCCCCATGGTGGCGCAGTTCGACGCCAAACTCCTTGTCCCCGAAAATGAAATAAAACCCTAAATTTAAATCATTTTCAAAATTTATGAATTGTAAAAATGATTTTACAATTTCCCCGTACTCCTCTTCCCTAAATGCCACTCTTCCCCTTTCACCATAATCTCCGATCAACTGGATCGCCGTATATCGGTCAAAACCCATTTACCTATCATCCCCAAAATTCTCGATCAACATTGTGTTAAAAATCATGAAACCGTTACTAAAAATCATTGTTTTGTGTCATGTTCCCATTTATATAATCAAACCATGTTTCCATGTTGTTTGAAATTTCATGTATACAGAGAGTTTACAGAGACATCCTTCTTTACTATTTTTCTTGAATTTAGAATGTTCTTCCATGTTTCTATTTTACATATGTATGAAATGTATATCCTAAATCCTAAATTTTTAACACCCTAGTATAAGTAATTCGGTAGGATTCTCTCTTGTGATCAAGTATCCAAAATGTTCTGTGTTTACAGAACATAGTAACAGGAGTGTAAACTAAGGTTTTAAACTGTCACCAAAACTTGAGAAAACCATACTAGTGTTTTTACATATAAATATAATAGTCCATAAAAATGTATTTCAGGGTTCTTCTAACATCAATCATGAGTTGTTTGTTGGCAGGATGCTGGTGTTCAACATAATTTGAACTTGCAGTCAAAACTAACATACACAAAAACTGCTTACAATAAAGTATTTAAACTAGGAATTTAAATAAGGTTTACTCACTAACTTTCTAACAGCATGATACAACTATCATAACTTACATTAGACTAGAAAAAATAAAGAGAAGATTAGTTTACTCACCTTAAAGCTTTCATATGTGTTTTCAATTAGAAAGAACTTCAGTTTTTAGTATGATCTTAGTGTTTGTTTGAGAAAGAAGTTGCAGGTTCTTATGTGGTTTTTATAGACAACTCTTGTGTTTTAAAAAACATTTTCCTCACATGCTTTCTACAGTAAATGTAGATTAGGCTTACTCCTCTTATCTAGTTCTTACGCCATGTTTCAAGGAGACAATACATGAAAGAAATATTTGTTTACTTAGATATTTTAGCCAATAGTTTTGTCCGACGTTATTTCTTCTAGAAGCACACAATAGTCAACCCATGCTTCCGTTAAATGCTATTGTATGGCTCACCTCTCCTAAGAGTTGAATTAAAAATGGTTTACTTAGCCCTTAAGTATTAGATATTTTGTTTTCAAAGAGAATTATTTACTTTGCCACTTGAATTGTTGTATCTTAGGTGATGATTTTACGTATATCTAGTCATACTATTTTAGTTACATCACATTAAGAATATTGTCTCATATGGCTTGTTTTTATTTTGTCTTATATGTACTTACATGGATATTTACCCTTTAGTCAAATTGTCAAGCATGTTATGTGCATTCTTTTTTTATGTGTTCATATATACATGTATGGCCGACTTGTCTTTCACCTGCACATGTTTATTTATTTATGTTTTGTTGCAAGGTTCTTACATTTTCAAAGTGACAACATGCCCTTTTTTTCTTGCATGAACTTAAGTTATCATTATCAATACATACATATATATTTATGTTATGATTTATTTGAATGTGGCATTCTTATATTATGTCATCAAACATAAACAAGTATGTACATGATTGTGTATTCATACTATATATATTTATGTTTATATATATAAATATGTTTTCAATTGTTTTTATTTTGTTTAACAATCATCATTTATTTTAATTTTCTCATTAAAATAAAATGTCAACAATCGGAAAAGTCGGGACATTACATATGTCCTTACCCAAATGCAAAATCAAGGGGTCTACTGGTTCAGTTGACCTCCTTAATGCAATTCATGATAGTGCCATGCGTCCATTATGCATGCAAAAGAACCCTATTGATACATATCATTTCTATATGAGTGCACAACCATACATTCAAATGCAACATCCATATGATAACACATCAAGTTTCAATTCATATATATAAAAAAATCCACTCATGCATATGCAATATGGAAGTGGCGGAGCCGATCTAGTGCCTAATGCGTGTGTATTTGTATCCACGAGCAACCACTAGCAAACACTTACATCCACTTGCATCCACTAAACATAACATATCTCAAACACATGTTTACGTCCATTGGTTTCTACCTAAGGATCGAGTATAGGACCGAGAGGATATACTTAAAACATAAAGACTAGCATGTAAATAAATCTTTACAGAAAAAGAGAGATCAAGGATATACCCTCAAAAAGTGTATGATGCGTTTATCTAGTCTACAGTCTTCTAAGTCGCACCTTCTTGAGCTTCACTCCTTTGAGCTCTGACTGACTTAACTTATCCATTACGTCAACTATCTGAGAGTATTTTCTTTGTAAAGTCCATATTTGATCCAAAAGCGTAGGTCTTACTCCTAGTGATGCCAACTACTAACTTAACCGAAGGTTTTAAAATCAAAGGTTGATATGTATTCTGAACTTTTCCTTTTCACATAAAGAGGACTTGAAGTTAACCTTTTTCTTCTTAAGGCATCCACTATGACCTTAACCTTCCTTCTTACATCAAAATGGCGCCTAGTCCGGTGCCTCATGCATCCATGTATACCGTAAACCTTTTACTCTCTAAGGTAAAAGTCAAAACTGGGCCGTTGTAAGAGCCCTCTTCGATCGTTGGAAAGCAACATCACAATCAATGTCCCGAGCAAAGGTTAGATTCTTCTTTGTTAATCCAGTAAGTGGGGCTAATACCTTTGCAAAGCTCTAAATGAACTTCCTATATTAACCTGCTAGTCCAAGAAAGCTTCTTACTTCTGTTGCATTCCTTGGGACCTTCCAGTCTTGCACCGCAACTACTTTTGCGGGATGTACTATTATCCCTTCTTTGGACACCACATGTCCTAAAAACTTTACTTATTCTCTCCAAAAATGACATTTTGGAGAACTTCGCCTTAAGTTGATGTGCTTGAAGTGTATCCATGACTTCTCTTAAATGCAAAGCATGTTCTCCCTCGTTCTTTGAGAAAATCAAGATATCTTCCATGAAGACTACTACAACTTATTAAGGAACTCCCTAAACACCCTACTTATCAGGTCAACAAAATAAGCGGGTGCATTCGTCAAACCGAAAGGCATGACGAGCTACTTAAAGAAACCATCAGGGGTCCTAAAAGCAATATTGTCTATACTGTCCTCAGCTACCCTTAGCTAATGAAATCCTATAGCCAATTCTAGTTGGGAGGAAACAGACGCACCTACAAGCTGGTCAAACAAATCATCTATTCTTGGAAGTGGGTGCCTATTTTTCTTAGTTAGCTTGTTTAATTCTCTAAAATACACGCATAAGCGAAGTGAACCATCCGCCTTAGTAGCGAACACTACTAGAGCACCCCATTCAAAAATACTTCGCAAAATAAACCCATTCTCAAGCTACTTTTAACTTGCTTGTTGAGATCCTTCCTCTCCCTATGAGCCATGTGTCGTACGGGTAATGCAACTGTGTTAGCGTTATCAACCAAGTATATGCAGAAATCTATTTCACGCTTTGGGGGTAAATCCTTCACTTCATCAAAGACATCGGGATACTCGTGGACTACTTGAACAGATTGCAAATTATCAACAGATTCTATGCAACAAAGCATGACAAAACCGTTAGGGTTACACGAGATTTCGAGGGTATTATCGAGGTGAATCAAAAGTCTAACTACCCTCCTTTCACAATCGAGAATGGCACCATTACTAGATAACCAATCCATCCCTAGAATCAAACCATAGCCCATGAAACCAAAAACGTAAGCATTTGATCTAAACTCAATGCTTAGTATAGATATTCCCAAATCTAGACAAATCATAGATAAATGAGTCGAACCTCCAATAGCGTTTGAGAATACATTGGGATCTTCTACCCTACTAGTACTAAGGTGTAGAGACTCAACTACGGAAGCAGATAAAAAAGAATGTGAAGCTATAGAGTCGAACAAAGCTCTAACAGGATGATTGAAAAGAAAAAACTCAACTTTCAACAGAAACATTCCTACCTCTCTTAGGTACACTAGCAGTGAGAGCATGCAATTGCCCGCTAGAAGATTATGTCCTTTGCCCTTTTCCTTGTCTTTCGGCAATCCTTGATAAGATGCCCTGCTTCACCATACTGAAAACAACCACCTGTCTTCTTCTTCCTATAATTAAATGACCTGCTATACCATAGAAAAGACACTTCCTCTTGTCGTGGGATCTATTATTTCTTCCACCCTTCATATATTCCAATCCCTTGTTTGTAATTCTTCCACTTTGGCCTCTTTCTTTCCACCTTTCTCCTTCTGCGTGGATTAAAACATATCTACTAGCTTCTTATCCTAGGGCTCCTTAGCCCAAACTCCCTTATTCTTATCCTTACTATCTTTGTGTAGCTTGTTGATAGGTTTCTCGAAACTACCTCCATCGCATAACAACCTACAAAGCTTGAAAGAAGATTAGCCGCAGGTCAAACTACTATGGCTACAGATGGAGGTTGGGCACTACTTCGCCCCCGACATGTGCTATATGCCTACGAAATTATGGCGAAAAGAAAGGAAGAAGAGATTCAAATAGAGAATCGAAAGGTAGTGCATATGGCTTTGGGGAATATGCCTTTTAAAAACAATACTTTTCTCTTGAAAAACGCTTCTTTAAAATATGTTTTAGAAAACACCCCTTTTAAAATATGCTTTTGAAAAATCTTTTATCTGTTTTGGTCACCTTTAGCTCTGATACCACGTGTAACGCCCCACCTCCGTTAAGGTCCCTCACAAAGGGATTGCATTAACTTCAGTGGAGCGTCATAAGTGTATAGAACAAATAAATTATAAAACAGACAAAATTTAAACAGCGGAAAATAAATAAAATTTTACTTTATTGATAAAATAGCTGCTTGGTAAAACAGCTTGTACAAAGATTGTTTTCAAATGCCCATTACAACAAAGCCTCTATCTTGTTTAACCAAAATAAAGAAGCGTAAAATGAAGACGATATTCCCTAATAAAGCATGAGCCAGCCATAGCATTGGAAGAGTTTTCAAAGCAATACGTCGACTATCTTCGAGCTTGGAAAGAAAACTGAGCTAAGTGGTAATATTCCCTCCCTATGAACCTAGGGGGAACGGAAGACAAGAAAGTGAAACAAAACAGAGTCAGACAAAAAGCTTGGTAAGTCCAGTGACTTTCAACATGTAAATAGATAAAAGCATCACGACATAAATAAACTGGATACCAGACATAACCATGATGATAAGCATAGCAAGACAACAAATGATGATCGTTAGATACGACAAAGTAAGATACACTGAATGCACTTCGGTTCTTTCTCTGATTTCCTATTTTCTCAACACCACCCATCTAGCATCCTAACTAGTGTCTTTTATAGAATTATTCGTATTACAAACTAGTGCCCCCAAATAGTATTCTGTGAAAAAGGATCTATATCACATACTAGTGTCCCAACTAGCATCCTGTGTTAAAAAATAAGGTGCTCCCAACCCCGCAATTGTGGTAGCCTTCAGGTGTACATCTAGTATGAGGATCATACCTCAATCAGCCAAATTGCCATGAAGATGTTAGATGTACCCTTACTACCCTATCGATTGACTCTCTACTCGTATAAATTTTCCTTGAGTCTGTCTCAATCGGCCCTCTCTTGCAAGTAGATACCCTGTGTTGTCCCACCATATGGTGTATCAATTCCTACGATAGCAACCCGACACAAATTCTAGATGCACAGTGTATACTACTGATGCCCAATGCCTGCTCTATCCACTTCGGAGTATGTGCACACCCATACTCCGCCGAACCTACTCTACTGCATGACCTGCCGCTATTTTGACTGCTTATGATAAACCCAGTAACTGTGCCCCACCCTGCCTAGTTTCTGGGTACCATGATACATCTATGTGCGTTACTACTGAAATGGGTCCCCGTTACTAGGGTTTCCTAGGGTCAATTCGTATACCCCCCAAATTGGCTAAGTGTTATCCATCCATTCATGTTAACTTAACCCATCCACATGTCATGTCATGTTGGTTAAGTGTTTCTTATTAACTTAACCCTTCTCTTTCATCATGTTGTAATTGGTTAAGTGTTTTTTATTAACTTAACCCTGTTCATTCATTATATTATACTGGTTAAGTGTTTCACCTTAGCTTAACCCCAACTGTTTCCCATTAACTTTACCCCACTCATTCATTGGTTAAGTGTTAACTTAACCCTACCACTTTTCATGTTACATTGGTTAAGTGTTGCTCTCTTGTGTTACTTAACCCTATCACACATCATGTTATATTGGTTAAGTGTTTCCATCTTGTGTTAACTTAGCACCACCACTTGTTATGTTACATTAGTTAAGTGTTGCCTTCTTGTGTTACTTAACCCTATCACACATCATGTTATATTGGTTAAGTGTTGCCCTCTTGTGTTAACTTAATCCTATCACTTGTCATGTTACATTGGTTAAGTGTTGCCTTCTTGTGTTACTTAACCCCACCACTTGTCATGTTACATTGGTTAAGTGTTGCCTTCTTGTGTTAACTTAACCCTACCATTCTAAGCATGTCCGTTCATTAGCATTAATTCATTCATTAATGCCTCAATCTCTCACATTAGAACTATTGTCTGCGGTTGCTGGATGTGCCGAGCGGTTCCGGGCAGACTTCTACCGTAAACTCATTTTAACCTCGGGTTTTGGGCTTAATGTGCTAAACTCTCACATTAGATCTATATCGTTGCGGTCGTTGGATGTGTCGGGCGGTTCCGGGCAGTCTTACACCGCAACTCAATCTAACCTCGGGTTAGGCACGTTCATCTTTTTGCTAATTTACACATTTTCTATACATGTCCAATTCTAGATTTCATACGCTAATTATCCCAAATTCGCTAAACTAGTCATGTTCCAAATCCCAAGTTATGCCCAACAAATTCAATTACAAGTTATTAATCAAAATAGGTTACACCCAATCTTCCCAAGTTTGCCATAATAGTCATGCCCCAAAATCGCAATATACGTTATGCTTGCCGTCACAACCAATAGTTATGCCCAATCTAGATTTAATATTCCAATTTACAGTTTCCGCCCTATCTAGGTTTAATATTTCAATTTACCCCAAGTTCGCAACAATATCATTTATACCCCAATTCACAAGTTACAAATTATGTCCAACAATTTCACTGAATATGTAATGCCCAATTATTTCACCGAATACATTGTGCACAATATTTACCGAAAATATTATCCATATTTCAAATAGTTCGTATTTCGCAATTTCAGCCTAGGTTCGAAGGTAACCCAGGTTCATAAAAGAAAAAAGAAATAGGAGAAGAGAGAGAGAGAAAGAGCATAAAATAAAAATAGGCATGTAACAACAGACTTGATACGAGAGATTAAGATCCAATAAAGATAGATTCTCGAAAAAATTGATATAATCATTATCACAGGCATAAGAATAACATCACAAACCAAAGAGGAATATAAACCTAATGTACAACAAAGATAGGCCTGATTTAACCAATAAAAATAACCTCTAAAGCATGTAAAGACATAGATTCGAAAGAAAGATAGGGATGAATCTAAAAAGATTATCTTACAATCAGGCATAGACTTCGATTCATTTTATTACCTGTCAAGATTACAATTAAGTATTCAAATCTGAAAATAACGCGAACTTACGTTGCTAGGATTAGAAAAGAGAATTGAATCGTCGTTGTTGCAGAAACTCTAATTTGATGTTGATTAATCTTCAAAGTTGATTATTGATGAAGAACTTCTAATATGATTTAGGTTTTTAAGGCGGCAGCCAAGAGAATTGAGAGTTCAGCAGCATAGAGTCATCATAAGGAATTGTTATGAATTAGGGTTTAGATTTAGAGATGTATATATAGATGTCTAGGAATAATTCTAGCCTTTAGATTAATCTAGGAGAAATCAGAGTCATCAAACCAAAGAGATTTGTCATCCAGCCAACCATAGCATGACACATAAGCCCTAATACCTCAGAAATTAGTCATCGGCCAATCAGAGAAGGCCACATCAGCTCAGGGTTAAAAAAATCGTCATAGGAACAAGATCTCAAAGGGGTCGACTCCCTATAAGAAGAATATGTGGTTCAGCTACAGTTCGATATATCTCATGTGGAGGCGCAAATAAAGGTTGACCAGGGAGCATTGTTGATCGTCGATTTAGGGTTTTTCGCAAATGAATGATGTGTATATATAGTGTATGTGGATAGAATATAATAATATTTTATTATATTTAGAACTTCGATGGGAAATAACGCTCAAAACCACCACATACCACCTCCGTTTCCGACAAAATAAGGTAATCCTGGCATAGAAAAATATTCCGGACCCAATAGAACAGGTTTCGTCAAATTCCGAGGTCGTTTATGAAAAGTCCTTTATAATTATCGATGAAAAATCAAGCGTTTAAAATTCCTATAATTACAGAAAAAATCCAATAAATATGAGGCCTTGACATTTTACTAGACCTCTTCCTAATGGATCCAATGGATCTTGTTTCGTCGGAATCGGAGTTCATTTGGCTAGTCGATTATTCATTTAAAGTTACCCCTATCAGAATTGACCAAATAATATAATTAATTTGATCGTTTATCGTTGCCACGATCAAACAGTAAGTCCAATTGGCATGAAATCAAAATTTCTATAATAATTAATTAATACGAATCCAATAACACTAGTTTCGTTGCATTCCGAGACTATTTACCGATACGCTATTTTTATACACACTTCAATGCCATTTTGGACACCAAATTACACGGTCTTCAAAAATAACAAACTATATACCTATCCTGACTATAATCGACGATACGAACTCAACGGAATTGGTTTCATAGCTTAATTCGATCATCTGCTCAAGTTACACTCTCATATCTCTCTATTAAATTAAATTAAATTAATTATGCGTTATAGAAATTGAATAGGCGTTTACAGCTACCGTGGTCAAATACACGGTTTTTCATGCAATTTAATACCATTCAGTAATTTAACGTTATGGTTCCGATGAAAATAATTTAATCTAAAACTGAGTCTGTTTTCAAAATGGCTATTTTAAAGGCCTATAATTAAATAACGGTTTTCCATAACGACTATTTCAAAATTTGATTTGGCCATAACTAACAAATTATAATCCGAAATCTGGATTTTTCTCTTCCATGTGAAAATTATGATCAACACGCTTCCAACATTTCTTATTTCACATAAATTTGACTTATATCAGGTCATGTATATTCAATTGAAGTTCAAAACTCCATACCACGAGCTACAGCGCCATTTTGAGCTCGTTTTTAATTATATATATAAATTATATATTTAAACTTCGTTTTAATTACGAACTTAATGTTAAAATCCATTAATATTCCAAATATAATATTTTAAAATAATAAAAAAATAAAATATTTGACTGCCAAAAATACGGGTCGTTACAATTTCCTGTAGTACTATTAGCGGATGACACCCTATGTGCCCCACAATGTATATAGTGGATGACTTCTATGCCGCGATATCCTGCCTTGAAGCAGGATGGGTATTATTTATGTTGACTAACATTTGTGGATGTAGGAAAAATAGGTTGGATAAATCCAACTGGATTCCTCAAATTTATTTAACATTGTTTTCATATATATTATATAATATGATGTGCTAGAAAATCTGTGATTGAAGATTGTGTGTTTTGGGTGTTTAAATAGAACTAGCCCCAGGTATTGGTGTCTAAAATACTATGAAAATATATTCTAATGAAAAGAAAAGAATTTGTATTTAAAAAGGGATATTTTTTTTCCAAAATAGAATTTGAATTTCGAATAGGCTAAAAAATGTTGACTTGTTTGAATAATATAAACAAGTTGTGGAATTTATAAACGATGTTTGTAAATGAAGTGAAATAAATTATCATTGGATAATTTGGGGAATTTAAATTCAAATGTGAACTTAAAAAGGGGAATTGGGGATCGATTCAGGAAAAGAAATGATGGAATTATTCCGATGTTCAGAATGTAAACAGAATTGAAATAAGTTGATATGGATGTTGGAATTGTATTAGCTAAAAAACTAAAATATAACATTAAATAGGAAAATAGTGGCTATGTGCATATATATAAGCTATAATAATAAAATATCCAAAATAGGAATTTTGTTTCAAGTGGATTAGAAAAGGGAAACTTGTTTTAATTTATAAAACAAGAAAGTTAAATTATAAACGATGTTTATAAATATAGTGAATTAATTATCATGGGATAATTTGGGAATATAAATTCAAGTATGAATTTACAAAGGAATTGGAAATCGTTTCGAAATGTGAACGATAGATTTTATTTTCGAATTTGTAATACAAACTGAATTGAGATAAATTTAAAGAATTTATAACTGAAATTCGATTGTATCGAATTTTATAAAATAATTTATTTACAAAGAAATTGGAAGTTAATATAAAAGATGAGTTGTAAATAAAATTATAATTGAGTTATAAATGTTGAATGGAATAATTGAGGATAATAGGAATTGATTAAGATAGATTTGGAAAATAATTCAATTTATATTAAAATATTGAAGAATAAAGTTGAAATTTATGTAATAAACGACGTTTAAATGTTTATATTTTATTTTAATTAAAACGAGCTCACTGCGATGCGATTGTTCGTAATTTGACGATTTGAAATTTAATTGAGTGTATATAACTCAATATAAGTTAGAATTCTTTGAAACAAGAATCGTTTGGACCTATTGAGGAATAATTTACTAATGAAAGAGAAAAATTTAGATTTCGGCTCCTGGATTTTGAGTTATATAAAAAACAAAATTTTAGAAAAATAACACAATAATTGTTTATAAACCATATTGGTTTATTAAACAAAATAAAAGCATTTTGAGGGAATAAAACTCGGATTTTCATTAAAAAATCCAGACTTGAGTTATAAAATAAATATGAACTCAAGTGGAGTAAGTGAATTGATTTTTCAAACAAAGATTAGATTTTTAATTATTAAATAAATTTAATAAATTAGAGAAGAAATTAGTTAATGGAGTTTTGGATCGAATCGGACTTTTGGATAAGTGATTGGTATTTGTGAATTCATATTCGAGGGATTTGTGAATTCATATTCGAAATCGAATATGAAACTTGAATTGAAAATGGAATTCAGTTGGTTTATAAGCAAACTAAAAATATATATGAATGTGATTTGTTCAAATATAAAAAAGAATCGGCAAAGGTGCTACTTAAAGAGTAAATTAACGAATTAAGATAAAAACGATTGGACTGAGTTGGAATAAATTAGGAATGGTTGATTTGATGTTAAACAGATATGGAATGAAGTTAATGGAAGAAATAAATTGAATGCCCGACAAAGATGTACGTATTTTAATTGAATATCAGATTTTATGAGAATATTTGGCAAGTTGCTTGGATTTTTGATTTTCTTTTTGAATGGAAAGGGACTAGAGAGGCGATTTGTAGTTATGCCGAGTGACACATACAAAGGAGCCTGTAACACCCCAAATTTTTAACGACGCTAAAGAGGATAAATTAAAGAATAATTAATTTAATATTAAGAATTAAGGGAAATGGATTACGTCATTGCGTTCATCTCAAAATTCTGGTCATGAATGACACCTGGTTTGCGTAAATCAGATAAATGAAGAAGTTATGAACGGTAGAAGTTTGACGATCAAAACAGGGACAACTGGCGTACTTGTCAAGTACGCCAAGGAAATTTTACATTGGCGCACCTGCCATGTGCACCCATGTACGTTTTTGGGCTTCCGGACCTTTCTTTTTCGAGTGAGTGGCAACCCATGACCCAATTCCTTTAGTGCTGAGGTAGCATCCGAATTATGTGACCTAGCAGCTATAAATATGCCTCAATTCCCTTGTTTTTCTTCACTAAGAAACATGGCAGCCAAACTCTGCCGAAGTCTGAACCGAACTAGGGTCTCTCATCTTCTTATATCAAGTAAAGCAAATCAAATTCTGAGATTCAAGCATAGAATAAGCACTAACATCTTTTCTATCATCTTAGCAATCCAATCACAGTGAGTTTCTAGTTGCTTTTAGGTTTAGATAAATAAAAGTGAATTATGAAAGACTATGATTTAGATACGTTGTAAACCTTGAACCTATGTTATTATCATATCTTATGCTATGTCATGATAGATCTATTTCTCTATATCCAATTCCATTGGGATTATTCTAATATGTTATTATTATGGATCTTGGTTTGTAACTATAGTGTGGTTAATATAAATCTGTTAATTTGGACAGATATATCATTGGATAGATCTAATCATTTATGCAAATCATGAATATATGTCATCTTGAATTGGTTAGGATTGGATCTAAATCTTTATCTTAATTGTAACTTCTATGACATGCTATGATGTGGATCTAAATCTTTATTTGTGTTAGATCAGATTTTATCAGTTAGATCTGAATCATGTGGACATTCTACGTAGATCTAAATCTTTATTTTTTTTAGATCTAATTTTATCTATAGATTTGAACTACGTGATCTAATTTATTACCTTGTGTTATCATATTAGATCTATTTTAACCTTTTGATCTGAATTATGTGATCTAATTTATCACCTAGTGTCATCATGTTAGATCTAAACCGATTGGACATCTAAATTGCTAAATTAGATCTTACTATACTTTTTTCGACATCATAGTTATGTTAGAATCAATTGACTGCCAACTGTTCATCAGTTTTATGTCCACCTTGTTATGATGACAATTTCATGTCCATGCAGGTATGTATATTCACCTTATTATCATGTTAGTTTATGTTTGTTCCCAGATGATCATTTTAGTTATATTCCCATTATTTTCCCTATTATCGTTTATGACTAGGCTATTGTCTAGCCTAGGCATGTTGCCAATTTTGTGAGGGATGTGAGGGAGCTAATTAAGGAACGAGGGGATGGGGAAGGGTTAAAAATGGAATAATTTGAATATGAACATTTTAGGACATAATTCAAATTATTGGGTAAAATGGGTATTGACACCTATAAAAGGAAAGGCTTAGTTAATTGATTAATAAATTGATTAATTAATTAAAAATAGAATGTGTAGTAATTACAATTAGGAATTTTAATTGTACTTATGACACAAGGTTAGATTGTATAAGTGGCGGAAGTCTGCCCGGACCTGACCGACATATCCAGCAACCACTAATGTTGAACCTAATGTGGGAGGTCTAAGTACGCAAATACGAATCGGGCTAGGACACGAGGTTAGGCCCAACTATGGAATAAGACTTCCCGGACCCGACCGGCATATCCAGCATCCACACGTTGTAGGCCTAATATGGGAGGTCTAGACCATTATAAACCATAAATGGACATGGTAATAAATTGGACTACTTAACCTAAACTAATCCATAAGGGATAGCATGAATAAGAACTGAAGTTAGAGTTAAGTAAAATTGATTGGATTAGCGGGAGGGTTAAGTAAGTCTTGGGTAGGTGGGTAATATTAGTATATATAGTCCCATAAACTTAACCATTAAATAAACATGCTTGGATCAGTGGGAGGGTTAAGTAAATCTTGGGTAGGTGGGTAGTACTAATACATATAGGCCCACAAACTTAACTTCATTAAGGTTATGTAATTAAAGACACCTAGTGGTATACATAACCGGAGGGAATAATAAAGTTATGTAATTAAAGACACCTTTTAGGGTAAACATAAATTGTAGAAATGATAGGGTTATACAATAAACACACCTATAGGTAAGCGTAACCGGTTGGAAGATTGGGGGTTATGTATTAAAGACACCTATAGGTAAGCATTATCGGTAGAATGATTGGAGTTATCTAATTAAAGACACCCTTTAGGGTAAGCATCACTGGTAGAAATAAATAAGGCTATGTAATTAAAGACACCTAGTGGTATACATAGTCAATGAAAACCTAGTGGGGGATACAAGACAAGGGGAGAGCTTGTATCATATTGTATGGAACCCATTTCAGTCAGTAACCCGGAGTAGGTATCAAATAAAGTACTCCGTACTAGGCAGAGAAAGGGCACATTTACTGACTGATTGTAAGAGATCCAAACGTGGAGGATAGTGTGGGCGGCGCAAACCGACCGGTCCATGTGCGTGCATGAGTCGGTCAGAAGGGGATAAGACAACTGTGATACCTGTAGATATGGTTGTGCACATTATTACGACGAGGGGTTGCCACTTTAGGAAGTGGTACCTCCTATTTTGGGGCTAGCACAAGGTATCTACGAGGGTTAGGGAGACCATCGATCAGAGTTGCAGTTAGGATACATTAGGACGTATACCTAAGTCTACCACCTTATAGTTGAAGGGATCATCTCTTTCTGGATATACTAGTAACAATGCAGAGTAATCATTAGAAGCATATACACCTTATCTTATTTACCTTATCACGCCTACCATTTATGTAGTGATCTCTCTTATCCACTTTATATGCCTGTCATGTTACTTTTATTTATTTACTGGCTAGAAGTAACAAGACTCGCCAGACTTTATGTCTGACCCTTTTAGTTTCTCCTTCTTTCTTCCGTTCCCCCAGGTTCTCAGGGAGGAAACACTTAGGCTTGAGCGTGATTCTGCTTAATTTGCCGGAGTTGCTGATATGTATGGTTCAAGCTCCTATCCTTGTTGCTATGGCTATATTTTGTTCTTGGGGAATTTTATTTCTTTTATGTATTCTGATGTTTCCGAAGCACAAGACAGCGGTTTTTATGTTGCATTAGGCTTTTATTTTTCAGACAAATGATGTTTTGGACCACGGTATCTTATGATTAATAAAGTTGTTTTATTCAGCTGCAAAATTTTATATCTGTCTTGTAAATATTCCGTGTCTGTTTACCTATAAAGCTTCACGAAACTTAATGCATTCCTTAGTGAGTGACATTAACGGACGTGGGGTGTCACACTTGGTATCAGAGCTGAAGGTTACCAGATTAGATAAAAGTTTTTGAAAATTATTTTCAAAATGATTTTTTAAAGAAAATATTTTCAAAAAGAAAAGTTTGTTTTGAAAAACATTCCCCAAAAAGCCATATGTAATATCATTTGGTCCTTTGTCTGAATCTCTTCCTTTTTCTTTTAATCATGTTTGGGAACCAAATATTCTCAAGGGCATTCAAGTACCGGATTGGTTACGTAGGTATCTTAAGGCTACGGCACTAACCCAGGAGCCGAGGAGACGTCCCTCCCCCAACTGCAGTCGTTATTCCTCCATCATCACAAGTAGATGATCTCTCTAAGACTAAATGTAATGGTTGTAGACATAAGGGTCAGTTGGACAAAGATTGCAAAACCCGAGAAAAGAGGAAGTGTCATAGTTGTGGGCGTACGTGCCATTTGGTAAAATATTGCCGGAAAAGGAAGAACGCTTGCTTCAACTTTGGTGAGGTCGGACACTATACGAGGGAATGCCCGAAGAAACATAGGCAGGACCAAAGTGCAGGATCTTCTGAAGGGAAGGTGTATGTTCTCATGGTCAATGTACCAGATAGAGGTAGTAAAGTTTCAATTGAATTTTTAATTTCCCCTTCTCAAATTATCCAAATAGAACTCTTTTCGATTCTGGTGCTGTGCACTCGTTTATATCAAGTTCTGTAGTTCTCTGCCCTTAATTACTAGTATGGTAGTGGATCTCATGGTTGTTTCAAACCCCATTGGTGGTTCATGATTTGTCGGGGTTTGAGAATATCTGTGTTAGGCGTCAAGTTCGGGTGCGACGCACATCTTGTTTCATGGGCTATTTTTTGATTCTAGGGATAGGTTGGCTAGCCATGTATGGTGCCATTCTAGATTGTAAGAGGAGGGTCGTTAGACTGATGACTTGCCAAGGGAGGACTCTCGAGATTTCTTGTGACCCCAAGGGGTCTGTTATGTTGAGTTTCCTAGAGTCACTTGACGCATCTATAAATGATCTAAAATCTTTTCCAGTAGTCCGTGAGTATCCAGATTACTTTAATGAGGTTTTGGATTTACCCCCAAGGCACGAGATCAATTTCCGCATATATTTTGTGGACAATGCAAAGCCAGTTGCATTGATCGTGCACCAAATGGATCCAAGAGAAAGAAGGGAGCTCAGTAAACAAATAAGGGAGCTACTTAAGAAAGGGTTTTCTTTTGGGATGGGATGAAGAAAGATGTAGCAGAGTTTGTTTCTCAATGTCTGTTTTGCTAGCAATCCAAAGTTGAGTAAAGGAAGCCTGTTGGCTTACTTCATCCATTAAAGGTCCCGCAGTGGAAGTGGGGGAGTGTCTCCATGGATTTAATAGATGGTTTGCCTAGATCAACGAAGGGCAACACCAGCATTTAGGTGGTAGTAGATATACTTACTAAGAGCGCCCATTTCATTCCCGATAAGAGCTAGAGGACGGCAGCATAGTTGGCAGCACTTTATGTTCATAAGATAGTTCATCTTCATGGAGCACCTTCCTGCATCGTGAGTAATCGTGACCCCGTCTTCACCATGGAACTTTGGGAAGTTTGCAAGATGCATTAGGTACACAGTTGTGTTTAAGCACCGCTTATCATCCTCAGGTAGATGGATATGCAGAGAGGGTGAACAAAATTCTTGAAGACCTTTCAAGGCTGTGTCTCCTAGACTTCGGAGGGACTTGGGGAGAGCATCTTCATTTAGTAGTGTTTGCCTATAACAATAGTTATCAAGCTAGCATTGGCATGGAACCCTTCGAAGCATTATATGGATGACCCTGTAAACCACAGACTAGTTGGTGGGGATCTACAGAAAGACTTTTACATGGATCAGAGGTTTAGAAGCTACGCAAATGAGAAGTCAAGTTAGTAAAGTTCCAGTGGGGAGACAATCAAGAAGATACAATTTGGGAGACCAAAGACAAGATTTTTGCGCTTCGTACCCTTTTCTTTTCAGGGGAATGTTCTTAACATCTCTTCCAAGAGCTTTTATTCACACTTGTTTCTATCAATTGAGTATATCCTATCCATAGTATTTTCGACCTTTAGATAGGAATCCTATGGATGTAAACATGTGTTTGAAACATGTTACATTTGATAGATGCAAGTGGATGCAAGTGTTTGCTAGTGGTTGCCTATGGATGCATATACACACATATTAGGCACTAGATCCGCTCATTCACTCTCATATCATATATGTATGTGTGTGCATTTTCTTTTCTTTCATGGATGGAAATGGTGTACTAGCATATGGATGTCGCATTTGGGCGAATGAGTGGGCACACATATAGAGCTTACATGTTATAATAGGATTATTTGCATACATATTGGATTCATGGCACTAACATACATTGCATTAAGGAGGTCAACTGAATCAGTACACCACCTGATCTTCATATAAGCATTAGAAATCTTTAAGGACAATGGATGCCAGTTTTTGGTGGATGAGTAGATGAATGATGGATGGTAGGATAAATTCTTTTCAACTTGGAGATTTCTGGGACAAAATCCTTTTAGTACGGGAGAATGTAACATCTCGAATTTTTAACGACACTGAAGAGGATAAATTAAAGAATAATTAATTTGATATTAAGAACTAAGGGAAACATATTACGTCATTGCGTTCATCTCGAAATTCTGGTCAAGATTGATACCTGGTTTGTGTAAATCGGATAACATATGAAGAAGTTATGAACGGTAGAAGTTTGACGATCAAAACAGGGGTAACAGGCGTACTTTTCAAGTGTGCCAAAGCAATTTCACATTGGCGCACCTGCCAAGTGCGCCCATGTATGTTTTTTTGGCTTCCGGACCTTTCTTTTTCGAGTGAGTGGCGACCCATGACCTAATTCCTTTAGGGCTGAGGTGGCATCCGAATTCTGTGACCTAGCACCTATAAATATACCTCAATTCCCTTGTTTTTCTCCACTAAGAATCATGGCGGCAAACTCTGCCGGAGTCTGAACTGAATTATGGTTTCTCGTCTTCTTCTATCAACTAAAGCAAATCAAATTCTAAGATTCAAGCATAGACTCAACACCAACTTATTTTCTATCATCTTAGCAATCCAATCACAGTGAGTTTCTAGTTGCTTTTAGGTTTAGACAAATAAAAGTGAATTATGGAAGACTGTGATTTGGATACGTTGTAAACCTTGAATCTATGCTATTATCATATCTTATGCTATGCCATGATAGATCTATTTCTCTAGATCCAATTCCAATGTGATTATTCTACTATGTTATTATTGTGGATCTTGGTTTGTAACTATAGTGTGATTAATATAAATCTGTTAAATTGGATAGTTATATCGTTGGATAGATCTAATCATTTATGTAAATCACAAACATATGTCACCTTGAATTGGATCTAAATCTTTATCTTAATTGCAACTTCATTGACATGCTATGATGTAGATCTAAATCTTTATTTGTGTTAGATCAAATTTTATCTACTAGATTTGAATCATGCGGACATTCTATGTAGATCTAAATCTTTATTTGTATTAGATCTAATTTTATCTATAGATCTGGATTATGTGATCTCATTTATCACTTGTGTTATCATGTTTGATCTATTTTAACCTTTAGATCTAAATTATGTGATATAATTTATCACCTTGTGTCATCATGATAGATCTAAACCAATTGGAAATCTAAATTGCTAATTTGGATCTTACTATACTTATGTTGACATCATAGTTATTTTAGAATCAATTGACTGCCAACCTTTCAACAGTTTTATGTCCACCTTGTTATGCTGACAATTTCATTTCCATGCCAGTATGTATATTCACCTTATTATCATGTTAGTTTATGTTTTTGCCTAGATGATCATTTTGGGTACGTTCCCACTATTTCCTCTATTGTCATTTTTGACTAGGCTATTGTCTAGACTAGGCATGTTGCCACTTTTGTGAGGGCGCTAGTTAAGGAACGGGGGAAGGGAAGTGGGGAAGGGGTAAAAAGGGCATAATTTGAATATGAACATTTTTGGACATATATTTCAAATTATTGGGTAAAATGGGTATTAACACCTATAAAAGGAAAGGCTTATTTAATTGATTAATTAATTATAAATGGAATGTCTACTAATTACAATTAGGAATTGTAATTGTACTTATGACACGAGGTTAGGTTGTATTAGTGGTGGAAGTCTGCCCGGACCCGACCAGCATATCCAGCAACCACTAATGTTGAACCTAATGTGGGAGGTCTAAGTACACAAATACGAATCGGTCTAAGACACGAGGTTGACCCCAACTATGGAATAAGACTGTCGGACCCGACCAGCATATCCAGCATCCACACATTGTAGGCCTAATGTGGGAGCTCTAGCCCATTATAAACCTTAAATGGACATGGTAATAAATTGGACTACTTAACCTAAACTAATCCATAAGGGATTGTATGAATAAGAACTAAAGATAGGGTTAAGTGAAATTGATTGGACCAGTGGGAGGGTTAAGTAAACCTTGGGTAGGTGGGTAATATTAGTATATATAGGCCCGCAAACTTAACCATTAAATAAACATGCTTGGATCAGTGGGAGGGTTAAGTAAATCTTGGTTAGGTGGGTAGTATTAGTACATATTGGCCTACGAACTTAACTCTGTTAAGGTTATGTAATTAAAGACACCTAGTGGTATACATAACCGGAGGAAATAATAAAGTTATGTAATTAAAGACACCTTTTATGGTAAACATAAATTGTAGAAATGATAGGGTTATGTATTAAAGACACATTTAGGTAAGCAAAATCGTTTGGAAGATTGGGGGTTATGTATTAAAGACACCTATAGGTAAGCATAACTGGTAGAAATATTGGAGTTATGTAATTAAAGACACCCTTTAGGGTAAGCATAACTAGTAGAAATAAATAAAGCTATGTAATTGAAGATACTTAGTGGTATACATAGTCAGTGAAAACCTAGTGGGGGATACAAGACAAGGGGAGAGCTTGTATCATATTGTGTCGAACCTATTTCATTCAGCAACCAGGAGTAGGTACCAAGAAAAGTACTCTGTACTAGACGGAGAAGGGGCACTCTTACTAGCTGATTGTAATAGAACCAAACGTGGAGGACGGTGTGGGCGGCGCAAACCGACTGGGCCATGTGCATGCGTGAGCCGGGAAGTAGGGGATAAGACGACCGTGACACCTGTAGATATGGTTGTGCACATTATTATGACGAGGGGTTGCCACTTTAGGAAGTGATACCTCCTACTATGGGGCCTTATCAGTCCATCGAGGAAACCCATGGCTACTCCCTCCTCAGTCCATCGGAGCGCCTCCTACTCCAGCTACATCAAGACGACGACCCTCTCTGCCGACCCCCCCCCCCCTCCCCAGGTGCATCAGCCTTGTTCTCACCCACGGTGGCGCAGTTCGACACCAAACTCCATGTCCCCAAAATGAAATAAAACCCTAAAATTAAATCATTTTCAAAATTTATGAATCGGAAAAATCATTTTACATTTTCCTCGTACTCCTCTTCCCTAAATGCCACTCTTCCCCTTTCGCCATAATCTACAATCAACTGGATCGCCATATATCGCTCAAAACCCATTTTCCTATCATCCCCGAAATTCTCGATCAGCATAGTGTTAAAAATCATGAAACTTCCACTAAAAATCATTGTTTTGTGTCATGTTTCCATTTATATAATCAAACCATGTTTCCATGTTGTTTGAAATTTCATGTATACAGAGAGTTTACAGAGACATCCTGCTTTACTATTTTTCTTGAATTTAGAATGTTCTTCCATGTTTCTATTTACATATGTATGAAATGTATATCCTAAATCCTATATTTTTAACACCCTAGTATAAGTAATTCGGTAGGATTCTCTCTTATGATCAAGTATCCAAAATGTTCTGTGTTTATAGAACATAGTAACAGGAGTGTAAAATAAGGTTTTAAACGTCACCAAAACTTGAGAAAACCATACTAGTGTTTTTACATATAAATATAACAGTCTATAAAAATGTATTTTAGGGTTCTTCTAGCATCAACCATAGGTTGTTTGTTGGCAAGATGAAGGTGTTCAACATAATATGAACTTGCATTCAAAACTAACATACACAAAAACTGCTTAAAGTAAAGTATTTAAACTAGGAATTTAAATAAGGTTTACTCACTAACTTTCTAATAGCATGATACAGCTATCATAACTTACATTAGACTAGAAAAAGTAAAGAGAAGCTTAGTTTACTCACCTTAAAGCTTTCCTATGTGTATTCCAATTAGAGAGAAATTCAGTTTTTAGTGTGATCTTAATGTTTGTTTGAGAAAGAAATTGCAGGTTCTTATGTGGTATTTATAGCCAATTCTTGTGTGTTAAAAATCATTTTCCTTACATGCTTTCTACAGTAAATGTAGATTAGGGTTACTCCTCTTATTTAGTTCCTACGCCATGTTTCAAGGAGACAATACATGAAAGAAATATTTGTTTACTTAGATATTTTAGCTAATAGTTTTGTCCGATGTTATTTCTTCAAGAAGCACACAATAGTCAACCCATGCTTCCATTAAATGCTATTGTATGGCTCACCTCTCCCAAGATTTGAATGGTAATTTAAAATGGTTTACTTGGCCCTTAAGTATTAGATATTTTGTTTTTAAAGATAAT
The DNA here is from genome assembly GCA_030737875.1 of Allium sativum. Taxonomy (NCBI): domain Eukaryota; kingdom Viridiplantae; phylum Streptophyta; class Magnoliopsida; order Asparagales; family Amaryllidaceae; genus Allium; species Allium sativum. Next base: position 749,476,981 of record CM060921.1, read on the forward strand.
TGTTTACTTTGCCACTTGAATTGTTGTATCTTAGGTGATGATTTTACGTATATCTAATCATACTATTTTAGTTACATCACATTAAGAATATTGTCTCATATGGCTTGTTTTTATTTTTTTCTTATATGAACTTACATGGATATTTATCCTTTAGTCAAATTGTCAAACATGTTGTGTGCATTCTTTTTCTATGTGTTCATATATACATATATGGTCGAATTGTCTTTCACCTGCACATGTTTATTTATTTATGTTTTGTTGCAAGGTTCTTACATTTTCAAAGTGACAACTTGCCCCCTTTTCTTGCATGAACATAAGTTATCATTATCAATACATACATATATATTTATGTTATGATTTATTTGAATGTGGCATTCTTATATTATGTCATCAAACATAAACAAGTATGTACATGATTGTGTATTCATACTATATATATTTATTTTTATATATATGAATATGTTTTCAATTGTTTTTATTTTGTTTAACAATCATCATTTATTTTAATTTCTCATTAAAATAAAATGTCAACAATCGGAAAAAGTCGGGACATTACATATGTCCTTACCCAAATGCAAAATCAAGCGGTCTACTTATTCAGTTGACCTCCTTAATGCAATTCATGATAGCGCCATGCGACCATTATGCATGCAAAAGAACCCTATTGATACATATCATTTCTATATGAGTGCACAACCATACATTCAAATGCAATATCCATATGATAACACATCAAGTTTCAATTCATATATATAAAAAAAATCCACTCATGCATATGCAATATGGGCGGAGCCGATCTAGTGCCTGATGCGTGTGTATATGTATCCATGGGCAACCACTAGCAAACACTTACGTCCACTTGCATCCACTAAACATAACATGTCTCAAACACATGTTTACGTCCATTGGTTTCTACCTAAGGATCGAGTATAGGACCGAGAGGATATACTTAAAAGATAAAGACTAGCTTGTAAATAAATCTTTACAGAAAAAGAGAGATCAAGGATATACCCTCAAAAAGGGTATGATGCGTTTATCTAGTCTTCAGTCTTCTAAGTTGCATCTTCTTAAGCTTCACTCCGTTGTGCTCTTACTTTCTTAACTTATCCATTATGTCAACTATCTGAGAGTCTTTTCTTTGTAAATTCCCTATTTGATCCAAAAGCGTAGGTCTTACTCCTAGTGATGCAAACTACTAACTTAACCGAAGGTTTTAAAATCAAAGGTTGATATGTATTCTGAACTTTTCCTTTTCACATAAAGAGTACTTGAAGTCAACCTTTTTCTTCTTAAGGCATCAGCTATGACCTTAACTTTCCTTCTTACATCAAAATGGCGCCTAGTCCGGTGCCGCATGCATCCGTGTATACCGTAAACCTTTTTCTACCGTAAGGTAAAAGTCAAAACTGGGACGTTGTAAGAGCCCTCTTCGATCGTTGGAAAGCGACATCACAATCAATATCCCGAGCAAAGGTTAGATTCTTCTTCGTTAATCAAGTAAGTGGGGCTAATACCTTCCCAAAGTTCTTAATGAACTTCCTATATTAGCCCGCTAGTCGAAGAAATCTTCTTACTTATGTTGCATTCCTTGGGACCTTCTAGTCTTGCACCGCAACTACTTTTGCGGGATCTACTATTATCCCTTCTTTGGACACCACATGTCCTAGAAACTTTACTTCTTCTCTCCAAAAATGACTTTTTGGAGAACTTCGCCTTAAGTTGATGTGCTTGAAGTTTATCCATGACTTCTCTTAAATGCAAAGCATGTTCTCCCTCGTTTTTTGAGAAAATCAAGATATCGTCCACAAAGACTACTACAACTTATTAAGGAACTCCCTAAACACCCTACTTATCAGGTCAACATAATAAGCGGGTGCATTCGTCAAACCGAAAGGCATGACGAGCTACTCAAAGAAATCATCAGAGGTCCTAAAAGCAGTATTGTCTATACTGTCCTCAGCTACCCTTCGCTGATGAAATCCTGTAGCCAATTCTAGTTCGACGGAAACAGACGCACCTAAAAGCTGGTCAAACAAATCATATATTCTTGGAAGTGGGTGCCTGTTTATCTTAGTTAGCTTGTTTAATTCTCTAAAATACATGCATAAACGAAGTGAACCGTCTGCCTTAGTAGCGAACACTACTGGAGCACCCCATTCAAAAATACTTCGCAAAATAAACCCCTTCTCTAGCAACTCTTTAACTTGCTTGTTGAGCTCCTTCCTCTCCCTAGGAGCCATGTGTCATACAGGTAATGCAACTGGGTTGGCGTTATCAACCAAGTATATGCAGAAATCTATTTCACGCTTTGGGGGTAAATCCTTAACTTCATCAAAGACATAGGGATACTCGTAGACTACTTGAACAAATTGCAAATTATCAACAGATGTATCAATAGATTCTAGGTAACTAAGCATGACAAAACCCTTAGGGTTACTCGAGATTTCGAGGGTATTATCGAGGCGAGTCAAAAGTCTAACTACCCTCCTTTCACAATCGAGAATGGCACCATTACTAGATAACCAATCCATCCCTAGAATCAACCCATGGCCCATGAAACCAAAAACGTAAGCATTTCATCTAAACTCAACGCTTAGTACAGATATTCCCAAATCCAAGCAAATCATAGATAAATGAGTCGAACCTCCAATAGGATTTGAGAATACAATCGGATCTTCTACCCTACTAGTACTAAGGTGTAGAGACTCAATTACGGAAGCAGATAGAAAAGAATGTGAAGCGCCAGAATCGAACAAAGCTCTAACAGGATGATTGAAAAGAAAAAACTCAACTTTCAACAGAAACATTCCTACCTCTCTTAGGTACACTAGCAGTGAGAGCACGCAATTTCCCGCTAGAAGATTATGTCCTTTGCCCTTGTCCTTGTCTTTCAGCAATCCTTGATTAGATGCTCTGCTTCAACATACTGAAAACAACCACCTGTCTTCTTCTTTCTACAATTAAATGACCCGCTATACCATAGAAAAGACACTTCCTCTTGTTGCGGGATCTATTATTTCTTCCACCCTTCATATACTCCAATCCCTTGTTTGTGAATATTCCACTTTGGCCTCTTTCTTTCCGCCTTTCTCCTTCTGCGTGGATTAAACCATATCAACTAGCTTCTTATCCTTGGGCTTGGGCTCCTTAGCCCAAACTCCCTTATTCTTATCCTACTATCTTTGTGTAGCTTGTTGATAGGTTTCTCGAAACTACCTCCATAGCATGACAACCTACAAGGCTTGAAAGAAGATTAGCCGCAGGTCAAACTACTACGGCTACAGATGGAGGTTGGGCACTACTTCGCCCCCAACATGTGTTGTATGCATACGAAATTATGGCGAAAAGAAAGGAAGAAGAGATTCAAATAGAGAATCGAAAGGTAGTGCATATGGATTTGGGGAATATGCCTTTTAAAAACAATACTTTTCTCTTGAAAAACGCTTCTTTAAAATATGTTTTAGAAAACACCCCTTTTAAAATATGTTTTTGAAAAATCTTTTATCTGTTCTGGTAACCTTTTGCTCTGATACCACGTGTAACGCCCCACCTCCGTTAAGGTCCCTCACAAAGGGAATGCATTAACTTCAGTCGAGCGTCATAAGTGTATAGAACAGATAAATTACAAAACAGACAAAATTTAAACAGTGGAAAATAAATAAAACTTTACTTTATTGATAAAACAGCTGCTTGGTAAAACAGCTTGTACAAAGATTGTCTTCAAATACCCATTACAACAAAGCGTCTATCTTGTTTAACCAAAATAAAGAAGCATAAAATGACCATGATATTCCCTAATAAAGCATGAGCCAGCCATAGCAGTGGAAGAGAGTTCAAAGCAATACGTCGACTATCTTCGAGCTTGGAAAGAAAACTGATCTAAGTGGTAATATTCCCTCCCTATGAACCTAGGGGGAACGAAAGACAAGAAAGAGAAACAAAACAGAGTCAGTCAGACATAAAGCCCGATAAGTCCTGTTACTTTCGGCATGTAAATAGATAAAAGCATCACGACATGAATAAATTGGATACCAGAAATAACCATGATGATAAGCATAGCAAGACAACAAATGATGATCGTTAGATATGACAAGGTAAGATACACTGAATGCACTTCGGTTCTTTCTCTGATTTCCAATTTTCTCTACACCACCCAACTAGCATCATAACTAGTGTCTTTTATAGAATTATTCGTATTCCCTACTAGTATCCCCAAATAGTATTCTATGAAAAAGGATTCGTATCCCATACTAATGTCCCAACTAGTATCCTATGTTAAAAAATAAGGTGATCCCAACCCCGGAATTGTGGTAGCCTTCAGATGTACATCTAGTATGAGGATCATACTTCAATCAGCCAAATTGCCATGAAGATGTTAGATGTACCCTTACTACCCTATCGATCGGCTCTCTTCTCGTATTAATTTTCCTTGAGTCTGTGTCAATCGGCTCTCTCTTGCATGTAGATACCCTGTGCTGGTCCGACCATATGGTGTATCAATTCTATGATAGCAACCCGACACAAATTCTAGATGCACAATGCATACTACTGATGCCCAATGCCAGCTTTATCCACTTCGGAGTACGTGCACACCCGTACTCCACTGGAACCTACTATGCTGCACGACCTACCGCTAGTTTGACTGCTTATAATAAACCCAGTAACCGTGCCCCACCCTGCCTAGTTTCTGGGTACCATGATACATCGATGTGCGTTACTACTGAAATGGGTCCCTGTTACTAGAGTTTCCTAGGGTCTATTCGTATACCCCCTAAATTGGCTAAGTGTTATCCATCCATTCACGTTAACTTAACCCATCCACATGTCATGTCATGTCGGTTAAGTGTTTCTTATTAACCTTACCCTTCTAATTCATCATGTTGTAATTGGTTAAGTGTTTTCTATTATCTTAACCCTGTTCATTCATCATATTATATTCGTTAAGTGTTTCACCTTAGCTTAACCCCACTCGTCCATCATGTTATATTGGTTAACTGTTTCCCATTAACTTAACCCCACTCATTCATTGGTTAAGTGTTAACTTAACCTACCAATTGTAATGTAACATTGGCTAAGTGTGGCTCTCTTGTGTTACTTAACCCTATCACACATCATGTTATATTGGTTAAGTGTTGCCCTCTTGTTTTAAATTAACCCTACCACTTGTCATGTTACATTGGTTAAGTGTTGCTTTCTTGTGTTACTTAACCCTATCACACATCATGTTATATTGGTTAAGTGTTGCCCTCTTGTGTTAACTTAACCCTACCACTTGTCATGTTACATTGGTTAAGTGTTGCCTTCTTGTGTTACTTAACCCCACCACTTGTCATGTTACATTGGTTAAGTGTTGCCTTCTTGTGTTAACTTAACCCTACCATTCAAAGCAAGTCCATTCATTAGCATTAATTCATTCATTAATGCCTCAACCTCTCACATTAGAACTGTTGTTTGCGGTTGCTGGATGTGCCGGGTGGTTACGGGCAGACTTCTATCGTAAACTCATTCTAACCTCGGGTTTTGGGCTTAATGTGCTAACCTCTCACATTAGATCTATATTGTTGTGGTCGTTGGATGTGTCGGGCGGTTCCAGGCAGTCTTACACCGCAACTCAATCTAACCTCGGGTTAGGCACATTCATCTTTTAGCTAATTTACACATTTTCTATACATGTCCAAGTCTAGATTTCATATGCTAATTCTCCCAAATTCACCAAACAAGTCATGTTCCAAATCCCAAGTTATGCCCAACAAATTCAATTACAAGTTATTACTCAAAATAGGTTACACCCAATCTTCCCAAGTTTGCTATAATAGTCGTGCCCCAAAATCGCAATATACATTATGCTTGGCGTCCCAACTAATAGTTATGCCCAATCTAGATTTAATATTCCAATTTACAGTTTCCGCCCAATCTAGATTTAATATTTCAATTTACCCCAAGTTCGCAACAATATCATTTACACCCTAAATCACAAATTACAAATTATGTCCAACAATTTCACCGAATATGTTATGCCCAATTATTTCACCGAATACATTATGCCCAATATTTACCGAAAATATTATATGTATTTCAAATAGTTCATATTTCGCGATTTCAGCCCAGGTTCGAAGGTAACCCAGGTTCATAAAAGACAAAGGAAATAGGGGAAGAGAGAGAGAAGGAGCATAAAATAAGAATAGGCATGTAACAATAGACTTAATACGAGAGATTTAGATCCAACAAAGACAGATTCTCGAATAAACTGATATAATCATTATCACAGGCATAAGAATAACATCACGAACCAAAGAGGAATATAAACCTAATGTACAATGAAGATAAGCCTGATTTAACCAATAAAAATAACCTGTAAAGCATGTAAAGACATAGATTCGAAAGAAAGATAGGGATGAATCTAAAAAGATTATCTTACAATCAGGCATAGACTTCGATTCATTTTATTACCTGTCAAGATTACAATCAGGTATTCAAATCTGAAAATAACGTGAACTTACATTGCTAGGATTAGAAAAGAGAATTGAATCGTTGTTGTTGCAGAAACTCTAATTTGATGTTGATTAATCTTCAAAGTTGATTATTGATGAAGAACTTCTAATATGATTTAGGTTTTTAAGGCGGTGGCTAAGAGAATTGGGAGTTCAGCAGCATAGAGTCGTCATAAGGAATTGTTATGAATTAGGGTTTAGGTTTAGAGATGTATATATAGATGTTTAGGATTAATTCTAGCCTTTAGATTAATCTAGGAGAAATCAGATCCATCAACCCAAAGAGATGTGTCATCCATCCAACCATAGCACGACACATAAGCCCTAATACCTCAGAAATTAGTCATCGGCCAATCAGAGAAGGCCACATCAGCTCAGGGTTAAAAAAAATAGTCATAGGAACAAGATCTCAAAGGGGTCGACTCCCTACAGGAAGAAGATGTGGTTCAGCTACAGTTCGATATATCTCATGTGGAGGCGCAAATGAAGGTTGACCAAGGGGCATTGTTGATTGTCAATTTAGAGTTTTCCGCAAGTGAATGATGTGATATATAGTGTATGTGGATAGAATATAAATATATTTTATTATATTTAGAACTTTGATGAGAAATAACGCTCAAAGCCACCACATACCACTTCCATTTCAGACAAAATAAGCTAATCCTGGCATAGAAAAATATTCCGAACCCAATAGGATAGGTTTCGTCAAATTCCGAGGTCGTTTTGTGAAAAGTCCTTTATAATTATCAATGAAAAATCAAGCGTTTAAAATTCCTATAATTACAGAAAAAATTCCAATAAATATGAGGCCTTGACATTTTACTAGACCTCTTCCTAACGGATCCAATGGATCTTGTTTCGTCGGAATCGGAGTTCATTTGGCTAGTCATTTATTCGTTTAAAGTTACCCCTGTCAGAATTGACCAAATAATATAATTGATTTAGGCGTTTATCGTTGCCACGATCAAACGGTAAGTTTAATTGGCATGAAATCAAAATTTCTACAATAATTAATTAATACGAATCCAATGACACTAGTTTCATTGCATTCCGAGACTATTTCCCGGTACGCTATTTTTATACGCACCGCAATGTCATTTTGGACACCAAATTACCCGGTCTTCAAAAATAACAAAGTATATACCAATCCTGACTATAATCGACGATACGAACTCAACGGAATTGGTTTCGTGGCTTAGTTCGATTATCTGCTCAAGTTACACTCACATGTCTCTCTATTAAATTAAATTAATTTAATTATGCGCTATAGAAATTGAATAGGCGTTTACAGCTATCGTGGTCAAATACGACATTGGTTTTCCATGCAATTTAATACCATGCAATAATTTAACGTTATGGTTCCAATGAAAAAAATTCATCTAAAACGGGGTCTGTTTTCAAAATGGCTATTTTAAAGGCCTATAATTAAATAACAGTTTTCCATAACGACAATTTCAAATTTTGATTTGACCGTAACTAACAAAGTATAACACGAAATCTGGATTTTTCTCTTCCATACGAAAATTATAATCAACACGCTTCCAACATTTCTTATTTCACAGAAATCCGACTTATATCAGATCATGTATATTCAAATGAAGTTCAAAACTCAATGCTACGAACTACAACGCCATTTTGAGCTCGTTTTTAACTATATGTATATATATATTATATATTCAAACTTCGTTTTAATTACGAACTTAATATTAAAATCCATTAATATTCCAAATATAATATTTAAAAATAATAAATAAAATAAAATATTTGACTGCTAAAAATACGGGTCGTTACAATTTCCTGTAGTACTATTAGCGGACGACACCCTATGTGCCCCACAATGTATATAGTGGATGACTTCTATACCGCGATATCCTGCCTTGAAGCAGAATGGGTATTATTTATGTTGTCTAACATCTGTGGATGTAGGAAAAATAGGTTGGATAAATCCAATTGGATTCCTCAAATTTATTTATCGTTGTTTTCATATATATATTATATAATATGATGTGCTAGAAAATATGTGATTGAAGAATGTGTGTTTTGGATGTTTAAATAGAACTAGCCCCAGGTATTGGTATTTAAAATACTATGAAAATATATTCAAATGAAAAGAAAAGAATTTGTATTTAAAAAGGATTATTTTTTCCAAAATAGAATTTGAATTTCGAATGGGCTAAAAAATGTTGACTTGTTTGAATAATATAAACAAGTAGTGGAATTTATAAACAATGTTTGTAAATGAAGTGAAATAAATTATCATTGGATAATTTGGGGAATTTAAATTCAAATGTAAATTTAAAAATGGGAATTGGGGATTGATTCAGGAAAAGAAATGATAGAATTATTCCGATGTTCAAAATGTAAACAGAATTGAAATAAATTGAAATGGATGTTGGAATTGTATTAGAAAAAAAACTAAAATATAATATTAAATAGGAAAATAGTGGCTATGTGCGTATATATAAGCTATAATAATAAAATATCCAAAATAGGAATTTGGTTTCAGGTGGACTAGAAAAGAGAAACTTGTTTTAATTTATAAAACAAGAAGGTTAAATTGTAAACGATGTTTATAAATATAGTGAATTAACTATCATGGGATAATTTGGGAATATAAATTTAAGTATGAATTTAAAAAGGAATTGGAAATCGTTTCGAAATGTGAACGATAGACTTTATTTTGGAATTTGTAACACAAACTGAATTGAGATAAATTTAAAGAATTTATAATTGAAATTCGATTGTATCGAATTTTATAAAATAATTTATTTACAAAGAAATTGGAAGTTAATATAAAAGATGAGTTGTAAATAAATTTATAATTGAATTATAAATGTTGAATGGAATAATTGAGGATAATTGGAATTGTTTAAGATAGATTTGGAAAATAATTCAATTTATATTAAAATATTGAAGAATAAAGTTGAAATTTATGTAATAAACAAATTTTAAATGTTTATATTTTATTTTAATTAAAACGAGCTTGCTGCGATGCGATTGTTCATAATTTGATGATTTGAAATTTAATTGAGTGATATAACTCAATATAAGTCCGAGTTCTTTGAAACAAGAATCGTTTGGACCTATTGAGGAATAATTTACTAATGGAAGAGAAAATTCTGGATTTCTGCTCCTGGATTTTGAGTTATATAAAAATCAAAATTTTAGAAAAATAACACTATAATTGTTTATAAACCATATTGGTTTATTAAACAAAATAAAAGTATTTTGAGGGAATAAAACTTGGATTTTCATTAAAAAAATCCAGACTTGAGTTATAAAATAAATATGAACTCAAGTGGAGTAGGTGAATTGATTTTTCAAACAAAGATTAGTTTTTTAATTATTAAATAAATTTAATAAATCAAAGAAGAAATTAGTTAATGGAGTTTTAGATCGAATCGGACTTTGGATAGGTAATTGGGATTTGTGAATTCATATTCGAGGGATTTGCGAATTCATATTCGAAATCGAATACGAAACTTGAATTGAAAATGGAATTCAGTTGGTTTATAAGCAAACTAAAAATATATATGAATGTTATATGTTCAAATAAAAAAAAGAATCGGCAAAGGTGCTAATTAAAGAGTAAATTAACGAATTAAGATAAAAACGATTGGACTGAGTTGGAATAAATTGGGAATCGTTGATTTGATGTTAAACAGGTATGGAATGAAGTTAATGGAAGAAATAAATTGAATGCCCAACAAAGAGGTACGTATTTTAATTGAATATGAGATTTTATGAGAATATTTGGCAAGTTGCTTGGATTTTTGATTTTCTTTTTGAATGGAAAGGGACCAGAGAGGCGATTTGTAGTTATACCGAGTGACACATATAAAGGAGACTGTAACACCCCGAATTTTTAGCGACAGTAAAGAGGATAAATAAAAGAATAATTAATTTAATATTAAGAATTAAGGGAAATGGATTACGTCATTGCATTCATCTCAAAATTCTGGTGAAGAATGACACCTGGTTTGCGTAAATCCGATAAATGAAGAAGTTATGAATGGTAGAAGTTTGACGATCAAAACAGGGATAACTAGCGTACTTGTCAAGTACGCCAAGGAAATTTTACATTGGCGCACCTGCCAAGTGCACCCATGTATGTTTTCGGGCGTCCGGACCTTTCTTTTTTGAGTGAGTGGCAACCCATGACCCAATTCCTTTAGGGCTGAGGTAGCATCCGAAGTGACCTGGCAGCTATAAATATGCCTCAATTCCCTTGTTTTTCTTCACTAAAAATCATGGAGGCCAAACTCTGCCGGAGTCTGAAATGAACTAGGGTCTCTCATCTTCTTATATCAAGTAAAGCAAATCAAATTCTGAGATTCAAGCATAGACTCAGCACCAACATCTTTTCTATCATCTGAGCAATCTAATCACAGTGAGTTTCTAGTTGCTTTTAGGTTTAGATAAATAAAAGTGAATTATGAAAGACTATGATTTAGAAACATTGTAAACCTTGAACCTACGCTATTATCATATCTTATGCCATGTCATGATAGGTCTATTTCTCTAGATCCAATTCCATTGTGATTATTCTACTATGTTATTATTATGGATCTTGGTTTGTAACTATAGTGTGGTTAATATAAATCTGTTAATTTGGACAGATATATCATTGGATAGATCTAATCATTTATGCAAATCATGAATATATGTTATCTTGAATCGGTTAGGATTGGATCTAAATCTTTATCTTAATTGTAACTTATATGACATGTTATGATGTAGATCTAAATCTTTATTTGTGTTAGATCTGATTTTATCTGTAAGATCTGAATCATGTGGACATTCTATGTAGATCAAAATCTTTATTTTTTTAGATATAATTTTATCTATAGATCTGAACTATGTGATCTAATTTATCACCTTGCGTTATCATATTTGATTTATTTTAACCTTTTGATCTGAATTATGTGATCTAGTTTATCACCTTGTGTCATCATGTTAGATCTAAACCGATTGGACATCTAAATTGCTAATTTAGATCTTACTATACTTATTTTGACATCATAGTTACGTTAGAATTAATTGACTGCCAACCGTTCATAAGTTTTATGTCCACCTTGTTATGATGACAATTTCATGTCCATGCAGGTATGTATATTCACCTTATTATTATGGTAGTTTATGTTTGTGCCCAGATAATCACTTTAGTTATATTCCCATTATTTTCCCTATTATCGTTTATAACTAGGCTATTGTCTAGCCTAGGCATGTTGCCAATTTTGTGAGGGAGCTAGTTAAGGAACGAGGGGTTGGGAAAGGGATAAAAATGGAATAATTTGAATATGAACGTTTTTGGACATATAATTCAAATTATTGGGTAAAATGGGCATTAGCACCCATAAAAGGAAAGGCTTAATTAATTGATTAATAAATTGATTAATTAATTAAAAATGGAACGTGTAGTTATTACAATTAGAAATTTTAATTGTACTTATGACACGAGGTTAAATTGTATAAGTGGTGGAAGTCTGCCTGGACCCAACCGGCATATCCAGCAGCCACTAATGTTGAACCTAATGTGGGAGGTCTAATTACGCAAATACGAATCGGGCTAGGACACGAGGTTTGGCCCAACTGTGGAATAAGGTTGCCCGGACCCGACCGGCATATCCAGCATCCACACGTTGTAGGCCTAATGTGGGAGGTCCAGACCATTATAAACCATAAATGGACATGGTAATAAATTGGACTACTTAACCTAAACTAATCCATAAGGGATAGCATGAATAAGAACTGAAGTTAGGGTTAAGTAAAATTGATTGGATCAGCGAGAGGGTTAAGTTATTCTTGGGTAGGTGGGTAATATTTGTATATATAGGCCCACAAACTTAACCAGTAAATAAACACGCTTGGATCAGTGGGAGGGTTAAGTAAATCTTGGGTAGGTGGGTAGTACAAATACATATAGACCCACGAACTTAACTCCATTAAGGTTATGTAATTAAAGACACCTAGTGGTATACATAACCGGAGGGAATAATAAAGTTATGTAATTAAAGACACCTTTTAGGGTAAACATAAATTGTAGAAATGATAGGGTTTTATATTAAAGACACATATAGGTAAGCGTAACCGGTTGGAAGATTGGGGGTTATATATTAAAAACACCTATAGGTAAGCGTAATCGGTAGAAAGATTGGATTTTTCTAATTAAAGACACCCTTTAGGGTAAGCATAACTGGTGGAAATAAATAAGGCTATGTAATTAAAGACACCTAGTGGTATACATAGTCAATGAAAACCTAGTGGGGGATACAAGACAAGGGGAGAGCTTGTGTCATATTGTGTGGAACCCATTTCAGTCAGTAACCCGGAGTAGGTATCAAATAAAGTGCTCCATACTAGGCGGATAAGGGGCACATTTACTGACAGATTGTAAGAGATCCAAACGTGGAGGACAGTGGGGGCGGCGCAAACTGACCGGGCCACGTGCGTGCATGAATCGGGCAGAAGGGGATAAGACGACTATGACACCTGTAGATATGGTTGTGCACATTATTACGACGAGGGGTTGCCACATTAGGAAGTGGTACCTTCTATTTTGGGGCCAGCACAAGGTATCTGCGAGGGTTAGGGAGACCATCGATCAGAGTTGTAGTTAGGATACATTAGGACGTATACCTAAGTCTACCACCTTATAGTTGTAGGGATCATCTCTTTCTCGATATACTAGTAACAATGCAGAGTAATATCTTATTTACCTTATCACGCCTACCATTTATGTAGTGATCTCTCTTATCCACTTTATATGCCTATCATGTTACCTTTATTTATTTACTGGCTATAAGTAACTAGACTCGCCAGACTTTATGTCTGACCCTTTTTGTTTCCCCTTCTTTCTTCCGTTCCCCCCAGGTTCTCAGGGAGGAAACACTCAGGCTTGAGCGTGATTCTGCTTAATTTGCCGGAGTTGCTGATATGTATGGTTCAAGCTCCTATCCTTGTTGCTATGGCTATATTTTGTTCTTGGGGAATTTTATTTCTTTTATGTATTCCGATATTTCCGAAGCACAAGACAGTGGTTTTTATGTTGTAATAGGCTTTTATTTTTCGGACAAATGATGTTTTGGACCACGATATCTTATGATTAATAAAGTTGTTTTATTCCGCTGCAAAATTTTATATCTGTCTTGTAATTATTCCATGTCTGTTTACCTATAACGCTTCACAAAACTTAATGCATTCCTTAGTGAGTGACATTAACGGACGTGGGGTGTCACACTTGGTATCAGAGCTGAAGGTTACTAGATTAGAAAAAAGTTTTTGAAAATTATTTTCAAAATGATTTTTAAAAGAAAACATTTTCAAAAAGAAAAGTTTGTTTTGAAAAACATTCCCCGAAAAACCATATGTAATATCCTTCGGTCCTTTGTCTGAATCTCTTCCTTTTTCTTTTTAGCACGTCTGGGAACCAAATATTCTCGAGGGCATTCAAGCACCGGATTGGTTCCGTAGGTATCTTAAGGCTACGGCACCAACCCAGGAGCCAAGGAGACGTCCCACCCCAACTACAGTCGTTGTTCCTCCACCATCACAAGTAGGTGATCTCTCTAAGACTAAATGTAATGGTTGTAGACATAAGGGTCAGTTGGCCAAAGTTTGCAAAACTTGAGAAAAGAGGAAGTGTCATAGTTGTGGGCGTACGGGCCATTTGGTAAAAGATTGCCGGAAAAGGAAGAACGCTTGCTTCAACTTTGGTGAGGTCGGACACTATACGAGGGAATGCCCGAAGAAACATGGACAGGACCAAAGTGCAGGATCTTCTGAAGGGAAGGTGTATGTTCTCATGGTCAATGTACCAGATAGAGGTAGTAAAGTTTCAATTGAATTTTTAATTCCCCTTCTTAAGTTATCCAAATAGAACTCTTTTCGATTCTGGTGCTACACACTCGTTTATATCAAGTTCTGTAGTTGAATCTCTTCCCATAATTACTAGTATGGTAGTGGATCTCGTGGTTGTTTCAAACCCCATTGGTGGTTCAGCTCAATTATCTATGATTTGTCGGGGTTTGAGAATATCTATGCTAGGCGTCAAGTTTGGGTGCGACGCACATCTTGTTTCATGGGCTATTGTTTGATTCTAGGGATAGGTTGGCTAGCCATGTATGGTGCCATTCTATATTGTAAGAGGAGGGTCGTTAGACCGATGACTTGCCAAGGGAGGACTCTCGAGATTTCTTGTGACCCCAAGGGGTCTGTTATGTTGAGTTTCCTAGAGTCACTTGACGCATCTATCGATGATCTAAAATCTGTTCCAGTAGTCCGTGAGTATCCTGATTTTTTTAATGAGGTTTGGGATTTATCCCCAAGGCACGACATCAATTTCAGCATATATTTGGTGGACAATGCAAAGCCAGTTGCATTGATCGTGCACCATATGGATCCAAGAGAAAGAAGGGAGCTCAGTAAACCAATAGGGGAGCTACTTAAGAAAGGGTTTTCTTTTGGGATGGGATGAAGAAAGATGTATCAGAGTTTATTTCTCAATGTCTGTTTTTCCAGCAATTCAAAGTTGAGTAAAGGAAGCCCGTTGGTTTACTTCATCCTTTAAAGGTCCCACAGTGGAAATGGGGGAGTGTCTCTATGGATTTAATAGATGGTTTGCCTAGATCAACGAAGGGCAACACCAGCATTTGGGTGGTAGTGGACAGACCTACTAAGAGTGCCCATTTCATTCCCGATAAGAGCTAGAGGATGGCAGCATAGTTGGCAGCACTTTATGTTCATAAGATAGTTCGTCTTCATGGAGTACCTTCTTGCATCGTGAGCAATCGTGACCCCATCTTCACCAGGAAACTTTGGGAAGTTTGCAAGATGCATTAGGTACACAGTTGTGTTTAAGCACCGCTTATCATCCTCAGACAGATGGATAGGCGGAGAGGGTGAACAAAATTCTTGAAGACCTTTTAAGGCTGCATATCCTAGACTTCGGAGGGACTTGGGAAGAGCATCTTCATTTAGTAGTGTTTGCCTATAACAGTAGTTATCAAGCTAGGATTGGCATGGAACCCTTCGAAGCATTATATGGATGACCCTGTAAACCACAGACTCGTTGGTGGGGATCTACAGAAAGACTTTTACTTGGATCAGAGGTTTAGAAGCTACGCAAATGAGAAGTCAAATTAGTAAAGTTCCAGTGGGGAGACAATCAAGAAGATACAACTTGGGAGACCGAAGACAAGATTTTTGCGCTTCGTACCCTTTTCTTTTCAAGGGAATGTTCTTAACTTCTCTTCCAGGAGCTTTTATTCGCACTTGTTTCTATCAATTGAGTATATCCTATCCATAGTATTTTCGACCTTTAGATAGGAATCCTATGGATGTAAACATGTGTTTGAAACATGTTACGTTTGATAGATCCAATTGGATGCAAGTGTTTGCTAGTGGTTGCCTGTGGATGCATATACACACACATTAGGCACTAGATCCGCTCAATCACTCTCATATCGTATATGGATGTGTGTGCATTTTCATTTCTTTCATGGAAGGAATTGGATGTACTAGCATATGGAGGTTTCATTTGGGCGAATGAGTGTGCACACATATAGAGCTTACATGTTATAATAGGATTATTTGCATACATACTAGATTCATGGCACTAACATACATTGCATTAAGGAGGTCAACTGAATCAGTAAACCGCCTGATCTTCGCATTAGTATTGGGACATATAAAGACACCTTTTCATATACTCATATAAGCATTAGAAATTTTTAAGGACAATGGATGCCAGTTTTTGGTGGATAAGTAGATGGATGATGGATGGTAGGATAAATTCTTTTCAACTTGGATATTTCGGGGACAAAATCCTTTTAGTAGGGGAGAATGTAACACCCCGAATTTTTAACAACACTGAAGAGGATAAATTAAAGAATAATTAATTTGATATTAAGAATTAAGGGAAACATATTACGTCATTGCGTTCATCTCGAAATTCTGGTCAAGATTGATACCTGGTTTGCGTAAATCGGATAACATATGAAGAAGTTATGAACGGTAGAAGTTTGACGATCAAAACATGGGTAACAGGCAAACTTTTCAAGTGCGCCAAGGCAATTTTACATTGGCGCACCTGCCAAGTGCGCCCATGTATGTTTTTTGGCTTCCGGTCCCTTCTTTTTCGAGTGAGTGGCGACCCATGACCTAATTCCTTTAGGGCTGAGGTGGCATCCGAATTCTGTGACCTAGAAGCTATAAATATACCTCAATTCCCTTGTTTTTCTTCACTAAGAATCATGGCAGCCAACTCTGCCGGAGTCTGAACTGAACTATGGTTTCTCATCTTCTTCTATCAACTAAAGCAAATCAAATTCTAAGATTCAAGCATAGACTCATCACCAACTTCTTTTCTATCATCTTAGCAATCCAATCACAGAGAGTTTATAGTTGCTTTTAGGTTTAGACAAATAGAAGTGAATTATGAAAGACTGTGATTTGGATACCTTGTAAACCTTGAATCTATGCTATTATCATATCTTATGCTATTCCATGATAGATCTATTTCTCTAGATCTAATTCCATTGTGATTATTCGACTATGTTATTATTATGGATCTTGGTTTGTAACTATAGTGTGATTAATATAAATCTGCTAATTTGGACAGTTATATCATTAGATAGATCTAATCATTTATGTAATTCACAAACATATGTCACCTTGAATTAGTTAGGATTGGATCTAAATCTTTATCTTAATTGCAACTTCTATGACATGCTATTATGTAGATCTAAATCTTTATTTGTGTTAGATCAAATTTTACCTATTAGATCTGAATCATGCGGACATTCTATGTATATCTAAATCTTTATTTGTATTAGATCTAATTTTATCTATAGATATGGATTATGTGATCTAATTTATCACCTTGTGTTATCAAGTTAGATCTATTTTAACCTTTAGATCTAAATTATGTGATCTAATTTATCACCTTGTGTCATCATGTTAGATCTAAACCAATTGGAAATCTAAATTGCTAATTTAGATCTTACTATACTTATGTTGACATCATAGTTATGTTAGAATCAATTGACTGCCAACCTTTCATCAGTTTTATGTCCACCTTGTTATGATGACAATTTCATGTCCATGCCAGTATGTATATTCACCTTATTATCATGTTAGTTTATGTTTATGCTCAGATGATCATTTTAGTTACATTCCCATTATTTCCCCTACTATCATTTTTGACTAGGCTATTGTCTAGCCTAGGCATGTTGCCAATTTTGTGAGGACGCTAGTTAAGGAACGGGGGAGGGGAAGTGGGGAAGGGTTAAAAAGGGCATAATTTGAATATGAAATTTTTTGGACATATATTTCAAATTATTGGGTAAAATGGGTATTAAAACCTATAAAAGGATAGGATTATTTAATTGATAAATTAATTGATTAATTAGTTAAAAATGGAATGTCTACTAATTACAATTAGGAATTGTAATTGTACTTATGACACGAGGTTAGGTTGTATTAGTGGTGGATGTCTGCCCGGACCCGACCAGCATATCCAGCAACCACTAATGTTGAACCTAATGTGGGAGGTCTAAGTACGCAAATACGAATCGGACTAAGATACGAGGTTGACCCCAACTGTGGAATAAGACTGCCCGGACCCGACCAGCATATCCAGCATCCACACGTTGTAGGCCTAATGTGGGAGCTCTAGCCCGTTATAAACCTTAAATGGACATGGTAATAAATTGGACTACTTAACTTAAACTAATCCATAAGGGATTGTATGAATAGGAACTAAAGTTAGGGTTAAGAAAAATTGATTGGACCAGTGGGAGGGTTAAGTAAACCTTGGGTAGGTGGGTAATATTAGTATATATAGGCCCACAAACTTAACCATTAAATAAACATGCTTGGATTAGTGGGAGGGTTAAGTAAATCTTGTTTAGGTGGGTAGTATTAGCACATATAGGCCTACGAACTTAACTTCGTTAAGGTTATGTAAATAAAGACACCTAGTGGTATACATAACCGAAGGAAATAATAAAGTTATGTAATTAAAGGCACCTTTTATGGTAAACATAAATTGTAGAAATGATAGGGTTATATATTAAAGACACATTTAGGTAAGCATAACCGTTTGGAAGATTGGGGGTTATGTATTAAAGACACCTATAGGTAAGCATAACCGGTAGAAATATTGGAGTTATGTAATTAAAGACACCCTTTAGGGTAAGCATAACTAGTAGAAATAAATAAGGCTATGTAATTGAAGACACTTAGTGGTACACATAGTCAGTGAAAACCTGGTGGGGGATACAACACAAGGGGATTGTGTCAGACCTATTTCATTCAGTAACCCGAAGTAGGTACCAAGCAAAGTACTCGGTACTAGACGGAGAAGGGGCACGCTTACTGACTGATTGTAAGAGAACAAAACGTAGAGGACGGTGTGGGCGGCGTAAACCGACCGGGCCAAGTGCGTGCATGAGCCGGGAAGAAGGGGATAAGACGACCGTGACACCTGTAGATATGGTTGTGCACATTATTATGACGAGGGGTTGCCACTTTAGGAAGTGATACCTCCTACTATGGGGCCAACACAAGGTATCTACGAGGGTTAGGGAGCCGATCGATCAAGGTAGTAGTTAGGATACATTAGGGCATATACCTAGGTCTAACACCTAATAGTTGAAGGGATCATCTCTTTATGTATATACTAGTAACAATGCAGAGTAATCATTAGTAGCATATACACCTTATCCTGTCTACCTTGTCACACCTGCCATTTATGTAGTGATCCCTCTTATCCACTTTATATGCGTATCATGTTACTTTTATTTATTTACTGGCTAAAAGTAACTATACTCGCTAGACTTTATGTCTGACCCTTTTTGTTTCTCCTTCTTTCTTCCATTCCCCCTAGTTCTCAGGAAGGAAACACTCAGGCTTGACCATGATTCTGCTTACTTTGCTGGAGATGCTGATATGTATGGCTCAAGATCCTATCCTTGTTGCTATGGCTATATTTTGTTCTTGGGGAATTTTATTTCTTTTATGTAATCTGATATTTCCGAAGCACAAGACAGTGGTTTTTATGTTGTAATGATCTTTTATATTTCAGACAAATGATGTTTTGGACCATGGTACCCTATGATTAATAAAGTTGTTTTATTCCGCTGCAAAATTTTATATCTATCTTGTAATTATTCCGTGTCTATTTACCTATAACACTTCATGGAACTTAATGCATTCCCTTAGTGAGTGACATGAACGGACGTGGGGTGTCACAGAGACACTAGCGAAATTTTCCTGAAATTTAATGAGATAGAAAATTTTAAGAAAATTTGATAACTAAAATCGATGTATCGATTATATATAGAATTTGGAACCAAATAGGATAATAAATATTTAACATGTTGTAATAGACGTTTTATTAATAATAGAAAAGCATGGACGGTAACACTATTGTTATAGTAAATGATTTTTGAAAAGGAAACGGTTAAGATTTAATACGAGATTTAAATATAATTCATTAAATGCAGTATTTTGGGTTGTTGTAATGTTGATTTATGCAACATTCGTTTTAACCCAAGTAAATGTAATTTGGAAACGTTTTCCAACTAAAATGAAAGATAAATTTTAAGTATAGAAAATGAATGAGTTCGTGGAAGAGTTAAGTAATTGGAAGTATTTTCCAATTATTAATAGAAGATATTTTCTAAGTATAGAAATTAAAAGAACATGGAATATGGAAATGTTTTCACTAATCGTAAGAGACCAAAGCAGTTTTGGAAAATATATCGATAAAGATATTTGAGATAAAGTGGGAAATGATTTAATTAATGAAATATTAACTAAAAAGGGCTCAGTGATTGATAGGTGTTAATAAATAGTATTCCTTTTGGAAATATGACCTTTAGAGGAATGTTTGTTTCTTCGATAGTTAAATAACCGACTATTGAAGTATTGGCCAATTTAATACCATCGTTGTCAATCCGGATAGACCTATTGGATTTATTATCCGAAAACCACTCCATATAGGCATAAATGTTGCAAATCAGATTATATTGAAGATCATCAAAGATGGAGTAAAATGTAAGGGATTTTTCTATTAATCCTAGATAGAAATTGCCTAAGTTGGATTAATGTAAATAGAGCCTTCTATTTGTCCAGTTCTAGGGCAACTTGTATGGACGAATGTCTGACAGAGTATGCCTAACATATCATCTATATTGATCTCTTCAAATGAATTTACGTGGCGGAGGAAATTGTTTCTCTTAGCTTTATGCATGTGATCTTTTTAGGAAATCAATTCATGATTTGGCGGGTTTGACGATGTGGCATTCAAAGTGAATGATGTTATGGTGTTAGAAAGGTAAGACGTAGCCTCATGCCTCACAATCGAGAAATGGTATAAAATTGGGTAGGTCGCATGGTAAGTAGGAAATGGTATAAAGGTACTACCCCAAACCCTAGCCGCAACGCAGTCATGTAATTTGGCTCAGTGATGTTGTGACTTAGAAGTAAGTTCAAGTGGGAATATTCGAAGTGTTGAATGTGTTCGTTGATAGGTGTAGAAAAATGAATGAGATGACAACTCAAAGGTCGTGAGTTAGTGGATAATGGTTGCTTGAGAAGATTTCTTGAGCTATGAAAAGTCGTCGGGTTGGATGACTAGAGATGCGAAGGCCAAGAGATTATCTTCGTCGTAAGTTCTAGCAGGCTCAAAGCAGGGGTACAATAGGGGGACCTAAAAGACCGGTTGTAGGTCGAGTACCCTGGGTATCGTTGAAAGGCCTAGTTGCCAAAGTTGGACAAACATAAGTATCGTTGAAAGGAGTATAGAGTTTATGCTAGAACTGGGGTTACCGTTAGCCCTTGACATATGGAAAGGTTGGCCGTCATACGATTAACGATTGTTTCGATGCAGGATTGGTAGTGATAGCCAGAGTCTATCATGGTTGATTATTTTCCTTGTCTGTACCGTCTCACGTAGTTTATCCAACGTCGAAGGAGTTGTTTCTTGGGTGCTTGTCTGATATTGGTTTATGCCACCGGGACTTGTGCTTGAGGGATGTTGAATTCAAATTGGATGGTTTACATGAGATACATATAATCTGGATGCTACAAGTGATAGTGGTGTTTTTCTGGTTTCCATGAATGAATGATTGAAGTGTTTGACGTAAAGGTTATCACTGTCCGATGTGGGGAAGGAAGGGTGGGTTTCTTCTTCGGTGTTTAGTAGATCGGTTTGTTGATCTACCTATTCTGATATACTTTCTTGATGATGTTTGTTAGTTGTTTTATCGCTTACTAAGACTGTTGTCTGAATCAAGATTTTATGTTTCTCTCTTATTACCTTGGGTTGTTCATCCTTTTGTGGATGGGAAAACTAGTTGGCAAGTGACTAGCGATAGCTTAGAGAGGATGATGTAGCAGTTCGAAGGCGAGCAGTAGGCTAGCGTACTATCTTTATACTATCTAGTATTTGGATTTCCACTATTTGTTATTCTCTGAGTGTTGTCGTGAGGCAATTTGTATAAACACTATTGTTGTAATCCTAGTGTATGGATATTACTTGCTAGTTGTTATGAAGGTCTAGTGTTTTCTGTTTCACTAATAATACCCATTGTATATGTTTTATTAAACTTTATCCTTACACTGTGAGTTTTACGATAGGTTCTGATGTTGTTTACCTACTTTGACAATCGTCTATAGCTGCCTAGCACACCTCTCATCGCATTACTCCTCTTGTTTAGTGTGGGGGTTTTGGGCGGTTATCACATCATGTTTTAATGATTTCAAGCGGGAATGAAGAGATGGTGGTATACATCAATGCATGCGATATTGGACTTGGGGCAATGCTGAAGCAAAAGGATAAAGTTGTGGCCTATGTGAGTCGACAGCTGAAGCTGCATCAGCGGAATTATCCGACTCACAATTTTCAGTTGCAAGTGATCGTATTTGCTCTGAATATGTGGGGACATTACGAATGGGGAGTTCGATTCGAGTAGTTTATGGATCACAAGTCGTTGAAGTATCTTTTCTCCCAAAAGGATTTGAATCTTTAGCAATAACGATGGTTAGAGTTTATGTCATCGTATGATTTTGGTATAACCTATACTCCTGGTAAAGGTAACGCAGTGGAGAATGCTTTGAGTCGAAGACACGCATGTTTAGAGGTGATGTTTTCAAAATGGAAGCACCTCGAGTCCTTGGCAGGATTTGATTTTAAACCACAATGTGAGTTAGAACCTGAAATATTGGCAAGCTTATCGATAACACCTACTCTAATTGAAAGGTTTAGAGAGAGCTAGAAGCATGACGCAAATCTTGTCGAGATTATCCAAAAGTTAGAACCAAAGGATAAGGAATTCAAGGTTGATCGTAAGGTTTGGCTTCGAAAGAAAGGACGACTGGTTGTTCCTAATATCGACGGATTGATAGATGAGGTTCTGAGGTAATCTCATCCTACAATGTTGACGATTGATCCTCGTGGTAACGAAATGTATCAAGACATGAAACGAGCATACTACTAGGAAGGGATGAAAAGGGATGTTTGAAAATTCATTTCCAAATGCATGAACTATCAGTTGATGATAGCCGAACAGATGAAGCCAAGTGGATTGCTTCCACCATTGGGAGTTCCTACAAGGAGGTGGGAGCACATATCGACGGAGTTCACCGATGGACTACCTAGAACCAGTGTAGAAAACGAAGGAATTTGGGTCAACGTGCATCGCTTGAACAAAAGTGCAAAATTTATTCCTGTCAAATCAACTAGGAAAGCATCAAATTTGGCTAAGCTTTGTGTTAAATGGATAGTTCAATTCCGTGGCATCCTGAAGTGTATAGTGAGTGATCGAGATTCATTATTCATGAGTGGAATTGGATGAGTTTGTAAGAGATTTGGGAATCCAGTTGTGTTTAAGTATGACTTATCATCCCCAAACCGATGGTCAAACCGAGAGGGTTAATCGAGTTTAGAAGATCTTGTGTATTGGATTCAGGGGGATCATGGAAAGACAGCCTATGTTTAAGAGTTTGTGTACAACAACTACCAGTCGAGCATTGGGATGGCTCCATACGAGGCATTGTATGCTAGACCATGTAATTCTCCGGCATATTGGTTAGAAACTGTAGATAAATTGGTACTTTGGCCAGAGATGATTAGAGAGACCTCGGATTTTATCGAGACCGTTCGACAACGAATGATGGCAACCGAAGATCGTCTGTAACACCCCACCTCCGCCAATGTCACTCTTGCAAGCGCACTAGCTTTGGAGGGGCGTTAAACGAGGTAAACATGCATGCAGATATCACAAGACATAACATATAAGTAAAAACAGAGTAAATAAAGCAGCGGGTAAAAACTAACATTTCAAAACCATAGTCAAGTTACATCAAAGTACTTGGTCATTATTTTCCCACAAAACAAAGTCAAGAAATATAACTGAAAACTGGAAAAAAAAAATAAAGTAACTATACCCAAAGTAGAATAAAGCCATAGCATGCTCAAGTCCAAACCGTACATGAGCTATCCAGAAAAGCAGCTAAAGATCCAAGCTAGGTACCAGTGTTCCCACCCTATAAACTTGGGGGGGGGGGAACGGAAGAAAAGAGGCGAAAGAAAACGGGTCAGTCAAAAAGACTGGTAAGTCCTACCTACTATTAGTATAAAAACTAATAAAGTTAACTGGACATGTAAAACAGAGATGAAACATAGGGTGATAACTGGCATGGTGAAAAGTAAACAAGATAGATCAAGTGTGGCATCGCATATACAAGGTTAAATTGCACCAGGTGTGTACTAGTATTCCAATCCATGTCAAGAATAAACAAGAAATGATCCCTTGGCCCAAAGCTAGCCCAATATCATGAGGTGACCTAAATCAAGGTCCAACTACTCGGTCTAGTCGATCGGCTCCCTATAAGCCTAACTCGTCGTGTATCGGTGTCATACGGCTTAATCATGGAATGTAGTTAACTGTGCAAGGTCCACCCCAGTGTGTATCCAGCCCTAAGGTGTAAACCACAGACACAATTCAAGCACGCACAGTCTAAACCTACTGGTGCCCATGTTCAACTCCGGACTTAATGTGCACGACCATGGTCCGCCTGAACAACCGGTGCACCATTCAGCCGTCTCTTTTGGTCTCTTACAATCAGTCCAGTAATCGTGCCCCACCCTAGCCTAGTCCAGGGTACCCATGATACCCCCAAGTGGGTTACTGCTGAAAAGGACCACGTAACTAGGATTTCAAGCGGGTTAAGTGTGGTTAACCCTATCCTAACCATGTATTGAGTTGGTCTAGTGTATCCAAGCAGTTCATGACTTAACCCTATCAATACATCGGGTTTAATTGGTTAAGTATTCAAGTAGTCCATGACTTAACCCTACCAGCCCATCGCGTTTAATTGGTTAAGTATTCAAGCGGTCCATGACTTAACCCTATCATGTGGCATTAATTAATTTAATGCACCCAACCTCTCACATTAGACCTCGTTGTGGTTACTAGTTAAGCCGGGCGGGTCCGGGTAGCTTTACACCACAACTTAGTCTAACCTCGGGTTTCAAGTGCGATATGACCAACTACTCACATTGGGTCCTATTGCTTGTATCCACTAGTTAAGCCGGTCGGTTCCGGGTAGATTTATGCTACAAACTCAACCCAACCTCGAGTTGGCCATTCTCATGTTTTCTAGAAGTCATGTCCAAGTCCATGTTCATGTCCCAAGCATAATCACATGTCATATTTCATGTCATTTTTTCAAGTCATGGTTTTATGTCATTTTAATTTACCCATAGCGTAACCCCATCGCATGTAAGTTCGCATAAACGCAAATAGATCTAAAAGGGGCAACTTTTGAAGCATGACATAATTAATAAGGTTTGGCCACAAGTTAAACATGGTGGCATATGAGGCAAATGTGTTCATAAACTTGCATATTACATTATAAGCCTCAAAACATGCATGATATCAACTTTAGCAAAATAGGTGAAACATGGCCATAAATGACATAGGATGATAGAAAGTGATTCGCATATAACATCATATGCAAGATAACATAAGGTTTATAAGAGTTTCTATGTTGCTTTATGCAACATTTCAAATCAAAGCTCATAGCTTTCTATGCACAAAGTCAAGGTGATAGCTTTACAAACATGCATAGAATAAATCTATGCATAACATGATAGAATCAAAGCTCATAGCTTTCTATGCACAAAGTCAAGGTGATAGCTTTACAAACATGCATAGAATAAATATATGCATGACATGATAGAATCAAAGCACAAATCATACTTAGGCCCAAACTCAAACTTGCAACATGCCATATTTAACTTCATAGTTAGAATCTAAGAGTAGAATAGGGCTTACAATGCTATGAAGACTTATAAAATAAAATAAGATTGAGACGAAGCCACTAGCAACTTTAATAACCCCCAAATAATAAGCTCCAATGATTTGTATGAAGAAAGACCCTTGTTTTGATGAAGAAAGATTGAACTTTGGCCTTGAATCAAACTTAGAAGCTCTCAACAAGCTTAGGAACTCTCATATGAGTGAAGATGGAGGCTATGACAAGAGGGTGGAGGCCATGATTAAACATTTTGGCATAGTCTAGTTGTAGGATTGATTTATGATGATTTAGGCTAGGTATTAGGGTCCTTTTATAGAAGATTAGGTTAGTTTAGGCCATAGGATTAACCCAAATTAAGATCTGGGCCATCAATTCACGTCACTAGCCTCCAAACATGTCTTGAGGAACAAGTCAGGTGCACCCAGGCCAACCTGGCCGACCACCCAAGTCGACAGGGGTGTCGACTGGGCAGTCGACACCACCTGGGGTGTGTCGACTCCCAAGTCCACTCCCCAGTCGACTTGGGGGTGGCGGGAAATTTTTCCGCCTTTTCTGCCTGGCTGAATTTGAATTCTGAATTCAAATTTGAACTGTTTTTGAACTTGAAATTTTCTGAAAACTTTGACGGGCCATAACTTGGTCATACGGACTCCGATTTTCGAAAACTCGGACTCTATTTCGCGTATTTTTCCGAGACGAACGCAATGGCATAGCCCGTATCCCTTGATTCAGATTTTATCATTTCATTCTGCCTTGATTTATTTTATAACTTGTTATTCAAAATACGGGATGTTACATCGTCAGAAGAGTTATGCCGATAAGCGTCGAAAAGATTTGGAATTCGACGTAGACGATGTGATTTTCGTGAAGATTTCACCGTTAAAGCATGTTGTTCGATTCGGAAGTAAAGGAAAGTAAGTTCCCATGTATTGTTGGACCGTTCCCGATAATGGAGCAGATTTGAAAGCTCGCATTTGGATTGGAGTTACAAGACAAGATGTCGAGTGTGCATAACTTTTTCCATGTGTCATTTCTACAAAAATGTGTGCATGATTCGAATGTAGTGGTATCTCCAGAATATTTCGAAGATTTAGAAGTCGAGTCCGTATATACGAGACCTCGTAAGCCGCATCCTGTTGTGGGGAATGACGCAAAACAGCTAAGGAGGAAGATGGTTAAGTTAGTAAAGGTGCAGTGGAGTGAGGATGTCGACGATTATACATGGGAAACGGAAGAGAGAATGAAGACGCATCCACAACTCTTCGCTGGTATGACGCATTAATGTCATGTCATCTTAAACCATTGTAACTTGTACTATTTGTTAGAATTCTACATGTTAGGTTAAGGCTATGGATGCATGGCTTGATGGATGCTAGTTTGGAAAGTAAAATTGGCTACTTCTCGATGGTAGGCATGCTGGATTGTTTTTGGTTGCTTTGTTTGCTTAGAATTTCGAGCAAAAAATTCCTAAGAAGCGGAGAATGTAACGGCCCGCATTTTACGTATCATAGGATCGTAAAATGTTTTTATTAATTCCATGAGAGTTGGATTATTCTCACATTTTGATATGTTAGTTATGGGGATGTGACTGTTTTGCCCTTGTGAGTTTAGTACAGGGTACAACTTTTGACTGGGATCGAATCAGGTGTAGAGATTGATTTCATTAGAAAGGAAATGGTGTTGCCAATTCCATAGAGTGGTCACACTAAAGATTTGGTTCAGCGGTTTGGGAGGAATCACTGTTTTAGTGCTATACAATTTCTGTACAGGTTTGGCTAGTCATTAATGGGCTAAATTGGTATGACCCATTAGTGGACTGGTTAGAGGCTATAAATAGGGGAATAGAGGCATAGAGAATAGTTCACATTCTTCATTCTCTCATTTGATTGAGCTCGTGATCCTCCTTTTCTAATCAAATATAACTTATTTCCGTTAAAATTCTATATCTACGCAAGAGGATTAAAGATCTACATCAAGCAAAGCTAAATCTACATCAGGTGAAGGGAGATCGCATCAATTGAGAGGTTTGAAGATCATTCTTCGCTATCTAGATTGGGAATTTAGTGATTTTAATTTTGTTTGAAGGTTTAGTGAGTGATAAGCATCTCTCACAAGAATTCAATCTAGTATATAGGTTGTTTGATCTTATTTTCATTATTTCAACTTGATTTCACCTAGATCTACATTGTGTCAGTGTATTTTCATGCGAATCACCATAGGATCTAAACTAGAAAATTAAATCGGTAATTCTTATGTTAATTCATATGTTTGTGCATGTTTAGATCTACTATATTTTTTATTCATTGGTTTACCATGATTTGGTGAGTTTCGTATGATTGTATGATGATTAATTGTTGTGAAAGTGTTATTTGATGATTACATGAAGCACTGATGACTGACGTTAATCCATAAAAAAATGCTTAGATACGAAGCATTGATGAGGCAAAGCGACCGGTCATTCATATGTGTGTAAAACATGTTGGGTCATTAGACTCTTAATCGTCTATTCTCAAAAGACCCTAGGTCGTCCAAAGCTCTAGCTCGTTCGAGCACTAGTTTGTTCATGCTCTAGATCGTGCTGATTTCCAGGGTTGATGTTTAAGACCACATGTCAAGGTTCCTAAGGTCGTGGTTCGTTAAATCGTTTAGAGCAAATCCAAGTCATCCACGTTCATAAGGCAAGTCGGGTCGTGGCGGCTATTATAAAGTCAGACTGTTGCATGCATGGTTATTGCTTGGACCCAAGACAACCAGGTCGTTTACAACCCAAGACGCTAGGTGGGTTACGACCTAAGATGCTAGGCAGGTTACTACCTAAGAAGCTGAGTCAGTTACGACCTTAAATTCCAGGTCGTATGAACGACCTAAGGCTATGTACATGCCATTTCTGAACCTCTCCACCTCACAACCACTTCTATAAATACCCCCATACTTCTACCATTAGAAGGACCGAATTTTCTCTTCATGAAGTGCTGCCCAATTCATTTCTAAATTCCTCCAAAGCAATGAAACCTCCATTAATTTTCCTTCAATCTTAGATTCAATATCTCAGCCACCATGGATTTTCTTAAATCATCAAAGTGCTCAAGTTGTCGAAGATCTACTTCAACAACCATCGCAATCTAAGAGATCTCACCACTTCTTTGGTGAATTCGAGTGAATCAAAAGTTAAAAGATAAGAAACAGAGAAGATTGATGTAAAAAGAGAGAAAATGAAAGAATTAGCAAAAATCATGTACCTTGTAACTTTGGTGGTGATAATGATAACTCCCTTCAAAGTGGACGTGGGCCAAGTCTAGGCCGAACCATTATAAACTGTTGTCTTTGCTTACTTTTTATGTTTGAGGCTACCACTTTTCTAGATTTTAATTACGTGCGAAGTGTAGAATTACACCTTGGGTGTTGTTGTCCATTTTTGACATCAACATTTTAGCTCCCACCGTGGGGCCACATCCACTTTCCGAGGTCAAGTGCTTTGTGGAGGCATTGAAATTTGAAGCCTGTTTCCACGGTAGATTCTCTAAATCTAAAATCCAGGTCGGTTGAAAGATTGTCTACAAAGTTCAAGAGTTTATCTGAGATATTGCCACCCAAAAAATCGGCTAGTAAGTCTGTGAGAGCTTCAGATTCAGGAAATGTCGTGGTAATCCTACTACTCCACAAACTAATCTCCATGAAGTTAGCTAATCCTTGGCAGCAGGAGTCGGCATGACTAAAAACGAGTTGAATGAAGTTGTTCCTAGTTTGACTCAACAGATGGAGTACTCAACTAAGGATACAATGGCAAGATTAGAGGCTTTCTTTGCTACCTAAGCTAACAAGGAAAAAGTCAATGCTAATGTCACTCATGTAGATGATGTTAATTCTTCCTCCTCAAGTCCAAATCATGATCGATCTGTTCAAGAAATCGACGATTCTGACAATGCTGGATATGAAGAATCTAAGCCACCTTCTAGGATCCATTCTGTAGAGTTACTTCTTGAAAAGTGAAAAGTTCCACCAAAAGGACACCTCTCGATGAGGGTGGCATAGGGCCCCGGATCCCTGGTCACGACTGCTTGCTCAGGCGAACATTTGGTGAAGGAGACGGCGTCCTCCCCACGGATTGGCATGGCAAGGAGCAATGAATTATAGAAACGGTCTGGTAGATTATGAAAGAATGTATGGAACGGAAAGACAATGAGAAGGAGTGGGAGTTTTCTCTCCGATGAAGACTCCACTCGCTGAAAGGATCAATATGATCAAGTTCCCAAGGAAGGTTAATCTGCCAACGATTCAAGCCTATAATGGGACTGGCGATCCTAATTTTTTCTTGAATAAGTATGAACAGTACATAGATGGTGCATGAGCAACAAGAGAAATCAAATGCTTATACATCCAGGTATATATGGAGGGAGTAGCTTCGCTTTGGTTTACCAAGCTACCACCAATATCCGTGGATAACTTTTCTTTCTTGGCTAACAAATTCAGCGAGCAGTTTAGGCTGCAAAGCATGAAGGTTAAAGATGTGATGTCACTGAATGACATGTAAAAAAACCGATTGAGTCAGTCAAAGCATTCCTTACATGGTTTAATATTGCCGCAGCGGAAGTTGGGGATCCAGAACCTCGAGTGGTATTAATGGCATTGAAGCGAGATATAGATAAAAATATCGGAGTTCGAAAGGTGATTAAAATGAAGAAGCCCGACACATTGGATAGATTCTATGCAAAATAAGAAGAATACATCAGTGTGGATGTTGATCCTTCTTCTGCTATGGATGTTACTAAGGGTAGTTCGATACCAGAAAAGAAAGATAATGGTGTTCAAAGTGGTCAGAACAACAGTGGTGGTCAAAAACGAGGAAACGATGTAAAGGATAATTGAAATGGAAAGAAGTTACGCTTCTTTAAAGCTGCTGAATTGACCCCACTAACAGATACTATGGAGAACATCTTTACCGCTATCAAGGATACCAAAGATTATCCAAAACCAAAACTGCAGAAGGTGGGTGACAGCCAGGCAAACTGCGGAAGATTTTGTCGATTCCACAATCAACCAAGCCATAACATGAATGAGTGCAAGCAGTTCAAAAACTTGATTGAGGAATTGATACGGAAGAAAGGGATGCAACAATATGTGAAAAAGCCACAATCTGCCAATCCTCCTCAAACTGCTTAGGGATAGAATGCATCTGGATATGGAGACCAGGCCTTGACACAAGTTAGTTAGAGGCCCGTGATTAACACTATTTCTAGAGGTCCTCATCCAGTGGGGGGAAGTTGGGGAGATATTGAGAGATACGCTAATGCATTCATGAATGTGCCAATGGAATAAAAATGTTTGATGTTGAAAAAAATCTATGTCTGTAAAGCAATAGAAACTTCCTTTGAGGATGTCATGTTCAATGGAAAAGATGAGGAAGGAGTGATCAATCCAACTTAAGACCCTATGGTAGTTACGGTTGGGATAGGCTCGGCCGCTGTGAAAAAGCTGCTACTCGATTGTGGAGCCTCAGTAAATGCATTGTTCAAAAACACTTTTGATAAAATGAAGCTTTCTATGTCAGATGTGCTAGCCTGTCAGAAGAAAATACCAGGGTTCACCGGGGAACCGAAGCAACCCATTAGGGTTATTAATATGCTTGTGGAACTTGGAGACAGAGAAAAGAAAGCTAGTCTGATGCAATCCTTTATGCTTGTAGACGAGTTCTCGACGTAAAATTCTTTTCTGGGAATACCAACCCTAGCAACTTTCAGGATTGTGCTGGCCCCCTGGTGCTTAACGATGAAGTTTCCAACAGATAGGGGTGTCAGTGTAGTTAAAGCAGACAAGGAAATTGCCATAGAATGCTACATTAACGAGCTAAGGGAAGCGAGTAAAAAGGACAAAGGGAAGGATGTGGAGGGTCCCCCTCCACATTCGTGAAAATGAATTGTAGCAATTATGGAACGACCCCTGTACTAGTGAGCATAGCGTGGCTCAAAAGGAGATGGATTCACAAAAGGGCAATACGGGGGAAGGGAGAGCGGCACCAGCTGAGGTCACAATTTCAGTTCCAGTTTGTGATAAAGATCCAGGTAGAGTGTTAAAGATAGGCTCTCAACTAGGCCCAAAACTACAGAAAGAGTTAACTATTTTTCTGAAGGCTAATATGGATGTACGGTTGGAGCCATTCAGATATACGTGGTATATCTCCTGATATAGAAGTCCACAAGCTGAATGTTGATCCAAGCATCTAACCAGTGAAGCAGAAAAGATAGATTCAAGTACCTGAAGGATCCAGAGCTCTCAAAGAGGAAGTTGATAGGCTAACGGAGAATGACTTCATATAGGTATCCACATATTCAAAATTGGTCTCTAATCTACTGCTTGTAAAAAATCCAACGGCAAGTGGAGAGTGTGTATAGATTATTCGGATCTCAACAAGTCATGCCCCAAGGATATTGTTTCGCTACTCAGAATCGATCGGCTCATTGATGCAACGGCAGGGTATGAATTACTATCATTCATGTACGCTTATTCGGGGCATAATAAAATAATGATTCACAAGCCAAACCAAGAGAATACAAGATTTGTGACAGATATGGGCATATACTATTAAAAGGTTATGCCGTTTGGATTGAAAAATGTAGGAGCGACTTACCAGCGCCTTGTGAATGCGATGTTTAAATCATAAATTGGCAAAACTATGGAAGTGTATGTCGATGATACGCTAGTGAAGTTGAGAAGGGCCGCTGATCACTTAGAAAATTTGGATGAAATGTTTCATATTCTCAGGAAATATGGGATGAAATTGAATCCTCTTAAATTCTCATTTGGTTCGCATCAAGAAAATTCCTCGGATTTATGGTCAATGTCAGGACATCGTGGCCAATCCCGCTCAAATCTCAGGTTTGCAAGAGATGCGTGCTCCCAGAACAAAGAAGGAACTTCAAAGCTTAAATGGGAAAGTAGCTGCATTGAGTCAATTCATTTCTAAGGCAATAGATCGGTGCTTTCCGCTTTTCGATGCATTGAGGAAAGGGAAGAAAGGCTTCCAATGGACTCTCAAATGCCAAGTGGCTTTCGAGGAGCTAATCAAGCACATGTAATCTCCTCTGATGTTGTCAAAATCATAGGATAGAGAAGAGTTATTTCTATAATTGGTAGTTTCGTCTCATGCTTTAAGTGCAGCATTGGTTCGAGAAGATGCAAGGTTTAACGGTCGGTATATTATATTAGTAAATGGCTTGTCGGGGCAGAGCTTAATTATCCCAAGTTGGAGAAGCTTGCATATTGTTTGCTCGTCACCTTGAAGAAGCTTATGCTATATTTCCAATCCCACTCTATCAAATTTCTTGCAGATCAACCTCTAAAGCAAGCTCTATTTCATCCAGAAACTTCAAGAATACCGTTGAAGTGGAATATTGAGCTCAGTCAATACAACGTCACTTATCATCCTTGAAGGGCTATTAGCGGACAAGCTTTAGCCGATTTTATTGTTGAATTTATAAATAGAGGGGAGGAGAAGGAGGAACCAATTGAGGCAGTTGTTAGATGGAAATTGTTCGTTAACGGACCTATAAATGATTATTGCTCGGGGGAAGGAGTAGTTCTAGAAATTTCTGAAGGACGCTCCATGTGGTTTGCTTTGAGGT
This sequence comes from Allium sativum, assembly GCA_030737875.1. Classification (NCBI taxonomy): domain Eukaryota; kingdom Viridiplantae; phylum Streptophyta; class Magnoliopsida; order Asparagales; family Amaryllidaceae; genus Allium; species Allium sativum. The sequence continues at coordinate 749,510,420 of CM060921.1, forward strand.
TAGAGTTCCCGTCAAACAACAGAGCCGACTATGAAGTGCTAATCCCCGGGCTAAAGATAGCAAAGGAATTGAGTATGAAAACTTTGCAGATCTTTAGTGACTCGCAGCTTGTGGTATATCATGTCCGAAGAGAGTTCCAGTCCAAGGGAGGAAATCTTCCAGCTTATTTATCTAAAACCTGGGGACTTATGAATGACCTTGACTACTACACTATATCCCATATCCCTAGGGAGGAGAATATGAAAGCAGATTCGCTTGTTTAGCATGCAAGTTTGGGAGATGCATAGTTATTGGGAATAGTGCCCGTCAAAGTCCTCTCAAATCTTAGCATTGAAGACGTGGATGTTGATTGGACTATGGAGACAGCTGAAGAACCAGACTCGTGGATGACCCTGATCAAGTAGTATCTTATCAGTGGAACGCTCCTACAAGAATTGATAAAGTGAAGGAAGGTTTTGCGAAAGGATCCAATGTATCTTATCCAGGATGGTAGACTATATAGGCGAGGCTTCTCTATGCCTCTGCTTTGGTGTGTAATTAAAGAGGAATCTAAGGCGATCTTGGTAGAATTACACGAAGGTGAATACGGAGGTCACACAGGCAGACAAACATTGGCTAAGAAAGCTCTGCGATACGGTAATTTATAGCATGAACCTGGATTCTACAACCTATACTAAGAAATGTGATAGATCCCAGAGATTTGCAAAGATTCCAAGAGCACAATCCATGGAATTGACTAAAATGGTCAACCCATAGCCATTTGCTGTCTGGGGCATCGATTTGATTGGAGTTTTACCAACAGCAAAATCCAGCTTCAGAATGCCATTATAGTCGTCGATTACTTCACCAAGTGGGCTGAAGCAGGGCCACTGGCCACCATCACCTCAAAGAAAGTAATCAACTTTGTGCTGAAGAACATCGTTTGCAGGTCTGGTGTGCCATAAAAGATAATCATAGACAATGGTACACGGTTTGAAAGTAATGAATTTAAAAGCTCCTGCACTAAGCACAAGTTTCAAAAGACTGTTGGAACATGGTTTGGAACACGGTTTGCCTTTCCCTCAGTAGGCTTTATTGATTCACCTTTTCTTCCAAAGGTTTTGTTGATTTGCCTTTTCTTCTGAAAGCTTTGTTGAATATGTTCTATCAAGGGTATGTTCCACACCTGTCATTGAAGCATTTAATCATGTAAATATATCACGTTTGACAAAGTTCATGGAATTCTAAAATAGTGGAGATAAGATTTATAAGAACGTTTTCTTAGTCTGAGCTATGATGGTTGCATAATCATTTCATTGCTGCATACTTATCAGAGTAGCTTCCATCGAAGCTTGTCATTGATTGATAACATTGCTATGCATTTATTCATGCATTGTGTTCCTTATGTGCTCCCTTTTGAGCTTCCGTTCCCTTATGCGGGATGAGTCATAGGCAGTGGTTAGGCACGTTACAGGTGCTCACCCGAGCTCTTGTTGTATGCATAATTCTAAACAGTGTTTGATTTTTACTTGTAATAGCACTCAAACTTACATTAATATTTGTCTGATCATAAGTAAAAAGACAAATTTAAACGACTAATAAAAGTAATCATTTGAGATAGGAGACTTATTGATAAATTCTCATTCCCATGTTGCATTGCCTTTGACCGACTTTCCTACTAGCCTTACTCCAAATTTCATAGTTAGGCTTTCTTTTCTTTTCGGCTTAGTGTATCTTTATCAAATCATGGAATTGACTGGTTTTGTGTCCCTTTTTCTTGTGATAAGAATAGTAATCTTTCCCTTTGCCTGATTTTGAAGAGCCTTCTACAAGGGGATGGTGCCACGCCCTTCTGTCTCCTATTTTTGCTTCAAGCTTTTCCTCACATTAAGTAGTTTTTCCATGCGAATGAATTTGTCGGCTCTGGAATAAATCATTCAAGCTTTCACATTTATTTCCGATAAGTTTTTTCCAAAAGGAGGATATCACAAGCAACCCTGATTGCACATCTCTTAGCTTCCTTCTATCTGTTCCTCCATTCACTTTAAGCGACTTATTGTGAAACGTCTTTAGATAGCAGTTAAGCGACTCCTCTGGTCTTTGTTTGATTTTGACTAAATCATAAATGCTAATTGCCGAGTCTTTTTGCATATGGAATTGTGTGTTAAATGCGGTGGACACTTGCTTCCAAGTTGTAATGACCAAGCCATGATAATGCTTGCGCCATTTAAGAGCTCTTTCACGAAGATTTGTCATGGGGACCTTGCATCGAAGGGCTTCAGAAGTATGATACATACCTATGTAATTCTCGAAAATGTTAAGGTGTTCTTCAGGGTCTGTAGTCCCATCATATGTGAGTTTGTTATCTTTTATTTCAGATGGAACCTTTACCATCATTATTTCTCTAGAGAAGGGATCCCCTGCAGCTTCCTGTCTTCTACCCATGTCAGGGTTTCGTTTTCTTATGAATTGACCGCCTCTTTTAATGTTTGGTTGTTTCTCCTCGAAATTGGACTGCTCCGTAGACTTGATGAAAATACAATTTGGCTATAAAGCTCTCGAGGTGCTATCAATTTTTATTCCTCACCATAAGGTTCCCCTTCAAGGGACCTTCGGAATAAGTCCTCATTAATGAATTCTCTAGTTGCATCAATCTTCATAGCCAAGTGTAGTATTTCCAACTCATTACTTGCTCTTTTCGCTAAGGTTGAAGGTCCTCTAGTTTCTAGTTTAGCTAAGGTGATGTTGTTTTTTGGAATGGATGATGTGTTGAATCCTTCTCTACCATTCCTTCATGGTTGAATCATCCTTTAATTGATGTTTAGATTATCTTGTTATGACAGAATGAGGAATAAGATCAGAAGGTTTAAGACAAGTACGAAGGGTTCTCAATAAGGACGGAGGTTCAAGGTTAAACTATTCTTCAAATAGCTCTTGGATCAATGACATTTGAAGTATCCATTCAGTATTTAGAAGCTACTTGTCGGGACTCTTTATCTATAAGCTTGCTTCTTCAAAGCTTAGTCAAATCCGAGATAGAACAGCTAGGGTTGTGGTATGTTATCAAAGGATCATAGGTTCGGGCCCTCCTTCTAGTGCCAAAATTCTAAAAATATTTTTTGCCAACACCAGAAGTAGGTCTACGGATGTGGACCTAGGGGAAGTAAGGGGTTATTTAGTTCCCACAAGCTTGAGTAAGTTCATTATTTCCTAGATATCAAGGTTTTAAGCCCGAAGATTAGTTACTCTTCCCTTAAGGGGTGAGTATCACACTTACGAGACTCAAAGGCCAACAGTTGCCTTGGGATAAGGGTTCCATAAGTGCAACACAAGTGAGGAAGCTAAACGGTTTACGGAAGGGTGTTTCAGTAATATAGTCCTTTTGAGCTTGATTGGACTCACCACTCCTTTGGTATCAAAACCCTTAGTCGGAAGATTAGTTACTCCTCCTTCAAGAGGTGAGTATCACACTTACAAAACTCAAGAGCCAACAATTACCTTTGGATGAGGCTATAACAATCACCACTAATCAGAACTAAAATACACATTAAGGGTATTTAATTAATTGTTGGAAGGATTGGGTTGAAGAGAGTATATATGCATAAGCACAACAACACACATAATATGGAAAATAGTGGAGAATGCAACGATTTATAGTCATTCGGACTGGACTGAACCTATGTCAACTTTAAGGGCTTTGATGAATTTATTCATGGAAGGAGGTTACATAAAAAGTCCCCAATTTGATTTACAAATTAAGGTTTTGCTCTCTTAGAAATGAGTACCACGTTGAAGAATGAGGAAAAGTACCACAAAATGTGACCCTTCGGGTTTTATTTATAGAGGATTTGACCCCCTTCTATTGCTTCTTATTTCCACCTTTGTTTGCCACTTTTTTAGGGTTACCTTTTTGCTTTCATTTTTGGCTTTTGATTCCGGCTTTCATTTCTGGTTTTCATTTCGTGCTTTCTCCACCATTTTGGTGTCATTTTTGGCTTTCTCTAGACTTTTCCACCATTCTGGTGTCATTTTTGCTTTCTCTAGCTTTCTCCACCATTACTGTGTCGTTTTTGGCTTTCTTCACCATTCTGTTATCTTTTTGCTTTCGTCACCACTCTGGTGTCATTTCTGCTTTCATCACCACTCTGGTGTCGTTTCTGCTTTCATCACCACTCTCGTGTTGTTTCTACTTTCATCACTACTCTGGTGTCATTTCTGCTTTCGCCACCACTCTGGTGTCGTTTTCTACTTTCTCACCACTCTAGTAACCTTATTTCAGCCGTTAATCCCAAATGATACGTCTGTTTGTTTAACATGACCACTCTACAAAATGGGAAACCGTCATATGAGTCCATTGGAAGTTGTTTTAGGTCTAAACCACTTACTAGTTAAGAGTTATAGCAGAAACAAGATTTGGTGTTGCTTTTTTGTGCTGATTCTTGGTGTCACCCAACTGCTTTCCTCGCTGAGTGTTTGGTATCATCTTCCATGGTACTTATAGACAATATTTTGGCTTTGGACTTGCTACCTTCATATTTCTACCTCTGAGACTTAGGTATCGTGGTTTCGGTATCGGCTTTGATGTTGGATTACTTTGTTGCTTTAATATCCATCTGATGTCTTTGTCATATTGGTATCGACTTTATATACTTTCTTTCCTTGTTTTGGCGTTGTCACCAGGCTAGTAGTCTACTGTATGTTGGTGTCGATACCGTACTTTGCTATTTTCTTCCCTGCTGCCTTTGCGTCATTGCTACATCTTTTAATCTTCTGTTATCGGTGCTGAACCAATACTTTTGTGCTATGTTCTCTACCTTGATTCACTCAAGTCTTTTCTATAATGTTGTTCTGGTCTTGGCATTGTTTTATAACGAAACTAGGTGCTGATGCTTGGCTGCAACCTGAATCTCTTTGTTATCGGTATTAGCTTTCGACCCATGGCTTTTGGTAGCACCCGAGTCTCTCCTAAAGTTCTTTTCTACAAGGTTTTGGTTCCGTTGTTTGAAACCACTCGATCTTTCGTCTTTGGAGCTTCCACTTCTTTATATTTTTCCAATGCGAATTTTGGTGTTAACAAAACCCGTAACTCGTAAAACCTATTTATAAATCCTATAACTAGGAGTCCTTTGATTTACAGGAAAAACTAGAAAACCTATACAATGTTTTATAAAAAATAAAAAGGCTAAAAAAAACAACAAAATCAAAACCCATTTGTAAAATTAGAATGGTCGGCCCCTTTTGTTTCTTAACACATCGGCTTCCTCCTTTGTTTATTTTAATGGTGACCGATCTAAAAGAAATTAGGGTTTCTCACTTTCCCCTAAGTCGTGATACTTGAAAAATTAATGTAATGGATTCCTTGATTGCTTCGATGCTAGTTGGTCTCTGATCGACCGTTTGGCTTTGCTATTCGATCGAAAATCTTTGAATTACTTGTGAGTTCTCTGGGTTTTATTACTTCCATTTTATGCTTTGATTTTCAATGAATGCCAATGATGAATAGCATGTGTATATATAGGATTTACAAATCCATTTTATTCTCTGATTTCCACATATTGATTTTGGCCTGATTCGTGATTATTGCTTTAATTAATTCGGCTGTGATTGACTGGTAGTAAAGAAAAGAAATTTGAACACCTGAATTTGTTCTTACCAAAAAAACTTGCATAATTAACTAAGTTGATTTGATGTCGTGAATTGATGGTTGAATTCTGGAAACAATTTGAATTGATTTCTTTACTTCAATCCCATGTTGATATTCTAGAAATAAAACAATCTATTTCTTGCCCAAAATTAATTGCTTGATATTTCTGGAAACATTTTGCATTCATGAGATACAATCCTGCCAAATTTTGCTCATTCGAAAATTGATTCCTTTTATTTTCCAAAAAAGAAATTAAAAAAAAATCTTGTTTATTCTTCCATGCTGAATTACGGATTTGGAATCCTTAATTATACTGTTCTCTGAACTTAGAGCGTAGCATCACTTTTCCTATCTTGCGTACTATGCCATTTTTTTGACTTTTCCACGTGATCTGGACATTCGAATATTTTCTTTTTGGATATGTGTTTCAGTACTCCGTTGCATGCACATACGTACACATGGTGTTCAATACCATGCGTTTATTTGTTGACCCTGACTTTTGTAATATCCATGCTACTGTGTATATGTTGAAGCCTGTCATTCTTGAATTCTTGTATCACTTCCTCTTGGTTTCGTATTCATCAATCGTAGTTTGAACTTGGCCTTCATGTATGTACATACATATGTTGTAGTACATGTGCTTTGTCCATCAATGTTTATGCTGTTACACTTAACCCTTGCTTGTTCTTGTACACTGGCCTTGAAAAGTTACTGTAGTATGCTTATGTACAACAATGGTTATATGCATATATATTTGCACCATATTGTGCTTTTACCGACATGCTTATCTTTGTATGAATGCTGCTCTTGTATCTTGGGTTGTCTCATGCTATATACAATGCTCTTGTATTTAGTTTGAGACTTTGAGCATTTGTTACATCCATCTGCCACTTCACTTGGTAGATCTGTTTGGTTGTTTTAGCATTTATGTTGGTCTTGTGACTAGATCGACCATGCTTGTATGCTGAACTTCTTGTTTTCCCATACTTATGTACATTTTCAGGCTTGTTGTAGCCTCTGGCTTGTGCTGTTTGTTTGTTATCATGTGAGTTTTCTCTTGTATATGTACTTGCCCTTGCAGCACTCTTTCTGCATTACGTACTGGTGCTTCCTATTCACTTTGCATGTTATTTGAAGTCTTGATACCTTGACCTATGGATGAGTGTTTTGTCCATTTCGTTTTGCATTGCCATTTGCATGCATGTATACACACACTAACAAGTGTGTGTGTATGTGTGTGTGTGTGTGTGTGTGTGTGTGTTTGCATATATCTCATGCTCCATTGATTCGTGTTGATTGAGCCTTGCTATATTGTGTGATTCCATTTGATGCTTGGCTTGTTGCATGCATGTCCCTCCATTCTCTTGCACTAGTGTTAATTGGTCTAGCTTAGGCATTTTGTACATTGTAGTGAGCTGTCTTGATATCGATGTCTTCACTGTTCATATATTAGAGCTGAACACTTTATGTATACATATACATCACGTGTGTGTGTGTGTTGTTACATCTTCCACTTGTCATTTTTTCTACCTGTTTGGCTAGGACTGTGTACTCATTGATATTTTTATCATATTTCCCCTGCACAAAATATATGTGTATACATGTATCGTGCATGTGCAGATTATATATGTGAGCAAGATAGATGTTTTTACCTTGTGGTACTTACAGTGAATCATTGTGAATATCACAAGCAGTCGAACATAAATAGATTTATATGCGTATCAGACCAAATCAGGAAATATGATGAGAAACATACTAAAATTCTAAGGTAAATAAAATTTAAAAATAAATTATATCTGCTAGAATTTAAGAATATTTTGTTCCAGTTTACTCTGTGTGTTTTTGTAATAGGTATCCAAGTGACTGGACCAATTGAGAAGCAAACAAAAGACATAATTGAGTGGTAGTGAGTGAATGAGTATGTATGAGTGAACTGAGTGAACGTGAGTGTGTATATGAGTTTATACAACTGAGTGAAGGGTAACTGAGTGATTGGGCGTTGTAGTGAGGAATTAACGTAACAAACGATATTGAATGAATTGTATTTTAGAAATGTACAATAGTGGAGTTACAAATTTTGTACTATTGAAATGTTGAAAATACATATTATATTTAAATAAAATACTATTTAAACATTTAAATTCTTATGCAGTAGTATTCTATTCAATTATAAATATTTGTTTTTGTATCTTGTAGAATAGTACAATTGCAAACACATCTATAATAATATATATGTTTGTTATCATCAAATAAATATCATATAATTGGTATATACAATACATTCTTGGGATTCCACATTTACATTTGAACGTTGTTTTTATTGTGTATATGTCATTATATATATATATATATATATATATATATATATATATATATATATATATATATAGTCCTATCTCGGTTTATTGTGATAAGTACAACTACAAAAATTCGTTTATTGTTTATTTTCTTATAAAGAATACTTAGGTCAGATTGAGGTATTATATATTACTACCTAAATTAACTCAGAAACAAGCTGACGGTGAAGGGGCATCGGGTGACTGCAAGCACATAAGAATTCTTAAGAAAACCAGAGTCAAACACTAAAAGGAACTCAAAAGCTACATAGTGCCAACAAGATTAATCCGGCAAGGCCTATCTGATAGGGTCTGTCAGGCAAAGGACCCAGCAGGGTTAATGCAATAGGGGGATCCTATAGCGAAAGGTCATCTGGGCCGGAAGCTGAGGAAGAGGGAAGCAAGGGCTCCACTAATTGAAACCCGGAAGGACGGAAAGACTATCAGCATAAGCCTACTTAAATACTGATACATCAGGAGGCAAAGACATCAAGGGTATTGAGCTAGAAGCACATAGAGATTATCAGGAACATGCTTCCAAAACACCTACTACATAAACACCGAAAGGTTATATTGGTAGACAATAGACAAATCGCCTGGTGCAACCTTCTGGAAGAACATGTTATACCTGAAAACTTCCTCGGGAGGTGATACTGGAACCCCAGAAAGGATACAAGCTATCCGTACTAGTCTACTTGGCACAGACGCCAACAGGGATATTGGGTCGGTAGTTACCTACATACATCATGAGGACAAGCTCCTCTAAGAATTCACGGGAAACCAAAAGCCTGCATCTGGAAGCTCATAATTGAAAGCATACAACCGAAAGCTCATATCAAACTCAAAAGAAGTTCCAATTGACTAGAAGTGTAACAACTTAGATTTTCAGTCATTTTAATTTGGACATATAATTTGTTTTAAATATTTTAATTGGAATATTTATGGCTTTTAAATATTTAGTTCATTTATTAAAAAAAAGTTTAAACATTATAATTTACATATAATTTAGAACGAGCTCGTAATGGCGAGGTAGTTCGTAATATTGAGTTTTGAAATGCAGTTGAACATACAGGATCCGATATAAGTCGGATTTCTGTGAAACGAGAAACGTTTGGATCTGTTTGGTTATAATTTTCTAATGAAGAAAAAAATCAAGATTTCAGTTTATAGAGCGTTAGTTATGTCCAATTCAAAATTTAAAATAGTCGCTATGGAAATTGTTAATAAACTATAATGTTTATTTAATAAATTTAATAAAGTTTTCTATATAAATTAGATATCGGTTGACTCGAACTTTAAATGCTAAGTTATAATTCGATATTGATTAAATCTGAAGTGAGATACTATTCCATTCGGGTATATCTGATAATAATTTATTTATTTTTTAATTTAATAGTTTAGAGAATTATTTAATAATTTATCGATATTATTTTATAAGTTATTTACATATTTACAGACCCTACTTGTACGTATATATGCAAGTACATAGCACAAGGGACTTCGTGTATAATAGTAGACAATATGACATATGCAGTGGTGTATAATCATCCTATGGTGAGTATTATATTCCCAAGTGTATGAGTGACCAATCAAACAGACAAAACATATACCATTAACAAAGCTGTATACAACAAGGAAATAGAGTGTATACAACAGGGAAGTAGAAGTACGCACAAAAGAATGGATAATGTCATTAATCAAACGTATAGGATTTTTTTCTAGGAAATAAATAGTATATGCAACAGGAAATAAAAACCATCTAAAGCGGTTAATAGTAAAGAGAACACTGAGGCCAGGAATTTTCCAATCAAACTTGTTCAATAACAAAGCTAAATATCAAATCATATAAAGTAGAAAAAGGAAAATACAATACAGAAGCGATAGCTTCTTCACGTACAAAATCTTTTGCTAAGATACATTTACAAACTTTAGCACCAGCGTGAACTCATCCCACAAAAACTATTTAATAACAAAGCAAAGTACCAAATCAAATAAAGAAGAATAGGAAGAAATATATATAATAAGACCGCTTCTTCACATCCATGTGCTCCTGTACAAGATTTTTGCCAAGTCGATTAACAAACTTTAATACTAACGCAGAGTAATCCCAAACAATCAATAAGATATACATGTACTTCTACAAATACCTGCACCAATGTTGAGCGACAGTGTTGCGCAACAATGGGACTACTTATACAAAAACAGTATGCCAACCTATCTTTCTCTGTAGCACCCAGACCTATTGGAGAAGACAACACATGCAGGAGGCTCTCAATCCAGCAACAAGTACGTTTTCCCCCCTCAATCTTCTCACATGAATAGAATGATGCGTAGGCAGCATAGCTACTACATGAAGGCAAAGCACATAACTGCGATACTTATTGAACAGACATCGCCCTTATCTTCAAATCTCGTTCACCTACATATGCCCTGCAACTTCCAAAGCCAAAACAAGTGACGTTCTACTTTTCCACTTCGCAATTACTTCAATTCGTGACCAAATGTACCCAAACAATCTCACACAACAGTCATGCATAAAGGAATTAACTGCAGTAACCCATTCGAATTCTTCTACCCCATAAATTCTCGGTCTATACACTGATTCACCAAATATTTAACAATGAATATGTAAAGAACAGAGAGATCTACGCGATGACCTGATTTGATGGAAATCGAAGTAACGTAGGGGACGAGATCGGACCTGAAAGGCATGACCTTTGTGGGCGAAACACGGGTTAGCGGAAGGACTAGGAGTGATGAGGTAAAATCCGAAGGAGGATCTGACAATCGCGCTTGATTTGGGGGTTTTTAATGGAATTCTGATCAACGGAGTAGTAGCGGCGCTGTGCTTTATTTTTGGCAGAGTGGTTGGTTATTCTGGACAAGATAAAAAGAGGAGCAATGGTATAAGATGAAGGAGGCTCAGTTCTTTTACTTTGGAGGAGGATTAGGTGGACCAGGTTTGGGTTTCAACGTGTTGGAGGATGGGCTTTAAGGCCATTGGGTTAGCAATACGAGGGAAAATCCAATTTCCGTGAAAGAAACTAATGGCCCTACTAAGGTTATTAATAAGTAACTAGTGTAAATTATTTGAAATTAAAATTAAATTAATTTTTTTTTATTTGTTATTGATCATATAATATTTAAACCATGACAGGGTTTATAACAAATGAGGCTAGGGTCCTGGAATTTCGATCACGATTGGAATAAGGCAGGGTCAAAAGAAGCAGTAAATAAAGGAGTCGAGCCGTAATATTTAAAAACCAAGTAATTAGTTTGTTAGTTAAATTAATTTAGAATTTATTTTTTATCTAAAATAAAGTTAATTTTAAACATTTACGACGTATTCATATCTTATCGGAATTGGTCGATTCCATATAGACTGGAACCGTATTAACGAGCACGACGTATGGAACGGAATTGAATTGGAAGGGTTGGAATTATCTGGAACGAGCTGGTTATACAACACAGACCAAAGTGAGTATAACTCACTCAGTTCATCACACTTATATTTTATATAAGTCGGGTTTAATTTTTGTATGCTATGGTAATTTATTGTTTGCTGATTACTAAATGATACTTTTATCAACTAAATCAATTAAATTAAACGTTTGTTTAATTTAAGTTAAAACTAAATCGTTATTCTAATGATTGGAACCAATTCATGTAACATACCCTATTGGTCACATTTATATTTTATAAACGTGTTGAATTGACTGGTTGACATTAAATTATTGTTCTTGGATGTTTATTGAAACTATCGGTTTAGTTGTATACTCTCATGAATAGTGATTAAATTGGGATAAAATAATTGTATGCAGGGAATGACATGTTGGAGGGATCCAACTGGATTCCTCACCAGTAGTTAAATTTTATTTTATTATAATATATGTTGACATATGAAATTGTGATGCAAGAATTGACAGGATGGAGGAATCCAACTGGATTCCTCACTAATATTGATAATGTTTATCAGTATGATTAGGTGTGATTTATTGATGTGAAATTGGTTATATTTCACGGGTTTGGTACTATAGTGGACCTTTGCCTCTTTAATACCGACGATAAAACAAAAGGTTTTGGAATCAATGGTTAATTAGTTCTGATCATTTTCAAGGTTATATTTATATTTATTTATTTATTTAAAATACGATGTCTGTTTTTCGAAAGTAAACGTAAAAGTTTTATTTACATTTATAAATGTTTAAATTAATAGAAGATTCCAAGACATTATTAAATAAATAGTTAAGTAGTGTGAACTGGAATGTTAAAATGGTTTGGTAATGACTTAAGTAACGTTAAGGAATTTACAAGATTTTATTTAAAATGTCGGAATGAGATAATAGGATCGTAAATATGTGAGAATTGGTTTAAAAAGAGGAGAAGCATATTTTTTATAAATAAACATTTTTACAATATTGTTTATAAAATATACGCAATATGATTTAATAACATTTCGAGAATGAATAGTGATTAAAAATGATACACGGGTATGGATTGTAAAGTAAATATGAAATCAATATTTAATATTAGATATAAAGTTGGTAAATTAAAAACGGTTTGGTAAAAGGATATCGACTGAGTCGGGAATTCATAAAATTTATTTATAAGTTAAGAGGACGGTATTGGGAAAATGATTAAGGAAATTTGAGTAGGTGGATAATGAAATTATAAAGGGTTAAGGATTTAATAAATATAAGGCAAAGAGTTCTTAAAAATGGAATCTGCAAATATTTATTTATTAGAATTAAGTTGAAATATATTTAGTTAGTTTTATAAAAATGATGTTTTAAAATAGTTGGAAATAATTATTGAGATTATATCGTAATATAACCGTTTTAAATGGTAAAAAGGGAATACGATGGGATTTAAAATTTTGTCATATGTTGGTTGGGTTGAGTAATTTTCAAGGTGTCAATCTGATGTTTGCTTCGGACTTCCGGGTTGATACTGAGAGATTTATACACTTACCAATTTACGATGGGAAGTTGATGAAGTAGAATGAAATGATAATTTATTTTCTTATTAAATAAGAAAAAGGGGGAAACATTTTTCGAATATGATTAAAGTTATAAGTTAAATATTTCATTAACTATGGGTTAATTAAAGAGGCTAAATGATGTTGGGTACTGAATCAGTGAATTCAAATTTCTTTTTATGGATGAATGGTTGTTTATTTGATAGTTAAATAACTGACTATCAAATCTGACCTATACAATTGCTGGTACGGACAGTCCGGGATCGAGTTTATATTCGAAAACCATTCCGAACCAGCAAATACGAAAAGATGCTGATTGAAGATGGAGCAATTGAAGACCGTGGATCTTCATAAGCGGAATGGCTACCTGATAAATTTCTCTGATGTTGCAACTAGAGATATTTTGATGGTAATGCGGTCGTGAGTGAAATCTATGGATTGCAAGGACTACTCACTACTGATCCATAGGATGATTCCTAGGATGCAGTAGGAGGGTGACTTTGGTTTGTCCAATCCCAGGAAACCTTGTATGGATGGATGTCTGACAGAGTATTTCCGAAGGGATTACGTATGTTGATTTCTTCAAACGTACTATAGTTTGTGGCGGAGAGGGGTGCTTCTCTTGGCTTAACTACTAGAGTATTTTTGTGCACGTCAACTAGTGTATCTGATGGATCTGATGAAGTGGCATTCAAAATGAATGGTGGCCAGGTGTTATGAAAGGTAATTTAAACCTCAAGCCTCTTCAACCAGGAAATGAAAAAAATCGGGCAGGTAGCATGGCTATATGGGTCGCTCCCATTAGGGTGTGTTGTCACCATTTAGATAAAATTCATTATTTTTTCTTCTTTTCGCTTCTATATCTCCTGGGAACAATTATGTTGCTAGCAACCGTAAGATGACAAAACATTCGGTACATTCAAGAGGAATGAGTGGTCAGTCATGTGTGGGTCGGGTTGCAAGATGTTCTTGTTGAACCTAGTGTATTCCCCTTTAGAGACACACTATCGGCAGGCGGTTCCATACCTTGTCGTAGTCGAAATCCAATCTCTAATAAGCGCCCACAGTTTTGAATATATACTGTATGTGTGGAGCGTGAGATGTAAGCGTTCTGCTAGATTGATATTTATTTGTATTTAGACACTGTTATAATACCAAAAAAGACATTTTGTAATGAACCAAGACTTTTCAATGATTAAATATAAAAAGTTTCAATTTTCTGAATATTAAGTGAATTTAATAACGTTCGAATACAAATTTTGATTTAAAATATTATATATATGTGTGTTTGAATAAATATTTTTGTCTTGATTTATTAGGATATGAGTAACTTATTTTAAGATTTCATTTAAGATTTTTATTTAAATAAATATTTTTAATATTAATAAGTGATAATATTATGTGGTTTTATAAAATAACATGTTTCCATTAAAATTTTGTTGCGTAGCAAAGATCTCATTTTTATAAGTTATATTTGATAAACGATATGAATTTGCATTTTTGGATAAATCTTAAGTAATATTTTGGTTAAACTCATAAGCATTGAAAATTTACTACATTTATAGATGTTACTAAGTTGTAGCTATAAATAAAAAACAACTAAATAATTAAGGTAATTTTGGCTAACATGCATTAGGTAATTTTTAAAATAAGTATTATGTGTCCTTGTGTGGTTTACATGCATGAAAGGGTTTCTTAAGATAAGAACAAGTGTCCTTAGTTAAATAGTTAAAAATACTTTTAAATTCCTATAGAAAATCATTCTTCTCTTCTCTGGTCAAAAGCTACAGATAAATTATTCCATGACATCCTTCTTCTCCTCTCATTTTCAGCATATAGTAAAAGAGAAAAACCCACTTCCACTCAATCAAAAATTCATATCTCAAAATCCATTTGTTTCTAGCTAAAACAATTCACATAAGAGTTGTCCAGATCTTTATTGCTGATTTGTAGAGATTAATGGATCATGGTTTCATCAACAACTGAAAGAGAGATTTCAGATTTACAGTAAAATGAAAATTTTGTGAAGGAAACTTTGAAAAATCTTTTCTCCTAATCCGCTTCGAATTAGATCGAGCCATCTGCGCTGTTACGATCAGCAGAGCATGTAGTATTTTTCATGAAAGTGTGAAGCGATTCCATGTCGATGATTTTGATGATTGGGAACTAGGGTTGGAGTTAGTCGGAGAATCGTGCAACGAGGGATAAGACGGTGGTTAGGGTTGCGATGAGGATGGAGAGGGCTTTCTTATGGCAGGGTTAGACGGTGTACGGTGCTGAAATGAGGGGTGCGACGCGATGAAGCCACGGGATTTTTATGCGGTTTCCAAGTCTCGGGTGCATCGGTTTTTGTTAGAGGAGGCCGGAGGCATGGTGTTGTGGTGTAGTCGAAGGGGGAGGTGAAGTGGAGTTTGTGGGTGCTTTCGGAATTGAGTTCGGTAGGAAGAATGGTTTGTGAAAATGCACGGTCGTGCATTGTTGGATGGATTCCTGTGCGGGTGAAAGAAGGAGGGGCGTGAGGGAGAAGGAGAAGAAGGGAAGTGCGGGTTGTGTTGGATCGGTGCTTGGTAGTTGGGCTTGGGCTTGTATGGCTTTAGGTATAGTTCTCTTATTTATTTCAAGTTTAAATTCAATTGATAACTCATTCATTTTAATTCGGATTTGTACATTCTTGAGTTCTTAGAATCGTCTTAGAATGTAGGATCCGTTAATATATAGGTTCGTTAATTTTAGTTAAGTAGGAATTTTGATAAAATAAAAATGAACGGTTTGTATATATATATATATATATGACAATGTGTATATAACGAACAACGTTATTAATTCAATTCCAAAATAAAATTAGCACAACAATCATCGAATGCTTATGGAATGGATTGGAAAGCAATATGTGTAACAGTAGCAGTGTTCGTTGGTTTGTTCGTACTGACAGTAAAGATTTTGGAGCTATTTCGGTGAGAACATTTAATTTAATTATTTATTTAATTAGTAGTTATTGAATAATTATAATTAGTTGAGATTAATTATAATTAGTTTTTGGTTGGATATGGATGTGCACGTAATTAGATGATACTGAACACTGAAAGCGTTCTTGACTGTAACGCTTGTGCACAGCTGAATTGTTTTTGTTGATGATGATTATAAGCCACGATCATCTGACTTATATGGTTGATTTATTTTGTTTGCATGATGCGCACACAACACCATGGTTGTGGATTTTTCTGATGATCGATTTAAATTTCCTTCCACATAAATAAAGATTGATTTTTCAAATTATAAAAATATTGTTTATCCAGTTAATTCAAAAAGAGATTTGGAATTTAAATATAATATTTTATAATATTATATACTAGACCGTTCTAGGATACAGAGAGGATGATGTCTAGGATTGGGTTTGGAAACCAGTTTCCTGCTCTCCCTGGCTATCCCTAAATGGTCCGACGGACAAAATGGTTAATTCGAATAAAATTTGAATTTGAATTTGAAGTTGTTTTAAAACTTAGAAAACCAATTGGAATTAAAATAATAAATGTCGCGTAAGGACCATTTATGATGTTAAATTTTAAATTTAAATTAAAAGGATTTTTGGATTCCTATGGTTACAACTTATTCCCATTTAAATTAAGATTTGGAATTGAGGAATGATTTTGGATTAAATTTAAATAAACAGTTTGGAAATTTAGTTGTTTTAAAATTTAAATTCAACTTCGAAAGGATTTGAAGGAATTGTATGAAAATCTTACTTTATTAAATTAAAGTAATTAGAATTGAATTATTTGAATCTTTATGATTTGGAATCTACTGGATTAAATGGCTATTGCAGCGCTTTTAGTAACGTTCAAACGTTATTATCTCATTTCCAGAATAAATGGGTTTGGAATTTATAAATCGCAAAACCATTCTTTTTAATGGATAAAGGGGTTGTAAAATGGTTTGGATTATCACAAATGGAATTGTAATCCAAATAAATATTTGTTAAATTGGAAAACGTAAGGAAAGGGATAAAGGTGTATGTTTAAGGATAAGAATTGAAAGGTTATGTACGAAATAAAAGGGTTGGTAAATCGAATATTTGATTTCAAAGAAAGAGTTAAGATGATAATGGAATTTATGATCGATCCAACCATGATTTGTAAATGAATGAATGAAAATTGGAAGGAAATTTGAATTTAAACCCTGTGTGGTCCATAACCATCGATTTTGGAATACGCTTATTACTTGGAAAGACCGGGATCATATTTAAGTCCAAAAAAATTCCAAGTAATAAAACGACGCATGAAACAAGTTAAAGACTTGGAATCGATGAATGAAGACAATGGTTCTACACAAATCGAACGGACTATCTGCCGATTGGTTTCTTTACTGAATAGCTACAATAGAGAGATGCTCCTATTACCAGAGTGGTAGGATGTCTGAACATATTGGGAGAACTTTCGGATTTTTGTTCCATTCAGACCCAGAATGGACTTGTATGGATTGTGTGTCTGACATTGTTATAGCGTAACACTGACTCCATTAATATGTATCTGGTTTGTGACGTATGAGCTCGAAATGGTTATGTATAAATGGAAATCAGTGATCATGTTGTTAATGGACAATGTGACATAATTAAGATATGAATGAGCTTGTACGATCGAGGCATGGCTTATCTAGGCGTGCTTTGTGTATGACGTGAAATCGACAAACCTCACACCCTGGATTGATAAGAAACTGGCGGTTTGGTTGTATACTCATATATGAATTAATGATGAAGTAGCAGCAGTGGGAAACCACTTACGAATTTAGGGAAATTGGGTATGTTCGGGGGACCATATATGGTCGAAAACCATTGATCTGCCCTACTATTTGTTGTTGGTGTCCGAGATGGACGAAAATGTCATGTTACACTTCCCTTTGTATCCCTGATTGATCTTTTGTGCTAGGAATCATCAAGTTAGAATCCAAATCTCCAATACGTGCCATACGGATTTTTTACTGTATACCTATATATCAATATAACCAATTGGGGTTATGGGGGCTATGATTCTATATTTATTTGCGAAATGATTCTTCACACACTGTACAATTGATAATATCGGAAGAGGATTTTCATATATGAAGACATTTTTTATGTTATCATAAGATAAAACTCACCCATCTGGTGTGCGCTCGCATTGTGTGATGTGGGACGAGCTTATGATAGCTTCATTTTCAAAAGTCATTACGTATTTCATATGCACGGGCATTCACATGGAGTAAACCCGTTCCGCGTTAGCGGCATGGTCCGGTGAATTTCCCAACTTTAAATTGAAGACCTAAAAACTACTGTTTTATGTTCTCACACCAGTCCTATGACTGACCTGGAGTTTATTGTTCCTTTCTAAACTCTGGGAGCCCATTAATTTTTACACGGGAAACTTGTAGTTTAGTTTTGCAGCTATGTTTCATTTGAATGAAGTTCAGAGCGCTTTCTGAGTTGGAGTCCACGCTAGAGTAGAAGCTTCCGTTGTATCTTTTGTTCTTCCGCTAAGAGTATATTTATATTATTTTTTTCCGCTGTATTTATGTTGTAACCCTGATATTCATGTAACTCTGATGTAATATTGTTTTTGAGCAATGAAAAGTTCCGTTATTTTTGTTTAATATATGTATGTACCCATAACAACTCGTCTTTATGAACGGTTTAAGTTGGTTTAATTACCGGCGAAAATCGGGCAAAAAGATGGGTCGTTACATTTGGTATTAGAGCCAAGTTATACAAAGCTATAGGGTACGACATATTTTGAACGAAAGATAGAACTCATCAGAGTTATTGTATCTTATTAGAGATAGGGTTAGAAATGCCCTAGAATGAGATTCTAGAATATTATGTCGAGAGAGCGTATTTTGAAGTCTATATAAATTATTTTGAAACCAGTAAATCGTTTTGAAAATGATAATTATTTGAAATACAATTATAGGAACATAATAAGGATTTGGAGTATTTTATTGACGTCATGATTGGACAATCGAGTATATAGGGATTTTGAATATATGCCTAGCTAACATATATACGAAATCCAGTATGTACTAGATAGATGTAGAATCACACTCTATTCGCTTGGAAATAAATTCTGGGATGAGCGCGACATCGCTGAAATTTATTTTCAAGTTTCGAAGATGGGATGACTATATAATTCCGATTTAAACGTTGAGGAATACTTAAATCATTTAACTAAGTGTCTAATGAATAAATCTTAATAAAATGGTTTGATAAATTAATTTAACTTGGGAAAACAAAATTAGAAGTTTTGAAAAGAGAAAAGAAAACTGTGATTAGCTTAAAGTACTTCAAGACCTTGAACCCTTTAACCTTGAATGTGATAAATAATAAGTATTTGAATAATTAAAAAGATATATTTTAGGAGTAAATCTCACTTAAAGAATTGGGTAATGAATTGTTGAAATGCAAGCAAGAAAGATAATTTACCTATATCCCAAAGTGACAAGAATAATTGATTTAATTATAACGAATATTTGAATATGAATTTTTGAATCTAATAAGTTGTAATCAGAGAATATATCATGCTTCTCGATGATTGTTAAATAGGTTAATGTATGCACCAGATATGAATCGATACCTAACATGAGTTGTAAATGATAATATGCAAGTTAGGCTATTTTGTTTTAAAGTATAATTTTAGCAATGCAAACCCCTTAGGAAATTTAATGGTAATTTTTGACTTAAATTAATAATTAGATTAAAGGATGATTTAAAAATATAACTAATATCTAAGTGGGGGAGAAACTACTCTTCCTTATTGATACGGTATGAGTAAGACAAATGGAAATTATTTAATAAGCAATCATTTATGACGCAAAGGAAATATTAAAGTACAATTTACCTTAATTGAATTGTCCGTATTGTATCGTTAGGTGCACTCGGTTTCTATATCTTTACCTATGCTAGTTCCATTTTCGGATCATTTGTTTTGAAAATCATCGTTTATCTTATGAATTTGGTCAAGTAATTTGATTCGAACCCTCATTCTAATGCTAAAATTTTATCTATAACTCGACTTGAGCACTTGTATTTTGATTTGTCGAACGAAGCCAAGTTTAAATTCAAACCAGAAATGGTGATTTATCCAAAATAATATGTTAATGAAATCTCAATAAATAGATGTTGCATAGTAATTGAAAGCGTTTGAAATAAAGGGTCTGACTTATGCAAGAAATTTGGATTAATATTAGTTGATTTCGAAATTTACCTCAAATGTTTGAATAAATACTTGAAATAATACTAGTTTGAAATATGTTGAATCAGAGTAGCGTAGTAGAAGCGTGATGGAAATGATTTTTCCAACTGGTTGAGTAAAGAAAATTTTCCTAAATAAGCTTCAATATTTAAAGGTAGAAGAAAAGAAAATACTTTGGATTTCAAGCAAATTAGAAAGAAAAATTTTATTTGATTTTGTGAATATGAAACTAAGAGATGAACCAACAATAGAAGATATGAAAATTTACTGGATATCTTGGAAATATTAGAAACAAATTAAAATTTCAACTAAAGAAAATTTAAAGGACTTGCGTAGTTAACGTTTATAGAATGTAGAAAGGCTTATTGGAAAAGTTGCTAAAGAAACCATATTGATTAAAGGAAAATTGTATGGTTATATGAACATTAACTTATGTAAATAGTTAGATGTCTCGGAAAAATTTGAAACATTTGAATAAGATCCTTGATTTCGAAAATTTGAAACATAATTTTGTATGTTTGAAGATGAATTTTTATTCTTAGATTTAACGAATTTTCCAACTATTTTGGATGTAATGAATGACTTATAAATAAAGGAAATTTTGACGACTAGAATCCTGATATTTTGAAATGTTAGAGAAAAATATGTATTTGTAAATTATGGTTGCGAAATGATTTACAACTTTGGGATATGAAATGATTTGGTTTGTTCGAGTAACCATGACTAAAACTGGATCGTGATGTCGATTTCGTGCGATGGGTGATACTCAGTTTCCCTGTCATGAGGATGAACTTCTTGAACTAATAACATATAGATTTCATAACTGTATATTTGAAATTTCGAAATCAAATTTGGTTTTGAAAATCCCGAAATGGCGTATGATTTTCTATATGAAAGGAATATGTAGTATTTCAATGGTTTGAAATGGAAAACGGGATTCAAAGTCAGAGAAATCATCCTAAGGTTTCAAATGCTTAAAATGTTAATAAAAGTTCAAACTTACTTAAATTAACCTTTCCAACAAATTATATCTTTATAATATCGTGATCTTTATTTGTATAAATAAACATTTGATATATGAGTTTTACCAAATTAATCATATGGAGATTTTGTTCCTATGAGCTTTTTTGATAAATTTCATACATATGATATTTTGGACCACGGTATCTTATGATTAATAAAGTTGTTTTATTCCGCTGCAAAATTTTATATCTGTCTTGTAATTATTCCGTGTTTGTTTACCTATAACGCTTCACAAAACTTAATGAATTCCTTAGTGAGTGACATTAACGGACGTGGGGTGTCACACTTGGTATCAGAGCTGAAGGTTACTAGATTAGATAAAAGTTTTTGAAAATTATTTTCAAAATGATTTTTAAAAGAAAATATTTTCAAAAAGAAAAGTTTGTTTTGAAAAACAATCACCAAAAAGCCATATGTAATATCCTTCGGTCCTTTGTCTGAATCTCTACCTTTTTCTTTTTATCATGTCTGGGAACCAAATATTCTCGAGGGCATTCAAGCACCGGATTGGTTCCGTAGGTATCTTAAGGCTACAGCACCAACCCAAGAGCCCAGGAGACGTCCCTCCCCCAACTGCAGTCATTGTTCCTCCACCATCACAAGTAGGTGATCTCTCTAAGACTAAATGTAATGGTTGTAGATATAAGGGTCAGTTGGCCAAAGGTTGCAAAACCCCAGAAAAGAGGAAGTGTCATAGTTGTGGGCGTACGGGCCATTTGGTAAAAGATTTCCGGAAAAGGAAGAACGCTTGCTTCAACTTTGGTGAGGTCGGACACTATACGAGGGAATGCCCGAATAAACATGGACATGACCAAAGTGCAGGATCATCTGAAGGGAAGGTGCATGTTCTCATGGTCATTGTACCAGATAGAGTTAGTAAAGTTTCAATTGAATTTTTAATTTCCCCTTCTCAAATTATCCAAATAGAACTCTTTTCGATTCTGGTGCTACGCACTCGTTTATATCAAGTTCTGTAGTTGAATCTCTGCCCTTAATTACTAGTATGGTAGTGGATCTCGTGGTTGTTTCAAACCGCATTAGTGGTTCAGCTCATTTATCTATGATTTGTCGGGGTTTGAGAATATCTGTGCTAGGCGTCAAGTTTGGGTGCGACGCACATCTTGTTTCATGGGCTATTGTTTGAATCTAGGGATAGGTTGGCTAGCCATGTATGGTGCCATTCTAGATTGTAAGAGGAGGGTCGTTAGACTGATGACTTGCCAAGTGAGGACTCTCGAGATTTCTTGTGACCCCAAGGGGTCTGTTATGTTGAGTTTCCTAGAGTCACTTGACGCATCTATCGATGATCTAAAATCTGTTCCAGTATTCCGTGAGTATCATGATTTCTTTAATGAGGTTTGGGAATTACCCCCAAGGCACGACATCAATATCCGCATATATTTCGTGGACAAGGCAAAGCCAGTTGCATTGATCGTGCACCATATGGATCCAAGAGAAAGAAGGGAGCTCAGTAAACAAATAGGGGAGCTACTTAAGAAAGGGTTTTCTTTTGGGATGGGATGAAGAAAGATGTAGCAGAGTTTGTTTCTCAATGTCTGTTTTTCCAGTAATTCAAAGTTGAGTAAAGGAAGCCCGTTGGTTTACTTCATCCTTTAAAGGTCCCGCAGTGGAAGTGGGGGAGTGTCTCTATGGATTTAATAGATGGTTTTCCTAGATCAACGAAGGGCAACACCAGCATTTGGGTGGTAGTAGATAGACCAACTACGAGTGCCCATTTCATTCCCGATAAGAGCTAGAGGATGGCAGCATAGTTGGCAGCACTTTATGTTCACAAGATAGTTCGTCTTCATTGAGTACCTTCCTGCATCCTGAGTAATCATGACCCCGTCTTCACCAAGAAACTTTGGGAAGTTTGCAAGATGCATTAGGTACACAGTTGTGTTTAAGCACCTCTTATCATCCTCAGACAGATGGATAGGCGGAGAGGGTGAACAAAATTCTTGAAGACCTTTTAAGGCTGTGTATCCTAGACTTCGGAGGGACTTGGGAAGAGCATCTTCATTTAGTAGAGTTTGCATATAACAATAGTTATCAAGCTAGGATTGGCATGGAACCCTTCGAAGCATTATATGGATGACCCTGTAAACCACAGACTCGTTGGTGGGGATCTACAGAAAGACTTTTACTTGGATCGGAGGTTTAGAAGCTACGCAAATGAGAAGTCAAGTTAGTAAAGTTCCAGTGGGGAGACAATCAAGAAGATACAACTTGGGAGACCGAAGACAAGATTTTTGCGCTTCGTACCCTTTTCTTTTCAAGGGAATGTTCTTAACTTCTCTTCCAGGAGCTTTTATTCGCACTTGTTTCTATCAATTGAGTATATCACATCCATAGTATTTTCGTCCTTTAGATAGGAATCCTATGGATGTAAACATGTGTTTGAAACATGTTACGTTTGATAGATGCAATTGGATGCAAGTGTTTGCTAGTGGTTGCTTGTGGATGCATATACACACACATTAGGCACTAGATCCGCTCAATCACTCTCATATCGTATATGGATGTGTGTGCATTTTTTTCCTTTCATGGATGGAAATGGATGTACTAGCATATGGATGTTGCATTTGGGCGAATGAGTGTGCACACATATAGAGCTTACATGTTATAATAGGATTATTTGCATACATACTGGATTCATGGCACTAACATACATTGCATTAAGGAGGTCAACTGAATCAGTAAACCGCCTGATCTTCGCATTAGTATTGGGACATATAAAGACACCTTTTCATATACTCATATAAGCATTAGAAATCTTTAAGGACAATGGATGCCAGTTTTTGGTGGATGAGTAGATGGATGATGGATGGTAGGATAAATTCTTTTCAACTTGGATATTTCGGGGACAAAATCCTTTTAATAGGGGAGAATGTAACACCCCGAATTTTTAACGACACTGAAGAGGATAAATTAAAGAATAACTAATTTGATATTAAGAATTAAGGGAAACGGATTATGTCATTGCATTCATCTCGAAATTCTGGTCAAGATTGATACCTGGTTTGCGTAAATCGGATAACATATGAAGAAGTTATGAACGGTAGAAGTTTGACGATCAAAACAGGGATAACAGGCGTACTTTTCAAGTGCGCCAAGGCAATTTTACATTAGCGCACCTGCCAATTGCGCCCATGTATGTTTTTTGGCTTCCGAACCCTTCTTTTTCGAGTGAGTGGCGACCTATGAACTAATTCCTTTAGGGCTGAGGTGGCATCCGAATTCTGTGACCTAGAAGCTATAAATATACCTCAATTCCCTTGTTTTTCTTCACTAAGAATCATGGCGGCCAACTCTGCCGGAGTCTGAACTGAACTATGGTTTCTCATCTTCTTCTATCAACTAAAGCAAATCAAATTCTATGATTCAAGCATAGACTCAGCACCAACTTCTTTTCTATCATCTTAGCAATCCAATCACAGAGAGTTTCTAGTTGCTTTTAGGTTTTGTCAAATAAAAGTGAATTAAGAAAGACTGTGATTTGGATACCTTGTAAACCTTGAATCTATGCTATTATCATATCTTATGCTATGCCATGATAGATCTATTTCTCTAGATCCAATTCCATTGTGATTATTCTACTATGTTATTATTGTGGATCTTGGTTTGTAACTATAGTGTGATTGATATAAATCTGTTAATTTGGACAGTTATATCATTGGATAGATCTAATCATTTATGTAAATCACAAACATATGTCACCTTGAATTGGTTAGGATTGGATCTAAATCTTTATCTTAATTGCAACTTCTATGACATGCTATGATGCAGATCTAAATCTTTATTTGTATTAGATCAAATTTTATCTATTAGATCTGAATCATGCAGACATTCTATGTATATCTAAATCTTTATTTGTATTAGATCTAATTTTATCTATAGATATGGATTATGTGATCTAATTTATCACCTTGTGTTATCATGTTAGATCTATTTTAACCTTTAGATCTAAATTATGTGATCTAATTTATCACCTTGTGTCATCATGTTAGATCTAAACCAATTGGAAATCTAAATTGCTAATTTAGATCTTACTATACTTATGTTGACATCATAGTTATGTTAGAATCAATTGACTGCCAACCTTTCATCAATTTTATGTCCACCTTGTTATGATGACAGTTTCATGTCCATGCCAGTATGTATATTCACCTTATTATCATGTTAGTTTATGTTTATGCCCAGATGATCATTTTAGTTACATTCCCATTATTTCCCCTATTGTCATTTTTGACTAGGCTATTGTCTAGCCTAGGCATGTTGCCAATTTTGTGAGGGCGCTAGTTAAGGAACGGGGGAGGGGAAGTGGGGAAGGGTTAAAAAGGGCATAATTTGAATATGAATATTTTTGGACATATATTTCAAATTATTGGGTAAAATGGGTATTAACACCTATAAAAGGATAGGCTTATTTAATTGATAAATTAATTGATTAATTAATTAAAAATGGAATGTCTACTAATTACAATTAGGAATTGTAATTGTACTTATGACACGAGGTTAGGTTGTATTAGTGGTGGAAGTCTGCCCGGACCCGACCAGCATATCCAGCAACCACTAATGTTGAACCTAATGTGGGAGGTCTAAGTACGCAAATACGAAGCGGACTAAGACACGAGGTTGACCCCAACTGTGGAATAAGATTGCCCGGACCCGACCAGCATCCACACATTTTAGGCCAAATGTTGGAGCTCTAGCCCGTTATAAAACTTAAATGGACATGGTAATAAATTGGACTACTTAACTTAAACTAATCCATAAGGGATTGTATGAATAAGAACTAAAGTTAGGGTTAGGTAAAATTGATTGCACCAGTGGGAGGGTTAAGTAAACCTTGAGTAGGTAGGTAATATTAGTATATATAGGCCCACAAACTTAACCATTAAATAAACATGCTTGGATTAGTGGGAGGGTTAAGTAAATCTTGGTTAGGTGGGTAGTATTAGCACATATAGGCCTACGAACTTAACTTCGTTAAGGTTATGTAATTAAAGACACCTAGTGGTATACATAACCAAAGGAAATAATAAAGTTATGTAATTAAAGACACCTTTTATGGTGAACATGAATTGTAGAAATGATAGGGTTATGTATTAAAGACACATTTAGGTAAGCATAACCGTTTGTAAGATTGGGGGTTATGTATTAAAGACACCTATAGGTAAGCATAACCGGTAGAAATATTGGAGTTATGTAATTAAAGACACCCTTTAGGGTAAGCATAACTGGTAGAAATAAATAAGGCTATGTAATTGAAGACACTTAGTGGTATACATAGTCAGTGAAAACCTAGTGGGGGATACAAGACAAGGGGAGAGCTTGTATCATATTGTGTCGGACCTATTTCATTCAGTAACTCGGAGTAGGTACCAAGCAAAGTACTCTGTACTAGACGGAGAAGGGGCACGCTTACTGACTGATTGTAAGAGAACCAAACGTGGAGGACGGTGTGGGCGGCGTAAACCGACCGGGCCATGTGCGTGCATGAGCCGGGAAGAAGGGGATAAGACGACCGTGACACCTATAGATATGGTTGTGCACATTATTATGATGAGGGGTTGCCACTTTAGGAAGTGATACCTCCTACTATGAGGCCAACACAAGGTATCTACGAGGGTTAAGGAGCCGATCGATCAGGGTAGTAGTTAGGATACATTAGGGCGTATACCTAAGTCTAACACCTAATAGTTGAAGGGATCGTCTCTTTATGGATATACTATTAACAATGCAGAGTAATCATTAGTAGCATATACACCTTATCCTGTCTACCTTGTCACACCTGCCATTTATGTAGTGATCCCTCTTATCCACTTTATATGCGTATCATGTTACTTTTATTTATTTACTGGCTAAAAGTAACTATACTCGCTAGACTTTATGTCTGACCCTTTTTGTTTCTCCTTCTTTCTTCCGTTCCCCCTAGTTCTTAGAGGGGAAACACTCAGGCTTGACCATGATTCTGCTTACTTTGCTGGAGATGCTGATATATATGGCTCAAGATCCTATCCTTGTTGCTATGGCTATATTTTGTTCTTGGGGAATTTTATTTCTTTTATGTAATCTGATATTTCCGAAGCACAAGACAGTGGTTTTTATGTTGTAATGGGCTTTTATACTTCAGACAAATGATGTTTTGGACCACGGTATCCTATGATTAATAAAGTTGTTTTATTCCGCCGCAAAATTTTATATCTATCTTGTAATTATTCCGTGTCTATTTACCTATAACGCTTCATGGAACTTAATGCATTCCCTTAGTGAGTGACGTAAACGGACGTGGGGTGTCACAGAGACACTAGCGAAATTTTCCTAAAATTTAATGAGATAAAAAAATTTAAGAAAATTTGATAACTAAAATCGATGTATCGATTATATATAGAATTTGGAACCAAATAGGATAATAAATATTTAACATGTTGTAATAGACGTTTTATTAGTAATAGAAAAGCATGGACGGTAACACTATTGTTATAGTAAATGGTTTTTGAAAAGGAAATGGTTAAGATTTAATATGAGATTTAAATATAATTCGTTAAATGCAGTATTTTGGGTTGTTGTAATGTTGTTTTACGCAACATTCATTTTAACCCAAGTAAATGTAATTTGGAAACGTATTCGAACTAAAATGAAAGATAAATTTTAGGTATAGAAAATGAATGAGTTCGTGGAAGAGTTAAGTATTTTCCAATTATTAATAGAAGATATTTTCTGAGTATAGAAATTAAAAGAACATGGAATATGGAAATGTTTTCCAATAATCGTAAGAGACCAAAGCAGTTTTGAAAAATATATCGATAAATATATTTGAGATAAAGTGGGAAATGATTTAATTAATGAAATATTAACCAAAAAGGGCTCAGTGATTGATAAGTGTTAATAAATAGTATTCCTTTTGGAAATATGACCTTTAGAGGAATATTTGTTTCTTCGATAGTTAAATAACCGACTATTGAAGTATTGGCCAATTTATTACCATCGTTGTCAATCCGGATAGACCTGTTGGATTTATTATCCGAAAACCACTCTGTATAGGCATAAACGTTGCAAATCAGATTATATTGAAGATCATCAAAGACGGAGTAAAGTGTAAGGGATTTTTCTATTAATCCTAGATAGAAATTGCCTAAGTTGGATTAATGTAAATAGATCCTTCTATTTGTCCAGTCCTAGGGCAACTTGTATGGACGAATGTCTGACAGAGTATGCCTAACATATCATCTATATTGATCTCTTCAAACAGATTTACGTGGCGAAGGAAATTGTTTCTCTTAGCTTTATGCATGTGATCTTTTTAGGAAATCAATTCATGACTTGGCGGGTTTGACGATGTGGCATTCAAGGTGAATGATGGTATGGTGTTAGAAAGGTAAGACGTAGCCTCATGCCTCACAATCGAGAAATGGTATAAAATTGGGTAGGTCGCATGGTAAGTAGGAAATGGTATAAAGGTACTACCCCAAACCCTAGCCGCAACGCAGTCATGTAATTTGGCTCAGTGATGTTGTGACTTAGAAGTAAGTTCAAGTGGTAATATTCGAAGTGTTGAATGTGTTCGTTGATCAGTGTAGAACAATGAATGAGATGACAACTCAAAGGTCGTGAGTTGGTGGATAATGGTTGCTTGAGAAGATTGCTTGAGCTATGAAAAGTTGTCGGGTTGGATGACTAGAGATGCGAAGGCCAAGAGATTATCTTCGTCGTAAGTTCTAGCAGGCTCAAAGCAGGGGTACAATAGGGGGACCTAAAAGACCGGTTGTAGGTCGAGTACCCTGGGTATCGTTGAAAGGCCTAGTTGCCATAGTTGGACAAACATAAGTATCGTTGAAAGGAGTATAGAGTTTATGCTAGCACTGGGGTTACCATTAGCCCTTGACATATGGAAAGGTTGGCCGTCATACGATTAACGATGGTTTCGATCCAGGATTGGTGGTGATAGCCAGAGTCTGTCATGGTTGATCATTTTCCTTGTCTGTACCGTCTCACGTAGTTTATCCAACGTCGAAGGAGTTGTTTCTTGGGTGCTTGTCTGATATCGGTTTATGCCTCTGGGACATGAGCTTGAGGGAAGTTGAATTCAAATAGGATGGTTTACATGAGATACATATAATCTGGATGCTACAAGTGATAGTGGTGTTTTTCTGGTTTCCATGAATGAATGATTGAAGTGTTTGACGTAAAGGTTATCACTGTCCGATGTGGGGAAGGAAGGGTGGGTTTCTTCTCCGATGTTTAGTACATTGGTTTGTTGATCTACCTATTCTCATATACTTTCTTGATGATGTTTGTTAGTTGTTTTATCGCTCACTAAGACTTTTGTCTGACTCAAGGTTTTATGTTTCCCTCTTATTACCTAGGGCTGTTCATCCGGTTGTGGAAGGGCAAACTAGTTGGCAAGTGACTAGCGATAGCTTAGTGAGGAGGATGTAGCATTTCGAAGGCGAGCAGTAGGCTGGCGTACTATCTTCGTAGTGACCCGAAAATCCGGTCCAATTTGAGCTGACCAAATAACACAAGTCCAACCCAAATTGCACTGAAAATTCAAGAAACTAATAGAAAGAAGATAGAGGGTGAGGACAGATAAGTAGAACTAATAGAATAGAAGAAGAAGAAGAACATCATCATCAGAGTAAACACGAATCTCATAGCGGAACGAATAAAATATAACATAACTTTTGAAATACAAATAGTTATATATACAATAGCACTTATCAGAGTACAACACTTACAACAACAGCGGAAATAATAATAGCTATAGAATCCTGAAGCCTCCTGCTCCAAGCTCTCCAAATGTATCTGTAAAATCCCGACTACTTGACTGCCGTACAAAATTAGGCACCCAAGAGTTTAGGGAAACAAAACAAAATAAACTCCGGGCCAGTCATGGGACTGGTATGAGTAAAACAGTTTAAACTGGTATATGAATAAGTAAACGATATCTCATAAGACCACGCCGCAGAACGGAACGGGTTTTTCCCTTATGAGAATCCAAAATATCTTTATATCAAAAACCTTTTGATATTATAATAATGTCTATGTACAAATAGATATCAACTAGCAGAAACGCTTTCATCTCACGTTCTACATATATAGTATACAATCAAAATCGCAAGCACGTATTGGGTAATGGATTTCCAACTATGACAAGGTATGGAACCACCTTCCGATCAGTGTACTCCAGGAATGATACACTGGAGTTCAACAAGAACATCTTGCAACTCAGCCACACATGACCGACCACTCATTTCGCTTGAGTGTATCGAATGTACATCACAAACGGTTGGGATCAGCAACCGTTTCCCGTATATATATGGGACAGCATTGATAGATTGAAAGAAGCAAATGAATATTCTCTAGATAGGTGATAATACACCCTACTTCGGTGCGACCGACTTAGCCATGCTGCCTGCCCGATTTCTGTCATTTACCGGATGTGAGGCTAGAGGTTACGCTTACTTTCCATTCATTTATAACACGATCACTTTGAAAGACACATTATCAAATCCGTAAATCATTAGTTGGTTTATACACATATCCTGGATGTTATGCTAAGGGATAAATCCGTTGCAACCATATATATTTATACAGACCAACCCATTCGATCATTGGAAATACTTTGTCAGACATTCGTCCATTTACGTTCGTTCTGGGACTGAACGAAACCGAAGGCACTATTCAGTACATCCATCTTAGTCCATTGTTATCTAAGATTAATACAACAACCCTTGCACTTTACTCCATCTTCAATATATTCAGCATATATGATTCGCAACGCTTATGGCAATACAGAGTGGTTCTTTGGATAATAATCCAACCGGTCTCTCCATATTAACAACGTTAAAATGGTCAAAACATTGATAGTCTGTGATTTAACTATCAAAGAAAAACTCGTGTGCAAACAACGATATTATTTCCAGACGGAAATTATATCAACCAATCATCATTTAACATTTATCTCTTTAGTTCATTAATTTACTTATCTCCTGTTTCCCTATATTCTAAATTTCTTATTTTCTAATTTTAGAAAATATACTTCATTAACAATGGAAAACATTTCCATTTCCTTGTTTTCTATATAAGAAAACATTTCTGATTTCTTATTTGGAAAACATTTCCAAAGTTCCTTTATTGGATTTAAACTGATGTTTAAATAAACATCGCTATGCCAACTCAAACCATTTACTGAATTCACTTAACCATCATTCACTATCAAACCTTACCATTTCTTAGTTAAGAAGGAAGTCAATCAAGTTGGGGTATAATTACCTCTTAGACCTTAACTGAACAACGTTATAACTTCGAAATAGTAACAGTTTATCTTTTAAACCTTTGACAACTTCTTTACGTAACTCTCGGATTCAATTTATGAATCCACTTCTTTATTGTAAACATGGATTATAACGATAACGTTATAATCCCTACATTCGCAATATCAAACTTCAATTGTAACCTTTATTCATTAATTCGAATAATTAAACCTAACCCTAATTTATTAGTGTATATTCTTGATTTAAAAACCGGAAAGTAAATATTACTTTCCCGAATTCGATATAATTGAATTCGACGTATAATTCTCTTTCGAGTAAATCTCTATTTGATTAACTCTTCTTCGAATAACTTATATTCGATTATCTCTCTTCGAATAGCTTATATTCAATCTCTTTCTCTTTCGAATAAACTATATTCGATCTCTTTCTTTCGAATACGATATATTCGATAATCTCCTTTCGATTAATTATCGATAACTCCTTTCGATTAGACTATAATCGATAACTCCTTTCCTTTAACTCTATTCGAATAAACCATATTCGACTAACTCTTTTTAACTCTATTCGAATAAGTAATATTCAACTAACTCTTTTAACTCTATTCGAATAACCAATATTCGACTAACTCCTTTGGTTTAACTCGTCTTGACTAACTTAACTTAATCAACTCAACTCGATTATCTTTACTCGATTATCTTAACTCCTATCGAATAACTAATATTCGATTAACTCTATTTAACTCCGTTTAACTCTATTCGAATAACTAATATTCTATTAACTATATTTAACTCCGTTTAACTCTATTCGAATAAACTATATTCGACTAACTCTATTTAACTCCGTTCGAATAACTACTATTCGACTAACTCCATTCGCTTGACTCTAGATCGCAGCGATCACAATGGTTACGCCTGATTCCCCCAGGAAACATCCGACCGCCGTAGGCTATTTACAGCCCTGCGAATTACGCTAGCAGTCGTGCTGAATGACACTTATCCTGAATAACTATGTTTGACTAACTCTAACTCAAATAACTACACTTGATTAACTCTAGTGGTTAACTCTAACTGATTAACTCTAACTGATTAACTCTAACTGGTTAACTCTAACTGGTGAACCCTAACTCTTTAACTCTAACTGGTTAACTCTAACTGGTTAACTCTAATTGATTTACTCTATTCAACTAACTCGACTCGACTAACCCCTTTCGATTAACATATTCGATTAACTAACTTCGAATACCATATTCGATTAACTAACTTCAAATACCATATTCGATTAACTAACTTCGAATACCATATTCGATTTACTAACTTTGAATACCATATTCGATTAACTAACTTCGAATACCATATTCGATTAACTAACTTCGAATACCATATTCGATTAACTAACTTCGAATACCATATTCGATTAAGTAACTTCTAATACCATATTCGATTAACTAACTTCGAATACCATATTCGATTAACTAACTTCGAATACCATATTCGATTTCTCCTTTTTATAACATTTATCCATTTAAAAAGATCCCCTTTAAACAACGTTTATTCATTTATAAAGATTCACTTTTTAGTAACGGTTCTTCACTTTATAAATGTCCTTTTAATAACTTTTTCTTTTTATTAACTCTATTTATTTACTAAATATTCCCTTTTTAATTCTATTTGTAAATGGTTTACAAATATTTCCTTTTTCTATTTTATTCTATTTGCAAATGGTTTGCAAATATTTCCTTTTCAATTCTGTTCTTAAAAATATTCTAACTCCTTAAATTTCCAGGAAAATTCGCCATAACCTCCTTTGTATCGGGAGCTTCGGGAAAATCCCCAAACCCGCCACACAGGCCTTTCCATTCAAAAAGAAAATGGTTTGAAATTATTTCCTTTTTGAATATCTCATATTTATAAATATTCCAAATTTATAAATATTCCTTATTTATAAATATTCCACTTTATAAATATTCTGTTTCCAATATCACTTTGAAAATCTCCTTCATCAACATCCCGTATGTTATGTTATCCAATCATATCAAATCACGATGATCAATATCGTCCAAACACATATAATCAACACAGATTATATGTCACATCATATAACACAATATATGAACAAAACAGTATTATAAATATTGAGGAACCCAGTTGGGTCCCTCCAACCTGTTTCCCTGCATCACAGATGTTACACAATAAAATCAACATCACTTTCAGTTCAGTACGGATTATTCTGATACAGCATCAATATATAAGTATTTAACGGTTTATATATATATATATATATATATATATAATTTCAACTAACTGACTAGCAGTTCAATAAATCAACCAACACACAGAAATCAACACATGATTAACAGTTCTAAAAATACATTATAAAAATATAACTGTTCAGAGTTGGTGAGTTTTACTCACATTTGCGCGTTAGCCGTTAAATAACGGTTTGCGTTATTTGATTCAGTTGGACAATTTATTTCTCCATAAATTGTAACAAGCTCGGATTCACTCCCCGTCTACTCCATGGTGTAGCCACTGTCTGTATGATTCCAACGCGATAAACCGTTCGTAAATCTGATCACGTACGGTCGAGTTATAGCAATTACAAGATTTGTATATATTTGAAGTTAAAAATAAAACTTTACTAAAACACTTGGGCCTCACCAACCTTTCATGGCCCATCCACTACGTACAAGCCCAACCCGACCCCTATACACCCGCTCCTCATAGCCTTCTTTCCCAAAAACAATCGGCCTCCTCTTACACGACCCATTTTCCACTGAACACTTCAACCACCAACACCTCGTTCATCTCACTAGCATTCAACATTCCGGCTTCACCTTCGAACTCCTTCTCCCTTACTCTCGCTCACATCTTCTACCACGTGAAACTCATGCTTCTTAAAACCATCCACTCCTCATCCTTCTTCTACCAAATGCCAGTTCGAACTTCCTCATGTCACTCAGATGAAAAATCGCGCCGTATACAGTGAACCCACCCCAAAAATGGCGACAGTTTTGTTTTTGATTTACTCCCCAAAGTCCATACCAGATGCCATTCGAGTTGTTTAACTCGAATCAAACTCCACATCAATGATTTATGGCTTTAATTCCCTGTGAGACCGAACCCTAGCTATCGCGATCAAAAAAATCCCATACGCCAGAACACATCAAACCCAGAAATTTTGGTGTGATTTTGAAGAATAACTATACAGGAATTCAAACATACAACTCTTTCGATTTATTGATTTTTTTGTGAAATGTTTTGCTTTTCGTTTGCTTTTCCCCTTTTGAATTTCTTTTGCGGTTTCAAAGAAGTGGAGGCGGAAGTAAATTTGACCGAATTGAAGATGGACTTAGGTTTTAGAGGAGGGCAGGGTATTTATAGTGTAAAATTGGGCTTGTTGTTGAAGCCTCAACCATTCATTTTTATTTATTTATTTTTATTTGCCTTCTAAAAATTCCTGTGACCACATACGATACCCAAAAATCACGAAACTGGACATGTAGCAACAGTTCGACATTACGGTCCCAACGAAACTGGTTTCGTCGAATTCCGACTCCGTTTGCTCACACAGCGTATTTTTAACTGTCGAAATACTGACTGTTTCTCACTCTAAAAATCCGTACGACCACATAGTGACTCTAAAAATCACGAAACTGGGAATCTAACAACTATTTGACATTGCGGATCCAACAAAATTAGTTTCATCGATTTCCGACTTCGTATGCAAAACCGGCTATTTTTAAAGCTCTAGATGACCCATTTAAATATATAAATATATTTAATTATAATTAAATTAAATATTTATAAATAAATATTATCGTATATATTCACAGTGGAATACCATACAGCTCTACTGGGATTTATAACTTGATATTTAAAATTCCAAATTATCTCGATATTCAGTTTATACTGAAATTCCTTTTTTAAAATATAAGTAATTCCTTTATAAATTATAAAGGAATTCCACAACGACTTTTCTAAAATTTGATTTGGACGTAAATAAAAATCTACCCGACGAAATCCCGATTTTTCTCTTCCACTAGAAAGATATACTCCACCAGCTCCACACGTTTCTTGTTTCACAGAAATCCGGCTTAAAACGAATCCTGTACATTCATTTGAAGTTCGAATCGCCAAATCACGAACTGCAGCGCCATTTCGAGCTCGATTTTAATTATATTATAATTTTACGTTCAAACTGTCGTTTATATAATATGTTCGTTATTCTAATTCAATTCTAAACCGAATTAAATCTTCGGGATGACCCAGTTCACACTATATTGTGAATTCTACTATTTCCGGCTATTCTGGAAATAAATTATCCTATTATTTATATTAATTAAATATAAATATTATTTAATTCCAGTTATTGATATCGCCAAAACGATATTTTAAATAATTAAATAAATTAATTATTCAACGGTCAGAAATGTGGGTCATTACAATCTTTCCCCCATAAAATAATTTCGTCCTCGAAATTGCTAAGGTAAGGGACGACCCTATCTACTAGGTAAAAATTTATCTGTTTACCTCTTATCTCTAGTTTCAACTAAACCAATTAATATCGACTAAAATATTAATTTATTCCGACTAACTAAAATTTCAAAATCCTGAAAATTTTCTAACACTTTAAATTTTCGGAAAATTTCGCCAGCACCTCCTTTGTACTGGTCAATTGGCCAAACTCCAACTTTCCTCTCTAGGCCTTCTCCACCCAAAAGAAAATCAAACAGCCAAGAAGCTTGCCAATTCGGCTCATCAAAATCTCAAATCCATATATTATATAAACTGGTACCTTTTTGTCGGGCATATCCACTTTATCACTTCCATATGCTATCAACTCAGCATATACCAGTGTTATCTCAATCTAATTCCAATCAGTTCATATCCTCACATCCAAATCGAATTTCATTTGAACCCCAATATCAAATTTCAAATTCTTAACTCACCAATCCAATTCCATAACAGATTATTCTCTAATCCAATTAAATTTTATTTAACTTAGTTCAAGTTATATTTCAATTTATTCATTCATTTATACCATTTCAATCTATTTAACTTAATCAGTTAAATTTTAATTCCAGAACACAAATTCCTGGGTTTCTTCCAAATCAATTTGAAATTATAATACCAATTCAAAACTTGTGAATTTCTGAACACTTGTTTTCTCAAAACAATTCAAAAACAAAACCTTTAGTAGTAATCCGTCACTTAGAACTCGAAAATGAACACTGATGATGTCGCGATTCATCATCAGAATCTATTTTCCAGCTATCGAAGTGAGTTCAATACTATATCACTTTCAGTTTGAAAAACATTTTCAAAATCTCCCAGGAACTTAAAATTTCCTTATTTTAATTCCAAATTTGATTTAAATTCAGATTTACATCATCTTATTTCATATACTTTACTTATACGAATCTGATTAGTTATTTATAACCATTTCACTTTTATAATCTTATTCGATTATAATAACAACCAACATAACCAATATACTATATCAAAACATACTATGTCGGTTCATCGTATTCAAGTGTTTATAGAACTCCTACTGATACAGTGGATCAAACTGATCGACCAGAATTCATAAGCCACTCAACCAATGAGTCTCCATAATATAAAACCATTTTATATTAACTAACAAATACGCACTCGTATATATACACTCAAACTCAGTCTAGGATATTACGAATCCCATCTCTACTGAATTACGCCACAGAGCCAAGGTATTAACTAAACCAATGCTCTGATACCAATTGTAGTGACCCGAAAATCCGGTCCAATTTGAGCTGACCAAATAACACGAGTCCAACCCCAAATTGCACTGAAAATTCAATAAACAAAAGAAAGTAGATAGAGGGTGAGGATAGATAAGGTAGAACTAATAGAATAGAAGAAGAAGAAGAACATCATCATCAGAATAAACACGAATCTCACAGCAGAACGAATAAAATATAACATAACTTTTGAAATACAAACAGTTATATATACAATAGCACTTATCAGAATACAACACTTACAACAACAGCGGAAATAATAATAGCTATAGAATCCTGAAGCCTCCTGCTCCAAGCTCTCCAAATGTATCTGTAAAATCCCAACTACTTGCCTGCCGTACAAAATTAGGCACCCAAGAGTTTAGGGAAACAAAACAAAATAAACTCCGGGTCAGTCATGGGACTGGTATGAGTAAAACAGTTTAAACTGGTATATGAACAAGTAAACGATATCTCATAAGACCACGCCGCAGAACGGAACGGGTTTTTCCCTTATGAGAATCTAAAATATCTTTATATCAAAAACCTTTTGATATTATAATAATGTCTATGTACAAATAGATATCAACTAGCAGAAACGCTTTCATCTCACGTTCTACATATATAGTATACAATCAAAATCGCAAGCACGTATTGGGTAATGGATTTCCAACTATGACAAGGTATGGAACCACCTTCCGATCAGTGTACTCTAGGAACGATACATTGGAGTTCAACAAGAACATCTTGCAACTCAGCCACACATGACCGACCACTCATTTCGCTTGAGTGTATCGAATGTACATCACCAACGGTCGGGATTAGAAACCGTTTCCCGTATATATATGGGACATCATTGATAGATTAAAAGAAGCAAATGAATATTCTCTAGATAGGTGATAATACACCCTACTTCGGTGCGACCGACTTAGCCATGTTGCCTGCCCGATTTCTGTCATTTACCAGATGTGAGGCTAGAGGTTACGCTTACTTTCCATTCATTTATAACACGATCACTTTGAATGCCACATTATCAGATCCATAAATCATTAGTTGGTTTATACACATATCCTGGATGTTATGCAAGGGATAAATCCGTTGCAACCATATATATTTATACAGACCAACCCATTCGATCATTGGAAATACTTTGTCATACATTCGTCCATTTACGTTCGTTCTGGGACTGAACGAAACCGAAGGCACTATTCAGTACATCCATCTTAGTCCATTGTTATCTAAGATTTATACAACAGCCCTTGCACTTTACTCCGTCTTCAATATATTCAGCATATATGATTCGCAACGCTTATGGCAATACAGAGTGGTTCTTTGGATAATAATCCAACCGGTCTCTCCATATTAACAACGTTAAAATGGTCAAAACATTAATAGTCTGTGATTTAACTATCAAAGAAAAACTCGTGTGCAAACAACGATATTATTTCCAGACGGAAATTATATCAACCAATCATCATTTAACATTTATCTCTTTAGTTCATTAATTTACTTATCTCCTGTTTCCCTATATTCTAAATTTCTTATTTTCTAATTTTTGAAAATATACTTCATTAACAATGGAAAACATTTCCGTTTCCTTGTTTTCTATATTAGAAAACATTTCTGATTTCTTATTTGGAAAACATTTCCAAAGTTCCTTTATTGGATTTAAACTGATGTTTAAATAAACATCGCTATGCCAACTCAAACCAATTACTGAATTCACTTAACCATCATTCACAATCAAACCTTACCATTTCATAGTTAAGAAGGAAGTCAATCAAGTTGGGGTATAATTACCTCTCAGACCTTAACTGAACAACGTTATAACTTCGAAATAGTAACAGTTTATCTTTTAAACCTTTGACAACTTCTTTACGTAACTCTCGGATTCAATTTACGAATCCACTTCTTTATTGAAAACATGGATTATAACGATAACGTTATAATCCCTACTTTCGCAATATCAAACTTCAATTATAACCTTTATTCTTTAATTCGAATAATTAAACCTAACCCTAATTTATTAGTGTATATTCTTGATTTAAAAACCGGAAAGTAAATATTACTTTCCCGAATTCGATAAAATTGAATTCGACGTATAATTCTCTTTCGAGTAAATCTCTATTTGATTAACTCTTCTTCGAATAACCTATATTCGATTATCTCTCTTCGAATAGCTTATATTCAATCTCTTTCTCTTTCGAATAAACTATATTCGATCTCTTTCTTTCGGATACGATATATTCGATAATCTCCTTTCGATTAATTAATCGATATCTCCTTTCGATTAGACTATAATTGATAACTCCTTTCCTTTAACTCTATTCGAATAAACCATATTCGACTAACTCTTTTTAACTCTATTCGAATAAGTAATATTCGACTAACTCTTTTAACTCTATTCGAATAACCAATATTCGACTAACTCCTTTGGATTAACTTGTCTTGACTAACTTAACTTAATCAACTCAACTCGATTATCTTAACTCGATTATCTTAACTCCTATCGAATAATTAATATTCGATTAACTCTATTTAACTCCGTTTAACTCTATTCGAATAACTAATATTCTATTAACTCTATTTAACTCCGTTTAACTCTATTCGAATAAACTATATTCGACTAACTCTATTTAACTCCGTTCGAATAACTACTATTCGATTAACTCCATTCGCTTGACTCTAGATCGCAGCGATCACAATGGTTACGCCTGATTCCCTCAGGAAACATCCGACCGCCATAGGCTATTTACAGCCCTGCGAATTACGCTAGCAGTCGTGCTGAATGACACTTATCCTGAATAACTATGTTTGACTAACTCTAACTCAAATAACTATACTTGATTAACACTAGTGGTTAACTCTAGCTGATTAACTCTACTGGTTAACTCTAACTGATTAACTCTAACTGATTAACTCTAACTGGTTAACTCTAAATGGTGAACCCTAACTGTTTAACTCTAACTGGTTAACTCTAACTGGTTAACTCTAATCGATTTACTCTATTCAACTAACTCGACTCGACTAACCCCTTTCGAATAACATATTCGATTAACTAACTTCGAATACCATATTCGATTAACTAACTTCGAATACCATATTCGATTAACTAACTTCGAATACCACATTCGATTAACTAGCTTCGAATACCATATTCGATTAACTTACTTCGAATACCATATTCGATTAACTAACTTCGAATACCATATTCGATTAAGTAACTTCAAATACCATATTCGATTAACTAACTTCAAATACCATATTCGATTAACTAACTTCTAATACCATATTCGATTTCTCCTTTTTATAACGTTTATCCATTTAAAAAGATCCCCTTTAAACAACGTTTATTCATTTATAAAGATTCACTTTTTAGTAATGGTTCTTCAATTTATAAATGTCCTTTTAATAACGTTTTTCTTTTTATTAACTCTATTTATTTAATAAATATTCCCTTTTTAATTCTATTTGTAAATGGTTTACAAATATTTCCTTTTTCTATTTTATTCTATTTGCAAATGGTTAAGAAATATTTCCTTTTCAACTCTATTCTTAAAAATATTCTAACTCCTTAAATTTCCAGGAAAATTCGCCATAACCTCCTTGGTATCGGGAGCATCGGGAAAATCCCCAAACCCGCCACACATGCCTTTCCATTCAAAAAGAAAATGGTTTGAAATTATTTCCTTTTTGAATATCTCATATTTATAAATATTCCAAATTTATAAATATTCCTTATTTATAAATATTCCACTTTATAAATATTCTGTTTCCAATATCACTTTGAAAATCTCCTTCATCAACATCCCGTATGTTGTGTTATCCAATCATATCAAATCACGATGATCAATATCGTCCAAACACATATAATCAACACAGATTATATGTCACATCATATAACACAATATATGAACAAATCAGTATTATAAATATTGAGGAACCCAGTTGGGTCCCTCCAACCTATTTCCCTGCATCACAGATGTTACACAATAAAATCAACATCACTTTCAGTTCAGTATGGATTATTCTGATACAGCATCAATATATAAGTATTTAACGGTTTATATATATATATATATATATATATATGTATATATATATTTATATAATTTCAACTAACTGACTAGCAGTTCAATAAATCAACGAACACACCGAAATCAACAGATGATTAACAGTTCTAAGAATACATTATAAAAATATAACTGTTCAGAGTTGGTGAGTTTTACTCACATTTGCACGTTAGCCGTTAAATAACGGTTTGCGTTATTTGATTCAGTCGGACAATTTATTTCGCCATAAATTGTAACGAGCTCGGATTCACTCCCCGTCAATTCCATGGTGTAGCCACCGTCTGTATGCTTCCAACGCGACAAACCGTTCGTAAATCTGATCACGTACGGTCGAGTTATAGCAATTACAAGATTTGTATATATTTGAAGTTAAAAATAAAACTTTACTAAAACACTTGGGCCTCACCAACCTTTCATGGCCCATCCACTACGTACAAGCCCAACCCGACCCCTATACACCCGCTCCTCAAAGCCTTATTCCCCAAAAACAATCGGCCTCTTGTTACACGACCCATTTTCCACCGAACACTTCAACCACCAACACCTCGTTCATCTCACTAGCATTCAACATTCCGGCTTCACCTTCGAACTCCTTCTCCCTTACTCTCGCTCACATCTTCTACCACGTGAAACTCATGCTTCTTAAAACCGTCCGCTCGTCATCCTTCTTCTACCAAATTCCAGTTCGAACTTCCTCAAGTCACTCAGATGAAAAATCGCGCCGTATACAGTGAACCCACCCCAAAAATGGCGACAGTTTTGTTTTCGATTTACTCCCCAAAGTCCATACCAGATGCCATTCGAGTTGTTTAACTCGAATCGAACTCCACATCGATGATTTATGGCTTTAATTCCCTGTGAGACCGAACCCTAGCTATCGCGATCAAAAAAATCCCATACGCCAGAACACATCGAACCCAGAAATTTTGGTGCGATTTTGAAGAATAACTATACAGGAATTCAAACATACAACTCTTTCGATTTATTGATTTTTTTGTGAAATGTTTTGCTTTTAGTTTGCTTTTCCCCTTTTGAATTTCTTTTGCGGTTTCAAAGAATTGGAGGCGGAAGTAAATTTGACCGAATTGAAGATGGACTTAGGTTTTAGAGGAGGGCAGGGTATTTATAGTGTAAAATTGGGCTTGTTTTTGAAGCCTCAACCATTCATTTTTATTTATTTATTTTTATTTGCCTTCTAAAAATTCCTGTGACCACATACGATACCCAAAAATAACGAAACTGGACATGTAGCAACAGTTCGACATTACGGTCTCAACGAAACTGGTTTCGTCGAATTCCGACTCCGTTTGCTCACACAGCGTATTTTTAACTGTCGAAATACTGACTGTTTCTCACTCTTAAAATCCGTACGGCCACACAGTGACTCTAAAAATCACGAAACTGGGAATCTAATAACTATTTGACATTGCGGATCCAACAAAATTAGTTTCGTCGAATTCCGACTTCGTATGCAAAACCAGCTATTTTTAAAGCTCTGGATGACCCATTTAAATATATAAATATATTTAAATATAATTAAATTAAATATTTATAAATAAATATTATCTTATATATTCACGGTGGAATACCATACAGCTCTACTGGGATTTATAACTTGATATTTAAAATTCCAAATTATCTCGATATTCAGTTTATACTAAAATTCCTTTTTTAAAATATAAATAATTCCTTTATAAATTATAAAGGAATTCCACAGCGACTTTTCTAAAATTTGATTTGGACGTAAATAAAAATCTACCCAATGAAATCCCCATTTTTCTCTTCCACTAGAAAGATATACTCCACCAGCTCCACACGTTTCTTGTTTCATAGAAATCCGGCTTAAATTGAATCCTGTACATTCATTTGAAGTTCGAATCGCCAAATCGC
The DNA here is from genome assembly GCA_030737875.1 of Allium sativum. Taxonomy (NCBI): domain Eukaryota; kingdom Viridiplantae; phylum Streptophyta; class Magnoliopsida; order Asparagales; family Amaryllidaceae; genus Allium; species Allium sativum. The sequence continues at coordinate 749,553,598 of CM060921.1, forward strand.
GAACTGCAGCGCCATTTCGAGCTTGATTTTAATTATATTATAATTATACGTTCAAACTGTCGTTTATATAATATATTCGTTATTCTAATTCAATTCTAAACCGAATTAAATCTTCGGGATGACCCAGTTCACACTATATTGTGAATTCTACTATTTCCGGCTATTCTAGAAATATATTATCCTATTATTTATATTAATTAAATATAAATATTACTTAATTCTAGTTATTGATATCGCCAAAACTATATTTTAAATAATTAAATAAATTAATTATTCAACGGTCAGAAATGCGGGTCATTACAATCTTTCTACTATACAGTATTTGGATTTCCACTATTTCTATTCTCTGAGTGCTGTAGTGAGGCAATTTGTATAAACACTATTGTTGTAATCCAAGTGTATGGATATTACTTGCTAGTTGTTATGAAGGTCTAGTGTTTTTTGTTTCACTAATAATACCTATTGTATATGTTTTATTAAATTTTATCCTTACACTGTGAGTTTTACGATAGGTTCTGATGTTGTTTACCTACTTTGACAATCGTCTATAGCTGCCTAGCACACCTGTCATCGCATTACTCCTCTTGTTTCGTGTGGGGGGTTTTGGGCGGTTATCACATCATGTTTTAATGATTTCTAGCGGGAATGAAGAGATGGTGATATACATCGATGCATGCGATATTGGACTTGGGGTAATGCTAAAGCAAAAGGATAAAGTTGTGGCCTATGTGAGTCGACAGCTGATGTCGCATCAGCGGAATTATCCGACTCACAATTTGCAGTTGGAAGCGATCGTGTTTGCTCTGAATATGTGGGGACATTACGAATTGGGAGTTTGATTCGAGTTGTTTATGGATCACGAGTCGTTGAAGTATCTTTTCTCCCAAAAGGATTTGAATCTTTAGCAACAACGATGGTTAGAGTTTAAGTCATCGTATGATTTTGGTATAACCTATACTCCTGGTAAAGGTAAATGCTTTGAGTGGAAGACACGCATGTTTAGGGGTGATGTTTTCGAAATGGAAGCACCTCGAGTCCATGGCAGGATTTGATTTTAGACCACAATGCGAGTTAGAACCTGAAATATTGGCAAGCTTATCGATAAGACCTACTCTAATCGAAAGGTTTAGAGAGAGCCATAGGCATGATGCAAATCTTGTCGAGATTATCCAAAAGTTAGAACCAGAGGATAAGCAATTCAAGGTTAATCGAGAGGTTTGGCTTCGAAAGAAAGGACGACTGGTTGTTCCTAATATCAACGGATTGAGAGATGAGGTTCTGAGGTAATGTCATCCCACAATGTTGACGATTGATCCTCGTTGTAACAAAATGTATCAAGACATGAAACGAGCATACTACTAGGAAGGGATGAAAAGGGATGTTTGAAAATTCATTTCCAAATGCATGAACTATCAGTTGATGATAGCCGAACAGATGAAGCCAAGTGGATTGCTTCCACTATTGGGTGTTCCTACAAGTAAGTGGGAGCACATATCGACGGAGTTCACCGATGGACTACCTAGAACCAGTGTAGAAAACGAAGGAATTTGGGTCATCATGCATCGCTTGAACAGAAGTGCAAAATTTATTCCTGTCAAATCAACTAGGAAAACATCAAATTTGGCTAAGCTTTGTATTAAATGGATAGTTCAATTCCGTGGCATCCTGAAGTGTATAGTGAGTGATCGAGATTCATTATTCACGAGTGGAATTGGATGAGTTTGTAAGAGATTTTGGGATTCCAGTTGTGTTTAAGTATGACTTATCATCCCCAAACCGATGGTCAAACCGAGAGGGTTAATCGTGTTTTGGAAGATCTTGTGTATTGGATTCAGGGGGATCATGGGAAGACCGCCTATGTTTAAGAGTTTTTGTACAACAACTACCAGTCGAGCATTCGGATGGCTCCGTACGAGGCATTGTATGCTAGACCATGTAGTTCTCCGGCATATTGGTTAGAAACTGTAGATAAATTGGTACTTTGGCCAAAGATGATTAGAGAGACCTTGGATTTTATCGAGACCGTTCGACAACGAATGATGGCAACCGAAGATCGTCAGAAGAGTTATGCCGATAAGCGTCGAAAAGATTTGGAATTCGACGTAGACGATATGATTTTCGTGAAGATTTCGCCGTTAAAGCATGTTGTTCGATTCGAAAGTAAAGGAAAGTTAGTTCCCAGGTATTGTTGGACCATTCCTGATAATGGAGTAGATTTGAAAGCTCGCATATGGATTGGAGTTACACGACAAAATGTCGAGTATGCATAACTTTTTCCATGTGTCATTTCTACAGAAATGTGTGCATGATTCGAATGTAGTGGTATCTCCAGAACATTTCGAAGATTTAGAAGTCGAGTCCGAATATACGAGACCTTGTAAGCCGCTTCCCGTTGTGGGGAATGACACGAAACGGCTTAGGAGGAAGATGGTTAATTTAGTAAAGGTGCAGTGGAGTGAGGATGACGACGATTATACATAGGAAACGGAAGAGAGAATGAAGACGATCCATCCACAACTCTTCGCTTGTATGACGCATTAATGTCATGTCATCTTAAACCATTGTAACTTGTACTATTTGTTAGACTTCTGCATGTTAGGTTAAGGCTATGGATGCATGGCTTGATGGATGCTGGTTTGGAAAGTAAAATTGGCTACTTCTCGATGGTAGACATGCTGGATTGTTTTTGGTTGCTTTGGTTGCTTAGAATTTCGAGGGAAAAATTTCTAAGAAGTGGAGAATGTAACGATCCACATTTTACGTATCATAGGATCGTAAAATATTTCTATTTAACTCCATGAGAGTTGGATCATTCTCACATTTTGATATGTTAGTTATGGGGATGGGACTATTTTTCCCCTGTCAGTTTAGTACAAGGTATAACTTTTGACTGGGATCGAATCAGGTGTAGAGATTGATTTCATTAGAAAGGAAATGGTGTTGCCAATTCCATAGAGTTGTCACACTAAAGATTTGGTTCAGCGGTTTGGGAGGAATCACTGTTTTAGTGCTACACAATTTCTGTACAGGTTTGGCTAGTCATTAATGGGCTGAATTGGTGTGACCCATTAGTGGACTGGTTAGAGGCTATAAATAGGGGGATAGAGGCATGGAGAATAGTTCACATTCTTCATTCTCTCATTTGATTGAGCTCGTGATCCTCCTTTTCTAATCAAATATATACTATTTCCTTTAAAATTCTATATCTACGCAAGAGGATTGAAGATCTACATCAAGCAAAGCTAAATCTACATCAGGTGAAGGGAGATCGCATCAATTGAGTGGTTTGAAGATCATTATTCGCTATCCAGATTGGGAATTTAGTGATTTTAATTTTGTTTGAAGGTTTGGTGAGTGATAAGCATCTCTCACACGGATTCAATCTAGTATATAGGTTGTTTGATCTTGTTTTCATTATTTCAAGTTGATTTCACCTAGATCTACATCGTGTCAGTGTATTTTCATGCGAATCACCATAGGATCTAAACTAGCAAATTAAATCGGTAATTCGTATGTTAATTCATATGTTTGTGCAAGTTTAGATCTACTATATTTTTTATTCATTGATTTACCATGATTTGGTGAGTTTCGTATGATTGTATGATGATTAATTGTTGTGAAAGTGTTGTTTGATGATTGCATGAAGCATTGATGACTGACGTTGATCCATAAAAAATTGCTTAGATACGAAACATTGATGAGGCAAAGCGACCGGTCATTCATATGTGTGTAAAACATGTTGGATCATTAGACTCTTAATCGTCTATTCTCAAAAGACCCTAGGTCGTCCAAAGCTCTAGGTCGTTCGAGCACTAGTTTGTTCATGCTCTAGATCGTGCTGATTTCCAGGGTCGATGTTTAAGACCACATGTCAAGGTTCCTAAGGTCGTGGTTCGTTAAATCGTTTAGAGCAAACCCAAGTCATCCACGTTCACAAGGCAAGTCGGGTCGTGGCGGCTATTATAAAGTCAGACTATTGCACGCATGGTTATTGCTTGGACCCAAGACAACCAGGTCGTTTACAACCTAAGATGCTAGGCAGGTTACTACCTAAGAAGCTGAGACAGTTACGGCCTTAAATTCCAGGTCTTATGAATGACCTAAGGCTATGTACATGCCATTTCTGAACCTCTCTACCTCACAACCACTTCTATAAATACCCCCATACTTCCACCATTAGAAGGACCGAATTTTCTCTTCATGAAGTGCTGCCCAATTCATTTCTAAATTCGTCCAAAGCAATGAAACCTCCATTAATTTTCCTTCAATCTTAGATTCAATATCTCAGCCACCATGGATTTTCTTAAATCATCTAAGTGCTCAAGTTGTCGAAGATCTACTTCAACAACCATCGCAATCGAAGAGATCTCACCACTTCTTTGGTGAATTCGAGTGAATCAAAAGTTAAAAGATAAGAAACAGAGAAGATTGATGTAAAAAGAGAGAAAATGAAAGAATTAGCAAAAATCATGTACCTTGTAACTTTGGTGGTGATAATGATAACTCCTTTCAAAGTGGACGTTGGCCAAGTCTAGGCCGAACCATTATAAACTGTTGTCTTTGCTTACTTTTTATGTTTGAGGCTACCACTTTTCTAGATTTTAATTACGTGCGAAGTGTAGAATTACACCTTGGGTGTTGTTGTCCATTTTTGACATCAACATTTTAGCACCCACCGTGGCGCCACATCCACATTCAGAGGTCAAGTGCTTTGTGGAGGCATTGAAATTCGAAGCCTGTTTCCACGGTAGATTCTCTAAATCTAAGATCCAGGTCTGTTGAAAGATTGTCTACAAAGTTCAAGAGTTTGTCCGAGATATTGCCACCGAAAAAGTCGGCTAGTAAGTCCGTGAGAGCTTCAGATTCAGGAAATGTCATGGTAATCCTACTACTCCACAAACTAATCTCCATGAAGTTAGCTAATCCTTGGCAGCAGGATTCGGCGTGACTAAAAATGAGTTGAATGAAGCTGTTGCTAGTTTGACTCAACAGATGGAGAACTCAACTAAGGATACGATGGCAAGATTAGAGGCTTTCTTTGCTACCTAAGCTAACACGGAAAAAGTCAATGCTAATGTCACTCATGTAGATGATGTTAATTCTTCCTCCTCAAGTCCAAATCATGATCGATTTGTTCAAGAAATTGACGATTCTGACAATGCTGAACATGAAGAATCTAAGCCACCTTCTAAGATCCATTCTGGTAGAGTTACTTCTTGAAAAGTGAAAAGTTCCACCAAAAGGGCACCTCTCGATGAGGGTTGCATAGTGCCCCGGATCCCTGGCCATGACTGCTTGCTCAGGAGAACATCTGGCGAAGGAGACGGCGTCCTACCCGCGGATTGGCATGGCAAGGAGCAATGAATTATGGAAACGGTCTGGTAGATTATGAAAGAATGTATGAAACGGAAAGACAATGAGAAGGAGTGAGAGTTTTCTCTCCGATGAAGAATCCACTCACTGAAAGGATCAAAATGATCAAGTTCCCAAGGAAGTTTAATCTGCCAACGATTCAAGCCTATAATGGGACTGGCGATCCTATTTTTTCTTGAATAAGTACGACCAGTACATAGATGGTGCATGAGCTACAAGAGAAATCAAATGCTTATACATCCAAGTATATATGGATGGAGTAGCTTCGCTTTGGTTTACCAAGCTACCACCAATATCCGTGGATAACTTTTCTTTCTTAGCTAACAAATTCAGCGAGCAGTTTAGGCTGCAAAGCATGAAGATTAAAGATGTGATGTCACTGAATGACATGTAAAAAAACCGATTGAGTCAGTCAAAGCATTCCTTACATGGTTTAATATTGCCGCAGCGGAAGTAGGGGATCCAGAACCTCGAGTGGTATTAATGGCAATGAAGCGAGATATAGATAAAAATATCGGAGTTCGAAAGGTGATTAAAATGAAGAAGCCCGACACATTGGATAGATTCTATGCAAAATAAGAAGAATACATCAGTGTGGATGTTGATCCTTCTTCTACTATGGATGTTACTAAGGGTAGTTCGATACCAAAAAAGAAAGATAATGGTGTTCAAAGTGGTCAGAACAACAGTGGTGGTCAAAAACGAGGAAACGATGTAAAGGATAATCGAAATGGAAAGAAGTTACGCTTCTTTAAAGCTGCTGAATTGACCCCACTAATAGATACTATGGAGAACATCTTTACCGCTATCAAGGATACCGAAGATTATCCAAAACCAAAACTGCAGAAGGTGGGTGACAGCCAGGCAAACTGTGCAAGGTTTTGTCGATTCCATAATCAACCAAGCCATAACATGAATGAGTGCAAGCATTTCAAAAACTTGATTGAGGAATTGATACGGAAGAACGGGATGCAAAAATATGTGAAAAATCCACAATCTACCAATCCTCCCCAAACTACCTAGGGACAGAATGCATCTGGATATGCAGACCAGGCCTCGACACAAGTTAGTCAGAGGCCCGTGATTAACACTATTTCTAGAGGTCCTCATCCACTGGGGGGAAGTTGGGGAGATATTGAGAGATACGCCAATGCATTCAAGAATGTGTCAATGGAAGAAAAATGTTTGATGTTGAAAAAATCTATGTCTGTAAAGCAATAGAAAACTTCCTTTGAGGATGTCATGTTCAATGGAAAATATGAGGAAGGAGTGATCAATCCAACTTAAGACCCTATGGTAGCAACGGTTGGGATAGGCCCGGCCGCTGTGAAAAAGCTGCTACTCGATTGTGGAGCCTCAGTAAATGTGTTGTTCAAAAATACTTTTGATAAAATGAAGCTTTCTATGTCAGATGTGCTAGCCTCCCAGGGTTCACAGGGAAACCGAAGCAACCCATTAGGGTTATTAATATGCTTTTGGAACTTGGAGACGGAGAAAAGAAAGCTAGTCTGATGCAATCCTTTATGCTTGTAGATGAGTTCTCGGCGTAAAATTCTTTTTTTGGAATACCAGCCCTAGCAACTTTCAGGATTGTGCTGGGCCCCTGGTGCTTAATGATGAAGTTTCCAACAGATAGGTGTGTCAGTGTGGTTAAAGCAGACTAGGAAATTGCCAGAGAATGCTACATTAACGAGCTGAGGGAAGCGAGTAAAAAGGACAAAGGTAAGGATGTGGAGGGTCCCCCTCCACATTCGTGAAAATGAATTATAGCAATTATGGCACGACTCCTGTACTAGTGAGCATAGTGTGGCTCAAAAGGAGATGGATTCACAAAAGGGCAATACGGGGGAAGGGAGAGCGGCACCAGCTGAGGTCACAGTTTCAGTTCCAGTTTATGATAAAGATCCAGATAGAGTGTTAAAGATAGGCTCTCAACTAGGCCCAAAACTACAGAAAGAGTTAACTGTTTTTCTGAAGGCTAATATGGATGTACGGTTGGAGCCATTCAGATATACGTGGTATCTCTCCTGATATGGCAGTCCACAAGCTGAATGTTGATCCAAGCATCTAACCAGTGAAGCAGAAAAGATAGATTCAAGTACCCGAAGGATCCAGAGCTCTCAAAGAGGAAGTTGATAGGCTAACGGAGAATGACTTCATACAGGTATCCACATATCCAAAATTGGTCTCTAATATACTGCTTGTAATAAATCCAACGGCAAGTGGAGAGTGTGTATATATTATTCGGATCTCAACAAGTCATGCCCCAAGGATATTGTTCCGCTACTCAGAATCGATCGGCTCATTGATGCAACGGCAGGGTATGAATTACTATCATTCATGGACGCTTATTCGGGGAATAATCAAATAATGATTCACAAGCCAAACCAAGAGAATACAAGCTTTGTGACAGATATGGGCATATACTATTAAAAGGTTATGCCGTTTGGATTGAAGAATGTAGGAGCGACTTACCAGCGCCTTGTGAATGCGATGTTTAAATCATAAATTGGCAAAACAATGGAAGTGTATGTCGATGATACGCTAGTGAAGTTGAGAAGGGCCGCTGATCACTTAGAAAATTTGGCTGAAATGTTTCATATTCTCAGGAAATATGGGATGAAATTGAATCCTCTTAAATTCTCATTTGGTTCGCATCAAGAAAATTCCTCGGATTTATGGTCAATGCCAGGACATCGTGGCCAATCCCGCTCAAATCTCAGCTTTGCAAGAGATGCGTGCTCCCAGAACGAAGAAGGAACTTCAAAGCTTAAATGGGAAAGTAGCTGCGTTGAGTCGATTCATTTCTAAGGCAATAGATCGGTGCTTTCCGCTTTTCGATGCATTGAGGAAAGGGAAGAAAGGCTTCCAATGGACTCTCGAATGCCAAGTGGCTTTCGAGGAGCTAATCAAGCACATGTAATCTCCTCTGATGTTGTCAAAATCCAAGGATAGAGAAGAGTTATTTCTATAATTGGTAGTTTCATCTCATGCTTTAAGTGCAGCATTGGTTCGAGAAGATGCAAGGTTTAACGGTCGGTATATTATATTAGTAAATGGCTTGTCGGGGCAGAGCTTAATTATCCCAAGTTGGAGAAGCTTGCATATTGTTTGCTCGTCACCTTGAAGAAGCTTATGCTATATTTCCAATCCCACTCTATCAAATTTCTTACAGATCAACCTCTAAAGCAAACTCTGTTTCATCCAGAAACTTCAAGAATACTGTTGAAGTGGAATATTGAGCTCAGTCAATACAATGTTACTTATCATTCTCGAAGGGCTATTAGCAGACAAGCTTTAGCCAATTTTATTGTTGAATTTAAAAATAGAGGGGAGGAGAATGAGGAACCAATTGAGGCATTTGTTAGATGGAAATTGTTCGTTGACGGACCTATAAATGATTATTGCTCAAGGGAAGGAGTAGTTCTAGAAATTTCTGGAGGACGCTCCGTGTGGTTTGCTTTGAGGTTAGAGTTCCCGTCAAACAACAGAGCCGACTATGAAGTGCTAATTCCCGGGCTAAAGATAGCAAAGGAATTGAGTATGAAAACATTGCAGATCTTTAGTGACTCACAGCTTGTGGTATATCATGTCTGAAGAGAGTTCCAGTCCAAGGGAGGAAATCTTCCAGCTTATTTATCTAAAACCTAGGGACTTCTTAATGACCTTGACTGCTACACTATATCCCATATCCCTAGGAAGGAGAATATGAAAGCAGATTCGCTTGCTAAGTATGCAAGTTTGGGAGATGCACAGTTATTGGGATTAGTGCCCGTCAAAGTCCTCTCAAATCTTAGTATTGAAGACGTGGATGTTGATTGGACTATGGAGACGGCTGAAGAACCAGACTCGTGGATGACCCTGATCAAGTAGTATCTTATCAGTGGAAAGATCCTAGAAGAATTGATAAAGTGAAGGAAGGTTTTGTGAAAGGATCCATTGTATCTTATCCAGGATGGTAGACTATATAGGCGAGGCTTCTCTATGCCTCTGCTTTGGTGTGTGATCAAAGAGGAATCTAAGGAGATCTTGGCAGAATTACATGAAGGCGAATGCGGAGGTCACACAGGCAAACAAACATTGGCTAAGAAAGCTCTGCGATATGGTAATTTATAGCCTGAACCTGGATTCTACAACCTATACTAAGAAATGTGATAGAACCCAGAGATTTGCAAAGATTCAAAGAGCACCATCCATGGAATTGACTCAAATGGTCAACCCATAGCCATTTGCTGTCTGGGGCATCGATTTGATTGGAGTTTTACCAATAGCAAAATCCAGCTTCAGAATGCCATTGTAGTCGTCGATTACTTCACCAAGTGGGCTGAAGCAGGGCCGCTGGCTACCATCACCTCAAAGAAAGTAATCAACTTTGTGCTGAAGAACATCATTTGCAGGTCTGGTATGCCATAAAAGATAATCATAGACAATGGTACACGGTTTGAAAGCAATGAATTTAAAAGCTCCCGCACTAAGCACAAGTTTCAGAAGACTGGGAACACGGTTTGCCTTTCCCTCAGTAGGCTTTAATGATTCACCTTTTCTTCCAAAGGTTTTGTTGATTTGCCTTTTCTTCTGAAAGCTTTGTTGAATATGTTCTATCAAGGGTATGTTCCACACCTGTATTGAAGCATTTAAGTATGTAAATATATCACGTTTGACAAATTTCATGGAATTCTAAAATAGTGGAGATAAGATTTATAAGAACGTTTTCTTAGTCTGAGCTATGATGGATGCATAATCATTTCATTGCTACATACTTATCAGAGTAGCTTCCATCGAAGCTTGTCATTGATTGGTAACATTGCTATGCATTCATTCATGCATTGTGTTCCTTATGTGCTCCCTTTTGAGCTTTCATTCCCTTATGCGGGACGAGTCATAGGCAGTGGTTAGGCACGTTACAGGTGCTCCCCCGAGCTCTAGTTGTATGCATAATTCTAAATAGTGTTTGGTTTTTACTTGTAATAGCACTCAAACTTACATTAATATTTGTCTGATCATAAGTAAAAAGACAAAGTTAAACGACTAATAAAAGTAATCATTTGAGATAGGAGACTTATTGATAAATTCTCATTCCCATGTTGCGTTGCCTCTGACCGGCTTTCCTACTAGCCTTACTCCAAATTCCATAGTTAGGCTTTCTTTTCTTTTTGGCTTAGTGTATCTTTATCAAATCATGGAATTGACTGGTTTTGTGTCCCTTTTTCTTGTGATAAGAATAGTAATCTTTCCCTTTGCCTGATTTTGAAGAGCCTTCTATAAGGGGATGGTGCCACGCCCTTCTGTCTCCTATTTTTGCTTCAAGCTTTTCCTTACATTAAGTAGTTTTTCCATGCGAATGAATTTATCGGCTCTGGAATAAATCATTCAAGCTTTCACATTTATTTCAGATAAGTTCTTTCCAAAAGGAGGATATCACTAGCAACCCTAATTGCACATCTCTTAGCTTCCTTCTATCTGTTGCTCCTTTCACTTTAAGCGACTTATTGTGAAACGTCTTTAGATAGCAGTTAAGCGACTCCTCTGGTCTTTGTTTGATTTTTACTAAATCATAAATGCTAATTGCCGAGTCTTTTTGCATATGGAATTGCGTGTTAAATGCGGTGGACACTTGCTTCCAAGTTGTCATGACCGAGCCATGATAATGCTTGCGCCATTTAAGAGCTCTTCCACGAAGATTTGTCACGGGGACCTTGCATCGAAGGGCTTCAGAAGTATGATACGTACCTATGTAATTCTCGAAAATGTTAAGGTGTTCTTCCGGGTCTGTAGTCCCATCATATGTGAGTTTGTTATCTTTTATTTCAGATGGAACCTTTACCATCATTATTTCTCTAGAGAAGGGATCCCCTGCAGCTTCCTGTCTAATATCCATGTCAGGGTTTCGTTTTCTTATGAATTGACCGCCTCTTTTAATGTTTGGTTGTTTCTCCTCGAAATTGGACTGCTCCGTAGACTTGATGAAAATACAATTTGGCTATAAAGCTCTCGAGGTGCTATCATTTTTAATTCCTCACCATAAGGTTTCCCTTCAAGGGACCTTCGGAATAAGTCTTCATCAATGAATTCTCTAATTGCATCAATCTTCATAGCCAAGTGTAGTATTTCCAATTCATTACTTGCTCTTTTCGCTAAGGTTAAAGGTCCTCTAGTTTCTAGTTTAGCTAAGGTGATGTTGTTTTTTGGAATGGATGATGTGTTGAATCCTTCTCTACCATTCCTTCCTGGTTGAATCATCTTTTAATTGATGTTTAGATTATCTTGTTATGACAGAATGAGGAATAAGATCAGAAGGTTTAAGACAAGTACGAAGGGTTCTCAATATGGATTGAGGTTCAAGGTTAAACTATTCTTCAAATAGCTCTTGGATCAATGACATTTGAAGTATCCATTCAGTATTTAGAAGCTCCTTGTCGGGACTCTTTATCTATAAGCTTGCTTCTTAAATGCTTAGTCAAATCCGAGATAGAACAGCTAGGGATGTGGTAGGTTATCAAAGGATCATAGGTTCGGTCCCTCCTTCTAGTGCCAAAATTCTAAAAATATTTTTCGCCAACACCAGAAGTAGGTCTACGGATGTGGACCTAGGGGATGTAAGGGGTTATTTAGTTCCCACAAGCTTGAGTTAGTTCATTATTTCCTAGATATCAAGGTGTTAAGCCCGAAGATTAGTTACTCTTCCCTTCAGGGTTTAGTATCACACTTACGAAACTCAAAGGCCAACAGTTGCCTTGGGACAAGGGTTCCATAAGTGCAACACAAGTGAGGAAGCTAAATGGTTTACGGAAGGGTGTTTCAGTAATATAGTCCTTTTGAGCTTGATTGGACTCACCACTCCTTTGGTATCAAAACCCTTAGTCGGAAGGTTAGTCACTCTTCCTTCAAGAGGTGAGTATCACACTTACAAAACTCAAGAGCCAACAATTACCTTTGGATGAGGCTATAACAATCACCACTAATCAAAACTAAAATATACATTAAGGGTATTTAGTTAATCGTTGGAAGGATTGGGTTGAAGAGAGTATATATGCTTAAGCACAACAACACACATAATATGGAAAATAGTGGAGAATACAACGATTTATAGTCGTTCGGATTGGATTGAACCTATGTCAACATTAAGGGCTTTGATGAATTAATTCATGGAAGGAGGTTACATAAAAAATCCCCAATTTGATTTACAAATTGAGGTTTGCTCTCTTAGAAATGAGTACCACGTTATAGAATGAGGAAAAGTACCACAAAATGTGACCCTTAGGGTTTTACTTATAGAGGATTTGACCCCCTTCTGTTGCTTCTTATTTCCACCTTTGTTTGCCACTTTTTTAGTGTTACCTTTTTGCTTTCATTTTTGGCTTTTGTTTCCGGCTTTCATTTCTGGTTTTCATTTCGTGCTTTCTCAACCATTTTGGTGTCATTTTTGGCTTTCTCTAGACTTTTCCACCATTCTGGTGTCGTTTTTGCTTTCTCCAGCTTTCTCCACCATTACTTTGTCGTTTTTGGCTTTCTTCACCATTCTGTTGTCTTTTTGCTTTCGTCACCACTCTGGTGTCATTTCTGCTTTCATCACCACTCTGGTGTCGTTTCTGCTTTCGTCACCACTCTCGTGCTGTTTCTACTTACATCACTACTCTGGTGTCGTTTCTGCTTTCGCCACCACTCTGGTGTTGTTTTCTACTTTCGTCACCACTCTAGTAACCTTATTTCAGCCGTTAATCCCAAATGATATGTCCGTTTGTTTAACATGACCACCCTATGAAATTGGAAACCGTCATATGAGTCCATTAGATGTTGTTTTAGGTCTAAACCACTTATCAGTTAAGAGTTATAGCAGAAACAAGATTTTGTGTTGCTTTTTGTGCTGATTCTTGGCGTTACCCAACTGTTTTCCTCGCTGAGTGTTTGGTATCATCTTCCATGGTACTTATAGACAATATTTTGGCTTTGGACTTGCTACCTTCATATTTCTACCTCTGAAACTTAGGTATCGTGGTTTCGGTATCAGGTTTGATGTTGGATTACTTTGTTGCTTTAATATCCATCTGATGTCTTTGTTATATTGGTATCAACTTTATATACTTTCTTTCCTTGTTTTGGCATTGTCACCAGGCTAGTAGTCTACTGTATGTTGGTGTCGATACCGTACTTTGCTATTTTCTTCCCTGCTGCCTTTGCGTCATTGCTACTTCTTTTAATCTTCTGTTATCGGTGCTGAACCAATACTTTTATGCTATATTCACTACCTTAATTCACTCAAGTCTTTTCTATAATGTTGTTCTGGTCTTGGCATTGTTTTATAACGAAACTAGGTGCTGATGCTTGGTTGCAACCTGAATCTCTTTGTTATCGGTATTAGCTTTCGCCCCATGGCTTTTGGTAGCACCCTAGCCTCTCCTAAGGTTCTTTTCTATAAGGTTTTGGTTCCGTTGCTTGAAACCACTCGCTCTTTCGTCTTTGGAGCTTCCACTTCTTTATATTTTTCCAGTGCGAATTTTGGTGTTAACAAAACCCGTAACTCGTAAAACCTATTTATAAATCCTATAACTAGGAGTCCTTTGATTTACAGGAAAAACTAGAAAAACTATACAATGTTTTATAAAAAATAAAAAGGCTAAAAAAACAACAAAATCAAAACCCATTTGTAAAATAAGAATGGTCGGCCCCTTTTGTTTCTTAACACATCGGCTTCCTCCTTTGTTTATTTTAATGGTGACCGATCCAAAAGAAATTAGGGTTTCTCACCTTCCCCTAAGTCGTGATACTTGAAAATTTAATGTAATGGCTTCCTTGATTGCTTCGATGCTAGTTGGTCTCTGATCGACGATTTGGCTTTGCTGTTCGATCGAAAATCTTTGAATTACTTGTGAGTTCTCTGGGTTTTATTACTTCTGTTTTATGCTTTGATTTTCGATGAATGCCAATGATGAATAGCATGTGTATATATAGGATTTACAAATCCATTTTATTCTCTGATTTCCACATATTGATTTTGGCCTGATTCGTGATTATTGCTTTAATTAATTCGGCTATGATTGACTGGTAGTAAAGAAAAGAAATTTGAACACCTGAATTTGTTCTTACCAAAAAAACTTGCATAATTAGCTAAGTTGATTTGATGTCGTGAATTGATGGTTGAATTCTAGAAACAATTTGAATTGATTTCTTTCCTTCAATCCCATGTTGATATTCTAGAAATAAAACAATCTATTTCTTGCCCAAAATTAATTGCTTGATATTTCTGGAAACATGTTGCATTCATGAGATATAATCCTACCAAATTTTGCTCATTCAAAAATTGATTCCTTTTATTTTCCAAAAAAGAAATAAAAAAAATTCCTGTTTATTCTTCCATGCTGAATTACGGCTTTGGAATCCTTAATTATACGGTGCTCTGAACTTAGAGCGTAGCATCACTTTTCCTGTCTTGTGTAATATGCCATTTTTTTGACTTTTCCACGTGATCTGGACATTCGAATATTTTCTTTTTGTATATGTGTTTCAGTACTCCGTTGCATGCACAAAAGTACACATGGTGTTCAATACCATGTGTTTATTTGTTGACCCTGACTTTTGTAGTATCCATGCTACTGTGTATATGTTGAAGCCTGTCATTCTTGAATTCTTGTGTCACTTCCTCTTGGTTTCGTATTCATCAATCATAGTTTAAATTTGGCCTTCATGTATGTACATACATATGTTGTAGTACATGTGCTTTGTCCATCAATGTTGATGCGGTTACACTTAACCCTTGCTTGTTCTTGTACACTGGCCTTGAAAACTTACTGTAGTATGCTTATGTACAACAATGGTTATATGCATATATATTTGCACCATATTGTGCTTTTACCTACATGCTTATCTTTGTGTGAATGCTGCTCTTGTATCTTGGGTTGTCTCATGCTATATAAAATGCTCTTGTATTTAGTTTGAGACTTTGAGCATTTGTTACATCCATCTGCCACTTTACTTGGTAGATCTGTTTGGTTGTTTTAGCATTTATGTTGGTCTTGTGACTAGATCGACCATGCTTGTATGCTGAACTTCTTGTTTTCCCATACTTATGTACATTTTCAGGCTTGTTGTAGCCTCTGGCTTGTGCTGTTTGTTTGTTATCATGTGAGTTTTCTCTTGTATATGTACTTGCCCTTGCATCACTCTTTCTGCATTGTGTACTGGTGCTTCCTATTCACTTTGCATGTTATTTGAAGTCTTGATACCTTGACCTGTGGATGAGTGTTTTTGTCCATTTCGTTTTGCATTGCCATTTGCATGCATGTATACACACACTAACAAGTGTGTGTGTGTGTGTGTATGTATGTGTGTGTGTGTGTTTGCATATATCTCATGCTCCATTGATTCGTGTTGATTGAGCCTTGTTATATTTTGTGATTCCATTTGATGCTTAGCTTGTTTGCATGCATATCCCTCCATTCTCTTGCACTTGTGTTACTTGGTCTAGCTTAGGCTTTTTGTACATTGTAGTGAGCTGTCTTGATATCGATGTCTGCACTGTTCATATATTAGAGCTGAACACTTCATGTATACATATACATCACGTGTGTGTGTATGTATGTTGTTACATCTTCCACTTGTCATTTTTTTTCTACCTGTTTGGCTAGGACTGTGTACTCATTGATATTTTATCATATTTCCCCTGCACAAAATATATGTGTATACATATATCGTGAATGTGCAGATTATATATGTGAGCAAGATAGATGTTTTTACCCTGTGGTACTTACAGCGAATCATTGTGAATATCACAAGCAGTCGGACATAAATACGTTTATATGCGTATCAGACCAAATCAGGAAATATGATTAGAAACATCCCAAAATTCTAAGGTAAATAAAATTTAAAAATAAATTATATCTGCTAGAATTTAAGAATATTTTGTTCCAGTTTACCCTATGTGTTTTTGTAATAGGTATCCAAGTGACTGGACCAACTGAGATGCAGACAGAAGACATAATTGAGTGGTAGTGAGTGAATGAGTATGTATAAGTGAACTGAGTGAACGTGAATGTGTATATTAGTTTATACAACTGAGTGAAGGGTAACTGAGTGACTGGGCATTGTAGTGAGGAATTAACGTAACAAACGATATCGAATGAATTGTATTTTAGAAATGTACAATAGTGGAGTTACAAAATTTGTACTATTGAAATGTTGAAAATACATATTATATTTAAATAAAATACTATTTGAATATTTAAATTCTTATGCAGTAGTATTCTATTCAATTATAAATATTTGTTTCTGTATCTTGTAGAATAGTACAATTGCAAACACATCTATAATAATATATATGTTTGTTATCATCAAATAAATATCATATAATTGGTATATACAATACATTCTTGGGGTTCCACATTTACATTTGAACGTTGTTTTTATTGTGTATATGTCATTATCTATATATATATCTCTATTCCTATCTCGGTTTATTGTGATAAGTACAACTACAAAAATTCGTTTATTGTTTATTTTCTTATAAAGAATACTTAGGACAGATTGAGGTATTATATATTACTACCAAAATTAACTCAGAAACAAACTGACGGTGAAGGAGCATCGGGTGACTGCAAGCACATAACAATTCTTAAGAAAACCAGAGTCAAACACTAAAAGGAACTCAAAAGCTACATAGTGCCAACACGATTAATCTGGCAAGGCCTATCTGATAGGGTCTGTCAGGCAAAGGACCCAGCAGGGTTAATGCGATAGGGGGATCCTATAGCGAAAGGTCATCTAGGCCGGAAGCTGAGGAAGAGGAAGGCAAAGGCTCCACTAATTGAAACCCGGAAGGACAGAAAGACTATCAGCGTAAGCCTACATAAATACTGATACATTAGGAGGCAAAGACATCAAGGGTATTGAGCCAGAAGCACATAGAGATTATCAGGAACATGCTTCCAAAACACCTACTACATAAACACCGAAAGGTTATATTGGTAGACAATAGACAAATCGCCTGGTGCAACCTTCTGGAAGAACATGTTATACCCGAAAACTCCCCGGGGAGGTGAAACTGGAACCCCAGAAAGGATACAAGCTATCTGTACTAGTCTACTTGGCACAGACGCCAACAGGGGTATTGGGTCGGTAGTTACCTACATACATCATGAGGGCAAGCTCCTCTAAGTCTTCACGGGAAACCAAAAGCCTGCATCTGGAAGCTCATAACTGAAAGCATACAACCGAAAGCTCATATCAAACTCAAAAGAAGTTCCAACTGACTAGAAGTGTAACAACTTAGATTTTCAGTCATTTTAATTTGGACATATAATTTGTTTTAAATATTTTAATTGGAATATTTATGGATTTTAAATATTTAGTTCGTTTATTAAAAAAAAGTTTAAACATTATAATTTACATATAATTTAGAACGAGCTCGTAATGGCGAGGTAGTTCGTAATATTGAGTTTTGAACTGCAGTTGAACATACAGGATCCGATATAAGTCGGATTTCTGTGAAACGAGAAACGTTTGGATCTGTTTGGTTATAATTTTCTAATAAAGAAAAAAACCAAGATTTCAGTTTATAGAGTGTTAGTTATGTCCAATTAAAAATTTAAAATAGTCGCTATGGAAATCATTAATAAACTATAATGTTTATTTAATAAATTTAGTAAAGTTTTCTATATAAATTAGATATCAGTTGACTCGAACTTTAAATGCTAAGTTATAATTCGGTATTGATTAAATCTGAAGTGAGATACTATTCCATTTGGGTATATCTGATAATAATTTATTTATTTTTTAATTTAATAGTTTAGAGAGTTATTTAATAATTTATCGATATTATTTTATAAGTTATTTACATATATACAGACCCTACTTGTACGTATATATGCAAGTACATAGCACCTGGGACTTCGTGTATAATAGTAGACAGTATGACATATGCAGTGGTGTGTAATCATCCTATGGTGAGTATTATACTCCCAAGTGTATGAGTGACCAATCAAACAGACAAAACATATACCATTAACAAAGCTGTATACAACAACGAAATATAGTGTATGCAACAGGGAAGTAGAAGTATGCGCATAATAATGGATAATGTCATTAATCAAACTTATAGGATTTTTTTCTAGGAAATAAATAGTATATGCAACAGGAAATAAAAACCATCTAAAGCGGTTAATAGTAAAGAGAACACTGAGGCCAGGAATTTTCCAATCAAACTTGTTCAATAACAAAGCTAAATATCAAATCATATGCAGTAGAAAAAGGAAAATACAATAAAGAAGAGACAGCTTCTTCACGTACAAAATCTTTTGCTAAGATACATTTACAAACTTTAGCACCAGCGTGAACTCATCCCACAAAAACTATTTAATAACAAAGCAAAGTACCAAATCAAATAAAGAAGAATAGGAAGAAATATATATAATAAGACAGCTTCTTCACTTCCATGTGCTCCAATACAAGATTTTTGCCAAATCGAATAACAAACTTTAATACTAACGCAGAGTAATCCCAAACAATCAATAAGATATACATGTACTTCTACAAATACCTGCACCAATGTTGAGCGACAGTGTTGCACAACAATGGGACTACTTATACAAAAACAGTATGCCAACCTATCTTTCTCTGTAGCACGCAGACCTATTGGAGAAGACAACACATGCAGGAGGCTCTCAATCCAGTAACAAGTACGTTTTCCCCCCTCAATCTTCTCACATGAACAGACTGATGCGTAGGCAGCATAGCTACTACATGAAGGCAAAGCACATAACTGCGATACTCATTGAACAGACATCGCCCTTATCTTCAAATCTCGTTCACCTACATATACCTTGCAACTTCCTAAGCCAAAACAAGTGACGTTCTACTTTTCCACTTCACAATTACTTCAATTCGTGACCAAATGTACCCAAACAATCTCACACAACAGTCACGCATAAAGGAATTAACTGCAGTAACCCATTCGAATTCTTCTACCCCATAAATTCTCGGTCTATACACTGATTCACCAAATATTTAACAATGAATATGTAAAGAACAGAGAGATCTACGTGCTGACCTGATTTGATGGAAATCGAAGTGACATAGGGGAGGAGATCGGACCTGAAAGGCATGACCTTTGTGGGCGAAACACGGGTTAGCGGAAGGACCAGGAGTGATGATGTAAAATTCGAAGGAGGATCTGACAATCGCGCTTGATTTGGGGGTTTTTAATGGAACTCTGATCAACGGAGTAGTAGCGGTGCTGTGCTTTATTTTTGGCAGAGTGGTTGGTTATTTTGGACAAGATAAAAAGAGGAGCAATGGTATAAGATGAAGGAGGCTCGGTTCTTTTATTTTGGAGGAGGTTAAGGTGGACCGGGTTTGGGTTTCAACGTGATGGAGGATGGGCTTTAAGACCATTGGGTTAGCAATATGAGGGAAAATCCAATTACCGTGAAAGAAACTAATGGCCCTACTAAGGTTATTAATAAGTAACTAGTGTAAATTATTTGAAATTAAAATTAAATTAAAAAATTTTATTTGTTATTGATCATGTAATATTTAAACCATGACAGGGTTTATAACAAATGAGGCTAGAGTCCTGGAATTTTGATCACGATTGGAATAAGGCAGGGTCAAAAGAAGCAGTAAATAAAGGAGTCGAGCCGTAATATTTAAAAACCAAGTAATTAGTTTGTTAGTTAAATTAATTTAGAGTTTATTTCTTATTTAAAATAAAGTTAATTTTAAATGTTTACGACGTATTCATATCTTATCAGAATTGGCC
This sequence comes from Allium sativum, assembly GCA_030737875.1. NCBI lineage: Eukaryota > Viridiplantae > Streptophyta > Magnoliopsida > Asparagales > Amaryllidaceae > Allium > Allium sativum. Next base: position 749,573,720 of record CM060921.1, read on the forward strand.
GATTCCAGATAGATTGGAACCGTATTAACGAGCACGACGTATGGAACGGAATTGAATTGGAAGGGTTGGAATTATCTGGAACGAGCTGGTTATACAACACAGACCAAAGTGAGTATAACTCACTCTGTTCATCCCACTTATATTTTGTATAAGTCGGGTTTAATTTTTGTGTGTTATGGTTATTTATTGTTTGCTGGTTACTAAATGATACTTTTATCAACTGAATCAGTTAAATTAAACGTTTGTTTAATTTAAGTTAAAACTAAATCGTTATTCTAATGATTGGAACCAATTCGTGTAACATACCCTATTGGTCACATTTATATTTTATAAACGTGTTGAATTGAATGGTTGACGTTAAATTATTGTTCTTGGATGTTTATTGAAACTATCAGTTTAGTTGTATACTCTCATGAATAGTGATTATATTGGGATAACATAATTGTATGCAGGGAATGACATGTTGGAGGGATCTAACTGGATTCCTCACTAGTAGTTAAATTTTATTTTATTATAATATATGTTGACATATGAAATTGTGATGCAGGAATTGACAGGTTGGAGGAATCCAACTGGATTCCTCACTAATATTGATAATGTTTATCAGTATGATTAGGTGTGATTTATTGATGTGAAATTGGTTATATTTCACGGGTTTGGTACTATAGTGGACCTTTGCCTCTTTAGAACCGACGATAAAACAAAAGGTTTTGGAATCAATGGTTAAGTAGTTCTGATCATTTTCAAAGTAATATTTATATTTATTTATTTATTTAAAATACAATGTCTATTTTCGAAAGTAAACATAAAAGTTTTATTTACATTTATTAATGTTTAAATTAATAGGAGATTCCAAGACATTATTAAATAAATAGTTAAGTAGTGTGAACTGGAATGTTAAAATGGTTTTGTAACGACTTAAGTAACGTTAAGGAATTTATAGGATTTTATTTAAAATGTCGAAATGAGATAATAGGATCATAAATATGTGAGAATTGGTTTAAAAAGGGGAGAAGCGTATTTTGTATAAATAAACATTTTTACAATATTGTTTATAAAATATACGCGATATGATTTAATAACATTTCGAGAATGAATAGTGATTTAGAAATGTTACGCGAATATGGATTGTAAAGTAAATATGAAATCAATATTTAATATTAGATATAAAGTTGGTAAATTAAAAACGGTTTGGTAAAAGGATATCGACTGAGTCGGGAATTCATAACATTTATTTATAAGTTAAGAGGACGGTATTGGGAAAATGATTAAGGAAATTTGAATAGGTGGATAATGAAACTATAAAGGGTTAAGGATTTCATAAATATAAGGCAAAGAGTTCTTAAAAATGGAATCTGCAAATATTTATTTATTAGAATTAAATTGAAATATATTTAGTTAGTTTTATAAAAATGATGTTTTAAAATAGTTGGAAATAATTATTGAGATTATATCGTAATATAACCGTTTTAAATGGTAAAAAGGGAATACGATGGGATTTTAACTTTTGTCATATGTTGGTTGGGTTGAGTAATTTTCAAGTTGTCAATATGATGTTTGCTTCGGCCTTCGGGGTTGATACTGAGAGATTTATACACTTACCAATTTACGATGGGAAGTTGATGAAGTAGAATGAAATGATAATTGATTTTCTTATTAAATAAGAAAAAGGGGGCAACATTTTTCAAATATGATTAAATTTATAAGTTAAATATTTCATTAACTATGGGTTAATTAAAGAGGCTAAATGATGTTGGGTACTGAATCAGTGAATTCAATTTTCTTTTTATGGATGAATGGTTGTTTATTTGATAGTTAAATAACTGACTATCAAATATGACCTATACAATTGCTGGTACGGACAGACCGGGATCGAGTTAATATTCGAAAACCATTTCGAACCAGCAAATACGAAAAGATGCTGATTGAAGATGGAGCAATTGAAGACCGTGGATCTTCATAAGCGGAAGGGCTACCTGATAAATTTCTCTGATGTTGCAACTAGAGATATTTTGATGGTAATGCGGTCGTGAGTGAAATCTATGGATTGCAAGGACTACTCACTACTGATCCATAGGATGATTCCTAGGATGCAGTAGGAGGGTGCCTTTGGTTTGTCCAATCCCAGGAAACCTTGTACGGATGGATGTCTGACAGAGTATTTCCGAAGGGATTACGTATGTTAATTTCTTCAAACGTACTATAGTTAGTGGCGGAGAGGGGCGCTTCTCTTAGCTTAACTACTAGAGTATTTTTGTGCACGTCAACTATTGTATCTGATGGATCTGATGAAGTGGCATTCAAATTGAATGCTGGCCAGGTGTTATGAAAGGTAATTTAAACCTCAAGCCTCATCAACCAGGAAATGAAAAAAATCGGGCAGGTAGCATGGCTATGTGGGTCGCTCCCATTAGGGTGTGTTGTCACCATTTGGATAAAATTCATTATTTTTTCTTCTTTTCGCTTCTATATCTCCTGGGAACAGTTATGTTGCTAGCAACCGTAAGGTGACAAAACATTCGATACACTCAAGAGGAATGAGTGGTCAGTCATGTGTGGGTCGGGTTGCAAGATGTTCTTGTTGAACCTAGTGTATTCCCCTCTGGAGACACACTATCGGCAGGTGGTTCCATACCTTGTCGTAGTCGGAATCCAATCTCCAATAAGCGCCCACGGTTTTGAATATATACTGTATATGTGGAGCGTGAGATGTAAGCGTTCTGCTAGATTGATATTTATTTGTATTTAGACACTATTATAATACCAAAAAAGACATTTTGTAATGAACCAAGACTTTTCAATGATTAAATATAAAAAGTTTCAATTTTCTGAATATTAAGTGAATTTAATAAGGTTCGAATACAAATTTTGATTTAAAATATTATATATATGTGTGTTTGAATAAATATTTTTGTTTTGATTTATTAGGATATGAGTAACTTATTTTAAGATTTTTATTTAAATAAATATTTTTAATATTAATAAGTGATAATATTATGTGGTTTTATAAAATAACATGTTTCCATTAAAATTTTGTTGCATAGCAAAGATCTCATTTTTATAAGTTGTATTTGATAAACGATATGAATTTGCATTTTTGGATAAATCTTAAGTAATATTTTGGTTATACTCATAAGCATTGAAAATTTACTACTTTTATAGATGTTACTAAGGTGTAGCTATAAATAAAAAACAACTAAATAATTAAGGTAATTTTGGCTAACAAGCATTAGGTAATTTTTAAAATAAGTATTATGTGTCCTTGTGTGGTTTACGTGCATGAATGGGTTTCTTAAGATAAGAACAAGTGTCCTTAGTTAAATAGTTAAAAATACTTTTAAATTCCTATAGAAAATCATACTTATCTTCTCTGGTCAAAAGCTACAGCTAAATTATTCCATGACATCCTTCTTCTCCTCTCATTTTCAGCTTATAGTAAAAGAGAAAAACCCACTTCCACTCAATCAAAAATTCATATCTCAAAATCCATTTGTTTCTAGCAAAAACAATTCACATGAGAGATGTCCAGATCTTTATTGCTGATTTGTAGAGATTAATGGATCATGGTTTCATCAACAACTGAAAGAGAGATTTTAGGTTTACAGTAAAATGAAAATTTTGTGAAGGAAACTTTGAAAAATCTTTTCTCCCAATCCGCTTCGAATTAGATCGAGCCATCTGCGTTGTTACGATCAGTAGAGCATGTAGTATTTTTCATGAAAGTGTGAAGCGATTCCATGTCGATGATTTTGATGGTTGGGAACTAGGGTTGGAGTTAGTCGGAGAATCGTGCAACGAGGGATAAGACGGTGAATAGGGTTGCGATGAGGATGGAGAGGGCTTTCTTATGGCAGGGTTTGAAGGTGTACGGTGCTGAAATGAGGGGTGCGACGCGATGAAGCCACGGAATTTTTATGCGGTTTCCAAGTATCGGGTGCGTCGGTTTTTGTTAGAGGAGGCCAGAGGCATGGTGTTGTGGTGTAGTCGAAGGGGGAGGTGAAGTGGAGTTAGTGGGTGCTTTCGGAATTGAGTTCGGTAGGAAGAATGGTTTGTGAAAATGCACGGTCGTGCATTGTTGGATGGGTTACTGTGCGGGTGAAAGAAGGAGGGGCGTGAGGGAGAAGGAGAAGAAGGGGAGTGCGGGTTGTGTTGGATCGGTGCTTGGTAGTTGGGCTTGGGCCTGTATGGCTTTAGGTATAGTTCTCTTATTTATTTCAAGTTTAAATTCAATTGATAACTCATTCATTTTAATTCGGATTTGTACATTCTTGAGTTCTTAGAATCGTCTTGGAAAGTAGGATCCGTTATATATAGGTTCGTTAATTTTAGTTAAGTAGGAATTTTGATAAAATAAAAATGAAAGGTCTGTATATATATATATATATATATATATATATATATGACAATATGTATATAATGAATAACGTTATTAATTCAATTCCAAAATAAAATTAGCATAACAATCATCGAATGCTTATGGAATGGATTGGAAAGCAATATGTGTAACAGTAGCATTGTTCGTTGGTTTGTTCGTACTGACAGTAAAGATTTTGGAGCTATTTCGGTGAGAACATTTAATTTAATTATTTATTTAATTAGTAGTTATTGCATAATTATAATTAGTTGAGATTAATTATAATTAGTTTTTGGTTGGATATGGATGTGCATGTAATTTGATGATACTGAACACTGAAAGCGTTCTTGACTGTAACGCTTGTGCACAGCTGAATTGTTTTTGTTGATGATGGTTATAAGTCACGATCATCTGACTTATATGGTTGATTTATTTTGTTTGCATGATGCGCACACAACACCATGGTTGTGGATTTTTCAGATGATCGATTTAAATTTCCTTCCACATAAATAAAGACTGATTTTTTAAATTATAAAAACATTGTTTATCCAGTTAAATCGAAAAGAGATTTGGAATTTAAATATAATATATTAAAATATTGTATACTAGACCGTTCTAGGATACAGAGAGGATGATGTCTAGGCTTGGGTTTGGAAACCAGTTTCCTGCTCTCCCTGGCTATCCCTAACTGGTCCGACGGACAAAATGGTTAATTCAAATAAAATTTGAAGTTGTTTTAAAACTTAGAAAACCAATTGGAATTAAAATAATAAATGTCGCGTAAGGACCATTTATGATGTTAAATTTTAAATTTAAATTTAAATTAAAAGGATTTTTGGATTCCTATGCTTACAACTTATTCCCATTTAAATTAAGATTTGGAATTGAGGAATGATTTTGGATTAAATTTAAATAAACAGTTTGGAAATTCAGTTGTTTTAAAATTTAAATTCAACTTCGAAAGGATTTAAAGGAATTATATGAAAATCTTACTTTATTAAATTAAAGTAATTAGAATTGAATTATTTGAATCTTTATGATTTGGAATCTACTTGATTAAATGGCTATTGCATCGCTTTTAGTAACGTTCAAACGTTATTATCTCATTTCCAAAATAAATGGGTTTGGAATTTATAAATCGCGAACCATTATTTTTAATGGACAAAGGGGTTGTAAAATGGTTTGGATTATCGTAAATGGAATTGTAATCCAAATAAATATTTGTTAAATTGGAAAACGTAAGGAAAGTGATAAAGGTGTATGTTTAAGGATAAGAATTGAAAGGTTATGTACGAAATAAAAGGGTTGGTAAATCGAATATTTGATTTCAAAGAAAGAGTTAAGATGATAATGAAATTTATGATCGATCCAACCATGATTTGTAAACGAATGAACGAAAATTGGAAGGAAATTTGAATTGAAACCCTGTGTGGTCCATAACCATCGATTTAGGAATACGCTTATTACTTGGAAAGACCGGGATCAGATTTAAGTCCGAAAACAATTCCAAGTAATAATACGACGCATGAAGCAAGTTAAAGACTTGGAATCGATGAATGAAGACAATGGTTCTACATAAATCGAACGGACTATCTGCCGATTGGTTTCTTTACTGAATAGCTACCGTAGAAAGATGCCCCTATGACCAGAGTGGCAGGAAGTCCGAAAATATTGGGAGAACTTTCGGATTTTTGTTCCATTCAGACCCAGAATGGACTTGTATGGATTGTATGTCTGACATTGTATTTGGTAGCGTAACACTGACTCCATTAATATGTATCTGGTTTGTGACGTATGAGCTCGAAATGGTTATGTATAAATGGAAATCAGTGATCATGTTGTGAATGGACAATATGACATACTTAAGATATGAATGAGCTTGTACGATCGAGGCATGGCTTATCTTGGCGTGCTTTGTGTATGACGTGACATCGACAAACCTCACACGCCGGATTGATGAGAAACTGGCGGTTAGGTTGTATACTTATATATGAATTAATGATGAAGTAGTAGCAGTGGGAAACCACTTACGAACTTAGGGAAATTGGGTATGTTCGGGGGGCCATATATAGTCGAAAACCATTGATCTTCCCTACTATTTGTTGTTGGTGTCCGAGATGGACGAAAACGTCGTGTTACACTTCGCTTTGTATCCCTGATTGATCTTTCGTGCTTGGAATCATCAAGTTAGAATCCAAATCTCCAATACGAACCATACGGATTTTTGATTGTATACCAATATATCAATATAACCAATTGGGGTTATAGGGGCTATGATTCTATATTTATTTGCAAAATGATTCTTCACACACTGTACAATTGATAATATCGGAAGAGGATTTTCATATATGAAGACATTTTTTAGGTTATCATAAGATAAAACTCGCCCATCTGGTGTGCGCTTGCATTATGTGATGTGGGACGAGCTTATGATAGCTTCATTTTCAAAAGTCATTACGTATTTCATATGCATGGGCATTCACATGGTGTAAATCCGTTCCGCGTTAGCGGCATGGTCTGGTGAATTTCCCAACTTTAAATTGAAGACCTAAAAACTACTGTTTTATGTTCTCACACCAGTCCCATGACTGATCTGGAGTTTATTGTTCCTTTCTAAACTCTGGGTGCCCATTAATTTTTACATGGGAAGCTAGTAGTTTAGTTTTACAGCTATGTTTCATTTGGAATGAAGTTCAGAGCGCTTTCTGAGTTGGAGTCCATGCTAGAGTAGAAGTCTCCGTTGTATGTTTTGTTCTTCCGCTAAGAGTATATTTATATTATTATTTTCCACTGTATTTATGTTGTAACCCTGATATTCATGTAACTCCGATGTAATATTGTTTTTGAGCAATGAAAAGTTCCATTATTTTTGTTCAATATATGTATGTACCCATAACAACTTGTCTTTATGAATGGTTTAAGTTGGTTTAGTTACCAGCGAAAATCGGGCAAAAAGATGGGTCGTTACATTTGGTATTAGAGCCAAGTTATACAAAGCTATAGGGTACGACATATTTTGAACGAAAAATAGAACTCCTCAGAGTTATAATATCTTATTAGAGATAGGGTTAGAAATGCCCTAGAATGAGATTCTGGAATATTATGTCGAGAGAGCGTATTTTGAAGTCTATATTAATTATTTTGAAACTAGTAAATCGTTTTGAAAATGATAATTATTTGAAATACAATTTTAGGAACATAATAAGGATTTGGAGTATTTTATTGACGTCATGATTGGACTATCGAGTACACAGGGATTTTGAATATATGCCCAGCTAACATATATACGAAATCCAGTATATACTAGATAGATGTAGAATCACACTCTAGTCGCTTGGAAATAAATTCTGGGATGAGCGCGACATCGCTGATATTTATTTTCAAGTTTCAAAGATGGGATGACTATATAGTTCCGAATTAAACGTTGAGGAATACTTCAATCATTTAACTAAGTGTCTAATGAATAAATCTTAATAAAATGGTTTGATAAAATAATTTAACTTGGGAAAACAAAATTAGAAGTTTTGAAAAGAGAAAAAAAAACTGTGATTAGCTTAAAGTACTTCAAGACCTTGAACCCTTTAACCTTGAATGTGAAAAACAATAAGTATTTGAATAATTAAAAAGATATATTTTAGGAGTAAATCTCACTTAAAGAATTGGGTAATGAATTGTTGAAATGCAAATAAGAAAGATAATTTACCTATATCCCAAAAGGACAAGAATAATTGATTTAATTATAACGAATATTTGAATATGAATTTTTGAATCTAATAAGTTGTAATCAGAGAATATATCATGCTTCTCGATGAATGTTAAGTAGGTTAATGTAAGCACCAGATATGAATCGATACCTAACATGAGTTGTAAATGATAATATGCAAGTTAGGCTATTTTGTTTTAAAGTATAATTTTAGCAACGCAAACCCCTTAGGAAATTTAATGGTAATTTTTGACTTAAATTAATAATTAGATTAAAGGATGATTTAAAAATATAACTAATATCTAAGTTGGGGAGAAACTACTCTTCCCTATTGAGACGGCATGAGTAAGACAAATGGAAATTATTTAATAAGCAATCATTTATGGCGCAAAGGAAATATTAAAGTAAATTTTACCTTAATTGAATTGTCCGTATTTTATCGTTAGGTGCACTCAGTTTCTATATCTTTACCTATGCTAGTTCCATTTTCGGATCATTTGTTTTGAAAACCATCGTTTATCTTATAAATTTGGTCAAGTAATTTGATTCGAACCCTCATTCTAATGCTGAACTTTTATCTATAACTCGACTTGAGCACTTGTAATTTGATTTGTCGAACGAAACCAAGTTTAAATTCAAACCAGAAATGGTGATTTATCCAAAATAATATGTTAATGAAATCTCAATAAATAGATGTTGCATAGTAATTGGAAGCGTTTGAAATAAAGGGTCTGACTTATGCAAGAAATTTGGATTAATATTAGTTGATTTCGAAATTTACCTCAAATGTTTGAACAAATGCTTGAAACAATACTAGTTTGAAATATGCTGAATCAGAGTAGCGTAGCAGAAGCGTGATGGAAATGATTTTTCCAACTAGTTGAGTAAAGAAAATTTTCCTAAATAAGCTTCAATATTTAAAGGTAGAAGAAAAGAAAATACTTTGGATTTCAAGCAAATTAGAAAGAAAAATTTTATTTGATTTTGTGAATATGAAACTAAGAGATGAACCAACAATAGAAGATATGAAAATTTACTGGATATCTTGGAAATATTAGAAACAATTTAAAATTTCAACTAAAGAAAATTTAAAGGACTTGCGTAGTTTACGTTTATAGAATGTAGAAAGGCTTATCGGAAAAGTTGATAAAGAAACCATATTGATTAAAGGAAAATTGTATGGTTATATGAACATTAACTTATGTAAATAGTTAGATGTCTCAGAAAAATTTGAAACATTTGAATAAGATCCTTGATTTCGAAAATTTGAAACATAATTTTGTATGTTTGAAGATGAAATTTTATTCTCAGATTTAACGAATTTTCTAACTATTTTGGATGTATTGAATGACTTATAAATAAAGGAAATTTTGACAACTAGAATCCTGATATTTTGAAATGTTAGAGAACAATAAGTATTTGTAAATTATGGCCGCGAAATGATTTACAACTTTGGGATATGAAATGATTTGGTTTGTTCGAGTAACCATGGCTAAAACTGGGTCGTGATGTCGATTTCGTGCAATGGGTGATACTCAGTTGCCCTGTCATGAGGATGAACTCCTCGAACTAATAACATATAGATTTCATAACTGTATATTTGAAATTTCAAAATCAAATTTGATTTTGGAAATCCCGAAGTGGCGTATGATTTTCTATATGAAAGGAATATGTAGTATTTCAATGGTTTGAAATGGAAAATGGGATTCTAAGTCAGAGAAATCATCCTAAGGTTTCAAATGCTTACAAATGTTAATAAAAGTTCAAACTTACCTAAATTAACCTTTCCAACAAATTATATCTTTATAATACCGTGATCTTTATTTGTATAAATTAACTTTTGATATAAGAGTTTTACCAAATTAATCATATGGAGATTTTGTTCCTATGAGCTATTTTGATAAATTTCAAGGTTAACAAATTCTATAAATAATTTTTGAACAAATTTCTAGGTAAGATTTATTTTGTTTATGTATAATTTTACGAACTCCCCTTTTCGAGGATGAAAAGTCTTAAGTGGGGGAGATTGTAATGAACCAAGATTTTTCAATGATTAAATATAAAAAGTTTCAATTTTCTGAATATCAAGTGAAATTAATAAGGTTCGAATACAAATTTTGTTTTGAAATATTATATATGTGTGTTTGAATAAATATTTTTGTTTTATTTATTAGGATATGAGTAACTTATTTTAAGATTTCATTTAAGATTTTTATTTAAATAAATATTTTTAATATTAATAAGTGATAATATTATGTAGTTCTATAAAATAATATGTTTCCATAAAAAATTTATTGCATAGCAAAGATCTCATTTTTATAAGTTATATTTGATAAACGATATGAATTTGCATTTTTGGATAAATCTTAAGTAATATTTTGGTTATACTCATAAGCATTGAAAATTTACTACATTTATAGATGTTACTAAGGTGTAGCTAAAAATAAAAATTTAACAACTAAATAAATAAGGCAATTTTGACTAATATGCATTGGGTAATTTATAAAATAAGTATTATGTGTCCTTGTATGGTTTACATGCATGAAAGGGTTTCTTAAGATAAGAAAAAGTGTCCTTAGTTAAATAATTAAAAATACTTTTAAATTCCTATACAAGATCATGTTTCTCTTCTCTGGTCAAAATCTACAGCTGAATTATTCCACGACATCCTTCTTCTCCTCTCATTTTCAGCTTATAGTAAAAGAGAAAAACCCACTTCCACTCAATCAAAAATTCATATCCCAAAATCCATTTGTTTCTAGCTGAAACAATTCACATGAGAGTTCTCCAGATCTTCATTGCCGATTAACGGATCCTGGTTTCATCAACAACTGAAAGAAAGATTTCAGATTTACAATAAAATGAAAATTTTGTGAAGGAAAATTCAAAAAATCTTTTCTCCCAATCCGCTTCGAATTAGTTTGCGCCGTCTGCGCTGTTACATCAGCAGAGCATCTAGTATTTTTCATGAAAGTCTGAAGTGATTCCATGTCTATGATTTTGATGGTCGGGAACTAGGGTTGGAGTTCTTCGGAGAATCGTGCAACGAGGGGTAAGATGGTGAATGGGGTTGCGATGAGGATGGAGAGGGCTTTCTTGTGGCGGAGTTTGATGGTGTATGGTGCTAAAATGAGGGGTGCCACGCGATGAAGCCACGGGATTTTTTGTCCGGTTTCCAGGTCTCGGGTGCGTCGGTTTTTTTTTAGAGGAGGCCAGAGGTGTGGTGTTGTGGTGTAGTCAAACGGGGAGGTGAAGTGGAGTTTGTGGGTGCTTTCAGAATTGAGTTTAGTAGGAAGAATGGTTTGTGCAAATGCACGGTCGTGTATTGTTGGATGGTTCTTGTGTGTGTGAAAGAAGGAGGGGCGTGAGGGAGAAGGAGAAGAAGGGAAGTGCGGGTTGTGTAGGATCGGTGCTTAGTAGTTGGGCTTGGACCGTATGGCTTTAGGTATAATTTTCTTATTTATTTCAAGTTTAACTTCAAAACTTTAACAGCTGATAACTCATTCGTTTTAACTCGGATTTGTACATTCTTGAGTTCGTTAGAATCGTCTTGGAAAGTAGGATCCGTTTATATATAGGTTCGGTAATTTTAGTTAAGTAGGAATTTTGATAAAATAAAAATGAAAGGTCTGTATATATATGACAATATGTATATAATGAACAGCGTTATTAATTCAGTTCCAAAATAAAATTAGCAGAACAACCATCAGATGATTATGGAATGGATTGGAAAGCACTACGTGTAACTGTAACAATGTTCGTTGGTTTGTTCGTACTGACAGTAAATTTTTTGGAGATGTTTCGATGAGAAAATTTAATTTAATTATTTATTTAATTAATAGTTATTGTATAATTATAATTAGTTGAGAATTATTATAATTAGTTGTTGGTTGGATATGGATGTTCTTGTGTGAATGGATGTGCATGTAATTAGATGGCACTGAACACTGAAAGCGTTATTGACTGTAACACTTGTGCACAGCTGAATTGTTTGTGTTGATGATGATTATAAGTCACGATCATCTGACTTATATGGTTGGTTTATTTTGTTTGCATGATGCATACACAACACCATGGTTGTGGAATTTTCAGATGATCAATTTAAATTTCCTTCCATATAAATAAAGATTGATTTTTCAAATTATAAAAATATTGTTTATCCAGTTAATTCGAAAAGAGATTTGGAATTTAAATATAATATTTCATAATACTATATACTAGACCGTTCTAGGATGGCAGAGAGGATGGTTTCTAGGCTTGGGTTTGGAAATCCAGTTTCCTGCTCTTCCTGGCTATCCCTAACTGGTCCGACGGACGAAATGGTTAATTCAAATAAAATTTGAATTTGAAGCTGTTTTAAAACTTAGAAAACCAATTGGAATTGAAATAATAAATGTCGCATAAGGACCATTTATGATGTTAAAATTTAAATTTAAATTAAAAGGATTTTTGAATTCCTATGGTTACAACTTATTCACATTTAAATTAAGATTTGGAATTGACGAATAATTTTGGATTAAATTTAGATAAACAGTTTGGAAATTTAATTGTTTGAAATTTTAAATTCAAATTCGAAAGGTTTTGAAGGAATTGTATGAAAATCTTACTTTATTTAATTAAAGTAATTAGAATTGAATTATTTGAATCTTTATGATTTGGAATCTACTTGATTAAATGGCTATTGCAGCACTTTTAGTAACATCCAAACGTTATTATCTCATTTCCAAAATAAATGGGTTTGGAATTTATAAATAGCGAACCATTGTTTTTAATGGATAAAGCGGTTGTAAAATGGTTTGGATTATCGTAAATGGAATTGTAATCCAAATAATGATTTGTTAAATTGGAAAACGTATGGAAAGGGATAAAGGTGTATGTTTAAGTATATGAATAGAAAGGTTATGTTCGAAATAAAGGGGTTGGTAAATCGAATATTTGATTTTAAAGAAAGGGTTAAGATGATAATGGAATTTATGATCGATCCAACCTTGATTTGTAAATGAATGAACGACAATTGGAAGGAAATTTGAATTGAAACCCTGTGTGTTCCATAACCATTGTTTTATGAATACACTTATTACTTGGAAAGACCGGGATCGGATTTAAGTTCGAAAACCATTCCGAGTAATAATACGACGCATGAAGCAAATTCAAGACTTGGAATCGATGAATGTAGACTGTGTTTCTCAACAAATCGAACGGCTGTCTGCCGATTGGTTTCTTTACTGAATAGCTACAGTAGAGAGATGCCCCTATTACCGAAGCAGTGGGAAGTCCGAACGTATTGGCGGAACTTTCGGATTTTTGTTCCGTTCAAACCCAGAATGGACTTGTATGGATTGTGTGTCTGACATTATATTTGACAGCATAACACTGATTCCATTAATATGTATCTGGTTTGTGACGTATGAGCTCGAAATGGTTATGTATAAATGGAAATCAGTGATCATGTTGTGATTGGACAATTTGACATACTTAAGATATGAATGAGCTTGTACGATTGAGGCATGGCTTATCTAGGCATGCTTTGTGTATGATGTGACATCGACAAACCTCACACCCCGGATTGATGAGAAACTGGCGGTTAGGTTGTATACTCATATATGAATTTATGATGAAGTTGCAGCAGTGGAAAACCACTTATGAACTTAAGGAAATTGGGTATGTTCGGGGGGCCGTGTCTGGTCAAAAACCGTTAATCTGCCCTGCGATTTGTTGTTGGTGTCCAAGATGGACGAAAAAGCCGTGTTACACTTCGCTTCGTATCCCTGATTGATCTTTCGTGCCAGGAATCATCAAGTTGGAATCCTAATCTCCAATATGAGCCATACGGATTTTTGATTGTATACCTATATGTCAATATAACCAATTGAGGTTATGGGGGCTTTGATTCTATATTTATTTGCGAACTGATTCTTCACACACTGTACTATTGATAATATCAGAAGTGGATTTTCACGTATGAAGACATTTTTTCGGTTATCATAAGATAAAACTCGCCCATTTGGTGTGCGCTTGCATTGTGTGATGTTGGACGAGCTTATGATAGCTTCATTTTGAAAAGTCATTACGTACTTTATATGCATGGGCATTCTTATGGAGTAAACCCATTCCGCGTTAGCGGCATGGTCTGATGGATTTCCCAACTTTAAAATGAAGACCTAAAAACTACTGTTTTATGTTCTCACACCAGTCCCATGACTGACTGGAGTTTATTGTTCATTTCTAAACTCTGGGTGCCCATTAATTTTTACATGGGCAGTTAGTAGTTTAGTTTTGCAACTATGTTTCATTTGGAATGAAGTTCAGAGTGCTTTCTGAGTTGGAGTCCACGCTATAGTAGAAGCTTCCGCTTTATCTTTTGTTCTTCCGCTGTATCTTTTGTTCTTCCGCTAAGAGTATATTTATATTTTTTTTCCCGCTGTATTTATGTTGTAACCCTGATATTCAAGTAACTCTGATGTATTATTATTTTTGAGCAATGAAAAGTTCGGTTATTTTTGTTTAAAGTATGTATGTACCCATAACGACTCATCTTTATGAACGGTTTAAGTTGGTTTAATTACCGACAAAATTCGGGCAAAAAGATGGGTCGTTACATATTTATTTCAAAAATGTTTTGGGTTATCTTAAGGAAAAATCATCCTTGTTTATATATTAATTGGTCTTACGATTATCTTTTTCTTTCGAAAATGTTTTGACTTTAAAATCAAGTTGTGTGATACCTTTATACTTAGTAGGTTTCTTACTCTGGTTCACCAGACTGACCCAGTATTTGTAATGTTTGGGTTAGACTGTGTTGTACAGGTTCAGGTTATCGGATGTTGTGAAGAGACGAACTGGAAGAATTCAGACGTATGATAGTATGTACTATTATTTTGGTGTATGTTGTATATGAGGGAAGATTATTATAACTGTCAAGATATGTGATGTACTCTAATGATTGTAAGTATACTTTCAAGCTCTTAATAAAGTTTTACTTCTATATTATATTTTGTTCTGCTGCATGTGAGACTCTGTGTTGGGTCGGAACTTCTTCTTTTTCTGTTCTAGTATTTCTTTCTTTCTCATCTCTCCCTCTAAATTCTTTCTAATAACTATCTAGTGTTTTCGATACTTGAGAAGTGTAATACAGGACTATGTACTATTGTCGGAATTCGGGATTCGAAATTCCTACCGGGCCGTTACAAGAACCTTCATAACGGAAGCTGCGATGGTACCATAAAGCAGCCAAAAGCTTCAACACCCGAGACCAAGGGAAAAAGAGGCCGACAGAGGCTCTTGCAAGCCCAGCAGCCCAACAGAAGAAGGGACCTCGATTTCTCTATAAATAAGACCCCAAGGGTCACATTTTGAGGACGCTTTTTTTAATTCTGATTCTTGTGCTCTTTTCTTTAGAGTATACCCTAATCATTAAATCAATTTAGGGATTTCTCTTATTTTATTCTTGTACTCTGAAACAAAGACAAATAAAGAGTGAATCGATACTTATGATATTTCTTTAGTGTTTGTTATGTTATTTCCTAGTTATGGTTGTTGCAGCTTACTATTTGTCTCTTGTACATGTATAAACGTGTGACCAAGCCTTTCCATAGATCAAACTTAAACCCTTTCCACAAGCTTAGATCCTTCAATGAGCTTAGTGCAGAACCCCTTCCTATCATCCGTTAAGCCCTTATCAAGGGTTGTGATTATAAATTAATCCTTCTTGGGTAAATTTGGTTCTTGAATTGCTTAAGCGTGATATTCACTCCATTGAGGTAAGTGTAACTATTCTTTTGGATTCTAGATCTTGATACATAGGCAATGGCGAGTTAACTCAGACTTGCAAAGACTAAAAATCCTGTTTTCCCCTTAGGTCCACTCCCATAGACCTATCACTGGTGTTGATGAAAAATATCGTTAACATTTTGGCGCTAGAATGAGGGCCTGAACCTCCGATCCCTATTCCTACCTTTAACACTTTAGGTAGCTTTGCCACGTTTCTAACAGTGTTGTTCCATCCCGGATTGAGCTAAGGCATTGAAGAAGGAAAGTTATGGGTAAGAGGTCCCAACAAAAGCCTTCCGGATCTCGAATGGATAAGACGGAAATTTCAAACCCAAGGGTGACAGAAGAACGAAGGTTAAGAGAGGAAGCCCTGCGAATAATAAAGCGGAAAAGAGAAGTAAAACAATATGCTTCTAACGCCAGAGATTATAGCCTTTCCCGCATAGGACAAACTCTAGCACCTCCTCCAAATAGCTCTACGTCAAAGGACATTAACATTTTCTCTCACCTAAGGAAAACTCTTCACAAGAAAATTAGAGAAACGGTGCTAGAACAAGAAATAGTGAATGACTTTGACCACTTCACTAACAAATGGTCCGAAAGGATAACACCTCAACCTCCGTATATTTCGGAAAGTAGGAACAAAAATATAGGAAAACAACGAGACTGGGGCGCAAAGAGGTTAAGTCCTAGCGGCAAGAAGAGAGGCTTACAACAGGATTTCCCAAGAGGTATTGCCTTACCACTTCAATGAACAATATCTACTTCCTAACCAGGAAAACAGGAGGAACATGTTGTCATTACCACATGATGAATGGACATGAAACTAACCACTGTAGGATTCATGAGGAAACGGTCATCCAATTCATCAACCAAGGACAACTACAAGAGTTTATAAAAGGATCAAATTAAGTTCAATAAAAGCCCTTAGGAAAAGGATTATCAAATACGAACGAGGGTACGGAAAACTCTCCTTTCGAAGTTTAAAGAAACCCAAAAGGGGTCAAACCATGAATGGATCAAATCCCTTGTCATCACCACATCGATCAGGGCAAGGCACCCTTCATAAGGGGGTGGTGGGTTAGTCTTTTTCATGCCCAAATTAGAGAGGGGTTGGTTAAAGAATCAAAATCATAAGCCTCCGTTTAACACCAGAAATGGTCATGGCAGTGCATCTAACTTTAGCATGCCCTAGCTCTGCTCGCAGAAGAGTACGCCTTACCTCTGTTATGAACTAAGCATGTCCTACCTCTGCTTATGTTCCGCGTTACCCGCGGAAGGGAACGTTAACCCCTATCATTGCCTACGATGGTTAGGGTTGGGCACTCCTCGGAAGTGGGTGGTTTGTAAGCCTCTATCAGTAACTACGATGGTCAGTATAGAGCATCAAAAGAGTAAACTTTAAATTCAGTGTCTACAATAGCCCAATTTAAGTTTCTAAGACCTTATCATCACCTACGACGGTCAGGATAAGGCGCCTCCTGGAGGGAGACCGGGTAAGTCCTTGGGCCCTGCTTGTGGATAAGCTAGCCAAGCGCACCAGATTCACATGCCAAGAGAGTAGCCAACAATGCATGTACATCCTCTGCTTTGACATCGAAAGCCCAGAGAGAGGCTCAAGAAGAACGTACAATCTCTGCTTCACAAATCAAATCCAAAGGGGAGACCAAAACAATAATACCAGAGGTAGATCTCCGGCACTCAATCTCTAGTTACATGAACAAAGGTTAATTTGGTTGAGTCAGATCTTCTATATTAATAACCCAAATCTGGGTTAGGTCAGATCTAGACAACTACAAAAAGAAGAGGGCTTCCGGTCTCCTACATTAATACCCAAATCTGGGTTAATTCGATTCTTCATAAATGTTGGAAGGGAATTTTTGGTCTTCAATCTTTAATTGCTTTAACAAGGATTGGTTCAGGTCTCCTATACTAATACCCGAATCTAGGTTGGTTCATCTCCTCACAAATACCGGAAGGAGAAACCCGGACTTATCTCAACACTGATACCTTAATGTTCAAATCTAGGCTGATTCGAATGTGGGTCACAACTGGAGGTAGGGCTCCGGTCTCATTACAAATATCCAAAGCTGGGTCGATTTAGACGCTCAAAACCAAACAATAAGGAATTGTTCAACCTTCTCATCAACTTGTGTCTGGCTTGGAATTACATTCCCACTATCGCTAAGTGCAAGCTTATGACCTTCTCACTTGCTCAGGGAAGTGTCTTTAATTTATACATTCATCAATTTATTATCTAAGCATATCAAATGTTTGTGTTAATGCACAAAACACAAGTAAGAATTATAGACATTTCATATCTAACACACCTCGGTACTACTAACCCTACTAATGGTAAATTACGCTCTTTGAAGGCCTATAAGGCAAGCTTCTAACAAAGTGGACCGGACGTGTACGCCACGTCACGGTAAAGACATAAGGAAAGAAAAATGTTTATATCAAAATATGTGATCACAAGATAAGTATTACTGTTATAGGTCATGCATCTGCTCATAAGCACCATTATTATAAAGTATATTGCATGCGACAAGTGACGTTCTAAATACTTCATATCTTACATAATTATTTACAAGAAAGGTTGCAAGATAAGCACATCTCCAGAGGATAAAGCACCCATGCCCCAATGCTAGAAATTTCGTATGGGTATAACTTAACTCTCATTAAAACCCTCTTATTCATTAAGTAAGGGAGAAATTATAGTTAGATGAATCGCAGTGCATAAAAGTCTGTCGATCTTTCGCATATTTTCTATAGCCATGAACGAATCGTCCGAGGGTTTGGGATGTAGCTTCAAAGCCCGGTCGAAAGCCGTGCCCATTTCACGAAGATTTTTATTCTCCTTGTTCAAGCTGAAAGCATCTTTACACAAGGCTTGTTTCTCCTTTTGTAACTTCTTAATTTTGGAAATATAGAAATCAATACGACGAGTGTTGCCTTCAACACTTTTCATGTACAAAAAGCCTTTTGTACTGGCCTTAGTCTATCTATGCCACCCAGTAAGGAGGGATTGATCCAGCCCAAGGAAAAGATCCCTTAATTATTTCCTGATCTAAGAACTCAACCTCCATTAAAACTCGCAAGTGTTCAGGTATGGAAGCTTCAAGAGAACATCCAAAGATAGATTTCCGTTCTTTACATTTAGTTAATGCATTATCACGATCTGCCTCTAAGTCAACAACTTGACGATGGAGTTCATCCTTTTCTCCATCAAAATCAATAGAAGAATTTGTCTTTATATCCCTTTTCACTTCAAGGATGCCTTTATTCATTTGCTTTATCTGAGCCTCCAACATACCTGTTTGTTCTTTCAAATGTCACATAAGTAGTTCCCTGGACAGGGCAAATCTGTCATTGATATCGGTAAGAGAGTTCTCCAGAAAGTCTCCTAGGCACGGAGTAAATCGAATGCCCTTATCTACGTAAAAGGAAATGTCCTCAAGTGAATTTTCCTATTTATATAAACAAATGAGCTACCTCTTATAGGATCAATTTTCAGAAAATAAACACCAATATTTGAACAACAGAACTACATACAACAGGAAGAAAATGAATGTGAATGCAATTCACGTCCACGCACATTAACGTCAACTACAAGGGGTGTAACAAATTAATTTTTCTCTCTAATACTCCTTTCCTTGATATTATGTATTAATTTCGCATGGTGGGCTCTAAGTTTCTTTAATATCATTTCTCTATCATTCCCCAAGAAGTTGAAAGATAGCCGAGGTTAAGTCATATAAATATGCTTGAGCTCTCTCAAAAAGCGTTCTCTGCCTGATTTATAAGAATATTTTGTGAGGAATTCCCTCCTCAGCCCAGAGAGAGTGCATGTCATCCTTGGAAATAGAATAATTTGTCGAAACAAAATCTTCGTCACTGTAGGAATGAATCATTAAGGGTCGATTCCCACAAGTAAAGAAGAAATTCAAGACCAAAGGTTCATAGTTGAGGAAAGGGGGAAACCGTACGCATTGTCTGTTCTTTCTCACCAGGTTCTAGGAGATTGACTTCTTCAGCAAACCCCCATCTCCACATAAGTAATTGAAACATGAGAGGAATTAGCACTTGTAAGGCCCAAGAAGTCATCTATGAACATAGAAAGCATACCTTCCTCTCTTTCATTCTTATTGTGCCCATATTTGGAGTCAAAATCATTGTTGTGATCACCTATATCGTCACCTCCTATACGCAAAATCAGATTTTCTTTGTTACTAGATACTAATAATGGATCAGCTCTTCAACAAACAGAAGGTCCTCAGCCCTCGCCTTTTTCCCTTGGGAAACTTCAATATCCTGTTCTAACATCGCAACTCCCCCTAAGATTCTACACCGAAGGGATGGATGAATGGAAGGAAAGTACATGTCCAGAAAGTTGCCACGGTTATCACGATAGACTGAAGAGAGAGCCTTTTCATAATATTCCGACACTATGTCTGGAAGATGTACCCTTAAAAACAAAGAAATCCAGTCCTGAGTCTCGTAAATTATCCGTTTAGCATTGGGAAGAATTGCTTCCTTTGTTCTCAACCTCCTTGCATGCTGTACCAACATACCCGACTACTTATGCTTAAGGGTCGAAGCTTTAGTAGCTAAGGAACTATTATCAGCCCTTTCCCTCTCAAGAGACACTCTCATCCAGCTGCAGGATTCTTCGTTATTGCTCGTCGCAAAAGTTAAGTCATTAATCTTAGACTCTAAAGCGTGCTTTTCTTATTGAAGCTCTTTCGTCTCACGAGATAAGGAGGCCGCCATTGCCCTGGCAGCATGCCAACTTTTGGATATCTAAAAAGGAACAGTATAATGTTAGCCTTTACACAAATAAAGCGGATGAAGAGTTTTAGGAAAATAAGAGTATGAAATAGAAGTTTTCGCTTAACAAGGTGAAGACAAAAATCAAGCCAATCTGTGAAAGAAAATTATGGGATATCGAAGACGTCAACAAAAGGTAGGACAAATCTGATAATACTATCAAAGTCCAAGGTCGGTAAAGGAGAATTTATGGGGTCACATAGTCGATGAGGAGGGGAGAGTAGCTCACACTCTCTCAAACCCAAAATTCCTTGAGAGTCGGATCTCAAAAACCAGCAACAAAGTCACTTCCTGCGGTCTCCGTTGAAGGACACATGTTAGGAAGCTGCCGGGGGAAAGGGCAAGAGGGCTGGACAATAATCGACGACCAGGCAACTCAACGATTTCAACACCAAAAGGACGAGAGATAAAATTTTCCCTTTTGTGTCCCTCGGTAGAACCATTACTGGCAGCCTAAGATGTCCTCTTTTTAGGCAAAGATTTAGGATGGATAGAGGCAGTGGGGGAAGGTGTGAATCATCCCCAAGAAACATTGAACGTAAATAGAAGGTTGCCCTCGAAAATTTTGTCCCAAGGATAAAGGGGCATGTTCGCAAAGTGGTTGCAAAAATAATAGAGCATAATGCTGACTTGAGTCACTAGGAACTGCACCCATAACGTTAGCCACTTGAATCTCCTTCGCTCCAAGCTTCTCCTCCTTTGAGCAAAGCCCAGCAAACTTGCTCAAATTGGAGTCACCAAATTGTGGGGTTACAGACATAGTCCTTCCAGGTGATATCATAACATAAACATATGCTCTAATCTCATTTCTATTTGGTAAATGCATACATACAAGCGAACGAATGGTTGTAGAATTTCATTAACCTGTTAAGTAATGATATTAACAACAAAAAATGTTGTCAACAATTTAAATTGCTTTTGGCATGAACTAGGTTTCTATACAAATCTTGCTCCCTAGACACCAACAATAATCGGGGATAGACACAGTTTATTGAAATCACCATTCAAAATCATCTCAAACAGTTATTGGGAGTTAAACCTGTATTAAGGTCATTGAACCCCAATTTATGGCATAGTCCAAATTAACAGTTAAGATTAAAGCAAGATGACTTATGATTAGTTAAGCTTAAAACCTCCAAAAGTAGTGTGGTGAATTTTGATAAACAGTAACCTCGTTTGAGTAAAATGTTATGCAGGAAAGGGAAAGAAAAAAAAGAAGATTACTTTTTGGCAAGAGATCGCTTTTTCATCTCCACCACACATTTTAAATCAAATCAGCGAACAAGATTCACATGAGAAATGCAAAAAGTCAGGAATCGTGTACGGTTGAAAACCTTACAGCTCCTCAGACGAGAAAAGTTTGAATTGAAAAGTCGAAAATACCCCTTCATTAGGGGGCAAATGTTACTACAAAAATTAACTCTGAAACGAGCTGACGGTGAAGGGGCATCAGGTGACCGCAGGCATATAAGAATTCTTAAGAAAACCAAAGTCAAACACTAAAAGGAACTCAAAAGCTATAAAGTGCCAACAGGATCAATCCAGTAAGGCCATCCGACAGGGTCATTCCGGCAAGGGACCCAGCAGAGTTAATTCGGTAGGGGGATCCTATAGCGAAAGGTCATCAAGTCCAGAAGCTGAGGAAGAGGGAGGCAAGGGATCCACTAATTGAAACCCGAAAGGATGGACAGGCTAATGGCATTAACCTACTTAAATACCGATACATCAGGAGGTAAACACATCAAGGGTATTAAGCTAGAAGCACATAGAGATTATCAAGAACAGGCTTCCAAACGCCTACTGCATAAACACCAAAAAGTTATATTGGTAGACAATAGACAAATCACCCGAAGAAACCTTCCGGGAGAACAGGATATACCTGAAAACTCCCCTGGGAGATGAAACCGGAACCCAGAAAGTATACAAGCTATCCGTACTGGTCTACTTAGCACAGACGCCGACAGGGGTTCCGGGTCGGCGGTTACCTACATACATCATGAGGGCAAGCTCCTCTAAGTATTCACGGGAAAACCAAAATCCTACATCCGGAAGCTCATAACCGAGAGCATACAACCGAACTCATATCAATCTCAAAAGAAGATCCAGCTAACCAGAACCTTCATAACGGATGCTACGATCGGTGCCATAAAGCGGCCGAAAGCTAAAACACTCGAGACCAAGGGAAAAGCGGCCGATAGAGGCACCTGCAAGTCCAATGGCCCAACAACAAAAGAGGCTCAGATTTCTCTATATATAAGACCCCAGGGGTCACATTTTGAAGACGTTTTTTCTCATTTTGATTCTTGTCCTCTTTTCTCTGGAGTAAACCCTAATCCTTAAATCAATTTGGGTATTTCTCTTATTCTGTTCTTGTAATCTAAAACAATGATCAATAAAGAGTAAATCGATGCTTATGATATTTCTTTATGTGTTTGTTGTGCGATTTCCTAGTTATGGTTGCTGCAGCTTACTATTTGCTTCTTGTACATGTATAAACCTACGACCAAGCTTTTCTGCCGATCAAGCTTAAACCATTCCTATAAACTTAGACCCTTCAACAAGCTTTGTGCAGAATCCCTTCCTGTCATCCATTATGTCCTTATCAATGGTTGGGATTAGAAATTCATCCTTCTCGGTTAACTGTTGGTTCTTAAATCTCCTAAGCGTGATACTCAACCTATTGAGGGAATAACAGCTCTTTTTTCGGATTCTATACCTTGATACTTAGGAAATGGCGAGCTAACTCAGACTTGCAAATGCTAAACAACCTAATTTTCCCTTAGGTCCACTCCCATAGACCTATCTCTGGCATTTACGAAAATATCATTAACATTATAGATGCATCTTCATGACTTCTAGCGGGGACTATCTCTTGACTTTTGACAACTACATTATCATTGTAGTACTTTTGTAATGTATATGAGACTATTATGTATACATATTCTTTTGGCTAGAACTTGTACCTATTCTTTTGTTGTATAGTGGCTCGTGTATGACTAGTATTTTTGTGCATACACTAATGTGTTATATTCATATCAATTTCCGCCTAGTTATGTGAATATATGTGTCTAACTCAGATTGTATTATTATCATTTTTTTTTTTATTTTTTCTGAATTATATATATCCACTGTGTAGTTGTGGATTTGAACTTGAATTCGATGTGTTAGATTTCCTCATGGGATTAAAAAAATTTAGACCACATTATCTGACATGTTTAACACTCGTTTAAAGCTATTATACAGTAGGTCACTCCTCAACAGCCATACTCTTCGGGTTAGTTGACAACATTACTTGTAAAGTCCTTGGCTTATGCGAGTATAGATGTGATATTTGATTTACATAACATCTTTTAGTTACATTTCCCTTAGGATTTCCGTCTTTGTATATTAATTCCTCAGAAAATTAGGCATGTTCCTATTTGATTGGTTTTGAAATTACACAATAATCTACATAGTTTAAGGTGATTGTAGCAATAGAAACACATAATTACAAGATATTCCTTTTAATTATTTTTAGGCTATTAAAAAGCTCACAATATTGCTAAATCCCTATTTTGCACTAATCCTTGCATTTATTTCTTTTTATACTTGCAATTAAGTTTTCTATTTTCCTTACGAACCAAATATAAAAATATTTTCCCTTTTCCTGACCAATCAATCTCGACTACTCTAACTTCATATTTTAACCACGATATATTAATTCCTTTTCTTTATTTATTTTACTAATTTGGCAAAACTATAGTACATTTAGGCCTAACTAGGATTATACCCCATTATTTTATTTGAACCCCAATAATTTATATATTCATTCCAATCAAAACCTAAAAGGTAATTTGAACAAATAAACATGGAAATTCTCAGATTTACGATTCAACTAAAAATTTATTGTACATTATGTCTTTTCAACCTGTGTCATAATTATTTGACATGTTTTTATCAAGTTTGCCTATTTTCCAGGATAAAATCCCTTTTTATTGCAGTTTTTGCATTACATATCCGTTAGCCCAAAATTACCAAATCCTCTTTTCAATAATTCCAATTGGATCATATTTTCCAACGCATGAAATATATTACTAATTCAACAGAAATCAAACAATGAAATACACAATTATTAAAAAGAATAATTTAAATCCACTTACTTGGGATTTGCGCTCCAAGTTATGGGTCTTATTTGGATTTAGATTTATTGTCTATGGTCTTTCCTATATGAATCTACAAACTTACATGAATGGAGAATATGGGCATTTAAACCTTAAATCCATAATTTTTGCCTCCAAATCTTAATCAAATAGCCTAAATCTAATATTTTATGTCTTTGAAGAATTGGAGGGGAAGGAAATTGCAGGGTTACCCATCCACTTAGAAATATATGAGTATGACGACGAGACCTATAGGATTATTTATAGATGTCCAAACAAGAAATATCCATATGATTTAAAATAATATAATTTGGGTCGTTTAAGCAACATAAACGCATCACCACTACCTAGCATGGGTTAACCCATACTAAGAGTCGGTCGTCACATGGGTCGACCCAACCCTATATGAGTCAAAACATGGGTCGACCCAACCCATATTTGGGTCGACTCGAACGCATGTTAAACGCGTAAAGGCAGGCATTATTTCAGCATGTTTTATTCATTTTCAACCGTTGCTTTCCAGCATTACTCTAGTTTCCTGATTTACTTTATTTCTTCCATATATAACACGTTTCTAATTTCAGATTTAAATGCTTGTCGTTTATGTATTTGATATGCGCATATATTTCAAAATATATTTATCTGTATTTACATAATATTTCAAACGTTAATAACTCTTCCATACGAACTCCATTTAGGACATATTATATATGTAAATTAATCAGAAAATAATTGTAACGACCCGGATTTTGACGATCTTGGTTATCCGATATACAACACATATCGAACATCCAATGATCGAAAATAACTGAATAGTTAATGAAAGAAATTAGAGGGTGAGGAAAGATAAGATAGAAACTTAGAATAGAAGAAGAAGAAGAACATACAACATCAGAGTAAACATGAATCTCACAGCGGAACGAATAAAATATAAATAACTTGAAATAAAAGATTTACTTGCATATACAAATCATATTTTTCAAGTACAGCTCTACTGGGATTTATAACTTGATATTTCAAATCCCAATTAAATCGATATTCGATTTAAAAATGAAATTCCTTTTTAAAAATATAAATAATTCCTTTATAAATTATGAAGGAATTCCACAGCGACTTTTCTAAAATTTGATTTGGACGTAAATCAAAATCTACACGATGAAATCCCGATTTTTCTCTTCCACTAGAAAGATATACTCCACCAGCTCCACATGTTTCTTGTTTCACAGAAATCCGACTTAAAACGAATCTAGTACATTCAATTGAAGTCCGAATCGCCAATTTACGAACTTCAGCGCCATTTCGAGCTCTATTTTAATTATATTATAACTCTACATTCAAACTGTCGTTTATATAATATATTCGTTATTCAAATTCAATTCCAAGCCGAATTAAATATCACAGATGATCCATTTCACACCACATCGCCATTTCAGCCAATTCTGATTATTTCAGAATTAAATATATTATTTAATTTAATATTTTAATTAAATATTCACCATTATTTAATTCAACGACCATGAAATCCTTTTAATTATCTTTTAAATAATTAAAAAAATTAATTATTATATCGCTCGCTGAAAATGCAGGTCATTACATTCTCCCCCACTTAAAATAATTTCATCCTCAAAATTGCTAAGATAGAAATCAAACCTTATTAACTGGTTAGAACTTATTTGTTCACTTCTAACTTCAGTTTCAACTGAACCAATTTAATTTCAATTAAAATATTTATCAATTCCTATCAACGAAAATTTTAAAAAATTCTAAAAAAATTCAAACACCTTAACTTTTAGAAAAAATTCGCCAGCACCTCCTTTGTACTGGTCAATAGGTCAAACTCTAACTCGCCTCTCTGGGCCATCTCTAACCCAAAAGAAAATCAAATGGCCAAGTGGCTTGCCAATTCAGCTCATCAATCTCATACCCCATATGAAATATAAACTTGTACCTTTTTGTCGGGCATATCAACTCTATCACTTCCATATGCTATCAACTCAGCATATACCAATGTTATCCCAATCAAATTCTGAAATCACTTTTATCTCTAACACAACCATCCTATTTTTACCAAATCAAATTTTCATTTCAAACTCAAGTTTTGTTCTTGATCCCGAATCCTTAACTCACCAACACAATATCATTTCAAAACAATTTCTATTACCACTTAACTGGCTTTACTTTAATTCCAGTTTTCTTTTACAAATTCCTATTTAATTTGTCTTAAATTAAACAAATAAAATTCTGGGAGTTCTAAACAGCTTTCTTTTTTCTCAAAACAATTCAAAAACAAATTCCTTTGGTAGTAATCCGTCACTCAGCAACTCGAAAATAAACACCGATGATGTCTAGCTCATCGTCGGGATTATTTCCCAGCTATCAAAGTGAGTTCAATACTATATCATTTTCAAAATCATTCTTAAATACTTTTATTCTGAAATCAGTTCAAAATATCATTCTCAATTGCTTGGAATACAATTTAAAATCTCCTAGGATCATAAAATTTACATATACTTAATCCCAATTCATTTACAAATACTTTTCCAAATTCTGGGATTTTAATTCCAATTCTGATTTAAATTCAGATTTAATTCATTTCAATTCCATATATTTCACTTATGTGAATTCTGATTGGTTATATATATAACCATCTCCATTATAATCTTACTCGATTATAATAACAACCAATATCCAATATATTAATTTATCTATATCAAGATACAATCTGGGTAAATTTATTTCATTTACCCTCTTTTCAAAACATATCTTGTCGACCCATCGTATTCGAGTGTTTAGAAACTCCTACCGATATAGTGGATCAAACTGATCGACCAGAACCGATAAACAACTCAACCAATAAATCTCCACAACATAAAAAAAAATATACCAACAACAAATAGTTCACTCGTATATATACACTCAACTCAATCTAGGGTATTACTAACCCTATCTCTACCGAGCCACGCCCCAGAGCCAAGGTAATTCACTTAAATTAAGCTCTGATACCAACTGTAACAACCCGCATTTTGACGACCTTGGTTATCCGATATACAACACATATCGAACATCCAATGATCGAAAATAACCGAATAGTTAATGAAAGAAATTGGAGGGTGAGGAAAGATAAGATAGAAATTTAGAATAGAAGAAGAAGAAGAACATACAACATCAGAGTAAACACGAATCTCACAGCGGAATGAATAAAATATAACATAACTTGAAATAAAAGATTTACTTGCATATACAACTCATTTTTTTCAAGTACAGCTCTACTGGGATTTATAACTTGATATTTTAAATCCCAATTAAATCGATATTCGATTTAAAAATGAAATTCCTTTTTAAAAATATAAATAATTCCTTTATAAATTATAAAGGATTTCCACATCGACTTTTCTAAAATTTGATTTGGACGTAAATCAAAATCTAAATGACGAAATCCCGATTTTTCTCTTCCACTAGAAAGATATACTCCACCAGCTCCACATGTTTCTTGTTTCACAGAAATCCGGCTTAAAACGAATCATGTACATTCAGTTGAAGTTCGAATCGCCAATTTACGAACTGCAGCGCCATTTCGAGCTCGATTTTAATTATGTTATAACACTACGTTCAAACTGTTGTTTATATAATATATTCGTTATTCAAATTCAATTCCAAGCTGAATTAAATATCACAGATGATCCATTTCACACCATATCGCCATTTCAGCCAATTCTGATTATTTCAGAATTAAATATATTATTTAATTTATTATTTTAATTAAATATTCACAATTATTTAATTCAACGACCATGAAATCCTTTTAATCACCTTTTAAATAATTAAATAAATTAATTATTATATTGTTGAAAATGCGGGTCATTACAATTATGGCTATTTTTCTAGTTATTTTTGTAATTATTTCGATTATTACTTTTATTGTTTAAAATGCGGGATGTTTCGATCTTTCTATGGTAATGTTGCAAATCCTATTCCTAACTATGATAAGTTTGTTATTGACTTTAGCCATGAAGATGTCATTAAGCCACCTAATGATAATCGTGGTGCCCATTGGACTTTTACAAAATGAAAAGAAGGGTTTGGATTCTTTCAAATTAAGTAAAATAGACGTGGCATGCACAAATAATATGGCCATAACAAGCGGAATTGTCAAGCTTCGAAGAGGATGTGAATGATTTTTAGATTTGTATTAGGGATTACATGTATTTTTCACATTTTACACAATTAAATTTGGAAAATCACTTTGGTATTTGATATACTGGAAATGTATACTGATTTTTTTCTTGTAATTGAATTTTGTTATACAATATCAATTTTATTGATTATTATGTATTTAGTACTTGTGTGTAATATATTGTTTTTTTTACGTCAGTTATTTATAATAGTGGTACCAACCTTGTTATATTTTTGTACTGCTTTTAGTAGTAAGATATCAGTTTTGTTATATTATTGTATTATTTACAGAAAGTGGGTACCGGTTTTGTAGCCATATAGGTATTTGTTCTAAAAACCAATTAGCTTTGTATGGTGATAGGGTATCATTTTCAACATATTAAGGTTTCAATTTTGTAGTAATTTTTTTTTGTCATACCCGGTGGTGCATTAAATTTATAAAGTATTATATTATGTTGAAAAACTACTAAGCATCATTTTCACATATAGGTATTTATCGGTTTTGTTGTAAATGATTTTAACTTAATTTGTAAAATAACAAAGCACGAATTTGAATGAAACACCTAATATGTATGAATTAGTACTGTTCTGGTATCACTTTTATCATATATGATAGTGAACTAGACAATTGAAAATTAAAAACACTATATTATATAAAATAATTATTAGGTATCATTTCTGCATATGTGTAAGTAATAGTTTTTTTGAAAGCTTCACATTACATGAAACAACTATTGGGTATCATTTTTGCATACAAGTACGTATCAGTTTAGCATATTATATAAAGTAGTTATTAGGTATCATTTCTGTATATACATAGGTATCATTTTTGTGATAGTATCATGTTATACAAAACGATACTACATATCATTCGTATATAAATGATATAGAAGTAGCATGGCGTGGAAAAAGGTAATAGAGAAATAGTGCTTATATGATCCAGAAAGAGTGTGGATAGAGTTGAATACGAATTTGATAGGGTGATTGGTGTGGAAGAAGAGAAAAATATAGCGAAGATGTGGAAGTGGAGAAATGGAAAAAAAGCATCAACCCTAATTGTTACGCACATTTTCATCATCTTCTTCTTTTTCTATCTCTTCCTCAACTCCATTCGATAATAGGGAAGTAGACTAAAAGCGTTAGTGCTAAATTTTGCGTGTTTTTTCTCTTCCTTGATCTCTTTACCAACTCCGTTAGGGGGACGAAGAAGCAAAGCAAAAGCCGAGGACTAGAGACTGAGATATTAATTCGAAAAATGATCGATTTCAAGATCAGAGAAGATAAGCTTCTGTAGGATGTGCATTTGAACAGGAGACATGTTCAAATTTTTGGATTTGGGCTTATCCTTGAGGAAAAAAGATGTGTTTCTTTTTACCTTTTGCCAAATTTTCCCTTGAGATTAATTGTCCCTTAAAAAGATCCTAACGTTTTAATTTAACCATTCACTTGTGTGGAAACATACTTTCACAAAATGTTAGTTAAGTGTGATATGAACCCGCCTTTTGCGAAAACCAAGAGACTTGGAAAATGGAGACAAACTGTCATGCAACTAATGAGCACGACTGTACACTCTCTACCCGTGGCAAAAACACATTTCATAAATCAATGCTTAAGCAATTTAAAAGAAATTAGTAGCTTGGTTTTGGTTAGGAAAGATGGATTAAGGTTTTTTTTACAAAAACTGCAAAACAAAAAAAAGCATATGAACTGATATACATTTATTGTAACAAAGAAATATCAGTATTTTGTGTGTATCAACTCATATTTATATGCCGCTTCTTAAATAATTTACCATTACGAGAGTGTTTCAATTTCAAGTCATCGTTCAAATTTTGTCACATGTAAGACAACCTAAACATAATATTCAGCCATAAAATTACTTTCACCGCTTCATACTTGACATGAGGTTTTGATGACTAAGCATCATGTTTCATTTAAATGTTGTGAAAATGTTACATTACTTTTGTTATATATATTTCATAGTGGGCATGAGGTTTTGACGAATAAGCATTCTATTTCATTTGAATGTTGTGAAAACGATACATTATTGTTGCTATATTATTTTCATAATTGATAAGATGTTTTGATAACTAAGCATCCAGTTTCATTTATATACTGTGAAATGATACACCATTGGGTCCATTGATTCTTTTTTAATTAGAATCATAAAATGACTATAAACACTTGTTGTTTCCAAAAAGGAAAAAAATAGAATTAATATACTCTTATTTTACAGGCGTAGACATATAATCATATCATATTGTTTGAAACATAACTAAATAATAAGATATCAGAGAAAACTACATAACTTGTACAAATAGTTAACATAAAAATAATTTTGACATCAAAGGGTTGGAAAATCATGAAATAAATTCTAAAGGCATTATAAGTTTTTTGTTGAAATTTTGTAAATTGCCATTTTTGTTATGCAAAAGTGTGACAACCCATTTGTAAATTTATTGTGCTCGCTAGAGCATTCTTCTACACCTCCGACTCATGCTCCATTTCTCGTTCTAGGGTTTAAGCTCATGTCTACATTCCATTATCACAAGAATTACAAAATCCACATACAAATTTTCAACCATTGCAATCTCCCAACTATCACCCTAATCCCTGATCTGAAATCTAGTATTTTCACTGCCTTTCATTAATCTTCAACCAAATTGACATAATTACCAACCAAACTTTCAAGTAGTTTGATGCGTTTCAATAAGTTCAGCAATGTCAAGGAATACAGAGCAAAAGAATGTAACAAAAACTTGGCGAACCCAAATGCAAAAATGGCAAGTTCAACAAACCAAGATGGGGCTATGAAAACTTTTGGACATCCGGATAAGAATCCATTTGAAGATAAAAGGAATTTGGAGATGATTCATGCTCGGCCTGAGTGAATTGAGTAACTGACAGTTTGGGAAGGAAAAATTATTTTGTTTCTAAGGAAAACAATGTCGTTGAAAATGGTTTTATTGATTTAAATGAAAGGTAGATAAAATCTGAATATGATTTTTCAAGGGATTGGGTTATTATTAGGAATAGCTGCATGAACTTTGGTAGCGATAGATTTGATATTTTGAGTTAATGATTATTTGCTTTTGCATTCTACTTGTATACCTCTGGATTTACTTAAAATGAATATGTTTGACCAAAAAATGGCACTAACACCCAAAAAGTCATGCATTGAGCATGAAATAAGAAGAAATAATTGAAAAAAGCAAGAAATAGCGAGGCAACGATATTTTGTTAGTGGTTCGGCATTAACGAGCCTACATCCACTTCATAATCTCTTAATTCAAAAGAGAATTACAATTATAACATCATTTTTAGTGTTTATCTCAAATTACAATCTTGTTTACACTCATATTTTGAGGTGAAAGATGTGACAGCTAATCTCCGTTAATATCACTCACTAAAAAATGCATTAAGTTTCGTGAAGCATTATAGGTAAACAGAAACAGAAACATTAAAAGACAGGTATAAAATAGCCGCGGAATTAAAAACTTTTACTAATCATAAAGCATCGTGGTTCAAAACATGATTACACCATTTGTCTGAAAAACATAAAATCCAGAAAATCATTAAAATATGTCTTGTACTTAAACATCAAAGTAGAATAAATAAAGAAGCATAATTTCCCAAATAAAAACATAGCCATAGTAGAAAAGATAAGAGCTTGAGCAATACATCTAAGCATCTCCAAGCAAGATGAAAGCAGAATCCTGGTCAACCTTGAGTATT
Organism: Allium sativum; assembly: GCA_030737875.1. NCBI lineage: Eukaryota > Viridiplantae > Streptophyta > Magnoliopsida > Asparagales > Amaryllidaceae > Allium > Allium sativum. Next base: position 749,606,424 of record CM060921.1, read on the forward strand.
CACACTATGAGAACTTGGGGGGAACATAAGAGAAAATAGAATGGATCAGACATAAAGTGTGGTAAGTCCAGTTACTTTTAGCATAAAAATAGGTAAAAGTACCATGACAGACATATAAATTGGATAAGAGAGATAACAACATATTAGGCAGGCATGACAAGGTAAACATGATAACATGATAGAGTATACCACGCTTCTCTTATGAACAAGATGATACCTAACAACTACAAGACAGTAGACTTTGGCATACGTCTAGATGTACCGTAACTACTACCCCAATCGATCGGCTCCCTACTCCGTAGATACCCTATGTTGGCCACACAGTAGGGTGTATCACTCCCTAAAGTGGCAACCATCAGTTTTCAGGACGCATAACCATATCTACAAGTGTCACGGTCGTCTTATTCCCTCTGCCCGGACCATGCACGCACATGACCCCGGTCAGTTTGCGCCGCCCAAACCGTCATCCACATTTGGATCTCTTACAATCAGCCTAGTAAGCGTGCTACAACTCCGACCTGGGGCGGAATACTCATTTGATACCGTTATATGGGTTACTGACTAAAGCGGGTCCAATACACAAGATGATGCAAGATCTCCCCTTTGTTCTTGCATCCCCACTAGGATTTCCACAGGTTGAGCTTACCTAACTGTGTCTTTAATTACATAACCCCAACCGGTTAAGTTTGTGGGCCTGTATATATAAATATTACCCATCCAACCCAGATATACTTAACCCTCCCACTATTTCAGCCAATTTTACTTAACCCCTATTCAAGTTGACATGTTCACACAATCCTTATGGATTTAACTAGGTTAAGTATTCAAGTTTATTACCATATATTCATTTATGGTTACAATATACTAGACCTCCTACATTAAACCTACAATTTGCAAATGCTGGTTATGCCGGGTGCCTCTGGTAGACTTCTTCCAAAAGTTGGGTTTAACCTCGTGTCCTAGCACGTCTCATGTTTATGCACTTAGACCACTCACATTAGATTCACCGCTTGTGTTCGCTGGTTATGCCGGGTGGTTCTGGGCAGACTTCCACCACATGTGTAATCCAACCTCATGTCTAAGCGCGGTTATAGTTCTAATTACTGTGATTCTAGGCATTTCAATTACTAACAAAATTTATCTATGTCATTATAGGTTTTCATGCCCCTTTTTCCAAGTTATGTTCTTAATAAACTATATGCCCCGAAATCATATTATATACTTTATTCAAGTTATGCCCGAATTCCCAATTACAAGTTATGCCCAATATTAACGTTTACCCCTCGTTCCCAATCTAACGTATTCGCATATTTTAGCGGTATGCCTAGGCTTGAAGGTGGCCTAGCTATATAAAAATAAAAGGAAAAAAGATAGACGGAAAAGGACAGAGATGATCATACTAACAATGTTGACATGTAATGACATAAACATAAAGTGGCATGAAGGCGAGATAAGCATATAGGACGAACATGTGACAATAGCACCGATTCTAGCATAATAGGGATAGACATGATGTGATCTAAACAATTATTTAGATGTCCAACTAACAACAGATCTGATTTGGCTATAAACATAATAGAACGGGTATAAGGTGGTCTAAACAGTGAATTAGATCTATAATCAAAGGTAGATCTGACATGATAAAGGTTAAGATCCAAGTCATAGTCATGTCAGAATATCATAGATACACAATTTATAACAGATTTGGCATGATTCAAGCAGTCACATGCATATATCCAAATTATTGTCATATCATGTTTTACTTTTTAATTATTTAAATCTAAAAGTAAGTTAAACTCACAGTGTTTGGATCTAGAAAAATAGAACAAGAATAGCAGATGTTGAACCATAGATCTACACTTGAATAGCTCTAAACTTGATTAACTCGATTGCAGAAGAAGAAAAAGGTTTGATTCAATCTGGGCAGTGGCAACATCTAGTCCTCCATTATTTTCAGTGTGCAAAACAATAGAAATAAGGCCATATATATAGCTGCCCGTCCCAAACCCTAATCTTCCATGTCTGCCTAGGGGGGTCGACCACCCCTTGAGGGGTAGACCCATGGGTCGACACCCCCTTGAGGGGTCGACCCAGGGGTCAACACCCCTGGGCGGGATATTTCTCGCTTGCTTAAATTCTGCATGATTTTGAATTTCTAGACCTAATTTTGAATTTCTGGACTATATATATATATAAATATTCTTCCTTCGTGTATACAAACTTTAAACCTTGATAACTTCTTCATGTGGTATTCGTTTTACGCAAACCAAGTGTCTATTTTGACCAAAATTTCGAGTTATTTTGACTAGAATTTCGAGATGAACGCAATGGAGCAGTCCATTTTACTTAATTCTGAATATTAATTTAATTATTCTTTAATTTATCGTCTTTAGTGTTGTTAAAATTTGGGGGGTTACATTCTCCCTCACTCAAAGGATTTCGTCCCTGAAATTTCCAGGTTAAGAAGAATGTATATCCTACCATCCATCACCTATCTACTCATCCACTAATCATAGGCATCCATTGTCCTTAAAGGATTTCTAATGCTTATACGAACATATGCAAAGGTGTCTATATGCCCAAATACTAATGCGAAAGATCGGGCGGTTTACTGATTCAGTCGACCTCCTTAATGCAATGTATATTAGTGCCATGAATCCAACATGTATGCAAATAATCCTATTATAACTTGTAAGTTCTACATGTGTGCACAATCATCCGTCCAAATGCAACATCCATATGATGATACATCCATTTGCATCCACAAAAAGAAAGAAAAATGCACACACATCCATATGCAGTATGAGAGTGATTGAGCCGATCTAGTGCCTAATGTGTGTGTATATGCATCCACGAGCAACCACTAGCATCCGTTTGCATCCAACTTGCATCCATCAAACATAACATGTCTCAAACACATGTTTACAATCATGGGATTCCGTACCTAAAGGTCGACATTCGATAGATAAGATATACTAAAATGATAGATACAAACATAAATAAATGCTTTGGAAAGGAAGTTGAGAACATAACCTTGAAAAGGAAAAGGTACAAAACACGAATCTTGTCTTCGGTTTCCCAAGTTTCCTCCTCTGGATTATCTCCCCACTGGACCTTCATCAATTTGACCTCTAGATTGCGTAGTTTCCTAACTTTTAAAACAAGAATATGGGTAGGAACTCGCCCAACTGTCGTCTCCCGTTCCACCTCTACTTCTTCCAATATACCCGGCTCAACTACTTCAACGGTATCATTCAAGCACTTCCACAAATGAGAAACATGGAAAACATCATGAACATCGGACAAACTCTCTGGTAGCTTTACTCTTTGGTCATTTGGCCAATCCTTTCTGTAATGGGAAATGGCCCTACGAATCTTGGTGCCAATTTCCCTAGAGATCCAAACCGAACCACATTCCTCAAAGGTGACACTTTGATGAAAACCATGTCTCCTACCTCAAACTCGATGTCAGTCCATCTCTCATCTGCGTAGGACTTCTATCTATCCCGAGTTGTCCTCGTTCACCGTCTAATTAGATCAATCTTCTCGGATGTCTATCTGACCATATCTGGTCCAAGTAAAAGTCATTCTGTAGTCTCCCACCAACAAGTTGGTGATTTACAGGGTCGTCCATACAATGCCTCGAAGGCTGCCATGCCAATGCTGTCTTGATGGCTGTTGTTGTAGGTGAACTCTACTAAAGGAAGATGCTCTTCCCAAGTCCCTCCAAAATCTGGGATACATAGCCTTAAAAGATCCTCAAGAACTCTGTTCACCCTCTCCGTCTGTCCATCGGTCTGAGGATGATATGCAGTTCTCAAACACAACTGTGAACATAATGCTTCTTGCAATCTCCTCCAAAATTCACTGGTGAAAATAGGGTCACGATCACTTACGATGCTCGAAGGTATTCCATGAAGACGGACCAATTCCCGAACGTAAACTATTGCCAACCATGATGTCGTCCTCTCACTCTTGACCGGAATGAAATGAGCGCTCTTAGTAAATCTGTCTATTACAACCCAAATACTGGTGTTGCCTTTCTTTGATCTAGGCAAACCATCTATGAAATCCATAGAGACGCTCTCACACTTCCACTGCTGAACCTCAAATGGACGAAGTAAACCACCGGGATTCTTTTGCTCAGCCATAACTTACTGGCGAACCGAATATTGAGAAACAAACTCTGCCACATCTTTCTTCATCCCAGCCCAAAAGAAAACTCTCTTCAAATCTCTATACATCTTATCACCACCTGGATGAATAGTCATCCTAGAATAATGAGCTTACTCTAGGACTGTCTTCAACAAACTCCCAGTTTGAGGAACACAATGTCTCCCATTTTCGCCGCAACCACCCTTTATCGTATATGGAATATCCACTGAGGTGACTAGAAGTTTCCCCTTTTCTAAGTCTATCCAAGATGTCTAAAATCTATGGATACTCTTGCTGCGAAGCTCCTATCTGGTCCATAAGAGTAGGCCACACTTCCAATGAGGCAAATAAGTCAGACAAATTCTCGATGGAGGGCCTAAAATCAAACGTTGATATAAACTCCAAGCTTTTCCTTTCCATAAACAGAGAACTTACGGTCATCCTCTACCTACTAGTGCGTCTGCCACAACATTACCCTTGCAGGGTTATAAGTAATCTCGTAGTCATAGGATGCTAGGAACTCCATCCACCGTTGTTGCCTTATTTTAAGGTCCTTCTGCGAGAACAAGTACTTGAGAGACTTATGATCAGTATACAACTCGAAATTCTCTCCAAGCCAATAATGACGCCACGTCTTAAGCGCTAATACTATGGTAGCTAATTCTAAGTCATGGATAGGGTAGTTCTTCTCATGAACCCTTAGATGTCTACCCCCATAACATACTACCCTTCCTTCTTGCATCAGAACCGCACTAACCCCTGTACCACATGCATCAGTGTAAACTGTGAACACCTTGTTTCCGTCGGGCAAGGTCAAGACTGGGTGTTGTTAAAGCCTTCTTCAATCGTTGGAAAGCAACATCACAATCTATATCCCATGAAAATGCCAAATTCTTCTTTGTCAGCCTGGTGAGTGGGGTTGATATCTTTGCGAAGTCCTTTATGAATTTCCTATAATAGCCTGCCAATCCAAGAAAGTTTCTCACTTTCGTTGCATTCTTAGAAATTTTCCAATCTTTAACTGCTACTACCTTTGCGGGATCTACTGCTGTCCCATCTTTAGAGGCCACATGCCTTAAAAATCTCACCTCTTTTCTCCAAAAATGGCATTTGGAGAATTTCGCCTTAAGCTGATGCGCAGACAGAGTTTTTCAAAACTTCTCTCAAATGTGGAGCATGCTCTTCCTCACTCTTTGAGAAGATCAAAATATCATCAACAAAGACCACGATGAACTTATTAAGAAACTACTAAAACACCCTGCTCATTAGATCAACAAAATAGGTTGGTGCATTCGTCAATCCAAAAGGCATCACGAGCCATTCAAAGAAACCATCAGGAGTCCTAAAAGCGGTCTTGTCTATACTGTCTTCGGCTACCCTGAACTGATGAAACCCCATGGCCAAGTCTAACTGAGAGAATACACATGCACCAACAAGCTGGTCAAACAAATCATCTATCCTCAGGAGTGGGTGCCTGTTCTTCTTTTCGAGTTTGTTCGACTCTCTATAGTCTACACACAAGCGAAGCGAACCATTAGCCTTATTTGTGAATACCACTGGAGTGCCCCATTCAAATATGCTTCGACTAATAAACCCTTTCTCTAGTAGCTCCCCTACTTGGTTACTAAGCTCCCTCCTTTCCCTTGGAGCCACATGGCGCACAGGTAATGCAACTGGCTTTGCATTGTCTACCAAATATATACGAAAATCTATCTCACGCCTTAGAGGTAAGGCCCAAACCTCCTCAAAAACATCAGAATACTAACGGACTACTAGTATAGATTTCATATCATCGATAGATGCATCAAGAGACCCTAAGAAACTAAGCATGACCGATCCCTTAGCATCACAAGAAATCTCGAGGGTCCTCCAACGGCAAGTCATAAGTCTGACTACCCTCCTCTCACAATCTAGGATGGCACCATACCTGGCAAGCCAATCCATCCATTGAATCAAACCATAGCCCATGAAACCGAGTACATATGCATCGCACTCAAATCAACGCCAAACACAGATATTCTCAAACCCCAACAAATCATGGACAAGAGCCGAACCACCAATGGGGTTTGAGACAATAACGGGATCCACTACTATAGTAGTATTAAGTTGTAGAGACTCAACCACAGAATCAAATATAAAAGAATGTGAAGCACCAGAATCAAAAAGAGTTCTAATAGGGTAATTGGAAAGGTAATTCAAACCTTCCACAGAGACTTTTCTACCTCGATCAGGGGCACAAATCGCGAGAGCATGCACTTGCCCTCTAGAGGTTCCTACCCTTTAACCTTGTCCTTGCTTCTTCGGGTACTCCTTAGAAAAGTGTCAACCTTCTCCACAACTGAAGAAAGCATTCTTCCTTCACTTACAGTCCTTGATCAAATGACCCTCGCGCACGCAATTATGGCACTTCCTCTTATCTTTAGCCTTGTTGTTCTTTCCTCCTTTATTTTGTTGTTGTTGTCCCTTCTTTGGCCAAACTTTCTTGTTTTGAGCTTCCTTAACTTCCTTCTTCTCACCTTTATCTTCCTCATGCGTCAATGCCATATTAACGAGCCTTTCAAAAGTTGCGGAATGTGAGACATAGCTAACCCATGGATGGGTTCATTCAATCCTCTAGCATACCGCAATGCTTTCTTATACGGAGTATCCACGAGCTCCAACCTAAAGCTCGTCAGTTGATTAAATTTGTTAACATATTATTTGACAGTCATGCCTCCTTGCTTGATTGCCAGAAACCTCTCCATTTGTATACTTTTCTCAGCTTGAGAAAGAAACTTCGTTTCAAACCATTGCCTAAAATCATCCCAAGCCTCCACTGGACGCCTTGCTTGCATCACTTCCCACTAGAATGATGCTTCATCTTTCAGCAGCCAAACAACCAATTGAATCTCCCTACGATCGTCCACTTTGAAAATTCCAAATAAATCCTCCATTTCCTTGAGCCAATTTCTTGCCTCTACGAACGACTCAGATACGTTGAATGTCTTTTCTCCCATAGCACGGAAGTCTTTACAGATCTTAGAGAAATTATATGCTTGCGGAGGAGGAGAAGGAGGAACGACGGGTGTAGTTGGGGGAGGAGTGACAGCTTGACCACCGGCAGGCACCGTGGCGTCTAGATACCCATGGAACCAGTCTGGTATCGTAACGCCCTCAAGAATATTAAGTTCCCCATACATGCTGAAAAGAAAAGGAAAGGGATTCAGACAAAGGATCGAAAGATGTTACGTATGGCTTTGGGGAATATGTTTTTCTAAACAGACTTTTCTTTTGAAAATGCTTCCTTTTAAAACCTTTTTGAAAATAATTTTCAAAAACTTTATTCGATCTGGTGACCTTTAGCTTTGATATCAAGTGTGACAACCCACATCCTTTAATGTCACTCATTAAGAGAATGCATTAAGTTTCGTGAAGTGTTATAGGTAAACAGAAACATAAACATTACAAGACAGGTATAAAATAGCAGCGGAATTAAAAACTTTTATAAATCATAATGCATCGTGGTTTAAAACATGATTACATCATTTGTTTTAAAAACATAAAATACAGTACATCATTAAAATTTATGGCTCGTACTTAAACATCAGAGTACAATAAATAAAGAAGCATAATTACCCAAATAAAAACATAGCCATAGTAGAAAAGATAAGAGCTTGAGAAATACATCTAAGCAGCTCCAAGCAAGATGAAAACAGAATCCTGGTCAAGCTTGAGTATTCTCACCCTAAGAACCTGGGGGAGGGGGAACGGAAGAGAACGAAGAGAAAACAAAATGGGTCAGACATAAAGTATGGCAAGTCCAGTTACTTTTAGCATAAAAATAGGTAAAAGTACCATGACAGGCGTAAAGTGGATAAGACAGATAATAATATAATAGGCAGGTATGACAAGGTAAACATGATAACATGATAGAGTATACTATGCTTCACTAGTGATTTCTCTGCACCAATACTAGTGTCTTATGAACAAGATGATCCCCAACAACTACAAGATAGTAGACTTAGGCATACGTCTGCATGTACCCTAAGTACTACCCTAATCGATCGGCTCCCTACTCCGTAGATACCCTATGCTGGCCCCACAGTAGGTTGTATCATTCCCTAAAGTGGCAACGCTTAGTTTTCAGGATGCACAACCATATCTACAGGTTGTATCATTCCCAAATTCCCAATTACATGTTATGCCCAATATTAATGTTTTCCCATCGTTCCCAGTCTAACATATTCGCATATTTCAGTGGTATGCCTAGGATCGAAGGTAGCCTGGCTGTATAAAAATAAAAGGGAAAAAGATAAAGGGAAAAGGATAGAGATGATCGTAATAACAAGGTTGACATGTAATGGCACAAACATAAAGTGGCATAATGGCAAGATAAGCATATAGGATGAACATGTGACAATAGCATTGATTCTAGCATAATAGGGATATGCATGATGTGATCTAAATAATGATTCAGATTTCCAACTAACAACCGATCTGATTTGGCCATAAACATAATATAACAGGTATAAGGTGATTTAAACAGTGAATTAGATATATAATCCAAGGTAAATTTGACATGATAAAGGTTAAGATCCAAGTCATAGTCATGTCAGAATATCATAGATATACAAGTTATAACAGATCTGGCATGATTCAAGCAATCACGGGCATAGATCCAAATTATAGTCATATCATGTTTTACTTTTAAATTATTTAAATCTAAAAGTAAGTTAAAATCACAGTGTTTGGATCTAGAAAAATAGAAGGAGAATAGCAGATGTTGAACCATAGATCTACACTTGAATAACTCAAAACTTGATTAACTCGATTGTAGAAGAAGAAAAGGTCTGAATCAATCTGGGCAGCAGCAACATCTAGTCCTCCCTTATTTTTAGTGTGCAAAAACATCAGAAATGAGGCCATATATATAGCTGCAAGCCCCAAACCCTAATCTACCGCGTCCGCCCTAGGGGGGTCGACCCCCCTTGAGGGGTCGACCCATGGGTCGACACCCCCTTTGAGATGTCGACCCAGGATAGGATATTTCCCCCTCACTTAAATTCTGCACGATTTTGAATTTCTGGACTTTATATATATGTGTGTGTATATATATATATATATATATATATATATATATATTCCCCCTACGCGTATACAAACTTCAAACCTTAATAACTTCTTCACACAATGTCCGTTTTACACAAACCAGGTGTCTATTTTGACCTAAATTTCGAGAAGAACGCAATGGCGTAATCTGTTTCACTTAATTATGAATATTAAATTAATTATTCTTAATTTATTGACTTTAGTGTTGTTAAAATTTAGTGTGTAACAAAAGATGGATGGAAGCCATAGCCAAGTAGAGCAGAGCTTCACATAGCTAAAAAGTCCCTTGAAAATGCCACGAAACCATGTAATTATAGGCATGTGATGGTTGCAGGTCGGATGCTATGTGGCATGCAATCAGTGGATACCAGAGAAGTAGTCGAGGAAGTGGAGAAAGTGTCTTCAAATCATGGGGTTGCCAAGTGGAAGTTGATATGAATTCCAAGTATAAAGAATAGGTCTTTGTTGCTATCTAGAAATTGACATAGGCAGACCGGGTTTCGGTATATCCGACCCGAACCAGTGTTGTTTGAAAATCCATTCGGTGTGATTACTTCAGGTAAGTGGGGTCGGGTCCTTCTATCTTGACCCCAACCAAAGGTGCTTGTGTTCCAGCATGTGCCAAGCCATTTCGTTACATGTCACCGGGTCGGGTTCTGGTAGATCTGACACGCTCAACTCGTTAGGCATACTTGCCTTAGTTTTGTCCGATTCAAATGCCTAGATCCAAACTGAAGTCTTCATACATGAAAATGATGAGTTCTCCAATGCTTCATCACTCCATCCAAGCGAACGCTAGTCAAAGCTAGTTCATACTCAAGCCCTAAGTAGTCAATCTGATAGAATACTTGGGTTTTGGGTCGCCTGGTCACAAAGCAGGCTAACATAATATTAATGAAGTGACTAAGTTTTATACACTTATTTCATTTTTATTTTAAAAAACAAAATATAAACGAAAAAAAGATAACAACTATGAGTTTACCATTACATTAAAAGTTCATGTGATTCTCCATAATGAATCGTCAACTGATTTTGCAAAATAGGATATTTAGTTGTCTAGCAGTATGTGATATAAATCATATAAGAGAACATTGTACTTCACACTGTTTCTAAAAAATCCCAATAATCATTTAAAGGCATGATACAATGCACAAGTGGAAATTTATGTGTTATTTAGATTCAATTTGACAATAATTTTCAACTTGTTAATAACCCTATAATTAGCCAGCTAGCTTTTTGATTGATTAATCTAATATATGATTTCTTTACTAATGTTATTTTATATCTTGTATACTAATATGAACAAAGAATTTTCCATAAGTTTTCACCATATATATCTTCTAGAAACATATAATTCAATAACATCTCGTTGGCATGTACATTTTTCTCAAAAATATCTTAATGCATTTAACATTGAAAATGTGAAATTGTGTAATCTCACATGGAAGCAAAAAAGCAAGATCTTTATGTATTTCTTACATGGAAAGTATCCGAGAACAATCGAGTAATTTACAAGTGAATTACTGAAGAAATACTTAGCAACTAATCAATTATTATAAGGTATCATAGATTACATAACCATCCAAATGTGACAAAATCAATTGGTATTTCTAATTAGTGGATCAGCAACTAGAGATATTGTTTGAGTCATTCTGGCTAATAATATAAAATAATGAAAGAAGAATGTTTTACTAGTTCACCCCATTTATAAGAGTCAACAATTCTTTTTATTATTATTTTGCACAATACCCTTTCATGGGAAACCGTTTGAGACACTTGATTTTAACATTCACTAAAATCAAGGTCAAGTATCTATACATACTAAGCTCTAAATATCACAACCTGTAAGAAATGGCATTAAGACATTTATGAGACATGACGACAACTATTAGAGGGTGGTGAGTGTTCTGATCACAAGGCTCAAAGTTAAGTTTCAACATTCTTTATATTTAATTATGCCAAGACACATAAAAGATGGAATCAGAAGATAAAGAGCATTTTCTAATGTAAAGGAGTGTTTGAAGTCGACACATAGTGTCAAGATCCATCCATGTCGACACCTACTATCGAGCCTATATGGGACCAACACCTAGTGTTGAGCTTATATTGAGTAGACACCTAGTATCAGAATCATAGTCGACGCCTAGTGATGAGCTCCTTCAAAATCAATATCAGCTGTCGAACTCTTTTGGAATTGATATTACTAAATGAATAGTGTACATCGACGATAGCTTCAGATTACTGTTGACGCAGCTTCCGACGGTTACCGACGACGGGTACTTTCTATGGTATGTTACTAAATACTAGAAAAACTTGTAATATATTGCGGCAGTTGCTATCAGAAAATATGATATAACCAGCCCGAGACCTGCTTCTCATTTCTTTTTCCCCCTTCGTCCAAGCATAAACAATTTACTCCTCTTCCTCCATGTCGTTGTTGGCCAATTTGCATACCTCCGAGAGCATTTTCAACTCACCAATCTACACTATCTTCATCTCCAACCTCTAACCATATCTAAATCAGTTATAAAACCTAAATCCAAACTACTTTTAATCTGATTAGTTAGGGTTAATTTGTTAATCTAGTTGTTTGTATAATGTAAATGATTGTCTAGTATAGTTTACTGAACGTTAATTGCTATTATTAACCTTTAGATGTTGAAAATACAAATTTTTTTAGTTTGTCCAATAAGTAATTAGTGTTTATTTGTTGAGTAATTAGTGAAATTTAGTGGTTTCTTAGGTTGATAAGTGTGGGTAAGCATGGTTTAGTTTATGTGTTTAGCAAAATGTCGAAACAATAATTAACATTATATACTGTTTGAACCAAAAATGGTTCAAACCAAAGGTGTGAAATCACACTTCACCAATAAGGTTGGAAATTAAAGAGCCATAATCAGAAAATAAATGGGAAAAGTAAGTAAAAACACAAGGGATTTTATAGTGATTCGATCTTGGAAAGATCTATGTCCACTTTTGAAGGGCTTTCCATAATCTTAAAGAAAATTACATATAGGATCATCTCATAATCTCGTTTATCACACTTGTTCACTCTTTACAATGATTTTCCACTTTTTACTCTCTTTTCGCTTTAGGTCTCACTTGAATTTGAGAAGGAACGGATTAGATCTTGTGATTAGATAATTTTCCTTTATTCCATCATGAAATTGGTGTTAGATCCGAGCTTTAAAGAGGAGAAATGGCGGTTGGAGATCACTTGGATTGAATTGGAGTGAGAATTAATGGAGCTCGGAGCTTTAAAGAGGAGAAATGTATTTTCCTTTATTCCATCATGAAATTGGTGTTTGATCCGAGCTTTAAAGAGGAGAAATGGCGGTTGGAGATCACTTGGATTGAATTGGAGTGAGAATTAATGGAGCTCGGAGAAGTTGAGATCCACTTGGTGTTGAAGGAAGAAGGAGTGAGTTTAGGAAGCCATTAATGGAGTTTGAGAAGCTTTAGAATAGTGGAAAACCGAAATGACAGCCTTTTGCGTGGCTTAGATTGGTCCTTTGAAGTGTGGTGAAATGAGATATTTATAAGAGAAATTTGGACTAGGTGGCAAAGTTGTAATTATGGTGCTTAGGGTTTGGGTTGAACATAAATGTATTTACAGAAATGTCATTGGGTATAGCTGGTCACAGTTGTAGCCACATGCACAGTTCATGACCGACCAGATATTTACCACTATGCCATCGCTTGAAAGTGTAGACCGACCCAAACCATATTTATTTAAGGCCGACCATGTGCTTCCAGTTTGATGTTTAGGACCGATCCAACTATACTGATACACGACCGACCCAGTTTGTGAAGTGCTCGCGTGAAGGCCAACCATGTAATGCCCGACCCTGCATATAATTCTTTTACTTTTACTGAACCACGTGGCGTTCCTTGATGTTATACGTACCTTACATGTCGAACATTCCATCTCAAACGTACTAAACATTTGGCCCAAAACGAGAAGACGTTGCTCGATTATCAACGATGGCAATATGTTGTTCGACCCTAATCTGATGGTATGCTCGACCCATTCGCATGACTTTGCCAAGTTAGCTACTTTAACAAGGATCAAGAATGTTTTATCCTACATAATTTACAGGATCACGTTGCGCCAGTTTACGGAATTGTACGTCCATCTGCCATGTTACTTCCAAAACAATGCAACTCTCTCGTATATAATCAGTTTACACCCGCTGCTCATTGTGTATAAGTTAACACTTTAGTATACAGTCACTCGAGTTATACGAGATTGAAGTGCTTAACCCTTGGCCTTGCAGTTTCTTGACCTATAACTGATGAGGAGTTGTTCGACAACCCAACTCAGAGCGAGACCGATCAAGATTTGAGTTTAGTAACCGACCACCTTGGGAGCTGCCACGTGTCCTGGAGTGAAGGTGCTAATCCAAAATTAATATATGAATGGCTCATACGTTCATAGCAGCATAGTGCTTGCTTCTTAGGTCCATTCATAACATGTATATAGTCCTTGTACTCACGCCATTTTGCACGTTACTACAAGTGAGCCATTAATGTCTCGTACACACTTTTTGCAATACACATTTTTGAAAGATATGTTGATCCAAGCAAGCTGATTTGAACTTTGCACATTTCATTCAACCGTTGTATTAGGGCCAACTGAAACCGACCAATCCTTAAGGTTGAATCCGACCGAACCGAGCTGGCATAGGTGTTCAACCTACTGTGTTTGGCCAGTACTGCTCGAGCCACAACGTTCGACCTGTGGTGCACGATCCGTCAGACTCTTGGTGATCATCCAGGAAGTTGCGTTATATTAACAGGGTTAACATTTTCCCCTCGAAGCTTGCATTTTTTGCTTGCGAGAGATACAGGTTTCGAAATGATCATTCCTGTTGCTACATTTTGCATTGAGATCTAGTTATAGCTTTTTGTTTACTATGGCAGATCATGCTTTGAATTTTATACTTCATGCCACATATTCTGTAATAAAAACAAGCATTTGCACGATTTTGGACTGATACTCACCATCGATTGTCCATATCGATAGTAGATTAGTTAATCATTAAAAATGATATATGGAAAATTTTATTTTGAACTAAATAATGTGTTTACACAGAACTTGTTTTACTCAACGGTTTATAACTCGTCAAGCATTATTTGCACAAACACGATATTCTAATTTGAATTCGCGTTGACAATTAAAATCAACTAATCGACTGAAGGCGACTATGGATTTCATACGTCTTTGTTCTAACGATTTGTATGGTGATACACGACATTTCTCATTCGTGAAATGCGTATCTGTGATTCATTTTATGCTTCCTCTTTGAGAAGCTCTGATTATTCTTGTCCCAGCTTATGAAGTCATTACTAGTCTTCAATATGGGAAGATTTTTTTTTACTGCGCAACGTTTGTTTGCTTTGTCGATCAGTTATGGCGTTAAAGATTCCATTCGATGCCCCGTGTTTTGGAGAGACTGTTATAATCCAACATTCGTCTACTCCTGTCGACTGAATCAACATTATAGAGTTCATCGAGCATTGTTGATTTATCCTGTGGAGAAGTTGCCTTCTCTATGGAAAGGATTTTTGGTTGTCGCATCGTTTTGCCATGCAAACTCCAATGAGCTTTAGATGTGGTTGCATCGCTTCGTCTTAGGAATTCCCAAGATTCGTTTCACTTATAGTGAACTCCCGCGCTTCGTTTCACGCAACGAATTCCAGCGACCTTTGAAGGTTGCATCGCTTCACGCCACGAACTCCCATGCTTCTTTTCACTTATAGTGAACTCCCGCATTTCGTTTCACGCAATGAATTCCAGCGAACCTTGGAGGGTTACATCCCTTAGCACCACGAACTCCCATGCTTCGTTTCACTTGTGGTGAACTCTCGCACTTCGTTTCGCGTAACGAATTCCCACAACCTTGGAGGATTGCATCGCTTTGTGCCACGAACACCCACGCTTTGTTTCACTTATAATGAACTCCCGCACTTCATTTCGCGCAACGAATTCCAGCGAACCTTGGAGGGTTGCATTGCTTCGCATCACGAACTCCCATGCATCGTTTCACTTATAGTGAACTCCCGCGCTTTGTTTCGCGCAATGAATTCCCGCGACCTTGAAGGGTTGCATCGCTTCGCGCCACAAACTCATACGCTTCATTTCATTATAGTGTACTCCCACGCTTCGTTTCGCGCAACAATTTCTTGTGAACCTTGGAGGCTTGCATCGCTTCGCACCACGAACTCTCAAGCTTCGTTTCACTCACAGTGAACTCCCGCACTTCGTTTCGTGCAACGAAATCCAGCAAACCTTGGAAGGTTGCATCGCTTCGCGCCACGAACTCCCAATCATCATTTCACTTATGGTGAACTCCCGCGCTTCGTTTCGCACAACGAATTCCAGCGAACCTTGGAGGGTTTCATCGCTTCGCATCACGGACTCCCACGCTTCGTTTCACTTATAGTGAACTCTTATGCTTCATTTCGTGCAACGAATTCTCGCAACCTTGGAGGGTAGTATCTCTTCGTGCCATGAACTCCTACATTTTGTTTCACTTATAGTAAACTCCCGTGCTTCGTTTCGCGCAAGGAATTCCAGTGAACCTTGGAGGGTTGCATCGCTTCGCGCCACGAACTCCCACACTTCGTTTCACTTATAGTGAACTCCCGTGCTTCATTTTGCGCAACGAATTCCTACGATCTTGGAGGGTTGCATCGCTTCGCGCCACGAACTCCCACGCTTCGTTTCACTTATAGTGAACTCTAGTGCTTCGTCCTATGCTATGAATTCCAGCCAACCTTGGAGGGTTGCATCGCTTCGCGCCACAAACTCCCACACTTCGTTTCACTTATAGTGAATTCCAACGGCTTGTTTCGCGCAACGAATTCCCACACTCTTTTTTTATTTCGAATCTGTGGCTATTCGCTTCCCTCTTTGTCGTTTGAATCATTGGGACATTCCCCATTCACTATTCAAAATAGTGATTTTCATCCTTGCGTTATGTGTATCGATGGTTATGGCACTTTGACATTTGAATTGGTGTTATTAGGACTGTCTCATTTGATCAGAACTTGAGAAAACGAACGCCTACGGAACAGCGTGCAGTGAGAAAATCGTCTTTTGCAAATATTCATGTATATTTTGCAAGTAAGAGATTTATATAGTCAGACATGATTTCATTAGTAAAGCAATTTTTCGGTACAATGCATGTAAATCATTACATATTTTTTACAAGAAAGTAGAACATAGCAAAGAGTAAAGTAATGCAAGAAGTAAAGTAAAGGCGATAGTGATAGCTTATTCTGAGCCACGTATATTAGATCATCATCAACGGTCGTCAGTTGATTATCAGCCTTGGAATAGTTTGAGCATAAGCCCTGTTACTTGGACCGGATTGGTCATTTGATGCCACTTGCCCCTGTTAATTTGTTTCTTTGGTTTTGATGGTTTTCTTCCTGTGATGAATTGGTTAATATATAGGGTTGAAACTCTTAATCATCTCTGATTTCCATTTGCATGATTTGGTCTGTGATTTGCGTGAGTTTCCCCTTTGATTGTCTCGGTTTTGACATGCCTAATTGCTCGAATGATTTCTGGAAACATTCTATGACTTTTTGGCTAAAATGGTGCTTGCGTGAATTCTATAATGTCTTGGAATTGAGAAAATAATTCTTTCCACACATAACATATCCAAATATTTTCTTACAAGATCAAAAAATTAATCTTGCATGATTTGCAGATTTGAATTCTTTCCAATAAGATGATTGTCTATCTAGAGGAATAAATTTGCAAAAATAACTTGACAATTTATTACTTCCACGAATGCAATTGATTTCATCCTATCTTTGAAACCAGTCCATTTTGAGAATGAATTGGCTTTTATCTGAGCTATTGTAAGCCAGCATTTACATGCAATTCGAATGTTTATTACTCAATCTACCTTAACAAACTACATGTTTATTACTACATTCACATGCAAAAAAGAATTTCATTTTCCAGACAATTCGAATGTTTATTACTCACTCTACCTTAACAAACTACATGACTGCATATTCTGAAATATATATATACACACAATTATGTGTGTATATGTATATTAGTGATGCACATAGATGTTTGTATCTGTCATGACTTTCTTGCTTGCATTACGACTAAGTTTGTAAACTACCTTGTGTATTGCTTTACTTTTTAACTTCTGCATATATACTATGTAATTTAACTGTCCTATGCACAAGTGCTCCATGCTGATGTATACATGTATATGGGCTTGATTTTTGTTTAATCATCCTGAATTTTTAGTTCCATACAAATTTCTTTCCATGCAATGCATCATCCTGCATTGATCTTGCCACTGTCATGTTGTTATATGACAGCATCGGTTGTTTCACCATAACACTTGTGTATGTGCCTTCTGTATCTCCTACGCATTTGTTGTTTGCATTGTCTTGAAGGCATTATGTTGCACCTGACTTTTTTCTTCTTCCATGTCCATATCATCCAGTCCTTGAAATACATGTATATATCGGTACTTGTGTTGATGGCTTTGATCACTGCAATGTGTGTATGAATATTTGGTACACACTTGTCTACCCAGCCATGTGTACTCATTTAAGCCTTGTGCATTTCATTGCTTGGACTTTAATCTCGATCATAACGTGAAATTTTTCCCATGCATATGCTCCAGTTTCCATACTGCATTGCCATTGCCTTATTGGTTTGCATGGCTTCTGATTGAGCTGCGAATTTTGAAACAACATGTTTATACATGTGTGTGTTATTCTTTGCATGTGCTTACGCTCGTTGCACCTTTGTGTGTGCATGGTCATGGCTTGACTCATGTTCACTTTGTTGTGCATTTCTTGTTTGACCTGAACCTTTGTGTCTCATGTATTATTGGCACCTGAACCATTTTACTGTTCCATTCGCATGCTATAGTTTTGTACATTTACATTGATTTATTTATGAGCTTGTGCACTCCTTATTGCTCCAGCATCGACCCATAAGCACTTCTTATTGCTCCAGCTTCGACCCATAAGCTCATGCACTTGCTGTTTGAATGTGAATGTAGTAGAATAGTGTACTTGCAAACACATTTATAATATATATATGTATGTATGTATGTATGTATGTTTGTTATCATCAAACAAAAATCATATTGTTTTGTACAAAACATACTTCCCTCAGAAAACGATGCCTCCTTACTAAGACTGTCGTTATTCTTCCTTCAAAAGATCGTGTCATTCTTTTTCCTTCAAAAGACAATGTTGCCCTTCTACATTTAGACGATCGTATCTACATTAATTTGTATTTCCACTTATTTACTTCTAAAGCTTCGGGCTATTGTATCAACCTTCATGAACCGTATTGATCTTCAAGCATCAAGCCTCATTCATGGTAATAATCCAAGATGTGAATACGACTGATGCAGCATGTAGTAGGTCAATTATGTCGAAATTCTACTACATGGACTCTAACTCTAATGGATGGGCGTATCGATAACGAACTGCTATACCTCATTCCTACATCTATAAATAGAGGCAGACACGCACCGTTGGGATGGCCGATTACTTCTTCCTCATTTCTTACTTTTTCCATTTTTTAAACCAAAAATAACATTGAAAACAAATTCAGGGGATTGCAATTGTATGATTGTATAGACATATGATTAGGCTAGTATATTTTTATATCATAATTCGGACAATAAAACACACTTAAGCAGGCTTTTTAATATCGACCTAAATCTTTTGTCTTATTGACTTACTATAATTGAAATTATCTTGGAGCATAGCATAACAAAAATACCTTGATTCAATGCATTGTCGTCGGTTTTTACGAAAAGAATATGCACATAAATTATTTACTTGTCTCGTGTAGTTCAATCACAACAACATAAAATCTCTCAAGCCTAAGTTTTCTCAAGCATCTTTTGGGGCTAACATGGCTCCTTTTCGAAATTCAATTTCAAAGTCTAAAATCAAGAATCATCTAAGTTATTTAACAAACTAACACTGCGAACAAGAAACTAAACAGAGGATTAGATACATGATATTTTATAAAGCTAACATGATATTGATGACCAAGAACTCACTTCTCTCATAAAATCAATGATATGTTCGAGATTACTGTATGGAACTTCTTTGTCTTCTCAAGCAAAGGCACCTTTCTTCATCAAATGAACGTTATCTCTTTTTATTCTTTCATTGGTATAAGAGATGAGTATTGCGCTTTGAAATTATCAAGAAGTAAACAATTATTTATCTTAACAAAATTATGAATTGCTCTCCATCATACACACCCATCCCTTTAAGGTTGATAAACCACGACTATCACTGTTCTTATTCATGAATTCTTTCTACCTAGAAAAAAGCGCTTCCATCAATTTTTTATACATTTTCGAGCCTAGATCGCCAAGCTGCAGGAGCACGAATGTCGACGTGATCTAGAGATGAAGTAGTTGATCCAGCGTTTGGCAGAGTATATGGAGCGACATTGGTTATTCCCTTCATCGTATGGTTTAGAAAGTGATGATGCATCTTGAGAGGTATGACTTTTTTTATTTTTGTTTGTATATATTCTATGTTAGATGGTGATGATGTGTTTGATAGATTATGATATTTTAGGATGTTGATTTATGCTTGTTTTGTGAACAAGACGGGTATTTGACATAGATTTGGGGATGGTTTGTCGATGTTATTGTGTATATTGGATTGTTTTAGTTGGATTTTTAACAAATGCTGTTTTTGTTTGCATATTTGTTTTTTTTTATGTATGTGCTCAAATTGGAGGTGCCACGCGTGTGTATATATATATAACACATGCATATGTACATATTGCAAAAGTCTACTTAAACACAAAATTTTGACATAAATTGGAGGATACAAATTCTCAACCATTGGATTTCGCCTTGATTTTCACCCTACATAAAGACAAATTGATCCAACTTTTGAGATTTTGTGTCTTCTAATTTGTGTCAAATATTTATGTTCAAATAGTCGCTCCCATATTATATATATATAGGAAAAGTCTATTTGGACACAAATGTATGTCACAAATTGAGGGACACAAAATTTGAACTATAGGAATACCCCATGATTTGCATCTCTCAAATAAAGACAAATTAATTATATGGCTGAGATTTTGTGTCTTTAAATTTGTGTCAAACATTTTAGTTCATATAGTCGCTCTCATATATATATATATATATATATATATATACACACACACACACACATATATATATATATATATATATACACATATATATATATATATACACATATATATATATATATATAGTACCATGTCGCCTTACTTCTTTTGGAAGATCGTATTGCCCTTCTTTCTTCAAAAGACCATATCACCTTACTTCCCTTAGAAAACCATGTCACTTTACTTCCATTAGAAGACCGTGTCATCGTTCTTCCTTCAAAAGGTTGCGTTGACTGTCTCTGTGCAGACTGAACCGATGGTGAACTCCCTCCACTCAGAATATCGCGGTACATAGTTGCATCGGCCGGGGTGAAGGGCTGTGGTGGAGGGGGGAATCTGATAACTGCAGGTCCCTATGCCAATGCGACCACAAAAAGCTGGTCTTGCTCCCAGAACTTCAGAGGCGGTTGTCTCCTAAACCTATGGTACATGCGTGCAGGCCCATGCCACCAATCGTCTGATCTGTCCAAGCGATCCTATGAAGCATCCCAAAAACTGCCAGGAATCTGTAATAGAGCATTCCAAGAAGTCCATACCCTCTTTCGATTATCCCACTTGTTTTTTATTTGGGTCTGAGTCAAATCGTCTTTGAACCTATCGTTGAATTCATTCTGCATAGCAATCAGAAATCTATTGGTTCCTCGAAGATGAATATTGTTGAGACAAATGCCTATGAAAGCCTCAGTTCGATTCATTGGCCATGAAGCAATGGGGGCGATGGGAGATCCAGAACCAGAGGCAGACGAATGTGCCATTTGACTGGAAAAAGGAATAAATAAAAAAAGTGAAAAAATACATAAACAAAATATAGGAAAGAGTAAAAAAAAAAAGAAGCAATGGAAGAGAAAGGTGGTAGATACTAATAAGGGTACGACAGATTCTGCAGTTGCTACTGGCAATGAAAATGGTAACTCTTTTGCATGCTTAGCTACTGATGATAATGGGCAGAACGTTGATATTAATGCTACTGAGAAGAATGTTGATATTGATGGTCATGGTCCTCATGAGCCTAATATTGTTCAATCCAATCTAGTTACCAATGCTCATTCAGACTACACAGCTAACGCTGACATGCATACCATGTTTGGCAATCTGTTTGATGATACAAGAGATCATTTAGAAACTTCAAATAAGGCTACAGGTAATGGAACTATTTCTTGTATTGATTTCTTGGGAACTAGTTCATCTTCTAGTGCCACTATAGTTGCTCCTTGTTCGCCTCTTTCTAGTTCTATGTTATGTTCATCAACTTATAGTCGGAGTTCTCCTGTTTCTTCTTGTATGAATTTTACTTCGGCTTTGATTGGAACTTCTTCTTCCAGTGCCAAGCAATATGTTTCCCTATATGCTAATTTAAAGCCACCTGACCATATAATTCTTCCTCCTCCGGCAATTGAATCTTCCATGTTATCCTCTGTAGTTTCATTGAGTGCTTATCCATTTGCAATATCCAAAGGCAAGAAACCTAAAGGAAAATTTTGGGCTGATGATGTCCTTGATGAGGGACATGAGTTCACACTTGAAGACATACTACCCGCTGGTGGCAAGGCGATGTCGTAGAAACGGCACACAAGGCGCAATCCTGGCCGGTTTTTTGATAAATTTTTACATGTGAATTTTGACTTGTGCCTTGTGTCAGAACCAAGGGATTATGGTGCATGCAAGCATGTCATGGAATGTTTTTTAAACGGACGTTTTAGAAGCAAGGGCAACTGGAATGTAATTTTGATTACTGGAGATTCTTTCTGAAATAACTTGTGGTTAGCGAGTGAGTATTAGTGATTTTGAAGGGTATAGAGAATGGTTATATATCATAGCATACTTGTATATGCTGATATATGTAATGTAAATATTTTGGTGATTAATAAAATTTGCACTTAACTTTCAAAAAAATAATACCAGAAGTTGGAGAACGAAGCACAATGGAGGAGAAGGAAGCTGCGGGAGAAATGAAGAAGAAGGGAAGGGGGAATATATAGAGAGCCACTGGTTGGAATTTCAGCCATTGGCTCAATGGATCAAAATGAACCGTTGGGTAATGGACTCGTCCGTTGACCCAATGGTCCATTTTGCCTTGACGAACAGGCCCTAAGTATGACATACGAAAGGGTGAAAGATGTCTTTGAGTTTAGAAATGACAGCATGATTCTAATAGCCCATGCGCATGTACCTTTAATTTAGAAATCGCTGTATGCTTAGATGCATGCCTGGTTTATTTACATAGTGATAGCAGAATAATTATTATTATTATTATTGGTCAAGTGGTATATGAATCATGTGTAAAAAGAAAACTTCATTATGCTGTTAAGGAATCCCTTTTGACACACATGCTTGAAAGATGATATGAATTATGCTCTTGTATACATGGATTGATTCTACTGCAGTTTTATATGATTTATTCAAATAAAATTCTACATAGAGTAGTTGTAGAATTACATCACTTGAAATGAACAAATGTAAAGTTTGCTTATAAACATAGTTCAAATAAGGCTGCAACTAAATTTATGAACAAATTAGGTGTAGTTTCATGAAATTGTGTAGTTAAAAAAAAATTCAAATTTGGTTTCCGTGCAAATTTTGATATTTTAATGGATTGAGTGAAGCAAAATATAACCAAATTGATCACTTTTGCATAGATTAATCTAATTAAAATATCAAACTAATTGTGTGTATGTAGTTCAAGCATTTATTAACGATCCCAAAGGTGAATTAAT
The DNA here is from genome assembly GCA_030737875.1 of Allium sativum. NCBI lineage: Eukaryota > Viridiplantae > Streptophyta > Magnoliopsida > Asparagales > Amaryllidaceae > Allium > Allium sativum. The sequence continues at coordinate 749,629,572 of CM060921.1, forward strand.
ATTTGGCCGAATTTCGTGCATACTTGTGGTGATAATTGTGTGACAATTATAAAGTATTTTGTGTAAGCAATATGACAATCCAAAGATTCCATATTGTTTGACATAATTTATTGTCAATGTTTGATTACTATGACAAAAGTACCACTTATTGTTAATATTATTGTCCAAAGACTTGATATTAATGATGTGTTTGGTATCTTGAGATGGGATTAACCATAATTTGAATTTATTGTATTATATAAAGACTTTAAGAGCATGTAATTTATATAATTGTAATGTTCATTTCCATTTTCAGCTGTTGCTACTGTATATGCTAACCTTAATTCAGTACCGATCCTTAATGGTAATAACTTTAAGGACTAGAAGGAGAACATATTAATTGTTCTTGGCTGCACCGATCATGACTTTGCATTAAGAATGGATTGACCAGTTTCTCTTACAGATGCTAGTACCTCTGAGGAAAGGAGGATTTTTGAAAAATGAGAACATTCAAATTGCATGAGTCTTATGATCATCAAACACGACATACCTGAGGCTTTTAAGGGTGCGGTATCCGAAGAGATCACTGATGCCACGGCTTGCCTTGCTGAAGTTGAGAAACGCTTTGAAAAAAGTGATAAGGCGGAAACAAGTACTCTTTTGAAGAAACTTATTTCTATGAAGTTCGAGGGCAAGAAAAACATAAGGGAGTACATTATGGAAATTTCTCACCTTGCTTTGAAACTGAAGGCATTAAAGCTTGAGGTTTCAGACGACTTGCTTGTGCATTTAGTACTTATCTCTCTTCCACCACAATTCAATTAATTCAAGGTCAGTTATAACTGTCAGAAAGAGAAGTGCACTCTTAATGAGCTCATTTCATACGATGTTCCACGGGAAGAAAGACTGAAGCAAGATAAGACTGAAAGTGCTCATTTGGAAAGCACCTCTTAGGGTAAGGGTAAGAAAAAAAAATTTAAGAATGAAGCTGCTAAGGATCCAGATCAAAAGAAACCACAAATGAAAAATGGTAGTTGTTTCTTTTGTCACAAACCTGGACATATGAAGAAAGAATGTACCAAGTATCATGCATGGCATGCAAAGAAAGGTATGTTTCTTACTTTGGTCTGTTCTGTGGTAAATTTATCTTCAGTACCTAGAAACACTTATAGTGGATACATTCTGGTGGTACTACTCATATAAATGTTTCTATGTAGGCTTGCCTGAGCTACCGAAAGCCAAGTGATGGTGAAAGACACATCAATGTTGGCGATGGACAATCGATAGAAGTGGAAGCAATTGGACATTTTAGATTGTTATTAGAAACTGGTTTTTATTTGGATTTAAAAGACACATTTGTTGTACCGTCATTTAGATGGAATTTGGTTTCTGTATCTATGTTGGAAAAATTTGGAAATTGTAGTTCATTTGGAAACAATCAGTTTGCTTTGTCTTTGAATTCAAATGTTGTTGGAACTGGCTACTTAAATGTGTATGGAAATCTTTATTTGTTAGAAACAGTTGCATCCTATAATGAAACCTTGCATGTAGAATCACGTGGTACCAAGTGTAAATTAACTAAAGAAAATTCAGCATCTTTGTGGCATAAGCGCTTAGGTCATAACTCAAAAGGTAGGGTTGAGCACTTAGTGTCTAATGGCATTTTAGAGTCTCTTGACTTCACAAAGTTTGATGTTTGTGTAGATTGCATTAAAGGAAAACATACCAAAACTAAAAGTTTGGGTGCCAATAGATCCTCAGACATCTTAGAATTAATTGATACAAATATTTGTGGGCCTTTTCGTATGGCATCTTGGAATGGCCAACAATATTTCATAACATTCATAGATGATTACTCACGTTATGGGTACCTATATCTCATTCGTGAAAAGTCACAGTCATTGGATGTGTTCAAAGCTTATAATGCTGAAGTCGAGAATCAACTCAACAAAAATATTAAAGGTGTCAGATCTGATCGTGGTGGTGAGTATTATGGTCGATATAATGGCTCGGGTGAACAACATCCAGGACCGTTTGCTAGATTCCTAGAGGAATGTGGTATTGTCCCACAGTACACAATGCCAGGATCACCTAGCATGAATGTTGTTGCTGAAAGACGAAACTGAACACTTAAGGATATGGTAAGTAGTATGATTGCTCATTTCACCTTACTTGAGTCTCTCTGGGGGTAAGCATTAAAGACAGTAGCTTATATTCTCAATAGAGTACCAACTAAAGCAGCTGCAAAAACAACTTATGAGCTTTCGACAGGTCGAAAGCCTAGTCTAAATCACTTTCACATTTGGGGATGTCCAGCTGAGGCAAGGCCTTATAGGTCACATGAAAAGAAACTGGATTCCAAAACAGTGAGCAGCTACTTAGTTGGTTATTCTGAGCGTTCTAGGGGCTAAAAGCTCTATGGTCCCACAACTAGGAATACTTTTGAGATAGGAACTACAATATTCTTTGAGGATATTTAGTTTGGTGGGGGAGGGTGAAATAAAGTTAAAGACATTACCTTTGAGGAGGACTTAAATTCAAACCCAGTTCCATTTATCACTTTTGACAATGTTCATTTTCCTACACCTATCATTGATCAAGAAGTGTATCCGGAACCTCAACAAGATAATATTATACAACCCCTTATTCAAAATGAAACCATTGTTCTTGAAGAACAAACTCAACAACCTCAAGAACCAGTGCCATTAAGGAGGTCCATGATAGAAAGGAGAAGTACTATTTCGGATGATTATATTGTCCTTCTCCAAGAGTAAGAGAACGAAAATGGAATGATGGAAGATGACCCAATCAACTTTCATAATGCCATGAAAAGTTCTAACTCTCAAAAATGGATAGATGCCATGAATGAGGAGTATAAATCAATGCAAGACAATAACGTTTGGGAACTTGTCCCTTTACCAGAAGGTGCAAAACTAATTGGTTGTAAATGGATATTTAAAACCAAGAGGGATGCAAAAGGTAACGTGGAGAGGTATAAGGCATGTTTTGTAGCAAAAGGTTTTACTCAGAAAGAAGGCATCGATTTTCTAGATACTTTCTCTCCAATTTCATCGAAAGACTCTTTTAGGACAATTATGGCACTTGCTCCCATTTTGATCTTGAGTTACACTAGATGGATGTTAAGAAAACGTTTCTTAATGGAGACATTGATGAGACAATTTATATGGCACAACCAGAAAACTTTGTGTTGGGAGTTCCAAAGAATATGGTTTGTAAATTAATAAAATCCATCTGTGGACTTAAGCAAGCTTCTCATTAATGGTACGAGAACTTTCATCAAGTAGTTATCTCATTCAGGCTTGAGACAAATATTGTTGATGATTGTGTATATCACAAGTTCAATGAGAGTAAATATATATTCTTAATTCTATATGTTAATGATATTTTGCTTGTCACTAATGATATAGGCTTATTGCACAAAACCAAGAAATTTCTATCCAAACATTTTGAGATGAAAGACCTTAGGGACGCCTCTTTTGTATTAGGTATTTAGATACTTTGAGATCGTTATCGAGGTATTCTTGGATTGTCAAAAAAGAGCTATATTAATAAAGTACTCAAAAGATTTGGCATGCAAGATTGTAGACCAGGAGATACCCCTGTCGCTAAAGGAGATAAATTCAGTCTTAGCCAGTGCCCTAAAAGCAATCTTGAAATTCAAGAAATGCAAAAGTTTCCCTATGCTTCAGCAGTTGGAAGTCTAAATTATGCTCAAGTACGTACACATCCATATATTTCATATATTTTTGGGATGTTAGGCAGATACTTAAGCAATCCTGGTATAGACCATTGGAAGGCAGCCAAGAGGGTAATGCGGTATCTTCAGAGAACAAAAAATTACATACTCACTTATTGAAGATCTGATCATTTGGAGGTCGTAAGGTATTCTGATTCTGATTTTGCTAGATGCCAGATAGCAGAAAGTCTACATTAGGCTATATTTATCTGTTGGCTGGAGGAGCTACATCCTGGAAAAGTGTTAAACAGACACTTGTAACTTCTTCCACCATGGAAGAAAAATTTATAGCATATGTTATGAGGCATCAAATCATGGAATATGGCTACACAACTTTGTCACTAGGCTGCACATTTTAGAAAATGTAGAAAGACCATTGAAGCTATATCGTGATAATAAGTCAACAGTGTTATATTATAATAATAATAGAAGCTCAACTAAGTCAAGCATATTGACATAAAATTCTTAGTTGTGAAAGAGAGAGTGCAGAGTGGGCGGATTTCTATAGAGCATATTGGAACAAACTTCATGATAGCGGGTCCGCTCACAAAAGGTTTACCACCCAAGGTCTTTCACGAGCATACTGCTTATGTGGGTGTTGTACTGTTAGAGGATATCATGGTTTAGTGGGAATTTGTATTTTATATGCTTTATATTTACCTTGAGACAATTATGTATTCGATTCTTCGATCAGAAGTTAAGTATTCAGTTCATTCACTTTATTTACTATTTTTGATTCTGACCTCACTTAAGCTTAAGGAGGACCAATTGAAATACATACGCATTTGATTCACATTACATGTGATTTTCATGCTATGTATTCATGATTTATCTATGTCATTTAACTAAATATATGTTTGTGACCATTGATCGGTTTAGTAATGATTAATATGGAAAAAAACTCTATGATCCTATATAAATATGGTTGATGGACGAGAAAGTTAAATATTACCTTTATTTAATAGCAAACAGCTCACAAGGTTGTATTTTATAAGGAAACATATATTGCCCAAGTGGGAGATTGTTGGATTAGATTTCTATTATGGGCACATATGTTAAATGTACATTGCTATTATAATTAAGATATATATAATAAATGATATTTACAATTTAATGAGGGGCTAAATTGTAAATATAAAATAACTATTTTTTATCAGTTAATAACAAGTTGTTGGGTCCCCGAGAATATGTACACTTCTCATTTTTCTTTCTTATGTGTTAGAAAGAAACATCGAACACAGAAGGAACGGTATTCTTAGAAGATCACAACTTCATACAAATTGAGTCAATAGATTCTGGTACGCTTCAGCAATCACTGTTTGTTTTATGTTTTTAATTTCTCATGAATTGATTAGGGTTAGGGCTGAATTGAAATTATCCAACAGCATGATCATTCTTTTCTACTAACCTTTTTCTCCATCTTCATTATAGTTTTATGAACATCCTAACACGGGAGCAGTAGACAGTCAAATTTAACATCCTACCCTACATCTCTCCGAATACATTTTCTGAATTTTCAACATCAGCTATACTAGCATGCACTTTCAACCATAAATTATAAGTAAACTCATCTGGTTTCGTATTTCTTTTCAACCCATTTGATTTCCTCCACTCTATCTTACTCTCCTATAGATAGTATGTAAAGAATCTACATTTGTCTATAAGGAAGTGTACATCGAATAGGATCATGAATCGTCTTTTGCTTTATTAGTGCTTCAATTTTCCCCGACATATTAATTTGCGCATATGTGAGAAAATGCAACACGCAAATAGAACTATGAACTATCCTTCATTCTTTCAAGAATACTGTAGAATAATTGCTCTGCACTTGCCAAACTATGAATTTTAGCAACTGAGTCCAAATGAACAACATAATCACCAAATAGTAGCTTGATGTCAGATTGTGTTCGCATCCATTAACATATCTTTTCACATGCATGATAACCATACAAGCACAAAGGTAACAACTGATTTATTTCCCTGCTGCTCCACTACAGGAATAAAAAAAAATGAATTTTTTCTCATGTTCCTACGTGCATTTTATCGAACGAATAAAGAGCATCAATTATTTATTCAAAAATCTGTTATTCCTACAGGGATATTTTTTCAAACAAAAAAACTGCAGAGATAAGCATACCTCAAAGGAGGGCTTATGGAGATGATGCTGGCATAGGTCAACAACACGATTGAGTTGTTATTTCTGCAAGGTTTCCCCATTTCCTACCACTGATTAAAAACAACTACAATGCTTTGATTTGGGTGAATTAAGCCGAGTAATCTTCTGCCAATACCATCTGGTTATTAGACGAAATTGTTAGATATGTGTACCTCTAATATAATGGTCCATGTGTTGAATAAAAATTAAAATAAAACAGCAAAAAGATATGCAGAATAATCTCCCGAAAGAGACGTTCTTTTTAGATATATTTTTTGAAAAGAATGATTCATCAGCTTTACTGTTTGAGATGATACCCACGATGATGGATAGTGGTGTATAAATAGACATAACTTGATCCCTGATCTTGCACAGAAAAAGTAGCTTTTATATTCCATTAAAGTTAGTCCGTGTTAGAGATCAGAAGCTCTCCGGTGCTTTGTTCTTTCAGTCTAAGAACCTTGAAAAACTATGTCTAAAGGTTAGTTAATTTATATAATTTTGCTTACATTTTGGTATCAGATCCATTCGTTCTGATTAGTTTTTCAGTACTTCAGTTCCACTTATGATTTAAAGATAATTCCCTACTATGAATGAGTAATTTCATTCTGCTTATTACCTCAAATTTTCTTTCCGTTGTAAATACGTTCTCTGACATTCCATACATATTATTCTTATAAAGTTGCATGTTGAGATTATAATGATTACACTAGTTTAGTATCAATGACTTCTTACGTATGTTTTACTGAGAATTTGTTAATCCTTAAAGGATATTGGATACATAAGTGATTGTGACATGTCAGTAGCTTGATATTAGGCTAGCTATTTATTAGTTGTCAAAAAAAAGGCTGCAAGGGTAAAACTACCCATGTTCACCGTACTGACATATGTTTACATTTGTGGATTGTGAATGGTCATTGTATAAGAGTAGCCAAAGCATCTTACCATCAATACTATGAGTTTACGTTTTAGTCTCGAGTCAAATAAAACTATAAGAAATTATATTTAATACCCAAAAGTGCGAGTATTTTTTTCTTGCAATTTTATGTTAAAGATATGAGGCCTCATTTGTAAAATTCGGTTGCGCATTGTTTAGCATAATTTTAGCTACTGCCCAAAGGATAGTTATAGTAATGCTCTACTTTTGCATGTGAAGATATATTCTTTCCTTTAAGCAATCCTCATTTATAAGTTTTCAGTTCATTTTTGCAGTACCACAACCTGCTTTTATTTCTGAAAACAAAATTCCTACACTTGATGGGGATAATTTCTCAAAATGGAAGGAGAAATTCTTCTTACCTTAGGATGGATGGAAATGGATTTAGCCTTGCATGTTGATGAGCTTGCCGCTCTTACAGAAACAAGCACTCAAGCTAAAAAGAATTATTTTGAACAGTGGGAGAGATCCAATCACCTCGGCATGAATCTCATTCAGTCCCACATGAGGAAAAACATTTGAGGCCCCATTCCTAAGTGTGATAAGGTCATAGATTACCTCAAAGCTGTTGAAGAACAGTTTCCAAGTTTCTGAAAAGGCACTAAGCAACACCCTGCTAAACAAATTATCATCGTTGAAGTACCATGGTGATAAAGGAGTGCACGAACACATCATGTAAATGAGGGATATTCAACTCAGTTGAAGTCTTTGGAGATGGAAATTCCAGACTCCTTTCTTGTTCATTTCATACTCAATTCCCTTCCTGTAGAATTTGGGCCATTTAAGATCTCTTACAACACACATAAGGACAAGTGGTCAGTTAATGAATTATTGATCATGTGTGTTCAAGAGTAAGGGAGGTTGAAGCAGGAGAAATTAGAAATTGCTCATCTAGTTTCTCAAGAAAATGCACAAGAAAAGAAGCCACGGATTTCTTGCAATAAAGCAAAGAACAAGTCGTGTCCATTAAGAAATCCAATAGCAATAAGGAAGCGCTGAAATGTTTTTTCTGCAAAAAGAAGGGGAATTTCAAAAGGAACTGCAAGAAATATAAAGCGTGGCTCATGAAGAAAGGTAATCCTTTTTCCTTAGTATGTTATGAATCTAATGTAGGTAATGTTCTTAGTAATACATGGTGGATTGACTCCGGTTCTACACTTCGTGTTGCCAATAATGCACAGGGATTTGTAAACCTACAGAAACCGATGGAAAGTGAACAATAAGGGGTGATTAATCCGTTTCAGTGGAAAAACCTCAATAGGATCTTGCAATGATGCGATAGAACAAACAAATTGAAATGATTATCAATCACAGATCACAGAAAAAATAAAGGCAATAGAGAACACACAATATTTATAGTGGTTCCACTATCGCGAGATAGTGTAAGTCCTCTTCAATGGGGAAGAGATTTTATTAATGTTCAAGAGATTACGTAGTTTTTACAGTGGAGCAAAGAAAGGAAGAAATACAGATTAACACTCATTGGAATAACATTCTTTATGCCTCTCTTTATACAGAGAAAAAAAAATTACATGGGGATAAGGCAATTGATTTATGTAAATAAATCAATTCATGGAAGGCTAATATTCCCATTAATTTTATTGTCATACGATTGATTGATAACTTTATCTTTTCTCTATCAATCAACCATTTTTCCAATATAATTTATTTTCGTTTCTTCTTCCACGAAAGATGGCAAAAAAAATTTAACGAATATCTCCAATATCCCTATCTCTTTAATATTCCTTCCATTTTTTCTTGCATAAAACGGGTAACCAAATTACCCTGAATATCACCAGAATCTAATTAATTTTTCGAAATATTGTATCACCAAATTCCAATAATCCCCACCTTGATAAAATATCTCTTCCAACTAAGAGAATCCAATGCGAATGCTCCCCAATGAGTTCCTGCAAAAGCCACCCCTCATTGCACTTTGTTAGTGAGCTCCGACAAGGCCACCGCCCACCAACAAAGTGTTGGAAGCATTAGAAAAAATAATGTAGACATCATGCAAACAACTCCTATTTCTTTATATAAGAAAATTATCAAATCTTCTCTTGACTTCAAACAAGTCACTCTCTTCCCCATAGTGCCACCATGTGGCACCTAGCACTTCATCAAGTGAATCAAGTTCGAGCAATGCTCGAACTTAGTAGCAGGTAATGCATTCATAAACATGTCTGTTGCATTGTTACTTGTGTGAATCTTCTGAAGATGAACCAACTTCTCCTCATTCATAGAGACAAGGAAAGACTCTCTTTCCTCCATATGCTTTGTTCTAGAACTGAAAACCATATTTTCATTTAAATGAGCTACACTTTGACTGTCACAATTAACGAAACAAGCATCTTGTATGAAGCTCAAATCACACAATAATTTCTTCAAATAAAGTGTCTCCTTAGCTGCCTTAACTACAGCTATCAACTCTGTCTCTGTAGTAGACTGCGCAACTATAGACTGCAACCTCGCTCTCCAACTAATAGTTGTTCTTCCAAGTATGAACACATAGCCTGAGGTTGACTTCCTTCTATCTCTATCTCAGACATAGTCTGAATCACAAAATCCAACCAAGTTGAAATCCTTATTTCTACCACAAAAACAATCCCATAATCTGATGTTCCTCTAAGATATCTAAAAATGTACTTCACAGCCTCCCAATGCAATTTTCTCGAATTTTCCGTATATCTGCTAACTAATCCTATAGCCTGAGCAATGTCAGGTCTAATGCACACCATAACATACATCAAGCTACCTACTGCACTCGCATAATGCACCTTTTTCATATAGGCCTTGTCCTTTTTTTAGATCATAGATCCCTGGTTACAAAGCTGTATATGCAAAGGCATGTGTGACTGTCCGCCCCGCACTAGCCGACATTTCCCTGAAATGCGTTGTGCCGATGTCCAACCAGCACGGGACGGTCGCCAAAGAAAGAAAAGGAAAGGAATTTGAACTAACAAGGGACTGTAGATAGCGCATGTGATAAAATATAATAATAACATAAGTTTGACATAAAACAGGCGAGATAGTACATAAGCTGAAAACTAAACCATCATAGCAGCGGAAATCCAAAATACAGCTTATCATCCAAACCAACATTTTTACAACTTTGAAATACTGTCTCTAAAGCAAAAGAAAGAGGTACAATACTAATGCCCAAGCAGTGACCAGCAACAACACAGGGAGAATATATGTGGATAATACGTGGGAGCCTCCTGCTCATCTCCAGGTCAGCTACTCGTGCATAACCAGCTAACCTGTCTCTAGTCTGCTCGTTTAGGAGCACCCAGAGTAATAAGAAGTGATATAAAACTCTAGGTCAGACAAAAGTCTGGTATGAGCGATAAGCAACAAAACAGAACAATAACAGGTATACATAACCATACCTGATCCTGGACCTGCAACCAAAGAGTTAGCACAACATGATGTACGATACTATAAGGTGATATTAACACATGGTATGAAAATAATGGGGAGGGGGTGTGCATGTCATGGTGATAGCAAACATCAAACACAGCAATCATCCTCACATCTCCCACTCAGTGCGTAAAGTATACGATATCCACCACTTTGATCACCCAATCTTTCGTTACGATCACTCTGCCCCATGGAGTCATGATGGCTCCACTGCACTGATTCGTAACCACTAATACTTTGCTACGTCCACTTTTCCCCATGGAGTCATGACAACTCTACTGCACTGGCTCATAGCCCTGCTACGATCACTTTACCCCATGGAGTCATGACAACTCCACTGCGCTGATCCATAACCAATATCCGTCTCTCAGTAGTGAGTCAAAGCTATAGACATCGATAACCCCTTTGCACATGTCCCGCAACAAAGTCCAACTCATGAAGTTAACTTATTGGTTCCCATCTGGATCCTGAGTGCAACTTCCCATTTGGACTACCTTTGCATCTCGGGTTTTGGTCTCCTCCCAGTTCGTGACCCTTTAGTTCGGCTCGTGATTCTCCTTGCATGGGTTCGCCATCCACGTTCGAAGACCGGCTCGTGGTTCGGAATACACTCAGCTCGTGGCTCCTCCTTTGGCTCGCGTCTTGTGGTCCATGAAGTAGTTCCGGCTTGTGTTGAACCACCCTGGAGACTCGTGGTGATGCTCCGGTATGGTTCGTGGTTCGTCCAATCAGGTGGCTCATGGGTGCACTGGAGTGGTTCGGGTTGTGGTCCTATATGTAACAACCCGTATTTTTGAATAACATGATATAACATAAATCGAGGCAGAATTAAACTGTAAAATCTGAATCAAGGGAAATGGGCTGTGCCATTGCGTTCGTCTCCGAAAAATACGCGAAATAGAGTCCGAGTTTTCGAAAATCGGAGTCCGTATGACCAAGATATGGCCTCGCAAAGTTTCACGAAAAATTCAAATTCAAAACAGATTCAAAAATTTCAATTTTCAGAAGTGGCGGGAAAATTCCCGCCAGACCCAGGGGGTCGACTGGGGAGTCGACCTCCCCCCCCCCCCCCCAGGTCGACTGGGGAGTCGACCCTAGGGTCGACCTCCCTGGTCGGCCAGGTCGGCCTGGTGCACCTGTTTTGGCTGTTTTGACCTGTTTTGTTGGCTAGTGACGGGATTTGATGGCTCTGATTGAATCTACGGTTAATCCTATGGCTAATACTATCCTAATCTTCTATAAAAAGACCCCTAAACCTAGCCTAAATCATCATTATTCATTCCTACAACTAAACTATGCCAAAATTGTTCCTCTTATGGCCTCCACTCTCATGCTAAAATTCCTAAGTCTATCTATATGAGAGATTTTGAGTGCATACAAGTATTTTCAAGCTTGTATGAGTGTTCATAGTTTGCATTCAAGTCAAGTTGCAACATTTCTATTTCAAAGCAAGGGTTTTTATTGATTTGGCTCAAGGGTTTTTCAATTGGAGCTTGCATATTTGGGTTTTTGGGGCTTGCATAAGGGCTTCGTCTCAATCTTTATAATAACTATTTATTTGTGTCTTCATAGCATTGTAAGCCCTTTTCTACTTTCTTTTTATTGAACTCTAAAGTTAAATGAATGATGCAAGTTTGGGATTGATCACTATGATATGCAAGTTTGGTTGATCACTATGATATGCAAGTTTGGTTGATCACTATGATATGCAAGTTTGGTTGATCACTATGATATGCAAGTTTGGTTGATCATTATGTTATGCAAGTTGGTTTAATCATTATGTATGACACATGTTGCTATGTTATGCAAGTTTGGGTTGATCATTATATACATGTTATCATGTTATGCAAGTTAAACTTGAAGTTGTGAGCTTAAAGCTTCAAGCTTTATGTTGAAGGTTGCATTTTGGCAACATGGAAGTTATCATATCCCTTATGATAACTTGCATGTGAGGCTAAATGCGAACTTCTAGCCACCTCTACATGTCATTCATCACCATGTATCACTTATATGCTAAGTTTGGTTTTATGCATGCTTTTGAAGCCTAATAATGCAATATGCAAGTATATGAACATATGTACATTTCATATGCCACCATGTTAAACTTGTGGCTTCAACACCTTTTTGTCATGATTATGCCAAGTTCCCTATTTTATCCTTTATGCGTTGTTGCGATTATGTAAACGATGGGATTACGTTGGGGTTGGGTAACATTATGACATGAACATGGTTTTTATAACATGACGTGATATGTTAACTTGTAATTATGTTTTGGAAACATAATGGACATGACACTTAGAAAATATGAGTGTGGTCAACTCGAGGTTGGGTTGAGTTTATAGCATAAATCTACCCGGACCCGCCCGGCTTAACTAGTGGCTACAAACAATAGGACCCAATGTGAGAAGTTGGTCATGTTGTGCTCGAACCCGAGGTTAGACCTAGTTGTGGTGTAAAGCTACCCGGACCCGCCCGGCTTAACTAGTAACCACAACAAAGTCTAATGTGAGAGGTTAAAGCGCATTAAGTTAATTAATGCCTCCTGATTAGGGTTACGTCATGGTCCACTTAATACTTAACCAATTTGGGCTTGATGGATTAATCGAGGTTAAGGCAGGAGCCTTGGGTACTCTTAACCGATTTAATCCACGTTTGGATCGGGTTAACCACATTTAACCCGTTAAGAAACCCTAGTTGCGTGGTCCTTTTCAGCAGTAACCTTCTAGATAGTATCATAAGACCCTAGGACTAGGCTAGGGTGGGGCACGATTACTGGGCTGATTGTAAGAGACCAAAAGAGACGGCTGAATGATGCCCCGGTTGTTCAGGCGGACCATGGTCGTGCACATTAAGTCCGGAGTTGAACACGGGCACTGGTAGGTTTGGACTGTGCATCCTGGAATGGTGTCTGAGGGTTACACCGTAGGGCCAGATACACCCTAGGGTGGACCCTGCACAGTCAACTACATTGCATGATTAAGCCGCATGACACCGACACTTGACGAGTTACGCTTATAGGGAGCCGATCGACTAGACCGAGTAGTTGGACCTTGATTTAGGTCATCTCATGATGTTGGGCCAAGCTTGGGCCAAGGGATCAATTCTTGTTTTTACTTGACATGTTGGACTGCTAGTACACCCGTGGTGCAAAACTTAAACTTGATTATGCGATGACACCTTTATCTATCTTGTTAGTTAATCATCATGTCAGTATGTTGTTATCCTTATGTTCATCTAAGCTTCTCATGCCAGTTAGCTTTACTAGTTCATAGACAGATAGTAGTAGGGCTTACCAGCCTTTTTGACTGACCTGTTTTCTTTCGCCTCTTGTCGCCCGTTCCCCCCCCCCCCCCCCCCCCCAGGTCCTCAGGGTGGAAACATTGGAGCTTAGCTTGGATCTTTCTAGCTTGCTTACTGGATTTGCTTATGTACGGGTTTGGACATTGAGCTAGCTATGGTTTATCACTTCACTTTGGGGATAGTACTTTATGTATTTCAGTTTTTTAGTTTATGCTTTTATCTAGACTTTGTTTGTTGGAAAATAATGACTAAGTACTTTATTGTAACTTAACTATGGTTTTGGAAATGCAAGTTGTATCCGCTGCTTTACTACTCTGTTTTACTTATATGTTCTGTCTTGTGATATCTGCATGCATGTTTACCTTATTTAAACGCCCCTCCAAAGTCAGTGCCCTTGCAAGAGTGGTACTGGTGGAGGTCGGGTGTTACATTTGGTATTAGAGCATAAGGTTTAAAAGATTTGAGAAAAAGTGTTTTAAAACTTACCTTTTGAAAAACTATTTTCAAAACCAATCAAGTATTTTCCAAGAAAAGTCTAGTTATTTTAAAAAAGGCTATTCCCCAAAAGCCATAGCACTATCCTTCGTTTCTTCGTTCTGAATCTATCCATCTTTTTCCTTCGTTTCAGTATGGCCGATAATTTTGCCATCCCGGAGGGTGTACCAGTACCTATTTGGTTTAGAAGGTACATGGAGGCAAGGGCGAATGAAGCCGGCCCCGCGGACATTCCTCCTCCCCCTCAACATATACAAGCGAATTTCGCGGAGCTTTGCAAGGACTTTAAGGCGATGGGTGGCAAGAATTTTGTCGGGACAGAGACTTCTATGGAGGCAAGAAACTGGTTAAAGGAAACTGAAGACCTCTTTGCTATCTTTGATGTGGAAGATCGTAGGAAAGTTCTGTTGGCGGTATGGCTATTGAAAGGAGAAGCTGCTTATTGGTGGGTAGTCACCACCACTACTAGACCAATTGAGACTTGGGATGACTTTAGGAGAAGGTTTGGACTAAAGTTCCTATCATCGACAGAAGAGAATCTTCAGATGGAGAGGTTCCTATCTCTAAAGCAAGGGGACATGACAGTTAGGGAGTACGTGGATAAGTTTAATCAACTTGCTCAGTTCGGTCTAGAATGGGTTAACACCGCTCGGAAGAAGGCCCTACGCTTTGCTCTAGGATTGAATGAGCCATTGCGCGGTTTGGCCATATCTCATATACCCCTGGGGGCGACCTTCGAGGGTTTCGTGAATATGGCCCTACTTCAAGAGGAAGATAAGAGTGGCAAGAAGGAGGTCAAGGCAAATGAGTCCCAAGGCAAGAAGGAAGATACCGAGAAAAGAGATAAGAACAACAACAAGGCAAGAAAGACAAGAAAGTGCAACTTCTGAAGGATCACTGGGCACATAGCCAAGGATTGCAGGAAGAAGAAGAGAAAGTTAGGCAAGTGTTTTCATTGCGGAGAATCTAGAAATTTTAGCAAGGATTGTCCCAAGAAGCATGGACAAGGGCAAGGACAAACTCAGCAAGTAGGACCCTCTGGAGGGCAATTGCAGGCTCTCCTCGCTCTTCCAGCTTTTGATCGAGGTAGAGTTTTTATAGAAATTCATGTTTACATTTTTGATTTTCCTGTTCGCACCTTATTTGATTCTGGCGCATCGCATAGTTTTATCTCTTCTGATATTGTTGAAAGTTTGCACCTAAGTACTAGCTTAGTTGAGGATCCCGTTTGTGTTTCAAATCCAATTGGGGGTTCCGCCCATCTGTCTATGATTTGTGTGGATTTGAAAATTTCTATCTTGGCCGTAGAATTCACGTGTAGTGCTTATGTTCTCGGGGTCACGAGATATGGGTTGGTCTTGGGCATGGATTGGTTGTCCAGTTATGGAGCCATCCTCGATTGTGGGCATAGGCTGGTGAGGCTCATGACTCGCCTCGGTAATACCCTAGAAATTTCTTGTAACCCCAGAGGTCCCGTCATGTTATGTTATCTTGGATCTCTTGACTCGTCCATCGATGATCTGCAATCTGTAAGGGTGGTCCGAGACTATCCCGATGTCTTTGAAGAAGTTAAGGGGTTACCCCCTAAACGAGAGATAGATTTCCGCATTTATCTAGTCGATAATGCCAAGCCAGTATCATTGCCCGTTAGGCACTTAGCCCCACGAGAAAGAAGAGAGCTCAGTAAGCAAATCAAGGAGCTGCTTGAGAAGGGTTTTATTAGACGAAGCATTTCTGAATGGGGTGCTCCGGTGGTATTCGTTACTAAGGCGGATGGTTCGCTTCGTCTATGTGTTGATTATCGAGAGTTGAACAAGCTGACAAAGAAGAATAGGCACCCG
Source organism: Allium sativum (assembly GCA_030737875.1). NCBI lineage: Eukaryota > Viridiplantae > Streptophyta > Magnoliopsida > Asparagales > Amaryllidaceae > Allium > Allium sativum. Next base: position 749,645,456 of record CM060921.1, read on the forward strand.
TTACTGAGGATTGATGATCTCTTTGACCAGCTTGTAGGTGCTTCTGTTTTCTCTCAGCTCGATCTAGCCACCAGATTCCATCAGCTTAGAGTGGCTGATGATAATATTGATAAAACGGCGTTTAGGACTCCAAATGGATTCTTTGAATGGCTTGTCATGCCATTCGGATTGACTAATGCACCCGCCTACTTCGTAGACTTGATGAGTAGGGTGTTCAGGGAGTTCCTTAACAAGTTCGTGGTTGTCTTCGTGGATGATATTCTGATCTTCTCAAAGGATGAGGAAGAACATGCCAGACATCTCAAGGAAGTGATGGATACGCTTAGAGCGCATCAGTTGAAAGCCAAGTTCTCCAAATGTCATTTCTGGAGAAGGGAAGTTCGGTTTCTTGGACATATAGTTTCTAAGCAAGGCATAGCGGTGGATCCCACGAAAGTGGTTGTGGTTCAAGACTGGAAGACTCCTAGGAATGCAACCGAAGTGAGAAGTTTTCTCGGTTTGGCGTGCTACTATAGGAAGTTCATCAGGGACTTCGCTAAGATTTCGGCCCCTCTTACTAAGTTAACAAAGAAGGACTTAGTCTTTGCATGGGACTTAGAGTGTGAGCTTGCTTTTCAAAGGCTCAAGAGAGCCCTTACCTCAGCTCCAGTTTTGGCAACGTGGATTGACACTTATCTTCAAGAGATAGTTTTCTGCGTGGGATACCGTATAGTATGTAAACGAGATCCAAGATTCACTAACGAATCTTGGAAAGCTTGCATGAAACCATGAGTATGCAGTTGGGTGGAAGCCAAGTATTTTAGGCAAAAAAAAATAAGTGGAAGGGGAATGAGAGGCAACGGTGAAATGAGTTCTAACTCATATTTTGGAAATAAGAATTAAGAACAACGGAATTGTGAAGTTAAAAGACGGACAAGGCACGATGGGATTAAGCACAAGAAAATGCGGCTTAGAAGACTGAAGACTAGATACGCGCATTAAATCTCCTTCTAAGAGTATATCCTTGATCCCTATTGTTCCGTAGAGCTTACTCGCATGCTATCTTTTAAGAATATCCTCTCGGTCCTATCCTCAACCTTAGTTCTGTTGCAAACCCCATAAGGAGTATGACTCGCCTGGTTGTGATATATAGTTGCGGTGAAGATGTTCGTCACCAAACCATTTGGGCTTTATGGGATATGGGTAATAACTGATAGACTTACAAAGAGAGAACCCATTTCATTCCAGTGAAAAGCAAGAGGACCGTATCATGGCTAACATCCGTTTATCTTCGAGAGATAGTGCGGTTGCATGGAGTTCCTTCTAGCATAGTTAGCAATCGTGACCCAATTTTCACTAGCCAGTTCTGGAATAGTTTGCAAGAAGCGATGGGTACGCGATTGGATCTGAGTACAGCCTATCACCCCCAGACGGATGGCCAAACCGAAAGGGTGAATAAAGTGCTAGAAGATCTTTTGAGACTTTGTGTTCTTGACTTTGGTGGTACTAGGGAAGACCACCTTCCTCTTGTAGAGTTTGCTTATAATAACAACTACCAAGCAAGCATAGGAATGACACCGTTCGAAGCTTCGTATGGGAGGCCATGCAAGCCACCAACATGTTGGTGAGAAGACAACAGATGGACTTATACTTGGGCCCGATATGATACGAGACACCTCCGAGAAAGTTGAATTGGTGAGAAGAAGGATGAAAGCGGCCCAAGATAGACAGAAATCCTATGTTGACAAGCGAAGGGCAGATTTGGAATTCGAAGTTGAGAAACAGAGAAGTTCGACTAGTCAAAGTGCAATGGGGAGAAGATGAGAGCAATGCTACTTGGGAGACAGAAGCGAAGATGCGTTCACTTTATCCATTCCTTTTTGAGGATACATTTTCAATCTCTTTTCCTAGATTTGTATATCTTCCCTTTGCTATCCATGCTTATCTAGTTTATCTTGTCTCGTTAATCATGCTATAAGGACCTTAGGTAGAAACCCTTTGGATGAAACATGTATTTGAAACATGTTACGCTTGATGGTTGCAAGTGGTTGCAAGTGTTTGCACGTGGATACTCGTGGATGCATGATACACATTAGGCACTAAGATCGGCTCACACACTTTCATACCGCATATGCATGAGTGTTTATGCTTATTCATGGATGAAAACTTGTTATGCTATCACGTGGATGTTGCATATGGATGAATGTTATATGCACTCATTTAGAGACTATGAGCTATGTTAGGAATTTGTATACATATGGACTCATTTCACTAACATACTTTGCATTAAGGAGGTTTACTGTATCAGTAAACGCCTGATTTTTGCATTAGATAAGTACATATACACACACCTTTGCATATGATTATACAGCATTTAGAATCCTTTAAGGACAATGACTGCACGTGGATGATGTTTTGAGTATATGGATGATGGATGGTAGGATACGTTCTTCCTAACTTGGAGATTTCGGGGACGAATCCTTTAAGGAGGGGAGAATGTAACAACCCGTATTTTTGAATAACATGATATAACATAAATCGAGGCAGAATTAAACTATAAAATTTGAATCAAGGGAAACAGGTTGAGCCATTGCGTTCGTCTCGGAAAAATACACGAAATAGAGTCCGAGTTTTCGAAAATTGGAGTCCGTATGACCAAGATATGGCCTCGCAAAGTTTCACGAAAAATTCAAATTCAAAACAGATTCAAAATTTTCAATTTTCAGAAGTGGCGGGAAAATTCCCGCCAGACCCAGGGGGTCGACCTTGGGGTCGACTGGGGAGTCGACCTCCCCCCCCCCCCCCAGGTCGACTGGGGAGTCGACCCTAGGGTCGACCTGGGTGTCGACCTCCCTGGTCGGCCAGGTCGGCCTGGTGCACCTGTTTTGGCTGTTTTGACCTGTTTTGTTGGCTAGTGACGGGATTTGATGGCTCTGATTGAATCTAGGGTTAATCCTATGGCTAATACTATCCTAATCTTCTATAAAAAAAAAACCCCTAAACCTAGCCTAAATCATCATTATTCATTCCTACAACTAAACCATGCCAAAATTGTTCCTCTTAAGGCCTCCACTCTCATGCTAAAATTCCTAAGTCTATCTATATGAGAGATTTTGAGTGCATACAAGTATTTTCAAGCTTGTATGAGTGTTCTTAGTTTGCATTCAAGTCAAGTTGCAACATTTCTGTTTCAAAGCAAGGGTTTTTATTGATTTGGCTCAAGGGTTTTTCAATTGGAGCTTGCATATTTGGGTTTTTGGGGCTTGCATAAGGGCTTCGTCTCAATCTTTATAATAACTATTTATTTGTGTCTTCATAGCATTGTAAGCCCTTTTCTACTTTCTTTTTATTGAACTCTAAAGTTAAATGAATTATGCAAGTTTGGGGTTGATCACTATGATATGCAAGTTTGGTTGATCACTATGATATGCAAGTTTGGTTGATCACTATGATATGCAAGTTTGGTTGATCATTATGTTATGCAAGTTGGTTTAATCATTATGTATGACACATGTTGCTATGTTATGCAAGTTTGGGTTGATCATTATATACATGTTATCATGTTATGCAAGTTAAACTTGAAGTTGTGAGCTTAAAGCTTCAAGGCTTTATGTTGAAGGTTGCATTTTGGCAACATGGAAGTTATCATATCCCTTATGATAACTTGCATGTGAGGCTAAATGCGAACTTCTAGCCACCTCTACATGTCATTCATCACCATGTATCATTTATATGCTAAGTTTGGTTTTATGCATGCTTTTGAAGCCTAATAATGCAATATGCAAGTATATGAACATATGTACATTTCATATGCCACCATGTTAAACTTGTGGCTTCAACACCTTTTTGTCATGATTATGCCAAGTTCCCTATTTTATCCTTTATGCGTTGTTGTGATTATGTAAACGATGGGATTACGTTGGGGTTGGGTAACATTATGACATAAACATGGTTTTTATAACATGACGTGATATGTTAACTTGTAATTATGTTTTGGAAACATAATGGACATGACACTTAGAAAATATGAGTGTGGTCAACTCGAGGTTGAGTTAAGTTTGTAGCATAAATCTACCCGGACCCGCCCGGCTTAACTAGTGGCTACAAACAATAGGACCCAATGTGAGAAGTTGGTCATGTTGTGCTCGAACCCGAGGTTAGACCTAGTTGTGGTGTAAAGCTACCCGGACCCGCCCGGCTTAACTAGTAACCACAACAAAGTCTAATGTGAGAGGTTAAAGCGCATTAAGTTAATTAATGCCTCCTGATTAGGGTTACGTCATGGTCCACTTAATACTTAACCAATTTGGGCTTGATGGATTAATCGAGGTTAAGGCAGGAGCCTTAGGTACTCTTAACCGATTTAATCCACGTTTGGATCGGGTTAACCACATTTAACCCGTTAAGAAACCCTAGTTGCGTGGTCCTTTTCAGCTTGGGCCAAGGGATCAATTCTTGTTTTTACTTGACATGTTGGACTGCTAGTAAACCCGTGGTGCAAAACTTAAACTTGATTATGCGATTAAACCTTTATCTATCTTGTTAGTTAATCATCATGTCAGTATGTTGTTATCCTTATGTTCATCTCAGCTTCTCATGCCAGTTAACTTTACTAGTTCATAGACAGATAGTAGTAGGGCTTACCAGTCTTTTTGACAGACCTGTTTTCTTTCGCCTCTTGTCTCCCGTTTCCCCCCTCCCCCCCTCAGGTCCTCAGGGTGGGAACATTGGAGCTTAGCTTGGATCTTTCTAGCTTGCTTACTGGATTTGCTCATGTACGGGTTTGGACATTGAGCTAGCTATGGTTTATCACTTCACTTTGGGGATAGTACTTTATGTATTTCAGTTTTTCAATTTATGCTTTTATCTGGACTTTGTTTGTTGGAAAATAATGACTAAGTACTTTATTGTAACTTAACTATGGTTTTGGAAATGCAAGTTTTATCCGCTGCTTTACTACTCTGTTTTACTTATATGTTCTGTCTTGTGATATCTGCATGCATGTTTACCTTGTTTAAACGCCCCTCCAAAGTCAGTGCCCTTACAAGAGTGGTACTGGCGGAGGTGGGGTGTTACACTATAGACCGGTTCGTGATCATCTTCTGGACTCCTATTCGTGTCTTCCTTCTCAGGCTCGTGGTGCTCCAACGCGATTCATGACCATAGAGGTGAGCACAAATGGGTTGTGATGTGCTAGTCACGAACGAGATACGGCCAATTTCCTGCAACTTTTCCAGTAAGCAATTTACGCCATACGACGACATTTCTGGCCAATCTAACTTTTCTATGCAATCACAAATCATTCCAAACAATAATAGCAACATGTATAATCAACCATAAACACCAAAACAACAATCTAACATGTTTATGTGGATCAAACATACCCAAAACCCATGTTTTCCCCTTAATCCCCTTAATCATGATTTAACCATACAATTAGCAAAACATGTCTAAATTAACCCAAATTTCTAACAGAGATATAAAAAAATATTTATGAATTTCTACATATTTTTCCAGAATTTTAGCATGAATAATTTCGCTAATTAACACTAATCACCCTTAATTAGCCATAATTAGTGAAAAACAATGCAAATCACTCACCTTAGCCAAAATATAAACTCGAATCTGGAATGATTCTTTCAATGGCACGAATCACAATGCACACAATAGCCTTTTCCTCTAATTTGATGTTGATTAGACTTGGTTTGATGCTAATTAGCTTAATCTTCAATTGGAAAGTGATTTGGATGTGTTTTAAAAAGTGGAGGCCAATGGCTAGGGTTTAGGAGACGTAAGTGCGGCTACAAAACTGATTAGAAATGATTTCCCAAACCCTGTCGGCCTCCCCATAACCCTAATCCTGAAATGGTTTATGGGCCTAGCTGTTAATCACTCCAATTAGGCCCGGTTAAGCTATTTTTCACCTTCCAAACCTTATTTCAGCCATATCTCCCAAACGGTAAGTCCGTTTGGTTAATGTGACCACTCTACGGAAAGTTAAACCATTATCCAAATCCAATGGAAGTGGTTTCATATCAAAACTCCTTACCAATCAAAATTTATAGACGAAACAAGATTCGCCAGGGGCAAAAATCGTGAACATGAAAATGACCCCAGGGGTCGTTTCCCAAAGTTACATGACTATAAGACTTCGTATGAAAAAGAAATAAATATTCTATGATCTTTCGATACATAGAATGCAGGTCGTTACACTCTCCCCTCCTTAAGAAATTTCGCCCCCGAAATTCCTTAACTAGGAAAACAACAATCGGTCCTGCATGCCTATCAACCATTTACAAACAACCAAACATACATAACAACATAACATGCCTATCCTAGCATGCAGTTTACTAATAAGGGGATGACTAAATGGTCATTAAAATCTTACCAAGCAAAGAGTTCTGGATGTGACTTCCTTATGCTCTCCTTTGTTTCCCAAGTACAATCATTCTCATTCTCACCCCCACAGAACCTTGAACAGTTTCACCGCCTTCCTTCGAAGTTGCTTCGTATCGTGTTCGACAATACGGATCGGCCTGCGGTTCCCAACCGCCTAGGGTTCTACTTCGATGTCATCCAACTGATCCGGTGAAATAGTCATATCGGGGTCATGCACGAACTTCCTTAACTGGGAAACATGAAACACGTTATGAACTCCCGCCATCTTCTCTGGCAACTTGACTTTATATGCCAAATTCCCAACTTGCTCGAGAACTGGGAATGGACCAACAAATCTTGGTGCTAACTTGCCTCTCCTGCCAAATCGAATCACGCTCTTTAATGGAGAAATCTTGACAAACACCAAGTCGTCAATGGAGAATTTTAGATCTCTTCTCCTCTTATCAGCATAACTCTTCTACCTATCTTGAGCAACCTTCATTCGTTGTTGGATAACCCTGATCTTGTCTGAAGTTTCTCTTATCACATCTGGCCCAAGTACAAACTTCTCACTGGTTTCCAACCAGCATGATGGTGAGTTGCATGGTCTTCTGTACAAAGCTTCAAATGGAGCCATACCAATACTGGATTGATAACTATTATTGTATGCGAATTCAACTAGATGCAAATGGTCATACCATGATCCTCCAAAATCTAATATGCAAGCTCTTAAGGATCTTCTAATACTCGATTCACCCTCTCTGTCTGACCGTCTATTTGAGGATGGTACGCGGTATTGAGATGTAATTCTGATCCTGAAACCTCTTGTAAGCTCTTCCAAAATCCACTAGTAAACAACGTATCTCGATCACTTACAATGCCTTTGGGTACTCCATGAAACCTCACTACCTGCTTAATATATAGTTTTGATAACTTAGCTGCCATTCTATTCGACTTGGCGGGTATAAACCTTGCACTCTTAGTCAATCGGCCAACAATCACCCAAATGCTATCATGGACCGATCTAGTCCTTGGTAACCCATCAATGAAATCCATTGAGACTTATTCCCATTTCCATTCTGGAATTTTCAATGGTTGCAACAAACCACTAGGCTTCTTTTGCTCGGCTTTAAGTAGCTGGCAGTTCATGCATTTGGATATAAACTTCCCAACGTCTCTTTCCATTCCTTCCCAGTAGTAGGTCTGCTTCATGTCCCTATACATTTTATTACCACTGGGATGTATAGTCAATTTTGAGTGATTACATTCTCTAAGCACTTCGTCTCTCGATCCATTGACATTGGGTACAACTAATCTCCCATTCTTTCTAAGCCATCCATCTCGATCAAGCCCATATTTGTTCATCTCCACATCAATTCCCATCTCTAACTTGGAGATGATTTCCAATAGGTAAGGATCGTCCCTCTAACTGAAACCAATTCGCTCAATCAGAGTGGGTCTAATCGTTAAACTTGCTAATATATCTGGATCCAATTCGCAATTTGGTCTAAAATCGTACCTCGTGATATACTCCAGTTTCTTCCACCCAAGAAACATGGACCCTAAACTGGCATGTCTTCTGCTCAATGGATCAGCTACCGCATTGCCCTTTCCTAGTGTATATGTAATATCAAAGTCATAGGAATCGAAGAATTCTAACCATCTCGGCTGTCGGAGATTTAGATCCTTCTAAGAGAAGAGATACTTTAACGATATATGATCGGTAAACAACTCGAATCTTTCTCCCAAGAGATAATGTCTCCACACCTTCAATGCGAATGCGATTAGGATATCTTTTCCCATGCGGTTTCAGTTGCCGACTTGCATAAGCTACAACCCTACCTCCTTACATCAATACAACACCTAGTCCTGTACCACATGCATCCGTGTATACTGTCATCACTTCATTCCCTTTAGGAATGACTAACACTGGTGCACACGTCAACTTTTCCTTTAGGATCCTGAATGCATTTTCACACCTTTCATCCCAAACGAAAGCTAGATTCTTCTTGGTCAACTAAGTTAATAGTGACGCTATCTTGGAGAAGTCTTGGATAAACTTACGATAATATCCATCTAATCCCAAGAAACTTCTTACGTCCATTGCATTCTTGAGCATAGACCAATCTTGTACCGTAGCCACCTTCGCAGGATCCACGACAATACCATTCTCTGAAACAACATGGCCCAAGAATCTCACTTTCCTCCTCCAGAAGTGACACTTAGAAAACTTTGCTTTCAATTGGTGTTTTCTCAACACCTCCATCACTATCCTCAAATGTTCCTTGTGTTCTTCCTCTGTACTCGAGTAAACCAAGATATCGTCTATGAACACAAGAACAAACTTATTAAATTGATCCCTGAATACCCTATTCATAAGATCCATAAAATATGCTAGTGCATTGGTCAACCCGAATGGCGTGACCAACCACTCATAGAATCCATACGTCGTCCGAAATGCTGTTTTTGGAACACTCTCAGCTACTACTCGGAGCTGATGAAATCCTGTCGCGAGGTCCAACTGGGAGAACACCCTTGCTCCCTCCAGTTGATCAAACAAATCATCTATCCGGATGAGGATATTTATTCTTTCTAGTCACCTTATTCAAGTCGCGATAGTCCACACATAAATGAAGGGAACCATCTGCCTTAGTGGCAAATACAACTGGTGCTCCCCACTCAGAAACACTCCTTCTAATAAATCCCTTCTTCAAAAGATCGCTTACTTGCACCCCGAGCTCTCGCTGCTCTCTTGGTGCCATACGACGAAGTGGCATCACTATAGGTCTGGCATCTTTCACTAAATCAATACGGAACTCAATCTCTTGGTGTGGTGGAAGTCCGGTCACTTCCTCAAAGATATCCAGGTACCGGCTAGCAATGGGAACCCCTGATAACTCATCCTGCGGAATGTCAAGGGAATTTAGAAAACTAGCCATCACCTCATCATTAGGTAGGATACCAAGCAGTACCCTCCTCCAATAATCCGCCCTAATAGTCACCGAAAATCCCTCACAGTCTACCACTACCCCGTATCTTTGGAGCCAATCGACTCCCAAAATAATGTCAAACCCAGTAAAGCCCAAAATAAAGCAATCACAAACAAACATACATCTATGACTCGATAAGACCACATTACGACAAATCATACTAAGGCTAGTCGAACCACCAATCGGGTTCATCACCATAAAGGTCTATCGACTGAAACACCCCACCTCCGTTAGGGTCACTCTCAAAGGGAATGCCCTAATTTTGGTGGAGGTTTATAAGTACAAGTCACAGATATACAAGACAGATATAAGAACACATATTTGTAAACAGCGGAAGAACAACAAACTTTATTTCATAAAGTCAAATACGTGTTACAACAACATCTTTTCCAAAAACATAACATAACACTTTCATAATCTGTCTTGAGTACATTATTTAAAGAAGCATAAATAAAACATAGATAAACTGCAAAAGCCCCATAGTGGATTGTCCAAAGCCATAGTTCAAAACAGGAAAGTCCAAGCAATACATTTCTCTTCTTCAAGCTGGATGTTGAGGTTGGTCAAGCTGCTGTGTTCCCTCCCTGAGGACCTGGGGGGGGGGGGAACGGAAGAAAGAAGACGAAAGAAAAGTAGAGTCAGACATAAAGCCTGAGTAAGTCTAGTACTATTTTGTCTATGAATAAAGAACTGGGTATGATAAGTAATAACAAGAAGTGGGCAAACACTATAACTTGGTTAAGTTGTCTAGGGTCGAATATACTATCGTACCCCATGTTAATCTCTGAACCCATATAAACTGGTTTCCAACTGGCACCCCATAATCAGGGTGATGTGACCCATTCTATGATGATCGGCTCCTACTCGCATAGTTACATGTGTCTTACGGCCCCCGATGTCTGTAGTTACCTATGCTGGTCCCACCATGGGGTGTATCAAGTCCCATAGTGGCAACCCGACACAACCTTAGAGTGCACAGGTATGCTACTGGTGTCCAGTGCCTTATTTTTCTGCGCCGGAGTGTGTGCACGCCCGCACTCCGTTAGAACCTACACTGCTACACCACCGCCGTCGATTTGACCTCTTACAATCAGCCCAGTAATCGTGCCCCACCCTGCCTATTTTCAGGGTATCCTGATACACCTTTTAGGGTTACTGCTGAAAAGGGTCCCCCCGTTACTAGGTTTTCTATCTCTAGCCAACATGCTAAGTTGGTTAAGTGTTTCCTAACCCAACCCCACCAGTCCGTTTAGTTTAGCATGTTCCATTTTGATTAAGTCTTTAGTTCACTTAATCCTAACAATCCTGACTCAGCCTTAATTGTCTTATTAAGGCCCTGACCTCTCACATTAGACAGGTATTGTTGTGGCTGCCTGTTGCCGGTTGGTTCCGGGCAGTCTTACGCCACAACTCAGTCTAACCTCGGGTCCTTGCTGGGCTCCATGTTTAACCTCCCACATTGGATAGGTATTGTTGTGACTACTGGACAGCCGGGCGGTTCCGGGCAGGTTTACATCACAACTCAATCCAACCTCGGGTTAAACACATCGTATGTTCTACATTTACATATCTTGTCATTCTTCTTTATTTCTTATATGTAAATATTTGCGGCCCATTATTAAGTTAATGGTGTAAAGGTTACACCAATCACGGGCCCAACCCATACTTGAATTTGGGCCCTTCTATTTTATATTTTCATTCATTAATTTATTTTTAACCCAACGTTATTTTCCCCCGTTTTACACGTCCATTTATATATATTGGGCTTAGCCTTTTAAAGCCCAATTTAGCCATGCGAAAGGGGAGGCTTAAAGCGTGATTACATACACAAAGAGGGGAAGGTGAGCGTATGAACTTGCAATATGACGATGGGAATACAAAATAGAAACTGGTGTACTTGCATAGTAGTGACATATACTTTGGTCATAAAACATAGGTGACATGAATCAAAGCATGTGAACTTGTAATTGAGATATCATTATTGACACATGAACCTATATTTTTATTTAGGCATAATGTCAAACATAAGCATGGCATAAATACTTCTAGCATAAACATGGCATAATGTCAAACATAAGCATGGCATAAATACTTCTAGCATAAACATGGCATAATGTCAAACATAAGCATGGCATAAATACTTCTAGCATAAACATGGCATAATGTCAAACATAAGCATGGCATAAATACTTCTAGCATAAACATGGCATAATGTCAAACATAAGCATGGCATAAATATTCCTAATCATGGTGTTTGCTTTAAACTTGCAAAAAGGGATTTTTGAGTCTAACCTAGCCATGTCTCACATATGTCATCATATAATTCTTTTAAACAAGATAGACTTAATCATAGATTTCAATTATGCCAAATATCATTCATAGCCTAGCCATATTCATAAGTTTTGCAAAAGCATGACTTAATACATGGATTATGGTGTCAAAATTCCAACATAGTTTCATATGAACTATAACAACCCAACTTGTTTCAATTACTTGCAAAATGATTTATGCACAAAAATATACATCATGATGGCATAATAACAAAGCCCCTAAACTCGCATGAATTTCAATCAACTACATACATGTAGCTTCAACATAGATTACATAATTTGCGCAATATTCCAAACGTATACTTGCATAGAACTACCGCATGTAGTTCTTTATAATGAATAACATAATTTTGCACAAATATGAATTACTTTATTATCCCAATTCAAGCATACAAATCAATACAGTTGTTTATTCATACCAAAGTAATACTCTACTTACAATGGTTGCGGCGAATTCTCTAATTAAGAGATATGATTCCTTTGTTGAATTGATTGGCTTTAGGTTGCTTGAATTGCTTTAGGCTTTAGAACTTTCTTTCTAATTCTCTCTCTAGTCGGCGGCTACTCTTAGTCGTTCCTCAGCAACATGGCGGCTATGTTCTTAATTTGAATGAATAGATTAGGGTTTAGTCTAGGGTTGTTTATATAGAGGTTAGGAATTGATTAGGACCATTGATGTTGCTAGGTTAGATCGTAGCCATTCATTAGATAGAGAGACCAATTAGAACCCGCCACCTAGCCCTAATGACAAAGCAGACCACAGAAATTCGACCAAACACAGACCTGGCCAGCCAGGTTGACTGGGCTCGACCAGGTCGACACCCCTGTCGACAGGGCTGTCGACAGCCCTGTCGACATGGGTAGCCCAGGTCGACAGCCCAGTCGACCTGGGTGGCCTAGGCGGGTGTTTATCCGCCCTGGCCCACTGGGCCCGATTTTTAATTATTTTATTCTGTTTGAATTTTAAATTTAATTCAAAACTTCTGAAGGCCATATCTTCTTCATACGGACTCCGTTTTTCGAAAACTCGGACTCTATTTCGCGTATTTTTCCGAGACGAACGCAATGGCGTATCCCGTTTCCCTTAGTTCTTTGATTTGAATTTGATTATACTTTAATTCATGAATTTCACAGTTATAGAATTCTCGGGGTGTTACATTCTCCCCCACTTAAAAGGATTTCGTCCCCGAAATCTTCAAGTTAGGAGGAATGTATATCCTAACATCCAATCATCCATCTACTCATCCATTAAACACGAGCATCCATTGTCCTTAAAAGACTTCTAATGCTTCATGATCATATGCAAAGTGTGTGTGTACATGTACTTATCTAATGCAAAATCAGGCGGTCTACTGATTCAGTTGACCTCCTTAATGCGAATATGTAAGTGCCATGAATCCATTATGTATGGAAATTTTCCTATTCTTGATTCTACATGAGTGCACAATCATTCAATACAAATGAAACATCCACATGACAACACATTAAAGTTCAATCACATACGAATGCAAACATATATGCATATGCAATATGAAGTGACTGAGCCGATCTAAAACCTAGATTGTGTGTGTATATGCAACCACGAGCAACCACTAGCAATCACTTGCAACCACTTGCAACCATTCATACATAACATGTTTCAATTACATGTTTCCATCCAAAGAGTTTCTACCTAAAAGATACGGTCGAGGAAATATGCCTAAAAAGATAGATAAAAGCGCAACTTAAGGAAAGAGAAAGATCAAGGATGTACCCTCGAACAGAAAAGGGTAGGCTGTACGGATTTTAGCTTCAGTCTCCCAAGTCGCGTCTCCCTCGGTGTCGCTCCACTGGACTTTGACGAGCTTGACTTCACGGTTGCGTAGCTTCTTCACTTCCGTTCCTAATATGCGGGTTGGAACTCTTCTTATGGTTGCTTCGCGTTCCACTTCGGCCTCTTCGAGGACGTTTGGCTCTACTACTTCAGCAGACTCGTGTAGACATTTACGGAGATGTGAAACGTGAAAAACGTTGTGGACTCCAGCCAACTTCTCGGGTAGCTCTAATCTATAGGCCATTTTCCCAATTTTCTCGATAATAGGGAATGGCCCTACGAACCTTGGTGCTAGCTTTCCTGTGGTTCCAAAGCGAAAAACGTTCCTTAGCGGTGATACCTTGAGAAAAACTCTGTCTCCAACCTCAAATTCAAGGTCGGTCCTCCTCTTGTCGGCATAGGACTTCTGTCTGTCATGGGCCGTCTTCATCCTTCTTCGTATTAAGTCTACTTTCTCTGAAGTCTCTCGGATCATATCTGGTCCAAGTATGAGCTTATCAGTAGACTCCCACCAACAAGTGGGCGATCGGCACGGTCTTCCATATAAAGCTTCGAAGGGCGCCATTCCGATGGTTGCTTGATAGCTGTTGTTGTAGGCGAATTCTACCAAAGGAAGGTGGTCTTCCCATGTCCCTCCGAAGTCAAGGACGCACAGTCTTAAGAGGTCCTCCAAAACTCTGTTCACTCTCTCTGTTTGGCCGTCGGTTTGGGGATGATAGGCTGTGCTCAAGCATAACTGCGTTCCTACTGCTCCTTGCAGACTCCGCCAAAATTCGCTGGTGAAGATGGGGTCTCGGTTACTAACAATGCTAGTTGGTATTCCATGGAGTCGAACGATTTCCTTAAGGTAAAGTGATGCTAGGGATGAGGCAGTTCTCTTACTTTTGACAGGTAAAAAGTGGGCGCTTTTAGTAAGCCTATCCACTATTACCCAAATGCTAGTGTTGCCTCTCCTAGACCTAGGCAGCCCATCGATGAAGTCCATTGAGATGCTATCCCACTTCCACTGCGGGACCTCCAGAGGATATAGTAGTCCGCCAGGCTTTTTCTGTTCCGCCTTAACCTGTTGGCATACCATACATTTAGAAACGAATTCTGCCACGTCCTTTTTCATGCCATTCCAAAAGAAAGTCCTTTTTATGTCTTTGTACATTTTATCCCCGCCTGGGTGTATCGTCATCTTGGAGTGATGTGCTTCCTCGAGAACCTTCTTTATTAAATCGTTTGTCTGTGGGACGCATAGTCTTCCGTCTTGCCTTAGCAAACCCTTAGCGTCGATGGAGTATCTGTTGAGGTGACTTGAAGTCTTACCCCTAATTAGCCTATCAATTATTTCCACAAGCTGAGGGTCTTCGCGTTGTGCTGCCCCTACCGAATCCACTAAAGTCGGGCGCACTTCGAGAGATGCAAGCAAGCCTGGTACGAAATCGGAGGAAGGCCTAAAGTCGAAGCTGGCTATAAACTCTAGGCTTTGTCTTTCAACAAACAACGGGCTTAGGGTCAATTTCTTTCGGCTCAACGCGTCTGCCACTACGTTGCCTTTGCCCGGAGTATAGGAGATTTCAAAATCGTACGAGGCAAGAAACTCCATCCATCTTTGTTGCCTCAAGTTAAGATCCTTCTGCGAGAAAAGATATTTAAACGATTTATGGTCAGTGTAAAGTTCGAACTTCTCACCTAGGAGATAGTGTCGCCAAGACTTGAGTGCAAAGACGATGGCGGCTAACTCGAGATCGTGGGTTGGGTAGTTCTTTTCGTGCACCTTCAACTGCCTCCCGCCATAAGCTACTACCCTTCCTTCTTGCATTAAGATGGCGCCTAGCCCTGTCCCACATGCATCCGTATAAACAGTGAACATCTTGCTCCCATCCGGCAGCGTAAAAACTAGGGCTGTTGTGAGAGCCCTTTTCAGTCGTTGGAAAGCAAACTCGCAATCCAAGTCCCAATTGAACACTAGATTCTTCTTGGTCAATTTCGTGAGCGGAGCTGAGATTTTCGCAAAATCCCTTATAAATTTTCGATAGAAACCTGCTAGTCCTAGAAAGCTTCGGACCTCAGTTGCATTCCTTGGTGTCTTCCAATCCTGTACCGCCACTACCTTCGCAGGGTCCACCGCTAACCCTTGTTTGGATACTATGTGCCCAAGGAACCTCACCTCTTCTCTCCAAAAATGGCATTTGGAGAATTTGGCTTTTAGTTGATGGACTCGCAAAGTTTCCATGATTGCCCTTAAGTGTTGAGCATGTTCCTCTTCACTCTTTGAGAAGATAAGGATATCATCTACGAAGACCACTACGAATTTGTTGAGGAAATCTCTAAATACCCTACTCATCAGGTCCACGAAGTAAGCAGGTGCATTTGTCAAGCCAAAAGGCATGACAAGCCATTCAAAGAAGCCGTCTGGGGTTCTGAACGCCGTTTTATCGATGCTATCTTCAGCCACCCTTAGCTGATGAAAACCGGTTGCTAAATCGAGTTGGGAGAAAACAGACGCTCCTACAAGCTGGTCAAATAAATCGTCAATTCTAGGGAGAGGATGCCTATTCTTTTTCGTTAGCTTGTTGAGCTCCCTATAGTCAACACATAGACGGAGTGAACCATCCGCCTTTGTAGCGAACACCACTGGAGCGCCCCATTCTGAAATGCTCCTCCTAATGAACCCCTTTTCTAGAAGCTCTTTAATCTGTTTACTGAGCTCTTTCCTTTCTCGTGGAGCCATATGTCTAACGGGCAACGCAATGGGCTTTGCATTATCTACAAGATATATGCGGAAGTCTATTTCCCGCTTCGGAGGCAAGCCCTTCACCTCTTCGAAGACATCCGGATATTCCCGGACCACTCTAACTGATTGCAAGTTTTCAACAGAGGCATCTATCGATTCAAGATAACTAAGCATAACCGCATACGAGGGATTACAAGAAATTTCCAAAGTATTACCGAGCTGGGTTAGGAGCCTAACAACACTTTTCTCACAATCAAGGACGGCCCTATTACGGGATAGCCAATCCATACCCAAAATCAAACCATACCCCGAAAAGCCCAAAACAAAGGCACTACATAGAAATTCTACGCTTAGAATAGAAATTTTCAATCCCACATAGATCTTAGACAAATGAGCTGGGCCCCCAATTGGGTTTGAAACAATTAAGGGGTCCTCTACCATACTAGTTTCTAGGTGCAGAGATTCTACTAAAGCAGACGAGATAAAGGAGTGTGATGCGCCGGAATCAAATAAAGTGCGAACGGGGTGATCATAAAGATAAATTACGCTTTCTACAGAAGTATTTATACCTCGTTGTTGCAATGGTGGCGCTTCTAGCACATGAACCTGTGCCCCTGGGGTGGATCCAGCGCCCTGCCCCTGTCCTCGTTTCTTTGGGCAGTCCTTAGCCCTGTGGCCTGTCTGACCGCATGAAAAGCACCCACCATTCTCCTTGGCCTTCTTTTTCCGGCAGTCCTTTACTAAGTGCCCCACTTTGCCACAGAAATTGCACTTCCTCTTCTCTTTGTTGCCTTTTCCGCCTTTCTTAAAGTCCGCCTTCTTAGGCTGCAAACCCTCTTTCTTCCCTTGAGAGCTTTCTGCCTTTGTCTCCTTCTTGCCCTTATCCTCCTCATTCAGCAATGCCATTTGCACCAATCTTTCATACGTGGCCCCCATGGGTATATGGGTCATGGCCAAACTGTGTAATGTCTCATTTAACCCTTTGACGAAACGGAGAGCCTTCTTGTGCGGGGTGTTGACTAGGTCAAGTCCAAACCTAGCCATCTCATCGAACTGATTCACATACTCTCTGACAGTCTTGTCTCCTTGCTTAAGAAATAAGAATTTTTCCAACTGCAAACTTCTTTCTGCATCTGAGAGAAATTTGGCCTCAAACCTTGCCCTAAAGTCCTCCCATGTCTCCACTGGTCTTTCAGCATTAGTGACTTCCCACCAGTAGGAAGCCTCACCCTTCAATAGCCACACCGCCAGTTGTACTTTTTGTCTGTCCTCTACCTCAAAGATGATGAATAGGTCCTCCGTTTCTTTCAGCCAATTCCTAGCTGCTACGAAGGACTCAGTTCCATGGAAATCCCTTCCTCCCATAGCTTTAAAATCTTTACATATCTTAGCAAAAGTGTTTCCCCGAGGAGGAGGTGGAGGAAAAGGTGCTGCTGCAGCTGGATGATTCCCTTCAGCTGGGGGTGGAGGAATGGTAGGACCTGGCTGAGTGGCCCTTGCTTCTAAGAACCGTCTAAACCAACCAGGTATTGGCACCCCTTCCGGCAAGTTAAGTTCTTGGGACATGCTGAAACAAAAAGGATAGATTCAAAACGAAGGATAAGAGATAGTACCTACGGCTTTGGGGAGTGGACTTTGCCTTTTAAAAATAAAATAATATTTTTCTTTTAAAAATGCTTCTTTAAATTTCCTTTTTGAAAATAATTTTTTTCAAAACTTTTTATCTTATCTGGTAAACCTATGCTCTGATACCAAGTGAAACACCCCACCTCCGTTAGGGTCACTCTCAAAGGGAATGCCCTAATTTTGGTGGAGGTTTATAAGTACAAGTCACAGATATACAAGACAGATATAAGAACACATATTTGTAAACAGCGGAAGAACAACAAACTTTATTTCATAAAGTCAAATACGTGTTACAACAACATCTTTTCCAAAAACATAACATAACACTTTCATAATCTGTCTTGAGTACATTATTTAAAGAAGCATAAATAAAACATAGATAAACTGCAAAAGCCCCATAGTGGATCGTCCAAAGCCATAGTTCAAAACAGGAAAGTCCAAGCATTACATTTCTCTTCTTCAAGCTGGATGTTGAGGTTGGTCAAGCTGCTGTGTTCCCTCCCTGAGGACCTGGGGGGGGGGAACGGAAGAAAGAAGACGAAAGAAAAGTAGAGTCAGACATAAAGCCTGAGTAAGTCTAGTACTATTTTGTCTATGAATAAAGAACTGGGTATGATAAGTAATAACAAGAAGTGGGCAAACACTATAACTTGGTTAAGTTGTCTAGGGTCGAATATACTATCGTACCCCATGTTAATCTCTGAACCCATATAAACTAGTTTCCAACTGGCACCCCATAATCAGGGTGATGTGACCCATTCTATGATGATCGGCTCCTACTCGCATAGTTACATGTGTCTTACGGCCCCCGATGTCTGTAGTTACCTATGCTGGTCCCACCATGGGGTGTATCAAGTCCCATAGTGGCAACCCGACACAACCTTAGAGTGCACAGGTATGCTACTGGTGTCCAGTGCCTTATTTTTCTGCGCCGGAGTGTGTGCACGCCCGCACTCCGTTAGAACCTACACTGCTACACCACCGCCGTCGATTTGACCTCTTACAATCAGCCCAGTAATCGTGCCCCACCCTGCCTAGTTTCAGGGTATCCTGATACACCTTTTAGGGTTACTGCTGAAAAGGGTCCCCCCGTTACTAGGTTTTCTATCTCTAGCCAACATGCTAAGTTGGTTAAGTGTTTCCTAACCCAACCCCACCAGTCCGTTTAGTTTAGCATGTTCCATTTTGATTAAGTCTTTAGTTCACTTAATCCTAACAATCCTGACTCAGCCTTAATTGTCTTATTAAGGCCCTGACCTCTCACATTAGACAGGTATTGTTGTGGCTGCCTGTTGCCGGTTGGTTCCGGGCAGTCTTACGCCACAACTCAGTCTAACCTCGGGTCCTTGCTGGGCTCCATGTTTAACCTCCCACATTGGATAGGTATTGTTGTGACTACTGGACAGCCGGGCGGTTCCGGGCAGGTTTACATCACAACTCAATCCAACCTCGGGTTAAACACATCGTATGTTCTACATTTACATATGTTGTCATTCTTCTTTATTTCTTATATGTAAATATTTGCGGCCCATTATTAAGTTAATGGTGTAAAGGTTACACCAATCACGGGCCCAACCCATACTTGAATTTGGGCCCTTCTATTTTATATTTTCATTCATTAATTTATTTTTAACCCAACGTTATTTTCCCCCGTTTTACACGTCCATTTATATATATTGGGCTTAGCCTTTTAAAGCCCAATTTAGCCATGCGAAAGGGGAGGCTTAAAGCGTGATTACATACACAAAGAGGGGAAGGTGAGCGTATGAACTTGCAATATGACGATGGGAATACAAAATAGAAACCGGTGTACTTGCATAGTAGTGACATATACTTTGGTCATAAAACATAGGTGACATGAATCAAAGCATGTGAACTTGTAATTGAGATATCATTATTGACACATGAACCTATATTTTTATTTAGGCATAATGTCAAACATAAGCATGGCATAAATACTTCTAGCATAAACATGGCATAATGTCAAACATAAGCATGGCATAAATACTTCTAGCATAAACATGGCATAATGTCAAACATAAGCATGGCATAAATACTTCTAGCATAAACATGGCATAATGTCAAACATAAGCATGGCATAAATACTTCTAGCATAAACATGGCATAATGTCAAACATAAGCATGGCATAAATACTTCTAGCATAAACATGGCATAATGTCAAACATAAGCATGGCATAAATATTCCTAATCATGGTGTTTGCTTTAAACTTGCAAAAAGGGATTTTTGAGTCTAACCTAGCCATGTCTCACATATGTCATCATATAATTCTTTTAAACAAGATAGACTTAATCATAGATTTCAATTATGCCAAATATCATTCATAGCCTAGCCATATTCATAAGTTTTGCAAAAGCATGACTTAATACATGGATTATGGTGTCAAAATTCCAACATAGTTTCATATGAACTATAACAACCCAACTTGTTTCAATTACTTGCAAAATGATTTATGCACAAAAATATACATCATGATGGCATAATAACAAAGCTCCTAAACTCGCATGAATTTCAATCAACTACATACATGTAGCTTCAACATAGATTACATAATTTGCGCAATATTCCAAACGTATACTTGCATAGAACTACCGCATGTAGTTCTTTATAATGAATAACATAATTTTGCACAAATATGAATTACTTTATTATCCCAATTCAAGCATACAAATCAATACAGTTGTTTATTCATACCAAAGTAATACTCTACTTACAATGGTTGCGGCGAATTCTCTAATTAAGAGATATGATTCCTTTGTTGAATTGATTGGCTTTAGGTTGCTTGAATTGCTTTAGGCTTTAGAACTTTCTTTCTAATTCTCTCTCTAGTCGGCGGCTACTCTTAGTCGTTCCTCAGCAACATGGCGGCTATGTTCTTAATTTGAATGAATAGATTAGGGTTTAGTCTAGGGTTGTTTATATAGAGGTTAGGAATTGATTAGGACCATTGATGTTGCTAGGTTAGATCGTAGCCATTCATTAGATAGAGAGACCAATTAGAACCCGCCACCTAGCCCTAATGACAAAGCAGACCACAGAAATTCGACCAAACACAGACCTGGCCAGCCAGGTTGACTGGGCTCGACCAGGTCGACACCCCTGTCGACAGGGCTGTCGACAGCCCTGTCGACATGGGTAGCCCAGGTCGACAGCCCAGTCGACCTGGGTGGCCTAGGCGGGTGTTTATCCGCCCTGGCCCACTGGGCCCGATTTTTAATTATTTTATTCTGTTTGAATTTTAAATTTAATTCAAAACTTCCGAAGGCCATATCTTCTTCATACGGACTCCGTTTTTCGAAAACTCGGACTCTATTTCGCGTATTTTTCCGAGACGAACGCAATGGCGTATCCCGTTTCCCTTGGTTCTTTGATTTGAATTTGATTATACTTTAATTCATGAATTTCACAGTTATAGAATTCTCGGGGTGTTACATCGACTATCTCGGGTTCCTGTCCCAACCTATCTACCAGGTCACTAGATATGAAGGAACGGGCAGCCCCAGTATCAAACAGTACTCGAACAGGAACATCATAAGCATACCTTGAACGATGACATTCTTTCCTTTCTCTACCGCAGTTGGCGCATTTGACGAAGAAGGAACAACATTAATAGCATATGCTTTCACAATCTGCTTCTCTTTGGGGGTTGCGGACATTTATCCTTGTGTTGTCCCACTTGGCCGCAGTTAAAGCACTTCCTGTCCATTGGCTTTGCTCAACATTCTTTGGCATAGTGTCCCTTCTTGCTATAGCTAAAGCACTCAACTTCCTTCTTATTCTTTTTCTGACCATTCTTAGCTTGGCTCTGTTTCCTCTTATTATGAGAATTATTCTTGCCTCCACCACTTCTTGCAACTTTGGCCCCTCTACAGATGCAACAACGACTTCAGTCTTGGGCTTAGGATAAAGACTCTCTGACCTCGACGCTTTCCCAACAATCGATACAAAAGTCTCATAAATATGGTTTATAAACCTTTCCCCAAGTACTGATCTAAGCCTATTATGAACTTCTCATTCTTCTTCTCTGGAGTGTCAATAAGGGATAATCCATACTTTGATAAAGTATCGAACTCTGCTATATACTCCGAGACTGGCTTACCATTCTGCTTAAGCTCTAAGAACTTTCTAAAAAAATTTGATTTCTGAGCAGCTGGGATAAACTTATCACTGAATCGGGCCTTAAACTGATCCCAAGTAACTTGATCCTCAGGGGTAGCTGCTTTAATAGCATTTCACCAATTCATAGCCCATCCTTGCAGCAGACGGGATGCTAGCTTTCTCTTCATCGCATCATCGATCCCTAAGTCCTCGATTATACGCTCACAACTATCGAGCCAATCCTGAACTTCTATAGCCGATTCCGTTCCGTGGAACGGCTTCCACCAAGACTAGTGTAGTCCTTACAGAGCTTAGCGAAATCAGTCCTAGGCGCCTACACCACTACACCACCACCATTTGCAGCATTTGGAACTGCCCTCTGAAGATCCCTAAGCATCTCTCTCATGAAGTCAGTGAACATCGTCCTCACATCAGGAGCATTCCTATTATTGGCTCCTGAACTAGTATTCCTCGTATGTCGGCTCATCTTTCAATCGGTAAGGAGAAAACGATTAACCATTCCTTCAGTGGTGCCAGTGGTGTGCGACTTCATCCCTTGATGTACTAATAGTGTATATATATATAGCTTTTGAAAACCCAAAATATAAAAAATACGCGCTCTCATATGCATATTATCTCTCCCTGGTGTCTTTCCCTAGGTTAACTACGCAACCAATAGCTCTGATACCAAGTGTGACGGCCATCCCCGCACCAGTCGACATTTCCCTGAAATGCGTTGTGCCGATGTCCAACCAGCACGGGACGTTCGCCAAAAAAAGAAGAGGAAAGGAATTTGAACTAACAAGGAACCTGTAGAATGTCTCATAGTGCATGGGATAAAATATAATAATAACATAAGTTCGACATAAAACAGGCGTGATAGTATATGTGCTGAAAACTATACCATCATAGCAGCGGAAATCCAAAATGCAACTTATCATCCAGACCAACATTTTTACAACTTTGAAATACTGTCTCTAAAGCAAAAGTGTTTACACCAAAATTTGGCGTAACAACCAAAGTATCGCTTAACATGCCACCTAATCGGAGGCGAGATGCTTAGAAAGCACGTCACCTTTTCATAGTCAAGATGTAAGAATACCTTTTTTTATTATGTGAGGCCGTATCTAATATATCAAAACACCAAAACACAAAAGGAAGACAAGAGTTTATAGTGGTTCGACTCTTATTCGAGTCTACGTCCACTTTGAAGATAGAATCTCATTATTCACCAAGAGTTTTACAACATTTTCTCACTTATACATTCATAAGAGCTCTTTTGACATGCATTCATCCACTTGAATTGCTAAAAATGGTAGAGAAATATCTTGGACAGCGAGGAAATCTCCTTATTATCAAGCTTTTGCCATGGATCTTCGACCTCAAACTGTATCATACATCCTTTGTGGAAGCCATGATTCCATGCTCCATTGATCCTTGTTGAATTATGAAGAATAGATGTTGGAATGCTTGAAGAAGCCCAAAGAGCAAGTTGGCAGCTCCTCCACGTGTTTCCCCAAAGTCCCCCCTAAAATGATGGGGGTAGGGTGCTATTTATAGGTGGAGGAGTGGCTGAAATCTTGTATTCAGGGTTCTGGTCCGTATTTTTGGGTATTTACGAGAATGCCACTGCCAGTTGTCACCAGCTGTCAGGTCGTTTCTAGCATTTTGACCGACCAGGGATCTTCGCTAGAAGAAAAGACGACCAGGGGCTCACACATGACCAGGGAGCTCAAGTTATGAGGCGGACCGACCAGGTGATGAGAGAGCCAGATGGCGCTACACTTTGGGAATGCGGACTGACCAGGGATCTTCACAAACAGACCGACTCTGTAACTTTTGTTGAAGGACAGAGCGGCCAGTGGCCTTCTGCATTTTAGAGCGACCAGGGGTTTTGTCAAGCTTTTACGAGGGAGATGGAGTTCGACCATGCTGGAACCCGACCGGCCTGCTATCATGCATTGGACCGACCACTTCTTTAACATTGCAAAACCGACCACCCCCTTTAGTGTTATAAGACCGACCCACATTAAATTGTTAATAATCCATCGATCGTTTTAAGAGGATAACAATCAGGTTCGGGAGAATTTGAATGAGCAGGATTGACCTGTCTTTTAGGCCCCGAAAGACCGAACATATCAAAGAAGCAGGGCCGACCAGGTACTTTGATGACGAAACCGACCTCTTCCTTTAGATGCTGAAGAATGGGACCGACCAGCCTGCCTTGGGGAGAACCGACCTCTCGAAACCGACTGCTTTGATCAGGACATCCAGACCGACTCCGTTGCCTGCTCACATTTACTCTATCGAAGCATTTGTCTATTTTATAGATAACAAAAAGAAAGAGGTACAATACTAATGCCCAAGCAGTGACCAGCAACAACACAGGGAGAATATATGTAGATAATATGTGGGAGCCTCCTGCACGTCACTGGATCAGCTACTCTAGCATAACCAGCTAACCTATCTCTAGTCTGCTCGTTTAGGAGCACCCAGAGTAATAAGAAGAGACATAAAACTCTAGGTATGACAAAAGTCTGGTATGAGCGATAAGCAGCAAAACAGAACAATAATAGGTATACATAACCATACCTGATCCTGGACCTGCAACCAAAGAGTTAGCACAACAGGATGTACGATATTCTAAGGCGACACTAACACATGGTATGAAAATAATGGGGACAGGGTGTGCATGTCATGGTGATAGCAAACATCAAACATAACAATCATCCTCACATCTCTCACTCAGTGCATAAAGTATACGATATCCACCACTTTGATCACCCAATCCTTTGTTACGATCACTCTGCCCCATGGAGTCATGACTGCTCCACTGCACTGATCCGTAATGACTAATACTTTATTATGTCCACTTTGCCCCATGGAGTCATGACAACTCCACTGCATCGGCTCATAGCCCTGCTACGATCACTTTTCCCCATGGATTCATGACAACTCCACTGCATCGGCTCATAGCCCTGCTACGATCACTTTGCTCCATGGAGTCATTACAACTCCATTGCACTGATCCATAGCAAATATCTGTCTCTCAGTGGTGAGTCAAAGCTATAGACATCGATATCCCCTTTGCACATGTCCCGCAGCAAAGTCCAACCCATGAAGTTAACTCGTTGGTTCCCATCTGGATCTTGAGTACAACTTCCCATTTGGACTACCTTTGCATCTCGGGTTTGGTTTCCTCCCAGTTCGTGACCCTTCAGTTCGGCTCGTGATGATTCTCCTCGCACCGGTTCACCATCCACATTTGAAGACCGTCTCGTGGTTCGAAATACATTCGGCTCGTGGCCCCTCCTTTGGCTAGCGAATCGTGGTCCGTGAAGTAGTTTCGGCTCATGTTGACCCACCCTGGCGACTCGTGGTGATGCTCTGGTCTGGTTCGTGGTTCGTGCAAGTAGGTGGCTCGTGGGTGCACTGGAGTGGTTCGGGTTGAGGTCCTATTTTCCGGTTCGTGATCATCTTCTGGACTCCTATTCGTGGCTTCCTGCCCCGGCTCGTGGTGCTCCAACGCGATTTGTGACCATAGGGGTGAGCACGACCGGGTCGTGATGTGCTAGTCACGAACGGGATACGGCCAATTTCTTGCAACTTTTCCTGTAAGCAATTTACGCCATACGACGGAGTTTTCGACCAATCTATACAAATCATTCCAAACAGTAATAGCAACATGTATAATCAACCATAAACTCCAAAACAACAATCTAACATGTTTATGTGGATCAAACATACCTAAACCCATGTTTTCCTCTTATTCCCCTTAATCATGATTTAACCATATGATTAGCAAAACATGTCCAAATTAACCCAAATTTCTAACAGAGGCATAAAATATTATTTATGAATTTCTACATATTTCTCCAAAATTTTAGCATGCATAATTTCGCTAATTAACACTAATCACCCCTAATTAGCCATAATTAGTGAAAAACAATGCAAATCACTCACCTTAGCCAAAATATAAATTCAGATCTAAAATGATTCTTTAAATGGCACGAATCCCAATGCACACAGCATCCTTTACCTCTAATTTGATGTTAATTAGACTTGGTTTGATGCTAATTAGGTTAATCTTCAATTAGAAAGTGATTTGGAGGTGTTTTAGAAAGTGGAGGCCATAGCTAGGGTTCAAGAGATGTAAGTGGCGGCTAGAAAACTGATTAGAAATGATTTCCCAAACCATATGAGCCTCCCCATAACCCTAATTCCGGAATGGATTATGGGCCTAGCTGTTAATCACTCTAATTAGTCTCGGTTAAGCTGTTTTTCACCTTCCAAACCTTATTTCAGCCATATCTCTCAAACGGTAAGTCTGTTTGGCTAATGTGACCACTCTACGAAAAGCTAAATCGTCATCTGAATCCAATGGAATGGTTTCAGATCAAAACTCCTTACTAATCAAAAGTTATAATAGAAATAATATTCGCTAGGGGCAAAACGGTTATTTAAAAATCGGCAAAAATAGTGAACATGGGAAATGACCACAATAGTCGTTTCCCAAAGTTACACGACCATACGACTTCGTATGAAAAAGAAATATATATTCTATGATCCTTCGATACGTTGAATGCGGGTCATTACAGCATGGGTGTACTGATAGCCTTTGCTCCATCCATGTTAAACCGAGTAAGTACCTTTTGAATATATTCCAGTCTCAAAAGTCCAAGCTTTCTATCTCTTCGGATTTCCATCCCCAAAATTTTCTTCGCTTCTTTAAGATCTTTCATATCGAATTCCGCTTTTAATTTCAACTTCAACGCATCAATTTCAGCTTTATACTTGGAAGCAATCAACATATAATCCACATACAAAAGCAAATACACCCGATTATTATTCTTTAAATGCTTAAACTAAACAAAAGCATCTTTAGTACTATGATTAAAATCATGTGTAAGCATAAAAGAATCAAAACCTTTTGTACCGTTGTCTAGGCGGCTATTTTAGACCATAAAGAGATTTCTTCAACTTGCATACCCAATCTGATTTTCCATCTACACTAAATCCTTCTGGATGCTTCAGGTAAATGGTTTCCTCCATATCACCATGCAAGAAAGCGGTCTTCACATCAAGTTGTTCTAACATCATATCGTGAGCAGCAACTATTGCATGTAGGATTCAAATTGAAGTTTGTCTGACAACTAGAGCAAATATTTCATCATACTCTAACCCCTTTCTTTATGAAAACGCTTTGGCTACTAATCTTGCCTTGTATCGACCATCATCTTTCACATTGAATAACCACTTGTAACCTATGGCTCATCTTCTATGAGGTAGTTGTACCAAATCCCAAGTCTTGTTCTTTTGCAAAGACATTATCTCCTCTTCCATAATGCAATTCCACATCGAGCTATCACTCGACATCATGACTTCTTAAAGGCTCTATGGTCCATCATGAATTACATGTAAAGCATACTCAACTTATCATTCATGTAAAGCATACTCAAACTTAACATTAAGCGTCAAATTTGCATACTTCCAATCTCCATACCTAATTAGA
Source organism: Allium sativum (assembly GCA_030737875.1). Taxonomy (NCBI): domain Eukaryota; kingdom Viridiplantae; phylum Streptophyta; class Magnoliopsida; order Asparagales; family Amaryllidaceae; genus Allium; species Allium sativum. The sequence goes on from CM060921.1 coordinate 749,672,924, forward strand.
GCTCTCTTTGGACTCTAACTAGCCCGAACGGCTATATCGCTCGACTTTCCTTCAGCTTCGCCTTGAGCTCCACCTTGAACAGAATCCTCTCTAGCTTCATGACCATCACCATCACTACTAGAGGAAATCTATGGACTATCATGTGATGTATCATCAACTGCTCTGTCAACTCTACTTCGGGTTTGAAAACTGGGAATCTCGGTCTTTTCAGGCTTCTCATCGACTGAATCTGAACCCTCTAATAAACCTTCCGAAGGTTTAAACATTGCCGACTCATCAAAACTTACATATTTTTCATGTACAACTTTCTTCGTAATTGGATTCCAAATTTTATATCCTTTTATACCATCTGTATAACCAAGAAAAACACATTTGGAGGCCCTAGGCTCCAACTTGTCATGTCCTGTATTGTGAACACACTACGAGAAAAACTGCATATAGCGACGGCAAAATCCGCTTCTAATCCGTCACTAAATTGGCCTTAGCGACGGATTTCCGATATAACATTATGGTCGGTAAAAACCATGACACTAATTGTGTCAGATTTTGGCGATGGAATATAGCATGAGTTTTCCGACAGTTTTTCGTCATTCTGCTATTTTTATAATAAAAATATAATTTATTTATTAATTTAATTTTAATTTATTTACCGTCAATTTAACGACGGATAAGTAATTTATAATAAATTATTATTTATAAAAGGTGTTGGTAAACCCTCACTAATTGCCAAGGGATTAGCGACGGAAATTAAACTGAAGTAAACTTAACCTCACTTTTTTTGTTGGTAATCCGCCGCTATTCCCCTTCTGATCTATATATATATATATATATATATATATATATATATATATATATATATATATATATATATATATATATATGGGGCAAGTTCAATGGCACCCCAAATAGTGAGCACCCCTTTAGCCTACCACTTTTCCACCACACATTTCCTCCCTCTCTCCTTCCACTCATTCTCTCACCTCCTACTCACTTTCCATTCACTTTTTTTAGTATAAATGAGTGGCTGAAATTGGGGTGCAAATGGGAGCTGAAATTCATGGGGGCTCCCTGATCCTATATATATATATATATATATATATATATATATATATATATATTCAACTAACATCATTCAACTGTGAACATTGAAATAACATATCAAAAATAACACCATTCATACATACATACATCCCAATCGTAATCTTAACCATAATTTGTTAAATAAGAATACTTCTACTTTGCCTGACTGTCATGTCTGATTTCATGCTACGCTTTAAAAAGCAACGTAACAGTATGACAAATACGAATTAACTGAACTACTCTTTCCATTAACAAAATGTTAACTGAACTACAAACTCCATCTAGAGCCAAAAGTCGATGCAATACTTGCAAAAGCAAACCAAACACGAACTAAATACCATCACAACAATAGGAGAATTTGCTATGGGTATGGAAATCAAGCAACCTTTCTGGCAGATTTTGCAGCTTTCTTAGGAGACTTCTTACCTTCGGCTTCCACAATAGCACTCTTCTTTGGCAAAAGCACAGGATTGGCTTTAGGCAAAACTCCACCATGAGCAATTGTGACTCCACCCAGCAATTTACCCAACTCATCGTCGTTCCTTCTTGCAAGCTGAAACTGAAAATGCATGCTGCAATATACCAGCCATTGCCTACATTTAGTGGTTGAACTTAAAATAATGATATATCATATGTGCATAAAAAAATTCATCTACATTATATTGGGCTATGGACCTATGGTACCAACGTATACATCTTTAATGGATGTATCAGCACATAAGGTATGCTATTGCCCTGTGAAATTTAGTTTGTTATGTTTTCAAGTAGACATGTTGCTCAGATGATCCAAGCATCTAAATATTATTAATTTATATTTGATATTTGTTGCCTGCATAGTTCCCTAGACTTATTTTATATATAACTTCAGCATCAATTAACTTGAGGTTTATCATTATTTTTTACTTCCTTACGTAAACAAGCAGGTAATTCAAAGATGGAATCAAGAGTGAAAGCAAACTTTCAACTTGGTTCAGAAACACATTCGACTAAATCAAGTACAGATATTCTTTCTGGAAAAATCAGAACAATGAAAGAGGAAAGCATGGCCATACTCAAAGATTTTATTACTAGGCATAATATTCCAAACGATGTTCCTGATGAAACAATTAAAGGATCGACTGATGATGAAAATGAAAATACCAAAAATCCACTAGAAACCGAACAAACTAGCTAAATCTTCAAAGCTCCACAGAGAGAAACAGGATCAAGCCAACCTTCCATCAAAAGAAAAGGCTTCTAACAACAGAGAGCATAACCCAGAAATCGGATACTTCGGAAGAGATCCAACAGCTCAGCAACAGAAGCCATACCATGAAATATCTAAAAGGCAGTAACATAGAACCAGGGAGAAAAATCATATGAAAGAACAACTTCCATTTCATGACAGAAATCCCCAAACAAAATCATCAAACATGACAAACATTGCCATTAACCAAAACATACCCCTTAACAACACCAAAGGCCATGATAACCATGCGAAGCATCACCAACATAAAACAAAACAGAGAGACATATCCAGCAAATACGCATAGAAGAGAAATCATCTAAAGATAGATAAGAAAAACCAAGCTAAGAACAGTAAGGAAAACAATTACTTTTTAGTTATACCAACATCGATGACTCCACCATTCAAACCACTCTCTTCTTTGACTTTTCTCGATTTAGATCTTTATTGATAAAATTCGTACATTTAACAAGACCCATCTAAATAAATATAAAAAAAAGTTAGCGTGAAAATAATACAAACCTCAACAGCAAGGTATTCTAGTACTGCGGCGAGATAGACGGGGGCGCCTGATCCAACTCATTGACCGTATCGGCCCGTCTTCAAATAACGACTAATACGACGAATGGGAAACTGTAGTCCGGACTTGATCGATCGGGTGACTGGGTTCTTCTTGGGTCTACTTGGTCCCTTTCTGCCTCCAGCTCCTTTCTTCGATTCGCTAGTTGCATCCATTTTTTTGAATTAGGGTTGGGAATTAGGGGGATTTGATAATTGATGATGTGGATGGGAATTAGGGTTTGGAATTATAAGAGAGATTGGGAATTAGTAGAATGTTGCAGATCGCTAGTTTTGGTCGTTGGATCGCATTCCAATGGATGTGGTGGATTTTTTTAACTCTAGTGATTCGCGGTTTTAGGTACCGACCAATGATAACGGAACAATCTCTTTTTTGTTATATTGGTGGATGCTGAAGCTCTTGAAACAAACACGTGCTGACGTGCGAGTATATTAAAGCACACAGTAGAAATTACCTCAGCTGCAAAGATTGATCTTTTGATAGCTCTACTGGTAAATGGATAAGCTGATTAACTGGTAAAATCATAAAACACTGAAAAGTTTATCGTTCAACGGCATAGCTTAAAATAAAAAAAGGGAAAGTCTATAATTACCCACTATAGTTATAAAATATAAGTATCAACTATAATTATCAAATGTAGTTATTAAATACCATTATTTAAAATTAATTATTGAATACTAGATATCATTTCATAAGTATTAAATTTTATTATTAATTATTAAATAAAAATTATAATAAACTGATATTTTCATTATTTAGAGGAATGATTATACAATTTAAAATTTTGGGATTTAGCGTAAAATATACCGGCATACTGACTGAAATTTGTGATGAAAGCAGAAGACTTAATCAAGAATTTAGTAATTACATTGGTTATGAGCAAAGATTGTTTTGCTAATTCTAAATAAGCAATGATTATGAGTTATTTATCATAGAATGTAAATTATTATTTATTATTACTTATGAATCATTAACTAAAACAAATTAATTATTAATTATTGAACATGTTAGTAATTATTAAAAAATAACACAAAAGTATATCTTAAAAAAATAATATAAACATCTCTTGCAAATCTGTTGAAACTCTGCTGCAAAATAGCTTCGATAAATATTCGTAGGTATTCTACCTGGATTTGCAGCGGAAAATAGCAGCATAAATTTTCTGTCGGTAATTTGACGCAATTTGCAACAGCTTAGTGAGAGATGACAGAAGATGACGGTAATAAATATAAGAAATAAAAGTAGAAAAAATAAAAACTATCCCTTGCAGATCACATGGAAATCAGTCGCAAATTAGCGACGGAAATTTCCACTTCTAAATATATGACGCTAAATCAGTGTTTTCTTGTAGTGACATAAACTGTAACACCCCGTAATTTGAACATAAAAATTCACAAATTAAAGTATACTTAATTAAGTGAAATGGGTTGCGCAGAGAAATATATATATATTGATATATATATATATATAATTGAAAATTTAATAAATAAATATGCAAAAATGTTCAAAACAGCGAATTGGGAGAGGGGAATAACCGAACCGGCCGATTTTTGAGGTCGACCCGAACCCGCTGGGTCGACTAGGGGTTAATCCAGGGTGTTTGGCTGTCAACCCGTGGGCCGATTCGCTCGAATGCATATTTTGCATTTGAATGGTTCTTATGGTTCAGCTTTAATCTAAAGGCCCTAAATGGTTCCTACATGTGACTTCTTCCCCAAGACATGCTTTAAAGGCTAGGATTGGTTCTAGGGTCTATCCTATGGCTAAAACTATCCTAGTCTTCTATAAAAAGACCCATAACGCTCTCCTAAAACCCTCATAAATTGATCCTACAACTAAACTATGCCAAAATGATTCCTCATCATGGCCTCCACTTCAACCCATGGCCTCCATCTTCTTCTTCATGATAGCTTAAGTGTTCTAAGCTAGTTTCAAAGTAAAGGAGCCTCTTTTCTTCATTCATGAGAGATTCTATGATCATTTGAGTGATTTCATGTTTGTATGAGAGTTCATAAGTTGCGTTCTAGCCAAAGTTGCAACCTTTTCTTGACCAAAAAGCAAGGATCTTGAATGAGAGCTTACAAGCTTCATTCAAAGCCAAAGTTGAAACCTTTCTTCTTCAAAGCAAGGATTTTTATTGATATTTGCTTAAGGGTTTCATTTGGAGCTTGTTCTTTTGGGGTTTTTGGGTGATAGCATGAATGGCTTCGTCTCAATCTTTGTTTTATATGTTGATTTGTGTCTTCATAGCATTGTAAGCCCTCTTCCTACTCTTAGATATTAACTTTAAACTTAATGTGACATGTTGTAAGTTGGGTTTGAACATTAAGTATGTTGCATGCTATCATGTTATGTATCCTATCATGACTAAAATTTCATTATCTTGATCTTGGGGGCTTAAAGATATAAACTTTATGTTGAATGTTGCATTTAGGCAACATGAGAACTATCATATCCCTTATGATAGCTTACATGTAATGCCATATGCGAACTTCTAGCCATCTTTCTATGTCATTTATCACCATGATTCACCTATGTGCTAAGTTTGAGGTTGTGCATGTTTTTGAGGCCTAATAATGTAATATGCAAGTTAATGAACACGTTTATACCTCATTTGCCACCATGTTTAACTTGTGGCCTTATACCCCTTTTTGTTATGCCGTTGCCAAGTTCCTTCTTTTAATCCATTATGCGTTGTTGCGAATGTATATGCGAGTTTAAAAGCGTTGGGTTACGTTATGGGTAAAACTTTAATGACGTGAAACATGATTTGGGTAAATGGGTATAAACATGACAACATGTAACTTTGGCTATGAGCATGGGACTTGAAAACTTGACACGTATGGGTTGTAAGTGTAATAAGACACTAGACCAAACATGAAAATGGCCAACTCGAGGTTGGGTTGAGTTTGTAGCATAAATCTAACCGGACCCGCCCGGCTTAACTAGTGGCTACAAACAATAGGATCCAATGTGAGAAGTTGGTCATGACGCGCTTAAGACCCGAGGTTAGACTAGGTTGTGGTGTAAATCTACCCGGACCCGCCCGGCTTAACTAGTAACCACAACAAAGTCTAATGTGAGAGGTTGAGAGTGCATTAATTAAATTAATGCCACATGATAAGGTTAAGTAAGTTTGACTAATGACACTTAACCGATATGACACGAATGGGTAGGTTAAGTGGGACCGGGCTTGATTTCTTAATGACACTTAACCATACAAGACAATTAGGGGATGGGGTTAAGTAATTTACGTTTAACTAATCCGACTTGGTAATTAGATGGGGTTAAGTAACCTTCACTTAACTAATCTAAACACGGTAATTAGATGGGGTTAAGTAACCTTCACTTAACTAATCTAAACACGGTAATTCGATGGGGTTAAGTTAAACACTTAACCAATCTAAACGTGGTAATTCAATGAGGTTGAGTACCAGTACTTAACCAACTTAACACGGTAATTTAATGAGGTTAAGTAACCAATACTTAACCAACTTAACGCGGTAATTTAATGGGGTTAAGTAACTTATACTTGACCAATTATACATGATGATTTGATGAGGTTAAGTAACCTATACTTAACCAATCTAATAGGTGGACCTGATAGGGTTAAGTCACAAGGCCTTTTAAAATTAGGCTTAACCGTTGTAATACGATTAGTGGATGGGGTTAAGCTAACCCATACTTAACCAATCTGACTCGATAATCTGATGGGATTAAGATAATCTATGCTTAATCAATCTAACATGATAATCTGATAGGGTTAAGACAAATAAATACTTAACCAATTTGACTTGATAGGGTTAAGTCACGAGCTTCTTGGTACACTTAACCAACTTGTAGGGCTAAGCCTTGAACTTGAGTACTTAGCCAATCTTGACATGATTCGTAGGCGGGTTAAGTCATGAACTTGGATAACAACACTTAACCCATTTGACAAAACCCTAGCTCAGGGGACTAGGTTGGAAATCGTAGTTAACAAGGATAGCGGAAAGAGGGGCTAAGTGGTAAACCTTAGTTAAGGGTAACTAAGTAGTAATTCTTAGCTAAGGACATGGGACTAGTTCATAAAGAGATGAGTAACCTGGTACGGTAGGTCATCGCTTAGTATACGAGGAGGAGCAAGTTATCTGACTTGGATAAAAGCTCCAGCGAACTGGGTGATGAAGCGGAAGCTTCGGGGAACGTGAGGGTACTCTTGATATCCCTCTGTGAGGTGGCGTGTGGTCCATGAAACCCGGCCTCACAAGGGTTAAGGTCTGCGGTAGAAGAGCCAAGAGTATGCCTTGGTTGCTATGCGAGCGACCTAAAGGCTAGGATGGGTTAGCGTGGAGTCGACGATACTTGATTTTGCCCCGGGATAGCAGGTCGCCGACTACCTACCATCTTTAGTCAAGCGTGTACGTACGGAAAGGCAGGGAACTCCCAAAAGACCATATACTAGCTATCAAGTTATGGGTGAGGTTGGCTATCTGGAAGTGGGCATCGATGGGCCTTAGTGTAGTTCTCATACATGATTTTTCTTGGATTGCCTTTCAGTAGTTGAGGGAGGGGTCACGTGGGACCATAGCCACGGGTACAAAAACAGACCTTGATATCTGCATCAGCAGACGACTTAAAGCTCCCGACCGAGTTCCGTATTTCTTGTTTTGCCCTGGCACGGAACTCGGATGGCACATTGAGGAACATGTGCATCTAGACATGGAAAACGATTCACGATACATACGTGGGATAAAGGGCGCGGTTGACGGGTGGCATAATCCCTAGTGGCCCTAGGTGGCTGAACCCAAACCGAGACACGAAAACGTTCATTAGGTAGCATAATCCCTAGTGGTCCTAGGTGGCATAAATCCTAAGTGGACATGCGATAGTTCATGGTAAGAAAACATAACTAGATCAAGGGTAGCAGTCCAAAATAACCTCAAGGATAAAATGTTCACATGGGAAAGCCCGTATGGCCTACGGCAAAGGACTGAACTTATACATGGAAAGAAACATACGAGTTAGGAAAACCTACATATGCTATATATTAGGTTGACATGGACCATTACATGACATTGGGCAAGGGACATTCATAGTTAACACATGACGCGGGTTGGGATATTAGTACGAAAGGTGCAGAGCAAATATACATGTTAGAACTAGGGGAAATATACATGATAGATACCGTGGGATGTTATACAGGATAGATACCTTGGGATAGTATACTTGATAGAAACCTAACAATGTGATACCTTGATTTATCTTGACACCGTAGTTTATCATGACACACTCGTTTATTTTGGTACCGTAGTTCATCCTGTTATTTTGGTTTAGCTTATCTATCTTGCCATCATACTTATGTTCATCTCAGTTCCTCATGCCAGTTAACTTTACTAGTTTATATACTGATAGTAGATAGGGCTTACCAGTCTTTATGACTGACCCCGTTTTGTTTCGCCTCTTGTCTTCCGTTCCCCCCCCCCCTAGGTTACAGGGAGGAAATGCTATTGTTAGTTTGGACTTCTACTGTTTGAAGGTCATCACGCATGGCTTGGACTTTTCTTGGCTATGGCTACTTTACTGGTTTACTTTGGGAATAATTTATGAAATGGTTTTATGCTTCTTTATTATTGCAAGACAGGTTTTGATGCATTCTGATGTAAAAGGCTTTAGACCTTATTTTATGAGGTAATAAAATTTGTTTTACTTCCGCTGTTTTATATATATATATATATATATATATATATATATATTCTGTCTTGTAATATTTCTGTGCATGTTTACCTCGATAATGCTTCACCAAACCTAGTGCATTCCCTTTGTGAGTGACCCTAGCGGAGGTGGGGTGTTACATTTGGTATCAGAGCAGAAGGTTACCAGACCGGGCAAAAGTTTTTAAAACCTTCTGAAAACTATTTGAAAAACCGTTTACAAAGAAGCATTTTTCAAGAAAAGTTTTTAAAGGCTATTCCCCAAAAGCCATTAGCATTGTCCTTTGTTTCCTTGATCGAATCTCTTTTCCTTTCTTCCCTCCATATGTAGTCACAGTAGTTCTAACTGCGACTAATCCTTGTCTAGCTACGTAAGTATTTTCCCGTGCGATGGAGGTGGTTCTCGAGAGACCTGTTGCCGTGGTACAAGGAAGGATAATAAGAGTAAGGATAAAGGACGCGAGCTTAAGGATAAGCAACTGTTGCTATGGCTTAGTCCATCAAGGAGGACAAGGACAAGATCATCGGAGAGGGCAATTGTACGCTCCCATTTCTAGGGTACCTAAAAGAAATGGTACCGTTTCTGGTAAAGGTTTAGTCATTCTTTTCTATCATCCCGTCCAGACTTTGTCTTGATCATCGTATCATTTAAGTCTGCTTGGATAGTTGAGTCTCTGCACCTTAGTACTAGCATGGTAGAGGATCCCAGTTTTTGTCCCAAAATCTGGTTGGAGAGTCGGTCCATTTATTCATGACTTGTTGGATTTGAGAACGTCTATGCCAAGTGTTGAGATTAGAAGCAATACATCTATTGTTGAGCTATGGATGGATTCTAGGGGTAAAGTGGTTATCCAGTAAGGGATACCATTCTCGGTTTTGAAAAGAGGGTAGTCAGACTCTTGGCTTGCTTTGGTAATACCTTCGAAGTCTCGTGTAACCTTTTAGGTTCTGTCATGGTTAGTTACCTAGAATCTCTTGATGCATTTATCGGAAATCTCTGATCCAATCGAGTAACGTCCGCCAATAAGACGGATGGTTCATTCCGCTTAAGCATGGGTTATAGGAATCACCCTAGTAAGTGCACGTGGTAACATAAATTGGCATTGGTAAACGAGATCCAGAATTCACTAGTGAATTTTGGAGAGCTTGCATGAGTACGTAGATATGGTTGAGCCAAGTACACTAGGAAAAGAATAAATGAAAGTGGAACGAGAGGCGACAGTGAAAAGAGTTCCGACTCATACCTTGGAAATAGGAATCAAGGAGCTACGAAACCATGAAGTCAAAGGCGGTCAAGGCACAATGGAATTAAGTTCGTGGAAATGCGGCTCAGACGCGCGCATCATGTCTCTTTTTAAGAGTGTATCTTTGATCCTTGGTTAACCTGTAGAGCTTACTTGCATGCTATCGCTTGGTGGATATCCTCTCGGTCCTATTTCTGTTACAAACCCCGTAAGGAGTTTGTCTTGTTTATCTCCTCGATCTTATCTTGGGAACCTTAGATAGAACTCTATGGATGTAAACATGTATTTGAAACATGTTATGATTGATATGGTTGCAAATGGTTGCAAGTGGTTGCTCGTGGATGCGCGAATACACATTAGATACTAGATTGACGTGGTCACGTTTCATGTTGCATATGCACGAGTATTTATACTTGTTTATGGATGAAATTGAATGTGTTATCATGCGGATGTTGCATATAAATGAATGTTTGTGCACGCATAAAGTACTTATATGACTAGGACTATTCGCATACATATTGGACTCATGGCACTAAACATATTTTGCATTAGAAAGATCATTCAGGCCTGATCATTAGCATTCGCTAAGGAGCATATACACACACGTTCTGCATATGTTCATATGGCATTAGAAATCGTCTAAGGACAATGATGCCAGTGTTTGAAGGTTTGAGTAGATGGTTGTTTGGTTGGTAGGATACGTTCTTCTTGACTTAGAGATTTCGGGGACGAAATCCTTTAAGGAGGGGAGAATGTAACACCCCGTAATTTGAACATAAAAATTCACAAATTAAAGTATACTTAATTAAGTGAAATGGGTTGCGCAGAGAAATATATATATATATATATATATATATATTGATATATATATATATATATATATTGATATATATATATAATTGAAAATTTAATAAATAAATATGCAAAAATGTTCAAAACAGCGAATTGGGAGAGGGGAATAACCGAACCGGCCGATTTTTGAGGTCGACCCGAACTCGCTGGGTCGACTAGGGGTTAATCCAGGGTGTTTGGCTGTCAACCCGTGGGCCAATTCGCTCGAATGCAGATTTTGCATTTGAATGGTTCTCATGGTTCAGCTTTAATCTAAAGGCCCTAAATGGTTCCTACATGTGACTTCTTCCCCAAGACATGCTTTAAAGGCTAGGATTGGTTCTAGGGTCTATCCTATGGCTAAAACTATCCTAGTCTTCTATAAAAAGACCGCTAACCCTCTCCTAAAACCCTCATAAATTGATCCTACAACTAAACTATGCCAAAATGATTCCTCATCATGGCCTCCACTTCAACCCATGGCCTCCATCTTCTTCTTCATGATAGCTTAAGTGTTCTAAGCTAGTTTCAAAGTAAAGGAGCCTCTTTTCTTCATTCATGAGAGATTCTATGATCATTTGAGTGATTTCATGTTTGTATGAGAGTTCATAAGTTGCATTCTAGCCAAAGTAGCAACCTTTTCTTGACCAAAAAGCAAGGATCTTGCATGAGAGCTTACAAGCTTCATTCAAAGCCAAAGTTGAAACCTTTCTTCTTCAAAGCAAGGATTTTTATTGATATTTGCTTAAGGGTTTCATTTGGAGCTTGTTCTTTTGGGGTTTTTGGGTGATAGCATGAATGGCTTCGTCTCAATCTTTGTTTTATATGTTGATTTGTGTCTTCATAGCATTGTAAGCCCTCTTCCTACTCTTAGATATTAACTTTAAACTTAATGTGACATGTTGTAAGTTGGGTTTGAACATTAAGTATGTTGCATGCTATCATGTTATGTATCCTATCATGACTAAAATTTCATTATCTTGATCTTGGGGGCTTAAAGATATAAACTTTATGTTGAATGTTGCATTTAGGCAACATGAGAACTATCATATCCCTTATGATAGCTTACATGTAATGCCATATGCGAACTTCTAGCCATCTTTCTATGTCATTTATCACCATGATTCACCTATGTGCTAAGTTTGAGGTTGTGCATGTTTTTTAGGCCTAATAATGTAATATGCAAGTTAATGAACACGTTTATACCTCATTTGCCACCATGTTTAACTTGTGGCCTTATACCCCTTTTTGTTATGCCGTTGCCAAGTTCCTTCTTTTAATCCATTATGCGTTGTTGCGAATGTATATGCGAGTTTAAAAGCGTTGGGTTACGTTATGGGTAAAACTTTAATGACGTGAAACATGATTTGGGTAAATGGGTATAAACATGACAACATGTAACTTTGGCTATGAGCATGGGACTTGAAAACTTGACACGTATGGGTTGTAAGTGTAATAAGACACTAGACCAAACATGAAAATGGCCAACTCGAGGTTGGGTTGAGTTTGTAGCATAAATCTACCCGGACCCGCCCGGCTTAACTAGTGGCTACAAACAATAGGATCCAATGTGAGAAGTTGGTCATGACGCGCTTAAGACCCGAGGTTAGACTAGGTTGTGGTGTAAATCTACCCGGACCCGCCCGGCTTAACTAGTAACCACAACAAAGTCTAATGTGAGAGGTTGAGAGTGCATTAATTAAATGAATGCCACATGATAAGGTTAAGTAAGTTTGACTAATGACACTTAACCGATATGACACGAATGGGTAGGTTAAGTGGGACCGGGCTTTATTTCTTAATGACACTTAACCATACAAGACAATTAGGGGATGGGGTTAAGTAATTTACGCTTAACTAATCCGACTTGGTAATTAGATGGGGTTAAGTAACCTTCACTTAACTAATCTAAACACGGTAATTAGATGGGGTTAAGTAACCTTCACTTAACTAATCTAAACACGGTAATTCGATGGGGTTAAGTTAAACACTTAACCAATCTAAACGTGGTAATTCAATGAGGTTAAGTAACCAGTACTTAACCAACTTAACACGGGAATTTAATGAGGTTAAGTAACCAGTACTTAACCAACTTAACGCGGTAATTTAATGGGGTTAAGTAACTTATACTTGACCAATTATACATGATGATTTGATGAGGTTAAGTAACCTATACTTAACCAATCTAATAGGTGGACCTGATAGGGTTAAGTCACAAGGCCTTTTAAAATTAGGCTTAACCATTGTAATACGATTAGTGGATGGGGTTAAGCTAACCCATACTTAACCAATCCGACTCGATAATCTGATGGGATTAAGATAATCTATGCTTAATCAATCTGACATGATAATCTGATAGGGTTAAGACAAATAAATACTTAACCAATTTGACTTGATAGGGTTAAGTCACGAGCTTCTTGGTATACTTAACCAACTTGTAGGGATAAGCCTTGAACTTGAGTACTTAGCCAATCTTGACATGATTCGTAGGCGGGTTAAGTCATGAACTTGGATAATAACACTTAACCCATTTGACAAAACCCTAGCTCAGGGGACTAGGTTGGAAATCGTAGTTAACAAGGATAGCGGAAAGAGGGGCTAAGTGGTAAACCTTAGTTAAGGGTAACTAAGTAATAATTCTTAGCTAAGGACATGGGACTAGTTCATGAAGAGATGAGTAACCTGGTACGGTAGGTCATCGCTTAGTATACGAGGAGGAGCAAGTTATCTGACTTGGATAAAAGCTCCAGCGAACTGGGTGATGAAGCGGAAGCTTCGGGGAACGTGAGGGTACTCTTGGTATCCCTCTGTGAGGTGGCGTGTGGTCCATGAAACCCGGCCTCACAGGGGTTAAGGTCTGCGGTAGAAGAGCCAAGAGTATGCCTTGGTTGCTATGCGAGCGACCTAAAGGCTAGGATGGGTTAGCGTGGAGTCGACGATACTTGATTTTGCCCCGGGATAGCAGGTCGCCGACTACCTACCATCTTTAGTCAAGCGTGTACGTACGGAAAGGCAGGGAACTCCCAAAAGACCATATACTAGCTATCAAGTTATGGGTGAGGTTGGCTATCTGGAAGTGGGCATCGATGGGCCTTAGTGTAGTTCTCATACATGATTTTTCTTGGATTGCCTTTCAGTAGTTGAGGGAGGGGTCACGTGGGACCATAGCCACGGGTACAAAAACAGACCTTGATATCTGCATCAGCAGACGACTTAAAGCTCCCGACCGAGTTCCGTATTTCTTGTTTTGCCCTGGCACGGAACTCGGATGGCACATTGAGGAACATGTGCATCTAGACATGGAAAACGATTCACGATACATACGTGGGATAAAGGGCGCGGTTGATAGGTGGCATAATCCCTAGTGGCCCTAGGTGGCTAAACCCAAACCGAGACACGGAAACGTTCATTAGGTAGCATAATCCCTAGTGGTCCTAGGTGGCATAAATCCTAAGTGGACACACGATAGTTCATGGTAAGAAAACATAACTAGATCAAGGGTAGCAGTCCAAAATAACCTCAAGGATAAAATGTTCATATGGGAAAGCCCGTATGGCCTACGGCAAAGGACTGAACTTATACATGGAAAGAAACATACGAGTTAGGAAAACCTACATATGCTATATATTAGGTTGACATGGACCATTACATGACATTGGGCAAGGGACATTCATAGTTAACACATGACGCGGGTTGGGATATTAGTACGAAAGGTGCAGAGCAAATATACATGTTAGAACTAGGGGAAATATACATGATAGATACCGTGGGATGTTATACAGGATAGATACCTTGGGATAGTATACTTGATAGAAACCTGACAATGTGATACCTTGATTTATCTTGACACCGTAGTTTATCATGACACACTCGTTTATTTTGGTACCGTAGTTCATCCTGTTATTTTGGTTTAGCTTATCTATCTTGCCATCATACTTATGTTCATCTCAGTTCCTCATGCCAGTTAACTTTACTAGTTTATATACTGATAGTAGATAGGGCTTACCAGTCTTTATGACTGACCCCGTTTTGTTTCGCCTCTTGTCTTCCGTTCCCCCCCCCCCCTAGGTTATAGGGAGGAAATGCTATTGTTAGTTTGGACTTCTTCTGTTTGAAGGTCATCACGCATGGCTTGGACTTTTCTTGGCTATGGCTACTTTACTGGTTTACTTGGGGAATAATTTATGAAATGGTTTTATGCTTCTTTATTATTGCAAGATAGGTTTTGATGCATTCTGATGTAAAAGGCTTTAGACCTTATTTTATAAGGTAATAAAATTTGTTTTACTTCCGCTATTATATATATATATATATATATATATATGTTCTGTCTTGTAATATTTCTGTGCATGTTTACCTCGATAATGCTTCACCAAACCTAGTGCATTCCCTTTGTGAGTGACCCTAGCGGAGGTGGGGTGTTACATAAACTGGACATCCAAATATGTGAAAATAACTTAATAAAGTGTTTTTACCTCTCCATAACTCCTCCGGAATCTTCCCATTAATGGCTGAGCACGGAATCCGATTAATAATATGTGCTGCAGTTGAAATAGCTTCAGGCCAAAAACCCTTAGACATACTTGCAGTCAATATCAAGCAACGGGCCTTCTCAAGAAGAGTCCTATTCATTATCTCAGCAATCCCATTGGATTGCGGATCACCAGGTGTAGTAATATGTCTTCTAATACCACGCTGTCTGTAGTAGCCAAGGAACTCTTTGGAGATATATTCGCCACCATTGTCGTATCTAAGAATCTTCAATTTCTTTCCTGTTTGGTTTTCAAAAAGAGCTAACCAAACCTTAAATTTCTCAAATATTTTCGACTTAGCTTTCATTACATACATCCAAACCTTGTGCAAGTAGTCATCAATGAATAAAACAAAATAATATGCTCCACCAATTGAAGTTGTAGAGTATGGCCCTTAAACATCTGAATGCACATAATAAAGTACCCTCTTAGAAGTATTCACGCCATCACCAAAAGAAACTCTGGTTTGCTTTGCCAATACAAACTCCTTGCAAAATTCCAACTTGTTGAAGATTTCTCCCTGGATCTTTTTCTTCTTACGAAGCAACTCTAAGTTATTCTCCAAAGTATGACCTAATCTCATAATCTTGTTAGCATCCAAACTTTTAGAACTATCTACTCCAATACATAATTCTCTATGGAAAGTGGTACCCATTAGCAAATATAGATTTCGCACCATAACACCCTTTATCAATACAAGTGCCTCTCCAGAAACTCTCAAACCTTCTCTGACAATGGTTATCTTGCATCCAATGATGCCAATTGGCCTAGTGATATCAATGACTTCCGAAGATCTGGGACATAGCAAACATTTGAAAGTGTGCAAACAATCCCATCATACATGCGAATGCGGACTGAACCAACTCCCATAGACTTACATGTAATATCATTCCCCATAAGGATAAAACTTCCTTCTTCGGCAACAAACGGAGAAAAATAATCCTTATTAGGGGTCATGTGAAATGATGATCCAGAATCTGGAATCTAGTGGTCTGCAACATCTAGTACAACCATTGTGAATAGATCGCTACCATCTTTCTCCATTGCAATAGATGAACCATCAGCCTTCTTCTCCAAATCTGGACAGTCTCTTCTCCAACGGCTTGGATTCTTACAATTATAACACTTTTCATCTTTAGACTTACTCCACGAATTAGGCTTCCTAGAATTGGAACGCCCCCTATTATTCTTCACTTTCTTCTCTGCTCTGCCTCTCTCAACAAATAAACCTGAACTACTACTTCCTCCACTACTATCAACAACACCAAACTCTTCCATATGATGTCTCAACTCTTCACCTAAAAAACCTGTCTTCACATCATCTAATTTCAATGTATCTCTACCATAGATAAGGTTGTTAGCGAAACCAGTGTACCGCTTCGGGAGCGAACAAAACAGAACCATTGCTTTCTGTTCTTCATCAATTTTCAACTCAATAGAATTTATCTTCATCAACAGGTCATCAAACACACTTAGGTGTGTCTTAATTGAAGATCCTTCCTTCATCTTGTAAGTGAAGAAGGTCTTCAATAGGATCGGATGGTTAGTTAGGGATTTTTTCATGTAAAGGTCCTCCAACATCTTCCAAATGCCTTTAGCTATTGTTTCCTAACTACTTTCAGAATTACATTCTTTCCGTAGCAAGATGAAGAGTAGTAAAGGCCCATTCTTCCGTCTCTTCTAATTCCACTGATGAAATATTAACAGGCAATGACTCTGTATCAAATACTACTCGATGAACGTGATTTCTTCTCAAAACTGCTTTCATCATCCGCTGCCACTTTTCAAATCCCTTCACTATTCCACTTCTCTATCGTCAACTGTGATCCTGACACCACATAGAAGCCTCTGACGTCTGGATCAACTACTGGCACTAGCATATTATTTGTATTATTTTCATCTCCTCCTGCCATTCTACTAAACACCTTCTTTGCAAATCTAGCTCTGATACCAGTTGTAATGGGTGATCAATCCCTTTCAACGGAAAAACCTCAGTAGGATCTTGAAATGGTGTAATAGAACAAACATATTGAAAGGATTATCAATCACAGATCACGTAAAAAAATAAAGGCAACAGACAACACACAATATTTATAGTGGTTCCACTATCGCGAGATAGTGTACGCCCACTTCAATGGGGAAGAGATATTATTAGTGTTCAATAGATTACAGAGTTTTTGCAGTAGAGCAAAGAAATGAAGAAATACAGATGAATACTCATTGGAATAACATTCTCTATGCCTCTCTTTATATAAAGAAAAAAATTACTTGGGGATAAGACAATTGATTTGTGTAAATAAATCAATTCATGGAAGGCCATTATTCCCATTAATCTTATTGTCATATGATTGATTGATAACTTTCTCCTTTCTCCATAAATCAATCATTTTTCCAATTTAATTTCTTTCTGTTTTCTTCTTCCATGAAAGATGACAACAAAATAAATGACGAATATCTCCAATATCCCTATCTCTTTAATATTCATTCCATCTCTTTCTTGCACAAAACAGGTAACCAAATTACCCTAAATATATCCAAAATCTAATTAATTTTGGAAATATTGTATCACCAAATTCCAATAAACAATGCATCTACTTAGGCAACATAATGCGCTCACATGTGGAAGCGGTTGGAACATTCAGGCTTGTTTTGAAATCTGGTTTATGTTAGATCTGAATAAAACTTTTTACATTCCTTCATTTAATAGGAACCTTGTTTCTGTTTCAAAACTTACTCCTTTGGGTTTTAGTTTTGAGTTCTTTGAAAGTAGTTTTAATTTGTTGCAAAACGGTGTAATAATTGGTAATGGAGAAATTGAAGATGGTTTGTTTAAATTGTCTTTAGATCAAACTTTTGGTTTTAGTTGATTAACAACAAATAATTATATTGGCATGAAAAGAAGTGTTATTAACGAAAATTCAGTTATGTTATGGCACAGAAGGTTTGGGCGTATTTCCCTAGACATAATGAAGAGACTGATAAATGAAGGGGTTTTACAAACTCTTGATTTTTTCCAATTTAAACACTTGTCTAGACTGTATAAAAGGGAAACTACACAGCAGAATAAAAGGGTGCTAAAAGGAGTTCTAATACATTATAAATCATACATACTGTCTTATGCGGACCTTTTTCAACACCTTGTTTCAGTGGTCAAACATATTTCATAACCTTTATAGACGATCACACAAGATACATGTATCTCTACCTTCTATACTAGAAGCACGAAGCATTAAATGCTTTTAAAGCTTATAAGGCAGAAGTATAGAAACAAACCGAAAAATTGATAAAAATTGTGTGATCGGATCGAGATGGTGAATAATATGGTAGGTATACAAAAGATGGACAAAAACAGGGTCTGTCTGCAAAATTCCTTGAAGAACATGGAATTTTTGCTCAGTATACGATGCTTGGGAGGAATCGTACACTAATGGATATGGTTAGAAGTATGATTACTAATTCTAATCTCCTTTTATCTTTGTGGAGCGAGGCCTTAAAAACCGCAATGTATATTTTAAATAGAGTTCCAACTAAGGCAGTTCCTAAAACACCTTTTGAATTATGGAATGGTTGGAAACCAAGTTTAAAACGTTTACATATTTGGGATTGTCGGGTAGAGGCCACGGTGTACAATCCACAAGAAAGAAAGTTGGATCCTAAAACAGTCAGTGCTTATTTCATTGGCTATGTAGAACGATCTAAGGGTTATAAATTTTACTGTCCACGTCGTGATATTAAGATTGTTGAAGCAAAAAATGCAAGATTTCTTGAGGACGACAATTTAGTAGGATTACGGAACCTTGAAACTTAGTTTTTGATGAACTTTGGGATCAAGAAAACATTCCTGAACATTCAAAGGATTTTGTTGTTCTTCATGACATTCCACAAAATGTTATGCAAGAAGAACAACCGATAGTCGAGTTTCTGATCCATGAGGATCAAGTTGCCGTTGAAGTTTAACAACCTCCAAATAAGGAAGTTGATACCACAATGAGAAGATCCTCAAGAGATAGAAGAAGTGCAATTTCTTCAGACTATTATGTGTACCTTCAAGAGTCTGGCTATGATATTGGTGTTGAAAATGATCTGATGTCGTTTTCACAAGCCATGAAAGGAAATAATTCAATTTCTTGGTATAATGCTATGAAAGAAGAAATGAATTCCTTGTCTACTAATAAAGTTTGGAATTAGTTGATTGGCCAAAAGGAGTCAAACTCATATGATGTAAGCGGGTCTATAAGACCAAACATGACTCAAATGGACAAATCGAAAGACGTAAAGCTAGACTAGTAGCAAAAGGATTCACACAGAAGGAAGGTATTGACTACAATGAGACATTCTCTTCGGTTTCACAGAAGTACTCGTTAAGAATAATCATGGCAATAGTAGCTCATTATGACTTGGAGCTGCGTCAAATGAATGTGAAAACGACATTCCATAATGGTGATTTGAAAGAGGAAATCTACATGAATCAACCTCAAGGATTTATTTTAGATAAAGGGAGTCATCTTGTTTGTAGACTAAAGAGATCAATACATGGATTAAAGCAGGCTTCACGTGAATGGTATTACAGATTTCATAGTGTTATTTCTTCATTTGGTTTTACTGAAAACACTGTTGATCAATGTATATATCTTAAAGTCATTGGAAGCAAATTCATATTTTTGATTCCATATATATATATATATATATGATATTTTGTTAGCAAGCTGTAACACCCCACACCCGCTACGGTCACTCACTAAGGGAATGCTATAACATCGGTGGAGTATTTTAAGTGAATATAGAACAGAAAAAAAATTACAACAAGACAGATATAAGTAATACTTGAGAATTTAAAACATCATTTCATTGCAGCGGAAAGTAAAACATGTTTGGTTACACCAAAACCATAAACAAGAGTCAAGTACATAATATCCATCTTGATAAAACAAAAGTACATAATCCCACTACATAACTCAATAGCCATAGTAGAAAAGATAAACTGATCTTTACATCCACGGTCCAAGCTCCAAAAGATAGATAAAGCAGTCTGACCAAAGTTCACTAGTGCTAGGCCCACTCTGAAAACCTGAGGGTTGGGAAAAAGATAAAAAAACAACGGGGTCAGACATAAGTCTGAGCGAGTCCTATAACCTTAATAATACAATCATTAAAGTAATTAGGGTATGATATAAACAAGGTACGGTACCTCTGGGGATAATGACTACACTAAGTAGCCAACTAAACACAGGATGTACTAAGATAACCGAAAAGACGCATTTACCCACCCAAGGATAATTTCTACACTGCACCACCCCAGATCTACCCACCCAAGGGTAATTCCTACACTGCACCACACCAGATCTACCCACCCAAGGGTAATTCCTACTTAAAGGTTGATCCCACTAAGTGTACTTAGTAATTTTTAATAGTAGTTTCGTGTACCCCTAGCTGACTACATAGGTGTCGTCTGCCCCTATCTCCACTAGGTGTACCCACAACTCCCCAAGCGATCGGCTCCCTAACGTAGATACCCATGCTGGCCCCACAGTGGGGTGTATCATCCCCCAAAGTGGCAACCTGATATTATCAACGGTGCACGGCTTATACCTACACGATGCAACAACGTCTTACTTACCAGCCCGGGTCCACACACGCATATGAAACCCGTTGGACTTGCGTTGCCACCGCTAACCCGTTTTGGCCTCTTACAGTCAAGCCCAATATGCGTGTCCCGTCCTCGACTTGGGTCGAGCCCACAAAGATACGTTTGGGATATTGGTTGAAATGGGCCCCCACAAGCTACCCACCTACGCTTGTCATTTCTAGTGAATCCCACTTAACCCTTTAACCATGTCCACTTACATGTTATAAATTTTGGTTAAGTCTTTTAATCATATTTTAATTGCCATTCAAGGCACCCACTAGATTTCCACATGCCACCCAAGGCACTTACTTGATTCCCACATGCCACCCAAGGCACTTACTTAACCCTTTAATCATGTTTAATTACATGTTCCACTTTGGTTAAGTATTCTAATCGTATTTTCTATTGCCACCCAAGGCAACCCACTAGTTTCCTCATGCCACCCAAGGCACCCCCACTAGTTACTACATGCCACCCAAGGCACCCACTTAACCCCTCATGCCCCACTACATGTTAATTTGGTTAAGTGTTTCTTAATTAGTTAAGATCGTAACCTTTGTAAAGACCTCTCACATTAGACTGTCTTTTATGGCAGCTGGATATGCCGGTTGGTTCCGGGCAGCCTTACACCATAACAGAGTCTAACCTCGTGTCTTTACACTTGTCACGTATTTAGTTTATGACTAAGACCTCTCACATTGGGCCCATCATTTGTAGCCGCTGGATTTGCCGGTCGGTTCCGGGCAGTCTTATGCTACAAAAGGGTCCAACCTCGTGTCTTAGTCGATTAATTACACCTAATTAATCACCCCCATAATTTGTATTAATTATCCCTACTTAATTACAAATTTCAAGAATATGGGTAGACCTAACTCAATAGGTAAATTCCCAATTCCATAAGTATGGGTAGACCTAACTTAATAGGTAAATTCCCAATTCCATAATATGGGTAGACCTAACTTAATAGGTAAATTCCCAATTATGTCCATTCACTTTATGTTATGCTTAAGCATACCCATTTCACACCATTTTATTAACATGCGTATTAACCCCATCGTTCCCCACGTAATTCGTTCTCATAACATGACATAATAAGGGGAAGATTCATCACAAATGCCATGGGTTTAACCAACATAGCATATAACTTTATCATGGGTTTAAAAGGTGTCAACTTGCATATATGAGCATACATTAAACCCAACTAGCATTTAACCCAAACTTGCATGAAGCACATATGTCACAAAGGGGTAACTTGCATATGATCCTTATGTCATACAAAGGTGTGAACTTGCATAGCATGTCACATGTTAACTTGCATATAACCAAACACATAACTTGCATAACATGTTACATATGAACTTGCATATAATCATGCACATAACTTGCATATAACCAAACACATAACTTGCATAACATGTTACATATGAACTTGCATATAATCATGCACATAACTTGCATATAACCAAACACATAACTTGCATAACATGTTACATATGAACTTGCATATAATCATGCACATAACTTGCATTACATGTTACATATGAACTTGCATATAATCTCACATATAGCTTGCATAACATGTTACATATGAACTTGCATATAATCTCACATATAGCTTGCATAACATGTTACATATGAATCAATGTTCAACATAGTATTTTGTATAATGAGCATCATAAAACATAGCATTAAACTTGCATAACATATAGCATAAAACTTGCAAAACACACAACATACACTTGCATAAACACATTGATCCACAAACATAGCCATATCTTATCATATCCTATCATAATCAATTTAACAATTGATTATTAAGGCTATAGAAACGCACCACTAAACTACAATAAGCAAACCCTTGCCAAAAATCACCCAAAAACTCTAGCCTTGAAAATAAAGCTTGCAACTTGATGATGAATGCAAGCTAATGATCACTCATACAACTTAAAAATGCTTGTATGAACATGAACATGAAAGCCTTCATAGAAATAGTTTAGAAAGAGGATGGAGGCTAGGATTTTGAGTGGAGGCCATGATCATAGAAAATTTTGGCATAGTTTAGTTAGAGGATAGGATTATGATCATTTAGGGCTAGCTTAGGGTCTTATTTATAGGATTAGGATGTGTTTTAGACCCTTAGATTAACCCTAGGTTAGTTTAGGTCCGTCAGATCTCGGAAGCTTCCAGAAATCAGCCCCAAAACACAGCCAAACCCTAAAATGGTGCACCAGGCCAAACTGGCCGAGCACCCCCTGTCGACACACAAGTCGACAGGGCTGTCGACTTGGTCCTAGCCAAGTCGACTACCCAGTCGACAGGGCTGTCGACTTGGTTAGCTAGGCGGGGATTTTCCCGCCTGGGCCCAAATGGCCCCAATTTCGAAATTTGAACCTGAATTTTAAATCTGTTTTGAACTTTGAATTTTCTGAAAACTTCATTAGGCCATAACTGGGCCATACGGACTCCGGTTCTCGAAAACTCGGACTCTATTTCGCGTATTTTTCCGAGACGAACGCAATGACGCAGCCCGTTTCCCCCAATTCTCACTTCTGAGATTATTCATCCTGTAATTAGTGAATATTAGTATTAACTAAAATTAGGGGTGTTACATTCTCCCCTCCTTAAAGGATTTCGTCCCCGAAATCTCCAAGTTAAGGAGAATGCACATCCTACCATCCAAACAACCATCTACTCAATCCATCAAACACGGGCATCCATTGTCCTTAAAACAATTTCTACTGATGTATGAGCATATGCAAAAAGTGTGTGTATATGTTCCCTATCTAATGTATGAACATATGCAAGCCGTGATAGTGCCATGCATCCAATATGTATGCGAAAGAACCCTATCGACACATACTATATCTACATGAGTGCACAATCATTCACCAAAATGCATCATCCATATGATAACACAACCATTATACATCCATAAATATAGCTACCTACACACAATTATATGCAATATGCAATATTAAGTGATTGACCCGATCTAGTGCCTAGAGTGTGTGTATATGCATCCACGAGCAACCACTAGCAAACACTTGCATCCACATGCATCCATCAATCATAACATGTCTCAAACACATGTTTCAACCATAGGTTTACCCTATCTAAAGGTCAAAAGTACTAACGAGAGGACATACTAAAGATAGATAAGTACTAGACAAACGATAAAGGAGAAGTTAAAAGACATACCCTCAAAAAGGGATGGGTATAATGAACGCATTTTCGCTTCCGTCTCCCAAGTAGCGTTGCTCTCATCTTCTCCCCATTGCACTTTGACTAGTTGAACCTCCCTGTTTCTCAACCTCTTAATCTCTGACCCAAGGATGCGTGTAGGAGCTCGTCGAATAGTCGCATCACGCTCTATCTCTACTTCTCTAAGCAAGCTCGGCTCTACCACCTCTGCGGTCTCATGTAGGCACTTCCTCAAATGTGACACATGGAATACATCATGTACACCACTAAGTCTGTCGGGCAACTCCACTCTATAGGCCATCTGTCCAATCCTTTCCTTAATAGGAAACGGTCCAACAAACCTTGGTGCTAACTTCCCAACAGATCCAAAGCGAACCACATTCCGTAACGGAGATACTTTGACAAAGACCATGTCCCCAACATCAAACTCAAGCTCTGTTCTCCTCTTGTCCGCATAAGATTTCTGTCTGTCTTACGCCGCTTTCATCCTTCTTCGAATCAAACCAATCTTTTCCGAAGTCTCTCTAACCATATTGGGCCTAAGTAAGATCTTATCCGTAGATTCCCACCAACATGTAGGTGATCGACAAGGCCTTCCATAAAGAGCTTCGAAAGGAGCCATGCCAATACTAGACTGAAAGCTGTTATTATATGCGAACTCCACCAATGGGAGATGCTCTTCTCATGTACCTCCAAAATCCAAGATACATAGCCTCAAAAGGTCTTCTAAAATACGATTCACCCTCTCGGTCTGGCCGTCCGTCTGAGGATGATATGCGGTACTCAAACACAACTGAGTCCCTACCGCCTCTTGCAAACTCTTCCAAAACTCGCTAGTGAAGATAGGATCTCGATCGCTCACTATACTGGAAGGTACACCATGCAGTCTAACAATCTCTCGAATGTAAACTGAAGCTAGCCATGGATCAGTCCTCTTACTCTTCACGGGTATGAAATGGGCGCTCTTAGTAAGTTTGTCTACCACAACCCCAAATTCCCGTATTACCCTTCCTCGATCTCGGTAATCCATCGACAAAATCCATCGAGACACTATCCCACTTCCATAGCGGAACTTCCAATAGGTGAAGCAACCCACCGGGTTTCTTCTGCTCCGCTTTCACTTGCTAGCACACCAAGCATCTAGCGACATACTCGGCCACATCTTTCTTCATACCGGCCCAAAAGAAAACTCGCTTCATGTCTTGGTACATCTTGTCCCCACCGGGATGAATGGTCATCTTCGACCGATGTGCATCATCAAGTATAGCCTTCCTCAAACCCTCGTCTTGCGGTACACAAAGTCTACCGTCTCTACGCAACCACCCCTTACCATCTAGGGTGTACCTACTCAAATGGCTGGACGACTCTCCCTCTTATGAGCTTCTCTACTAACTCAACCAACTGTGGGTCGTCTCGCTGTGCCTCGCCAATTCGTCCCAAAAGAGTAGGCCTAACCTCCAAGGAGGCTAGCAAACCGGGTACAAATTCAACGGAAGGTCTAAAGTCAAACATAGAAATAAACTCTAAGCTCCGTTGTTCAACGAACAATGAACTCAAGGACAACCTTTTTCTACTTAAGGCGTCCGCTACCACGTTACCCTTGCCATGGGTATACGCTATCTCAAACTCATAGGATGCTAAGAATCCCATCCACTTTTGTTGTCCTAAGACTATGCGCTCGAAGAGTCTCCAACACTTCCCTAAGATGTAGGGCATGCTCTTCTCCACTTTTAGAGAAAACCAGGATATTACCCCATCCAAAATCATCACAACTGTCCATCTCTCACGCAGACCATCCTAGTCGAACTTGACATCCCCCAAGTGCAAGCCCCAAAGGCCTAAACCAATATCAGACAAACACCCAAGGGATATATCCTTCGAGTTCAGACGATCTACGTGAGATGATACTAGTAAAAACGGCTAAATAATTAAGCCCTTGTCCTACTCTGGATGTCCTCGCCAGTCTCGCTCCAAAACCACCCTTTATCCCATAACTGGCTTTGCTCAACCTATTGAGCACATACGAAAACTTATTTTGCTCCTAGAAAAGACCAAGATGTCATTTACAAAGACCATCACAAACTTATTTAGGTACTCCCTGAACACCCTTCTCATCAAATCAACAAAGTATGCGGGGCGTTCGTCAAACCAAATGGCATCACCAGCCACTCATAAAAACCATCCGGAGTCCTAAAGGCAGTCTTCTCTATACTATCCTCAGCCACTCTCAACTGACGAAACCCCGTGGCTAAGTCTAACTGTGAAAATATTGAGGCGCCAACTAACTGATCAAAGAGATCATCAATCCTCGGCCATGGGTGTCTATTCTTCTTTGTGAGTTTATTTAGTTCTCTTTAGCCTACACAAAGTCTGAGGGACCCATCCGCCTTCGTGGCAAAAACTACTGGAGCACCCCACTCCGATATACTTCATCTTATGAACCCCTTCTCAAGCAAATCGCCTACTTGCTTATGGAGTTCCCTCCTCTCACGAGGAGCCATGTGGCACACTGGCCAAGATACTGGTTTGGCATTTTCTACCAGATATATTCGGAAGTCAATCTCCCGCTCCAGAGGTAAGCCCTTCACCTTCTCAAACACATCCGAGTATTCCCGGACCACTCTAACAGATCGCAAACTCTCGACCGACGTGTCAAGCGATTCTAGATAACTTAGCATAACAGATTCCATGGGATTACAAGAGATCTCGAGAGTGTTACCCAAGCGGGTCATAAGCCTAACAACTCTCCCTTCAAAATCAAGAACGACACCACTACTGGATAACCAGTCCATGCCCAAAACTATCCCATAGCCCGTGAAGCCCAAAAAGCATCACATCTAAACTCAACGCTAAGTATAGAAACTTTCAAACCCAAACACATCATGGAGCCCCAATTGGGTTTGAAACAACTAAGGGATCATCTACTAAACTGGTGTCTAAGTGCAGTGACTCAACTAACAATGATGAGATAAACAAACTCGATGCGTCAGAATCAAATAAAGTTCGAACCAGATAATATAAAGAAATCCAAATTCCAACCTAGACGGTCCTATCCCCATCTGGTACACTAGCCGTGAGGGAATACAACTACCCTCCAGGAGATTCCGTACCTTGCCCTTGCCTCTTTGAACAATCCTAATAAGGTGTCCTATTCCTCCCAAAAGGATAACTACTCGCCTTCTTCTTCCCCATTCTCCACTCGTAACCTCCCACCAATGAGGTTTCATCCTTCATTAACCAAACAACTATTTGAGCCTTCCTCCCATCGTCTATCCTATAGGTACCTACCAGTCCTCCTCCTTCTTGAACCAACTTCTAATCCGACTAACGTCTAAGTCCCTTGAAGTGGTTTTCCATTCTTATCTATCTTAGAAAGATCATCTATACGCGGAGGGGAAACTCAAAACGAGAGAGGAAGAGATTCAAAACGGAGAATTTGAAAGATAAAGATATGGCTATTGGGGATTATGCTTTTCTTTCAAAAACTTTTCTCTTAAAAGACATGTTTTTTGAAAATACTCCTTTCAAAAATATTCTTAGAAAATAGTTTTTCTAAAAATTTTATCTGTTCTGGTAACCTTAAGCTCTGATACCACGTGTAACACCCCACACCCGCTACGGTCACTCACTAAGGGAATGCCATAACATCGGTGGAGTATTTTAAGTGAATATAGAACAGAAAAAAATTACAACAAGACAGATATAAGTAATACTTGAGAATTTAAAATATCAATTCATTGCAGCGGAAAGTAAAACATGTTTGGTTACACCAAAACCATAAACAAGAGTCAAGTACATAATATCCATCTTGATAAAACAAAAGTACATAATCCCACTACATAACTCAATAGCCATAGTAGAAAAGATAAACTGATCTTTACATCCATGGTCCAAGCTCCAAAAGATAGATAAAGCAGTCTGACCAAAGTTCACTAGTGCTAGGCCCACTCTGAAAACCTGAGGGTTGGGAAAAAGATAAAAAAACAACGGGGTCAGACATAAATCTGAGCGAGTCCTATAACCTTAATAATACAATCATTAAAGTAATTAGGGTATGATATAAACAAGGTACGGTACCTCTGGGGATAATGACTACACTAAGTAGCCAACTAAACACAGGATGTACTAAGATAACCGAAAAGACGCATTTACCCACCCAAGGATAATTTCTACACTGCACCACCCCAGATCTACCCACTCAAGGGTAATTCCTACACTGCACCACACCAGATCTACCCACCCAAGGGTAATTCCTACTTAAAGGTTGATCCCACTAAGTGTACTTAGTAATTTTTAATAGTAGTTTCGTGTACCCCTAGCTGACTACATAGGTGCCGTCTGCCCCTATCTCCACTAGGTGTACCCACAACTCCCCAAGCGATCGGCTCCCTAACGTAGATACCCATGCTGGCCCCACAGTGAGGTGTATCATCCCCCAAAGTGGCAACCTGATATTATCAACGGTGCACGGCTTATACCTACACGATGCAACAACGTCTTACTTACCAGCCCGGGTCCACACACGCATATGAAACCCGTTGGACTTGCGTTGCCACCGCTAACCCGTTTTGGCCTCTTACAGTCAAGCCCAATATGCGTGTCCCGTCCTCGACTTGGGTCGAGCCCACAAAGATACGTTTGGGATATTGGTTGAAATGGGCCCCCACAAGCTACCCACCTACGCTTGTCATTTCTAGTGAATCCCACTTAACCCTTTAACCATGTCCACTTACATGTTATAAATTTTGGTTAAGTCTTTTAACCATATTTTAATTGCCACTCAAGGCACCCACTAGATTTCCACATGCCACCCAAGGCACTTACTTGATTCCCACATGCCACCCAAGGCACTTACTTAACCCTTTAATCATGTTTAATTACATGTTCCACTTTGGTTAAGTATTCTAATCGTATTTTCTATTGCCACCCAAGGCA
The DNA here is from genome assembly GCA_030737875.1 of Allium sativum. Classification (NCBI taxonomy): domain Eukaryota; kingdom Viridiplantae; phylum Streptophyta; class Magnoliopsida; order Asparagales; family Amaryllidaceae; genus Allium; species Allium sativum. Next base: position 749,701,871 of record CM060921.1, read on the forward strand.
ACCCACTAGTTTCCTCATGCCACCCAAGGCACCCCCACTAGTTACTACATGCCACCCAAGGCACCCACTTAACCCCTCATGCCCCACTACATGCTAATTTGGTTAAGTGTTTCTTAATTAGTTAAGATCGTAACCTTTGTAAAGACCTCTCACATTAGACTGTCTTTTATGGCAGCTGGATATGCCGGTTGGTTCCGGGCAGCCTTACACCATAACAGAGTCTAACCTCGTGTCTTTACACTTGTCACGTATTTAGTTTATGACTAAGACCTCTCACATTGGGCCCATCATTTGTAGCCGCTGGATTTGCCGGTCGGTTCCGGGCAGTCTTATACTACAAAAGGGTCCAACCTCGTGTCTTAGTCGATTAATTACACCTAATTAATCACCCCCATAATTTGTATTAATTATCCCTACTTAATTAAAAATTTCAAGAATATGGGTAGACCTAACTCAATAGGTAAATTCCCAATTCCATAAGTATGGGTAGACCTAACTTAATAGGTAAATTCCCAATTCCATAATATGGGTAGACCTAACTTAATAGGTAAATTCCCAATTATGTCCATTCACTTTATGTTATGCTTAAGCATACCCATTTCACACCATTTTATTAACATGCGTATTAACCCCATCGTTCCCCACGTAATTCGTTCTCATAACATGACATAATAAGGGGAAGATTCATCACAAATGCCATGGGTTTAACCAACATAGCATATAACTTTATCATGGGTTTAAAAGGTGTCAACTTGCATATATGAGCATACATTAAACCCAACTAGCATTTAACCCAAACTTGCATGAAGCACATATGTCACAAAGGGGTAACTTGCATATGATCCTTATGTCATACAAAGGTGTGAACTTGCATAGCATGTCACATGTTAACTTGCATATAACCAAACACATAACTTGCATAACATGTTACATATGAACTTGCATATAATCATGCACATAACTTGCATATAACCAAACACATAACTTGCATAACATGTTACATATGAACTTGCATATAATCATGCACATAACTTGCATTACATGTTACATATGAACTTGCATATAATCTCACATATAGCTTGCATAACATGTTACATATGAACTTGCATATAATCTCACATATAGCTTGCATAACATGTTACATATGAATCAATGTTCAACATAGTGTTTTGCATAATGAGCATCATAAAACATAGCATTAAACTTGCATAACATATAGCATAAAACTTGCAAAACACACAACATACACTTGCATAAACACATTGATCCACAAACATAGCCATATCTTATCATATCCTATCATAATCAATTTAACAATTGATTATTAAGGCTATAGAAACTCACCACTAAACTCCAATAAGCAAACCCTTGCCAAAAATCACCCAAAAACTCTAGCCTTGAAAATAAAGCTTGCAACTTGATGATGAATGCAAGCTAATGATCACTCAAACAACTTAAAAATGCTTGTATGAACATGAAAGCCTTCATAGAAATAGTTTAGAAAGAGGATGGAGGCTAGGATTTTGAGTAGAGGCCATGATCATAGAAAATTTTGGCATAGTTTAGTTAGAGGATAGGATTATGATCATTTAGGGCTAGCTTAGGGTCTTATTTATAGGATTAGGATGTGTTTTAGACCCTTAGATTAACCCTAGGTTAGTTTAGGTCCGTCAGATCTCGGAAGCTTCCAGAAATCAGCCCCAAAACACAGTCAAACCCTAAAATGGTGCACCAGGCCAAACTGGCCGAGCACCCCCTGTCGACACACAAGTCGACAGGGCTGTCGACTTGGTCCTAGCCAAGTCGACTGCCCAGTCGACAGGGCTGTCGACTTGGTTAGCTAGGCGGAAATTTTCCCGCCTGGGTCCAAATGGCCCCAATTTTGAAATTTGAACCTGAATTTTAAATCTGTTTTGAACTTTGAATTTTCTGAAAACTTCATTAGGCCATAACTGGGCCATACGGACTCCGATTCTCGAAAACTCGGACTCTATTTCGCGTATTTTTCCGAGACGAACGCAATGACGCAGCCCGTTTCCCCCAATTCTCACATCTGAGATTATTCATCCTGTAATTAGTGAATATTAGTATTAACTAAAATTCGGGGTGTTACACAAGCAGTGACTTGGGTTTACTCCATGACGTTAAGAAATATCCTTCTAAATTTTTTGATATTAAAGATATGGGTGAAGCTCATTTGTCATTGGCATTGATATTCATAGGGATAGAACTAAAGGAATTTTAGGGCTATCTTAAAGGACCTATATCAATAAAGTTTTAGAAAGATATAACATGAAAGATTGCTCACCTAGTTTGGAGCCCATAGTCAAGGGAGATAAATTCAATTTGAGTCAGTGTCCAAGAAATAACGTGGAAAATGAACAAATGAAGAACATTCCATATGCATCTGTTGTTGGCAGTTTAATGTATGCCCAAGTTTGCACAAGACCAGACATTGCATTTGCAGTTGGAATGTTAGGTAGATATCAAAGCAATCATGGCGTAGACCACTGGAGGCAGCAAAGAAAGTATTAAAATATCTACAAGGAACTAAAGATTACATGCTTACATATAAAAAATCTAATCGTTTGGAAGTGGTTGGATATTCAGATTCAGATATTGCTGGTTGCGTTGACTCTAGAAAGTCAACATCAGACTTCATTTACTTACTTGCTGGTGCCACAATATGTTGGAGAAGTGTTAAACAAAGCTCAATTGCAACTTCAACAATGGAAGCAGAGTTTGTGTCATGTTTTGAAGCAACATCACATGCATGGTTAAGAAATTTTATTAGAGGGCTTAGAGTAGTGGATTCAATTTCTAAGCCAATAAGGTTGTATTGTGATAATCCGGCTGAAGTTTTCTTCTTTAGTAATAATAAAAGTAGGAGCCGAAGTAAACATATCGATATAAAGTACTTGGCTATTAGAGAACGAGTTCAAGAGAAACAACTATAGAACAAATCAATACTTCAAGGATGATTGCAGATCCCATGACTAAGGGGTTACCACCCAAATTATATAAAGATCATGTGGAGTGTATGAGGCTTTTTAGTATGTAAGTATTGGTGTTTAAGTTTGTCTCTTGCTTTTTTGCAGAATAAAAGACTGTCATTGTTGGGTTCAATTGTATACATAAAGTTATAGTAAATGACAAGTGGATTGGGATGAATATTTTAATGTGCTCATAAAGTAGTTATGGAATAAAGTTCAATTCAGCAAATGATGTAGTACAGTGATAATAAAATACTTGGCTATTTAATGTGCTCTTATATTATAGAAATAACTGGATCCCTGGACTTGCACAGAAAAAATAGCTCTTATATTCCATTAAAGTTAGTCAATGTTAGGGTGTGTTCTTTGCAAGCGGAAGCGGAGATTTTGAGCGGAGAATTTGAGCGGAGAATGTTAGCGGAGAATTGTAGTTAGCGGAGAATGTGTTCTTTGCGTTAAGCGGAGAATTTTAGCGGAGCATTTAAGCGGGGTATTTTATTTTTATTTTTTAATTTAATTAATTAATGGTTAATTAATTTATCACTTGTTTTTAATAAATAATATATATCAATAATTTACACAAATAAATAAATTAATTGAAAAATTGAAAAAATATAAGTTGCTTCAATTCAGTTCAAACTAACTATATTACGTAGAACATTTCGATACGATCGCAACACAAAATACCGCATCTCAAACGGATCTCGTATGCAAAAGTTATCAATTTTTAAAGTTTATAAAATCTTAAAATAAGTAATTAAATTAAATAATTAAACTTAAAATAGTTAATTAATCCGACGCGTCGGACGCGTTGGACGCGTTCGACGCGTCGGTCCCCAACAGACCAATTTCGGTCTGTTGGGGAAACGGTCCATAATGGACGGTTTTGGAACGAACGCGTTCGACGCTTCTGAAGCGTCCGTTCCAAAACTGATCCGTTATGGCAAAAGAACGGGGCCTTAGTCTGTTAGAGAATAGAAGCTCTTCAGTGCCCCGTAAATATACGAATAGCGTTACATGATGACTGTCCGATTTTGCTGTCCTACATCGAATTCATTAGCATGTACCTCAACGGAAGATAATAGACTGAGAAAACAAAATACAAAAACGAAGGTAGAAAAACAAACAATTTCACTTTTGTATTATTGAAACAGGGGTAAGATAATTTTGCAAACGATTAGAACAGAACATCTTAGTGCTTCTACTGTTTGACTACTGATTTCTATATTCAGTCATTTGTTGTTGAAATTAGTTCTTTGAAGTACCCACTGATTCTTGACATCAGCTGAGGTCTACGTACAAGTTAACTAGTGTGATTGCTCATTTTTCATCAATCTAAAGCAGGGGCGAATCTTGTCGTCCATTTTAGAGGGATCAAGGTTTGAGAGAGGGTAGCTACAACATAGATTCACAGCAGATCTAAAACATATACTGAACCACAAAAAAAGAAGTCAAACGCACACAATTACAAATTAAAATGCTACATGATGATGAAATAACAGCGAGTTAAGATCTAGACTTAAATTTTTATTTTTATTTTCTGATAACTTAAATTTTATTGATTTTTCGTGGTAACCTTAACACAGTTTCTAATCAAAAATAATAGACTGAATCATTGGACGACACATCAAGCAATCAAATTGTAACTATTGTTTCACATTTAAAATCAGTTAGGAAACCAGTATCATTCCCTGCACTGTTTCAAAATGCACTATATTATTAGCATTATACTCGCAGTGCAGTGGTCTTGCTTGGGTGCCAGTGAATCTGAGAATTTGATTAATAATGTTGTTGGGAACCCTTTTTTTGTTGTCTTGACATATGTCGGTTTTGGTAAAGCGCTTTGTAGATGTAGTTGTGCCACCCGTCGCTATGATGATCCCTTTGCAAAATCAGACTTCCGTATGCGCTAAACCTATTTGTGTAAATGCCTATAAGAAATCTGCAAGTAAAACCTGGCCCTCCCTATTCGGTACCCACCCTCGTGCTGTCTGGGCCTATATTCAGCGAGAATTTGTTTCCTTCAAAAGCAACAGACCGCCCGATGATATTATGAAAGAGGGTGGGTGTTTCACGTTGAAAGGACTTCCTTATTGGGTTTTTTTTCCCCTTGATTCAAGTGTATCATATTTAGAAGACCGCGAGCACAGTCGTAGTAGGTTGAAGCTATGGTTTGAGAGTGTATTTCATTGATGGTATGTTTGTGTTGTCATTGACACTCCAAATATTGTTAAAGGGAGGTCAAATTTCAAAAACGCTCCAATCATAAAAAAAAATGTTAAAGGGAGTCACGTACTTAATTTTTATGTTACCTTTTTACCCTGGCAATAACATCAATTACCATCCCAAATTCCAATCAATTTCAAATACACAAAAAAAACCCTAAATTATTTGCAAACAAAAAAGAGTGATCGTTTAGGAAGAAATAATGGCGCAAACGATGAACGTGAAACAAATGAAATTATTGATAATTTAACATAAGAGAAATGGAATTATTTATAAAAAGTATCAACAAATAAAAAACGAAATTATTTAAAAAAGGATCAACAAATGAAAAATGAAATTATTTGAAAAAAAGATTGACAAATGAAAAATGAAATTATTTAAAAAAAGGATCGACAATTGAAAAATGAAATTATTTTAAAAACGACCGACAAACGAGATTATTGATAATTTGATATAAAAATATAATGTAGTTCAACTAATATACCATATAATTTTTTTAATTAACAACTAAAAAAGGATTATTGTAAAGAAGGCAAATTTGGTAAAATAAACTTTATTTGTTAAGGGGGTGCTCTCTGCATTGATACTTCCCTTAACAAATTCTTTTTCCTTTTTAAATTGGCCCCCCTTAACAATACTTGGAGTGTCAATAACAATCCCCTATTTTAAGTTCCCGTTGGAGGAGGAAAGAACATATGTGCTAGAGCTAGGGGTTTAAATCGACCGGACCGGACCGGACGGAGGTTTATTCAGTTTCTGTCCTAAAAAAATCGGATCGAACACGAACCAAACCAAATCTTTTCTCGAACAAATTCCGTTGTCCAAATTCGTGTCCTAAATAAAATTGGTCGGATACAGACATATGTTTTTCGGACACAGACACGATCGAACTCTGTCGGACATGGCTATTTATATCACATTTTACTAGATTTTTTCTCAACTATACGCCGGATTACAAATAATTCGGACGAATGCGGATGAGTCCGGACCGGACATGATTTTTTTCTCGTATAAATTTTGTTGTTCTAATTCGTGTCCTAAATGAAAATCGGACGGACTCGGACGGACGTATTTCGGCCACGGACACGAACGAACGTCGGACATTCGGACAAAATTTATAGCCCTAGCTAGAGCTGGATCCTTCTATCATTAATGGAAAATCTCTTATTGTCACCATATGGAATCCGTCTATAGGTCGTGCTAGAGAGCAGGTATAGTTTATTCCAATCTGGGCACATCTCACACATATTTCTATGGTGCTTCAGACGTTAATTGGTCTTAACTGGGTAGGCAGTCACGCTGGTAAGCTCAAGGAAGCTTTGATCGAAATCACCCTAGACAAACTGTTCCTTCTCAGATCAAGGTTAGTTTTTATGGTCAGGATTGTTATGTCGATGTCAAATGCAGTTGGAAGCCTGACAGTTGCCTTACGTGCCACTCTTTTGGTTACACGCCTGAAGCTTGCTAAAGATGCTCCCATTTCGGAAATTTTCCCTTCTCTCGTCCACATAGGTATGTCAATGAATACCCGAAAAATTCGATATTCGTTTGAATCTGTATCCGAAATATCCGTCATCCGGCATTATCCGAAAAGCGGATACGGGTATCCGATATCCGAAAAGCTTTTCAGATACGGATATTGTTATAGTGGTATACGTATCCGAAAAATATCCGTCCGACTAATTGATGTAATATATATAACTCAAAACAGAAAAATAGAGTTAATAATTTTTTTTGTGACTGTTGGATGTTACAATGATATAAATTTTTGTCCATTTTTAGTGAAAAATGGTAGTTTTAGTGTTTAATTTTGAAATATTTTTGAATATGCGTATGGATATCAGTAAAAAAACAATGTTTCATCATCACATTTCTTTATTTTCTGTTTTTTTTACAAACATTAGTACAAAAATTATTTTATATTGATCCAAATATTTTTATTTATGCTCTTAGATTTATTAATTACAGGCGGAGCGGATAAATATCTGATATTCGTCCGTATCCGAAAATTAAGCGGTTACGGATATTCGATATCCGATAATTAAACGGATACATATATCCGATATCCGAAAATAATTTCGGATACATACAGGGATATGGCACTATCCGTATCCGAAAGCATCCGTTGACAACCCTACGTCCACTTCTAAGGATTTGGGTCCCGATGTCCATTCCTACTACTGTCGTGTCCACTGATCAGGTGCTTATGAGCCCACTATTACCTATGTTTCACACATGGATAAGAAAAATAATATAGTTTTATTTATATTATGTATAGATACCAAAAGGGAGTGATACATGGATACTAACTATTGAAAAAGTGAAAGAATGCAAAGCAATATGTTTGGCTATTGAGGATAATAGAAAATAAAAAATGAAGATAGACAAAGTTTGAAAAAAGGAAAAAAGAGCAATGTTAGTAGAAGATGAGAAAGTTAGTACGAAGAGAGAGACATAGATGTGTAATAGAAATCGAGGTGTTATAGAAATGCAACACTATTTAAGGTGCACTTGATTCTATCTCCTGTATATGTTTATTTCATGCTTACTAGAACATACAAAACGCAAAGATACAATTACATAAACTCCCATGAAAATAAAATTATTTTAATGTAAATATTAATGTATCAAATGAACACGGAGTACACACTTTCTGTAGTAACAACATGGTTAGGTTAGCATGGTAGATGTTAGGAACCCATTTAATAATCAGTACAAATGCTCTGCCGCGGATAAAAGTTCACCAATAGAAGCAGAGCCGGCCCAAGCCTTTCAGCTGCCTTAGGCAAAACTTGAAGGAAGCAAGAGGGAAAAAATACACTACGTAAAGTTTGGCTATGCTGGGATTTGAACCCACATCCATGTTCCTATACACCAACGCCTCTATCACTCAACCATCAACTTCTCCACTAACATGGCCTATAAAACTTATATAACAATATTTACAATGACAAATCGTCCACTCCACTGCCCCTCTCCACCACCTCGGCTGCTGCTGCCTTAGGCGACCGTCTCGGTCACCTAGGCCTTGGGCCGGGCCTGAATAGAAGGAATAAGTAAAGATAGAGCAAATCAGCTGTACCCATAAGTTAATGGTTATGTGTCAATAATCATTTTATATTCCAAGTAAAGAATGCCAACAGGACTATAACACAATAAATAAGTTGAATGGTTAGGTGTCAATAATCATTTTATATTCTAAGTAGGCCATCATGGTTCATGGAGAGACCTAAAAGGAAAAATTTCTCTCTACCTTTTTTGTCCTGTAGCCAAATTATTTTGTGGGTGCGTTCGCAGTGATTGGGCGTGGCATTCAGCGCTCATGTGGCATCCGACGCGAAAAGGAATGCTGGACGAATGGAGGTTGGAGCTGCTTTCAGCTTCTGAGTGGGCTTGGGAAACCAATGGAGAGGAAAAATTCGTGTGAACACGCATTTTCAGGTTTAGATTATTCAAGTCATTGACTATCTTTGACATTTTTAATTTATATGTGTAAGAATACCAAGTCATCATGTCTATTCAAGTCATTTATTTGTATTTCAATTGTGTCTTTAATTTGCATGCTTATATATATACAAAGCTAGTCATGATGTTTTGGCAGTGTGGGACTAATATTTACAATGTTTAATTAACATAACACACATAAATTAAAATTAAACACATAAATTAATTCAAAACAATTAATTTAAAAATTAAATACCCCGCTCAAATATCCCGTTCGTAGCTAAAAATGCATTCCCAGTTCGCTGCAGTATCCCGCTCAAATTCTCCGGTCAAATGCAATGCTCAAATATCCCGCTCGCGTTGGTTAAGAACGCACCATGTATGTCCAATAGCATAAATTAGCTAAGTAAACTTCGACTTAATGTAACAAAAGTTTTTAGTCAGCACCCTTAGTTTTACAGTAATTCTATATATATACAAATATACAATAAGGATATTATAACAATCAACTTGCTACTTCAATAAGAGATTTACTTCGTAGTCGTTAAGAGATAAATTACAGAATAGGTTTTTGTTTACATCCTTTTTAGGGATGTGAACAAAACACTGCACCCTGATTGGTGGAAATCAGGGGGACCCATATGGATTCCCCGATTTTCATCAATGGGGACCGAGTATTTTGTTCACATCCCTTAAAAGATGTGAACAAAATCACATTTTAAATTACAAATTTTTAATGATAACAGATTTACTTCGGAATTGAGAAACATCGTACAACGCTATCCAAAGTGCGATCAGCAGAAGCAAAGATGGAGTCTCAAGCATCGTGGACTTGCCAAATCCATGATCCAACAGCGGTGTACAAGCAATGTTAAAACAGTTTAACGAAGGGCACCCAACCTTTGTATTCACGTCAAAATCCAAAGTGGAGCACAAGTTTAAACAAAAACCAAAATGCAATAGTATAGAACTTCGTGCACAAAAGTCATTGGCGTGATCAACAAAAGAGATTCGCATTTCAACACAGATGCAAACTGGATTTTCTTAACAAATTTCAGCACCATCACTGGTGGAAGATCTGAAGCATTTCACGTGGATTTTGGCTTACAAGAATTTTGCTGATTTCGTGTCTGTGACACACAAAGTTAGAGCACAAATTCTGAGCACTCAACAACATCCAAGCATAGACCAGCACGAAAAATTCACAGTACATTCAGACTCAAATTTGAGGAACAGTCTGCTCAAAACCAACTCCAAACTCTAATCTCTAGCCCATGAATTGATTAGTCAGAGCAGCAGAATCAAATAATCAAACTGTGGCCAAAAATCTTATGCAGCGTTTGGTTAAAAATGAATTTTGGGTTTTGAGTTTTCAAAATTAATTACAAAACATTAAAGGTGTAAAACGAGGATTGATAGAATGAAAGAAAGATGAAGGGGACAACGTAGGGGATATAGCAATAATCGAAGGAAGAATTGTTTTTATTATTTATCTTATTTCTCAAAACATGAAAAACAGATAAAAGTTGTTTTTTATTTTGCATGTTATCTTTGTTTTCGAAAATGATTGTTTTCCGTAGTATACATGTGTCGTGCGCACTTTTGTACGGACGAAAACCTAAAACTTAAAATGATAAACCAAACACTAGCTTAGATGTTCAAAAACTGTTCAGCATAAGAGATTTGAATAATAGCCCCCCACAATGATTTCAAACAAAATGATCTTAACCACGATGCCCGCAGATCAATTCACAGCAGTAAATGATGAGCTAAGATGGTATGTAAAAGATCTGAGAAGAAGAAATCAGCGAGAGCCGGCAAACTCAAAAAGTAGATGTGAGATTTACTTTACGCAATGAACCCTTGCTACCATTACAAAAGTTTTTGGCCAAAGACATCAAGAAATAAGTATCCGATTCACATGTAAAAAAGTGGCATGTCGAGCAAACAAAAACACTTTGATCTGTGTTAAACATTTATTAATAATTTACTCATATGTATTTGACACAAAATGTACTAATGACAAAGTTCATTTCGAAGCCTGTATTTTCCACAAGCAAAAAATACATGTTTCAAAGGATAAATGTTAACCTGTTTTAAAACATAGATTAAATATTTGTTGTCAAATATATACGTGCAAACACCAATAATGTTTTACCACTACGGGTTAGCTTTGTTTTTATATAGTGAATTGAATTACTTTCAATACATGGGTGATGGGCCGGATAAGCTTCTATCGGTCAGTTCACGTGCACGGAACCAGTTCCATGTATATAAAGCTAACACGACAAACATATTAATATGAGTAATATGTCACGTATCAACACAAAGGAACAGATTCTTTCACCATGGATCCAGTGGCATACTTACACTAAGCCTAGTGGGGCCCGTCGCCCCCACTAGATTTTTTTTATTTTTTATATAGCATGAAATTTATAGTATGGATCGGTCAGTTCTTCCCATGCAGAATGGCGTTAAAGGATCGACTACAATATACCATGGGTTGGCCATTCTTTAACAGGGTTGGCATAATGTAATTCCATATGGAATATGGTTGCATGGGTTAGCATGTTTCTCGAGTACGGATCAACACTATCACGTAGAAGGAATATGGGGCAAGCTGTGACATTTACAGGGATCGGTTTCATGAGGTTAGTAATTATGGATATTGAACTGCCAGCTGTCATGATTCAGACATAATACAGTGGCAACGCGCACCAATTCTGTGCCGAAATTCGGTGTGCCCTGTGTCCTCAACCAATCACAACCCTCCGATTTTCGCCTTTTGCAATTAAACCCTTTAATTGTCCGAGAACTAAAATACAAAAAAACCGAAATAGGGAGATTTGATTGGAGGGGACATGGGGAACAGGGCAATTGGGTACAGAAGAATTGGTCTCGTGGCAACGCTGTAAATTCCATGGGTAGATCAATATATATATATATATGTAACGATGCAGCTATAAATAAGAGGCGTTCATTTCTTCGCCAAAAAAGGTGACGTGGCATATTTAAGATAGATAGGTCGGTCATAGTCATATATGTGAGGAGATGGGTCAGCATAATTAAAAAGTTATGGGTCGGCGGTTTCTTTTAGGGTGTTACGGCTACGGCAACCGTCAATTTTACCTCCAACCGTAATCGCAACCGTTGTTGGCGGTTGACAAATTTTATAACAATAACTGTCTAAGTGTTACCGCAACCATTACCGTAAATTTACATTGTTACCTATAAATAATTCAAATTTTAACATTAATTTTAATAATTAGTTTATTTATCTATGAAATAAATCATCCATGTGCATGTTGCCTATAAATAAATACGCAAATAATTTATATATATGTGATTTCTCTAGCTTAAGTTATTGAAAAACATATTTTTTTCATGAAATACTACCAAAAAAATCATGTGTAGTTGGTACGGTTTACCGCGGTTATCAAGATCCGCAACCATCACCGTAGTAGACGGCAACCGTGTGAACGGTTAGTGGGGTTCGGCGGTTGAACAGTCCAACCGTAACGGCCCTAGTTTCTTTGTTGTATGTATCGGTAATGACAGCTGTTCATATGGGTCGATCGGTAATTATTTGTGCGGTGGCAGTGTTGTAATAAACATGAGTCGGCTACTGGAAATAATTATATGGATCCGTCATCTTTAAGGGTATGGGTCGGTCAAGATTTTAACCCAGTGGCATTTTCATAATTATGTTTACGACAGATCCATAAGCTACACGCATAAATTTCAGGTTTGTCACTCCCTCTAAACTACACCGATAAATACCCCTCTTCCACCATTCAAGGGACCGAGTTTTCTACCCGAAGGGCTGCCGTTCTCATTTCTCCACCACTCCAAGCCACTTCAACCTCCATTAATTCTCTTTCAAGCCTAAATTCAATACAGAATCATTACGGAACTAATGAAGATCATCTATGTGTTCAAGTGTTTGAAGATCTACACAACAACCCTGACAATTCAAGAGATTGTAAGATCTAAATTAACCCTAGAAGGGGGGGGGGGGGGGCGGGTGAATAGGGTTTATAAATTTAAATGAAAATAAAAAAAATCACAGAATAGTTGCAGAAAGAAAAACACACACAGAAAATACCCATCTTCGGCAAAACTATGCCTACTGCTGCATTCAAGGTTTCTACTAGGAATTGTAAACAATCTCTTTGCTTACAGACTCTTGTAAACTCGCGACCTTCGCTCCCGACTGTTTAAACCCTACGCTCAAGACCTTGACATAACTTGACTCGTTATGTTGTGATTTTTTCAACTACAGACACTAATAGTTATCAAACCTAAATATAGAACTTTGAATTTTTAAAAGAAGAAAACATAGAAATAATAAAACCCTAGGAGTTAGTGTTTAAGGGTCATCCCCTTTTATAAAATACTGGCCGGCTTTTCTTCAATTAGTTTGACCCGTTCACTTTACTCCTGTGAATTGAAAATGGCAGCGCTAGGGTTTCTGTTATCCTCCCAAATCGATTCGTGATGATCGATTTTGCTCTGGAATTCCACTATAGTTTTGAATCCTTTGAAGCTCCTTATCTTCGATCAGTTTCCCCTTTGGATAGCGAATGCAATCCTTGGTGAGTACTTCTGAATTGAAATGATTTTCCTGAATTATTGTTCGTTGATATCGATTTTTTTTCCTTTGATGCCGATGATGATATGTGTGTAAATTTATAGGGTTTCTAAACCCTAAAACTCTGATTCTAGATGCTTCGTTCTTCCTTGAATTTCTCTTGCGATTTTTATTCCTAATTTGATTTGCTGGACTTGTTCATATATTCTGAGATAAGTATCGATTTTTATTTACTTCTGGAACATAGAATCGGTCTTGAGAAACTTACTTTATACAATCGGATGTTTTGGACATTAAATTGGGTTTGAGGAATTCATACTTTTTTAACACTTGCGAGAGAAATACTCTTCAGTTGATACTTTCAACATTACAAGAAAAAAATCCATATCTATCCATAAAAAATTGATTCGAACAGATGCTTTCTCCTTTTCATTGTGAATTGGTTCAGTTTTACTTTGGTAATAACAGATACTACTCTTGACTATTTTTGGTAACTTGATATTGCTTTAAACAGTTTCTATACTTTGATTTGCCGAAAACTAAAATTGGTGCTATTCTTTGATTGTTAAAAAACTGTACTGGCTTTGGGTCGACTTTGAAATTTTTCTTTGAATTGATCCAATACTGAACTGGTAATTTGAATTTCCATCTCGACATTTAGCTTTCCACTGTATTTGAAACAATATTTTGGTTATTTGTACATGTATGTGTACTTCCTTTAGCCCGAGTCATATACGCTTGAACCTGAATGCTTGGCTCTACCCCATATACTTGTTGCTGCTTTGTTGTATACCTGATTTTGTATGCACCCTGTCTTGACCACTTTTCTTCTCTGGTCCACTATGTAAACTTGAAATTTACTTGTGCCATGATTTGTAGTTACACCATTTTTGTTACTGATGCACTATTACTAGCTTGGATAATTTAGCCTTGCTGAATTTCTTATTTGTATAACCAAACATTTGCTCAAAAAAAAAAATCTGTTATCTTGTTTATTGACTTAAAATGAGCTGCTGACTTTTCCTTTAATTTGCACCCTATCTTGATTTCATCCAGAACTCGTTTTATGTACTTGGTCACATTTACTTGAACATCTCTTGTTCTGGTGACATGTTGAACCTGAAATGTGCTGTGTATTTGCTGAGCCATCCATGTCTCTCATACTTCATGCACTTGTTGCTGTTATGATTCATGTAGTTGAGCCGCTATGTTGTCTTTGCCACTGTTGTTTATGCCTTCATACTGTTTATATGTGTTACACCAATTCCATACTGACTTGCTTAATGTACTTGTGACACTGTTTGTTTTGGCCTGACCCTGAACTTTGCTCGGCTCTGTCATGTACTTCTTTGACCTTGTCTTTTCTGTTTTGACCTACATGCTGGTTCGCATTTTGATATTGAGCTGCTGTGCTGAGCTGACTTTATTTCTAAAACTTGTATTCGATTGTCCCATTGTTGATTGTACACTGGGTCGAGATGGTCCATTGTGTCTACTCCTCAGTCGTACACTGATCGGCGAGGCAGTGCACGCGTGTATATTTATACACGTGTGTACATGCAGCCATCAGACGAATTTTTACTGTTTCTACATGTCGGACAAAATCTACAAAAATGATGAGAAACACAACGTAATTCTGAGGCAAATAAAATTTAATTTTTTTATCTTTTTTATTTAATTTTATTTTTGTTGCAGTCTACTGTGTGTGTTTCTTGTGACAGGTATGAAGACAGAACTTGACTGAAGGCTGCGAGGACAGAAGGTGGAAGACAGAAGACAGTGAAAAAATATCAGTGTCATTGTATATCAGTGTCTGCAAATATAGTTGTATAGAGTGACAGATTTGTATGAAAGAAATGTAGTATGTCAAATAGTGGAGTTTGTAAAAGATGTACTTTTTGATATTGAAATAAAACATTTATATTTAAATAAAAATACCGTGTGATTGTTTAAAGTTTCTGCACAGTTATATTTTATTTAAATAGAAATATTATGTTCCTGTCTGTTGTGTAGTATATCAGTGCATTTACAAACACATTCAATAGTAAAATATATTTGGTTGTTATTATCAAACAAAAATCATATAATTGTGACTGTTATATACAACAATCTCCCCCTTTTGATGATGACAAACAAATAAAAGATTTTGAATGTGTTTGAAACGCGAAGTATTTTACTCCCCCTATTTGTATGCTCCCCCTACAACTAAGCTTCCCTTATTGATGCATAGATTTGAAAATTTTGAAATAAATTAATCAAACACCAAATTTCGGGAAATATTCTATAAATGTTTACTCATCCATCAAAATCTTGGCCATTCTCCCCCTTTTGTAATCATCAAAAGAATGACAGAAATTAAAACAGTGATGAATATAAACTAGAAATATTAGTTCAAATCAAGAGGAAAATATATCGTAAATCTCATTTAATCAAACAAAAATCATAATATTCTTCGAATCAGAAGCAAATTTCACTTTCAGAATGAATGGATTTACGATGGATTTTATAGAATGAGGAGAGTTCAGTAACAATTGAATATTTGTATATGAATTTTAAAGATTTTAAATATGCTAAAAAATGTGTTAAGCACTTCCTAACCACGCATAGCCCAAAGGTCTTTTAAATGGGGTTAGTAGTAACTTAACTTTATCCTCTCTAATGAGTTCCATCCATGCACAGCCCAAAGGTCTTTTAAGTGAGAATGGAAGCACATAGAGATTAAGGTAGTTCACCCACGCATAACCGCGAGGACTTTTAAATGGGAGTGAATACCAAGGATAAAATTTATTTATTTATTATTATTAATATTATTTTAATTTCAAGAATAATTAGAACTGCCCAAATTAAATAAAACCATGATGAATGACAGAAATATGGTAGATATAGAAGATGGTCGTGAATTAAGCTCTAATTCATAAATATTGTAAAATCTGTCCAATCATCTTGAGATTTAAAATATTTCCTTAAAAAATTATACTCATCGCAATTTCAAGATCTGACATAATTTCAATGAGTTTCAAAATAGTTCAAATGATCAATCATTTAACTTTTGAAAAATCATTTAAGACTTTCTTTAAAAATGGATAATGATTAATCAATTTCTATAATTCCCAAATCTAAGCGTAACCGTGAAAATCTATCTTTGGGAAGAGGTTTTGTAAAAATATCGGCAAGTTGACAATCAGTTGATATAAACTCAATACAAATATCTTCTCGTGACATGTGATCTCTAATAAAATGGTGTCTCACATCTATGTGTTTAGTGCGTGAATGGTGAATAGGATTATTAGACAAATCTATAGCACTTTTACTATCACATTTTAGTGGTACTTTTTTACAAATTGGAACAAAATCTGAAAGAGTTTGCATCATCCATAATATTTGTGCACAACAACTTCCTAAAGCAATGTATTCGGCCTCAGTTGTGGATAGAGCAACACAATTTTGTTTTCGACTTGACCATGAAACTAATGAATGTCCTAGCATAAAACAAGTTCCACTAGTGCTTTTTCTATCTATAAGGGATCCTGCCTAATCGGCATCAGAATATCCAGTCAATTTAAAATTATTGCATGCAGGGTACCATAACCCAAATTTGTGTGTGTGCAAAAGATATCTCAATATTCTTTTTGTGGCTTTTAAGTGAGATTCTTTTAGATTAGACTGAAAGCGTGCGCATAAACAAACAGCAAACATAATATCAGGCCTAGATGCGGTGAGGTAAAGAAGTGAACCAATTATTTCACGATATTTTTTCTGATCAACTGCAACTCCTTTCTCGTCTTTGTCAAGCTTGGTTGAAGGACTCATCGTTTTTTTGAGTGGTTTTGCATTTTCTAGTCCAAATCTTTTCAGCAATTCAGCGATGTATTTTGTTTGTGATATGAAAATGCCCTTGGTGCTTTGTTTAATTTGAAATCCAAGGAAGTATTTCAATTCACCTACTAAGCTCATTTCGAATTTATCCTGCATGACTTTTTCAAATTTCTCACATAGACTATTATTAGTAGCACCATATATATTATCATCAACAAAAATTTGAACTACTAAAAAATCTTCACCTTCATTAATAGAAACAATGTCGTGTTGGCACTACCCTTTTTAAAACCGTTTTCCAAAAGATATGCACTTAAACAATCATACCATGCTCTAGGTGCTTGTTTAAGACCATATAATGCATTTTCAAGTTTAAATATATGATTTGGGAATTCATGACTTTCAAAACCAGGGGTTGTTCAACAAAAACTTCTTCTTTTAGTTCTCCATTTAAAAACGCACTTTTTATGTCCATTTGTTTAAGTTTGAAACCTTTATAACTTGCAAAACTGAGCAAAATTCTAATGGCTTCTAACCTAGCTACTGGTGCAAATGTCTCATCAAAATCAATACCTTCAATTTGATTATATCCTTTTGCAACCAACCTAGATTTGTTTCTAATTACATTTCCGGATTCATCAAGTTTATTTTTGAATACCCATTTAGTTTCGACTACTGGATAGTCATTTGGTCTAGGAACTAATTTCCAAACTTTATTCCGTTCAAATTGGTTAAGTTCTTCTTGCATCGCTAAAATCCAACTTTCATCGTTAAGTGCAATTTCAACATTTTTAGGTTCGGTTTCAGATATAAAACAGCTGTGAGTACAAAAAGCACAGATATCTTTATTAAATGATGAACGAGTTCGTATACCTGCCATTGGATTTCCTATTACCAATTCTGGAGGATGGTTGGCTTTGAATTTTAATTTCTCAGCTTCAAATGTTTGTTTTGTTGGATCATCACCGCCAGTCTTTTCTTTGCTATTTTCTTTTTCACCCTCATATGTAATTCCCTCATCGTTTTTCTCTTTGTCCACAGTATCCAGATCTGATTCATCAAATTTCACATTTATGGTTTCAACAATAGTTTTTGATCATTTGTTGAAGATTCGATAAGCCTTGCTTCTTGAAGAGTAACCCCTGAAAATTCCCTCATCTGCTTTTGACTCAAACTTACCAAGTTGATCACCTGTATTAAGAAGATAACAAGGGCACCCAAAAACTCTAAAATATGAAATGTTAGGCTTTCTGTCAAACCACAATTCATAGGACGTTTTGTTAAGTATTGGTCAAATCATTACTCTGTTCATTACATGGCAGGATGTATTAACCGCCTCTGCCCAAAAGTCAAAGGCAATTTATATTCACTTATCATAGATCTAGCCAATTCCTGTAATGTATGATTTTTTCTTTCAACTACCCCATTTTG
Organism: Allium sativum; assembly: GCA_030737875.1. Classification (NCBI taxonomy): domain Eukaryota; kingdom Viridiplantae; phylum Streptophyta; class Magnoliopsida; order Asparagales; family Amaryllidaceae; genus Allium; species Allium sativum. The sequence continues at coordinate 749,720,372 of CM060921.1, forward strand.
TTGGGGTGTTCGAGGAGTAGAAAATTCGTGTTTAAAACCATTCTCTTCACAAAACTTTTCAAAATCCAAATTTTCAAATTCACCACCGCGATCACTTCTTATAGTTTTTATTGAAACATCTTTTTCATTTTGAACGAGTTTTGCAAACTTTGAAAAGTAATCAAAAGTTTCGGATTTTTTGGCTAGAAAATAAAACCACGTAAATCTAGAATAATCATTAACCAATACATAACAATAACGTTTTCCATTTAAGCTAGCAATTTCATTTGGTCCAAATAAATCCATGTGAATCAATTCAAGTACCCTATTTGTACTAACAACATTTTTAGGGTGAAATGATGATCGACTGAATTTTCCTATAGTACAAGATTTGCACACTTTGTTACTTTTATATTTCTGATGTGGTAGTCCCCTTACCAATTCTTTTGATTCATGTTTTTCTAAGAGACTCATGCTAGCGTGACCCAATCTCCTATGCCATAAGAAAACTTCTTCATCTGTAGCTACTAGACATCGTGAGCGAGTTAAATCATCAAATGAGAGCGTATAAACATTTCCTTTTCTTTTTCCCGTGAACACAATATTATTAGTGGATTTTTCAATAATTTTGCAAGATTCACTATCAAATATTACACTCATCCCTTTGTCACATAGTTGGCTTATGGAAATGAGATTGTGATGCAAGTTTTCAACATAAAAAACATCAGTTAAGGAGAAAGTACTATTACCTACTTTACCTTTACCGATAATTTTACATTTTCTGTTATTGCCCATTATCACACTTCCACCTTTATGTTTATCGAGGCTAAGGAACTTTGATTTATCTCCTGTCATATGTTTGGAACAAATTGAATCCAAGTACCATTCTTGTTGCTCCTTAGCCCTCCAGCAAACCTACACAGAGAAGAAGAGAATGACCTAGAGAAACTCATAGGTCTAATAAAATTAGTAACTGAAATTTTTTTGATTTTGAACAACAGATCCTTTCAAAATCCAAATTTGTTTAGACTTACCAATTACAAATTTGTAACAATTGCTTGTCAACCCTTTTGGAACCCATACTTGTATGAAATTTTTATTATTGTTCTTACTTTCACATTTTTCATAGCTATGTTCAATTTTTCCACATTTTATACATTTAGGAAAAACACTTCCACCCTTCGCATTATCATTCAAATTAATGTGTGTTTTCCCGAAACCTAATCCTTTTCTATTGTTAGCATATAATTGATTTCCAAGAAGCATTCTAAATGACTTTTCTCCTTTTGAAAACTTGCTCAATGTTATTTCGAGATTTTTTACTTTAGTCTTAAGTGCTGCATTTTCATCTACAAGAGAAGTGCATCTGTTGATGAAATTCTTTCTTTTTGTGTCATCACTTTCTTTTAAAGCCATGTGTTCTTGTTTCAATTTTTCAAAATTTGCTTTAAATTCTATTTGATCTTGTTTTAAAAACTTACAGTTTTCACAATCAAGATTCGTCACTTTTTCAAGCTCAGTTTCTAACCTATTGTTTTCATGAACCAGTTTTAACCTATCAGATTTTAGTTTCTTAACTTTCAGTTCAAGAGAATCAACGGTTTTGGTAAGTTCATGACACATTAAAGTTAAATCTTTGTAAGAGTAGTTTGGTACCTTAGTGGAATCTTCCTCGCTACTTTCTAAGTCTGACTGTGCCATAAGGCATGAATTGGCTTCCTCTTTATCACTGTCAGAGTCTTCTTCCTCTCCTTCTTCATCGTCCCATGTAGCTGCAAAAGCTTTCTTTTTCTTCTTCTTTTTTCTGTCTTTCTGAAGTAGTGGACAATTTGGTTTGATATGACCTGGTTTATTGCAGTTGTAGCATATGACTTCATCATCTGAATTGTCTGAATTCTTGGATTTGCTTGATTTTGAATTCTTCTTTCGTGGCTTGAATTTCTTGTTAGACCACTTTTTAAGAACCATAGCCAATTCTTCAATGGGATTCTCAGCTTCATCATTACTTTCAACAGTGCTGTTTAGAGCAATTATCTTTTTCTTAGATTCTGAATCATCGCGTCCTTCTTTGTCTTTTAACTCCATATCATAAGAGATCAAGTTTCCAATCAACTCTTCTATTCTCAACTTACTTAAATCTTTTGATTCTTGAATGGCCATTACTTTGGCTTCAAAGTTCATTGGTAGTACTCTCAGTATCTTTCATATTAATTCCACTTCAGTGTAGACATTACCAAGGGCCCTTGCATTATAAATCAGTGTTGAGAATCGACCATACATCTCTTTTATATCTTCGTCTTTATGCATCGTGAAATTTTCATATTAGTTGCAGAGTAGTGCGAGACGAGATTCCTTGACTTGAGATGTCCCTTCATGTGTAACTTCCAAAGTATGTCATATTTCCTGCGCAGTTGAACAGTGAGATATACGGTTAAATTCAGTTTTATCAAGAGCACAAATTAAAGCGTTCATTGCTTTGGCATCATTTGAGAATAATTTTTTATCATTAGCATCCCACTTATCTTTTGGCTTAGGAATTTCAATATCATTAATAGTCGTAACGGGTGGTTTGTAGCCTATTTCAACAATATCCCATACATCATAATCAACTGAACTTAAGTAAATTTTCATCCTAGCTTTCCAATAGGCATAATCGGTTCCATTAAACATTGGTGGCCTAGCTATAGACTGACCCTCAGAAAAAGCGTTATTAGATAGATTCATGACTCTAGAGTTAAAAATACCCGCTCTGATACCACTTGTAGGAACTAAATTAACCCTAGAGATGGGGGGGGGGGGGGGTGAATAGGGATTATAAATTTAAATTTAAATAAAAAAGTCACATAATAGTTGCAGAAAGAAAAACACACACAGAAAATACCCAGCTTCGGTAAAACTATGCCTACTGTTGCATTCAAGGTTTCTACTAAGAATGGTAAATAATCTCTTCGCTTACAGACTCTTGTAAGCTCGTGACCTTCGCTCCCGATTGTTTAAACCCTACACTCAAGACCTTGACACAACTCGACTCGTTAAGTTGTGATTTTTTTCAACTACAGATACTAGTAGTTATCAACCCTAAATATAGAACTTTGAATTTTTAAAAGAAGAAAACATAGAAATAATAAAACCCTAGGAGTTAGTGTTTAAGGGTCATCCCCTTTTATAAAATACTGGCCGGCTTTTCTTCAATTAGTTTGACCCGTTCACTTTACTCCTGTGAATTGAAAATGGCGGAGCTAGGGTTTCTGTTATCCTCCCAAATCGATTCGTGATGATCGATTTTGCTCTAGAATTCCACTATAGTTTTGAATCCTTTGAAGCTCCTTGTCTTCGATCAGTTTCCCCTTTTGATAGCGAATGAAATCCTTGGTGAGTACTTCTGAATTGAAATGATTTTCCTGAATTATTGTTCGTTGATATCGATTTTTTTTCCTTTGATGCCGATGATGATATGTGTGTAAATTTATAGGGTTTCTGAACCCTTAAACTCTTATTCTAGATGCTTCGTTCTTCCTTGAATTTCTCTTGCGATTTTTATTCCTAATTTGATTTGCTGGACTTGTTCATATATTTTGAGATAAGTATCGATTTTTATATGCTTCTGGAACATAGAATTGGTCTTGAGAAACATACTTTATACAATCGAATATTTTGGACATTAAATTGGGTTTGAGGAATTCAAACTTTTTTAACACTTGCGAGAGGATTACTCTTCAGTTGATACTTTCAACATTACCAGAAAAAATTCCATATCTCTCCATAAAAAATTGATTCGAACAGATGCTTCCTCCTTTTCATTGTGAATTGGTTCAGTTTTACTTTGGTAATAACATATATTACTCTTGACTATTTTTGGTAACTTGATATTGCTTTAAACAGTTTCTATACTTTGATTTGCCAAAAACTAAAATTGGTGCTATTCTTTGATTGTTAAAAAACTGTACTGGCTTTTGTGTCGACTTTGAAATTTTTCTTTGAATTGATCCAATACTGAACCGGTAATTTGAATGTCCATCTCGACATTTAGCTTTCCACTGTATTTGAAACAATATTTTGGTTCTTTGTACATGTGTGTGTACTACCTTTGGCTCGAGTCATATATGCTTGAACCTGAATGCTTGGCTCTACCCCATATACTTGTTGTTGCTTTGTTGTATACCTGATTTTGTATGCACCCTGTCTTGACTACTTTTCTTCTCTGGTCCACTGTGTATACTTGAAATTTACTTGTGCCATGATTTGTAGTTATATCATTTTTGTTACTGATGCACTATTACTAGCTTGGATAATTTAGCCTTGCTGAATTTATTATTTGTATAGCCAAACATTTGCTCCAAAAAAACTGTTATCTTGTTTGTTGACTTAAAATGAGCTGCTGACTTTTCCTTTAATTTGCATAATGTCTTGATTTCATCCAGAACTGTTTTATGTACTTAGTCACATTTACTTGAACATCTCTTGTTCTGGTGACATGTTGAACCTGAAGTGTGTTGTGTATTTGCTGAGCCATCCATGTCTCTTATACTTCATGCACTTGCTGCTGTTATGATTCATGTAGTTGAGCCGCTATGTTGTCTTTGCCACTGTTGTTTATGCCTTCATACTGTTTATATGTGTTAACCCAATTCCATACTGACTTGCTTAATGTACTTCTTTGGTCTTGCCTTTTCTGTTTTGACCTACATGCTGGTTTGCATTTTGATGTTGAGCTGCTATGCTGAGCTGACTTTATTTCTTAAACTTGTATTCGATTGTCCCATTGTTGGTTGTACACTGGGTCGAGATGGTCCATTGTGACTACTCCTCAGTCGTACACTGATCGGGGAGGCAGTGTACGCATGTATATTTATACACGTGTGTACATGCAGCCATCAGACGAATTTTTCTTGTTTCTGCATGTCGGACAAAATCTAGAAAAATGATGAGAAACACACCGTAATTCTGAGGCAAATAAAATTTATTTTTTTTATTTAATTTTATTTTTGTTGCAGTTTACTGTGTGTGTTTCTTGTGACAGGTATGAAGACAGAACTTGACTGAAGGCTATGAAGACAGAAGGTGGAAGACAGAAGATAGTGAAAAAATATCAGTGTCATTGTATATCAGTGTCTGCAAATATAGTTGTATAGAGTGATAAATTTGTATGAAAGAAATGTAGTATGTCAAATAGTGGAGTTTATAAAAGATGTACTTTTTGATATTGAAATAAAATATTTATATTTAAATAAAAATACCGTGTGATTGTTTAAAGTTTCTGCACAGTTATATTTTATTTAAATAGAAATATTATATTCCTGTCTGTTGTGTAGTATATCAGTGCATTTACAAACACATTCAATAGTAAAATATATTTGGTTGTTATCATCAAACAAAAATCATATAATTGTGACTGTTATATACAACAGAGATCTCATTTATTACTTCGTGAATTCAAGTGAATCAGGAGCAAAAACAGAGAAAATAGAGAGAATCATTATAATAGAGAGAAAAAAGAGTGAAACGAGTGAAACAAGTGAAAAAATGTACGGTGTAATGACAATCGTGATACTTTCATAGTGGACGTAGGTCAAAATTGAGACCGAACCACTTTAAATTTCCTTGCCTTCAGTTTATTTCCTTGTGCTTTGTGGCTTCATTTTATTAGATCTACTTATTTGTGAAGTGTTGCATAAAACACCTTGAGTGTTGTTATCATTTATGATTTCAGCACATAGAAAAATGTGAAATTTCACCCAAAACAAGGAGGACTAATTTTTATTACGACCAACATATACTAGCGTATCAAAGTAATGTTTAAACAATTAATAAAAATGACATTTTTTTACTAGTGGCAAGCCTCTATAGACTATATGTTATTACTGCTTATCTTAATCTCATCAACCTTCGCCACACCGATAGCAGATAATGTGTCGCAGCTAATGCACAACATGGATTTTTTTTTAATTTTCACCACTAATTCTGCAATATTTTACTCAACCTTCTGCCCTATCTTCCACCTGTAGAGACTACTGCTACATCGCAAGAGCAGACTATTTCTAGAGTCCCAGCACTAGTGCAACCTTCTGCAAGTATTAGTGGAGTTGTCACCTCAACTACAAATATTAATGAAACAATTAGACGTAGACAATCAATATGAGAACAAAAAAAAACTAATAATGTATTTTGTTAAAGACCTGCTACCTTCGTCTTTTATCCATTTATATTAGGGCCATCTGTCGTATCATATTGATCTCCCTACATGACTGTTTAGTTTCGAAGCTTCACATTGTTAACTTCTATAAAAGTTTACTTTCTGAAAGCTAACATCGACACTTAAGAAACATTAGTAAAAAAATTAACCTTGCACATTCACTTGTGGAGGATTTGAAGCTAGCGATTTCGCTTAAATATGATAATAACAAGCAAGAAAAACCAATCTTGAGAGAATAAGATTCTCAAGGCCCTTATAATATCTAGGATGTTACATAATGACGATTGGACCAAACTTTTTATGTCTAGCACATGACGTAAGCATTATGAGTTGGCACGTACTTATTTTAACAAAAAAATAACCAATATGTCCATCAACTCATATTTATACACTATATCTTAGATTGTTTAATAATATGGGAATATTTTAATTTCAAACCATCGTTTCTATTTCTCGCATGCAAAGATAAAATGTTCAGTCATAAAATTACTATCATTATTGCTTTATAGTTGACATGAAGTTTTGATGACTAAGCATTATATTTCATCTAAATGTTGCAAAAACAATATATTATTGTTGTTATATTGATTCCATAGTTAGCATGAAGTTTTGATGACTAAGCATTCATGTTCATTTAAATGTAGTGAAAATGATACATGGCTATTGCTATATTAATTTCATAACTGATAAGAAGTTTCAATAACTAACCATTAATCTTTCATTTAAATTTGTGAAAGTGATACATTGTAGATCTATTGGTTCTTTTTTTAATTAGAATCAGGAAATGTCTATAAACATTTGCTGCTAATAAAAAAATTGTTGACATATTCTTGTTTTTGCAAATATAAGCATATGGTTGTATCGTTTTTTTGAAACAAAACTAAGTAATAAGATATTAGCGAAAACTACATTACTCGGTACAAATAACTAATACTAAAGGAATATTAATATTCAAAGGTTTTAAAAAACAAGACATAGATGTCACAACAACAAATCAACATTTTGTTCAACGGATTTATTTCGGAAATTGTAACGACTTACTTCGTTATAATATTATAACGATGCATTTCATGATTAAGGTAGCATCACGACCTGTGTCGTGATAAAATTTAATTGCTATGCAAATTAAATAAACTATAAAGAATACGATTGTAATTTTATTTTTTCCTCACTTTCCCACCGTTCTTAAAGAAGAAAATGCGTCTTCACTTAGGGTTTTTTCCGTTCTCCTAAATCAATTACCTCCACTAATTTATATTTTCGAAATCAATGTCGTTCTACTGAAGTTCACGCTACAAAATTTCTAATTGTATCCTATGCCTTTCGAATCTAAAGCATCTTTTGAGTCTAAAGTATCGTGTGAATCTCGATCGTCATCTGATTATCAGAAAATTTCTTGTATTCTATTTCAATTTTTATACTTAATGTACGATTCTCATGTAAATCTTGACCACCTTGTTTTCGTTTATTCTTCGCTTCCTTGAGTTATTGCTAGTTCCTTGTTTTCATTTATTCTTTGTGTTTATGCTTATCTCTTATCTGAATAAAAGTACGATGCTGTATCATGACCGTAAAGAATGAAGATTAAAGAATAATACGAAATCAACCAAACTATGTTTTTAGAGCGTATAAAATTGTTATTTGATTGGGAAGCAAAATAAAAAAACAAAAGCTTTCCATACTGGGGAAGAGCAAAAAAGGAGATTAGAGGAATTTGGCATAGCAGAGAATAATATTCATACGAACTGTGCAAAAAAAGCAAGGATTTCATTCTCTCTTAGTTAATTTAATGGCTAGTTTGGATAATAGAATGCATGATTAAGTTAATCAAGCAGTCGATTGTTTGGTCAAATGTTAAAAATAGCACTTCTTCATCCTTCTCGCTATTTTGGTCAACAACATTTTTTATATTGAGAACAAACCATTATTGTAACAACTATTTAAAGTTGATGTATGGTGATACTTTTGCTAATCTTATATGAGATGGTTTTGTCATCTTTTTTCTGAATTATGTGGCATGTTACTGAATTGAAAAAAATAATATTACTACCACCATAATAACACTATTTTGTTTTGCAAACAAAGGTTAGTATACTGTAAAGTTGTACAAGGCAGGATTGCAATATGAATGCATGAGAATGTGTCCGTTTACAAATTCCAATATGAAGTCTTCGCATGGATTATAATATTGCAAGAGATTTTAGCTGTTTTAGTACGAAGTCTTGCAAGAGATTGTTGCCATTATATTATTTATATGTGACACAGTCATCAAGTGGAGTAGTGTTGAAACATTAAGTAATTTTGATCCATGCATAATTGCTGGAGGTGACCAGTGGTATATTATGTTTGGTTGTTCCAACTAATCTTACAATTTATTAATTATTAGGTAGTTTAGTTGGCTATTTGAAATTGATGCCTACATGCATCTTAAGGGTAGCCTAATATTCAAATTACTGTCTTAATGCCCATGTGAGCTTGCATCATGTTGTCAGCTCATGACCTTTTGGCTTGGTGTATGATAATGTGTGAGGTTGAATTTTCAAATAACCCCCACGTAAAAGCTTAAAACCAATCCATGGCACACTTATAGTCGAAAATTTCATAAAGAGTTACACTTCCACCCAAAAGCTTAAAACCATTCATCTTTCATTTAAATATTGTGATAGTGATACATTGTTAGGTCTATTGGTTCTTTTCTTAATTAGTACCTTGAAATGTCATCAAAAACTTATTGCACCCAAAAAAATTGTTGACATATTCTTGTTGTTGCAGACATAAGCACAAAGTTGTATCATATTATTTGAAACAAAACTAAATAATAAGATACTAAAGAAAACTACATAACTCGGTATAAATAACTAATACAAAAGGAATATTAATATTCAAAGGGTCTAAAAACAAGATATAAATGTGCAAAATTACCACATCCCTTTGTGACAAAAATACCCACGTGAGAAAGAATAAAACTCTTGAAACACGAAATCCCCATGGCACACAAAATCATTAATTCTACTTTAATGCAACATTACAGTACTAAAATGTTAACTGGCCGTTTAAACTAAAATTGGTACAAACACCAAAGATGCTTCTGGATCACTTCACCAAATAGTTAGATTAAAAAATGGAACCACATAATTCAAAATAAAGAGCAAAAAAATAAGAAACAATGAAATTTTAGAGTGATTCGGTCAATTCAGACCTATGTCCACTATGGAAGAGATTTGCATTATCAGTTCGGGATTTACAAAATATATGAATTCTCTCTTTACATTCATTTCTTTCTTTTCTCCCACTTTATGATCTAAATTTCAATTGATTTTGCAAAGAAATTGGTGAGATCTCTTGCTTTGTGATGATGGATGTATAAATCTTCGATTATTTTAGCAATTGAATGATCTTCATGGATTCCATAGCGTTTTAGCGTTAGATCTAGGCTTTAGAGAGGATTAGCGAAGAATAGAGAAGCTTTGATTGAATTTGAGAGAACACTAATGAAGTTTGGAAGAGATTTGATCCATTTGTTGTGGAAGAGAAGTTGATTGATTCTTTGAAGCCATTAATGAAGTTAGAAGAGAGCTTCAAATTTGGCGACACTTCGTGGTCAAAACGAAAATCAGTCCTCTTTCCAAGTGAATTATGGAGGGTATTTATAGTACTGTTTTAGGGGTAGTGACACACTTGTAAATAAGTGTGTATAGTTGATGCATGGTTGGCGCAAGGTTGGCATGAGCATTAGCGACATGGAGGCCTATACGCGAAATGATATAATGCGTCATGGCTATGGCGGATTGCATGTTCTTGCGGCATGAACTGTATCGCAAGACCGACTTGAATTAAACCATTAATGACTTGGACGTCATTTTCTCTTTGTGGCTTGAGTACATGTGGCCCTACGACATGCTTTTATGTCTTATATTTTGCAGCATGACTTATATTGTGCACCACTAGGTACAGCTGTCACTCAATTTCTTTGACGGTTGGATGTCCAACTAGTCCCTCGTACGTAAATTAACTGATATGTGTGTAGTCCACGTGCTCATTTAACTGGAATGACATGAGAAAGCCCCAACTGTCACCGCATTTATCCCAACGATATGGATGATTAGTGACATAAATCTCTTGCGGCATGAACATGACCTGCGAGTTTCACGATATGGTCACTCTCCCCGAACGACATGTTGTGCATGCCATATATATGAAACAATTCCAGCAAAAGACAACAAGCTAATGTTATCCATTTTTCCCCTGCCACGTGTCCATTGAGTGTGTACAACCTTTCATGATTTTTACTCATGTACATTGACCCGCTCTTACTTTATCAATGGTCCAGGTGTCGTCTTCTATATATACGGCTTGGTATAAATTATGACACGACCTGATCATAATAGCACTCAATTGCTTCTCTCTATGCAAATGAACCGTCCCGACTTATGCATCCATGCCACGTCATCATGTCGCCTACTAGCGCAGTACACACGGCATGACTTCAATAAACCCAGCGACATGCTTTGGCCATGCAGAGCAGCATGCTTTTCATTGTACATGATGGTTTCGCTTTGAGTTAATATCAGGGAATGTCTCGGTGTCTTCCAAAGATTCATCGTATAATATTGGCCTTTGACCTTTATACAGACAATCTAATGGCGAGCATGGTCTCAGTGACATGGGTGACACAACTTGAACTAAGTCGTTTTCATGACATGATGACGTTTTAATGGCATGAGTTATGTTGACATGAACGTATTGAGTTACATGCAACATAAATCATGTCGTCTCGGACCATGTCGTGCAATGTAATAAATCGGTGATTTGTCATGACTCCGAGTCACATGGAACAGACTGACTCCATGCCGTAGAGAATGGCTTGAGAGTATGGCGCGCTGAATGCCTTAGTACGATGTCGTGCTAACGACTTAAAACCATGGCATCCAAAAAATATTTTGTGAAACTGCCCGGTCCATCGTGTATAATATCGTCAACATATTATTTTCTGAATCGTTTTTAATAACGGGGTTAACATTTGCCCCTCGAAGCTTGTACTTTTTGCTTGCGAGAAATATGGGCTTCGTAATGAATGCATTGTTGATACGATCTGCGTTGAGTAGCTTTTTCTATGGCAAATCATGTTTTGAATTTATATGCTTCATGCCACCTGTTCTGTAATCAAAACAAGAACTAGAAAAATTTTGGACTTATACCTTGCTATTGATCGGCCACTTTAATAACAGATTAGTTTAATCATTTGAAAATGAATTATAGCGAATTTTATTTTGAATTGAATAAAGTGTTTGCACAGGAATGTTGTATTCTACCGTTTATAACTCATCAAATATTATATGCACAAACACGGTATTCTAATTCAAATTCGCGTTAACACTTAAGATCAATCAATCGACTATAGCCGACTATGGATTTCAAATGTTGTCATCTTGATCGACTTATATGGCAGCGTACGATATTTCGTAGACATACGTATATGTGATTTACTTTCTGCTTCCTTTTGGACAAGTCTTGGATATTTGTTCCCCAGCTTATGGAGTCGTCATTAGCCACCAAAGCGGGAAGAACTTTTGAATTTCGTGCCCCTGCTCGGCCAAAATCTAACACTTGTCATGTATGAGATTTCCAAACACTACGCAAGTTAATCGGTTAAGGTCCAACACATGTCATATTTGAGATTTTCAGATACGACAAGTTATTTTGAGACACTATGCAAGTTAATTGGTTACGATCCAACACTTGTCGCATCTGATATATTCAGACACTACGCAAGTTAATTGTTTAAGGTCCAACACTTATCATATATGAGATTTTCAGATAATACGCAAGTTAATTCGTTAAGATCCAGCACTTGTCATATCTGAGATTTTTAGACACTACACATGTTAATTGGTTAATGTCCAACACTTGTCGCTTCTGATATATTCAGACACTACGCAAGATAATTGGTTAAGATCCAACACTTGTCACATCTGAGATTTTTAGACACTACGCAAGTTAACTGGTTAAGATCCAACACTTTTCGCATCTGAGGTTTTCGGACACTACACAAGTTAATTGGTTAAGATCCATCACTTGTCGCATCTGAGATTTTCAGACACTACGCAAGTTAATTAATTAAGATCCAACACTTGTCGCATCTGAGATTTTAAGACACTACGCAAATTAATTGGTTAAGATCCAACACTTGTCGCATCTGAGATTTTCAGACACTATGGAACTTAATTTGTTTAGATCCAACACTTGTCGCATCTGAGATTTTCAGACACTATGCAAGTTAATTGGTTAAGATCCAACACTTGTCGCATATGAGATTTTTAGACACCACGTAAGTTAATTGGTTAATATCCAACACCTGTCGCATCTGAGATTTTCAGACACTACGCAAGTTAATTGGTTAAGATCCCACACCTATCGCATTTGAGATTTTCAAACACTACGCAAGTTAATTGGATGGCTGTTGTATCATTTCATGGGGCCGACACCAATTCCTTTGTCGGACGCTTGACTTGGCGAGCTATCCCTGTATAGGAACTGGAACTTTGAACCTCTCACTTAGGGAAGCGCCCCTTCGATGAAAGTTACAACCTTCTCGTTTGTTTGCTATGGCGCTTGTTCTCTTTCTAATCTTTGTGACCTTTCCCATTCACTTTCCAAGGCGGTTCTTTTGTATTTTTGCATTTGTGCATGCTGATATTTACGGCCTTTGGCGCTTGAATTAGTGTTATGGGGTCGCTATATTTCATCAGATTCTGCAGGAACAAGCGCTTGACAGATGGCCTGCAAATATGAAATCAAGTTTTGTTTTATCGTAAAATTCTGTATGCAAGGGATTCATTCAAGTAGATATGCTCTTAGTCATAGAGCTAATGTTCAGAACAATGCTTGTAAAATATTACAGTCGGTTTACAAGAATTAAGAATATAGCAGTAAGTAAAGCATGAAGTAAAATATTGCTGATAGTGATCGCTTATTCTAAGCCATTAGAGTTGGAATGGAAATTGACAGTCGTCAGTTGATCACGGGCCTTGCAGCAGTACTTGCTGAAGCTCGGTTACCTGGACCGAATTGATTTGTAGGTTCACTTTGCCCCTGAAGAGATGGAGCTGAGTTTGAGGCTTGTGGATTTTTCAGACATTCTTGCAAACCATTCTTCCTTATCAGCTCTTTGATCAATGATTTGAGATGCCTACTTACGGTGGTATTGTGGCCTGGCTGATTGTGGAACCGGTAGAACTTTTCAGAGTTCGATTTATCGTTACCTACTTTCTGAGGTTTTGTAATTGGATAATCTTCGGTGTCTTTAGTTGCAGCAAAGATGTTTTCGGGAGTTAATGTCAAAGGGGTTAATTCGGAATTCTTGAATAAGCGGGGCTTCTTACTGTTGCGGTCATCCGTACTGTCATTTCCCCTCTTTTGACCATCCCCAGGATTCTTCTTATTGTATAAAGTAGCAGCATTTTTAGGAGCTTCAAGGAGTTGGTTAGCAACAATAATTTGAAGAGGCACAGGATTATTATCCACTCCCATATACTCCTCTACTTTTTTATAGAATTATTTGAGGGTTTTCGGTTATTTCATCTTGATCCATTTACTGGATTCGCTCTTCTCATCTATGGCGCCGATTAAAGACATGAGGATTATGCGAGGCTCTGGATTCCTCACTTCGGACAAGGCAACATTGAATCGGCTGAGAAAAGCTTTAATGGATTCCTTCGGATTCTGCTTCATTGTTTAAAGTGTTCTAAGTAGAGAGGGAAGTATAAGCATCTCATCTCGTCTGTTGCCTTTGTTGCGCTCATATGCCACTCATATTTGAACAGAAAGTAGTTAGGATCAACAAGGCTGTTGTATGGAGGCAAAGTTGGAGGATTGAGATTCCTTGGACACTCTGTTTTTAGGATTCTCTTGATAAACGGAGTCCTATTGGGAGAGAAATCCCATTCTTTTTCATCATCATTGTGAGCTTGGTTCCTCTTCATGATTTGTTCTGTCATATCCAAGACGCCTTCTTCAGTGTTATGTCATTCTGCGGAGCTGAGCTCTTTACCAAATGTTCGTCTAGGCATGCGATTCTGATGAGAGAGCTTAGATCCTTTACCCTCCCGACGAGGAAGTGCCCCCATGTCGAGACTGGTAACCTTTTGAGCTTTCATCTTGGAATGATTCCTAGCTTTCATCTTTAAGTCTTCGACGTTAGCTTCGTCTCAGTCGCTCAACCATTCATTATCATCTTCCATATTGTCGTTGTGATTACAGTCAGAAGCAGATGAATTGGCATTTTCTTCAAGATCAACATGGACCTTTTGAGGTGGCAGATTTAGTCGAGCATTAAGGATTGTGTCAAGTTTTTCCATCATAGTTTTGGTGGAGGCATCCATTCGTTGGTTCATGTTGGCAATAGCTGCGTCCAACTCATTCTTAGTCACACTAGCTCCACCTATCAAATTCTCACCAACTTCAAAGCGGTTGGTAAGTGGTGTAACCTCAATAACAACATTATCGGATTCTCCAACAGTCTTGATTGTAGTACTCTTAGACTTGGCCATGATCTCAAATAAGGCTTTGAATTTGGAAGAGAGTTCATCGATTGACCTATATTTGGGACTTGTAGAATCTACGGTAGAAATAGGCTTAGAATTTCAATGGTTGGCTCTTAAGATTAGGAGAAGTGCAAACGTGGCCCCACGGTGGACGCCAAAATGTTTAAACCAAAATTGGTTCAAACACCAAAGATGCTGTTGGAGCACATTACCAAATGGTTAGATTAAAAATTGGAACCACGTAATTCAAAGTAAAGAGCAAAAAATAAGGAATAACGAAATTTTAGAATGGTTCGGTCAATTCAAACCTACATCCACTATGGAAGAGATTTGCATTATCATTTCGGGATTTACTAAGTATATGAATTCTCTCTTTACATATATTTCTCACTTTTCTCCCTTTTTATGATCTAAATTACACTTGAATTTGCAAAGGAATTGCTGAGATCTCTTGCTTTGTGATGATGGATGTATAAATCTATGATCATTTTAGCAATTGAACGATCTTCATGGATTCCATAGCGTTTTAGCGTAAGATCTAGGCTTTAAAAGGGATTAGCGGAGATTAGAAAAGCTTTGATTGAATTTGAGAGAACTCTAATGAAGTTTGGAAGAGATTTGATTCATTTGTTGTTGGAGAGAAGTTGATTGATCCTTGGAAGCCATTAATGAAGTTAGAAGAGTGCTTCAAATTTTGTGGCACTTCGTGGTCAGAATGAAAATCGGTCATCTTTCCAAGTGAATTATGCGGGGCATTTATAGTACTGTTTTAGGGTTAGTGGCACACTTGTAATAAATGTGATAGTTGGCGCATGGTTGGCGCATGGTTGGTGCAAGGTTGACATGAGCATTAGCGACATGGAGGCCTATACGCAAAGTAATGTAATGAGGTATGGCTGTGGCGGATTGCATGTTCTCGCGGCATAAACTATATCGCAGGACCGACTTGAATTAAACCATTAATGACTTGGATGTCATTTTCTCTTTGCGGCTTTAGTACATGTGGCCCTACAACATGCTTTTATGTCTTATATTTTGTGGCATTAGTTATATTGTGCACCACTAGGTACAGCTATCACTCAATTTCTATGATGGTTGGATGACCAACTAGTCCCTCATATGTAAACAAACTAATAATTGTGTAGTCCATGTGCTCGTTTAACCGGAGTGACATGAGAGAGCCCTATCTGTCACCGCATTTATCCCAATGCCATGTATGATTAGGGACATAAATCTCTTGCGGCATGAACATGACCTGCGACTTTCATGATATGGTCACTCTCCGCTAACGACATACCGTGCTTACCATATATATGAAACAATTCCGGCAAAAGACAGCAAGCTGATGCTATCCATTTTTTCCCTGCCACGTGTCCATTGAGTGTGTACAACCTTTCATGCTTTTCACTAATGTACGTTGACCTGCTCTTACTTTATCAATGGTCCAGATGTTGTCTTCTATATGCACGACTTGGTATAATGTATGACACGACCTGATCATAATAACACTTAATTGCTTCTCTCTATGCAAATGAACCGTCCCAACTTATGGATCCATGCCACGCCATCATGTCATCTACTATCACAGTACACACGACATGACTTCAATATACCCAACGACATGCTTTGGCCATGCGGAGCGGCATGCTTTTCATTGTACATGATGGTTTAGCTTTGAGTTAATATCAGGAAATGTCGTGGTGTCTTCCAAAGATTCATCTGATGATATTGGCCTTTGACCTTTATACCGACAATCTGATGGCGACATGGTCTCAGCGACATGGGTGACACAGCTTGAACTAAGTCATTTTCACGACATGATGACGTTTTATAGCATGAGTTATGTTGACATGAACGCCTTGAGTTGCATGTGATATAAATCATGTCGTCTCAGACCACGTCGCGCAATGTATTCAATTTCTGATTTGTCATGACTCTGAGTCACACGAAACGGACTGAGTCCATGCCGTGGAGACGGCTTGAGACCATGGCACGCTGAATGCTTTAATATGATGTCATGCTAATGACTTAAAACCATGGCATCCAAAAAATATTTTGTGAAACTGCCCGGTCCATCGGCTATAATATCATCAACATATTATTTTCTGAACTGCGTTTTATAACGGGGTTAACACCGGCCTTTTGGTCCGGTTCCCAAAAGTACTCAAGACACGCTCGACTCAACATATCGCGTGAAACCAAAGCCGAGAGTGTTGCCGGGGAGTAAATGGAATGGGCCTAGAGGGGATCATGCTGACAAGAACCTCACCACTCCTTTTCATTCTCTTCTAGATATCCATCTTTTATTCGGAAAGCAGTGTCGTTTCAATTTTAATTCAAAGTGTTATGTAGGAAAGATAAGGGTAAAGTTGCATTTATGATTTTCCTTTTGGCGTATTTTGTTAAAGACCTGTTATCTTTTTCTTTTATCCATTTATATTAGGACTATCTGTCGTATCATATTGATTTCCCTACATGACTATTTAGTTTTGAAGCTTGACATTGTTAACTTTTATAAAACTTTACTTTCTGAAAGCTAACATCGACATTTAAGAAACATTAGTAAAAAATTAACCTTACACATTCACTTATGAAGGATTTGAAGCTAGTGGCTTCGCTTAAATATGACAATAACAAGAAAAAATACCTACCTTGTGAGTATAAGATTCTCAAGTCCCTTATAATATCTATGATGTTACATAATTATGATTGGACCAAACTTTTTATGTCTAGCACATGATGTAAGCATTATGAGTTGGCACGTACTTATTTTAACAAAAACATCACCAATATTCTATGTTTAACTACTCATATGTATACACCATTTGTTAAGTTATTTAATGATATAGGAATATTTCAATTTCAAACCATCGTTTCTATTTGTCGCATGCAAAGACAACCTTAACATAAAATTATGTCATAAAATTACTATAATTGCTTTATAGTTGACACAAAGTTTTGATGACCAAGTATTATATTTCATTTAAATGATGTGAAAACAATGTGTTGTTGTTGTTTTATTGATTCCATAGTTACCATGAAGTTTTGATGACTAAGCATTCATGTTCATTTAAATGTTGTGAAAATGATACATTGCTATTGCTATATTAATTCCATAACTTATAAGAAGTTTTGATATTGATAACTAACCATTCCTCTTTCATTTAAATATTGTGAAAGTGATACATTGTTAGGTCTATTGGTTCTTTTCTTAATTAGAATCATGAGATGTCTATAAACACTTCCTACTTCCAAAAAAATTGTTGACATGTTCTTGTTTTTGCAGACAAGCATATAGTTGTGTCATATTGTTTGAAACAAAATTAATAATAAGATATTAGAGAAAACTACATAACTCGATACAAAAGGAATATTAATACTAAAAGGGTTTAAAAAACAAGATATAGAGCTCACATACACTGTCATCACATCAATTATCATGTATTTGATTCAAACACATAACATTCCTATTAGTGTAATTTAAAAGATTAAAAAATTGTGTTCAAACTTCATTTGGAAGGGTAAACAACATAAAATAGAATGGGATAAAGTTTGTATGTCAAAAAAATTTGGTGGACTTGGGCTTAGAAACATAAGAGATCTGTCAGAAGTTTGTATATTCAAATTATTCTGGAAATTCTTGGATGGTAAGCACTTTGGGCCGGATGGATGAAAGCCAAGTATTTAAAGAACAATAACTTCTGAATTACTAGAAAAGAGAATCACCACTCTTATGTGTGGAAAAATATCGTAGATTGCAGAAATATAGGTAAGAAGCTAATTATAAGAAAACCAAATGATGGCAATCAAACTAGCTTATGGTTTGATCTAGGGATCAATGGAAATTCTCTAATTGATCTACTTGGATGGAATAATCTTTCTCTCATAGGAGGGGTGAAAAACAGTGTTCAAAAAATAATATCAAATAATTGTTGGAGCTTACAAAATAGTACTGCTACCACTATTTTTAAAGAAGCAATACTCAGTATTCACATTGATCAAAATTGTTTTAAAGACAATTGGAAATGGAAAATTAGTTCCAAAGGAAAGTTTTTATTTTAAAAAAACATGGGAATTTCATAGAGGAGATGAAATAGAGGTGGATTGGCATAAAGTGATTTTGTGTAAAACTAGTTGTCCAAGAATGGCTCACTGTGCCTATTTTGCTCTACTCGATAAACTTCGGACAAGAGAAAGATGTTGCAAATGGAATGCAATTTCTGAAAATACTTGCTTCTTCTGTAAAATAGAAGCTGAAAGCTCCAAACATTTATTTTTTGATCGTCCTTATTCCCGGTACATTTGTTATAATGCTAAATGCACACTAGGATTTAATCATACTATCCTCACACTTGGTATTAGAAGTAGCATTGATTACATTCTAAAATCATTTAAGCCTAAGTTCACCAGTTTCAAAAAATCATGTGTTATGTTAGCTGCTATGATTTTTCATATTTGGAAAGAGAGGAGTCGAAGATTTCACACAAACAAGGAGTCTAATTGTAACCAGCTTTGGAATGCATAAGAGCTGATTGCAATATTATTATAGGAAAAGCTAACCGATATAAAAAAGATTGCACTCACAATTGATATAGTAAAGATGCAAGCTATAACAAACAAGTTGAAGATTTCATACTCAATGGCAAACATAGCTTCAGACGTCAAGTTTCCCATAACACAGACAATGGGAATCAAACTGGGTCTTCTGACTTCCTTCCTAGAGGCAATAGATTCAATCTCTACAATAGTTCAAACTGCAGGGGAAGTAAACATGACTTTATTACTAATAAATTTTCTATTTATAACAAATGGAATAGTAATGTGTCTTGCTTACCTATTGCTGAGGAAAGAGGATGTCAACCAACCAGCAGTGATGCAGAAAACCTTATTGATCTAAATAGAAGATTAATAGACAAATCTCATGGTTTTCCAGGAAAGAACAATGATAATAAAGTCATCGTTGAGCACCCTGACTTCCTTCCTGGTGGTCATAACCCTAATCTCGACAACAGTACGACCTTAAAGGGAAGTGTAACACCCACCTCCGTTAAGGTCACTCACAAAGGGAATGCATTAAGTTCAGTGGAGCATTATAAGTGTATAGAACAGATAAATTACAAAACAGACAATCTTAAATAGTGGAAAATATATAAAACTTTACTTCATTGATAAAACAACATCTTGGTAAAACAGCTTGTACAAAGACTGTTTTTCAACAACAAAACACCCTTACCCATTACAACAAAGCAACTGTCTTGTTTAACAAAATAAAGAAGCATAAAATGACAATGATATTCCCCAATAAAGCATGAGCCAGCCATAGCAGTGGAAAAGAGAGTCCAAAGCAATACATCGATTATCTTCGAGCTTGAAAAGAAAACTGAGCTAAAAGGTAATATTCCCTCCCTGTGAACCGGGGGGGGGGGGGGGGGACGGAAGAAAAGAAAGCGAAACAAAACAGAGTCAGACATAAAGCCTGGTAAGTCCAGTGACTTTCATCATGTAAATAGGTAAAAGCATCATGACATTAAAAAACTGGATACCAGACATAACCATGATAATAAGCATAGCAAGACAACAAATGATGATAGTTAGATATGACAAGGTAAGATATACAGAATGCGATTCGGTTCTTTCCCTGATTTCCTATTTTCTCTACACCACCCAACTAGCATCCTGTAACAACCCGAATTTTTAACAACGAGTAAAGATAAGAATCAAGGCAGAATTTAATGATAAAATAAGAATCAGGAGAAACGGGTTGCGTCATTGCGTTCGTCTCTGAAAAATACGCGAAATAGAGTCCGAGTTTTCGAAAATCGGAGTCCGTATGACCCAGTTATGGCCCATCAATTTTTTCAGAAAAATTCAAGTTCAAAAACAGTTCGAAATTCAAATCTGGAGCCAAATGAGCTGGGGGGGGGGGAATTCCCGCCCAAGCCCCAGGTCGACTGGGGAGTCGACACACCCAGGGGGCAGGTCGACTGCCCAGTCGACACGGGTGTCGACCTGGGTGGTCCGACCACTTGGGCCTGGGTGCACCTGCTGCTGTCTTGGCTCGGTTTTGTTGGCTTGTGACGATTTTTGAAGGCACAGATCTATCCTAGGGTTAATCTAAGAGCCTAAACAACTCCTAATCCCTATAAAAACACCCTAGGACCTAACCTAAATCACTAAAAATCAATCCTACAACTAAGTGCTGCCAAAATCTATCTTGATCATGGCCTCCATCTCCAACTCCAAGGGCTTATGCATTCAAATCGGATCCAAATCAAAGGTGCTAGCTTGCTACATCAAATCAAGGGAGTGGATCAACGTTGCTAGGCCAATTTCATGACGATTCTTCAACAAAGGAGCCACCTTTCTTCATCAAGATGATGCATGATCCTTCCCTAAGCCTCGCTATGTAAGTTCTAGCTACTTGTAGATTCTAACGGTGGTTCTAATGTGACATGGGATAAAATGCGATGAAACATAAGTATGCTAGCCTATGTGAACCTAATTTTTCCCCTTTTCTATGATCTATGACCTTGGGCTAAGTTTTAGCGACTTAATCATGCCACTCATGCTATGTTTAACCTAGTTTAACTTGCAAGTTTGAATCTTTATCTATGGAATGTTAGCATGAACCTTTGGGAACCATTTGATTTGTGAAACATTGGCAAAGACTTGACTTTGGGGCTTATGCATGTAAATGAACCCAAACCCCTTATGTTATCATGCATGTTTGTGGCCAAATTCCCTTATGATACTATGCATGTTGTGGCCAAATTCTCTTATGATACTATGCATGTTTGAGGCCAAATTCCCTTATGATACTATGCGTGTTTGTGGCCAAATTCCCTTATGATACTATGCATGTTTGTGGCTAAATTCCCTTATGATGCTATGCATGTTTTGAGGCCAAACCCCTTATGATACCATGCTTGTTGGTGGCCAATCCCTTTTTGACATCGTGCATGTTTTGAGGCCAATATGTAGCATAGTATCCTTACTATGTTGACTCGCTTTTACTTAGGTTGGAAACACGATTTGGGGGTAGGTTAGACGTGCGTGATTATGACATGATAATGTAACATGGGATTTCATGAAAATATGGCACTTATAATACACCTAAATGTGGACATGACATGTGGTGGTAAACATGGGACATGAAACTAGATACGTATGGGTTGTAAGTGTAATATGACCCTAGACCAAACATGAAAGTGGCCAACTCGAGGTTGGGTTGAGTTTGTAGCATAAATCTACCCGGACCGGCCCGGCTTAACTAGTGGCTACAAACAATAGGACCCAATGTGAGTAGTTGGTCATATAGCACTTAAAAACCCAAGGTTAGACTAGGTTGTGGTGTAAATCTACCCGGACCCGCCCGGCTTAACTAGTAACCACAACAAAGTCTAGTGTGAGAGGTTGGGGTGCATTAATCTAATTAATGCCACATGAAAAGGTTAAGTAATTTTGACTAATGACACTTAACCGATATGACACGAATGGGTAGGTTAAGTGGAACTGGACTTGATTTCTTAATGACACTTAACCAAACAAGACAATTAGGGGATGGGGTTAAGTAAATTACACTTAACTAATCCGACTTGGTAATTAGATAGGGTTAAGTAATCTATACTTAACTAATCTAAACACGGTAATTCGATGGGGTTAAGTAACCTACACTTAACTAATCTAAACATGGTAATTAGATGGGGTTAAGTAACCTACACTTAACCAATCTAAACACGGTAATTAGACGAGGTTAAGTAACTTACACTAAACCAATCTAGACACGGTAATTCGATGGGGTTAAGTTAAACGCTTAACCAATCTAAACTTGGTAATTCAATGAGGTTAAGTAACTTATACTTAACCAAATATACATGATGATTTGATGAGGTTAAGCAACCATACTTAACCAATCTAGTATGAGAACTTGATAGGGTTAAGTCACAAGACCGTTTAAATATACTTAACCATTATAATACGATTAGTGGATGGGGTTGAGTTAACCTATACTTAACCAATCCGACTCGATAATCCGATGAGGTTAAGATAATCTATGCTTAACCAATCTAACACGACAATCTGATAGGGTTGAGACAAACAAATACTTAACCAATTTGACTTGATGATTAAATAAGGTTAAGTCATGAGCTTCTTGGTATACTTAAACAACTTGTAGGGCTAGGTCTTGGACTTGAATACTTAGCCAAATCTTGACATGATTCGTAGACAGGTTAAGTCATGAACTTAAACGACACTACTTAACCCATTAGACAAAACCCTAGTTCAGGGGACTAGGTGGAAGACAGGGATTAACAAGGATAACGGGAAAGAAGACTAAGTGGTAAACTTTAGTTTAGGAAACTAAGAAATAATTCTTAGTCAAGGGATTTGGACCAGTTCACAGATAGATGAGTAACCCGATACGGTAGGTCATCGCTTAAAACATGAGGAGGAGCAAATTATCTGACTTAGATAAAGGCTCCAACGATCCGGGTGACGAAGCGGTAGCTTTGGGGGACGAGAGGGTACTCTTGGTATCCCTTTGTGAGGTGGCAGATGGTCCATGAAACCCGGCCTCACAGAGGTTAAGCTCTGCGGTAGAAGAGCCAAGGGTATGCCTTGGTTGCTATGCGAGCGACCTAAAGACTGGGATGGATTAGCGTGGAGTCGACGATACTTGTTTTTGCCCTGGATAGCACATCGTCGACTACCTACCATCTTTAGTCAATCGTGTACGAACGGAAAGGCAGGGAACTCCCAACAGACCATGTTCTTGCTATCGAGTCATGGGTGAGGTTGGCCCATAGGAAAGTGGGGCTATAGTGGGGCCGAGATGTGGTTCTCAGACATGATTTTTCTTGGATTGCCTTTCAGTAGTTGAGGGAGGGGTCACGTGGGACCATAGCCACGGATACAAAAACAGACCTTGATATCTGCATCAGCAGACGACTTAAAGCTCCCGACCGAGTTCCGTATTTCTTGATTTTCCCTGGCACGGAACTCGGATGGCACATTGAGATACATGTGCGTCTAGACATGGAAATGATTCACGATATATACATGGGACAAAGGGCGCGGTTGACAGGTGGCATAATCCCTAGTGGCCCTAGGTGGCTTGAACCCAAACCGAGACACGGAAACGTTCATTAGGTTGCATAATCCCTAGCGGTCCTAGGTGGCGTAAATCTTAAGTGAACACGCGATAGTTCATGATAAGAAAACGTAACCAGATATGGGGTAGCAGTCCAAAACAACTTCAAGGATAAAATGGTACTACGTTGAGGTGGTATAGATTTACATGAGAAAGCCCGTACGGCCTACGGCAAAGGACTGAACTTATACATGGAAAGAAACATACGAGTTGGGAAAACCTACATATGCTATATATTAGGTTGACATGGACCATTACATGACATTGGGCAAGGGACATCCATAGTTAAAACATGACGCGGGTTGGGATACTAGTACGAGAGGTGCAGAGCAAATATACATGATAAACACCTTGGGATGTTTTACATGATAGATACCTTGGGATAGTATACTTGATAGAAACCTGACGATGTGATACCTTGATTTATCTTGACACCGTAGTTTTTCATGATACCTTAGCTTATCTTACTACAGTAGTTCATCCAGTTATCTTGGTTTAGCTTATCTATCTTGTCATCATCCTTATGTTTACTTTCAATTTATGCATGTCATGTTACCTTTACCTGTTTTTATACTGGAAGTAGATAGGACTTACCAGTCTTTATGACTGACCCCGTTTTGTTTCGCCTCTTTGTCTTCCGTCCCCCCCCCCCCCCCAGGTTTTCAGGGAGGAAATGATGTTGTTTAGTTCGGACCTCTTATGCTTGAAGGTCATCATGTATAGCTTGGTCTTCTCTTGGCTATGGCTGCTTCACCGCTTTATTTTGGGGAATAATTTATGAAAAGGTTTTATGCTTCTTTACTATTGCAAGACATGCTTTGATGTATTCTGATGTAAAAGGCTTTAGACCTTATTTTATAAGGTAATGAAATCTGTTTTACTTCCGCTGTTTTATATATGTTCTGTCTTGTAATATTTCTGTGCATGTTTACCTCGATAATGCTTCACCAAACCTAGTGCATTCCCTTTGTGAGTGACCCTAGCGGAGGTGGGTTGTTACATTTGGTATCAGAGCAGAAGGTTACCAGACTGGCAAAAGTTTTTAAAACCTTCTGAAAACTATTTGAGAAACCGTTTACAAAGAAGCATTTTTCAAGAAAAGTTTTTAAAGGCTATTCCCTAAAAGCCATTAGCACTATCCTTTGTTTCCTTGGTTGAATCTCTTTTCCCTTTCTTTCCTCCATCTGTAGTCACAGTAGTTTTAACTGCGACTAACCCTTGTCTAGCCACGTAAGTGTTTTCCCGTGCGATGGAGGAAGTTCTCGAGAGACCTGTTACCGAAGTTATAAGAAGGGATAATAAGAGCAAGGATAAAGGACACGAGCTTAAGAATAAGCAACTTGTTTGTATGGCTTGATCCACAAAGGAAGATAAGGACAAGATCAGCGAGAGGGCAATTGTATGCTCTCATTTCTAGTGTACCTAAGAGGAATGGTACCGTTTCTGTTAAAGGCTTAGCCTTTCTTTTCTATCGTTCCGTCTAGACTTTGTTTTGATCATCGCATCATTTAAGTCTGTCTCGATAGTTAAGTCTCATCACCTTAGTACTAGCATGGTAGAAGATCCCACTTTAGTCCCAAAATCTGGTTGGAAGATCGGTCCATTTATTCAAGACTTGTTGGGTTATGGATGGATTCTAGGGGTAAAGTGGTTATCCAGTAAGGGATACCATTCTCGGTTTTGAAAAGAGGGTAGTCAGACTCTTGGCTTGCTTTGGTAATACCCTCGAAGTCTCGTGTAACCTTTTGGGTTTTGTCATGGTTAGTTACCTAGAATCACTTGATGTATTTATCGGAAATCCCTGATCCGATCAAGTAACGTTCGCCAATAAGGCGGATGGTTCATTCCGCTTAACCATGGGTTATAGGAATCACCCTAGTAAGTGCACGTGGTAACATGGATTGGCATTGGTGAACGAGATCCAGAATTCACTAGTGAATTGTTGGAAAGCTTGCATGAAACCATGAGTACGCAGTTATGGTTGAGCCAAGTACTCTAGGAAAGAATAAGTGAAAAAGGAACGAGAGGCGACAGTGAAATGAGTTCCGACTCATACCTTGGAAATAGGAATCAAGGAGCTACGAAATCATGAAGTCAAAGGCGATCAAGGCACACTGGAATTAAGCTCAAGGAAATGCGGCTTAGACACGCGCATCATGTCTCTTTTTAAGAGTGTATCTTTGATCCTTGGTTCACCTGTAGAGCTTGCTTGCATGCTATCGCTTGGTGGATATCCTCTCGGTCCTGTTTCCGTTACAACCCCCGTAAGGAGTTTGTCTTGTTTATCTCCTCGATCTTATCTTGGGAACCTTAGGTAAAACTCTATGGATGTAAACATGTATTTGAAACATGTTATGATTGATATGGTTGCAAATGGTTGCTCGTGGATGCGCGAATACACATTAGATACTAGATTGACGCGGTCACGTTTCATGTTGCATATACACGAGTATTTATACTTGTTTATGGATGAAATTGAATGTGTTGTCATGCGGATGTTGCATATGGATGAATGTTTGTGCACGCATATAGTACTTTTATGACTAGGACTATTTGCATACATGTATGATTCATGGCACTAAACATATTTTTGCATTAGAAAGATCATTCAGGCCTGATCATTAGCATTAGCTAAGGAGCATATACACACACGTTCTGCATATGTTCATATGGCATTAGAAATCGTCTAAGGACAAATGGTTGCCTGTGGATGATGTTTTGAGTAGATGGATGATGGATGGTAGGATACGTTCTTCCTAACATGGAGATTTCGGGGACGAAATCCTTTAAGTTGGGGAGAATGTAACAACCCGAATTTTTAACAACGTGTAAAGATAAGAATCAAGGCAGAATTTAATGATAAAATCTGAATCAGGAGAAACGGATTGCGCCATTGCGTTCGTCTCGGAAAAATACGCGAAATAGAGTCCGAGTTTTCGAAAATCGGAGTCCGTATGACCCAGTTATGGTCCGTCAAAGTTTTCAGAAAAATTCAAGTTCAAAAACAGTCCGAAATTCAAATCTGGAGCCAAATGAACTGGACGGGAAAATTCCCGCCCAAGCCCCAGGTCGACTGGGGTGTCGACTGGGGAGTCGACACGCCCAGGGGGCAGGTCGACTGCCCAGTCGACACGGGTGTCGACCTGGGTGGTCCGACCACTTGGGCCTGGGTGCACCTACTGCTGTCTTAGCTCGGTTTTGTTGGCTTGTGACGATTTTTGAAGGCTCAGATCTATCCTAGGGTTAATCTAAGAGCCTAAACTACTCCTAATCCCTATAAAAACACCCTAGGACCTAACCTAAATCACTAAAAATCAATCCTACAACTAAGTGCTACCAAAATCTATCTTGATCATGGCCTCCATCTCCAACTCCTAGGGCTTATGCATTCAAATCGGATCCAAATCAAAGGTGCTAACTTGCTACATCAAATCAAGGGAGTGGATCAACGTTGCTAGGCCAATTTCATGACGATTCTTCAACAAAGGAGCCACCTTTCTTCGTCAAGACGATGCATGATCCTTCCCTAAGCCTCGCTATGTAAGTTCTAGCTACTTGTAGATTCTAACGGTGGTTCTAATGTGACATGGGATAAAATGCGATGAAACATAAGTATGCTAGCCTATGTGAACCTAATTTTTCCCCTTTTCTATGATCTATGACCTTGGGCTAAGTTTTAGCGACTTAATCATGCCACTCATACTATGTTTAACCTAGTTTAACTTGCAAGTTTGAATCTTTATCTATGGAATGTTAGCATGAACCTTTGGGAACCGTTTGATTTGTGAAACATTGGCAAAGACTTGACTTTGGGGCTTATGCATGTAAATGAACCCAAACCCCTTATGTTATCATGCATGTTTGTGGCCAAATTCCCTTATGATATATGCATGTTGTGGCCAAATTCCCTTATGATACTATGCATGTTTGTGGCCAAATTCCCTTATGATACTATGCGTGTTTGTGGCCAATTTCCCTTATGATACTATGCATGTTTGTGGCTAAATTCCCTTATGATGCTATGCATGTTTTGAGGCCAAACCCCTTATGATACCATGCATGTTGGTGGCGAATCCCTTTTTGACATCGTGCATGTTTTTAGGCCAATATGTAGCATAGTATCCTTACTATGTTGACTCGCTTTTACTTGGGTTGGAAACACGATTTGGGGGTAGGTTAGACGTGCATGATTATGACATGATAATGTAACATGGGATTTCATGAAAATATGGCACTTATAATACACCTAAATGTGGACATGACATGTGGGGGTAAACATGGGACATGAAACTAGACACGTATGGGTTGTAAGTGTAATATGACACTAGACCAAACATGAAAGTGGCCAACTCGAGGTTGGGTTGAGTTTGTAGCATAAAGCTACCTGGACCCGCCCGGCTTAACTAGTGGCTATAAACAATAGGACCCAATGTGAGTAGTTGGTCATATAGCACTTAAAAACCCGAGGTTAGACTAGGTTGTGGTATAAATCTACCCGGACCCGCCCGGCTTAACTAGTAACCACAACAAAGTCTAATGTGAGAGGTTGGGGTGCATTAATCTAATTAATGCCACATGAAAAGGTAAAGTAAATTTGACTAATGACACTTAACCGATACGACACGAATGGGTAGGTTAAGTGGAACTGGGCTTGATTTCTTAATGACACTTAACCAAACAAGACAATTAGGGGATGGGGTTAAGTAAATTACACTTAACTAATCCGGCTTGGTAATTAGATAGGGTCAAGTAATCTATGATTAACTAATCTAAACACGGTAATTAGATGGGGTTAAGTAACCTACACTTAACTAATCTAAACACGGTAATTAGATGGGGTTAAGTAACCTACACTTAACCAATCTAAACACGGTAATTAGATGAGGTTAAGTAACTTACACTTAACCAATCTAGACACGTTATATGGGGTTAAGTTAAACACTTAACCAATCTAAACTTGGTAATTCAATGAGGTTAAGTAACTTATACTTAACCAAATATACATGATGATTTGATGAGGTTAAGCAACCATACTTAACCAATCTAGTATGAGAACTTGATAGGGTTAAGTCACAAGACCGTTTATATATACTTAACCGTTATAATACGATTAGTGGATGGGGTTGAGTTAACCTATACTTAACCAATCCGACTCGATAATCCGATGAGGTTAAGATAATCTATGCTTAACCAATCTAACACGACAATCTAATAGGGTTGAGACAAACAAATACTTAACCAATTTGACTTGATGATTAAATAAGGTTAAGCCATGAGCTTCTTGGTATACTTAACCAACTTGTAGGGCTAGGTCTTGGACTTGAATACTTAGCCAAATATTGACATGATTCGTAGGCAGGTTAAGTCATGAACTTAAACGACAATACTTAACCCATTAGACAAAACCCTAGTTCAGGGGACTAGGTGGAAGACAGGGATTAACAAGGATAACGGGAAAGAAGACTAAGTGGTAAACCTTAGTTTAGGAAACTAAGTAATAATTCTTAGTCAAGGGATTTGGACCAGTTCACAGATAGATGAGTAACCCGATACGGTAGGTCATCGCTTAAAACACGAGGAGGAGCAAATTATTTGACTTAGATAAAGGCTCCAACGAACTGGGTGACGAAGCGGTAGCTTTGGGGGACGAGAGGGTACTCTTGGTATCCCTCTATGAGGTGGAAGATGGTCCATGAAACCCGGCCTCACAGAGGTTAAGGTCTGCGGTAGAAGAGCCAAGGGTATGCCTTGGTTGCTATGCGAGCGACCTAAAGACTGGGATGGATTAGCGTGGAGTCGACGATACTTGTTTTTGTCCTGGATAGCACGTCGTCGACTACCTACCATCTTTAGTCAATCGTGTACGAATGGAAAGGCAGAGAACTCCCAACTGACCATGTTCTTGCTATCGAGTCATGGGTGAGGTTGGCCCATAGGAAAGTGAGGCTATAGTGGGGCCGGGATGTGGTTCTCATACATGATTTTTCTTGGATTGCCTTTCAGTAGTTGAGGGAGGGGTCACGTGGGACCATAGCCACGGATACAAAAACAGACATTGATATCTGCATCAGCAGACGACTTAAAGCTCCCGACCGAGTTCCGTATTTCTTGATTTGCCCTGGCACGGAACTCGGATGGTACATTGAGATACATGTGCGTCTAGACATGGAAACGATTCACGATATATACGTGGGACAAAGGGCGCGGTTGACGGGTGGCATAATCCCTAGTAGCCCTAGGTGGCTTGAACCCAAACCGAGACACGAAAACGTTCATTAGGTAGCATAATCCCTAGCGGTCCTAGGTGGCGTAAATCCTAAGTGAACACGTGATAGTTCATGATAAGGAAACGTAACCAGATCAGGGGTAGCAGTCCAAAACAACTTCAAGGATAAAATGGTACTACGTTGAGGTGGTATAGATTTACATGAGAAAGCCCGTACGGCCTACGGCAAAGGACTGAACTTATACATGGAAAGAAACATACGAGTTGGGAAAACCTACATATGCTATATATTAGGTTGACATGGACCATTACATGACATTGGGCAAGGGACATTCATAGTTAACACATGACGCGGGTTGGGATACTAGTACGAGATGTGCAGAGCAAATATACATGATAAATACCTTGGGATATTATACATGATAGATACCTTGGGATAGTATACTTGATAGAAACCTGACGATGTGATACCTTGATTTATCTTGACACTGTAGTTTATCATGATACCTTAGCTTATCTTGCTATAGTAGTTCATCCATTTATCTTGGTTTAGCTTATCTATCTTGTCATCATCCTTTTTTTTTTCTTTCAATTTATGCATGTCATGTTACCTTTACCTGTTTTTATACTGGAAGTAGATAGGACTTACCAGTCTTTATGACTGAACCCGTTTTGTTTCGCCTCTTTGTCTTCCGTTCCCCCCCTCCAGGTTTTCAGGGAGGAAATGATGTTGTTTAGTTCGGACCTCTTATGCTTGAAGGTCATCATGTATAGCTTGGTCTTCTCTTGGCTATGGCTGCTTCACCGCTTTATTTTGGGGAATAATTTATGAAAAGGTTTTATGCTTCTTTACTATTGCAAGACAGGTTTTGATGTATTCTGATGTAAAAAGCTTTAGACCTTATTTTATAAGGTAACGAAATCTGTTTTACTTCCGCTGTTTTATATATGTTCTGTCTTTTAATATTTCTGTGCATGTTTACCTCGATAATGCTTCACCAAACCTAGTGCATTCCCTTCGTGAGTGACCCTAGCGGAGGTGGGGTGTTACACATCCTAACTAGTATCTTTTATAGAACGATTCATATTCCCTACTAGTGTCCCGACTAGTATCCTATGAAAAAGGATCCGTATCCCCTACTAGTGTCCCAACTAGTATCCTTTGTTATAAAATAAGGTGATCCCAACACCGCAATTGTGGTAGCCTTTAGGTGTACATCTAGTATGAGGATCTTACCTCAATCAGCCTAATTTCCCTGAAGATGTTAGATGTACCCTTACTACCCTATCGATCGGCTCCTTATTCGTATTAACTTTCCTTGTGTCTGTGTCATTTGGCCCCCTCTTGCATGTAGATACCCTGTGCTGGTCCCACCATGTAACACCCCACTTCCGTTAAGGCCACTCGCAAAGGCAATGCCTTAACTTTTGTGTAGCGTTGTTAGTAGACATAACAGAAATTTACAAGACAGATAAAGTAGTAATTGAAAAATTTATAACTTTATTACAACAGAAACAGAAATAAGTTTGGTTACATCTTTTAAAATCACAATATCAGAATTCAAGTGCATAAATATCGGTCTTGTACAAAAGCCTTCAGAATGCACAGTTTTTAAAGCCATAATCCCCAATATAAACTGCCGTGGACAGATAGAGCCAAAGCCAAGCAATACTTCAAATACTTCAAGCAGAGAGAATCTGAATCAAGCTCCTATGTTTCCACCCTGAAAACCTGGGGAGGGGGGGGATGGAAAGAAAAAAGGCGAAACAAACTAGGTCAGACATAAGTCTGGTGAGTCCAGTGGCTTTTAGCATATAAACAGATAATAATATCATGACATGTAAATAAAAATGGATGAGAGATAACCGTAACAGGAATAGCAGGTTAACAGAAGAAATGGAATGATATAGGCCAAGCTAAGCTTTTCACTTCTCTGCACTAATACTAGTATAACACGATTAGGTGTTACCCTAATGTCCAAACTGAAACAGAAACGAAAACAGAATAATCTCTACAGAAACAGAATGCTAGTAATGGGCCTTTACCACCCGAACAGACATAAGGTATAGAAGAAGTATACTAATAATGGGCCTTTACCACCCAACTAATGGGCCTTTACCACCCCAACAGACAGAAGGTACAGAAACAGAATCGGAAACGGAATCAGAGACGGAAACAGAATAATCCCTACGGAAACAGAATGTTAGAATTAGGTATACACTAGTAATGGGCCTTTACCACCCCAACAGGTGGTACCACACAGAAATAGACAGGTGTTACCACCCAACAGAAACAGACGATACCAACAGAAACAGACAGAACTAAGTGTACCCTAAGTCCTACCCCCAAGCAATCGGCTCCCTAATACATACATACCCTGTTTCGGCCCCACAGTAAGGTGTATCACTCCCTAAAGTGGAAACCTATTGGCACAGACCTATTTACAGATGTCATGGTGTCTTACATCCTCAGAGCAGACCGGATTCATGCACGCACATGACCCGGTTGGAATGCGCCATCAACACCCCTCGTCATTATCAGAATGAACCGCTTATAATTAGTTCAGTAAGCGTTCCCGGACCCCTACATAGCGTGGGGTCAAAGTTTTTGATACCATAAAGGGTTACTGACTAATATGGGTCCCAAACAACAGATGACACAAGTATTTCCCCTCCTAACCTTGTGTCCCCAGATTAGCAGATTTCAGATTAACTTGTTTACAAGTTTCAAACAGAGTTCAGATTACTAGTTCACAGATCAGACAATCATGTTAAAAAGTTTTCAAACTAACGGATCAGATGTACAGTTTTAAAGACTTACAAATTGTCAAACTTTGTATTGGGCCTACAGATTCATGAAATGGGTTTATTAGATTCATCAGTCCAGTTGGTTTAACTCTATCCACCCAACACATTTTTAGACACCATATTTCTCTTAAACTTGCATTAATTAAATATTAATGCATAGACCTATCACATTAGGTCGGTAGCTTGTGGCCGCTGGATGTGCCGGGCGGTTCCGGGCAGACTTCTGCCACAAGCCAGACCTAACCTCGTGTCTAAGCATATTTTAGTTATGCCTACGACCTCTCACATTAGACTGACAGTTTGCGGTTGCTGGCTAAGCCGGTTGGTTCCGGGCAGGCTTCTACCGCAAACGGAGTCTAACCTCATGTCATAGCCAATTTATTCCATTACAGAAAATATCAGACTAATTATGTCCATTTAACAGATTAAACTTCTTTGCAGGTTACAGCAGATTAATCAAATTTCCATGTTTTACTAAATCTTAGATCGAGCCTACGGATTTTCATACCCAAATTACAATTATTCAGCTTTCACCGATTAGGCAATTCAACTGATAATAAATCTAGCAGATTAGGCGATTCAACAGATTTAGCAGATAACAAATTTAGCAAATTAGGCAATTCAACAGATTTAATAGATTAGGAAATTCAACAGATTTAGCAGATAACAGATTTAGCAGATTAGGCAATTCAACAGATTATATATTTCTAAAACTCTATTTACATATCTTGCCTATTCATAAATTTAGCCTAAACTTACATGCCTAATTCATGGTCATAATTCATAATACAACATAAGCCCAAATCTTTAGTTAAATTTTGCACAGTACAGAATATTCTCTAAAATCCCAAATCATGATATACCATATGAATTATGCCAAATTATAGCCTTTAATACCAAATATATGAAAATCCACTTTTAGGCGTATTCACATTGATAGTTATCCTATTACAATATAGGTCTTTATGCCTAAGTCACATACTTCTTTTTCAATTCATGAATCGTTACATAAAATTTACCCCAAAAATCTAGATCTTTAAATTATAACCTCTCAAAATCATATCTTAATTTTTATATGCATTATGTCCCCAAGTTTCAAGTCACATGTTATCATACAATGATTCCTCTTCTTTCAAATTACAGAGTATACACAGATCTAGATCTAATTTACAACATATGTCCGTTTCTCAAATCAGTCAAAGACCAGTCATGTCCAATTATGCATTATCCATTATTTGTCCCAAAATTTAGCGTTCATGCATTATTCTCTTATGAGATTTGGCGCAGGCTCGTGGTAGCCTGGCTATAAACAAAAAGGAAGGAAAGAGGGAACAGATACAGAACAGTCACAATCAAGATAGATCCACAGAAAAGTATGCATAACCTTAGATCCAGATTCACAAAAATGTCAAGATAATTATTAAATTTCATATTTGAAAATAACCGTACTCACAAAAAGGAACGATTCTTGTATTCTAGAATCTATATTCTGAAACTGAAATGCTCACCTTTGATGTAGACTAATCATTTTAGATTTGATTCTCTTTTAATTCTATTCAGATTGGAAGAAGATGCATTAATCCTAGTTTTGATTCCAGCAGAGTAGCGACGACATTTTTATTTTTAATTAGAATAGAGGCAGAGTATAGGCAGAATGAAATTGTATGGAGATAAAGCTAGGTTTTGGGGTGTTAAAATAGCATAGGGGTCACGAATCTGGTCAGAACGAGCGTCTAAATATAGAAAAATGCATCTGTCTATGGATCTGGAAATAGGGGGGGGGGAGAGTTCGACACTAGTGTCGACCTGTTTACCCAGGTCGAACCTAGTGTCGACTTGGGTCCTGGGCGGGAATTTTTCCACCCAGCCCAGGTGTCTGTTTTGAATTTCGAAATCTGAATTTTGAATTTCGGGCTGGTTTTTATTGAAACTTCTGAAGGCCATATCTTCTTCATACGGAGTCCGATTTACGCAAACTTGGACTTTATTCCAAGTAGAATTTCGAGACGAAAGCAATGGCGTAACACGTTTCCCTTAATTATTTTGTTACAATTTAATTATTCTCTAGTTTGTCATTCTTATGTTTACAGAAAATACAGGGTGTTACACACCATAAGGTGTATCAATCCCTATGATAGCAACCCGACACAAATTCTAGATGCACAGTGTATACTACTGATTCCTAGTGCCTGCTTTATCCACTCCGAATCAAGTGCACGCCCATACTCCGCCGGAACCTACACTGCTGCACCCCTTACCGCTATTTTGACCGCTTATAATCAGCCCAGTAATCGTGCCCCACCCTGCCTAGTTTCAGGGTACCGTGATACATCTATGTAGACTACTACTGAAATGGGTCCCCGTTACTAGGGTTTCCTAGGGTCTATTCATATACTCCCCAAATTGGCTAAGTGTTATCCATCCATTCAAGTTAACTTAACCCATCCACACGCCATGTCATGTTGATTAAGTGTTTCTTATTAACTTAACCCTTCTCATTCATCATATTGTAATTAGTTAAGTGTTTTCTATTAACTTAACCTTGTTCATTCATCATATTATATTGGTTAAGTGTTTCCCCTAAGCTTAACCCCATTCGTTCATCATGTTATATTGGTTAAGTATTTCCCATTAACTTAACCCCACTCGTTAATTGGTTAAGTCCTAACTTAACCCTACCACTTGTCATGTTACATTGGTTAAGTGTTGCCCTCTTGTGTTACTTAACCCTACCATTTGTTATGTTACATTGGTTAAGTGTTGCCATCTTGTGTTACTTAACCCTACCATTCTTAGCATGTCTGTTTATTAACATTAATTCATTTATTAACGCCTTAACCTCTCACATTAGAACTATTGCTTGCGATTACTGGATGTGCCGGGCGGTTCCGGGCAGACACAAACACATTCTAACCTCGGGTTTTGGGCTTACTGTGCTAACCTCTCACATTAGATCTATATTGTTGCAGTCGATGGATGTGCCGGGCGTTTCCCGGCAGTCTTACTCCGCAACTCAATCTAACCTTGCGTTAGGCACGTTCATCTTTAGCTAGTTTACATTTTTACCGTACATATCCAAGTCTAGATTTTATATGCTAATTATCCCAAATTCACAAACCAGTCATGTTCCAATTCCTAAGTTATGCCCAAAAAATTCAATTACAAGTTACCACTCAAAATAGGTTACATCCAATCTTCCCAAAATTTGCAATAATAGTCATGCCCCAAAATCGCAATATGCATTATGCTTGGCATCCCAACCAATATTTATGCCCAATCTAGATTTAATATTCCAATTTATAGTTTTCGCCCAATCTAGATTTAATATTCCAATTTACCCCAAGTTTACAACAATAACAATAATGCCCCAAATCATAAGTTACAAATTATGTTCCACTATTACCAAATAGATTATTCCCCAATATCCCCGCATTCCTATCGCACGTATAATAAGATTTAGTCTAGATTCTAGGTTAATTCATAAAATAAAGGGGAAGAAAAAGGAACATACATGAGAGTAGGCATAAAAACAGGCATTATAATGATTGATCTGTCAAATATAACATTATGGATCTAAGAGGATTATAGATCCGTTAGAATTGAGGTATAACAAAGATAGATCTGAAATAAACTGATAGAAATAACCTCATAGACATATAAATCGGATATGAATAACATCATGAACATAAAAAGATTATATATCTGACATTCAACAAAGATAGGCATGATTGAATCGATATAATAACTTCTTTGGCATGTAAAATCATAGATTCAATAGAAGGATAGAGATAAATCTAAAAAGATTGTCTTACAATCAGGCATAGACTTCGATTCATTTTATTACATGTCAAAATTATAATCAGGTATTAAGATCTGAAAATAACATGGACTTACATTGCTAGGATTAGAAAAGATAATTGAATCGTTGTTGCAATAGAAACTCCAATTTGATGTTGATTGATCTTCAAAGTTGATTATTGATGAACTCCTAATATGATTTAGGTTTTAAAGGCGAAGGCTAAGAGAATTAAGAGTTCAGCAGCATAGATGCGTCATAAGGAATTGTTATGAATTAGATTTAGGTTTAGAGATGTATATATTTAAGTATAGGATCAATTTGAGCCTTTAGATGAACTAGGAGATCATCAGAACCACACAACTCGAAGACAGGTCATCTAGCAAATCAGAAGTAGACACATCCTCACAAAACACTCCAGAATGCTATGCTGGATTGCCCACTGTATGGGCGCACTTGGTAGGTACGCCAGTGCATTTTTGTACTGGCGCACTTCACAAGTGCGCCAGTATTTTGGCCTGTTTCCGATTTTTCTGCCTAACTTCGTTCGTCCATATCTCCTTCATACGGTGTCCGTTTTACGCAAATTCAGACTCTATCTCAAGCAGAATTCCAAGATGAACACAATGGAGTAACCCGTTTTCAACCAATTCTCCTTTGAAAGATTAATTATTCGTTAATTATCTCTTATGTCCCGCTTTAAAATTACGGGATGTTACATTCCCCCCTACTTCAAGGATTTCGACCCTGAAATCTTCAAGGTAAGAGGAATGTATATCCTACCATCCAACATCCATCTACACAACCATTCAATCACAGGCATCCATTGTCCTTAAAAGGTTTCTAATGCTTTTCATGAACATATGCATAGTGTGTGTATATGTCCTTACCCAAATGCAAAATCAGGCGGTCTACTGATTCAGTTGACCTCCTAAATGCAATTCATAGTAGTGCCATGCGTCCATTATGTATGCAAAAGAACTCTATTAATACATATCATTTCTATATGAGTGCACAACCATACATTCAAATGCAACATTAATATGATAACACTTCAAGTTTTAATCCATATATATATATATAAAAATTCACTCATGCATATGCAATATGGAAGTGACGGAGCCGATCTAGTGCTTAATGTGTGTGTATATGCATCCATAAGCAACCACTAGCAAACACTTACATCCACTTGCATCCACCAAACATAACATGTCTCAAATACATGTTTACATCCACTGGCTTCTACCTAAGGATCGAGGATAGGACCAAGAGGATATACTTTAAAGATAAAGACTAACATGCAAATAAACTTTATAGAAAAAGAGAGATCAAGGCTATTCCTTCAAAAAGGGTATGATGCGCGTATCTAGTCTTCAACCTTCTAAGTCGCATCTTCTTGAGCTTCACCCCATTGTGCTTTGACTGTCTTAACTTCATGATTGTGTAGCTTCTTAATTTATTTTTCCAAAATATGAGTTGGAACCCATTACATGTCGCCTCTCGTTCCACCTTTTCTCGTCCTAGTATACTCGAGACTACATCTTCTGCTGTGTCATGCTAACATTTCCTCAAAGGGTCTTCAAAATTCACTAGAGGGTATTCTATATGGAAGAACTATCTCTTGAAAATGAACAGATGCTAACCATGTTACCAAGCGTAGTTATTAAGGTGATTAGAGGTGTCTTCTCCACTTAACTTATCCATACGTCAACTATCTGAGAGTCTTTTCTTTGTAAAGTCCCTATTTGATACAAAAGCGTAGGTCTTACTACTAGCGACGCTAACCACTAACTTAACCGAAGGTTTTAAAATTAAGGGTTGATATGTATTTTGAACTTTTCCTTTTCACATAAAGAGGACTTGAAGTCAACCTTTTTTTCTTAAGGTATCTGCTACGACCTTACCCTTCCTTCTTACATCAAAATGACGCCTAGTCCTGTGCCTCATACATCTGTGTATGCCGTAAACCTTTTACTAAAAGTCAAAACTGTGGCCGTTTAAAAGCCCTCTTCGATCGTTGGAAAGTGACATCATAATCAATATCCCAAGCAAAGGTTAGATTCTTCTTGGTTAATCCAATAACTGGGGCTAATACCTTCGCAAAGTCCTTAATGAACTTCCTATATTAGCCCGCTAGTCCAAGAAAGCTTCTTATTTCCGTTGCATTCCTTGGGACCTTCCAGTCTTGCACCGCAATTACTTTTGGGGGATCTACTGCTCCCTTCTTTGGACGCCACATGTCCTAGAAACCTTACTTATTCTCTCCAAAAATGACATTTTGGAGAACTTCGCCTTAAGTTGATGTGCTCGAAGTGTATCCATGACTTCTCTTAAATGCAAAGCATGTTCTCCCTCGTTCTTTGAGAAAATCAAGATATCGTCCATGAAGACTTCGACAAACTTATTAAGGAACTCCCTAAACACCCTACTCATTAAGTCATCAAAATAAGCGGGTGCATTAGTTAAACCGAAAGGCATGACGAGCCACTCAAAGAAACCGTAAGGGGTCCTAAAAGTAGTATTGTCTATACTATCCTCAACTACTCTTAACTGATTATACCCTGTAACCAAATCTAGTTGGGAGAAGACAAACACACCTACAAGCTGATCAAGAAAATCATCTATTCTTGGAAGTGGGTGCCTATTTTTCTTAGTTAGCTTGTTAATTCTCTATAATCCACACATAAGCGAAGTGAACCATACCCATTCAGAAGTACTTCGCCTAATAAACCCCTTCTCAAGCAACTCTTTAACTTTGGTTGCTGAGCTCTTTCCTTTCCCTTGGAGCCATGTGTCGTACGGGTAATGCAACTAGGTTGGCGTTATCAATCAAGTATATGCAGAAATCAATTTCGCGTTTTGGGGGTAAACCCTTCACTTCATCAAAGACATCGGGATACTCACGGACTACTTGAACGGATTGCAAATTATCAACAGATGCATCAAGAGATTCTATGTGACTAAGCATGACAGAACCCTTAGAGTTACACGAGATTTTGAGAGTATTATCGAAGCGAGTCAAAAGTCTAACTACCCTCCTTTCAAAATCGAGAATGGCACCATTACTGGATAACTAATCCATCCCTAGAATCAACCCATAGCCCATGAAACCAAAAATGTAAGCATTACATCTAAACTCAACGCTTAGTATAGATATTCCCAAATCCAAACAAATCATAGATGAATGAGCCGAACCCCTAATAGGATTTGAGACAACAATGGGATCCTCTACCCTACTAGTACTAAGGTGCATAGACTCAACTATGGAAGTAGATAGAAAAGAATGTGAAGTGCCAGAATCAAACAAAGTTCTAACAGGATGATTGAAAAGAAAAAATAAACTCTGAACAAAAATGTTCTTACCTGTCTTAGGTACACTAGCAGTGAGAGCATGCAATTGCCCGCTAGAAAATTATGTCCTTTGCCCTTGTTCTTGTCCTTCGACAATCCT
The DNA here is from genome assembly GCA_030737875.1 of Allium sativum. Taxonomy (NCBI): domain Eukaryota; kingdom Viridiplantae; phylum Streptophyta; class Magnoliopsida; order Asparagales; family Amaryllidaceae; genus Allium; species Allium sativum. Next base: position 749,760,519 of record CM060921.1, read on the forward strand.
TGATAAGATGCCCTGCTTCACCATACTGAAAATAACCACCTGTCTTCTTCTTCTTCATACAATTAAATGACCCACTATACCATAGAAAAGGCACTTCCTCTTGTTGTGGGATCTATTATTTCTTCCACCTTTCTTATATTCCAATCCCTTGTTTGTGATTCTTCCACTTTAGCCTCTTTCTTTTCACCTTTCTCTTCCTGCATGGATTAAGCCATATCAACAAGCTTCTTATCCTTGGGCTTATGCTCCTTAGCCCAAACTCCCTTATTCTTATCCTTACTATCCTTATGTAGCTTGTTGACAAGTTTCTCGAAACTACCTTCATCGCATGGCAACCTACAAAGCTTGAAAGAAAATTAGCCGCAGGTGAAATTACTGCGGCAACAAATGGAGGTTGGGCACTACTTCGCCCTTGGCATGAGCCGTATGCCTACGAAACTATAGCGAAAAGAAAGGAAGAAGAGATTCAAATAGAGAATCAAAAGGTAGTGCATATGGCTTTGGGGAATATGTCTTTTAAAAACAATACTTTTCTCTAGAAAAACGCTTTTCTGAAACAAGTTTTTGAAAATACTTCTTTATAAAAAAATGCTTTTGAAAACGGGTTTCAAAATCCTTTATCTGTTCTGGTAACCTTCATCTCTGATACCACGTGTAACACCCCACCTCCATTAAGGTCACTCACAAAGGGAATGCATTAACTTCAGTGGAGCGTCATAAGTGTATAGAATAGATAAATTACAAAACAAATAAAATTTTAAACAGCGGAAAATATAAAAAAAATTACTTCATTGATAAAACAACAGCTTGGTAAAACTGCTTGTACAAATATTGTTTTCCAACACCAAAACACCCTTACCCATTACAACAAAACATCTTTCTTGTTTAACAAAATAAAGAAGCATAAAATGACAATGATATTCCCCAATAAAGCATGAGCAAGCCATAGCAGTAGAAAAGAGAGTCCAAAGCAATACATCGACTATCTTCGAGCTTGGAAAGAAAACATAGCTAAGAGGTAACATTCCTTCCCTATGAACCTGGAGGGAAACGGAAGAAAAGAAAGAGAAACAAAACAGAGTCTGACATAAAGCTTGGTAAGTCCAGTGACTTTCAACATGTAAATAGGTAAAAGCATCATGACATGAATAAACTGGATACCAGACATAACCATGATAATAAGCATAGCAAGACAAAAAATGATGATCGTTAGATATGACAAAGTAAGATACACTTAATGCGCTTCGGTTCTTTCCCTGATTTCCTATTTTCTCTACACCACCCAACTAGCATCATAGCTAGTGTCTTTTATAGAACGATTCGTACTCCGTACTAGTGTCCCAACTAGTATCCTATGAAAAAGGATCTATATCCCCGACTAGTGTCCCAACAAGTATCCTGTGTTATAAAATAAGGTGATCCTAACCCCATAATTGTGGTAGCCTTCAGCTGTACATCTAGTATGAGGATCTTACCTCAATCAACCTATTTTCCATGAATATGTTAGATGTACCCTTACTACCCTATCGATCGGCTCCTTACTCGTATTAACTTTCCTTGTGTCTGTGTCAGTCGGCCCTCTCTTGCATGTAATACCCTGTGTTGGTCCCACCATAAGGTGTATCAATTCCTATGATAGCAACCCGACACAAATTCTAGATGCACAGTGTATACTACTTATGCCCAGTGCCTGCTTTATCCACTCCAGAGTACGTGCATGCCCATACTCCGCCGGAACCTACACTTCTGCACCCCTGCCGCTATTTTGATCGCTTATAATCAGCCCAGTAATTGTGCCCCACCCTGCCTAGTTTCAGGGTACCATAATACATCTATGTGGGTTACTACTGAAATGGGTCCCCGTTACTAGGGTTTCCTAAGGTCTGTTCGTATTCCCCCCAAATTGGCTAAGTGTTATCCATCCATTCAAGTTAACTTAACCCATCCACACGCCATGTCATGTTGGTTAAGTTTTTTGTATTAACTTAACCCTTCTCATTTATCATGTTGTAACTGGTTAAATGTTTTCTATTAACTTAACTCTGTTCATTCATCATATAATATTGGTTAAGTGTTTCCCCTTAGATTAACCCCATTCGTTCATCATGTTATATTGGTTAAGTGTTTCCCATTAACTTAACCCCACTCGTTGATTGGTAAAGTGTTGACTTAACCCTAGCACTTATCATGTTACATTGGTTAAGTGTCGCCCTCTTGTGTTACTAAACCCTACCACTTGTTATGTTACATTGGTTAAGTGTTTCCCTCTTGTGTTACTTAACCCTACCATTCTTAGCATGTTTGTTTATTAACATTAATTCATTTATTAATGCCTCAACCTCTCACATTAGAACTTTTGTTTGCGGTTGTTGGATGTGCCGGACGGTTCCGGGCAGGCTTCTTTCGCAAACTCATTCTAACCTCGGGTTTTGGGCTTAATGTGTTAACCTCTCACATTAGATCTATATTGTTGCGGTCGCTGGATGTGTCGGGCGCTTCTGGGCAGTCTTACATCGCAACTCAATCTAACCTTGGGTTAGGCACGTTCATCTTTAGCTAATTTACATTTTTATCATACATATCCAAGTCTAGATTTTATATGTTAATTATTCCAAATTCACAAACTAGTCATGTTCCAATTTCCAAAGTTATACCCAACAAATTCAATTACAAGTTACTACTCAAAATAGGTTACACCCAATCTTCCCAAATTTGCAATAATAGTCATGACCCAAAATCGCAATATACATTATGCTTGGCGTCCCAACCAATAGTTATGCCCAATCTAGATTTAATATTCCATTTTATAGTTTCCGCCCAATCTAGATTTAATATTCCAATTTACCCTAGGTTTGCAACAATAACAATTATGCCCCAAATCACAAGTTACAAATTATGTTCCACTATTACCAAATATATTATTACCCAATATCCCCGCATTCCAATTGCACGTATAATAAGATTTAGTCTAGATTATAGGTTAATCTAGATTCATAAAATAAAGGGGGAAGAAAGATGGAACATAAATGAGAGTAGGCATAAAAACAGGCATTATAATGATAGATCTGTCAAATATAACATTATGGATCTAAGAGGATTATATATCCATTAGAATTGAGGTATAACAAAGATAGATCTGAAATAAACTGATAGAAATAACCTCGTAGACATATAAATCAAATATGAATAACATCATGAACCTAAAAGGATTATATATCCAACGTTCAACAAAGATAGGCATGATTGAATCGATATAATAACTTCTTAGGCATGTAAAGTCATAGATTCAATAGAAGGATAGAGATAAATCTAAAAAGATTATCTTACAATCAGGCATATACTTCGATTCATTTTATTGCATGTTAAGATTATAATTAGGTATTCAGATCTAAAAATAATGTGGACTTACATTGCTAGGATTAGAAAAGATAATTGAATCGTTGTTGTTGCAGAAACTCTAGTTTGATGTTGATTGATCTTCAAAGTTGATTGTTGATGAAGAACTCCTAATATGATTTAGGTTTTAAAGCCGGCGGCAAAGAGAATTGAGAGTTCAGCAGCATAAATGCGTCATAAGGAATTGTTATGAATTAGGGTTTAGGATTAGAGATGTATATATAGAAGTATAGGATCAATTTGAGCCTTTAGATGAACTAGGAGATCATCAGAACCACATAGCTCGAAGACTGGCCATCCAACAAATCAGAAGAAGACACGTCATCACAGAACACTCCAAAATGCTGTGCTGGACTGCCCACTGTTTGGGCGCACTTGGGAGGTGCGCCAATGCAATATTGTACTGGCGTACTACACAAGTGCGCCAGTGTATTCTGGCCTGTTTCCAATTTTTCTGCCTAACTTCGTTCGTCCATATCTCCTTTATACGTATTCGTTTTATGCAAACTCGGACTTTATCTCAAGCAGAATTCCGAGACGAACACAATGGTGTAACCCGTTTCACCTAATTCTCCTTTTAAAGATTAATTATTTTTTTATTATCTCTTATGTCCTGCTTTAAAATTATGGGTGTTATAGGAAGTAAACAAGATCTAGTTAAAAAAAGTGCTTATTTTGTTAATAAATTAAATAGTAGTGTAAATTCCTTATATGTGGCGCAGACGAAGGGTTACAATCCTTCCAGCAGTGAACTAGAGTACCAATCATCTTTAAAAATCAAAAAAAGGAAAGATCTGTATCAGTTTCTACTCAAATTAGGTAGCAATCATTACAAAAGCAAGCTAAACAATTAGATTTATCACTTATCTTGCTAGAGTCATGGAGATAATTGTGGATAAAAGGAGACCGAGGATGCTCAGAGTCCAGAGAGACAAAGTGACAGCAGCGTCAGCTCAATAATTAATGGGAAGCTCAGATCTGAGAGCTCAACAATGATTAAAAGTGGAACTAGGGTTGGAGCCGACATAAGTAACCCTAGCTTCTCCAAAGGGACAAATAAGAGTGAAGATTTTATTGGGAAACTACTATGAAGCTTTGACAATGGAGCTGGATAAATCTCCATCTCGATCGCCATTTTTAGGAGAATGTTTTTTAGTACAGCTAATTGATTGTCGGCTAGGATTTCCTAGTGTTTTGATGTTAGCTAACGAGTATTGTTTTGTTTATACCCGAACATTTGTGGTTCTGGGCCTTGGGCCTTACTTTATTTTTACTTTTTCAAAAACAAAATAAAATTTCCATATCCCTTTCTGACAAAAATAAGTACCCACATGAGAATGAATAAAAATCTTGAAACACGAAAGCCCCATGGCACACAAAATCATTAATTCTACTTTAATGCAACATTACACTACCAAAATCAATGAGGACATAACTTGAAGCATCTTGCAATCTATTTTTGGCCTTCGGCTACAGGTCCAAACAATTCAATCATGGCGGGTGGAACAAAACACATTTTTCATGAGTTATCCAGCTATATTATTTGTTGGTGTAAAAAATGGACAATAACACCCAAGGTGTTTTTGCAACATTTCACAAGCAAGTAAGATCTAAAAATATGGAGCAACAAACATAAAAACCATGTAAAGATTAGGAGATTTAGGTGGTTCGGTCTAGAATTGGCCTACGTCCACTACGAAAAGAGTTCTCATTATCATCATTTGGTTTACAAGATACATTATCTTTGCTTTAACACTCATTTTCTCTCTTTTACAAGTATTTCTCTTTATTTCTTCTCTTTTTGCTTTTGATCCACTCAAATCCGTCAAAGAAATAGCCAGATCTCACTAAGTGTGATGGTTGTTGATGTAATTCTTCAACAATTAGACGCTTGGATGATTTTGAATGATTTCATAGAGGCTTAGATGTTGAAATCTAAGCTTGGAGAAGTTAATGGAGGTTGGACTGATTTGGAATGGTTTAGAAATGAGCCGGACATCACTTCGTGGAGAGAAAATTCGGTCACCTTCATGTGTGTGGAGATGAGGTATTTATAGGTAAAATTTAAGTGGAGTGGGAGAGCTGTAATTACATGTGTGCAGGCTATGGATCAGATGCCCGTTCCATCATATTTACGAGGTTGCCATTGAGCGAAATTTGCGCCCGATCCATCATAATTACAAGATTTCCACTGGGTTAAATTTGCGCTCGATCCATTGTAATAACAAGATTACTACTGGGTTAAATTTGCGCCCGATCCATCATAATTACAATACTGCCACTGCCTTTTATACAATGTATCTGATCCATACTTTATTAGGTGACCAACCCATTTATATATGACCGACCCATGTACGAATGATACCGATGTATCCAGTATTGATAATGCCGACCCATATTATTTACAACCTTGCCACCGCTTAGCATTTGTATCATATAATTGTGTTGACCAATATATACTGAACTGTTCCAAGCACGTGACTTATTTGTCCAATCCATGAATGCTGGCTATATGGTTTTACTAATGCAGCATAGCCGATCCATCTGAAAGAACTCCAGCTCGACCCATGGATATAATATATGTTGAACCATATATCTATGTTATCGCCATTAGCTCAATATTTCACCATGCAAGCTGATATGTTATGATAAGTATGCCCACGTGGCCTCTTTTGGTATCCCAAGTATATGAATTGCATGTAGGCCGTCGTGATATAGATGTATTACATCACGTACATATTGCATTACTTCACATAACTTTGCCATGTGGCAAGCGTAACTAAATATTGTCATATATTTTGCTGAAGCTGTCACATATTTGCTACTGCCTATTTAAACACGACCGATCCAAGTATTTACAGTATTGACAATGAATGAAAACTGTTGTGTTATTATGTCATTTGTGATCCAGGAGAATAACAAAACTGCCATATTTTGAGTTTAACGCATCCGCATGATAATTCCATTTTGTCTTCCTCACAAAATGAGGCCACGTGTAGGCTTTATGCAATTCTGTTGTTGTATTGAAGTCTCATGAAGCAAACCGATCCATGGATTAAGAATCATGTCGACCCACGTGGCACCAAAATGACTTATCCATTCTTGCTGAAAATGCCCGACCCATATTTCAAAGAAGTGCAATTATACGGAACGTTCCATGCTTACGCCACCACATCATCTCATTGTTATTATATGTTTGACCCATCAATGAAGAGAATGCCAGTCCACCAAAAAGCCATGATCCGTATTGTATGATCAACTATTTTCCCGATGTGCACGCATTGCTTAGTCAATGACAGTCCGATCCCAATCAATAGTAAAATACCTCGTGATCCATTAATTTTGTAAATATAAATGATCTACCACTAATGTGAGTGAGACACATGATTTTTTTTGAACCGCGTTTTATAACGGAGTTAACATTTGCCCCTTGAAATTTTTTTTTTGGTGGAAAATATAAATTTCGAAGTCGATGTCATAATTTGTGTTAGTCACATGTTGATAGACCATTTATGAATACTTTAGATTGATTGGAAACAGTTATTAATCCTTTTTTATTTTGGATTAGGAGATAAAGATTAATAGTGGACCGCATGCATTTCCTTCCTTACAGTGGTTCGGGTGAAAAAAAAAACGTTTTAGAGGATCGGGTACAACCCATTGAACAGTCTGGCCCAACTACTTTTTACTTCCATATACATTATCTTTAGAGCATTGTTATTGACACTCCAAATATTGTTAAGGGGAGGTCAAATTTTAAAACACTCCAATCATAAAAATAATGTTAAGTGGGGTCACGTACTTAATTTTTTACGTTCCCTTTTACCCTCATAATAACATCTGGTAATAACATCAGTTACCATCCCAAATTCAAATCAATTTCAAATGCAAAAAACCAAATTCCTAAATTATTTGAAAATAAAAAAACTGAATGTTTGAGGATAAATAATGGTATGAACAAAGAATGTAATACCATATTAAAAAAATAATTGTTTGATATATGTATATCGATTTCCTATCAATGATATTTTCTAATCTGATATGACGAATGAAATTATTAATAATTTGGCATAAAAATCTGATGCAGTTGACTAATATACCGTATAAATTTGTTTGATTAACAAATAAAAAGGAGATTATTGTAAAGAAGACTAATTTGGTAAAATAAATTTTATTTGTTAAGGGGGTGCTCTCTCTGTTGGTACTCCCCTTAACAATTTTTTTTAAAAAAAATTGACCTCCCCTTAACAATATTTGGAGTGTCAATAACAACCCCCTATCTTTACTGGAAAAAGTTCCCCATTGTTCCTTCATTGAATCACAAGGTCGGCTAATGGATGCCAGGGTTTCTGACAAGCGCTACAACTTCTGGTGGTGATTCAAAAGCAGCTCTTCACCATCCAGTTTCATTACTTCGCTCAGGTAGCAAGCGCAAGAATCGGGATCAAGCGCAAGAGATCATTGGCTTCTCAAACTAGATCTGTGCCTTGTCTCGCTCCTGGATTTGATCATCATCTTCGCCATTGTTAATCAAATCCTCGTCCACCATTTTTACTTTACCTCCTGCCTCGAGAAATATTTTAAGGGCATAAAAATGCTACTGAAGAAAATCCAGTTTGTCTTCGAATCCAATCTCGACCCCGATTTCGATGGATTCAACTCACTACGAGTCAAAAAGAGATAGTTCCTTTCCAAATTTGGTTAACTAAAGCATCATCAAACTCGCTCAACCACTCAACACTAAGATCCAAGCCCCTATCTACATTATAGGTGTCAATTCCCCTTTCAGGCCTTCATATTTGAGTAGCTTTTACAAAATTTAGGCTTTGCAGTCTTGAGACATGCTATATTGATTTTCGGTTGAAGCGAAATTTTCTGGATCAGTATTAGTGCCTTGGGTGTTTATGCTAATTTGAGGGCTTGTATCTGGGTTCAGGCTTGATTGAGTGGTAACTTGTACTCATATTTTGATTTTTGCCCCAATTGAACTTGGCCACTACTGGTATTGTTAAAGTGACTCCATTTTTGGTTAAGGGGGGGAGGGGGGCAATTTTCTTATTTTTGATCAATTGTTAAGGGAGAGACAAAATAAGTTAGCCTCCCCTTAACCATATAAGTAAAAATTCTAGCACTATCCATACTTATTAACACTTAAGCATAAGTCAGACTACACTTACATGAATTCAAACACCTAAGCATATGTCAGACCATTACTTATTAACACTGCTTAGTCTAATAAGATACATGAACAATTAATTATGCAAATTGCAAAATAAATTTAGAAACAATATACAGTGACTTTCTATAATTCAACTTAAAAGGAAAATAAAAAGAAATAGTAATCAAACGAAGATCCACCTCTTTCAGCTCCCCCTAATTCAAACAAAGTTCATATAATCTCAGTAATCCAGTTTAAATCTTGCATTTATCACTCATATATATATATATAAATATATATATATAAATATATATATATATATAACGATAATTACAGTTGCATGTGCCTTTTATTTGTTGATGATATAAATAGCGTAGATGATTCCAGGCAAGTATCCATAGAAAGTGAATATCAGACATTTCCAAAACTCAGCCTGGAACTATGAGAAGTAATTAACAAATTAAAATATAGTAAATCGCTGCATGTCTAATTAATTAAGGTTACGATGGGCAGTTTAGTCCATTCTTTTTTTGAAATAAAAAATCAAACCCTCCCTTAACAATTTTTTTTTAAGGTGGTGTCCCCTTAAAAATGTCCCCCCCCCAACCAAAAGTGGAGTCCCTTTAACAATCCCCGACCACTGCACTGTTTGAGATTTGTGTGATGTAACTTTGCTTAAATCGGTAACAACTAAGCTTTGAATATTTTGAATTGATCTGTTGCTGTAACAATTATGTTTACAAATTCAACTATTGATCTCGTATAAATTGTGTATTCGTCAGGACTCGGTTGTCTGTGTATATGTCGCGTTGTTTCAGGCTTTGATGTACTTGCAATCAAATGTTTAAGGCAATAGAATTTGTTTAAACAAATATGCTGAGACGAACTCGACAGTTTTGACGTAGATGTATGGAAACTTGATTATTATTTTACAATTTCCATACTGTTACATCTTTAACAACTCGTGTTTTTGATGATTCTAGGCTCTCGCAATTCACACTCCAAATTTGCATGCTTTGATATTGAATCCATTGTATATTGAGAAGCTCAATATTGTTTAATGCCAGATTTTGCTGAATTGTGTGAACACCTTTGGATATATTTTTACGATGTTTCCCAATTTTGATGCTGATTTCACATGACATTCGCTGTGTACTTCAACAAATTATTGACTAAATTTTCTGTTCACCATTTGCTAATCATGACCTTGTTGATTTTGAGCTTCCAAAGTGGGAGGTTGAGTGTCACATTTGTATTAAATCATTCTTTGGAACGTCTGCAACTTAATGTTATTGTAAGAAATTTCTACGCTGATAGACACTTCAATTTTGGACTTCAGATTTGTTGTTTGTTGAGGTTGCGCTAGTATGTGAACACTTCAATTTTGGTCAAGGCTCTGATATGAGAACAACTTGTTGTATATAACGGTGTTATATACACAATTATATGATTTTTGTTTGATGATAACAACCAAATATATATTCTTTTAAATGTGTTTGTAATCATACTGTTTCATATATACATCATAGACAGGAATATAATATTTATATTTAAACAGAATACTATTGTACATGAATTTAAATATTCAATGAGTATTTTGTTTAAATATAATATTTTTTTTAAGTATTTAAAACAGTACAAATTTACAACTCCACTATTTATACAACACAGTTTAATTCATTAAAATACATTTCGTTTCACATTCAAATTCATACAAAGCTTCTCAATACCGACACTTGATTTTACAATCACTCACTCAATTTGCATTTCAATGTATAGACACTTTAATTGACACTGACACACTGACTCATCACTATCTTCAATCTTCTGTCTTCTGACTTCACAGCCTTCAGTCAGTCCAGTCTTTATACCTGTCATATACAGAAACACACTGGAACAGAAATAATTTTCAAAATACTTGTGAATATAATTTTTATTTTTAAAATTTTCTTTTCCTCAAATTTCTGGTGTGTTTCTCATCATTTTTCATGACATGATCTGATTCATCTGTGTCTAGTCAGTTTGTATATGTATAACACAGGGACAGGAAATCTTGTCTGATGGCTGCATATACACATGTGTATAGATATACACGTGTGCACTGTCTCGCCAATCAGCGCTCAACTAAGGAGTAGCGACGTGGACTGTCTCGACTCAATGCACACGTGAAAACAACTCAATGAAAAGTCAACAACAAGTACACAGTGTCGAGCACAAACCAAACAACAAAATCAACACAGTGATGAAACTTAGGAGAAGTGCTTGTGTATAGCATGGTAGTGAAGCACTGCAAGTATAAGGAGCTAGCATGGTATATGTTCAGTGTACATTGACAAAGGGGAGTAGTATGAGTAGTGTACAAGGCAAGTTTACTTGCAAGCTCAAATGTACAGTATACATACACATGTATACACGAGTGAAACAACAAAGATGCCAAACAGCAACAGGGTACACAAGCATAAGTGAGCAAGACAAATGGTTCTTGCAAACTATCAAAGTAAATGATACACAAACGCCACACAAGTGCATGGACGTACGAACATCAATACATGGATGACTCAGCATGAAAATTGCAATGTAAATGACCATACATGGACTTTGCTGTACACAACAAGCATGGACATTGATATACAATGCAACTACACAGTTGTGCAGCAATATAAGTCGAGCAAGGCCAAGGCAACTCAATTTAGATACAACACAAATGCAAGGAGGAAAATTACATGTAGCATTTCAGGGACAAGAATGATCAAGGTCATGTTGTAAACAAACAAGGGACAAGTTTTAGTCAAAGGCAACATGCTAGTAAAGCTAGCATCTCATGTGTCGAGCCTTGCAAACTTGATGTCAAACATGTATTCAAGTGTACAAATAGTAAATAAGTTAATGCAGCAGCCATGAAGAAATTTAGCAAGCTGCAGAATTTAATGTTCATATCAGCATGTTCATTCATTTACAAGATCAATTTTCTTTTCCAGTTTATAGTGCAGAAGCACATATATGATCAGAGAATATGGTGTGACATAGGTCGAGCAAAAATGAACATTGTGGACATGGGAGTATGAAACAACAAGTATAATATACATGAGTATAGCAATTGGCAATGCATAGACAAATGTTCAGCAAAAGGGGAAGTTTCAAAATTCATTTATGGAAATAACACAAAGAATTCATTTCCATAATTCAAGGCTGTGTTATGCAAATTTCAGATTTCAGAAAACTTTTTTGGCAAAGAGCATAAAAGGAAATGGATAATGCATATGTGGAATTTCGAATACATTTCAAAGCATGAGACATCAGTGCATTGAAGAAATACTCGACAAGGAAAGTTTTTTTTGGTGAACAATAGTATAGTCATGGCACCAAATTAGGAATGATTTAATTCAGAAATTACTCAACCATGTTATGGCAACAAATCAGATAATGGACTCAAGAACTTTTTATGTTTTTCCAGAATTGATCAAAGCCGAAGATTTAATTTTGAAAAGGGGAAAATCTGTTTTTAAAAGGCCACGCAAAACTCAAATTAAATTAAGGCAATCAAGTTTTCTTAGCAAGGTAATTCTTTCAGATTTCAATCAGGGGAAACAAAAATGGAAATACACGCAAGCCATTTCAAAGCTGATTTGATCAATTCAAAAGAGGAAACCATTCAAACCAGACCAAGTCATTTTCTATGAAATTAGAGAGTTAAAGGATTTAATTATCCTATTTAACACCACACCATCACATGCTTGTAAGGCATCAAAACCAAGCATAACAATTTCAAGCAGAAAATCAAGATAAAAAATTACTCACACAGTTTAGATTGAGCAAGTGAGAGAAAGTCAAAATCGAAGCATTAGAAATCGATAAGAATTCGAGCATCAGAAGTTTCATCCAGAATTGAGGAAGCATCGAGATTTGACTTGGGGAAAATTCAGGAAACCCTAGAAAGTTTTTCCCAAAGCATCGCCATTTTTTTTACAAAGCAAAGTGGTCGGAGCAATGAACCAAGGGCAAAAACAACTTGGCCGGTCTTAATAGTTAAAGGAGTGTTTTATTTCTTTTGTTAAACTCTAGGGTTATTATTTTATCTATTGTGTTGTTTTAAATTCTGTTGTAATTTTTAGTTTGTTCTGAAAATCATCCAAACAGTTTTTCTGGAGGCTGTAAAATTCTAGAGGATTCAGTTAGGGGTTAACTGATAGTTTACTAGTGTCTGTAAAACTAGGGGATAATCTAGTCTAGTAGATATAGACCAGTCTAGGGTTTTGAGCATAGGATCAGAATAGGAGCGAGGGGTTTGCGAGTGTACATGGTCTTGTATGCGGGATCTGTTCTTTTACCTAGTAGAAACCTGAGGAATGCAGTAGTAGGCAGAGTTTTTGCCGAAGCTGGGTATATCTGTGTGTGATTTATTTTTTGCACTTTTATTTCTGCTGCATTCTGTGATCTATTTATTATTTTAATATCCTGTAAGTTTTGAACTCAGCGATAAATTGTATAAACCCTATTCACCCCCCTCTGGGGTTAATCTAGATCCAACAAGTGGTATCAGAGCAGGTATTTTGTTAACTCTAGTGTAATGGTGATCCCTAGTTATTAGTCCATAGAGAGTCAGTCCAGTCACATACCAAATATTTTTGATGGTACAGATTTTTTGAATTGGAAATCAGAATTGAAATCATATCTGAAATCTGTTAAATATTGGGATGTTGTTGATAATGGAAGTGATATATTAGATAGGAATATTGATGCTCGTGCTATGCATATTCTCTATTCTCATCTTAGTTATAATCAACTTGATTTTATCTCCCATTGTTTGATTGCGCAGGAAATTTGGAAAACTCTCAATATAAAGTATGGACAAATTGACAATAGCTTCCCAAAACACCTGAATGTCAACTCAGATTCAGATTTATGCTAAACAGGTCTTACAGATGATAATTCAAATGGATCAGCTGATGGAGACTCAACAGATAATGAAATAGAAAATTTCTCCTATGAAGATCTGGTTTGTTTTTGTGTTGATCTAACCAAATCTGTTGATAAACTCCAATCTAAAAATAAATCTCTGAAATCTAGGAATTCTGAGTTGATCAGCAAAATTGATGATTTGGAAACACAACTTGAACAATTTAAAAATTCTTCAAATTTAGATTGCAAAAATTGTTTGAAATTGAAAACCAATCTTGTTCATCTCCATAAAAATATTCAAAGGTTTGAAAAGGAAATTTTGATCTTAAAAGAAAACAAGATTGAGTTATCAAGTTTGAATAATTTTTTGCAAGAGGAATTTGAAATTTTTAGGACGGATATATATTCCAAATTTGAAATTGCTGAAAAGGAGAATTTGTTGAAATCTGATCTGATTTTGAAAGAACTAGAAAAGAAGATTGAAAAATCCAAGAAATTTGAGTCTGAAAAACAAAAACATTTTGAATTTGAAATTTCTGAGTCCCAAACCAAAATTAAATTGCTTAATGATGAAAATTTGGTTTTAAAATCTGGTTTCGAAAGATGTAAGATCACTAAAAATCGTTGTTTAGATTTAATGAAAGAAAACGATGATCTTAAATTTGAAATTCAACAACTTCAAACAATTTTGCGTAAATTTTCTGATGGAGAAAAATCTTTGAATATGTTGTTAAAAAGCCAAATTTCTGTTGGAAATAAACGTAGACTTGGTTTTGGGAAAAACAATGTTTTTGAAAAATGAAATTCTAATGATTTTAAAAATTCTTCAAACTACTTTGAAAAGAATCGATTTGAAAATTTGAATTCTGATAATTTCAAAGGATTTTTAAATCATAAACGAGATGTGAACTTGTTTTATAATAAACCATTTAAACATTTTTGGATCCCAAAAGGAAGTAAAATGAATTCAGTTAAATTCAAATATATCTGGGTCCCTAAAAGCACGGAGATAGATTCGAATTGTTTGTTATATAAACAGGTTTGGGTACCTAAAGTCATGAACACATTTCAAAGTGGTTTTACAAATTTTGTTAGACCACTCGATCCTCTAAACTGTTAAGTACCAGTGGAGGCCAAGGAACTGCTGTGCAAAAAGAAATGTGAAATCAAGCTGGTTTATACTTCTGTATCATTCACATTTCCTCCAGCCAGGATTGGTTGAGTTAGAGATTCTGATTTACATTGGATTCTGGTATGATCTCTAAACTCACATTTGTAAATATTCTCTGCTTTTATTTTTCTTTGTTTATTTCTCCTTCTATCTCTTTTGTTTATTTTTCTTTGTTTTTTGTTTGATTTTTCACAGACATATCTTTGTAGCTTCTTGGGCTTCCTTAACTTCCAATTGCATAATTTATATTTTCTGGAAATTCGCTTTACTTGAATAAAACTCTTGAATTTAATCATTTCCAGATCTTGAATTTAATGTTGTAAAATCTGCAATTGTTTTGAAGTTTATTTTCTGTTTTCTAAATTCATAATAGTGTTGATGTATTCTTGTCATATCCTGAACACTGTTGATTTGAATTCAAAATTTTTGAAGATCTGAATATCTATTGAAATTTCACACACCTCTGCTGTTTTGAGTTTCCTCTAATCCATTTTAGAAAAGCTTGAAATATTATACTAATTACTACACTCTGTTATTTATCAGTTGTGATAATTTCATTATTTTTCAAATTGGCTTGGATATTTTGAATTGTATTGAATTAGTGATACATCTTGAATTTCACCTTTATTCATGATTATTATGGTTGAAATTTGTTTGTTTGAAATTATCTGAAATTCTTGATATTTTGAATATCATACACCTCTAAAATTTGAAATTATCAATCTTGTGTGAGTGATTCATTATGTATCTAAACTTGACGTTGATTCAAGTGATTTCAACTAAATAATTTTTTTTGGTTCATGAATATCTCTCCAGTTTGATGTAAATGATTTAAAATTACTCTTGTGCTTGTCAATTTTTTTTGAAAATCCGGTTTTAAATTTCTCTGTTATTTTATGGTTATTTGATTTAAATATTTGTTTGTTTAAAATCATTTGAAATTATTGATTTACTGAATCACACACATATCTCGAATCAAAAATTTATAATCTGGTGTGATTGATTCATTAAGTTCTAATAATCTCATGTTCCTTCAAATGATTTAAAATAAACAATATTTTTAAATCTGGGATCACGAATAGTCTTTTGTGACCACTTGAAACCTTTGTGAAATATCTTCTGACAAGTCTGATTCATAGCCGTTTTTTGGTGCTGCTCTGATATTGTTTTTCCAAATTTTCTGATAACTGCTTACTTTTGATGAAAAACTGTTTGCTACTCTGATTACTGTCCTGATATGGTTGAATTATCAACATTGTCTGCTTGGGCTTTGTGAATAACTTTCTGTTTCTCCATGATATCCTAATTTGTTTCTAGTGTCATTTTTAAAATCCTGATGAATAGAGACATCAAGTGGTATCAGTTTAGAAGTGCTGAATATTTTTTGTGTATATTTTTTTTAATCCCTCTTGTCTTGTATTGATCCTTCAAATCCCTCCTGTAATTGATTTTCAATTTTAAAATTATACATTGATTATTCATTCAGAAAATGAAATCAATATCTAGATTAAACTGTATTTATAATTCATCAAAATTATTTCTAGATTTTGAAATTGTGTTGAATTGTGACTGCAATATATTTCACAACAAGAGGAGATTTTATTTATATTTTTCATGATGGTTGAATATTTATTATAATGTCTTAGAACGGGCAATTATTTCACGACCATCTTCATTATCTATCGTCATTCTACCATCCAACATGTTTTTTATATTAATGTGGAGAGTTTAATATTTTTTAAAAGTCATCTTGAATAAACAGTGAAAATATTTGTGATGGAATTGTGGTTACATTATTTTTCAGAATTAGTGGTAATTGAAATTTTTTCAATGATCTCGGTACAGTTGATCATATTTCATAATATGATTAATTTAGAAATTTATTTTCACAAACCATTTCTGTACCTATCACATTTCTATCATCCATATTGGTTTTATATACTGTGGAGTTTTTCATTTTGAAACTAAAAATAATAAAAATATAATATTCATAAGTGTGTCTCTAACTTCATTTAAAAATCCAAGCTCAGGTCATGCATGGTTATGAGACAACTTATTATTTAAGCTGCGATTGACCACATTTAAAAATCCAAGCTCTGGTTATGCGTGGCCAGTGTGCTGTCAAATAAAAAATAAAAGAAAAGGAAATAATGTGCTATAAATTGAAATTAATTTGAAATTCTCCTTTATGCATAAAAACCACCCATCAATCCATATTCTAACTTGTGAAATGTGTTAATATTTTATGAAATATTATGAATTGTGGATTGATAGCTATTGACATTTGAGATTATATGATTTATCACTTAAATCGAATTTATAATTATGGTCTAAATCCATAACTGTTTTTTGTGCTTCATTTTTATAAAAATTCTTTGGAAAATAATTGAAATTCATTTTTTATAACTCTCTCCATTTATATAAATTTCATCGTAAATCCGTCATTCTCTACAACGTGAAATATGCCACTAGTTCTTAGAATATTATGATTTTTGTTTAACTGATTGAGATTTATGATGACCGTTCTTCCTCTTAAGCTGAAATTATATTTTTAGTCATTTTTCATCTATATTTGAATGTCTGTATCCTTTTGATGATAACAAAAGAGGGAGAATGGATTGAGATTTTGATTTATGATTGAATATTTTATAAATATTTTTTTACTTTTGAAAATTCATTATTACTCATTTCACTCATGCACCGTTATAGGGGGAGTTTTCTGTTGTAGGGGGAGCATTCAAATAGGGGGAGTTCTGTTCTTCACTGGCAAACAAATTTATTGTAATCAAAATCTTAATATTTATTTGTCATCATCAAAAGGGGGGAGATTGCTGTATATAACGGTGTTGTATACACAATTTTATGATTTTTGTTTGATGATAACAACCAAATATATATTCTTTTAAATGTGTTTGTAATCATACCGTTTCATATATACATCACATACAGGAATATAATATTTATATTTAAACAGAATACTATTGTACATGAATTTAAATATTCAAAGAGTACTTTATTTAAATATAATATTTTATTTCAATATTTAAACATTATAGATTCACAACTCCACTATTTGTACAACACAGTGTAATTCATTGAAATACATTTCATTTCACATTCAAATTCATACAAAGCTCCTCACTACCAACACTTGATTTTACAATCACTCACTCAATTTACATTTCAATGTATAGACACTTTAATTGACACTAACACACTGACTCACCACTATCTTCAATCTTCTGTCTTCTGAATTCACAGCCTTTAGTCAGTCCAGTCTTCATACTTGTCATATACAGAAACACACACAGTATATGGAACAGAAATAATTTTCAAAATACATGTGAATATAATTTTTATTTCTAAAATTTTATTTGTCTCAGATTTCTGGTGTGTTTCTCATCATTTTTCATGACTTTATCTGATTCATCTGTGTCTAGTCACTTTGTATATGTATAGCACAAGGACAGGAAATCTTGTCTGATGGCTGCATATACACACGTGTATATATATACACGTGTGCACTGCCTCGCCAATCAGCGCGCAACTGAGGAGTAGCCATGTGGACCATCTCGACTCAGTGCACGTGTGAAAACAACTCAATGAAAAGAGAACAACAAGTACACAATGTTGAGCACAAACCAAACAACAAAATCAACACAGTAATGAAACTTAGGAGAAGTGCTTTTGCATAGCATGGTGGTGAAGCACAACAAGTATAAGGAGCTAGCATGGTATATGTTCAGTGTACATTGGAAAAGTGGAGTAGTATGAGTAGTGTACAAGGCAAGTCTACTTGCAAGCTCAAATGTACAATATACATACACATGTATACATGAGTGAAACAGCAAAGATGCCAAACAACAACATAATACACAAGCATAAATGAGCAAGACAAATGGTTAATGCAAATTATCAAAGTGAATGATGCACAAATGCCACATAAGTGCATGGACATATGAGTAGCAATACATGGATGAGTTAGCATGAAAATTGCAATGTAAATGACCACACATGGACTTTGGTGTACACAACAAGCATGGACATTGATATACAATGCAGCTACACAGTTATGCAGCAATATAAGTCGAGCAAGGCCAAGGCAACTCAATTTAGACACAGCACAAATGCAAGGAGGAAAATTACATGCAGCATTTCAGGGACAAGAATGATCAAGGTCAGGTTGTAAACACACAAGGGACAAGTTTTAGTCAAAGGCAACTTGCAAGTAAGGCTAGCATCTCATGTGTCGAGCCTTGCAAACTTGATGTCAAACATTTATTCAAGTGTACAAATAGCAAACAAGTTAATGCAACAGCCATAAAGAAATTTAGCAAGCAGCATAATTTAATGTTCATATCAGCATGTTCATTCATTTGCAAGATCAACTTTCTTTTCCAGTTCATAGTGCACAAGCACATATATGATCAGAGAATATGGTGTGACATAAGTCAAGCAAAAGTGAACATTGTGGACATGGCAGTATGAAGCAGCAAGTATAATATACATGAGTATAGCAATTGGCAATGCATGGACAAATAATAAGCAAAAGGGGAAGTTTTAAAATTCATTTCTAAAAATAACACAAAGAATTCATTTCCATAATTCGAGGCTGTGTTATGCAAATTTCAAATTTCAGAAAACATTTTTGGCAAAGAGCATAAAAGGAAATGGATAATGCATACGTGGAATTTCGAATACAATTCAAAGCATGAGACATCAGTGCATTGAAGAAATACTCGGCAAGGAATGTTTTTTTTGTGAACAATAGTATAGTCATGGCACCAAATCAGGAATGATTTAATTCAGAAATTACTCAACCATGTTATGGCAACAAATCAAAGAATGGACTCAAGAACTTTTTATGTTTTTCCAGAATTGATCAAAGACGAAGATTTAATTCCAAATAGGGGAAAATCTGTTTTTAAAAGGCCACGCAAAACTCAAATTCAATTAAGGAAATCAAGTTTTCTTAGCAAGGTAATTCTTTCAGATTTCAATCAGGGGAAACAAAAATGAAAATACACGCAAGCCATTTCAAAGCCGATTTGATCAATTCAAAAGAGGAAACCATTCAAACAAGACCAAGTCATTTTCTATGAGATCAGAGAGTTAAAGGATTTAATTATCCTATTTAACACCACACCATCACTGCTAGCAAGGCATCGAAACCAAGCATAACAATTTCAAGCAGAAAATGAAGATAAAAAATTACTCGCATAGTTTCGATCGAGCAAGTGAGAGCAAGTCAAAATCGAAGCAATTGAAATCGACAAGAATTCGAGCATTAGAAGTTTCATCTAGAATTGAGGAAGCGTCGTGATTCGACTTGGGGAAAATTCAGGAAACCCTAGAAAGTTTTTCCCAGAGCACCTCCATTTTTTATACAAAGCAAAGTGATCAGAGCAATGAACCAAGGGCGAAACCAACTTGGCCAGTCTTAAGAGTTAAAGGGGTGTTTTATTTATTTTGTTAACCTCTAGGGTTATTATTTTATCTATTGTGTTGTTTTAAATTCTGTTGTAATTTTTAGTTTGTTCTGAAAATCGTCCAAACAGTTTTTCTAGAGTCTGTAAATTCTAGAGGATTTAGTTATGGGTTAACTGACAGTTTACTAGTGTTTGTAAAACTAAGGGAAAATCTGGTCTAGTGGATATTGACCAGTCTAGGGTTTTGAGCGTAGGATCAGAATAGGAGCGAGGGGTTCGCGAGTGTACATGGTCTTGTATGCGGAATCTGTTTTTTTACCTAGTAGAAACCTTAGGAATGCAGCAATAGGCAGAGTTTTTGCCGAAGCTGGGCATATCTATGTGTGATTCATTTTCTGCACTTTTATTTCTGTTGCAATCTGTGATCCGTATATTATTTTAATATCCTGTAAGTTTTGAACTCAGCGATAAATTGTATAAACCTTATTCATCCCCCTCCCGGGTTAATCTAGATCCAACACAACTGAGATATGGGATGGATCGGTCGTGGCCGATCCATGGTGGATCGGTCGTGCTCGATCCTGAGTGGGTCAGTCATGCCTTATCCATGGTAGATCGGTTTTGCCCGATCCGTAGTAGATCAGTCATGCCCTATCCACGGTGGATCGTCTATTTTGAAGATTTGTTCATCCATTGAGAAATTTTTTAAAGCAGTACACACTTTCTAAAGCGAATAACAATCAACTTGAACTCATAGCTGATAAGTCATACATACCTTTTAATCGCTATATCCTGTTTTGTAACAACAAACCAGTGCGTGTTTTTGGGTGAATATTTTGCCATCAACTGCCCACATCTGTAACAGATTGGCTAATCATTAAAAAATTAATTATAGTAAATCTCTTGTTCTGAATTGAATGAAGTATTTGTATAGGGACGTTTTGTTTGCCTTTTTATAACTTGTCAAAATTTGCCTGCATAAACACAACACTCTAATTGGAATTCGCAATGACGCTTGATATCAACTAATCGACGCACGTCGATTGTGGATTTCATGTTTCAATTTTTAATGACTTATACAATCCTCACACAACAATTCATATTTTATGAAACACATACCTACATGTTGTTGTTTTTTAGCAGTGTTTCATATCGTGGATCATCCCGGGCTGTATAAAACTTTAAATCTCAACTTCACAAAGGCTTGCCCCGATGCATGACTATTGCTTAATCTTCTTTTTATAACTCATGTTGATACCGGTGATGGATATTTAGCTTCAATTCCTTGGGAAGTGTTATTCTTTTTTGGATTCGAATTATGCCATATTTGCACAGTCGCCTTTTAAGCATTGCATCTCTTCCAGTTTGCACCGAAATATCATCGGGTCCTTTGAATTAATTAAAATTAGATCTTCGCAGACAAGAGATCTTTTGCGTTGAGAGATTCTTGTTGGATTTCCCAAGATTGATCTTCATCGGTGCAATGAGTTTTATCGACATATCGAGCATATCAATTTTGTTGAATTTTTCAAACGTCCCAACTTTGGAAGGCGAGGTCATTTTTTACTGCACTATAGCTTGCTTATTTCTAATTGTGGCTTCTTTGTCGAGTGCTAGTTAGTTTTTAGCTTATTGTGATGTCATGATGGACCCGTGGTATGTTTTCCAAGTATTTTCCAAATCTTTGTGGTTGTGTTGCCTCCATACCACAGGCCGTCACGAGCTGCAAAAGCTAGATGTGATCAGACTGCCAAGTTTCCTTAATTGTAGTCGACATGCTAGAAGCTTCAACTTTGTTAGAAAGAGCTATGCGAAGCCTTTAAGTTCGTCAATACAATAGGAATCCTGACTTTATTAACTGTTTTTGTGCTTCTGCTTTGGAATTTTTTTATATATTTGTGCCTCCACTCTGGGAGGTCTTTGTTTTAGTGCTCCCGCTCCAGGAGATCTTTGAATTTAGTGCCCCCACTCAGGGAGGTCTTTATATTTCGTGCCCCCACTTGGGGAGGACTTATATTTTGCACCTGTTATCCACTAAAATTCATACGTATACTGTTGGATCTAATTCAAAGTTAGAATAGATGGATCAGGCAGTACACTCAATGTATATGGGTCGGTCAACCTCAGTGTGCATGGATCAGTCATGTTGTAAACGATGGATTGGTCTGCGTACATTTTGTGCATTAGCTTTAACATTTGGGTCGACATCAACTAGGCCGGTCGGCATAAAGGCATGATGGGTCGGTCGGTCTCCTCCAATATGGGTCGGTCCTAAACTAAATGTGGATGGGTCGGTGAATGTTTATCCATGCAAGTAACAGTGACATGTCAACATTTCTGGCAGCATGCTTAACAATACAATTTATAATGAAACATGGATTGGCTTTAGCAAAGTATTTACATGCACATGGAGCTAATGTGATAATGTACAAATGGCAGGAGCATGGTATTGGAAAAGAATGCACACGTGGCCAACTCTTGAAGGTTCCCAAAATTTGGTTACAAGTCTGCATGAAAATACACAGCACGTGATAAACCAATATATTGGATCGGTTTCAACTTGCCACGTAGGTCTGTATCAAAATATAGAAGGGTCGTTCTGTAAACAATGAATGAAGGATTGGTTTCATACTAGCCAATGTGTAAATTTCCATGGATCAGCATATACACGATGGAATCCTTCAACAACATATATATGGAACGGTCACTGAATAGAGAACTTATTAAAGTACATGCATATTATAATAAAAGTTGTAATACGTGTGATGTTGTGATACATGGAACGCATAAGGGGGGGTTTCCACGTGGGCCAGCATCTCTGAAACAAAAGTGGACCGTCACTTTAAATTCAATATGGTTGGTCACAACAACAACTAATTATTGGATCAGATACCTGGTGGCATATTATTAGATCGACCATAAAACAAATGGTGGCATCTTTGTAAAAATAGAAAAGTGGATCGATCCTGGCGTTTATATTTGGATCGGTCCTGATGCAAACAAAAAGGGCGGCGACTTCAAACTTTTGAATGGGTCGATACCCAAAAAACTAGTCAGTTAGTAGAAATAGTAACAGCTGTGTACGGCTGGCTCCAACTTCCAGTGGCATTTTCGTAAATAAGTTTGAGGCCGACCCTAACTCTGGACACCGTAATTACAAATCTGCCACTATGCCCAAACTACACCTACAAATAGCCTACTTCTCCACCATTCAAGGCATCAATTTTTCTACCCCTAAGGGCTGCCCAAATCATTTCTCTACCACTTTCAAACACTCCAAGCTCCATTAATGACTTCTCAAGCTCACTCAATCTTCCTTCAACAACAAATGGATCAAATCTTCTCCAAACTCCATTTGAAATCTCTCAAATTCAATCTAAGTGATCTCCAACTACCATTGACTCTCTCTAAAGCTTAGATCCAACTCAAAATCATCATGGATCCGGTGAAGATCATCTAAGTGTCTAAGTAGTTGAATATCTACACAGCTACCATCACAAATCAAAATATCTCACTGATTCCTTCACAGATCGAAGAGAAATCTAGAGTGAAAAGAGAGAAAATAGTAGAAGATCATTGTTAAAGATAGAAAATGAATGCAATGAGAGAAAATCCATGCTTTGTACATTCAAGTATGATCATGAGAAGCGACTCTATAGTGGATGTAGGCTACTTTTAAAGCCGAACCACTCTAAAACTTTGCATTCTCTACTTTTTACCGTTTATTTTGTGATTGTGGCTCTGTTTTCTCATTTCTAACCTTTTAGTAAAGTGCTTTAAGTGGACCTTTGGTGTCATTGCCATTTTTTGGTTACAACATTTGGTGCCCCTATGGGGCCACATTCACACTTCTCTCAAATTCAAGAGCTTTGCATTGAAGTTCCAAGCCTACTCCGACTATAGATTCTCTAAATCTAAGATCCAGGCCAATCTACGAACTCTCTTCTAAGTTCAAATCCTTGTCCGAGATAATGGCTAAGTCAAAGAAGACTGCAATTCCGAGATAATGGCTAGATCAAAGAAGACTGCAAGTAAAACCGTTGGAGCACCCAACGATGTAGCTAATGAAGCTAGGCCACTAACTAACCGTTTCGAAGATGGCGAAAGCTCGGTTAGTGGAGTCGGAGTAACTAGAGCTGAACTAGATGTCGTTGTAGCCAATCTAAACCAACGAATATAGACTTCAAATAAAGCTTTGTTGGATGCAAATAATGCTTCGATGGAAAAAATGAAAGCTCTTCTAAACGCTTAGGCAAATACCGCTCCTCCTCAAAAGCTTCTTGTCAACTAGAAGAGAACACGAATTCGGTAGCCACTGATCATAATCCTAATGATAATATGAAAGGCCTCGATGGATGTGAAAGCGATAGGAATGATGCTGAAGTTCAGGATTCAAAACCGAAAGCTAAAAGCCATTCCGATCGAAATACCTGACGAATTGCAAGTCTGTCTAAGGAGGCACCACCCCACGGTGGAGGTAAAAGGCCCAGATCCTCTAATCGTGATCGCTCGCCAAGGCGAGCTTCTGGTAAAGAGATCGAAGTCTGCCCTACGGAATGCCACAACTCGAAGGAATAAATCGCGGATATGCTAAAGAAAATCATGAAAGATAGCATGCCTCGCAATGACAGTGAAAGAGAACGGGACTTCTCCCCTAGAAAAAATCCATTCACGAAGAGGATCCGCAAAGCTGAATTTCCTAAAAAGTTCTCTCATCCTGCCCTGCCTCCATATAATGGGACTTCTAATCCGAATCACTTCTTGTATGAATATGAATGACACATTAATGCAGCCAAAGCTACAGATGAAATTAAATGCTTGTGCTTCCCTCCCTATCTAGAAGGCATCACATCATCATGGGTCGCCCAAATCCGTTGACCGATTTGATGATTTGACTATGAAATTCAAGGAACAATTCAGGCTATTAGCTACTAAGGATAATAACTTTATCTCCCAGACATCAATGAAACAGAATCCAGGAGAGTCCGTTAAAGCTTTCCTCAAAAGGATTAACATTGCTTTGTCAGAGGTGGGGAATCCAGAACCCCGCATGATCTCAATGTCTCTAATCGGCGCCATTGATGAGAAAAGCGAATTTGGTAGATGGATTAAAATGAATGAACCAAACACGCTTGAGATATTATATTAAAAATAAAAGGAGTACATGAGGGTAGACAATTATCCTGTGCCTCTTCAGATTATCGATGCTAACCAACTTCTTGATGCTCCCAAAAACACTATTACTCAATGCAATCAGAAGAATCCTAGAGGTCAAAGGAGAGGAAAAATGGGAAAGATAATTAAGACGGAAAGAACACTTGCTTCTTTGCACCCGCTAAATTCACCCCTCTGAATAATACTCCGGAGAACATCTACCTTGCCACAAAGATGAAGAACATTGTAAGGATTTTAAGATCAAATCAATAACCCTAATTGGTATAGTTTAACAACTTTAAACTAATGATCTATTGCAAAATAGTAATTCGAAATAAATTTAAGTAAGGATTTTATAACTGGCTTGTCGATTTCACAGATTTCAAGTTATTCTACAAATCAAAAGGGAACGAGGCTGGATCGTCGAATCGAGAGCATGTCAATTGCCACGCCTCCATAAGTATCCACACGAACGCGTTGCTCTTGGATCAAATCAAAGAGAGGAAGGGATCTGGTGCTAGCCGCTATTGATCGGATTTTTATTGAAAAAGAAATCGATAGGGTTTCCGTTTGTTTTATCTGATTGGTCCATCAAATAAAAAATGGTTCACGTGTCCTTTTATAAAAGAAAACGATTTTTCTTTATAAAATTGAATATGTACCATAAAATAAGGAACCCCGATATACTGTTTCAATATCAAAATAAATATCAACAGATTTGATAATTTTTTTTATCCAATTAAATGTTTTTCCCTTCATAACATTCCAAGTGTGTGACCCTATAGGTTATTATAACGTTGACAATGATTTTAAATTGCATTTAAAATCATAAACAGTGATTGGCATCTAGCAATACGTCGCTGCTACCCAAGTTATAATAAGTTCAACGATTTGATACAACCTTTCTATGACCAGTGTATCAATGTAATACAATCCTTTTAACCAATATATCCAGGATTAAACTAGAGGCGTGGATCGTATCATCCTCTTTGTGATTTAATCCGTTTATCTTGATCGATGAGTAGACTGTTTTAAAACAAATCAATATTTGAGCACGGCCATGCATTTCACAGTCTCACTCAATCAAGAGGCCCATGGATATCACTACGAATATATCGTAGGGTTAAATTCCATATAGATCATTCATAATTTTCATTTGACTCGAGATGTATCCAATAATCACCGTTATCGTTACTCTGTTACGAGTAACTTTAGATGATATCAAAACACAAATATCCTCGAATAAAATTATAATGATTTCAGGTCTGAGGACAATTACATCACTATGAGAATAACTTATGATATTGTTAATTATCTTCCATGTAGTTATCTCACAATGGGTCAGCCCAATACGCTATTCTCCGATAGGTATTTATATCTTGACTTTAATATCACGTATATTAATGATCAATGAGGTGTGATCATTAGTCAATCAATATACTAGTCTCAACGCTTTATTGTTGTCCTATATAAATAATAAAACTCGACTCGGGACATTTAAGAATTATAATACTTTTCATATTATATAATCTCAAATTCAAGTCTTACTTGAATTATATAATTCCGTATTATAGTTCTAAGGACTTTTATTATATTAATATTTATACTACGCAGTAAATATAATAGAATATTATTTTATTCCAAATAAAATAATAACAACAACATTGTTATCAATCTCATCAAATGGATTTCCTCTAGGGCATAGACTCTAACAATCTCACACTTGCACTAGAGTCAATCATTCATGTATCGTATACTCATGAAACTAGTGTGACTATTAAACTTCTACTGCGACCGAGTTTAATTCAGTAGGCCTACAACATTACAACATTTGTAACTTCGCAGATATGTTCATTTCCTATGTAAACAACTCCACATAGGAATTATATTTCTTAAATATATGTTTGGATCGATAACGAGTTTAATGTTTTAGGCCTGAGCAACAACCATATTGTTATCACAATGTATATCATTGGATCAACAATGAATTAAGTTCAATCATGAACTTCTTAGTCCAAATTTTTCTTCTTCTTAGAATCAGTATTTATTTCTTGTTTTAAAACTAACAAAAATTACAATAATTAATGTGTTATCAAGTAACATTAGAATTATTGTCTCACTCCCACTTAATTTCTTGTCTATACAAGATTCAATGACATTTTGTGGTTTTGAGACATTCCGACTTCTATTTCATTCCTATTGGTATCTTAGAGACTGGTACTCCTTTATAAAGGATACGAATTTGAGCAGTAAACATTTTATTCTCAGAGAATTTATAGAATTAATATCAATTTATATCTTGTGGAGATTACACAAAATAGGTATCTTATTTGGGTCCTATCTTATCAAGGGAAGGATGTTTAATAAATGCCTTACGCCCCAAATCTTTGCATTAGACACACTAGGACATTTCCTAGTCCATATCTTATATGGCGTCTTCAAAATCGCTTTAGTGGGATTAAATGCAATTGTGCTAAATTAAATTTATTTGAAGATCCATATGACTTATCATTAATCATACTATATCTTATAAGGTGTGATTTCTCCTTTCAGACACACCATTCCATTATGGTGTTCTAGATGGAGTGAGTTGTGAAGTAATTTCAAACTCATCTGAATAGTCATTAAATAATTGGCTTAAATATTCTCTTTCGATCTGTTCGAAAAGTATTTATTTTCTATTAAAATTGGTTTCTGACTTCATTTTGAATTCTTTGAACTTTTCAAAGGATTCTGATATGTGTTTCATAAGATACACATATTCGTATTTACTGACATGATCAGTAAATATAATGAAGTAATAAAACCTGCCTCTAGCTTATGTATTCATTGCTCCAGATACATCATTATGTACGAGACCCAATAATTATTTACTCATTCACTGCGTCAAGTGAGAGGTGATTCAATTATTTTCCGAATAAACAAGATTTGCATGCTTCATATGATTCGAAATCAAACGATTTCAAAATTCCATCGTTATGGAGTTTTGATATGCTTTCTTGTTTATATAGGCTAACCGGCAATGCTAAAGGTATGATGGATTTAAATTACTAAATTTAATCCATTCGTTAATAATGTCAAGTACATTATAGTTGAGAATTTATAAAGATCATTAACTATTTGTGAAATTCCATACGATATTTTATTTAAATAAAAAGAATAACAATTATTCTTTTATTACAAATGAAATTCAAACTTGTCTAAACAAGATATATTATAACATTTATTTTAAGTGGAATTTCATAATAATAATTATTTTATTTATTTAATTAAGCCAATATAATCAACAAGAATCAACTTACTATGGATAATCCAGCAACATTTGCTTCATTTCCAATCGTAAGTCCACTTGTCCTTTTATCAGATTTCTACTTGTTCTGCAATTTCTGTAAATCAACATACATTTGTGTGATTTATATCTAGTATCTAATACTAGAAATGTACAAGCATATTATTATAACATTTATATCATATTCAGTTGAAGTCACACTTTAACTTTATTTTAGATCCTCTATGTTAGAATAATTACGTTTCAATTTGTTTGAGGACAATCCTTAAATTTCTATGTTAGTCAAGAAATTCGATTTAATTTAATTTATCCTTCTTAAGGATTAATGTAAATTGTCGGAGTTATTTATTATTTATATCTACATTAGATAATAAAATAATAACTGATTCTGTAATATTTAATACAAAATTTTGACAATCAAAAAATTACATTAACATAAATATGTAATTTAAACCAAAATACGCTCCCACTCAAATTAATATCCCTCTATTTATATATATATATATATCATTATACACATATAATGGTGTTCCAAGATCCATATCTAGTCATGCCTTGACCCAGCTTTGGCTAAACCCAAAACACAACCTTTTAGGTAGACATCTTATGTCAATTATATCGTCTATATAACTCTTGGATCGCATGTTGAACATTTTGTTCAGTATTATTCATTTGCTCAAAATATAGAATAATTCATGTTTTTGTCTCTAAGGCCATAATCCTATTATGCAGCCTAGTTAAGTCAGACCCAATAATAGGTTGGAGCACCACATTTACTCCATCGCATATAACCAAAATAAAAGGTGCACAACGCTTTGGCGTTAGTTACATCCAGTGATTTTGGACAGTGATGAGTGTATTATTGTAAGACGTCACCGTGACCTAATATAACAAAAAATTTCTTTAGAGGGAATTTATAATTCGTAGTGACGAACAATATCAAAGTTATTTACACATTTCTAAATATATGTATTTTATATTTGTAATATAATAAATGGATTCAAGTAATATATATGAAACAAATATGTGTGTATTTAAATTTAATATTATATGGGAACCATGCCTATATATGGTTTTGAACATTTCAAAATTTTGGTAATCATAATTACCACATGTTTTATATATATATCATTAAACATGGTCTTTCATTTATATACCAAGCCCTTACATATAAAGGTCCAGTCTTAGACATAAAATCAGATTACAAGACCATGAAAAACAAAACATACAAACAATTATGGACTACGCATGTTTTTTTTTTTTTTTGACTTTCTGGTCTCTTAAGCGAAATAAGATTACTATGTTTGTTACATATCCAAATCATGTTCTATCACTGAGGCAGAGAATGTCTAACACATATATCATAAACATGATATAGGATCAGAAAATATAAACTGGAACTGCTACAAAGATTCAAGTATAATTGCATATTATATACAGCCCGAATCATATATAACATCTTACTGTATCCACCTAAATGCAAATATACAATGATTCACTCAGTACAAAGATTAAATCAAATTTATACATACAATTTTGATACATAGCATTATGTTTGTAGTCTATAACTTGTGTTCAATCAAACAGTTTTCATAAAGCTAATTTGATCCCCACAAGTACATATCATCAGAGTCGCAAGTCACACTTGCTGTCCCTTCTTTCTTCGTTTCATAATCCATCTGCAATAACAAACAATATAAATATGCTTATTGTTTGTGACAATCACACAATGATGCATATATATATATATATATATTCAGTCCTTTGCGTTGTTTGAAATTTTGTATATCTATAAGATCTAGGCTATATGTACATAAATCAACATTTATGACTGCTTGGATTCATACGCATATGACGAACAAGTAGTTGCATAAAGGAATGAATACTTTGTGCTATACATATGTTAACCATATATCAAATTTATGGTACAAGTTTCTTTTGTTACATTATGCCTTATCACATAAGGATTGTAGTATGAATACATTGTTTCAACAAAGAAGATTTATACCAAAGGACGTTTTTACAACATGTATAAATTTATGTATAGAAAAAGTATTATATGCAGTATACATATGAGATTAATATAACAACTATTTGTTCATAAACTTATACATATTACACTGTCTACTATGGCATGCATCAATTCATCAAATATCGGACAATTCTGATATTGAGATTACCAATCTCAATTGTACTTTGGTTTTGAATCTACATATATACATAACTATTATATATATACATATACACACAAATACTTGTTTATACACATAGCGCAAAATTAAATATCAAGTTATAATCTGCTGCAACAGATAAATCATATTTAAGTCATACACTCGACAAAATTAGCTTATATATACATACATCATTAGATTCAAGTTCAAAACATGTTAAGAGTCAGGAGGAATAGCAGAGACATAATGCTGTATTAAAACTTGAGTTCCCCTTTTTTTTAAATATGGCCCATCATCAAACATATATATCAACACACACACACACACACATATATATATAGCAATAAGTTTTATTTCATCATATGAAATGTTCATAATGGCTGGTAGTAAAGCAGGAAAACAAAATTCCAGTATATATATATATGACCATTCATTCATTACATTAAAATATGAATCATATACATATCAAAGATATATACATATTATATGGTGTGAGCCCATCTTTGTCCCAAATAATGTCTAATACATTTGGGTATAAAATTTGAGCACAATTAGTACAATTAGGCAATCTCAATTTACACTGTATATCTATTGCATATACAATGTTATATCTAGTGCATATAAAACCAATTAGTATTGATCTAAACTTGGTTATAAAACAATTTTATCCCCTGCTGAATTATTATATAATTTTCGGAAACCATAATCATATTAGTATCAAATAGCTTGTATCCAATCTATCATATTCCATGAAGTGAACATGTACATACATTATGTTTTAAAAGTGGAAACAGGCTCATTCAACTTGCAACATTAAATTTACAAGTTAGTTAATGTTCAGTTGTGTGTACAATACACTAATCATCCATTCCTCCATGTCCATAGAATATATGTACAAAAATGGTGCAAACAAATATATATATATATATATATATAATTGGCATTAAAATTTCATATAACAAATTATATAAATCCTATTGTTAAAAACTGTAAATCATATTTACAGAGATATATGGCAATCTTTAACACAGATGGCTTTCAAAAGCTAGTATTGTTATACATACAATATATATATTGTACATTGACGAATCATTATTTGCAAATCATATTTGCATTCATCAATGTAAATATATACATGTAGAAAAATCTTACATTTTTAGGGTCCTTGCCGTTAGCACAACTCAATATCTTGATACTGCAATGTTTTCTAATAGTATAAATGCAAAGCAAGGCATTTAAACAAATATGGCAGTATCATTATAGTGACCATTAGATGCCAATTTCTACATGTCTTTTGAAATGTTCTTACACTCAAAACAAATATTACAAAAATAAAACCTAAATGATCGAACATTTAATACAGGTCTTAGATCATATTAAAAAAAATGCAAAGTTGAGTCAAAACAATTTGCACTCATGTTAATCAATTACTTTGATTATGAAATTAACATTGTTCACTGATCAATATCAGAAATATTTATATACATGTAATAAACAATGTTATGCATATCAAATCTGCCATCCCTCAAACTTTGATAATCATTTATTCGATGACTATTCATCAAAGTGTAAACTTAACAATTAAGAATAAATTATATACTTTTCAAAAGTATATAATTTTTATGATGATAAGTACAAACTGGTCTTTGGGTCTATTTTATTTAACTTGATTAAATATTGTTATGGATCCACAAGTACCCAGTCTAGTTTATTATTGCTTAGTTTATATGTACACTGGTTTGATTTTAAGCTGACAAAACCACTAAGCCATCAATGTTGACATTCAATATTATGACTTATTGTTTTACATAATTTTAATCATATTAAAACATATGTATATACACACAAACAGAACCAATAATTGATTAGCTTTTCATATTAAACAAGCAACAAAATTATTTTATAAAATCATCACCCATAATGACTGGTCATACTGATCGTGATCAATCAAAACTGTTTGATCTATCAACAGGATTCCATGTTAAACAAATACGGTAATTACAATGTAAATTTTTTTAATATCAAAAACAAGTCAAACTCGTTCTATTTTAAACCATATTTGTATCAACGATTAAAAACATGGAATTATATGTATTTAATATCATCAGAACATATGCAATTTTACTCAACAGCCAAAACAAAATTCAGATTTACAGTTTGCCTGTATTGAATTGTATAACACTTAAACAGATTCAATAGCCGACATTAACTGGAGTTAATAATTGAAACAACTTTTATTTCAAACAAGATCTGAATTATAATCCCTATGTTTCATTTCAGAATCGAATTAACATGACAATTATTTTGGATCCCATTGATTATCTAAGAAATCAAACACGTATTAATCTAAAACATGGTTTCAAAATACTAATTTTGCAAAGCCTAGCTCTGATACCACTGTAAGGATTTTAAGATCAAATCAATAACCCTAATTGGTATAGTTTAACAACTTTAAGCTAATGATCTATTGCAAAATAGTAATTCGAAATAAATTTAAGTAAGGATTTTATACCTGGCTTGTCGATTTCACAGATTTCAAGTTATTCTCCAAATCAAAAGGGAACGAGGCTGGATCGTCGAATCGAGAGCATGTCAATTGCCACGCCTCCATAAGTATCCACACGAACGCGTTGCTCTTGGATCAAATCAAAGAGAGGAAGGGATCTGGTGCTAGCTGCCATTGATCGGATTTTTATTGAAAAAGAAATCGATAGGGTTTCCGTTTGTTTTATCTGATCGGTCCATCAAATAAAAAATGGTTCACGTGTCCTTTTATAAAAGAAAACGATTTTTCTTTATAAAATTGAATATGTACCATAAAATAAGGAACCCCGATATACAGTTTCAATATCAAAATTAATATCAACAGATTTGATAATTTATTTATCCAATTAAATGTTTTTCCCTTCATAACATTCCAAGTGTGTGACCCTATAGGTTATTATAACATTGGCAATGATTTTAAATTGCATTTAAAATCATAAACAGTGATTGGCATCTAGCAATACGTCGCTGCTACCCAAGCAATAATAAGATAACCGATTTGATACAACCTTTCTATGACCAGTGTATCAATGTAATACAATCCTTTTAACCAATATATCTAGGATTAAACTATAGGCATGGATCGTATCATCCTCTTTATGATTTAATCCGTTTATCTTGATCGATGAGTAGACTGTTTTAAAACAAATCAATATTTGAGCACGGCCATGCATTTCACAGTCTCACTCAATCAAGAGGCCCATGGATATCACTACGAATATGTCGTAGGGTTAAATTCCATCTAGATCATTCATAATTTTCATTCGACTCGAGATGTATCCAATAATCACTGTTATCGTTACTCTGTTACGAGTAACTTTAGATGATATCAAAACACAAATATCCTCGAATAAAATTATAATGATTTCAGGTCTGAGGACCATTACATCACTATCACTATGAGAATAACTTATGATACTATTAATTATATTCCATGTAGTTATCTCACGGTGGGTCAGCCCAATACGCTATTCTCCAATACATATTTATATCTTGACTTTAATATCACATATATTAATGATCAATGAGATGTGATCATCAGTCAATCAATATACTAGTCTCAACGCTTTATTGTTTCCTATATAAACAATAAAACTCGACTAGGGACTTTTAAGAATTATAATACTTGTCATATTATGTAATCTCAAATTCAAGTCTTACTCGAATTATATAATTCCGTATTATGGTTTTAAGGACTTCTATTATATTAATATTTATACTACGCAGTAAATATAATATAATAGAATATTATTTTATTTCAAATAAAATAACAACAACAACATTGTTATCAATCTCATCAAATGGATTGCCTCTAGGGCATAGACTCTAACAAACATTACCCAGAACCACCATAGCTGAATATCTCTAAGAGAGATGTGAATTCTGGAAAATTCTGTCGCTATCACAATCAACCTGGACATGATACTAATGAATGTCGACACTTGAAGAACTTAATCGAGGAGATAATTTGTAAGAACTAATTGCTGCAATATGTGAAAATTCCACAAGCTACAAATCCTTCTGCAACTCCCAGGCGCAAGAGACATTAAATGGTCAATCCGGTCCAAACAACGAAACTTCAGCATGGGTTAATGCAAGGTCGGTTGTAAGCTAACGGCCAATGGTGGTGCCCCAACTTCAATGGCTTGGAATAAGCGATCATCATCGCCACAACTTTATGTCATGCTTTACTTCATGTTGTATTTGAACTTCATATAACAGTCTGTAATATTTTACATACACTGTCATTAGCTCTATGACTAAGAGGATATCTACCTGAATAAATTTCTTGCTTGAATTTTTTTATGTCAAATCAAAAATTGCTTAAAAGATGATTTCATATTGCAGGCCATCTGTGAAGTGCTTTTTCCTTTGAAATCTGACGAAAAATAGCGACCCCAACAACACTAATTCAAGCGTCGAATGCTGTAAGTACCAACATGCACCTATATGGAAATAGAAAAGCACCGCCTTGAAAGGTGAACGAGAAGAGTCGCCAAGATTCAAATAGCGAGAAAGCGTCATGTTAAACAAATAAGAGGGTTGTAACTTTTGTTAAAACGGCACTCTCCCGAATTAGAGAAACAAGGCCTAGGTTCCCAAATTGAGATAGCTTGCCAAGTCAAGCATCCAATGAAGGAACTGGCGCCAGCCTCATGAAACGATATAATAAGGAAAACGCTCCATAGTAAAACAAACATTTCCCGAGTGAAGCGAAAAGACCTTCCCGAGCGGGGGCACTAAATTTAAAGTGCTCCCTTAGCGGGGGCACAAAATATAAGACCTCCCCTAACGGGGGCACAAAATATAAGAACTCCCCGAGCAAGGGAACTAAATCTAAAGTCCTCCCTTAGCGGGGGCACAAAATATAAGACCCCCCTAGCGGGGGTACAAAATATAGGACCCCTAGAGCGGGGATACAAAATATAAAGACCCCCCCAAGCTGGGGCACTGAATCCAAAGACCTCTCCTAGCGGGAGCACAAAATGTAAAGACCTCCCTTAGTGGGGGCGCTAAATTCAAAGTCCTCTCCTAGCGGGGGTACAAAATATAAGACCTCCCTGAGCGAAGGTGCAAAATATAAAGACCTCCCCGGGAGGGGGCACAAAATATAAAGACCTCACCGAGCGGAGGAACTAAACCCAAAGACCTCCACGAGCGGGGCACTAAATCCAAAGACCTCCTCTAACAGGGGCAAAAAAACATAAAGACCTCCCTGAGCGGGTGTAAAAATCATAAAGACCTCCCCGAGCAGGGGCACTAAACCTAAAAACCCCCAAAGCGAGGGTACTAAATCCAAAGACCTCCACAAGCGGGAGCACTAAGTCCCAAAACCTTCTCGAGCGGGGGCACTGAATCCAAAGACCTCCTATAGCGATGGCACAAAATATAAAGACCTTCCTAAGCGGGGGCACTAAATCCAAAGTTCTACCCTAGCGGGGACATAAAAAATAAGATCTCCCCTAGCGGGGGCACAAAAGATGAGACCTCCCCGAGCGGGGGCATCAAATCCAAAGTCCTTCCCCAGTGTAGGCACTGGATTCAAATTCAAAATTTGAAATCCTACAAAGCTATTGCAGCAGGCCTAAAAATAGACAATCCGCAAACCAAAGACTGACTCGTTTACAATCCAAAAGCTGCAATCGCTCTAGCCTCAAAAACTCAAATCGAAATTCCAATTTGAACAGGTACACATTTCATAAAATACGAGCCATCGTACAAGAGTGTATATGCTATTAAAAGACGATGTTTGTAATCTACATTTGATATGTGCAGGTTAATCGGTATTAAATGTCGTCGCGAATTCATGTTAGAATGTTGTATATACACAGGCAATACTTGACGAATTGCAAATGATCAGACGGAACGATTCAGTGAAGATACGTCATTCAGTTCAAATTATATAATTCACCATAGTTAAATTTTTAAAAGATTAACTAACCTGTTATCGATATGGGCAGTCGATAGCAAATTATTCGCCTGAAAACATGCAATGTTTTTCTTTTATTACAGAAAAAGGCATAGCACTGAAAAAGCATGTTTGGGTTCAAACCATTATGGATTGCCTTTAAAAGACATAGTTTTCTCCAAAAGAGGTTCAATGGCCAAACAAATCTTCAAAACAAGCAATCCAACATGGAATGGACATAGCCGATCCATCTCGGTCGTGCACATCCGATCTATTGTGGGTCTTGTTTGCTTCACATTAAAGCCCTGACCAAAAATTGAAGCGTTCACATGCTTATGCAGCAAGCAATAAATTTCAAGTCCAAGAATAAAGTGCCTACCAGCGAAAAAATATTTGCGATAACTCTGAATTGCGAGCATTTCAAAGATGAATTTAATGGTTAAAGAGCTAAGCAAGTACTATGGCATGACCAGCGTTAAATAGAACATTGAGATCGACCATTAAGCTTAATCTCAAGAAATCTAACTCAGACCCAAGAATTCTAAACTTCGACTCGGCAACGGAGATACCAATGTCCAAAAAACGATCCTTCAAAGTACCGCATGTCTGACCAATTTTCGAAAAAACTCCAATTCGTTTCACAAGAGAGTACCTGTTCCATATGTAAAGTGTTTTCCGATCCATGCATATAAAGCAACAAAAACTTGAATCATCCAGCAGTTAATATATCAAAATGCATTAGAACATTTACTTCAGAGTTTACAATTTTTTACCAAATAAAAATTATATACTCCAAGGGGCAAATGTTATCCACTAAAAACCATGCATATTATGTTGGATCTAATTCAAAGTTGGAATAGATGGATCGGACAATACACTCAATGTATATGGGTTGGTCAACCTTAGCATGCGTGGATCGGTCACGTTGTAAATGATGGATCGGTCTGTGTACATTTTGTGGATCGGTTTTAACATATGGGTCGACATCAACTAGGTCGGTCAGCTTAAAGGCATAATGGGTCGGTCGGTCTCCTCCAATAAGGGTCGGTCCTAAGCTAAATATGGATGGGTCGGTGCATGTTTATCCATGCAAGTAACAATGACGCGTCAACATTTCTGGCAACATACTTAACAATAAATTTATAATGAAACATGGATTGGCTTTAGCAAATTGTTCACATGCACACGGAGCTAACGTGATAATGTACATATGGAAGGAGCATGGTATAAGAAAAGAACGCAAACGTGGCCAACTCTTGAATGTGCCCAAACTTTGGTTACATACCTGCATGAAAATACACAGCACGTGATAAACAAACATATTGGATCGACTTCAACTTGCCACGTAGGTCAGTATCAAAATATAGAAGGGTCGGTCAGTAAACAATGAATAATAGATCAGTTTCGTACTAGCAAACGTGTAAATTTCCATGGATCAGCATGTACACAATAAAATCCTTCAGCAACATATATATAGAACGGTACTAAATAGAGAACGTATTAATGTACATGCATATTATAATAAAAGTTATAATACATGTGATGTTGTGATACATGGAACATGAGGGTGGTTTCCACGTGGGCCAACATCTCAGAAACAAAAGTGGACCGACACTTTAAGTGCAATATGGTTGGTCACATCAGCAGTTAATTATTGGATCGGCTACCTGAAGGCATATTATTGGATCAGCCATAAAACAAACATTAACATTTTGGTAAAAATAGAAAAGTGGATCAGTCCCAGCTCTTTATATTTGGATCGGTCCTGATGCAAACAAAAAGGGCGGTGACTTCAAACTTTTGAATGGGTTGGTACCCAAAAAATGGGTCGGTCAGTAGAAATAGTGACAAGTGTATACAGCTGGCTCCAGTTATCCAGTGGCATTTTCGTAAATAAGTTTGAGGCCGACCCAAACCCTGCACGCCATAATTACAACTCAACCACTACCCCCAAACTACAACTATTAATAGCCCACTTCTCCAACATTCAAGGATCCGATTTTTCCACCCCGAAGGGCTGCCCAAATCATTTCTCCACCACTCTCAAACAATCCAAACTTCGTTAATGGCTTCTTAAGCTCACTTCATCTTTCTTCAATAACAAATAGATCAAATCTTCTCTAAACCCCATTAAAAATCTCTCAAATTCAATCTATGTGATCTCCAACTACCATTAACTCTCTCTAAATCCTAGATCCAACTCAAGATCATCATGGATCCGGTCAAGATCATCTAAGTGTCTAAGTGGTTCAATAACTACAGTACTACCATCACAGGTCAAAAGATCTTACTGATTCCTTCGCAAATCCAAGAGAAATCTAGAGTGAAAAAAGAGAAAATACATGGTTTGTAAATTCAAATATGATAATAAGAAGTGACTCTATAGTGGATGCATGTTACTTTTAAAGACGAACCACTCTAAATCTTTGCGTTCTCTTCTTTTTACCGTTTATTTTGTGAGCGTGGCTCCGTTTTCTCATTTCTATCCTTTTGGTGAAGTGCTTTAAGTGCACCTTTGGTATTGTGGCCATTTTTTGGTTATGACAGCGCCCCAACTTAGGGAGGACTTATATTTTGCGCCCCCGCTCAGGGAGGACTTTATATTTTGTGCCCCTGCTTGGGGAGGACTTTAAATTTTGTGCCCCCGCTCGGGGAGGACTTTATATTTTGTGCCCTCGCTCTAAGAGGACTTTGGGTTTGATGCCCCCACTCAGGGAGGACTTTTTATTTCATGCCCCCGCTCAGGGAGGACTTTGGATTTTCATGCCCTCAATCGGGGAGGTCTTTATATTTCGTGCCCCCGCACGGGGAGAACTTTGTATTTTGTGCCCCTGCTCGGGGAGGACTTATATTTTATGCCCCCACTAGGGGAGGTCTATTACTTTTAATCGAGAAGGTTTCCTTCACTTGGGTAGAGTTTTGCGCTTCACTCGGGAAGCATTTACCTCATTTAGGAGTATTTTTGTTGTTGTTGCATTGTTTCATGGGGCAAATCCCAGTTCCTTCATCAAATGCTTGACTTGGCAAGTTATCTTACTTAAGGAACTAAAGCCTTGGACCTCTCACTCGGAGAGGTACCCTAGTGAAATTTACAACCCTTGCGCTCATTTGCTACGGCTCTTGTTCCTTGTTTGACGTTTTACAGCTCTTTCCATTCAATTTTCAAAACAATTCTCTTTGTCTTTGCATTTGTGCATATTGATGTGGAAAACACTCTGTATTTGAGCTGGTGTTGTTAGGGTCATGATGTCTTATCAGATTTTTAAGGAGCAAGCGCTAGTCGGATAGCCGGTAATATGAAATCATCTGTAAGAAAATTTTGATTTGACAAATTTTTTTGCAAGTAAGTGACTTATTCGGGCAGATATGCTTTTAATCATAGAGCTAATATTCAGTACAATGTTTGTAAAATAATACATATTTTTTTACAAGAATTTTCTGAATGAAGTAAAGCATGAAATAAAGCAGTGGCATTGATGATCGCTTATTCTAATGAAACACCCCACCTCCATTAAGGTCACTCACAAAGGGAATGCCTTAACTTTGGTGGA
This sequence comes from Allium sativum, assembly GCA_030737875.1. Lineage (NCBI taxonomy): Eukaryota > Viridiplantae > Streptophyta > Magnoliopsida > Asparagales > Amaryllidaceae > Allium > Allium sativum. Next base: position 749,800,690 of record CM060921.1, read on the forward strand.
GCATTTTAAGTAAAAGATGCAGATAAATTACAAGACAGACAAATAAAGCAGCGGAAAATAAAGTCATTTTATAAACAATATGGTTCAGTCAAGCTTTTACAACAGTTGTCTCAATCATACTTAAAAGTAATACATAGAACTTCTGTCTTGATCTAAAAACTTCGAAATATAAAAGAAGCATAAAAACAACATTGATATTCCCCAATAAAGCATGAACCAGCCATAGCAGTGGAAGAGAGAGTCCAAAGAAATACATCGACTATCTTCGAGCTTGGAAAGAAAACTGAGCTAAGTGGTAACATTTCCTCCCTGTGAACCTTGGGGGGGAAGGGAGGGGGAAACGGAAGAAAAGAGACGAAACAAAACTAGGTCGGACATAAGTCTGGTAAGTTCATTGAATTTCAGCATATAAATAGGCAAAAGCATCATGACATGAATAAACTGAATATAAGACAATGCCGTGATAACAGGGATAACAAGATAACATATGATTAGATTATATATGATAAGGTAAGATAACCTGAATGCGCTTCTACTCTTTCTTTGCTTCGCTACTACCTTGCTATTCTGATTTATATATATATATATCTCTACACCACATAACTAGTGTCCCAACTAGTAATTTGTACAAAATGATAACATGATCCCAATCCTCGTAAATTGTGGAAGCCTTCAGGTGTTTACATCTACCGTGAGGATTCCACCTCAATCTGCCTAATTACCATGCACATGTTAGATGTACCCTTACTACCATATCGATCGACTCCCTACTTGTATTCATTTCTCTGTGTCAGTTTCAATCGGCCCTCTCTTGCATGTAGATACCCTGTGCTGGTCCCACCATAAGGTGTATCAATCCTTATGATAGTGATCCGACACGATTCAAGATGCACAGTGTATAACTACTGGTACCCAATGCCTTCTTTTTCCCACTCCGGAGTATGAGCACGCCCGTAAACCGTCGGAACCTACACTGACGTACCCCCTTCCGCTGTTTTGACCGCTTATAATCAGCCCAGTAATCGTGCCCCACCCTGCCTTGTTTCAGGGTACTATGATACATCTATGTGGGTTACAACTGAAATGGGTCCCCGTTACTAGAGTTTCTTATTGGTTAAGTTTGTGGGCCTATATATACAAATATTACCCACCTACACGAGATGTACTTAACCCTCCCACCGATTCTAGCATATTTACTTAACGGTTCAGTTTGTGGGCCTATATGTACTAATATTACCAACCTACATGAGATGTACTTAACCCTCTCATCGATTCAAGCATGTTTATTTAACGGTTAAGTTTGTGGGCCTATATTTACTAATATTACCCACCAACCCGATATGTACTTATCCCTTGTGCACATTATGTCGTATTGGTTAAGTGTTGTCCATTCATGTTAACTTAACCCACCCATTCATCATGTCATGTTGGTTATGTGTTCCTTTTAAATTAACCCTCCTCACTTTTCAGATTGGTTAAGTTTTTCCTATTAACTTAGCCCCGTTTGTTCATTAAGTTACACTGGTCAAGTGTTCCTTATTAACTTAACCCCACATGTTCATCATGTTGTATTGGTTAAGTGTCATCAATCAATTCAAGTTAATTTAACCCACCTACTTGTCATGTTACTTTGGTTAAGTGTTGCCTTCTTGTGTTAACTTAACCCTACCACAAATCAAGTCATATTGGTTAAGTGTTTCTTATTACTTAACCCTACCTATTCATCATGCTATATTGGTTAAGTGTTTCCTATTAACTTAACCCTAGTTATTCATCTTGTTATATTGGTTAAGTGAAATACCCCACCTCCATTAAGATCACTCACAAAGGGAATGCCTTAACTTCGGTGGAGCATTTTTAGTACAAGATGCAGATAGACAAATAAAGCAGCGGAAGATAAATAACCTTTATTGATTAAAATAGCTTGTACAAAGATTGTTTTACAACACCAATACTTATTACAAGAAAGCATCTCTCTTGTTTAATATATAAGGAGCACAAACTAAAAATGATATTCCCCGATAAAGCATGAGCCAGCCATAGCAGTAGAAAATGGAGTTCAAAGCAATGCGCCAAAGAATCTTCAAGCTCGGAGAGAGTAACGGCCCCGAAATGAGCTGAGCTTTTCCCTGAAATGAGCTGAGCTTTTCCCTCCCTAACTACCTGGGTGGGAGGGGGGAACGGAAGAAAAGAGGCGAAAGCAAACCAGGTTAGACATAAAGTCTGGTAAGTCCAGTGATTCTTAGTATTTAAACGAGGAAAAGCGGTCATGACATGAATAAACTAGATATAAGACTAAACCATAGTAACAAGATAACATGGAATAAGCATGGGATATGGCAAGATAAACTGAGTGTACTGATAAACTGAATGCGCTTCTACTCCTTCTTTGCTTCGCAACTACCCTGTTTATACTGATTTCTATATCTCCGCACTACCTAACTGTTGTCCAAACTAGTAATCTATGATCATATGATAACGTGATCCCAATCCCCACATTTGCGGTTGCCTTCAGGAGTACATCTATTATGGGGATTCCATTTATTACCTTGATCTAATATAGGGTTTACTATCGAGTGCTTCCTAGATTCAACCAGGGTTTTACGCTACCCAGGGCCACTGGGGTTTATGCTACCTATTGAACGCCTCTCGGATTCAGGGTTTACACGATCTAGGTCCAACTAGGGATTATGCTACCTAAATTTACCATGTGCCTGTGTCAGTCGGCCCTCTCTTGCGTGTAGATACTCTATGCTAGACCCACCATAAGGTGTATCAAGCCTTATGATAGTGACCCGACACGATTCAAGAATCACAGTGTATAACTACTGGTACCCAGTGCCTGCTTTTTCCCACTCCGGAGTACGTGCACGCCCGTAAACCATCGGAACCTACATTGACGTACCCCTGGCCATTATCTTTGACCGCTTATAATCAGCCCAGTAATCGTGCCCCACCCCTCCTAGTTTCAGGGTACCATGATATAACTATGTGGGTTACTGCTGAAATGGGTCCCCGTTACTAGGGTTTCCTACTGGTTAAGTTTGTGGGCTATATATACAAATATTACCCACCTACACGAGATGTACTTAACCCTCCCACCGATTCTAGCATGTTTTCTTAACGGTTAAGTTTGTGGGCCTATATGTACTAATATTACCCACCTACACGAGATGTACTTAACCCTCCTACCGATTCTAGCATGTTTTCTTAACGGTTAAGTTTGTGGGCCTATATGTACTAATATTACCCACCTACACGAGATGTACTTAACCCTCCCATAGATTCAAGCATGTTTATTTAACGGTTAAGTTTTGTGGGCCTATATATACAAATATTACCCACCAACCCGACGTGTACTTAACCTTCCCACTCGTCAAGTCGTGTTGGTTAAGTGGTTATTATTAACTTAACCTTTCTCGCTTATCTTGTTGGATTGGTTAAGTGTGATTTATTAACCTAACCCTGTTCAGTCATCAGGTTATATTGGTTAAGTATTCCCCATTTAACTTAACCCCATTATCTCATCAAGTTATACTGGTCAAGTGTCATTAATCAATTCAGGTTAACTTAACCCATCCACCCATCACGTCATGTTGGTTAAGCGTTTCCTTCTGGTGTTGACTTAACCCTACCTCAATTCATGTTATATTGGTTAAGTTTTGCCCTCTCGTGTTAACCTAACCCTTCCCATACATCATGTTATATAATTGGTTAAGTGTTTTCCTCTTGTATTACTTAACCCCACCACATGTCATTATATATTTTGGTTAAGTTTTACTTTAGTTAACTTAACCCTATCATCTGCTTAATTAACATGCTACAATGGTTAAGTGTTCTAAATTTACTTAACCTCGCCCACTTGTCTAATTAACATGTTGTAACGGTTAAGTGTTCTAATTTACTTAACCTCACCATCTAGTCTGTTGAATTGGCTAAGTGTTTTCTCGATTACTTAACCCCACCCTTCTTGTCTTTGTTAACATGTTATTACGGTTAAGTGTTTCCCTAATTACTTAACCTCACCATTTCTAACTTGATTTATTCATGAGCCTTAATTAACTAATTAATTAAAGCACCAACCACTCACATTAGACAAATATTATTGTGGTTACTGGATGTACCAGTCGATTCTGGGCAGGTTTACACCACAACTCAGTCTAACCTCGGGTCCTTCCGGGCTTGATGCACTAACAACCCACATTAGACAGGTGTTGTTGTGGTCACTGGATGTGCCGGTCGGTTCCGGGCAGTTTTACACCACAACTCAGTCTAACCTTGGGTTTGGCATATTTGTCTTTTACTAAATTTACATATTTACTATTTATGTAAATTTTCCGTAAATCAATTTAGCCTAGATCATATTCATCTGTCATGCAAATTAACATACTTATATTCTATTCCCAAAACTTGATTTACCAATCAATTTACCCAACTTGCAGTTTATACCAATTTAGATTTAATATTCCCCTTTTATAATTTATGCTCAATCTAGATTAATATTCCAGTTTACGGTTCATGTCAAAACCAGATTTAATATTCTAGTTTACCGTTTATGTCCAAAACTTGGTTTACACGCCAATTACACACTTTGCGGCCAATTGAATTTAACAACTTATGCCCAAGTCTAATATGCACGTAAATCATTCACTATTATAACCAATTTACATTATGCCAACATATTTATTATGCCAAACTAACTTAATTAAGCTACGCCCAATCCTCGCATCATAATCGTACGTATAACATGATTTCACAAGTTTTCTATGTACTCATGAAATGGCACTAATCAAAAGGAATATGTGATAAGCACAAGAATTTATATAAAAGATTAGGCACGCAAAAATAATGGCTTCAACAGGTTCGATTTACATAATAGTGAATAGGAATAAACTAGCCAAGTAACACACTAAATATGAGATCCACATAATCAAGGGAATAAGCATAGGTGATTTGGTCCAGCATAATGCCAGTTCAAGGTACAACATGATCGGTTAATTGTAACAATGGGAATAGTCATAAGCAACTAACTACAATAGTTATGTGCAATTAACCATAATAGTCATGGGCAACTAATCACAATAATTTCTTAATCAATGTCATAGGCAATAGTCTCATAGTTATGGTTCAAAGTCGTAGGCAATAATTTCATAGGCGACAGTTCATGGCCATAGTCCTAGACAATAGTCTCGTATTCATAGTCATAGTCATAGGCAGTAGTCTCATAGTTATGGTTCATAGTCATAGACAATAATTTCATAGGCGACAATTCATGGCCATAGTCCTAGACAAAAGTCTCATATTCATATCATAGTCATAAATCAGATCCAAAGGCATAGATAACTTTGATTTGACATAACCACAAATCAAAGATAATTAACTTGCAAATTGGTATAGTTCTATATTTTGATTCATTACATTCACGATTCCAATACACGTTCAAATCTAAGGAATAACTGAACTTACAAAGAAGGAATTCTTGATTTCTGGATTCTGTATTCTGAAGTTGGTATGCTTGCCTTTGATGTAGATCATTGTTCTTATAATTCAAATTTGATTCACTTCATAGCTTTCTAGATTTCTTTTTAATTGAAAGAGAATGGTGGCTGTCCTAGGTTGAGTATGGCTGCATGACGGCTCTTAGAATGAATTAGTGTGATTTTTGGGTTGAGTGTTAGGTTGTTTTTATAGAGTTTCAAATTCAATTAGAGCCGTCGGATGATCCTAGAGTTAATCACAATCATTCAGTCAGGATAGGGTGATACCTCAGCCCTAATGACTCAGCAAGGAGTCAGAAAGGACTCAGCAATGAGTCACAGTACGGATCAGAACACAACAGAAAGCTGTGCAGGTTTTCAGCTTGACCTGGGCGCACTTGGTAGGTGCACCAGTGCAATTTTTGTACTGGCGCACTTCCCAAGTGCGCCCTTGCAATTTTTGTACTGGCGCACTTCCCAAGTGCGCCAGTGCAATTTATTTATTTATTTTTTTCTTCTCTTCTTCTGGTTTTCTACCTAACTTCGTTCGTCCATATCTTCTTCGCACAATGTCCGATTTACGCAAACTCGGACTCTATCTCAAGCAGAATTCCGAGATGAACGCAATGGCGTAACCCGTTTCCCTTAATTCTCGCATTTGAAATAAATCATTCTTTGATTATATCATATGTCCCGATTTAAAATTGCGGGGTGTTATATTAAGTGTTCTTATTACTTAACCCTAGTCATTCATCTTATTATATTGGTCTATTGTTCTTATTACTTAACCCTAGTCATTCATCTTAGCATGTCTTGTTCATTAGCATTAATTGATTTATTAATGCACCGACCTCTCACATTAGGTATGTGTTGTTACGGTTACTGGATGTGCCAGGCGGTTCCGGGCAGTTTTACACGACAACTCAATCTAACCTCAGGTTACTGTTGAGCATGATGCACTAACCTCTTACATTAGATAGGCGTTGTTGTGGTTACTGCATGTGCCGGGCGGTTCCGGGCAGTTTTACACCGCAACTCAATCTAACATCGGGTTAGGCATATTCATCTTTTCATATATTTACATATTTATAGTTTATATGTAAATTATTCACAATTGTTGTCAATTTCGGATTATGCCGCATTTTCCATAAATGTCCAAGTCTAGATTTATATGCTAATCAGTCATATTCCAATTCTCAAGTTATGCCCAACAAAACTAGTTGCAAGTTATGGCCCCCAAATTCAATTTCGAGTAATTACTCAAAATAGGCTACACCTAATCTTCCCAAGTTTGTATCAATAGTCCTGCCCCAATACCCCAATATACATTATTATTTGGCGTCTCAACCAATGGTTATGCCCAATCTTGATTAATATCCTAATTTACAGTTTTGCGCCCAATCTAGATTAATATTCCAATTTACAGTTTGCACCAAATCTAGATTTAATATTTCAATTTACCCCAAGTTTGCAACAAAGACAAATTATGCCCAAATCATAAGTTACAAAATTATGTTCCACCATTAATAAATAGACTATTCCCTATTACCCCCGCATTACAATCGCATGTATAATAAGTTTCATTCTAGATTCGAGGTTAATCTATATTCATAAAATAAAGGGGACGAAAGAGGAACATAAACGAGAGTAGGCATAAAACAGGCATTAAAATGGTAGATCTATCAAATATTTTGGACCTAAGAGGATTTCAGATCTGTTAGAGTTGGGGTATAACAAAGATAGATCTGAAAACAAACTGACATAAATAACCTCACAGACATATAGATCTGATATAAATAACATCAAGAACCTAAAAGGATTATTTATCAGATGTCCAACAAAGACAAGTATGATTGAATAATAACCTCCTAGGCATGTAAATCATTGATTCAATAAAAAGATTGGAATTAATCTAAAAGATTTTTCTTATCATCAAGCATAGACTTAGAACCATTTCTTTACATGCCAAAATCACTATTAGGTGTTTAAATCTGAAAATAACTTGAATCTACATATTTATAGTTCAATTTACGCCCCAAATCCCAAGTCATATGTCCAATACTTTATGCCTCAAATCTCAAGTCATACGTTCGATACACTTTGTGTTTTAAATATAACATGTGTTATGTCCTCAGATCCGTTACAAATCAGTTATGTCCAATTTTACATAATTTAATACTTTTCCTAATCTTAGCGCTAGTCGTGTCCCAATCATATATTATGCCGAATTTTAGCGTTGTCCATGTTCAAATCATATACTATGCCCAATTTTATTTCCAACGTACGTTCATCTTTTATGAAATTGGCTCAGGCTTGTAGTAGCCTGGCTATAAAACATAAAGGGAAGAGGGAAAGAAGAGACAAAGAATGGACATAATATCATCAACGAGATAGATACAATGGATATAGAAAGATAGATAGAAATAGGCATAATCTCAGATTCAGATTTATTACAATATCAGAATCACAATTAACTTTTATTTCTGAAAGTAAGGTGAACTTACAAATTACAGAACGGTCTTGAATTCTGGGATCTGTATTCTGAAACTGAATAGCTCTCCCTTGAAGTAGACTATTTATTCTTCTAATTTAGATTTGATTTGATTCTTAGAAAATAGTTTTTGAAGTCGTTGAATTAGCCTTTGAATCTCGACTTGAATTTTAACTTGATTCTACGAAGGACTTGAGCAGCATAACCCCATCTTTAATTTATTTTGATATGAATTAGGGTAGAGTATAGGAGTAATGAAGTTGTGTAGAGAAAAATGTAGTCTTAGGGGTGTTTATATAGCATAAGGATCAACGAATCTGGTCAGAACGGGCGTCCAAATACAGAAATTGGATCTGTCCTCGGATATGGAAATAGGGGGCAGGTCGACCCCAGGTCGACCCCCAGGTGGACCAGTGTGACCCAGGTCGACCCCTAGGTCGACCCCCTGGTCGACCTGGGTCCTGGGCAGGAAATTTCGCGCCCAGCCCGGGTGTGTGATTTGAATTTCGAATTCCAAACTTGAGCTTCTGAAACTTCTGAAGGTCATAACTTCTTCATACGGAGTCCAATTTATGCAAACTCGGACTCTATCTCAAGCAGAATTCCGAGACGAACGCAATGGAGTAACCCGTTTCCCTTAATTCTTCTCTTAAAAATTAAGTATACTTTAATTTTTTACTTTAATGTTCACAGAAAATACGGGGGGTTACATTCTCCCCTCCTTAAAGGATTTCATCCCCGAAATCTTCTAGTTAGGAAGAACGTATATCCTAACATCCAACATCCATCTACTCAACCATTCAATCACAGGCGTCCATTGTCCTTAAAAGGTTTCTAATGCCATATGAATGTATGTAGACTGTGTGTATATGTCTCTTGTCTAATGCAAAATCAGGCGGTCTACTGATCCAGTTGACATCCTTAATGCGAATCATGAGAGTGTCATGCGTCCAATAATGCATATTCCTAATCATGTAAATACTATATGTGTGCATATTCACTCATCCATATGCAACATCCATATGATATCACATAAGGTCTCAATCCATATACAAATACATTCATATGCATATGCAATATGAAGGTGACTGAGCCGATCTAGTGCCTAATGTGTACATATGCATCAACGAGCAACCACTAGCAAACACTTGCAACCACTTGCATCCACCAAACATAACATGTTTCAAACACATGTTTACATCCATTGGCTTCTACCTAAGGATCGAAGGCATGACCTAGAGGATACACCTAAAAAGATAGAAATAAGTATGTATAAAATTCCTAGAAAAAGAGATCAAGGATATACCCTCAAAAAATGGTATGATGCGCGTATCTAGTCTTCTGTCTTCTAAGTCGCATCTTCTTGAGCTTCACTCCACTGTATCTTAACTAATTTAACTTCACGATTGCGAAGCTTCTTGACCTCCATTTCCAAAACCCATGTAATGACCCGGAAATTCGAGCCAGCTTAAAATTGTTATTTTGGCAATTTTTGTTAATTTGGAATATTTAAAATGATTTATTTTAAATAATAATGACGAGAGATTTATTTTGAATAGAATTAGAATGAATATATTTATTTGAATCGACGTTAGAATATAAATATTTTATTTTAATTCTAAAAGGAATTGAAAATGGCGTGGTAGTTTGAATATTCGATTTCAAAGTTCAATTGAATGTACAGGATTCAAAATAAACCTGATTTTGGCGAAACGAAAAATATTAGAATCTATTTGAGAATATCTTTCCAACGAATCCGAAAAATTGATATTTCATAGCGGGAATAAAAAGTTATGCCTAATTGAAAATTCAGAATAGTCGCTGTGGAATTTTGGCCCTTAAAAATGAAAATTTTGCAAACGACCTCTGTTTTCGACGAAACCACTTTTGTTGGATCTGGGATGTCGAATTATTGCTAGATTCCAAAATTCATAAATTTTCGTACCAATATGTGAGCGTGGCAAAAGAAAACGTGTTTTAACAGTTTTAGTCAATTTCGATCGACCAGAAAATGGTCATTTTCAAATGGTCTCAGAATTTGACGAAATTAGTTTTGTTAGGACCGTATCGTCAACATGAAGCTAGAAATATTTTTTCGGGAATTTTTAGAACCCGTATGTGGCCCCAGTAAATTGAAATGTGCATTCAAATTCAATATACATTAATTTATATTTTAATTTGAACGGAAACTGATCGTAACAGTCGAATTGGCTAACGGGATATATCCCATTGGATTCAGAATGGGGGTATTCAGCTAAGGACGACAGTCGGTGGGTTCGATTTGGGGTTCAAGGGAAAAGGGAACCTTTTTATGGAAAAAAATATATATAATTATAAATTAATTAATATGAGGGTCAACGCCCCCTTTGTTTTCCCCTATCGTTCAGACCGAAGTAAAAAGAAATAAAAAGAAAAGAAAAGGGGAAAATCGATCTGCACCTCGTTGCCCCTTGCGACCCGCCGCCACCTTCTGAACCGCGCCGCCCACCACCATAATTCGCCACCGACGCAAGTGTGGGCTCCGACCACTACAGACCCCCCCTCCTTGTTTAAACCAAGACCCCAAACCCATTGAAAGATCGTCGTTGCCATTGTATGTGCCCACCGCCGTCGATGACCGTTAGTCCCCACCTCCGCACCCCACCAGCGATGACGCCGGACCCCCCCTGACGACCTCAGGCGCAACGCCGCTTTCCTCCCTTGTCTTCGACGAGTAAAACCCTATACAGTGAGGAAGGTTATTAATTTACTTAATTACTTAGTGTATTAGTTTAATTGGCTTAGTTAGTGAGGTTAAGTTCTGATTTTAAATTTATATAAATTAGTTATGAATAAAGATATGATTTTTATTAGCATAAAGATATGATTTTTATTAGCCTAAAGATATGATTTTTTATTAGCTTAAAGATGCGATTTTTATTAAGGTGAAAATATGATTTTGTTCATACGAAAAGTTTAGATTTTTAAACGTAGAAAGTTTAGATTTTTATTATAGAAAGTTTAGATTTTTATTATAATAAAGGCGAGATTTTTATTAGAAAGATGAGATTTTGATAGTTAAAAAGGATATGATTTTTCATAACGATAAAGATTTGGTTTTATATAGAAGTTAGCAGGATAAAAATTTGATTTTTATATATAATAACGCGTTAAAGAAGTGATTTTTACATATGGATTTGAAATAAAAATATATTTTTATAACGAAATGGTGATGTAAAAATATGATTTTTATAAATAAAATTGAATAATAAAAATGTGTTTTTTACTATGAACAGCGTGAAAAAGATAGCGTTGGAAATAACAGGCGAATTCAAACGGTTCAGGAATTAAGAAATGAAATGGCGGAGTGGATCCCAATGGTGAGAACTTCCCACTTTTAATTTGTTTTCTAGTTGAAATATATACTAGGATGCAGACGGTGCTTAGCAGCACCCGACACCCATTGCCCACAGACCATGGACGACTTGCTTATTTGTTGTTTGTGGTGTGAATATTTATTGTGTGATGTGGAATGGAATAAATTATTTTATGGTTAAAAATAAAAATTTTAACGTGTATATAAAATAAATATTTATAAACAAATCGGACAATTTGTTTATGTACACACATTTGACTGATATGGATTGGGACGATAAATTTTACACATTGCCTAACTGCACAAATAAAACCTGTGTTTGATTGTTTGAAAACCCCACACGGGTGTTGGGATGAAGTTGGACATACACTAGTCCCAATAATTAGCTGTATGTCGATCGATTGATTGACAGGCTGTTATAAGCGTTAAATATTTATATTTAATGCTTATGCAGTTGTGTGGTGCACTCTGGATGATGGTTGATTATTTATCGTTGCTATTATATACATGTGTTGTAGGGAATCCATATAATTAATATTATATGGTAATTGATTGGGCCTCATTCCAATTTGGAAAATAAAGAATATTATAAAATGAAAATTCATGTGTTGAATAAAAGAATATTCATGTGTTGAATAAATAAAAATTCATGTGTTGAATAAAAGAATATTATTGTGTTGAATAAAAGAAAATTCATGTGTTGAATAAAAAATATATATATTCATATGTTGAATAAAAGAATATTCATGTGTTGAATAAAAGAAAATTCATGTATTGAACAAAATATATATTCATGTGTTGAATAAAAGAAAATTCATGTGTTGAATAAAATATATATTCATGTGTTGAAGAAAATATTCATTTTGTTGAATAGGATAACGAAGTTATTGAAATATATAAAGCCGTGTTGATTAGATATGCGCCATTTTGACACGAAATATATTTATATCGATTATATTCGTTTTTATAATGAATGTAGAAAGGGAAGTGATTTCAAAATATAACGTTTTGAAAATATTATCATTTATATAATAATGATATGGAATATCCAATTTTGATCTGAAATTGAATATGAAGTTTAAATCGTTTTGAAAACGAATTTAAAACGATTTATAAACTAAGTTTTGAAAGGAATCGACGAAATATATATAATATATATATTATATATAATGGTCTGAATAGAACGCGCCGCGCTGCGGCAGTTCGCGAATTTTGACCATTGACTTCGAATGAACATTACGGGAGATCCGACCGTCGGATTCTCCTAAAATCGGAACCTTGGGTTCGTATCGAAAAGAGATTTCTAATGAATATTAGAGATTTGAAAACTAACGGTTAGATTTGGAATTATGTCCAAATCAAATTTGGAAAGGTCGTTGTAAGTGCAGTTCGATGGCCGTTTATGGAAATCGACTGTAATGGCCTTGATAAAATTATTAAAAATAGCAATAATTTGTGTAAAATCATAAGAAATGATTTGGAAATAATTGGGATGAAAAATTCCATATTTGAAAAGATAAAAATAGATTTTTATCGAAATGAACTAGTTTTGAACTAGAATTATAATCCATTTATTTTTGAAATAAATAAATTGGATTTGAAAGGGTTTTAAAAGTAACCAGAATTTCCAATAATTGATTTGGAATGGATTTGAATCGAAATTGTCTTTGGGATATTTCGATGTTGGATTTCGTGATTATACAGATATTGTTATGGAAATTTGAAAGATATATTTATATCGTTATTTCCAATATAATATTTGTTGGTCGTAGAATTTGATATTGAATATAAGCCGATATATTTTCTATTCAGAGCCTTGTATTTAATATCAAATGGGATTTGGGTTTGTCTTGAATGGTGTCCTCATTAACACTGTTCTTAAACCCAGTTGAGAAAAGGTTAAATCTTTTTATTTAGATTTAATGAATTATACTAATTAAATGGCATTTAATTGAATTTGAATTTGAATTGATTTTTGGGTTTATCGTGAATGGTGTTTTAAATAACACTTGTTCTTTAACCCATAATAAATGGAATATGAATTGGGTTTATCATGAACTATGTTTTAACGAAATTCGTTCTTTAACCCGATTTATAGTGAAATGTGATTTGGAATTTACAAATATTTTGTTAAGATTTAAAGTAGATTTTCCAAAGTAAAGTTTTCCAGTTTAATAAAATAAATTGGAATGGAATGGAATTCGATTTGGTAATAATTGAAGTGAATTTCTGTGGAGGAAGACAACTAATATATCTGGAATTTAAAAGGCTTTGCCGTTATTCCATTTATATTATTGGTCGGATATGGAAGTTTATATCGATTATATATATATCAATTTGTTTTCCATGAAGATTCCATTGTAAATGGAATGTGATTTTGGGTTTATCGTGAACCATGTTTTAAATGGCATTGGTTCTTTAACCCAATTAAAGACAGGATATGATTTCCCAAGTTAAATAATCATTGATAGTGATTTTTGGGAAGATTAAAACCAAGTGGAGTTTTAATGAATCTTTAATTAGATTGAAATGATCGAGAATGGAGTATCACCAGTTTTGCTTCAGGCGATAGTTAAATCTTTAATTAGATTTGAACGTGAAATGGTAATTGAATTTACCGATAACACCGTGGTGTTAGATATGAAGTATTACCAGTTTTACTTCATGGGATGAATAGGTTTGCATTGGGAAATTAAAACAAATGATTACTTCGGTAAGGTTCGTTAATCCCGACTAGTTTGGATAAACCATAATTTGGTTTGAATAGATATTCAAAGGAGGATTAAAGAATAAATTTAAGGAATTTATCTTTGATAAAATTAATGGGAACCTTTCCCAAAGTATAAGAATATTCGAATAAAAGAATATTCTGAATTGGAATGAGGCGTATGTTGTGTTTGTGTAAACTTGTTTATTATATACGCGAGTTATTCAGAAAGACCGGGTTTATCCCATTCCGAATAACTGATTCGACGATGTGTCGAGGATGAAGACGGTGGTCGAAGACCGGAGGTCTTCACATCGTTTGGATAATTACTGATGATCTTGATTGGGCTACACACCCAAGAGGAGGGAATCAGTTGGTGATCGTCCAGGCGTACTTGGAGATCGATGGATATGCAAGGTACAAGGTGCCTCTGGTTTCGTTTAGACCCAGAACAGACTTATAAATGGACTGTGTGTCTGACATTGGATATCATTATGTGTGATTGATGGATATCGGTTGCATGGAGTGGTTTGCCTGTGTGGCATGATAAGATGCAAATGATCAAGGCTTTTGTTGAAAAGAAAAATCTTGCGGTTGATGATCAAAGCACCGCCTGTGTGGCATAGCTTTGTGTAGCAATAATTCGCGAGCCTCACACCCCGGTTGTGAACCAGAAATGGGGAGGACCTCAGGGAGGGCATGCGTTTCCTTCTAGCTAGGGTGGTGTCAGTGACCTTCCAGCTCTGACATTTATATTAGTTTCACCTCTGTGGTTGTTGGATTGCGAGGCGCTACGGATATATCGGTGACTATGTGGAGCCGATGGAGTCATAGGACTCATTTACGCCCCAAAGGGAAGGGAAACGCAGTGTTCAGGCATTATAATCCACATCGGTGGACCAGCCCTGACGATCCATGGGGCAGTTGCGGCTGTTCCTGAGACATGGGCTAGATTGTCTCGAAGTGGTGAGGACGATCCCTTGCCTCGGTTCACAGATTGAAATTCAACTTCAAATATGTGACTTTGTGGTTTTAATTGTAGAACTAGTATGGCGACTTGATATATGGTACCCATGGCGTCTATGATTGATACTTATGATCGAAATTGTTTTGACACTATGCACTTATAGTAATAATAAAAGATGAAATTTAGCGTATCACGCATTCTTTGTCTATTATAAGGTAAAACCCTATCCTCCGGCTTGTGTTGCATTGTGTGATGGGACCTGGGTCTTATAATAGCTTCATTGTTCTTTATTTAGCATTGCGTTGTTGTTTTATGCACAGGTATTCTTAGGAGGAAACCCATTCCGTGCTATACGGCGTGGTCCCTTGATTTACCTAACTTTAAAATAAAGATTAATAACTGTTTTAGTTCTCACACCTGTCACATGACTGACCTGAAGTTTATTGTTTTAACCTAAACTCTGGGTGCCCCTATTTTCCGCACGGGCAGCTAATAGTTTTGGTTTTGTAGATTTATATTCACAGGATCCTGATTTACAACTGAATCGATATTCGGAAAGCTCTGATCCGTGTATTACTTCTAGCTGTGTATTGTATTACTTTCCGCTGCTATGTAATGTATTATAATCTCTGTTATTTATCAAATGTATTTTATTCATTCATACTCTGTATTATTCTTGTATTCTGATGAAATTGTTGTAATTGATAATGAAATGTTCTTCTGTCCGTGTTCTGATTCGTCTTGTCCTCAGTACAATCTGGGCTTTCCATCACGGGAAGTTCGGGGCGTAATAGCTTAAAGCTTTGATACCACAATGAAATAGCCCAGCGAAATCCGGTAGGCTTTGCAACCATCCCTTCATCCCCCAAAGCAGCAGGTAAAACCCACCATGGCTTCCAAGTGGTCACCCAGTACGCTTGTTTTACGGCGACCCTCTCGAGCTTCCTGGCCACTGCCTAACCAATCCTCAAGAGGGACATGTGGGGGTTTTTCAATGTAGTCGAACTATCTTTCCAAGATAAACAGATGTTATCCATGATACCAAGTGCATGTACTAAGATGATTAGAGGTCTCTCCTCTACTTAGCTTATCCATCATGTCACAAATCTGAGGGTATAAATCTAAAGGTTGCTATGTACTTTTTACCTCTCTTAAGGTCAGTCTTACTTAGGGCGCCTGCCACAACCATTTATTTCTCACGCAAACCATCCTAGTCGAACTCGACATCCCTCAAGTACAAGACCCAAAGGCCTACACCAATATCGGACAAGCTCCTAACCTTAATCAAAAACATCTGCGTACTCATGGACTACTCCAACGGATTGAAAATCGTTGATAAATACATAAAGTGATTCTAGGTAGCTAAGGCAAACTGATCCCTTAGGATCGCACGAAATTTCGAGGGTATTCCCAAGGCAAGTCGAAAGTCTAACTACCCTCCTTTCACAATTACTAGCTAACCAATCCATGCCTAGAATCAACACATAGCCCATGAAAACAAAAACATAAGTATCTCAAATGATTACAAACCAAAGATAAATGAGCCGAACCACAAATTGGATTTGAGACAATAATGGGATCTTCTACTATACAAGTACTAAGGTGCAGAGACTCAACTATGGAAGCAGATATAAACGAATGTGAAGCGCTAGAATCAAAAAGAGTAATAACAGGATGATCAAAAAGATAAACTAAGCTCTTCCTCTCTCTTAGGTATGCTGGCGGTGAGAGCATGCACTTGCCCTCCTGAAAGTCCTGTTCTTTTGTTCTTGCCCTTGTCCTTAATTATACGACCCATTATACCATAATAAAGATACTTCCCCTTGTTTTAGGTTTTACTATTCTTTCCTTTCTACCTCCTTTTTGAAGCAAGCCTATATCCATGAGTTCCTCATCCTTGGGTTGTGCTCCTTAGTGAAACTTCCTCAGTCTCATCTTTGCCATCCTTATGTAACTTGTCGACAGGTCTCTTGAAAGCTGCCTCCATCGCACGGAAAATCCTAAAAATCTCGAAATAAAATTAGCCGCAGGTGAAACTACAGCAACTATAGATGGAAGTTGGGCACTTCTTCTCCCTTTGACAGGTGTCGTAGTCTCATCGAGCCTACGGAACCATGTCGCGATGAGGTTACCTCCTAGAAAGCTAAGAGCCTCGGAGAATCAGGAAAGAAGGAAACAAGGATTCAAACAGAGGATCAAAAAGATAGTTCATATGGCTTTGGGGAATATGCCTTTAAAACAAAACTTTTCTTTTGAAAATGCTACTTTTAAAATCGTTTTGAAGATAATTTTTCAAATCTTTTATCTGATCCAGTAACCTTCAGCTCTGATACCAAGTGAAACACCCCTCCTCCGTTAAGGTCGCTCACAAAGGGAATGCCTTAACTTTGGAAGAGCATTTTAGGTAAAAGATGCAGATAAATTACAAGACAGACAAATAAAGCAGCGGAAAATAAAGTCATTTTATAAACAATATGGTTTAGTCAAGCTTTTACAATAGTTGTCTCAATCATACTTAAAAGTAATACATAAACTTCAGTCTTGATCTAAAAACTTTGAAATATAAAATAAGCATAAAAACAACAATGATATTCCCTAATAAAGCATGAACCAGCCATACCAGTGGAAGAGAGAGTCCAAAGAAATACATCGACTATCTTCGAGCTTAGAAAGAAAACTGAGCTAAGTGGTAACATTTCCTCCCTGTGAACCTTGGGGGGGGGGAGGAACGGAAGAAAAGAGGCGAAACAAAACTAGGTCAGACATAAGTCTGGTAAGTTCAGTAACTTTCAGCATATAAACAGGCAAAAGCATCATGACATGATTAAACTGAATATAAGATAATACCATGCTAACAGGGATAACAACATAACATATGATTAGAATAGATATGATAAGGCAAGATAAACTAAATGCGCTTCTACTCTTTCTCTGCTTTGCTACTACCTTGCTATTCTGATTTTTATATATATCTCTGCACCACCTAACTAGCGTCCCAACTAGTAATCTGTATAAAATGATAACGTGATTCCAATCCCCGTAAATTGTGGTAGCCTTCAGGTTTACATCTACAGTGAGGATTCCAACTCAATCTGCCTAATTACCATGAACATGTTAGATGTACCCTTACTACCATATCGACCGGCTCCCTACTTGTATTCATTTCTCTTGTGTCTGTTTCAATCGGCCATCTCTTGAGTGTAGATACCCTGTGCTAGTCCCACCATAAGGTGTATCAATCCTTATGATAACGACCTGACACGATTCAAGATGTACAAGCTACTGGTACCCAGTGCCTGCTTTTTCCCACTCCGGAGTACGTGCACGCCCGTAAACCGTTGGAACCTACACTGATGTACCCCCTGCTGCTGTTCTGACCGCTTATAATCAGCCCAGAAATCGTGCCCCACCCTGCCTAGTTTCAGGGTACCATGATACATCTATGTTGGTTACGGCTAAAATGGGTCCCCGTTACTAGGGTTTCTTATTGGTTAAGTTTGTGGGCCTATATATATACAAATATTACCCACTTATACGAGATGTACTTAACCCTCCCACCGATTCTAGCATGTTTACTTAATGGTTATGTTTGTGGGCCTATATGTACTAATATTACCCACATACATGAGATGTACTAAACCCTCTCATCGATTCAAACATGTTTATTTAACGGTTAAGTTTGTGGGCCTATATTTACTAATATTACCCACCAACCCGATATGTACTTAGCCCTCGTGCACATTATGCCGTATTGGTTAAATGTTGTCTATTCATGTTAACTTAACGCACCCATTCATCATGTCATGTTAGTTAAGTGTTCCTATTAACTTTACCCTCCTCACTTATTAGATTGGTTAAGTATTTCCTATTAACTTAACCCCATTCGTTCATCAAGTTACATCGATCAAGGGTTCCTTGTTAACTTAACCCCACGTGTTCATCATGTTGTATTGGTTAAGTATCATCAATCAATTGAAGTTAACTTAACCCACCTGCTTGTCATGTTACTTTGGTTAAGTGTTGCCTTCTTGAGTTAACTTAACCCTACCACAAATCAAGTCATACTGGTTAAGTGTTTCTTATTACTTAACCCTACCCATTCGTTATGCTGTACTGGTTAAGTGTTTCCTATTAACTTAACCCTAGTTATTCATCTTGTTATACTGGTTAAATGTTCTTATTACTTAACACTAGTCATTCATCTTGTTATATTAGTTAAGTGTTCTTATTACTTAACCCTAGTCACTCATCTTAGCATGTCTTGTTCATTAGGATTCATTGATTTATTAATGCACCAACCTCTCACATTAGATACATGTTGTTGCGGTTACTGGATGTGCCGGGCGGTTCCGGGCAGTTTTACACCACAACTCAATCTAACCTCGAGTTTTTCTTGGGCATGATGCACTAATATTTCACATTAGATAGGTGTATTTGTGGTTAATGGATGTGCCGGGCGGTTCCGGGAAGTTTTACACCACAACTCAATCTAACCTCGGGTTAGGCATATTCATCTTTTCACATATTTACATATTTACAATTTATATGTAAATTATTTGTATCACCCCATGACCATTAATGTCATTCACAAAGGGAATGCATTAACTTCTATGGAGCGTTTTGAGTGAGTATAGAACAGAAACTTAACCATAAGACAGATATAAACAGTACCTGAAAAATTAAAAACTTCATTTCATTGTTGCGGAAAATACATATGTTTGATTACACCATCAAAACCAGAGCCAAGTATATAATATCCATCTTTACTAAATCAAAGTACATAAATTGAAAGACATAATCCCCAATACAAAATAGCCATAAATAAAAGAGAGGCTGAACTTTACTTCAGCGATCCAAGCAATCTTCTAAAAGCAAGAAGCACAACTGTCCAAAATCAAGCTCCACTGGTGCTAGTTCCAACCTGAGCACCTTGGGGGGGGGGGGGGAGGGGGGGGAGGGGAGAGGAAGAAGAAAAGAGGAGGAAACAAAGTGGGTCAGACATAAAGTCTGGCGAATGCGATAACTTTAACAATATAATCACCAAAGTAACTAGGCTAAGGCATAAGTTGGAAAATCAGGAAATGATCATGAACCATTGAGTATGGCAGAGTAAACAAGGAAACAGGATGAACAATGATATCGTTAAAGCACACCACTAGTATACTGCACCACCACTAGTCACCCTAAGGTTGATCCTACCTACTGAACATAAGTGATAATAATAATGGTAGTTCCGTGTACCCCTAACTGCTGTCATAGGAGCCGCCTGCTCCTATCTCCACTAGTGGTACCCACTACCCTCCCCATTCTAATTACAATATTCATAATATGGTAGCTGTACTCCTAGCTGCTGTCATAGGTGCCGCCTGCTCCTATCTCCACTAGTCGTACCCACTACCTTCCCCATTCGATCGGCTCCTTAATTCGTAGATACCCGTGCTGGTCCCACAGTGGGGTGTATCACTCCCCAAAGTGGCAACCCAATACTACCAGAGATGCATGGCTTATACCTACACGATGCAACAACGTCTTACCTACCAGCTCGGTTCCACACACGCATATGAACCCGTTGGACTTGCGTTGCCACCGCTAACCCGGTTTGGCCTCTTACAGTCAAGCCCAGTATGCATGTCCCGTCCTCGACTTGGGTCGAGCCCACAAAGATACGTATGGGTTACTAGTTGAAATGCGCCCCCATGACTTGACACAAGCTATCCACCTAAGCTTGGTCCCCTCTAGTATTTCCCACTTAACCCACTTCTTATTCATGTTTCAATTACATGTTTCAATTTTGGTTAAGTATTTCTAATCGTATTTCAAATGCCACCCAAGGCACCCACTAGATTCCACATGCCACACAAGGCACCCACTTAACCCCCTCATGTCCCACTACATGTTTATCTAGTTAAGTGTTTCTTAATTCATTAAGACCGTAACCTCATAAAGACCTCTCACATTAGACTGGCATTTGTGGCAGCTGGATTTGCCGGGCGGGTCCGGGCAGTCTTACACCACAAACGAGCCTAACCTCATGTCTTTACAATTGTTACGTATTTAATTTATGCCTAAGACCTCTCACATTAGACTGGCATTTGTAGCAGCTGGATATGCCGGGCGGATCTGGGCAGTCTCACACCACAAAAGAGCCTAACCTCGTGTCTTAGACGATTAATTACTCCTAATTAATTATTCCACAATTTGAATTACTTTCCCTATTCAAATTATCAATCAATTCCAAATTTAACGATGTCCATAATTGACTCAATTATGTCCATCCATTTATGGTATGTAAAATCATACCAATTTTCATCACAAATCTATTTTATGTCTTTTAAGGCGTTTATGCCAATTAAATCTTTTAATATTATCCTCTTTACCCCACGTAGTACATTCGTTAGTTTAACGTAAAATATACGTTAGACTCGAATAGTCTAACTCATGGAATAAAGAGAAAACATCACAACATACATATAATTAAAACTAGATCTAAACATAGGGGTGAACTTGCATGTATGAATGATGTTCTACATCTAAAATTTGCATAGGCCAAAGTTACAACTTGCATAAAACTACATATGTCATAGACCCAATTCTAAAGGTGTAAACTTGATGGACACAAACTTGCATAAATCATGTATGTCATAGATCTACATCTAAAGGTGTAATCTTGCATAGGCAGTAACCACAAACTTGCATAACATGATTCATGTTCAAACACATGTATTCATATAAACTTGCATATGTGATTTATGCAACGTAACAATAGTATAAACGTACATCTAAACATGTAAACTAGCATGTAGAATTTGGCATATAACTCACACATGTCATAGCCTAACTTTAGATCTAAAATAGGTGTCATGAAGCATAAAAGGTTATACATATAATTTTTCCCAACTTGCATATGATTCATGTCTTAATAAAAATCTAAACTTGCATACATACTTATGATTTATCATATGAATCAACATACCCAAACTAACATATGAACAACATGGTGATTCGATTATACATAAGCCAATCATAAAATTACAACATAGATGATCACAACTTTACAAGATAGCATCATAGAATTTACAACATAAACATCACAATTTTACTACATGAATAATAACATGCGGTCAATAATTCACATCATATCCAAATAGTCCACATCATAACTCAATCCAATTAATTTGCTAATTATTTTATTAAAATTATCAAACTCACAATTCAGAGAAGGTCTTGAATTATGAATTATGAGTTCTGAAGTTGTAATAGCTTTCCCTTGAAGAAGATTCATTGTTAAAGTTGAAAAGGATTGATTTAGACTAGCTTTCTTCCTCTCTAATTGGTGGCGGCTATGCTGAGTTGCTAGGTGACGGCATGGAGGCCATGAATCTAATTTTGTTTTGATTTTAGGGTTTGAGTGTAGAGGTTTTTTATAGAGTTTAGGATTAATTTAGGCCATCCGATCAACCTAGAAGCAACCTGAACCATCCAAACAAGACAGGGGGACACCTCAGCCCTAATGACTCAGCACAGTGTATTAAATGTTCATTTTTTTCTATAATTTACATATTTCTTATTTATGACAAATTCCATATGTAAATTATTCCCATTTTAATTATGCCAAAACTATATTTTTAATTATGCTCACAATTAATGGTATACTAAATATACCATTTCATGAACCAATCTATGCCATGTAATTTTCATGTTTATCCTTCATATTTATATGTAAATTATAAATCTATTATTGTTAATTACATATTCTCCCTTTTACCGTATACATTAATTACCCATATACAAATATCCATTTGTACATGCATAAATCTTTCTTACCTTTAATTTGTCACAAAAGCCAATCAAAGAAGGCCACATAAAAAAAAAACATTGACAACCAAAAATGCGCCACATACGCCATATGATGCGTACACGTCATATATATATATATATATATATATATATATGTGTGTGTGTGTGTGTGTGTGTGTGTGTGTGTGCATATATATATTTTCTATATATATATTTTCTTTTTTATCTATCTTCCCAATTACCCATTTTCACACCAAACCACTTTTTGAAGTGTGTTCACACTAAGCCATTTTAAGCCATTCTCCTAAAACAAAAATATGGCGCTAGCGGGGATCGAACTCTGTACCCCTTGTATGCAAGTCACATGTTCCAACCAAATGAGCTACTAAGTCTTTTGCTTGCAAACCTTAGAACAATTCTAAACATTTATTCTTTTCTCATTTTTTTTCTTCATGTTTTGCTGCAATATTTAATTTAAAGATATCTTTTTCATTAATCCAATTTACGCAAACTCGGACTCTATCTCAACCAGAATTCCGAGACGAACACAATGGCACAACCTGTTTCCCTTAATTCTCACGTTTGAGATTAATTATTCTTTAATTTAGTTAATTCGATTATTCCAAAATTCAGGGTGTTACATTCTCCCCTACTTAAAGGATTTCGTCCTCGAAATCTCTAAGTCAAGAAGAACGTATCCTACCATCCAAATAACCATATACTCAACCATCAAACATAGGCATCCATTGTCCTTAAAATTTTCTAATGCTGTATGAACATATGCGAGAAGTGTGTGTATATGTTCCTTATCTAATGCAAAATCAGGCGGTCTACTGATTCAGTTAATCTCCTTAATGCAAACCATGATAGTGCCATGTGTCCATTATGTATGCGAAAGAATCCTATTGATACATATTATCTCTACATGTGTGCACAACCATTCACCAAAATGCAACATCCATATGATAACACAACTATACATCCATTAGCTTAAATATGCACACACATTTATATGCAATATGAAGTGACTGAGCCGATCTAGTACCTAAAGTGTGTGTATATGCATCCACGAGCAACCACTAGCAAACGCTTGCATCCACATACATCCATCATACATAACATGTCTCAAACACATGTTTCAACCATAGGACTATCCTACCTAAAGGTCAAAGATACTAGCGAGAGGACATACTAAAGATAAGATAAGTATAAGGTAAGCGATAAAGGAGAAACTAAAAGACATACCCTCGAAAAGTAAAGGGTATAATGAACGCATCTTCTCTTCCGTCTCCCAAGTAGTGTTGCTCTCATTATCTCCCCATTGCATGAAAGTCCTTACATATCTTAGGAAAAAGCATCTATACGCGGAGGAAGAGAATCAAAAGGGAAAGAGGAAGAGATTCAAAGCGGAGAATCGAAGGAAAGATATATGGCTCTTGGGGATTATGTTTTTAAAATAAACCTTTCTCTTGAAAATACTCTCCCTAAAACATATTTTTGAAAGTATTTCTTTATAAAATGCTTTTGAAAAATAATTTTTCAAAATCTCGTATCTGTTCTGGTAACCTTCAGCTCTGATACCACGTGTAACACCCCACATCCATTAATGTCACTCACAAAGGGAATGCATTAACTTCTATGGAGCGTTTTAAGTGAGTATAGAACAGAAACTTAACTACAAGACAGATATAAATAGTAGTTGAAAAATTAAAAACTTTATTTCATTGCAGCGGAAAATACATATGTTTGATTACACCATCAAAACCGGAGCCAAGTACATAATATCCATCTTGACTAAATCGAAGTACATAAATTGAAAGACATAATCCCTAATACAAAATAGCCATAAATAAAAGAGAGGCTGAACTTTACTTCAGCGATCCAAGCAATCTTCTAAAAGCAAGAAGCACAGCTGTCCAAAATCAAGCTCCACTGGTGCTAGTTCCAACCTGAGCATCTGGGGGGGAGGGGGAAGGGAAAGAAGAAAAGAGGAGGAAACAAAGGGGGTCAGACATGAAGTCCGGCGAGCGCGATAAATTTAACAATATAATCACCAAAGTAACTAGGCTAAGGCATAAGTTGGAAAATCAGGAAATGACCATGAACCATTGAGTATGGCAGAGTAAACAAGGAAACAGGATGAACAACGATATCATTAAAGCAAACCTAACCGACTGTAAGATAATTACTAAACTACACCAACACTATGAGATAATTGCTATACTGCACCACCACTAGTCACCCTAAGGTGGATCCTGCCTAATGAACATAAGTGATAATAATAATGGTAGTTTCGTGTACCCCTAGCTGCTGTCATAGGTGCCGCCTTATCCTATCTCCACTAGTGGTACCCACTACCCTCCCCATTCTAATTACAATATTCATAATATGGTAGCTGTACTCCTAGCTGCTGTCATAGGTACCGCCGGCTCCTATCCCCACTAGTCGTACCCACCACCTTCCCCATTCGATCGACTCCCTAACTCGTAGATACCCGTGTTGGTCCCACAGTGGGGTGTATCACTCCCCAAAGTGGCAACCCAATACTACCAGAGATGCACGACTTATACCTACACGATGCAACAACGTCTTACCTACCAGCCCGGGTCCACACACGCATATGAAACCGTTGGACTTGCGTTGCCACCGCTAACCTGGTTTGGCCTATTACAGTCAAGCCCAATATGCATGTACCGTCCTCGACTTGGGTCGAGCCCACAAAGTTACGTATGGGTTACTGGTTGAAATGGGGCCCCATGACTTGACACAAGCTATCCACCTAAGCTTGGTCCCCTCTAGTATTTCCCACTTAACCCACTTCTTATTCATGTTTCAATTACATGTTTCAATTTTGGTTAAGTATTTCTAATACGTATTTCTAATGCCACCCAAGGCACCCACTAGATTCCACATGCCACCCAAGGTACCCACTTAACCCCGTAATGTCCCACTACATGTTTATCTGGTTAAGTGTTTCATAATTCATTAAGACCGTATCCTCATAATGACCTCTCACATTAGACTGGCATTTGTGGCAGCTGGATTTGCCGGGCGGGTCCGGGCAGTCTTGCACCACAAACGAGCCTAACCTCATGTCTTTACAATTGTTACGAATTTAATTTATGCCTAAGACCTCTCACATTAGACTGGCATTTGTGGCAGCTGGATTTGCCGGGCGGGTCCTGGCAGTCTTACACCACAAAAGAGCCCAACCTCAGTTCTTAGATGATTAATTACTCCTAATTAATCATTCCCTAATTTGAATTAATTTCCCTATTCAAATTATCAATCAATTCCAAATTTAACGATGTCCATAATTGACTCAATTATGTCCATCCATTTATGGTATGTAAAATCATACCAATTTTCATCACAAATTTATTTTATGTCTTTTAAGGCGTTTATGCCAATTAAATCTTTTAATATTATCCCCTTTACCCCAAGTTGTACGTTCGTTCATTTAACGTAAAATATACGTTACACTCGAATAGTCTAACTCATGGAATAAAGAGAAAACATCACAACATACCTATAATTTAAACTAGATCTAAACATAGGGGTGAACTTGCATGTGTGAATGATGTTCTACATCTAAAACTTGCATAGGACAAAGTTACAACTTGCATAAAACTACATATGTCATAGATCCAATTCTAAAGGTGTAAACTTGATGGTCACAAACTTGCATAAATCATGTATGTCATAGTTCTATATCTAAAGGTGTAATCTTGCATAGGTAGTAACCACAAACTTGCATAACATGATTCATGTTCAAACACATGTATTCATATATACTTGCATATGTGATTTATGCAACATAACAATAGTATAAACTTACATCTAAACATGTAAACTAGCATGTAGAATTTGGCATATAACTCTCACATGTCATAGCCTAACTTTAGATCTAAAATAGGTGTCATGAAGCATATAAGGTTGTACATATAATTTTGCCCAACTTGCATATGATTCATGTCTTAATAAAAATCTAAACATGCATACATACTTATGATTTATCATATGAATCAACATACCCAAACTAACATATGAACAACATGGTGATTCGATTACACATAAGAAGAAGCTGCTGCAATCGTTAATGGCGTCCTCCCTTCCTTCTTCTCCCCCTCTTCTTTCGAAATACCCTTCTAGATATAGGCCTTTTCTTCTCCCTCGCTTTGCTTCCTCTTTGTCTTCATCTCTTCGTTCTTCTTCGCTAGCTCCTTTCTCCTTTAACCCTTCGTCAAAACAGGCTCGGTGATCCAATCCTCGCTCAGTTCGCTTTGATATTTCTCATTCGTCCTCTCGTGTTTCATCTTTTTGTCCTCCCTCTAATCGTGCCCCTTCATCCCCTAAGCGCAATTCTTTTCGTGCTGTTTTCGAAAATGATCCTGCTTATGTTCGTCCTCGTCCTCATCAATATTGCCCCTCTCTGTTATCGTCTCATAATCGTTTTACTGTTCTTTCTGATCATCAAGGGGAAATACCATCAAAGTCCTACGCTCAAGTAGCGGCATCGCCACCGCCATCGCCACCCAATCCCCCACCTAAAAAGAAATTCAAATCACCCCTGCCGGAGTTTGTATCGGTTCACCAAACAGTGGTTCAGTTGAAGAATGAAAAGAGATGTTTACAATGTGCATGCAAAGGTCACGTGGAAAGTGCGTGTAGATACCCAAAAATTTGTTTAAATGTGGTTCGTTTGGCCACTCAGTGCAACGTTGCCCAAAGAAAAATCATTACGTTGGAAGCTCCACGTCTTCTGCTTATTTAGTCATTAGTAATAAAAGTAATTATCATGCGCGTTGGGTCCCGAAGCAAATTATTAACCCTGCAAATACTGCTTGTCACCCGTCGCTTCGTGATGCCAGCCGTTAAGAGAATTACCATGGAAAATCTAACATTAAGTTTTCGTCTAAGCCAAATTCTCTTCATTCTACATCTCAACCTCCTCAGCCTCTATCTCCAAATTTTTTTTAGAAAGATGGATTCTTCGAAATGCATTGTTGCCAAAACTATGTCTGGAAAATGCAGTATAGAAACTTTGCATCAAGCTCTAGAAGTCAACCTAAATCACGATATGTGGCTGATGTCGATCATTACAAATAACTCCTTCTTGGTTCACTGTCCTACTTATAGTTTAAGAGAGCATGCATTACTCCTAAAAATCCTAACCAAGCCGGGAGCTGTGATTAGTTTAGAAGCATGGGGAGTGATGTATATGAGCCAGAACCTGCTCTAGAAACTGAATCATGGGCTAAAGTGAAAGGATTCCCGGAATTTATAAAGTATAATGATGATGCTGTGAAGGAAGTCCTTAAACCTATGGGTAGAGTCTTAGCTGCTGTTGATTGTGACTGGTGTCTCTTTGATCACAGAGTTTTCTTGGTAAAGACGCAATTTTGAGAAGGTATTGGCTCAAAGAATGAATTTGCTGCCAGATTTAACAACAAAGTGCATATTATCAAAGTTCAACGTTGTAATCATGAGCATCCAGGTTCAAGGCCAGAACTTGTTTTTATTGGTAATGATGAGGAGCAAGTGGTTCCATGTATGCATAATTATCAAGATTTTAGCTTGGAGATTCGTGTTGATGCCATGAGAGAAGAGGAAAATATGTTACCACCACTACCCTCTATTTATAGGGAGATAAATATGTACCCTAACTTTCCAGACATTGAGGATCAAGAGATGGGCAACAATGAATTTGATGAAGTGAATCAAGAAGTATTTGATGATCAGAATCAGAACTTGCAAGATGATCGTGTCCCTCCTCTTAACCATGTCATTCTTTTTGGAAATGATTTCTCTATGCTACCCGTTCAAACCATCCCCTTTGCCTCTAGTTCTATCCCACCACCGCAATCTCCTCCACATCAACCATGGACTGATGACAATGATTGGCCCCAATTTCCCTCTCCCATTTTTGTTCGTCGTAGTGGGAGACACAATAATCCTGAAGTATCAGGTAGTTTTCTTACTCCTGTTGTTTTTTCATCTGCTAATAAACGTTTGAACAAAAAGATATCAGACTGCATGGGAGTAAATTTACGTGATTCACATTATAAAGCCATGCAGGCATTGGAACAAGAGCGTATTAATAGACATCAATGAAAGTGGTCACATGGAATGTACGGGGGTTGGGGGACCATTCAAAATGTCATGCCATTAATCAAATTTTGTCCCCACTCAAATTAGATATTATTTTCCTCCAAGAAACAAAACTCTTTGAACCTTCTAATTATCATTTCAGTTTGATTGGTGGTTCCTTCCTAAGAGGATGGACTTATGTTAGTGCCATTGAAACTAGAGGTGGCCTTATTACTGCATGGAATGATTCTGTGTGGTCATTATACCAAGCTTTCCCCTTTCAATCTGCTTTACATGTTGCTCTAAAACACATTGCCTCTAATACTATCTACTTCTTTTCCAATATTTATTGTCCTCAGGATGCTAATGATAGATTAGCTCTTTGGGAGCATTGTAAACAAATGGCTAATAACTTCCTGGGTCCATCGGTTATAGGGGGAGATTTCAACACTGTAAGATACTATAATAAGAGAAAATCTTGTTCCATTTCATCAGATTCAGATGCTTTCAATTCTTTTATTTTTGATTGTTGCCTCTCAGACCCTCCTATTTGTAATCGAGCCTTTACTTAGTCTAATCGCAGATCGAATCCTTCTTTTGCCAAACTTGACTGATTCCTCTTTAATGCTGCTTGGGAAGAAATTCACCCCTTATCCTTTGTGTCTGGCCTTGCTTCAATTATCTCTGATCATTGCCTTATCGTTCTTGATTCGGGTTCCCTCTCTAATCCCAAGCACTCATTTAGATTTGAAAGACTATGGCTTCTTGAACCATCTTTTAAAGAGTTCGTTCATAAGGCCTGGGAATATCCTGTTTGTTCACAATCAGCTACCCATAAGTTGTCTTTAAATTGAGATCTTTGAGAAAACTGATAAAACCATGGGCTAAAACAGTTTGGGCCTTAATTCGTAACCGCATTGTCAATATTCAAGATGCTATTTTAGATCTCATTATCTTGGAAGAATCTCGCCCTCTTAATGATGAGGAATCAAGCTCTCTGAAAAATCTAGAGTTTGAACTGGATAGACTGCTTAAGCAAGGAGAAATTGGTTGGAAACAGAGATCTAAGGCTAAATGATTAAAAGAAGGTGATAGAAATTCAGCTTACTTTCATAGAATTGCAAATGGAAGAAAACGTGCTTCCTGCATTCTTGAAATATCCCATGAAAACCAAATCTATTCGAACCCAAATGATATTCTTCATCTTTTTTCTAACTGTTATCGATCCATTCTTGGTCGTTCGTCCTCTGATATCCCTTTCATTGATTGGTGTTCTCTTTACCCTGCTCCAGCCTCTATTTCTATTGACCAACCTTTCTCTGAAAATGAAGTTTGGGCTGCTTTAAGTAATATGGATGATGATAAAGCCCCTGGGCCTGATGGATTTGGGCCTTCTTTCTTTAAAACTTTTTGGGCCGTTGTGAAAAATGATATCATGGCCATGTGCAATGAATTCTATGATAACCCTAGCCTCATTTCTCGTCTCAATTATGCTAATATTGTTCTTCTTCCCAAATTCTCTGGTGCCATTTCCCTTTCTGACTTCCGTCCCATCAGTTTGCTCAACACCTCTTTTAAAATTATCACCAAAACTCTTGCCAATTGTCTTCAATCTGTCATCTCTGATCTTGTTGGATCAGAGCAATCAGCCTTTATTCTTGGATGCAACATTTTCGATTGTATTGCAGCCACTCAAGAGGTAATCTCTTATTGTTACAGTACTAAAACACCAGGTGTTCTCCTCAAATTAGATTTTTCAAAAGCATTTGATTCTGTTAATTGGGAATTTATTTTGCAAATATTCAAGCACAGAGGATTCTCTCAGCGTTGGTGTGATTGGATAGATTATATTCTTAAGACAAGTTATTCATCGATTTCGATCAATGGTAATATTGGGGGCTTATTTAAATCCAGTAAGGGATTGAGGCAAGGAGATCCCGTATCTCCTCTAATACTTGTGTTAGTCGCAGATGTCTTCAACAAAATGATCAAAAGAGTAATAGCTAACAATTTATTTGAGAGGATTCACCATCCATATTCCAACTTAGCTATTTCCAATCTTCAATTTGCAGATGACACAATTATCTTTTCCTCTCCTGATTTGAATCAAATTCATTGTCTTAAAATGGTGCTATATACTTTTGAGCTTATTTCGGGTTTGTCTATTAATTTCTCCAAAATCTCAATTATAATGTTAGGAAATGCTGATCATCTTGGCCCTTCAATTTCATCTATTTTAAATTGTTCTATTCACAAGTTTCCTATTCAGTATTTGGGAATTCCTCTCAGACCCATTAAACTTCACAAATCGGATTGGTTGCCTTTAATTCATAAAATTGAGCAGAGATTATCGTCCTGAAAAGCTAATACCTTATCCTCTGCTGGTCGTTTGGTGCTGGTTAAAGCTGTTTTATCTGCTTTACCAACATATTGGATGACTATTCACAAATTTCCTAAATGGGTAATTTCAAGAACCGATTCAGTCAGAAGCTCTTTTCTATGGAATGGTAATAAGGTTAAAAACAGGTCAACTGGCAAACTATTTGTTTACATATTAATCAGGGGGGTTTGGGCATAATTAATCTTCCTAATTTTAATTTAGCCCTCCTATCAAAATGGTTATGGCGTGCAGTATCTCCTGGCTCTTTTTTATGGAAAGATTGGATCCTTTCTCTTTACTATTCCAACAATCCCTATTTAATTTTGCACTCACTTCCCTCTGTTAAGCCTTCTCCCTTCTGGTCTGGGGTTTTATCTTGTATTCCCTGCATTAAAAATCTGTTTCATGTTAAATTGGGTGATGGGGAATCGTGTTTATTCTGGCACGACATTTGGCATGGGCATATTCCTCTTTGTCGAGCTTTTCCTTCTCTATTTCCTTTCATTGCCAATGAATTTTCCTCTGTTGCAAATCTGTTGCATTTTGGCCCCTCAGCGTTTTTCCCTTCCACCATTTTTAATGCCCAAGTCCTTGATAATTTCCTGCTTGCTTCCAACCTGATCTTGCATACCCAACCTTCTCTATCTCCTGATAGCTATTTTTGGGCTTTATCACCAAAAAGAGGTTTTTCTGTTGCTTCAGTTTACTATTATATCAATTTTTCTAGAAGATTATTTTCATTTTCCAGAATCTGGAAAATCCATCTTCCTCCAAAGGTTCTTTTCTTCAACTGGTGTTTGATTCATGGTAAAATCAATACAAGATCTAAGTTGCATAGACTTAATTTGATTGAGGATCCTCATTATGCTCTTTGCTCCGATCATGTTGAAACCATTGACCATCTTTTCTTTGAATGTGAATATTCTTTCCCTGTCCTTGCAGCCACTGGGTCCTTCTTGCTTGGCTTTGTGCCTGAAATTAATTCAGCATTTGATTTTTGGGAATTTAATGATGCAAATGCAGCTTTGGACTCCTTCTTAGCAATATTTTGTTGGTGTATTTGGAAGGAAAGGAACGCAGTGATATTTTACAAACCACTGAAGCAATTTAGAGGGTTATGCAAACTCATAATTTTCTGCTTTAACTCATGGTCAGGTCTTGCTCCTCCCTCAGCCAATTTCATGCTCGCCCTGCCGGCAACCATTAGCCCAGCGGAGTCTGTGGACTCTAACCGTGGCGATTCAAGTCCGGATTTGCACTGATTCTCATATTGTAGTTTGTGTCTATATGCTATATTTCTATGGTTCGGTTTTGGCTTTCAGATGACCTATGTATATATTTAGCTGTGTTTTGGGTGGTCTAGACACTGTTATTATGCTTGCTTTGGCTTGAACTGTGGTATTTCTATTACTCTTTTGCTATAGAACTATGGGCCACCAGTTGGGCTTGTCAACTGGGCTATTTATATGTATTAATATTATGTTTAATCGGCTGTGTAGTTTTGCGCTACACATCCGTCCTACTCAAAAAAAAAACATGCGGTCAATATTTCACATCATATCCAAATAGTCCACATCATAACTCAATCCAATTAATTTGCTAATTATTTTATTAAAATTATCGAACTCACAATTCAGAGAAGGTCTTGAATTCTGAATTCTGAGTTCTGAAATTGTAATAGCTTTCCCTTGAAGAAGATTCGTTGTTAAAATTGAAAAGGATTGATTTAGACTAGCTTTCTTCCTCTCTAATTGGTGGCGGCTATGCTGAGTTGCTAGGTGACGGCATGAAGGCCATGAATCTAATTTTGTTTTGATTTTAGGGTTTGAGTCTAGAGGCGTTTTTTATAGAGTTTAGGATTAATTTAGGCCATCCGATCAACCTAGAAGCAACCTGAACCATCCAAACAAGACAGGGTGACACCTCAGCCCTAATGACTCAGCACAGTGTATTAAATGTTCATTTTTTCTATAATTTACATATTTCTTATTTATGACAAATTCCATATGTAAATTATTCCCATTTTAATTATTCCATAACTATATTTTTAATTATGCTCACAATTAATGGTATACTAAATATACCATTTCATGAACCAACTATGCCGTGTAATTTTCATGTTTATCCTTCATATTTATATGTAAATTATAAATCTACTATTGTTAATTACATATTCTCCCTTTTACTGTATACATTAATTACCCATATACAAATATCCATTTATACATGCATAAATCTTTCTTACCTTTAATTTGTCATAAAAGCCAATCAAAGAAGGCCACACTAAAAAAACAAACATTGACAACCAAAAATGCGTCACGTACGCCACATGATGCGTACACGTCATATATATATATATATATATCTGTGTGTGTATATATATTTTCTATATATATATATATTTTATTTTATTATCTATCTTCCCAACTACCCATATTCACACTAAACCACTTTTTGAACTGTGTTCACCCTAAGCCATTCCCCTAAAACAAAAATATGGCGCTGGTGGGGATCGAACTCTGTACCCCTTGTATGCAAGTCAAGTGTTCCAACCAAATGATCTACTAAGTCTTTTGCTTACAAACCTTAGAACAATGCTAAACATTTATTCTTTTCTCATTTTTTTTCATGCTTTGCTGCAATATTTAATTTAAAGATATCTTTTTCATACAGAATCCAATTTACGCAAACTCGGACTCTATCTCAACCAGAATTACAAGACGAACACAATGGCGCAACTCTTTCCCTTAATTCTCACGTCTGAAATTAATTATTCTTTAATTTAGTTAATTCGATTATTCAAAATTTCAAGGGGTTACATTATTCACAATTGTTGTCAATTTCAGGTTATGCCAATTTTTCATAAATGTCCAAGTCTAGATTTATATGCTAATCAGTCATATTCCAATTCTCAAGTTATGCCCAACAAAACTAGTTGGAAGTTATGGCCCCCAAATTTAATTTCGAGTTATTACACAAAATAGGCTACACCTAATCTTCCCATGTTTGTACTAAGAGTCATGCCCCAATACCCCAATATACATTATTCTTTTGCATCTCAACCAACGGTTATGCCCAATCTTGATTAATATCCCAATTTACAGTTTTGCGCCCAATCTAGATTAATATTCCAATTTACAGTTTGTGCCAAATCTAGATTTAATATTTCAATTTACCCCAAGTTCGCAACAAAGACAAATTATGCCCCAAATAATAAGTTACAAAATTATGTTCTACCATTACCAAATAGACTATTCCCCATTACCCCCGCATTCCAATCGCACGTATAATAAGTTTCAGCCTAAATTCGAGGTTAATTAAAATAAAGGGGATGAAAGAGGAACATAAACGAGAGTAAGCATAAAACAGGCATTAAAATGGTAGATCTGTCAAATATTTTTGACCTAAGAGGATTTCAGATCTGTTAGAGTTAGGGTATAACAAAGATAGATCTGAAAACAAACAGACATAAATAACCTTATAGACATATAGATCCGATACAAATAACATCGTGGACCTAAAAGGATTATATATCAGATGTCCAGCAAAGACAGGCATGATTGAATAATAACCTCCTAGGAATGTAAATCATTGATTCAATAGAAAGATAGGAATTAATCTAAAAGAATTGCCTTATCATCAAGCATAGACATAGATCCATTTCCTTACATGCCAAAATCACTATTAGGTGTTTAAATTTGAAAATAACTTGAACCTACATATTTACAGTTCAACTTACGCCCCAAATCCCAAGTCATATGTCCAATACTTTATGCCTCAAATCTCAAGTCATATGTTTGATACACTTTGTGTTTTAAATATAACATGTGTTATGTCCTCAGATCCGTTACAAATCAGTTATGCCCAATTTTACATAATTTAATACTTTTCCCAATCTTAGCACTAGTCATGTCCAAATCATATATTATACCCAATTTTAGCGTTAGCCATGTTCGAATCATATATTATGCCCAATTTTATTTCCAATGTACGTTCATCTCTTATGAGATTTGGCTCAGGCTCGCAGTAGCCTGGCTATAAAACAAAAAGGAAAGAGGGAAAGAAAAGACAAAGAATTGACATAACGTCATCAATGAGATAGATCCAATGGATATAGAAAGACATATAGAAATAGGCATAATCTCAAATTCAGATTTATTACAATGTCAGAATCACAATTAACTTTTATTTCTGAAAGTAACGTGAACTTACAAATTACAGAACGATCTTGAATTCTGGGATCTGTATTCTAAAACTGAATAGCTCTCTCTTGAAGTAGACTGTTTGTTCTTCTAATTTAGATTTGATTTGATTCTTAGAAAATAGTTGTTGAAGTCGTTAAATTAGCCTTTGAATTTCTACTTGAATTTTAACTTGATTCTACAAAGGACTTGAGCAGCATAACCCCGTCTTTGATTTATTTTTATATGAATTAGGGAAGAGTATAGGCATAATTAAGTTGTGCTGAGAAAACTGTAGTCTTAGGGGTGTTTATATACTGGCGTCCAAATACAGAAAAATGAATCTGTCCTCGGATCTGGAAATGGGGGTAGGTCGACCCACTGGTCGACCTGTGTGACCTAGGTCGACCCCCAGGTTGCCGCCCTGGTCGACCTAGGTCCTGGGCGGGAAATTTCCCGCCCGGCCCGGGTTTGTGATTTGAATTTCGAATTTCAAACCTGAGCTTCTGAAACTTCTAAAGGTCATAACTTCTTCATACGGAGTCCGATTTACGCAAACTCGGACTCTATCTCAAGTAGAATTCCGAGATGAACACAATGGAGAAACCCATTTCCCTTAATTTTCTCTTAAAAATTAATATAATTTATTTTGTTACTTTAATGTTCACAGAAAATAAGTGGTGCTACATTCTCCTCCCCTTAAAGGATTTCATCCTCGAAATCTTCAAGTTAGGAAGAACGTATATCCTAACATCCAACATCTATCTACTCAACCATTCAATCACTGGGGTCCATTGTCCTTAAAAGGTTTCTAATGCTATATGAACATGTTCATAGTGTGTGTATATGTCTCTTGTCTAATGCAAAATCAGGCGGTCTATTGATCCAGTTGACCTCCTTAATTCGAATCATGAGAGTGTCATGTGTCCAATATCTATGCAAATATCCCTAATCATGTAAATACTATATATATGCATATTCACTCATCCATATGCAACATCCATATAATAACACATCAAGTCTCAATCCATATACAAATATATTCATATGCATATGCAATATGAAAGTGACTGAGCCGATCTAGTGCCTAGTGTGTGTATATGCATCCATGAGCAACCACTAGCAAACACTTGCAACCACTTGCATCCACCAAACATAACATGTTTCAAACACATGTTTACATCCATTGGCTTCAACCTAAGGATCGAAGGCATGACCGAGAGGATACACTAAAAAAGATAGAAACAAGTATGCATAAAATTCCTAAAAAAAGAGATCAAGGATATACCCTGAAAAAAGGGAATGATGCGCGTATCTAGTCTTCCGTCTTCTAAGTCGCATCTTCTTGAGCTTCACCCCATTATACCCTATCTAATTTAACTTCACGATTGCGAAGCTTCTTGACCTCCATTTCCAAAACCCACTAGTAAAGATAGGACCTCGATCACTTACTATGCTAGAGGGTATCCAATGTAGTCGAACTATCTTTCCATGATAAACAAATGTTATCCATGATACCAAGTGTACATACTAAGATGATTAGAGGTCTCTCATCTACTTAGCTTATCCATCATGTCACAAATCTGAGGGTCTAAATATAAACGTTGCTATGTACTTTTTACCTCTCTTATGGCCAATCTTACTTAGGGCGCCTGCCACAACCATTTATTTCTCACGCAAACCATCGTAGTCGAACTCGACATCCCTCAAGTACAGGCCCCAAAGGCCTAAACCAATATCTGACAAGAACCCAAGGAATACCTCCTCCGAATTTGGATGATTTATGTGAGATGATACTAGCAAAACAACCAAACAATTGAGCACTTAACTGACTCTGGCTATCCTCGCCAATCTTGCTACAAAACTATCGTTGATGGCATAACTGGCTTTGCATTGTCAACTAGATATATGTGGAAGTCTACCTCACGTTTTAGGGGACAAACCCCTAACCTTAATCAAAAACATATGCATACTCATGGACTACTCTAACGGATTGAAAATCGTTGATAAATATATAAAGTGATTCTAGGTAGCTAAGACAAAATAATCCCTTAGGATCGCACGAAATTTCGAGAGTATTCCCGAGGCAAGTCGAAAGTCTAACTACACTCCTTTCACAATTACTAGCTAACCAGTCCATGCCAAAAATCAAATCATAGCCCATGAAACCAAAAACATAAGTATCTCAAATCCTTACAAACCAAAGAAAAATGAGCCGAACCACAAATTGGATTTGAGACAATAATGGGATCTTCAACTATACAAGTATTAAGGTGTTGAGACTTAACTATGGAAGCAGATATAAACGAATGTAAAGCGCTAAAATCAAAAAGAGTACTAACAGGATGATCAAAACGATAAACTAAGCTCTTCCTCACTCTTAGGTATGCTGGCAGTGAGAGCATGCACTTGCCCTCCTGAAAGTCCTGTTCTTTTGTTCTTGCCCTTGTCCTTAATTATACGACCCGTTATACCATAATAAATATACTTCCTCTTGTTTTAGGTTTTACTATTCTTTCCTTTTTACCTCCTTTGTGAAGTAAGTCTATATCCATGAGTTCCTCATCCTTGGGTTGTGCTCCTTAGCAAAACTGCCTCAGTCTCATCTTTTTTATCCTTGTGTAACTTGTTGACGGGTCTCTTGAAAGCTGCCTCCATCGCATGGAAAATCCTACAAAGCTCGAAAGAAAATTAGCCACAGGTGAAACTACAACGGCTATAGATGGAAGTTGGGCACTTCTTCGCCCTTTGACTGGTGTCGTAGTCTCATCGAGCCTACGGAACCATGTCGCGATGAGGTTACCTCCCAGAAAGCTAGGAGCCCTGGAGACTAAGGAAAGAAGGAAACAAGGATTCAAACAGAGGATCAAAAAGATTGTGCATATGGCTTTGGGGAATATGCCTTTAAAACAAAACTTTTCTTTTGAAAATGCTTGTTTTAAAATCATTTTGAAAATAATTTTTCAAATCTTCTATTTGATCTGATAACCTTCAGATCTGATTCCATGTGAAACACCCCACCTCCGTTAAGGTCACTCACAAAGGGAATGCCTTAACCTTGGTGGAGCATTTTAGGTAAAAATGCAGATAAATTACAAGACAGACAAATAAAGCAGCGGAAAATAAAGTCATTTTATAAACAATATGGTTCAGTCAAGATTTTACAACAGTTGTCTCAATCACACTTAAAAGTAATACATAGAACTTCTGTCTTGATCTAAAAACTTCGAAATATTAAAGAAGCGTAAAAACAACAATGACATTCCCAAATAAAGCATGAACCAGTCATAGCAGTGGAAGAGAGAGTTCAAAGAAATACATCGACTATCTTCAATCTTGGAAAGAAAGCTGAGCTAAGTGGTAACATTTCCTCCCTGTGAACCTGGGGAGAGAGGGGGGAATGGAAGAAAAGAGGCAAAACAAAACTAGGCCAGACATAAGTCTGGTAAGTTCAGTGACTTCAGCATATAAACAGGCAAAAGCATCCTGACATGAATAAACTGAATATAAGACAATACCGTGATAACAGGGATAACAAGATAACATATGATTAGATTATATATGATAAGGTAAGATAACCTGAATGCGCTTCTACTCTTTCTTTGCTTCGCTACTACCTTGCTAGTCTGATTTTTATATATATCTCTGCACCACCTAACTAGTGTACTAACTAATAATCTGTATAAAATGATTACGTGATCCCAATCCCCGTAAATTGTGGTAGCCTTCAGGTGTACATCTACCGTGAGGATTCCACCTCAATCTGCCTAATTATCGAGAACATGTTAGATGTACCCTTAATACCCAATCGATCGGCTCCGTACTTGTATTCATTTCTCTTGTGTCTGTTTCAATCGGCCCTCTCTCGCGTATAGATACCCTATGATGGTCCCACCATAAGGTGTATCAATCCTTGTGATAGCGACCCGACACGATTCAAGATGCACATTGTATAACTACTAGTACCCAGTGCCTGCTTTTCCCCACTCCGGAGTACGTGCACGTTCGTATACCGTCGGAACCTACACTGATGTACCCCCTGCCGCTGTTTTGACCGCTTATAATCAGCCCAGTAATCGTGCCCCACCCTGCCTAGTTTCAGGGTACCATGATACATCTATGTGGGTTACTGCTGAAATGGGTCTCCGTTACTAGGGTTTTTTATTGGTTAAGTTTGTGGGCCTATATATACAAATATTACCCACCTACACGAGATGTACTTAACCCTCCCACCGATTCTAGCATGTTTACTTAACGGTTAAGTTTGTGGGCCTATACGTACTAATATTGCCCACCTACATGAGATGTACTTAACCCTCTCATCGATTCAAGCATGTTTATTTAACGGTTAAGTTTGTGGGCCTATATTTACTAATATTACCCACCAACCCGATATGTACTTAACCCTCGTGCACATTATGCCGTATTGGTTAAGTGTTGTCCATTCATGTTAACTTAACCCACCCATTCATCATGTCATGTTGGTTAAGTGTTCCTATTAACTTAACCCTCCTCACTTATCAGATTGGTTAAGTATTTCCGATTAACTTAACCCCGTTCGTTCATCAAGTTACATTGGTTAAGTGTTCCTTGTTAACTAAACCCCATGTGTTCATCATGTTGTATTAGTTAAGTGTCGTCAATCAATTCAAGTTAACTTAACCCACCTACTTGTCATGCTACTTTGGCTGAGTGTTGCCTTCTTGTGTTAACTTAACCCTACCACAAATCAAGTCATATTGGTTAAGTGTTTCTTATTACTTCACCCTACACATTCATCATGATATACTGGTTAAGGTTTTCCTATTAACTTAACCCTAGTTATTCATCTTGTTATATTGGTTAACTGTTTTTATTACTTAACCCCTGTCATTCATCTTGTTATATTGGTTAAGTATTATTATTAGTTAACCCTAGTCATTCATCTTAGCATGTCCCATTCATTAGCGTTAATTGATTTATTAATGCACCAAACTCTCACATTAGATATGTGTTGTTGCAGTTACTAGATGTGTCGGGCGGTTCCGGGCAGTTTTACACCACAACTCAATCTAACCTCGGGTTTTTCTTGGGTATGATGCACTAACCTCTCAAATTAGATAGGTGTTGTTGTGGTTACTGGATGTGTCGGCCGGTTCCGGGCAGTTTTACGCCACAACTCAATCTAACCTCGGGTTAGGCATATTCATATTTTCATATATTCACATATTTACAGTTTATATGTAAGTTATTCATAATTGTTGTCAATTTCAGATTTTGCCACATTTTCTATAATGTCCAAGTCTAGATTTATGTGCTAATCAGTCCTATTCCAATTCTCAAGTTATGCCCAACAAAACTAGTTGCAAGTTATGGCCCCCAAATTCAATTTCGAGTTATTACTCAAAATAGGCTACACCTCATCTTCCCAAGTTTGTACTAATAGTCATGCCCCAATACCCCAATATACATTATTCTTTGGTGTCTCAACCAATGGTTATGCCCAATCTTGATTAATATCCTTATTTACAGTTTTGCACCCAATCTAGATTAATATTTCAATTTACAGTTTGCGTCAAATCTAGATTTAATATTTCAATTTACCCCAAGTTCGCAACAAAGACAAATTATGCCCTAGATCAAAAGTTACAAAATTATGTTCCACCATTACCAAACAGGCTATTCCCCATTACCCTCGCATTCCAATCGCACGTATAATAAGTTTCAGTCTATATTCGAGGTTAATCTAGATTCGTAAAATAAAGGGGATGAAAGAGGAACATAAACGAGCATAGGCATAAAACAAGCATTAAAATGGTAGATCTATCAAATATTTTAGGCCTAAGAGGATTTCAGATCTGTTAGTTGGGGTATAACAAAGATAGATCTGAAAACAAACTGACAGAAATAACCTCATAGACATATAGATCCGATATAAATAACATCGTGAACCTAAAAGGATTACATATCAGATGTCCAACAAAGGCAAGCATGATTGAATAATAACCTCCTAGGAATGTAAATCATTGATTCAATAGAAAGATAAGAATTAATCTAAAAGATTTGTCTTATCATCAAGCATGGACTTAGATCCATTTCCTTACATGCCAAAATCACTATTAATTGTTTAAATCTGAAAATAACTTGAACCTACATATTTACAGTTCAATTTACGCCCCAAATCCCAAGTCATATGTCCAATACTTTATGCCTCAAATCTCAAGTCATATGTTCGATACACTTTGTGTAATACCCTTTATTTTAATAACATATTAAAATCCTAAATCAAGGCAGAGTTAAATTTCAAAATAAGAATTAGGGAAAATAGGTTGCTCCATTGCGTTCGTCTCGCAATTCTGCATGAAATCGAGTTCGAGTTTTTGAAAAAGGTAGTCCGTGTGAGGGAGATATGACCCTCCGAAGTTTCAGGAATTTTCAGAATCGAAAACAACTCGAAATTCGAATTCAAACCGCAGCGCAGGCTGGATGGGAAATTTCCTACCCAGGACCAGGTTGACTTGGGGGTCGACACTATGGTCGACCTCCCAGGTACCAGGTCGAAACTATGGTCGACCTGGGTGTCGACCTGGTGATGAAACCCGGTTTTTGAACTGGGTGCATTCTGATGTTTTTAGACACGTTTTCTGACTAGATTCGTCCTAATCCTGTATAAACCCACCTAATCCCCATTCCTCCTCGCACCATTCTTCTCTAACCTTATGCTACACAAATTCTTGATGGACATGACTTCTTCTTCTTCAAAGATTCAAATAAAAATTAATCAAATCTAGAGAGTTCTTCTACCTTCTTCTTAAAGCAACGCAAGATTCACAAATTGGGGATTCTCAATTAAAATGAGATTCAACGTTCAACGACTGCTTTCTAGAATCAACTTCTGCATCTTAATTTTTCAGTCCATGATCTGTAAGTTCTAGTTATTTTCAGACCTAAATATTTAAATTTAACATGGGCATGTGATGAAGTGAAATTGGACTTTTGACCCAAGTCTATTTCTGTTTCTTCTTGAATCTTGATTTTTGGGCTTTTTTTTATCTTCATTCTCATGCCAAGTTTATGATCTATTCAGCAGTTTTTTTGATTCGTAATGATGTTATCATCAAGCTGTAATCTTTATGCCTATCATGATGATTTATGTTGTTTTCTCTCTCTGATCTTGTTCTTATTGCAACTTCTGCCCCCCCCCTTATTTATTTTCTTTTGATGAACCTAGGTCAATTTCGGACCTAGGCCTAAATTACGATATACGTGCGATGGTATACGGGGGAAATATCGGAATATTGCCTAGTGGAATATATGTGTTTAGTGGAATCGAAGGCATAATATGAAAATTAGATGTTTGGGGATAATTTACCATTAACATGAAACGGGGTAATTTTGGGTGTTGTCATTATAATGATTATTGCGCGATTGGGATTGATATATGTAATTTGACATGGATCTTGATATATGTAATTTGGCTAGAACTTGTTATGGGTAAATTGATGTAAACGTGGTATACATGTAATTTTGGGTATAAAACTTGATCTATGTAAATTAAGCATAGCTTTATAAACATGGTATATGTGTAAATTGGCATACATGTAAAACGGCATCAATTGAACATATGTACATTTGGTATGAATTGGGCATATGTAAAACTGACAAGTAATCTAGAACATGGGCATATGGTAATTATGCAAAATTTGGAGTTGAAGCGTATATGATAATTTATGACTTGGTAGAGGTTTAATATGCACGCGCCTAAGTTGGGTTTTTGGGTAGTTGGCATGTATTGTAAATAAAAGGTCATAACTTGGCATAACTTTATAGTGAATTATGATAATAATTTGGGAATAAGTTTTGGGGAAAAAACGTGAATTATGAACTTGGTAATTGGCATATAACTGGAAGTATGAACATGAATATGAATATGAAACACGAACGTGAACATGGATAACTCGAGGTTGGGTTGAGTTTGTAGTGTAATTCTGCTCGGAACCGCCTGGCATATCCAATGACTGTGAATAATATGGTCCAATGTGAGAAGTTAGTCATATCGTGCTTAAACCCGAGGTTAGACTGAGTTGTGGTGTAATTTTGCCCGGAACCGCCCGGCATATCCAGTGACCGCAACAACAGGTCTAATGTGAGTGGTTGATGCATTAATAATTAATTAATGCCAATAAACAGACATAATAAGAATGGAAAGATTAAGTAACATATGAATAGTCGACACTTAACCAATATGATATGAATGGGTGGGTTAAGTAATATGACTAGACTAACGACACTTAACCGATATGACATGAATGGGTGGGTTAAGTAAACCTGAACTTGATCGCTTGAGAACACTTAACCATTTTAACATGTTAATTAGACAAATGGGTGAGGTTGAGTAGATTATTAACACTTAACCAACATAACATGACAAGTGGGTGGGTTAAGTTAACTTGAATTGATTGATGACACTTAACCGATATGACATGATACACTGGTGGGTTAAGTTAACACAAGGGAGAACACTTAACCAATATAACATGACGTGTGGTAGGGTTAAGTCAACTTGAACCGCTTGAATATACTTAACCAATTTGACACGATGATTTGGTAGGGTTAAGTCATGAACCGCTTGAATATACTTAACCAATTTGACACGATGATTTGTTAGGGTTAAGTCATGAACCGCTTGAATATACTTAACCAACTTGACACACGATTCGTAGGGCTAACTCATGAACTTGAACGACAACACTTAGCCAATTTGTCATGACACGTAGGCGGGTTAAGTCACGAACTTGAATGACAACACTTAACCAACTTGACATGCTAAACTGATAAGGGTTAAGTCACGCATTTAAATGACAACACTTAACCTGTTGGATGGAAACCCTA
Source organism: Allium sativum (assembly GCA_030737875.1). Taxonomy (NCBI): domain Eukaryota; kingdom Viridiplantae; phylum Streptophyta; class Magnoliopsida; order Asparagales; family Amaryllidaceae; genus Allium; species Allium sativum. The sequence continues at coordinate 749,845,006 of CM060921.1, forward strand.
GTTACACGGTCCATTTCAGCAGTAACCCACTTAAATGTATCATGGTACCCTAGAACTAGGCAGGGTGGGGCACGGTTACTGAGCTGATTGTAAGCGACCAGAACGACGACTGGGTTGGTGCGCTAGTGTAGGTTCAGGCGGACTATGGTCGTGTACGTAGTCCGGAGTTGAAAAAGCAGGCATTGGGCATCAGTAGGTTTGCACTATGCGTGCTTGATTCGTGTCGGTGGTTGGCACCCTAGGGCTTGATACACCCTATGGTGGACTCAGCACAGGTAACTACATTCGTGATAGGGCCGTATGACAAAGACACATGAATGAGCTAGGACTTGTAGGGAGCCGATCGATTAATAGATCGTTTCGTGGGACCAAGTAATGGTTCATTTAATGACATTGGGCAAGGGATCATTTTATAGTCAACACATGACACGGGTTGGGATACTAGTACGGGTGGTGCAGAGCAAATAGATATCATAGAAATATTTTAAGAGTGAAGCAGATAAATCTTGCGATGCTTGATAGAAATCTTGCGAAATTATACTTAGTTTATCTTGAATGGGAACCTTGCGATGTTATACTTGACAAAAGTCATATGATGTTATTCTTAGTTATCGTGCCTGTAGCTTATCTTATCATCATGCTTATGTTTACTTTCAGTTTATTCATGCCATGTTATCTTTACTTGTTTTTATGCTGAAAGCCACTAGGACTTACTCAGTCTTTATGACTGACCCATTTTATTTCGCCTCCTTTTCTTCCATTCCCCCCCCAGGTTCGCAGGGTGGGAATACAGCTTAGTTCAGATGTTACCAAGCTCCCAGGATCTTTCATGTACGGCTTGGATCTCTCTTGGCTATGGCTTGCTTTGCTTTTTTGGGGACTACTACAATTTATTTTTATGCTTCTTTGTTTTTCAGCAAGACAAATATTTTAGCTATGAAATTGGGTATTGGAAGTTGATGGGCTTTTATTGTAAACAATTATATTTAATAAATGATTTGGAGTACTTCTACTTTACTTTCCGCTATTATATATATGTCTGTCTTGTAATATTTCTGTTCCAGCACCCATAATGCTCCATTGAAGTTAAGGCATTCCACTTAATGAGTGACCTTAACGGATGTGGGGTGTTACACTTTGTGTTTTAAATATAACATGTGTTATGTCCTCAGATCCGTTACAAATCAGTTATGCCTAGTTTTACATAATGTAATACTTTTCCCAATCATAGCTCTAGTCGTGTCCAAATCATATATTATGCCCAATTTTAGCGTTGGCCATGTTCAAATCATATATTATGCCCAATTTTGTTTCCAATGTACGTTCATCTCTTATGAGATTTGGCTCAGACTCGTAGTAGCCTGGCTATAAAACAAAAAGGGAAGAGGGAAAGAAGAGACAAAGAATGGACATAATATCATCAATGAGATAGATCTAATGGATATAGAAAGACAGATAGAAATAGGCATAATCTCAGATTCAGATTTATTAATGTCATGATCACAATTAACTTTTATTTTTGAAAGTAACATGAACTTACAAAATACAGAACGGTCTTGAATTCTGGGATCTGTATTCCGAAACTGAATAGCTCTCCCTTGAAGTAGACTATTTATTCTTCAAATTTAGATTTGATTTGGTTCTTAGAAAATAGTTGTTGAAGTCATTGAATTAGCCTTTGAATCTCTTTTTGAATTTTAACTTGATTCTACGAAGGACTTGAGCAGCATAACCCCGTATTTGATTTATTTTGATATGAATTAGAGTAGGGTATAGGTGTAATGAAGTTGTGTAGAGAAAACTATAGTCTTAGGGGTGTTTATATAGCATAGGGATCAACGAATCTAGTCCGAACATGCATCCAAATACATAAAAATGAATCTGTCCTCGGATCGGGAAATAGGGGGGAGGTTGACCCCCAGGTTGACCCCCTAGTCGACGTGTCTGACCTAGGTCGACCCCCTGGTCGACCTGGGCCCTGGACAGGAAATTTCCCGCCCAGCCCGGATGTGTGATTTGAATTTCAAATTTCAAAGCTGAGCTTCTGAAGGTCATAACTTCTTCATACGGAGTCCGATTTACGTAAACTCGGACTCTATCTCAAGCAGAATTCTGAGGTGAACGAATGGCGTAACCCGTTTCCCTTAATTCTTCTCTTTGGAACTAAGTATATTTTAATTTGTTACTTTAATGTTCACAGAAAATACGGGGTGTTACATTCTCCCCTCCTTAAAGGATTTCGTCCCTGAAATCTTCAAGTTATGAAGAACGTATACCCTAACATCCAGCATCTATCTACTCAACCATTCAATCACAGGCGTCCATTTTCCTTAAAAGGTTTCTAGTGCCATATAAACATATGCAGAGTGTGTAAATGTCTCTTATCTAATGCAAAATCAGGCAGTCTACTGATCCAGTTGACCTGCTTAAGAGTGTCATCGTCCAATATGTATGTAGATATCCCTAAACATGTAAATACTATATGTGTGCATATTCACTCATCCATATGCAACATCCATATGATAACACATCAAGTCTTAATCCATATACAAATACATTCATATGCATATGCAAAATGAAAGTGACTGAGCCGATCTAGTGCCTAATGTGTGTATATGCATCCACGAGCAACCACTAGCAAACACTTGCAACCACTTACATCCACAAAACATAACATGTTTCAAACACATGTTTACATCCATTGGATTCTACCTAAGGATCGAAAGCATGACCTAGAGGATAGACCAAAAAAGATAGAAACAAGTATGCATAAAATTCCTAGTAAAAGAGATCAAGGATATACCCTCAAAAAGGGGTATGATGCGTGTATCTAGTCTTCAGTCTTCTAAGTAGCATCTTCTTGAGCTTCACTCCACTGTATCTTAACTAATTTAGCTTCACGATTACGAAGCTCCTTGACCTCCATTTCCAAAACCCACTAGTAAAGATAAGACCTCGATCACTTACTATGCTAGAGGGTATCCAATGTAGTCGAACTATCTTTCCAAGATAAATAGATGTTATCCATGATACCAAGTGTGTATACTAAGATGATTAGAGGTCTCTCCTTTACTTAGCTTATCCATCATGTCACGAATCTGAGGGTCTAAAGCGAAAGGTTGCTATGTACTTTTTACCCCACTTAAGGTCAGTCTTCCTTAGGGCGCCTGCCACAACCATTTATTTCTCACGCAAACCATCCTAGTCGAGCTCGACATCCCTCAAGTACAGGCCCCAAAGGCCTAAAACAATATCAGACAAGCACCCAAGGAATACCTCCTCCGAATTTGGATGATTTATGTCAAATGATACTAGCAAAACAACCAAACAATTGAGCACTTAACCGACTCTGGCTATCCTCGCCAATCTTGCTCCAAACTATCGTTGATCGCATAACTGGCTTTGCATTTTCAACTAGATATATGTGAAAGTTTACCTCACGTTTTAGGGGACAACCCCCTAATCTTAATCAAAAACATCTGCGCACTCATGGACTACTCCAACGGATCGAAAATCATTGATAAATACATAAAGTGATTCTAAGTAGCTAAGGCAAACTGATCCCTTAGGATCGCACGAAATTTCGAGGGTATTCCCGAGGCAAGCCGAAAGTCTAACTACCCCCTTTAACAATTACTAGCTAACCAATCCATGCCTAGAATCAACCCATAGCCCATGAAACCAAAATAATATGTATCTCAAATCCTTACAAACCAAAGAAAAATGAGCCGAACCACAAATTGGATTTGAGACAATAATGGGATCTTCTACTATACAAGTACTAAGGTGCAGAGACTCAACTATGGAAGCAGATATAAACGAATGTGAAGTGCTAGAATCAAAAAGAGTACTAACAGGATGATCAAAAAGATAAACTAATCTCTTCCTTTCTCTTATGTATGCTGGCGGTGAGAGCATGCTCTTGCCCTCCTGAAAGTCCTGTTCTTTTATTCTTGCCCTTGTCCTTAATTATACGACCCGTTATACCATAATAAAGATACTTCCTCTTGTTTTAGGTTTTAATATTCTTTCCTTTTTACCTGCTTTGTGAAGTAAGTCTATATCCATGAGTTCCTCATCCTTGGATTGTGCTCCTTAGCAAAACTCCCTCAGTCTCATCTTTGCTATCCTTGTGTAACTTGGTGACAGGTCTCTTGAAAGCTGCCTCCATCGCACTGAAAATCCTATAAAGCTCGAAAGAAAATTAGCCGCAGGTGAAACTACAATGGCTATAGATGGAAGTTGGGCACTTCTTCGCCCTTTGACAGGTGTCGTAGTCTCATCGAGCCTACGGAACCACGCCGCGATGAGGTTACCTCCCAGAAAGCCAGGAGGCCCAGAGACTCAGCAAAGAAGGAAATAAGGATTCAAACAGAGGATCAAAAAGATAGTGCATTTGGCTTTGGGGAATATGCCTTTAAAAATAAACTTTTCTTTTGAAAATGCTTCTTTTAAAATCATTTTGAAAATAATTTTTCAAATCTTTTATCTGATCTGGTAACCTTCAACTCTGATAACAAGTGAAACACCCCACCTCCATTAAGGTCACTCACAAAGGGGATGCCTTAACTTTGGTGGAGCATTTTAGGTAAAAGATGCAGATAAATTAAAAGATAGACAAATAAAGCAGCGGAGAATAAAGTCATTTATAAACAATATGGTTCAGTCAAGCTTTTACAACGGTTGTCTTGATCATACTTAAAAGTAATACATAGAACTTCTGTCTTGATCTAAAAACTTCGAAATATAAAAGAAGCGTAAAAACAACAATGACATTCCCCAATAAAGCATGAACCAGCCATACCAGTGGAAGAGAGAGTTCAAAGAAATACATCGACTATCTTTGAGCTTGGAAAGAAATCTGAGCTAAGTGGTAACATTTCCTCCCTGTGAACCTGGGGAGAGAGGGGGGAATGGAAGAAAAGAGGCAAAACAAAACTAGGTCAGACATAAGTCTGGTAAGTTCAGTGACTTTCAGCATATAAACAGGCAAAAGCATCATGACACGAATAAACTGAATATAAGACAATTCCGTGATAATAGGGATAACAAGATAACATACGATTAGAAAAGATATGATAAGGAAAGATAAACTGAATGCACTTCTACTCTTTCTCTGCTTCGCTACTACCTTCTACACTGATTTTTATATATATCTCTGCACCACCTAACTAGTGTCCCAACTAGTAATCTGTATATAATGATAACGTGATCCCAATCCCCGTAAATTGTGGTAGCCTTCAGGTGTACATCTACTGTGAGGATTCCACCTCAATCTGCCTAATTACCATTAACATATTAGATGTACCCTTACTACCCTATCGATCGACTCCCTAGTTGTATTCATTTCTCTTGTGTCTGTTTCAATCGGCCCTCTCTTTCATGTAGATACCCTATGCTGGTCCCACCATAAGGTGTATTAATCCTTATGATAGCGACCCGACACAATTCAGGATGCACTGTATAACTTCTAATACCTAGTGCCTTCTTTTTCCTACCCCGGAGTACGTGCACGCCCGTAAACCGTCGGAACCTACACTAACGTACATCGTGCCGCTGTTTTGACCGCTTATAATCAGCCCAGTAATCATGCCCCACCCTGCCTAGCTTCAGGGTACCATGATACATCTATGTGGGTTACTATTGAAATGGGTCGCCGTTTCTAGGGTTTCTTATTGGTTAAGTTTGTGGGCCTATATATACAAATATTACCCACCTACACGAGATGTACTTAACCCTCCCACCGATTCTAGCATGTTTACTTAACGGTTAAGTTTGTGGGCCTATATGTACTAATATTACCCACCTACACGAGATGTACTTAACCCTCTCATCGATTCAAGCATGTTTATTTAACCGTTAAGTTTGTGGGCCTATATTTACTAATATTACCCACTAACCCGATATGTACTTAACCCTTGTGCACACTATGCCGTATTGGTTAAGTGTTGTCCATTCATGTTAACTTAACCCACCCATTCATCATGTCATGTTGGTTAAGTGTTCCTATTAACTTAACCCTCCTCACTTATCAGATTGGTTAAGTATTTCCTATTAACTTAACCCCGTTCGTTCATCAAGTTACATTGGTTAAGTGTTCCTCGTTAACTTAACCCCACGTGTTCATCATGTTGTATTGGTTAAGTGTCATCAATCAATTCAAGTTAACTTAACCCACCTACTTGTCATGTTACTTTGGTTAAGTGTTTCCTTCTTGTGTTAACTTAACCCTACCACAAATCAAGTTATATTGGTTAAGTGTTTCTTATTACTTAACCCAACCCATTCACCATGATATACTGGTTAAGTATTTCCTATTAACTTAACCCAAGTTATTCATCTTGTTATATTGGTTAAGCGTTCTTATTACTTAACCCTAGTCATTCATCTTGTTATATTGGTTAAGAGTTCTTATTACTTAACCCTAGTCATTCATCTTAGCATGTCTTGTTCATGAGCGTTAATTGATTTATTAATGCACCAACCTCTCACATTAGATATGTGTTGTTGCAGTTACTGGATGTGTCGGGCGATTCCGGACAGTTTTACACCATAACTCAATCTAACCTCGGGTTTTTCTTGGGCATGATGCACTAACCTCTCAAATTTGATAGGTTTTTCTTGGGCGATTCCGGGCAGTTCTTATTACTTAACCCTAGTCATTCATCTTAGCATAAAACAGACATTAAAATGGTAGATCTGTCAAATATTTTGGACCTAAGCGGATTTCAGATCTGTTAGAGTTGGGATATAACAAAGATGGATCTGAAAACAAACTGGCAGAAATAACCTCATAGACATATAGATCAGATATAAATAACATCATGAACCTAAAAGGATTATATATTAGATGTCCAACAAAGACAGGCATGATTGGATAATAACCTCCTAGGCATGCAAATCATTGATTCAATAGAAAGATAGGAATTAATCTAAAAGATTTCTCTTATCATCAAGCATGGACTTAGATCAATTTACTTACATGCCAAAATCACTATTAGGTGTTTAAATCTGAAAATAACTTGAACCTACGTATTTACAGCTCAATTTACGCCCCAAATCCCAAGTCATATGTCCAATACTTTATACCTCAAATCTCAAGTCATATGCTCGATACACTTTGTGTTTTAAATATAACATGTGTTATGTCCTCAGATCCGTTACAAATCAGTTATGCCCAATTTTACGTAATTTAATACTTTTCCCAACCTTAGCGCTAATCGTGTCCAAATCATATATTATGCCTAATTTTAGCATTGGCCATGTTCAAATCATATATTATGCCCAAATTTATTTCCAACGTACGTTCATCTCTTATGAGATTTGGCTTAGGCTCGCAGTAGCCTGGCTATAAAACAGAAAGGGAAGAGGGAATGAAGAGACAAAGAATGGACATAATATCATCAATGAGATAGATCTAATGGATATAGAAAGACAGATAGAAATAGGCATAATCTCAGATTCAGATTTGTTATAATGTTAGAATCACAATTAACTTTTATTTCTGAAAGTAATGTGAACTTACAAATTACAGAACAGTCTTGAATTTTGGGATCTGTATTCTGAAACTGAATAGCTCTCCCTTGAAGTAGACTTTTGTTCTTCTAATCTAGATTTGATTTGATTCTTAGAAAATAGTTGTTGAAGTCGTTGAATTTGCCTTTGAATCTCTACTTGAATTTTAACTTGATTCTACGAAGGACTTGAGCAGCATAACCTCGTCTTTAATTTATTTTGATATGAATTAGGGTAGAGTATAGGCGTAATGATGTTGTGTAGAGAAAACTGTAGTCTTGGGGGTGTTTATATAGCGTAGGGATCAACGAATCCGGTCAGATCGGGCGTCCAAATACAGAAAAATGAATCTGTCCTCGGATCTAGAAATGGGGGGGGGGGGGGAGGTCGACCCCTTGGTCCGCCTGTGTGACCTAGGTCGACCCCCAGGTCGACCCCCCGGTCGACCTGGGTCTTGGGCGGGAAATTTCCCCCACCCAGCCAGGTGTGTAATTTGAATTTCGAATTTCAAACCTGAGCTTCTGAAACTTCTAAAGGTCACAACTTCTTCATACGGAGTCCGATTTACGCAAACTCAGGCTCTATCTCAAGCAGAATTCCAAGATGAACGCAATGGCGTAACCCGTTTCCCTTAATTCTTCTTTTAAAAATTAAGTATACTTTAATTTGTTACTTTAATGTTCATAGAAAATACGGGGTGTTACATCTAGGCCATTAAAATTGGAGTGCCACTCTATGGTCGTCAGTTAATGATCGGCCTTGTATTAACCAGTGCTTGAGTTTCATTACTGGGACCAATTCGATTGGTGGGTGCACTTTTCCCCTGAAGAGGTGGAGTAGAATTTGAGGCTTGCGGATTCTTCACATGTTGTTGCAACATGTTCTTCCCAATCAACTCCTCGATTAAGTTCTTCAAGTGTTGGTATTCATTAGAATCATGCTCTGGTTAATTATGAAAACAATGAAATTTTTCAGAATTCACTTCTCTCTTAGAAATATTCTGCGATGGTGGTTTTGGATAGTGTTCTGCATCTTTGGTGGCGAAGAAAATGTTCTCTAGGGTATCATCCAGTGGGTGTAAAGAAGTGAGTCCTCTTGCCGTCTCGATTATATTTTTCGTCATTTCCTCTCTTTTGACCTCCGAGGTTCTTCTAATTGGCCCAAACACTATTATCCTTCCTTTCCGTCCTAGCAATACTTCCAATAGTATCTGGGTTATCTTCCACACTGATGTATACTTCTGCTTTCGTATAGAACTATTGGATCTAGATTAACCCTAGAGGGGGAGTGAATAGGGTTATTGGAAATTAAGCGAGATATTAAAAAATATTCACAGATCACAGAATGTAATAGAAATAAAAGTGCAGAAAGTAAATGACACAAGTTACACCAGCTTCGGCAAAATCCTGCCTACTGCTGCATTCTTAAGGTTTCTACTAGGTAATAAAACTGATCCCTCTTACAAGACCATGTAAACTCGCGAACCCCTCGCTCCTATTCTAATGCTACGCTCAAAACCCTAGACTGTTCTAATCCCCAAGATCAGATTTCCCTGAATTACAACCCCGTAATCCGTAAACCCAAGATTTTACAGACTCTAGTAAACTGCCAGTTAAAACCCTACTTGGTTCCTAGATTTTAAAAATCCAGAAACTAATTAAATGAATTACAAAACAAATAATAAAAATAAATAAAACACTTAAAACCCTAGCACATAAATAAATCTCCCTTATCAAAAACTTTTCCGGCCTCTTTGAAAATGGTTTAACCCTATCCTCTTTTCCTCTGGTAATCAAAAATGATGGCAGTTAAATGGGGATTAGGATTTCTCTCAAATCCCAAATCGAATCTCGATCGTTTGCTTCTGGAATTAAATCTCTGATGCTTCGAAACTGTGGATGGTTATATTATTCTTCGATTTGGGATACGGAGATCTAAAACATGTGAGTAATATGAACTTGATTTCTCTATTGTTCTTTGAAATGACGCTTTGATTTTTCAATTCACTAAATGCCAATGATGTAATGGGTGTTTAAATAGGGATTATTGAAAACCCTAGCCTCCACTTTCGTATAAATGGTTTGATCTAATTGTGTTGCTTTCCCCTTTTGATTTCCTTGTGATGTTGAGTAATTCTGGAATATAATTTGCTGGCCTCTCTAATTTTGCTCAGCTTGAATTGCTGAATATATTAATAAATCTGGAAACTGTTTGATTGTTGTCCCCTTTAAAAAAATGCCAAAAAGTGCTTGCTTCATTAGAATGAAATCTTGCCCAATATTCATAGTGAATAAAAACTGGAATTTCTGGAAATATTTGCAATTGTTTATGGACCACTTGATTTCCCTTTCATGAACGATTTGGCAATATGAAGTGTTGCCTTGATTAAATCTACGAATTTGTGGAATAATTTTGAAAAACAAATAATTGTTTTTCATCACAAAAATAAACTGAGATTTCAAAACAAAAGCTTTGATTTAGTTGCCCCTTGAATGTATACTGTAAATTCTGAAATATTCAAATGAAATCATGCTATAAATGCGTCTGCTAATTCTTGGAAACAATAAAAACAATTGTTTTCCAAAATCTAGTTGTTTCAAAAAATTGGAAATATAATTTGGCAATATTAAAAGCTTGTCATAATTCTGGAGTGACTCGTTTCAATGTATGATCTCAGAAATCACTCGATATAATTTCATGCCAAATATTCTTTGCCAAAACCTGTTTAAAATATCTTGAAACACTGATTTCCTGCACTTGCCTAAACATGAATCTTAGAATACACACCACTGTGTATAGCCGGTGTGAAACTTTCCCATATAAAAAATTGCACTCTGATTCCTTACAAAAACAGTTCATGTGAATATATATATATATATATATATATATTTGCCGTGAGTCCCTTGCTAGATAATGTTCTATCCATAATTGTTCACTTTGCATGATTTTTTTTTGAAAGAACTTAAATCTGACTTAACACATTATCATATATGCGAATCTTTCTTGGTCATCTCTTGGACCATTTCTGGAATTTGGCTGAACCTGTAAAGCAGTACCTTGTATGCTTGTAATTGTTGTGTTACACATGTGACTTGAACCTGAACAATGAACTTGAGCATGCTTGAAATATGTTGAAACAATTAGCTAGTTATTGATCCATGCATCCACTTGAGTTGTTTCTTTGATGAGCATTAACATTTCCTGCCAAACACAAATGTGTGCACCAAGACATGTTTATGCACACGAGGTTTGCTTCTTGGCATTTCACTGCATTGTATTTGCTGTTGTCACATTGTATTGCATGTACTAGTTTTCCTCCTGCACCATATAACCTACTTCACTTTAGCTGCACCTTATTTGTGCTATGTTGAAACTAAGTACTTTAGCACGCATGTGCTCTAATTGGCTTTGTAATCTTGCTCTGGCTTTCATGTATTCACATGTTCACTTGCATACATGTTCTCTCCCATTGCTACACTGTGCTGAAACCAGAAACTGGACTGTCCCCTATATATGTGTGCACCATCATGTACTTGCACATTAGCCTTGGTCCATGCACCATTTTTCTTGCAGACTTAGAGCCTACTGCACATGTATTTTGCCCTATGCTCGACCGCATTGATATTTGTTGCACAGAGTCGAGATGGTCGACGTGACTACTCCTCAGTTGCCATACTATATGTTTATCGGCAAGGCAGTGCACATGTGTATATATATGCACCTGTGTATTTGTAGACCATCAGAAAATTTTCCTGTCCCTGCACTATATAAACACACACTGTCTGCCTTGTGATATTTATAGTGTATCACTGTGAATATCAAAAGTTGTTTAGACACAGAAAAATCAGATCAAGTCATGAAAAATGATGAGAAACACACCAGAAATCTGAGGCAAATAAAATTTTAAAAATAAAGTTTATATTCGCATGTATTCAGATTTATTTCTATTGCTGTGTACCCTATGTGTGTTTCATGTGACAGGTAACCGGATGATGACTGGACTGGTAGTGAGCTGTGAAGACAGAAGTTAGAAGACATAATACAGTGAAATGTATATAAGTGTATCTGTACATGAGTTTATATATATATATATATATATATGAAATTGTATATGAGTGAGCAGAGAACTGTAGTGAGGAGTACTATATGTGAAACAATATATGTATGAAATGAAATTGAAATGTGAGATTTACAAATAATGGAGTTACACGAGTTGTACTGTTTGAATATGTGAAATAAATATTTATATATAAATAAAATACTATTGAATATTTGAATTCGTGCATAGTCGTATTCTATTTAAATTTAAATATTATATTCCTGTCTGTGATGTGGATATGAAACATTATAGTAACAAACACATTCAATAATAAAATATATTCGGTTGTTATCATCAAATAAAAATCATATTGTGTATACAACTGCGTTATATACAACAATCGCCCCTTTCTGATGATGACAAACAAATATTAAGATTTTGAATACAATAAATGTGTTTGACAGTGAAGAACCGAACTCCCCCTATTTGAAAGCTCCCCTTACAACAGAAACTCCACCTATAACTGTGCATGAGTGAAAAAAAAATGAAATTTTCAATATTAATTTTTTTAATAAAATATTCACTTATAAATTATAATCTCAACCCATTATCTCCCTTTCGTTATCATCAAAAGGATACATAATTCAAAATATAGATGAAAAGTGACTAATAAATATAGTTTCAGCTTAAGAGGAAGAACGATCATCAGAAATCTCAATTAGTAAAACAAAAATCATAATATTCTAAGAACTAGTGGCAAATTTCACATTCTGGAATGACAGATTTACGATGAAGTTTATAAAAATGGAGAGAGTTTTAAAACAAATGAATTTCAATTATTTTCAAAAGAATTTTTAAAATTGAACCACAAAACAGTGATGAATTTGGACTATAATTATAATTTCAACTTAAGTGGAAAAATGAAATAATCTCAAATCCCAATAGCTATCAATCAAAAAATCATAATATTTCAAAAAATAGTAACACATTTCTTAAATTAGACCATGGATTGATAGGCTGGGTTTAACACACCAAGGAGAATTTCATATAAATTTTTATTTATTCAAATTGTTTTCTTTTCTTTTTCTTTTAATTTAAGAGCACACTAATCACGCATAACCAGATCTTGGATTTTTAAATGACATCAGTTGTAGCTTAAATATACATAATCTCTTAACCATGCATGACCAGAGCTTGGATTTTTAAATGAGGTTAGAGACACACTTAAGAATATTATATATATATATATTTAATTATTTTCAGTTTCAAAATGAAAAACTCCAAAGTATATAAAACCAATACGGATGATAGAAATGTGATACTTACAGAAATGGTTTGTGAAATAAATTTCTAAATTAATCATATTATGAAATATGCTCAACTAAACCAGGATCATTGAAAAATTCCAATTGTCACTAATTCTGAAAAATAACATAGTCCCATTTCTATCACAAATATTTCCACTTTTTATTCAAAATTTTTTTAAAAACATATTAACTCTCCATATTAATATAAAATTATCATGAATGGCAGAATAATGATAGATAAAGGGGATGGTCGTGAAATAATTGCAAATTCAAAGATATTACAATAAATGTTCAACCATCATGAAAATTTTAAATAAAATCTCCTCTTGTTGTGAAATATACTGCAATCACAATTCATCCCAATTTCAAAATCTAATAATAATTTTGATGAATTATAAATGCAGTTAGGTTTGGTTATTGATTTCAATTTCTGAATGAATAATCAATAAATAATTTTATAATTGAAAATCAATTATAAGAGGGAAGTTAAAGATCTATATAAGACATGAGGGATTAAAAATATATATAACAAAAAAAAATTCGACACTTCTAAACTGATACCACTTGATGTCTCTATTAATTAGGATTGTAACAAGACACTTAAGACAAACAAGGATATCACAGACAAAAGGATTTTAAGCACAAAGCCCAATCAGACAAATTTAGCACACAAATTTCATTTATTAGAGTAGTAACCAGTTTTGACCAAGACAAGAAATTTCAAAATCATTTTCAAAAGAGATTCCTTTTATCAGAGCATCAGATAAAACTTAATCAAAGCAAGCAGTTACCAAATTTTTTTCCAAATCAATATCAGGGCAGCACAAAAATCAGTTTCAAAATGGACTTGTCTAGAAGATGTTTCATAGATATTACCGATGGTCACAATAGATGATTCATGATTCAAGATCAAAAAATACAGTTTATTTGAAATCATTTGAGAAATATGAAAAACTCAAGATTCATTGAATCGATCACACAAGATTATTATTTTCAGATTCAATAAATCAACAATTTCAAATGATTTTAAACAAACAAATATTTAAATCAAATAACCATGAAATAACAAAGAGATTTAAGACCGAATTTTCAAAGAATTTTTCATAAGAATTTCTGACAAGCACAAGAGTAATTTTAGATCATTTACATTAGACTTGAGAGATATTCGTGATCTAGAAAATTAAAAATAATTTATTTGAAATCACTTGAATCAATGTCAAGTTTTGAGATATAATGAACTAGTCACACAAGATTGATAATTTCAAATTTAAGAGGTGTGTGACATTCAAAATATCAAGAATTTCAGATGATTTCAAACAAACAAATTTTCAAACCTAATTATCATGAATAAAGATGGATTTCAAGATTTATGACCGTAATTCAAGACAATTCAAAAATTCCAAGCTAAGCTGAAAATCAATGAAATTATCACAACTGAGAAGTAGCAGTGTGCTGTAATGAGTATAATATTTTAGGCTTTTCTAAAATGAATTAGAAGAAACTGAAAAATAGTAGAGGTGTCTGAAATTTCATCATATTTTTAGATCTTCAAAAATTTTAAAATTCATATCATTAGTGTTCAAGATATGACCAGAATACATCAACACTATTATGAATTCAGAATTCATAAAATAAACTTCAAAACAATTGCAAATATTTACAAATCTAAATTCAAGATCTGGAAATGATTAAAACATTATAGTTTTATTCAATTGAAGCGAATTTCCAAAAAATCATGATTCTGCAATTGGAAGTAGAGAAAGCACAGAATAAGGAAATAAAATATGGCAGTATCGAATCAAATAGGCGTAAAAAGAAGGGTAGAAGGAGGAATAACCAAAAAATATATTTACAAAGATGAGTTCAGAGATTATATCTGAAATCGATGAAAACCAAAATTTCTGACTCAACAAGCTTGACTAAGGAACTCTAAGGGGGTGCAGAACCATAAAACACTTTGAATCTAAATCTCTTTTGCATAACAGTTACTCGGCCTCCTTTTGGTACCTAAGTTTTACGGAATTGAGTGGTCTAACAAAATTAGTATAACCACTCACAGTTTTGTTAACATCTTTCGGCACCCAAATCTGTTTGTATAACAATCCACTCGAATATATTTTCATACCTTTAGGAACCCAAATCTGTTTGAGTTAAGTCGTTTTATTTTTATTTGGGATCCAAGATCGTTTAAGAGGTATGTAACAAAACAAATTTCCACTTCTATTATGATTCAAAAATCCTTCAAAATTGTTGGAGTTTAAATTTTAAAAATAATCTTTTCCAAAACAATTTGAGGATTTTTAAAACCATTTTATTTCTGCTTTTGAGCAAATTTATCTAGTTTTCCAAAGCCAGTGCCACTTTTATTTTTGACAGAAAATTGGTTTTGCAACAAAATATTTAGCGACTTTTCCCATTAGAAAATTTATCCAAAGTTGATTTAAGTGGTTGAGTTTGGGATTTAAGATAACTATTTTCTTTTATTTAATTTAAACAATGATTTATGGCAATCTTAATCTTTTCAGCATCATTTTTTTCAAAACCAAGAGTTTGTTTTCAAGCTTTTCAATTTTGGCCTTAGACTCAAAAATCTCATTTTCAAAATGTTTTTGTTTCTCAGCAATTTCACATTTGGTATTTTTTGAAATCTTAAAAATTTGGAATTCTTTTTGCAAGGAATTGTTTATAAGTATTAGCTCACCTTCCTTTTCTTTTGATCTCATAATTTGTTTCTCAATCTGTTGGATATTTTCATTGAGATGAGCTAAATTGTTTTTCGAGTTGAAACAGTCCTTGTAATCGGAGTTTGAAATTTTCATGATATTTTCAAGTTTTAATTCCAAAATATTATTTTTATTGATCAACTCATGTTTTTTAAATTTCAGGATTTTATTTTTTGATTTGAGACTATCAACAACATTTGTTAATTCAGTACAAAAATAAACCAAATCTTCATATGAAAGATCATCAGTTTCATCATCTATTGAGTCTCCATCGACTGATCCATCTGGAATATCATTTGTAAAACCTGTTAAGCATAGATCTGTACTTGAGTTGACATTCTTGGGTTTTACGCAGTTGTTTTCAATTTGTCCATACTTCGTATTAAGAGTTTCCAGATTTCCTGCGTAGTTATATAATAGGAGATAAGGCTATACTGAGCATCATCAATATAAGAGTGTAAAATATGAATAGCACGAGAATTAAACCCAATATCATTTCTACTTACCATATTAAATCCATTAATAAAAGTATCCCAACATTTAACGTCAACAGATTTTAAATATAACTCCATTTCTAATTTCCAATTTAAAAAATCTGTACCATTAAAAATCAATATAATATGACCGGACTGACTCTAAGAGGACTGACAGCCAGGATGACCCATTACTCTAGGGTTAAACAAAATACCTGCTCTGATACCACTTGTTGGATCTAGATTAACCCTAGAGGGGGAGGGGGTGAATAGGGTTTATTGGAAATTAAGCAAGATATTAAAAAATATTCGCAGATCACGGAATGCAGTAGAAATAAAAGTGCAGAAAGTAGATGACACAAGATATACCGACCTTCGGCAAAATCCTGCCTACTGCTGCATTCCTAAGGTTTCTACTAGGTAATAGAACAAATCCCACTTACAAGGCCATGTAAACTCGCGAACCCCTTGCTCCTATTCTAATCCTACACTCAAAACCCTAGATTGATCTAATCCCGTAGACCAGATTTTCCCAAATTACAACCCCATAATCCGTAAACCCTAGATTTTATAGACTCTAGTAAACTGCCATTTAAAACCCTAACTGGATTCCTATATTTTACAGACCTAGAAACCGATTAAATAAATTACAATGCAGAACAATACAGATAAATAAATAAAAACACTTAAAAACCTAGCCCATAAATAAATCTCCCTTCTCAAAAATTTGGTCGGCTTCTTTGAAAATGGGTTTACCTTGTTTTTTTTCCTTTGGTAATCAAAAATGGCGGCGGTTAAATGGGGATTAGGGTTTCTCTCAAATCCCAAATCGAATCTCGATCGTTTGCTTCTGGAATCAAATCTCCGATGCTTCAAAACTGTGGATGGCTATGTGATTCTTCGATTTGGGATACGGTGATCGAAAATATGTAAGTAATATGAACTTTATTTCTCTGTTGTTCTTTGAAATGATGCTTTGATTTTTTGATTCACTAATTGCCAATGATGTAATAGGTGTTTAAATAGGGATTTTTGAAAACCCTAGCCTCTAATTTCGTATAAATGATTTGATTTGATTATGTTTCATTCCCCTTTGGATTTCCTTGAATGAATTGATATTGAGTAATTCTGGAACATAATTCACTGGCCCCTCTAATTTTGCTCGGCTTGAATTGATGAATATATTGATAAATCTGGAAATTATTTGATTTCTGTCCCTTTTAAAAAATTGCGAAAAAGTGCTTACTTCATTAGAATGAAATCTTGCCAAATATTCACCATGATTAAAAACTAAAATTTCTGGAAATCTTTGCAATTGTTTGTGGCCTACTTGATTTTCCCTTGCATGAAAGATTTGGCAGTATAAAGTGCTGCCTTAATTAATTCTGCGAATTTCTGGAATAATTTTGAAAAACAAATAAATTTTTTTCATCCTAAAAATAAACTGAGATTTTAAAACAAGAACTTCGGTATTGTTGCCCCCTGAATGTATTTTGTAAATTCTGAAATCTTCAAATGAAATCATGCTAAAAATGCATCTGCTAACTCTTGGAAACAATAAAAACAATTGTTTTCCAAAATCTAGTTGTTTCAAAAAATTGGAAATATAATTTGGCAATATTAAAAGCTTGTCATAATTCTGGAGTGAATCATTTCAATGTATGATCTTAGAAATCACTCGATATGATTTCTTGCCAAACATGCTCTGCCAAAAACTGTTTACAATATTTGTAAACACTGATTTCTTGCACTGGCCTAAACAAGAATCTTCGAATACACATCATTGTGTATAGCTTTAATGAAACTTTCCCATTTAAAAAATTGCATTCCGATTTCTTGCCAAAACAGGTCATGTGAATATATATATATTTGTCGTGAGTCCCTTGTTAGTTAATGTTCTGTCCATAATTGTTCTCTTTGCATGATTTTTTTTGAAAGAACTTAAATCTGAATTTGAACATTATCATATATGTGAATTCTTGCTTGGTCATCTCTTGGCCCATTTCTAGAATTTGGTTGACCCTGTAAAGCAGTACCCTGTTTGCTTGTCATTGCTGTGTTACACATTTGACTTAAACGTGAATCGTGAACTTGAGCATGCTTGAAATATGTTGAAACAGTTAGTTAGTTAGTTATTGATCCATGCATCCACTTGAGCTGTTTCTTTGATATGCATTAACATTTCCTGTCAAACACATACGTGTGCACCAAGACATGTTTTTGCACATGAGGTTTGATTCTTGGCAATTCACTACGTTGTACTGCATGTACTAGTTTTCCTCCTGCACCATGTAAGCTAATTCACTTCAGCTGCACCTTATTTATGCTATGTTGAAACTAAGTACTTGAGCACACATGTGCTCTAATTGGCTTTGTAATCTTGCTCTGGCTTTCATGTATTCACATGTTCACTTGCATACATGTTCTCTCCCATTGCTACACTGTGCTGTAACAAGAAACTAGGTTGTCCCCTGTATATGTGTGCACCAACATGTACTTGCACATTAGTCTTGGGCCATCACCATTTTGCTTGTAGACTTAGAGCCTGTTGCACACGTCTTTTGCCCTGTGCTCACCACATTGATATGTGTTGCACTAAGTCGAGATGGTCCACGCAGCTACTCCTCAGTTGCCATACTATATGTCGATCGGCGAGGCAATGCACACGTGTATATATTTGTACGTGTGTATTTGCAGACCATTAAAAAATTTTCCTGTCCCTGCAATATATATATATACACTGCCTGTCTTGTGGTATTTATAGTGTATCACTGTGAATAATCACAAGTTGTCTAGACATAGATAAATCAGATCAAGTTTTGAAAGAAGTTGAGAAATACACCTGAAATTTGAGACAAATAAAATTTCAAAAATAAAGTTTATATTCGCATGTATTCAGATTTATTTCTATTGCTGTGTACTATGTGTGTGTCACACGTGACAGGTAAGCAGATGATGACTGGACTGACAATGAGCTGTGAAGACAGAAGACAGTGAAATGTATATAAGTGTATCTATACATGAGTTTGTATATATATATATATATATGAAATTGTATATGAGTAAGCAGAGAACTGTAGTGAGGAGCACTGTGTATGAAATAGTATATGTATGAAATGAAATTGAAATGTGAGGTGTACAAATAGTGGAGTTACAAGAGTTGTACTGTTTGAATGTATGAAATAAAATACTTATATTTAAATAAAGTACTATTGAATATTTGAATTCGTGCATAGTCGTATTCTATTTAAATTTTAATATTATGTTCCTATCTGTGATGTGGATATGAAACAGTACAGTAATAAACACATTTAATAATAAAATATATTTGGTTGTTATCATCAAACAAAAATCATATAATTGTGTATACAACTGCGTTATATACAACAAGAACCTCTCTAGGGTATTTGGTTTCTTCATTTTAATCCACCTTCCGAACTCTGACTTTTTATTTACAGCACGTTTCAATGCCATCAATACTAGCCGCGGCACTAAATCTGTAGGTTTTTTCTGCGGCATTAAATCCTATGAGGAAGGCTTTGACTGACTCTCCAAGCTTCTGTTCCACGTCATTCAATGACATCACGTCTTGGACCTTCGTGGTTTGCATCCTAAGCTACTCTTGGGATTTCTTAACTAGGAAGAAGAAGTTATCGACGGATCTTGGTGGAAGTCTGGAAAACCAATGCAAGGCCACACCCCCCAAATATACCAGAAAGTATAAGCATTTGAGTTCATCCTAGCCCGCGCAACATCCATACGCTGATTGTATTTGTACAAGAACAAATTAGGATCGCCAATACCGTTACAAGCATGGATCGATGGCAGATTAAATCTCCTTGGGAACTTGGTCAATCTGATCCTTTCAGAGAGTGGAGTCTTATACGGAGCAAACTCCCACTCTTTCTCATCATCATTTTGTTCAGCACTGTCCTTCATGATCCGTTGTACCATTTATTCAAGACGCACCTTCTTGTCGCGTGAATCCATGGGGTGGATGTCATCTCCTTCACCAGATGATCGCATAAGAAAACGGTCGCAGTTTGGGATTCCGGGCCTTGTGTCTCCCTCATGGGAAAGTGCCCCTTTGGCGGAACTAGTCACTTTTCGAGACGTCACACTTTTAGAATAGTCCTAGCAGGTGGCTTTGAATCTTCAGGATCGACCCTGTCTGAAATATCAGCCTCTTGAATGAATCGATCTCGATTTAGACTTGTGGCAAAAGAATTAGCATCCTCGGCATGGGTGACATTAGCATTGAATTTTGCTGTGGTGGCTTGGAGAGCAAAAAGAGATTCTAATTTCTCCATCATGGCTTTATTTGAGATATTCATTTACTAAGACAAACCGGCTACGACTTCATTTAACTCGTCTCTAGCCACACTAACTCCTGCTTTGGACGATTGGGCAACATCAAAATTAGTTTGCAGAGTGATAAGACCATCCGCTACATTACTGAACCTCGAAGTTATTACGGTCTTACTAGTTGGCGGTTTTTTGACGGCAATATTTCAGGCAAATTTCTAAACTTCGAAAAGAATTCGTCAATCGACCCTGATCTTGGATTTGGAGAATCTATCATAGAAACAGGCTTCGAACATCAATGCAACCACAAAGCACTTAGATTTGAGAATGTGAATGTGGTGTAACGATCCGGATTTTCGAACAATTTATTTTAAATATTTAATATGGTTTTAAATATTAAGTTGA
Organism: Allium sativum; assembly: GCA_030737875.1. NCBI lineage: Eukaryota > Viridiplantae > Streptophyta > Magnoliopsida > Asparagales > Amaryllidaceae > Allium > Allium sativum. Next base: position 749,865,773 of record CM060921.1, read on the forward strand.
CAGTATAAATTAATATTTATATTATGTTACAGATTTTATAATCGAAATACAATTTGTTTCGAATATTTATAATTATCGAAATATGAGAAGTTGAAATAATTCAATTCGAATTTAAAATGGAGATAAATAATTCAAATGATAAATACGAATTTTATTTTAATTTAAAAAAATATAATTGAATCCAGAATTTAAAAATAAATCAAGACGATGAATCAATATAAATTCTAGTTGAATAGAAATGGTAATAATATTTATATTTTTTTTATTATCAAGGAATAAATTTGTTTTGAATTTCAATTATTTATATTGAGTTAATATGGTCATTTATATATACGTTCAAATTTAATTTTTTTAAAGATATATTCGATTCAGTTTAGAACAGCGCTATAATATTGAAACATCGGTCGGTGCGCTAAAATAGCGGTGCGTTTTTAAATTAATGGACCCCAAAATATTTGATTGTGGATAGGTTCGAAATCAAATCGCAATCTATTTAGATAAAAGAAAAAATCACTTTATATCGAATCACATTTAGTAAAGATCAAATCATATTAAATACACGTTGTACTTCGCTTTAATTTCCTTAAGGACTAAGTGTGTTCTTCTATAAATTCGCAAGCAACTTCCCCTGTTTCTCTCTTTTAATTTCATTCATTCTCTGTCAAATTAAAATCAGTCCGCTCTTCCTAAAATTTGAGCCTGTCCCTCTAGTTCGAAAGCTTCAGAGAAATTATATGCTCAAATCCTTAATTCAAAGTCAAGTCGTGCCTTTGTTACCCTCAGTTCGAAATTAAAAGCTTCAGTTACTTCGAAAAAGAGATGGAATCACGGTCTTCTTCCGGACCTCGTGGCATCACCGTGTTTTGAAGCTCGATGACAGGACAGTCAAAATAGGGATTGGAGCGCTGTGCCTTTGAAATCGTGGGCTATTACTGTATGGATGATTAAAAGACATCAGATCTGAAACCGAGTTGAATGCCTCAACTACTATTGCTGAGATCGAAGTCTCGTTCTTCGATCATAACTACCAGACGTTAACGTAGGGGAGGCCCTGTTCAGATTCTGGAATTGGACGATGGTATTTGCGGTTGGTCTGATGGCGGTCGAGCAGTCGAAGGTGAGCTACTAAGGCTGAAGTAAATTCGATTGTGAATTTGGGACCTTTGGTTTTTGCGCGAGGATTTTTAGGGGATCCGGATGTTGAGAATAATTTGCACCTTTCCTGTGCATTCCTCTAGTTCCCTGGTAGGCTACGAATGGCATTCTGAGGTGATAACCGAGTCAAGTAAAGGGAGGAGGGGAAGAATGTTAAGATTTGACTACTGTTAGTCGTTATGTTGCGATAGCAAGGAGATGTTTGATGGTGGGGTTATGAAGGAGCAAGGCCTCAGCAAGGCTTTGGTGGTCAGTGCTAGGGAAAGTCAAATTTTTACTGTAAAGGGGGTTGCTGAGTAGTGTCTGTAGTGGATTGCGTCAATGATTCATCCATAATGGTAGTGTTGGAAGGGGAAGTTTGGTATGTGGATTCAAGGAGGTCATTGATTGGGTCAGTGGATCGAGTTCTGGGAAGAAGCATAGTTTGAACCTGGAGGTGATTATTTTAGATGTTCAGGTGAGTGGTGTTAATTAAATTTCTATATTTAATTTAAACCGATTAAAGAATTGTATAGTCGTAGGTATTCCAATGCTTCGAATTTTAGAATATGGCAACTGTAACCAAATTGGAATCTAAAATTTAACATGATTTGTTGAATAAATTAGTAATGAAGTAGGCTTGATTTATAGAGCTCATTCCAATCAATTCTTATATAATTGAAATTTGGTTACGGTTGTTATATTTAAAATTTACTGTAGAAATCATTTAAATCAAGTTGCAGTTACATAATTAATTATATATATTCGACCGCATAATTAATATAGGGAATAAATGAATTTTACAAGGTTATCGATTGAATCAAGTCGTTTGGAGTTTGGAGCTGCAAAATCTTGGCTAAGAAATAGATATTGGAAGAGTAGAAGTAAAAATCACGGTGAGTAAATCTCACTCATATTTTATTTAGAATTATTTTTATTAGTTAAAAATAATTGGTTATGATTGTTTGGATGCTTTTAGTATTATTTGTTGATGTTAAAAATATATTAGTTATTTAGGCTTGGTGGTTGCTATTATATATATATATTGGTGGTTGGATTTCCCGCAGTATCATTAGCGGATGCCCGTGGTACCATTAGCGGATGATTACCCTATACGCCCCACGCTTTGATAGTGGACGACCTTCTATACCACGATATCCTGCCTTGAAGCAGGATGAGTATTATTTTTGTGACTAACATCTGTGGGTGCAGGAAAAACAGGTTGGAGTGATCCAACTGGATTCCTCAAAAATATTATTATTTCGATTGTTTTCACATATGATGTGTTGGTTGATAATTGTGTGGTATTAATGTTTAAATATCACTAGGGCCAAAATGTTGATATATAAAAATATCGTGAAAAGGATATTTGCGATTTAAATGGGGAAATATATTTTTAAAACTAGAAATTGAATTTTTAATGAGCTATGGAAATATTAACTTGTTTTGAACAAGTATTGAATTTATAAACGTTGTTTATAAATTAAATAATGCAGAGAATTGAAATGAATTTATAAATAGTATTTATAAATAAAGTGAAAAAATTATCATTTGAATATTTAAATTCAAATGCGAATTTAAAAATAGAAGAGGGGGAAATCGTTTTAAAGAAATAAACGATGGAATTTATTCTGATGTTCAGAATATAAATTGAACTAAAATAAATCCGTAAGGATTTATGAGTTGAATTCGATTAATTCAAATTTATTCAAATAGAAGTTAAATTGAATATGAAAATAAATTGGGTGTCATATATATATAAGTTATTATAAATAGAAATTTCCAAAATAAGATTTTGGTTTTAAATAGATTTCAAAATGGACTTGTTTAAATATAAAACAAGGAAATTTATAAAATGGTGTTTACAAATATAATGAATTAATTATCAAGAGATAATTTGAATATTTAAATTCAAATATGAATTTAAAATTAGAATTTGAATATGCAAATTCAGATGGAATTTGAATATAGAAAATTCAAATAGAATTGAAAATAGAATTTGAAAATAGAAAGTTGAACTCATTTCGAAATGAGAACGACGAAATATATTTCAAAATGCATATTTTTAAACAAAATAGAAAATAAATCCAAAGGATTTATAATTTGTAAAAGGGTTTGGAATTTAATATAAAAGATCAAAGTATAAATAAATATATTACCGAGTTAGAAAAATCGACAATTTTAGAAAATCGGAAATATGATGATGAATTAGGAAATTGGTTTGAAATATATTAAAAATATATTAGAATGTAGTTGAATTTATTTTAAATGAAGTTTAAATGTTTATATATATAAATATAATTAAAACAAACTCGCCACAGCACGGCAGTTCGTGAATTGGCATTTCGAACTTCAGTTGAGTATATAGAACTCAAATTAAGTTGGAATTCTTTGAAACAAGAAATGTCAGAAGCAATTTGATAATAGTTTTCTAATGGAAGAGAAAAATCTGAATTTCGCCTTATAGATTTTGAGTTATGTCAAAATCAAATTTTCAGAAAAACAGCGCCAGAACCATTATAAAAACCATAACAGTTCATTTAAAGTAATAAAGGATTTTAAACAAATAAAATCCGAATTTCCATTTGAAAAATCTAGATTTGAGTTGTAAAATAAATACGAACTCAAGCTGTGTAAATGAAATGATTTTTGGGACAAAAATCATATTTTGAATTATTAAACAGAGTTAACTAATTTGAAGAATAATCAATTAATGGGATTTTGAATCGAACTTGACTTTGGATAAGAGAATTGGGTTAGTAAATTTATATTCGAAATCGAATACGAAACTTGTGTTGAGAATAGAATTTGATTTGTGATAAGCAAGTTAAATTTTATTTGAACGTGATATGTTCAAATAAAAAGTGGAATAGGCAAAAGAGCTAATTAGAAGATTAATTAGCGAGTTGAGTAAAAATAATCGAATGGAATTGGAATAAATTGGGAGTAGATGTACATGTGTTAAACAGGTTTGGAAATGATGTATACGAAGATTTATAATTCATGTGCTCGACAATAAGGTACATGTTTAAATTGAATATGAGGTTTTATGCGCCGTATCGGCAAGCCACTTGGCTTTTTCTTTTTCTTTTTGATTGGAGAGGGCCTGTAAGGCGGTTTGGGGATTTTCCCGATCCTCCCAGTATAAGGGAGGTTATGGTGAAATTTTCTGGAAATTTAAGGAGATAGAATATTTTTAAGAAATTTTGATAGTTAGAAATCAATGTATCGATATATATAAAATTCAATAAGGAAACAGAATTAAAAATAGAATATTGTAAACAAAAAGGAAATCTATAAATTAGAAATAGAAAGCGAACCATATACATGTTTTTAAAATGAATAACTGGTTTTTATGGTGTGTTTATTTGAGGTAAGTGGTCTTGTCTATTTTGAAGTTAACGATGTTTTCAGTCAAGGTCTGAGAGGTAGTTATACCCCAACTTGATCGATTTCATTTTTAACCGATAGATAGCATGATCCAGTCTCGAAGAGAAATGTTTGAATAAGATTTAGTTGAATACAGTATTTCGGATTGTAACAATGTTTTACACCACATTCGTTTTTACCTAAATAAGTGGAATTTTGGAAATATAACAATAAATACTTCCTAAGTATATAAATGAATAGTCGGGAAAGAAATAAGTAATTGGAATGTTCTCCAATTATAAATAGAAAATAATTTCTACGTATGGAAAATAAAAGGAGGCGATAGCGAAAAGGCCAAGACGATAATTGAAAATATTTCTTTAACAAATATCGATAAGGAAATGGAAAGGGTAATTTAACTAATGAAATATTAATTATTGGTCCCAGTGATGGTTTGATATTATGGATGAATGTTTGTTTGTTTTTTTCTTCGATAGTTAAAAAACCGACTATCGAAGTGTTTGCCAATATCGTTGTCAATATGGAGAGACCGGTTGGATTATTATCCGAGAACCACTCCATATTGGCAATAGCGTTGCCAATCAGATTATATGAAGATAATCGAAGATGGAGTAAAGTGCAAGGGCTTTTACTATTAATAGAAATTAGGCCTTTGGTTTCGTTCAATCCCAGAACGAACGTATATGGACGAGTGTCTGACAGAGTATTTCCAATGTTCTAATATGTTGGTCTGTATAAATATACATGGTGGCAACAGATTTATTCCCTTATCATAATATCCAGAATATATTTGTGCAAATCAATTAATGATTAACGGATCTGACAATGTGGCACTCAAAGTGATTGTGTTATAAATGAATGACAAGTAAGCATAGCCCCAGGCATCAACAATGGGGAAATGACAAAAATCGGGCAGTCAGCATGGATATGTGGGTCGCTCCCATTAGGTTGTATAATCACCTATCTAGAGAAATTCCTTTTACTTCTTTAATCTATCGATGCTCTCCCTTTTCGGGAAACGGTCGCTGATCCTAACCTTTGGTGATATACATTCGATACACTCAAGCGAAATAAGTGGTCGGTTATGTGTGGGCCGGGTTACAAGATGTTCTTGTTGAACCCCAGTGTATCCTCTCTAGAGTACACTGATTGGAAGGTGGTTCCATACCTTGTCATAGTCGGAATCCAATCTCCAATAAGCGCCCAGCGGTTTTTGATTTTATATTATATATGGAGCGTGAGATGCAAGCGTTCCGCTAGATTCTGTTTACTTGATTTAGACACTATTATAATATCACTGGATTTTCGTATCAAAGTGTTTTGGGTTATAGTAAGGGAAAAACCGTCCATGTTTATGTGTGGGCTGGTCTTACTATTATCCTTTCTTTTGAAAGGATTTTGAAAGTTGAACAAATGGTTGGAGTTACTCACACCAGTCCCATGACTGACCTAGAGTTTGTTTTGTTTGTTTTCCCTAAACACTTGGGTGCCCAAATTTGTACGGGCAGCCAAGTAGTCGGGATTTTACAGATTCATTTGGAAGGGCTGGAAGCAGTAGGCTTCACCAATTAGCTATAGACTATCATATATTCCGATGTGTACTGTGTTGTATCTGGAAACAGGTGTTTATAACTGTTCCAGGAATAACTGTTGTGCTCTGATAATCGTATGTATATACAGTTACTGATTTGTATTTCAAAAGTTATGTTATTTAATATATTTTATTCGTTCCACTGTGAGATCTGTGTTCTTCTTTTTCTTCTATTATAATATTTCTTTCTTCCTATTTCTCATCCTCTAACTTCTTTCTAATAATGATTCGTATTTCTTTGCAATTTGGGTTGTACATGTGGTGTTAGTAGTCAGCTCAAATAGTACGGATTTGCGGGCTGTTACATGTGGCCCTACTGTGGGAGCCAAAATGTTAATGTCAAAAATGGATAACAACACCCAAGGTGTTTTTGAAACACTTCTCAAGCAAGTAAGATCTGAAAATATGGAGCCACAAAATAAAAAGCAAGTAATGACAAGGAGAATTAGAGTGGTTCAGCCAAGAATAGGCCAACGTCCTGTAACAACCCGAAAATCTGGGCCAGTTTAAAATTTTTATTTTAGCAATTTTAGCGAATTTTTAACATTTAAAATGAATTATTTTAAATAATATCGACGAGAAAATTTATTCTGAACAGAATTCGACGTATATATTATATACGTCGTCGTTAGAATATAAATAATTATATATAATTATAAAGAGAATTGAAAATGGTGCGGTAGTTCGATAATTCGATTTCAAAATTCAATTGAATGTACCGGGTGCAAAATAAACCGGATTTTAGTGAAACCAAAAACATTAGGATCTAATTGGGAATATCTTTCCAACGAATCCGACAAATCGAAATTTCATAGCGGGAATCAAAAGATACGTCCAGTTCAAAATTCTGAATAGTCGCTATGGAATTCAGGCCCTTAAAAATGGAAATTTTGCAAACGACCTTGGATTTCGACGAAACCAATTTTGTTGGATCCGTGATGTCGAGTTATTGCTAGATTCCAAATTTAATAATTTTTCGAATCAATATGTGAGCGTGGCAAAGGAAAACGCGTTTGACCAGTTTTAGTTGATTTTAATCGACTGGAAAATGGCCATTTCTCTAACGGTCTCAGAATTCGACGAAACTAGTTTTGTTAGGACCGTATCGTCAATACGAAGAAAGAAAATATTTTTCGGGAATTTTTCTAGTTAGTATGTGGGCCCGGTAAATTGAAATGCGCGTTCAAATTCAATATATAGAGTTATATGTTGATTTTAATGAAAACTGATCGAAACAGTCGAATCAGCTTACGATACATATCCCATTGTGTTCGGAATGGGGGTAATTAGCGGTGGACGACAGGCGGTGGGTCTCGTTTCGAGGTAAAAAATAAAAGTACCTTTTCGAAATTAAATTAAATTAAATAAATATATATATTATAATATACCCCCCTTTTCTTCAAACCAAATCGACATACAGATAGAAAAAAACCCTAAATCTAAATCGCTCGACGACCGCTGCTCCTCCTGACCGCACTCCCAGCCTAGCCACCTCCTCCTCCTCGCGACAGGCGACGGTCGCGCCCCCTCTCCAGGCCACGACGCTGCTCATCGCCCTTTGCCCCTCCTCTTTCTTAACCGCCGAGCCCCCCCTTCGAGTCCCCAAATCCGCGCAAGCCCCAATCCCACAACATCCCGACATCGAGCCATCCTCCTCCACCAGCACCCGGCGCCGACGCCATCAGCACCCTCCGACGAGCGGTGAACCCCCACCCCCCCTTCCCCCCCACGAACAATATTTGAAAAGAAAGTGAATGGTGAGTTTTGTTTTAATCCATTTGAATACTTAGTTTAAATTCGTTTTTATTATTCAGTTCTCTATTTTAAAATTTAGTTTTTAATTTAAATTCAGTTTTGAATTTAAAATCAGTTTTGTTTATGTATGAGACATATTTGTTAAATCAGTTTTTTCGGTGGTTAGCATCAAAGTAAAAATTCAATTTTTATATATTGTATAGCGAAGTAAAAATTCGATTTTTATATATTGTATAGCGAAGTAAAAATTCGATTTTTATATATTGAATAGCGAAGTAAAAATTCGATTTTTATATATTATATAACGAAGTAAAAATTCGATTTTTATATATTGAATGGCGAAGTAAAAATTCAATTTTTATATATTGAATAGCGAAGTAAAAATTCGATTTTTATGTATTGAATAGTAAAGTAAAAATTCGATTTTTACATATGTAGAGAATACGGGCAATGAAGATGACAAAAAGGCGAGAACGATGAAGATTTCTATAAATGAAGTGTCGTGAAGTTGGGATAGCTTCGGTGAGAACTTCTCACTCTAAATTTCTTTTTCTAGTTACATATATATATATACTAGGATGTAGACGGTGCTTAGCAGCACCCAACACCCGTCATCCACAGACCATGGATGGCTTGTTTGTTTGATTGATATGTTGTGAAAATTGTTTGTGATGTTGATGTGATATCGATAATAAAATGTAGATAGGTTGAAATAAATTAGTTATCGTTAAAAATATAATTTTTAATGTGAATGTGAATAAATAAATATTCATTTACAAACCGGACGGTTTGTTTCTGTACACCTATTTGATGGATATTAATTGGGACGATAAATTTTACACATCGCCCAACTGCACAAATAAAAATCTGTGTTTGTTGATTTGAAACCCCACACGGGTATTGGGATAAAATACGACATACATTGATCCCAATAATTAGTTGTATGTCGATCGATTGATTGACAGGCTGTGATAAGCGTTGAATATCTATATTTGATGCTTATACAGTGTAGTGCACTTTGGATAATGATTGATTATTTATCGTTGCTATTATATACATGTGTTGTACGGAATCCATATAATTAACTTTATATGGTGATTGATTGGGCCTCATTTAAATTTAGAAAATAAAGAATATTATAAAATAAAGGTTCATGTGTTGACAGTACTCATCCGTTGGGATTAGTCATGTGTTGAACGAAATATTTTAACAATAAAATTTACATCTTTATCATATATAAAATTAGAAACTAACTGGAAAATAGATAAGATGAGTGGTCTCCTGTATGTTGATCTGATGTTGGTTTCGGCCTTCGGGGTTAATATTTAGGGAATCGTTCTCTTACTAATTTACGGTTGGAGTCTGATTTAAATCAAACGATAGATACCATGATTTTTATAAAATACATTGAATAACAAAAATAGTCACACGTGGACAGTACTCATTCGTTGAGATTAGTCATGTGTTGACAAAAATATAGATTCACGTATTGAATAGGATAAATATTCATTTGTTGAATAGAATAACGGAATTATTGAAATATATAAAGCCGTGTTGATTAGAGATGCGCTATTTTGACGCGAACGATATTTATATCGATTATATTCGTTTTTATAATTTGAATTGAATAGAAAATGAATTGATTTTGATTTGAATAGAAAACGAATTGAATTTAATTTGAATAGAAAATGAATTGAATTTGATTTGAATAGAAAATGAATTGAAGTTGATTTGAATAGAAAACGAATTGAATTTGATTTGAATAGAAAATGAATTGAATTTGATTGGAATTGAATAGAAAATGAATTTGATTTGAATTGAATAGGAAAACGAATTTGATTTGAATTGAACAGAAAACGAATTCGAATTGAATTGAAAAGAAAACGAATTCGAATTGAATTGAATTGTAAAGAAATTGAATTCGAATCGAATAAAAATCGATTTGAATTGAAATCAAATAGAAATGAAAGTAAAAAGGATTTATAATAGAAAATTCAATTTTGATTTGAATTTGAAATAAAAGTTGAAATTGTTTTTGAAACGAATTCAAAACTATTTATAAAATTCATTTTAAATAGTAATCGACGAAATATATATTATATATATTATATATATAACATAATGGCCTGAATAGAACGCGCCGCGCCTCGGTAGTTCGTGAATTTCGACCATTTATTTCGAACGGACATTACGGGAGATCCGACCGTCGGATTCTCCTAAAAACCGGAACCGTTGGGTTCGTATCGAAAAGAGCTTTCTAACAAATATTAGAAATTTGAAATCTAATGGTTGGATTTAGAGATACGTCCAAATCAAATTTGGAAAAGGTCGCTGTAAGTGTTGATGGCCGTTGATGGAAATCGACTGTACGGGCCTTGATAAAATTATTAAAAATAGTAATAATTTGTGTAAAATCATAAGAGATGATTTGGGGAAAATTGGGATGAAAAACTCCAAATTTGAAAAGATAAAAATAGATTTTTTATCGAAATGAACTAGTTTAGAACTAAAGTAACAACCCATTTATTTTAAACAAATAAATTGGATTTGACATGGGTTGTAAATAGCATTGATTTGAGGGTTTATCGTGAAGGGTGTTTTAAATGACACTTGTTCTTTAACCCGATAATAAATAGAATGTGATTTGGGTTTATCGTGAACTGTGTTTTAAATGACATTAGTTCTTTAACCCAGTAAGAGGAGTTTTGATGAATCTGCAATTAGATTGAAACGTGAATTGATAATTTAAATTATCAAATTTGGAAAATGAGCGAGAATGGAGTATCACCAGTTTTGCTCCAAAGCGATAGTTAAATCTTTAATTAGATTTGAACGTGAAATGGTAATTAATTTTGCCGGTAACACCGTGGTGTTAGATATGGGGTATTACCAGTTTTGCTTCATGGGATGAATAGGTTGGGATTGGGAAATAAAATAAATAGTTACTTGGGTGTGGTTCGCAAATCTCGACTAGTTTGGAAAACCATAATTTGGTTTGAAATGACATCCAAAGGAAGATTAAAGAATTAATTTAAAGAATTTATCTTTGATAAAATTAATGGGAACCTTTCCCTAAGAATGGAAATTTAGAAACTAGTTGTAGGTTAGTTAAGAAGAATGGTTTCCTGGGTATTGATCTAATGTTGGTTTCGGCCTTCGGGGTTAATATTTGGGGGATTGCTCTCTTACAGATTTACGGTTAGTGACTGATGAATTTGAATGAGGCGTATGTTGTGTTTGTGTAACATTTGTTTTTAATATACGTGGGTTGTTCGGAAAGGCCGGGTTTATACCCATTCTGAATAACCGATTCGACGATATGTCGAAGATGAAGACGGTGGTTGAAGACCGGAAGTCTTCACATCGTTTGTGTGATTACCGATGATCTTGATTGGGCTATACACCCAAGATGAGGGAATCAGTTGGTGGTCATCCAGACGTACTTGGAGATCGATGGATATGCGAGGAAAGTGCCTCCGGTTTCGTTCAGACCCAGAACGAACTTGTAAATGGATTGTGTGTCTGACATGGGATTTTATTCTATGTTGATTGATTTCTTTTAAATATATATCTGTTTGGCAGCGGAGAATTTATTCTCTTGCTTAACGACCTTCTCTGAGACGTACGAGCTTAGAGGTTATATATCGATAGATATCAATCGCATGGCATGAATTGCCTATGTGGCACGCTGAGATGCAATGATCAAGGCTTCTGTTGAAAAGCAAAGTCTTGTGGTTGATGATCAAAGCACGACCTTTGTGGCGTAGCTTTGTGTATAACGTGAATTCGCGAGCCTCACACCTCGGTATGAGTTAAAAACGGGATACGGACCGCTGGGAGGACACGACATTTCTTTCTAGCTATGGTGGTGTCAGTGACCTACCAGCCTTGACATTTATATCTACTTTTCACCTTTGTGGTTGTTGGAATGCGAGGCGCCTCTATTATAGGTCTGTAAGGACCGGGAAACGTGTGTTTAGGAATTGCCAATCCTCAAACGTAAGAGAGGACCAGCCCAGCCGATCCAAAGGTTACCCAGAGTGCGTAGTCCTGAGGCATTTGCTAGAGTGTCTCGAAGCGGAGAGGAGCTTGCCCCTTGCCTCGACTCATGACGGAAATCCAATTTCCAATACGTGATATTGCGGTTTTAATCGTAGAACTAGTATGGCGACATGATATATGGTACCCATGCCGTCTATGATTTATATTTATGATTGAAATTGTTTTGACACTATACACTTATTATAGTATCAAATGATTTGTTTTAAACGTACCAAGCATGTTTGGCTATTATAAGGGAAAACCCTATCCTCCGGCTTGCGTTGCATTGTGTGATGGGACCTGGGTCGTATAATAGCTTCATTTTTCGAAAATGCATTGCGCTGTTTATTCTATGCACTGGTATTCTTGGGAGGAAACCCGTTCCGTGTTATACAGCGTGGTCCCTTGAATTACTCTCTTTTAAAGTAAAGTTTTAAATAATTGTTTTAGTTCTCACACCAGTCACATGACTGACCTGGAGTTTATTGTTTTAACCAAAACTCTGGGTGCCCCTATTTTCGACACGGGCAGCTAGTAGTTTTGGTTTTGCAGATTTATATTCACAGGATCCTGATTTACAGCTGGAACGATGCTCGGAAAGCTCTGTATCCGTGTATTACTTTCAGTTGTGTTTTATATTGTTTTTCCGCTGCTATGTAATTTATTGTAATCTCTGATATTCATCGAATGTAATTTATTCATTTATACTCTGTATATTCTTGTATCTGATGGAATTGTTGTAATAGCAATGAAATGTTCTTCCGTCCGCGTTCTGATTTGTCTTGTTCTCAAACGATCAGGGGTTTCGAACGGTCTAGATCGGTTTAACGACCGATTCGGATCGAGCGAAATTCCAGGCCGTCACATTTGGTATCGGAGCTTTGGTTTACAGAGCTCGAGAACAAGACACATTAGAACCATACGAAAGAATTCATCAGATATTGGATTAGTAATATCCAATTAGGATGACTCGTTAGAGATAGGATCAGTAGTATCCTAGAACGAGTGTGAAGAGTATATTTTTCAATTGAAAACAATTTTGTTTTGAAAATTTAAACCATTTTATACGTATTTAAAAATTTTATTTGTATTGAATTTGGACAATCGAGTGTATATAGATTTCGCGTATACGCGTCATGAATGTATAGTCGAAGTTTTAATATACTGGATAGATATAGAATTACACTCTAGTAGCTAGGAGATGTTCTGATGGTGGTTCGAAACATCATCAACATTTATTTTCGAGTGACGAAGGTATGATTTCTATATATTTCCATTGGACTGGTGTGAGAACCAAAACTAATATAGCTAGAATACATTGTTGTGATTTGGCATCAAATACATGATTTTCTATATATATATATATCCAATTATGAATTTGAAACGTTAATTCACTAATTGATTGATGTTTGTGTTGATTGTTTATTTGTTTGATAATTTTGAACCATTTAGCCTAATTAAATCAAATATTGAATTGTATTGAAAATTGGTCGCATTTGCATGCATATACATGTATATCCATTGAAAGGTCATAACAAGGAGGCTAGAGCAGAGAATAAAATTTGTTTGCCCGACAAATAGTTACATGATTACTATAATTTACTGTTTTGTTTGGGTGATGATGATTTTATGAGCCGATTGGCTAGCCGCTTGGCTTTTTCTTTTTCTTTTTGAGATCAGAAGGCCTATATGGCAATTTCGGGATTTTCCCGTGGCTCACGGTGCAGGGGAGGTTATGGCGAAAATTTTCGAAAATTTAGGGTCTTAGCCAAATTTTTGAAGAATTTGAAAATTCTCAGAAACTGAAAAGTTGGAGAATGGAAGCCAGATCGAACGTAGAGTTGATTAATCAAACCACTTTCAACTTTATTCCTTTTCGGGGACGAAAAGTTTTAAGGGGGGGAGATTGTAACAACCCGAAAATCTGGGCCAGTTTAAAATTTTTATTTTGGCAATTTTAGCGAATTTTTAACATTTAAAATGAATTATTTTAAATAATATCGACGAGAAAATTTATTTTGAATAGAATTCGACGTATATATTATATACGTCATCGTTAGAATATAAATAATTATATATAATTATAAAGAGAATTGAAAATGGCGCGGTAGTTCGATAATTCGATTTCAAAATTCAATTGAATGTACCGGGTGCAAAATAAACCGGATTTTGGTGAAACCAAAAACATTAGGATCTAATTGGGAATATCTTTCCAACGAATCCGACAAATCGAAATTTCATAGCGGGAATCAAAAGATATGTCCAGTTGAAAATTCTGAATAGTCGCTATGGAATTCAGGCCCTTAAAATGGAAATTTTGCAAACGACCTCGGATTTCGACGAAACCACTTTTGTTGGATCCGTGATGTCGATTTATTGCTAGATTCCAAATTTCATAATTTTTCGAATCAATATGTGAGCGTGGCAAAGGAAAACGCGTTTAACCAGTTTTAGTTGATTTTAATCGACTGGAAAATGGCCATTTCTCTAACGGTCTCAGAATTCGACGAAACTAGTTTTGTTAGGACCGTATCGTCAATACGAAGCTAGAAAATATTTTTCGGGAATTTTTCAAGTTAGTATGTGGGCCCGGTAAATTGAAATGCGCGTTCAAATTCAATATATAGAGTTATATGTTGATTTTCACGAAAACTGATCGAAACAGTCGAATCAGCTTACGATACATATCCCATTGTGTTCGGAATGGGGGTAATTAGCTATGGACGACAGGCAGTGGGTCTCGTTTCGAGGTCGAAAATAAAAGTACCTTTTCGAAATTAAATTAAATTAAATAAATATATATATTATAATATACCCCCTTTTCTTCAAACTAAATCGGCATACAGAAAGAAGAAAAAAAACCCTAAATCTAAATCGCTCGACGGCCGCTGCTCCTCCTGACCGCACTCCCAGCCCAGCCACCTCCTCCTCCTCGCGACAGGCGACGGTCGCGCCCCCTCTCCAGGCCACGACGCTGCTCATCGCCCTTTCCCCCTCCTCTTTCTTAACCGCCGAGCCCCCCCCCTCCTTCGAGTCCCCAAATCTGCGCAAGCCCCAATCCCACAACATCCCGACATCGAGCCATCCTCCTCCACCAGCACCCGGCGCCGACGCCATCAGCACCCTCCGACGAGCGGTGAAACCCCCCTCCCCCCCCCCCCAACGAACAATATTTGAAAAGAAAGTGAATGGTGAGTTTTGTTTTAATCCATTTGAATACTTAGTTTAAATTCGTTTTTTTATTCAGTTCTCTGTTTTAAATTTTAGTTTTTAATTTAAATTCAGTTTTGAATTTAAAATCAGTTTTGTTTATGTATGAGACATATTTGTTAAATCAGTTTTTTCGGTGGTTAGCATCAAAGTAAAAATTCGATTTTTATATATTGTATAGCGAAGTAAAAATTCAATTTTTATATATTGTATAGCGAAGTAAAAATTCGATTTTTATATATTGAATAGCGAAGTAAAAATTCAATTTTTATATATTATATAACGAAGTAAAAATTCGATTTTTATATATTGAATGGCGAAGTAAAAATTCGATTTTTATATATTGAATAGCAAAGTAAAAATTCGATTTTTATGTATTGAATAGTAAAGTAAAAATTCGATTTTTACATATGTAGAGAATACGGGCAACGAAGATGACAAAAAGGCGAGAACGATGAAGATTTCTATAAATGAAGTGTCGTGAGGTTGGGATAGCTTCGGTGAGAACTTCTCACTCTAAATTTCTTTTTCTTTATATATATATATATATATATATATATATACTAGGATGTAGACGGTGCTTAGCAGCACCCGACACCCGTCATCCACAGACCATGGATGGCTTGTTTGTTTGATTGATATGTTGTGAAAATTGTTTGTGATGTTGATGTGAAATCGATAATAAAATGTGGATAGGTTGAAATAAATTAGTTATCGTTAAAAATATAATTTTTAACGTGAATGTGAATAAATAAATATTCATTTACAAACCGGACGGTTTGTTTATGTACACCTATTTGAAGGATATTGATTGGGACGATAAATTTTACACATCGCCCAACTGCACAAATAAAAATCTGTGTTTGTTGATTTGAAAACCCACACGGGTATTGGGATAAAATACGACATACATTAATCCCAATAATTAGTTGTATGTCGATCGATTGATTGACAGGCTGTGACAAGCGTTAGATCTATATTTGATGCTTATACAGTGTAGTGCACTTTGGATGATGATTGATTATTTATCGTTGCTATTATATACATGTGTTATATGGAATCCATATAATTAACTTTATATGGTGATTGATTGGGCCTCATTTCAATTTAGAAAATAAAGAATATTATAAAATAAAGGTTCATGTGTTGACAGTACTCGTCTGTTGAGATTAGTCATGTGTTGAACGAAATATTTTAACAATAAAATTTACATCTTTGTCATATATAAAATTAGAAACTAATTGGAAAATAGATAAGATGAGTGGTCTCCTGGATGTTGATCTGATGTTGGTTTCGGCCTTCGGGGTTAATATTTAGGGAATCGTTCTCTTACTAATTTACGGTTGGAGTCTGATTTAAATCAAACGATAGATACCATGATTTTTATAAAATACATTGAATAACAAAAATAGTCACACGTGGACAGTACTCATACGTTGAGATTAGTCATTTGTTGACAAAAATATAGATTCACGTATTGAATAGAATAAATATTCATTTGTTGAATAGAATAACGGAATTATTGAAATATATAAAGCCGTGTTGATTAGAGATGCGCTATTTTGACGCGAACGATATTTATATCGATTATATTCATTTTTATAATTTGAATTGAATAGAAAATGAATTGAATTTGATTTGAATAGAAAACGAATTGAATTTGATTTGAATAGAAAATGAATTGAATTTGATTTGAATAGAAAATGAATTGAATTTGATTTGAATAGAAAACGAATTGAATTTGATTTGAATAGGAAATGAATTGAATTTGATTGGAATTGAATAGAAAACGAATTTGATTTGAATTGAATAGGAAAACGAATTTGATTTGAATTGAATAGAAAACGAATTCGAATTGAATTGAAAAGAAAACGAATTCGAATTGAATTGAATTGAAAAGAAATTGAATTCGAATCGAATAAAAATCGATTTGAATTGAAATCAAATAGAAATGAAAGTAAAAAGGATTTATAATAGAAAATTCAATTTTGATTTGAATTTGAAATAAAAGTAGAAATTGTTTTTGAAACGAATTCAAAACTATTTATAAAATTCGTTTTAAATAGTAATCGACGAAATATATATTATATATATTATATATATATAATATAATGGCCTGAATAGAACGCGCCGTGCCGCGGCAGTTCGTGAGATCATTTATTTCGAACGGACATTACGGGAGATCTGTCCGTCGGATTCTCCTAAAAACCGGAACCGTTGGGTTCGTATCGAAAAGAGGTTTCTAACGAATATTAGAAATTTGAAATCTAACGGTTGGATTTAGAGATACGTCCAAATCAAATTTGGAAAAGGTCGCCGTAAGTGCAGTTCGATGGCCGTTGATGGAAATCGACTGTACGGGCCTTGATAAAATTATTAAAAATAGTAATAATTTGTGTAAAATCATAAGAGATGATTTGGGGAAATTGGGATGAAAAACTCCATATTTGAAAAGATAAAAATAGATTTTTATCAAAATGAACTAGTTTAGAACTAAAGTAACAACCCATTTATTTTAAATAAATAAATTGGATTTGACATGGGTTGTAAATAACATTGATTTGAGGGTTTATCGTGAAGGGTGTTTTAAATGACACTTGTTCTTTAACCCGATAATAAATAGAATGTGATTTGGGTTTATCGTGAACTGTGTTTTAAATGACATTAGTTCTTTAACCCAGTAAGAGGAGTTTTGATGAATTTGCAATTAGATTGAAACGTTAATTGATAATTTAAATTATCAAATTTGGAAAATGAGCGAGAATGGAGTATCACCAGTTTTGCTCCATAGCGATAGTTAAATCTTTAATTAGATTTGAACGTGAAATGGTAATTAATTTTACCGATAACACCGTGGTGTTAGATATGGAGTATTACCAGTTTTGCTTCATGGGATGAATAGGTTGGGATTGGGAAATAAAATAAATAATTACTTCGGTGTGGTTCGCAAATCTCGACTAGTTTGGAAAACCATAATTTGGTTTGAAATGACATCCAAAGGAAGATTAAAGAATAAATTTAAAGAATTTATCTTTGATTAAATTAATGGGAACCTTTCCCTAAGAATGGAAATTTAGAAACTAGTTGTAGGTTAGTTAAGAAGAATGGTTTCCTGGGTATTGATCTGATGTTGGTTTCGGCCTTCGGGGTTAATATTTGGGGGATTTCTCTCTTACTGATTTACGGTTAGTGACTGATGAATTGGAATGAGGCGTATGTTGTGTTTGTGTAACATTTGTTTTTAATATATGCGGGTTGTTCGGAAAGGCCGGGTTTATACCCATTTTGAATAACCGATTCGACGATATGTCGAAGATGAAGACGGTGGTTGAAGACCGGAAGTCTTCACATCGTTTGGGTGATTACCGATGATCTTGATTGGGATGTACACCCAAGATGAGGGAATCAGTTGGTGGTCGTCCAGACGTACTTGGAGATCGATGGATATGCGAGGAAAGTGCCTTCGGTTTCGTTCAGACCCAGAACGAACTTGTAAATGGATTGTGTGTCTGACATGGGATTTTATTCTATGTTGATTGATTTCTGTTAAATATATATCTGTTTGACAGCGGAGAATTTATTCTCTTCTTAACGCCCTGCTCTGAGACGTACGAGCTTAGAGGTTATATATCGATAGATATCAATCGCATGGCATGAATTGCCTGTGTGGCACGCTGAGATGCAATGATCAAGGCTTCTGTTGAAAAGCAAAGTCTTGTGGTTGATGATCAAAGCACGACCTTTGTGGCGTAGCTTTGTGTATAACGTGAATTCACAAGCCTCACACCTCGGTATGAGTTAAAAACGGGATACAGACCGCTGGGAGGACACGACATTTCTTTCTAGCTATGGTGGTGTCAGTGACCTACCAGCCCTGACATTTATATCTACTTTTCACCTTTGTAGTTGTTGGAATGCGAGACGCCTCGATTGTAGGTCTGTAAGGACCGGGAAACGTGTGTTTAGGAATTGCCAATCCTCAAACGTAAGAGAGGACCGGCCCAGCCGATCCAAGGGTTACCCAGAGTGCGTAGTCCTGAGGCATTTGCTAGAGTGTCTCGAAGTGGAGAGGAGCTTGCCCCTTGCCTTGACTCATGATGGAAATCCAATTTCCAATACGTGATATTGCAGTTTTAAGTGTAGAACTAGTATGGCGACATGATATATGGTACCCATGCCGTCTATGATTTATATTTATGATTGAAATTGTTTTGACACTATTCACTTATTATAGTATCAAATGATTTGTTTTCAACGTACCAAGCATGTTTGGCTATTATAAGGGAAAACCCTATCCTCCGGCTTGCGTTGCATTGTGTGATGGGACCTGGGTCTTATAACAGCTTCATTTTTCGAAAATGCATTGCGCTGCTTAATCTATGCACTGGTATTCTTGGGAGGAAACCCGTTCCGTGTTATACGGTGTGGTCCCTTGAATTACTCTCTTTTAAAGTAAAGTTTTAAATAACTGTTTTAGTTCTCACACCAGTCACACGACTGACCTGGATTTTATTGTTTTAACCTAAACTCTAGGTGCCCCTAATTTCGACACGGGCAGCTAGTAGTTTTGGTTTTGCAGATTTATATTCACAGGATCCTGATTTACAGCTGGAACGATGCTCGGAAAGCTCTGTATCCGTGTATTACTTTCAGTTGTGTTTTATATTGTTTTTCCGCTGCTATGTAATTTATTGTAATCTCTGATATTCATCGAATGTAATTTATTCATTTATACTCTGTATATTCTTGTATCTGATGGAATTGTTGTAATAGCAATGAAATGTTCTTCCGTCCGCGTTCTGATTTGTCTTGTTCTCAAACGATCAGGGGTTTCGAACGGTCTAGATCGGTTTAACGACCGATTCGGATCGAGCGAAATTCCAGGCCGTCACACATCCACTATGGAAAGAGTTCTCGTTATCATCAATTGATATACAAGATACATAATCTTTGCTTTAACACTCATTTCCCTCTTTTACAAGTATTTCTCTTTATTTCTTCACTTTTACTTTTGATCCACTCAAATCTGCCAAGGAAATAGCTAGATCTCTCTAAGTGTGATGGTTGTTGATGTAAATCTTTAATAATTGCACGCTTGGATGATTTTGAATGATTCCATGGAGGCTTTGATGTTGAATCTAAGCTTAGAGAAGTTTAATGGAGGTTGGATTGATTTGAAATGGTTGAAAAATGAGTCGGACAACACTTCGTGGAGAGAAAATTTGGCCCACCTTCATGTGTGTGGAGATGGGGTATTTATAGGCAAAAATTGGGTGGAGTGGCATAGCTGTAATTACATGTGGGCAGACTATGGATCAGAAGCCCGATCCACCTTACTTACGAGATCGCCACTGAGCCAAATTTGCGCCCGATCCACCATATTCACGAGATCGCCACTGGATTAAATTTGCGCCCGATCCATCATAATTACAGGATTGCCATAGGTTAAATTTGCGCCCGATCCATCATAATTACAATACTGCCACTACCTTTTATACAATATATCTGATCCATACTTTATTAGGTGACCGACCCATCTATATATGACCGACCCATGTATGAATGATACTGACCCATCTAGTATTTATAATGTCGACCTATATTATTTACAACCTTGCCAATGCTTAGCATTTGTATCATATAATTGTGTCGAACCATATATACTGAACTATTCCAAGCACGTGACTTATTTGTCTGATCCATGAATGCAAGCTACGTGGTTCTACTAATGTAGTATATCCGACCCATCTGAAAGAACTCCAGTTCGACCCACATGGATGTAATATATGTTGAACCATAGATTTACGTTGTCGCCATTAGCTCAATATTTCACCAGGCAAGCAGATATGTTATGCCAATTATGCCCACGTGGCATATTTTAGTAACCAAAGTATATAACTTGCATGTAGACCGTCCTGATATAGATGTATTACATCACATACATATTCACATTACTTCGCGTAACTGTGCCACGTGGCATGCATAACGAAATATTGCCATATATTTTGCTGAAGTCATCACAAATTTGCTACCGACTATTAAAATACGACCGATCCAAGTATTTACCGTATTGCCATTGAATGAAAAATGTCGTGTTATAATGTTATTTCCATTCCAGAAGAATTACAAAACTGCCATATTTTGAGTTTAATGTATCCACATGATTATTCCATTTTATCTTTCTCACAACATGAGGTCATGTGTGGTCTTATGCAATTCTGTCATTGTATTGAAGTCTCATGAAGCAGACCGATCCATGGATTAAGAATCATTTCAACCCACGTGGCACCAAAGTGACCGATCCATTCTTACTGAAAATTCCCGACCTATATTTCATAGTAGTGCAATTATATGGGACGTTCCATGCTTATGCATCCTCTCATCTCATTGTTATTATATGTTTGACACATCAATGAAGAGAATTCCAGTCCACCAAAAAGCCATGATCCGTAATGTGTGATCAACTATTTTCCATGTGCACATGCATTGCTTAGTCAACGACAGTACGATCCCAATCCATAGTAAAATACCGTGTGATCCTTTGATTTTGTAAATATAAACGATCTACCACTCTTTTGTGTGAGACACATAATCTTTTTTGAACCGCGTTTTATAACAGAGTTAACATTATTTGTTTAACGAACAAGATTATATAATTCACATACTGGGAAACATCAACCTTACTATTATTTTCAGTTTTTAAAAAATAATTTTAAGAAACATATATTTTAAGTTACTAAATTATATGAAAACATTTTAATAGAATCAGTATCAGGCCAAGGCTAGAGGACATCTCTTCAATCCCTCGGGGTAGGGTGGCAATCTAGGCATGTAGCAGCAATTTTTTTTTCTCAAAGTATCAGTATATTAATAAATTGTGAACAAATCTATGTTGTTAGCCAATATGTTATTTATTGGTAATTTTTTTGCCTAAATGCTTTAAATCTAGGTTTAAAGATATAATTAGGAAAAAAATTATTCTTTTGTGTTTCTTTTAGAAGTGTGTATATGAGCTTAGGCCATAAAAATTTTAGGGTATCCATCATTATTATTATTTAATATCTCCAAAAACAAAATCGACACTGAGTTCTGATTAAGCACCAATCTTAGAGATAACTCACATACATTGGTCATGGATCCCAGAAAAATAACAGAAAAATCTAGTAAAAATAATAACAGAAGAGAAAACATGAACATTTCTACAGTGGTACGATTGTTGAAAAAGTCAACGTTCACTTTATATATTCTTTTAATGATTAGTTGCCTTAACCAATTAATTCATTGTAATTTGTGTACAAAAGAATATGTCTTAAGTATAATGGTTTGCTAGTGAATCACAACAACCTCCATAATTACTGTTGCGATAGAGAAAAAGCTTGAATAATGATTTTACCATCATAACAATTACCAATCCGAAAGAATTCTTTCTTGTTGTAGTTGACAAGTTTTTTAAAAGAGTTTAAAAGTGAATAGGAAAAAACTTCTACCATCAAAATAGTTGCATTATGGCACATGGTTACACCTAAAAGATGGGACCTGGCCTAGTTTTACATATGACTCGATGTTGATTTATAAACATGACTCAGTATCAAGTCATATTCATAATATTTTATAGGATGATTTCTGTTGTTTGAGTTCCTTAGTCAATTGCGATGCATCGTGGGTAATTTCAAAGTTTGATGAATTGATTAGAGTGTTCTTCATGCTAAAGTTAGTGTGAATTGTAACTTGGATCAGATGAGTCATCGAGCACATGAACTAGGCAAATTGGATTGCTACCAAACTTGGTGAGTAAGTTTAGAATATCAAGAGGTCATGATGCAAAATGTAACAACCCGAACTTTAATAACATGTTAAAACTAGAAATTAGGGCATAATTAAATTTTAAAATGATAATCATGGGAAATGGGTTGCACCATTGCGTTCGTCTCAGAAATCTACATGAAATAGAGTCTGAGTTTTCGAAAATCGGAGTCCGAATGAAGAAGTTATGGCATGTAGAAGATCCAGCAAATTTTAGGCAGCACAGGACCAGGCAGGTCGACCTGGGGGCCAGGTCGACCACGTGGTTGACCTTAGGGTCGACCTACCCCCCCCCCCCCCCAGGTCGACCATATGGTCGACCTCCCCCCTTACAGGTCGACCTGGTCGGCCTATTTTGAACCAGAACCCATTTATGAAGACTGAGACGTGTTTTGATGGTCCGGGTTGACTTTAGGGTTGATCTAAAGGCCCTAAATGGCTCCTACACCTATAAATACACCCTAAGGCCTAACCTAATTCATAACAAATCATTCTTACATCAAAATGCTGTTTAATCCCTCTTGATCATGCCCGCCGCCTCTAGTAAATTTCCTAAGCTTTCATACACAATCCAATTCAAAGATTAAGACTTCTACAACGATTCAAGACAGTAAATCAACAACGCTGCAACATTTCTACAACAAATTCTGTTCTTAATTCGCTAGCCATGCTCAGTAAGTGCTAGTTACTTTTAGATTTAAATATTTAATTATAATATGGACATGAAATAAAGTGGAATTGGATCTAAGTATGTTTATCGATTCAGGTCTATTTCTGTTGCTTCTTGAATCTTGAGTTTTGAGACTTGTCTATCTTTATTCTCATGCCAAGATTATGATCTATTCAGCAGTTTTCTTGATTCATAATGATGTTATCATCAAGTTGTAATCTTTATGCCTATCAGGATGATTTATGTTGTTTTCTTTGTAATCTTGTCCTTTTTGCAACTTCTACCTTCCCCTATTTATTTTCTTTTGATAAACCTTGGTCAATTTCGGACCTAGGCCCAAACTACGATGTACGTGCGATTGAATATGGTGAAATATTGGGATACTGCCTATTTGGATATATATGTTTGGTGTAATTTATGGCGTAACATAGAAATTGGATATTTGGGTATTACTACCATTAGCATGAAACTTGATATTTGGGTATTGTCATTATAATGGTAATTGCAAGAATGGGGATTGGCATATATAGTTTGACATGGATCTTGATATATATAATTTGATATGGATCTTGATATATATATATATATATATACATAATTTGACATGGGTCTTGATATATGTAATTTGGCTAGAACTTGTTATGCGTAAATTCGTGTAAACGTAGTATACATGTAATTTTGGGTATAAAACTTGATCTATGTAATTTGAGCATAGCCTTGTAAACATGTAAATCATGAAACTTGGTATACGGGTAAATTGGCATAAAATTGGCATACATGTAAAACGGCATGAATTGAACATATGTAAATTTGGTATGAATTGGGCATATGTAAAATTGACATGTAATCTAGAACTTGGGCATATGTTAATTATGTAAAATTTGGAGTAGAAACATATATGATAATTTATGACTTGGAGAAAGTTTAATATGAACGCGCCCAAGTTGGGTTTTGGGTAGTTGGCTTGTATTGTAAATAAAGGGCTATAACTTGGCATAACTTCATAGTGAATTATGATAATAATTTGGGAACACGTTTTGGGGCAAAAACGTGAATTATGAACTTGGAAAATGGGCCATAACATTAAATTTTTAGCACACTTACATAAAAAGAGCAAATATGTAAATTTAGAAAATACGAAATGCTTAACCCGAGGTTAGATTGAGTAGTGATGTAAACCTGCCCGGACCCGCCCGGCTGTCCAGTAATCACAACAATACCTTTCCAATGTGGGAGGTTAAGGCATTGAGCCCAATAAGGAACCGAGGTTAGACTGAGTTGCGGTGTAAACCTGCCCGGAACCGACCGCTTGTCCAGTAACCGCAACAATACCTGTCTAATGTGAGCGGTTGGTGCTTTAATGAATAAGTTAAAGCTATGTCAGGATTGATAGGGTTAAGTAAACTAAGAACGCTTAACCAGCATAACATGTTAACCAGGGGGTGGGTTAAGTAATATGACTAGACTAATGACACTTAACCAATATGACATGAATGGGTGGGTTAAGCAATATGGCTAGGCTAATGACACTTAACCGTTATCACATGACTAGCGGTTGGGTTGGTTTAATTTGAATGGGTTGATAACACCCAATCGGTATAATCTGATGCATGGTAGGGTTAAGTAAACACACGAGGGTAACACTTAACCATTATAATATGACTAGTGGATGGGGTTAAGTTAACACGCACTTAACCAATATAACGTGATGCGTGGTAAGGTTAAGTAACAACCGAGGGTAACACTCAACCGTCACAACATGATAAGCAGGTGGGCTAAGTCAATGTATACTTAACCAATTTGACATGATGATTTTGTAGGGTTAAGTCATGAACCACTTGAATATACTTAACCAATTTGACACGATGATTTGTTAGGGTTAAGTCATGAACCAATTGAATATACTTAACCAATTTGACACGATGATTTGTTAGGGTTAATTCATGAACCGCTTGAATATACTTGACCAACTTGACACATGATTCGTAGGGCTAAGTCATGAACTTGAACGACAACATTTAGCCAATTTGACATGACACGTTGGCGGGTTAAGTCACGAACTTGAATGACAACACTTAACCAACTTGACATGCTGGACGGATAAGGGTTAAGTCACGAATTTAAATGACAACACTTAACCTATTAGACGGAAACCCTAGTTACGCGGTCCATTTCAGCAGTAATCCACTTAGAGGTATCACGATACACTGGGACTAGGCAGGGTGGGGCACGATTACTGGGCTGATTGTTAGCGACCAGAATGACGACTGAGTTGGTGCGCCATTGTAGGTTCAGGCGGACTATGGTCGTGCACGTAGTCCAGAGTTGAAAAAGCAGGCATTGGGCACCAGTAGGTTTACACTGTGCGTGCTTGATTCGTGTCGGTGGTTGGCACCCTAGGGCTTGATACACCCTATGGTGGACCTTGCACAGGTAACTACATTCGTGATAGGGCCGTATGACACACACATGAACGAGATATGACTTGTAGGGAGCCGATCGATTAATAGATCGTTTCGTGGGACCAAGTAATGGGTCATTTCATGACATTGGGCAAGGGATCATTTTATAGTCAACACATGACACGGGTTGGGATAAAAGTACGGGTGGTGCAAAGCAAATAGATATCATAGAAATATTTTAATGGTGAAGCAGAGAAATCTTGCGATCTTGCGAAATTATACTTAGTTCATCTTGAATGGGAACCTCGCAATGTTATACATGACAAAAGTCATATGATGTTATTCTTAGTTATCGTGCCTGTAGCTTATCTTGTCATCATGCTTATGTTTATTTTCAGTTTATTCATGCCATGTTAGCTTTACCTATTTTTATGCTGAAAGTCACTAGGACTTACTCAGTCTTTATGACTGACCTGTTTTGTTTCGCCTCTTTTTCTTCCGTTTCCCCCCAGGTTCGCAGGGTGGGAATACAGCTTAGTTCGGATCTTACCAAGCTCCAAGGCTCTTTCATGTACGGCTTGGATTTCCCTTGGCTAGGGCTTTCTTTGCTTTATTGGGGAATATCACAATTTATTTTTATGCTTCTTTGTTTTTGAGCAAGGCAGATATTTTAGCTATGTAATTGGGTATTGGAAGTTGATGGGCTTTTATTGTAAATAATTATATTTTATAAATGATTTGAAGTACTTCCACTTTACTTTCCGTTGTTTTATATATGTCTGTCTTGTAATATTTCTATTCCGGTACCCATAATGCTCCACTGAAGTTAAGGCATTCCCTTTGTGAGTGACCTTAACGGATGTGGGGTGTTACACAAAAGGCGAGGATGACTGAAACTAGGCATGTATGACTCGATAAGCTACGAATTGGCACTAATCGTGTATTACTGTATTTCTTATCCATTTTCCTAGGATTGTTTTTCATCCTATAATCGGTGCTTCAATTAAGTTTTTTGTCATTTGGGCTTTGTCTTTGTTTTATAAGTCCTTTAGGTTCCTGTTCGAGTAAAATCAAGTTAATATTTCGCCTTGAGTCTGCCTTCGTGAAAATAACACTTATGGAATAAGCTACAGTCGAACTTTCTATCTAAAGTAATCCATGTTGTTTCACTTAGTTATCCAGAGAAGTCATCATTAATCTATTAGTAAACTACTAAATTTTCTGATTTAAGTAATTATTATCTATGATAACAATGCATGTTTGATTTCGAAATTTACCGAGTATCTATGAGTATTTGGTGGGTCACTTATGAAATTTTGGAGCAAAATCGTATAGATCACTACTTGTAGCGACCCATATTTTTAGTTAATTTAAAATATGAAATTAAATATGCTTAAATGGATTTTTAAATGGATAAGTGTAGTTTAAATTTCAGAAAATAATTGATTTGGATTTGAAACTAATTTGATAACAAATTCTAAACTCTGTTTTATATGTTACTAGGATTAAACTAAGGTTAGTAAACTTTTAAAAATCAATTTTAAAAGAAAATATTGAAAATCAATAATTTAATGTTGCATTGATGACCTGAAAATAGACCATCTTTTAGACAGACTCAGAATATGATGAAACCAATTTTATTGGATCCAGAACATCAAAATATGGTAAGGTTTCCAATTTCAAATTGATTGGAGTTAGTATGTAAACATACGTAATATAAACGTATATTGAAAAACTAGTTGAAATTCAGTAAAAGCGAGAAATAAGGCCATTTTTCAAATGGTCTCTTAATTCAATGAGACCAACTTTATTGGAACCGTATTAATGAAATATGGTTGGGTTTAAAATTTTGTATTAATTGGACTTACGGTTTGGTTATACAAACTGAAAATGTATAATAAATCGTATTATTGAAGTTCAACATGAAAATGAGCAATTTCGGGTGATACGAAGCAACTGAAAATGGTTGATAAAATGGTAAATGATAACCTAATAGACATATTAACATGTGATCATGGTTTTATAGGGTTTAAATAAATTCTTAAGAAAGATACCACATTCCTAAGTTAACCCTTAAAATTAATTAACCCTTTTAAAAGTCCATACTTATCTTTATTCTACACCATTTCCTACTTCCCCCAAAACCTATACAGCTCATGGTACCTCCCCTACATGTGTCACACTCTTCCATTCATCCTACTCACCCTTAGTACCATAAACATGTTCCATTTTATTTTTATTTTAATTTTCTCTCTCTTAAGCTCCTTAACCACCATTTCCATCCTCCTCCTCCCTTCTAACACCCACGCCACCTCCTCCCCTTGCACCACCAGCCTCCTCCACCCTCCACCACCATGCGCAACACCCCACCACCCCATATCTCCACCACATGGGCCCTAATCCTCCAAAACTCCATCTTTTCCAATTATACCCTTGAAAATCACCAATTTTCCTCCAAAAATCCAAACTGTACCACCTTAGCCTCCTCCTCTTGGCCCTACCACCTCACGCCACCCTCCTCTTCCCCCTACCAGGTCATGCAACTCAGGTGGACCTCCTCCCAAGCCGTGGGAACCACCCATACTAACAAGGCCTTAAACCCTTTAAAACTGACACCTTTCCCCTTTTATTTGCAAAGACAGGTACAAATTCATATATATTGTTAGTAACTATTGAATTGGGAAAGAAATGCGAGAGCTTGACTCTTAGAAGTCTAGGAAAATCCTACATAAGAAGTGCCGCGGTGTTTGGATGGCTTCCAGTGAGAACTCTTCACAATAATTCTTTAACTAGTTCAGTTAAACAGTTATTTATGTGGTTGATAATTGATTATGGAGTGATTGATTTGGTGATTATACGTGATGTGGTCAGATGTTGGAATTGGTAAATTATTTAGTCAACACAATGCTAAAAATGATAGTGGTAGTTATAGTCGAGTTATTCACTCATTAACAAGTTAAAAAGATTCACCTATGACCACTTATTTAAGTCAGCAGAAATTGGTGAACATTTAATTTGAATGGATTTGATATCATGGATTGGTGGATATCGATTGTGGACGAACAGTTGAATTTGATACATGTTGATGTGAAATGGTTTTGTCAATTACGACAATATAATGTTAATAAGGTTTAATAACTTATTTAACAATGGTTTGATTTGGGGGTTAAGAGTTAATGACCTTGACACTTAGGTCAATGATGGCAATATGTGATAACTGGATGCTAACAGTTGTTAATAAGTATTATTGGATTCTAATGATGTTTGAAATCCATATAAATGGAATTATATGGTAATCTCATTCCAATTCGGAATTATTTTAATATTTTACAAATAAAATATTCATTGAAAATTAAAAGTTTGAATTTGATGTCCGATTTTGGATGGATACAATGTTTATAAATTACAATTAATATTTGTAACTGAAATGAACTTATTTGAATCTATTTTCATATAGTCATGGCATGTGCAAGTTTTTTTATTTTTAAATGAATAGTAATGGGTGAAATTGAAGTTCTGTCAGGTTATCTAGGTTAAGCGTTAAAAGGATTTCCTGTATAAAAGTATCTCATTTATTTTTGTAACGAATGCCAGGAAAATTTGGACTCCAAATAATAAGTTTTGAAAAATAATAATATTTTAGTGATTAAAATGATTAAATATTGGAATATTTGATTTTCAAGAGAAAGAATTGAAATATTATTTCCAAAAAGAATCATATATATTTTATATAATTAATAAATAATTTTAGAAATGTTCTTCTTCTATTTTAATTATAAATCGAATTGGGTTTGAATAAGACTTGTCGCGCATATGTAGTTTGCGAACTTCGATCATTAACTTTGAATTGACATATTGGGAGATCTGACCGTCGGATTATCCCAAAACAAATAACGTTGGGTTCGAAATGAAAAGAATTTTCAAATGGAATAAGAAATTTTAAAATCCAATGGTTAGAATTTAAAATAATCTCAAATCCATTTTATAAAAGGTTGTTATGGATGTAGTTCGGTGACTAGAATTGGAAATCAACTGTAAGGGCCATATAAAAATTATTAAAAATGTGGATAAATCGTAATAAATGATTTGAAAGAGATTTTGGTAAAATATACAAATTTTAAAAATATTAAAGAGATATTTTACGGGAATGAGCTAGTTTACAACTAAAGTAAAGAACCAAAAGGAATATGTGATGATCCCTAGGAGTACAGTCTTGTACCACATGTGAGATCCAACTGGAAGTTTCATGTTAGGCGAGAGGTAGGAAGAATCGAAAGGACATCAGATATTTGACTAAAAACAGACAAAATTTTCTATAGATATAGCATCTAGTGTTTTAAAATAACATATCGAAATGAAAGGGTTTAAAAATAACCAAAGTTTTCTAATGTATGAATTTCATTGGAAATAATCTTTATATATTTCAATATTGGATTCCATAATTATAAGGATATTGTTTGGGGAATTTGGATGATTTTGATATCGTTATTTCCTTTATGGTATCGGTTAATTTCAGAATTTGATATCAAATATAAGTCAATATGATTTCAATTTAAAGCCTTATATTTGATATAATATTGGATTTTGGGTTTGTCATGAATGATGTCTTCAATAACACATCCTTAAACCTAGTTGAAAATGAGATTTATCGAATAATTTTTTTAATTAAGATTAATTAAGTTTTGCAGAGTGAAGTTTTCCAATTAATAAATTTAATTGAAATTGAATGGAAGTTTGATTTTGAGTTTATCATGAATGATGTTTTAAATAACATTTGTTCTTTAACCTCGTTAAAGAAAACATGATTTCTCAAGTTTGAGTTATAGTTAATCTTTCAACAAAGATTTAGTAGAATGAGATGGATATTAACCATGTTAGAGTTTTAATAAATCTTTCAACTAAAATTTGACTTAATGAAATGAAGATTAAAACTAAGTTAGAGTTTTCATAAATCTTTCAATAAAGTTTCGAATCAATGAAAGGGGATTAAAACTATGTTGGGGTTTTAATAAACCTTTCAAAAAAGGTTTAAAATGAAAGAAGGTAATTAAACTTACCAGAAACGAGGAATGTTAGATATGGAGTACCACCAATTTTGCTCCATAGGAAGAATAGGATGGGAATGGGATAATGATATGTGCGATTACCTTTATGTAAGGCTCGATAATCCCGATAAGGATTATAAACCTTAATTTGAGTTAAATTTGTGAAAAAAAGATTATAAATTATTTCCAAGGAAAGATTTAAATAAGAAGATTAAATGATGTAAATCTTTTATAAGATTTAACAGGAAATTCCCAATGTAAAGGATATTTGAGTAAAAGAATATTCTGAATTGGAATGAGAGTTATGATATGTTTATATATCACTTGATTTTAATGATGTGATAGTTATTCGGAAAGACCAGGTTTCAACTCGTTCTGAATAACTAATACAACGAGTATTGAAGATACTGAAGACGGTGGTTGAAGACCAGAGATATTCACATCGTTTGGATTATTGTTGATATCTCAATTGGGATTACACCAAATATGAGGTTATAAGCGGCGGTCATCCAGACGTACTTGGAGATTGACTGAATGTGCAAGGGCCTCTCTCCCTTAGGGGAGAGGAATAAGGTGCCTTCGGTTTCGTTCGGACCCGTAGCGAACTTGTCAATGGATGTATATCTGATGTTGTATTTCATAACACAACCAATTAATTGCTATTAATGATATATCTGTGGTAGTGGAGAATTTATTCTCTTTGCTTAACACCCTTCATTATGTCATATGATCTCAAAGTTTACATTAATAATAGAGACTGCTCATATGTATGAATTGACAATGTGGCTTGCTAAGTTGCCGATTGATCAAAGCTTTTGTTGAAAAGCATAGCTTTGTGGATAATGATCAAAGAATGGCTGATATAACATAGCTCTGTGTTGAAACGTGACTTTGAGAAGCCTTACAGCGTATGAATAGCCGAAAACAGGATGGTGGACATTAGAGAAAGGACATATGATTCCTTCTTGCTAAAAGTGATGCCACGGTGTGGAGCCCAAGTAATTTACTTATGTGGATGTTGGAATTGAGGCTCCTCAGATGATTTGTAAATATGACCAGGACAACGGTCGGATACGACTCGGAAACGATATGTTTAGGAGTAACCATAATCCACGAGGAATTGGTGGGTCGGACCTTCCACTCCAACGTGCACATGCGTGTGAGTCCTGGACATCCTGCTAGAGATGGTTCTGAATCGGATAAGGAAGATCCTTTGCCTTGGTCATTAATGGAAGTCCAACTTCCAACACGAATTATGAATGTATATGGCGACATAATAGGATAGGGTATTATGCCATCTAAGATTGATACATTTATTTTTTAAATTGATTTCTACACTATGCACTAGTAATAATGAAAGAGAAATTTCGCGTATCAAGCTTGTTTGCCTATTGTAAGGTAAAAATCTATCCTCTGGTTTGTTCCTGCATTGGGTGATGGGACTTGAGTCTTATAATAGCTTCATTTTTCAAAAAATGCATTGTGTGTTTTCATGACCGATATTTATGTGGAGAAAACCAATTTCGTGTTATATAGTGTGGTCCCTTGATTTACCCTACTTTAAAATAAAGTATAAAAGCTGTTTTGGTTCTCACACCAGTCCCATTACTGATCCGGAGTTTATTGGTTCCCACCTAAGCACTAGGTGCATATATTTTCCACATAAACAGTTAGTAATTTTGGTTTTGCAGATATTTCATAGAGAAGGATTCTGGATTGAAGCTAAAGCTGTGTCCAGAGCATTTGATAGTCTTCCGCTGTATGTGAATTATGTTTCCGTTGTGTATTGTAATTTATTATTCTTTGATATTTGCGATGTAGTCTGATATATTATTGTACTCTGATGTAAAATTGTTGTAATAGCAATGAAATATTCTTTGGTGTTTTGTTCTGAAATGTTTATCTCATAATGGTTTGAGGATTTCCATCTTCTGGATCAGACCTGTGTGGCTTATAGGCTATTTAAAAAGCGGGAATTCTCAGGTCATCACATTTGGTATTAGAGCTTTGGTTTATTCAAAGCTTTATGGTATGTTGACTAGCTTTTGGAAAAAGTCGTCATAATTTTAACGGATCAAGATAGTCTCTCGAAGATTGCTGAATTGGCTCTTCATCTCCAGGATCGACCTTTCTTTGGTTCAATTAAATGATGGTTCAACCATGACAAACCTAGCCAAAGACATAGATGTTCTCGTTTGAGCTTGGTCTAGACTTCCAAAATCAAGCAGATTGATCGAGCAGATCATCTGGAAATATCGGACTGAACATTGTTCTATCAGAGAAAGTCTTATTTCCAAGGCTGAAGAATCAGTCAGCATTGACCTACTCTATTTTTCATGCACCAAATCTCAAGCTCGACGTATGCCGCAATTACCGAGGAGAACTATTGCCGAGCAGGAGACCAAGTCCCGCCGCATGCAATTGATAATCCGGATCGGGTGACATGTGGCCGACCCCGGATCAGATGGCTGCCATGTGGTATACCAATCGATCTAGATTTTTGCCTATAAATAAACCTTTCCAGAAATGGAAAAGGAGGATCTTGTCTTCTGAAAAAAGTTCAAGAATGGCGTTCTAAAAATAGCCCACCGTATACTTCAATCATGTAAGATTGTAACACAAGAATTTTCTGTATAAACCACTTCTTTCTCTACTTTCTGCCAATCAAATCTATTATAACCTATAATCGTCAGTCTAAACAGATATTTTAAAGTGGACGTACGCTTGGTTGAAACCGAACCACTATAAATTTGTTGTGTGTCCTCTGTATTTTTATTGCACTTTGTGATTGTGATTGTGTGTGGATTTCACATTTTGGGGGTTGACTACCACTAGGCCAACTTTTGACATCAATACATTGGCGTGCCAGGTAGGGAGGCCACACAACTACCTTCAGCAATTTCTAATCTTGAAGTTTGGGATAGCTTCTGTTGAAAAAATAATGGTAAAGCAAAAGAAGGATGCAACATCTTCCCATGCTCAAACCACTGGCGCAATAAACGTAGCAGCAGAGCCATGCCTGAAGGCTTCTTCTCATGAAGAACAATCCCAATACTCGACTAGGGATTAGATGGAGAGTTCTAGCTAAACTCTGAGCACATATTGCACGTCAGGATGGACTCCTCAAACAGCAGTAGGAAATGACGAACAACTTCTTTGCTCAGATGGATGGAAGGCCGAACAACCATGCATCACTTCCTGCACTAGGCAAAGTTGGGCAATAGCTAACGCTTGGGTCGATGAAATTCAAGCTCCAGGTAAGTCTACCGCTCAGCCGCCATATGGATCGACTCAACATCCCGGTCGAGCGAATCTTGGGTCAGATCGGTCGATGCAACCTAAGGATCGACCGGAGCTTGGTTCGACGCAACCTTTGGTTCGGTCTGACATCTTACCACAAATTGGACTTATGCCGCATCCCATACGACCTTTCCAACACGGCAATCCAAGCCCAACTGGGGGCAACAATTCTCTGTCTCTCCAAGACCACTCTACCATACTAGCTTCTAATACAATGGAGGGAAACACTACTGTAATCGTTCTGTTATTGCCCCAGGAAGGGGCAATGTTGAACCTCGAGTTGATAGCGCTTACCCAAGATGGTCCAATCCTACGGACACGGATATGGTTCGGCCCAGTAGAAATGCCACACAGGGGGTCCTGGACAATCTGGGACTAACAGCTGAAGCTGCGTACCACCCTCACCCATCACTTGTAGGTTGCACCGAACTAATCCCAGGAGCTCAAGGCATGCTTCGACCCCGTACTGCGACCCTTGCTGAAGCCACCTGTAAAAAATTGGACTCGTGGAAACTGAAAGTCTATGCAGCGGTAGGATCGTATAATATGGATAAACAGTAGCAATAAGTAAATAGTGACATAGTCGATTTTATAATGTTCAGATCACCATGCTACGTTCAGTCATAGAATCCCTTCTGGTTTTTCACTAAACAAAACAACCCTCACTTCGCTCGGAGGAATAAGTTCACAACTACTCGAACAGCCGGACAGAATTTCTTGCCTCACCTCCTGAAGAGGACTTCCACAAAACAAAGAGTTTGT
Source organism: Allium sativum (assembly GCA_030737875.1). NCBI lineage: Eukaryota > Viridiplantae > Streptophyta > Magnoliopsida > Asparagales > Amaryllidaceae > Allium > Allium sativum. Next base: position 749,900,876 of record CM060921.1, read on the forward strand.
TGACTACTTATGTTCTTAATAACATGGATATGTCAAATTAATGTACATCCTTCCTATAATCTTTTCTTAATGATAATAGTGTAGTTCGTGAAAGAATATGGAAGATTTAAAAGATTTGAAATCGTAGAAATATGAAAATATAGTGCTCTTGTGAATCTGAATGCTATAGACAAGATAGAAAGAATTAGAGTAAGGTTCGGTGAAGAAAACATTTGATCGAACCTTTATTTATAATATACAAATGGTTGCAATCATTCATGAAGAGATTCGAAGGAAGGATATGAATTAAAAGTTGTTACTCTTCGTTGAATAGTTGCGTCCATTCATATTCAGATGTCCGAATAAAAATTCAAATGTCTGTTTTTTAATAAAAATTCAAACAGCAAGGAAATATGGCATTTTGGGTCAAAAGAGACGTCTGTTTATTTTAATTCAGACGTATGAATGTTATGCTGGAGATAATGTTTGTTTCGGTAAAAAGACATCTGAATTGAAATAAATAGATGTCTAACATGAAATAAATAGATGTATATTTACTGATCCAGGCCTATATTCTGTTCTTTTCTTTATAATAAATTTATAAATTAAATATGTGCATGTGTGTATCACCAAGGAAGATTTTAACAGTATATGTACTAACACTAACAAAATCAAATTACATATGATCTTCAATTTGAGCACTTGAATCTGTTTTTGAGTTTTTCTTCCTGCAAAACAAGGTTATTATATATATATATATATATATATATATATGTGTGTGTGTGTGTGTGTGTGTGTGTGTGTGTGTGTGTGTGTGTACATGTGTAGTTGTCATAATCAAAATGCTATACAGCGAGATTCAACATTCTCCTTCTTTTTGATAATGACAACTATATATGTAACTCCCCCTGTCAATATGCATATATTATCATATGTTTCTCCCCCTTTTTCATTGACAAATAAGAGATACTTATGTAAACAATAAACATGAATGCGCATAACACACAAGCAGCATGCACAACTTAAGCACGAACATAAACATTCACATATAGGCGTTAAACGTTCACTATCACAACATGCACATGGTAGAGTATTATGCCAAAATAGACCAAAGTATCAAAAAATATTACAAACCATTCAAATAAAAGATTTTGATGCAAAAGTACCATAAAGACCATACCACTCTTACCAACTTTCCGAAGCCGTCATGCTTGGACCAACACTAGTGTCACCACCTTTGGTAGCATGATCCACGGAGCTAGAATTTGGGGCATCTTCATTAGTGGAACTAGAAGACCAGTTTAATGATGTCGGATCATGAGCTTGAGAGGACTAAGTTCCAATGCACAAAATCTTATCCCAAATCTTGTTAAGAAAGCCTCTCAAAGAGTTAAATTTCTTATTGGTCTTATGCTCAAAGCGCTTGAAATCCTTGTGAAGCCTTGATTAATTATGAGAGAGCATAACTAATGTTTGTTTTGGCAGAAGATCAGGAGTGACAAGATGAATATCCTCTTCTTCTTCTTCTTGTATAAGCTGACGACGACGATGAAATGATGACTCTATTATTACAGTTTCTAGTTTGTGATGCAATATGTTCTTGCCAAGCTTGAAAAGACATGTATTCTAATGTTGGTGGGTTTGGATCAATATCCATGAGAGCAAGAGTTTTCGGACCAAGTTCTTTGATGCTTAAGGAACGAGTGTCAGGTATTTCTACTTGGCTCTGAAGAAGAACATGTTATATAAGCACCATAATGAAGCATCTTGTATTTTCGTTTTCGTGTTATGTGTACCCACTCATCAATAATTATTTTTGCCCAATTTATTTTCTTATTAGAATATGTCGCATATGAAGCTTGAAAGTCTCGTTTATAGACTTTCTCATAATTTCCTATTTGTGGTTGAGTAGTTTGGACCAAGATACAATTAAGTAGACTTGGTTGTGGTCGAAGATAAGTAGATGTAAGCTCTTGCATCTTAACCAAATTATTGGATATAAACTTATGTGACACCTCATTTCTCTCATTCATATTAACTTCAATGGTGTCTATGTCAACTCCTTGTCAAGCACAATGTAAAATTTGTCCTAATCGTTGAATTCGAAGAAGAATACATTTTCCACAATCCATAGACCACACACAATCTGTAGTATTTCTAGGTGCTTGGTTGTCCAAATTTGGATTAGCCAAGAAGAGTTTCACAAGAAAAGGGTAAATTTTGACATTGTTAACATTATACTCTACTAGAAATTCAAAGTTAAAGTGTCTACCATATTGGAGAAGGCGATAATGTGAAAAAGAATCAAATTTAACAAAATCACCTTCAAGAATTTTGATTTTTTTATTGCTTTATACCTCTCCTTTGCAATGTCATTCCATAGCCATCCTGGATTTGATCATTAGATGGAGGGTCTGATTCTTGTAGTCTTGTATGTTTGGGTCTATTTGCCATGAATTTTGATTGGGAAAAGTTTTAATTTTGGAGTTTGATGGAGTAATGTAGGATTAGGCTTTTGAAAAGGTAAAAGAAGAAAGTAAATACTGAAGGGTGTTGATGAAGATATGGGTAGATAAAGGGTTCATGCCATTTAAAAAATGTGCCAAAGATAAAATTGACATCTGAAAATAAAATCCAAACATTTTAATTTGTTATATTTTGAACCCGCACGGAGTTAGTTCATTTTGACCTATATTTAGACGTCTGTTTCTCTTCGTTCAAACATCTGAATCTGTAAGAAAATTTATTCTGCTTCAGCAATCTGACATCTGATTATTTTCAAATAAATGACTGTTTTCTAGAAAAAAATCTACCTTGCCTTAAGCTTTTGGAATTGTAATAATATATATATATATATGTAAATATATATATATTACTCTGACTTTGGTATTCTGGTATATTTTATATTTTTTATAGAAATCAAATGATTATTATATTAATACAACATTATTTTTGATACATCAATCAATATAAGTAAATAAATTCAAAGATACTACCACATTAATTCTTAGGGGACGGCGTCTTCTATGGTATAGAGGCTCTACGTACCTCATTTGCCCAGTAGTTTATGTCCCTATTATTTGGACTGTAGTAAGGTCTTTGTGGCGAGACCTAGGGATTTACAGGATCATATGGCGTATGATACGAGGAAGACAGATCGAAAGTACTAACCGATCATGGTAACCGTTCACTCACATCTTTATTCTTTGAGCTACATAATTTTGAACCAATTTGCTTGAGAAAGATCAAACGTTTAGCCATGACTTTTTGTTTGAAATATAATTCTTTTTAAAGCTCTATCTACTGCTTTTGATAATGAAGGATTTCATCAATTTTCTTTTTCTTATCAGGAGAGACAAAAAGAGAATGTCTAGCTTTCTTCGATTCCGGTGTATAGTCGGTATGATAGTTTCCTCATTTGTACACTGGTTCATGATTTGGTGTAGGTGTAGGGAGATGCGGTGTTTCCGCTGAGCTATGGTTGAAAAGGTTATGTTGATGAATGAGTTTTATTTGTTGGATGACATTTTTCTATTGAGTTTGAACTTTTTGTTTGGAAAGTTTGTTGTATTTTATTTTAGTTTTTGACATGCATATATAGGCTGAGAAATTATGGAAATTGTGGTGTAGAATCAATAGGAGCTTCGAGCCAAAGATTGGATTACCGGTTAACTATTATATTTAAAATGAATGGTCTCGGAGGGATGTTATAGTTTGTGTAGTACTATGTAGACAATTGAAATACATAGCTCAATGGTTAAGTCATTAAACCCATTGTCAAGTGGCCTAAGTTCAAGTCTCACTTCTGTCATGATGATCAAATATTATCATATTGCAAAAAATTGTTATTTAAAAGTATATGAAATATTCTTTAAACATCCTTTATTGACATTATACGTAATTCCCATCATAATTTAACAAATGATTTTTCTAATAGTGGTTTAGTGAATATATCATCTATTTGATTTTCGGTAGAAATATGTTCTAAGCTATGCAGTTAAAGCCCCACTAAAGCCTCGCAATATCCCCGCTGTAGCCCACATCATTCATCAACCACTACACTATTTCAATTTAGTACTGATGAATAGTAGATCCGCATTTAGCCCCGCTATTTTCCGCTACATCTGCTAAATCAAGGCATTTTAGTATTTGGTTTAGCTGTATTAATATACAGAGCTTGATTTGACAAGTTTCCTTCTTATAACATTTAGTAAATTTAGTGCAAAAGGTTAAATTTAAGGCAAAAGTGTTTAATATATAGTAATAATTTATTACACTCATCAAATTTAGCATGCATAACTATGATATTCCTTGATTTTGTTTTATAAGATTAATTAATATTAGTTTCTTGCAAACATATAATATAAGACTGGTGATTAATTAATTTTCAAATATTCAGTTTTATATCTAATACACCTTTTTGGGCCTCTGCTATATACTCGTTATTTCCTCACTTTATCCCCGCTATGCCTTTTTGCATCTCCGCCGCTATAGAACTGCTAAGCGCTTTAACTGCACAGGTTCTAAGTTAATAATTTCTTTTTTTATATTATCTCATAAGAAATGACGACGAATATAATATGTTTTGTATGTGAGTGGTTTACTTGATTTTTATACATATTTATTGCGCTTGTATTGTCATAGTAAATTGTTGATTTAGGCAAATTTATTCCAAAATCTCTAAGTGTCTATTGCATATAAATAACCTAAGCACCAACAAAAGCTGCAGATATATATTCTGCTTCACAAGTTGAGATCGAAACACAATTTTATTGCTTACTAAACCAAGAGACAAGTGATTTTCTAATGAAATGGAACATACCACTTATACTTTTTCTATCAGTCCAAGATCTACCAAAATTAGCATCACTGAAAAATACTAATTTGAATGTACATTCTTTCAGATAGAAAAGACTGAAGTCCTTAGTATTATTAAGATATCGCAGAATTCGTTTTACTACTCTTAAATGTGATTCTTTAGGATCTTCTTGGAAACTTGTGCATGAACATACACTCATCATAATGTTTGGTCGACTTTAGTTAAATAAAGTAGTGATCCTATCACACTTCTGTATAATTTTTGGTCAACACTTTTACCATTGCCATCTTGATCAAGATGAGTTGTAGTACTCATATGAGTAGGTTTTCAGGAAGTATTTTCCATTCAAAATGTTTAATCAAGTTATTACAATATTTTTCTTGATTAATAAAAACACCATTTGAAATTATTTTTGATTTGTATACCGAGAAAGTATGATAACTCTCCCACGTATGGGACATTATAAATTCTTTCGTCATTACACTGTAAAATTCCTTACATAGTTCTTCGTTAGTTGGACCAAAAATAATCTCGTCTACATATATTTGTACAATTAAAATCCCTTTATTAGTATTTTTAATATATAAAGTTTTATTAGCTTTTCCAACATGAAATCCTGAGTTAATTTCATAACTCTTAAGTCTATCATAGCAAGCACGAGGTGCTTATTTTCGACCATATAGAGCTTTCTTTAGTTTATATACATAATCTGGATATTTTTCATGAATACATAATAATAGTTGTTCAATATACATTCTCTTTAATAACTCCATTAAAAAGCACATTTAACATCCATTTGATAAAGTTTAAAATTGTGAAAACAAGCGTAAGCTAATAGAATACATATTGCTTCTATTCTTGCAATAGGAGAAAACGTTTCTTCATAATCAATTCCTTCTTCTTGATTATAACCTTGCGCTACTAGTCTTGCTTTATTTTAGTAATATTTCCTAATTTGTCTGCTTTATTTTTGTAGACCCATTTAGTTCCGATAACTGATTGGTCATCCGGAAGAGGAACTATGTCCCAAACATCGTTTCGTTGAAATTGATTTTACTCCTCTTGCATAGTAACAATCCAATATTCAGTTGTAGAAGCTTCTTTTGGGTTTTTAGGCTCAATAATTGAAAGGGAATCTACATGAACCATTTGGTTTAGTTGACTTCTCGTTCGAACTTGCGAATCAGTCGCTCTAATTATATTTTGTGTAGGATGATCCCATAGAATTCTTGGAGGCAATCTTATTTGATTGTTAGTATTATGATTAATATTTTCATTATTTTCAACACTAATGTTTTCTATAAATTCATCATCATCTTTGATAATTTTACTTTCATTAAAGTTTTCATCAAAAGATACATTTAAACTTTCATCTATAATATTTGTTCATTTATTAAAAACACGATATGCCTTACTTCATTCTGAGTATCCTACAAAAATTCCATGATCGACTTTTGGATCAATTTTTCCAAGTTGGTCTTTTATGTTAAGAATAAAACATTTTGACCAAATAATTTTAAAATAAGAATATTGGGTTTTCTTTCAATAAAAAGTTCATAACAAGTGCTTTTAGTTAAAGGTCGTTTGGAAATACGATTTAACACATAACCAGCAGTTGCTACAGCTTCTGCCCAAAAATACATTCGCAAAGTACTTCCATTTAACAAAGTTCTTGCGCACTCTTGTAGTGTTCTATTTTTCCTTTCTACAACTCCATTTTGTTAAGGAGTTCTAGGAAATGAAAATTTATGATTTATTCCTTTCTTTTCAAAAAATAATTCAAATGATTCATTTTCAAATTCGCCCCCATGATCACTCCTTATGTTTTTGAATTTTGAATTTTAATTTCTTAATATTTTTAATTCTTTTAACAAATTTTTTGAAATGATCAAAAGTATCACTTTTGTTTTTCATAAAAATTGTCCATGCATATCTTGAGAAGTCGTCAACTATTACAAAAATATGTCGATTATGATTAATGGATTGAACATACGTTGGTCTGAATAAATCCACATGTAATAATTATAACGGTTTTAAAGTTGAAATGACTTTCTTCGATTTAGAAAAGGATATAGTTAATTTTCCTAATTGATTATAATCGCAAAGATTATTTATTTTATAATTTATTTTTGGTAATCCTTTGACAAATTCATTTTTTGAAAGTATTTGTATAGATTTAAAATTTATATGACAATATCTTTTATGCCATAACCAAGTATCATTATCTTTGACTAATAAACACATATCTTTATTGTTATTTATTTCCATATATAAAACACAGATATTTCTATCTCTATTCCCTTCAAAAATAAGTTTTTGATTTTGATAAAAAATACTACATTTATTTTCAAAAAAAATTATTTTAAAGCCTTTGTCGCATAGTTGACTAATGCTCAATAAATTATGTTTTAAATCTTTAACTAAAGAAACATTTCTAATAAGGGGTAAGTTTGATATACCGTAGTTGAATACATCTCTTTTTCCAATGATAAAACCTTTTGAGTTATCTTCGAAGGTAACAGAGCCACCATCAAAGTATGAAATATTTGTAAGTATATCTTTGTCTCCGGTCATGTGTTTTGAGCAACCACTATCTAAAATCCATTTTCTCTTCTTGAGCGGGACCTACAAAAATATTAATAAACACATTGGTACCCACCTTTTAATAGGGTCCTAAGAGCATTTCCAACAAGGTTACGGGTCGAAACATTACGATCCATAACATTAAGGGAGATACCTCGGATATCTCCCAACAATCGCGCGTCAATTTTATTGGCGCACCCTGATTTTAACATGGCGCACCGATAAAATCGGCTCTCGACTCACGAGCCGATTAAATAGGCTCGTGGATGTTATTATTTTGAAGCATGCATTCTTTTAAGGTGATACACAATGTTTAAACGCACGAAAACAAGTTGTTATGATCAGAATGATTCAACTAAGATTTTGCATAATGATAACACTAACAATAAAACATATAGATACAATGGTCACTAAAGGTACAACAACTAATGATAGTAGATGACAACTAAAACACCAAATCAAGCGTTGATGTTATGCGTTCAATCCCAAGGGAGTCTCATAATGTTCAATCGCAACTGTTTAATATCATTTTGGAGATGTCTAATCTCTCATTCGAATTCGTTTGCATATGTTATTCCCCTTAGGCACAAAGGTTCGTCTATCCATTCTATGTAATTGCATCCATTTGGATAGGGTGGGCATTTCTGCATGCGTCGAACAATATTGTTGCCCTCTGCTCGAACCACAACTTCAAACGCATATCCGCAGTTGCAACGTACTGGATAAGAATCAACTCCCTGTTCATACGGTGGTACTCGATAGAACTCTACTTCTAGTCGCGGTTGAGCAACTGCTTGTTCATACAATAGTTGAACATGTGGTACTTGAGCTTCATGTGGAAGATTTACGTTCTCCTGTTCATCCGATGATTCATCCTGAGGTTTTATTTGGTTTAGTAACTGGAATTCGTCTTAGAGCTCTTGAAGTCTCATCTATTCGTACGCTGTTTATCAGAGTCAGTAGCTGTTGGCCAATAAGGTATTTCGAATGAGCGATAAAAGGAGGAGGTAGTACAAGAATGGAAACAAATTTGTTTGAGTGAGGAAATTTGTGGGTAATGACAGAAATATATAGCTACGTAGTATAAATCAATAAAAGAAATAATGATGTGATGTAACCGGTCATTGTTACGACTGTGCTTTACGTGCTGCCCGACACTGTTTCGCATGACGTAAAAGTGTAGGGAATCTGCTTTCATACTGCCATGATGTGAACGGTCATTGGTTCCACTTTTTCTTTACGTGATGCGATTTTCAAATCATTTGTCAGCAATAATGCTCAAGTAGATGAGTATGACCCTATTTTCTAATTCCTTTTTGTTTTGAAATGTTTAATACAAAAAGGGAACGACCCTAGTTTTTAACTCACTAGCATTCATAAATATAAACAATACCTATTAACCTACGTACAAACTTCGTTCAATATAACAATATAGAAGATACATGATACAGTGCATGTTCGACCCACCATACAACTACGATAAAGCACGAATTAACGTGGATTAAAATACATATAATTAAGACGTAGTACCATATAACTAAGATCCAAGTTTCGGGCCAAACTATTGAACCCATACAACATTTCAGCCTTTGCTGCAACAATGACCCTTTCCAAGCGACTTACCTCTACTTGCATCTCTAGAGCGTACGTGACACCCCTCTCTGTTAGCGGTGGGTCGATCCATGATATAAAATTACAACGTTCCAACCTCTGTCGGTTTAGTGTAGTAATGTATGCTTTGCACCCATAAAACGACGACCTGCATTGCTTTGGCTTTTAGAAACAACCACATTACATTCCACTTGGCAGTAGCAAAGTACTGAACGACCCGTCATGCTATAGCTTGACCTATTTGGGTTCTCCTGAGCAATTACTTCCCTTAATCGAGCATTGTGGGTTTTTTAAAGAGGCCCAATACGTGGGATGGCAACGTTTGATTGCGTGGCACTAAAGAACTCATACTCCACTTCTCCATCTTCCACTTGATCATCCAATTGCGTTTCGGACAGAAACTCGACCGGTTGATTATTTCTTTTATATTGATCATAAATTTCGACCATAGTTTCATGATCGTATTCCCAAGCAGACATGTTGAACTACTTGAAAAGTGGTAGGTGGATAAAATTAATAAGTTGACAAGCCTAAGTCTTCGAAAGTGCCGAATTTAAAGGTAGAGGGCTGAGATTTAGTAATGGTCGACAAGTCGCCTGATTTCTTGCTTTTCTTTATTAAAGCAGCAGTCAAGTCATCTTTAATCAGTACGAGTTATCAATTCATGTGGTCAAGTTACCCGAGTGTTGCTAGTGTAGTAACATCAACTGATCTGAGGTAGAGCCATAGCAACTCAACTGTTGAGGACAGAGGGTAATCCTGTCATATGTCTCTATCCTACTGCTCAACTAATGATGACAGAGCTTTACCAAAAAGCAACCCCCTTGTTTAAATAGTTTAGACTTCGTCCCCCAACCATATCTAAAATTTGCGCATTCTAGATCAACCCGACGTTAAGTTGAGAAAATAATAATCCTATCATATTTTCCCCCTTGCTTAAGTACTTCTTTGTGTACATAACACGTTTCTTGTTTCTGTGTAGCTTAAATGAACGATTGGGAAATAAGTGATGAACTTGTAGATAAAATGTTTGATGAGTATGAAAGGAACAAAGAGGTGGAGAAAGAGGGTGCATTCGTTCCAAATACACAATTAGAAGTGGCGGAAGAACTAGTTCAAAATAAAATTGTTCATGGTACTCAACAAGTAGTTGAAGTTCAAAAACCAAAAGCACGTCCATGCAAAAATATAAGGAGGCAAGTGGTTAACCGTATTGTCACAACCAAAGTAATGCTAGCTCCAGTGCTACCGCAACAGAATTATCTCCTAAGGACTTACTTATACTCGTGAAATCCTATATCGAAGTTGATAAAAGAGATTTGTTGCTGATGCAAAATGGAGGAGGGCTAACCCATGAAGAATTTTGGTCCACGACAATGAGATTACATAACAAACATCGTAACTGCACCACTACACGAACTTCTGGTGAAATTCATATGGCTCATCGGCATTTCGTTAAAACTTGTGAATGATACCAAAAGATTATACAAATATTTGAAGATGAAGACATATTTAAAACGACTCGGGAAACTTTTGATTCTCGTTACCTTGCAGAATATGGCATTGATTTTGTTGGGTCGAAGCTTACAAACTGCGTTATAGTTGGCTAACCCGATATGGTGCTGAATAGGCTAATGGTTTTGCTTAATGCTTGTTGAATCTTTCAGTTATTTATGCTTCTATGTAAAAATTTTGAGATTTCGTATAAGTTGATACTTTATCTAAGTTATAAAAATATCAGCTTAGGAAAACAATAGGGATATAAAAAAAAGCACACATTTCTTTAATAAGAAAATCGTTACTACAGCAGGGAATATAAGATTACTACAACAACATAATACAAGCAACTAGTAATACAAATAGTGGTGAACAATCAACTTATAAGTGAGGAAACCATGACATTAGAATATGGCATTTCATCCCCATCCAAAATTCCTGATCCAATTGAGGCATTCCACTCACATATTTGTTCATGATAACAATCTCGTCTTGATCTTTCCTATACGTATCTTGCTCTTTCTTGTGCGCTAATTCCTCCGCTAGAACTTGTAGCCTCTTTACTTCCAGATCAGCAATCCTTTTCATAACTTCTGTTCTTTCCTTGTCTTCTATAAGTCTTTTTTCAGCTCTATGACTGTGTTCTTAGTGGCGTGTGTTCACTTTTGCTTCAAGCTCGACCGCTGTTTGGCCCCTTCTTTTCGCAGATTTGACTCCCTTGGGTCTAAAATCTTCATCCATCGTGGCATTTAACTCAATGAGTAGGTTTTCCCCTTCATATTGCGCAATTTTAGCAGTTGAATCGCTTAGACCAGAAGAATACCCGATTTCAGAGCTTTTTTCTTGCTCTTGCCAACAGACTGAACATCGTGGAGGCTCTTAGCAAGTCCGGAGTTCCATTTCGGTTGACAAGTAAGAAGATCATAACAATGCGTAAACTGATAATATTGTGGTCTTTTCGTTCCATTTTCTATAGGAAAAAGCTTCTTGAACTCCTCGTTTGCCATTCGTTTCTGTTTAAAAAAGGGAATATGAATCATAAAAACAATCTACCAAAGACTAACGTAAGTAGTAATATAATATACCAGATTATCTTCCTCTCCCATGCCGCTTGGATTCGCTATCTTTATTTTGTACACTTGTGACTCATTAACTGGGTTTGCTGGCTTATTTTTCCAAAACGGTCTTGAATAGTCGAAAACGTCCGTCCACATTCTAGATGCTTCTCAACGAACACGGTCTTAAATTTTTTCCAGAATGTAATGGCTGATGGTCGTTCGCCACTGCCGGATCTTGTGAAAAATGACAATAGATGCTGCATAGATCGATGTCCTCTTGGTTTGTCCATGGCATGATTCCATGTGTGCTTGACTGAGTTCCCATAAAATTGCTCATGTTGCCTTGGGAAAACTGGCTTCCTTCCAACGTCAGATGTGAGAAATCTCCAAATGGTGATGCCATTAAGAGTTAGAGTTTGTTTTGATTATACAGATAGAAGAGAATTATGAATAGGTTGGGATGTAAAATGGTTGAATGGAACCATTTTATAACTGAAAATATAGCCATTTGAAAATTTATGACCGTTGTAGCCGTTGGTGGAATATGACCGTTTGAAAACTTAGGACAGTTTGTAGCCGTTGGTGTTGAGGAGCTGATTTTTTCGGCTCTATAAGTGGCAAGTCGATTTTTTCGGTGCATGCCAAAAAAATCAGCTCTTTACATTAGGAGCCGAAAAAATCGGCTCCACGGGCCAATTCCTGATTCAGGATTGGCCCCGTACTATTTACCTCTATATTACGCTGCGTAATGTCTATTGGGAACAAAATTCACCCATTATTACGAATTATGGAAACGAATATGCATCTGTTGGAGATGCTGTAAGTGTTAGATCTTAGGAAACTAAACCCAAATGGGTTCACTCTCCTACTTATAAAGATAATTACTACTTCTGTGAAATGTTTCTATAAAAAAGACTTTATATATTTGTTCCAAATTAAACTACTGTTTATTTTTGGAACCCATATTTTGATTTCCTTTTTCTCATTAGTGTATTTTAGTATATAATGTGTTACCTTATTTTCAATAAAACATTATGTATTGAATCGTTTATCCTCTTAAAATTAGTATTATTCTTTATAGGAAATTTTGAATCTTTTTTAAAATCTAATCCATTTTTATTTGAAGAGGGTTGAGAATTTTCTATAATTTTAGATACATTATCTCTTCCCTTATTAAAATTAGAAACATTTTTAGTAATGTTATCTAATCTGCTTTGAAGGCTAGTATTTTATAATTCTACTAGTTTTATTTTAGTTTTTATATTGTGATTTTCAGAAATAATCTCATCATTGTTTGCCTTTTGAGTTTCAATTTCTTGACTCAAAAGTGAAATTTTACTATCTGTATTTGAGAGAGATTCTTGAACATTGTCAAGTTCTTCCTCCAATATTTTCTTTTCATCTGTTAGCATATCTCTTTTGAATTCAGCTTTATTCTGATTTTCACGTGTTTCCTTGAGTTTCTTTTTAATAATTTTTATAGTATTTAAAAATTCACTATTTACTTCTATTAAATCATCATAAGATAAATCAGTAACCTTGGATTCTTGAGCCATGAAGCGCACATTTTCTTGTTCATTGTCGCTATCATTATCACTATCACTATCTGATGATTCTGAATCATGCCACATGACAGAGAAAGCCTTTTTCTTGAATTTAACTTTCTTGTTTTTGTTGTTGAATGTTTTCTGATTCTGCTTCTTTAACTCCGGACGGTCTTTTACCTTGTGACCTTTCTAGTGGCAATTAAAACATTCTAAGCTTGAGGATGAAGTTTTGTTTGAGGAATTCTTTTTCAAGCCATTTTTATTTCCTTTTCTGAATTTCAAAAGTTTCTTAAATTTTTTGGCAATAAATGGTAGATCCTCATCTTTTGGATCTGATTCTTCTTTTTCAGCATGAAAAGCTACATTCTTTTTTTATTTTGGCTTGAAGACTAACTTCATAGGACATGAGGTTACCTATTAGTTCATTTAGTTTCATTGTTGATAGTTTGTTGGCTTCCTAAATGGCTAAAAACTTTCTCGCTCATTCGTTTAAGGAGTTTAGTACCTTTGACACAATATCAAAGTCACTATATTTTTCTACCAACCCTATTACGTCATGAATTATGGCTTAAAATCTTGAGTACATACCGTTGATGGTTTCATTTTGTCTCATTCTAAAATTTTGGAACTGGGTTTTGAGCACTGATGTAACACCCCGCATTTTATGACAATTTAATAACGCATATATATATATATATATATATATATATATATATTCACAGACATAAATGTATATATGAAGAATAAAATAAAGATAATGCAAATAAAAATGTAATGCATGCATTAAAAGAAAGGATTGGTTGCATGCAGTGCAAGTATGTTGCATGCACTGATTTACAAATATTATACATTTATAATAAAAGAGAAATAAAATAAAAAAAGATTCTTGCAATAAAATATTGTAACAAACATTAAAAAGAGGAATAAGAAGAGAACAATAACTACCATTGTTCTAAGCCTTGTTAACAATAGCCTTGGTAGTCCAGTTGGTTAGAGCGTATGACTTGCGTAAAAGAGGTACAGAGTTCGATCCCCATCTTGTATTAAGAGAAGGCCAAAATAGCACATGTTCATGAGAGAAAATATATATAAACATGTATATAAGTAAAAATATACATATAAGGAAGTAAAGAAAATATATGCATAAATATATATATATATATATATATATGAGAATATATATGTTTATGTGTGCAAAAATATATATACAAGAGATAAAGTTCAAGATAAGGCTGCAATTAAAGAAATATGACAAGAATCAAATAACGGTGCAACACCATTCGAATTTTGAAAAACGAAACAAAAGTTGTGCGTGTACATATATACTTACACGTAAAATGGTCATTAGAAGATTTGTATACGCAAAGATTTCGTGTGAATATAACAGATAAATAAATTCTAGATATTCAAACATTCGAAAATCAAATTTCTGCGCCAAAACAGCTCGTAGGACCCATGGGTTCGACACCCCTGTAGGGTGGTCGACACCGGGGTCAACACCAGGGTGACACTTCTGTAGGTGGGTCGACACCGCGGTGACACCCCTGCAGGGGGTCGACACCCCAGATCCAGGAAGATTCATTAGTGTATCTAGTCTGTTTTCTTAACTAGGTTCAATGCTGACTCAGCGCTGTGTATATGATTAGATCTTGAACACCTATAAATAGGCTAGTAGAGCCTAGCCAAAATTGCAAGTTCTCTGTGACAAGTCTAAGCTCTGTCGTTCTTCCTCCTCATCAAATCTCTTCAAAAAAATAAAATAATTAGTTTAGCAAAATTTTGAATCAAGATCAGGAGGAAAAGAATGAAAATTAATAAGAAGGTGTTTAGAATCATATGCGAAGTAAGGTAAATTCTTGGATTTGGTTTATTCAATTTTCTTCCTCTTTATTCCCTTTTTCTTTTAGTAAGAATTGTGGATCCATGGTTGTTAAACCATGGAATGCTAGATTTGGACCGGGTTCAGAAATTGGAATGCAATTTAGGTGAGCGAATTTAAGTTATAACATTTTTTATAATGATATATTATCGTTTAACGTTCCCGTTATTATGCAATGTAAAGTGATGAAATGCTAATATGATATATCGAAATATTAATATGTTAAAATATTAATATGTTGGAAAATTCATATGTTGAAACGTTTAATATACTAAAATGTTCATCTATTGAAATGCAAACTTGTTAAAATATGCGTAACGATTACTGTTGTAATTACATGATTCACTTGTGGCATGTTATGGACTTGAATTATTAGCTGTAGAATTGAGAAAATGACATATTAATTTGTTAGATTTGAACAGTTACATGATTAAATGATTACATGTTAAATAAGAATAATTACATGATTTGACGATCCCATGTTATTTTGAGATGAAATTAATTATATATTAGGAAGAACATATGACATAAATGGGCTTAATAAGATGACATGTAAAATAGGTTGCAGTTAAAATGTGGAAAGAATAATATGCCTAAATTTACAGTAAATAGAAACTGTAACGTTCCTAGACACGAGGTTAAATTCAACATGTGGTAGAAGTTTGCTCGGAACTGCCCTGCAAATCCAGCGTCCACAAGTTGTTAATTTAATGTGAGAAGTCTAGTGCGTAAATAAAACATATAATGGTGCTAAGACACGAGGTTAAGCTAACTTATGGAACAAGTCTGTCCGGAACCACCCGGCAAATCCAGCATCCACAAGTGGTAGGCTTAATGTGAAAGGCCTAGTATATAAGCACATAAATAAATATAAAAATATATAAAAGGATAGAATTAAATGGCATTAACTGTGATTAATGGAAATGAATGGGATTGAATAAGGAAATGAATGAAGGATAATTACAATGGTAAAAGAAATGGAATGAACGGGGAATGATAATAACCTATTATAAATATATTACATTAATAAGAATGTTATATAATAGGCAAGCCTGTCCTAGGGACAAGTGGGGATTATAACTTACGTTATAATAAAAAATATGGAAATTGGTGTAATGTCCCGTATTTTGGTGGTAAAATATTTAATATATTATATTATTTTAAATATTCAATTTGAATTTTAAATGGATTTTTAATATTTTATTTACGTATTAAAAATGAGTTTGAACTTAAATTTATTTATAATATAAATCGAGCTCGAAATGGCGCGGTAGTTCGTAATATTGAGTTTTGAACTTTAATTGAATATACAGGATCCGACATAAGTCGGAATTCTGTGAAACAAGAAACGTTAAAATCTTGTTGATTATAATTTTCATATGGAAGAGAAACGTAACAACCCGGAAATTCTGAACCAATTTAAAAAATTTATTTTAAATTTTTTAATGGAATTTAAATATTTAAAATAATTTATTTTAAATAATAACGACTAAAAATTTATTTAATTCGAAGTTAGAATGAATTTTTTTAATTTAATTACACAAGGAGTTAGAGATAGCACGGTAGTTTGGAAATTTGACTTTGAACTTTGACTTACTGTACAAGATGCAAAATAAATCAGATTTTAGTAAAACTAAAAATATTAGAATCTATTTAGAAATATCTTTCCAACGAATCTGAATAATTGAAATTTCATAGCGGGAATCAAAAGTTATGCCTAGTTTAAAATTCAGAATAATCGCTATAGAATTTATATATATTTTAATAATAAATATAGCCATTTTACAAACGACCTCCGTTTTCGATGATACCACTTTTTTTGGAACTAGAATGTCAAATTATTGCATGGTTTAAATTTTCATAATTTTTAGAATTAATATGTGAGCGTGGCGAAAGGAAAAGTATTTTGTCAATTTCAGTCAAATTTAATCGACTTGAAAATGGTCATTTTTTAAACGGTCTCCAAATTCAACGAAATTAATTCAGTTAGGTCCGTCTCGTCAAAACATAACTAGAAATAATTTTTCTGTAATTTTTATAGTCAGTATGTGGCCCCGGAATTTAAATGTATGACCAAATTAAATAAATAAATGACTTATATTTTAAAATAAAGAAAAGTAGGCTAAGACGATCAAACGGGCTGACTGGACCTAACCTATTATGTTTGGAACGGGGGCATTTGGCTAGGAACAACTCTAGTTGGGCTGGAATTGGAGTTGTTATGAAGTAACGGGCTTTTCTTTAGAAATTGGAGAATTAATAATATTTTATTTTAAATATATATATTAAACAAACCCTAAATCTAAACCCTATTTGAACAGCTGCCATCCTTTTTTTTAATGGCCTGAAAGCTTCGAAAATGAATCCCTAAATTCTACCTTTATGCTTCGAATTAAAACAAATCTCCAACACCAAATTCAAAAGCTCTTCAAGATCCTTAATTCTATACGGTTAAGATCATATTTACTTTCACGAATTAGTATAAAGTGGCTGCGTTTGGGTTCACTTCTCGGGAGAAAGGGGACGGCAAGTGGCGAGAGGATGCGGGCGGTAGTGGAGCAGAGGACGGGCTTCGATGTAGTGGTCTCTGATCGGGTTGTAGTGGCTTATGATGATGTGCGATTGGAAGGAAGGAGCGGAGGGATGGGTTCCTGTAGAAACGTAGAAGAAGGAGTAAAGAAAGGAATGGCAACATTTTTGGTGTTGTAATTAAAAGGTTAATTTTTTTTATTGTTCAGGAATGTAATTAAATCTTTAAAAAGCCATAACTCGTTCAAATCTTAAGGAAATTCGATGATTTTAGTTCCGATGGAATCGTATCAGCGAGCACTATATTTCAGAACTGATTTCGACAAGAACAGTAGCAGTCTGGATTTTTAGTAAAATTAAACGCTATTTAATTTTATTGAAAACACGGTGAGATTTCTCCATTTAAAATTTAAAAATAAATATATATATTTATATTGATTATGGTTGTGATATGCGAGCCATATAAAATTTGGACTAATTGATTGAATGTGGTGGTGATGATATGTTGGATTATATGTTATGTTAAAATAAAATTATCATTTTATTAGGAATGTCATGTTAGTATAAATTATCATTTTAGTGATGAAATATCATGTAGTATAAAATTGTCATGTCATGTTAGTATAAATTATCATTTTAGTGAGAAATATCCTTTTTAGAAGCATGTTATGCTAGAATTAAAAATATCATTTTTTTTGAATCATTTATGTTAGAAATTAAATTTGTCATTTATGTTAGATATTAAATTTATAATTTATGTTAGAAATTAAATTTGACATTTATGTTAGATATTAAATTTATCATTTATGTTAGAAATTAAATTTGTCATTTATGTTATAAATTAAATTTGTCATCTTTTGTTAAATTAGAATTGATGATATAAATTTGTCATCTTTTGTTAAATTGGAATTGACAATATAAATCTGTCATCTTTTATTGAATTAGGATTGACAATATTAAATTGTCATTTATTAGAATAACGATATGTTATAAATGCCATTTATTTAAAAACATTATGTTAATATAAAAATATCATTCATTAAGGAATGTCATGTTATAAAATGTACATTAGAATAAAAATACATTTTGTTAGAAAATGTACATTAGAATAAAAAGAATATTTTTTTCAAAAGTGTATACTAGATTAAAAATATCATTTTTGTTAGAAATGTTACATTTGTTAAAAATATCATTTTTAGTTAAAAGTGTTGCTTGTGAAATAAAATAACATTTTGTTGTAAAATGTTTTATTAGATTAAAAACATCACTTTGGTTGGAAATGTTTATTCAGAACAAAAATGACATCTTTGTTAAAAATATTACATTAGAATATGTGACGACCCCAAACCTCGTGCTGACGGTGGCAAGGGTAACCTTTGCAATATAACACATAAGCAGATAATAGCAGAACAGAAATAAATACTCCAGATAATGAACAAATAATACACTAGATAAACGAAATCATCAGTGTTACACAGTATATATGATCATACTTAGTACAAATACAGTTCAGCTATACATAAATGCCTACAGCGGAAAACAAACATAATATGTACAATAGGAGCTGAACAGCATAAAAAGAGATAAATGATAGAATCCATCTTCAGCTCCAGCTATCCAGAAAGAGGCTGGTAAAACCTGAACACAGGGCTGCCCGTGTAGAAAAAGGGGCACCCGAGTTTGCTAGTGAAACAAACTACGAGTCAGTCATGGGACCGGTATGAGAAATCTACTTAACACATTTTATAATATGGCTAATCACAGGACCACGCCACTTTCGCAGAACGGGTTTACTCCATTGGTTTGCCAGTGCTTTAAAACAAGTAAATCTTTTAAACATTGCAATGCTTTTTATAAAAATGAAACCATTATAAGACTCAGTTCCCATTACACAATGCAACACAAACCGGAGGATAGAGTTTTTACCTTATAATGGCCAAAATATGCTTGATACGAATAAAACAAAAAAATTTGATATTATTACTAGTGTTTATATGTCTCAAAAACAATTTCAAATCATAAGTATCAATCATAGACAGCATTAATGCCCCATACCACTGTGTCGCTATATATAGGTATACAATCAAAACTGCACAGTCACGTATTTGGAAATTGGATTTCCGTCATGAACCAAGGCAAAAAATAGTCCTTAACAAGTTCGAGACAATCTAGCCCATGTCTCAGGGTCAGAGCGCATCGACCCTTGGAGCGACAGGGCCGTTCCACCGATGTGGATTAAAATTCCTAAATACTACGTTTCCCCGCCCTTTGGGGCGTAAATGAGCCAACGAATGACTCCATCGGCTTCACATAGTCACCGATATATCCAAGGCGCCTCGCAACAGCAACAACCACACAGGTGAAAATAATATAAATGTCAGCCAGTTTAAGCACTGACACCACCTCTAGCTAGAAGGAAACGCATGCCCTCCCTGAGGTCCTCTCCCGTTTCTGGTTCATACCGGGGTGTGAGGCTCGCGAATTCACGTTATACACAAAGCTACGCCACACAGGCGGTGCTTTGATCATCAACCACAAGACTTTGATTTTCAACAGAAGCCCTGATCACTGCATCTTAGCCTGCCACACAGACAATTCACACCATGCAACTGATGGCTATCAATCACACAGAATGAATTCCAATGTCAGACACACAGTCCATTGGCAAGTCCGTTCTGGGTTCGAACGAAACCGAAGGAACTTTATACCTCGCATACCCATCGATCTCCACGTACGTCTGGATGATCACCATTCATTATCCAAATTTCGGGATGCCTCCCAATCAGGACATCGATTACCATCCAACCGAGGTGAAGATCTCCAGTTTTCAACCACCGTCTTCATCGTCGACTTCATATCGTCGATTCAGTTATTCAGAATGGGATAAACCCGGTCTTTCTGAACAACTCGCGTATATAATTAACAAGTGCTACACAAACACAACATACGCTTCATTCCAATTCGTTATTCACTAACCGTATATTAGTAAGAGAACGATTTCCCAGATATTAACCCCGAAGGCCGAAACCAACATCAGATCAAAACTCAGGAAACCATCCGACTTAGCTAACCTCCAGTTAGTTTATAAATTTCACATTCAACCATCAAATATTCAATAAACCGGGTAAATTCGGTTTATTTCCATTCCATATCGTTTATAATATTTTATAACGATTTATCGCTATTTTATTCATTTATTTATAGCCAATTCATTCAAACGACGCTTCGGGCCATAACGCGGTCGTGGCGCTGTTTTTCTTCAAAGTTGATTTACACATATCTAAAAATCTAACCGTTGGATCTTCACAAAATTTATATCATTAGAAAGATCTTTTCAAAACGAATCCAACAGTTCTAGTTTTGGGAAAATCCGACGGTCGGATCTCCCTGTGTACTCGTTTGAAGTTTCGATTTCAAAATACGAACTGCAGCGTCGTTATTCGATTTAATTTAATTGTATTTATATATATATAAATATAATCGATTCTGGTGTTGTTTTTCTTTAGATTTAAATTAAATATTCCAGACAAACCGTTGGATCTTTACAAAATTGGTGTCGTTGGAAAGATATTTCCAAAGCGAACCCAACGGTTTCAGTTTCGGGAAAATCCGACGGTCGGATCTCCCGCACTAATCGTTTGAAATCACAGTTTCAAAACACAAACTACTGCTTCGTTATTTGATTCATTTAAATTATATTTATATATATACATATATATAATCTATTCTTCGATTTCCAAACCATATTCTTTTCATACCTTCGATAAAAAATGATATTTTTATCCAACAGACATTTATTTCGACACTTCACTATTTTTAACAATTCATGTATATAATAAAAATGTGATTTTCATTGTAAAACTTTTTATTTCAAAACAAGACTATTTTATATAGTTCATATAGATGATAAAAATATGATTTTTATTATAAACAATTATTTCAAAACATGACTATTTTATATAGTTCATATAGATGATAAAAATATGATTTTTATTATAAAACAATTTATTTTGAACACGAATACCATTCAACACATAAATTTCTATTCAATGAATGAATTTCTATTCAACACATGAATGTTTTCTATAGTTTATATATATACAATAAAAAGGTGATTTTTATATTTAAAACAATTTATTTGAAACACGAATACCATTCAACACATGAATTTCTATTCAACGAATAAATTTCTATTCAACATTTGAATGTTTTCTATAGTTTATATATATGCAAATAAAAAGGTGATTTTTATTGCAAAACAATTTATTTCCAAACTCGAATGTCATTCAACACATGAATTTCTATTCAACACACGAATATAGTTTCAGCACATGAAAATAATTCTAACACATGAATATTATTCAAAATTTCGGCAGCACAACGGCAGGGTAGTTAAAACCGGGGTCGTCCCTAGTACGGTTCCTCGCTCTACCTTAAAGCCTCGCAGCTTTTGACAATGGGGATTTCATGCATCTAGTTCGCACGCAGGCGGCATGTATATTTTTTTCTTTTCCACAAACTAATCCTATGTGGTTTCAACCAAATAATTCTCAACCACAAACGGGTATTTTTCAACCACAATCAATCAATTTCAACCACAAACAATTTAAATCAACCATTCGCTATCAACCAATTTTCACACCAATCACAACCAATAAATATCGTCCATGGTTTGTGGACGAGGGGCATATATATATATATATATATAAGTATATTTCACTTCTATTTCAACACATATATAATTTTTACAACGCATATATAACTTATACATCGAACGTACAACTTATACAACGCTTATACATGAGGTGTACAACGCTTATATAACTCATACATCGACTATATAATTTATACATCGCCGTTTTCCATATCGTTTATAATTTAGAAATCTCACATTGGGTTCCACTCCACCAAATATAGCAAAAGGCTCAGAAAAATATGCGGGGTCTTCTAGAATGTAGAAGGCATCCACACGAGTCCAATGTCTCTTGTTTCACTGAATTTCGTCAACAAACGAAAAAGATATGATTTTTACAGTGAAATCAAAAACCGTAGCTCTTTAAACTGCTATTAAATAGTTTAAAATAGTTTCAGCCGTTACCTATCCGATTTGTTCAAATTTAGGTCTTCAAATAACTTCTAATCCGTTGAACGAGACGACGATCAGCAGGTGCGACGTCGAAGAGCGTCGAAGAATGCGCAGAATGAGGGTAGCCTCGTCGAACTCGGTGGTCGGAGGCGCTCCCTGCGGCGGTCGAAAGTGGCCAGGTTCCCGAGCTCGATTCAAGCTCTACAGGTCATGGAAAAATCCAAACCTTATATGGATGTGAAGATCGTGAGGAGTACTACAGAATTCTCCAAAGAGCTGTGGGTTTTTATTGCGTGGATTCGAAGAAAAAGAGGAGAGAAGGAAGGAGTAGCCCGCCGTTTATCGCGATGAGAGGAAGAAGACGGGGAGAGAGAAAATTGAGGTGGACCAATGATATTTTTTATTTATAAATTTAAAAAAAAATCCAAAAATACCCTCTTTCACACACGAACACCAATCCAAACCCAACGACTGTCGTCCCCAGCTAAATACCCCCATTCCGAACATAATGTGATATGTTTCGTAGGCCCATTCGACTGTTTCAGTCAGTTTCTCATCAAATTAAAATATAAAACATTCAATATTCGATTTGAACGTACATTTCAATTTGCTGGGGCCACATACTGATTCTAAAAATTCCCGAAAAATAAATCTAGCTATGTTTTGACGATACGGTCCCAACAAAACTAGTTTTGTCGAATTCTGAGACTGTTGGAAAAATAGCACTTTTCTGGTCGATCCAATTTGATAGAAATCGACCAAACACATTTTCCTTTGCCACGCTCACATACTAACTTCAAAAATTATGAAATTTGAAACCTAGCAATAATTTAACATTCCGGATCCAAAAAAAGTGGTTTCATCGAATTCCGATGTCGTTTGCAAAATGGCCATTTTCACGGGCTATATGAACTCTATAGCGACCTTTCTGAAAATTCGTTTGGCCATATCTTTTGCTTCCCGCTATCAAACTTCGATTTTTCAGATTCGTTAGAAAGATATTCACTAACAGATTTAAATATTTTTGGTTTCACTAAAATCTGTTTTGTTTTGCACCCGGTACAGTCAGTCAAAGTTTGAATTCAAATTTTGAAACTACCGCGCCATTTCAGACCTTGTTTATAATTAGAAATAATTATATTTATTTTCAAACGTCGATCCAAACTTACTTTTCGTCGTTATTATTTGAAATATTTATTTTAAATATTTAAAATCCACAAAAATAGCCAATTTAAAAATTTTGAATTGGTTCAGATTTTCCGGGTCGTTACAGAATAAAAATGTCTCTTTTGTTAAAAAATTACATTCGAATAATCATGTCATTTTTGTTAGGAAATGTTCATTTAGATTAAAGGTAACATTTTGTTAGGAAAAGTTTATTTAAATTAAAGATAACATTTTCATTAGAAATGTTTATTTAGATTAAACATGTCATTTTAGTAGAAATGTTTATTTAGATCAAACATGTCATTTTTATTAGAATTATTTACATCAAAAATAAAATAACATTTCTGTTATAAAATGTTACATAGAAATAAAACAACATTTTTCTTTTAAAATGTTGCATTAGAAATAAATAGCATTTTTGTTATAAAATGTTAAGTTTGACAAAAATATCATTTTTGTTATAGAATGTTACAATTGTATAAAAACATTATTTTGTTAGCAAATGTTACATTAGAATAAAAACATCATTTTATTAGTATATGTTATGTAAAAACAAAACATGTCATTTTGCTAGTATTTGTTGTGTTAGATAAAACTTGTCATTTTATTAGTATATGTTATGTTAAAACAAAACAAGTCATTTTATTAGTATTTGTTGTGTTAGTTAAAACATGTCATTTTATTAGCATATTGTTTGTTAAATAAAACATGTCATTCTGTTAGTACATGTTAAAATAAAAAATGACATTTTGTTAGTATTTATTGTGTTAGATAAAACATGTTATTTTATTAGTATATGTTATGTTGAAATAAATATGTCATTTTATTACGATTATGTTTTGTAAAATAAACATGCAATTTATTTAGGATCATGTTTTGTAAAATATAAATGTCATTTTTATTGTATTAAAATTGTCAAAAATATAAGTATCATTTATGTTCATTTGGAATTGTCAGAAATGAAGTATCATTTATGTTCATTTAGACGTATCATTTATGTTCATTTTGGAAAAGTCATTTATGATCATTGTGAATTGTCAGAAAATGAAGTTCAATTATGTTCATTTAGAAATGTTATTTATGATTGTCAAAGATAAAATTTACGTTTTTATATGTCAAATTTACATTTTTATGTCATGTAGATTAGAACATATATTTGTCAAATAAATATGTCATTTAGATTAGAATATATTTGTCAAATAAATATATCATTTAGATTAAAACATATTTTGTAAATAAATAGGTCATTTAATTAGAAATGTCATTTAATTAGAAATGTCGTTTTATTAGAAAATTTATCATAAGTTAAAATATGATTTGTGCTAGATGAAAACATTATCATTATAATGTTATTATGGTAGTGAAATTAAATTATAAATATTTATTTATAATTTAAACAAATGAAAATCCGTTAAATAGAAAATAATTCAAACTGAATTGTAATCGACTGAATTCATTATCCAATGATTTATTTATATGAACTGTTGTTGGCTGAAAACCCCACACGGATATTGGAATGATATTTGTCATACACTAGTCCCAATTGTTTAGTTATTTGTCAATCGATAGATTGACAATCTTTGATGAGCATTATTTATTTATTATTTTAATGCACACACAATTATTAATTCCACTCTGGATGTGAATGGATGGTTTGTTGATGATTTATCATTACTGTTATATACATATGTAATGTACGAAATCCATATGACCGAATTTATATGGTAATTGATGGAGTCACATTCCGATCCAGAATACTTTTATTAGAATAATATTTGAAAATAAAGAACAATTTTATATAAATAATGAATATTTTTCAGTGAAATAATTATAATTGCACTTTTGACACGAGGTTAGGTTGCATTTGTGGTGGAAGTCTGCCCGAACCCGACCGGCATATCCAGCAGCCACTAATGTTGAACCTAATGTGAGTGGTCAAAGTGCGCAAATACGAAGCGGGCTATGACACGAGGTTATGCCCAACTTGTGGGATAAGTCCGCCCGGACTCGACCGGCATGTTCAGCATCCGCAAGTTGTAGGCCTAATGTGGGAGGTCTAGCCCATTATAAACCATAAATGGACATGGTAATGAATTGGACTATTTAGCCAATTATAAGTTGAGATGCCACTTTAACCCAAACGGGTTTATCGATCGTTTTTATTCATTTTATAATGAATAGAATAAAAAGTAGTAATTTCCAAAATCTAATATTTGGAACATTATTTTAATAAAGAAATAGAATAAATCTTTAATCAAGATTTAATGGAGTTTTCCAATTAATTAATATTTATTTGGAATTAAATAAATTGGATTTTTGGTTTTGTCGTGAATGGTGACTTCAATAACACTGTTCTTAAACCCAGTTGAGAAAAGAATAAATCTTTTAATTAAGATTATTAGAGTTTTCCAATTATATTTAGAAATTAGAATAAAATAAAGTGTGAATTGGATTATTGTGAACTGTTTTTTAAACTGCACTCGTTCTTTAACCCAATTAACAGTGAAAATATAATTTTGAATTTATAAATCTTTTATTAAGATTTAAATGGGAATTTTCCGAAGTAAAGTTTCCAATTTAATATATTAAACTAGAATTGAATAGAATTCGATTTAATAATAACTGAGATGAGCTTCTGTAAAAGAAGACCGTTACTATATATGGAATATAAAGGCTTGTCCGTTATTCCATTTATATTACCATTCTGATACGGGAATTTATATCGATTATAAATTGATTTGATTTCTGTGAAAATTCCATATTATATTGTAACACCCCGAATTTTAGTTAATACTAAAATTCACTAATTACAGGATAAATAATCTCAGACGTGGGAATTGGGGGTAACGGGCTGCGTTATTGCGTTCGTCTCGGAAAAATACGCGGAATAGAGTCCGAGTTTTCGAGAATCGGAGTCTGTATGGCCCGGTTATGGCCCAAAGAAGTTTGCAGAAAATTTAAAGCTAAAAACAGATTTAGAAATTCAAATTTAGATTTTAAAATAGAACCAGCGGGGCCAGGGGGGAAAATTCCCGCCCTAACCATGTCGACAGGGCTGTCGACAGGCCTGTCGACAGGGGGTGTCGACTTGCCTGTCGACTTGCCTGTCGACACGGCGTGTCGAACCAGAGTGCTTGGGTGCACCAGATCTGGTTTTCTGACTAGGGCTGGGCTGGGTTCTAGAGATTTCCTAAATCTAACGGACCTAATCTAATCTAGGGTTAATCTAAGGGCCTAAAACTCTCACCTAATCTATAAATACACCCTAAACCTACCCTAATCCATACTAAAAATAGAAATGATGGCCTCATGCCGCCAAAATCAAACTTGAGAGAGCCTCCACTAATTTATGAAGGAAGTTGCAAGCTAATCATTCTCTAATCAACCTCTAATCATCATCTTCTTCATATTTAGCAACTAATTCCACTTCATAAGTTGCTAATCTTGGGTTTGGTGAGTTTCTATCACTTTAACATCAATTGTTTAAGTAAGTAGATTGGGTGTAATGAGACTTATGGTCTTAAATGCGGATTAGTGAGTTTGAATCATTTGTAATGATATGTTACTCTATGTTTATGCATAATTAATAAGTGGGTTTATGCATGTTTGATAAGTTGGTTTATGCATGCTTAATAAGTTGGTTTATGCATGTTTAACAAGTGGGTTTATGCATATTTAATAAGTGGATTTATGCATGTTTAACAAAGTGAGTTATGCAAGTTCATATGCAAGTTATGTATATGTTTAAATGCAAGTTTAACATGATATGCAAGTTATGCATGCTTATGCAAGTATATGAATGCTTATGCAAGATATGTATATGCTTAAATGACATGATATGCAAGTTATGCATGCTTATGCAAGTATGTGAATGCTTATGCAAGTATGAGAATGCTTATGCAAGTATGTGAATGCTTATGCAAGTATGTGAATGCTTATGCAAGTATGTGAATGCTTATGCAAGTTATGTGTATGCTTAAATGCATGTTTAACATGTTATGCAAGTTAGGAGAATGCTTATATGCAACTTCAACATGTTATGCAAGATATGTGTATGATAATATGCAAGTTTGGGTTAAATGTAGTTGGGTTAATATATGCTCATATATGCAAGTTGACATCCTCTTAACCCATGACAAAGTTATATGCTAAACCCATGATATTTGTGATGGATCTTCCCCTTTATTATGTCATGAAATGAGAACGATTTACGTGGGGAACGATGGGGTTGGTAAATATGTTAATAAAAGTATGATTGGGTATGATTAAGCATACCATAAAAATAAATTAACATAAGTGGGAATTTACCTATTGAGTTAGGTCTACCCCATGGGAATTTACCTATTGAGTTAGGTCTACCCATGTTATGAAAAACTTGATATTAATTAGGGATAATTAATATGGGGGTGATTAATTAGGTGTAATTAATCGACTAAGACACGAGGTTGGACTCGTTTGTAGTGTAAAACTGCCCGGACCCAACCGGCTTAACCAGTTGCTACAAATGTCAGCCCAATGTGAGAGGTCTTAGCCATAAATTAAATACGTGATTAAAGTAAAGACACGAGGTTAGACTCTGTTATGACGTAAGACTGCCCAGACCCTACCGGCTTAACCAGGCGGTCATAACAGCCAGTCTAACATGGGAGGTCTTTATGGGAGATCACGGTCTTAATTAATTAAGAAACACTTAACCATATTAGCATGTAGTGGGACATGAGGGGTTAAGTGGGTGCCTTGGGTGGCATGTGGAAAATTAGTGGTTGCCTTGGGTGGCATGTGGAATCTAGTGGGTTGCCTTGGGTGGCAATAGAAAATACGATTAGAATACTTAACCAAGTGGAAACATGTAATTAAGCATGATTAAAGGGTTAAGTGGGATACACTAGATAAGTGACAAGCTTAGGTGGGTAGCTTGTGGGCGCCCATTTCAACCAATATCCCAAACGTATCTTTGTGGGCTCGACCCATGTCGAGTGACGGGACACGCATATTGGGCTTGACTATAAGAGGCCAAAACGGGTTAGCGGTGGCAACGCAAGTCCAACGGGTTTCATATGCGTGTGTGGGCCCGGGCTGGTTGATAAGCCGTTGTTGCATCGTGTAGATATAAAGCCGTGCACCGTTGATATTATCAGGTGGCCACTTTGGGGAATGATACACCCCATTGTGGGACCAGCACGGGTATCTACGGTAGGGAGCCGATCGCTGGGGAGTAGTGGGTACACCTAATAAAGATAGGGGCAGACGGCACCTATGTAGGGGTACACGAAACTACTGGGTAACATTACTAAGTACACCTAGTGGAGATAGGGGCAGACGGCACCTATGTAGTGGGCTAGGGGTACAAGAAACTACTGGGGAAATTTTCTAAGTCCTTGGGAGGGATCAACCTTTAAGTAGGAATGACTGGTGTGGTGCAGTTAGCAATTATCCTTGGTGGGTAGATGCGTCTTTACAGTTATCTTAGTTTATCCTAAGTCTACCAAGCTGCTTAGTGTAGCCATTCATCCCCAGACATTACCGTAGGTCAAGTTTATGTCTTCTCTGGTTACTTTAATGATTGTATTGTTAAAGTTATAGGACTCGCTCAGACTTATGTATGACCCCGTTATTTTTATCTTTTTCCCAACCCTCAGGTCCTACGGTGGATCCTAGCAGTAGTGGAGCTTGATCGGATTGCTGTTCCAGTCTTTAGGAGCTTGGATAGATGTAAAGCTCCAGTTATCCAGTTATCTTTTCTTTTGTTCTGGCTATTGTATGAGAGAGTGGGATTATGTACTTCTTTATTTTGACGGATATTGTACTTGATTTTTATCGTGGTTTTATGATGTAACCAGACATGTTTATTTCCGTTGTTATGAGATGATGTTTTAAATTTCAAGTACTATTTATATCTGTCTTGTTGTAATTTTTCTGTTCTATATTCACTAAAATACTCCACTGATGCTATGGCATTCCCTTAGTGAGTGACCATAGCGGGCGTGGGGTGTTACACGTGGTATCAGAGCAAAGGTTACCGGAACAGATAAAATTTTTAGAAAACTATTTTTTTATATAAAAACATTTTTGGAAGAGATATTTTCAAAAACATGTCTTTAAAGAGAAAAGTTTTTGAAAGAAAAGCGTAATCCCCAATAGCCATATCTATATCCTTCGAATTCTCCGTTTTGAATCTTTCCTTTTTCGTTTCAGCATGGCCGAGAATCTTAATTTTCCGGAGGGTGTGACGGTACCAGTATGGTATAGGAGATTGATGGAGGCTAGGGCCACCACTACGGGTCCAGCAAATGTTCCTCCACCAACCGTAGCACCCGATCTTCCTCCTCCCCCTCCTCCTCGCACGGATACTTTTGCTAAGACTTGCAAGGAATTTAAAGCTATGGGAGGGAAACCTTTTCAAGGATCTGAAACTTTTGTGGAAGCTAGAGATTGGCTTAAGGAGGTGGAAGAGTTGATAGATATCTTTGAGATGGAAGAAGGAAAGAAAGTCAAGTTGGCTGCTTGGTTAATGAAGGGAGAGGCCTCATTCTGGTGGGAGGTCACTAATGGAGAACGCCCCGTTGACTCTTGGGCGGATTTTAGGCAAAGATTTGTGGCAAAGTTTCTCTCAAGGGCGGAGGAAAACTTGTATATGGAAAGATTCTTGACTCTAAAGCAAGGAAATCTCTCGGTGAAGGAATATGTCAACAAGTTTAATCAATTGGCAAGGTTTGGCCTAGATATGGTGAATACACCGGAAAAGAAGGCTTTGAGGTTCGTGAAAGGCTTGAATGAACCGATGCATGGGTTGGCTATGACTCATATCCCTATGGGGGCCACCTTTGAGAAGCTAGTTGACATGGCACTCATGCATGAAGAAGAGAAGGGTCCCAATGCTAATAAGGCACCCGAGAAGAAGGGAGATCAAAAGAGACCTCAGCAACAACAACAACAAAACAAAGGTGGGAAAGGCAACGGTGGCAAGGGCAAGAAGAAGAAGTGTTTCAATTGTGGGACACCTGGCCACCTAAGCAAAGATTGTCGCAAGAAGAAGAAGACTGACTACTTCCACTGTGGCGAAGCAGGGCATTTAGTGAAGGATTGCCCTAAGAAAGGGCAAAGGACGGGGTCTACCTCAGGAGGACAAGTGCAAGCTCTTTTGGCACCGGGTCAGGCTAGGGGGCAAGTACAGGCTCTCGCGGTTCCACCAATTCAGGAGAGAGGTAGAACTATTTCCGTTGAAAGTCTGGTTTTTCTATTTGATCATCCTGTCCGTACATTGTTTGATTCTGGCGCATCGCATTCGTTTATCTCATCATCATTAGTTGAGTCACTGCACTTAGACACCAGTCTGGTAGATGATCCCTTGGTTGTTTCAAACCCAATTGGGGGCTCCACTTATTTGTCCATGATATGTTTGGGTTTGAAGATTTCTATACTTAGCATTGAGTTTAGATGTGATGCTTTTGTCTTGGGCTTCACGGGCTATGGGTTGATTTTGGGCATGGACTGGTTATCCAGTAATGGTGCCGTTCTTGATTGCGAAAGGAGAGTTGTTAGGCTCATGACCCGCTTGGGTAACACTCTCGAGATTTCTTGTAATCCCATGGACTCTGTTATGCTAAGTTATCTTGAATCGCTTGACGCTTCGGTCGAGAGTTTGCAATCTGTTAGAGTGGTCCGGGAATATCCGGATGTGTTTGAGGAGGTGAAGGGCTTACCTCCGAAGCGGGAGATCGACTTCCGAATATATCTGGTGGATAATGCTAAACCTGTATCTTTACCAGTGCGCCACATGGCTCCTCGTGAGAGGAGGGAACTCCATAAGCAAGTAGGGGAGTTGCTTGAGAAGGGGTTCATAAGACGAAGTATATCGGAGTGGGGTGCTCCAGTAGTATTTGCTACGAAGGCGGATGGGTCCCTCAGACTTTGTGTAGACTATAGAGAACTCAACAAGCTCACAAAGAAGAATAGACACCCATTGCCGAGGATTGATGATCTTTTCGATCAGTTGGTTGGCATTTCAGTATTTTCTCAGTTGGACTTAGCCACGGGGTTTCATCAGTTGAGGGTGGCTGAGGATAGCATAGACAAGACTGCCTTTAGAACTCCGGATCGTTTCTATGAGTGGCTGGTGATGCCATTTGGGTTGACGAACGCCCCTGCATACTTTGTTGATTTGATGAGTAGGGTGTTCAGGGAGTTCCTTAATAAATTTGTGGTGGTCTTTGTGGATGATATCTTAGTATTTTCTAAGAGTGAAGAAGAGCATGCCCTACATCTTGGGGAGGTATTGAAGACTCTTCGAGCACATAGCCTTAAGGCTAAATTCTCTAAATGTCACTTCTGGAGGAAGGAGGTGCGGTTCTTGGGGCACGTGGTCTCCAAGGAAGGGATAGCTGTGGATCCCGCGAAGGTAGTATCAATTCAGGATTGGAAGGTTCCAAAGAATGCTACCGAAGTAAGAAGTTTCTTGGGGTTGGCGGGTTATTATAGGAAGTTTATCAAAGACTTCGCGAAGATATCAGCCCCATTAACCCGCTTAACGAAGAAGAATCTTATTTTCGCATGGGACGTAGATTGTGATGATGCGTTCCGACGGTTAAAGAGAGCTTTAACCACCGCTCCAGTTTTAGTGTTGCCAGATGGGAGCAAGCCATTTGTTGTCTATACCGATGCCTGTGGGACAGGACTTGGCGCAGTCTTAATGCAAGAGGGGAGGGTAATAGCCTATGGTGGAAGGCAGTTGAGGGCACATGAGAAAAATTACCCTACCCATGATCTAGAGTTGGCCGCTATTGTTTTTGCGCTTAAGATTTGGTGCCATTATCTTCTTGGTGAGAGATTCGAGTTGTTCACTGACCATAAATCATTGAAGTACTTATTCTCTCAGAAGGATTTAAACTTAAGACAGCAAAGGTGGATGGAGTTCTTAGCATCCTATGATTTCGAGATAGCGTATACCCCTGGCAAGGGTAACGTGGTGGCGGACGCCTTGAGCAGGAAGAGGTTGTCCTTGAGTCCATTGTTCGTGGAACGACGAAGCTTGGAATTTATCTCGATGTTTGATTTCAGACCTTCCGTTGATTATGTACCCGGTTTGCTAGCTTCCTTGGAGGTTAGACCTACTCTTTTGGGGCGGATTGGAGAAGCATAGAGGGACGACCCACAGTTGGTTGAGTTGGTGGAGAAGCTCATAAGGGGGGAGTCGTCCAGCCATTTGAGTAGGTACACCCTAGACGATAGGGGGTGCTTGCGTAGAGACGGTAGACTTTGTGTACCGCAAGACGAGGGTTTGAGGAAGGTTATTCTTGATGATGCACACCGTTCTATGATGACCATTCATCCCGGTGGGGACAAGATGTATCAAGACATGAAGAGGGTTTTCTTCTGGGACGGTATGAAGAAAGACGTGGCCGAGTATGTCGCTCGATGTTTGGTGTGCCAGCAAGTGAAGGCGGAGCAAAAGAAACCTGGCGGGTTGCTTCACCCATTGGAGGTTCCGCAATGGAAGTGGGATAGCGTCTCGATGGATTTTATTGACGGGTTACCCAGATCGAGAAAGGGTAATACGGGAATTTGGGAGGTGGTAGACAGACTTACTAAGAGCGCCCATTTCATACATGTGAAGAGCAAGAGGACTGCTCCATGGTTAGCTTCAGTATATCTTCGAGAGATAGTTCGATTGCATGGGGTACCCTTTAGCATAGTGAGTGATCGAGATCCTATCTTCACTAGCGAGTTTTGGAGAAGTTTGCAAGAAGCAGTGGGGACTCAATTGTGTCTAAGCACCGCATATCATCCTCAGACGGACGGCCAGACTGAGAGGGTGAATCGTGTTCTAGAAGACCTTTTGAGGCTTTGTATCTTAGATTTTGGAGGTACATGGGAAGAGCATCTTCCATTGGTGGAGTTCGCATAAAATAACAGCTTTCAGTCCAGTATTGGTATGGCTCCTTTCGAAGCTCTCTATGGAAGGCCTTGTCGATCACCTACATGTTGGTGGGAATCCACGGATAAAATCTTGCTTGGGCCTGATATGATTAGGGAGACTTCTGAGAAGATTGACTTGATTCGAAGAAGGATGAAAGCAGCGCAGGATAGGCAAAAATCTTATGCGGACAAGAGAAGGACGGATCTTGAGTTTGAGGTTGGGGACATGGTTTTTGTCAAAGTATCTCCGTTGAGGAATGTGGTTCGCTTTGGATCTGTTGGGAAGTTAGCACCAAGGTTCGTAGGACCATTTCCCATCAAGGAAATGATTGGACGGATGGCATATAGAGTGGAGTTGCCCGACAGACTTAGTGGTGTACATGATGTATTCCATGTGTCCCATTTGAGGAAATGCTTACATGAGACCGCAGAGGTGGTAGAGCCGAGCTTGCTTAGAGATGTAGAGGTAGAGCGCGATGCGACTATTCGACGAGCTCCTACTCGCATCCTTGGGTCAGAGACTAGGAAATTGAGGAATCGAGAGGTTCAACTAGTCAAAGTGCAATGGGGAGAAGATGAGAGCAACGCAACTTGGGAGACGGAAGCGAAGATGCGTTCATTGTACCCATTTCTTTTTGAGGGTATGTCTTTAATTTCTCCTCTATCATTGTCTAGTACTTATCTTATCTTTAGTATGTCCTCTCGTTAGTACTGTTTGACCATTAGATAGGGTAAACCTATGGTTGAAACATGTGTTTGAGACATGTTATGGTTGATGGATGCAAGTGGATGCAAGTGTTTGCTAGTGGTTGCTCGTGGATGCATATACACACACTCTAGGCAATAGATCGGCTCAGTCACTTCATATTGCATATTGCATAAAATTGTGTGTAGGAGGCTATATTTGTGGATGTATAATGATTGTGTTATCATATGGATGATGCATTTTGGTGAATGATTGTGCACTCATGTAGATATTGTATGTATCGATAGGGTTCTCTCGCATACATAATGGATGCATGGCACTATCATGGTTTGCATATGTTCATACATTAGATAGGGAACATATACACACACTTTTTGCATATGCTCATACATCATTAGAAATTGTTTTAAGGACAATGGATGCCCGTGTTTGATGGATTGAGTAGATGGTTGTTTGGATGGTAGGATATGCATTCTCCTTAGCTTAGAGATTTCGTGGACGAAATCCTTTAAGGAAGGGAGAATGTAACATCCCGAATTTTAGTTAATACTAAAATTCACTAATTACAGGATAAATAATCTCAGACGTGGGAATTGGGGGTAACGGGCTGCGTTATTGCGTTCGTCTCGGAAAAATACGCGGAATAGAGTCCGAGTTTTCGAGAATCGGAGTCCGTATGGCCCGGTTATGGCCCAAAGAAGTTTGCAGAAAATTTAAAGCTAAAAACAGATTTAGAAATTCAAATTTAGATTTTAAAATAGAACCAGCGGGGCCAGGCGGGAAAATTCCCGCCCTAACCATGTCGACAGGGCTGTCGACAGGCCTGTCGACAGGGGGTGTCGACTTGCCTGTCGACTTACCTGACGACACGGCGTGTCGAACCAGAGTGCTTGGGTGCACCAGATCTGGTTTTCTGGCTAGGGCTGGGCTGGGTTCTAGAGATTTCCTAAATCTAACGGACCTAATCTAATCTAGGGTTAATCTAAGGGCCTAAAACACTCACCTAATCTATAAATACACCCTAAACCTACCCTAATCCATACTAAAAATAGAAATGATGGCCTCATGCCGCCAAAATCAAACTTGAGAGAGCCTCCACTAATTTATGAAGGAAGTTGCAAGCTAATCATTCTCTAATCAACCTCTAATCATCATCTTCTTCATATTTAGCAACTAATTCCACTTCATAAGTTGCTAATCTTGGGTTTGGTGAGTTTCTATCACTTTAACATCAATTGTTAAAGTAAGTAGATTGGGTGTAATGAGACTTATGGTCTTAAATGCGGATTAGTGAGTTTGAATCATTTGTAATGATATGTTACTCTATGTTTATGCATAATTAATAAGTGGGTTTATGCATGTTTGATAAGTTGGTTTATGCATGCTTAATAAGTTGGTTTATGCATGTTTAACAAGTGGGTTTATGCATATTTAATAAGTGGATTTATGCATGTTTAACAAAGTGAGTCATGCAAGTTCATATGCAAGTTATGTATATGTTTAAATGCAAGTTTAACATGATATGCAAGTTATGCATGCTTATGCAAGTATATGAATGCTTATGCAAGATATGTATATGCTTAAATGACATGATATGCAAGTTATGCATGCTTATGCAAGTATGTGAATGCTTATGCAAGTATGAGAATGCTTATGCAAGTATGTGAATGCTTATGCAAGTATGTGAATGCTTATGCAAGTTATGTGTATGCTTAAATGCATGTTTAACATGTTATGCAAGTTAGGAGAACACTTATATGCAAGTTCCACATGTTATGCAAGATATGTGTATGATAATATGCAAGTTTGGGTTAAATGTAGTTGGGTTAATATATGCTCATATATGCAAGTTGACATCCTCTTAACCCATGACAAAGTTATATGCTAAACCCATGATATTTGTGATGGATCTTCCCCTTTATTATGTCATGAAATGAGAACGATTTACGTGGGGAACGATGGGGTTGGTAAATATGTTAATAAAAGTATGATTGGGTATGATTAAGCATAACATAAAAATAAATTAACATAAGTGGGAATTTACCTATTGAGTTAGGTCTACCCCATGGGAATTTACCTATTGAGTTAGGTCTACCCATGTTATGAAAAACTTGATATTAATTAGGGATAATTAATATGGGGGTGATTAATTAGGTGTAATTAATCGACTAAGACACGAGGTTGGACTCATTTGTAGTGTAAAACTGCCCGGACCCAACCGGCTTAACCAGTTGCAACAAATGTCAGCCCAATGTGATAGGTCTTAGCCATAAATTAAATACGTGATTAAAGTAAAGACACGAGGTTAGACTCTGTTATGACGTAAGACTGCCCGGACCCTACCGGCTTAACCAGGCGGTCATAACAGCCAGTCTAATGTGGGAGGTCTTTATGGGAGATCACGGTCTTAATTAATTAAGAAACACTTAACCATATTAGCATGTAGTGGGACATGAGGGGTTAAGTGGGTGCCTTGGGTGGCATGTGGAAAATTAGTGGTTGCCTTGGGTGGCATGTGGAATCTAGTGGGTTGCCTTGGGTGGCAATAGAAAATACGATTAGAATACTTAACCAAGTGGAAACATGTAATTAAACATGATTAAAGGGTTAAGTGGGATACACTAGATAAGTGACAAGCTTAGGTGGGTAGCTTGTGGGGGCCCATTTCAACCAATATCCCAAACGTATCTTTGTGGGCTCGACCCATGTCGAGTGACGGGACACGCATATTGGGCTTGACTATAAGAGGCCTAAACGGGTTAGCGGTGGCAACGCAAGTCCAACGGGTTTCATATGCGTGTGTGGGCCCGGGCTGGTAGATAAGCCGTTGTTGCATCGTGTAGATATAAAGCCGTGCACTGTTGATATTATCAGGTGGCCACTTTGGGGAATGATACACCCCATTGTGGGACCAGCACGGGTATCTACGGTAGGGAGCCGATCGCTGGGGAGTAGTGGGTACACCTAATAAAGATAGGGGCAGACGGCACCTATGTAGGGGTACACGAAACTACTGGGTAACATTACTAAGTACACCTAGTGGAGATAGGGGCAGACGGCACCTATATAGTGGGCTAGGGGTACAAGAAACTACTGGGGAAATTTTCTAAGTCCTTGGGAGGGATCAACCTTTAAGTAGGAATGACTGGTGTGGTGCAGTTAGCAATTATCCTTGGTGGGTAGATGCGTCTTTACAGTTATCTTAGTTTATCCTAATTCTACCAAGCTGCTTAGTGTAGCCATTCATCCCCAGACATTACCGTAGGTCAAGTTTATGTCTTCTCTGGTTACTTTAATGATTGTATTGTTAAAGTTATAGGACTCGCTCAGACTTATGTCTGACCCCGTTGTTTTTATCTTTTTCCCAACCCTCAGGTCCTACGGTGGATCCTAGCAGTAGTGGAGCTTGATCGGATTGCTGTTCCAGTCTTTAGGAGCTTGGATAGATGTAAAGCTCCAGTTATCCAGTTATCTTTTCTTTTGTTCTGGCTATTGTATGAGAGAGTGGGATTATGTACTTCTTTATTTTGACGGATATTGTACTTGACTTTTATCGTGGTTTTATGATGTAACCAGACATGTTTATTTCCGTTGTTATGAGATGATGTTTTAAATTTCAAGTACTATTTATATCTGTCTTGTTGTAATTTTTCTGTTCTATATTCACTAAAATACTCCACCGATGCTATGGCATTCCCTTAGTGAGTGACCATAGCGGGCGTGGGGTGTTACATATATGGAAGATGATTTTTGGTTTTTACCTTGAACTGTGTTTTAAAATGACATTGGTTCTTTAACCCAGTTAAAGATTAGATTAATTTCTTAAAGTTGAATAATCATAAATTTTTGATTTCTGATATATTTAAAACCACATTTGAGTTTTAAAGAATCTTTAAAAAAAGAAGATTAAGTAATAAATTTAAAGAATTTATCTTTGATAAAATTAATGGGAAGCTTTCCCTAATAATGAGAATATTTTATTAAAAGAATATTCTGAATTGGAATGAGGCGTTTGATGTGTTTTTATAGCACTTTATCATTGAGTATAAAACACGCGAGTTATTCTAAAAGACCAGGTTTAACCCATTCTGATTAATTACTACACGATTAAGAGTCGAAGATGAAGACAGTGATTGAAGACCGGAGGTCTTCACATCGTTTGGACGATTACTGATGTCTTGATTAGGAGGCATCCCAAGGTAAGGTAATGAGTGGTGATCGTCCAGACGTACCTGGAGATCGATGGGTATGAAAGCACCTCTCTCCTGTATTGGACATATGGGACGAGGAATAAGGTGTCTCCGTTTTCGTTCAGACCTAGAATGGACTTGTAAATGGATGTGTATCTGACATTGTATTTGATTCTATGTAAATTGATTTCTATTCAATATATAACCATTGGTGGCGGAGAATTTATTTTCTTGCTTAGCACCCTTAGAGGTTATGTATTGATAGTTATTGATGGCATGGCGTGGATTGTCAATGTGGCACGCCAAGATGCAAATGATCAAGGCTTTTGTTGAAAAGCATAGTCCTGTGGTTGATGATCAAAGCATAGCCTATTTCGTCTTAGCTTTGTATATCATGTTACCTCGCGATCCTCACACCTCAGTTAGAGTCAGAAACGAGATAAGAGAATGCAGGGAGTGCACATGTTTCTTTCTAGCTAGAAGTGGTGTTAGGGTTTTTACAAAGCCCGACATTTTTACTTATGTAGTTGATGGATTATGAGGCGCCTCAGATTTATTGGTCGACTGTGACCATTTTATAGGTCCAATAGGATCGGGAAGTGTGTGTTCAAGCATAACTAATCCACTAACGTTATTTATGGACTGGCCTTGCATTATCCAAGGGTTCACTGCGGGGGATCCTGAGACATTGCTAGAGTGTCTCGAATCGGTAAGGAGATCGTTCCTAGCCTTGACTCACGATGGAAATCCAACTTCCAATATGGCATAATGCGGTTTTTGATTGTAAAACTAGTATGGTGACATAGTATATGGTAGCTATGTCGTCTATGATTGATACATTATGATTGAAATGTTTTGAAACATATATACAATAATAATAATATAAAATATGTTTTATCGTATCAAGCATTTTTGACCATTATAAGGTAAAACTCTATCCTCCGGCTTGCGTTGAATTGTGTGATGGGACTTGAGTCTTATAATGGTTTCATTTTTCTAAAAAGCATTATGTTGTTTTAAATGATTTACATTATTTATGCATTGGCAATCCAATGGAGTAAACCCGTTCCGCATTAGCGGCGTGGTCCTGTGATTAGCCTTATTATTAGATAAGTTAAGTTAGATTTCTCATACTGTCCTATGACTGACCCATAGTTTGTT
This sequence comes from Allium sativum, assembly GCA_030737875.1. Classification (NCBI taxonomy): domain Eukaryota; kingdom Viridiplantae; phylum Streptophyta; class Magnoliopsida; order Asparagales; family Amaryllidaceae; genus Allium; species Allium sativum. Next base: position 749,940,603 of record CM060921.1, read on the forward strand.
TCACTTTGCAAACTTGGGTGCACTCTTTTCCACACGGGGAGTCGAGTACCTTATTTTACAGATATATAGAGCAGGATTCTGGATCGAAGCTTAAAGTTATGTCCAGAGCGTTGATAGACTTCCGCTGTATCAGTTTATTCATTTCCGCTGCAGTGTATTAAATTATTAAAAATTATCTTCCGCTGTATTTTACCAATGTACTCTGATATTCTGTACTCTGATGTAACATTATTATAATGTAATAAAGGTCTTCTGTTATTTGTTCTGATGTGTTGTATTCTCAGAGTTAGCGTATTCGATTTTTGAACGGTCTTGGTCGATTTAACGGTCGATTAGGTCTGGGTAAAATCCTAATCGTTCCAGTTGGTATCAGAGCTCTGGTTAGCTCAAATCTTTGGGGCACAACTCGTTAGAATTGAACAAAAGACTCATCAGAGATTAGATAATATCCAATAAGAAAACTCATTAGAGATAGGATCAACAATATCCTAGAATGAGAAAACTCGTTAGAGATAGGGCTAGAAATGCCCAAGAATGAGTTGAGAGTGACAAATTCATAATTAATGTATTTGTGATTATATATATAATCCGATCTTTGAAAATCTGGTTTTTGAATATATAAGAGTTATATATATTTAAAAAGTTGATCAGCTAATTGATTGATGATGGTGTTGTGTGATTATTAGTTCAACTAATGAAATTATTGAAACCAGTAATTTTTTTTTTCAAATTTAGTTGGTTAGTTAAACAACTTTCAGCTCCGTTCCTTTTCGAGGACGAAAAGATTTTAAGTGGGGGAGACTGTAACAACCAAGAAATTCTGAACCAATTTAAAAAATTTATTTTAGAAAATTTAATGGATTTTAAATATTTAAAATAATTTATTTTAAATAATAACGACTAAAAATTTATTTAAATCGAAGTTAGAACGAATTTTTTTAATTTAATTATATAAGGAGTTAGAAATAGCACGGTAGTTTGAAAATTTGACTTTGAACTTTGACTGACTGTACAAGATGCAAAGTAAATCGGATTTTAGTGAAACGAAAAATATTAGAATCTATTTAAAAATATATTTCCAACGAACTAAATAATTGAAATTTCTCGGGAATCAAAAGTTATGCCCAGTTTAAAATTCAGAATAGTTGCTATAGAATTTATATATATTTTTTAATATTATATATAGCCATTTTACAAACGACCTCCGTTTTCGATGAAACCACTTTTGTTGGAATCAGAATGTCAAATTATTGCTAGGTTTAAATTTTCATAATTTTTAGAATTAATATGTGAGCGTGGCAAAAGAAAATGTATTTTGTCAATTTCAGCCAAATTTAATCAACTTGAAAATTGTTATTTTTCAAACGGTCTCCAAATTCGATGAAATAAATTTGGTTAGGTCTGCCTCGTCAAAACATAACTGGAAATAATTTTTCTGTAATTTTTAGAGTCAGTATGCGGCCCCGGAATTCAAATGTATGACCAAATTAAATAAATAAATGATTTATATTTTAAAATAAAGAAAAATAGGCTAAGACGATCAAACGGGCTGACGGGACGTAGCCTATTGTGTAAAAGACCCGAACTTCCCCGGTCTCCGAAGAGAAGAGAAAGAACGAATTGTATTGAGAACACGACAAAATAGAACGCAGACAGAAGAAAATTTCATTGTTAATTACAACAATTCATCAGAATACAAGAATATACAGAGTATGAATAAATATTACATAGAAAATATCAAAGATTTAAATTACATTTAAATACATCGCAGCGGAAAATAATACAATACACAACTAGTAGTGATACGCGAATACAAAGCTTTTCGAGTATCGTTCCAGCTGTAAATTAGGATCCTATGAATATAAATCTGCAAAACCAAAACTACTAGCTGCCCGTGTCAAAATAAGGGCACCCAGAGTTTAGGTTAAAACAATAAACTCCACGTCAGTCAAGGGACTGGTGTGAGAACTAAAATAGTTATTAATCTTTATTTTAAAGTTAGGTAAATCAAGTGACCACGCCGTATAACACAGAATGGGTTTCCTCCCAAGAATACCAGTACATTAAACAACAGCGCAATGATAAATAAAGAACAATGAAGCTATTATAAGACCCAGTTCCCATCATACAATGCAACGAAAGCCGGAGGATAGGGTTTTTACCTTATAATAGCCAAGAATGCTTGATACGTTTAAAACAAATCATTTGATACTATTATAAGTGCATAGTGTATAAAACAACTTCAAATCATAAGTATCAATCATAGACGGCATAAGTGCCCCATCCCACTATGTCGCCATACTAGGCTCTACACATAAAACCGCAAATGTCACGTATTTGGAAATTGGATTTCCATCTGTGAACCGAGGCAGAAGATAGTCCTCACCGACTTCGAGACTCCCCAGCCCGAGCCTCAGGCAAGTACTCTGTCAAGCCTTAGGAGCCATAGGGTCGGTCCACCGATGTGGATTAAAATGCCTGAACACTGTGTTTCCCCGCCCTTTGGGGGCGTAAATGAGTCCAATGACCCCATCGGTCCCGGATCGACCAATATATCTGAGGCGCCTCGCAACAGCAACAACCACATAAGTCAAACTTGTCAGGGCATGTAAATCCACTAACGCCACTTCTAGCTAGAAAGAAATGCATGCCCTCCCTGGATCCTTCTCCCGTTTTTGGTTCACAACCGGGGTTTGAGGCTCGCGAATTCACGTTACACAAAGTTATGCCACACAGGCGGTGCTTTGATCATCAACCACAAGACTTTGCTTTTCAACAGAAGCCTCGATCAATTGCCACTTAGGCATGCCACATAGGCAATTCACTCCATGCGATTGATATCCATCAATTTAGAACCCCTGAGCTCGTACGTCTCAGAGAAGGGCGTTAAGCAAGAGAATAAATTCTCCGCCGCCAAACAGATATATATTTAATAGAAATCAATCACACGGACTAAAATCCAATGTCAGACACACAGTCCATTTACAAGTTCGTTCTGGGTTTGAATGAAACCGGAGGCACCTAGTACCCCGCATATCCATCGATCTCCAAGTACGTCTGGACGATCACTAACCGATTCCCTCCTCTTGGGTGTACGGCCCAATCAAGATCATCAGTAATTATCCACACAACGTGAAGACCTCTGGTCTACAACCATCGTCTTCATCTTCGAGTCATCGTCGAATCAGTTATTCAGAATGGGATAAACCCGGTCTTTCAGAATAACTCGCGTATATAATAAACAAGTGTTATACAAACACAACATACGCCTCATTCCAATTCTCCAGTCACTAACCGTAAATTAACAAGAGAATAATTCCCCAAATATTAACCACGAAGGCCGAAACCAACATCAGATCAATATCCAGAAAACCATTCTGCTTAGCTAACCGACAGTTAGTTTCTAAATTTCACATTCTTAGGGAAAGGTTCCCATTAATTTTATCAAAGATAATTCCTTTAAATTTATTCTTTAATCTACTTTTGAATATCAATTCAAACTAGTCGGGATTAACGAACCACACCGAAGTAATCGTTTATTTTATTTCCCAATCCCAACCTATTCATCCCATGAAGTAAAACTGGTAATACTTCATATCTAACACCACGGTGTTATCGGTAAATTCAATTACCATTTCACGTTCAAATCTAATTAAAGATTTAACTATCGCCTAGAGCAAAACTGGTGATACTCCATTCTCGATCTTTTCAATCTAATTAAAGATTCATTAAAACTCCACTTAGTTTTAATCTTTAACTGGGTTAAAGAATCAGTGTCATTTTAAAACACGGTTCACGATAAACCCAAAATCACATTCCATTAATTATCAGGTTAAAGAACAAGTGTTATTTAAAACACTGTTCACGATAAACCCAAAAATCAATATCGATTCAATTCCAATTAACTATTATTTAATTGGCACACTTCATTAAATCGAAATAAAAGATTTAATCTTTTTCTCAACTGGGCTTAAGAACAGTGTTAATGAAGACACCATTCACGACAAACCCAAATCACATTTGATATTAAATACAAGGCTCTGAATAGAAAATATACCGGCTTATATTCAATATCAAATTCTACGGCCAACAAATATCGTATTGGAAATAACGATATATATATATCTTTCAAATTTCCATAACAATATCTATATAATCACGAAATCCAACATCGAAATATTCCGAAGACAATTTCGATTCAAATCCATTCCAATGCAATTATTGGAAATTCTAGTTATTTTCAAAATCATTTCAAATCCAATTTATTTATTTTAAAAATAAATAAATTATTATTCTAGTTCAAAACTAGTTCATTTCGATAAAAATATATTTTTATCTTTTCAAATATGGAGTTTTTCGTCCCAATTCTTCACAAATCATTTCTTATGATTTTACACAAATTATTGATATTTTTAATAATTTTATCAAGGCCCGTACAGTCGATTTCCATTAAGGGCCATCGAACTGCACTTACAACAACCTTTTCCAAATTTGATTTGGACATAATTCCAAATCCAACCGTTAGATCTCAGATTTCTAATATTTGTTAGAAAGCTCTTTTCGATACGAACCCAACGGTTCTGGTTTTAGGAGAATCTGACGGTCGGATCTCCCGTAATATCCGTTCGAAGTCAATGGTCGAAATTCGCGAACTGCCGCGGCGCGGCGCGTTCTATTCGGGCCATTATATTATATATATAAATACTTCGTCGATTTCCTTTTTAAAACGTATTTTATAAATCGTTTTAAATTCGTTTTCAAAACGATTTCAACTTCCATCTCAAATTCAAATCAAAATTAAATTTTCCTTTACAAATTCGTTTTAAATTAATTTAAAATTGATTTCAATTCAAATCAATTTTTAGTTCAATTTCAATACGTTTTAGACTCAATTCAAAACGATTTCTATTCTGTTTCAATCTAATTCGAATTTCAATTCAATTCAGTTTAATTCGAATTTCAATTCTTTTCAATTTAATTCGAATTTCTATTCTTTTCAATATAATTCGAATTTCTATTCTTTTCAATATAATTCGAATTTATATTCTTTTCAATATAATTCTAATTTCATTTCAAAATATTCGATTTTGAAATCACTTTTCAATATTATTCGAATTTCATTTCAAAATATTCGATTTTGAAATCACTTTTCAATATTTATTATAAAAACGAATATAATCGATATAAATATCGTTCACGTCAAAATGGCGTCAATCTAATCAACACGGCTTCATATATTCTATTTTCAAATATTCTATTTTAAATATTTCTTTTTCAAATATTTCTATTCAAATATTTCTTTTTCAAAACTAGAATGAGGCCCTATCAATTACCATATAATGTTAATTGTATGGATTTTCTACAACACATGTATTCAATAACAACGATGAATAATCAACCATCATCCAAAGTGCATTTTACACTGTATAAGAATCAAATATAAATATTTAACGCTCATAACAGTCTGTCCATCAATCGACCGACATACAGCTAATTATTGGGACTAGTGTATGTCATATATCATCCCAATACCCGTGTGGGGGTTTTCAAACAATCTAACACAGATTTTATTGTGCAGTTGGGCGATGTGTAAAATTTATCGTCCTAATCAATATTAATCAAATCAGTGTATATAAACAAATCTCCGATTTGTTTATAAATATTTATTTTATACACACGTTAAAAATTCTATCTTCAACTATAAAATATTTTATTTCATTTCACATCACACAATCAACTACACATCAAAATCAAACAGACAAGCATACAAGCAGTCCATGGTCTGTGGACGACGGATGTCGGGTGGTACTAAACACCGTCTGCATCCTAGTATATATTATTAACTAGAAAACAAAATTAAAAGGTGAGAAGTTCTCACAGAGGGTTCCACTCCGCCGTGCTTTGCTTTTGAACTGCTGAACCGTCTGGATTTGCTTGAAATTCCAATGCTGTCCTTTTCCCGCTGTTTATAATAAAAATTATATTTTTATCGCTTCATTCAATAAATAAAAATCATATTTTTATTTCTACTTCATATATTTTTACAACACTTCTTTCCACGTAAAAATTATATTTTTATATTTCTACTACATATATAAAGATCGAATTTTTATCATCTATATAATATAAAAATCGTATTTTTGGTCATGCTACTGCACACTGTGAGAAACTAAAGGCTAAGAATGTTGAGGTAAAAGGCAAGCAAGTGAAAGAAGTGGCAACCAATCAAGTTGGAAATGGTGTAGTAAATGATATCAGAGAAGATGAACAGGAAGTGGTGAATGGATTCACGGTTGTTCAAAGGAAAAGAAGTAGGACGAATAAAAAGTTTTGGAGAATGGTCAAAGAAGGTAAAGAAAAGGAAGGAATGATTATGGCTAAGACTGTCGTTGACAAAGCGAGTAATGCAGTGGATGTGGCTTCAACTTCTCAAATGACTACTGGCAACTTGAATGTGCATCCTGGCCAATCTCATCATAATCCTTCTTTTTCTCGCAAATCTCCTGTTGCCTCCCTTATTAGTCCTAATCCCCTCTTTCAAGTCAATAACCCTTTCGATCTTCTTAACCTTAATTCTGACCCTGGCTTGATTGATTTTGGAAATACTAAAGTTAATAGTCCCGCTGAGTTAGACTTACACAGCCCTGACCACTGTAATAATCCTGATGATGTTGGCCTGCGCAGTCTTTCTGTGCATGACGCTGTGCACAATTCAAGCGTGCATGTTTTGAATCCCCTTACTCCTCAAATTAACCCTGTTCAAACCATCTCGCCGTATAATTCTCTCTCCCTTCCCAATCATATATTTGATGACCTTAACTGCCTTCTTTCTCCTTCAAATTCTACCTCTCCTTACCATAACTCTTCGTCGTCATTGCCTAAAATCCCGAAGCCTCCGACCATCCATTTACCTAGAAACCGGGTTGTTAAACGTAGTAGGGGAAGGCCAAAAAAAGTTAAAGTAATTGACCTGGAAAGAGTGGAAACTGCTGGTGATCTTGACGACAGTAGCGAGTTTTCCTTCGACCGAGTTGTTCTATCTTTGCCGTCACAACAAATGCTTAATTCTTCTTCCTCTGGTGTTAAAACCAGAGCCTCATACTCATCTAGTCTTTAATGATAGATAAAATTGGTTTTTGGAATATAAGAGGTGCAAATCCTCTTGCCAAGCAACTTGAAATTGCAAATCTCATTCGTTCTTACAATCTTCAACTTATGGCTATTGCCGAAACGAAGCTCAACCACTCCACCACTTCTAAAGCTATACGCAATATCAATAATTCTTGAAATTCCATCCACATTCTTGCACAAGCTCCTTTTGGCCGAATCTTAATTATTTGGAATCCCTCTTCCTTCTCTCTTAAACCTCTCATTGTCCACAAGCAGTTTATTCACTCGGAAATTACTCACGTCCCCTCTAATGTCTCTTTTCTTTTAACAGTGGCTTATGCTGCCAAAAGCTCTGGGAATCATCAGCCGTTCCTAGACTTTCTTCCTTCTCTACAGCAGTCGTCTGTCCCATGGGTCTGTTTGGGAGACTGGAATTGTATGCAACTATCAACGAATAAAAGTGGGGGTAATCCTTTGACATTTAGACAGACCAGACCCCTTAACCATGCTATCCTGTCTTCCAATCTAATTCCTATCACTGCTTCGGGTGCTAAATTTACTTGGAATAATATGTCCAGGAATGGGGTTAGGACCTACTGTAAACTCGATAAATCCTACAAGAATTTCAAAGCTATTGTATCTTGGCCCAACTTATGCTGCTTCATCCCCTTTCCCTCTTTATCAGACCACTCCCCCTTGTGCTGGATTGGGGCAAGGAAACTATGAGACGACATTCCTCTTTTTCATTTTTTAATAACCGGACTGAACACCCAGAATTTTTAACCGTTGTTAATACTAGTTGGAGTACTAATGTTCGCGGTAATTCTATGTTTATGTTACAGGAAAAACTCAAGAATTTGAAGGTGGTTCTTAGACAGTGGGCTCGTGCGAATTATGGAAATGGCAGTAGTCTCTCCACTTCAATTCGTGAAGAGCTATTCAAGATACAAACCGAGTTGCACTTATGCCAGGACGTTAATCACATTAGTTTGCTCTCAAACATCAAAACCAAACTGAAGTACGACCTCGCTAAAACAATTATAGAAGAAGCAAAGATGACTAAACAAAAGCTTAAGTGCAAATGGAAGTTAAATGGAGACAAAAATACGAAGACCTTCCACAATTCCTTGAAGATTCTTCACTCTGCAAAAAATATAACTTCAATTTCTGATGGTGACGATCGCCTGTGTGACACTCCTGACACGGTTCAACATGCTTGTCTTCACTATTTCACATCAGTTCTTGGCAAAGGCTTTCCTATTGGTGCGAAATTGAATGATTTTAATGGGATTCATTTCCCTACGATCTCGTAGGAGCATAAGTCTGGTCTGATACATCAGGTTAATAATGACGACATTGTCAACGCCATTTTTTCTATGAATTCCTCTAGCTCTCCTGGGCCGGATGGTTTTAATGCACATTTTTACAAAGTTTGTTGGCAAATTGTTGGAAAGGATGTTATTGCTGCAGTAAAAAACTTTTTCTCACACAGTAAAATGATCTGTGGCATCAATGCAACAAGATTGGCCTTAATCCCTAAATCTGAGATGCCCGATTCTGTGAAACAGTTCCGCCCTATTGCGTGTTGTAATGTCATTTACAAATGCATATCAAGAATCATGGCGCTTAGGATGCGGATTGCAATTGCTGATATCATCTCTAGAAATCAATGTGCTTTCCTACCAAATAGGGACATCTCAAACAACATTTTACTGGCTAACGAACTGATTAAAGGTTACAATAGGGTTGCTATTTCCCCTAGATGTGTACTCAAGCTTGATATTCAAAAGGCATATGACTCGGTTAATTGGGAATCGGTAATTTACATTCTCTATAAGATGAACTTCCCGGTCCCTTTCCTTTGTTGGATCTACACTTGCATCTCGTCGGTTCATTATTCGTTATCTCTCAATGGATCAACCTTCGGTTTCTTCAAAGCGAGGAACGGATTAAGACAAGGTGATCCGCTTTCTCATTATATATTTGTTTGCATCATGGAGTTGTTTACTTCTCTTTCTAATTCAGCTGTATATTCAAAGTGTATTGACTACCATCCTAGCTGCAAGAGATCAAATATTGTCTCTCTTCTCTTCGCAGATGACCTCCTTTTCTTTTCAAAGCCGAATGATAAATCTATAATGGGAATACTGAGAATTCTTCGGATTTTTGGTGATCTTACGGGTTTGAATATTAATAGCAGTAAATCTAGAATTCGGATTGCCGGAATGTCGGATGAGCAGAAGGACTATATTTATGAGATGTCGAGGCTGTCTCCTTTCCTTGCAAATGAAAGCTACCTTGGAATTCCGATGTGCTCTACCAAATTATCATCAGCTCTCTGTCTACCGCTGTTTGAAAAGATCATTGCGAAGTTGTATAGTTGGCAATCGTCCATATTCTCTATGGCAGGTCGTCTGGTTATAGTCAAATCCATTGCCTATTCGATGTGTATTTTCTACGCGAGGCTATTCATTTTGCCTTGCAAACTCATTGATATGATATCGTCCGCATTGAACCAATTTTTGTGGCATGGCAGTCCTTATTCCAAGAAGATGATCCCGGTTTCCTTTGCTAAAGTTTGCAGACCGGTAGAAAATGGTGGATTGGGTATTTTAAGGTTGAAGGTATGGAACCTTGCTGCGGCTTCTACTCGCATCGACAACCTAATGAACTTTGATGGTAACCTTTGGTCGTCTTGGTGTCGTCGTAATCTTTTACGTGACCGTAATTTTTGGAGCATTGATTGTCCGACGGATTGTAGTTGGACATGGAGGACTGTGTTAAGGCAGAGGCCGGCTGTTCTTCCTATTGTTCAAGCGGGTTTGAAATTTAAACACCATGTTTCCTTCTGGTTTGATCCGTGGTCTAAACCGGGCATGATTCTTGCTGATTCAATTGATTATAATACGAGATTTATGTCGGGTATTAATGAATCGGCATCCTTAGCTAGTGTTATGGTCAATGGTTCTCTTCATTTGCCTCAATCCAGTTCAGCTGTGCTAAATTCTACTTGGCAATTTTTGAGGACTATTGACCTTCAAGATGACAGTCACCATGCTTTATGGAATGGGAGATCCCACTCTATTCATTGCATTTACGCCTGTTTTATGAAATGTATTGTGTCTGATACTTTCCCTTGGCATAGTAGGATTTGGATATCCAAACATATTCCAAAGCTCAATGTTTTTCTGTGGAGAGTCTTATGCAATGGGATTAATACGAGATGCAGATTGAAAGACATAGGTATTATTATTGACGATTCGTGTGTGTTCTGCTTGGCGCACGCTGAAACAATCCCCCACTTGTTTTTTGAGTGTCCTTTCACATATGAAGTTTGGTCTACAGTTCTCAGTCTTAAAGGTCTACATATTCCATCAACTGTTTCGGCTCATGAATGGTACATAGTGTTTAAGGCAACGAGGTGGAAGACTATTAGTAGTAACTTATTTCTAAGGCTATTTAAAAGTTGTATTTATTTGTTGTGGATGGAATGGAACAATAGAGTGTTTAACCAGATTTTTTCTCATAAACATGTATTGATCCGTTCTATTATCTCAACTTTTTGATGTACTATGTAATGTAATAGTTTGTTTATAATAAGATGGTAGGGGCCATTCAACCTCGCTTGCTTTGCAAAAAAAAAAAATCGTATTTTTAATATTTCTACTATTTAAAAATCACATTTTTACTTCGCTATTCAATATATAAAAATTGAATTTTTACTTTGCTATTCAATATATAATAATCGAATTTTTACTTTGCTATTCAATATATGAAAATCGAATTTTTACTTTGCTATTCAATATATAAAAATCGAATTTTTACTTTGCTATTCAATATATAAAAATATCGTCTTTCCTTGACTAAAAATCCGACCTTTCTTCTAAATAAAAATCGATCTTTCTTCTAAATAAAAATCCGACCTTTCTTCCAAATAAAAATCGATCTTTCTTCAAATAAAAAGACTAATCTTTTTATATTTGCTAATTCATATAAAACAAACTGGTTATATAAATGCTAATTATATAAAATAAATTAAAAACAAAACTTACATCCATCGAAGAAGGAAAGAAAAGAAGGAGCTTCGTTGTTGTCTTGTGGCTCAAAGAGGAAAAGAGAGGAGCTGGGGTCTTCACGTCAGTCGAGGAGCACGAGGGGAGGTCGGAGCTGAAGAGGGGGGGTGCACGGGGTCTGGTCGGCGGCTAGGGTTCGGGGGGGGGGGGGGGGGTTGCGCGTCACTCAGGTGGAGAGGGGGGGTAGCGCGTCGGCAGGAGGAGGGGGGAAATCGCGGCGGCGGCGCCGCCTTGGAGGGGGTCGCGATCGATTAGGCTAGGTTTTTTTCTCTTTTTTTTTTCTGTAAATCGATTTGTGAATAGAGAGAGGGAGGTGAGGGTTTAAAAAGGAAAAAATATATATTATTTTATTTATTAAATTAATTCTAAAGAGCAACTTTTATTTTTGATCTCGAAACGAGACCCATCGCCTGTCGTCCATAGCTAATTACCCTCATTCCGAACACAATGGGATATGTATCGTAGGCTGATTCGATCGTTTCGATCAGTTTTCGTCAAAATCAACATATAACTCTATATATTGAATTTGAACGCGCATTTCAATTTACCGGGGTCACGTACTAACTCGAAAAATTCCAGAAAAATATTTTCTAGCTTCGTATTGACGATACGGTCCTAAAAAAACTAATTTCGTTGAATTCTGAGAACATTGGAAAAATGGCCATTTTCCGTCGATTAAAATCAACTAAAACTGGTCAAACGCGTTTTACTTCGCCACGCTCACATATTGATTCAAAAATTTATGAAAATTGGAATCTAGCAATAATTTGACATCGCGGATCCAACAAAAGTGGTTTCGTCGAAATCCGAGGTCGTTTGCAAATTGGCTATTTTTAATGGCCGAAATTCCATAGCGACTATTCTGAATTTTCAACTGGACATAACTTTTTATCCCCGCTATGAAATTTCAATTTTTCCGATTCGTTGGAAAGATATTCTCAATTAGATTCAAATATTTTTGGTTTCACTAAAATCCGGTTTATTTTGAATCCTGTACATTCATTTGAAGTTTGAAATCGAATCATCGAAGTACCGCGCCATTTTCAATTCCACTTATATATTTAACAAATATTTATGTTCAAACGACGATCTACATAAATATATTCATTCGAATTCCATTCAAAATAAATTTCTCGTCGTTATTACCTAAAATAATTCATTTTAAATAATCAAAATTCGCTAAAATTGCCAAAATAAAAATTTTAAATTGGCTCAGATTTCCGGGTTATTACAATCTCCCCCACTTAAAACTTTTCGTCCCCGAAAAGGAATGAAGCCGAAAGTTGTTTAACAAACCAACTCAACTTCCAGTATTTTCACTACGGCTTAAGTTCTTCAACTTTTTAGTTTCTAAGAACTTTTCAAATTTTTCAAAAATTTGGCTAACACCCTAAATTTTCACCATAACCTCCCCTGCACCGGGAGCACCGGCAAAATCCCGAAATTGCCATACAGGCCCTCTGATCTCAAAAAGAAAAAGAAAAAGCCAAGCGGCTCATAAAATCATCATCACCCAAACAAAACAGTAAATTATGGTAAACATGAACCTATTTGTCGGGCAAACAATTTTATTCCTCTTCTCTAGCCTCCTTGCTATGACCTGTTCAATGTAAGTACATGTATATGCATGCAAATGCGACTAATTTTCAATACAACTCAATATTTGGTTCAATTAGGCTAAAGGTTCAACGTTGTAATTAATCAAACTATAATCAAACAACACAATCAGCAATCAATTTGTTGATTATCATTTCAAATTCATAACTTTGATGTATAGTCAAAAATCACATTTTTGATGTCAAATCACAACAATAAGCCCTATCTAATTTTGGTTCTCACACCAGCCAATTGGAAATATATAGAAACCTCACTTTCGTCACTCGAACATAAATTCTAATGATGGAGCTCCATCATCAAAATCATCTCCAGGCGATTAGAGTGTAATTCTATATCTATTCAGTATATTAAAATTTCAAATACACGTGGATCAGACGTATACGCAAAATCTTTATATACTAGATTGTCCAAATCAATATAAATAATCAAATACGAATAACTGATTTAAATTTCAAAACAAGATTTGATTTCATTTTCAAAAATATACTCTTCAGACTCATTCTAGGATACTACTGATCCCATCTCTAACGAGTCATTCCCATTGGATATTACTAATCCAATCTCTGATGAATTCTTTCGTATGGTTCTAATGTGCCTTGTTCTTTGAGCTTTGTAAACCAAAGCTCTGATGCCAAACTGTAAAAGACCCGAACTTCCCCGGTCTCCGAAGAGAAGAGAAAGAACGAATTGTATTGAGAACACGATAAAATAGAACGCAGACAGAAGAACATTTCATTGTTAATTACAACAATTCATCAGAATACAAGAATATACAGAGTATGAATAAATATTACACAGAAAATATCAGAGATTTAAATTATATTTAAATACATCGCAGCGGAAAAGTATACAATACACAACTGGAAGTAATACGTGGATACAAAGCTTTCCGAGTATCGTTCCAGCTGTAAATCAGGATCCTGTGAATATAAATCTGCAAAACCAAAACTACTAGCTGTCCGTGTCAAAATAAGGGCACCCAGAGTTTAGGTTAAAACAATAAACTCCAGGTCAGTCATGGGACTGGTGTGAGAACTAAAACAGTTATTAATCTTTATTTTAAAGTAGGTAAATCAAGGGACCACGCCGTATAACACGGAACGGGTTTCCTCCTAAGAATACCAGTGCATAAAACAACAGCGCAATGCTAAATAAAGAACAATGAAGCTATTATAAGACCCAGTTCCCATCACACAATGCAACGCAAGCCGGAGGATAGGGTTTTTACCTTATAATAGCCAAGAATGCTTAATACATTTAAAACAAATCATTTGATACTATTATAAGTGCATAGTGTATAAAACAACATCAAATCATATGTATCAATCATAGACGGCATAAGTGCCCCATCCCACTATGTCGCCATACTGGGCTCTACAAATAAAACCGCAAATGTCATGTATTTGGAAATTGGATTTCCATCTGTGAACCGAGGCAAAAGATAGTCCTCACCGACTTCGAGACTCTCTAGCCCGGGCCTCAGGCAAGTACTCTATCAAGCCTTAGGAGCCACAGGGCCGGTCCACCAATGTGGATTAAAATACCTGAACACTGCGTTTCCCCGCGCTTTGGGGGCGTAAATGAGTCCAATGACCCCATCGGTCCCAGATCGACCGATATATCTGAGGCGCCTCGCAACAGCAACAACCACATAAGTCAAACTCATCAGGGCGTGTAAAACCACTGACGCCACTTCTAGCTAGAAAGAAACGCATGCCCTCCCTGGATCCTTCTCCCGTTTCTGGTTCACAACCGGGGTGTGAGGCTTGCGAATTCACGTTACACAAAGCTATGCCACACAGGCGGTGCTTTGATCATCAACCACAAGACTTTGCTTTTCAACAGAAACCTCGATCAATTGCCACTTAGGCATGCCACACAGGCAATTCACTCCTTGCGACTGATATCCATCAATATATAACCCCTGAGCTCGTACGTCTCAGAGAAGGGCGTTAAGCAAGAGAATAAATTCTCCGCCGCCAAACAGATATATATTTAATAGAAATCAATCACACAGACTAAAATCCAATGTCAGACACACAGTCCATTTACAAGTTCGTTCGGGGTCTGAACGAAACCGGAGGCACCTAGTACCCCGCATATCCATCGATCTCCAAGTACGTCTGGACGATCACTAACTGATTCCCACCTCTTGGGTGTACGGCCCAATAAAGATCATCAGTAATTATCCAAACGACGTGAAGACCTCTGGTCTTCAACCACTGTCTTCATCTTCGACTCATCGTCGAATAAGTTATTCAGATTGGGATAAACCCGGTCTTTCTGAATAACTCGCGTATATAATAAACAAGTGTTACACAAACACAACATACGCCTCATTCCAATTCACCAGTCACTAACCGTAAATTAACAAGAGAATAATTCCCCAAATATTAACCCCGAAGGCCAAAACCAACATCAGATCAATATCCAGAAAACCATTCTGCTTAGCTAACCGACAGTTAGTTTCTAAATTTCACATTCTTAGGGAAAGGTTCCCATTAATTTTATCAAAGATAAATCCTTTAAATTTGTTCTTTAATCTACTTTTTAATATCAATTCAAACTAGTCGGAATTAACGAACCACACCGAAGTAATCATTTATTTTATTTCCCAATCCCAACCTATTCATCCCATGAAGTAAAACTGGTAATACTTCATATCTAACACCACGGTGTTATCGGTTCATTCAATTACCGTTTCACGTTCAAATCTAATTAAAGATTTAACTATCGCCTCGAGCAAAACTGGTGATACTCCATTCTCGATCTTTTCATCTAATTAAAGATTCATTAAAACTCCACTTAATTTTAATCTTTAACTGGGTTAAAGAATCAGTGTCATTTTAAAACACGTTTCACGATAAACCCAAAATCACATTCCATTAATTATCGGGTTAAAGAACAAGTGTTATTTAAAACACTGTTCACGATAAACCCAAAAATCAATACCGATTCAATTCCAATTAACTATTATTTAATTGGCACACTTCATTAAATCGAAATAAAAGAATTAATCTTTTTCTCAACTGGGCTTAAGAACAGTGTTAATGAAGACACCATTCACGACAAACCCAAATCACATTTGATATTAAATACAAGGCTCTGAATAGAAAATATACCGGCTTATATTCAATATCAAATTCTACGACCAACAAATATCGTATTGGAAATAACGACATATATATATATATATATATCTTTCAAATTTCCATAACAATATCTGTATAATCACGAAATCCAACATCAAAATATTTCGAAGACAATTTCGATTCAAATCCATTCCAATGCAATTATTGGAAATTCTGGTTATTTTCAAAACAATTTCAAATCCAATTTATTTATTTTAAAAATAAATAAATTATTATTCTAGTTCAAAACTAGTTAATTTCGATAAAAATCTATTTTTATCTTTTCAAATATGGAGTTTTTCATCCCAATTCTTCACAAATCATTTATTATGATTTTACACAAATTATTGATATTTTTAATAATTTTATCAAGGCCCGTACAGTCAATTTCCATCAACGGCCATCGAACTGCACTTACAACGACCTTTTCCAAATTTGATTCGGACATAATTCCAAATCCAACTGTTAGATCTGAGATTTCTAATATTCGTTAGAAAGCTCTTTTCGATACGAACCCAACGGTTCCAGTTTTAGGAGAATCCGACGGTCGGATCTCCCGTAATATCCGTTCGAAGTCAATGGTCGAAATTCGCGAACTGACGCGGCGCAGCGCGTTCTATTCAGGCCATTATATTATATATATAATATATATAATATATACTTCGTCGATTTCCTTTTTAAAACGTATTTTATAAATCGTTTTAAATTTGGTTTCAAAATGATTTCAACTTCCATCTCAAATTCAAATCAAAATTGAATTTTCCCTTACAAATTCGTTTTAAATTGATTTCAAATTGATTTCAATTCAAATCGATTTTCAGTTCAATTTCAATACGTTTTAAACTCAATTCAAAACTATTTCAATTCTATTTCAATCTAATTCGAATTTCAATTCAATTTAGTTTAATTCGAATTTCAATTCTTTTCAATTTAATTCGAATTTCTATTCTTTTCAATATAATTCAAATTTCTGTTCTTTTCAATATAATTCAAATTTCTATTCTTTTCAATATAATTCGAATTTCATTTCAAAATATTCGATTTTGAAATCACTTTTCAATATTATTCGAATTTCATTTCCAAATATTCGATTTTGAAATCACTTTTCAATATTTATTATAAAAACGAATATAATCAATATAAATATCGTTCACGTCAAAATGGCGTCAATCTAATCAACACGGCTTCGTATATTCTATTTTCAAATATTCTATTTTAAATATTTCTTTTTCAAATATTTCTATTCAAATATTTCTTTTTCAAAACTGGAATGAGGCCCAATCAATTACCATATAATGTTAATTATATGGATTTTCTACAACACATGTATTCAATAACAACGATGAATAATCAACCATCATCCAAAGTGCATTTTACACTGTATAAGCATCAAATATAAATATTTAACGCTCATAACAGTCTGTCCATCAATCGATCGACATACAGCTAATTATTGGGACTAGTGTATGTCATATATCATCCCAATACCCGTGTGGGGTTTTCAAACAATCAAACACATATTTTATTTGTGCAGTTGGGCGATGTGTAAAATTTATCGTCCCAATCAATATCAATCAAATCAGTGTATATAAACAAATCTCCGATTTGTTTATAAATATTTATTTTATATACACGTTAAATTTTTTATCTTCAACTATGAAATATTTTATTTCATTTCACATCACATCACACATCAACTACACATCAAAATCAAACAAATAAGCATACAAGCCGTCCATGGTCTGTGGACGACGGGTGTCGGGTGCTACTAAACACCGTCTACATCCTAGTATATATTATTAACTAGAAAAAAAAATTAAAAGGTGAGAAGTTCTCACAGAGAGTTCCACTCCGCCGTGCTTTGCTTTTGAACTGCTGAACCGTCTGGATTTGCTTGAAATTCCAATGCAGTCCTTTTCTCGCTGTTTATAATAAAAATTATATTTTTATCGCTTCATTCAATAAATAAAAATCATATTTTTATTTCAAATTCATATATTTTTACAACGCTTCTTTCCACGTAAAAATTATATTTTTATATTTCTACTACATATATAAAGATCGAATTTTTATCATCTATATAATATAAAAATCGTATTTTTAATATTTCTACTATATAAAAATCACATTTTTACTTCGCTATTCAATATATAAAAATCGAATTTTTACTTTGCTATTCAATATATAAAAATCGAATTTTTACTGTTCTATTCAATATATAAAAATCGAATTTTTACTTTGCTATTCAATATATAAAAATCAAATTTTTACTTTGCTATTCAGTATATAAAAATCTCGTCTTTCCTTGACTAAAAATCCGACCTTTCTTCTAAATAAAAATCGATCCTTCTTCTAAATAAAAATCCGACCTTTCTTCCAAATAAAAATCGATCTTTCTTCAAATAAAAAGACTAATCTTTTTATATTTGCTAATTCATATAAAACAAACTGATTATATAAATGCTAATTATATAAAATAAATTAAAAACAAAACTTACATCCATCGAAGAAGGAAAGAAAAGAAGGAGCTTCGCTGTTGTCTTGTGGCTCAAAGAGGAAAAGAGAGGAGTTGGGTTCTTCACGTCACTCGAGGAGCACGTGGGGAGGTCGGAGCTGAAGAGAGGGGTGCGCGGGGTCTAGTCGGCGGCTAGGGTTCGGGGGGGGGGGGGTAGCGCGTCGGCAGGAGGATGGGGGAAATCGCGCCGCCGCCGCCGCCTTGGGTGGGTCGCGATCGATTAGGCTAGGTTTTTTTTCTCTTTTTTTCTGTAAATCTATTTGTGAATAGAGAGAGGGAGGTGAGGGTTCAAAAAGGAAAATATATATTATTTTATTTATTAAATTAATTCTAAAAAGCAACTTTTATTTTCGACCTCGAAACGAGACCCACCGCCTGTCGCCCATAGCTAATTACCCCCATTCCGAACACATTGGGATATGTATCGTAGGCTGATCCGATCGTCTCGATCAGTTTTCGTCAAAATCAACATATAACTCTATATATTGAATTTGAACGCGCATTTCAATTTACTGGGGTCACGTACTAACTCGAAAAATTCCAAAAAAATATTTTCTAGCTTCGTATTGACGATACGATCCTAACAAAACTAATTTCGTCGAATTCTGAGACTGTTGAAAAAAATGGCCATTTTCCAGTCGATTAAAATCAACTGAAAAACTGGTCAAACGCGTTTTACTTCGCCACGCTCACATATTGATTCGAAAATTTATGAAAATTGGAATCTAGCAGTAATTTGACATCGCGGATCCAACAAAAGTGGTTTCGTCGAAATCCGAGGTCGTTTGCAAAATGGCTATTTTTAATGGCCGAAATTCCTTAGCGACTATTCTGAATTTTCAACTGGACATAACTTTTTATCCCTGCTATGAAACTTCAATTTTTCTGATTCGTTGGAAAGATATTCTCAATTAGATTCAAATATTTTTGGTTTCACTAAAATCCGGTTTATTTTGAATCCTGTACGTTCATTTGAATTTTGAAATCGAATTATCGAACTACCGCGCCATTTTCAATTCCATTTATATATATAATAAATATTTATATTCAAACGACGATCTATATAAATATATTCGTTCGAATTCCATTCAAGTAAAATAATTCATTTCAAATAATCAAAATTCGCTAAAATTGCCAAAATAAAAATTTTAAATTGGCTCAGATTTCCGGGTTATTACATATTGTGTCCGGAACGGGGGCATTTGGCTGGGAACAACTCTATTTGGGCTGGAATTGGAGTTGTTATAAAGTAACGAGCTTTTCTTTAGAAATTGGAGAATTAATAATATTTTATTATAAATATATAGATTAAACAAACCCTAAATCTAAACCCTATTTGAACAGCCACCGTGCTTTTTTTAATGGCCTGAAAGCTTCGAAAATGAATCCCTAAATTCTCCCTCTATGCTTCGAATTAAAACAAATCTCCAACACCAAATTCAAGAGCTCTTCGAAAACCTTAATTCTATATGGTTAAGATCATATTTTCTTTAACGGTTTTGTGGATTTTAAACCACAAAGTGGCTGGGTTTGGGTTCATTTCTCGGGAGAAAGGGTACGGCGAGTGGCGAGAGGATGCAGGCGGTGGTGGAGTAGAGGATGGGCTTCGATGTAGTAGTCTCTAATCGGGTTGTAGTGGCTTATGATGATGTGCGATTGGAAGGAAGGAGCGGAGCGATGGGTTCCTGTAGAAACGTAGAAGAAGGGCTAAAAAAGGGAACGATAACGTTTTTGGTGTTGTAATTAAAAGGTTAATTTTTTTATTATTTAAGAATGTAATTAAATATTTAAAAAGCCATAACTCATTCAAATCTTAACGAAATTCGATGATCTCGGTTTCGATGAAATCGCATCAGCGAGCACTACATTTCAGAACTGATTTGGACAAGAACAGTAGCAGTTGGGATTTTTAGTAAAATTAAATGTTGTTTAATTTTATTAAAAACATGGTGAGATTTCTCGATTTAAAATTTTTTTTTTAAATATATACATATATATTTATATTGGTTGTGGTTGTGATGTTAAATATGTCTGCCGTATAAAATTTTGATTGATTGATTGAATGTGGTGGTGATGATATGTTGGATTATATGTTTTGTTAAAATAAAATTATCATTTTATTAGGAATGTCATGTCAGTATGAATTATCATTTTAGTGATGAAATGTCATGTAGTATAAAATTGTCATGTCATGTTAGTATAAATTATCATTTTAGTGATAAATATCATTTTTAGAAGCTTGTTATGTTAGAATTAAATTTTTTTTTGAATCATTTATGTTAGAAATTAAATTCGTCATTTATGTTAGAAATTAAATTTGTCATTTATGTTAGAAATTAAATTTGTCATTTATGTTAGAAATTAAATATGTCATTTTTTGTTAAATTAGAATTGACGATATAAATTTGACATCTTTTGTTAAATTGGAATTGACAATATAAATTTGTCATCTTTTATTGATTTAGGATTGACAATATTAAATTGTCATTTAATAGAATAATGATAGGTTATAAATGTCATTTATTTAAAAGCATTATGTTAATATAAAATATCACATTTAGGAATGTCATGTTATAAAATGTACATTAGAATAAAAAGAACATTTTGTTAGAAAATGTACATGTTAGCCTACTTTGTGAACTAGGCAACACAAAGTCAAGAAACCAACCATTGAAGAGTATTTTAAGTTATAAGACTCCGGTTCGGATCGGAAGAAAACACCACAATTCAGATTGATAGCAGCATATCGGTTCGGATCGGATAGAGTTCTCTGTTCGGAGCGGATGTCTCTTACTGGATAAACTGGCAAAGCTTATCTGATCGGAACGGAAGACGAATAAATCTCAGATGGATCGGAAAGCCATCTGCTTGCCACGACGCTGAAGCGGAGCGGAGTATGTTAGAGAGCGAGAGACGTCCAAGCCATTCCGGTTCGGATCGGGTACCCCGATCCGAACCCCTTGCCTGCGCGCCTCCGACCCGCACCCATGATCCAAGTTAGTCTCCTGTAAGATCGCCTGGAGAACCGGACCGGATATGACTAATTCCTACCCCTAACGTCCATCTCTTTGATGTGTTGTCAGCTTGATAGTTCATCCGAACCCGAAGAGAGTGCGATGGATGACACGTGTTCCGACCCGGATTGAATCTCAGGCAAATTCACACCTATAAATACCCCATCTAGAGACAAAGAGAAGGATCTTTTTCAGCACTTTTTGAGAATCCAAGTACCTCCATCATCCGAACTCCTTTACTCCCGGAGAATCCAAATCATCTTTCATTTCTTGTTTTAATCATTTGAGTGAACAAAAGTGAGTTGTGAGTGAATCTTACATTGCATTTGTAACTGGATTACTGAATATAGTGAAAAATAAGTGGACGTAGGCATTTCTTCGCCGAACCACTATAAATCCCGTGTGTTCATTTTTATTATTGTCTCATATAATCTTGTTTCTAATCAATTTGGGTGTTAGAACCACTTTTGGGTCTAACATTTTGGTGCTTTCACTGAGAATCCTCATCTAAATTCTTTATTTTCCGGGATCTCTTTCTACTTTTTGGACCGTTGAGTTCAAAGAAGTGAATCCTTAAGTTTCTCCGCTTTCTTACATTCGTTAAAGTAATTGTCAGAAACTCATGGCCAAAGGGAAAGGCAAGGAAGCTCAGTCTGTTCAAGGAAATGGAGCTGGCGAAGATCAGCAAAATGCTGTTGTAACAAGGTCTCGGGGGCAGAGTTCAGCAGCAGGAAGAATCAATGCAGGAAATCCGAACCGACAGCAAGGGGAGAGCTCCGATCCGATCCGGGTAGGAGACTCTGAAGCAGTGCACTCCCCCAATCTAAACCGACCCGAGTTGCTCGCTGCACACCGATCCGACCAGGCACCCCAGCTCCGATCCGACCCGACTTCCTACCTCCGATCCGACCCGATGCTTGGTGAAGCTGGAACATCTACTCGAGTCCCCACGAATGCTCCAATTCCAGCTGCCAGGGTTGGAGACCAGGTCAATCCATCTGCTCCCATCACTCAAGGAGATTTCTCGCGCTTGCTTGATATGCTTGAGAGCACAAGGGAAGCTATGAGAGTTCATGAGCGCACTAATCTCATGATGCAGGAAAATATGAGGCTCATGAGTCGGGAGATCAATGAGCTCCGCCGGCAAAGAACTCCATCACCGGTTCGTCACACACCCGTAGATCAATCTTCATCTTCCGAGGAAGAGAGGCCCCGTGAACGAAGGCCACTCGAACGACCTCAGAACCTGGAGCAGCTAACGTTTGGATCTTTGGGATCTCGCGAGGATATCGCACGAGCATTAGGAAACGATAGCCCCACTCGGGGGCAAAGACTCCAGTCCCCTCTTCCCGAGATCGACCGGGAACGCAGGGAAAGGAATCGAGCAGAGGCAGCTCGAAGAAGAAGGGCATCTCCTGAGCAAGAGCCCCGAAGGAACTCGGACACTAGGGCCAGGGAACCTGAGCAACTCCTAACGAGTGCTGATGTGCAGGCAATGGTTCGCCGAATTATGTCCGAGAGCCGGAATTATACAAATGAAGACTATGGCATTGAGCGAAGCCATACTCCGTTCACTGACGATATCCTAGACTTCCAGTTTCCCCGACGCTTTAACTTGCCACAGATGGATAAATATAACGGAAGGGCTGATCCGGGACAGCATTTGATGCGGTATTCGTGGCTCATGAACGCCGCTGCTGCCCCTGATGAAGTAAAGTGCAAAGCGTTCCCAATCTACCTAGAAGATGTGGCATTATTCTGGTTTACCCAACTTCCTCCTCGTTCAATTTCTAATTACAAAGAACTAAGCGAGCATTTCATGAACCAGTTCCGACTACATGCCCGAAAGTCCAAGAGTGTTATTGAATTGTCGAGAATCAAACAAGCACCTGGAGAGTCTTTAAGGGCATATCTAGATCGTTTTAACCAAGCTGTAACTGAGGTCAGTGACCCGCACGAGCCCACTATTCTGATGGCATTAAAGGAAGGAGTCGATCCTGAATCCGAGTTTGGAGACTACCTTTCTGGGAAAACACCCCCCACAAGGGCGATATTCTACGAAAAAGCCGATATTTATCTGAGACGAGAGGAAGCCAGGGCAAACCGAAAAAGAAAGTCTGAGACAGCTTCAAAGGAGAATGTGCAGAGTAATATTGCTGTGAAGCAGTCTGGGGAAAGTTCTGGCAAGGTCGAAGTAAATGTAGGAAACAAGGGTGGAAACAGCAATACTGGAAATGGGGGAAACAACAACAACCGCAATTCGAACGGTAACAAGAGAAACAGAAATAGGGGAAGCGACCCAAACAAAAGGCCCCGATTCCAGAACTACGAGAACTATACACCATTGAATGACACCCTGGAAAATATTTACCTGGATACGTACAATGTGTTGCAGTACAAAAGACCGCCACCTCGTGATTCGACCGAGAAAGAAATGGCGACAGGGAAATTTTGCTTGTTTCACGGAACACATGGACATTCGACCAATGAGTGTCGGCATCTGAGGGATGTAATTGAAAAGCTGCTGCGTGAAGGAAAGTTGGATGAGTACAAGGTTGCCCCGAGGGATAGGGGGCAGGGAGAGCAGGCTCCAAAACAGATCCTACCTGCTCCTAAGCCTACCGCGCAGCAGAAAGGTAAAGGGATCGTCATCAACTCCATAGTAGGCGGACCTCACCCGGCAATCCGAAGTTTTAGGTCAATGGACCAATATGTGAATGCTGCCAAGCATCTGGATGTGAATGAAGGTGACGATTTGGAAGATGTCACCCCTATAAAACAACAAAAAACCATGTTCGATGACGTGGTATTTCGCAGCCGAGACAACACGGGGATACAATCTCCCACCAATGATCCGTTGGTTATTACTACCACTATTGGGCCGGCCTTGGTCCATAAGGTATTAGTAGACAACGGTAGTTCCGTTAATATTTTGTTCAAGAAGTCATTTGATCAGATGAAGCTTGAGCCCGAAGATCTGAAACCTTGTGAAGGATGGATTAGGGGCTTCAACGGAGCGACGACAGCTCCCATGGGATATATAGAGTTGCCCGTGACCCTAGGGCAAGGAGAACGTAGAAGAGTGCGAATGCTTCAGTTCGTAGTATTGGACGTAGATTCGCCATATAACGCATTTTTAGGGAGACCTGCCCTCGCTGAATTTAGAGTTTGTATCGCCCCTTGGTGCTTGTTACTAAAGTTCCCAACTGAAGCCGGGACTGGAGTAATAAGAGGGGATCAGGTTTCTGGACGGGCCTGCTATGTGGCCGAATTGAAGATGTTGATGAAAGGAGTTAATGCCGAGAGTAAGGATGCCTCATCTCCCTCAAAGGGGGACTCGGCATAGCAATTAGAGAGCTTAAACTCAAGGGAGTTGCCCAAAGGAACGCCTGAAGACCTGGATCCTAGAAAAGACGAGGAACCAGAGGCTAGGAATGCAACTCCTAATGAAGCGACAGTGGAAATTCCCATTGATAAAGCTGACCCGACGAAAGTTTTAAAGATTGGTTCTCAACTGGATCCACGTCGTGCAGAAGAACTGACGGACTTCTTGAAGGCAAACTTAGATGTGTTCGCCTGGACCCACGCTGACATGTGTGGGATATCACCTTCCATTATCAGTCACAAATTGAATGTAAATCCGAAGCATCCGCCTGTGAAGCAAAAGAGACGCAGGCTGGGCCCAGAGAGGTCGGCTGCTCTCAAAGAGGAAGTAGAGAAATTGAAGCAAAATGGATTTATTCGAGATTCGACCTATCCCGACTGGATATCGAATCCCGTCCTGGTAAAGAAGCCAAACGGAAAGTGGCGAACTTGTATTGACTTTTCAGATTTAAATAAGGCTTGCCCAAAAGATAGTTTCCCACTTCCCAGGATTGACCAGCTTGTAGACTCGACAGCAGGTCATGAACTTCTCTCTTTCATGGATGCATACTCTGGATACAACCAAATTCCTATGCATGTACCAGACCAAGAGCATACGAGTTTCATTACGAATTTGGGGCTATATTGTTATGTTGTAATGCCATTCGGATTAAAAAAAGCTGGAGCTACTTATCAGCGATTGGTAAATAGAATGTTTTATGATCAAATAGGAAAAACTATGGAAGTTTATGTGGATGATATGCTTGTTAAATCAAAGCAGTCTTCCAGTCATACGCAAGACTTAGCGGAAATGTTTGGTATCTTGCGAAAATACCGTATGAAATTAAATCCTTTAAAATGTTCATTTGGAGTGGCGTCGGGAAAGTTCCTTGGCTTCATTGTGAGTTCCCGAGGAATTGAGATCAACCCTAGCCAGATAGCGGCGATTAGAAATATCAAAGAACCAAGGAGAATTAAAGACGTCCAAAGTCTGGCAGGGAAGGTAGCGGCGCTGGGTAGGTTCATCTCCAAAGCCACCAATAAATGTGTTCCGTTTTTTGATTTGATAAAAAGGGGAAAGAAGAACTTCCAGTGGACTCCCGATTGTGTCGAGGCCTTTCAAAATCTGTTAGAGCTGTTAGAGAAACCGCCAATCTTATCAAAGCCCGTAGATCACGAAGAACTATTTGTTTATCTAGCAGTCTCGGCTCACGCTGTCAGCACAGCCCTAGTTCGAGAAGAAGACAAAGTACAAAGGCCAGTATACTATGTGAGTAAGAAATTAGCAGCGGCAGAGCGCAACTACCCAAAGATCGAGAAGCTTGCTTACAGCCTCCTGATTGCATCCCGAAAACTTCGTCACTACTTCCAAGCCCATCCAATAACCATATACACCGATCAGCCGTTAAGACAGGTGTTGCAGAGACCCGAAGCGTCGGGAAGGTTGATTAAATGGAACATAGAACTAAGCCAGTTTGATTTGAATTTTCAACCATGAAAGTCAATCAGGGGGCAAGCTCTAGCAGACTTTATTGCGGAGTTCACCATTCCAGAGGAAGAAATAATCAATGACCGAGTGGTCAAATCCGAGGATAAGCTAGAGATGAATCCGTGGAAATTATATACAGATGGAGCTAAAAACGACCGAAGATCCGGAGCTGGAATTGTCTTAGTCACTCCCGAGGGACGGTCGTTATATTACGCCCTGCGATTAGAATTTTCAGCAACAAACAATGACTCTGAGTATGAAGCCCTGATTGCCGGGCTGAAACTCGCTAAGGATCTCGGAGTAAAAATGATGGACATATTTTGTGACTCTAAGATTGTTGTTTGTCAAGTACGAGAGGAATTCGCGGCTCGAGGACCTCGACTTGTCGCTTACCTCAAGAAAGTGAAAGAGCTATTAAATAGCTTAAAGCGGTACAACATAACACATATTCCCAGAGTAGAAAACCAGAAAGCGGATAGACTAGCAAAATTGGCTAGTTCCGACAATCCAGAAGAGACTGAGGTAATTCCAATTGAAACGTTGGAGTCGCCAAGCTTTGAGTCAATGGAAATTGAATTCGTTCTTGAAGCGGAACCAGAGAAGGAGTCATGGATGACTCCAATTAAGAATTTCCTTAAGAATGGGACACTCCCATCGAAGAAAAGTGAGAAAAGAGCTGTAGTTCGCAAAGCTGCCAGATATGTTATGCAAGACGATACTCTCTATAGACAAGGATTTTCTATGCCCCTGTTACGATGTATCGCACACGACGACATCAAGCGTGTACTGAGAGAAGTGCACGAAGGTGAGTGTGGAGATCATACAGGAGGTCAAACTTTAGCAAAGAAAATATTGCGGTAT
This sequence comes from Allium sativum, assembly GCA_030737875.1. Lineage (NCBI taxonomy): Eukaryota > Viridiplantae > Streptophyta > Magnoliopsida > Asparagales > Amaryllidaceae > Allium > Allium sativum. Next base: position 749,967,776 of record CM060921.1, read on the forward strand.
GGATACTTCTGGCCTACGATCAACAAAGATGCAGCTGATTATTCACGACGCTGCGATAAGTGCCAGAGATTCGCCAAAATCCCCAGGGCACCGTCAACCCAGCTTAAATCGATGGTGAGTCCTTGGCCATTTGCCACATGGGGAATCGATATCATTGGAGTTTTACCGATTGCTAAAGGGGGAGCTAAGTATGCCATAGTAGCCGTGGATTATTTCACAAAGTGGGTGGAAGCTGAGCCCTTAACTAAGATCACCACAAGAAAGGTGATAAGTTTTGTGGTCAGAAATATTATATGCCGATTCGGGATCCCAAGGACGATTGTTACTGACAACGGGACCCAATTTGATAGCACTGAATTCAGAAACTTTTGCCAGAAATATAAGATAGACAAACGATATACTGCAGTTGCCTATCCACAATCGAATGGGCAAGTAGAGGCAATAAACAAGGTAATAAAGTCCATCCTCAAGAAGCGATTAGAGCGTGCAAAGGCAAAATGGGTTGATGAATTGCCCCTAGCCTTGTGGGCATATCGAACAACGTTTAAAACGGCTACCGGTCATACCCCTTTCTCTCTCTCCTTTGGCTCAGAAGCAGTAATTCCAGTTGAACTGGAAGTTCCTTCCCACAGGGTGACGTATTATGACCCGATGACGAATCGGGCGCTTTTACTTGAGTCTCTTGATGAAGTCGAAGAGAAAAGAGACGAAGCAGACTTGCGTGCAGCAAGACATCGGCGTCAGATGGCACGCTACTATGACAAAAAAGTTCGCCTCAGAACTTTTGAACCGGGAGATTTGGTGCTAAAAAGAGTTTTTCCATCTCTCCCTCACCTCGGCCCGAAATGGGAAGGACCCTTTGTCATCCAACGGAAACTTGATAAAGGAACATTCAAGTTAACGACCGTAGATGGCGAAGAAGTCCCTCGAGCATGGAATGCCCAACACTTAATGCGATATTTGGATTAGAAATGCTATACTTTTTGCTGTTCTTCCTGTAAACTCTGTAATAAGGCACGACTTGCCTTGGGAAAATATGACGATATGAATAAAGGGCTATAAAGTGGATGTAGGCTATGACTTAGCCGAACCACTATAAAAATATTGTGTGTTATTTACTTTTATGCATCTACATTCCTTAGTTGTTCTGTTATGATTATGAAATGTAGGATAACTCAAAGCCTAAAAAAGGTTGAAAACAGTTTGGACATAAAAAGAAGCACAATGATTATTTGTGCAATAAGACGTAAAAGAATGAGAAAACGACATTCTTAACTCTAACTCTCCAGAGAAAGAGAGAGAGTATAAAAGCGTCTCAGACTGAGCGCTGAAAAAGAAATTCTATTCTGAACTCTAACTCTCCAGAGAAAGAGAGAGAGAGTATAAAAGCGTCTCAGACTGAGCGCTGAAAAAGAAACTCTATTCTGAACTCTAACTCTCCAGAGAAAGAGAGAGAGAGTATAAAAGCGTCTCCGACTGAGCGCTGAGAAAGAGGTTCAACTCCGAACTCTAACTTTCCAGAGAGAAAGAGAGTATAAAGGCGTCTCCGACCGAGCGCCGAGAAAGAAATCTTTTCCCGTTGAACGACCTGGGAATAAACAAATAACTGAACTCGAACTCTAACTCTCAAGAGAATGAGAGAGAGTATAAAAGAAATGCCAGGAAAAACAACAGGTATTGATGACACAGGAAATGCTATCCCGTTAGAGAATCGGGAGCATTCAGATTGCATAGCTGAGCATTGAATAACTTATGGAAATTGACTGGGGACACATATACATACACATATCTCCCCTTTCCCCAACTTTGTTTCATAACTATAGACATGCATTTTTACATAAGTGCAGAACTGCTAACAGATAAGCATTGCAAAAAGTGAATTATTTTTATTTACAAATGAATGACTTTGTACAGGGAAATAACTAAAAAAGAAAGTGCGGAAGCTGCTGTTGTAGCAACACTTATTGGTTTACAAAGATGCTAAAAGGACACAAGGGAACCCACTATTTGGGTTTAGGATGAGCCTTCGATTTCTTGGCAGCTTTTTCCGCATCTTTTGCTTCCTTCTCGGCTTCAGTCAAGATTCGCTTTGATTTCTTTTTCCCTGAAGATGTGGTACTGGAGCCAGCAGACTTCTTCCCGGAGGGCGGGGCACTGGAATCAAGAGAAGATTTTTTAGCAAGTTCTTCGTTAATAGATCTAGTTGAGAGCTTAACAACTAACCTTGAACCTGCATCCACAACTGCGAGGGGCTTGAGGACCTCAGGGTCTAATTCTTCAGCCTTTAATTGCAAGCGCTTGTCTTGATCAGCCTTCATGGCCGCCAAGGTAACGTCATCGGCGCTTTTTGACTCCCCGGTTATTGTAACCTCCGGTTCCTCATCATGCCCCTCGTCTCCTCCGTCGTCTTTTAAAGCTGCGATCATTTCTTCATCATGGGGAGTAGTGACCTTAGTTGGCTCACTTCTTTCCCCCAGGTCTGTTGAAGCAGCCTTGTCTTCCCCTTCTTTGACCCTATCAGCGGGTTTTGTCCCAGCGGTGGCTCCTTGAGCTACATCTGTCTTTGCGGATGATTCAACGCCTACAAAATGAGAAACATCGGTTACCAACTCAGGCATGAGCAAAGGATTTCTCATCGAACGTTCAGTCATGTAGCCAAAGGTAGTAGTAGCCTTGACAAATTGAGGAGAAAAGATAGGAATACCTTCTGAAGACTTTTCAGCGGGGGTGACTACTACCTCTGGAGTTATTTCAGGAATGGGAGATAGCAAAGTTGTTCGGGGAATTCCCGGGTTTTCGGGATCATACCCTTCTACTTCGGGAGTTACAGGAGCAGAAGAAGAGGAACCAGCTTCAGGAATGGTTTTTTGTTTAGACTTCCGCCTCTCATCTTCCATGGCCTCAGCAATTAGACGGCGCCCTTCAGCTAGGCGCTCCGGTTCGTCGTCTCTCAAGTACTTCTCCATCAACTTATCTTCATCGAGGGAATCAACCTTAAGTTCTTCTTTTTCCCACTCGACGATTTGATTCCACACTTGAACCAGAGTGGATGGATAGTCTTCGATCCAGGAAATGTTTCGACGACGAATAATGTGCGCGAAGAACTCTATCATTAACTCGCCGAAGCCCTGAATATCAGCCTCCGCCTCTGATAGTTGTTTGCGAGTTTCCTCCGCAGATTTAATAGCGCATTCCACATTGCCCTCGGCCAGAGCAGCCCTGTTTTCCGCCTCCAACAATTTTGAAGCCAAGTCTGCGTTTTTCTTTTCTAACTCAGCACTCCTTTTCGCTAACTCGGCGTTTTTCTGCTCAAGCTCAGCATAAGCAAGGCGTGTCTTGGCAGCCTCTGACTTGGCCTCGTCAGCTTGCTTCTTCAACTCAGAACGCTCCTGAGTGTGGGACTCAAGTAAGTCATGATAGCGCTTTTGCATGTCCTCAAACTGTTGTTTGAAGTTAGAAGCGTTCTTCTGAGCGATAGCTAGTTGAGCTTGAGTATCTTCTAAATCTTTTCCTAAGGTTTTTAGGGCCTTAGCATCCTCCTCTGCAGTCTTTTGCATCGAGTCAGCATTTGTCATTAGAGTGCGGATGATTCTAGAAAGATTGCGGGAATACTTGAACATCTCGGTATATTGTTTTTCCACCAAATCGATTTTTGCCTTGGCCTCGTCTGCCCAATTAGAAGAAATAGGTTCAAGGGTAGGTAGGAAGGTCAGAGTCTCGAAGTAGTGCTCGGGAAATTGCTCTTTTAAATATGCCAGCCTTACTGCAGTTCCCGCATCTGGTGGAGGAGGAGCGAGGATTGTTAGTTCAGTGTCCCTTCCTGAAGAAGATTCTGTAGAACCCTTGTCTGTTCTAGGTCGTTTAGTAGCAGGGACTTTTTGCTTACTTCTAGACCCAGTTTCCTTTGGAGGAGTTTTCTCTCTACTCCGCTTTTCATGGGAGGAAGTGGAATCCCTGGATTGTGGTCTATCCTCCTCCCTACGACCTTGATAGCTCTTGTATTTTTCTTGTTCCGGTCGAACTGGTGAGCGGGAGCGTGAGAGTCGAGATCGATAGGAATCATAGGGTCTTCTTTCCTCCCTACCACGTCATCCCGGCGATCATACTCGGCATCCTGAGGAGGATTGGACATGCTGCGACGAAGCTTTCTTATATCATAATAGGACCGAGACATTGTACCTGCACGATAAAATAAGCGAAGTTTAGAATCAATGGATTCATGGAGAAAGAAGTGCAATGAATGCTAATGCCGTGGTATAAAGTGCATCCTAAGTGGTGTGTGTGTCCCCCCAACCAACCCGAGTCTGAAGCTAGACTGGTGCGGGCAGGCTCTTTGGCCTTAGCAGGAGTAGTTTCTTCAGAAGAAGTGAAGACTAAAGGGTCCTTCCTGAAATCTTCTGAAGTATATATAGTCTCGGGTAAGGGGAGATCCCCCAAACCCTGAAATATGTGCTCGTCGGTGCTAGGAACATCCCCTTCAGAAGCGTGAAGTGGCGACCCTTGGGAAGATTTTGATTTGTCTAGCGAGGTAGTTTCCTCGGGGGAAATATACCATTCACGATGTTTCTTGGCCAGATTAGCCAGTTCATCATCTTGAGTGGAGGAGGGAGAAGGTGAAGTTTGAAGAGGAGCTGCAGGAATTCCCGAGCCTTCTCCTATTTCTGGAACTGTTTCCACTGGAGGAATATATGCATAAGGGACCGTCCCATGACCGATGCTACGGAAAACGGATAGCAGCCCGTGAAAATGAAGGTACTCATCTTTAAGGACCTCATCAATAGTCAGGAATTTTTGGTCGCCATTGAGAAGACGGTGCATCCGATCAAAGAACACTTGGTCTGATATCTGTTTGGGATTGTCGACTGCAAACAAAAAGGAAAACAGGTCAGGGTGATGATTCAAGTGTATAAAGTCCGGGTTCAGAAAATCAATGCTTTACTTGATTTTGTCCATCTCCTGGCGCATCCAGACTGTTGCTTTATATAAAACCACTCTAGTCTGGAATCTCCAGCTTTGCTGCTAAACGGCGTAGAGATTATCTTCCTCTTTGGGACCGACTCAAAGTAACAGAAAGAAGGGGTTTCTCTAGTCCGATGCTTAAAATTATAGAAGAAATGAACATCGTCGAACGTGAGCTCCACGCCTAGAATTTCACGATATGCTATAAATAAGGTATGTAGATAGGCGTAAGAATTGGGATGCAACTGCATGGGGGCAATCCGCATTTGTCTTAAGAAGTCAACGATGAAAGGCGAGAATGGAGGAATGGCGCCAACCATGCACATCAGTCGAGTAACCGTCATATATCCTTCTGGAGGGTTATGGGGACGGTCAGAACGTGAGGGCACTAAAGTGTCTCTCTTCATTATTCCATACTTCAAGCAAATTCTCACAAGTCGGTCGTTGTCAATTGTCGATTCTACGGAATCTGGGGGCGACTCCAATATAATGGCTGAGTCAAATTCGTCGGGTGCTCGATTGTCACCGATCCCTCCTTCCTCCTCAAAGCCTAGGGAAACTTCAGTCTCTGAAGACGCTTCGTCGCTTTCCCGATGACCAACTCCGTAATCCGGACCCTCGCTGTCCCATTCTGGGTCAGAAGAAGAAGATATATCCTCGAGAGTGGTTTTGTTGGAAGTTTCCGGAGCTTCTTTCCTCTCAGCTAGACGAGAAGAGCGTCTGGGCGTCATTGTCATGGAACTATTGAAGAAGCAATAGCACGGATTAGCGTAAATTATCCCGTGTCCCCCTTTTGTGTATGTGTGTGAACTAAAGTGTGTGCAGTAAATGTGGGAAATACGAAATAAAAGTACAGCAATGTAAGACGAAGCTTTAAAGAGAAGGTGATAGTCAGAGTTGTTCTTAATTCTCGTTTATGTTCACAAGGCACTATCCTAACTGTCCGCGAAGCATATTCGTCTAGAGTAAGTGTTAGTTGAATTAGTTGAGTAGTCTTTATGTGCCAAGTCAGATGCAGATGTAGGTTCGGTTCGGATGCATCGTTAAGGCTTGGACAGTTTAAGACAAGGGAGACAGTGGGTTCGGAAGCAGGACTGATCTGATCGGATCGGGTGACCCGATCCGAACCGAACTAGCATCACTCAATCAGTCCGTTCATGTCAGCCTCTTATCTCAGTCTCATCTCCGACCCGAGCCGACATTTTCCTTCCTCCCATCTTTCTAAAATGTGCAATCCGAGCCGATCCCCTTTCCTTCTCCTTCCTTTTTTGATCCTCCGTCTTCTACCCGAACCGACTCCAGTTTGTCATCCCACTCTTCATCTCCTTCCTCTTTCCCCCCTACTCACAAACGAGTCCGCTTTATCACCAAAGCCACCATTGAGGATAAATATTTGCCCTCTCCAGCCTCACAACGCCTCGAAGCGATGGCGCATCCACCAGCAGCGGCGGGGGGTTCAAGCGAGGCTTATGATCAAACCATCCCAATCCAACACGAATTGAAATCAAGTACGTTTACTACGAAGTTATTCGAGATTAAAAAGCTACCTATGTGCTTGATTTGAGAAACCTACAAGAAATGATTTCGGAATATTGAAGTTTTTAAAGTTTTCAATGTTATGGTTGGGAGCGGCAGCAAAAAAGAAGAAGGAAGGAATGAAGACGGTAGCGAGTTTATAAAAGGAATGGTGTTGACTCCTCGTCTTCCTATTTTGTCTCACCCGCTCGGACCGGAATGAAGGCCCAGAAGCACAACTCTCTCTGAAGGCCCAATGTCTAAGAGCTAAATCCACGAAAACGCTTCGGATCGGAATCCGAACCGAGTGGAAATTTCACACGTTAATTTAGCATCCGACTCGAATTGAAGAGAAGAAGAGTAAAGGAGGAGCATACCTACAAGAAGCATTACATGGCGAGATGAGTTCCCAAATTTGCTCAGAAATGAAGAAAATGTGTTCAGGTCGGACGCCGAACCGAATGGAAATCTGTGCATTACTCCTGACTGTTCTGATTCAAGAACTAGCATTTAAACGACGTCAAAGCACGCTTTGTACAACAGAAGCATCCTTTGAGGGGGCAAAATGTTAGCCTACTTTGTGAACTAGGCAACACAAAGTCAAGAAACCAACAATTGAAGAGTATTTTAAGTTATAAGACTCCGGTTCGGATCGGAAGAAAACACCACAATTCAGATTGATAGCAGCATATCGGTTCGGATCGGATAGAGTTCTCTGTTCGGAGCGGATGTCTCTTACTGGATAAATTGGCAAAGCTTATCTGATCGGAACGGAAGACGAATAAATCTCAGATGGATCGGAAAGCCATCTGCTTGCCACGACGCTGAAGTGGAGCGGAGTATGTTAGAGAGGGAGAGACGTCCAAGCCATTCCGGTTCGGATCGGGTACCCCGATCCGAACCCCTTGCCTGCGCGCCTCCGACCCGCACCCATGATCCAAGTTAGTCTCCTGTAAGATCGCTTGGAGAACCGGACCGGATATGACTAATTCCTACCCCTAACGTCCATCTCTTTGATGTGTTGTCAGCTTGATAGTTCATCCGAACCCGAAGAGAGTGCGATGGATGACACGTGTTCCGACCCGGATTGAATCTCAGGCAAATTCACACCTATAAATACCCCATCTAGAGACAAAGAGAAGGATCTTTTTCAGCACTTTTTGAGAATCCAAGTACCTCCATCATCCGAACTCCTTTACTCCCGGAGAATCCAAATCATCTTTCATTTCTTGTTTTAATCATTTGAGTGAACAAAAGTGAGTTGTGAGTGAATCTTACATTGCATTTGTAACTGGATTACTGAATATAGTGAAAAATAAGTGGACGTAGGCATTTCTTCGCCGAACCACTATAAATCCTGTGTGTTCATTTTTATTATTGTCTCATATAATCTTGTTTCTAATCAATTTGGGTGTTAGAACCACTTTTGGGTCTAACAGTACATTAGAATAAAAAGAAAATTTTGTTAGAAAATGTATACCAGATTAAAAATATCATTTTTGCTAGAAATGTTACATTTGTTAAAAATATCATTTTTAGTTAAAAATGTTGCTTGTGAAATAAAATAACATTTTGTTATAAAATGTTTTATTAGATAAAAAATATCACTTTGGTTAGAAATGTTTATTCAGAATAAAAATGATATCTTTGTTAAAAATATTACATTAGAATAAAAATGTCTCTTTTGTTAGAAACATTACATTAGAATAATCATGTCATCTTTGTTAGGAAATGTTCGTTTAGATTAAAGGTAACATTTTGTTAGGAAAAGTTTATTTAAATTGAAGATAACATTTTTATTAGAAATGTTTATTTAGATTAAACGTGTCATTTTAGTAGAAATGTTTGTTTAGACGAAACATGTCATTTTTGTTAGAATTGTTTACATTAGAAATAAAATAACATTTCTGTTATAAAATGTTACACAGAAATAAAACAACATTTCTGTTTTAAAATGTTACGTTAGAAATAAATAGCATTTTTTAAATAAAATGTTAACTTTGACAAAAATATCATTTTTGTTATAGAATGTTACATTAGTATAAAAACATTTTTTTGTTAGCAAATGTTACATTAGAATAAAAACATCATTTTATTAGTATATGTTATGTTAAAACAAAACATGTCATTTTGTTAGTATTTGTTGCGTTAGATAAAACATGTCATTTTATTAGTATATGTGATGTTAAAACAAAACACGTCATTTTGTTAATATTTGTTGTGTTAGTTAAAACATGTCATTTTATTAGCACATTGTTTGTTAAATAAAACATGTCATTTTATTAGTACATGTTACAACAAAACATGTCATTTTGTTAGTATTTGTTGTGTTAGATAAAACATGTCATTTTATTAGTATATGTTATATTGAAATAAACATGTCATTATATTAGGATTATGTTTTGTAAAATAAACATGCCATTTATTTAGGATCATGTTTGTAAAATAAAATTGTCATTTTTATTGTATTAAAATTGTCAAAAATATAAGTAAAATTTATGTTCATTTGGAATTGCCAGAAATGAAGTATCATTTATGTTCATTTAGAAGTATCATTTATGTTCATTTTGGAAATGTCATTTTTGATCATTGGAATTTTCAGAAAATGAAGTCAATTATGTTCATTTAGAAATGTCATTTATGATTGTCAAAGATAAAATTTACATTTTTATATATCGTGTATACATTAGTTTTGTATACATATTAAAATTTACATTTTTATATGTCATGCAGATTAGAACATATATTTGTCAAATAAATATGTCATTTAGATTAGAACATATTCTTCAAATAAATTTGTCATTTAGATTAAAACATATTTTGTAAATAAATAGGTCATTAATTAGAAATGTCATTTTATTAGAAAATTTATCATAAGTTAAAATATGATTTGTGCTAGATTAAAACATTATCATTATAATGTTATTATGGTAGTGAAATTAAATTATAAATATTTATTTATAATTTAAACAAATTAAAATTCATTAAATAGAAAATAATTCAAACTGAATTGTAATCAGCTAAATTCATTATCCAAACAAATTAAAATTCATTAAATAGAAAATAATTCAAACTGAGTTGTATTCAGTTAAATTCATTATCCAATGATTTATTTATATGTACTGTTATTGGCTGAAAACCCCACAAGGGTATTAGGATGATATTTGTTATACACTAGTCCCAATTGTTTAGTTATCTGTCAATCGATAGATTGACAATCTATGATGAGCATTATTTATTTATTATTTTAATGCTCACACAATTATTAATTCCATTCTGGATGTGAATTGATAGTTTATTGATTATTAATCATTACTATTATACACATATGCAATGTATGAAATCCATATGACTGAATTTATATGTTAATTGATGGAGTCACATTCCGATTCAGAATACTTTTAATAGAATAATATTTAAAAATAAAGAACATTTTTATATAAAGAATAGTTTATAAATAATGAATATTTTTCAGTGAAATAATTACAATTAAAAATTATAATTGCACTTTTGACACGAGGTTAGGTTGCATTTGTGGTGGAAGTCTGCCCGGACCCGACCGGCATATCCAGCAGCCACTAATGTTGAACGTAACGTTAGAGGTCTAAGTGCGCAAATACGAAGCGGGCTATGACACGAGGTTAAGCCCAACTTGTCAGATAAGTTTGCCCGGACCCGACCGGCATGTCCAGCACCCGCAAGTTGTAGGCCTAATATGGGAGGTCTAGCCCATTATAAACCATAAATGGACATGGTAATGAATTGGACTATTTAGCCCATTATAAGTTGTGATGCCATTTTAACCCGATCGGGTTTATCGATTGTTTTTATTCATTTTATAATGAATAGAATAAAAATTAGTAATTTCCAAAATCTAATATTTTGAAAACATTTATTTAATAAAGAAATAAAATAAATCTTTAATCAAGATTTAATGGAGTTTTCCAATTAATTAATATTTATTTGGAATTAAATAAATTGGATTTTTGGGTTTGTCGTGAATGGTGTCTTCAATGACACCTTTCTTAAACCCAGTTGAGAAAAGAATAAATCTTTTAATTAAGATTATTAGAGTTTTCCAATTATATTTAGAAATTAGAATAAAATAAAATGTGAATTGGGTTTATTGTGAACTGTGTTTTAAATGACACTTGTTCTTTAACCCAACTAACAGTGAACATATAGTTTGGAATTTATAAATCTTTTATTAAGATTTAAATGGGAATTTTCCAAAGTAAAGTTTCCAATTTAATATACTAAACTGGAATTGAAAAGAATTTGATTTAATAATAATAATCAAGATGAGCTCCTGTAAAAGAAGACCGTTACTATATATGGAATTTAAAGGCTTGGCCATTATTCCATTTATATTATCAGTTTGATACGGGAATTTATATCGATTATATATTAATTTGATTTCTATGAGTATTCCATATTTTATGGAAGATGATTTTTCGGTTTACCGTGAACTGTGTTTTAAAATGACATTGGTTCTTTAGCCCAGTTAAAGATAAGATTGATTTCTTAAAGTTGAATAATCATAAAGTTATGATTTTTGATATTTAAAACCACATTTGAGTTTTAAAGAATCTTTAAAAAAAGAAGATTAAGTAATAAATTTAAAGAATTTATCTTTGATAAAAATAATGGGAACCTTTCGCTAGTAATGAGAATACTTTGTTAAAAGAATATTCTGAATTGGAATGAGGCGTTTGATGTGTTTTTATAGCACTTTATCATTGATTATAAAACACGCGAGTTATTCGAAAAGACCAGGTTTAACCCATTCCGAATAATTACTACGACGATTAAGAGTCGAAGATGAAGACGATGATTGAAGACCGGAGGTCTTCCCATCGTTTGGACAATTAGTGATGTCTTGATTGGGAGGCATCCCAAGACAAGGTAATAAATGGTGATCGTCCGGACGTACTTGGAGATCGATGGATATGCGAGCAACTCTCTCCTGTATTGGACATATGGGACGAGGAATTGTAGGATCAATATTAACCCTAAAGGGGGGAGGGGTGAATAGGGTTTAACAGTAATCAAAACAATCACAGAGTAATGAAAAATTTCAGTAAAGGAAAGTCACACACGGAGATACCCAGCTTCGGCAATTTGTGCATACTGCTGCCTTTCTAAGATTTCTACTAGGAGTTACAAACAGATCCCACTTACAATCCTATATAAACTTGCTACGCTTGTTCCTGTCCTAACCGTAAGCTCAAAATCCTAGACTAGCCTGTGTACCCTAGACCAGATTTTCCCAGACTACAGACCAGTATTCTGTAAACCCTCGTTTTATTTGAAACTAGAAAAAACAAGAATTGAAGTTAGAAAGATAAAAAAAATACAAAAAAAACAAGCCCTTAAATAAAAAACCCCTTTTGTTGTAATGACCCGCATTTCTTACCGTTGAATAATTAATTTATTTAATTATTTAAATATCGTTTTGGCGATATCGATAGCTGAAATTAAATAATATTGAATATTTAATTGATAATTATAATATAATAATATATTATAATGTCGAAATAGTCAAAATAGCTGAATTCACAATATAGTGTGAATTGGATTATATATAAGGTATAATTCAGTTTGGAATTGAATTTGAATAACGAATATATTTTATAAACAGCAGTTTGAACCTGGAATTATAATATAATTATAATCGAGCTCGAAATGGCGCTGCAGTTCACTATTTGGCGATTTGAACTTCAACTGAATATACAGGGTCCGTTTTAAGTCGGATTTTTGTGAAACAAGAACCGTCAGGACCGATTTGATAATAGTTTTCTAATGGAAGAGAAAAATCGGGATTTCGTCGTGTAGATTTTGATGTACGTCCAAATAAAATTTTAGAAAAGTCGCTATGGAATTCCTTTATAATTTATAACGATTTATAAAAGGAATTTCAATATAAATCGAATATCGGGTTGACCCAGATTTGAAATATCGAGTTATAAATCCCAGTGGAGCTGTATGATATTCTGTTGTGAATATATACGATAATATTTATTTATAAATATTTAATTTAATTATATTTAAATATATTTATACATTTAAATGGGTCATCCAGAGCTGTAAAAATAGCCACTTTTGCAAACGAAGTCGGAATTCGACGAAACTAATTTTGTTGGATCCGCAATGTTAAATTATTGTTAGATTTCCAGTTTCGTGATTTTTAGAGTCAGTGTGTGGCCGTACGGATTTTTAGAGTGAGAAATAGTCGGTATTTCGTTGGTTAAAAATACGCTGTGTGAGCATATGGAGTCAGAATTCGACGAAACCAGTTTCGTTGGGACCGTAATGTCGAGATGTAGCTACATGTCCAGTTTGGTGATTTTTGGGTATTGTGTGTAGTCACAGGAATTTTAAAGGACAAACGAAAGTAACGATTGATTTTAAATTTATAAAATAATCAATGTTAAAATATCTAAATTTTACTATAAAAAGCCCTTAAATCTTCTAACCTAGAATTCCCATTCCTCTGGTCAACGTATTTCCCGCCGCTCCTCATTACCTTTCTCATAGAAAAAATGGGAGGAATAAAATAAAAAAGAAATCAAATAAAAATCCTACAATGGAAATTCATATATGTTTGAGTTCCTCAGAGTATTCACCACCTTCGCATACCATTTTTGTGAAGTTCGAAACACATTCCGTCACTGTCGATAAACACAGTGCATCGCAGTGTAATTAGGGTTCGAGTTCTAGCTTCAAATAAGAAGGGATGGTTCGATTGGAGTATGGATTTGAGTTCGGGGTTGGATTTAACATCAACCTGGTATTTTTGGTGAAGTGCGATACGGATTTTGGTTGGCCGACGCTGTACATGGTACTGAAGTACCTGGAGTCGATACGAGAAGATGAAAGTCGAGTTGTCCAAATTTGGTACGGTTGCATTGAGGATTCGATGAGGAGATGTTTTGAAGTCCCGGTGGTTGGATTTATGTCTTGTGGAGGGAGAGGGGAGGTTCCGCTCGTTTGTAAATGGTGGAGGATTTCTGTATGGAGCGACGGAAATCGTTTTGTGGAAGAAAGGTGTTCACGCGGGTGGGCTTGGTGAAGGAGTTGGGTCGATAGTATGAAAGGGGTGAGGCCCATATTTAAAATGGTTTAAGTTTTCATTTTTAATTTTAAATCATGAACGAACTTCGAAATAACATAACTCGATCATACTTTATCAGAAATTCGAACCGTAAGTTGCGTTGGGACCGTAAGGACGAGAGCTTCACAATGAAGCTGACTGGAAGTGGATTGGTGCCCGTTTGAATTTATGGCGAAATAAACTGTTTGATTCAAATCAAACAACAGTTTATCGTTCTTTAACGATGAACTGCCAATGTGAGTAAAACTCACCAACTCTGAACAGTTATATTTTTATAATGTATTCTTAGAACTGTTAATCATCTGTTGATTGCTGTGTGTTGGTTGATTGATTGAACTGCTAGTCAGTTAGTGGAAATTATATATATATATATATATATATATAAAAACCGTTATATATTATATATTGATATTGTTATTAGAATAATCCGTACCGGACTGAAAGTGATGTTGATTTTATTGTGTAACATCTGTGATGCAGGGAAACAGGTTGGAGGGACCCAACTGGGTTCCTCAATATTTATAATACTGTTTGTTCATATATTGTGTTATATGATGTGATATATAATCTATTGTGGATCATATGTGTTTGGACGATATTTATCATCGTGATTTGATATGATTGAATACCGTAACATACGGGATGTTGATAAGGAGATTTTCAAAGTGATATTGAAAACAGAATATTTATAAATTGGAATATTTATAAATAAGAGATATTTATAAATAGAATATTTATAAATAAGGAATATTTATAAATTTGGAATAATTATAAATAGGAGATATTCAAAAAGGAAATAAATTTCAAACCATTTTCTTTTTGAATGGAAAGGCCAATGTGGCGGGTTTGGGGATTTTCCCGATACTCCCGATACAAAGGAGGTTATGGCGAATTTTCCCGGAAATTTAAGGAGTTAGAATATTTTTATAGAATAAATTTGAAAAGGGAATATTTGCAAACAATTTGCAAATAGAATAAAATAGAAAAAAGAAATATTTGTAAACCATTTACAAATAGAATTGGAAAGAGAATATTTAGAAAATAAATAGAGTTAATAAAAATGAAATGTGTTTATAACGAAATAAGAAGTTATAAAGAGGAAACCATTATTAAATGAACATTTATAAAGTGAAGAACCATTACTAAAAAGTGAATCTTTATAAATGAATAAACGTTGTTAAAAATGGGATCTTTTTAATTGGATAAACGTTATCACAAAGGAGAAATCGAATATGGTATTCGATGTTAGTTAATCGAATATTGTATTCGAAGTTAGTTAATCGAATATGGTATTCGATGTTAGTTAATCGAATATGGTATTCGATGTTAGTTAATCGAATATGGTATTCGATGTTAGTTAATCGAATATGGTATTCGATGTTAGTTAATCGAATATGGTATTCGATGTTAATTAATCGAATAGGGTATTCAAAGTTAGTCAATCGAATAGGGTATTCGAAGTTAGTTAATCGAATACGTTATTCGAAAGGGGTTAGTCGAGTCGAGTTAGTCAAATAGAGTTAATCGATTAGAGTTAACCAGTTAGAATTATCCAGTTAGAGTTAAACAGTAGAGTTAATCAGTAGAGTAACTCCGTAGAGTTAATCAGTTAGAGTTAACCAGTTAGAGTTAACCAGTTAGAGTTAAACAGTTAGGGTTCACCAGTTAGAGTTAACCAGTTAGAGTTAATCAGTTAGAGTTAATTAGTTAGAGTTAAACAGTTAGGGTTCACCAGTTAGAGTTAACCAGTTAGAGTTAATCAGTTAGAGTTAACCAGTAGAGTTAATCAGTTAGAGTTAACCACTAGAGTTAATCAAGTGTAGTTATTTGAGTTAGAGTTAGTCAAACATAGTTCTTCAGGATAAGTGTCATTCAGCACGATTGCTACCGTAATTCGCAGGGCTGTAAATAGCCTACGGCGGTCGGATGTTTCCTGAGGGAATCAGGCGTAACCATTGTGATCGCTGCGATCTAGAGTCAAGCTAATGGAGTTAAATCAAATATTAGCTATTCGAACTAAAGTTAAAACAGAAATAGTTATTCAAATATAAGTTAATCGAATATTAGTTATTCGAATGGAGTTAAATAGAATTATCGAATATTAGTTATTCAAATGGAGTTAAATAGAGTTAAACGGAGTTAAATAGAGTTATCGAATATTAGTTATTCGAATGGAGTTAAATAGAGTTATCAAATATTAGTTATTCGAATAGAGTTAAACGGAGTTAAATAGAGTTAGTCGAATATAGTTTATTCGAATAGAGTTAAAGGAAAGGAGTTCTCAATTATAGTTTAATCGAGAGATTATTGAATATATAGTATTCGAAAGAAAGAGATCGAATATAGTTTATTCGAAAGAGGAAGCGATTGAATATAAGCTATTCGAAGAGAGATAATCGAATATAGGTTATTCAAAGAAGAGTTAATCAAATAGAGATTTACTCGAAAGAGAATTATACGTCGAATTCAATTATATCGAATTCGGGAAAGTAATATTTACTTTCCGGTTTTTAAATCAAGAATATACACTAATAAATTAGGGTTAGGTTTAATTATTCGAATTAAAGAATAAAGGTTATAATTGAAGTTTGATATTGCGAAAGTAGGGATTATAACGTTATCGTTATAATCCATGTTTTCAATAAAGAAGTGGATTCGTAAATTGAATCCGAGAGTTACGTAAAGAAGTTGTCAAAGGTTTAAAAGATAAACTGTTACTATTTCGAAGTTATAACGTTGTTCAGTTAAGGTCTGAGAGGTAATTATACCCCAACTTGATTGACTTCCTTCTTAACTAAGGAATGGTAAGGTTTGATAGTAAATGATGGTTAAGTGAATTCAGTAAATGGTTTGAGTTGGCATAGCGATGTTTATTTAAACAATAGTTTAAATCCAATAAAGGAACTTTGGAAATGTTTTCCAAATAAGAAATCAGAAATGTTTTCTAATATAGAAAACAAGGAAATGGAAATGTTTTCCATTGTTAATAAAGTATATTTTCTAAAATTAGAAAATAAGAAATTTAGAATATAGGGAAACAGGAGATAAGTAAATTAATGAACTAAAGAGATAAATGTTAAATGATGATTGGTTGATATAATTTCCGTCTGGAAATAATATCGTTGTTTGCACACGAGTTTTTCTTTGATAGTTAAATCACAGACTATCAATGTTTTGACCATTTTAACGTTGTTAATACGGAGAGACCAGTTGGATTATTATCCAAAGAACCACTCTGTGTTGGCATAAGCATTGCGAATCATATATGCAGAATATATTGAAGACGGAGTAAAGTGCAAGGGCTGTTGTATAAATCTTAGATAACAATGGACTAAGATGGATGTACTGAATAGTGCCTTCGGTTTTGTTCAGTCCCAGAACGAACGTAAATGGACGAATGTCTGACAAAGTATTTCCAATGATCGAATGGGTTGGTCTGTATAAATATATATGGTTGCAACGGATTTATCCCTTAGCATAACATCCAGGATATGTGTATAAACCAACTAATGATTTACGGATCTGATAATGTGGCATTCAAAGTGATCGTGTTATAAATGAATGGAAAGTAAGCGTAACCTCTAGCCTCACATCCGATAAATGACAGAAATCGGGCAGGCAGCATGGCTAAGTCGGTCGCACCGAAGTAGGGTGTATTATCACCTATCTAGAGAATATTCATTTGCTTCTTTTAATCTATCAATGTTGTCCCATATATGTACGGGAAACGGTTGATGATCCCAACCGTTGGTGATGTACATTCGATACACTCAAGCGAAATGAGTGGTCGGTCATGTGTGGCTGAGTTGCAAGATGTTCTTGTTGAACTCCAGTGTATCGTTCCTAGAGTACACTGATCGGAAGGTGGTTCCATACCTTGTCATAGTTGGAAATACATTACCCAATACGTTCTTGCGATTTTGATTGAATACTATATATGTAGAACGTGAGATGAAAGCGTTTCTGCTAGTTGATATCTATTTGTACATAGACATTATTATAATATCAAAAGGTTTTTGATATAAAGATATTTTGGATTCTCATAAGGGAAAAACCCGTTCCGTTCTGCGGCGTGGTCTTATGAGATATCGTTTACTTGTTCATATACCTGTTTAAACTGTTTTACTCATACCAGTCCCATGACTGACCCGGAGTTTATTTTGTTTTGTTTCCCTAAACTCTTGGGTGCCTAAATTTGTACGGGCAGTCAAGTAGTCGGGATTTTACAGATACACTTGGAGAGCTTGGAGCAGGAGGCTTCAGGATTCTATAGCTATTATTATTTCTGCTGTTGTTGTAAGTGTTGTACTCTGATAAGTGCTATTGTATATATAACTGTTTGTATTTCAAAAGTTATGTTATATTTTATTCATTCCGCTGTGAGATTCGTGTTTACTCTGATGATGATGTTCTTCTTCTTCTTCTATTCTATTAGTTCTACCTTATCTATCCTCACCTTCTATCTTCTTTCTATTAGTTTCTTGAATTTTCAGTGCAATTTGGGGTTGGACTTGTGTTATTTGGTCAGCTCAAATTGGACCGGATTTTCGGGTCACTACAATTGGTATCAGAGCATTGGTTTAGTTATTACCTTGGCTCTGTGGCATAATTCAGTTGAGATGGGATTAGTAATATCCTAGACTGAGTTTGAGTGTATATATACGAGTGCGTATTTGTTAGTTAATATAAAGTGGTTTTATATTATGGAGATTTATTGGTTGAGTGGCTTATGAATTCTGGTCGATCAGTTTGATCCACTGTATCGGTAGGAGTTCTATAAACACTTGAATACGATGAACCGACATAGTATGTTTTGATATAGTATATTGGTTGTGTTGGTTGTTATTATAATCGAGTAAGATTATAAAAGTGAAATAGTTATAAATAACTTATTAGAATTCATATAAGTAAAGTATATGAAATAAGATGAAGTAAATCTGAATTTAAATCAGATTGGAATTAAAATAAGGAAATTTTAAGTCCCTGGGAGATTTTGAAAACGTTTTTCAAACAGAAGGTGATATTGTATTGAACTCACTTCGATAGCTGGAAAATAGATTCTGATGATGAATCGCGAGATCATCAGCGTTCATTTTCGAGTTGTAAGTGACGGATTACTACCAAAGGTTTTGTTTTTGAATTGTTTGAAGAAACAAGTTGTTTAGAAATTCAAATGTTTTGAATTGGTATTATGATTTCAAATTGATTTGAAATAGACCCAGGAATTTAAATTCTGGAATATAAATTTAACCTATGAAGTTAAAGAGATTGAGATGGTAAAATTGAGAAAAATAAATTGAAATTAACTTGAACTGAGTTAAATAAAATTGAATTGGATTAGAGATAATCTAGAATGGGACCAAATTGATAAGTCAATAATTTGGAATTTGATATTGGGGTTCGAATGAAATTCGATTTGGATTTGAGGATATGAACTGATTTGAATTTGATTGAGATAACACTGGTATATGCTGAGTTGATAGCATATGGAAGTGATAAAGTTGATATGCCCGACAAAAAGGTATCGGTTTATATTATATATGGGTTTGAGATTTTGATGAGCCGTTTTGGGCAAGCCGCTTGGTTGTTTGGTTTTCTTTTGGGTTGGAGAAGGCCTAGAGAGACGAGTTGTGGTTTGACGTATATGCCGGTACAAAGGAGACGCTGGCGAAATTTTTCAAAAAGTTAAGGTGTTAGAAAATTTTCAGAATTTTTGAAAATTTAGTTAGTCGGAATACATTAATATTTTAGTATATATTAATTGGTTCAGTTGAAACCGGAGATAAGAGGTAAACAGATAAAATTTTACCCAGTAGATAGGGTCGTCCACTACATTAGCAATTTCGAGGACGAAATTATTTTAAGGGGGAAAGATTGTAATGACCCGCATTTCTGACCGTTGAATAATTAATTTATTTAATTATTTAAATATCGTTTTGGCGATATCGATAACTGGAATTAAATAATATTGAATATTTAATTGATAATTATAATATAATAATATATTATAATGTCGAAATAGTCAAAATAGCTGAATTCACAATATAGTGTGAATTGGATTATATATAAGGTATAATTCAGTTTGGAATTGAATTTGAATAACGAATATATTTTATAAACAGCAGTTTGAACGTGGAATTATAATATAATTATAATCGAGCTCGAAATGGCGCTGCAGTTCACTATTTGGCGATTTGAACTTCAAATGAATATACAGGGTCCGTTTTAAGTCGGATTTCTGTGAAACAAGAACCGTCAGGACCGATTTGATAATAGTTTTCTAATGGAAGAGAAAAATCGGGATTTCGTCGTGTAGATTTTGATGTACGTCCAAATAAATTTTAGAAAAGTCGCTATGGAATTCCTTTATAATTTATAACGATTTATAAAAGGAATTTCAATATAAATCGAATATCGGGTTGACCCAGATTTGAAATATCGAGTTATAAATCCCAGTGGAGCTGTATGATATTCTGTTGTGAATATATACGATAATATTTATTTATAAATATTTAATTTAATTATATTTAAATATATTTATACATTTAAATGGGTCATCCAGAGCTGTAAAAATAGCCACTTTTGCAAACGAAGTCGGAATTCGACGAAACTAATTTTGTTGGATCCGCAATGTTAAATTATTGTTAGATTTCCAGTTTCGTGATTTTTAGAGTCAGTGTGTGGCCGTACGGATTTTTAGAGTGAGAAATAGTCGGTATTTCGTTGGTTAAAAATACGCTGTGTGAGCATATGGAGTCAGAATTCGACGAAACCAGTTTCGTTGGGACCGTAATGTCGAGATGTAGCTACATGTCTAGTTTGGTGATTTTTGGGTATTGTGTGTAGTCACAGGAATTTTAAAGGACAAACGAAAGTAACTATTGATTTTAAATTTATAAAATAATCAATGTTAAAATATCTAAATTTTAATATAAAAAGCCCATAACTCTTCTAACCTAGAATTCCCATTCCTCTGGTCAACGTATTTTCCGCCGCTCCTCATTACCTTTCTCACAGCAAAAATGGGAGGAATAAAATCAAAAAGAAATCAAATAAAAATCCTACAATGGAAATTCATATATGTTTGAGTTCCTCAGAGTATTCACCACCTTCGCATACCATTTTTGTGAAGTTCGAAACACATTCCGTCACGGTTGATAAACACAGTGCATCGCTGTGTAATTAGGGTTCGAGTTCTAGCTTCAAATAAGAAGGGATGGTTCGATTGGAGTATGGGTTTGAGTTCGGGGTTGGATTTAACATCAACCTGGTATTTTTGGTGAAGTGCGATACAGATTTTGGTTCGCCGACGTTGTACATGGTACTGAAGTACCTGGAGTCGATACGAGAAGATGAAAGTTGAGTGGTCCAAATTTGGTACGGTTGCGTTGAGGATTCGATGAGGAGATGTTTTGAAGTCTCGGTGGTTGGATTTATAGCTTGTGGAGGGAGAGGGGAGGTTCCATTCGTTTGTAAATGGTGGAGGATTTCTGTATGGAGCGACGGAAATCGTTTTGTGGAAGAAAGGTGTTCACGCGGGTGGGTTTGGTGAAGGAGTTGGGCCTATAGTATGAAAGGGGTGAGGCCCATATTCAAACTGGTTTAAGTTTTCATTTTTAATTTTAAATCATGAACGAACTTCGAAATAACATAACTCGATCATACTTTATCAGAAATTCGAACCGTAAGTTGCGTTGGGACCATAAGGACGAGAGCTTCACAATGAAGCTAACTGGAAGTGGATTGGTGCCCGTTTGAATTTATGGCGAAATAAACTGTTTGATTCAAATCAAACAACAGTTTATCGTTCTTTAACGATGAACTGCCAATGTGAGTAAAACTCACCAACTCTGAACAGTTATATTTTTATAATGTATTCTTAGAACTGTTATTCATCTGTTGATTGCTGTGTGTTGGTTGACTGATTGAATTGCTAGTCAGTTAGTGGAAATTATATATATATATATATATATATATAAACCATTAAATATTATATATTGATGCTGTTATCAGAATAATCCGTACTGGACTGAAAGTGATGTTGATTTTATTGTGTAACATCTATGATGCAGGGAAACAGGTTGGAGGGATCCAACTGGGTTCCTCAATATTTAAAATATTGTTTGTTCATATATTGTGTTATATGATGTGATATATAATCTATTGTCGATCATATGTGTTTGGACGATATTTATCATCGTGATTTGATATGATTGAATACCGTAACATACGGGATGTTGATAAGGAGATTTTCAAAGTGATATTGAAAACAGAATATTTATAAATTGGAATATTTATAAATAAGAGATATTTATAAATAGAATATTTATAAATAAGGAATATGTATAAATTTGGAATAATTATAAATAGGAGATATTCAAAAAGTAAATAATTTCAAACCATTTTCTTTTTGAATGGAAAGGCCTGTGCGGCGGGTTTGGGGATTTTCCCTATACTCCCGCTACAAAGGAGGTCATGGCGAATTTTCCCGAAAATTTAAGGAGTTAGAATATTTTTATAGAATAAATTTGAAAAGGGAATATTTGCAAACCATTTGCAAATAGAATAAAATAGAATAAAGAAATATTTGTAAACCATTTACAAATAGAATTGGAAAGAGAATATTTAGAAAATAAATAGAGTTAATAAAAAGGAAATGTGTTTATAACGAAATAAGAAGTTATAAAAAGGAAACCGTTATTAAATGAACATTTATAAAGTGAAGAACCGTTACTAAAAAGTGAATCTTTATAAATGAATAAACGTTGTTAAAAAGGGGATCTTTTTAATTGGATAAACGATATCACAAAGGAAAAATCGAATATGGTATTCGAGGTTAGTTAATCGAATATGGTATTCGAAGTTAGTTAATCGAATATGGTATTCGATGCTAGTTAATCGAATATGGTATTCGATGTTAGTTAATCGAATATGGTATTCGATGTTAGTTAATCGAATATGGTATTCGATGTTAGTTAATCGAATATGGTATTCGATGTTAGTTAACGATGTTAGTTAATCGAATATGGTATTCGATGTTAGTTAATCGAATATGGTATTCGATGTTAGTTAATCGAATAGGGTATTCGATGTTAGTTAATCGAATAGGGTATTCGATGTTAGTTAATCGAATACGTTATTCGAAAGGGGTTAGTCGAGTCGAGTTAGTCAAATAGAGTTAATCGATTAGAGTTAACCAGTTAGAATTATCTAGTTAGAGTTAAACAGTAGAGTTAATCAGTAGAGTTAATCAGTAGAGTAACTCCGTAGAGTTAATCAGTTAGAGTTAACCAGTTAGAGTTAAATAGTTAGGGTTCACCAGTTAGGGTTAACCTGTTAGAGTTAATCAGTTAGAGTTAATCAGTTAGAGTTAAATAGTTAGGGTTCACCAGTTAGAGTTAACCAATTAGAGTTAATCAGTTAGAGTTAATCAGTTAGAGTTAATCATTTAGAGTTAACCAGTAGAGTTAATCAGTTAGAGTTAACCACTAGAGTTAATCAAGTGTAGTTATTTGAGTTAGAGTTAGTCAAACATAGTTATTCAGGATAAGTGTCATTTAGCACGACTGCTTGCGTAATTCGCAAGGCTGTAAATAGCCTACGGTGGTCGGATGTTTCCTGAGGGAATCAGGCGTAACCATTGTGATCGCTGCGATCTAGAGTCAAGCGAATGGAGTTAAATCAAATATTAGCTATTCGAACTAAAGTTAAAACAGACATAGTTATTCAAATATAAGTTAATCGAATATTAGTTATTCGAATAGAGTTAAATAGAATTATCGAATATTAGTTATTCAAATGGAGTTAAATAGAGTTAAACGGAGTTAAATAGAGTTATCGAATATTAGTTATTCGAATGGAGTTAAATAGAGTTATTAAATATTAGTTATTCGAATAGAGTTAAACGGAGTTAAATAGAGTTAGTCGAATATAGTTTATTCGAATAGAGTTAAAGGAAAGGTGTTCTCGATTATAGTTTAATCGAAAGGAGATTATCGAATATATAGTATTCGAAAGAAAGAGATCGAATATAGTTTATTCGAAAGAGGAAGAGATTGAATATAAGCTATTCGAAGAGAGATAATCGAATATAGGTTATTCGAAGAAGAGTTAATCAAATAGAGATTTACTCGAAAGAGAATTATACGTGGAATTCAATTATATCGAATTTGGGAAAGTAATATTTACTTTCCGGTTTTTAAATCAAGAATATACACTAATAAATTAGGGTTAGGTTTAATTATTCGAATTAAAGAATAAAGGTTATAATTGAAGTTTGATATTGCGAAAGTAGGGATTATAACGTTATCGTTATAATCCATGTTTTCAATAAAGAAGTGGATTCGTAAATTGAATCCGAGAGTTACGTAAAGAAGTTGTCAAAGGTTTAAAAGATAAACTGTTACTATTTCGAAGTTATAACGTTGTTCAGTTAAGGTCTGAGAGGTAATTATACCCCAACTTGATTGACTTCCTTCTTAACTAAGGAATGGTAAGGTTTGATAGTGAATGACGGTTAAGTGAATTCAGTAAATGGTTTGAGTTGGCATAGCGATGTTTATTTAAACATTAGTTTAAATCCAATAAAGGAACTTTGGAAATGTTTTCCAAATAAGAAATCAGAAATGTATTCTAATATAGAAAACAAGGAAATGGAAATGTTTTCCATTGTTAATAAAGTATATTTTCTAAAATTGGAAAATAAGAAATTTAGAATATAGGGAAACAGGAGATAAGTAAATTAATGAACTAAAGAGATAAATGTTAAATGATGATTGGTTGATATAATTTCCGTCTGGAAATAATATCGTTGTTTGCACGCGAGTTTTTCTTTGATAGTTAAATCACAGACTATCAATGTTTTGACCATTTTAACGTTGTTAATATGGAGAGACCGGTTGGATTATTATCCAAAGAACCACTCTGTATTGGCATAAGCATTGCGAATCATATATGCTGAATATATTGAAGACGGAGTAAAGTTCAAGGGATGTTGTATAAATCTTAGATAACAATGGACTAAGATGGATGTACTGAATAGTGCCTTCGGTTTTGTTCAGTCCCAGAACGAACGTAAATGGACGAATGTCTGACAAAGTATTTCCAATGATCGAATGGGTTGGTCTGTATAAATATATATGGTTGCAACGGATTTATCCCTTAGCGTAACATCCAGGATATGTGTATAAACCAACTAATGATTTACGGATCTGATAATGTGGCATTCAAAGTGATCGTGTTATAAATGAATGGAAAGTAAGCGTAACCTCTAGCCTCATATCCGTAAATGACAGAAATCGGGCAGGCAGCATGGCTAAGTCGGTCGCACCGAAGTAGGGTGTATTATCACCTATCTAGAGAATATTCATTTGCTTTTTTTAATCTATCAATGTTGTTCCATATATATACGGGAAATGGTTGCTGATCCCAACCGTTGGTGATGTACATTCGATACACTCAAGCGAAATGAGTGGTCGGTCATGTGTGGCTGAGTTGCAAGATGTTCTTGTTGAACTCCAGTGTATCGTTCCTAGAGTACACTGATCGGAAGGTGGTTCCATACATTGTCATAGTTGGAAATCCATTACCTAATACGTGCTTGCGATTTTGATTGAATACTATATATGTAGAACGTGAGATGAAAGCGTTTCTGCTAGTTGATATCTATTTGTACATAGACATTATTATAATATCAAAAGGTTTATGTATAAAGATATTTTGGATTCTCATAAGGGAAAAACCCGTTCCGTTCTGCGGCGTGGTCTTATGAGATATCGTTTACTTGTTCATATACCTGTTTAAACTGTTTTACTCATACCAGTCCCATGACTGACCCGGAGTTTATTTTGTTTTGTTTCCCTAAACTCTTGGGTGCCTAAATTTGTACGGGCAGTCAAGTAGTCGGGATTTTACAGATACACTTGGAGAGCTTGGAGCAGGAGGCTTCAGGATTCTATAGCTATTATTATTTCTGCTATTATTGTAAGTGTTGTACTCTGATAAGTGCTATTCTATATATAACTGTTTGTATTTCAAAAGTTATGCTATATTTTATTCGTTTCGCTGTGAGATTCGTGTTTACTCTGATGATGATGTTCTTCTTCTTCTTCTATTCTATTAGTTCTACCTTATCTATCCTCACCCTCTATCTTCTTTCTATTAGTTTCTTGAATTTTCAGTGCAATTTGGGTTTGGACTTGTGTTATTTGGTCAGCTCAAATTGGACCGGATTTTCGGGTCACTACATTTGTATTATAAATTGACCGTCCCTTTTGTCATTTATTTTTCAAGCCCAAACAGAAGTTGGCGGCTAGGGTTTCTCTGAATTGTCTAGGGCTTCATCACAAATTGAATCACCATGGCTCGATGTTCCTTCAGTTGATTGATTCTGCCTTCAAGGTCAACTCCGATCGGTTCTCTGCTTCGGTAGAGCACTGTAAGTTTTCTGATTTAAGCTTTTGGGTTTGAGTTGTTTCTAGTTGGATGAGATTGTCGATGAGGAAAAGTGTGTTTATATAGGGGTTTCACAAAACCTAATCCTCTTATTTCACATCATGCCTTGCCCGATTTTGATTGAAGAATATTCGAATCGAAATTTATTTTCCCTTGAAATTTTGTTGTCCAATTTTGAATCGATTTTGAAAACTTTCTGCTTTTATCATTGATTTTCTCTGTCAATTTGAAACTGGAAAGACAAGCTGTGGAGTAGGCCACCAATACTTTCTTCATATGATTTAATTGGATTTGTTTTCCATTTTTGAGAAACTATTAGCTTGCTGCGTCTATTTCTGCTTAATCACCATACCAAAAATGATTTAATCTGAATATCACTTTTCCATTTTCGATTTAAAAAAAAAATCTGGAGAATTCAAATATTGTGGCATTGAACACTTTCCAAAACAAAACACACACACACACTGTTTTCATTGTGCACAAAAACATTTCCAGTTTATTTCCATGATTAATTGTGAAAAAAACTGGAAGGGAGGAATTAAGGAAAAAAAATCAACAGCATTGTTTCTTCTTGAATTTGAAAAACATCTGTCATCATGCAGAATTTATTCCCCTCGGCCATGTCACTTGCCATACATTCATTCATGTATTTCTTCATTGTACACACTTGAATAACAGTATGATCATTGTCCGGCTGTATGATTTGCCTTAATGATTTGTTGCACACATATTTGAAACAATTTGTACACTTGTTCCTTGCTTCACCACTGTGTACTTGTTTGCATCATTCACACATATTTGAAACATGTTGTCTGGCACTAAGTTATTTCTGTTGTATCAACAAGTAGCATGTTGCACCACTCATATCTGAACTGAGATGCACACACACATAATCTATACTGCCATACATCACATGTTTGTAACTGTTGCACTTAATCATTGTCTCGAACTCTGCATCACTTTTGTTTGGCTTGAGTTTGCACTATAAGTTGTTGACCTGGTTTGAGCTGATCTGCCACCTTATTCATGCTATGTTGTACATGATCTGATCTGCATGGTTGCACTGTATTTTTTTTGCTGAGCTGATCTGCCTCTTGCTTGACCATTGGATCATTCTCCACTGTAGTTGCACACAAACACACACACACACACACACACACCATGTTTTCTTACTTGTGCTGTCCATTTGCGCATGACATTTGATGCTTCACCATGGATTCATATATATATATATATATACACACATACATACATACATATATATATATACACACACACACACTCCTGCCCTGTTTTATGTTGATTTGTAGATATTTATTTACTTGTCGACCATGTATGCACATGTGTTGCACCATTTGTGTAGTCTTGCATTGTTTGTTGACCCTTGAACTTGTATGTTCCCATGCTTGTGTTGTCACCATTGTTTACTGTTCTGAAGCACTTCCCTCTCTGACAAGCGGAGCTTTGATTACATGCATCCACCATGCCATGCAACACTGTCTTGAATTTGTTTTGTAGCTTGCTGCCTTGAAAGAATCTTGTCATGCTACTGCCTTGTATTGTCCATGCTGCATTGTTGTTCTGCCATGATTTTCAACTTGTTTTTTTTTCTAATCTGAAAATTTGCACTTCCATTTCTCTTTTAATTTTTGACCAGTCTTGTATATGTGACACTGTAAAATACATCAGCACACTGACTGTACTGTCTTGTATATGTGACATTATTTTGTTCTCTTATTTATGTTCCAAAATTTATGCTAATTTTGTGCCTAGTGTTTGGGAACCCAAACTCTAGTGAATTTTCTGATTTTATTCCTATTCTTGAAATTTTCAGAACTATGGCCAATTTCCCCACACTTAGCACACTTAGGAAAGACGCTTCTACCTTTCGCATTGTTAGTCATAGTCACATCATCTTGTACTTTACCAAAACCTAGCCCTTTTCCGTTATTAGCAAACAATTGGTTTCCTAGCAACATTTTGAAAGAAGTTTGTCCAATTGAAACTTATTTAAGGTGATTTCAAGATTCTGGACTTTGGTTCTTAGTGTTGTATTTTCGTCCACAATTGAAGTGCATCTTTTAATAGAATTCCCTCTCTTAATCTCATTAGTTTCTTTCAAGGTCAAATTTTCTTTTTCAAGATTTTCAATGGTGGACTTGAGAGTCGATATTTCTAAATTTTTTGCTTTAAGTTTTTCGACTTTTGTTTCTAATGTATCAATGATTTCAGAAAGATGTTTACACATTAAATACAAATCATCATAACTGTATATCTCAGTCGATTCCTCTCTATCATCTTCTGAATTAGATTTTGTCATGAAGCATAGGCTGCTTTCTTCCTCGCTGCTATCTGAGTCTTCTTCTCCTTCCTCTTCATCCCAAGTTATAGAAAAGGCTTTCTTTTTCTTCTTGTTTCTTTTGTGTTGTAGAAGGGGACAGTTTGGTTTCAGATGTCCAGGCTTCTGACAGTTGTAGCAAAGTGGTTCCTCATCCGAATTGTCAAAGTTATTCATCTTGTTGGATTTTGGTTTGTTTCTCTGAGGTTTGAATTTGCTCCACTTTGCGATTTGTCTGACGGCCATTGCAAGCTGTTCGATGGAGTCTTCTCCATCGCTGTTGACCGTGTTGGACAAAGCAATTGACTTTTTCTTTAGATCAGAGTTGTTGCGATCTTCTCGTGATTTTAGCTCCATTTCATGTCATTAGATTTCCAACAAGCTCTTCCATGCTCGGCTTACTCAGATCCTTTGATTCTTGAATTGCTGTGACTTTTGCTACGAAGTTCATCGGCAAAAATCGCAGGATCTTTCTCACAATATCAACTTCAATAAAAACTTTTCCGAGAGCTCTGGCATTGTAAACTAGCACTAAGAAACATCCATACATGTCCTTAGTACTTTCATCCTTCTACATAGTGAAATTTTCATACTCATTGCTGAATAAAGCAAGATGAGATCCTTTCACTTGGGATGTTCCTTCGCGAGTGACCTCCAGAGTATGCCAGATTTCCTTAGCTGTGTTACAATGGGAAATTATGTTATATTCAATTTTATCTAAAGCACAAATCAAGGCATTCATGGCTTTAGAATCAATAGAGTACAGTTTCTTATCATTGGCATCCCACATTTCTTTGGGTTTAGGCTTTTCAATTTCGTTAACAACTACAGTCGGTGGTTTATAACCAGTTTCAATGATATCCCAGACATCATAGTCAACAGACACAAGATATATTTTCATTCTAGCTTTCCAATATGCGTAATCACTACCATTAAACATGGGTGGTATAACAATAGATTGTCCTTCAGAAAAAGCATTATTCATTGATGTCATGACTCTAGAGTTAAAAAACATAGGCTCTGATACCACTTGTAGGATCAATATTAACCCTAAAAGGGGGGTGAATAGGGTTTAACAGTAATCAAAACAATCACAGAGTAATGAAAAATTTCAGTAATGTAAAATCACACACAGAGATACCCAGCTTCGACAGTTTGTGCCCACTTCTGCCTTTCTAAGATTTCCACTAGGAGTTACAAACAAATCCCACTTACAATCCTATGTAAACTTGCAACGCTTTCTCCTATCCTAACCGTAAGCTCAAAATCCTAGACTGGCCTGTATATCCTAGACCAGATTTTCCCAGACTACAGACTAGTAATCTGTAAACCCTAGTTTTATTTGAAACTAGAAAAAACAAGAATTGAAGTTAGAAAGATAAAACAAAAAAATACAATAAAAACAAGCCCTTAAATAAAAATCCTTTTGTTTTAAAAATCGACCGTCACTTTTGTCTTTTATTTTTCAAGCCTAAACAGAAGTTGGCAGCTAGGGTTTCTCTAAATTGTCTAGGGCTTCATCACAAATTGAATCACCATGGCTCGATGTTCCTTCAGTTGATTAATTCTGCCTTCAAGGTCAACTATGATTTATTCTCTGCTTCGATAGAGAACTGTAAGTTTTCTGATTTAAGCTTCAGGGTTTAAGTTGTTTTCGAATGAGTTTGATGAGATTGTCGATAAGGAAAAGTGTGTTTATATGGGGGTTTCAAAAACCCTAATCCTCTAACTTCACATCATGACTTGCCCGATTTTTATTGAGGAATATTCGAATCGAATTTTATTTTCCCTTGAAATTTTTTGTCCAATTTTGAATCGGTTTTGAAAACATTCTGCTTTTATCATTGATTTTCTCTGTCAATTTGAAATTGGAAAGATAGGCTATGGATTAGGCCACCAATACTTTCTTCATATGATCTAATCAGATTTGTTTTCCATTTTTGAGAAACAATTAGCTTGGTGCGTCTATTTCTACCTAGTCACCATACCAAAAATGATTTAATCTGAATATCACTTTTCCATTTTCGATTTTAAAAAAACCTGGAGAGTTCAAATATTGTGGCATTGAACACTTTCCACAAAAAAACACACACACTGTTTTCATTGTGCACAAAAACGTTTCCTGTTTATTTCCATGATTAATTGTGAAAAACTGGAAGGGAGGAATTAAGGAAAAAAATCAACAGCATTGTTTCTCCTTGAATTTGAAAAACATCTGTCATCATGCACAATTTATTTCCCTCGGCCATGTCACTTGCCATTCATTCATGCATTTCTTCATTGTACACACTTGAAAAACAATATGTTCATTATCCTGCTGTATGATTTGCCTTAATGATTTATTGCACACATATTTGAAACAGTTTATACACTTGTTCCTTGCTTCACCACTGTATACGTTTTTGCATCATTCACACATATTTGAAACATGTTGTTTGGCACTAAGTTATTTCTGTTGTATCATCAAGTTGCATGTTGCACCACTCATATCTGAACTGAGATGCACGCACATAATCCATACTGCCATATATCACATGTTTGTAACTGCTGCACTTAATCATTGTCTCGACCACTGCTTCACTATTGTTTGGCTTGAGTTTGCACTATAAGTTGTTGACCTGGTTTGAACTGATCTGCCACCTTATTCATGCTATGTTGTGCATGATCTGATCTGCATGGTTGCATCGTATTTATTTTTGCTGAGCTGGTCTGCCTCTTGCTTGACCATTGGATCATTCTCCACTGTAGTTGCACACACACACCCCCCATGTATGCTTACTTATGCAGTCCATTTGCGCACGACATTTGATCCTTCACCATGGATTCAAATATATATATATATATATACACACACACACTCCTGCCCTGTTTTATGTTGATTTGTAGATATTTACTTATCGACCATGTATGCACATGTGTTGCACCATTTGTGTAGTCCTGCATTGTTTGTTGACCCTTGAACTTGTATGTTGCCATGCTTGTGTTGTCACCATTGTTTACTGTTCTGAAGCACTTCCCTCTCTGTCATGCTGAGCTTTGATTACATGCATCCACCATGCCATGCAACATTGTCTTGAATTTGTTTTGTAGCTTGCTGCCTTAAAAGAATCTTGTCATGCTACTGCTTGTATTGTCCATGTTGCATTGTTGTTCTGCCATTATTTTCAACTTGTTTTTTTTCTGATCTGGAAATTTGCACTTCCGCTTCTCTTTTAATTTTTGACCTGTCTTGTATATGTGACACTGTAAAATACATAAGCATACTGACTGTACTGTTTTGGGGCTGGTCAGAATCAGCTGAGTTTGATGTTGGTTCTGATCAGCAAACCAGTATGGTTATGTCGAGGCTGATTAAGTCAGAAAGATGATGAGAAAAGACACAGATAATCTTACACAAATAAAAAATTAAAAAATAAAGTTTTATTTGTTCAATGTCTATTTTTAGTTCCAGTCTACCGTGTATATTTCTTTTCTGTGACGGGTTTCAGGATGATGCAACAGGAGCAAAACAGGATGCTAGGACAGTAAGTGTGTATAGAGATATGTAATTGAGTGTGAGAGAAGATGTATGTAGAAAGATGTATATATATGAAGTGTAAACCAATTGTATTGAAAACTTATGTTAGTGAGAGTTCAGAGAGGTGTATGAAAGCTTGTAATGTTTTTGATTTATGAAATAAAATATGTTTTTGAATAATAGATGCTTGTGTAAATTTTCCAGTTTTTTGTGTAGAAGCACTATTATAAAACAATATTTTTATTCCAGTATGATGTGAAGAAAGTGACCAGTACATAATTTCAAACACATTGATACAATACATTTGTTATCATCAAACAAAAAAAATCATATATTCAACAATATCCCCCTTTTGATGATGACAAACATACTTAAGATTTTGAATTCAACAAAATGTGTTTGAAATGAACTCCCCTATATATGTGCTCACCTGTAACTCAGCTCCCCCTACAACTGTAAACAGACATGAATAAAAATTTGAAAAGAAATATAAAATAATTAAACACTTAGCATTAATGGCAAAATAAAATCTATAGATGTCTGTATACAAATCAAAATCTTTACTCCTTCTCCCCCTTTGTAATCATCAAAAGATGAACAGGTCTGGACATTTGCAATGGGTATGTCTATAGTAAGAAATCAATTTCATTTAACAAAATCAAAGACCACAAACCCCAACCAATCAAACAAAAAATATTAATAACCCGTAAAATAGGAACACATTTCACAATTTAGAAGATGGAATGAAACATTATATAATATATATCAGGGACGATTTTATATATAATTATTAGATTTTTTTATTTTTTTTAAGAGCACACTAATCACGCATTACCAGAACTTGGATTTTTAAATGGGATTAGTTGCAGCATGAAAAAAAATAGTCTCATGACCATGCATAACCAGAACTTGGACTTTTAAATGATGTTAGAAAAAACACATTTTTTTAAGTATTAATATATATATATATATATATACACAAAATCCCCTTAATATATAAAATTATAATGGATGATCGAAGGGTGAAAGAGATAGAGACAGATGTGAAAAAAGTTCCTAGATTACTCATATTATAGAATATATTCAATCAAATCAGGGATATGGAGGGCTTTTTAACCATCTCAAATTCTGAAATCTAACACAGTCACAATTTTATCATAAATGTCCCAAAAAAAACTGTTCTTTTCTTGATGATTTGAAGATTGGATTATTTGTCAGAAAATGAAATTGATAACCGAACACCTTAAGGGAAAATTTACCCAAAAAAGCAGAAAGATTAATTAATTTCTACAATTCCCAAATCCAAACGTAATCTGCAAAATCTATCTTTAGGAAGGGGTTCAGTAAAAATATCTGCAAGTTGGGATTCAGTTGGAATAAATACAATACAAATGTCCTCACTAGCAATATGATCTCTAATGAAATGGTGTCTCACATCAATGTGTTTTGTGCGTGAGTGATGTACAGGATTATTTGTTAGATCTATTGCACTCTTACTGTCACATTTCAAAGGAATTTGTTTAAAGAACAGACCAAAGTCAGATAGAGTTTGCATCATCCTTAAAATATGTGCACAACAACTTCCTAATGCAATATACTCAGCTTAAGTGGTGGATAATGCAACACAATTTTGTTTATGACTTGACCAAGAAACAAGAGAATGTCCTAGCATGAAACAACTTCCACTTGTACTCTTCCTATCAGTGAGTGAGCCAGCATAATTAGCATCAGTAAAACCAACTAAATCAAAATTGTCACAAGATGGATACCACAGACCAAATTTTGGTATGTGCAACAAATACCTCAGAATTCGTTTTGTGGCTTTTAAATGAGATTCTTTTGGATTAGATTGAAAACGAGCACATAAGCAGACAGAAAACATAATATCGGGTCTAGAAGAAGAGAGATAGAGAAGTGAACTGATTATACCGCGATATTTTTTCTGATCAGCAGCATCACCTTTTTCATCTTTGTCAAGCTTAGTTTTTGGGCTCATTGGTGTTTTCATTGGTTTTGCATCTTCAACTCCAAATTTCTTCAACAACTCCATTATTTACTTGGTCTGAGAAATGAAGATTCCTTTGTTGCTCTGTTTGATTTGAAATCCAAGAAAATATTTTAGCTCTCCAACCAAGCTCATCTCAAATTTGTCCTGCATGACTTTTTCAAATTTCTCACACAAAATATTATTAGTATCACCATAAATGATATCATCAACATAAATCTGAACGATCAAGAAGTCATTACCATCATGTAATAGAAACAGAGTAGTATCAACACATCCCTTTTTAAAACCATTTTCCAAAAGATTTGAACAAAGACAGTCATACCAAGCTTGAGGAGCCTGCTTAAGACCATATAATGCTTTTTCTAGTTTGTACACATGATTTGGAAAATCATGACTCTCAAAACCAGGGGGTTGTTCAAAAAAAAACTTCTTCTTTCAGCTCACCATTCAAAAAGGCACTCTTAACATCCATTTGCTTAAGTTTGAAACCTTTAAAACATGCAAAACTTAGCAAAATTCTAATTGTTTCTAACCTAGCAACTAGAGCAAATGTTTCATCAAAATCAATGCCTTCAATTTGATTGTATCCCTTAGCAACCAACCTACCTTTGTTTCTAATTACATTTCCAGATTCATCAAGTTTATTTTTAAACACCCATTTTTGTTCTACCAACTGGATAGTCTTTTGACCTAGGCACCAAATTCCAGACTTTATTTCTCTCAAACTGGTTAAGTACCTCTTGCATAGCTAAAATCCAAGATTCATCATTAAGAGAAATATCATATGAACTTGGTTCAATTTCAAAAATGAAAGCACTGTGAATACAAAAAGTACAAATATTTTTATTGAGAGAGGAACGAGTACGAAAGCTGTTGGACTTCCAATAACCAAATCTGGAGGATGGTTGGGTTCAACCTCTCAGCTTCATCTGTTGCTTCTGTGACTTCTTTGCTGTTTGTCTCAACTTTGTTGCTTTCTTTTTCATCTTCTTGAACACCACCTTCATCTTTATCACTTTATGAAGTTATCTCTGAGTCTGATTTGTTGAACTTCACATTAATGGTTTCCACAATTGTTCTTGATTGCTTATTGAAGATTCTGTAAGCTTTGCTCCTTGAAGAATAACCCATAAAGATCCCATCGACTGTTTTTGGTTCAAACTTTCCAAGCTGATCTCCTATGTTCAGAATACAACAAGGACATCCAAAAAATTTAAAATATGAGATGCTAGGCATTTTGTCAGTCCACAGTTCATATAACGTTCTATTAAGTATTGGTATAATCATGACTCTATTCATTACATAGCATGAAGTATTAACTGCCTCGGCCTAGAAGGTTTGAGGTAATTTATATTCACATAACATAGATCTAGCCATCTCTTGCAATGTACGATTTTTCCTTTTGACCACCCCATTTTGTTGAGGTGTTCGAGGAGCGGAAAATTCATGTTTAAAACCATTTTCTTCACATAATTTTTCAAAATCTAAAATTTCAAATTCACCTCCATGATCACTTCTCAAGGTTTTAATTGAAACACCTTTTTCATTTTGAACAAGTTTTGAAAACTTTGAAAAATAATCAAATGTTTCAGACTTTTTGGCTAGAAAATAAACCCATGTAAATCTAGAGTAATCATCAACCAATACATAACAATAAGGTTTACCATTTAAACTAGCAGTATCAGTTGGTCCAAACAAATCCATATGAATCAATTCAAAAACACGTGAAGTACTAACAACATTTTTTGGATGAAATGACGAACAACTAAGTTTATCCATGGAGCACGCCTTACACACTTCGTGATTTTTAATTTTCTGATGAGGTAAACCTCTGACAAGCTCATTTGTTTCTAGTTTTTCAAGGAGATGCATACTAGCATGTGCTAGTCTTCTATGCCATAAAACTGCCTTTTCTTCAGTGGTAACCAAACATCTAGAAACAGTTACATCATCAAAAGAGAGCGTGTAGATATTCCCTTTTCTTTTGCCTGTAAAAACAACTTTTCCAGTGAATGTATCGATGATCTTGCAAATCTCACTGTCAAAAACTACATTCATTCCTTTGTCACAAAGTTGGCTTATGGAAATAAGATTGTGATGCAAATTATCAACATATAAGACATCAGCTAAGGCAAAAACATTGTTACCTACTTTTCCCTTACCAATAATCTTACATTTGCGGTTGTCACCTAATGTCACACTTCCACCTTTATATCTTTCTAGGCTAAGGAACAATTTCTTGTCTCCTGTCATATGTCTAGAGCAATCCGAATCCAAATACCATTTTTGTTGCTCCTTAGCCCGCTAACATACCTACACAAGAAGAGAGAAGGATGACCTAGAGATGTTCCCAGGTCAAAAAATATCGGTGATTGAAGTACGATGAAAGCAAAAATCTTTTGCAACCCATATTTGTTTTGTTCTCTTATTTATGTTCCAAAATTTACGGTAATTTTTTTCAAAGTGTTTAGGAACCCAAACTCTAGTGAATTTTCTGATTTTATTCCTATTCTTGCAATTTTCAGAACTATGGCCAATTTCCCCACACTTAACACACTTAGGAAAGATGCTTCTACCTTTCGCATTGTCAGTCATAGTCACATCATCTTGTACTTTACCAAAACCTAGCCCTTTTCCGTTGCTAGCAAACAATTGGTTTCCTA
The DNA here is from genome assembly GCA_030737875.1 of Allium sativum. NCBI lineage: Eukaryota > Viridiplantae > Streptophyta > Magnoliopsida > Asparagales > Amaryllidaceae > Allium > Allium sativum. The sequence goes on from CM060921.1 coordinate 750,004,343, forward strand.
GCAACGTTTTGAAAGATGTTTGTCCAATTGAAAACTTATTTAAGGTGATTTCAAGATTCTGGACTTTGGTTATTAGTGTTGTATTTTCGTCCACAAGTGAAGTGCATCTTTTAATAGAATTCTCTCTCTTAATCTCATCAGTTTCTTTCAAGGTCAAATTTTCTTTTTCAAGATTTTCAATGGTGGACTTGAGAGTCGATATTTCTAAATTTTTTGCTTTAAGTTTTTCGACTTTTGTTTCTAATGTATCAATGATTTCAGAAAGATGTTTACACATTAAAAACAAATCATCATAACTGTATACCTCAGTCGATTCCTCTCTATCATCTTATGAATTAGATATTGTCATGAAGCATAGGTTGCTTTCTTCCTCGCTGCTATCTGAGTTTTCTTCTCCTTCCTCTTCATCCCAAGTTATAGAAATGGCTTTCTTTTTCTTCTTGTTTCTTTTGTGTTGTAGAAGGGGACAGTTTGGTTTCAGATGTCCAGGCTTCTGACAGTTGTAGCAAAGTGGTTCCTCATCTGAATTGTCAGAGTTCTTCATCTTGTTGGATTTTGGTTTGTTTCTTCGAGGTTTGAATTTGCTCCACTTTGCGATTTGTCTGACGGCCATTGCAAGCTGTTCAATGGAGTCTTCTCCATCACTGTTGACAGTGTTGGACAAAGAAATTGACTTTTTCTTCAGATCAGAGTTGTTGCGATCTTCTCGTGGTTTTAGCTCCATTTCATATGTCATTAAATTTCCAACAAGCTCTTCCATTCTCAGCTTACTCAGATCCTTTGATTCTTGAATGGCTGTGACTTTTGCTTTGAAGTTCATCGGCAAAACTCGCAGGATCTTTCTCACAATATCAACTTCAGTAAAAACTTTTCCGAGAGCTCTGGCATTGTAAACTAGCACAGAGAAACATCCATACATGTCCTTAATACTTTCATCCTTCTACATAGTGAAATTTTCATACTCATTGCTGAATAAAGCAAGATGAGATTCTTTCACTTAGGATGTTCCTTCGTGAGTGACCACCAGAGTATGCCAGATTTCCTTAGCTGTGTTATAATGGGAAATTCTGTTATATTAAGTTTTATCTAAAGCATAGATCAAGGCATTCATGGCTTTAGAATTAATAGAGTACAGTTTCTTATCATTGGCATCCCACCTTTCTTTTGGTTTAGGCATTTCAATTTTGTTAACAACTACAGTGGGTGGTTTATAATCAGTTTCAATGATATCCCAGACATCATAGTCAACAGACACAAGATAGATTTTCATTCTAGCTTTCCAATATGCGTAATCACTACCATTAAACATGGGTGGTCTAACAATAGATTGTCCTTCAGAAAAATCATTATTCATTGATGTCATGACTCTAGAGTTAAAAAAACACAGGCTCTGATCAATATTAACCCGAGAGGGGGTGGGGGTGAATAGGGTTTAACAGTAATCAAAACAATCATAGAGTAATGAAAAATTTCAGTAAAGGAAAATCACACACAGAGATACCACGCTTCAGCAATTTGTGCCCACGGCTACCTTTCTAAGATTTCTACTAGGAGTTACAAACAAAACCCGCTTACAATCCTTTGTAAACTTGCAACGCTTTCTCCTTTCCTAACCGTAAGCTCAAAATCCTAGACTGGCCTGTATACCCTAGACCAGATTTTCCCATACTACAGACCAGTAATCTGTAAACCCTAGTTTTATTTGAAACTAGAAAAAACAAGAATTGAAGTTAGAAAGATAAAACAAAAAATACAATAAAAACAAGCCCTTAAATAAAAACCCCTTTTGTATTGAAAATCGTTCGTCACTTTTGTCTTTTATTTTTCAAGCCCAAACAGAAGTTGGTAGTTAGGGTTTCTCTAAATTGTCTAGGGCTTCGTCACAAATTGAATCACCATGGCTCGATGTTCCTTCAGTTGATTGATTCTGCCTTCAAGGTCAACTCCGATCTATTCTCTGCTTCGATAGAGCACTGTAAGTTTTCTGATTTAAGCTTCAGGGTTTGAGTTGTTTTCGAATGAGTTGGATGAGATTGTCGATGAGGAAAAGTGTGTTTATATAGAGGTTTCAAAAACCTAATCCTCTAATTTCACATCATGACTTGCCCGATTTTGATTGCGGAATATTCGAATCGAATTTTATTTTCCCTTGAACTTTTGTTGTCCAATTTTGAATCGGTTTTGAAAACTTTCTGCTTTTATCATTGATTTTCTCTGTCAATTTGAAATTGGAAAGATAAGCTGTGGATTAGGCCACCAATACTTTCTTCATATGATCTAATTGGATTTGTTTTCCATTTTTGAGAAACAATTAGCTGGCTGCGTCTATTTCTGCCTAATCACCATACCAAAAATGATTTAATCTGAATATCACTTTTCCATTTTCGATTTTAAAAAAACCTGGAGAGTTCAAATATTGTGGCATTGAACACTTTCCACAAAAAAACACACACACTGTTTTCATTGTGCACAAAAAAATTTCCTATTTATTTCCATGATTAATTGTTAATTGCGAAAAACTCGAAGGGAGGAATTAAGGAAAAAAATCAACAGCATTGTTTCTCCTTGAATTTGAAAAACATCAGTCATCATGCAGAATTTATTTCCCTCGGCCATGTCACTTGCCATACATTCATTCATGCATTTCTTCATTGTACACACTTGAAAAACAGTACGTTCATTGTCCTGCTGTATGATATTCCTTAATGATTTGTTGCACACATATTTGAAACAATTTGTACACTTGTTCCTTGCTTCACCACTGTGCACTTGTTTGCATCATTCACACATATTTGAAACATGTTGTTTGGCACTAAGTTATTTCTGTTGTATCATCAAGTAGCTTATTGCACCACTCATATCTGAACTGAGATGCACGCACATAATCCATACTGCCATACATCACATGTTTGTAACTGCTGCACTTAATCATTGTCTCGACCACTGCTTCACTATTGTTTGGCTTGAGTTTGCACTATAAGTTGTTGACCTGGTTTGAACTGATCTGCCACCTTATTCATGCTATGTTGTGCATGATCTGATCTGCATGGTTGCATCGTTTTTTTTTTTTTTTGCTGAGCTGGTCTGCCTCTTGCTTGACCATTGGATCATTCTCCACTGTAGTTGCACACACACACCCCCTTCCCCCATGTTTGCTTACTTATGCAGTTCATTTGCGCATGACATTTGATGCTTCACCATGGATTCATGTATATATATATACACACACACACACACTCTTGTCCTGTTTTATGTTGATTTGTAGATATTTACTTGTCGACCACATGCACATGTGTTGCACCATTTGTGTAGTCTTGCATTGTTTGTTGACACTTGAACTTGTATGTTGCCATGCTTATGTTGTCACCATTGTTTACTGTTCTAAAGCACTTCCCTCTCTGGCATGCTGAGCTTTGATTACATGCATCCACCATGCCATGCAACACTATCTTGAATTTGTTTTGTAGCTTGCTGCCTTGAAAGAAGCTTGTCATGCTACTGCCTTGTATTGTCCATGCTGCATTGTTGTTCTGCCATGATTTTCAACTTGTTTTTTTTTCTGATCTGAAAATTTGCACTTCCATTTCTCGTTTAATTTTTGACATGTCTTGTATATGTGACATTGTAAAATACATCCGCAGATTGACTGTACTGTGTTGGGGCTGGTCAGAATCAGCTGAGTTTGATGCTGGTTCTGATCAGCAAACCAGTATGGTTATGTCGAGGCTGATCAAGTCATAAAGATGATGAGAAAAACATACAGAGAATCTGAGACAAATAAAAAATTAAAAAATAAAATTTTATTTGTTCAGTGTCTAGTTTTTGTTCCAGTCTACTGTGTGTATTTCTTTTCTGTGACAGGCTTCAGGATGATGCAACCGGAGCAAAACAGAATGCTAGGACAGTAAGACTGTGTAGAGATATGTAATTGAGTGTGAGAGAAGATGTGTATGTAGAAAGATGTATATAAAAGAAGTGTAAAACATTTGTATTGAAAACTTGTGTTAGTGAGAGTTCAGAGATTTGTATGAACGCTTGTACTATTTTTGATTTATGAAATAAAATATATTTTTGAATAATTGATGCTTGTGTAAACTTTCCAGTTTTTTGTGTAGAAGCACTATTATACAACAATATTTTTATTCCAGTATGATGTGAAGAAAGTGAACAGTACATAGTTTCAAACACATTAATACAATACATTTTTTATCATCAAACAAAAAATCATAGATTCAACAGGAATAAGGTGTCGCCGGTTTCGTTCCGACCTAGAACGGACTTGTAAATGGATGTGTGTCTGGTATTGGATTTCATTTTATGTAAATTGATTTATACTCAATATATAACCGTTGGTGGAGGAGAATTTATTCCCTTACTTAACGCCCTTAGAGGTTATGTATTGATAGTTATTGATGGCATGGCGTGGATTGTCAATGTGGCATGCCAAGATGCAAACGATCAAGGCTTTTGTTGAAAAGCAGAGTCTTGTGGTTGATGATCAAAGCATAGCCTATTTCGGCATAGCTTTGTGTATAACGTTACCTCGCGAGCCTCACACCCCGGTTAGAGTCATAAACGAGACAAGGGAACATAGGGAGTGCACACGTTTCTTTCAGCTAGAAGTGGTGTTAGGGTTTTTACAAAGCCCGACATTTTTACTTATGTGGTTGATGGATTATGAGGCACCTCAGATTTATTAGTCGATTATGACCATTTTAAAGGTCCAATAGGATCGGGAAGCGTGAGTTCAGGCATAACTAATTCACTAACATTATTTGTGGACCGACCCTGCAGTATCCAAGGGTTCACTGCGGGGGATCCTGAGACATTGCTAGAGTGTCTCGAAACGGTAAGGAGATCGTTCCTAGCCTTGACTCATGCTGGAAATCCAACTTCTAATACGACACAATGTGGTTTTGATTTTAAAACTAGTATGGCGACATAGTATATGGTACGTATGCCGTCTATGATCGATACATTATGATTCAAATGTTTTGAAACATATATACACTAATAATAATATCAATTTCGTTTTATCGTATTAAGCATTTTTGCCATTATAAGGTAAAACTCTATCCTTCGGCATGCGTTGCGTTGTGTGATGGGACTTGAGTTTTTAATGGTTTCATTTTTCTAAAAAGCATTACATTGTTTTAAACGATTGACTTTATTTATGCACTGGCAATCCAATGGGGTAAACCCGTTCCACATTAGCGGCGTTGTCCTGCGATTACACTTATTATTAGATAAGTTAAGATATATTTCTTATACCAGTCTCATGAATGACCCGTATTTTGTTTCACTTTGCAAACTTGGATGCCCTCTTTTCCACATGGGTAGTCGAGTAGCTTATTTTGCAGATATATGGAGCAAGATTCTAGATCGAAGCTTAAAGCTGTGTGCAGAGCATTGATAGACTTCCGCTGTATCAGTTTATTCATTTCTGCTGCAATGTATTAAATTATTGTAAATTATCTTCCGCTGTATTTTACTAATGTACTCTGATTTCTGTACTCTGATGTCACATTATTTTTATGTAATAAAGTCTTTTGTTATTTGTTCTGATGCGTTGTATTCCCATAGTTAGCATATTTGGGTTTTGAACAGTCTTGGTCGATTTAGCGGTCGATTAGGTCCGGGTAAAATCCTAATCATTACAAGCAAAATTCAGATTTCATGTTATAGTTTGTTAGTTATACCCAATGTAAATTTTAAAATAGTCGCTACGGATATCATTAATAAACGGTAACGTTTATTTAATAAATTTATGATGGTTTTTATCCAATTTGGATAACAGTTAAATCGAAATTGATGATATCGAGTTGAATAATTTATATTTGAAGCTACATAATATTTACAGTTGGGTGTTTATGATAGTAATGATTTATTTTTATTTAATTAAATTTTTTTGGATTTAATTTACAATTTATTGGTTTCATACAAGCCGTATGATTAATTATTTTTCAAATGACCTTTGATTTTGATGAAATGATTTTTTTTTCGAATATGTATCACTGGTTGTCGCTACATTTTTAGTTTGGGGCCAATTGGAGAAATTTTTTTGGTAAACGAAATTTAATCGTGAACCGATAAATTAATTGAAATTAAAATAAGATTGTTGTGTAAATGGAGTTGGAATTCAACAAAATTAATTTCACTGGATCGGGGACGGTAAGACAAAGCAGTATGTCTGTTTCAGTTGTATTTGAAGTTGATGTGTAACAGTGAATGTATTTAACGTATCACGATAAATAACAATAGAAATTATTTAAACAAAATAAAGAATAAAACCCAGCTAACATATTGGTTTCTAGCCAAAACCACATGCCTCATGCCTATCCAACTATTCATTAATTCTTAGGGTGCATTCTTAGCGAATGGAAATAGGGTATTTGAGCGGGGCATTTGAGCGGGTTATTTGAGCGGGGTGCTGTAGCGAACGGATAACGTGTTTTTAGCTACGAACGAGGTATTTGAGCGGGGTATTTAATTGTTAAATTAATTGTTATGAATTAATTAAACACGATTACGCAAAACAAAACGACTAACATTTTCATTACAAGAACTGAAATACAAATATAAATAACACAACTAAATTTGAAATTAAAATAAGCACATGAAAAAATAAAATAGACGATGTGGTACATGCTACCCTATATTTCATTCCTGCAAACCTATTGTACGACATGTACATTATAACCCAGTATCCTATTCTAACCTAAGCTACTTTCATGAAAATAAAATATACCTGTGCTTAAGAAACCGTACTCCCTTGCTTCTGCCGACTTCCATTTTCTTCAGCTACTCTTGCCTATTTCTTTCAGCTAACCTACATCCTACGAGTAGACGTTGTTTCTATCCAAATAATTCTTTACTATATACACACACGACCTATACCCATTTCATTTTCTTTTGTTCCAGCAACTACACCTTGCACTCCATTTTGCCCTATATAACGGAAGAGAGAACCCTGGAAATAAATAACAAAACCGAACTCCATGTCGACTGGGTGGTCTGGGCGGTGATCAGTGTCCTCAAGAGTAAGTTAAATGGGCGGGTTTGCTTGTGTTTTCTAGGGTAACGTATTTTCGGGGTTCAAAGTAGGTGGGTGCGAGATCTGTTAATGGCGAAGGTGGGGTCCAGCGATCTAATGGGCGGGCAGCGGTGGTTTGTTCGTGGTGGAGGACTTCCGTGTTTTGCTAGTTTGAAGGGGAGCCACGTTTTTTTAATTACAGGAAGATCAAGGGGGAATTTGGTCAGTTGAGCTGAAGTGGCTCGCGTATGGGGAAGGACCATAGCTGCATGGGTTCGCATGGAGGAAAGCAGCGTGATGGACTGTGGAGCACAGTTGGTGGGAAGGTGAACGGGAAGAGCTGCAGCAGTAGGACGGTGGCAGACTGATGATGTGCAGGGGTCTGTAGTTGGTGCAGTCAGCTTGGAGGTAGGTCATAGACTGATCGGAGAAGTGGAAGCTGTGTTGATCGGAGTTAAAGCAGTGGAGGGGATAAGCAAGTAGCGTCAACGGTGGTGGGGGCAGTCCAAGTGAACAGTGGTCGGCATTTGTTGTGCGGTGGAGCAGAGAAGCGTGGATACGGTTGTAAGGAAAATTGGGGAAGTAAATGGCGAGCACACGTGCACATTTGTCATTTTCCAGGAAGCGAAGGAAAAAAAGAAAAAGAAAAAAAAAAGACAAATGGAAGAAATTAAAATGGTGCAGGCGGAGAAAACGTTGGTTGCAGGGATGGAAACAAATATGTTTTCTTTCCAAAAGGGTTGGCAGATATTGTTGATATAATTATACTTGAATGAAATGTTGGCAGAAGGAGTACACAGGAGTTTTGAGAAAAAAAGGGGGTGGGAAATTGGACTGGCGAGTTGCAGTATTGATGGGCGGAAATAATGAAGGACGTGGGTAGGTGGAAATACATGGGGAAGTAACGGTAGGCCTCAGCCAAATACTAATAATTAAAAAAAAAAAAGAAATGGGAAACATTGCGCAGGCTGATGCATATAGAAATGGAGAGATGGCAAGGGCTTCTTCGTGGGTTCAAGAATGGCAGCGGGCCGGAAGATATTGGGCGAATGTGTTTATAAATTAAATTTAATGGAAAACAAATTGTTATATGATCTTATTAATATGATATCTCGCACGTTTATCATCAGAATCAAGCGCAGTCGGTTCCATTGGAACCATATCGTCGAGCACATCGCAACGAAGCAAGTCCGATTAACATTGGAAGCAGCCGTAATTTTTAACTAAATTAAATGGTGGTTTAATTTAGTTAAAAACAAGCGTTTTAATGATGAAGTGAAATTAAGATGAGTTAAACTCACTCAGTTCTTCCCACTTATATTTTATATAAGTCGTGTTTTTTCTAATCTCGTGTGCTATGATTGATAATGGTTGGTTGTTTGTTAAATATATATTCATATATTAATTGAACCGATGAAATTAAACTTTGTCCAATTTCAGTGAAAACCAAATCATTATTTTAACGATTAGAACCAATGAAGGTAACGTATCTTGTTGGTCACGTTTATAAAATAAACGTGTTAAATTTATTGAATTGTTTGTTGTGTTAAATAAATTGGTTAATGTTAAATATCCATTATTTGTTATAGAAATTATCAGTTGAATTGAATTTAAAAAATTTATTGGAGATAATCTATTTTAATACAGGGAAGAACAGGTTGGAGGGATCTAGCCGGATTCCTCAAATTTGTTGTTTATTTTCATGTTATATCACATGTATTGTTTAACCAACCTGATTGGATGATGGCTTGATTATTGATTGTTAAACCCTTAATATTAACCAATGAGAATTATTGGTTGGGGAAATTTGCAGTTGATGGCCTAAATATAAATTGTTTTATAAAAGACAGATTTACCGTTAGGTAAATCGATAGAAATGGAATTATGAAATTTCATTTATAACTGAATATAGATTTATAAATATATTATTCAAATGATGTTTTAAAAAGATAATACACCAGCCACATATATATTTATTTTTCTAAATCACTAATCACCATTTTTGTAGTAAATCTGCCGTGTGCAAAGCATGTGCCCCATCTTCATTATTAAATAGTCTATTAATTTAATGAAGGTGGTGGGATAAACCATTTTTAATGAATGTTAAAATGAATTATTATTTAATAATAGTAATCGAATTATTTAAATTAATTAAATTATTAATTAATTTAAATGGAAAGACAAATTGGGATTGATTAACGATTTAATCGGGTTTAGAGTTGAGTAAGTCAACTGCGATAACTAAAATTGATTATTTAATCTATTTGTAGTTTAAATGAAGTGGTTAATCGAGAAGTAAGCCACTTTTATTGATAAAAGTTCGAAAGATGATCTTTATTTATTTAATAATAATCAAAATGGTAATCTTAGAATTTAAAGTTATAAATGTTTATTTATGAAGTTGTAAAGCCTGTTTTGGTTTAGTAAAGTTTAAGCAATTTGATATTAATAGGAAAAGGATTTAAGTTATATTTGAAGTATAAATCGAATTCTTATAAGAATTATATTTATTTGGTTTATATAAAATCCAAGGTTTTGACGAAGTTATTAGAAGCCAAGTTTTATTTAAAATGAGACATTAAAGATTTAGTTATGGAAACGAATTATTGAAGTTATGAACTTTAATATGGTCTGCAAATGAAATTAAAGAATTGGAAACTAATTGGAGATCGATAATGTTAAATGATTTTCTGAATATGCATCTGATGTTGGTTTCATCCTTTGGGATCGATAATAAGATTAGGAACTTATGGAGTTTTGAAATGGAAATCGAAACGGGAACCCATATTTGAATTAAAATGGTAAGGCGAGTGGGTAATAAAGATGCGATCTAGTTCGCTATATTAAATAAGAGACGATGGTTAATTGAGGTATAACTAAAGTGTAATTTATTTGATATTGGGAATTAATATGGGTTTTTGGTATTACAATGAATATTTATCTGAAGATAGGAACGTTGTTGATCAAGGTCTAAGAGGTAATTAAAATACCCCAACTTGAACAACTTCAGGATTATCAGAGGATGATATTAGTTGTAATAATGGAGATATTTAAAGTGAATTATTTAGTGAAATAATAATGTAACATTATTTTAAGAAGTTGGAAATATAGATATATTGGAACTCCAAACTAAAGGAATTTAATAAGGGCTCGAGGATGTGAGACGATATTTCTATAGTAAAGAAACAATAAAAGGAAATTTTGTGAAAATATAACGATATTTTCAAAACAAAGAGATGAGATTTAGAACGAGCTATTCTAAAAGGATAAGTGAGGATTATGGTGTTCAAATAAAAAAACGAAAAGGAGATTTCGTAATGATTGCTTTAAGAATGACGAGTTGGATCGATTTTCAAATGTTAAATATAAGTAATGTTTTTAGCAAAATTTTGAAACGATTGTTGGAGGAAAATTGAATATGATTTTAAGATATTTTCCGATGTATTAAAATATAGTGATTTGAGTGTATAAATATACTAAAACTAATATCTTACTTTTGGTATTCAATTGATATATTATTTTAAATGCTAAGTGACGTTGTGTACTAAACCAATGGATCTATTTTATTTTATTTTTGATTATTTATTTTGATAGTTAAATAACTGACTATCAAAATCAGACCCAAGACGTGTTGGTACGGAAAGACCGGGATCAAATTTATATTCGAAAACCATTCCGACCAATAAATATGAATATGTCGAAGATGCTAATTGAGATGGAGTAATTGAAGATCGTAAATCTTCATGAGCGGAGGAACTACTGTTGAATTTCTCTGGTTGATCCCTAGAGATATATATTCGACAGTGATTCTGTCGTGATTGGAATCTACGGATTGCAAGGACTACTCGCTACTGATCCATGGGGTGATTCCTATATTGGATGTAGCAGGAGAGTGCCTTTGGTTCAAACAGTTCCTGGACGACTTGTATGGACGGATGTCTGACAGGGTATTTCCAAGGGAATCGCATACGTTGATTTCCTTAAATGTACTATAGTTGGTGGCGGAGAGTGACGGTTCCCTTAGCTTAACTATTAGAGTATTTTTATGGACGTCAATTAGTGATTTTCTGGTAGATTTGACGATGTGGCATTCAAAGTGAATGATGACCAGATGTTTCAAAAGAGTATTTAACCTCTACCATCAACAACCGAGAATGGCATAAAATCGGGTAGGTTGCATGGCTATGTGGGTCGCACCCATCAAAAGGGTATATCATTACCTGATCTGGAGAAGTCAAATGCCTTCGATTGTCCCATTTTTATTTTCTGTATGTATGCTATCGGTTCAGTTGGCTTGCCCCCAACCGTGGTAATGATATATTCGGTACTCTCCAGAGAAAGTGAGGGGCGGTCATGTTTAGCCTGGGTTGCAAGATGTTCTTGTTGAACCCCAATGTATTCAGCTCAGGAGGTACATTGTCCCGAAGGTGGTCCCATACCTTGCCAGGAAATCAAATCTCCAATAAGCGACCGTGGTTTTGATTGTGTACTATATATGTGGATCGTGAGATGCAAGTGTTCCACTAAATTGATATTTACTTGTATTTAGACACTATCATAATATCAGAATAATATTGTTTTCAAAAATGTTTTGGGTTATCGTAAGGTAAAAACCGTCCGTATCTGTGTGTGGATTCGGTCTTACTATTATCCTTTTCTTTCGAAAAGATTTTGGCATTAAAATCAAGTTTTGTGATGCCTTTAAAACTTAGTGTGTTTTTCTCACTCTGGTTCACCAGACTGACCCAGTGTTTGTAATGCTTGGGTTAGACCGAGCTGTACAGGTTCACGTTATCGGTTGTTATGAAGAGACGAGATGGAAGAGTTCAGATGTATTTAATTATATATGATCCGCTGCGTGATTGTACGTGAGGATAGATTATTATAATTGCCTAGATGTGTGATGTACTCAGATGATTGTAAGTTTTTATTCCAAGTTCTCAGTAAAGATTTATTTCTATATTATATTTTGTTCCGCTGTGATGTGAGAATCCATGTTGTGTTAGTTCCTCTTCTTCTATTCTAATAATTCTTTCTATCCTTATCACACCCTCTGATTTCTTTCTAATAGCTATCGGCTTTTCTGTATAATTTGAGTTGACATAATGTGATAAATGTCGACTTAAACTGTATTAAAAAGTGGGTAATTACAATTAGAATAACTTCTGTAATAAGATAAGTTGTACTTAATTGTAAATTAAGTTATATGTGAGAGCGAGAATCCGAGATATGCTGATAAGGACAATATAAGTTATATTTATGAAAAGGGAACTTATTAGTAAACCTTAGTTAAGAGAGATAAGTTAATAAGTAAACAAAAATAAGTTGTAGTGACAATATAAGATGGAATTATGATTAAATAAGAAAGAATGAGGCAAACTTTTGAAATGGAATAAGTTATATTTAATCATAAACAATGACTGACATGTTAAACCGAAAACATGTTAATTGAGATATACTTATTTACATATTAAGAAGAACTTTTTATTGTAGCTATGAAATCAAACAACAATATAAAGGGATTGTGGATTACAGACCTTGGATCACAATCTAGAAAATAACATGTTGTGGGCATATGTATAGGCTTAAATGGGTTAAGTTATATGACTAAAATTAATAAGCAAGAGGAACTTGGTAACTTGAATAAGAAGTCAATGCGAACGAGAATAACCAAGTTAAATGGAAACCAGATGAGGTAAAGAAAGAGCATAAAGGGATGTTTAGACATAGGGTCTAATAACATATTAAAGTGAGGAGCTTGGACCAGACCGCACATTTGAGGGTGAACAACCCAACGGGGTAGATCATCATGGTGTCATGTGGCACGAGGGGAGTGCACATTCATCTGATTATTCTGTCAGCTGTGATGGACTGGAAGGGGAAGCACGCGACTTCCTGAGATACGTAAGGTGCTCCTGGTAGTTCTCTGTGCGGTGGTAGATGTTTAGTCTATGGTCGCAGAGGTTGGGTCTGCACGTTACTATTAGGTGGGTGGGCCTGGCTGCAAATGTAGCTTTGCAGTCAGAATGCTGTGACAAGGTGACACTAGGGTGATTCGGGGATTGCCTCAACGGGAGGCGAGGTCACGGCGAACAAGGATAGTAGATCGTCGGGCACCCGTCATCGGCAGCCAGTGCGATGTGAAAAGATTAGAGCTAAACCTAAGACACCATTAACCTTTCACTATTAAGGTAAGGTGGTTAAGGGGAGATGCCAATTGGATGTTTAGATTGTTTGTTAGGGGAAGTCGCTTAACTCTTGTAGTCTTTACTAGTTGAGGGAAGGGCCGAGGTGGGTCCATAGCTACCATGAAAAAGGGACCCGAGGGACATCTGTATTTTGAAGTCCTTAAAGGCGGGCCTGTACAGATATGGAAAAGCTCCCGACCGAGTTCTTTATTTCTTGTATAGCACTGCAACGAAACTCGGTGCGCATTAAAGATATGTGCGATTAAGGCATCAAATATGATTGACGATACGTACCTTGAAAAGTCTAGATACATGCATGTCTTCTCTGGATGGTGTATCGTAGACTTGAGGGCATTACTTTGTGATGAAATCTGATTCGATCGAAGGTGGAAGTCCGTACACTTACCTAGCATAGTAAAGGAAGATATATGCAAAATTTAACATTGTTATATAGAGATCCGTGTGTCACTCCGACGTAGGATGAGGGACTGTGTACATTTCAGTGGCATTACGGTAGAGACCGTGCGAGTGGGGTACCATGGGGTGTACCTTAAAATTGCGGGTAGCTACATATATATAATGTATTAGGTTAATCCACAAGGAAGTAAATGGGTACAACATGTGTGTAAGCCTTGAGTGCTGTTAACCCAAGTAACCTAATAAATAAGAAAATGTGATTGAACGGTATATATAGAGTTAGCCAAAATGTATAGTTTAAATCCAGTCACCATAACTTGTGTTCTTACCCCTTCCTCATAACATACTCACAGGTTAGATTTGTGGCAGAGATATGATAGCTTTGGATACTGGTTAGGCAGTATTATTAACAAGGTAAGGTTATACTTTGATTATATTATACTTTATCCATCCGATGTAAGATATTTTCTGAGCTCTGATATATTTTATATCTCTATCTTTTCCGAAGAATACCAGATTAACCAACACGGGTTTCGATGGTTTATAATTTTGAAGAAAAAAAATCGGTCTAGCGAAATTTAGGTTGTTACATCTGATATCAGAGCTTAGGTTTAGGATTCTTGTATAGATAGTGAGTGAACGTATTTGTATTTTTTTTTTTAAAAAAAAATTATATATTTATAACTAGATCCATACAGAATCCCACTAAATAGAAAGAGTATAATATGGTAAGAATTGGGATGTCTGTTTTCTACACTAAAGGAATGAATATGGAAATCTGAGACCCTTAGGTAATTTTGGTGGAAGGTGTATAATTTACTTTGTATGGATGGAAGGTGAATCCCATATGACAAGTATTTTGGGTTAGTGGGTTTGGCGGTAAAACCTTATAAATTGGAAAAGGTTAAAAAGAGAAAAATGGATTAGGAATATATATAGTTGAGAGAATTGACTTTATGGGAGTGTCTTGGAAAGCGTAGAATAATTGAAACTCGCTTTGAGTCTAACCCCATTGTTAACTTTTAAGAACTTGAAATTGTAAAAGTTTTGGGAAAATGGTTTATGGTGTTTTCGAGCTTTAATCTTAAAAGTTATAGTTTTAAAATATGTAAAGTACAAATGGGTTTTGTAGTAAAATGAGGTATATTTTGTAATTAGTGATTTCTTGCGAACATTTTGTCTAAAGTAAAATTCTCTCAGTAAAAGGTTCATATTATAGAGCATGTATAGCTCACTAGTTTTATTGTTATATTGCTTGAAAGGATTTAAAAGCAAAACTTAGAAAATATTACATTTTATTAAAATTCTCTGTAAAGGAATTTTTGAAATCTCTATTCTTTTGACAATCATTTTGGTAAATTGTTTTAAAAGAGAAAATTTTGTTGGGTGGACAAAATAAGTTGTAGAAATTAAGAATATAGTAGATGTTTGCACCTTGTAGAAAGTAATTGAACCAAACTTATAGGTAAGAACAAGTTATAAACCCGATTAAGAAATAGTTGTCCTTATCTACTCCATTTTTTGTGATTTGAAAAAAAAAATGATCTACATATTCTTTAAAAGGACATGTTTTATGGTTTTGGAAAAACTAAGTTTTCATGAGGAAAATAAAATTTTGATAGCTTTAATTTTTGGAAGTAAGTTTAAAGGAAAAGGCCAAACCGTGTTTTAAAATGTATGGAGTAGGTAAGCATTAGTGCCTAGGGAAGACAGGAAAAGTTTTGAAGCTGAAGTAAATAGCGAGAATTATCTTGAAATAATGGTAAGTTTCCGTAGAATGCATAAGCATTGAAAAGCCTAGGATGTTGCTTGAAATGATTACTGGCTCACAACTTGAATTAGTGGTGACTACTAGATAGAAAAAGGGCAAGTAAGTGTTTAGATTATGTTGCTAATTTTCATGTCAGGGGTAAAACCCACTATTACATTTCTGATGGGATCATTCTATTGTTTTGTTTTTATTGCGTAATTAGGGTAATACCTAAACCTGTCGTGGATCCCATGGTTTGGACTTCTTTTTCTAAGTGGGACATAGTCCCGAGATTCTTGGTTCTTAATAGTAGCTGTGTAGGGTGTTTGTTTTCCTTTTTTAGTTGGAAAACTAGAAGGATTATTTGAAACTAAACTTAGATCAGATGATTAAATAAGCAAAGAAAGGAGAAATGATATAACTAAAAAGGAAACAACAAATTTAGAAAGCAATAAACTTGACAAATTATGAGAAAAGATGAATAAAAGGGAAAAATAGTTCCAAGATAAGATGAAAAAGAAAATCAGTAACAAAGTAAATTTTATTATGTGGGCTGTGCTTGGATAGGAAAATAGCGAATCTTTATATATAGTTACATAAAATACAAGTATAGTTGGAAAAGGGTATATAAAAGAAAAACGGAAGATGTGAAATTTTCCGTTTTCTACCTTTTTGTAATGTAAGAAATCGAATTTGGAAAATTAGATTTTTCTGAAATTCAAAAAAACAAAGTTGGTTGGTAGGATTTTAGATGCAACAATTAGATGAACTGCGCTTTTGCTCTGCAAGAATGTGGGAAATTTGGATGAAAATATATTTTGATTTTCAAAATATTGCATTCATGTAGAATTGCTAATATATTTAGGATGTGAGCATCATGTTTTAAAAGGATTTTTGAAAAATTTGCATACACTAGGAGGTATCATTTCGGCATACATGCATTATTATGCTGAATTTCACTTTGCACAAGTGCATAATGTTTGCAAAAATTGGATGCGCACATGATGGATGTATATTATGCAATATGTTAATTGATTTTTACCCTTATATAATTTTGGGAACGAAATCTCCTAAGAGTGAGAGAATTTAATAATTAAATAATGCATTTTATGACAATTTAATAATTAAATAAGGCATGTATATATATATATATGTATGTATGTATGCATAGACACAAATGTATATATGAGGAATAAAATAAAGATAATGCAAATAAAAATGTAGTGCATGCATTAAAAAAAGAAAGGATTGGTTTCATGCAGTGTAAATATGTTGAATGGACCGATTTACAAATATTACACATTAATAATAAATGAGAAATAAAGGAAAAAGATTCATGCAATAAAATATTGTAACAAACATGAAAAACAGGAATAAGAAGAGAACAATAACTACCATTGTTCTAAGTCTTGTTAACAATAGCCTTAGTAGTCCAGTTGGTTAGAGCATGTGATTTACATACAAGAGGTACAAAGTTCGATCTCCGCCACCGTCATATTTTTGTTTTAAGAGAACGGCCAAAATAAAACATGTTCACGAGAGAAAATGTCTAAACGCACAAATAAGGAAAAATATACATAAAAGAAAGTAAAGAAAATATGTGTGTGTGTGTGTGTGTATATATATATATATGAGAATATATATGTATATATGTGCAAAGATGTATATACATATACAAGCGATAAAGTTCAAGATAAGGCTGCAATTAAAGAAATATGGAAAGAATAAAAAATGATGCAACACCATTTTAATTTTGAAAACGAAATAAAAGCTCTACGTATATATATACGCGTAAAATTGTCATTAGAAGATTTGTATACGCATAAGAAGACTACATGTGAATATAACAGATAAATAAATTCCAAAAATTCAAACATTCAAAACTCAAATTTCTACGCTAATACAGCTCGTGGGACGCAAGGGGGTTCGACACCTCTGTAGGGCGGTCGACACCGGGGTCGACATCCCTGTAGGGGGATCGACACCGGGATCGACACCCCTCAGATCAAGATAGATTCATTAGCGTATCTAGACTATTTTATTAACTGGGTTCAATGCAGATTCAGCGCTGCGTGTACGATAAGATCCTGAACACCTATAATTAGGCTAGCAGAGCCTAGCCCAAATCGCACGTTCTCTGAGCAACGTCTAAGCTTGTCATTCTTCCTCCTCCTCAAATCTCTTCAGAAAAATAAGATAATTAATTTAGGAAAATTCTGAATCAAGATCTGGAGGAAAAGAATGAAAATTAATAAAAAAAAAAAGGTGTTCAGAATCATATGCAAAGTAACGTAAATTCTTTGATTTGGTCTATTCAATTTTCTTCCTCTTTCTTCCCTTTTTATTTTAGCAAGAATTGTGGATCCATGGTTGTTAGGTTCTAAATCAAGTTAGGGAAAACCATGGAATGCTGAAAGCAATTTAGGTGAGTGGATTTAAGTTATATCATTTTTTATAATGGTATATTATCGTTTAACATTCCCCGTTATTATGCAATGTAAAGTGATGAAATGCTAATATGACATGTTGAAATTTTGGTATGTTAAAATATTAATATGTTGGGAAATTCATACGTTGAAACGTTTAATATGCTGAAATTTTCATCTATTGAAATGTAAACTTGTTAAAATATGTGTAAAGATTACTGTTGTAATTACATGATTCACTTGTGGCATATTATGTACTTGAATTATTAGTTGTAGAATTGAGAAAATGACATGTTAATTTGTTAGATTTGAACAATTACATGATTAAATGATTATATGTTAAATTAGAATAATTACATGATTTGACGATCACATGTTATTTTGAGATGAAATTAATTATATGTTAGGAAGAACATATGACATAAAATGGGCTTAATATAATGAAATGTAAAATATGTTGCAGTAAAAATGTGGAAAGAATAATATGCCAAAATTTACAGTAAATAGAAAACTATAACGCACCTAGACAAGAGGTTAAATTCAACTTGTGGTAGAAGTCTGCTCGGAACCACCCGGCAAATTCAACGTCCACAAGTTGTTAATTTAATGTGAGAGATATGGTGCATAAATAAAACATGTAACGGTGCTAAGGCACGAGATTAAACCAACTGGTAGAAGAAACCAGCCCAGAACCACCCGGCAAATCCAACATCCACAAGTGGTAGGCTTAATGTGAGAGGTCTAGTACATAAGCATAAGCATATATATATACACACACACACACACACACACACACACATACATAAAAGGATAGAATTAAATGGCACTAACTGTCATTAATGGGAATGAATAAGGAAATGAATGAAAGATAATTACAACAGTGAAAGAAATGGAATGAACAGGGAATGATACTAACCTATTATAAATATATTACATTAATGAGAATGTTATATAACAGGTAGGCTTGTCCTAGGGAAAATTGGGGATTATAACTTATGTTATAATAAAAAATAAGGATATTGGAATAACTTATGTAATAAGATAAGTTGTACTTAATTGAAAATTAAGTTATGTGAGAACGAGAATCTGAGATATGCTGATAAGGACAACATAAGTTATATTTATGAACAGGGGACTTATTAGTAAACCTTAGTTAAGAGAATTAAGTTAATAAGTAAAAAACGATAAGTTGTAGTGATAGTATAAGATGGAATTATGAATAAATAAGAAAGAATGAGGAAAGCTTATGAAATGAAATAGGTTATATTTAATAATAAACAATGATTGACATGTTGAATAGAAAACATGTGATTTGAGATATACTTATTTACAAATTGAGCAGAACTTGTTATTGTGACTATGAAATAAAACAAGAATATAAAGCGATTGTGGATTACTGACCATTGATCACAATCTAGAAAATAACATGTTGTGGGTTTATTAAGAGCTTAAATGGGTTAAGTTCTATGACTGAAATTAATAAGCAAGAGGAACTTGGTAACTTGAATAACAAGTCAATGTGAATGGGAATAACCATGTTAAATGGAAACCTAATGAGGTAAACCAAGCGCATAAAGAAATGTTTAGACATATGGTCTAATAACATATTAAAGTGAGGCGCTTAGACCGGTCCGCACATTTGAGGGTGAATAACCCAACGGGGTAGATCATCGTTCTGTCATGAGGCACGAAGGGAGCGCACGTTCGGTTGATTATTCTATCAGCTCCGAAGAACTGGAAGAGGAAGCACACGGCTTCCTAAGATACGTAAGGTGCTCCTAGTAGTCCTCTATGCGGTGGCAGAAGTTTAGGCTGTGCTCGCAGAGGTTGGGTCTACGCGTTACCACCAGGTGCGTGGGACTTGACTGCAAAATTAGCTTTGTAGTCAGAATGCTGTGATAAGGTGACATTAGGGTGCTTTAGCGATCGCCTCAACGAAAGGCGAGGTCAGGACCAACAAGGATAGTAGATTGTCGGGTACCCATCATCGACAGCCAGTGGGATGCGAAAAGACTAGAGCTAAACCCAAGACACCATTCACCTTTTACTATCGAGGTACAGTGGTTGAGGGGAGATGCCAACTGGATGTTTAGATGTTTGTTAGGGGCAAGTCACTTAGCTCTTGTAGTCTTTACTAGTTGAGGGAGGGGCCGAGGTAGGGCTATTGCCACTATAAAAAACAGACTTGAGGGATATCTGTATTTTGAGGCCCTTAAAGGCGGGCCTATATAGAAACGGGAAAGATCCTGACCGAATTCCGTGTTTCTTATATAGCCCTGCCATGGAACTCGGTGCACATTAGAGGTTATGTGCAGTTAAGGCATCAAATGCGATTGACGATACGTACGTGGGAAAGTCTTGATACATGCATGTCTGCTCTGGGTGGTGTATCGTAGACTTAAGCGCATTACTTTGTGTTGGAATTTGATTCGGTCGAAGGTGGCAGTCCATACGCTTACGTAGCATAACAATGGAAGTTATATGTGGTACGTAACATTGTTATATAGAGATCCGTGCATCACTCCGGCGTAGGATGAGGGACTGCGTACATTTCCATGGAATCACGGTGGACCGTATGAGTGAGGTACCATGGGTATACCTTAATATTGGGGGTAGCAATATATATATATATATATACTGTATTAGGTTAATCCACAGGGAAGTAAATGCGTATGATGTGTGTATAAGCCTTGAGTGTTGTTAACCTAAGTAACCTAATAAATAAGAAAATGTGATTGAACAGTACATGTAGAGTTATCCAAAATGTATAGTTTAAATCCAGTCACTAGAACTTGTGTTCTGATCCCCTCCTCATAACATACTCGCATGTTAGATTTGTGGCAGAGATATGATAGCTTTGGTTACTGGTTAGGTGGTATTATCCATATGTGAGGGTATACTTGGATTATATTATACTTTATCCATTCTGCTGTGATATATATTTTCTGAGCTTTAATAAATTTTATATCTTTGTCTTTTCTGCAGGATACCAGAGCAACCAACACGGGTTTCGATGGATTTTAATTTTGAAAAAAAATCGATCTGTCAAAATTCGTGTTGTTACAATTGAGATTTTTGTTTGTTTGACCTTGTTTGTACCCTCATGAATGGTTTTAAGTTTTTGCCATATCTGATGTGCAGTAGTGCAGATGCTAAAGCGATTGAATTCATTTTTATGCAAAGAACAGAATGTCATATTCATAGATTTGGCATTTGCAGTTGGTTTATTTTTTGATTTGTTGTCCATGCGGAGTATTCAGTTGTAGGTGCTATTAATTTTGTTTGAGTTGCATTCCTTGTATCAAAACCAGTTTCTTGCATATATATCCTCATTCATATACTCAATAATTGTAGTGTAAGCCATTGAATAGGGGAGGTCTTTGAGTAGATTGTCCTTCGACAAAAGTTGAGCTATAAGCAGTGGTTGTGCTTGTACTTGTAGTATTCTCCATATTATCAATATATCGAATAACGGTGTTACGGTTATAGGATGACCTTGCTCTGATACCAATTGAAAGAGTCTATGCTGTGGTAGGATCGCATAATATTGATAAATAGTAGCAATAAGTAAATAGTGACATCGATTTTATACTGGTTCAGATCACCGTCTAACATCCAGTCCAAGAATCCCTTCTGGTTTTCACCAAACAAAACAACCCTCACTTTACCTGGAGGATTAGGTTTACAACTACCCGAATGGCCAAATGAGATTTCTTTCCTCACCTACTGAAGAACAGTTCCAAAATACAAAACGTTTGTTGACTACTTGTGTTCTTAATAACACGGATATGTCAAATTAATGTACACCTTTCCTATAATCTTTTCATGATGATAATAGCGTAGTTTGTGAAAGAATATGGAAGATTTATAAGATTTGAAATTTTAGAAATATGAAAATAGACTGCTCTTGTGAATCTGAATGTTATATGTAAGATAGAAAGAATTAGAGTAAGATGCGGTTAAAAAATCATTTGATTGAACCTCTATTTATAATATACAAATAGTTGCAATCATTCACGAAGAGATTCGAAGAAAGGATATGAATTAAAAGTTGTGATTCTGCATTGAATAGTTGCATCCATTAATATTCAGATGACTGAATAAAAAATTCAGATGTCTATTTTTGGATAAAAATTCAAATAGTAAGGAAATAGGCCATTTCGGCGTCAAAACAGACGTTTGTATATTTTAATTCAAACGTCTGAATATTATGCTAGAAATAATGTTTATTTCAGCAAACAGACGTTTGATTTGAAATAAACAGACGTTTATTTACCGATACAGGCCTATATTCTATGCATGTCTATATAAATAAATTTATAAATTAAATACATGCATATGTGTATCACCAAGGAGATTTTAACAATATATATATATACACACTAGCAAACTCTAAATACATATGATCTTCAATTTGAGCTCTTGAATCTGTTGTTGAGATTTTCTTCCTACAAAATAAGGTTAGTTGATATATATATTTGTGCATGTATATTTGTCATGATCAAAATGCTATATAACGAGATTCAACAACAACGACTTCTCCAGGATGGGAATCAGATCACCAACATTATTAGGAGCTTCACCCGAGGAACCACTTATCAACAAGACATGGATAACGTCCATCGCAGTCCTTCCACATTGGAAATCCGGAACTCTCGCAATCCATCAAACTTCAGACTTCCGGGCCTGGAAACCTATAGCGCATAACCGACCCTACCATACATCATATGCGCTACATGCACCATATGGAAGTACTATTAGCATCGTTCAATGTCATGGCCAAGTGCTTCCTCCTGTACTTAAACGACATCGCCACCATGTGGTTTCGATAACTATCAACTGAATAGATCAACAACTGAAATATGTTGGTCACCCGCTTCATCGACCAATTCCGAGTCCACATGTCTCATCCCAAGAGTGTCATGTTCCTCACATCGATCAAGCAACGTCCCAGAAAGACCCTATGCTCCTTCCTAGAAAGATGCAATGTGGTTGTAGCATCGGCCGATCGACCTGAACCATCGATGGTGATCGTGGCCACTATGGTCGGTGTCTTAGATAGAACAGATTTCAAGATCTCCCTCCAAAAGGATCCTCCTAAAGACACTAGAGATTTCTACTCTGAGGCAGACAGACTCCTCCAGCTAGAGGATGCTAATATCGAGATGGAAAATCTCGACGTACTTGATCCAAAAGAAGAAGGACGATCCACTACTGGCCAAAACACGGGAAAATGAAAGGCTTTGAAAAAGAATGATAGGAATGTGCAGTTCCGGAGAGAATCCAAATATGATCAATACATCGAGCTCACTTCATCACTGTTGGGCATATACCTCAATGTGTGAGGAACTCTCACTTTTCCTAAGCCTCCCCGGAGGGAGCCAACTCAAAGAGAGTGCGAATTAGGAAAGAATTACTTGTTTCATGATATGGCAGATCATGGCACCAATGACTGTAGACATTTGCTGATCTCATCGAAGAACGAGATAGACGTGGAGAGCTACTCGAGCACGTTAATAGATCCGCGACATCCACACCACTCCTGCTACCCTCCCATGCTCCTCGGAATGGTTCCCATACTCCTCAGAATGGGAGGAATCTAGAGCCGAGTGCCCGAGGCATTATCATCAACTGATTTGGATTTGATCATTCTTAATTTACCACTTTTCTTAAGATATAAGGAATGTACTGCTTTTTAGAATTTTCAATGGCTATGTCGATGCACATGTGTGAAGGGGATTAGGTTTTACCTCTCATACATACTACATTCTCAACAATACAGCTACTCTATGAATAAAATGGTTAGGTCGAAGTACACACATATGGGATTAGGATGTAATCCCAATGTGTGCTCTAGGTTCAACCTTAAACCAATCGGAATTTGTTTTTAGCTATGTAATAATCTTTGGAAAAATAAAATCTCTTTCCTCAAGCATGGATTATGTTTGATCAATATAAGTATCTTGTTAGGATTTGTCAGGATTCTCAAATGACATCAGAGTATGGCTTATACTCGTTCTCCTACCTAAGGTATGGCTTGTACTTATGCTTAAACTCAATTTGTTAGGATGTGACAAACCCTACTCTTTCTCAATACGAAAGTGGATTATACTTGAACCAGACTGCCAAGTATGGACTATACTTGGATAAATCAAAGTATCTAGGATTTGGCATGCAAATATTATTAAATCTCGAGTATGGTTTATACTGAACTTCCCGGAATGTTGATGCCTCTCCTTAGGTTTCCAGTTATGGCTTATACCTTAAGAATTAAGCCGACATGTCACGATTTGACACGAAGGCCCAAGCATTATCTGAGTATGGTTTATACTCCTCACAAATGTCCGAGCATGGCTTAAGTTTGGGAGATCAAATAACGTTATCAGGATTTGACACATCTCTCTTATTAGAACGTTTCGCAGGTGCAAGTTACCCTCACGACTAGATCAGTTCGGCAAGACCCCAGTCTTCAGGTTTTCTCTTAATACGATCTGATGCGATCGTTGGTCTTCAGGTATTATTGGATTTCTTTTTGGCCTTAATACAATCCTCAGTGATCGTCGGTTTTCTGGTCTTCTGGTAGTTTGGTCCAACGTGACTATGGCTTATTGGATTTCTATATATACTATTCATTTCTCCAAGATCCAGAACACATCTTTCTTTAAAAAAAAAGATATGTTCCAGGGGACAAAGTGTTGACCAGGTTTTTGACAAAAACTGTCATAACTCAAATGGGTCAAGACTTATTCTCGAAGAATGCAGAACTGGCTCTTGATTTCTAGGATCGACCTTTAGTTGTTTTGATTAAACGGTGGTTCAACCCTAAGAAACCTAGCCAAAGACATAGATGTCCTACTACGAGCTTGGTCTAGACTTCCAAAATCAAGCGGATCGATCGAACATATCGATCCTCAAATATCAGACCAAACATTGCGCTATAAAACAAATTCCTATTCCCTAGGCTGAAGAATCAGTCAGCTTTGACCCACGCTACTTTTCATGCTCCAAATCTTGAGCTCCACGCAGGAGACCAGGTCCCGCCGCATGTAGTTGATAATCTGGATTGGGCAACACATGGCTGACCTTGGATCGGATGGCTGCCACGTGATATACCGATCGATCCAGATTTTTGCCTATAAATACACCTTTCCAAAATGGAAAGGAGGATCTTCGCTTATGAAAAAAAATCATGGTTCGCATTCTAAAAATAGCCCACCGTACACTTTAATCAAGTAAGATTGTAACACAAGGATTTTGTGTATAAACCACTTCTTTCTCTACTTTCTTTCAATCAAAGAAAATGTAACATATAATCGATAGTATAAACAGAGATTATAAAGGGGACGTGGGCTTAGTTGGAGCCAAACCACTATAAAATTGTCGTGTGTCCCCTATATTTATTTGTTTTTCTTGCACTTTGTGATTTTGATTATGTGTGGATTTCACATTTTAGGGGTTGACTATCACTAGGCCAACTTTTGACCTCAACAATGTACAACTCAATAGAACATGACGAAAAGACTCATCAAAGATAGGATTAGTAATATCCTATAAAAGATTACTCTTAGAAATAAGGTTAGCAATGCCTTAGAATAAGTTTAAAGTGTGTTATAGCTGAATTTGCACATGCACACATACACACACATATATATGTATAAACGAATTTGGTTATGAAAAAATATACATAATAAGAATTTTAGTATTTTATTTGATGTTAAGTTTAAACTATTGAGTAAAAGAAGATTTTGCATATAGCCTGGTCTACCGGCGTATATATGAAGTCTCAAATATACTAGTAGATATAGAATCATACTCTAGACGCTCGGGGATGATTCTGGTGATTATTTCAACATCATCAGTGTTTATTTTCGAGTTTCGAATGTAGGATGACTATGTAATTCCAATTGACTAGTGTAAGGACCAAGAACTTAGTTGGAGTTTAATATTTGTGATTTGACTTCGAAATTATACTTTGAGTACATAAAAGATATATGTTTTGACAAAATATAAATTTGGAAAGTTAATCAACCAATTGGTCGCTGGTTGTGATGTGTGATATTCAATTTCGAAAGATAGAATGATAAAGCCAACATGAGAATGGAAGGTAAATTCACTCAAGTCAAATTCAATGTTGGGTAAATTTTTTGAAATAAGTTGGAATTGGATACACACACACACACACACACACACATATATATTGAACAAGTTATTTCATGGAAGCTAAGAGAGGAAGAAAATTGAATACCCGACCGACGGTACATCCTTATTGTATTGATTGGGTGTGATAATTTTATGAGCTGAATAACAAGCGCTTAACTTTTGGATTTTCTTTTGATTGATGAGGCCCAAAGAGGCAAGTTGTAGTTGTACTAATTGACTAGTACAATGGAGGTTATAGTGAAATGTTTCGAAAATTTTAGGCACTAACAAAATTTCGAGAAATCGGAAAGTTCTTAGAAATTGAAGAGTTAAAGAACTTGAGCAAGTTGAATGAAGGTTGAGCTGGTTAAGTAAATGACCTTTAGTTCCATCTTCGATTTCGAAGATGAAATCCTTTTAAGTGGTGGATAATGTAACAACCCGTATTTTTAGTCTATATAAAATATGGAATTAAATATTTTTAAAAGGATTTTTACATGGATAAGTCTGATTTAAATTTCAAAATTTCATAAAATACTGGATCTGGATTTGAAATTAATTTGAATATAAATTCTAAGCTTGGTTTTATATGTTACCGGGATTAAACCAAGGTTGGTAAACTTTTAAAAATCAACTTTAAAAGAAATTATTGAAAATAAATAATTTAATATTCTATTGAAGACCTGAAAATACACCATTTTTGAGATAGTCTCAGAACCTGGCGAACCACATCTTATCGGATCCGAAACATCAAAATATGGTAGCGTTTCAAATTTCAAGCCGATCGGAGTTAGTATGTAAACATACGTAATATAAACGTATATTTAAAAACCAGTTGAAATTCAGTAAAAGCGAGAAACAAGACCATTTTTTAAACAGTCTTTGAATTCGACGAGATCAATTTTATTGGAACCATATTAGTGTAATATAGTAGTTTTACAAATTTCGTATTGATCGGACTTACGGTTTGGTCATACGAACTTAAAACGTATAATAAATCAACTTATTGAAATTCAACTTGAAATTAAGCAGTTTGGGTGATACAAAGCGATTGAAAATGGTTGATAAAATGGTAAACGATAACCTAGTGGACATATTAGTATGTGTTAATGGTTTTGTAAGGTTCAAATAAATTCTTAAGGAAGATACCACCTTCCTAATTTAACCCTTAAAATAAATTAACCCTTTTAAAAATCCATCCTTACCTTCTTCGTACACCATTTCCTACGTCCCCTAACACCTTGACAAGTCATCGTACCTTCACTACATGTGTCACACTCTTCCATTCAGCCCACTCCCTCTTAGTGCCATAAGCATGTGCCATTTTATTTTAATTTTAATTTTTTCTTTTTTTTGTCTTAAGCTCCTTAACCACCATTTCCATCTTCCTCCTCCCTTCTAACACCCATGCCACCTCCTCCCCTAGCACCACCAGCCTTCTCCACCCTCCACCATCAGATGCAGCTCACCATTACCCCATAGCTTTACCACGTGGGCCCCAAGCCTTTAAAACCTCCTCATTTCCACTTAAACCCTTGAAAATCACCACTTTTCCACCAAAAATTCCAAACTTTACCACCTTAGCCTTCTCCTCTTGTCCTGGACACCTCACTCCACCCTCCTCTTCCCACCTAACAGGTCACACAGCTCAAGTGGGTCCCCTACCAAGTCGTGGGCTCCACCCATGCTTCCAAGCCCTTAAACATTTTAAAAAACACCTTTCCTCTTTTGTTTGCAAAGACAAGTATAAATTCATATATATTGTTAGTGATTGTTGAATTGGGGAAGAAAGGAAAGGTCTTGACTTTGTGAAGGCTAGGAAAATTCTACATAAGAAGCGTGGAGGTGTTTGGATAACTTTCAATTTGAACTCTCCACCATAATTCTTTAACTAGTTTAGTTAACCAGTAATTTATGTGGTTAATAATTGATTATGGTGTGGTTGATTTGGTGATTATAAATGTTGTGGTGTACATGTTGGAATTGGTTAATTATTAAGTTAACAAAATGCTAAAAATGACAATGGTAGTTGTAGTTGAGTTATTCACTCATTAACAAGTAAAATGATTCATCTATGGTCACTTATTTAGTTGGTATAAATTGGTGAACATATAATATGGAATGGATGCGATATCATGGATTGACTGACATTGATTACGGATTATAGATTGAATTTAAAACATGTTGATGTGAAATGGTTTTTGTCAATTATGACAATATAATGTTAGCAAGGTTTAATACATTATTTAATAATGGTTTTATTTGGGGGTTAAGTATTAATGACCTTGACACTAAGGTCAATGATGGCAATATGTGACATTAGATGTTAATAGTTGTTAATAACCCTTATGGGATTCTAATGATGTGTGAAATCCAAATAAATGGAATTATATGGTAATTGGTTGAATCTCATTCCAATTCAGAAGTATATTAATATTTTATGAATAAAATAATAAGTGAAAATTAAAAGTTTGAATTGGACGTTCGATTTTGGATGGACACAATGTTTATAAATTACAATGAATATTCGTAACTAAAATGAATTGATTTGAATCTATTTTCATATAGTTATGGACTGTTCAAATTTTATTTGTTTTTAAATGAATAGAACGGGTGAAATTGAAGTTCAGTCAGGTTATCTATGTTGAGTGTTTAAAGGATTTCCTTTACAAAAGTAACTTATTTATTTTTGTAACGAGTGTTAGTAAAATTTGGACTCTAAATAATAAGTTTTGAAAAATAATAATATTTTAATGATAAAGATAATATTAAAATGATTAAATATCGAAATATTTGATTTTCAAGAGAAATAATTGAAATATTATTTCCAAAAATAATTATATTTATTTTATATAATTAATAAATTAATTTGGTTATGTTTTGCTTCGATTTTAATTATAAATCAAATTTGGCCTAAATAGGACTTGTCACGCAGCAGTAGTTCGCGAACTTCGATCATTAACTTTGAATTGACATACTAGGAGATCCGACCGTTTGATTCTCCCGAAACGAAAAACATTGGGTTCGAAATGAAAATAATTTCCAAATGGAATAAGAAATTTTAAAAATCCAACGATTACGTTTTAAAATGAGCTCAAATCTAATTCAAAAAAGGCCGCTATGGGTGTAGTTCGGTCAACGGAATTGGAAACCAATTGTAAGGGACTTGTAAATTATTAAAAATATAGATGAATCATGATAAATAATAATAAATGATTTGAAAGAGATTATGAAAAAATGTACAAAGTTTTAGAATGATTAAAGGGAAATTTTACCAAAATGAGCTGGTTGACAACTAAAGTGAAGAACCAAAAAGAATATATTGAGATTCCTAATAGTACAATCTAGTACCACCAGTGAGATCTAACTGAAAGTTTCATATTAGGCGAGGAGTGGGAAGAACCGAAAGGACATCAGACATTTGACTAAGATCAAATGATGCTTTCTATCGATAAAGGGTCCCGTGTTTTAAAATAACATACGAAAATGAAAGTATTTAAAATAACCAAAGTTTTCCAATGTATGAATTTGATTGGGTTTGAATGTAAAATAATCTTCGGATATTTCAGTATTGGATTCTGTAATTATACGCATACTGTTTGAGGAATTTGGAAGATTTTGATATCGTTATTCCCAATACGTTATCGGTTAATTTCAGAATTTTATATTGAATATAAGTCGATATGATTTCTATTTAGAGCCTTATATTTGATATCAAATTGGATTTTGGGTTTGTCGTGAGTGATGTCTTCAATGACACTATTCTTAAACCCAGTTGAAAATGAAATTTATGGAATAAATCTTTTAATTAAGGGTAATGAAGTTTTCCAATTATTAAATTTAATTGGAACTGAATTGAAGTTTGATTTTGAGTTTGTCATGACAGGCGTTTTAAATAACGTTTGTTCTTTAACCCCATTAAAGGATTGATTATTTCTAAAGTTTGATCTATAATAAATCTTTTAACATATATTTAGTCGAATGAGATGGATACCAAAACCATGTTAGAGTTTGAATAAATCTTTCAAATAAGATTTGACTGACTGAAATGAAGATTAAAACTAAGTAAGAGTTTTAATAAATCTTTCAGTAATTAAACTTACCAAACACGAGGGGAGTTAGATACGAAGTACCACCAGTTTTTCTCCCTGGGATGAATAGGATGGGAATGAGATAACGATATGAGAGATTACCATTTTGTAAGGCCCGATAATCCTGATAAGGATTATAAACCTTAATTTGAGTTAAGTTTGTGAAAAAAAAAGATTACATAATCTTTTGAAATGATTTCCAAGGAAAGATTTAAATAAGAAGTTTAAATGATGTAAATCTTTTATAAGATTTAATAGAGAAATTTTCAATGTAAAGGATATTTATGTAAAAGAATATTCTGAATTGGAATGATACTTACGGTATGTTTATATATATATATCACTTTATTTTAATGATTCGATAGTTATTTCGAAAGGCCATGTTTCAACCCATTTCGAATAACTAAAAAGACGAGTATTGAAGATACTGAAAACTGTGGTTGAAGACCAGATATCTTCACATCGTTTGGATTATTGATGATGTCTCAATTGGCATGTACACCCAAGATGAGGTTATAAGTGGCGGTTGTTGGACATACTTTGAGATTGACTTGATATGCAAGGCCCTCTCTTCCTCAGGGGACGAGGAATAAGGTGCCTTCAGTTTCGTTCAAACCCAGAACAAACTTGTAAGTGGATGTGTGTCTGGCATTGTATTTCATAACATAACCGATTAGTTGCTATTGATGATATATTTGTGATGGCGGGGAATTTATTCTCCTAGCTTAACACCCTTCTTTGAGGCGTATAAGCTCAAAGGTTACATTATTACCAAAGTCTGATCATATGAGTGAATTGACAATATGCATGCTAAGTTGTTGATTGATCAAAGCTTTTGTTGAAAAGCAGAGCTTTGTGGATGATGATCAAAGCATGGCTGATATAGTGTAGCTTTGTGTTGTAAAGTGACTTAGACAAGCCTCACAACCTATGAATGGTCGAAAATAGGATGATGAACAGTAGAGAAAGGACCTACGTTTCCTTCTAGCTAAAAGTGATGCCATGGTATGGAGCTAGTCAAGTTTGCTTATATGGATGTTGGAATTGAGGCGCCTCGGATGATGGTCAGATGCGACCAGGACGACGTTCAGATACAATCGGGAAATGTTAAGTTCAGGAGTAACCATAATCCACTACGAATTGGTGGGCCGGCTCTGCCGCTCCAAGATGTGCATGCATGTGAGTCCTGCACGTCTTACTAGAAGGAAGATCCTTTGCTTTGGTCATTAATGGAAATCGAACTTCCAATACGAACCTTGTGTTTTTAGTTGTAAACCTATATGGTGACATAATAGGATGGGTTATTATGTTATCTAAGATTGATACGTTTATTTTTGAAATTGATTTCTGCACTATGAACTAGTAATAATAAAAGAGAAATTTCGCATATGAAGCATGTTTGAGTTTGCAAGGTAAAACTCTATCCCCCGGTTTGCACTTGCATTGCGTGATGGGACATGAGTCTTATAATATCTTCATTTTTCCAAAAAATCATTGTGAGTTTTTATGACTGATATTCATGTGGAGAAAACCCGTTTCATGTTATGCGGTGTGGTCTCGTGATTTACCTAACTTTAAAATAAAGTATAAGAACTGTTTTGACTCTCACACCAATCGCCTGACTTACTTGGAGTTTATTGTTTCCCACCTATACTCTTGGTGCCCATATTTTCCACATGGGCAACTAGTAGTTTTGGTTTTGTAGATATTTTATAGAGCAGGATTATGGATTTAAGCTAAAGCTGTGTCCAAAGCATTTAATAGTGTTCTCCTGTATGAAAATTATGTGTCCACTGTGTATTGTAATTTATTATTCTCTGATATTTGTGATGTACTCTGCTATATTCTTGTACTTTGACGTAAAATTGTTGTAATAGCAATGAAATTCTTTTGTATCTTGTTCTAATGTGTTGTATCACATAACAGTTTGAGGATTTTTGTCTTTTGGATTGGACCTGTGTGGCTTATGTCGATTTGAAAGGCGGGAATTTTCGGGTCGTCACACTATGGCTCTATACCGGATCATAGTTATGACCTAGTACCAAGTTAATCACTTAGCAAAGTTTTGGGGAATATTCCCGCCTACATATTCCTCTCATCCGACTGTCCCTTTCTTCATTTTTCATTCGTGACTTAGCCTAGCCGATTCGACTTTCATAAACTCTAATCGATTCAACCCTTGAACAATGATTAAACCATCTCGAGTTGCATTCCACCATAAAATATGCTTCTTCCACCTTCTAAAGCTACCACTGTTAGAGTAGTCAAGGCACCAACATCTTACATGTCGTTGATTTTAACCGAGGTTGAATCTCTTAATTTAAAACCTTAATTTGAATTGTCTTGACTTAATTGGATGGGTTGTTTTGAATAATTGAAGGATGTTGATGGAGAATTGGTAATCTCTAGGCTTAGCAATCAAAGATTTTGAGAAAATTGGATTTAGGTTAGAACAATTTATTTCAGATTTGAATTTAGGCATAATTAATTGGTATTAAACTTAATTTTCTACCCAAATCAATTATGTGTAATTTATGAGGACAAGCCGTTTTCACGAACTCAACTATCTGTTTTAATCAGTTAGACCAAATTTGAACTATTGCATAGAATATAACTAAACGTAGATACAAATTGAAAATTCCATTGCCTTTACATACCATTTTCATGTCCCATGGTCCTAAAAAAGGCTTTGTGTTATCTTGGGATTCAAATCCATAATTTGTTTTCCAATCGATGACGGATAATTTCGAAAAAGAAAATAGAAGTTGATATAGTTTTTTTTTCTTGTATGAGCGAGCTATTTATACGAATTGATTAGCTTGTTATGTTTGGGTCTCATTGGACTCCATTCATATACAAAATGCCCAACACTTGTCTCAATTAGCACCTAAAATCCAATTGGCGGATACACATCAGTTTCCTTTGAAATTTGATCATTTACCATTTGGGTAATCACTTAAAAATAAGTACCCACATGCTTTGAACACAAGTCCTATTGTGTAAAATGAACCGCCATTCGTTGCAATCTAACTCTAGCATGGAGAGTTCCAACCAATGTAAAGGATAATCATCAACCACAATGCTCATGTCTACAATTTTTCCAGTGCCTTTTGCACCTACTTTACCAACTTACTATTGTGTGCTAGTCCCGACAAAAACTGTTATTGATTGAAGACCTCCTGGTTAGGAGTTATTGGTCATCCTCTAGAAAGAATTTCTACTATGGTGAAAACAAATGCTTTGAAGCATCTGTTAGAAACTTGATATTCCAGTAAATGATGTGATTTTGCAGTCTTAGGATGAGTTTTCTAACACACCCTTTAGACTTCATGACATGTAACCGATATATGTACTTGAATAGTTCCATACCCCCCCTTTAATCCACTCTTGTGCATATTTCTTTGAAATATGAAGATCGTCCCTTTCCAAATTCATGCGATTGGATATGCTCTTCTCACTTACTTTTATATTCTGTTTATATGAAAATTCAAGTACCAGATGTCATTCATCATCAAAAGCTTAGAGAAACTGCAAAGTCATAATGAAGCTTCATAGTTGTAATGATTCGGATTTTGCTCAAACCTAATCGATCGCAAAATCGACTAAGACCATTCAAAAACCCGAATACGCTAGCTTTACGCATACATCACATCAGAACAAATAGCAAAAGACTTTTATAAACATTATAATAATGTTACATCAGAGTATATCGAATAAATAATAATACAGCGGAAGATTAATTTACAATAAACTTAACACAATGCAGCGGAAGACTATCATTGCTCTGGCCACAACTTTAACCTTCGATCCAGAATCCTGCTTAATAAATAGATATCTGCAAAACAAGCCACTCGACTGCTCGTGTGGAAAAAAGGGCACCCGAGTTTACAAAGTGAAACAAACTACGAGTCAGTCATGGGACTGGTATGAGAAATCTTACGTAACTTATCTAATAATAATAAGGCTAATCACAGGACCACGCAACTAACGCGGAACAGATTTACTCCATTGGATTGCCGGTGCATAAATAAAGTAAATCGTTAAACAATGCAATGCTATTTAGAAAAATGAAACCATTATAAGGCTTAAGTCCCATCACACAATGCAACACAAACTGGAGGATAGAGTTTTACCTTATAATGGTCAAAAATGCTTGATATGATAAAACGGATTTGATATTATTATTAGTGTATATATGTTTCAAAAACATTTCAATCATAATGTATCAATCATAGACGGCATAGTTACCATACACTATGTCGCCATACAAGTTTTACAATCAAAACCGTATAGTGTCATACTTGAAGTTGGATTTCCATCATGAACCAAGGCAAGGGATCGTCCTTACCGAATTCGAGACAATCTAGCCCATTCCTCAGGACTCAGTCGCAACTGCACCAGGAGCGCCAGGGTCGTTCCACAAATATGGTTGTGGATTGGTAATGCCTGAACAATACGTCTCCCCGCCCTTTGGGGCGTAAATAAAGAGCCACTAGAGACTCAAATCCGAGGTACCTTGCTTTCCATCATCCACATAAGTAAAAATATCTGGGCTTGTAAAACCCAAACATCAATTCTAACTAGAAAGATATGCATGTTCTCCTTGGGGTCCTTCTCCCGTTTCCGGTTCATACCGGGGTGTGAGGCTCGCGAAGTATCGCTACACAAAGCTATGCTAAATAAAGTTGTGCTTTGATCATCAACCACAAGGCTATGCTTTTCTACAATAAAACTTGATCATTTACATCTTAGCATATCACATTGTCAATCCAAACCGTACTATTGATTTCCACCAATATATAACCTCTAAGCTCGTACGTCTTGAGAAGGGTGTTAAGCACGAGAATAAATTCTCTGCCACCAAACAGACATATATTAAGCAGAGATCAACGAATACAACATATAGGAATACAACGTCAGACATACCCTCCATTTACAAGTTCATTCTGGGTCTGATCAAACCCAGAGGCACCTTATTCCTCGTCCCATATATCCAATATAGGAGAGAGGTCCTCGCATATTCGGTCGATCTTCAAGCACGTTTGGATGATCACCACTTATTACCTTGTCTCGGGATGCCTCCCAATCAAGACATCAATAATCATCCAAATGATGTGAAGACCTGCGGTTTTCAACCACCGTCTTCATCTTCGACTCTTAATCGTCGTAGTAATTATTCAGAATGGTTTAAACCCGGTCTTTCCGAATAACTCGCATATTTTATAATCAATAATTAAGCGCTATAGAAACACATCATACATCTCATTCCAGTTCAGAATATTATTTTAATAAAATATTCACATTATTAGGGAAAGGTTCCCATTAATTTTATCAAATTCTTTTAAAATTATTCTTTAGCCTTCTATTTAAAGATTCATTAAAACTCCAATTTGGTTTTAATATATAAAAATCATTATTTAATGATTATTCAACTTTAAGAAATTAGTCTTGTCTTTAACTAGGTTAAAGAACTAATATCATTTAAAACACAGTTCACGATAAACCCAAAATCATCTTCCATTAAATATGGAATTTTCACAGAAATCAAATAAATATATAATCGATATAAATTTCCGTATCAGACTAATAATGTAAATGGAATAACGGCAAAGCCTTTAAAATTCCGTATATAATAACGACCTTCTTTTACAGAAGCTCATCTCGATTATTATTAAATCTAATTCCATTCAATTCCAATTTAATATTTTAAATTGGAAAACTTACTTTGAGAAAATTTCCATTTAAATCTTCGTAAAAAAGATTTATAAATTCCAAACTATATTTTCACTGTTAATTCGGTTAAAGAACGAATGTCATTAAAAACACAGTTCACAATAAACCCAATTAACATTTCAATTTATTCTAATTACCAAATATAATTGGAAACTCTTATAATCTCAATTAAAAGATTTATTCTGTTCATACGGGGATTAAGAACAGTATCATTGAAGACGCCATTCACGTCAACCCAAAAATCCAATTTATTTTATTTAATTTCAAATTAAATATTAATTATTTGGAAAACTTCATTAAATCTTAATTTAAGGATTTATTCTAGTAAATAAATAGTTCATTTCGAAAAAAAATATTTTTATCTTTTTAAAATATGTAATTTTCCATCTAAAATCTTTTTATATCATTTATTATGATTTTACATAATTTTCCATATTTTAAATAATTTTATTAAGGCCTGTACAGTCGGTTTCCAATAACGGCCACCGAACTGCATCTATAGCGACCTTTTCCAAATTTGATTTGGACATAATTCCAAATCCAGCCGTTAGATTTCAGATCTCTTATATTCATTGGAAAACTCTTTTCGATTTGAACCCAACGGTTCTGATTTTAGGAGAATCGATGGTCGGATCTCCCGTTACATCAATTCGAAGTTGATGGCCGAAATTCGCGAAAGGTCGCTGCGCGACGCGTTCTATTCAGGCTATTATATATATATGCTATATATATCGTTGAATTCCTTTTAAACGTATTTTATAAAATATTTATAAATTCATTTTAAAATGATTTTTTATTTCATTTTCAATTTTAAATCAAAATTGAATATTCTATATTTATATCATATTAAAATATTAATATTTTCAAAATATTAAATTTTGAAAACACTACTTTTCGATATTTATTATAAAATGAATAAAATGGACCAACAAACCCGTTCGGGTAAAAATGGCGTTCTACTTAAATCGGCTTCATATTTTTGTATTTTTGTGTCCATCCAAAGAGTGACATAAAAATCATAATTTTAATCTTTATTGGATATTATTTTAAAATATTCGTTATTTTAAAATATTATTTATTTTTAAAGATTCATTATTTTAAAATATTATTTATATAAAAGATATTCTGAATCGGAATGCGACTCAATCAATTACCATATAATTTCTGTTATATGGATTTCATACATCGCATGCATATAAAAATAATGATAAATAATCATTAAATAATCCATTCCCATCCAGAGCGAAGTTTATAACTATGTGAGAATTAAAATAAATAAATAACATTCATCACATACTGTCAATTCATTGATTGACAATTAATTAAATATTGGGACTAATGTATTTCAAATATCATCCCAATACCCGTGTGGGGTTTTCAACCAACAAAAACTCATCTAAATAAATCATTGGTAAATGAATTAAACCAATTCTAATTCCGCTAATCATGTTAATGATGATGAACAAAACATATGATTATTTTCCTAACATTGCTAACATGTTAATGTTAATGATCAAAACATATTATTATATTTCCAACTTCGCTAACATGTAAATGTTAATATCTTGCAAATGCACACTTTCTACTTCTCTAACATGTAAGTGTTAATATTTAAAAAATGTACAATTCCTATAATATATTAATGTTAATATTGAACAAATGAACATTTCCTATAACACGTTAATGTTAATTAAAGTACCTTTCCTATAACATGTTAATGTTAATTAATAAAAAAAAGTACATTCCTACTGTTAAAACATTTTTATTTTGTTAAAACATTTTATCAAACTTGAATCTTTTAAATGATCCATCTATACATTAAAAATGTGATTTTTAATGTAAACATATTCCAGTCAAAGTTTAATCTTTTTATTTAATCCTTTATTACATTGAAGATGTAATTTTAATGCTAAGATCTTCTTATTAAAGTGTGATCTTTTTAAACAATCCTTATTACATTAAAAATGAAAATTTAATGTTAACATCTTTATCACTTTTGTATCCTTTTTAATCTTCCTATCTTACATTAAAAATGTAGTCTTTTAATTTCAAACAATGATCATTTTTATGTATACAACAGAAATGTGAATTTTTATGTTAACATGTTTCTAATTCAATAAAATTGATATTTTTGTTGTAACCACAAATCTACTTAACTAAAATGTTATATTTGTTTTTAACACTTTTATTTTGAAAAAAATGTTCATTTTGTTTCAACCACTATATTTTGACAAAAATGGCAAATTTTGATTTCAACTATTATATTCATCAAAAATGAATATTTTTACCTCAACAATTATATTCAACAAAAATGAATATTTTTGTCTCAACAATTATATTCAACAAAAGAAATGAATATTTTTGTCTCAACAATTATATTCAACAATAATGAGTATTTTTATTTCAACTATTATATTCAACAAAAATGAATATTTTTGCCTCAACAATTATATTAAAAAAAATGAATATTTTTGTCTCAACAATTATATTCAACATAAATGAATATTTCAACTGTTATATTCAACAAAAATTAATATTTTTATTTCAACTATTATATTTAACAATAATGAATATTTTTATTTCAACTATAATATTCAACAAAAATGAATATTTTTGTGTTAACTATAATATTCAACAAAAATGAATATTTTAATGTCAACTATTATATTCAACAAAAATGAATATTTTTATGTTAACTACTATATTCACCAAAAATGAATATTTTTATGTTAACTATTATATTAAAAAAATGAATATTTTTATGTTAACTATTATATTCAACAAAAATGAATATTTTTATGTTATCTATTATATTCAACCAAAAATGAATGTTTTTATGTTAACTATTATATTTAACCAAAATGAATATTTTTATGTTAACTATGATATTCAACAAAAATGAATATTTTTATGTTAACTATTATATTCAACAAAAATGAATATTTTTATGTTGTAACAAATCCTATGTTTCATATGTGTGTGTGTGTGTGTGTGTATATACATATATGTATAAAGTGGATTTTTATTTGTATAACATATCTAGAAATTTTATGATTAACATATTTATAATAAAAAGGAGTTTTTATTGTAAAACAATTCTGACCATTACATGATTTAGAAATTCCTAATCAATCCAATTTCATCCAAAGAATCATCACAAAAGAATAAATCAATTCACATCACATACCATGTACAACTAAATTTTTAATGGTGTGTATATATATATATATATATAAATTCCTCAACGAAAAAATAATTAATTTTAAATTTAAAAAGAAATCTCACATTGATTTTTGTCTGAATTTTTAACATGCTCTGTTTTGATTCCAGCCTGTTCCAACGCGTAGATCTGGCCAAGGCGAATCCAATGCTTCCGAAATTATTCGATTCCGATAAGAACTGAATAAGATATGGCTTTTTAAAGATTTAATTACGTTAATTAATAATTAAATAAATAATTAACTTATTATTTTCACTAATTACATTTGCAAACCAACGGTCGTTTCTTCTTCTTCTTTTAGCGATATACAGAACCCATCGCTCCACATCCTTCTTCACCCAATCGTTCCCACCAGAGGCGATCGTCGGCCGATCCAAGGTGACCCCATCAACCGCCTAGCCGCCACGATCTTCCGCCCCAAATTCCACCTCACCCCATTGACCATATCGCCAGCAAAAGCCCTCTGTTCGTCGCACCTTTTCGAGGGAAAATCCGCCACCACATTGGTTGAACGTCGATCATCACCGTTGACATGAACCCTCTCGGAACCCTCTACAGTTTTGCTTTAATATGTATTGAGTTTCAAAATTGGATTTCGTGTTTGAGAGGAGGATTTATCGTAAGCTCATGGCCATTGTTTTCATGTAAGGGAATTGGATTTTCCGATTTTCCATTTTATACCCTTTTATATTTTATTAATATTTAATTAATTCCATTACTTACTTTATTACAAAATTTCATGTCTGTGCTCCAAATTAAACCCAATGAACGCTTCTCCTAGCTAAATACTCCTGTTCCGGACATAATGGAATATGTTTTGTAACCCAATTCGGCTGTTACGATATGTTTTTCTTT
Organism: Allium sativum; assembly: GCA_030737875.1. NCBI lineage: Eukaryota > Viridiplantae > Streptophyta > Magnoliopsida > Asparagales > Amaryllidaceae > Allium > Allium sativum. Next base: position 750,044,195 of record CM060921.1, read on the forward strand.
GAATTAAAATGTAAAACATTTAATTATTTAATTTAGATGTACATTTTAATTTACCGGGGCCACACACTAACTCCAAAAATTCCAGAAAAATTATTTCTAGCTATGTTTTGATGATACGGTCCTAACAAAACTAATTTCATCGAATTTGGAGACCATTTGAAAAATGGTCATTTTCTGGTCGATCCAAATTGAATGAAATTGATAAAACATATTTTCTTTTGCTACGCTCACATATTGATTCCAAAAATTATAAAAATTAGAATCTTGCAATAATTTGACATTCCGGATTCAACCAAAGTGGTTTCGTCGAAAATGGATGTCGTTTGTAAAATGGCTTTTTTTATATTAGAATATATATAAATTCCATAGCGACTATTCTGAATATTTAACTGGCCCTAACTATTGAATACCACAATGAAATTCCAATTTTTCAGATTGTTGGAAAGATATTTTAAACAGATTTAAATATTTTTGGTTTAACTAAAATCTGATTTATTTTGCATCATGTACACTCAGTAAAAGTTCAAATTCAAATTTTCAAACTTCCGTGTTATTTCTAACTCCTTTTATAATTAAATTAAATATATTCGTTCTAACCTCGATTTAAATAAATTTTTTAATCGTTATTATTTAAAATAAATTATTTTAAATTTTCAAAATCCATTAACATTGTTAAAATAAAAAATTTAAATTGGTTCCAAAATTTCGGGTTGTTACAATCTCCCCCACTTATAATCTTTTCGTCCTCGAAAAGGAACGGAGTTGAAAGTTGTTTAATTAACCAACTCAACTTTCATTCATTAATTAGTTTTTATAATTTTATTAGTTGATTAACTTTTCAAATATATATAACTTTTATGTATTCAAAAATCATATTTCCTAAAATTGGATTATATATATAATCACGAATACATTAATTATAAATTTGTCACTATCAACTCATTCTAGGGCATTTCTAACCCTATCTCTAACGGGTTTTCTCATTCTAGGATACCGCTAACTTTGGGCATACATCACATCAGAACAAAAAAAAATACTTTTATAAATATTATAATAATGTTACAGCAGAGTACAACATATCAGAGTACATCGAATAAATAATAATACAGCAGAAGATTAATTTACAATAAACTTAACACAATGCAGCGCAAGACTATCATTGCTCTGGCCACAGCGTTAAGCTTCAATCCAGAATCCTGCCTAATAACTAGATATCTGCAAAACAAGCCACTCGACTCCCCATGTGGAAAATAGGGCACCCGAGTTTGCAAAGTGAAACAAACTACGAGTCAGTCAAGGGACTGATATGAGAAATCTTACTTGACTTATCTAAAAATAATAAGGCTAATCATAGGACCACGTCGTAAACGCGGAACGGGTTTATTCCATTCGATTGCCGGTGCATAAAAAAAGTAAATCGTTAAACAACGCAATGCTTTTTAGAAAAATGAAACCATTATAGGACTCAAGTCCCATCACACAATGCAATGCAAACCAGAGGATAGAGTTTTACTTTATAATGGTAAAAAATGCATGACACGATAAAACATATTTGATATTATTATTAGTGTATATATGTTTCATAACTATTTTAATCATAATGTATCAATCATAGACGGCATAGCTACCATATATTATGTCTCCATACTAGTTTTACAATCAAAACCATATGGTGTCGTATTGGATGTTGGATTTCCATCATGAACCAAGGCAAGGGATCGTCCTTACCGAATTCGAGACAATCTAGCCCATGTCTCAGGACTCAGTCGCAACTGCACCCGGAGCACAAGGGCCGGTCCACAAATATGTTATTAATACTTGAACAATACGTCACCCCGCCCTATGGGGCGTAAATAAAGAACCACTAGGGACTCAAGTCCGAGGTATCTCACTTTCCATCATCCACATAAGTAAAAACATATGGGCTTGTAAAACCCAAACAGGGGTGTGAGGCTCGCGATGTATCGCTACACAAAGTTATGCTAAATAAAGTTGTGTTTTGATCATCAACCAAAAAGGCTCTGCTTTTCAATAATAAGCCTTGATCATTTGCATCTAAGCATACCACATTGTCAATCCATACAATACTATTGATTTCCGCTAATATGTAACATCTAAGCTCGTACGTCTCAGAGAAGGGTGTTAAGAAAGAGAATAAATTCTCCGCCACCAAACAGATATATATTAAGTAGAGATCAATGAATACAGCATATAGGAATACAACGTCAGGCATACCCTCCATTTACAAGTTCATTCTGGGTCTGAACGAAACCGAAGGCACCATATTCCTCGTCCCATGTGTCCAATACAGGAGAGAGGTCCTCGCATCTCCGGTCGATCTCTAAGTACGTTTGGACGATCACCACTTATTACCTTGTCTTGGGATGCCTCCCAATCAAGACATCAGTAATCATCCAAACAATGTGAAGACCTTCGGTCTTCGACCACTGTCTTTATCTTCGACTCTTAATCGTCGTAGTAATTATTCGGAATGGGTTAAACTCGGTCTTTCCGAAAAACTCGCATATTTTATAATCAATAAGTAAGTGCTATAGAAACACATCAAATGGCTCATTCCTATTCAGGAGATTCTTTTAATAAGATATTCACATTATTTGGGAAAGGTTCCCAATAATTTTATCAAAGATAAATTCTTTTAAATTTATTCTTTAACCTTCTTTTTAAGGATTCACTAAAAATCCAATTTGGTTTTAATATACAAAAATCATTATTTAATGATTATTCAACTATAAGAAATTAGTCTTGTCTTTAAATGGGTTAAAAAACTAATGTCATTTAAAACACAGTTCACGACAAACCCAAAATATCCTTCCATTAAATATGGAATTTTCATAGAAATCAAATCAATATATAATCGATATAAATTTCCGTATCAGACTAATAATATAAATGGAATAACGGTAAAGCCTTTTAAATTCCATATATAATAACATTCTTCTTTTACAGAAGCTCATCTCGATTATTATTAAATCGAATTCCATTAAATTCCAAATTAATATTTTAAATTGGAAAACTTTACTTCGAGAAAATTTCCATTTAAATCTTAATAAAAAGATTTATAAATTCCAAACTATATTTTCACTGTTAATTGGGTTAAAGAACGAATGTCGTTAAAAACACAGTTCACAATAATCCTAATTTACATTTCATTTTATTCCAATTGCCAAATATAATTGGAAACTCTAATAATCTTAATTAAAAGATTTATTCTTTTCATACGGGGTTTAAGAATAGTGTTATTGAAGACGCCATTCACGACAACCCAAAAATCCAATTTATTTTATTTAATGCCAAATTAAATAATAATTAATTGGAAAACTTTATTAAGTCCTAATTTAAGGATTTATTCTAGTTAATAAATAGTTCATTTCGATAAAAATATATTTTTAGCTTTTCATAATATGGAATTTTCCACCCAAAATCTTTTTATATCATTTATTACGATTTTACATAATTTTTCCATATCTTTAGTAATTTTATTAACGCCTGTATAATCAGTTTCCAATAATGGCCACCGAATGGCATCCATAGCGACCTTTTCCAAATTTGATTTGGACATAATTCCAAATCCAACTGTTAAATTTCAAATCTCTTATATTCATTGGAAGGTTCTTTTCGATACGAACCCAACTGTTCTGGTTTTAAGAGAATCCGACGGACAAATCTCCCGTTACATCAACTCTAAGTTAATGGTCGAAATTCGCGAACGGTCGCAGCGCGGCACGTTCTATTCAGGCCATTAAATAAATAAATATGATCAGCATAGAAATATGTTAATTTATGCACCTATATTTTATCTTTTTGTATATAAATAATTGTTACGTTGGGTATTATTTTGTTATTTTTATAGATATGTTGCCTAGACCTCATTCAGCCTTTAAAGTGAAGAATAGATGTCATTTACTTGAAGAATTGCATAAGGGCTTTCATTGGAGGCTAGATGTGTTCACAATGGTCACATTAGAAGAAGATTAGTTGAAAAGATCTCTAAAGATGTAATTGGAGGTTGTTTGTGCTCACATTAGTCACTTTGGCAGGAGATTGATGGAAAATATCTTTTGAGATTTGCTATTGAACTACAATCTTTGATGAGAAGGACCATTAGAGGACTAGGTTTTCCAATTCACCTATAAAAGCACATGTATACCCATTGTAACAACGATCCCATTTTTCTATCTTTTTCTCCATTAACAAAGTTCTTCTTCTTTTTATTTTCTGCATTTTTCTATTTCTTGGCAACTAGTTCCATCTACACAATTAGATTTGGTAGAGTACTAGTTGTATTTTACATTCATTTTCATTAGTGATTAATCATTTGATTAGTTTCAACGATAATCCAAATTTTATTTCTGTTGTTATTTCTATTTTGCATTTTTATTTTCTGCATTTTTGTTATTGTTTTGCAATTTACTTTCATTAGTGATTAATCGTTTGACTAGTTTCAACGATAATCCTAATTGTTGCAATTTCAATTGTTCTATTTTCAACAAATTCTCAAAAGTCGTATAACACGCCCACGAAATTCAACAAATAATAATTTTTAATTTGCCTCCCTGTGATTCGACCTGCATATTACACAATCTGTGCGCTTGCATAATTTATTTTAAAATTCACACTTTTCTAGTTCATAGAAAAGTAGCGATCAAGTTTTTGGCGCCGATGCCGGAGAGGTAACGATTAATTTTATTTATTTATTTAATTTCCGATTTGTGTTAATTTTCATTTTATTTATTATTTTATTTTCTACTTGATTTTTTTTGTTTTGTTTTTGTTTAGTAAAAAAAACTCTTGATTGGTAGGTTGGATACTATTTATTGATATTGCATTCTCTAAAAAAAAGAATAAAAATAAAAATCTTGCTGGTCTTTCTTTTGTTTCTTTCCTTTTTTCCTTAATCTCTTTCCTTTCTTTTACAAGTACTTCCCTCTTTTCAACTTAAATACAAAAAAAAAAATAACAAAAAAAAATATATTTCTTTTTCAATTGTTTTTCCTTCTTCTGCTTGATTCCCTTCCTCTGCTCCCCTAATATTTGTTTCTTTTTCTGCTTGTAATCACCACTTACTAATCAATTCCATTACCATAACCCCAGTTTGCTCCACGTCAAGCCCTAACCATACCGCAAAAATCACGCCAATTATTCCTAACATCACACAATTTCTTCCATTACAAATTCATGAACCACCGGGAAGCTTGAACCAAACAAACCCCTCTCCCTTCGATCACCTTCCTCTGCCATGTTCTCGACAACATCCTCAACACAGTTCTCCAGAACCCCCAAAACTAATCCACCACAATACATCTTCTTTTTCTCGACCCACAACCTCCACCACAGTTTACAGTCACCCGCAACCATACTTTCAGATCTCGAAACCAAAAACCAAAACTCCTGTACACAACCATAGCCGATCACCTAATAATCAAAACCACTCCCTTTATGAGGGCTCCTCACCATACATCAGTAGCCCATCGCAACTCCCTAGATCAAAATCGCAATCCACGTTCACATTCACCCACCTTCAAAATCGCGATACCCTCATCCCATCTTGCGATAGCCGCCTACACCCAAAGCCTTCAACATGCTCCAACTACCTTCATCGAATACCCTTCTCAACCTCCCAATCCCGTACACTTCCATCGCACCTGAATTTTCAAAATCCCTCCGACAATCTCTATAAACAATTTTCGCACAAAACCTTGATTAGCTCAAGCAAATGAACTACCCCAACCCGCTTTGAATCCTGAATCGCAAGATCAATACAACCACTACCACCAAAAATCGAGGGAGCAGAGATCCAAATCCTCTCATGTATTTTTTCGATCTGTTTACTTCGGGTTTGACTGTTTGTTTTTGGGTTCTGAGGAAAAAAAATAGAAAGCATTTGCGTGGTTTTGAATTAAGGGATGGCTTGGTCCTTTTTAATGCGTGAGTTAGGGGTGTGGTTTGACTATCTGCGTGCGTGCTTTTCTAGTTAGCCTTGTTTATTTTATTTTTGTTAAAGGTTAGTTCTTTTCCTTTTTTGTTGAGTTCGTTTTGTTATTTATTTTATTTAGGTTAGTTTCTAGTTAGTTTTTATTTCCTTTTAGTTGTGTTATTCTTTTTCCTAAAAAAAGAAAAAAAAGAAATGAAAGAAAGGAACAAAGAAACTCAAATCAAAACCAAAAGGCAAAGTGAAAAGTGTTCAAGCAACAAAGAAGGAATATAGAATCAACGGATTTGCAAACTGTGGGATTTCAATCATTGATACTACTCAAATTCTCTGGACGGACTGCCATACCCCAACTGTAAAATTTTCTAACTCTACAAGTGCTGCAGCTGCTGGAAAAATATAAAAATTGCTTGTAAAAATCTACTGCAAGGGCAGCGGCTTGCTTGTATAATAATTTAAATTTTTGCAGTTATTATTGTATGATTTTTGTGGTTGACTGATATTTCCATAACTGAAATCTTCGTTCTAATTGTTTTCAACAATAAAAATAGACGTTGCAAAATAATATAATTGAAAAGTGGTGCTTTGTGAAGTTGATTGTCTTATATAACTGGATCGCGGATATATAGTAGTTCAATTTTTTGAACTATTAGCAAAAGAGGTTGCATACTACCCGTAAAACATTGTCGTATCCCTTAGTATTCATACTATATGTGAATGGCCATAAGACCGTCTTCCGCCTTTAATTGAGTCAATTAATTAATAGAGCACAACTCACTCTTTTATACTATTTTGAACTAAGAATAATTTCTGTCTTGTCTTGACTTCATTCAAATGTCTAATTCAAAAAATCATTGAGAGAAATGTGGGATAATAACCTGAGAAGTCATTCCCTGCAACATTATGAGTACGAATTACAACTCATGAGGCAAAATTTTCTGAAATTTCGTGAGCCCAACATCGACAATTTTCAAAACTTTCCAAATGACCAACATTTTCAAAATCATGGATATGACCGAAATTGCGATTTCAATTCAAATTTCAACAATTTTGATTATGGGCCACATCCACATCAAAATAGCTTTGAATCCAATATAGCTCTGATCCACATCATTATAGGGTTGTAAACCAAATTTTTCAAAATTATAGCCAATATCAACATCTTGAAAATAACCAAGATTGCAATTTTCTCTTGAATTCTAATAGTTTTGGTTACGAACATAATTTTTATGATCAAAATGATTTCCAATATCATTGTCATTTTTCTGAAAATTCAAACAACTACCACATTGGAAATAATATTGATTATGAAATTGATGTGGACTATAATTTTGAAAATCAAGAAATCCAAAACGAGAGCTCTCAAATCAACGATTCTGAAAAATATCATCTTAACATTCTTAGAGAGAGGGTAAAAATCAAGATAGACAACTTGATGAACTTCTTTCTTTAATGACATCTTTTAAAGAACAATTCGAGCAACAAAATCAAATTCAAACATGTGATGAATCGGGAAATAATCCATTCTTTACTGAAAGTGAAAATTTTCAAATAACAACTTTGGAAATTGAGAATAACCATCCAAATAAAGTTGTTCACAATTCAGTAAATGATTTGGACTTCAACTCTTTTCAGAAAAAATATTTAATCTTAGATTTTGATTTTCTCTTTCAGGCTGCGAGAAATTTGAAATTTTAGAAATTGAACAAAATAAAAATGTTGAATTTTTCGAAAACTCAAAATTGCAGAAGGATTTTAATGAACATGAATTTTTTGGATTGTATGAGGATGTGTTGTTAAATGAGGATGAAAGCTATAATTTGGTTAACCCTGTCACCAATCATAGGCCTAAAAAAACGATCGAAAATAATGTCAGCAATCCTAATAATCCTTCGATTCCAACCTCAAATCAGAATCTTGATGCTCTTCAGATGGTAACCAAGGCCAATTCATCTGAACCTTCCAAATCTCAATCTTTTTTGAATGTTGGCAATCACAACATCTCTTCTTCTGATGTCGGCAACCCCGACAATATCTCTTCTTTGAATGTTGGCAATCCCAACAACCCATCTTCTATATCTTTACCTCCTTCACTTCCTATGTCAGCACCTTCTTCTTTGAATGACCATGATTCTGAAACAGGACAAGTTGACTTGATAGAAACCGTTGTTGATGACACGATACACTTACCAATTCAGAAAGTCTCTCACACTTCACTAGACGTATCTACTATATCTTTTGAAGAGCTTCTTTAAGACGAACTCAAACTTTTAAATGACGAGAATGAATATATGGAACGTCTTATAGATAATCTTAAGCCGATTTCATCGATTATTATTTACATGTCTCTTGTACTTCAAATTTCAGATACGAAATCATCGTACATCGTTTTCGATAGAGGCAAGTGTGGGAGAAAAAAGAAATCTCATTTTTCACATAATATTCATCATCGTCGTAGATTTCATTCTACATATGATTTTTATTCACATATTGTGGCTAAACTTCATTTTATTTTACAGATAATTTTGCAACTTATTCATCTTTGGCTACGATCTTTTAAATTTAGGAAACGTTCACAGTGTGGGCGTTATTTAGTTCTAGTGGGGGGGGGGGGGGAGTCTGCATTGCATCCTTTTTATTTTTCTTTTTTCTTTTTTTCTTTTTCATTTCCTTGCATTTAGATAGGACCATCATGCATTTTAGAACATAGTAACATACCATAATTTTTTTTCTTTTTTTCTTTTTGAAAATACGACACATTTTAGATTGATACAACAAAATAAGTTAACGATTGTTGATCAATTGGTAGTATTTTTTCTCTCAACTAAGATCAAATAAGAAATATAATGAAAAGTTAAATTTTGAGGGATAATAGTGTAACCGGTACATAGGAAGATTCTTAGGCGATGGCCATGAAGTCTATTCTAAACTATAGTTGTTGTTTAATGAGTGGAGGACTTAAAAGACTTATATTGGCTTTTCGAATCTTTAAAACTAAGTTGTGTTAAGCTAAATTCGTGTACTGAGATGACCCCAAACCCCGTACTGACGGCGGCAAGGGTAATTCGTGGAATATAACACAGAAACAGATAATAGCAGAACAAAATTAAATAAATACACCAGATAATGAACAATAGAATATACTGGATAAAAGTAATCATCAGAGTTACACAGTATACAGGACCAAACTTAGTACAAATACAGTTCAGCTATACATAAATGTCTTCAGCGGAAACAAACAAAATATGTACAATAGGAGCTGAACAGCATAAAAAGAGATAAATAATAGAATCCATCTTCAGCTCCAGCTATCCAGAAAGAGCCAGCTAAACCTGAATACAAGGCTGCCCGTGTAGAAAAAGGGGCACCCGAGTTTGAAAGTGAAACAAATGACGAGTCAGTCATGGGACTGGTATGAGAAATCTACTCAACACATTTATAACATGGCTAATCACAGGACCACGCCACTTTCGTGGAACGGGTTTACTCCAATGGATTGCCGGTTCTTTAAAACAAATCATTCTTTTAAACATCGCAATGCTTTTTATAAAAATGAAGCCATTATAAGACTCAATTCCCATCACACAATGCAACGCAAACCGGAGGATAGAGTTTTTACCTTATAATGGCCAAAACATGCTTGATACGAATAAAACAAATGCATTTGATATTATTACTAGTGTTTATATGTTTTGAAAACAATTTCAAATCATAACTATCAATCGAAGATGGCATTAATGCCCCATACCACTATGTCGCCATATATAGGTATACAATCAAAACCGCACAGTCATGTATTTGGAAACTGGATTTCCATCATGAACCAAGGCAAAAGATAGTCCTTACCGAATTCGAGACAATCTAGCCCATGTCTCAGGATCAGAACGCATCAACCCTTTGGATCGTCAGGGCCGATCCACCGATGTGGACTATTATGCCTGAACACTGCGTTTCCCCGCCCTACGGGGCGTAAACGAGCCAACGAGTGGCTCCTTCGGCTTCACATAGTCACCGGTATATCCGAGGCGCCTCGCAACAGCATCAACCACATAAGTAAAATGTCAGGCCGTGTAAAAACACCGACACAACTCCTAGCTAGAAAGAAACGCAGGCCCTCCCTGATGTCCTCTCCCGTTTTTGGTCCATACCGGGGTGTGAGGCTTGCGAATTCACATTATACACAAAGCTACGCCACACAGGCGGTGCTTTGATCATCACCACAAGACTTTGTTTTTCAACAGAAGCCCTGATTATTTGCCACCTAGGCATGCCAAACTAGCAATTCATGCCATGCGACTGATGTCCATCGATATACAACCTCTGAGCTCGTGCGTCTCAGAGAAGGGCGTTAAGCAAAAGAATAAATTCTCCGCCGCCAAACAGATGTATATTTAACAAAGATCAATCATCACAGAATAAAATCCAATGTTAGACACACAGTCCATTTACAAGTCCGTTCTGGGTATGAACGAAACCGGAGGCACTAAATACCTCGCAAACCCATAGATCACCACTTACGTCTGGACGATGACCACTCATTATCCATATTTCGGGATGCCTCCCAATCAGGACCTCGATTACCATCCAAACGAGGTGAAGATCTCCGGTCTTCGACCACCGTCTTCATTTTCGACTTTCAATCGTCGGTCAATTATTTGAAATGAGAATAAACTCGGCCTTTCCAAATAGTTCACGTATATTTAGAATTTCAAATCAATTTATTTCAATGGTTAAATCATTCGACAACACCAATTTTGTTCTTTAATGTAGTTTTCACACCAAACACATTCAACCATCAAATACCATATAAATCGAGCAAATTCAGTTTATTTCTATTCCATACCGTTTATGATATTCTATAATGATTTATCGCTAGTTCTATTTATTTTAAAATAGCCAATTTATTCAAAACGACGTTTCGGGCCACAACGCGGCCATGGCGCTGTTTCTTCAGATTTGATTTACTCATATCTTAAAAATCTAACCGTTGGATCTTCACAAAATTTACATCATTAGAAAGATCTTTTCAAAACGAATCCAACGGTTCCAGTTTCGGGAAAATCCGACGGTCGGATCTCCCGGTACAATCGTTTGAAGTTTCAATTTCAAAATACGAACTGCAGCGTCGTTATTCGATTAAACATAATTATATTTATATATATATATATATAAATATAATCGATTCTGGCGCTGTTTTTCTTCAGATTTGAATTAAACATTCCAGACAATCCAACCATTGGATTTTTACAAAGTTGGTGCCGTTGGAAAGATATTTCCAAAGCGAACCCAACGGTTGCGATTTCAGGAAAATCCGATGGTCGGATCCCCCGTACTAATCGTTTGAAATCACGGTTTCAAAATACAAACTACAACGTCGTTTTTCAATATATTTCAATTCTATTTAAATATATATATCGATTCTTCGATTTCAAAGCCATATGAATTTCATACTTTTGATAAAAATGATATTTTAATCAAACTGTCTCCTATTTCAACACTTCACTATATTTGACAACTCATGTATATGATAAAAATGTGATTTTATTGCAAAACAATTCATTTCAAAACCAGATTATTTTATATCGTTCATATTGGTGATAAAAATGGGATTTTTATTGTAAAACAATTTATTTCAAAACTTGACTATTTTATGTAGTTCATATAGATGATAAAAAGGTGATTTTTATATTTAAAACACGAACACCATTCAACACATGAATTTCAATTCAACGAATAAATATAGTTTCAACAAATGAAAATAATTCAAACACATGAATGTTATTCAAAATTTCGGCAGCATAACGGCAGGGTAGTTTAAACCGGGACCGTCCCTAGTACGGCTCCTCGCTCTACCTTAAAACCTCACGGTTTTTGACAATGGGGATCATGCATCTAGTTCGCATGAAGGCGGCTTGTATATATTTATTTCATTTCCACAAACTAATCCTATGTGGTTTCAACCAAATATTTCTCAACCACAAATGGGTATTTTTCAACCACAGTCAATCAATATCAACCACAAACAATCCCAATCAACCATTCGCTATCAATCAATTTTCACACCTATCACAACCAATAAATATCGTCCATGGTTTGTGACGAGGGGCATATATATATATATATATAGCAATTCACTTCTATTTCAACACATATATAATTTTTACAACGCATATACAACTTATACATCGAACGTACAACTTATACAACGCTTATACAAGAGGTGTACAATGCTTATATAACTCATACATCGACTATATAATTTATACATCATCGTTTTCCATATCGTTTATAAATTAGAAATCTCACCTTGGGTTCCACTCCACCAAAAATAGTAGAAGGCTCAGAACAATATGCGGTCTCTTCTAGAAGGTAGAAGACGTCCACACGAGTCCACTGTCTCTTGTTTCACTGAATTTCGACCACATAGCAAAAAGATATGATTTTTCAAAGTTTTGCAACGGTTTAGAGGTGTTAAAACAGTTTAAAATAAACATAGTCGATATCTCTCTGAATTCTTCAAAACTAGGTTTTGAATTTTCGTGCAATCCGTGAATCAATAGCTCGATCGTGCTACGCAGTTTCGAAGGGGGAGGAGAGGCGCACGTGTGCCAAGAGGTGGGGCCAGTTCGGTGGTCCCAGGCGGCAGCGGCAGCGGTTTGAACGGCTCGACTTTTGAGCCCGAGATCTCCCCCGATACTCAACGAAAAAAATCCAAACTCTATATGGATTTGAAGATCTCGAAAAGATCTTCAAAAAGTTCAACTGTGGCACGAGCTAATTCGGCGTGGATTGATCGGAAAATGAGGGGGAAGTTCTGAACGTGTTTCCGCCTTCGACGTCGGGGAGAGAGAAAGAATATTTTCCTTTTTTAAAAAAAATAAATTCTGATTGGTCGGGAAAGTTTTAAAGGGGTTTTCTGACACGACCACCAATCTAAACCCAATGACTGTCGTCCCTAGCGTTTTACCCCCATTCCGAACACAATGGGATATGTTTCGTAGGCCCATTCGACTGTTTCAGTCAGTTTTCCTTCAAATTAAAATATAAAACATTCAATATTCAATTTGAACGTACATTTCAATTTGCCAGGGCCACAAACTGATTCGAAAAATTCCAGAAAAATAAATCTGGCTATTTTTTGAAGATACGGTCCCAACAAATCTAGTTTCGTCGAATTCTGAGACCATTTGCAAAAATGCCCATTTCTGGTCGATCCAATTTAACTGTAATTGACCAAAACACGTTTTCCTTTGCCACGCTCACATACTAGCTTCAAAAATTATGAAATTTGAAACCTAGCAATAACTTCACATCCCGGATCCAACAAAAGTGGTTTCGTCGAATTCCGAGGTCGTATGCAAAATGGCTAATTTCACGGGCTATATAAATTCCATAGCAACCTTTCTGAAAATTCATTTGGCCGTAACTTTTGCTTTCCGATATGAAAATTCGAATTTTTCAGATTCATTAGAAAGGTATTCACTAACAGATTTAAATACTTTTGGTTTCACTAAAATCCGTTTTGTTTTGCACCCGGTACATTCCGACAAAGTTTGAATTCAATTTTTGAAACTACAGCGCCATTTCAGGCCTTGTTTATAATTATAATTAATTATATTCATTTTCAATTGTCGATTCAAACTCACTTTTCATTGCCATTATTTAAAATATTTATTTTAAATATTTAAAATCCATTATTTTAGCCAATTTAAAAATTTTAAATTGGTTCAGATTTTCTGGGTCGTTACAATCTCCCCCACTTAAAACTTTTCATCCCCGAAAAGGAACAAAGTCGAAAGTGGTTTGATTAGTCAACTCTACGTTCGATCTGGCTTCAATTCTCCAACTTTTCAGTTTCTGAGAATTTTCAAATTCTTCAAAAATTTGGCTAACACCCGGAATTTTCGAAATTTTTTGCCATAACCTCCTTTGTACGGGGAGAGGTTTGGAAATTTATTGGGCCATATTAGGTACCCAATAAATCCTAATAAGCATACACATATTTATAGTGATATATTCTGGTGTTTACAGGGGAGTGTGTATTGATAATAAGTCCAGAGAATAAATTCTCGTCACCCTGTCAAAGCCTGAGGGAGTGTGTTTTTAAAATGCTCCAGAGGATAAATCCTCGTCACCTCGTCCCGTATGGGAAATAAATAGTCCATGTGCCGTATCGAAATGACTAGAGAGACGTGATTATTGTCAACTCCAGACCCGTGTGGGGTTTTTATTAATCTGGCAATTTAATCGTTACAATTTAAATAGTCCATATCAGTCCTCAGTTCAACCTGTAAAATATAGTCATCGCCATACAAGCCTCTCGCTCGTATGGTAAATCTTCCACCTCGTCACACAAGCTCCAAATGCTTATGTGGTATATGATGAAGTATGCCTATCTTCTGAAGTATGCCATGGGGTGTAGTTCAAAATTAATTGTTACTATCCTATGGTGATTGTTTATTATTTCACATAGAAAAACCAGCACTCCGCATCCAATGGCATTCACAGGAGTTGATATAATAATATTTCGCATCCAACTCATTAAGGTTTACCTATTTGTCGGGCACGCAAATAAAATCTTTACTCAACAGCTAATCCATTTACCTGTTCAAACATATATAATACACATGTATATATATTTCTATCTATTTTTAAATCAGTTCAATGTGTGATATAATCGATTAAATTCTACCATTATTCTATTGTTGATTAAATTAACTATTGTTTCAATAATTTAATTAATCTAATCTACTATCACACAACACAACCAACAATCAAATTGTTTTTAACTTTTCAGAATCATACAAATTAATTCCTATATTCCTTTAAAATCATTCAGACTATAGAATTAAAAGTGTACATCCATGGAAAGGAAATAACAACAGAGTAGAGCACTAATTGGTAATGCAAAGTATGGTAAATGTACCTTGCACCGGAGTCAATCAGAGATATCCACTCGGCATCTAGGATAAGCTTTCTGAATGCTCTCCTCAGTTTCCCAAGTACAATCTCGCGGATCTCCACTCCATTGCACTTTGACTAAGCGAACCTTCTTGTTCCTCACCTCTTTGGTTTCTTTGCCGATAATCTTTAGCGGCTCTCTTCTCACAGCAAGTTCTGGAGTAATTTCAATATCCTGTTGAGCTGCTTCTTCCACGATCAAGTATGGATCATGAACGTGCTTTCGAAGTTGAGATATATGAAATACATCACGAACTCCAGGCAACCAGTCAGGCAGTTTGACCCTATAAGCGAGAGTCCCAATCCGTTCCATAATGGACTCTTTGCCTAAGAATTGTGATCCACCCAGATTTCGAAATCTCTTGAATAGAACTTCTATATCTGATTCTGGCTGAGGGAGCATAACTGGATCATTAGCTGGTCGAGCCATACGATTATTTCTTCTGTTCCTGTCACTCATTTTCTAGTACGTCTGCAATTAGCAGACAAAGTGTCAGGTCAATAGAAAAGATATTTCAAAATATAGAGACAAATACTTGAATGTAAATGTGTCTACTGGGGTGTATTTTCATTCTGCTTTACTCATACTAGGATATTACTAATCCTATCTGTATAGAGTTACCCGTCCTAGAACACTACTGGTTCTATTTCTGACGAGTTCGTTCATATGTTATATTCCATAACTAAGCTTAACCAAAGCTCTGATACCAAATGAGACGACACCAAACCCCGTACTGACGGCGGCAAGGGTAATCCGTGGAATATAACATAGAAACAGATAATAACAGAATAGAATTAAATAAATACACCAGATAATGAACAATAGAATATACTGGATAAAAGTAATCATCAGAGTTACACAGTATACAGGATCATACTTAGTACAAATACAGTTCAGCTATACATAAATGTCTACAGCGGAAACAAACAAAATATGTACAATAGGAGCTGAACAACATAAAAAGAGATAAATAATAGAATCCATCTTCAGCTCCAGCTATCCAGAAAGAGCCAGCTAAACCTGAACACAAGGGTGCCCGTGTAGAAAAAGGGGCACCCGAGTTTGAATGTGAAACAAACTACGAGTCAGTCATGGGACTGGTATGAGAAATCTACTCAACACGTTATAATATGGCTAATCACAGGACCACGCCACTTTCGTGGAACGGGTTTACTCCAATGGATTGCCGGTGCTTTAAAACAAATCATTCTTTTAAACATCGCAATGCTTTTTATAAAAATGAAGCCATTATAAGACTCAGTTCCCATCACACAATGCAACGCAAACCGGAGGATAGAGTTTTTACCTTATAATGGCCAAAACATGCTTGATACGAATAAAACAAAGGCATTTGATATTATTACTAATGTTTATATGTTTTGAAAACAATTTCAAATCATAACTATCAATCGTAGACGGCATTAATGCCCCATACCACTATGTCGCCATATATAGGTATACAATCAAAACCGCACAGTCACGTATTTGGAAACTGGATTTCCGTCATGAACCAAGGCAAAAGATATTCCTTACCGAATTCAAGACAATCTAGCCCATGTCTCAGGATCAGAACGCATCAACCCTTTGGATCGTCAGGGCCGGTCCACCGATGTGGATTATTATGCCTGAACACTACGTTTCCCCGCCCTATGGGGCGTAAACGAGCCAACGAATGGCTCCTTCGGCTTCACATAGTCACCGGTATATTCGAGGCGCCTCGCAACAGCAACAACCACATAAGTAAAATGTCAGGCCGTGTAAAAACACCGACACAACTCCTAGCTAGAAAGAAACGCAGGCCCTCCCTGATGTCCTCTCCCGTTTCTGGTCTATACCGGGGTGTGAGGCTCGCGAATTCACATTATACACAAAGCTACACCACACAGGCGGTGCTTTGATCATCACCACAAGACTTTGTTTTTCAACAGAAGCCCTGATTATTTGCCATCTAGGCATGCCACACTAGCAACTCATGCCATGCGACTGATGTCCATCAATATACAACCTCTGAGCTCGTGCGTCTCAGAGAAGGGCATTAAGCAAAAGAATAAATTCTCCGCCGCCAAACAGATGTATATTAACAGAGATCAATCAACACAGAATAAAATCCAATGTCAGACACACAGTCCATTTACAAGTCCGTTCTGGGTCTGAACGAAACCGGAGGCACTAAATATCTCGCAAACCCATCGATCACCACGTACGTCTGGACGATCACCACTCGTTATCCATATTTCGGGATGCCTCCCAATCAGGACCACGGTTACCATCCAAACGAGGTGAAGATCTCCGGTCTTCGACCACCGTCTTCATCTTCGACTTTCAATCGTCGGTCAATTATTTGAAATGAGAATTAACTCGGCCTTTCCAAATAATTCACGTATATTTAGAATTTCAAATCAATTTATTTCAATGGTTAAATCATTCGACAACACCAATTTTGTTCTTTAATGTAGTTTTCACACCAAACACATTCAACCATCAAATACCACATAAATCGAGCAAACTCAGTTTATTTCCATTCCATATCGTTTATGATATTCTATAATGATTTATCGCTATTTCAATTTATTTTAAAATAGCCAATTTATTCAAAACAACGTTGCGGGCCACAACGCGGCCGTGGCGCTGTTTTTCTTCAGATTTGATTTACTCATATCTGAAAATCTAACCGTTGGATCTTCACAAAATTTACATCATTAGAAAGATCTTTTCAAAACGAATCCAACGGTTCCAGTTTCGGGAAAATCCGACAGTCGGATCTCCCCGTACAATCGTTTGAAGTTTCAATTTCAAAATACGAACTGCAGCGTCGTTATTCGATTAAACATAATTATATTTATATATATATAAATATAATCGATTCTGGCGCTGTTTTTCTTCAGATTTGAATTAAACATTCCAGACAATCCAACCATTGGATTTTTACAAAGTTGGTGCCGTTGGAAAGATATTTCCAAAGCGAACCCAACGGTTGCGATTTCAGGAAAATCCGATGGTCGGATCCCCCGTACTAATCGTTTGAAATCACGGTTTCAAAATACGAACTACAGCGTTGTTTTTCAATATATTTCAATTCTATTCAAATATATATATCGATTCTTCGATTTCAAAGCCATATGAATTTCATACTTTTGATAAAAATGATATTTTAATCAAACTGTCTCCTATTTCAACACTTCACTATATTTGACAACTCATGTATATGATAAAAATGTGATTTTATTGTAAAACAATTCATTTCAAAACCAGATTATTTTATATCGTTCATATTGGTGATAAAAATGGGATTTTTATTGTAAAACAATTTATTTCAAAACTTGACTATTTTATATAGTTCATATAGATGATAAAAAGGTGATTTTTATATTTAAAACACGAACACCATTCAACACATGAATTTCAATTCAACGAATAAATATAGTTTCAACAAATGAAAATAATTCAAACACATGAATATTATTAAAAATTTCGGCAGCATAATGGCAGTGTAGTTAAAACCGGGACCTTCCCTAGTACGGCTCCTCGCGCTACCTTAAAACCTCGCGGTTTTTGACAATGGGGATCATGCATCTAGTTCGCACGCAGGCGGCATGTATATATTTATTTCATTTCCACAAACTAATCCTATGTGGTTTCAACCAAATATTTCTCAACCACAAATGGGTATTTTTCAACCACAATCAATCAATATCAACCACAAACAATCCCAATCAACCATTCGCTATCAATCAATTTTCACACCAATCACAACCAATAAATATCGTCCATGGTTTGTGGACGAGGGGCACATATATATATATATATATATTTATATTTATATTTATATATTTATATATAGCAATTCACTTCTATTTCAACACATATATAATTTTTACAACGCATATACAACTTATACATCGAACGTACAACTTATACAACGCTTATACAAGAGGTGTATAACACTTATATAACTCATACATCAACTATATAATTTATACATCATCGTTTTCCATATCGTTTACAAATTAGAAATCTCACCTTGGGTTCCACTCCACCAAAAATAGCAGAAGGCTCAGAAAAATATGCGGTCTCTTCTAGAAGGTAGAAGACGTCCACACGAGTCCACTGTCTCTTGTTTCACTGAATTTCGTCTACATGGCAAAAAGATATGATTTTTCAAAGTTTTTGCAACGGTTTAAAGGTGTTAAAACGGTTTAAAATAAACATAGCCGATACCTCTCTGAATTCTTCAAAACTAGGTTTTGAATTTTCGTGCAATCTGTGAATCGATAGCTCGATCGGGCTACGCAGTGTCGAAGGGGGAGGAGAGGCGCACGTGCGCCAGGAGGTAGGGCCAGTTCGGTGGTCCCAAGCGGCAGCGGCGGCGGTTTGAACGGCTCGACTTTCGAGCCCGAGATCTCCCCCGATACTCAACGAAAAAGTCCAAACTCTATATGGATTTGATGATCTCGAAAAGATCTTCAAAAAGTTCTACTATGGCACGAGCTAATTCGGCGTGGATTGATCGGAAAATGAGGGGGAAGTTCTGAACGTGTTTCCGCCTTCGACATTGGGGAGAGAGAAAGAGTATTTTCTATTTTTTTTAAAAAAAAATTCTGATTGGTCGGGAAAGTTTTAAAGGGGTTTTCTGACACGACCACCAATCTAAACCCAACGATTGTCATCCCCAGCGTTTCACCCCCATTCCGAACACAATGGGATATGTTTCGTAGGCCCATTCGACTGTTTCAGTCAGTTTTCCTTTAAATTAAATTATAAAACATTCAATATTCAATTTGAACGTACATTTCAATTTGTTAGGGCCACAAACTGATTCGAAAAATCCCAGAAAAATAAATCTGGCTATGTTTTGACGATACGGTCCCAACAAAACTAGTTTAGCGATAGATTGACTCGTTTTTTGCATGTGTGAAGTCAATAAGTTTTGAAGATTGGTATTTGATTGGAGATTTTGAGTCGTTGCTGAGAGTTTTTCAAGTGATGTTAATCGTTTATCGTCTGGTAGAATAAAAGATTGTTATGCCAAGGTGGCACAAAATTCTGGAATTGGTTTTGTTGAAAGGGAGGATTTGAAGGATTATTCGAAAATGGTTGAAAAGGAGGTCGAACCAAATTCGAAGTTCCATTGTTTTGGGCCCAAGAGAAGTTAGGATGGTATCTCCAACCTGGATTGTACGTTGGGAAGAATGGATCCTTTCTAACTTATTTAAATGCGTTGAGTTGTTCTAACGAATGTGGGCATTTGTCAGCAATGTGGTTTGGATCGTTACATTTATAACATGAAGGTTGAGACGATTGAGCTTGGTTTTCTTGAGTTAATGTAAGGACATTATCAATTTTTTTTAACATTGCATCTATTTTCACTTCTAAATCCGTTGAGGATCCTACCAGATAAGCGCTAGATCGTGAATAAATCGAATTCTCGTTAGATCTTTCCCATTAAGTTGATTTTTCGACCAAATTTTCAAGAAATTGCCAAGCGGCATCGTGATGTTGGGCTAGAATGTTTCCTTGGCACATCGATTTAAGCATGGTTCGAGAACTATTTTCAAGTCCATCGTATAAAATTTGGCAAAGAGTCCATCTTTCGAAATTGTGGTGTGGACATTTGACAAGAAGTTCTTTAAATCTTTTGAAATATTTTGCAAAGTATTCACCCCCAAATTGATGAAAATTAACGATTTCGATTCGAATTTTAGATGTCTTTTCCAAGGTGTAAATTTTTTTTAGAAAAACATTCACAAATTCATTCCAAGTTTCAATCGTATTTGAAGGCAAGCTATACAACCATTTTTCGGCATAATCGGTGAGTGTAAATGGAATTAACCTAAGTTTGATTCCATCGTCACTTATTTGTCGAAATTTCATGGTTGCACAAACTTGTTCAAATTTGGTTAAGAAAATATAACGATCATCACGTTCGAGATTGCCGAATTTTGGAAGAGTATTTATGTGGTTAGAATGAATTTCAAAGTGGTTACCCATTGGGGCAGGCAATATGATGCAAGATGGAATAAACACCCGATCGGGGAAGTATCTATCCATAAGAGTTCGAGGGAGGGCTTCCCCGGCAACGACGCCAAAAACTTGTTCGACAAACGGAGTTTCTATGGAATTAGAAAACCGTTGACAAAATACCGTAATAATAACCACAAGCGCACGGCGTATAATCATAGTACATGGAAAATACAGGTCGATCCACAGGGAAAGAATTTATTCTAATCTTACTCAATCAAATTAAACTGAAAGTGAGTGTAACTATAAACTAAAAGCAAACTAACAATGTTAAAATGAATACAAGTATGAGACTAGGAGGCAATTTAGGAGTAGATTCACTATCAACATCAATCTAATTAACATAAAAAATGGTTCTAACTCTCTTTAGTAACTAGCACATTAAGTGTTGTATTCTTGCAAGCATGATTTATATTCTAGAAACTTCAAGCTACATAAATCATCAATTTTCAATAAGAATTTAAAGCCCTAATTATCACATAGAAAATAATAGTTCTAATATGAATTAGATTGTGATAAACCTATTAATGATATGAGTGTAACACATTTGGGAATAATCAACCAGCATGTACTATCAATTTTCACCATATAAAATCTTTACTTTATCAATATTCAATTATAGATTAAGTTCAAATAAGAGAGTTAGAAACAAGAAATTCTTATGTTAATTATTCGTGAATCATGAGAGCTTCACTACCCCTAAATTGAAGGGGTTTAGCTTCTCATAATGGATTCAATGATAACATAAAGATATTTCATTATAAAAGAGAATAAAATAAAGAGAAAATAGAGATAAAAATCTTTTCTACTTGTAGAAGAGAAATAACATGTAAATGAGAAACAACAAATTAATATTGCATTAAAGCGACAGATTACAAAAAAGAAATAGCTAAGAAGACATGGCAGAAAATGAGAGGTTTTGATTTTAGCCTCACTTTAAACTAAATCCTAGATCCCCTTTACATTAGCATACATGGGTTATTTATACATGAGTGAAAACCCTAAATTAACTGTTTGCGTGCTACTAAGAATGCCCCTCTTTAAGCTTCACTTTGTCTTTTAGCAATAATGATTCATGAAGCCCTAATTTTGTGTCTCCACTAAAGAAGGAAGGGGAATGAATAGGGTCCACCATTAATTCTCTATTTGAATTGATTCCCTCTTTCATCTTTTTTGGCAAGGCATTGATTTCCTCCTTTTGAATTGATTCCCTTTCCATTGATTGATTTCCTCCTTTTTTTTGTATGCATATATGTCTTTATGAAGTCCTCTTCTACATGCATCCAATTTCTGCAAAAATATGAAAAATGTCCAAGTAAACATTCTCAAAATAATATAAGTGCAAAAATGACCATTCTCCACCTATATGATGATAAATGCATGATGTTCTGAAATCAATTCAATGATTGTTTAAACATGATAAAATACCCATATATGACATTTATTAGCACTAAACAAGAATAAATATGTGAATATAAATGTGCATTTTTACATGCACATCACCAGAGATTTATACAGGCAGGTAATACTTCATTTATAGAACTATTGCTCAGTACAATGCATGTAAATCATTACAGAATATTTACAAGAAAGTAGAACATGGCAAACAGTAATGTAGTGCAGTAAGTAAAGTAAATGCGATAGTGATCGCTTATGCAAAGCCGCAGATATTAGATCATCATCAACGATCATCAGTTGATTATCATCCTTGGCATAGTGTGAGCAGAAGCTACGTTGCTTGGACCAGATTGGTCATTTGATGCCCCTTCCCCCTAGGTAGTCGTAGAAGGATTTGCATCTTGGGAATTCTTCACATACTGTTGCAAACGGTTCTTCTTAATCAGCTCTTCGATCAATGATCTCAGTTGCCTGCATTCATTAGTGTTGTGGCCTGGCTGATTATGAAACCGACAAAACTTCCCAGATTTGGTCAGATGGTCATTCAATCTTATTAGACGGGGCTCTGGATAATCTTATTCATCCTTTATGGCAAGGTAAATGTTCTCGGGAGTATCATTCAGAGGTGTCAGATTAGACGAGTCAAGAGAATGATACTTTTTATTAGCTTTGTTGTCGTTTCCGTCATTAGCTCGCTTCTGCCCCTGCGTATTCTTCTAACTAGGTTGAATAGTTGTACTTTTAGGAGCCTCAAGGAGTTGGTTACTACCAATGATCTGAAGGGGTATAGGATTATCGTCCACCCACATGTACTCTTCTGATTTCTTATAGAACTTGTCAAGCGTAGTTGGTTCCTTCATCTTTATCCACATCCCGAATTCGCTTGTTTTGTCTATAGCGTCGAGTAAAGCCATGAGAATTATGCGTGGCTCTGGATTCCTCACTTCAGACAAGGCAACATTGAATCGACTTAGGAAGGCTTGGACAGTGCCAAGAGTGTTATAGCGTCCGTGGCTTTAGTAGCATACAAGCGGAACAGCTCTTTAAAATTTTTGGTTAGGTCAGAGAACCAATCGATAGATTTAGGAGGCAGCTTTGTGAACCATAATGATGTCGCCCCTTCTAAGTAGAGCGGAAAACATGTGCACCTCTTCTCATCAGTCACTTTGGTTGCGCTCATATGCCACTCATATTTGAACAGAAAGTAGTTTGAATCAACCAGGTTGTTGTATGGAGGCAAGGTAAGAGGATTGAACTTCTTCGAACACACCGCTTCAAGGATTTTTTTTGGGGAATGGAGTCCTATTGGGAGAGAAGTCCCATTCCCTTTCATCGTCTTTGCTAGCTTGATTCTTTTTCATGACTCGTTCTATCATATCCAAGATGTATTCTTCGGTGCTATGACGCTCTGTGAAGCTGAGCTCTTTACCAAATGTTCATCTAGGCATACAGTCTCGATTAGAGAGCGTAGGTACTTTGCCTTCTCGACGAGACAGGGTTAGCGACCTTTCGAGCATTTACATTGGAATGATTCTTAGCTTTTGATCTCAATTCTTCTATATTAGCTTCTTCTCCGACACTTGCCCATCATAATCATCTTCCATATTATTGTTGCGGTTATGATTGGAAGTGGGCGATTTATCATTCGCATTGAGATCTATATGCACTTTCGTAGGAGCTAGATTTGATCGGGCATTAAGGATGGCGTCAAGTATCTCCATCATCATTTTAGTAGAGGCATCCATTTGGTTGTTTACGTTGGCAATAGCGACTTTTAAATCATTTCTGGTCACACCAGCTTCGCTTTCTGAATTTTCGAGAACTTCAAAGCAGTTTGTGAGCCGTGTTTCTTCATAAGAAACATTATCGGCCTCTACCACGGTTTTGCTAGCGCTCTTCTTAGATCTGGCCATAATTTTGAAGAAGGATGCAAATTAGAACTTTAATGGCAAGGCGGTTAATTTTGTCAGTGCGAGAAGAGGTAGGAGATGCAAATGAGGCCCTACGATGGGCGCCAAATGTTGATCTCAAAATTGGAATCAACACTTAGGGTGCAAATGTGCACTTCGCAAATATTGGTAAGAATTAAAATATGAGGCCACAATCGCAAAATTAAAGTATAAAAATGAAGTCAAGAAGCTTTTTATAGTCGTTCAATTCAATATGAATCTATGTCCACTTCTAATCAATTCTCATTATGACTTTTGGGCTTACAAAATATGGATTTACACTCATTACATTCATTTCTCTCTTTTAACTCTCTTTATGATCTAACTTCTCTTGAATTTGGCAAGGAATTGATAAGATTCCTAGATTAGTGGTGGTAGAAGTTTGAATCTTCAATCACTTAAGCGCTTTGACGCTTTTCCATGATTCGCTAGGAGTTTTGCGTTAGATCCGGATTTACAGTGGATAGGAGAAGATATGAAATTGCTTGAATGATGTTGGAGTGATTTATCTTGTAGCTGGAATGAGATTGGAGGTGCTTAGATTCAATTGGAGAGAGCTTAAATGATCATTAGCATGGATTTGATCTACGTGAAGTTGGAGAAGAGTTGTTGAATCCATAAAAGCCATTAGAGAAGTTGTAGGTGAACTTTAAATTTGGCGGCACCTCCTTGTAAGAATGAATTTTCGGTCCCCCTCTCAATGTGAAATATGGGGTTTGTTTATGGTTGGAGTTGGATGGAGTGGCACACTTTTAATATGCGGCACCAGGTCTCGAGCGTCCTTAAAGCGTTACAAACTTGTGGCCTAAAGTACCCTGACATGGTCTAAACAATAGGCCCCTCCTTCCTTTTGATAGCTTGCACTCTACATACTACAGTTGACGGTCCAGTGGCCAATAAGGAACAAAGATCTAAAAAGAACTCACGGCCTAAAAGCACTCTGCTGAACCATCCTAAAACATGAGCATACTAAACACGCATGCTTTCACGGTCCAAATGATCAAATACTGGAACGTGCTAAGGAATTAGTGCGGACTAAAAAATGGTTGTGGTCCAAATGATCAGAATGACCTGAACAAACACCACGTGTCCATTTCTGTACGTGCTAAGACATGCTTCATGTAAGACCTGCTGCCACATCAGCAGGCATGTTTATATACCATGATCCGCACATTCTGGCAGCTCTCATTCGCTCACGGTCCAAGCTTGTATTAAAGATTTCTCGCGTTAATGATCCACCTTGTAGCCACTACTTAATTTAGGCATGGCGACCCAAATATCTTGCTTCATGATCTGACAGCAATAACGACCTGATAATGATTTTGACCTTAAGGAGGTAATGTCCTAAAATGGTCTTCTTCACGGATTCTTAACTCGGTTGATGGTCCTTTTACACATGCTTCAAGTATGATGAAGTCCTATCATATATTTGTACGTTTGTATTTACATAATCATATGAACGATCTGAATATGTTGATGGTACAAGTATCGAGATGTTCTTAAAAGCATTTACGCACTAAATATTGTCGCGAGCTAGAGGGTGCAGACCAAAATATGCATGCGAGCTAACGCTTCGGTGCGGGCTAAAAGGTGCATGCGAGCTAATGCTTCGGCGCGGGCTAAAACGTACATGCGACCAAGAAAAGGATGCGAGTAGACGAAGTTGTGAACTAAGTGAATCTGTGTGCCATCATTCGTTCATTCTTCGTGATATTTTACCGCGTTTTCACAACTGGTTTAACAGTTGGCGTCCTAGGGAGTCAGGTCATTAGTGACCAAGGGAGTCAAGTCATTGGTGACCTACAGGTTCGGGTGATTGGTGACATAGGGTGTTAGTTCGTTAATGACCAAGGGAGTCAGGTAGTTGGTGAACCATAGAGTCAAGTCATTTCTGACCCATAGAGTCGGGCCATTGGTGACCCTCGGAGTTAGGTCGTTAGTGACCCAATGAGTCGGGTAATCTGTGACATAGGGAGTTGGGTAGTTTGCGACCTGATGAGTCGGGTCGTTTGAGATCTGATGAGTTCGGTCGTTTGAGACCTGATGAGTCGGGCTGAAACACTGTGGATCAAAAATAGACCAAATAATGTACATTTTTGGGTCGATGGTGGTTATGGCTTCGAAGTGAATTCAATTAGGAATGTCTGAAGTGTTCGTTGATCGTCGTAATGCAATGAAGTGAAGATGAGGCAAGGTATTGAGCTTGTGGATAATGGTTGCTCGAGAAGGGGCTTGGAATTATGTACAATCATCGGGTTGGTTGGCTAGAGATATTGAAGGATGAGGGAATATCGTTGTTGTAGGTTCAAGCGAACTCAAAGCAGGGGTATAATAGGGATGCCTAAAAGACTCGAAGTGACTGCTCGAGTACCCTGGGCATCTCGACAGGCCTAGATACGTTTTTTCATATGGCGTATGGAGTTTTGCTAGAACCGGGGTTTACCATTAGCTCTTGACAATCGACGGCACAGTGTTTAGCGGGTCATATGATTAACGATGGTTTCAAAGCAGGATGGGCAGTGATAGCTAGATTCATGAATGAATGATTGTTTTTTTGTATCGTCTTGCGTAGATTATTCGACATCGACAGAGATATCTCTTAGGTTCTTGTCTGATGGTGGTTTAGGCCTTTGAGGCTTGTGCTTATGAGATATCGATATCGATTAGGATGGTCTACGCTTGATAACTGATTGCCCTGAATGTGCTGTGGTTTCAAATTGTTTGTTGTAAAGGCTATCACTATCGGATGTCGAGAAGACGGGTTTTGATTCTTCTCTGGTGAGATGCTCGATCAGTTGATTAGTCTTTCTATTCTCGTATACTTTATTGATGAATGTAGATAGCTTTTTTATTTCTCACTAAGACTGTTGCTTGACTCAAGGTTTTATGTTTCCCTCTTATTACCTTGGGTAGTTCATCCATTGTGTGAATAGGCAGATTGAGCAGCAGGTAACAGGTAGTAGATATTAGTGGACGATGCTGCAGATCGATGATGAGCTAGAGGCTTGCGTACCATTTTCCTGTAATACATATTATGATATTTTCTGTTATTTGATGTATTCTCTGAGTGTTGTAGTGAGGGCTTTTGTACAGAGTTTGATGATGTAATCCAACAATGTTATGGATATTCCTTAATGATATGGAAGTTTAAAATTTTGTGCAATCATGCTTTACTATTATTGCCCAATATAATTTATCCTTGCGTTGTGACTTATATGACAGGTTCTGCTTGTGTTATCTTACCTTGATGATCGTCCAGGGCTACCTAGCACACCTTTCAACGCATTATTTCCCTTGTTAAGTGCAGGGGTTATGGGCGGTCGTCATGTTTGGTATCAGAACTCTAGTTATCTATTTTAGCCAAATTTCAAAGACGTAATTACATATGAGATACGTACTTGTAGAATTCTGATGGATGTTTACTATATAGTAGTTTATACTATAATAGAATTTGAACTTCATTTGCAGTTTTCTCATGCATGGACTAATCATTCTATATTACAGACTTAGAATGAGTCGTCGAGCATCGAGACCCACTGCTAGGGAAGAGGCTGTTCCTATAGGGGGTAATGGCGGTATACCCGACTACAAAGCTATGTTCGAGGCCATGATGGCAGCGATGATGAGGAGGGTACCCGCTTAGGAGATAGCCGCGGTAGATGTAGGAGTTCAAGTGCAGGTTCTTAGAGCCGTGAATTTCGCAAAGCTGTGCAAAGATTTCACTACTCTAAGAGGGAAGTTGTTTAAGGGTACAAAACTGATTGAAGAAATTCAAGGGTGTCTTAGTACTTGCATTCAGGTCTTTGGAGACTTAGGAATTGATGATGTGACTAAAATGAAGCTTGCATCGAGACAGCTATAGGGAAGAGCTATGTATTGGTGGAACTCTACCACTCTAGAGACTTTAGAAGATGATATTACATGGGAGGTATTCCAAGTCAAGTTTGAGACGAAGTTTATCTCTACCATTCAAAAGTCTATTCTGTTTAAGAAGTTTGTCGAGCTTAACCAGAATGGTCGACCAGTGCTGGAGTATGTTTCTGACTTTGAAGCTTTGTCGAAGTATGCTCATTCATATGTTGGGACTCCTTATTAGAAGAATGAGAGGTTTGTCCTGAACTTGGACAAATACCTTGGAAATCAGCTGGTTGATCATCGAGATGATACTTATGAAAAAATCGTCGAGAAAGCTCTGAGGCACAATAGTCTGTTTCCTAAGTAAGAGACTGTTGTTGCAGTTAAGGAAGAACTAAAACCATAGCAGGGTGGTAATAACAAGAAGAGGAAGCAACAACAGCAAAAAGGAAAAGATGGTAAGGAAAAGCAGAAGGCTGAAGTGACTTGATTTAACTGCTAGCAGAAGGGCTATTATTCCAAGGATTGTAAGAATCCAAAATCTCAAAAGAAGTGCTTTAAGTGTGGAAAGTTTGGACATGATAAGAAGAATTTTCCAGAACTAGCTAAGGGTTAGCAGTTTGTAAAGGCGTATGCTTTGGAAGTTGTGCCATCTTCTTCAAGGGCTCTACTGCAGAAGAGAAAGTGAAGAGTGTTGTCGTTCAAGGTATTCTTTCCATTAGAGATGTTTCAGTTCGTGTGTTGTTTGATACTGGAGCATCACATTCATTCATTTGTAATGAGCTTGTGTGCTGCTTGGGTTTGGAAACCGAGATTTGTGATAGACCTTTTGTTGTGACTAATCCAGTTGGGAGTTCGTTTAGTTTGTATATGATTTGTCGTGTTCTAGTGTTGTCGATCATGGTTGCCCCTTTGTGTGTGATTGTTTTGTTTTGAACTTCGCTGGGTATGGATTTATTTTGGGTATGGACTGGCTCAAGGGGTATGTGGCAAAAGAGAATTGCAAGAAGCTGGAAGTGACAATCGGTAATGTGGAAAGGCGAATGGTTGTGATTCAGCGTAAGACCGAAGATGGTGTCTTTATGAGTTATTTATATTCGCTTGTGATTCCACGGGAAGACTTGTCATTAGTGCCTATCGCAAGTGAGTTTGATGATGTCTTTGAAGAAGTCAAAGGGTTTCCTCTGCATCGTGAGATTGACTTCATAATCAATTTGGTCGAGGGTGCTAGGCCTATCGTTATGCCTCTTAGGCGGATGGAGCCTAAGGAACAGTGAAAGTTAGAGGTGTAAGTACGTGACTTTTTGGGAAGAGGATTCATTCAGAGAAGAGTGTCCGAATGGAGTGCATCAGTCGTGTTTGCAACCAAGTCAGATGGATTTTTGAGATTATGTGTGGACTATCATGAGCTAAAAAAACGTGACCAAAAAGAACAAGTATCTATTGCCGAGGATAGACGACATGTTCGGTCAGCTTCATGAGGCCAAGGTGTTTTCTTAGATGGATTTAGCAATGGGATTCTACCAATTGAGGATGACAACGGATAGTGTGCCGAAGAGTCCTTTTAGGACACTATCTGGTTTCTTTGAATGGTTGGTGATGCCGTTTGGGTTGATAAGCACGTCGGCATATTTTGTGGATCTTATGAATAGGGTTTTCAGAGACCAGTTGAACAAGTTCGTGCTTGTGTTCGTGGAAGATATTATGGTTTTCTCCCGGAATGAGGAAGAGCAAAAGATGCACTTAAGGGTTGTTCTGGAAATCTGGCGAAATCATCAGTTGAGAGTTAAGTTTTGAAGAGTCACTTCTAGAAGAGTTAAGTGAGGTTCTTAGGTCATGTTGTCTTTGGAAATGGGATAGCGGTTGATCCCGCTAAAGTGGGCACAATCCAGGACTGCGATAGACCTAAGAATGCGACGGATGTTCGTAGTTTCCTTGGTTTGGTGGGACGTTATTGTCGTTTTATCAAGGATTCCTCCAAGATAGTTGCACCATTAACAGGGTTGACGAAGAAGAACCAAGTGTTCACATGTGCTACGAAGTGTGAGAAAGCTTTCGGAATCATGAAAGAGAGACTGACGAGTGCTCCTATTTTGACAATTCCAAGTGGGAATGAAGAAATTGTGGTATACGCAATGCATCTGGTACTGGACTTGGAGCAGTGTTGATGAAGAAGGATAAGGTTGTGGCCTACGCAAGTCGATAGCTAAAGCCGCACGAAAGGAGTTATCCGACTCATGATTTGGAGTTGGCAACAATCGTGTTTGCTTTGATGATGTGGAGACTTTACCTTTTGCAAGTTTGATTTGGGTTGTTTACGGATCACAAGTCGTTAAAGTATCTTTTCTTCTAGAAGGATTTGAATCTTCGGCAGCAAAGGTTGTTAGAGTTTTTAGCATCATATGATTTTGGTATCGTCTATACTCCTGGTAAAGGTAACGCAGTGGCAGATGCGCTGAGTCGAAGACATGCAAGTTCAGGAGCGATGTTTTCGGAATGAAAGCACCTCGAGTACATGGCAGGACTTGATTTCAGATCACAGTGTGAGTTGGAACCTGAAATGTTGGCAAGCTTATCGATAAGACCTACTCTCATCGTAAGGATTGGCAAGTGCCAAAAGCGTGATGCAAAGCTTATTGAGAGTATCTAGAAGATGGAATCAAAGGACAAAGCGTTCGAGGTCGATCGAGAAGGCTAGATTCAAAAGAAAGGATGACTGGTTGTTCCTTATATCAATGGATTGATAAATTAATTCTGGTGGTAATAAGACGTATCAGGACATGAAACGAGCCTACTACTGGGAAGGTATGAAAATGCATGTTGGAAAGTTCATTTCCAAGTGTATGAACTATCCGTTGGTGAAAGCTGAATAGAAGAAGTTAAGCGGATTGCTTTAGCCACTGAAAGTTGCTACACGGAAGTGGGAGCAGATATCGATGGATTTTATCGATGAACTACCTAAAACCAGGACAGGAAACGAAGGAATTTGGGTCATTGTGGATCGCTTGACGAAAAGTGCAAGTTTATTCCTGTCAAATCAACTTGGTTAACATCGAAGTTGGCTGAGCTTTATAATAAATGGATAGTTCGATTCCAAGGTATCCCGAAGAGCATAGTGAGTGATCGAGATCCATTGTTCACGAGTGGAGTTTGGAAGAGTTTGCAAGAAGATTTGGGAACCGAGTTGTGTTTGAGTACGGATTATCATCCCCAAACCAATGGGTAAACCGAGAGGGTTAACCGAGTTTTGGAAGATCTCCTAAGGGCTTGTGTGTTGGACTTTGGAGGATCATGAGAAGACCATCTACATTTAGTTGATTTTACATATAATAACAATAACCAATCAAGCAATGGGATGACACCATATGAGGCACTGTATGGAAGATCTTGTAATTCTCCATCCTGTTGGTTAGAGACTTGAGATAAGTTGATACTTGAGCCTGAGATGATAATAGAAACATTAGATTGTATCGAGATTGTTTAGCAACGAATAAAGGCAACCCAAGATCATCAGACGGGTTATGCAAATAAACATTGAAAAGAATTGGAATTCGACGTTGGTGACATGGTTTTCATGAAGATTTCACCGTTAAAGCATGATGTTCGATTCAGAACTAAAGGAAAGTTGGCCAGAGTTTGTTGGACCATTTATGATAGTTGAGCGGATTGGAAAGCTCGCGTGTAGATAGGATTTAGCTGAGAAGATATCGGGTGTACACAATGTTTTAAGTGTCATTTCTACAGAAGAGTGTGCACGATTCGAATGTGATGGTGTCTCTGGAACAGTATGAAGACCAAGAAGTCGAGACCATAGTTACGAAGCCCCGTAAGTCTCTTCGTGTTGTGGGGAATGACATGTAACAGCTCAGGAGGAGTACAGTTAAGTTAGTCAAGGTGCAAATGGAGAGAGGATGATGACGATTGTACGTGCGAGATAGAAGAGAGTATGAAGACGACTCCTCCAAAACTCTTCGTCGATATGATCCATTAATGTCATTTCACCTTACATCATTGTAGCTTGTACTATCGTTGTTAGAATTCCATGTGTTAGGTTAAGGCTATGGATGCATGGCTTGACAGATGCTAGTTTGGATGGTAAATTGGCTGCACATGGATGATAGTCATGACCAAAACAATTACATTTTGCCCCTGTTAGTTTTGTACTGGGCATAACTTCTGATTGGGATCAAAACAGGTGTTGAGACTGATTTCATTGAAAAGGAAATGGTGTTACCAATTCAATAGAGTGGTCACATTAAAGATTTGGTCCAGCGGTTTGGGAGGAATCGTTGTTTTAGTGTTTCATAATTTAAGTTCAAGTTTTATAGGCCATTGATGGGATGATTTGGTGTGGCTCATTAGTGGGCTGGTAGGAGGCTATAAACAGGTGATTAGAGCATGGAGAATAGTTTACTTTCTTCGTTCTCTCATTTGGTTGAGCTCGTGATCCTCCTTTCTCGTCAAATACACCTTTCCACCATTAAAATTCTAGATCTACATGAGAAGATTGAAGGTCTACATTAACCAAAGCTTGATCTACATCAAGTGAAGAGCGATCGCATCAAATTGAGAGGTTTGAGGATTATTCTTCATTGTGCGTATTGAGAATTTAGCGATTTCAAGTTAATTCGTAGATTTGGTGGGTGATAAGCACCTCTTACTTGGATTCAATCAAGGGTATGGGTTTTTTGGTCTTATTTTCATCATTTAAAGTTGTTTCACCTAGATTTACATCATGGTAAGTACATTTTCATTTGAATCACCATGGGATCTAATCTACCAACTTAAATCTATAAATTCTTATGTTAATTCATATGTTTATGCAAGTTTCGAATCATTATTTCGTTTGTTCATTGATTTATCAAGATTTAGTTAATTCTATTTGATTGTTGATGAATAATTGTCATAATAGTATTGTTGATGATTTTATAAAGTGTTGATGGTTGAATTCGATGGTTTGGATGAGTTGGTTGCATCGATGTGGTCTTTGGTAATGATTTGGTTGAGATTAAAGCTAAGTTGGTCAGATCTGGAGTCGTGTAGGTTTTGGATAGGTTGTTGGCTTGTGATCCATGAAATGAAGGTCGGGTCGTTGAAGAGCTTCAGGTCATTGGTGACCCAGCGTCGGGTCGTTGGTGACCCAAGGAGTTAGGTCGTTGGTGACCTAGGGAGTCAGGTCGTCGGTGACCTAAGGAGTCACGTCATTGGTGACCCATAGAGTCAAGTCGTTGGTGACCCACAGAGTCGGGTCATTGTTGACCAAGGTAGTTACGTCATTGGTGACCCAGGGAGTCAGCTCGGTGGTGACCCATTGAGTCGAGTCGTTGGTGACCTAGGGAGTCAGGTCGTTGGTGACCCAGGGAGTCAAGTCATTGGTGATCAACTGAGTAGTGCCATTGTTGACCCAGGGAGCTAGGTCGTTGGTGACCGATGGGGTCAGGTCGTTGGTGACCCATAAAGTCTGGTCGTTGGTGACCCACTGAGTCGACTCGTTTGTGACCGACCAGATGGCTCGGGCTGAAACACTATGGATTGAATATTGACCAAATAATGTATGTTTTTGGCTCGATGGTGGTTGTGGCTTCGAAGTGAATTCAAGTAGGAATGTTCGAAGTGTTGTGATGTAACACCCCGTATTATAACGAAATTAAAGAGGATAAATTAAATAATAATTAATTTAATATTCAACGGACAGCTCCATTGCGCCCGTCTCGAAATTCTGGTCAAGATAGACGTTTGGTTCACGTAAAATGGACACCGTATGAAGAAGTTTTAAGGTTTGAAGTTTGTATACGCGCAACAAGAATACATATACATGCAGAGTCCAAAAATTAAAATTTGGTTCAGAAAATTCAAAATCATGAAATCTAGTAAGCGGAAAAATTCCCGCCCAGGGGAATCGACCCCTTAAGGGGTTGTCGACCTCGGGGTCGACCCCTCGAGGGGGGTATCGACAAATGCGTTGACCCCCCTAGGGCTGACATGGAAAGTCGGTACTGGGGGCTGGCAGCTAAATATACAGCCTCATTTCCCTTGTTTTCTCACACTGAAATCGATGGAGGCCTAAATGTTGTTGGTGCCTAAACTGAATCAAATCTTTTTTCTTCTTCTGCAATCGAAGTTTAGAGATTCAAGTGTAGATTTGTGATTCAACCTCCGCTTTTCTCCTTCTATTGTTCTAGATCCGGACACTGTGAGTTCAAGTTACCTTTAGATTTAAATAACTAAAAGTAAAACATGATATGAATGTAATTTGGATCTATCCCTTTGACTGAATCATGCCAGATCTATTGTAATTGATGAACCTATGATATTCTAAATTAACTATGAGCTGGATCTTAACCATTATCATGTCAGATCTACTTTTGATTTTAGATCTAATTCGATATTTAGATCATCTTGTACCCATCATGTTGTGGTTAATTTGGATCTGTCATTAGTCGGACATCTAAATCCTTGTTTAGATCTAATCATGCCCATTACGGCATCCCTACTAAGTTATAACTAGTTTTATTATCACAAGTTCACCAGATTTATTCCTATATATCCATCTTAGCCTTATGCCATTATACGCTTATGTCAATTTTGTTAGAATAAACAATTTTGTCATATTCCCTTCACCCTTTCCCTTTTATTTTATATAGCCAGGCTACTTTCGAGTCTAGGCATGCCGCTAAAATTATACGAATGCAATATTTTGGGAACGAGGGGAAAAACATTGAATTTGGGCATAACTTGTAAAGGGGAAATTGGCATAACTTGAATAATGTTTATGAATATGAATTTAGGGCATATAATTCACTGTGAACATATTTGGAGTAAAAGGCATGAAACCTATAACGACATAGGTAAAAATTGGCTAATACCGGAATGCCTAGGATTACAGTAATTAGAAACTATAACTGCGCCTAGACATGAGGTTAGATTACATTTGGGGTGGAAGTCTACCCCGAATCACCCGGCATATCCAGGGACCACAAGTGGTGAATCTAATGTGAGGGGTCTAGGTGCACAAATACGAGACGTGCTAAGACACGAGGTTAAGCCCGACTTGTGGAAGAAGTCTGCCCGGAACCGGGCGGCTATCCAGCATCCACAAGTGGTAGGCTTAATTTGAGGGGTCCAGTACATTATAACCATAAATGGACATGGTAATGAATAGGAATATTTAACCTAGTTTAATCCATAGGGATTGTATGAACATGAACTTGATTAGGGGTAAAGTAAATTTGATTGAATAGTAGGTGGGTTAAGTAAATCTGAGGGGGTGGGTAATATTCATATATAGGCCTACAAACATAACCTAAGGGGGTTATGTAATTAAAGACACATATAGGTGTACATAACCGATGGAAATTCTAGTTGGGATACAAGACAAGGGGTAGAGCTTGTATCATCTTTTATGGGACCCGTTTCTGTCAGTAACCCATATAACGGTATCGAACGAGTACTCCGCACTAGGTCGGAGTTGGGGCACGCTTACTGGGCTAATTGTAAGAGATCCAAACGTGGAGGATGGTGTGGGCGGGGCAAACCGACCAGGGACATGTGTGTGCATAGGCCGGGCAAAAGTGGATAAGGCGACCGTGACACCCGTAGATATGGTTGTGCACGTCACGAAGGGTTTCCACTTTAGGGAAGTGAAACCTCCTACTATGGGGCTGGCACATGGTATCTACGGTGTAGGGAGCTGATCGATTGGGGTAGTAGTTAGAGTACGTCTAGACACTGGTAAAAATTTTAGGATCCTATTAGGTAGGGCCGCCTGTGGATTGTATGGGGTTAACACCTCTCACCAGAAGTACGCCTAAGTCAACCATCTTATAGTTGTTGGGATCATCTCATTCTGGTTATACTAGTATTAGTGCAGAGAATCAGATTAATCAGTAGGGAAGCGTATATGTTGTATCATGTTTACCTTATCATACTTACCTTTTATAATGTTACCTTTCTTGTCCACCTTATATGCCTATCTTGATACTTTTACTTATTCACCTACTAAAAGTAATTAGACTCGCCAGACTTTATGTCTGACCCTTTTTTCCTCTTCCCTCTTCCGTCCCCTCCCCCCGGTTCGTAGGATGAGAATTGTGACAACCCGAATTACGATAGACCGAATTTTTTTCATAATTCCAATCTATCGAAACTCGGATTGGTTTGCTCTAGTATCCTGCAGAAAAGACAGAGACATAAAATATGTCAGAGCTCAGAAAATATCTAACAGCGGAATGGATAAAATATAATACAAATCAAAGTATAGCCTTACCGTATTAATAATAGTGAAAATTAGGCTCACATCCCTAAAACCAAAGTTAATTCACGCCACATCCACCCTAACTTTTCTTTAGTTTCCGGTCCCTAAAATTGAGCTGCCGCTTTTCAAAATTTGGTCCCCTCCGCCTCCTTCTTCTCCGCTTTGCCTTTTCCCATTTTGCACCCAAAAAAAATGCGCTCATGCACAAAAAAAAATTTCTAAAATCTGGAAATAATCCCAAGAGTCCACGCTAGTTGAAAAAAAAAGTTGCATACTTCTATGCAACTATTGCCTATAGCAGCATACATACATGCATATATTTATATAGTGTAATTCTGTTGAAAATATGGACCAATATACGCATACATGTATGCAACTATTAGCAAATAACTGAATACATGTGTGCATACAAAGTTGAACTGAGATTCATGTGTTACGAAATGTTGCATACATGAATGCTACTATAGGCAATATATGCATGCATGTGTGCAACATATTTAAAAGGGATGACGGCTTGTGAATATGCGCATGAATGCATGCATGTATTTTGTACAGAAGCATAAATGTGTGCAACAATGTCTGAAAACGGCGAATGCTTGAAAAAACAGGTCAAATTTGAATATATGCATAAAAGGATGCATGTAATGTTGTTTAGCTACATACATATATGCATTTATACTGCTCTTTGGGCGCAACACAGAAATATAAGCATGAATGTATGCAACTATTTACGAATATGTGCATCTTTTGATGCAAAAACCTGCTGTTTCGCTGATTTTGTGTTTTTTTGGATTTTAAGGTGGTTTTTGATTGTTTTTCCACCTGATTTTTTTGGCGTGAGCGTGTTATATTTAATAATGAATTTACGTGATTTTTTTATATTTTTTTATATGTTTTTGAAAAATAGGGACCTAATTTACAATAAGTTTAGGACCGGATGTGAGCCTAATTATGAAACTTAATAGGGACCAGTGACAACGGACCCTTAATAATACTGCCTTACTAGTTCTAAAGCTAAAATGTTTCATATCCCTATCACAAATCTAACATGCGAGTATGTTATGAGGAGGGGGTCAGAGCATAAGTTCTAGTGACTGGATTTAAAATATATACTTCAGATAATCCTACATATACCGTTTAATCATATTTTCTTATTTATTAGGTTACTTGGGTTAACAACACTTAAGGCTTACACACACGTCGTACCCATTTACTTCCCAGTGGATTAGCCTAATACCGTATATATGTAGCTGCCTCTAATATCGAGGTACTCCCCATGGTACCCCACGTGCTAGTTCTCCACCGTAATGCCACCGAAATGCTCGCAGTCCCTCATCCTGCGCCAGAATGATGTACGGATCTCTATATAACAATGTTACGATCATCATATATCTGCCATCATTATGCTACGTAAGCGTACGGACTGCTACCCTCAATTGAATCAGATCTCATACCAGAGTAATGCCCTCAAGTCTACGATACACCACCCAGAGCAGATATGCATGTATCTGGACTGTACCTCATACGTATTGTTAATTGTAGCTCGATGCCTCAATCGCACGTCCTATAATGTGCACTGAGTTCTGTAGCCGGGCGATACAACAAACATGGAAATCGGTCGGGAGCTTTTCCATATCTGTACATGCCCGTCTTTAAATAGCCTCTATATACAGCTATACATAGGGTCTATTTTCATGCTGTCTATGGCGCCACATCGGCCCCTCCCTCAACTAGTAAAGGCCACAAGAGCTAAGTGACTGCCCCTATGCAAACAATCTAAACATCCATGTAGCGTCTCCTCTCAACCCCTTACCCCGGTAGCGAAGGGTGAAATGGTATCTTGGGTTTAACTCTAGTCTTTCCGTATCCAACTGGCTACCGATGACGGTTATCTGACGGTTTACTATCCTTGTTAGTCATGACCCTCTGCCTCCTCGTGAGGCAACCGCCGAACCACCCTAGTGTCACTGTGCCACCGCATTCTGACTGCATAGCTACATTAGCAGTCAAGGCCCACCCACCTTGTAGTTACGCGCAGACCCAACCTCTGCGAGCACAACCTAAGACATCTGTCACGACACAGAGGACTACTAGGAGCACCTTACGTACCTCATGAAGCCGTGTGCTTCCCCTTCCAGTCCTTTAGAGCCGTCAGAACAATCAGATGAATGTGCGCTCCTCTCGTGCCTTATAACACCTCGATGATCTACCCCTTTGGGTTATTCACCCTCAAAAGTACAGATTGGTCTAAGCACCTTACTTTAGCATGTTGTTAGACCCTATGTCTAAACATTCTTTTACGCGCTTGTCTCACCTCATCAGGTTTCCAGTTAACTTGGTTATTCTAGTTAATATTGAATTCTTATTCAAATTACCAAGTTTCTCTTGCCTATCAATTTCAGTCATACAACTTAATCCATTTAAGTTTATTAATAAGCCCACAACATGTTATTCTCTAGATTGTGGCCCAAGATCTGTAATCCACAACACTTTTTATCTTCTTGTTGATTTCATCATTATAATAACATGTTTTACTTAATAAATTATTAAGTATATCCAATTCACATATTTTCTAATTTAACATTTCACTTACCATTTATGACTAAGTATAACTTATTTCATTTCATAAGTTTTTCTCATCCTTTCTTATTTAATCATAATTCCATTTTACATTGTCAATACAACTTATCGTTGTTTACTTATTAACTTACTTCTATTAACTAAGGCCCATTAATAAGTTTTTCTACCCGTTTATTTTAACCTATGTCATAATTTCCTCTTGTCCCTAGGACAAGCCTAAACATTCTCATCAACGGGTTCCAGACTTCCAAGCTTACATATTACATAATTTATAATTAAGTGCCTCTTCTTATATTTTATATATTTTCCTCCTTTTCTCAACTGGTTTCCGACTTTCCCCATTTACTACTTACTTAATTTACAATTAAGTGTCCCTTAACTCATTTCACCAGTTATCCAGTTTCCCTATTAGTTTATTATAACCGAAGTTATAATCCCCACTTGTCCCTAGGACAATTCTACCTATTATATGACATTTTCATTAATGTTATTTATTTATAATAGGATTATCATTCCCCTTTTAAACAATTTTCTTTTACTGTTGTATTCCAGTATTCTTCACCCACTGTAATATATATATTCCTTATTTTAGTTAAGGAAAACACTTCATGCACCTTATCAGTTTGATAGAAGGAATCTGTGATTTATTTTCATAACGTATTCCCATCTAAATCCGTGGTAGCAAGTAATTTCTTTACTCTTCTTACTTTAGTTACTGTGGCTTACTTGCAACCACGTTCTCAGAAATAGGTCATTCAGGGAAATACATCACTTTTCCCTCGTATCACACTAACTCAGTTCATTACCTCCCTTCCTTTCATATTTTTCCGAGTTAGACGTTTAACTACCGTTATTACCATTTATTTATATCTTGTTATATACATATATATATATATATAAGCCCTAGACCTCTCACATTAAGCCTACACTTGTGGATGCTGGATTTTTCGGGCGGGTCCGAGCAGACTTCTACCACAAGTTGACTTAACCTCGTGCCTTAGCACCATTACATGTTTTTAATTTTTCACTTAGGCCTCTCACATTAGATTCAACATCAGTGGCTGTTGGATATGCCGGTCGGGTCCAGGCAGACTTCCGCCACTAATGCAACCTAACCTCGTGCCATAAGTGCAGTTACAATTTCTAATTGTAAATCTAGGCATATTTATCTCAAAACATAATATATGTTATATTCCAAAATCCCATTACAAATTATGCCCTATATCCCAATATATATCGCATGTCTATCTACACGTAATTAACTTTATTTAAAATAAAGTGTAATTCTCCAATAGTGTGTCATTTCCCCAAATTCTTAATTATCCCAATTGACAAGTTCATAAAATAGACCTTTACAAAAGTATTCATGTACATCTCAACATATTAACTAATTGAACATATTATCCATTTTAGCGCAATAATTCATTTCATCAAATTAAACCTTCCAACATGTTCATAGTGTATGTTAAATGGGAATGGCGAAAGATAAAAATACTATTATTCAAAAAGTATATTTTAAACCCACTCACCTTCTAAGCTTTCCCCAATTCTGGATCTGATCCAATTTTAACATCCATCGTTTTTTCCCTTTTAATCGGATTCACAACCTAACGTCCATGGATTTATTATTTTCATTAAAAGAGAAAAGGGAAAAGAAAGAGGAGGAATAGATCGAATCTGGAACGTTACCTTGCTTTTCATGTAATTCTAAACGCCCTTTTTTTTATGTTGATTCTCTTTTACAGATCTGGATTCATAATTTTCCTAGGCTGGTATTTTAATTTTCAGAACAGATTTGAGGAGAGAGAGAGAGTGTGTGTAATGGTAGAGCTCCAGCGTAGCCGCCAAATTATGAGGGTTAGGGTTAGGTCTAGGGTATTATTTATAGCAGTATTGGAGCAACCAGGACCCTTAGATTGGACCGAAAGCCATTAGAATCGTCCACGTCAGAGAAGAAGTTTCAAGATCGCAGGTGGGTCGACCCCCAACGGTCTAAATTCCCTCCAGATTTTCTCGCTCATAAATTTTGATTTTTGAACTGATTTTCGAATTTTATGGATATATTTATTTAATATATATATATATATACGTATAAGCTCCTTATATGTTTACAAACTTCTAATGCTCATAATTTCTTCATACAGTGTCCGTTTTACACAAATCAGGTGTCTATCTTGACCAGAATTTCAAGATGGACGCAGTGGTGCAGTCTTTTTTACTTAATTATGAATATTTAATTAAGTTATTCTTATTTTATTATCTTAAAAATACGGGGTGTAATATTCTTCCACCCTTAGGAAATTTCATCCCTGAAATTTAATAAGGGTAAAATCAATTAACCCCTCGCGTAATATACATCCAACATGTATGCATCCAAATTTTGCAATCATTGTACACTTGTGCAAGGTGAAGTACAACATAATAATGCATGTATGCCTAGTCGGTACCTCTTATGTGTATGCAAGATTTTCAAAAATCCTTTTAAAATATGATGCTCACATCCTAAATATATACTGGCAGTTCTACATGAATGCAATATTTTGAAAATCAAAATTCTTTTTCATCCAAAATTTCCCACACTCTTGCTGAGTAAGAGCATAGTTCATCCAATTGTTGCATCCATAATCGTACCAACCAACTTTATTTTTTGAATTTCATAAAAATCTAATTTTCTAAATTTGATTTCTTATATTACAAAAAAGTGGAAAATGAAAATTTCCCTTCTTCCGATTTTATTTTATATACCTTTTTAAACCCGTACTTAGATTTTATGAAACTATTATAGAGATTCTCCTATTTTCCTACCCAAGCACAGCCCACATAAGAAAATTTTATTTTGTTACTGATTTTCTTTTTCATCTTATCTTGGAAAATTTTCACTCTTATCCATCTTTTCTCATAATTTTCCATTTTTATTGCAAGACTGAATTTTCTATTTCCTTTTTAGTTGTACCTTTTCTCTTTTCTTAGCTTATTTAATTATCTGATCTTAGTTTAAATTTAAATAAGCTTCTAGTCTTCCAACTAAAACAGGAGAACAGACACCTTATAAAACTACTACTAAGGGCCAAGAATCTTGGACTATGTCCCCCTCAGTCGGAAAAGTCCAAACTATGGGATCCATGACAAGTTTAGGTGTTACCCTAACTACCCAACAGAATAACAGAACGATCCCAACAGAAATGCGATAAAGGGTTTTTCCCCTAACCTGAAAATTAGTAACAGGGTCTAACACTTACTTGCCTCTTTTCTATCTAGTAGTCTCCACTAGTCCTAGCTGTGTACCAACAACAATTTCAAGCAACATCCCAGGCTTTTCAATGCTTGCGCATTCCATGGGAACTCACTATTATTCCAAGATGATTCTCACTATTTACATTATAACCTCAAAACTTTTCCCGTCTTTCCTAGGCACTAATCCTTACCTACTCCATACTTTTAAAACATGGTTTGGCCTTTCTTTTTCATTTAATTTTTTTTCCAAAAATTCAAAAGTATCAAAATTTCATTTTCCTCATGAAAACTTACTTTTGCCAAACCACAAAAACATGTCATCTTAAAAATGTAAATCATCATTTTTTTTTTCAAATCACAAAACTGGAGTAGATATGGACAACTATTTTCTCCATCGGGTTTATGACTTGTTCTCACATATAAGGTCGGTTTAGTCTCTTACTACAAGGTGCAGACATCCACTCTATTATAAATTTCTACAGTTATTTTGTCAACCTAACAAAATTATCTTGTCAAAATAATTTATCCAAAAAGGATTGTCATAATGATAGAGATTTCAAATCTTTCGTTATTAAACACTTTTGTATGAAATATAACAAGAAAACTAGCGAGCTATACATGCTCTATAATATGCACCTTATTACTGAGAGAATTTTACTTTAGATAAAAAAATCGCAAGAAATCACAATTTTCAAAATATACCCCATTTTCCTTCAAAAAACCAATATGTATACTTTACATATTTAACACTTATAACTTTTAAGATTAAAACTTGAAAACACCATAAACCATTTTTCCATAACTTTTATAGTTACAAGTTCTTAAAAGTTAATAATGGGGTTAGACTCTATTGACAGGCAAAATCGTCGCACGCCAAAACCCAATGTATATGTGTAAACAATTATCCAAATAAGCAATGAAGTAAGTAAGTGCGGGGGACACAGCTTTTATAGTGGTTCGACACTAACACCTACATCCACTTTAGGATCATCATTCATTGTATCTTTTGTCTTTCACAATATTGTATGAGTTCGGACAATAGCTAAGTACAAAGTGTTACAATAGAATAGCAAAATATATGCTTGGTCTACACTTTGACTAAATTGCCCTTCTTCTTCTTCATTGAAAAGCGTTGACTTGGTCAACAATATCCAAGTTTGGTGTTGATGTCCATGAAGCTCAAAAGTAGCACAACAATCCTTGTTAATGTTCAAGTGTTGAAGGAAAGCATGCATGCCATGTTTTAATTATCCATGTCATCTCCCATTGCCATGGTGGTGGTGTTGGAAGCCATTAATGAGTGTTTAGAGCTCTCAAGGTCCAAAATTCCAAGGGAGCAGGATCCAGATGAAGGCCAAGGCTTGGGGTATTTATAGGAGGAAGGTTATGTGGGAGTAGGTGAGCAGCAGGGCCCATAGAAGCTATTTTCGTACACCATAAAATAGTCCACTTCAATAAATTTGCACCCCTGGCCCCGGGGTGTGAAATTTCGCACCCCCTATCCCTGGGGTGCGAAATTTCGCAACCCCTGGCCCCGGGGTACGAAATTTTGCACCCCAACAGGGGAGTGCGAAGTTTCGCACCCTTTGGAGGGGTGCAAAAATTCGCACCTCCCCGGTGGATGCGAAATTCGCACCCCACCGGGGGTGCGGAATTTCGCACCTCCCGCAGTGGTCCGAAATTCTCACCCTACCAGGGAGTGCGGAATTTCGCACCTCCGTGGGGGATACGAAATT
This sequence comes from Allium sativum, assembly GCA_030737875.1. Lineage (NCBI taxonomy): Eukaryota > Viridiplantae > Streptophyta > Magnoliopsida > Asparagales > Amaryllidaceae > Allium > Allium sativum. The sequence goes on from CM060921.1 coordinate 750,088,131, forward strand.
CGCTCCTCGCCTGGGGGTGTGGAATTTCTCACCCCTAGGAATGGTGCGAAACTCGCACCCTATCGGGGTATACGAATTTGATGGAGGAGGTCGAACTTCTTGGTGCGTAAACCATGCTGTTTTTGGGTGTCGAAGTTACTGAAAGCGAAGTGAGGGAATCATGGTTTTGCTGGTCCAAAGTGAAGGAATCTGAGCTTCCAGCATGGAGAAAATTGGATGAACCGGGTGGTGCCCACTAGTTCGATCTAACCGGTTAGGCCGATCGTAGTCGGGATTGTGGGGCACCAGACCCCCACCGGCACTGCGCCCGGACCCGCTTGATGGCTCGACTTTGGCTAGGAGCACGGCTCGCCTTCGGCTCGGATGACGGTTTGCTTGAAAGTTCATTGGGCTCGTAAGAGGCCATCTGATAGAGGTTTCGGGTCTCCTTGTGTTTGCGACGTGACTTCGACCCTGCTGCCTTGTGCTTTTTGATGCTTGAGCGCATCGCTCACTAAATACTTGACGTGTGATAGCTTTGACATAAAAGCGCGTCGACATTTGCCCCCTAAAACATATCTTGCTTGATCCAAGGAAGGTGTGTTTTGCGAGGAGAAGAGAAATCCGTAAACCAAAGCTAGGAGAAGTCCGGAGCGAGCTTTTATATTCATAAGACGGAAGAGCCATGACTACGCCGAGTCGTATTATGCAGGAAACCAACGCCGATAAGCCAGAAATCCGTGATCGCTTCAGATCATACTTGCGGAAGACCACGATCGCTTGGGATCGTGTTAAGGAGAGAAATCTGATGATCGCTTGGGATCGTATTAATAGAAAGCTAGAACAGCCAGAGTATCCGAGAGACTAGAGGAGCCCAGTAACCAGCATAGAAAAGGTGTACACATAACCATATGTGAGCGGACTTGTCGTGCTGCTGACAAGGCTTCCATAAGTCATCGTATTCATTTGATAGACTGCATTCTAGGTGATTTCACGTTGGTTGGGTGGCCTCGGCAAGTAGCATTCAAGGAGATCTCACATTTGTGAGGTGACCTCGGCAAGTGGAATTCAAGGAAATCTCGCGTTAGGGAGATGATATTGGCAAGCAGCATTCAAGGGGATCTTGTGTTAGGGAGATGCCCTTGGCAAGTGGCATTCAAGGAAATCTCGCGTTAGGGAGATGACCTTGGCAAGTGGCATTCAAGGAAATCTCGTGTTTAGGGAGATGGCCTTGACATGTAGCATTCAAAGGGATCTCGCGTTAGGAAGATGACCTTGGCATGTGGTGTTCAAGGAAATCTCGGTTTAGGGAGATGACCTTGGCAAGTGGCATTCAAGGAAATCTTGCATTAGGGAGATGACCTTGGCAAGTGGCATTCAAGGAAATCTCGCATTTAGAGAGATGGCTTTGGCAAGTGGCATTCAAGGAAATCTCGCGTTTAGGGAGATGGCCTTGGCAAGTAGCATTCAAGGAAATCTCGCGTTTAGGGAGATGGCCTTTGCAAGTGGCATTCAAGGAAATCTCGCATTAGGGAGATGACCTTGGCAAGTGGTATTCAAGGAAATATCGCGTTAGGGAGATAACCTTGGCAAGTAGCATTCAAGGGGATCTCGCGTTAGGGAGATGACCTTGGCAAGTGGCATTCAAGGAAATCTCGCGTTAGGGATATGACCTTAGCAAGTGGCATTCAAGGAAATCTTGCGTTAAGGAGATGACCTTGGCAAGTGGCATTCAAGGAAATCTCGCGTTAGGGAGATGACCTTGGAAAGTAGCATTCAAGGGGATCTCGCGTTAGGGAGATGACCTTGGCAAGTGGTATTCAAGGGGATCTCGTGTTACGGAGATGACCTTGGCAAGTAGCATTCAAGGAAATATCGCGTAGGGAGATGACCTTGGCAAGTGGCATCTCAAGGAAATCTCGTGTTAGGGAGATGACCTTGGAAAGTAGCATTCAAGGGGATCTCGCGTTAGGGAGATGACCTGGGCAAGTGGAACCAAGGCGACCTTATTGAAGTAAGACCAGAGGCCAAGATAGTTACGAGTGGATATTCTTGTCGTGTCACTCACAAGTCCACCCGATGTGATCCAAGGTCGTTGACAAGGTGACCCACTAATCCAAATGAGTCGGATCGTACATGATCTGACACTCACCACGAGTAAAGGCAATCTCGTCGAAGTAGGACGAGTAGCCATGATAGAAAGATGGCTATTAGAGTTTTCAATCCCGTTATTGGCTTCATACTTCACAAGTAAGCATCCATACTTTGCGAGATAATTTTATTGAAGTTATAAAAGTTAGGGATTCTTTAGTAAAGCCATAAGAAAACCAACGGTTCATCATCCGTAAAGAGCATGCTTTGGAAACTGGCCCGCCTCCGAGCATGGGTAAGCGGACTTGGTCGTTTTTTGATTTTGAGTTCATTCATAGAGGAAAGCGATAAGTTTATTTTTCGTGAAGAGAAAGCCTAGGATCTCGAAGGTTCCTATTACATGGGTAAAAAAACATAACCACTCACAATTTAAAGCCAAGAAAAGTAAACTTTTCTTTAATACCCAAAAGGAAGGATACATCCAAATGACTAAGGTCCTTAAACACAACGCCATGGGCTGAAGCCTAAATACTAGAGCCTAGAGAGCCAGAATGAGAAAGCCATAAGTAAGGAGAGCATTATTTGAGAGTCATAGAAAACTGTAATAAGACTAGAAGACCGAAAAGCCATAAGATACTAATGCTAGGGAGGCTTGGACCCTAGATATCAGATCCAATGAGAGACTTAGCTGATGATGATGTCGCGGTGGGTTCTGGTTTCGGATCTATCCTGATTCCTCTAAGGGGTCGAACAAACCGTGCCAGCTCTCCATGTCTAACATGCTCCTCAATAACATTCTTAAGTTGATGACAGTCATTTGTATTGTGACTATCGGTTTCGTGAAATATGCAATATCGACTGGGATTACTTAGTTGTCGAGGGGGATCCCGAGTGGGAGACATTTTGAAGGGAGCAATAGGGTGAACTTCCCGATAGATCTCCTCGAGAGTGTGAGTAAGCTTCATGCAGGTTGAGTACCTCTGTTGCCTATTTGCGCTGTTGCGATCATTCCCCATTGGGGGTTGCTAAGTCGACTCTTTAGGTTTCCTAGCATCGGGAGATTGCACGTCCTTAACAGCATTATCATCGACAACCTTCTTGATTTTGTCGGCCTTTGCATCTTCCTCTTGAAAGAACCTTTTGGCTTCAAAGTAGAACTCGCCAAGGTCCCTTAGCGGGTCCCGGTGCAATGAAGTCCTGAATTCAGATTTATTTAGAATGCCAGTTACTGCGGCCATTAAAACCATGGAAGGGTCAGGTCGGTCGACTGAAGCGACCGCAGCATTGAACCGTTTTAAGAACTTTCGCAGAGTCTCTTCGGACTTCTACTTAATGCTATTGAGAGTCATGACGCTTTTTAGGCAAGCTATGTTGACTCTAAACTATTCCACAAATCGGGTAATCGAAGCACTCCAAGAAGTGATGGAGTCCGGCTCCACCTGCCTATACCACATCGCAGCAATATCTGTTAAGAAGAGCGAAAAGCACTTGGCCATGTCATTTTCCGAAGCTGAGAGAACTTCCATGTGTCGAATGTATCTCATGAGATGAGCAGTTGGGTCCTTGGGACCATCATAAGGATCCAAGACTGGTAGCTTGAAATCAGGCAGGTACCGAGAGTTCTTGATATCCAAAGAGAGCGGGCTGCGAGTCACACAATCCATGTCCATAGAAGAAGCGCCGCCTCGAGTGAACCGACGGAGGACATCCGCAATCTCAGACCCGTTTCCAAAAGTGAGCAACTGGTTTAAATTATCCAAAGTGGCAGTGGTGCCCCCAGTGTTTGAGTCCATGTTGGGAGCCGGTTGAGTGAAAAGGAAGTCTAGTTGGATTCCAACTTAAAGGGCCACATTAGGCGCAATCTTGGCTCCTCGAACCGTGGGAGTGTTACCGTCCAAAGCTGTGCGCGCCAACGCTTGAGCAACATTTCCCACTGCGGAACCCGTAACTTGTCCAAGTAAAGTAGCATCAAGGGATGGAGTGACGTCGGGATTAGGGGTGCCCCCGAGTGTAGTAGGACCGACACCATTCTGAGGAGCGGCGTCGTCCTGTTGGTTGGTATGTGGGGTTGCCCCCAAGTCCCGAGTCACGGGCGGAGGAACGTTGGTACTAGTCCCAATAATATCTGACTGGCTAGTCGTCCTTGAAGGGTTCCTTATCCTGTCCTTAATACGAGCGAGGAAGGTATCGAAAGCGTCTTCTTGTTGCTCGAGTCGAGCATTCAAATCCGTGGCGAGGTTCTTGATCATTCCATCAACGTCTTCTCGAGTGACATAGTTCGATAGAACAATCAAGGGAAGTTCTTGACCTCCTTCGTCTCCCATCGCCTCATGGGATTCTGTGATAGCTGTAAGCTTCTTGCGCTTAACAACCATGGTGTGAAGCAAGTAAAGTTTAGTTAAAGCTGAAGTTGGAAGACCAATCTGAATAATTAATCTGATGCAGACGTCAAAGCTGTGCGTCCCCTTCCTGGTGCACCAAAATGTTGACGGGCAAAATCAACGCACGCCAACACCCAATGTGTATGTACGTACAATTATCCAAATAAGCAGTGAAGTAAGTAAGTGCGGGCGACACAGCTTTTATAGTTGTTCGACACTAACACCTACATCCACTTTAGGATCATCATTCATCATATCTTTTGTCTTTTACAAAGTTGTACCGGTTCGAACAGTTGCTAAGTACAAAGTGTTACAATAAAATAGCAAAATATATGCTTGGTCTACACATTGAATAAATTGCCCTTCTTCTTTTTCGTTGAAAAGCGTTGACTTGGTCAACAATATCCAAGTTTAGCATTAATGTCCATGAAGCTCAAAAATAGCATAATAATCCTTGTTAATGTTCAAGTGTTGAAGGAAAACATGCATGCCATGTTTTAATTACCCATGTCATCTCTCATTGCCATGGTGGAGGTGTTGGAAGCCACTAATGAGTGTTTGGAGCTCTCAAGGTCCAAAATTTCCAAGGGATCAGGATCCAAATGAAGGCCAAGGCTTGGTGTATTTATAGGAGGAAGGTCAGGTGGGATTAGGTGAGCAGTGGGGCCCACCGAAGCTATTATCGCACCCCATAAAACAGTCCACTTCAGGAAATTCACAACCCTAGCCCGGGGTAAGAAATTTTGTACCCCCTGGCCCCGAGATTGGAAATTTGCACCCCTAGCCCTGGGGTGTGAAATTTCGCCACCCTTGGCCCCGGGGTGCGAAATTTCGCACCCCACCATGAGGGTGTGAATTTTCGCACCCCGCTAGGGGGGTGTAGAATTTTGCACCTCACTGTTGGGTGCGAAATTCGCACACCACAAAATTCGCACCCCACCAGGGGTTGCGGAATTTCGCACCTCCCCGGGGGATGCAAAATTAGCGCCTCGCCGGGGGGTGCGGAATTTCACACCTCCCAGAGGGGTACGAAACTCACACCCCACCTGGGTATACGGATTTGATGGAGGAGGTCGAAATTCTAGGTGCGTAAACCTTGCTGTTTTTGGGTGTCAAAGTTTCTGAATGTGAAGTGAGGGAATCACGGTTTTGCCGGTTCGAAGTGAAGGAATTTGAGCTTCCGACATAGAGAAAATCGGATGAACCGGATGGTGCCCACTGGTTCGACCTAACCGGTTAGGTCGATCGCCGCTGGAATTGTGGGACCCGGACTCTCTTGACGTCTCGCCTTCGGCACGGATGACGGTTTGGTTGAATGTTCATTAGGCACGTAAGAGGTCATCTAATAGAGGTTTTGGGTCTCCTTGTGTCTGCGACGTGACTTCGACCCTGCTGCTTTGTGCTTTTTGATGCTTAAGCGCGTCGCTCACCAAATACTTGACGTATGACAGCTTCGACAAAAAAGCGTGTCAACAGACTCGAAGCGGGTTTCCAATTCTTCTAGGATTTCCTAGACACTCCCCAAGGTCAATTCTCTCAACTATATATATTCCTAATACATTTTTCTCTTTTCAAATTTTTTCAAATTTAAAAGGTTTTCAAACTCACTAAGCCAAAATCCTAATCATATGGGATTCACTTTCCTTCCATACAAAGTACGTTGTACACTCTCCGCCTAAATTACTGAAGGGTCTCGGATTTCCATATTCATTCCTTTAGTGTACAAAATAAACATCCCATCTCATACCATATTACGCTCTTTCTATTTAGTGGGTCTCTCTATGGATCTAGGTATATATATATATATATATAACATTCATATTTTTAAAAATACAAATACGTTCACTCACTATTTATACAGGAATCCAAAACCTCAGCTCTGATACTAGATGTGACATCCCAAATTCCGATAGATCGATTTTTTTTCAAAGTTCCAATCTATCGAAACTCGGATTGGTTTGCTCTGGTATCCTGCAGAAAATACAAAGACATAAAATATGTCAAAGCTCAGAAAATATCTCACAATGGAATGGAAAAATATAACATAAATCAAAGTATAGCCTTATTGTATTAATAATACTGCCTAACCAGTATCCAAAGCTATAATGTCTCATGTCCGTGCCACAAATCTAACCTGGGAGTATGTTATGAGGAGGGGGTCAGAACACAAGTTCTAGTGAGTGGATTTAAATTATACATTTTGGATAATCCTACATATACCATTCAATCATATTTTCTTATTTATTAGGTTACTTGGGTTAACAACACTCAAGGCTTACACACACGTCTCACCCATTTACTTCCCAGTGGATTAACCTAATGTCGTATATATGTATTTACCCCCAATATCAATGTACTTCCCATGGTACCCCACTCGTACGGTCTCCACCGTAAGGCCACCAAAATGCGACAGTCCCTCATCCTATGCCTGGAGTGACATACGGATCTCGGTATAACAATTTTATGATCAACATATATCTGCCATCACTACGTTACGTAGGTGTACGGACTGCCACCCTCGATTGAATCAGAACTCATACTGGAGTAATGCCCTCAAGTCTACGATACACCACCCAGAGCAGATATGCATGTATCTAGACTGTCCCTCGCACGTATTGTTAATTGTAGCTTGATCCCGCAATCGCACGTCCTCTAATGTGCACTGAGCTCCGTAGTAGGGCGATGCAAGAAACACGCAACTCGGTCGGGAGCTTTTCCATATCTATACAGGCCCGTCTTTAAAGAGCCTCTATATGCAGATATATATATAGGGTATGTTTTCATGCTGGCTATGGTGCCACCTCAGCCCCTCCATCAACTAGTAAAGACTACAAGAGCTAAGTGACTGCCCCTACGCAAACAATCTAAACATCCATGTAGCGTCTCCCCTCAACCCCTTACCCCTATAGTGAAGGGTGAAATGGTTTCTTGAGTTTAACTCTAGTCTTTCTGCATCCCACTAGCTACCGATGACGGGTATCCTACGGTCTACTATCCTTATTGGTCATGACCCTCTGCCTCCTCGTGAGGCAACCGCCGAACCACCCTAGTGTCACCACGTCATAGTATTCTGACTGCATAGCTACATCTGCAGTCAAGGCCCACCCACCTAGTTGTTATGTGCAGACCTAACCTTGGCGAGCACAGCCTAAGACAACTGTCACTGCACAGAGGACTACTATAAGCACCTTACATACCTAAAGAAGCCATGTGCTTCCCCTTCCAGTCCTTTGGAGCCGTTAGAACAATCAGATGAATGTGCGCTCCCCTCGTTCCTTATAAAACCTCGATGATTTACCCCGTCGAGTTATTCACCCTCAACCGTATGGACTGGTCTAAGCACCTTACTTTAGCATGTTGTTTGACCCTATGTCTAAACATTCTTTTACATGCTTGTCTCACCATATCAGGTTTCCAGTTAACTTGGTTATTCCAATTCATATTGAGTTCTTATTCAAATTACGAAGTTTCTCTTGCTTATTAATTTCAGTCATACAACTTAATCCATTTATGTTTATTAATAAGCCCACAACATGTTATTCTCTATATTGTGGCCCAAGGTCTGTAATCTACAACCCCTTTATATCTTCTTGTGGATTTTGTCATTGCAATAACATGTTTTAATTAATATGTAATTAAGTATATCCAATTCACATGTTTTCTAATTTAGCATGTCACTTACCATTTATGATTAAATATAACTTATTTCATTTCATATGTTTTACTCATCCTTTCTCATTTAATCTTAATTCCATTTTACATTGTCAATACAACTTATCGTTGTTTACTTATTACTTAGTTCTATTAACTAAGGCCCGTTAATAAGTTTTTCTACCCGTTTATTATAACCAATGTTATAATTTCCTCTTGTCCCTAGAACAAGCCTAAACATTCTTATCAACGGGTTTCAAACTTTCGAGCTTACATACTACTTAATTTATAATTAAGTACATCTTCTTATATTTCATATATTTTTCCCCTTTTCTCAACTAGTTTCCGGCTTTCCCCATCCACTACTTACTTAATTTATAATTAAGTGTACCTTAACTCATTTCGCCAGTTATCCAATTTCCTTATTAGTTTATTATGATTGAAGTTATAATCCCCACTTGTCCCTAGGACAAGTCTACCTGTTATACAATATTTTCATTCATGTTATTTATTTATAATAGGTGATTATTGTTACCCTTTTAAACCATTTTCTTTTACTGTTGTATTCCAGTATTCTTCACCCGCTGTAATATATATTCCTTAGTTTAGTTAAGGAAAACACTTCATGCACCTTATCAGTTTGATAGAAGGAATCAGTGATTCATTTTCATGACGTATTCCCATCTAAATCTGTGGTAGCAAGTAATTTCTTTACTCTTCTTACTTTAGTTATTTTGGCTTACTTTCAACCACGTTCTCAGAAATAGGTCATTTAGGGAAATACATCACTTTTCCCTCGTATCACACTAACTCAGTTCATTACCTCCCTTCCTTTCTTATTTTCTGAGTTAGACATTTAATTACCATCATTGCCATTTATTCATATCTTGTTATACTTATATATATATAACCACTAGACCTCTCATATTAAGCCTACACTTGTGAATGCTGGATTTGCCGGGCGGGTCCGGACAGACTTCTACCACAAGTTGACTTAACCTCGTGTCTTAGCACCATTACATGTTTTTAATTTTGCACTTAGGCCTCTCACATTAGATCCAACATCAATGGCTGCTCGATATGCCGGTCGGGTCTGGGCAGACTTCTACCACTAATGCAACCTAACCTCACGCCATAAGTGCAGTTACAATTTCTAATTGTAATCTAGGCGTATTCATCTTCATTCAATCATTGATGTTCATATCAAATTGCGCTCCAAAATTAAAGTCTCAAAACATAAAAAAAAACATAATACATATTATGTTCCAAAATCCCATTATAAATTATGCCCTAAATCCCAATATGTGTCGCATTCTTTCTACATGTAATTAACTTTATTTAAGATAAAGTGTAATTCTCCAATAGTGTATCATTTTCCCAAAATCTCAATTATCTAAATTGACAAGTTCATAAAATAGATCTATACAATAGCATTCATGTACATCTGAACATATTAACTAATTGAACATATTATCCATTTTAGCTTAATAATTCATTTCGTCAAATTAAACCTTCCAACATGTTCATAGTGTATGTTAATGGGGAATGGCGAATGATAAAAATACTATTATTCAAAAAGTATATTTTAAACCCACTCACCTTGTAAGCTTTCCCCAATTTTGGATCTAATCCAGTTTTAAATCAGTCGTTTTTTCCCTTTTAATCGGATTCACAACCTAACGTCCATGGATTTATTACTTTCATTAAAAGAGATAAGGGAAAAAAAGAGGAGGAATGGATCGAATCTGGAACGCTACCTTGCTTTTCACGTAATTTTGAACGCCTTTTTTATTGATGTTGATTCTCTCTTCCAAATCTAGATTCATAATTGTCATAGGTTAATATTTTAATTTTCAAAATAGATTTGAGAAGAGAGAGAGAGTGTGTGTATAATGGCAGAGCTCCAGCGTAGCCGTCAAATTATAAGGGTTAGGGTTAGGTCTAGGGTCTTATTTATAGGAGTATTGGAGCAACCAGTACCCTTAGATTGGACCAAAAGCCATTAGAATCATCCACGTCAGAGAAGATGTTTCCATATCCGCGGGTGGGTCGACCCCTAGGTCAACCCCCCTGTTGGTGGGTCGATCCCCAACGGTCTAAATTCCCTCCCAATTTCAGCTCACGAATTTCGATTTTTGAACTGATTTTCGAATTTTTTGGATATATTTATTTTATATATATATATGTATGTATATATGTATATGCTCCTTATATGTATACAAATTTCTAATGCTCATAACTTCTTCATACGGTGTCTGTTTTACGCAAACCTGGTGTTTATCTTGACCAGAATTTTGAGATAAACGCAATGGCGTAGTCAAGTTTTACTTAGTTCTGATTATTTAATTAAGTTATTCTTACTTTATTACCTTAAAAATATGGGGTGTTACAGGAATACTCGGGCATAATCAGGATTCGGTTATCATCTTGCTAGGAGTTGCTTTTGAAATATTGCTTAAGTTCTTGTCTTTACTGCTATAGCTTTGTCTCTTTTGGGGAATTATGCTTTTTATGTATTTTTGTACTCTGATGGTACAAGACAGAAGCTATATATTATTGTAATGGTTTTTATGTACTTGTGATATTTTGGACCACGATGTTTTGAATTATGTTTTAAATATAATTTTAAATTTCACTGCTACCTTTTATATTTATCTTGTAATGTTCTATGTCTGTTTACCTATAATACTTCATGAAACTTAATGCATTTTCTTAATGAGTGACATTAACGGACGTAGGGTGTTACACTTGGTATCAGAGCTGAAGGTTACCAGATTAGATAAAAGTTTTTGAAAATTATTTTCAAAAAGGTTTTAAAAGAAAGCATTTTTCAAAAGGAAAAGTCTGTTTTGAAAGACATATTCCCAAAAGCCATAAGTAATATCTTTCGATACTTTGTCTGAATCTCTTTCCTTTTTCGTTTCAGCATGTCTAGGGAACCTAATATTCTTGAGGGTGTTATGATACCAGGCTAGTTCCATAGGTATCTAGAGGCCACGACACCTATCGGAGGTCAAGCTGACGTTCCTCCTCTAACTGCACCCATCGTTCGTCCTCCCCCTCCTCCAAGAGCAAACAATTTAGCTAAGAACTACAAAGATTTCTGTGCCATGGGAGGGAAGCCATTCCACGCAACTGAAACATTCATAGAGGTAAGGAATTGGATCAAGGATACAGAGAACTTGTTTGTAATCTTTGAAGTGGAAGATTGAAGGAAGACTCGGTTAGCTTCTTGGCTACTGAAAGATGAAGTTTCGTTCTGGTGAGAAGTTACCCAAGCTGGACGTCCAGTGGAGACAGGGGATGATTTTAGAATGAGGTTTGAAATGATATTTCTTTCCCAAGCTGAGAAAAGCATGTAAATGGAGAGGTTCTTTGCGCTCTAACAAGAAAACATGGCTGTTAAAGAATATGTGAACAAATACAACCAGCCAGCAAGGTTTGGATTGGAATTGGTAGATACTTCGCATAAGAAAGCTTTGTGATTTGTTAAACAGCTGAATGAACCCCTTCATGGGTTAGCTATGTCTCATATTCCTGTGGTAGCTAATTTTGAAAGGCTTGTTGATATGGCCTTGATGCATGAGGTAGACAAGGGAGAAAAGAAGGAATTTAAGGGAGAGGATACAATGCAAAACAAGAAGGTATGGCCCAAGAAAGGACAACAACAACAATAGAAGAAAGGCAGAAAAATGACTAGGGTAAGGATAAGAGGAAATGTCACAGTTGTGGAGGACGAAGGTCACTTGGTCAAGGACTGCAAAAGAAGTAAGAATACTTGCTTCAATTGCAGAGAGGCCGGACATGTTGCTAGGGAGTGCCTGAAGAAACAGGAACCACAGGGACAAGGTCAAAGGGCAGGAGCTTCTGGAGGGTAGGTGCATGCTCTCGCGACCAGTGCTCCGGATAGAGGTAGGAAAATTTCCATGGAAGTTTTGATTTCTCTTTACAATCGCCCTATTATAACTCTTTTTGATTCTGGCGCTTCACGTTCATTTATATCTAGTTCTATGGTTGAATCTTTACAATTAAATACTAGTATGGTAGTGGATCCCGTAATTGTCTCAAACCCCATTGGTGTTTCGGCTAATTTGTCTGCGATTTGTTAGGGTTTGAGAATATCTGTGTTAGGCATCGAGTTTGAGTGTGACGCGTATGTGCTCGGTTTTATGGGCTATGGGTTGATTCTTGGAATGGATTGGCTAACCACGTATGGTGCCATTCTAGGTTGTGAGAGGAGGGTAGTTAGACTTTTGACTTGCCATGGGAGGACCCTCGAGATTTCTTGTGACCCACAGGGGTTTGTTATGCTAAGTTTGCTAGAGTCTCTAAATGCATCTATCGATGATCCACAATCTATTCAGTAGTAGGATATTATTCTGATGTTTTTAGTGAGGTAGGGGGGTTACCTCCGAGGCGCAAAATCGATTTTTGTATATATTTGGTGGACAATGCAAAGCCAGCTGCATTACCTGTGCGCCACATGGCTCCAAGGGAAAGGAGGGAGCTTAGCAATCAAGTAGGGGAGCTACTTGAGAAAGGATTTATCAGGCAAAGCATATCTGAATGGGGTGCTCCAGTAGTATTCACGATTAAGGTGGATGGTTCGCTTCGTCTATGTGCAAACTATAGAGATTTGAATAAACTCACCACGAAGAACAGGTGCCCACTTCCGAGGATAGATGACTTGTTTGACCAGCTTGTTGATGCCTCAGTATTTTCTCAGTTAGACTTCGTTACGGGGTTTCATAAGTTGAGGGTGGCTGAGGACAGTATAGATAAGACCGCTTTTAGGACCCCAAATGGTTTTTTTGAATGGCTAGTTATGCCTTTTGGGTTGACAAATGCACCCGCTTATTTTGTTGATCTGATGTGTAGGATGTTTCGGTAGTTTCTAAATAAATTTGTAGTGGTCCTTATTGATGATATCTTGATCTTCTAAAAAAGAGAAGAAGAGCATGCCCAACATTTAATGGAAGTTTTGAAAACTCTTCGTGCGCATCAGCTTAAGGAAAAATTCTCCAAATGTCGTTTTTGGAGAAAAGAGGTGAGATTCCTAGGGCATGTGTTTTCTAAAGAAGGGATAGCAGTAGATCATGCAAATGTGGTTGCAATTTAGGACTGACAGATTCCAAAAAATGCAACGGAGGTGAGAAGCTTTTTGGGGTTAGCAGGCTATTATAGGAAGTTCATTAAAGTCTTCGCAAAGATATCAGCCCCATCACCAGGTTGACAAAGAATAATTTGGCATTTTCATGGGATATAGATTGCAATGTTTCTTTCCAATGATTGAAGAGGGCTCTGACAACAGCCCCAGTCTTGACCTTGCCTGATGGAAATAAAGTATTTACAGTTTACACTTATGCATGTGGTACAGGGCTTGGTGCGGTTCTGATGCAAGAGGGAAAGGTTGTATGTTATGTGGGTAGCAACTAAGGGTTCATGAGAAGAACTACTCTACCCATGATTTAGAGCTAGCTGCCATAGTATTCGTGTTTAAGATGTGGCGTCATTATTTTCTTGGAGAGAAGTTCAAGTTGTACACCGATCACAAATCTCTCAAGTACTTGTCCTCGCAGAAGGATCTTAATTTAACGCAACAAAGGTGGATGGAGTTCCTAGCTTCATAGGATTTTGAGATTTCTTATACCCCTGGCAAGGGTAATGTGGTGGCAGGCGCACTAAGCAAGCAGTGGATGGCCTTAAGTCCTTTATTTGTAAAAAGGAAAAGCTTGGAGTTCATATACTTTCGATTTTAGACCCTCCATCGAGTTATTGCCTGGTTTGTTTGCATCGCTAGAGATACAACCTACCCTTATGGATCAAATAGGAGTTTCACAGTGATATGATCCACAGATTTTAGACATCTTGGATAGGCTTAGTAAAGAGGAGACTTCTACTCACCTCAATAGATATTCCATTGACGATAACGGGTGGTTGCGACGAGATGGAAGGCTTTGTGGTCCCCAAATAGGGAGTTTGTTAAAGACAGTCCTAGAAGAAGCCCATCATTCTAAGATGACTATTCATCTAGGTGGTGATAAGATGTATAGAGACATGAAAAGGGTTTTCTTTTGGGCTGGGATGAAGAAAGATGTTTTAGAGTTTGTTTCTCAATATTTAGTTTGTCAACAAGTCAAAGCTGAGCAAAGGAAGCCCAGTGGTTTACTCCATCCTTTGGAGGTTCCACAGTGGAAGTGGAGAGCATCTCTATGGATTTCATAGATGGTTTGCCTAGATCAAAGAAAGGCAACAACAGTATTTGAGTGGTAGTAGATAGACTTACATAGAGCGCTCAATTAACCCCAGTTAAGAGTAAGAGGATGACAACATGGTTGGCAGCAATTAATGTTCGTGAGATTGTCCGTCTTCATGGGGTACCTTACAGCATCGTAAGTGATCGTGACCCCATTTTCACTAGTGAATTTTGGAGGACCTTACAAGATGCATTAGGTACATAGTTATGTTTAAGCACCGCTTATTATCCTTAGTTCGATGGACAGACAGAGAGGGTGAACAGAATACTTGAGGTTCTTCTGAGGCTGTGTATCCTAGATTTCGGAGGGACTTGGGAAGAGCATCTTCCTTTAGTAGAGTTTTCCTACAACAATAGTTATCAGGCTATCATTGGCATGGAACCCTTCGAAGCATTGTACAGACAACCCTGTTGGTCCCCAACTTGTTGGTAGGAACCTACAGAAAGACAGTTGCTTAGACTAGATATGGTTAGAGAAATGTCCGAGAAGATTGATCTTATTGGACGACGAATGAAGACCGCCCAAGATGGGAAGAAATCCAACGTAGACAAGGGAAGGAGTGACATTGAATTTGAAGTAGGAGATATGAGTTTCATTAAAGTGTCACCTTTGAGGAATATGATTCGCTTCGGATCTGTAGGGAAGTTGGCACCAAGATTCATAGGGCCGTTTCCCATAACAGAAAGAATTGGCCAAATGGCCTATAGAGTAAAGCTACCAGAGAGACTATCAGGCATTCATGATGTTTTCCACGTTTCTCATTTACGGAAGTGCTTGCATGATACAACAGAAGTAGTTGAGCCAAGTGTATTAAAAGAAGTCGAGGTGGAATGGGAGGCGACAGTCAGACGAGTTCCTTCCCGTATTCTTGGATCAGAAGTTAAGAAGCTACGCAATAGAGAAGTCAAGTTGGTGAAAGTTCAGTGGGGAGGTAGCCCATAGGATACGACGTGGGAGACCGAAGATAAGATTCGTGCTTCGTACCCTTTTCTTCTCGAGGGTATGTTCTTAGATCCTTTTCCAAAGCTTTTATTTACGCTTGTTTCTATCATTTAAGTATGTCCTATCAATCGAATCTTCGACATTTAGGTAGGAATCCTATGGATGTAAACATGTGTTTGAGACATGTTATGTATGATGGATGCAAGCGTTTGCTAATGGTTGCCCGTGGATGCATATACACACATATTAGGCACTTGACCGGCTCAATCAATCTCATAATGCATATGGATGTGTGTGCATTTTTCTTCCTTTTATGGATAAAATCGAATGTATCATCATATGGATGTTGCAATTCGACGGATGTTTGTGCACCTATATAGAACTCTCATGTTATAATAGGATCGTTGCGTAGATGTTGGATTCATGACACTAACATACATACATTGCATTAAGGAGGTCGACTGAATCCGTAAACCGCCTGATCTTCGTTTAGTATAAGGATATATACACACACCTTTGCATATGTTCATATAAGCATTAGAAGTCTTTAGGGACAATGGATGGCTGTGACTGATGGATGAGTAGATGGGTGTTGGACGGTAGGATATGCATTCTTCTTAACTCGGAGATTTCGAGGACGAAATCCATTGAGTAGTGGAGAACGTAACACCCCGTAATTTTAATGACTTTAAAGAGGATAAATTAAATAATAGTTAATTTAGTATCCAGAATTAAGGGAAACGGACTGCGCCATTGCATCCACTCGAAATTCTGGTCAAGACAGACATTTAGTTTGCGTAAAACGTACATTGTATGAAGAAGTTATGAAGGTTTGAAGTTTGTATACGTGCAAGAAGAATGTATATAGAGAGAGAGTCCGAAAATTCAAATTTGGTTCAGAAAATTCAAAATCACGAAATCTGAGTAAGCGGGAAAATTCCCGCCCAGGGGATTCGACCCCTTAAGGGGGGGTGCCGACCCTTTGGTCGACCCCTCAAGGGGAGTGTCGACCCATGGATCGACCCCCTAAAGGGGGGTCGAACCCACTAGGGCTGACGTGGTAGGTCGGTTCTGGGGGCTGACAGCTATACATACGGCCTCATTTCCCTTGTTTTCTCACATTGAAATCACTATATGCCTAGATGATGTCGGTGCCTGATTTGAATCAAATCCTTTTTCTTCTTCTACAATCAAAGTTTAGAGATTCAAGTGTAGATCTGTGATTCAACCTCCGCTTTTCTCCTTCTATTTTTCTAGATCTGAACACTGTGAGTTCAAGTTACCTTTAGATTTAAATAACTAAAAGTAAAACATGATATGACTGTAATTTGGATCTATCCCTTTGACTGAATCATACCAAATCTATTGTAATTGATGAATCTATGATATTTTGAATTAACTATTACTCAGATCTTAACCTTTATCACGTCAGATCTACTTTTAATTTTAGATCTAATTCGATATTTATATCATTTTGTACCTATCGTGTTGTGGTTAATTTGGATCTATCATTAGTTGAACATCTAAATCCTTGTTTAGATCTAATCGTTCCTATTATGACATCTCTATTATGTTAGAACTAGTTTTATTGTCACAACTTCACCAGATCTATTCTTATATGTCCATCTTAGCATTATGCCATTATATGTTTATGTAAATTTTGTTAGAATAAACATATCTTTCATCTTCTCTTCACCCTTTTCCTTTTATTTTATATAGCCCTACTACTTTCGAGCCTAGGCATGCCGCTAAAATTATGTGAATGCGTTAGCTTGGGAACGAGGGGGAAAACATTGAATTTGGCCATAACATGTAAAGGGGAAAATTGGCATAACTTGAATAATGTTTATGAATACGAATTTAGGGCATATAAATCACTATGAACATATTTGGGGTAAAAGGGCATAAAACCTATAATGACATACGTGAAAATTGGCTAATAATGGAATGCCTAGGAGTACAGTAATTAGAAACTATAACTGCACCTAGACACGAGGTTAGATTACCCTTGTGGTGGAAGTCTGCCTGGAACCATCCGGCATATCCAGCAACCACAAGTGGTGAATCTAATGTAAGGGGTCTAGGAGCACAAAAACGAGATGCGCTGAGATATGAGGTTAAACCCGAATTGTGGAAGAAGTCTGCACAGAACCAACCGGCATATCCAGCATCAACAAGTGGTAGGCTTAATATGAGGAGTCCAGAGCAATATAACCATAAATGGACATGGTAATGAATTGGAATACTTAAACTAGTTGAATCCATAGGGATTGTATGAACATGAACTTGAATTGGGGTAAAGTGAATTTGATTGAACAGTGGGTTGGTTAAGTAAATCTGAGGGGGTGAGTAATATTCATATATAGACCCACAAACTTAACCTAAGGGGGTTATGTAATAAAGACACCCATAGGTATAAATAACCGGTGGAAATACTAGTGGGGATACAAGACAAGGGGTGAGCTTGTATCATCTTGTGTGGGACCCATTTCAGTCAGTAAACCATATAATAGTATCGAACGAGTACTCTACCTTAGGTCGGAGTTGGGGGACGCTTACTGGGCTGATTGTAAGAGATCAAAACATGGAGGAAGGTGTGGGCGGGGCAAACCGACCGGGGACATGTGTGTGCATGTGCCGGGCAGAAGGGGATAAGACGACCTTGACACACTACAACAGATTTATCTTCTAATAGCGCGTGAAAAACACTATAATTGGCTACCATAGCATTAGTGACGACGCTATATAATGACATGTTATAATAGCCCTGTTATATCTTATAGCTCAAATCTAAACGCTATAGTATTATACATTTTATAGCGCACGTTCACCACCATGAAATGTTTTACATAACGTTCAGACCTTGCAATTATATTTGCTTACTAAAATTTCAGTTTATTTTTTTACAGCGTTATCAACATTTTCATGGCACATATTCGTTGATATGAAAAATATTTTCCATAGCATTATCATTGTTTACATAGCTCATATTCAGTGATATAAAAAGTTATCCACATGATTTAATAACGTTTCACATTTTGATTCCATAAGTGGAGTTTTCCGCTATGAATAATTGTGTTATATGTAGTGTTACCAGTGTTTTCGTAGCGCACATTCAATGGTACGAAAAGGTATTCCACACTATTCAATTGTTTACATAGCATTCACCTTATATTTCCATAACAGCAATTTTCCGCTATTAATATTTTAATATAAAGCAACATCAACTATGATTTTTATATAGCAAATCTCTTATTTAATTGTGCACAGTTTAAACAATTAAGCAATAAATTCACAAGACAAAAATGAAAACAAAAAAAAAATACCAAAAGCATAGTTGATTTCAATTACAAAGTCAAAGTTAACAAGTCTACTAATAAATATAGAAATAAGTCGATTAACATAATATTGTTCAAACATCATTTCAAAACAAGACTACATGAAAAATCATTTAGTCCTCACCTTGTAAGCTCATCCAACTTCTATAACCTGCAATTCAGAAGCACGAGTTATAGTTTTATAAACAAAAAATTTTGCAGGAAACACAATTATAATGCAAAAATGAAAGTTTTTGATGTCATCTCAAATAGTTCATAACAAACAGAAAATATGTTGCATGTAGTAAAATAGGCTTTTGGTATAACCGAAAATATGCAAAAAGTGTCGTTCACCATTACTGATCATCTGCAGAAACTATAGAACGTTTCGTTCACCATTACGTAAAATGAAACAGTCTGATTATTATACAATTGCAGAAACTACCGTGTAAAATGAATCAGTTCTATAAAATAGGCTTTTATAACAAACACTTTTCAAATGAAACAGCACAACAATCTATTCTTTTATATGGTGAACTCTATATGCATAACACACGTCCACATTAGTATGCAATGTATGTATTTGCGCTAGTGCACATGCGGGAAAAGAAATTCCTTTAAATGTGAATTCTATAGCGTTATCCAATAGGATTCTTAAGGAATCTGCATGGACCACAGTTGTTTGCCAATAATATAAATATGTACGATCTCTTGCATCCAGTAGCTACTCAGTAAAAACAATATAAAGTTTAATGCATTTGTTCACATGATATCATTCTATTATAACAGACACAATGTTTCTAAAAACAAATATGGTGCAAAGTTGGTAATACCATGCACAATTGGTTTTAATGGAGAAATTAAAACTTGAAAAAAAAAGTATCTAACCTCCATCCTCAAGAACCAAATTACGGAAAGATCCTCCTTCAAGATCAGCTTGAGTTTGGTCTATCTTCAGCCTCAGTTCAACTGCAACAGCGGGATACACCAACCCTTCAACCAAATCAATCAAAACTTTGCTTCCAGTACCTAAACCTGAAGCTTTTGCAGAATCTAGTTTGTTTAATAGCTTAACCATGATGTATGCTCCATCATCGAGCCACCTATTCTCCTTCAAAGAACCATGACCACTTGTTTCTATTGCCAAGTGTGAATCTTCACTAACTGAGTTCATTCTAATTGCTTCATCAATGACATTCTTATATCCTTGTTTGTACCGATGATGCTTCCCCCCCAGTTTCTTTTCTATAAAGGTGGTCAGTCCATCAGATGTACATTATCAGTGACAATAGTCGTTACAGGGTGTTCTGCTAGAACAATAGCAGATATAAGAGCAATTAAGCGATTGCGATTAAGCTTGCACCCATTAGAATCTACAGCAGCAGATCTGTCAATGTCAGCATCAAAAATGATACCAAGATCGGCCTTATTTTCCAACACAACCTGAGCTATAGCTTGCATCACGGTTTTATATTCAGGATTGGGGACATGGTTTAGAAACATACCATCGGGATCTAGGAACCCGTAGTAATCGCACCCAGTGGCTCAAGAACTTTCCCCGCATAGAAACCACCTTCCTTGTTATGGCAGGGTCACCTACATTCAAGTCATAATTAATGAAAACTGCAAAAGAATAAACTCTACTTTTTCCTAGAAATACATAATAGATAAAGTATACATGCTTGCAAAAGGAGTTGTAGCAAAGAACTATTAACACGCCCTCATTTTGTGAATCTGTAAGGCTACATAACATGAAGAGATATAACATAATTATATGGTTTACATTGGGTGCACAGCTGAAGTGTTGTTAGGAAATAATAACGTAGAAATTCTGGTAAGTGATGAAAAACTTGAATACATATACTGAAACCAACCACCATCCTACAAATATAATAAATAAGTGATCCGCCAATTGTTAGCAACAGTTACAACCTGAAACCATTGCTTCAAAGCTTTTACTTCGCACTGTAAACCACATTATTTCTTAGCAAAGCACAAGATAAACATAAAGTGAATAGTTACCCATTGACATAGTAAACTACCAATTCTCCTTTTCTAATCTTTCACTTTTCAAGAATGAATTTACCTTCTTTGTATTTTTGGGTTGCTTTGTAAGCCTTTTCGTACTTCCATCCTAACACCTCGTGGTATTCACAACATGATATGTCCTCGACAGTCTGAAGCCCAGTCATGAGAGTAGAGAAATGCTTGGCCATATCTCCCTTCTAAGTAGATGAACACAAGGGGAAAAATTTATAATGTGAAGAGAATGAAGATATACAATAACATTCGTGGAAGTAGGAGAACTGATGGCTGTTGAACTACGTAAAAGTGCTTTTCAGTAACATATTTTTGATCATGTACTTTACAGTAATGCCATACACAAATACTAGAGGATATGAAAACAGATTTTCCACTAGGTAAAAGTTTCATGCCAAAAAAATGCACCCTCTTGTTATATCACACCATTTATTACAAAACTATATTATGGAAAGGATATTAAAAGACCTATATATCAAGAGCAGCTATATACAGTCCAGTGCTCCAAAACCCGCCCCAAAATACTCAAAATATTTTACTTATTTATGTTAATTCTACTACCACTATTCAACACTTATCTATTTATTTTACATATTTATGGTGTGAACATAGCTGAAAAGAGTGCACAATATGTGCACCACCAAGGACAGAGTCTAGATCCAAAGCAATGGCCACCAAGGTTAAAGCATGACCATGTGAAAGGATCGCAAGGTCCTAATCATGTAACCAACAGGGAAGGCTGCATAATTAAATATGATGAAGCATTTGCTAGAAGACCTTGGGCACGAAATGCTTGAACTAATGACACAGAAGAATAGAAATGCACTCATCTCCCATGATTAAAATCTGCTTTGTTGAATTTCAACCTACATGCATACTACGTTATACTTGTAGTCATTATGTACTACCAACAAAATACTCAAATTTCAAAAAAGGTTTTCTTGCATTATTCATACTATACCCTAGAAATACAAAAAACTGAGACTAATTAATATTAGAGATTTATATTGGTTTCGAGCCATCATTAATTATTAATATCCTAAAACCAAAAATAGACAGTCTGTAAAGCATAATAAATCAAATATAAGACACGACAAGCATTCTACAGTTTTGAAGACAAAATAAGTAACTTATAAAACATGAGCTTGACATCAATGTTATCTCATTTCTGTTCACGTAATTTTGCAATGAAAATTCACAAAAAACCTCATTTTAGTAAATTTCCAAAGCCAAACAACCATTGGTCCTGCTAATACCACAATAGCAATTAAATTACAATTCCAAAAAATGAAAATATGCAAACTAATTATTCAACAAAAAAATAGCCAAGAAAGCAAATGACATGCTCGTCCAAAAGTTTTATACACTCACATAGAAAGAAGACAACGAAGACAACAACTTGTAGAGAAGGTTTACGTTCGAACAGGAAAGGGATTTGAGATTTGCAGCGATTCGGGGAGGGAGCGGGGCTACGATTTGGGTAGGGAGTGGAGCAATGATCAGAGCATAGAAAACCCATTATTTCTTTTAAAAGACTAGATTAGTCCATAAATGTATTTTTATAATTTGTAAGCATTCAATGCTTAAAAGTTTTACAAAATATACCATACGGTTATATTTAAACTGGTATAACTGTACAACGGTGGGGGAAAACCGACCATTAAATTGTTTATTCAAAAGATAAAAATGATAATGCATTTGCTACATAATTATATACAATGTTGGATACTAGGAATAAAAATGTTAATGGAATTCCATAATAGAGAAATATTAAAAATTAAACCACGAATGTGATATACAAATTTATATGACATACATCCATGTATAAAGTGTAATATAACAGACTGGAACCAAAGATATACATCATACTCTTAATTTGAGTTTCTTTGTAGCTCTAAATTATTACTGAATTTGAAAAATAGAAGGACAAACTAAACAAATATTAGCTTAAGACATACATCATACTCATAAAACATATATCATACTTGTATGAATAATTAATACAAATAACAACCTTGATTTAGAGACATACATTTGACTTTTATCATAGAAAATGATTTTTATTTTAGTTTTTCTTATTAACACTTCATTGTAGTCGATATTATTATAACCTTATTATGATTTATGGTTATGGTTTTAGAACAAATGAAGTGCATGATTTTAAGCTTTCTGATACCTTGTGTGCTATATAAGAACTCAAACAAGTAGGTGAGCTAACTGATTGTTTTTCCTGCACAAAACAAATTATTTGCATGTTGGCATTTTCGCAATATAGCGGACAAAATTTTGACTCTAAAGTAAGGACGTCACAGTCATTACTGTTATAATTAGTAGAAATATTTAAGGAGAACATCTATAGTAAATTATGTTGTAACTAGGTCATCAATTGTTGTGAAATACTATTCTAGACTATTATCTTTAGCATCTACACCCGTTTAAAGGAGCTGGTGTGCTAATTGTGGCAAAAATAACTAATGCCCTTGCAATTCATATGTCAAAGAAAACTATTAAATCAAATGGCAAGCTACCAAATTTAACAAAGTTCAAGTCATAAACATATATTTACTTTATATGGTTCAATGCACTGTAGATAAATGATCTGAACCCTATGAGAAATGGTTCAAAGTTGTTTACACACATAGCTGATTTATTAGATTTTGAATTGGGTTCCAAACTTCAAATCATAAATATTCACTGAATGATTCAAATACAGAAAGGAATCATGACAGCTTTGTATTCAGGACTCCTTTAACTGACCTAGAGCAAAAAGGCTAACAAAAAAGCTCCCAACGTGAAACATTTTGGGCACTACCCATTTTCCTGTCCAACGTTTTATTTCCTTCTAAATAAAATACAACTCTACTGAAAAATATACAAATATTGGCTAATAGTTCACCCCCTTATAATTCTTAATACTTCGTGGAAATAACATTGAAATTACTATAGTTAATGAAACCAAGAGCATTATGCAGCATAATCATAGTAGATTTAGTCTGGTTAACTGCAATCCTAGGAGTCTATGTAAACTTTATTTATGAGTCTTGATAATTTGGAAATCTCTTGATCAACCATCTTTCGGTCGAAGAAAAAGAATCAGTTGACTCTGCATTCGTTAGATCATATAACAATAATCAGTTTCTTATATATAAAAGGAATACTTCATAAAAGTCCGGAAAAGAAAAATTTGGAAACGGGTTAAGGCATTTGTTATAACACAGATTCAAATTTCTTTTATTACTTACGAATTATTGCATAGAAAAGGTTTTTATTAACAAGTTGTACCAAGTGATATGCTCAAATGATGTGGAGAACAATGCAAATGTTGGCAAAGATAACTTTTTGGTATCCAGTAAGTAACTTTGTGGAGAATAATGCAACCTACCTCGAAACTGCCATAACAGAAACAGAAAAAAGTGATGATAGAGGTAGAGATCATCGATGCATTCTTCATTGTTTTGTTTTCAGCTAGCGGTTATTTTAAAGTACCCTATATACACCACAAGTTAATATAAAAAGAGAGCTACTTTCCCCTATAACATAACATATCAACAACTTTTACCTGTATTTTAATATAAAGGAGTAAGGATAGGCAAATGCTACATCACCTAGTCCTCAGGCTAACCATGCTCTTCCTAACATCAAGCTACTTAGAGTTCCTCTCCCTAATCCCACCTCTTATTACTCCGTCGGCTGAAATCACATATATCATTTTGATTTTTCAATGAATATTCTGTGTTAGTTATCCTAATACAAACACTGCACGAATATGCATGGATATGTGAGGATTGTGTTCGAAATGATTTTCGCTTTCCAAATTCATGTATAGGGAAATTCAAGAGAGTGGTCACTGGTGGGAAACTGATAATTATCTATACTCAAATGCGAAAACAACATGGATACATGTTTTGATATTTCTTAAGATTGTGCTTGAATGTTGAATGGTGTCTGTTTTTAGCAGGCAACATGGCATTACAATATGCAAAAAAGAAAGATTTTCGAGAAAACAGATCACAAAGAAGATTGAAAGTGAGACTTTTTATACATGAAACAGAATTATGTCATATCATTATTATGCACCACTGCTTTCACGTTTACGAAACGGGCATGATTGAGTGGTGCAATGGCAAGAAGGTTATGTCAAGAGTACAATTGTTCACCTTCACCTGAGATAAAATAATTCCCATTAAGATATATCCTCTATCACAAAATTTAACATCATTTTCGTTTGTTTGTAAAATTTCAATCATTATATATTTTTAAAATACCGAATAGAAATTATGGTAATTTGTGAGATGGCTAACAATACTCTCAGTTACCTCTTGTAACAAAGACCAAATGATGTGCTCAAGAGTTATCAATGGATTACGAAAAATCATTTTAGAAAAGAACATTAAAATTGTCAGCAGCTAGACAGACTGAAACAACAAACAAAGTTGTTATTTTTTATGCAGACCACCTTATGTATGTGCAAAATGAATATATTACTTAGAAAACGAGATGATAATGTGCCTTTATTTTGTTCAAGAGTGTTTCATTTGAAAATAATCACCAACACATGTAATACAATGAACTAACAATTATGTATAGAACCCACTTCAACTTTGTTTATTTAATCACATGGGGAAATACCGCGGTATATACGAAAACTAGTTGCATGACATATAAGTCCATATAAGATGCTGGGAGGAATTACAATTACCTTGAGCTATCATGTCTTATTGTTGGTAATCTAGATATATACTTGATAAAATGCTTTATATGAATTTTGGTTTACATATAAGCATATTCTAGCTTTTTGAAGCAAAATCAAAAAAGGGACATGGGTTTGACAACCTAAGTATACTACCACATAGGTCCATCCTGGTTGCTTTTTTCTCTTCAAAGTTGGCATATTGTTTTCGCATGATGCTATTCTGGAGTTTAAGAGTTACTCAGTGCTAGATGCTAACTTATAAAAACACATTTATTCACACATTCATGCTCCTAGTTCAAAGATTCAAGCAATGCGATCACATCATCTTTTCAGTTAGTGTAACTGAAACTGATACTATCACACCAACACATAGAGCTTTTTAATTTTGATCATGTATTTCATTCTCAATTATTAAACTATATATCATTCTTGACTACCCCTATTATGAACTTTAAATGTAGACACATAAAGAAGTGCAAGCTATATATGTACCAGTACAACTAAGCTCCATGCCTGATTAAGCACATTCATGCACATACAACCTGAACTGAAATCCGTAAATTTCACAACATATTAGACCATTGAAAGACTCTAAACAATGAATTAAAATGCAAATAAGGTAAAAATGCTCACTTCTAATTATAAAAAGCATAACTCAAGGCCCAAATTAAACATAAAGGCACATGCTAAATGTTAAATTGGTAGTCTCTAAATTTGAGCATTTACTATATGGAATTATTAGTTTCTGGAATGAAATATCTAGTAACATATAACAACATCACACAAAAACTCGATTGATTTTGTGGATCCATTTTTTTGGGTCTGATTTAGAAATAAGAATAAGAGAGAGTCAAGGTAAACTTATTGAATACATGCATATTGTGTTTCTTCTGATAACTTAAAACTTTTGTAATTTCCAAACACAATAAAAATTTTGTCCTAAAAATAATTTCATATTGGTTTCAAGCCATCATTAATTACTAACATCCTAAAACCAAAAATAAGCAATCTTTAAAGCAAAATAAATCAAATATAAGACACGACAAGCATTCTACAGTTTTGAAGACAAAATAAGTAACTTATAAAACATGAGCTTGACATTAGTTTTATCTCGTTTTTGTTCATGTACCTTTGCAATGAAAATTCACAAAAAACCTCATTTTAGTAAAATTGCAAAGCCAAACAACTATTGGTCTTGCTAATATCACAATAGCAATTAAATTACAATTCCCAAAAATGAAAATATGTAAACTAATTATTCAATGAAAAAGGGTCAAGAAAGAAGACGCCGAAGACATCAACTTACGGAGAAGGATCACGTTGGAGCAGGAAAGGGATTTGCAATTTGCGCCGATTTGGGGAGGGAGCGGAGCTGCGATTTGGGGAGGGAGTGGAGCTACAATCAGAGCACAGAAACAACCCAGTATTTCTTTTAAAAGAACAGATTAGTTCATGGATGTATTTTTATAATTTGTAAGCATTCAGTGCTTAAAAGTTTTGCAAAATATACCATACTGTTATATCTCAAATACCCTTGGAAGTAATCCAAAAAAAATATATAGCATTTTCCCTGAAATTCTGGTTATTAAATACATAGCTTGTACTTTATGTTTACATCACATATTTGATTTATATGAGTATGATGTTCTATAATAAGTCATTGCATGAAACAGTCATGCTTCTCTATGCTTCAGCAACTCAAATAAAAATACATATATGAATACAAACTTAGGTCTTATTTATACAAAGTCCTTACAAAATCACTTCTACCCCTACCATACAAATTCCACAGCTTAACTGACACTGATAAGTGATACCGTCAATGGTTAGTAATTTTTTATATTCATAGTTGTTGTGTATGACAACGACAATTTTCTCAATGCTCTAAAAAGCGCTATACATTCAGGACCACATTAACAGTTCAACAACACATAGCATGATTCTCATGAGGCTCAGTTATGTTGCCAGCTCCTTATTATATATGATATTTTTTATACATAAACATCGCTTATGTCTGACCAATCATGGACGAAGCCAGGAATCAGTCCAAGGGGGGCCAATTATTTTTTTATATACTAATTTACCCTAAATTTATTTTAATTCTAACCTACAGAGTCTCATGTTACCAAGTTTTAGACAAAAACATTGGATAAATATTAGTAAAAATGCCAAAAATAGTCATTTTTGTGTCACAAAGCTTATATGGACAAATACCTTTTTTTCTAAAAATGTTCTAAAATTAAGGGGGGGGGCTACTAGCTCCCCTCTGGCTTCGTCCTTGTGAACAATTGTGAAAATATTTTCTATATCTTTGCATATCAATCTTAATCATGAAATATTGAAAGTATTCCCACCAACTATAACACAAACCGAGTTAATGTAGGATACCAAAGAAATAGCAATTCTTTCATATTTACACAACACTTGTTTGTTTGTTTTTACCACAGAGCCTCATACGGCCACATATGTGTTATGTGATACATGCTTGATCCATGCCCGTAATGTAAGAAGTATGTCTTTATATATTTTTCTAGCACTTCATATAACATAATGTGAAAATTTTGGAAAAACAGTTTACTTCAGCAAAAGTACTTTCATAACCCTTACACATTGAATCCTTTAGCAAATTAAGCATTACATTTATCACTATTAACCAATAGTTAAACTAAGCCCACTTCAACATAGATTTAAACAACCAGTGAGACAAAGATAATCTAAATAACATTCCAACAACTTAAAACTTAACAAATTATCCATTTACGCATTTTTAACTATTTCTCATAACCATAGTTTGGCAAGTTATACAAAACACAAGTTGAGTTCAACTATATAATTACATATGCAATCTATTATGGTGATACTAGTTGAGACAATAAGGATTTTAAAGAATCCTTTTTAGGGTTAAAACATACATCTGAATCAATGTCTAAAGACTGCCAAAGACTAGAAATTAACACCCACATATTACAAATTAGGGGAAATCAACTTAGGGATTCAATTGAATAACAAAAGATAAACATCGAGTGAATCAATTTTATAAAAGAAAGAAAGGAATAATTACCGATTTCAGAAAATCTTACAATTGATTTGGAAGAGTAGGAGTGAATAAGGGAGATGCTCTCCATTTGCCGTTGACTGGATCGGAGATGAATGACAGATGTTGGATTGAATCAGAGATTAAATGGAGGCCATGTTTCAGTGAAACCAAAAACCGAAAATTTTAGGGATAAATTTTGAAGGGGACGAAGTGATATTTTTTATTTCACAGCCTTACTTTTCATTTAATCCAGCCTTTGTTTTTCGCTCCCGCTTTTTCTATCATCAAAGTTATATAGTGGACTATACTAATCAATTGCATAATTTTTTTGTATTTTCTTTTATTCCTTTGAATTGCACAATTTATGCATTATTTTATTTTCTTTAGTCATTTTATTATAGCATTATAACGTAAGGCTATTATATAATGCTATGTATTTCATATTTTCTTGTAGTGACACCAGTAGATATGGTTGTGCACATCACGAAGGGTTGCCACTTTAGGAAAGTGATACCTCCTACTGTGGGGCCAACACAGGGCATCTACGGCGTAGGGAGCCGATCGATTCGGGTAGTAGTTAGGGTATGTCTAGACTCTGGTAAAAAGTTTAGGAGCCTATTAGGTTGGGCTGCCTGTGGATTGTATGGGGTTAACACCTCTCTCCAGAAGTACACCTAAGTCTATCATCTTATAGTTGTTGGGATCATCTCATTCTGGTTATACTAGTATTAGTGTAGAGAATCAGACTAATCATTAGGGAAGCGTATCCGCTCTATCATGTTTACCTTGTCATACTTACCTTTTATGACGTTATCTTTCTTATCCACCTTATATGCCTGTTATGATACTTATTTACCTGCTAAAGTAACTAGACTCGCCAAACTTTATTTCTGTCCCTTTTTATTTCCTCTTCACTCTTCCGTTCCCCCCTCCCCCCTCAGGTTTGCTGGGTGGGAATACTCAGACTTAATCAGGACTCTGTTATCTTCTTGCTAGGAGATTCTTTTGAAGTATTGCTCAAGTTCTTGTCTTTACTGCATTGGCTTTTTCTCTTTTGGGGAATTATGCTTTTTCTTTTATGTATTTCTATATCTGATGGTACAAGACAGAGGCTTTATAATATTGTTTAATGTTTTTATGTAGTTCCATACTTGTGATATTTTGGACCATGATGTTTTGAATTATGTTTTAAATAAAATTTCAAATTCTGCTGCTATCTTTTATATCTTTCTTGTTATGTTTTGTGTCTGTTTATGTATAATGCTTCACGAAACTTAATGCGTTATCTTAATGAGTGACATTAACAGATGTAGGGTGTCATATGTGAAGTGTTCATTGATCGTCGTAATGCAATGAAGTGAAGACGACTCAAGGTAGTGAGCTGACGGATTATGGTTGCTCTAGAACAGGCTTAAGCTTATTAATAGTCATCGGGTCGGATGGCTAGAGACATCGAAGGCTGAGGGATTATCGTTGTTGTAGGTTCTAGCGGACTCAAAGCAAGGGTTATCTAGGACTCCTAAAAGATTAGAATTGACTGGTCGAGTACCCTTGGCAGCTCGATGGAACTAGATACGTTTCATCATATGACATATGGAGTTTTGCTAGAACCGAGGTTTACTATTGGCCCTTGATAGTCGATGGCAAGGTGTTTAGCTAGTCATACAATTAATGATTGTTTCAAAGCTAGATGGGAAGTGATAGCTAGAGTCATGAATGATTGTTTTTTTGCTTGTATCGTCTTTTGTAGATTATTTAACTTCGAGGAGATATCTCTTGGGTGCTTGTATGATGTTGGTTTAGGCCTTCTGGGCTTGTGCTTGGGAGATATCGTTATCAATTTGAATGGTCTACACTTGATAACTGATTACCATGAATGTAATGTGTTCCAAATTGTTTGTCATAAAGGTTATCATTGTCGGATATGGGGAAGATGGGTTTGGGTTCTTCTATCGTGAGCTAGTAGATTGGTTGATTAATCTACCTATTCTCATATACTTTATTGACAAAGATAGATCTATATTATATTAAGCGCTAAGCGAGGCGAGGAAATGGAAGCCTCGCTTCGCTTAATGGCGCTTAAGTGACTATTAAGCACTACTCAAGAGCTAAATCCATTCGGAGTCTAGCTATGCCTAATGTCTCTTAAATAGCACCTAATTAGCGCTTAAGCAACAACTAAGCAACACTGAATTATTATATAAGTAATTCATCACATAATCGTAAACATAAATGCTAAAGTTAAGGCGAGGCGCTACTAAGCGCTAGAAAAAGCGTTCTTAAGCGCTAAAAAAGCACGCTTAAGTGTTAGTCGCTTAATTCCTTCTGCTTTTTAAAAATTAAGCGAAGTATTTTCCAAAATCACTTAAGCGCTTTTTAAGCACCGCTTAAGTGCGCTTTTCAAAAAATAGAGTTAGGTACCTGTTTTATTGCTCACTAAGACTGTTGTTTGACTCAATGTTTTATGTTCCCCTCTTATTACCTTGGGCTGTTCATCCATTCTGTGGATGGGCAGACTGGGCAGCAGGCAATAGGTAGTAGATCTTAGTGGGCGATGTTGCAGATCGATGACAAGCTGAAGGCTTGCGCACTAGCTTTCTAGTATATATATTATGACGTTTTATGCTATTTGATGTATTTTCTGAGTGTTGTAGTGAGGCCTTTTGTATAGAGTTTGATGATGTAATCCAGCAATGTCATGGATATTCCTTGATGATATGGAAGTTTAAAATTCTATGCAATTATGCTTTACTATAATTGCTTATTATAATTTACCCTTGCGTTATGACTTATACGACAGGTTCCGCTTGTGTTATCTTACCTTGATGATCGTCCAGGGTTGCCTATAACACCTATCAGCGCATTATTTCCATTGTTAAGTGCAGGAGTTATAGGCGGTCGTCACATGTAATTTTACTCCTTTGTACTATATTATTGAATTTGATTTCCTTTGAGCTAGGTCACCTCGATTCGTGTATTGGTATTCTTTGATGAAAATAGATTTGGGTAAATATAGATCAAATAGCTCTGAAATATTGGCATGGAGGTTCGTTAATGGTTAGGAGGTGCGGCTAAAAAATTAATGTCATCCCTAATTTGTTATGTTAGTTCCAGCTGAAAGAGTGGGCTCAAGAATGTGGGTAATATAGTACAATTGACGAGATACATTACTTATTGCCAGAGAATTATTTGGATGAGAGGCTTATGAGAGTTTATGAAGGCTACAAGGTTCTAAAATTTGCTGAAATTGCGATGAAGTATCATTGTGTTGAGTTGTTTATGGTGCATTCAACCCAACAAGCTTCCTCTTTACATGTAGATGAAAATTCGTCAACTCAACAAAATTCAATCAAACCAGCTTCCTATTTACTTGTAGATAAAAATGCGTTAACTAAACAACATTCAACCCAAAATGAAACCCCCATGGAATGTATGCAAAATAGGACTTAACCTAAAACCGCAAGGAAACTCCTCCCTCAAAACCTTAATCTTACAACTTAGAAGAGATCATTTGTGAAATACTGGGGCATTTAGTGAAGAAGATCCAGTGTATGATCCTGCGAAAGAGGATGAGAAGAGCGAGGAGAGTGAGTATGAGCTTAGGAGAAAATATACTGAGACCAAGCATGAAAATGAGATTGTTGATGATGAATTCAAAAGCGATGATGATGAATGTAACGATCCAGAATTTTCAACCAATTTAAAATTGGAATTTTTATTACTCAATTTGAATTTAAATTTGAGTTTGACATAAATATATGTTAAGAATTTTTAATAATTTTAATAAGTTAAATAATAGATTTTATTTGAAGTATAAATGAGAATGAGAATTAATAAGTTTTGATTTATTTATACTATTTTTCATTCGATCAGATTGGTGAAACTATAACATGAATTAGTAGCATTAGAACTAAGTGTCGTCCTTAGTTTTCATAGCATTTTAAAGGAAATGCTACCAAAAGATCACTTTCCCTCCTTAAGACAAGTGTAAGGACACTTGTATTTTTACATGCCGCCTTCCATGCATGCCTTCCACTTGCCCCCTTAGGTGTCATCACCTCCTTAACTATCCATTCCTATATAAGGAAGCCTTTACTCCATTTTTTTACCATTCCATTCCATTTCCTCCTTTTCATCTTCTTCTTAAAGCTTATGTTCATACTTTCCATGGCATAAGTCTTCTCCTTTTCCACCACCACCTTGCCAAAGTTCGTCATCATCCTCCTCCTCTCATCATATAGAGAGAGAGATATTAGTATATATATTTTGGTGAAGAAGACGGTGCGCTGAAATATTGTCTGACGGTTCGCTCAACTAGGCTCGCCTATCAGGAAAATTGGAAAGTTCTTCAGTGATAACTCTTTAACCACAATTTATACATTTAATTTGTAGTTAGACTAATTTAAATATAGTGATGGATTATTAGTAGTTAATGATGGTTGATGTTTGTTGTGATGGGTGATGGATGCATAGTTTAGAACACACACTATTAAGCGTTAGTGTTATAACGCTTGTGCACTGTTATGATTTATTTAATTATGTTGATGATGGGTGCTATGGACGTTTATAATGGTTGTTGGTGTTGTTTCGCACACACTATGACACAACAATTATGGTATCACGTTGGTGATTGACAAATCTTCTTCGTGATTGGAAGTAATATTATTATTGAAATCGAAGGTTAATGGTTGGGAATGACACTATATATGAATACATACATACATACATACATATATATATATATATATTGATGACATCTCTTTCAAAATAAATAAATACCGGAACGTTCTAGGATGATAGAGAGGATATAATTTCTAGGCTTGGGTTTGGAAATATGGTTTCCTACTCTGCTTGGCTTATCCTAACTGATCAACGAATGGGATGGTTAATTTGAAGTTATTTGAATTTAGAAATAAATTTGGATTCTTAATAAAATATCAAGTGAAAATAAAAGTTGAATTTTAGATCCAAAATAATTTGGAAAGTAAATTTAAATGATTTTAAAATGGTTGTATAAGTATATAATGGTTTTCTAAGGTATTTTGAAGTATCACAGAAAAATGGTTATTATGGTCAAAATAGAGTTTGTCACACAATGGCAATTCGTGTATTTTAGATACAAACTTTAAACGCTTATAGCTTTTGCAATCTAAGTCAGATTTCCATGAAACGAAAAATGTTTGTTTTCCATAAGCAAGAGCTTTCAAATGAATGAAAACAGATTTTAGTTTCGACTTATAATTTTCAAGTTAAGTTTAAAATCGTTTTGGAAAAGGTCGTTGTAAGAGCAGTAGTCGACCACAACTATAAACAATTGTTTTAAATGTTTTAAAAATATGGAAAAAAAACTATAAAATCATTATAAATTATGTAAAAGTGTTTTGAATTGTAAAGTTTAAGTTTTTGGCTAAGATAAACGATATTTTAATCAAAGTAGTAAAGATAATTATTTTGTAACGCTTTTGAAACACTATGGTAACTCTTTCTTTGAAAACAATCTATTTTGAAGTTTTAAACCGCGAGCTGTTTTCTGAACTATAAGTAATCACTTGTAAATGATTGGTGGAATGTTTTCAAAGATTTAAAAGTATTGAAAATGTTTTATATGGAAATTAAATTGATTTATTTGATATTAAAACAGGTTTTTCAATTTTAAATAATTGGATATGGTTGGAGATAAATCTTCGGATGTTTGATATTAATTCGATAGATGATGACTCTATTTGAGGAATTTAAAACATAGTTCACCATTATTCCGCTTATAGTGAGAGTTGATTACGGAGATTAATATTTAGGATAAGTTAGTGGTATTTCTATCCAGATTTAATGTCAAAGAGTTGGGTAAATCTTTTAATTAAGACATGGTTTCCTAATTTGATTGAGATAAGTTGGATAGAAATAATCTTAGGATATTTGATATGAAATTTTGTGGTGTTGACGTACACTATTTGAGGAATTTGGAAGATATTATTATATCATTATTCCACTTATAGTATTCGTTGACTATGAGAATTGACATCGAATA
Source organism: Allium sativum (assembly GCA_030737875.1). Taxonomy (NCBI): domain Eukaryota; kingdom Viridiplantae; phylum Streptophyta; class Magnoliopsida; order Asparagales; family Amaryllidaceae; genus Allium; species Allium sativum. The sequence goes on from CM060921.1 coordinate 750,122,544, forward strand.
TAAGTAGATACAATTTCTGTGTAACTTATGTTCAATATCAATTGATTTGGGTTTTGTCATGAATCATATCTTCATTAATATCATTCTTGAAACCTAATGGGATAGAGTTATGGAAATTCATATCGTAATTTGGGGATTTAATCGAATCTTTGATTTGAGGAAACTAAACATAAGGAATTGGGAAGAAAGTATAATATTTTATTTAAGATTAAAGAATTGAATGTTGGGAAATCGATTTAATTGGAAACTATGGTTGAAATTTCGATTAAGGACTTTCATAGGGAACCGGATTTCGATAACAAGTTATGAAATGGGAAACTAATAAAGGCTTTAAGGCTAAATTATGTTTGATTTAAGGGATGTATTTTAAAAGAGAAAGGTTAAAGGATTTCATAATAATTTGAGAATGGGTTTAAAGAAGTTTAATTTTGACAATATCCAAGACGAAAGCAGATTGGTAGAAAGCTTGTGTGTTCTGTAATTGTGTTTTTAATTGCGCTTATTATTTGGAAAGACTGAGATCAGGATTATGCCTGAGAACCATTCCAAATAATAATACGACGTTATGAAGCAATTCAAGACATTAGAGACGGCATTGAAGACCGGGACCCATTATGTCATAAAGGCGACTTGCTGAATGTCTCTAATGGATGGCTCCCATTCGCAAATGGATTTTATATATTAGTCAAGTGGCAAGAAGCCAGAACGTATGTGAAGGAATTCTGGATTGTTGTTTCGTTCAAACCCATAACGGACATGTATGGATTGTGTGTGTCTGACATTGTAGCACTAACCTCTATTAAATATATATTTGTTTGGTGGTGGAGAATTTATTCTCTTTCTTAACACCCTTCTCTAAGACATATGAACTTAGAGGTTATATATCGATAGAAATCAGTGATGCGTTGTGAATAGACAATGTGGCATACATAATTTATGTGGTGAGCTTTGGATGATCAAAGCATGGCTTGTTTAAGCATAGATTTTTGTATATTATGACCTCGGCAAGCCTCACACCCCGGTAAATGGCAAAAACAGGAAGAAATATGGCAAGATTATGGGGTGTTGTCTCCTTCCAGATAAAAGGTGTACTATGGTATGGAGCCCAAGTATTAACCTATGTGGTAAAAGCATCTACTTTTGTGGTTGTTGTTGGCGCACGCTCGGAAAGGTCGGTAACGACTGGGAGATGACATACTCAGGCGTACTCTAAGTTACCTAGTTACAGAGGTAACCCGACCTTGTGTTGGCATCAGGAGCATGAGTTGATCCTTGGAAATCCCTCTAGAGTTCATCAAAATTTTGTTCGGAAGGACGTTCCTTTGTTTGGTCATTGCTGGAAACTCAATCTCCGCACCGAGCCCATATGATTTTAGTTGTATATCATACGACAGTATAGTATATGGTACCTATGCTGGCTAAGACTGATGCATTTACTTTTGAAAGGATTTTTCACACTATATTATAGTATTGAAAGAGGATTTTACATACCAAAGGCATTTTTGACTGCACAAGGAGAAACCTTGCCCATGTGTGCGTCTGCATTGTGTGTGTGCCGCGAGACCTTATGTTAGTTTCATTTTTCAAAAAGTCATTGTGAACTTCTTTACACTTGTGTTCACATGGAGTAAACCGTTCTGCATTAGCGGCGTGGTCCAATGAATAACCTAACTTTAAAATTAACTCTAAAGATAACTTTTTTGAGTTCCCGCACCAGTCCCATGATTGACCTGGAGTTTATTGTTCCCACACCTAAACTCTGCGTGCCCATAATTTTTGCATGGGCATCCTAGTAGTTTGGTTCACATATTAGTTTTGCAGTTGATTGAAGCAGGATGGTGGTTTAGCTGGAGCTGTTATATATTGGAGCATGCATATTCTTCCATAGAGTTTAGTATCTCTTTCACAGTGTAATCCATATACTCTAATGTATCTCTCGTAACTCTGATGTAGTATTATTGTAATGATAACGGAAATTTCTTTTTATTTTGTACAAATGTGTGAGTACCCCTAACAATCCGTCTTTATGAACGGTTTAAGTTGGTTTAATTACCGGCGGAAACCAGGCAAAAAGACGAGTCGTTACAATGAACAAAATGCTTAAGATGGTGAGGGTGATACAAGTGATGACAAAATAAGAATTGCATGGGACAAAGTGAGAGAAACGAATGAGAGGTTATGGATAATTCCTACTAAGTATCAAATGAAAGTAGCTGAAGCGAAGTTAGGACGTACGTAAAGGAAAAGAAGCTGAGACATCAAGAGTTGATGACAATGCATATGTAAGTGAGTATGATAACAGTGAAGATGAGGTTCATACACCTAATGATAGTGATGATGATGAAGGGATTATTGCTAGGAGGAAATCACTTAAGAACATAGTGGTGAATGACAGAACTGATTGGCCGACATTTGAGTGGAGAGTTGGTCAAAGATTTCCATCAAGGGAAGAATTTAGAACAGAAGTTGCAAAGTTCTTTGTGGGAAAAAAAAGAAACTTGACCTTAAAAAATTTGTTACAAGTCTAGGATGCAAATATTAAGGGGGGAATGCACAATTGTTTGTCCTTTTAGACTATATGCATAATCGGATAATAGGATAGCCTCTTTTGTAGTGAAGTCAATGGATAGTGATCATAATTGCCATAGGACAATGGAAGAAAACAGACAGCTTAAATCTACTTGGCTGGCAGAGCAACTGTTGGAAGTATTTAAAGCGAGGCCTCATTGGACAACATCAAAAATAATAAAGACTGTAAGGAGAGATTACAGGGTTGTAATAAAGAGGCAAAGCTCACAAGGTGAAGTATTTGGGTCATAAAAAACTGCATTGTTCTATGACTAAACAGTTCCATAAACTAGGTAGATACATAGAGGCGCTAAGACTATCAAGTCCTTGCAGTGTTTTAAGATTAGAGCATGAGTTGATCAAAGGAGTGACAATGCCTATTTTTCAGACTTTTTGTATGTTTTGATGGGTTAAAGCAGAGATTCTTTGATGGTTGTATGAGGGTTATACGCGTTGATGGGTGGTTTCTGAAAATATTCTTAGGTGGAATGTTATTAGAAACTATAGGTAGGGATGCCAATGACAAATGGTTCCATTAGCATGGGCTACTGTGGTCGGAAAGAACAATAATTCTTCAAAATGGTTTTTTTTTTTTAGAACTGCAGAAATGCCGAGGGAAAGGGAGTAGAGCTGGAAGGGCTATACTTTCTGATGAGCATATGGAAATATTTCATTTTTTTCTCGTCTACTAGTTCATGGTAATACTATAGTTTTTCTTATCTATTAGCATATCGCAATTGTTGTCTCCATTCTAATTATGTTAGCAGATATTCTAATTATGCTAGCTCTACTCTAATTGTTGCATGTGTCTTTCATAAAGGGTATTTTGAATGCAGTGGCAAAGGTGTTCCCTGAGGTAGAGCAAAGACATTGTGCTAGGCACATCTTTGCTAATTGGCATAAGACCCAAAAAGGAGATGAAATGAATATATTATTCAGGAAGGCAGCATGGGCTACAATGTTGAAGATTACAATAACGCTCCAGAAAAGATGGAGGAAGTTAGCTCTGCAATAGTCATTGATTTCAAAGCAGCGAATCAAATTTACTTTGCAGAGCTTTTCTAAGAACAGACACAAAGTTTGACGTTAACGTCAACAACTTTGCAGAGGCATTCAATAGATACATGATTCAAGCTAGGAAAAAACATATTATATACGTGTTGGAAAAAATTAGGTCTGCTCTTATGCAAAGACTCGTTCTAAAAAGACAAGTAATGTCGAAGACCAATGCTACATTGTGCTCTAGAATTCAGATTAAATTAGACAAATAGTAAGAGGAAGCTGCTAACTGTATTGTAATTCCTTCTAGTGATCACTTATTTCAAGTCACCCAAAAATTGATAGCCACATGGTTAACCTAGATGAGAATAAATATACATGCAGGAAGTGGAATTTTTGTGGCATTCCATGCTACCATACAATAGCATGCATCTTCTTTATGCATACGGTGGCAGAACATTTTGTTGATGAGTGTTGTGCGCGGGATGCATACCTTAGATGCAGTGGTTCAATCCCTCCATGTGAAGGTAAAAGGCACTGGCCAAGATTTGAGACCTCCCTTCAACTACCTCTAATCAAGATAGGGCCTGGCAGACCAAGAAAGAATAGGAGGAAGGACCCACATGAGAATCCAAAAAAGAAAGGGCGATTGACAGCCCACGGAATGATGCTTTCATGTAGTGTTTGCAAGTCTAATGAGCATACAAAATGAAAGTGTCCTGACAAGTTCAAAAAACTAGAGCCATTGATTTCTAAGAGGAAGGCTAAGAACGAATTAAAATGGTGTTGCAATCCAATTTCAACCAACCAAAGCCAACCAAGGTCACGTAATAGCTGAGACTATAAGGACTAGAAGAGGAGGTTGGGTCATTAGGGGTGGCAGTGGATCAAGAGGCGGCAAACGATCGAGTGGTAGTAGAGGATTAAGGGGTGGATTTGCGAAGTTTCAGGATGTTGGAGTGTATATAAGGTTTGATGGTCTTAAAATAAGAAACATAAGCTATTTCAGCAATTCGTCGCTTATATTGTACATTCAAATATTGTGCACCATCATACATTCAAACATTGTTCTGATTGTTTCAAATCTCTAGTCAACAAGTTCAGGATCAATTTGTGTTACCAACACAAGCCTCATTCAGTTACCAACCCATTTGATCTTCCATTGGCCATTGGCTTTTTTGTTTAGGCAGCTGATCTTTGAAAGCTTTTTATAGTACTTGTTTGTTATTGTACTATTTTGTCTTAGTGTACTCGTTTGTAATATGCTGGATGTAATGTTGATCATGTTATTGGTTTGTTAATATGCTGGTATGTAATTTACTTTTTAATGTTTTAATTATGGGTTATATTAATGTTAATGGTACTTCTTATGTTAATATGTCGTTTTAGTGTATTGTTTCTTAGTCACACTATTTTGTTTCAGTGTATTGGTATTCATGTCGTTCTGTTCAGTATATATTGGTTTAGCATATGCATTATCAGTTTAGCGTATTGGTATTGGTTTAGCAAGCATTATCAATAAATATATATGTGCAATTTTGTAGTGTACTAATTACATATCAATGCATATATCAATGAACAATTTTTCTCAAATATCAGCAAATGTGTTATTATGTATCAATATTCATATATTAGCAAACATATATCAATCATGATCCACTAAACAATAAAATGATATTGTACAATAGTGCATGGACCATACGCTACACTGCCATTGCACATTCCCTTGACACAACAAAATGTTATTGTACAAAACACAACATATAATTCCAAACCCCTAAACTGCATCCCAAAAAAAGCCATAGCAATACACAAAACAATTACAAACATGATCTATGACATAACTAAAGCAGCTGCAAAGAATTTTCTCCTTTCTCATAGATTCCCGATTCAACGTGCACTATGGCCAACTCTTTCTTCATATCTGCTACAAATTCATCGGCTTTTTCCCTCATTTGCTTTTGTTTCAGCACATATCTTCATTTTTTTCCTCTCCACGAGAAATTGTAATATAGTCCTTTCTTTTTCTATCAATTCAACATGCATATCATCCAATTCAGCATTACCGTTGATTTTGAACACTTCGTCATGCCACATAAATTACCCACAATCGCCATTATTCACATATCATAATATCTCGACTAAGACATCATCGAAAGAAATGATAATCTAGGACATTCGACCCTACCCAAATCAAGTGTTATAATTAACAATTCCCAAATCAGCAATCACAAAACCTCGACCAAAGAAACCTACTTTATACTTACATGCCACATGGAGCAACCCTATAGCTTCTTCCCTACATAGTACATTTGAGCCTACCTTCACAGTCCACATCTTCCCTAAAATTTGGTAGTTGCAGTTCTTACTTGCCACTGCTCTTGAAGAATTCAATATACAAGAAATTGATTGAGTGTTCATTGAACTTGAAAAAGAAAGAAAGGATTGAATAAAAGAATTGAAATCAGTAATAAATAAGGATAAAAAACGAATTGCTGAAGGTAATCACGATTGATTTGGGAAAGTTAAAATCTTGAAACCGGCTAAATAGGCTAATTGGTAAATGTGATCATAATGGTAAAGGACCCCTAATACTTGCGATTAACTAAAAATAATCTATACTCTGGATCAATAAGGGAAGAAACGGGAAACTTTGGATTAATGGTGTCAATTTGTCCTTAATAAAATTCTTAAATTCTTTTTTTAGTCTAAATAATTTTGAGATTTTACACTTTCCCTATGGATAGGGACGGAGCCATGTCATTGTTGGTGAGGTCACGTGACCTCACCAGAAAACCATATTTCGTTTAAAAAAAAAACATGAAGCATCTTTCCCTCTCGCATCCACTTCCTCTGGCAGCTTCAAATATTAATCACGCAGTAAATTTGCATACCGCGACAATGGATTTCTCCCTCCTCTGCATTCTCTCCTGCTTTCTTCATGCGCGGACTATAAATGGTAATCTTACTAACCCTGATTTTGATTTATACTGATTTGAGCATAGTTGTTTAGGGTTTACTTTGATTATTTGAATTCAGCTACGATCTTTTTGCTGATTAAACGAATTGAATTTATCGAATTAAATCTATCGAATTGGAAAGTTCATTTTCATGGAAGACTTGAGAACTAAAGATTTTTGTTTTTTCATTGAATTAACTTGAATTAGAAACAGTTCATCTTCATGGCAGTTCATCTTCATATCAAATTGAATTAAAATAGAAATAGTTCATCTGTATGCCCCCCTTTTTTGCTTCTCCAATCAATTGTGATACATAATTTGCTGAAATGTTTTCCAAATGAAATGGTATTGAGGCTTATATACAGCTACTTAATGCAGGTGGTACTGTGCAGTAGTGGCGTTTTCATGGTTTTGTGGAGTTTCTGATTGCTATCTGGTTTCATGGGTAAACCCTAATTATGATTTTGATTTTGGTCCTTGTTTTGGTTTGAAATTGAGGTTGAAACTGAGATGAAATTGAACAAAAAAGGACGGTGCTGCTATGATACCTTCAATTCAGGTGTATTCCCCTTTGCTGCTATATTTTATTTTGCCAAAAAAAAAAAAAAAAAAAAAAAAATCGGTGGCTAGTGCCCTTAAACCCCCTCACATTATCTTATTATGACATCACCAGCTTTGATTTCTGGCTCCGCCACTGCCTATGGATCAACTTTACTTGCATATGTACTATCATAATATGTCGTTCACTCGAAATTTTTATAATGATATAATTCAGCAATTTTCGGAATCATAACAAGTACCATGTGAATCAATAATTATAAAAATCTATAAGCAAATATTGCCCATTGAAATGAGAGGGAGGATTATTATAGATATCTTAGGGAGTGAGATGAGGAGATTTCTCGAATGGAAAGGGAGAAGGACATATCCTTTGTGGATAAGAAGTGAAGCATGAGCTTGCTGAAGGAATTGACAATGGCTAGCAAGAAAGTGAAAATTCTCCATAGTAACCATCTTAAGCAGGATCACCTAGATGAGGAATAGGCCAAGTTAATCTGAAGTAAAAGAATGACCTCACATACGCCCAAGTGAGAACAATTACTGAGTTGACTGCCAAAGTGCAAGAACAAATCAATACTAAGAAGGCCCAAGGAATTTCTTCACTTCCTGAACTTGTTCCAAGAAAAGATAGTCAGAGGGATAAGCATATGGCCGAAAACTCGTGTAGCCAGAAAGCTTGCGATCAAAAGATTGATCATTTGAGCAATGTAATTTTCAACTGCTACGCTTTTTTGTAATAACTGAAAAGTGTAGCAACTGAAAATACCATTGTTATCAAGACCGGACCGGGCCGCCGGTTGGACCATCAGAACCGCCGACCGTTGGTCATGGCGGCCCGGAGGTCATTTGAACTGCAACTTACATCCAACCCTGATATAACCGCATGAAACCCTTCAAAACCTCAGCAAGCTGCGTTTATTTGCAGTATTTTCAGATTATTTGTGTATCGATTTGAAAATTTAGGGTTGAATTGTTGTAAATAACTTTTCTACAATGAGGAGAGAAGACGAAGCTTTTTGGAGCTGAAAATTTACTGTACAGACCTTCAATATATTTCTATTTATCTGTTGTTTTTAAAGGACATATATTCTTCTTTTCTTTTAATTGCAAAATGATAATACGGTAATGGAAAGTTAGTATACGGTTCTTAACGGTTCGACCTTTTAAACCTTGAACCCTGAGCCATTATGGTTCGACTTGCGGCCGGTCCTGATAGCTATGGAAAATACAAAGAATTATGTGAGTAAAATAAGAATGGAGTAATTAAGTACAGAGATGAAAGTTAACCGTGGTCAGGTTCACATGCACTTTTCAGTTATGTTCCTGTTGAGAACAAGTACTAAGTAATCAACATGATATTTAATATTCAGTTCAAGTCGGTTCATACGAAAGCAGGAAGGTCCCAAAAAAAACTTAACCCAGTAAAACATTTCAGTGGTGTGCTACTATTTACATCGCCATTTAGACTACTGGCCACCTTTAAAAAATTAATAGATTGTATTATTTTTGACCTACTTCCTACCACCACTTTATTTCTTTTCACTAGTCTATAACAGCCGCATTGTCTCTTCTCTTCTCAAACAACGTAAATTCTCAAATATCAAACCCTAAACCATAAGAAATTTTTTTTTTTTTTTGGCTGAGTAGAGGATGGAAGATAAAGACAAAAAAGAGGTTAGTTTTTTATATCCTACTGCATAATCTATTCTGTTGTTACAGAAATTTTTCAAAGGGTTTTTTTTTATTAATTTTGGTAGGAGCTTTCTTTCACCCTTCTCTCTACTTCGAGTTTGGAAGACATTAATTTTGATGATGTTGTAATAGAGAATAACATTGTAAGTTATTGAATTTTAGGGCTTTCTTCATAAACAACAATTTATATGTCAAAATTTACAAAAAATTTCGTTTTAATTATTTTTATTTGATTTTTGTAGGAAGATAATGTGATTTACGATAAACTTGATAACTATGTGGATGATAGCAATAGGCCACAAGATGATCTTTCAAATGCCGTTGAAGATAAAAAAGTTGATTTGACAGATCAGTTTACAACTGACGAAGTATGTAGTTTGTACTTAATTTACAATCACTATTATTCATGTAAAACTAGAAGTATGTTATTTTTATGTTGAACGATGTGATTTTAGGTACTCGATTCGCAGAATGCGCTGATTCGATGGTGTAAAACAATAGGGAAATAATTGAATATTGTTGTAGAGTGATTTGATGGCGTTAATCAGCTGATTGGACGCTTGAAATTGCATTGATAATTTACGGAAATCTTCAAGCTTATAGAACGATGGAGAAAATTTCAGGAAGAAGAGGTTTTTTTGTTGGAACAATGAAAAATTAAAGGCCGAGGTGGTAGCTGATTAGAAATTGAATAATTTAGGTGGTGTAAAGAAGTAGAGATGCCCAAAAAAGAGGTGGCCTTTAGTATAGATAGGTGGCCAGTAGTCTAAATGGGGGTGTGAATAGCAGCACACTTTCAGTGTGCATCCTTTTCTTCCCAACTTATGTGATGTTCTTATGGGAGGGAAAATTGAAAAAACATAGCGCGCAAAGGGAAAAAACAACAAGAAGAAGAGCGGTGCAGTAAAAAAATAGGGAAAAATAACTCAATAACTCACCTGGCTCAGATTCACATCCTCTAAGCATGGAATCTTTAAATTGGAAGTTTACTGAAGCTCGATTTTTTCTTTTCGAGCACCAGATGTTATTTTTGTTTTGTTGTTTGAATTCTTTCTTTCTCGCATGACTTTTTGTCGTTGTTCGATATCATTATTTAGGGTTTTCTCTTCTTTTTCTATTGAATGCTAAAACAGGATGGGGTTTTGCTCTAATTTCATCTCGGTGACTGCCGGAACCAGCTTGAGATCGTCGGGATCTCATGGACCCGGCTGAAACCTCAAACAGTATCTCAAACCCATTTTACATTGAGTCTCCCTTCCACCCCTAAGCTCGAGGACTCCCAGTGTAATAACCCGCACCTCCGTTCACGCAAGATATTGTCCCCAACTTAGCCACCGTATATGTGTGGGGTTTTGTTCCTCAAAAGGCCTCGACGTAAGTAAGAGATGGTCTCTACTATATAAGTACCCACTTCACACAGGCTTCCAAGATGTAGGACTTATGTGTGTTACATTCTCCCCTCCTACAGAGCCTAACGTCCCCATTGGCTCACAAACACCTCACCCAGGCATTGTGGTCCACACAGGAGCCACAATTCTGGCTGGGTATTGGCTATGATACCACTGTAATAACCCGCACCTTCGTTCACGCAAGATATTGTCCCCAACTTAGCCACCGTATAGGTGTGGGGTTTTGTTCCTCAAAAGGCCTCGGCGTTAGTAAGAGATGGGCTCTACTATATAAGTACCCAATTCAAACAGGCTTCCAAGATGTAGGACTTAGGGCTGTTACATAGTTTATACATAAGAACTATGTGAGTAAAATATTTTTATTTTTTATTTCATAGGTCAACCATATTTGCCATCCACACCACCATCTTTAGGTGCCGGAGCATCCACCGTCTTCATGACATCCGATTGCCATCTTTGATACTATCTCAAGTTCTATTCAAGTTCCTAGCTCCTAGTACAGATCTCATTCTGAGAAGATCCTAACATTATAGAGCTTGTACAAACCTTCGGTATCCTTTGAAGCAAATATGACGAGAAAGAGAAAAGGAGAAGTAATGATGGTAGAAGAGGAGAAGGTAACGAAAGATTCATAGACTGCCATGGTTCCTGCAACATCTGCAATTTGTAAGCATAAAGGAGAGTCAACAAGCAATGCTAGATTTCTTGGAACATCTTCTAGAGCGGGGCACACAATCACCACTTCACAGACTGAGAGCACTCCAGGTAAGGGAGGCAATGGAAGTGCCTAAAGAAAGAATATAGTTTTCTTATTTTTAACTTTTATTATTATCATGTAAAGTCTCTATTTTTTACTTGTTGAGCCAATCAGGTTGAGATTGTCTTATTTTGGTCCCCACTGTCCACCTTAGAGTTAGAGTTTTTACAAAAATATATTCATTATATATGTACCAAGCTCTATATGTTGTCTTTTCATATATCATTGCATCATATATATATATATATATATAGTCTAATGTTTACTTATGGTATCATTGCACACGCAGTGCGTAGCCAGAAATTGTAGATGGGAGGGGCAAAAATAGGGGGTTCGGAGGCCGTATCAATCTATTTTTGACTATGTGAATTATTTCTGCATATCTAGAACTTTGAAAAATAAAAAGTACAATCTATTTTTTAGCAAATTGAAATCAGAGTTTCAGTATTCTCACACATGTCTAAGAAGGAGAAAATATAGAACTTGAATTAGAATGCAGCCAGTAATGTCAAATGCATTCAGAAAATATAGACCTTAAATCAGAATGCAGTCAGTATCAGTAACGGTAATTGTTGGATCCGAAAATGTGGACCTGGAATTTGTTTTGATATGGCATTGGCCAATAATAAAATTGTTAGTCCATAAAATCTGGACATAAACCCAATACCAATACCTTTGATTTCACTATGATAAATACAATACACAATACAAAATCTGGAGATAAAAAACCAACAGTTACTTTGATTTCACTCTAATAAACTCAATCAACAATAAAATGAGTCGTTACCACCCATTTTTGAAGCCTGGAATGGAGGCCGGAGGTGGTGGCGTTTTGCCGGAGCTAGAAGTGGTTTATTGGACCCTGGACGCGGTTCGCTGAAGCTGGAGTGGTCCGCTAGAAGCTGGATCTAGAGGCCATTCAACGGGGATGGAGGTGGTTTGTTGGAGGCCAGAGCTGGAGGCGGCTCGCTGAAGGGTATAATCGCTTATTCTGTTAGAGTTTTTTTTACTTTTTCTTCTATGAGCGAATTTGGAATTTTTTTTAACGTTGTCTAACTTGCTGGGGGGTCACGTGCCCACCCCAGCGTACAAATGGCTCTGCCAATTTGCACATGTACATGTAAATAATGTTTGTGAAATGTAATTTTGTACACCATGCGACTACGTAGAACATTATGATACCATGCTTTGTTGTAGTTACTAAAATATCAAAAAAATCATTGAATGTAATAGAATTATGGTATAAATCATTTTGGGATTTTTTGGTTAGATATAGTGTGTTGCGCCACCGTGCCAAATGGCTATTTATGCACTTGAACCGTTTTCAAGGTTCCATCACAACCTATTTGGTTATCCTCAATATAACTCGAGGGATATACTTTCTAGGTGACAAAGGTGCAAGTCAGTCTCTATCTTTAATTTAGAGACTTGGTTATTCAGGTTCTAAGGTACTCGATTCCTTTTGTCCTGGAGCGTACTTGGTTTAAGTCAGCCTTTAATCGACCGCATAGTCAATTTGGTATCTTATGGGTAATTTTATGGCTTCGGAGCACAAATCCATTTACTCCAAAACAGTTGAATGAATGGTTTGCAAGGAGACGACTAAATTGGCATTTGGAAGTGACTTACCTAGTTTTGTTAATTTGGATCGACTTGACCATTGATTCGATGGTACTTAAGCATGCTTTCATTTTCTCCAATAGATATTTGATTCAGTGACTGCTAACTAGACAGCTCAAGGATCACAATTCTGCTAACTTCCAAGGATTTTGGTTCAATATACGAAAATTTGATGGCCATGAAGCACTATTCAGTTTCTCATTAGAAAACTTTTGGAGTTGATTCCAGCAATGTAGTAGCCTTAGAACGATGCTAAATGCTACAGAGAGGAATTTTGAGGTTGTCGTCCGGGTACTCAACATCCTAGGTGTTATATTCGCCTTAATTAAAAGGAATTTTATGTTCTATATCTGGCAATCATATGTATAGTCTTAGTGCCATGTTTTCCACCACAAAGAGGAATATTGGAATGGTGGCTGGATTTGATGATCTTGAGGTTACATTTCTAGCCACTAAGAGAAGTACTGGAATATATTTTCAATGATTTAATGGTTTATATGCTATGTTCGCCACCTCCAAAAGGAATTTCGAGACCGGTGTCTGATCTAGTATATTTAAGGTTATGTTCTCTACCACCAAAAGGTACTTCAGGATCGTTAAGCGATGATTTCAGAGCATTGATTAATTCAATAATAATAACATTTTGTTCTATTTTTATGATTCCACCACCTCTAAGCAGTGACTCATCGACTATAAGAAGTTTTGCGGCTCATTCAAAAGGAACGTACTTTTGTCGATTCCTAGAGACTAAGGCTTGATCGATTTATTTGACGATCCTTTAGATTCAAATCTATAAAGAGAACTTACTTTTTAGGTTTAGAAGCCAATTTTATTCATAATTGAAAAAATATATCAATCTTGTCAGTAAAATTCCCCTACCAATTGGGAGGCTTATTAGTCAAAATAAAAAATCGGGCTGTAGCAAGTCGCAATTCCAAGCCCTTGAGATTTGGATTTGATTAGCCATTGTGGGTTTAAAAGTCCCATCTCTGAATTTTTTTGCCAAATACATAGGTCCATTCCTAGTTTCGCTCAAATAATAATTACTTGCTTCAAAATAGGTTTCTAACTCCGAAGGTTGAATTGCGAACTTTTGCATTGAAATGTCTTGCCACTCTTCTTCTGCATGCAGCTACCCTTAGCCAAAATTCCTCCCGTTTCTCATCAATTTAATCAAGCCATTTTACTAGTAGTTGCCTATTTTAAGTATAGTCATTGGTGAGTAGTGATTTACAGTTCCACTAGTATCATAGCTTTTGAACCATACATACGTTATAGAGAAGGGTGTGTGACTAGTCATAGATTTATGAATTGTCCTATAACCCCATAGTGAAAATTTATCAACCCATCTTACTTTAGCTTTATCGAGTCACTTATTTATGGTTGATTCAATATTCTTATTCAATGCTTCCACTTGCCTTTTCTCCTATAGATGCGTTACCACGAAAAGCTTTTCTCATTTCGCAATCGCGTAAAGAAGTTCTAGAATTCATCACTTTCATATCGATTCATGTTATATGTAACATTCTTTTAAGGCACTCCTAACATGGAAATAATGTTTTTAGTCACAAATTTAATTACTTTCTTTGTAGTAACTACAATTAATGATTCCAATTTAGCCTATTTTGTGAAGTAATTAGCAACAACTTTTGCATATTTAGCACCTTTCGACATTGGTAGCACATTAGTGTGACCCATGCCCCAGTAGAAAATGATTAAGGGACTATAGTTTGCGTTAAACAGGATGGGGAAATCTTGGGAACCTTTAGTATTTATCACATTGTCTTGTATAGGCATTTGCTTATATATTTTGATACGGCCAAGTATTAATATTTCAAGGCTTTCCTTGTAAGCTTCGATCTTTCAGAACAGTTGTCCATGATTCCTTCATGCACTTCCATGAGAATTTTTTCCACCTCATCTCAATTTAAACACCTTAGAAGTCACATAGAGAATCTTTTTCAGTACAGCCTTCTATCTAGCATAAAAAATCTTAGCTTGTCCTAGAGGAGCTTCTACCATTCATTCGTCATGCTAGGAAGAATGCCTTTGTGCGTATATTCTTTAATCGATAACGTTCAAGAATCTACCATTTCAATGTATGCCAGAATCCAACCTATTTCCATACCATCAACTGCACATCTATGGTGCTGGAAAATTTGGTCAGAGAATCAATTTTATTGTTCCCTTTTTTAGGGATGTGAGGGATAGTAAAATGTTCAAGATCATCAAAGGCTCATAGCCATTTTATAATCAAAGAAAAGATTTGTGCTACCTTCTCTTTACTTTTTCTAAACCCGACGAGCAACAATGTATGAGTTGCTAAAGATATGTAAAGCCTTAATCCCCAACTCTTTCACTAGCTTCAACCCTGCAACCAGTGCATTGTAATCTCTTCGATGTTGGGGTGGAAAATTGTAAAAGCAATACGTAATAAACAAATCATCTATTGGGAGTCCCAAGAACAAATTTTGCTCCTAAAAAATTATTTCATGTGCTAATAATGCATAGCTTCCACTAGGTAACCATGACAGCCGTATCTTCCATCACTTCATTTGAAATCGTGAACTATGCAATGAAATAAGCCAATGCTTATTGCTTTTCTAGGATGTTAGGTCACACCATAAGGATTTAACTTAATATTCCACTTCCATAGAGACCCCAAATTCTTAGGGTGGAACAATTTCATCATTAAGGGTTGATCATTCAGCACTTCTACCGGGTGTGACTGGAAGTATGATCATGGATTCTTTGAGGCTATTTGCAAGCAATAAGAAAGTTTCTCCAGCTTTGGGTAATTCTTCACCGTGTCAATGAACCACTCGCTATTGTAATATATTGGTCTTTGAATTTATGCCTCCTCATGCAAGATAGTATACTTAATGCATACGGTGCTACTGCTAAATAGATGAACAAATCTTAGTTATCTGCTATTTTAGAAAGTATTGATGTCTTTATATGTCATACTATCTCTTTAAATACGGTATGGCATCCTATGTTCAATTTGAAGTTTTTTCTTCCTTATCTTTAGTGCATCGAACAAAGGTATGCATATGTCTATCAACTTTGAGAAAAAGTGACTCAAAGAAACAATCTTCCCTTTTAAGCACTGCAATTCCTTTTGGTTCTTCAAGGCTTTGAAATTCCTTAATGCTATAATTAACGCTGGATTAGCTTTGATGCCCCTTGCATTAACGGCGAATCCAAAGAATTCCCAAACTAAACTTCAACTGAGCACTCAGACCGGTTCATCTTCATATCAAATTTCCCAAATACTTCTAAATTTTGTACCAATTTATCTGGGTAATTTTTGAAAAATTAAAATTCAAGACTTTAGTAGCATATAATCAACATGAGCTGCCATCGTTTTCCCAATATGATTTTTGAACACAAAATTCGTCAGTTGTTGTTAAGTAGCATCTGCATTCTTCGGTGCAAAAGGCATCACATAATCTTTACTAATATACCAATACTTTGGTGTGTTGAAGCTTTTTTAAGCTTATGAAAATGCCCATTCACAATAATTAATGAAAGCTATATAGAACAAAAATAAAAAGTGTATGCGTGTACTTCTGTCTTCCTCGCACCAGCTCATCCACGTTTTGGTCACATCACTTATTTTCTTCCACTTTATTTCTCTATTGAAAAGCGCTTCACTTCCCTGCTCCCTTTCGCATTTCCACTTTCTCATCACTCTATCATGGCTAAAGACTACGGTTAAACTGATGGTGCACTAGAGTGCCATTACTCACAATATCTATTTTTTAGTTCTATCCGAGTTTAATTTTTTCCATCTTAATTCGTTTATTTAATGATCCCCACTTCATGAAGTGTTTCTTTTATATTCATAAAATCATTTTAAGCTACCATCAAGATCTTACCATAAGTTACAAAGAAACTGAAAGGTAATAATCTGGAGCTACAACTAGATTAGTGCCTCCTTGATTTATTTTTAATATATTATTTTCTTATTCATTAGAATTTGGAGTTTACAGGATGCCTACTATTATATTATTCTGCATATTTTTAATACGAGTCACAAAATCTGACAACTAATAATGATGAGTTGGAGGACAAAGTGCTTCATTCAAATAAGCGAAGGGTTAAAAAGAATAAAAATGGGTGCTACTTCTTCATGTATTTTTTACAAGGTTTCATTTTGTCTAATTTGTAATAAATTTTTAGCTGAATTTCTTTGTAAATTTTAGATCAAGCTTTAGAAACCTATATTCAAAGAAACAAAATATCGTTGATGGAGATTTCTATTACCCTACTTGGAAGCTCACTAATATCAACGTTTTTAGGAAAAAATATTGCTTTTTTTAATGTTATGCTTTGATAAAGTACATAAGCTAAATCCTAGAAGTTGTACAGTTCAGATCTTGATTTAGTGTATAAATTTTGAAGCACCCTTTTTATATGTTCGTAATTTTTGTCTTCTGAATATTTTTATATAAGATATATTCAATATTTTTGGATCGTTTGAGAACTAAATCAAGTTAAAACACAATAAGCTTAATCAATTTTGTATTTTCTATGTTAAGGGCATTGCAAGCACAATCCTTTTGTGGTGGGTACAAATACTGGAAGGGAAATGTTTTTCATTAACATAAAAAATATTATGCAATAGCTTGTCGAGGTATTCGATTTTATCAAGCATAGCAACATTATGTAGCTAAATGCATAAGGTACAAAAAGATCTGTTATGCTACACATCCAAAGTTTTCCTATATTTACTTCATTTATCTGCAAAACAAAATGATGTCAAACATTGAAATATAGTCCAATACACATGCCTAGCTAATACTGCTTCTTATATTGGTATTCCCTAGCTTGCAAAATTTATATTTCAAATGTTTCAAAATAAATTTCATATCTACGAACTGAACACTCTATGAAACATAGTGCATTAATAAAACATTGTATTCAAATTTATGTATTTTATTTGATATGTTTTTCAATATGCACCCATAGTTGTGCACAAAACTCATACTTAACACCAACACTTGAAATTAAGTTAAGGTTGTAAGATTGCACTTGAAACCAAGTTTCATTCTTTATGTTGGTTATTGTGAATAAAACTCATATTGTGTCATAAACAAAACTCATATTGGAAACTGACCACTCCCAGTTAGTTATATATGTCATTCTCAATTACAAGTTACGACTGTAAGTTATCATTTGAAATTCAGTTCCATTCCTTGATGTTGGCTGCTGCAAATATAGCCGAGCTTTGATGTTTTACTCCCTTACTGATTATGATTATAATTTGGTTACTATAAATAAAATTGCACATTTATTTTTCACTTTGTTGCTAATTATAATTAAGTTCCATTCTTTTAGGCTTACTGACTTAATTTTATCATTGACGATGCAAATAGGTTACAGCCGTTTTTAATTATCTTCCTTTATTAATAAGCTCAAATTTCTGAAGTGAGTCGAGTATTACTAAATTAAGGGTATAGTTGTAATATGCATTTACCTCACATTTCAACATACATGTCTAAATATCTACGATGGAATTGAAACAATTTGATTTGTTTTCTCCAAATATATTGAACCTTTTAAGGCATCATTACCCTTTTGATATTCATTTTTCTTCGTTTGGCATATTCGTCATAGTATTCAAGTATGGGATCATTCTCACCTGTAGACTTCATGCCCGTAGTAAAATCCAACCATATATTGCTTATATCCATTGTTCGTATGTGTGTGTGTAAATACATTCATACATACGTATTAGTGTTGTAATATGTTCAATGAACAAATAAATTACTACAAAAAAAGTGTTTATTATCGAATAAATAGCTGTTCATAACTGTCTTTCCCCAAGGTAGAGAAAAAAATGTGAATTCAAACTGAATACTTTTAATCATCTGACCAGTTTTGGTGACATATATTTAGTTCATTTATTTAGTGGACAATATGTTGCTTTCTATTTATTTAAACTACACTTTGAAATCATGTTTATATTTTGAATAACAAGAAATTATTTTTCACCATCTTTAGTACACTCGGATGACTTAATACCAGTCTTTTCAGATTTTGCACCCTCCTAAATCATCGTACTCAGTGTGGCAACATCGTACATGGGAGGATGATGGATTGATTTAGCACTTAATTGCCATATTCGAAGTGTTGTTATCTGTTGACCAACTTTTTGGCAAAAGTCGTCACGGTTCAATGGATCGAATCCCAATGTCAAAGGACTCACCATTCAATATAGATCGATCCCAACGAATGGCCTATATTCAAGAAGCCCCAATCAAGATTTGGCCTGAGCCAGTCTCCTTCAAGCAACGACATAATAGCTCTCCTGGCCGACCGAGACAATCGCCTCCTTAAAGTTCGGATCGATCAGATATACCTGAATCTACCTAGAAATATCCAGAAGAGTCATTAATTGCTTAGCCTGATTCTCAAGGCATTAAAGGTGGTCAACACTCCCAGCCAAAGATCTACTTTTGATACACTACATCTCCGGTGCCACAAAAGCCACAGTTCTTGAGGATACTATTGTTCAGCAATGGACCAGTCCCCACTCCCCCCCCCCCCGGGCCGTAATTATACCACTAGATCAAGCCCCACGTGTCCGAGTTCTATAAAAGAAGTAAGCCATGTGGCACCTCGCTCAACCCACTTCTTTACGTATAAATACCACCTTCCCCAAAGTGGAAGGGGATTCTGGAACTTTCGATAGGAGCTAACGACCAACTCTAAAAATAGCCAACTCTCATCCTACTCAAACACAAGTATATTGTGTTCATATTTCTCATCTCCCAATTTACTCAAAAAGAAAACAGATTGTACTTGTAATCAAAAAGCAAATCAATACGTATAAAGAGCATACAGGCAATGATTTTGCCGAACCACTATAAAAGTCTTGTGTATTCCCTATTTTTATTTACTTTTTTGTACTCTGTGATTGTTATTCAGGTGTCCTACGCACGATTGGGGGTTGAGTGACTAACATTTGAATTCAACACTTTGGTGTGCCAGGTTGGGGGCATCACCAGACATATCCTACGATCTTCGACCGCCTTCACCAAATTCTAAACCGAACGATGGCGAACAAGCGGAAGAAGTATGCTTCATCTTCCCATCCTTTACCCGCCGACGCAATAGGAACAACAACAGCGGGGAAAAGCCAAGAGGCTTCCTCCCATGAAGACACGTCCCAATACCTCACTCGGGAAAGCATGGATACAATCTAGTCTGAGTTCAGAAATTAGATGGCATCTCAGGTGAACTCCTCAAACGTCAGCAGGAAGCAATGGATGACCTCCTCGCTCGGATGGACAAGGGACCTAACATTCCAGTATCATTTCATACACCGAGCGGGACTGGGGCAATAACGGATCTTCGATCTGCAAAAATCCATGCCCTAGATCTGACCATACTTTTGCTTCCTCCTGGCTGAACTTTACTTCCCGATCGACCAATAATTAGGTTGCCACTCTCAGCTTCCCCCCATGCTATAGCTGCAGCAAATTCTCAGGTTGGCGGCGATCAAGATCTAGGTTGTTCAACCATTTTGCCTCCGCTTCAAGGATCCACTCAATTCCCTGGACCCACCGAGAAAAAGCTGGGTCGACCAGAGCCAGGAACATTGCCATTTCCATTACAACAACAGACTCGTCTTATATTGCCTCTCCCACAGCCTTCCCAGCTTGTCAATCCCAACCAAGCTGGGGGCACCAACACTTCGAACCAGCAAGAGCACTCTACCTGGCTAGCTCAGTGTAGGTCGGAGGCAAACGCTACCAAAGATTATCATAATACCATCCCGTGCAGGGGTAATGTAGAGCCCCGAACATCACATGTTATGCTGGATCGGTCCAGTGCTAACCAAACTTGGACCAACCCTACCGGCATGGGTATGGTTCAGTGCAATAACGATCGGACAATTTTAGCAGCGACTGAAACAACTCTCGAGACTGGGATACACCCTGACTCTCACCTTCACTCAACTCTCGGAGGCCGAAACCAACTATCTTTTCTCCTTCCGAGCATGCTTTCGGCGTATCCTAACCATGGGACTCTTACCAATGCACCAAGCGCAGAATTGGATTTGTAGCAACAACTCCATGAGGATGGAAGCCATCTTGCAAGTGTCATTAGACGCTTCACGCGAGGCACGTCTTCTCAGCAGGATATAAATGAAATCCACTGCGGCCCATCCACTGCGGCCCATTCACTAGGGAAATCAGAAACTCCCGAAATCCTCCAGACTTCAAGCTTCCGGCCATATAGCCCTACAATGGTTAGACCAACCCTACCATTCACCTCATGTGATGCATGCACTACATGGAAGTATGCTCTGCATTAACCAACGTCATGGCCAAGTTCTTCCCCTCTTCCTTACTGACATTGCTGGAATGTGGTTACGGTAGCTAAAAACTAAATCGATCAACAACTGGAATATGTTGGTCACCCGATTCATCGTGCATTTCAGAGTCTACATCTTCTGACCAAAGATCATTATGTTCCTTACCACTATTAAACAACGACCCAGCGAGACCGTCCAGTCCTTCCTAGAAGGATTCAACGCGGCCATAGCTTCTGTAGATTAACCCAAGCCATCGATGGTGCTTATGGCCGCCACTGCAGATGTCCAGAACTGATGAGAATTCAATATCACTTTAACCAGGGATCTTCCCAAGGACTTTGATGATTTATATACCCAGGAGGACTGATTCCACTTACAAGAGGGTTCCAGCATCGAAATGGAAAACCTCGATGTGCTTGCCACCAAGGACGAAGGTCCACGCAACACCAATGGCCATAATAAAGCCAAAGGAGAAGTCTCGGACAGAAACAATCGTAATGTACGACCTCAGATAGAGAACAAGTACGATTAATACAACGAGCTTAATTCCTCCTTACTCGACATCTACCTTGACATATGGGAAACTTTGCCATTTCCAAAGCCTCCTCGAAGGGAGCCAACCCAAAAGGAACTTGACTCTGGAAAGCACTGCATGTACCACAACGTAGCAGACCACAGCATCCGGGAATGCAAGTACTTGCGGGATCTTATCGAGGATAGGGTTAGGCGAGGAGAACTACCCAAGTACGTAAAGAAACCCACACAACCCATGCCGCCACAATCCTCTGTCCAAGCTCCTCGGGTAGGTCCTCAAGCTCCCAGAAACGGAAAGGACCCTGAGCAAAGTAATCGCGACATCATCATTAATTAATAAAACTTAGATTTTCCCTATTTCTTCAGTTGTAAGAAATGTACCTTTAGTCTTTTCTTTCAATAATGTTGATATGTTGAAATACACATGTATAAAATAAGCTCTTAGGTGTGTTCTGGATTCAATTATCACTTCCTTAGTGTTTATTTTCATTTTCCTGTAATAAGCTCTTTACAAGCAGTAAAGTTTCTTTCTCGAGCATACATTATGTTAGAAATTATTCTAAGCCGAGCATGATTGACACTCGCCGACCCAAATATGTTCAGTGTTAGCCACTGTTACTAAGTTACGATCGATACCTGCCTCCATACCAAACCAACTCCACAAGCTGATACGGTCAAACCTCTATAAGCCATGTGTGGATGATACTCGCCAATTCCCTGTGCCAAATGTAATGGCTACTCGCCAAATCTCATAACACCTTTTTAAAAGAATTACAAATACTCAAATCTTCTAATCACTTATGAAAATACGGTCAATGCTAGCCACCATCTCTAAGAACACGGTCAATGCCTGCCACCATATATATACCTGACTCCATTAGCTGAGTATAGATAAGATAAGCCGAGTATGGTTAACACTTGCCAAAGATGAGTATGGATAATACTCGCCACCTTCAAATGCCGAGTACGGATAATACTCGCCACCTCCATAAGACGAGTATGGATAATACTCGCCAACTACATAAGCCGAGTATGGCTTATACTCGCCACTTGTTTAAGCCAAGTGTTATTGCCGGTCGCTGACTCTTTAAGCCGAGCATGGTTAATACTTGCCTAACTAAGCTCAAAGCCATCTCAAAACCAAGAATGGCCTACGCTATCTTTGCAGGCATTTGATATTGCAACGAAGACTCATTTTGTAGCACTGTCGGCCTTAATACGGTCTTCAATAGTTTTCGGTTTTCTGGCCTTAATACGATCTGCACCAATCGACGAATTTCTGGCCTAAATACGATCTGCACCAATTATCGGATTTCTGCCTTAGTACGATTTGCACCGAATCTGGATTTCTGGCCTTAATACAACTGTCAAGATCATCAAATTTTTGGCCTTAATATGGTGCGGCGCAACCATAACTACCCAGATGCTGGGCTCCGATACAATATCCAGAACACAACATCTTTTACCAAGAAAGATGTATTATGGGGGGTAAAGTGTTGACCAACTTCTTGGCAAAAGCTGTCATGGTTCAACGGATCGAAGCCCAATGTCAAAAGACTCACCATTCAGTACTGATCGTTCCCAATGAATGACCTAAATTCTTGAAGGCCCAATCAAGATTCGGCCCGAGCCTGGCTCCTTTAAGCAGCGACATAATAGCTCTCTCGGCCGACCGAGTCAACCATCTCCTTAAAGTTCGGATCGATCAAATATCCCTAAATCTACCTAGAAATATCTAGATCAGTCATTCATTGCTTAGCCTGATTCTCAAGGCAATAAAGGCATCAATACTCCCAGCCAAAGCTCTACTTTTGATACATCATATCTTAGGTTCCACGAAAGCCACAATTCTCGATGATACTATTGCTCAACAATATACCGGGTCCCCCTCCCCCCACCGCAATTTTACTACTGGATCAAGCCCCATGTAACTGAGTTCTGCAAAAGAAGCAAGCCACGTGGCACTTCGCGCAGCCCACTTCTTCACCTGTAAATACATCCTTCCCTAAAGTGGAAAGGGATTCTAGATCTTCCGAGAAGAGCTAACGGCTAACTCTAAAAATAGTCAATTCTCATCCCACTCAAACACAAGTATTTTATGTTCATATTTCTCATCTCCTAATTTCCTCAAAAAGAAAATAGATTGTACTTGTAATCAAAAGCAAATCAATATATATAAAGTGGATGTAGGCACCGATTTTGCTGAACCACTATAAAAGTCTTGTGTGTTCCTATTTTTATTTACTTTTCCGTACTCTGTGATTGTTATTTGTGTGTCCTACGAACAATTGGGGGTTGACTGTCACTAGTGACAAACTTTTGACATGAACATTATCATTGGGCTCAGCAATGATATTGTCAACCGATTGGGATTCTCGTGCTAAAGGAGAGCAGCAATAGGCAGTTAGTGTTTGAGGCTTTTAAAATCCGTAGGTGAACATGAACAACTATATTCACTTTAAGATATGTTGATGTTGGTGAAATTGGAGTTTTGATGTCAATTATGGGTATGATTCTAAAATAATTAGACATGTTTGAGTTTACCGTCCTACTATAAAGTAGAGATCAATGTTATGTTTCGAAACTCTATTTTATTTTATTTGTTCTCATTTCACTTGCTAATTCATTCTATGAATTATTATGTGTATCAGTTTCTTCGATGTCATTTTTGCAATCATAGGTACCATTGTCAAAAAGTGTTTCATGCTGCTTCGTTTGTATCAGAAGATGATTATTGTTACCATTATTCTCCCTTCAAGGATATAATGTAACCGAACCAAATTATATTCATTGTTATTTTATTGATGCATGTGTCTCTATTGTATGTCTTCATTGTCTCTAATTTGGGAAACTGTGTATTTATCTGTCTATAACGTGGGTTGGAGCACGTACTTGATCTGTGCTTTGGACAGTGTTGTTATTGTATCTAATTCATTTGTTTTATTAATGTAATAGATGATCGGCGAAATTACATTGAAAACATATATTGTTCATGTTTTGACTACGTGGTTGTTAAAACATTTGTATTAATTGTGTGGTCCTTATACCGTACGCAATGTCTCATAAAATTATCAACCTGCTACATGATTTGCACATCTGACTTGGTTGGCAGTAAATGTGGAACTGATTTGTTTACATGATATCTTAGTTACTATTGTTCTTACTATTCCACCTGCTTTGCACAAAGTAAAGCTTCTGCACAAAACCAAGCTTTACTTTAATTGTCTACGCAAACGTCCAGTGGACGTGCCTAAGTACTTGTGATAATAGAGCGTCATATCAACTATGAGTCCAATGTTCTCTTTGTCTTGCTCATGCATCATGATTTTATTATATCTTGAATAAGCATCCATGAATGGTAATAGTTCGTGTACGGTCAACAAGATGATTAATTCCTGGTTAAGAAAAGCCGGACTTGGGACATGCTTTGTTTAACCCATACAAACATGCCACATCCCATTCAACTAATTTTCTAGCACAAGAATTGATTCTTAATTAAGATATGCAGCATCTCCAACAAACCCATTATCCATCAATCTGTCAGCTTCTTCTTTTAGCGCATCTGATCACTTCGTATTTTGACTGCGCATCTTCGCTTCTTCTGCTTAAAAAAACGAACTAGGGATCAATATTCTGCATGAGATGCTATTATCAACAATATAATGATCATATCAGAATGATTCCATGTGAACACTTCTAGGTTATCTTAAAGGAAAGCAATTAACTACCACTGCATGTTCGCATTGATCTATGATGCGACTTGCAAAAATTGACTCGAACCCCTCATGTCAACAGGGACACACACCTTAATCTCTGTTAGTGCACCAGATTCCTCTTTGGACGCTACTTTATATGGTCTATGGCCCTCTTAACGTGATTGTATTCCTCGAGATAGGGCTTCTCTATATTTTCTAGGGAAATTAACATATGTAGGCTGGTTTTAGAAAATAATAAATGATTTAGCCACCTTTCGAACTTAATTACGGACGTGGGCCTATTTTAGCTTGTGAAGGCGAATTTTGAAAGTGCACCAACGGGTGAGTTCTGAAAATTCTCCTTCGGTTTATCCTTTTTAAGAACCAGTTTAAACAAGTTTACATAAACAATTTAAAAAAAAAAAAAATAAGTGTACATTCAACCTATAAACAATGTTCAGTACAAGTAAATTTCCGAATAACGACACATTGCAACTCCAGCTTTCGTCCCAGCGAACAACTTACGAATAAGTTAGTTGATCAATACAACATACAATGTACAAACTGCGTCCATCCCATTTGATACAACAAATTACGGTACAAAGAAAACAACCATATCGCTACGACCCAAAACAACATAAATACGACCAAATACAAAATAAGTACGACCCAATAATACGACATAACTACGACCTAATACAACATAACTACGACCCATAGTTTCTGGGTGAACCATAGCACCTATACAACATTTCAGCTTTTGCTGCAACATTCAATCTTTCCAAGGGACCAACCATAGCTTGTATCTCAAGGGCGTACCGGACGCCCCTCTACGTCAATGGCAGATCGAACCATGAATTTTTTTACAGCATTGTAATCCTTGACGATTATGTTTACGTTTTGCAACCATAGAAGCGACGACCTGCATTCATTTGATTTTTAGATACAATTACATTACATTCCACTCTGCAGTAGCAAAGGATTAAATGATCCATCATGCTAGAGCTTAACCTATCGGGTTTTAGTTGAGCAATAACTTCCCTTAATCGAGCGTTGTGGGTTTTTTGAACTGGTCCAATGCACTTAATTGCAACGTTTTGTTGAGATGAACTAAAGAGTTCGCACTCGACTTCTGTATCATCTACTTGGATTCCCATTTGCATTTCAGGCACAATTCGACATCTTCGACTGGTTGCTTGCCATGTTCATACGCATCGTATATTTGAACCATGGTATCGTCATTGAATTCCCAATTAGGCATTTTTCGTAACTTGTTTGAGGAAAAATCTGGTGAAGAGTGGAAGAGATACTGGTTGGTCTTTAATAAGGGAGAAAGGATAAGTGATATGAACAAGTGGTAGGCCCAGCTACTGCTATTGAGCCACTTGCTCAAGAAGTGATAGTCAATTCTCAGTCGTTTTACCTCATTATGAACAAGAGGTGCGAGCAAGTACAGTTTCTGAACCTCCAAGCGGTCAGGTTCCATCAGTCCCCATCTGCTGCGACTGTGGGTATGCCATCCAGGTAGTTGTAAGGGAAGATGGAGAAAATATTGGTCTTAGGCACTAGTTATGCTCCTTATGGCCATGCGGCTGCGATTTCTTTGAATAGACTGACGACTGTTTATGTCCAAGGTGTTTTTCTTATGCCAACGAGTAAGAACAAGAGATAAGACGTTTTAGAACTACTTTAGAATCCCTACAGATTGAACGTGAGATGTAGTTTGGTTGTGTAGTTATTTCCTGGTTAGCATCTGTTGTAGCCTAAGTCTTAATACCTAGTCCCATGTTAGCATCTATTGTATCCTAAGTTTTATTACCTATTTCTATATTAGTATATGTTGCTTCCTAAGTTTTAGTACTTATTTGTGTGTTAGGATCTCATGCAAATAATTTTTGGTTAACATTTGTTGTCATTTGGTTTACGAAATTCGCTATATTTGAAGGTATAATTTGTAATATTATTAAAAACGAGCTCATAACATCGCTATAGTTCGTATTATTATGTTTTGAACTTTAACTGAATAATTATGATTTTTTATAAGTCGGATTTCTTTAAAACAAGAAACATTCGAATGTGCTGAACGATATTTTCGTAACGAAAGAGAAAAAATTAGATTTCATATTCCAGATTTTGAGTTATGTCCTAATCAAATTTTCAGAAAGTCACTGTGGAATCGTTTATAAACCATAATCATTTATTATAAAAATATAAAGGTTTTTTAATATAAATATAACGTCTATTTTAATGTAAAAATGAGTAGTCAACATAGCACTACAACGTTATGTTATTCAACAATTACTGAGTAGTGAACAATGTTTAGGTGTTGTATGTAAACTTGTTTGAATGTGGTGTGGTGTAAAATTGTTTTGAATGTGAATATATGAAGGCGAATTATGAAAACTCGCCTTTTTGCGAATTCTCAAACTTCGCCTTCATATATCCCCAAACAGGTCTATTTCTGTTATTTAATTTGAAACTGGCCTATTTGTGAAATTGTTTCTACGAAGAGGCCTGCATACGTCATTTGCTCTATTTACTATGCATGAGGCTCATGAATGCTGAGGGTTCCTACTACAATTTTACCCTTTACACTTTCCTTAATTCTCGTAGCTTAACTATGTAACATTCTATAGCTGTGCTCCAATCTTCTTTCATGACCTTGACTCCAATCTCAATAAGAAATTTCATTGTTAAATACCACGTGCCTAGTGCAATCATAAAATCAGTTAGAGTAAGTCACCCTAGAAATTAGAAGAAAACTCTTCACGAACCGTGAACAAGAAAACGGAAGTTTCCAGAGTAATGGCGACCACCACAATTTCTCAACACTCAAATCATCGGGAAAAAAATCGCCATCGCTTATTCTGACCATCACTCTTCTTTTCCTCCAGATTGGCGCTCAGATCTAGAACATGCAGTCCCGCCTGATTCTCTATCTATTCAGAAACAAGCATGGCAGTCAAGTGTTTCTTCTCAAAGTAATTTTAGAATGCCAAATCTAGAATCTAAGCAAGATTTTCCGGATCTTGTTCCCAATCTTTAGGTAAATCCTTATACGACTAATATTATGGAAGTTAG
Source organism: Allium sativum (assembly GCA_030737875.1). NCBI lineage: Eukaryota > Viridiplantae > Streptophyta > Magnoliopsida > Asparagales > Amaryllidaceae > Allium > Allium sativum. The sequence continues at coordinate 750,150,749 of CM060921.1, forward strand.
ATCTTGGATAGAAGCTATAAAAGAGAATAATCTGCATCAGGAGGCTATACAGTTTAGTTGTTTAGAACCAATAGACAAGGACAATCTTAAACTAGCTGTTATTAGCGAAGATATAGTGTTAAAAGCAAGGGAAAAATGGTCCAATTCCATTGTTTTTTACGTTTACGGTAGTAGGCCTTATTATAATTTCCTCAAAGAATATATTGACAGGAATTTGAATTTGAGAGGAGATTATAAGTTTTTTTCGAGAGATAATGGAATTTTTATTATTAAGTGTTATACGGAGGAAGATTGTAATATGGTATTAAGTGCAGGACCTTATTTTTACAATAAAAGACTTATATTAATGAAAGATGGCAACCTGGGATTAAATTGAACCAGGAATTTCTAAACATTATCCCAATTTGGGTTAAGTTTCCTGACTTGGAATTAGATCATTGGTCAGTTGAAGCTATCAGCAGGATAGCTTCTATTCTATGTAAACCGATAAGATTAGACAATATGACTGAAAATATTGGTAGGATTTCTTATGCAGGGGTTTTAGTTAAGATTGACAACGACTATGATTGGAACCCTCATGCATGTAGTAATTGCAAAGTTTTTGGTCATTCAACGGTTACATGTATGTCTACTAAAGTTTGGGTTGCAAAGTCAAATGGCAATAGAGAAAATGAGATGGATTTGGGCGTTAATGTACATAGTCAGGTTAATAAGGTTAACGCCAGTTCATTTGTAAACGGTGGGAATCAAGTAGTTAATGATATTTCATCGAAGAATCCCATTGAAAAGGAAACAGTTTCTGTATCCACGAGGGTTAATAAAGAAGGAAATTTCACAAATGTAAACTCATTAATTCATCAAAATGTTAAGATTAGTACATGCAACCCTTTTAGTGCCCTTGAAATTAATAATGGTTGCTGTTGACGTCAAAAAATGTCGTAAACACCAAAGATTCCCAATTACTAGGAATTATAAATATGGTCGCACAGACAAGAACATAAAATAGAACATAAGCAGTAAATAACACAAGAGATTTATAGTAGTTCGGCCTCAATGAGGGCCTACGTCCACTTTGAAGAGTTGTTGGAATTTTATTAATCACTTGAAAGATTACAAGGTTAAGACCCTCTCATTACATTAAATGACTACGCTACATGAAGTTACAATAGTCATATTTGCAAGAAATAGTAAAATGGACAATTTTTCCCTTCTTCTTCACCAAAAAGGAGATGCCATTAATGAAGCTCTATGGAGGTCTCAAAGCCCAAGAATCACCCCCTTTTGAAGTGTGAGGCCATGGGGTATTTATAGGAAGTGGTTTGGTAGGAGTAGGTAGAAATGGTGACCATCTTCAGGAAATTCGCGCCTCCAGCTGTCGGCCACCAGAAATTTGTACCTTGGTCGCACTTGCTAGGTGCGAAATTCCGCACCTGCTGGGTGCGGAATTTCAAACCCATCTGTTTCGAAATTTCACACTCACCTGGTGATAAATTTCGCACCTGTAGGGTGTGAAATTTCGCACCTACCAGGTACGAAATTTCGCACCTGGCTGGGTGCGAATTATATTGGGCGAGGGGCGTGGTCGAGGTTCGTTTGCGCGATCTCTCTTCGGTCTTCCTCCTGTGCTTCCTGAGTTTCGTCATTAGCCCTGGCTTCACGCGATGAGTTGAGTCGAGCGTATCTTGAGTACTTTTGGTAACCAGACCAAAAGGCCAGTTAACATTTTCCCTCCAAAGTATGTCTTGTCTTGACATGATATGCTTTGGAATAAAAGTTGAGATGATAGTTGGATTGCGGATTTATCCTGCAAGTTATATTAAAAAACATGTTAGCTAACGGGCTTTCTCATTGGGGAAAAATGAGAGAGTCACTGTTGGTTTGGTGTCGCACTCGCGTTGCTAAGTATTCGCATGGTGCCGTCATCGTGTGCTTTAGGCGACTTGACACTTGCAGTGAGTAGGCGTACGCGAGCGTGATAGTCGAGAGGATTTTTTTTAGGCATGAAATTCCGAACCATTGGGGTTCAAAATTTTGAACCGTATAGGTTCGAATTTTCGAACCTTGATGCCTCGAGATTTCAAGTCGTGAGGCTCGAAATTTCGAACCCTGGAGGTTCAAAATTTCGGGCTTGTAGGTTTGAAATTTCGAGTCTAGGTTCGGGATACGAAGGGACTTTTTCCTTTTTATTATAAATAGGCACCTCTCCCCTCATTTTTCTTCCTTCTTCTATTTTCTCCTTTGCATGTCGAACCCTGGAGGTTCAAAATTTCGAGCTTATAGGTTTGAAATTTCGAGCCTAGGTTCGGGATACGAAGGAACATTTTCCTTTTTATTATAAATAGTCACCTCTGCCCTCATTTTTCTTCCTTCTTCTATTTTCTCCTTTGCCTGTCACTATTCTGAAGACTTCGTACTCGAATTTTTTCAACCAAATTATTAGGTAATGGGCCTTGTCGCACGAAGGAAGGATGAGGGTTGAAGTATGATGGTCAGAGGAGGCTCGAGACTTCGAGCCTGGCAGGAGAGGTTTGAAAATTCGAAACTGATGGGGCTTGAATTTTCGAAACCTATAGGGTTTGAAATTTCGAGCCTTGGGCTCAAATTTCTGATCTCCTAAGCCTAAGATTTCTCGAACACTGGGATGTGAGAATTCGAACCTTAGGCTTCGAAATTCCGAACCCTGAGGGCTCAAAAGTTCGAACCTGAGGGGTTCGAATTTTCGAGCCACCGTGGTTTGGATTTCCGACCCCCGAGGTGTTCGAATTTTCGAGCCGCCTAGGCTCGAATTTTCGAACCTAAATGGTTTTCATCTTCGAACCCTTTTTTTGAGCCATCTAGGTTCGAATTCTCGAACCTATGTGGTTTGAATCTTCGAGCCCTGGGACGGATTTGATTATGTTGCCTTGGCGGGGTGTCAGTCCTTTTTCGCTTCGATTTACCGACTAACTGCCCTTGGACCTATATACTGTCTGTTTGATTGTATGAATGTACCATGGCGCACATCGATAACTGTATGGACAGGGCTCGAATCTTTCACATAGGATAGAGCATATCCCTGGACTGTAACCGAACTTGTTAGGATATTTAAAGTTTTTAAGTACATTCTGTTTTTTGTATGACACCGCACACACTTGTTAAGCTTTACCAACGCGAGGGGTACAGGCTATTTCACTATGATGTCTAATACTGGTGCATTAAACTATTGCTAGCTATGCAAACAAGATCAAGGACTGGAAAGCCATCGTCTCACACATCTGACTCTACGGACAACGACAGCTCAGGCGGAAGCGAGCTTTGGACTACTGAAGAATCGGTTCCCTCCCAATCGGGCAGCTCGCCCGAAGTGTCTGAGCACGGGAAGCACATTGAGAGAATACATTCTCCCGTCATACATGAGGAAATGGAAATCGTGGACATCATTGGTGGTGGCGGATCACCTACCCCAGTAGCTACGGACATGCTTCCTGGTGCAGTTATTTTAGACAATCCACCGGACTCGGTACCGTCGTGCTTGGAAGCCATGGCAGTTAGAAATTTGGCACTGCTTTTTAGCATCCCGGAAGGAGATGCTCGTGCCTCTGGAACGAGCGGAAGGGCCCATGCACCGCCGGAGGGTTTCACTGCTTGGAATCGACATGCTAGCTTTGTGGGGTGCGTGCCCCTAGCCAATGACTTTATTTGGGAAATGTTGTCCTACTTCCGCCTCGCACCTTCATAGCTACACCTGAATGCTTATTCTTCGCTCCTAGGTACTTGCGTTCTTTATCGAGAATTTCTACACCGGGATCCTACCGGAGAGGATATTTGGTATCTCTTTAATTTCAGGCGATCAACTGGTGGATCGTCCTCCCAATGGTTCTTGGAAGCATCTCCCACCACTAGATTTTTGTTGGAAAGTGGCCCAAGCCATCCATGATTAAGCGTGACTAGTTCTTTGTTCGTTGCCCTCATGGGTTGCGAGGAGGTGGATAAAAGGAAGTGAGTACCTTCGATATCTTCTTATAACAATGTCGGGCTCCGCGTCTCATTGTTTTCTGATTGTGGTAGGAAATCCCGAGACGCCTACTGGTGACGAGTATCGGCAACGTCTCGATGCCCTCGAGCCATCCCTGAAGACTCTCGCAACACGGATACCGTGGTAGACCAGGACCACCTTCGGCGTGTTGGGTTGCTTCCGGCCAACAGGGCCATAATCAAGCCCGTGGTGGCGAGTTGTGTACCAATAGAGAAAGCGGCGAAAGGCCCTGCTTCTTCTATTCTGAATAGGAAGATAGCTCCTACTGGGCTCGGACCAAAAAAGGTCGTCAAGTTCCAAGAAGATGTTGGCGATATCAAAGCTAGTAGCGCGGAGATGGCTGCTCGGGATGAGGGGCTTTCCAACGCTTCTATCCTGCCCCCGATCGAAGGGACGGGGGAAGAAGCGTTGGCTAGTTCTCATTCTCCTGTGACCTCTCTAGAAGCTACCGCCTTGCTTGAGAAAGTGGATCAGTTTGCTGGTCTGGGTACCGTTCCTGTGGACTTGTCCATGTGGTCGATCGCAGCTAGTATGGAGGATCTAGCTCGTACCGCGGAGGAGCTAACTCCGTCGATTGGGGGACAATCTGGTCCATTGAGAGAGCACTTAGGGCATACACTTATACACAACACATCACATAGAAGAGTGCCTGTGCGTGTTGCTTGACTGATTTTGATTCGTTTCTTTGACAGGTGACATGGCCAGAGGAAGTGGAGGACAAGGTCGCGGGGATCGCCATAACCCCGAGAGTGCTTTTATCAGCTCCTTCAAGAGGGGGGCCAACTTATATGGTGATGTTCCGCCCCCGTGGGGTTGCGGCAGTGGGAGTCATCTCCCGAACATGCCTCAATCTTTCCCGACTCCTCCCCCTCCTCCCTCGATTCGGGTGCTAGAGGATATTCACGGCTTGATCTAGGAGGTCGAGTCATACGTCGTCAACAACTCCGCCCATCACTACTCCGTTGGCTCCCGTTCAGACTACTAAGGGAGAAAGCCACCGCTCGCCCATTGGAGATCGGATAAGGCGACTATGGTAGAAACGTAAGATTTGACGAAGCCCCAAGTTCAAGAGCTTTCCCTAGAGGAGAAGAAAGCATTCTTTAAGCATCATTTCCTTCGACTTTACTTTAACGAGTTGTTGTCTCTCCCTGATCTTCGCCCAGCTCCTAATAGGCTATCTGGAGAGATATGGATGCATGTGGAGGCCGCGTATCACCAGGTCAATGACCTTGCCAAATACTGTCACCACCTATTGGAACTGATTAGGCAGAAGAACCTGCACCTCCTGAACCATCAACTAACCATTGACGCTGAGAAGACTTCCGTTCCTAACTTGAATACGGAAACTGGTAGGTTTCCATCTTCCTCCTTTCTTGTTTATTACAAATATTTTGTTTTTGTATCTTTAGAAACTGGCTTACGGGTCTCGTAGTCTTTCAGCTAAGATGAAGCAGGGGTAAGAGACGCTAAAAAAGGAGGCCGATGATTCTCGCTCTGTGTTCACGAAGACTATAGCCGACTTAAACACCCAGAACTTGAATTTGAAGAAGGAAAAGGCTGAGGTGGACTAGGCTTGCATTTACTTGGAGATAGAAAACGCCAAGGTCTTCCAGCTTTAGGAGGACAACAAAGCTTTAAGAGAGGAGAATTCCCACCAAGCAAGGGAGCTCAAGGCGACAAAGAAAGCGAAGGAGGATGCAGAAGCCAGTAACCAGGATGTGTTATGCATCGCCGAGGGATTGAAAGTCGATCGTCTGAGAGAGGTGGAGCGCTTAAGGGGCGAGCTAGTGGAAGCGGAATTCCGGGCACAATCGTCCGTGGAGGAAGATACTAAGAACACGCTTGTTAAGATTCTGAAATTCCGTGGACTTTCCTGGATGGATGACTATTCCCGTGAATTGGCTCGAACATGGGATAGGATAGTTCCGTACGAGGCCTTCTTGCGACAAGTGGATGTTGTGACCTTGGACGAGTGGCAACTAATGATTGACCTCTTGACCGAAGAGGAGCACGATAAGCTGGAGGAAGGTAGAAGGTTGCTACTCGAGGATGCGGAGAGAGAGAGAGAGGTTGGAGAGGCTTGTCGTTAAGAAGGGTAAATCTGTCATGCTTGGAAGCGTTTTAGTATCGGAGGATCCCGCGGAGGGAAGTTCTTATTGGCCATCCGCTCCTGGGTCGGTCATAACGATTGACCCGACAGCTCTGACTCGGGTTTCGACTGAGCATGATCCTGAGCATCTGGAGCCGGGGGAGACTGGATGTACACTTCCTGTTGCGCCAGGTGCCCTTTATGCTCGTCCTATGCCATTCTTGGTCAGTGGTAAATTCCCTTTACAATGCATCCCTGAGGATAACGTGGTCACCGAGTTTGCGGACTAAAAGATTGTGTTTTCGTTGTGCAGTCCCTTCTGGATTAACTACGGCATTGGACCATGTCCCCTCGATTCCCCAAGTTACCGAGTCTAGGCTAGGACTCGAAGGGATACAGTTTGGAGAGAGCGGAGATCAACTTGATACCTCCTCGGGGATAAGGATAACTCCCAGCCTCTATGAAGGCCTTATTGACGAAGGAGAGGAGGTGGATGGGCAAAGTCCGACTTCCCGAGGCCTCGTGGAGGAAAAGCCAGGGCAGGATGAAGCTACAAGGCAGGAGGCCGTAACACAGACTAGGGAGGATACCGTGGAGAGGACTGCTGTGATTGTTACCCAGGAGCAGACTAGTAAGGAAACGGAGAGGAAGAGGGGGCTGACGAGGCCAAAAAGATGCGAGAGGATGAGGAGGCTCAACGAAGGGTTATCGAGGCTCAGGAGAAAGTTGGGGCCGGAAATCCAGGGCACAAGTCCCAAAAACTTATTGAGCGACGAGCTGCCAAGGAAGCCATGGAGAAAGCTAGACGGGAAGGGAAAACTATCTCAGAGAAAAGTGCCGCAGTGATAGGTCTTGCCACCGGGGGTGCCCCCAGGCCTCTGCCGCTTATCGCCCCTGCTGATGTTACTGAGATCTCTAGCAGTGACGGGGAAGACGAGAGGTGTCTCTCAGCTTCTCACGAGTCGAATACCTCCCAGAGGAGTCGAAGTGGAAAAGGCGGGTCTGGAAAGAAGAGGCCCAGCTCCAAGGATGAACCATCGAGTGCTGAATCTGTGAAGAAAAAGCACAAGGACAAGAAGAAGAAGCATGGTTAGTGTTAGTCACTTATGTATAAGTTTAGTGCTCATTTTGGTAGTGTAGGCCGATAGTTTACACGAGTTTGGCCCTCAATTTTGGTTTTTCAATACACGGTGTGATTCTCATGTACACCCTTTTATTAGAAAGAAAGATATTAGCTATGTAGTTGGTTGTAATGTGTGTGTGTGTTGTAATGAAATATGAATTAGTAAAGATCACATTTTCTGTTAAATGTTCGGATGTTCTTCCCATGTTTCCGGGCGTCCCGTACTTGCATAGGCCAACTTATCGTTACACTTAACAAAAAAGCGATTGTGAGTGTTGTGCCCAAGATCAATGGTTCCAGGGAGGAGTAATAGTGCGTAGGCTTCTAATAAGTTTCCCTCAGCTCAGGAAACCCATAGTTTGTAAAGCCAGGCTAAGTACCCTGTTGTATTTGGTTTGCCCGGGGTTAATCCCAAGTGTAGTGAAAAAGTATGACATCGCGTTATGCGGTCCATCCGGTGTAGGCTCTACCATCGTTCATCAGGTTGAGGAGAGCCAGTAGGCGTCGTTGTTTGCTTGGGAAGAGAAGCCCGGATCATCAGCCCATAGGGTCCGATCGTGGCCGTGGGCTACCCCTTAGCCATGAGAGCTTCGGGGAAGTAACGATTTAAGGGTCGGTCTCGGTGCTGCGCTAAGATTCGACCATCACCCGTAGTTCAGGGGGAGTTTGTATCACCCCATATGGTTGTTGGGTGGCCCCAAGTCGCATGGGACTTGGGCGAATGATTTATCCTCAGCCTCGGCCTTGGGCCTAGGCTCAAGTTAGTGGTTATTTGTACTCGGCCGCACCGCGGGCTGACAACTCGAGCACGTTGCCGGCTCCCGTGCTCGGGGTGCCGATCGGTGCCAATGGGGTTAGATTGCAAGGTTGGCTCGCAGCCTGGACGGCGGTGTTGGCCCCCATACTAGAGGTCGACACAGCGGTCGGCAGTTTACATGAAAGCTAGCTGTCAGGATTAATCAAACATGTCACATTAGGAGTAAACACAGAATAAAGAGATAGAAAGATGAACATCATTTTCACTAGTAACTTTTGGCATGAATAGCCTTTACAATGCCTTGAATTGTTACAAAACATCGCTGGAAAGCGTAACAACCAAGAACTAAGTTATGTGAAGTAGCGGCGAAGATGTTCACTATTTAAAGCCCTTGGTAGTTCAGCTCCGTCCACAGTCACCAGCTTGAAAGTTCCATTACTGAGTCTTTGTATTATAGAGTGTGGGCCTTCCTAATGAGGAGTAAGGCCCGTTGGTAGAGGGAATACCGGTTTTAGGACGAGGTCGCCGATGTTGAGGTCCTCGTGGCAGACTCGAGAGTTGAAGTACCAAGCGACTTTGTCGTTGGGCAGCGGCTCGGAGATCGGCTTCGTTCCTTTTCTCTTCTAGCAAGTCGAGTGACCCCAAAACAAGTCTTGGTTCTTCTTTGGATCAAAGAAGGTGACTCAATGAGATAGAAGCTCGAGCTCGATGGAGATGACGACCTCGGACCCGTAGGCGAGGGCGAAGGGAGTGTGTCCGGTAGCTGTCTTGTGGGTCGTTCGATAGGCCCATAGGGCTAAAGGAAGTTCATCAGCCCACATGCCCCCGGCCTTCTCGAGGCGCTTCTTGATAATGGACTTGATAATTTTGTTAACTGCCTCAACTTGTCCGTTAGCTTGGGGTGTGCTACAGCCGAGAACCTTTTCTCGATGTCGTGCCGCTGACAAAAGGATTTGAACTCTACGCCCTCGAACTGAGTGCCATTGTCTGAAATGATGGCCTGGGGGCCCTGTATCAGGTGATGATGTTGCGTACCATAAAGTTGATCATTTTCTTGGTGGTGATTGTGGCCAGGGCTTCGGCCTCTGCCCATTTGGTAAAATAATCGGCAGCGACGACAGTGTATCGTGCCCCATCTCTGGCCATGGGAAGAGTCCCAATGATGTTGATTCCCCACATAGGGAATGACCATGGGCTGGTCATTTGCGTCAGTTTCGTAGGTGGAGCTCTCGGGATCTTTGACAAGCGTTGGCACTTGTCGCACTTGCGAGCATAATCGGTGGCGTCTTGGTCGAGTGTGAGCCAGTGGTAGCCATGTCGGAGTATCTTCCTGGCCAGGCTTTTCCCCCTGGTGTGGTCACCGCATTCTCCTTCATGTATGCAAACTAGAATCTTGATGGCGTCGTCATGGGCCACACATCTAAGTAGGGGGAGAGAGAAGCCTCTTCGATAGAGTACCCCGTCCATAAGGAGATAACGGGTCGACTGGCGGGTGAGCGCTCACCTTTCCTTACGGCTTTCCGAGGTATCCCCTGTTGCAAGTAGCTTTTGATCGGCGTCATCCGCGAATCCGGCTCGGGTTCGACACTCATGGCCGTGTTGGTTTGTGTTGGCTTGGTACTGGAGGAGTTGAGCACTTCGACGGGTGCGAACCCTAACAGTTGCGAATCTTCGGAACTTGCTAATCTGGCCAGTTAGTCGGCCCTTTCATTTTTCTCTCACGGAATGTGAGTGATAATGAAGTGGTCAAACTAGCTGAGTAGTTCCTGTACTTGAGCAAGATACAGGGCAAGCCGTTCCCCCTTAGTTTGGTACTCTTCCTTTACCTGACGCACGATGAGCTGTGAATCGGAGAAAATCTGAATAATCTTTAGATTGAGTTCGATCGCGATCCTTAGTCCTGCTATCAGTGCCTCATATTCTGGATCATTGTTGGTGGTGGGGAAATTTAGCTTTAGTGGACAGTGTATTGAGCGCCCCTTGGGAGTGATGAGTAGGATGCCAGCTCCCGAACACTTGTTGTTGGAGGATTGTTGGGGGCCTCCGCGTTCTCTGTTGAAGTCTCCTCGGGAGCCGTGAATTCGACTATGAAGTCGGCGAGGGCTTGCCCGAGGATTGCTCGACGGGGAATGAATGTTATGTCGAACTGACTTAGTTCCATATTCCACTTTAGCAGTCGACCGAATCCCTAGGGTCGTTGTAGAACCGAACGAAGCGGCTGGTCGATGAAGACCTTTATGGGATGAGCTTGGAAATATGGCCGAAGCATCCGAAAGGAGACCAGTAAGCAGAATGCTAGCTTTTCGAGTTTCGGGTAGTTCTTTTCTACCCCCGTCAATCGCTTTCTTATGTAGTAGACAGGTCGTTGATGGCGATCTTCAAGCCGTATTAATGCCGAGCTAATTGCCTGCGTAGAAACAGCCAAGTAAATATATAAGTCCTCATGGTCTAAAGGCTTAGACAAGACGGGTGGTCGCTCCAAGTGATCCAGGAGTTCCTTGAATGCGGAAGCGCACTCAGGGGTCCACTTGAAGTTGCGTTTCCCTTTTCGAAGTAAATCGAAGAAAGGAATGCACTTGTCGGTGGCTTTTGAGATGAATCAACTTAAAGCAGCGACCTTTCCATTTAAACTTTGAAAATCCTTGATATTTTCAGGGATTTGGATATCCCGAATGGCTTGGATTTTCTCGGATTAGCTTCGATGCCCCGGGCATTGATGATGAAACCCAGAAACTTTCCTGAAGCGATGCCAAAGGAACATTTAAGAGGGTTGAATTTCATGTCTTATCGACGGAGGACATCGAACATTTCGGAGAGGTCGTGGACATGGTTGCTAGACACTTTTGATTTAACTAGCATGTCGTCCACGTGCACCTCCATGGATTTCCCGATTTGATTTTTGAAGAGTCGATTGACCATCCACTGATATGTGGGGCCGACATTTTTGATGCCGAAGGGCATGACGCGATAACAGTAAAGACCAATGTCGGTTATGAAGGAGATATGGTCCTGGTCGCGGAGATTCATCGGGATCTGGTTGTAACCGGAGTAGGCATCCATGATGGATAGCAATTGGTATCCGGCGGTCGAATCAGCTAGTCGATCGATCTTTGGGAGCGGGAAGCTATCCTTAGGACATGCCTTATTTAGATTAGAGAATTCGACACACGTCCGTCATTTACCATTGGCCTTTTTGACTAGAACTGGATTGGAGACCCACTCAGGGTAGTCAGCCTCTCGGATGAAGTTGTTGTTTAGAAGGCGATCTACCTCTTCTTCGAGTGCCTTGGATCTGTCGGGTCCCAGGAAGCGGCGCTTTTGTTTGGAGGCATCGTATGGTCTATGCATAAAGAATCGCAGGCGATTGCCGGGACTATGTCTTTCATGTCGGAGTGAGTCCATGCGAATACGTCTAGATTAGCCTTTAGAAAATTCACAAGATCGTCTTTGACCGCTGGGTGAAGGTGAGATCCTATCTTTAATACATGCGAAGGATCGTCGAGACTGACAGGAACATCTACTGTGGGCTCGACCGGAGTAGGTCTCTCGCCCTCGGGCTCTTCGTCTTTCCTTAGACCGTGGTCATCCGAAAGACGGGAGTGGAGCCTAGTCCAGGGCCCAGACACCGCTGATTGCTATGCGGAGGTGGTCTTGGCGCAAAAGGCTACGGGCACTGCTTTGCCCTTGTCCATATTGCGCACGTTCTTCCATTCTATTGCATAACATTCTCTAGCATTGACTTGATCGTCTCTGATTGTTCTGATCCCGTTCTATGTCAGAAAATTCATTAGGAGGGACCATGGCAATAGAAGGTGCGAAATTCTGTATGGAAAGGACGTCCAAGGAAGATGTTGTATGGTGAGATGATGTCGATAACCACGAAGGTGAGGATTTGTACTCGGCTCCGATCCCCCGTACCGAGTTCGACGGGTGGGTCGATGACTCCTACTGGACAGTTGGATGCCCCATTAAAGTCGTGGATCGTGGAATGGCATGGTTTGAGATCTCATGCCTCTAACTTCATCTGGTCATAGGCAGCTTTGAAAATGATGTTGACCGAGCTCCCTGAATCGACCAACATTTTTCGAACAGTTGGAGCGCCAATTTGGGCCGTGATAACCAAAGGATCGATGGTCGGGATTGCAATTCCTTTGGACTCCCTTCCATTAAAGATAATGTCGTCCTGCATGGTGTTCTAGAGCTTGGCCGGGACAGGCTCGTCAAGAGCGGAGCAAGCCTCGTAGGTTGCATGTTTAGTGGACCCCACATATTCCTCCATCTTTCGGAAGCTGTCGTGCGTGGGGCCAGGTCCGCCGCATATAGTGTTGATCATGATTCCTCGCTTCGCGTTAGATGGTCCCGGGGCTGTCTTGGCGGCCATCTGAGGAGTTGGCGCTGGAGGTTTTGGATTATTTTCAGGGGAAAAGGGCTCTTGGACGTATTGTTCAAGCCGCTTTTCTCGGATAAGCTTTTCAATTGGATCCCTTAGCTGGCGACATTCATTCGTGTTGTGCCCATACATATCATGATATTAGCAATATCTCCCCGAGTTCTTCTCGGAATTGGTTGACTCCATGATGCGGGGTTTCTTGTATGGCAAAGTGTTACATGTCTCTACGTAGATAGTTTCCGAATCTTCATTCAGCGGAGTGTATGTCTCGCAAGCTTGGTAAGGGCCAGACTTCCTTGGCTCCGTTTGGACTTGATTGTTGCTTCGGCCACTTTGCCCCCCAATGTTTGGTCTTTGTCTGGGGAGTCCTGTCCCTGTGTTTAGATTGGAGGGTCCTCCCGCTTCTCGCCCCCAAGGATGGTTATTAGCAGTGTCCGCTCGAGGGATATTAGGGCGACTGGCCTCAAAGATGCGGTTCCGTCTTGCTTCTTCTTGGCATAAGAACTGCCCCGCTTTCTCATAGAAAGCATCGAGGCTCTTCAGTTGCTTTCGTTCGATCCATGCCCCACATTCAGAAGTAGGAAGGACAACTTCATCTATGAAAGAGTATGGTGCGTGGATCCGGATCCTCGACCTCGACGAAGGAAATGTTGAACCTAGAAAGGTAGCTTTTGAGCGACTCTGCGGGACCTTGGTATAGGTTGGAAAGGATGAGGGCATTCTTCGGAGTTGGGATATGCATCCTGAATTGCTTAACTAATTGCGTCGCTAATTGGTCGAAGTTGTTGATGGAATTCAGCGGAAGGCGAGAGAACTATAACAGAGTAGTTCCTAACAGGAAGACTAGAAAGCATTTGCACTTGAGTGGATCGTTGCCTCTGCTCGAGTCCATTTGCCATTTGTAGGGGTTTAGGAAAGCACAAGCGTCAGTGGTGTCGTTGTAGAGCGGCATCTGCGGCATGCTGAAGCGTCGCGGCCATTCAACTTCATTAACTCTTTGAGTGAAAGGGTTGCGCCTAATGTGCGCTTCCCATGAATCATGCACATTCCCTCGCATCTCCCTCATGATCCTTCGGACCATGTCGGGATGGTAGGTCGGATGGGGATCCGCCATCGGGACCCATGGCTTTTAGCGAGGTTCCGAAGTTCTGGCGCGAGGGCGTCTTTTAGGGTGGATGTATGGATCGTCTTCTTCCATGTCCTCAACATATATAACGGGATCCTGGTGTGCGTGATGATGTGGAGCGGGGTCACGCGGATCTGGTTCCGGAAGGGCACGGGCCGCCAAAAAATTAGGTTCATCATCTCGACGGGCGGTCGTTGGGTCTTGTCGAAGAGGAGGTTGGTTAGTAGGAGTGGGTCCTTCATTGATGACTAAGCGAGAACGGTCCCGATATTGGGCGCACTCGCTATAGGTAACTTTGGTACGATCGTCGTTGCCATTGGCATACCCATTGCCATCGCCGTTGTCGAGGGCGCTGTTTGGACGACGACGTTGTTGACGAGACTAAGCCTCCTTCATTGGTGCGGGCCCCTCGACTCGGAAGAGGAGGTTTCCGATGTCGGTGGTCGGGGTCAAGCATTGTTCCGAGCTAATTGCAGTCGAGCGACGATGCGTTGACTTTCTTGAAGTTGCCGCATGAGGTCGATGTTATTCCTCAGCTCTTGGTTAAGCATGACAGCTGTATTTTCATATCTTTCATTAAGCGTGCGGATTTGTGCTTGGGTTACGGGCGCCTCAGGGTCCGCAACTGGAGGTTCACTTTCATTAGTGGACGGGATGTCCGCCGGTTGAGGTTGCTGAGATGTACCGGCCTCGGCTGCGGCTGAAGAACCGATCATTGCGTTCTTTGACTTTTTTACCATCGTGAGCGGACTCGACGGCAGGTTAAGCAGTGAACCTTAAGCTCGGCGAAGTCGAGACGGTAATGTGTGAGAAAGACGCAATATCCGATTTTTCTTAGTGAAAGCACCAAATGTTGACGGCAAAAAATGTCGTAAACACCAAAGATTCTCAATTACTAGGAATTATAAATATGGTCGCATAGACAAGAACATAAAATAGAAAATAAGCAGTAAATAACACAAGAGATTTATAGTGGTTCGGCCTCAGTGAGGGCCTATGTCCACTTTGAAGAGTTGTTGGAATTTTATTAATCACTTGAAAGATTACAAGGTTGAGACCCTCTCATTACATTGGTTGACTACGCTACAAGAAGTTACAGTAGTCATATTTGCAAGAAATAATAAAATGGACAATTTTGCCCTTCTTCTTCCTTAAAGAGGAGATGCCATTAATGAAGCTCTATGGAGGTCTCAAAGCCCAAGAATCTACCCCTTTTGAAGTGTGAGGCCATGGGGTAATTATAGGAAGTGGTTAGGTAGAAATGGGGACCATCTGCAGGAAATTCGCGCCCCCAGCTGTTGGCTACCAGAAATTCGCACCTGGGTCGGGGTGCAAAATTTCACACCTGCTGGGTGCGGAATTTCGCACTGGTAGGTGCGGAATTTCGCACCTACCAGGTACGAAATTTCGCACTTGGCTGGGTGCGAAGTATATTGGGCGAGGGACGTGATTGAGGTTCGTTGGCGTGATCTCTCTTCAGTCTTCCTCTTGTGCTTCCTGAGTTTCGCCCTTGGCCCTGACTTCACGCGATGAGTTGAGTCAAGTGTGTCTTGGGTACTTCTGGTAACCAGACCAAAAGGTCGGTTAACAGTTACATGCTGGATGTTAATACCTATGAGAATATAGGTTCTTTATATAAATCAGAAGGTATAATAGATAAGGCAATGGATATGGGGAATCATGTTATTGATGTTGAATCAGAGAAAGTTCAAAAAATAGGGAGAAATGAAGATGATGATATGAGAATTCGTAAGGAGAACATAGGTATACAATTTGGTGATTGCAGTGGGTTTCAAAAGGGGGAGGAAGCTATAGATAAAGATGCTTTTATGGACGACTCTGACAGTTCGTACAGTTCTTATAGTTCTACGAATAGTTTCAAAAAGAGAAGAACAAATCCCAGAAAATACAAAGACCTTAATAAGCTTGTTTCTGATGAGCCATTAGTTGAGGAAAACCCAGAGTTGAATAAACTTATGCAACAAATCCAAAATCGGTCCAAAGCAAGGAAGAAATTCAAGTAGTGTAACACCCCACGTCCATTAATGTCACTCACAAAGGGAATGCATTAACTTCCATGGAGGTTTTAAGTGAGTATAGAACAGTAAAATTACAACAAGACAGATATAAAATAGTACATGGAAATTTAAAACTTTTTTTCATTGCAGCAGAAGTCAAAACATGTTTGATTACATCATAATACCATAAATTAGAGTCAAGTACAATATCCATCTTGATAAAACAAAATACATAATCCCATCATCATAAATAGCCATTAAACAAAAGATAACAAGCTGGACTTTACTTCAGCAGTCCAAGCTTTCCCAAAAGAGATAAGCAATCCAACTAGACTCCACTAGAACTTGGCCCAACCTGAGGACCTGAAGGGAAAAAGAATGGAAAAGAGGGGGTCAGACATAAAGTCTGGCGAGTATGACAATTCTAACAATACTATTATCAAAATAACTGGACTAAGGCATAAGCTGGAAAACAAGAAAATGTCTATGAAGAGCAGATTAAGGACATAGACAATCGCTAAAGGCAACGTTATAGGCGCTCCTAGATACTAAAGGATAAACATTGTACTGCACCACACCCGTCCACTAACACTAACGTTAATGACGCTTCCTAATCAACATAGGATAATTACTATACTCTACCGTACTGTACCGTACCATATTGTACTAGCACTAACTGCACCCCTACAAGTCATTCTTGGAATTTGATCCCTCTTGGCTAAATAGAATGATGATAGCTTCGTGTACTACTAGATGTACCCACTATCCCCCATGTTTGACTGTATATCTCTAGTTGCTATCATAGGTACCCAACGTGTACCTATCCCCACTAGACGTACCCCTTTAATAATGGTAACCCCACGTATTCCTAGCTGACGTCATAGGTGCCGTCTGCCCCTATCTCCACTAGGTGTACCCCCTTAGTAATTAAATGATAGTGGTAGCTCTATATACCCCTAGCTGACTACATAGGGCCGCCTGCTCCTATCTCCACTAGGTGTGTCCACTACCCTGCCCCATTCGATCGGCTCCCTAACTCGGAGATACCCGTGCTGGCCCCACAGTGGGGTGTATCACTCCCCTAAAGTGGCAACCCGATACAACCGAGAATGCACGGCTTATACCTACACGATGCAACAACGTCTTACCTACCAGCCCGGGGCCACGCACGCACGTGAACCCGTTGGACTTGCGTTGTCACCGCTAACCCGCTTTGGCCTCTAACAATCAGGCCCAGTAGGCGTGTCCCGTCCTCGACTTGGGTCGAGCTTACAAAGATACGAAATGGGCTACTGGTCTGAAAAGGGCCCCCACCAAGCTTCCCACCTAGGCTTGGTCCCCTCTAGTATATCCCACTTAACCCCTCCATGTCTACTTACATGTCTGAATTTGGTTAAGAGTTCTTATAGTAATTCCACCTGCCACCCAAGGCACCCACTTAACCCCCATGTCCCACTTACATATTTACTTTGGTTAAGTGTTACTAATCATATTTTCTTATGCCACCCAAGGCACTTACTTAACCCTTTAGTCATGTTTATTTACATGTGTGTTTGGTTAAGTCTTTACTAATCGTATTTCAAATGCCACTAAGGGCAACCACTAGATTCCTCATGCCACCCAAGGCACCTACTTAACCCCCATGTCCCACCTTACATGATTATCTGGTTAAGTATTCCTTAATTTATTAAGGCCATAACCTCATAAAGACCTCTCACATTAGACTGGCATTTATGGCAGCTGGATTTGCCGGGCGGGTCCGGGCAGTCTTACACCATAAAAGAGTCTAACCTCGTGTCTTTACAACTGTTATGCTTTAGTTTGGGCCTAGGACCTCTCACATTGGGCCGACATTTGTGACTACTGGATTTGCCGGGCGGGTCCGGGCAGGTTTACGTCACAAACGAGTCCAACCTCGTGTCCTAAGCATTGATTATTATTAATAATCCATTTTCCCCCAATTTTAATAATTCCCTATTTGAATTATTGATTAATTTCCAGTTTTAACGATGTTCATAATTGACTCAATTATGGCCATCCATTTATAGTATGCAAAATTATACCAAATTTCATCACAAGTTCATTATATGCCATTAAAGGCATTCTAATTCAAGTTAATCCATAATTAGATTATGTCCATTACTCCACATTAATTTTCCAATTAATGTCTTAATTAAATTTTCCACCTTTTAAGGCAATTTCTTAACATCTTAATTTTGTTATATGCCTTTTTTAAGGCCATCTCATGCAAATTCTCAATATTAAATCTTTTAATATTATTCCAACCCCATGTTGTATGTTTCGTTCATTAAACGTAAAATATACGTTAGACTCGAATAGTCTAACTCATAGCATAAAAGAAATTATCACAACAACCACATATATATGTGACTAAATAAATCATAATAAGGTGTGAAACTTACATACATCCAAAATTACAACTTGCATAAGGTTATACATGTCACGGATATAAGGGTGTCAACTTGTTCAAAATTCACCTAATATGATCTCAATCAATTTTCATAAACTTACGTATGAACATGTGTGAATGAACATCATCTAATTTTTAACAACATGGTTTTATATGGGTACACCTAACTCAATAGGCAAATTCCCATAATCAAGTTTTATTTAATTATAGTTTCAAGTTTATGGGTACACCTAACCTAATAGGCAAATTCCCATAAACAAGATCCATTTAAATTAAGAGAAAAAAAAACATAACTTTAAGCATGATCCAACAACCTCATGATTTTACAACATAATATAGGATGATTTATAACATGGCATAGTATGATAGTATAACATAGCATGACATGATTCTCAACATAGCATGACATTGCATAAGAGAATTTACAACATAGCATGACATAGCATATATAATTTACATCATACGACAACATAATAACATAATAAGAGATCCACAATATATAGAATTTACAATTACAAATCACATCACTTTCTTGTGATCCATTCATAACTGAGTCAAATTAGTTTGTAATAGTCTTGTGAGAATCATCATACTCACCAACAAAAGAAGAGAATTAGAGAGAGTTCTTTGGTTTGATTTGTTTTGTTGAGTAGAATTTAGTTGTAGTAGATTAGGCTTCCTCTTCTTAGTTTGTGACGGCTACGTTGAACTCCATGGCAGCAGCATGACGGTAGCTTCTCTAATTTTACAAGTGATTTAGGTTTAGGGTCTACCCACTTATTTATAGATTTTAGAATGCATTTAGGCCATTAGATTTAACCTAGAAATAACCGCAGCCGTTCAGACAAGATGGGATTTATCTTGTTGACTCAGCAATGAGTCAGAAGTGACTCAGCAAACACTCAGCAAATTAATAAACTTCTATTCATGTTTGCATTAACTGCCCATATATATATATATATATATTTTCTACAATGTACACATTATATACATCCCCCTTTACTTATTATTGTTTTTATATACATATTAGATACATCCCCTCTCTTACATACTTATTAATATTTTTATATTCATATTAGATACATCCCCTCTCTTACATACTTATTAATATTTTTATATTCATATTAGATACATCCCCTCTCTTACACACTTATTAATATTTTTATATTCATATTAGATACATCCCCTCTCTTACATACTTATTAATATTTTTATATTCATATTAGATACATCCCCTCTCTTACACACTTATTAATATTTTTATATTCATATTAGATACATCCCCTCTCTTACATACTTATTAATATTTTTATATTCATATTAGATACATCCCCTCTCTTACACACTTATTAATATTTTAGCAACTTTAGTGTTAATAGAAAATTCGGGGTGTTACATTCTCCCCTCCTTTTAGGATTTCGTCCCCGAAATCTTCAAGTCTGGAAGAATGTATATCCTACCATCCAAACGTCCATCTACTCATCCATCATACACATGCGTCCATTGTCCTTAAAAGACTTCTAATGCTTTATGATCATATGCAAAGTGTGTGTACATGTCCTTACCTAATGCGAAATCAGGCGATCTACTGATTCAGTTGACCTCCTTAATGCAAATTATGTAAGTGTCATGAATCCATTATGTATGCAAAAGATCCTAATTGCTTACATACTACTTCTATATGCGTGCACACCCATTCAACCGAATGCAGCATCCATATGATGGTACAACCATTATACATCCATTATACTAAATACATTCACTTATGCAATATGCAATATGTAGTGACTGAGCCGATCTAGTGCCTAAAGTGTGTGTATATATGCATCCACGAGCAACCACTAGCAAACACTTGCATCCATTTTGCATCCATCATACATAACATGTCTCAAACACATGTTTCAACCATAGGATTTATCCTAACTAAAGGTCAAAGATACTAACGAGAGGTTATACTAAAAATAAGATAAGATAAGCGAAGTGATAATGGAGAAATTAAAAGATATACCCTCAAAAAGAAAAGGGTACAACGAACGCATCTTCTCTTCTGTCTCCCAAATAGCGTAGCGCTCATCATTTCCCCATTGCACTTTAACTAGTCTGACCTCTCGATTCCTCAACTTTTTGATCTCCAACCCAAGAATGCATGTAGGAGCTCGTCTAATTATTGCATCACGCTCTATTTCCACCTCTTTAAGCAAGCTCGGCGCTACCACCTCCGTGGTCTTGTGCAAACACTTCCTCAAATGTGATACATGGAATACATCATGTATACCACTACGTCTCTTAGGCAACTTCCACTCTGCCCAATCCTCTCCTTAATAGGAAGCGGCCCTACTAACCTTGACGCTAACTCCCTCTTGATCCAAAGCGAACATTGTTCCTTGATGGAGATACCCTGATAAAGACCATGTCCCTTATGCGAAACTCCAGCTCGGTCCTCCTTTTGTTGGCATATAATCTTTGCCTACCTTGCGCCATTTTCATCTTCCTTTGAATCAAGTTGATTCTCTTCCGTAGTCTAAGACACATGACCTAAAAGAAAGAAATACTCAAGAATATGATTCACCCTCTTGGTCTGGCCATCTGTCTGAGGATGATATGCGGTGCCCAGACATAACTGAGTCCCTACCGCCTCTTGTAAGCTCTTCCCAAATTCGCTAGTGAAGATAAGGTCGCGGTTGCTCACTATGCTAGAAGGAACACCGTGCAAACTAATTATCTCCTTAAGGTATGCGGATACTAACCATGGAGCAGTCCTATTACTCTTCACGGGAATGAAATGGGCGCTCTTAGTAAGTCTATCTACTACAACCCAAATCCCCGTATCTTGATTTGGGTAACCCATCGGGTTCCCTTTGCTCCGCTTTTACTTGATGGCACTCCGAACATTTAACGACATATTCGGCCACATCCATCTTCATACCGACCCAAAAGAAAACTTGCTTCATGTCCTTTTTCGTCTTGTCCCCTCCAGGATGAATGGTCATTTCTAAATGATGTGCATCATCAAGAATAACCTTCCTTAAGCTCTCGTCTCGTGATACACAAAGTCTATCGTACTCATGCAACCAACCCTTATTATCTAAGTATATCTACTTAGGTGGCTTGATGACTCCCCTCTTATGAGTTTCTCTACTAACTCTATCAACTGTGGGTCATCACGCTGTGCCTCTCCAATCCGTCCCACAAGCGTAGGTCTAATCTTAAGGATGCTAGCAAACCGAGTACAAAACCAATGGATGGTCTAAAGTAAATGGTAGGGATAAACCCTAAGCTATGCCGCTCAACAGACAAAGGACTCAATGTCGATCCTTCCCTACCTAAGGCATCCACCACAACGTTACCCATTGTAAGGGGTATATGTTACCTCGAAATCGCAGGACGGCAAGAACTCCATCCACCTTTTCTGCCTCCAGTTAAAATCTTTATGAGAGACCAAAACTTTAACGACTTATGGTCTTTAAACAACTCAAATTTTTACCAAGACTTGAGCGCAAAAGCTATGGCGGCCAATCCTAGGTCATGGGTAGGGCAATTCTTCTCGTGGACTTTCGATATTCTTCCTTCATAACATATTACCCTTCCTCTGAGACCTCCCTAAGATGTAGGGCATGTTCTTCTCCGCTTCTAGAGAGAACCAGGATGATATCCCATGCAAAATCATCACAACTATCCATCTCTCACGCAGGCTATCCTAGTCAAACTAGACATCCCCCAAGTGCAAGCCCCAAAGGCCTAAACCAATATCAGACAAACACTCAAGGGATACCTCCTTCGAATTCAGACGACCTACGTGAGATGATATTAGTAAAACGGCCAAATAATTGAGCACTTAACCGACTCTGGCTGTCCTTTCCAGTCTTGCTCCAAGGCCATCATTGCTCACCTAACTGGCTTTGAACTATCCACTAGGCACACACGAAGGCTTACTTCGTGCCTCTAGGTAAACCCCGCACTTCATCGAAGACGTCACTATACTCACGGACCACACAAACAAATTCCAAATCACCGTTGGATGCATCAAAAGATTCTATGCGGCTAAGCATTATTGAACCCCTAGGGTCTCAAGAAATATCGAGGGTATTTCCATAACGAGTCACTGTCTAACTACCCTCCTTTCCCCATCTAGGATGGCACCACACCTGGCTAGCCAATCCATCCCTAGAATCAAACTACAGCCCGTGAAATGAAGGCGTTGCATTCAACCCCAACGCTCCAGATAGATACTCTCAAATCCCAACAAACCATTTAAGGATGGGCCGAACCACCAACCGGATTTGAGACTAGAATGGGATTCTTAACTAGACTAGTATTTAGGTGCAGTATTTCAACTAACTAAGCAGATACCAACGAGTATGAAGCGCCAGAATCGAGTAAGGTCCGATCATGATGATCAAACTGAAAGACAAAGTTTTCAACAGAAATTTTTCTACCTCGTTCTTGCAGCGGTGGGGCTTCAATAGCCTGAACTCGCCCCCTTGCCTGCCTGGATGCCATAAGATCCTGTACCTGTCCTACTGAGGTAGACCCTGCCCTCTGCCCCTCCTTTGGGCAGTCCTTCACTAAATGTCCTATAACTAGCCTTCTTCTTCTCATTCTCCATTCGTGACCTCCCACCAAGATGAGGTTTCGTCCTTTGTTACCCTAATAGCTATTTGAACCTTCCTCCCCATTGTCCATCTTTAAAGGTACCAACAAGCCCTCCACTTTCTTGAATCAACTTCTAGCCCGTCAAACGTCGAAGTCCCTTGAAGTGGTTTTTCCGTCCTTCGTACGGAAGTTCTTATTTATCTTATCTACACGCGGAGGGGAAAGATTCGAAAAGGGAAAGAGGAAGAGACTCAAGCGGAGAATCGAAGGAAAGGATATGGCTATTGGGGATTATGTTTTTCATAAAAACTTTCTCTGTAAATAACATGTTTTTGAAAGCACTTCTTCCAAAAATACTTTAGAAAAAAATATTTTTCTAAAAAAAAATTTTTTATCTGTTCTGGTAACCTTATGCTCTGATACCACGTGTAACACCCCACGTCCATTAATGTCACTCACAAAGGGAATGCATTAACTTCCATGGAGGTTTTAAGTGAGTATAGAACAGTAAAATTACAACAAGACAGATATAAAATAGTACTTGGAAATTTAAAACTTTATTTCATTGCAGCAGAAGTCAAAACATGTTTGATTACATCATAATACCATAAATTAGAGTCAAGTACAATATCCATCTTGATAAAACAAAATACATAATCCCATCATCATAAATAGCCATTAAACAAAAGATAACAAGCTGGACTTTACTTCAGCAGTCCAAGCTTTCCCAAAAGAGATAAGCAATCCAACTAGACTCCACTAGAACTTGGCCCAACCTGAGGACCTGAAGGGAAAAAGAATGGAAAAGAGGGGGTCAGACATAAAGTCTGGCGAGTATGACAATTCTAACAATACTATTATCAAAATAACTGGACTAAGGCATAAGCTGGAAAACAAGAAAATGTCTATGAAGAGCAGATTAAGGACATAGACAATCGCTAAAGGCAACGTTATAGGCGCTCCTAGATACTAAAGGATAAACACTGTACTGCACCACACCCGTCCACTAACACTAACGTTAATGACGCTTCCTAATCAACATAGGATAACTACTATACTCTACCGTACTGTACCGTACCATATTGTACTAGCACTAACTGCACCCCTACTAGTCATTCTTGGAATTTGATCCCCCTTGGCTAAATAGAATGATGATAGCTTCGTGTACTACTAGATGTACCCACTATACCCCATGTTTGAATGTATATCTCTAGTTGCTATCATAGGTACCCAACGTGTACCTATCCCCACTAGACGTACCCCTTTAATAATGGTAACCCCACGTATTCCTAGCTGACGTCATAGGTGCCGTCTGCCCCTATCTCCACTAGGTGTACCCCCTTAGTAATTAAATGATAGTGGTAGCTCTATATACCCCTAGCTGACTACATAGGGCCGCCTGCTCCTATCTCCACTAGGTGTGTCCACTACCCTGCCCCATTCGATCGGCTCCCTAACTCGGAGATACCCGTGCTGGCCCCACAGTGGGGTGTATCACTCCCCTAAAGTGGCAACCCGATACAACCGAGAATGCACGGCTTATACCTACACGATGCAACAACGTCTTACCTACCAGCCCGGGGCCACGCACGCACGTGAACCCGTTGGACTTGCGTTGTCACCGCTAACCCGCTTTGGCCTCTAACAATCAGGCCCAGTAGGCGTGTCCCGTCCTCGACTTGGGTCGAGCTTACAAAGATACGAAATGGGCTACTGGTCTGAAAAGGGCCCCCACCAAGCTTCCCACCTAGGCTTGGTCCCCTCTAGTATATCCCACTTAACCCCTCCATGTCTACTTACATGTCTGAATTTGGTTAAGAGTTCTTATAGTAATTCCACCTGCCACCCAAGGCACCCACTTAACCCCCATGTCCCACTTACATATTTACTTTGGTTAAGTGTTACTAATCATATTTTCTTATGCCACCCAAGGCACTTACTTAACCCTTTAGTCATGTTTATTTACATGTGTGTTTGGTTAAGTCTTTACTAATCGTATTTCAAATGCCACTAAGGGCAACCACTAGATTCCTCATGCCACCCAAGGCACCTACTTAACCCCCATGTCCCACCTTACATGATTATCTGGTTAAGTATTCCTTAATTTATTAAGGCCATAACCTCATAAAGACCTCTCACATTAGACTGGCATTTATGGCAGCTGGATTTGCCGGGCGGGTCCGGGCAGTCTTACACCATAAAAGAGTCTAACCTCGTGTCTTTACAACTGTTATGCTTTAGTTTGGGCCTAGGACCTCTCACATTGGGCCGACATTTGTGACTACTGGATTTGCCGGGCGGGTCCGGGCAGGTTTACGTCACAAACGAGTCCAACCTCGTGTCCTAAGCATTGATTATTATTAATAATCCATTTTCCCCCAATTTTAATAATTCCCTATTTGAATTATTGATTAATTTCCAGTTTTAACGATGTTCATAATTGACTCAATTATGGCCATCCATTTATAGTATGCAAAATTATACCAAATTTCATCACAAGTTCATTATATGCCATTAAAGGCATTCTAATTCAAGTTAATCCATAATTAGATTATGTCCATTACTCCACATTAATTTTCCAATTAATGTCTTAATTAAATTTTCCACCTTTTAAGGCAATTTCTTAACATCTTAATTTTGTTATATGCCTTTTTAAGGCCATCTCATGCAAATTCTCAATATTAAATCTTTTAATATTATTCCAACCCCACGTTGTATGTTTCGTTCATTAAACGTAAAATATACGTTAGACTCGAATAGTCTAACTCATAGCATAAAAGAAATTATCACAACAACCACATATATATGTGACTAAATAAATCATAATAAGGGGTGAAACTTACATACATCCAAAATTACAACTTGCATAAGGTTATACATGTCACGGATCTAAGGGTGTCAACTTGTTCAAAATTCACCTAATATGATCTCAATCAATTTTCATAAACTTACGTATGAACATGTGTGAATCAACATCATCTAATTTTTAACAACATGGTTTTATATGGGTACACCTAACTCAATAGGCAAATTCCCATAATCAAGTTTTATTTAATTATAGTTTCAAGTTTATGGGTACACCTAACCTAATAGGCAAATTCCCATAAACAAGATCCATTTAAATTAAGAGAAAAAAAACATAACTTTAAGCATGATCCAACAACCTCATGATTTTACAACATAATATAGCATGATTTATAACATGGCATAGTATGATAGTATAACATAGCATGACATGATTCTCAACATAGCACGACATTGCATAAGAGAATTTACAACATAGCATGACATAGCATATATAATTTACATCATACGACAACATAATAACATAATAAGAGATCCACAATATATAGAATTTACAATTACAAATCACATCACTTTCTTGTGATCCATTCATAACTGAGTCAAATTAGTTTGTAATAATCTTGTGAGAATCATCATACTCACCAACAAAAGAAGAGAATTAGAGAGAGTTCTTTGGTTTGATTTGTTTTGTTGAGTAGAATTTAGTTGTAGTAGATTAGGCTTCCTCTTCTTAGTTTGTGACGGCTACGCTGAACTCCATGGCAGCAGCATGACGGTAGCTTCTCTAATTTTACAAGTGATTTAGGTTTAGGGTCTACCCACTTATTTATAGATTTTAGAATGCATTTAGGCCATTAGATTTAACCTAGAAATAACCGCAGTCGTTCAGACAAGATGGGATTTATCTTGTTGACTCAGCAATGAGTCAGAAGTGACTCAGCAAACACTCAGCAAATTAATAAACTTCTATTCATGTTTGCATTAACTGCCCATATATATATATTTTTTCTATAATGTACACATTATATACATCCCCCTTTACTTATTATTGTTTTTATATACATATTAGATACATCCCCTCTCTTACATACTTATTAATATTTTTATATTCATATTAGATACATCCCCTCTCTTACATACTTATTAATATTTTTATATTCATATTAGATACATCCCCTCTCTTACACACTTATTAATATTTTTATATTCATATTAGATACATCCCCTCTCTTACATACTTATTAATATTTTTATATTCATATTAGATACATCCCCTCTCTTACACACTTATTAATATTTTTATATTCATATTAGATACATCCCCTCTCTTACATACTTATTAATATTTTTATATTCATATTAGATACATCCCCTCTCTTACACACTTATTAATATTTTAGCAACTTTAGTGTTAATAGAAAATTCGGGGTGTTCAAGTAGACTATCCAATGGAGGCGTTACTAAGAAATGATTGAATTTGTGTTTCTAGCAGCTCTTGTACTTTTTAGTTTAGAGACTATGGTTTTTGGTTTGGAAGATGTTCTTTTCATGTGTTCAGGGTTTTGTTGATGCTGTTGGTAAGTTCGTCTGTGGGCTTTGCTGTTGCAAGTGGCGGTGCCTGCAGCTTCTACTTCTGGGCTACAGTATTAGCGCTAGTGTTGGCTTATTCATGTGCTTCTTTGGCTTTAGTGGATGATCTGTGGCATGTTCTTTTGTTGCGGAGGATGGTGTTTCTTGCTTTCTCTTATGTGTGGCTTTTGTTGTGCTTATTGGTGTAATTTGATGGTGTGCATGGGATTTTGCAGTTTATACAAGTGCTTGGTATCAGTTGTTCTGGAGCTTTAGTGGTGTAGTCGGTTTGTGAGTTTTTGGTGGTTTTTGTTGCTCAGTTTCGTGGCTGGTAGCCTTGCTATGAAAAACTGAAGTTTCTTGCTGTATTTAGTGGAGTGGCTCTAGTGGGCTTATTGGATTCTAGTGTCAGCCTTTTGTTTGAGTAGTGTTTTTTTTTTTTTTTTTGGGCTAGTATGTTTGGGTGTGTGGTTTGTTCTCAGTTTGAGCTGGCTTTTAGTTTTAGTCCTACAGTATTCGTTGTTTTAAGTCTTGTATTTGTATGGTCAGCTCTCTATTTCGTTGTAATTAAGTATCCGTTTCCTTCAACAAAAAAGGAAGAAAAAAAAAATCACTTCACGAACCCAAAGGTGAAAACTCTTAAACAACCACAAAGGTCTAAATCGACAAAACTATTCTTTCTCATTCAACTCGCTCCACTGGCAGGTTTATATCTTCTATAGTTCTTACGATTCTACAGTAAGTCTGTGTATCTAGGTCTGGTAAGCTGGCACATCTTTCAATGCAAGCACCAACCGATCAAAGTCTTACGAAACAAAGGATTCACTGAACTACCTCTATCAACGAAGATTCTTCTAATAATAACTTGCCTAATCCTTGCAATATTAATCATTAAGTAATGTTTTAGGGTCTCAATTCCTTCGGTACCCCAGTTTTGAAACACTATATCATGCACAAACGTCCTTTTCTGCGTCACTGGGTTCCTTCTCCAATAGCTAAGTAGCTCTTCATCTTCATTGCATGTTTGAGTATGTACGCGTATCTTTTCGTATCACCCCAACTCTTTTGAGTCGTGCAAGGTCCTACCAAAGTCTTATTAATTATTGAACTTCTATCATTGCCCCTTTGGCCTTTACTACTAATCTATGTTGACTTGATGATGCCATCTAACTTTATGGAGCAGCTAGCAAGTTTTCATCCTCTTGGTTCTTCATGTGCGGCTAAAGCTTGTTCTCCTAGATCAGTTCTTCAACCACTTTTCAAAGATGACAACATTCATTCGTATCGTTTCCATGATTCTATTGGAAATGATAGAATTTTACAGACCACCTGATCAGCTGTCTCTTTCTTAGGTAGTTTTGAAAAGTGTTCGATTCCTTTTATGGCAAGGTAAATGTTTTCCAAGCTATTTGTCAGCAGCGTATAGTTTTCTTGCATCAATCCCCTAAAGCTTTTACTTTCTCGTCATTGTTTTTAGTTATTCTTTTTACTCCCTTTCTATTTCCAGTCTTTCTTCCACTTTCGGAAATGTTTCCTTTCCATTCAATAACAACATTGCTCTGAACAATCCCCTATGGTTTCTTAACTCCAACTATTCTTCAGCAATATTTGCTTCTTCCAATCTTAAGAACACATCTTACTTCTTATTTAAATTACCTGGAGATGTAGGTCCGTTCATTTTAATCCGACTTCTAAAACCAGTTTCTTTTTTATTTCTACTACTGTCACAAGAATTGTCTTGCCCTCCAAAGTGCTAGCTTCCATAACTGCTATATTGAATTGGTTTAAGAATGGCTTTAGCATTTCTTTACGGTCCTGGAATAATACGGGCAGCGACATAACGTCTTAGCTCGAATGTTATTCAAATGGAATTGTTCCACCAGCTATTTATTATCTCTATGAATCTTAAGACCCATTAAGGCGAAAGCATAGTGAACCATTGTTAAGTTATTTAATATTTCAGTATTTGGTATCTTGTGTGTTTTAATATAAAGAGGCATATGTGACTCAGCATGACAGTTAGTCGAATTTGAATTGTGTTTAGGAGTGGACAGTTACTCCTTACTTTCAGTTGTGTTTTGTGTAAGCGTGCAAGGCTCTATTTGATAGATTATTGTAAATATATTCCAGTTTCGTTTCTTGAATAGGTTTGACAAATGGTATCAAAGCAATAGATTCGAGAGATCAATTGAGAGTGAAACATAATGAGTGAAGAGAGATCTTCGCGTACCAAAATTCCACAGTACGATGGACATTATGATCACTAGAGGGTACTCATGGAAAATCTTCTTCGAGCGAAGAGTATGTGGCATCTTGTTGCAGAAGGTTTCACAGAGCCAGCAGATGCGTGTCAACTGACACCGGCACAACGCAAGCAACTGGAGGAATGGCAAGTGAAGGATCATCAGGTTAAACACTTACTGTTCCAGGCCATAGATAGAACAGTATTTGAGCAAATCTTGGACAGAAGTACTTCTAAGATCATCTGGGATTCTATGAAAAGTAATTTTGGAGGAAATGAACGTGTGAAGCGATCTCTACTAAATTCATTGAAAAGGGAATTTGAGGTTCTTGTTATGAAAGAGGATGAGAAAATAGATGATTATTTTCGAAGAGTGATAGCCGTGTCAAATAAGATGAGGAGTAATGGAGAGGTGATGTCAGATTCAAATATTGTTGGAAAGATACACCGAATACTGACCAATAGGTTTGCATATGTTGTGATCTCTATTGAAGAGCCTAGAGACATAAAGACCATGAATGTTGATGAGTTGCAAAAGTTCTTTGTTAGTTCATGAACAAAAGTTCAAAGAGGTAAGATCATAGCACGCTGAGGATGATCAAGTTCTGAGTGTTAGAGGCCGAGGCAGAGGCACTTACAGAGGTCGAGGAAGAGGAAGATCATATAATAAGGCCATGGTGGAATGTTATAATTGCCATAAGCTTAGTCATTATCAAGATGAGTGTAAAAGTGAGAAACAAGAAGTTCATCACATTGAAGAAGATGTTTGTTGATGACTAACATTGAAATCCAGGCTGCTTCACGAAAACAAACCACCTGGATTGTTGACTCGGAGTATTCAAATAATATGTGGTGAAAGGAACATGTTTTCCAATATTTATTCTAATTTTTGTCACACTGTATGGCAATAACCAAAGCCTTATAGTTCATGGGAAAAGAGATGTTAAAATCAGGCTCGAATGTGTGAAGTATGTTTTGAGTGATGTTTATTTTATTGCGGACCTCAGGAATAATTTGTTAAGTGTGGGGCAACTGCAATAAAAGGGTACAATTGTTCTTTCCAAAGGAGGAGAGTGCAAAACGTGCAATATTTTTCATCCAACGAGAGTGAAAACTGCAAAATCTGTGATGAAGAGAAACAGAACGTGTGTGCTGCTGGCAGAATCTTATGTTGTTTCAAAGGATGAAAAATGTTATAATGTTGACATGTAAAGTAAGGCTGAGTTATGGCACAGTCGGTATGGTCATTTAAGCTTCAAAGGTTTGCATACTTTACAAGAAAAGGCAATGGTAGAAGGTCTTCCTGTTTTTGGATCAGTCAAGAGCACTTTTGAGGCTTGTATGAAAGGAAAACAACATCACAAGCCATTTCCAAAGCAGTGCTTGGAGAGCGAGCGAGAAACTTCAGCTCATTCACTCTCTCGAGTAGTGGTAAGTGATATTTGGTAGGGTTTATTGATGATTATTCTAGAAAAACATGGGTTTTCTTTTTTATTTGAGAAGTTTGAGGCCTTTAAATACTTTAAAGTGCTAAAGACATTGGTTGAGAAGGAAACAGGGGCAGTCATTAAGTGTTTAAGGACAAATAGAGGAGGTGAGCTTAATAAATTCAAAGTATTTTGTGAATTAAATGGCATCAAGAGACAGCTCACCACCTCATTAACACCACAACAAAATGTGGTGGCAGAACGCAAGAATCAAACCATAATGAATATGGTAAGAGCCTTAATGACAAAGAAGGAAGTACCAAAAGTTTATTGGCCTACAGCGGTACAATGGGAAATACATGTTTTAAACAGGTGTCCTACTTTATCATTACAAGAAAAAAACAACAAAGGGGGCATGGAGTGGTTCAAAACCTTAGGTGGATCACTTTAGGGCGTTTGGATGCATTGGCAATATGCATATTCAGATGTTAAGAGAACGAAGCTGGACGAGAAGAGCTTAAAGTGTGTCTTCTTTGGGATCAACAATGAGTCAAAAGCATACAGAATGTTTGATCCAACGTCCGGAATGATTCATATCAGTAGGGATCACTACAAGAAAACTTCAGTTTTACCTATGCCAAAATGGCATAGGCGGGGCATAGGTAAATACAATAGCTATGTAACCCCTACGGCAATATTGGCGTGGGTAAAACCCACATAGGTAAAAAAATACTCACATCTTACCTACGCCATCCGTGGGGTCATTTCCTACGCCATACATATGCCATTATTTGTCTACGTCTTTCCTATGTCATAATCTTCCTATCATTTTCTTAAGACATATTTACATCTAACATTTCCTACATTTTTAGCTTTATATACATTATAGGTGTTACTACTGAAGTATTCACCTCAGCAATGCACCTTTTAAGTTCCTTGTCAGCTTTTTTCTTCTCCTCAGCAGCAATAGAGCATCATAGCAGCAATAAACACTAAGAGGATTTTGTTCATATCCTATGCTTGCGGATATCGCAAGCAATAACCTATAGCATAGCATTTGTTTTTTAAAAAAATACAGATGCTAGATAAATACGAAACCAAGGTAAGTTTCTCTTGAAAGCCTATGTACAAATCGAATTGTGATTTAGGATAATAAAAACCAGCATCAAGATGAACACGTGAGGATTACAAAAAATTGTTAGGTTATGCTAGTAACTATGTCATACTATAATAATGTAATAATATTTTGTCATACTATAATAATGTAATAATATTTTACATCGGGTAATACGCATGCATAACATAACAAAGACAATAGGTCAACACTTGACATATCCAAGGGAAATAACCATACAGTTATCAATTCAGAAGGGTAAACAACTTGTACATGTAAATACTAGCATTAGTAATAGGTAAGATGTGCTTAGTTTTTTGGAAAATTCTATTTAAAACCGAGAATTTGCTGAGTAAACCCAGCGAATCTGGAAAAATAAGGTGAACCCAGCGTTTTGCTGAGTTCACCCATGTATTTTTTTAAAAAGTCATTTTTACCCTTCCTCATAGGGGCTGTACGAGATTTTTTAGCGTACCCCGTAGAGCCCCTACGAGATTCTTTACTTTACCTCATAGAGGCCCTACGAGGTAAAGTAAAGAAACTCGTAGGGTCTCTACGAGGTAGATTACAAAATCTCGTAGGGGCTCTACGTGGTATGCTGAAAATTGGAAAAAAAAATATTGCAAAGCAGGGGCATTTTTGTCACAGTTTTTTCTGGGTATACTCAGCAAATTCGTGGGTCTAAATAGAATTTGCTTAGTTTTTTTTTGGTTTGGCAATAATACAAAACTAGGTTTCATCATTAGTACTAAAATATAAACAGAGAAATCTCACTCTCCAAGGAAAATTCACCACTTAATAAGGTCCACATTTGAAAAACTAATCCATGAGCAGCTGACCGCGAGCTCGCCATGGGTTCACAAGGCGGATGGAACCAATCCAAAGACTTCCTAAAGTCTAGACTTCATCAAGTCCATGGGTTCATTTTAACTCCACATCTACCGAACAAAACAGGCATAATAACAAGACAAACGATTATAATTAATTAACCAACCCCTCCAATCATCGCAGAAAGATACAAGAAAATCGAATTCAATAATCAAATTAACATACTTTTCTCTCTCACGGATTCAATCCTAGGCGAACTCAACAGAAACAGAGGCAGCAGCTGAGGCGCCTCGCCTGATCCTCTCAGGCTTTTGTACACTCGACCGATATGGGGTGGCAAGCTTCGTTCAATCTGAGCAGCGTTCGATCTGAGGGAGGTGACGGGCGGCGTTCGATCTGAGATGGGGACGGGAGATTAGGGTTTTATGTTGGATTTCCTATGCGATGCGATTAAGAGTTCGAGTACTTGGTTTTTCCTTATGGTACAGTAATTACACGTAACCTTATAATAAATAAATCTATGTATTAAATAACACTCGCAATTCTTAATTCTCCTTAATTCTCTCCTTTATTTTCTCAATTCTTTTAATTCTTCTTTATTCTCTGAATTTTTTCAATTCTATTTAATTCTCTCAATCATCTCAATTTTCCTTGAAACTCTAAAGATATTTTTATCAAATCAAAATAATAGAACAAAAGATATTTTTATTAAATCGAAATAATTGAATAATAAAAATCTATATCTATACTAACTGTCTGCCGTAAACATTTCAGCACTCTGCACCTGTTTATCCTAACCCTAGCTTATTCCTTTTTCCCTCAATTCAGTCCTCCAGCAACGCCGATCTCCATTTCCTTTTCCTCCCTCTTTCACTTTTCTCTTCCCTCCTCATCACTCTTAGCCTCTTAGGTCTCCTATTCCGCCTTCCTTCAGACCTAAGTAGCATCGTCCTCTGCTCAGGCGTATGTTTGTTGTGGCCCTACGATAAACACTGTGCTTGAACCCTAATGGCAAGTCTTCGCTGTCAGACACATACACAAGTTGCGATTTTACACCATCATTCCACCATTCTCCTACTTTTCGCCATTTATATGAAAAGGAAAGAGAAAATTAGAACGTGGAACCGATTATTATCCTCAAGTAATATATGCATCGTGATATTGGTAAGCTGTCTTCTTTATTCAACATCATCAAGTTTGATTATTATTAGATTAGTCTTAGCTTTTTGGATTAATCAGACAATAAGTAGAAACAAACCTCATTTCCTGCAATTTCAAGTTGTGGTTCTTCATATCTTAAACATTGGTTTTTCCCTTCTCATTTTAAATTATTTTGATAATTTCCTATAGCCGAATGATATGCACGTTCTTCGCTAGCCTGGATTTGTTAAGGTATTCTTCTGATATTTCCACCTTTTTCTTAACATGCAACTTATTTTCTGTGTTCTATCTTTACAAACTACAAATCTGGAGGTTTATATTCTTTCTTATCATCACGATTCTGCTATTAAGTAATGTATATTGTCTCCATTTGTTCTCAATTTGTCCTTCCATACAATTGGTTAAACTCAAAGAGCTTAGACGCGGTAAGGTCAGCATCTCAGCTGGAGTATTCTTTTGCAGGTATGCCTCTAGCTTCTACTTTAGAATAAAGTTTTCTCCTTCATCATGCCCATTCAGCTCATGTTTATGGACTAGATGCCAAAATGAAATAGTGTTTTTCTCAATAAAAGCCTAATAATTTATCATCATAATTATTATGTTAAACCTTGAAATCATGTTGTCAAACTCTATGAAATTTTTTAACCAACTTTTTTCTTAGATTCATCCATAGTTTAAGACCTGGCCTATTTTCAAGTGATTGCAGTTATAATTTAACAAGTTAGCACTCTCTCACATTATTTATTATTGTATTCAATTTCTGATTATGATTAAACGATGTTCATGTGAATTGTAACCAATAAATTTATTAGCTTCCTCCAAATTCTTGATTAACATATGATGATTTCAATGTCAAAAATCAAGTTAGAGGAGTATTATAAGAAGACGCCCAGGACTTAATAATTGTATTATTGGTCTATAGGTTGTTATAACACTTTAGTGGAGTAGATGATGCCAACTATTGATGTTACTTTTTTTTGCAGGTCTTCATGAAGAAAAATAATCAACACTCTAGAAGATTCAACATTATTTATTAAAGCATTCATGTGGTAATGGTCTAAGTAATGATCAAGGTAAGTGTACCCAATTTTATAGATATTTTCATTTTCTATGTTTCATTATTCCCACCAAGGCTTTCTGATGTTAGGTATAATTTTCATTTTCTACTGACCAAATAGCTAATTATTTTTTATGCAAATAAAATATGAAAAATTGCTATTTTTGAATATCTATTTCCAGCATAAATGGTTATATGGTGCCACCACTACAGCGAAAGATAGGTGGATTCTTATTTTTCTTGGGTCTCCTCTACTTTTTTACGGTAAGAATTCTTTCACATTTTATATGTTCTTGAGGACTTTGACATCATATGTGAATTTAAGCATTTGGAACCATCTTATTTATGGAAGTTTGTTATGTGATTTTTTTAAAAACTTTTATGAAAGAATTTTTCATCTTTCATGAAGTGATTTATTTTCTTGCATTAGGTTTTTAATCACCTTTTGACTGTTGTAGTTTGGCATAAATTATAACTTGGTAGGGATATTTCTATTCCAGATAATTCTACATCTTATTCCATACATTGCAGTATTAACATTTTCTAAATCATTTCTTTGACGACTCTATTTAATTGTTTGGTGCATTTATTCAGTGGTTTACTAATTATATACTAATTAGTGGTGGATGTTCACCGGAAGATATTTAACTGTATTGCTTGGCAAGAAGGCTTTTGGTATTGACGCATTGAATTCATTCGTCACATAAGGAGAAGCATTTAAATTTAAGAAGTTCAGGTTTGTTTCCCTCTATTTATTTATGCAGTTGAAGATACAGTGGTAGTAAATGTAGAAATATACTTTTATTCCATTTGTTTGGATTGTGTTATTCTCATATATGACCACTTTATTTGTCGTCATATTTCAACTTCATTCAAAACTTTTGTTCACAAATGTGCAATATTTTTGTTTTCACTGATTCCTTCTGTGCACACACTATATATGATCACAACATTCATATTGTTCATAATGACATTTATTAAATGGTTACACAATTTCTAGGTAATGCATTTAGTCGAGGTATTGATTATATGAATACAATGGTATACCTTAGCTCTACCCCATAACATATTGAATTAACTATGTGCCATTTATAGTTTGCCTGAATATATTTTTATTAATTTTTTAGTCATTCGCTATCTTAGATTATTGTTAGTGTGCACTATGCTTATCAACCGAAACATTTATTCAATGTGATAGATAAATTCCCTTTTGAATTTTCTCTTGAAATCCCATTTGTCATTTCACTCAGCTTTGTGTTTGATTTTTCAAATAGTTTCAAATATATTATTTTAATTTCCACCTCCCTACATATATCATGGCCCCATGGTAAGTTTGATGTCCTCCCTAATTAATGCCCACTGCTCCTTTTAGTATATGTTCTTTTTTCAAGGAACAATATACAAGTTGCAAATTGGTATTATTTCAATTTTGCTGAATTTTGAGAAAGAAACAATAAAGTTAGTAATTCAAGTAAATATTTTAGATTTTGCATTTTGTTGAAGATCACATGTTGATGATTATTTTTTTGGCCTAGTTATTAAAATTCGGTGGTTGTATCGATATTGGTCAATAACCGTAGATCGTATGTAGGAGCACAAGTTGGTAAAGTTTAAGAGCAACAATCATTGACATGGGTGTCAAAGAAGGGGTATTGTGTTGTTCATATTTACTTTATGAAAAACACCTTTCAAAAATTAATATAATTTTATGTTTCATTTTGTACAAAAGTAAATGAAATATGGTGATTTGAATACATTCCACTACCATGCTTTCAAATGTAAACTTTAAGATTTAGAATTAATAATAAATGTTTTACATAATGTTTTTATCAATATGATTTTTTCCTACAGGAATACATGGTCTAAAATCAGGCTATTCTTGCGAGCTGCTAGCCCCTAAGATAAAACAGTCCACTTCTTTGATTGATTGAGTTTGATACCTCCGAAGATTAATCAATTATTTCATTAATAGGTGATATTTAAGAATATAACATATTGTACGTTTTACCATTTTCCTTCATTAATTGATTGAGTTTGATATCTCCTAAGATCAATCGTTTATTTCATTAATAAGAGATATTTAAGAATATGTTATATTGTACGTTTTACCATTTTCCTTTATTATCTAATAATTTTTTATTACTCCAGTAATATTTAGTTAAAATGAACAACAAATTACAACCAGCTACACCGTCGAAGATAAAACATACTCAATTGCTTTTTTAGACTATTGTGTTAATGGTTGTAGTACCATTTTTTCTGGGTCATTACTACTTCGTTGTAAATTTTAGATATTGTTAATGGAACTTTACCCCACTGTTATAGCATTAAAAAAATTCACATATTTATTGTGTTCATATTGTATAAGTTTGCATTTCCATTTCATTGAATGGAGATGAAGTTGCCATGATAGTTGGTGGTACATTTTTCTAATACAATAAATGCTATCCAAATTTGATGATGTTGGTTGCTAGTTTTTAAACTGAGGTCAAGCACTGAAATGAGACAAGGTAAAAAATTTGAACAAATCGGTTTGTAGATAAACTTCGATCCTACAGCTTAAATGACAAATTTTAACCTTTTGTATTCCTACATTTTATTGTCCTCGGAATTTCTTCCATGTATGATGTCAAAACCTTGCAAGCCTTGCCATGAGGTGCAGAAGACTCTAATATGTGCGAGTTCAAACCTTATTTGAAAGGGGCAATGATGATATTGGTTACACGGTTTTGGATCATTTAATTAATGAGAAGTATTAATGTCAAATTATCCTTCTCGATTTCATGGTTTAGTTGGAGAGAAAACAACTGTATTACCAAGTTATTATAGCTTTTACAAAAACATTATGAACTAGAAATAAAAAATTAGGTTATGTTCTTTATAATCATGTTTAACAGTTTAAAACTTTATTATTCATACTATATATAGAAGTTGAATGGGGAAACTTTTCAATAGCTAGGTATGTATTAAATTGGTGTTTAAATCTTAGGAAACATGAAATAGTTGTTTGACAATTTGCTTCTAATTTAATAGGAGACTATTTAATGTCTGGGAACCTCATATTAAACTAATATTAAATAGGCATTAGAACTTTAGATGCATGTTTAAGGCGCTCCTAAAAATGCCTTTTAAGTAAGGGTTTGAGATCAATGTAGCATTGTTCTGGAGCTCTTCCATTTCAAACCTGAATATCTACCTTCAGTCATCCTTCATTGGAGTTTCAAGTGTTCTAACTATAACCCTTTGTTGTTACCATCAGATTTATCCATAATAAGTTGCCTTCTTTAGCAAAATAATCAGTTGTTTATCGTTTCAAATTTTAATAACATACCCAGTTTTGGATTTTTATGCTATTTACGCACGCATTATAAATGACTGCATATTTATACAACTTTTCAATTTACTACTATTGTCAACGTTATTTTTCTTCAACCTTTATCTCATATAAGCCATTAATAAATGTATACATAGGCACATTGATGCATGTTCATGTATTCAAATGGACATTCAGTTGAGAACTTTATGGCATTTATTTTGGCATCTCTTGCGACAACAAAAGCAAAGATTTAAAAAAAAAAAAAAAACCTCATGCTAAAATGGATAACATCCTGTGAAGCTGCAAACTTAACGTGAAATTGTGCTAATAAATGAATGTTTATTAATTAACAATTTATAGCTTTTTATGATATATTTTGTTTCATGTATTAATACATTTTATCGATTTTGGCTCAGTTAGAAATATACTCATGTTATGGACTTCTTGCAAGTGAAACTTGTGACTACGAATTCCAAATTGTTGCTAACTTGTTTTATAACTATTTTTTGGACTATTCAAGCGACTGTGCATGGATTGAGCCTTCTCATGATATATATATATATATATATATATATATATATATATATATATATATACATACATACATACATTTTTTTTAGGCTTAATCAGTTATTTTGGTGATTTCTTACATATATTTTTTGTTGGTTTTTCCCTTATTTGTTTTTTACTTTATTCTTTAACAATTTTTTTCAATGATTTGTGTTACCATCAGATTTATCCATAATAAGTTGCCTTCTTTAGCATAATAATCAGTTTACTGTTTCAAATTTTAATAACATACCCAGTTTTGGATTTCTATGCTATTTACGCATGCATTATAAATGAATGCATATTTATACAACTTTTCAATTTACTACTATTGTCGACGTTATTTTTCTTTAACCTTTATCTCATATAAGCCATAATAAATGTATAGATAGGCACACTGATGCATGTTCATGTACTCAAATGGACATTTAGTTGAACACTTTATGGCATTTATTTTGGCATCTCTTGCGATAGCTAAAGCAAAGATTAAAAAAAAACTCATGCTAAAATAGATAACATCTTGTGATGGTTTCAATATGTACATCGTATTCATATTAAAATAAGGGAAAGTCTATCTAGACACAAAATTTTGGTATAATTGGTGACACAGTTAATCTCCACCATTAGATCACCCTTTGAATTTTACCTCTCATATAAGGAAAAATAGATCCAGCGGCTTAGATCTTTTGTGCCAACTATGCCTAATTTTGTCTCAAAAAAGCCGGTCTCTTAAAAAAAATAGTTAAGTGAATTTTTCATTTAAATATACAAATATATAATTCAGATATCATAAATAGTATACATGAGTAACATCAACAAAAATAATTTATTATTTATTTGTCTTAATAAATTTATCTATATTGTAGAATTCTATTTTTAACTTTAAATATCCATATTTTGACATTTCTGTAGTTATGTGCACTTCATCGACTGTTTACTAATTTTTTTCTATTAAGATCCTATGAATTAAAATTGCTTACGAAATCTCGAATTTAAAGTATTTTAATAATCTATGTGTTAGTCACATATAAGTATACTTGCATATTAATAAAAATCATAACAAAATTTTGTGTTCAACTACGTAGATGTGTATAAATCACATGCATACATTTATGTACATAAAAAACAATGACAATGTTATTTTGTTAATAACTATGATTGTTTATGTACATAAACAATAAATTTATCGAACACAACATTAAAAAATATACTATTTTTAACTTCAAATAACTCTATAATAAGGCCTATATAATTTCGTTATAAAATCCTTGTCAACTTATTCAGGTTAATTACACTTAAGATAATATATTTTAACCAATTACATAATTTCAAAGTTAACATATTTTTTAAAAATACTAATAGTACTTTTTAATATACCTAAAATAATTAAAATATGTTAGTTTCAGCATAAACACTTACTCATAGTAATAAGAACAATAAAATTATTTTTTTGCTTCAAACAAATAAAAATTACATAATACATACCTTACATAAATAACAAAAACAATAATAATTTATAGTTTATTTATTTTGTCAGATTCGTCGTATGTTATATAATAAAGTTCCAATTTAACTATAAAAATCTAAATACTATATTTTGTAATATTATCGTGCGCAACGCATGGGTTACACACTAGTTAGTATAATACTAAGTAATTTTATTTTTAGCTCCATAGAGTTGGCGTAGGAATTTTCCTATGCTATGTCAACCTGATTTTTAAAAAATTAACATAGTCGTAAAAATGACGTAGAAAATTATCTACGTTTTCGCTACGCTAGTAATTTTGATGTAGTTATTTCTTACGTCTTAATTAATTTTCTGCATAATTTTTTGGTGTAGGAAGGCATAGGATATTTTATATAAAAAATCAAAGTGTTTTCTTATAGTGACAGCCAATGGAAGATGAAGATTACGTACGTACTAATATAGTACACCGAATCGTGTAATATGGTGTATAACACACAAATAAACAATAGCTATGAAGGCAAATATAAAATGATATAAACATCAGCTAATCACAGATATGCAATAGTAAATGCAGTAAAAATAGAAAAATCACACCAGGGATTATTATAATGGTTCGGAGCACCGTACTACGTCCAGTCCCAGACTTCTATCTGGATTTTCACTAATAACCATCTCACTTCACCCGGAGGAACGGGTTTACAACACCTAAGCAGATGAACGAGATTTCACGCCTCTAACAACACCGAGGACTTCAACTAAGATGAATAAAATTGTTGTTGATAGTATGTGTTCTTGATAACACGAATTTGTCACTTGTAGTACAACCTTCCTATAATCTTATCCTCAAATATAATATTTGTATATATGAAGATTTGGAAGTGGATATCGTATTGAATCAAAAGAATATTATATAGATTATAGGATTCAAATGATATATTATTGGATATGAGCAATTGAGCGCTTGAGAACATAGAAATGAGACCAAGAAATTAGAGATAGTAATCAAGTCAAAATTCGTTAAATAGAATGATGATCTCATGGTGTTTATATAGAGAATAAACAGTTGTAACCCTTTGCGAAGAGTAACAAACAATAGCAATAATTATTGGTGAAGAGAAGGAGATGCAACCCTTGATTGAAAGTAAGTATCTTTTTAAAAGGTTGTTTTCTGAAAGAAAACGGTCGACAAGTCAAAAAGAACCAGTAGACAGGAATTTGAAAATTATATATATATATATATATACACACACACACACACACACAAGTTATATTCATATGTACACGTTTATTGTGCATTCTGGGTAGAAATGGTCGACATGTCAAAATATGGTCGGTTGACCGGTTTTACCCAGGTTGCACAATCATTGTGTGTGTGTATATCAATAATTTTGAGCTGTGAGATTATTTAAGGACAGATTTTAACATAAACAACACTATTAAAACACCAAATAATCAATCTCTAATCTAGAATACCATATGTAGCTCTTTGTACCTCTTCAAACCAATAAATATCTTCTTTTTGTCGATCATGGTTTATTTCTTTGTCAGAAAGCAAAACTCCATAATCTCTTAACTCAACATTCTCTCCCTTTTTAATTAATGATAACATAGTTCTGAATCTCCCCCTGTATATGGTCTCCCCCTGAGATTGTGCCTGTATATGATCATGAACTATATATTCCTGCATAACATTGTTAGTACCAATCTCTCCCCCTTTGTTATCGACAAAAAGGAGTATATAAGTGAAGATATAAATGATATTATCAGAATATTTAAGAAACATAAACGAGTAACATAGATCATACCAAGAGTCTCAAAATAACGTTATACACAACCAAAAGTCTAGTATGAGTAAAACACGACACCTTATAGATACAAGTGACAAATTAAGTCTTAAAGCAAAATACATACATAGGTACATAGCAAGAGAA
This sequence comes from Allium sativum, assembly GCA_030737875.1. Taxonomy (NCBI): domain Eukaryota; kingdom Viridiplantae; phylum Streptophyta; class Magnoliopsida; order Asparagales; family Amaryllidaceae; genus Allium; species Allium sativum. The sequence goes on from CM060921.1 coordinate 750,192,758, forward strand.
AACTAGGAAGTGAACTAAGAAGACTCGGATTGCAACTCCGTCTCATCTTCCTCCTCTTCCTCTTCCTCTTCAACAACTTGTGTTTTTCCACGACCATGTCCATGGCTAGTTCCCGATCTCGTAGCCTCCTCCGATGATGTCCAATAAAAAGTAGGAGGAGCTGGACGTTTGCCAGGGTCTTGAGTTTGCATGGATGATGATACACCACACGACATTGCTTCCCATAATGTTCCGAAGAAAGACCTAATCTTGTTGAATCTTTGTTTCCATACGCTTAAGTCTTGCTTCGAGTAGAAATTGGTTGCGAGTAATGGTGTCTAGTGATTCCTTTATCGAGGAAGACGATCCTAGAAGTTTGACTTCCTCAGGTGTGGCAGGGATGATCGTTTTGAAGCTTTTTGATGTCTATGTTCTTGCCATTGCTCAAAAGGCATAATAGTGAAATATGGATCGGGGAGTTTCTTCCGTTTAGTCATTGCTATGTTAATGACTTTGGGCTTTGAAATAGGAGATTCGGGGGGTGTGATGTCACAGTCGAGCAATAGACGCATGATATATTCATTATAAAACACATGTGGCCTAGTGCATTCGTTTACTTGCAAAATCTCATCAAAAATCATACCAATCCAATTGATATGAATATCCCCGTATATTGCATATAATGCTTTGATGTTCTCTTTATAAACGACATCAAAATTACCTAATCTTGGTAGTAGAGAGTGCATGAGAGTGTGACGAATAATCCTTGCAATGGGTTGTAAACCTTTGGATTTTGTGCTATCCATATCGTCTTTAATGAATTCATACTAACACGATCACGGATATGGATATTGCAAAAGTTGTTTGAGAATTTTTCACCAGTAAAAGGAACTCCAAGAATGCTTCTCATTCTAGAGCACGAGATAAACACTTCCTTTCCAAAGACTACAGACGAAAGACATTATGCAGGATTATCGGGCTTGTACTTCTCCAAATTCAAGTTAGCGTAGAATAATTTGATCATAACATGGTTTATTTCTACATTATTTTGATCACAATCAATTAGGGATTCAATATTTGAATTCCTTGCTAAGTTAAGAACGTGATATTTGACGAAATCGGAGAACTTAATGAATGAATCCAGATGAATCTTGAAATCTTTCATATCATTCCATCTTTTAACAACAATCGGATCAACTAGCTACTTCTTGATTGAGAGATCAATTGGTTGGGGTTCAGAAGTTGAAGCTTTCTTTGATTTCTTCTGAGGAGGAGCCATTTGATTGATATTGTTGAAATTTTAAAACAATTTGAATTCTAGGGTTTTGGAGTTTTTTTTTTTTTGGAATAAGGAATGGTTGGAGTAAAAGTGAAGAAGTGGAATGGAGAAATGGTCGTATTTTTATATTTAAAAAACAGGAAAAATCGACACCGGTCGACTGCTACATTTTCACCGGTCGACCGTTTTTAATCAGAAGCTAACACAGTCGACTGGTTGAAATATGGCCTATCGACTGGTTGGTTTCTGGGCTGTTTACCCTGGTTTTTGCTCCATTTCTGATATTTAACAGTCCATATGGCATAGAAATTACTCAACATGTATTGGTACATGAGTGATACAAGATAATATAACCATGATATAAATCTAATGTGAAGTTGATGAATTGTGATCGGTAGAATCTTCTTTGAAGTCGTTAATACGTGGTTTCCATGGTGACCAATTCTCTTTCTCTCCTTTGTTTCTATTATAGTTTCTTTCCCATAAGTTTGGGCTCATAGAAGATGATGGCATGTTTGGCATAAGCTCGTGTACGTAAAATTTATTTGAGCCACAAAAGAACATTGTCATTCTTTTTAGAAACGATAGTTGATCCGAGGTCAGATTTTGCTCATAATATATCTGCCTTTGAAGATCAGTCTGATGTTTCTGGTAATGGTGAATTTCATCGATCTTTTCTTTGGTATGAGGAAAGCAAAACAAAGCCTTCTTTGATCGTTTTGGAATTGGCGTAGTGCCGAGGGTACGATTGCTTTGGTGATATCCTGATTTGTGTTCGGGAGTTTTTGGAGAGTAATGATCTCCTATCTCAGAATTAGTGATAGAGACATGGGAATATTGAGCACACTTGTTGCATATATGTGCCACTGATTATAGCGGAAAACAAAATATGTGAACTATGTAGGATTCAAGATCAGCTTGGGAGAGATAAAAAAGAGAATTTATGCTAAGTTTATATAGGATTTTCTATATATATATAGCCTAAGATATATATATATATATATATATATATATATATATATAGAGAGAGAGAGAGAGAGAGAGTTAAGGCCAAGAATTTCCAAAATTACTTGGTCACAGGAATTATCAAAAGCTCATAATCAATTTACTCAATTTAACAATAGCTAATAATAGCTAATATATGTTTAAGTAAATATAATTCAAATAAAAGATAACTAGTTGTCGAGTTCTTTTCTGGAGATAAGACCAAGCTCTCTTCGTACTTTATGAAATTAGATTCAAGTAGAGGCTTAGTAAAAATGTCCGCTAGTTGATTATCAGTTCGGACATACTCGAGACATATATTTCCCATTTCAATATTGTCTCTTAGTAAATGATGACGGCTATCAATGTGTTTGGTTCGGGAGTGGTTCACAGGATTTTTAGATAAATTTATAGCACAGGTGTTATCACAGTATATAATAGAATTTGATAAATGAATATCAAAATCTTGAAGTATTTGTTGCATATATATTACTTGAGTACAAGCAAGAGCCGCTGATATATATTCAACTTCACACGTTGATAGTGAAACACAATTATGTTTCTTACTAAACCAAGAGGAAAGTGATTTTCCAATAAAATGGCACATACCACTTGTACTCTTTCTATCCGTTCGAGAGCCTACGAAATCAGCATCGCTATATGATACTAATTCGAGCGGACATTTTTGGGTAGAAAAGACCGAAATCTTTGGTATTATTAAGATAACAAATTGTACATTTCAGTACTCGTAGGTGTGATTCCTTTGGATCCGCTTGAAATCGTGCACATAGACAAACACTCATCATTATATCGGGACGACTAGCTATGAGATAAAGAAGAGAACCAGTCATGCTTCGATATAGTTTCTAGTCAACACTCTTACCATTTTCATCTTTTTCAAGATGTGTGGTTGTACTCATGGGAGTGGGTTTACCAAACGTGTTTTCTAATCCGAAACGTTTGATAAGATTTCCTCAGTATTTTTGTTAATTGATAAAAATACCGTTTGGAATTTGTTTGATTTGAAGTCCAAGAAAATATGATAGTTCTCCCATATGAGACATTTCAAATTCTTTGGTCATAATATTTGAAAACTCTTTGCAGAGTTTATCGTTTGTTGAACCAAAGATGGTGTCGTCTACATACATCTGGATAACTAGAATATCTTTTCGAGAATGTTTGATAAACAAAGTTTGATCGACTTTGCCTATTTGAAATCCTGAATTAATAAGATAGCTATGTAGTTGTTCATACAATCATGGGGTGCCTGTTTTAGACCATGCAAAGCTTTTTTAAGTTTGTATACACAGTCAGGATGTTTTTCATGTACGAACAAAGGGGGTTGTTCGACATATACATTCTCTTTAATAAATCCATTGAGGAATGCACTCTTGACATCCATCTGATATAGTCTAAAATTGTGATGACAAGCAAAAGATAATAAGATTCTAATAGCTTCCAATGGAGCAATTGGCGCAAATGTGTCTTTATAATCAATACCTTCTTCCTAATTATATCCTTGTGCTACTAACCTGCCTTTATTTCTAGTTATATTACCTTGTTCATCAGCCTTATTTTTATAAACCCATTTAATACCAATAACTGATCGATCAGTTGGTCTTGGAACAACTTCCCACATTATCGCGCTCGAACTAATTTAGTTTTTCCTGCATGGCAATGATCCAGTAATCATCGGTAGCAGCTTCTTTTGGATTCTTAGGTTCGATATTTGAAAGAACCGCGACATGACCGATTTGATGGAGTTGACTCCTTGTTTTGACTTATGAAGTTACTTCCCCGATTATATTTTGAGTCGGATGGTCTTTTAATAATCTAGGTGGAGATCATAACTCACATGTTTGAGGAATATTTTCAACAACTATTTCATAGTCAGAATCAATATTTGTTATGATTGGATTGTTAGTGACTATAGTTTCATCATCATCTGATGTAATATGAGGGTACTGATAGAATTCATTCAATGAGACATGAAGTGATTCTTCAATAATTTTGATTCGTTTATTAAATACACGATAGGCCTTGCTCCGTTCCGAATAACCGACAAATATACCTTCATTATCCTTTGGATCAAATTTACCGAGCTGGTCTTTCGTATTTAAGATAAAGAAATTAGAACCAAAGACTTTGTAGTATGAGATATTAGGCTTTCTTTTGTTAAATAATTCATAGGGCGTATTCTTGGTGAGAGGTCGAATGGACACACGATTCAAATCATAACATGCAGTTGCAACAACTTCTGCCCAGAAATGTTTTGGTAAAGTGGTTCCATTCAATAACGTTCTTGCACATTCTTGTAAGGTCCGGTTTTTCTGTTCTATAACTCCGTTTTATTGTGGAGTTCTGGGAAACGAAAAACTATGATATAAACCTTTCTTTGTACAAAAATGTTCAAACTCATTATTTTCGAACTTTCCGCCATGATCACTTCTTATATTTTTAACCTTAAGCCCTTTTGATTTCTGAATTCTTTTGACGAAATATTTGAATTGTTCGAAAGTGTCACTTTTGTTTTTCAGGAAAATAGTCCAGGTGTAACGAGAGTAATCATCAACAATTACAAGCATATATCGACTATGGTTTATTGACTGTACCTGAGTTAGTTCGAATAAATCCATATACAATAACTCAAGTGGTTGTAATGTTGATATGACTTTCTTTGATTTAAAAGATGATTTAGTCAATTTTCCTAATTGACATGCGTCACAAATGTTGTCAACCTTAAAGCTCAGTTTGGATAAACCTCTAACTAGATCGTTTTTGGCCAGCTTGTCGATAGTTCTGAAGTTTATATGACAGAAGCGTTTGTACCATAGCCATGGATCATTATCATGAACAAAAAGACAAATATCTGAACTATGATTAATATTCATATTCAGAATATATATGTTTCTGTATCTATAACCTCCGAAAACTAAATAATGTTCTCTATCTAAAATACTACACTTACAATTTGAAAAGGAAATTATAGATCCTTTATCGCATAACTGACTAATGCTAAGTAAATTGTGTTTCAGATTCCTAACTAGCATGACATTTGTAATAAGAGGTAAGTTAGATGTACCGCAATTGCTCACATCGCCTTTGCCGATGATATAGCCTTTTGAATTATCTCCAAAAATGACGGAGCCACCATCTGAGTATGTAATATTTGTCAATAAGCACTTGTCTCTAGTCATGTGCTTCGAGCAACCACTGTCCAATATCCACTTTCCTCTTTTCTTAAGTGGGACCTGCAAAGAATAAAATTAAGTCCATGGTACCAACTGTTGTATATAACAGTGTTGTATACACAATTATATGATTTTTGTTTGATGATAACAACCAAATATATATTATTCTTTATGTGTTTGTAATTGTACTGTTTCATATACTACACAACATAAATGAATATAATATTTCTATTTAAATAAAATACAACTGTACAGAAATTTAAATATTCACAGTATTTTATTTGAATAGAATATTTTATTTCAATATCAAACAGTACAAAGTTTACAACTCCACTATTTGTATACTTCACTGATATCTTTTATTTCAATACATTCAGTACACTTGTTCCTCTTTACAACACTCACACTCGGATATACAAATTTCATTCATATTCAGACACTTTGACTTTTATTCATTCACTGACACATATACATTCTCTGCTCAATCCTCTGTCTTTTGTCTTCACAGCATCCTTTAGTCAGTCCAGTCTTCATACCTGTCATATACAGAAACACACACACAGTATCTTGAACAGAAATAAAATTCTAATTTCTATCAAATATTATTTTATTTTTAAAATTCATTTGCCTCAGTTTTCTGGTGTGTTTCTCATCATTTATCTGACTCGACCTGATTTAATCCGACTGTGTCCAGACAGCTTGTGATATTCACAGTGAAACACTATAAATACCACAAGGCAAACAACATATATATCTAAATGCAGGGACCGGGACAACTCGTCTGACAGCTGCATGTACACACGTGTACACGTATGCACTGCCACGCCAATCAGATTGCAACTGAGGAGTAGCCACGTGGACCAACTCGACTCAGTGCACACGTGAAAATAACTCAATGAAAAGTCAACAACAAGCCTATGGTCGAGCCATGGTCAAGTAAAATCAGAGTCAAATGCTTCAGTCAAAATAATCAAGCCAGTGTCAAGTACAAGTGCCAAAAAGGTCGAGCCTTAAAGCAAATGGAAGTAATACAAGATGAATTTCAAAAGCAAAAGGTGCTACAGTTATCAAGTCAAGGCAAGGCAGTAATGGCACACAAGCATGGAGATGGGCACATGTACAAACTTCCAATATGGCCGAGCACAAGAAAATGTATGCAAGCCAGCAAATAATTAAAAAAAAATCAAAGTACACAACCAAGTTTCAACGAAACCTCAAAGTCAAATGGCACAAGATTAGATAAAAGTCAAAGGTCAAGATCCAACAAACAAGACTTGTTCAATGTTCAAATGCAAGCAGCGTAGAGTGACTCATATATGTGAACAAGCATAGTGAAAGTGAAAGCAGTGTACATGGCAACACAACACAGTGGTCAAGTGATCACATGATCAAGCAAACTCAAGCAAAATGGTCAAGCAACCATGAATGGACATGACTGCATGGTGATGGAGCAAATAGTTACAAGCAAGAAAATGGTCGAGCTAGTATGGTTCAGTTCAGTAATATATGACATATGAGCAACATGTTTTTCAAAGCAACCCAAGTGTCGAGACAGTTCAGTTGTGTCAAGCTAGTTTACAAGGTGGTGCAGCATAGAGACAGGTCAAGCAACAGCTAACAGTGGACACAACAGATGGAAATGTTCAACTAATTCATTGGTTATGTGTAAAGTGCAACAGTGCAACCAATTTCAAGCATGCAGCAGCTCAACACAAATGGAAATACAATTTAGCAACCAGTTTTTAATGCAACTGTCAAGTGGATGTCTACAGCAATAAAAATGACAGCATGGTTGAGAATAATCACATGCAAGAATATACAGGAAGTGTGGAAATTCACTTAGGTGATATTCAAATGTGCAGTTTCAATCATTTCACATATATGGCAAGGTGTGAATAAAAATAAATCGAGCAAGGCAGAGAATCAATTCACTTCTTTCCTATTTTACAAAGGATCAAACTTATTGTTGGAAAACTTTTTTCTAAGAAATTTTTCATATCCAGATATCCAGCATGTTTTTAATACTATGGAAATCGACTCAATTCAGACAAAGCCCAAAATCAGCAAAGTTTTTTTTCTCAAGACATATTTGGCAACTATTCTTTTAATCAAGCAAATCAGGGAGGAACTTCTAGCAAGTAATCTTTTTTCAGAAATCACAGAGCATCTCTGGGAAGAATTCACTCTTAAATATTTGGCAAGTGCAAAGTTTCTTTTCAGGAAATATAATCCAAATTTTTGGCAGGAAGTCATAAAGGAAGAAATTAATGGTTTACAGAATTTCACAAAGAAGTTACAAAGCAAGCAATCAAAGTTGTTAAAACTCTCAAGGCAAAAGAGGAAATCATGGCAGAAAACTAAGCAAGAAATCAAATCGGTTTCAGAAATGATTCCATGTATTCAAGGGACCACAAATTTGTTCACAGGAGGCAAATTTATTTTCCAGAATTCAAACAAGGCAACAATGTCACAATATCATTTCAGGAATTGTTCAATTCAGATTTAAATCGAGGAAATAAAAGGCAAGAAATTGAATCATGGAATTCACTGTCATATGGAAATTAAATCGAGTTCAAAATCATATCTGAAATCATGGACATCAATCATGCAATCCAACTCAAGGCAGATCGGCCACATAATGAAATCAGAGAGGGGTTTAAGGGTTTTCTATTTTTACCCTATATAACCTACACCAATATCATCACAGGCACAAGATCATCGAACAAAATCCAAGAACACAAATCCAAGAACAAAATCGAAAAAATTCCAAATCAGAGAAAACTCACAATTTTTCAATTGTTTTCGATCGAGCAAATCCCAAATCGAAGCACGAGAAAGCTACCATGTCTTGAGCTTCAGAGAGACAGATTCGATCATTCAAGCATCTCGATTTGAGGAGGATTTCAGAAACCCTAATCCCCTTTGTATCGCCGCCATTTTAATTTCCAGAGCAAAAGAAAGAAGGATTGGGACACAAATGGAAAAGGGTGCAACAATAATAAGTGGGCCGACACACTTCATTTTTTGGCTAAGCCTAGTTGATTATTAAAAGGGGATGACCCCTTATATTTAAACTCCTAGGGTTTTCTTTGTTTATTTAATTTTGCTTTGTTTTTAATTTTCTTCTGTAAACAATTCTGAACAGTTTTTCTAGAAGTCTGTAAAATTCTAGATTTCCAGTCAGGGTGTTGACTGGCAGTCCACTAGAGTCTGTAAATTCTAGGGTTACGAGTTACAGGGTTTGTAATTCGGGAAATCTGATCGAGGGGATATCAGTCAGTCTAGGGTTTTGAGCGTAGGGTGAGGACAGGAGCAGGTGCTGCGAGTGTACATGGTCTTGTATGCGGGATCTGTTTATAACACCTAGTAGAAACCTTAGGACTGCTGCAGTAGGCAGGGTTTTGCCGAAGCTGGGTATATCTGTGTGTGATTTATTTTCTGCACTTTTATTTCTACTGCATTTTGTGATCTGTTTATTATTTTAATATCCTGTCAGTTTTTCAATTCAGTTTAAAAACCGTGATAAACCCTATTCACCCCCCCCCCTCTAGGGTTGATCTAGATCCAACATTTGGTATCAGAGCTTGGTTTTTGATTAACTCTAGAATCATGTTTTCCCCTTGTTGTCAGTCTTCCGAGAGTCAGTCCAGTTCGTCTCCAACTATTTTCAATGGAACAGATTTTTTAAACTGGAAATTCGAAATAGAACTTTATTTAAAATCTGTTAATATTAAATGTTGGGATACTGTTATCAATGGGAGTGATATGTCTGATAGTAGAAACATTGTTTTCGATTCTCGTACTATGAATATCATATTTGATTATCTCAGCACAGAACAGTTTATTCACGTATCTCATTGTTTGACTGCGCAGGATGTCTAGAGAACTCTCAATAAGCTCTATGGAAAATCTGAAGACTGCTCAAAATCCCATAATGTCAACTCAGCTTCAGAGTTTTGCTTAACAGGTCTTGCAAATGATAATTCAGATGGATCAGCTGATGGAGAATCAACAGATGCTGAACCAGAAAATCTCTCGTACGAAGATCTAGTTTACATGTGTCTTGATTTAACGAAATTTGTTGATAAACTCCAATTGAAAAATAAGTCTCTGAAATCTAAGAATTCTGAGTTAACCAGTAGAATTGATAATTTGGAATCACAACTTGAATATTTTAAAAACCTTTCAGATTCAGATTGTAAAAATTGTTTGAAATTGAAAACCAATCTTGTTCATCTCAATAAAAATATTCAAAAGTTTGAAGATGAAATTTTGATCTTAAAAGAAAACAAGATTGAGTTATCAAATTTGAACAATCTTCTACAAAAGGAACTTGAAGTTATTAAAAGTGATATAAATTCCTAATTTGAAATTGCTGAAAAAGAAAATTTGTTGAAAAGTGATTCGATTTTAAAAGAGCTTGAAATTGAGATTGAAAAATTCAAAACCTTTAACGAACTTGAATCTGAAAAGCAAAATCATTTTGAACTTGAAATTTCTAAATCCCAAGTCAAAATTAAATCGCTTGAAAATGAGAATTTGGTTTTGAAACAGTCCAATGCTGAACAGAAGATCGCTATAAATAATTGCTCAAATTTACTAAAAGAAAATAGCGATCTAAAATCAAAAATTCAACGATTAGAATCAACTTTGGATAAATTTTCTAATGGGGAAAAATAGTTGAATATGCTGTTACAAAACCATGTTTCTATTGGAAATAAATCTGGTCTTGGCTTTGGGAAAAATGATGTTTTTGGAAAACAAAATTCAAATGTTTGAAAAATTTCTCAAACTACTTTAAAAAGAACTCCTTTGAAAATTTGAACTCTGAAGATTTCAAAGGTTTTTTGAATCAAAATAGTAATGAGAAATCGTTTTATAATAAACCATTTAAACATTCTTGGATCCCAAAAAATAAAATAGGCTTTGTCAAGTTCAAAAAGATTTGGGTTCCTAAGGGTACGAAAGTTAATTCTAATGGTTTGTTATATAAACAAGTCTGGGTACCAAAACATATGAATACAACTGTAAGTGGTTTTACAAACTTTGTTAGACCACTCGATCCTATAAACTGTTAGGTACCGAAGGAGGCTGAGGAACTGCTGTGCAGAAAGAGAAACTGGCTTCAAACTGCTTCATATCATTGAATCACTTTCAGTTCCTTAGCCAAACTAGTTGAGTCAGAGATTCTGGTTTACACTGATCTCAGGTATGATCTCTGAACTCATCTTTGTAAATATCTTTTTAATTTTCCTGTTTATTTCTTCTTCTATCTCCTTCTGTCTCTTCTGTTTATTTTTTTTATTTTTGGTTTAACTTGTCATTGCCATATTTCCTTTCTCTTGGGATTCCTTAACGTCCAGTTGCAGAACTCTTGACTGTCTGGAAATTTGCTTTACTGAAAGTATGATATTGTTAATCTTTTCCAGATCTTGAATTTAAACTTGTATATATCTGCAATTTTTTTAAGCTTACCTTTCGTTTTCTGAATTCCTAACAGTGTTAACATATTCTTCTTATATCTTGAACACTGTTAATATGAATTCTAATTTTTTTTAAGATCTGAAATATTATTGAAATATCACACATCTCTGTTATTCTGAGTTTCTTCTAATTCAGTTTAGAACGGACTTGAAAATTTATACTCATTATAGCACTCTATTATTTGTCAGTTGTGATAATTTCATAATTGTTCAGATTGGTTTGAATATTTTTTGATTCATCTTGAATCAGTGATACATCTAGAAATCCATCTTTTATTCATGATCATTTTTTGTTGAAAATTATTTGTTTGAAATCATTTGAAATCCCTGATATTTTGAATATCACACACCTCCTAAAATTGAAATTATCAATCTTGTGTGAATAATTCATTATATCTCAAACTTGACATTGATTCAAGTGATTCAGATAAATTATTTATTTATAGATCATGAATATCTCTTAATTATTTGATCTAAATGATCTGAAATTATCCTTAGAAATTGTTGTGAAAAATTCCTTTGAAAATCTGGTCTTGAAATTCACTCTTATTTCATGATTATTTGATTTAAATATTTGTTTATTTAAAATCATTTGAAATGATTGATTTATTGAATCTCACACATATCTCGAATCAAAAATTTATAATCCAGTGTGATTGATTCATTAAATTCTGAAATTTTCATATTCCTCAAATGATTTTAAGTAAACAGTATTTTAATCATTAGATCATAAATCATCATATATGGCCATCATCTTGACAAGTATGATTTGAAACTATGTTCTGTGTTGCTCTGATACTATTTTGAAAAATGGTTGTTCTAGAATCACATGCTTGCTGCTTTGATACATGTGCATAACCTATTATCTCGTCTGTTTGGGCTTGGTACTTAATAATTCTTTTGTCTGTGACATTGTTGTTCAGTATCATGTTAAAATTCCTCGTAAATAGAGACACCAAGTGGTATCAGAAGTGCTTATATTTGTTTCACCCATCTGTACTGAGATTCAAATTTTCACCTTGTATAGATCCACACATTTTTTTTTTTTTTGCCTTATACAAATAAATGTGCTAAATTTGTTTGGCTAAGTTTGTGTTTAAATTTCTTTGGTCTGAGATGTCCATGATAGTCCATCAGGGTGTAATTAAATTTCTCGATAAAGGAGACTACAATTGGTATCAGCTTTTGCATCTATCTGTTTTTGAATTTTCACCTTGTATAGACACCATACGCATTTTTTCCCCTTGTATAAATCTGTATAAATTCTTCTTGTAATTGATTTTCAATTTTAAAATTATTTATTTTTTATTCATTCAGAAATTTAAATCAATATCCAATTTGTGCTGTGTTAATAATTCATCAAAATTATTATCAGTTTTTGAAATTGTGATGAATTGTGACTGCAGTATATTTCACAACAAGAGGAGATTTTAATTTGATTTTCATGATGGTTGAATATTTATTAAAATATCTTTGAACTGGCGATTATTTCACGACCATCTCCTTTATCTATCACCCGTCTGCCATCCATCATGATTTTATATTAATGTGGAGAGTTTATTTTTTTAAAAAGGAAAAATCATCTTGTTTTAAAACAGTGAAAATTATGTGTGATAGAAATAGGACTATATTATTATTCAGAATTAGTGATAATTGAAAATTTTCAATAATTTCGGTACAGTCGAGCTTATTTCATAATATAATTAATTTAGAAATTTATTTCACAGTCCATTTCTGTACCTACCACAGTTCTATCATCCATATTGGTTTCATATACCGAGGAGTTTTTTATAAAGCTGAAAATGATAAAAATATAATTAATATATAAGAGTGTCTCTAACCTCATTTAAAAATCCAAGCTCTGGTTATGCATGGTTATGAGACGTTTTATAATTTAAGCTGCGACTGATCCCATTTAAAAATCCAAGCTCTGGTTATGCGTGGTCAGTGTGCTCTTAAATAAAAAGGAAATAAAGTGCTAAAAATAGAAATAAATTTTGAAATTCTCCTCTAAGTATAAAAGCCAGCCTATCAATCCATCTTCTATTCTGTGAAATATGTTGAAATTTTATGACGTATTATGATTTCTTGATTGATAGGTATTGGGATTTGAGATTATTCGATCTTGTCACTTAAATTGAATTTATAATTATAGTTTGAATCTGTCACTGTTTTATGATCATTTTTATAAAAAAAACTTAAAAAAAATTCATCGTAAATCTGTCATTCTCTACAATGTGAAATATGCCACCTGTTCTCAGTTTATTATGATTTTTGTTTGACTGATTGAGATTTATGATAACCGTTCTTCCTCTTAAGCTGATATTGTATTTGTTAGTCATTTTTCACCTATATTTGAAATTATTTATCCTTTTGATGATAACAAAAGGGGGAGAATGGATTGAGATTTTGATTTATAAGTGAATAATTTATAAATATTTTTAATTTTGAAAATTTATTAATTTTCAGTTCTTTCACCAATGAAAATTTATTAATTTCCAATTCTTTCACCAATGCACACTTGTAAGAGGAGCATTCAAATAGGGGGAGTAATATATATTTTATTTTTTTTCATACACATTTATGCTCAAAATCTTATATTTGTTTGTCATCATCAAAAGGGGGAGATTGTTGTATATAACAGTGTTGTATACACAATTATATGATTTTTGTTTGATGATAACAACCAAATATATATTATTCTTTATGTGTTTGTAATTGAACTGTTTCATATACTACACAACATAAATGAATATAATGTTTCTATTTAAATAAAATACAACTGTACAGAAATTTAAATATTCACAATATTTTATTTGAATAGAATATTTTATTTCAATATCAAACAGTACAAAGTTTACAACTCCACTATTTGTATACTTCACTGATATCTTTTCTTTTATTTCAATACATTCAGTACACTTGTTCCTCTTTACAACACTCACACTCGGATATACAAATTTCATTCATATTCAGACACTTTGACTTTTATTCATTCACTGACACATATACATTCTCTGCTCAATCCTCTGTCTTTTGTCTTCACAGCATCCTTTAGTCAGTCCAGTCTTCATACCTGTCATATACAGAAACACACACACAGTATCTTGAACAGAAATAAAATTATAATTTCTATCAAATATTATTTTATTTTTAAAATTCATTTGCCTCAGTTTTCTGGTGTGTTTCTCATCATTTTTCTGACTCGACCTGATTTAATCCGACTGTGTCTAGACAGCTTGTGATATTCACAGTGAAAGACTGTAAATACCACAAGGCAAATAACATATATATCTAAATGCAGGGACAGGGACAACTCGTCTGACGGCTGCATGTACACACGTGTAGACGTATGCACTGCCACGCCAATCAGATTGCAACTGAGGAGTAGCCATGTGGACCAACTCGAATCAGTGCGCACGTGAAAATAACTCAATGAAAAGTCAACAACAAGCCTATGGTCGAGCCATGGTCAAGTAAAATCAAAGTCAAATGCTTCAGTAAAAATAATCAAGCCAGTGTCAAGTACAAGTGCCAAAGTGGTCGAGCCTCAAAGCAAATGGAAGTAATACAAGATGAATTTCAAAAGCAAAAGGTGCTACAGTTATCAAGTCAAGGCAAGGCAGTAATGGCACACAAGCATGGAGATGGGCACATGTTCAAACTTCCAATATGGCCGAGCACAAGAAAATGTATGCAAGCCAACAAATAATAATAATAAAAAAATCAAAGTACACAAACAAGTTTCAGCGAAACCTCAAAGTCAAATAGCACAAGATTAGATAAAAGTCAAAGGTCAAGATCCAGCAAACAAGAATTGTTCAATGTTCAAATGCAAGCAGCATAGAGTGACTCATATACGTGAACAAGCATAGTGAAAGTCAAAGCAGTGTACATGGCAACACAACACAGTGGTCAAGTGATCACATGATCAAGCAAACTCAAGCAAAATGGTCAAGCAACCATGAATGGACATGACTGCATGGTGATGGAGCAAATAGTTACAAGCAAGAAAATGGTCGAGCTAGTATGGTTCAGTTCAGTAATATATGACATATGAGCAACATGTTTTTCAAAGCAACCCAAGTGTCGAGACAGTTCAGTTGTGTCATGCTAGTTTACAAGGTGGTGCAGCATAGAGACAGGTCAAGCAACAGCTAACAGTGGGCACAACAGATGGAGATGTTCAACTAATTCATTGGTTATGTGTAAAGTGCAACAGTGCAACCAATTTCAAGCATGCAGCAGCTCAACACAAATGGAAATACAATTTAGCAACCAGTTTTTAATGCAACTGTCAAGTGGATGTCTACAGCAATAAAAATGACAGCATGGCTGAGAATAATCACATGCAAGAATATACAGGAAGTGTGGAAATTCACTTAGGTAATATTCAAATGTGCAGTTTCAATCATTTCACATATATGGCAAGGTGTGAAGAAAAACAAATCGAGCAAGGCAGAGAATCAATTCACTTCTTTCCTATTTTACAAAGGATCAAACTTATTGTTCGAAAACTTTTTTCTAAGAAAATTTTCATATCCAGATATCCAGCATGTTTTTAATACTATGGAAATCGACTCAATTCAGACAAAGCCCAAAATCAGCAAAGTTTTTTTTTCTCAAGACATATTTGGCAACTATTCTTTTAATCAAGCAAATCAGGGAGGAACTTCTGGCAAATAATCTTTTTTTCAGAAATCACAGAGCATCTCTGGGAAGAATTCACTCTTAAATATTTGGCAAGTGCAAAGTTTCTTTTCAGGAAATATAATCCAAATTTTTGGCAGGAAGTCATAAAGGAAGAAATTAATGGTTTACATAATTTCACAAAGAAGTTACAAAGCAAGCAATCAAAGCTGTTAAAACTCTCAAGGCAAAAGAGGAAATCATGGCAGAAAACTAAGCAAGAAATCAAATCGGTTTCAGAAATGGTTCCATGTATTCAAGGGACCACAAATTTGTTCACAGGAGGCAAATTTATGTTCCAGAATTCAAACAAGGCAACAATGTCACAATATCATTTCAGGAATTGTTCAATTCAGATTTAAATCGAGGAAATAAAAGGCAAGAAATTGAATCATGGAATTCACTGTCATATGGAAACTAAATCGAGTTCAAAATCATATCTGAAATCATGGACATCAATCATGCAATCTGACTCAAGGCAGATCGACTACATAATGAAATCAGAGAGGGGTTTAAGGGTTTTCTATTTTTACCCTATATAACCTACACCAATATCATCACAGGCACAAGATCATCGAACAAAATCCAAGAACACAAATCCAAGAACAAAATCGTAAAAATTCCAAATTAGAGAAAACTCACAATTTTTCAATTGTTTCCAATCGAGCAAATCCTAAATCGAAGCACGAGAAAGCTACCATGTCTTGAGCTTCAGAGAGACAGATTCGATCATTCAAGCATCTCGATTTGAGGAGGATTTCAGAAACCCTAATCCCCTTTGTATCGCCGCCATTTTAATTTCCAGAGCAAAAGAAAGAAGGATCGGGAACAAATGGAAATGGGTGCAACAATAATAAGTGGGCCGACACACTTCATTTTTTGGCTAAGCCTAGTTGATTATTAAAAGGGGATGACCCCTTATATTTAAACTCCTAGGGTTTTCTTTGTTTATTTAATTTTGTTTTGTTTTAGTTTTCTTCTGTAAACAATTCTGAACAGTTTTTCTAGAAGTCTGTAAAATTCTAGATTTCCAGTCAGGGTGTTGACTGGCAGTCCACTAGAGTCTGTAAATTCTAGGGTTACGAGTTACAGGGTTTGTAATTCGGGAAATCTGATCGAGGGGATATCAGTCAGTCTAGGGTTTTGAGCGTAGGGTTAGGACAGGAGCAGGTGCTGCGAGTGTACATGGTCTTGTATGCGGGACCTGTTTATAACACCTAGTAGAAACCTTAGGAATGCAGCAGTAGGCAAGGTTTTACCGAAGCTGGGTATATCTGTGTGTGATTTATTTTCTGCACTTTTATTTCTGCTGCATTCTGTGATCTGTTTATTATTTTAATATCTTGTCAGTTTTTCAATTCAGTTTAAAAACTGTGATAAACCCTATTCACCCCCCCTCTAGGGTTAATCTAGATCCAACACCAACTTTTTCATAGGGTCCTAAGAGTTAGATCTTAGGAGTCCAAACACATACGGGTCCGGTATCCCCTTTATATAAATAATTAGAATTAAGATGCACAGTATTCATGAAATGCCGGATATATTTGTTCCTAATCAAATTGTTATTTGTTTTAGGAACCCATATCTTGATAGTCTTGACATTTTCATTTTGAAACTTCCCAACTGGTTTGGATTTGGAATATAATAAACTATGATTTTTCTTAGCTTCATTTTTTTTGTACTACTGCATCTTTTTTCTTCCTTTTATAACCGAGATGTTTCTTAGTTTCTTGTTTCTTATATCCTAAACCTTTTTTATTTGAAGCAGATTGTGAAATCTCAATGATTTTTGTCAAATTTTCTCGAACTTTGTTGAAATTAGAAACATTTTGAGTAATATTGTCTAACTTAGTTTGTAAACTAGGTTTTCTTGGTCTAGAATTTTGATCTTTGCCTTAAGCTCATGATTTTCAGTAGTTAGAGCGTCATTTTTCTTTTTTTGAGATTCAATTTCTTAACTCAAAAGAGATAATTGAAATCAATATTAGATGATGATTCTTAAAATTTTTTGAAGTTCTTCTTCTAATATTTTCTTCTCGTCTTTTAACATATCCCGTTCAAACTTTGCTCTACTCAAATCAGCTTTGGCTTCTTTGAATTGTTGTTTCATGTCTTTATATTCAACTATCAATTCAGCATTAATATCAAGTACTTCATCGAATGTAGGAATTTGTACCTCATCTTCTGCTGCCATGAAACAAACATTTTCTTGCTCATTTTCTGTATCACTTTCACTTTCCGATGAAGACGAGTCTGAATCATCCCATGTCACTGAGAATGCTCATTTCTTAGATTTGTCCCTTTTGTATTTGAATTTGTCATTTTCTAACTTATTCTTTTGCTCCGGACAATCCTTGTGCATGTGCACCTTTTTGTGGCAGTTGAAACATTCTATAGTCGATGATGATGGTTTAATTGATCCAGTTTTCTTTTTGTTATAATGACTGGCTTTTCGTTGTTTCAAGAATTTTTTGAAACCTTTTGCAATGAACACCAGATCTTCATCTTCAGAATTTGATTCATCTTCATCTTTTTTAGCATGGAATGCCACATTTTTCTTTTCTTCTTTTTGTTCCTTTCTAGCCTGCAAATTAGCTTCATAGGACATTAGATTCCCTATCAATTCATCTGGCTTCATGACAGGAAGGTCATTAGCTTCTTCAATTGCTAATACGTTTCCTTCCCATTCACTAGCCAGAGAATGTAAGACTGTTGAAACAACATCAAAATCAGAATATTTTCGTCCCAAACCGATAAGAGCATGATGAATGGTTTGAAATCATGAATACATACCATTGATTGTCTCATTTGGCTTCATTTTGAAATTTTGAGACTGACTTTTCAGCATGACTATTTTAGTTTGTTTTACCTTGTTAGTACCTTCATAAGTGGTTTTCAGCGTTTGCCAAATGCGGTTGTACAGATACTAACACGGTTATATTTGTTTTGGTCTAATGCACAAAATAACATGTTTATTGCTTTTGCATTTATAGTTGCTTTAGTTTTCTCAGCCGGTGTCCATTCTGAATAATCAGTTGTTGGATTCACTATTTCTTTTTGGGTAGCATTCCAGGCATCATAGCTATTTGACTGCATAAGGAATGACATACGTGTTGCCCAATAGCTATAGTTGAGACCATTGAAGAATGGAGGTCTTTGTGTCGACTGACCTTCCGTGTAAGTGGTGTTTTGAGTGACAGTGCTGGTGCTTGCGTTATTTGCCATATTACTAGAATATATCAAATAACTGTGTTACGGTTATATGATGATCGTGCTCTGATACCAAATGAAGATTACGTGCGTACTAATATAGTACACAAGGATCATGTAATATGGTGTATAACACGCAAATAAACAATAGCTATGAAGGCAAATATGAAATGATATAAATATCAACTAATCATAGATATGCAACAGTAAATGCAGTAAAAATAGAAAAATCACACCAGGAATTTTTATACTGCTCCGGAGCACTGTCCTACGTTCAGTCCTAGACTTCTATCTGGATTTTCACTAACAACCACCTCACTTAACCCGGAGGAACATGTTTACAACCCTCGAGCAGATGAACAGGAACGCCTCTAACAACACCGAGGACTTTAACACGAGCCTCTTACAACACCGAGGACTTCAGCTAAGATGAATACAATTGTTGTTGACAGTATGTGTTCTTGATAACACGAATTTGTCACTTGTACTACAAACTTCCTATAATCTTATCATCAAATAGAATATTCGGAAGTGGATATCATATTGAATCAAAAGAATATTATATAGATTCTAGGAATCAAACGATATATTATTGGATATGAGAAATTGAGCGCTTGAGAATATAGAAATGAGATCAAGAAATTAGAGATAGTAATCAAGTAAAAATTCATAAAATAGAATGATGATCTCATGGTGTTTATATAGAGAATAAATAGTTGTAACCCTTTGTGAAGAGTAGCAAACAATAGCCATGATTATTGGTGTAGAATAGAAAATGCAACCCTTGATTGAAAGGAAGTATCTTTTCAAAAGGTTGTTTTCTGAAAGAAAACAGACGACAGGTCAAAAAGAACCGGTAGACAGGAATTTGTGTATATATATATATATACACGTTATATTCATACGTACACATTTATTGTGCATTCTGGGTAGAAACGGTCGACAGGTCAAAATATGATCGGTCGACCGGTTCTACCCAAGTTGCACGATCAATGTGTACATATATGTATATATATATATTCATATATATATGGATAATTTCGATGTGTGAGACTATTTGAGGATAGATTTTAACACAAACAACACTATTAAACACCAAATAATCAACCTCTAATCTAGAATACCATATGTAGCTCTTTGTACCTCTTCAAACAATTAAATATCTTCTTTTTGTCGATCACGGCCTATTTCTTTGTCAGAAAGAAAAACTCCATAATCTCTTGACTCAACAGAAGAAGAGTGCATGGATTAGTTATTTGAACCATTAACTAAAGTCAGTTTTATGGTTGGATGTTAATAATGGAGGATGAGTTGGATTGGTTTGTTATGCAAACCAAATTTTGGCGTGGCAAAGACATCGAAAATGCCTACGCCGTTCCTAAGCCTCCATGTTTTCAATAGTGACATAGGAAAGGTGTAGAATATTAACATTGGCATAGGAATGACGTAGAAGATTGTCTACGTCTTCACTACGGCGATAATTTTAACGTAGGAAATTTCCTACGAATTTTATATGCCTTAATTAATTTTCTTCATATTACGGTTGGCATAGAAATGGCGTAGGAAATTTCCTATGACTTTCCTACGCCCTGCATTTTGGCGTAGGAACGTCGTAGGAAATTTTGTATAGAAAATTGAGGTGTTTTCAAATAGTGGATGTCGTCTTTGAGGAGGTAATGACTTGGGATTGGAAGTACAACTCTTCAAAGGGGCAAAATGCATAAATTCAGTGGAAGAATGCTGATCACAATTCAAAGAATGAATAGAATGTTGCTGTACAAAATGGCATAGCAAATAACAGATCTAGAGAAGCCATGGATAGTGTTTTAGATGACATTATTGTGAATACATCAAGGGAGGGAAGAAGAGTCCGAAAACCCCCTTCTTGAACTGTAGATTACATGCTTGGACAGTGCAACACGGATACTGAGCATGAGATTAATCTGAGCTTTGCAGATCCAGTGTGCTTTAGTAAAGTATACCAAGTGGAGAGAAGCTATGGATGAGGTGATAAAAGCTATTGAAAGGAATGGAACATAGGAACCGACAGATCTTCCAAAAGGAGCAAAGCTAATTGGTGTGAAGTGGATCTTCAAAAACAAGCTTAATGAACTTGGCGAAGTTGACAAATATAAGGCCAGATTAATTGTGAATGGTTATTCGCAGTAATATTGTAACACCCCGCATTTTTAATGAAACTAAAAATGTAGAAATATGTAAATATATTATGTACATAGATATATATAAGAGAAAAAATTAAATGATGACAATAAAATTGCATGTAATAAGTTCATGCAGTGAAATGAAGGAAAAGGATTAATAAAAGAAATTAAATGCAACACATGAAATGCAAAGAAATGCATGTGAACAATTAAATAGAAATAAAAAGGAAATTTTGAGAAGCTTCAGGAATTTGGTCATGAAATTAGCGGCAGTGCATTCGTGGCGATTTTCTAGTCAATTTAGACCTATAGTTTGTAGAAAACCGATTTAAAATGAAGAAGATATCTTTAAATTAAATATTGCAGCAAAACATGAAAAAGAGGAATGAGAGAATAATGTGTAGCTTTTCCTAAGTCTTGTTAGCAAAAGACATAGTAGCTCATTTGGTTAGTACATGTGACTTGTACACAAGAGGGACTGAGTTCAATCCCCGCCAGTGCCATATTTTTGTTTTAGGGGAGTGACTAAAAACTGGCTTAGTGTGAACGCAGTTCAATTAAAAAAAGTGGTTTAGTGTGAAAAGGGTTAGTTGGAAAGATAGTTAAAAAGAAATATAAATATATATATATATATATAATATATTTGTATGTATGACATGTGGATGTCAACACCCTTGCTGCTGCGCATCATGTTGCACACATGACACATTTTTATTTGTTAATGACGATTTTTGAGTTTTAGGGCTGACGTGGCCTCTTCTGATTGGCTGGATCACGTGTCTTTGAGTTGTGTGGTTCTGATGATCACCTAGTTAATCTAAAGGCTCTAAGCTAATACATCTATATAGGCACATCTAATCAAACCCTAATTTAAACTAAATTCATTCATAAGCCTCCATGTTGCTGCATCCAAAACTAAACTAGTTTCTCTTTTTCAACGAATTAAAGCATAGGAATGGTGAAAAAGAGGAACGATTCTAGAACAACAACAAACTCTTAATTCAGATTTATATTCTTTCTTCTTCTACCACTGTGAGTACAGTTACTTTCACAAGATAATTAATTAAAAATAATAGTGATAAGTGTGAATTGGACTGTATGACTATGGCTGTATCATATGCTATTAGATATATTATGTTGATATATGCCAGTTCTGTTATCATATGTTAATTAGATCTATGCAATTTCATGTTGATTAGATCTATTCTATTGTATGCAAGTTTATGTTAATTAGATCTATGCAAGTTTATGTTAATTAGATCTATGCAAGTTTATGTTGATTAGATCTATCCTATTCTTTGCAAGTTTATGTTAATTAGATCTATGCAAGTTTATGTTGATTAGATCTATCCTATTCTATGCAACTTTATGTTAATTAGATCTACGCAAGTTCATGTTAATTAGATCTATCCTATTCTATGCAATTTCATATTCCATATGATTATTGGATCTATATTATGTGTGGATGATGTCGCTTTCCCTCATCTTTTCCTTTTTCTTATGAGTTAGGCTAACGACGAGCCTAACATATTATGTGAATTATACGTATGAATGACGTAGGAATGTTGGGGAAAGTTTGGGAAAAACATTAAATATTGAGTATTTGGCATAAATTGGTTTGTAATCATGTAATTAACTTAGGGCATAAATTGGTATAATTTATGTACATGGAATTATGGACATAATTAGAATGAGAATTATGAACATAGCTTAAGTTGGGAATTATGGATATTAATTCAAATTGGGTTTTGAATAATAGAATAAGATAATGAACGCTTAAGACACGAGGTTAGACTTGGTTTGCGGTATAAGCCTGCCCGGACCAGCCTGACACATCCAGCAATCGCAAATGACAGTCTAATGTGAGAGGTAAAAGGCATAAACTAGATGCGTAATAAGGCAAAGACACGAGGTTAGATTCGGATTGCGGTATATGCATGCCCGAACCCGCCCGATAAATCCAGCAGCCGCAAAACGGAATCTAATGTGGGAGGTCTTGCAACCAAGATAAGACATGTTGTGGGACATGCGGTTAAGTCGGTGACATGTGAAATATAATTAGAAACACTTAACCAAGTCGAAACATGCAAGAAGACATGAATAAGAAGGGGTTACGTGGGAAATACTAGTGGGGACCAAGCATAGACGGGAAGCTTGTGTCAAGTGTGGGGATCCTTTTCAACCAGTAACCCATTTAATATCTATGCGAGCTCGAACTTGGTCGAGGACGGGACACGCTTACTGGAATTGATTATAAGAGGTCAAACGGGTTAGTGGTTGCAACGCAAGTCCAACGGAGTCATGTGTGTGCATGGGTCTGGGCTGATAGGTAACACGTTATTGCATCATGTAGGTATAAGCCGATCATCCTTAGTAGTACCGGGTTGCCACTTTTGGGAGTGGTACACCCTACTATGGGACCAGCACCGGTATCTACGAGTTAGGGAGTCGATCGAATGGGGAGGGCGGTAGGTACAACTAGTGGAGATAGGAGCAGGTGGCACCTATGACATCAACTAGGGGTACACGAAACTACCATTATCATTATCATTATAATTAGTAAGAGAGATCAACTTTCTGTACAACCAATATCGGTGCGGTGTAGGAATTATCTTATAGTGATTAGAAGCGCAATCAACTTTTATCTCGTCCATCTTTCTTACTTTGTCATGCCTGTTTATGTTACAGTCATTTCTTATATCCAGTTTGTGTTCTTATCTTATTACTTTAATTATTATATTGTTAAAGTCACTGGACTCGCCAGACTTTATGTATGACCTCGTTTGTTTCGCCTCTTTTCTTTCCTTCCCCCTCCAGGTTCTCAGGGTGGGACTATTAGAGCTTGAATTGGATATCTTTCTCTCTCTTTTGGAATTGCTTGGATTTGCTGAAAGTAATGTTCAACTTTATCTTTTTTTTTATTATGGATATTTGTAACGGGATTATTCTTTTGGTTTTCATGTAATAATTTGACCAAGATGGATATCTGTGTACTTTGTTTTACAAGTTGGTTTTGATGTTTTAACCAAACTATGTTCCGTTTTCGCTACAATGAAGTTATTTTAAATTTTGAAGTACCATTTTTATATATCTGTCTTATGATGTTCTATTCTATACACTTGTAATGCTCCATGAAAGTTGATGATTTCCCTTTGTGAGTGACATTGATGGACGTGGGGTGTTACACGTGGTATCAGAGCTGAAGGTTACCGGAACAGATAAAAGACTTTGAAAGCCGTTTTCAAAAGAATTTTTTTAAGGAGTATTTTCAAAAATATGTTTTAAAAAAGGTGTTATCAAGAGAAAAGATTATTATGAAAAACATAATCCCCAAAAGCCATATATTTTTCTTCCGATTCTCCATTTTGAATCTCTTCCTTTTTCCTTTCTGAATCTCTTCCTCCTCGTTTAGATGTTTTTCCTAAGATATGTAAGGACTTTCGCTTCATCGGACTGAGACATTTGTCGAGGCTAGAAATTGGCTCAATGAAGTAAAGGACTTGTTTGGTATCTTTGAAATAGACGATGGAAGGAAGGTTCAACTAGCTGCTTGGTTAATGAAGGATGGAGCTCCATCTTAGTGGGAGGTCACGAATGGAGAACGTGCCGTGTAGGCATGCATATGACATAGGATAAGAAAGTAGAACCTAAGAAGGGTGGAAAGAATAATAAACTCCGTGACAAGAGGAAGACAGGTGGTTGTTTCCAATATGGTGAAGCACAGACAAGGATAGAGGGCAGGATCTTCTGGAAGGCAGGTTGTGTTCTCGTGGTTAGTATACCGGAAAGAGATGGGATTTTTTTGTTGAAGATTTGATTTCTTTTTTCCTGGAACTCTTTTCGACTCTTGCGCTTCGCATTCGTTTATATCTGCTTCGTTAGTTTAAACACTACAGCTAAATACTAGATTAGTTATGGATTCCATTGTAGTCTCAAATCTTATTGGTGGTTCGGCTCATTTATCTATGGTTTATCGGGATTTGAGAGTGTCTATCTTGGGCGGTGGGTTTGAATGCAACACCTACATTCTTGGTTTCACGGGCTATGGGTTGATTCTAGGAATGGATTGGCTAGCCAGATATAGTGCCATCCTAGACTGTGAAAGGAGGGTAGTTAGAATGTTGACTCGTTGTGGAAAGACCCTTGATATTTCTTGTGACCCTAGAGGTTCGGTGATGCTTAGCTACCTAGAATCACTTGACACATCCGTTGATGATTTGCAATCTGTTCAAGCAGTCCGTGAGTATGAAGATATCTTTGAGGAGGTTAGGGGATTACCTCCAAAACGCGAGATAGATTTTCATATCTACTTGGTGGACAATGCAAAGCCAGTTGCATTTCTTGTGCGCCACATGGCTCCAAAAGAAAGGAGGGAGCTTAGTAAACAAGTGAAAGAGCTACTTGAGAAACGGTTCATAAGAAGAAGTATTTCGGGACGGGGTGCTCCGGTTTTTTTTGCTATAAAGGCTGATGGTTCACATAGATTGTGTGTGGACTATAGGGAGCTAAATAAACTCAAAGAAAAATAGACACCCATTACTAAGGATAGATGATTTATTTGATCAGTTGTTGGTGCTTCGGTTTTCTCGTAGTTGGATTTAGCTACAGGGTTTCACCAGTTAAGTGTGGCTGAGGATAGCATAGATAAGACCATATTTAGGACTCCCGATGGTTTCTTCGAATGGCTAGTCATGCCGTTTGGTTTGACTAATGCACCCTCATATTTTGTAGACTTGATGAGTAGGGTGTTTAGGGAGTTTCTAAACAAGTTTGTAGCAGTCTTTGTGGATGACATTTTGATATTCTCTAGAAGCAAGGAAGAAAATGCCCTACATCTTAGGGAAGTCTTAGAGACCCTTCGAGCACATCAACTCAAGGCTAAGTTCTCCAAATGCCATTTTTGGAGGAAGGAAGTGATGTTCTTAGGACACGTAGTATCTAAAGAGGGGATAGCAGTGGATCCCGCGAAGGTGATCACAATCCAAGATTGGAAGGTTCCTAGAAACGCAACGGAAGTAAGAAGTTTTCTAAGGTTGGCGGGCTATTATAGGAAGTTCATTAAATACTTTGCATTTCTCTAGACGAGAGCTTGAGAAAGACAATTCTTGAAGACGGCACAAGGCCGACAAAAGTCATATGCTGATAGGAGAAGGACCGATCTTGAGTTTGGTGTTGGGGACATGATTTTTATTCATTTTGGATCTGTAGGGAAGATGGCACTGAGGTTCGTATGGCCATTACCCATTTCAGAGAGGATTGGACAAAGGGCGTACAGAGTGAAGTTGCCGGAGAAGCTTAGTGGTGTTCATGACGTATTTCATATGTCGCATTTGCGGAAGTGTTTACATGATACCGCGGAAGGATTGGAGCTGAGCATACTTAGGGAAGTGGAAGTGGAGCGAGATGCCAGATTAGACGAGCTCCTACATGCATCATTGGATCGGAGGTCAAGGAGTTACGCAACCGAGAGGTCAAGTTGGTTGAAGTCTAATGGGGAGATGATCAAGGAGACGCGACTTGGGAGACGAAAGACAAGATGCGTGCGTTGTACCCTTTCCTTTTTGAGGGTATGTTCTTAATTTCTCCTTTTTCTACCGCTTTGTTTATACTTGTTCTATCGTTTAGTATATCTTCTCGATTACATCTTTGATCTTTAGGTAGGAAAATCCTATGGTTGTAAACATGTGTTTGAGACATGTTATGTTTGGTGGATGCAAGTGGATGAAAGTGGTTTCTAGTGGTTGCTAGTGGATGCATTTGCACACACATTAGGCACTAAATCAGCTCATCACTTTCATATTGCATATGAATGAGTATGCATATTTAAATTAATGGATGTATATTGAATGTGTTATCATATGGATGTTGCATTTGAATGAATGGTTGTGCACTCATATAAAAATGATATGTATCATTCGGATTCCTTTGCATACATGTTGGACACATGGCACTGACATAATTTGCATTGAGGAGGTCAACTGAATCAGTAGACTGCCTGATCTTTGCACTAGATAAGAAACATATACACACACCTTTGCATATGTTCATATAGCACTACAAATCTCTTAAGGACAATGGATGCTTGTCGATGATGGATGAGTAGATGGATGATTGATGTTAAGATATATTCTTCTTAACTTGAAGATTTCGGGGACGAAATCCTTTGTGTAGGGGAGAATGTAACACCACGCATTTTTAATGAAAGTAAAAATATGAAAAAATATATATATATTATTTACATAGATATGTTTAAGAGAAAAACTAAATAATGACAATAAATTTGCATGTAATAAGTTCATGCAGTGAAATGAAGGAAAAAGATTAATAAAAGTAACTAAATGCAATAAATGAAATGCGAAGAAACGCATGCGAACAATTAAATAGAAATAAAAAGAAAAATTTGAGAAGCTTCAGGAATTTGATCATGAAATTAGCGTCATTGCGATCGTGGCAATTTTCTAGTCAATTTAGACCTACAGTTTGTAGAAAACTAATTTAAAATGAAGAAGATATCTTTTAAATTAAATATTGCAGCAAAACATGAAAAAAGGGAATGAGAGAATAATGTGTAGCTTTGTGCTAAGCTTGTTAGCAAAAGACTTAGTAGCTTATTTGGTTAGTACATGTGAATCGTACGCAAGAGATTTTGAGTTCAATACATGGCAGTGCCATATTTTTATTTTAGGGGAATGGCTAAAAAGTGGCTTAGTGTGAACACAGTTCCATTAAAAAAAACTGTTTAGTGTGAAAAGGGTTAATTGGAAAGATAGTAATATATATATATATATATATATATATATATATATATATATATGACATGTGGGTGTCAACACCCCTGCTGTTGCGCATCATGTTGCACACATGGCGCATTTTTATTTGTTAATGACGCTTTTTGAGTTTTATGGCTGACGTGGCCTCTTCTGATTGGATGAATGACGTGTCTTTGAGCTGTGTGGTTCTGATGATCTCCTAGTTAATCTAAAGGCTCTAACTAATCTAATACATCTATATAAGCACATATAATCTAACCCAAATCTAAACTAAATTCATTCATAAGCCTCAATGCTGCAGCATCCAAAACTAAATTAGTTTCTCTTCTTCAACGAATCAAAGCATAGGAATTGTGAAAAAGGGGAACAATTCTAGAACAACAACAAACGCTTAATTCAGATCTATATTTTTTCTTCTTCTACCACTATGAGTACAGTTACTTTCACAAGATAATTAATTAAAAATAATGGTGATAAATGTGAATTGGACTGTATGACTATGCCTGTATCATATGCTGTTAGATCTATTATGTTGAGATATGCCAGTTCTGTTATCATATGTTAATTAGATCTATGCAAGTTTATGTTGATTAGATTTATTCCATTCTATGCAAGTTTATGTTAATTAGATCTATGCAAGTTTATGTTAATTAGATCTATATAAGTTTATGTTAATTATATCTATGCAAGTTTATGTCGATTAGATCTATTCTATTCTATGCATGTTTACGTTAATTAGATCTATGCAAGTTTATGTTGATTAGATCTATCCTATTCTATGCAAGTTTATGTTAATTAGATCTATGCACATTTATGTTAATTAGATCTATGCAAGCTTATATTGATTAGATCTATCTTATTCTATGCAATTTTATGTTAATTAGATATATGCAAGTTTATGTTAATTAGATCTATGCAAGTTTATGTTGATTAGATCTATCCTATTCTAAGCATGTTCATATTCCAAATGATTATTGGATCTATATTATGTGTGGATGATGTCTCTTTCTCTCTTCTTTTCTTTTTTCTTATGCGTTAGGCTAACGACGAGCCTAACATATTATGTGAATTATACGTACGAATGACGTAGGAATGTTGGGGAAAAGTTTGGGAAAAACATTAAATATTATGCAATTGACATAAATTGGTTTGTAATCATGTAATTAACTTGGGCATAAATTGGTATAATATATGTACATGGAATTATGGACATAATTAGAATGAGAATTATGAACATAGCCTAAATTGGGATTATAGACAAACTGAAATATGGATATTAATTCAAATTGGGTTTTGAATAATAGAATCAGATAATGAACGCCCAAGACACGAGGTTAGACTTGGTTTGCAGTATAAGCCAGCATGTACCCGCTCGGCACATCCAGCAACCGCAAATGGCAGTCTAATGTGAGAGGTCGAAGACATGAACTAGATGCGTAATAAGGCAAAGATACGAGGTTAGATTCGGATTGCGGTATAAGCTTGCCCGGACCTGCCCGACAAATCCAACAACCGCAAAATGGAATCTAATGTGGGAGGTCTTGCAAGATTACTATTATAATGAATTAAATAACACTTAACCTAGATAAGACATGTAGTAGGACATAGGGTTAAGTGAGTGACATGGGTGACATGTGAAATATAATTAGAAACACTTAACCAAGTTGAAACCTGTAAGAAGACATGCATAAGAAGGGGTTAAGTGGGAAATCCTAGTGGGGACCAAGCATAGATGAGAACTTGTGTCAAGTGTGGGGACCCTTTTCAACCAGTAACCCATTTAGTATCTATGTGAGCTCGAACTAGGCCGAGAACGAGACACGCTTACTATGATTGATTGTAGGAGGTCAAGCGGGTTAGCAGTGGCAACGCAAGTCCAACTGAGTCATGTGCGTGCATGGGTCAGGCTGGTAGGTAAGACCGTGTTGTATCGTGTAGGTATATGCCATGCATCCTTAGTAGTATCGGGTTGCCACTTTAGGGAGTGATACACCCTACTGTGGGACTAGCACGGGTATCTACGAGTTAGGGAACCAATCGAATGGGGAGTGTAGTGGGTACAATTAGTGGAGATAGGAGCAGGCGACACCTATGACAACAACTAGGGGTACACGAAACTACCATTATCATTATAATTAGTAAGAGGGATCAACTTTCTGTATAACTATTATTGGTGCGGTATAGGAATTATCTTATATTGATTAGAAGCGCAATCAACTTTTATCTTGTCCATCTTGCTTAACTTGTCATACCTGTTTATGTTACAGTCATTTCTTATATTCAGTTTATGTTCTTATTCTGTTACTTTAATGATTATATTGTTAAAGTCACTGGATTCGCCAGATTTTATGTCTGACCTCATTTATTTCGCCTCTTTTCTTTCCTTTCCCCCCTCTAGGTTCTCAAGGTGGGACTAGTGGGGCTTGACTTGGATCTCTTTCTCTCTCTTTTGGAAGTGCTTGGAGTTGCTGAAAGTAATGTTCAGCTTTATCTTCTTTTTTTATTATGACTGTTTGTAATGGGATTATGCTTTTGGTTTTCATGTAATAATTTAACCAAGATAGATATTTGTGTACTTGGTTTTACAAGTTGATTTTGATGTTGTAGCTAAACCATGTTCCATTTTCGCTGCAATGAAGTTATTTTAAATTTTGAAGTACCATTTTTATATATCTGTCTTGTGATGTTCTGTTCTATACACTTATAATGCTCCATGAAAGTTGATGCATTCCCTTTGTGAGTGATATTAATGGACGTGGGGTGTTACAAATATAGAGTTGATTACACAAATAAGTTTTCTCCTGTGGTGAAGCTTGATACAGTAAGGTTGATTATTGCACTTGCAGCTCAAAAGAAGTGGGAAATACATCAATTTAATGTAAAATTTGCCTTTCTTCATGGTGCTTTGAAAGTGGAAATTTTTGTAGAGCAATCTAAAGGCTATGAAGTTGCTGGAAAGGAGTTTATGGTGTATAAACAGCATAAAGCCGTTTATGGACTAAAACAAGCCTCGAGAGCATAGTTTAGTAGAATTGAGGCTTTCTTCCTCAAAGAAGGTTTCACATGTTGTAACAGTCCGCCAATTTTCGACCCCAGAAATCAACATAAACACCATGTCAATTATTCAAGTATTGAAAATACCAGGTCATTAATAGAAAGAAGTTAGAGGGTGAGAACTAGAAAGAAAGAAATTTAGATTAGAGAAGGAAGAAGTACATAACAGAACAGAATCAGAGTAAACACGAATCTCACAGCGGAACGAATAAAATATATTATATAACATAACTTCGAAATACAAATCTAAATTTGTATACACATACCATATCAGAGTATAACACATATACATCACATCGGAAATAATATCTAAATAACTGATGGTGAAGCCTTCTGCTTTGAGCTTCTTCAAGTGTATCTGTAAGGCCTTAAACACTTGTCTACCCGAAAAAAAATAGGCATCCAAGAGTTTAGGGAAAAACAAACAAAATAAACTCTGGGTCAGTCATGAGACTGGTGTGAGTAAACTCCAACCATATTGTTTAACCTTGAAAATCCTTTTGAAAGAAAAGGATAATAGTAAGACCAGTCCACACATAAATATGGACGGTTTTTACCTTACTATAACCCAAAATATTCTTGATATCAAAATCCAATGGTATTATAAGAATGTCTAATCAAATAAATAACCAAATAGCAGAACGCTTGCATCTCACACTCTATTTATATAGTATAAATCGCAAGGTTCTTACTGGAGATTGGATTCCAACTATGACAAGGTATGGGACCACCTTCCGATCAGTGTACTCTGGAGGGGATACGCTGGGGTTCAACAAGAACATCTTGCAACCCGACCACATGTGAACGACCACTCATTTAGCTTGAGTGTATCGAATATATTGTCACTCACTGTTATCCGTCGTCCAACCGTAATCCGTAAGATATAGAATCGAAAGAAGAACAAATATGAATTTTCTCTAGATTAGTGACAATACACCCTGCTTGGAGATGACCCAACTAGCCATGCTACTTTCCCGATTTTTGTCATTTCCTGGTTGTGAGGCTTGAGGGTACGTTATCCTTTAGAACATCTGACCACCATTCACTTTAAAAGTCACATCGTCAAACCCGTCAAATCACAGTTGATCTTCCAAAAATATTACGGGTATAAAAGCTAAGAGAAACGAATTCCTCTGCCACCAGACGTAATACCCTGAAAAGATCATGTTGTGTGAGTAGTTAGGAGTACTTTGTCAGACATTCGTCCATACAAGTTGTCCTGGGACTGGACAAACATAAAACACTATTCTGGAATAGAACGACCCTTGCATTCCACTTCGTCTGCAGTTATCTTCAGTACAGTCTAATTCGCAATGCCTATGCCTCTACGGAGTGGTTTTCGGATAATAAATCCAACTGGTATCTCCGTATTGACAACGATGGTAAAATTTTTTGTTAGTTGGTGATTTAACTATCAACAAAAAACAAACTTCCATTCTAATTTACAACTACGCATCAACCAATCACTGGCCCTTTTTAATAACATTAATTTTCTAGTTTCCCATACCTTTCCAGATATTTCTCAAAGACCGTTTAGCCTTTCATGCTTCTTGGGAACATTTCCAAATATTAGAAACTCTTATTTTCCCTTATTTCCGAAAATATACTTTATTAACGTTCGAAAACATTCCCTTCTTTTTTCATATTTCTTATTTTTTGTATTACAGAAATTATACATTATTTACATTAGAAAAAACATTCCTGATTTCCATTATAACTATTTAATCTGCAAACATTTGCTTTTTAAAACCTTATTCACTTTGGAATGTGAATATTATTTCTTATAGAAATCTAATTTCACTAAATCTAAAATAAATATCATTACCGGTTAAATTTCCATCCATCAAGTTATGTACTAAATTTAAAACCAAAATTCGCTTTATAAACTCCATTTTACAAATAACTTCTCCTTGGTTATAATTCTAGTTTATAACTAAATCTCGATTCCATACTCTATTATAAATTTATTGGTTTCAAACCAAGTATTTAATATCTCATCGAATTCTAAATTTTATAATATATCTAATTCCTAAAAGTAAAATAAATTACTTTTAAAACATTCGACATAGTTGAATTCTGATTATAAATCCTGATGTATTTATTTCAATTCTTATTGGCATTTCGAACATCGAAATATTCCACAGTTTCTTTTGAACAATTTCCCAATCTCCCATTTTTAAATCTTTTCTTGGATACATATTTTCCAAATTTCTGAATCGTATTATTTCATTACATTTTAAATATCAATTTTAAATCAAAACTGCTTGTTTTATATAATTAAAATAGGTTATTATATTCTAGCCCAATCCAAATCCAATTTCTATCATTTAAAATGATAATAAATAATAGATTTTCCCTTTTTAAACTTGAATTCCTTTCCAATATATTTTACATTATTTAATACCAATTATTTCATTCCAGTGTAATTCTACATCACAAACAAACAATAATTAACCATAAATTATTTATCACATCATATAATGTAATACATGAAAAACAATAATATAATTATTGAGAAATCCAGCTCGATTCCTCCAACCTGTTTCCCTGCATCCACAGATGTTAATAAACAAAAATAATACTAATTTCATATCAATATAATAATAAACAAAATCAATATTCAGTCAACGGTTTATACATGTAACTATATATATCATTCCAACCAATTAATTAGCAAATAATCAAATCAACCATCACACAACATTCAATCATTATTTATCCATATTAAATAACGTTTATAATATTATAAAATTGAATAGTTAGTGAGTTTACTCACCTTGATCGTTTATCGCTGAAAAACGATTAACGTTGGTTGATCTAGTCAGGCGTTCTATTTTGCCATAATCCAACGATCTCCAAATCTTTCCAAACTAGTTCCAGTACATAGCCTGCGATCCTACGATCCCAACATGACAGACGGTTCGTAATTCTGAGTTCGTTTGAGATAGATATTGCATTAACAAATTTTATATGTTATTTTATTAATTATTAACTTAATTTAAAATTATTTGGGCTCACTTTTCTCTCATAACTGGCCCACGTTTCTAGTCCATTCTCCCCGGTCCACGTCCACGTCTCCAGTTCTCCCCTGCTAAATTGGATGAAATGTTCATGTCTCTTTCTTCTTTTTTTATTACTTAGGAAACGGGCCTTGCAAGTAAAACGCGAGCTCCACTTTCGAACCCACCCAAGTCCTTACTTTTCACGCCATTTTCTCCACCTACAATAAACCATTCACGGCTCTGACTTCACGACGTTCATCCCTCACTTCCTCTCGCCTGAGCCAACTTCTCTCCTCCCAGCACCATAGAAACTCCACGCTGCCATGCTCACGTCGGAGCTCCGCCACTCCATCATCGGTAGTCCGCAGCAACCCTCCTCTTCTTCCAAAACTAAGACTACGAGCTCTTATACAAACAGAACTTCATGCATCAACATGCTTCTCCTCACCAACACCTTGTTACGCCTCCACCCAACTTCTTGCTCGACGTCAACTACAGGAGGTCACCGAACTCCAATCACCAAGCCACCCCAAAAGCTAACTCAACCTTTGTTTCACTGTCTAGTTTTGAGCTTCCCTGCTTCCTTTCCAGAACATATGCCTGTCATCAAAGGATGTTCTCCAGTTCATGCCGCATGGACACGGTAGATTATCGACAATGGTAGGTTTAGGAAATTCAAAACCTCGCTCACGCTATTACCAAAAACACAATGTCAAAAAGTCTAGTTAAACCCATTCGAAATAATATCAGTGTGAAACTCCACGCGAGAGGAGAGTAGAAGATTTTGTTTGAGTATTTTTTGTTAGCTATTTTAATTGCTCTGATACCACTTTGTTAGAATTTTTGGGGAGGAAGAGGAATAGATTAATGAGAAAAAGGAATATTTGGAAAAGAGTAAAAGTTTAATAACTTTTTTATTTCACTTTTCTTTTTTTCTTGATTCTTCCTTCATACATCCTTCTTGATACTTCCTTCATACATACAAATGAGACAAACTCTTATTTATAACATACAATACATCTTTCTAGATTTGCAACATTAAAACCTCTCATTAATGAATAATTATATTTTCCTGAATAATTATCCTTTCAACATTAAAACCTTTCTAGAAATCTTCAATCTTTAATGACTCGCCAAAAAACCATTTCAAATTATATTCCAACACTCCCTCCTAATTTGAAATTTCCTTTCTTACTCCATGCATAGCTCTCATTCTTCGAAAATCTTTGTATCTCACGTGTTTTGGCAGAAATAAAGAAATTATCCAAGCTTTCTTTTTTCTTCTCTTCTTTTTCACCATGAAGATCTTTAACATGATTTCTCGAATCCTTGATGCAAAGCTCCGTTCTTTTTGTCCTCCTCCATTCGCACAAGATGTTCCAAAAAGTGTGTGCTCTAGCTTCCATTTAATTCTGATGTCATTAACTTTGAATGAGTCATATAAGTCATCTTTCCATTCTTTCGTAACTTCCAAAATTTTCTTGTACTTGAAATCTCTAACAGTATATTGAATTTCTTTGACTTCTTTATTTCCATCTCTTTTGTTATCACCTTTCTTAAAAGGATCACTGACTACATGACTCAAACTACGAGCTTTTGACTTTTCCATGAACTCATCGTATATTTTTTCATGCATAAAAGTACGAGAACCAGCACAATAATATTGTCCCTGATTAATGAACAATGCAACATGAGCAAGCTCGTTAACATCCATGTGACTAGCAAAAGCTGCACTAATTGTGGAGCCAAAACCAGAGATCACATTAAGAACACCATCAGGACCTCCTTTACATTCTTCTGCCTTCTTCGCATTTTCCCAAGCATCCTTTTTTATTGAATCATCATCGACCTCAGCATCGCCATGGTCACTCATCTTGATATCCTTATTTTTATTATCTCCTTTGTCTTTTGTTTCTGCAACTTCTTTTATTTCATTGTAACTTTCTTCAACGTCCTTTATCTCCATGCCATCCTTTACGTCCTCTTCTGCTTCGATTATCCATTCATGTATCATGTCTTTATTCTTTTCACCATTCTCAATTTTTAAATCCTCTTTGAGGTTTACATCAGCAACTTTATCACCATTTTCCTCCTCCGCATCAATAAATTTTTCATTCGCTTTATTCTGGTCACCGACTTCTTCTTTCTCTTCTTTTACGTCATCTTCTACTTCTACTACATATTCTTCCACGACTTCCTCCTCGATTTCTTCTTTAGCGACTTTCTCTCTCATCAGCTCCTCTTCAGCTTTTAACTTCTTCTCCGCCACTCGAACATCAGCAATTTTTTCTCCATAGCCTCTTGACTGATTCACATTCGCATTCACCCTTGTAAAGTAATCCGAAGTCGATTCGGATTCACTCATCTTCATTGCTTCGAAATCATTCCTTAGCGATTGAAGCTTAACTTTCTTTACTTTGTCAACTCCTTGGAAAGATTTTTCCAAAATTTCCCAGGCTTCTTTTGAAGTGGCTGCATCGATTACTATTTCAAACATTGAATCATCCAAACATTGATGGATGAGGCTAAGTGCATATTGATCTTTTCCCTTCATGTTTGCTAATGCTTCCTTCTCTGCTCGAGATAACGCATCTGGCTTGTCGTAGCCTTTGTCTACGATCTGCCATACATCTTGTCCGCCAAGTATAGCTTTCATTCGAAGACACCATTTTTCATAATTTTCTTTTGTGAGACGAGGATATTGGAGGAAAAACATTCCACTATTTGACATTTTATCACACCTTCACGAACTTGGCTCTGATACCACTTTGTTAGCTATTTTAATTGCTCTGATACCACTTTGTTAGAATTTTTGGGGAGGAAGAGGAATAGATTAATGAGAAAAAGGAATATTTGGAAAAGAGGAAAAGTTTAATAACTTTTTTATTTCACTTTTCTTTTTTTCTTGATTCTTCCTTCATACATCCTTCTTGATACTTCCTTCATACATACAAATGAGACAAACTCTTATTTATAACATACAATACATCTTTCTAGATTTGCAACATTAAAACCTCTCATTAATGAATAATTATATTTTCCCGAATAATTATCCTTTCAACATTAAAACCTTTCTAGAAATCTTCAATCTTTAATGACTCGCCAAAAAACCATTTCAAATTATATTCCAACATTTTTGGAGGCTACACAATTTTATCTTGATTTTTGAAGCCACTGGTTTTCTCTAGTTTTCATTTGCATAAGTGTTTTTCCATGCGTTCGAGTATGTATATACACACGAGACGATAAGATCAGTGTCATTCATGGGGCATGGCATAGGTTGTTTGGGTTGAGGCTACAAACGTCGACTAGGAAGAAATAACATAATTTGGTCTGCATCATCAGTATGGGGTTGTACGTGAAGGCATGGTAAAGCTTAAGCAAATCACATATGTATTTATAGATGAGCTAAATGAGGGTTGCATGGAAATCTTCATGAGTTGATTCACTGTGCAGTAATGGCCTATGGTACAAGACCATAAATGGGAAAGGAAAGAATAGGTAAGAGAGGCATGGTTTAGGGTGTCTGCCTTGTATTGTCTGAAGTAACTAGGGGAATAGTGGTGTTGCGAGCGCACCAATTCTTCTTTGCCGAAATTGTATGTGTCCGGTGTTCCCAACCAATCACAGTCCCCTGATTTCCGCCTTTTGCACTTAAACCCTTTAATTGTCTGGGGACTTAAATGTAAAAAAGCGGGAATGGAGAGATTTGATTGGTGGGCACACACAGGGACAGACGGGTGGGCACAGAAGAATTGCACTCTTGTGCGAGGCTTATCTGGTAAAGGTGTGAAGAATATATATTAATTCTTTTTTGTGTACCATGCTACGAATATTACATTCATGTTCGAGCCGCTAGGGACAGAAATAAGAATACATTCGTGACGAGCGATGAGCCATGATCCCGAAAATATAATAATATAGGCAAGATAACTTATTCTATGAAGTCCTAATATGCTGATATAAGGTGTAAAATATTCCAAATAAAAATATGCTCAATTCCAAAATAAAATTTACAGTAAAATTCTAAAAATTAAATTATAACTACGTCTCAAATATCTTGTCTAAATTCGAACCAGTATTTAATTATATTTAAATAATCGTTGTGGCTTATAAACGATTACATAACGACTTTCTGAGAAATTGATTTGAATAACTCACAATCTATAAGACGAAATCTCAAATTTTTTTTCTTCTAGTAGGAAATATAACATAACAGATTCGAACATTTTTTATTTCGAGGAAATTCGAGTTATAACGAACTCGTTATATTCATTTAAAGTTCAAAACGCGCAATTACGAACTACCGCGACATTACGAGCTCGATTATAATTATATTATAATTAATACGTTTAATCCACATTCTATAAATAAATTCGTTATTATAATTAAATTCTAAACCAAATTAAATCTACCGAATTGTCAAATTCACACAATATTGCTAATTCAGCTATTTCCAACTATTTCGGGAATTAAATTTATTATTCCACAATTGATATTAAATATTCAAAATATTTTAATTCAGACCATTTAAATTATCAACTTAGCATATTAAAATAATCAAATAAAATAATTGTTATATCGCTAAAATCTAGGACGTTACACATGTAGCCTAGATGAACACACTTCGTTTGTGAAGCATGAGGAATGGTAAACCTTGATTATGAGTATATATGTTGATGATTTGTTGTAAACTAGTGATGATGACAATATGTTGAATGAGTTTAAGTGCTCAATAAAAACGGAATTTGACATGAAAGTCTTGGAAAAAAATGAGATTTCTCCTTGGGATGAAGTATTACAAAGAACTGATGGGATTTTCATCTGTCAGAAGAGGTATGCAGCTGAGGTCATTGATCTTTTTGAGATGCAAGACTACAATGCAGTATGTAATCCTATTATTCTTGGTCAAAAATTAGTGAAGGATGAGACATGAATTCGACTTGATCATACTCTCTTTAAGAAAATGGTAGGAAGCTTAATGTATCTTTCAGCTTCACGGTTTGACTTGATGTTTGTGGTGAGTCTGATAAGTAGATACATGGAAGCCCCAACATAGCTTCACTTCAAGGAATCTAGAGAGTCAAGAGGTATTTGAAAGGCACGATAAGCTTTGGTATTTGGTACAAGCACGATAGTGAGAGTGGTTTAATTACATACACGGACAGTGATTATGTTGATAATGAAAGTCACAACAAAAGCACATCTGGCTATATCCTTATGATGAGTGGTGGCGCAGTGGTATGGTCTTCCCGGACACAACCAATTGTCACCTTATCAACCACAGAAGCAGAGTATGTACCGGCTGCTACATTTGCTACTCAAGCTGTCTAGATGGGAAGGATTTTGAAGGAAATAGATGCATCACAAATTGAAAAAGTGAAGGAACTTTGTGACAGTACTTTGGCAATAAAATTGTCCAAAAGACAGTCTTGCACAGGAGGTCCAAGAATATAAGAGTTCGATATCATTTCTTAAGGAAATTGACCAAAGAAGGTACAATTTCATTGGAGCACAACAGTACTGAAGTTCAGCTTGTAGATATGTCGACAAAGCCATTGAAGCTCGACTCTTTTTAAAGGATCAGAGATATTGTTGGCATGAAGATGCTTAAAGATCTTTGAACTTAACTCTTCTATGAGTTTAGTTCAAGGGAGGATGTTAAGTTATTTAATATTTCGATATTTGGTATTTTTGGTTTTTTAATATAAAGAGTCGTATGTGACTCAGCATAGCAGTTAGTCTAATTTGAATTTTGTTTGGGAGTGGACAGTTACTCCTTATTTTTAGTTGTATTTTTTGTAAGCCTATAAGGCTCTATTTGATAGATTATTGCAAACATATTCCAGTTTCCAGTTTCTTGAACAGGTTTGACAACCATAAGGAAGTTGCTCCCCGGAAGAATATAGGAAAACATTTGCATCACTTGGAATCTGTTGACACTTAAAATTGGTGTCACACCCAAAGATTCTTGATTTAACGAGAATAATGCTTCGCGTATGTATAATAAAGTGCAGAAAGTAGAAACACAAGATTCATAGTGGTTCGTTCCAATTTGAAATTACGTGAACTTTGAAGCTTTTGCTGATTTTATTCACTACTGAAGGATTACAGTGTTGGACATCATCAATGCAACGGTTTACAATGATTCACTAATTTTTTGGGAATCACTGTTTGAAAGTTCAAAGCCTTGAGAAAAAGTTACTTATTCTTCTCTAATGCTCAAAGGTTATTAATGGTGTCATAGATCCTTCTTGAGATGTCAAATCAAGCAAATACCAAACTCCTTGAATTATGATGTAGGGGGTATTTTCAAGTAGTGAATTATGAGAGAGTAGGTGGAAATTAGGGACCACTGGATAAATTTCACATCCCAAATAGCGCCGCCGTTTTTATTTCACATTCACCAGAGGGATAAGAATTTCATATCCAGGGGATATGAAATTTGTATCTCGAAAGATATGGAATTCTGTATCTGGGGATATGATTTTAGTATCCCAGAGGATACGACCTTCATATCCCATAGGATACGAGCTTCGTATCCCATGGGATATAAAATCTCGCACCTCCAGGGATAAGAGTTTAGCATCCACTGGGATACAAAATCTTGTATCCGAAGGGATACGAGATGTGTATCTTGGGGATATGAAATCTCGTATCCCGAGGGTTATGAGAGGCGTATCCCAAGGGTTACGAGGTGTATGGAGTTTGAGCTAATTAGGGATGCAAAATCTTGTACCGGTGGTCTTTTTGAAAGCTTGTGAGGCCTATGCTCATGCGATTTCCTTTGGGACTAAATTCTCGAGCATCTTTGCAACAATTCGGGCTTTTGTACCATTTGATAAGCCAAGCCGAGTGGGCTTGATATGCTTTTGGGAGCCGAAAAAAAAGTCGACTAACACTAGCCACTAAATTACGTCTTGTCTTAACATGATGTGCTTTGAGTTGAGTCGATCATCTCTGTAAGCTAGAAAGGTCGACAAGTTGTGTCAAGCATTTGGTCACGACCATTTCATTAATCATGTTGAGAATTTTGATTCTCTAGTAGTTTCAATGAATATCCAAATCCCGTCGACTCAAGAAAAAAACATTAGTCATTGACTACCACTTATGTTGGAACATAAACGGTTCGTTGTCGATGTAGTATTGTGTATGCACACACACATTTTCATGTGACTTTGCGCTATGCTATTAGTGTTGGTGATGAAACAAAATCAATAGGTATGTCTTTGCCTTATCATTGCATGAGTTGGTTTTCGAAAATTATATCGAGTCATGAATTCGATTGCTTGGCGTATACTCTTGAGTCATCAAAACTCATGAGCGCATGATTGGTTAACAAATTGGATTGGGCTTGGTGGTCTTAGTTTTGAAAGCACATGCACGTAGTTGTAGGTCGAGTTCTGAGTTGGGAATTTTCCAAAATTGGAAATTCTCTTCTCTTATTTTCCCTTTTTAAAGGACACAAAGATTCACATCCCAAGGGGATAAGAATTTTCATAACCTGTTAGGTTACGATTTATTGTACTCTGTGGGGATATTGTTGACATGCCTTTTTGTCGAAGCTATCACACTTCAAGTATTTGCTGAGCAACATGCTCAAGCGTCAAAAAACATGAAGCAGCAGGGCCGAAGTCACATCGCAAACGCAAGGAGACCTGAAGCCTCTACCAGGCGGCCCCCATCGGGCCCAATGAATTTTTAGCCGAGCCATGCTACGAGCCGAAAGCGAGCCGTTAAGCAGGTCCGGGCGCAGTGCCGGTGGGGATCCGGGGCCCCACAGTCCCGACGGTGATCGACCTAACCGGTTAGGTCGAAACTGTGGGCACCACCCGATTCATCTGATTTTCTCCATGCCGGAAACTCGGATCCCTTTACTTCAGACTCACGAAAACACGGATTCCTTCACTTCACATTCAGGAATTTCGAATCCATTTGCAGCATGGTTTCCGCCTCACACTCTATCAATTTCGAACCCCTTCAGGGTGTTCGAAATTTCGAACCTGCTTGGGAGGGGTGCGAATTTTCTGCATATGGCTTGTTTTGGGGTGCGAAATTTGATCTTGTGGGTCCCATTGCTCACCTACTCCCACCAAACCTTCCTCCTATAAATACCCCAAGCCTTGGCCTTCATTTGGATCTTTCTCCGTTGGAATTTTTGGACCTTGAGAGCTCCTAACACTCATTAATGACTTCCAACACCTCTACCTTGGCCATGGAAGATGACATGGATAACTAGAACATGACATACATGATTACCTTCAACACTTGAACATTAACAAGGATTGTTATGCTACTTTTGAACTTCATGGACATGAACACCAACCTTGGATATTGTTGACCAAGTCAACACATCTCAACGAAGAAGAAGAAGGGCAATTTATTCAAAGTTTAGGACAAGCATATATTTTGCCATTCCATTGTAACGCTCCAAGTTTAGCTATTGTGCGAACTTGTACAACCTTGTAATCAACCCAAGATATGATGAATGAGAATTATGAAGTGGATGTACGCGTTAGTGTCGAACCACTATAAAAGTTGTGTCTCCTCGCATTTACATACTTTACCGCTTATTTGGATAATTGTTCACACACACACACATTTGGGTGTTGGCGTGCGACAATTTTGCACGTCAACAGATATAAATTTTCATATCCCGAGGGATGCAAAAGTGCATCCTTGACAAAGAATGATTCCTCTCTCCTCCACATAAATATCTGAAGTCAGAAATCTCCTCCCCCCACTTGGCATAAATCGCAATTGAGGAATAGGAGAATTTTCTTCCCCGAAATCGACAATTCAAAAAACATGCACCTTACTTCGAATCGAACTCAGGTTGGTATGAATCCAACATGTGATTTTTATGCATGATTTGTTCGATTCGATCAAAGTCAAGGCTTCGAAGTATGAGATCGTGGCTCGAAATCTGTCATGGGGTGTCATGAGGGAAGCACTGTGAAGTTGAGGAGACAAAGGGACGATGGGGAAGAGGAATGAAATCCCTGGGATGCGTGATCAAAATTTGTATCTCTAGGGTTTTGTGGCTCTAAGGCGATTTCAAGAGGAGGAAGAAGGAGATGAGATGAAGGAAAACGCGAAGACGGAGGGGATACAGATTGATGCTTCGCATCCTGAAGTTTCCAAGGGGATATTAAATATCAATTTCGTATCCTCAAGAAGGAGATGCAATTTTGGGATTTCGTACCCTAAAGTGATAGGATATTCGGGTGTCGTATCCCAAAAAGGGGATTGGAATTCCCAATTCCGTATCCAGTCGAGGAGTCGAAATCTATCGAGCCTCGAGATATGAAATTCGTATCCCTATGACTTAGAGATTTAGGATCCGAGAGGATACGAAATGGAGAAGAGCTAGGGATGTAGATTTTCTTGAGATAAATGGGATGCGATTTATGGTCAATTTAGGGATGCGAAATTGCCTGGTTTCAAGACTGCGATTTTCGCATCCCTGGGAATTAGAAAATTTTGAACTTCTTTGGTGGATAAATGCAAAATTTTAGTCATCGGACTTATGTCATTTTCATGATGTTACGTGACTGGATTTGACTCTGATTCGAGCGCATTGGTTGATGATGCCTTCAAGCTCAAACTAGGATTGATAATTTGGTCTTGCATATAGGATTAGAGCATTAACTCGAACTATAGATATTCAATTGAACTACCAACTCATGGACCTAATTCCCGATCTCAATCACGACGTAATCGCGACTCAATGTGAATTCGACGTCATCATTCAACAATGACGATGGTTTTAATTCTAGATAACTAGTGACTGTTGTCGTGTCCCATGTTCGTTTTGTTATAATTACATGAGCACCTCATGACACTACATGTTCCATGTTATCTTACACCAAGACAAGGGGCACAGGTTTTTAAATGTGATATATATCTAATGCGATTATCTTAAAAGCATAGTTTGTAATGGCGTCAAGAACTTCTTGAAAACTTCAGTGCCTAGATGCAGAAAATGTGGAACTTCCACTGTCCTCGAATGGGTCAACTCACAATTCCAGTTCATAAGAAGCAAGCTTGAGACCTCAGAAGTTCCACCCCTCCCAGCACATAAGCCCATCCGTTGCAGCTGACCAGGATGGACAGTCAGAAAGACCGTAATCGATCGAGCGCATAGTCAAGCCTGTGATACCAAAAGGAGTTGGAGTTGCAGAAAGAGGCCCCGAGAGAGAGAGGAGGATGTGGATATCGTGTAGAAAGGCATTCTTGAGTCACCATACATGATGGTGGATGCCGCTATAGTTGATAATCCGTCGGATTCAGTTCCTTCGCAGATGGATGAAGCTGCACTGAAGCGCGTTTGTAAGAATCTGGAAAAATCATGGGATGACGTTGGAGTCCCTAAGGAATGGGACTCGACACACAAGCTTCAGGAAGGGTACACTGCCTGGAACAAGCATATGTGTGCTACCGGGTGCATGCCCCTTCCTGTGGGTTCCTCTAGGATATCCTATGCTTCTTCCACTTGGCTGCATTTTCCATCCTACTTTCTACCAACATCTTGTTCTTAGAACACCTACATATTGTACCAAACAGAGATGACATTCAGTTTATTTCCAGGATGAAGCACAATTCGGATGGCGCACCTTCTCTTGTCTGCCTGGCGGCACAAGACAGCAGCCGATTTATCTTGGAGGTGTTGAGTAGACTTAGTAGTTTTTAGTATGATTGATCTTATGTTCGTTGCCCCCAAGGATTCGCGAGGCGATGGTTGTCCAAAAGTAAGTTCTTCTTTCTTGTTCTCGGCTTAAAGTCAATCATTCGGAAGCTCAAAACTGATTTGAGATCTGTGTGATAGGTATCCGTCCGACTCCTAAAGAAAGAGTGTATTAGGAGCGGCTTAAAGCTCTGAAGGCCATTCCAACTGAATCCCGCACTGCCCAAGTTATATCGACCCATCGTCTACGTCATCAGGCAAGTTTGTATCCTACAGGCTGCACAATAGGCCATACAGGCGGTGACGAATAAGAAGAAGGGGCGGAAGCCTAGGGAGGAAACAGTCCTCCGAGTCCGCAAGCAAGGGTGCCAATTGTCATGCCCCAACGATGTAAAACTGCAAGAGCTTAGGGAGAACCTAGTGGGCGCGACATCGATGGAGATACTTACCAGAGAAGAGTGTCTTCCATCAACCCCT
This sequence comes from Allium sativum, assembly GCA_030737875.1. Lineage (NCBI taxonomy): Eukaryota > Viridiplantae > Streptophyta > Magnoliopsida > Asparagales > Amaryllidaceae > Allium > Allium sativum. The sequence continues at coordinate 750,237,725 of CM060921.1, forward strand.
GTCCCATCTCCAATAGCTGAGACGAGGTCGGGAGCGTCTCCTATATTGACTTGTCTAGTTTCTACCTTTGGTACCATCGCATTGCTGGAGATGGAGGATCAATTCAAAGACTTGAACAAATTCTGGATTGAATGTACGACACATTAGCCTTATGGCACAAGTACGGGAAACCTTACACTAAGCGTTGGGGATATCATCACTTCAAGCGGGCTAAATTTGGGTGTTTGGAGGGAGCACTTTGGACACACACTCATAAACACAGCATTACACAACATTTTTTTATATGCACGGATTGTTTGGTTCTGACTTTGAGTCTGCTCCATAAAGGTGCAAATGGTCAGGGAAAGCGATAAAGACCTAGGTCGAGGGTCTGGGAGTTATTTGGCGCAGAGTTGTGAGCTTGTGAGTAGTTTTAGGAGGGGCACATATTTATTTTCACAGACCTCCCTCTCTAATGACCACAACGGTGACTGGCACCATAGAGAGTAAACCAAACACTCGGAATCTCCACCACCACTCATCTGGTCGTCAAGAGGTGACACAAGGTCATAAGTTGTTAGCACAAAGCAGCAGGTGTCGACGATACCTTCCTATTTTCCACCACTGGCATCTATGACCAAATTTACAAGTAAGGAGGTAGCGCTTGGGACATCGGGACATTGAAAGAAGATAGTGGAAAAGAAGGTTCCATCATTGCCTGATATGTCGGAAGTCGCACAACACAACAATGAAGAGAAAAAGAGACACATAAGAAGTCATTCCCTGGCTTCTACTTCGATGAGCTGGTATGGCAGTCAAACATGTATTAGATCCCTATGGAGGTGGATGGAGATGTGTAAAATAAAGTGTATGATCTTTACTTTCAGTATAGGGAAATGTATAAGTATGCAAAGAAACTCTCCAACCCAATTCATAAACATAATATAGTGCTCCGGAATCTGCAACTGAATGTTAATGTTGAGAGGGAGAGTCTAAAGAATCGAGAGAATGAACTGAGTAAGATAAAATTTTGCCTCATCCATTTCAGCGTATTTGAACATCACGTTAATGTGCTAACTCTCTGTTGCTGAAACAGGTGATGCGAAGAGGGAGCTCGAGAAAGCTGAAGCTTAGGCGAAGGAGGCATGGGAATCATTTAAAAACATGTTGGCCACTATCTCATCTTGGAGCAAGGCTCTTGCACAAGATAACAGAGTCTTGTTTAGGGAGAACAAGCAGTTGATAGAGGAGAGCAAGGAGGTGCATCAGCTTCGAGAGACTAACACGTCCCTAACCAAGAAGATCAAAAATCTACGAGATGAAAATTAGTAAGCACAATGCCTCATTAAGGAAAACGAAGAGCTTAGGAAGCTCCTGGATTCTAACAATTCTGCGCTTGAATGGATGAAGAAATAAAAGGTGGATGCTGAGGCTCTGAGTAAGGATATGCTGGGTAAGATGGACATCACAAAGGCAAAGCCCAAGATTGAAGTGGAAAGGCTCTAGGTTTATATTGAGTGCAGAGTGGAGGCATCACTGGAACCGTTCATATGAGGTAGATATGTCAAAGCACTTCGATTCCACGGAATCTCATGGGTCAAAGACTATCCTAGAATTTTGGCCCAAATCTGGGATAGGCAAGTAGAGTTTGAGGCTAGGCAGCGGCATGTGGCTTTGATTGATGAGTTTGAGTTGATGTTTGAGTGTTTGAATGAGGAAGAGCGCAATGTGTTAGTTGAATGAAGGGAACTTTTGAGAGAAGATTCCAAGTTAGAGAAGATGGCACAACTTGCTGCTGTGAAAGGGAAATCGTTAGCTATTGAGAGCGTAATAGTTGCTCATAATTTGGAAGAGGCAGCTCCCAATAGCAGCAAGTTGCACTATCTCCCTCTACTGGTGGACCGTTAGTCCCAACCCTTATCACTACCGAGTATGATCCAGATTATCCGAGGTTAGGACGTGGAGGTTTTCTTCAGCCAATAGTAGGAAGCACTATTCCCATCGAGGTCGCGCCTCAAGTGGTGGAAGGTGAAACTTTTTCTCACGATTGCATAGAAATATGGTAACACGAAGTTTGAAGTAGACTGACTTGTTTCTTCTTCATCGTGTAGGTTTCTCAAGAGTAGAAGTGGAAATGGGTTTCGTGCCAACACTGCCTACCATGTCTGGGTTTGGTATGGGAACTCAGAGGGAATAGCTTGGAGAAGGGTTTGGCCGCCTGGACACCTTTTTTGATATAAAAATGAGTGAGATCAAGACAGATGGTATCTTTCCAATGTTTAAAGGAAGGACCACAGAAGTTATCCGGGTGACGAGGCCGACGGAAAAGGGTGAGCAAATTGTGCATGAGTTGGTTGAAAAATAGAATGTTCAACTACTCGCTAAGTTGAAGGAACATTTGATGATGTAGCCCTTCCGATATATCAGGAGGAAGCAGGAAGAGGCTTGGGCTAAGGTGCAGGAGGCGTCCAAGAAGAAAGCTAACGATGAGGATGCCAAAAAAGGGTTGATATTGAGTTTTAAAGACTGAAGGCGGAGTGAGGAAAGAAGCTTAAGGCTGGGCGTGAGACCTAGAAGAAGGTGGAAAGGGAGGCTAAGAAGAAGGCAGATTGTGCTGCTTAGAAGGCCCAGGAAACTGGGAAAGAGGGGGTTGCCTTGGTGGTGCTAGCACTATCCAACGAGGCCGTGCCTATACCTCTGAATGTGGTCGGGCCTTCCAAGACAGAACCCATCGAGATCTCAAGCGGTTAGGACAATGAAGGATTCTTGATGCAGCCCCGGAACCTGCCTCTTTCGACGAAAGGGGAGAAGGGAAGTAGACCCAGGAACATGAAGTCTAAAGGTTGTAACGAGTTGTCCATAGCTGAATCTGAGAAGAAGAAGAGGGCGAGTCGTCGAAATGAATGTTGTATACAACTTTTTTGTTATGTAAGCTGATAGGATACGCAAGTATGGCCCTAGCTTTTGGATGCACGATGTGGTTTTTATGTACATCACGTCACTAGAAAGAATATACAATTGTAATTTGCTTTTGTAAATGAAAGTTAGTTGACTTTGCTTACATCGCTTGTTCTTCTAAGCGTTTGAACTTTCGTCTACGCTTTCCATTTTCCATACTTGCATAAATTTACTTGTTGTCAAACTTAAACCATGTTGTCTGCGGCTTCGGCCATGTGATCATCAAGTCGTACAAAGTATAGGTGTGTTGATTCCAATCTCGAGATCTACCTTCGGCTGTCGATCTCAATTCTCTTGGAATTTAAATGTGAGCTCCGTTCTCAAGACATCGTTTTGGATGCTGGTCTTGAGTCATCATAAGCCGTTGAAGGACGTCGTTGTTTCATATTTATTCTCTCGCATCGCATCGTTCAGGTTATAGTTGAATGTCTTTGTTGGTTCTACAGTTCTTTACTCAGGCCCATGTTATGTGGATCAGAGTTAGTAAAGCAAGTGGTCGATATCATACTTACCCATCTGTAGTGTTTCCCCCAAGTCCATAGACTAAGGAATGAAGTTGGACACACAAATTAATGAGCATCGTGAATTATTTATACCCGGCCTCTTCATTGGTTTGAGACTCGAGTTGACTTGTGAAGAGCCGACCACATCATAAGGTTTGAGTCTTTTAAAGGCTCAAGGTAGTAGATCGATGCCAGATTCCATGGCGCCGATCCAATGTTATATGCTCATGTATGCAAGTCAGTAGTCATCACAACTCTAACATACTACACTGAAAGTAATACACCAAGAACACAGTCGTCTGAAATTTCGTTACTAATACCTTTTGGCAGTAATGGCCTTTACTTTATGATGCCTTGAACTTTGAAAGCAAAACATTGGTAGAAAACGATAAATTTATATAGTAAATTATGTGAAATAGCGTTGAAGGTATTCTCCATTCAATGCTCTCAGGAATTCAGCGCCATCAACGTTCGTAAGCTTTAAGGTGCCTTCTCTAAGCCTCCATTATAAGACGTACGAGCCTTCCCAATGAGGAACGAAAATGGTCGGTGTGGGGAAGATTCGTTTCTGGACGAGTTCGCCGATGTCAAAGTGCATGGGTGGACTTTCGAGTTGAATCATCGGGCGAATCGTTGATGTTGGAAGGCCTCTCTTAGTTCATCTTTGTCACTTTTCTCTTCGAGTAAGTCAAGTCATTCCTAGGGAATATCTTGGTTTGTCTTTGGATCATAATATGTGACTCAATGAAATTGGATCTTAAACTCAACAGGAATGATAGCTTCAGATCCATATGGGAGAGCGAATGGAGTGTGATCGGCCGCTGCTTATGAGTAGTCCGACGAGCCCAAAGAGCTAAATGGATTTCAACTCCCCATAAGCCTCAGGCCTTTCCTAAATGCTTCTTGATGATAGACTATATCATTTTGTTGATAGCCTTGACTTTCTCACTGGATTATGGATGAGCTACTACTGAGAATTTCTTCTCAAAATAGTGTCGTCAGCGTGTTTTGAACTCAACATTCTCAAATTGGGTCCCGTTTTTCAGAAAATAGTGTTGGGAACTCCAAAATGGAAGATTATGTTAAGGGCGATGAAGTTGAAAACTTTTTTAGGGCTCGGCTTTAGCCCATTTATTAAAGTAATCAACTACGACAATAACATATGGAGCATTGCCTTTGGCCATGGGAAGTGTTCTGATGAGATCGATCCCCCTCATTGCAAACAACCATAGACTAACCATCTACGTAAGTTCATTAGGCAGGGCTCTTGGAATTTTGAAAAACCTTTGGCATTTGTCGCACATGCGGGTATATTCTACTTTGTCATACTCGAGGGTTGGCCAGAAATAGCCAAACTGGGGAATTTTTTGCGGTAGTTTGCCCCTAGTGTGTCATCGCACTCGCGTTCGTGCATGTCGAGTAGTACACGTTTGACGTTATGTGGGCTACACACTGGAGTAATGGAATTGAGAATCCTCTTCGATAGAGTACTCCATCTTGAATGATGTAGCGTGACGATTTATGGGTGAGTGCACATCTTTCATTTTTGATGTCAGAGAGGATTCGTAGTTGCAAGTAATTATTGATTAGAGTTATCCAAGACTTGGGTCTGGGCTTGGCCTCTATCGTTGATATCGTACCAGTCTGCATCTAATCGATGCTTAAAGAGTCTAGTACTTCAACTGGGACGAGCTCCGAAAATTGCGCATCCCCAGAATTTGCTAGTTCGACCAATGAATTGGCCTTCTCGTTATGTTATCGAAGGAAGTGAGTGATGATATAGTGGTCTAAGTTGGTAAGCCGTTCGCAGATCTGATCAAAGTAGGGAGTAAGTCTTTCCCTCTAGGCTTGATATTCGCCCTGCACCAGGCGAATGATGAGCCGTGAGTTTGATTATATCTAGATAGCCTTGATGTTGAGTTCGATTGCAATTCTGAGTTCAACAATCAAGGCTTTGTATTCTACATCATTGTTGATGGCTGAGAAGTTGAGCTTCAGAGCATAACAAATCGAGCGTTCCTCTGGAGTAATGAGTATGTCTCCAGCGCTAAAACACTGATTGTTAGATGAACCATCCATGAATAGTTTCAACTGAATGTTGGCAGTGTCACTGTATTTCGGAGGAGGTTCTTCAGAAATAGTGAACTCAACGACGAAATTTCCCAAGGCTTGTATGAGGATGGCCCGTCAGGGGACGAAGGTATGCTCGAATTGATTCAGCTCAATGTTCCACTATACAAGTTGCCGTAACACCTCAGGTAGTTGTAGGACCTGTCATAGCGGCTGGTCAGTGTAGACTTCGATTGAACAAGACTGAAAGTATGGTTGAAGTTTTCATGAAGAGATCAATAGGAAATATGCAAGTTTCTCAGGCTTTGGAAAGTTCTTTTATACACCGTTCAATCTCTTGCTGATGTAGCAAATGGGCTAATGGACATGATCTTCTTCGCTCACTAGCACTGATATAATTGCCTACACATAAACAACCAAGTAGATAAATAAGTCCTCGTAGTACATGGCTTTTGATTGGATAGGTGGTCTCTCTAAGTTATTAACGTGGTCTTGGAATGCAGCAACACACTCCGGTGTCCATGAAAAGTTGTGCTTCCCTTTTCTGAGCAAGTCGAAAAAGGGAATGCACTTATTTGTTGCTTTAGATATGAATCGACTTAGGGATGCCACTTTCCCGTTTAAACTTTGAACATCTTTAATGCTCTGAGGAGCTTGAATATCCTAGATAACTAGGATATTCTTTGGATTTTCCTTGATTACCCATGAATTTACAATGAAACCCAGGATTTTTCCCGATGCAATACCGAAAGAGCATTTCAAGGGATTGAGTTTCATGTTGTATTTACAGAGAACATCGAACATCTCCGCGAGGTCGTTAACATAGTCGTTTGACACCCATATTTTCACGAGAATTTCATCCACAAAAACCTCCATGGATCTCCTGATATGGTGTTTAAACATTCGGTTGACCGACCGTTGATAGGTGGCTTCAACATTCTTAAGACCAAGGGCATAACAATATAGCAATATATCCTAAGATCGGTAATGAATGAGGTGTACTCGTGGTCTGTAAGCTACATTGGAATCTGATTGTTGCCTGAGTACGCATCCATGAAAGAGTGAAGCTAACAGCCGATAGTTGAACCAACAAGTTAGTTGATCTTTGGAAGTGGGGAACTGTCTTTCGAGCAAGCTTTATTCATGTCTAAGTAGTTGCCACACGTTCACCACTTCTCATTTGATTTTTTGACCATGACCAGGTTGAAGACCAATTATGGATAGAGATTGTCGCAGATAAATCCGTTGTCAAGCATCCTATCCACCTCCTTTTTGAGTGCCTTGGATTTTTATATTTCCAAGATTTTGCACTTTTGTTGGATTGGAAGATGACTCGGACTGATACTAAGCATGTGGCAGGCGATTCTTGGGTCGATGCCACACATATCGGAATGGGTTCAAGCGAATACATCGAGCTTGGCGCTTAAGAAGTCCACGAGCTCTTCCTATAATGCTAGATGAATTTGTGATTCAATCTTTAAGACCCTAGTTGGGCCGGCAAGGTTGAATGGAACATAGATAGTTGGCTCCATCGGCGTAGTCGTTTCTAAATCAGGCACTTTGTCTTCCCTTTGATTGAGATCGTCGGAAAGACGGCAATGGCATTTGAGCCAGGAGCCAGACTCCAATGGCCTCTATGCACAAGTGGTTTTGGCACAGTGGATTTGCTCTGTGCTCTTTTCGATTGCCCTTGACTATTCCGGTACCGTTCTCAGTTGGCAACTTCATGAGTAGGGACCAAGCTGCCATGTAGACTCAGAATTCTACAGGAAAAGGACATCCCAGATAGACATTACAGGGAGAAGTGACACAAGTTCGCAAAATGTCAAACATTGCTAAACTTAAATTTAAAGCATTGGACATTTCTGGAGACAATTATTTTTCGTGGATACTGGATGCCGAGATGCACTTGCAATCTTAATGCTTAGAGAATGCCATTAAAGATGGTAATAATATGTCCCAGAAGGACAAAGCAAAGGCTCTAATATTTTTAAGACGCCACATCCACGCTGATCTAAAATCAGAAGATTTAACTGAAAAAGATCCTCTTCACTTATGGAACTCCCAGAAGGAGCGTTATGACCACCAGAAGATAGTCACACTCCCAAACAGAAGGCAAGAGTGGTTGAACCAGAGGTTTCAAGACTTTAAAACTGTAAGGGAATATAATTCCGCTATGTTTAGAATTACTTCTAAACTAAAACTATGTGGAGAAAAGGTAGATGATGCGCAAATGTTGAAAAAGACCTTCTCAACATTCCATGCCTCGAATGTGCTCCTACAGCAGTAATATCGAGAGCATCATTTTACAAAATATTATGAACTCATTGAATGATTACTGATTGCAGAACAAAACATTGAATTACTTCGTAAAAATTATTCCTCAAGACCAACTGGTTCAGCCGCATTACCAGAAGTTAATGCTAATTTTTTCCACTCCGGAAGAGGTCGTGGCAGAGGCAGAAGTAGAGGACATTTCTATTCATTCAGATGTGTCATTATTTCTATTACATTGGCTCCTTTATATATAGGCTTTGGAGCTAATGTTTAACTTGTTCCTATGATGTGCGACTAAACAGAGAACTAATAAAAGCATATTCACAACATTTACATATTTTAAAACACTCCCCCTTGAATATGCATCTTCAAAATCTTGAATGCTCTGCTAACTTGAAGTTGTCCCTTTTAAAACATATATGACGATTGCTCCCTCTTATTATTATCTTGATTGCATATATCTGTCCATTCGATACAACTATTGTCTGTTGCCTTTAAAACTCTATCAGGAAAACCCACTGGGAAAACCTTAAACGAGAGAAAAAAGGACACAACGTTTCACATTATGGATATCATATTAAAATGATATTTCTTAAAAGAGTTTGATGCTTCAGGATCAAAACAATGCTTCATTAAAAACCTTTTTATGAAAAACTTTGTGGGAAAAATCATAAACAAGGAAAAGAGTGCAAATTTATTTCCTTTTTAGGTAACATGTTTTACAATGTTACCATAAGGGTTGATACTTCAGAATCAAGATAATGCCTCATTAAGAACCTTACTAACAAAAACCCAGTGAAAAAAATATTAATGAAGGAAAAGAGTACAATATAGCATAAATTTATATGCTCCCCCTTATTTATAACTCATTATTCAATTAATCTATTGATGTAGTCGACGCTTTCCAATTTTGTACATTTTCTTCTGGAATGTTGATTTTGAAATCGCCTTTGAGAACACATCTACCCACTTTTCTTGAACTTAATTTGTTTCTCCTCATTATTGTTATCCTTTCATTCATGTGTGAAGAGAAATTTAGAAGAAATTTGCTCGATCCTATCATCCTTGATATAATTCACTTGAATTTGAGCCATGCAAATTGCCTTGTCTCCATAAATAATAGTTTACTACATCAAAAGATGTTTGATACTTATGGATCAAAATGTTTCCTTATTAAAACCTTACTAAGAAAAATCCAATGGGAAAAATCTTAGTGAAGGAAAAAGAGAACAATATAAAATGTTATATTTACTACGTCGAAAGTAGTATGATACTTCGGGATCAATGTTATGCCACGTTAAAACCTTAATAAGAAAAACCCAGTGGGAAAAATCTTAAATAAGGAAAAAGAGTCTATTATAACTTATTTTTGTATGTTACTTTTAGGTTGATACTTCTGGATTATTGTAATACCCCACGTCCATTAATGTCACTCACAAAGGGAATGCATCAATGTCCATGAAGCATTATTGTTGTATAGAACAGATAAATTACAAGAATAAATAAATAAAACAACACAGCGGAAGATAAAACTTATTTTATTTCATCATAACTCAAAACGAGTTTACATAAGTAGTTTCCAAAGCCATTACAAGAGGATCAATAGTCTTTTCCAAAAACTTCAAAGTACATAAAGAAGCAAATACTTAAATAACATAAATGCATAAATCCCCATTGCGCATAAGCAAAGCCATAAAGATGAGAGAGTCCCAAGCGATACATCTACTCCCTTCAAGCAGCTGAAAGAAATCGGCACTAATCGGTAGTATTCCCTCCTTGCAAACGTGGGGAAGGGGGGGGGGGGGGAAGGAAGAAAAGTGGTGGAAAGAAAAGGGGGGCAGACATAAAGTCTGGCGAGTGCGATAACTTTAACAATATAATTATCAAAATAACTAGGCTAAGGCATAAGCTGGAAAATAAGGAAATGACTGTGAACAATTGGGTATGACAAAACAAAACGAGGAAATAAGATGAACCAAGATATCGTTAAAGGCGCCCCTAATCGTTATAAGATAATTACTACACTGCACCACCATTAGTCACCCTAAAGGTTTATCCCGCCTACAGAACTTAATAATGATAATGGTAGTTTAGTGTACCCCTAGCTACCTTCATAGGTGTCATCTGCCCCTATCTCCACTAGGTGTACCCACTACCCCCATTCGATCGGCTTCCTAGCTCGTAGATACCCGTGCTGGCCCCATAGTGGGGTGTATCACTCCCCAAAGTGGCAACCCGATACAACCAAAAATGCATGGCTTATATCTACACGATGCAACAACGTCTTACCTACCAACCCGGGCCCACACACGCATATGAACCCGTTAGACTTGCGTTGCCACAGCTAACCTGTTTTGACCTCTTACAATCAAATCCAGTATGCGTGTCCCGTCCTCGACTTGGGTCGAGCCCACAAAGATACTTAATGGGTTACTGGCTTGAAAAGGGCCTCTAATCGTATTTCAAATGCCACCCAAGGCACCCAATAAATTCCACATGCCACCCAAGGGACCCACTTAACCCCCTCATGTCCCACTACATGTTTATTTGGTTAAATGTTTCTTAATTCATTAAGACCGTAACCTTGTAAAGATCTCCCACATTAGACTGGCATTTGTGGCAGCTGGATTTGCTGGGCGGGTCCGGGCAGTCTTACACCGCAAACGAGCCTAACCTCGTGTCTGTACAACTGTTACACATTTAATTTATGCCTAAGACCTCCCATATTTGACTGGCATTTGTGGCGGTTGGATTTGTCGGGCGGGTCCGGGAAGTCTTACACCACAAAAGAGTCTAACCTCGTGTCTTAGACGATTAATTACACATAATTAATTATCCCCAATTTGAATTAATTTCCCTATTCAAATCGCCAATCAATTACAAATTTAACTATGTCCATAATTGACTCAATTATGTCCATCTATTTATGGTATATAAAATTATACCAATTAACATCACATTTAAGACATTTATGCCAATTCTCAATATTAAATCTTTTAATGTTATCCCCTTGCCCCATGCTGTACGTTCGTTTGTTTAACGTGAAATATACGTTAGACTCGAATAGTCTAACTTATGGGATAAAGAGAAAACATCACAACATGCATAGAATAAAAACTAGATCTAAACATAAGGGGTGAACTTGCATGTGTGAATAAGGTTTTTCATCTAAAACTTGCATAGGCCAAAGTCACAAACTTGCATAAACTATGGGTGTCATAGATCTAATCATAAGATGTAAACTTACATAGGCAATAGTCACAAACTTACATTACATGATTCATACTCCAACATATATATACTTGCATATGTGATTTATGCAACATAAACTATGGTGTAAACTTGCATCTAACTCACACATGTCATAGCCTAACTTTTAGATCCAATTTACACATAAAATAGATGTCATGAAACATGTAAGGTTGTCTATGATTCTCACTAACTTGCATATGATTCATATCTAAATTAACATCTAAAATTGCATATAGAATTATCAATTTAAACTTACAAATGATTTAACATCTGAATTAGTTATAACAACATAACCAAACTAGCATATGAAACATCATTATGAATTGATTGTACATAAGCCAACAATTAACATAGATAATAACATCACAGCTTTACAACATAGATAATAACATCATAGATTTACAACATAGATAATAACATAACGGTCAATGATTCACAACATAACCATATAATCCAAAACATAACTCAACCTAATTAAATTGTTAATTATCTTATTAAAGAAATCGAACTCACAAAAAGAAGGTCTTGCGTTCTGAAATCTGAGTTCTGAAATTGATTTAGCTCGCCTTTGCAGTAGATTCGTTATTGTTTAGATTAGAGCTGAATAGAATTGAGTTGATTTTCCTTGATTTCCCTCTAGTTGGTGGCGGCTACTCTAGGTTACAAGATGACAACATGACGGCCATGATTCAGATTTTTATTTGAATTTAGGGTTTAAGTCTACCCATGTTTATATAGAATTTCAATTTAATTATAGCCGTCGGATGATCTTAGGGTTAATCAAAACCACTCAGTCGGGATAGGGTGACACCTCAGCCCTAATGACTCAGCAAGGAGTCAGAAAAGACACAACAATGAGTCACAATATGTATCAGATTGCACCAGAAAGCTGTGCAGGCTTTCTGCTTGGCCTGGGCGCACTTGGCAGGTGCGCCAGTGCCACTTTTGCACTGGCGCACTTCCCAAGTGCACTATTGCAATAAATTTTTATTTTTTTCTGATTTTTCCGCCTGACTTCGTTCGTCCATATCTTCTTCATCCGGTATCCGTTTTACGCAAACTCGGACTCTATCTCAACCAGAATTCCGAGACGAACACAATGGCGCAACCCGTTTCCCTTAATTCTCACATATGAGATTAATTATTCTTGAATTTAGTTAATTTGATTATTCAAAAATTCGGGGTGTTACATTCTCCCCTACTTAAAGGATTTCGTCCTCGAAATCTCTAAGTCAAGAAGAACGTATCCTACCATCCAATCATCCATCTACTCAACCATCTACCACTAGCAACCATGGTCCTTAAAAGATTTCTAATGCTTTTCATGTACATATGCATAGTGTGTGTATATATCTGTATACTAATGCTAAATCAGGCGGTCCACTGATTCAATCAACCTCCTTAATGCAAATAATGATAGTGCCATGTATTCATCATGTGTGCAAAGAATCCTATACATATCATTACTACATGTGTGCACAACCGTCCATTTAAATGCAACATCCATATGATACACACATTCAATGTAAATTCATTTTACTAAATACATCCATTTATATGCAATATGAAAGTGACTGAGCCGATCTAGTGCCTAAGGTGTGTGTATATGCATCCACGAGCAACCACTAGCAAACACTTGCATCACATGCATCCATCATACATAACATGTCTCAAACACATTTTTCAACCATAGGACTGCCATACCTAAAGGTCAAAGATACTAGCGAGAGGACATACTAAGGATAAAACAAGTACAAGCTAGGCGATAAAGGAGAAATTAAAAGACATACCCTCGAAAAGAAAAGGGTACAATGAACGCATCTTCTCTTCCGTCTCCCAAGTAGCGTTGCTCTCATCATCTCCCCTTTGCACTTTTACTAGCTTGACCTCTCGATTCCTCAACTTCTTAATCTCCGACCCAAGAATGCACGTAGGAGCTCGTCGAATCGTCGTATCACGCTCTATCTCCACCTCTCTAAGCAAGCTCGGCTCTACCACTTCCGCGGTCTCGTGCAAGCATTTCCTCAAATGTGATACATGGAATACGTCGTGTACACCACTGAGTCTCTCGGGCAACTCCACTCTATACGCCATCTGTCTAATCCTCTCCTTAATAGGAAACGGCCCTACGAACCTTGGTGCTAACTTCCCAATGGACGCAAAGCGAACAACATTCCGTAATGGAGACACCTTGATAAAGACCATGTCCCCAATGTCAAACTCAAGATTTGTCCTCCTCTTGTCCGCATAAGATTTCTGCCAATCTTGCACCGTCTTCATCCTCCTTCGAATCAAATCGATCTTTTCCGAAGTCTCTCTAATCATATCGGGCCCAAGTAAGATCTTATCCGTAGATTCCCACCAACATGTAGGCGAACGACACGGTCGTCCATAAAGAGCCTCGAAAGGTGCCATGCCAATGCTAGACTGGAAGCTATTATTATATGCGAACTCTACCAAAGGAAGATGCTCCTCCCATGTAACACCAAAGTCTAAAACACATAGCCTCAAAAGGTCCTCTAGAATACGATTCACCCTCTTGGTCTGGCCGTCCGTCTGAGGATGATATGCGGTGCTCAAACATAACCGAGTCCCTACCGCCTCTTGCAAGCTCCTCCAAAACTCGCTAGTAACGATAGGATTGCGATCGCTCACTATGCTAGAAGGAACACCGTGCAAACGAACTATCTCTCGAATGTATACGGAGGCTAACAATGGAGTAGTCCTCTTACTCTTCACGGGAATGAAATGGGCGCTCTTAATAAGTCTATCTAGCATGACCCAAATCCCCATATTACCCTTCCTCGATCTCGGTAACCCGTCAACAAAGTCCATTGTGACACTCCCACTTCCATTGTGGGATCTCCAATGGGTGAAGCAACCCATCGGGCTTCTTTTGCTCTACTTTTACTTGTTGGCACACCAAGCATCTAGCGACAAACTCGGCCACATCCTTCTTCATACCAGCCCAAAAGTAAACTCGTCATATATCCATGTACATCTTGTCCCCGTCGGGATGAATGGTCATCTTCGAACGATGTGCATCATCAAAAATGGTCTTTCTTAAATTCTCGTCTCGTGGTACACAAAGTCTTCCGTCCCTACGTAACCAACCCTTATCATATAGAGTATACTATTAGCCTGCTTTGTGACCAGGCTACCCAAAGAAAAGATCATGTTGACATACCTCTGGGTAAATGCTGTCTCATATGGAATCTCTGGATAACTTCTCTCTCCGGCATTGGAAGCATCATCAGAAGACACAAGGCAGTTTGGTCGAAATCACAACATCAATATAAACTGGCCCAAAACCCCTATCAAATGAACTCATTTGGATCTACTCACCTCATATACTCGTAGCCCTTTGAATTAGCTTCAGTTTGAGTTTTGGTTTGGCTCAATCGGACTTACGGTTTGAAAGTTACGCCCATTTCCGTGAACGGGTGTAAGCTGGCATATGACCGCGATCCGATCCGCCCTTGCCTACCTGATCCGATCCGACATTTGACCGCGATCCGATCCGCCCTTGCCTACGCGATCCGATCCGACCTATGACCGCGATCCGACCTATGACCGCGATCCCACCTATGACCGCGATCCGACCCATGACCGCGATCCGACCTATGGCCGCGATCCGACCTTCGGACCTGTTCAAACGCAGCTTGTTTTGACCTATTCTCAAGGCTACTGGCTCTCCTATTTTTCTGGAACGCCTGCCACGTACCCCATCACGAACCAGTCCTCCCAGGAGCTTTCCTACAGCTATAAATACACCTTCAGAGGGCATTTTCAAGGGACTTTTTGGCATCTCCTCATCCATGGCTGCCATAGCCAACACTTCTCCATGAATAACCACCATCTTCCTCAATGAATTCAAAGGATTCAGAGAGAATTATTCATTGAATTCAAGTGATTTAAAGACAATATTCATTGTAATTGTAATCCATGAGTGAAATGAGAAAATATGAAGTGGACGTAGGCTCGTTAACGCCGAACCACTATAAAAATCTCGTTGTCTTGCTTTTTTCTCTATTTTTCGATTATTTCTTCATATCCTATGCTCAAAATACGACAATTTGGGTGTTAGAGCCATTTTTTGATCTAACATATACCTACTGAGATGGCTCGATGACTCCCCCCTTATGAGATTCTCTACTAACTCAACCAACTGTGGGTCATCTCGCTGTGTCTCACCAATCTGTCCCAAAAGAGTAGGTCTTACCTGTAAGGATGCTAGCAAACCGGGTACAAAGTCAATGGAAGGTCTAAAGTCAATCATAGAGATGAACTCTAAGCTTCGCCGCTCAACAAACAACGGAATCAAGGACAACCTTTTCCTACTTAAGGAGTCTTCCACCCCGTTACCCTTGCCAGGGGTATATGCTATCTCGAAATCGTAGGACGCTAAGAATTCCATCCACCTTTGCTGCCTTAAGTTTAAGTCCTTCTGAGAGAACAAATATTTTAGCGATTTGTGGTCAGTGAACAATTCGAATTTCTCGCCAAGAAGATAATGGCGCCAAAACTTAAGCGCGAAAACAATAGCGGCCAACTCTAGGTCAGGCGTAGGGTAATTTCTTTCATGCACTCTCAACTGCCTTCCTCCATAGGCTATTACCCTTCCCTCTTGCATTAAGACTGCGCCTAGTCCTGTCCCACAAGCATCGGTATAAACGATAAATGGCTTACTCCCATCTGGCAACACTAAGACAGGGACTGTGGTCAAAGCTCTCTTTAAACGTTGGAACGCATCTTCACAATCTACGTCCCATGTAAAAACTTGGTTCTTCTTTGTCAAGCGTGTTAATGGGGATGATATTTTTGCAAAGTCCTTGATAAACTTCCTATAGTAGCCAGCCAACCCCAAGAAACTCCTTATCTCGGTTGCATTTTTAGGGACCTTCCAATCTTGGATGGCCACCACCTTCGCGGGATCCACTGCTATCCCTTATTTGTAAACCACGTGCCCTAAGAATCACACTTTCTTCCTCCAAAAGTGACATTTAGAAAATTTAGCTTTAAGGTTATGCGCTCGAAGTGTCTCCAACACTTCCCTAAGATGTAGGGCATGCTCTTCCTCGCTCTTAGAAAAGACCAAGATGTCGTACACAAAGACCACCACGAATTTATTAAGGTACTCCCTAAACACCCTACTCATCAAGTCAACAAAGTATGCGGGGGTGTTTGTCAAACCGAAGGGCATCACAAGCCATTCGTAGAAACCATCCGGAGTCCTAAAGGCAGCCTTGTCTATGCTATCCTCAGCCACTCTCAACTGATGGAAACCAGTGGCTAAGTCCAACTGCGAAAACACTGAGGCGCCAACTAATTGATCGAAGAGATCGTGAATCCTCGGCAGTGGGTGCCTATTCTTCTTAGTAAGTTTATTAAGCTCTCTATAGTCCACACAAAGTCTAAAGGACCCATCCGCCTTCGTGGCAAATACTGCTGGAGCACCCCACTCCGATATACTACGTCTTATGAACCCCTTCTCAAGCAACTCCCCTACTTGCTTATTGAGTTCCCTCCTCTCACGAGGAGCCATGTGGCACACTGGCTGAGATACTGGTTTTGCATTGTCTACAAGATAAGTACGAAAGTCTATCTCACACGTTTTGGGGGTAGACCCCTCACCTCATCGAGGACATCAACATATTCATGGACTATACGAACAGAATGTAAATCATCATTGGATGCGTCAAGTCATTCAAGATAACTAAGCATCACCGGTCCTCTAGGGTCACAAGAAATGTCAAGGGTCTTTCCACTACGAGTCAACCCTTTTACTACCCTTCGTTCACAATCTAGGATGGAGCCATATCGGGCTAGCCAATCCATCCCTAGAATCAATCCATAGCCCATGAAACCAAGCAAAAAAGCATTACATTCAAAACCAACGCCTAAGATAAACATTCTCAAATCCCTACAGACCATGGATAAATGAGCCGACCCACCAATAGGATTTGAGACTATAATGGGATCCACAACAAAACTGGTATCTAAGTGCAGTGTTTCAAATAATGATGTAGAGATAACCGAATGTGATGTGCCAGAATCGAATAAGGTACGGATAGGATGATCAAATAGAAAAACTAAACTCTCAGCTGAAATGTTTCTACCTCGTTCTTGCAGCGGTGGGACCGCGAGAGCCTGAACCTACTCCCTTGCCTGCCCTGGTGCCATGAGAGCCTGAAGCTGCCCACCAGAAGTTCTTTGCCCTTGTCCTTGTTTCCTTAGGCAGTCCTTAAGTAGATGACCTGCCTCTCCACAGTGGAAACAGCCAGTCTTCTTCTTTTCCGTACAGTCTTTACTTAGATGGCCTAGTGTCCCACAATTAAAGCACTTCTTCTTTCCTTTGCCATTATTGTTCTTCCCGCCCTTCTTGTTTTGTTGTTGCTGCTGCGCTTTCTTTTGATCCCCTTTCTTCTCGGGTGCCTTATTAGCATTGGCGCCCTTCTCCTCTTCATGCATAAGCGCCATATCAACTAGCCTCTCAAAGGTGGCCCCCACAGGGATGTGGGTCATAGCTAACCCATGTAGTGGCTCGTTTAAACCCTTAACAAGTCTCGGGGCCTTCTTTTTGGGTGTATTCACCAAGTCCAAGCCAAATTTCGCCAACTGATTGAACTTGTTGACGAATTCTTTTACTGACAGATTCCCTTGCTTCAACGCCAAAAATCTTTCCATATATAAATTCTCTTTAGCCCGAGAGGAACTTTTCCTGAAATCTGGCCATGTATCAACCGGACGCTCTCCATTAGTGACCTCCCACCAAAACGAAGCTTCGTCCTTCATCAACCAAGCAGCCAATTGGACCTTCTTACAATCGTCCAAATCGAAAATGCCAAACATATCCTCCACTTCTTTCAACCAATTTCTAGCTTCAATGAATGTTTCAGATCCACTAAAAGATTTTCCACCCACCGAACGAAAGTCTTTACATATCTTGGAGAAAGTATCTCCACGCGGAGGAATGGCTGGAGCTGGGGAAGGAGGAGGAGGAACGTTGGCCGGACCTGTGGCAGCGGCCCTAGCCTCGAGATATTGATGAAACCAACCGGGTACATGAACACCCTCTGGTATCTCAGATGCTCCAGACATGCTGAAAAGAAAAAGAAAGAGCTTTAAAACAAGGGAAGCGAAAGAGAGATGTATGGCTTGCGGGGATTATGCTCTTTTAAGTAAACTTTCCTTGAAAATAGCTTCCTTAAAACAAGTTTTTGAAAATACTTCTTCGGAAAATAATACTTTTGAAAACACTTTTCAAAACCTTTTATCTGTTCTTGTAACCATAGCTCTGATACCACGTGTAACACCCCACGTCCATTAATCTCACTCATAAAGGGAATGCATCAATGTTCATGAAGCGTTATTGTTGTATAGAACAGATAAATTACAAGAATAAATAAATAAAACAACACAGCGGAAGATAAAACTTATTTTATTTCATCATAACTCAAAACGAGTTTACATAAGTAGTTTCCAAAGCCATTACAACAGGATCAGTAGTCTTTTCCAAAAACTTCAAAGTACATAAAGAAGCAAATGCTTAAATAGCATAAATGCATAAATCCCCACTGAGCATAAGCAAAGCCATAAAGATGAGAGAGTCCCAAGCGATACATCTACTCCCTTCAAGCAGCTGAAAGAAATCGGCACTAAGCAGTAGAATTCCCACCTTGCAAACCAGAGGAGAGGGGAAGGAAGAAAAGAGGTGGAAAGAAAAGGGGGTCAGACGTAAAGTCTGGCGAGTGCGATAACTTTAACAATATAATTATCAAAATAACTAGGCTAAGGCATAAGCTGGAAAATAAGGAAATGACTGTGAACAATTGGGTATGACAGAACAAAACGAGGAAATAAGATGAACCAAGATATCGTTAAAGGCGCCCCTAATCATTATAAGATAATTACTACACTACACCACCACTAGTCACCCTAAAGGTTGATCCCGCCTACAGAACTTAATAATGATAATGGTAGTTTAGTGTACCCCTAGCTACCTTCATAGGTGTCGTCTGCTAATATCTCCACTAGGTGTACCCACTACGCCCATTCGATCAGCTCCCTAACTCGTAGATACCCATGCTGGCCCCACAGTGAGGTGTATCACTCCCCAAAGTGGCAACCCGATACAACCAAAAATGCATTGCTTATATCTACACGATGCAACAACATCTTACCTACCAGCCCGGGCCCACTCACGCGTATGAACCTGTTGGACTTGCATTGCCACAGCTGACCCGTTTTGACCTCTTACAATCAAATCATGTACGCGTGTCCCTTCCTCGACTTGGGTCGAGCCCACAAAGATACTTAATGGGTTACTGGCTTGAAAAGGGCCCCCATGCATGACACAAGCTTTCCACCTATGCTTGGTCCCCTCTAAGGTTTTTCCCACTTAACCCCATTCTTATTCATTTCTTCTTACATGTTTCAATCTTGGATAAGTGTCTCTAATCGTATTTCAAATGCCACCCAAGGCACCCACTAAATTCCACAGGCTACCCAAGGCACCCACTTAACCCCCTCATGTCCTACTACATGTTTATCTGGTTAAGTGTTTCTTAATTCATTAAGACCGTAACCATGTAAAGACCTCATACATTAGACAGGCATTTGTGGCAGCTGGATTTGCCGGGCGGGTCCGGGCAGTCTTACACCACAAACGAGCCTATCCTCGTGTCTTTACAACTGTTACGCCTTTAATTTATGCCTAAGACCTCCCACATTAGACTGGTATTTGTGGCGATTGGATTTGCCGGGCGGGTCCAGGCAGTCTTACACCATAAAAGAGTCTAACCTCATGTCTTAGGCGATTAATTACACATAACTAATTATTCCCAATTTGAATTAATTTCCCAATTCAAATTTCCAATCAATTATAAATTTGACTATGTCCATAATTGACTCAATTATGTCCATCTATTTATGGTATATAAAATTATACCAATTAACATCACATTTAAGACATTTATGCCAATTCTCAATATTAAATCTTAATGTTATCTCCTTGCCCCACGTTGTATGTTCGTTCGTTTAATGTGAAATATATGTTAGACTCGAATAGTCTAACTTATGGGATAAAGAGAAAACATCACAACATGCATGGAATAAAAACTAGATCTAAACATAAGGGGTGAACTTGCATGTGTGAATAATGCTTTTCATCTAAAACTTGCATAGGCCAAAGTCACAAACTTGCATAAACTATGGGTGTCATAGATCTAATCATAAGATGTAAACTTGCATAGGCAATAGTCACAAACTTACATTACATGATTCATACTCCAACATATATATACTTGCATATGTGATTTATGCAACATAAACTATGGTGTAAACTTGCATCTAACTCACACATGTCGTAGCCTAAATTTTAGATCCAGTTTACACATAAAATAGATGTCATGAAACATGTAAGGTTGTCTATGATTCTCACTAAATTGCATATGATTCATATCTAAATTAACATCTAAACTTACATATAGAATTATCAAGTTAAACTTACATATGATTTAACATATGAATTAGTTCTAACAACATAACCAAACTAGCATATGAAACATCATTATGGATTGATTGTACATAAGCCAACAATTAACATAGATTTACAACATAGATGATAACATCACAGCTTTACAATATAGATAATAACATCATAGATTTACAACATAGATAATAACATAACGATCAATGATTCACAACATAGCCGTATAATCCAAATCATAACTCAACCTAATTAAATTGTTAATTATCTTATTAAAGAAATCGAACTCACAAAAAGAAGGTCTTGCGTTCTAAAATCTGAGTTCTGAAATTGATTTAGCTCGCCTTTGTAGTAGATTCATTATTGTTTAGATTAGAGTTGAATAGAATTGAGTTGATTAGCTTTGATTTCCCTTAAATTGGTGGCGGCTACTCTAGGTTACAAGATGGCAGCATGATGGCCATGATTCAGACTTTTATTTGATTTTAGGGATTGAGTCTACCAATGTTTATATAGAATTTCAATTTAATTATAGCCGTCGGATGATCTTAGGGTTAATCAAAACCACTCAGTCGGGATAGGGTGACACCTCAGCCCCAATGACTCAGCAAGGAGTCAGAAAAGACTCAACAATGTGTCACAATATGGATTAGATTGCACCAAAAAGCTGTGCAAGCTTTCTGCTCGGCCTGGGTGCACTTGGCAGGTGCGCCAGTGCCACTTTTGTACTAGCGCACTTCCCAAGTGCGCCAGTGCAATATTTTTTTTCCTGATTTTCCGCCTGACTTCGTTCGTCATTATCTCCTTCATCCGGTATCCGTTTTACGCAAACTCGGACTCTATCTCACCCAGAATTCCGAGATGAACACAATGGCGCAACCCGTTTCCCTTAATTCTCACATCTGAGATTAATTATTCTTGAATTTAGTTAATTCGATTATTCAAAAATTTGGGGTGTTACCATCATTACCTATGCCTTATTAAAAACTTGCTAAGAAAACCCAGTGGGGAAAAAATTAGTTAGGGAAAAAGAGTGCATTATATCATACTTATGGATGCTCCCCCTGATTTAATAATTTCGTCGGAATTCGTATTCTTCTTTCAATAAATCAAGTTGCTTACAAATACTTCTTGATGAAGTTTATTTTAAAACTTCATGTGTATTTCCATGCTTAAGGCATGCTTTCTTAGTAAAACGCCTCCCTTTTGTGATTTGTATGATACTAATATTCATTTATGAACACACTTTAGGTGCTTATAATTTTCTGTTTCAATCGGACTTGTATGTTGCAATACATATTTTATGAATAAGACAACTTTCATTCCTAAGCAGGAAGTAAACTACTCATCCTGAAGTATATCAAGATTTTCATTACAACAATACTTAGAAGAATGAAGTATATCAAAATTTTCATTACAACAACACTAAACAGGAAGTAATCTACTCACCTTGAAGTATATCAAGATTTTCATTACAACAATACTTAGAAGAATATTGCAATCTATCATCCATGTTCTTGGTATTCTTTATAATAACAAATGTTATTTATGTTCTTCATGAACTTATATATAATAATAAGTTTTGCATATCTCAACTACCACTTCAATGGATATTAAGAGTCTTATTACAACAATTCTTGAAAGTAGGAAGTGATCTACCCATCATGAATTATTTCAAGATTTTCATCATAACAATAATTAAAAGAATGTTGTAATCTACATTTCTTGCTATTTATCACTACAAAGTTATTTAAATTCTTCTGGAATTTGTATACTTTCATCAGTTATACCTTCAGGGTATTGTAAGTGTCTTAAACACTTTCACCGCTTTAATCAATTAATTTTTCTCTGAAAATACAATGCTCATGGCACTTACCATGTTGTTGACACTCTATGGAGATTCGGTAAGTTCCGTGTGTTTTTGTCATTATATATATTTCTATTTTTATCTTATGAACTACAGGTTCATATCTTATGGACTACAGGTCCATATATCTTATTTAGGAGAATTTCATGATGGCCAATCATGTTTCTCTCTAATATGGGATTTTTAAACCATTTACAAATATAAGCGCTTTATTATTTATTTATTTATCATTTATGATTATTTCTTGTCAGTTCTAAACATAATTTATTGAGATCTTAAAACTTATCATGCTTTAGGTACCTAAATCACTTCTGGGGTTATTTTTGACAATTATGTCATGGGTTTCTTTCAAAGCACCTTCTGTGTTTCTTCAGGAACACTCACCTCCTTTATTTTGCATCTTTATGACTTACTCCAAAGATATTCTGAACTGACTTTTATACCACATTTTCAGCTGTGATTTATACCTTTTGATCCTTCGGGAATTCAAATGCATATTAGAGAAAGTCTATTAGGGATAATTGATAATTTATGCAAGTTACTTATTACTTTTCATAATTCTATATGTTAGCAAATATTTAACATCGATGATTCCTTTATCCTCCCCCTCAATGTTGACAAACATTGTCACTTTAAATAATAAACCTACTTTGGATTCAGTTTTAATCCATTATAGCATCATAGCTAGCAAATACATTAACTATATTTCAATTGTAGGAGGATAATGCTCTTATTAGTTGATAAGATGCATTCATATTGAATTGCTTATTCCCTTTCATTGATCTGATGACTTGGAGGAATTTTCTATCATTTGAATATGCACATGACTTCAGGTTAATCAATATTGATGTCAATCGACTTTCTGAAATATTAAATAGTATATGCATAATTTATAACATGAGCTCCTAACAACATTCGGATTGTTAATCAAGTATTCACATATATGTGTATATACTTGAGTCCACGTATTCCATATGTAATTGATTTGAATATTCTTTCTTATTTGAGTTACCTATTTTAGAACAAATTGTTCATAAGGTCCCAATCATTAACTTTTTTTCTTATCAAGCAATGTCAATGGGAATCTTAAAGATCGCATCATAATATCCAAAATATCTGATTTGGAACTGTATTGAACTTCTGGTTCAAATGAAATATATGAAAAACTTCAAGTTGTTAATCTATATTGAACTTCTGGTTCAAATAATATATAAACAATTTCAAGTTTGTTAAAATGTATTGAACTTTTGGTTCAACTGTATTGAACTTCTGGTTCAAATAAAATATATAACAACTTCGAATTGTTAAAACTTATTCTTTAATACAATATGCAAATATAAATATATAAGCAAGATACAACTCATTTTGAAAATTGTGCAATCTTTGGATGCATTATTATTGTCGTATAAGATTCAGCTTCTTTAAGAAGTGTAATGTAATTATTTCATACGGTTTGAATAAAGCTTCAGGCTTTTAAATTATGAAGTGTTTCAAATTCATTGATTGAGGAACTTCGAGTTCCTATGCATATATATGCACATTTATATCAATTTTATAAATTTATGTTGAACTTATGGTTTTCAATCTTTTAACATACTATAAATTTAGAAGATTTTACATTTTTGCTAAATGACAAGATTTCAAACTTGTATACTTTATCAAAAATGTTTATATATATATATACGTATAAATAAATATATATATAATTAAAGGCTTTAGGTCCAAGACTTTGAGTTATACACCTTCTAGTATAAATATTTTCTTTGCACAACTTTAGTTTGTGGTTCTATCCTTTCTTCCATAACATTAGTTATTACTAGCTAAATACATCGAATAATAATACATATGTTTATTCTTATTCCAAATACAAACATACATCAATTAACTAATAACAGATAATGCATTCAATGCATTTATGACAATAAGGTAATATAATATATAATCATAACAATGCATTCTCTAACATTCAATGCATTTATGACAATAAGGTGATATAATATATTTATCAATCACATAATCAACATTTTACATTCTCTAACATGAATGGTTCAAAAATTTACAGATCTGTACATAAAATTCACAACTATAAACAGAAATAAACTACATGTCTCATATTCAATTTTTTTTCTCATTCTTCAAAATCAATGATTTGAAAAACTTGTAAATTTATACATAAGATTCACAAACATAAAAATTACATTTTTTTTGATCCAAAATATACAACCCTTATAAAGATCTTTTAGATCTTTCTTTTTATATCAAAATTGCTTCTTGCCTTTTCAGAAACTGCAGGTTCTAAATTTTCATGTAATGACAAAATTGTTTTTGCATTCACTTCCGTGTGCAGAATTAAGATCAATATTTAAATTTTAACACAATATGATCTACATGATGCATATTTTCTTTATAAAAGTTTTTCCTAAGAAACAATAAAAACATTTCTTCTGGAAATATGATGTGTTCTAAAATCACTGTAATAAAACTTCAGGTTTTATTATTATTCACATATTATTATTGTATATTTTAAACGGAAGAAAATCCTCTAGATTTTCATTTATTCACATATGATAGTCATTTGCTTAATAAATATGATACAATGCATCATTAATAAATTACATAAAAAATGTCGTAAATTAATGCCATAATTAGTGCCACATAAAAATTACATACAAATGACATAGCAAATGTGTTAAATAACATTAATGAACATAATAATAGCTATGATGTATATCTGACCATAGTATAGCTACATAAAATGCTATTATGTCATTTTTCCGTTGGCTTATTATTGGAATACTTAACTAAGCCATAAATGATGCAGTTTAGATAAACATGCAAACTATTGCTCCTTTTATTTTATGCTGAATGAAACATGAAAGTGCAGCATATTTTTCAAATCCGCCATACATATAAAATATATGTATCTATTAAACATAAATTCATTAAATAAATAAAAAAATATTTTCTTATTCCTAATAGAAACACGCTGAATTACTTAATTTCCATAACCAAAGCATTTAATGCATTTATGATATTACCATAAAACCACAGTTAATGCATTTATAATAAAAAAATGCTATGGATCGTTATGTGACCAAAAAAAATGTAAACCAATTTACAGCGAATTGGTTTAATTGCAAATATATATAAAAAATGAAACAAAAAAACATTTCATCTCAGATCTAGGCATGCATACTTGATTCAAAATTTCTAAAATATCACAAATACCATATATATATAACTTTATGTTCAAATTAATTAAATAAGGGAGTTGATTTCCTTGCATAAATGGATCTAGATTATTCAAACCATTATCTTCAATCAATAAACAGTAGAGGAGAACAATCGTTCATAACATATTCAAAATGTTCTTTCTAAGTGATTCAGAACAATATGCAATAACTTATGTTATGACTGACAAAATTTGTTTTCCAATTTTTAGAGTGATTCAGATTATTTCCAAAAAAAGACTTAAATTTTTTAATCTTCTAGATCTATATTTTGTAACCAAAAGAGTTTCATAAGTCAACCTTTAATTTCCTATGCAAAAGCAAACCAAAGATTGCAAGGGGAAACATAAGTTATCTGTTCAAATCTGAATAAAAAAAATTGGATGAAACCACAAACTGTAAACATCAAAACCTTAATTTCATATATTCTTCAAACTAGAAAATTTCTCAATAAAATCAATTATGGGCGGCTCTGATACCACTTGTTTGAATTTCTATATACTTGATGATTGACAAATCATGAAATTCCATATTTGAATAGATGACCCTATATTGATTTATTTGAGAATAAATCAGAGAGAAAGTAAAATGAATTAGTGGAAGCCATACCTAAATCCAGATGTTTACAGAGAGAAGACTAACCAAATTAATTCATGGATTTGATTATCAAACCAGACATAAGCATTAGATCTGAATCCATAGTTGCTGCTTTCATCAACTTAGATCTGATCTGTATCTAGAGCTTCATGCTGATAACGTGTTATAAAACGAACACAGAACAGAAGAAACAAGGGAGAGAGGACATCTCTATTCATTCAGATGTGTCATTATTTCTATTACAATGGCTCCTTTATATATAAGCTTTGGAGATGATGTTCAACTTATTCCCATGATGTGGGACTAAACAGAGAACTATTAAAAGCATATTCCCAACATTTATATATTTTACAACATGTTATAAAATGAACACAGAAAAGAAGAAACAAGGGAGAGAGGACATTTCTATTCATTCTAATGTGTCACTATTTCTATTACATTGGCTCCTTTATATATAGGCTTTGGAGCAGATGTTTAATGTGATAACCCGAAACCTCATGTCGTGGAATTAAGGATAATCATTTGGAATATAACACATTAATCAACATTAGCAAATTGCAAATAATATTGTAAACATGAAATAGAATAATTTACATCAATATGACAGCGGAATCATAAAATGTAATAAACATCAGAGTAGCACAGTCATAGGATACAACTTAGTGCATAAAGGAAATGATCAGTCTACATCAAGATCACTGGGACATATACATCAGATAATACATAATAGAGATAATCAGTCTACATCGCGATTAGCGGTACATAAACATAAGATAATACCAGCGGAAATGTTAATAGCCAAAATACAGAAAAAGCTAGTCTTCGCCATCAACCAAAAATACACTCCATGCGATAGTGCTAACCCAAAATATCTCCTGCAACCTGTCACTGGGATGCCCGTGTAAAAATAAGGGCACCCGAGTTTGCAAGTGGAAACAAACTATGACTCAGTCATGGGACTGGTATGTGAAATCTAGTTAACTGGTTAAACGATAATAATAAGGCAAATCATAGGACCACGCCACTAACGCGGAACGGGTTTCCTCTAGTGATTGCAAGTGCAAGAAATAAAGTAAATCTTTTGACCAACTCAATGCTTTTTATAAAAATGAAGCTGTTATATGACTCAGGTCCCATCACACAATGCAACGCAAGCTGGAGGATAGAGTTTTACCTTATAATGGTCAAAATATGCTTAATACATATAAAGAAAAATCATTTGATATTATCACTAGTGCATATATGTTTCAAAAGCAACTTCAATCATAATGTATCAATCATAGACGACATGAGTGTCCCATGCCACTTCGCCGCCATATATAGGTTTACAATCAAAACCGCAATGTCGTCTTGGAAATTGGATTTCCGTCATGAGTCGAGGTAAGGGATTTACTCCTCGCCGGTTTTGAGACACTCTAGCAAATGCCTCAGGATTCTCCAAAGAGAACCCTTGGATCCTCTAAGGCCGGTCCTCCCTTACATTTGAGGATTAGTATTCCTGAACGCACATTTCCCGGTCCTATAGGACCTGTCCATCGGCTCCGTAGTAATTGATATAACCGAGGTGCCTCACATTCCAACATCCACAAGGGAAAAAATATATAAATGTCTAGGATCCATACCATGACCACCCATAGCTAGAAAGAAACGTCATGTTCTTCCTGGGTCCCTTATCCTGTTTTTAACTCATACCGGGGTGTGAGGCTCGCGAATCAACGCTATACACAAAGCTATGCTATATTAAAGCCGTGCTTTGATCATCAACCACAAGACTTTGCTTTTCAACAAAAGCCTTGATTATTTGCATCTTTTTATGCCACGCTGTCAATCCACACCATACCATTGATGTCTACCGACATACAACCTCTGAGCTCGTATGTCTCTGAGAAGGGCGTTAAGCAAGAGAATAAATTCTCTGCCGCCAAACAGATGTATATCTAGTAGAGATCAACGAATACAGCACATAATACGCGTCAGACACACATCCATTTACCTATTTAGCATGTGTGTGTATATATGCATAACTACGCTAAAAATAATATTTTTAGCGAACAAATGTTTATTTTCATATATGACTATTTTTAACACTACATATACATGTTAAAAATATTATTTTCAATCAACAAACATTAATTTCAGCCAACGGTTATTTTTAACACTTCATATACATGTTAAAAATATTATTTTCTATCAACAAATATTTATTTCAACCCGTGGTTAGTTTTAACACTTCATATACATGTTAAAAATATTATTTCCAATCAATAAATATTTATTTCAACACACGGTTATTTATAACACTTCATATATATGTTAAAAATATTATTTTCAATCAATAAATATTTATTTCAACACATGGTTATTTTTAACACTTCATACACATGTTAAAAATATTATTTTCAATCAATAAATATTTATTTCAACCTTTCGTTATTTTTAACACTTCATAGACATATTAAAAATATTATTTTCAATCAACAAATATTTATTTTAACCATTCGTTATTGTTAACACTTCATATACATGTTAAAAAAATATTTTTAATCAACAAATATTTATTTCAACCTTTCGTTATTTCTAACACTTCATACATACAATAAAAATGTGATTTTTATTGTTCAAACAATTTATTTCAAACATTAATGTTTTTAGCAATTCATATATACAATAAAAATGTGATTTTTATTGTTCAAACAATTTATTTCAAACATGGATGTTTTTAGCGATTCATTTATGTGATTTTTATTGTCTAAACAATTTATTTCAAACATGAATATTTTTCTAACACATGAATATTACATGAAATTTCGGCATTATAATGGCCGGGTATTTAGCACCGCACCGTGTCCAGCACGGCTCCTCTGCTATCCTAGGCCTTGCAGCATTACAATACTTTCATTTCAACAATATCATTCATTTTCTCAACACAATAAATATACCACAAACACAACCAATTTTGTTGCTACCACAATAAACCATTCACAATCACAACCAAATTTCACCACATAATCATTTTCCACAACACAATCAATTTATATCGCCCATGGTCTGTGGACGAGAGGAGTGTATATATATATATATATATGTATGTATGTATATAAATATATTTATTTCAATTTCATTTCAATTCCATTCAATGCATATATGATTTATACAACGTATATATAACTTATACATCGCATATTTTATATAACACTTGTATGTGAGATATACAACGCTTGTATGTGAGATATACAACGCTTATATAATTCATATATCGATTATATAATTTATACATCGCTATTTCTTTCAAATTTGAATTTAGAAATCTCACATTGGGTTCTACTCCTTCATTTTTCGTAGAGAACTCCAAATGTGTTATAGTCTCTTCTAGAACGTAGTGTATGATGTCATGGTCCTGGTGTCTCTTCTTTCATTGGATTTCGACAACATACGAGAAAAATATGATTTTTATTAGTAAAACGAACTTTGCAACGCTTTAAAGTGTTAAAAATAGTTAAAATAATTCAAGTAGTTACCTCAGCAATTTCGTTCGAAACTAGGTTTAGCAAATTCGCCCAAACCGTTTCTCGAGGTGATAATCGGAGTATACCACGTCGAGGAGGGTGGAACGGCGCATCGGCACCTAGGGGCGCGGTCCAGATCGACATAGCACAGAAGGGGCGACGACAGTTTGAAGTCGACAACTTCAGGGAGCGGGTTCCCGATGTACACAGCACGACAGAGGGTGAAATTTATATGGATTTGAAGAGAATGAGAAGATCTAGAAAATCTTCAACTGGAGCAGGAGATTTTATTGCGTGGATTCGTCGGAATTTAGGAAAGAAGGTCGGAAAAGTTTTCCGTCATAGATACGAGGGGTTACAGGGTTTTTTAATTATTTTTGGAAAATTAATTAATTAAAATAAAAATATGATTGGCCGATATTTATATTTATTTCTAAAATGGTGTTTTCTAATCTGAACTCCAAATCAAACCCAACGATTGATGCCCCCTGCTAAATACCCTCATTACAGACATAATGGAGTATGTATCGTAAGCCCATTCGATTGTTACTGTCAGTTTTTCTGCAAAATAAAATATAAAACATTCAAATTTGGATTTGAACGTACATTTTAATTTGCCGAGGCCACATACTGATTCCAAAAATTCCCCAAAAATAAATTCAGCTATGTTGGGACGATACGGTCACAACAAATTTAGTTTCATCAAATTTGGAGACCGTTTGAAAAGTGGACTTTTCTGGTCGATCCAATTCAAACTAAAATTACCAAACGCGTTTTCCTTTGCCACACTCACATAATAATTCCAAAAATTATGGAATTTTAACCCTAGCCATAAATTGACATTCCAGATCCAACCAAAGTGATTTTTTCGAAAATGGAGGTCGTTTGCAAAATGTCTATTTTTGCGGGCTATATTTATATTAAATTTCATAGTGACTATTCTGAATATTCAACTGGCCATAAATTTTTATTCCCGCTGTGAAATTCCAATTTTTCAGATTCGTTAGAAAGACATTACTAAACAGATTTAAATATTTTTGGTTTTACTAAAATCTTGTTTATTTTGAATCCTGTACATTCAGTCAAAGTTCAATGTAAATTTTCAAACTGCTGTGCCATTTCAGGCTCGTTATATAATTAAAATAATTTTATTCGTTCTAACTTCGATTTAAATAAATTTTTAGTTGTTATTATTTAAAATAAATCATTTTAAATATTCCAAATTCACTAAAATAGCCAAATTAAAAAATTTAAATTAGTTCTGATTTTCTGGGTTATTACATTTAACTTAATCCCATGATGTGGGACTAAACAGAGAACTAATATAAGCATATTCACTACATTTATATATTTTACAACACTCCCCCATGAATATGCATATTCAAAATCTTGAATGCTCTGCTAACTTGAAGTTGTCCCTTTTAAAACATATATGATGATTGCTCCCTCTTATTACTATCTCGACTGCATATATCCGTCCAGTCGATACAACTATTGTCTGTTGCCTTTAAAACTCTATCAGGAAAACCCAGTGGGAAAAACCTTGAACGAGAAAAAAAAGTACACAACGTTTGACATTATGGATATCATATTAAAATGATATTTCTTAAAAGAGTTTGATGCTTCAGGGTCAAAACAATGCCTGATTAAAAATCTTTTTATGAAAAACCCTGTGGGAAAAATCATAAACAAGGAAAAGTGTGCAAAGTTATTTCCTTTTTAGGTAACAAGTTTTACAATGTTACCTTAAGGGTTGATACATCAGGATCAAGATAATGCCTCATTAAAAAACTTACTAACAAAAACCCAGCGGAAAAAATATTAGTGAAGGAAAAGAGTACATTATAGCATAATTTTATATGCTCCCCCTTATTTATAACTCATTAGTCTATTAGTCTATTGATGTACACGATGCATGCCAATTTTTTACGTTATCTTCTGGAATGTTGATTTTGAAATCGCCTTTAAGAACAGATCTACCCGCTTTTCTTGAATTGAATTTGTTTCTCCTGATTCTTGTTATCCATTCATTCATGTGTGAAGAGAAATTTAGAAGAAATTTGCTCCATCCTATCAGCCTTGATTTAATTCACCTGAATTTGTGCCATGCAAATTGCCTTGTCTTCATAAGCAATAGTTTACTGCATCAAAAAATGTTTGATACTTCTGGATCAAAATGTTGCCTCGCTAAAACCTTACTAAGAAAAACGTGATGGAAAAAAATTTAGTAAGGAAAAAGAGTACAATATAAAATGTCATATTTACTATATCAAAGTAGTATGATACTTCTGGATCAATGTAATGCCTCGTTAAAACCTTAATAAGAAAAAACCGTTGGAAAAATCTTAAAATAAGGAAAAAGAGTACATTATAACTTATTTTTGTATGTTACTTTTGGGTTGATACTTCTGGATCATGACCCATGCCTCATTAAAACCTTACTAAGAAAACCCACTGGGAAAACTTAGTTAAGGAAAAAGAGTGCATTATATCATAATTATGGATGCTCCCCCTGATTTAATAATTTTCTCTAAATTCATATTTTTCTTTCAATAACTCAAATTGCTTACAAATACTTTTTAATGAAGTTTTTCTTTTAAAACTTCATGTGTATCTCCATGCTTCAGGCATGCTTTCTTATTTAAAACGCCTCCCTTTTTTTATTTGTATGATACTAATTTTCATTAATGAATACATTTCAGGTGCTTATAATTTTTTGCTTCAATCGGACTTGCATGTTGCAATACATATTTAATGAATAAGAAAACTTTCATTACTAAGCAGGAAGTAATCTACTCATCTTGAAGTATATCAAGATTTTCATTACAACAATACATAAAAGAATGAAGTATATCAAGATTTTCATTACAACAACACTAAGCTAGAAGTAATCTATCACCTTGAAGTATATCAAGATTTTCATTACAACAACACTTAGAAGAATGTTGCAATCTATCATCCATGTTCTTGGTATTCTTTGTAATCGCAAATGTTATTTATGTTCTTCAGGGCCTTATATATTATAATAAGTTTTGCATATCGCAACTACCATTTCAATGGATATTAAGAGTCTTATTACAACAATTATTGAAAGCAGGAAATGATCTACTCATCATGAATTATTCTCATCACAACAGTACTTAAAAGAATGTTGTAATCTACATTTCTTGCCCTTTATCACTACCAAAAGTTATTTAAATTCTTTTGGAATTTGTATACTTTCATCGTTTATACCTTCAGGTTATTGTAAATGTCTTAAACACTTTAGTCAATTCAATTTTCTCTAAAAATACAATGCTCATGGCATTTACCATGTTGTTGACACTTTATGGTGCTTCAGTAACTTCCGTATGCTTTTGTCATTATATATATTTCTATTTTTATCTTATAAACTACATGTTCATATCTTATGGACTACATGTCCATATATCTAGTTTAGGAGAATTCCATGATGGTCAATCATGTTTCTCTCTAATATTGGGATCTTAAAACTTATCATGCTTTAGGTACCTAAACCACTTCTGGGGTTATTTTGACAATTATGTCACGGGTTTCTTTCAAAGAACCTTCTGTGTTTCTTTAGGAACACTCACCTCCTTTATTTTGCATCTTTATGACTTACTCCAAAGATATTTTGAACTGACTTTTATACCACATTTTCAACTGTGATTTATACCTTTTGATCCTTCGGGGATTCAAATGTATGTTAGAGAAAGTCTATTAGGGACATAATTGATAATTTATGCACGTTACTTATTACTTTTCATAATTCTAAATGTTAGAAAATATTTAACATCGATGATTCCTTTATCCTCCCCCTCGATGTTGACAAACATTGTCACTTTAAATAATAAACCTACTTCGGATTCATTTTTGATCCATTATTACATCATAGCTAGCAAATACATCAGATGTATATCAATTGTAGGAGGATAATGCTCTTATTAGTTGATAAGATGCATTCATATGGAAATGATTATTCCCTTTCATTGATATGATAACCTGGAGGAATTTTCTATCATTTGAATATGCACATGACTTCAGGTCAATCAATATTTATGTCAACCGACTTTCTGAAATATTAAATAATATATGCATAATTTATAATATGAGCTCATGATAACTTCAGGTTGTTAATTAAATATTCGCATATATGTGTATATATGTGCGTCCACGTATTCCATATGTATTTGATTTGCATATTCTTTCTTATTCGAGTTACCTATTTTAGAACAAATTGTTCATAAGGTTCCAATCATTAATTTTTGCTTATCAAGCAATATCAATGCAAATCTTAAAGATCGCATCAAAATATCCGTAATATCTGATTTGGAACTATATTGAACTTCTGTGTAATAGCCCGAACTTCCGTACCCTTTAAGTCGACTAATAACAGCACACATCCAACCAAAATTGCACAGAAATACGAATCATTGTTAGAAAGAAGTTAAGGATGAGAAATAGAAAGAAAGAAATATTAGAATAGAAGAAAACGAAGATCACGAACTCACAGCAGAGCAAATAAAATATATTAGATATCATACACTTTGAAATATAATTCAGTAACTTTATATACATACCATAATCAGAGCACAACCGTTATTTCTGGAACAGTTATAAACACATGTTTCTAGATACAAACATGGTACACAACGGAATATATGATAGTCTATAGCTAAACGGTGAAGCCTCCTGCTTCAAGCTCCTCCAATCGAATCTGTAAAATCCCGATTACTTAACTGCCTCTACAAATTTGGGCACCCAAGTGTTTAGGGAAAACAAACAAAATAAACTCTGGGTCAGTCAAGGGACTGTTGTGAGTAAACTCCAACCAATTGTTTAACTTTCAAAAATCCTTTCGAAAGAAATGATAATCATAAGACCGATCCACACACAAACACGGATGGTTTTTACCTTACGATAACCAAAAATATTTTGATATCAAAATCTGGTGATATTATAATAATGTGTACATCAAATAAATAGAATCTAGCGGAACGCTTGCATCTCACGCTCCATATATGATATAAAATCAAAAACCGCAGGGCTCTTATTGGAGATTGAATTTCCAACATGACAAGGTATGGAACCACCTTCTGATAGTGTATTTCCATAGGCAAATATACTGGGTTCAACAAAAACGCCTTGCAACCTGGCCCGCACATGACCAACCACTCATTTCGCTTGAGTGTATCGAATGTATATCACCAACGGTTGGGATCAGCAACCGTTTGCCGAAAGGGACAGCATTGATATATTAAAGCAGCAAATGAAATTTCTCAATATAGGTGATTATACATCCTAATGGGAGCGACCCACATAGCCATGCTGCCTGCCCGATTTTTGTCAATTCCCAGTTGTGAGGCTTGAGGTTTGAATTATCTTCCAGAACATCTGTCCACCATTCACTTTGAATGCCACACCGTCAGATCCATCGGAAATCACTAGTTGATTCCCACGAAAATACTCAGATTGTTAGGCTAAAGTAGTTTCCCTTCTTTGCCACTAACTTCGTACGTTTGAAGAAATCAACGTACGTAATCCCTTTGAAAATACTCTGTCAGACACTCGTCCTTACAAGTCTTTCTGAGTCTGGACAAACTAAAGGCACCGTTCTATTAATCCATCTTAGGTAATTTCTACCTAGGATTAACAGAACAGCTCTTGCATTTTACTCCGTCTTCAATTATCTTTAGCATAAGTTGATTTATAACGCTTATACCAATACGGAGAGCTTTTCAGATATTAAATCTGATTCCAGTCTCTCCATATTGACAATGAAGTTATAAAATAAATCATAACTTTGATAGTCGGTGAATTAACTATCAAAGAACATCCATACAATCAACGGCCCTATTTCCAATTGGAAATTGTAACACCCCACATCCGTTAAGGTCACTCACAAAGGGAATGCCTTAACTTTGATGGAGCGTTTTAGTAGACAGAACAAAATGTTACAAGACAGATATAAAATAGTACTTGAAAAACTTTATAACTTTATTACAGCGGAAAACATAAATCAGTTTGGTTACATCTTTACCAAAAACTCAAAGACATAAATATCAGTCTTGTTCAGAAAATCTTCAGAGTACAAAACTTTAGAATCATAATCCCCACAGAAGCTGCCATAAGGAGTCAAGCCATATTTTAAGCACTCTAAGTACTTCAAGCAGAAGAAATCCGGATCAAGCTAAATTGTTCCCTCCTTGGAAAACCTGGGGGGGACAGAAGAAAAAGGGGCGAAAACAAGCAAGGTCAGACATAAAGTCTGGCAAGTCCAGTGACTTTCAGCATATGAACAGATAAAAATAATTATGACATGAAAATAAGCTGGATACGAGATAACAGTAACAGGAGAAGCAGATGTACTTAGGTTAAACAGAAGAAACAGAATAAAATTACTTTTCATTTCTCTGCACTAATACTAGTATAACATGATTAGGTGTCACCCCATTGTCCAAACTGAAACAGAAACGGTAACAGAATAATTTCCACAGAAGAATGCTAGTAATGGTCCTTTACTACCCCAACAGAAACAGACAGAAACAGAATGCTAATAATGGGCCTTTACCACCCGAACAGAAGGTACAGAAACAGAAACAGATTAATCCCTACGGAAACAGAATGTATAATTAGGTGTACACTAGTAAATGGGCCTTTACCACCCGAACAGACGGTACCACGCAGAAACAGACAGGTGTTGCCACCCAACAGAAACAAATGGTACCAACAGAAATAGACAAAACTACGTGTACCCTAAAACCCTACCCCAAGCGATCGGCTCCTTAATACATAAATACCCTGTGTCGGCCCCACAGTAGGGTGTATCACTCCCAAAAGTGACAACCAATTGGCACAGACCTATTTACAGATGTCCCGGCGTCTTACATCCTCAGAGGCAGACTGGGATCCATGCACGCACATGACCCGGTTGGAACACACCATCAACACCCCTCGCTATTATCAGAATGAACCGCTTATAATTAGTTCAGTAAGCGTTCCCGGACCCTACCTACTGTTGGGTCATAGTTTTGATACCAGAAAGGGTTACTGACTAATATGGGTCCCAAACAACAGATGACACAAGTAATTTCCCTCCTAACCTTGTGTCCCCAGACTAACAGATTTCAGATTAACTTGTTTACAAGTTCAGACATACAAAGTTCTGATCAACTAGTTCACAGATCAGACAAGTTTTAAGACTAACGGATAAGATATACGGATTTACAGATTAACCGATTTGTGTAACATTGTAATTGGGCCTACAGATTCACGAAACGGGTTTTTTAAATTCATTAGTCCAATTGGTTTAACCCTATTCACCCAACACGTTTTAGACATCATATTTATCTTAGATTTGTATCAATTAAAAATTAACGTGCAGACCTCTCACATTACACTGACAGTTTGCAGCCACTGGTTAGGCCGGTTGGTTCCCGTGCAGGTTTCTGCTGCAAACTGAGTCTAACCTAGGGTTTCAAGCACGTTATGACTAACTTCTCACATTAGAACCTATTGTTTGCGGCCACTGGATATGCCGGGCGGTTCCGGGCAGGATTATGCCGCAAACTCATTCTAACCTCAAGTTAGCCATGTTTCATGTTTAGCCAATGCATTCATTCACAGACTATGCTAATATCAGACTAATCATGCTAATTTAACAAATTAACTTCTGTACAAGTTACAGCAGATTATTCGAGGTTCTATTAACAAGTTTTTCTCAATTTTAAGTCGATCCTACAGATTTACATACTTCAAATTTCAGCATTTCAGTTCCAACAGATTACGCCATTCAACAGATTAAACAGATAACAGATCTTGCAGATTAGGCGATTTAGTAAATCTAGCAGATACGGCAATTTAACATAATTAGCAGATTAGGAAATTCAGTCTAATTAGCAGTTTAGGCAATTCAACAGTTTTAGCAGATAACGGATTAGGCAATTTAACAGATTTAGCAGATAACAGATTTAGCAGATCTAAAACTCTATTTACATATCTTTCCAAATCATAAATTTAGCCTAAACTTATGCGTCTAAATCAAGGTCATAATTCATAATACAATATATGCCCCAAATTTTAGCCTTAATATTCCCATTTACAGTTCATGTCAAAAATAGATTTAATATTCTAGTTCACCATTTATGTCCAAGACTAATACGCATGTAAATCATTCTCTATTATAGCCAATTCATATTATGCCAACATATTTGCTATGCCTGATTTACTCAATTAAGCTACGCCCAATCCACGTATAACATGTTTCCACAAGTTCTCTAAATACTCATGAAATGGCCCTAAAAAAGGAATAGGGGATAAGCACTAGAATTGATATAAAAGGATAGGCGTGCAATAATGAACCAAACACAATAATAATGGCCCAATAGGCTCGGTGTACATAACAGTGAATGGGAATAAACTAGCAGAGTTACATACTAAATATGAGATCTAACATCATTAAGAGAATAGGCATAAGAAACTAACTACAATAGTTATAGGTAACTAACCACAATAGTCATGGGCGACTAATCACAATAGTTTCTTATTCAATGTCATAGGCAATAGTCTCATAGTCATAAATCATAGTCAAAGGAAATAGGCTCATAGGCATGCATCATAGTCATAGGCAATAGTTTCATGTCCAATTATGCATTATTATTTGTCCCAAAATTTAGCGTTCGTGCGTTAATCTCTTATGAGATGTGGCGCAGGCTCGTGGTAGCCTGGCTATAGAACAGAAAGAAGAGAGAGATACAGAATAAAATATATCAGAACAGAACGTACACAACCTCAAATTCAGATTTACAATCATGTCACAATTATAATTAAAGTTTATATCGGAAAATAATTGTGCTTGCCTTTGGTGATTTTAAGAAAGGATAATAAACTGTTGTTGATGCAGAAATGCTGAATTATTCCTCTTTAATTGTTGTTGTAGCTCTAAACTTTGATTTGAGATTTGATTTAGCTTTTAATTCTACTCAGGTTGGAAGAAGATGCATCAGTCCAAGTTTTGATTCCAGCAGAGTAATGATGCCATTATTTTATTTAATAAGAACGGAGGCAGAGTATAGGAATGAAATTGTGCAGCATAAGTTTAGAGAAGAATGGTGTAAAGAGAATGGGGCTAGGGGGCTGTTTATGTAGGGTTTCAAACTAGTTAGAGCCGTCGAT
Source organism: Allium sativum (assembly GCA_030737875.1). Taxonomy (NCBI): domain Eukaryota; kingdom Viridiplantae; phylum Streptophyta; class Magnoliopsida; order Asparagales; family Amaryllidaceae; genus Allium; species Allium sativum. Next base: position 750,276,628 of record CM060921.1, read on the forward strand.
GAAGCTAGGGTTAATCAAGGTCATCCATCTCAAGAGAAGCCAATCAGAATAGCCCTAGTGACACAGCAGAGCTCAGAAATTCGACCAGAACCTGACCAGGCCAGCCAGGGTCAAACCAGAAAGCTGTGCAGGTTTTCACTCGGCCTGGGCACACTTGGGAAGTGCGCTAATGTAAATTTGTACTGGCGCACTTCCCAAGTGCGCCAGTGCAATCTTTTTTTTTTTAGCCACCAAACTTTGTTCGTCCATATCTTCTTCATACGATATCCATTTTACGCAAACTCGGACTCTATCTTAAGCAGAATTCTGAGACGAACGCAATGGAACAACCCATTTCCCTTAATTCCCACATTTGAAATTAAATATTCTTAAATTTTAGTTAATCCGATTATTCGAAAATTCGGGGTGTTACATTCTCCATTACTTAAAGGATTTCGTCCCCGAAATCTTCAAGTTAAGAAGAATGTGTCCTACCATCCAATCATCCATCTACTCAACCAACATCCACAAGCATCCAGTGTCCTTAGAAAACTTCTAATGTTGTATCATACAAAAGTGTGTGTGTATATGTTCCTTATCTAATGAAAAGATCAGGCGGTCCACTGATTCAGTTGACCTCCTTAATGCGAATTATGTCAGTGAAATGAGTCCAACATGTATGCAATTTTCCTATCTGATACATATCATTCTTATATGGGTGACAACCATTCATTCATATGCAACATCCATGTGATGAGTCAATCATTTTGCATCCACAGAAATTGAAAATGCTCACACATCCATATGCAGTATGAGAGTGTATTCGAGCTGATATAGTGCCTAGTGTGTGTATATGCATCCACGAGCAACCACTAGCAACCACTTGCATCCACTTGCAACCATCAAACATAACATGTCTCAAACACATGTTTACACCCATTACATTCTACTTAAAGTTCAAATATTCGATCGATAGGATACAGTCGAATGATGGAAGCGAGTAAGATAAAACAAAAACTTGGTTCCCATTAGACATTGGTTGAGAGAATAATTCCCCTAAGTATCAGTCCCGAAGACCGAAATCAACATCAGATTGACACCCAGAGGATTACCCTCTTTAGACAATGTCAAAACTGGAAATCTTAACCCTGTCAGAAATATTCAGATATTTACAGATTACTGGTACAGATCATATTACGAAATGATTCTTAGGAAACTAAGCATGGGAAAATTCCACCATATCCCCTAAAACCCCAAAATGTATGCATTATAATCGACTTGACGCCTAACACAGATACCCTCAAACCCCAACCTACAACCAACAGATGAGTCGTAACTCCTATGGGGTTTGAGACTATAACCAGATCAGAAACAAGACTAGTATTAAAGTGCAAAGACTCGACTACAGAATCAGAATGCCATAATCGGAAAGAGTTCTAACTCAATAATCAAATAAGGAAACTAAACTCTCCACGGAAATTTTCCTACTTCTATCCTATCCACCAACTATGAGAGCATTCGCCTGCCTTCCCGAAGTAGGTCATGTCCTCTGTCCTTGCCCCCGTCTCTTCGGGCAGTCCCTAGTGAAGTGTCCCATCTCACCACAGTTGAAGTGAGTGTCCTTCCTCTTCCGGCAATCCTTGTTCAAATGAGTCAAGCTTCCATAAGTAAAGCACTTTTCTCCTCCTTTATCTTCAGACTTTTCTTCCCTCTTTTGTGTTTCCTTTTTGCCTCCTTTGTGAACCAAGTCCATATCCATGAGTTTCTCATCCTTGGGTTGTGCTCCTTAGTCGAACTCCCTCATTCTCATCTTTACTATCTGTGTGTAACACGTTGACAAGTCGCTCGAAAGCAGCCTTCATTGCACAGAAAATCCTACAAACCTCGAAAGAAAATTAACCGTAGGTGAGACTACTGCGGCTACAGGTGGAAGTTGGGCGCTTATTTGCCCTTTGACCTATGTCGTAGTCTTATCAAGCCTACAGAACCATGCCGCGATGAGGTTACTTCCCAGAAAGCCGGGAGTCCCGGAGAAAGAAGGAAACAAAGATTCAAACAGAGGATCAAAAGATAGATGTATGGCTTTTTGGGGATTATGTTTTTCAAAAATAAGCTTTACTTTTGAAAATAATTCCTTTTAAAACCTTTTTGAAAATAGTTTTCAAAAACTTTACCCAATCTGGTAACCTTCATCTCTGATACCAAGTGTAACACCCCACCTCCGTTAAGGTCACTCACAAAAGGAATGCCTTAACTTGGATGGGGCGTTTTAGTAGACAGAACAAAATGTTACAAGATAGATATAATATAGTACTTCAAAAACTTTATAACTTTATTACAGCGGAAAACAGAAATCATTTTGGTTACATCTTTACCAAAAACTCAAGTACATAAATATCAGTCTTGTTCAAAAAATCATCAGAGTACAAAACTTTAAAATCATAATCCCCACAGAAGCTGCCATATGGAGTCAAGCCATACTTTAAGCACTCTAAGTACTTCAAGCAGAAGAAATCCAGATCAAGCTAAAGTGTTCCCTCCTTGGAAAACCTGGGGGGAACGGAAGAAAAAGGGGCGAAAACAGGCAAGGTCAGACATAAAGTCGGCAAGTCCAATGACTTTCAGCATATGAACAGATAATAATAATTATGACATGAAAATAAGCTGGATAAGAGATAACAGTAACAGGAGCAGCAGATGTACTTAGGTTAAACAGAAGAAATAGAATAATATTACTTTTCATTTCTCTGCACTAATACTAGTATAACAGGATTAGGTGTCACCCCAATGTCTAAACTGAAACAGAAATGGGAACAGAATAATTTCTACAAAAGAGAATGCTAGTAATGGGCCTTTACCACCCCAATAGAAACAGACAGAAACAGAATGCTAATGATGGGCCTTTACCACCCGAACAGAAGGTACAGAAACAGAAACAGATTAATCCCTACGGAAACAGAATGTAGAATTAGGTGTACACTAGTAAATGGGCCTTTACCACCCGAACAAACGGTACCACACAGAAACAGACAGGTGTTGCCACCCAACAGAAACAAACGGTACCAACAGAAATAGACAGAACTAAGTGTACCCTAAAACCCTACCCCAAGCGATCGGCTCCCTAATACATAAATACCCTGTGTCGGCCCCACAGTAGGGTGTATCACTCCCTAAAGTGACAACCAATTGGCACAGACCTATTTACAGATGTCACGGCGTCTTACATCCTCAGAGGCAGACCGGGATCCATGCACGCACATGACCCGGTTGGAACGCACCATCAACACCCCTCGCCATTATCAGAATGAACCGCTTATAATTAGTTCAGTAAGCGTGCCCGGACCCTACCTACTGTTGGGTCATAGTTTTGATACCAGAAAGGGTTACTGACTAATATGGGTCCTAAATAACAGATGACACAAGTTATGTCCCTCCTAACCTTGTGTCCCCAGACTAACAGATTTCAGATTAACTTGTTTACAAGTTCAAACATACAGAGTTCAGATCAACTAGTTCACAGACCAGACAAGTTTTAAGACTAACGGATCAGATATACGGATTTATCAGATTTACCGATTTGTCTAACTTTGTAATTGGGCCTACAGATTCACGAAACGGGTTTGTTAAATTCATTAGTCCAATTGGTTTAACCCTATCCACCCAACACATTTTAGACATCATATATCTTAGATTTGTATCAATTAAAAATTAACGCGCAGATGCCTCACATTAGACTGACAGTTTGCAGCCACTGGTTAGGCCGGTTGGTTCCGGGCAGGTTTCTGCCACAAACTGAGTCTAACATCGGGTTTCAAGCATATTATGACTAACTTCTCACATTAGAACCTATTGTTTGCGACCACTGGATGTGCCGGGCGGTTCCGGGAAGGATTACACCGCAAACTCATTCTAACCTCGAGTTAGCCATGTTTCATGTTTAGCCAATGCATTCATTCACAGACTATGCTAATATCAGACTAATCAAGCTAATTTAACAAATTAACTTCTGTACAAGTTACATCAGATTATTCGAGGTTCTATAAACAAGTTTTGCTCAATTTTAAGTCGAGCCTACAGATTTACATACTTCAAATTTCAGCATTTCAGTTCCAACAGATTACGCCATTCAACAGATTAAACAGATAATCGATCTTGCAGATTAGGCGATTTAGCAGATCTAGCAGATAAGACAATTTAACATAATTAGCAGATTAGGCAATTCAATCTAATTAGCAGTTTAGGCAATACAACAGTTTTAGCAGATAACGGATTAGGCAATTTAACAGATTTAGCAGATAACAGATTTAGGAGATCTAAAACTCTATTTACATATCTTGCCTAATCATAAATTTAGCCTAAACTTACACGCCTAAATCGAGGTCATAATTCATAATACAATATATGCCCCAAATTTTAGCCTTAATATTCCCATTTACAGTTCATGTCAAAAATAGATTTAATATTCTAGTTCATCATTTATGTCCAAGGCTAATACGCTTGTAAATCATTCTCTATTGTAGCCAATTCAGATTATGCCAACATATTTGTTATGCCCGATTAACTTAATTAAGCTACGTCCAATCCCCGTATAACATGTTTCCACAAATTCTCTAAATACTCATGAAATGGCCCTAAAAAAGGAATAGGGGATAAGCACTAGAATTGATATAAAAGGATAGGCGTGCAATAATGAACCAAATACAGTAATAATGACCCAATAGCCTCGGTGTACATAGCAATGAATGGGAATAAACTAGCAAAGTTACATACTAAATATGAGATCTAACATCACTAAGGGAATAGGCATAAGAAACTAACTATAATAGTTATAGGCAACTAACCACAATAGTCATGGGCGACTATTCACAATAGTTTCTTATTCAATGTCATAGGCAATAGTCTCATAGACTTTAATCATAGTCGTAGGCAATAGTCTCATAGGCATGAATCATGGTCATAGGCAATAGTCTCATAGGCATGAATCATAGTCATAGGCAATAGTTTCATGTTTAATTATGCATTATTATTTGTCCCAAAATTTAGCGTTCGTGCGTTAATCTCTTACGAGATGTGCCGCACTCTCGTGGTAGCCTGGCTATAGAACAAAAAGAAGAAAGAGATACATAATAAAATATACCAGAACAGAATGTACACAACCTCAAATTCAGATTTACAATCATGTCACAATTAAAATTAAAGTTTAAACCGGAAAATAACTGTGCTTGCCTTTGGTGGTTTTAAGAACGGATAATAAACTGTTGTTGATGCAGAAATACTGAATTATTCCTCTTTAATTGTTGTTGTAGCTCTAAACTTTGATTTGAGATTTGATTTAGCTTTTAATTCTATTCAGGTTGGAAGAAGATGCATCAGTCCAAGTTTTGATTCTAGCAGAGTAACGACGCCATTATTTTATTTAATAAGAACGGAGGTAGAGTATAGGAATGAAATTGTGCAGCATAAGGTTAGAGAAGAATGGTGTAAAGAGAATGGGGCTAGGGGCTGTTTATATAGGGTTTCAAACTAATTAGAGTCGTCGATGAAGCTAGGGTTAATCAAGGTCATCCATCTCAAGAGAAGCCAATCAGAAAGTGACAAGTTAGCCCTAGTGACACAGCAGAGCTTAGATATTCGACCAGAACCCGGCCAGGCCAGCCAGAGTCAAACCAGAAAGCTGTGTAGGTTTTCTCTCGGCCTGGGCGCACGCACTTGGGAAGTGCGCCGATGTAAATTTGTACTGGCGCACTTCCCAAGTGCGCTAGTGCAATCTTTTTTTTCTTTTTCTTTTTAGCCACCAAACTTCGTTCGTCCATATCTTCTTTATATGATATCCGTTTTACGCAAACTCGGACTCTATCTTAAGCAGAATTCCGAGACGAACGCAATAGAACGACCCATTTCCCTTAATTCCCACATTTGAAATTAAGTATTCTTAAATTTTAGTTAATCTGATTATTCAAAAATTCGGGGTGTTGCAGAAATTTTACCGATAAAGCATCACACAATACTGGCCCCTTTTATATTGATTCCTTATTATATTATCGATTCTAATTTCCCATTTTCCCTTTTCCATATTCTTTCAAAATTCAATTGTCTTTCTCGATTATTGGAAAGCATTTCCAATATCATACTTCCTTTATTCGCGAATATCTCTTATTTCTGTTATAAAACATTTCTAAATATTCGCGAATCATTATTTTGTATATTCTGAAAATATACTTCATTAATATTGGAAATATTTCCATATTCCATTTCGTAATTCTTTATTCAACAATTCGTTTCATTTTCCTATGCGTAGAGAATATCTCACATTTTATTTGGAAAAAAGAACATTTCGAAAGTCCTTTAAAATTAATGCGATGCTATAAATCATCGTTATTATGCTCAAACCATTAATCATTTATTAACAAACCATGTTGCTAACCAATCTTCACTTTCGAACTTTGACCATTTCTCCATCAATCATGAAGTCAATCAAGTTGGGGTATAATTACCTCTCAAACCTTACTTGAACAACATTCTTAACTTTAAAATAGTCAATGCTCACGGCTTCAAACAAAAAATCGCTTACGCGAATTTCGGATTCAATCTAAGAATCCACTTCCTTTACGGAAAAACATTGATTATAACGGTAGCGTTATAATTGCTATTTCCAAGTATTTGATTTATAAGTCATTTATTATAACGTCAGCGTTAAAATCGCTGTTTAGATTTATAAAACATTTATTATCACGACAGCGTTAAAAATCGCTGTTTAGATTTACCAAACATTTATTATAATGAAAGCGCTAAAATCGCTGTTTAGATTTCCCAAACTTTTATTATAGCTATTTAGATTTACCAAACATTTATTATAGCAACCGCGTTATAATCGTTGTTTAGATTTACCAAACATTTATTATAGCAACAGCGTTATAATTGCTGTTTAGATTTACCAAACATTTATTATAGCAACAGCGTTATAATCGTTGTTTATATTTACCAAACATTTATTATAGCAACAGCGTTATAATCGCTGTTTCCAAATATTTTTTATAGCAACAGCGTCATAATCACTGTTTCCAAATATTTGGTTTATATAAAAAAATATAACATGTACTTAATAAATGAATGAATAAGTAAATAATTAAATTGGATTCAAAACGGAAAGTAAAATATACTACTTCGCTAAATTCGATATAGTCGAATTCCAATAAATACTTTCTCTCGAATAATCAATATTCAATTTATATTCCGAATTTTTAGATAAAACTCATCGTTTTCTTTCAAAACGATTACCCATTTCCCCTTTCTCATTCAAATTCCAATTTAGATTCATATTTCCAATCTAAATTTCCTTTATAGATAACTCATTTGCAAAATATTTTCTTTAAACCATTATTCACTTTAATCGTGAATATATTCCTTTTATATACAGTGTGATTTCATACTTATAAATACTATCTTAAATCCTAATTTTTATTTATAATTTCTGTTCAGAATTATTCATATAAGTCCCATTTTTTTTATTCAATCATTTAAAATCTCGTTTAACATTTCCTTAATAATTTCTAAGTTTAAATCTCATTTCAAATATTGGTTTCAAAACCCCCTTCCACTTCGCTGTATAGATTCAAATTTTGAATTTATATTGCAATGTATCAAATGATAAATAATTCAATTAATATATATTCCATTCATAAACAAATACTTGATTCACTCATTTGAATAGGTTTTCTGTTTTTAAATCTATTCAAAATTAAATCTCATATTTTTGAAAATAAATTTTCTTTTTTAAAAACTCAAACTCCCCTTTTCTATATTCAAAAATATTTGACGGCATTTTAAATACCAAAATTCTTGGGCCAGTGTAACTCAAACACAACATAATCAACCGTGGATTATATATTACAACATATAAAATAATAAATGATAAACAATTATGAAAATATCGAGGAATCTAGTTTACCTGCATCCACAAATGTTAGTCAAACTTCAATAATATTATTCTCACACCAATATGGTAAATAGAATTAATAGTCGACCAAAGATATGTATATTGATATCAACCATTTCAACCAATTTTAGCGACTATTCATTCAAACAGACATCACAGTATAAAAACACTAGAAATAAAATTTAAAACTCATTTTTATAAAAATATAAACGAGGTAGAGTTAGTGAGTTTACTCACCTTGTTTTGTAGTTGATGGTTCTGCCTTTGTTTTGCTTTAAGATCAAATAGTGTTTGATTTTATCACGAATTTCCAGTGGTTTTGTTTTGAACCACATTGACGCCACAACGTAGATTGCATCGCTACGGATCTAACGGATCTGGTCACGTCCAATTCTGATACTCTTCCATACCCAGACTTCACCAGTGACCTCTCTTCATCGCCTTCTTGCACCACTTAGGTCCATCGGACCCGCTTTCGTCTACCCGTTTGCATGCGCCTCCATCCGGAACTTCCTGACAAAAAGACAACCCACTGCTATGACTTGCTGTATATCTCCACCAATTACTTCAAACCCTGCTCTTCCTTTAACTCATGATCACCACACCATCACACTCCCTCACTTTCCAAAATGACTCCACGTCCAACATACCAACTTTGAACATCACACCCTGCTTAAGACTCATTCCTCGACTTCAAATACCGTTGTAGGGATGTAGTGTAAGCTTGTTTCCCAAAAACATTGTATCAAATTCCTATCAGCTTCCCTAAACCCAAAAACTGCTGTGTTTTTCTATTTTAATGCGTTCTCCAGTAAATCTTCCCTCACAACGTCCCTTAAAAATCTTTAACCAATGTTTATATTATTATTTTTTATCAAATTTTTAAACATTTATTTTTAACCCATTTCGTACCTTCTTATTAACCAATTCGATATTCCTCAGGCAAACAGAACTTCAAATTCACCCAGTTTCACGTGTTGCTCCGCCTCCTTCTTGATTTCCAACACTCCATCATCACCAACCAAACATTTAACCCGCATACTCAAGTAAAACAAGTCAAGCAGAGCCATACTCAACTCCACCTTCTTCCATCTACTTACAGGATCCGCTCCTCCTCACTAAAACAGTCCACCATGTTGCAGTATTAATCATGACGCCATCACATACACTTTTCCACCATTTCAGTTGTCAATAGCCTCACGCATGACTCCTCCACAACACCTTGGACACCTCGACACCCCAAAATGAACCAACATAGTCCCTCCTTCCATCGCTTGAAGTGGCAACACTTAGAACCTTTAGAGTTCACCAGAAATTGCCTCATCGTCGCCTTGAACTCCAACCAAGGACTCCTCCTTGCTCGCGGTGAAAGTGAAAGACACGACAGAAAATTTCGCAAAACCAAAAGATGCAAACTTCCCATTTTTAATATTTTATTTTGATTTTTTCGTGAATTTAAAGGGAACGATTTGCTTTTGGTTTAAGGATGGATCTCGTTTTTGTAACACCCCGAATTTTAGTTAATACTAAAATTCACTAATTACAGGATAAATAATCTCAGACGTGGGAATTGGGGGTAACGGGCTGCGTTATTGCGTTCGTCTCGGAAAAATACGCGAAATAGAGTCCGAGTTTTCGAGAATCGGAGTCCGTATGGCCCGGTTATGGCCCAAAGAAGTTTGCAGAAAAATTAGAGCTAAAAACAGATTTAGGAATTTAAGTTTAAATTTTAAATTAGAACCAGCGGGGCCAGGCGGGAAGATTCCCGCCTAAGCATGTCGACAGGGCTGTCGACAGGCCTGTCGACAGGGGGGGTGTCGACATGCCTGTCGACTTGCTTGTCGACATGGCGTGTCGAACCAGGGTGCTTGGGTGCACCAGATCTGGTTTTCTGGCTAGGGCTGGGCTTGGTTCTAGAGGTTTCCTAAATCTAACGGACCTAAATTAATCTAGGGTTAATCTAAGGGCCTAAAACACTCTCTTAATCTATAAATACACCCTAAACCTACCTTAATCCATACTAAAAATAGAAATGAAGGCCTCATGCCGCCAAATTAAATCCTAGAAGGAGTCTCCACTAATCTAAGAAGGAAGTTGCAAGCTAATCCCTCTCAAATCATTCTCTAATCATCACCATCTTCATAATTAGCAACAAATCCCTCTTCATAAGTTGGCTAATTTTGGGTTTGGTGAGTTTCTATCACTTTAACACCAATTGTTAAAGTAAGTAGATTGGGTGTAATGAGACTTATGGTCTTAAATGCGGATTAGTGAGTTTGAATCATGTATAATGATATGTTACTCTATGTTGTTCTATGTTTATGCATATTTGATAAGTTGGTTTATGCATGCTTAATAAGTTGATTTATGCATGTTTAACAAGTTGGTATATGCATACTTAACAAGTGGATTTATGCATATTTAATGAGTGGAATTATGCATGTTTAATAAAGTAAGTTATGCAAGATAAGTATATGTTTTAATGCAAGTTTAAAGTGATATGCAAGTTATGCATGCTTATGCAAGTGTATGAATGTTTATGCAAGTCATGTATATGTTTAAATGCAAGATTTATGTGATATGCAAGTTATGCATGCTTATGTGAGTATATGAATGCTTATGCAAGATATGTATATGCTTAAATGACATGATATGCAAGTTATGCATGTTTATGCAAGTTATGTATGCTTATGCAAGTATGTGAATGCTTATGCAAGTTATGTGTATGCTTAAATGCATGTTTAACATGTTATGCAAGTTATGAGAATGCCTATATGCAAGTTCAACATGTTATGCAAGATATGTGTATGATAATATGCAAGCTCATATGCAACATGTTATGCAAATCATGTGTATGATAATATGCAAGTTTGGGTTAAATGTAGTTGGGTTAATATATGCTCATATATGCAAGTTGACATCCTCTTAACCCATGACAAAGTTATATGCTAAACCCATGATGTTTGTGATGGATCTTCCCCTTTATTATGTCATGACATGAGAACGACTTACGTGGGAATGATGGGGTTGGTAAATATGTTAATAAATGTATGTTTGGGTATGATTAAGCATACCATAAAAATAAATTACCATAAGTGGGAATTTACCTATTGAGTTAGGTCTACCCCATGGGAATTTACCTATTGAGTTAGGTCTACCCATGTTATGGAAAACTTGATATTAATTAGGGATAATTAATATGGGGGTGATTAATTAGGTGTAATTAATCGACTAAGACACGAGGTTGGACTCATTTGTAGTGTAAAACTGCCCGGACCCGACCGGCTTAACCAGTTGCTACAAATGTCAGCCCAATGTGAGAGGTCTTAGCCATGAATTAAATACGTGATTAAGGTAAAGACACGAGGTTAGACTCTGTTATGACGTAAGACTGCCCGGACTCTACCGGCTTAACCAGGCGGTCATAACAGTCAGTCTAATGTGGGAGGTCTTTATGGGAGATCACGGTCTTAATTAATTAAGAAACACTTAACCATATTAGCATGTAGTGGGACATGAGGGGTTAAGTGGGTGCCTTGGGTGGCATGTGGAAATTTTGTGGTTGCCTTGGGTGGCATGTGGAATCTAGTGGGTTGCCTTGGGTGGAAATAGAAAATACGATTAGAATACTTAACCAAGTGAAAACATGTAATTAAACATGATTAAAGGGTTAAGTGGGATACACTAGATATACGACAAGCTTAAGTGGGTAGCTTGTGGGGGCCCATTTCAACCAATATCCCAAACGTATCTTTGTGGGCTCGACCCATGTCGAGTGACGGGACACGCATATTGGGCTTGATTATAAGAGGCCAAAACGGGTTAGCGGTGGCAACGCAAGTCCAACGGGTTTCATAAGCGTGTATGGGCCCGGGCTGGTAGATAAGCCGTTGTTGCATCGTGTAGATATAAAGCCGTGCACCGTTAGTATTGGGTAGCCACTTTAGGGGAGTGATACACCCCACTGTGGGACCAGCACGGGTATCTACGGTAGGGAGCCGATCGATGGGGAGTAGTGGGTACACCTAGTGAAGATAGGGGCAGACGGCACCTATGTAGGGGTACACGAAACTACTGGGTAAGAATTACTGAGTACACCTAGTGGAGATAGGGGCAGACGGCACCTATGCAGTGGGCTAGGAGTACATGAAACTACTGGGGAAATTTTCTAAGTCCTTGGAAGGGATCAACCTTTAAGTAGGAATGACTGGTGTGGTGCAGTTAGTAATTATCCTTGGGTGGGTAGATGCGTCCTTACGATTATCTTAGTTTATCCTAAGTTTGCCAAGCTGCTTAGTGTAGCCATTCATCCCCAGATATTACCGTAGGTCAAGTTTATGTCTTCTCTGGTTACCTTAATGATTGTATTGTTAAAGTTATAGGACTCACTCAGACTTATGTCTGACCCCGTTGTTTTTATCTTTTTCCCAACCCTCAGGTCCTACGGTGGATCCTAGCAGTAGTAGAGCTTGATCGGATTGCTGTTCCTGTCTTGAGGAGCTTGGATAGATGTAAAGCTCCAGTTATCCAGTTATCTTTCCTTTTGTTCTGGCTATTGTATGAGAGAGTGGGATTATGTACTTCTTTATTTTGATGGATATTGTACTTGACTTTTACCGTGGTTTTATGATGTAACCAGACATGTTTATTTCCGCTGTTATGAGATGATGTTTTAAATTTCAAGTACTATTTATATCTGTCTTGGTGTAATTTTTCTGTTCTATATTCACTGAAATACTCCACCGATGCTATGGCATTCCCTTAATGAGTGACCATAGCGGGCTTGGGGTGTTACACGTGGTATCAGAGCAAAGGTTACCGGAACAGATAAAATTTTTAGAAAACTATTTTTCTAAAACATTTTTGGAAAAAAAATATTTTCAAAAACATGTCTTTTAAGAGAAAAAGTTTTTGAAAGAAAAGCATAATCCCCAATAGCCATATCTATATCCTTCGAATTCTCCGTTTTGAATCTTTCCTTTTTCGTTTCAGCATGGCCGAGAATCTTAATTTTCCGGAGGGTGTGACGATACCAGTATGGTATAGGAGATTGATGGAGGCTAGGGCCACCACTACGGGTCCAGCAAATGTTCCTCCACCAACCGTAGCACCCGATCTTCCTCCTCCCCCTCCTCCTCGCACGGATACTTTTGCTAAGACTTGCAAGGAATTCAAAGCTATGGGAGGGAAACCTTTTCAAGGATCTGAAACCTTTGTGGAGGCTAGAGATTGGCTTAAGGAGGTAGAAGAGTTGATAGATATCTTTGAGATGGAAGAAGGGAAGAAAGTCAAGTTGGCTGCTTGGTTAATGAAGGGAGAGGCCTCATTCTGGTGGGAGGTCACTAATGGAGAACGCCCCGTTGACTCTTGGGCGGATTTTAGGCAAAGATTTGCGGCAAAGTTTCTCTCAAGGGCGGAGGAAAACTTGTATATGGAAAGATTCTTGACTCTAAAGCAAGGAAATTTCTCGGTGAAGGAGTATGTTAACAAGTTTAATCAATTGGCAAGATTTGGCCTAGACATGGTGAATACACCGGAGAAGAAGGCTTTGAGGTTCGTGAAAGGCTTGAATGAACCTATGCATGGGTTGGCTATGACTCATATCCCTATGGGGGCCACCTTTGAGAAGCTAGTTGACATGGCACTCATGTATGAGGAAGAGAAGGGTTCTAATGCTAATAAGGCACCCGAAAACAAGGGAGAGCAAAAGAGACCTCAACAACAGCAAAGCAAAGGTGGGAAAGGCAACAGTGGCAAGGGCAAGAAGAAGAAGACCGGCTGCTTCCACTGTGGCGAAGCAGGGCATTTAGTGAAAGATTGCCCTAAGAAGGGGCAAAGGACGGGGTCTACCTCAGGAGGACAGGTGCAAGCTCTTATGGCACCGAGTCAGGCTAGGGGGCAAGTACAGGCTCTCGCGGTTCCACCAATTCAGGAGAGAGGTAGAACTATTTCCGTTGAAAGTCTGGTTTTTCTATTTGACCATCCTGTCCGTACATTGTTTTATTCAGGCACATCGCATTCGTTTATCTCATCATCAATAGTTGAGTCACTGCACTTAGACACCAGCCTGGTAGATGATCCCTTGGTTGTTTCAAACCCAATTGGGGGCTCCACTTATTTGTCCATGATATGTTTGGGTTTGAAGATTTCTATACTTAGCATTGAGTTTAGATGTGATGCTTTTGTATTGGGCTTCACGGGCTATGGGTTGATTTTGGGCATGGACTGGTTATCCAGTAATGGTGCCGTTCTTGATTGCGAAAGGAGAGTTGTTAGGCTCATGACCCGCTTGGGTAACACTCTCGAGATTTCTTGTAATCCCATGGACTCTGTTATGCTAAGTTATCTTGAATCGCTTGACGCTTCGGTCGAGAGTTTGCAATCTATGAGAGTGGTCCGGGGATATCCGGATGTGTTTGAGGAGGTGAAGGGCTTACCTCCGAAGCAGGAGATTGACTTCCGAATATATTTGGTGGATAATGCTAAACCGGTATCTTTACCAGTGCGCCACATGGCTCCTCGTGAGAGGAGGGAACTCCATAAGCAAGTAGGGGAGTTGCTTGAGAAGGGGTTCATAAGACGGAGCATATCAGAGTGGGGTGCTCCAGTAGTATTTGCTACGAAGGCGGATGGGTCCCTCAGACTTTGTGTAGACTATAGAGAACTCAACAAGCTCACAAAGAATAATAGACACCCATTGCCGAGAATAGATGATCTTTTCGATCAGTTGGTTGGCGCTTCAGTATTTTCTCAGTTGGACTTAGCCACGGGGTTTCATCAGTTGAGGGTGGCTGAGGATAGCATAGACAAGACTGCCTTTAGAACTCCGGATGGTTTCTATGAGTGGCTGGTGATGCCATTTGGGTTGACGAACGCCCCTGCATACTTTGTTGATTTGATGAGTAGGGTGTTCAGGGAGTTCCTTAATAAATTCGTGGTGGTCTTTGTGGATGATATCTTAGTATTTTCTAAGAGTGAGGAAGAGCATGCCCTACATCTTGGGGAAGTGTTGAAGACTCTTCGAGCACATAGCCTTAAGGCTAAATTCTCAAAATGTCACTTCTGGACGAAGGTAGTACGGTTCTTGGGGCACGTGGTCTCCAAGGAGGGGATAGCTGTGGATCCCGCGAAGGTAGTATCGATTCAGGATTGGAAGGTTCCGAAGAATGCTACCAAAGTAAGAAGTTTCTTGGGGTTGGCGGGTTATTATAGGAAGTTTATCAAAGACTTCGCGAAGATATCAGCCCCATTAACCCGCTTAACAAAGAAGAATCTTGTTTTCACATGGGACGTAGATTGTGATGATGCGTTCCGACGGTTAAAGAGAGCTTTAACCACGGCTCCAGTTTTAGTGTTGCCAGATGGGAGCAAGCCATTTGTTGTCTATACCGATGCTTGTGGGACAGGACTTGGCGCGGTCTTAATGCAAGAGGGAAGGGTAATAGCCTATGGTGGAAGGCAGTTAAGGCCACATGAGAAAAATTACCCTACCCATGATTTAGAGTTGGCTGCTATTGTTTTTGCGCTTAAGATCTGGCGCCATTATCTTCTCGGTGAGAGATTCGAGTTGTTCACTGACCACAAATCATTGAAGTACTTGTTTTCTCAGAAGGATTTGAATATGAGACAGCAAAGGTGGATGGAATTCTTAGCATCCTATGATTTCGAGATAGCATATACCCCTGGCAAGGGTAATGTGGTGGCGGACGCCTTGAGTAGGAAGAGGTTGTCCTTGAGTCCATTGTTCGTGGAACGACGAAGCTTGGAGTTTATCTCGATGTTTGATTTCAGACCTTCCATTGATTATGTACCCGGTTTGCTAGCTTCTTTGGAAGTTAGACCTACTCTTTTGGGGCGGATTGGAGAAGCACAGAGGGACGACCCACAGTTGGTTGAGTTGATAGAGAAGCTCATAAGGGGGGAGTCGTCCAGCCATTTGAGTAGGTACACCCTAGACGATAAGGGGTGCTTGCGTAGAGACGGTAGACTTTGTGTACCGCAAGATGAAGGGTTGAGGAAGGTTATTCTTGATGATGCACACCGTTCTAGGATGACCATTCATCCCGGTGGGGACAAGATGTACCAAGATATGAAGAGGGTTTTCTTCTGGGCCGGTATGAAGAAAGATGTGGCCGAGTATGTCGCTCGATGTTTGGTGTGCCAGCAAGTGAAGGCGGAGCAAAGGAAACCAGGTGGGTTGCTTCACCCATTGGAGGTTCCGCAATGGAAGTGGGATAGCGTCTCGATGGATTTTATTGACGGGTTATCCAGGTCGAGGAAGGGTAATACAGGAATTTGGGTGGTGGTAGACAGACTTACTAAGAGCGCCCATTTCATACCTGTGAAGAGCAAGAGGACTGCTCCATGGCTAGCTTCAGTATATCTTCGAGAGATAGTTCGATTACATGGGGTACCCTCTAGCATAGTGAGTGATCGAGATCCTATCTTCACTAGCGAGTTCTGGAGAAGTTTGCAAGAAGCAGTAGGGACTCAATTGTGTCTGAGCACCGCATATCATCCTCAGACAGACGGCCAGACTGAGAGGGTGAATCGTGTTCTAGAAGACCTTTTGAGGCTTTGTATCTTAGATTTTGGAGGTACATGGGAAGAGCATCTTCCATTGGTGGAGTTCGCATATAATAACAGCTTTCAGTCCAGTATTGGTATGGCTCCTTTCGAAGCTCTCTATGGAAGGCCTTGTCGATCACCTACATGTTGGTGGGAATCTACGGATAAGATCTTGCTTGGGCCCGATATGGTTAGGGAGACTTCTGAGAAGATTGACTTGATTCGAAGAAGGATGAAAGCAGCGCAGGATAGGCAAAAATCTTATGCGGACAAGAGAAGGACGGATCTTGAGTTTGAGGTTGGGGATATGGTTTTTATTAAGGTATCTCCGTTGAGAAATGTAGTTCGCTTCGGATCCGTTGGGAAGTTAGCACCGAGGTTTGTTGGGCCGTTTCCTATTAAGGAAAGGATTGGACGGATGGCATATAGGGTGGAGTTGCCCGACAGACTTAGTGGTGTTCATGATGTATTCCATGTGTCCCATTTGAGGAAGTGCTTGCATGAGACCGCAGAGGTGGTAGAGCCGAGCTTGCTTAGAGATGTAGAGGTAGAGCGTGATGCGACTATTAGACGAGCTCCTACTCGCATCCTTGGGTCAGAGACTAGGAAGTTGAGAAACAGAGAGGTTCAACTAGTCAAGGTGCAATGGGGAGAAGATGAGAGCAACGCAACTTGGGAGACGGAAGCGAAGATGCGTTCATTGTACCCATTTCTTTTTGAGGGTATGTCTTTACTTTCTCCTCTATCATTGTCTAGTACTTATCTTATCTTTCGTATGTCCGCTCGATAGTACCTTTGACCTTTAGATAGGGTAAACCTATGGTTGAAACATGTGTTTGAGACATGTTATGGTTGATGGATGCAAGTGGATGCAAGTGTTTGCTAGTGGTTGCTCGTGGATGCATATACACACACTCTAGGCACTAGATCGGCTCAGTCACTTCATTCTGCATATTGCATAAAATTGTGTGTAGGAAGATATATTTATGGATGTATAATGGTTGTGTTATCACATGGATGATGCATTTTGGTGAATGATTGTGCACTCAGGTAGATATTGTATGTGTCGATAGGGTTTTCTCGCATACATAATGGATGCATGGCACTATCATGGTTTGCATATGTTCATACATTAGATAGGGAACATATACACACACTGTTTGCATATGCTCATACATCATTAGAAACTGTTTAAGGACAATGGATGCCCGTGGTTGATGATTTGAGTAGATGGTTGTTTGGATGGTAGGATATGCATTCTCCTTAACTTAGAGATTTCGGGGAAGAAATCCTTTAAGGAGGGGAGAATGTAACACCCCGAATTTTAGTTAATACTAAAATTCACTAATTACAGGATAAATAATCTCAGACGTGGGAATTGGGGGTAACGGGCTGCGTTATTGCGTTCGTCTCGGAAAAATACGCGAAATAGAGTCCGAGTTTTCGAGAATCGGAGTCCGTATGGCCCGGTTATGGCCCAAAGAAGTTTGCAGAAAAATTAGAGCTAAAAACAGATTTAGGAATTTGAATTTAAATTTTAAATTAGAACCAGCGGGGCCAGGCGGGAAGATTCCCGCCTAAGCATGTCGACAGGGCTGTCGACAGGGGGGGTGTCGACATGCCTGTCGACTTGCCTGTCGACATGGCGTGTCGAACCAGGGTGCTTGGGTGCACCAGATCTGGTTTTCTGGCTAGGGCTGGGCTTGGTTCTAGAGGTTTCCTAAATCTAACGGACCTAAATTAATCTAGGGTTAATCTAAGGGCCTAAAACACTCTCTTAATCTATAAATACACCCTAAACCTACCTTAATCCATACTAAAAATAGAAATGAAGGCCTCATGCCGCCAAATTAAATCCTAGAAGGAGTCTCCACTAATCTAAGAAGGAAGTTGCAAGCTAATCCCTCTCAAATCATTCTCTAATCATCACCATCTTCATAATTAGCAACAAATCCCTCTTCATAAGTTGGCTAATTTTGGGTTTGGTGAGTTTCTATCACTTTAACACCAATTGTTAAAGTAAGTAGATTGGGTGTAATGAGACTTATGGTCTTAAATGCGGATTAGTGAGTTTGAATCATGTATAATGATATGTTACTCTATGTTGTTCTATGTTTATGCATATTTGATAAGTTGGTTTATGCATGCTTAATAAGTTGATTTATGCATGTTTAACAAGTTGGTATATGCATACTTAACAAGTGGATTTATGCATATTTAATGAGTGGAATTATGCATGTTTAATAAAGTAAGTTATGCAAGATAAGTATATGTTTTAATGCAAGTTTAAAGTGATATGCAAGTTATGCATGCTTATGCAAGTGTATGAATGTTTATGCAAGTCATGTATATGTTTAAATGCAAGATTTATGTGATATGCAAGTTATGCATGCTTATGTGAGTATATGAATGCTTATGCAAGATATGTATATGCTTAAATGACATGATATGCAAGTTATGCATGTTTATGCAAGTTATGTATGCTTATGCAAGTATGTGAATGCTTATGCAAGTATGTGAATGCTTATGCAAGTTATGTGTATGCTTAAATGCATGTTTAACATGTTATGCAAGTTATGAGAATGCCTATATGCAAGTTCAACATGTTATGCAAGATATGTGTATGATAATATGCAAGCTCATATGCAACATGTTATGCAACATGTTATGCAAATCATGTGTATGATAATATGCAAGTTTGGGTTAAATGTAGTTGGGTTAATATATGCTCATATATGCAAGTTGACATCCTCTTAACCCATGACAAAGTTATATGCTAAACCCATGATGTTTGTGATGGATCTTCCCCTTTATTATGTCATGACATGAGAACGACTTACGTGGGGAACGATGGGGTTGGTAAATATGTTAATAAATGTATGTTTGGGTATGATTAAGCATACCATAAAAATAAATTACCATAAGTGGGAATTTACCTATTGAGTTAGGTCTACCCCATGGGAATTTACCTATTGAGTTAGGTCTACCCATGTTATGGAAAACTTGATATTAATTAGGGATAATTAATATGGGGGTGATTAATTAGGTGTAATTAATCGACTAAGACACGAGGTTGGACTCATTTGTAGTGTAAAACTGCCCGGACCCGACCGGCTTAACCAGTTGCTACAAATTTCAGCCCAATGTGAGAGGTCTTAGCCATGAATTAAATACGTGATTAAGGTAAAGACACGAGGTTAGACTCTGTTATGACGTAAGACTGCCCGGACTCTACCGGCTTAACCAGGCGGTCATAACAGTCAGTCTAATGTGGGAGGTCTTTATGGGAGATCACGGTCTTAATTAATTAAGAAACACTTAACCATATTAGCATGTAGTGGGACATGAGGGGTTAAGTGGGTGCCTTGGGTGGCATGTGGAAATTTTGTGGTTGCCTTGGGTGGCATGTGGAATCTAGTGGGTTGCCTTGGGTGGCAATAGAAAATACGATTAGAATACTTAACCAAGTGAAAACATGTAATTAAACATGATTAAAGGGTTAAGTGGGATACACTAGATATACGACAAGCTTAAGTGGGTAGCTTGTGGGGCCCATTTCAACCAATATCCCAAACGTATCTTTGTGGGCTCGACCCATGTCGAGTGACGGGACACGCATATTGGGCTTGATTATAAGAGGCCAAAACGGGTTAGCGGTGGCAACGCAAGTCCAACGGGTTTCATAAGCGTGTATGGGCCCGGGCTGGTAGATAAGCCGTTGTTGCATCGTGTAGATATAAAGTCGTGCACCGTTAGTATTGGGTAGCCACTTTAGGGGAGTGATACACCCCACTGTGGGACCAGCACGGGTATCTACGGTAGGGAGCCGATCGATGGGGAGTAGTGGGTACACCTAGTGAAGATAGGGGCAGACGGCACCTATGTAGGGGTACACGAAACTACTGGGTAAGAATTACTGAGTATACCTAGTGGAGATAGGGGCAGACGGCACCTATGCAGTGGGCTAGGAGTACATGAAACTACTGGGGAAATTTTCTAAGTCCTTGGAAGGGATCAACCTTTAAGTAGGAATGACTGGTGTGGTGCAGTTAGTAATTATCCTTGGGTGGGTAGATGCGTCCTTACGATTATCTTAGTTTATCCTAAGTTTGCCAAGCTGCTTAGTGTAGCCATTCATCCCCAGATATTACCGTAGGTCAAGTTTATGTCTTCTCTGGTTACCTTAATGATTGTATTGTTAAAGTTATAGGACTCACTCAGACTTATGTCTGACCCCGTTGTTTTTATCTTTTTCCCAACCCTCAGGTCCTACGGTGGATCCTAGCAGTAGTAGAGCTTGATCGGATTGTTGTTCCAGTCTTGAGGAGCTTGGATAGATGTAAAGCTCCAGTTATCCAGTTATCTTTCCTTTTGTTCTGGCTATTGTATGAGAGAGTGGGATTATGTACTTCTTTATTTTGATGGATATTGTACTTGACTTTTACCGTGGTTTTATGATGTAACCAGACATGTTTATTTCCGCTGTTATGAGATGATGTTTTAAATTTCAAGTACTATTTATATCTGTCTTGGTGTAATTTTTCTGTTCTATATTCACTAAAATACTCCACCGATGTTATGACATTCCCTTAATGAGTGACCATAGCGGGCGTGGGGTGTTACAGTTTTGCTGAAGGAAGAGAAATAAAGAAGTGTCGGTTTATTATTTTATAGAGACTTGGGTACCTTGGCAGGCATGGTGTTGAATATCTTAGGAGGTACGGGACCTAAAATTGCTTGGAATGCATGGTACCCATGGTTTGGCAGGCACAACAAGGCTGGTTTGGGGATCACGGAATTGAAATGTGGAGAACAGGCTAATGGAGCGTACAGCATAAGATAATATTTCCCAACTTATTTTATTTTTTCATAGTTGTATTTTTGTGCTTTCCAGCTCACTGGAAAAATATGATCCGATTATTGAATTGCAAAAGTCAATCTGTATAAATTAAGTGATAAAGAAACATGTAGAATAAAGATTTCGTTGATTTCATTTACGTTCAAGCCACTATAGACAGAAGTAAGAATACGGTCATGTCCAACGAGGTACCACGATTCCAAAAATATAATAATATCGGTAGTTTAACTTATAAACCCAAAAATATTAATATATGGTGCAAAATACTCCAAATAAAAAGTTGCGTATTTAATTAATTAAAAATTACAGTAAAATTCTAAAAAATAAATTATAACTATGCCTTGAAAAATCTTGTCAAAATAATCTGTTTTGGATTTTATAAAATTAATTCCGTTAAAATCCTATATCGTTTCGAAATTAAAATCAAACCAATTTCCAATTAACAAATAAATTACGTATCGTCCGAATATATATATATATATATATAATTTCAAAATGATCTAATTTGAATTTTAAATTCGACTTATCTATTTTTAAGTTAAAAAAATATTCAATATATTTTAAAATCCATTTATTTTATTAAATAAATTCCTATAAATCTATATATATAATTCAAATAAAATATTTAAAACAAATTTAAATATTCAGAATTCAACGGCTAAAAATCTGGGTCGTTACATTCCTTCCCCCTTAAAATAATTTCGTCCTCGAAATTGCTAAGCAGTAAAAATGCTATAACTCTAACTCCTCATAACTTACATAGTCGAAATCTTATATTCCATATCTTCATAACCCAGTTCTTACCCGACCTTTTGAATTCTCATACCAATACTCGACCATTTATAATTCTTTCCAAATGATACGTTCACCTTTTTAGACAATCCATCATCACTTTCTTGTCTTCAATCCATATGTTTTTCTGCCTATCCATACCCATTCCAATTGATTTGAAATCCATTTATGAATTTCATTATTCCACTTGCAATTTTATTAACCAATTCTGGTTTCCTTATTTCAATTACAATTAACAACTCAATTTTTAAATTATCAAAAATTTCTGGAAAATTTTCCGACTCTTTAAATCTTCGAACAATTTCGCCAGCATCTCCTTTGCACATCTCAATAGGTACAACCACAACTCGCCTTTGTAGGCCTTCTTCAATCCAAAAGAAAATCAAAAAGCCAAGAGGCTTGCCCCATAGGCTCACAAAACCATCAAACCTAAGTAATATTGTAAACATGTACCTTTTTGTCAGCCATAATTCTATCTCTTGTATTTGCTTCCATTCAATATCTACTCAGCATACATATATCCAGTTCCAGTTGATTTCAAATCAATCCAACTTCCAGTTTTTAATTCTCTAATCAACTTCTGATTAGTTCACTTCCATTCTATCAATTCAATTTGATTATTTTTCAAGAAACCATCCACTTACTCAGTTTGAGTTTCAATTTCCGTTCACAATTTAATTCCAAACAACAATATCCAATATATATTAAACTTGTTTATACATAATTCGAATTTGCTTTAAAAATTCAAATCTCAACATTTATTTATTTCATTTCATTCGGGTTTATCTCTATCCAATCCAATTTCTATTTAACTTAAGTTAAATCTCAATCCATTTGATTTACTTCCACCATTTCAATTTATTCAACTTATACAAGTTAAATTTTAATTTCAGAATTCAAATTCCCAGGTTTTATTTCAAATTAGTTTGAAATCATATACATTTATATACATATACATAGACATAATAATTCAAAACTTTTGAATTCTCAAAGAAATTGTTTTCTCAAACTAATTTCATTAGCAACCTCCTTATGGCAGCAATCCATCACTCAGAAACTCGAAAATGAATACCGATAATGCTGCAACCCATTATCAGAATTATTTTTTCGCCACTGAAATGATTTCAGTGCTTAATCCCTTTAAAAATCCATTTAAACCATTCTTGTTTAAAAATACTTTAAAGTAATGTTACATTACTTATAATATTTCATAAAATATTTTCTAAACACCCGAAATTTAAATTCCAATTCTGGTTTGAACTTAATCTTGGTTTATCTCATTTGTATGCATTATCTGTATACAAATTATGTATATGTTTCAATTTGATTGTAATAACAATCAACACATTCATATACAATAATTCAAAAATTATTCCTTTTATATGAAAATAATTTTTTTGGGCAAAATTATTCCATTTACCCATTTTAAAACAATACTATATTGAACTGCTTTATTCGAGAGTTTAGAAACACCTATCGATACAGTTGTACATCCTGTATCGACCAGAATTCATAAAACACTCAACAACCCAATTAACACAATATAAAACAATTTTATACAAATTCTACAAATACGCGCTCATATTTATACACTCAAACTCAATCTAGGGTATTTCTAACCCCATCTCTATTGAGTCTCACCACAGAGCCGAGGTTACTACTCAACCTTCAGCTCTGATACCAACTGTAATAGCCCGAACTTCCATACCCATTGAGTCGACTAATAACATCACACGTCCAACCCAAATTGCACAGAAATAAGAATCATTATAAAAAGAAGTTAGAGGATGAGAAATAGAAAGAAAGAAATATTAGAATAGAAGAAAACGAAGATCACAAACTCAAACCAGAACAAATAAAATATATTAGATAACATAAACTTTGAAATATGATTCAGTAACTTTATATACATACCATCATCTGAGCACAACCGCTATTTCTGGCACAGTTATAAACACCTGTTTCCAGATACAAACATGGTACATAACGGAATATATGATAGTCTATAGCAAACCAGTGAAGCCTCCTGCTTCAACCTCCTCCAATTGAATCTATAAAATCCTGACTACTTGACTGCCTGTACAAATTTGGGCACCCAAGAGTTTAGGGAAAACAAACAAAATAAACTCTAGGTCAGTCATGGGACTGGTGTGAGTAAACTCCAACCATTTGTTTAACTTTCAAAAATCCTTTTGAAAGAAATGATAATCGTAAGACCGATCCACACATAAACACGGATGGTATTTACCTTACGATAACCAAAAATATTTTAATATCAAAATCTGGTGATATTATAATAATGTCTACATCAAATAAATAGAATCTAGCGGAACGCTTGCATCTCACGCTCCATATATAATATAAAATCAAAAACCGTAGGGCGCTTATTAGAGATTGAATTTCCAACATGACAAGGTATGGAACCACCTTCTGATAGTGTATCTC
This sequence comes from Allium sativum, assembly GCA_030737875.1. Taxonomy (NCBI): domain Eukaryota; kingdom Viridiplantae; phylum Streptophyta; class Magnoliopsida; order Asparagales; family Amaryllidaceae; genus Allium; species Allium sativum. The sequence continues at coordinate 750,301,206 of CM060921.1, forward strand.
TAGAGGCGAATACACTGGGTTCAACAAAACGTCTTGCAACCTGTCCCGCACATGACCGACCACTCATTTCGCTTGAGTGTATCGAATGTATATCACCAACGGTTGGGATCAGCAACCATTTCCTGAAAGGGACAGCGTTGATATATCAAAGAAGCAAATGAAATTTCTCTAGATAGGTGATTATACATCCTAATGGGAGCAACCCACATAGCCATGCTGCCTGTCCGGTTTTTGTCAATTCCCAGTTGTGAGGCTTGAGGTTTGAATTATCTTCCAGAACATCTGTCCACCATTCACTTTGAATGCCATATCGTCGGATCCATCGGAAATCACTAATTGATTCCCACAAAAATACTCAGATTGTTAGGCTAAAGTAGTTTCCCTTCTTTTCCACTAACTTCTTACGTTTGAAGGAATTAACGTACGTAATCCCTTTGGAAATATTCTGTCAGGCACTCGTCCTTACAAGTCTTTCGGAGTCTGGACAAACTGAAGGCACCATTCTATTAATCCATCTTAGGTAATTTCTACCTAGGATTAACAGAAAAGCCCTTGCATTTTACTCCGTCTTCAATTATCTTTAGCATAAGTTGATTTGTAACGCTTATACCAATACAGAGAGTGGTTTTCCTAAATCTGATTCCGGTCTCTCCATATTGACAACAGAGGTAAAAAATAAATCAAAACTTTGATAGTCAGTGATTTAACTATCAAAGAACATCCATACAATCAACGACCCTATTTTCAATTGGAAATTCTACCGATCAAGCATCACACAATACTGGCCCCTTTTATATTGATTCCTTATTATATTATCGATTCTAATTTCCAATTTTCCCTTTTTCAGGCTCTTTCAAAATTCAATTGTCTTTCTCGGTTATTGGAAAGCATTTCCAATATCATACTTCCTTTATTTGAGAATATCTCTATTTTCAGTTATAAAACATTTCTAAATATTCGCTAATCCTCATTTTCTATATTCTGAAAATATACTTCATTAATATCGGAAACATTTCCGTATTCCATTTCATAATTCTTTATTCAACAATTCATTTCATTTTCCTACGCGTAGAAAATATCTCACATTTTATTTGAAAAAAAAACATTTCAAAAGACCTTTAAAATTAATACGATGTTATAAAACATCATTAATATACTCAAACCATTAATCATTTATTAACTAACCATATTTCTAACCAATCTTCACTCTCGAACTTTGACCATTTCTCCATCAATCATGACGTCAATCAAGTTGGGGTATAATTACCTCTCAGACCTTAATTGAACAACATTCTTAACTTTGAAATAGTCAAAGCTCATAGCTTCAAACAAAACATCGTTTACGCGATTTTCGGATTCAATCTAAGAATCCACTTGCTTTACGGAAAAACATTGATTATAATGGTAGCGTTATAATCGCTGTTTCCAAATATTTGATTTATAAGTCATTTATTATAACGACAACATTAAAATCGCTATTTAGATTTATAAAACATATATTATCACGATAGCGCTAAAAATCGCTATTTAGATTTACCAAACATTTATTATCACGACAACGCTAAAATCGATGTTTAGATTTACCAAACATTTGTTATAGCAACTGCGTTATAATCGCGGTTTAGATTTACCAAACATTTATTATGGCAACAGCGTTATAATCGCTGTTTAGATTTACCAAACATTTATTATGGTAACAGCATTATAATCGCTGTTTAGATTTACCAAACATTTATTATAGCAACAGCGTTATAATCGCTGTTTCCAAATATCTATTATAGCAACAGCGTTATAATCGCTGTTTTAAAAATATTTGGTTTATAAAAAAATATGACTTGTACTTAATAAATGAATGAATAATTAAATAATTAAATAAGATTCAAAACGGAAAGTAAAATATACTACTTTCCTAAATTCGATCTAGTCGAATTCCAACAAAAACTTTCTCTCGAATAATCTATATTCGATTTATATTCCGAATTTTGAGATAAAACTCATCGTTTTCTTTCAAAACGATTACCCATTTCCCCATTCAAATTCAAGTTCCAATTTAGACTCATGTTTCCAATCAAAATTTCCTTTATAGATAATTCATTTGCAAAATATTTTCTTTAACCCATTATTCACTTTAATCGTGAATATATTTCTTTTATATACAACTTGATTTCATACTTATAAATGCTATCTTAAATCCTAATTTTTATTTATAACTTCTATTCAGAATTATTCATATAAGTCTCATTTCTTTTTATTCAATCATTTAAAATCTCGTTTAGCATTTCCTTAATAATTTCTAAGTTTAAATCTCATTTCAAATATTGGTTTCAAAACCCCCTTCCACTTCTCTGTATAAATTCAAAATCTGAATTTGTATTGCAATGTGTCAAATGATAAATAATTCAATTAATATATATTCTTATTCAAAAACAAATACTTGATTCATTCAACTGAATAGGTTTTCTATTTTGAACTCTATTCAAAATTAAATCTCTTATTTTTGAAAATAAATTTTCTTTTTTAAAAATTCAAATTCCCTTTTTCTATATTCAAAAATATTTTATGGTATTTTAAATACCAAAATTCTTGGGCCAGTGTAACTCAAACACAATAAACCATGGATTATATATTACAACATAAAACATGATAAACGATAAACAGTAATGTAAATATTGAGGAATCCAGTTTGATTCCTCCAACATGTTTCCCTGCATCCACAAATGTTAGTCAAACTTCAATAATATTATTTTCACACCGATATGGTAAACAGAATTAATAGTCGACCAAAGATTTGTATAACGATATCAACCATTTCAACCAATTTTAGCGACTATTCATTCAAACAACCATCACAGTATAAAAACACTAGAAATAAAATTTAAAACAGGTTTATATAAAAATATAAACGAGGCAGAGTTAGTGAGTTTACTCACCTTGTTTCACAGTTGATGGTTCTGCCTTTATTTTGCTTTAAGATCAAACAGTGTTTGATTTTATCACGAATTTCCTGTGGTTTTGTTCTGAACCACATTGACACCACAATGTAGATTTCACCACTACGGATCCAACGGATTTGTTCACGTCCAATTCTGATACTCTTCCATACCCAGACTTCACCAATGACCTCAGTTCATCGCCTTCTTGCACCGCTTTGGTCCATCGGACCTGCTGTCGTCTATCCCATTGAATGCGCCTCCGACCGGAACTTCCTGACAAAAAGACAACCCACTGCTATGACTTGCTGTATATCTCCACCAATTACTTCAAACCCTGCTCTTCCTTTAACTCATGATCACCACACCATCACACTCCCTCACTTTCCAAAATGACTCCACGTCTAACATCCCAACTTTGAACAGCACACCCTGCTTAAGACCCATTCCTCGACCTCAAACACCGTTGTAGGGATGTAGTGTAAGCTTGTTTCCCAAAAACATTGTATCAAATCCTATCAGCTTCCCTAAACCCAAAAACTACTGTGTTTTTCTATTTTGAATGCGTTCTCCAGTAAATCTCCCCTCACAGCGTCCCTTAAAAATCTTTAAGCAATGTTTGTATTATTATTTTTTTATCACATTTTTAATCATTTATTTTTAACCCATTCTGTACCTTCTTATTAACCAATTCGATATTCCTCCAGGCAAACAGAACTTCAACTCCACCCAGTTTCATGTGTTGCTCCGCCGCCTTCTTGCTTTCCAAAACTCCATCATCACCAACCAAACAATTAACCCACAAACTCCAGTAAAACAAGGCAAGCATAGCCATACTCAACTCCACCTTCTTCCATCTACTTACAGAATCCGCTCCTCCCCACTAAAATAGTCCGAACCATGTTGTAGTATTAATCATGGCGCCATCACATACACTTTTCCACCATTTCAGTTGTCAATAGCCTCACGCATGACTCCTCCACAACACCTTGGATGCCTCGGCACCCCTAAACGTACCAACATAGTCCCTCCTTCCATTGCTTGAAGTGGCGACACTCAAAACCATCGGAGTTCACCTAAAATCGCCTTACCATTGCCTTGAACTCCAACCAAGGACTCCTCCTTGCTCGTGGTGAAAGTGAAAGATGCGACAGAAAATTTCGCGAAACCAAAAGATGCAAACTTCCCATTTTTAATATTTTATTTTTATTTTTTTGAGAATTTAAAGGAAACGATTTGTTTTTGGATTAAGAATGGATCTCGTTTTGCTGAAGGAAAAGAAATAAAGAATTGTCGGTTTATTATTTTATAGAGACTTGGGTACCTTGGCAGGCACAGTGTTGAATAGATTGGGAGTCACGGGACCTAAAATTGCTTGGAACATACCGTACCCATGGTTTGACAGGCATGACAAGGCTGGTTTGGGGATCACGGAAATGAAACTTGAACAGGATAATGGAGCATACAACATAAGATAATATTTCCCAACTTATTTTATTTTTTCATAGTTGTATTTTTGTGCTTTCCAGCTCATTGGAAAATTTTGATCCGATTATTGAATTGCAAAAGTCAATCTATATAAATTAAGTGATAAAGAAACATGTAGAATAGAGATTTCATTTACGTTCGAGCCGCTACAGACAGAAGTAAGAATACGGTCGTGTCCAGCGAGTTACCACGATTCCAAAATTATAATAATATCGGCAGTTTAACTTATATTATGAAACCCCAAAATATTAATATAGGGTGCAAAATACTCCAAATAAAAAGTTGCGTATTTAATTAATTAAAAATTACAGTAAAATTCTTAAAAATAAATTATAGCTACGCCTTGAAAAATCTTTTCAAAATAATCTGTTTTGGATTTTATAAAATTAATTCCATTAAAATCCCATATCGCTTCGAAATTAAAATCAAACCAATTTCCAATTAACAAATAAATTACGTATCAAGTCTGAATATATATATATATATATATATAATGTGAAAATTAGGCTCACATCCCTAAAATCAAACTTAATTCACGTCACATCCACCCCAAAGTTTCATGCATATCTGGTCCCTAAAATAAAGCGACCGCTCAAAATTTTTGGTCCCTTCCGCCTCATGCTGCTCCCCATTCGCCTTTTCCCATTTTGGACCCAAAAAAAATGCGCTCATGCATTAAAAAAAATTCTAAAATCTGGAAATAATCCCATGAGTCCACGCAAATTGGAAAAAAAAAGTTGCATACTTCTGTGCAACAATTGTCTATAGTAGTATACATGTATGCATATATTCATATAGTGTATTTATGTTGAAAATCTGGACCAATATACGCATACATGTATGCAACTATTAGCAAATAACTGCATACATGTATGCATACAAAGTTGAACTGAGATTCACGTGTAACGAAAAGTTGCATACATGAATGCAACTATTCTGTATATATGCATGCATGTGTACAACAAATTTAAAAGGAACGACGACTTGTGAATATACGCATGAATGCATGCATTTATTCTGTACAATAGAATAAATGTGTGCAACAATGTCTGAAAACGACGAACGCTTGAAAAAACAGGCCAAATTTGAATATATGCATAAAAGTATGCATGTAATGCAGTTTAGCTGCATACATGTATGCATTTATACTGCAGCTTGGGTGCAACACTGAAATATAAGCATGAATGTATGCAACTATTTACGAATAGGTGCATCTTTTGATGCAAAAACCTGTTATTTCGCTGTTTTTGTGTATTTTTGGGTTTTGACGTGGTTTTCGATTGTTTTAACACCTGAATTTTTTGACGTGTACGTGTTTTATTTAATAATGAATTTTCATGATTTTTTTATATTTTTGTAACGAATTTTCAAAAAATAGGGACCTAATTTACAATAAGTTTAGCACCGGATGTGAGCCTAATTTTGAAATTTAATAGGGACCTCTGAAAAACGGACCTATATATAATTTCAAAATGATCTAATTTGAATTTTAAACTCGACTTTTCTATTTTTAAGTTAAAACGATATTCAATATATTTTAAAATCCATTTATTTTATTAACTAAATTCCTATAAATCTATATATATAATACAAACAAAATTTTTAAAACAAATTTAAATATTTAGAATTCAACGGCTAAAAATCTGGGTCGTTACATTCTGGATCAAATGAAATATGTGAACAAATTCAAGTTGTTAATCTATATTGAACTTCTAGTTCAAATAACATATAAACAATTTCAAGTTTGTTAAACTCTACTAAACTTCTAGTTCAAATGTATTGAACTTATGGTTCCACTGTATTGAACTTCTGGTTCCACTATGTTGAACTTCTGGTTCAAATAAAATATTTAACAACTTTGAGTTGTTAAAATTTATTCTTTAATACAATATGTAAATAAAAATATATAAGCAAGATACAACTCAATTTGAAAATTGTGGAATCTTTGGATGCATTATTATCGTCGCATATGATTTAACTTCTTTAAGAAGTGTAATGTTATTATTTCATACGGTTTGAATAAAGCTTCGGGCTTTTAAATTATGTAGTGTTTCAAATTCGTTGATTGAGGAACTTCGAGTTCCTATGCATTAAATCATTCAATGTTTTCCCCATATGAATACCAAAAGAAAACAACAAGTACCTAAAGGAGAACAAAGAAGACTAGTGCCACTGGAAAAAGAACGTAGAGCTCATGAAGATGTAGAGTAGGAGAATTGCAGAGTATGAGCTTGCTATAAAGGATTAGGAGGCGGTGGGAGCTTCCAGCAAAGAGGTTCTCCGTCAAGTAGATAGCATCAGAGCCGAGCACCAAACTAAAGTTGAGGAGCCGAAGCGACAAGTCAGGGTGGGCAGAGCAGAGGTGGAGACAGACATGGAAGAGGTGATTTAGAGCTTCTATGTCGGAAGCCTTAAACATCACAGGATCTCATGGGTCAACAACTATTCTTGGAACCTGGCGATGACTTGGGAGAAGCTGGTTGAGGACGAGGCTAAGACGATGGACTAGTACATGACTAAAGAAGAGCATCGCATGTTGGTGGAAGGGAGGAAGCTTCTCGAGGAGGACACCATGGCAGATGCAGCGGAAAGATGTGTTGCCAAGAAGGGAAAGGGCATCATGACAAAGAGCGTCATAGTGGCTCATGAGGTACTTCCTGAACAGTAGCAAGTCGTTCCGACTACTTCCGCTAGTGGATCTTCCTCATCGGCTCCAAGTGCACTTCCGTTGACAATCGAAGGATCGATATCGAAGGGTGTCATGCAACAGGCGACTAAAGGTATACCCATATACTTGATGAAGATAGAAAGTGGATAATATGGAATGAAAGTGATCAAGCCTTGTGTCAGTGTGCATGTATTATGGGAGATGGAGTGACGGTCGGGACAGAGATAACTACGACCGTCATTGCTGAGATAGACATGGATGCCTACAAGAGGCAGATGAAGGAGGACCTTAAGTTCCTCGCAGGATTTGACATAGAGAACGGAGGGTTGGGCTAGCCGACCTAGACAAAGTACTTTTAGAAGAAAAGGACCCTGCAGGTGGAGATGCTTGAGTCACTGGAGAGACAGAAGTAGCTGGAAAATCCATGCACGACCTGGTCGAGGAATAGAAAGGCCAACTGCTTATGAAGTCTGAGGAACTTGAGGCGGAGGAGGAGGATGAGGAGGATAGGACCAAAGCACTAAAAGACGCGAGGACAACAGCCGAGGAGGAGACTCAGGCTAAGGTACAAGATGAAGTCCGGAAGAAAGCTTATTTTGAGGCCTCGTAGAAGAGAGCCGAGGCTCAGTTAAAGAAGATGAAAGTTCCGGAGGCTACTAAGCTTAAGGCGGGCATACAACGACGATGAGGGCCGAGGGAGAAGCTAGGAAGGCTCGGAAGGAGTCCATGTAGCATGCAGCTACATTATCCCTTTTTGATTCCTTCCCTACTCCAGTAAAAGTGGTCCTCCTCGAGGAAGATGTTACAAATATCACCAAAACGCCGAGTGAGGAAGAATGTGAGGGTGATGGTGAAGGAAGGACCCTTCCAACGACTCTGGGAGGAGGTTACGAGTTTAGGCCTCGCTCCTTTACAACTCTTCCTAAGGAGCAAAATTCAGGAAGTGGGGCATTTGAAGAGGTGGAAGAGGAAGGGAAACAAGAAGGAGGATGAACCGTCTGAGACTGAACCTGAAAGAAGAGAGGGAATCGAAGAACGGCAGCTCTTCTAAGTATCTATGTATACAAGTTGGTTTTTGGTAGGCTATTAATTGTGCGAGTACGGCCCTCGCGATTTTTGGGGCAAGATGGGGTTGTGATGTACATCATGTCATTTATAAAAACTTATAATTTTTTGGTATGTGAATAAAAATTTATTTTCTTTCATTACAAGTTGTTCCAAGTGTTCAAGTGCTCATTACATTTTCCAGTACTATACTTATGTAAACTAGCTTGGCGTTACACTTAGACTCGAGTTTGTTGGAGAAGCGTCGAGACTTGAGGAACTCAAGGAAGGGTAGGGGAATACAAGAACTTAAGGCGCGTGCTAGGGACATGAATTCTTGGCTTCGTATCCCAAGGACTTAGTCAACTTCTCATGTTACTCTAGGACTTGATGATTTTATTATTTTCTCTGATCTTGAGTTCAGGTCTTTACGTTGGGTTTGTTTATGCGCCGGTGGAAGGTTTAGCTTCCGTGACCTAAATTTTTTTGCATGCTTCATCCTCACAACAAATTGGACATGTTTCTAAGATGGCTGCTCTATGGGATGTAGTGAGGATGATCCTAGTGTGGAGATTGGCGGAGTTCTACCTTGGGTCCTATGAAGGCTATGCTGGTGTAGGAATCGGCAGAGAGCTACCCCTAGGCTCACGTTCACTAAACTCTTCTCGATTCTGAGTTGACTTAGCAAGTTTGGGTCGTCACACGACGTCCTGTGATAGGATTGGGGCTGAATTCGAACGTAATACAGCTAATGGGTGTATCGTTCCAAGAGCAAAATAATTAGGACTGACCACTCGTATATGTACACAAAATATGGATATGTGAGTAGTCACCAATCTTGGGATTCTGACTCAAAATCAAGTCATGTGTTAATCGAAATTCGATCTATATGTCATTTTGGTGGTCAACGATGACTATGGTTTTAACTGTAAAGCTAAAGGCCGACAATGTGTTCTAGGAAGCTTGTATGTGGTAAACCTTTGCATTGGGCGGTGCTGCGTATAACTTCTGTGGTGCTAGGACTTTGATTTTGGACCTTTTTTATTCACGGTGGGTTTGCTTCTAAAAGGTCTATCCACGGTGGTAGATGAGATGGCAATAGCGAGGGTGCGGGGACTAGTTCCCCTGGGCCTGGCCTTGAATGGGCCTCTGGTAGTGCTTCCCGACATGCCCCCAATCAACTGGAGGATTTCTGAAGGTCAAGGGGGGTAAAACGACTACAACACAGTGACGAGGAGGTGCCTCTTGGAGAAGAGGGCTTGCTTCCCATCCCCATGTTGTCCCGGCAAGGGAGACAAAGGTAGAAACGAGTTGCAAGCCGGTATCTCCAACGACAACCTCAAAGACCACTGCATTATTGGAGACGTTCGCTGGACTGGTGGAGGACTGATGCTACCGGGCCCACTTCCCACGGGGCCTTCGGTAGTGGTTCCAGACGTTCTCCCAGCTAACTGGATGGTTGTCAGAGCTTAGAGGAGGCAATGGCCCATGACACAACGAAGAGGAGGTGCCTTTCGGAGAAGGGATCTCACTTTTGTAAGCTGGTGTCTCCAGTTGCGACCTATAAGACCACTGCAGCATGGTAGTCGTGGGTCCAAGTGCTTGAGTGTATCTCGTACTTTCCGAGAATTATACCCATGCAAGGTGTCACAACATTTCACTTAGTTTTGCATTAGTAGGAAATCCACTTTCGAGAAACTCGAGTCGTGCAGAGTTAGAATGATTTTATACCAATAGACCGACTCCAGAGTATGCCTAAGCGTAGGTTGGTCGTCTATGTTGGAGAATGGAGTTTTGATGACAACAACCTTATTTCAATTATCATTGATTATAAAATATATACTAGAACCATTTTTATAGAATATGTATACATATGCAGGAATTATGTATAGGAAATATTACTGAAGACTGTACAATTTAAAGATGACAAAGATTCAGAATTCAGACAAATTTCAAGACTCGTGAGTATTCAAGATTTCAAGAGTTAAAGAGTTCAAGATTATTATAATTATAGAGTCTAGATTTTGTAAGACTCAAAATAGCACTCCAGGTTCAATATTCAAAATCTGGTTTTCAAACTCTAAATTTTCAATTTATATTTTCTATCCTCAAATCTCTCTATCATATTTCTTATCTTTTCTATTTTGTTGATTCTTTATTTTTGTTTTTCAAACTTAAATTTTATATATTTATGTTTTTATACTTTATATTTATATAGTTTAAAACCATATAATTTTAAAAATATGTTTATATAGTTTAAATATATGTTTTCATATGTTTTTCTACTTTATAATATTAATTTACAACACTATATTTTTATTTTAGAATTTCTACAATTATATTTATATCAAAACACTTGAAAAATGTTTTAAATTTCAAATTTACACTTGAGTATGTCGACATACAGAAAAGGCTATGTCGACATGTAACTGTCAGAAATTTAAATTTGAAAGGAAGTGTCTTTTCACTATTTGTGATGGGTTTGAAGCATGGCATCCTTTCATTCACTTTAAAAAGGGTTTGAATTCGAATTTTTTACTATCTCTTTTTAAACTTCATCCTCTTTCTTTATATCATTATTCTTAATCATTTTTATGACTTCTACACTTATAGTTTGCCGAATTCAATTTCATTTTAATCAAACTTCTTTTTTCTACACTCTCTTCTCATCTATCTCTGAATGAAGTGCTACTGAAGATTTATAGGGCTGTTTGTAATTTGTTGGGTTGAGTAAAGTAGGAATCGGTGTGTTCCTTGTAGCCCTGAAATCAAGGAAGTAGGAATCAGTGTTTTCTTTGTGGCCGTGAAACCAGGGAAGTACGAATCGGTGGTATCCCTTGTAGCCGTGAAATCAAGGAGGTTATACTTCATTATTGATATAGTAATAAAACTCTGCACAATCAAGCATTGTGCGAGATTAGACGTAGGAGCAGTCCGAACCAGTATAAAATCCGGTGTTTTCTTTCCTTTTCTACATTTTTACTTCTGGTGATTTTGCATTTGTGTTTGAATCCGTGTCTATAATTGGGTTTATGGTGTTTGATTCATTCTATTATTCACATAACTTTTAGATTTTGTTTAAATTCTCACAAACACTATTCACCCCCGCCTCTAATTTTTATTTTGGCTTAACGATCCATACTGCAATCCCTAACAATTGGTATCGGAGCAAGGTCTTTCAAAAAGTTCATAATCTTATTTTTGAAAATAGTGATAATGGCAACCAACACTGATAGCAATAATAGTTTTTTATAGAGGGTCTATCCACTGTTAGACTACCATTGTTTAATGGTAGTAATTATTCATATTGGGCATGTAGGATGAAAATTTATTTACTGTCAATAAGTATAGACACATGGAATAGTACACAAAATGGGTTTTTTTAACCCACAACTGCATTTGCACAATGGATAAATGAACAAAAGGCTACTGCAAAGAGTAATCCTAAAGCCTTGAATATGTTATTTTGTTTCATTAGAGAGGAATGAGATCAATAGAGTATCAATATGTAAAACTGTATATGAAATCTGGAGAACTTTACAAGTTCTCATGAAGGAACTAGTAAAGTTAAAAAGACTAAAATAGCAATGCTAGTTAGTCAGTTTGAATCATTCAAAATGAACGAGAATGAGTCTATTTCAGATATGTATTGCAGATTTCAAGAGATAGTGCATTCATTAAAAGCACTTGGAAAAACTTATTCTGAAGCAGATCAAGTCAGAAAATATTGGATTTACTTACTCTAGAATGGGATCAAAAAACTTTGGCTGTTGAAGAAGCCAACGATGTCAATGAAATGTAGATTAAGGAGTTAATTGGAAATTTGATGTCTTATGAAGTCCAATTAAAGAAAAGAAAAGAAAACAGGTCAATTAAAAAGAAATCTATTACACTTAGAGCAACAACAAATGGTTCTGACTTGAGTAGTGAAGATGATGAAGAAACAACTGTAACACCCAGTAATTGTAACGACATTAAAAGAGGATAAATTAAATAATAATTAATTTAATATTTATAATTAAGGGAAATATACTGCTCCATTGCGTCCGTCTCGAAAATCTGGTCAAGATAGGCATTAGGTTTGCAAAGAACGGACATGGTATAAAGAAGTTATGAGGGTTTGAAGTTTGTATATGCGTAGAAGAATTATATATATATATATATATATATATATATATATATAATATCCAGAAAATCAAAAATCGTTCAAAAAAAAAGAGGCGGCACTTTTCCTGCCCCAAGGGAGTCGACCCCCTAGGGCTGAGGTGGCAGTTGAATTACGGGGGTTGCCAGCTATATATAAGGCTTCTATTTCTGGTTTTCTCACACTGAAAATCAATGGAGGCCTAAGTGCTACTGGTGCCTAGACTGAATCAAAACTCTTTCTTCTTCTACAATCAAATTTAGAGATTCAAGTGTAGATCTGAGATTCATCAACTGCTTTCTCCTTCTATTTCTTTAGATCCGAATACTGTGAGTTTCACGTTATTTTCAGATTTAAATAACTAAAAGTATAACACGATATGATTGTAATTTGGATCTCAACCTTTATCATATCAGATCTATTGAAAATGATGAACCTATGATATTCTGAATTAACTATGACCTGGATCTAAATCTTTATCATGTCAGATCTACTTTTGATTATGGATCAAACCTATTATTTAGATCATCTTGTACCTATTGTGTTTGAGGTTGATTTGGATCTATCATTAGTTGGACATATAAATCCTTATCTAGATCTAATTATTCCTATTATGACATCCCTTCTATGTTAAAACCTGTTTTATTATCACAAGTTCACCGATTTGAGCTTATATGTCCATCTTATCATCATACTATCATATGCTTATGTCAGTTTTGCTAGAATAATTATTTATGTCATCTTCCCTTCACCCTTTCCCTTTTATTTTATATAGCCAGGCTACTTCGAGCCTAGACATGCAGCTAAATTGTGTGAGTGCGTTAGTTTGGGGAAAACATTGAATTTGGGGCTTAACTTGTAAATTGGTAAATTGGGCATAATTGGTAAATGGGGAATTTGGCATAACTTGAATAATGGTTATGTAAATGAATTTGGACATAAAATTCACTATGAATATAATTGGAGAAAAGGGGACATGAAACATATAACCTATAATGATAAAGGTGAAAATTGGCCAACAATAAAATGCCTAGGATTGCAGTAATTAGAAACTGAAATTGCGCCTAGACACAAGGTTAGATTACACTTGTGGTGGAAGTCTGATCGGAACCGCCTGGCATATCCATCAACCATAAGTGGTGAGTCTAATGTCGGAGGTTTAGTTGCACAAATACGAGACGTGCTAAGATACGGAGTTAAGCCCGTTTTGTGGAATAAGTCTGCCTAGACCCGCCCGGCATGTCCAGCATCCACAAATTGTAGGCTTAATGTGGGAGGTCTAGCATACTTTAACCATAAATGAAAATATGGTAATAAACCTTGAATACTTAACCTAGTTGAATCCATAGGGATTGTATAAATACAAACTTAAATTGTGGTTTAGTAAACTTGGGTGAATAGTGGGTGGGTTAAGTAAATCTGAGCGGGCAGGTAATATTTATTTATATGCCCACAAACTTAACCTGATAGTGTGGCAGCCCACATCCATTAATATCAATCACTAAGGGAATGCATTAAGCTTCATGAAGTGTTATAGGTAAACAGACACATAATAATTACAAGGCAGATATAAATAAGATAGCAGTGGAAATTTAAAATTTTATTTCAGACATAAATCATAATACCGTGGTTCACAATAACATAAGGCACAAAAACCATTACAATAAAATAACTTCTGTCTTGCACCAACAGAGTACATAAGTATAAAAAAGTATAATTCCCCAATTAAAAGAGTTAAGCCATAGTAGAGACAAGAACTTGAGCCATACTTCAGAAATAGCTCCTAGCAAGATGATATCTGAGTCCTGACTAAGCCCGAGTGTTTCCTTCCTGAGAATCTTAGGGGGGGGACGAAAGAAAGAAGGAGAAACAAAAGGGTCAAACATAAAGCCTGGCGAGTCTTGTTACTTTTAGCCAGTAAATAGATAAAAGTAGCATGATAGGCATGTAAAGTGGATAAGAGAGATCACTACATAAATGGCAGGTGTGACAAGGTAGACAGGGTAAGGTGTATGTGCTTCACTAATGATTACTCCACACTATTACTAGTATAACTAAAATGAGATGATCCCTTCCACTATAAGTTGGTAGACTTAAGGCATACGTTCGAGTGTACCCTAACCACTACCCTAATCGATTAGCTTCCAACCCCGTAGATATCTTGTCTGGCCCCACAGTAGGAGGTGTCACTCCCTAAAGCGGCAACCCTTCATTTCCCAAGATGTGCATAACCATATCTACTGGTGTCACGGTCGTCTTATCCCCTTCTGCCCGGCTAATGCACACATATGGCCTGGTCGGTTTGGGCCGCCCACACCATCCGTCTCGCTTGGATCTCTTATAATCAATCAGTAAGTGTGCCCCTTCTCCGCCTAGTACGGAGTTCTTTATCTGATACCAACTCCGGGTTACTGACTGAAATGGGTCCCACACAATATGATACAAGCTCTCCCCTTTGTCTTGTATCCCCACTAGGTTTTTCATGGACTATGTATACCCTTAGGTGTCTTTAATTACATAGCCCTATGTCAGTTATGCTTACCCTAAAAAGGGTGTCTTTAATTACACAACTTTATTATATTTTCCTCTGATTTTGCATACCAGTAGGTGTCTTTAATTACATAACTTTATTGGGTTAAGTTCGTGGGCCTATATGTAAATATTGCCCACCCCCTCTAATTTACTTAACCCACCCACTACCCATCTAATTTTACTTAACCGTAACTTGAGTTCATAATCATACAATCCTTATGGATTAAATTAGGTTAAGCAATCCAATTCATTACCATGTCCAATTATGATTATAGTGGGCTAGACCTCCCACATTATGCCTACAACGTATGGAAGTTGGATATGTCGATCGGGCCCTGATAGTCTTATTCCACAGTTGGGCCTAACCTCATGTCTTAGCACGATTCATATTTGCGCACTTATACCTCTCACATTAGGTTCAACATTAGTGGTCGCTGGATATGTCGGTCGGGTCTGGGCAGACTTCCACCACTAATGCAACCTAACCTCGTGTCATAAGTGCAATTACAATTCCTAATTGTAGTTACTAAACATTCCATTTTTATCCAAATCTTCCTATGTCATTATAGGTGATTATTTCTATATTTCCCCATTTGAATTATATGTCCAATTCATATAAATATTACATAAATTATGCCAATTATAAATCCATTTTCCCAGTTTCCTAACTATCCCTAAAGTGGGAATCCTTCATTTCCCAAGATGTGCACAACCATATCTACTGGTGTCGTCGTCTTATCCCACTCTGCCTGGCTCATGCACGCACGTGGCCCGGTCGGTTTGCGCCGTCCAAACCGTCCGTCTCGTTTGGATCTCTTATAATCAATCAGTAAGTGTGCCCCTTCTCCACCTAGTACGAAGTTCTTTATTTTATAACAACTCTGGGTTATCGACTGAAACGGGTCCCACACAATATGATACAAGCTATCCTCCTTGTCTTGTATCCCCACTAGGTTTTTCACTAACTATGTATACACTTTGGTGTCTTTAAGTACATAGCCCATGTCAGTTATGATTACCCTAAAGGGTGTCTTTAATTACCTAACTTTATTATATTTTCCACTGGTTATGTATACCACTAGGTCTCTTTAATTACATAACCTTATTGGGATAAGTTCATGGGCCTATATGTAAATATTGCCCACCCCCTCTAATTTACTTAACCCACACACTACTCATCCAATTTTACTTTACCCTAACTTACATTCATAATCATACAATCCTTATGGATTAAATTAGGTTAAGCAGTCCAATTCATTACCGTGTCCAATTATGGTTATAATGGGCTATACCTCCCACAATAGGCCTACAATGTGTGGATGCTAGATATGCTAGTCGAGTACGGGTAGTATTATTCCATAGTTGGGCCTAACCTCGTGTCTTAGCCCGATTTGTATTTGCGCACTTAGGCCTCTCACATTAGGTTCAACATTACTGGCCGCTGGATATGCCAGTTGGATCCGGGCAGACTTCCACCACTAATGCAACCTAACCTCATGTCATTAGTGCAATTACTGATCCTAATTGTAATTACTAGACATTCCATTTTTATCACAATCTTCCTATGTCATTATAGGTGATTATTTCTATGTTTCCCCATTTGAATTATATGATATTACATAAATTATGCCAATTATAAATCCCTTTTCCCTGTTTCCTAACTAACGTATTCACACGTATTTTGGTGGCATCTAGGCTATAAAGTATCCTAGCCGTAACCGTGAAAATGGAATATGAAAAAGGTGATAGTTCCAACATATCATGGCATAAACATAAACTAGCATGATAACAAGGTGAATGGACATGTAATTAACATCGTAAAACTGGTGAACTTGTGGCAATTACTACGATGTCAAAGCAAGCGTAATGAGATCTAAATTAACCATTTAAGTTTCCACCTATTTAGATCTAGCATAATTATGGTGACATAGTAACATGTTTAAATCTAAAGATGGCTTCACATGTCATGTGTATAACATATCCAGATTGATCATAATATGACTGGTGAAAGGGGATTTACATAAAGAAGTAGATCTAGCCAATGTAACAGCTGTCCAATTTAATAGATGTATATTTACCAGAATATAGTTACAAGGCAAGATCCACACAGGCAACATAATAAATTAACCACAATTGTATTAATTCTAGGAAAATAGATCTATTATGTCATAGTATAGGGTTTAACACTAGCATAGAATCACAGTTTACAACATATCTAATTCAAAGTCTTCATAATTTACTTTTATTTATCTAAACCTAAAAGCAACTAGAAACTCACAGCATTAGGTTTACAGAATTAAGAAAGAACAGATCTTGAATTTCTGAATTTGAATTGCAAAGTATGTTGTTGTAGAAAACGGTTCCGTCTCAGTTTGCACCCCGGCAACATATGGCCTCCATGATTTCCAATGAATAAAATAGGAAAATAGGACACACACACACACACACACACATATATATATATAGTGGCCAGACCCCCTGAAACCGAGTGCCATGTCATCCCTAGGGGTGTCGACACCCCTGTGGGTGGGTTGACCCTGGTGTCGACACCCTTCTAGGGGTCGACCCCTTAGAGAAGGAATTTTGCCGCTATTTTTTAATTTTCGAATTTGAACTATTCTGGATAAAATTCTGACTCAACTCTGACTCATATGTGTATACATAATATTTCTACGCGTATACAAACTTCAAACACTTATAACTTCCTCAAATGGTGTCTGTTTTACGCAAACTAAATGTCTATCTTGACCAGAATTTCTAGACGGACGCAATGGTGCAGTCCATTTCCACTAATTCTGAATTATAAATTAATTAATATTTAATTTATCCACTTTCAGTGTCGTTAAAAATTCGGGGTGTTACAGATAGAGTTATGTAATTAAAGACACCTAGTGGTATACATAACCGATGGAAATATTAAAGTTATGTAATTAAGGACACCTTTTTAAGGTAAGCATAACTTGTAGAAATGATAAGGTTATGTATTTAAAGACAACTAGTCGTATACATAACCGATCGAAATACTTGTGGGGATACAAGACAAGGGGAAGAGCTTGTATCATATTGTGTGGGACCCATTTCAGTCAGTAACCCATATAATAGTATCAGAACGAGTACTCTGTCCTAGGTCAGAGTTGGGGAACACTTATTGGGGTGATTGTAAGAGATCCAAACGTGGAGGATGGTGTAGGCGGCGCAAACTGACCGGGTCATGTGTGTGCATGGGCCGGGCAGAGGGGTATAAGATGACTGTGACACTTATAGATATGGTTGTGCACATTATAAAGACGAGGGGTTGGCGCTTTAGGAAGTGATACCTCCTACTATGGGACCGACACAAGGTATCTACACCGATTAGGGAGCTGATTGATTGAGTAGTAGTTAGGATACATCTGGACGTATGCCTAAGTCTACCATTTGATAGTGTTGGGATCATATCATACTGGTTATACAAGTATTAGTGCAGAGTAATCATTAGAGAAGCATATACTCTCCATCATATTTACCTTGTCATACTTGCCTTATATGATGTTATCTTTCCTATCCACTTTATATGTCTGTCATTCTACTTTTACTTATTTACTTTCTAAAAGTAACTGGACTCGCCAGGCTTAATGTCTGACTCTTTTTATTGTCTCTTCTTTCTTCCGTTCCCCCCAGATTCGCAGGGTGGGAATACCCAGGCTTGACCGTGATTCTGCTTTCACTTTGCTGTAGATGCTTAGGCGTATGGATTTAGCTCCTATCTTTTGCTACTATGGCTATATTTTATTTGGGGAATTTCGCTTCTTTTTTGTACTCTGATGTTTTAAAGTACAAGATAGTAGTATTTATGATGTAATGATTTTTGTGTATTTCAGACATGTGATGTTTTTGAACCACGGTGCTTTATGATTAATAAAGTTTTTAATGCCGCTGTCATTTATATCTGTCTTGTAATGTTTATGTTTCTGTTTACCTATAACACTTCATGAAACTTAATGCATTCCCTTTGTGAGTGATATTAATGGACGTGGTTTGTCACACTTGGTATCCGAGCTGAAGGTTACCAGATTAGATAAAAAAAATTGAAACTATTTTCAAAAAGGTTTTAAAAGAAAACATTTTTCAAAAAGAAAATCTATTTTGAAAAACATATTCCCCAAAACCATATGTAATATCCTTCGATCCTTTGTCTAAATCTCTTTCCTTTTCGTTCCATCATATCTTGGGAACCTAACATTCCAGAGGGCATTACGATACCTAGTCGGTTCCATAGGTATCTAGAGGCTACGGCGCCTACTGAAGGCCAAGGAAACTTTCCTCCCCCAGCTGAACCCGTCATTCCTCCTCCTCCTCTTCCAAGAGCAGATAATTTCTCTAAGATCTGCATAGATTTCTGTGTCATGGGAGGAAAGCCATCCTATGGAATCGAAACATTCGTAGAGGCAAGAAATTGGCTCAACGAGACCGAGGACTTGTTTGTAATCTTTGAAGTAGAAGTTCAAAGGAAGGTTCAGTTAGTTGCCTGGCTACTGAAAGATAAAGCTTCATTCTGGTGGGAAGTAACCCAAGCTGGACGTTCGATGAAGATGTGGGATGATTTTAGGAAGAGGTTTAAAATGAATTTTCTTTCCCAAGCCGAGAAAAGCATGCAAATGGAGAGATTCTTGGCGCTCAAACAAGGAAACGTGACTGTTAAAAAATATATGGACAAATTCAACTAGCTAGCAAGATTTGGATTGGAATTGGTAGATACTCCGCATAAGAAAGCTTTGCGGTTCGCTAAAGGGATGAATGAACCCCTCTATGGGTTAGCTATATCCCACATCCCAATGGGAGCGACTTTTGAAAGGCTTGTTGATATGGCCCTGATGCATGAGGAAGATAAGGGATAAAAGGAGGAAGTAAAAGATGAGGAAACAATGCAAAACAAGAAGGTATGGCCCAAGAAAAGGGCAGCAACAACAACAACAAAAGAAAGATGGAAAGAATGACAAGGCTAAGGATAAGAGGAAGTGTCACAGTTGTAGGCGAGAAGGTCACTTGGTCAAAGACCATAAAAGAAGGAAGAATACCTGCTTCAATTGTGGAGAGGTCAGACATTTTGCTAGCGAGTCCCCGAAGAAACAGGGACAAGGTAAAACGGTAGGTACTTCTGGAGGGTAGGTGAATGCTCTCGTGACCAATGCTCCAAATAGAGGTAGGAAAATTTCCTTGGAAGGTTTTATTTCTCTTTCCAGTCACCCTATTATAACTCTTTTTGATTCTGGCGCATCACATTCATTTATATCTAGTTCTATGGTTGAATCTCTGCACTTAAATACTTGTATCGTAGTGGATCCCATTGTTGTCTCAAATCCTATTGGTGATTCGGCTCATTTATCTATGATTTATCGGGGTTTGAGAATATCTATCTTAAGCATCGAATTTGAGTGCGACGCGTATGTGCTTGGGTTTATGGGCTATGGGTTGATTCTGGGGATGGACTGGCTAACCATGTATGGTGCCATTCTGGATTGTAAAAAGAGGGTGGTTAGGCTTCTGACTTGCCATGGGAGGACCCTCAAGATTTCTTGTGACCCACAAGGGTCTGTTATGCTTAGTTTCCTAGAGTCTCTTGATGCATCTATAGATGATCTGCAATCTGTTCCAGTAGTCTGAGATTTTTCTGATGTTTTCGATGAGGTACAGGGCTTACGTCCGAGGCGGAAGATCGAATTTCGTATATATTTGGTAGATAATGCAAACCTGTTGCACTACCTATACGGCATATGGCTCCACGGGAAAGGAGGGAGATTAGCAAACAAGTAGGGGGGCTACTTGAAAAGGGTTTATCTAGCGAAGCATATCTGAATGGGGTGCTCCAGTAGTATTTGCGACTAAGGCGGATGGTTCTCTTCGCTTGAGTGTGGATTATAAAGAGTTTAATAAACTCATCCAGAAGAACAAACACCCACTCCCAAGGATTGATGATTTATTTGATCAGCTTGTTAGTGCGTCAGTATTTTCTCAGTTAGACTTTGAAACACCCCACCTCCATTAAGGTCACTGGCAAAGAGAATGCCTTAACTTCGGTGGAGCATTATAGGTAAAAGATGCAGATAAATTACAAGACAGACAAATAAAGCAGCGGAAAATAAAGTCATTTTATAAACAACTTAATTCAATCAAGCTTTTACAACAATTTCCTCAATCATACTTAAATGTAATACATAGAACTTCAGTCTTGATTTTAAAAAAACTTCCAAGAATAAAAGAAGCATAAAAACAATGACATTCCCCGATAAAGCATGAACTAGCCATAGATGTGGAAGAGAGAGAGTCCAAAGCGATACACCAACTAATCTTCAAGCTTGGAAAGAGAAGAGGTCCAAGTTAGGCTGAGTTATTCCTTCCCTGACTACCTGAGGGGGGGAACAGAAGAAAAGAGGTGAAAAACAAACTAGGTTAGACATAAGTCTGGTAAGTCCAGTGATCTTTTAGCATGCAAACAAGATAAAGGATCATGAGATGAATAAACCGAAAATAGGACAATACCAAAAAAACAAGGTAACTAAAGACATGATAAGTGAAAGGTGAACTGAATGCGCTTCTACTTTTTCTCTGCTTTGCTACTACTCTGTTAATCTGATTTCTATATTAATCTCTGCACCACCTAACTTATGTCCCAACTAGTAATCTGTATAAAATGATAATCGTGATCCCAACACCCATAATTGTGGTAGCCTTCAGGTGTACATCTATCGTGAGGATTCCACCTCAATCAGCCTAATTGCCATGAACACATTAGATGTACCCTTACTACCCTATCGATCGGCTCCCTACTTGTATTCATGTTCTATGTGTCTATGTCAATCGGCCTTATATTGCGTGTAGATACCCTGTGCTGGTCCCACCATAAGATGTATCAATCCTTATGATAGCGACCCGACACGATTCAAGATGCACAGTGTATAACTACTGGTACCAAGTGCTGCTTTTTCCCACTTCGGAGTACATGCACGCCCGTAAACTATCGGAACCTACACTGACGTACCCCCTGCCGCTGCTTTGACCGCTTATAATCAGCCCAGTAATCGTGCCCCACCCTGCATAGTTCAGGGTACCATGATACATCCATGTGGGTTACTGCTGAAATGGGTCCCCATTACTAGGGTTTCCTGTTGGTTAAGTTTGTGGGCCTATATTTTACTAATATAACCCACCAACCCGATATGTACTTAACCCTCCCATCGATTCAAGCATTTTTAATAAACGGTTAAGTTTTGCGGGCCTATATGTACTAATATTACCCATCTACACGAGACGTACTTAACCCTCCCATCGATTCAAGCATTTTTGTTTAATAGTTAAGTTTTGTGGGCCTATATTAACTAATATTACCCACCAACCCAATATGTACTTAACCCTTCCACTGATTCAAGCATGTTTATTTAATGGTTAAGTTTTGTGGGCCTATATTTACTAATATTGCCCACCAACCCGATATGTACTTAACCCTTCCACTGATTCAAGCATATTTATTTAATGGTTAAGTTTTGTGGGCCTATATTTACTAATATTACCCACCAACCCAATATGTACTTAACCCTTCCACTGATTCAAGCATGTTTATTTAATGGTTAAGTTTTGTGGGCCTATATTTACTAATTTTACCCACTAACCCGATATGTACTTAACCCTCCCGCACATTACGCCATATTAGTTAAGTGTAGTCCTCTCATGTTTACTTAACCCACTCATTCATCATGTCATGTTGGTTAAGCATTTCTTATTAACTTGACCCTCCTTACTTATCATGTTGGATCGGTTAAGTGTTTCCTATTAACTTAACCCCGTTCGTTCATCAAGTTATATTGGTCAAGTGTTTCTTATTAACTTAACCCCACGTATTCATCTTGTTGTATTGGTTAAGTGTCATCAATCAATTCAAGTTAACTTAACCCACCTATGTGTCATGTTACTTTGGTTAGGTGTTGCCTTCTTGTGTTAACTCAACCCTACTACAAATCAACTTATATTGGTTAAGTGTTGCCCTCTTATTTTAACTTAACCTTTCAAGTTATATTGGTTAAGTGTTGCCCTCTTATTTTAACTTAACCTTTCCGTAAATCAAGTTATATTGGTTAAGTGTTTCTAAATTTACTTAACCTCACCCACTTGTCTAATTAACATGTTATAAAGGTTAAGTGTTCTAAATTTACTTAACCTCACCCACTTGTCAAATTAACATGTTATAACGGCTAAGTGTTCTAAATTTACTTAACCTCACCCACTTGTCTAATTAACATGTTATAACGGTTAAGTGTTATAAATTTACTTAACCTCACCCACTTGTCTAGTTAACATGTTATAATGGTTAAGTGTTCTAAATTTACTTAACCTCACCCATTAGTTTAGTTAACATGTTGAATAGGTTAAGTGTTTCCTTACTTGACTTAAGCATACCAATCTTGACTCAGCTTTATTAAAGCACCAAACACTCGAATTAGATAGGTATTGTTGTGGTCACTGGATATGCTGGTCGGTTCTGGGAAATTTTACACCACAACTCAGTTTAACCTCGGGTCCTTTTTGGGCTCAATTCACTAACCACCCACATTAGACAAGTGTTGTTGTGGTCACTAGATATGCCGGTCGGTTCCGGGTAGTTTTACACCACAACTCAGTCTACCCTCGGGTTAGGCATATTCGTCTTTTCTAAATTTACATATTTCTTACTTATGACAAATTCCATATGTAAATTATTCCCAATTTAATTATGTCATAATTATCCTTTTAATTATGCTCACAATTAATGGTATACTAAATATACCATTTCATGAACCAATCTATGCCATGTAATTTTTCATGTTTATCCTACATATTTACATGTAAATTATAAATCAATTATTGTCATGGCCCACTTTCCTTCTAAATCATATTCAAAATTTTAGGTATATAGATTATACCATTTTCATGCCACTTATCATGCTTATCTGTCAAACATGCCAATTACATGTAATTTCATGTTTTCCCCAACGTTACCCCCGTTGTACGTTGGTAAAATTACATAGAATGTTAGGCTCGATATTTTAGCCTAACTTATAGAACAAAAAGGGGAAAAGAAAAACTTTGCAACATTCCAACATAATACAAAAGTATGGATCTAACTACACATATGTCACATGGATTTGGCATTGAACAATATACTTTTAACTATGAACTGGCAAATTTGATCTATGCAACATGAACCACAAGCATATGAATTTACATAAAACTACACAATTTAAACTTGGCATATAGTGGTGAACTTGCAAATTAGATCTATCATAAAGGCATATGGATCTAACATATAAAGTTGTAGATCTAAACATATAAGGTCGTAGATCTAAATATGTATGCATAATGGCTCTAAACAATTAGGCATAAATGACATGACTTAGCCTAAAACTTGTATGTATCATAATATCACCAAACTTATGTATGATAATTTCATTCCCAAATTCCTATACAATATCATAGGTTTACTCACCAATTTCCACATGACATGATAGGTTCGATAGACCACAATAGTTCATAGGCATATATGATACAATAAACATGAATCAGCATCACATACAACTTGATACAATTCTATTTTACAATTTATTACAAATCATGTCTTTAATTTATTCACATCTGAAAAATAACTACACTTACAATCAAAAGGAAAAAATTGATTTCAGGGATCTGCATTCTGAAACTAGAAAGCTATCCCTTGAAGAAGACAATCAATTCTCTAAGTTAGTTTTGATTCGTAGCTTTAATCTTGCTTCCAAGTTGAAGAAGGAATGGTGGCTAAACTAGAACGGTCATGGACGACATGGTGGCTCCTTGGAATGAATTTCTGTGATTTAGGTTTTGAGGATTATGGTTGCTTTTAGAAAATTTAAATCTAATATGAGCCGTTAGATCGTTTTAGGAGCAATCAGAGCCATCCAACTAAAGCAATGTGTCACTCCGTCAATCATAGCATGACATATAAGCCCTAACACCTCAGAATTTGTCACAAAGCCAATTAGAGAAGGCCACGTAAAAAAGACAATCCTTGACCCAAAAAAATGCGCCACGTGCGCCACATGCTGCGTACACGTCACACACACATACATACATACATACATATATATATGTATTTATTTATTTATTTTTCTATATATATTTTCAGATCTAATACATTTTAATGGCAGAAAGAGTAAATCCATCATCAACAACTTTTTCATTTACAAGACCTCAATCAAATTTTCCTATACCAAATCTTAATCCTAATCTCAGATCTGATTCCATATTTGATTTTCTAGGTCCTAATGTAGCTTCTGAAACTAAGTCGAAACCAGATCAATCTTCAAGTGCAAAAAGCAGAAAGCTCGAATTCATCAAGCCGTCACTAGATCATGTTTTTGTGCCTGAAAAAGTGTATAATCAATCATTGATTGCATGGAAAAATACGATTGCATTAATTCCTATTTTTCTTCTAACTATGATTCTGTGGTTCAATTTGAAAGCACAGTTGATTTTCAATGTATTTCTGAAAGCACAACTTATTCATATTTTGGGAGACTATTATATATTGAACCATGGCATCCAGGATTTGTTTTTAAAGGAAAAAATAGTAATTTGGTTCAGATCTGGATCAGACTTATTGATTTACCCTTAGAATTTTGGACAAAAGATGCAATCCAGATGTTAGCAAGTTTTATCTCTAAACCACTACTGATTGATGAAAACACGGCAGAGAAAAAGTTCACAAAGTATGCGAGAGTTTTAATTGAAATTGATACTCAAACAGTTTTATTAACTAAAATTCCTACTTTGCTTCATAATGGAGAGAAATTTAATATAACTGTTGAGTATGAATTCATACCTTCAAAGTGTTCTCAGTGAAAATTGTTTGGACATGACGATGATTATCATGAAGTTACAAAAGATTCAAGATGGATTCCTCCTGATATACATGAAGAAAATCAAACAAATGTTGAAGGTCACTTTGAATTAGAAAATGCAGAAAATATTGATCCAGGAAATAATTTTTCAAGAAATCAATCTTACTCTGAAGTAGCAAATGAAGCTGACATTTCTTCAATCAATTTAGATCCCTCAAATGGTAGAGAGTAAGATGATTTATCATTTTTAAACTCCAATCTTCCTGACAAGGTTATTCCAAATGATTTGAATAATATAGCAGATGTTATTGAAGAAAATGATAAAGTTAAAAATTTAGAGAAAGGCAAACAGGTGGATGTGTCTGCTTATGTTAATCCAAATTCAAGTTATATACAGGTTGCAAAATCAAAAATTCCTACTCCTGCTAAAAGATCAACGAGGAGTACTTCATCTATTAAATGACCTTACTAGCTTGGAATGTAAGGGGAATGAACACTTCTTTTAGAATGAAAGAAGTGCTCAAACTCCTTAATTCTACTAAATCAACTCTTGTTGGTTTAGTAGAAACAAAGTTAAATCCTACTAATTTAGGTCTATTTTCATCTCTCCTACCTAATGACTGGAAATTTCAAACAAATAATTCGTCATTTTCCTCTGGAAGAATCTTTTAATCTGGAATTCTAATATTTGGGATTTGGATGTGATTTTTTCATCCCCTCAACATTTGACAGTTATTGCAAAAAATAAGGGAGGATTTATTATGACTTTAATAGTGATTTATGGAAGTAACACTTTTGGTGAAAGGATAAATCTTTGGAATCTACTTGTAAATGAATCAAGTGCTATTCAAAATTCTTGGATTCTAATGGGAGATTTTAATAATGTTTTATCTGCATATGATAAAAAAGGTGGGCTGCCTGTTCCTTATTCACAAATTAGAGAATTTCAGAAGTTTTTAATTCAGACAAGTTTATCTGAAATAAAACCTTTGGGTTTTCAATTTACATGGCGTAGAAGAGGAATAACAACTCATATTGATAAAATATTGGTGAATAATATTTGTATGCATCAATTTCTAAATATGAAAGCACTATCATTTCCCCAAAAGTCAAGTGATCATAATCCTATTTTGTTGGATTTAATTCCCACTCCAGAAATCAAAGGATATCCATTTAGATATAAAAATGATTGGCTACTTCAGGATGGTTACTATGAAGCAATATTGAAAGGCTTGAATGGTTCAGTTTGGGGTTTCAGTAGTTATCATTTTTTGCAAAAGCTCAGCAATTGTAAAAAAGAGCTTAAAAACTGGAATAAATTGAGAAGTAGAAATGCATCTAACCTTGAACAAGCAGAACATGAAGTTGCAACCCTAGAAGAAGCAGTAGACCTGGATCCAGAAGATGTTCAAATTTTTGATGATTATCTGCATGCAAAGAGAAATCTTCAGAATTTACAAAGATCTTATTTTAATGGACTAAAGCAACAGTCTAAAATCTCTTGGCTTCAATAAGGTGATACAAACTCTAAATTTTTTTACTCTAGAATGTCAAATAGGAGATACTTTAATCATATTAGAGCTCTTATTGATTCTAGTGGTAATTTGTTGTTTAAATCAGAAGAGATTGAATTAGAGGCAATCAACTATTTTCATTCTATGTTTAATGGTTCTAGTGTCTCTGCATTCCTACCTTTCAACCAATATCTACAATAAATGAGCAAGGTCATAAATTTCTTTTAAGGAAAATTGAATTGTCAGAAATTAAAGAGGCAGTTTTTTCTATTCATGATGATTCTAGTCCTAGACCAGATGGAATGAGTGCTAAATTTTTTAAATATCATTGGGATGAGCTAAAAGAAGATTTATTAGAAGCTATTTCAGATATATTCCAGTCAGGAAAGCTTCCAAAATCTCTGAATCATACTTTTATTACTCTAATCCCAAAGAATGATAGACCATCAGAAATTGCTCACTACAGACCTATATTATGTTGCAATGTCTATTATAAAAAAAAAATCAAAAATTTTATGTAATAGATTAAATCCTTTTCTTCCATCACTGATATCAACAAATCAGAGTGCTTTTATACAGGAGAGATATATTGGGGAAAATATACTTTTGGCACATGAATTACTAAGAGATTTCAGAAAAGTAGGAATGCCAAAAATGTGTGTAAAAGTTGATCTTCAAAAAGCTTATGATAAAGTTAGCAGGAAACTTATCTGCTTTTTAATGTCAAAGATGAACTTTCCTATTCATTTTATCAATTTGATTTTTGAGTGCATGGATACTGCTACTTTTTCTGTTATAATACAGGGAGTCCCTAAAGGCTTTATATCATCTACAAGGGGTCTGAGGCAGGGTGATCCTTTGTCACCATATATGTTTGCAATTGCAATGCAGTTCTTTACATTCATGATGGATAAAGCAACATATCTAAAAGGATTTCAACCAAGCAGTCAAGTGCAACCTATTATTTCACATCTTTTATATGCAGATGACTTAATGATATTTGGAAAAGCTTCAATTCAAAATGCAAATTCACTAAAAGAAATCTTTCAGAATTTAAGTCACTATGCAGATTTAAATGTGAATGCTTCAAAAACAAAGATATTCTTCAGCAAATCAGTGATAAATGCAGATGTCATTTTGAACATATTAAGGTATGAACAAGGCACACTTCCAATAAAATACCTTGGAGTTCCTTTATCTTCTAATTACTTGCACTATTCTGAATGTAATTCTTTGATACAAAGAGTGCAAAGTAAGATCCAAGGTTGGGAATCAAAGCTACTTAGTTTTGCAGGTCGTGCAGAATTAATCAATTCTGTTATTACTCCAATAGTTTTATATTGGTTATGCATATATCAGATTCCAGAATATACTTTGAGTAAACTACAGACTTTATGTGCTGACTTTTTCTGGGGTGGTACATCTCATAAAGTAGCATGGGCTAGCTTATGCAAACCTAAAGGTGAAGGGGGTATAGGATTGAAGAATTTTAGTGACCTAAAGAAAGTAGCCTGTATAAAATTGATGTGGAATTTTTTGTCAAACAAATCATTATGGAGTAAATGGGTTCAAAATAGGTACTGTAAACATGATTTTTTCTGGACTATGGCATTGGATATAAATGCATCTAGTACATGGAAATAAATACTTAGACTAAGATCCAGATCAAATCAATTTTTCAATAAAATAATATCAAGTGGGCAAAGTACTTATCTTTGGATGGAGCCTTGGATAAATTGTAAGTGCATGGTCGATCTACTTGGTTATGACAGACTGCACATCATTGGTCAAACTAATGAAATGGTATCTAATATTATTAGGAATGAGGAGTTTCATCCATTAATTCATCCTGCAACAAGAGAATTGCTAGATGAAATTAGTTCGATTCATACTCATCCTAACCTAAATAAAGACAGATATGAATGGCTTGAAGGGGGAGAATTTTATTTTCATAAAGTTTGGGACTTTATTCGAGTTCATGAACAAAAAGATCCAATATACACAGTTATCTGGCATAAAAAGAATAGTAAAAGAATGTCCTTTATATCATACCTTGCGATTCTGGGGAGGTTGAACACAAAAAGACAGAATTTTGCGTTATAATTCTGAAGTAAATCCTCTATGTCCTCTTTGTGAAAATCATCCAGAATCTTCAGAGCATCTCTTCTTTCAGTGTGACTTTGCAGCCTTCATTTGGTTATCCCTGAAGCAAAAATTGGAACTTCCATTAACAATCTGTTCTGATTTGAAACAGGAAGCAAGATTATTACATACGAACTTCAAAGCAAAAGATCAATTGAGGGACTTAGCTTTTGGATCTTTAGTAACAGCTATCTATTTCATCTGGCGAGAGAGAAATTTGAGAGTATTCCAAGGTCGTAAGAATCATTCATCTTCTACTCTATTCAGAATTGAGCGAGAGATAATATTGTTGATACAAAACAATGGTTCTAGATCTATACGATCTCCAAGGAATGAATGTTTTCTTCAAAGGTGGAGTATAGAGTTAAGGGATACTGGATGACGTGTCGGTTTGAATGTTGGAAGTCAGTTTGGATTGATCAGATTGGAGATGGGCCGGATCTTTGGGCCGTGGAGTTTGGCTTTTATTTTCTTCTTTATTTTGAGTCTTTTTGATGTATTTTCTTTGTCAACGACTTTAGTCATTTCTATGATGTATACCAAATTTATAAGTACTCTTTTTCCCTATAAGGTACCCACTAGGGGGGTTATGGGGTTTTAACGAGGCTTATAAAGGTGGTTTTATTTGTTTTAGCAATAAAGTGAACCAATTTTCAAAAAAAAAAAATCTTTTTATCTATCCTCCCAATTAACTATTTTCACACTAAACCACTTTTTGAACTGCGTTCACACTAAGCCACTTTTTTCCATTCCCCTAAAACATATGGCGCTGGCGGGGATCGAACTCTGTACCTCTTGTATGTAAGTCACATGTTCTAACCAAATGATCTACTAAGTCTTTTTCTTACAAACTTAGAACAATGCTAAACATTATTCTTTTCTCATTCTTCTTTTTCACGTTTTGCTGCAATATTTAATTTAAAGATATCATCTCCATACGGAGTCCGATTTACGCAAACTCGGACTCTATCTCAAGCAGAATTCCGAGATGAACGCAATGGTGCAACCCATTTCATCTATTTCATCTTTTTCAAATTAATTATTCTTTGATTTGTTATTTTAATATTCTTAAAAAATACGGGGTGTTACATTCTCCCTTCCTTAAAGGATTTCGTCCCCGAATCTTCAAGTTAAGAAGAATGTATATCCTACCATCCAATCATCCATCTACTCAACCATCAAACACAGGCATCCATTGTCCTTAAAAAGATTTCTAATGCCTTCATGATCATATGCATAGTTTGTGTACATGTCCTTATCTAATGCAAAATCAGGTGGCCTACTGATTCAGTTGACCTCCTCAATGCGAATTATGTTAGTGTCATGAGTCCATCATGTATGCAATTATTCCTAATCATACTTTATAACTTCTACATGAGTGCAAAATCATTCATACAAATGCAACATCCATATGATAACACATCAAGTTTCAGTTCATATATATAAATTCACTCATGCATATGCAATATGAAAGTGACTGAGCCGATCTAGTGCCTAATGTGTGTATATGCATCCACGAGCAACCACTTGCAAGCACCAATCATAACATGTTTCAAACACATGTTTACATCCATTGGCTTCTACCTAAGGATTGAAGATATGACCTAGAGGTTATTCCTAAAATGATAGAAACAAACATGCATAGAATTCCTAGAAAAAGAGATCAAGGATATACCCTCAAGAAAAAAGGTATGATGCGCATGTCTTATCTTCAGTCTCCCACGTCGCGTCTTCTTGAGCTTCACTCCACTATACCTTAACTAATTTAACTTCACAGTTGCGATGCTTCTTGACCTCCATTTCCAAAACTCACTAGTAAAGATAGGACCTCAATCACTTACTATGCTAGAGGGTTTCCAATGTAGTTGAACTATCCTTCCAAGATAAACAGGTGAGAGCCATGATACCAAAGTGTACATACAAAGATGATTAGAGATATCTCCTCTACTTATCTTATCCATCATGTCACAAATCTGAGGGTCTAAAGCTAAAGGTTGCTATGTAATTTTACCTCTCTTAAGGTCAGTCTTACTTTAGGGTGTCTGCCACAACCATTTATTTCTCACGCAAACCATCCTAGTCGAATCCCTCAAGTACAAGCCCCAAAGGCCTAAACCAATATCAAACAAGCACCCAAGGAATACCTCGTCCGAATTTGGATAATTTATGCGAGATGAAACTGGCAAAACAACCAAAAAATTGAGCACTTGACTGACTCTGGCTATCCTCGCTAATCTTGCTCCAAAACTATCGTTGATCACATAACTAGCTTTGCATTGTCAACTAGATATATGCGGAAGTCTATCTCGAGTTTTAGGGGGAAAATCCTAACCTAATCACAACCATCTGCGTACTCATGGACTACTCTAACGGATTGCAAATCGTCGATAGATGCATCAAGTGATTCTAGGTAGCTAAGCCTAACTGATCCCTTAAGATCGCATGAAATTTCGAGGGTATTCCGGAGGCAAGTCGAAAGTGTAACTATCCTCCTTTCACAATTACTAGCTAACTAATCCATGCCTAGAATCAACCCATAGCCCAGGAAACCAAAAATATAAGTATCTCAAATCCTTACAAAAAAAGGATAAATGAGCTGAACCACAAATTGAACTTGAGACAATAATGGGATCCTCTACTATACAAGCTCTATGGTGTAGATACTCAACTATGGAAGCAGATATAAACGATTGCAAAGCGTAAAAATCAAAAAGAGTACTAGCAGGATGATCAAGAAGAAAAACTAAACTTTTCAACAGAAACCTTACTACCTCTCTCTCAGGTATGCTGGTGGTGAGAGTATGCACTTGCCTTCCGAAAAATCCTGTCTTTTGTTCTTGACCTTGCCCTTAATTATACGACCATTTATACCAAAATAAAGATACTTCCTCTTGTTTTAGGTTTTACTATTCTTTCCTCCCTTCCTTTGTGAACCAAGTCCATATCCATGAGTTCTTCATCCTTGTGTTATGCTCCTTAGCCAAACTCCCTCATTCTTATCTTTGCCATCCTTGTGTAACTTGTTGACAGGTCTCTCGAAAGTTTCCTCTAACACACGGAGAATCCTACAAAGCTCGAAAGAAAATTAGCCACAGGTGAAACTACTACGACTATAGATGGAAGTTGAGCACTTGTTTGCCCTTTGACAAGTGTCGTAGTCTCGTCGAGCCTACGGAACCATGCCGCGATGAGGTTACCTCCCTGAACGCCAAGAGCCCCAGAGACTCAGGAAACAAGGATTCAAACAGAGGACCAAGAGACAATGCATATGGCTTTTGGGAATACGCCTTTAAAACAAAACTTTTCTTTTGAAAATGCTTCTTTTAAAACCGTTTTGAAAATAAATTTTCAAATCTTTTATCTGATCCGGTAACCTTCAGCTCTGATACCAAGTGAAACACCCCACCTCCGTTAAGGTCACTCACAGAGAGAATGCCTTAACTTCGGCAGAGCATTATAGGTAAAAGATCTAGATAAATTACAATACAGACAAATAAAGCAGCGGAAAATAAAGTCATTTTATAAACAAATTAATTCAGTCAAGCTTTTAAAACAATTTCCTCAATCATACTTCGTTGTAATGCATAAAACTTCTGTCTTGATTTAAAAAAAAATCCAAGAATAAAAGAAGCATAAAAATAATGATATTCCCCGATAAAGCATGAACCAGCCGTAGCAGTGGAAGAGAGAGAGTCCAAAAGCGATACACCAACTAATCTTCAAGCTTGGAAAGAGAAGAGGTCCAAGTTAGGCTGAGCTATTCCCTCCCTGACTACCTGGGGCGGGGAAACGGAAGAAAAGAGGAGAAAAACAAACTAGGTCAGTCATAAGTCTGGTAAGTCCAGTAATTTTTCAGCATGCAAACAAGATAAAGGATCATAACATGAATAAACCGAAAATAGGACAATACCATAAAAACAAGGTAACTTAAGACAAGATAAGTGCAAGGTGAACTGAATGCCCTTCTACTTTTTCTCTGCTTCGCTACTACTCTGTAAATATGATTTCTATATTTATCTCTACACCACCTAACTAGTGTCCCAACTAGTAATCTGTATAAAATGATAATTGTGATCCTAACCCCCGTAATTGTGGTAGCCTTCAGGTGTACATCTATCGTGAGGATTCCACCTCAATCAGCCTAATTGCCATGAACATGTTAGATGTATCCTTACTACCCTATCGATCGGCTCCCTACTTGTATTCTTGTTCCATGTGTCTGTGTCAATCGGCCCTCTCTTGCGTGTAGATACCATGTGTTGGTCCCATCATAAGGTATATCAATCCATATGATAGCGACCCGACACGATTCAAGATGCACATTGTATAACTACTAGTACCCAGTGCCTGCTTTTTCCCACTCCGGAGTACGCGCACACCCATAAACTGTCGGAACCTACACTGTCATACCCCATGCCACTGCTTTGACCGCTTATAATCAACCCAGTAATCGTGCCCCACCCTTCCTAATTCAAGGTACCGTGATACATCCATGTGGGTTACTACTGAAATGGGTCCCCGTTACTAGGGTTTCCTATTGGTTAATTTTGTGGGCCTATATTTTACTAATATTACACACCAACCCGATATGTACTTAACCCTCCCATCGATTCAAGCACTTTTAAAAAATAGTTAAGTTTTGTGGGCCTATATGTGCTAATATTACCGACCTACACGAGATGTACTTAATCCTCCCATCGATTCAAGCATGTTTATTTAATAGTTAAGTTTTGTGGGCCTATATTTACTAATATTACCAACCAACCCGATATGTACTTATTCCTTCACTGATTCAAGCATGTTTATTTAATGGTTAAGTTTTGTGGGGCTATATTTACTAATATTACCCACCAACCCGATATGTACTTAACCCTTCCACTGATTCAAACATGTTTATTTAATGGTTAAGTTTTGTGGGCCTTTATTTACTAATATTACCCACCAACCCGATATGTACTTAGCCCTTCCACTGATTCAAGCATATTTATTTAATGGTTAAGTTTTGTGCGCCTATATTCACTAATATTACCCACCAACCCGATATGTACTTAACACTCCCGCACATTACGCAATATTTGTTAAGTGTTGTCCGCTCATGTTAACTTAACCCCCTCATTCATCATGTCATGTTGGTTAAGCATTTCTTATTAACTTGACCCTCCTAACTTATCATGTTGGATCGGTTAAGTGTTTCCTGTTAACTTAACCTCGTTCGTTCATCAATTTATATTGGTCAAGTGTTTCTTGTTAACTTAACCCCACGTATTCATCTTGTTGTATTGGTTAAGTGTCATCAATCAATTCAAGTTAACTTAACCCACCTACGTGTCATGTTACTTTGGTTAGGTGTTGCTTTCTTGTGTTAACATAACCCTACTACAAATCAACTTATATTGGTTAAGTGTTGCCCTCTTATTTTAACTTAACCTTTCCAGAAATCAAGTTATATTGGTTAAGTGTTGCCCTCTTATTTTAACTTAACCGTTCCGTAAATCAAGTTATATTGGTTAAGTGTTTCTAAATTTACTTAACCTCACCCACTTGTCTAATTAACATCTTATAAAGGTTAAGTGTTATAAATTTACTTAACCTCACCCACTTGTCTAATTAACATGTTATAACGGTTAAGTGTTCTAAATTTACTTAACCTCACCGACTTGTCTAATTAACATATTATAACGGTTAAGTGTCCTAAATTTACTTAACCTCACCCACTTGTCTAATTAACATGTTATAACGGTTAAGTGTTCTAAATTTATTTAACCTCACCCATCTGTTTTGTTAACATGTTGAATTGGTTAAGTGTTTCATTAATTGACTTAACCATACCAATCTTGACTCAGCTTTATTAAAGCACCAAACACTCACATTAGATAGGTATTGTTGTGGTCACTGGATATGCTGGTCGGTTCTGGGAAATTTTACACCACAACTCAGTTTAACCTCGGGTCCTTTTTGGGCTCAATTCACTAACCACCCACATTAGACAAGTGTTGTTGTGGTCACTGGATATGCCGGTCGGTTCCGGGTAGTTTTACACCACAACTCAGTCTACCCTCGGGTTAGGCATATTCGACTTTTCTAAATTTACATATTTCTTATTTATGACAAATTCCATATGTAAATTATTCCCAATTTAATTATGCCATAATTATCCTATTAATTATGCTCACAATTAATGGTATACTAAATATACCATTTCATGAACCAGTCTATGCCATGTAATTTTTCATGTTTATCCTACATATTTACATGTAAATTATAAATCAATTATTATCATGGCACACTTTCCTTCTAAATCACGTTCAGAATTTTAGGTATATAGATTATACCATTTTCATGCCACTTATCATGCTTATATGTCAAACATGCCAATTACATGTAATTTCAAGTTTTCCCCAACGTTACCCCCGTTGTACGTTCGCAAAATTACATAGAATGTTAGGCTCGATATTTTAGCCTAACTTATAAAACAAAAAGTGGAAAAGAGGAACTTTGCAACATTCCAACATCATACAAACGTATGGATCTAACTACACATATGTCATATGGATTTGGCATAGAACAATATACTTTTAACTATGAACTTGCAAATTTGATCTATGCAACATGAACCACAAGCATATGAATTTACATAAAACTATACAAGTTAAACTTGGCATGTAGTGGTGAACTTGCAAATCAGATCTATCAAAAGGCATATAGATCTAACATATAAAGTTGTAGATCTAAGGTCGTAGATCTAAACATGTATGCATAATGGCTCTAAACAATTAGGCATAAACGACATGACTTAGCCTAAAACTTGTATGTTTCATAATATCACCAAACTTACATATGATAATTTCATTCCCAAATTCCTATACAACATCATAGGATTACTCACCAATTTCCATATAACATGATAGGTTCGATAGACCACAATAGCTCATAGGCATATATGATAGAATAGACATGAATAAACATGAATCAGCATCACATACAACTTGATACAAATCTATTTTACAATTCATTACAAATCATGTCTTTAATTTATTCACATCTGAAAGATAACTACACTAACAATCAAAAGGAAAAACTTAATTTTTGGGATCTGTATTCTGAAACTGGAAAGCAATCACTTGAAGAAGACTATCAATTTTCTAAGTTAGTTTTGATTCGTTGCTTTAGTCTTGCTTTCAAGTTGAAGAAGGAATGGTTGCTAAACTAGAACGATCATGGATGGCATGGTGGCTCCTTGGAATGAATTTGTGTGATTTAGGTTTTGAGGATTATGGTTGCTTTTATAGAAGTTAAATCTAATGTGAGCCGTTAGATCGTTTTAGGAGCAATCAGAGCCATCCAACTAAAGCAGTGTGTCACTCAGCCAATCATAGCATGACACATAAGCCCTAACACCTCAGAATTTGTCACAAAGCCAATCAGTGAAGGCTACGTAAAAAAAGACAATCCTTGACCAACAAAACATGCGCCACGTGCGCCACATGCTGCGTACACGTCATATATATATATATGTGTGTGTGTGTGTGTGTGTGTGTGTGTATGTATATGTATATGTATTTTTTTTACCTATCTTCTGAATTAACCATTTTCACACTAAACCACTTTTTGAACTGCGTTCACAATAAGCCACTTTTTAGCCTTTCCCCTAAACCAAAAATATGGCGCTGGCGGGGATCGAACTCTGTACCTCTTGTATGCAAGTCACATGTTCTAACCAAATGAGCTACTATGTCTTTTGCTTACAAACCTTAGAACAATGCTAAACACTATTCGTTTCTCATTCTTCTTTTTCATGTTTTGCTGCAGTATTTAATTTAAAGATATCTTCTCCATACGGAGTCCGATTTACGCTAACTCGGACTCTATCTCAAGCATAATTCTGAGATGAATGCAATAGCATAACCCATTTCACCTATTTCTTCTTTTTCAAATTAATTATTGTTTAGTTTGTTATTTTAATATTCTTAGAAAATACGTGGTGTTACAGACTTGGCCACGGGGTTTCACCAGTTGAGGGTGGCCAAGGACAACATAGATAAGACCGATTTTAGGATGCCAGATGGTTTCTTTGAATGGCTAGTTATGCCTTTTGAGTTGATGAATGCACCCGCCTATTTTGTTGTTCTGATGAGTAGGGTATTTCAAGAGTTCCTAAATAAATTTGTCGTGGTCTTTGCTGATGATATCTTGGTCTTCTCAAGAAGCTAAGAAGAGCATGCCCAACATTTGAAGGAATTTTTGAAAACTCTCTGTGCGCATCAGCTTAAGGCAAAATTCTTTGTTGATGGCAAAAAATTCGTAAACATCAAAGATTCCTAGTACTTAGGATAGTTAATTTGGTCGCAAGACTAAGTAAGAGAAAGCGGTAAAAGACACGAGTAGTTATAGTGGTTCGGCCGCAGATTAGGCCTACGTCCACTTTGGAAGGATGTCGCACTTTTATTAATCACTCAATAGTTACAAGGTAGAGCCTCGCTCTTTACATCTCATTACATTTTCTTGAAGGCCAGGTGATGTCATCACTCTCATGGATGACGTCATAATTGACATATATAAAGGAATATATGAAAAAGAATATTTATTTCTCCTTCTTCCTCAAATAGGAGATGCCATTAATGAGGCTCATGAAGCTCTAGGAAGGTCGCAAGTGAAGAAAATACAACCCCGTTGAAGTGTGAATCCATGGGCTATTTATAAGAGTGGGGGTAGGTAGGAGTTGGTAGGATTAGGTAGAAATAGGGACCACATGCAGGAAATTCGAGACCACCACGCGCACGCCTCGAAATTTCGAGCTCGTTGGTTTCAAAATTTCGATCCAGCTCGGTTCGAATTTTCAAACCCAGATTTGGGTGCGAAATTTTGCACCCAGGCAGCGGTGCAAAATTTCGCACCCGCTGGGTTCGAAATTTCGAGCCTAGGCTTGGGTGCAAAATTTTGCACCCGGGCAGGGGTGCAAGAACTCACACCCACTGGGTTCGAAATTTCGAGCCTGTTGGGTTCGAAATTTCGAACCCAGGCGTGGGTGCAAAATTTCACATCCCGGTACAAATGCGAAATTTCGCACCGTTGGGTGCGAAGTCTTTTCGAGGTGCCTGTGGACCGCAGGTTCGGGTGCTTTGAGACTCGTGATTCCTTTAGGATTTGAGGGCTCGACTCGAGAATGGTTCGGACTGCGAGGCCTTTGTTTGGCAATGTTTGGAGGAGTGGCGAGGTTCGCGGAATTTGTTGGCTGAATCCTGACTTTGAGTCGATCTGGTGATTCCCGGCAACATACGTTTTGGCGGAAATCGGGTGAATCGGGCAGTGCCCACAGTTCGAGCTAACCGGTTAGGTCGATCTCCATTGGGACTGTGGGGCCCTGGACCCCATCAGCGCTGCGCCCGGACCTGCTGGACGGCTCGCCTTCGGAGCATGGCTCGCCTTCGTCTCGGGTGCGAACGGGTACTGATAGAGTTTTCCTTCGAGGGATGCGACATTCTTCTGGTGGCCAGACTTAGGTCTTCTGGTACTGGCAACGCCTCTGGGTTGTAATATCGCGCAATATGCTGAGTTGAGCATGTCTTGCATACTTTTGGGAACTGGACCAAAAGGCCGGTTAACTTTTACCCCCTAAAAGTATGTCTTGTGTTAACGGGATGTGCATTGAAGTAAGATGAGTCTTAGTATGGGCGCAAACATCTCCATGTGGTGCTTAGCGATCGGTTATAACCTTCTCTTGAGTTGTATACCGAGAGCGCACTGCTTTGGAGCGGTTGGGATGCCTTGTCGGAATATGCTGGTATGAGCTTAGGATTCCAACATTGCTAAGAGTTTTGGCTTGCTTGAGTTGGAACCTATCCAAGGCATTTAGTTCCTGTTAATTAAGGACAATAAACATTAGTTGCTGACTCTCGAGAGCATCGTAGTGCAAATGGTTCATTATCCGGTCATAAATGCGTACACCATTGTGAGTTTGAATGTGGTTTTGTGTGACGCGATCTGGGTTGGAATAGGTAACATGAAGGTGAATGGCATGCCATGGGCTTGTAATCGCGCATTTTAGTTTTTCAAGGAGCTTTTGGATCGAGATCCGATAGTTAGGTGTGTATCTTTGAACCCTTGAGGCTTGTGGCGTGCATTTGGATCAAGTCGTCCTGCTCGTTGGCGATTTCCAAAGCGTGTATGCATGGTTACTGCCATGGATTAGGCGCACGATCGCCCTAAGTGGTTGTTGAAACGTTGTTGTGATGGAGCTTGATAGTTTTGAGTATACGCTAAATCGGTTGGATTTGTGAACCCATGGTCGTTCAACATTCCAAGTTAGTCCCATTGATCAAGGTTTCGACAACTCATGTATGCAAATGCCATTGTTAGGAAAATACTTGTCATATGCCATGGCATGTATTCATTTGGATTTTCTTTTGAGGCGAGGCTGAACCCAAACGCTGGGTGCGTGCACTTTGATGATTGAGCAGTTGGTGAGTACACAAGTGGTCGCTGAGTCAGGATTGACTTGGTAGTTGGAGCTTTGAAGTTAAGTGAATATGATCATAGCCTGGTGTACGATCCCGAATGTCGATCCCGGAACGTTCGCTTAGGGCATATCGATCCTCTGATTGTAGTTACTTCCTTTCTTCTCTTCTCCGGACAGAAAATCATTGTAAGGCATGGAGGACGCCAAAATTCTTCTTTTGTACTTTGGATGTTCGAGGTATCGTTAGGTTTTCGGGAGAAGGGAAGAGAGATATGGAAAGTAAGAGGGCTTTCGGTTTTGGCACTCAAGAACGTGGAGCGGTGGATCTTGGGAAACGGAAATAGGAATTCGGATAAAGGTCGCCAAGTATGTGTGAATACAGGAGTGAGCTTCATATCCTGGACACTTAATAAACCCTCCTTGTTTTTCAAGAGGTCGAAGTCGGTTTGAGGGACATGATAATCTAGCAAGTGCATGGGAGCACGATGCGTAACTTCGCACTTTGAAGACTTGGTCCTGGCTCCAAGCTTGGGTTTGTAAAATTAAACATTTGCATGGTGCCCGATGAGAAGATAGTGATCAGTGAGTTTTGGTCTTGCGACGCGGTCCTTGAGGAGTGGATTCGCCTGGACTGTCGGTTCAAATGCTTATTGGGGATGTCGACATATAGTTGAGCTGTTAGTCTCGGGATCCGATCGATAATCCAACCATGATGCAGTTGCATCTTGATTCAGGCGTTGCGCCGACGGTTGGTGATGGCCATAGCGCTAGTTGTTTAGGCTGAAGGTTGCCATCATGTTCCGGAGCACCTGCTTTTTGTGGAGTCTGGGCACTGATGGGAAGCCGAACAGCCTCCAAGGCCTGGACTCTGGCTCTAGATTACCTTCGTTGCGAAATGAAAGCATTCTCAAGATGGTGGTGCCATGGGATGCAATGAGGGTGACGCCAGTGCAGGGACTGAAAGTGATCTGATCGGGTCCCATGATTGCCAAGCCGGTGCGATAATCCATAAAGGGTTGCCCCTAAGCTCGGGTATCTGCTAGATTACGCTCGACGTCAGGGATGGCCAGCAAGTCCAGATTGTTGCTGAATTTTCCATTTCAGGTTTGTGATTGAAGTTGAACGTAATGCAACTGGTTGGCGAATGATTCTGGAAATGGACTTATTCGGACTGACCGCTTGGATATGCACATAGGATGTAGGCATACGGTCGAGTCGTTACTTCCAAACCAATTACATTGTAAGCATTTTCCGACCCGATAATGGTGTTGATGGTTACCGGTAGTCACTTCCATAGTTATTAAAACTAGGTGTTGCCACCATGTTCTGATGCGCTTGTAGGTAGGAGTTGTTGCATCGAGGGGTGTGAGTTAGCTCCACGTTGCGTTTAAGTATGAGCTTGCTAGCAAGGTGTAGAGACTTTGGGAACCCGATGAACCGGCTGTGGAAACTCTAGAACTTGCATCGAGATATGAATTTTTATTTCGCATGTTAAGAACTTGTCTAAATTCCCAGATTCCTCGGGGAACTAGTGGTTGTGTAGCTCCACCTGTCTTTAGGCTCGGGCCTCTATGCCCAGCTTACCTAGTATTGGCGGGGGGTTAGAAGTTTTCAAGACCCGAGCTTTTGGGTCTGGATCATCCTCGTGGCGAGGAGTATGTTCCTCTTTAGAATGATTGTTTCAAAGGTTGTCGTGATGGAAATGCCAGCGTGGGACCTGGTGGGGATCTTCCTCAGGTCCTTCAATGAGTAATCTGGCAAAAGGATAAGTGGGGGACTGCCCCCGAGCTTGGGTACTTGCCAATTGAAGGGGGTGCAAGCGATGAACCTTCAGGAGTCCAATAGTTGCCTCTTTCGCTGGGCAGTCCCCCGTAGAGCGGAGGTGACACCAGGCATTTACCTTGTGCTTCCTTAGGCATCCGAGTAACGGCTAGAGTTACAGTGAGACTAATATGGAGAAGTAGGAGACCCCGTAGCCTCGGGATCCCACATTTATATGAGTCTCTTTGGAGGAGGAGAAGTTTTGGTTGGCAGAAATGCTCATGCGACGGGCGTGGCTGACGTAAGTGCGTAACCGATGCAAGCTAAGATGGAAGATTAGGACGTCCGATTGGTGGCAAAGTCTGAGGAGCCAGAGGGAAAGAGGGATACGAAGAGGCTGCTATACAAGATGCATGGGCAAAGGCTAGGTAGGATGTCGAGGAAAAATCTGCTGCTGCGGTGGCGAAGATATAGGCTGATATTGAGGCGGTGAAGGAGAGGGGGTCTGCGTAGGCTAGGAAAAAGGAAAACCGTCGATGATGCCCACCAAAAGTGGGCAAGGGGGCACTTAGAAAACTCAAAGCAGAGCAATTATGTGACTCCAGGCCAGGGAGTTAGCTGATTAGAAGACTGCCGAATATGCTGAGAAGAGAGCGGAGTAGGTCACTAAGAAGACTTGGGGAGAAACCCATGCTGCATTGGTCCTCGCTTTGGACATCGTCCCTAAGCCGTTGCCATGTATCGCTCTCGGGGAAGTTATGATAATTAAAAGTGGCGAGGATAATGGTGGGAGGCGCGCATCGACGTCTTATGAATCTGCTACTTTTGTGAAGAGTAGAGTAGGAGGAATCGATTCTGGAAGGAAGGGGACCATCGCTGGTGGTGACCTGTCAAGTGCCGAACCTGTACAGAAAAAAGAAAAGATAAGAGAAGGATGAGTAGCATCAATAATTGTTAAAGGAATTACAGATACTTTGTGTGAGGTAGACCGATAGCCTATGCGAGTGTGGTCCTCGCTTTCGGTTCTTAAGGACATGGTGTTGTATTGATGTACGCCCTATCATTAGAGAGAAAAGATGTTAGACATGTAGTCTGTTTAATGTGTGTGTGTGAATGAAACATGAATGAGTAAAGATCGCAATTTGTGTTAAGTGTTCGGATGTTCTTCTTATGTTTTCAAGCGTCTCATACTTGCATAAGCATACTTATCATTACACTTAACAAAAAAGCGAATGTGTACGGGCTCTTAGTCAATTATTCCAGATTGGGGTGATTGTGTACCGTGATCTGGGTTAATTATTCTAGAGGGGTGTGATAGAGTGCTGGTTTCAATAAGTTTTCCTTAGCTCAGGAAACCTGTAGTTTGCGAAACCAGGTTAATCCCTAGTTTAGATGGCCCGGGGTTAATCCCAAGTATAGCGAAGGCTTAGGGCGTCGCGTTGTACA
The DNA here is from genome assembly GCA_030737875.1 of Allium sativum. NCBI lineage: Eukaryota > Viridiplantae > Streptophyta > Magnoliopsida > Asparagales > Amaryllidaceae > Allium > Allium sativum. Next base: position 750,344,214 of record CM060921.1, read on the forward strand.
GTCCGTCAGGTCGGTGGCTCTCCCGTCCTTCATCGGGTTGGAGCGATCTACCAAGTGCAATTTATTCGTTGGCGTAGAAAAAGCTCCGATGATCATCCCATAGAGTCTGATCGTGGCCATGAGCTGCACCTAAGTCTTTAGGGATTCGGGGAGAAACGATTTAAGGTCGGTCTTGGTGTTGCGCCAAGATTCGAACAGCACCCGCAACCGACGAAGAGAGATTTGCATCGATCTTAGTCGGTCGCTGAGTGGCACCAAGTCGCCTAGACTAGGACGCGGAACGATTTATCCTCGGCATCGGCACTGGACCGAGGTTATAGTTAGTGGTTGTTTATACTCAGTCGCGCCGTGGGCCGGCGACTCGAGTAGCGTTGCCAGCACCCATGCTTGGGGTGCCGGACGTAGCCAGTGTTATTTTTCCTCGATGTCGGATTGAGGTATGGATGGCGGCATCGACTCCTGTGCTCGGGGTGCCGACACGGCGATCGCATGTTTTCACGCAAGCTGGTTGTCAGGATTAACCAAACACGTCATGAATGTCATGCACGGAGTAAACATGAAAGGTTGATAGGGAACTAAACATCATTGCTGCATATAACTCTAGTAGTAGTGGCCTTTATAATGCCTCGAATTACGAGAAAACAAAACATCGTTGGAAGGCATGAACAGTTGTACACTAAGTTATATAGAGTAGAGGCAAAGACATTCATTATTCCATGCCCTTGGGAGTTAGGCTTCGTCCATGGTTGAGAGTTTGAAAGTTCCATCGCTAAGCTTCGGTTGTATGAGTATAGGCCCTCCAAATGAGGAGTGAGGCCTGCAGGTGGAAGAAAGGCACGTTTGAAGATTAGGCCGTCGATGTGCACTTGAACAGGCCTTTGGTTAAACTTCCAGTTATGCCCTGAAGTTTTCGGATACTGAGGGAGGCATAGGTAGGGAGGAGTTCTGAACTGGCATCTCCGATGACCACCTAGAGTCAACTGCGCTATGAAAGTTGTAGTCCCGACGAGCCAGGGGACGATCTTGACGGATTAGTTGTCGGAGTCGAGGTCATGTTTAGTGGGAATCTTTGATGAGCACTGAGTATCTTGGAGATCCCACGCAGTGTGAATCCCCGATGAGCATCGAGTTGCTCGAAGACCCCACATAATGGGAATCCTCGATGAGCGTCGAGTGGCTCAGAGATTCCGTGCAGTGGGAATCTTTGGTGAGCGTTGAGTGGCTTGAAGATCCCGTGCGAATGAGTTCCTCGAGGTTGTCTTGTAAATGGAGCTGCATGCTCATGTCATGATCGCAGATGATGTGAACCGATAATATCTTGTAGAGTTCCTTAGTGCGCTCGTCAGACTTTTAGGTCTTGGCCTTTTGCGTGGTTAGGAGTTGCAGGCTGCGAGATAGATTTTTTCGGAGGTGTCCCCAAAAGAAGTATAGCTGCGGAAAGATGGGAGCCGAAGACGATTCCATCCATTGTTGCGTCTACCTTTGACGTTGCCGGCACGAGCAAGATTGCGTAGAGCGATAGAATTAGAGTTGTTGAAGCTCTGTATGTTGTCATGAGGCAGGATGCTGAGGGTAGGGCGTGATTCCTATAAGCTAGATTTCCACATAAGAGGTAGCCAACATTCATACAGAAGATCTCCTGAATCTTTGATTGCTTCTGATTAGTCCGTGCTCTAAGTTCGGAATCAGGTAGTATGCCATTTGTGAGCTGGATGAGTGCGATTCGAGGAGTAGGTTTCTCGACTTTAGCCAAGGCGATGTAGAGTCTTGTGAGATAGCCTTTGAGAGTTTTCACGGGTGCGTTGGTAAATGTTCGAGGCTGAGAGGATGTCTTTGGGCATCGTGATGTGCAACCTGTATTGCACGACCAATAGTTTGGAGAGTTAGTTGAGAGTTAGGATAGTTCAAGGTGGAAGTCGAGAGAACCCGGATAGTGCCGTCTTGGATAAGAAAGGAGAAGCACTTGCACTTAAGGGCATTGGCGGTGTGTAATGAACCCGCGTGCCAGTTGTGGCAGCTAACGAAGCTTCGAGAATCATGGTTTCTTTAAGTATGGGGCGAGCATTGGCATGTCGAAGTGCTAGTGCCATTTAGTATTATGGCCAGCCGAAGTGAATGGGTTATGTTTCGTTCTGCTTTCGCAGATGTCATGGGCTTCCCGCGCGATTTCCTCACAATCTCACGGATCGTGTCTGCGATAATCTGAGGTTGGGCTCCTGCCACTTACAGAGGTCGTGATCTAGTCCAGGACTTTGGAGCCTAGCGCACCTTCTTGACGGAAGGTCTTTGGCAATCCGTGAATCTCCAACTTCAAGTGCATGATGCCGTAGAAGTTGGTTGAAGTGATCTTAGGCCCAATTGGATGCTAGAATCGTAGGCGATAAGTATGGACTCGTAGCAGTTTGAGTCCGCCTAGATGAGGCTTGAGCGTCAAAGCTGAGGATAACCCGGATGACACGTTCTATTTTTTGGTGGTGATTCTGACATTGCCGAGATTAGGGGTCAGTCGTGTCTCCGTAGAATGCCACAAGTGGTGTTGAAGCCTCGGGGCCACTCAGCTTCGTGTACGATCTTGGTGAAGGGATTACGCCTCAAGTGGGTCTCTCTTGAGTTATCGACGTTCCTTCACATATCTTTCATGATTATTTGGACCACGTCGGGAGATATGCCGAAGATGGATTTTCTAATAGAACCCATTAGTTTTAATGAATTTCGGCAGTTCCATTCCGTCGACGTCTTCTGTTTTACACATCCGGCTCCCTCTCTTTCATGTCACGAATGGTCTGGTTTTGGTATGGCTGTCGAGGTTGGGCGAGCTGGTGTGCACCCTGGTCCGGAAGTACTCTAGCCCGACGAGCTGCAGGAAGAGTGGGACTCTGGTTGTGAGTGGTGACAATTGGGCCCTTCCGAGTAGAAGGTTGGTTACTCGAACACGATTTGTTACTGGGTTCCTTGGCCGTATGTGATGATGGTTCGATCATCATCTCATTTCTGTTACCGTTGCTATCGCCATATGAGTGTCGGAGCAGACGGCGATGTTTTTAATGAAGCTAAACCTTCTTCCTTGACATGGGATCCTAGCTTTGAAAGGAGAAATTCCAGATGCGGGCGCGGTGAGCGGGCGCATTTCTGAGCAAGCTGAAGTAGAATGACTATGTATCAACCTTCTTGAAGTTGGCGCATAAGGTTGTTGTTAATCTTCAACGCCTAGAGTGAGAGCTGCATTCTTATATTTCTCATTAAGCATGCGAATCAGTGCTTGAATCGCAGGAGCTTCGGGGGCCGCAAGTGGAAGGAGATCCGTTTCCAGTGGGTCCTGTGCTGCTTGGGACTGGCGATAGGTACCAGTGTCAATTGCGGCCAATAGGGTAAGCGTTTGGTTTTGCTGGAATTCTGCTTAATTCCAGTGAGAATCATGATGCTTTTTGGACGTACTTCTCAAGGCTCTTCTCGCGGACAAGCTTTTCAATTACGTCTTTGAATTGATGGCAATTATTGGCATTATGCCCGTACATGTTGTGGTATTGACAGTACTTGCCGGTATTCTTCTCATGATTAGTGGATTCCCTGTTGGATGGCATCTTGTATTGAAGCGCGTTGCACGTTTCTCGATAGATTGTTCCCACGTCTTCATTTAGCGGGGTGTAGATCTCGTATGTCCGGCGAGATCCGGGATTCTTGGGTTTCGTAGGACCGGGCCGTTGTTGAGGACGTCGTGCCTACCGCTATTCGGTATTTGTTTGTAGGTTCTTGCCCGTTGTCCTTATCGAAGAGCTTCGCTATCTGTTTCCCTTCGATGATATCATTTATGGTATTCGCATGTGGGCTGTTGGGAAGACCGGCCCTGGAGAGTCGGTTACGTCTCACTTCTTTTTGACATAAGTATTGTCTAGCCTTCTCATGGAAAATGTTGAGGCTTTTTGGCATCTTCTGATCAATCCCGGCGCCAAATTCGGAAGTGGGAAGTACGCCATTCGCTAGCTGGAAGAGTACGGTGCGAGAATCTTGAACCTCGACCTCGGCGAGGGCAACATTGAATCGGGAGAGATAGTTTTTGAGGGTCTGGCGGGTCCTTGGTATAAGTTGGTCAACGTGAGGGCACTCTTTGGAATTGGAGTGTGCATCCCGAGTTGTTTGACCAACTGTCGCAAACTGGCCGAAATTGTCAATGGAATCAAGTGGGATGCGAGAGAACGAAAGTAGAGCGGTTTCCGATAAGAAGACTGGAAAGCACTTGCATTTGACCGGATCGTTTCCCCGACTCGAGTCCATTTTCCATTCATATCGATTTAGGAAGGCATAGGGATCCATGGTGTCGTCGTAGAGCGGCATCTGTGGCATGCTGAAGTGTTGCGACAATTCAGCTTCTTTCACCCTTCTTGTGAAGGGGTTGCGCCTAATGTGCACTTCCTATGAATTATGCACGTTCCCTCGCATTTCCCTCATTATTCTTCGGACCATGTCGGAAAGGTAAGTTGGATGGGGATCTTCCATTGAGACCCATGGGTTCTGGTGAGGTTCCGGAGTCCTGTTACGAGGTCGCCTTCTATGATGGATGTCTGTATCGTCTTCCTCCATGTCCTCGACATCTATGATTGGGTCTTGGTGTGGACTGTGAGGTGGAGTAGGGTGATGCGGATTCGTCACCCTGAATAGCGACCATCAAATTGTGCCGAGGAAGAGGTTGGTTTGTAGGATCTGGTCCGTCGTCGCTGATCAAGCGAGAGCCGCCTCAGTACTGTGCCCCCTTGCTATATGTCATTGTAGCTCGATCGCCGTTGCCGTTCACATTGTCTTTGGCGTGGCCATTGTCATTACTGTTGTCGAGAGCGGCGGTGTGAACGGCGATGTTGTTAATGAGACTAAACCTCCTTCTTTGATGCGGGCCCCTTTATTTTGAAGATGAAGTTTCTGATACAGTTGGTCAAGGTCGAGCGTTGTTCCAAGTTAGTTGAAGTCGAGTGACGACACACTGAATTTCTTGAAGTTATCGCATAAGGTTGATGTTATTCTTCAATGCTTGGACAAGCTTGACTGTCATGTTCTTATATCTTTCATTATGCGCACGGATGTAAGCTTGTGTCGCGGGCTCTTCGGGGTCCACAACAGGAGGGATGGTTTCATTAGTGGCCGGGACGTCCGTTGGTTTAGGTGGTTGGGATGTACCGGCCTTGGGTGCGGCTGAAGAGCCGACCATTGCATTCTTTGACTTATTTACCATCGTAAGCGGATTCGACAGCAGGTTGAGCAAAGAACCTTAAGCTCGTCGAAGTTGAGATGGCAATGTGGAAGAAGGACGCAAATCTTGAGTTTACTTCTCAGTGAAAGTACCAAATGTTGACCGAAAAAAATGCCGTAAACACCAAAGATTCCTATTACTGGGAATAGTTAATTTGGTCACAAGACTAAGTAAGAGAAAGTGGTAAAAGGCACGAGTATTTATAGTGGTTCGGTCGCGGATTAGGCCTACTTCCACTTTGGAAGGATGCGGCACTTTTATTAATCACTCAAGAATTACAGGGTAGAGCCTCGCTCTTTACATCTCATTACATTGCTTGTAGGTTAGGTGATGTCATCACTCTCATGGATGACGTCATAATTGACATATATAAAGGAATATATGAAAAATAATATTTAATTCTCCTTCTTCCTCAAAAAGGAGATGCCATTAGTGAGGCTCATGAAGCTCTAGGAAGGTCTCAAGTGAAGAAAATCCAACCCCTTTGAAGTGTGAGGCCATGGGCTATTTATATGAGTAGGAGTAGGTAAGAGTAGGTAGGATTAGGTAGAAATAGGGACCACATGTAGGAAATTCGAGCCCACCACCCGCACGCCCCAAAATTTCGAACCCGGGCACGGGTTCAAAATTTCGACCCCGTTAGGTTTGAAATTTCGAACTATGGTTTGGCTGCGAAATTTCGCACCCAGGCAGGGGTGCGAAATGTCGCACCCACTGGGATCGAAATTTTGAGCCTGCTGGGTTCGAAATTTCTAACCTAGGCTTGGGTGTGAAATTTCGCAGTCCCGTAGGGGTGCGATGTTTCGCACCCATTGGGTTCGAGATTTCGAGCCCGCTGGGTTCGAAATTTCCATCCCGGACATGGGTGCAAAATTTCACATCCAGACATGGGTGAGAAATTTCGCCCCCGTTGGTTGCGAATTCTTTTCGAGGTGCGTGTGGACTGCAGGTTCGGGCACTTCGAGACTCGTTATTCCTTTTGGATTTGTGGCCTTGGCTCGGAAATGGTTCAGACTACGAGGCCTTTATTTGGCAATGTTTGGAGGAGCGGTGAGGTTCGCAGAAGTTGTTGGCTGAAACTTGACTTTGAGTCAATCTGGCGATTCTGGGAAACTCACGTGTTGGCGGAAATCGAATGAATCGGGTGATGCCCATAGTTTCGAGCAAACCGACTAGGTCGATTGCAGTCGGGACAATGGGGCCCCGGACCCCCACCGGCGCTGCACCCGGACCCGTTGGACGGCTTGCCTTCGGCTCGGAGCATGGCTCGCCTTCGGCTCAGCTGCGAACGGTACTGATGGAGGTCGCGTTCGAGGGATGCGACATTCTGCTGGTGGCCAGACTCAGGTCTTCTGGTATTGGCAACGCCTCTGGGCTGTAATATCACGCGATATGCTGAGTCGAGCGTGTCTTGCGTATTTTTAGGAACTGGACAAAGGCTGGTTAACTTTTGCCCCCTCAAAGTATGTCTTATGTAAACGGGACGTGCTTTGAAGTGAGATGAGTCTTAATATGGGTGCAAATATCTCCATGCGGTGCTTAGTGATCGGTTTTGACCTTCCTCTTGAGTTGTATATCGAGAGCGCACTACTTTGGAGCGGTTGGGATGCCTTGTCTGAATATGCTGGTATGAGCTTAGGATTCCAACATTGCTAAGAGTTTTGGCTTGCTTGAGTTGGAACCTATCCAAGGCATTTAGTTCCTGTGGATTAAAGATAATAAACGTTAGTTGCTGACTCTCGAGAGAGCCGCAGTGCAAATGGTTCATTATCTGGTCATAATTGCATATGCCATTGCGAGTTTACAAGTGGTTCTTTGTGATGCGATCTGAGTTAGAATAGGTAACATGAAGGTGAATGGAATAGGTTACATGAAGGTGAATGGCATGCATGTGCCATTATCCAGTTAACATTCTCCAAATGCCATTTTTGGAGAAAGGAGGTGAGATTCCTAGCGCATGTGGTTTTTAAAGAAGGGACAACAGTAGATCCCGCAATGGTGGTTGCAGTTCAGGACTGGCAGATTCCAAAGAATGCAATGGAGGTGAGATGCTTTTTGGGTTTAGCAGGCTATTATAGGAAGTTCATTAAGGACATCGCAAAGATATCAGCCGTGCTCACCAGGCTGACGAAGAGGAATTTCGCGTTTTTGTGGGATATAGATTGTGATGTTGCTTTCCAATGACTAAAAAGGGCTCTGACAACAACCCCAGTCTTGACCTTGCCTGATGGGAATAAAGTGTTTACATTTTACACCGATGCACGTGGTACGGGGCTTGATGCGGTTCTGATGCAAGAAGGAAGGGTAGTATGTTATGTAGGAAGACAGCTAAAAGTCCATGCGAAGAACTACCCAACCCATGACTTAGAGCTGGGTGCCATAGTATTCGCGCTCAAGACGTAGCGTCATTATTTGCTTGGAGAGAAGTTCGAGTTGTACACCGATCATAAATCTCTCAAGTATTTGTTCTCGTAGAAGGATCTTAATCTAAGGAAACAAAGGTGGATGGAGTTCTTAGCATCATATGACTTTGAGATTGCTTATAACCCCAGCAAGGGTAATGTAGTGGCAGACGCACTGAGCAGACAGAGGATGGTTTTAAGTCCTTTGTTTGTGGAAAGGGAAAGCTTGGAGTTTATATCGACTTTTGATTTTAGACCCTCCACCGAGATTTTGCCTGGTTTGTTTGCATCGCTGAAGATACGACCTGCTCTTATGGATCAGATTGGAGCTTCACAACGAGATGATCCACAGATTTCAGACATCTTGGACAGGCTTAGTAAAGGGGAGACTTCTAGTCACCTCAACAGATATTCCACTAACGATAAAGGATGGTTGCGATGAGATGGAAGGCTTTGTGTTCCTCAAACAGGAAGTTTGCTAAAAGCAGTCCTAGAAGAAGCCCATCACCTATGATGACTATTCATCCAGGTGGTGATAAGATATATAAGGACATGAAGAGGGTTTTCTTTTGGGCTGGGATGAAGAAGAATTTGGCAGAGTTTGTTTCTCAATGTTTAGTTTGTCAGCAAGTCAAATCTGAGCAAAAAAAGCTAGGTGGTTTACTTCATCCTTTGGAGGTTCCACAGTGGAAGTGAGAGAGCATCTCTGTGGACTTCATACATGGTTTGCCTATATCAAAGAAAGGCAACACCAGTATTTGGGTGGTAGTAAATAGACTTACAAAGAGCGCTTATTTCATCCCATTCACGAGTAAGAGGACGACTGCATGGTTGGCAGTAATATATGTTCAAGAAATAGTCTGTCTTCAGAGAGTACCTTCCAGCATCATAAGAAATCATGACCCCACCATCATTAGTGATTTTGGAGGAGCTTGCAGGAAGCATTAGGTACACAGTTACGTTTAAGTATCGCTTATCGTCCTCACACCAATGGACAAACGGAGAGGGTGAACAGAAATCTAGAGGATCTTTTGAGACTATGTATTCTGGACTTCAGAGGTACTTGGGAAGAGCATCTTTCTTTAGTGGAGTTCACCTACAACGACAGTTACCAAGCTGTATTGGTAGGACACCTTTTGAAGCATTATATGGAGGACCCTGTTGATCACCGACTTGTTGGTGGGAATCTACAGAAAGACCATTACTTGGACCAGATATGGTTAGAAAAATGTCCGAAAAGATTAATCTTATTAGACAGAGAATGAAGACCGCTCAAGGCAGGTAGAAATCCTATGCTGACAAGAGAATAACTGGCATTGAATTTGAATTAGGAGATATGGTTTTCATTGAGGTTTCACCTTTGAGGAATGTGGTTTGCTTCAGATCTGTTGGGAAGCTGGCACCAAGATTTGAAGGGCCATTTCCTATAATAGAAACGATTGGCCAAATGGCCTATAAAGTAAAGCTGCTAGAGAAACTATCCAGCATTCATGATGTTTTCCACGTTTCTCATTTGCGGAAGTGCTAGCATGATACCGCGGAAGTAGTTGAGCCGAGTGTATTGGAAGAAGTAGAGGTGGAACGAGAAGCGACAGTCCAACGAGTTCCTTCCCGTATTCTTGGATCAGAAGTTAAGAAGCTACGCAATAAAGAAATCAAGTTGGTGAAAGTTCAATGCAGAGATAACCCAAAGGACGCGACTTTAGAGACCGAAGACAAGATTCGTGTGTCATACCCTTTTATTTTCGAGGGTATGCTCTTAACTCCTTTTCCAAAGCTTTTATTTATGCTTGTTTCTATCATTTAAGTATGTCTTATCAATCGAATCTTTGACCTTTAGGTAGAAATCCTATGGATGTAAACACGTGTTTGAGACATGTTACGTTTGATGAATGCAAGTGGATGCAAGTGTTTGCTAGTGGTTACTCGTGGATGCGTATACACACACATTAGGCACTATATCGGCTCAATCCCTCTCATACTTCATATGGATGTGTGCGCGTTTTTTTCTTTTAATGTATGGAAATGGATGTACCATCATATGGGTGTTGCATTTGGACGAATGTTTATGCACACATATAGAACTTACATTTTATAATAGGATTTTTCCATACATGCTGGATTCATGATACTAAAATAGATTGCATTAAAGGGGTCGACTGGATCAGTATACTGCCTGATTTCTCGAATTAGTATTAGGACATATACACACACACCTTTGCATATGTTCTTATAAGCATTAGAAGTCTTTAAGGATAATGTATGCCTGTGATTGTTGGATAAGTAGATGGGTGATGGATGGTAGTATGTACATTCTTTTTAACTTGAAGATTTCGGGGACGAAATCCTTTGAGTTGGAGAGAATGTAACACCCCATAATTGTAACGACATTAAAAGAGGAAAAATTAAATAATAATTAGTTTAATATTCAGAATTAAGGGGCGCCATTGCATCCGTCTCTAAATTCTGGTTAAGATAGACATTTGTTTTGGGTAGAACGGACACGGTACAAAGAAGTTACGAGGGTTTGAAGTTTGTATACACACAAAGGATTATATATATATATAATATATCCAGAAAATCAAAAACCATTCAAAAAAAATAGAGGCGACAATTTTCCCGCCCCAGGGGAGTCGACCACTTGGGGGGATGTCGACCCTGGGGTCGACCCCTCAAGGGGGTGTCGACCCATGGGTCAACTCCCTAAGGTGGGGTCAACCCCCCTAGGGCTAAGGTGGCAGTTGAATTCTAGGAGCTGGCAACTATATATATGACTTCATTTTCTGGTTTTCTCACACTGAAAATCAAAGGAGGCCTAAGTGTTGCTGGTGCCTGAACCAAATCAAAATTCTTTCTTCTTCTGCAATCAAATTTAGAGATTCAAGTGTAGATCTGAGATTCATTAACTTCTTTTCTCCTTCTGTTTCTTTAGATTTGAACACTGTGAGTTTCAAGTTATTTTCAGATTTAAATAACTAAAAGTATAACATGATATGACTGTAATTTGGATCTCAACCTTTATCATATCAGATCTATTGAAATTGATGAACCTATGATATTCTGAATTAACAATGACCTGGATCTAAATCTTTATTATGTCAGATCTGCTTTTGATTATGGATCTAACCTGTTATTTAGATCCTCGTGTTCCTATTATGTTTGAGGTTAATTTGGATCTATCATTAGTTGGACATCTAAACCCTTATTTAGATCTATTCATTCCTATTATGACATCCCTTCTATGTTAGAACCTGTTTTATTATCACAAATTCAACAATTTGTGCTTATATGTCCATCTTATCATCATGCCATCATATGCTTATATCAGTTTTGCTAGAATAATTATTTCTATCATCTTCCCTTCAACCTTTCCCTTTTATTTCATATAGCCAGGCTATTTCGAGCCTAGGCTTGTCACTAAATTGTGCGAATGCGTTATTTTGGGGAAAACATTGAATTTGGGGCATAACTTGTAAATTGGGAATTTGGGCATAATTGGTAAATGGGGAATTTGGTATAACTTAAATAATGGTTATGTATATGAATTTGGACATATAATTCACTATGAATATAATTGGGGAAAAGGGGGCAGAAAACCTATAACCTATAACGACATAGGTGAAAATTGGCTAATAATAAAATGCCTAAGATTACAGTAATTAGAAACTTAAATTGCGCATAGACACGAGGTTAGATTACACTTGTGGTGGAAGTCTGCTCGGAACCTCCCGGCATATCCAGCAACCACAAGTGGTGAATCTAATGTGGGAGGTCTAGGTGCATAAATACAAGATGTGATAAGACACGAGGTTAAGCCCGATTTATGGAATAAGTCTACCTGGACCCGCCCGGCTTGTCCAGCATCCAAAGATGATAGGCTTAATGTGGGAGGTCTAGCATAATGTAACCATAAATGAAAATATGGTAATAAACCATGAGTACTTAACCTAGTTGAATCCATAGGGATTGTATAAATATAAACTTAAAATGGGGTTAAGTAAACTTGGGTGAACAGTGGGTGGGTTAAGTAAATTTGAGGGGTGGGTAAAATTTATATATAAGCCCATAAACTTAACCTGATAGGGTTATGTAATTAAAGATACCTAGTGGTGTACATAACCGATGGAAATATTAAAGTTATGTAATTAAGGACACCTTTTTAGGGTAAGCATAACTTGTAGAAATGATAGCGTTGTGTAGTTAAAGGAACCTAGTGGTATACGTAACCGATAGATATCCTAGTGGAGATACAAGAAAAGGGGGAGAGCTTGTATCATATTGTGTGGGACCCATTTCAGTCAGTAACCCATATAACAGTATCAAAACGAGTACTCCGTCCAAGGTCGGAGTTGGGGCATGCTTACTGGGATGTAGAGGACAGTGTGGGCGGTGCAAACCGACAGCGTCATGTGCGTGCATGGGCAGGGCAAGGAGGATAAGACAACCGTGACACCGGTTGATATGGTTGCGCACATTATAAAGATGGGGGGTTGCCACTTTAGGAAGTGATACCTCCTACTGTGGGGCCAACACAAGGTATCTACGCGGATTAGGGAGCCGATCGATTGGGATAGTAGTTTGGATACATCTGGACATATGCCTAAGTCTACCATTTGATAGTGTTGGGATCATATCATTCTGTTTACTAGTATTAGTGCAGAGTAATCATTAGAGAAGCGTATACTCTCCATCATATTTATCTTGTCATACTTGCCTTATATGATGTTATCTTTCCTATCCACTTTATATGTTTGTCATGCTACTTTTACTTATTTACTTGCTAAAAGTAACTGGACTCGCCAGACTTTATGTCTGACCCTTTTGTTTCCTCTTCTTTCTTCCACCCCCTAGGTTCTTTGGGTGGGAATACTCAGGCTTGAATGTGATACTGCGTTCACTTTGCTAGAGCTACTTAGACGTATGGGTCAAGCTCCTATCATTGCTACTACGGCTATATTTTATTTGGAGAATTTCACTTCTTTTATGTACTCCAATGTTTTAAAGTACAAGACAGTAGTTTTTATGATGAAATGTTTTTTGTGTATTTCAGACATGTGATGATTTTGAACCACGATACTTTATGATTAATAAAGTTTTAATTCTTCTGTCATTTAATACCCGTCTTGTAATGTTTCTGTTTTCTGTTTACCTATAACGCTTCACGAAACTTAATGCATTCCCTTTGTGAGTGACATTGATGGATGTGGGGTGTCACAATAACACTTATAACAAATCATTTTAGAAGATTTCTAAAATATAGAAGGAAGAGTTATAATCAAAGAAATTAATAAATTAATGATGGTCGATGTTTTAACTACAACAAACCAAGCCATATAAAGAAAATGTGTCCATATCCAGACAAATCAACACAACAAATGGACAACAACAATTCATCAAGGAAAAGAAAGAAAACATATGCAGCAACATTAGATGATTCAGATTCGTCGTCAAGTGAAGAAGAACCAGAAACCAGAAATACTAATATATATTTTACGGCAATTCAGAGTTCAGAAAATCATGAAGAAAATGACCTAAAAACCACATACGCATAATTAATTTTTAATTTTATTGAGTTGAATGGTTGCTTTGTTTGTTTTCTTTAATTTGAATTTAAAAACTTAAAAACATATTTTTGAAATTTAAAATTTGAATTTTGAAATTCAAAATAATAATATAATATTAAATAACCAATAAATTAATAAAATAAATGGTTTATGTGTTTATTAGAATTATTTCAGGAAATTGTTAAACCTGAAATATAAAACGATAATATAAATTTCAAAACACAAAAATTTAATTTCCTTTTAAATTAGACAAGTATGTCGACATAAAGAAATGTTTATGTCGACATATCTTACCTGTTTTGAAATTTAAATTTTGAATTTCAAAAGTTCAAACTTCCAAACTTCCCTCCAATCTTTTCACCAACTCCCAAGGTCTGAAATGGTGTCATTTCAATCTGAAAAGTTGTGCTATTTAATTCATACCCATTCAATTTCTATATATATATATATATATATATATATATATATTTATATATACACACACACACACACATCTATCCTTTCTACCTTTCATTCACAACTCAAAACAATATTCTTCATATCTACTCTCTTCAAAATTGTCAATTCAATGGCTTCCTCAAGTTCATCTCAAAAATTAATTGAAGATAACCAAAACCATCCACGGCTATCTTCATAATGACAAAAAGGCCATCAAAACCTATGGTAACTATTTAACAAATTCTAAAGTTAACACTAGTTCTTTTGTCGTCTTTAGTGACCTTCCCTCTTATGATCTCGCCTCTCTTTTCGATCACAATGAAGTGTTGAGTCTAATTGACTCTCGTGATAACGACGAAGTATGTTATCCCAAACTCGTTAAGATGTTCTATGCAAATCTCAATTGCCGATTATATGAAGGCAACGAAAATCAATTTTGGAGTAGTGTCAAAGGTACTCAAATTATTCTTAATGTCGAACTCTTAGGCACTATTCTAAATTGTAGAAGCGTGGGCTCGGATTCTTCAAATTTGCTATTGAAGAAACCGATTTGGAAGCCTATCACGATATTTTCAAAGATGGTGCTCCCATGGAATTGAAAATTCGTTTCTTACGCCCAAAAACAAGAATTATCAACCTTCCATTCAACATACCATCACTCCCCGTTCTGGAAATTTCAAAAATCCAACTCTCAAAGTCCAAAAGGCTCTCATTGTTATTATGGGTGGATATATAATCAATTGGGCCAAAATGATCCTAAATGAAATAAAGCCCATAGATTTTTCTACAGGAGAAAACACTCTCTACTATGGTGTTTATTTCACTCGCATTTTCAAATACTTTAATTTTGATCTTCATGGAGAAGAATTTGTGCCTAGAAAAGTGTTTGACGCATCAAACATTCATCTCATGCAACACTTTCAAACCTTATGAGACATTCGAGGCATAACAAGTTCGAATGCAACAAGAATAAGAGCTAATGGAAGTCAAAGAAGAAGATGCTTCTACGGAAAGTATTGAGTATCCAACTTCTAAGCGCATTTACAAAGAGACGATTGTTCAAAATCAAGTGAAAATTGTCAATAATCAAAAGAAACTTAACAAGAAACTTTCCAAAATATCCAAAATTCATGGTCAAGATAGGAAGAAAGCTTGGAATCTCATCCTCTTCATCATCATCTGAAAACTAGACCATCTATTTAAATCTATCTTTGTGTATTCGACTATGTTTACTTGTATTTGCGTTCGAATCTCGTATTTAAAGTATGTCTTGATTAGTTGGATGTATTTGTTTTCTATTAAGTAATGAATGGAGTTTTATTTATGATAAAATCATTTTATGTCCCTTGAAAAACTATAAAACTAGTTATAATATAAAACTTCAAAAGAATTCAAAATTTCCAAAAATTTCCCTATAGTATGTCGACATAAGAAAAGGGTATGTCGACATATAACTTATAGATTTTCAAATTGTTTCAAATTTTAAAATTAAAATAGCTACTCATGTCCCTTCAAAATCCAACGAATTCCAGACCCTATTTAATTTTATTTCTTCCAGTAAAATTGATTATTCTATTACTCCTTCTTCCTTAATCATTTCTCATCAAATACATGGCAAATCCTATCCATAATCATAGTGAAAATCTAGAAGAAACCTTGAATTGTTTAAAAAATATCCTCTCTATCATTTTACAAAATCAGCATCATCTCGAAATAGGTCAAATAAAGATGTTCGTACAACAAGAGAAGCATTTTGATGCAATGTGATGGCTAATCTCTTCTCTTTTCAGAGATGAAGATAATAATCTCGTAAAGGCTTCTCCAACCAAAGAAGATGAAGATTGGGAAGTCATTGAGAAGGATCCTATATTTGGAGAAGATGGTTGGGTTGAAGTTCTAAGAAACATTTAATTATTCGATACAATTTGATTGATTTGTTTAAAGACATATGGTGCGGTATGAATTGATTTGGATCTACAGTTTAAAACTTGTATATATTAAAAAACATATTGTGCGATTTGATTTGGTTTGCTTTGTGTGTGTGTGTGTGTGTGTGTGTATATATATATATATATATCAAACAAACATATGTAATGATAATACTTGGATTGGTTTCTATTTAATCATCATATTATTCTAATTTTGAATAGATTAAGGGTAATATTCTACTTAGAAGTAGTTAATAGATTAAGGAGGAGTTTCTTTATTGGGTTAGTTACTTAAGTTTTATTCAGAAAGTCATGCAATTTAAAGGGAGTACCTTTAGAATTTCTTTTTGATAATGCCAAAGGGGGAGAAATTATAAAATAAAGACATAGTTTATAGGGTTCTTATAGATAGGGGGAATATTAAAAGGATCATTATCAACAGGTATATACATGTATGATATTTTATATATATATATACACACACACACACATACATATGCAAGAATTATATACAAGAAATATTACTAAAGACTGTACATTTTAAAGATGATAAAGATTCAGAATTCAGTCAAATTTCGAGACTCATAAGTATTCATGATTTCAAGAGTTCAAGAGTTCAATATTATTATAATTATAATGTCTAGATTTTGTAAGACTCTAAATAGCATGCTAGGTTCAATATTCAAATTTTGATTTTCAGACTCTAAATTTTCAATTTCTATCCTCAAATCTCTATCTCCTATTTCTTATCTTTTCTATTTTTGTTGGTTCTTTATTTTTGTTTTTCAAACTTTAGTTTTATATTTTTGAGTTTTTATACTTTATATTTATATAGTTTAAAACCTTATAATTTTATAAATATGTTCATATAGTTTAAAATTATGTTTTCATATGTTATTCTACTTTATAATATTAACTTAAAACACTATATTTTTATTCAAGAATTTCCAAATTTATATTTACATCAAAACACTTGAAAAATGTTTTAAAATTCAAATTTACACCAAAGTATGTCGACATACATAAAAGGCTATATCGACATATAACTGCCAGAAATTTAAATTTGAAAGAAAGTGTCTTTTCACTATTTGTGACGGTTCTAAAGCATGGCATCCTTTCATTCACTACAAAAAGGGCTTGAATTCGAATTTTTTATTATCTCTTCTTCTCTAACTTCATCCTCCTTCTTTATATCATTATTTTTAATCATTTTTATGGTTTCTACACTTATACTCTACTGAATTCAATTCCGTTTTGATCAAACTTCTTCTCTCTACACTATCTTCTCATCTCTCTCTGAATCAAGTGCTATTAAGGAGTTATAAAGCTGTTTGTAATTGCTTGGGTTGAGTAAAGTAAGAATCGGTATGTTCCTTGTAGCCGTAAAATCAAGGAAGTAGGAATCAGTGTTTTCATTGTAGCCATGAAACCAGGGAAGTAGGAATCGGTGGTATCCCTTGTAACCGTGAAATCAAGGAGGTTGTACCTGACTATTGATATAGTAATAAAACTCTGCGCAATCCAGCGTTGTGCGAGACTGGACGTAGGAGCAGTCTGAACCAGTGTAAAATCCGGTGTTTTCTTTCCATTTCTGGATTATTATTTCTGTTGATTTTGCATTTGTGTTTGAACCTGTGTTTGTGATAGTGTTTGTGGTGATTGATTCATTCTATTATTCACATAAGTTTTAGATTTTGTATAAATTCTCACAAACACTACTCACCCCC
This sequence comes from Allium sativum, assembly GCA_030737875.1. NCBI lineage: Eukaryota > Viridiplantae > Streptophyta > Magnoliopsida > Asparagales > Amaryllidaceae > Allium > Allium sativum. The sequence goes on from CM060921.1 coordinate 750,361,512, forward strand.
CTTCTAGTGTTTGTTTTAACTTAAAGATCCATTCTGCAATCCCTAACGATTGGTATTGGAGCAAGGTCTTTCAAAAAGATCATAATCTAATTTTTGAAAATAGTTATAATATAATTATTCACAAATGATTTAAAAACTATATATATAAATGATATAAAACTATATAATATAATTATAAAACTTTATAATATATATGAGCATAAGAAACTTAGGATGTATATATATTTGTTATCATAAGTTTAATATCCTTAAATGATTAAAATCATTTTGAGAGAAGTTTGAAAACAGTTTGAAATCAATTAAAAAAGAGATAATTTGAAAACAGAATTGGAGTGCAATTTAGAGCTTTATATACTAACTAGATTCTATTACTGTGATAATATTGGTCTCTTGATATCTAGATACTCATGAACCTTGATTCTAGTTTGAAATCTTGAATCTCTTAAATGTACAGTCTTCAATATCTATTACATGCATATAAGTCCTGCATATACACTTATATATATATATATATTCTAGATAAAAATGTTAGTATATATTTTATAATTAATAATGATAATGATTGATACAAGGTTGTTGTCATTAAAACATCATCAACATTCCATTCTCCAACATAACTTACTCTAAACTATCCGAAAAAGATAAAAGGAATGCTGACAGGTATATTATTCAAAAGTGGTACTGAGCAGATGTTAAAGCCAAGAGTTTAGGGGCAACAAAGAATATGTAAGAAATGATAATACACATGCAAGCAAGAATTTGGGTAATTCTCCTATCGAAAGTGTTTAATTGGGCATTAAGAATGGAACGAACAAAATTTAGATAAATAAATTTGTTTAGATATCTATAATTAGTATGTATCTTTGTCCATCTTTATGGATTTATTTTCAATATTTTTTTTCATTTTCCTCCAAATAACTAGATGGATATCGTAGAATCTAATTTGGTATTTGTATATAGATCAGATAAAAATATATTCATCCATCAACATTAGAGAAATTAATACTATATTATATAAAGTCTGTAGTGCATAAATATGGCTTATATTTATTGCTCATGTGTGAAAATATTAGTGTTTGTTTATGATGTATTTTTGTGTTATCATTATCGAGCTCTTAGCAATAAAGTTTTTTTTCCATAGGAGGTCTAATGGTTGATGCACATGTTTTGGTATGTTTTATTTTCTCCATTATACTTCTTAAGAATTCCAACTTTAATTAGAATTTTTCTATTGATGATCATTTATTTTGAAGGATATATATATATATAAATAATTTTCAATATATATATACGTGTGTGTGTGTTTGTGTGTGTGTGTGTGTGTTTTTCGGGGCACCCTTATTTTGCAGCACCCCTATCCATTCATGAGCTGCACCAATATTCCAAATCCAACAAGAATTCGTAAATGTTCAATCCACATATATTATCATCTATCCTAAATTTGATTCCATTTCGACATTCATAAAATAATATATTTGATATTTAAATTTAACGGTTTGAATAATTGTCTGAACGATGAATAATTGAGCTAAGATTTAGAAAATGTTATAAATATCGAAATGAGCTCAAATTTTGGATATATGATAATATATGTGGATTGAGTATCTACAAATTTTTAATGGATTAAGATAGGTGTAGTTCAAAAAATGGTAGGGTCGCTACAAAAAGGAGTGCCCTAGAATGCTCTTCACACACACACACACACACATATTTCATATATATATATATATATATATATATACATACATACATACATACATACATATATAGGAGCACCCCTACCCTAACATGAGCTACATTAATCCAAATCCAATAAGATTTTGTAGATGGTCAATCCACACACACACACACACACACACACACACACACACACACACACACACATATATATATATATATATTATGATTCAGACATTTATTTAAATCGTTAAATATAAACATCAAATATATTCTTCTACGAATGTCGAAATGAGCTCAAATTTTGTATAGATGATAATATATACGTAGATTGAATATCTAGAAAATCTTGTTGGATTTGGATTACTGTAGCTCATAGTAGGGTAAGGGTGCTAAAAGGATGTTGCAAAACAGGGGTGCCCCGAAATGCTCCTCATACACACACAAAGACAAACAAATACAGTCACACTTCTTACCGGGATTGTGGTTACCGTAGGGGGGAAGAAAAAAATACATGATACGAATGAAAGTTTGAAGTACAAAGTTTGCCAATTCAAATGAAAAAGCATACAATTTCTCAATTTGTTTTATTTAATCTAACCATCCCTTTACTCTATTAGTTAATATAGCCTTTGCATAGCAAGCAGTAGTAACTTGTTAAATGCATAAAAAATAATTAATACATCGTACTTACTCAAAAGTAATTCATATTTCACATTATTACATTTTCTACATTCAATTACACATTGATTGGCAATCTGAACATTTTAGGCACCGAAACAAAAGACTTATCAAAATTGAAGATTTGAATCATTTGATTGTACATTAGGTTTTCATAGAAAAATGTAAAATTTGACCCAAAACAGGGTGGACTATTTATTTTTATTTTTTGAATTTTCCCCACTAATTATGGAAGATTCAAATAGTTTACTCAAAATTCCATTCACTAATCCATATGAAAAAAAAATAGAATCTCTTAACTGCCCTATCTTCCACCTCTAGAGACTACTGCTACATCGCTAGAGCAGACTATGCCCAGAGTGCTAACACTAATGCAACCTTCTGCAGGTATTAATGGAGTTGTCACCTAAACTATAATATAAATGAGACAGTTAGGCGTAGACAATCAATATGAGAACAAAAAACTAATAATGTATTTTCAAGTGTCTGGGGTGTAGGAAATGAAATTATAGCACAACCACTTGCTGATAATACACCACTTAACACTGGTCGCATCACTAATTATGGATTTGTGGATTTCTCCTCCTACGATGCACTTATGTTCCTTTTGACTCTCATTTAGATTTCCATCTTTTATTCGGAAATCAATTTCTTTCCAATTTTATTTCAAAGTGTTATGTAGGAGAAATAAGGGTGAAGTTGCATTTATGATTTAATTTCCTTTTGGCGTATTTTTTTAAAGACCTGCTACCTAAGTCTTTTATCCATTTATATTAGGGCCATATGTCGTATCATATTGATTCCCGTACATGACTGTTTAGGTTTGATGCTTGACAGTGTTACTTTTATTAAACTTTTCTTTCTGATAGCTAATACTGACATTTAAGAAACATTAGTAAAAAATTAACCTTGCACGTTCAGTTATGAACGATTTGAAGCTAGTGACTTTGTTTAAATATGATAAAAACAAGCAAAAAAAAACCAAACTTGTGGGAATAAGTTTCCCAAGGCCCTTATATATCTAGGATGTTTCGTAATGACGATTGGACCTAACTTTTTATGTCTATCACATGATGTAAGCATTATGAGTGGGCACGTACTTATTTTAATAAAAAAAAACCAATATTCTATGTTTATCGACCCTTATTTATGCACCATTTCTTAAATTCTCTAATGATATGAGAATATTTCAATTTCAAACCATTGTTTCTGTTTGTTGCATGCGAAGACAATCTTTACATTATATTCTAGCGTAAAATTACTATCATTGCTTTGTAGTTGACATGAAGTTTTGATGACTAAGCATTATATTTCATTTAAATTTTGTGAAAACAATATATTGTTGTTATATTTATTCCATAGTTAGCATGAAGTTTTGGTGACTAAGCATTTATGTTCACTTAAATGTTGTGAAAATGATACATTGCTATTGCTATATTAATTCCATAACTGATAAGAAGTTTTGATATTGATAACTAGCCATTCATCTTTCATTTAAATATTGTGAAAGTGATACATTGTTAGGTCTATTGTTCTTTTCTTCATAAGAATCATGAAATGTAAACACTTCCTACTTCCAAAAAAGTTGTTGACATATTCTTGTTTTTACAGACATAAGCATATAGTTGTATCATATTGTTTGAAACAAAACTAAATAATAAGATATTAGAGAAAAATACATAACTCTGTACAAATAACTAATACAAATGGAATATTTATTGTTTATCCCTTAAAAATCATGCACGTGCTGATAAATTAAATCTACACTAAAACAATACAACACTTCACTTGAAATGGTCCGGATGTACAACTAGCAACATCTGGCAACAACTGGAAGTGGTATTTTCGTAAATACACTTACGAATGACCAAAAACCTGCATACTATATTCCAGCCTTTCCTCACACCTATAAATAGGGGATGACCTCCACATCAATGTGATCCTTCCAAGACCTCGAAGGGCTTTCCAACTATTTTCTCCACCATTCTAAGTGATTCTACCTTCGCTAATCATCTCCAAACGAAGTTCAAACACCAAATCGGTCAAGGAATCGTCCAAGATCACTCAAGTGTCCAAGAAGTTGTAGATCTACATCATCACTCACCACACTTAGAAGATTCTATTAATTTCCTTAGCTAATTTGAAAAGATCGAAGAGAAGTACCTGTGAGAGAGAAAATGAATGAAATGAGAGAGAGTTTATGCTTTGTAAACTCAAATATGATAATGCAAGTTCTCCCTATAGTGGACGTAGGCAAATGTTGAGCCAAACCACTTTAAAACCATGTGCACTTTATTTTTCCTAGTCTTTCTCATTCTTAACTTTGTAATTGATTATACATTAAAGTGTTGATTGCATTTTTGGGGTATTGGTACCATTTTTGATATCAACATTTTTGGCGCCCATCGTGGGACCCGAACCCACAACCACAAGGTTAAGGGCCTTAGTGGGGGTTTGCTAAAGTGTTTTGCGAAAGCCTGATGGCTACGATAGGCTCTTAAAGTCTAAAGAGTGGGCCCACTAAAGAATTTACTTCAAAATTCAAAAAGCTATCAGAATTCATGGTTACTTCAAAGAAAAATAGCAAGTCCGTTAGAGCTGCTAGAAGTGTTGATAACGCTGATAATGATATAGTTACACCACAAACTTTGAACCGAGAGGTTGGTGAATGCTCGAGTGATGCGTGAATTAGAAATGGAAATGTTTTCCAGTGTTAATAACGTATATTTTCTAAATTTATAAAATAAGAATTTATGAATATATGGAAATGGGAAATGGGGAAATGAATAAATTATTGATAAATTAATTTAAAAGGAAAAACGTTGATTGATGATTGATCGTTAAAATTCCTTTTTGGAAATAAGATTGTTGTGTTTATGGACGTTTTCCTTTGATATTTAAATAACCGACTATCAAAGTTTTGACCATTTTCCATTGTCAATATGGAGAGACCAGGATCAGATTTATTATGTGAAAACCACTCTGTATGGGAATTACTGTTGTGAATCAAATATGATGAAGATAATTGAAGACAAAGTTTATGCAAGGGCTGTTCTGGCAAATCCTAGGTGGAAATTGCCTAAGATGGGTTACAGAATAGTGCCTTCATTTTGTCCCGTGTAAGGATGACTTGTATGGAAGAATGATTGACAAAGTATATCAAAGAGATTGCGTAAGTTGATCTCTTCAAAAGTATTTACATTTGGTAGTGATGGAATTCGTTTCTCTTAGCTTTATACCCATGGTATTTTTGGAGAAATCAATATGTGATTTGGCAGGTATGACAATGTGGCATTCAAAATAAATATATATGTGATCTATCGAAAAGATACGTTATGACCTCATGCCTCACAACCGGGAAATGGTATAAAATCGGGTAGGTCGCATGGGTAAGTGGGTAGATCCCAATTAGTGTATATCGTCACTTGATCTAGAGAAATTGCATTTGCTTCTTTATTATAATTCGATGTTGTCCCTTTTGGGAAACGGTTGTTGATGCCAACCGTTGGTGATAATACATTCAGTACACTCAAGCGAAATGAGTGACTGGTCATGTTTAGCTGGGTTGCAAAATGTTCTTGTTGAACCCGGTATATTCCTCTCTAGAGATACACTGTCGAAAGGTAGTCTCATGCCTTGCTAGTTGGATTCCATTACCCAATAAGCGCCCGCGGCTTTTTTTATACATTATGTATGTGGAACGTGAGATGAAAGTGTTCTGCTAGGTTGCTATTTATTCGATTTAGACATTATTATTATATCAGAAGAGTTGGTTTTGAAGAATATTTTAGGTTATCGTAAGGTAAAAACCATCTGTGTTTATGTCTGGATCAGTCTTACGATTATCTTTTTTTAAAAGGATTTTAAAAGTTAAACCAAATGGTTAGATATACTCACACCAGTCCCATGATTGACCCAAAGTTCATTTTCTTTTGTTTTACCCTAACTCTTGGGTTCCCAAATTTGTACGGGCAATCAAGTAGTCGGGATTTTACAGATATACTTGGAAGAGCTTGGAGCAGGAGGCTTCAAGATTTTATAGTGGTTGTTTATTTCCGCTGCGATATTATGTGTTGTACTTTGAAATGGTACGTATGTGACACCCCACGTTCGTTAATGTCACTCACTAAGGGAATGCATTAAGTTTCGTGAAGCGTTGTAGGTAAACAGACACAAAATAATTACAAGACATATATAGATAAGATAGCAGCGGAAATTTCAAATTTTTATTTCAACATAAAAGATAATACCGTAGTTCACAATACCATAAGTCATAAAACCATTACAATAAAATACTTTTGTCTTGCATCATCAGAGTACATAGGTACTAAAGAAAAACATTATTCCCCAGTAAAAAGAGTAAGCCATAGTAGAGACAAAGACTTGAGCCATACTCTAGAAGTAGCTTCCAGCAAGATAATATCCAAGTCCTGACTAAGCGTAGGCGTTTCCTCCCTGAGAACCTGGGGGGTGGAGGGTGAACGGAAGAGAGTGGGAAAAACAAAGGGGTCAGACATAAAGGCTGGTGAGTCTAGTTACTTTTAGCTAGTAAATAAATAAAGCTAAACATGACAGGCATAAAGTGGGTAAAAGAGGTCACTATATAAATAGCAAAGGTGACAAGGGAGATAAGGTTTGGTGTAAACATGCTTCACAAATGACAACTCAACACTATTACTAGTATAACTAAAGTTAGATGATCCCTTCCACAATAAGTTGGTAGACTTAGGGTATACATCCGAGTGTACCCTAACGCTTACCCTAATCGATCGGCTCCCTATTCTGAAGACACCTTGTGCTGGCCCCACAGTAGGAGGTATCACTTCCTAAAGTGGCAACCCAAGAGGTGCACAACCATATCTACTGGTGTCATGTTCGTCTAAGCCCCCTCTGCCCGGCCCATGCAGGCACATGTCCCCGGTCGGTTTGAACCGTCCACACCGTCTGTCCCGTTTGGATCTCTTACAATCAATCAGTAAGTGTGCCCTTATCTCCGCCTAGTACAGAGTTCTTTATTTTATACCTACTCCGGGTTACTGATTGAAATGGGTCCCACACAATATGACAATCTCTCCCCTTTTTCTTGTATCCCCACTACACTAACTATGTATACCCCTAGGTGCCTTTAATTACATAGTCCTATACCAGTTATGCTTACCCTAAAGGGTGTCTTTAGTTACATAACTTTATTCTATTTTCCACTGGCTATGTATACCCTTATGTGTCTTTAATTACATAACCTTATTGGGTTAAATTTGTGGGCCTATATATCTTTATATTACCCACCCCTTCTAATTTACTTAACCCACCCACTACTCATTCAGTTTTACTTAACCCTAACTTAAGTTCATAGTCATACAATCTTTATGAATTAAATTAGGTTAAGCAGTCCAATTCTATTACCATGTCCAATTATGGTTTCATACTAGGTTAGACCTCCCACATTAGGCCTGCAACATGTGGATGCTGAATATGCCGGTCGGGTCCAGGCAGTCTTATTCCATAGTTGGGCCTAACCTTGTGTCTTAGCCCGATTCGTATTTACGTACTTAGAGCTCCCACATTAGGTTCAACATTAGTGGCTGCTGGATATGTCGGTCGGGTCCGGGCAGACTTCCACCACTAACGTAACCTAACCTCGTGTTATAAGTACAATTACAATTCCTAATTGTAATTACTAGCATTCCATTTTTAATTAATTTACCAATTAATTAATCCTTTCCTTTTATGGGTGTTAATACCTATTTTGGAACAATAATTTGAATCACATATCCATAAATGGTCATATTCAAATTATGCCATTTTTACCCAAATTTACATATGTCATTATAGGTGATTATTTCTATGTTTCCCTATTTGAATTATATGTCCAACTTATATAAACATTATATAAATTATGCCAATTATAAATCCCCTTTTTCCCCGTTTCCTAACTAATGTGATCGCAAGTATTTTGGCGTCATCGAGGCTACAAAGTAGCCTCGCCAAAACAATAAAAAGGGAGTGACAAAGGTGACAGTTTTAGCACAGTTTTGGCATAAGCATGACAACAAGGTGAATGGACATGTAATCGTCATAACAGGGTGAACATAGAGCTGATGAACTTATGGCAACTACAATGTCAAAGTCAACATAACATGGTCTAAACTTGTCATTTAGATGTCTAACAAAATTAGGGTGACATAGTAGCAAGATTACATCTAAAAGGGTGGCATCACATGTCAAGTTTACAACATATCGTGATTACTACAATATAACAGGCGAAAAGTGATTAGCATAAAGGATTAGATCTAAATTAACAAGTTCGCATTTCCCACAATATAGTTGCAAGTCAAGATCTACACAGTCAGCATAGTAGAATATCCATAATCATATTGGATCTAGGGATAATGACATAATAAACTTGCATAAGTTCATGATTCACAACATATACTAATTTGTACTCTATCATAATTCACATTTATCCATTTACACCTAAAAGTGACTAGAAACTCACAGCGTTAGGTTTAGAAAATTTAGAGAGAGAGAGATCTGAATTCTGAATAGCTAAACTGATCGTAGTAGACTTTGATTCTGTTTCAATTTGCAACCCAACAGCATATGGCCTCTATGATCCCCAATGGAGAAAATAAGAGAAAAGGTGACCATTTTGCATCCTAGAACCAATGAACCAGACCCAGAATCAAGTCCAGGTACGTAAAACGAATTCTGCCCAGATCTATCGGGGGCAGAGGGGGGGTTCGACACCCACGAGCGGGAATTTTCCCGCTCAGCCCACTTTGGCCCAATTTTGATTTTTGAATTGTTTGTGAAAGTTAGGGAATTTATTATATATATATTTATCTTTTGCATGAACAAACTTCGATCCCTCATAACTTTTTCATATGGTGTCCATTTTACGCCAACCAAATGTCCATTTTGACCAGAATTTCAAGACGGACGCAATGACATAGTCCGTTCCCTCTATTTCTGAATGTTTAATTAATTATTATTTAATTTATCCTCTTTTAATGTCGTGAAAATTTGGGATGTTCCATTCTCCCCTACTCAAAGGATTTCGTCCCCGAAATATCTAAGTTGGGAAGAATGCATATCCTACCATCCATCATCCATCCACTTATCCAACATCCATTGGCATCCATTGTCCTTAAAAGCCTCTAATGCTTATATAAATATATGCAGAAGTATGTGTATATGTCCCAACACTAATGCGAAAATTAGGCGGTCTACTGATTCAGTTGACCTCCTTAATGCAATGTATGTTAGTGCCATGAATCCAATATTATGCAAATAAACCTATTACATCATATAAGTTCTATATGTGTGCACACACATTTGTCCAAATGCAACATCCATGTACTAACTCATTCATTTCTATCCATAAATGAAAATGCACACACATTCATATGCAGTATGAAAGTGATTGAGCCGATCTAGTGCCTAATGTGTGTGTGCATGCATCCACAGGCAACCACTTGAATCCACTAGCATCCATCAAACATAACATGTTTCAAACACATGTTTTCATCCATAGGACTCCTATCTAAAGGTCGAAAATACTATGAATAAGATATACTCAAATGATAGAAACAAGTACTGATATAGCTTTTGGAAAAGGAGTTAAGAACATACCCTCGAAGAGAAAAGGGTACGAAGCACGAACCTTATCTTCGGTTTTCCAAGTCGCATCCTTTGGGTTATCTCCCAATTGAACCTTTAGCAACTTGATCTCTTTATTGCGTAGCTTTTTAACCTCTAATCCCAGAATACGGGAAGGAACTCGCCTGATTGTTGCCTCCCATTCCACCTCTACCTCTTCCAATAAACTTGGCTCAACAACTTCCACGGTGTCATGCAAGCACTTCCGCAGATGAGAAACATGGAAAACATCATGAAAGCCAGATTAAATTTCAGGAAGCTTTACTCTATAAGCCATTGGGCCAATCCTTTCGTTTATGGGAAATGGTCCCACAAACCTAGGTGCCAACTTCCATACTGGTCCGAAGCGGACCACATTCCTCAGAGGTGATACTTTGATAAAAACCAAGTCTCCCACTTCGAATTCAATGTCAACCCTTCACTTGTCTGCATATGATTTCTGCATGTCTTGAGTTGTCTTCATCCGCCATCGAATAAGGTCAATCTTTTTGGACGTTTCTCTAACCATATCTAGTCTAAGTAATAATCTTTTTGTAGATTCCCACCAACAAGTCAGTGATCTACAGGGGCGACCGTACAATGCCTTGAAGGGTTCCATGCCGATGCTGGCCTGATAATTGTTATTATAGGAAAACTCCACCAAAGGAAGATGCTCTTCCTAAGTCCCTTCGAAGTCAAGGATACACAGTCTCAAAAGATCTTCAAGAATCCTGTTCACCCTCTCCATTTGCCCATCGGTCTGAGGATGATTGTAACAACCCGTATTTTGAATAACATGTTATAACATTAATAAAGGCAGAATTAATTAATAAAATCTGAATCAAGGGAAACGGGCTGGGCCATTGCGTTCGTCTCGGAAAAATACGCGAAATAGAGTCTGAGTTTTCGAAAATCGGAGTCCATATGACCAAGTTATGGCCCGTCAAAGTTTTCAGAAAATTTCAAGTTCAAAAACAGTTCAAATTTGAATTCAGAATTCAAATTCAGCCCTAGCAGGACAGGCGGGAAAATTCCCGCCAGCCCCCAAGTCGACTGGGGAGTCGACTTGGGAGTCGACACACCCCAGGCTGTATCGACTTCCCAGTCGACATCCCTGTCGACTTGGGTGGTCGGCCAGTCTAGCCTGATGCACCTGTTTTGGCTCTTGGGTCATGTTTTGTTGGCTAGTGACGAGAATAGATGGCTCAGATCTGAATTAGGGTTAATCCTATGGCCTCAACTAACCTAATCTTCTATAAAAAGACCCTAAGACCTAGCCTAAACCCTCATTAATCATTCCTACAACTAAATTATGTCAAAATGCTTCTTGATCATGGCCTCCACCCTCTTGTCATAATCTCCATCTTCATTCAAATGAGAGTTTCTAAGCTTGTCTGAGAGTTTCTAAGTTTGATTCAAGGCTAAAGTTCAATCTTTCTTCATCAAAACAAGGATCTTCTTCTTATTTCTCAAGGGTTGTTGAGTGGAGTTTATCATTTGGGGATTTCTAGTGTGGCTTCGTCTCAATCTTGTTTTATTTTATAGTCTTCATAGCATTGTAAGCCCTATTCTACTCTTAGATTTAAACTATGAAGTTAAATATGACATGTTGCAAGTTTGAGTTGGGCCTAAGTATGATTTGTGCTTTGAATCTATCATGTTATGCATAGATTTGTTCTATGTATGTTTGTAAAGCCATCACCTTGACTTTGTGGATTGAAAGCTATGAGCTTTGTTTGGAAATGTTGCATAATGCAACATAGAAACTCTCATAACCTTTATGTTAACTTGCATATGATGTTATATGCGAATCACTAGTTATCATCCTATGCCATCTATGACCATGTATCACCTATTTTGCTAAGTTTGATGTCATGCATGTTTTGAGGTTTATAATGTAATATGCAAGTTTAATGAACACATTTTGCCTCATGTGCCACCATGTTTAACTTGTGACCAAATCCTATCACCTTATGCCCATTTTTGTCATGCTTTTAAGTTCCCCCTTTTAATCCATTTTGTGTTGTGACGAAACGTACATGCGATGGGAATGCGTATGGGTAGTTTGGTAACTTTAATGACATAAAAACATGGTTTTGAATTATGACATGTGACTATGCTTGAAAAACATGAACATGGACATGACATGTAGAAAACATGAAAGTGGCCAACTCGAGGTTGGGTTGAGTATGTAGCATAAATCTACCCGGAACCGACCGGCTTAACTAGTGGCTACAAACAATAGGACCCAATGTGAGTAGTTGCTCACATCGCACTTAAAACCCGAGGTTAGACTAGGTTGTGGTGTAAACCTACCCAGACCCGCCCGGCTTAACTAGTAACTACAACAAAGTCTAATGTGAGAGGTTGGGGTGCATTAAGTAATTAATGCCACATGGTAGGGTTAAGTCATGGACCACATGAATACTTAACCAATTAAACACGATGGGTTGGTAGGGTTAAGTCATGGACTATTTGAATACTTAACCAATTAAACCCGATGGGTTGGTAGGGTTAAGTCATGGATTACTTGAATACATAACTAATTAAACATGATGTATTGATAGGGTTAAGTCATGAACTGCTTGGATACACTTGACCAACTCAATACATGGTTAGGATAGGGTTAACCACACTTAACCTACTTGAAATCCTAGTTACGTGGTCCTTTTCAGCAGTAACCCACTTGGGAGTATTTGGATACCCTGGACTAGGCTAGGGTGGGGCACGATTACTGGACTGGTTGTAAGAGACCAAAAGAGACGGCTGAATGGTGCACCGGTTGTTCAGGCGGACCATGGTTGTGCACATTAAGTCCGGAGTTGAACATGGGCACCGGTAGGTTTAGACTGTGCGTGCTTGAATTGTGTCTGTGGTTTACACCTTAGGGCTGGATACACCCTGGGTGGACCTTGCACAGTTAACAACATTCCATGATTAGGCCGTATGACACCGATACACGACGAGTTAGGCTTATAGGGAGCCGATTGACTAGACCGAGTAGTTGGACCTTGATTTAGGTCATCTCATGATGTTGGGCCAACTTTGGGCCAAGGGATCATTTTTTGTTTATCTTTGACATGGATTAGAATACTAGTACACCTGGTGCAACTTAACCTTGTATATGCGATGTCACTCTTGTTAACTTTTCACCATGCCAGTTATCATCCTATGTTTCATCTCTGCTTTACATGTCCAGTTAACTTTACTAGTTTTTATACTAATAGTAGGTAGGACTTACCAGTCTCTTTGACTGACCTGTTTTCCTTTCGCCTCTTTTCTTCCGTTCCCTCCCCCCCCCCCCCCCCCAGGTTCTCAGGGTGGGAACACTAGCACCTAGCTTGGATCTTTAGCTTGCTTTCTGGATAGCTCATGTACGGTTTGGACTTGAGCTCGCTATGGCTTTATCACATCTACTTTGGGGATAGTTTACTTTATGTTATTTCCAGTTTTCAGTTTATGTTTCTAGACTTGTTGTAGTTGGAGAATAATGACTAAGTACTTTGATGTAACTCGACTATGGTTTTGAAATAGTAATTTTATCCGCTGCTTTATTTACTCTGTTTTACTTATATGTTTTGTCTTGTGATATCTTCATGCATGTTTACCTTGTCCAACACCCCTCCAAAGCCAGTGTACTTGCAAGAGTTACCCTGGCGGAGGTGGGGTGTTACATTTGGTATTAGAGCATAAGGTTTACAAGATGTGAGCAAAAGAGTTTTTAAAACTTACTTTTGAAAAACTATTTTCAAAACCAATTAAGTATTTTCCAAGAAAAGTCTAGTTTATTTTAAAAGGCTATTCCCCAAAAGCCATTAGCACTATCCTTCGTTTCCTCGTTCTAAATCTATCTTCTCCTTTTTCAGAATGGCCGATCTTAACCTTCCCGAGGGAGTACCCATTCCAGGTTGGTTTCGAAGGTACTTGGAAGCTAGGGCCAACGATGCAGGACCAGCAAACACTCCCACCGTACCTGAGTTTCCTCCTCCTCCTCAGCGTCCACAAGCGGATTTCGCGACGATTTGCAAGGACTTTAAGGCCATGGGTGGCAAGGATTTTGTTGGGACAGAGACTTATGTTGAGGCAAGAAATTGGTTAAAAGAAACTTAAGACCTCTTTGCCATCTTCGAGGTGGAAGACCGTAGAAAAGTTCCGTTGGCAGTATGGCTATTGAAAGAGGAAGCTGCTTATTGGTGGGAGGTCACCAACGCTACTAGGCCTATAGAGACTTGGGCCGACTTTCGGTTGAGGTTTGGGCTTAAGTTTCTATCATCAGTTGAGGAGAATCTACAAATGGAGAAGTTTATATCTTTGAAGCAAGGGGACATGACCGCGAGGGAGTATGTGAATAAGTTTAACCAGCTTGCTCGATTCGGTTTTAACACACCCCAGAAGAAGGCTTTACGCTTTGCACGAGGATTGAATGAGCCATTGCAAGGTTTAGCCATGTCTCATATACCCATGGGGGCCACTTTTGAAAGCCTAGTAGACATGTCATTGCTTCAGGGAGATGATAAGAATGGCAAGAAAGAAGTCAAGCCTAATGAGACTCAAACCAAGAAGACGGACTCAGAGTGGGGAGGAAATCAGAGCAACCAGAGCAATCAGAATAACAAGAACAACAAGAACAACAAGGGTAACAAGGCCAACAACAACAAGGCAAGGGACACAAGGAAGTGCAACTTCTGTGGGATCGTTGGACACATAGCTAAAGACTGTAGGAAGAAGAAGAGGAAGTTGGGATAATGCTTTCATTGTGGAGAGTCTGGACATTATAGCAAGGATTGCCCAAAGAAGCAAGGACAGGGGCAAGGACGGACTCAGCGAGCAGGACCTTCTGGAGGGCAAGTGCATGCTCTCAACACCGCTCCAGTTCTTGATCGAGGTAGTATTTCTGTAGAAAGCATTGTTTACATTTCTGATTTTCCTGTTCGTACCTTATTCGATTCTGGCGCATCGCATATTTTTATCTCTTCTGACATTGTTGAAAGTTTGCACCTAAGTACTAGTCTAGTTAAGGATCCCGTTAGTGTTTCAAATCCAATTGGGGGTTCCGCCCATCTATCTATAATTTGTATGGATTTGAGGATTTCTATCTTGACCGTAGAATTCACATGTAATGCTTATGTTCTCGGGTTCATGGGATACGGGTTGATTTTGGGCATGGATTGGTTGTCCAGTTATGGAGCCATTCTCGATTGTGAGCATAGGGTAGTGAGGCTTATGACTCGCCTTGGCAATACTCTAGAGATTTCTTGTAACCCTCTGGATCCCGTCATGTTATGTTATCTTGAATCCCTCGGCTCGTCTATTGACAATCTTGAATCTGTGAGGGTGGTCCGAGAATACCCTGATGTTTTTGATGAGGTGAAGGGGTTACCCCCTAAACGCGAGATAGACTTCCGTATTTATCTGGTTGATAATGCCAAGCCAGTTTCATTTCCTGTTAGGCACATGGCCCCGCGTGAAAGAAGAGAGCTTAGCAAGCAAATCAAGGAGTTGCTTGAGAAAAATTTCATTAGGCGAAGCATTTCAGAATGGGGTGCTCCGGTGGTATTCGCTACTAAGGCGGATGGTTTGCTTCGTCTATGTGTTGATTATCGTGAGTTGAACAAGCTGACAAAGAAGAATAGACACCCATTACCGAGGATTGATGATCTCTTTGACCAGCTTTTTGGTGCTTCTGTTTTCTCTCAGCTCGATCTAGCCACCGGATTCCATCAGCTTAGAGTAGCTGAGGATAGTATTGACAAGACTGCGTTTAGGACTCCAGATGGATTCTTTGAATGGCTAGTCATGCCGTTCGGTTTGACTAATGCACCCGCATACTTTGTTGATTTGATGAGTAGGGTGTTCAGGGAGTTCCTTAACAAGTTTGTGGTTGTCTTCGTGTATGATATTCTGGTCTTCTCTAAGGACGAGGAAGAGCATGCTACACATCTCAAGGAGGTTATGGATACGCTTAGAGCTCATCAGTTGAAAGCCAAGTTTTCTAAATGCCATTTCTAGAGAAAGGAAGTTCGGTTCCTCGGGCATATAGTTTCTAAGCAAGGCATAGTTGTGGATCCCGCTAAAGTGGTGGCGGTGCAAGACTGGAAAGTTCCGAAGAATGCAACGGAAGTGAGGAGCTTTCTCGGTCTAGCAGGATATTATAGGAAGTTCATCAAGGACTTCGCTAGGATTTCAGCCCCTCTTACTAAGTTAACGAAGAAGAACTTAGTCTTTGCATGGGACTTTGAGTGTGAGTTTGCTTTTCAAAGGCTCAAGAAAGCCCTCACCACAACTCCAGTTCTAGCATTACCCGATGGAGGGAAGATGTTTACCGTGTACAATGATGCATGTGGCATGGGATTGGGCGCTGTCCTGATGCAAGAAGGGAGAGTGATATGTTTTGGGGGTAGGCAACTCAAAGTTCATGAGAAGAACTATCCCACTCATGATTTGGAAATGGCGGCGATCGTCTTTGCACTCAAATCCTGGCACCACTATCTTTTAGGAGAAAGGTTTGAGTTATATACTGATCACAAGTCGCTCAAGTACCTCTTCTCGCAGAAAGATCTGAATCTAAGTCAGCAAAGGTGGATGGAATTCTTGGCATCATATGACTTCGAGATAGCTTATACCCCTGGCAAGGGTAATGTTGTAGCGGATGCGCTAAGCAGAAGAAGGTTGACTTTGAGTCCCTTGTTTGTTGAGATGAAGAGCCTAGAGTTCTTGGCAACCTTTGATTTCACACCGGCTGTTGAGTCGATGACTGGTTCGTTAGCATCCCTTGAGCTTAGACCTATACTTCTTGATCAAGTTGGGGCTTCACAGAGGGAAGACCCATAGATAGTCGAGATCATGGACAAGTTGATCCGGGATGAGACGTCAAGTCACCTCGCTAGATATACTATTGATGACAAGGGATGGCTAAGGCGTGATGGAAGACTATGTGTCCCCTGAGTGGGAGACTTAGTAAATAAAGTTCTTGAGGAGGCGCATCACTCGAGGATGACCATACATCCCGGAGGGGATAAGATGTACCGGGATATGAAGCGCATTTTCTTTTGGGATGGGATGAAGAAGGATGTGGCAGAGTTTGTTTCTAGATGCAATGTTTGCCAACAAGTAAAGGCCGAGTTGAAGAAGCCCAGTGGGCTATTGCATCCATTGGAGGTCCGCAATGGAAGTGGGAAAGTATCTCGATGGATTTCGTGGATGGATTTCCTAGGTCAAGGAAGGGAAATACGAGCATATGGGTCATAATTGATAGACTTACGAAGAGTGCTCACTTTATTCCGGTGAAGAGCAAGAGGACCGCATCATGGCTAGCATCTGTCTATCTTCGAGAGATAGCACGATTGCATGGAGTCCCTTCTAGCATAGTCAGCGATCGTGACCCAATCTTCACTAGCCAATTTTGGAATAGTTTGCAAGAAGCGATGGGTACGCCATAGAATCTAAGTACGGCCTATCACCCACAGACGGATGGCCAGACCGAAAGGGTGAGTAGGGTACTAGAAGATCTATTGAGGCTATGCATTCTTGACTTTGGTGGCACTTGGGAAGACCTCCTTCCTCTCGTAGAGTTTGCTTATAATAACAGCTACCAAGCAAGCATAGGGATGGCACTATTCGAAGCTTTGTATGGGAGGCCGTGCAAGTCACCAACATGTTGGTGGGAGACGACGGATAAGCTTATACTTGGGCCCGACATGATAAGGAACACATCCTAGAAGGTTGAGTTAATTCGAAGGCGGATGAAAATGGCCCAAGACAGACAGAAGTCCTATGCTGACAAGCGAAGGATAGACTTAGAGTTTGAAGTTGGAGATATGGTCTTTGTGAAGGTTTCTCTTTGCGAAATGTGGTTCGTTTTGGAGCAGTTAGGAAGCTGGCACCAAGGTTCGTAGGACCCTTCCCTATCATCGAGAGGATTGGGCAAATGGCTTATATAGAGTGGAATTGCCCGAGAAGCTGGCCGGAGTGCACAATGTTTTTCATGTCTCGCATCTCCGAAAGTGCCTACATGAATCAGCCGAGGTAGTTGAGCCTAGCATTCTTGAAGACGTGGAGGTAGAGAAAGAGGAAACCCTGAGGCGAGCTCCGATTCGTATCTTAGGAACGGAGATCAAGAAGCTGAGGAACCAAGAAGTCAAGTTGGTAAAGGTCCAGTGGAGTGAAGCCGATGAAGATGCAACTTGGGAAACCGAGGAGAAGATGCGTGGGCTTTATCCATTCCTTTTTGAGGGTACGTTCTCAATCTCATTTCCTAGTTAGCATATCTTTCTTTTGCTATCCATGTTTATCTTGTTATCTCGTTAATCTGGTCATGAGAACCTTAGGTAGAAACCCCTTTGGATGAAACATGTATTTGAAACATGTTATGCTTGATGTTTGCAAGTGGTTGCAAGTGTTTGCAAGTGGATATTCGTGGATGCATGATACACATTAGGCAATAAGATCGGCTCACACACTTTCATATTGCATATGCATGAGTGCTTATACTTATTCATGGCTGAAACTTGTTATGCTATTACATGGATGTCGCATATGGATGAATGTTATGTGCACTCATGTAGAGATTATGAATTATGTTAGGAATTTGCATACATATGGACTCATTTCACAAACATACTTTGCATTAAGGAGGTTTACTGAATCAGTAACCGCCTGATTTTCGCATTAGATAAGTACATATACACACACCTTTCGCATATGATCATACAGCATTTAGAATATTTTAAGGATAATGACTGCTCGTGGATGATGTTTTGAGTAGATGGATGATGGATGGTAGGATACGTTCTTCCTAACTTGAAGATTTCGGGGACGAAATCCTTTAAGGTGGGGAGGATGTAACAACCTGTATTTTGAATAACATGTTATAACATTAATCAAGGCATAATTAATTAATAAATCTGAATCAAGGGAAACGGGCTGGGCCATTGCGTTCGACTCGGAAAAATACGCGAAATAGAGTCCAAGTTTTCGAAAATCGGAGTCCGTATGACCAAGTTATGGCCCATCAAAGTTTTCAGAAAATTTCAAGTTCAAAAACAGTTCAAATTTGAATTCAGAATTCAAATTCAGCACTAGCAGGACAGGCGGGAAAATTCCTGCCAGCCCCCAAGTCGACTGGGGAGTCGACTTGGGAGTCGACACACCCCAGGCTGTGTCGACTGCCCACTCGACACCCTTGTCGACTTGGGTGGTCGGCCAGTCTAGCCTAATGCACCTGTTTTGGCTCTTGGGTCATGTTTTGTTGGCTAGTGACGAGAATAGATGGCTCAGATCTGAATTAGGGTTAATCCTATGGCCTAAACTAACCTAATCTTCTATAAAAAGACCCTAAGACCTAGCCTAAACCCTCATTAATCATTCCTACAACTAAATTATGTCAAAATGCTTCTTGATCATGGCCTCCACCCACTTGTCATAATCTCCATCTTCATTCATATGAGAGTTTCTAAGCTTGTTTGAGAGTTTCTAATTTTAATTCAAGGCTAAAGTTCAATCTTTCTTCATCAAAACAAGGATCTTCTTCTTATTTCTCAAGGGTTGTTGAGTGGAGTTTATCATTTGGGGATTTCTAGTGTGGCTTCGTCTCAATCTTGTTTTATTTTATAGTCTTCATAGCATTGTAAGCCCTATTCTACTCTTAGATTTAAACTATGAAGTTAAATATGACATGTTGCAAGTTTGAGTTGGGCCTAAGTATGATTTGTGCTTTGAATCTATCATGTTATGGATTTGTTCTATGTATGTTTGTAAAGCTATCACCTTGACTTTGTGGATTGAAAGTTATGAGCTTTGTTTGGAAATGTTGCATAATGCAACATAGAAACTCTCATAACTTTTATGTTAACTTGCATATGATGTTATATGCGAATCACTAGTTATCATCCTATGCCATCTATGACCATGTATCACCTATTTTGCTAAGTTTGATTTCATGCATGTTTTGAGGTTTATAATGTAATATGCAAGTTTAATGAACACATTTTGCCTCATGTGCCACCATGTTTAACTTGTGGCCAAATCCTATCACCTTATGCCCATTTTTGTCATGCTTCTAAGTTCCCCCTTTTAATTCATTTTGTGTTGTGACGAAACGTACATGCGATGGGAATGCGTATGGGTAGTTAGGTAACTTTAATGACATAAAAACATGGTTTTGAATTATGACATGTGACTATGCTTGAAAAACATGAACATGGACATGACATGCAGAAAACATGAAAGTGGCCAACTCGAGGTTGGGTTGAGTTTGTAGCATAAATCTACCCGGAACCGACTGGCATAACTAGTGGCTACAAACAATAGGACCCAATGTGAGTAGTTGGTCACATCGCACTTAAAACCCGAGGTTAGACTAGGTTGTGGTGTAAATCTACCCGGACCCGCTCGGCTTAACTAGTAACCACAACAAAGTCTAATGTGAGAGGTTGGGGTGCATTAAGTAATTAATGCCATATGGTAGGGTTAAGTTATGGACCACTTGAATACTTAACCAATTAAACACGATGGGTTGGTAGGGTTAAGTCATGGACTACTTGAATACTTAACCAATTAAACCCGATGGGTTGGTAGGGTTAAGTCATGGATTACTTGAATACTTAACCAATTAAACACGATGTATTGATAGGGTTAAGTCATGAACTTCTTGGATACAGTTGACCAACTCAATACATGGTTAAGATAGGGTTAACCACACTTAACCCGCTTGAAATCCTAGTTACGTGGTCCTTTTCAGCAGTAACCCACTTGGGAGTATCTGGATACCCTGGACTAGGGTGGGGTGGGGCACGATTATTGGACTGATTGTAAGAGACCAAAAGAGACGGCTGAATGGTGCACCGATTGTTCAGGCGGACCATGGTCGTGCACATTAAGTCCGGGGTTGAACATGGGCACCGTTAGGTTTAGACTATGCGTGCTTGAATTGTGTCTGTGGTTTACACCTTAGGGCTAGATACACCCTGGGTGGACCTTGCACAGTTAACTACATTCCACGATTAGGCCGTATGACACCGATACACGACGATTTAGGCTTATAGGGAGCCGATCGACTAGACCGAGTAGTTGGACCTTGATTTAGGTCATCTCATGATGTTGGGCCAACTTTGGGCCAAGGGATCATTTCTTGTTTATCTTTGATATCGATTAGAATACTAGTACACCTGGTGCAACTTAACCTTGTATATGCGATGTCACTCTTGTTAACTTTTCACCATGCCAGTTATCATCCTATGTTTCATCTCTGCTTTACATGTCCAGTTAACTTTACTAGTTTTTATACTAATAGTAGGTACGACTTACCAGTCTCTTTGACTGACCTGTTTTCCTTTCGCCTCTTTTCTTCCATTTCCCTCCCCCCCCCCCCCCAGGTTCTCAGGGTGGGAACACTAGCACCAAGCTTGGATCTTTAGCTTGCTTTCTGGATAGCTCATGTACGGTTTGGACTTGAGCTCGCTATGGCTTTATCACATCTACTTTGGGGATAGTTTACTTTATGTTATTTCCAGTTTTTAGTTTATGTTTCTAGACTTGTTGTAGTTGGAGAATAATGACTAAGTACTTTGATGTAACTCGACTATGGTTTTGAAATAGTAATTTTATCCGCTGCTTTATTTACTCTGTTTCACTTATATGTTCTGTGTTGTGATATCTTTATGCATGTTTACCTTGTCCAATACCCCTCCAAAGCTAGTGTACTTGCAAGAGTGACCCTGGCGGAGGTGGGGTGTTACAATGATAAGTCGTGCTTAAGCGCAACTGTGTACCTAATGCCTCTTGCAAACTTCTCCAAAACTCACTAGTAAAGATGGGGTCACGATCGCTTACTATGCTAGAAGGTACTCCATGGAGCCAAACTATCTCACGAACATAAATCGCTGCCAACCTTGATGCCGTCCTTTTGCTCTTGACTGGAATAAAGTGAGCGCTCTTAGTGAGTCTATCTACTACCACCCAAACACTAGTATTGCCTTTCTTCGAGCTAAGCAACCCATCTATGAAATCCATTAAGAGCTCTCCCATTTCCACTACGGCACTTCCAACGGATGAAGCAATCTGCCGGGCTTCTTTTGCTTAGCCTTGACTTGGTGACAAACCAAACATTGAGAAACAAATTCAGCCATGTCCTTCTTCATCCCGGCCCATAAGAAAACCCTTTTCATGTCTCTATACATCTTGTCGCTGCCTGGATGAATAGTCATCTTAGAATGGTGGGCTTCTTCTAGGACTGCCTTTATCAAGCTTCCAGTCTGAGGAACACAAAGCCTTCCATCTGGTCGCAACCACCCATTTTCATATATGGCATATCTACTGAGGTGACTAGAAGTCTTCCCTCTTCTCAGCTTACCCATAATGTCTAGAATCTGTGGTCACCTTGTTGCGATGCTCCTATCCGCTCCACAAGAGTCGATCATATCTCCAAGGATGCAAATAAATCAGGCAAAACTTCGATGGAGGGTCTAAAATCAAAAGCTGATATGAACTCCAAGTTCTCTCTTTCCACAAACAAAGGACTCAGAGCCATCCTCTGCCTACTTAGTGCGTCTGCAACCACATTACCCTTCCCAGTGGTATAAGAAATCTCAAAATCTTATGAAGCAAAGAATTCCATCCGCCGTTGCTGCCTTAAGTTGAGATCCTTCTGAGAGAAAAGGTACTTGAGAGATTTGTGATCGGTGTACAACTCGAATCTTTCTCCTAGTTAATAATGATGCCACGTCTTCAATGCAAATACTATGGCAGCTAGTTCTAGATCATCGGTGGGGTAGTTCTTTTCATGAACTCTCAATTGCCTACCCCCATAACATATTACTTTCCCGTCTTGCATCAGCACCACACCAAGCCTTGTACCGCATGCATCAATGTAAACAGTAAACACTTTACTTCCATTGGGCAAGGTCAAGACAGCGGCTATTGTCAGAGCCCGTTTTAGCCGTTGGAAAGCAACATCACAGTCTGTATCCCATGAAAACACCAAATTCTTCTTTGTCAGCCTAGTGAGAGGGGCTGATATCTTCACGAAGTCCTTAATGAACTTCCTATAGTAACCTACCAACCCAATAAAGCTCTCACCTCGGTTACGTTTATAGGAATCTGCCAATCTTGCACTGCAACCACCTTTGCAGGATCTACAGCTATCCCTTCTTTGGAGACTACATGCCCCAAGAATCTTACCTCCTTTCTCCAGAAATGGCATTTGGAGAACTTTTATTTTAGCTGGTGATCACGGAGAGTTTTCAAAACTTCCCTCAGATGTTGGGCATGCTCTTCTTCGTTCCTGGAGAAGATCAAAATATCATCAATGAAGACTACGACGAATTTGTTTAGGAATTCCCGAAACACCCTACTCGTCAAATCAACAAAATAGTCGGGTGCATTTGTCAGCCCAAAAGGCATCACTAGCCATTCAAAGAAACCGTCCAGAGTTCTGAAACCAGTCTTGTCTATGCTATCCTCAGCCACACTCAATTGATGGAACCCTGTAGCCAAGTCCAACTGAGAAAATACTTAGGGACCAATGGGTTGATCAAATAAATCATCAATTCTTGGAAGTGGGTGCCTATTATTTTTGGTGAGCTTATTTAATTCTCTATAATCAACACACAGACGAAGTGATCCATCTACTTTAGTTGCGAATACTACTAAAGCAGCCCCTTTGGATATTCTTCGTCTGATGAACCCTTTCCCAAGTAGCTCCCCTACTTGCTTACTCAGCTCCCTCCTTTCCCTTGGAGCCATGTGGCATACTGGTAACGTAACTGGATTTGCATTATCCACCAGATATATGCGGAAGTCGGTCTTGTGCCTTAGAGATAAACCCTGTACCTCATCAAAAACATCGGAGTAATCTCGAACCACCGGAATAGATTGCAAGTCCTCTATGGATGCATCTAAAGACTCTAGGAAGCTAAGCATAACAGACCCTTGGGGGTCACAAGAAACTTCGAGGGTCCTCCCATGACAAGTTGGGAGCCTGACGACCCTCCTTTCACAATCTAAAACGGCTCCATATGCGGTAAGCCAATCCATTCCTAGAATCAACTCATAGCCTATAAACCCAAGAACACACGTCTCGCATTCAAACTCGACGCCTAACACAGATAATTTCAAACCCCTACAAATCATCGATAAATGAGCCGAACCACCAATGGGGTTTGAAACAGCCATGGGATCTACTACAATACTAGTAACTACGTGCAGAGACTCAACCACAGAACTAGATATAAACGAGTGTGAAGCACCAGAATCAAAAAGTGTTCTAAGTGGTTTTTTTTTGAAAGAGAAGCTAAACTTTCTATGGAAATTTTTCTACCTCTGTCAGGAGCACTGGCGGCGAGAGCATGCACTTGCCCTCCAGAAGTTCCTGCCCTCTGACCGTGTCCCTGTTTCTTCGGGCACTCCTTAGAGAAGTGTCTAACCTCTCCACAATTAAAGCAGTTGCTCTTCCTTCTATTACAGTCCTTGATTAAGTGACCTTCCTTCCCACAATTGTGACATTTCTTCTTATCCTTGCCTTTGACATCTTTCCCTCCTTTCTTTTGCTATTGCTATAGCTGTTGTTGTTGTTTCCCTTTCTTGTGCCACACTTCCTCTTCTGCGATGTTCCCTCAGTCTTTGCTTCCTTCTTCTCTCCCTTCTCCTCTTCAAGCATTAGGGCCATATCCATAAGCCTTTCAAAGGTGGCCCCTATAGGAATATGGGACATAGCAAGACCATGCAGAGGCTCATTCCGTCCTTTAGCAAATCGTAAAGCCTTTTTGTGTGGTGTATCTACCAAGTCTAGTCCAAACCTTGCCAGCTGGTTGAACTTATTCAAATACTCCTTCACTGTCAAGCTCCCATGCTTGAGCGCTAGGAACCTCTCCATCTGTATGCTTCGCTCAGCTTGGGAAAGAAATTTCATCTCGAACCTCTGTCTGAAATCTTCTTAGATTTCCACCGGACGTCCAGCCGGGGTGACTTCCCACCAAAATGAGGCTTCGCCTTTTAACAACCAAGCGGCTAAATGAATCTTTCTTCGGTCCTCCACTTCAAAGATTATGAATAAGTCCTTAGTCTCCCTAAGCCAATTCCATGCTTCCACAAATGTCTCATTCCCATGGAATGGCTTCCCTCCCATTGCACGGAAGTCCTTACAGATTTTGGTGAAGTAATCTGCTCTTGGAGGGGAGGAAGAGGAGGAAAGACTAGGGCAACAGGAGGAGGTGCATCTCCCTGGCCTTCAGCAGGCATTGTAGCCTCCAAGTATCTCCGAAACCATCCGGTATCGTGATGCCCTCTGGGATATAAGGAATGTTTTGATCCCCAGACATGCTGAAAAAGGGAAAAGGAAGAATTTTAGATAAAGGACCGAAGGATATTACATATGGCTTCTTGGGGAATATTTTCAAAACAAACTTTTCTTTTTGAAAATACTTTCTTTTTAAACCTTTTTGAAAAATATTTTTCAAAACTTTTATTTAATCTGGTAACCTTCAGCTCTGATTCCAAGTGTGACACCCCACGTCCGTTAATGTCACTCACTAAGGGAATGCATTAAGTTCCATGAAGCGTTGTAGGTAAACAGACACAGAAAAATTACAAGACAGATATAAGTAAGATAGCAGTGGAAATTTCAAATTTTTATTTCAACATAAAACATAATACCGCAGTTCACAATACCATAAGTCATAAAACCATTACAAAAAAATACTTCTGTCTTGCATCATCAGAGTACATAGGTATTAAAGAAAAACATTATTCCCCATTAAAAAGAGTAAGCCATAGTAGAGACAAAGACTTGAGCCATACTCCAGAAGTAGCTTCTAGCAAGATAATATCCAAATCCAGACTAACCCCGGGAGTTTCCTCCCTAAGAACCTGAGGGGGGGACGGAAGAGAGGGAAAAAAATAAAGGGGTCAGATATAAAGTCTGGCGAGTCTAGTTACTTTTAGCCAGTAAATAAATAAAGGTGAACATGACAGGCATAAAGTGGGTAAGAGAGGTCACTATATAAATGGCATGTGTGACAAGGCAGATAAGGTAAGGTGTACACATGCTTCACTAATGACTACTCTGCACTATTACTAGTATAACTAAAGTTAGATGATCCCTTCCACAATAAGTTGGTAGATTTAGGGTATACATCCGAGTGCCCCCTAATCGATCGGCTCCCTATTCCATAGATACCCTGTGCTGGCACCACAGTAAGAGGTATCACTTCCTAAAGTGGCACCCAAAGAGGTACACAACCATATCTACTGGTGTCGCGGTCATCTTAGCCCCCTTTGCTCGGCCCATGCATGTACATGTATCCGGTCAGTTTGCATCGTCCACACCGTCCGTCCCGTTTGGATCTCTTACAAATAATCAGTATGCGTGCCCTTATCTCTGCCTAGTATGGAGTTCTTTATTTGATACCTACATCTGGTTACTGATTGAAATGTGTCCCACACAATATGATACAAGCTCTCCCCTTGTATCCCAGTAGGTTTTTCACTGCCTATGTATACCACTAGGTGTCTTTAGTTACATAGTCCTATACCAGTTATGCTTACCTTAAAGGATGTCTTTATTTACATAACTTTATTCTATTTTCCACTGGCAATGTATACCATAAGGTGTCTTTAATTACATAACCATACTGGGTTAAGTTTATGGGCCTATATATCTATATATTACCCACCCCTTCTAATTTACTTAACCCACCCACTACTCATCCAGTTTTACTTAACCCTAACTTAAGTTCATAGTCATACAATCTTTATGAATTAAATTAGGTTAAGTAGTCCAATTCTATTACCATGCCCAATTATGGTCTCATACTGGGTTAGACCTCCCACATTAGGCCTGCAACATGTGGATGTTGGATATGCCGGTCGGGTCCAGGCAGTTTTATTCCACAGTTGGGCCTAACCTCGTGACATAGCCTGATTCGTATTTACGTGCTTAGACCTCCCACATTAGGTTCAACATTAGTGGTTGCTGGATATGCCGGTTGGGTCCGGGCAGACTTCCAACACTAACGTAACCTAACCTCGTGTCATGAGTACAATTACAGTTCCTAATTGTAATTACTAACATTCCATTTTTAATTAATTTACCAATTAATTAATCCTTTCCTTTTATATGTGTCAATACCTATTTTGCAACAATAATTTGAATTGCATATCCATAAATGGTCATATTCAAATTATGCCATTTTTACCCAAATTTACATATGTCATTATAGGTGATTATTTCTATGTTTCCCTATTTGAATTATATGTCCAACTTATATAAACATTATATAAATTATGCCAATTATAAATCCCTTTTTTTCCCGTTTCCTAACTAGCGTGATTGCATGTATTTTGGTGTCATCGAGGCTACAAAGTAGCCTCGCCATAACAATAAAAAGGGAGTGACAAAGGTGACAGTTTCAGCACAATTTTTGCATAAGCATGACAACAAGGTGAATGGAAACGTAATCATCATAATAGGGCGAACACAGAGTTGATGTACTTGTGGCAACTACAATGTCAAAGTCAACATAACATGGTCTAAACTTGTCATTTAGATGTATAACAAAATTAGGGTGACATAGTAGCATGATTAGATCTAAAAGGGTGGCATCACATGTCAAGTTTACAACATATCGTGATTACTACAACATAACAGGTGAAAGGTGATTAGCATAAGGGATTAGATCTAAATTAATAAGTTTGCATTTCCCACAATATAGTTGCAAGTCAAGATCTACATAGTCAGCATAGTAGAATGTCCATAATCATATTGGATCCAGGGATAATGACATAATAAACTTGCATAAGTTCATGATTCACAACATATACCCAATTCGTACTCTTTTATAATTCACATTTATCCATTTAAACCTAAAAGTGACTAGAAACTCACAGCGTTAGGTTCAGAAAATTTAGAGAGAGAGATTTGAATTTTGAATAGCTAAACTGATTCTAGTAGACTTGGATTCTGTTTCAATTTGCAACCCAACAGCATATGGCCCCTATGATCTCCAATGGAGAAAATAAGAGAATAGGGGACCATATTTATAGCCTAGAACCAATGTACCAGACCCAGAATCAAGTCCAGGTACGTAAAACGAATTCTGCCCAGATCTGTCAGAGGGGTCGACACCCATATAGGGGGTCGACACCCATGTCGACACCCCTATAGGGGGGTCGACACCTATGCTGACACCCCCTGGGAGGTCGACACCCACAAGCGGGAATTTTCCAGCTTAGCCGCTTTGGCCAGATTTTGATTTTTGTATTGTTTTTGAAGGTTCTGGAATTTATTTTATATATTTATATATATCTTGTGCGTGAACAAACTTCGAACCCTCATAACTTTTACATACGGTGTCCGTTTTACCCAAACCAAATGTCCATTCTGACCAAAATTTCGAGACGGACGCAATGGCATAGTCTGTTCCCTCTAATTCTGAATGTTAAATTAATTATTATATAACTTATCCTCTTTTAGTGTTGTTAAAATTTGGGGTGTTACAACGTATATACGGTTATAAGTTTGTATTTCAAAAGTTATGTTATATAATATATTTTATTCGTTCCGGTGTGAGATTCATGTCTATTCTGATTTTGTTCTATTGTGCTATTCTTCTTCTATTCTAATTTTTTTTCTATTTCTCAGCCTCTAATTTTTTTCTATTAATGTCCTGGAATGTTCAATGCTTGAATAGTTTACATGAGTTTTATGTCGATTTTCGGGGTCGAAAATCCCAGTTTGTTACAGTGGTATCAGAGCTGAAGGTTAAGTGATTACCTTGGCTCTGTGGTGTAACTCGATAGAGATTAGTTAGTAATACCCTAGATTGAGTTTGAGTGTATATATATGAGAGAGCGTATTTGTAGATTTTATAAAAATGGTTTTGTATTGTGGAGATTTATTGGTAAAGTTGTTTATGAGTTCTGGGCAATCAGTTTGATCCATTGTATCGTAGGGGTTTCTAATCACTCGAGTACGATGAACCGACACAGTATGTTTTGAAAGAGGGTAAATGAAATAATTTTACCTAAAGTATATTTTGATATAAAGAAAGTATTTATCTTAAGATTATTATTAAGTATATTGGATGTGCTTGTTGTTACATTAATCGAATAAGATTAAAATTGAGACAATTATGCATGTATAACCAAATAAAATTCATATAAGTATTATGAAATGTGTTAAAGCTGGTTTTAACCCAGAATTGGAATTAAAAACTATGGACACTTGGAAAAGTGTTTGTAAATAGATTTGGTTTAAATATAAAGTAATTTTAAAATCCTGGGAGATTTTCAATTGTTTTACAAGCATCGTGCATGATATTTTAAAATAATTTCAAAATGGGAAGGTTAAAATATGAGTTTGTACAAGTGATATAGTATTGAACTCACTTTGATTGCTGGGAAATAACCCTGATGATGTTGGCCACATCATTAGTGTTCATTTTTGAGTTTTTATGTGACAGATTACTACCCAGAATACTGTTTTAGGTTGTTTTGGGTAAACAAGTTGTTTTGAATCCTAAAATCAAATAATTGATTTTAGAAAAAACTAAGCTATTTAAAAGTCCCAAGAGAGATTGTTTGATTTAAAAACAAATTAATGAAAAGTTGGGAAAGTAAATTTGAAATTGAATTAATTTAGAATGATATCGAGAAAAATTGGATCTATGAGATAGGAATTTGAAATGGTATTGGATGGGGTAAGTTAAGAGTTTGGAATCAAGAATGAAACTTGGGATTGAACTAGAATTTGGCTTGGGTATAAGTAAATAATTCGTGTTGAGGATGAATCGATTGGGAATGCATTGGTATATGCTAACTTGATAGCGTATGGAACAGAGTTGAACGCCTGACAACAAGGTACAAG
This sequence comes from Allium sativum, assembly GCA_030737875.1. Classification (NCBI taxonomy): domain Eukaryota; kingdom Viridiplantae; phylum Streptophyta; class Magnoliopsida; order Asparagales; family Amaryllidaceae; genus Allium; species Allium sativum. The sequence goes on from CM060921.1 coordinate 750,391,366, forward strand.
TTTATATTTTATATTGGGCATGAGATTTTATAAGCCTATTTATCAAGCCACATGGTTGTTTGATTTTCTTTTAGATTGGAGAAGGCCTAGAGAGGTGAGTTGTAGTTTTACCGACTGAGCCGCGCAAAGGAGACGTTAGCGAATTTTTTCGAAAATTTAAGGTGTTAGAAAATTTTCGAAATTTTTCAAAATTTTAGTTTATTAGAATGAATTATTAATTTAATTAGAATAAATTGGTTAAGTGAAACTATAGTTAAGAAGTAAAATAAAAGATTTTTAACCTAGTAGTTAATACGGTTGGTAGTAATTTTCCAGCTTAGTAATTTCGGGGATGAAATTCTTTTAAGGGAAAAGGAATGTAGCGTCCCGGATTTTTAGCTATTGAATAATTAATTTATTTAATATTTTAAATATGATTTGGCAATTTAAATAGGTTGAATTTAAATATTTAGATTATTTAATTAATATAAATAATTGAATAATATATTTAATTCTAAAATACTCAGAATTAAATTGAATTGGCAATATTGTGTGAAGTGGATAGTGTAAGAGATTTGGTTAAGTTTAGATTCGAATTATAATAATGAATCTATTTAATAAACGGCTTTAGAACATATAAATTATAATATAATTTAAATCTAGCTCGTAACATCGCAGTAGTTCGTAATTTTACATTTTGAACTTTAATTGAATATACAGGATCCGTTATAAGTCGGATTTCTTCGAAACAAGAAACGCTTGAATCCATTTAACGATGTTTTTCTAATGGAAGAGAAAAATTGAGATTTCGTCTTGTAGATTATGATTATGTCCAAATCAAACTTTTAGAAAGTCGTTATGGAATTCGTTTATAATTTATAACGATTTATTATATAATAAAAAGGGATTTTTATATAAATTGAATATCGATTTAACCTGAATTTGAAATATCGAGTTATAAATCCAAATACATATATTTTTGGAGCTATATGATATTCTAATGGGATATATACGATAATATTAATTTATTAATATTAAATTAATATTTTTAAGTATATTACTATTTTATTGGTTTATTTAAAGCCTTAAAAATAGCCATTAATGTAAAAGACCTCTGTTTTTGACGAAATTAATTTTGTTAGATCTGGATTATTAAATTATTGCTATATTTCAAAATTCGCGACAATCGGAGTTGCTATGTGACCATGAGGAATTTAAATGTGAATTAATCAATATTTTGCCTTTAAAATAACGCTGTGTGAGAAAACGGACTCGGAATTCGACGAAACAAGTTTCATTGGGTCTGTAATGTTGAATCATAGCTATGCGTCTATTTTCATCAAATTCGAATATTGTATGTGGTCATAGGGATTTTTAATGACAAAAATTTGAATATAAAAATATAAAACCTACCTATAAATACACCACAAATTCTTCTAACTTTAAATTTATTTTCTTTGGTCAGCGAAACTTTACACCGCCACTTTTCTTCCTACAACAAAGATATTATGAGAATTCTATCTCTAAAAAATCAAAACAAAGTGTATAAAATTCTATAAATCTTAAAATATATGTATATATATAAGTTGTTGATGAGTTGCTCTTTGATCCAATATAAGCATTTTTTAGTTCGACGTTGGTCTTCATATGCAGGTTTCAAAACGCGTGAGCTAAGGTAAGCCAAATGGTGAAGAGGAGTCATCGATTTGGGTTTCCGAAATTGGTTTTGGATTGCTGAGGGTTTTTGGCGCCTCATGCTGGAGTTTAAGGAAGTTAGACATATTTTTATGCCGTGGGGTATACTGTAGGCAGCAAGAAGAAATGTTGAGTCGAGATCTTGGAGGCGCTATCGAGTTGAAAACTTTGGTGATGGAGTTGGAGTTAGCACACGGAGAAGTTTGAGGGTGGTTGCAATTTTTGTTTTCATGGATTCTGGTGTATAAAAAGTTCGACGATATACAACTTTCACGCTAGAATGTCCTGAAAGCAATTTGCGACAATGGTGATCGAGTTCATCAAAGTGGGTGTGAAAAGATGGAGCTCGCGACGGGATAACCAATGGTCGTTGCGGTTTTGAAGACGGTGAAGGAATGGGGAAGTAAGAGGAGTACGATTTGCGGTAATGGCCTTCAAATAGGAGCAACCGGATTTTTACTGATCGAAGATGAATCTAAATACTAAAGGCGGGTGGGTTCCAAATTTGGGTTGGGTTGACAAGTTGAAGCCCAAATTGAAAATAAATAAGTTTATTTTTATTTAAAATAATATTAAAACTTGAAATTTTAATATCTGGCACATACGTGATCAGAATTTCACAAACTTGGATTCCTTGGGATCGTATGGACTAGGGGTACACCATGGAACTGATTTGGAGCTTGTCTCTATTTATGGCGGATTAAATCGCCTAAACGGATCTATTGAACGTTTATCGTTATTTAACGATAACCGACCAAAGTGAGTAAACTCACTAACTCTGTCCAGTTTATAAATTTATAAACGTAATTTATTAGTGATAAATGATGATGACTTCTGTGTGATGATTATTTTAATGAATTGCTAATTAATTGGTTGAAAATATTGACATAGTTATATATATGAATCGTTAATTAAATATTCATTTTATTTATTAGAATATTTCATTTTGATATAAAATTCGTGTTATTTATGTTGATTAACATATGCGGATGCAGGAAACGGGTTGGAGGAATCCAACTGGATTCCTCAAACATTACTACTGTTTATTTTCATATATTGTGATATATGATATGATATATTATCTGTGATTGATCATGTGTGTTGGGTGACACTGGCCCTTTTTATTTTGTATTTTAAAAACCATAAGTAGTAACGGAAAATAAATAAAAAAGAAAATTTTGAAGTGGGTGTTGAATTTAAGAATTTTCTAAAATCAATGGACTTTATAAAAGGAAATAATTGGAAAACCGACTGAACTATAAAAGGAAATGGCGAGGTATAGAAGAACTATGAGAATACAGATTTAAAGTAAATTTTAAATAGAAATATATTTTAACAGATAAATTGAGAAACTTAATTTATAAATAAGGTTTTATAAATTAAGGAAAATATTTACCATTGGATAAATTGAATATATAAGTTTGAATTTATATTAAGAAGAAAAAATTGGTTCCGATTTTATGGAATGTAAAATTAACATTTATAAAGGGAATTATAAACGAGATTATAGGTGATTGGAAATAAAAATAGGATTTTGTGTGAATAATTCTATAAATAGAAGTATAAATAGAATTTGGGAATGGTAATTTTTTTTTAAATGCGTAATCAAACTGAATTGATTATATAAAAGAAATATTATTCACATTCATTGTGAATAATGCATTAAAGTAAATATTTTACAAATAAAACATTTATAAAGGAAGTTGGGTTTTGAAATAGGAATTTGAATGAGATAGGAGATTGCGTTAAAATCGAATAGTGGATTCTATTTCTGGAAAAATAGATTAGTTGTGGATTTATAAAATGATTCGATAAACAGAATTTGAACCTGTAATAATATTTATAAATTGAAATCAAGTTTTGATTTGATAAAACGAGTCTAGATTTCTGTAAAGCAATAATATCCACATTTTAAAGTGAATAATGATTTAAAAGCAAATGTTTTGCATATTTAAATGGAGTTAAGGAAATTAGAAACTGGCTGGAGATTATTTAACTTAAATGGTTCCCTGAGTGTCGATCTGATGTTGGTTTAGGCCTTCGGGGTTGATATTCAGGGAATTGTTTTCTTACTGGTTTACAGTTAGAGACTTATAGATCTGGGAGGATTTGATGCGTAAATAAGAAATGGAAATGTTTTCCAATGTTAATAACGCATATTTTCTAAATTTAGAAAATGAGAATTTATGAATATATGGAAACGGGAAATGGGGAAATGAATAAATTAATGATAAATTGATTTAAAGGGAAAATTGTTGATTGATGATTGGTTGATTAAATTTCCATATGGAAATAAGATTGTTGTGTTTATGGATGTTTTCCTTTGATAGTTAAATAACCGACTATCAAAGTTTTGACCATTTTCCGTCGTCAATAAGGAGAGACCGAGATCAAATTTATTATCTGTAAACCGCTCCGTATAGGCATTAGAATTATGAATCAAATATGATGAAGATAATTGAAGACGGAGTTTATGCAAGGGCTACTCTGAGAAATCCTAGGTAGAAATCGCCTAAGATGGGTTACAGAATAGTGCCTTCGGTTTGTCCAGTCCTAGGACAACTTGTATGGAAGAATGTTTGACAAAGTATATCTAATAGATTGCGTAAGTTGATCTCTTCAAACGTATTTACATTTGGTGGCAGAGGAATTCGTTTCCCTTAGCTTTATACCCGTGGTATTTTTGGAGAAATCAATTTGTGATTTGGTGGGAAAGACGATGTGGCATTCAAAGTAAATATAGGTGTGATCTATCAAAAAGATATGTTATGACCTAAAGCCTCACAACCGGGAAATGGTATAAAATCGGGTAGGTCGCATGGCTAAGTGGGTAGCTCCCAATTAGGGTGTATTATCACCGGATCTAGAGAAAATCCATTTGCTTATTTATTTTATTTCGATGTTGTCCCTTTCGGGAAACGGTTGCTAATCCCAAGCGTTGGTGATAACACATTCAGTACAATCAATCGAAATAAGTGACCAGTCATGTTCAGCCTGGGTTGCAAGATGTTTTTGTTGAACCTGGTATTTTTCTCTCTAGAGATACATTGTCTGAAGGTGGTCCCATACCTTGCTAGTTTGAATACATTACCCAACAAGCTCCCGCGGGTTTTTTATATATATTATGTATGTGGAACGAGAGATGAAAGCGTTCCACTAGATTGCTATTTATTCGATTTAGACATTATTATAATATCATAAGAGTATTGATTTTAAAGAATATTTTGGGTTATCGTAAGGTAAAAACAATCCGTATTTATGTGTGGATCGGTCTTACGATTATCTTTTTTTAAAGGATTTTAAAAGTTAAACCAAGTGGTTGGAGTTTACTCACACTAGTTTCATGGCTGATCATGAGTTTATTTTGTTTTGTTATACCCTAAACTCTTGGGTGCCCAAATTTGTACGGGTAGTCAAGTAGTCGGGATTTTACAGATATACCTAGAAGAGCTTGGAGTAGGAGGCTACAGGATTTTATAGTTGTTGTTTATTTCTGCAGAGATATTATGAGTTGTACTCTGGAATGGTATGTATATCCAGTTATAGGTTTGTATTTCAAAAGTTATGTTATATAATATATTTCATTCGTTCCGCTGTGAGATTCGTGTTTATTTCGATTCTGTTCTGTGGCGATCTTCTTTTTCTTCTATTCTAATTTTCTTTCTTTTTATTTCTCACCTTTTAACTTCATTCTATTAATGATCTGGTATGTTTGATGCTTGAATAGTTGACATGGGTTTTATGTCAATTTTCGGGGTCGAAAATCCCAGTTCGTTACACACTTTTATTTTGAAAATTATTTCAAAATATCTTTCAAAATAATTGGAAAACATTCCCAAATCCCCTAAGATCTTAAAATTTCCTTATATTTAACCACAAATCCATTTACGAACACCTTTCCAACTTTCCAGAGCTTAATCTCAATTCTGTTTTAAATCCCGATTTAATTAGTCTGAATTTTATATAATATACTTATACGAATTTTGATTGGTTATTTCTAACCAACTAACTTATAATCATATTCGATTATAATAACAATCAACACATCCAATATATTATAATAATTCCAATATCAATTATTCTATATATCAAAACAATTTTGGGTAAAATTATTCCATTTACCCTCTTTTCAAAACATATTGTGTCGGTTCATTATATTCAAATGTTTAGAAACCCCTATCGATATTGTGGTGCCCCACCATCAACCATAATTCATAAGTAACTCAACCAATAAATCTCCAAAATATAAAAAACACATTTATATAATCTACAAATACGTTCACTCGTATATATACACTTAAACTCGGTCTAGGGTATTACTAACCCCATCTCTACCGAGTTATGCCACAGAGCCAACGTAATCACTTAACCTGCAGCTCTGATACCACTATAACGACCCAAGGATTTTCGACCCTGAAAATCGACATAAACTAACATATCGACTATTCAAGCATTGGAAATATCAGATCATTAGTAGAAAGAAGTTAGAGGGTGAGAATTGAAAAGAAAGAAAATTAGAATAGAAGAAGAAGAATATAGCACATCAACATCAGAGTAAACACAAATCTCAAAGTGGAACGAATAAAATATATTATACGATACAACTTTGAAATAAAAAACTGTATTTGACTTACATACATCATCAGAGTATATCACATATATTCATATCAGAAATAAACTCTATATAGATCTAAAATTTGAGATTCCTGCTCCAAACTTCTCCAAGTATATCTAAAAAATCTCGACTACTTGACTGGCCGTACAAATTTGGGCACCCAAGAGTTTAGGGTAAAACAAAACAAAATAAACTCTGGGTCAGTCATGGGACTTGTGTGAGTAAACTCCAATCACTTGGTATAACTTCTAAAAATCCTTTTAAACGAAATGATAATCGTAAGACCGATCCGCACATAAATACGGATGGTTTTTACTTTACGATAACCCAAAACATTTCTTAAGATCAATACTTTTCTGATATTATAATAATGTCTAAATCAAGTAAATAACAATCTAGCAAAACGCATGCATCTCACATTCTACATATATAATATACAATTAAAAACCGCAGGCTCTTATTGGAGAATGGATTTCCCACTATGAAAAAGTATGGAACCACCCTCCGCTCAGTGTACTCTAGAGGAGATACACTGAAGTTCAACAAAAACATTTTTTAACTCAGCCACACATGACTAGCCATTCATTTCGGTTGAATGTTTCGAATATATTGTCACCTTACGGTTGGTATACCAACATAACCGTTCCCGAGAGACACAAAAAAAAAGAAGTAACAAATATGGATATTCCCTAGATGGTGAAAATATACCCTAATTGGCTGCGAACTAATTAGCCATGTTGCATGCCCGATGTTTTGTCATTTCCCGGTTGATGAGGCTTGAAGTCATAACGTATCTTGATAGATCACACCTTCATTTACTCTAAATGCCACATCGTCATACCCGCCAAATCACAAATTGATTTACCCAAAAATACCATGGGCATAAAGCTAAGAGAAACGAATTCCTCCACCACCAACGTAAATACGTTTGAAGAGATCAACTTACGCGGTCTAATAGATATGCTATGTCAGACATTCATCCATACACGTTGTCCTGGAATTGGACAAACTGAAGGTACTATTCTGTAAATCCATCTTAGGCAATTTCTACCTAGGATCGCCAAAACATACCTTGCATAGACTCTTTCTTCAATATATTTGATTTGCAATGCTATTTCCCATACGAAGTGGGCTTTAGATAATAAGCCTGATCCTAGTCTCTCCGTATTAATAATGGAAAAATGGTCAAAAACTTTGATAGCCGGTTATTTAACTATCAAAGGAAAACATACATACAAACAATGGTCGTATTTCCAAACGGAAACCAACCATCAATCAATACTGAGCCCTTTCTTTTATCATTTGTCTATTCATTTCCTAGTTTCCCATTTATTTCTCAAAACACGTTGAATTTCTCACGATTCTTGAAAAACATTTCCATATATCACAAACTATTTATTTCCTATATTTAGAAAATATACTTTATTAACATGGGAAAACATTTCCATTTCTTATTCACGCATCACTATCGTTCCATAATCATCAGTCCCTAACCGAAAACTAGTAAGAGAACAACTCCCTAAGTATTAACCCTAAAGGTCGAAACCAACATCAGATCAATACCCAGAAGGTCATTCAACATAACTAATCTCCAGTCAGTTTCTAATTTACTTTATAATCGTTCCAATTTGCAAAAAGTTTTCTTTTACCATTATTTACTTTAAAACGTGACTATTATTTCTTTACAAAAATTCAGACTCGCTATATCCAATAAATATTGATTTTTATTTAATTTTCATTATAGGTTCAATTCCTATTTACCGCGTTATTTTATAAATTCATATTCCCATTCCACTTCATAGACTCCGTTATAATCAACTTCTTATTAAATAAATATCAAGTTTACAACTCAATCTCGATTTCATGTTTTATTATAAATTCTTAGTTTCAACCTAAATATCTTATCAATTCCTAAATTATAAATATATGAATTTTATAAAAATAAATTATTTACTAACATTCGACATCGTCGAGATATAATTACAAATACAAATTTCGAACAGAAAAATATATTTCATTGTTTTCTTTGAAACGATTTCCATTTCACTTTCTAATATTCATTATTGAATATACATTTCAAATATATTTTATAATAATTATTTCATCTCATTTCTAAATATCGTTTATAACCCAACTTCTTGTTTTAATATAATTAAAACAAGTTATTATATTCTAATCCATTCGAAATTAAATTTCTTTTTAAAAATAGATTTCCCCTTTTTTAAAACTCAAATTCATTTCCCAATATATTCGAATATATTTTGTAGTACTTAAATATCAATTATTTAAGGTCAATGTTGTTCAAACATCCCAGATATACAATATTCAACCACGGATTATTTGTCATATCATATAATGCAGAATGTGAAAAATAATAATATAATTATTGAGGAATACCGTTGGATTCCTCAAACAAATTTTCCAGCATCCATAGATGTTAATCAATATAAATATCACCAATTCCATATCAATATGAAATATTATAATAAATAGAATCAGTGTTCAACCAACAGTTTATATATATAATGGTGTATATTACTTCAACCAGTTTATCAGTAATTTATCTAAACAACCTTCATACAACAATCAACTATCATTTTTAAATTCTAAAATATGTTTATAATATTATAAAACCGGATAGAGCTAGTGAGTTTACTCACCTTGGTCATTAATTGTTGAATAACGATTAACGTTCCATAGATTTGTTCAGGCATTTTATTTCGTCTAAAATTGTAACGACCTCCAAATTGCTCCAAAGTAGTCTCATTGTGAAGCCTTCGTCTATACGATCCCAATGGATCATGTTTTGTTGAATTTCATTAATATATGGACACGTTATGGAAAAATGCAATTTCACACATAAATTAAATAATTCAAGTCATTAGCTTTATTTTTAATTACCATCATTAAGTATAATACATCATTCCTTTAATACGGCTCCATTTATCTACTTTCTTCCCCGCTCCAAAAATACGTTGCCAGAAGCTTTTCATTCACCATTTCCGAACCTTTCTCCTCATCATTCTCCATCAACCAGTCACGAAAATTCAGGCCGACTTCACCAATCTCTCCATTATCACACTCTCTTCCATCTCATGCTATGCATATACAGCTCGAGCTTCCCTGTAATATTGCGTTCGAACAGACCATTGCATGAAAAACAAAAGAGTAGAACCTTTTATATCTCAAAATTCTTGTGCACATTGCTTCCCGACCCCGAAACCACGCAATGAACTCGAGCTCACCAGTCAAAGAGCGACGTCCTCCTTCCCCTCCAAATGAACAGATCACAAACCGATTCCTCTAATTCTCCTACATTCGAACCTCCATCATTACCAGAGAGGAGCAGCTCTCCCCTAGTGCAATAGCATTCGAAGTCCTGTGGAATTCGAGAAAGAAATTATACTGGCCATACGAGAGGAGAACGATTTTCAACGTGATTAAATTATTAAGAGGAAACGTGATACATTTTGAACAATAAAATTATTTTAAGGTAGAAGTTGGTTAGTGTTTTTTCTAAGAAGAAATGGGGTAAGACTTAAGAGCACGTATTTATACACGAAGGAAAAGAGAGATATGATCGAAGTCACCATCCGAGGTTTGTGTGGTTTGCAGCTACCCTAAATTGAGACTTGGGGATGAAGTTATAGGATATTGTAGTGTAGGTCTACATGAAACAGGTTTTAGGGTAGGTTGGCTTCCTATTTTCTACCTATGTGAATGGTCTTGTCTTTATGACAGCACGGTGCATGTACATAGCTTCAGTGAAGGTGTCTGTAGAAGTTACTTCATACCAAAGGAATCTAGAAGGTACACAGATATTTCAATATATATATATATGTGTGTGTGTGTGTGTGTGTGTCTATTAAGGGTACCCAACTGCATAAAATTTCATTTGTTTAATGAACGCTAACGACAAAAATAAAAATATTGTCATGATGAGCAATGTGCCACGATCTCAAAAATAAAATAAAATAAACAAGTTATTTTATTCTGTGAAATCCTAAAATGTTGGTTTAGGGTGTAAAATACTTCAAATCGAAAAGTTGCTTATTTTCCAAAATAAAAATTATTGCAAAAGTCTATAAATTAAATTTAGCATACGTCTCAAAAATCTTATAAAAATTTGAAAACGATAATTATTATATTAAATAAATCATTATGATTTATAAACAGTTCTGTAGTGATTTTTTGAAAATTTGATTTGGACATAACTTACAATCTATAAGATGAAATCTTGATTTTTCACTTACATTAGAAAAATACAGTTAATTAGATTCGAACGTTTCTTGTTTCACAGATTTCCATCTTAAAACAAATCATGTATATTCATTTGAAGTTGAAAACTCAATATTATGAACTACCGCGACGTTACGAGATCGATTTAAATTATATTATAATTAATACGTTCAATCGTCGTTTGATTAATATATTCGTTATTGTAACTGAATATAAACTCAATTAAATGCCTTATATTATCCAGTTTACACAATATTGCAAATTCAACTGTCCCGGCTATTTCAGAAATAAATATATTAGTATCCCATTATTTATATTATTTAAACATTCAAAATATTCCAATTCGAACCATATAAATTATCAAACCAATATATTAAAATAATTAAATCAATTAATTATTATATCATTAAAAATACAGGACGTTATAGTGTTTTCTTTCATTTACTAATTTTACTTATTATAGTTTCTTAGAAGAACCACGTTCATAGTTTTAAAATGAAGAAATCCTTAATGTTATATTTCTTACCTATTTTCTATTTATTCTTTCTATTTTTAACATGCGTTAAAATTTTAAATGCATAATCAATATGCGCATTAATAATTCTTCTATTTATTAATTCTTGCGCGTTTATTCCTTTTAATTTTGTTAATGTTACTTTTTTAACATTTGCTTCTATTCCTATTTTAATTAAATCATCTGTCATTTTTAGCATGTAGTTTATTTTAATTTCAAACGTGTTCCATAAATTTGCACGTATCCAATTTAAAATAGAATGTTGCTTAATTAGCGTCACTCATATTCCCTTTTATTTCTTGGTTTTATACCATTTATGACGCGCATTATTTATGTAACTTATTTCTATACATTTTCATTTTAAATTTATCTACATATGTGTTCACATGTGTGTCAATCTTCAAATTTTTGATGTTATTCCCATTAATTCTTTTTTATTATCTTCCTTTTTATTAGTATACGTTCAAATTTAGAATTTAAATATACACGTATATATTTACGTACAACTCCGTAAAATTTCAAAATTCAACCAGCATTATCCTATAATTTATTTCTTACTTGTTTTGAATAATTGCGCGTTTATTTTTTTATTTTTATGTCTATATATATACAAGCACAAACACACACATTTTGCATACATACACACACACAAACACACACACACACACACACACACACACACATATATATATATATATATATATATATATATCTGTGTGTGTGTGCATATACATATATATAATATTTTCCTATGCGTACATTTTGATATCATAAGTCTTTTATTTATATATTTGTACATACATTTATACTTTTCTCTTGGATCATGCATCTTTCTGATTGCCCTCTAAATTTTAAAAACATGACGTTGGTGGGATTTGAACTCGCATGTTACAACTTAAGAGGCACGTGCTCAACCACTGAACCACACTGCATTTTTGTTCACAAAATTAATACATTGAAAACTATTGGTTTTATGTGTGTTTCTCTTAAAAAAATCATGTTTGTTCTAAACATCATTTGATGATATCTTCTTCGATTAAAAGTCCTTTTTTTGCAAACCATATGTCTAAATTGATCAGAAAATCGTCATGGACGCAATGACTCTAGATCCATGACCAAATTTAGGAAATTATATGGATTTTATTTTATTATTTAATTTAAAATTCAGGATGTTACATTCTCCAACACTTAGGAAATTTTGTCCTAGAAATTTGATAAGGGTAGAATTATTTAATTCCTCGTATAATGTACAACAATCATGTGTACACCCAATTTACAACCATTTGTGCACTTGTGCAGAATGTAACATAACATAAAAATACATGAATACCTAAGTTGTACCTCTTATATGAATGAAAAAGTTTCTTGAAAATCTTTTGAAAACATGATGCATACTTCCTAAATATACCGGTAATTTCTATATGTATAAAATAATATGAAAATCAAAAATACTTTTTCACATAATTTTCCCATACTCTTACAGGGTAGGAGCGTATTTTTGCGTCCAAATCCTACTAACCAACTTTAGATTTGCGAATTTCATAAAAGTCTAATTCTTTGAATTCAATTTCTTTTGTTAGAAAGGGGTAAAAAATGGTAATTACGTATTTTCCATCAACTTTTACGCACCTTTTCCCTATAGTTAGAAACCTTAATTGTGAATCTTACAAAAATTCCTAATTTCTATTTCAAGCACGATTTACATAAGGAAAAATTCTTTTTTGTTTTCCAAACTTGCTTTGGAAGAATTTATTCTCCTTTATTGTTCTCAATTTTTGCAGTTGTCGTCTTTATTTGTTTTTTAATTGTTCATCCTTTATCTTCTTTTTAATTTTATTCACAATATCCTATATTTCTGTTCTTACCTAGCGATCAACACAAATACCTAGGAAATAATATCCCATTAAACTATTCTATTTTTCTAAAATAGAACACTTCATAGGATGCAAATCTATACTAAAAGAAAAATTTTCTATTTTCTCAAGGCGTGCAAAAAAGGATTTCTATTAATTACTGTAGCATCTCGGGAAATTCGACTCTTGAATCCTGACACTAATACATCTCATGTCCAAAACGCGAGTATCGAAAACCCAGAAAGCTAAAAGAAAGAAGTTAGAGGGTGAGATAAGGAAGAAAGAAAGTTAGAATAGAAGAATAAGAAGAAGAACCTTCACATAATTAGAGTCTCACATCGCAGCGGAACAAAATATAATATAGAAATAAATCACATAATGCGTGAACGACTATGTATCAACTGCACGACCGAGTACGGAATGAATGTCAGGAGAGATCCCTATTTTATTGACTTATTGCCATCTGGAGGCACGTGCATGCTGAGCCACGCTGTTCTAGTAACATCTCGCTTTATATATTCATATTATATCATACCACATCTCCTTCAAATGGATGAAGTTGTCCTATTATTTAAACATTTTATGAATAAGCCATGTGTGCGGTGACCGACTCATACAAATTACATGTATGCCATTGGGTTATTATTTGTGTACAGACCTTTATAACTCCAGCATGTTAGTCCATAACATCCCACATCTAGATTATGGGAGTCGCACCCAAAGCCTGGTGATGTGTAAAAATATTCTCGATTGACCAATTTGTGAACGAGCAGCTTAGGGGGGATTCATGCATGACCAGGACCATATATAAACTACTCGTCCATTCTATACATGCTCGACCAGGCAACGTGGCCATGTAAGAGCAACCAGACTTGTGCTCGACCGGACCTGAGGTGCTTCATGGTGCAAGTGATGATCGAACCATGCACTATCAATGAGCCGACGACCATACAAATGTTGCATGTTGTTTATACATATGAAATGTACAAACCATCCGTGTATACGCGCCTTCTGTGAATCCATCAATTGATTTAACTATTGGCCATGTATAATATTACAAAGGAGGTGCCATTCCCATGTCTGGTTTTGTCGTGCACTTTGTATATGACAATGTTCCATATATTGTATTCCACGCTTATTTTAACACGATCTCGACCCTTGTCCATGTATACTGTTCGACCCTTGGCCATATATATTGTTCGACCCTTGCTTGGTGCTCTCCCGGGGAGGCTCAACCGTGGTGCTTGACCATCAATGTGGTGCTCGACCGTGGTGCTCGACCCGGGGTGCTCGAGCAGCGATGTACGACCGAACCGTTATATTGCTCGACCATCTTGCGTCCGACCAGGCTAGTGCTCGTTCGCTTTGAGATGTGTCTGAACCGTTGTTTTTCAAATAGCGTTTCACAACGGGGTTAACATTTTCCCCTCGAAGTTTGTATTTTTTTCTTGTGAAAAATGCGGGCTTTGAACAAAACATTGTTAATATAACTTGCGTTAAGGTTCTGTTGTAGCTTTTCTTATTTTATATGGCAAATCATGCTTTGATACTTTGACTCGTTGATTCCAAATGATCCAAGTATATAACTTGTTAATTGGATTTATATGCTTTACGCCACCTGTTCAAGTTGGAACTTTCGATTTGAGCTTTGACACCATGGATCAACCTAGAATTAAAATTTTGAATCTCTATTTCACGACGGCTTTCCCCAGTGCATAATTATTGCTTTACCTTCTTTTTTATATCTCATGTTGAAATGTGATATATTTATGGTTGGAGCTTTGCAGATAAGGAAGCCTTTGTGTTATGTGATTCTAATTGGGTTTCCCGGGTTAATCATCATTGGTGCAATGAGTTTTATCGATATAGCGAGCATATCGATTTTGCCGAATCTTTCAAATGCCCCATATTGAAGCCAAAGTCAAGCCCAGTATATTGGCCTTTTTTACTAGAGTATATCGGTTTCTGGCTTGTTTCAATGTTGTGATGGACTCGTGGTATTTTTTAGGCATTATTCAACTCTTACGTGGTTCTGTTGCCTCATTACCATGGGTCGTCACGAATCGTAAGAGCTCGAAGTGACCAGTTTGTCGAGTTTCCTTAATTGTGGTTGACGTGCAAGAAGCTTCTACTTTGTCACCAAAAGATATTTGATCTTGCCAATCATGCATAGAGCCTCTGAGCTTTGTCAATACAATAGAAATTTCAACCTTACTAGCTGGTTTATTACTTCTACTTAGAAAAGCTTTTATATTTTTGTGCCCCCCTACGGATGGTCTATGAATTTAAATACAACCGCTCGAGAGGTCTTTGGATTTAGTGCCCCCACTTGGGGATATATTTAGATTTAGTGCCCCCGCTCGGGGAAGTCTTTATATTTTGCGCCCCCGCTGGGGGAGGTCCTTTGGATTTAGTGCCCCCGCTTGGGGAGATCTATATATTTTGCACCCCCGCTAAGGGAGGTCTTTGAATTTTGTGTCCCCGCTCAGGGAGGTCTTTGATTATTTCTAGGAAAGCCGCTTCACTTGGGAAGCGTTTGGCCTCGCTTGGGAAGTGTTCGCCTAACTCGGGAGGACCTTAACTTTCACTACGGAAAATTGCTTCACTTGGAAAAACTTTTGCCTCGCTCGGGAGGACTTTAACTTTCACTAGGGAAAGCTGCTTCGCTTGTGAAGACATTCGCCTCACTTGGGAGGACTTTAACTTTCACTAGGGAAAGCTGCTCCGCTTGGGAAGACTTTTGCCTTGCTCGGGAGGACTTTAACTTTCACTAGGGAAAGCTACTTCGCTTGGGAAGAATTTCGCCTCGCTCGGGAGGACTTTAAATTTCACTAGGGAAGGATGCTTTGCTTGGGAAGACTTTCTACTCGTTCGGGAGGACTTTTACTTTCACTAGGGAAAGCTGCTTTGCTTAGGAAGACTTTCGCCTCGCTCGGGAGGACTTTAACTTTCACTACGAAAAGCTGCTTCGCTTGGGAAGACTTTCACCTAACACGGGAGGACTTTAACTTGTGTATCGTTTCACTGGTCATACATTAGTTCCTTTATCGGATGTTTGACTTTGCAGGCGATCCTAGTTAAAGGACTAGGACCTTTTCTCTAGGAGATGCCCCTTCAGTGAAACTTACAACTCCTGTGCAGTGCTTGCTCATTGTTTGACCCTTCACGACTCTTTCCATTCACTTTTTCAATGCGGTGCTCTTTGTTTCTATATTTCTATATATTTAGATTTATAGCACTTGACGCTTTGGCTAGTGTTGTAAGGTCATGAAGTATTGTCGATTTTCAATGGAACAAGCGCTCATTGGTTGTCCTGCAATATAAAAGAACTTTTAAGCTCATTTTGATTTCCCAAAATTTTTGCAAGCAAAAGTTTTATTCAAGTAGGTATGTTGTAAAGCTAATGTTCAAAACAATGTTCGTAACATATTACAGACTTGTTTACAAGAATTATGAATATAGCAGTAAGTAAAGCATGAAGTAAAATAATTGCAATAGTGATAGCTTATTCCGAGCCATTGGAATTAGAGCACTACTGGTTGTCAGTAGATGATTGACTTTGGTTTGGTTTGAGCAGGAGCTTCGTTTCTTGGAGCAAACTGGTTGCTTGATGTCCCTTGCCCCTGGGGATTTGGTGCAGTGTTTGAGGATTGTGGATTTTTCACATACTGTTGTAGTCTGTTTTTCTGAATCAACTCCTCAATCAAACTTTTGGGTTGCCTGCATTCATTTGTATCATGACCGAGCAGATTGTGAAATCGGCAGAACTTACCAGAGTTCGCAGCCTTCTTTGAAATCTTCAGCGTCGATGGTTCTGGGTAGTGTTGCGTATCTTTCGTGGTAGAGAAAATGTTCTCCGGGGTGTCATTCAGAGGGGTGAGCTCTGACGGGTTATGAAAGCGAAACTTCTTGTTATCCTTGTTGTCTTTCCCATCATTGGCTTGCTTCTGCCCCTGATTACTCTTCTGATTATATTGGGTAACAACATTTTTGGGAGCTTCAAGAAGCGGGTTAGCATCAATAATCTGAAGAGGTACATGATTATTGTCGACTCTCATGTACTCCTTGGCCTTTTTATAGAATTTATCAAGTGTGCTTAGTTATTTCATTTTGATCCATCTACCAAATTTGCTCTTCTCATCTATGGCACCGATTAGAGACATTAAGATCATGCGGGGTTCGGGATTCCCTACTTCGAATGTAGCAGCATTGAATATTTTGAGGAAAGCTTTGATAGATTCTCCTGGATTCTACTTCATTGATGTAAGAGAAATAACGTCCTTATACTTCGTAGCTTGCAGCTTGAACTGCTCTTTAAATTTCAGAGTCAAGTCATCAAATTGATCGATGGATTTAGGTGGGATCCTTGTGGGCCATAATGATGCCACACCTTCTAGATAGAGAGGGAAGCACTGGCACTTGATCTCGTATGTTGCTTTGGCTGCATTCATATGCCATTCATATATGTATAAGAAGTGATTTGGATTTGAATTCCCATTGTATGGAGGTAGAGTAGGATGAGTGAACTTTCTGGGGAATTCTGCTTTGCGGATCCTTTTGGTGAAAAGATTTTTTTTAGGGAGAAGTCCCATTGCCTTTCACTATCCTTGCGGGCCATGTTATCTTCCATGATTTGCTTTACCATATCCGTGGTATATTCCTTCGAGTTGTGTCGTTATGGAGAACGGCATTCGATCTCTTTTCCGGATGCTCATCGTGGCGAACGATTGTGATTAGAGGATCTAGGTCTTTTACATCCACTATGGGAAGGTTCCGCCCCCTTAACAGGACTTGCAACTCATCGGTTATTTCAATCGGAATGGTTTTTAGCTTTCAGCTTTAAGTCTTCTATATTAGCATTGCTTTTGTCAACAAGTCCTTTCAAATTGTCATTATGATGATGATCGGAGGCTGATGAATTTGCATTCTCTTCAAGGTTGACATGGATTTTTAGAGGAGGAGCGGGAATTTGTTGAGCGTTCAGGAAAGCACTCGTTTTATCCATTAAACCTTGATTAGCATCCATTAGTGTTTTATTACCATTAATCAAAGTTCAGTTGGAGGCTTTCATCTTTTGGCTCAAGTTAGCAACGACGGCATTTAATTCAGCTTTGGTTACTCAGGCTCCACTTATTGAGTTTTCTCCAACTTCTAAGTTATTGGTAAGGGGTGTAGCGTTGTTGTTAGCAATGTTGTCAGTTTCTTCTATGGCTTTACTTGCGGTTTTCTTAGATTTACACATTATCTCGGACAAGGATTTGAACTTTAATGAGAATTCATCGATTGGTCTGGATCGTAGACTTGGTGAATCTATGGTAGAGGTAGGCTTAGAACTTCAATGCAAGGCTCTTAAAATTGAGAGAAGTGCGAACATGGCCCCACGGTGGGGGCCCAATGTTGAAACCAAAATTATTCTACAATACCAATGGTGCACTTAGTGCACTTCACCAAATGGTTAGAATTAGAAAATGGGGCCACGAAAAATAAAAGCAAGTAAAAACACAAGAATTTTATAGTTGTTCAATCTAGAGTAGTTCTACGTCCATTTGGAAGTGATTTCATTATCATATGTGATATTACAAGGTACATCTCTCTACTATTTTTGCTCATTCTCTCTTTTTACCATGATTTTCCTCACTTTATTCTCTTTAATGACTTGATTCTCTCTAATCCACTATGGAAATGGTTGGATCCTTATGAATGCGATGAGCGCGGGAGTGCATGTTCAACGATTTGAGCACTTAAAGGATCATCAATGAATCCATGGGTGTTCAGATGCGAATCGAAGCTCAGAGTTGGATTAATGATGGTTGGAAAGAACTTGAGTGGATCTTGAATGGATCCCTAATGGAGATTGGAGAAGACTTGATAAACTTTGGAAATTTTAAATGAAGTTTGGAGGAGATTTGATCCACTTGTTTTTGCATGAAGGTAGATTGAGTAGGAGAAGCCATTAATGGAGCTTGGAGAGTGGTGGAGAAATGATTTGGACAACACTTTAGGGTGGAAAAATCGTTCCCTTGAATGGTGGAGAAGTGGGCTATTTATAGGTGTCATTGGTGTAGAGTGTCAGTGTTGTAATTATGGTGTACAGGGTTTGGGTCGCACATAGAAGTGTTTATGAAAATGCCATTGGACAGCTGTACACAGTTGGCATGCACGACCAGAATCATACATGCATGAGCACCCCTAACATGACGTGCGACGGAGCCTTAATTTCATGCGCGAACGACTATGTCTAAGCTGCACGACCGAGTACAGAATGAATGTCAAGAGTGATCCATGTTTTATTTAGCTGTTGCCAGCTGGAGGCATATGCATGCTGACCCACGCTATTCCAGTAGCATCTCGCTTTATATATTCGTATTATATCATACCACGTCTCCTTCAAATGGATGAAAACGTCCCATTATTTAAACAATTCATGAATAAGCCACGTGTGTAGTGACCGACTCAAACTAATTACATGTATGCCATCGGGTTATTATTTGAGTATAGACCTTTATAACTCCAGCATGTTAGTCCACAATATCCTACAACTAGAGTATAGGACTCACACCCAAAGCCTGCTGACATGTAAAAATGTTCTCGACTGACTAATTTGTGAACGAGCAGCTTGGGGGGGGGGGGCTTCATGCACGACCAGGACCATATATAAAATGATCGTCCATTCTATACATGCACGACTCGACAACGTGGGCATGTAAGAGCAACCAGACTTGTGCTCGACTGGACCTGAGGGGCTTCGTGGTGCAAGTGATGATTGACCCATGCACTATCAATGAGCTGACGATTCCATACAAATGTTGCGCATTGTTTATACATATGAAATGTACAAACCATCATGTGTACACGTGCCTTCTGTGAATCTAGCTATTCACTTAACTATTGGCCATGTATAATACTACAAAGGTGGCGCCATTCCCATGTCCGGTTTTGTCGTGTGCTTTGTACACGACAATGGTCCATATATAGTGTTGAATGCTTATTTTTACATGAGCTCGACCCTTGGCCATGTATGTTGTTCGACCCTTGGTAGGTGCTCGACCAGGGAGGCTCGACCGTGGTGCTCGACCATCAATGTGGTGCTCGACTATGGTGCTCGACCCGAGGTGCTCGAGCAGTGATGTACGACTGAACCCTTATGTTGCTCGGCCATCTTGCGTCCGACCAGGCTAGTGCTCGTTCGCTTTGAGATGTGTCCGTACCATTGTTTTTCGAATAGCGTTACACAACAGGGTTAACATAATACGACTTTTTAAAACAAATTGAAATGATTAAAATTAAACATCTAAAAATCCAGGTCGTTACCTTCCTACCTCTTAAAAGAATTTCGTCCCCGAAATTACTAAGGCGCGAAGAATGCTACAAACCATGTTAACTTTCATAAATCTACTTAGTCAAAATATATCGTTCCACTTCTCTAAGCTTTTAGTACGAGCTGATATAATTAGCTTTAATCAAAACCTCAATTCATTTCTGTTAGCAAAAGTATTTCAAAGTGATGAAAAAATTCTAACACTTAAATTTTCGGTAGAGTCTCACTTATATGTAGGGACTTCTACGATATCGCAGGAATATATATATATATACATACATCGACCCGCATGGTCGGAAAATAAAATTCATAAACCAAATTTCGTATTTTTTCACAGGCGTACCTTATATAAGCGTTAGTAAGCGAACTTGCTTAATTTATAGACAATTTACACAGCCACAATCAAGTCATACAGTTCCAGGTACCTGTAATTATTCAATCAACATGTATGTTTCAATCAATAATTAAATAATTATTCATTTCGTAGCCAATATCACCACATAATTTTAAATCAATGTCCTCACATCCATATCATATTTCATCTATATACATTCACATCCAATTCATAAACCACATACAAACGTCCAAATTCATCCAATTTGATTCTGAATAAATTCATTCCTTTATATTTCAAGCTCATTTCACTTTTAATTTATAAGCCAATCAATTTAATTTTCAATCCAATAAAATTTTATTTAACTTAACTTGAGCTAAATTTCAATCCATTTGATACACTTATACCATTTTAATTCATTTAACTTGCACAAGTTAATTTTAATTCTAGAATTCAAATTCCTAGCTTTTATTTCAAATTAGTTTTGAAATCGTATACATATATTTATAACCGTTCAATTCAAAACATTTAAACTATTAAAAAAGTTTGTTTTTCTCAAACAAATTCCCACTAGAAATTTACTATGGTAGCAATCCGTCTCTTAAAAAATCGTAAATGAACACCGATAATGTCGTGGTTCATCATCAGAATTATTTTCAAGTGATCGAAGTCAATTCAGTGCTTAAATCATTTCAAAAACCATTCTTATTCAAAAATTCTTCAAATTAATATTATATTACCTTTTAAAATACTTCAGGAAATATTCTCTAAACATCTGGGATTTAAATTCTCAATTCTGGTCCGAATTCAATTTCAATTTAGCTCATTTGTATATTCCATTCTCATACAAAGTCTATTTGGTTATATATAACCATCTCAAAATAATCTCACTGGATCATAATAATAACAACAAATCATATCAGTAATTTTCAGAAAATTATTCCTTCAAATCGAAATATAATTTTGAGTAAAATTATTTCATGTACCCGCTTTAAAACAATATCATGTCGATTTACTTCATTTAAGTGTCTATAAATCCCTATCGATCACGACGGTTAAACATATCGATGTGTAATTTATATACCAATAAACACAATATAAAAAAAATCTTTATAACATTAACAAGTACAGTCTCTCATATATACACTCAAAACTCGGTCTAGGGCATTACTAACCCCATCTCTATTGAGTTACATCACAGATCCAAGGTTACCACTTAACCTCACTCTGATACCACTTGTAACGACCCAACTTTTCTACCATTTAGGCTGAAATTTAACTACTGAAGTATAACTCAAAAGCACAGAAAAGTGGATAGTTAAGAGAAAGAAGTTAGAGGGTGAGAAAAGAAAGAAATATTAGAATAGAAGAGTAAGAAGATCATAGTCTCACAGCGGAACAAATAAAATATTATATACATGTACTCTTTACACAAGGAGAAAACTGTATATGTATGATTATACAACATCAGAATACACAAATACATCAAACACAATGAAAATAAACTATAATAACTAAAGGTAAGCCTCCTGCTCTAAGCTCCTTCAAGTATATATGTAAATCCCGACTACTTGACTGCCCATACAAATTTGGGCACCCAAGAATTTTGGGAAGAGTTTAGGGTAAAACAAAACAAAATAAACTCTATGTCAATCATGGGACTGGTGTTAGTAAACCCTAACCACTTGGTTTAACTTTTAAAATCCTTTCGAATGAAAAGATAATCGTAAGACACATAAAAACATGAACAATTTTTACCTTACAATAACCCATAATATTATCAAAATCCGGTGATATTATAATAGTGTTAATTAAACCACAAATGAATAACCATTATAATAGTGTTAATTAAACCACAAATAAATAACAATCTAGCAGAACGCTTGCATCTCACACTCCACAATTTTAGTACATAATCAAAAACCGCATGGCGCTTATTGGTGATTAGATTTACAACACGACAAGGTATAGGACCACCTTTCGATCAGTACTTTAGAGAGGATACACTGGGGTTGAACAAGAACATCTTACAACCCGATCACACATGACTGGCCACTCATTCAACTTGAGTGTACCGAGCAAATTATCACCCACGACTGTGATCAGCAATGAAACACCCCACCTCCGCTAAGGTCACTCACAGAGGGAATGCCTTAACTTCGGTGGAGCATTATAGGTAAAAGATGCAGAGAAATTACAAGACAAACAAATAAAGCAGCGGAAAATAAAGTCATTTCATAAACAACTTAATTCAGTCAAGCTTTTACAACAATTTCCTCAATCATACTTAAATGTAATACATAGAACTTCTGTCTTGATTTAAAAACTTCAAGAATAAAAGAAGCACAAAAACAATGATATTCCCTGATAAAGCATGAACCAGCCATAGCAGTGGAAGAGAGAGAGAGAGTACAAAGCGATACACCAACTAATCTTCAAGCTTGGAAAGAGAAGAGGTCCAAGTTAGGCTGAGCTATTCCCTCCCTGACTACCTGGGGGGAAACGGAAGAAAAGAGGCGAAAAACAAACTAGGTCAGACATAAGTCTGGTAAGTCCAGTGATCTTTCAGCATGTAAACAAGATAAAGGATCATGACATGAATAAACCGAAAATAGGACAATACCATAAAAACAAGGTAACTAAAGACAAAATAAGTGCAAGGTGAACTGAATGCGCTTCTACTTTTTCTCTGCTTCGCTACTACTTATTAATCTGATTTCTATATTTAACTCTGCACCACCTAACTAGTGTCCAACTAGTAATATGTATAAAATGATAATCGTGATCCCAGCCCCCGTAATTGTGGTAGCCTTCAGGTGTAAATCTATCGTGAGGATTCCACCTCAATCAGCCTAGTTGCCATAAACATGTTAGATGTACCCTTACTATCCTATCGATCGGCTCCCTACTTGTATTCATGTTCCATGTGTCTGTGTCAATCAGCCCTCTCTTGCGTGTAGATACCCTGTGCTAGTCCCACCATAAGGTGTATCAATCATTATGATAGCAACCCGACATGATTCAAGATGCACAATATATAACTACTGGTACCCAGTGCCTGCTTTTTCCCACTTCGGAGTACGTGCACGCCTGTAAACTGTCGGAACCTACACAGACGTACCCCCTGCCGCTGCTTTGACCGCTTATAATCAGCCTAGTAATCGTGACCCACCATGCCTAGTTCAGGATACCATGATACATCCATGTGGGTGCTGAAATGGGCCCCCGTTACTAGGGTTTCCTATTGGTTAAGTTTGTGGGCCTATATTTGCTAATATTACCCACCAACCTGATATGTATTTAACCCTCCCATCGATTCAAGCATCTTTAATAAATAGTTAAGTTTTGTGGGCTTATATGTACTTATATTACCCACCTACACGAGATGTACTTAACCCTCCCATCAATTCAAGCATGTTTATTTAATAGTTAAGTTTTATGGGCCAATATTTACTAATATTACCCACCAACCTGATATGTACTTAACCCTTCCACTGATTCAAGCATGTTTATTTAATGGTTAAGTTTTGTGGGCCTATATTTAATAATATTACCCTCTAACCCGATATGTACTTAACCCTCCTACTAATTCAAGCATGTTTATTTAATGGTTAAGTTTTGTGGGCCTATATTTACTAATATTACCCACCAACCCGATATGTACTTAACCCTCCCGCACATTACGTCATATTAGTTAAGTGTTGTCTGCTCATGTTAACTTAACTCACTCATTCATCATGTCATGTTGGTTAAGCATTTCTTATTAACTTGACCCTCCTTACTTATCATGTTGGATTGGTTAAGTGTTTCTTATTAACTTAACCCCATTCATTCATCAAGTTATATTGGTTAAGTGTTTCTTGTTAACTTAACCCCACGTATTCATCTTGTT
Organism: Allium sativum; assembly: GCA_030737875.1. Lineage (NCBI taxonomy): Eukaryota > Viridiplantae > Streptophyta > Magnoliopsida > Asparagales > Amaryllidaceae > Allium > Allium sativum. The sequence continues at coordinate 750,415,805 of CM060921.1, forward strand.
TTATTGGTTAAGTGTCATAAATCAATTCAAGTTAACTCAACCCACCTACGTGTCATGTTACTTTGGTTAAGTGTTGCCTTCTTGTGTTTACTTAACCCTACTACAAATCAAGTTATATTGGTTAAGTGTTGCCGTCTTATTTTAACTTAAGCTTTCCATAAATCAAGTTATATTGGTTAAGTGTTTCTAAATTTACTTTACCTCACCCACTTGTCTAATTAACATGTTATAACGGTTAAGTGTTCAAAATTTACTTAAACACACCCACTTGTCTAATTAACATGTTATAACGGTTAAGTGTTCTAAATTTACTGAACCTCACCCACTTGTCTAATTAACATGTTATAACGGTTAAGTGTTCTATATTTACTTAACCTCACCCACTTGTCTAATTAATATGTTATAATGGTTAAGTGTTGTAAATTTACATATTTCTTATTTATGACAAATTCCATACGTAAGTTATCCCAATTTAATTATGCCATAATTATCCTTTTAATTATGCTCACAATTAATGGTATACTAAATATACCATTTCATGAACCAATCTATGCCATGTAATTTTTCATGTTTATCCTACATATTTATATGTAAATTATAAATCAATTATTGTCATGGCCCACTTTCCTTCTAAATCACGTTCAAAATTTTAGGTATATAGATTATACCATTTTCATGCCACTTATCTTGCTTATGTGTCAAACATGCCAATTACATGTAATTTCTTGTTTTCCCCAACGTTGCCCTTGTTGTACGTTCGCAAAATTACATAGAAGTTAGGCTCGATATTTTAGCCTAACTTATAAAACAAAAAAGGGGAAAAGAGGAACTTTGCAACATTTCAACATCATACAAAAGTATGGATCTAACTACACATATGTCACATGGATTTAGCATAGAACAATATACTTTTAACTATGAACATGCAAATTTGATCTATGCAACATGAACCACAAGCATATGAATTTACATGAAACTATACAAGTTAAAGTTGGCATGTAGTGGTGAACTTGCAAATTAGATCTATCATAAAGGCATGTGGATCTAACATATGAAGTTGTAGATCTAAACATATAAGGTCGTAGATCTAAACATGTATGCATAATGACTCTAAACAATTAGGCATAAACGACATGGCTTAGCCTAAAACTTGTATGTATCATAATATCACCAAACTTACATATGATAATTTCATTCCCAAATTCTTATACAACATCATAGGTTTACTCACCAATTTCCACATAACATGATCGGTTCGATAGACCACAATTGTTCATAAGCATATATGATAGAATAGACATGCATAAACATGAATCAGCATTACATACAACTTGATACAATTCTATTTTACAATTCATTACAAATCTTGTCATTAATTTATTCACATCTGAAAGATAACTACACTTACAATCAGAAGGAAAAACTTGATTTCACGGATATGCATTCTGAAACTGAATTGCTCGCCTTTGATGTAGATCGTTGAATTCTCTTAGTTGAATTAGATTTAATTTGATTTAGGTTTTACTGGCTGCTAGGTTTAGATGAGAGTGAGCAATAGAATTAGGATTTAGGTTTAGGGTCCTTATATAGTTGTAAAGAGTGTTTTAGGACCATTAGATTAACCTGAACAATGAGAGCCAATCAGATGCTACATCTGCCTTAGAGCGAATCGGCGCACGGGCTGACAGCCAAACACCCTGAATCAACCCCTAGTCGACCCAGCGTGGCTTGGGTCGACCTCAAAAATGGGCCGGTTCGGTTATTCCCCCTCCCGATTCACTGTTTTGAAATTTTTTGCATATTTATTTATTTAATTTTTATATATATCTATATATAAATTTTTGTAATATGCATTCAAACTTCAAGGCTTAATAACTTCTTCATAAGGTATCCGTTTTATGCAAACCAAATGTCTATCTTGACCAAAATTTTGAGACGAACGTAATAGCGCAACCCATTTCACTTAATTCTTCTTCTAAAAAATTAAGTGTTCTTGAATTTGTTAATTTTAACAATCTCAGAAAATTCGGGGTGTTACGTTCTCCCCTTGTTAAAGGATTTCGTCCTCGAAATCTTCAAGTTAAGAAGAATGCATCCTAACATCCAATCATCCATCTACTCATCCATCATCCACAAGCATCCATTGTCCTTAAAAGACTTCTAATGCCATATGAACATATGCGGAGTGTGTGTATATGTCTCTTATCTATTGCAAAATCAGGTGGTCTACTGATCCAGTTGACCTCCATAATGTGAATAATGAGAGTGTCATGCGTCCAATATGTATGCAAATATCCCTAATCATGTAAATACTATATGTGTGCATATTCACTCATCCATATGCAACATCCATATGATAACACATCAAGTTTCAATCCATATACAAATACATTCATATGCATATGCAATATGAAAGTGACTGAGCCGATCTAGTGCGTAATGTGTGTATATGCATCCACAAGCAACCACTGGCAAACACTTGCAACCACTTGCAACCATCAATCATAACATGTCTCAAACACATGTTTTCATCCATTGGCTTCTACCTAATGATCGAGGATAGGACCGAGAGGATATACTTAAAAGATAAAGACTAGCATGCAAATAAATATTACAAAAAAAGGAGGAATCAAGGATATACCCTCAAAAAGGGTATGATGCGCGTATCTAGTCTTTAGTCTTCTAAGTCGCGTCTTCTTTGAGCCTCACTCCACTGTACCTTAACTAATTTAACTTCACGATTGTGAAGCTTCTTGACCTCCATTTCAAAAATCCACTAGTAAAGATAGGACCTCGAACATTTACTATGCTAGAGGGTATCCCATGTTGTCGAACTATCTTTCCAAGATAAATAGAATTTAACCATGGTACCAAGTGTATATACTAAGATGATTAAAGGTCTCTCTTCTACTTAGCTTATCCCTCATCTCACAAATCTAAGGGTCGATATCTCTCACGCAAACCATCCTAGTCGAACTTGGCATCCCTCAAGTACAAGCCCTAAAGGCCTAAACCAATATCAGACAAGCACCCAAGGAATACCTCCAACGAATTTGGACGATTTATGCTAGATGATACTAGTAAAACAACCAAACAATTGAGCACTTAACCGACTCTGGCTATCCTCGCCAATCCTGCTCCAAAACTATCGTTGATCGCATAACTGGCTTTGCATTGTCAATTAGATATATGCGGAAGTCTATCTCGAGTTTTCAGGGGGAAAACTCCTAACCTTAATCAAAATAAAACATCTGCGTACTCATGGACTACTCTAACGGATCGAAAATCGTCGATAAATACATAAAGTGATTCTAGATAGCTAAGATAAACTGATCCCTTAGGATCGCACAAAATTTTGAGGGTATTCCCGAGGCAAGTCAAAAGTCTAACTACCCTCCTTTCATAATTACTAGCTAACTACTCCACACCTAGAATCAACCCATAGCCCATGAAACCAATAACATAAGTATCTCAAATCCTTACAAACCAAAGATAAATGAGCCGAACCACAAATTGGACTTGAGACAATAATGGGATCCTCTACTATACAAGCTCTAGGGTGCGGAGACTCAACTATGGAAGCAGATATATACGAATGCGAAGCACAAAAATCAAAAAGAGCATGCACTTGCCTTCCGGAAAATCCTATCTTTTGTTCTTTCCCTTGCCCTTAATTATACGACCTGTTATACCAAAATAAAGATACTTCCTCTTGTTTTAAGTTTTACTATTCTTTACTCCCCTCCTTTGTGAACCAAGTCCATATCCATGAGTTCTTCATCCTTGTGTTGTGCTCCTTATCCAAACTCCCTCATTCTCATCTTTGCCATCCTTGTGTAACATGTTGACAGATCTCTCGAAAGCTGCCTCCATCACACGGAGAATCCTAAAAAGCTCTAAAGAAAATAATCCACAGGTGAAACTACTACGGCTATAGATGGAAGTTGGGCACTTGTTTGTCCTTTGACAAGTGTCGTAGTCTCGTCGAGCCTATGAACCATGCTGCGATGTGGTTACCTCCCAGAAAGCCAGGGGCCCCGGAGACTCAGGAATGAAGAAAACAAGGATTCAAACAGAGGATAAAAAGATAGTGCATATGGCTTTGGGGAATACGCCTTTAAAACAGAACTTTTCTTTTGAGAATGCTTCTTTTAAAACCATTTTTAAAATAATTTTTCAAATCTTTTATCTGATCCGGTAACCTTCAGCTCTGATACCAAGTGAAACACCCCACCTCCATTAAGGTCACTCACAAAGGGAATGCCTTAACTTCGGTGGAGCATTATAGGTGAAAGATGCAGATAAATTACAAGACAGTCAAATAAAGCAGCGGAAAATAAAGTCATTTTATAAACAACTTAATTCAGTCTAGCTTTTACAACAATTTCCTCAATCACACGTAAATGTAATACATAGAACTTCTGTCTTGATTTAAAAACTTCCAAGAATAAAAGAAGCATAAAAACAATGATATTCCCCGATAAAGCATGAACCAGCCATAGCAGTGGAAGAGAGAGAGTCCAAAGCGATACACCAACTAATCTTCAAGCTTGGAAAGAGAAGAGGTCCAAGTTAGGCTGAGCTATTCCCTTCCTGACTACCTGGGGGGAAACGGAAGAAAAGAGGCAAAAAACAAACTAGGTCAGACATAAGTCTGGTAAGTCCAGTGATCTTTCAGCATGCAAACAAGATAAAGGATCATGACATGAATAAACCAAAAATAGGACAATACCATAAACACAAGGTAATTAAAGACAAGATAAGTGCAAGGTGAACTGAATGCGCTTCTACTTTTTCTCTACTTAGCAACTAATCTGTTAATCTGATTTCTATATTTATCTCTGCACCACCTAACTAGTGTCCCAACTAGTAATCTGTATAAAATGATAATCGTGATCCCAACCCCTATAATTGTGATAGGCTTCAGGTGTACATCTGTCGAGAGGATTCCACCTCAATCAGCCTAATTGCCATGAACATTTTAGATGCACCCTTACTACCCTATCGATCGGCTACCTACTTGTATTCATGTTCTATGTGTCTGTGTCAATCGTCCCTCACTTGCGTGTAGATACCCAGTGCTAGTCCCACCATAAGGTGTATCATCCGTATGATAGTAACCCGACACGATTCAAGATGCACAGTGTATAGCTACTGGTGCCCAGTGCCTACTTTTTCCCACTCCGGAGTACGTGCACGCCCGTAAACCATCGGAACCTACACTGACGTACCCCCAGCCGCTGCTTTGACCACTTATAATCAGCCCAGTAATCGTGCCTCGCCCTGCCCAGTTCAGGGTACTGTGATACATCCATGTAGGTTACTGCTGAAATGGGTCCCCGTTACTAGGGTTTCCTATTGGTTAAGTATGTGGGCCTATATTTACTAATATTACCCACCAACCCGATATGTACTTAACCCTCCCATCGATTCAAGCATTTTAATAAACGGTTAAGTTTTGTGGGCCTATATGTACTAATATTACCCACCTACACGAGATGTACTTAACCTTCCCATCGATTCAAGCATATTTATTTAATAGTTAAGTTTTGTGGGCCTATATTTACTAATATTACCCACCAACCCGATATGTACTTAACCCTTCCACTGATTCAAGCATGTTTATTTAATGGTTAATTTTGTGGGCCGATATTTACTAATATTACTCACCAACCCGATATGTACTTAACCCTCCCACTGATTCAAGCATGTTTATTTAATGGTTAAGTTTTGTGGGCCTATATTTACTAATATAACCCACCAACCTGATATGTACTTAACCCTCCTGCACATTACGCCATATTAGTTAAGCGTTGTCCGCTCATGTTAACTTAACCCCCTCATTCATCATGTCATGTTGGTTAAGCATTTCTTATTAACTTGACCCTCCTTACTTATCATGTTGGATCGGTTAAGTGTTTCCTATTAACTTCACCCCGTTCGTTCATCAAGTTATATTGGTCAAGTGTTTCTTATTAACTTAACCCCATGTATTCATCTTGTCGTATTGGTTAAGTGTCATCAATCAATTCAAGTTAACTTAACCCACCTACATGTCATGTTACTTTGGTTAAGTGTTTCCTTCTTGTGTTAACTTAACCCTACTACAAATCAAATTATATTGGTTAAGTGTTGTCCTCTTGTTTTAACTTAACCTTTCCGTAAATCAAGTTATATTGGTTAAGTGTTTCTAAATTTACTTAACCTCACCCACTTGTCTAATTAACATGTTATAACGGTTAAGTGTTCTAAATTTACTTAACCTCACCCACTTGTATAATTAAACTGTTATAACGGTTATGTGTTCTAAATTTACTTAACCTCGCCCACTTGTCTAATTAACATGTTATAACGGTTAAGTGTTCTAAATTTACATATTTATTATTTATGACAAATTCCATATGTAAGTTATTCTCAATTTAATTATGCCATAATTATCCATTTAATTATGCTCACAATTAATGTTATACTAAATATACCATTTCATGAACCAATCTATGTCATGTATTTTTTCATGTTTATCCTACATATTTATATGTAAATTATAACTCAATTGTTGTCATGGCCACTTTCCTTCTAAATCACGTTCAAAATTTTAGGTATATAGATTATACCATTTTCATGCCACTTATCATGCTTGTGTGCCAAACATGCCAATTCCATGTAATTTCATGTTTTCCCCAATGTTACACCCGTTGTACGTTCAGAAAATTACATAGAATGTTAGGCTCGATATTTTAGCCTAAGTTATAAAACAAAAAGGGGAAAAGAGGAGCTTTGCAACATTCCAGCATCATACAAAAGTATGGATCTAACTTGTGAAAACCCGTAACTTCCCCGTGAAGGAAAGCGCGGATAGTTCGAGAACAAGCCAACACAGAACGCAGACGGAAGAACATTTCATTGTATATTACAACAATGCATCAGATTACAAGAATATACAAAGTATAAATGAATAAATATGACACAGAAATATCAGAGATTTAAATTACATTTAAATACATAGCAGTGGAAAATAATACAATACACAACTAGAAGGAGATATACGGATACAAAGCTTTTCGGATATCGTTCCAGCTGTAAACTAGGATCCTGTGAATATAAATCTGCAAAACCAAAACTACTAGCTACCCGTGTCAAAATAAGGGCACCCAGAGTTTAGGTCAAAACAATAAACTCCAGGTCAGTCATGTGACTGGTGTGAGAACTAAAACAGTTATTAATCTTTGTTTTTAAAGTTAGGTAAATCAAGGGACCACGCCGTATAACACGGAACGGGTTTCCTCCCAAGAATACCAGTGCATAAAACAAATAGCGCAATGCTAAATAAAGAAAAATGAAGTTATTATAAGACCCAGGTCCTATCACACAATGCAACGCAAGCCGGGGAATAGGGTTTTTACCTTATAATAGCCAAGAATGCTTGATACGTTTAAAAGAAATCATTTGATACTATTATAAGTGTATAGTGTATAAAACAACTTCAAATCATAAGTATCAATCATAGGCGGCATGAATGCCCCATACCACTATGTTGCCATATATAGGTTATACAATCAAAATCGCAAAGTCACATATTTGGAAATTGGGTTTCCATCTATGAACCGAGGAAAAAGATAGTCCTCAACCGATTCGAGACGCTCTAGCCCGTGTCTCAGGAACAGCCGCAACTGCCCCTTGGATCGTCAGGGCCGGTCCACCGATGTGGATTATTATGCCTGAACAATACGTCTCCCCGCCCTTTGGGGCGTCAATGAGCCAAAAAATGACTCCATCGGACCCGGATCGTCCGATCAAACCGAGGCGCCTCGCAACAGCAACAACCACACAGGTGAAAAGTATATAAATGTCAGGGCTGGTAGGTCACTGACACCACCCTAGCTAGAAAGAAACGCATGCCCTCCCTGATGTCCTTCTCCCATTTTTGGTTCACAACCGGGGTGTGAGGCTCGCGAATTCACATTACACAAAGTTGTGCCACACAGGCTGTGCTTTGATCCTCAATCACAAGACTTTGCTTTTCAACAGAAGCCTTGATCATTTGCATCTTAGCATGCCACATAGGAAAACCACTCTATGCAACCGATATCAGTCACACAGAATGAAATCCGATGTCAGACACACAGTCCATTTACAAGTCCATTCTGGGTCTGAACGAAACCGGAGGCACCTAGTACCCCGCATATCCATCGATCTCCAAGTACGTCTGGACGATCACCAACTGTTTCCATCTTCTTGGGTGTACAGCCCAATCAAGATCATCAGTAATCACCCAAGCGACATGAAGACCTCCGGTCTTCGACCATCGTCTTCATCTTCGACTTATTGTCGTATCAGTTATTCAGAATGGGATAAACCCGGTCTTTCCGAATAACTCGCGTATATTTTAAATAAGTGTTACACATACACAACATACGCCTCATTCCAATTCCTCAGTCACTAACCGTAAATTAACCAAAGAATAATTCCCCAAATATTAACTCCGAAGGCCGAAACCAACATCAGATCAATATCCAGAAAACCATTCTGCTTAGCTAACCGACAGTTAGTTTCTAAATTTCACATTCATAGGGAAAGGTTCCCATTAATTTTATCAAAGATAAATCCTTTAAATTTATTCCTTAATCTATTTTTGAATATCGATTCAAACTAGTCGGGATTAACGAACCTTACCGAAGTAATCATTTATTTTAATTTCCCAATCCCATCCTATTCATCCCATGAAGTAAAACTGGTAATACTTCATATCTAACACCATGGTGTTATCGGTAAATTCAATTACCATTTCACGTTCAAATCTAATTAAAGATTTAACTATTGCTTGGAGCAAAACTGGTGATACTCCATTCTCGATCATTTCAATCTAATTAAAGATTCATTAAAACTCCACTTAGTTTTAATCTTTGACTGGGTTAAAGAATCAGTGTCATTTAAAACATGGTTCACGATAAACCCAAAATCAATATCAATTCAATTCCAATTAAATATTATTTAATTGGTACACTTCATTAAATCTAAATAAAAAGATTTAATCTTTTCTCAACTGGGTTCAAGAACAGTGTTAATGAAGACACCATTCACGACAAACCCAAATCACATTTGATATTAAACACAAGGCTCTGAATTAGAAAATATACCGGCTTATATTCAATATCAAATTCTACAACTAACAAATATCGTATTGGAAATAACGATATATATATCTTTCAAATTTCCATAACAACATCTGTATAATCACGAAATCCAACATCGAAATATTCCGAAGACAATTTCGATTCAAATCCATTCCAATGCAATCATTGGAAATTCTGGTTATTTTCAAAACCATTTCAAATCCAATTTATTTATTTAAAAATAAATAGAATTATAATTCTAGTTCAAAACTAGTTCATTTCGATAAAAATCTATTTTTATCTTTTCAAATATGGAGTTTTTCATCCCAATTTTTCCCAAATTATTTCTTATGATTCTACACAAATTATTACTATTTTTAATAATTTTATCAAGGCACGTACAGTCGATTTCCACCAATGGCCATCGAACTGCACTTACAACGACCTTTTTCAAATTTGATTTGGACATAATTCTAAATCCAACCGTTAGATTTCTAATTTCTAATATTCGTTAGAAAGCTCTTTTCGATACGAACCCAACGGTTCCGGTTTTAGGAGAATCCAACGGTCGGACCTCCCGTAATGTCCGTTCGTAGTCAATGGTCGAAATTCGCGAACTGTCGCGGCGCGGCGCGTTCTATTCAGGCCATTATATTATATATATAATATATATAGTATATACTTCGTCGATTTCCTTTTTAAAACGTATTTTATAAATCGTTTTAAATTCGTTTTCAAAGCGTTTTCAACTTCATTTTCAAATTCAAATCAAAATTGAATTTTCCCTTTCAAATTCGTTTTAAAATTCATCTCAAATCGATTTCAATTCAATTTCAATTTAATTCAAATTCGATTCGTTTTCAGTTAAATTTCGATTCGTATTCAATTCTATTAAATTTCAATTCGAATTCATTTCTATTCAAATCCAATTCGAATTCATTTCTATTCGAATTTCAAATTATTTCAGTGTATTTCAAATTTCAAATCAATTCAGTTTAATTCGAATTTCAATTCACTTTAAATATAATTCGAATTTCAATATAGTTCGAATTTCAAATCTATTTCAATATAGTTCGAATTTCAAATCTATTCAATTTCAAATCTATTCAATATTCATTAAAGAATGAATAAAATCGATATAAATATCGTTCACGTCAAAATGGCGTCAATCTAACCAACACGGCTTCATATGTTTCTATTTTCAAATATTCTATTTCAAATATTTCTATTTCAAATATTTCTATTTCAAATATTTCTATTCAAATATTCCTCTTCAAATATTTCTATTTCAAATATTTCTATTTCGAAACTGGAATGAGGCCCAATCAATTACCATATAATGTTAATTATATGGATTTTCTACAACACATGTATATATCAACAACGATGAATAATCAACCATCATCCAAAGTGCATTCTACACTGTATAAGCATCAAATATAAATATTCAACGCTTATAACAGTTTGTCAATCAATCGATTGACATACAGCTAAACAATCGGGATTAGTGTATGTCAAATATCATCCCAATACCCGTGTGGGGTTTCAATCATTCAAACACAGATTTTATTTGTGCAGTTGGGCGATGTGTAAAATTTATCATCCCAATCAATATCATTCAAATGTGTGTATATAAACAAATCGTCCGATTTGTTTATTTTTATTTTATTTCATATACACGTTAAAATTTCTATTTTTAACTATAAAATATTTTTAACTATATAAATATTTTATTTCATTTCACATCACATCACACAATCAACTACACATCAAAATCAAACACACAAGCATACAAGCCGTCCATGGTCTGTGGATGACGGGTGTCGGGTGCTACTAAACACCGTCTGCATCCTAGTATATATATATATATAGCTAGAAAAAAAGAAATTTAGAGTGAGGAGTTCTCACAGAATTGCTAATCCAATCCCTCGGCTCTTCTTAGGTAGAAATCTTCGCCGTTCTTACCTCTTGTCACTTTCGTTGTCCGCTTTCACTACATATATAAAAATCACATTTTTACTTTGCTATTCAATATAGAAAAATCGAATTTTTACTTCGCTATTCAATATATAAAAATCGAATTTTTACTTTGTTATTCAATATATAAAAATCAAAATTTTACTTTGCTATTCAATATATAAAAATCGAATTTTTACTTTGCTATTCAATATATAAAAATCGAATTTTTTACTTTGCTATTCAATATATAAAAATCGAATTTTTACTTTGTTATTCTATATATAAAAATCGAATTTTTACTTCGCTATTCAATATAGAAAAATCGAATTTTTATTATGCTATTCAATATAGAAAAATCGAATTTTTACTTTACTATTCAATATATAAAAATCGAATTTTTACTTTGCTATTCAATATATAAAAATCGAATTTTTACTTTCTTACATATATAAAAACTATATTTTTAACTTACTACTTGAATAAAAATTATATTTTGAACCTTTCTATCATATAAAAATTATAATTTTATTATCTCTATAATAGAACAATCGTATCTTTAATATTTCTATTATATAAAAATCACTTCTTTAATATTTCTATAATATAAGCTTCCTCCTAATAAAAATATAAAATTTTTATTTTATAAAAATTCCGTTTTCAAACATATAAAAACTGAAATTTTTTCTTTCCCTTTAAAACTAATTACTGTAACTAAATAAAAATAAATAACTATATAATTAAAATCTTACAATGTAATAAGGAGGAGGAGGGGGTTTTCTGGTTTCGACGAACAGGAGAGGTGGGGTTCGCTGCGGTGGTAGGCGGCGGGCTGGTGGTCGGGGTTGACCAGAGGGTGGGGGCGGCGGCCGTTTGGGGTTTTAGGGTGTCAGGGGTTCGATTGGGGGGGAAGCGTTGGTGAGGGAGGAGGAGAGAGAAGGAGGTGGCTGCGATGGGTTGGCCAGAGGAGGAGGGGTTCGACGGAGGGGAGGGGGTGCGAGGCCAGGCGGTGGCGTCGAGATCGAAGCGCTCGATTGGGAACGGCGGGTTTTAGTTTAGGTTTTTTTTTTCTTCTGATCTGAAATGAAAGTATGGGGGGAGAATATAATAATATATATTTATTTATTGATTTCAAAAAGCAACTTTTATTTTTGAACTCGAAATTGAATATACCGCCTGTCGCCCATAGCTAATTACCCCCATTCTGAACACAATGGCATATGCATCGAAGGCTGATTCGATCGTTTCGATCAGTTTTCGTTAAAATCAAAATATAACTCTATATATTGAATTTGAACGCGTATTTCAATTTACTGGGGTCACATACTAACTCTATAAATTCCAGAAAAATATTTTCTAGCTTCGTATTGACGATACGGTCCTAACAAAACTAGTTTCGTCGAATTCTAACACCGTTTGAAAAATGGTTCCAGTCGATTAAAATCAACTGAAACTGGTCAAACGTGTTTTCCTTTACCACGCTCACATATTGATTCGAAAAATTATGAAATTTGGAATCTAGCAATAATTTGACATCACGGATCCAACAAAAGTGGTTTCGTCGAAATCCGAGGTCGTTTGCAAAATTTCCATTTTTAAGGGCCTGAATTCCATAACGACTATTCAGAATTTTCAACTGGACATATCTTTTGATTTCCGCTATGAAATTTCGATTTTTCGGATTCGTTGGAAAGATAGTCACAATTAGATTCCATTATTTTTGGTTTCACTAAAATCCGGTTTATTTTGCACCCGGTACATTCAATTGAAGTTTGAAATCGAATTATCGAACTACCGCGCCATTTTCAATTCCTTTTATAAATATATATAATTATTTATATTCTAACGACGATCTATATAACTATATACGTTCTAATTATTTTCAAAATAAATTTCTCGTCGATATTATTTAAAATAATTCATTTTAAATGTTTACCAAAATAAAAATTTTAAACTCGCCCAGATTTCCGGGTTATTACATAACTACACATATGTCACATGGATTTGGCATAGAACAACATACTTTTAACTATGAACTTGCAAATTTGATCTATGCAACATGAACCACAAGCATATGAATTTACATAAAACTATACAAGTTAAACTTGGCATGTAGTGGTGAACTTGCAAATTAGATCTATCATAAAGGCATATGGATCTAACATATAAAGTTGTAGATCTAAACATATAAGGTCGTAGATCTAAACATGTATGCATAATGACTCTAAACAATTAGGCATAAACGACATGGCTTAGCCTAAAACTTGTATGTATCATAATATCACCAAACTTACGTATGATAATTTCATTCCCAAATTCCTATACAACACCATAGGTTTACACACCAATTTCCACATAACATGATAGGTTCGATTGACCATAATAGTTCATAGGCATATATGATAGAATAAACATGAATCAGCATCACATACAATTTATCAGTATAATAATAAACGACAATTATCAGTCAAATAACAATCAACCAATAAATCGTCCAATTCATTCGATCACACAATTTATGCTAAAAACAATAAATTATAATAATATGAATTTAACACATCATGGTATTTCGGAAAGCATGAGAGTTAACTCACATTTCATTTTGATCGATGATTCTGGTTTTTTTATAGTTTCAAATGAGCGTTTTAAACAACACAAAATTCCAAGCTTCTCCAAATCATTCTATTCCATCTCATACTTGTAGCCTTCGTCCGTATGATCCCAACAGATCTTGTTTTGTCAATTTTTGTTAACGTATGAATAAATTACGCTTATTACAAGTTTTTAAATGTTTATATTTATAAATTAATCGTTATTAGCTTAATACTTTGATTAACATAATTAGCCTTTCTTAAGAAAAATAAACAGCGGCCTAACCACCATTAAATCTCGAATTACAATGCTCCAGGTATCGGACACGTTCCCCCTGCTTTTCTGCCCACCGTGCCACTGATGTTTGACCGGACCACTGTATTGGGTCAGCACCACCTTCGCCTTACAACCAGGTCCACTCGTCGACGGTCTCAGGCCCCTCCTTCGACTTCCATTCACTAGAATTTTCCTGAAACCCGAAAAACCTTGAGCTTCAATTGCTCCGCCGATACTGCATCAACGATGACCAGACCGAAGCCAGAAGCTTCACCACCACTTCCTCAGCGATGACCAAACCGGAGGCAGAAGCTCCGCCTCTTTTCCCTCACCATCGCCTGTTGGAAATAAACTTGGTTTTGTAAGGAAATATCAATTATGCAACAAATTTAATGTTTGTATTTAGGAAAGTCAAAATTAAGTAGTAATAAATTCTAGGCCTTCAAATTAGAAAATTCTAGAGAATGTGTTGTAAAGGGAAATATTGAAAATTAGGGAATGCAAGGAAAGAAAAGTCTAGAAGCTGACTATGTTATAAAAGGGATGTACTATCTCATTTGTTGTATGTAAGAAAAGTGAAGAAATAAAAATGTAGTCATTCAATTATTCTACGTTTCATCTCTCTCCTCCTCTATATATCAAATTCTAACATGGCATCAGAGCCCATGTTAGAACTTGATATATAGAGGAGGAGATAGAAGAAACATAGAATAATTGAATGACTACATTTTTATTTCTTCACTTTTCTTTCATACAACAAATGAGATAGTACATCCCTTTTATAACATAGTCAGCTTCTAGACTTTTCTTTTCTTGCATTCCCTAATTTTCAATATTTCCCTTTACAAAACACTCTCTAGAATTTTCTAATTTGAAGGCCTAGAATTTATTACTACTTAATTTTGACTTTCCTAAATACAAACATTAAATTTGTTGCATAATTGATATTTCCTACAAAACCAAGTTTATTTCCAACATTCCTCCTTAAACTTGGTTTTATTACTCCAAGCAGATTCCTTGCACTTCTCTTTGATTTGTGATGCAATTCTCATCACCTTCAATTGTTGAAGCACGTCTCTTCAACTTCCTTCTTTTTTTTTTTTCCTTTTTTTTTTTTTGATGCACTTCTCATCACCTTCAATTGTTGAAGCACGTCTCTTTGTAAATTTTAGAGGAGGAAGAAGAAGAAATTAGAAGAAAGAAGAATAATTAAGAAAACTTTCATTGCTTCATTTTTTTCTCATACCGCAAAATGAGAGAATACACTTACATTTAGTCTAGAGTCTTCCATTTTTTTTGAAGGTGAAGAGAGAGTGCATCACAAATTGAAGAGAAAGTGCTTCGTTAATTTTTGAAGGTGATGAGAGAGTGAATCACAGATTGAAGAGAAAGTGCTTCGTTAATTTTTGAAGGTGATGAGAGAGTGCATCACGAATCGAAGAGAAAGTGCTTCGAATCAAGGAATTTGTTTAGAGTAGTAAAACCAAGTTTAAGGGAGGATATTGGAAATAAACTTGGTTTTTAGGAAAATATTAATTGTGCAATGAATTTAATTATTGTATTGATGGAAGGCTAAAATAAATGGTAAGAGTTATCAAATGGAATTTGATATGTTAAGGAAAGTAGAAATTAGGGGTAAGGACAATTCTATAGTAGAAGACTCTAGAATCCTTGTAATGTTATAAATGTAAGTGTAATCTCTCATTTTGTGGTATGAAAAATAAATGAAGCAATGAAATTTTTCTTAAAAAAAAGGAAAAGAAAAAAAAGGGAGTTAAAGAGACGTGCTTCAACAATTGGAGGTGATGAGAAGTGCATCACAAATTAAAAAAAGGGAGTTGAAGAGACGTGCTTCAACAATTGAAGGTGATGAGAAGTGCATCACAAATCAACGAGAAGTGCAAGGAATCCGCTTGGAGTAATAAAACCAAGTTTAAGGGGGAATGTTGGAAATAAACTTGGTTTTGTAAGGAAATATCAATTATGAAACAAATTTAATGTTTGTATTTAGGAAAGTCAAAATTAAGTAGTAATAAATTCTAGGCCTTCAAATTAGAAAATTCTAGAGAATCTTTTGTAAAGGGAAATATTAAAAATTAGGGAATGCAAGAAAAGAAAAGTCTAGAAGCTGACTATGTTATAAAAGGGATGTACTATCTCATTTGTTGTATGAAAGAAAAGTGAAGAAATAAAAATGTAGTCATTCAATTATTCTACGTTTCATCTCTCTCCACCGCTATATATCAAATTCTATCATCGCCTTTCAACTTGGCCAAACTGTATAACCACCCACAACACTGAAACCAGATGATAATCGAAACCCACGCAACCAACTTAGCACCCAGAACGACCACCAACATCCACTACAGCATCTTCGACCACAACCAATTGAAAGCGTCGACTCCCATCTTCATATTTTATATTGGGGCCATTAAAATCTTCATGGTTTATGTCGTAGAATCGACTGAAGCTGCGGTTTTCTTTTCTTGTTCGAACGAGATGCTATTTGCAGTGAAGCAAACAAAGATATAGAATGGTTTTTATATCTTTGAAAATATATATGTAGATGGGAACTGGGTTTTAATTTTGATGGATTAATTTGTAACAGTAAGGTTTGGATTCACATGAGAAAAATGCTGGTTTGGATAGGATAAATAACGAAGAAGATCAATATGTGTGTGTATATATATATATATTATAATGTTTTGTGAAAGGGAACAAAACACTCAGCCGAAATAACTGACTCGCCTATGTACTAAGTAACATGCTAAGATTGCTTTTAGATTTTAAAAGATATGATATGGGATGTTGCAATCTGAGAACGTGATTATGAGATTTGGTCAGATGTAGATAAATGAATGCCTAGATTTGTTTGGATTTTCCATCGACTAGATGTGATTTTGGTATGATGTTTTTATATATATTATTCTTTTTTTTAGTTAAAGATGTGCCGAAAGTTTCCAAACGAAAGACACGCCTCAGGTACGTTCGAGATTTCGAAAGTTTCACAGGATCTGAATATGATTTGCAAAAATATTTTGATCGAATATTATATAGTTTTTATGCAAAATTGAAAATGATGCATACAAATTCTGACGAGATTTTGGGAAACGACATCCAGAAAACAAACCTTATTTTTATAGTACTATTTAACATGCAACTAACCATCGAGCTTTTCAACTTTTACGAGCACATACAACGCCCGTTCGAAACGAAATTAGAAACCGTGCAATAGCTTAATATTTCGGATACGATAAAACTGGTTTTGTCGAATTCCAAGATCATTTGTGAAATCGCCATAAACAATACACATTTGTACCACGTACGATAACAAAATAACACCAGTCGACGCAAAACTTGAAATCTTACAAAAATTAACTATTACGGGATTTATAAAAACAGTTTTGTTAAAATCTGACGTCATTTGCAAAAAGGATATTTTTAAGACTTAAATCAATCGATAAAATATAAACAAATTCAAAAATAATTCCATTTAATAATAATAAATTATCATCATCATATATATTCGAATAGAACATCATATAACTCCAAAATAAATATATTTGAATTTTAAGCTTGATATTACAAATTAAAACGACGTCCGAATGATTTAAAATCGATTTATTTATATACTAAATCGTCATAATTTATAAACGATTCCATAGCGACTATTTGGTACTTTTATTTAGACATAACTCACAATCTATAATACAAAATCTTGATTTTTTTTCACTTTCATTAGAAAAGTATAGTTACATAGATCTGAACTTATCTTGTTTCAAAGAAATCCGACTTATATTCGATTTTGTATATTCAATTGAAGTTCAAAACGTAATATTACGAATTACCGTGATGTTACGAGCTCCTTTTAAATTATACGTTAAAATGACGTTTTATTAATAAATTCCTTATAAATTTCCATTTATATTTTCAATACAATGTTTTAAAACAAATTTAAATGTTTAAAATTAAACAGCTAAAAATCAGGATCGTTACATTAACTCTATGGATCTCGATGAATTTGAGATGAACAGAGAAACACCAATTTCCGTTGCTCCTATGATGTCGAAAATGTGGTCACCCACTTTCTGTTGATCTAATGATGCCAGAAACATGATCTTCCAAGTCGTTATTTCACAAAAAAGACCAAAAATGAGGAAATAATGTTGGAGCTCCCAATAATGGTGGATGCCATACTTTTATAACAAATCAACTAACTGTTACATGGTTCACAACCGGCCTGTTTATAGTACTTTGACCAGATACCGATACCGACACCACGACACAGATACAAAAAAATATGCGGAATCGAAACAAAGAAAATACAAAGTAAACCGATACAGAAATACAACACTGAAACAGCAATATGAGCTAAGTCGAAACTATCACAAACATGCAAAGAAGCTCTTTCGAAACCACAGAAATGTAAAGAACTCGGAACCGATAATTCAGAACCGAAACAAACATTATCTGAGACGAAATAGAACAAACCCACTTGAATCGAAGCCCAAGCTAGAATCTACTGAAATGTAATACCTTCGATACCGGTACCCAGTGATGCTGAAACGTAAGACTAGCACAATGATTATTTTTATGTCAAAACTAACACAACAGCTTACTCTAGTGTCGAAACAAAAAAACAATCGAAACCAACACAGTGTATCTCCGATATTACTTATTCGTGTGCTACATCAATAAGTCTTTTATTTATATATATATATGTACATACACTTATACTTTTCTCTTGGAACATGCATTTTTTTGATTGACCCTCTTAAAAATTAAAAACATGACATTGGTGGGATTCGAACTCACGTGCTATAACTTGGGAGACAAGTGCTTAACCACTAAACTGCTCTGTGTTTTCGTTCACAAAATTAGAACATTGAAAACTATTGGTTTTATGTGTGTTTCTTTTTTCCGTTTTTGTTCTCAAACTTCATTTAATGACACCTTCTTCGTTTTAAGTTCATTTTATGCAAATCATGGGTTTAAATTGATTAGAAAACCTCCATGGATGCAATGGCGCTAGTTCCAAGACCAAATTAAGAAAATTTTACAAATTTTATTTTATTATTTAATTTACAATTTGGGATGTTACATGAACTTTGCTTATTTCACGTATATGACTTGAGAACTCTAAGACTTGCCTATTTCATCCATTTGATGTATGATTTCATTTTGAATATTTTGTTCTTGCTTGTAAAGCCAAGGGGTATTATTGTTATTTTTTTCAAATATTGTCTTGCATTGATCTTTCCCACCTTGAGCCAATTCACTACAACGTCGAACCAATTTGAAACATTTAACCAATTTTTGGTTAACATTGATTAACTTAAATCGGTTAATTTAGAGTATTGTTAATGTCACTCCAAAAATGGTTAAAGGAGGGTCATTTTTTTAAAAAACAATTACTAAGGGGAGGACCATTCAACATAGCCCCCCCCCCCCAAACGATTTATAAATATGGACCAAAATGCTCTTTTATTATTTTACCCTACTTACATTTTTCTCTTCGTTAAACCCAAATTAACTTCTTCTAAGAGTAAACAATTAATCACATTTTCCATGGAGGAACCAATTTCTAACGATATTTCTAACTTTGAAAAAGAAGACAACATAACTTCCACTCAAAAAAGCAAATGGCATGTTGAATTCGTTGAAGAAATCACCGAAAAAGTAACAATTTAATGGAAAAAACGGAGGTCTGTTTTCGATCATCCATTTTCGGCATGTTATTTCCAAACTTTGTACCGAATTTCAGTATGATCTTGTCGATTTTTACCATGTTTTGTGTATTTGATTGGAGGGTAAAATCGGATTCTTTTATTTATTTTTCCGTTGTGTTTGGAGCCCCTTAAAATTTTAATTTTTAATGGAGTGAAACTAAAATATGAACCCCTCCACTACTAGAATACATGGCTATTCCAACGACTCCTAGCTGTTGGTGGTCGTTGGAAGCCGTTAGAATAACATTCACGACTTCCAACGGCTTCCAACGGATTCAACAGAATATTTCCGATGGCAATACCAACGACTTCATACGGCTTGTATCCGTGGAAAACCGTTACAAACCAATGACTAATTAGCCATTGGAAACCGTTGGTATTCGTTGGAAAAATTGGGTTTTTTATTTATTCCAGCAAGCATATAACCTTCCTGCCACTACATTTCCAATCTAATCCATTTCCAATCCAATCCCAAACAATTCCATATATATACAACACATATATACCAATAACAATATAAACAACCAAAATATATGAAAGAAACATCGATATAAACAAAACAAAACATCCAAACATCCATAAACCAACAAATACATGTTCATAAACCAAATACATCAAAGTTACAAGTCCACAAACCATCTAAACATATCAAATTTATCATTCTCACCCACTCAATGCCAAAATATACAACATACCTTAAGAATCACTTCCGGAATCGACAGACGACGAAGGGTGGCTATCATGAGTGTGCACATACTTTGCGAACATATGATTTATTTATTCCAACTGCATAGTCTGAATGGTCACGTAGTTTCTCAATCATAATTCTAAGCTCTTTAATTTCTTCTTTGTATTGGGCCTTCTAAGGTTGTCGAGTCTGCAAATAGAATGAATAGTAAAAATGTTATTTCAGCATATAAAATATTATAATGCTGTATATTTAAATGTTACTTTATTGTATGCATACAGAAGGATTCATTATCATCAAATTCTTGAAGCCACTATTCCAACCACCACGTCGTTAAGAGCCAGACATAATATACCTACCACATTGATACATATACAAATCATAGGTAAATGTAATGTGAATGG
Source organism: Allium sativum (assembly GCA_030737875.1). Lineage (NCBI taxonomy): Eukaryota > Viridiplantae > Streptophyta > Magnoliopsida > Asparagales > Amaryllidaceae > Allium > Allium sativum. The sequence continues at coordinate 750,436,563 of CM060921.1, forward strand.
TTGTGAAAATGCAATATTAAACATAGGTTATAAATGTAATGTGAATAGTTGTGAAAATGCAATATTAAACATAGGTAAATGTAATGTGAATAGTTGTAAGAATTCAATAGTAAACATAGGTAAATGTAATGTGAATAGTTGTGAAAATTACCAAATTTTACTCAGCCTTCGTCAATTTCTTCGTCGTTTTCTGATTCAGACTCGGTTTCGGGTTCTATGTCCTTTTCCTCTACACTCTCAAATGCATAGACTAATACATTTGCCTCATCATTTAAAGGTCCAAAATCAGTTTGATCGTCTACAACTGTTATTTCAACATTTTCCTCTAAATCTGCTTGATAGGCTTGTTCATCAGGAATATTCTGTCCCTCGAACGTAAATCTTTCCTTGGTTTTAAAAACCACAGATCTGCTTTATCGCTTTTTAGAGATGGATAAGGGGTATAATAAGCTTGTAGGGCTTGTTTGGTTAGTACAAAAGGGTCGTACTTTTGATAACGTGAGGTTTGTTTAATTTGTACAAGATTATACTTTGGATGCACGTTAATACCAGAACGCGAAACATTGTTGAACCAGTTGCATCTGAACAAACAAACATCCTCTATGGGCCTTGTAAAATATGTCATTTGCAAAATCTGAGTTAACTTGCCATAAAAGTCATTTATATGATTATTAGGATCTTCACTGCCTTTAACAAACACACTAGTATTGTTTGTTAATTTTATTTCAAAATAAATAACTATTGGTTCATTGACGCTTATGTGTCTTCTTTGATGGTCGGTCATCCTACTTCCCATTACAAACACAATAGTAATTATATTTCGTAAATCATACCATTTTAAATGATTTCACAAAATTTCGGCAGCATTTTTCCCGTGTTTCTTGTATCATCCACACGTGCATGTGCACAAGGAACGTAAATGAAATGTCGTTAAAATTTTGTGAACCGTTTAAAGTGAGAAATATAATTACTTTATGGTGTTTGTAACTTGTCCAATACAAGGACAAATCTGACAAATGTTGTATCAGATGAATATAGATTTCCGTTTTATAAAAGAACGAATATCCATATAAGGATCATATACAACACTTGTCAGACGGGGCCAAATAATAACTAAGGGTCTAAATAGTTATCTACATTAAATTTAAATATACAATTTGTAAATATTTTACCATTTTAGTACATGTGTACAAAATTATATATTTTTGTAACTTACTTCGTGTTTGCACCAATTATAGTAATTTACTTCGTGTATACATAAATTTATATATTTTTGTAATTCACTTCGTGTTTATCAACATAATATAATCTTCGTGTTTGCATAAATTATATTATTAGGAAACACTATCACACACATATAACATTCACTAACAAAAGTTATCTAAGCAAACACAATTAAAACCTAAATCAATTTAACCCTAAACAATTTGATCATTATTGTGACAATAATATCAATTAGAGGTTAACATGATGTAATATACATATACAAATAAGTAGAAATTAAGAAAATTACAAATTAAACCCGAAATCAATTAAACCCTAAAAATTAGGTTTTATGAAATTACCTATTTTGGATAACGAGAAGGGTAGAGATTGGTTGGAGAAGCCCAAAGAGGTTGGAGTGATGGAGGAAGCTTTGGCAACAAATTTGGAAGGAGAGGAATGGTTGGAGGAGATGAATAATTGGTGGAGGAAGAAATGAAACTTTCGGTTGACTGTAGCAGACAATATCCCGTAAATTTTCAACGGCCACCAATGGTCTTAGTTCTAACGGTTTCCAACGGCTATTAAAAAACCGTTGGCGGACGTTAGAAACTGAACATCAGAATAACATACCATTCTAGTAGTGCCCCATTCGTTTTTGGACTGACATTAACAATACTCTTAATTTATTCGAACTAGTTGATTAACACGATTTATTAGTTTATTGTATTATTTATTAATTTATAAGCTAATTAGTTTGGTTGATAATATTGTTAGATAATAGACAATATGACAAAAGAAGAGAATGATTAAAAATCTAACTACAGTATTTAAAGAACGTATTGAATTTTTTCAAAACTTCAAAGAATATAGATTAAAAGAAATGATGAAAGAGACTAATGAAATTGTTGCGGATGTTGGTATTGAACCAAATTTAAGGTAGGAAATGTTGCTTGTAGAAGAAAAAAAATTGATGACTATCGTGCAACTACTGATCAAGATAGTCAATCACCAAAAGAGATATTTTAAGTCACATACTACAATTCATATTGTAGATCAGGCTCTAACATCATTCAATGATCAATTTGAATAAATTAAACTCTATGACAACAATTTTGGATTTTTTTTTCAGAAATGCAAAGTTTGAAAATCTTGGCAAAGAGGAATTAATGAAGCATTACGTTCGTTTGTAAAGCCATTTGAAGCAAAACAACCAATATGATATTATGGAAAATATTTATTTCAAGATTTTAGAACTTCGTAAACTATGTTATCAGTGGAAATAGTCAAATCAATTAACGTCTTAATTTTACAAGATCGATCTATAAGATGGTGGCTTCCAACATGCATCGATCGCTTATCATATTTCCTTGGCTATGCTGGAAATGATTGCTTTTGTGTAAAGAAGTTTTCCAAATTGAATTTGATTAAAAAAATTATTCGAACTACTTACAAGTAAGATTGAACGGACTTGCAGCGATATCAGCTAAAATCGTGTTTTTAGATAAATTTGAATTTGCTTCAAATAATGCAAGAACAAGCATTTTTCTATGAACAACTTGAAGAAACTTACCATTATTTTGTGAGAAAGTTCATGTCCACTCTATATTTTTTAATAGAATTTTGTAGCCTGCTTCATGTAGGGACTTTTGAATGCAGAGTTAACATTTTGTATGTTATAATCCCAAAGAAAAGAAAAGAAAATAAGAAAAAAATGAAAGAACAGAAACGGAAAGGAAAACAATGAAATTTCAAATAGGAATGGACAACAAAATTCAAGTGTAATTTACAAAATGGATTCTTTGGGCTGGCATTGATATGTGTTAGGATGTGAATCTGCAGCATCTAGTGCACAAGATCAGCCTAATTTTTTCAACTCTTCACCCGTCTATAATTCCATAACCAGACAATAGTAGCATGCCATCTACCATTTTTCAACATCTTTTATTTGCAGCATTGCATGTCGGTCCTTAAATGGTCAAAATGTTGTGGAGAAATTTTGATTCAAGACCGCTCAAATAAAAAAAAATCCCCAACGCCGCGGAAAACAAGATCGTGGTTATAGTGCAAAAACAACCAATCGAACAATCTCAATCTTATCCAAGCCAATCACAATCACCAAACAATGGAAATAATAAAGCAATAACGAGAAACTAAACCACACAGGGATTTATCGTGGTTCCACCGACGTCTTGTCAGTGTACGTCCACTTTGAGAGAGAAACCTTTATTAATATCAATAGAAGAGTACAAGAGATTGATTACAATGATCAAATTTACTAGAAAAACTTGATTTTGTGGAGAAAGGAATTGAAGAAGATTAGGATTGCCTAAACCCTAATTAGAATAAACCTTGATCTAATCTCTTGATTTTGTTGTTGTACCTCCTCCCTTTGGATCCGATGTAGCTTATATAGACATAGGGAACTATATGGAAATTCCCAAAATTCCCTCTAGATCCAAAATATCCGAAATATCCTCCAGATCCAAAATATTCTCTAGATCTGAAAATATCCCCCAGATCCTAAATATTTGAAATATCCCGAAATATTCTCCTCAATCTAACACATAGTATCGCATACTTCAACACTCCACCTCGATACTATATCCATCTACATCACAAACTTCAATGCACCCAAGCATTTCCTTCTATCTTCAATCAAGAAAGCTTGAATTTTTCCCCAATGAACTCCGGCATAGCCACTGCCCATTGCACTTCACTAAAGAGTTCAGGCATAGCCCCCACTCGTCAATGAAGTGTTGAAACATCCAACTCCTAAACCAGTCTCACCAAAAGACAATGTACTTAGGAGTGAAAACGAGTACTTACCATGAAGACAGAACACCAACCTCTCACCGATACTCTTATACGTCCAAGTTTCTCTCTCAGCTGTGGCACCACATGGCACCTAGCACCTCTCCAAGCGAATTAAGTTCGAGCAATGCTCGAACTTTCCAATCGGCAATGCCTTAGTGAACAAGTCAGCCGCGTTATCCTTTGTGTGCACTTTCCGAAGGCATACTTGCTTGTCTTCGTCCATGGCTACTAGAAATGACTCTCTCACTTCAATATGCTTCGTTCGTGAGCTAAATGCCAAATTCTCTGCCAAACGTATAGCACTTTGGCTATCACATCGAACATCGATACTCTCATGTTCGAAACCCAAGTCACACAATAGTCGCTTCAAATAGAGTGCCTCCTTTGTCGCTTCCACAACGGCTATCAACTCCGCCTCCGTAATGGATAAAGCAACTACGGTTTGCAATCTCGATCTCCAACTAATGGTCGTACCACCAAGTGTGAAGACATACCCAGAATTTGATTTCCTTCGATCCCTATCACCGGCGTAGTCCGAGTCACAATAACCAACTAACTTGCAACTCAATCCATCAATACCACCAAAAACAAGACCATGAGATGTTGTGCCTTTCAAGTATCTCGATATCGCCTTCACGGCTCCCAATGCGATTTCCCTGGATTAGCCATATACCGACTAACCACCCCGACGGCATTTGCAATATCGGGTCTTGTACACACCATGGCATACATCAAACTTCCAACCGCACTAGCATATGGCACATTTGCCATATAAGCCTTGTCTTTCTCCTCGATAGGTGATTCCTTACTCGAAAGCTTTATATGCAAAGGTAAAGGTGTATTTGACGCCTTTTCATCCTCCATGCTAAACCGGCAAAGCACTTTCTTAATGTACTCCTTTTGAGTTAATTTCAACTCAGAATGTTTTCGATCTCTTTTAATTTCCATGCCCAAGATTTTCCTTGCTTCTCCAAGATCTTTCATTTCGAACTCCGCCTTTAATTTTTCTTTCAACTTGTCGATTTCTGCCTTGTCCTTAGAAGGAATGAGCATATCGTCCACATACAAGAGTAAATACACCCAACAATCATTTTCTAACCTCTTGAAATAAACACAAGCATCCTTGATGCTTCGATGGAAGCCACTTTCAAGCATGAAATGATCAAATCTCTTGTACCATTGCCTAGGTGATTGCTTCAAACCATATAGTGATTTCTTCAACTTGCAAACTAGTTCTGACTTACCTTATACAACAAACCTTTCCGGTTGCTCCATGTCGATATCTTCATCCAAGTCTCCATGCAAGAAGGCGGTTTTCACATCTAGTTGTTCCAACTCCAAGTCGTAAATAGCAACTAATGCAAGTAATATCTGGATAGAAGTATGCCTCATAACCAGTGCGAAGATCTCATCATACTCCTTTCTTTTCCTCTGTGCAAACCCCTTAGCCACTAGCCTAGATTTGTATCTTCCATCATCCTTCACCTTATATATCCATTTGCACCCAATACCACGGTTTCCTTGAGGAAGTGGAACCAACTCCCAAGTCTGGTTCTTCATTAACGATTGCATCTCTTCCTCCATGGCGCAAATCCACTTCGAGCTATCACTCGAATCCATGACGTCATCAAGGTCCATTGGCTCATCTTTGACTACATAAAGAGCATAGTCCAAATTCTCACAAAAGCTAAGATAGTTCCAATCACCATATCTTTCGGGTAGCCTTATAGCACGATGACCAACCCGAGTAGCAATACCATCACCTGGTCTTCCTTCAGCTCAATCTTGAACTGAATCTTCTCTAGGCTCGTGCACATCACCAACACTACTAGAGGAATCTTGTGGACTATGTGATGTAACATCAACCGCATTCACTTCGCAAACACCTCCAACAACTCTACTCTCTCTAGGACTGAAAGTGAGAATAACTTCCTTCTCCTTTGATTCACCATGAACCAAATCCGGAACATCCGATGAGCCTTCGTTCTCCTTGAACATAGACGACTCATCAAAAGTAACATGACGAGAAACCATAGCCTTCTTCGTTTCCGGATTCCAAATCCGATAACCTTTGACACCATCCATATAACTGAGAAAAATCCCTTTGAAAGATCTAGGTGAGAGCTTATCATTCCCCGGATCATGCACATAAATAGGACTACCAAATACACGAAGATAACTCAAGTCAATGCTCTTTACCTTCCACACTTCCTCCGAAATTTTGTTATCAATAGCTCGACACGGAATCCGATTAATAATATGCACTGCGGTTGACAAAGCTTCGGCCCAAAATCCCTTAGACAAACCCGATATCAATCTCAAGCATCGAGCTTTCTCTAGTAGAGCTCGGTTCATTCTCTCCGCTGCTCCATTAGATTGCGGATCTCCCGGTGTAGTAAAATGCCTCCGAATACCATGATGCTTGCAAAAATTCAGAAATTCTCCGGAAACATATTCACCGCCATTATCGGACCTAAGAACCTTCAAAGTCTTTCCACTCTCGTTCTCAACAAGAGCCTTCATTCTTTGAATCTTGCAAATGCCTCCGACTTGGTCTTCATTACATACACCCAAACCTTCCGAGAAAAATCATCAATGAAAGAAATATAATATCTTGCTCCTCCCAAGGAAGCTACAGGCGCTGGTCCCCAAACATCCGTGTGCACATACTCAAGAATCCCTCTTGAATCATGTTTTCTTTCACCGAATGATACTCTAGTTTGCTTCCCCATGACACATTCCTCACAAAACTCCAACTTGCTGAAACTCTCACCATCAATCATATTCCTTCGACGAAGAATATCTAAACTATTCTCCGAGACATGACCCAATCTCAAATGCCACAGCCGTGTAGCATCTAAGCAACGAGAACTATCAACACTGACACAAGTTTCGCCTTCCACGGTCACTCCTTGAGGCAAATAGATACCATGAGTTTCAGCACCCTTCATAACCACAAGCGCACCCTTCGAAACCCTCAAGCTATCACTCTCAATGGTGATCTTACAACCTAAAGTATCCAACTATCCCAAAGAGATAAATGACTTCCGTAGTCCCGGAACATAGCGCACATTAGTGAGAGTACGAATCACTCCGTCAAACATCCGAATTTGCACGGATCCAATGCCCTTCGACATGCAAACTGCACCATTTCCCATAACAATTGATTTTCCTTCCCATTCAACATAAGAAGAAAAACAATTCCTATTAGGCGTCATGTGATATGAAGCCCCCGAATCAAGCACCCAATCGCTGCCCGAAACATCTGATGTTACTGCCGACAAAACATCTACGTCTCCCTCACCAACATCTCTCTCCACCGCAACTGATGAAGATGTTGCTTCCTTCTTCCCCTTGTCTGGACAATCATTCTTCCAGTGACCAGGTTTCTTACATATAAAGCACTTGTCATTTCTTTCTTTTGATTTTCCTCTTCCACCGGGCTTCTTAGACTTAGAACGCCCCCGGTTTCCCTTGTTCTCTGACTTTTCTTTCTCCGCAAATAAACCTTGACCATTACCAGCACCACTACTACCATCACTCAGCTCTTTCATCTAATCTCGCAATTCCTCACTAAGAAGACCTGTCTTGACATCATTTAGAGTCAATGTATCCCGGCCATAGATCAAACTGTTTGAGAACCCAGTATAGCGCTCAGGCAATGAACATAACAATATCATCGCCTTCTGCTCCTCCTCAATCTTCAAATCTACCGCCTTCATCTGCATTAGCAAATCATCAAACACATTTAAGTGCGCCTTTAGCGAAGTTCTTTCCTTCATTTTTAGGTAAAGAAAGTCCGCAACAAGATCAGTCGATTTGTGAGTGACTTCTTCATATACAACTCCTCCAGCTTGTTCCAAATACCTTTAGCAGTCGTCTCACCACTAATTTCGGAAATAACATTCTCCCCCATGACAAGTTGAAGTGTAGTGAATGCCCACTCTTCCATTTCTTCTCTCTCCACATCTGAGATGTTCTCTGGCAATAAATGTGTATCAAACACCGCCGATGTACCCGATTCCGCCTAAGAACCGCTTTCATCTTCCATTGCCACTTTTCGAAATCATTATCGCCATTCCTCTTGTCGATAACCAATTGTGAACCAGCAGCTGCATACGACCCACGTACATAAGAAGCTACACCACTTGGACCAACTGTTGATGGATTATTTGAACCTGATTCCGGCATTTCTACAACTATCTACCAATACCAATGCTCCGATACCAAATGTTATGGAGAAATTTTGATTCAAGACCGCTCAAATAAAAAAAAATCCCCAACGCCGCGGAAAACAAGATCGTGGTAATATTGCAAAAACAACCAATCGAACAATCTCAATCTTATCCAAGCCAATCACAATCACCAAACAATAGAAATAATAGAGCAATAACGAGAAACTAAATCACACAGAGATTTATAGTGGTTCCATCGACGTCTTGTCAGAGTACGTCCACTTTGAGAGAGAAGCCTTTATTAATATCAATAAAAGAGTACAAGAGATTGATTACAATGATCAAATTTACTAGAAAAATTTGATTTTGTGGAGAAAGGAATTGAAGAAGATTAGAATTGTCTAAACCCTAATTAGAATAAACCTTGATCTAATCTCTTGATTTTGTTATTGTACCTCCTCTCTTTGGATCCGATGTAGCTTATATAGACATAGGGAACTATATGGAAATTCCCAAAATTTCCTCTAGATCCCAAGTATCCTCCCAATACTAAATATTCTCCAGATCTGAAAATATCCTCCAGATTCTAAATATTCGAAATATCCTGAAATATCCTTCTATCTTCTTCTTACCATTGGTTCTATTCCAACCGGTAAAGCCCAATTGAAAACGACTCTATCAATTTCCAAATCAAATCCCCTATTCCCAAAAATTTCCAATAGAAAAGGATTTGATCTCATCCTTTTCACCTTCTGAATCATCTTAAAAACCTCCATGGCATAGATGTTTGTCTTCAGCGAACATGATAATGCCGTCCATTTTCCGTTCCTTTATCAGTCTATTCCATATAACAATAAGTCATAATGAAGTTCTTTTTGCATATAAAAGAAGAAAAAATGAATGGTAGTACTTAGCAGTTCTCACCTAAGAGCATGTACATGCATTTGGCCTTCATTAAACCCGACATGAAGAAAATTCATATGTGCCCAACTGAGTATCAAAGCTGTTTTGTTAGTGACTCCACCAGCTTCAACCACAATCCAGGTGAGGTCATAAGGCACAAGCCTAAGTGAGTGGATCAGTGATTTCATATAAGCTCTTTGGAAGCTCCTTACAGAAGTCATCGTAACCACTATGATCTTTCTACTCTCTAAGTACAGTATGTTCAGGATTCTTTGCTCCTTTTGGATCATATCCAGTATGTGGTATGCATGTATTGTCTTTTCTGGCCTTTGTGTCTAGTTTTGGCCTAAAGTCTAGGGATAGTTGTATAGAGAGTACAATTTGGAGTTGAGAATAGCAAAACTATGATGATTCTAGAAAAGCAAAACCCAAGGATGAGGCTAAAGAGGCCAGATATGCAGTACAGAACGATGAAGAAGAAATTCTTGTGTTTTGAGGAATTTCGTTCTTATTTATTTTAAAAAATTCTAGCATACCATTCACCAGCAACTTTAACATTCAAAGAGTTTAACCTTTGCAAGAACTCTAGGAATCAAAACCAAATACTCAATCAAAACTGGCGAATTGTTTGTATGCAGGAAAACTGTAAAATAAAATTATATTTAAAAAACATACAGGCAGAGATGCTTTAGTTACAACCAATACATGTTTCCAACTCCATACAATATGCGATTGAAACTGATAGTCCATCTGAGTGGAACCAAGCCCATAACCACTACACCGGTCTCTCAAACAGCACCACTACATAAACAAGCACATTCATATCATCTCATATGCAAAATACAGTGCAAACTCATCAATATAAGCAGTACAAAACTAACCTCAAACTCCAACATCAAAAGATATGTCAGCTGCAGCAGGCTTCTTTATCATCTTCATACTTGTCACAGTCTCATCAACGTTCCCCTCACCAATAGCAGACTGTCCAGATTCTTCCGAAGACAGCGAACATGGCCAGCCTATCATCTCTGACTCTGCACCACCACTAATTCCAAACAATGATAGTATTATACCAGAAGCCCCATTGATGCCTCCTTCTGCACATACTGCTGCCGCACCAATAATCTCGTATCCGGACATTGATAGCACTGTATCAGAAACACCAACACTTCCAAGTACAAACAATAATAATATTATAGCAGAGGCACCATTGTTGCCTCATCCTTCGCATACACCACAGCCTGAGCAGTCAGCAAACGATGGAGTAGAGCCATTCATGCAGCCCAGTCCGAGTACAGATCTAAATGAAAATGAAAGTGAAGGAGGAGAACAACTAGGTGCAGACAATCCAAATGAAAACAAAAGTACTGGTAATACTGGATTTGCAGGAGCTACAAGGGCTATTGGAGGTGGAGTAGGAGCACGACCCCTTGTTGATAATACACCATTTGACAGTGCTAGCACAACTACTTATGGATTTATGAGTTTCTCTTCCTGCATTGCTCTTATGTTCCTATCAGTTCTCATATAGATTTCTGTATCATAGTCGTAAACCATCACCATTCCTGTTTGAATTTAAAGTGTTGTGTGAGAAAAGTATAATTGCTGTATAGGTTTCAAGTGAGAGTGAAGTTTGATGTTGTGATTTCCTCTGGATGTGTTCTGTAAAAACTCCATGTTCAGTACGGTCATTCTCTTATGGTTGACATAAAGTTCGATAACTAACTGTTTTTCATTTAGGTTCCCTTCTCAATTATGTAGACAAATTAAATCAAAGTTAAACATTTGAATGCAAAGTTGTTGAAAATATAAGTCCCACATCGGGAAATATTCAATTAAGATCTTGGATAAATACTAAAAGGCAATATAGTTCCCATTAACCAATTGGTTTTGTGAAGAAACTAAGTAGCCATCTAACTATAAAATGCCAACAAAAGTTAATTAACATTTTGTATGTTATAATCCCAAAGAAAAAAAACACAAAGAACAGAAAACAAAAGTAAAACGATGAAATTTCAAATAGGAATGGACAACAAAATTCAAGTGTGCCTTACAAAATTCAAGTATTGAAAATATAAGTCACACATCGGGAAATATTCAACTAAGATACTGGATAAATACTAAGAAGCTATAGTTCACATTAATCAATTGGTTTTGTGAACAAACTAAGTAGTCATCTAACTATAAAATGCCAACAAAAGTTAATTAACATTGTGTATGTTATAATCCCAAAGAAAAAAAACACAAAGAACAGAAAACAAAAGTAAAACGATGAAATTTCAAATAGGAATGGAGAACAAAATTCAAGTGTGACTAACAAAATGGATTCTTTGGGCTGGCACTGATACTAGGATGTGAATCTGCAGCAGCTACTGCACAAGATCAGCCTAAAATTTTCAACTCTTCACAGGTCTATAATTCCATACCCAGACAATAATAGCATGTCGTCTACCATCTTTTCTATATGCATTCTTCACATTCTTTTTCAATAATAGCGTAATGAACTGTTGGAATATAATTTGAAATAGTATTTTGCTATTTATATTTTATGTTGGTTCAAATATTCAAAGTGTCTATTCAAGTGAAGAGTCATGTCCGTTTGTTGAAGAGACATGCCCGTTCAGTAAAGAGCCGTGTTCGTTCAAGTGAAGAGATGTGTCCATTCAAGTGAAGAGTCATATCAGTTCAACGAAGAGTCGTGTCCGTTCAAGTGAAGAAATGTATCCGTTCAAGTGAAGAATCGTGTCAATTCAATGAAGAGTCGTGTCCATTCAATGAAAAGTCGTGTTCATTCAAAGAGTCGTGTCTATTTGTAGGGTGTGTAATCCACTATATATATGTGATCATTTTGTAGTGTTTGTAAGGGAAATTAGAATGTTGTAAAGAAGCCTGAAGGCAAGAAATACAAAAGAAGTTCTCCACTTAAATTAAGCACTCTTCCTCTAATTTATATTCCTCTAACAAAGTCGTATCAGAGCCTGGTTGAAATTATGACACATATATTTCTTCCTTCGTTTCTTCTCACTGTTCTCACAAAAGAAAATTTCGAAGAATGGATTAATAAAAAGAAAAAAGAGCTGATTTTCATAGGGTTATGAGAAATCGTTGAAAATGGCCAAAAGATGTTAAAAATATGACGGAGAAAGAAAGAAAATCATTTGCAATTATAAGAAGAAAAGATCTTCAAGCTCGTGTTGTGATGAGTGAGAGCCTCGATGAAGAAGCATATTTTCATATTCATGGAGAAAGTTCCGCAAAAGATTCGTGGAAATTATTGAAAGAGGTATATGTGAAGGGGGAGTATTGAAATTATAAGTCACACATCGAGAAATATTCAACTAAGATCCTGGATAAATACTAAGAAGCTATAGTTCACATTAACCAATTGGTTTTGTGAACAAACTAAGTAGCCATCTAACTATAAAATGCCAACGAAACTTAATTAATATTTTGTATGTTATAATCCCAAAGAAAAAAAAACACAAAGAACAGAAAACAAAAGTAAAACGATGAAATTTCAAATAGGAATGGACAACAAAATTCAAGTGTGACTTACAAAATGGATTCTTTGGACTAGCACTGGTAAGTGATAGGATGTGAATCTGCAGCAGCTACTGCACAAGATCAGCCTAAAATTTTCAACTCTTCACAGGTCTATAATTCCATACCCAGACAATAATAACATGCCGTCTACCATCCTTTCTACATGCATTCTTCACATTCTTTTTCAACAATAGCGTAATGAACTATTGGAATATAATTTGAAATGATATTTTGCTATTTATATTTTATGTTGGTTCAAATATTCAAAGTGTCTATTCAAGTGAAGAGTCATGTCCGTTCAATGAAGAGACATGCCCGTTCAGTGAAGAGTCGTGTTCGTTCAAGTGAAGAGATGTGTCCATTCAAGAGAAGAGTCGTGTCAGTTCAACGAAGAGTCGTGTCCGTTCAAGTGAAGAAATGTATCCGTTCAAGTGAAGAATAGTGTCAATTCAATGAAGAGTCGTGTTCATTCAATGAAGAGTTGTGTTCATTCAAAGAGTCGTGTCTATTTGTAGGGTATGTAATCCACTATATATATATATATATATATATATATATATATATATATATATATATATATATGTGATCATTTTGTAGTGTTTGTATGGAAAATTAGAATGTTGTAAAGAAGCCTGAAGGCAAGAAATACAAAAGAAGTTCTCCACTTAAATTAAGCACTCTTCCTCTAATTTATATTCCTCTAACAAAGTCGTATCAGAGCCTGGTTGAAATTATGACACATATATTTCTTCCTTCGTTTCTTCTCGTTGTTCTCACAAAAGAAAATTTCGAAGAATGGAGTAATAAAAAGAAAGAAGAGCTGATTTTCAAAAGGTTATAAGAAATCGTTGAAAATGACTATAAATGGCCAAAAAATGTTAAAAATATGACGGAGAAAAAAAGAAAATCATTTGCAATTATAAGAAGAAAAGATCTTCAAGCTCGTGTTGTGATGAGTGAGAGCCTCGATGAAGAAGCATATTTTCATATTCATGGAGAAAGTTCCGCAAAAGATTCGTGGAAATTATTGAAAGAGGTATATGTGAAGGATGACTCAAGATTGATAGAAGAATGACAATTTGATTGTTGACAAAGAAAACGCGAAGAATATTGAGGAGGAAGATGTTTAAGCTGAAGAGCACATTGAAGAGGTCAAATCAACCAATGATGTGAAAGAGGATGAAAACAATATGAAGTACGAAGATGTTGCAAACAAGACTGAAGAAGAAACAACTGATATTAAAGAAGATATTGGTATTATTGATGAAAAAAATATTGATATGGAGGAGAAAAATGGTGGAAAATATGTTAATGTAAACCTCAAAGGGGATTTAAAAAACGAGAATGGTGCAAAGAATAAAAACATGATAGATGAAAAGATAATCGAAGCAGAAGGGGAAGTAAAGGATGACATGAAGATGAAGGACGTTGAAGAAAGCTAGCTTGAAATAAAAGAGGACAACAACACTGATACAAAAAAGGGCAAAGAAAGAGAAGGCTGCAGTGAAATAGAAGAGGTTGCAGAAACAGAAGACAAAGGCGATAATAAAAATAAGGATATCAAGATGAGTGACCCTGACGATGCTGAGGTCGATGATGAATCAATAAAAAAGGATGCTTGCGAAAATGCGGAGAAGATGTATGAATTAGAGAAGAAAGAGGAACCAAAATAAAAGGCGAAGACAAAAGTTCGTGCTTTGAGTCGTGTATTCGTTGTTCCTTTTAAGAAAGGTGTGGAGAAAGATCCTCAGATTGATGACGAGCAATTCAATAAGATGTTGTATTACATAAAATTAGGAATTGATGGTGGTGCTTCCCTTGTTACTGGAAAGGGGGGGGGGGAGGGGGGAGAGAATTGAAAGCAAATGGTATTATATCCAACCCATTGTTTTTCTCTGATTTCAAAAATGATATGGTCTTCACGAAAGAAGAGATATTTGGACCACTCCAGTCCATTCTCAAATTCAATGATTTGAACGAAGTGATTAGACGTGCAAATGCATCAACCTTTGGACTAGCAGCTGACGTTTTCACAAGCAACATTGATAAAACAAGCCATGAAAAATAAAAAGAAAAAATATTGATTGGAAAGACGATACAACCTATTGAACACGAGCCACTCAACCCAAAAAAAAGTAAGAAAGAAAATTTCAAATTAGGAGGGAGTGTTGGAATATAATTTAAAATGATATTTTGCTATTTATGTTTTATGTTGGTTCAAATATTCAAAGTGTCTATTCAAGTGAAGAGTCATGTCCATTCAATGAAGAAACATGTCCGCTCAGTGAAGAGTCATGTTCGTTCAAGTGAAGAAATATATCCGTTTAAATGAAGAGTCATGTCAGTTTAACGAAGAGTCGTGTCTGTTCAAGTGAAGAGATGTGTCCGTTCAAGTGAAGAGATGTGTCAGTTCAACGAAGAGTCGTGTTCATTCAATGAAGAGTCGTGTCCATTCAAAAAGTCATGTCTATTTGTAGCGTATGTAATCCACTATATCTGTGGTCATTTTGTAGTGCTTGTAAGGGAAATTAGAATGTTGTAAGGAAGCTTAAAGGCAAGAATTACAAAAGAAGTTTTCCACTTAAATTAAGCACTTTTCCTCTAATTTATATTCCTCTAACATGAACTTATGTGCAAAATCTCCAACTAACTAATTAGGCTACTATTTTTTACTATATACATTCATAAATTATTTTTCCGTAAATTCTAATGACAAAATGGACTGAGAAAAACCTTCATTCCAACATATAATCAAAACATTCACTTTTATAAATATTTTTTCTTCTATTATGTATCGGGGATACACGTGAAATTATATATTAAGCACTACCCAGCTAGAAACACGTTATCAGCCGAAGCTTCAGGTGGGCAGCGTCCACACCAACACAGTCTGGCCACAGGCTCCAAGAGGCTCAACAAAAGAAGCATCTTGTAAGAAATCAAGAGGGCTCTCAATTTCTTTTCCATTTAAAACAAAATCATCAAGATCCCGAGCCCACTCTGGCTTACCATCAGTATCACTCCATAGCAACCTCGAATTCAGAGCAAATGCAGCCCATTCTTGTTTAGTTGGAAAAGTAACCAGCTTCTTTGAAGCATTGCATGTCGGTCCTTGAATGGTCATAATTCCATCTTCTTCCTTCTCATCAGTTCTATTCCAACTTGTAAAGTTATAATTAAGAATTCCAATGGAAAATGACCCTAACCATTTCACTTTTTGAATCTCCTCAAAAAGCTCCATGGCGTAGATGTTGCTGTCATCAGCGAACATGATTATACCGTCCATTTTCCGTTCCTTTATCAGTCTGTTCCATCCAACAATAAGTCATGATTAAGTTCTTTGTGCATATAAAAGAAGAAAAAATGAATAGAAGTAGTACTTGGCAGTTCTCACCTAAGAGCATGTACATGCATTTGGCCTTCATTAAACCCGACATGAAGATAATTCATATGCGCCCCACTGAGTATCGAAGCAGTTTCATTAGTGACTCCTCCAGCTTCAACCACAATCCAGGTGAGGTCATAAGGCACAAGCCTAAGTGAATGGACCAATGAGTTCATATAAGCTCTTTGGAAGCGCCTTACATAAGTCGTCGTAACCACTATGATCTTTCTACTCTCTTTGACACTGTACTGGATTCTTTGCTCCTTTTGGATCATATCCAGTATGTGGTATGCATGTATTGTCTCTTTTGGGTTTGGGTGGGGGCAGTCGCGGATGTTAATACCATGTCTGCCTATGGCAATAGGCCTTTGTGTCTGGTTTTGGCTTAAATCTAGGGTAGTTGTATAGAAAGTATAATTTGGAGTTGAGAATAGCAAAAATATGATAACTCTAGAAAAGCGAAACCCGAGGATGAGGCTGAAGAGGCAAGATATGCAGTACAGGATGATCAACAAGAAATTCTTGTGTGCCGAAGAATTTTGATTTAAATTTTCTGGAATTGGAATGGAACTGTTTGCATTGAAGTATTTCTGCTTTGGAAGAAGGGATAATTTCATTGTTGTTCGTTGAGGTTTAGTCTTCCATCTGGCTAGTTGTTATAAACTAAGGAATAAATGGTTGATGAAGTTGGTGGTGGTATTAGGCGAAATTTTATTAGAAAAACTAAGTATTTTTTAAAGAGGGAAAAGTTATGGTTGAAAAGTCCTTGGCGAGGTAGTTGGATTAGTTGCTTGCATTCTAAGAACGTTCCGCTGGAAAAGGAAATTGAAGCAGCTGGCAATGCAACATATAATTTGTTCAAATATAAACACAGGTATCAAAGATCGTTGTCCATGTTTTCAGCCAACATAAACAGTAAGCACAGTCAAATATTTCACTGAAAATACTAAGAAAGGATGAAGATAAAATCCTCCATCTCCAATATTCCCTATCCCCCTAATACCTAACAAATGAGAGTTCTCCGATTTCCATCTTTTTGCAATTAAGTCAGAGAGAGAAAGAGTGTTTAATTGCAAAATATGAAAATCAAGGGTACTGATTGGTTGGATACAGAGGGATAAGAGGTTTTAGGGACAGAATTTGATTTGTTTGATGGTTCATAAAACTTGTTAAATAGAATGATTTTTCAGACAATGAATTTGAAAACATGGAATGGATCCTAATTTTAACATATAGACAACAAAGATTGAAGCTGAAACTTAGAGCATCCAGTTAAAAAAGGAAATGATATATGGGCTTGTTTATGGAAGCCTAACTGCAAGAGTTTGGACCTCAATTGAAGAAGAAGAAAAACTTGCAAATGCATACAAAGAGTTTATTTATTTTTAAAAAAAATTAGTATACTATTCGCCAGCAAATCGAACATTCAAAGAGTTTGTTTAACCTTTGCAAGAGCTCTAGGAATCAAAACAAATGCTCAATCAAAACTGACGAATTGACTGTATGCAGGAAAACTGTATAATAAAAATATATTTAAAAAAAACATACAGGCAGAGATGCTTTAGTTACAACCAAAACATGTTTCCAACTCCATACGATATGTGACAGAAACTCATAATCCATCTGAGTGGAACCAAGCCCATAACCACTACACCGATCTCATAAACAGCACTGCTACATAAACAAGCACATTCATATCATCTTATATGCAAAAATACAGTGCAAATTCATCAATATAAGCAGTATCAAACTAACCTCAAACTCCAACATCAGTAGCTATGTCAGCTGCAGCAAGCTTTTTTATCATCTTAGTACTTGTCACAGTCTCATCAACCTTCCCCTCGCCAATAGCAGACTGTCCAGAATCTGCCAGAGATAGCGAACATGGCCAACCTATCACCTCTGACTCTACACCATCACTAATTCCAAACAATGATAGTATTACACCAGAAGCTCCATTGCTGCTTCCTCCTGCACATACTGCTGCCGCACCAATAATTTCATATCCAGACATTGATAGCACTGTATCAGAAACACCACCGATTCCAATTACAAACAACAAAAATATTATAGCAGAAGCACCATTGCTGCCTCATCCTTCACATACTGCTGCTGCACCACAGCCTAAGCAGACAGTGAATGATGGAGTGGAGCCGCTGATGCAGCCCAGTTCCAGTACAGATCTAAATGAAAATGAAAATGAAGGAGAAGAACAATTAGGTGCACACAATCCAAATGAGAACAAAAATACTGGTATTACTGGGTTTGCAGGAGCTACAAGGGCTATTGGAGATGGAGTAGGAGCACAACCCCTTGTTGATAATACACCATTTGACAGTGCTAGCACAACCACTTATGGATTTATGAGTTTCTCTTTCTGCATTGCTCTTACGTTCCTTTCAGTACTCATTTAGATTTCTGTATCCTAATCGCAAATCATCACCGTTCCAGTTTTAATGTAAAGTGTATTGTGAGAAAAGTGTAACTGCTTTGTAGGTTTTAAGTGAGAGTGAAGTTTGATTGATTTCCTCTGGACGTGTTCTGTAAGAACTCCTCCATGTTCACTAATCAGTTCGCTTACCCGACAGTTTTTTCAATCATGATGGTACGGTCATTCTCTTTTGGACATGAAGTTTGATGACTAAATGTTTATTTTTCATTTAGGATTGGTATATTGATCTTAAGTCTAGACTGTCTAGCAGTTCCCTTCTCAATTATGCGGACAAATTCAACCAAAGTATTATCCCCTTCAATACAAACAAGGTTGAGTCTATGTTTGCTATACAAAACTCTCTTTTTACTTAGAAAGCAGGTCTTCCAAATCCAGTGACACAGGTATCATTTTTCATTCTTACAACTGTAACAGGATACAAGACATAGCTCTACTATCAAATGTACACAAAGCAAACGGTTAGGCATCTCCGTTGAAACAAAACCTATGTCTTGAAGCATAACTAAAATTCCTCCCCATCTTCCACGTTCTCGTCCTTCTCGAGTTTGTCAAACATGTTAGAGTTTTATGGCTTTTGGCTTTGATACCAGTTTGATGGAGGAAGAAGACAATAATTTGTAGGAGGAAGAACTACTTTTTTTATTTCTTTTTTTCTTACTTTTTTTTTTCATTTACTTCATTTCAACTAAAACGATCACATATATATAGTGCTTTACAAACCATTTCAATAGACACAACATTAAATGAACATGACACTTCACTGAACGGACATGACACTTGATGAACGGATATGGCTTTTGATGAATGAACATGACTTTTGACGAATGGACACGTATTTTTATTTTAATAGAAACTACTAAAGAGACACTGCAATAAATAATGGATAGTAATTTAGGTTTACGCCAACAATGCCTCCCCTAAACCAAAATTCCTTCGAACATCCAATGCGGCAACACTTCTTGAACATGATATCACTTGTGCTCTTTTGGTCATTCATACCGCTATCCAATTTATATTTTATATATTTCGGTAGAAATAAGAATATTATCCGAAATTTCTTAACTGTCTTCTTCTTCTGTGGGTTATGTTCAGGCTTCAATACTTTAAGAGCAGTGGTAAAATAACGAGGGGGTGTTTTCAGTTTTCCTTCTCTCTTCGTCTGCCTGCGCGCTTTTTCCACCTTCTCGTTTGTGTTTTTTGTTATAACTTTTATCATCTCTTCTTGATTCACTTTAGCTTTTTCTCATTCTTACACACATCACTCACAAAATCAGCTACCGCTTGCTTCTTCGCAATGTCATTTTGTGCTTCTACTTGATTATTTGTCCAATCTAACTCTGCACTAACAATTTCATCTCCGGTTCCTGACGCTTCTTCGGAATTTTCATTTATTTTTGCTCTCTCCTCATTGATGATACTTTTACCAAATTTTCAGAATTGCCTTGAGTATAAGCCGGGGAACTGTTTGCGATTTTTGTGTCTTGAGCAACATGTTTGGGCTTTGTATGAGACTCTAAAGCCTTTTCTGAGTTGAAAGTCTTAGAACATGATTTGAAAGAAACAGAGCCACCAGATTTCGGACTCTTCTTCCCACTGTTTGCTGGAGTTTCTTTTTTTGCATCCTCGCCGCCCTTTTTGCTATTAGCTGGAGTTGCAAGTTTAGCCTTCTTTTCAGAAACAACAGCTTTTAGTTCCTTGTCTGTAACCACAACAAGAGTTTCAGTTGCAGCAGTTTTTGAGGTGTTTCTGACACTAATTCTTCATCTGATTCAGTGACAACTGTTTTCTCATTTTTAGATGCATTAGAAACAACTTCAATATTTTCTACCACCACCTCTGGTATAGATTCAGTTGCTTCTTTAGTCAGATCGTCATCGGTAGTTTTTGTTTCATCAGCTTTAGCTTCAGAAGTAGCCTCTTTCAATTTGTCTTCTTGTATGTTCTCCACCACATTCTTACCATAAATCTCCTTCAATAAATTCCATGCATCTTTTGCACAATTTTCTCCAATAATATGATCATATGCTTCATCATCGATATTTGCACTCATCACAATACGAGCTTGCAGATCATTCCAACTCAATATTGTGATCGATTTTCTTTCTTTCTCCGTCAAATTTTTAGTATCTTCTGGATCTTCAAAGCCATTTTCAATGACCTCCCATAATCATTTAGAGATCAATTCTTCTTTCTTTTTGTTACTCCACGCTCCAAAGTTTTCTTTTGTGAGAACAAATGAAAAAAAAAATTTGAAATGCCATATTTCAACCTGGCTCTGATACCACTTGTTAAAGTTTTATGGCTTTTGGCTTTGATACCAGTTTGATGGAGGAAGGAGACAATAATTTGTAGGAGGAAGAACTACTTTTTTTATTTCTTCTTTCCTTACTTTTTTTTTCATTCACTTCATTCCAACTAAAATGACCACATATATATAGTGTTTTACAAAATATTTCAATAGACACAACATTAAATGAACATGACACTTCACTGAACGGACATGACACTTGACGAACGGATATGGCTCTTGATGAATGGACATGACTTTTGACGAATTGACATGTCTTTTTATTTTAATAGACACTACTAAAGAGACACTGCAATAAATAATGGATAGTAATTTTGGTTTACGCCAACAATGTCTCCCCTAAACCAAAATTCCTTCGAACATCCAATGCGGCAACACTTCTTGAACATGATATCACTTGTGCTCTTTTGGTCATTCATACCGCTATCCAATTTATATTTTATATGTTTCAGTAGAAATAAGAATATTATCCGAAATTTCTTAATTGTCTTCTTCTTCTGTGGGTTATGTTCAGGCTTCAATATTTTAAGAGCAGTGGAAAAATAACGAGGGGGTGTTTTCAGTTTTCCTTCTCTCTTCGTCTGTCTGCGCGCTTTTTCCACCTTCTCGTTTGTGTTCTCTGTTATAACTTTTATCATCTCTTCTTGATTCACTTTAGCTCTTTTCTAATTCTTACACACATCACTCACAAAATCAGCTACCGCTTGCTTCTTCGCAATGCCATGTTGTGCTTCTACTTGATTATTTGTCCAATCTAACTCTGCACTAACAATTTTATCTCCGGTTCTTGACGCTTTTTCGGAATTTTCATTTGTGTTTTGCTCTCTCCTCTTTGAGGATACTTTTACCAAATTTTCAGAATTGCCTTGAGTATAAACCGGGGAACTGTTTGCAAATTTTGTGTCTTGAGCAACATGTTTGCGCTTTGTATGAGACTATAAAGCCTTTTCTGAGTTGAAAGTCTTAGAACATGATTTGCAAGAAACAGAGCCACCAGATTTCGGACTCTTCTTCCCACTCTTTGTTGGAGTTTCTTTTTTTGCATCCTCGCCGCACTTTTTGCTATTAGCTGGAGTTGCAAGCTTAGCCTTCTTTTCAGAAACAACATCTTTTAGTTCCTTGATTGTAACCACAACAGGAGTTTCAGTTGCAGCAGATTTTGAGACGTTTCTGACACTAATTCTTCATCTAATTCAGTGACAACTGTTTTCTCATTTTCAGATGTATTAGAAACAACTTCGATATTTTCTAGCACCACCTCTGGTATAGATTCAGTTGCTTCTTTAGTCAGACCATCATCGGTAGTTTTTGTTTCATCAGCTTTAGCTTCAGAAGTAGCCTCTTTCAATTTATCTTCTTGTATGTTTTCCACCACATTCTTATCATAAATCTCCTTCAATAAATTCCATGCATCTTTTGCATAATTTTCTCCAATAATATGATCATATGCTTCATCATCGATATTTGCAGTCATCACAATACGAGCTTGCAGATCATTCCAACTCAATATTGTGATCGATTTTCTTTCTTTCTCCGTCAAATCTTTAGTATCTTCTGGATCTCCAAAGCCATTTTCAACGATCTCCCATAATCCTTTA
Source organism: Allium sativum (assembly GCA_030737875.1). Classification (NCBI taxonomy): domain Eukaryota; kingdom Viridiplantae; phylum Streptophyta; class Magnoliopsida; order Asparagales; family Amaryllidaceae; genus Allium; species Allium sativum. Next base: position 750,458,947 of record CM060921.1, read on the forward strand.
GAGATCAATTCTTCTTTCTTTTTGTTACTCCATGCTTCAAAGTTTTCTTTCGTGAGAACAAACGGAAAAAAGAAATTGAAATACCATATTTCAACCTGACTCTGATACCACTTGTTAGAGTTTTATGGCTTTTGGCTTTGATACCAGTTTGATGGAGGAAGGAGACAATAATTTGTAGGAGGAAGAACTACTTTTTTTATTTCTTTTTTTGTTACTTTTTTTTCATTCACTTCATTCCAACTAAAATGACCATATATATATATTGCTTTACAAACCATTTCAATAGACACAACATTAAATGAACATGACACTTCACCGAACGGACATAACACTTGACGAACGGATATGGCTCTTGATGAATGGACATGACTTTTGACGAATGGACATGTCTTTTTATTTTAATAGACACTACTAAAGAGACACTGCAATAAATAATGGATAGTAATTTTGGTTTACGCCAACAATGCCTCCCCTAAACCAAAATTTCTTCGAACATCCAATGCGGTAACACTTCTTGAACATGATATCACTTGTGCTCTTTTGGTCATTCATACCGCTATCCAATTTGTATTTTATATGTTTCGGTAGAAATAAGAATATTATCTGAAATTTCTTAATTGTCTTCTTCTTCGGTGGGTTATGTTCAGGCTTTAATACTTTAAGAGCAGTGGTAAAATAACGAGGGGGTGTTTTCAGTTTTCCTTCTCTCTTCGTCTGTCTGCGCGCTTTTTCCACCTTCTCGTTTGTGTTCTCTGTTATAACTTTTATCATCTCTTCTTGATTCACTTTAGCTCTTTTCTCATTCTTACACACATCACTCACAAAATCAGCTACCGCTTGCTTCTTCGCAATGTCATTTTCATTTGTGTTTTGCTCTCTCCTCTTTGAGGATACTTTTACCAAATTTTCAGAATTGCCTTGAGTATAAGTCGGGGAACTGTTTGCGATTTTTGTGTCTTGAGCAACATGTTTGCGCTTTGTATGAGACTATAAAGCCTTTTCTGAGTTGAAAGTCTTGGAACATGATTTGCAAGAAACAGAGCCACCAGATTTCGGACTCTTCTTCCCACTCTTTGCTTTTGCATCCTCGCCGCCCTTTTTGCTATTAGCTGAAGTTGCAAGCTTAGCCTTCTTTTCAGAAACAATAGCTTTTAGTTCCTTGTCTGTAACCACAACAAGAGTTTCAGTTGCAGCAGTTTTTGAGACGTTTCTGACACTAATTCTTCATCTGATTCAGTAACAACTGTTTTCTCATTTTCAGATGTATTAGAAACAACTTCAATATTTCCTACCACCACCACTGGTATAGATTCAGTTGCTTCTTTAGTCAGACCGTCATCGGTAGTTTTGTTTCATCAGCTTGAGCTTCAGAAATAGCCTCTTTCAATTTATCTTCTTGTATGTTCTCCACCACATTCTTACCATAAATCTCCTTCAATAAATTCCATGCATCTCTTGCACAATTTTCTCTAATAATATGATCATATGCTTCATCATCGATATTTGCAGTCATCACAATACGAGCTTGCAGATCATTTCAACTCAATATTGTGATCGATTTTCTTTCTTTCTCCGTCAAATCTTTAGTATCTTCTGGATCTTCAAAGCCATTTTCAACGATCTCCCATAATCCTTTAGAGATCGATTCTTTTTTCTTTTTGTTACTCCATGCTTCAAAGTTTTCTTTTGTGAGAACAAACGGAAAAAAAAATTGAAAGGCCATATTTCAACCTGGCTCTGATACCACTTGTTAGAGTTTTATGGCTTTTGGCTTTGATACCAGTTTGGAGGAAGTAGACAATAATTTGTAGGAGGAAGAACTATTTTTTTTATTTCTTTTTTTCTTACTTTTTTTTTCATTCACTTCATTCCAACTAAAATTACCATATATATATAGTGTTTTACAAACCATTTCAATAAACATAACATTAAATGAACATGACAATTCACTGAACGGACATGACACTTGACGAACGGATATGGCTCTTGATGAATTGACATGGCTTTTGACGAACGGACATGTCTTTTTATTTTAATAGACACTACTAAAGAGACACTGCAATAAATAATGAATAGTAATTTTGGTTTATGCCAACAATGCCTCCCATAAACCAAAATTCCTTCGAACATCCAATGCGGCAACACTTCTTGAACATGATATCACTTGTGCTCTTTTGGTCATTCATACCGCTATCCAATTTATATTTTATATGTTTCGGTAGAAATAAGAATATTATCCGAAATTTCTTAATTGTCTTCTTCTTCTGTGGGTTATGTTCAGGCTTCAATACTTTAAGAGTAGTGGTAAAATAACGAGGGGGTGTTTTCAGTTTTCCTTCTCTCTTCGTCTGCCTGCGCGCGTTTTCCACCTTCTCCTTTGTGTTCTCTGTTATAACTTTTATCATCTCTTCTTGATTCATTTTAGCTCTTTTCTCATTCTTACACACATCACTCACAAAATCAGCTACCGCTTGCTTCTTCGCAATGCCATTTTGTGCTTTTACTTGATTATTTTTCCAATCTAACTCTGCACTAACAATTTTATCTCCGGTTCTTGACGCTTCTTCGGAATTTTCATTTGTGTTTTGCTCTCTCCTCTTTGAGGATACTTTTACCAAATTTTCAGAATTGCCTTGAGTATAAGCCGGGGAACTGTTTGCAAATTTTGTGTCTTGAACAACATTTTTGGGCTTTGTATGAGATTATAAAGCCTTTTCTGAGTTGAAAGTCTTGGAACATGATTTGCAAAAAACAGAGCCACCAGATTTCGGACTCTTTTTCCCACTCTTTGCTGGAGTTTCTTTTTTTGCATCCTCGCCGCCCTTTTTGCTATTAGCTGGAGTTGCAAGCTTAGCCTTTTTTTCAGAAACAACAGCTTTTAGTTCATTGTCTGTAACCACAACCGGAGTTTCAGTTGCAGCAGTTTTTGAGACGTTTCTGACACTAATTCTTCATCTGATTCAGTGACAACTGTTTTCTCATTTTCAGATGTATTAGAAACAACTTCAATATTTTCTACCACCACCTCTGGTATAGATTCAGTTGCTTCTTTAGTCAGACCGTCATCGGTAGTTTTTGTTTCATCAGCTTTAGCTTCAGAAGTAGCCTCTTTTAATTTATCTTCATGTATGTTCTCCACCACATTCTTACCATAAATCTCCTTCAATAAATTCCATGCATCTTTTGCACAATTTTCTCCAATAATATGATCATATGCTTCATCATCGATATTTGCAGTCATCACAATACAAGCTTGCAGATCATTCCAACTCAATATTGTGATCGATTTTCTTTCTTTCACCGTCAAATATTTAGTATCTTCTGGATCTTCAAATCCATTTTCAACGATCTCCCATAATCCTTTAGAGATCAATTCTTCTTTCTTTTTGTTACTCCACGCTTCAAAGTTTTCTTTTGTGAGAACAAACGGAAAAAGAAATTGAAATGCCATATTTCAACCTGGCTCTGATACCACTTGTTAGAGTTTTATGACTTTTGGCTTTGATACCAGTTTGATGGAGGAAGGAGACAATAATTTGTAGGAGGAAGAACTACTTTTTTTATTTTATTTTTTCTTATTTTTTTTTTTCATTCACTTCATTCCAACTAAAATGACCACATATATATAGTGTTTTACAAACCATTTCAATAGACACAACATTAAATGAACATGACACTTCACTGAACGGACATGACACTTGACGAATGGATATGGCTCTTGATGAATGGACGTGACTTTTGACGAATGGACATGTCTTTTTATTTTAATAGACACTACTATAAAGACACTTCAATAAATAATGGATAGTAATTTTGGTTTACGCCAACAATGCCTCCCCTAAACCAAAATTCCTTCGAACATCCAATGCGGCAACACTTCTTGAACATGATATCACTTGTGCTCTTTTGGTCATTCATACAGCTATCCAATTTATATTTTGTATGTTTCGGTAGAAATAAGAATATTATCTGAAATTTCTTAATTGTCTTCTTCTTCTGTGGGTTATGTTCAGGCTTCAATACTTTAAGAGCAGTGGTAAAATAACGAGAGGGTGTTTTCAGTTTTCCTTCTCTCTTCGTTTGCCTGCGCGATTTTTCCACCTTCTCGTTTGTGTTCTCTGTTATAACTTTTATCATCTCTTCTTGATTCACTTTAGCTCTTTTCTCATTCTTACACACATCACTCACAAAATCAGCTACCGCTTGCTTCTTCGCAATGTCATTTTGTGCTTCTACTTGATTATTTGTCCAATCTAACTCTGCACTAACAATTTTATCTCCGGTTCTTGACGCTTCTTCGGAATTTTCATTTGTGTTTTGCTCTCTCCTCTTTGAGGATACTTTTACCAAATTTTCAGAATTGCCTTGAGTATAAGCCGGGGAACTGTTTGCGATTTTTGTGTCTTGAGCAACATGTTTGGGCTTTGTATGAGACTCTAAAGCCTTTTCTGAGTTGAAAGTCTTAGAACATGATTTGCAAGAAACAGAGCCACCAGATTTCGGACTCTTCTTCCCACTCTTTGCTGGAGTTTCTTTTTTTTGCATCCTCGCCGCCCTTTTTGCTATTAGCTGGAGTTGCAAGCTTAACCTTCTTTTCAGAAACAACAGCTTTTAGTTCCTTGTCTGTAGCCACAACAGGAGTTCCAGTTGCAGCAGTTTTTGAGACGTTTCTGACACTAATTCTTCATCTGATTCAGTGACAACTGTTTTCTCATTTTCAGATGTATTAGAAACAACTTCAATATTTTCTACCACCACCTCTGGTATAGATTCAATTGCTTCTTTAGTCAGACCGTCATCGGTAGTTTTTGTTTCATCAGCTTTAGCTTCAGAAGTAGCCTCTTTCAATTTATCTTCTTGTATGTTCTCCACCACATTCTTACCATAAATCTCCTTCAATAAATTCCATGCATCTTTTGCACAATTTTCTCCAATAATATGATCATATGCTTCATCATCGATATTTGCAGTCATCACAATACGAGCTTGTAGATCATTCCAACTCAATATCGTGATCGATTTTCTTTCTTTCTCCGTCAAATCTTTAGTAACTTCTGGATCTTCAAGGCCATTTTCAACGATCTCCCATAATCCTTTAGAGGTCAATTCTTTTTTTTGTTACTCCACGCTTCAAAGTTTTCTTTTGCGAGAACAAACAGAAAAAGAAATTGAAATGCCATATTTCAACCTGGCTCTAATACCACTTGTTAGAGTTTTATGGCTTTTGGCTTTGATATCAGTTTGATGGAGGAAGGAGACAATAATTTGTAGGAGGAAGAACTACTTTTTTTATTTCTTTTTTTCTTACTTTTTTTTTTTCATTCACTTCATTCCAACTAAAATGACCACATATATATAGTGCTTTACAAACCATTTCAATAGACACAACATTAAATGAACATGATACTTCACTGAACGGACATGACACTTGACGAAAGGATATGACTCTTGACGAATGGACATGACTTTTGACGAATGGACATGTCTTTTTATTTTAATAGACACTACTAAAGAGACACTGCAATAAATAATGGATAGTAATTTTGGTTTACGCCAACAAAACACGACTCTCACAGTCCTTGATATCATATATACGGGATCCTTTTGCCAAACAAGCAAACACTTTCTTCAAGATCTCCAATATTTTATCATTTTTGACTTTCTTAAATAGAATCAAGCCATAAGTTCACATGTACTAGAAGTCTAGAACAAGGTCGCTTGAATGAAATCTCCAGCTTTGTCCATCTTCTTATTCTTGATATAAAAAGCTAATATAGCAACCAATGCTCTTGAATTATGTGTACTTGATAACATGTCACATTCTTTGTATATACTCTCAACCTCTTTAACATCGTCTAACCTGATAGGAAATGAAATCATGCACTTGTACTCAACATCATGTACTTTCCCAAACATTTTTCGTTTTATATCTGTTATCCCGGTTATATTTGGGCTGACTGGACAAGTTAAACTCAACGATTATCGATGCGTGCATCTCAGAGTGATAATCCGAAGATCAAAATTTCAAGTGCAGACAAAACTAAGAGACGAAGAAATCACACTAGGAGATCACCAAGCAGGGGATCGACATGACTGCCTTATAGGGATCAAACCCGATCTCTAGGGCATGCTCCCTGAAGTTTCCTCACTTCCACTCAACACACTCCATACTGTCAGAAGCCCAATTCTAGTGATGTTCTAAGTCCATGCATTCTGCTCAAGTACACACATACTCGATCACCCCAGGTCAGGGATCGACACGATTTCCTCTTTGGGATCGAACCCGACCCCATGCCTTCTATGGAAGCTGTCCGCACTTCTTCACAACCCATTCCATGATGTTGAGATCATACTTCAACCGTTGATCCGTCCATCTAGTGCAACTATCAACCAACCTACTATATGCAGTCATATCCAAAGGAGCAACGTCCTATAATATTCTAAGTACGAATCGACATCCCCTATAGATAGGAGATCAGATTGGATCTCTATCGTTATGGACAACAAAACTCATCAATACAACTCAATGAAAATCCTTCAACATCTCCAAAACACCAAAGCGAGTTCACCAAGCAACTCGAAGATGGACCTTCCAAGGAAATTAACCGTCCCCACTAACGCTTGGAAGGATCAACACCAATCCCAAATGGACCCGAAGTCCAAACGAGGCCTGTTTTCCAGTACGGGGTCAATATGTCTTGGAGGTCTCCTCGGCAAAATCCCAGCTAGAGCTCTGCACATCTCTGCCAATAAATATAAGCTTCATTATTCCTTTTAGAGATCTTTCGGCTCTTTGTTTTCACCAAGTAATTTGTTCTATCGGATTCGTACCGATCTGACCCTCCGTAATTAGAAAAACTGACAATAAAATTGTAAACTCTTGGAAATGGACAAAGATAATCAAATGTCAAACAATTATAAATGTTTGTGTGAGTTTTCTTTACAATTTTTGTTAATTATTCACTTCTAAATTTTACTTTCTTCACTGTTAGTTCTACACGTCATTTTTCCTGGGTGTTTGTGCCAGCTTTTGGTACAAATATTATGATGTTTTCATTAAGAGATTTTGATTCTCCTCTATGTTTGGACCTCATCATCTAATGGTAGATCCCAGTATTCGTGAGACAGATTCAAAATCTCTTCAAGTTTTCTCCTAGACTCAGATTTTCAGAAATCTAAAGAAACTACTCTATTCAATTGCTCCTAACGCTAGAGCCACATCTTCTGTGCTTCAAGAGAATATCAGCACTCAACAAACTGAATGGAATCAAGAATCTACCGTTGTTGCAGTGAATACTTCTAATCCTAATGATTGTATCACTAGAGCAGATTTAGAGAACTTGACAAAAGAGTTATCGGGTTATCTTCAACGGCTCAACCAGCAAGTCCAAGTCAACATTAACTTGATGAACCAGATGAATGGTCATCGTTGAAGGACTAGGTAAGCGCAGACTTTCTCACGTCATTCTTCATCATCCAGACAGAACCAGATAAGCATAAGACAAAGGATGGAACAACAAGTCCTTCGGAACTCAGCACGGGAGATGAGGGCCAATCCTGGAGAAAGCACATGGATGAGAACCTAACCCCTAAAGGGGTTGGTACTGATCGCCTATTCAGGGATTGGGTTCCCTCTCAGGTCACAGAGCACTTACTCTAGTTGTGCATACGACTTCTCTCTTAGGCCCTGTATCCAGGGACAACTAAACATGCAGCAGGAGACGATGTTTTTCCTTTGAGAAATGGACGTGAAACTACTCTACAAACAATTCTTCCAGACCTAAAAGAGCCAAGGCAACGTGACAAGATTTGATGCCGCGAACTCCTCCAAGCACAAGCGGTGGATTCCAACTACTGTCAAACAACAAATATCCACACTCCATGCTTAACAGATATGATTTGATAGCTTGTCAGAGAAAGTCGACATCAGAGAAGCGACGACTGAGATACTTCGCTACAATCCTTTCATGGATGTCATTCTATTTGAGGAGTTTCCATGCAGGTTCAACATGTCGACTATACCAGCATATAGGCAACACCTCCTGAAGTATGAATGACATATAAGTAACACTAGATCGACAGATGCAACCAAGTGTAAATTTTTCCCCATATTCTTTTAGAGAGTAACGACCCTTTGATTTATTCATCTACCATCCCGGTCCATCTCCAAGTTTAACCAACCGTGAGAAGAATTATTGAGCAACTTTGAATGCATATGGCTCGCCCTAAAGTCGTTATGTTAATATCCAACTTATTACAAAATTTGAAGAATCGCTGATGAATTTTTTACAAACGTTCAACACTGTTGTGACTGAGATAGACAACCAAAAAAAGAACATAATTCAGATGGCATTAATTTGAGGAGTCCACCCAAATGCCGACTTTGGAGAATGGCTAGAATGGAAATATCCGACTACGCTAGAATGGTTTTATGAAGAAAACAACTTAACGCTTAGCTACGAGGAGCTAGACTACCTAAGAACCTTGCAACCCATGCCGGCCGATGGAACCTAAAGTGACATGGTCATAGAGCAATCCAAAGCCAGTTCCAAAGACAATGATGCAAATGTCTAGAACACGGGCAACAACCAGAGAAGGGATCCTAAGAAGCGACCAAGGATCCTAACTTATGACAACTACACATCTCTCAATGACACGATTGATACCGTCTATCTCATGACTCGCAACCTGGAGCGGTATAGAAAACCACCACCAAGAGAGTCCACTGGAAACAAGAAACGGATCACGAAGTTATGTAGGTTCCATGAGATCCATGGTCATGGTACAAATGAACGCAACCATCTCCGAGATGTGATTGATCGTAAAAAAAAAACACCAACAGTTTGTACAAGCCCGCAGAATGGCACGCATAAGACTTTCGACCCTTAACGTGGACAATGGCTCAAAAGAGCCTTGTTAAAAATTAGACCTTCGACGGCCATCCGTCATCTTCTGGCTAAGACAAGCCGAAGCAAAGTGAACTGACGAAGAGAACGACTCCATTGCAAAATAATACTTAACGTTTACTTGCTTTGAATTATCAAATAATATAGACTCCGTCATTTTTTTCTTTAATAGAATTATCTTCTAATCATGCACCTTATTCTTGCATACTTTGTGAGTTGTTGACATGACCGACTCAAATGAAACCATACATGAATGATATAGGTACCCAAAGTGTGGTGCCTACTGAACTTCCATAACTCATATCCAAGCCTCTAAAATTCAATTGAGAAGTATGTGGTTCGACCGTTCTTTAACAAATTCTCACCTAGACTTGGAGGCAAAAAGCATAACCTAAAGTGGGTATGATTCGATCATCCACTCCTTAGCTTACATTTAGAACTTTGCCAAACACTCGAACATCATTTGGTGCTCACAAAGCCTTAGAGTCTGATTTCAAATAAACGTGACATGACTGTCCAGGCCTTCATTCAAGCTCTTGATGAGGGATCACAAACATGATATGTCTTTGATGCTATTATACTATCCATCAGTCTACTTTATCCGATGGTACGACAGGAAGAGTATAAGACTTGGGTGAACGTGTTTCAATCTTTTCCAACCAAACCTCACCTCGAAATCGACAAGTGGAGATGCTATCACAGATGGATAATGATCGATTGTCCGATCCTTATTTTTTGCCCATAACGTAGGGCAAGAGAGTAATCCAAAGAAGATGCAACCTCATCATTCACTCATCGACTCGCGCCCAGAGTTTGCTTAAATACTTATTTCTTTCTAGGACTTCCACAATTATAGAGTCTAAACCGACAACCTAGAGCGGATGCGATCTGACCATCCATTTCCTATCTCTTGCCATTCAAATTGAGGCAGAAGCATAAATGCAATCGGGTGTAACATGACCATCCCATCATCAACTCTAGGCTATGAGCCGTCAGGTCAAATATGAATCAAGAGTGGATGTGACTTGACCATTCACTTAGCACCTCTCTCTCAAGATTCGATGGGAATAGTATAAAGCATGAACGAACATGATTCAACCATTCGATGATTAATTTTAGTTTTCATTCAATCATGAAGAGTACAAACAAACAATGTTAATATCCTATACATTGATTTTGATGGCAACAACCATATAAATATTACTATTAATGTATTTTAAGTTGTGTAGTTATTTTAGATATATCATAGAGATGTTACAGACATAAACAATGAGCCATGGAAGTAAATGAATTATATATGAAGGATAATCAAAGCAACTGAAGAACAAAACTTACTGAAGAAAAATACTGGAACAACAGATGTGTTTGAAGTGATGGGTAGTCGGTTGGACCTTCGAAACTCTTGTTAAAGACCTTATGGCAATTATACCGGAAGGACATCAACCATTGATTTTTATTGAATCATAGAAATTCACAAACAAAAGGTAATTTGGAATTCTTAATTTTGTGAGACTTATTGGAGTTGCTAATATCCTTTGCAACACAGATACGTCAACCTATGCAATCATGTATGTTTACTGTTACAACCAAAATAAACCCCTAACATAGGCTAACAGTGAAGGTGTATCGAAGGAACACAAACACAGAAGAACCTTCCGAATAAACAAATGGAGAAGGCCGAAACCGGGAAAGAATGATTTGAGAGCAACAAAAACCGGCACTCCCCTCTCCTAGGAAGAAAAGAGTTCAAAGCCTACAAAACGATATTGAGGTTTATCCAACTGAGTCTATCCGATAGGGTCCACCCGACAAGAGAGTCCTGAAGCAAAAGGTACCAAGCCAGAAGTACATAAAAATTATTCGGAACCGGCTTCCGAAATAGCAACTTCATGAACGACGAAGGGTCACATCGATAGACAATAGAGACATCACCGAAGGTTATCCTGCGGAAAGTCAGATTGTCCCAAAAGTTCCACCGGAAGGCTAACCGGGACCCTAGCAGAAATACAGGCTATCAGTACTAATTTACCTAATACAGGAACTAGTGGTTTCAACCGGCAGCTACCTACATACGTCACGAGGACAAACTCCTCTAAGTATTCAAGATAAAGCCAGAAGCCTACATCTAGAAGCTTGTATCCGGAAGCCTTCACCCAGGAGTTGCTACCAGAAGTTTAAATGTCATCCGAAAACCACCACGACAACAAGCCCTAACGAGTCTCGGAAAAGCCCCAGTTGACCGGGACCCTCACTTTGAAGACTATGATTAGCACCACAAGGACAACCGAGAGCCAAACGCCTGAAACCAAGAAAAGAAGTGGTAGGCAAGGCCCATGCAGGCCCAATAGCCTAGTAGCAGAAAGGACCCCGAATTCTCTACAGATAAGACCTCAGGAGCCACATAAAGGGGGGCGAACTTTTTATTTCTCAATCTAGTTCTTTTCTTCTTAAAAAAAGGAAGCAAATCTTCAACTCTTGTAATACATCTACAATTTATGAATGGAGAATTCCTAGTCTTAAACGTGTGGCGATTAGATAATCTTGTTGTGCCGTAATGATGAAACAGAGAGTTAACACTAACTTTTCTTATGAGAAAATCAATCATAGCGCCTTAGCAATGGAGGAGGGGCTTTGTAAAAATGCAAAGTCTCCTTCCCCCTGCCTCGAGGGTTTGCCACGTTGATCGACACTCTCATGATGAGTTTAACGCTTCCTGACCTCAGAGAAAGGGGGTCATCTGTGAGTTTGCAACTCGATCTCTGACGCGATCCGGATCCCTCTTCGTGTTGGTCCGGCGTGGAATGATTATCTGAGTTAATGAATATTGATATGCCTTCTTTTCCGTAATAAAGGGGCATGTTAGCATGTTTTCTTCTTATCACAGTACATTGCATCACCTTCATGATTTAGGAAGCAATTGATTTCATAAAACCTAGCAATATCGACCTAAATAACCTTCCTAAGGTTATTCCGGAACACCGCTACACAGCATATGTGATGTCCATCCTTTGGGAGTAAGATAACTAATTGTTAGAATCGAAATTCCGATGCTTAATGGAAGGTAGATCAGCTTAGGTTCACAGACTTTGGAATGACCTTAGGTGACTCTGAATCATGACGGTGTCAAATCCCACGAACACATGTTCTAAATAACTTAATCCGGGCGTCGACGGAAAATATCTTTAACATTTTGGCGCTAGAATGAGGGCATGAACCTCCGCCCTTATGGTTAATTTGTCAAAATTAATTTTGTGAATTTATTGCTCTATGGCAAGAAATATGAAATTGAAAAGATTAGAGGAACGAAACAAGGAATTGGATCCTAATACAACCGTTGAAGGAAACGTGGATCTAACGCTCAACCCAGTCAATAACGAAAGAGGAGCCACATCCAACCCACAACAACCCCCAAACTCAAACGTCATGGAAGGTAATGTCGTAAGAATCTTGGTCTTGGAGAAGCAACTCCAAGAAATGCAGGCTTAGGTCAACGCTGTCCAGGCATAGAAGTCCTCAAGGCTCACCAGATCTAGACAGAGAGACGAATGAATCTCCAAAAAGAAGGGCTTCCATTTAGCATTCAAAAGCAAAGGAGAAGCTTAAGGCGACTTCTTCCAAGAAGAAGAAGTCTCATTTGACGAGAATAGACCACCAAGGGAATCAATGTGAGCAGGAACAGTCCGGGAGTTCCACCTCCAAAGGTTATGATCTCAGGAGAGTAAAGTAAACTATGACAACACAAAAGCTTACATCAAAGTCCTCATCCAGAATACCGTCAAGGCCTTGTTGGGAAGCAAGGGGAAGAGGACCCAAGATGACAGGGTTAACGACAACGAAAGAATAGCTCCGTTCATCGATGAAATTATGAACACCATAATACCATCGAGAGTGAAGATTCCAACCATAAAGTATCTTGGGATAACTGACCCTGACGATCATCTGATGGCTTTTGACAGCCAGATAGATCTCTACAATGCTTCCGGAGCCATCAAACGTCGCCTTTTCCCGGTTACCTTTCAAAGGGCAGCGGTGAAGTATCACCAGTATAGGGAAAACACCACTTACTCGTGGAAATAATTCTCCTACAAATTTTCCATGCAGTTCTGCATCTGTAAAGATCCGACAATTGACTACACAGTCATTGCTAACATCAAACAGAGACAAGGGTAGTCTCTGGAAGATTATCTTAAGAGATTCAACATCGAGGTTCTGAAATCCAAGGATATGAACGACCGTGACAAGTTGATTGCAGTACACTCGGGGTTAATCGAAAACACCACCTTCTGGAAGGAGTTATATGTATTCACGGCTATAAAGACTTACAAGACTTTCATTTTCAAGCTGACAAGTTTATTCGTATGGATGAATTGTACTTCACGAAGAGGAAGTTCGGGCCTCGAGGGGAAGGAGGAAGGTCGAACTTTGGACGAAAGCTCCCGAAAGGAAATCAAAAGAGGCCAAGGTGGGAAGATTTTAATACCAACTCGGTTGCTCTAAACAAGCCCATCTCGTATGTGTATGTTGTTGCAAGAGAAAAGGTTAATAACTTTCCCGTCTCGTTCAAAGCCAAAAATTGCCCTGAACCTTATTACGGCGGTAAGAATTGTGAATTTCACAAAACCAACGGACATAAGACTGACGAGTGCAAGGTATTGGATGGGATTATTCAGAAGCTAATCCAAGAGGGACACCTAAAGGAATTTGTTTTAAACAAGACAACATCAGCCCAACATGCAAGTGGACAGCGGAAGGTTTCGGTAAATGCGATAGGAATTGCTACGGAAGAAAGCAACCTAGACTTGGGGCCACCAATAAATCGAATCAATGTGATCCATGGAGGGCACACCCTGCTGGAAGCTGTCCGACAGCAAGGAGTCAATATATGAAAGAAGCCGTGGAGGGAATATTCTCCATTCAAGAAGAACCATCATTGAAGAATGCACATTACGCTTTCAAAATGCACAACCTAGTGGTTTCTCCAGAAGAAATGAAAAAAGGGTCCGCCACCCGCATAATGATCCCTTATGATAACAACCCAAATAGGGCTCTCTGTTGTCTCAAAGATCCTCGTGGATACAGGGAGTGCCTTCAATGTCATCTTTAAGCGCGCTTTCGATCAGATGGGAATTTCAGAGAAAAGTTAGAAGCAAGCAATGAACCAATCTTCGACTTTAACAACAAGGGGTCGACTCTGGTGGGGCAAATCAACATTCTGGTTCAAATTGGACTGTCTCCGCTCCATAGGACCTTCGAAACTCTCTTTGTTGTGATCGATCAACCATCCTATTACAACGCCTTCTTTGTGCAACCAGCTTTGGAGAAGATGGACACATTTGTTTCTTCCAAGTATCTTACGTTAAAATTCCTAACCAAACACGGATGGGGTACCATCAAGGGAGAACAGTTTAGTTCTCGCGAATTGTACTTCGCAACGATTGAAAAATACAAAAGGGAGTGTTCTTCGTACTTTGATTCTTCTATTGTGTTTACACCTTCAGATAGAGGATCCTTACATCCCACATTCGAAGCTAAGATAAAAATTGATAAGGCTAACAAACGTGCAAATGGTAGGTACATTTCTTTGAGAAAAAAGGGAAAAGGTCCGATGATGTAAATCTAACTGAAGAGAGAGAAATCATCACGGATTTGGATTCTAGAGGAGATATTAAAAGAATAAAACTGAGAGAAGACGTGGAAGAAGTAAATGTTGACTCAGAAGATAAATCAAGGGCCGTCAACATAAAGAAAAGGCTGACAGAACCCCTCAGAAGTGACCTAATCCGGTTCCTACAACTCAACAAACATGTTTTCGCTTGAACCCATTCAAACATGGTCAGTATCAACCCTTCTGTTATGAGTCATGCGTTGAACATTGACCCTTCGGTAACCCAGGTCCGGTAAAAGAAAAGACAATATAATAAAGATCGGATAGAGGCCTTGAAGGAGGAAGTCAAAAGGTTGGAAACTAACGGATTTATTCGAGAAGTCCTTTACCCGAAATGGTTAGTCAATCCCGTACTAGTGAAGAAGTCCAATGGGAAGTGGAGGACGTGTGTTACACGGATTTAAACAAGGCTTGCTCGAAAGATTGTTATCCCCTTCCGTGGATTGACCAATTAGTTGATCCCACGAGTGGTCACTAGATACCATCCCTTATGGATGCTTACTTGGGGTACAACCAAACTCCGATGCATAAACCCGACGAGGAGCATACAAGCTTTATCACTGATTGGGGAACATTTTGCTATAAAGTGATGCCCTTCGGCTTGAAGAATGCGGGAGCAACATACCAAAGATTGGTAAACAGGATGTTCCAAGAACAAATAGGGCGCAATATGAAGATATATGTAGCAAGGTTCTAAATTTCGTTTTCCGTTCCGGTCATTGATGATTTCTGGAATTTCAGTTCCGCTTCGGAAATTCCGGAAATTCCGCTAAAATTCCGGTCTTCAAATTCCGATACTTGTTTTTATATAAATGTACAACAAATATTCAATACTGACATAAATTTGTATTACATTCTTCGGATTACATAAAAGGGATTACATAAAAGATAGATTTGATGAAACAATATACAACATAAAACAATTTCAATACCAGAAACTGCTTCTTTGAGCATCATATGAATTATAGTCGTTGTTATCTTCATCTTGTGTTGAATTGTAGTATGTTGGATAAGCGTACTGTTGAAACACCCCACCTCCGTTAGGGTCACTCTCAAAGGGAATGCCTTAATTTTGGTGGAGGTTTATAAGTGCAAGTCACAGATATACAAGACAGATATAAGAACATATATTTGTAAACAGCGGAAGAACAACAAATTTTATTTCATAAAGTCAAATACATGTTACAACAACATCCTTTCCAAAAAAAACATAACATAATACTTTCATAATCTGTCTTGAGTACATTATTTAAAGAAGCATAAATAAAACATAGGTAAACTGCAAAAGCCCCATAGAATGTGTCCAAAGCCATAGTTCAAAACAGGAAAGTCCAAGCAATACATTTCTCTTCTTCAAGCTGGATGTTGAGGTTGGTCAAGCTGCTGTGTCCCCTCCCTGAGGACCTGGGGGGGGGGGGGGGGGGGAAACGGAAGAAAGAAGACGAAAGAAAAGTAGAGTCAGACATAAAGCCTGAGTAAGTCTAGTACTATTTTGTCTATGAATAAAGAACTGGGTATGATAAGTATAAACAAGAAGTGGGCATGCACTATAAACTTGGTTAAGTTGTCTAGGGTCGAATATACTATCGTACCCCATGTAAATCTCTGAACCCATATAAACTAGTTTCCAATTGGCACCCCATAATCAGGGTGATGTGATCCATTCAATGATGATCGGCTCCTACTCGCATAGTTACATGTGTCTTACGGCCCCCGATGTCTGTAGTTACCTATGCTGGTCCCACCATGTGGTGTATCAAGTCCCATGGCAGCGGCCCGACACAACCTTAGAATGCACAGGTATGCTACTGGTGTCCAGTGCCTTATTTTTCTGCGCCGGAGTGTGTGCACGCCCGCACTCCGTTAGAACCTACACTGCTACACCACCGCCGTCGCTTTGACCTCTTACAATCAGCCCAGTAATCGTGCCCCACCCTGCCTAGTTTCAGGGTATCATGATACACCTTTTAGGGTTACTGCTGAAAAGGGTCCCCCGGTACTAGGTTTTCTATCTCTAGCCAACATGCTAAGTTGGTTAAGTGTTTCCTAACCTAACCCCCACCAGTCCGTTTTGTTTAGCATGTTCCATTTTGATTAAGTCTTTAGTTCACTTAATCCTATCAATCCTTACTTAGCCTTAATTGTCTTATTAAGGCCCTGACCTCTCACATTAGACAGGTATTGTTGTGGCTGCCTGTTGCCGGTTGGTTCCGGGCAGTCTTACGCCACAACTCAGTCTAACCTCGGGTCCTTGCTGGGCTCCATGTTTAACCTCCCACATTGGATAGGTATTGTTGTGACTACTGGACAGCCGGGCGGTTCCGGGCAGGTTTACATCACAACTCAATCCAACCTCGGGTTAAACACATCGTATGTTCTACATTTACATATTTTGTCATTCATCTTTATTTCTTATATGTAAATATTTGCGGCCCATTATTGAGTTAATGGTGTAAAGGTTACACCAATCATGGGCCCAACCCATACTTGAATTTGGGCCCTTCTATTTTATATTTTCATTCATTAATTAATTTTAACCCAACGTTATTTTCCCCCGTTTAACACGTCCGTTTATATATATTGGGCTTAGCCCTTTAAAGCCCAATTTAGCCATGCGAAAAGAGGAGGCTTATGGCGTGATTACATACACAAAAAGGGGAAGGTGAGCGTATGAACTTGCAATATGACGATGGGAATACAAAATAGAAACTGGTGTACTTGCATAGTAGTGACATATACTTTGGTCATAAAACATAGGTGACATGAATCAAAGCATGTGAACTTGTAATTGAGATATCATTATTGACACATGAACCTATATTTTTATTTAGGCATAATGTCAAACATAAGCATGGCATAAATACTTCTAGCATAAACATGGCATAATGTCAAACATAAGCATGGCATAAATACTTCTAGCATAAACATGGCATAAATATTTCTAACATGAAATCATGATTCTTACTTTAGTCATGTAAACTTACAAAAAGGGACCTTTTGAACCTAACCTAGCCATGTACCACATATGTCATCATATAATTCTTGTAAACAAGATAGACCTAATCATGGTTTTCAATTATGCCAAATATCATTCATAGCCTAGCCATATTCATAAGTTTGCAAATAGGTTTTCTAGTACAAAAGCATGGCTTAATACATGATGCCAAATTCTCAACATAATTTCCTATGGATTATAATAGCCAAACTTGTTCTAATTACTTACAACATGATTTATGCCCAAAAATATACATCATGGTGGCATAGAAGCAAAACCCCAAACTTGCATAAATTTAAATCAACTACATTCATGTAGCTATAACATGGATTACATAATTTGCGAAATATTCCAAACGTCATACTTGCATAGAACTACCGCATGTAGTTCTTTATAATGAATAACATAATTCATAAATATCCAAACGTATATAATATTTCAAATTGATAAGAACGCACAAATATGAATAACTTTATTGCCACAATTCAAGCATACAAATCAACACAATTGTTTATTCCTACCAAAGTAATACTCTACTTACAATGGTTTGATGAATTCTCTAATTAAGAGATATGATTCCTTTGTTGAATTGATTGGCTTTAGGTTGCTTGAATTGCTTTAGGATTTAGAACTTTCTTTCTAATTCTCTCTCTAGTCGGCGGCTACTCTTAGTCGTTCCTCAGCAACATGGCGGCTATGTTCTTAATTTGAATGAATAGATTAGGGTTTAGTCTAGGGTTGTTTATATAGAGGTTAGGGATTGATTAGGACCATTGATGTTGCTAGGTTAGATCGTAGCCATTCATTAGATAGAGAGACCAATTAGAACCCGCCACCTAGCCCTAATGACAAAGCAGACCACAGAAATTCGACCAAACACAGACCTGGCCAGCCAGGTTGACTGGGCTCGACCAGGTCGACACCCCTGTCGACAGGGCTGTCGACAGCCCTGTCGACATGGGTAGCCCAGGTCGACAGCCCAGTCGACCTGGGTGGCCTAGGCGGGTGTTTATCCGCCCTGGCCCACTGGGCCCGATTTTTAATTATTTTATTCTGTTTGAATTTTAAATTTAATTCAAAACTTCCGAAGGCCATATCTTCTTCATACGGACTCCGTTTTTCGAAAACTCGGACTCTATTTCGCGTATTTTTCCGAGACGAACGCAATGGCGTATCCCGTTTCCCTTAGTTCTTTGATTTGAATTTGATTATACTTTAATTTGTTAATTTCACAGTTATAGAATTTTCGGGGTGTTACATTCTCCCCCACTTAAAAGGATTTCGTCCCCGAAATCTTCAAGTTAGGAGGAATGTATATCCTAACATCCAATCATCCATCTACTCATCCATTAAACACGAGCATCCATTGTCCTTAAAAGACTTCTAATGCTTCATGATCATATGCAAAGTGTGTGTGTACATGTACTTATCTAATGCAAAATCAGGCGGTCTACTGATTCAGTTGACCTCCTTAATGCGAATTATGTAAGTGCCATGAATCCATTATGTATGCAAATTTTCCTATTCTTGATTCTACATGAGTGCACAATCATTCAATACAAATGCAGCATCCACATGACAACACATTAAAGTTCAATCACATACGAATGCAAACATATATGCATATGCAATATGAAGTGACTGAGCCGATCTAAAACCTAGATTGTGTGTGTATATGCAACCACGAGCAACCACTAGCAATCACTTGCAACCACTTGCAACCATTCATACATAACATGTTTCAACTACATGTTTCCATCCAAAAAGATTCTACCTAAAAGATAAGGTCGAGGAAATATACCTAAAAAGATAGATAAAAGCGCAACTTAAAGAAAATGAAAGATCAAGGATGTACCCTCGAACAGAAAAGGGTAGGCTGTACGTATTCTAGCTTCAGTTTCCCAAGTCGCGTCTCCCTCGGCGTCGCTCCACTGGACATTGACGAGCTTGACTTCGCGGTTGCGTAGCCTCTTCACTTCCGTTCCTAAGATGCGGGTTGGAACTCTCCTTATGGTTGCTTCGCGCTCCACTTCGGCCTCTTCGAGGATACTTGGCTCTACCACTTCAGCAGACTCATGTAGACATTTTCGGAGATGTGAAACGTGAAAGACATTGTGGACTCCAGCCAACTTCTCGGGTAGCTCTAATCTATAGGCCATTTTCCCAATTTTCTCGATAATAGGGAATGCCCCTACAAACCTTGGTGCTAGCTTTCCTGTGGTTCCAAAACGGACAACGTTTCTTAGTGGTGATACCTTGAGAAAAACTCTGTCTCCAACCTCAAATTCAAGGTCGGTCCTCCTCTTGTCGGCATAGGACTTTTGTCTGTCTTGGGCCGTCTTCATCCTTCTTCGTATTAAGTCTATTTTCTCTGAGGTCTCTCGGATCATGTCTGGTCCAAGTATGAGCTTATCCGTGGACTCCCACCAACAAGTGGGCGATCGGCACGGTCTTCCATATAAAGCTTCGAAGGGTGCCATTCCGATGGTTGCTTGATAGCTGTTGTTGTAGGCAAATTCCACCAAAGGAAGGTGGTCTTCCTATGTCCCTCCGAAGTCAAGGACGCATAGTCTTAAAAGGTCTTCCAAAACTCTGTTCACTCTCTCTGTTTGGCCGTCGGTTTGGGGATGATAGGCTGTGCTCAAGCATAACTGCGTTCCTACTGCTTCTTGCAGACTCCGCCAAAATTCGCTGGTGAAGATGGGGTCTCGGTCACTAACAATGCTAGATGGTATTCCATGGAATCGAACGATTTCCCTAAGGTAAAGTGATGCTAGGGATGAGGCAGTTCTCTTACTTTTGACAGGTAAAAAGTGGGCGCTTTTAGTAAGCCTATCCACTATTACCCAAATGCTAGTGTTGCCTCTCCTAGACCTAGGCAGCCCATCGATGAAGTCCATTGAGATGCTATCCCACTTCCACTGCGGGACCTCCAGAGGATGTAGTAGTCCGCCAGGCTTTTTCTGTTCCGCTTTAACCTGTTGGCACACCATACACTTAGAAATGAATTCTGCCACGTCCTTTTTCATGCCGTTCCAGAAGAAAGTCCTTTTTATGTCTTTGTACATTTTATCTCCGCCTGGGTGTATCGTCATCTTGGAGTGATGTGCTTCCTCGAGAACCTTCTTTACTAAATCTTTCGTCTGTGGGACGCATAGTCTTCCGTCTCGCCTTAGCAAACCCTTATCGTCGATGGAGTATCTGTTGAGGTGACTTGAAGTCTCACCCCTAATTAGCCTATCAATTATTTCCACAAGCTGAGGGTCTTCGCGTTGTGCTATCCCTACTGAATCCACTAAAGTTGGTCGTACTTCGAGAGATGCTAGCAAGCCTGGTACGAAATCGGAGGAGGGCCTAAAGTCGAAGCTGGCTATAAACTCTAGGCTTTGTCTTTCAACAAACAACGGGCTTAGGGTCAATTTCTTTCAGCTCAACGCGTCTGCCACTACGTTGCCTTTGCCCGGAGTGTAGGAGATTTCGAAATCGTACGAGGCAAGAAACTCCATCCATCTTTGTAAACACCCCACCTCCGTTAGGGTCACTCTCAAAGGGAATGCCCTAATTTTGGTGGAGGTTTATAAGTGCAAGTCACAGATATACAAGACAGATATAAGAACATATATTTGTAAACAGCGGAAGAACAACAAATTTTATTTCATAAAGTCAAATACATGTTACAACAACATCCTTTCCAAAAAAAACATAACATAATACTTTCATAATCTGTCTTGAGTACATTATTTAAAGAAGCATAAATAAAACATAGGTAAACTGCAAAAGCCCCATAGAGTGTGTCCAAAGCCATAGTTCAAAACAGGAAAGTCCAAGCAATACATTTCTCTTCTTCAAGCTGGATGTTGAGGTTGGTCAAGCTGCTGTGTCCCCTCCCTGAGGACCTGGGGGGGGGGGAACGGAAGAAAGAAGACGAAAGAAAAGTAGAGTCAGACATAAAGCCTGAGTAAGTCTAGTACTATTTTGTCTATGAATAAAGAACTGGGTATGATAAGTATAAACAAGAAGTGGGCATGCACTATAAACTTGGTTAAGTTGTCTAGGGTCGAATATACTATCGTACCCCATGTAAATCTCTGAACCCATATAAACTAGTTTCCAATTGGCACCCCATAATCAGGGTGATGTGATCCATTCAATGATGATCGGCTCCTACTCGCATAGTTACATGTGTCTTACGGCCCCCGATGTCTGTAGTTACCTATGCTGGTCCCACCATGGGGTGTATCAAGTCCCATGGCAGCGGCCCGACACAACCTTAGAATGCACAGGTATGCTACTGGTGTCCAGTGCCTTATTTTTCTGCGCCGGAGTGTGTGCACGCCCGCACTCCGTTAGAACCTACACTGCTACACCACCGTCGTCGCTTTGACCTCTTACAATCAGCCCAGTAATCGTGCCCCACCCTGCCTAGTTTCAGGGTATCATGATACACCTTTTAGGGTTACTGCTGAAAAGGGTCCCCCGTTACTAGGTTTTCTATCTCTAGCCAACATGCTAAGTTGGTTAAGTGTTTCTAACCTAACCCCCACCAGTCCGTTTAGTTTAGCATGTTCCATTTTGATTAAGTCTTTAGTCCACTTAATCCTAACAATCCTGACTCAGCCTTAATTGTCTTATTAAGGCCCTGACCTCTCACATTAGACAGGTATTGTTGTGGCTGCTTGTTGCCGGTTGGTTCCGGGCAGTCTTACGCCACAACTCAGTCTAACCTCGGGTCCTTATTGGGCTCCATGTTTAACCTCTCACATTGGATAGGTATTGTTGTGACTACTGGACAGCCGGGCGGTTCCGGGCAGGTTTACATCACAACTCAATCCAACCTCGGGTTAAACACATCGTATTTTCTACTTTTACATATTTTGTCTTTCTTCTTTATTTATATGTAAATATTTGCGGCCCATTATTAAGTTAATGGTGTAAAGATTACACCAATCACGGGCCCAACCCATACTTGAATTTGGGCCCTTCTATTTTATATTTTCATTCATTAATTAATTTTAACCCAACGTTATTTTCCCCCGTTTTACACGTCCGTTCATATATATATTGGGCTTAGCCTTTTAAAGCCCAATTTAGCCATGCGAAAAGGGGAGGCTTATGGCGTGATTACATACACAAAAAGGGGAAGGTGAGCGTATGAACTTGCAATATGACGATGGGAATACAAAATAGAAACTGGTGTACTTGCATAGTAGTGACATATACTTTGGTCATAAAACATAGGTGACATGAATCAAAGCATGTGAACTTGTAATTGAGATATCATTATTGACACATGAACCTATATTTTTATTTAGGCATAATGTCAAACATAAGCATGGCATAAATACTTCTAGCATAAACATGGCATAATGTCAAACATAAGCATGGCATAAATACTTCTAGCATAAACATGGCATAAATATTTCTAACATGAAATCATGATTCTTACTTTAGTCATGTAAACTTACAAAAAGGGACCTTTTGAACCTAACCTAGCCATGTACCACATATGTCATCATATAATTCTTTTAAACAAGATAGACTTAATCATAGATTTCAATTATGCCAAATATCATTCATAGCCTAGCCATATTCATAAGTTTTGCAAAAGCATGACTTAATACATGGATTATGGTGTCAAAATTCCAACATAGTTTCATATGAACTATAACAACCAAACTTGTTTCAATTATTTGCAAAATGATTTATGCACAAAAATATACATCATGATGGCATAATAACAAAGCCCCAAACTCGAATGAATTTCAATCAACTACATACATGTAGCTTCAACATAGATTACATAATTTGCGCAATATTCCAAACGTCATACTTGCATAGAACTACCGCATGTAGTTCTTTATAATGAATAACATAATTCATAAATATCCAAACTTCAGAGCTGAAGGTTACCAGATTGGGTAAAGTTTTTGAAAACTATTTTCAAAAAGGTTTTGGAAAGGAAGTATTTTCAAAAATAAAGCTTATTTTGAAAAACATGATCCCCAAGAGCCATATATCTTTCTTTCAGTCCTTTTTGTATTGAACCTTTCCTTTTTCGTTCCAGCATGTCTGAAGCATCTAAGATACCAGAGGGTGTTCATGTACCCGGTTGGTTTCGTCAATATCTTGAGGCTAGGACCGCCGCTGCAGGTCCAGCAAATGATCCCCCTCCTCCACCCCCTCCTCGTGCTATTGCTTTCTCAAAAATCTGTAGAGATTTTAGGGCCATGGGTGGGAAGGATTTCAAAGGAACTGAATCATTCGTAGAAGCAAGGAATTGGCTCAAAGAAACTGAGGATCTGTTCGTTATCTTCGAGGTGGACGATAGGCAGAAGGTACAGTTGGCAGTATGGCTGCTCAGAGACGAAGCTTCCTACTGGTGGGAAGTCACTAACGCCGAGAGGCCGGTTGAGACATGGATGGATTTCAGAACAAGGTTTGAGACAAAATTCCTCTCGCAAGCTGAACGAAGTTTACAATTGGAAAAGTTCTTGTCTCTTAAGCAAGGAAGTATGACGGTCAAGGAATACGTCAACCAGTTCAACCAACTAGCAAGATTCAGATTGGATTTAGTCAACACTCAGCATAAAAGGCTCTCCGCTTTGTTAAAGGATTGAATGAGCCACTGCACAGCCTAGCCATGACCCATGTACCCATGGGAGCAACTTACGAGAAATTGGTGGATATGGCACTACTGCACGAGGAAGACAAGGGCCCGAAAGAGACAAAGAAGGAAGAACCACAGAATAAGAAAGCAGGGCCCAAAAAGGAAACACAAAAGAAGGATGAGAAGTCTGAAGATAAGAAGGGGAAAAAGTGCTTTACTTGTGGGAGCTCAACTCATCTGAACAAGGATTGCAGAAAAAGGAAGGGCGCTTGCTTCAACTGTGGGGAGATGGGACACTTCACTAGGGACTGCCCAAAGAGACGAGGACAAGGAGGGCAGGCGAACACTCTTGAGGCTAGTGGCTAGGATAGAAATAGGAAACTTTCTATAGTAGGTTTAATTTATTTATCTGATTATGAAGTCAAGACTTTTTCTGATTCTGGTATTTTGATTTTGTAACCGATACTCTGCACTTTAATACTAGTATTATTTCTGAATTCCGCTGTAGACTCAGACCCATAAGGGTTATAGATCATCTGTTTGGGACTGGGGTTTGAGGGATATCTATGTTAGGCGTCAAGTATGACGCATACATTCTGAGTTTTCGTGGGGTATCAATTTGATGTTGGTTCCGGTCTTTGGGACCGATACTTAGGACCCATGTCTAATAGGAACCAAATTTTCGTTCTATCTGTACTCGCTTCCATCATTCGACTGTATCCTATCGATCGAATCTTCGAACTTTAGGTAGAAACTAATGGGTGTAAACATGTGTTTGAGACATGTTATGTTTGATGGTTGCAAGTGGATGCAAGTGGTTGCTAGTGGTTGCCCGTGGATGCATATACACACACTAGGCACTAGATCGGCTCGAAAACACTCTCATACTGCATATGGATGAGTGAGCATTTTTCAATTCTTGTGGATGCAAAATGGTTGATTCAGCACATGGATGTTGCATTTGAGTGAATGGTTGTGCACTCATATAGAAATAATATATATCATCAGAATTCTATTGCATACATGTTGGACTCATGGCACTGACATAATTCGCATTAAGGAGGTCAACTGAATCAGTAGACCGCCTGATTTTTGCATTAGGAACATATACACACACTTTTGCATATGTTCATACAACATTAGAAGTTTTCTAAGGACAATGGATGCTTGTGGATGATGGTTGAGTAGATGGGTGATTGGATGGTAGGACACATTCTTCTTAACTTGAAGATTTCGGGGACGAAATCCTTTTAAGTGGGGGAGAATGTAACACCCCGTGTATTCTATAGCTGTGAAATTAACAAATTAAAGTATAATTAATTCGAAATCAAAGAACTAAGGGAAACAGGTTACGCCATTGCGTTCTTCTTGAAATTCTGCTTGAGATAGAGTCTGAGTTTGCGTAAATTGGACTCCGTATGAAAAAGATATCCTTAAATTAAAAATTGCAGCAAAACATGAAAAAAGAGGAATGAGAAAAGAATAATGTTTAGCATTGTTCTAACTTTTGTAAGCAAAAGACTTAGTAGCTCATTTGGTTGGAACACATGACTTGCATACAAGAGGTACAGAGTTCGATCCCCGCCAGCGCCTTATTTTTGTTTTAGGGGAATGGCTTAAAATAGCCTAGTGTGAATGCAGTTCAAAAAGTGGTTTAGTGTGAAAATGGGTAATTGGGAAGATAGATAAAAAGAAAAAAAAGAAATATATATATATATATATATATATATACATATACGTATACATACATATATATATATGACATGTACGTATCATGAGGCGTATGTTGCGCATTTTTGCCTGCCAAGAATTGTTTTTTTATAAGTGGCCTTCTCTAATTGGATTCATGACAAATTAAAGGAAAGAAATATTTAACATATTCGTACATATGTGCATTTATGTCATAAACATACAAATTAAATAAAAATGTGTGGATGCAAGCAGTGAAAAGAAAGGTTTATGCATAATATTTGTATGCAGTAAATGGGGATTTTCAAAGAGGAAGAATATGAATAGGTTAGACTTAATTTTCTATTAATAGGAATGTCATTTATAAACCTGCAATTGACATCAATGTGGCACTGAATAAGAAAAATATGGTATGTGATATTATTTTGTGAACATAACATGCAAGCGTATTAATATGACGAATATTTATCTGGCATTTAATTTAAAGATATGTCAATAGGGCATTGATTTGAAAACATGCTATTAACATTTATCTGTACATGTTAATTTGAGAAATATATAAATATGTTGAGAAATATATAAATATGCTAATTTACAATGAAAAGGATACATTAATATTGTCATTCTTGTTAATTGACATGTATATATGAATAATTAATGTATACGGTAAAAGGAAAGATGTATCTATTAAATACATATTTATGTTTGATGGATTGACAATAAATAATAAATGTTGATAATGTACATTAAGGGAGTAATTATGGCATAAGTGTGTTAGGAATTATTTATATATAGAATTTGTCCTAAATGAGAAATGTGTACATTGTAGGAAATATATATATATGCTAAAACATGGAATTGCATAGTAATTATGACATAATTTAAAATGGGAGTAATTTACAGTCCTTAATTGTGAACATAATTGGCCTCTTTTGAAATTGATGGCCTTGATTTACCTTAGCATCATCGGACGGCTTAAATTAACTTGCAACTCTATAAAAATGACCCTAGACTCTACCTAGGTTTCTTACACAATTCTCTAGCCTCCATTGCTCTCTTCTTCTAATAAAAATAAAAATAAAAATGGCGTCGCTGCTCTGCTGGAATTAAAACTAGAAGATAATCAACATCAGCCTAAGCAACTCAATTCAAACTAGAGATTAAAGTTTCTGCAAAGATTCTACAACAAGTTAAAGTTCTTTCTTTAATCCAATCAAGGCAAGTACAGTTACTTTCCGCTATAAACGTTAATTATAATTTTGATATGTTTTTAATTCTGAATCTGAGATTGTATATATATTCTCTTCTGTCAGATTTGTTTTCCTGTGACTGTTCTGTATCCCTTTTCTTCTTTTCTGTTTTTATAGCCAGGCTACCACGAGCCTGTGCCTAATCTCATAAGAGATGAACGTATGAACGCAAATTTTGGGATAAATAATGAATGATGCGGAATTTGACAAGACTAAATTGAATGTATGACTTTAGGTCTGAGGCATAAAATATATTGGACATATGCATAAATTTGACTATGAACATATAATTTATGCATGTTGTATGCATAGTTATGTTGTAATTTAGAACTGTAATTAATGAGCATATGTTGTAAACTAGATTTGGATCTATGCATATTCTATGATAGAAGAAGAGAGGAACCATTGTAAGATTACATATGATTTGAGACTTTGGACAAAATGCACATAAAAGTCAAGATATGATTTTTAGAAGATATGATTTAAATAAATCATTTTGCAAGTAATTGAAACAAGTTTGGTTGTTATAGTTCATATGAAACTATGTTGGAATTTTGACACCATAATCCATGTATTAAGTCATGCTTTTGCAAAACTTATGAATATGGCTAGGCTATGAATGATATTTGGCATAATTGAAATCTATGATTAAGTCTATCTTGTTTAAAAGAATTATATGATGACATATGTGAGACATGGCTAGGATAGACTCAAAAATCCCTTTTTGCAAGTTTAAAGCAAACACCATGATTAGGAATATTTATGCCATGGCATAATGTCAAACATAAGCATGGCATAAATACTTCTAGCATAAACATGGCATAATGTCAAACCTAAAAAAGTTGTCATCATGTTATCAAATGCCGAGGGTTCATCCTGAGTGTTTGATGTTTCACCTGCATATGACTAATTTTGTCTATGATATAGATAATTTCCATCATAATCAGATGTAGAATACCTATAATTGTGAACATCACCGAAAACATATGTATTGTCATAATTATGTTGGTATCCACGATCAATTTGCAAGTGTCAATCTTTTCGTCCATGATATTCATCTACACCACTCATAGGATAAGTCCGGATAGGTCTTTGAGAATCACCAACATTGGAACCCACACCGTAGCCGCTAGTTGTATCTTCACCACCAACATTACCGGAACCATCATTTGACGAACTGCATCTTTCACTATTTTGATTTCTTCTTTGTGCAGGGACTTCATCATCATTTGACCAAGGATTGTCACTACAATCATCAAGTAAAGGATTTTCAACCTCTCTAGTCCAATCCGCTAGTTGGTTCTCTTCATGGAAAATATAATTCAAATCAATAAGTTGAGTAGATGTATTTTGTCGTGTAGCATGTCGTATTCTTAATCGCATATTATAATGTACAAATACTAGTTTTTCCAAGTTCTCCATTTTAATTCTGTTTCTTAGTTTTGTATGAATCATCGCAGATGTCATCCAATTTCTTTCACAATTTGAGGATGAGATTGTTTGACTAAGAATACGCATTGCTAAACGTGTCAAATTTGAAGCTGCTTCCCTGGCGATTATTGACCACCACATAGCAGGAGGACATGATTTTATAGCTTTTTTAGCCTTCGCGGAACCAAATACACCAACTTTCATTCTATATTGTTCCACCTGCACAATGTTTATTATTATAACATATTATTTATGACAAATATAATTGGAAGAAGCATTTATTCTATGTTTTACCTCTTTCGAAATATCTATTTGTGCAGAAATATCAGGTACCATTCTTTCAAGAACGTTTTTCCATTCATTTAAAACTTCATTATCATTTGTTACATTACTGCTATATTGAATATGTGGATTGAGAAAATAACCTGAAATAAAATTATTTTGCTTCTCATTAAAGATTAAACGATCGACATGTTATTCACTTGCAATATTATATTGGCATAGCTGGAGAAAAAAAAAACCTGCAGCAAGGATAGGTCGATGTAATTATTTCTCCCATCTCTTATCAATTATGTTCCACCATTTCTGACATGTTTTAGCACCAACATTTTTTTGATTGATTCCTTCGCTCAATCCATTGCTTCATATAGATATCCCATGTGTGCTTTATCATCGTTATCTACCATTCTTAAAACTTTTACAAGTGACTCAAATACGAGAATAATAGCAGCAGTGTTAGCCCAAAATGTATCACTATAGATTAAGTTATAGACAAGACTTGTTGTCAGTCTATCTTTATGACTGAGTTTGGGAACCTTAACGCTCCATTCCCTTGACGCAATCATTCTTCTTAGGTCATCTCTATGTGTGTAGATAGATTCCAAAGCAATAAAGTGGGTAGCAAACCTTGTTACCGTTGGTCGAATCAATTCTTTACCTTTTGTTTCTTATCTCATTATACTGAGTAACCAACCATGATTGTACATGAATCATGTTATTGATTGACAATTCGAGATAATAGTTTTTACCTCAGTTTCCTTTGCAATATCTTCAAGGATAATATCGATACACTGTGCTGCACACAGTGTCCAATATAGTTGACTCCTTTTCTCCATCTGTAATTAACCAGCGGCTTTGTAGTTTGCACCATTATCGGTAACTATTTGCACAACTTTATATTCTCCGATGATATTAACCATATCATCCATTAAATGACAAATATACTCAGCACTTTAAAACTTGTCTATGGCATCTACAGATTTAAGAAAGACAATTCCCTGGGTAGAGTACACCAAAAAAATTATATTTTTTCTCCTATTTTGAGTGCTCCAACAGTCACACATTAATGTGCAACCATACTCATCCCAATAATTGGAATAACTTTCAATATGTTGTTTGATTTCAGCACATTTTGCATCTAAATATGTGCTAGATAGTTCATGTGCAGTGGGTGGTTTAACTCTAGGACCAGCTTTTGCAATGGCATATACCATCGTTTCATAACATGGACAACTAGCAGCATTATGTGGAATGTGATTAAAATTAAAAAAAAATGATATTGCTCGTCCTATATGTTTTTTGGAATCGTTAATGCCTTTTATTGCAGTTTTAATTGAAGGTTGAGATCTACCTCCTCGTTTTGCACATATGAATCTATCCTTGCGGCTGCACGCGCGTCAAAATCATCATCCACTCTTAGAGATTTAGAACGATCACTGCGCTTTATTCCACTGGATCTTACACCTGCTCGTCACCTCTCATCGCTTATGTAAGCTTCTTTGCTTGTCCGTAAAGCATGTTGAACTTCTCTGTTATATTCGTTTCCATCACTATCAGTGTCTGAGTTTTGTTGTCAAGGCATACTCATCAATTCTTCTTGCACCCGCTGTTTTTCAATCTTCTCTTTATTCCGGTCGTTTTTCTTTTTAATTAGATGTTCCCGCACAAGTGATCTAACTTCTTTAGGAACGCTCGGACATTGCGATACATCGCCGATCATTGCTGCCAAGTGATCTTTCATACGTGTTGTGCCTCCACCGGAAATTATTTTGTTGCACTTTGTTTCCTTTTTATCGATATCGACCGCCGTGCAGTAATTCCACACGATATCGCGATTAGCCATGATCAAATACCTGAAATTATAAACAAAATAATGTCAGTTATGCTGCACATTTAAAAATCGAGCAAATACAATGACATAAATAATAAGTTGTGGCTCAATCAAAAGAAGTCTAGGCTGCACGTTTAATAAGCATGTGTCACATACATTAATTTGAAATTTAATAAGTGCGGCCCCAATTATACGCTTCTTATCTGTAGAAAAAAAAAACGCAGTTCCTTTTCTTCCTCAAAGGCCACGCTGCATCTCGTTCGATGCTCAGAAAGCCAAAACAGATTAGTTTTTTTTTTCAATGATAATTTCATAAGTTTTCGACTATGTTATAGAAGGATTTCGATTCCTTTTTATGTGATATTATATTGCAAATTTGGGGTTTTGCTGGTGGACAAAATTTTGGATTGACTGAGATTATTTAAAGTATAAAGATGCTTCCTTTCTTATGTGATTGAATCGATTTTGTTTTCTGGTTTCTCATGTGACTGTATTATGGAGTTTTCTGAAAGATACAGATCTGAATTTTTTTTTTTAAGTTGTATATACCGGAACGGAAAATATCGTGAATTCCGACCCGGTCACCGCCGGAACCGGACCAGGATAGCCGGAGTTCCAGCGTGCCAGCCGAAATTTAGAACCTTGATATGTAGACGACATGCTATTGAAGTCCACCAAAACGGAAAACCATCTAAAGGATTTGGAGGAAACGTTCGATGTCTTAAGGAGCTACCAAATGAAGCTAAACCCTCAAAAGTGTTCTTTTGGAGTTCAATCCGGAAAGTTTCTACGATATGTGATAAGTGAGCAAGGGATTGAAGCTAGCCCTAACCAAATCCAAGCTATAGGAGACATGGAAGAGCTCGGGACAAGCAAAGAGGTCATGAGTCTGGACGGGAAAGTAGCAGCCCTCGGTAGGTTCATTTCCAAAGTAACTGACAAATGTGTCCATTTCTTTGATGTTATAAAGAAAAGAAGAATTTCGAATGGAATGAAGAGTGTAGGAAAGCATTCCAAGAATTGAAAGTTTATATGGGAACGCCTCCGGTTTTATCCAGTCCCGAGAAGGGAGAAGAGCTATACATATACATGGTTGTTTCAGAACATACAGTAAGCTCAGTCCTGATAAGAGAAAGTAATGGGACTCAACACCCCCATTTACTACGTTAGCCGAAGGCTAAAGGATGCAGAAATCCGATACCCTGTTATAGAGAAATTGGCGTATTGCCTAATCCTAACCACGCGAAAGCTCAGAGGTTACTTTCAAGCTCACCCTGTTAGAGTTTTAACTAGCTTTCTGCTCAAGCAAGTGTTCAACAAACTGGAAACCTCAGGGAGACTAATCAAATGGGGTGTCGAGCTTAGCCAATACGAAATCGAGTTCCATCCTCGGGCAGCAATTAAAGGACAAGCTCTTGCAGATTTCGTGAACGAATACACGAGCTTCATTTTAGAACAATCAGTTATAGAAAATGACTCCAAGACCAAGTGGCAGCTCTATGTAGATGGAGCTTCCAATGAACAGGGAGCAGGGGAAGGTTATGTTATAATTACTCCTGACAAACACCGTTTGCACTGCACTATGAAGTTAGGGTTTCCGGCAACCAACAATGTGGCCGAGTATGAATCAATGATAGCTGAGTTGAATCTGGCACTACAGTTGAAGATACCTCCGATAGAAATCTTTAGTGATTCACAACTAATGGTAAACCAAATAAAACAGACATATCAAACCAAGGATGAGCGGCTAATATTATATATGAAAAGAGTATAAAAGATGCTTTCCCGATTTGAGGACTTCTCAATTCATCAAATACCCCGCGGGGAGAATACTCAAGCGGATTCACTAGCCAAATTAGCCAGCTCTCGGGAGGGCCCCGAAACTCGGATAATTCCAGTGGGATATCAAGAAAGACCTAGCGTCGAGCAGGAGGAAACGGAAATGGGGAAAGAGTTATTAGTCTTAACTAGATCCCAAGTCTTGAGAAGGGATGACGAAGGAAGCAAAGAGGGAAACTCCAATGGGGAACCTC
The DNA here is from genome assembly GCA_030737875.1 of Allium sativum. Classification (NCBI taxonomy): domain Eukaryota; kingdom Viridiplantae; phylum Streptophyta; class Magnoliopsida; order Asparagales; family Amaryllidaceae; genus Allium; species Allium sativum. The sequence continues at coordinate 750,491,633 of CM060921.1, forward strand.
CCTTAACGGAAACGAGTTGCTACCATAAAGTTACATGGATGACTCCCATGGTAGATTACCTCCTAAACGGGATTTTACCCCTTAGTAAGCAAGATACGAGAAGGATAAATCACCAAGCTCCTACATTTGTGATTATGGAGGGTATACTATATAAAAAGGGACACTCGCTTCCTTATTTAAGATGTGCCGAAGATGGACTTAGCCTGTTGAAAGAAGCTCATGAGGGATGGTGTAAGGACCATTCCAGTGGAGTTAAGCTGGCCAAAAGGGTCATGCGACAAGGTTATTATTGGCAGCGGATGATTAATTAAGCAGTTGAGTACGTCAAGAAATGTGATAAGTGTCAAAAGTACTCTAAGGTACCCCGACTTTCTGCTAGTGAACTAAGCACTATATCAAGCCTCTGGTCATTCGATGTATGGGGAATAAATTTAATTGGACCCTTACCAATCTCCAAAGGTGGAGCTAAGTATGTTGTACTAGTTATCGACTACTTCACCAAGTGGTTGGAGGCAGAACCCCTTCGACAATCATGTCCAAAAAGGTGTTAAGATTCGTAATAAAAAACATCGTTACAAGCTTTGGAATCCCTCACAAGATCATATCAGATAATGGAACACAGTTCGAAAGCGAAGAGTTCACACGATTTTGTGAGAAAAATGGAATCATCAAAAGTTTCTCCTCGGTAGCCCATCCGAAAGCTAACGGGGTCGTGGAAGCCACCAACAAAACTATAAAGACAATTCTTAAAAAATGCCTAAATCAAGCCAAAGGAAATTGGGCCGAAGAGTTGTTTTTAGTACTTTGGGCATACAGAACATCTACCAAAACAACCACGGGACACATCTCTTTCTCCCTGACATATGGATGTGAAGTTATGCTTCAAGTTGAGATCGACATCCCATCGCATAGAAGGATAGCATATGCGTTTGACCCCAATCAAGAGTTGAGAAAGAAATCACTAGACTTAATACAAAGACTAAGAGATGAGGCTGCAATCAGAGCCGCTGAGTATCAAAGGAGGATTACAAAATACTACAACTCAAAGGTCAGGACCAGAACCTTCGCAAAAGGAGAGTTAGTGTTACGAAGAGTGATGGCTAACACGAAGAACCCAGCGGATGGCCCTCTCGGTCCAAATTGGTAAGGACCCCTGATCGTTCATCAAGAAGTTATGTCCGGAACATATCGGCTATGCAGACCCAATGATGATCTTGTTCCGAGAACATAGAACTCACAACATTTAAGACCATATTTCTCAACGATAAAGGAATAAGGAAAAAGACTTTCCTCCAAAGATGATTACGTAACTAAGGGCACGGAAACCCTTTCAGTAGCTAAAGAGAGACCCAAAATGGATCAAGCTGAAAAAAGGATTAAATCCCTCGTCATCACCAAAGTTGGTCGCGACGAGGCATCCTTTGGAGGGGGATGGTGTGTTAGTCTTTCTCCAAGCCCAACTTAGAGGGGGCAAGGTTAAAGCATCAAAAGCGTAAGCCTCCGTTTCACATAGAAATGGTCGTGGCGGTGCATCTAAAATTAGCAAGCGATGCCTCTGCTTGCAGAATAGTAAGCCCTGCCTTTGCTAGAACTAAGCAAGTCCTACATCTGCTCGTAGAAGAGCACATCTTATCTCTGCTTATGTTTTGTGTTACCCGCAGAAGGGAGCGCAAACTCCTATAATCGCCTACGATGGTCAGGATAGGGCACCCTTAGGAGGGGGTGACATATAAGCCTCCATCAGAACCTACGATAGTCAGTATAGAGCATCAAAAGAGTAAACCTTAGTTATGTGCCTACGATGACCCCGTCTAAGTTTCTAAGACCTTATCATCGCCTACGATAGTCAGGATAAGGCGCCTCCTGAAGGGAGGTCGGGTAAGTCATTGGGGCCTGCTTGTGGATAAGCTAGCCAAGCGCATTGGACACACAGGTCTAGAGAATGGCCAACAAAGCACGTACATCCTCTGCTTTGACATCAAAAGCCCAAGGAGTGGCTCAGGAAACACGTACAATCTCTGCTTCACAAATCAAATTCAAAAGGGATGCCAAAACAATAAACATCGGATGGAGTTCCGGTCTTCTATATATTAATAGCCGAATCTGGGTCGATTCGGCTCTTCACAAATACCGGAGGGGGTTCCGATTTTCTACATATTAATACCTGAATCTGGGTCGGTTCAGCTCTTTACAAATACCGGAGGGGGTTCCGGTCTTTTATATATTAATACCTGAATCCTGGTCGATTCAGCTCTTCACAAATACTGGAGGGGGTTCCGGTCTTCTATATATTAATACCCGAATCCAGGTCGATTTGGCTCTTCACAAATGCCGAAAGAGGTTTCCGGTCTTCTATCTATATTAATACCCGAATTTGGGTTGATTCGACTCCCTACAAATACCGGAAGGGGTTCCGGTTTCCTGTATGTTAGTACCCAGGTCTGGGTTAATTCGGCTCTTCATAATGCCGAAGGGATTTCCGATCTCCTATCAATACCCTAGTCTAGGTCGATTTCGTTCTCTACAAATGCCTAAAGGAAAACTCTGATCTTCAATCTTCAGATTACCCAAGCGAGGGTCGATTTAAAACTAATGTCAAGATTTCATAATGAAATCTAGCATTAAGGAACGATTCAATAGAAAAAGAATCTAGAAAGAAAAGTTTAACTTGAAAAGTCGAAGACACACCTTCACTAGGTGGCAAATGTTACTACCAAAATAAACCCCTAACATAGGCTGACAGTGAAGGGGTATCGGAGGAACACAAACACAGAAGAACCTTCTGAGAGAACAAATGGAGAAGGCCGAAAGCGGGAAAGAATGATTTGAGAGCAACACAAACCGACACTCCCCTCCCCTAGGAAGAAAGGAGTTCAGAGCCTACAAAACGATAGCGAGGTTTATCCAACCGAGTCTATCTGATAGGGTCCACCCGACAAGAGAGTCCTGAAGCGAAAGATATCAAGCCAGAAGTACATAAAGATTATCCGGAACCAGCTTCCAAAATAGCTACTTCATGAACGACGAAGGGTCACGTCGATAGACAACAGAGACATCACCGAAAGTTGTCCTTCAGAAAGCCAGGTTGTCCGAAAAGTTCCACCGGAAGGCTAACCGGGACCCTAGCAGAGATACAGGCTATCAGTACTAATTTACCTAGTGCATGAACCAATAACAGTTTCAAACCGGCAGCAATCTACATACGTCACGAGGACAAGCTCCTCTAAGTATTCAAGATAAAGCCGGAAGCCTACATCTAGAAGCATGTATCCGGGAGCCTTCACACAGGAGCTGCTACCGGAAGTTAAAATGTCATCCGAAAACCACCACGGCAACAAGCCCATATGAGTCTCGGAAAATCCCCAGTTGACCGAGACCCTCACTTTGAAGACTATGCACAAGGACGGCCGAGAGCCAAACGCCCGAGACCAAGAAAAGAAGCGGCCGGCCAAGGCCCATGCAGGCCCAACAGCCTAGCAGCAGAAAGGGCCCCGAATTCTCTATAAATAAGACCCCAAGAGCCACATAAAGGGGGACGAACTTTTTATTTCTCAATCTAGTTCTTTTTTCTAAAAGAAGGAGCAAATCGTCAACTCTTGTAATACATCTACAATTTATGAAGGGATAATTCCCAGTCTTAAACATCCGGCGATTTTATAATCTTGTTGTGCCGTAATGATGAAATATGGAGTTAACATTAACCTTTCTTATGAGAAAATCAATCATGACGCCTTAGCAATGGAGGAGGGGCTTTGTAGAAATGCCAAGTCTCCTTCCCCCACCTCGAGGGTTTGCCACGTTGATTGACACTCTCATGATGAGCCTAACGCTTCCTGGCCTCAGAGAAAGGGGGTCATCTGTGAGTTTGCAACTCGATCTCTGATGCGATCCGGACCCCTCTTTGTGTTGGTCCAGCGTGAAATGATCATCCGAGTTAATGAATACTGCGATGCCTTCTAGGGGACGCATTAGCCTGCTTTTTTATTATCACAGTACATAGCATCACCTTCATGATTTAGGGAGTAATTGATTTCATAAAACCTAGCAATATCGACAAAAATAACCTTCCTAAGGTCATTTTGGAACACCTCTGCACAACATATGTGATGTTCATCCTTCGGGAGCAAGATAACTAATCGTTAGAATCGGAATTCTGATGCCTAAGGGAAGGTAGATCAGCTTAGATTCACATACTTCAGAATGACCTCCGGTAACTCTGAATCATGACGGTGTCAAATCCCACGAACACATGTTCTAAATAACTTAATCCGGGTGTTGATGGAAAATGTCGTTAACATCTACATATGTCTCACTGGCCATTTTTTAAAATTCAAATTAAGGACTTTAACCACCACCTCTTCACCAAAAGACGTGTCTTTTCAACCACTCTATAAATCCTTTCAAAAACAAATTTTCTATTCAATTTTCACTACATTCTTTCTCTTCCATACTTCGTCATAAGAAATCCATTGAATTCTCTTTCATTATTTTTGCAAATCGGTATTATTTTACTTTAATTCTTCACCGAATTGAAAACCACTCAATATCAAAAAGTTTCTATTTGAATTCATATCATTCTCTATCTGATTTCAGCATATTCCTGGAAAAAAAACAAATGTACATTGTCATTGGAGGTTTACAGGATTACTGCATCGAATCTGCAAGAATCTTGTATTAAAGATATGACCATTGTCATAGTCCGTTGCTAGTTGTGAAAAGAAGAAGGTGTTCATGTAGCCTATGAAATCAAGAGGTGTATCTTGTAATCCATGAAATTAAGATTGTAAATATATTCTTGTCACATATGGAAAGCAAGCAACTATAGAAAAATTCCGCATGGTGGAGTGCAGGGCTAAATGTAGGATCGGTTAATCTGAGCAAATATAAAAATATGGATGTTATTTTATTACTGTATTTTACTTTATTACTTGTTTCTTTCTGTCTGCAATTTGAGTAGATATAGTGTTAAATTCAAAAGTTAGCTTTATAGATATAAAGAATACACTTCATCCTCTCTAGTGTTCAGATAGCCTTAAGATCCAAATTCTGCCAACCAACAAATAGGTGTGGTCGACCACCAAACTGCCAATTACATTCCACGCTTTGATGGGAGTACAAAAAACATAGATGAACGTGATCCAACTGTTCATCGTTTAATTCTAGCCTTAAAATTCGACAGGCGGAATATAAACTAAAGTGGATGTGACCCGACCATGCACCATGCACTTGCCAAATCATGCCTTAAATATGACAGGTAAAGTACAATCTGGAATGGACGCGACTCGACCATCCATTCATCCGCTAGCTCCTACCTTTGACTTGCCAGGAGAAGCACCGATCCAAGATGAATGTTATTCAATTGTTTGTTGTCTAATGCCAACCTTTAATCCGTTGGAGGAGTACAAACAAAAGGCCGTGGCCCAATCATTCATCTAACTCTCATCCTTGATCTAGGGGAAGGAGTATAAACATATTTAGACGTGATTTGATCGTCCATCTTCGAACTTGGAATGGATGTGATCTATCCATCCGTCTCCTAACCATTACCCTTAAACCGGAGGCATAGAGCAAAAAAATCAAAGTAGATGTTAGTCGTTCATCTATTCACCGACTCACGCCTTAGATCTGATGGGATGGACGACCATCCACTAAATAACTTTGCTCCACGCTTTGATAGGAGGAGTACAAACATAATTGGGCATGAACTGACCATCCACTCTTCGATTTTCCCTCATCATGAGGGCAAGAGAACCACTCAAGATGAACATGATCTAACCATTCGGCAACAAATTCCAAATCTCAGAGCTTGGATACTAGTATAAACAAAAAAATGAATGTGACACTCAAGATGACCATCCACTCAAGACGAATGTAAAATTGTTTTACAGTAATCAAAATTTTATTTTAATTTTGATTTATAATTTTGAAAGTGTATATTATTGGCATCATAATTGTACTGAGTCATATATAGATTGGTAAAGTACTGCATATATGTGAATAATTGATTCTCATTATTGTTGTACACTTACATTTAGATGTATTCGTCTGATCCTGACCCCATGATTTGAAATTGTTTTTTAACAGGGTGGCCATGGTAGACTCTGAAATTGTTTCAGCATGAAGAACCGTGATCATCTTTGAATGCTGAAATTGTTTCAGCATGAAGAACCCTGAATTGGCTGAGAGCTGGTAGAAAAATGAGCAGAGTATGACTTCCTGTCATTTTCAAGTATTCTGTATGAATATCAGCATGAATCAGGAGATATATATGAGTAATTTTGATGTACACTAATGTATAGAATATGTAATACATATATGTGTGTAATTTGTTACGCATCTATATAAGAAATAGACACTGCCATATGTACATATTACTGGACGACAGGAAATATTGATTTTCACTTTAGGACTGTATATACATATGTGATTGACATGATAACATTCCTATTCTGTTCATTTTTTTTTTAAATGCCAGATTTTATGATAGTTATTGTACGCTCATATGTATATTCTTCGTATCTATCTTGACTGAACATATCAGTTAATTAAATTTACAATGCTAAAACATTTGGATATGTAGAATCATTTGAACAGTAGGCATATATGTATGTTTGTGTGACGTCTATTGTCAATATCTTAAGATAAATGTTATCTTCTGGAAATACATAAAACTATAATTAATGAATGGCTTGAATTCTTATTATGAATAGGCTTTATGTACAAGTCATTATTATAAATGAAGCCTTATAATAGTTAGGGGCTATATTTTGTATGCATCTAAAAGTGAATGGTTTATAATATTTCATATTAGATTTATGAGTATTTTCTACGATACTCAACATCAGTGTATTAGAATAACTAAAGATTTTGAAATGTTCAAAAGAAAATGGAGGTATGACCTCTATATATATATAATTGAAATTAAATACATATATGTTCCATATATTTTATTTAAATTCAGTTTATATTATAAATAAAATACATATATTGTGATGTATGTAAATTAACTCTAATATTTTTCACAATGAGTTATAAATTCCCTCTAAAGCAATTTTTTGTTATATTAAGTCATGGTGACGTCTTCCAATAATATACTTATCACTGTCCAAAATCACTGGATGTAACTAACGCCAAAGCGTTGTGCACCTTTTATTTTGGTTAAATGCGATGGAGTAAAATGTGGTGCTCCAACCTATTATTGGGTCTGACTTAACTAGGCTGCATAATACGATTATGGCCTTAGAGACAATAGCATGAATTATTCTATATTTTGAGCAAATGAATAATACTGAACAAAATGTTCATCATGCGATCCAAGAATTATATACGATATAATTGGCATAAGATGACTACCTATAAGGTTGCGTTTTGGGTTTAGCCAAAGCTGGGTCAAGGCATGACTAGATATGGATCTTGGAACACCGTTATATATGTATACCGATATGTATATATAAACAGAGGGATGTTAATTTGAGTGGGAGTGTATTTTAGTTTAAATTACATATTTATGTTAATATAATTTAAATTAATCCTTGAGAAGGACAAATTAAATTAAATCAAATTTCTTGACTAACATTAAAATTTGTGGATTGTCCTCAAACAAATTAAATGTAATTGTATTAGATATAAAGAAAGGATCTAAAATAAGTTAAAGTATGACTTCAACTGAATAAAATATAAATGTTATAGTAATCTACTTATACATTTCTAGTATTAGATACTAGATATAAATCACATAAATGTATGTTGATTTATAGAAATTGCAGAATAAGTAGAAATATGATAAAAGGACAAGTGGACTTACGATTGGAAATGAAGCAAATGTTGCTGGATTATCCATAGGAAGTTGATTCTTGTTGATTATACTGGCTTGATTAAATGAATAAAATAATTGTTATTATGAAATTCCACATAAAATAAATGTTATAATAGATCTTGTTTAGACAAGTTTAAATTTCATTTGTAATAAAAGAATAATTGTTATTCATTCTATGAAATATCATATAGAATTTCACAAATAATGATATTTGTAAATCCTTAACTATAATGTACTTGACATTAATAGTGACTGGATTAATTTTAGTGATTCAAATCCAATATACCTTTAGTATTATCGGTTAGCCCAGTAAACAAGAAAGGACATCAAAACTCCCTAATGATGGAATTTTCAGATCATTTGATTTTGAATTAAATGAAGAATATAGATCTTGTTTATTAGGCAAAATAACTGAATCACCTTTCACTTAACACAGTGATTGAGTGATAAGTATTGGGTCTCATACATAATGATGTATATGGAGGAATGAATACATAAACTAGAGGCGGGTTTTATTACTTCATTATATTTACTGATGATATGAGTAGATACGGATCTGTGTATCTTATGAAACACATATCAAAATCCTTTGAAAAGTCCAAAGAATTCAAAATGAAGTTAGAAACCAATTTTGATAGAAAATAAATTCTCTCTGAAAGGATCAAAGAGAATATTTAAGCCAATTAATTGATGATTGTCCATATGAGTTTGAAATTGTTTCATAACTTACTCCATCTAGAAGACCATATTGGAATGATGTGTCTGAAAGGAGACTTCGTACCTTACAAGATAAAATACGATTAATGATAAGTCATATAGATCTTCTAATAAATTAAATTTGGAACAATTGCATTTATTCATGTTAAAACGAATATGAAGACGCCATATAAGATATGGACTAGGAAATATCCTAGTAAGTCTAATGCGAAGATTTGGGATGCAAAGACGTTTATTAAACGCCCTTCTGATAAGATTGGATCCAAATCAAATAATCATTTTGTGGAATATCCAAAAGAACCAAGTGGATATTATTTCTATATATCCTCTGAGAATAAAATGTTTATTGCTCGAATTGGTATCCTTTATAAAGGAGAGTCAGTCTCTAAGATACCAATAAGAATGAAATAGAATTCGAAACGTGTCGCAACCACAAAATACCATTGAATCTTGTATAGACAAGAAATTGAGTGGAAGTGACACAATAATTACAATGTTAAATATTGATAACGCATTAATTATTGTGAATAATGTTAGTTTTAAAACAAGAAATAGATACTGATTCTAAGAAAGAAAAATGTTTGGATTAAGAAGTTCATAATTGAACTTAATTCATTGTTGATCTAATGATTTACATTGCAATAACAATGTGGCTATTGCTCAGGCCTAAAACATTAAACTCATAATCGATCCAAACATATATTTAAGAAATATAGTTCTTATGTGAAATTGTTCACAGAGGATATGAACATATCTGCAAAGTTGCAAAAGCTGTAATGTTGCAGACCTACAGAATTAAACACTGTCACAGCAGATGTTTAATAGTCACACTAGTTTCATGAGTATATGATACATGAATGATTGACTCTAGTGCAAGTGGGAGATTGTTAGAGTTTATGCCCTAGAGACAATCCATTTGATGTGATTAATAACATTAATATTTTATTTGGAATAAAAATATTCTGTTATGTTATATTTACTGCGTAATATAAATAATGATTAATAGAAGTCCTTAGAATAATAATACGGAATTATATAGTTCCAGTAAGACTGAACTTGAGATTATATAATGTGATAAGTATTATAATTCTTAAATGTCCCTAGTCAAGTTTTATTGTTAATATAGGACAACAATAAAGCGTTGAGACTAGTATATTGATTGACTGATGATCACATCTCATTGATCATTAATATACGTGATATTAAAGTCAAGATAGATATACGTATTAGAGAATAGCGTATTGGGTTGACCCACCGTGAGATAACTACATGGAATATAATCAACAGTATCATAAGTTGTTCTCATAGTGTCAGTGATGTAATGGTCCTCAGACCTGAAATCATTATAATTTTATTCGAGGATATTTGTGTTTTGATATCATCTAAAGTTATTTCATAACAGAGTAATGATAACGGTGATTATTGGATATATCTCGAATCGAATGAAAATTATGAATGATCTAGATGGAATTTAACCCTACAATATATTCATAGTGATATCCATGGGCCTCTTGATTGAGTGAGACTGTGAAATGCATGGCCGTGCTCAAATATTGATTTGTTTTGAACAGTCTACTCATCGATCAAGATAAACGAATTAAATAATTAAGAGGGTGATACGATCCATGCCTCCAGTTTAATCCTGGATATATTGGTTAAAAAGATTATATTACATTGAGACACTGGTCACAGAACAGGTTGTATCGAATCGTTGATCTTATTACAGCTTGGGTAGCAGTGACGTATTGTTAGATGCCAATCTTTGTTTATGGTTTTAAATACGATTTAAAATTATTGCCAACGTTATAATAACCTATAGGGTCACACATTATATCGCTTGAAGAGGATGAGAACCGTTCACAATAAAAGGAAATCAAAATGTTGACCTTTTCTTTAATTGTTGAACTGGTATAAGGGTTTTAGTAGTGTTAGTTAATTTAGATTTTTGTCGGCCAAATGTTAAAAGGAAGGCCGACCCTTCTTATATTTTTTTTCTATCATTCATTTGTGAAGGTATGAGAGCCGCCACAAAAACAAAATCAACAAAACCCTAAAACCCTAAATGGCCAGCACCATCCGTCCTTCCTCTTAATGATGTTCGACATCTTGGAGAACAGGCGTTCGTAAACAACTATGGAGGCTCGCTAATTTGGGAGCTCAGATCGATTCAACCCTTTTGACTCTCGCATGTATTCACGAATCTGGAAAATGAAAGCTCGAATAGGATTATTCATCCTTGAATCGCGAGTGACAGGTATAAACCCTAAATTCCATACATGTTCGATTTATTATTTTGCATAGATCTTAGAATTTTAAGTTGTTAAAATCGTTAAACATGGATATCGATTTGATCCGAAATCCTTTTTTGTTCCTACCTTAGATCCACCAAGTGGAATGCAAAACATATAACAGACATACTCTAACTTCTAACTATTTATATTCTAACTCCAGTCCTTGATCTGTCAAGAGTACGAATCCAAACTAGATGTGAGTTGACCATTTAGTGCTTGACTCAAACCTACAAAATGACCGAAGAGTATAAATTTCAAGAATGAGACTCAATTTTCGCTCTCTAACTTCCTCATACTGAGATAGAGGCGGAAGTATAATCATGCAAAAGGAATAATATCAGCGTAGTCAATAGCAATAGCGCAAGGCTTGTGTTTGTGCACTACTAAGTTCGTTTTAAAGGAAAAAAAGTAACCAAGTATATTTGCCGAACTGAATTTTAATTTTAATTTTTTGCATATTTTACATCATATCCAAACCGTTCAAGACTCCAAATAAAATTTATACATGCATTAAACTTTTTTGACATAAAATGTTGTTATATTAGAGAAAATTTGATAAGTTCATAGTGTACTTCCTAAATAATTGATGGATATGACAAATTTGTGGCTTACAATTTGAAATTTATTCTTATATTTGTGAGTTGTAATAAAATATATTCATATTTATCCGTTATGGTGAGATAAAACTCTATGGAAAAAGCATGAAATACACTTTTGCATGAAGTGGAAAAAAATTCTAATGACAAGAACTAAGAAAAAAATATAAACAAAAAATCTATAAAGTGAAAATTAGATCAAACGAAAATAACATATGAAGTCTACAATAACAAGATTCAAATAAACAAGAGTCAAACATGATTCAAGGGTACAATAGCGAAACATAGAAATTATATTATACTTCCAAACTTTTAAGGCATAGTCACTAGTTTGATCTAAATCAAAACTATTAATCATTATCAAAATAATCATCAATTTCTTCCTCTAAGTCATACTCTATGGCGTTTTCCTCTGAGTCATAACAAGTACAATAGCGTGTTATTTTGGACTTTATCCACTGTTCAAACATTTAAAAACGAGACAAAAACAAATTAACGCGCTATTTTGACCTATACGTTATTTTGCGCTCTGGTAAAATAGCACATTATTTTAGTGTAGTAAGGAATCCCTGCGTTATTGTAAGTTGTAAGTAGCGCAAACACTATGTTATGCGCTATATGTCGCTATAAAGTGTGCTTTGATAACAATGCATATTATGACACCTCCTTATTCTTAATTCTTACACCCAGAATTCCACAAGACTTAAGGCTACGATCGAAAAGATGTCTTAAGACAAAACCCACAGAACGTATAGGCAATTGGCCATCTTTCAAACCAGAAAGCAGAGTGATGGATCGTGAGTACATTGAATGGAACGCATGTCACTCAAGCACCCGAGCAAATTAGGACAAAGAATAAAGGCCAACTATGCAGTTGCATACAACATGAAGCTGAACTCGACTCAACATATTACATGAAGATCTTACATCTTCATATACAACCATTATAGAAATATGTTCAGAGCGTTCAGAACTCGCAGCTATCAAACTCAACAGCTCATGACGGGATCTAGAAATATGACCAGAACGACTGTCATCTCATTTCCACTCGACCAATCTTTGCGTAATTGATCATTCAAAAGAGTACAAAGCTCGGATTATTTTTTTGAGTAAACATGGGGATCCGTAAGATCATGGTATTCATTGATACTCACTTAATTAAATCTCACGCCGTGTGTCTACCCCGCTTTATATAGTCGTCGCACACGAATGCTTAACGTATAGCTCAGGCGTAGCTTGGAGTGGGATTCGAACCTGTTCGGCCCTAGCACCTTTGATTCTTTATCCCAAACACTCAAACCACCCGAGCTACTACGGTAGGTACAAAGCTCGGATTTGAAACCCTCTTTGAATCAGCACCGACCCCAGATTCTGGGAGAGCTCTCATGTAATTACTTCTCCAACAGAGTAGCCGACTTCGAACTCTAATCCACCAACTTGAAATCATCCCGCGTCGACGTCAACTTCCTCCATTATGGACAACTAACAAGTCGAGACAAAGGGATCTCATACTATTAGTACAACTTGCACAGTTAAAGCACTTAGCGATTCTTTGAAAAATATTGCGTATTGATGGGTGAAATCGATTGTTTATAGAGGTGTTTTGGTGAAGATTTTCATATCTGTATCAGACCAAAATCATTTGTGTACTATTATGATTTGCCCCATCAAAAAATAAGGTAATGTTTGGTTGATTTTGTGTTGTGAGTTTTCAATGTTAATTTCGAAAGATGCGAAGATTTGACGGATAGCGAAGGTGACAGACCAAAAGCGAAGAAGATAATGGAGGGGACCGAGCGACGGTGGATGGATGAATCTGTCATCGTTCTTTCGTTGTTTCTTAAAATACGAAAAATAATTAAAAAAAATAGTTTTTTATTTTGTGTGCTAATTTCGTTTTGTAAAATGATCGTTTTTCACGATATGTGTGCGTTGTTCGTACTTTTGTATATATGAAAACACAAAATTAAAAAATATAAACCAAACGCACACTAATATTTTTGTGTGAAATTTCTATAGAACATGCATAAATAAATTAGGAACAACATACTGAAAATTTAGAATTTTATGAAATTTTTGTGATTTACTATGAATTGTAGACTGGTGGTAGGTTTGACATAAAATTCATTAAATTTGTGTTGATAGTAGTTTTGGATTTCATTGTGTTTATGTATTTATGATCTATAAACAAGTTATTAAAAGAAAATGTTCAAAAGAAGAATTATGAAATGTTTAAAAGACTCTTTATAATTGATTTTTTTAACTTACCTTCTCAAAATAAAATTAAAAATGACAAAGTTTTGTTTCAAAATAGGATATTTTAAGTTAGTGACACTTTCTTCTTTGTAATATATATTACTAAAGATGGTTATGATTTTATATTTTGGCATTTTATAAAAATAATATGAAATAAAATAATAACATATTTCAAATAAGAGGCAGGTTCAATGGCACCCGTAACAGTTGAGCACCCCAATGACCTCTCACTTTTCCACCACACATTTCCACTCTCTCTCTCTCTCCTTCCGCTCATTCTCTCACCTCCCACTAACTTAAACTAATATAAATGAAAAGTGGAATTCAGGGAGGGTTATTGGGGTGCTGCATTTTCGGGGTGCCATTGAACGCTTGCCTTCAAATAAAGATTTTTTTGATAAGGTCATTGCTTTTATTTAAAAATTGCAACTTCAAATAATGATTTTTGCTTCAAGCAACGTAAACAAGAGATTTCTTTCAACCAAATATTTTAATCAACTTGGGTTTTGTATAAAATAAATTAATAATTTAGTAAAAAAGGGTAGATAGCATTTATAATCTATAGCTGTCTTCCGACTAGTTGACTAAATGAGTCGAATGATGGAGCAGGATTTGGCATTGTTCGTCGCTATCAATAAGGAACATTTGCTTTTATACCTAGTTAATTGAAATACGAAAATGTTATTGCATATAAATATATATTTAAAATATTTGTAAAATAATAAGATAAGTACTTAACTCCACATGTAACGTAATTGAGTTTTGTATTAGTATAGGAGCATCATGGATTGCCCATATGTTAATACTAAATGGAAAGGAGACAGTTATATATGTATTTGTCAATGAACAAGTATCTTATACGTAGTGTGTGCTCATCGAACCTTTCAACCTTAGCGTTAATCTCAACCAATCTAGGATCCTACTTCTGACTAGTACTAATTTGTCAATGGCAGTAGGTCTGATAGCAATGCTAGTGAACATCTCAGACTCTAACTCACACCTAGGTGGGAAATCATAACCAATGATATACTCCAACTAGGTCCATTCTAGAAACATAACTTCTAAGCTGGCATGTTTCATACTCAAAATATCAACAACTGCATTACCCGATGTATATGTAATACCAAAATCATAGAAAGGTAGGAACTCAATCCATCGTTGCTAGCAAAAGTCAATATCTTTTTGTAAATAGAGATACTTAAATGATTTATGGTCAGTGAACAACTCGAAACTCTATCATAAAAGATCATGTCTTTAAATCTTTAATGTAAATACAATCAGTGTCAATTCTAAATCATGGGTCGCGTATTTCTTTTCGTGTGGTTTCAATTGTCGGCTATCGTATGCAACAACCTTGCCTCTTTACGTCAACACCACACCCAATCCGGTACCACAAACCATGGTTGTTACGACGGTAAATCGAGTCGAGTCGATAGAGGTCCAATTAGTCGACTAGTGGACTAGTTGTGACTAATCGTTCACTAGTCGATATACACACGTATATATACCTTAAAGTCTCCAATAATTAAAGTAATATTGAATTCTGCATTTTTAATGGATAAAAAAGATATAATTTCAACAGTTAAAAGTACATTAAAGTCTCTGGTAATTAAAGTAGAAGTTGAATAATAATTACTTCATCGGAAAGCTTTGAAAAAGAAATAACCCATCTAATAATTACCATTTCAATTTTGGCAGCCCACAAGTATTCAGCCGACACCAACGCCTGAAATCTTAACCCAAAATCTTCCTACCCACTCATATGAAGCTAAAAACGATATCAAATCCAATCAGATAATAAGTGACAAATAGAAAAGAAAACCAAAATACGACATCAGATTCAATCAGACAAAAAGCGAAAAAGAGAAAAGAAAACAAAAAAAGACATCAAATCGAATATCGTCTGTTCGATTTTGGTTAAAGTAGATGCTCGAATCCGCTCAAATTATCCTCAGCAATGCTCGATTTGCTGTCAAAATTGAAAGTGATTTGCTGAAGGTGTATGCAGTAAGTTTTATTTATTTCCCTTTTTTTTTTTTTTTTTTTTTTTTGGTGATTCCACTTTTGTTTGGTTTTGATAGTCTCTTATTCTTTCTTCCTGCGGCTACTTCGGGTTTTTTCCTTCTTCTGCAGCTTCCAGTCAATAATTGGCAAGTCGAGACTTTCAGTCGAGGCTTCAATCTCGACTAATCGACTAGTTGAGCGCCACCAGTGCCACAAACACCCGTATATATCATCATCTCATCATTCCAACTTGGAATAATCAACACTATGGCACTCGTCAACTTTTCTTTTGACTAATAAATACATGCTAACATCTTGTATCCGAAGAGAAAATTCGATTTTTATTCGTTGGATGAGTCAACGGTGCAGCTATCTTATAGGATTCATAGCTAAATTGTTTGTAGTACCCAGCTAACCCTAAAAAACTCCTCGCATCTGTAGCATTTTTGGACTATCGCAATTTTTGCATGATCTATGGCAATACAATGCTCTGAAATAACATAGCCGAGTATCACCTCTCTCCTCCTAAAAGTGAAATTTTATTAGGAAAATCAGCGTTTTTTAAAGAGGGAAAATGTGATGGTTAAAAAGTCCTTAGCCAAGCAGCCCAACTAGTTGCTTGCATTTTAAGGATGTCCTGTTCGAAAAGGAAATAGAGGCAACTGGCAAATGCAACTTATAACTTGTTTAAATAAGAACATAGGTTTCACAATTTTTGTATATATCGTAAAGCTTTGCAATTCTAAGTAGACTATTTTGTAAAATTTACGATGTAGTCCGACATATTTTCATTGAAAACGTTAACAAAAGATGTTTCATAAAATTTGTTTTATAGAATGTTTTTTCAATATTAACTTTGATCAAGGAACGAATCCTAATATTAAATAAAATTACATAGTTAAGATTAAAGCTAAAAGTTAGAACATTCGGTTAAAAAAACGGAATGATATCTAGGCTTGTTAAGAGCTCTTTTGGATCGATTAAAGTAAGTCGCTTTTTTATTTTTTTGAAATAAAAAATTAGTTTATTTTTTTGGTAGAGCGATTTATATAAGTCAAAAGTGATTTATATAAGTCGATCCAAACGGGGTCTAATGAAGTCAAACTGCAAGAGTTTGGACCTCAATTGAAGAAGAAAACCTACCAACTGCTCTAGGCATCAAAATTCTAGAGCAAATTGAATATGCAAAGAGTCTGTTTTTCCTTTGCAAAACTCTAGGAATCAAAACCAAATGCTCGATCAAAATTGATGAACTTACTGTATGCAAGTTTATTATGGAAACCATCTAATAATAAAAAATATACAATACTTAAAAAAGCTTACCGAGAGATGTTTTAGTTACAACCAATATATGTTTCCAACTCCACACAATATGCAACAGAAACTCATAATGCATCATGTGTGGAACCAAATATATAGCCACTGCATCAATCTCATAAACACCACCCTAGGAAGCAGGGGTGCGGCTTATGAGTGACATACTGCGTATTGGGTGCGGCTGGAGTGCGGGGGTACGGCAAGGGGTGCGTACGGGGTGCGCCATGTGGCGTATCGCCGTATTTGGGCTGAGAGGTGCGGGAAGGGTCCGGATTTGGGGTGCGTCGGTGGCATGAAAGGTAAATTTCAGATTGGAATGGTCTTACCTATGCTTATGTTGAATACAGGGTAATATGATTTTCATATGAAAACTTAAGGCAAATTATGCTATTAAGACAAATATATAATAGTATATATATTTAAGCATATGAAACAAATTTAAGACAAAATATATATACTATTATGCTATAAGCATATGAAAACTTAAGACAAATATATATACTATTAAGTGATACATGACAAAAAAGTGATAAAAATGATGTAATGGCATAAAAGCATAATTTGTATACCAACATAATTCAGGATGACATACGCTTATCATATTTTCGTAGGTAAGAGCATAAGCATAATACAAGATGACATATAACAGCATAATAGCCAAATTTTCGTAATAGATTTTATCATATATATATATATATATATATATATATATATATAGCCAAATTTCCGTAATAGATTTTATCATATATATATATATATATATATATATATATATATATATAATAGCCAAATTTTCGTAATAGATTTTATCATATATATATATATATATACACACACACACACACATACATACATACATACACACATAATATTGTTACACATGTTGTATCCCCCTACACCTAAATCCTTATATTTTCGTACTTGTCGAATCTATGTATCCCCGTACTACGCACCAATATCCTTGCTTCCTAGACACGACCACTACATAAAGAAGCATAGAGATAACATCTCATATGCAAAATACGGTGCATCTATGTATCCCCGTACTACGCACCGGCACCCCCGCATCCGTATCCTTGCTTTCTAGACACCACCACTACATCAAGAAGCATAGAGATAACATCTCATATGCAAAATACAGTGCAAATTCATCAATATAAGCAGTATCAAACTAACCTGAAACGTCAAAAAATATGCCAGCTGCAGCAAAAGCTTCTGCATCATCTTAGTAGCTGCCACGGTCTCATCAACGTTCGCCTCACCAATAGCAAGTTGTCCAGAATCTGCCTGAGCTAGCGAACATGGCCAACCTATCATTTCTGACCACCACTAATTCCAAACAATGATAATATTATACCAAAAGCTCCATTGCTGCTTCCTCCTGCACATACTGCTGCAGCACCAATGACTTCATATCCACACAATGATAGTATTGTACCAGACACACCACCGATTCCAAGTCCAAACGATAAGAATATTATAGCAAAAGCACCATTGTAGCCTCATCCTCCACATACTGCAGCTGCACCACAGCCTGAGCAGACTGAATGATAGAGTGGAGTCGCTGATGCAGCCCAGTTCCAGTACAAATCCTAATGAAAACGGACATGAAATTGAGAGTGGAGGAGAGCAACAAGGTGCAGACAATCCAAATGAGAACAAAAATACTGGTAATGCTGGGCTTGCAGGAGCTACAAAGGCTACTGGAGGTGGAGTAGGAGCACAACCCCTTGTTGATGTTATTGCCACTCCCTTATAGTTGACATTATGTTTTGATGACTAACTATATATGCTTCATTTAGATGTTTGGCATATTGATCTTATGTCTAGCAATTCCTTGCTCAGTTACGTGGACAAAAATCTATCTTCCTAATCAAAATGCAGGTTTCCTCAGTCCAAGGAGACAATATCACTTTTCACTATCACAACTATATAACAGGACATTGTTCTGTTTTCAAATGAACACAAACCAAACAATTTTATATCTCCATTGAACAAAAACATAGATCTCAAAGCATAACAAAAATTTCTCCACATCTTCAACATTTTCAACCTTCTTGAGTTAATGAAACACGACCCTCACTATTCTAAACATCTTATTCGTCCGGAATGAAATAGAAAGCTAATAGAGCAACTGATGCTCTTGAGTCATGTGTCCTTGATAACATTTCCCAATCTTTATATATGTGTGCGTACACTCTCTTGGCTTCTTTGATGTCACCTAGTTTTATAAGAGATGAAATCATGCGCTTGTACGCAACATCATTTGAGTTTCCCAAACATTAGCTTCATTTTATTCCATAATTATGTCATAGACTCATAAATATCAACTATTAGCACATAAAGATGCAAAATTTATCATCTTATTTACGTATGCTTTATCGAGCAAATAAAGAGCATCAGTTATTCAGCAAACAAAATGGTTGTTTCCTGGAGGACATTTCCTCAGACAGGATGAGTGCAAAATCAATTATACCTCAGTGCCATGCTTGTAGATTGATTCTTCTGCAGGTCGTGACCTACACAATTGAGTTGATGTTTTCGCACTATTTTCCCTTCTTTCCACTGATTAACAAGGGACATGGCGCTTTATTTTGCTGCAAAATAAGCTGGGTAATTTGTTCTCGGACTATCCCACTCTCTGATGAAATTGGGATTAGCGTCAACAAAAAATTTGATTGATCTTTACGTTATGCACTGAACATAACGATATCTGAGTAAGGAACAGGGCATAAGCCAAAATGCGGAGACAATAAGTTGACCTCATTTATTCAATCTGCATGGGTAAGGACGAGTTAATGTAACCTTGTTTATGGCATTTTCCAACAACATTAGTCCCCGCTTGTTTTCATTTTTTGAACTTCATTGTCAATTTTTCATTTTTGTTGCCTTTAATATTTTTGAAAATGTATTTGGTTCTACTGCTTTGAAAAATATTTTTTCATCTAAAAATCAAAAATGAGATTTCAAAATAAAAATGACAATTTCAAATTTACGTTAAATTTGACTATAAAATTAGGGCTGACAGTAGAACTGAAAACCCGAACCGAGCCCGATGGGTCTCGGGTCGGGTCTAGATAATGAAAAATACCATCAAGACCGGATCAAATCCGACTTGCATAGACCCGACGAAAAAGGATTAAAATATATGTATTTGTGGTGTGATTATTCAATCAGACCCGATCCGACCAGAACGGAGGCTTGATTCGGGTCGAGTCGGGTCCAGATTTTTGAAATGTATAGTTTAGACCCGCCTAGAATCGAGACCCGTCGGGTCGGGTCTGGGTCCATTGGGTCGGGTCTAATTACCACCCTATATAAAATATACAAGCAAGATAAGGTAATATGTCATGTCTTAATAGTTAATATTTCATTTAATAAACATATAACCTATAACTAGTTATAGTGCATGCACAACAATCCAATAACTCAACTAAATTCGGTCTTCAGATCTATTAAAAGTGGCGAACATAGCTCTATTTTACTGAGGCTACAAATTTCTAATTTCTTCCTTGAGTTTTCTTCTTCTACTTCTGAACTGAAAAAACGTTAACACATCAAAATAATTTATATAGATTTAAAAGACTTCTCAAATCTTCTTCCAACATTTTTGAATTGTCAATGTTTACTTTAACAAAATTAATGAAGTGTGATAAAGTCTCTAATATTGACTCACAAGCAATAAATTATACAACCATTAAACAAATTTAATCAAATATCAATATTGAAATCAAGAATTACCCAACGCACATAGAAGCAAGCATTAGAAACTTATCATTAAAAGTGAAAGTGAAGCAGTCTCTGCGCCTCATGACTTATCTTTTGATCTAGTAGTTGTGGCAGAATTCTTCATTTTTTTCCTTTGACTGTTATTCATTATTGTTGGGGATTTTGTGGTTTGAGACTATTGGATGATGATGATCGTACTTCAGACTTTAAGGGTCTATTTGATAGATTCTTTTATACAATAGTTCAACTCATCAGGTACAAACGGATTATCGAACTATCGACTTTTAGGATTCAATAAAGCCTTAGAACAACGAAATCGGATTCAACATTTGTACGACTTTGATCTGATTAAGAACACTTTGATTTTGTAATTTATGATGATGCAACATAGTAGAGAACGAAGAGGAAGAAGAATCAATTTTACAACGCCTTAAGAATGTTACAAATTCGAGAATTCGAGAATTTGCAACGATTTATGGTGTTGCAAAAATTGAAAGGAAGAAGAAGAAGATGCATGTAACGTCCTGAATTTTTTAGCTATTTAATATTGAGTATTTAAATTAGTTTTAAATATCGAATTGGAAATATAAATGAATTTTTATATTGAATTTACCGATTTAATAATAAATATACGATTTAATATCGAATTGTGACACCCCACGTCCATTAATGTCACTCATTAAGTGAATGCATTAAGTTCCGTGGAGCGTTGTAGGTAAACAGACACAGAATAATTATAAGAAAGATATAAATAAGATAGTAGCGGAAATTTCAAAAAATTTATTTCAGACATAAATCATAATCCCGTGGTTTACAATACCATAAGTCATAAAACCATTACAACAAAATACTTCTGTCTTGCATAATCAGAGTACATAGGAGTTAAAAAAAACATTATTCCCCAATAAAAAGAGTAAGCCATAGCAGAGACAAAAACTCGAGTCATACTTCAACAGTAGCTCCTAGCAAGATGATATCCAAATCCTGGCTAAGCCTGGGTGTTTCCTCCCTGAGAACCCGGGGGGGGGGGGGGGGGAGGGGACGGAATAGAGAAGGAAAAACAAAAAGGGGTCAGACATAAAGTCTGGCGAGTCTAGTGACTTTTAGCCAGTAAATAAATAAAGGTGAACATGACAGGCATAAAGTGTATAAGAGAGATCGCTATACAAATGGCAGGTGTGACAAGGCAGATAAGGTGAGGTATATACATGCTTCACTAATGACTACTCTACACTATTACTAGTATAACTGAAATGAAATGATCCCTTCCACTATAAGCTGGTAGGCTTAGGTCATACGTCCAAGTATGCCCTAATCACTACCCTAATCGATCGGCTCCCTACTCTGTAGATATCCTGTGCTGGCCCCACAGTAGGGGGTATCACTTCCCTAAAGTGGCAACCCAAGATGTGCACAAGGATACCTACTGGTGTCACGGTCGTCTTGTCCCCCTCTGTCTGGCCCATGCACGCACATGTCCCCGGTCGGTTTGCGTCGTCTACACCACCCGTCACGTTTTGGATCTCTTATAATCAATCAGTAAGCATGTCCCTTCTCCGCCTAGTACGGAGTTCTCTACTCTGATACCAACTACTGGTTACTGACTGAAATGGATCCCACACATGATACAAGCTCTCCCCTTTGTCTTGTATCCTCACTAGATTTTCCACTAACTATGTATACCCAAAAAGGGTGATCTTTAATTACATAGCCCTATACTAATTATATATACCCTAAAGGGTGATCTTTAATTACATAACTCCCACACAATATGAAACAAGCTCTCCCCTTTGTCTTGTATCCCCACTAGGTTTTCCACTGACTATGTATACCCTTAGGTGTCTTTAATTACATAGCTCTATGTCAGTTATGCTTACCTATAGGTGTCTTTAATATATAACCCTCAATCTTTCTACCGGTTATGCTTACCTATAGGTGTCTTTAATACATAACCCTACCATTTCTATAAGTTATGCTTACCCTAAAAGGTGTCTTTAATTACATAACTTTATTATTCCCCTCGGTTATGTATACCATTAGGTTTCTTTAATTACATAACCTTATCATGTTAAGTTTGTGGGCCTATATATATTAATATTACCCACCTACCCAAGATTTACTTAACCCTCCCACTGATTCAAGCATGTTTATTTAACGGTTAAGTTTGTGGGCCTATATATATTAATATTACCCACCTACCCATGATTTACTTAACCCTCCCCTTGTATTCAGCCAATTTTACTTAATCTTAACTTAAGTCCATATTCATATTAAATTAGGTTAAGTAGTTTATCTCTTTACCATGTCCAATTATGGTTATAATGGGCTAGACCTCCCACATTAGGCCTACAATGTGTGGATGCTAGATATGTCGGTCGGGTCCGGGCAGTCTTATTCCACAGTTGGGCCTAACCTCGTGTCTTAGCCCGATTCGTATTTGCGTACTTATACCTCCCACGTTAGGTTCAACATTAGTGGTTGCTGGGTATGCCGCTCGGGTCCGGGCAGACTTCCGCCACTAATGTAACCTAACCTCGTGTCATAAGTATAATTACAATTATTAATTTTAATTACTAAACATTCTATCTTTATCCAAATTTACCTATGTCATTATAGGTAATTATGTCATTATAGGTTATTAATTCTATGTTTCCTCATTTGAATTATATGCTCATTTCATATAAATATTATATAAACTTTGCCAATTACAAATTCCCTTTTATCCACGTTCCTAACTAACGTATTCACACGTATTTTGGCGGCATCGAGGCTATAAGTAGCCTCATCATAACAATAAAAAAGGAACATGATAAAGGTGACAGTTCAACATGTTTTGGAATAAATATTAACATAACTGGCATAGTAACTAAGTGAATGGACATGTGACAATTAGCATAACAAAGTGGACATCAAATTAGTAAATTGTGTTTAGGCAAGCATAATGAGATCTAGATTCAATATTAGGTGTCCAATTACCTAAATCTAGCATAGACAGGGTGGCATAATAACAAGTTTAGATTCACTTGTCAAGTTTACCACATATACCAAGGTATCATGATATAGCAAGTGAAAGGTGATTAACTCCAAAATCTAGATCTAAGTAATGTCAAATTAATGGATGTACTATCATTCTAACATGGTTACAAATCAATGTTCATATAAACGTCATATCGAATCACCACAATCATATCTAGAAAGTTAGATCTGTATTAACAAGTTCACATGTACCACAATATAATTGTAATTCAAAGTTCACATAGGAAACATAGTAGAATGTCCATGTATTAGATCTAGGGAAAACACCATACTACAACTTTAATTTTACAACGGTGGTAAAATCACCGTTGTACTAAATGTTTTTTTACAACTTTTTTCCAGAAAAGTTGTAATAAACTTATTTTTAGCAACTGTGTTATTGTGACAGTTGTAATAAAAGCCTATCACAACTTTTATTTTTTGATTGTTGTAATATATGACTACACCACAACAGAAATACCATATTAATAATTAATAAAAAATTCGATAATTACTAAAAATATTAATACTCAATAACTATTGTTTAATAATAATAAATATTTTATTTGAAAATATGAATAACTAATATTAATAATTACTTTTCGCTATATAATAATTAATAAATAATAGTTATGTATTATTATTAGAAATTAAAAATAAATAAATAAAAAATAGATTTTAGTAATGAATAATTAATTTTAGTAATCAATAAATAAGAAGTAAGAATCACTAATTAAGAAGTAATAAATAAATAATTACTTTTAATTATTTTAATAAAAATTTCAAACAATTTATATAATATTCTATTAAATATATATTACAACGTGACTTATTATAATATAATGATCCAAATGTCGAAAGTGTTCAACCGATCACTACAATAACTAATGTTACGTACATTATTAGAAAACAATAAATGTGGCACTACAATTATATTTTTTACCAATTGTAATAGATGTTATTACAATCTTTCTTTTTAATTGTAATAAATGCATATTTTTAACATCTATTTTTTCTATTAGCATTGATAAATTCATATTATATTTAAAATAAAGTTTAACTTATTAATTCTTACTTTAACTCATTAATTCTTACTTATTTTTTTATTTCTTTAAAATTTAGTGAAACTTTAATTGTGACCCCACAGAAAACTGGTGCGGTATTTCAGAACGATGAAAATGAAGGCGGTAATTTGAAAAATTGGCTCAAGAATTCACATTTCGTATTCTTCATCTGATTCAGTGACAACTGTTTTCTCATTTTCAGATGTATTAGAAACAACTTCAATATTTTCTACCACCACCTCTGGTATAGATTCAGTTGCTTCTTTAGTCAGACCGTCATCGGTAGTTTTTGTTTCATCAGCTTTAGCTTCAGAAGTAGCCTCTTTCAATTTATCTTCTTGTATGTTCTCCACCACATTCTTACCATAAATCTCCTTCAATAAATTCCATGCATCTTTTGCACAATTTTCTCCAATAATATGATCATATGCTTCATCATCGATATTTGCAGTCATCACAATACAAGCTTGTAGATCATTCCAACTCAATATTGTGATAGTATCTTCTGGATCTTCAAATCCATTTTCAACGATCTCCCATAATCCTTTAGAGATCAATTCTTCTTTCTTTTTGTTACTCCACGCTTCAAAGTTTTCTTTTGTGAGAACAAACGGAAAAAGAAATTGAAATGCCATATTTCAACCTGGCTCTGATACCACTTGTTAGAGTTTTATGACTTTTGGCTTTGATATCAGTTTGATGGAGGAAGGAGACAATAATTTGTAGGAGGAAGAACTACTTTTTTTATTTCTTTTTTTCTTATTTTTTTTTCATTCACTTCATTCCAACTAAAATGACCACATATATATAGTGTTTTACAAACCATTTCAATAGACACAACATTAAATGAACATGACACTTCACTGAACGGACATGACACTTGACGAATGGATATGGCTCTTGATGAATGGACGTGACTTTTGACGAATGGACATGTCTTTTTATTTTAATAGACACTACTATAAAGACACTTCAATAAATAATGGATAGTAATTTTGGTTTACGCCAACAATGCCTCCCCTAAACCAAAATTCCTTCGAACATCCAATGCGGCAACACTTCTTGAACATGATATCACTTGTGCTCTTTTGGTCATTCATACAGCTATCCAATTTATATTTTGTATGTTTCGGTAGAAATAAGAATATTATCCGAAATTTCTTAATTGTCTTCTTCTTCTGTGGGTTATGTTCAGGCTTTAATACTTTAAGAGCAGTGGTAAAATAACGAGAGGGTGTTTTCAGTTTTCCTTCTCTCTTCGTTTGCCTGCGCGATTTTTCCACCTACTCGTTTGTGTTCTCTGTTATAACTTTTATCATCTCTTCTTGATTCACTTTAGCTCTTTTCTCATTCTTACACACATCACTCACAAAATCAGCTACCGCTTGCTTCTTCGCAATGTCATTTTGTGCTTCTACTTGATTATTTGTCCAATCTAACTCTGCACTAACAATTTTATCTCCGGTTCTTGACGCTTCTTCGGAATTTTCATTTGTGTTTTGCTCTCTCCTCTTTGAGGATACTTTTACCAAATTTTCAGAATTGCCTTGAGTATAAGCCGGGGAACTGTTTGCGATTTTTGTGTCTTGAGCAACATGTTTGGGCTTTGTATGAGACTCTAAAGCCTTTTCTGAGTTGAAAGTCTTAGAACATGATTTGCAAGAAACAGAGCCACCAGATTTCGGACTCTTCTTCCCACTCTTTGCTGGAGTTTCTTTTTTTGCATCCTCGCCGCCCTTTTTGCTATTAGCTGGAGTTGCAAGCTTAACCTTCTTTTCAGAAACAACAGCTTTTAGTTCCTTGTCAGTAACCACAACAAGAGTTCCAGTTGCAGCAGTTTTTGAGACGTTTCTGACACTAATTCTTCATCTGATTCAGTGACAACTGTTTTCTCATTTTCAGATGTATTAGAAACAACTTCAATATTTTCTACCACCACCTCTGGTATAGATTCAGTTGCTTCTTTAGTCAGACCGTCATCGGTAGTTTTTGTTTCATCAGCTTTAGCTTCAGAAGTAGCCTCTTTCAATTTATCTTCTTGTATGTTCTCCACCACATTCTTACCATAAATCTCCTTCAATAAATTCCATGCATCTTTTGCACAATTTTCTCCAATAATATGATCATATGCTTCATCATCGATATTTGCAGTCATCACAATACGAGCTTGCAGATCATTCCAACTCAATATTGTGATCGATTTTCTTTCTTTCTCCGTCAAATCTTTAGTAACTTCTGGATCTTCAAGGCCATTTTCAACGATCTCCCATAATCCTTTAGAGGTCAATTCTTTTTTTTTGTTACTCCACGCTTCAAAGTTTTATTTTGCGAGAACAAACGGAAAAAGAAATTGAAATGCCATATTTCAACCTGGCTCTAATACCACTTGTTAGAGTTTTATGGCTTTTGGCTTTGATACCAGTTTGATGGAGGAAGGAGACAATAATTTGTAGGAGGAAGAACTACTTTTTTTATTTCTTTTTTTCTTACTTTTTTTTTCATTCACTTCATTCCAACTAAAATGACCACATATATATAGTGCTTTACAAACCATTGCAATAGACACAACATTAAATGAACATGACACTTCACTGAACGGACATGACACTTGACGAAAGGATATGACTCTTGACGAATGGACATGACTTTTGACGAATGGACATGTCTTTTTATTTTAATAGACACTACTAAAGAGACACTGCAATAAATAATGGATAGTAATTTTGGTTTACGCCAACAAAACACGACTCTCACAGTCCTTGATATCATATGTACGGGATCCTTTTGCCAAACAAGCATACACTTTCTTCAAGATCTCCAATATTTTATCATTTTTGACTTTCTTAAATAGAATCAAGCCATAAGTTCACATGTACTAGAAGTCTAGAACAAGGTCGCTTGAATGAAATCTCCAGCTTTGTCCATCTTCTTATTCTTGATATAAAAAGCTAATATAGCAACCAATGCTCTTGAATTATGTGTACTTGATAACATGTCACATTCTTTGTATATACTCTCAACCTCTTTAACATCGTCTAACCTGATAGGAAATGAAATCATGCACTTGTACTCAACATCATGTACTTTCCCAAACATTTTTCGTTTTATATCTGTTATCTCGGTTATATTTGGGCTGACTGGACAAGTTAAACTCAACGATTATCGATGCGTGCATCTCAGAGTGATAATCCGAAGATCAAAATTTCAAGTGCAGACAAAACTAAGAGACGAAGAAATCACACTAGGAGATCACCAAGCAGGGGATCGACATGACTGCCTTATAGGGATCAAACCCGATCTCTAGGGCATGCTCCCTGAAGTTTCCTCACTTCCACTCAACACACTCCATACTGTCAGAAGCCCAATTCTAGTGATGTTCTAAGTCCATGCATTCTGCTCAAGTACACACGTACTCGATCACCCCAGGTCAGGGATCGACACGATTTCCTCTTTGGGATCGAACCCGACCCCATGCCTTCTATGGAAGCTGTCCGCACTTCTTCACAACCCATTCCATGATGTTGAGATCATACTTCAACCGTTGATCCGTCCATCTAGTGCAACTATCAACCAACCTACTATATGCAGTCATATCCAAAGGAGCAACGTCCTATAATATTCTAAGTACGAATCGACATCCCCTATAGATAGGAGATCAGATTGGATCTCCATCGTTATGGACAACAAAACTCATCAATACAACTCAATGAAAATCCTTCAACATCTCCAAAACACCAAAGCGAGTTCACCAAGCAACTACGAAGATGGACCTTCCAAGGAAATTAACCGTCCCCACTAACGCTTGGAAGGATCAACACCAATCCCAAATGGACCCGAAGTCCAAACGAGGCCTGTTTTCCAGTACGGGGTCAATATGTCTTGGAGGTCTCCTCGGCAAAATCCCAGCTAGAGCTCTGCATATCTCTGCCAATAAATATAAGCTTCATTATTCCTTTTAGAGATCTTTCGGCTCTTTGTTTTCACCAAGTAATTTGTTCTATCGGATTCGTACCGATCTGACCCTCCGTAATTAGAAAAACTGACAATAAAATTGTAAACTCTTGGAAATGGACACAGATAATCAAATGTCGAACAATTATAAATGCTTGTGTGAGTTTTCTTTACAATTTTTGTTAATTATTCACTTCTAAATTTTACTTTCTTCACTGTTAGTTCTACACGTCATTTTTCCTGGGTGTTTGTGCCAGCTTTTGGTACAAATATTATGATGTTTTCATTAAGAGATTTTGATTCTCCTCTATGTTTGGACCTCATCATCTAATGGTAGATCCCAGTATTCGTGAGACAGATTCAAAATCTCTTCAAGTTTTCTCCTAGACTCAGATTTTCAGAAATCTAAAGAAACTACTCTATTCAATTGCTCCTAACGCTAGAGCCACATCTTATGTGCTTCAAGAGAATATCAGCACTCAACAAACTGAATGGAATCAAG
Organism: Allium sativum; assembly: GCA_030737875.1. NCBI lineage: Eukaryota > Viridiplantae > Streptophyta > Magnoliopsida > Asparagales > Amaryllidaceae > Allium > Allium sativum. The sequence continues at coordinate 750,520,891 of CM060921.1, forward strand.
AATCTACCGTTGTTGCAGTGAATACTTCTAATCCTAATGATTGTATCACTAGAGCAGATTTAGAGAACTTGACAAAAGAGTTATCGGGTTATCATCAACGGCTCAACCAGCAAGTCCAAGTCAACATTAACTTGATGAACCAGATGAATGGTCATCGTTGAAGGACTAGGTAAGCGCAGACTTTCTCACGTCATTCTTCATCATCCAGACAGAACCAGATAAGCATAAGACAAAGGATGGAACAACAAGTCCTTCGGAACTCAGCACGGGAGATGAGGGCCAATCCTGGAGAAAGCACATGGATGAGCACCTAACCCCTAAAGGGGTTGGTACTGATCGCCTATTCAGGGATTGGGTTCCCTCTCAGGTCACAGAGCACTTACTCTAGTTGTGCATACGACTTCTCTCTTAGGCCCTGTATCCAAGGACAACTAAACATGCAGCAGGAGACGATGTTTTTCCTTTGAGAAATGGACGTGAAACTACTCTACAAACAATTCTTCCAGACCTAAAAGAGCCAAGGCAACGTGACAAGATTTGATGCCGCGAACTCTTCCAAGCACAAGCGGTGGATTCCAACTACTGTCAAACAACAAATATCCACACTCCATGCTTAACAGATATGATTTGATAGCTTGTCAGAGAAAGTCGACATCAGAGAAGCGACGACTGAGATACTTCGCTACAATCCTTTCATGGATGTCATTCTATTTGAGGAGTTTCCATGCAGGTTCAACATGTCGACTATACCAGCATATAGGCAACACCTCCTGAAGTATGAATGACATATAAGTAACACTAGATCGACAGATGCAACCAAGTGTAAATTTTTTCCCCGGTCCATCTCCAAGTTTAACCAGCCGTGAGAAGAATTATTGAGCAACTTTGAATGCATATGGCTCGCCCTAAAGTCGTTATGTTAATATCCAACTTATTACAAAATTTGAAGAATCGCTGATGAATTTTTTACAAACGTTCAACACTGTTGTGACTGAGATAGACAACCAAAAAAAGAACATAATTCAGATGGCATTAATTTGAGGAGTCCACCCAAATGCCGACTTTGGAGAATGGCTAGAATGGAAATATCCGACTACGCTAGAATGGTTTTATGAAGAAAACAACTTAACGCTTAGCTACGAGGAGCTAGACTACCTAAGAACCTTGCAACCCATGCCGGCCGATGGAACCTAAAGTGACATGGTCATAGAGCAATCCAAAGCCAGTTCCAAAGACAATGATGCAAATGTCTAGAACACGGGCAACAACCAGAGAAGGGATCCTAAGAAGCGACCAAGGATCCTAACTTATGACAACTACACATCTCTCAACGACACGATTGATACCGTCTATCTCATGACTCGCAACCTGGAGCGGTATAGAAAACCACCACCAAGAGAGTCCACTGGAAACAAGAAACGGATCACGAAGTTATGTAGGTTCCATGAGATCCATGGTCATGATACAAATGAACGCAACCATCTCCGAGATGTGATTGATCGTCAAAAAAAAAACACCAACAGTTTGTACAAGCCCGCAGAATGGCACGCATAAGACTTTCGACCCTTAACGTGGACAATGGCTCAAAAGAGCCTTGTTAAAAATTAGACCTTCGATGGCCATCCGTCATCTTCTGGCTAAGACAAGCCGAAGCAAAGTGAACTGACGAAGAGAACGACTCCATTGCAAAATAATACTTAACGTTTACTTGCTTTGAATTATCAAATAATATAGACTCCGTCATTTTTTTCTTTAATAGAATTATCTTCTAATCATGCACCTTATTCTTGCATACTTTGTGAGTTGTTGACATGACCGACTCAAATGAAACCATACATGAATGATATAGGTACCCAAAGTGTGGTGCCTACTGAACTTCCATAACTCATATCCAAGCCTCTAAAATTCAAGTGAGAAGTATGTGGTTCGACCGTTCTTTAACAAATTCTCACCTAGACTTGGAGGCAAAAAGCATAACCTAAAGTGGGTATGATTCGATCATCCACTCCTTAGCTTACATTTAGAACTTTGCCAAACACTCGAACATCATTTGGTGCTCACAAAGCCTTAGAGTCTGATTTCAAATAAACGTGACATGACTGTCCAGGCCTTCATTCTAGCTCTTGATGAGGGATCACAAACATGATCTATCTTTGATGCTATTATACTATCCATCAGTCTACTTTATCCGATGGTACGACAGGAAGAGTATAAGACTTGGGTGAACGTGTTTCAATCTTTTCCAACCAAACCTCACCTCGAAATCGACAAGTGGAGATGCTATCACAGATGGATAATGATCGATTGTCCGATCCTTATTTTTTGCCCATAACGTAGGGCAAGAGAGTAATCCAAAGAAGATGCAACCTCATCATTCACTCATCGACTCGCGCCCAGAGTTTGCTTAAATACTTATTTCTTTCTAGGACTTCCACAATTATAGAGTCTAAACCGACAACCTAGAGCGGATGCGATCCGACCATCCATTTCCTATCTCTTGCCATTCAACTTGAGGCAGAAGCATAAATGCAATCGGGTGTAACATGACCATCCCATCATCAACTCTAGGCTATGAGCCGTCAGGTCAAATATGAATCAAGAGTGGATGTGACTTGACCATTCACTTAGCACCTCTCTCTCAAGATTCGATGGGAATAGTATAAAGCATGAACGAACATGATTCAACCATTCGATGATTAATTTTAGTTTTCATTCAATCATGAAGAGTACAAACAAACAATATTAATATCCTAGACATTGATTTTGATGGCAACAACCATATAAATATTACTATTAATGTATTTTAAGTTGTGTAGTTATTTTAGATATATCATAGAGATGTTACAGACATAAACAATGAGCCATGGAAGTAAATGAATTATATATGAAGGATAATCAAAGCAATCGAAGAACAAAACTTACTGAAGAAAAATACTGGAACAACAGATGTGTTTGAAGTGATGGGTAGTCGGTTGGACCTTCGAAACTCTTGTTAAAGACCTTATGGCAATTATACCGGAAGGACATCAACCATTGATTTTTATTGAATCATATAAATTCACAAACAAAAGGTAATTTGGAATTCTTAATTTTGTGAGACTTATTGGAGTTGCTAATATCCTTTGCAACACAGATACGTCAACCTATGCAATCATGTATGTTTACTGTTACAACCAAAATAAACCCCTAACATAGGCTAACAGTGAAGGTGTATCGAAGGAACACAAACACAGAAGAACCTTCCGAATAAACAAATGGAGAAGGCCGAAACCGGGAAAGAATGATTTGAGAGCAACAAAAACCGGCGCTCCCCTCTCCTAGGAAGAAAAGAGTTCAAAGCCTACAAAACGATATTGAGGTTTATCCAACTGAGTCTATCCGATAGGGTCCACCCGACAAGAGAGTCCTGAAGCAAAAGGTACCAAGCCAGAAGTACATAAAAATTATTCGGAACCAGCTTCCGAAATAGCAACTTCATGAACGACGAAGGGTCACATCGATAGACAATAGAGACATCACCGAAGGTTATCCTGCGGAAAGTCAGATTGTCCCAAAAGTTCCACCGGAAGGCTAACCGGGACCCTAGCAGAAATACAGGCTATCAGTACTAATTTACCTAATACAGGAACTAGTGGTTTCAACCGGCAGCTATCTACATACGTCACGAGGACAAACTCCTCTAAGTATTCAAGATAAAGCCAGAAGCCTACATCTAGAAGCTTGTATCCGGAAGCCTTCACCCAGGAGTTGCTACCAGAAGTTTAAATGTCATCCGAAAACCACCACGACAACAAGCCCTAACGAGTCTCGGAAAAGCCCCAGTTGACCGGGACCCTCACTTTGAAGACTATGATTAGCACCACAAGGACAACCGAGAGCCAAACGCCTGAAACCAAGAAAAGAAGTGGTAGGCAAGGCCCATGCAGGCCCAATAGCCTAGTAGCAGAAAGGACCCCGAATTCTCTACAGATAAGACCTCAGGAGCCACATAAAGGGGGGCGAACTTTTTATTTCTCAATCTAGTTCTTTTCTTCTTAAAAAAAGGAAGCAAATCTTCAACTCTTGTAATACATCTACAATTTATGAATGGAGAATTCCTAGTCTTAAACGTGTGGCGATTAGATAATCTTGTTGTGCCGTAATGATGAAACAGAGAGTTAACACTAACTTTTCTTATGAGAAAATCAATCATAGCGCCTTAGCAATGGAGGATGGGCTTTGTAAAAATGCAAAGTCTCCTTCCCCCTGCCTCGAGGGTTTGCCACGTTGATCGACACTCTCATGATGAGTTTAACGCTTCCTGACCTCAGAGAAAGGGGGTCATCTGTGAGTTTGCAACTCGATCTCTGACGCGATCCGGATCCCTCTTCGTGTTGGTCCGACGTGGAATGATTATCTGAGTTAATGAATATTGATATGCCTTCTTTTCCGTAATATAGGGGCATGTTAGCATGTTTTCTTCTTATCACAGTACATTGCATCACCTTCATGATTTAGGGAGCAATTGATTTCATAAAACCTAGCAATATCGACCTAAATAACCTTCCTAAGGTTATTCCGGAACACCGCTACACAGCATATGTGATGTCCATCCTTTAGGAGTAAGATAACTAATTGTTAGAATCGAAATTCCGATGCTTAATGGAAGGTAGATCAGCTTAGGTTCACAGACTTTGGAATGACCTTAGGTGACTCTGAATCATGACGGTGTCAAATCCCACGAACACATGTTCTAAATAACTTAATCCGGGCGTCGACGGAAAATATCGTTAACATTTTGGCGCTAGAATGAGGGCATGAACCTCCGCCCTTATGGTTAATTTGTCAAAATTAATTTTGTGAATTTATTGCTCTATGGCAAGAAATATGAAATTGAAAAGATTAGAGGAACGAAACAAGGAATTGGATCCTAATACAACCGTTGAAGGAAATGTGGATCTAACGCTCAACCCAGTCAATAACGAAAGAGGAGCCACATCCAACCCACAACAACCACCAAACTCAAACGTCATGGAAGGTAATGTCGTAAGAATCTTGGTCTTGGAGAAGCAACTCCAAGAAATGCAGGCTTAGGTCAACGCTGTCCAGGCATAGAAGTCCTCAAGGCTCACCAGATCTAGACAGAGAGACGAATGAATCTCCAAAAAGAAGGGCTTCCATTTAGCATTAAGAAGCAAAGGAGAAGCTTAAGGCGACTTCTTCCAAGAAGAAGAAGTCTCATTTGACGAGAATAGACCACCAAGGGAATCAATGTGAGCAGGAACAGTCCGGGAGTTCCACCTCCAAAGGTTATGATCTCAGGAGAGTAAAGTAAACTATGACAACACAAAAGCTTACATCAAAGTCCTCATCCAGAATACCGTCAAGGCCTTGTTGGGAAGCAAGGGGAAGAGGACCCAAGATGACAGGGTTAACGACAACGAAAGAATAGCTCCGTTCATCGATGAAATTATGAACACCATAATACCATCGAGAGTGAAGATTCCAACCATAAAGTATCTTGGGATAACTGACCCTGACGATCATCTGATGGCTTTTGACAGCCAGATAGATCTCTACAATGCTTCCGGAGCCATCAAACGTCGCCTTTTCCCGGTTACCTTTCAAAGGGCAGCGGTGAAGTATCACCAGTATAGGGAAAACACCACTTACTCGTGGAAATAATTCTCCTACAAATTTTCCATGCAGTTCTGCATCTGTAAAGATCCGACAATTGACTACACAGTCATTGCTAACATCAAACAGAGACAAGGGTAGTCTCTGGAAGATTATCTTAAGAGATTCAACATCGAGGTTCTGAAATCCAAGGATATGAACGACCGTGACAAGTTGATTGCAGTACACTCGGGGTTAATCGAAAACACCACCTTCTGGAAGGAGTTATATGTATTCACGGCTATAAAGACTTACAAGACTTTCATTTTCAAGCTGACAAGTTTATTCGTATGGATGAATTGTACTTCACGAAGAGGAAGTTCGGGCCTCGAGGGGAAGGAGGAAGGTCGAACTTTGGACGAAAGCTCCCGAAAGGAAATCAAAAGAGGCCAAGGTGGGAAGATTTTAATACCAACTCGGTTGCTCTAAACAAGCCCATCTCGTATGTGTATGTTGTTGCAAGAGAAAAGGTTAATAACTTTCCCGTCTCGTTCAAAGCCAAAAATTGCCCTGAACCTTATTACGGCGGTAAGAATTGTGAATTTCACAAAACCAACAAACATAAGACTGACGAGTGCAAGGTATTGGATGGGATTATTCAGAAGCTAATCCAAGAGGGACACCTAAAGGAATTTGTTTTAAACAAGACAACATCAGCCCAACATGCAAGTGGACAGCGGAAGGTTTCGGTAAATGCGATAGGAATTGCTACGGAAGAAAGCAACCTAGACTTGGGGCCACCAATAAATCGAATCAATGTGATCCATGGAGGGCACACCCTGCTGGAAGCTGTCCGACAGCAAGGAGTCAATATATGAAAGAAGCCGTGGAGGGAATATTCTCCATTCAAGAAGAACCATCATTGAAGAATGCACATTACGCTTTCAAAATGCACAACCTAGTGGTTTCTCCAGAAGAAATGAAAAAAGGGTCCGCCACCCGCATAATGATCCCTTATGATAACAGCCCAAATAGGGCTCTCTGTTGTTTCAAAGATCCTCGTGGATACAGGGAGTGCCTTCAATGTCATCTTTAAGCGCGCTTTCGATCAGATGGGAATTTCAGAGAAAAGTTAGAAGCAAGCAATGAACCAATCTTCGACTTTAACAACAAGGGGTCGACTCTGGTGGGGCAAATCAACATTCTGGTTCAAATTGGACTGTCTCCGCTCCATAGGACCTTCGAAACTCTCTTTGTTGTGATCAATCAACCATCCTATTACAACGCCTTCTTTGTGCAACCAGCTTTGGAGAAGATGGACACTTTTGTTTCTTCCAAGTATCTTACGTTAAAATTCCTAACCAAACACGGATGGGGTACCATCAAGGGAGAACAGTTTAGTTCTCGCGAATTGTACTTCGCAACGATTGACAAATACAAAAGGGAGTGTTCTTCGTACTTTGATTCTTCTACTGTGTTTACACCTTCAGATAGAGGATCCTTACATCCCACATTCGAAGCTAAGATAAAAATTGATAAGGCTAACAAACGTGCAAATGGTAGGTACATTTCTTTGAGAAAAAAGGGAAAAGGTCCGATGATGTAAATCTAACTGAAGAGAGAGAAATCATCACGGATTTGGATTCTAGAGGAGATATTAAAAGAATAAAACTGAGAGAAGACGTGGAAGAAGTAAATGTTGACTCAGAAGATAAATCAAGGGCCGTCAACATAAAGAAAAGGCTGACAGAACCCCTCAGAAGTGACCTAATCCGGTTCCTACAACTCAACAAATATGTTTTCGCTTGAACCCATTCAAACATGGTCAGTATCAACCCTTCTGTTATGAGTCATGCGTTGAACATTGACCCTTCGGTAACCCAGGTCCGGCAAAAGAAAAGACAATATAATAAAGATCGGATAGAGGCCTTGAAGGAGGAAGTCAAAAGGTTGGAAACTAACGGATTTATTCGAGAAGTCCTTTACCCGAAATGGTTAGTCAATCCCGTACTAGTGAAGAAGTCCAATGGGAAGTGGAGGACGTGTGTTACACGGATTTAAACAAGGCTTGCTCGAAAGATTGTTATCCCCTTCCGTGGATTGACCAATTAGTTGATCCCACGAGTGGTCACTAGATACTATCCCTTATGGATGCTTACTTGGGGTACAACCAAACTCTGATGCATAAACCCGACGAGGAGCATACAAGCTTTATCACTGATTGGGGAACATTTTGCTATAAAGTGATGCCCTTCGGCTTGAAGAATGCGGGAGCAACATACCAAAGATTGGTAAACAGGATGTTCCAAGAACAAATAGGGCGCAATATGAAGATATATGTAGCAAGGTTCTAAATTTCGTTTTCCGTTCCGGTCATTGATGATTTCTGGAATTTCAGTTCCGCTTCGGAAATTCCGGAAATTCCGCTAAAATTCCGGTCTTCAAATTCCGATACTTGTTTTTATATAAATGTACAACAAATATTCAATACTGACATAAATTTGTATTACATTCTTCGGATTACATAAAAGGGATTACATAAAAGATAGATTTGATGAAACAATATACAACATAAAACAATTTCAATACCAGAAACTGCTTCTTTGAGCATCATATGAATTATAGTCGTTGTTATCTTCATCTTGTGTTGAATTGTAGTATGTTGGATAAGCGTACTGTTGCATTTGATCTAAACCTAAAAAAGTTGTCATCATGTTATCAAATGCCGAGGGTTCATCCTGAGTGTTTGATGTTTCACCTGCATATGACTAATTTTGTCTATGATATAGATAATTTCCATCATAATCAGATGTAGAATACCTATAATTGTGAACATCACCGAAAACATATGTATTGTCATAATTATGTTGGTATCCACGATCAATTTGCAAGTGTCAATCTTTTCGTCCATGATATTCATCTACACCACTCATAGGATAAGTCCGGATAGGTCTTTGAGAATCACCAACATTGGAACCCACACCGTAGCCGCTAGTTGTATCTTCACCACCAACATTACCGGAACCATCATTTGACGAACTGCATCTTTCACTATTTTGATTTCTTCTTTATGCAGGGACTTCATCATCATTTGACCAAGGATTGTCACTACAATCATCAAGTAAAGGATTTTCAACCACTCTAGTCCAATCCGCTAGCTGGTTCTCTTCATGGAAAATATAATTCAAATCAATAAGTTGAGTAGATGTATTTTGTCGTGTAGCATGTCGTATTCTTAATCGCATATTATAATGTACAAATACTAGTTTTTCCAAGTTCTCCATTTTAATTCTGTTTCTTAGTTTTGTATGAATCATCGCAAATGTCATCCAATTTCTTTCACAATTTGAGGATGAGATTGTTTGACTAAGAATACGCATTGCTAAACGTGTCAAATTTGAAGCTGCTTCCCTGGCGATTATTGACCACCACATAGCAGGAGGACATGATTTTATAGCTTTTTTAGCCTTCGCGGAACCAAATACACCAACTTTCATTCTATATTGTTCCACCTGCACAATGTTTATTATTATAACATATTATTTATGACAAATATAATTGGAAGAAGCATTTATTCTATGTTTTACCTCTTTCGAAATATCTATTTGTGCAGAAATATCAGGTACCATTCTTTCAAGAACGTTTTTCCATTCATTTAAAACTTCATTATCATTTGTTACATTACTGCTATATTGAATATGTGGATTGAGAAAATAACCTGAAATAAAATTATTTTGCTTCTCATTAAAGATTAAACGATCGACATGTTATTCACTTGCAATATTATATTGGCATAGCTGGAGAAAAAAAAAACCTGCAGCAAGGATAGGTCGATGTAATTATTTCTCCCATCTCTTATCAATTATGTTCCACCATTTCTGACATGTTTTAGCACCAACATTTTTTTGATTGATTCCTTCGCTCAATCTATTGCTTCATATAGATATCCCATGTGTGCTTTATCATCGTTATCTACCATTCTTAAAACTTTTACAAGTGACTCAAATACGAGAATAATAGCAGCAGTGTTAGCCCAAAATGTATCACTATAGATTAAGTTATAGACAAGACTTGTTGTTAGTCTATCTTTATGACTGAGTTTGGGAACCTTAGCGCTCCATTCCCTTGACGCAATCATTCCTCTTAGGTCATCTCTATGTGTGTAGATAGATTCCAAAGCAATAAAGTGGGTAGCAAACCTTGTTACCGTTGGTCGAATCAATTCTTTACCTTTTGTTTCTTATCTCATTATACTGAGTAACCAACCATGATTGTACATGAATCATGTTATTGATTGACAATTCGAGATAATAGTTTTTACCTCAGTTTCCTTTGCAATATCTTCAAGGATAATATCGATACACTGTGCTGCACACAGTGTCCAATATAGTTGACTCCTTTTCTCCATCAGTAATTAACCAGCGGCTTTGTAGTTTGCACCATTATCGGTAACTATTTGCACAACTTTATATTCTCCGATGATATTAACCATATCATCCATTAAATGACAAATATACTCAGCACTTTAAAACTTGTCTATGGCATCTACAGATTTAAGAAAGACAGTTCCCTGGGTAGAGTACACCAAAAAATTATATTTTTTCTCCTATTTTGAGTGCTCCAACAGTCACACATTAATGTGCAACCATACTCATCCCAATAATTGGAATAACTTTCAATATGTTGTTTGATTTCAGCACATTTTGCATCTAAATATGTGCTAGATAGTTCATGTGCAGTGGGTGGTTTAACTCCAGGACCAGCTTTTGCAATGGCATATACCATCGTTTCATAACATGGACAACTAGCAGCATTATGTGGAATGTGATTAAAATTAAAAAAAAAATGATATTGCTCGTCCTATATGTTTTTTGGAATCGTTAATGCCTTTTATTGCAGTTTTAATTGAAGGTTGAGATCTACCTCCTCGTTTTGCACATATGAATCTATCCTTGCGGCTGCACGCGCGTCAAAATCATCATCCACTCTTAGAGATTTAGAACGATCACTGCGCTTTATTCCACTGGATCTTACACCTGCTCGTCACCTCTCATCGCTTATGTAAGCTTCTTTGCTTGTCCGTAAAGCATGTTGAACTTCTCTGTTATATTCGTTTCCATCACTATCAGTGTCTGAGTTTTGTTGTCAAGGCATACTCATCAATTCTTCTTGCACCCGCTGTTTTTCAATCTTCTCTTTATTCCGGTCGTTTTTCTTTTTAATTAGATGTTCCCGCACAAGTGATCTAACTTCTTTAGGAACGCTCGGACATTGCGATACATCGCCGATCATTGCTGCCAAGTGATCTTTCATACGTGTTGTGCCTCCACCGGAAATTATTTTGTTGCACTTTGTTTCCTTTTTATCGATATCGACCGCCGTGCAGTAATTCCACACGATATCGCGATTAGCCATGATCAAATACCTGAAATTATAAACAAAATAATGTCAGTTATGCTGCACATTTAAAAATCGAGCAAATACAATGAAATAAATAATAAGTTGTGGCTCAATCAAAAGAAGTCTAGGCTGCACGTTTAATAAGCATATGTCACATACATTAATTTGAAATTTAATAAGTGCGGCCCCAATTATACGCTTCTTATCTGTAGAAAAAAAAACGCAGTTCCTTTTCTTCCTCAAAGGCCACGCTGCATCTCGTTCGATGCTCAGAAAGCCAAAACAGATTAGTTTTTTTTTTCGATGATAATTTCATAAGTTTTCGACTATGTTATAGAAGGATTTCGATTCCTTTTTATGTGATATTATATTGCGAATTTGGGGTTTTGCTGGTGGACAAAATTTTGGATTGACTGAGATTATTTAAAGTATAAAGATGCTTCCTTTCTTATGTGATTGAATCGATTTTGTTTTCTGGTTTCTCATGTGACTGTATTATGGAGTTTTCTGAAAGATACAGATCTGAATTTTTTTTTTTTAAGTTGTATATACCGGAACGGAAAATATCGTGAATTCCGACCCGGTCACCGCCGGAACCGGACCAGGATGGCCGGAGTTCCAGCGTGCCAGCCGAAATTTAGAACCTTGATATGTAGACGACATGCTAGTGAAGTCCACCAAAACGGAAAACCATCTAAAGGATTTGGAGGAAACGTTCGATGTCTTAAGGAGCTACCAAATGAAGCTAAACCCTCAAAAGTGTTCTTTTGGAGTTCAATCCGGAAAGTTTCTACGATATGTGATAAGTGAGCAAGGGATTGAAGCTAGCCCTAACCAAATCCAAGCTATAGGAGACATGGAAGAGCTCGGGACAAGCAAAGAGGTCATGAGTCTGGACGGGAAAGTAGCAGCCCTCGGTAGGTTCATTTCCAAAGTAACTGACAAATGTGTCCATTTCTTTGATGTTATAAAGAAAAGAAGAATTTCGAATGGAATGAAGAGTGTAGGAAAGCATTCCAAGAATTGAAAGTTTATATGGGAACGCCTCCGGTTTTATCCAGTCCCGAGAAGGGAGAAGAGCTATACCTATACATGGTTGTTTCAGAACATACAGTAAGCTCAGTCCTGATAAGAGAAAGTAATGGGACTCAACACCCCCATTTACTACGTTAGCCGAAGGCTAAAGGATGCAGAAATCCGATACCCTGTTATAGAGAAATTGGCGTATTGCCTAATCCTAACCACGCGAAAGCTCAGAGGTTACTTTCAAGCTCACCCTGTTAGAGTTTTAACTAGCTTTCTGCTCAAGCAAGTGTTCAACAAACTGGAAACCTCAGGGAGACTAATCAAATGGGGTGTCGAGCTTAGCCAATACGAAATCGAGTTCCATCCTCGGGCAGCAATTAAAGGACAAGCTCTTGCAGATTTCGTGAACGAATACACGAGCTTCATTTTAGAACAATCAGTTATAGAAAATGACTCCAAGACCAAGTGGCAGCTCTATGTAGATGGAGCTTCCAATGAACAGGGAGCAGGGGAAGGTTATGTTATAATTACTCCTGACAAACACCGTTTGCACTGCACAATGAAGTTAGGGTTTCCGGCAACCAACAATGTGGCCGAGTATGAATCAATGATAGCTGAGTTGAATCTGGCACTACAGTTGAAGATACCTCCGATAGAAATCTTTAGTGATTCACAACTAATGGTAAACAAAATAAAACAGACATATCAAACCAAGGATGAGCGGCTAATATTATATATGAAAAGAGTATAAAAGATGCTTTCCCGATTTGAGGACTTCTCAATTCATCAAATACCCCGCGGGGAGAATACTCAAGCAGATTCACTAGCCAAATTAGCCAGCTCTCGGGAGGGCCCCGAAACTCGGATAATTCCAGTGGGATATCAAGAAAGACCTAGCGTCGAGCGGGAGGAAACGGAAATGGGGAAAGAGTTATTAGTCTTAACTAGATCCCAAGTCTTGAGAAGGGATGACGAAGGAAGCAAAGAGGGAAACTCCAATGGGGAACCTCCCTTAACGGAAACGAGTTGCTACCATAAAGTTACATGGATGACTCCCATGGTAGATTACCTCCTAAACGGGATTTTACCCCTTAGTAAGCAAGATACGAGAAGGATAAAACACCAAGCTCCTACATTTGTGATTATGGAGGGTATACTATATAAAAAGGGACACTCGCTTCCTTATTTAAGATGCGCCGAAGATGGACTTAGCCTGTTGAAAGAAGCTCATGAGGGATGGTGTAAGGACCATTCCAGTGGAGTTAAGCTGGCCAAAAGGGTCATGCGACAAGGTTATTATTGGCAGCGGATGATTAGTTAAGCAGTTGAGTACGTCAAGAAATGTGATAAGTGTCAAAAGTACTCTAAGGTACCCCGACTTTCTCCTAGTGAACTAAGCACTATATCAAGCCTCTGGTCATTCGATGTATGGGGAATAAATTTAATTGGACCCTTACCAATCTCCAAAGGTGGAGCTAAGTATGTTGTACTAGTTATCGACTACTTCACCAAGTGGTTGGAGGCAGAACCCGTTCGACAATCATGTCCAAAAAGGTGTTAAGATTCGTAATAAAAAACATCGTTACAAGCTTTGGAATCCCTCACAAGATCATATCAGATAATGGAACACAGTTCGAAAGCGAAGAGTTCACACGATTTTGTGAGAAAAATGGAATCATCAAAAGTTTCTCCTCGATAGCCCATCCGAAAGCTAACGGGGTCGTGGAAGCCGCCAACAAAACTATAAAGACAATTCTTAAAAAATGCCTAAATCAAGCCAAAGGAAATTGGGCCGAAGAGTTGTTTTTAGTACTTTGGGCATACAGAACATCTACCAAAACAACCACGGGACACATCTCTTTCTCCCTGACATATGGATGTGAAGTTATGCTTCAAGTTGAGATCGACATCCCATCGCATAGAAGGATAACATATGCGTTTGACCCCAATCAAGAGTTGAGAAAGAAATCACTAGACTTAATACAAAGACTAAGAGATGAGGCTGCAATCAGAGCCGCTGAGTATCAAAGGAGGATTACAAAATACTACAACTCAAAGGTCAGGACCAGAACCTTCGCAAAAGGAGAGTTAGTGTTACGAAGAGTGATGGCTAACACGAAGAACCCAGCGGATGGCCCTCTCGGTCCAAATTGGGAAGGACCCCTGATCGTTCATCAAGAAGTTATGTCCGGAACATATCGGCTATGCAGACCCAACGATGATCTTGTTCCGAGAACATAGAACTCACAACATTTAAGACCATATTTCTCAACGATAAAGGAATAAGGAAAAAGACTTTCCTCCAAAGATGATTACGTAACTAAGGGCACGGAAACCCTTTCAGTAGCTAAAGAGAGACCCAAAATGGATCAAGCTGAAAAAAGGATTAAATCCCTCGTCATCACCAAAGTTGGTCGCGACGAGGCATCCTTTGGAGGGGGATGGTGTGTTAGTCTTTCTCCAAGCCCAACTTAGAGGGGGCAAGGTTAAAGCATCAAAAGCGTAAGCCTCCGTTTCACATAGAAATGGTCGTGGCGGTGCATCTAAAATTAGCAAGCCATGCCTCTGCTTGCAGAATAGTACGCCCTGCCTTTGCTAGAACTAAGCAGGTCCTACATCTGCTCGCAGAAGAGCACATCTTATCTCTGCTTATGTTTTGTGTTACCCGCAGAAGGGAGCGCAAACTCCTATAATCGCCTACGATGGTCAGGATAGGGCACCCTTAGGAGGGGGTGACATATAAGCCTCCATCAGAACCTACGATAGTCAGTATAGAGCATCAAAAGAGTAAACCTTAGTTATGTGCCTACGATGACCCCGTCTAAGTTTCTAAGACCTTATCATCGCCTACGATAGTCAGGATAAGGCGCCTCCTGAAGGGAGGTCGGGTAAGTCATTGGGGCCTGCTTGTGGATAAGCTAGCCAAGCGCATTGGACACACAGGTCTAGAGAATGGCCAACAAAGCACGTACATCCTCTGCTTTGACATCAAAAGCCCAAGGAGTGGCTCAGGAAACACGTACAATCTCTGCTTCACAAATCAAATTCAAAAGGGATGCCAAAACAATAAACATTGGATGGAGTTCCGGTCTTCTATATATTAATAGCCGAATCTGGGTCGATTCGGCTCTTCACAAATACCGGAGGGGGTTCCGATTTTCTATATATTAATACCTGAATCTGGGTCGGTTCAGCTCTTTACAAATACCGGAGGGGGTTCCGGTCTTTTAAATACTAATACCTGAATCCTGGTCGATTCAGCTCTTCACAAATACTGGAGGGGGTTCCGGTCTTCTATATATTAATACCCGAATCCAGGTCGATTTGGCTCTTCACAAATGCCGAAAGAGGTTTCCGGTCTTCTATCTATATTAATACCCGAATTTGGGTTGATTCGACTCCCTACAAATACCGGAAGGGGTTCCGGTTTCCTGTATGTTAGTACCCAGGTCTGGGTTAATTCGGCTCTTCATAATGCCGAAGGGATTTCCGATCTCCTATCAATACCCTAGTCTAGGTCGATTTCGTTCTCTACAAATGCCTAAAGGAAAACTCTGATCTTCAATCTTCAGATTACCCAAGCGAGGGTCGATTTAAAACTAATGTCAAGATTTCATAATGAAATCTAGCATTAAGGAACGATTCAATAGAAAAAGAATCTAGAAAGAAAAGTTTAACTTGAAAAGTCGAAGACACACCTTCACTAGGTGGCAAATGTTACTACCAAAATAAACCCCTAACATAGGCTGATAGTGAAGGGGTATCGGAGGAACACAAACACAGAAGAACCTTCTGAGAGAACAAATGGAGAAGGCCGAAAGCGGGAAAGAATGATTTGAGAGCAACACAAACCGATACTCCCCTCCCCTAGGAAGAAAGGAGTTCAGAGCCTACAAAACGATAGCGAGGTTTATCCAACCGAGTCTATCTGATAGGGTCCACCCGACAAGAGAGTCCTGAAGCGAAAGGTATCAAGCCAGAAGTACATAAAGATTATCCGGAACCAGCTTCCAAAATAGCTACTTCATGAACGACGAAGGGTCACGTCGATAGACAACAGAGACATCACCGAAAGTTGTCCTCCAGAAAGCCAGGTTGTCCGAAAAGTTCCACCGGAAGGCTAACCGGGACCCTAGTAGAGATACAGGCTATCAGTACTAATTTACCTAGTGCATGAACCAATAACACTTTCAAACCGGCAGCAATCTACATACGTCACGAGGACAAGCTCCTCTAAGTATTCAAGATAAAGCCGGAAGCCTACATCTAGAAGCATGTATCCGGGAGCCTTCACACAGGAGCTGCTACCGGAAGTTAAAATGTCATCCGAAAACCACCACGGCAACAAGCCCATATGAGTCTCGGAAAATCCCCAGCTGACCGAGACCCTCACTTTGAAGACTATGCACAAGGACGGCCGAGAGTCAAACGCCCGAGACCATGAAAAGAAGCGGCCGGCCAAGGCCCATGCAGGCCCAACAGCCTAGCAGCAGAAAGGGCCCCGAATTCTCTATAAATAAGACCCCAAGAGCCACATAAAGGGGGACGAACTTTTTATTTCTCAATCTAGTTCTTTTTTCTAAAAAAAGGAGCAAATCGTCAACTCTTGTAATACATCTACAATTTATGAAGGGATAATTCCCAGTCTTAAACATCCGGCGATTTTATAATCTTGTTGTGCCGTAATGATGAAATATGGAGTTAACATTAACCTTTCTTATGAGAAAATCAATCATGACGCCTTAGCAATGGAGGAGGGGCTTTGTAGAAATGCCAAGTCTCCTTCCCCCACCTCGAGGGTTTGCCACGTTGATTGACACTCTCATGATGAGCCTAACGCTTCCTGGCCTCAGAGAAAGGGGGTCATCTGTGAGTTTGCAACTCGATCTCTGATGCGATCCGGACCCCTCTTTGTGTTGGTCCAGCGTGAAATGATCATCCGAGTTAATGAATACTGCGATGCCTTCTAGGGGACGTATTATCCTGCTTTTTTATTATCACAGTACATAGCATCACCTTCATGATTTAGGGAGTAATTGATTTCATAAAACCTAGCAATATCGACAAAAATAACCTTCCTAAGGTCATTTTGGAACACCTCTGCACAACATATGTGATGTTCATCCTTCGGGAGCAAGATAACTAATCGTTAGAATCGGAATTCCAATGCCTAAGGGAAGGTAGATCAGCTTAGATTCACATACTTCAGAATGACCTCCGGTAACTCTGAATCATGACGGTGTCAAATCCCACGAACACATGTTCTAAATAACTTAATCCGGGTGTTGATGGAAAATGTCGTTAACATCTACATATGTCTCACTGGTCATTTTTTAAAATTCAAATTAAGGACTTTAACCACCACCTCTTCACCAAAAGACGTGTCTTTTCAACCACTCTATAAATCCTTTCAAAAACAAATTTTCTATTCAATTTTCACTACATTCTTTCTCTTCCATACTTCGTCATAAGAAATCCATTGAATTCTCTTTCATTATTTTTGCAAATCGGTATTATTTTACTTTAATTCTTCACCGAATTGAAAACCACTCAATATCAAAAAGTTTCTATTTGAATTCATATCATTCTCTATCTGATTTCAGCATATTCCTGGAAAAAAAACAAATGTACATTGTCATTGGAGGTTTACAGGATTACTGCATCGAATCTGCAAGAATCTTGTATTAAAGATATGACCATTGTCATAGTCCGTTGCTAGTTGTGAAAAGAAGAAGGTGTTCATGTAGCCTATGAAATCAAGAGGTGTATCTTGTAATCCATGAAATTAAGATTGTAAATATATTCTTGTCACATATGGAAAGCAAGCAACTATAGAAAAATTCCGCATGGTGGAGTGCAGGGCTAAATGTAGGATCGGTTAATCTGAGCAAATATAAAAATATGGATGTTATTTTATTACTGTATTTTACTTTATTACTTGTTTCTTTCTGTCTGCAATTTGAGTAGATATAGTGTTAAATTCAAAAGTTAGCTTTATAGATATAAAGAATACACTTCATCCTCTCTAGTGTTCAGATAGCCTTAAGATCCAAATTCTGCCAACCAACAAATAGGTGTGGTCGACCACCAAACTGCCAATTACATTCCACGCTTTGACGGGAGTACAAAAAACATAGATGAACGTGATCCAACTGTTCATCGTTTAATTCTAGCCTTAAAATTCGACAGGCGGAATATAAACTAAAGTGGATGTGACCCGACCATGCACCATGCACTTGCCAAATCATGCCTTAAATATGACAGGTAAAGTACAATCTGGAATGGACGCGACTCGACCATCCATTCATCCGCTAGCTCCTACCTTTGACTTGCCAGGAGAAGCACCGATCCAAGATGAATGTGATTCAATTGTTTGTTGTCTAACGCCAACCTTTAATCCGTTGGAGGAGTACAAACAAAAGGCCGTGGCCCAATCATTCATCTAACTCTCATCCTTGATCTAGGGGAAGGAGTATAAACATATTTAGACGTGATTTGATCGTCCATCTTCGAACTTGGAATGGATGTGATCTATCCATCCGTCTCCCAACCATTACCCTTAAACCGGAGGCATAGAGCAAAAAATCAAAGTAGATGTTAGTCGTTCATCTATTCACCGACTCACGCCTTAGATCTGATGGGATGGACGACCATCCACTAAATAACTTTGCTCCACGCTTTGATAGGAGGAGTACAAACATAATTGGGCATGAACTGACCATCCACTCTTCGATTTTCCCTCATCATGAGGGCAAGAGAACCACTCAAGATGAACATGATCTAACCATTCGGCAACAAATTCCAAATCTCAGAGCTTGGATACTAGTATAAACAAAAAAATGAATGTGACACTCAAGATGACCATCCACTCAAGACGAATGTAAAATTGTTTTACAGTAATCAAAATTTTATTTTAATTTTGATTTATAATTTTGAAAGTGTATATTATTGGCATCATAATTGTACTGAGTCATATATAGATTGGTAAAGTACTGCATATATGTGAATAATTGATTCTCATTATTGTTGTACACTTACATTTAGATGTATTCGTCTGATCCTGACCCCATGATTTGAAATTGTTTTTTAACAGGGTGGCCATGGTAGACTCTGAAATTGTTTCAGCATGAAGAACCGTGATCATCTTTGAATGCTGAAATTGTTTCAGCATGAAGAACCCTGAATTGGCTGAGAGCTGGTAGAAAAATGAGCAGAGTATGACTTCCTGTCATTTTCAAGTATTCTGTATGAATATCAGCATGAATCAGGAGATATATATGAGTAATTTTGATGTACACTAATGTATAGAATATGTAATACATATACGTGTGTAATTTGTTATGCATCTATATAAGAAATAGACACTGCCATATGTACATATTACTGGACGACAGGAAATATTGATTTTCACTTTAGGACTGTATATACATATGTGATTGACATGATAACATTCCTATTCTGTTCATTTTTTTTTTAAATGCCAGATTTTATGATAGTTATTGTACGCTCATATGTATATTCTTCGTATCTATCTTGACTGAACATATCAGTTAATTAAATTTACAATGCTAAAACATTTGGATATGTAGAATCATTTGAACAGTAGGCATATATGTATGTTTGTGTGACGTCTATTGTCAATATCTTAAGATAAATGTTATCTTCTGGAAATACATAAAACTATAATTAATGAATGGCTTGAATTCTTATTATGAATAGGCTTTATGTACAAGTCATTATTATAAATGAAGCCTTATAATAATTAGGGGCTATATTTTGTATGCATCTAAAAGTGAATGGTTTATAATATTTCATATTAGATTTATGAGTATTTTCTACGATACTCAACATCAGTGTATTAGAATAACTAAAGATTTTGAAATGTTCAAAAGAAAATGGAGGTATGACCTCTATATATATATATATAATTGAAATTAAATACATATATGTTCCATATATTTTATTTAAATTCAGTTTATATTATAAATAAAATACATATATTGTGATGTATGTAAATTAACTCTAATATTTTTCACAATGAGTTATAAATTCCCTCTAAAGCAATTTTTTGTTATATTAAGTCATGGTGACGTCTTCCAATAATATACTTATCACTGTCCAAAATCACTGGATGTAACTAACGCCAAAGCGTTGTGCACCTTTTATTTTGGTTAAATGCGATGGAGTAAAATGTGGTGCTCCAACCTATTATTGGGTCTGACTTAACTAGGCTGCATAATACGATTATGGCCTTAGAGACAATAGCATGAATTATTCTATATTTTGAGCAAATGAATAATACTGAACAAAATGTTCATCATGCGATCCAAGAATTATATACGATATAATTGGCATAAGATGACTACCTAAAAGGTTGTGTTTTGGGTTTAGCCAAAGCTGGGTCAAGGCATGACTAGATATGGATCTTGGAACACCGTTATATATGTATACCGATATGTATATATAAACAGAGGGATGTTAATTTGAGTGGGAGTGTATTTTAGTTTAAATTACATATTTATGTTAATATAATTTAAATTAATCCTTGAGAAGGACAAATTAAATTAAATCAAATTTCTTGACTAACATTAAAATTTGTGGATTGTCCTCAAACAAATTAAATGTAATTGTTTTAGATATAAAGAAAGGATCTAAAATAAGTTAAAGTATGACTTCAACTGAATAAAATATAAATGTTATAGTAATCTACTTATACATTTCTAGTATTAGATACTAGATATAAATCACATAAATGTATGTTGATTTATAGAAATTGCAGAATAAGTAGAAATATGATAAAAGGACAAGTGGACTTACGATTGGAAATGAAGCAAATGTTGCTGGATTATCCATAGGAAGTTGATTCTTGTTGATTATACTGGCTTGATTAAATGAATAAAATAATTGTTATTATGAAATTCCACATAAAATAAATGTTATAATAGATCTTGTTTAGACAAGTTTAAATTTCATTTGTAATAAAAGAATAATTGTTATTCATTCTATGAAATATCATATAGAATTTCACAAATAATGATATTTGTAAATCCTTAACTATAATGTACTTGACATTAATAGTGACTGGATTAATTTTAGTGATTCAAATCCAATATACCTTTAGTATTATCGGTTAGCCCAGTAAACAAGAAAGGACATCAAAACTCCCTAATGATGGAATTTTCAGATCATTTGATTTTGAATTAAATGAAGAATATAGATCTTGTTTATTAGGCAAAATAACTGAATCACCTTTCACTTAACACAGTGATTGAGTGATAAGTATTGGGTCTCATACATAATGATGTATATGGAGGAATGAATACATAAACTAGAGGCGGGTTTTATTACTTCATTATATTTACTGATGATATGAGTAGATACGGATCTGTGTATCTTATGAAACACATATCAAAATCCTTTGAAAAGTCCAAAGAATTCAAAATGAAGTTAGAAACCAATTTTGATAGAAAATAAATTCTCTCTGAAAGGATCAAAGAGAATATTTAAGCCAATTAATTGACGATTGTCCATATGAGTTTGAAATTGTTTCATAACTTACTCCATCTAGAAGACCATATTGGAATGATGTGTCTGAAAGGAGACTTCGTACCTTACAAGATAAAATACGATTAATGATAAGTCATATAGATCTTCTAATAAATTAAATTTGGAACAATTGCATTTATTCATGTTAAAACGAATATGAAGACGCCATATAAGATATGGACTAGGAAATATCCTAGTAAGTCTAATGCGAAGATTTGGGATGCAAAGACGTTTATTAAACGCCCTTCTGATAAGATTGGATCCAAATCAAATAATCATTTTGTGGAATATCCAAAAGAACCAAGTGGATATTATTTCTATATATCCTCTGAGAATAAAATGTTTATTGCTCGAATTGGTATCCTTTATAAAGGAGAGTCAGTCTCTAAGATACCAATAAGAATGAAATAGAATTCGAAACGTGTCGCAACCACAAAATACCATTGAATCTTGTATAGACAAGAAATTGAGTGGAAGTGACACAATAATTACAATGTTAAATATTGATAACGCATTAATTATTGTGAATAATGTTAGTTTTAAAACAAGAAATAGATACTGATTCTAAGAAAGAAAAATGTTTGGATTAAGAAGTTCATAATTGAACTTAATTCATTGTTGATCTAATGATTTACATTGCAATAACAATGTGGCTATTGCTCAGGCCTAAAACATTAAACTCATAATCGATCCAAACATATATTTAAGAAATATAGTTCTTATGTGAAATTGTTCACAGAGGATATGAACATATCTGCAAAGTTGCAAAAGCTGTGATGTTGCAGACCTACAGAATTAAACACTGTCGCAGCAGATGTTTAATAGTCACACTAGTTTCATGAGTATATGATACATGAATGATTGACTCTAGTGCAAGTGGGAGATTGTTAGAGTTTATGCCCTAGAGACAATCCATTTGATGTGATTAATAACATTAATATTTTATTTGGAATAAAAATATTCTGTTATGTTATATTTACTGCGTAATATAAATAATGATTAATAGAAGTCCTTAGAATAATAATACGGAATTATATAGTTCCAGTAAGACTGAACTTGAGATTATATAATGTGATAAGTATTATAATTCTTAAATGTCCCTAGTCAAGTTTTATTGTTAATATAGGACAACAATAAAGCGTTGAGACTAGTATATTGATTGACTGATGATCACATCTCATTGATCATTAATATACGTGATATTAAAGTCAAGATATAAATACGTATTAGAGAATAGCGTATTGGGTTGACCCACCGTGAGATAACTACATGGAATATAATCAACAGTATCATAAGTTGTTCTCATAGTGTCAGTGATGTAATGGTCCTCAGACCTGAAATCATTATAATTTTATTCGAGGATATTTGTGTTTTGATATCATCTAAAGTTATTTCATAACAGAGTAATGATAACGGTGATTATTGGATATATCTCGAATCGAATGAAAATTATGAATGATCTAGATGGAATTTAACCCTACGATATATTCATAGTGATATCCATGGGCCTCTTGATTGAGTGAGACTGTGAAATGCATAGCCGTGCTCAAATATTGATTTGTTTTGAACAGTCTACTCATCGATCAAGATAAACGAATTAAATAATTAAGAGGGTGATACGATCCATGCCTCCAGTTTAATCCTGGATATATTGGTTAAAAAGATTATATTACATTGAGACACTGGTCACAGAACAGGTTGTATCGAATCGTTGATCTTATTACAGCTTGGGTAGCAGTGACGTATTGTTAGATGCCAATCTTTGTTTATGGTTTTAAATACGATTTAAAATTATTGCCAACGTTGTAATAACCTATAGGGTCACACATTATATCGCTTGAAGAGGATGAGAACCGTTCACAATAAAAGGAAATCAAAATGTTGACCTTTTCTTTAATTGTTGAACTGGTATAAGGGTTTTAGTAGTGTTAGTTAATTTAGATTTTTGTGGGCCAAATGTTAAAAGGAAGGCCGACCCTTCTTATATTTTTTTTCTATCATTCATTTGTGAAGGTATGAGAGCCGCCACAAAAACAAAATCAACGAAACCCTAAAACCCTAAATGGCCAGCACCATCCGTCCTTCCTCCTAATGATGTTCGACATCTTGGAGAACAGGCGTTCGTAGACAACTATGGAGGCTCGCTAATTTGGGAGCTCAGATCGATTCAACCCTTTTGACTCTCGCATGTATTCACGAATCTAGAAAATGAAAGCTCGAATAGGATTATTCATCCTTGAATCGCGAGTGACAGGTATAAACCCTAAATTCCATACACGTTCGATTTATTATTTTGCATAGATCTTAGAATTTTAAGTTGTTAAAATCGTTAAACATGGATATCGATTTGATCCGAAATCCTTTTTTGTTCCTACCTTAGATCCACCAAGTGGAATGCAAAACATATAACAGACATACTCTAACTTCTAACTATTTATATTCTAACTCCAGTCCTTGATCTGTCAAGAGTATGAATCCAAACTAGATGTGAGTTGACCATTTAGTGCTTGACTCAAACCTACAAAATGACCGAAGAGTATAAATTTCAAGAATGAGACTCAATTTTCGCTCTCTAACTTCCTCATACTGAGATAGAGGCGGAAGTATAATCATGCAAAAGGAATAATATCAGCGTAGTCAATAGCAATAGCGCAAGGCTTGTGTTTGTGCACTACTAAGTTCATTTTAAAGGAAAAAAAGTAACCAAGTATATTTGCCGAACTGAATTTTAATTTTAATTTTTTGCATATTTTACATCATATCCAAACCGTTCAAGACTCCAAATAAAATTTATACATGCATTAAACATTTTTTGACATAAAATGTTGTTATATTAGAGAAAATTTGATAAGTTCATAGTGTACTTCCTAAATAATTGATGGATATGACAAATTTGTGGCTTACAATTTGAAATTTATTCTTATATTTGTGAGTTGTAATAAAATATATTCATATTTATCCGTTATGGTGAGATAAAACTCTATGGAAAAAGCATGAAATACACTTTTGCATGAAGTGGAAAAAAATTCTAATGACAAGAACTAAGAAAAAAATATAAACAAAAAATCTATAAATTGAAAATTAGATCAAACGAAAATAACATATGAAGTCTACAATAACAAGATTCAAATAAACAAGAGTCAAACATGATTCAAGGGTACAATAGCGAAACATAGAAATTATATTATACTTCCAAACTTTTAAGGCATAGTCACTAGTTTGATCTAAATCAAAACTATTAATCATTATCAAAATAATCATCAATTTCTTCCTCTAAGTCATACTCTATGGCGTTTTCCTCTGAGTCATAACAAGTACAATAGTGTGTTATTTTGGACTTTATCCACTGTTCAAACATTTAAAAAAGAGACAAAAACAAATTAACGCGCTATTTTGACCTATACGTTATTTTGCGCTCTGGTAAAATAGCACATTATTTTAGTGTAGTAAGGAATCCCTGCGTTATTGTAAGTTGTAAGTAGCGCAAACACTATGTTATGCGCTATATGTCGCTATAAAGTGTGCTTTGATAACAATGCATATTATGACACCTCCTTATTCTTAATTCTTACACCCAGAATTCCACAAGACTTAAGGCTACGATCGAAAAGATGTCTTAAGACAAAACCCACAGAACGTATAGGCAATTGGCCATCTTTCAAACCAGAAAGCAGAGTGATGGATCGTGAGTACATTGAATGGACCGCATGTCACTCAAGCACCCGAGCAAATTAGGACAAAGAATAAAGGCCAACTATGCAGTTGCATACAACATGAAGCTGAACTCGACTCAACATATTACATGAAGATCTTACATCTTCATATACAACCATTATAGAAATATGTTCAGAGCGTTCAGAACTCGCAGCTATCAAACTCAACAGCTCATGACGGGATCTAGAAATATGACCAGAACGACTGTCATCTCATTTCCACTCGACCAATCTTTGCGTAATTGATCATTCAAAAGAGTACAAAGCTCGGATTATTTTTTTGAGTAAACATGGGGATCCGTAAGATCATGGTATTCATTGATACTCACTTAATTAAATCTCACGCCGTGTGTCTACCCCGCTTTATATAGTCGTCGCACACGAATGCTTAACGTATAGCTCAGGCGTAGCTTGGAGTGGGATTCGAACCTGTTCGGCCCTAGCACCTTTGATTCTTTATCCCAAACACTCAAACCACCCGAGCTACTACGGTAGGTACAAAGCTCGGATTTGAAACCCTCTTTGAATCGGCACCGACCCCAGATTCTGGGAGAGCTCTCATGTAATTACTTCTCCAACAGAGTAGCCAACTTCGAACTCTAATCCACCAACTTGAAATCATCCCGCGTCGACGTCAACTTCCTCCATTATGGACAACTAACAAGTCGAGACAAAGGGATCTCATACTATTAGTACAACTTGCACAGTTAAAGCACTTAGCGATTCTTTGAAAAATATTGCGTATTGATGGGTGAAATCGATTGTTTATAGAGGTGTTTTGGTGAAGATTTTCATATCTGTATCAGACCAAAATCATTTGTGTACTATTATGATTTGCCCCATCAAAAAATAAGGTAATGTTTGGTTGATTTTGTGTTGTGAGTTTTCAATGTTAATTTCGAAAGATGCGAAGATTTGACGGATAGCGAAGGTGACAGACCAAAAGCGAAGGAGATAATGGAGGGGACTGAGCGACGGTGGATGGATGAATCTGTCATCGTTCTTTCGTTGTTTCTTAAAATACGAAAAATAATTAAAAAAAATAGTTTTTTATTTTGTGTGCTAATTTCGTTTTGTAAAATGATCGTTTTTCACGATATGTGTGCGTTGTTCGTACTTTTGTATATATGAAAACACAAAATTAAAAAATATAAACCAAACGCACACTAATATTTTTGTGTGAAATTTCTATAGAACATGCATAAATAAATTAGGAACAACATACTGAAAATTTAGAATTTTATGAATTTTTTGTGATTTACTATGAATTGTAGACTGGTGGTAGGTTTGACATAAAATTCATTAAATTTGTGTTGATAGTAGTTTTGGATTTCATTGTGTTTATGTATTTATGATCTATAAACAAGTTATTAAAAGAAAATGTTCAAAAGAAGAATTATGAAATGTTTCAAAGACTCTTTATAATTGATTTTTTTAACTTACCTTCTCAAAATAAAATTAAAAAATGACAAAGTTTTGTTTCAAAATAGGATATTTTAAGTTAGTGACACTTTCTTCTTTGTAATATATATTACTAAAGATGGTTATGATTTTATATTTTGGCATTTTATAAAAATAATATGAAATAAAATAATAACATATTTCAAATAAGAGGCAGGTTCAATGGCACCCGTAACAGTTGAGCACCCCAATGACCTCTCACTTTTCCACCACACATTTCTACTCTCTCTCTCTCTCCTTCCGCTCATTCTCTCACCTCCCACTAACTTAAACTAATATAAATGAAAAGTGGAATTCAGGGAGGGTTATTGGAGTGCTGCATTTTCGGGGTGCCATTGAACGCTTGCCTTCAAATAAAGATTTTTTTGATAAGGTCATTGCTTTTATTTAAAAATTGCAACTTCAAATAATGATTTTTGCTTCAAGCAACGTAAACAAGAGATTTCTTTCAACCAAATATTTTAATCAACTTGGGTTTTGTATAAAATAAATTAATAATTTAGTAAAAAAGGGTAGATAGCATTTATAATCTATAGCTGTCTTCCGACTAGTTGACTAAATGAGTCGAATGATGGAGCAGGATTTGGCATTGTTCGTCGCTATCAATAAGGAACATTTGCTTTTATACCTAGTTAATTGAAATAGGAAAATGTTATTGCATATAAATATATATTTAAAATATTTGTAAAATAATAAGATAAGTACTTAACTCCACATGTAACGTAATTGAGTTTTGTATTAGTATAGGAGCATCATGGATTGCCCATATGTTAATACTAAATGGAAAGGAGACAGTTATATATGTATTTGTCAATGAACAAGTATCTTATACGTAGTGTGTGCTCATCGAACCTTTCAACCTTAGCGTTAATCTCAACCAATCTAGGATCCTACTTCTGACTAGTACTAATTTGTCAATGGCAGTAGGTCTGATAGCAATGCTAGTGAACATCTCAGACTCTAACTCACACCTAGGTTGGAAATCATAACCAATGATATACTCCAACTAGGTCCATTCTAGAAACATAACTTCTAAGCTGGCATGTTTCATACTCAAAATATCAACAACTGCATTACCCGATGTATATGTAATACCAAAATCATAGAAAGGCAGGAACTCAATCCATCGTTGCTAGCAAAAGTCAATATCTTTTTGTAAATAGAGATACTTAAATGATTTATGGTCAGTGAACAACTCGAAACTCTATCATAAAAGATCATGTCTTTAAATCTTTAATGTAAATACAATCAGTGTCAATTCTAAATCATGGGTCGCGTATTTCTTTTCGTGTGGTTTCAATTGTCGGCTATCGTATGCAACAACCTTGCCTCTTTACGTCAACACCACACCCAATCCGGTACCACAAACCATGGTTGTTACGGCGGTAAATCGAGTCGAGTCGATAGAGGTCCAATTAGTCGACTAGTGGACTAGTTGTGACTAATCGTTCACTAGTCGATATACACACGTATATATACCTTAAAGTCTCCAATAATTAAAGTAATATTGAATTCTGCATTTTTAATGGATAAAAAAGATATAATTTCAACAGTTAAAAGTACATTAAAGTCTCTGGTAATTAAAGTAGAAGTTGAATAATAATTACTTCATCGGAAAGCTTTGAAAAAGAAATAACCCATCTAATAATTACCATTTCAATTTTGGCAGCCCACAAGTATTCAACCGACACCAACGCCTGAAATCTTAACCCAAAATCTTCCTACCCACTCATATGAAGCTAAAAACGATATCAAATCCAATCAGATAATAAGTGACAAATAGAAAAGAAAACCAAAATACGACATCAGATTCAATCAGACAAAAAGCGAAAAAGAGAAAAGAAAACAAAAAAAGACATCAAATCGAATATCGTCTGTTCGATTTTGGTTAAAGTAGATGCTCGAATCCGCTCAAATTATCCTCAGCAATGCTCGATTTGCTGTCAAAATTGAAAGTGATTTGCCGAAGGTGTATGCAGTAAGTTTTATTTATTTTCCTTTTTTTTTTTTTTGGTGATTCCACTTTTGTTTGGTTTTGATAGTCTCTTATTCTTTCTTCCTGCGGCTACTTCGGGTTTTTTTCCTTCTTCTGCAGCTTCCAGTCAATAATTGGCAAGTCAAGACTTTCAGTCGAGGCTTCAATCTCGACTAATCGACTAGTTGAGCGCCACCAGTGCCACAAACACCCGTATATATCATCATCTCATCATTCCAACTTGGAATAATCAACACTATGGCACTCGTCAACTTTTCTTTTGACTAATAAATACATGCTAACATCTTGTATCCGAAGAGAAAATTCGATTCTTCTTCGTTGGATGAGTCAACGGTGCGGCTATCTTATAGGATTCATAGATAAATTGTTTGTAGTACCCAGCTAACCCTAAAAAACTCCTCGCATCTGTAGCATTTTTGGACTATCGCAATTTTTGCATGATCTATGGCAATACAATGCTCTGAAATAACATAGCCGAGTATCACCTCTCTCCTCCTAAAAGTGAAATTTTATTAGGAAAATCAGCGTTTTTTAAAGAGGGAAAATGTGATGGTTAAAAAGTCCTTAGCCAAGCAGCCCAACTAGTTGCTTGCATTTTAAGGATGTCCTGTTCGAAAAGGAAATAGAGGCAACTGGCAAATGCAACTTATAACTTGTTTAAATAAGAACATAGGTTTCACAATTTTTGTATATATCGTAAAGCTTTGCAATTCTAAGTAGACTATTTTGTAAAATTTACGATGTAGTCCGACATATTTTCATTGAAAACGTTAACAAAAGATGTTTCATAAAACTTGTTTTATAGAATGTTTTTTCAATATTAACTTTGATCAAGGAACGAATCCTAATATTAAATAAAATTACATAGTTAAGATTAAAGCTAAAAGTTAGAACATTCGGTTAAAAAAACGGAATGATATCTAGGCTTGTTAAGAGCTCTTTTGGATCGATTAAAGTAAGTCACTTTTTTATTTTTTTGAAATAAAAAATTAGTTTATTTTTTTGGTAGAGCGATTTATATAAGTTAAAAGTGATTTATATAAGTCGATCCAAACGGGGTCTAATGAAGTCAAACTGCAAGAGTTTGGACCTCAATTGAAGAAGAAAACCTACCAACTGCTCTAGGCATCAAAATTCTAGAGCAAATTGAATATGCAAAGAGTCTGTTTTTCCTTTGCAAAACTCTAGGAATCAAAACCAAATGCTCGATCAAAATTGATGAACTTACTGTATGCAAGTTTATTACGGAAACCATCTAATAATAAAAAATATACAATACTTAAAAAAGCTTACCGAGAGATGTTTTAGTTACAACCAATATATGTTTCCAACTCCACACAATATGCAACAGAAACTCATAATGCATCATGTGTGGAACCAAATATATAGCCACTGCATCAATCTCATAAACACCACCCTAGGAAGCAGGGGTGCGGCTTATGAGTGACATACTGCGTATTGGGTGCGGCTGGAGTGCGGGGGTACGACAAGGGGTGCGTACGGGGTGCGCCATGTGGCGTATCGCCGTATTTGGGCTGAGAGGTGCGGGAAGGGTGCGGATTTGGGGTGCGTCGGTGGCATGAAAGGTAAATTTCAGATTGGAATGGTCTTACCTATGCTTATGTTGAATACAGGGTAATATGATTTTCATATTTCATATGAAAACTTAAGGCAAATTATGCTATTAAGACAAATATATAATAGTATATATATTTAAGCATATGAAACAAATTTAAGACAAAATATATATACTATTATGCTATAAGCATATGAAAACTTAAGACAAATATATATACTATTAAGTGATACATGACAAAAAAGTGATAAAAACGATGTAATGGCATAAAAGCATAATTTGTATACCAACATAATTCAGGATGACATACGCTTATCATATTTTCGTAGGTAAGAGCCAAATTTTCGTAATAGATTTTATCATATATATATATATATATATATATATATATATATATATATATATATATATATACACACACACACACACACACACACATACATACATACATACACACATAATATTGTTACACATGTTGTATCCCCCTACACCTAAATCCTTATATTTTCGTACTTGTCGAATCTATGTATCCCCGTACTACGCACCCCCGCACCCATATCCTTGCTTCCTAGACACGACCACTACATAAAGAAGCATAGAGATAACATCTCATATGCAAAATACGGTGCATCTATGTATCCCCGTACTACGCACCGGCACCCCCGCATCCGTATCCTTGCTTTCTAGACACCACCACTACATCAAGAAGCATAGAGATAACATCTCATATGCAAAATACAGTGCAAATTCATCAATATAAGCAGTATCAAACTAACCTGAAACGTCAAAAAATATGCCAGCTGCAGCAAAAGCTTCTGCATCATCTTAGTAGCTGCCACGGTCTCATCAACGTTCGCCTCACCAATAGCAAGTTGTCCAGAATCTGCCTGAGCTAGCGAACATGGCCAACCTATCATTTCTGACCACCACTAATTCCAAACAATGATAATATTATACCAAAAGCTCCATTGCTGCTTCCTCCTGCACATACTGCTGCAGCACCAATGACTTCATATCCACACAATGATAGTATTGTACCAGACACACCACCGATTCCAAGTCCAAACGATAAGAATATTATAGCAAAAGCACCATTGTAGCCTCATCCTCCACATACTGCAGCTGCACCACAGCCTGAGCAGACTGAATGATAGAGTGGAGTCGCTGATGCAGCCCAGTTCCAGTACAAATCCTAATGAAAACGGACATGAAATTGAGAGTGGAGGAGAGCAACAAGGTGCAGACAATCCAAATGAGAACAAAAATACTGGTAATGCTGGGCTTGCAGGAGCTACAAAGGCTACTGGAGGTGGAGTAGGAGCACAACCCCTTGTTGATGTTATTGCCACTCCCTTATAGTTGACATTATGTTTTGATGACTAACTATATATGCTTCATTTAGATGTTTGGCATATTGATCTTATGTCTAGCAATTCCTTGCTCAGTTACGTGGACAAAAATCTATCTTCCTAATCAAAATGCAGGTTTCCTCAGTCCAAGGAGACAATATCACTTTTCACTATCACAACTATATAACAGGACATTGTTCTGTTTTCAAATGAACACAAACCAAACAATTTTATATCTCCATTGAACAAAAACATAGATCTCAAAGCATAACAAAAATTTCTCCACATCTTCAACATTTTCATCCTTCTTGAGTTAATGAAACACGACCCTCACTATTCTAAACATCTTATTCGTCCGGAATGAAATAGAAAGCTAATAGAGCAACTGATGCTCTTGAGTCATGTGTCCTTGATAACATTTCCCAATCTTTATATATGTGTGCGTACACTCTCTTGGCTTCTTTGATGTCACCTAGTTTTATAAGAGATGAAATCATGCGCTTGTACGCAACATCATTTGAGTTTCCCAAACATTAGCTTCATTTTATTCCATAATTATGTCATAGACTCATAAATATCAACTATTAGCACATAAAGATGCAAAATTTATCATCTTATTTACGTATGCTTTATCGAGCAAATAAAGAGCATCAGTTATTCAGCAAACAAAATGGTTGTTTCCTGGAGGACATTTCCTCAGACAGGATGAGTGCAAAATCAATTATACCTCAGTGCCATGCTTGTAGATTGATTCTTCTGCAGGTCGTGACCTACACAATTGAGTTGATGTTTTCGCACTATTTTCCCTTCTTTCCACTGATTAACAAGGGACATGGCGCTTTATTTTGCTGCAAAATAAGCTGGGTAATTTGTTCTCGGACTATCCCACTCTCTGATGAAATTGGGATTAGCGTCAATAAAAAATTTGATTGATCTTTACGTTATGCACTGAACATAACGATATCTGAGTAAGGAACAGGGCATAAGCCAAAATGCGGAGACAATAAGTTGACCTCATTTATTCAATCTGCATGGATAAGGACGAGTTAATGTAACCTTGTTTATGGCATTTTCCAACAACATTAGTCCCCGCTTGTTTTCATTTTTTGAACTTCATTGTCAATTTTTCATTTTTGTTGCCTTTAATATTTTTGAAAATGTATTTGGTTCTACTGCTTTGACAAATATTTTTTCATCTAAAAATCAAAAATGAGATTTCAAAATAAAAATGACAATTTCAAATTTACGTTAAATTTGACTATAAAATTAGGGCTGACAGTAGAACTGAAAACCCGAACCGAGCCCGATGGGTCTCGGGTCGGGTCTAGATAATGAAAAATACCATCAAGACCCGATCAAATCCGACTTGCATAGACCCGACGAAAAAGGATTAAAATATATGTATTTGTGGTGTGATTATTCAATCAGACCTGATCCGACCAGAACGGAGGCTTGATTCGGGTCGAGTCGGGTCCAGATTTTTGAAATGTATAGTTTAGACCCACCTAGAATCGAGACCCGCCGGGTCGGGTCTGGGTCCATTGGGTCGGGTCTAATTACCACCCTATATAAAATATACAAGCAAGATAAGGTAATATGTCATGTCTTAATAGTTAATATTTCATTTAATAAACATATAACCTATAACTAGTTATAGTGCATGCACAACAATCCAATAACTCAACTAAATTCGGTCTTCAGATCTATTAAAAGTGGCGAACATAGCTCTATTTTACTGAGGCTACAAATTTCTAATTTCTTCCTTGAGTTTTCTTCTTCTACTTCTGAACTGAAATTACGTTAACACATCAAAATAATTTATTTAGATTTAAAAGACTTCTCAAATCTTCTTCCAACAATTTTGAATTGTCAATGTTTACTTTAACAAAATT
Organism: Allium sativum; assembly: GCA_030737875.1. Classification (NCBI taxonomy): domain Eukaryota; kingdom Viridiplantae; phylum Streptophyta; class Magnoliopsida; order Asparagales; family Amaryllidaceae; genus Allium; species Allium sativum. The sequence continues at coordinate 750,554,445 of CM060921.1, forward strand.
AATGAAGTGTGATAAAGTCTCTAATATTGACTCACAAGCAATAAATTATACAACCATTAAACAAATTTAATCAAATATCAATATTGAAATCAAGAATTACCCAACGCACATAGAAGCAAGCATTAGCAACTTATCATTAAAAGTGAAAGTGAAGCAGTCTCTGCTCCTCATGACTTATCTTTTGATCTAGTAGTTGTGGCAGAATTCTTCATTTTTTTCCTTTGACTGTTATTTATTATTGTTGGGGATTTTGTGGTTTGAGACTATTGGATGATGATGATCGTACTTCAGACTTTAAGGGTCTATTTGATAGATTCTTTTATACAATAGTTCAACTCATCAGGTACAAACGGATTATCGAACTATCGACTTTTAGGATTCAATAAAGCCTTAGAACAACGAAATCGGATTCAACATTTGTACGACTTTGATCTGATTAAGAACACTTTGATTTTGTAATTTATGACGATGCAACATAGTAGAGAACGAAGAGGAAGAAGAATCAATTTTACAACGCCTTAAGAATGTTACAAATTCGAGAATTCGAGAATTTGCAACGATTTATGGTGTTGCAAAAATTGAAAGGAAGAAGAAGAAGATGCATGTAACGTCCTGAATTTTTTAGCTATTTAATATTGAGTATTTAAATTAGTTTTAAATATCGAATTGGAAATATAAATGAATTTTTATATTGAATTTACCGATTTAATAATAAATATACGATTTAATATCGAATTGTGACACCCCACGTCCATTAATGTCACTCATTAAGTGAATGCATTAAGTTCCGTGGAGCGTTGTAGGTAAACAAACACAGAATAATTATAAGAAAGATATAAATAAGATAGTAGCGGAAATTTCAAAAAATTTATTTCAGACATAAATCATAATCCCGTGGTTTACAATACCATAAGTCATAAAACCATTACAACAAAATACTTCTGTCTTGCATAATCAGAGTACATAGGAATTAAAAAAAAACATTATTCCCCAATAAAAAGAGTAAGCCATAGCAGAGACAAAAACTCGAGTCATACTTCCAACAGTAGCTCCTAGCAAGATGATATCCAAATCCTGGCTAAGCCTGGCTGTTTCCTCCCTGAGAACCTGGGGGGGGGGGGGGGGACGGAAGAGAGAAGGAAAAACAAAAAGGGGTCAGACATAAAGTCTGGCGAGTCTAGTGACTTTTAGCCAGTAAATAAATAAAGGTGAACATGACAGGCATAAAGTGGATAAGAGAGATCGCTATACAAATGGCAGGTGTGAAAAGGCAGATAAGGTGAGGTATATACATGCTTCACTAATGACTACTCTACACTATTACTAGTATAACTGAAATGAAATGATCTCTTCCACTATAAGCTGGTAGGCTTAGGTCATACGTCCAAGTATACCCTAATCACTACCCTAATCGATCGGCTCCCTACTCTGTAGATATCCTGTGCTGGCCCCACAGTAGGGGGTATCACTTCCCTAAAGTGGCAACCCAAGATGTGCACAAGGATACCTACTGGTGTCACGGTCGTCTTGTCCCCCTCTGTCTGGCCCATGCACGCACATGTCCCCGGTCGGTTTGCGTCGTCTACACCACCCGTCACGTTTTGGATCTCTTATAATCAATCAGTAAGCATGTCCCTTCTCCGCCTAGTACGGAGTTCTCTACTCTGATACCAACTACTGGTTACTGACTGAAATGGATCCCACACATGATACAAGCTCTCCCCTTTGTCTTGTATCCTCACTAGGTTTTCCACTAACTATGTATACCCAAAAAGGGTGATCTTTAATTACATAGCCCTATACTAATTATATATACCCTAAAGGGTGATCTTTAATTACATAACTCCCACACAATATGAAACAAGCTCTCCCCTTTGTCTTGTATCCCCACTAGGTTTTCCACTGACTATGTATACCCTTAGGTGTCTTTAATTACATAGCTCTATGTCAGTTATGCTTACCTATAGGTGTCTTTAATATATAACCCTCAATCTTTCTACCGGTTATGCTTACCTATAGGTGTCTTTAATACATAACCCTACCATTTCTATAAGTTATGCTTACCCTAAAAGGTGTCTTTAATTACATAACTTTATTATTCCCCTCGGTTATGTATACCATTAGGTTTCTTTAATTACATAACCTTATCATGTTAAGTTTGTGGGCCTATATATATTAATATTACCCACCTACCCAAGATTTACTTAACCCTCCCACTGATTCAAGCATGTTTATTTAACGGTTAAGTTTGTGGGCCTATATATATTAATATTACCCACCTACCCATGATTTACTTAACCCTCCCCTTGTATTCAGCCAATTTTACTTAATCTTAACTTAAGTCCATATTCATATTAAATTAGGTTAAGTAGTTTATCTCTTTACCATGTCCAATTATGGTTATAATGGGCTAGACCTCCCACATTAGGCCTACAATGTGTGGATGCTAGATATGTCGGTCGGGTCCGGGCAGTCTTATTCCACAGTTGGGCCTAACCTCGTGTCTTAGCCCGATTCGTATTTGCGTACTTATACCTCCCACGTTAGGTTCAACATTAGTGGTTGCTGGGTATGCCGCTCGGGTCCGGGCAGACTTCCGCCACTAATGTAACCTAACCTCGTGTCATAAGTATAATTACAATTATTAATTTTAATTACTAAACATTCTATCTTTATCCAAATTTACCTATGTCATTATAGGTAATTATGTCATTATAGGTTATTAATTCTATGTTTCCTCATTTGAATTATATGCTCATTTCATATAAATATTATATAAACTTTGCCAATTACAAATTCCCTTTTATCCACGTTCCTAACTAACGTATTCACATGTATTTTGGCGGCATCGAGGCTATAAGTAGCCTCGTCATAACAATAAAAAAGGAACATGATAAAGGTGACAGTTCAACATGTTTTGGAATAAATATTAACATAACTGGCATAGTAACTAAGTGAATGGACATGTGACAATTAGCATAACAAAGTGGACATCAAATTAGTAAATTGTGTTTAGGCAAGCATAATGAGATCTAGATTCAATATTAGGTGTCCAATTACCTAAATCTAGCATAGACAGGGTGGCATAATAACAAGTTTAGATTCACTTGTCAAGTTTACCACATATACCAAGGTATCATGATATAGCAAGTGAAAGGTGATTAACTCCAAAATCTAGATCTAAGTAATGTCAAATTAATGGATGTACTATCATTCTAACATGGTTACAAATCAATGTTCATATAAACGTCATATCGAATCACCACAATCATATCTAGAAAATTAGATCTGTATTAACAATTTCACATGTACCACAATATAATTGTAATTCAAAGTTCACATAGGAAACATAGTAGAATGTCCATGTATTAGATCTAGGGAAAACACCATACTACAACTTTAATTTTACAACGGTGGTAAAATCACCGTTGTACTAAATGTTTTTTTACAACTTTTTTCCAGAAAAGTTGTAATAAACTTACTTTTAGCAACTGTGTTATTGTGACAGTTGTAATAAAAGCCTATCACAACTTTTATTTTTTGATTGTTGTAATATATGACTACACCACAACAGAAATACCATATTAATAATTAATAAAAAATTCGATAATTACTAAAAATATTAATACTCAATAACTATTGTTTAATAATAATAAATATTTTATTTGAAAATATGAATAACTAATATTAATAATTACTTTTCGCTATATAATAATTAATAAATAATAGTTATGTATTATTATTAGAAATTAAAAATAAATAAATAAAAAATAGATTTTAGTAACGAATAATTAATTTTAGTAATCAATAAATAAGAAGTAAGAATCACTAATTAAGAAGTAATAAATAAATAATTACTTTTAATTATTTTAATAAAAATTTCAAACAATTTATATAATATTCTATTAAATATATATTACAACGTGACTTATTATAATATAATGATCCAAATGTCGAAAGTGTTCAACCGATCACTACAATAACTAATGTTACGTACATTATTAGAAAACAATAAATGTGGCACTACAATTATATTTTTTACCAATTGTAATAGATATTATTACAATCTTTCTTTTTAATTGTAATAATTGCGTATTTTTAAAACCTATTTTTTCTGTTAACATTATTAAAAAACAATAAATGTGGCATTACAATTATATTTTTTACCAATTGTAATAGATGTTATTACAATCTTTCTTTTTAATTGTAATAAATGCGTATTTTAATAATTGCATATAATGATCCAAATGTTTAAAGTGTTCAACCGATCACTACAATAACTAATGTTACGTACATTTTTAGAAAACAATAAATGTGGCACTACAATTATATTTTTTACCAATTGTAATAGATGTTATTACAATCTTTCTTTTTAATTGTAATAAATGCATATTTTTAACATCTATTTTTTCTATTAGCATTGATAAATTCATATTATATTTAAAATAAAGTTTAACTTATTAATTCTTATTTAACTCATTAATTCTTACTTATTTTTTTATTTCTTTAAAATTTAGTGAAACTTTAATTGTGACCCCACAGAAAACTGGCGCGGTATTTCAGAACGATGAAAATGAAGGCGGTAATTTGAAAAATTGGCACCAAGAATTCACATTTCGTATTCTTCATCTGATTCAGTGACAACTGTTTTCTCATTTTCAGATGTATTAGAAACAACTTCAATATTTTCTACCACCACCTCTGGTATAGATTCAGTTGCTTCTTTTGTCAGACCGTCATCGGTAGTTTTTGTTTCATCAGCTTTAGCTTCAGAAGTAGCCTATTTCAATTTATCTTCTTGTATGTTCTCCACCACATTCTTACCATAAATCTCCTTCAATAAATTCCATGCATCTTTTGCACAATTTTCTCCAATAATATGATCATATGCTTCATCATCGATATTTGCAGTCATCACAATACAAGCTTGCAGATCATTCCAACTCAATATTGTGATCGATTTTCTTTCTTTCTCCGTCAAATATTTAGTATCTTCTGGATCTTCAAAAACATTTTCAACGATCTCCCATAATCCTTTAGAGATCAATTCTTCTTTCTTTTTGTTACTCCACGCTTCAAAGTTTTCTTTTGTGAGAACAAACGGAAAAAGAAATTGAAATGCCATATTTCAACCTGGCTCTGATACCACTTGTTAGAGTTTTATGACTTTTGGCTTTGATACCAGTTTGATGGAGGAAGGAGACAATAATTTGTAGGAGGAAAAACTACTTTTTTTTATTTCTTTTTTTCTTATTTTTTTTTTCATTCACTTCATTCCAACTAAAATGACCACATATATATAGCGTTTTACAAACCATTTCAATAGACACAACATTAAATGAACATGACACTTCACTGAACGGACATGACACTTGACGAATGGATATGGCTCTTGATGAATGGACGTGACTTTTGACGAATGGACATGTCTTTTTATTTTAATAGACACTACTATAAAGACACTTCAATAAATAATGGATAGTAATTTTGGTTTACGCCAACAATGCCTCCCCTAAACCAAAATTCCTTCGAACATCCAATGCGGCAACACTTCTTGAACATGATATCACTTGTGCTCTTTTGGTCATTCATACAGCTATCCAATTTATATTTTGTATGTTTCGGTAGAAATAAGAATATTATCCGAAATTTCTTAATTGTCTTCTTCTTCTGTGGGTTATGTTCAGGCTTCAATACTTTAAGAGCAGTGGTAAAATAACGAGAGGGTGTTTTCAGTTTTCCTTCTCTCTTCGTTTGCCTACGCGATTTTTCCACCTTCTCGTTTGTGTTCTCTGTTATAACTTTTATCATCTCTTCTTGATTCACTTTAGCTCTTTTCTCATTCTTACACACATCACTCACAAAATCAGCTACCGCTTGCTTCTTCGCAATGTCATTTTGTGCTTCTACTTGATTATTTGTCCAATCTAACTCTGCACTAACAATTTTATCTCCGGTTCTTGACGCTTCTTCGGAATTTTCATTTGTGTTTTGCTCTCTCCTCTTTGAGGATACTTTTACCAAATTTTCAGAATTGCCTTGAGTATAAGCCGGGGAACTGTTTGCGATTTTTGTGTCTTGAGCAACATGTTTGGGCTTTGTATGAGACTCTAAAGCCTTTTCTGAGTTGAAAGTCTTAGAACATGATTTGCAAGAAACAGAGCCACCAGATTTCGGACTCTTCTTCCCACTCTTTGCTGGAGTTTCTTTTTTTGCATCCTCGCCGCCCTTTTTGCTATTAGCTGGAGTTGCAAGCTTAACCTTCTTTTCAGAAACAACAGCTTTTAGTTCCTTGTCTGTAACCACAAAAGGAGTTCCAGTTGCAGCAGTTTTTGAGACGTTTCTGACACTAATTCTTCATCTGATTCAGTGACAACTGTTTTCTCATTTTCAGATGTATTAGAAACAACTTCAATATTTTCTACCACCACCTCTGGTATAGATTCAGTTGCTTCTTTAGTCAGACCGTCATCGGTAGTTTTTGTTTCATCAGCTTTAGCTTCAGAAGTAGCCTCTTTCAATTTATCTTCTTGTATGTTCTCCACCACATTCTTACCATAAATCTCCTTCAATAAATTCTATGCATCTTTTGCACAATTTTCTCCAATAATATGATCATATGCTTCATCATCGATATTTGCAGTCATCACAATACGAGCTTGCAGATCATTCCAACTCAATATTGTGATCGATTTTCTTTCTTTCTCCGTCAAATCTTTAGTAACTTCTGGATCTTCAAGGCCATTTTCAACGATCTCCCATAATCCTTTAGAGGTCAATTCTTTTTTTTGTTACTCCACACTTCAAAGTTTTCTTTTGCGAGAACAAACGGAAAAAGAAATTGAAATGCCATATTTCAACCTGGCTCTAATACCACTTGTTAGAGTTTTATGGCTTTTGGCTTTGATACCAGTTTGATGGAGGAAGGAGACAATAATTTGTAGGAGGAAGAACTACTTTTTTTATTTCTTTTTTTCTTACTTTTTTTTTTCATTCACTTCATTCCAACTAAAATGACCACATATATAGTGCTTTACAAACCATTTCAATAGACACAACATTAAATGAACATGACACTTCACTGAACGGACATGACACTTGACGAAAGGATATGACTCTTGACGAATGGACATGACTTTTGACGAATGGACATGTCTTTTTATTTTAATAGACACTACTAAAGAGACACTGCAATAAATAATGGATAGTAATTTTGGTTTACGCCAACAAAACACGACTCTCACAGTCCTTGATATCATATGTACGGGATCCTTTTGCCAAACAAGCAAACACTTTCTGCAAGATCTCCAATATTTTATCATTTTTGACTTTCTTAAATAGAATCAAGCCATAAGTTCACATGTACTAGAAGTCTAGAACAAGGTCGCTTGAACGAAATCTCCAGCTTTGTCCATCTTCTTATTCTTGATATAAAAAGCTAATATAGCAACCAATGCTCTTGAATTATGTGTACTTGATAACATGTCACATTCTTTGTATATACTCTCAACCTCTTTAACATCGTCTAACCTGATAGGAAATGAAATCATGCACTTGTACTCAACATCATGTACTTTCCCAAACATTTTTCGTTTTATATCTGTTATCCCGGTTATATTTGGGCTGACTGGACAAGTTAAACTCAACGATTATCGATGCGTGCATCTCAGAGTGATAATCCGAAGATCAAAATTTCAAGTGCAGACAAAACTAAGAGACGAAGAAATCACACTAGGAGATCACCAAGCAGGGGATCGACATGACTGCCTTATAGGGATCAAACCCGATCTCTAGGGCATGCTCCCTGAAGTTTCCTCACTTCCACTCAACACACTCCATACTGTCAGAAGCCCAATTCAAGTGATGTTCTAAGTCCATGCATTCTGCTCAAGTACACACATACTCGATCACCCCAGGTCAGGGATCGACACGATTTCCTCTTTGGGATCGAACCCGACCCCATGCCTTCTATGGAAGCTGTCCGCACTTCTTCACAACCCATTCCATGATGTTGAGATCATACTTCAACCGTTGATCCGTCCATCTAGTGCAACTATCAACCAACCTACTATATGCAGTCATATCCAAAGGAGCAACGTCCTATAATATTCTAAGTACGAATCGACATCCCCTATAGATAGGAGATCAGATTGGATCTCCATCGTTATGGACAACAAAACTCATCAATACAACTCAATGAAAATCCTTCAACATCTCCAAAACACCAAAGCGAGTTCACCAAGCAACTACGAAGATGGATCTTCCAAGGAAATTAACCGTCCCCACTAACGCTTGGAAGGATCAACACCAATCCCAAATGGACCCGAAGTCCAAACGAGGCCTGTTTTCCAGTACGGGGTCAATATGTCTTGGAGGTCTCCTCGGCAAAATCCCAGCTAGAGCTCTGCACATATCTGCCAATAAATATAAGCTTCATTATTCCTTTTAGAGATCTTTCGGCTCTTTGTTTTCACCAAGTAATTTGTTCTATCGGATTCGTACCGATCTGACCCTCCGTAATTAGAAAAACTGACAATAAAATTGTAAACTCTTGGAAATGGACACAGATAATCAAATGTCAAACAATTATAAATGCTTGTGTGAGTTTTCTTTACAATTTTTGTTAATTATTCACTTCTAAATTTTACTTTCTTCACTGTTAGTTCTACACGTCATTTTTCCTGGGTGTTTGTGCCAGCTTTTGGTACAAATATTATGATGTTTTCATTAAGAGATTTTGATTCTCCTCTATGTTTGGACCTCATCATCTAATGGTAGATCCCAGTATTCGTGAGACAGATTCAAAATCTCTTCAAGTTTTCTCCTAGACTCAGATTTTCAGAAATCTAAAGAAACTACTCTATTCAATTGCTCCTAACGCTAGAGCCACATCTTCGGTGCTTCAAGAGAATATCAGCACTCAACAAACTGAATGGAATCAAGAATCTACCGTTGTTGCAGTGAATACTTCTAATCCTAATGATTGTATCACTAGAGCAGATTTAGAGAACTTGACAAAAGAGTTATCGGGTTATCTTCAACGGCTCAACCAGCAAGTCCAAGTCAACATTAACTTGATGAACCAGATGAATGGTCATCGTTGAAGGACTAGGTAAGAGCAGACTTTCTCACGTCATTCTTCATCATCCAGACAGAACCAGATAAGCATAAGACAAAGGATGGAACAACAAGTCCTTCGGAACTCAGCACGGGAGATGAGGGCCAATCCCGGAGAAAGCACATGGATGAGCACCTAACCCCTAAAGGGGTTGGTACTGATCGCCTATTCAGGGATTGGGTCCCCTCTCAGGTCACAGAGCACTTACTCTAGTTGTGCATACGACTTCTCTCTTAGGCCCTGTATCCAGGGACAACTAAACATGCAGCAGGAGACGATGTTTTTCCTTTGAGAAATGGACGTGAAACTACTCTACAAACAATTCTTCCAGACCTAAAAGAGCCAAGGCAACGTGACAAGATTTGATGCCGCGAACTCTTCCAAGCACAAGCGGTGGATTCCAACTACTGTCAAACAACAAATATCCACACTCCATGCTTAACAGATATGATTTGATAGCTTGTCAGAGAAAGTCGACATCAGAGAAGCGACGACTGAGATACTTCGCTACAATCCTTTCATGGATGTCATTCTATTTGAGGAGTTTCCATGCAGGTTCAACATGTCAACTATACCAGCATATAGGCAACACCTCCTGAAGTATGAATGACATATAAGTAACACTAGATCGACAGATGCAACCAAGTGTAAATTTTTCCCCATATTCTTTTAGAGAGTAACGACCCTTTGATTTATTCATCTACCATCCCGGTCCATCTCCAAGTTTAACCAGCCGTGAGAAGAATTATTGAGCAACTTTGAATGCATATGGCTCGCCCTAAAGTCTTTATGTTAATATCCAACTTATTACAAAATTTGAAGAATCGCTGATGAATTTTATACAAACGTTCAACACTGTTGTGACTGAGATAGACAACCAAAAAAAGAACATAATTCAGATGGCATTAATTTGAGGAGTCCACCCAAATGCCGACTTTGGAGAATGGCTAGAATGGAAATATCCGACTACGCTAGAATGGTTTTATGAAGAAAACAACTTAACGCTTAGCTACGAGGAGCTAGACTACCTAAGAACCTTGCAACCCATGCCGGCCGATGGAACCTAAAGTGACATGGTCATAGAGCAATCCAAAGCCAGTTCCAAAGACAATGATGCAAATGTCTAGAACACGGGCAACAACCAGAGAAGGGATCCTAAGAAGCGACCAAGGATCCTAACTTATGACAATTACACATCTCTCAACGACACGATTGATACCGTCTATCTCATGACTCGCAACCTGGAGCGGTATAGAAAACCACCACCAAGAGAGTCCACTGGAAACAAGAAACGGATCACAAAGTTATGTAGGTTCCATGAGATCCATGGTCATGATACAAATGAACGCAACCATCTCCGAGATGTGATTGATCGTCAAAAAAAAACACCAACAGTTTGTACAAGCCCGCAGAATGGCACGCATAAGACTTTCGACCCTTAACGTGGCAATGGCTCAAAAGAGCCTTGTTAAAAATTAGACCTTCGACGGCCATCCGTCATCTTCTGGCTAAGACAAGCCGAAGCAAAGTGAACTAACGAAGAGAACGACTCCATTGCAAAATAATACTTAACGTTTACTTGCTTTGAATTATCAAATAATATAGACTCCGTCATTTTTTTCTTTAATAGAATTATCTTCTAATCATGCACCTTATTCTTGCATACTTTGTGAGTTGTTGACATGACCGACTCAAATGAAACCATACATGAATGATATAGGTACCCAAAGTGTGGTGCCTACTGAACTTCCATAACTCATATCCAAGCCTCTAATATTCAATTGAGAAGTATGTGGTTCGACCGTTCTTTAACAAATTCTCACCTAGACTTGGAGGCAAAAAGCATAACCTAAAGTGGGTATGATTCGATCATCCACTCCTTAGCTTACATTTAGAACTTTGCCAAACACTCGAACATCATTTGGTGCTCACAAAGCCTTAGAGTCTGATTTCAAATAAACGTGACATGACTGTCCAGGCCTTCATTCAAGCTCTTAATGAGGGATCACAAACATGATCTGTCTTTGATGCTATTATACTATCCATCAGTCTACTTTATCCGATGGTACGACAGGAAGAGTATAAGACTTGGGTGAACGTGTTTCAATCTTTTCCAACCAAACCTCACCTCGAAATCGACAAGTGGAGATGCTATCACAGATGGATAATGACCGATTGTCCGATCCTTATTTTTTGCCCATAACGTAGGGCAAGAGAGTAATCCAAAGAAGATGCAACCTCATCATTCACTCATCGACTCGCGCCCAGAGTTTGCTTAAATACTTATTTCTTTCTAGGACTTCCACAATTATAGAGTCTAAACCGACAACTTAGAGCGGATGCGATCTGACCATCCATTTCCTATCTCTTGCCATTCAACTTGAGGCAGAAGCATAAATGCAATCGGGTGTAACATGACCATCCCATCATCAACTCTAGGCTATGAGCCGTCAGGTCAAATATGAATCAAGAGTGGATGTGACTTGACCATTAACTTAGCACCTCTCTCTCAAGATTCGATGGGAATAGTATAAAGCATGAACGAACATGATTCAACCATTCGATGATTAATTTTAGTTTTCATTCAATCATGAAGAGTACAAACAAACAATGTTAATATCCTAGACATTGATTTTGATGGCAACAACCATATAAATATTACTATTAATGTATTTTAAGTTGTGTAGTTATTTTAGATATATCATAGAGATGTTACAGAGATAAACAATGAGCCATGGAAGTAAATGAATTATATATGAAGGATAATCAAAGCAATTGAAGAACAAAACTTACTGAAGAAAAATACTGGAACAACAGATGTGTTTGAAGTAATGGGTAGTCGGTTGGACCTTCGAAACTCTTGTTAAAGACCTTATGGCAATTATACCGGAAGGACATCAACCATTGATTTTTATTGAATCATAGAAATTCACAAACAAAAGGTAATTTGGAATTCTTAATTTTGTGAGACTTATTGGAGTTGCTAATATCCTTTGCAACACAGATACGTCAACCTATGCAATCATGTATGTTTACTGTTACAACCAAAATAAACCCCTAACATAGGCTAACAGTGAAGGTGTATCGAAGGAACACAAACACAGAAGAACCTTCCGAATAAACAAATGGAGAAGGCCGAAACCGGGAAAGAATGATTTGAGAGCAACAAAAACCGGCACTCCCCTCTCCTAGGAAGAAAAGAGTTCAAATCCTACAAAACGATATTGAGGTTTATCCAACTGAGTCTATCCGATAGGGTCCACCCGACAAGAGAGTCCTGAAGCAAAAGGTACCAAGCCAGAAGTACATAAAAATTATTCGGAACCAGCTTCCGAAATAGCAACTTCATGAACGACGAAGGGTCACATCGATAGACAATAGAGACATCACCGAAGGTTATCCTGCGGAAAGTCAGATTGTCCCAAAAGTTCCACCGGAAGGCTAACCGGGACCCTAGCAGAAATACAGGCTATCAGTACTAATTTACCTAATAAAGGAACTAGTGGTTTCAACCGGCAGCTATCTACATACGTCACGAGGACAAACTCCTCTAAGTATTCAAGATAAAGCCAGAAGCCTACATCTAGAAGCTTGTATCCGGAAGCCTTCACCCAGGAGTTGCTACCAGAAGTTTAAATGTCATCCGAAAACCACCACGACAACAAGCCCTAACGAGTCTCGGAAAAGCCCCAGTTGACCGGGACCCTCACTTTGAAGACTATGATTAGCACCACAAGGACAACCGAGAGCCAAACGCCTGAAACCAAGAAAAGAAGTGGTAGGCAAGGCCCATGCAGGCCCAATAGCCTAGTAGCAGAAAGGACCCCGAATTCTCTACAGATAAGACCTCAGGAGCCACATAAAGGGGGGCGAACTTTTTATTTCTCAATCTAGTTCTTTTCTTCTTAAAAAAAGGAAGCAAATATTCAACTCTTGTAATACATCTACAATTTATGAATGGAGAATTCCTAGTCTTAAACGTGTGGCGATTAGATAATCTTGTTGTGCCGTAATGATGAAACAGAGAGTTAACACTAACTTTTCTTATGAGAAAATCAATCATAGCGCCTTAGCAATGGAGGAGGGGCTTTGTAAAAATGCAAAGTCTCCTTCCCCCTGCCTCGAGGGTTTGCCACGTTGATCGACACTCTCATGATGAGTTTAACGCTTCCTGACCTCAGAGAAAGGGGGTCATCTGTGAGTTTGCAACTCGATCTCTAACGCGATCCGGATCCCTCTTCGTGTTGGTCCGACGTGGAATGATTATCTGAGTTAATGAATATTGATATGCCTTCTTTTCCGTAATAAAGGGGCATGTTAGCATGTTTTCTTCTTATCACAGTACATTGCATCACCTTCATGATTTAGGGAGCAATTGATTTCATAAAACCTAGCAATATTGACCTAAATAACCTTCCTAAGGTTATTCCGGAACACCGCTACACAGCATATGTGATGTCCATCCTTTGGGAGTAAGATAACTAATTGTTAGAATCGAAATTCCGATGCTTAATGGAAGGTAGATCAGCTTAGGTTCACAGACTTTGGAATGACCTTAGGTGACTCTGAATCATGACGGTGTCAAATCCCACGAACACATGTTCTAAATAACTTAATCCGGGCGTCGACGGAAAATATCGTTAACATTTTGGCGCTAGAATGAGGGCATGAACCTCCGCCCTTATGGTTAATTTGTCAAAATTAATTTTTTGAATTTATTGCTCTATGGCAAAAAATATGAAATTGAAAAGATTAGAGGAACGAAACAAGGAATTGGATCCTAATACAACCGTTGAAGGAAATGTGGATCTAACGCTCAACCCAGTCAATAACGAAAGAGGAGCCACATCCAACCCACAACAACCACCAAACTCAAACGTCATGGAAGGTAATGTCGTAAGAATCTTGGTCTTGGAGAAGCAACTCCAAGAAATGCAGGCTTAGGTCAACGCTGTCCAGGCATAGAAGTCCTCAAGGCTCACCAGATCTAGACAGAGAGACGAATGAATCTCCAAAAAGAAGGGCTTCCATTTAGCATTCAGAAGCAAAGGAGAAGCTTAAGGCGACTTCTTCCAAGAAGAAGAAGTCTCATTTGACGAGAATAGACCACCAAGGGAATCAATGTGAGCAGGAACAGTCCGGGAGTTCCACCTCCAAAGGTTATGATCTCAGGAGAGTAAAGTAAACTATGACAACACAAAAGCTTACATCAAAGTCCTCATCCAGAATACCGTCAAGGCCTTGTTGGGAAGCAAGGGGAAGAGGACCCAAGATGACAGGGTTGACGACAACGAAAGAATAGCTCCGTTCATCGATGAAATTATGAACACCATAATACCATCGAGAGTGAAGATTCCAACCATAAAGTATCTTGGGATAACTGACCCTGACGATCATCTGATGGCTTTTGACAGCCAGATAGATCTCTACAATGCTTCCGGAGCCATCAAACGTCGCCTTTTCCCGGTTACCTTTCAAAGGGCAGCGGTGAAGTATCACCAGTATAGGGAAAACACCACTTACTCGTGGAAATAATTCTCCTACAAATTTTCCATGCAGTTCTGCATCTGTAAAGATCCGACAATTGACTACACAGTCATTGCTAACATCAAACAGAGACAAGGGTAGTCTCTGGAAGATTATCTTAAGAGATTCAACATCGAGGTTCTGAAATCCAAGGATATGAACGACCGTGACAAGTTGATTGCAGTACACTCGGGGTTAATCGAAAACACCACCTTCTGGAAGGAGTTATATGTATTCACGGCTATAAAGACTTGCAAGACTTTCATTTTCAAGCTGACAAGTTTATTCGTATGGATGAATTGTACTTCACGAAGAGGAAGTTCGGGCCTCGAGGGGAAGGAGGAAGGTCGAACTTTGGACGAAAGCTCCCGAAAGGAAATCAAAAGAGGCCAAGGTGGGAAGATTTTAATACCAACTCGGTTGCTCTAAACAAGCCCATCTCGTATGTGTATGTTGTTGCAAGAGAAAAGGTTAATAACTTTCCCGTCTCGTTCAAAGCCAAAAATTGCCCTGAACCTTATTACGGCGGTAAGAATTGTGAATTTCACAAAACCAACGGACATAAGACTGACGAGTGCAAGGTATTGGATGAGATTATTCAGAAGCTAATCCAAGAGGGACACCTAAAGGAATTTGTTTTAAACAAGACAACATCAGCCCAACATGCAAGTGGACAGCGGAAGGTTTCGGTAAATGCGATAGGAATTGCTACGGAAGAAAGCAACCTAGACTTGGGGCCACCAATAAATCGAATCAATGTGATCCATGGAGGGCACACCCTGCTGGAAGTTGTCCGACAGCAAGGAGTCAATATATGAAAGAAGCCGTGGAGGGAATATTCTCCATTTAAGAAGAACCATCATTGAAGAATGCACATTACGCTTCCAAAATGCACAACCTAGTGGTTTCTCCAGAGGAAATGAAAAAAGGGTCCGCCACCCGCATAATGATCCCTTATGATAACAGCCCAAATAGGGCTCTCTGTTGTTTCAAAGATCCTCGTGGATACAGGGAGTGCCTTCAATGTCATCTTTAAGCGCGCTTTCGATCAGATGGGAATTTCAGAGAAAAGTTAGAAGCAAGCAATGAACCAATCTTCGACTTTAACAACAAGGGGTCGACTCTGGTAGGGCAAATCAACATTCTGGTTCAAATTGGACTGTCTCCGCTCCATAGGACCTTCGAAACTCTCTTTGTTGTGATCGATCAACCATCCTATTACAACGCCTTCTTTGTGCAACCAGCTTTGGAGAAGATGGACGCTTTTGTTTCTTCCAAGTATCTTACGTTAAAATTCCTAACCAAACACGGATGGGGTACCGTCAGGGGAGAACAGTTTAGTTCTCGCGAATTGTACTTCGCAACGATTGACAAATACAAAAGGGAGTGTTCTTCGTACTTTGATTCTTCTACTGTGTTTACACCTTCAGATAGAGGATCCTTACATCCCACATTCGAAGCTAAGATAAAAATTGATAAGGCTAACAAACGTGCAAATGGTAGGTACATTTCTTTGAGAAAAAAGGGAAAAGGTCCGATGATGTAAATCTAACTGAAGAGAGAGAAATCATCACGGATTTGGATTCTATAGGAGATATTAAAAGAATAAAACTGAGAGAAGACGTGGAAGAAGTAAATGTTGACTCAGAAGATAAATCAAGGGCCGTCAACATAAAGAAAAGGCTGACAGAACCCCTCAGAAGTGACCTAATCCGGTTCCTACAACTCAACAAATATGTTTTCGCTTGAACCCATTCAAACATGGTCAGTATCAACCCTTCTGTTATGAGTCATGCGTTGAACATTGACCCTTCGGTAACCCAGGTCCGGCAAAAGAAAAGACAGTATAATAAAGATCGGATAGAGACCTTGAAGGAGGAAGTCAAAAGGTTGGAAACTAACGGATTTATTCGAGAAGTCCTTTACCCGAAATGGTTAGTCAATCCCGTACTAGTGAAGAAGTCCAATGGGAAGTGGAGGACGTGTGTTACACGGATTTAAACAAGGCTTGCTCGAAAGATTGTTATCCCCTTCCGTGGATTGACCAATTAGTTGATCCCACGAGTGGTCACTAGATACTATCCCTTATGGATGCTTACTTGGGGTACAACCAAACTCCGATGCATAAACCCGACGAGGAGCATACAAGCTTTATCACTGATTGGGGAACATTTTGCTATAAAGTGATGCCCTTCGGCTTGAAGAATGCGGGAGCAACATACCAAAGATTGGTAAACAGGATGTTCCAAGAACAAATAGGGCGCAATATGGAGATATATGTAGCAAGGTTCTAAATTTCGTTTTCCGTTCCGGTCATTGATGATTTTTGGAATTTCAGTTCCGCTTCGGAAATTCAGGAAATTCCGCTAAAATTCCGGTCTTCAAATTCTGATACTTGTTTTTATATAAATGTACAACAAATATTTAATACTGACATAAATTTGTATTACATTCTTCGGATTACATAAAAGGGATTACATAAAAGATAGATTTGATGAAACAATATACAACATAAAACAATTTCAATACCAGAAACTGCTTCTTTGAGCATCATATGAATTATAGTCGTTGTTATCTTCATCTTGTGTTGAATTGTAGTATGTTGGATAAGCGTACTGTTGCATTTGATCTAAACCTAAAAAAGTTGTCATCATGTTATCAAATGCCGAGGGTTCATCCTGAGTGTTTGATGTTTCACCTGCATATGACTAATTTTGTCTATGATATAGATAATTTCCATCATAATCAGATGTAGAATACCTATAATTGTGAACATCACCGAAAACATATGTATTGTCATAATTATGTTGGTATCCACGATCAATTTGCAAGTGTCAATCTTTTCGTCCATGATATTCATCTACACCACTCATAGGATAAGTCCGGATAGGTCTTTGAGAATCACCAACATTGGAACCCACACCGTAGCCGCTAGTTGTATCTTCACCACCAACATTACCGGAACCATCATTTGACGAACTGCATCTTTCACTATTTTGATTTCTTCTTTGTGCAGGGACTTCATCATCATTTGACCAAGGATTGTCACTACAATCATCAAGTAAAGGATTTTCGACCTCTCTAGTCCAATCCGCTAGCTGGTTCTCTTCATGGAAAATATAATTCAAATCAATAAGTTGAGTAGATGTATTTTGTCGTGTAGCATGTCGTATTCTTAATCGCATATTATAATGTACAAATACTAGTTTTTCCAAGTTCTCCATTTTAATTCTGTTTCTTAGTTTTGTATGAATCATCGCAAATGTCATCCAATTTCTTTCACAATTTGAGGATGAGATTGTTTGACTAAGAATACGCATTGCTAAACGTGTCAAATTTGAAGCTGCTTCCCTGGCGATTATTGACCACCACATAGCAGGAGGACATGATTTTATAGCTTTTTTAGCCTTCGCGGAACCAAATACACCAACTTTCATTCTATATTGTTCCACCTGCACAATGTTTATTATTATAACATATTATTTATGACAAATATAATTGGAAGAAGCATTTATTCTATGTTTTACCTCTTTCGAAATATCTATTTGTGCAGAAATATCAGGTACCATTCTTTCAAGAACGTTTTTCCATTCATTTAAAACTTCATTATCATTTGTTACATTACTGCTATATTGAATATGTGGATTGAGAAAATAACCTGAAATAAAATTATTTTGCTTCTCATTAAAGATTAAACGATCGACATGTTATTCACTTGCAATATTATATTGACATAGCTGGAGAAAAAAAAAACCTGCAACAAGGATAGGTCGATGTAATTATTTCTCCCATCTCTTATCAATTATGTTCCACCATTTCTGACATGTTTTAGCACCAACATTTTTTTGATTGATTCCTTCGCTCAATCCATTGCTTCATATAGATATCCCATGTGTGCTTTATCATCGTTATCTACCATTCTTAAAACTTTTACAAGTGACTCAAATACGAGAATAATAGCAGCAGTGTTAGCCCAAAATGTATCACTATAGATTAAGTTATAGACAAGACTTGTTGTCAGTCTATCTTTATGACTGAGTTTGGGAACCTTAGCGCTCCATTCCCTTGACGCAATCATTCTTCTTAGGTCATCTCTATGTGTGTAGATAGATTCCAAAGCAATAAAGTGGGTAGCAAACCTTGTTACCGTTGGTCGAATCAATTCTTTACCTTTTGTTTCTTATCTCATTATACTGAGTAACCAACCATGATTGTACATGAATCATGTTATTGATTGACAATTCGAGATAATAGTTTTTACCTCAGTTTCCTTTGCAATATCTTCAAGGATAATATCGATACACTGTGCTGCACACAGTGTCCAATATAGTTGACTCCTTTTCTCCATCAGTAATTAACCAGCGGCTTTGTAGTTTGCACCATTATCGGTAACTATTTGCACAACTTTATATTCTCCGATGATATTAACCATATCATCCATTAAATGACAAATATACTCAGCACTTTAAAACTTGTCTATGGCATCTACAGATTTAAGAAAGACAGTTCCCTGGGTAGAGTACACCAAAAAATTATATTTTTTCTCCTATTTTGAGTGCTCCAACAGTCACACATTAATGTGCAACCATACTCATCCCAATAATTGGAATAACTTTCAATATGTTGTTTGATTTCAGCACATTTTGCATCTAAATATGTGCTAGATAGTTCATGTGCAGTGGGTGGTTTAACTCCAGGACCAGCTTTTGCAATGGCATATACCATCGTTTCATAACATGGATAACTAGCAGCATTATGTGGAATGTGATTAAAATTAAAAAAAAAATGATATTGCTCGTCCTATATGTTTTTTGGAATCGTTAATGCCTTTTATTGCAGTTTTAATTGAAGGTTGAGATCTACCTCCTCGTTTTGCACATATGAATCTATCCTTGCGGCTGCACGCGCGTCAAAATCATCATCCACTCTTAGAGATTTAGAACGATCACTGCGCTTTATTCCACTGGATCTTACACCTGCTCGTCACCTCTCATCGCTTATGTAAGCTTCTTTGCTTGTCCGTAAAGCATGTTGAACTTCTCTGTTATATTCGTTTCCATCACTATCAGTGTCTGAGTTTTGTTGTCAAGGCATACTCATCAATTCTTCTTGCACCCGCTGTTTTTCAATCTTCTCTTTATTCCGGTCGTTTTTCTTTTTAATTAGATGTTCCCGCACAAGTGATCTAACTTCTTTAGGAACGCTCGGACATTGCGATACATCGCCGATCATTGCTGCCAAGTGATCTTTCATACGTGTTGTGCCTCCACCGGAAATTATTTTGTTGCACTTTGTTTCCTTTTTATCGATATCGACCGCCGTGCAGTAATTCCACACGATATCGCGATTAGCCATGATCAAATACCTGAAATTATAAACAAAATAATGTCAGTTATGCTGCACATTTAAAAATCGAGCAAATACAATGACATAAATAATAAGTTGTGGCTCAATCAAAAGAAGTCTAGGCTGCACGTTTAATAAGCATGTGTCACATACATTAATTTGAAATTTAATAAGTGCGGCCCCAATTATACGCTTCTTATCTGTAGAAAAAAAAACGCAGTTCCTTTTCTTGCTCAAAGGCCACGCTGCATCTCGTTCGATGCTCAGAAAGCCAAAACAGATTAGTTTTTTTTTTCGATGATAATTTCATAAGTTTTCGACTATGTTATAGAAGGATTTCGATTCCTTTTTATGTAATATTATATTGCGAATTTGGGGTTTTGCTGGTGGATAAAATTTTGGATTGACTGAGATTATTTAAAGTATAAAGATGCTTCCTTTCTTATGTGATTGAATCGATTTTGTTTTCTGGTTTCTCATGTGACTGTATTATGGAGTTTTCTGAAAGATACAGATCTGAATTTTTTTTTTAAGTTGTATATACCGGAACGGAAAATATCGTGAATTCCGACCCGGTCACCGCCGGAACCGGACCAGGATGGCCGGAGTTCCAGCGTGCCAGCCGAAATTTAGAACCTTGATATGTAGACGACATGCTAGTGAAGTCCACCAAAACGGAAAACCATCTAAAGGATTTGGAGGAAACGTTCGATGTCTTAAGGAGCTACCAAATGAAGCTAAACCCTCAAAAATGTTCTTTTGGAGTTCAATCCGGAAAGTTTCTACGATATGTGATAAGTGAGCAAGGGATTGAAGCTAGCCCTAACCAAATCCAAGCTATAGGAGACATGGAAGAGCTCGGGACAAGCAAAGAGGTATTGAGTCTGGACGGGAAAGTAGCAGCCCTCGGTAGGTTCATTTCCAAAGTAACTGACAAATATGTCCATTTCTTTGATGTTATAAAGAAAAGAAGAATTTCGAATGGAATGAAGAGTGTAGGAAAGCATTCCAAGAATTGAAAGTTTATATGGGAACGCCTCCGGTTTTATCCAGTCCCGAGAAGGGAGAAGAGCTATACCTATACATGGTTGTTTCAGAACATACAGTAAGCTCAGTCCTGATAAGAGAAAGTAATGGGACTCAACACCCCCATTTACTACGTTAGCCGAAGGCTAAAGGATGCAGAAATCCGATACCCTGTTATAGAGAAATTGGCGTATTGCCTAATCCTAACCACGCGAAAGCACAGAGGTTACTTTCAAGCTCACCCTGTTAGAGTTTTAACTAGCTTTCTGCTCAAGCAAGTGTTCAACAAACTGGAAACCTCAGGGAGACTAATCAAATGGGGTGTCGAGCTTAGCCAATACGAAATCGAGTTCCATCCTCGGGCAGCAATTAAAGGACAAGCTCTTGCAGATTTCGTGAACGAATACACGAGCTTCATTTTCGAACAATCAGTTATAGAAAATGACTCCAAGACCAAGTGGCAGCTCTATGTAGATGGAGCTTCCAATGAACAGGGAGCAGGGGAAGGTTATGTTATAATTACTCCTGACAAACACCGTTTGCACTGCACTATGAAGTTAGGGTTTCCGGCAACCAACAATGTGGCCGAGTATGAATCAATGATAGCTGAGTTGAATCTGGCACTACAGTTGAAGATACCTCCGATAGAAATCTTTAGTGATTCACAACTAATGGTAAACCAAATAAAACAGACATATCAAACCAAGGATGAGCGGCTAATATTATATATGAAAAGAGTATAAAAGATGCTTTCCCGATTTGAGGACTTCTCAATTCATCAAATACCCCGCGGGGAGAATACTCAAGCGGATTCACTAGCCAAATTAGCCAGCTCTCGGGAGGGCCCCGAAACTCGGATAATTCCAGTGGGATATCAAGAAAGACCTAGCGTCGAGCGGGAGGAAACGGAAATGGGGAAAGAGTTATTAGTCTTAACTAGATCCCAAGTCTTGAGAAGGGATGACGAAGGAAGCAAAGAGGGAAACTCCAATGGGGAACCTCCCTTAACGGAAACGAGTTGCTACCATAAAGTTACATGGATGACTCCCATGGTAGATTACCTCCTAAACGGGATTTTACCCCTTAGTAAGCAAGATACGAGAAGGATAAAACACCAAGCTCCTACATTTGTGATTATGGAGGGTATACTATATAAAAAGGGACACTCGCTTCCTTATTTAAGATGTGCCGAAGATGGACTTAGCCTGTTGAAAGAAGCTCATGAGGGATGGTGTAAGGACCATTCCAGTGGAGTTAAGCTGGCCAAAAGGGTCATGCGACAAGGTTATTATTGGCAGCGGATGATTAGTTAAGCAGTTGAGTACGTCAAGAAATGTGATAAGTGTCAAAAGTACTCTAAGGTACCCCGACTTTCTCCTAGTGAACTAAGCACTATATCAAGCCTCTGGTCATTCGATGTATGGGGAATAAATTTAATTGGACCCTTACCAATCTCCAAAGGTGGAGCTAAGTATGTTGTACTAGCTATCGACTACTTCACCAAGTGGTTGGAGGCAGAACCCCTTCGACAATCATGTCCAAAAAGGTGTTAAGATTCGTAATAAAAAACATCGTTACAAGCTTTGGAATCCCTCACAAGATCATATCAGATAATGGAACACAGTTCGAAAGCGAAGAGTTCACACGATTTTGTGAGAAAAATGGAATCATCAAAAGTTTCTCCTCGGTAGCCCATCCGAAAGCTAACAGGGTCGTGGAAGCCGCCAACAAAACTATAAAGACAATTCTTAAAAAATGCCTAAATCAAGCCAAAGGAAATTGGGCCGAAGAGTTGTTTTTAGTACTTTGGGCATACAGAACATCTACCAAAACAGCCACGGGACACATCTCTTTCTCCCTGACATATGGATGTGAAGTTATGCTTCAAGTTGAGATCGACATCCCATCGCATAGAAGGATAGCATATGCGTTTGACCCCAATCAAGAGTTGAGAAAGAAATCACTAGACTTAATACAAAGACTAAGAGATGAGGCTGCAATCAGAGCCGCTGAGTATCAAAGGAGGATTACAAAATACTACAACTCAAAGGTCAGGACCAGAACCTTCGCAAAAGGAGAGTTAGTGTTACGAAGAGTGATGGCTAACACGAAGAACCCAGCGGATGGCCCTCTCGGTCCAAATTGGGAAGGACCCCTGATCATTCATCAAGAAGTTATGTCCGGAACATATCGGCTATGCAGACCCAACGATGATCTTGTTCCGAGAACATAGAACTCGCAACATTTAAGACCATATTTCTCAACGATAAAGGAATAAGGAAAAAGACTTTCCTCCAAAGATGATTACGTAACTAAGGGCACGGAAACCCTTTCAGTAGCTAAAGAGAGACCCAAAATGGATCAAGCTGAAAAAAGGATTAAATCCCTCGTCATCACCAAAGTTGGTCGCGACGAGGCATCCTTTGGAAGGGGATGGTGTGTTAGTCTTTCTCCAAGCCCAACTTAGAGGGGGCAAGGTTAAAGCATCAAAAGCGTAAGCCTCCGTTTCACACTAGAAATGGTCGTGGCGGTGCATCTAAAATTAGCAAGCCATGCCTCTGCTTGCAGAATAGTACGCCCTGCCTTTGCTAGAACTAAGCAGGTCCTACATCTGCTCGCAGAAGAGCACATCTTATCTCTGCTTATGTTTTGTGTTACCCGCAGAAGGGAGCGCAAACTCCTATAATCGCCTACGATGGTCAGGATAGGGCACCCTTAGGAGGGGGTGACATATAAGTCTCCATCAGAACCTACGATAGTCAGTATAGAGCATCAAAAGAGTAAACCGTAGTTATGTGCCTACGATGACCCCGTCTAAGTTTCTAAGACCTTATCATCGCCTACGATAGTCAGGATAAGGCGCCTCCTGAAGGGAGGTCGGGTAAGTCATTGGGGCCTGCTTGTGGATAAGCTAGCCAAGCGCATTGGACACACAGGTCTAGAGAATGGCCAACAAAGCACGTACATCCTCTGCTTTGACATCAAAAGCCCAAGGAGTGGCTCAGGAAACACGTACAATCTCTGCTTCACAAATCAAATTCAAAAGGGATGCCAAAACAATAAACATCGGATGGAGTTCCGGTCTTCTATATATTAATAGCCGAATCTGGGTCGATTCGGCTCTACACAAATACCGGAGGGGGTTCCGATTTTCTATATATTAATACCTGAATCTGGGTCGGTTCAGCTCTTTACAAATACCGGAGGGGGTTCCGGTCTTTTATATATTAATACCTGAATCCTGGTCGATTCAGCTCTTCAAAAATACTGGAGGGGGTTCCGGTCGTCTATATATTAATACCCGAATCCAGGTCGATTTGGCTCTTCACAAATGCCGGAAGAGGTTTTCGGTCTTCTATCTATATTAATACCCGAATTTGGGTTGATTCGACTCCCTACAAATACCGGAAGGGGTTCCGGTTTCCTGTATGTTAGTACCCAGGTCTGGGTTAATTCGGCTCTTCATAATGCCGAAGGGATTTCCGATCTCCTATCAATACCCTAGTCTAGGTCGATTTCGTTCTCTACAAATGCCTAAAGGAAAACTCTGATCTTCAATCTTCAGATTACCCAAGCGAGGGTCGATTTAAAACTAATGTCAAGATTTCATAATGAAATCTAGCATTAAGGAACGATTCAATAGAAAAAGAATCTAGAAAGAAAAGTTTAACTTGAAAAGTCGAAGACACACCTTCATTAGGTGGCAAATGTTACTACCAAAATAAACCCCTAACATAGGCTGATAGTGAAGGGGTATCGGAGGAACACAAACACAGAAGAACCTTCTGAGAGAACAAATGGAGAAGGCCGAAAGCAGGAAAGAATGATTTGAGAGCAACACAAACCGACACTCCCCTCCCCTAGGAAGAAAGGAGTTCAGAGCCTACAAAACGATAGCGAGGTTTATCCAACCGAGTCTATCTGATAGGGTCCACCCGACAAGAGAGTCCTGAAGCGAAAGGTATCAAGCCAGAAGTACATAAAGATTATCCGGAACCAGCTTCCAAAATAGCTACTTCATGAACGACGAAGGGTCACGTCGATAGACAACAGAGACATCACCGAAAGTTGTCCTCCAAAAAGCCAGGTTGTCCGAAAAGTTCCACCAGAAGGCTAACCGGGACCCTAGCAGAGATACAGGCTATCAGTACTAATTTACCTAGTGCATGAACCAATAGCAGTTTCAAACCGGAAGCAATCTACATACGTCACGAGGACAAGCTCCTCTAAGTATTCAAGATAAAGCCGGAAGCCTACATCTAGAAGCATGTATCCGGGAGCCTTCACACAGGAGCTGCTAGCGGAAGTTAAAATGTCATCCGAAAACCACCACGGCAACAAGCCCATATGAGTCTCGGAAAATCCCCAGTTGACCGAGACCCTCACTTTGAAGACTATGCACAAGGACGGCCGAGAGCCAAACGCCCGAGACCAAGAAAAGAAGCGGCCGGCCAAGGCCCATGCAGGCCCAACAGCCTAGCAGCAGAAAGGGCCCCGAATTCTCTATAAATAAGACCCCAAGAGCCACATAAAGGGGGACGAACTTTTTATTTCTCAATCTAGTTCTTTTTTCTAAAAAAAGGAGCAAATCGTCAACTCTTGTAATACATCTACAATTTATGAAGGGATAATTCCGAGTCTTAAACATCCGGCGATTTTATAATCTTGTTGTGCCGTAATGATGAAATATGGAGTTAACATTAACCTTTCTTATGAGAAAATCAATCATGACGCCTTAGCAATGGAGGAGGGGCTTTGTAGAAATGCCAAGTCTCCTTCCCCCACCTCGAGGGTTTGCCACGTTGATTGACACTATCATGATGAGCCTAACGCTTCCTGGCTTCAGAGAAAGGGGGTCATCTGTGAGTTTGCAACTCGATCTCTGACGCGATCCGGACCCCTCTTTGTGTTGGTCCAGCGTGAAATGATCATCCGAGCTAATGAATATTGCGATGCCTTCTAGGGGACGCATTAGCCTGCTTTTTTATTATCACAGTACATAGCATCACCTTCATGATTTAGGGAGTAATTGATTTCATAAAACCTAGCAATATCGACAAAAATAACCTTCCTAAGGTCATTTTGGAACACCTCTACACAACATATGTGATGTTCATCCTTCGGGAGCAAGATAACTAATCGTTAGAATCGGAATTCCGATGCCTAAGGGAAGGTAGATCAGCTTAGATTCACATACTTCAGAATGACCTCCGGTAACTCTGAATCATGACGGTGTCAAATCCCACGAACACATGTTCTAAATAACTTAATCCGGGTGTTGATGGAAAATGTCGTTAACATCTACATATGTCTCACTGGCCATTTTTTAAAATTCAAATTAAGGACTTTAACCACCACCTCTTCACCAAAAGACGTGTCTTTTCAACCACTATATAAATCCTTTCAAAAACAAATTTTCTATTCAATTTTCACTACATTCTTTCTCTTCCATACTTCGTCATAAGAAATCCATTGAATTCTCTTTCATTATTTTTGCAAATCGGTATTATTTTACTTTAATTCTTCACCGAATTGAAAACCATTCAATATCAAAAAGTTTCTATTTGAATTCATATCATTCTCTATCTGATTTCAGCATATTCCTGGAAAAAAAACAAATGTACATTGTCATTGGAGGTTTACAGGATTACTGCATCGAATCTGCAAGAATCTTGTATTAAAGATATGACCATTGTCATAGTCCGTTGCTAGTTGTGAAAAGAAGAAGGTGTTCATGTAGCCTATGAAATCAAGAGGTGTATCTTGTAATCCATGAAATTAAGATTGTAAATATATTCTTGTCACATATGGAAAGCAAGCAACTATAGAAAAATTCCGCATGGTGGAGTGCAGGGCTAAATGTAGGATCGGTTAATCTGAGCAAATATAAAAATATGGATGTTATTTTATTATTGTATTTTACTTTATTACTTGTTTCTTTCTGTCTGCAATTTGAGTAGATATAGTGTTAAATTCAAAAGTTAGCTTTATAGATATAAAGAATACACTTCATCCTCTCTAGTGTTCAGATAGCCTTAAGATCCAAATTCTGCCAACCAACAAATAGGTGTGGTCGACCACCAAACTGCCAATTACATTCCACGCTTTGACGGGAGTACAAAAAACATAGATGAACGTGATCCAACTGTTCATCGTTTAATTCTAGCCTTAAAATTCGACAGGCGGAATATAAACTAAAGTGGATGTGACCCGACCATGCACCATGCACTTGCCAAATCATGCCTTAAATATGACAGGTAAAGTACAATCTGGAATGGACGCGACTCGACCATCCATTCATCCGCTAGCTCCTACCTTTGACTTGCCAGGAGAAGCACCGATCCAAGATGAATGTGATTCAATTGTTTGTTGTCTAACGCCAACCTTTAATCCGTTGGAGGAGTACAAACAAAAGGCCGTGGCCCAATCATTCATCTAACTCTCATCCTTGATCTAGGGGAAGGAGTATAAACATATTTAGACGTGATTTGATCGTCCATCTTCGAACTTGGAATGGATGTGATCTATCCATCCGTCTCCCAACCATTACCCTTAAACCGGAGGCATAGAGCAAAAAATCAAAGTAGATGTTAGTCGTTCATCTATTCACCGACTCACGCCTTAGATCTGATGGGATGGACGACCATCCACTAAATAACTTTGCTCCACGCTTTGATAGGAGGAGTACAAACATAATTGGACATGAACTGACCATCCACTCTTCGATTTTCCCTCATCATGAGGGCAAGAGAACCACTCAAGATGAACATGATCTAACCATTCGGCAACAAATTCCAAATCTCAGAGCTTGGATACTAGTATAAACAAAAAAATGAATGTGACACTCAAGATGACCATCCACTCAAGACGAATGTAAAATTGTTTTACAGTAATCAAAATTTTATTTTAATTTTGATTTATAATTTTGAAAGTGTATATTATTGGCATCATAATTGTACTGAGTCATATATAGATTGGTAAAGTACTGCATATATGTGAATAATTGATTCTCATTATTGTTGTACACTTACATTTAGATGTATTCGTCTGATCCTGACCCCATGATTTGAAATTGTTTTTTAACAGGGTGGCCATGGTAGACTCTGAAATTGTTTCAGCATGAAGAACCGTGATCATCTTTGAATGCTGAAATTGTTTCAGCATGAAGAACCCTGAATTGGCTGAGAGCTGGTAGAAAAATGAGCAGAGTATGACTTCCTGTCATTTTCAAGTATTCTGTATGAATATCAGCATGAATCAGGAGATATATATGAGTAATTTTGATGTACACTAATGTATAGAATATGTAATACATATATGTGTGTAATTTGTTATGCATCTATATAAGAAATAGACACTGCCATATGTACATATTACTGGACGACAGGAAATATTGATTTTCACTTTAGGACTGTATATACATATGTGATTGACATGATAACATTCCTATTCTGTTCATTTTTTTTTTAAATGCCAGATTTTATGATAGTTATTGTACGCTCATATGTATATTCTTCGTATCTATCTTGACTGAACATATCAGTTAATTAAATTTACAATGCTAAAACATTTGGATATGTAGAATCATTTGAACAGTAGGCATATATGTATGTTTGTGTGACGTCTATTGTCAATATCTTAAGATAAATGTTATCTTCTGGAAATACATAAAACTATAATTAATGAATGGCTTGAATTCTTATTATGAATAGGCTTTATGTACAAGTCATTATTATAAATGAAGCCTTATAATAGTTAGGGGCTATATTTTGTATGCATCTAAAAGTGAATGGTTTATAATATTTCATATTAGATTTATGAGTATTTTCTACGATACTCAACATCAGTGTATTAGAATAACTAAAGATTTTGAAATGTTCAAAAGAAAATGGAGGTATGACCTCTATATATATATATAATTGAAATTAAATACATATATGTTCCATATATTTTATTTAAATTCAGTTTATATTATAAATAAAATACATATATTGTGATGTATGTAAATTAACTCTAATATTTTTCACAATGAGTTATAAATTCCCTCTAAAGCAATTTTTTGTTATATTAAGTCATGGTGACGTCTTCCAATAATATACTTATCACTGTCCAAAATCACTGGATGTAACTAACGCCAAAGCGTTGTGCACCTTTTATTTTGGTTAAATGCGATGGAGTAAAATGTGGTGCTCCAACCTATTATTGGGTCTGACTTAACTAGGCTGCATAATACGATTATGGCCTTAGAGACAATAGCATGAATTATTCTATATTTTGAGCAAATGAATAATACTGAACAAAATGTTCATCATGCGATCCAAGAATTATATACGATATAATTGGCATAAGATGACTACCTAAAAGGTTGTGTTTTGGGTTTAGCCAAAGCTGGGTCAAGGCATGACTAGATATGGATCTTGGAACACCGTTATATATGTATACCGATATGTATATATAAACAGAGGGATGTTAATTTGAGTGGGAGTGTATTTTAGTTTAAATTACATATTTATGTTAATATAATTTAAATTAATCCTTGAGAAGGACAAATTAAATTAAATCAAATTTCTTGACTAACATTAAAATTTGTGGATTGTCCTCAAACAAATTAAATGTAATTGTTTTAGATATAAAGAAAGGATCTAAAATAAGTTAAAGTATGACTTCAACTGAATAAAATATAAATGTTATAGTAATCTACTTATACATTTCTAGTATTAGATACTAGATATAAATCACATAAATGTATGTTGATTTATAGAAATTGCAGAATAAGTAGAAATATGATAAAAGGACAAGTGGACTTACGATTGGAAATGAAGCAAATGTTGCTGGATTATCCATAGGAAGTTGATTCTTGTTGATTATACTGGCTTGATTAAATGAATAAAATAATTGTTATTATGAAATTCCACATAAAATAAATGTTATAATAGATCTTGTTTAGACAAGTTTAAATTTCATTTGTAATAAAAGAATAATTGTTATTCATTCTATGAAATATCATATAGAATTTCACAAATAATGATATTTGTAAATCCTTAACTATAATGTACTTGACATTAATAGTGACTGGATTAATTTTAGTGATTCAAATCCAATATACCTTTAGTATTATCGGTTAGCCCAGTAAACAAGAAAGGACATCAAAACTCCCTAATGATGGAATTTTCAGATCATTTGATTTTGAATTAAATGAAGAATATAGATCTTGTTTATTAGGCAAAATAACTGAATCACCTTTCACTTAACACAGTGATTGAGTGATAAGTATTGGGTCTCATACATAATGATGTATATGGAGGAATGAATACATAAACTAGAGGCGGGTTTTATTACTTCATTATATTTACTGATGATATGAGTAGATACGGATCTGTGTATCTTATGAAACACATATCAAAATCCTTTGAAAAGTCCAAAGAATTCAAAATGAAGTTAGAAACCAATTTTGATAGAAAATAAATTCTCTCTGAAAGGATCAAAGAGAATATTTAAGCCAATTAATTGATGATTGTCCATATGAGTTTGAAATTGTTTCATAACTTACTCCATCTAGAAGACCATATTGGAATGATGTGTCTGAAAGGAGACTTCGTACCTTACAAGATAAAATACGATTAATGATAAGTCATATAGATCTTCTAATAAATTAAATTTGGAACAATTGCATTTATTCATGTTAAAACGAATATGAAGACGCCATATAAGATATGGACTAGGAAATATCCTAGTAAGTCTAATGCGAAGATTTGGGATGCAAAGACGTTTATTAAACGCCCTTCTGATAAGATTGGATCCAAATCAAATAATCATTTTGTGGAATATCCAAAAGAACCAAGTGGATATTATTTCTATATATCCTCTGAGAATAAAATGTTTATTGCTCGAATTGGTATCCTTTATAAAGGAGAGTCAGTCTCTAAGATACCAATAAGAATGAAATAGAATTCGAAACGTGTCGCAACCACAAAATACCATTGAATCTTGTATAGACAAGAAATTGAGTGGAAGTGACACAATAATTACAATGTTAAATATTGATAACGCATTAATTATTGTGAATAATGTTAGTTTTAAAACAAGAAATAGATACCGATTCTAAGAAAGAAAAATGTTTGGATTAAGAAGTTCATAATTGAACTTAATTCATTGTTGATCTAATGATTTACATTGCAATAACAATGTGGCTATTGCTCAGGCCTAAAACATTAAACTCATAATCGATCCAAACATATATTTAAGAAATATAGTTCTTATGTGAAATTGTTCACAGAGGATATGAACATATCTGCAAAGTTGCAAAAGCTGTGATGTTGCAGACCTACAGAATTAAACACTGTCGCAGCAGATGTTTAATAGTCACACTAGTTTCATGAGTATATGATACATGAATGATTGACTCTAGTGCAAGTGGGAGATTGTTAGAGTTTATGCCCTAGAGACAATCCATTTGATGTGATTAATAACATTAATATTTTATTTGGAATAAAAATATTCTGTTATGTTATATTTACTGCGTAATATAAATAATGATTAATAGAAGTCCTTAGAATAATAATACGGAATTATATAGTTCCAGTAAGACTGAACTTGAGATTATATAATGTGATAAGTATTATAATTCTTAAATGTCCCTAGTCAAGTTTTATTATTAATATAGGACAACAATAAAGCGTTGAGACTAGTATATTGATTGACTGATGATCACATCTCATTGATCATTAATATACGTGATATTAAAGTCAAGATATAAATACGTATTAGAGAATAGCGTATTGGGTTGACCCACCGTGAGATAACTACATGGAATATAATCAACAGTATCATAAGTTGTTCTCATAGTGTCAGTGATGTAATGGTCCTCAGACCTGAAATCATTATAATTTTATTCGAGGATATTTGTGTTTTGATATCATCTAAAGTTATTTCATAACAGAGTAATGATAACGGTGATTATTGGATATATCTCGAATCGAATGAAAATTATGAATGATCTAGATGGAATTTAACCCTACGATATATTCATAGTGATATCCATGGGCCTCTTGATTGAGTGAGACTGTGAAATGCATAGCCGTGCTCAAATATTGATTTGTTTTGAACAGTCTACTCATCGATCAAGATAAACGAATTAAATAATTAAGAGGGTGATACGATCCATGCCTCCAGTTTAATCCTGGATATATTGGTTAAAAAGATTATATTACATTGAGACACTGGTCACAGAACAGGTTGTATCGAATCGTTGATCTTATTACAGCTTGGGTAGCAGTGACGTATTGTTAGATGCCAATCTTTGTTTATGGTTTTAAATACGATTTAAAATTATTGCCAACGTTGTAATAACCTATAGGGTCACACATTATATCGCTTGAAGAGGATGAGAACCGTTCACAATAAAAGGAAATCAAAATGTTGACCTTTTCTTTAATTGTTGAACTGGTATAAGGGTTTTAGTAGTGTTAGTTAATTTAGATTTTTGTGGGCCAAATGTTAAAAGGAAGGCCGACCCTTCTTATATTTTTTTTCTATCATTCATTTGTGAAGGTATGAGAGCCGCCACAAAAACAAAATCAACAAAACCCTAAAACCCTAAATGGCCAGCACCATCCGTCCTTCCTCCTAATGATGTTCGACATCTTGGAGAACAGGCGTTCGTAGACAACTATGGAGGCTCGCTAATTTGGGAGCTCAGATCGATTCAACCCTTTTGACTCTCGCATGTATTCACGAATCTGGAAAATGAAAGCTTGAATAGGATTATTCATCCTTGAATCGCGAGTGACAGGTATAAACCCTAAATTCCATACACGTTCGATTTATTATTTTGCATAGATCTTAGAATTTTAAGTTGTTAAAATCGTTAAACATGGATATCGATTTGATCCGAAATCCTTTTTTGTTCCTACCTTAGATCCACCAAGTGGAATGCAAAACATATAACAGACATACTCTAACTTCTAACTATTTATATTCTAACTCCAGTCCTTGATTTGTCAAGAGTATGAATCCAAACTAGATGTGAGTTGACCATTTAGTGCTTGACTCAAACCTACAAAATGACCGAAGAGTATAAATTTCAAGAATGAGACTCAATTTTCGCTCTCTAACTTCCTCATACTGAGATAGAGGCGGAAGTATAATCATGCAAAAGGAATAATATCAGCGTAGTCAATAGCAATAGCGCAAGGCTTGTGTTTGTGCACTACTAAGTTCGTTTTAAAGGAAAAAAAGTAACCAAGTATATTTGCCGAACTGAATTTTAATTTTAATTTTTTGCATATTTTACATCATATCCAAACCGTTCAAGACTCCAAATAAAATTTATACATGCATTAAACATTTTTTGACATAAAATGTTGTTATATTAGAGAAAATTTGATAAGTTCATAGTGTACTTCCTAAATAATTGATGGATATGACAAATTTGTGGCTTACAATTTGAAATTTATTCTTATATTTGTGAGTTGTAATAAAATATATTCATATTTATCCGCTATGGTGAGATAAAACTCTATGGAAAAAGCATGAAATACACTTTTGCATGAAGTGGAAAAAAATTCTAATGACAAGAACTAAGAAAAAAATATAAACAAAAAATCTATAAATTGAAAATTAGATCAAACGAAAATAACATATGAAGTCTACAATAACAAGATTCAAATAAACAAGAGTCAAACATGATTCAAGGGTACAATAGCGAAACATAGAAATTATATTATACTTCCAAACTTTTAAGGCATAGTCACTAGTTTGATCTAAATCAAAACTATTAATCATTATCAAAATAATCATCAATTTCTTCCTCTAAGTCATACTCTATGGCGTTTTCCTCTGAGTCATAACAAGTACAATAGTGTGTTATTTTGGACTTTATCCACTGTTCAAACATTTAAAAAAGAGACAAAAACAAATTAACGCGCTATTTTGACCTATACGTTATTTTGCGCTCTGGTAAAATAGCACATTATTTTAGTGTAGTAAGGAATCCCTGCGTTATTGTAAGTTGTAAGTAGCGCAAACACTATGTTATGCGCTATATGTCGCTATAAAGTGTGCTTTGATAACAATGCATATTATGACACCTCCTTATTCTTAATTCTTACACCCAGAATTCCACAAGACTTAAGGCTACGATCGAAAAGATGTCTTAAGACAAAACCCACAGAACGTATAGGCAATTGGCCATCTTTCAAACCAGAAAGCAGAGTGATGGATCGTGAGTACATTGAATGGACCGCATGTCACTCAAGCACCCGAGCAAATTAGGACAAAGAATAAAGGCCAACTATGCAGTTGCATACAACATGAAGCTGAACTCGACTCAACATATTACATGAAGATCTTACATCTTCATATACAACCATTATAGAAATATGTTCAGAGCGTTCAGAACTCGCAGCTATCAAACTCAACAGCTCATGACGGGATCTAGAAATATGACCAGAACGACTGTCATCTCATTTCCACTCGACCAATCTTTGCGTAATTGATCATTCAAAAGAGTACAAAGCTCGGATTATTTTTTTGAGTAAACATGGGGATCCGTAAGATCATGGTATTCATTGATACTCACTTAATTAAATCTCACGCCGTGTGTCTACCCCGCTTTATATAGTCGTCGCACACGAATGCTTAACGTATAGCTCAGGCGTAGCTTGGAGTGGGATTCGAACCTGTTCGGCCCTAGCACCTTTGATTCTTTATCCCAAACACTCAAACCACCCGAGCTACTACGGTAGGTACAAAGCTCGGATTTGAAACCCTCTTTGAATCAGCACCGACACCAGATTCTGGGAGAGCTCTCATGTAATTACTTCTCCAACAGAGTAGCCAACTTCGAACTCTAATCCACCAACTTAAAATCATCCTGCGTCGACGTCAACTTCCTCCATTATGGACAACTAACAAGTCGAGACAAAGAGATCTCATACTATTAGTACAACTTGCACAGTTAAAGCACTTAGCGATTCTTTGAAAAATATTGCGTATTGATGGGTGAAATCGATTGTTTATAGAGGTGTTTTGGTGAAGATTTTCATATCTGTATCAGACCAAAATCATTTGTGTACTATTATGATTTGCCCCATCAAAAAATAAGGTAATGTTTGGTTGATTTTGTGTTGTGAGTTTTCAATGTTAATTTCGAAAGATGCGAAGATTTGACGGATAGCGAAGGTGACAGACCAAAAGCGAAGGAGATAATGGAGGGGACCGAGCGACGGTGGATGGATGAATCTGTCATCGTTCTTTCGTTGTTTCTTAAAATACGAAAAATAATTAAAAAAAATAGTTTTTTATTTTGTGTGCTAATTTCGTTTTGTAAAATGATCGTTTTTCACGATATGTGTGCGTTGTTCGTACTTTTGTATATATGAAAACACAAAATTAAAAAATATAAACCAAACGCACACTAATATTTTTGTGTGAAATTTCTATAGAACATGCATAAATAAATTAGGAACAACATACTGAAAATTTAGAATTTTATGAAATTTTTGTGATTTACAATGAATTGTAGACTGGTGGTAGGTTTGACATAAAATTCATTAAATTTGTGTTGATAGTAGTTTTGGATTTCATTGTGTTTATGTATTTATGATCTATAAACAAGTTATTAAAAGAAAATGTTCAAAAGAAGAATTATGAAATGTTTCAAAGACTCTTTATAATTGATTTTTTTAACTTACCTTCTCAAAATAAAATTAAAAAATGACAAAGTTTTGTTTCAAAATAGGATATTTTAAGTTAGTGACACTTTCTTCTTTGTAATATATATTACTAAAGATGGTTATGATTTTATATTTTGGCATTTTATAAAAATAATATGAAATAAAATAATAACATATTTCAAATAAGAGGCAGGTTCAATGGCACCCGTAACAGTTGAGCACCCCAATGACCTCTCACTTTTCCACCACACATTTCCACTCTCTCTCTCTCTCTCCTTCCGCTCATTCTCTCACCTCCCACTAACTTAAACTAATATAAATGAAAAGTGGAATTCAGGGAGGGTTATTGGAGTGCTGCATTTTCGGGGTGCCATTGAACGCTTGCCTTCAAATAAAGATTTTTTTGATAAGGTCATTGCTTTTATTTAAAAATTGCAACTTCAAATAATGATTTTTGCTTCAAGCAACGTAAACAAGAGATTTCTTTCAACCAAATATTTTAATCAACTTGGGTTTTGTATAAAATAAATTAATAATTTAGTAAAAAAGGGTAGATAGCATTTATAATATATAGCTGTCTTCCGACTAGTTGACTAAATGAGTCGAATGATGGAGCAGGATTTGGCATTGTTCGTCGCTATCAATAAGGAACATTTGCTTTTATACCTAGTTAATTGAAATAGGAAAATGTTATTGCATATAAATATATATTTAAAATATTTGTAAAATAATAAGATAAGTACTTAACTCCACATGTAACGTAATTGAGTTTTGTATTAGTATAGGAGCATCATGGATTGCCCATATGTTAATACTAAATGGAAAGGAGACAGTTATATATGTATTTGTCAATGAACAAGTATCTTATACGTAGTGTGTGCTCATCGAACCTTTCAACCTTAGCGTTAATCTCAACCAATCTAGGATCCTACTTCTGACTAGTACTAATTTGTCAATGGCAGTAGGTCTGATAGCAATGCTAGTGAACATCTCAGACTCTAACTCACACCTAGGTTGGAAATCATAACCAATGATATACTCCAACTAGGTCCATTCTAGAAACATAACTTCTAAGCTGGCATGTTTCATACTCAAAATATCAACAACTGCATTACCCGATGTATATGTAATACCAAAATCATAGAAAGGTAGGAACTCAATCCATCGTTGCTAGCAAAAGTCAATATCTTTTTGTAAATAGAGATACTTAAATGATTTATGGTCAGTGAACAACTCGAAACTCTATCATAAAAGATCATGTCTTTAAATCTTTAATGTAAATACAATCAGTGTCAATTCTAAATCATGGGTCGCGTATTTCTTTTCGTGTGGTTTCAATTGTCGGCTATCGTATGCAACAACCTTGCCTCTTTACGTCAACACCACACCCAATCCGGTACCACAAACCATGGTTGTTACGGCGGTAAATCGAGTCGAGTCGATAGAGGTCCAATTAGTCGACTAGTGGACTAGTTGTGACTAATCGTTCACTAGTCGATATACACACGTATATATACCTTAAAGTCTCCAATAATTAAAGTAATATTGAATTCTGCATTTTTAATGGATAAAAAAGATATAATTTCAACAGTTAAAAGTACATTAAAGTCTCTGGTAATTAAAGTAGAAGTTGAATAATAATTACTTCATCGGAAAGCTTTGAAAAAGAAATAACCCATCTAATAATTACCATTTCAATTTTGGCAGCCCACAAGTATTCAGCCGACACCAACGCCTGAAATCTTAACCCAAAATCTTCCTACCCACTCATATGAAGCTAAAAACGATATCAAATCCAATCAGATAATAAGTGACAAATAGAAAAGAAAACCAAAATACGACATCAGATTCAATCAGACAAAAAGCGAAAAAGAGAAAAGAAAACAAAAAAAGACATCAAATCGAATATCGTCTGTTCGATTTTGGTTAAAGTAGATGCTCGAATCCGCTCAAATTATCCTCAGCAATGCTCGATTTGCTGTCAAAATTGAAAGTGATTTGCCGAAGGTGTATGCAGTAAGTTTTATTTATTTTCCTTTTTTTTTTTTTTTGGTGATTCCACTTTTGTTTGGTTTTGATAGTCTCTTATTCTTTCTTCCTGCGGCTACTTCGGGTTTTTTTCCTTCTTCTGCAGCTTCCAGTCAATAATTGGCAAGTCAAGACTTTCAGTCGAGGCTTCAATCTCGACTAATCGACTAGTTGAGCGCCACCAGTGCCACAAACACCCGTATATATCATCATCTCATCATTCCAACTTGGAATAATCAACACTATGGCACTCGTCAACTTTTCTTTTGACTAATAAATACATGCTAACATCTTGTATCCGAAGAGAAAATTCGATTCTTCTTCGTTGGATGAGTCAACGGTGCGGCTATCTTATAGGATTCATAGATAAATTGTTTGTAGTACCCAGCTAACCCTAAAAAACTCCTCGCATCTGTAGCATTTTTGGACTATCGCAATTTTTGCATGATCTATGGCAATACAATGCTCTGAAATAACATAGCCGAGTATCACCTCTCTCCTCCTAAAAGTGAAATTTTATTAGGAAAATCAGCGTTTTTTAAAGAGGGAAAATGTGATGGTTAAAAAGTCCTTAGCCAAGCAGCCCAACTAGTTGCTTGCATTTTAAGGATGTCCTGTTCGAAAAGGAAATAGAGGCAACTGGCAAATGCAACTTATAACTTGTTTAAACAAGTGTGAACCCGTGCTACGCACATGGACTGCAGCTATACTTTTGTTTTACTTAAAAATAAACCTATTAGAATGCCTTTAGCACTTCCTTCTTGAATCTCTTCAAAGATAAGTAGTAATCGCATTATTTTAATATATACTCAGGGTAATATCATCAAACATCCACGCTATTAAAGATTCAAACATTAACAAATGTTATGCTAATCATAAATCATTTATAAATAAATATTACTATTATTTAACATAATTAATTGATGCCAAAGGGGTTCAACCCAAAATCAATTGATAATCAATCTATACCGCTATGAGATATATGGTCTGATGATAAACAATGTGCACACAGAAGTTGCATCAAAAGTTGATGCATAATGCACATTTTTCAACTGGTGATTAACTAAGCAGCAGACTCTCGTTACTAAAATATGTTTTTGTTGCACTTCTACGTATTCATTGTAAATTAACTCCTATCAGATCCAATTACAACCATGTAAATGCTTGCTAAGTCAGTCTTCTTATAACAGTTATGACAATACTCAAAAGACTAAAAAAAACTCATGTTCTAAGGTGTTACAGGTTTTTTCTCTCTTCATGAAATCAAATTTACGTTTAAGAATGTCAAAATATCAAATAAAATAACATCAGATATGCATAACACCTGAAACCTGCATGAAAAAAAAATATAGTCATTAAACAAATATATGCATGTTTTATCAACATATAATAATAATACCAGATCGAAGGTTTTACACAAATTGGCAAAATGGACTAATACAGTTATTTCGTTAATAATGTGAAAAGCTTGGCATACATGAAAAGGTTGATTTTATTCAATTGTATTTTCATCTTATTCTAATATTAAATTTAACATACT
Organism: Allium sativum; assembly: GCA_030737875.1. Taxonomy (NCBI): domain Eukaryota; kingdom Viridiplantae; phylum Streptophyta; class Magnoliopsida; order Asparagales; family Amaryllidaceae; genus Allium; species Allium sativum. Next base: position 750,593,704 of record CM060921.1, read on the forward strand.
TAAAAGGTTAGTAAATGAATCAATGCTACGCACACAGACTTCACTTTATTCGATTGGCAAGCTGTTACATTTGTTGTTACATGTCATTTAAATGAAATTTGCAAACATTACGATGCAAGCTCATGTTGAACTCGCATCATGCGAGTGGCATGTCTTTCCATTTCGATTCTGTGCCAAAATGCATGTGCGAATGATATATCAAATACCATTCAAAAAATCTATAAACTAATTCTTACAAAAAGTAAATAATTGAATGGAACAATTGTTTAAATACTAAATCTTGATTTTATGTCTTAATAAATATACCATAGGGTAGTAAACTGAGATTTTAGGCTATACAACTCTGATTGTACATTTAAAGGAAGAACGTGCTACTAAATGCTCAACATCCACACATACTTCCTGTCTTCTAAAAATACATCAGCACTTTTATCCATATAATGAAGCATATGGAACAGCAACCGGAACAAACACCCGTTTCCACGTTTTCCCTATACTGTTAGATTTGAAGCAGTTTTTTTAAAGACAATCATGGCTTTGGGCAAGAAAAAAACACAAAAAAGGCTTTTGGGATTAGAATGAAACATATCCTCACCTAAATGAATAGACGATAACCGTACTCAAAATATCTTTCCTTCTGAAATTAGAACAGCAAAAAACGAAACTGAAAATGGATAAGTTACATAATCAAAATTTAAAAGTCTAAGTGATACCACACCACATTGAAATAAAATAGATAACTTAAGGCACTACAAAGAGAAACAAACGATACAATCCTTGCAGAAAATAGTAACTGCAGTAAAAAAAAGAAATTGAAGCTCTGAAAATTTTAAACCTCTGCTATTCCTGCTTCCTCCAAGCTTTTCAGACCTCCTTTAGTTTGATCGCACATGAGGCCTACTGTGACTGCAAGAAGCATTAGGCACTGGAACAAAATGCTTGATTTTCTAGAATTCTTTGGCCCCTACCCAATAATTTTATGTCATCTGGAGCAGGATGAGTTAAGTCAAGCACACTCATCCAGCTTTTAAAATTCTTGTTCCTACAGCCTCAGTAAACCTCAAGACTGCCGCATCAATTCTGTAAGGACCTTATACACCATTATTATCATTAACAGCTCCAACTAATATTCTAACATTATTTTCTTTTCCTTGCATATCCTCATAGAAAAAGGAGGATGATAATTCTGCTCTTAAGAAGCCAATTCAAAATTACAACATTGTACTTACTACATATCTTCCTAAGTAAAACATAAAAAGATTAGTAATAGCTTGAGGTACACACTGTCGAATTTTATCATGATATGCTCTTTCTTCCTGCTTCTACAACCAGCAATGAGATGGCAACCATAAGTAGTTATGTGGCTTCTTCATCCCTATGCAGAGGATTTTAATAAGAGAAATTATTTCAATATTATGTAGCATAACATTTACTTTCTATCTTTATATGCATCCATACACTATATTATCTTGATAAATCTTGTAGGTTTTAATGCAAAATGACATATGCATGGCAAACAGGTCTGTGTTCTGCATATGTCTGTGTGCATGGCTTTAACATTTGTGTTGTACCTCGGTTGTCGTGCTCTTACTCGATATATGATAGTCGACAGAAGCAATGTGGGGGCAGCAAATCGTCTGCAATAAAGAGTTCATGGATCATTCCATGTGCAATTGTGGCGTATGATATACGCATTACTACTGCCCCCTCAGATGTTTAATATCATCATTTGTGCCGATGAATGAACTTAATATTGACATTATAAAAAAAAAAAGCAGACCTTTGAGCTTTGGGACTACATGCGGGCTTCATAAATATCCATGATGGATGCTTGAATCGCTCTGCTATATAGATTGTCGAAGAGTCAGTTGTTTCTTTCTGAAATTATTCATGATGTCCCCTATTCGAAGCCAATTCACTTAGTGAATGACTTGATAAGAAAGATGAATACATATATAAATAATGTATAGAGAAGATGAGTGAAGCATATATATCACGATGCAGGTAGGAAATGATTTCTTTTCTTTTGAGTTGTGCTATTTTTAAGCAGATTGCAAGAAGAATCACTTACATGATCACCCGTCGGTGGTTTGAGGCGAGAAAGTGGCATGGAAATTCATTTGTTGCCTGGAAAAGAACAAAGCATTAGAAACTCAAAATGAAGCTAATATTCTAGCAAACTTATCTTGCTGCTTTTCAGTATTCTTAAAAGCACATTTGCATCTCAGAAGCCAATTACATTTAAATGTTTATTTGAGTAATCAGTACATGTTTAAAAGTTTGTGGTTTAAAAGTTTGTGGGCAAGAACAGGTCATTAAAGATGTCGAATGTCGCACAAACAGGTCAGTGTTGTTCCTAAAATGTATGAATTACGAAAAATATAGAAATGATCAGAGAAGTAAACAATCATGTCTATGGTGTTATGAAAAATATATGAATCCGTACTTTTTAGCACTTCTACAACATGAATATGTCTTGATAACAACAATAAAGAAATGCTACATCAGAATCGTTATTTTCATTTTTAAATTATAATGCATATTCAATTGTAAGATGATAATAAAACTATATATGTGTGTGTGTGTGTGTGTATACACACATATATATAGACACTCTTCAGATGAAAAAGGCAAAAAAAAGTCTTTGTTCTTCACCATATCTAGGCACATGAAAATAAATTTTATCAATCAAAACATAAGGAAACAATTCTTACGCAAGAAATATTGATGATTTAATTAATTATATTCAGCAAGAAATTTTGAATTTTTTCCTAACTGATAGGATTTCATTACCAAGTAGTGCAAAGTCTCTAAGGTTTGCAAGAGTTGTAATTCTGGCACGGTGACCATAATCCAACATGAATTATCCTAATACTGTTGGCTATTTTATACAATTGAAAAAAAAAAAAAAAAAAAAAAAAAAAAAAAAACCGTATATGTATAATATATCCGAAACATGGACTTTTTTTAAGTAATCTCTACAACATTAATTAGGTGCATTGCATACTCCAGGCAACTGCTAATGGAAATAATTTTATTTTTATTACGTGGTCTTTGCAAATGCTAATGAAATCTTGTTGCCTGAGATAATTTGAGAGCCAATTCGCTGGGCATTGTTGCAGAAATTTAGAAATATATGTCAAATATTTCAGTAAACAAAACCTCAATGGTATGCGTGGTACCAATTGCAAATAAAAGGCTGAATATCACTTCTTTTGCATACGATAAGAATAATAATTTGTAGAGAGATGTTGGTTGACATGGCCACTTCTTTTTTGCAAGTATATTCATAACCAAAAATAGGAGAAGATAATTCCCTGTTGCTTGGAACATCCGTAGATTCATTTCATACCATCCGTCTGTGCTACCTAATTGGTCCTGACACATCATAACATGCTTGTAGAAGTGTTCTTTTACAGAAATAGAAGCAAGAAATGCTTGAGCTTAATGCAACAATGATTTTATATGCAGTACTTCATTTTTTTTTTTTGGTTTAACAAATAAACCACAATTGTTTTATTTACACTAACTCATACACACATACACAAACATATATAGTCCAGCCAATAAAATGCCATCAAACACAGATTAAAAGGAAGATTAGCTTCATGAACTACATTTGTATCTAATAATGACGCATCTTTATTATTTTAGCATAAGCACCTTTTAAAAATTGGTGTGCGCATACAGGATTTTTATTAAAGCTATTGTTAATAAAAGTTTGCATTAATAAAGCCTATAAAAACAATAAAATTTGCACCAAAATGGACCAAACAAAGCATTCTGCTGTTCAACATGCTAGATTTTAAAATACACAAACATAGATACACATATGTAACCTTGGGAATCAAAAAAAAAAAAAAAAAAAAAAAAAAAAAATTCCAAATGAAAGCCAATGAAAAATAAATATGATGACAAAAAAGATTAAGATCAAAACCATATAAGAAAATGAGATAAAGCATAAAATCAGACTTGATCTTCCAAAGGAGCTTCTATTCGAAGGTCCCTGTGACAATACAAAAAAAAAAAAAAAAAAAAAATGCGAATATAATCAAAATAAGATGTTCAAGGCAAACTGGAAGATGTATATATTTTCTAACCCGTAGACAGAGAGCTTGAGACCAAGAAGATCACAAAGCCAATGGTGTCGAAACCAAACTCTAAATTAAGGAAAGATAGATAGAGCCTTTCCACTCACTTAAATCAATTAAGAAAATAAAGTGAAGATCAATACCAAAAACAAAGTACAAACCAATGGACTGCTCATATTCAGTGCTGAGGCAAAGTTGATTAAGGTAAGAAGAGGTGAAAAATTAAGCTCCAATAACTAAGTAGAAATAAATTTTGCAGATAGATATTAGATATGAGTTATAATGGAGCCAAATCGCGAAAATATGGAAGATTTTCGAATTTTAATCCCTTTAAAGTGAAATATGAACATCATTAAATACTAAATAAAAGTTCAAAATAACAACAGTAATTATGGCCGAAGAAATATAATGCTTAAATGGAATTATGACCAAAATTAATGAAATATAGTGCTTAAATGGAATTATGACCTAAATTAATGTTTCCAAAGTTTAACGCTTGATAAATGTTCAATTTCAGCAGGAATAAGCCAAAGAAGGCTAGGAAATATTGTTCAAACAGCTCTGAATTTAGAAATGATTTATTTCTTTCAAAAATCATCCCAAGATGAGATTTGCAATGATTTGACCATATTTTCGTTCCTTCATCATAAATAGCTTATAAATTTTCATCCAACTTAATTCACTACTACAGCTAAGTGCATGGACAATAAATTTGAAATTCTTTTATATTTTCTACTTGTACTGTAAGCCAGTAGCCATTAAAGGGTGAGATGTAATTGAACATTTGAATAAGTGAATATGGACCCTTGAATGGATTTCCTATTATTCGAATGAAGGATGAAGATAAGCAAAATTCCTTACATAAAATGGCCATAAATTGCATTAACAAATGACATAGTTTCATGGAGGTAACGATAAATTGCAATAGGAGACTACAAAATTTGGAAAGCACGACAACTGCATAAGGGATAATTTGTATTAATTCTAAAAATTGTAAGGTAACTGTTTATCGCTCTTGGCTAACATAATATTATGAAACAAAAATGAAAAATTAAACATAAGAAGCATGAAGATATTAAGAGTAATGTCAAAGACCAATTGGCTTACTTTAAAAAATAAAGAAATAAATGGCAGGAAATTTCGTTAAATGTTCAATGGTATATTTTAGAACACATAAAAGATCGTACGGAACTATTTGCAAGACAATTTTAAGTGAGTCTAAATTATTTCACCAAATTAGAGTGCTAGCCTAAAATTATCTATCCCAGCATTTGACTATTATAATAAACTTAAAGACGGGAATGTTGTTCAAAAGGCACAGTACATAAAGCACATCTCATAAAGAGAAATGAATATAGTAACACGTACTTTACTATCTAAGTTCAGCTATTTTTAGATATTTTTATTGTATATTGGCAGTACCAATATGTTATGATAATCAGAGAAGAAAACGAAACAAATTTCTAGCAGACAATGCAATCCTGTTGATGCCTGTTGATGCATTTAGAATTGAAATAAATGGAGCACTTAAGTGACATATGCTCATGATTAGCTAAAGTGTGTAAAAAACTCTTTAGGTTATGGAGTTCAAATATATGTAAAGTCTCATCCTTTGTGGTAGCTGTTATAAGCTTGACCTGTTAAAAGCATAATTGTTTTAGCATTGATAAAACACAACGCATAGGTCTATATTAACTCCAAAATAGCTGTCTTTATGAGACAATGTGAAGTATGAATGATTAATTATAAGCAAAATTTGAGGAGGGCAACCTAGACTATTATTTTTCTTTAATTAGCTCACATATTTACATATATATTAACACCAATTAAGCCAAACATGAGCGTTCTTCATGCGCCAAGCAACATATTACACTACAGCCTCATGTGACTAATTGAAATAATTCATGAAGTTGGTTGTCAGCTTTAACTTGTTGCGTTGATATACATGTATGAGATTTATTTACAGGGTTATATAGTGAATATTGGAAGCATCCCAAAATTAGAATAGACTAAAATTATTTTCACATCCTCCAAATCAAGGAAAATATTCATTCGTCTCCTAATAGTAGCAGTAAATATCACTATGACCATCGGCTGAACTCAATTTCTCTCATTCAACAAAATTGATTTCCTAACATTACTTACTATCTGACCATGGCTCTCCAATATTGGTGCATGTGCTTATAAACAAACAGTGTTGACGTCGTCGTAATACTTTTTAAGCATTGGAAGTTGCATTTAGATGTTTATAACATATACATTTAATTTTTAGTTCTCAGCAATGAGCTATTTAAGGAAAATGATCTTAAACCTTTGAAATGCTATAACAAAGGTACAACATAAAATAAAAAATTGAGCAATGAGTGTACGATTCAAAATCTGAATGCATAAATAAAGACCAAGTATTGTACAATTTTAGTAGCAAAATTTCAGTTTTTAAAACCAACGTTGCATCTTTAAATTAAATGTTATAAATAACTTATAGAACAAATACTCTGCAAAAGAAGAACTAACTTTATTCTTCGTAATGAAGCAATGTTGCAAAAGCTACGTTAAGGCCGAAAATTGGACTAACTATAAATGCATGTTCCTTTAAAGCAAGTAAGCAGGACATTGCAACTTTCGATGATATTTTACTTTTACAGGTGGCTTAATGTAAACATGATAAATGGAAAGAAAGGAGCAAATAAAATTTGAAGCAATATTGTCCATTGTGTAATAGATATCTTTAATTCTCGTGTGGTTGATTAAATAGCCGAAGGTTTAAACACATATTTGGGATTGTAGCATTGTAATTCGGAATTTTACTTCTTGAACACAGTAAAATGGAATCATTGTTTAAATTTAAAAATCCAGACAGATGATCACTATTAATTGCAACCAAGATAGTATCTATTAAAAAGCTATAGTTAATGCGTTGAAAATAAGATAATTAAACTGCTCATATTTCAATATTAAACCACTTTTTTATATTGAATTTAAATTAGTTTGTGGTTGTAAGATAGCAATATAAAACTGCTCTATAAAAGCAATGTGAGACAACTTGCCAAAAGAAATTGAAGTTAATGCGTTGTAAGGAAGACAATTAAACTACTTAAATTTTAATGATAAACCACCGCTTTTTTTAGAATTTTAAATTTGTTTGTAGTTATAAGATAGCAATCTAAAGCTGCTGTATAAAAGTAATGTGAGACAACCTGTAAAAAATATTTGAGTGCTTACCATTTCACTGATTTTTTTTAAAAAAAAAAAAATTAAAACATTATTATCAAAGCTAAGAAGCATAACATGTTTTACTTCATGAGACTAAACCATTGGATAACAAAACATACAGAAATGAGTCAACTAATATTCTCGATGGTTTTAGATATTGATCTTTAAAACCAGTGCGAGAGCAGGAGTAAAGAACAGTAGGCTATAGACTTTATATAACAAAATTACCTGTGTAAGTAAACATAACAGCAACTTGATTGATACATTTTTTTGATTTGATGTTAGTTGTGAGCAACGTAACTTTAACTTGTAAATAAACAGCAAATATATTCGAGCAAGAAACAAATAAATGCGGCATTTTCGATGGTTACAACCTATTGTTGTGAAATCAAAATATATTTAACCCACCTTATTTATGTAAAGTGATAGCTCAAGCTTCAACTGGACTCTAATGTAAAAAAAGAATTAGAGAAGAATAAAGGCTACTAAAACAGGTTAACCAAAGCGAATAATTGGTATCAGGAAACAAAAACGGTCATAGTCGGTACATGCTCACCGACATCAGTAAACTGCTGCCGAATCTAATCAACAATGAAAAATAAAATATGACAGATAATAAATAGGTGATTACCTTAACCTAATCTAAAGAAGATTGCTATTTGGCGGCTAGAGGATTAGAAAGATGGAAAGGTTTTTCATCGTTGCTGTAGTTGTAAGCAAATTCTTGGATTTGAATTGAATCCAGAGACAGCTGCTAATCGGCGAAAATTGAACTGGGTAGATCGCAATCTCCTACGACGGCGGCTAAACCTGCAAACTTGTGTGACGCACGGACGGGGAGAAGGAAAATTGGGTGGGAGCCTTTTGGGGAGAGAAGGAAATGAGGCTGAAACAAAAGAAAAATGGAATGATTTGGGGAGGAAAATCTCAGCACAGGAAAACAACCCGCGACTTTCAGTTTTAATTAGACAAAAAACATGTGGAGGTTTCTCAGCTCTCGATTTCTAACTCAGTAATTATAATATAGTATAGATAAGAGAATATGTAATTACCATTGTAGAGAAGAAGCACTATCATAGCAACCTACTATTCTTCGAGACGTCCTCCAACTCTGGTGGGCCAAAAAACAAAGAAGAAACTTACCTATAAATTACAAAACATAAAATAATAGAAATCTTGTTGTTAAATAAATGAAATCCAATTTTTTATGTTGTATATAAAATCAAATATCTTGGCACACATAATATTAACCAAAAAAACGATGACGAATAAACAGCGAGCAACTGTAAGAGGACTAAGAGAAAATATAATTACCATAATACAACTTACGATCACAGCATCATATTCTTAGAGACAACCTTCAATTCTGGTGGGCTGAAAAAGAAAGTAGAAACTTACCTGTAAATTACAAAACAAAACAAAAAACAATCTTGCTGTTAGTTGTTACACAAATGAAATTCAGTTCTTTATCCTGTGTATACAATCAGATATCTTAGCACCTATAATATAGTGTAATTAAAATTAAAAAACAAATAAACATCAAGCAATTATAAGAAAAATAAGAGGAAATATAATTATCACAATACAGATCACTATCATAGAAAAATAGAATCTCAACCACTCTTGACCAAACATAGTTTTGGTATCATTCAGAGTAGAATTCTGCACTTATTGGTTCCTACTAAAAACAGTAAGAAGCAAAGTAAAATATGTATTGTATTTTAGGACAATCATAATTCCGTGGACTTCAAGTATACGTAGTTGATTATCTCATCATCACGGTTGATAAATTTCATGATATCTAATAGACTGATGAGATGAAAATCAAGGTAGGGACTTAGTCCTTCACATTTTGAATTAGAACATGAAAAAACGATAAAATAAAAAGCAAACCAAAGACCAACAATCTCAAACGGTAAAATAACGGCAAAACAATCGGTGCATTATTAGATATTATGATTTCTTTTACCTCCAATAGGGTAAGTAACCGGGTGAATGAAGGAAGCGGGACGCCAGGCTCACTGACGAAATCAAGCTAAGTAAGGGTAGGCAAGCCACCGGAAAAAGATTGAGAAGGAAGACAGCGGAACAGCCGAGAACACAAAGAAATCAATCTTCGGAGATAGCTACGCGCGATGTAATGGTTCGTCATTTGCCTGTTCCAAATTTACTTTGATGCAGTACCCCAAATTGGAAGTAGGGTTAAAAAAGGAGGAAAGGAACATAGAAACATAGGGATATACGCTGAGATGAGGTAGAAAGTTTTCCGCGTGGTCTAAACTGGATGGAAAACAGGGAATAAAAGTCCGTAGTTAAATGTTTGAAACCAAAGTTCATTCATTTTTTTTCCCTGCTGAAAGAAAGGAGGGTTACGGAGGGATACGTAGCAAGGGGAGAGGAAGGATAAAGATGCGAAGCCAAAAAGGCTAATAAAGGGTTACGTTTCAGTTTAAATGTAAGAAGTCTTCAGACGGAAATAAAAGGAGACGCCTCAGTTTCAAGTAAGCGAGAGTCAAGGAGAACGCAATATTTGATACTCAGCTTTTATAATATAGTATAGATAAGAACATAGGTTTCACAATTTTTGTATATATCGTAAAGCTTTGCAATTCTAAGTAGACTATTTTGTAAAATTTACGATGTAGTCCGACATATTTTCATTGAAAACGTTAACAAAAGATGTTTCATAAAACTTGTTTTATAGAATGTTTTTTCAATATTAACTTTGATCAAGGAACGAATCCTAATATTAAATAAAATTACATAGTTAAGATTAAAGCTAAAAGTTAGAACATTCGGTTAAAAAAACGGAATGATATCTAGGCTTGTTAAGAGCTCTTTTGGATCGATTAAAGTAAGTCGCTTTTTTATTTTTTTGAAATAAAAAATTAGTTTATTTTTTTGGTAGAGCGATTTATATAAGTCAAAAGTGATTTATATAAGTCGATCCAAACGGGGTCTAATGAAGTCAAACTGCAAGAGTTTGGACCTCAATTGAAGAAGAAAACCTACCAACTGCTCTAGGCATCAAAATTCTAGAGCAAATTGAATATGCAAAGAGTCTGTTTTTCCTTTGCAAAACTCTAGGAATCAAAACCAAATGCTCGATCAAAATTGATGAACTTACTGTATGCAAGTTTATTACGGAAACCATCTACTAATAAAAAATATACAATACTTAAAAAAGCTTACCGAGAGATGTTTTAGTTACAACCAATATATGTTTCCAACTCCACACAATATGCAACAGAAACTCATAATGCATCATGTGTGGAACCAAATATATAGCCACTGCATCAATCTCATAAACACCACCCTAGGAAGCAGGGGTGCGGCTTATGAGTGACATACTGCGTATTGGGTGCGGCTGGAGTGCGGGGGTACGGCAATTGGTGCGTACGGGGTGCGCCATGTGGCGTATCGCCGTATTTGGGCTGAGAGGTGCGGGAAGGGTGCAGATTTGGGGTGCGTCGGTGGCATGAAAGGTAAATTTCAGATTAGAATGGTCTTACCTATGCTTATGTTGAATACAGGGTAATATGATTTTCATATTTTCATATGAAAACTTAAGGCAAATTATGCTATTAAGACAAATATATAATAGTATATATATTTAAGCATATGAAACAAATTTAAGACAAAATATATATACTATTATGCTATAAGCATATGAAAACTTAAGACAAATATATATACTATTAAGTGATACATGACAAAAAAGTGATAAAAATGATGTAATGGCATAAAAGCATAATTTGTATACCAACATAATTCAGGATGACATACGCTTATCATATTTTCGTAGGTAAGAGCATAAGCATAATACAAGATGACATATAACAGCATAATAGCCAAATTTTCGTAATAGATTTTATCATATATATATATATATATATATATATATATATATATATATATATATAATAGCCAAATTTTCGTAATAGATTTTATCATATATATATATATATATATATATATATATATATATATATATATATATATATATATATAGACACACACACACACACACACACGCATACATACATACACACATAATATTGTTACACATGTTGTATCCCCCTACACCTAAATCCTTATATTTTCGTACTTGTCGAATCTATGTATCCCCGTACTACGCACCCCCGCACCCATATCCTTGCTTCCTAGACACGACCACTACATAAAGAAGCATAGAGATAACATCTCATATGCAAAATACGGTGCATCTATGTATCCCTGTACTACGCACCGGCACCCCCGCATCCGTATCCTTGCTTTCTAGACACCACCACTACATCAAGAAGCATAGAGATAACATCTCATATGCAAAATACAGTGCAAATTCATCAATATAAGCAGTATCAAACTAACCTGAAACGTCAAAAAATATGCCAGCTGCAGCAAAAGCTTCTGCATCATCTTAGTAGCTGCCACGGTCTCATCAACGTTCGCCTCACCAATAGCAAGTTGTCCAGAATCTGCCTGAGCTAGCGAACATGGCCAACCTATCATTTCTGACCACCACTAATTCCAAACAATGATAATATTATACCAAAAGCTCCATTGCTGCTTCCTCCTGCACATACTGCTGCAGCACCAATGACTTCATATCCACACAATGATAGTATTGTACCAGACACACCACCGATTCCAAGTCCAAACGATAAGAATATTATAGCAAAAGCACCATTGTAGCCTCATCCTCCACATACTGCAGCTGCACCACAGCCTGAGCAGACTGAATGATAGAGTGGAGTCGCTGATGCAGCCCAGTTCCAGTACAAATCCTAATGAAAACGGACATGAAATTGAGAGTGGAGGAGAGCAACAAGGTGCAGACAATCCAAATGAGAACAAAAATACTGGTAATGCTGGGCTTGCAGGAGCTACAAAGGCTACTGGAGGTGGAGTAGGAGCACAACCCCTTGTTGATGTTATTGCCACTCCCTTATAGTTGACATTATGTTTTGATGACTAACTATATATGCTTCATTTAGATGTTTGGCATATTGATCTTATGTCTAGCAATTCCTTGCTCAGTTACGTGGACAAAAATCTATCTTCCTAATCAAAATGCAGGTTTCCTCAGTCCAAGGAGACAATATCACTTTTCACTATCACAACTATATAACAGGACATTGTTCTGTTTTCAAATGAACACAAACCAAACAATTTTATATCTCCATTGAACAAAAACATAGATCTCAAAGCATAACAAAAATTTCTCCACATCTTCAACATTTTCAACCTTCTTGAGTTAATGAAACACGACCCTCACTATTCTAAACATCTTATTCGTCCGGAATGAAATAGAAAGCTAATAGAGCAACTGATGCTCTTGAGTCATGTGTCCTTGATAACATTTCCCAATCTTTATATATGTGTGCGTACACTCTCTTGGCTTCTTTGATGTCACCTAGTTTTATAAGAGATGAAATCATGCGCTTGTACGCAACATCATTTGAGTTTCCCAAACATTAGCTTCATTTTATTCCATAATTATGTCATAGACTCATAAATATCAACTATTAGCACATAAAGATGCAAAATTTATCATCTTATTTACGTATGCTTTATCGAGCAAATAAAGAGCATCAGTTATTCAGCAAACAAAATGGTTGTTTCCTGGAGGACATTTCCTCAGACAGGATGAGTGCAAAATCAATTATACCTCAGTGCCATGCTTGTAGATTGATTCTTCTGCAGGTCGTGACCTACACAATTGAGTTGATGTTTTCGCACTATTTTCCCTTCTTTCCACTGATTAACAAGGGACATGGCGCTTTATTTTGCTGCAAAATAAGCTGGGTAATTTGTTCTCGGACTATCCCACTCTCTGATGAAATTGGGATTAGCGTCAATAAAAAATTTGATTGATCTTTACGTTATGCACTGAACATAACGATATCTGAGTAAGGAACAGGGCATAAGCCAAAATGCGGAGACAATAAGTTGACCTCATTTATTCAATCTGCATGGGTAAGGACGAGTTAACGTAACCTTGTTTATGGCATTTTCCAACAACATTAGTCCCCGCTTGTTTTCATTTTTTGAACTTCATTGTCAATTTTTCATTTTTGTTGCCTTTAATATTTTTGAAAATGTATTTGGTTCTACTGCTTTGAAAAATATTTTTTCATCTAAAAATCAAAAATGAGATTTCAAAATAAAAATGACAATTTCAAATTTACGTTAAATTTGACTATAAAATTAGGGCTGACAGTAGAACTGAAAACCCGAACCGAGCCCGATGGGTCTCGGGTCGGGTCTAGATAATGAAAAATACCATCAAGACCCGATCAAATCCGACTTGCATAGACCCGACGAAAAAGGATTAAAATATATGTATTTGTGGTGTGATTATTCAATCAGACCCGATCCGACCAGAACGAAGGCTTGATTCGGGTCGAGTCGGGTCCAGGTTTTTGAAATGTATAGTTTAGACCCGACAAAACCAGACCCGCCTAGAATCAAGACCCGCCGGGTCGGCTCTGGGTCCATTGGGTCGGGTCTAATTACCACCCTATATAAAATATACAAGCAAGATAAGGTAATATGTCATGTCTTAATAGTTAATATTTCATTTAATAAACATATACCTATAACTAGTTATAGTGCATGCACAACAATCCAATAACTCAACTAAATTCGGTCTTCAGATCTATTAAAAGTGGCGAACATAGCTCTATTTTACTGAGGCTACAAATTTCTAATTTCTTCCTTGAGTTTTCTTCTTCTACTTCTGAACTGAAAAAACGTTAACACATCAAAATAATTTATATAGATTTAAAAGACTTCTCAAATCTTCTTCCAACATTTTTGAATTGTCAATGTTTACTTTAACAAAATTAATGAAGTGTGATAAAGTCTCTAATATTGACTCACAAGCAATAAATTATACAACCATTAAACAAATTTAATCAAATATCAATATTGAAATCAAGAATTACCCAACGCACATAGAAGCAAGCATTAGAAACTTATCATTAAAAGTGAAAGTGAAGCAGTCTCTGCGCCTCATGACTTATCTTTTGATCTAGTAGTTGTGGCAGAATTCTTCATTTTTTTCCTTTGACTGTTATTCATTATTGTTGGGGATTTTGTGGTTTGAGACTATTGGATGATGATGATCGTACTTCAGACTTTAAGGGTCTATTTGATAGATTCTTTTATACAATAGTTCAACTCATCAGGTACAAACGGATTATCGAACTATCGACTTTTAGGATTCAATAAAGCCTTAGAACAACGAAATCGGATTCAACATTTGTACGACTTTGATCTGATTAAGAACACTTTGATTTTGTAATTTATGATGATGCAACATAGTAGAGAACGAAGAGGAAGAAGAATCAATTTTACAACGCCTTAAGAATGTTACAAATTCGAGAATTCGAGAATTTGCAACGATTTATGGTGTTGCAAAAATTGAAAGGAAGAAGAAGAAGATGCATGTAACGTCCTGAATTTTTTAGCTATTTAATATTGAGTATTTAAATTAGTTTTAAATATCGAATTGGAAATATAAATGAATTTTTATATTGAATTTACCGATTTAATAATAAATATACGATTTAATATCGAATTGTGACACCCCACGTCCATTAATGTCACTCATTAAGTGAATGCATTAAGTTCCGTGGAGCGTTGTAGGTAAACAGACACAGAATAATTATAAGAAAGATATAAATAAGATAGTAGCGGAAATTTCAAAAAATTTATTTCAGACATAAATCATAATCCCGTGGTTTACAATACCATAAGTCATAAAACCATTACAACAAAATACTTCTGTCTTGCATAATCAGAGTACATAGGAGTTAAAAACAACATTATTCCCCAATAAAAAGAGTAAGCCATAGCAGAGACAAAAACTCGAGTCATACTTCAACAGTAGCTCCTAGCAAGATGATATCCAAATCCTGGCTAAGCCTGGGTGTTTCCTCCCTGAGAACCGGGGGGGGGGGGGGGGGACGGAATAGAGAAGGAAAAACAAAAAGGGGTCAGACATAAAGTCTGGCGAGTCTAGTGACTTTTAGCCAGTAAATAAATAAAGGTGAACATGACAGGCATAAAGTGGATAAGAGAGATCGCTATACAAATGGCAGGTGTGACAAGGCAGATAAGGTGAGGTATATACATGCTTCACTAATGACTACTCTACACTATTACTAGTATAACTGAAATGAAATGATCCCTTCCACTATAAGCTGGTAGGCTTAGGTCGTACGTCCAAGTATACCCTAATCACTACCCTAATCGATCGGCTCCCTACTCTGTAGATATCCTGTGCTGGCCCCACAGTAGGGGGTATCACTTCCCTAAAGTGGCAACCCAAGATGTGCACAAGGATACCTACTGGTGTCACGGTCCTCTTGTCCCTCTCTGTCTGGCCCATGCACGCACATGTCCCCGGTCGGTTTGCGTCGTCTACACCACCCGTCACGTTTTGGATCTCTTATAATCAATCAGTAAGCATGTCCCTTCTCCGCCTAGTACGGAGTTCTCTACTCTGATACCAACTACTGGTTACTGACTGAAATGGATCCCACACATGATACAAGCTCTCCCCTTTGTCTTGTATCCTCACTAGATTTTCCACTAACTATGTATACCCAAAAAGGGTGATCTTTAATTACATAGCCCTATACTAATTATATATACCCTAAAGGGTGATCTTTAATTACATAACTCCCACACAATATGAAACAAGCTCTCCCCTTTGTCTTGTATTCCCACTAGGTTTTCCACTGACTATGTATACCCTTAGGTGTCTTTAATTACATAGCTCTATGTCAGTTATGCTTACCTATAGGTGTCTTTAATATATAACCCTCAATCTTTCTACCGGTTATGCTTACCTATAGGTGTCTTTAATACATAACCCTACCATTTCTATAAGTTATGCTTACCCTAAAAGGTGTCTTTAATTACATAACTTTATTATTCCCCTCGGTTATGTATACCATTAGGTTTCTTTAATTACATAACCTTATCATGTTAAGTTTGTGGGCCTATATATATTAATATTACCCACCTACCCAAGATTTACCTAACCCTCCCACTGATTCAAGCATGTTTATTTAACGGTTAAGTTTGTGGGCCTATATATATTAATATTACCCACCTACCCATGATTTACTTAACCCTCCCCTTGTATTCAGCCAATTTTACTTAATCTTAACTTAAGTCCATATTCATATTAAATTAGGTTAAGTAGTTTATCTCTTTACCATGTCCAATTATGGTTATAATAGGCTAGACCTCCCACATTAGGCCTACAATGTGTGGATGCTGGATATGTCGGTCGGGTCCGGGCAGTCTTATTCCACAGTTGGGCCTAACCTCGTGTCTTAGCCCGATTCGTATTTGCGTACTTATACCTCCCACGTTAGGTTCAACATTAGTGGTTGCTGGGTATGCCGCTCGGGTCCGGGCAGACTTCCGCCACTGATGTAACCTAACCTCGTGTCATAAGTATAATTACAATTATTAATTTTAATTACTAAACATTCTATCTTTATCCAAATTTACCTATGTCATTATAGGTAATTATGTCATTATTGGTTATTAATTCTATGTTTCCTCATTTGAATTATATGCTCATTTCATATAAATATTATATAAACTTTGCCAATTACAAATTCCCTTTTATCCACGTTCCTAACTAACGTATTCACACGTATTTTGGCGGCATCGAGGCTATAAGTAGCCTCGTCATAACAATAAAAAAGGAACATGATAAAGGTGACAGTTCAACATGTTTTGGAATAAATATTAACATAACTGGCATAGTAACTAAGTGAATGGACATGTGACAATTAGCATAACAAAGTGGACATCAAATTAGTAAATTGTGTTTAGGCAAGCATAATGAGATCTAGATTCAATATTAGGTGTCCAATTACCTAAATCTAGCATAGACAGGGTGGCATAATAACAAGTTTAGATTCACTTGTCAAGTTTACCACATATACCAAGGTATCATGATATAGCAAGTGAAAGGTGATTAACTCCAAAATCTAGATCTAAGTAATGTCAAATTAATGGATGTACTATCATTCTAACATGGTTACAAATCAATGTTCATATAAACGTCATATCGAATCACCACAATCATATCTAGAAAGTTAGATCTGTATTAACAAGTTCACATGTACCACAATATAATTGTAATTCAAAGTTCACATAGGAAACATAGTAGAATGTCCATGTATTAGATCTAGGGAAAACACCATACTACAACTTTAATTTTACAACGGTGGTAAAATCACCGTTGTACTAAATGTTTTTTTACAACTTTTTTCCAGAAAAGTTGTAATAAACTTACTTTTAGCAACTGTGTTATTGTGACAGTTGTAATAAAAGCCTATCACAACTTTTATTTTTTGATTGTTGTAATATATGACTACACCACAACAGAAATACCATATTAATAATTAATAATTAATAAAAAATTCGATAATTACTAAAAATATTAATACTCAATAACTATTGTTTAATAATAATAAATATTTTATTTGAAAATATGAATAACTAATATTAATAATTACTTTTCGCTATATAATAATTAATAAATAATAGTTATGTATTATTATTAGAAATTAAAAATAAATAAATAAAAAATAGATTTTAGTAATGAATAATTAATTTTAGTAATCAATAAATAAGAAGTAAGAATCACTAATTAAGAAGTAATAAATAAATAATTACTTTTAATTATTTTAATAAAAATTTCAAACAATTTATATAATATTCTATTAAATATATATTACAACGTGACTTATTATAATATAATGATCCAAATGTCGAAAGTGTTCAACCGATCACTACAATAACTAATGTTACGTACATTATTAGAAAACAATAAATGTGGCACTACAATTATTTTTTTTACCAATTGTAATAGATATTATTACAATCTTTCTTTTTAATTGTAATAATTGCGTATTTTTAACACCTATTTTTTCTGTTGACATTATTAAAAAACAATAAATGTGGCATTACAATTATATTTTTTACCAATTGTAATAGATGCTATTACAATCTTTCTTTTTAATTGTAATAAATGCGTATTTTAATAAATGCGTATAATGATCCAAATGTTGAAAGTGTTCAACCGATCACTACAATAACTAATGTTACGTACATTTTTAGAAAACAATAAATGTGGCACTACAATTATATTTTTTACCAATTGTAATAGATGTTATTACAATCTTTCTTTTTAATTGTAATAAATGCATATTTTTAACATCTATTTTTTCTATTAGCATTGATAAATTCATATTATATTTAAAATAAAGTTTAACTTATTAATTCTTACTTTAACTCATTAATTCTTACTTATTTTTTTATTTCTTTAAAATTTAGTGAAACTTTAATTGTGACCCCACAGAAAACTGGCACGGTATTTCAGAACGATGAAAATGAAGGCGGTAATTTGAAAAATTGGCTCCAAGAATTCACATTTCGTATTTCTAGTGCCTTCTGTGGGGCCGACCTACCCTATTATCTTCCGTATGTTTGAGTCGATTCTCATTTCCTCCTTCCTTAGAAAAACTTGCGCCTATGAAGAAAAATGAATCTGGATTTACGTTTTTTATCTTGTTTTCCCATCATCTATTTTCGCCTTCAAATTCACTCTCCTTCCTCTTGTATCTCTGATCCTCTACTTCCCTTACCTGTTTTCCTCGTGAAAAGAGGAGATACTGCGCTTGCCGTTGAGTATTTGAAGGTGAATCCTTTATCGCATCTAAGTCTAGCTCCAAATCGATGCAGAAAGGTTTCGGCCACTTGCTTGAGGATTTGAAGGTGAGTCCTTTTATCGCATCTGTATTATAGTGGTGAATAAGCAGCTTTTACTGCTGCTTCTTTTCAAAATTACATTACGTTAGGTGTGTTTGTGTAAAAGCTTGTGGCTTTTCAGAATAACATTGCTGCTATTTTTTTTCTTTCCATTTGGTTCTTTTATGAATTACATTTCGTTGTTTCCTTTTGTTTCCTTTTGAAGAATACATCATAGTGATCTATTGGATGTGTTGAATTATAATGGTAAAGGCTGTGATAACGTCCGGGCGGTTGGATGTAATGAAGCTGTCAAAATTTCATGTGACTTAGATGTTTATGTTGGTTGCATAAGAAATGTTTGAATAAATTCTTATTCAAAAAATCCCATTTCTTTAGCTGGAGATTTTGATTCCGCTTACAATGTCTAATAACTTAGATGTTAATGTAAACAAGTATTGATTCAAAATCTTCAACAATTTATGGATGTATTTTTAATAGAAACACATTGTACATGTGAAGGTGAACAACCAAGCATTGACAACGAACCCTTCAAAAAGGTATTCATTTACCTTGTATTACCTATTCACATTGGATTTGTATCTTTCTTATTAAATATTAAATATCATACCATTGTTCCTGTATATATGGTTTTCTTACATAGATCTGAACTCAATATGATCATTCGAACATGTATTGAGTCACTCTTAGTTTTGTAAATATTAATAAGCAGTTCTGTAATATTTTACAATAATCCTATTCTATATTTTCTGGGTGGCATATAAAATGCACAATTTGTAGAACGATTATTGAGAAGAGATCTTTGTTATGTGCGGTAAACATGCATGTAAACAAACATATCTTATTGTATTAAATTTTGATTTTGTATGTAATTTCAATAGACATAAATTAGAATTATATAACACTACATGTTTGCGTATACATGTTAATTAATTTTTAACATTTTGTCTATTTGGACATTCTTTTACATAGTCTGGTCTCTTGCTAATTCCTTCTTGGAAGTGACTTGTTGGAAGATCCCTCTGTTTTTGGATTGTTGACATGTATGATGTTTAGGCGCTGGGTACATATCTCAGCACGAGTATCCACATGCATAAGTCGGCATTTGGTTCCACGTGACTTTAAAAAAAAAAATTGCATTTCATTGCTGTTGTCAGATTTTGAAAAGGGGCTTTGGACCACATGCAGTTCATGCTATCAGGTACGTTAAGCATTATTGTTAAGTTTTGGTATTGTTGGCTTAAAAAAACATTTTTTGTTCTTTTTTTCTAACAACAGACATATTCTTATGCAATAGGTTTGATCACTGCAGTGAACTTGCACCAAAAAGATAAATGGCGTAAAGATTTCCTTGTCTTCGACTAGTGTACTCCCGTAGGATATGCAACTTTTTGTGGATAACTTGTGCTTGTACTAAGTTGCTTTGTAACGGTCAAGTATGTAATAATGTACGAAATGTTGTCTAAAACTTATTGTTTGTAATACTGAATATTTGAGTATTTTAATAAATTAGTTTGCAAATAACTGTACTATCGGATTTTCTTATGGAGTATTGCTATATTTAGTGTATTGTTCTTTTCAGTTGCAAAAGATGTTTACTTTTTAAAAAACCCAAATGTCAATCACAACGGTGCGTAACAGTTGTAGTAGATTTTATTACAACGGTGCATAACTTTTATAATAAAGTTTATACAACGGTGGAAAAAGTTGTAAAACATACATATTACAACTGTGTTGCAACAGTGCAAAAAAGTTGTAAAAGATATGAGTCTATTACAACTTCTTAATACACGACGGTTTCCCCACCGTTGTAAAATGTATATTACAACGGTGTTCCACCGTTGTAATAGGGTCATTTTGTTGTAGTGAAATGACATAGTATGCTTGCATAAGTTCATGATTTACATCATATACCCAATTCATAGTTTACCACAATTCACATTTGTCTATTTAAATCTAAAAGTGACTAGCACTCACAGAAAAAGAACGGATCTTGAATTCTGGGATCTGATTTTTGAATTTGTTAAGCTTAACCCTTGATGTAGACTTTGATTTTTATCTTCTAGTTTGAATTTGATTTGTTATGGTGGAGGCTAGATTAGTTTAGGATGCAGCAGCATATAGACTCATGAATGAATTTAGTTTAGATCATGGTTTAGGTTTATGTGTGCTTATATAGATGTGTAGGATTAATTAGAGCCCTTAGATTAGTTTAGGATCAAACTAAACCATCCAATTCACAATGAAATATCACCCAGCCAATCATAGGATGCCACATATGCCCTAATCCATCAAAAATCGTCATTAACCAACAAAAATGCGCCATGTGTGCAACATGATGCGCAACAGCAGGGGTGTTGACACCCACATGTCATATATACATATATATATAATATTATATATATATATTTAATTTTCTTTTTAATTATCTTTCCAATTAACTCTTTTCATACTAAACCGCTTTTTGAACTGCGTTCACACTAAGCCACATTTTGGCCATTCCTCTAAAATAAAAATATGTCGTTGGTAGGGATTGAACTCAAAACCTCTCGTATACAAGTCACATGCTCTAACCAAATAAGCTACTAAGTCTTCTGTTTACAAACCTTAGAACAATGCTAAACATTATTCTTTTTCTCATTCCTCTTTTTCATATTTTGCTGTAATATTTAATTTAAAGATATCTTCTTCATTTTAAATCAGTTTTCTACAAACTATAGGTCTAAATTGACTAGAAAACTGTCACGAACGCAATGACGCTAATTTCATGACCAAATTCTGGAGGCTCTTCAAATTTTCCTTTTTTTTAATGTTTGCATGCATTTCTTTGCATTTCATGTATTACATATAATTTCCTTTATTTATCTTTTTCTTCATTTCACTGCATTAACTTATTACATGCAATTTTATTGTCATTATTTAATTTTTCTCTCAAATATATCTATGCATACAATATATATACATATTTCCACATTTTTAATTTCATTAAAAATGCGGGGTGTTACATTATATTTAGTTATCGTAACATGAAACGGTAATAATTGAATTCGCAGTTAAAACTGAATCAAAACCATTCAGTCGATTAATATAAATTATGTATTATATTAGAATGATAATAATAATTTATTATCGACGAATTATATTGGTTTGAATTTAAAATAAAATTGTTGATTTAAATTGTATCTTCTCCATACAATCAAAATAGAGGTTCAGAACCTTAAAATATATTATTTTAAAATTTAAACGGATAAGATCAAAATCAAATCAAGTTAAATCGAAATCAAGTCAATTTAATTAACCATACCCTAGGCTGGCCTACCATTATACCAAACGAATACCTAACTTCCCCTTCTTCTTCTATAAAATCGCAGCATTGTCCTCATGTTTTTGCAAATTAGATTCAAAGCTTCCGTGACAAATTAAAATGGCCGCACCACTAAATGAATTTAGAATCGAAATGGGTTCTTCAACACCAAACAAACAAAATCCGCTCTCCTCTTTATTCCAAAATATCGAAAATCATAACCATTTATTCAAGTGAAAAAAAATACAATCAAAGTCGCGAGATCTGAAACTCGTACACCGTCCGAAAGCAGTCATGGTTTCAGTTATTAACTCGAGTTCATTGGAGCTTGAGCCATCGTTGGAGCGCTCGTGTGAAGAAAAGGAAGTGAGGGGACTTTCGTGGTTTCTACGAAGATCGAAGAAGGGACTTTGACGTTGAGGAAGGTTGCGAGGGGTGCGATTTTGACTGGGAGTTGCGGAAGGGGTTCGTGGGTTTGTTCTAGATGGGTGCGATTCTTGGAAGCTCGAGTGGGCATTGAGGGCGCTTGCTATTAGGGCTTAGAGTGGTGAAGTTGTGGTGAAGAATTTAAGGGGCGCGAGTGTGATCCGATGTTGAAATGGAGGGTAGCGATTTTTGATGGTGCAATGTTCGATTTACTGATCAAGTGGAGTGCGATGACCTAATGATGAACTAGGAGATCTAGGTTAGTTCGACAGTAGCAAACAGGAGAGTTTGGCTTGTGTTACTTAGGGATGACGGCAACAGATTGTCATCTGGAAGTGGAGGAGTTTGTCTAAATATAGATGGCGGGTAGTTATATGGTGTTGCAGTGAAGGCAGGATGTTGGTCTATTGATGTAAATGATGAAAAGGAGGTCGACTATTAGATGCTTGGTGAAATGTCAAAATGGTATGGAGCATCGTTTTGGGGCTGACTTCAATGGAAATAGATCGGTGATGGTTGATATGATTCGTGAATTGGTTGAAGTTTGCAAAGCAACAAGGTATATGCCTTTATGAATTTCCATACGTAGGATAATTTATTTATTTATTTGTAAGTTAATTTGATTCACATATGTTTAACCGATAAATAAAATTTAATAATTTTAGGTAATAAATGAATTTCATTCGAGTAGATTAATAGCTGTGATGTTACGAGATTTATCGAGATATTCGGCAAGGAAAATCAAGGTGAGTAAACTCACTCTCTTATTCAATTATAATTTACTATAATTGAGTTTTTTTTTATTTAATACCAATATTTAAATGTTGTTTGTTGGTTGATTGGTTGCATTGCAGTCTAGTGATAAATTGTGGTTATTATATATATTAGTTATATAGGCTTAGAGGTTGTGGCTATATATATATATATATATATATATATATATATATATATATGTGTGTGTGTGTGTGTGTGTGTGTGTGTGATATTCCCGCAGTACCATTAGCGGATGCCCGCAGTATCATTAGCGGATGACCCTATGCGCCCCACAATATATTATAGTAGATGACCTTCATACCGCGATATTCTGCCTTGAAGCAGAATTGATATTATTTATGTTGTCTAACCTCTGTGGATGCAGGGAAAACAGGTTGGAGGAATCCAACTAGATTCCTCAAATGTATTTACTGTTGTCTACATATTTATATATGTTTGTGATGTGTGAATTGAATGGATGATTTGTGTGTTTGGATATTAGAATATCACTAGCCCTAGATATTATATTTAAAAATATCATAAAAAGGGATTTTTAAATTTGAAAGGGAAAATTTATCCGAATAGAAATTTAATTTCAAATGGATTAGAGAATATTAACTTGCTTATAATAATAAAATAAGTAGTCGAATTTTTAAACAATGTTTATGATTGGATGGAAAAATTATCATTAGATAATTTGGAAATGGAACTCAAGTGTTAATTTTAAAAAGGGAATTTATTTTTTCGGAAATAGAAATGAAATCTGAAATCAAAAACTTTTTTTAATATTTAAAACAAGAAGTGTTATTTATAAACGATGTTTATAAATAAAAGAGAGGAACTTTTATTGGATAATTCATTTAAATTCAAGTATGAACTTAAAAAGGGATTATTTATAATTTGAAATCATTTTAGGGAAGGGAAATGATGAAATTTATTCTGATGTTCGGAATGTGAATTAATTTAAATAAATCCATACGGATTTATGATTAGAATTCGACCATGTCGAATTTATAAAATAAAATAAATTTATTTCCAGAGATGATTTCAGGATTTTATTGAATAGAACTAAAATTTAAAATTTAAATCTAAAAATAGATTCCATATTGATTTATACATAAGTTATGAAAATAAAATATTCCAAAATTGGAATCGAATTTCAAATAGATTATTAAAATGGTAGTTTGTTTTGATATGAAAGTTTAATTTATAAACAACATTTATAAATGTGATGAAGTAACTTTCATCAAGTAATTTGAAAATAAATTTCCAAATATAAGAAATGGAGTAGAAAGTGAGATTTAAATTGAGTTTTTGTATTACAAGATTTTATCTATCTCAAGATAAGAACGTTGGCGGCCAAGGTCTGAGAGGTAATTAAAATACCCTGACTTGAACGATTTCACTATTATCAAGGGATGATATTAGTTTGTAATGGCGAAGGATGTTAAATAAATTGATTTTTCCATAAATGAAATTTATAATTGGTATTCGATTATATTTAATTTTAATAAATAATTTAATTCCAAGTGGATTGGGATTAAATATATAATTCGAGTTTTGAATAAATTCATAACCCAGTTATGGATGTAGAATAAAATAAATCGACAAGTTAAACAATCAGGATTATTAAGTCAGGGATTAAATTATTTTGAAATATTGAAAATGGAGTTGGAATTGATTTATAAACGAATATTTAAAACATTATATTAATTTAATCAATACGAACTCGCCGCGGCGCGGTAGTTCGTAAATTGACAATTTGAACTTCAATTGAGTATACAGAACTTAATATAAGTCGGAATTCGATGAAACAAGAAACATTAGGATCGATTAAATAATAGTTTTCTAATAGAAGAGAAAAATCTGGATTTCATTTTATAGCTTTATAGTTATGTCAAAATCATATTTCTAGAAAAGTCGTTGTAAAACCATTTAACAACCATTATGATTAAATTAATTAATTAAAGGGATTTTTAGTGAATAAAAATCCGGATTTCCATTAGAAAAATCCAGATTAGAGTTATAAATTAAAACGAACTCAAGTGGAGTAAGTGAATTGGTTTTATAAATAAAAATCAGATTTTTAATTACCAAATGAAGTTAACTAATTTCAAAGGAAATTAGTTAATAGTGTTTGAATCAAACTTAACTTGGTTTGGGGGAATGTAAATTGTTAATTGAAATTGGAAAATCGAATATGAAACTCGAGTTAGAAATGGAATTCGATTTGTGTATCAATGAATTAAAATATATTCGAATATGATATGTTCAAATCGGAAGCGCATTAGGCAAAAGAACGAATTAAAGAAGCGGTTAGCGGATTTTGTTAAAAATGGAATGGATTGATTAAAATGAGTTGGGAATGCACAAATATATGTAAACAGGTATGGGATGAAGAGTAGAAAGAGAGTATGAAGATTATAATTTAAGTGCTTGACAAAAAGGTACATGTTTCAATTTCCATATGAGATTTTATGAGCCTACCGGGCAAGCCGCTTGGCTTTTTGATTTTCTTTTTGAATGAAAAGGGCCTAGAGAGGCGAGTTGGGGTTTGAGCTATTGAGCCGTACAAAAGGAGGTGCTGGCAAAAAAATTCAAAAATATAAGGAGTTAAAATATTTTTGAGAAATTTTGATAACTTGAAATCAATATATCGATATATAGAAATTCGATAAAGAATTTGGAAAGTAGTTAGATTAATGAATATTAATTAAAAAGGGCCACTGACTGTTTGATGGGTTTTCCTTTGATAAATAAATCACCGGCTATCAATTTTTTTTTTTTACTATCGTTGTCAATACGGAGAGACCGGTGGGATTTATTTTTTGAAAACCACTTCGTATAGGCATAGGCTTTGCGAATTGGATTATGCTGAAGATAATCGAAGACGAAGTGAAATGCAAGGGCTGTTATGTTTGTCCAGTCTCATGACATCTTGTATGGATGAATGTCTGACAAAGTATTCCTAACAAATCAGATAAGACGATCTTTTCAAGATATTATGTTGGTGGCGGAGGAATTCTTTTCTCTTAGCTTTTTATACCCGTAATATTTTTGGAAAGATCAACTAGTGATTTGACGGGTTTAATGATGTGGCATTCAAAGTGAATGGTGGCCAAATGTTCTAAAAAGATTAACGTAGCCTCAAGCCTCACAACCGGGAAATGACAAAATTCGGCAAGCAGCATGGCTAGTTGGGTCATACCCAAGCAGGGTATATCTTTCACATATCTAGAGAAAATTCATTATTTGTTCTTCTTTCGATTCTGTATCTTACGGATTACGGGTGGATGGCGGACAACCACATGTGACAATATATTCGCTACACTCAAGCTAAATGAGTGGATGGTCATGTGTGGCCAGGTTGCAAGATGCTCTTGCTGAACCCCAGTGTATCCACTCTAGAGTACAGTGATCGGGAGGTAGTCCCATACCTTGTCATAGTTGAAATCTAATCTCCAATAAGCGCCCTATTGTTTCTGATTATATACTATGTATGTTGAGCGTGAGATGCAAGCGTTCTACTATTTAGTTATTTATTTGATTAAACATTATTGTAATATCACTGAATTTTGATATCAAAAACGTTTTGGATTATAGTAAGGTAAAAACCGTCCATGTTTATGTGCGGGCTGGTCTTACTGTTATCCTTTTCTTTCAAAAGTTTTTTCAAAAGTTAAACAACACAGTTGGAGTTTACTCACACCAGTCCCATGACTAACGCAGAGTTTATTTTGTTTGTTTTCCCCTAAACTCTTGGGTGCCCAAATTTGTATGGAAAGTCAAGTGTTTTAGGCTTTTACAGATACATTTGGAGAAGCTTGAAGCGGGAGTCTTCACCGTTAGTTATTTAGAATATTTCCGATGTGATGTATATGTATTATACTCTGATATGGTATGTATATACAATACAGATTTGTATTTCAAAGTTATGATATATAATATTATATTTTGTTCAGTCCGCTGTGAGATTTTGGTGTTTTCTTTGTTTATATTCTATCTATTTTTATTTATTTAACCCTTAATGACTCGTAATTCTATGTTATTTGAGTTAGACGTGTGTTGTATTAGTCAACTCAAATAGTATGGATTTTCGGGCCATCACAATTGGCATCAGAGATTAGGTTGAGCAAACACCTAGGCTTTGGTGGGGGTTTACTCATTAAAGATAGGGTCAGTGGCACCCTAGAATGAGTTGAGTGTATATATATGGGAGAGCATATTTGTAATTTGATATAAAAATTGTTTTATATTGTGTTGGCTTGTCTATTGAGTGGTTTATGAATTCTGATCGAATCGTGGGATGCCACGACATCGATAGGAGTTTCTAAACACTTGAACAGAATAGTTCGACATAATATTATTTTAAAGTGGGTAAATGAAATAATTTTACCCAAAATTTTATTTTGATATAAAAGGATACTTTTTTGAAATTATTATAGTATATCGATTTGTTGGTTGTTATTATATAATCAAACGAGATTATAAAATTGAAATGGCTATATTTAATCAAATAAAATTTGTATATGAATAATATATACAAATGATATAAAATTTAAGTTGAAATGGATTCAAACCAGAATTGGAATTTAAATCCCGGAAAGTTCGTAAATATTTTTCTGATGTATATTAAAATAATGTTGCTTTGTTTTGGAAGGATTTTTGAATAAAATTCATTTTAAATAGATTTTTGAAAGTGATAAAGCATTGAATTCAATTCGGACACTAGTAAATAATTCTGATATGAAGCGCGCCATCATCGGTGTTCATTTTCGAGTTTCTATGTGATGGATTGCTACCATAGCAAGATTTCCAATGGAAAATTATTTTAGAAAACAAGTTGTATGGAAAATTGAAATGTTTTGAATTTGTGATGGTTATAAATATATCTACGTACATATGTATATGATTTCAAAAGGAATTTGAAACACATACCGGGTATTTGAATTTTGGAATTTAGAACTTAACTTGTACAAGTTAAATAGATTAAAATGGATAAATTGATTTGAAATCAATTTAATATTAGTTAGAAAATAAAAGTGGTCATTATATTAACCAGATATTATCAAATATACATGGAAAATTTTTTGTTGACATAAACGAAATAAATAATTTGATGTTGAATATTTGAATAAATTTAGATGCAAAGTAATGAAATATGAATGGAATGTGAATTATTGGTTGTAAATCATCTGAGTTAAATAAATATGCGTATATTTGATGCGTTATATGAATAAAATGACATACAAAGTAAATGTCGGGACTTGTATTGTAACAACCCGAATTCTACGCGTCGGAGGATCGTAGAATATGTATTTCATATTCGTATGAGGTCGTGTAGTTGTGTAACTTTGGGGAATGACTATTGGGGTCATTTCCCATGTTCACGATTTTTACTGATTTTTAAATGACTGTTTTGCCCCTGGCGAATCTTGTTTCGCCTATAACTTTTGATTGATAATGAGTTTTGACCTAAAACCACTTCCATTGGATTCGGATGATGGTTTACCTTTCCGCAGAGTGGTCACATTAATCAAACGGACTTACCGTTTGGGATATATGGTTGAAATAAGGTTTGGAATGTGAAAAACAGCTTAACTGGGCCTAATTAGGGTGATTAGCAGCTAGGCCTATAACCCATTTCGGGATTAGGGTTATGGAGAGGCTGAAATCAGTTAGGAAACGGTTTATTTTTCATTTTCTCAGTCGCCACTTACCTCTCTTCAGCCCTAACAATGGCCTCCACCCTCTAAATCACCCCTAAATCACCGTTTAAGCATATATTAGCCTAATCAATATCAAATCAGGGCAAATCAACACCAAACCAGAGTTGGAGCTGCTGTATTGCATAGGAATTTGATCCAAAAAAAGTAGAGAAGTTTAGATTTATAATTCTTTTGTGGCTAAGGTAAGTGATTTGCATTGTTTTTCACTAATTACGGTTAATTAGGGGTGATTAGTGATAGTTAGCGAAATTTTGGCTCGGAAAAATCTGGAAAAATTTGTAAAATTCTTAAATATTATTTTAGGGTTCTGATAAAATTTGGGCTAATTTGGACATGTTTTGCTAATCATATAGTTAAGTCATGATTAAGAGGATTATGGGAAAACATGGATTTTGGGTATATTTGATCCATATTGACATGTTAAATTGTTGTTTGGTATTTATGGTCGATTATACATGTTGCTATGACTGTTTGGAATGTTTTGTGATTGCATAGAAAAGTTAGATTGGTCGAAAACGCCGTCGTATGGCGTAAATAACTTGTTGGAAAAGTTGCAGGAATTTGACCCGAACCAGATCGGATTGGAGGTATGAGGCACGAACCGACCCGCTCGTGAAGCACCCCCTTCCCAAGAACCGCTCCTCCAAACTTGCTCACCACGAGCCAGTGCATCGAGCCCGAACCGAAGACCATGACCGATCAGATGCTTTAAGAGGAGGACCAAACCGGGTTGTTGATCATGAACCAAACCGCTGGTGGAGCCACGAAGCCTGGAGTCACGATCCGCACCAAGTGGGAGGATGCCCGACCTGAACCCAACCCAACCCAGACGAGGTATCACGTCCGATGTGGATTCACCTTAGGAGGACCGAACCGAACCACCAAGGAAAAGGTAGTCATGACCAAACCAAACTAAAGATGAGAAGAAGGACCGAAGCGGTCTGGAGAAGACCAAACCCGAGATGCAAAGGTAGTCCAAATGCGAAGTTGTAACTCAGGATCCAGAGAGGAACCAACGAGTTAACTTCATGAATTGGACTTTGCTGTGGGACGTATGCAAAGGGGTTATCGATGTCTATTGCTTTGACTCACCACTGAGAGACGGATATTAGCTATGGATCAGTGCAATGGAGTTGTCGTAACTCTATGGGGAAAACTGATCGTAGCAGGGCTATGAGCCAGTGCAATGGGGTTGTCATGACTCCATGGGGCAGAGTGGACATAGCAAAGTATTAGTGGTTACGGATCAGTGCAGTGGAGTCGTCATGGCTCCATGGGGCAGAGTGATCGTAACAAAGAATTGGGTGATCAAAGCGGTGGATAACGTATGCTTTACGCAATGAGTGAGAGATGTCAGGAAGATTGCTATGTTTGATGTTTGTTATCACCATGATATGTACACCCCCTCCCCATTATTTTCATACCATGTGTTAGTGTCACCTTAGAGTATTGTACATCCTGTTGTGCTAACTCTTTGGTTGCAGGTTCAGGTGTGGTTATGTATACCTGTTATTGTTCTGTTTTTGCTGCTTATCGCTCATACCATATTTTTATCTGACCCAGAGTTTTATGTTTCCTCTTATTACTCTGGGTGCTCTTAAACGAGCAGACTAGAGACATGTTAGCTGGTTATGCACGAGTAGCTGTCTGGAGACGAGCAGGAGGCTTACATGTATTATTCCCATATATTCTCCCTGTGTTGTTGTTGGTCTCTACTTTGGGCATTAGTTGTTTACCTTTCTACTTTGGTTTAGAGACAGTCTTAAAAGTTGTAATAATGATAGTTTAGATCATAAGCTGTATTTTGGATTTTCCGCTACTATGATAGTTTAGTTTTCAGCTTATGTATTGTCTCGCCTGTTTTATATCAAGTTATGTTATTATTATATTTTGTTCATGCGCTGTGAGATATGTTACAGGTTCTTTTATGATTCGTCGCCTTCTTCCTTTTCTTTTGATGACCATCCCGTGCTGGTTGGGCATTGCGTTTCATTGGAAATGTCGGCTGGTGCGAGTCGGGCTGTCACATTTGGTATCAGAGCCTAGGTTGCGTAGTTAACCTAGGGGAAGACACCAGGGAGAGATAGTACGTATATGAGAGCGCATATTTGTGATATTTGGGTGTTCAAACGCTATATATATACTATTAGTATATCTGAGGATGGAGTCGCACTTCACTAGCACCACTAAAGAGATGGTTAATCATTTTCTCCTTACTGATTGAACGATGAGCCGATATACGAGGAATACTGGTTCAGGAGCCAATAATAGGAATGCTCTTGATATAAGGATGATGTTCACTGACTTCATGAGAGAGATGCTTAGGGATGTTCAGAGGGCAGCTCCCAATGATGCAAATGGTGGTGGTGCAAGGCACCTAGGGCCGATTTCGCCAAGCTGTATAAGGACTACACTAGTCTTGGTGGGAAGCCGTTCTACGGAACGGAATCAGCTATAGAAGTTCAGGATTGGCTTGATAGTTGTGAGCGTATCTTCGAGGATCTGGGAATCGAAGACGCAATGAAGAGAAAGCTAGCATCCCGTCAGCTTCAAGGACGAGCTATGAATGGGTGGAATGCCATTAAGGCAGCTACTCCTGACGATCAAGTTACATGGAATCAATTTAAAGCTCTCTTCAGTGACAAGTTTATCCCAGCTGCCCAGAAGTCGTAGTTGTTTAGGAAGTTCTTGGATCTTAAAAAAAATGGTAGGGCAGCCTCGGAATATATTGCTGAGATCGATACTTTATCGAAGTATGGATTATCTCTTATCGATACTACCGAGAAGAAGAACGAGAAGTTCATAACTGGTTTAGATCAATACTTGGGAGAAAGGCTTATAAACCATATTGATGAGATTTTTGAATCGATTGTTGGGAAAGCATTGAGATCAGAGAGCCTTTATCCTAAGCCCAAGACTGAAGTCGCTGTTGCATCTGGAGAGGGGCCAAAGCCGCAGGCAAGAGTGGAGGCAAGAATAATTCTCTGAATAAAAGGAAGCAGAATCAGACTAAGGATGGTCAGAAAAAGAATAAAAAAGATGTTGAGTGCTTTAGCTGTGGCAAGAAGGGCCACTATGCTAAAGAATGCCAACCAAAGCCAGCGGATAGGAAGTGCTTCAACTGTGGCCAAGTGGGACATCAAAAGGATAAGTGTCCACAACCTCCTAAAGAGAAGCAGATTGTGAAAGCATATGCTATTAATGTTGTTCCTTCTTCGTCGAATGCCCCAATTGTGGCGGAAAAAGGAAAGAATGTCTTCATTCAAGGTATTCTTTCTATTTATGATGTTCCTGTTCAAGTACTGTTTGATACTGGGGCTTCCCGTTCCTTCATATCCAGTGACCTGGTAGATAGGTTGGGATTGGAACCCGAGATTGTCGATAGACCTTTAGTTGTGACGAACCTGATTGGTGGTTCAACTAGCCTTAGTATGATTTGTCGAAATGTGGTCTTATCGAGTCATGGATGTATGTTTGCTTGTGATTGCTTTGTTTTGGGCTTTACTGGGTATGGCATTATTTTGGGAGTCGATTGGCTCCAAAGGTATGGGTGGTGGTAGAATGTGAGGGATTTTTGATGACTATTAGGAAGAATGATGGGCAGAGGGTAGTGTTTGGTGGCCTACCTAATGATGAGGTGATGGCTAGTTTTCTAAATTCTCTCGACATCCCGCAGGACGAGTTATCAGGGGTTCTCGTTGTTGGCCAGTATCCGGATATCTTCGAGGAAGTGACCAGACTTCCACCACACCGAGAGATTGAGTTCCGTATTGATTTAGTGAAAGATGCCCGACCTATAGTGATGCCACTTCATCGTATGGCACCAAGGGAGCAGCGAGAGCTCGGGGTGCAAGTAAGCGATCTTTTGAAGAAAGGATTTATCGGAAGAAGTGTTTCCGAGTGGGGAGCACCAGTTGTATTTGCCACTAAGGTAGATGGTTCCCTTCGATTGTGTGTAGACTATTATGAGTTGAATAAGATGACTAGGAAGAATTAGTATCCTCTTCCACGGATAGATGATTTGTTTGATCAACTGGAAGAAGCAAGAGTGTTCTCCCAGTTGGACCTTGCGGCAGGATTTCATCAGCTCCGAGTAACAGCTGAGAGTGTTCCAAAAATGGCATTTCGGACGCCGTCTGGATTCTATGAGTGGTTGGTCATGCCATTCGGGTTGACCAAAGCACCAACATATTTTGTGGATCTTATGAATAGGGTATTCAGGGATCAATTGAATAAGTTTTTTCTTGTGTTCGTGGACGATATCTTGGTTTACTTGAGGACAGAGGAGGAACACAAGGAACATTTGAGGACAGTGATGGAGGTGTTAAGGAAACACCAATTGAAGGCAAAATTTTCTATGTGTCACTTCTAGAGGAGGGAAGTGAGATTCTTGGGCTATGTTGTTTCAGAGAATGGTATTGTTGTAGACACTGCGAAGGTGGCTACGGTACAGGATTGGTCTACGCCCAAGAATGTAACAGATGTAAGAAGTTTCTTGGGATTAGCTGGATATTATCGTATGTTTATCCAAGATAGCGGCACCGTTAACTCAGTTGAGCAAGAAGAATCAAGCTTTCGTTTGGGACGAAAGGTGTAAAAATGCATTCAAGATTTTAAAGGAAAAGTTGACGCGTGCACCAGTGTTAGTCATTCCTAAAGGGAATGAAGAGATGACAGTATACATGGATGCCTGTGGTATCGGACTAGGTGATGTATTGATGCAAGGAGGTAGGGTTGTAGCTTATACTAGTCGGCAACTGAAACCACATGAGAAAGGATATCCTACCCATGATTTGGAGTTGGCAGCGATCGTGTTCGCATTGAAGATGTGGAGACACTATCTCTTGGGAGAAAGATTGGAGTTGTTTACCGATCATAAGTTGTTAAAGTATCTCTTCTCTGAGAAGGATCTAAATCTCCGACAACAGAGATGGTTAGAATTCTTGGCTTCCAGTGATTTCGACATCGCATATACACTAGGAAAGGGAAATGCGGTAGCTGATGCATTGAGTAGGAGACATGCTAGTTTAGGGGCTATGTTTTAAATGGAAGCAACTGGAGTATATCGCAGGGTACGATTACAGACCAAAGTGTGAATTGGATCCAGAAATGTTAGTAAGTTTGACGATTAGACCCACTTTGATTGAGCGGATTAGTTCCAGTCAGAGGGACGATCCTAACCTAATGGCAATCATCTCCAAGTTAGAGATGGGTATTGACGGTAAGGAGATGGACAAGTATGGGCTTGATCGAGAAGGATGACTTAGAAAGAATGGGAGACTAGTTGTGCCCAACGTCATTGGATTGAGAGATGAAGTGCTTAGAGAATGTCATCACTCAAAACTGACTATACATCCCGATGGTAACAAAATGTATCGAGACATGAAGCAGACCTACTACTGGGAAGGAATGAAAAAAGATGTTGGGAAGTTTATATCCAAATGCATGAACTGTCAGCTAGTTAAAGCTGAACAAAAGAAGCCTAGTGGTTTGTTGCAACCATTGAAAATTCCCGAATGGAAATGGGAACAAGTCTCAATGGATTTCATTGATGGGCTACCAAAGACTAGATCGGGCCATGATAGCATTTGGGTGATTGTGGACCGATTGACCAAGAGTGCAAGGTTTATATCCGCCAAGTCGAATAGAACAGCAGCTAAGTTAGCAGAACTGTATATGAAGTGGATTGTGAGATTTCATGGAGTACCCATAAGCATTGCGAGTGACCGAGATCCGTTGTTTACTAGTGAATTTTGGAAGAGCTTACAAGAGGCTTTAGGGTCAGAATTACATCTCGATACTGCGTACCATCCTCAAACTGACAGTCAAACAGAGAGGGTGAATCGAGTATTAGAAGATCTCTTAAGAGCTTGCATATTAGATTTTGGAGGGTCATGGGATGACCATTTACATCTGGTTGAATTAACATATAATAATAGTTATCAGTCCAGTATTGGTATGGCTCCATTTTAAGCTTTGTACAGAAGACCATGCAACTCACCATCATGTTGGTTGGAAACCGGTGAGAAATTCGTGCTTGGGCCAGATGTGATAAGGGAAACATTAGACAAGATCAAGGTTATCCAACAACAAATGAAGGCTGCCCAAGATAGGCAGAAGAGTTATGCTGATAAGAGGTGAAGAGATTTAAAATTCTCCGTTGGCGACTTGGTGTTTGTCAAGATTTCTCCGTTAAAGGGCATGATTCGATTTGGTAGGAGAAGCAAGTTAACACCAAGATTTGTTGGTCCATTCCCAATTCTCGAACAAGTTGGGAGTTTAGCATATAAAGTTGAATTACCTGACAAGATGGTAGGAGTTCACAACGTATTTCATGTTTCCCAATTAAGGAAGTTCGTAGACGACCCTGATATGACTATTTCACCGGATCAGTTCGATGACATCGAAGTAGAACCCGAGGCGGTTGCGAACTGCAAGCCAATTTGTATTATCGAGTACGACACGAAGCAACTTCGAAGTAAGGCAGTGAAACTGGTCAAGGTTCAGTGGGGCGAGAATGAGAATGACTGTACTTGGGAAACAGAGGAGAGCATAAGGAAGATGTATCCATAACTCTTTGCCTGGTAAGATTTTAATGACCATTTAGTTATCCTCTTGTTAGTAAACCGCATGCTAGGATAGGCTTGTTATGTTGCTATGTACATTCGATTGTTGCAAATAATTGATAGGCATGCGGGACCCATTGTTGTTTCTTATTTAAGGAATTTCGAGGGCGATATTTCTTAAGGGGGGGTGAATGTAACGGCCCGCATTCTACGCTTCGGAGGATCGTAGAATATTTATTTTCCATATGAGGTCGTGTAGTCGTGTAACTTTGGGGAACAGCTATTAGGGTCATTTCCCGTGTTCATGATTTTTGCCAATTTTTAAATGATTGTTTTGCCCCTGGCGAATCTTGTTTTGCCTATAATTTTTGATTGGTAAGGATTTTTGACCTGAAACCACTTCCATTGGATTCAGATGATGGTTTACCTTTCCCGGAGTGGTCACATTAATCAAACGGACTGACCATTTGGGAGATATGGATTAAATAAGATTTAGAAGTTGAAAAACAGCTTAATTGGGCCTAATTAGGGTGATTAGCAACCAGGCTCATAACCCATTTCAGGATTAGGGTTATGGGGAGGCTGAAATCAGTTAGGAAACAATTTATTTTTCATTTTCTCAGCCGCCACTTACCTCTCTTCAACTTTAACAATGGCCTCCATCTTCTAAATCACCGCCAAATCACCGTTTAAGCATATATTAGCCTAATCAACATCAAATCAAGGCAAATCAACACCAAATCAGAGTTGTAGCTGATGTGTTGTATAGGAATTCGATCCAAAACAGTAGAGAAGTTCAGATCTATAATTCATTTGTAGCTAAGGTGAGTGATTTCCATTGTTTTTCACTAATTACGGCTAATTAGGGGTGATTAGTGATAATTTGCTAAATTTTGGCTCAGAAAAATCTGGAAAAATTTGTAAAATTCTTAAATACTATTTTAGGGATTTGATAAAAATTTAGGCTAATTTTTGCTAATCATATGGTTAAGTCATGATTAAGGGGATTAAGGGGAAAACATGGGTTTTGGGAATGTTTAATTCATATTGACATGTTAAATTGTTGTTTGGTGTTTATGGTCGATTATACATGTTGCTATCACTGTTTGGAATGTTTTGTGATTACATAGAAAAGTTAAATTGGTCGAAAACGCCGTCATATGGCATAAATAGCTTGCTGGAAAAGTTGCTGGAATTTGACCCGAACCAGATCGGATCGGAGGATTGAGGCACGAACCGACCCGCTCGTGAAGCACCCCCTTCCC
Source organism: Allium sativum (assembly GCA_030737875.1). Classification (NCBI taxonomy): domain Eukaryota; kingdom Viridiplantae; phylum Streptophyta; class Magnoliopsida; order Asparagales; family Amaryllidaceae; genus Allium; species Allium sativum. Next base: position 750,630,859 of record CM060921.1, read on the forward strand.
ACGAACCACTCCTCTGAACTGCTGCACCATGAGCCAGTGCATCGAACCTGAACAGAAGGCCACAATCGGTCTGATGCTTTAAGAGGAGGACCGAACCGGGTTGTTGATCATGAACCGAACCGCTGGTGGAGCCACAAGCCTGGAGTCACGATCCGCACCAAGTGGGAGGATGCCCGACCCGAACCCATGCGATGACCACAACCCGACCCAGACGAGGTATCACGAACCAATCTGATGTTGAATCACCTCAGGAGGACCGAGCCGAACCGTCAGGGAAAAGGGTATTCATGACCGAACCAAACCAAAGAGAGAAGAAGGACCGAACCAATCTGGAGAAGACCAAACCCGAGATGCAAAGGTAGTCCAAACGAGAGGTTGTAACTCAGGATCCAGTCGGGAACCAACGAGTTAACTTCATGAATTGGACTTTGCTGCGGGACGTGTGCAAAGGGGTTATCAATGTCTATAGCTTTGACTCACCACTGAGAGACGGATATTGGCTATGGATCAATGCAGTGGAGTTGTCGTGACTCCATGGGGCAAAGTGATCTTATCAGGGCTATGAACCAGTGCAATGGGGTTGTCATGACTCCATGGGGCGTAGTGGACATAGCAAAGTATTAATGGTTACAGATCAGTGCAGTGGAGCCGTCATGGCTCCATGGGGCAGAGTGATCGTAACACAGAATTGGGTGATCAAAGTGGTGAATATCGCATGCTTTACACACTGAGTAAGAGATGTGAGGATGATTGCTATGTTTGATGTTTGCTATCACCATGACATGCACGCCTCCTCCCCATTATTTTCACACCATGTGTTAGTGTCACCTAAGAGTATTGTACATCCTGTTGTGCTAACTCTTTGGTTGCAGGTCCAGATTCAGGTATGGTTATGTATACCTGTTATTGTTATGTTTTTGCTGCTTATCGCTCATACTAGACTTTCGTCTGACCCAGAGTTTTATGTCTCCTCTTATTACTCTGGGTGCTCTTAAACGAGCAGACTAGAGACAAGTTAGCTGGTTATGCACGAGTAGCTGTCCGGAGACAAGCAGGAGGCTTACACGTATTATTCCCGTATATTCTCCCAGTGTTGTTGTTGGTCTCTACTTTGGGCATTAGTAGTGTACCTTTCTACTTTGCTTTAGAGACAGTCCTAAAAGTTGTAGTAATGATAATTTGGATCATAAGCTGTATTTTGGATTTTCCGCTGCTATGATAGTTTAGTTTTCAGCTTATGTACTGTCTCGCCTGGTTTATGTCAAGCTATGTTAATATTATTTTTTTCCATGTGCTACGAGATATGCTACAGGTTCTTTGATGATTCATCGTCTTCTTCTTTTTCTTTTGATGACCGCCCCGTGCGGGTTAGGCATCGGCACAACGCGTTTCATTGGAAATGTCAGCTGGTGCGGGGCCTGCCGTCACGTGTATTAGCATATATATGCTAAGTATACTTAATATGACTTGTTTGGATTTGAATACATGTGTTTAATTAATTAAATGAATTAAATTTATTGAAACCTTAATATTATGAGGCAGATGAGTTTAAATTGAGTAAGTACAGGTATATGGAGCTGGTTGGCTTAATCTTGGTTGCGCATATTGCTTACTAATGAAGCAAACTCGCAAAATTAACGCTTATATAAGGTACGCCTACGTAAAAATATCAAATTAGGATATATGAACTATTTTCGACCAATGTGGCTCAATGTATACTTTTTCATCTCTTTTAGTATATTACAAAAGCTCCTTCGTAGAGAGGAGACTCTGCCTAAAAATTTCAAAAAATTAGGGAGTTAGAAAAAAATTCAAAAAGTTTTGAAATTTTTTGTAAAGATAAAAGAAATGATATTCAACTTCAATTCAATTTGACGGGTTTTGAATGAGAAATAGGAAATTAAATATTTCCATGAAACTTAAAAATTATATGGGACTTGAGTTACAGAATATGAAAACTGAGTTATAACGAGGTGAGCTTTTGAAAAGTTAACGGGTCTATAGCATTTCTTCTACCTTAGTAATTTCGGGAACGAAATTCTTTTAAGGGGGAAGGAATGTAACGTCCTGAATTTTTAGCCATTTAATATTGAATATTTAAATTATTTTTAAATATCGAGTTGGAAATATAAATGAATTTTATATTGAATTTATCGATATAATAATTAATATATGATTTAATATCGAATATATTTAATTATCATAACATGAAACGGTAATAATTGAATTCGCAGTTAAAACTGAGTCAGAACCATTCAGTCGATTATTATAAATTCTGTATTGTATTAGAGTGATAATAATAATTTATTATCGGTGAATTAGATTGGTTTGAATTTAAAATAAAATCGTTGATTTAAATTGTATCTTCTCCATACAATCAAAATAGGGGTGAAGGACCCTAAAATATATTGTTTTAAAATTTAAACGGATAGGATCAAAATCAGATCAAGTTAAATTGAAATCAAATCAATTTAATTAACCATACCCTAGGCCGACCTACCATTATACCTAAGGAAGACCTAATTTCCCCTTCTTCTTATATAAAATCGCAACACTGTCCTCATGTTTTTGCAAATTAGATTCAAAGCTTCTGTGACAAATTAAAATGGCCGCACCACTAAATGAATTTAGAATCGAAACGGGTTCTTCAGCACCAAAGAAACAACATCCGCTCTCCCCTTTATTCCAAAATATCGAAAATCAAAACCGTTGATTCAAGTGGAAAAATAATACGATCAATGTCACAAGATCTGAAACTCGAATATCGTTCGAAAGCAGTCGTGATTTTAGTCATTAACTCGAGTTCATTGGAGCTCGAGCCATCGTTGAAGCACTTGCGTGCAAAAACGGAAGTGAGGGGACTGTCGTGGTTTCTACTGAGATCGAAGAAGGGACTTCAACGTTGAGGAAGGGGGTACTGCGATTTTGATTTGGAGTTGCAGAAGGGGTTCGTGGCTTTGTTCTGGATGGGTGCGATTCCTTGAAGCTCGATTGGACATTGAGGGCGCTCACGGTTAGGGCTTGGAGTGGTGAAGTTGCGATGAAGAATTTAAGGGGGGTGAGTGCGATCTGATGTTGAACTGGAGGGTTGCGATTTATGATGGTGCAATGTTCGATTTACTGATGAAGTGGAGTGCGGGACCTGATGATGAACTAGGAGATCTGGGTGATTTCAACAGTAGCAAATATGAGAGTTTGGCTTGTGTTACTTGGGGATGATGGCAACAGACTGTCATCTGGAAGTGGAGGAGTTCGTCAAGACATAGATGGCGGGCAGCTATACGGTGTTGCAATGAAGACAGGATGTTGGTCAGTTGATGTAAATGATGAAAAGAAGGCGGACTGTTAGATGCTTGGTGAAATGTCAAAATGGTATGGAGCATCGTTTTGGGGATGACTTCAATGGAAATAGATCGGTGATGGTTAGTATGATTCTTAAATTGGATGAAGTTTGCAAAGCAGCAAGGTATATGCCTTTATGAATTTAAATACGTAGGATAATTTATTTATTTATTTGTAAGTTAATTTAATTAATATCTGTTTAATAGAAAAATAAAATTTAATAATTTTAGGTAACAAATGAATTTCATTCAAGTAGATTAATAGCTGTGACATTACGAGATTTATCGAGATATTCGGCAAGGAAAATCAAGGTGAGTAAACTCACTCTCTTATTTGATTATGATTTATTATAATCGAATTTTTTATTTAATACCAATATTTAAATATTGTTTGTTGGTTGATTGGTTGCATTTCTGTTTAGTAATAAATTATGGTTATAGATTAAATAATAGTTTTCTAATGGAAGAGAAAAATCTGGATTTCGTTTTATAGATTTTGAGTTATGTCAAAATCAAATTTCAGAAAAGTCACTGTAAAACCATTTACAAACCATTACAATTTAATTAATTATTTAAAGGGATTTTTAGTGAATAAAAATCCGAATTTCCATTAGAAAAATCCAGATTTGAGTTATAAAATAAATACGAACTCAAGTGGAGTAGGTGAATTGGTTTTTCAAATAAAAATAAGAATTTTAATTACCAAATTAAGTTAACTAATTTCAAAGGAAATTAGTTAATAATGTTTGAATCAAACTTAACTTGGCCTGGGGGAATGTAAATTGTTAATTAAAATTGAAAATTGAATATGAAACTCGAGTTAGAAATGGAATTCGATTTGTGTATTAACGAATTAAAATATATTCGAATGTGATATGTTCAAATTGAAAGTGCATTAGGCAAAAGATTGAATTAAAGAAGCGGTTAGCAGATTTTGTTAAAAAGGGAATGGATTGATTAAAATGAGTTGGGGATGGACAAATATATGCAAATAGGCATGGGATGAAGAGTAGAAAGAGAGTATGAAGATTATAATTTAAGTGCCCAATAAAATGGTACATGTTTCAATTTCCATATGAGATTTTATGAGCCTATTGGGCAAGCCGCTTGGCCTTTTGATTTTCTTTTTGAATGGAAAGGGCCTAGAGATGCAAGTTGGGGTTTGATCGATTGAACCATACAAAGGAGGTGCTGGCAAAATTTTCCAAAAATTTAAGGAGTTAGAATATTTTTGAGAAATTTTGATAACTTGAAATCAATATATTGATATATAGAAATTCGATAAAGAATTTGGAAAGTAATTAGATTAATGAAGATTAATTAAAAAGGGCTAGTAACTTTTTGATGGATGTTTTTTTCCTTTGCTAGTTAGATCCCCGGCTATCAAAGATTCATTTACCATCGTTGTCAATACGGAGAGACCGATGGGATTTATTTTTCGAAAACCACTCCGTATAGGCATAGGCTTTGCGAATTGGATTATACTGAAGATAATCGAAGACGGAGTGAAATGCATGGGCTGTTATGTTTGTCCAGTCCCAGGACAACTTGTATGGATGAATGTCTGACAGAGTATTCCTAACAGATCACATAAGATGATCTTTTCAAGATATTATGTTGGTGGCGGAGGAATTCTTTTCTCTTAGCTTTTTATACCCGTAATATTTTTGGAAATATCAACTAGTGATTTGACGGGTTTAACGATGTGGCATTCAAAGTGAATGGTGGCCAAATGTTCTAAAAGATTAATGTAGCCTCAAGCCTCACAACTGGGAAATGACAAAATTCGGGTAGGCAACATGGCTAGTTGGGTTAACCCAAGCAGGGTATATTGTCACCGATCTAGAGAAAATTCATTATTTGTTCTTCTTTCGATTCTGTGCTTACGGATTACGGGTGGATAGCCGACAACCGTGGGAGACAATATATTCGTTACACTCAAGCTAAATGAGTGGACGGTCATGTGTAGCCGGGTTGCAAGATGTTCTTGCTGAACCCCAGTTTATCCCTTTTAGAGTACACTGATTAGGAGGTGGTCCCATACCTTGTCATAGTTGGAATCCATTCTCCAATAAGCGCCCTGCGGTTTTTGATTTTATACTATGTATGTAGAGTGTGAGATGCAAGCGTTCTGCTATTTGGTTATTTATTTGATTATACATTATTATAATATCATTGGATTTCGATATCAAAAATGTTTTGGATTATAGTAAGGTAAAAGCCATCCATGTTTATGTGTGGGCTGGTCTTACTATTATCCTATTCTTTCAAAAGGTTTTTCAAAAGTTAAACAACTAGGTTGGAGTTTACTCACACCGGTCTCATGACTGACCCAGAGCTTATTTTGTTTGTTTTTCCCTGAACTCTTAGATGCCCAAATTTGTACGGGCAGTCAAGTGTTTCAGGCTTTTACTGATACATTTGGAGGAGCTTGATGCGGGAGGCTTCACCGTTAGTTATTTAGAATATTTCCACTGTGATGTATATGTATTGTACTCTGATATGGTATGTATATACAATGCATATTTGTATTTCAAAGTTATGATATATAATATTATATTTTGTTCAGTCCGCTGTGATATTCTGATGATTTCTTCGTTTATCTCCTATCTATTTTTATTTCGTTAACCCTAAATGACTCGTAATTCTATGTTATTTGAGTTGGACGTGTGTTATATTAATCTACTCAGATAGTATGGATTTTCGGGCCATCACAATGCAGATTTGGAAAGTGATTTGAAACGCTTTCAGAGGTTGGTATATATAGGTAGCGAAGGGATATGTCTTTTAACGAACTATTGCGACTGTTAGTAACAGTTATTTCTATTTGAATTGAACTTAGCATTTCCTCATTTGTGACACTTTTGAAGCTTCATGTTCATTCATTCGCAAAGGTTCTCTAATGTCACAAAATCCCTACCAGTTTAAACTTGCATTCGGGTCCATATTGGGCCAAAATTCGACCCGATACAAAATATAAAATCTATCCAAAAATATATTTATTGGATCAAGACCGAACACGACCCATAATCCCCGCCCGGCCTAGACCGAAATGGAATGAGGACTGCGCGAGAACACGACGCATCAGAACGCATAACAACAGAACTTGTCATTGCTATTACGACAATTTACATAGAGTACAAGAATATCAGAGTATGAATAAATATTACCCAACGAAAAAATACAATATCAGAAAATAAATTACATAGCAGCGGAAACAAAAATGTATAAATACAATGCATAGTGGAAATACTTCAAATACCACAACTGAAAGGAATACACGGATACAAAGCTTAGCGAATATAGCTCCAGCTGTAATCCAGGATCTTGTTAAATAGAAATCTAAAAAACCAAAACTACTGACTGCCCGTGTGGAAAATATAGGCACCCAGAGTTTAGGCGAAAACAATAAACTCTAGGTCAGTCATGGGACTGGTGTGAGAACTAAAACAGTTATAAAATCTTTGCTTTAAAATAGGGTAAATCACGGGACCACGCCGTATGTCACAGAACGGGTTCACTCCCACGAATACTCTGCAATAAAACAATTTGTAAACAGCACAATGCTTTTCAAAAAATGAGGCTATTATAAGACTCAGGCCCCATCACACAATGCAATGCAAGCCAAAGGATAGATTTTTCCATTATAATAGCCAAACATGCTTAGTACGTCTTAAAACAAATCATTTTGATATTACTATAAGTGCATAGTATCAAAAAAAACTTCAAATATAAATGTATCAATCATAAACGACATGAGTACCATATATTATGTTGCCATATATAGTTTTACAACTAAAACCTAAAAGCCGCGTATTGGAAATTGGATTTCCATCTATGAGTTGAGGCAAGGGATGTCTCCTCACCGGTTTCGGGCCATATCTAGTAGGATGCCCATGATCAACACGTGTGGCCCTTGGATCTTTAGGGTCGACCCTCTTTTACTTTTGAGGATTGGTTATTCTTGAACAATATGTTTCCCTGTCCTACCGGACCTATCACTTGGCCATTGGCAACCAATCATATCCGAGGTGCCTCGCAGTCCATTATCCACATAAGTAAAAATGTCTGGGCTCCATACCATGACACCACTTCTAGCTAAAAAGAAACGCATGCACTCCCTGCAGTCACTATCCCGTTTTAGACTCATACCGAGGTGTGCGGCTCGCGAATTAACGCTACAACACGAAGCTATGCTATTTAAAGTCGTGCTTCGATCATCCTCCACAAGACTCTGCTTTTCAATAAAAGCCTTGATCATTCGCATCTTAGCATGCCACGTTGTCAATCCACACCATACCATTGATTTCCACCAATATATAATCTCTAAGCCCGCATGTCTTAGAGAAGGGTGTTAAGAAAAAGAACAAATTCTCCACCACCAAACAGATATATATTTAGCAGAGATCAACAAATACAGAACGAAATACAATGTCAGACATACCATCCATTTACAAGACTGTTCTGGGTCCAAACGAAATCGGAGGCACCTTATTCCTCATCCTATATATCCAATACAGGAGAGAGGTCCTCACATATCCGGTCGATCTCCAATTAAGTCTGGATGACCACCACTTATTACCTTGTCTCAGGGGATCAACCCAATCAAGACATTAGTGATCATCCATTCGATGTGAAGATCTCTGATCTTCAGCCACTGTTTTCATCGTTGACTTTTAATTGTCGTATTAGTTATTCAGAATGGGTTAAACTCGGTCTTTCCGAATAACTCACGTATCTTATAATCAAGTGCTATAAAAACACATCATACGCCTTATTCCAATCCAGAATATTATTTTATTCAAGTATTCTTATTACTGGGAATTATCCTTATAAATCTTTTCAAAGATTTAATTCATTCAAACCACTTGTTTAAATCTTTCTTTGAAAACCATTGCAAAAGATTTTGTATTATCTTTTAACGATCTTAAACCAAATTAAGGTTTATCAATTAGTCAGGATTAACAAGCCTTACCGAAGTAATCATTTATTTTATTATTCCCAATTCCAACATATTCATCCCATGGAGCAAAACTGGTAGTACTCCATATTTAACACCCATAGTGTTATCGATAATTTTAATAACCATTTATCATTTCAAATCTAATTGAAGATTTTACTATCGCATGGAGTAAAACGGATGGTACTCCATCTCGATCATTTCTCTTGTTTGATAAATTTAATTCTCTCTTTTTTTGTTTCAATCTAATTAAAGATTCATTAAAACTCTAGTTTAGTTTTAATCCCAAAAAGTCATTATTTAACGATTATTCAACTTCTGGAAATTTATCTCGTCTTTACTTAGGTTAAAGAACAAATGTCAATTAAAACACTGCTCGCAATAAAACCAAAATCAACTTCCATTAATATGGAATTTTCATGGAAACCTGAACAATTTATAATCGATATAAATTTCCATATCCGACCAATACTATAAGTGGAATAACGGCAAGGCCTTTTAAATTCCATAAATAGTAAACGCCTTCCTTCACAGAAACTCATCTCGATTATTATTAATTAAATTCCATTCAATCCCCATTTTATTAAATAAATTAGAAAAATTTCCCAAGCCTTAATTAAAAGATTAATTCCATTCATAACTGGGTTTAAGAATGGTATTAATAAAGTTACCATTCACAACAAACCCAAATCCAATTTATCATTTCTAAAAATCGTTGGATTATTATTCTAGTTATTAACTAGTTCATTCAGATAAAAATATCTTTTATCTTTTCAAATATGGAAATTTTCATCCAACATCTTTCCAAATCATTTATTATGAATTTACATAATTTATTCATATTTTAAATTATTTTAATAAGGTCCTTACAGTCGGTTTCCAATATCGGCCACCGAACTACATCCATAACGACTTTTTCCAAAACTGATTTGGACATATTTTAAAATCTAATCGTTCAAATTTAAATCTCATATATTCGTTGGAAAGATCTTTCTATACGAACCTAACGGTTCTGGAGTTAGGAGGATCCGACGGTCGAATCTCTCGTTACGTCCATTTCAAGTCAGTGGTCGAAATTAGCGAACGGTCGTTGTGCGATACGTTCTATTCAAACCATTTTAATATATATAATATATATCATCGATTTCTATTTTAAAAACGTGTTTTATAAAACTTTAATAAATTCCTTTTTAAAATGATTACACTTCCATTACCAATTGAAATTAAACTTGAACATTGCATTTTATTATAATCTCAAAACGATAATATTTTCAAAATGTAATATTTTGAAATTCAATCTTCTCGATATTCATTCTAAAAATGAAAAAAAAATCAATGTAGAAATCCGTTCAAGTTAAACTAGAGTTTTCTACTTAACTTGGCTTCACAATTTTTTTATATTTTCATGTCCATGCAAAATCGAACATCAAAATCAACTTCCAAATTTTCACTGAATATTACATTATAAAAAAATTCATGTTTATTCCAGATTGGAATAAAACTCAATCAATATCCATATTAATAAATTTATATGGATTACATTCATCATTAACATTCAAAGACAGTTGCAAACAACTATCAACATCTAAAATGACATCCAATGTGCATTTTATTTTCATGTGAGCTTCAATCAAATAATTGATGTTTACATGAATCCGTCAATCAACCGATTAACCGTAAATTCACACAAGGGAGATGTGTGAGTCAAACATCATCCCAAAACCCGTGTGGGGTTTTCAACCAACAATAATAAATTAAAAAAACATCACTCGCATATAATGCACACACCAAAGTCATAAATAAATACTCAACTACCAAATGTCATTTAAGGCCGCCACAAGTGTCCATCCACATAGTATGAAATACAAGTGTCGCGTATTCATACAACGATTCTAATGCAAATGATTTGTGAAGAGTTCATGTGTTGAATTCCAAAAAGGGGTAACATAACTACATGATGCAATTTCTAACTTGCAACTTAAAATGCCTGACTAGTTAATTTTTGACATAACAACCTAACAATAATATTTTAGTGAGCGAGTTCTCACCCATAAGCAAAACCAATTCGTCGCGACTCTTCTAATGTAGAAAATTCTTCGCCACACTTTCAACCTTTGTCGCTTTCCACACTCGACTTCACCTCTCCAGCTCTAGAATTTGCATACGACTTCTAGTCTTCACTAAACCTTTTCACTAGCACAACCGCGTCATTCCGGACAACTTTCGCTCAGTGGACTTTCCTCCCAAAACGCTCCAATTCACTAGAAATCGTGAATCTTTGCTCCAAAACTATAAACTTCAGATGCATTTTATGAGTATGCTCCGACCTCCAAAATTCGATTATGATATATCAAAATTATAGAGAAAAATGAGATCTACGACTTCCATTTATAAGGCATCGGCCAGAAATGCACGGGTTGAAAGTTATTAAGAAAATAAGGAAGATGGGTGTTTTTGCAAAATGTGTTTTGAGAAAAATGTGAATATTATGGGTTTGCGGGAACGTGGGGCCCACGGGCTTGCTGTTCGGCGCAGGTCAGGAAGAGCGAAGAGTTGTGGGTGGTCGGGAGTTGTTTCTATGGCCATGTGGGGGTGCTAGGTGGTGGTAGGAGTGGTGTAGGACCCTAAAAATGCAATCTTTTATAAAAAGGAGAGAGGTGAAGGGCCTTTTAGCAAAATGGGAGGGGGAGTTGGCCACGGCCAGACCTGAGGAGGCGGAGAAGAGTCTGGAGTAGCAGCTCTGGCGGTGGTGGTAGCCATAGGGGCCGTGACATGGAGGCTAGAGAAGAGGGTGCCACCATTTTTTAGTTTTTAAACTCCTAAACCTATCTTAGAAAAATGAATGGTGACCTTAGGCTAACTAAGCTTAATAAGCTCCAAACCCACTCATGTAGGCACCAAATGAGGAGAGCAAGTCATGTGGAGGAGAGAGGACCTTAGATGACTAATTTCCATTGGCTTGGCACTATTCATCGAATGACCAAAAGTTGATATGCATTTCTTACTGCATGCAAACTTCGTTCTACTCCCACGGCCGTTAACTCCAAAAATTACAAACTTTCTAATCTCGCTATGTTATGGAATTACGGTTTCAACGAGCCTAGTCGTGTTGAATTTGCAGACCGTTTGAAAAATGACCTTATTTTCAGCTTAAACTGAAAACTGGCTGAATTTTCAGCTTACGTTTATATACCGTTCTCTCACATACGAACTCCGTTGGACTTGAAAATTTGAACCCTAACCTATTTCGACATTCCAGATCCAATAAAAGTGGTTTCATCGAAATTCGTTTTTTTTTAAAATGGTCCTTTTTAAAGTGATCGATATAGCTTTAAAAATATCGCTTTTTAAATTCATACTTATAAATCGAATTAATAATTTTACCGAGCTTGTTTTAAGTCAAATAAATTATAAAAACTAATTTTAAAATTATTCTCAAATTTATCAAGCAAAAATTAGCAATTTATATTCGAAATTCAATAAAATAGTGTAATGACCCGCATTCTACGTATCGGGGGATCGTAGAATATTTATTTCTTTCCTGTATGAAGTCGTGTGGTCATGTAACTTTGGGAAACATCTATTAGGGTCATTTCCCATGTTCATGATTTTTGTCGATTTTTAAATGACCATTTTGCCCCTAGTTGGTACTGTTTTGGCCATAACTTTTGATTGGAAAGGAATTTTGACCTGAAACCACTTCCATTGGATTCGTTTGATGGTTTACCTTTCGTAGAGTGGTCATAATAGCCAAACAGACTTACCGTTTGGGAGATATGGCTGAAATAAGGTTTGGATGGTGAAAAACTGCTTAACCGGGCCAAATCGGGTGGTTAGTGAGTAGGCCCATAACCCATTTAGGGATTAGGGTTATGGGGAGGCTGAAATGAAGTAGAGAATCATTCCATTTCAGTTTTCTAGCCTCCACTTATCACCAAGGAACCCTAAAAATGGCCTCCAACCTCTAAATCACCTTTTGGTCAAGGATTTGGCTTAGCAACCCCTAATCAAGGAAGATCTACACCAAAGCAACATTGGAGCTGCTGTTTAGCATTGGGATTCACATCAAATCAGAGATTTATTTCAGATCTTAGTTTATTTGGGGCTAAGGTGAGTGATTTGCATAGTTTTGCATAGTTTTGCACTAATTATGGCTAATTAGGGGTGATTAGTGTCAATTAGCGAATTTGAGCATGATAAAATTCTGGAAAAATGTTCATAAATTCCTAAATGATGTTTTAGACCTCTGATATGAATTTAGGTTAATTTGGTTAAGTTTTGCTAATCCTATCATTAGTTTCACCTAAACATGCTTAAGGGGAAATATGGGATTTTGGGGTATGTTTGATCCATTTTAACCTTTTATATTGATGTTTTGATGTTTGTGGTTGATTATGCATGTTGCTATGACTGTATGAAACGCTTTGTGATTGGTTTCAATAGTTAGAATGGTCGAAAACGTTGTCGAATAGCGTAAACACTTGCTGGAACAGTTTCAGAAAACAGTGCAGGTTTCGGATCGGATCGGATATGGGGCTCGGATCAGATATGTTGAATTGGCAAGGGATTCGATCGGATCGGAGCCTGACACTTGGGAAAAGTTGGCAAAAAGGAAGGCCACGCTAACTGAACTGGGATCGGATCGGATTAAGGGGGAGGCGGATTGATGCGGAAGCCTGAAGATGGATCAGATAGGAGCATGTGAAGGATGAGGAGGCGGATCGGAGCGGAAGCACGAACAGGAAGGGAATGACACCCGACCCGAAATAAAGCACCCGACCCGAACCAAGGAGAGACACCCGACCCGAACCATATCAGAAGAGGGCCCGACCCGAACCGATGGAGGATACCCGAACCGACGGCTTGAGGAGTAACCCGACCCGACCCAGTATTGACCAATAACCCGAGATGCAAAGGTAGTCCAATATGGGAAGTTAGAGCTCAGGATCCAGTTGGGAACCAATGAGTTCACTTCATGGTTGGACTTTGCTGCGGGACGTGTGCTAAGGAGTTGTCAACGTTCATAACTTCGATCCACCACTGAAAAGGAATGATGGGCTACTTATCAGTGCAGTAGGGTCATTATGACCTGAGGGGCAAGGTGATGGTAGCAAGACTACGTTATCAGTGCAGTAGAGTCATTACGACTCGAGGGGCAAAGTGATGCGTAGTAAGACTATGAGCCAGTGCAGTGGGGTTCTTGTGACTCCATGGGGCAGTGTGGACATAGTAAGGATTAGTAAGGCTATGAGCCAGTGCAGTGGGGTTCTTGTGACTCCATGGGGCAAATTGGACATAGCAAAGGATTCATGGCTACGTTATCAGTGCAGTGAAGCCATTTATGACTTCATGGGGCAAAGTGATCGTAGCGAGGTATGTTGGGTGATCGAAGTGGTGAATATCGTATGCTTTACGCACTGAGTGAGAGATGTGAGGATGGATGCTATGTTTGATTGTTTACCATCACTATGACATGCACACCTCCCTCACCTCCGTATCTTTACACCGTTTGATATGGTATACCTTAGAGTGTTGTACAGTATGTACTGCTAACTCTTTGGTTGCAGGTCCAGGTTCAGGTATGTTTTAGTCTACCTGTTATTGTTCACTTTAGATGCTTATCGCTCATACCAGGCTTTATGTCTGACCCAGAGTTTTATGTCTCCTCTTATTACTCTGGGTGCTCACACGAGCAAACTAGAGACAGGTTAGCTGGTGATGCGCGAGTAGCTGATTCGGAGGCGGGCAGGAGGCTTCCATGTATGATATATATATGCACATTCTCCCTGTGTCATTGGTGGTCGCTACTTGGGCATTTGTAGTGTACCTCATTTATCTTACTTTTGCTTTGAGACAGTTTGAACGTTGTAATAAGCTGTATTTTGGATTTTCGCTGCCATGATATTTAGTTCTGGTTTTCAGCTTATGCACTGTCTCACCTGTTTTATGTCAAGTATGTTATTACTATATTTTATTCTATGCGCTGTGAGACATTCTACAGGTTCTTGTATGTTCATTTCCTTCTTCCCTTTTCCTTCTGACGACCCGTTCCGTGCTAACTGGACATGTGTACAGCGCACTTTCGGAGGAAATGCAGGCTGGTGCGGGGTGGGCCGTCACAAACAACTTAAATTAAATTTTCAATTTGGTTTTGAAATTCCAGGTTCTTACAATCTCCCCCACTTAAAACCTTTTCGTCCTTGATAAAGAATGGAACTGAAAGTTGTTTAACTAACCAACTCAACTTTCATTCTAGGTTGAGTTCTTCAACTTTTCAGTTTCTAAGAACTTCTAAATTTCTCTAAAATTTGGCTAACATCCTAAATTTCTGGGAAATTTCGCCATAGCCTCCTTTGTACGGGTTGAACTGAACAAATTTGTTGGGTCGTATTAGGTACCTAATAAATCAATTATCGCATACAAGGAAAATGTGAATTATCTAAGCTCAAGGGAGTTTTGTGAAAAATCATCCCTTGACCCAGTGATGGGAATTAATCATAATCCATGTGTCGCATCTAAAACAAGAGAGAAGCGTACATTTTTGTCATCTCAAGACCTATGTAGGGTTTGTTATTAAATCCTGCAATTTACTATTATAGGTTATTAAGTCCATAATCAGTCCTTAGTTCAACCTGTAATTCAGTCCTCGCCATACAAGCATCTTGCTCATATGGTAATCCAAACCTCGTCATATAAGCGCCAAATGCTTATATGGATATGATATGATATGCCATGCTCTCTTCTGTAGTATGTTATGTGGTGTAGTCCATAATTTATTTGTTACTATCCCATGGCGTATGTTTTAATTTCACACAGAACAACCATCATAACGCATCCAAATCACTCACAGTAGTTTATAATAAATAAAATTGCGCAACCAACTCATTAAGGTGCACCTGTTTGTCAGACACACAATTTATTTCTCTACTCATCTTGCATACCATAACCTATTCAATAGATATATGTATATATATTTTTAATTCGAACTAATTTCCAATTCAGTTCTACGCTAAATTTTATTTGATTTAATTTACCCTTTCATTTTCACATTGGTTTTATTATTCTAATATTTTTAATTAGCCAAACTAATTATCATCCATCACATCCAGCAATCAATTAGTTGATTAGAATTTCAAATATATAGCTTTAATATACTTAAAATCATATTTTCAATGCCAAATCACAAACAATAAATTCTAACTAAGTTTTGGTTCTCACACTAGTCAATTGGAAATATATATAGATATCCCACTTTCGAAACTCGAAAACAAATACTGATGATAATCGATTAATCACCAGAATCGTCCTTGGGCGACTAGAGTGTGATTCTATACCTACCCAGTATATTTGAGACTTCGTATACACATGGATCAAATATATATGAAAAATCTTCTTATACTCGATAGTCCAAATTCAATATAAAATAAAATACTCAAATACTTATAATAAGATATAATTTTCAAAATCAAATTCAGTTTAAAAATAACATTTTCAAACTCATTCTAGGATACTACTGATCATATCTCTAACGAGTTATTCTTATAGGATATTACTAATCCTGGCTCTAATGAATTCTTTAATTTGGTTTTAAGGTATCTTGTTCTCGAGCTTTGTTAACCAAAGCTCTGATACGAAGCTGACACGACCCGAAATCCCTGCCCGGCCTAGACTGAACGGGAACGCGAATTGCGTGAGAACACGACGCATCAGAACGCATAACAACAGAACTTTTCATTGCTGTTACAACAATTTACATCAGAGTACAAGAATATTATAGTATGAATAAATATTACACAATGGAAAAATACAATATCGGAGAATAAATTACATAGCAGCGGAAATAAAAATGTATAAATACAATGCACAACAGAAATACGTCAACCAGCACAACTGAAAGAAATACACGGATACAAAGCTTTCCAAATATAGCTCCACTTTTAAACCGGGATCCTATTAAATATAAATCTTCAAAACCAAAACTACTGACTGCCCGTGCAGAAAATATGGGCACCTAGAGTTTAGGCGAAAACAATAAACTCCAATTCAGTCATGGGACCAGTGTGAGAACTAAAACAGTTATAAAATCTTTACTTTAAAATAGGGTAAATCAGGGGACCACGCCGTATGTCACGGAACGGGTTCACTCCCATGAATACTCTACAATAAAACAATTTGTAAACAATGCAATGCTTTTCAAAAAATGAGGCTACTATAAGACTCAGGTCTTATCACACAATGCAACGCAAGCCGGAGGATAAAATTTTCCCTTATAATAGCCAAACATGCTTGGTACGTCTTAAAACAAATCATTTTGATATTACTATAAGTGCATAGTGTCAAAATAACTTTAAATATAAATGTATCAATCATAGATGGCATAGGTATCATACATTATGTCGCCATATATAGGTTTACAACTAAAACAGAAAAGTCACGTATTGAAAATTGGATTTCCATCTATGAGTCGAGGCAAGGGATGTCTCCTCACCGGTTTCGGGCCATCTCTAGCGGGATGCCCAGGATTAACCCACATGACCCTTGGAACTTCAGGGCTGGTCCACTCCTACTTTTGAGGATTATTTTTTCTTACACAATACGTTTCCTGGTCCTATCGGACCTATCACTTGGCCATTGGCGACCAATCATGTCCGAGGCACCTCGCAATCCATCATCCATGTAAGTAAAAATGTCTGGGCTCCATACCATGACACCACTTCTAGCTAGAAAGAAACGCATGCACTCCCTACAGTCACTATCCCGTTTTAGACTCATACCGAGGTGTGAGGCTCGCAAATTAACGCTACGACACGAAGCTATGCTATTTAAAGTCGTGCTTTGATCATCCTCCACAAGACTCTCCTTTTCAACAAGGCCTTGATCATTTGTATCTTAGCATGCCACATTGTTAATCAACACCTTACCATTGATTTCCAATAATATATAACCACTAAGCTCGTACGTCTCAAAGAAGGGTGTTAATCAAGTGAATAAATTCTTCGCCACCAAATAAATATATATTTAGCAGAGATCAACGAATACAGAATGAAACGCAGTGTCAGACATACCATCCATTTACAAGTCTGTTCTGGGTCTAAACGGAACTGGAGTGTAACACCTCGCATTTTTAACTTAAGATCATAAAATTAGAATAACTTAATTAAATATTCAGAATAAAGTAAAATGGATTGTACCATTGCATTATTCTCGGAGTTCTAGTTCAGATAGAGTCCGAGTTTGCATAAAACGGACATCGTATGAAGAAGTTATAGGCATCGGAAATCTGTCAGAGAAAACAGGAACTGCCCAGACCAATTCGGGACCCCCGGACCCATAGGGGTCAACCCCTTCAAGGGGGGGGGGTCGACCCACATGAAGGGGGTCGACCCACATGAAAGGGGGTCGACCCCATCAGGAGAGGGGGTCAACCCCCCGGTGGCAGATTTTGGCAGATTAGGGTATTTGAGTTTCTGGACAATTCTGATGAAGTTGGTCAAATATGAGGGTTCTGGTTACTCCATACACCTATAAAAAAGACCTTAGACTTAACCCTAAACCTCATAATTCGGAGTCTACGCTGGAGCTCTGCCATTAATCTCTCTCTCTCTCTCTTCTCAAATCTATTTTGAAAATTAAATTATTAGCCTTGGAAAATTATAAATCCAGATCTGGAAGAGAGAATCAACATTATTAAAAGGATTAGTGAATCATGAAAGCAAGGTACACTTCTATATCAAATCTATTTAATTCTTCCTAATTCTTTCCCTTCTCTTTTAATGAAAATTAAACAATCCACGGTTATTAGGTTTCAAATCAAATTAAAGGGGAAAAACCATGGATGCTAAAACTGGATCGATCCAGAATTGGGGAAAGCATAAAAAGGTGAATGGGTTTAAGCTATAGCCTATAGATAATATTATGATCATCGTTTAGCATTCCCCTTGTTATAAATTGTGAAATTGCCAAGTTAATTATAAATTATTGTTATAGCAAGTTGAGATGTTAATATGAATAATTTATACGTCAAATCAGTTAAAGTATTGGAATGATTACATGTATAAACTTGTTAGAATATGGGAAATGATTACTGTTGTTGTAATTATATAATTCGCTTGGGGCACATTATTGAGTTAATGACATGTTAAACTTGTTGGATTAAACTAATTACCCGATTGGAAGTTTACATGTCAAAATAGAATTAAACATATGTTGAAAAGGA
Source organism: Allium sativum (assembly GCA_030737875.1). NCBI lineage: Eukaryota > Viridiplantae > Streptophyta > Magnoliopsida > Asparagales > Amaryllidaceae > Allium > Allium sativum. Next base: position 750,649,376 of record CM060921.1, read on the forward strand.
CATGCGACAAAACATAGGCAAAATTGGATGACATATAAATTAGATTACTGTAAACTAGATTACAGTAAAAGGAAAATATGCATAAAATTTTCATGAAATAGGAATAATTGTTAAAGGATGAACATGCATAGATTCACAATAATTTGACACTGTAACGCTCTTAGACACGAGGTTAGATTACAATTGTGAAAGAGATCTTGCCGGAACCGCCCGGCATATCCATCATTCACAAGTGTTAAATCTAATATGAGGGGTCTAACTGCAAAAATTAAAAACATGTAATGGTGCTAAGACACGAGGTTATGTCAACTTGTGGTAGAAGTCTGCCTGGACCTGCCCGGCAAATCTAGCGTCCACAAGTGTAGGCTTATTGTGAGAGTTCTAGTGCTTATACATATATATGAATACATATATGTATACAACAAGATATGAATAAATGGCAATGATGGTAATTCAATGTGTAACTCAGAAAATAAGAAAGAAAGGGATGTAATGGACCGAGTTAGTGCAATGCGAAGGAAAAGTGATGTATTTCCCTAAATGATCAATTTCTGAGAATGTGTTGCAAGTAAGCCACAGTGAATAAAGTAAGAAAAATAAAAAAATTACTTGCTACCACGGATTTATATGGGAATACATTATGAAAATAAATCACTGATTCCTTCTATCAAACTGATAAAGTGCATGAAGTGTTTTCCTTAATTAAAATAAGAAACATTTATTACAGTGAATGACGAATACTGGAATACAACAGTAAAAGAAAATGGTTTAAAATAGGAATGATAATGACTTATTATAAATTAATAACATTAATGAAAATGTTGTATAATAGGTAGACTTGTCCTAGGGACTAGTGAAGATTATAACTTAGGTTATAATAAACTAATAAGGAAATTAGATAACTGGTGAAATGAGATAAGGGACACTTAATTGTAAATTAAGTAATCAGTAAATGGGGAAATCCGGAAACCAGTTGAGAAAATGGGGAAATTATATGAAATATAAGAAGTTGTACTTAATTATAAATTAAGTAATCTGTAAACTTGGAAGTCTGAAACCCGCTGATAAGAATAAAATGTTTAGACTTGTCCTAGGGACAAGAGGATATTATAACATAAATTATAATAAATGGGTAGAGAAACTTATTAATGGACCTTAGTCTAGGAAATTGAGTTAATAAGTAAACAACGATAAGTTGTAGTGATGGTGTAAATCGAATTTATGATTAAATGAGAAAGAATGAGGAAAACTTATGAAACGAAATAAGTTATATTTAATCATAAATGGTAAGTAACGTGTTAATTAGAAAACATGTGAATTGGGATATACTTAATACCATAATAAGTAGAACATTTTGTTGTAACCTTGAAATCAAACAAGTCTATAAAGGGTTGTGGATCACGGACCTTGGGCCACAATATAGAGAATGACATGTTGTGGGCTTATTAATAAACTTAAATGGGTTAAGTTATACAAATGAAATTAATAAGCAAGAGGAGCTTGGTAATTTGATTAAGAATTCAACATGAATAAGAATAACCAAGTTAAATGGAAACCTGATGAGGTAAGGCAAGCGCGTAAAAGGATGATTAGACATAGGGTCTAACAACATATTAAAGTAAGGCGCTTGGACCAGTCCGCACGCTTGAGGATGAATAACCCAACAGGGTAAATCATCGTGGTGTTATAAGGCACGAGGGGAGCGTACGTTCATCTGAGTATTCTGTCGACTCTGAAGAACTGGAAGGCGAAGCACGTGGCTTCTTGAGATACGTAAGGTGCTCCTAGTAGCTCGCTGTGCAGTGACAGATGTTTAGGCTGTGCTCAAAGAGGTTGGGTCTGCGCGTAACTACTAGGTGGGTGGGCCTTGACTGCAAATGTAACTTTATAGTCAGAATGCTGTAGCGCGGTGACATTAGGGCGATTCGGTGGTTGCCTCAACGGGGAGGCGAAGGGTCACGACTAAGGATAGTAAATCGTCGGATACCCGTCATCGGCGGCCAGTGGGATGCGAAAAGACTAGAGCTAAAACCAACGGACCATTTCACCTTTCACTATCGGGGTACGGGCGGTTGAGGGAAGACACCAAATAGATGTTTAGATTGTTTTCTTAGGAGCAATCGTTTAACTCTTGTAGTCTTTACTAGTTGAGGGTGGGGCCTACGTGGGGCCATAGCCACTGTGGAAATACACCCTAGGATTGTTTGTAGAGGCTCTTAAGGATGAGCCTGTACAGATATGGAAAAGCTCCCGACCGAGTTCCATGTTTCTTGTATCGCCCTGCCATGGAACTTGGTTGACATTAGAGGACGTGCGATCGAGGCATCGAGCTACAATTGAAGATACATATGATGGACAGTCTATATACGTGCATGTCGGCTCTAGGTGGTGTATCGTAGACTTGAGGGCCTTACTCCAGTATGAATCCTTATTCGAATAAGGGTGGCAGTCCGTACGTTTACGTGGCATAGTAGTGACAGATATATGTGGAACGTAATATTGTTATCCGTACGTTACTAGGTCGTAGGATGAGGGACTGCGTATATTTCGATGGTGTAACGGTGGAGATCGTGCGAGTGGGGTACCATGGGGTGTACCTTAATATTGGGGGGAAGCTACATATATACTGTATTAGGTTAATCTACTGGGAAATAAAAGGGTATGACTTGTGTGTAAGGCTTGAGTGCTGTTAACCCAAGAAACCTAACAAATAAGAAAATATGATTGAATGGTATATGTAGTGTTATCCAAAGTGTATAATTTAAATCCTGTCACCAGAACTTGTGTTCTGGCCCCCTCCTCATAACATACTCACAGGTTAGATTTGTGGCAGAGACATGATAGCCTTGGATACTGGTTAGGTAGTATTATAAATATGGTAAGGTTATATTTTGACTATATTATATTTTATCCATTCCAGTATGAGATATTTTCTAAGCTCTGACATGTTTTACGTCTCTGTCTTTTCTGCAGGATACCAGAGCAAACCAATCCAAGTTTCGATAACTTGGAATTTTAAAAAAATTCAGTCTATTGGAATTCGGGTTGTTACATCTGGTATCGGAGCTTAGGTTTAGCATTCCTATAAAAATAGTGAGTGAACGTATTTGTATTTTTAAATATATATACCTAGGTCCATAGAGGAACCCACTAAATAGAAAGAGTATAATATGGTAAGAAATGGGATGTTTGTTTTGTACACTAAAAGAATGAACAAGGAAATCTGAGACCCTTAGGTAATTTGGGGTGGAGAGTGTAAAATGTCCTTTATATGGAAGGAAAGTGAATCCAATATGATTAGTATTTTGGGTTAGTGGGCTTGAAAACCTTATAAACTGGAAAAGGTTGAGAAGAGAAAAATGGATTAGGAATATATATATAGTTGAGAGAATTAACTTTGGAGAGTGTCTAGGAAAGCCTAGAAAATTGGAAACTCGCTTTGAGTCCAACCGCATTGTTAACTTTTAAGAACTTGAAATTATAAAAGTTTTGGGAAAATGGTTTATGGTGTTTTCAAGTTTTAATCTTAAAAGCTAAAGTTTTAAATATGTGAAGTATGCATATTGGGTTTTGAAGTAAAATGGGGTATATTTTGCAAATAGTGATTTCTTGCAAAAAAAAATTCTAAGATAAAAATTCTCTCAGTAAAATGGTGCATATTATAGAGCACGTATAGCTCAATAGTTTTCTTGTTATACAAAAGTTTTTAATAAAGAAAGATTTGAAATCTCTATTCTTATGATAACCCTTTTTGATAAATTATTTTAACAAGATAATTTTGTTGGGTGGACAAAATAAGTTGTAGAAAATAAGAATAGAGTGGATGTTGGCACCTTTTAGTAAGAGATTAATCCGACCTTATAGGTAGGAACAAGTCATAAACTCGATTGAGGAAATAGCTGTCCGTATCTACTCCAGTTTTGTGATTTGAAAAAATGATGATTTACATTTTTTTAAGACGACATGTTTTTATGGTTTGGCAAAAGAAAGTTTTCATGAGGAAAATAAAGTTTTTACACTTTTAATTTTGGAAGGAAATTTAAATGAAAAAGGGCCAAACCGTGTTTTAAAAGTATGGAGTAGGTAAGGATTAGTGTCTAGGGAAGACAGGAAAAGTTTTGAGGCTATGAAGCAGATAGCGAGAATTATCTTGGAACAATAATGAGTTCCCGTAGAATGCATAAGTATTGAAAAGCCTAGGGTGTTGCTTGAAATAATTTTTGGTACACAGCTATAGTTAGTAGTGGCTACTAGATAGTAAAGGGCAAGTAAGTGTTTAGATCCTGTTGCTAATTTCCATGTTAGGGGTAAAACCCGTTACTACATTTCCGTTGGGACCGTTTCACTGTTTTGTTCTTGTTGGGTAGTTAGGGTAATACCTAAACCTGTCTTGGATCCCATTGTTTGGACTTTTCTGTCTAAAGGGACATAGTCCTGAGATTCTTGGCCCTTAGTAGTAGTTGTGTAACGTGTTTGTTCTCCTGTTTTAGTTGAAAGACTAGAAGGCTTATTTAAATTTAAACTAAAATTAGATAATTAAATAAGCTAAGAAAAGAGAAATGTTACAACTAAAAAGGAAACAAAAAATTCAGTAAAGCAATAAACATGATAAATTATGAGAAAAGATGGATAAGAATGGAAAATTTCCAAGACAAGATGAAAATAAAATCAGTAACAAAGAAAATTTTCTTATGTGGATTATGCTTGGATAGGAAAATAGGAGAATCTTTATAAATAGTTACGTAAAATCCAAGTACAATTAGAAAGAGGTTGAAAAAGAAAAACGGAAGATGCTTAGTTTTCTGTTTTCCACCTTTTTGTAAACATAAGAAGTCGAATTTAGAAAATTAGATTTTTCTGAAATTCGAAAAATAAAGTTGGTTGGTAGGATTATGGATGCAACAATTGGATGAACTACACTCTTACTCAGTAAGAGTGTGGGAAAATTTGGTTGAAAAAGCTTATTAATTTTCAAAATATTGCATTCATATAGAACTGCCAGTATATTTAAGATGTAAGCATCATATTTTAAAAGGATTTTTGAGAAATTTAGATACACATAGGAGGTACCGCTTAGGAAGACATGCATCATCATGTTGTATTTCACTTTGCACAAGTGCACGCTGTTTGGAAAAATTGGATGCACACATGATCGATGTATTTTATGTGAGAGGTTAATTGATTTTACCCTTATCAAATTTCAGGGACGAAATTTCCTAAGGGTGGGAGAATATAACACCCCGCATTTTTAAATTAAGATAATAAAATAGGAATAAATTAATTAAATATTCAGAATTAAGTAAAATAGATTGTACTATTACATTCGTCCTGGAATTCTGGTTCAGATAAAGTCCGAGTTTGCGTAAAACGGACATCGTACGAAGAAGTTATGAGCTGCAGAAGTCTGTCAGAGAAAGCAGGAACTGCCCAGACCAATTCTGGACCCCCGGACCCATAGGGGTCGACCACCCAGCGGCAGATTTTGGCAGATTAGGGTTTTTGAGTTTCTGGACGATTCTGATGGCTTTTGGTCAAATCTGATGGTTCTGGTTTCTCCATACACCTATAAATAAGACCTAACCGTAAACCTCATAATTCGGCGGCTACGCTGGAGCTCTGTCATTACTCTCTCTCTCTCTTCTCAAATCTATTCTGAAAATTAAAATATTAGCCTAGGAAAATTATGAATCCAGATCTGGAAGAGAGAATCAACATTAATAAAAAGATTATTGAATCATTAATGCAAGGTAAACTTCTAGATCCAATTTATTCAATTCTTCCTATTTCTTTCCGTTCACTTTTAATTAAAATTAAACAATCCACAATTATTAGGTTTCAAATCAAATTAAAGGGGAAAAACCTTGGATGCTAAAACTGGACCAGATCTAGAATTGGGGAAAGCGTATAAAGGTGAGTGGGTTTAAGATATAGCCTTTAGATAATATTATGATTATCCTTTAGCACTGCCCTTGTTGTAAATTGTGAAATTGCCAAGTTAATTATAAATTATTGTTATATCAAGTTGAGATATTAATATGAATAATTCATACGTCGAATCAGTTAAAGTATTGGAATGATTACATGTTGTATAAACTTGTAAGAATATGGGCAATGATTACTGTTGTTGTAATTATATAATTCGCTTGGAGCATATTATTGAGTAAACGACATGTTAAACTTGTTGGATTAAAATAATTACCCGACTGGATGTTTACATGTCAAAATAGAATTAAACATATGTTGAAAAGGACATGCGACAAAACATAGGCAAAATTGGACGACATGTAAATTAGATTACTGTAAACTAGATTACAGTAAAAGGATAATATGCCTAAAATTTTCATGAAATAGGAATAATTGTTAAAGGATAAACATGCCTAGATTCACAGTAATTTGACACTGTAACGCTCTTAGACACGAGTTTAGATTGCACTTGTGAAAGAGGTCTGGCCGGGCCCGACATATCCAACATTCACAAGTATTAAATCTAATATGAGGGGTCTAACTGCAAAAATTAAAAACATGTAATTGTGCTAAGACACGAGGTTATGTCAACTTGTGGTAGAATTCTGCCCGGACCTGCCCGACAAATCCAGCGTCTACAAGTGTAGGCTTAATGTGAGAATTCTAGTGCTTATGCATATATATATATATATATATATATATGAATAAATATATGTATATAACAAGATATGAGTAAATGGAAATGATGGTAATTGAATGTCTAACTGAGGAAATAAGAAAGGAAGGGATGTAATGGACCGAGTTAGTGCGATGCGAAGGAAAAGTGATGCATTTCCCTAAATGACCTTTTCTGAGAACGTGGTTGCAAGTAAGCCACAATGAATAAAGTAAGAAAAATAAAGAAATTACTTGCTACCACAGATTTAGATAGGAATATGTTATGAAAACAAATCACTGATTCCTTCTATCAAATTGATAAGGTGCATGAAGTGTTTTCCTTAATTAAAATAAGAAACATATATTATAGTCAATGAAGAATACTGGAATACAACAGTAAATGAAAATGGTTTAAAAGGGGAATGATAATGACCCATTATAAATTAATAACATTAATGAAAATGTTGTATAATAGGTAGACTTGTCCTAGGGACAAGTGAAGATTATAACTTAGGTTATAATAAACTAATAAGGAAATTGGATAACTGGTGAAACGAGATAAGGGACACTTAATTGTAAATTAAGTAATCAGTAAATGGGGAAAGCCGGAAACCAGTTGAGAAAAGAGGGAATATATATGAAATATAATAAGTTGTACTTAATTATAAATCAAGTAATCTGTAAACTTGGAAGTCTGAAACCCGCTGATAAGAATAACATGTTTAGACTTGTCCTAGGGACAAGAGGAAATTATAACGTAAGTTATAATAAACGTGTAAAGAAACTTATTAAGGGACCTTAGTCAAGGAAAATGAGTTAATAAGTAAACAACGATAAGTTGTAGTGACGGTGTAAATTGAATTTATGATTAAATGAGAAAGAATGAGGAAAACTTATGAAACGAAATAAATTATATTTAATCATAAATGGTAAGTAACATGTTAATTAGAAAACATATGAATTGAGATATACTTAATAACATATTAAGTAGAACATATTATTGTAACCTTGAAATCAAACAAGTATATAAAGGGTTGTGGATCACAGACCTTGGACCATAATCTAGAGAATGACATGTTGTGGGCTTATTAATAAACTTAAATGGGTTAAGTTATATAAATGAAATTAATAAGCAAGAGGAGCTTGGTAATTTGATTAAGAATTCAATATGAATGAGAATAACCATGTTAAATGGAAACCTAATGAGGTAAGGCAAGCGCGTAAAAGGATGATTAGACATAGGGTCTAACAACATATTAAAGTAAGGCACTTGGACCAGTCCGCATGCTTGAGGATGAATAACCCAATGGGGTAGATCATCGTGGTGTTATAAGGCACGAGGGGAGCATACGTTCATCTGAGTATTCTATCGGCTCCGAAGGACTGGAAGGGGAAGCACGTGGCTTCCTGAGATACATAAGGTGCTCCTAGTAGCCCGCTGTGCAGTGACAGATGTTTAAGTTGTGCTCGCAGAGGTTGGATCTGCGCGTAACTACTAGGTGGGTGGGCCTTGACTGCAAATGTAGATTTGCAGTCAGAATGCTATGACGCGGTGACACTAGGGTGATTCAGCGGTTGCCTCAACGGGTAGGCGAAGGGTCACGATCAAGGATAGTAGATCGTAGGATACCCGTTATCGGTAGCCAGTAGGATGCGAAAAGACTAGAGCTAAAACCAACAGACCATTTCACCTTTCACTATCGGTGTATGGGTGGTTGGGGGAAGACGCCAAATGGATGTTTAGATTGTTTTCTTAGGGGAAATCGTTTAGCTCTTGTAGTCTTTACTAGCTGAGGGAGGGGCCTTGGTGGGGCCAAAGACACCATGAAAACAGACCCTAGGATTGTCTGTAGAGGCTCTTAAGGACGATCTTGTACAAATATGAAAAAGCTCCCGACCATGTTCCATGTATCTTGTATCGCCCTGCCATGGAACTCGGTGCACATTAGAGGACGTGCGATCGAGGCATCGAGCTACAATTGAAGATACATATGATGGATAGCCTAGATACATGCATGTCGGCTCTGGGTGGTGTACTATAGACTTGAGGGCATTACTCCGATATGAACCCTGATTCAAATAAGGGTGGCAGTCCGTACGTTTATGTGGCATAGTAATGACAGATATATGCGGAACGTAATATTGTTATCCGTACGTTACTAGGACATAGGATGAGGGACTGCGTATATTTTGATGATGTAATGATGGAGACCGTGCGAGTGGAGTACCATGGGGTGTACCTTAATATTGGGGGGAAGCTACATATATACTATATTAGGTTAATCTACTGGAAAGTAAATGGGTACGACGTGTGTGTAAGGCTTGAGTGCGGTTAACCCAAGAAACCTAATTAATAAGAAAATGTGACTGAACGGTATATGTAGTGTTATCCAAAGTATATAATTTAAATCCAGTCACCCTTGTGTTCTGACCCCTCCTCATAACATTCTTGTAGGTTAGATTTGTAGCATAGACATGATAGCCTTGGATACTGGTTAGGCAATATTATAAATAGGTAAGGCTATATTTTGACTATATTATATTTCATCCATTCCACTGTGAGATATTTTCTGAGTTCTGACATGTTTTATGTCTCTGTCTTTTCTGCAGGATACCAGAGCAAGCCAATTCGAGTTTCGATAGATTGGAATTTTGAAAAAAATTCGGTCTGTCGGAATTCGGGTTGTTACACCGAGGCACCTTATTCCTCATCCCATATGTCCAAAACAGGAGAGAGGTCCTCGCATATCCGGTTGGTCTCCAAGTACGTCTGGATGGCCACCACTTATTACCTTGTCTCGCGGGATTAGCCCAATCAAGACATCAGTAATCAACCATTCGATGTGAAGATCTCCGGTCTTTAGCCACCGCCGTTTTCATCATTGACTTTTAATTATCGTATCAGTTATCCAGAATGGGTTAAACCCAGTCTTTCCGAATAACTCATGTATCTTATAATCAAGTGCTATAAAAACACATCATACGCCTTATTCCCGTCCAGAATATTCTTTTATTCAAATATTCTTATTACTAGGAATTATCCCCATAAATCTTCTCAAAGGTTTAATTCATTCAAACCTCTTGTTTAAATCTTTATTTGAAAACCATTTCAAAAGATTTTGTATTATCTTTTAACAATCTTAAACCAAATTAGAGTTTATCAATTAGTCGGGATTAACGGGCCTTACCGAAGTAATCATTTATTTTATTATTCCCAATTTCAACTTATTCATCCCATGGAACAAAACTGGTAGTACTCCATATTTAACACCAATAGTGTTATCTATAATTTTAATTACCATTCATCGTTTCAAATCTAATTAAAGATTTTACTATCGTATGGAGTAAAAATGGTGGTACTCCATCTCGATCATTTCTCTTGTTTGGTAAATTTAATTATCTCTTTTTATGTTTCAATCTAACTAAAGATTCATTAAAATTCTAGTTTAGTTTTAATCCCAAAAATCATTATTTAACGATTATTCAACTTCTGGAAATTTATCTCGTCTTTATTTCGGTTAAAGAACAAATGTCATTTAAAACACTGCTCGCAATAAACCCAAAATCATCTTCTATTAATATGGAATCGTCACTGAAACCTGAACAATTTATAATCGATATAAATTTCCATATCCGACCAATACTATAAGTGGAATAATGACAAGGCCTTTTAAATCCCATAAATAGTAAACGCCTTCCTTCATAGAAACTCATCTCGGTTATTATTAAACGAATTCCATTCAATCCCCATTTTAATAAATAAATTGGGAATCTTTCTCCAAACCTTAATTAAAAGATTAATTCCATTCATAACTGGGTTTAAGAAAGGTATTAATAAAGATATCATTCACAATAATCCCAAGTCCAAATTATCATTTCTAAAAATCATTGGATTATTATTCTAGTTATTAACTAGTTCATTCAGATAAAACTATCTTTTATCTTTTCAGATATGGAATTTTTCATCCAACATCTTTCCAAATCATTTATTATAAATTTACATAATTTGTTCATATTTTTAATTATTTTAATAAGGTCCTTACAGTCGGTTTTCAATATCGGCCACCGAACTGCATCCATAGCAACCTTTTCCAAAACTAATTTGGACATATTTTAAAATGTAACTATTCAAATTTTAATCTCATATATTCATAGGAAAGATCTTTTCGATACGAACCTAACGGTTCTGGATTTAGGAAGATCCGACGGTCGCATCTCCTGTTACGTTCATATCAAGTCAATGGTCGAAATTCGCTAACGATCGCTATGCGATACATTCTATTCAAACCATTTTAATATATATAATATATATCGTCGATTTCTATTTTAAAAATGTGTTTTATAACACGTTTATACATACCTTTTTGAAACGATTTCACTTCCATTACCAATTGAAAATAAACTTGAACATTGCATTTTATTATAATCTCAAAACAATAATATTTTCAGAATGTAACATTTTGAAATTCAATCTTCTTGATATTCATTTTAAAAACGAATAATAATCAAAGTAGAAATCCGTTCGGGTTAAAATAGCATTTTCTACTTAACTCGACTTCACAATTTTTTTATATTTTCATATTCATCCAAAATCGGACATCAAAATCAACTTCCAAATTTTCACTGAATATTACATTAAAAAAATATTCAGGCTTATTCCGGATTGGTATAAAACCTCAACCAATATCCATATAAATAAATTTATATGGTACATTCATTATTTACATCCAATGATAGTTGCAAACAACGATCAACATCTAAAATGACATCCAATGTGAATTTTATTTTCATGTGAGCTTCAATCAAATAATTGACGCTTACATGAAACTGTCAATTAACCGATTAACCGTAAATTCACACAAGAGAGATGTGTGAGTCAAATATCATCCCCAGACCCGTGTGAGATTTTCAACCAACAATAATAAATTGATAAATCATCACTCGCATATAATGCACACACCAAAGTCATAAATAAATAAATAAAAACTCAACTACCAAATGCCATTTAAGGCCGCCATAAGTATCCATCCACGGAGTATGAAATGCGAGTGTCGCATATTCATACAATGCTTCTAATGCAAATGATTTGTGAAGAGTTCATGTGTTGAACTCCAAAAAGGGGTAATATAACTACATGATGCAATTTCTAACTTGCAAATTAAAATACCTAACTAATTAATTTTTGACATAACGACCTAACAATAATATTTTAGTGAGCGAGTTCTCACTTATAAGCTAAGCCAATTCATCACAACTCTTCTAATGGAGAGAATTCTTCGCCGCGCTTTCACTGTTTGTCGCTTTTCGCACTCGAATTCGCATCTCCAGCTCTAGAATTTGCATACGACTACCAATCTTCTCCAAAATTTTCACTAGCACAAACATGTCATTCCGGACAACTTTCACCTAGTGGACTTTCTTCCCAAAACGCTCCAATTCACCATAAATCGCGAATCTTTGCTCCATAACTGCAAACTTCAAATGCGTTTTCCGAGTAGCTCCAAACTCAAAAATTCAATTGTGATATATCAAAATCATAGAGAAAAACGTGATTTACGACTTTCATTTATAGGGCCTCGACCACAAATGCACGGAAAAGTTATTAAGAAAGTAAGGAAGAGGGGTGTTTTTGCAAAATGTATTTTGAGAATAATTTGAATTTTATGGGTTTGCGGGTACGTGGGGTCCATGGCCTCGCTGTCCGTCATAGGTCGAGGAGAGTGGAGGGTTGTGGGTGGTCGGTAGATGGTTCCATGGCCATCTAGGGGTGCTAGGTGGTGGTAGGAGTGGTGCAGGACCCTAAAAATGCAATCTTTTGTAAAAAGGAGAGAAGTGGAGGGCCTTTTAGCAAAATGGGAGAGGGAGTTGGCCACGGCCAGACCTGAGGAGGGGAGGATAGTCTGGAGTAGCATCTCCTGTGGTGGTGGCCATAGGGGCGGCGGCATGGAGGCTAGAGAGGAGGGTGCCACCATTTTTAAGTTTTTAAGCTCCTAAACCTATCTTAGAAAAATGAATGATAATCTTTGGCTAACTAAGATTAATTAGCCCCAAACCCACTCATTTAGGCACCAAATGAGGAGAGCAAGCCATGTGGAGGAGATAGGACCTTAGGTAACTAATTCCCATTGGCTCCGCACTATTCATCAAATGACCAAAATCCGATATATATTTATTACTACATGCAAACTTCGTTCTACTCCCATGGCCACACATTAACTCCAAAAATTACGAACTTCGGCATCTCTCTACACTATGGAATTACGGTTCCAACGAACCTAACCGCGTCGAATAAGGAGACCGTTTGAAAAATGGCCTTATTTTCAGCTTAAACTGAAAACTAACTGAATTTTTAGCTTACGTTTATATACTATTCTCTCACATGCGAACTCCGTTGGACTTGAAAATTTGAACCCTAACCTATTTCGACATTCCGGATCCAATAAAAGAGGTTTCGTCGAATTCCAAAACTATTGGAAAAATGGTCCTTTTTCAAGTGATCGATATAGCTTTAAAAATATCAATTTTTAAATTCATACTTATAAATCAAATTAACAAGAAAAAATTAGCAATTTATATTCAAAATTCAATAAAATAACTTAAATTAAAATTTTAAATTGGTTTTGAAATTCCGGGTTGTTACAAGACCCGAACCCAAAACCCGTACCTGGCCAGGCCCGGTTCAGTTGGATGGCGGCTGCGGCGGCGCGTGTGTGTGTGGTATATTTATGCATGGTCTCCCTCCTCACAATAAAGTAAACATTTGGGTGCTGTAGGATTTAAATTAACCCTAGAGAGGGTGAATAGGGTATATCACATTTTTTGCTGAGTAATAAATAATATCAACACAGATAATAATTAGAGTAAATGCGGTAAAATAAATAACACACAGATTTACCCAGCTTCGGCAAAACCCTCCCGACTGCTGCATTCCCCAAGGTTTCTACTAGGTATTAGTCAACTATTACAATGCTTACAACACCTGTAAACTTGCAACAATTCCTAACCTATTTTTCCTAACCCTACGCTCAAAACTTATCCCCAGTTTCTACTAGGAGGTACACAAAAGTCCTCACAATCTTGCTCTAGTTGCACTAATCCTACGCTCAAAACCTTGCATTGATTTGTATCCCCGAAACCAGATTTCCCCGAATTACAACCCCGTAATTCATCTCCCTAGTTTTACAGACAAACCAGAAAACTTTAATAACGATATCAAAAATAAAAACAATAAAAAATCCTTAAAACAAAACCCTAGTTTATATGATAATAAACTCCTTTAGCCCTTGGTTATTTTGGCCAGCCCCCTATGTTATTGTCTCCAAAAAAGTCGGCCTTTCTTTGATTTACTTTTTATGAAAAAATTGGCGGCGGCTTTGCTCCTAGGGTTTCCAATCTCTTTGAATTGAATCTTGCGTGATGTCGAGTATTAATCTTGTTGCTTCACTCGAGATGAAATACTCCACGTTGATCCAAGATTACTTGTTTGATTTTTGGTATGGTTTTCAATTCGAATTTATCCTCTGATTTTGTTCGAACTTGGATGATTTAAACCCAATGATGATGGGTGCTTTTATAGGGTTTAGAAATCCGATATATCCTCTGATTTTGTCATGATATTTTCGTGAATTTTGGGGCTTTTTAAATCCATGGCTTTGAATTGTTCTTGAGTATATATTGCGTGATTTCTGTAACTATTGCATGTGAAATCTTGACTTTGAATTGGTTTGAAACACCTGGTATATATTCATTTTTCTGGAAATCAGGACTTGCGTGTGACTTTATTGGCTATATTTTTCGATCTTGATTTAGTCTCTCTTGACTTTGAAATCTCCATAACTTCTGGAATTTGATTGAACAATACAAACGTGATTTTGAACCTGCCTTAATGTTGACTATGTCTTACTGCTCCATTAAAAACTGATACGAACAGATGCTTCATAATTTTATTTTCCATTGAGCATATCGAAGACTTGATAAATCTTTGAACTTGAAACATGCTGTGTGCACCATAGATATACCGCTCGGCTTTTTGTTATTCTTCCTTGTTTGGCATTTCTTGTTATACTAGACAGTTGAACATTCTGCTACTGTGTCCTTGTGTCATTCTACTTGAGTTTAAGCTTACTTGTTTTTGCATATATACTTGGATCATATATTAGTGTCTGCCATTGGATTTGATTTAAAACTTGACATTGCATTGTGCATTGTATTTCGTCTTGCACTTGTTTGAATAGATATTGCACTGTTTAAACACTTGACTGCAATTGTTTTTCCATATTGTTATTCCACGTGGCTTCTCCTCAGTTGCTATACTGCATTTTGATTGGCGAGGCAGTGCACGCATGTATATTTATACACATGTGTACATGCAGTCGTTCAGAATAATTTCCCTGTCCTTGCATATCAGACCAAGTCAGAAAAATGATGAGAAATACATTGAAATTTTGAGGCAAATAAAATTTAAAACAGATTTAGATTTGTATGCTCTCAAGTTTATTTCTATTGCAGTCTACTGTGTGTGTTTCTAAATGTTACAGGTGTGGAGGACTGATAGCTGGACTGGATCTGGAGCCCATGAAGACAAGTTTACATGTTAGTGTCTAAAATACACAAATGAGTGAACAAGTTAAATGTAATGAGGCAATGACTGTATACTAGAATAATGAGAGGTGTAAATGTACAGAATAAGAAAATTGTACTGATATTTGTAATAGACAAATTTGACTAAAATAAAATATCATTTCATTGTGTTCAAATCAAATTGTTTATCGTATTCAAATTAATTCAGTAGTACAATTTCATGTAAAATATTATAAGGGTTAATATACAATAGTGGAGTTAGAATGTTGTACTATTTCAGATTTTGAAATAAAATTTTTAATTGAATAAATATACTGTGAATATATTCATATGTGTATAATAGTATATTATTCAATAAATATTTATTTATGTGAAACGATGTCATATAAAATAGTACAATTACAAACACATTTAAACAAAATCATATGTTTGTTATCATCAAATAAAAATCGTACAACACATTGTTGTACCCAACGATTGATGATGACAAACATATACAAGATTTTGAATGTGTTAAATGTGTTTGAACATGAAATATATAACTCGCCCTATTTGTATTCTCCCCCTACAACTGAACTCCCCCTTTATATGTGGAAAATATAAATGATGAAATTCAATTGACCATTCTCGCCCTAAATATTTAATTTCCAATATTAGAATATTCTTGAATTAAATACTCGTCAATCAAAATCTTGTCCATTCTTCCCCTTTTGTTATCATCAAAAGAATAATAGAGATCGAAATAGTGACAAATACTGACCATAAATATAAATTCAAACTAAGAGAGAGAATATATATCGTAAATCTCATTTAGTCAAACAAAAATCATAGTAGCCATTAAATCAGAAGAAACTTTCACTTTTAGAATGAACGTATTTACGATGGATATTTATAGAATGCAGAGAGTTCAACTGAATATTTGAATATGAATTTTAAAGAGTTTAAATAAGCTCAAAATGTGTTATGCACTTGCTAACCATCCATAGCCCAAAGGTCTTTTAAATGGGGTTAGTAGTAACTTAACTTTATCCTCTCTAATGAGTTCCATCCATGCACATCCCAAAGGTCTTTTAAGTGAATGGAAGCACATAAAGATTATGGTAATTCACCCATGTATAACCGCGAGTACTTTTAAATGGGAGTTAATGCCAAGGATACATTATATATATATATATTTCTTTTTCTCTTCTTTTCTTTTTATTTTTATTTCCAAGAATAATTTGAACTCTCCAAATTAAATAAAACTGTGATGAATGACAGAAATATGGTAGACATAAAAGATGGTCATGAAATATGCTCTAATTCAAAGATATTATAAAATCTATCCAATCATCATGAGATTTTAAAATAACAACTCCTTTAATTATGAATTATACCACAGTCATAACTCATCACAACTTCATACATCTATTGATAATTTTGATGAGTCCCAAAACGGTTCAAATCGATCAATAATTTTAATTTTTGAATAAATGATCAAAAATAATTTTAAATTGAAAATAGCAATTTCAAGTGGAAATATCAATGCAAGTTGAAAATCGGTTTCAAAAATCAATCAGTAGAATGTGAAAATTTTCTAATATTTCTAATATTTATTACTCCTAGACAATTTTAAAACCACTTGTATATTTAATTCAAATTGCCTATGAATTTCAATGAAATCCAATCATTGATTTTCCAACCCATCATCCAATCACCAAGATACTCCAACGAATTAAATCAATTTCCTATATAAGAGCAACATAAAATTATTTTCGAAGCAAGAGTCACATGGGATTTTTTCAGAGTATTTTAACGAGCACAAGGGATGGTCAATGATTCAAATATGATTCAAATCAAAAGCAAATTATTTGAATTTACTTTGATAAAAAAATCCAAATTTTATAATCCAAGAAATTCAATAATCAACCACTAATGATTTCAAAAACAAAGTAATCAAGCCAAGTCAAAAACTAAGAAAATTTCACAACTAATCAATCATAGCTTTCGAGTAATATGCTGAATTGAGTGCAGTTTTTCAACATTTTTTAATGTAAATTACAAGAAACTCAAAACAACAATGATGTGTGAAATTTCATTACCATTCGAGAACATCATAAAATTTTAAAATTATAATTAACAATGTTCAAGATATGCTCAAAATATTATGGTAGTGTCAATAGAAGATTAGCATAAAAATAAAAACACGAGTTCAGAGATCATACCTGACTTACCACTGTTGATGTGAACCAAAGAATCTCCAACTCAGAAATTTATGGCTAAGGAATTCCAAATAAATCAATAATATGGAACAATTTGAATTTTATCTCTCTTAAGCACAGTTATTCCTTAGCCTCCCTCAGACCTAAATATTCATAACATCGAGTGGTCTAACAAAGACTGTTTTACCACTCTTAACTTCGTTTACACATTTTGGTACCCAAACCTGTTTATATAACAATCATTTACTATCCACTAAAGTTCCCTTTGGAACCTAAACTCGTTTAATCTTATTTGAATTCATCTTATTATCCTTTGGGATTCATTTCGTTTATGATTTGAAAATCCTTTAAAATTACTAAAATTCAAATTTCCAATTTGAACTTTTTCAAAGCTATTTGTAGGATTTTCAAAATTATTAAAATTCCGTTTTTCAATTTGATTAATTTTTCCCAAGCGGTTTGAAGAATTTTTAAAATCATTGAAATTACACTTTTCAATTTGATCAAGTTTACCAAAACCGAGTCCTTTCTTATTCTTAACAAAAAATTGGTTTTCTAACAACATATTCAATGATTTTTCTCCTTTAGAGAATTTAGCCAATGTTGATTCAAGTCGTTAAATTTTAGATTTAAGATCACTATTTTCTTTCATTAAAATCGAACAACGATTTATAGTGATCTTTCTCTTTTTGGAATCATTTTGTTTCAAAACCATATTGTTTATGCATTGGACTCAAAATCTCACTTTCAAATTGTTTATGCTTTTCAATTTCAAGTTTTTCAAAATCCTTGAATTTTACAATTTCTTTTTCCAAATCGTGATTTATACGAGTAATTTCAAAATTGTTATTTTTCAAAATCACGTTTTCGTTTTCAAGGGTTTTGAAATTTTCTTTTATTTCAAGCAATTCTTTTTGAAAAGCCGTACAATTACTACACTTGAGATTTTTGATTTTCTTGGTTTCAGTTTCAAGCTCATTCAAAATCAATTCAGTTTTCAAAAAACTCTCTTTTTCTAAAGGTTCATGTTTGGAATTTTTAACCTTCTTAAACCTATCCAACTCCTTTTGCAAAAAAACATTTTTTGTTTTTAGTTCAATCTCATTTATTTTTAAAAACACAATTCCCTTTTCAAGCTTCTGGAACTTTTCGTTGAGATGAACTAAATCATTTTCCAAATCTAAACATTTTTTGCAATTCAAGTTTTCAATCTTTTTAGCATTTTTAAGTTCTAATTCCAAATCATGAATTTTATTACTCAACTCAATATTTTCAGATTTTAAATTTTTATTTGTCAATTTGAGACTCTCAATAATTTTAGTTAATTTATCACAAAGAAGAATTAACTTTTCAAAAGGAAATTCACTGTGCTCATATTCTGTTGAGTCTTCGTCATTTTCATCATGTGGTCCATCTTCTGTAAATCCAGTCAGTCATAATTCTGAATTTGAGTTGGCTTTCAAGGGTTTTGAGTTATTCTTGTCCTTTCTTTCATACAATGTGTCGAGAGTTTTCCAGATTTCCTGTGCAGTTAAACAATGGGAGATACGGTTAAGTTGATCATCATTAATATAAGAATATAAAATGTGTGTAGCAGAGAATTAATTAAAATATCATTCTTATCTACCATACCATATCCATTTTCAACAGTATCCAACATCTAACATTAACAAATTTTAAATAAATTTCCATTTTTAATTTCTAATTTATAAAATCTGTTCCATCAAAAATAGTTGGGATTATACTCGAAAAATTCTCGCTAGATTGACAACTAGAAAACTCACCGTTAGGGAAATCCATGTCTCTAGAGTTATTTAAAATAAAAAATATCTACTCTGATACCACTTGTTATCTCCATTAACGAGGATTTTAATACCACCCCGATGGCTAACAAAGGTATCTCAGAAGCTAATTTTACGTCCTGCCTCTCGACACGGACAACCCAGCAGGGCATGTTGGGACAAGAGTCAATACTTTGCCACTTGATCATAGAGCGAGAACTCCCTATCATCTTGTTACCTTATACCAGCTTTGATACCACTTGTAGGATTTAAAGTAACCCTAGAGGGCGGGAGGGTGAATAGGGTTTATCGCATTTTTTGCTAAGTATTAAATAATATCAACACAGATAATAATCAGAGTAAATGCGGAAAAATAAATAACACACAGATTTACCCAGCTTTGGCAAAACCCTGGCTACTGCTGCATTCCCCAAGGTTTCTACTAGGTATTAGTCGACTATTACAACGCTTACAACACCTGTAAACTTGCGACAATTCCTAGCCTATTTGTCCTAACCCTACGCTCAAAACTTATCCCCAGTTTCTACTCGGAGCTACACAAAAGACCTCACAATCTCACTCTAGTTGCACTAATCCTACGCTCAAAACCCTACTCTATCCCCGAAACCAAATTTCCCCGAATTACATCCCCGTAATTCAACTCCCTAGTTTTACAGACAGACCAGAAAACTTTAACAATGATACTAAAAATAAAATTAATAAAAAATCCTTTAAACAAAACCCTAGTTTATATAATAATAAACTCCTTTGGCCCTTGGTTACTTTGGCCGGCCCCCTTTGTTATTGTCTCTGGAAAAGTCGACCTCTCTTTGATTTACTTTCTCTGAAAAAATTGGTAGTGACTTTGCTCCTAGAGTTTCCAATCACTTTGAATTGAAGCTTGCGCGATGTCGAGTATCAATCCTGTTGCTTCACTTGAGATGATATACTCCACGTTGATCCAAGATTACTTGTTTGATTTCTGGTATGGTTTTCAATTCGAATTTATGCTATGATTTTGTTCGAACTTAGATGATTAAAAGCCAGTGATGATGGGTGCTTTTATAGGGTTTAGAAATCTGATATGTCCTCTAATTTCGTGAATGACTTGATCTGATTTTGTCATGATATTTTCGTGAATTTTGGGGCTTTTTAAATCCACGGCTTTGAATTGTTCTTGAGTATATATTGCGTGATTTCTGGAACTATTGCGTGTGAAATCTTGACTTTGAATTGGTTTGAAACACGCAGTATATATTCATTTTTTTGGAAATCAGGACTTGCGTGTGACTTTATTGGCTATATTTTTGGATCTTGTTTTAGTCTCTCTTGACTTTGAATTCTCCATAACTTCTGGAATTTGATTGAACAATACAAACATGATTTTGAACCTGCCTTAATGTTGACTATGCCTTACTGCTCCATTAAAAACTGGTACAAACAGATGCTTCGTAATTTTATTTTCCATTGAACATATCTAAGACTTAATAAATCTTTGAACTTGTAACATGTTGTGTGCACCATAGTTATACTGCTCGGCTTTTTGTTATTCTTCCTTGTTTGGCATTTCTTGTTATATTTGAAACTTGAATATTTTGCTAATGTGTCCTTGTGTCATTCTACTTGAGTTTAAGGTTACCTGTTATGGCACATATACTTGGATCATATATTAGTGGCTGTTATTGGATCAGATTTAAAACTTGACATTGCCTTGTGCATTTTATTTCGTCTTGCACTTGTTTGAACAGACACTGCACTGTTTAAACACTTGACTGCAATTGTTTTTCCATATTTTTATTTGCTATTTCACTCGTTAAAACTGCACTGACTTTCTTATAGCTAAGTCGTCTTGTATCTTTTTGGTCTTGTGCACTTGTAGTTGTTTCACTTGCTGCGCCAAATTCTTGTGCACTGCATATTGTACACTTGAATATGTTGTTGTATCACCTTGTGATGTTTTCTGCCATCTTTACCTTAGTGTTCCAGACTCAAGCATGTGCAACCTTGGCATGTGTTATTGGCTTGCATCATATATTTGTTGTGCATCCATATTATATGCTTGTCTGTTTACACTTGAAATTCTGGAATTGGCCTGTATGACTTGCACTCGGGCTGCCTTTGTGCTCGACCTTGTTTTGTTCTGAACCTGTTTTATTAGTTTGCACCATGTTGTTCTTGTTCAAATGCAAGGCTATTGTGTGTATCACTTCCGGCTAGTTGGTGTTCATATATGTGCACTGAGTCGAGTTGGTCCACGTGGCTGCTCCTCAGTTGCTATACTGCATTTTGATTGGTGAGGCAGTGCGTGCGTGTATATTTATACACGTGTGTACATGCAGTCATTCAGAATAATTTCCCCGTCCTTGCATATCATACCAAGCCAGAAAAATGATGAGAAACACACCGAAATTCTAAGGAAAAAAAAATTAAAATAGATTTAGATTTGTATGCTCTTAAGTTTATTTCTATTGCATTCTATTGTGTGTGTTTCTGAATGTGACAGGTGAGGAGGACTGATAGCTGGACTGGAAATGGAGCACATGATGACAAGTATACGTGTCAGTGTCTGTAAATACACAAATGAGTGAACGAGTGAAATGTAGTGAGACAATGACTGTATACTAGAGTGATGAGAGGTGTAAATGTAGAGAATAAGAAAATTTTACTAATATTTGTAATAGAAAATTTTGATTGAAATAAAATATCATTTTTTTGTTTTCAAATCAAATTGTCTATCGTATTCAAATTAATTCACTAGTATAATTTCATGTAAAATACTATAAGTGTGAATATACAATAGTGGAGTTAGAATGTTGTACTATTTCAGATTTTGAAATAAAATATTTAATTGAATAAATATACTGTGAATATTTTCATTTGTGTATAATTGTATATTATTCAATAAATATTTATTTCTGTGAAATAGTGTAATATAAAATAGTACAATTACAAACACATTTAAGTAATATCATATGTTTGTTATCATCAAACAAAAATCATACAACACATTGTTGTACCTAACAGGGGCCCCAAGGACCCAACACACTTGTGAGAAGGCCACTAAGTAGTGGCATACCCTTACATTTTCTACAATGTGGGACAAATCAATATGCCCTCTTTCTTCTTTCTTTCTTCTTTCTTTCTTCCTTCTTTCTTCTCTGTGATGACGCCAAACCCCCGTTCCACGGTGGCAAGGGTAATCTTTGGAATATAACACATAAACAAATAATAGCAGAACAGAAATATATCATTACACCAGATAATTTACAAAAGAATACACTGGATAAGCATAGTCATCAGAGTTACACAGTATACAGGATCATACTTAGTACAAAAATACAGTTCAGCTTTATATATAAAATGTCTATAGCGGAATCAAACATAATATACATAACAGGAGATGAACAACACAAAAAGAAGTGATATAATCCATCTTCAGCTCCATAGCTATCCAGAGAGAGCCTGCTAAAACCTGAATACAAGGCTGCCTGTGTAGAAATAGGGGCACCCGAGTTTGCAAGTGAAACAAACTACGAGTCAGGCATGGGACTGGTATGAGAAATCTACTTAACTTATTATACAATAAGGCCAATCACAGGACCACACCGCTAACATGGAACGGGTTTGCTCCATTCGATTGCCAGTGCTTAAAACAAGTAAATCATTTAAATATCGCAATGCTTTTTATAAAAATGAAGCCATTATAAGACTCAGTTCCCATCACACAATGCAACGCAAACCGGAGGATAGAGTTTTACCTTATAATGGCCAAAATATGCTTGATACGAATAAAACAAAAGCATTTGATATTATTACTAGTGTTTATATGTTTCAAAAACAATTTCAATCATAAGTATCAATCATAGACAACATAAGTGCCCCATACCACTATGTCGCCATATATAGGTTTACAATCAAAACCGTACGAAGTCGTATTTGGAAATTGGATTTCTGTCATGAACCAAGGCAAGAGATCATCCTTACCACTTCGAGACTCTCTAGACCGAGCCTTAGGGTCAGAGCGCATCGACCCTTGGATCGTTAGGGCCGGTCCACATGGATCAGATTAAAATGCCTGAACACTACGTTTCCCAGCCCTATGGGGCGTAAACTGGTCAAATCCCGACCAAACCATCGGCTCCGCAGAGACCGAAATAACTGAGGCGCCCCGTTATCCATCATCCACATAAGTAAAACCTCAGGGCTTGTAAAACGCTGACACCACTCCCAGCTAGAAGGAAACACATGTCCTCCCTGATGTCCTCTCCCATTTCTGGTCCATACCGGGGTGAGAGGCCCTCGAATCAACGCTATACACAAAGCTAGCTATATCAAAGCTAGCTTTGATCATCAACCACAAGGCTTTGCTTTTCAACAAAAGCCTTGATCCCTGCATCTCAGCATGCCACACAGGCAATTCACGCCATGCCACTGACGTATACTAATCACACAGAATGAAATCCAATGTCGGACACACAATCCATTTGCCAGTCCGTTCTGGGTCTGAATGAAACCGGAGGCACCTTATTCCTCGTCCCATATGTCCAATACAGGGGATAGGTCCTCGCACATTCGGTCGATCTCCAAGTACGTCTGGACGACCACCACTTATTACCTTGTATTGGGATGCCTCCCAATCAAGACATCAACAATCATCCAAACGATGTGAAGACCTCCGGTCTTCAACCACCGTCTTCATCGTCGATTTCTAATCGTCGACCAATTATTTGAAATGAGATTTAACTCGGCCTTTTCAAATAATTCACGTATATTTAGAATTCAAATTAACTCATTTCCATGGTTAAATTATTTGACATCCTTAATTCAGTTCATTAATGTAATTTTCATCTCAAACACATTCAACCATCAAATATCCAATAAACAAAGTAAATTCGGTTTATTTCCATTCCATATCGTTTGTAATATTTTATAATGATTTATCGCTATTTATATTTATTTAAAAATAACCCGTTTATTCAAACAATGCTTCAGGCCATAACGCGGCCATGGCGCTGTTTTTCTCCAGATTTGATTTACACATATATGGAAATCTAATTGTTGGATCTTTACAAATTTTATATCATTGGAAAGATCTTTTCAAAGCAAACCTAACGGTTCCAGTTTTGGGAAAATCCGACGGTCGGATCTCCCAGTACAATCGTTTAAAGTTACGATTTCAAAATACGAACTATAGTGTCGTTATTCCTTTTATTTTAATTATATATATAAATGTAAATCTGGTCTTCAATTTCCAAACCATTTTCATTTTATATATTTGATAAAAAGAATATTTGTACCCAACAAATATTTATTTCAACATATGACTATTTTTAACATTTCATATATATATATATATGTGATTTTTATTGTTAATTTTTTTTATTTAAAACATGAATATTTTTAACGATTCCTATATATAATTAAAATGTGATTTTTATTGTTAAAACAATTTATTTAAAACATGAATATTTTTATGTACTTCATATACATGATAAAAATGTGATTTTTATCTTTCAAACAATTTATTCGTCATATGAATGTTTTTCCAACACATGAATATATTTCAACACATGAATATAAATCAAACACATGAATATTTCAGAAAATTTCGGCAGCATAACGGCAGGGGGTTTAAAACCGGCACCGTACCGAGTACGGCTCCTCGCACTACCTTAAGCTTCGCAGCATTCGCTAAGGGGCTTATCCTTATAATCTAAATATTTCAATCGTTTTCATATCACAATGGATTTTCCACAAATAATTCCAATTTTGTTTCAACCACAAACAATCATTATTAACCATTCGCATTTATCAACCAAATTTCACGTCAACCAAAATCCAAATAATCACAACCAATATATATCGTCCATGGTCTGTGGACGAGGGGAGTATATATATATATACGTATGTAAATATATATTTCAATTTCATTTCAACTCCATTCAACGCACATATTATTTTTACAACGTATAAACAACTTTCGCACATATAATTTATACAAAGCTTATACATGAGGTATACAACACTAATATAGCTTATACATCGATTATATAATTTATACATCACCATTCCATATCGTTTTGAATTTAGAAATCTCACATTTCTTTTCGCTTTGCCAAAAATTGCAACAAGCTCTAAAAATTCTCCGGTCTCTTCTAGAATGTAGAAGACGTCCTCATGGCCCCGGTGTCTCTTGTTTCATTGGATTCCGACAACATAGCAAAAAGATACGATTTTTATAAGTTAATCGAACTTTGCAACGGTTTTAAACTATTATAAATGGTTTTAAATAACCAACCCATTACCTTTTAATATACGTTCGAATCTAGGCCTTTGATTATTTTTCAATCCGAAGCTCGAGACGCTAATCGACCATCACCACGTTGAAGTGCTCCAGACGGCACGCCAGATGGTGTCACCCACATCGAGCTCTTGTGCAGATCTGAGGTGGAAAACGGAGGTGAACTGGTGAACTTTGAGAGGTCGATCTGACCAAACCAGGGAACGAGGAGAGGTGAGGCTTATATGGATTTAAAGCTCGGAAGGAGATCTACAAAAAGTTCCAAAGGGGCATATGATTTTGGTGCATATATTTGCCAGCAATGAAGAGAGAAGGGGAGGAGCTGTTATCGTCATTCGATCGGGGAGAGAGAAGGGGCTTCCGCCTTTTTACTTTTTTTTTAAATTAATGAATGAATTTTCATATTGGTCGGAATTTATATTAAATTTTAAAATGGGTTTTTCTAATACGAAATCCAATCCAAACCCAACGACTGTCGCCCCTAGCTAAATACCCCTATTCTGAACCCAAAGGAATATGTTTCGTAAGCCCATTCGACTGTTACAGTTAGTTATTCTTCAAATTAAAATATAAACATTCAAATTTGGATTTGAATGTACATTTTAATTTGCCGGGGCCACATACTGATTCCAAAAATTCCAGAAAAATAAATCTTGCTATGTTTGGATGATACAGTTCCAACAAAACTAGTTTCGTCGAATTTGGAGACCGTTTGAAAATTGGCCATTT
Source organism: Allium sativum (assembly GCA_030737875.1). Classification (NCBI taxonomy): domain Eukaryota; kingdom Viridiplantae; phylum Streptophyta; class Magnoliopsida; order Asparagales; family Amaryllidaceae; genus Allium; species Allium sativum. The sequence goes on from CM060921.1 coordinate 750,675,589, forward strand.
TTTGGTCGATCCAAATTGATTGAAATTAACCAAACACATTTTCCTTAGCCACGCTCACGTATTAATTCCAAAAATTATGGAATTTGAAACCTACCAATAATTTGACATTCCGGATCCAACAAAAGTGGTTTCATTGAAAACGGAGGTCGTTTGCAAAATGTCTATTTTCACGGGCTATATTTATTCCATAGCAACCTTTCTAAAAATTCATTTAGTCTTAACTTTTGAATCTCGCTATGAAATTTTGATTTTTCGGATTCGTTCGAAAGATATTCTTAAACAAATTTAAATATTTTTGGTTTCACTAAAATCTGTTTTATTTTGCATTCTGTACAGTCAGTCAAAGTTCGAATTCAAAATTTCAAACTACTGCGCCATTTCAGGCCTTGTTTTATAATTAAAATAAATATATTAACTATAACTTTGATCCAAAAGAATTTTTAGTCGTTATTATTTAAAACAAATTATTTTAAATATTCAAATTCCGTTAAAATAGCCAAATTAAAAATTTTAAATTGGTTCCGATTTTCCGGGTTGTTACGATCTCCCCCACTTAAAATCTTTTCGTCCGCAAAAAGGAACAAAGCTGAAAGTTGTTTAACTAACCAACTCAACTTTCATTCTGGCTTCCATTCTTCAACTTTTCAGTTTCTAAGAATTTTCTAATTCTTCAAAAATTTGGCTAACTCGGCAAATTTTCAAATCAGTTCAATATTTGATTCAATTTGCATAAATTTACCTTCATTCTCTTATTGATTAAATTAATTATCATTCCAATATTTTGATTAGTCAAATTCATAATCACTCAACATAAAAAACAATCAATTTGTTGATTAATTTTTCAAATATATAAGTTTTATATATACTCAAAATCATATTTTCTAAGATCGGATTATATATATAATCACAAATATTTTAATTATAAACTTGTCACTCTCAACTCATTATAGGACATTACTAACCCCATCTCTAATGAGTTTTTTATTCTAGGATACTACTGATGCTATCTCTAATGAGTTTTCTTTCATAGGATATTACTGATCGTTTCCGTAATGAGTTATTCATCATAGAATACTTCTGATTCTATTTCTGACGAGTTCATTAATATGTTATACTCCAAAACTAAGCTTAACCAAAGCTCTGATACCACGTGTGACGACCCCAAACCCCGTTCCATGGTGGAAAGGGTGATCTTTAGAATATAACACATAAACAAATAACAGCAGAACAGAAATATATCATCACACCAGATAATTTACATCCGAATACACTGGATAAACATAATTATCAGAGTTACACAGTATACAGGATCATACTTAGTACAAAAATATAGTTCAACTTTATATATAAAATGTTTGCAGCGGAATCAAACATAATATGCATAACAGGAGCTAAATAGCCTAAAAAGAAGTGATAGAATCCATCTTCAGCTCCATAGCTATCCAGATAGAGCCTGCTAAAACCTGAATACAAGGTTTCCCGTGTAGAAATAGGGGCACCCGAGTTTGCAAGTGAAACAAACTACGAGTCAGTTATGGGACTGGTATGAGAAATTTACATAACTTGTTTTATAATAAGGCCAATCACAGGACCACGCCGCTAACGCGAAACGGGTTTACTCCAATGGATTGCCAGTGCTCAAAACAAGTAAATCATTTAACCATCGCAATGCTTTTTATAAAAATGAAGCCATTATAAGACTCAGTTCCCATCACACAATGCAATGCAAACCAAAGGATAGAGTTTTACTTTATATTGGCCAAAATATGTTTGATACGAATAAAACAAAAGCATTTGATATTACTACTAGTGTTTATATGTTTCAAAAACAATTTCAATCATAAGTATCAATCATAGACAGCATAAGTGCCCCATACCACTATGTCGCCATATATAGGTTTACAATCAAAACCGCACGATGTCATATTTGGAAATTGGATTTCCGTCATGAACCAAGGCAAGGGATTGTCCTTACCGCTTCGAGATTCTCTAGCCCGAGACTCAAGGTCAGAGAGCATCGACCCTTGGATCATCAGGGCCGGTCTCCACGGAGTGGATTAAAATGCCTGAACACTGCGTTTCCCCGCCCTATGGGGCATAAACTGGTCATATCCCGACCAAACCATCGGCTCCGTAGAGATCGAAATAACCGAGGCGCCTTGCTATCCATCATCCACATAAGTAAAACGTCAGGGCTTGTAAAATGCTGACACCACTCCAAGCTAGAAGGAAACGCATGTCCTCCCTGATGTCCTCTCCCGTTTCTGGTCCATACCGGGGTGTGAGGCCCGCGAATCAGTGCTATACACAAAACTAGATATATCAAAGCTAGCTTTGATCATCAACCACATGGATCTGCTTTTCAACAAAAGCCTCGATCGCTGCATCTCAGCATGCCACACAGGCAATTCGCGCCATGCCACTGACGTATATCAATCACACAGAATGAAATCCAATGTCGATCACACAATCATTTACAAGTCCGTTCTGGGTCTGAACGAAACTGGAGGCACCTTATTCCTTGTCCCATATGTCCAATACAGGAGAGAGGTCCTCGCACATCAGGTCGATCTCCAAGTACGTCTGGACGACCGCCACTTATTACCTTGTCTTGGGATGCCTCCCAATCAAGACATCAGCAATCATCCAAACGATGTGAAGACCTCCGGTCTTCAACCACCGTCTTCATCGTCGATTTCTAATCGTTGACCAATTATTTGAAATGAGATTTAACTCGGCCTTTTCAAATAATTCACGTATATTTAGAATTCAAATTAATTCATTTCCATGGTTAAATTATTTGACATCCATAATTCAGTTCATTAATGTAATTTTCATCTCAAACACATTCAACCATTAAATATCAAATAAACTAAGTCAATTCGGTTTATTTCCATTCCATATCGTTTATAATATTTTATAATGATTTATCGCTATTTTTATTTACTTAAAAATTGCCCATTTATTCAAATGACACTTCAGGCCATAATATGGCCATGGCGCTGTTTTTCTCCAGATTTGATTTACACATATATGAAAATCTAACCATTGGAATTTTATATCATTGGGAAGATCTTTTCAAAGCGGACCCATCGGTTCTAGTTTTGGGAAAATCCGACGGTCTGATCTCCCGGTACAATCGTTTAAAGTTACGATTTCAAAATACGAACTGCAGCGTCGTTATTCCTTTTATTTTAATTATATATATATATATGTCAATATAAATCCGTACTTCAATTTCCAAACCATTTTCGTTTCATATATTTGATAAAAAGAATATTTTTACCCAACAAATATTTATTTCAACATACGACTATTTTTAACACTTCATATATATATATATATATATATATATATATGATTTTAATTGTTAAGCAATTTATTTAAAACATGAATATTTTTATATGCTTCATATACATGATAAAAATGTGATTTTTATCTTTTAAACAATTTATTCGTCATATAAATGTTTTTCCAACACATGAATATAATTCAACACATGAAATAAATCAAATACATGAATATTTCAGAAAATTTCGGCAGCATAACGGTAGGGGGTTTAAAATCGGCACCGTCCCGAGTATGGCTCCTCGCACTACCTTACACCTCGCAGCGTTCCCTAAGAGGCTTATCCTTATAATCTAAATATTTCGATCATTTTCATATCACAATAGATTTTCCACAAACAATTCCAATTTTGTTTCAACCACAAACAATCATTATCAACCTTTCGCATTTATCAACCAAATTTCACGTCAACCAAAATCCAAATAATCACAACCAATATATATCGTCCATGGTATGTGGACGAGTAGAGTATATATATATATGTACGTATATAAATATATATTTCAATTTCATTTCAACTCCATTCAACGCACATATGATTTTTACAACGTATATATAACTTTCGCACATATAATTTATACAATGCTTATACATGAGGTGTACAACGCTTATATAACTTATGCATTGATTATATAATTTATGCATTGCCATTCCATATCATTTTGAATTTAGAAATCTCACATCGCTTTTCGCTTTGCCAAAAATTGTAGCAAGCTCTAAAAATTCCCCGGTCTCTTCTAGAATGTAGAAGTTGTCCTGACGGTCCCGATGTCACTTGTTTCACTAGATTTCAACAACATAGCAAAAAGATACGATTTTTATAAGTTAATCAAACTTTGCAACGGTTTTAAACTATTATAAATGGTTTTAAATAACCAACCCGTTATTTTCAATATACGTTCAAACCTAGGTCTTCGATTATCTTTCAATCCGAAGCTCGAGACGCTAATCGACCATCACCACGTTGAAGTGCTCAAGACGGCGCGCCAGAGGGTGTCACCCACGTCGAGCTCGAGTGCAGATCGAAGGTGGAAAACAGCGGCGAACTGGTGAACTTTGAGAGGCCGATCTAACCGAACTAGGGAACGAGGAGAGGTGAGGCTTATATGGATTTTTAGCTCGGAAAGAGATCTACAAAAAGTTCCAAAGGGACATATGATTTTGGTGTGTGGATTTGCCAGAAATGAAGATAGAAGGGGAGGAGATATTATCGTCATTCAATCTGGGAGAGAGAAGGAGCTTCCGCCTTTTTTTTATTTTTTTTTAAATTAATGAATTTTCCTATTGGTCGGAATTTATATTAAATTTCAAAATGGGGTTTTCTAATACGAACTCTAATCCAAACCCAATGAATGTCTCCCTCAGCTAAATACCCCTATTCTGAACCCAATGGAATTTGTTTCGTAAGCCCATTCGACTATTACAGTCAGTTATTCTTCAAATTAAAATATAAAACATTCAAATTTGGATTTGAATGTACATTTTAATTTGTCAGGGCCACATACTAATTCCAAAAATTTCAGAAAAATAAATCTAGCTATGTTTGGACGATACGGTCCCAAAAAAACTAGTTTCGTCGAATTTGGAGACTGTTTGAAAAATGATCATTTTCTGGTCGATCCAAATTGATTGAAATTAACCAAACGCGTTTTCCTTTGCCACGCTCACATATTAACTCCAAAAATTGTGGAATTTGATACCTAGCAATAATTTGACATTCCGGATCCAACAAAAGTGGTCTCGTCAAAAAACGAAGGTCATTTGCAAAATGTCTATTTTCACGGGCTATATTTATTCCATAGCGACCTTTCTGAAAATTCATTTAGTCATAAATTTTGAATCCCGCTATTAAATTTCTATTTTTCAGATTCGTTAGAAAGATATTCTTAAACTGATTTAAATATTTTTAGTTTCACTAAAATCTATTTTATTTTGCATCATGTACAGTCAGTCAAAGTTCGAATTCAAATTTTCAAACTACCGCGCCATTTCAGGCCTTGTTTTATAATTAAAATAAATATGTTAACTATAACTTCGATCCAAAAGAATTTTTAGTCGTTATTATTTAAAATAAATTATTTAAAATATTCAAATTCCATTAAAATAGCCAAATTAAAAATTTTAAATTGGTTATGATCTTCCGGGTTGTTACATTCTCTCTTCAAAACAAACCCATACCCCAAAACATATTTGAAAATTTCACAATAATCTCCCCCAATTTTAAAAATAAGAAAAATAAATGAAGTGGACGGCTGAATCACTAGTGTGACTTCCTATATACCCAAGTGGGATCAAGCTTATGTTATTCTAAGATCAAGTTTTGCATCATCGTGGAAACAACACATAAATAAAAGTTATCTTTTGGATTTGAACCTTTACTTAGTGTAAATCATTCAAAATTCTATCGAGATTCTATGGTGAGCGAATCTTGAACCAAGTATCCCTTAACGATAAAACCGAAACAATCACACATGTTAATTTCCTTAGTTAGAGTGCTCGGTATTGCTTAGCACGTTAATAGCCATGTGCTTTAATCCTGATTCATGGGTCTACTTTAGAAAGCGGTGTTACTTTACTAGGAAACAACCTGATTTTTATACTCATATAGGTAAGTCTCTTAAGGTTTTTCTGCGATACACCTTTTAAGGTTTCTAAACTTTACTAAGGATATTATCCATCCTTTGTTCTTGCAGAATCCAACCCTAAATACTATGGGATTGCTGGTTTAATGTTCATATTCTTAACTTTTTTGTACCCATTGAACTTTGTCTATCCTTTTCAAGACACAAGTTGGAATTTTGTTAAGGATTATCAATCTTCATTCACAGACCTTAGTCCTATTTCTTTTGACTTTATAGAAACCATAGCCCTTGGAAGACCTTTTGTAAGTGGGCCAGCCAAGTTTTTCTTCATTTTTATGTTGTCAACAATTATAACTTCACTTTTGAGTAACTGTCTTAACATCTGATGTCTTTGACCCACATGTCTAGACTTCCCATTAAATGTCTTATTAGAGACATTACATATAGTTGCTTGATTATCACAGTTAATCAAGACTGTGATAATCAAGACTGTTGGAGATGGCTTCTTCCATAATGGGATTTCCATTAACAAATTCCTAAGCCATTCCACTTCCTTATATGCATCCGCTAATGCAATCAATTCTGACAACATAGTTGAATCATATATACAAGTCTGCTTCTTGGAATCCCAAGACACATCAACACCTCCTAATGTAAATATCCATCTAGTCGTAGACTTGGATTTGGATTCTACACTGTTATAGGTTGCATCACTATATCCTGCTATTACAGTAAGATATCATTTATAAGATAAACCATAATTAATGGTTCCTTTCAAATAAGCTAAAACTATGGAAATGACTTTCCAATGTTCGAAACCTGAATTACTCGTAAATCGACACAATACAGTTATTTCATGTGCGATGTCGGGCTAGTGCAATAGTTAGCATACATAAGACTACCAATAACACTAGAATACTCAAGTTGAGAAATGGTACGCCCAGTGTTTATTCTAATTTGATACTTGGATCTAAAGGATTTGGTGCTGGTTTGTCATCAAAATGACCATATTTATTTAGGAACTTCTCAATGTAATGTGATTGGGTTAGTAATAACTCCCCCGCTTTCCTAATGATTTTAATTTCTAAAATTACACCAGCCTCTCCTAGATCTTTCATATCAAATTTAGAAGATAGAAACTTCTTAGTTTCATTCACACATAATATATTGTAACCAAATATTAGCATGTCATCAACGTATAAACATATTATAACATAACCGTTGTTATCTGACTTGCTATAAATACATTTAGCTGCATCATTAACAATGAATCTGTAACGACCCGTATTTTCCAGGGGTATAATTAATTAATTTAATTATTTAAAATAGTGATATAGGGAATTAAATCGAGGTTTAATTAAATAATATGGAATAATTATTCTAATTAAATAATTTAATAATATATTTAATTCAGAAATAATCAAAAATATTGGGAATCACAATATTCTGTGAACGGGGTCGTCCCTTAGATTTAATTCAGCTTAGAGTTGAATTATATTGACGAATATATTCAACCGACGATAGTTTGAACGTATAATTATATTATAATTAAAATCGAGCTTGAAATGGCGCTGCAGTTCGCGATTTGGCGATTTGAATTTCAACTGGATGTACAGGATTCGTTTTAAGCCGGATTTCTGTGAAACAAGAAACGTATGGAGCTGGTGGACTATATCTTTCTAGTGGAAGAGAAAAATCGGGATTTCGTCATGTAGATTTTGATGTACGTCCAAATCAAATTTCAGAAAAGTCGCTGTAGAATTCCTTTATAATTTGCGACGCTTTATATACGTTATAAAAGAGATTTTCAGTATAAACTGAATACCGGGATAATCTGGAATCTGAAATATCAAGCTGTAAATTCTGATATGATATCCTGTTGTTGTACGATATCATATGTGAAGATATACGATAATATAAATTTATTTATATTTAATTTAATTATATTTAAATATATTTATATATTTAAATGGGTCATCCAGAGCTTTAAAAATAGCCGGTTTTGCAAACGAAGTCGGAATTCAACGAAACTAATTTTGTTGGATCCGCAATTCCAAATAGTTGCTAGATGTCAAGTTTCGTGATTTTTAGAGTCACTGTGTGGCCATATGGATTTTTAGAGTGAAAAACAGTCAGTATTTTGACAGTTAAAAATACGCTGTGTGAGCATACAGAGTCGGAATTCGACGAAACCAGTTTCGTTGGGACCGTAATGTCAAACTGTAGCAGTATGTCATGTTTGGTGATTTTTGGGTATCATGTGCGATCACGGGAATTTTTAAAAGACGAATACAAATAGAAATTGATTATAAATGAATAAAATAATCAATTATAAAATATCTAGATATTTTGTGTTACCTATTAATACTCCTCAACACCTCTCAAACCTAATTCCTCAGTAAAATTCTGCGCCATCGCTCTTCTTTTCTTACAGCAAAAGCTTTGAGCAAAAATAAAATCAAAACATCTCCAATGAAATTCTGAAAATCATAAAACCATATCCACTGACATCCTCTGATCATAAGCTTCATGTTAATACCTCTTTTTCAATACTCGATGTCGGTTCTGAGTTCACCGCGGACAACAGTTGATGCTAGGGTTGGGAAAAGCTCGAGATTTAAGGAGTTGGTGCTTGTTTCGATCTTACTTTTGGGTTCAGTAGGTCAAACCGTTCGTGTAGGTCGAAATTTGGGTGATTCCATGATTGTGGAGTTCGATGATTGCTGTAGGCATCTCGACGACGCGGTTTTGCTCCTGAGTTCGAGTGTGGTCTGATGGGTATGGGGAAGGGGAGTCCGCGAAGAGTAGGTGACTGGTGATAGTTGCGGTGGGCTCGGATGGCCGACGTGATGGTGGAGGAAGGTCAAAGTTTGGGTCAACGGTGGGTTACAGGGGAGTGAATGCGGTATTTCTAATTTGGGGGAGAAGAGTTAAAATCGGGTCCAGTGTTTTAAAGTGGCGGATGGGCTTTTGAAAGGGGAGTGGACCGTGAGGTAAAGGGTTAAGGCCCACTAAATAAATAATGTTAAGTTTAATTTAAATTTAAAATGTATTAACTTCGTAACGCGATATCTCGATCATATGAAATCAGATTGACAAACCGTAATTTGCGTTGGGATCGTATGGACGGGAGAAACATAATGGAGCTGACTAGGAGTTGATTGGAGCTCATCTGAATTTACGGCGAATTTAATTGTTCGATTCAAATCAAAACAAACAGTTTATCATTCTTTAACGATGAACTGCAAATGTGAGTAAAACTCACCAACTCTGAACAGTTATATTTTTATAATATATTTTTAGAACTGTTAATCATCTGTTGATTGCTGTGTGTTGGATTGAACTGCTAGTCAGTTAGTGGAAATTATATATATATATATATATATAAACCGCTAAATATTTATATATTGATTCTGCTATCAGAATAATTTATATTGAACTGAAAGTGATGATAATCATATTGTGTAACATCTGTGGATGCAGGAAAACAGGTTGGAGGAATCCGACTGGATTCCTCAATAGTTATTTTATTGTTTTTCATATATTTTGATATATGATGTGAGTTATAACCTGTTGTTGATTGTGTGTGTATGGACGATATTGAACATCGTGATTTGATATGATTGAATACCATAACATACGGGATGTTGATAAGGGAATTTTCAAAGTGATATTTAAGAATAAAAAATATTTATAAATTGGAATATTTATAAATAAGAAATATTTATAAATTGGAATATTTATAAATAGGAGATATTTAGAAAAAGAAAATATTTTCAAAACCATTTTCTTTTTGAATGGAAAGGCCTGTGTGGCGGGTTTGGGGATTTTCCCGATGCTCCCGATACAAAGGAGGTTATGGCGAATTTTTCCAGGAATTTAAGGAGTTAGAATATTTCAAGAATAAATTTGTAAAGGGAATATTTGTAAACCATTTACAAATAGAATTGAAAGGGAAAATGTTATAAAGCAGAAACCGTTATAAAGAGGAAAACGTTATTAAAAGGAAATCATTTTTAAAGTGTAGAACCGTTATTTAAAAGTAAATCTTTTCAAATGAATAAAACGTTGTTAAAAGGAAATCTTTATAAAGTGAATAAAGTAAATCGAATATGGTATTCAAAGAGAGTTAAATCGAATATGGTATTCGAAAGGATTAAATTGAATATGGTATTCGAAAGGAGTTAAATCGAATATGGTATTCGAAAGGAGTTAAATCGAATATGGTATTAGTTAAATCGATTATGGTATTCGAAGGGAGTAAATCGAATATGGTATTCGAAAGTTAGTAAAACGAATATGCTATTCGAAGGGGTTAGTCGAGTCGAATTAGTTCAGTAGAGTTAACCAGTTCAGTAGAGTTAACCAGTTCAGTAGAGTTAACCAGTTCAGTTAGAGTTAACCAGTTCAGTAGAGTTAACCAGTTCAGTTAGAGTTAACCAGTTCAGTAGAGTTAACCAGTTCAGTTAGAGTTAACCAGTTCAGTTAAAGTTAACCAGTTGGGTTAAGTAAGTCAAGTTAACCAGTTGGGTTAAGTAAGCCGAGTTTACCAGTTGGGTTAAGTAAGTCGAGTTTACCAGTTGGGTTAAGTAAGTCGAGTTAACCAGTTGGGTTAAGTAAGTCGAGTTAACAAGTTGGCTTAAGTAAGTCGAGTTTACCAGTTGGGTTAAGTAAGTCGAGTTTACCAGTTGGGTTAAGTAATTCGAGTTAACCAGTTGGGTTAAGTAAGTTCAGTTTACCAGTTGGGTTAAGTAAGTCGAGTTTACCAGTTGGGTTAAGTAAGTCGAGTTTACCAATTGGCTTAAGTAAGTCGAGTATACCAGTTGGGTTAAGTAAATCGAGTTAACCAGATGGGTTAAGTAAGTAGAGTTAATCAGGTAGGGTTATCCAGTTAGAAGTAATCAGTTAGATTCAATCAGTAGAGTTAATCGAATCAGAAATATTCGAGATGAGTTAATCAAATAGTAGATATTCGAAGTGAGATAATCGAATCAAAGATATTCGAAGTGAGTTGATCGAATCTAGTTATTCGAAAGGAGTTATCAAATCTAGTTATTTGAAAGTAGTATCGAATATAGTTTATTCGAATAAATTTAGAGGAGTTAATCGAATACAGTTTATTCGAATAGAGTTAGAGGAGTTATCGAATATAGTTTATTCGACAGAAGTTAAGTGAAAAGGAATAAATCGAAAATCAAATAGAGTTAATCTGATAGGGTCAGTCCAATAGAGTTAATTGGAAAGAGTTAATCGAATATAGTTGTTCAAAAGAAAGGTTAAGTAAGGAAGTTAGTTAAAGAAATATAAAGTGAGCTTTTCCAATTTCAAGGTTAGAAGTGTTGCTCAGTTAAGGTCTGAGAGGTAGCTATACCCCAACTTGATTGACTGCGTTTTTAATTAAGAAATGGTTACGGTTCCAGAGTGAAATAGTTAAGTGGATTTAGTTAATAAGTATAATGGTTTAAGTTGGCATCGCGATGGTTTGTTTAACCATCTGTCTAAGTCCAATGTTTAGGTTTTGGAAATGTTTTCCAAAGAAGTATCAGGATTGTTTTCCAGTATAGAAAACAAGGAATGGAAATGTTTTCCAGTGGTAATAATTATATTTTCTAATTTTAGAAAATAAGAAATATTGAATATAGGGAAACAGGAGAAAAGTAAATAAATGAACTAAAGAGATTAATGCTAAATGATGTTTGTTCGATATAATTTCCGTCTGGAAATAATATCGTTGTTTGCACACTTGTTTTTCTTTGATATTTAACTCATAGACTATCGAAGTTTTGACCATTTTAACGTTGTTAATATGGAGAGACCGGTTGGATTATTATCCAAAGAACCACTCTGTATTGGCATAAGCGTCGCGAATCATATATGCCAAAGATAATTGAAGACGGAGCAAAATGCAAGGGCTGTTGTATAAGTCTTAGATAACAGTGAATAAGATGGATATACGGAATAGTGCCTTCGGTTTGTCCAGTCCCAGGACAACTTGTACGGACGAAGGTCTGACAGAGTATATCCAATGGATCGCGTAAGTTGACCTGTTCAAACGTATTCACGTTTGGTGGCGGAGGAATTCGTTTCTCTAAACTGTATACCCATGTTATTTTTGGATAAATCAATTTGTGATTTGGCGGGTATGACGATGTGACATTCTAAGTGAATGAGGATGACTTGTGTGGATGAATGTCTGACAGAGTATTTCTAGAAAGGTCACGTACTTTGATTTCTTCAACCGTACCAAGAGTGGGAGCGGAGAAGGAGACTTCTTTAGCTAACACGTAATGTATGGTTGTAGACGTCAAATTAGTTATTTCGATGGATCTGACAATGTGGCATTCGAAGTGAATCTGATGTGATGATAAAGCGTAGCTTCTAGCCTCATCATCCGGTAAATGACAGAAATCGGGCAGGCAGCATGGCTAAGTCGGTCGCACCGAAGTAGGGTGTATAATCACCTATCTAGAGAATATTCATTTGCTCCTTTAATTTATCAATGTTGTCCCATATATACACGGGAACGGTTGCTGATCCCAACCGTTGGTGATATACATTCGATACACTCAAGCAAAATGAGTGGTCGGTCATGTGTGGCTAAGTTACAAGATGTTCTTGTTGAACTCCAGTGTATCGTTCCTAGAGTACACTGATCGGATGGTGGTTCCATGCCTACTCATAGTTGGAAATCCATTACCCAATACGTGCTTGCAGTTTTGATTGTATACCATATATGTAGAACGTGAGATGAAAGCGTTTCTGCTAGATGATTATTATATTGTGGTTGATAGACATTATTATAATATCAAAAGGTTTTTGATATAAAGATATTTTGGATTCTCATAAGGGAAAAACCCGTTTCGTTCTGCGGCGTGGTCTTATGAGATATTGTTTACTTGCTCATATACTTGTTTAAACTGTTTTACTCACACCAGTCCCATGACTGACCCGTAGTTTACTTTGTTGTTTTCCTAAACTTTTGGGTGCCCAATTTTGTACGGGCAGTCAAGTAGTCAGGAATTTACAGATATACTTGGAGAGCTCGGAGCAGGAGGCTTCAAGATCATATAGCTATAGTTTATTTCCACTGTGTTGTAAGTGCTGTACTCTAATAAGTGTTGTTGTATACATAACTGTTATATTTCGAAGTTATGTTATCTATTATACGTTATTCGATCCGCTGTGAGATTCGTGTTACTCTGATGTTGTGTTCTTCTTCTTCTTCTATTCCAAGTTTCTATCTTTTCTATTCTCACCCTCTAATTTCTTTCATTATTTACCGGGATTTTTCGATGTTTTGGTTATCGACATCGTGTTTATGTCGATAACCAAAGTCGCTCAAAATCCAGGTCGTTACAGTTGGTATTAGAGCTTAAGTTAAGAATTACTTGGCTCTGTGGCGTGACTCGGTAGAGATAGGGTTAGTAATACCCTAGATTGAGTTTGAGTGTATATATATGAGTGCGTATTTGTATTTGATAAAAAAATGGTTTTATATTATGAGGATTCATTGGTTGAGTTGTTTATGAGTACTGGTCGATCAGTTTGATCCACTGTATCGGTAGGAGTAAATAAACACTTGAATACGATTGACGGACACAGTATGGATATGTGATATATTATCATATATAGGATGTGTTGGTAGTGATTTTAATCAGACAAGATTATAACATGTGAAATGGTTATATATAACCAATCAGAATTCATATAAGTAAAGTATATGAAATAAGATGAATTAAATATGAATTTAAATCAGATTTGGATTTAAAATAAGGAAATTTTAAGTTCCTGGAAGATTTTGAGATATTTTCAAAATGGACGTATTTAGTAAGGCTTTTGAAATGATATAGTATTGAAATCACTTGGGCCGCTGGAAAATAATTCTGATGATGACTGCGCAGTATCATCGGTGTGATTTTCGAGTTCTAAGTGGTGGATTACTACCAAAAATTTTAATTTGAATTGTTTTGAGGAAACAAGTTGTTTAGAAAATTCAAAGGTTTTGAATTGGCAGTATGATTTCAAATTGATTTGAAATTTACCCAGGAATTTAAGTTCTAGAAATTAAAATTTAACTTGTGAAGTTAATTCATATGGGATGGTAAAAGTAAATAATAAACCAGAATTTAACTTGAGATGATAGGTTAAGAAAAACTGGATGTGATTAGAGAATAATCTGGATTTGAAATGATAAGTTGAGAGTTTGGAATTTGAAAATCGAATTTGAACTTGAATTCGGCTTGAATAAGCGAATGGTTGTGTTAAGAATAACTTGGTTGGAGTTGATTGGGATGGCGTTTGTATATGCCGAGTTGGTAACAGATGGTAAAGATATAATGATATGCCCAACAAAAAGGTACAAGTTTTTATTTTATACGAGTTTGGAATTTATGAGCCGAATTGGTAAGCCGCTTGGCGTTTTGATCTTCTTTTGGGTTGGAGAAGGCCTAGAGAGGCGAGTCGTGGTTTTACCGATAGGGCTGTACAAAGGAGGTTATGGCGAAATTTTCTGAAAATATAAAGTGTTAGAGAATTTTCAGAATTTTCGAAAATTTAAGTTAATCGGAATGAATAAATATTTTAGTCGATATTAATTGGCTCAGTTGAAATCAGAAATAAGGGGTAAACAAATCTTAGGAGTTCCAATAGATAGGGTCGTCCTCTACCTTAGCAATTTCGAGGACGAAATTATTTTAAGTGGGGAAGAATGTAATGACCCGCATTTTCCAGGGGTATAATTAATTTATTTAATTATTTAAAATAGTGATATAGGGAATTAAATCGAGGTTTAATTAAATAATATGGAATAATTAATCTAATTAAATAATTTAATAATATATTTAATTCAGAAATAATCAAAAATATTGGGAATCACAATATTTTGTGAACGGGGTCGTCCCTTAGATTTAATTCAGCTTAGAGTTGAATTATATTGACAAATATATTCAACCGACGACAGTTTGAACGTATAATTATATTATAATTAAAATTGAGCTTGAAATGGCGCTGTAGTTCGCGATCTGGCGATTTGAATTTCAACTGGATGTACATGATTCGTTTTAAGCCGGATTTCTGTGAAATAAGAAACGTGTGGAGCTGGTGGACTATATCTTTCTAGTGGAAGAGAAAAATCGGGATTTCATCGTGTAGATTTTGATGTACGTCCAAATCAAATTTCAGAAAAGTCGCTGTAGAATTCCTTTATAATTTGCGATGCTTTATATACGTTATAAAAGAGATTTTCAGTATAAACTAAATACCGGGATAATCTGGAATCTGAAATATCAAGCTGTAAATTCTGATATGATATCCTATTGCTGTACGATATCATATGTGAAGATATACGATAATATAAATTTATTTATATTTAATTATATTTAAATATATTTATATATTTAAATGGGTCATTCAGAGCTTTAAAAATAGCCGGTTTTGCAAACGAAGTCGGAATTCAACGAAACTAATTTTGTGGGATCCGCAATTCCAAATAGTTGCTAGATGTCAAGTTTCATGATTTTTAAAGTCACTGTGTGGCCATACGGATTTTTAGAGTGAAAAACAGTCAGTATTTTGACAGTTAAAAATACGCTGTGTGAGCATACGGAGTCGGAATTCGACGAAACTAGTTTCGTTGGGACCGTAATGTCAAACTCTAGCAGTATGTCCAGTTTGGTGATTTTTGGGTATCATGTGTGATCACGGGGATTTCTAAAAGACGAATACAAATAGAAATTGATTATAAACGAATAAAATAATCAATTATAAAATATCTAGATATTTTGTGTTGCCTATAAATACTCCTCAACACCTCTCTAACCTAATTCCTCAGTAAAATTCTGCGCCGTCACTCTTCTTTTCTTACAGCAAAAGCTTTGAGCAAAAATAAAATCAAAACATCTACAATAAAATTCTGAAAATCATAAAACCATATCCACCGACATCCTCTGATCATAAGCTTCATGTTAATACCTCTTTTTCAATACTCGATGTCGGTTCTGAGTTCACCGCGGACAACAGTTGATGCTAGGGTTGGGAAAAGCTCGAGATTTAAGGAGTTGGTGCTTGTTTCGATCTTACTTTTGGGTTCAGTAGGTCAAACCGTCCGTGTAGGTCAAAATTTGGGTGATTCTATGATTGTGGAGTTCGATGATTGCTGTAGGCATCTGGACGACGCGGTTTTGCTCCTGAGTTCGAGTGTGGTCTGATGGGTATGGGGAAGGAGAGTCCGCGAAGAGAAGGTGACAGGTGATAGTTGCGGTGGGCTCGGATGGCCGACATGATGGTGGAGGAAGGTCAAAGTTTGAGTCAAAGGTGGGTTACAGGGGAGTGAATGTGGTATTTCTAATTTGGGGGAGAAGAGTTAAAATCGGGTCCGGTGTTTTAAAGTGGCGGATGGGCTTTTGAAAGGGGAGTGGGCCGTGAGGTAAAGGGTTAAGGCCCACTAAATAAATAATGTTAAGTTTAATTTAAATTTCAAATGTTATAACTTCGTAACGCTATATCTCGGTCATATGAAATCAGATTGACAAACCATAATTTGCGTTGGGATCGTATGGACGGGAGCAACACAATGGAGCTGACTAGGAGTGGATTGGAGCTCATCTGAATTTACGGCGAATTTAATTGTTCGATTCAAATCAAAACAAACAGTTTATCATTCTTTAACGATGAACTGCAAATGTGAGTAAAACTCACCAACTCTGAACAGTTATATTTTTATAATATATTTTTAGAACTGTTAATCATCTGTTGATTGCTGTGTGTTGGTTGATTGATTGAACTGCTAGTCTGTTAGTGGAAATTATATATATGTATATATAAACCGCTAAATATTTATATATTGATTCTGCTATCAGAATAATTTATATTGAACTGAAAGTGATGATAATCATATTGTGTAACATCTGTGGATGCAGGAAAACAGGTTGGAGGAATCCGACTGGATTCCTCAACAGTTATTTTATTGTTTTTCATATATTTTGATATATGATGTGAATTATAACCTGTTGTTGATTGTGTGTGTATGGACGATATTGAACATCGTGATTTGATATGATTGAATACCATAACATACGGGATGTTGATAAGGGAATTTTCAAAGTGATATTTAAGAATAAGAAATATTTATAAATTGGAATATTTATAAATAAGAAATATTTATAAATTGGAATATTTATAAATAGGAGATATTTAGAAAAAAAATATTTTCAAAACCATTTTCTTTTTGAATGGAAAGGCCTGTGTGGCGGGTTTGGGGATTTTCCCGATGCTCCAGATACAAAGGAGGTTATGGCGAATTTTTCCAGGAATTTAAGGAGTTAGAATATTTCAAGAATAAATTTGAAAAGGAAATATTTGTAAACCATTTACAAATAGAATTGAAAGGGAAAACATTATAAAGCAAAAACCGTTATAAAGAGGAAAACGTTATTAAAAGGAAATCATTTTTAAAGTGTAGAACCTTTATTTAAAAGTAAATATTTTCAGATGAATAAAACGTTGTTAAAAGGAAATCTTTATAAAGTGAATAAGGTAAATCGAATATGGTATTCGAAGGGAGTTAAATCGAATATGGTATTCGAAAGGAGTTAAATCGAATATGGTATTCGAAAGGAGTTAAATCGAATATGGTATTCAAAAGGAGTTAAATCGAATATGGTATTCGAAGGGAGTAAATCGAATATGGTATTCGAAAGTTAGTAAAATGAATATGCTATTCGAAAGGGGTTAGTCGAGTCGAATTAGTTAAGTAGAGTTAACCGGTTCAGTTAGAGTTAACCAGTTCAGTAGAGTTAACCAGTTCAGTAGAGTTAACTAGTTCAGTTAGAGTTAACCAGTTCAGTAGAGTTAACCAGTTCAGTTAGAGTTAACCAGTTCAGTAGAGTTAACCAGTTCAGTTAGGGTTAACCAGTTCAGTTAAAGTTAACCAGTTGGGTTAAGTAAGTCAAGTTAACCAGTTGAGTTAAGTAAGTCGAGTTAACCAGTTGGGTTAAGTAAGTCGAGTTTACCAGTTGGGTTAAGTAAGTCGAGTTAACCAGTTGGGTTAAGTATGTCAAGTTAACCAGTTGGGTTAAGTAAGTCGAGTTAACCAGCTGGATTAAGTAAGTCGAGTTTACCAGTTGGGTTAAGTAAGTCGAGTTTACCAGTTGGGTTAAGTAAGTTGAGTTAACCAGTTGGGTTAAGTAAGTTGAGCTTACTAGTTGGGTTAAGTAAGTCGAGTTTAACAGTTGGGTTAAGTAAGTCGAGTTTACCAGTTGGGTTAAGTAAATCGAGTATACCAGTTGGGTTAAGTAAGTCGAGTTAACCAGATGGGTTAAGTAAGTAGAGTTAATCTGGTAGGGTTATCCAGCTAGAAGTAATCAGTTAGATTTAATCAGTAGAGTTAATCGAATCAGAAATATTCGAGATGAGTTAATCGAATAGTAGATATTCGAAGTGAGATAATCGAATCAGAGATATTCGAAGTGAGTTGATCGAATCTAGTTATTCGAAAGGAGTTATCAAATCTAGTTATTTGAAAGTAGTATCGAATATAGTTTATTCGAATAGAGTTAGAGGAGTTAATCGAATACAGTTTATTCGAATAGAGTTAGAGGAGTTATCGAATATAGTTTATTCAACAAAAGTTAAGTGAAAAAGAATAAATCGATTAGAGTTAAATCAAATAGAGTTAATCCGATAGGGTCAGTCCAATAGAGTTAATTGGAAAGAGTTAATCGAATATAGTTGTCCAAAAGAAAGGTTAAGTAAGGAAGTTAGTTAATGAAATATAAAGTGAACTTTTCCTATTTCAAGGTTAGAAGTGTTGCTCAGTTAAGGTCTGAGAGGTAGCTATACCCCAACTTGATTGACTGCGTTTTTAATTAAGAAATGGTTACGGTTCGAGAGTGAAATAGTTAAGTGGATTTAGTTAATAAGTATAATGGTTTAAGTTGGCATCGCGATGGTTTGTTTAACCATCTGTCTAAGTCAAATGTTTGGGTTTTGGAAATGTTTTCCAAAAAAGTATCAGGATTATTTTCTAGTATAGAAAACAAGGAATGGAAATGTTTTCCAGTGGTAATAATTATATTTTCTAATTTTAGAAAATAAGAAATATTGAATATAGGGAAACAAGAGATAAGTAAATAAATGAACTAAAGAGATTAATGCTAAATGATGTTTGTTCGATATAATTTCCATCTGGAAATAATATTGTTGTTTGCACACTTGTTTTTCTTTGATAGTTAACTCACAGACTATCGAAGTTTTGACCATTTTAACGTTGTTAATATGGAGAGCCGGTTGGATTATTATCCAAAGAACCACTCTGTATTGGCATAAGCGTCGCGAATCATATATGCCAAAGATAATTGAAGACGGAGGAAAATGCAAGGGCTGTTGTATAAGTCTTAGATAACAGTGACTAAGATGGATATATGGAATAGTGCCTTCGGTTTGTCCAGTCCTAGGACAACTTGTATGGACGAAGGTCTGACAGAGTATATCCAATGGATCGCGTAAGTTGATCTGTTCAAACGTATTCACGTTTGGTGGCGGAGGAATTCGTTTCTCTAAGTTGTATACCCGTGTTATTTTTGGACAAATCAATTTGTGATTTGGCGGGTATGACGATGTGACATTCTAAGTGAATGAGGATGACTTGTGTGGATGAATGTCTGATAGAGTATTTCCAGAAAGGTCACGTACTTTGATTTCTTCAACCGTACCAAGAGTGGAAGCGGAGAAGGAGTCTTCTTTAGCTAACACGTAATGTATGGTTGTAGACGTCAAATTAGTGATTTCGATGGATCTGACAATGTGGCATTCGAAGTAATCTGATGTGATGATAAAGCGTAGCTTCTAGCCTCATCATCCGGTAAATGACAAAAATCGGGCAGGCATCATGGCTAAGTCGGTCACACCGAAGTAGGGTGTATAATCACCTATCTAGAGAATATTCATTTGCTTCTTTAATCTATCAATGTTGTCCCATATATATAGGGGAATGGTTGCTGATCCCAACCGTTGGTGATATACATTCGATACACTCAAGCAAAATGAGTGGTCGGTCATGTGTGGCTGAGTTACAAGATGTTCTTGTTGAACTCCAGTGTATCGTTCCTAGAGTACACTGATCGGAAGGTGGTTCCATACCTTGTCATAGTTGGAAATCCATTACCCAATACGTGCTTGCGGTTTTGATTGTATACCATATATGTAGAACGTGAGATGAAAGCGTTTCTGCTAGATGATTATTATATTGTGGTTGATAGACATTATTATAATATCAAAAGTTTTTTGATATAAAGATATTTTGGATTCTCATAAGGGAAAAACCTGTTCCGTTCTGCGGCGTGGTCTTATGAGATATCGTTTACTTGTTCATATACTTGTTTAAACTGTTTTACTCACACCAGTCCTATGACTGACCCGTAGTTTACTTTATTATTTTCCCTAAACTTTTGGGTGCCCAATTTTGTACGGGCAGTCAAGTGGTCAGGAATTTACAGATATACTTGGGGAGCTCGGAGCAGGAGGCTTCAAGATCATATAGCTATAGTTTATTTCCGCTGTGTTGTAAGTGCTGTGCTCTGATAAGTTCTGTTGTATACATTACTGTTATATTTCAAAGTTATATTATCTATTATATGTTATTCGATCCGCTGTGAGGTTCGTGTTACTCTGATGCTGTGTTCTTCTTCTTCTATTCTAAGTTTCTATCTTATCTGTTCTCACCCTCTAATTTCTTTCATTAATTACCGGGATTTTTCGATGTTTTGGTTATCGACATCGTGTTTATGTCGATAACCAAAGTCGCTCAAAATCCGGGTCGTTACAGAATCCAAATGACAATGCAACTTTATCAAACTTCTCATGCCATTGCATGGGATCTTGCTTCAGGCCATAAAGAGATTTAACTAATTTACAAACTTTCTTTTCTTGGCCTGGAGTTATGAAACCTTCAGGTTGTTCCATATATATCTCTTCTTCTAATTCTCCATTTAGAAAAGCTGTCTTTACATTCATTTGATGTATGACCAAATTATGAATTGATGCAAGTGCTATTAAACAACGTATGGAAGATATGAGAGCAACTGGAGCTTATGTATCAAAATAATCTACTCCTTGTCTTTGCTTATATCCCTTAGCAACTAATCTGGCTTTAAACTTATTAATGGATCCATTTATATTCAACTTTTTCTTGAATATCCATTTACAGCCTATAGGTTTAGCACTCGAAGATAAATCAGTTAAAACCCAAGTTTGGTTTAACATTATGGAGTTCATTCATCATTGATAGCTTCTTTCCAAAAATTAGAGTCTCTAGAACTCATAGATTCAGAATAAGTTTTGGGATCATCATCGACGTTCTTTACATATCTTGTCACATTACGGAAAATGTGACTTCGTCCTTATTTCCTTTTATGAGATATGTTATGAAGTCAGGACCATAGTACTTCTCTTTTCTCACTTTTTTACTTATTCTGTGTTCAGTACTATTATCTGGTACCGACACTTCCTTGCTGTTTTGAGCAGGAGCATATTCATCATCATTGATATCATTAGTCACAGTTGGTTCTGGACTAGATGATCTCAATGGATCCTCGATAGTTTGATTTTCAAAGAATTCTACATCTATAGATTCTATAACTTCTAAGGTGTCAAAAATAAAGAACCTATAAGTTATACTATTAAGAGAATATCATATGAAAACACACTTAAATGCCCTATTACCTAACTTTGGTCGTTTGGGGTCAGGTTTTTTAACATATGCTAAGCAACCCCAAACATCAAGTCTAGTGTGCTTAGGTTTTCTATTAGACCATATTTCATAAAGGAAAATATTTTTTTTAAGTGGTACTCTATTTAAAATGTAACATGCAGATAACATAGCATCGCCCCATAGTTTATAAGGTAAATTATAACTTATGAGCATGGCGTTAACCATTTCTACTAATGTTCTATTTTTCCTTTCAGCAACACCATTTTTTTGTGGTGTATATTGGGGAGGAGGGGGGTACATTGGTGAACTGTACCATGTTGTTCACCAAACAAAGTAAATTCATTTGAAAAATATTCGCCACCACGATTTGACTGTAACACTTTAATTTTAATTCCTAATTGTGTTTCGGCTTCTGCTTTGTAAATTTTGAATTTATCAAAAGCCTCATCTTTAGATTTCATTAGATATACATATGCATATCTAGTATAATCATCAGTAAATGTTATATAGTATTGGTTACCACCATAGGTGATATGACTTTTCAAGTCATCCACATCATTATATACCAAATCAAGCAAACCAATTTTCCTTTCTATGATTTAAATAATTTCTAGTGTATTTTTTCTTGAACACATATTTCACATTTAAGGATGAAATTGAAATCATAATCAGAAATTAATCCTAATTTATGCATATTTTTTAAGAGATTTACAATTAACATGTCCTAATCTACCATGCCATAAATTAACAGAATCAACAATATAAGCAGAATATTTCTTTACTAGATTCAACTTAATCACGCCGTTACAAGAATATCCCTGTCCAATAAATTTGTTGTTCTTGGACAACACCAACTTATCAGACACATACACCATCTTGAATCCTCCTTTGTTAAAAAGGTATCCGGAAACCAAATTCTTACACATATCGGGCACATAAAATACAATGACTAATGTAAGAACTTTTCCAGAGGTGAATGTAAGTTCAATTGTGCCTTTTCCCATAACTTTGCTTGCAACTTTGTTTGCACCAGTAACTTCGCTGAATTTTCCATTATTTTCTTCGTAAGTCTTAAACAGATTACCATCTTTGCAAATATGAATGGTTGCTGCAGTATCGAGCCACCAATCATTAACAATGCCACTAACGGAGTTTGCCTCTTGTACAATAACCACAAGCTTTTCTTCGACCACAGTCGCTTTTTGTTGTTTCTTCCGAAGACGACAGACTCAGGCATAGTTGTCGGATTTGTTACAATAGTAACAGACACCCATCTTTTTGATCTTGAAATTATTTTTCTTCTTCTTGAACTGCATCTCATTCTTAGGCTTGAATTTATCAGTAATTTCAGCATTATATTCCTTAGATTGAGACTCAGTTTGCAGATTATCATCTAGTTTGCGTTTACGAGAATCCTCTTTAATACGTAGATGACACTGTAAACTGTCTAAATTATAATCTGTTTCTGCATGTTTCAATTTTTTCTTATGATCATTCTAAGTATTTGGGAGTCTCGAAATAATAACTTCAATAACAAAAGACTCACGGAGATCCATACCGGCATCTTTAAGTTGATTCACCAACATTAGTATTTCACTTACTTGTCCAACTATGGACTTGTTACCGACCATTTTGAAATCCATAAAATTACAAATAAGAAAAAAAATTATTACTTGCCTCTGATATGCGATACTTGCTCTCCAATGCAGTCCAGAGGTCCTTTGCAGTTTCCCAAGTCCTGTAAGCGTTGTAGACTAAAGTAGATAATGCATTCAGAATATGCCCTCTGCACAGGAAACGTCTTCTTTGCGATTTGCACGTTTTGCCTGCAGAGCGGCATTCTCGCCATCATTTTCCTTCTGTATAGCTTCCAATCCGTCTTCCAAGATGTAGAATAATTTGACAGTGATCAGAAAGAACTTCATCGTCTCTTGGCAACGAGTAAAGTTTTCAACATCAAATCACTCCAATTTAGTCAAAGTTGATTCATCACTTGTAGCACGCTCAAACCATCCATGATTGAAGATATTGCCTAAAAATTTGTTGGGGATGTTGTGGTTTGAGACTATTGGATGATGAAGAATGTCATACTTTAGACTTTAAGGATCTATTTGATATATTCTTCAAAACAATAGTTCAATCCACCAGGTACTAACGAGTTATCGAACTATCGACTTTTAGAATTCAATAAAGCCTTGGAATAGTGAAATCAGATTCAAAGTTTGTACGATTTTGATCAAATCAAGAACACTCTGATTTTGTAACATCCGATGATGCAATATAGTAGAGAAACAAGAGGAAGAAGTACCAGTTTTACAATGCCCTAAGAATGTTACAAATTCGAGAATTTGCAACAATTTATGGCATTGGTAATGGCGCTGCAAAAATTGAAAGGAAGAAGAAAAACTTGTAAATTTCGAAAGTGATTTGAAACACTTTCATACCTTGGTATATATAGGAAGCGAAGAGATATGTCTTTTCACGAATTGTTGTGACTGTTAGTAAAAGCATTTCTTCATTTTACGAACGAAATTCGGCCCGATACAGAATATAAAATCTGTCCAAAAAATATATTTATTGGATCAAGACCCTAACCCATACCGGGGTATGGGCCGGACCTGGTTCGGTCGGACGGTAGCGGCGCGCGCGTGTGTGGTATAGTTATGCATGGTCTTCCTCCTCACAACAATGTAAACATTTGGGTGCCCCAAGGCCCTGACACACTTGCGAGAAGGCCACTTTAATAGTGGCATACCCTTACATTTTCTATAATGTGGGACAAATCAATTTACCCTTTCTTCTCTCTTCAAAATAAATCCCATACCCCAAAACATATTTGAAAATTTCACAGCAATTATTTTTTGGCATAGTATACCATATATATGTATAATCATTGTAATATATTTGCAAATGATGCTCATAAAAATTTAAACATAAAAATACTGATATTTTTATTTTATTTAACATAAATCAATACATGATGAAATGAAGGAAAAAAATACATAACATGCATGATATTCTAGGAAACTGGTTTAGAGCACTTTTCAAAACTTATAGCGATAATATGCCACATTGCAAATTATTTACAAAAACAGGTCATTTTCGGCTATCTTTTTTTAAATACAAAGGCGACATCTGATATAATGCCAACTGGCGGCATCTCAGATCCCGTAAGTTAATTTTTTATTATCTTACATTGGCGTTATCTCGGATAGAGCCAATGTAAAATTAAAAAATTTCTATTTTCGACGGCATTTCGGATGCCGCTAATGAATTATATTTTTTCTATTGGCTCCATCCGAGATAACGCGAATGGAAAAAACAAAAAATAAACAAAAAATTAGCGGCATCTGAGATGCCGCCAGTGTAAATTTGGTAGCATTTCAGATGCCGCCAATAGGAAAATAAAGTAAAAACTGGCAGCATCCGAGATGCCGCCAGTGTTATAAAATTGACTTGTTTTTTAAAATAGTTTGAAAACTGATATATTTTTGTTACAAGTTTTCAAAATCGGTCGAAACTAGGAAATTTTTGGATATTCTATTTTACTATACCCATGATAGGTCCAAATACACCCAAATTGCATCAAACTACAGTAAAATTGCATCATACTGCAGTAAAATTGCAATAAGCTAACTAAACTGCTACAAATAAACTAAAATACACACAAATACAATGAACTACATCAAAACTATACCAAAAATATGTCAGAATTGCATTGATATACATAGAAACAGCTTTAATACACACCGGTAATGAACTATCCATCCTAGGAGATATTTTCATGTATGATCCAATGTCCCTTCTTTTCATTCATGTTATGTGAAACCTGTATATTATTAGAGCATCTCCAACAGAGCATTGATTCACCTCCTTAATCATGATTTAAAGGAGAAATTATCCCTAACGAATATTACAATTAGTAATATTCAGTAAAATATTACGGGTTCAATTCAGAAGTAAGAATTGGCCTGTGAGCTAATTTTATACGCTCGCAACAATTTCTCAGGCAAAAAAAAGGCGCATGCTAAAAAAATTAGCTCGTCACATAATAAGAAAATAGAGAAATAGCTGGAGTTCTCAAGCGCTGATAAAATCGGCTCGTCACCATTGGGGAAAATTCATCTTCTTCCCCGTAATCTTACATATTATAATATTCTTTCTGAAACACCCTATGTCCATTAATGTCACTCGCAAAGGGAATGCATTAACTTCCATGAAGCATTATAAGTAAGCAGAACAGAATATTACAAGACAGATAAAGTAGTACTTGAAAAATTTATAACTTTATTACAGCAGAAACAGAAATAAGTTTGGTTACATCTTTCAAAACCACAATATCGAAATTCAAGTACATACGTATCAGTTTTGTACAAAAGCCGTCAGAATGCATAATTTTTAAAGCCATAATCCCCAACATAAATTGCCATGAAAAGATAGAGTCAAAGGCAAGCAATACTTCAAACACTTCAAGCAGAGAGAATCTGAATCTAGCTCCTACGTTTCCACCCTAAGCACCTGAGGGGGGGGGGGGGAAGAAAAGAGGTGAAACAAACTAGGTCAGACATAAGTCTGGTGAGTCCAGTGACTTTCAGCATATAAACAGATAATAGTATCATGACATGAAAATAAAACTGGATGAGAGATAACAGTTATAAACAGGGTAAACGGAACAGAACAGAATAACCTAGACCAAGCTATGCTTCGTACTTACTTTTCACTTCTTTGCACTAATACTAGTATAACAGAATTAGGTGTTGTCCTAATGTCTAAACAGAAAACAGAATGATCTCTTCAGAAACACGATGTTAGCAATGGGCCTTTACCACCCGATCAGAGATAGACGGTACAGAAACAGAATACTAGTAATAGGCTTTTACCACAACAACAGAAACAGAAGGTGCAGAAACAGAAGCAAGAACGGAATCAGAGACGGAAACAGAATAATCCCTACGGAAACAAAATATTTGAATTAGGTGCACACTAGTAAATGGCCTTTACCACCCCAACAGACGGTACCACACATAAACAGACAGGTGTTACCTCCCCAACAGAAACAGACGGTACCCCAATAGAAACAGACAGAACTAAGTGTACCCTAAATTCTACCCCAAGCGATCGGCTCCCTAATACATAAATACCCTGTGTCGGTCCCACAGAAGGGTGTATCACTCCCTAAAGTGGCAACCTATAGACACAGACCTATTTATAGATGTCACAGTGTCTTACATCCTCAGAGCAGACCGGATCCATGCACGCACATGATCCGGTTGGAATGCGCCATCAACACCCCTTGCCATTATCAGAGTGAACCTCTTACAATTAGTTCAGTAAGCATGCCCGGACCCCTCTTAGTGTTGGGTCATAGTTATGATACCAGAAAGGGTTACTAACTAATATGGGTCCCAAACAACCGATGACACAAGTAATTAACCCTCCTAACCTTGTGTCTCCAGGCAAACAGATTCAAGATTAACTTGTTTACAGATTTCAGATGTACAAAGTTCAGATTAACTAGTTCTCAGATCAGACATACAAGTTAACAAGTTTACAGACTAACGGATCAGATGTACAGATTAACAAGTTTTCAGACTAACGGATCAGATATACAGATTAACGGACTTACAGATTGTTTCACCTAACTTTGTATTGGGCCTATAGATTATGAAACGGGTTTATTAGATTCATCAGTCCAATTGTTTTTAACCCTATCCACCCAACACGTTTTAGGTATCACATTCATCTTAGATTTGTATTAATTAAATATTAATGCACAGACCTCTCACATTAGGTCGGTAGCTTGTGGCCGCTGGATGTGCTGGGCGGTCCCGGGTAGACTTCTACCACAAGCCAGACCTAACCTCGTGTCTAAGCATCTTTATGCCTACGACCTCTCACTTTAAACCGATAGTTTGCGGTTGCTGGTTAAGCCGGTTGGGTCCGGGCAGGCTTCTACCGCAAACAGAGTCTAACCTCGTGTCTCAGCATTCTTATTTTTAGCTAAAGCATTCATTCACAGATTATGCCAATATCAGACTAATTATGCCAATTCGACAAATTAACTTCTTTACAAGTTATAGCAGATTATCCAAAGTTCTATTAACATGTTTTTCTCAATTTTAGATCGAGCCTACAGATTTTCATACCCCAAATTACGGTATTTAGTTTCAACAGATTTAGCAGATTAGACAATTTAACAGATTTAATCATACCTTAAAATTCCATTGACATACCTCGCTTAATCATAAAATTAAGCCTAATCTTACATGCTCAAATTATGGTCATAATTCACAATAAATGTATGCCCCAAATTTCAAGTTAAATTTACATAGTACAGAATATTCTCCAAAAACCCCAAATCATGATATACTATATGAATTATGCCAAATTGTAGTCTTTGATTTCAGCATATGTCAAATATCCAAAATCCCCATTTAGGCGTATTCCCAATTAATAGTTATCCTATTTTAATATAGATCTTTTACGCCTAAATCATATATCCTTTTTTTCTTTCAAGTCATAGATCGTCATATAAAATATGCCACCAAATCTAGATCTTAAATCACAACATGTATTATGTCCTCAAAATCAGATCTTGAATTATAACATGCATTATGTTCCCAAATTACAAGTCATATGTTGTCATACAATAATTCTCCTTCTTCCAAATCATAAACCGTTATATATAGTATGCCTAGATCTAGATCTTAAATTACAACTTATGTTGTGTTCTCAATTTATTCACGAATCAGTTATGTCCAATTTTGCATCATTCAATATTTTCCCCAAATTTAGCATTCGCGTATCAATCTCTTATGAGATTTGGCTTAGGGTCGTGGTAGTCTGGCTATAGAACAGAAGGAAGGAAGAGATACAAAATAGTTACAATAAGATAGATCTACATAGAAAACATATCTGATAAACAGGAATATGCAATTTCTCCAATTTAGATTTATAACCATGTCAAGGTCATCATTAAATTTCATATTTGAAAATAACTATACTCACAAATCGTGATTTAAGAAAGAGAAGAACGATTCTGGGATCTGATTTCTGGAGTTGATTAGCTTTCCGTTGATGTAGGTGTCGATTTGTTATCTTTATCTTCTCGCTTAAATTGATTGATTAGGGTGGAGGCTAGGTCACTTTGGGTTTTAGGAGCATGGAGGCGCCATTCCTCTTTGTTAATGAATTAGGGTTGGGTCTTGCTATGTATTTATGGGTGTAGAGAGTGTTGTCGAGCCCTTAGACGAACTAGGAGACCATCAGAACCACCCAGCTCAAATACACATCATCCGACCACCTAGAAGAAGACATACCATCATAGAACACTCCAGAATTCTGTGCTGGATTGGTTTGGGTGCACTTGGCAGGTGCGCCAGTGCATTTTTGTACTGGCGCACTTGTGAAGTGCGTCAGTGCATTCTGGTCGACTTCCGGTTTTTCTGCCAAACTTTGTTCATCCGTATCTTCTTCATATGGTATCCGTTTTACGCAAACTTGGACTCTATCTCAAGCAGAATTCCCAACCGAACGCAATGGAGTAACATGTTGCATCTAATTCTTCTTTTAATAATTAATTATTCTCTGTTTTGTTACTTTTATGTTCACAAAAAATACGGGGTGTTACATTCTCCCTTCCTTAAAGGATTTCGTCCCCGAAGTCTTCAAGTTAAGAAGAATGTGTCCTACCATCCAATCACCCATTTACTCAACCATCATCCACAAGCATCCATTGTCCTTAGAAAACTTCTAATGTTGTATGTACATATGCAAAAGTGTGTGTATATGTCTCTTATCTAATGCAAAGATCAGGCGGTTTACTGATTCAGTTGACCTCCTAAATGCGAATTATGTTAGTGCCATGAGTCCAATTATGTATGCGAGAAATCCTATTTGATACACATCATTTCTATATGAGTGCATAACCATTCATCCAAATGCGATATCCATGTGATGAGTCAATCATTTTGCATCCATAAAAATTGTAAAATGCATACACATCCATATGCAGTATGAGAGTGCTTTTGAGCCGATCTAGTGCCTAGTGTGTGTATGCATCCACGAGCAACCACTAGCAACCACTTGCAACCATCAAACATAACATGTCTCAAACACATGTTTTCACCCATTAGTTTCTACCTAAAGGTCGAAGACTCAATCGATAGGATACAACCGAGTGATAGAAGCAAGTATAATTAAAACAAAAGCTTTGTTCCCATTAGACATCGGTTTTGGAGAATAACCCCCTAAATATCAACCCCGAAGACCGAAATCAACATCAGATTGACACTCAGAGAATTACTTCCATTAAACAAATGTCAAACTGGAAATCTACTTCACGCTTTGTGTAAAAATTCCTAACCTTATTAGAAATATTCAAATATTACAGATTACCGGTACAGATCTGATTATCAAATGATTCTTAGGAAATTAAGCATGATAAAACCCCATCATATCCCATAAAACTCAGAATGTATGCGTCATAGTCAACTTAATGCCCAACACAGATACCCTCAAACCCCAACCTATCACAAACAGATGAGTCGTAACCCTCATGGGGTTTGAGACTATGGCGAGATCAGAAACAAGACTAGTATTAAAGTGAAGAGTCTCAGTTACAGAATCAAAATGTTAGAATCAAAGAGAGTTTTAACTCAATAATCAGATAAGGAAATTAATCCTTCTACAAAAAATTTCCTATCTCTATCCTATCCACCAGCCTCGAGAGCATTCGCCTGCCCTCCAGAAGTAGGTTCTGCCCTCTGCCCTTGCCCTCGTTTCTTCGGGCAGTCCCTAGTGAAGTGTCCCATTTCTCCACAGTTGAAGCAAGCGCCCTTCCTCTTTCTGCAATCCTTGTTCAGGTGAGTCAAGCTTCCAAAAGTAAAGCAAATTTTCTCCTTCTTATCTTCAGACTTTTCATCCTTCTTTTGTTTTCCTTTTTGGGCCATGCCTTCTTGTTCTGTGGTCCTTCGAGCTTTTCCTCTTTCTTCTCACTTTTGGCTTCCTCTTCATGCATTAACGCTATGTCAACCAATTTCTCGAAGGTAGCCCCCATAGGAATGTGGGTTATAGCTAACCCGTGTAGCGGTTCATTCAAACCTTTAATGAATCTCAGGGCCTTCTTATCAGGTGTGTTCACCAAGTCTAAGCCGAATCTCGCTAACTGATTGAACTTGTTGATGTACTCCTTTACTGATAAATTCCCTTGCTTCAATGCTAAGAGCCTCTCCATGTACAAATTCTTTTCCGTTCGTGAGAGAAATTTCATCTCGAACCTATGCCTGAAATCCCTCCATGTCTCCACTGGACGCTCTCCATTCGTGACCTTCCACCAAAATGAGGTTTCGTCCTTCATTAACCAAGCAATTAATTGTACCTTCCTCCCATCTTCTATCTCAAAGATACCAAACAAATCTTCCACCTCCTTGAGCCAATTTCGAGCTTCAACAAACGTCTCTGACCCGTGAAAAGGTTTCCCGCACATTGCTCGAAAGTCCTTGCATATCTTCAAAAAAGTATCAACGCGGGGAGGAGGAGGAGGGAGAACGTCTACTGGGCCTGCGGTGGTGGCCTTAGTCTCCAGATACCTTCTGAACCAAGTTGGTATCGGTATGCCCGCGGGTATCTCAGGTACCCCAGAATGCTGAAAAGAAAAAGGGAAGAGATTCAAAACGTAGAATCGAAAAATAGATATATGGATCTTGGGGATTATACTTTTCAAAATAAACTCTACTTTTGAAAATACTTTCCTTTTTAAAACAGTTTTGAAAATAATTTTCAAAAACTTTTATCAAATCTGGTAACCTTCAGCTCTGATACCAAGTGAAACACCCCAACAGAAACAGAAGGTACAGAAACAGAAGCAGGAACGGAATCAGAGACGGAAACAGAATAATCCCTACGGAAACAGAATATTTGAATTAGGTGTACACTAGTAATGGGCCTTTACCACCCCAACAGACGGTACCACACAGAAACAGACAAGTGTTACCACCCCAAAAGAAACAGACGGTACCCCAGCAGAAACAGACAGAACTAAGTGTACCCAAAATTCTACCCCAAGCGATCGGCTCCCTAATACATAAATACCATGTGCCGGCCCCACAAAAGGGTGTACCACTCCCTAAAGTGGCAACCTATAGACACAGACCTATTTACAGATGTCACGGTGTCTTACATCCTCAGAGCAGACCGGATCCATGCACGCACATGACCTGGTTGGAATGCGCCATCAACACCCCTCGCCATTATCAAAGTGAACCTCTTACAATTAGTTCAGTAAGCGTGCCCGGACCCCTCTTAGTGTTGGGTCATAGTTTTGATACCAGAAAGGGTTACTGACTAATATGGGTCCCAAACAACAGATGACATAAGTAATTACCCCTCCTAACCTTGTGTCCCCAGACAAACAGATTCCAGATTAACTTGCTTACAGATTTCAGATGTACAAAGTTCAGATTAACTAGTTCTAAGATCAGACATACAAGTTAACAAGTTTTCAGACAAATGGATCAGATGTACAGATTAACAAGTTTTCAGACTAACAGATCAGATATACAAATTAACGGACTTACAGATTGTTTCACCTAATTTTGTATTGGGCCTACAGATTACGAAACGGGTTTATTAGATTCATCAGTCCAATTGTTTTTAACCCTATCTGCCCAACATGTTTTAGGTATCACATTTATCTTAGATTTGCATTAATTAAATATTAATGCACAGACCTCTCACATTAGGTCGGTAGCTTGTGGCCGCTGGATGTGCTGGGCGGTTCCGGGCAGACTTCTACCACAAGCCAGACCTAACCTCGTGTCTAAGCATCTTTATGCCTACGACCTCTCACATTAGACTGATAGTTTGCGGTTGCTAGTTAAGCCGGTTGGGTCCGGGCAGGCTTCTACCGCAAACATAGTCTAACCTCGTGTCTCAGCATTCTTATTTTAGCTAAAGCATTCATTCACAGATTATGCCAATATCAGACAAATTATGCCAATTCGACAAATTAACTTCTTTACAAGTTACAACAGATTATCCAAAGTTCTATTAACATGTTTTGCTCAATTTTAGATCGAACCTGCAGATTTTCATACCCCAAATTACCGTATTCAATTTCAACAGATTAGATAATTTAACAGATTTAATCATACCTTAAAATTCCATTGACATACCTCGCTTAATCATAAAATTAAGTCTAATCTTACAAGCTCAAATTATGGTCATAATTCACAATAAACGTATGCCCCAAATTTCTAGTTAAATTTACATAGTACAGAATATTCTCCAAAAACCCCAAATCATGATATACTATATGAATTATGCCAAATTATAGCATTTGATTTCAGCGTATGTCAAATATCCAAAATCCCCATTTAGGCATATTCCCAATTAGTTGTTATCCTATTTTAATATAGATCTTTTACGCCTAAATCATGTATCCTTTTTTTTTTCTTTCAAGTCATAAATCGTCATATAAAATATGCCCCCAAATCTAGATCTTAAATCACAACATGTATAATGTCCTCAAAATCAGATCTTGAATTATAACATGCATTATGTTCCCAAATTACAAGTCATATGTTGTCATACAATAATTCTCCTTCTTCCAAATCATAAACTGTCATATATAGTATGCCTAGATCTAGATCTTAAATTACAACTTATGTTGTGTTCTCAATTTAGTCACAAATCGGTTATGTCCAATTATGCATCATTCTATATTTTCCCCAAATTTAGCGTTCGCGTGTCAATCTCTTATGAGATTTGGCTCAGGCTCGTGGTAGCCTGGCTACAGAACAGAAGGAAGGAAAGGATACAGAATAGTTACAATAAGATAGATCTACACAGAAAACAGATCTGATAAACAGGAATATGCATAATCTCCAATTCAGATTTATAACCATGTCAAGATCATCATTAAATTTCATATCTGAAAATAACTGTACTCACAAATCATGATATAAGAAAGAGAAGAATGATTCTGGGATCTGATTTCTGGAGTTGATTAGCTTTCCGTTGATGTAGGCGTCGATTTGTTATCTTTATCTTCTCGTTTGAATTGATTGATTAGGGTGGAGGCTAGGTCACTTTAGGTTTTAGGAGCATGGAGGCACCATTTCTCTTCGTTAATGAATTAGGGTTGGGTCTTGCTATGTATTTATAGGTGTAGAGAGTGTTTCAGAGCCCTTAGATGAACTAGGAGACCATCAGAACCACCCAGCTCAAATACACATCATCCGGCCACTCAGAAGAAGACACATCATCATAGAACACTCCAAAATTCTGTGCTGGATCGGTTTGGGCGCACTTGGCAAGTGCGCCAGTGCATTTTTGTACTGGCGCACTTGTGAAGTGCGCCAGTGCATTCTGGTCGACTTCCGGTTTTTCTGCCAAACTTCGTTCATCCATATCGTTTTTATACGGTATCTGTTTTACGTAAACTTGGACTCTATCTCAAGAAGAATTCCGAGATGAACGCTATGGCGTAACCCGTTTCATCTAATTCTCCTTTTAATAATTAATTTTTCTCTGTTTTGTTACTTTTATGTTCACAGAAAATACGGGGTGTTAAACTTTCCTTGAATCCCGTTGGAGGTGCTCTTACCATCTTTTAGTGGGCTTTATTTCTAGCATGCCAAGGTGCAGGCAGTTCAATCTGTTTTTTTAACGAGACATTATCTTTAACATCTATATATTATATCCAATTATATATTATGTGAATGTGATATCTCACTTTTGTCCTGCAGAGCATACCCATTTTTTGTCCTATTAAAAGGCTCTGATTGTTAAGATATACTTTTAACTGACAGCATCATGGCAATTTGAGAGTGCGAATTTGTTGACTCCATTTAATTGGGTTATCATGACACCACTAACGGTATTAATGATGTGTGGCTGTGATTTAATCACAGAAATTCAGGGGGCAATCACAGCCCCACACCACTAACATTGTAAGTGGTGTCATGGTGCCCTCAGTTAAAATAGGGTCAACAAACTTGTATTGACAATTTGATGAGAGTTTTTTTAATAATAGCTAAAGACGAATGAACTGTCCATCTAGAGATATTTTCATGTATGGGAAATGACTCTACGTCCATTTTTTTATGTGAACCTTATGTAGTATTCCGTTTTTTTAACGTGCACTGTTTTCAATATGCCAAAAATACAACCATTTCCGTCTAATATTTAATACCAGCCATTATTTTAAAAATCTATATATCATATCCAACTATATATTATGCCAAATCTCATTTTTATCCTAAAACTGTATATTATGTCTTATCTCATTTTTATCCTATTAAACAGCACGACATATAACAAACTATATATTATATCCAACTATATATTTTAAATTTTTATATAAAATAAATTAAATCAAACATATGTAAACAACCAAAACCATACTTTTAAAATTCCACCATAAAACACTTCTTAGCTGATAGGATCTAATGTCCTGAAATAATTTGAAATGGAAATTCTCTCTGATCAACCTCCTTTGGGTAATTCCTTCGATTTAACAATAAAACATAATATACATTGTGAGGCAAATGGACAATGGAAGCTAAAAAGAGGAAATTTAAATTGTACTCAACAGCAGTACCAAAATATCTGCTATCGTCTTATTAGTAAATAATCTGTAATGTATTGTCCAACTAAATATAAGGTATGTTCTTAAATTTAATACAAATAACATGTAAAGTGAACATATCTTAGCATCTACGATGCCGCTTAGCACAAAAGTTCAAGTTGAAATCCATGTTGATTTTTTTTTATAATAAGGTTAATTTAGTATCAAAAAGAAGGTTTGGCCAGATATCAATATTAAGCAAATATGTTGTGCAAGAAAAGCAAACAAAAAGTTCATGTTAAACCTCGTATAGTCATACTCAAAGATGATTCAAACTATACTTTGAACTATTCCATAAATAAATCTATCTCTGTGTTCATCATGTCCACGTTATGCGTTCTAATAAAAAAAAATTAATGCAGGTTAATCCAGTTTTGATTAAACAGTTCGTACTTTATTTTGTTTTGGCTTACGAGAAAAATAAGATAGCTTGTAAAATTACATGCATCGTAGAGTGAAAGAAACCAACCAGTCAGCATATTCTGATGTGAAAGTAAAAAAATGAAAGCTATGCAATGCTAGAAATACGAAAGTAAAACATTCAGGGCTATTTAGCAATGACCAAACCGATAGCACTTTTTCAAGATTGCCACAGTATGCATACTTATGTAAACATAAAATTTTATAATCGAATTATTGGGATTTGGGAATGTGCGATGCAGTACACTTTCGAGGTTATCTACAAAAATACGATGATAATTTTAAATGTTGGAATTATTTATTTATGTGTTGATAACTAAAATGTGCTGCAGCCAAATGGAAATAGCGTCCAAAGAATTCCCACACAACAACTCATGCCCAAGTGCTCAATCTTCAGCAAACTACAGTGGTTCGTATAATGCTGAAATCATGCACATCCTCCTATTGCACATACCCAATTTCCAGTCCATTCTTCGACGCAGGAAGGCCAGAATGTAGATTATTATGTTATAATGTCTAGTATTATTTATAACGTTGCAAAATGCTCGCGTCCTTCCTGGTGTACAGCCTGTGCATTTGAGAAAACGCACATCCAGGTGAGTTTTGCCCCCCTCAATATGAGGTTAATCCTGTTGTAGCTCAAGATACTACTGCCGAGCTGTTGAGCTTAATCAACTTAAAGTCTCACATTCTACTTTCTGCTGCTACAAGTACTCAATCTCATGTGGTTGTTGAAATGTTTTTAGCATGGAAAGTTCCATTTGGATCCAAGAATTTGCTGAGTAAACCCAGCAAATCTAAAAAAACAAGATAAACCCAGCGTTTTGCTGAGTTCACTCATGTATTATTAAAAAAAAGTTGGTTTTACCCTCTCTCGTAGGGGCTCTACGAGATTTTTTTGTCTACCTTGTAAATCCCCTATGAGATTTTTTACGAGGTAAAGTAAAAGTCTCATAGGAACTCTACGAGATAAACTAAAGAATCTCGTACATAGAAGCTCTAGGAGGTATGCTGAAAAAAATAAATAAAATTACAAAACAGGGGTAGTTTTATCATTGTTTTTTCTGAGTATACTCAGCAAAATCCTAGATTTAAATAAAATTAGCCTTTTAGCATACTGTTTTCAATTTCAATTCATTTTTTTTCAATAAATTTCACTCAAAAAATTGTAGAAAAAATATGTTTGAACTCTGTGCGGTTTAAAGGGTAGTGGATTCAAAAAGTTTGAAACAATGGTCTAATCTCGTAATGCGATATACAACAATTCATATTCCAATCAAAAAATGGAACTCACCTTTGGAAGCCTCTTAATGCGATAATAAGAAGCTTCTCGAGGGGTGAGAATAAGACGTCACGGCAAGATGGAACTGTCTCCAACAGAGTTGTAACCATAATTATCCCATTCAAAAAACCTTAGTTTGCGAAAATAAATCGAAGGGCAATCCAACTATTACGCATTTGCTCACAAAACCAAAAAATAAAATAGGAGTCACCAGATTGAGATAAAATCGGAGGGAAAAGGCGAATTGGCTCTTTGACCTAAATTCATAATTGGCTAATTCTATTTATACACCAATAATTTCTGAATATACAGTAATGTTTTGATAAGAAAAACCATAACTATGTTACCTTATACTTAATTGTATTTCAACCCTTCCTCATAATGCATCTGATTAAACTTTAAAATTTATGATGTATTATTAAATCAGTAGAATTTTATGAACTTAATAAAACATAAAATATCAATTTAGGCAACTTTTACAACTAAATACCGTAATTTAATATGTTCAACCATATAAAAGTGGAGCTGATTTTTAAAACAAAATCAATCTAATTAGTTTATAATACTAGTGTTAAAAATTTATTTATTTTTTTTAGAATTTTAGGTAAATTTATTGCAATTACTTCTCAGTCTTATGCAATTTAGTTTTAACGTCAAAAAGGGAAGATGACTAAAATATAAAAGGGTATTTTTGCGAATGCCATGGTGATGAAAAGAAATTTTTGGTGTATACTATTTTATTTCATTTCATGGTCTGTATTAAGAAATTATGGATGTATTAATAGAATTAGCCTTCATAATTTGCAGTCGCAAAATAGAAGAGGGATATTTTTTGAAGGTCATCATGGTAAATTTTAGCATTGTTGTTGGGACATGTTAATGTTTCCAGTAGTGCTGCGAAAGCAATTAATCTTAGGGTTGTTCTATTTGAACCCACATTTTTACTGACTAAACCCAGATAAAATAATGACCAAACTGCCCCTGCTTTGTAATAAAAAAAATTCTTTCAATTTTCAACATACCTTGTAGAGCCTCTACGATGTGTCTTTAGGGCACCTCGTAGGGATCCACGAGATTCTTTAATGCACCTCGTAGAGACCCTACGAGATAACCTAAAGAACCTCTTAGAGTCTCTACGAGGTCCACTATAGAATCTCGTAGGACCACTACGAGGGAGGGTAAAATTGTCTTTTTTTAATTGAGCATGGGTGAACTCCGCAAAAAGTTGTGTTTTAGCATTTTTCAAAACTTCATGGGTTTACTCAGCAAATCAACGGGTCGAAATAGAATTAGGGCCTGTTTGGCGGTACAAAATGGACCGCCTACTCAACGGACGCATACTGAATCCCAGGATGGCTACCGATCCGAGAATCAGTACCGAATCCCATGTACTTAGCCAAATCCATATCTTAGGTTCAAAGCTTTTTGATTCCATACCCAATCCACTTCGTATCCCATTACCAAATCCACACAGACCCTCATCTATTCATATCCGAAAATACAAATTAGCTTGCACCAATCCTTGAAGTGTTAATTGAATTTATATATGAGTTGAGGGATACAAGTTCCCACACGAACCAGGGATACGAAATCCTAAGCCAAAATCAAGCATGACGGAAGACGAAATGCTAACTCCTTTATTGGATACAAAATCCCATTGCACTGCACTTCTAAGAATACTGATTCTGGGATCAGTCCTACCAATACCGATCTCAATATACTTAGCCAAATTTTGCCACTTCCTGAGCCTCTGTGAGTTGTATTGATCTAGATCTATTTCGTAGAGTTGCACCGATCCCGAAACACTTAACAAAAATCCCTGCCTTTCGAGAATTCCACCACTTCGTCTAAATTGCTCCAAACTTTGTTGAGCTCGTACTAAATTCCTGAATACTCTGATGACCAGAGATTCAACGCGTGACTGCCTTGTAAAAAGGCGGGTCAACACTTGCTAGTTGGAAGACGTGTTTTGTATAATCCAAAATTTTGAGAAACTAGAAGTCATAATCCAAGAGAAGTTCAAATAGAAAATAGTAGCAGAAAACCATAAATCTAGAAGGCCATGATCATGCCGGATTGTTATGAATAAAAAAACCAAAGGGCAAAATCCAACGATTGCTCCAGATCTTATTATAGGAGAAAGCTAGAACCAGAGTATCCGAGAAACAGAAAATTAGAAAAACTAATATTTTGAATACTACAAAAATTTGAAATCCATGGCCTCACCGACCTAACCTGGGAACGTATAATCCATACCTACAAAAAATCAAATGAATCGTTCTGTCAAGTCCTCACAAAATGACATACAACCGAATGAATCGTTTTGCCAAGTCCTGACAACATGACCCATAACTAATCGAGCATAGTCCACACTCGAGCCATGATTTAGCAACTTTGCCAAGTCCAGACAAGAGGACCCGACTCTTCCTAAGCAAAGCCCTTACTTGGGGACTATATTATTTTTATACTTAATGAACAAAGTCCTTACTCACCATGTCCTTAAAGCTTGAAATTTCAATTCCTGATTTCATACTTCGCAAGCAAAGTCCTTATGAACGAAGTAATTTTTATTAAAGTTTTGGAAATATTTCAAGTTATTCATAAAACCAAAAGAAAACCTAAAGGTTTATCGCCAGGTACAGAGCACGCCTAAGGGCTAAGTCCTAACCCCGTATGTGGGTGTGCCAACCTAGTCGTTCTTGATTTCAAATTTATTAAGTCTTGTTAAGTAAGATAGCGATGGGTTGTTGGACTTAGATTAACCCTAGAGGGGTGGTGAATAGGGTTTGAATTTTTACGAGATATTAAACATATTACAGCATAAATTTCAGTAGAGAAAATAAATGCAGAAATAAAATAACACAGATTTTACCTAGCTTCGACAAACCCTGCTTACTGCTGAATTCCCAAGATTTCTACAAGGTATTAAAACGGATCCGGCTTATTAAACCATGTAAACTTGCAAACCATGCTCCTGTTCTAATCCTATGCTCAAAACCGTAGAATGATTTTTATCCCCAAGATCGAATTTTTCCTGAATAACAAACCCGTAATCCGTGAACCCTAACTATAATTCCTATAGCAAGTAAACCCTAGTTTTACAGACATATTAGAAAACCTCTAATTTTACAGACAAACTAGAAAACCGTAAATCGGTTACAAAAGAATAAAAAAGTACAATAAAAAGTATAAAGAAATCTCCCTTGAATAAAAAATTAGTCAACCCTTCTTTTTTATTTCTCTTCAAATGTTTTGCTCTCAAAGCAACGTCGGCCGATATAATTAGGGTTTTGTGTCTTCCAAATCACCACTTCGAATTGCTGGAAATTTTTTTCTCTTATTGTCTTCGGTTGTCTTCATTCTTGCTTATCAATGATTTGGGGATTTTCGATCGAAAACTATGAATTCCTCTGATTTGATTTTTTTCGATTTGTTCCTCGAATTTGTTGCCTTGTGTTTTTGATGTTTGTTGCTTGGTTTTCAATCGAATTGCCTGTGATGAATAAGGTGTAGGTTATATAGAGTATAGAAACCCTAAGACCACTCTAATTTTGCTGAATGCCTTTTTTCTGATTTGCGTGTTTCCCCTTGATTAAATCAGCTTGAATGTCGTGCGTGATTATGCCTGATGTACATTATAGAAATGCTCGAATGAATTTTTTCCTAATATTGATTTTTGGAATTTGTGGCATGCCACATATGTTCATTCGAAAACTGGAAATAAATCTCTGTGAATTCTGGAAGCATTTGGTTTTATTCTCGCATTTGCCAAGATTGTTTCTAGAATGATTTCATTTATAGAAACAATCAAAATCCTCTTGCATGCTGAAAACATTTGTTAATTTCCAAGAAACAAACAAATTGTTTTTCTACCCAAAATTATTTGCATGATTGAATATCTGTGATGCTGCTCGACTTTGCCATTTCTAGAAATAATTTTGAATTGCAAAATTTGATATCTTTCCAAAAACATCTCTTCGATATGGATGATGAAATCTTGTATGAATTCTTGAACGATTTCTGTAATTTCTGGAAACACATCAATATGTTTTGTGCCCAAAAATTAACAGTGTATTGCGAGCAATACAATTTTTCCTCTGTGAATTGATTTGCAAAATATGGTTATTCTGGAAATATAATTTCTTTCCCAAAAGATTATTTGCTCATTTGTAATTCTTGATCTTGACTTGCATACCTGGGCTTGTACATGTTTGACTTGAACATCATTTCATATATGCTCTGTCCATTTGGGCTTGCACTTGTCATTTCCTTATATTGCTATACATGTGGCCATGTTGACCTATTTTGTCCTTGCCGTCCGAACCAATTGTATATTGTTTTCACCTGGCTAGTATATATACTGCATTGACTTGTGCATTTTGCACATACATACAAACATGTATATATATGTGTGTGACTTATCTCTTATGCATGTTAAAGTTCGCCATTCGTTTTTGAGTTACTTGCTTGTGTACATGCTTGAACTGATCTGATTTTTTCCTTCTTCACTTGAGCTTTGCTCATGTCAATTTGTGTTGCATTTCACACACTGGTCTTGTCATTTCATGACTTTATACCCATGCATATATATATATATATATATATATATATATATGTGTATGTATATGTATAAAAATATACACACACATACATATATATGTATATTGTGCTTGCTTTGTTGATGTACAATATATTTTTGTGAACATAAATTTTGCTGCACCGTCCCTTGAAACCTCACTGTTCTTCTGGGCTGATTGATCCTTGTTACACCATCCATTGCACAACATAGGCTTCCATATACACACACACACACACACACACACACACACATAGCCATATATAACCATATATATATATATATATGTGTGTGTGTGTGTGTGTGTGTGTGTGTGTGTATCTATATATGTTTAAGACCTCTGTGTTGCTCACTTCTTTGTGGCCTTCCCATTTGTATTGTTGTTGGGTGAATCCGAACATATGTGCTCTCTTGTACTAATGTTGTGCATATTTTTGACTTGG
Source organism: Allium sativum (assembly GCA_030737875.1). NCBI lineage: Eukaryota > Viridiplantae > Streptophyta > Magnoliopsida > Asparagales > Amaryllidaceae > Allium > Allium sativum. The sequence goes on from CM060921.1 coordinate 750,717,576, forward strand.
CTTAACTTACACACTATTGCATTGGTGTATTTCTACCTTCATGCTGACTAACCATTTCGAGATGCACTTGAATTTTAAACTGGCTCGACTTGGTTCATTTGCACTGTTCCATTTGCTTGTGTCTGCCATGTTCGTGCTTTGCTCCTCATTATTCCATGTTGATGCAATCGTGTGGACCGTTACTTTGCTTTGACCTGTCCAGAAATTGAAAATTGGTCACAAGTTTATTAGCATCTCATATATTTGCACTGTGCACAAATATTTGTTTGCACTTGTTTATGCATGCACTTGAATTTGAGTTGTGACTATTTTTCCTAACCATTTGCTGTAGCAATCCATGTTGAGTTGGCCATTTTTTTTTATCATGAGTTCCATGGCCTATGCTTGTTTCCGAGTCGTATCTATGCTGAATTTGAATTTTTGACCAAATTGCCTTTGTATGCCTAAAAATAAATATGTGTATATACATGCTTGTTTGTGTATACATGTATCGTGCGCAAGCAGCTTATATATGTGAACAATAGCGGATTTATCATCCTTGTGGTATTTACAGTGAATCACTGTGGATATCACAAGCTGCCTAGACACAGATGGAAATAAATACAAATCAGATCAAGTCATGAAATATGATGAGAAACACTCCAAAATTCCAAGGCAAATAAATTTTAAAAATAAAATCATATCTGCTAGAATTTAACATTGTTTTGTTCCAATTTACTGTGTGTGTTTCTGTGATAGGTAATTAGGTGAATGGATTGACAATGGAGCAGCTAAAGACATAATTGAGTGTCAGTGATTGATCTGAGTGAATGTGAATGAATATATGAGTTTATACAACTGGGTGTGTCAATGTATGTATAAACTGAATGACTGAGAGTTGTAGTGAGGAACAGATGTAATAAGAAATTGAATGTATTGAATTACACCGAGATGTACAAATAGTGAAGTTATAAATTTATACTATTCGAATGAAGAAATAAAATATTATATTTAAATAAAATACTGTTTGAATATTTAAATTCTTGTGTAGAGTATTCTATTAAATATAATTATTTAATTCTGTTTGTGATGAAGTAGAACAGTACAATTGCAAACACATTTATAATATATATATATATATATATATATGTTTGTATCATCAAACAAAAATCATAAAATTGTTATATACAATAATCTCCCTCTTTTGATGATGAAAAACATATAATAAGATTTTGAGTATAATAAATATGTTTAACAGTGAATTGTAGAACTCCCCCTATATGTATGCTCCCCTTACAACATAACTCCCCCTAACTCTAATACCATGAATGAAAACAAAAAAATCAAAAGAAATTTCAATATTGAAATATTTATAAAATATTCACTTATAAATCAAAATCTTAACCTATTCTCCCCTTTTTGTTATCATCAAAAGGATACAGAAATTAAAATAGTGATAAAAAATTGACTTGAAATGTTAAATCAGCTTAAGAGAAAGAATGTTAATCATAAATCTCAATAAATCAAACAAAAATCATAATATTCTAAGAGCTACAAGCAAATTTAACATTCTGAAATGATGGATTTACGATGAAATTTATATAAATGGAGAGAGTTTTAAAAACAAATGATTTTCAATTATTTTCAAAAAAAAATTAAAAAATTAAGCACAAAAGAGTGATGGATTCGGATTATGATTATGAATTCAAATTGGGTGATAAAATCAAGTAATCTCAAATCCCAATGACTATCAATCAACAAATCATAATACATCATAAAATATTAACACTTTTTACAAATTAGAAAATGGATTGATAGGCTGGTTTTTACACACCAAGGAGAATTTCATATATATTTTTGTTTATATCAAATTATTTTCTTTTCTTTTCATTTAAGAGCACACTTGTAACAACCCGTATTTCGATAACATGTTAAAACGAGAATCAAGGCAGAATTTCATTTTTAAATTCTGAATCAAGTAAAACGGGCTATGCCATTGCGTTCGTCTCGGAAAAATACGCGAAATAGTGTCCGAGTTTTCGAAAATCGGAGTCCGTATGACCCGATTAAGGCCCAACGAAGTTTTTAGAAAATTTCAAAGTAAAAACAGATTTCAAATTCAAGTTTGAATTTGGAAATTTGGGCCAGTTTGGGCCAGGCGGGAAAATTCCCGCCAGAGCACCCAAGTCGACAGCCCTATCGACTTGGGAGTCGACTTGTTTGGACCCAAGTCGACAACCCTGTCGACTTGGCTGTCGACTTGGTCCAGCCGGGCAGTTCTGCCTGGTGCACCATTTTGGGTTTGTGTTGAGTTTGGGGGCCAGATTCGGTTTTAAGGGCTGAGATTGCAACTAGGGTTTAATCCTATGGCCTAAAACACTTGCCTAATCTATAAATAAGACCCTAACCTAACCCTAAATCATCATTATTCATTCATACAACTAAACTATGGCAAAATTTTACCTCTCATGGCCTCCACTCTCATTCTAAAATTCCTAAGTAAATTTCTATGAGAGGTTTCATGATCATGTGAGTGTTAGAGAGTCCCTATGTTAGTGTGAGAGCTTCTCAAGTTGATTTCAAGGCTAAAGCTTTGACCTTTGTTCATCAAGATGGTTTTTTTTATTGATTTGGAGCTTTCATCTTTGGGTTTTTGGATGATGGCATGCATAGGCGTTGTCTCAATCTTTAACTTAATCGATTTGTGCCTTCATAGCAATGTAAGCCCTTTCCCTACTCTTAGATATTAACTATGAAGTTAAATGTTCATGTTGCAAGTTTGGGTTTGATCATTGAGTATGATACATGCTATCATGTCATGCAAGTTTATGAAGTCATTATCTTGATCTTGTGGGCTAAAAGCTACAACCTTTATGTTGAAATGTTGCATTATGCAACATGAGAACCCTCATAACCTTTATGTCAACTTGCATATGAAGTCATAACCCTTATATGATGATATATGCGAGTTACTAGTCATCATTCCATGTCTTTTGTCACCATGATTTGCTTATGTGCCAAGTTTGGGTTTATGCATGTTTTGGAGGCTTAAGAATGTAACATGCAAGTTAATGAACACATTTGTGCCTCATTTGCCACCATGATTAACTTGTGGCTTAATATCCATTTTTGTCATGCCTTTGCCAAGTCTCTTCTTTTAATCCATTACGTTGTTGCGAACGTATATGCGAGTTTAAAAGCGTTGGGTTATGTTATGGGTAATTTCTAATGACATGAAATACAACTTGAAAACATGACTTGAAATATAACATGGAAGTTGACATGTGAGTATGTTTGAAAATATGAAATTGGGAATTTACCTATTAAGTTAGGTCTACCCATACTATGGAATTGGGAATTTACCTATTAAGTTAGGTCTACCCAAATCCTTGAAAACTTGTAATATGTGTTGGAAACATAATGGACATGACACTTAGATAATATAAGTGTGGCCAACTCGAGGTTGGGTTGAGTTTGCAACGTAAAACTACCCGGAACCGACCGGCCTAACTAGTATTTGCAAACAATAGGACCCAATGTGAGAAGTTTGTCATGTTGTGCTTGAACCCGAGGTTTGACCAAGTTGTTGTGTAAAGCTACCCGGAACCGACCGGCTTAACTAGTAACCACAACAAAGTCTAATGTGAGAGGTTGAGGTGCATTAAGTAATTAATGCCACATGATAGGGTTAAGTTAATTTGATTAATGACTCTTAACCAAATATGACATGGACAATGGGTTAAGTAAATTGATTAGGCCAATGATACCTAACAAAACAGGACAAGGTTGGGTAGGTTAAGTAACTTGATTTGCCTAATGACACTTAACCATTTTTATACGACTAGTGGACGGGGTTAAGTTAACCAACACTTAATCAATCCAACACGATAATTTGGTAAGGTTAAGTAAGTTTTCTTAATGACACTTAACCGAAAAATACAGTTAATGGATGGGGTTAAGATTAGACTCAACTAGTCTAAACATGGAAATCGGATGGGGTTAAGTTAGCCTAGACTTAATTAATCCTACTTGGCCGTTTAATGGGGTTAAGTTAAACACTTAACTAATCTAACATGATGATTTGAGGTGGTTAAGTGACCTATACTTAACCAATCTAACTCGTGAATTTATTGAGGTTAAGTTAACCTATACTTAACCAATCTAACGTGAAAACATGATAAGGCTAAGTCACGAATCGCTTAAATACGCTTGACCGATTTGACTCAGTAATTTGATAGGGTCAAGTTAATATATACTTAACCAACTTGAGCATGGTTTGTAGGGTTAAGTCTTGAACTTGGATACTTAGCCAATTTTGACATGATTTGTAGACGGGTTAAGTCATGAACTTAAGTGACACTTAATCCATTATGTAAACCCTAGTTCTGAGGATTAGGTGGATAACCGTAGTTAACAAGGATAACGGGAATAAGGCTAAGTGGTAAACCTTAGTTGAAGAATAACTAAGTAATGATTCTTAGTCAAGGAAATTTAGACCAGTTCATAGATAGATGAGTAACCTGATACGGTGGGTCATCGTTTAAGTATACGAGTAGGAGCAAGTATCTGATTTAGATAAAGGCTCCAGCGAACTGGCAACGAAGCAGCGGCTTCAGGGAACGTGAGGATATTCTTGGTATCCCTCTATGAGCTGCCAGGTGATCATACTAGGCTCATGAGAGGTTAAGGTCTGCGTTAGAAGAACCAAGAGTATGCCTTGGTTGCTATACGAGCGACCTAAAGACGGGGATGGATAGGGGATAGTCGACGATACACGGTCGTACCCTAAATAGCATTTCGTCAGGCTACCTACCATCTTTGGTCAAGCGTGTACGTACGGAAAGGCAGAGAACACCCAAAAGACCATAATTGCTATCTAATTATGGTTGCGGTAAGGCTAGGATTGTGGGTTGGCCAGTAGTGTGTTCTCATACAGGATTTATCCTGTCTTGTCTTTCACTAGTTGAGGGAGTGGTCTCATGGGACCATAGCCACGTATAGAAGAAACAGACCTTAGCATCTGCATCGGCAGATAAATCGAAAGCTCCCGACCGAGTCCTGTATTTCCTGGTCTGCCCTGTGATAGGACTCGGATGGCACGATGTGATACATGTGCATACAGTCATGGAAAAACGATTCACGATGAATGCGTGGGAAAAAGGGCGCGGTTGACGATTAGCGTAAATCCTAGTGGCCCTGGGTGGTTGAACCAAAACCGAGATACGAAAACGTGCAATAGGTAAGCATAATCCCTAGTAGTCCTAGGTAGCATAAGTCCTAGTTGTACAAACGATGATTCATGTTGAAAGACCCTAGTTAGATATAGGGTGACAATCCAAAACGATCTTAAGGATCATGGAACTATGTTAAAGTAGTATAGAATCTCATGGGAAAGCCCGTATGGTCTACGGCAAGGGACTGAACATTTACATGGAATAAAACATACAAGTCGAGTAACCTATATATGCGATATATTAGGTTGACATAGACCATTACACGACTTTTGAGTAAGGGTCATTCATGGTTAACACATGATACGGTGGGGATACTAGTACGGTAGGTGCAGAGCTAAAAGACAGGATAGATACCATGGGATGTTATACGTGATAGATATCTTGGGGATATTTTACTTGACAGGAACTTGACGATGGGATACCTTGTTTTATCTTGACATCGTAATTTATCATGACACTTTAGTTTGTCTGAGTTCAGTAGTTCATCATGTTATTTTGATTTAGCTTATCTATCTTGTCATCATGCTTATGTTCATCTCAGTTTCTCATGTCAGTTAACTTTACTAGTTTTTATGCTGATAGTAGATAGGGCTTACTTAGTCTTTTTGACTGACCCGTTTTGTTTCGCCTCTTTTCTTCCGTTTCCCCCCAGGTTACAGGGAGGAAATACTGTTGTTTAGTTCGGACTTCTTCTGCTTGAAGGTCATCATGGATGGCTTGGACTTTTCTTGGCTATGGCTACTTTACTGTTTTTACTTGGGGAATAATTTATGAAAAAGTCTTTACGCTTCTTTACTGTTGCAAGACAGGTTTTGATGTACTCTGATGTAAAATGCTTTAGACCTTAATTATTGATGTTTATGAAAGTTCGATTTTACTTCCGCTATTTTATATGTTCTGTCTTGTGATATTTCTGTGCATGTTTACCAATAATGCCCCTCTAAAGCTAGTGCATTCCTTTGCGAGTGACCCTAGCGGAGGCGGGGTGTTACACGTGGTATCAGAGCAGAAGGTTACCAGACTGGGCAAAAGTTTTTAAAGACCTTCTGAAAACTATTTGAAAATCGTTTACAAAGAAGCATTTTTCAAGAAAATTTTCTTTTAAAAGAAAAAGGCTATTCCCCAAAGGCCATTAGCACTATCCTTGTTTCCTTAATTGAATCTCTTTTCCTTTTCTTTCCTCCATCTGTAGTCACAGTGGTTTTAACTGTGACTAGTCTTTTCTATCTACGGAAGTGCTTTCCATATGATGAAGGTGGTTCTCGAGAGACCAGTGGCCGCGTTATAAGAAAGGATAGTGAGAAAGAGGATAAAGGATACAAGCTTAAGGATGAGCAACTTGTTGGTATGACTTAGTCCTCAAAGGAGGGAGAAAGATGAACAATGAAACCCATGACGAGAAAGTACCTTTGGCATGGTAAAACGGGGCGGATAGTTAAGTATTATGGGACAAGGACAAGATCATCGGGAGGGCAATAGTATGCTCTCATTTCTAGGGTACCTCGGAAGGAGGATAACGATCTTGTTAAAGGTTTAGCTTTTCTTCTCTATCATCCCGTTAGGACTTCGTTTTTCGTATCATTCAAGTCTGCTTCGATAGTTGAGTCTCTGCAACTTAAGTACTAGCGTAATAGAGAATCCCATTTTTGTCTCAAAGTCCTATTGGAGAATCATTCCATTTATACATGACTTGTTTGGATTTGAGAATGTCTATGCCAAGTGTTGAGTTTGGAAATAATGCTTATGTTTATAAGCTATGGATGGATTCTAGGGATGAAGTGGTTATCCAGTAGGGGGTGCCACTCTCGGTTTTTGATAGGAGGGTAGTTAGACCTTTTGACTAGCCTTGGTAATACCCTCGAAGTATCGTGTAACCTTTTTGAGGTTCTGTCATGACTAGTTACTTAGAATCCCTTGATGCCTTTATTGGAAATTTGAAGCCCGATCGAGTGGTGTTCGCCAATAAGACGAATGGTTTACTTCATTTATGCATGGGTTATAGAGATCATCCTAGTAAGTGCGCATGATAACCTGGTTGACATCTGTTTACTTTCAAGAGAAAGTTCTTCTACATGGAATACCTTATAGTATATAAACGAGATCCAAGATTCACTAGTGAATTTTGGAAAGCTTGCATGAGATCATGAGTACGCAGGCATGTTTGCGCCAAGTATTCTAGAAAAAGGGATAAGTGCAAGTGGAACGAGAGGCGACGAAGAAATGAGTTCCAGCTCATGTTATGGAAACAGGAAATAAGAAGCTACGAAATCGCGAAGTTAAAAGACGGTCAAGGCACAATGGAATTAAGCTCAAGGAAATACGACTTTGATGGTCAAAGACTAGATACGCACATGATATCTCTTTTTGGGAGTATAACCTTGATCCCTGTTTTCTGTAGAGCTTACTTGTAGGCTATCTTTCGTGGACATCCTCTCGGTCCTATTTTCTGTTACAAACCCCGTAAGGAGTTTGTCTTGTTTATCTTCTCGGCCCTGTTTCAGGGAATCCTAGGTAGAACCCTATGGATGTAAACATGTATTTGAAACATGTTATGATTGATATGGTTGCAAGTGGTTGCAAGTGATTGCTTGTGGATGCGCGAATACACATTAGATACTAGCTCGACTCGGTCACATTTCATATTGCATATGCACGAGTATTTATACTTGATTATGGATGAAATCGAATGTATTATCATGCGGTTGTTGCATATGAATGAATGATTGTGCACGCATATAGTATCTATATGACTAGGACTATTTGCATACATGTTGGATTCATGGCACTATACATATTTTGCATTAGAAAGATTATTCAGGCCTGATCATTAGCATTAGCTAAGGAACATGTACACACACGTTTTGCATATATTCATACAGCATTAGAAATCATCTAAGGACAATGGTTGCTTGTGTATGATGTTTTGAGTAGATGAATGATGGATGGTAGGATATGTTCTTCCTAACTTGGAGATTTCGGGGACGAAATCCTAAAAGGTGGGGAGAATGTAACAACCCGTATTTCGATAACATGTTAAAACGAGAATCAAGGCAGAATTTCATTTTTAAATTCTGAATCAAGTAAAACGGGCTATGCCATTGCGTTCGTCTCGGAAAAATACGCGAAATAGAGTCCGAGTTTTCGAAAATCGGAGTCCGTATGACCCGATTAAGGCCCAATGAAGTTTTTAGAAAATTTCAAAGTAAAAACAGATTTCAAATTCAAGTTTGAATTTGGAAATTTGGGCCAGTTTGGGCCAGGCGGGAAAATTCCCGCCAGAGCACCCAAGTCGACAGCCCTGTCGACTTGGGAGTCGACTTGGTTCGACCCAAGTCGACAGCCCTGTCGACTTGGCTGTCGACTTGGTCCAGCCGGGCAGTTCTGCCTGGTGCACCATTTTGGGTTTGTGTTGAGTTTGGGGGCCAGATTCGGTTTTAAGGGCTGAGATTGCAACTAAGGTTTAATCCTATGGCCTAAAACACTTGCCTAATCTATAAATAAGACCGTAACCTAACCCTAAATCATCATTATTCATTCATACAACTAAACTATGGCAAAATTTTACCTCTCATGGCCTCCACTCTCATTCTAAAATTCCTAAGTAAATTTCTATGAGAGGTTTCATGATCATGTGAGTGTTAGAGAGTCCCTATGTTAGTGTGAGAGCTTCTCAAGTTGATTTCAAGGCTAAAGCTTTGACCTTTGTTCATCAAGATGGTTTTTTTTATTGATTTGGAGCTTTCATCTTTGAGTTTTTGGCTGATGGCATGCATAGGCGTTGTCTCAATCTTTAACTTAATCGATTTGTGCCTTCATAGCAATGTAAGCCCTTTCCCTACTCTTAGATATTAACTATGAAGTTAAATGTTCATGTTGCAAGTTTGGGTTTGACCATTGAGTATGATACATGCTATCATGTCATGCAAGTTTATGAAGTCATTATCTTGATCTTGTGGGCTAAAAGCTACAACCTTTATGTTGAAATGTTGCATTATGCAACATGAGAACCCTCATAACCTTTATGTCAACTTGCATATGAAGTCATAACCCTTATATGATGATATATGCGAGTTACTAGTCATCATTCCATGTCTTTTGTCACCATGATTTGCTTATGTGCCAAGTTTGGGTTTATGCATGTTTTTGAGGCTTAAGAATGTAACATGCAAGTTAATGAACACATTTGTGCCTCATTTGCCACCATGATTAACTTGTGGCTTAATATCCATTTTTGTCATGCCTTTGCCAAGTCTCTTCTTTTAATCCATTACGTTGTTGCGAACGTATATGCGAGTTTAAAAGCGTTGGGTTATGTTATGGGTAATTTCTAATGACATGAAATACAACTTGAAAACATGACTTGAAATATAACATGGAAGTTGACATGTGAGTATGTTTGAAAATATGAAATTGGGAATTTACCTATTAAGTTAGGTCTACCCATACTATGGAATTGGGAATTTACCTATTAAGTTAGGTCTACCCAAATCCTTGAAAACTTGTAATATGCGTTGGAAACATAATGGACATGACACTTAGATAATATAAGTGCGGCCAACTCGAGGTTGGGTTGAGTTTGCAACGTAAAACTACCCGAAACCGACCGGCCTAACTAGTAGTTGCAAACAATAGGACCCAATGTGAGAAGTTGGTCATGTTGTGCTTGAACCCGAGGTTAGACCAAGTTGTGATGTAAAGCTACCCGGAACCGACCGGCTTAACTAGTAACCACAACAAAGTCTAATGTGAGAGGTTGAGGTGCATTAAGTAATTAATGCCATATGATAGGGTTAAGTTAATTTGATTAATGACTCTTAACCAAATATGACATGGACAACGGGTTAAGTACATTGATTAGGCCAATGATACCTAACAAAACATGACAAGGTTGGGTAGGTTAAGTAACTTGATTTGCCTAATGACACTTAACCATTTTTATACGACTAGTGGACGGGGTTAAGTTAACCAACACTTAATCAATCCAACACGATAATTTGGTAAGTTTAAGTAAGTTTTCTTAATGACACTTAACCGAAAAATACAGTTAATGGATGGGGTTAAGATTAGACTAAACTAGTCTAAACATGGAAATCGGATGGGGTTAAGTTAGCCTAGACTTAATTAATCCCACTTGGCCGTTTAATGGGGTTAAGTTAAACACTTAACTAATATAACATGATGATTTGAGGTGGTTAAGTGACCTATACTTAACCAATCTAACTCGTGAATTTATTGAGGTTAAGTTAACCTATACTTAACCAATCTAACGTGAAAACATGATAAGGCTAAGTCACGAATCGCTTAAATACACTTGACCGATTTGACTCAGTAATTTGATAGGGTCAAGTTAATATATACTTAACCAACTTGAGCATGGTTTGTAGGGTTAAGTCTTGAACTTGGATACTTAGCCAATTTTAACATGATTTGTAGACGGGTTAAGTCATGAACTTAAGTGACACTTAATCCATTATGTAAACCCTAGTTCTGAGGATTAGGTGGATAACCGTAGTTAACAAGGATAACGGGAATAAGGCTAAGTGGTAAGCCTTAGTTGAAGAATAACTAAGTAATGATTCTTAGTCAAGGAAATTTAGACCAGTTCATAGATAGATGAGTAACCTGATACGGTAGGTCATCGTTTAAGAATACGAGTAGGAGCAAGTATCTGATTTAGATAAAGGCTCCAGCGAACTGGGTAACGAAGCAGCGGCTTCAGGGAACGTGAGGATATTCTTGGTATCCCTCTATGAGCTGCCAGGTGATCATACTAGGCTCATGAGAGATTAAGGTCTGCGTTAGAAGAACCAAGAGTATGCCTTGGTTGCTATACGAGCGACCTAAAGACGGGGATGGATAGGGGATAGTCGACGATACACGGTCGTACCCTAGATAGCATTTCGTCAGGCTACCTACCATCTTTGGTCAAGCGTATACGTACGGAAAGGCAGAGAACACCCAAAAGACCATAATTGCTATCTAATTATGGTTGCGGTAAGGCTAGGATTGTGGGTTGGCCAGTAGTGTGTTCTCATACAGGATTTATCCTGTCTTGTCTTTCACTAGTTGAGGGAGTGGTCTCATGGGACCATAGCCACGTATAGAAAAAACAGACCTTAGCATCTGCATCGGCAGATAAATCGAAAGCTCCCGACCGAGTCCTGTATTTCCTGGTCTGCCCTGTGACAGGACTCGGATGGCACGATGTGATACATGTGCATACAGTCATGGAAAAACGATTCACGATGAATGCATGGGAAAAAGGGCGCGGTTGACGGTTAGCGTAAATCCTAGTGGCCCTGGGTGGTTGAACCAAAACCGAGATACGAAAACGTGCAATAGGTAAGCATAATCCCTAGTAGTCCTAGGTAGCCTAAGTCCTAGTTGTACAAACGATGATTCATGTTGAAAGACCCTATTTAGATATAGGGTGACAATACAAAACGATCTTAAGGATCATGGAACTATGTTAAAGTAGTATAGAATCTCATGGGAAAGCCCGTATGGTCTACGGCAAGGGACTGAACATTTACATGGAATAAAACATACAAGTCGAGTAACCTATATATGCGATATATTAGGTTGACATAGACCATTACACGACTTTTGAATAAGGGTCATTCATGGTTAACACATGATACGGTGGGGATACTAGTACGGTAGGTGCAGAGCTAAAAGACAGGATAGATACCATGGGATGTTATACGTGATAGATATCTTGGGGATATTTTACTTGACAGGAACTTGATGATGGGATACCTTGTTTTATCTTGACATCGTAATTTATCATGACACTTTAGTTTGTCTGAGTTCAGTAGTTCATCATGTTATTTTGATTTAGCTTATCTATCTTGTCATCATGCTTATGTTCATCTCAGTTTCTCATGTCAGTTAACTTTACTAGTTTTTATGCTGATAGTAGATAGGGCTTATTCAGTCTTTTTGACTGACTCGTTTTGTTTCGCCTCTTTTCTTCCGTTCCCCCCCCCCTGGGTTACAGGGAGGAAATACTATTGTTTAGTTCGGACTTCTTCTGCTTGAAGGTCATCATGGATGGCTTGGACTTTTCTTGGCTATGGCTACTTTACTGTTTTTACTTGGGGAATAATTTATGAAAAAGTCTTTATGCTTCTTTACTATTGCAAGACAGGTTTTGATGTACTCTGATGTAAAAGGCTTTAGACCTTAACTATTGATGTTTATGAAAGTTTGATTTTACTTCCGCTATTTTATATGTTCTGTCTTGTGATATTTCTGTGCATGTTTACCAATAATGCCCCTCTAAAGCTAGTGCATTCCTTTGCGAGTGACTCTAGCGGAGGCGGGGTGTTACACGTGGTATCAGAGCAGAAGGTTGCCAGACTAGGCAAAAGTTTTTAAAGACCTTCTGAAAACTATTTGAAAATCATTTACAAAGAAGCATTTTTCAAGAAAATTTTCTTTTAAAAGAAAAAGGCCATTAGCACTATCCTTGTTTCCTTAATTGAATCTCTTTTCCTTTTCTTTCATCCATCTGTAGTCACAGTGGTTTTAACTGTGACTAGTCTTTTCTATCTACGGAAGTGCTTTCCATACGATGGAGGTGGTTCTCGAGAGACCAGTGGCCGCGTTATAAGAAAGGATAGTGAGAAAGAGGATAAAGGATACGAGCTTAAGGATGAGCAACTTGTTGGTATGACTTAGTCCTCAAAGGAGGGAGAAAGATGAACAATGAAACCCATGACGAGAAAGTACCTTTGGCATGGTAAAACGGGGCGGATAGTTAAGTATTATGGGACAAGGACAAGATCATCGGGAGGGCAATAGTATGCTCTCATTTCTAGGGTACCTCGGAAGGAGGATAACGATCTTGTTAAAGGTTTAGCTTTTCTTCTCTATCATCCCGTTAGGACTTCGTTTTTTGTATCATTCAAGTCTGCTTCGATAGTTGAGTCTCTGCACCTTAAGTACTAGCGTAATAGAGAATCCCATTTTTGTCTCAAAGTCCTATTGGAGAATTAGTCCATTTATACATGACTTGTTTAGATTTGAGAATGTCTATGCCAAGTGTTGAGTTTGGAAATAATGATTATGTTTATAAGCTATGGATGGATTCTAGAGATGAAGTGGTTATCCAGTAGGGGGTGCCACTCTCGGTTTTTGATAGGAGGGTAGTTAGACCTTTTGACTAGCCTTGGTAATACCCTCAAAGTATCGTGTAACCTTTTTGAGGTTCTGTCATGACTAGTTACTTAGAATCCCTTGATGCCTTTATTGGAAATTTGAAGCCCGATCGAGTGGTGTTCGCCAATAAGAAGGATGGTTTACTTCATTTATGCATGGGTTATAGAGATCATCCTAGTAAGTGCGCATGATAACCTGGTTGACATCTGTTTACTTTCAAGAGAAAGTTCTTCTACATGGAATACCTTATAGTATATAAACGAGATCCAAGATTCACTAGTGAATTTTGGAAAGCTTGCATGAGATCATGAGTACGCAGGCATGTTTGCGCCAAGTATTCTAGAAAAAGGGATAAGTGCAAGTGGAACGAGAGGCGACGAAGAAATGAGTTCCAGCTCATGTTATGGAAACAGGAAATAAGAAGCTACGAAATCGCGAAGTTAAAAGACGGTCAAGGCACAATGGAATTAAGCTCAAGGAAATACGACTTTGATGGTCAAAGACTAGATACGCGCATGATATCTCTTTTTGGGAGTATATCCTTGATCCCTGTTTTCTGTAGAGCTTACTTGTAGGCTATCTTTCGTGGACATCCTCTCGGTCCTATTTTCTGTTACAAACCCCGTAAGGAGTTTGTCTTGTTTATCTTCTCGGCCCTGTTTCAGGGAATCCTAGGTAGAACCCTATGGATGTAAACATGTATTTGAAACATGTTATGATTGATATGGTTGCAAGTGGTTGCTCGTGGATGCGCGAATACACATTAGATACTAGCTCGACTCGGTCACATTTCATATTGCATATGCACGAGTATTTATACTTGTTTATGGATGAAATCGAATGTATTATCATGTGGTTGTTGCATATGAATGAATGATTTTGCACGTATATAGTATCTATATGACTAGGACTATTTGCATACATGTTGGATTCATGGCACTATACATATTTTGCATTAGAAAGATTATTCAGGCCTGATCATTAGCATTAGCTAAGGAACATGTACACACGTTTTGCATATATTCATACAGCATTAGAAATCATCTAAGGACAATGGTTGCTTGTGGATGATGTTTTGAGTAGATGAATGATGGATGGTAGGATATGTTCTTCCTAACTTGGAGATTTCGGGGACGAAATCCTAAAAGGTGGGGAGAATGTAACAACCCGTATTTCGATAACATGTTAAAACGAGAATCAAGGCAGAATTTCAGTTTTAAATTCTGAATCAAGTAAAACGGGCTATGCCATTGCGTTCGTCTCGGAAAAATACGTGAAATGGAGTCCGAGTTTTCGAAAATCGGAGTCCGTATGACCCGATTAAGGCCCAACGAAGTTTTCAGAAAATTTCAAAGTAAAAACAGATTTCAAATTCAAGTTTGAATTTGGAAATTTGGGCCAGTTTGGGCCAGGCGGGAAAATTCCCGCTAGAGCACCCAAGTGGACAGCCCTGTCGACTTGGGAGTCGACTTGGTTGGACCCAAGTCGACAGCCCTGTCGACTTGGCTGTCGACTTGGTCCAGCCGGGCAGTTCTGCCTGGTGCACCATTTTGGGTTTGTGTTGAGTTTGGGGGCTAGATTCGGTTTTAAGGGCTGAGATTGCAACTAGGGTTTAATCTTATGGCCTAAAACACTTGCCTAATCTATAAATAAGACCCTAACCTAACCCTAAATCATCATTATTCATTCATACAACTAAACTATGGCAAAATTTTACCTCTCATGGCCTCCACTCTCATTCTAAAATTCCTAAGTAAATTTCTATGAGAGGTTTCATGATCATGTGAGTGTTAGAGAGTCCCTATGTTAGTGTGAGAGATTCTCAAGTTGATTTCAAGGCTAAAGCTTTGACCTTTGTTCATCAAGATGGTTTTTTTTATTGATTTGGAGCTTTCATCTTTGGGTTTTTGGCTGATGGCATGCATAGGTGTTGTCTCAATCTTTAACTTAATCGATTTGTGCCTTCATAGCAATGTAAGCCCTTTCCCTACTCTTAGATATTAACTATGAAGTTAAATGTTCATGTTGCAAGTTTGGGTTTGATCATTGAGTATGATACATGCTATCATGTCATGCAAGTTTATGAAGTCATTATCTTGATCTTGTGGGCTAAAAGCTACAACCTTTATGTTGAAATGTTGCATTTTGCAACATGAGAACCCTCATAACCTTTATGTCAACTTGCATATGAAGTCATAACCCTTATATGATGATATATGCGAGTTACTAGTCATCATTCCATGTCTTTTGTCACCATGATTTGCTTATGTGCCAAATTTGGGTTTATGCATGTTTTTGAGGCTTAAGAATGTAACATGCAAGTTAATGAACACATTTGTGCCT
Source organism: Allium sativum (assembly GCA_030737875.1). NCBI lineage: Eukaryota > Viridiplantae > Streptophyta > Magnoliopsida > Asparagales > Amaryllidaceae > Allium > Allium sativum. The sequence goes on from CM060921.1 coordinate 750,733,295, forward strand.
CATTTGCCACCATGATTAACTTGTGGCTTAATATCCATTTTTGTCATGCCTTTGCCAAGTCTCTTCTTTTAATCCATTACGTTGTTGCGAACGTATATGCGAGTTTAAAAGCGTTGGGTTATGTTATGGGTAATTTCTAATGACATGAAATACAACTTGAAAACATGACTTGAAATATAACATGGAAGTTGACATGTGAGTATGTTTGAAAATATGAAATTGGGAATTTACCTATTAAGTTAGGTCTATCCATACTATGGAATTGGGAATTTACCTATTAAGTTAGGTCTACCCAAATCCTTGAAAACTTGTAATATGTGTTGGAAACATAATGGACATGACACTTAGATAATATAAGTGTGGCCAACTCGAGGCTGGGTTGAGTTTGCAACGTAAAACTACCCGGAACCGACCGGCCTAACTAGTAGTTGCAAACAATAGGACCCAATGTGAGAAGTTGGTCATGTTGTGCTTGAACCCGAGGTTAGACCAAGTTGTGGTGTAAAGCTACCCGGAACCGACCGGCTTAACTAGTAACCACAACAAAGTCTAATGTGTGAGGTTGAGGTGCATTAAGTAATTAATGCCACATGATAGGGTTAAGTTAATTTGATTAATGACTCTTAACCAAATATGACATGGTCAATGGGTTAAGTAAATTGATTAGGCCAATGATACCTAACAAAACAGGACAAGGTTGGGTAGGTTAAGTAACTTGATTTGCCTAATGACACTTAACCATTTTTATACGACTAGTGGACGGGGTTAAGTTAACCAACACTTAATCAATCCAATACGATAATTTGGTAAGGTTAAGTAAGTTTTCTTAATGACACTTAACCGAAAAATACAGTTAATGGATGGGGTTAAGATTAGACTCAACTAGTCTAAACATGGAAATCGGATGGGGTTAAGTTAGCCTAGACTTAATTAATCCCACTTGGCCGTTTAATGGGGTTAAGTTAAACACTTAACTAATCTAACATGATGATTTGAGGTGGTTAAGTGACCTATACTTAACCAATCTAACTCGTGAATTTATTGAGGTTAAGTTAACCTATACTTAACCAATCTAACGTGAAAACATGATAAGGCTAAGTCACGAATCGCTTAAATACGCTTGACCGATTTGACTCAGTAATTTGATAGGGTCAAGTTAATATATACTTAACCAACTTGAGCATGGTTTGTAGGGTTAAGTCTTGAACTTGGATACTTAGCCAATTTTGACATGATTTGTAGACGGGTTAAGTCATGAACTTAAGTGACACTTAATCCATTATGTAAACCCTAGTTCTGAGGATTAGGTGGATAACCGTAGTTAACAAGGATAACGGGAATAAGGCTAAGTGGTAAACCTTATTTGAAGAATAACTAAGTAATGATTCTTAGTCAAGGAAATTTAGACCAGTTCATAGATAGATGAGTAACCTGATACGGTAGGTCATCGTTTAAGTATACGAGTAGGAGCAAGTATCTGATTTAGATAAAGGCTCCAGCGATCTGGGTAACGAAGCAGTGGCTTCAGGGAACGTGAGGATATTCTTGGTATCCCTCTATGAGCTGCCAGGTGATCATACTAGGCTCATGAGAAGTTAAGGTCTGCGTTAAAAGAACCAAGAGTATGCCTTGGTTGCTATACGAGCGACCTAAAGACGGGGATGGATAGAGGAGAGTCGATGATACACGGTCGTACCCTAGATAGCATTTCGTCAGGCTACCTACCATCTTTGGTCAAGCGTGAACGTACGGAAAGGCAGAGAACACCCAAAAGACCATAATTGCTATCTAATTATGGTTGCGGTAAGGCTAGGATTGTGGGTTGGCCAGTAGTGTGTTCTCATACAGGATTTATCCTGTCTTGTCTTTCACTAGTTGAGGGAGTGGTCTCGTGGGACCATAGCCACGTATAGAAAAAACAGACCTTAGCATCTGCATCGGCAGATAAATCGAAAGCTCCCGACCGAGTCCTGTATTTCCTGGTCTGCCCTGTGACAGGACTCGGATGGCACGATGTGATACATGTGCATACAGTCATGGAAAAACGATTCACGATGAATGCGTGGGAAAAAGGGCGTGGTTGATGGTTAGCGTAAATCCTTGTGGCCCTGGGTGGTTGAACCAAAACCGAGATACGAAAACGTGCAATAGGTAAGCATAATCCTTAGTAGTCCTAGGTAGCATAAGTCCTAGTTGTACAAACGATGATTCATGTTGAAAGACCCTAGTTAGATATAGGGTGACAATCCAAAACGATCTTAAGGATCATGGAACTATGTTAAAGTAGTATAGAATCTCATGGGAAAGCCCGTATGGTCTACGGCAAGGGACTGAACATTTACATGGAATAAAACATACAAGTCGAGTAACCTATATATGCGATATATTAGGTTGACATAGACCATTACACGACTTTTGAGTAAGGGTCATTCATGGTTAACACATGATACGGTGGGGATACTAGTACGGTAGGTGCAGAGCTAAAAGACAGGATAGATACCATGGGATGTTATACGTGATAGATATCTTGGGGATATTATACTTGATAGGAACTTGACGATGGGATACCTTGTTTTATCTTGACATTGTAATTTATCATGACATTTTAGTTTGTCTGAGTTCAGTAGTTCATCATGTTATTTTGATTTAGCTTATCTATCTTGTCATCATGCTTATGTTCATCTCAGTTTCTCATGTCAGTTAACTTTACTAGTTTTTATGCTGATAGTAGATAGGGCTTACTCAGTCTTTTTGACTGACCCGTTTTGTTTCGCCTCTTTTCTTCCGTTTCCCCCCCAGGTTACAAGGAGGAAATACTGTTGTTTAGTTCGGACTTCTTCTGCTTGAAGGTCATCATGGATGGCTTGGACTTTTCTTGGCTATGGCTGCTTTACTGTTTTTACTTGGGGAATAATTTATGAAAAAGTCTTTATGCTTCTTTACTATTGCAAGACAGGTTTTGATGTACTCTGATGTAAAAGGCTTTAGACCTTAATTATTGATGTTTATGAAAGTTCGATTTTACTTCCGCTATTTTATATGTTCTGTCTTGTGATATTTCTGTGCATGTTTACCAATAATGCCCCTCTAAAGCTAGTGCATTCCTTTGCGAGTGACCCTAGCGGAGGCGGGGTGTTACAACACTGAATACACATAACCAGATCTTGGACTTTTAAATGAGGTTTATTGCAGCTTAAAATATAAGTAATCTCTTGACCACGCATGACCAGATCTTGGATTTTTAAAGAAGGTTAAAGAGAAACACTTGTATATCATATATTTACCATTTTTTGTTTCAAAAAAACAAAAAAAAACTCCTCGGTATATAAAACCAATATGGATGATAGAAATATGGTAGGTACAAAAATGATTGTGAAATAAATTTCTTAATTAATCATATTATGAAATATGCTCAATACCGGGATTCTTTAAAAATTTTCAATTACCTCTTTTTCTGAAGAAAATAATATAATCACTTTTGCAGTAGAAGTTTTGAAACTGAAATTTAATATGATTTTTTTTAAAATAAAATCTCCACATCAATATAAAATCAGGATGAAGGACATAAGGATGTTAGTAGAAGAAGATGGTCGTGAAATATCTACCAATTCAAAGATATTATAATAACTGTTCAAAACATTATGAGGATTTAAATAAAATTTCCTCTTGTTGTGAAGTATACTTTAGTCACAACTCATCACAATTTCAAAGATCTGATAATAATTTTGATGAATTCTAAATACAATTCAATTTTGTTATTGATTTCAATTTCCAAATAAATATTCCATAAACGATTTTAAAATTGAAAACAATTACAAGAGGGATAAAAGGATTCATACAAAAGATGAGAATCAATTTAAGAACAAACCAAACAATTGATCGAGAAAAATTTCAGACACTTTTAGAAATGATACCACCTGAAGCTCCTAATTGTCCATAGTGGCATTCTAATGAATTTACAACAAAAATATCAAATTACCAAGCCCAAGAAGTCAAAATGAACAATTTAATTCCATCTTATCAGAGCGGTAATCTTTTTTTACCAAAACAAGCAGTCATCAAAACATTTTCAAAATGATTCCTTTTACCAGAGCAGTTGAACAATTTCATATCAGAGATGCACAAGAGAATCTTTCAGAGTTATTTGTATCAAGCACAAGAGACGATTCATGATCCAAGTTTTAAAAAATTATTTGAAATCACTTGAACAGATATCACTTGAACAGATGTGTAAAATTCAGGATTCAATGAATCGATCACACAAGATTATTTATTTTAAATCCAAGATGTATGTGAGATTCACAAGATCAACAATTTCAAATGATTTCAAACAAATCAAATATCCAACTCAAATGATCATGAATAAAAATGAATTTCAAGATGCAACACAATGATTCAAGAAAAATAGATTTTAACTTCAGAAATATCCAAGCCAATCCAAAAAACCAATGAAATTATTACAACTGAAAAATAGTAGCGTGTTGTAATAAGTATAATTTTTAGTCTTTCCAAAATGAATTAGAAGAAACTCAAAACAGCAGAGATGTGTTAAATTTCATTTATTTTTCGGATCTTCAAAAATTTAGAATTCAGATTAACAGTGTTCAAGATATAACATGAATGCTTTAGCACTGTTATGAATTCAGAAAAAAAATAAACTTCAAAACAATTGTAGATAATTAGAAGTTTGAATTCAAGATTTAGACATCATTAGAACATCGGAGTTTTATACAAATGAAGCAAATTTCCGGAAAACAAGAATTCTGCAATTTGAAGTTAAGAAGCTCCAAAAAAATGTGGCAGTGACAAACCAAATAACAATAATCAAAAGGAAGAAATAGAAGGGGCAGAAGGAAAAAAATAAACATAAATAGAGTATAAACAGAAAAATGTTTAGAGATCATACCTGTAATCAACATGAACCAATGATTCTCTAACTCGATAATCATGGATAAGGAACAAATATCGAATAACTTCAATTCAAATATGGAATAGTCATTGATTCTTCTAGAAGGTCGTTGCTCAATCAGCCTTTGGTACCTAAGAATTAATAGCGAGTGGTCTAACAAAAATTGTTTTACCACTAACAGTTTCGTTTCCATGTTTTGGTACCCAGACTTGTTTGTACAACAATCCTTTTGAATTTACCTTTGTTCCTTTAGGAACCCATATCTGCTTAAATTTAATCGAAATCGTTTTATTTCCTTTTGGGGTCCAAGGACATTTAATTCGATTGTTATAGAATACGTTCACATCTCGGTTGTGATTTAAAAATCCTTCGAAATTTTCAGAGTTCATATTTTCAAGATGATTCTTTTCAAAGTGATTTGAAGGATTTTTAGAACCATTAGAGTTCAACTTTTCAAAAACGTTATTTTTCCCAAATCCAAGACCACATTTGTTTCCAATAGAACCTTGGTTTTGCAACATATTCAACGATTTTTCCTAATTAGAATTTTTTTCCAAAGTTGATTCAAGTCATTGAATTTTAAATTTAAGTTCACCGTATGCTTTCATTAAATCTGAACAACGATTATTAGTGATCTCCCTTTCAGCATCTGTTTGTTTCAAAACCAAATTTTTGTTTTCAAGCAATTTAATTTTGGCTTGGGACTCAGAAATTTCATTTTCAAAACATTTTTGTTTTTTACTTTCAAGTTTTTAAAAATTATTGAATTTTTCAATCTTGTTTTCAAGCTCATTCAAAATAGATTCAGTTTTCACCAAATTTTCCGTTTCAAGAATTTCAAATTTGGAATTTTCAGCTGTCTTAAATTATTCAACTCCTTTTGTAAAAAAAAAATTGTACTTACAAGCTCAATCTTGTTCTCTATTAAGATCAGAATTTCGTTCTCAAGCTTTTGAATAATTTTATTGGGATGAATAAGATTGCTTTTCAAATTCAAACAATTTTTACAATCAAAGTCTGAATAATATTTAGGGTATTTTAGTTTTAATTCCACATCATTAATTTTGTTGGTCAACTCATGATTTTTAGATTTTAGAGATTTGTTTTTCCGTTGGAGTTTATCAACAGATTTAGTTAAATTAATACACAAAAAACTAAATGTTTATAAGAGAAATTTTCAGTCTCATTGTCTGTTGAGTCCCCATCGAAATCATTATTTATTTCTCCTTTTATGCATAGATCTGAATCTGAGTTGACCTTGTATGGTTTTGAGCTGCTATGTCAATTCTTCCATACTTCGAATTAAGAGTATTCCAGATTTTCTGCGCATTCAAACAATGGGAGATAAGACTATATTGGTCATCATCAATATAAGAATATAAAATATGAGCAGAATGAGAATCAAATCCAATGTCATTCCTCTCGATCATATCATACCCGTTAATAACAATATTCAACATTTAATATTAACAGTTTTTAAATAGGATTCCATTTCTAATTACCAATTTAAAAAATTTGTAACATTCAAAATAATTGAAATAAGATTGGACTGACCCTCACTAGATTGACAATTACGGAACACCATGACTCTAGAGTTAATGAAATACCTGCTCCAATACCACTTGTTGGATCAGAGTCACCCTAGTTGTGGGGGAATAGGATCTATTGAATTTTATGAGATATTAGAAACATTACAACACAAATTTTAGCAGAGAAAATAAATGCAAAAATAAAATAACACTGATTTTCGCTAGCGTCGACAAACCCTGCCTACTGCCGCATTCCAAGATTTCTACTATGTATTAAAACAGATTCAGCTTACAAAACCCTGTAAACATGCAAACCCTACTCCTGTTCTAATCCTACGCTCAAAAACCTAGACTAATCTTTATCCCCAAGATCAGATTTTTTTCCCCGAATTACAAACCAGTAGTCTATAAACCCTAATTATAAATCTATAGCTAGTAAACCCTAGTTTTGCAGACAAACTAGAAAACCCCTAGTTTTACAAATAAACTAGAAAACCGTGAATCGGTTACAAAAGAATAAAAAACAATAAAAAGTAAAACAAAACCCTCCCTTAAATGAAAAATTAGCTGGCCCTTCATTTTTTATCTCTCTTCAAATGTTTTGCACTCAAAACAATGTCGGTCGATATAATTTGGGTTTTGTGTCTCCCAAATCACCATTCGAATTGCTGGAAAATTTGTACTCTGATTGTTTTCAGCTGTCGTCGTTCTAGCTTGTCAATGATTTGGGAATTTTCGATCAAAAACCGTGAGTTCCTCTGATTTAATTTTTCGATTTTTCTTCGAATTTGTTACCATTTGTTTTCGATGTTTGGTGCTTGATTCAATCGAACTTCCTTTGATGAATATAATGTAGGTTAAATAGGGTATAGAAACCCTAAAACCACTTTGATTTCGCTGAATGCCTTTTTCTGATTTGTGTATTTCCCCCTTGATTAAATCGGCTTGAATGTCGTGCATGATTATGCCTGATGTATATTTAGGAAATGCTCGAATCAATTTATTCCCAATATTGATTTCTGGAATTTGTGACATGCATACATGTTCATTCGAAAATTGGAAATAAATCCCTATGAATTCTAAAAACATTCGGTTTTATTCTTGCATTTTTCCAAGATTGTTTATTGATTGATTTCATTTTAGAAACAATCGAAATCCTGTTGCATATTGAAAACATTTGTTAATTTACAGGAAATAAACAAATTGTTTTTGTGCCCAAAATTATTTGCATGACTGAATATCTTTGAAATTGCTCGGTTTTGCCATTTTTGGAAATAATTTTGAATTGAAAATTTGATATCTTTCAAAAAATATGTCTTTGATCTGGTTGATGAAATCTTGTATGAATTCTTGAACGATTTTAGGAATTTCTGGAAACACATCAATATGATTTATTCCTAAAAATTAATAGCCAATTTTAGGCCATGCAAATTTTCCTCTGTGAATTGATTTGAAAATTTTGTTTATTTTGGAAATATAATTTCTTGCCTTAAAGATTATTTGCTCATTTGTAATTCTTGATCTTGACTTGTATACCTTGGCTTGTACATATTTGACTTGAACATCATTTCATATATGCTCTATCCAATTGTCCTTGCACTTGCCATTTCCTTGTATTGATGTTGACCTGTTTTGGCCTTGCTATCTGAACCAATTGTATACTGTCTTGACCTGGCTAGTGTATATACTGCATTGACTTGTTTATTTTGCACCATGCATACATACATACATACAAACATGTGTCTGTGTATATATGTGTGTTTGTGTGTGTGACCTATCGCATGTGCATGTTGAAGTTTGCCATTCGTTTTTGAGTTACTTGCTTGTGTACATGCTCGAACTGATCTGATTTTTTCTTGCTTCATTTGAGCTTTGTTCATGTCAATTTATGTTGCATTTCAGCCACACTGGTCTTGTCATTTCAAGAATATATACCCATGCATTATATATATACATATGTATGTATATTATGATTGCTTTGTTGCTGCACAATATTTTTTTGTGCACATAAATTTTGTTGCACCATCCCTTGAAACTCCACTGTTCTTTTGGGCTGATTGTTCAATGTTACACCGTCCATTGCACAACATAGCTTCCCAATATATGTGCTTGAGACATGTGTGTTGCTTAGTTGTTAGTGGCCTTCCAATTTGTGTTGTTGTTGTTGTTGTTGTTGTGTGAATCATAACATAGACCTGGCTGAACTTACACACTGTTGCATTGGTGTATTTTTACCTTCATACTGACTGACCATTTTGATATGCACTTGAATTTTAAACCGCCTCGACTTGATTCATTTGTACTATTCCATTTGCTTGTGTCTGCTATGTTTGCGCTTTGCTCCTTAGTACTCCATGTTGATGCAGTCGTGTGCACCATTACTTTGATTTGTCCAAAATTGAAAATAGGTCACAATTGTATTAGCATCTCGTATATTTGCACTATGCACAAATATTTGTTTGCACTTGTTTATGCATGCACTTGAATTTGAGTTGTGACCATTTTTCCTTAACCATTTGCTATAGCAATCCATGTTGACTTGGCCATTTTTTTGGTCATGAGTTCCATGGCCTATGCTTACTGCTGAGTTGTATTTGTGTTGATTTGGCACTTGATCAATGCAACATATATATATATATATATATATATATATATGGTATACGTACATACATACATATCTATATATATGCACAAATGTGTGCATATATACATATTTATATTTCTTGCTGTTATACCCATATACATATATGTTTGGCTCCATTTGTTTGAACTGATGAGTTTGCACTTTAGTTGTATACACTTGCATGTCTATGCTGAATTTGAATTTTTGCCCCAATTACCTCTGTATGCCTGAAAAGAAATATGTGTATATACTTACATGTATGTGTATACATGTATTGTGCACTAGTGGTTCATATATGTGAGCACCAGAGGATTTGTCTTCCTTGCGGTATTTACAGTGAATCACTGTGAATATCACAAGCTGTCTACACACAAATGGAAATATATACAAATCAGATCAAGTCATCAAATAGGATGAGAAAGACACCAAAATTACAAGGCAAATAAATTTTAAAAATAAAATTATATCTTCCAGAATTTAATATTGTTTTGTTCCAGTTTACTATATATGTGTCTGTGACAGGTAAGCAGGTGACCGGATTGACAGTGAAGCAGCTGAAGATAGAATTGAGTGTCAGTGAGTGATCTGAGTGAATATGAACTGATATATGAGTTTGTACAACTGGATGTGTCGATGTATGTATAAACTGAGCGATTGAGAGTTGTAGTAAGGAACATATGTATTTAGAAATTGAATGTATTGAATTACAATGAGATGATGAAATAGTGGAGTTATAAATTTGTACTATTCGAATGTAGAAATCAATTATTTTATTTAAATAAAATATTGTTTGAATATTTATATTCTTGTGCAATGTATTCTATTAAATATAAATATTTGATTTTGTCTGTGAGGTAGTAGAATAGTACAATTATAAACACATTTATAATAATATATGTGTTTGTTATCATCAAACAAAAATCATATAATTGTTATATACAACATGGTTTATTGTCGGGTACAAATCACACCTAGGGGTTAAGTCCTAACCCCTTATGTGGATGGGTCAACTTAGCCATTCTATGCCAAAAAACAAAAAAAAAATCATTAAATACCAGATGGTTCGTTTATAGCCAGGTATAGAATATGCCTAGATTTTAAGTTCTAATTCCATACATGGATAGATCGACTTAAACATCCAAAACCAGAAAACCAGAGATACAACATCCAAAAGGCCGAAGCCTATACAACTAAATCCCAATGGACAAAAGCCAAGAGCCTTGTAGCCAAGTAACCAAAATCCAAAAATTAGAAATCTAGATAACCATATCGAAAATCCAAAAGACCATAATGTCAAAATCCAAAACCCAAAGTGCCAGAATGCCAAAACCTAAATGCTAGAAAACCAATATCTAAAGTGCAAAACCTGAAGAACCAAAGAGCCAGTAAGCCAAAAAACAAACAATCAAAAGCCAACATCCAAAAAACTCCAAATCCATAGAATCCAGAGAAAACCACATAAGTCGATGACCAGTCCACCTGAGCCACAGCCTGGCTCGTTGCTATTCCGTGTCGAAGGAGAGGGTTGTGCCTGTTCCGGTACCACAACCCGATTCCTAACATACATTGCTAGCTCACCACGTCTGACACTATAACAAACCACACTTTTCTTAGTCTGAATTTCGACGAAAATTGAAACTCGAACCCATCCAAGCATGGAGATTATAAATATGGTGCCTACAAATAATGAGGATGAGCGTAATCAGAGTAAAATAAAAACTAACTCATAGCGGAAACAAGACATGATAACTAATACCGACTAAGGAAACTGTCTTGAAGCAAATGGCCACACTATATCGAGCATGAGAGAATGAGAACCAAAAACCAAATTTGAACACTTACGAAGTCCTGTCTTTCTCGATGCAAACATGAGAGTTTTTAGGAGGAGGGGGTTAGAAAAACAAGTCGTGGTGAGTAGAAAATGTATAACACTGTCTACAGTACAAAAATGTATCACGTTTAGTCCCAACCAAAACATATGTATAACAAGGATACTAATTCTAACCTAACCTTGTAAAGATTTATGCATGATGACTACTACCGTACCCAAGGTAGTATCCTCAAAGATAACGATATCGCAATACAAAGATAAAACATTTACGTATAAACATAAAGCCTTTAAACCACCATTCAACCAATTACAGAAGACTAAGAGGTGGACTTTCAACTACTCACATTCCATAAGGAGGTAAATTATTTCTACATAACCACATATGTCCTCATTATAAATATAAGATAAGGGCAGATCCTTTTGCTCACTTAAGACCCAAGACGGATCTATTGATCACTTAATACCTTACTCGGTGTTTTACCCTACACTAACATAAATTATAGGACACTATCTACTAGGTCCTACTAATTTAAGGCTTCTTTCATTCATGCATATACCCAAACCCATATAAGGCAAGAGATAGTAAGCAATCACTTATCACTTATATGATAGGTAGACGACATCTCATCATTTATGAACTTCCCTTGGAGGACCTTGTGTTACTATCTAGCTGACTTGATTGGAAAATCGCCTAGCCACTTAATACTTTTTGCATGATACCAGACCTACGGTACCTCCGTAGCAGTCAATAAATATCTTGTCCCAAGGCGGACTCCATTCCCTATCATTTACTACCTAAAGGAAGCATACCATCGCGGAGATTTCCGATCTTGCACCCAATGAGCCATTTAGTACTTCTTATTTATGCAGAGGTGAACTACGCGATCACTTAATACCATTTTAAGGATGGATCTAACTACTTAATACCTCTAATCTCAAAGAAGACTACGCTTATGAATTATTCCTGTGACGGTTTCTTCTTCTGGTTGGGAGGCGGGCCTTACAACCATTTATACCTTAACACTTGAAGTAAATCTTATTTTAGGAAATAATTCTCATTACACAAATAACTATCCTCATGGGTTCTTATAATTAATGATATCCCACATCAGTTGTATATATATATGACTGCTGGAAAGTGGAGATTCTGTCGAATAAGGTAACTAACCTCGCATCATTAACATACTAAGTCCAATCCTTATTTTCTAATTACATTATTTCTGGATTAACTAGAATAAAATAAGAAAACCTATAATTTCCTGTCCAAGGATGCTTCATGTCCATATAATGTTTCATCAAACTTGAGTAACTTCGCCTTTGTTAATAAGGATTCATTCGGTTTTTCTGCTCACACTTCTTTGTCATGTGCATCTACTTTATCAACTTCTTCTTCTAGTAACATGTTGAGTAGTTCTTCTGCATTTCCTGGTTCATCACACTCAAAGCCTTCCCCATACACAAATTTGTAGCTACCTCCTCACATTCAGCTACCACCTATTTCTGGTTCTGGATTGACTTTTCCAGTTGAGGACACTGCGATGGCTTCTTTATCATCTGCCATTCTCACTAGTGCATTACCATTTCCTAAATCTAAGTGCAGCAATCTTAAAGGTAAATTTTGCCAGGATCTAGATGAGGATCAAGATTTTGATGGTGGCCATGATTTCAAACCAGAAGATGTATTGCCTTTAAGTAGCGGTTCGAAATCAGGCAAGAGACACACGAGAAGGAATCCAATTTAGTGTGATATTTTTCTTGTTGTTACCGTTGTATATGCTCTGCATCTATTTCTCAAGTTTTGAGACTTTTGGCAAGTGTCATGTGAGAAGAATTCTGGCTTATTACAAGACTATTCTATTTTGTACATTTTGACATGCACAGGCTTTTGGAGATGGTCGTACGGACTACCAGTATTGGTTTGCAAATGGAGATTACCAGTTGAAGAATAATGGTCATATAGGTTTTGGCTTTTGGGATAATTGATGACTAACAGTTTTATGTTATTTCCGATTTTTTCAGTTTTATTATCATTGTTTTTTTTTTCATTACTGTCTAGTTGAGAGATAATGTGTTGTATAGCAATTGTATTTTCTTGTACATTCTTCGTAATCGTTTTGTATGTGAATAAAAGCTTACTTGTCGTTCAAAGAAATTTTATTTATCATTACTATTTAGATATTCTACCATTTATGATCCTAACGGTCATATTTTTCCTAATGTATTAATTATCCTATTAAATGCCATTTATATCAGTCCTATTTGAGCTCCAATCTAATATTTGGAACTCCCAAACATTTTTATATTAGCTTAATTCCATTTGATTTTTATTTGAATATACACATGCACACACACACACACATAAATTTATGACGACGGCGGTGGGTGGCAAGAGGCTCGACACAAAGGGAAACAATCGTTTGCCGATGTAATCCGATAGTCCCCACGCGTTGCTCAACGTTAAACAACCAAAACCCTAGGAACTGGAATGATGTTTTTGAGTCTCAAACCAATATTTCTGGCGACCTACAATATTTCAAACCATTGCAAACTAGCGACGCCAAATATCAAGTCATTGACGATCTGGACTATGTAGAATCAAATAAAATTTGGGAAAACTCAATTTATGTCTATATGACAGGTAAAAGACCTTATTTTGTATACTTTAATGCTTACATTAAAAGGTCGTGGAAGCCCAAAGTGGCATGGGATGTTTATCCTAGGGAAAATGGTTTCTTCCTCATCGAGTTTCAGCTCAGAGAAGATTATGAGAGGATATTAAAAGGGGTTCCATGGTTCATGGACAGTAAAATCATATTTATGAGAAAATGGATGGCATATTTCAATTTTGAAATAGCGATGCTCACTTTATAACCCGATCTGAGTTAAATTACCAAACCTTAATCAAGCTTTGTGGAATACTCGATGCATCAGTAAGTTAGCGAGTATCATTGGCAAACCTCTGGAAATAGATGAAAATACCAAATTGGTTAAAAAAAACAGTTTTGCAAAAGTTCTTATAGAGATTACATCAGATTCAGAACAACCTAAATTTATCAAAGCTTACGATAAACATGGAAATACTTATGAGCAGACAGTGGAGTATGAGTTTGTCCCACCTAAATGCACTACATGCAAGTGTTTTGGGCATTTAGATACATATTGTACTACAATTACACTAGACAAAATGGGGATTAGAAAGCATATTTCCCCCCAAGTTAGCACTTCCAAAAATTCAGCTTCGCCAAAAAAAAGATTTACACAATGAAGCTAGCACGTCTACAGTATCTACAACAAGTCCTACTGTCATTATTCCCCCACCGCATAACATGGAGGAGACTGAATCATCTAAAGCATCTCGTAAAGTTCCAGATTAAAATCAGGCACTGGTTCAGGCAGAGGCAGATGTCCCATGTCCAGATCATCAACATGCGGAGCCCAGTCAAGAGGAAGAGGTGGATAAGGAACCAGACTCTCTGGATGATATTCAACAACTAGATATTCACTTGGAGCGCTCTGAGGAAGAGAACAAAGAGGAACCAAAAACTAGTGCTCTAAAGAAAATGAGGAATACAATGCACAATTTCAACAAAGATAGAAGAAAACTGCTGTTTCAAGTGCTTTGGTAGGTGTTGCTCCAGTCACAAGGAGCAAATCTACCAAAACTTAATGTCGATCCTATGCTGGAATGTAAGGGATCTAAATAATGACACTCATCAACTAGACCTCTACAACTTTAGGGATAAGTATAAACCCTCAATAATTGCGGTTTTAGAAAATACCTTCTTGCAAGAAAACAGATTACTTCAAAAATCGCATGTGTGATCAATGACACACCTGTGATAACTTAAATAATTCCCAAAAAGGTCGTATTGCCATTTTTTGGGATGTATCGCGTTGGAAGTATTCATGTATGAATTATGATAATTAGCAAGTTACTATGCATGCAACTAATATGGGTATGTTAGACCAAAATCTGGGCCTAACACCTAAATGCAGATCACATATCACAAAATGCAGAAAATAGTAAAATCAGAGGGAACATACGAGGTTTTTATAGTGGTTCGGCTGTAGATGTAGCCTACGTCCACTTTATAATCTTATTGTTGTACTGACAGATTACAAGAATCAGTTACATGCAGACAAACAATCCATGTGTTAATTGAAATTACAAGAGGATAATTTAGATGTAGTGAGGTGCAAAATCCTTGCACTCAGTAATGGCAGAGACCGTCTAGATGTAGGAGGAAGTCCCAGTCAAAAAGTCCTCTCAATTTGTCATCAAGTCCTGTATTTGTAGCTGTATGAGAGCCCCTGGGGGAACCGTTTCATGTCTCACATGTGGAACCCGATTCAGGATAGTAGGAGAAGGAATAGCCTTGAGAATAGGTCATGATTTACGCGTGTATTAGCAGGTCTTGGGGTCGGCTCGCGGGTCGTGTATGTGCGAATTGAGCCCATGCTCACGAATGAGTGTTGACGTTCTTCGGTGACGTGGTGCCAGGCGGTTCGTGAGGTTTGAGGGCAAGCCGGTGTGGCCGAGCCGGTTTGGGCGAGCCAAGGGGGCGAGCCAGTCCATACTCCAGGAATCCTAGTTTCGTGCGCGTTCACGTAAACGAGCGTAACTTCCAAACCGTACGTCCATTTTAGCTAAACGAAAGCTCTACCCGAAGCTAATTCAGAGGGATACAAGAGTTACCATGGTAAGCATTATAATTAATGTTTTTGGGACCAAAAGAGGTCGTCTGATAAGAGTTTCGGGCCAATTTATGTTGATAATGCGATTTCGACCAAATCACTCTATGTTTTCTGACATTTTTTCCAATGCTTGAGAGCGCTGCTATCCAAAGATGCTATATATGAAAGCTTTTACCAAAAAGTGTGTCAACAAGTTTGCCCCCTAGAACATATCTTGCTAGTTGAAGAAAGATGTGTTCTGGATAATCCGAGAAATCCATAATCTTTACCTGCAAGCAACACAAGAATAACTCCTAGACCGTCTTATCGGAGTATGACGATCAAGGAAATGCCAAGAGAGTTTCATGATGGCCTTACCGAATTAAGACAACCAAGGAAATGCTATGTGAGTTCCATGACGGCCTTACCGGAGTAAGACGGCCAAGGAAATGCTATGTGAGTTCCATGACGGCCTTACCGGAGTAAGACGACCAAGGAAATGCTATGATAGTTTGTTTATACTAGACGGATCCAGTTCAGAGCCGGGGCTCAATGCTTATTACTAATTCATGAAAACGTAGCGGTCGATCACCAGACACGACTGGAGACCACAAGCCGGTTCCATGCATATAGGCTAATGTGACAACTTTTATTACATGCAGAAAAAACAAAGATGGGCGAGAAGTCACCTAAAAGCCTAAAACCATAAACTATGGATCGGAGTCCGGCGAACTGAAGAGAACAGCTGAGGGGGATCAGTTAATGATATTCCCGCGATTGCTCGATCCAGGATCGTTCCCTCTATGGGGAATTTATGATGGCAGTGCAGATGTGGGCGCTGTTGGTTGAGTGACGTACTCGGGTAATTCTCCTCGCCTGACCCGATCTTCAATAAGGTCTCGTAAATGTCTGCAGTCATCAGTGTTATGACCGTCCATTTCATGAAATATGAAATGCCTTCAGAATTGTGTTGTGCTAGCGTTGGCTCCCTCTTGGGAGGTCTTGGATAGGAGGTGGCACCCCCTGTGTCCATGTTGATGTCAGTCAGCAATGAATTGAGTTCAGTGCACTTTTCATATCTAGACCCTCTTCGGGGTTGGACATTGCGATCATTCTTTGCAGTGGCCATTCCTTTTCCCTCGTCATTGCCTTTTCCAGAATCATACGGTGCTCCACCTTTAAGCATGTTGACAACGAGAATAGCTTTCTCCGATTTTGCACCCTCTTCGGGGCTGAACATTGCGATCATTCTTTGCAGTGGCCGTTCCTTTTCCCTTGTCATTGCCTTTTCCAGAATCAGACGGTGCTCCGCCTTTAAGCATGTTGACAACGATAATAGCTTTCTCCGATTTTGCATCTTCCTCTTGTAGAAATTTATCTGCTTCAAAGTAAAATTCGCCAAGATCTCGCGGTGGGTCCCGATATAAAGAGGGTTTGAACTCCGATGTATCCAGAACACCGGATACTGCCGCTATCAATACCAAAGATGGTTCAGGTCTGTCCACAGATGCCACTATAGCGCTGAATCTTTCCAGGAATGAGCGCACAGTTTCTCCAGACCTTTGCTTGATTATAGTAAGTGACATTACGTTTTTGGGTCGAGCAATGTGAACCCAAAACTGTTCTATAACGCGAGCAACCAACATATTCCAGCGTTGATCGAGTCAGATTCGAGATATCGAATCCACATAGCAGCTATATCAGTTAGAAAGATGGTAAACATTTTGCCATGACGTTTTCTGAGACAATTTGAACTTCCATATGACATTTGTAGCTCATGAGATGCACGGTAGGATCTATTTTGTCGTTGTAAGGCTCTAGAACTGGAAGTTTGAAATCCATAGGACTGTGAGAATTCCTGATTTCTGATGTGAACGGGTTGTGATTGACGTCGTCCACGTCATTCTGTTAAGTGCGGCCTCTCAAGAGGCATTGATTGAGACTGGCGAGCCGATCGCCTTCAAAAAGTTGTTGCATATTGCCTAAATCAGAGCTGGTGCCCCCAGCACGGAATGAAAGAGAAGATGGAAGCTGTTGGTGAGTCGCTAGGAATGGGTCGTGAGGACCGGTTCATGGACCATAGGGTCGCTGCTCGCGGTTCAAGGGGGCGACCCGACCCGGTTGTGGGCCCCCATCACGAGCCGGTTGCTGTTGAGTAGCGGTAACTTGCAATCCAGTGTTTGTTTGAACTGGAGCTGAATTCGTTCGAGCTTGATCATTTCCAAGAGCGAGGGGGTTGCCCTCGAGTCCTTGTGATGCACGAGCCGCTTCTGTGGCTTCATTTCGAGTGTGTTGTTCGTTGCCGCTCAGCCTGCCATTCATCCGAGCGAAGAATCCACCCATCATCTCTTGTTGTTTTTAGAGGGGATCATCTTGCCTTGCCATTTGAGCTCTTAGTTCAGTAAGAACACCATCCATCTCTTCTCTGGTCAAATATGCTGATGGGTTTTCATGTGAGGAAGCTTCCTGGCTTGCCTCGTTCCTTGCGCCTTCAGTGCCAACATCCTTAGCATGAGAGAAGGTTCCGTCTTTCTTTCGTTTTGCCATTTATCCAACAGCCAAGCGATCTGATTCTTTTAGAGCTTGAAACTAAAGTAGTATCATGCTCCCCTTCCTAGAACGCCAAAATGTAAGACCAAAATCTAGGCCTAACACCCGAATGCAGGTCACAGATCATAGAATGTAGAAAATAGTAAAATCAGAGGGAACACACGAGGTTTTTATAGTGGTTCGGCTGTAGATGTAGCCTACGTCCATTTCATAATGTTATTGTTATACGGACAGATTACAAGAATCAGTTACATGCAGACACACAATCCATGTGTTAATTGAAATTACAAGAGGATAATTTAGATGTAGTTAGGTGCAAAATCCTTGCACTCAGTAATGGCAAAGACCGTCCAGATGTAGGAGGAAGTCCCAGCCAAAAAGTCCTCTCAATTTGTCATCAAGTCCTGTATTTATAGCTGTATGAGAGCCCCAGGGGGAACCAGTTCGTGACTCATATGCGGAACCTGATTCGAGATAGTAGGAGCAGGAATAGCCTTAAGAATAGGTCACGAGTTACACGTGTATTAGCAGGTCCAGGGGTCGGCTCGCAGGTCTTGTATGGGCGAACCGAGCCCATGCTCACGAGCGAGTGTTGACGTTCTTCGGTGATGTGGTGATAGGCGGCTCATGAGGGTTGAGGGCGAGCCGGTGTGGGCGAACCGGTGTGGCTAAGCTGGTGTAGGCGAGCCGGTGTGGGCGAGCCAGTCCATACTTCAGGAATCCTAGTTTTGCACGCGTTCACGAAAACGAGCGTAACTTCCAAACCGTACGTCCGTTTTAGCTAAACAAAAGCTCTACCTGAAGCTAATTCAGAGGGCTACAAGAGTTACAGTGCAAAGCACCATAATTGATGTTTTCGAGACCAAAGAGGTCCTCTGATAAGAGTTTCGGGCCAGTTTATGTTGGTACTGCGATTTTGACCAAATCACTCTATGTTTTCTGAGATTGTTTCCAATGCTTGAGAGCGCTGCTATCCAGTATGTGTGACAACTTTTTGGTAAAAGCTGTCACATAGGGTAGACTTGACATTTGCATCTCGTTCATTTATCCAAGTAATTTGGCTTCAGAAAGAGTGTTGCTATGGAATACTATAATTGGTTAGGCAAAAAGCATTCATTCAACATGGCTGGTTTTGGGTAATTTTAATGCTTTTCTACGTACTAATGAGAAAAAAGGGGGACTTACCCTTAAGCTCTCCCAGGTCCCCGAATTCAGTAATTGCGTACTAGCAAGTGGATTGTTAGAAATCTCCCACTCAAGTCTACAGTACACATGGAGAAGTAGTGAGGCTAAGAAAATCTCATCAAGACTTGATCGAGCACTCATAAATGCAAATTTGTTAAACCACATCAATGGTCTTAACGCTACTGTCTTAGCCTCGTCCACTAGTGAGCACTCC
Source organism: Allium sativum (assembly GCA_030737875.1). Taxonomy (NCBI): domain Eukaryota; kingdom Viridiplantae; phylum Streptophyta; class Magnoliopsida; order Asparagales; family Amaryllidaceae; genus Allium; species Allium sativum. The sequence goes on from CM060921.1 coordinate 750,752,810, forward strand.
CCACTGCTCATAAGTTTTAATGATGCCACGAGTATCAAAGGCAAACCTTTCAGATATGCTAACCATTGGCATCTAATTCAGGGTTATTATGATGTAATTAACTTCAATGAAATCCCCATATCAAATGGCAATAGCATGTTCAAATTAGTGATGGTACTCAAACAATGTAAATTCAGACTAAAAGAATTGAACAAAAAAAGATCTAAAGAGGACGATTTAGTTCAAGGACTTCAAGATTAACTTGAATACACCCAAAGGCTCCTTGATTTAGACCCTTTAAATGATGGGCTTAATTGTGACTTCGATGAAGTGCAAAGATAACTGAAGGAAGCTTTATCAAAAAAATCTCTGGAAATCAAGCAAAAAGCCAAAGAGTAGTGGCTTATGCAGAGAGATGAATCCAATAAATTCTTTTATACTAAAATGTCACAAAGGAAACACTATAACAACTTTCTTATTGATTAAATTAATAGGCAGATTCCACAAGCAGATTAAACAACTTGAAGATGCAACTATTGCATATTACTTAGATCTATTTAATGGGGACTATGATGAAAGCTTACCCATTATTGAGTGTCATAGGCAAATATCTGCTGAGGGGAGGCTGCTGCTAGGTAGCGTCATCAGCAAGAAGGAAGTAAAAAAAGCCTTGTTCTCCATTCACAACGATTTCAGCCCTGGACCTGACGAAATGGGGGAAGCCTTCTTCAAATTGAATTGGAAAAACCTGAAAGTACAATTGTTAGCAGCTTATCAGGAGGCTCTGAACTCAGGTGAATTTATAAGGGAAATTAATCATACTTTTATTTCACTTATCCCCAAAGTGAAGAACTCCACTAGAATTGAAGACAATCAACCAATTACATGTTGCAATGTGGTCTACAAAGTTTTAAGCAAAATTATCCACAATCATCTGAACACCGTGCTACCAGACCTATTTTCACAATGTCAAAGTGCTCTTATTAAGAGTAGGTTCATTTCTGAGAACTCACTTATGGCCCATGAACTTGTTCGAGAATTCAATAAAAAGGGTGCTGACAAAATATGTTTGAAAATTGACCTATATAAATCTTATTATAGTGTCAATAGAGAGTTCATCATTCACATGCTAAGATCAATGGGGTTACCAGCCAACCTGCTAAACATAATTCGATTTTGCCTTAGTTCCCCCACATAATCTATTCTTATTAATGGTGTTTCTAAGGGTTTCATTAATAGCACAAGGGGAATTAGACAAGGGGACCCACTCTCCCCATACTTATTTGCAGTGGCAATAGAATGGTTCACAAACTAAATGGAATTGGAAACTGAACAAAAGCTAATTATGGCCATTTATAACCATCAGCCAAAAGTCACCCACTTGATATATGTAGATGACTTGTTAGTGGTGTTTAAAGCCTCCTCGACAGCTATTACACATCTTAAACACATTTTTTCTAATATGGAAAGACGGGTTGGACTAAAGGTCAATAATCTCAAAACAAAATGCTATTTTAACAAATTCTATAGTCGTAAACATGAATTTTTAGAAGTAATTGGTGTTCAAAGGGTACTCTTCCAGTCAAGTACTTGGGGGTACCACTGTCGATTAACACGATTTCAGATGCTGAATGTGGTAAACTAGCATATAACATTCGAGAGAAATTGGAAGGGTGGAGATCCAAACTTTTCTCATTTGCTGGCAGAGTGGAATTGGTACACACTGTAATTACTTTGAAGGTCAAATTTTGGTTACAAACTTTCCAAATTCCTTACTGTTCGATAGCAAAGATTAATACAGTGTCTGCAAATTTTATTTGGAAGGGTGGGCTGCATAAAATCAACTACAAACTTTTGTGTAGGCCCAAAAAAGAAGGAGGTGTAGGGATGAAAAATCTGTTTGATCTTAAAAAGGCCTATGGGCTTAAGATGGCCTAGATTTTAGTCTCTTCTAAAAATTTGTGGGCCGAGTGGATGCGGGCTAGATACATTAAAAGCAATTTCTGGACTTCAAACATAGACAACAACTCGTCAATAATCTAGAAGACTTGTATGAAATTCAGACAAGAACTCAAGGGCAGAATTCAGAGAGAGATAACAAATGGGAATTCGACAGACTTATGGCGTGACCTATGGCTGAACGGTGAGAGCTTAATTAATAGACATGGATGGGATAATTTCTCAGCCTATGGTGCACCAACTGTCATAGTGAACACCATCATTTCTATCAACTCAAGGGACTGTAACAATAATCTTGTGGCACGTTATCTAGCTAATGAACTAGCAGAAAAACCAATTACTCCAAACAATATTGAAGATTCGTGGAAATGGGCTGAGGGAAAGTTTAATTTCAGTCGTGTATAGGACAACATAAGACAAGGGCATCATAAATTTACATGGAGCATAGTGGTGTAGACAAAATCTTATCCACCAAAAATGTAACAAGTACTCTATAAAGCAGTTCCAGACAGACTACCTACAAAAGAAAGACTGCACAATTAGGGAATCATAGATGAAGACAGATGCCTATTATGCAACAGAGCATCGGAAACCATAAATCATCTGTTCTTCGAATGTCAGTATAGTAGAAGGCTCTAGGCCATTCAAATGCTTCAGTACTGATCAAATTGGAAGCTTGGAAGAAGAAATTAGTTACTTGCACAATGGGCGAAACATGTCTCAATTGATGATAGAGGTTGGCAAGATTGGCCTTGCAGCCAAAGTGTGGTAGACATGGCGAGAAAGAAACACCCATGCTTTCAATAAGAAAGAGGAAGACGTGTTAGCAAACGTAGCAGCAATTAACAGAGAAATTGCAATAATTACTGGAAGGATTAAAACAAAGTTTCTCACCACTGTAACGGAACGAGAATTATTGCAATTGGAGAAGTGGAACTGGAGGGCAATGACTGGAGGAAGAAGATGAGAGAATCTACGGCCACCACGAAATCTCTGTGCCCTAATTTTCAGTTGGGAACTTTTCATGTGCTTTTGCAGAGAATGTAGAATGAACGAAAAGTATTTCTTTGGATGTATTATGTAACTCGTATATGATTAACAGGCTTTGTATTATCGGGCCGAGCAGGCTTTTCGGCTGAAATAAAAATTTACCCACTTTCAAAAATAACAATATATACATACATAAGTTTATTGCTTGTTTATTTCCATAGTTGGAGTTACAATCCCTATTCCTAATCATAAATTAAATTGTAATCAATTTGGCATCTATTTCCCTATTTAATTAATTTCCCAAAAAATGTATATGGTTACAATAGTAATTATTCTATTTATGACCCTTTTGATTTTAGTAATAGATTCCATGTTTATTGCTACAACAACCACAAATATTTACTTTTCATTTATTATGAGATTTATTACCATACATTTATTCCCATGAAATGGAAACATTCAAATTTAAACAGACAACGACAATTATTTAATATAATAATGTTTCATACATAGATTTGAATGGATAAGATTATAATATATATTTATATTTTAAGCACAGAATTAATGTAGTTACTAATTTTATTTTATCAACATTTACTATTTATGTTCTGGTCTAAACTAATGACCAAAACATTCCTTTTTGTGTTTAATCTTTTTTTAAAATTCAAAATCTTATAAAAGGTTATTTACTGTAATTATTGTAATTTTTTCCCAATCCATTTAATACTGGAACATTGACACATTTCAAATTCCAAGGAAATATGTTAACATTTTATTTAGAATAGATGTTGCAAACTACGTAAAAAATTATGTGCATTTGCACATCTCTTCTTATTTGATTTATTTACGTTCCTTGTGGATTTCAAATAATTCCTTTTAATGCAAAACGACCAAAAAGAAAAAAAAAATCAATAACTAAGTGAAATCCCAAACAATATCAAACACAAACAAGATTATTATTATTTTTACCATAACTGCACAAATACAAATCAACACCAAAATCCTATGAATTTAGAATAAAGTACAATACTTCAAATCGTAATTTTGGGAATATTTCCAAATCCAAGATGTTTACAATATTCACAAAAAATTTAAGAAAAAATGTTGGCAAGATGATGATATTAAATTAAAAGGCCTACAAATCCATACTTAACCTATGTTCATAATATTTCTGATTTGAGAAAATAAACAAATCTGATAACTTTTAGATATATAATTCAGATTCAGTACAAACAAATTATATAAGTTATTATAAATAACATATATGTTCCCCACTCATATGGAAGCTATCCAGATCTGAATTTAACACGGCTTTTAGTCTTATAATTCCCAAATCCTACAGATCTACAATCTAGTTACACTACAAGAAAATACTGAATTTGCACCGGCATAATCCGCTGGTAATCTATCGCTATTTATTGTTTTGCGATGGATTTATGATGGATATTGATAGTCGAAAAATTTCAAGTCGGTAATCGAGCATCAATTTTGCGATGGAATTTAGTGTGAGTTTTCCATAAAAATTCCGTCATTGCGCTAAATATAAAATTTAAATTCTAAATTAATTTACTGATGGATAAATATTTTCTAACAATTTATTATTTATATAAAAACGTCGGTGATGCCTTGATAATTAGCAAGGAATTAGCAACAAAATATTTTTCTATATATGATCCGTCCCTATTGCCTTTCTATTCTGCCAATAAACATTCTTTCATGTTTCCCGCTTACAACTTTACCAAATACTATAGTTCAACTGTCAATGGTAAAATAAATAACATAACCCAACAAAAAAATAATATAAATAAAGAATGCAGTTATGAATACAACACACAAATTTGTTACTATTTAACATAAAATAGTACAATATAATCGTTTTTTAATTTTGGTTACATTTTGCACAACTAAACACACTTTTCTTTACGTACATTTGAGTGGCAAGACACATCACCACTGCCTCTGCATCAACATCTCATTAAACAACTACAATCAGTGCACCTTACATCTTCCACCTCACTAAACTACTACAACTTCTACTTCATCACTTGACCCGCAATGACAAATTATTCTCAAAATATCTTAAAACTAACCAGACTGCCATTGCCTTCACATGATTTTGAACTATTCCACCACATGACTCTCCTCATGACAATCAAACCATAGTTTCTTCGACTACCAGCTCTATCAACCTCCATAACTACCATCCAAACTGCATGTTTACACCTTATTCAACATAATCACCATATACAAACACTGCAAACCACCGCAACCCTGCAACACTACCTTATCCTGCAACCATCAACTACCCCATAACTACCACACTTGTTCTGGTACATCCTTACTACACAACCTGAACCACCCTTCATCATCAAACATATATCATCAACTTTCTTTCTTTCTTTCTTTGTATTTCACCACTTTAAAGAAAGAGCACAATCAACTTTAAAGCAAAAAAATCCATTAAGAAAGAAAAAGATAAACTTCTTTGTATTTCATCTAGGCAGAATTGAAGTCTATACCCAATGAAAATGATCCCAGGAATACCGAAAATCCTGCTGAAGCAAGCATCAATCAAAGCTGCATTTAGGTTAAAATGTCATGTATGAATGATATGGCTACGAGTAAACACCCATGCATGTTCCTGATGAAGATACTAGGAGTAATGGCTTTCTTGCAGACTTATCCATCGAAAAAGCACCTAAAGATGTCATTAGGACTTGAACTATAGCCATTACAATTGTCCCGATAGTTCCGGACTTGAAACTTGCTGAGATAATATTTCAGTAACATAAAAAGTAATTTCATGAACTTTGCTAAATTGCTGAAAAGCCAGTAGACCTGCTCCAATTGTGGGAACACGATGGTATAAAATAATTAACTTGAATCTTAGAAGCAACAATTTGTTGCTTACCAAAATTACTGAGGAAAAAATAACTCTAACTCAACAAAAGTAAATACTCATCAAATGTTTACTAAAAATTGTTTCTTACAATCCTACGTTGAAACAACACTTCCCAAATCTATCGATAATATATATTACTGTGCATCTAATATTTTAGTTTTAAATAAATATTGTGTGCATGTCTTATGTCTCATATATCAACGACATAGGTGCAACTACAGTCTGTAGCTCTGTAAAATAGTACTACGCTATATTACTAAAGCATGCTTCACTTCAACTCTTTTAAGCTGCTACAACAGCTGCTATTTTCACAAAAGATAACTTAGTAATGCACATTGTTGCAACTCCTCTTTATATAAACATAACAACTAATAATTCAAAAATGATAGGATAGAAACTTTATTTCTACCTGCACTATATTAGCATTATCTTCCAGCCCACAACTTTTTGTTGTTGTTGTCCTTCAACTTAAAATTTTAAAGTTGGTCCCTATGCTTATTTTCCACTAATCAATTAAACATAAGACAATTATTGAAGAATCAAAATAAGCTCTGATACCAATTTAAAGAAACTGGTAAGAAGAGGAATTATTTAGATGAGGAGAAGAGGAGGGCACACAAAAAATTTTGTTTTCTTTTATATTTTCACTTACATTACAACACTCTTTTTTTTTCTCAGACTCATCCCCTTCTCACTTTTCGCTTTCTCTTACTCTTTTCTTTCCCCTCTCACTTTCTCTTTTACTCTTACTCTCTCTATTACAATACTCACTTTTTCTTGTTCACTTTTCATTTTCTCTTTTTTTCTCTCTTACAACACACAAAATGACAACCCATATTTATAGTGGTCTACATGACCGTACAACTCAAATAGACATAACCCTTCGTAAATAGACACGACTTTTCAAGAATAGACACGACTCTTGATGAACGGACATGACACTTGACAAACAGACACGACTCTTCATGAACAGACATGACTTTTCACTTTAACGGACACGATTCATCATTTCAATCAACACGACTCTTCACAAATAAACACATCATTAATTAACATGACTTTTGACTCAAAGACACTACCCTTCATGAATGAACATAAAGACCATTAAATTCTCTTGCAATTTCACCTAAAAGACACTTGTCTCTTCATTTTGTTATTCTCATTAAACATGCATTTCATGCTTACCCAACAAAACTCCCCCGTAAACTCAAATGCTTTATTCCTCCAAGGAGTTTTGTATACGTCATCGACCAAATAAGCATACGGAGGCGTCTCCTCCTTAGCATCATCCTTTTCAACATACTCCCTGTTCTCTTCCAATGTAGTTACACCAATGCACCTCAGCTGCCCTCTAGCCAACATTGTTTTGAACAAATTCACAGTATCCATACTTCCCTCAGTCCTTCCTACTTCAAGCACCAAATGTATTTCATCAATGAACAATACCACTTTCCCATCTGAGTCTACCACTTCTTTTAGCATAGATTTCGGCCTTTCCTTAAATTCTTTTCTATATTTCACACCAACCACCAATGCTCTTTGCTTCTCTTCCTTCGACTTCTGAAGCTCTAGCTTCTCTTGCAACCTTTTACAATCATCATCATATTGCAGTTTCAAAGATTTGAATTGAATCTCATGCTTCCTCCTCAACAATGAGGATTTCTCTCTCATCTCATTTTCAGCATGAAGCTCCAATCGCTGCACCTCTTCTTTATGATTAACTCGAAAGCTTGCCTCGTTCTGTTCATAATCCTTTTAAACTTTGCTGAGCATTGCAACATGCTTCTCATTAGCTTGCAACAAAGCTTGTTGTATGTCCTTCTTTTGTTCAGAAATCGTTTCCTCGCATTTTGTTTCTTCTTTGCTGTCCATTATTATCTCATTAATATTACCTGCAATATCCTCCATTGCAGCCACTTGCTTTTCTTCAATAGGTTCCATAGTCTCTCCAAATATGTTTTCTTCTTTTGAGTTACGATCTGTAACTTTATCTTCTTGCGTTTCATTTTCGTCATTACTATCATCTTCTTTGGATTCTAGAACCACAATTTTAGCTTTATAGCTTTCTCTTTTCATCGAACTTTTTCTCATCTTCTACTCCCAACATTTCAGCTTTAGCATCGCTCTCATCAACCTTTTGTGTTTCACTTTTGTCCTCCTCTACCTTGTCCTCTTTTTCGTCATCTTCAAGATTTTATTCCAAGTCCTCAACTTTTTCAACCTTCTCTTCTACTTCAGGTTCTTTGTATTTAGCAGTTTTCTTTCCCATCGGCTCCTTTTTGAATCTTTCAATCTCTTCTTCATCATCTTCATCAACTTCCTATTCATCTTCTCCTTTGTAATCTTTTGCATATACCTCTTTTAGTAAATTTCATGAATCATTTGCCCTTTTTTCTCCAATAGTGTGCTTATATGTTACTCCATCGACGTTCTCACACATCACAAAACGAGCACTATGGTCTTTCCATCTCAAGCCCGTAAACGCTTTTCTTTCTTTGTCCATCATGTTTTTAACATCTTTTGGCCATTCATAGCCACTCTCAACAATCTCCCATAACCCTTTGGAGATTAACTTTTTTTTTTCATTACTTCATTGTTCAAAATTCCTTTTTGTGAGAACATACGACATACGGAATAGAAATCCCATTATTTCGACCAAGCTCCGATACCAATTTGAAGAATTTAAGAAGAGTAGCTCTGATCCCAATTTAAAGAAACTGATAAGAAGAGGAATTATTTAGATGAAGAGGACGAGGATACACAACAAATTTTGTTTCCTTTTATATTTTCACTTTCATTACAACACTCTTTCTTTTTTTCTCAGACTTACCCGCTTCTCACTTTCTCTTACTCACTTTTCACTTTCTCTTACTCTTTTCTTTCCTCACTCACTTTCTCTCTTTTTCTCTTGCTCTCTCTCTCTCTTACAATACTCAATTTTTCTCTTACTCTTTTCACTTTCTCTTTTTTCTCTCTTACAACACACAAAACGACCACCCATAATTATATAGTGGTCTACATGACCTTACAACTCGAATAGACACGTAAATAGACACCACTTTTCATGAATAGACATGACTCTTGACAAACGGACATGACACTTGACAAACAGACATGACTCTTCATGAACGTACATGACTTTTCACTTTAATGGACACGATTCTTCATTTTAACCGACACGACTCTTCACGAATAGACACATCATTAATTAACATGACTTTTGACTCAAAGACACCACCCTTAATGAATGAACATAAAGACCATTAACTTCTCTTGCCTTTTCACCTAAAAGACACTTGTCTCTTCATTTTATTATTCTCATTAAACTTGCATTTAATGTTTAACCAACAGTTATGTATTCATTATTGCATTAAAATTCACTAGAATGCATACCATCCTTACAAAAACTGGTTAAATATATATAATTACTTGTATGGACTATCAGTGAGGAAGAATTTGTCCTTGGCTCATGCCAAACATGACAATGAGCATGATAATACTTAACACAGCTGAAACAAGTTTTCACATTAAATTTAATGTTTTGGTGATTATAGCTTTCTAGTTTATATTATATATAAGGTCGTGGATATTAAAGATTGAACACTTTGTCATTTGGAGTAATGTATGATATCTTCTATCTTCTGTTTACTTGGTGAAGCCACCTTCTTTATTCAATTACCGTATTGCCTGCAAACAATTATTTGAAGGAGATCAACAACAAGAAAGAGAAAGAAAAAAGGAAGGAAATCTAACTCTGGAATCAAACCAGAAACTATGGAGAGAATGTCCAAATTTTGGTCTTTATGCAGAAAATGTCAAGCAAGCGAAAGTCGTTATAAAGATCAACTTTGCTACAATACCTGAACTGTTTTTTTGGGTATTTTACCCGATCAAGAGAGAAAAATATAGGACCCTATATCCTAATTTTAAGGCTGAATTCAAGCAATTCATTGGTGGTCCTTGCATTTTTATCTCACATTCGAGTATTTTGCCCTATTTTTATTCGGGTAAAATAGCATTTTTGTATAAAGATACAGTGTTTGTAATTCATTGATACTTCTAGTTTCTTGTAGCGATCCAGCAGTAACCTTTTTCATAGAATTATCAATAAATAATCCATCTTTGAACAAGCACCAATTTAAACAAGCGCAGATTCAAACAATTGCAGAAAAATGGAACCAAAATGATTAAAACATACCAAACGAGCTTTTCGAGTGAGTAGATGGTAAGTGGTAGGTTGCAGCCGATAGTTGATAGGAGGAAGGCGACATGTACTTGGATTAGGTAGCGATGGAATGATTGGATTACATGGTGAAGCGGTAATGGCGATACTGGGCGATGCGGTAATGGAGACATCGAAACAAGCGATGTCGAGACAAGCAAGCACCGCATTGCAGAATGTAGATAAGCATGGTGGTGGAGAAGCGGAGAGCATGGCGATGGAGAAAGAGAAGCTAGGATTTTGGAAATAAATTAAAATGAGTATGAAGGCGGTTGTAGCTTTTAGGGTTGAACTATAAATAAAAACGAGAAGTAAGGACTAGGGTTTTGGACTTGGACTGTCGATTCTGCAGAATGTGGTGATCAGGTATGGTAATTCAATGGTTCGTGTTAAGAAACTATGTACATTATTATTAATCAGCTTTGTAATTAATTATGTAAGCATCAGAAAATCAAATGGATAATTTTCAAATATGAATACCGCTATTATAATATTATTAGCTATTAACAATGTTTTCTTAATTATTAATCATTTAATCGTAATTATTGTTTAATAAATATTAATTACTAGGTCTATATTAATTTTTATTTACTAAATACAAACAAGTAGATATAAAAGTTCATCAAATATAAAATATAATCATTATAATAATAATCATTAATTTTGAACAATAATCAATTTTAATCAACAAAAAAACAATACAAAGTTTGACAAATGTACAAGAACCCCAGCAACACAACAAATACAACAAATGATATAGAAAAAAACAATAAAATGTTAAAAGAATGCACAGAAAAAAATCAATATCGTAGAATAAAACTGAAAAAACAACAACAAAATAGACTATCTCCACAGCTATAGCGTTACTCTTTAAGATCTTCCCAGGAAACTCCTCAATAGCTTGCTATGAATGCAACTACAGAGTTCATTTGCATTTAAACAACCTTGACCAAATGCTCTACGATTTCCCTCAGACCAAAGCTCAGAAATAAACTTATTCAAAATATTGAGTAGGAGCTTTGTATGATTGGTTTTCCACCTAGTTGCTTTATAAATATTGTGCCATTCTACTCTACTGTCCCTCTATGGCTTGTGGAAACTGTCGTCTGCAAGAAGTCTCAACCAAACTTGAAAAAAAAATCTGCTTTCAAAAAACAAATGCACGTTTGTTTCAATAGCTGAATTACATAAAACGCAATTATTATCAGCCAAAAGTCCAATTCTATGCAATTTATCCTATGTATTGATAGCATTTTCCATCACTTTCCACATTAACAAGTTTTCCTTCGTCGAATTACTCATATTCCAAATCCTCTTTACCTATGGAAAAAAAATCTTTATCACCTTTTTAAAGTGAATAAACATGTTGAATAGAAAAATCTTTCCCTTTCCATGCAAGAAAACCATTCCCATTCACTTTAAACCCTTCTGAAAGCTCTGCCCACAAGCTTCTAAGAACTGAAGAACTAGTGTAAGGAAACACCACTCTACCATCATGTATATAGCCATTCACGATTGCATTTTCAGCAATACTAGAAATTCTCCTCGGATTATAATCAATTAATGAGCTTAAAATCAAACCATCCCTCGCCCAAAGATCATGCAAAAATGACAATCTATTAAAAGAATGGTAGTTACATTGAATAGAAGGTAGAAAAAATTCACGTAATTTTAAAATATTCCTCCAACTCCAGCTACAATTCTACGGCACATCCATTGTCCAGAATTTTTTGTTGCGTATCAAGTTATCCTGAGCCATTTAGATCATAGACAATTTTCACTGGCAAAGAGTTTTTCGAAATAAACAACAATTGCCGCCTTGTTCCAAAGGAATAAATTTGTAATACCAAACCCACCATGATTCTTATCGTCAAATAAATTGTGAAAAGATATTGGAATCATTTTCTTTGAGAATGGGTCTCCATGCCATAGAAATTTATCAAGTGCTCCCATTATCATGCTAATGAGTTTAACTGGCAACACATAATGTCGTGTCCAATAAGTAGTCATTGCCATTGCAACCGACTGAACAATTATTAGCCTCCCAGCCTGAGAGCGTCTACATGATGGCCATTGCTGCAGCTTTGAAATGATCTTCTCAAAAAGTTGTGAACATTTATTCTTTGTGACACGTAAGCTAATTAATGGCAAACCCAAGTAAATATAATTCATAGGCATTTCTAATAATCCTGATCTTTCTATAATCTCTTGCTTTCTAATACTATTACATCCAGCAACAAGAATGTGAGATTTACATAGATATAATCAATTATATCTCACTTTGGAACTGACTAAAATAAACATTTAAGGTAATGTTTGTAGTTTTTGAAATTTTGAATTCTATATTTTTTAAAAAAAAATTCCTATTTCTTAAGTATTGAATATTTTACAAAATTTTATATTTATTTAAGGTTATGAAAACTTTAAAAGTTTATATTTAAACATTATGAATAATTTTAAATTTATTTTTGAAAATATCAAAAAAATAATAATACTTAGTAACAAAAACAACAACCAAATATTTTTAAAAGAATTAACATTACTATCCCTTTAAAATCCCTTGGAAATCCCCTGCAGAAAAGCTTCAACAAAGACTTTGTCAGTAAACTGCCTCCATTTGCAATGAAAATTTGCCATGAAAAATTTCTGATGATAAAGTTATGCAGTTCGCAATGGAATAGCGACGGATAATTAAAGATGATGATAGTAATTTAAAATAAACAGGAGTAGAAAACCATAAATATTATCTCTTATAGATTCCAGGAAAATTCGTCGCTGAATTAGCAACAGAAATTTCCATTGCTAAAATATGCAGCTATTTGCAGCTTTTCTTGTAGTATGGGTCTCAAACTGCAGATAACATTCCAAACACTGTGTCCAAAGACGTATGCAATTTCTATACAACTAGATTAAGAGAATTATCTTTTTTTTTTAATTTCAAATCAACACAACCCTCGTTGGATATGGTTTAGAAGAATATATCAATTGCACACTTTTAATTCCAGCAAGAGTAATTGCTTACTTAGATGGTAATTTGATGATCAACGAAGATTGCACACACTATAAAAGGCAAGACAATTTACTTTGCTCATGGTTGTTCTTACCAATCAACACAATAATCTTACCACATCTTATTGGGTGTAAAAGTCCCTAAGAATCTGAGATATAATACAACAAATATTCAACACCCAATCCTCATATCGAATCATGCACCACAAAAGACAATTGAATACTATAACCAAAGATTCAGTGACCATGAGAGAGTGTTTAATGAAAATTAAGAGTCCATGTGACTTACTTTAGGTTGCCGGCCATAAGATATCAGAGGCAGAGAAAGTTTTTACAATCTTGAATGGTTTAGACGACGAGTACTAATCAGTTGTTGATGTGCACTATCATCTCAACCCATCACACCATCTCTACAACAAGTGCACTCAACTCTAACTGCACATGAAGGCAGAGTGGGTGCAAAGAAACTACGTGCAGAACTCTCAGTCAACTTTCTTCTACATCAAAAGGAAAAAATCAAGAAAGGCTATCAAATTTCAAAAATAATAAAAATAGTCTAAGAGGTAGCAACAAACAGAAAAGGCAAAAGAAGGAGAAGATGGAACAATTCTAATAGAATCAGATGCCAAATTTGTGAAAAAAATTTCACATTGCTAGTAAATGCTATCTCAGATTTAATCAAAACTATTCAATTTAAACGATTCAAAATAATTGCGGTACCACTTCACTTTAGTTCCCTGAACAGTACACAATTGCGTGTACATAGGAAACATTAAGAAAGCGCTATCGAAATTTTGAGAACCATTTAAAATGAAATGCTTTATGAGATTTAATTACGTTATTGTGTTCGTAACTTGTCCAATACAGGGACAAATCCAACAAATATTGTATGCGATGAATATAAATGTTCGTTCTCTTAAAAAAATGAATATCCACATAACAATCATATACAATACTTATCAGACAGGGTTGAAAAAAACTCTAAGGGTTTTATGAGTATAATATATTTATTTTATACTTGTTAAAAAATGGCATTTGACCTATACGAAATCATGGAAATTTTCATGTTAAAAATATACCTTTTTCTGAAGTTTCCAATAATTTAATAACATGAATGTGTATATTAAAACTCAACTTACACGATTGTTGCTCTCACTATTAATTTTATGCATGAAGCAACAGATTTTAAAATAAATAAGCCTTGAACGGCTTAATTTCTATCTAACTGGACATATACAAAGTTTATCACACATACACACATTTTCAAAACTCAATCAAACTAACCATACATTAAGAAATTATATAACGTTTTCAGTAATTTCTAGAAAACATAAACTAAATTATGCCCATTCGCACCAAACATCCCCAAACAAGCCTAAATTCGTTTAAATATTATTATGCACATTATTCTATTATCATACAAACTTGCAATACAAAGGCTAATAATAAGAATTATGCCTCAATAAACAACATTATACATGCAATAAGGCATCACAAACATGTAAATAAAAATCTAACACTAAGTTAACAAATGCAAGTAAAGAGTGGATTAAAGTTTTTACCTTTCTTAGAGGAGATTAGGGGGTTAGAGAGAAAGAGAGGGAGGATTGTAGGTGCTGGAGAGGCTAGGGAAGGACGAAGTAGAAGCCGGTGACGATTTTGGAGGAAGAGGGTTTTTTGTGACAATTTTTTTTTGAAATCCGAATGGGGAAGAAGAAGCATGCTCTAGTACTCTATTCGCAATTTAACAAAGGCTACCAACAGCTGTCGACGGGTTTAAACCCACAGCCTGCAATAGAAATAATTTTTAATTCGTAAAAGAAATCCAGAAAACACCAACCGTTGGAAGCTGTTGCCCCACTACCATTAGAGACTTCCGTTGGTATACACTGTTTGTCTAGTAATGTGAGGACTATTACCATCAACATAAATCACAATTGTGCTGTCCCACTGTTGTCTACCCTTATAGACTATATCATAAGACATTTCGGCACAATTCATATTCTTAAACTCCCTAGGCTGATAAAATTTAAGAGAGTATAAACTGGAATTCTATTATTTAAGACAACTTCGTTCCATGTTCGGGGAGCATCAAGGTTATGTTTGGTATTAAGCGGAGAAATTCCAAAATCTTAATTATTAGGTCTAGAGAGAGACAAAACATAACCATTGGCATTACAACCCGACAAGGAAGAGGACCTCACTGCCTTTGTAGTGGTCGCCTTACTTGCAACCTCTCGAGGAGGGAAATATTCACTATTGAACTGCGTTTGGCCAAGGAAAGCACTAAATGGAGTTAATATCTTTCATTATCATTTAATAAGGTCATTCTTTGAATTATGGCATGATAATTTGTAGAAATTTTGTATTCACAAGTGCATCATATTCTTTATATGAAAAAAGGAAATCGACTATGAGGGGAAATTTTGATCCATCAAATCAGAATCGGGCGTCACATGATAGATGATGATCCTGGACGGGTCAAGTTTTGTTTTACTCGAAACATACACTTTAAACTTAGACGTAACCTGATTCAAAATTTAGGTGTGGCCGGGTAGTAACTTCAAATCCACATATTTATTTTATGGTTTTTAGTCGAGTTGTTCCGAGTTATATCAACTTGGGTTGGAAGTGATCAGATCTAAACCATATTTTTAAGACAAATTAATTTTGGACCTATCGTTTTCATATCAGATTTAATTCCTATCGAGTTGGTTTGATTCAAGTTTGTAGGTCTTGGTTGTAATTGTTGACCTAGAAAAAAGCAGTGCAGACCAATCAAGCTGGTTCAACTTACAATGCATGTTTTGGATCCATATTCTTCTATTTGTTAAAAAGAATAATTAATAGCATTGTATGGGTGCAATATATTTATTCATCATGGTTTGAGAATTCGATCGAAACCATGGGATTTTGCCCATACCGTTTCTTTTTCGGCCAGCTCCTGAACGGAATTAAGGCTAAAATTAGGTTCCGGCCATAAAGATGGAAAAGATGTTAAAAAAGGAAAAAAAGCGTTAGCTATATATTGATCGAATTCTATTTCCTGCATCATCATCTCGAGCCACTCTTTCTTTGTTCGGATTTCTCAAATCAGAGGGTTGGTGCTGATTAACGCTTCTTTCTCGATTTACTTGCTACTCCATTTTTTATTTTACTTTGCGTGAAAAACCAGATCCAATTTGTGAAAGATGCCTTCTTTTTCGCTGTATGAAGTGGGGTTTGCTTTTGTGATACTTTGGTTAGGTGCTCCACATGTCTATTAGTTTCTAAAGATAGTGTATGTTATTGACTATTATTGGTACTACGAAATTTTATAACATATTTAATTGTAGTCGGTTTATTTGACTTTATCATCATATCACTTCGTTTAGAATTTGGATAAAATGTTTTTTGAAGTTTAACTTATGACACACTCACACACACTTATATATATATATATATAAGTTTGATAAAGATTGGTAAAACCTTTGAAGGATTAAGTTCTTATTATTTTAAATAAGGATTTGTAGTAAATATTAATCTAACTATCTGTATTCAAAATGTTTCAAATAGCGACATATTCATGAACATCATTAAAACAAAATTGCGTATTTATTAAAAAAACACCAGAATTTTAGAAAATTCTAGAATTTTCGAAACGGGGCGAGAATTTTAAATTTCCTATGTGACCTAAACGGAATCGAAAACCGGGATTTTGAACTTTAGTATCCATGTAATAAAAAATAATGATTATCATGCATTATTAATGATGGTCATTAGTAGCGAGACTGACCTGCCAAAACAATAGAATGTATTTGACAAAAAAATTACAGCTGCAGTTTTACACGTTCGAATTATATAAAGAAGTAAAAATATCATTTGACAGTGCTACTTCCATTAGTTATTGGCTTGTGACCTTCATTTCATACATCGCTTATATTCATTTCAATTCTTATTTATATTTTTATCTTCAAGTTCTTATCCTTGTTTAAATTTAGAGTATTGTTTTCTGGTGAAGTTATATTCATGAGCAATTCTGTTTGGGCATATTTTGTAAAAGAGCTATTATGTTTATCTTTTACCCATTTATACTTCTACCCTTTGTGGTATCATACTAAATTCCTTGGAAAGAGAACACCAAATGGTGTTCTTCCTTATTTTGTGTCCTACTATGCCATAGTATTCGGTCTTTCATCACAACTAAATTGATAAGTTAATGGGGTTACATAAATTGAACCTTAGTAAATAAAGATATATTAACATATGGTTTAAGAAATAGGTCTTTTTTCTTCCAATCAATGGTAAAAGTAATTCAATCATACTCTCACAGTCTCACCATGAGAATGCAATAAAAGTATGATAATAACAAAAAGATTTAATAAAGTGTGAATAAGATTTTTAAGATCATTATAATGTGTAATGCTTGGTCATGATATTAATATTATTTCTTCATGGTATACATGTTGTTTTGATGGCTAAGTTTTCATTTTTCATTTCTATATTGTGAAAATGAAACAAGTGTGTTATATTTATTTAAGTTATACTATTTATCTCTTGGATTCTAGAATGTGAGAATCATGGAACTAAATGACTTAAATGCTTACTGCTTCTACTAAACATTCCACCTTCAATTCAAAATTATTTTTATAGGTACAAGCGTACGATACTTTCGTATTGCTTGAAACATTATTAAACAATTATATATTAGAGGGAACTACATAATTCATCTTTAAAAATAATATAAAAATACAATTTTAAAGAAATCAAAACTATAAATTTATTTCCATATTTAAATGTATAGATATATAAGTTATACAACATAATCTACTGTTCTAATATTCGTCTATCATGAGCTATACTCTAAACATTAACCCAACTATAACTCATGTTTGACAAGAGAAAAGACATTATAATAGGGACAAATCAGAAACCTTAAAAGAGGAAGTAAATAGAATACTTGCAAATTGATTTTGGTCTTCTATCCTAAATGATTAGCCAACCTAGTATTGGTGAAGAAATCAAATGGAAAATGGAGAACGACTACACATATTAGAATAAAGCATTTCCGAATGATTGTTGTCTTCTTCTCCGAGTAGATGACACAACTAATGGACACAAGTTGTTATCACTCATGGATGCCTACTCATGATATAACTAGATTCCCATGTTCAAATAAGGTGAAGATCATACAAGCTTCATTACTGAATAGGGTAAATATTGTTGTAAGGTATTGCCATTTGGATTGAAAAATATAACATAATCTTCTACATAATAACTTAAAAGGAAAGTAAGAGCAACCAAAACAAAGGCGAAACAATTCAAAATTTGAAGTAATAAAATAAAAATAGTGAAAAAACCGCATAAGATTAGTTACTATTGCATTAAAACAGCCATGTATCATCCGAAAACTCAAATACAAAATTTATCTTCCAAAAATAACAACCTAGAATATGTTTTAAGTAAAATATAAATTGAAGCATTAGATCAACTATTCAGGTAAAACAGAAGGTGCAAAAAATTTAACATTAATTTATCTATAAATAAATTCATTGTAAAATTCCTTTTTTAGGTTAAATTTGTAGTTCAATAGAACAAGAATGAGCGATAACATCCAACCATAATAGCTCAAATTTTATGCAAATTGTTCCTTTTTGTGTTCAGGCTTATATTTCTAATACGGGCATTCTTGCGTTATTTTGTAAATATGTGACCTTTACCATTTGATTTCCCCTTCTTTAACTTAAATACCGAGTCCTTATATTGTCATACTTACCAGGCATTTTATGTTATAGGAATAAATATAACTTGTTATAAATACAAGTTTTCTTTTTTTGTACCACTTGTTAGACCAAAAAATGGTCCTAACACTCAAATCATCGTATTTTGAACATAAGATATGAAGAAATAACTGAAAAATAGAGAAAAAGCAAGAAAACAGGGTTTTTATAGTGGTTCGGCGTTAATGAGCCTACGTCCATTTCATATTTTCTCATTTCAATCAGAGATTACAATTACAATAAATATTGTCTCTCAATCACTTGAATCTAATGAATAATTCTCTCTGAATTCATTGATTTTATAGAGGAACATGGTGGTTATTCATGGGGAAGTGTTAGCCATGGCAGCCATGGACAAGGAGGTGCCAATAGTCCCCTGAAAATGTCGTCTAGAGGTGTATTTATAGCTGTAGGAGAGGCCATATGGTGATTGGGTCATGGTAGACACGTGGCACGCGATCCGGGAAAGTAGGAGCGGTCATAGCTTCAAGAATAGGTCAAGATCTACATGTGTGGTAGCAGGTCCTGGTCGGGGTTCGTGGTCATGGTTCATGAACCGGGGTGGTGAGCTGGTGATGGTCGTGATGGTGATGGTCAGGCCGGGTTATGGTCACAAACCGACTCCAAGGTGTGGTCCCGAACCGATCCCAGGGGGTGGTCATGAACCGACCCCAAGGGGTGGTCACGAACCGACCCCAGGGGATGGTCACGAATCGGTCTTCAAAAATGCCAAAATCCAGGTTTTCCCATATTTTTGCATGCATTCACGGAAACGGGCGTAAATTTCAAACCGTCTTGGACCAAACGAAAGCTCTACTTGAAGCTAACTCAGAGGGCTGCAAATATTTGATGCGTTTAGATCTAAATGAGGTCGTTTGATAGGGGTTTTGGGCTAGTTTATACTGATGTTGCGAATTTGGCCAAACTTCCCTGTGTCTTCTGACGATGCTTCTAATGCCGGAAAGTGATGTTATCCAGATATTCCATCTGTGACATCATTTTCCAAAAAAGTGTGTCAACATGATCTTTGCTTTGGGTAGCCTGGTCACAAAGCAGGCTAAATTTTTTCCCGCCTAAGTACCTCTTATTACATATGAGATGTGCTTTGAGTATGTTGAGCTAAATCTCTCTGGAGCTTCATTTACCCTTGAGAAAGCTTTATCCAATTATTGCATTGCTCCCACGGGAGCTAGTCGGGCCAAGTTATACGGAAGGAGCATTCAAGATGATCAAGTAATCGTTTAAACCTCGTCGAATCAAGAGGTTTAATTCATTCATCAAAAGTCATGCTGGATCGTTGGCTCTTGGGAATGATTCTACATGTCTGGGTCGTTGCCAAACAACGTCATCATTCTATGCAAGTCAAGCGCATTGTCGGGCCAGACTTTCTCTACATGTGAGTCAATGCATGTAATAGCCATCCAAATCATTGAGTAGTTCAAGAATCCTCGAGCTCCGAGTTGTTATCCGAACCGCTAGTATAAAGCATATCGGAATCAACACGTGAATCTGTCATCTGAACTCAGCTTTAAACTATCCTGGCATCGGGATATTAATATAGGGCACCACGATAGCATCAAACCGTAACAATAAGGATCCCGAAAGCCATGATCACTTTAGATCATGCCAATAAAAAATAAAAAATCCACGGTCGTACCAGACCATATTTTAAGAAATCCATAATCTCTCTGGATCACTTTGTAATTCAATAATCACATGCAAGTCATTATGAGACGTACTTGAAATCATGTGAACTAGTGTCCATATGATCGTTACTATCATAGGGCAGTGGAGGAATTGTTACACCTTCCATTCGATGTAGTTTGAGTCTTTAAATTCACATTTGACCCCCAAGCTGGCTTGCTTGGTCGGTGAAGACGAATCGGATCATACTCCAGAGGCATATTGCACATGTCTTGAATCTTGCTCCAAGGCAGGGTCGTCTTCATGGTTAGTCAGCGAATCGACGCTCTTGCCCTTAGTTCCATCAGAGGGCAAGTGAGTTCAAGGCTTATACCCCCAACATCGATGGGGGTTGAACTAAGTCAATAAGGCATCTAATCTTTAAGATTTCATACTTCCCGTCGTTACATCTGGTAAGGGTTACAGGTTTAGCAATCTTAGTCAACATAGGTCATTATGTACTATTTCTCAATTTAGCAAAAGTCTGGATTGTATATGCAAATGGTTGAATCACATTTGCTTTGATATCGTCTCTTCTCTTTAGTCAGATAGTGAGGATTGCCTCATCGGGCGTCAGCGACTTCGGTTACTCTCATCGGATCAGTTGCGGAGTTAAGTAAGCTTGTTAAATTCGAGTGAATAAATGTCGTTATGAAGTTAGTTGGGCCCCTCCGTTTATGCTTCAGCATAGTTCGAAATGGTCATCACAGCCTTGTTGAGTCTCTTTCTCATGCTCGATACAATTGAGCTAGATAAACAAGATCATGGGCTCGATAAATGGTATAGATTCTCTTTGGAACTGCACACACTTGTCATTCTTTTCCAGGCTTTTCCTTTGTCCTTATCATTTTAGGAACTGGAAGGTGCTCCATTCTTTAGTTGGAAAAGCATCTTGGTCATTCATCTCGACATTAACACCTTTTTTTCATAAAAGTCTATCCACCTCAGGGTTAAATTTATCAAAGCCTCTGAACAAGTCCCACTGTGGTGAAATATTGAAATATGTGGGAATAACAGGATATTCTAACGTCCCGTGTGAAAAGGCTATGATTGTCATTACCCCCATCATCTTGAGAAGTACCGTTTCTCGAGAGGTGCCGAATCAAACTGGCGAGCAGGTTGCCATCAAAGAATTTATGCACATTATCAAGATCATGGTTAGTGCTCCCAGCATCGAATCTGAGATTACAAAGGGGGTCTTTGCCGATTTCTTGTTCCCGCGTTGATGTTGCCTCCGGGTCATGGTTTGAGTCATTCGACCCGACTGGGTTCCAGTTCTTCGAATTGTTGCGCTCTTGCTAGGAGCTGAGTGTGAAATGTCGCTCGAGTATCCATTTGAATTGGAGCTGAAGATGGTCGTGCATGACCTGAGTTTGTTGTGATTCTTGCATTCTCATCTAGGATGTTGTAAGTAGCTGTTCCATTGCCTATGTTTCCATCCATGACATTCTGAATCGAAACCACATGTTGCATGTCTCGTGATCGGTTTGTGCTCAACTCGAGCTGGTGGTTGTTATCTGACCGATCCAAGTTCGTCACTGCTTGAACTTTGATTCTATCATTTTCCATGGATTGATGATTGTTGCTCGGCCTTTTGATTCAGTGCTGGTGCCCCTAGCGTGAAGTCTTGAAATAGGTAAAGGTCGGCCTTTGGCCTCTTGGTTCCATATGTGCAGTAGCCGTCGATCAGGCTTCTGTCGTTTGACTATGAATATAGGCACTGGGTAGTTGAACTTGTTGCTCAAGGCTCGTATAGTGTGCCCCATGTCCATAGGGGGTTCTGCTGAGCAGTACGCTTCGAATCCATATCTTCTATGAATTCATGTTCACTCCTCGCATCATAAGTCGGAGTTGGGTGCAAAAATGAATTATTGGTATTCAACCCATGCCAAGCCCTAGTCTCCCATCCAAGCTCCAAGGACAGAAATCAAGCGGTGAAAGGTCAGATCGTAGTCATCTCGAGCACTCCCGTTTTCTCTTTGCATCAAGGGAAAAGTCGTGGACAAAGCAGTTATGGTGCATCCAATTAGCATGCCAGATAGGGTTGTCTATCCATGTCTGGTCATATGTGAGCCTTCCAATCAAGGAGTCATTTGGGACTGGTAAATGGATGCTCCCTCAGCATCCGTTTCATGGTCCTCAAATGGCCTGTCAATACCACGAAATAAGTCAAGTAAAAATAAATAAACTATGCCATTTGTTAGTATTTTTAATAGTCATGCTCCCTGTCCGAGGTAACGGCATAGGACAGGTGGTAGTCCGATCACATCCTTTTCGAATTTAGATGAAGGAAGGCGTATTCTGGATAGCCCGAGAAATCTTCAATTCATAAAATTCCTGAATGTCACGATCGCGTTAGATCGAATTAAGGCCAGGTAGAAATCCAAGAATCCTAGGGCTTTGCCGGGTCCTTCCCCGTCGTGAGTATTAAGTCGCACGACATGTCATTGAATAATTCACTCTCAAGGCCTCTTTTGGGTGGCCGTCTTAATTCACGTAGGAATCTTATCATTGGGCATCAATGTCATCCTTCTGGACACGTCCCTTAGTTTCTTTTGCATTGGCCTTTTGTAGTAGCTGCGAGTGCGGCCCTCGACTTTTGCCCAGCTTCGTTTTGTAAATCTGCATTTAGTAAATGAAATTTTGTTTCTTTTGCATTGTTGTGTACTGTGGACATTTCACAGTTAGTCAAGTCGTAAATAAGTCATGAATGAAATTGCATCATAAGTTTTTATTGTAGGTACAACATTAAAATTCTGTAGCATGTTATTTTGCTGCCACCATGGAGTATGCTAGGTAGTATGTGTATATGTGCCCCCAATCAATCATCGACGTGATGCCTGGCCCCACATATCCGGACATGAAGGGTCGGGCTCAGCTTTCAGTCTTACCCCCGATACTCCGGCAGGGTAGGAGCCCTTGATTGGCACTTTAATCTATGCCTTTATACTCTCTCTATAGTTTGAACTCAGCTTTCAGTCTGTTCCCTGATCCTTCAGGAGGGAGGATTTATTGGGGAGCCAATCCATGGCGCCTTAATACTCTTCCATCGGAGTACCAAGGGCAGAGTGGAATCAAGGCGGTCTTTAATCGTGGTGCACCCTCACGCCTTGTG
Organism: Allium sativum; assembly: GCA_030737875.1. NCBI lineage: Eukaryota > Viridiplantae > Streptophyta > Magnoliopsida > Asparagales > Amaryllidaceae > Allium > Allium sativum. Next base: position 750,776,428 of record CM060921.1, read on the forward strand.
GAAGTTATCTTCTCGTCCTTTATACTCTCTCTTGGATCATGAGAGTTAGATGGTTTAGGCGAACGGTCATATCATTTGCCCCGACAATCCTTCTACACGCTAATTCAAAGAGCGGGATTCTGCCATCTCGAGTGTCGTTTTCAAATTCAGTTTTAGTCCTTACTCCATGCTTTACTCTGGCGGATGGAGCTTTTCGGGCAAGCAGTCGACTCACACTCGCCGAGGTGCTACCTCATAATCCCTGATTTCTGGGTAAAGGTGGCCATTTTACAATCATTAAATCTTTCTCGTCCCATCGACTCGTGGGATGGAGTTAGTTGAGCAAACAGTTAGACAACATTTGCCAAGGCCCTGCGTTCCTTCGATCGATCTATGGAAGGAGTGATTGGCACCGATCTTCAGGTACCTGCATTATTCATATTGCACGAGTTAATCATGTCAATAACTAGGGAAACATGTAAAAGAAAATTTCATGATTGAAAAGTGAGCATATCAAGGGGCAGTGCTGCCTCCTTTATTTGAATTCATGTAATCTTATGGCATCGAGCATAGGATCGAGCCATGTAGACAGTCGAGATGTGTCCATCTGGAATCGGATTCCGTCTTTGAAATGCTAAAGTCAATGCACAATCATCGTGAGGTCTTCCACGTGTGAGCCCTGGAGTGGATGTTCATTTTGTATCCATTTTGAGCTATACACCTTTACTTAGACGGAGGGTGTGGCTTTATAGATGAGCAGTTCAGTTGGACTCGTTATGGTTTTGCTCCAAGACTCTATATGCGAGTGTTAGAAATCTGATCGGTATCAACTCCGTGGTACTGTTAAACGCATGAGCATCATTCTAAACAAAAATGGCTATCTCTGCCAGTGAAGGGCTGCCAAAGTCTTTAGCTGATGAAAGATAACTTTTCAAGCCATCGTGGGGTAGTAGTTCCAAGAATGAATAGACCTTAATCGGGGTCTTGAAATGGCAAAGGCGGTTAGGTAGATATTGTAAACGAGTGATGACTTCACATCTCCTTTGAATCGCCTTTTTGCCCCTATGCTGAGGGTAATGATAGAGTGTCAGGAAGTCGTGACGGTACCGCTAATGGAGTCGCCAAATAGTCGGCTTCTCCAACAACTTGGTCACCATAGACCATTCCCACTCCATCTTCGGTTGAGATATCTAGTAGCAAATGCCAAGGTGTTATGTAAGCCCTGAATTCCACTAAAGCTTGTCGGTTGAGACCTTGATTAGATAAGATTAAATGCAATAGCATTACTTGCAAGGACTCAAGTAATGTGCACACATTCTTTCACAACTTATTGTATGAAGTGGAGAGCTAATGGTTGATTCATATTTACTTTGATCTCGTACTCTCATTTCTTGACCAAAGTCATATGGTGGTTTGTGAGCAGTCAAGTTGTTATCATCCGAGCAATGATCCATATGTCCAATCACGGCCTGCGGTGGTTCGGTTGGTACCTAATTCTGGGTACCAAAGTACATTGATCTAACCCTTAGACACATGGAAATCAATCTATCTCGATGCGGTTGATGACAAATAAGCATTGCAAAGGTTAGCTAAGCATTTTATGGAGTGAACTACATGACATGTCTTTCATCACATCATTCAAGTGGAGGGCAACTTCGTAGCGCTAGGATCCTTACTTGCTATCGGGTATCCCATCATTGAGAATCATGGTCATTGGGATTTTCTAAGTCTTCTTTAGAATAGTGTCCGGATGGTTCTATGTCAATGGCATCCGGGATTCCACCTATTGGACGAGTTTAAGTCATGTAAACTAGGTGATCACTACTCGTTCAAGAACATCATCAGTTGCATCAGTGAAATCTATACACCGTCGGAACTCTGGAAGAGGAGGCTGCTATGAGGTAATCATGTACAGTCATAGCCATCATGCCGAATCTTTTCAATAGCTCCCCACATTGAATAACATCAATAAATAGGTGCTATGGCTCTAGGAAGAATCCCAGTCGTTGCCAATTTTGCTACCGATATCCTCAGACTATGTATCGAATCTCAGCTGATAAGCGTTGGTGATAATTATAGGCCTAAATATACTCCGAGCCGAAGGCGAGCCGTGCTCCTAGCCGAAGGCGAGCCGTCAAGCGGGTCCGGGCACAGCGCCGGTGGGGGTTTGGGCCCCACAGTCCCAGTGGCGATCGACCTAGCCGGTTAAGTCAAAAATGTGGGCACCGCACGATTTTTTCGATTTTGGAAGACAGAGCCTTTTATGAAATGATCCGAAAAATGCATTTTTTTCCAAAACCCATCCCTTTTTCGGGTCGGATCATGACATTTGTTTGTCATCACTTTTCTGGGTCGCGTTTCGCTACTATCCTCCGGTTTGCGGTTCGAATTATAGATTCAATTTGGATATCCTCTTCGGTTCGTGATGGCTGTTTAGCTTTGGGTCGGTTCGTGGTTCAAGTGCGCCCTTTTGGGAGCTGTCAGTCGTGATTCATGTATTTCTCCAGATCTCGGTTTGCTAATCTTCATTGATTCGTGATTTCAATGTGAATGCATGTATGCATATGAATTTCGATCATCCCACTCGTGAATGTGGGGAATATATACTATACGGAAAAGGTCAGCTCATGAAAAAGGGGTGCCTGGATATACGGAGTTGGCTCGTGAACAGTTCACTTGACTCCATCATTTATGCAGGGGTCCCATTCGTGAATGCATTCCACGCTAGTGTCAAAATTCACTTCTTGGAGAACGGAAGACCCACTCGTGAGCACATGCAAGAACTGTCTTCACAAAGGGAACTTATGACCCACTGGTATCATGTTATTAACGCGAACTGGAATGGCTGCTTGAATCTCACGAGTAAATATTAAAAGCTTGTCCCACATTTAATCAGGTTCGTGACACGTAAGCCCACCATTCCAATATGCATGTATTATTCCACCACTCGTGAGCACCTCCTTCAATCACACTAGTGGAGTATGAAGCTGACATACCAACGAGGATCCGCCACATGTATCCAATATCGTGACTTCGCGTTTGAGTTTCATTCTCTACATGCATACTAAGAAGCTCCGATGGTGACAAGAAAAATATGATCACGAGTGGTCTTCGTAACCTGTGGTCTTCAGTCCTCAGTCTCATTCCATACTTTAGCTTTGCAGACCGAACGTTATTCCATATTATACTGACCGATTACTGCATTTAACACGAAATACATCCTGTTGTCTCACACAATGTTCACGTTCAAACCAATGGAATCTTAAGAAATAGTAGAAATGCGGACTGTTTTCTTCAGACAATGAAATCCAAACCGTAGAATAACAATCTGATAGGCTGAAACTCAATTCTCTGTGAAAGCACCAAAATGTTAGACCAAAAAATGGTCCTAACACCCAAATCATCGTATTTTGAACATAGGATATGAAGAAATAACTGAAAAATAGAGAAAAACAAGACAACAGGGTTTTTATAGTGGTTCGGCATTAATGAGCCTACGTCCACTTCATATTTTCTCATTTCAATCAGAGATTACAATTACAATAAATATTGTCTCTCAATCACTTGAATCTAATGAATAATTCTCTCTGAATTCATTGATTTTATTGAGGAAGATGGTGGTTATTCATGGGGAAGTGTTAGCCATGGTATCCATGGACAAGGAGGTGCCAAAAGTCCCCTGAAAATGCCCTCTAGAGGTGTATTTATAGCTGTAGGAGAGGCCATATGGTGATCGGGTCATGATAGGACACGTGGCACGTGATCCGAAAAAGTAGGAGCGGTCATAGCCTCAAGAATAGGTCAAGATCTACATGTGTGGTAGCAGGTCCTGGTCTCGGTTCGTGGTCATGGTTCATGAACCGGTGTGGTGAGCTGGTGATGGTCGTAATGGTCAGGCCGGGTCATGGTCACGAACCAACCCCGGGGGTGGTCACGAACCGACCCCGGGAATGGTCACGAACCGACCCCAGGAGGTGGTCACAAACCGGTCTTCAAAAATGCCAAAATCCAGGTTTTTCCATATTTCTGCATGCATTCACGGAAACAGATGTAACTTTCAAACCGTAAGGCCGATTGGACCAAAAAAAAGCTCTACTTGAAGCAAATTCAGAGGGCTACAAATATTTGATGCGTTTAGATCCATATGAGGTTGTTTGGTAGGTGTTTTGGGCCAGTTTGTACTGATATTGCGATTTTGGCCAAACTGCCCTATGTCTTCTGACGATGCTTCCAGTGCCGGAAAGTGATGTTATCCAGAGATTCCATATGTGACATCATTTGCCAAAAATTGTGTCAACATGATCTTTGCTTTCAGTAGCCTGGTCACAAAGCAGGCTAACACCACTTATATACGTATTTGCCTCGGTATAGTCCATGTCGCATGCAATTTATAAACAAGACAGATTACATCCTCATTAGTAGACTATTCCGTAGCTAACTCACATTAGGATCAAAATAATTATCTTAACTCTTCACATATTGATCTTAAGCCCACTGATTATCTTCCTAACTCTAGGATGTGCAAATTAAGTAGTATGCATTATGTATTTTCCGTCCCATGTTTAGTTTCAACTTCACAACACAAAAACACCTATTACCAAATTTTAACTTCGCAAAGGGAGACTTAAGAACCAAATATAAGATGAGATACATGATATGATATAAAATTGGGAAATCCTAGTTGGACCGAAGGATATTTGGTCCTATTGTGCGAACAATTGAAATCTTATAATCCATTGGGGTATTTTTGTAAATTATGGCGGGTCCTCCTACTTTTTCCTTACTTATGCAGAATTTGAAAAAAACAATTCGGTCTGTTCAGCAATTCCATATAAATTTAACAAGACATCAACTAATGGAACCAAGTCATCATCTCTCAGTAACATATTAAGTAATAGTCCATTTATTCAACCAGCTGGTAATACTGAGACCTTGCTTTGAGATATGACATAATAATCAGTAGAAATTTCTTATTCATATGTGTATCAAACCTTTTATATGAAAAAAGGGAATTGGCTATAAGTAAAATTCTCACCCACCGAGTCAGACCCGAGCTCGATCCAATACACGCTGATCCTAGACGTGTCTGGTTTTGTATAGTTTAGATACACATTTTGAAACCTAAGCCATGCCAGATTGTAAATTTAGGTCCAGTTTGGTAGATACAGTTTAAATACACATATTTATTTCAATTTTTTCGATCGAGTTGGTTCAGGTTGGATTAACTTAGCTCGGAAGCGGTCGTTCCTGAACCATAATATGACAGACATTGGTCGGGACCTATCAAATTCATATCTGATTAGATTCCTCTCGAGTCAACTTGATTCATGTTTGAAGGTCTATGTTCTATTATCGGCAATCAGTAATGCCCATCAGCCATGTCGGTTCATGTTAAAATGCATGGTTTTGAAATACATGTTCTTCCATTTTTTTAAAAGAAATGAGAAAAAAATAGTTGCATTGTTTTGGCGAAATGTATGTATTTATCAACTAAAATAAGGGATGTCACGCAAGTGAACTGCCAAAACTGTAGTATGTAGATGTACAAGAAGCTGTCCATGTGGTAGTTGACCCTAACCTAATAGAGGGTGAAACAAGGTAGTCACTGTGAGTCAATGTAAAAAAGATAAAAATATTAAGCACTAACAAACTTTTTCTATTGGGACTTCTCTAATAGTTTTACAATAAAAGTTTTATGGTATCTAAAAAAATAAAAAGGCACAGACAATACTTGTCATTATTACCGTCATTATTTTGGGTTTTGCTTGTATAGCTGTAATAACTCGGAAAATGTGAACCAATTTAAATTTTTTAAATTAGGTTATTACCAAAGAATTTGAATTGTTGAAATAGCCTATTTCAATAAAATATAGAATTGGGTATAGTATTGCAGTTTGAAATTTTGAATACAAACTTTGTCTGACTGTACCGGGTGGAAAATATAATGGATTTTAGTGAAACTGAAAATATTTAAATCTGTTTATGAATACCTTTCTAACGAATCTGAAAAATCGAAGTTTCATAGCGGAAATCAAAAGTTATGGCCAAATGAATTTTCAGAAAGGTCGCTATATAGTAAATATAGCCCTTGAAAATTGATATTTTGCATACGCCCTCGGAATTCGACGAAACCACTTTTGTTGGGTCCGGGATGTCAAATTATTGCTAAGTTTCAAATTTCATAATTTTTGAAGCTAGTATGTGAGCGGGGCAAAAGAAAATGTGATTGGTCAAATTCTGTTAAAATGGGTCGACCTAAAAATGGCCGTTTTTCAAACGAGCTCAGAATTCGACGAAACTGGTTTTGTTAGAACCGTATCGTCAAAACAAAACTAGATTTATTTTTCTGGAATTTTTCGATTCAGTTTGTGGCCCTAGCAAATTGAAATGTACGTTTAAATTAAATATCGAATGTTTTATATTTTAGTTTGAAAAATAACTGACTGTAACAGTCGAATTGGCCAGCGAAAAATATCCCATTGTGTTCGGAATGGGGGTATTTAGCTAGGGGCGACAGTCGTTGGGTTTGATTTCGAGTTCGTCTGTGGAAGGGGGTATTTTTGGAATTAAATAAATTAAAAATTAAAATAAAAAGGGAGCCGACCAAACAGAATTCATCTCCCTCATCGTTCTTCCAGGCGCGACGCGGAAATTTTCTCCGAACTTCTCTCTTCAATTTCTCCACAACCATACAACGAAATCAAGCAAACTAAGATCCATTTTGAAGAGCGTTCAGAGATCTTCAAATCCATAGCAACTTCAAGATTAATCGTTGAGTGTAGAGGGAGATATCGCGCCGAGAAAGCTCGAACTTCGCGCTGCCGCCGTGGGTGCTTGGGACCACCAAGCCGATCATCTCGGGTAGCGTTGGGAAGCTCTTCCCTTCCTCTTCGACGCAGCGCTGGTCGTTCATCCTATCGCTTCGCGGTTTAGCCGAAAAGTGGAACCCTAGTTTTCGAGCACATAGGAGGTATACGGCTAAACCTATTTTCAACTGATTTTTACACTATAAAGCGTTGCAAACTTGTAAAAATCGTATCTTTTTGCTATGTTAACGAAATTCGATGAAACAGGAGACACCGTGACCGCAAGGAGGCTCTCTACATTCTAGAAGAAGCCGCAGATTTTTCTGACCTTCCTACGATTTTTAGCACTGCAATAACCGATGTGAGGAATCTAAACTATTTGTGTGAATGAAATCGTGTTGTATAAATTATATAAGCGAAGTGTAAATTATATACGCATTGTATACCTCATGTACATGTGTTGTATAAGTTATATTAGCGATGTATAAATTATACAAGCGTTGAATGAAACATATATGCTTTGAATTGTGATGAAATGCAAGTGAATTATTATATTATATTATATTATATTATATATATATATATATACTCCCCTCGTCCACAGACCATGGATGATATTTATTGCTTGTGATTGACGTGATATTATATGGTATGACGAATGGTTGGGAATAACTGTTTGTGGTTGATATTATGGTTGAAAAATACCTTTGTGGTTGAAAAATACCTTTATGGTTGAAAAATACCCTCTTGTGGTTGAAACAAATTAGAATAGGATTGTGGAATTGAAAATAAAACAGGCCGCCTGCGTGCGAACTAGATGCATGATCCCCATTGTCAAAAACCATGAGGTTTTAAGGTAGAGCGAGGAGCCGTACTAGGGACGGTCCCGGTTTTAACTACCCTGCCGTTATGCTGCCGAAATTTTATGAAATATTTATGTGTTAGAATAATTTTCATTAGTTGAAATAAATTACATATGCTATATCGAATATTCATGTGTTGAGTTGCAATTCATTCGTTGAGTTGAGATTCATGTGTTGAATATTATTTGAATTTAAACAAATGGCTTTAGCGATAAAAATCACATTTTTATATATATACAAACTATATCGAATATTCATGTGTTGAGTTGCAATTCATTCGTTGGGTTGAGTTTCATGTGTTGAATATTATTTGAATTTAAAAAAATGGCTTTAGCGATAAAAATCACATTTTTATATATATACAAACTATATCGAATATTCATGTGTTGAATATTATTTGAATTTAAACAAATGGCTTTAGCGATAAAAATCACATTTTTATATATATACAAACTATATCGAATATTCATGTGTTGAGTTGCAATTCATTCGTTGAGTTGAGATTCATGTGTTGAATATTATTTGAATTTAAACAAATGGCTTTAGCGATAAAAATCACATTTTTATATATATACAAACTATATCGAATATTCATGTGTTGAGTTGCAATTCATTCGTTGAGTTGAGATTCATGTGTTGAATATTATTTGAATTTAAACAAATGGCTTTAGCGATAAAAAGCACATTTTTATATATATACAAACTATATAGAATATTCATGTGTTGAATTGCAATTTGTTCGTCGAGTTGAAATTCATGTGTTGAATGTTATCGTATTTTAAAATAAAATAAATAGACAATAAAAACTACACCTTTATTGTGAATATGAAGTGTTAAAAACATTCACGTGTTGAATAAATATTTTTAACGATAAAAATATTTCTTTTACCATGTATGCACTTAGATAAAAATACACACGTGTTGAAATAAATAATAGTTTGCTAGAAATATTATTATTAGCTTTGTTCTGCATATATATACATGTGTTCAACAGGAAAAACGGATTGGCTATAGAGTAAAGAAATTATTTGCGTGCCCGAAAAATAGGTAAACCTTGATGAGTTGGCTGCGCAATTTTATTTATATATCAACTCCTGTGAATGCCATTGGATGTGGAGTGCTGGTTATTCTGTGTGAAATAATAAACGTCGCCATAGGATAGTAATAATTAATTTTGAACTACACTACATGGCATACTTCTTGATGATAGGCATACTTCATCATATTCCACATAAGCAACTGGAGCTTGTGTGACGAGGTGGAAAATTTACCATACAAGCAAGAGGCTTGTATGGCGATGACTATATACTACAGGTTGAACTGATGACTGATATGGACTATATAAAATATAACGATAAATTGCCAGATTAATAAAAACCCCACACGGGTCTGGAGTTGACAATAATCACGTCGCTCTAGTTATTAGATACGGCACATGGACTATTTATTTCCACACGGAAACGGGGTGACGAGAATTTATTCTCTGGAGTGATTATCTATACATGCTCCCCCGTAAACACCAGAATATATCACTATAAATATGTGAATGCTTTTTAGGATTTATTGGGTACCTAATACGGCCCAATAAATTTCCAAACCCCTCCCCGTACAAAGGAGGTTATGGCGAAAGTTTTCGAAATATTAAGGCGTTAGTGAAATATTTGAAGTGTAAACGAAGTTGGAAATATAGAATGGACTATAGTTGAAATAATAGAATGAACTATATTTATATATATATATATATATATATATATATATATATATATATATATATAATTAAAAGGAATAGAGGCCGTGCAGTTCGTGTTTCGGAATCGTAATTTGAAACGATTAGTGCGAGAAATCCGACCATCGGATTTTCCCGAAACCACAACCGCTGGATTCGCCTTGGAAATATCTTTCCAACGACACCAACCTTGTAAAAATCCAACGGTTGGATTGTCCGGAATGTTTAATTCAAATCTAAAGAAAAACAGCGCCAGAATCGTTTATATTTGTATATGAATATAAATATAATTAAATTAAATCGAATAACGACGCTGCAGTTCGAATTTTGAAACCGTAACTTCAAACGACTAGTGTGGAAGATCCGACCGTCGGATTCTCACGAAACTGGAACCGTTGGGTTCGCTTTGGGAATATCTTCCCACTGATATAGACTTTGTAGAAATCCACGGTTAGATTTTCCGATATGTGTAAAACAAATTAGGGGAAAAACAACGCTAGTGCCACGGCACGACCTAAAACGTCATTTAATTAAATATGGCCATTTTTAAATAAATAAAAATGGCGAAAAATCGTTATAAAATATTATAAGCAACCTTGATTGAAAATAAACCAATTGGGCTTGAATTGTTTGATATTTGATGGTTGTATGTGTTTGACACGAAAATAACACTAAATAACTGAAAGATGGATGTCGAATAATATAACCATATAAAGAATCGATTTAAATTTTAATGACGTGAATATTTTGAAAAGGCCGAGCTAACCCTCATTTCAAATAATTTATCGAGCGATTCGAATTGGAAAATGCAAAGGCGATTCAAGACCGACGATCTTCGTATCGGTTGGATGGGCGCTACTGAGGTTCCTAACCGGAGTAGCAACAGGAAAGGGACGGAAGTAGTAGGCGTCTGAACGTATGTGTTGATTTTACGGATATGCGAGGAATTGACTCCTCCGATTTCGTTTAGACCCAGAACGGACTTGTAAACGGACTGTGTGTCTGACATTGGATTTTGTTCTGTACTGATTGATCTCTGTTAAATATATATCTGTTTCGCGGCGGAGAATTTATTCTTTTGCTTAATGCCCTTCTCTGAGACGTACGAGCTTAGAGGTTATATATCGATGGAAATCAATCGTATGCAGTGGACTGCCTATGTGGCATGCCAAGATGTTGTGATCAAGGCTTCTGTTGCAAAGCAAAGTCTTGTGGATGATGATCAAAGCACGGTCTATGTGACCTAGCTTTGTGTATTTCGTAGATTCGCGAGCCTCACACCCCGGTATGAGTTAAAAACGGGATACGGACTGCAGGGAGAGCACGACGTTTCTTTCTAGCTATGGTGGTGTCAGTGACTTACCAGCCCTGACATTTATATCTTTTTTTCACCTATGTGGTTGTTGGAATGCGAGGCGCCTCGATTATAGGTCTGTAAGGACCGGGAACGTGAGTTCAGGCATAATTAATCCTCTAACGTAAGTGAGGACCGGCCCTGCAGCATCCAGGGGTTACCCAGAGTGTGTAGTCCTGAGGCATTTGCTAGAGTGTCTCGAAGCGGAGAGGAGCTTGCCCCTTGCCTCGACTCATGACGGAAATCCAATTTCCAATACGAAATAAAGGACTCGATTGTAGAACTAGTATGGCGACATAGTGGTATGGGGCACTTATGCCGTCTATGATTTATATTTATGATGCTATTCATTTTTGAAACATATATGCACTAGTAATAATATCAAATGATTTTGCTTTATACGTATCAAGCATATTTGGCCCTTATAAGGTAAAACTCTATCCTCCGGCTTGCGTTGCATTATGTGATGGGACCTGAGTCTTATAATGGCTTCATTCTTTCTAAAAGCGTTGCGTTGTTTTAAAAGAATTTACTTTGTTTTAAATGCACTAGCAATCACTAGAGTAAACCCGTTCCGCGAAAATGGCGTGGTCCTATGATTTGCTATCACTGTTGTTTAACTGTTGAATAGATTCCTCGTACCAGTCCCCATGACTGACTCGTTGTTTGTTTCACTTTGCAAACGCGGGTGCCCTTATTTTCACACGGGCAGCCTAGTACACAGGTGACAGGTTGTTTTTGGCTCTGCACTGCAGCATAGAGTGCATTTTTGGCTCATGGTGAGGCTGACTTCACAGAGATGACTTTGACATTTTCTGCCATTACTGTACTTAAATTATGATTCCGCCACTGGCGATGCAGACTGATTTACTTTCCGTATTTCTTATATTATGTATATGTTCCGCCTTCGGCGATGTAGACTGATACCCTTATTATGTCTCACTGCATGTATGTATTCCGCCTCTGGCGATGATGACTGATCACTTTCCTTTTTATTTACTAAGTTATATCCCACGCTATGCTATTCTGATGTTATTACATGTTGTTATTCCGCTGTCATATCCATGTAAAATTATTCTATTTATTGTTTTTGCTATTATCTTTACTCTGCTATGATGATTAATGTGTTATATTCCAATGATTGTCCTTAATACCGCCCCTCGGATTTTGGGATCATCACAGTTGGTATCAGAGCTTTGGTTAACCTTAGTTTCGGGATCTAACACATTAAACACCTCGTCAGAATAGAATCAGTAGTGTTCTAATGCGAGTAGCTCATTAGAGATAGGATTAGCAATGTCCTAGAATGAGCTAAGCGGATTAGCAAAACAATTTGATCAGTACATCATCGTTATCTTTCCTTGTATTCCCCTGCTTTATCATTTTTGTAAATTATCAAATCTGTGAGCTTGACTCTTTTCTTGCTTATACAGTATTCTCTTAGATGGCTACACGAGCAGCAGCAGCTAGAGGAGGCCGTGGAGGCCGAGGAGAGGCAGCAGGAGGACGGGGGAATATCCCCGTAGTTGTGGAAGGCCCTATTGTTCAGCCACCAGCACCCGAAGACTTTGAGCTAGACAAAGTAGCGAAGAGGTACAGGAACCTTGGGGGAAAACCCTTTACTGGTACTGGTACCGTGACCGAGGCAATAGCTTGGTTGAAGACCTGTGAGAAAATCTTTGAAGGCATGGGTATGGGAACCAACAACAAAGCACGACTTGGTATTTGGCTCCTCCAGGAGGAAGCAGAGCTGTGGTGGGATGCCATTACCTCATAGGATGCAGCAGGTACTGTCAGGACCTGGGAGCAATTCAAAACTATGTTCAATGAGAAGTTTGTACCTGAACAGGCTCTAGAGAGGATGCGAGAGCAGTTTGCTAATCTCCAGCAAGGAGATCTCTCTATTTAGGATTACCTCAATAAGTTCACCCAATTGTCGCGCTATGCTCCAGAGCTGATTATGACCAACAAAGCAAAGAACAAGAGATTCGTATTTGGGCTAAAGCGCAAGTACCACGACAGAGCTATGAGCAACATCAAACTCTCCTTTTCAGAATTGGTAGAAATGGCTTGCAATTATGAAGATATGGACGAAAGACACGCTAGACAAGACCGCGCCAAAAGCCAAGCTGGGAACAAGCGCAAGGCTTCAACAGATCAACCCGAGTCTAGCATTACAGCGGCCGCTACTCAGAAACCTGCAAAGATCCCGAAAGGAAATTGCTACAACTGCGGGAAGCCAGGACATTTTTCTAATGTATGCAAAGCTCCGAGGAAACCAAAGGCAAATGACTCAGCCGAATGATACAACTGCCATAAGAAGGGGCACTATAGCAGGAATTGTCCTCTGAAGCAGAATGCACAAGTGGTTCATGTGTATGACGGGAAGACCCCGCCAGCTATCACGGATGGATCAGGTAAACCCGACGTCTTGGGAGGTACCCTTACCATTAAAAATATTCCTGTTTCTGTACTTTTTGATATTGGTGCATCACGTAGCTTCATTTCTGGTAACATTGTTCACAAGTTAAAATTAAAACGAAGAAAACTTAAGGAACCAATTAAAGTTTGAAACCCGATAGGAGGTTCTGTGAGTCTCAGTTCATACTGTAGAGTGCCTATCTCTTATTCATGTTACAAGTTTCCCATCCACTTAATTGTCATGGATTTATCGGAATTCGATGTTATTCTCGGTTTGGAATGGTTAACCAAATATAAGGCCGAAATTAGATGTGCCGAGAGAATCGTTAAAGTCGAAACGAAGCTTGGGCCTATATATATACCATGCCATGGCTCAGAAATTAATAGAACAGAATTTTGGTCTTCTTTGGAAGTTACTCCCCCTTCATTAGAAAAGATACCGGCCGTTAAAAACTATGCGGATGTGTTTGAAGAAGTAGAAAACTTACTGCCGCAAAGGGAGATTGAATTTAGAATAGATCTAATTCCTAACGCCCGACCAGTAGTACATCCAATTAGAAGAATGGCCCCGAAAGAAAAAGAAGAGTTAAGTAGTCAAACCCGAGAATTGCTTTGGAAAGGTCTGATCAGACCGAGCTTTTCAGCTTGGGGAGCAGCAGTAGTATTTGTCCCGAAATCAGACGGTACTCTACGACTTTGTGTTGATTACCGAGATCTCAACAAGCCGACACTGAAGAACAAATATCCCTTGCCTCGAATAGACGACCTATTAGATCAATTAAATGGAGCAACATTATTCTCCCGAATGGACCTAGCTACAGGTTTCCACCAATTACGTATAGCCGAAGAATGTGTTCCTTTGACAGCCTTCAGGGGTCCCGATTTATTCTACGAATGGTTAGTAATGCCGTTCGGTTTGTGTAACACTCCGGAATACTTCGTCGATCTTATGAACAGAGTGTTCCGTGGTGTATTGAATAAATTTGTGCTAGTCTTCATCGATGACATCTTAATCTACTCTAAGTCGGAAGATGAGCATGCAAAACATTTAGAACAAGTGTTGAAAATTCTAAGGAGAAATGTCTTGAAAGCTAAATTTTCTAAGTGTGTCTTCTGGCAGAATGAAGTTAAGTTCCTAGGCCATGTCGTATTAAAAGAAGGAATTGTTGTAGATCTAAGCAAAATTACAACGATTCAGAACTGGAAACAACCTACTACGCCCACCGAAGTTCGAAGTTTCCTTGGATTGGCTAGTTACTATCGGAAATTCATTCAGGATTTTTCAAAGGTATCTGGTGTATTGACAAAGCTTACAAAGAAGCATGAGAAATTCAAATGGACTCCCGAATGTGAAGAAGCTTTCCAGGAGCTGAAACGGAAGTTGACAACTGCTCCAGTATTGACCATTATAGAAGGTAACCAAGACTTGACTGTATGGACAGATGTTTCTATTAGAGGGCTAGGCGCAGTTCTAATGCAAAAAGGCCAAGTGATCGCTTATGCCAGCCGTCAGCTGAAGCCGCATGAAAGAAACTATGCAACTCATGATCTTGAGTTATTAGCTATCGTGTTTGCTTTAAGAATCTGGAGGCATTATTTACTGGGCGAGAAATTCGAACTATACACCGATCATCAATCCTTGAAATATCTGTTCACTCAGAAAGATCTAAACTTGAGACAATAACGTTGGTTAGAATTCCTTGCAGCATACGATTTCGAAATTCTATACACTCCAAGGGAAAGCCAATGTTGTAGCCGATGCGCTCAGCAGAAAGAATGAAATCATCGCCAGTTTTGTCATCACGTCTTCATTAATAGACAGGATCTCGACCCTTCAAAGGGAGGATAATTTTGTAAAAGTAACGATCAAAAGGATCAATGAAGGCATAGACTCCAGCTTCCAAGTGGATAGTAAGGGAGTTTTGAGATTAAAGGGAAGAATTTGTGTTCCCGACATCTCCGAGCTAAAAAGAGAAGTGCTTGATGAATGCCACAAGTCCAAATTAAGTATCCATCCTGGTTTGAGCAAAATGTATAACGATATCAAACGCACATTCTGGTGGAAGGCGATGAAAAGAGATATCTCATTATATGTTAGCAGATGCCCCACTTGTCAGCTAGTTAAGAGTGATCAGCAGAAATTGGCCGAATTATTACAACCCTTAGAAATTCCAGGATGGAAGTGGGAGCAAATCTCGATGGACTTCATCGATGGCTTGCCTCGAACTAGAAAAGGAAACGACAGTATATGGGTAATCGTAGATTGCTTCACGAAGACTGCCCATTTCATACCTGTCCGATCCAACAGAACGGCTGAAAGTCTAGCACAGATTTACTTCAAAGAAATAGTTAAACTACATGGAGTGCCGCTCAATATAGTCAGCGATAGAGATCCCCTGTTTACTAGCAAATTCTGGGAAGCATTCCAGGAAGAATTGGGAACCAAATTGAATCTAAGCACCGCTTATCACCCTCAGATAGACGGCCAAACTGAGCGGGTGAATAGAATTCTAGAAGATTTACTGCGGGCTTGCGTTATTGATTTTGGAGGCTCATGGGAAGATCACTTACATCTAGTTGAATTATCTTACAACAATAGCTATCAAGAAAGTTTGGGAATGTCCCCATTTGAAGCATTATACGGTAGACTGTGCAGATCTCCCGCATGTTGTGTAGAACCTGGCAACAGACTTGTGTTGGGGCCAGATATGATTCGAGAAGCATCGGATAAAGTCGATTTCATTAAGAAGCGATTAAAAACCACGCAAAGCCGACAGAAAAGTTATGCTGATGCGAGAAGAAGGGATATATCATTTGTCGTTGGCGATTATGTTTATTTAAGAGTTTCTCCAATACGAGGAGTAATCAGATTTGGCAAGACTGGGAAGTTGGCACCGAGATTTATTGGTCCCTTTCCTATACTTGAACGGATTAGAAATCTTGCATATAGGGTTTCATTACCTAATTGGTTGCCTGGTATACATGATGTGTTCCACGTGTCTCAACTCAGAAAACATGTTCATGATCCCTACCTTGTTGTGGAAGAAGCAGCGCAACATGATATTGACATAACTCCAGAATTAGCACTCAGAAGAGAGCCATTAAAGATAGTTGGCAAAGAAACTAGAGAGCTAAGGAGGAAAAAGATTCATCTAGTTAAAGTGCAGTGGAGTAGTGATCCTAGAGACTGTACTTGGGAGACTGAGGAAAGCATCAAACAAGCCTATCCCAAATGAAGAGTGGACATCTCTGACTAACTCCGGTGCAAGGTACCTTTGCAATACTTTGCATTTACATTTTATTTCCTACTTAGCTGTTATTTCCTTTTCGAGGACGAAAAGTTTTAAGCGGGGGGGATTGTAATACCCCGGAAAATGTGAACCAATTTAAAAATTTTAAATTAGGTTATTACCAAAGAATTTGAATTGTTGAAATAGCCTATTTCGATAAAATATAGAATTGGGTATAGTATTGCAGTTTGAAATTTTGAATACAAACTTTGTCTGACTGTACCGGGTGGAAAATATAACGGATTTTAGCGAAACTGAAAATATTTAAATCTGTTTATGAATACCTTTCTAACGAATCTGAAAAATCGAAGTTTCATAGCGGAAATCAAAAGTTATGGCCAAATGAATTTTCAAAAAGGTCGCTATATAGTATATATAGCCCTTGAAAATTGATATTTTGCATACGACCTCGGAATTCGACGAAACCACTTTTGTTGGGTCCAGGATGTCAAATTATTGCTAAGTTTCAAATTTCACAATTTTTGAAGCTAGTAGGTGAGCGGGGCAAAAGAAAATGTGATTGGTCAAATTCTGTTAAAATGGGTCGACCTAAAAATGGTCGTTTTTCAAACGAGCTCAGAATTCGACGAAACTGGTTTTGTTAGAACCGTATCGTCAAAACAAAGCTAGATTTACTGGAATTTTTCGATTCAGTTTGTGGCCCTGGCAAATTGAAATGTACGTTTAAATTAAATATCGAATGTTTTATATTTTAATTTGAAAAATAACTGACTGTAACAGTCGAATTGGCCAGCAAAACATATCCCATTGTGTTCGGAATGGGGGTATTTAGCTAGGGGCGACCGTCGTTGGGATTGATTTCGAGTTCGTCTGTGGAAGGGGGTATTTTTGGAATTAAATAAATTAAAAATTAAAATAAAAAGGGAGCCGACCAATCAGAATTCATCTCCCTCATCGTTCTTCCAGGCGCGACGCGGAAATTTGCTCCGAACTTCTCTCTTCAATTTCTCCACAACCACACAACGAAATCAAGCAAACTAAGATCCATTTTGAAGAGCGTTCAGAGATCTTCAAATCCATAGCAACTTCAAGATTTATCGTTGAGTATAGAGGGAGATATCGCGCCGAGAAAGCTCGAACTTCGCGCCGCCGCCGTGGGTGCTAGGGACCACTGAGCCGATCATCTCGGGTAGCGTTGGGAAGCTCTTCCCTTCCTCTTCGTCGCAGCGCTGGCCGTTCGTCCTATCGCTTCGCGGTTTAGCCGAAAAGTGGAACCCTAGTTTTCGAGCACATAGGAGGTATACGGCTAAACCTATTTTCAATTGATTTTTACACTATAAAGCGTTGCAAACTTGTAAAAATCGTATCTTTTTGCTATGTTAACGAAATTCGATGAAACAGGAGACACCGTGACCGCAAGGAGGCTCTCTACATTCTAGAAGAAGCCGCGTATTTTTCTGACCTTCCTACGATTTTTAGCACTGCAATAACCGATGTGAGGAATCTAAACTATTTGTGTGAATGAAATCGTGTTGTATAAATTATATAAGCGAAGTGTAAATTATATACGCATTGTATACCTCATGTACATGTGTTGTATAAGTTATATTAGCGATGTATAAATTATACAAGCGTTGAATGAAACATATATGCTTTGAATTGTGATGAAATGCAAGTGAATTATTATATATATATATATATATATATATATATATATACTCCCTTCGTCCACAGACCATGGACGATATTTATTGCTTGTGATTGACGTGATATTATATGGTATGACGAATGGTTGGGAATAACTATTTGTGGTTGATATTATGGTTGAAAAATACCTTTGTGGTTGAAAAATACCTTTGTGGTTGAAAAATACCCTCTTGTGGTTGAAACAAATTAGAATAGGATTGTGGAATTGAAAATAAAACATGCCGCCCGCGTGCGGACTAGGTGCATGATCCCCATTGTCAAAAACCTCGAGGTTTTAAGGTAGAGTGAGGAGCCGTACTAGGGACGGTCCCGGTTTTAACTACCCTGTCGTTATGCTGTCGAAATTTTCTGAAATATTTATGTGTTAGAATAATTTTCATTCATTGAAATAAATTACATATGCTATATCGAATATTCATGTGTTGAGTTGCAATTCATTCGTTGAGTTGAGATTCATGTGTTGAATATTATTTGAATTTAAACAAATGGCTTTAGCGATAAAATCACATTTTTATATATATACAAACTATATCGAATATTCATGTGTTGAGTTGCAATTCATTCGTTGAGTTGAGATTCATGTGTTGAATATTATTTGAATTTAAACAAATGGCTTTAGCGATAAAAATCACATTTTTATATATATACAAACTATATCGAATATTCATGTGTTGAATATTATTTGAATTTAAACAAATAGCTTTAGCGATAAAAATCACATTTTTATATATATACAAACTATATCGAATATTCATGTGTTGAGTTGCAATTCATTCGTTGAGTTGAGATTCATGTGTTGAATATTATTTGAATTTAAACAAATGGCTTTAGCGATTAAAATCACATTTTTTTATATATACAAACTATATCAAATATTCATGTGTTGAGTTGCAATTCATTCGTTGAGTTGAGATTCATGTGTTGAATATTATTTGAATTTAAACAAATGGCTTTAGCGATAAAAAGCACATTTTTATATATATATACAAACTATATAGAATATTCATGTGTTGAATTGCAATTTGTTCGTCGAGTTGAAATTCATGTATTGAATGTTATCGTAATTTATAATAAAATGAATAGACAATAAAAACTACACCTTTATTGTGAGTATGAAGTGTTAAAAGCATTCACGTGTTGAATAAATATTTTTAACGATAAAAATATTTCTTTTACCATGTATGCACTTAGATAAAAATACACACGTGTTGAAATAGATAATAGTTTGCTAGAAATATTATTATTAGCTTTGTTCTGCATATATATACATGTGTTGAACAGGAAAAACGGATTGGCTGTAGAGTAAAGAAATTATTTGTGTGCCCGACAAATAGGTAAACCTTGATGAGTTGGCTGCACTATTTTATTTATATATCAACTCCAGTGAATGCCATTGGATGCGGAGTGTTGGTTATTCTGTGTGAAATAATAAACGTCGCCATATGATAGTAACAATTAATTTTGAACTACACTACATGGCATACTTCTTGATGATAGGCATACTTCATCATATTCCACATAAGCAACTGGGCTTGTGTGACGAGGTGGAAGATTTACCATACAAGCAAGAGGCTTGTATGGCGATGACTATGTACTACAGGTTGAACTGATGACTGATATGGACTATATAAAATATAATGATAAATAGCCTGATTAATAAAAACCCCACACGGGTCTGGAGTTGACAATAATCACGTCGCTCTAGTTATTAGATACGGCACATGGACTATTTATTTCCACACGGAAACAGGGTGACGAGAATTTATTCTCTGGAGTGATTATCTATACATGCTCCCCCGTAAACACCAGAATATATCACTATAAATATGTGAATGCTTTTTAGGATTTATTGGGTACCTAATACGGCCCAATAAATTTCCAAACCCCTCCCCGTACAAAGGAGGTTATGGCGAAATTTTTCGAAATATTAAGGCGTTAGTGAAATATTTGAAGTGTAAACGAAGTTGGAAATATAGAATGGACTATAGTTGAAATAATAGAATGAACTATATTTATATATATAAATATAAATATAATTAAAAGGAATAGAGGCCGTGCAGTTCGTGTTTCGGAATCGTAATTTGAAACGATTAGTGCGAGAAATCCGACCATCGGATTTTCCCAAAACCACAACCGGTGGGTTCGCCTTGGAAATATCTTTCCAACGACACCAACCTTGTAAAAATCCAACGGTTGGATTGTCCGGAATGTTTAATTCAAATATGAAGAAAAACAGCGCCAGAATCGTTTATATTTATATACGAATATAAATATAATTAAATTAAATCGAATAACGACGCTGCAGTTCGAATTTTGAAACCGTAACTTCAAACGACTAGTGTGGAAGATCCGACCGTCGGATTCTCACGAAACTGGAACCGTTGGGTTCGCTTTGGGAATATATTCCCACTGATATAGACTTTGTAGAAATTCAGCGGTTAGATTTTCCGATATGTGTAAAACAAATTAGGGGAAAAACAGCACCAGTGCCACGGCACGACCTGAAAAGTCATTTAATTAAATATGGCCATTTTTAAATAAATAAAAATGGCGAAAAATCGTTATAAAATATTATAAGCAACCTTGATTGAAAATTAACCAATTGGGCTTGAATTGTTTGATATTTGATGGTTGTATGTGTTTGACACGAAAATAACACTAAATAACTGAAAGATGGATGTCGAATAATATAACCATATAAAAAATCGATTTAAATTTTAATGACGTGAATTATTTGAAAAGGCCGAGCTAGCCCTCATTTCAAATAATTTATCGAGCGATTCGAATTGGAAAATGCAAAGACGATTCAAGACCGACGATCTTCGTATCGGTTGGATGGGCGCTACTGAGGTTCCTAACCGGAGTAGCTACCGGAAAGGGACGGAAGTAGTAGCCGTTTGAACGTATGTGTTGATTTTACGGATATGCGAGGAATTGACGCCTCCGGTTTCGTTCAGACCCAGAACGGACTTGTAAATGGACTGTGTGTCTGACATTGGATTTTTTTCTGTACTGATTGATCTCTGTTAAATATATATCTGTTTGGCGGCGGAGAATTTATTCTTTTGCTTAACGCCCTTCTCTGAGACGTATGAGCTTAGAGGTTATATATCGATGGAAATCAATCGTATGCAGTGGACTACCTATGTGGCATGCCAAGATGTTGTGATCAAGGCTTCTGTTGCAAAGCAAAGTCTTGTGGATGATGATCAAAGCACGGTCTACATGACCTAGCTTTGTGTATTTCGTAGATTCGCGAGCCTCACACCCCGGTATGAGTTAAAAACGGGATACGGACTGCAGGGAGAGCACGACGTTTCTTTCTAGCTATGGTGGTGTCAGTGACTTACCAGCCCTGACATTTATATCTTTTTTTCACCTATGTGGTTGTTGGAATGCGAGGCGCCTCGATTATAGGTCTTTAAGGACCAGGAACGTGTGTTCAGGCATAATTAGTCCTCTAACGTAAGTGAGGACCGGCCCTGAAGCATCCAGGGGTTACCCAGAGTGTGTAGTCCTGAGGCATTTGCTAGAGTGTCTCGAAGCGGAGAGGAGCTTGCCCCTTGCCTCGACTCATGACGGAAATCCAATTTCCAATACGAAATAAAGGACTCGATTGTAGAACTAGTATGGCGACATAGTGGTATGGGGCACTTATGCCGTCTATGATTGATATTTATGATGATATTCATTTTTGAAACATATATGCACTAGTAATAATATCAAATGATTTTGCTTTATACGTGTCAAGAATATTTGGCCCTTATAAGGTAAAACTCTATCCTCCGGCTTGCGTTGCATTGTGTGATGGGACCTGAGTCTTATGATGGCTTCATTCTTTCTAAAAGCATTGCGTTGTTTTAAAAGAATTTACTTTGTTTTAAATGCACTAGCAATCACTAGAGTAAACCCGTTCCGCGAAAGTGGCGTGGTCATATGATTTGCTATCACTGTTGTTTAACTGTTAAATAGATACCTCATACCATTCCCCATGACTGACTCGTTGTTTGTTTCACTTTGCAAACGCGGGTGCCCTTATTTTCACACGGGCAGCCTAGTACACAGGTGACAGGTTGTTTTTGGCTCTGCACTGCAGCATAGAGTGCATTTTTGGCTCATGGTGAGGCTGACTTCACAGAGATGACTTTGACATTTTCCGCCATTACTGTACTTATATTATGATTCCGCCACTGGCGATGCAGACTGATTTACTTTCTGTATTTCTTATATTATGTATATGTTCCGCCTTCGGCGATGTAGACTGACACCCTTATTATGTCTCATTGCATGTATGTATTCCGCCTCTGGCGATGATGACTGATCACTTTCCTTTTTATTTACTAAGTTATATCCCACGCTATGCTATTCTGATGTTATTACATGTTGTGATTCCGCTGTCATATCCATGTAAAATTATTCTATTTATTGTTTTTGCTATTATCTGTACTCTGCTATGATGATTAATGTGTTATATTCCAATGATTATCCTTAATACCGCCCCTCGGATTTTGGGATCATCACAATAGCTTTCCCAAAGAGGTTTCTTAGTGGCATCTAATATATCATATTTTTTTTTTGGTCCCTCTATTTGGTTCTTCTTCAACATTAGCATCTTCATCAGTAAACTGAGGAACATCTAATGTACAACATCTTCAAATTGTAGCAATTTCGTTACTCACTACCTCCTTAACTTGTAGGGAGTATATGCTAACTATTCTCCATGCAGATCCTAACGAAAAAGTTCGACCTGAAACATACTGATGCACATAAACTCTAGCCATTCCGCCGATGCTTTAGCAATTTGCGTCTACTACATGGACAACATATTTCTCTACCCCCATATGAGTTGTTAGTTAGCCCTCCTATTGTGATGGTACCAGATTTGCCTCCCTGCACTGCACCCGATCAAGGTAAGTAGGATTAGACCACCCCCTTTATACCTCGATTGTGCTTCAAGTCTTTGGGGGAAGCTACGATTGTGGCTGTTCATGGGTTTTTTGTTGGTTCACTAGCTTGTGGTTGCATTTTTGGCCCTGGCTTTGGCAAGGTAGTCGTTGCTGACTCGATTGGGGGTGGCGAGTTGATCACCTCGCTCAATTTCAATCGAGTTGCGGAAGTTGTTATGCCTCTTATTGGTGATGTTATTTTATAATAGGCTGCCCATCGTTGTCTCCGACGTAAGTCGCGTCATTCGAGCAAGCCATGGTTGACTGTCCATGTTACTGCTTTTTGTTGCTTTTCGTTTACGGCTGTTTCATCATTGATTTGTGCTCAATCTTTTCCTCCACTTGCCATCTCTAATGCTTTCTCTGTTTTAGCGGGTGAAGAGCTGTAGGTTGTTAATGAGATGGTGCTTGGTGATTCTAGTGGTGTTTCCGGTCAACCAAAATAGTTGCGCGCAGCTCGTTATAGACATTGGCATCAGAACACTATAGCAGAACTTTGTCAGCAGTCACAGACTATCTCTCTTGGCGGGGCAACGAAGCTCGGCCTTCAGCCTTGTGGATTGGCTAATGATGTTGTTGTGGCTTCAGTTCCTTTTGGGGTTCTTTCTGACTTCTACAGGTCGGCTATTGTAGGTAATAGAAGCATCTCTCTCGATGCTTTGATTGCCACCGAGGTATGGTCCTTTCACTCTGTTTCTATTGTTGATATTAATTGTTTGTGGATCTCCTTGCTCCTTTAGCTCCTATGCCTTTAGTTAGCTCAGTTTATTTGGGTATTGACTTGATGGCATCTTTGGGAGATGTTGCTTCGGTCATGTCTTTATTTGTGGGTTCTGGCTTTTGCCTGTGTGGTGTTATTGCGTCCGTTATGTCTCATGTGCATGTCTGTTGCCTGGGTGGGATATTGCTTGTTGTTTTGAGCATAAACACAAGTTTGTGTGTGCTCCCCATTTCTATACGTCCTTTTACGGATGCTTGTAGTGTGGGTCATGTGTGTGTTTGCTGGTGTAGTGGTGATTTTGTCGGCCAATTTCCTTCATTACAACTGCCGTAATGGTGCGTTGTCGTGATCTCCACAGATGGCCTTTGTGTTTTTTTCATGTTGCTCCTTCTTCGTGAAGGTAGTCTTGTTTTTATTGCCACTTACAGCTTCTGTGGTAGGATCAAATCAGTGTGTTCGTTCGTCTTTGGACCCGACGTGGGATTTTTTGCTTGTTGGTTACAAGACATGCTCGGTTGGCTAAGTTCATTCTATTGGCTGACTGTGGTTTTATCGGTGGTTACGGTACCTCCCGTTAGTAGGCTCGATCTGGAACACTGAAAGCTTGTCAGTTTTCTATGTGTGTTTGTTTCGTCTGTTTCTCATTCCTGTCCATCGTTTGGGTTGTTTTGGTTTGTCCCTAGGCGTCGCTTAATGGTAGGCATGTGTAGTCACTATCTAGTTAGCACAGCTGCTGCTAGCTATATGGAAACTACATGTACCCCTATTCGATTGCCATCAATTTTAGAGTGTCCGTTTTCTCGTTTACCGCCGGTTGGATCATTTTCTTGTTGGCGATTGGTTTACTTATTTCAGAACTCCACCCAATAGTTTGATCTGTCAACCTCATGGTAGATCGACATCGGTACAGTTCACACAGCGATTGGAGTTGTCTTTTTTGAACAACTCCACATTCTTTCCTTTTCCTTTTTCTTCTCCGTATTCTTCTTCTTTCCCGTCTTTATCTTCTCCATCTTCTTCTCCTTCCTCTGACGATGATGGTGTAGTGTGTTCCTCTCCTTCTTCTTCTTGTCCGTTGTAACCTCATATTTCCTAACCCATTCTTAATAAGGCCGAGATAGTGATCATTGTTGATTGCTTATCTCGTCTTACTAAGAACTCTTATCCTTCTAGGCCTAGCTTGGATATTTCTGATTTGAACCATTCGGTTAGTCGCGGTAGGAGTTTTTCTTCTTTCGGTGAGACATCGATTAAACCGCCTTCTCAAGCATCTTGCCGCATTTGGCATCCAGTCACTCGTACCCCCCGCTCGATTCACACATGTTCTATAGCGGCGTCCGAGCAGATCGTTAGATCTACTTGACACACTCTATATTTTATCTAAGCTAGGAGGTGGGATTGATTTCTTTATTCTACTTTTTGTGTGCCTTCTTGTTTTGTTTTGACCTTGATGGCAAACTTTCTTTTCTGGAACGTTCGGGGTATTGGCAATGATGCATCAGTAGCGAGGCTCAAGTGCATTATCAAGAAACATTTTGTCTGTTTGGTAGTACTTCTGGAACCTATGGTGCGTCTGGACGTGATCACCTGATCTATTTTTCTCTTGGCCTTGCTGGTGCCATAGGCAAAATGTCTGACAAGATTTGGATCATTTGGTCCCAAGGCATTGTCGTTCACCCTCTTTCCGATCCGAATCAGCTGCTCTCGGTGGCTTGTTCATTCCCCCTTTCTCTTTGTCTTTTTTGTTCCCTACGATTTACTCTACGTGCGACAAGATTGAGAGACAAGCCATATGGTCCGATTTTCTCTCTCTTTCCAACTTAGGGTTCTCTATCACAGTTTTGGGTAGCGACTTCAATGTGGTCGCTATCCAAGCAGAGAAGCGTGAAGGCAATGTCGTTAACTCTCTGGCGGTTGAGGGTTACAATGCTTTCGTTATCAGTGTGGGTTTGTATAAAGTATCTTTTGTCAGGTCAACTTTCACTTGGTGTAAAAACAAGAAGGTCCAAACAGGATTCTCTCTAGGCTGGACAAAGTCTTCGCATCTGAAGGTTGGTTTTGCCTACCCTTCACGTTCACTCTCTCCCATCTGCATCGTACCTTTTCTGATCATGGTCCTATGCTTCTTAGCTATTCCCCCTTTCCCTCTCTGTCCCATCCTCCTTCCGGTTTCAGAGTATGTGGACAATGCTTTGGAAGATTCTTGGATCTCCCTATGAGTGGTCCCACTTATGTTGTTTTCTCTCGCAAGCTGAAGCGTCTTTAGACTTGTCTTAAGGCATGGAATTTTCTTGTTTTCAATAATATCTTCGACTGCGTTAGAGTACTGAAGAAACTCTTATCCTAGCAGAAGCGTCTTTTAATGAAGAACCCATAATTGTCAACAAGGAGTCCTGGGCGGTGGACCAACTGGCGTTCTTATTCGAGCTTCGTATTGAACAAGACCGTCTGCGTTAAAAAGCGAGGATCAAATGGGATGTTGGAGGTGATATGAACTAGGGTTTTTCACTCGTCTATTCGTAAGAAGAATAGTCTTCTGCCCATTCGTCAGATCCTCAGCCATGATCTATCCTTGGCTTCTACACCAGAAGAGGTCAAAGATAATATTTTGTCCCATTTCCATGCCTTTCTTAGCACTCCTTCGGTCTTGGTTTTCAGACCCATCCCTTCTTGCATTCATTCCTCGCCTTATCCTCCCGTCGGATTGCTTTGACCTTGCCCTACCTCCTTCTCAGAAGAGATACGTGCTTGTGTATTTTCTCTTAGCAAGGAAGTGTGTCTGGGCCTGATGGTTTCAATGGGTTTTTTTATAGAGTGTGTAGTCTTTTATTTAGGCGGACTTCTGTCTCGCCATTCAGTCTTTCTTCTCTGGTGGATAACTCCCTGCGGGGTAGACATCCGTCAACTTGGTCCTTATCCCCAAATGTGACCAACCTAGCTCTTGTGTGGATTTTCGGCCAATAAGCTTTAGTAATTTCTCTAACAAGGTCATTTCTAAAGTTCTAACCTCACTACTACAAAAGTGGGCATATTCAACACTAGTTTCATGTGGCCATAGATCAAAAAAGCATCGCTTTAGTCCATCTTTTCAAATAGGAAACACCAGTGGGGCGTTGCATCCGCGGCCGTTTCCTTAGCTCTCTAAGGCAACGCTTTTTCCCATCTACTACCACAGAGAAAAAGTATTGCAATACACCTATATTGCAACACTATTAGCATGTAATGCAATAAAACACAACACTGCCTTAAGAATAAGTTAGAGCCTGACTTCCCGGTCGTAATAGTGAGGTCCACTTCAGCTTCCGCGTAAGACGCCCACGTGTCATGCGCCACATCAGCTCTTCACGTCAGTTGCCCACGTATCACACGCCACATCAGCAGTGGGGCCTATGTGCCATATGGAATTAATAATATTTTTTTAACACAACAACACTATATTATGTAATGCGACACCATTATCTTGAAATGCAACATAAAAAAAGCTAATGCAACAGTAGAAGACAGCAAATACAACGCTTTAATCAAAATTTTTGCAATACCATATAATCATTGTCAATGGAACCGTATAACACAGCAAATACACTCACATACATACATATACATGAAAAACATGAACATAAGAAGCTTCTAATAATACAAAATATAAAACTAAAAATCTATCTCCAACCATGACATTTTCCGCATCTCTTGACCGCCTCCTCGCCATCTTGCACACTTTTTATAGCGGATGTACATCAACTAAGGGTGATAAGGTTTGCTGCATTAGAAACAAATAACATCAGCACTAAGATGCATCTTGGTTTGGACCTTCAGAACTAGATATATATATAAATCTTTTTTTTTCAATTTATTTTGGTAACGTCGGTTGATTTTTGTTTTATTTTTCACATGTTCTCGGTTGTTAGGGAAAGCCTAAGGCGATTGACTGACGTGGGATTCTGGACATCCCGAGAGTTGTTAGTCTATTATATGCAAGCATATTACAATAACAAGTATCATCCACATATTCGTTTCAAGTAATAACGATATTATATGTAAGCATGTTAGTTTAAACCCATGCATAGAAAGCAAATTACAAATAATGTAGAATTCCACTTCTACCGTTCATCTTTAGTTTAAGCACTGATGGCTTCATTTTATTCAGCGAACCAAAAAAACCAATGAATCAAACAATGAAGAATCAAATTATTAGTAAACCTCATATAATAATCCAACCAAAAAAATAAAGTTATGGAAAAGATTTATTAACGCTTGTAACTACTGGCTTTAAGTTGACAATGAACAGAATATTGAATGCTATGGTAATACAAAATATTTTAACAAGAAAAAAAAACATATTTGAGAAGTAATCAAAAAAAAAACTTGTTTAAATTACTAATAAAGCAACAAGTAGAGCCTTCATAATCACTCCTATTGAATAAATCTATTCATCAAGAAACATTAATTACGCAATTTGATACTTCTGCCAGCAATCGCAGCACGTTTAATAACATATAACTTAACAGAAAAATCATGTTTAATAACATATAACTTAACAGAAAAATCATCCATCACTTTAAAGTCTTAATTAAACTATAAACACATTACATTAATTTCATAATGAACTAAACATCATTTCGAAATATAATGCAAAGAAAAGAAAACATGGAGCAATGCTAACCCAATCCTTCCCATCTTTGTGATGGCCCGCCCCGCACCAGCCGACATTTCCTCCGAAAGTGTGTTGTACACATGCCCGACTAGCATGGAACGGTCGCCAAAGAAAAGAAAGAAGAGAATGAACTAATCAATAACCTGTAGAATGTCTCACAGCGCATGGAACAAAATATAATAATAATATACTTGACATAAAACAGGTGAGATAGTGCATAAGCTGATAACTAAAACCAACTTCAACATCATCATCAGAGTAGCGGAAATCCAAATACAGCTTATTACAACTTTCCAAATTATTGTCTCTAAACAAAAGAAAGAAAGGGTACACTACTAATGCCCAAAGTAGTGACCAGCAGCGACACAGGGAGAATATCTATATATATGATACGTGGAAGCCTCCTGCTCGTCTCCGGATCAGCTATTCGTGCATACTCAGCTAACCTGTCTCTAGTCTACTTGTGAGAGCACCCAGAGTAATAAGAAGAGACATAAAACTCTGGGTCAGACAAAAAGTCTGATATGAGCGATAAGCAGCTAAACAAAACAATAACAGGTATACTAAACCATACCTGAACCAGGACCTGCAACCAAAGAGTTAGCACTACATACCGTACAATACTCTAAGGTGCCATTTGAATAAATGGTGTAAAGATAACGGGGGTGGGGGTGTGCATGTCATAATGATGGCAAACAAATCAAACATAGAAACCATCCTCACATCTCACACTCAGTGCGTAAAGCATACGATATCTACCGCTTCGTTCACTAGACCCATCGAAGTAGTGACGGAGTTCGACTTGTACAACTACTGCTACTACCAAGCTTACCGCATGGAGTTATGACCAAATCTTTACAAATGACCCCACTTCATTAGTCTATAGCTCTTTAGTCGTACCTAGGCCACTGTGGCCGTGAATCCGTTCACGTACCTCCCCTACATAGTGATCCAAAGTCATAGACATCGACAACCCCTTAGCACACGTCCCGCAGCAAAGTCCAATCATGAAGTGAACTCGTTGGTTCCCAACTGGATCCTGAGTACAACTTCCCATTTGGACTACCTTTGCATCTCGGGTTATTGGTCTTCTCCGGATCGGTTCTTCACTTCAGTTTATACTTCAAATTCGGATCGTGATTCACGCCTCAAGTCCAAGCATCTTGGTTCGGATCGGTCGAGCTACCTCCATCGGATCGGGTCGGGGTCCACATCTCCTAGAGGTTCGGACCTCCTTCCCAAACACTCCGGATCGGGTCGAGTCTCTCAAGTCCATCCGTGGTGCATCGGTTCAGATCGGGTGCCTTCGGGTCGTGCCACCATGCTCAGGTCGGATCGTGGAGCTCAGGCTGAAGCGGCTCGGGTCGGGCTCCTTCTCTCGAGCGGTTCATGGAACATCAGATCGTGGTGCATCGGAGTCTCCACATGGCGTTTCAGATCGGGTATCACGATCGGGTCGGGTTCGGAGGGGCGATCAGATCCGGTCCTCTGCATTTTCCTGCACTTTATCCAGCGAGCTATTACGTCATTCGACGATGTTTTCGACCAATCTAATACTTCTAGACAATCACAAAGCATACTATATAGTCATAGCAACATGTATAATCATCTACAAACAGCAAAACAATAATCCTAGCATGTAAAATGGATCAAACATATCCAAAACCTCATATTTTCCCTTAAGCATGTTTAAGAAAAACTAATGATAGGATTAGCAAAATTTAACCAATTTAACCCAAACTTCTAACAAAGGTCTAAAACATCATTTCGAATTTTATAAATATTTTTCCAAAATTTATTAATGTATAAATTCGCTAATTATCACTAATCACCCTAATTAACTATAATTAGTGTCAAAACAATGCTAATCACTCACATTGGCCACAAATAAAATTTTCAGAACTAAAACCTCGCTGATTTGGGCGAATACTGATGTCTAACAGCAGCTCTAATACTGATTTCGTGAAGATCTTCTTTGATTTGGTGTTGATTAAGCCAAAACTTGATTAGAAAATGATTAGAAGTTGATTTGGGTGTTGGAGGCCATTGTTAGGGTTCCAAGAATGAAAGTGGCAGCAGAAAGAAATGGTTTCTAACCCTAATCAGCCCCTATACATCTCTAATCCCGAAATCCCCTTTGGGCCTAGCTGTTAATCACCCGGTTAAGCCCAATTAAGCTGTTTTTCACAATCTGAAACTTGTTTCAGCCATATCTCCCAAACGGTGAGTCCGTTTGGCTAATGTGACCACTCTACGGAATTGTAAACCATCATTCGGAGCCAATGGAAGTGGTTTTAGGTAATAACTCCTTTCTAGTCAAAAGTTATGGTCAAAACAAGATCAGCTAGGGGCAAAACGGTCATTTGGAAATCAGCAGAAATCATGGACATGGGAAATGAACCCAATAGTCGTCTCCCAAAGTTACATGACCATACGACTTCGTATGTGAAAGAAATAAATATTCTACGATCCTGCGATGCGTAGAATGCGGGTCGTTACACTCTCCCGCCCTTAAGAAATTTCTTCCCCGAAATCCTTAACCCAAAACATACAAAGGATCCCGCATGCCTACCAATCATATATAACAATCAGACATGCAAAACAAACAAAACAACCTATCCTAGCATGCAGAAAGAATAAATCGAAGTTAAAATCTTATCAGGCGAAGAGTTCTGGATACGTCTTCCTAATGCTCTCCTCTGTCTCCCAAGTACAGTCATTCTCATTCTCGCCCTATTGAACTTTGACTAATTTCACCGCTTTACTTCGAAGCTGCTTCGTATTGTTCCCAACAATATTCATGGGCCTGCGGTTCCCAACTGCGTCGGGTTCAACTTCGACATCATCCAACTGATCAGGTGAAATAGTCACATCTGGGTCGTGCACGAACTTCCTTAACTGGGAAACATGAAATACGTTGTGAACTCCTGCCATCTTGTCTGGTAATTCAACTTTATATGCCAAATTCCCAATTTGCTCAAGAACTGGGAATGGAACAACAAATCTTGGTGCTAACTTGCCTCTCCTGCCAAATCATATCACGCTCTTCAATGGAAAAATCTTGACAAACACCAAGTCGCCAATGGAGAACTTTAATTCACTTCTCCTCTTATCAGCATAACTCTTCTGCCTATCTTGGACAGCCTTCATTCGCTGTTGGATAACTTTAATCTTAGCTGAAGTTTCTCCTATCATATCTGGTCCAAGCACAAACTTCTCACCAGTTTCTAACCAACATGATGGTGAGTTGCACGGTCTTCCGTACAAAGCTTCAAATGGAGCCATACCGATATTGGATTGGTAACTATTATTATATGCAAACTCTACTAGATGCAAATGGTCATCCCATGATCCACCAAAATCCAATATAATGGCTCTCAAAAGGTCTTCTAATATACGATTCACCCTCTCTGTTTGACCGTCGATTTGAGGATGATACGCGGTACTGAGATGTAATTCTGATCCTAACGCCTCTTGTAAGCTCTTCCAAAATCCACTAGTGAACAACGGATCTCGGTCACTCACAATGCCTTTAGGTATTCCATAGAATCTCACTACCCACTTTACATATAGTTCAGCTAACTTAGCTGCCGCCCTGTTAGACTTGATGGGTATAAATCTTGCACTCTTAGTCAATTGGTCCACAATCACCCAAATGCTATCATGGCCCGATCTAGTCCTTGGTAACCCATCAATGAAATCCATTGACACTTGTTCCCATTTCCACTCTGAAATTACTAATGGTTGTAACAAACCAATAGGCTTCTTTTGCTCAGCTTTAACTAGCTGGCAATTCATGCATTTGGATATAAATTTCCCAATGTCTCTTTTCATCCCTTCCCAGTAGTATGTCTGCTTCATGTCTCGATACATCTTGTTACCACCGGGATGTATAGTCAGTTTTGAGTGATGACATTCTCTAAGCACTTCATCACTCAATCCATTGACATTGGGTACAACTAGTCTTCCATTCTTTCTCAGCCATCCATCTCGACCAAGCCCATACTTGTTCATCTCTCCGTCGATTCCCATCTCTAAATTTGAGATGATTTCCAATAGGTTAGGATCGTCCCTCTGACTAGAGCCGATCTGCTCAATGAAAGTGGGTCTGATCGTCAAATTTGCTAACATTTCTGGATCCAATTCACACTTTGGTCTGAAATCATAACCAGCGATGTACTCCAGTTGCTTCCATTCTAGAAACATAGCCCCTAAACTGGCATGTCTTCTACTCAATGCATCAGCCACCGCATTCCTCTTTCCGGGTGTATATGCGATATCGAAATCATAGGAAGCCAAGAACTCTAACCATCTTTGCTGTCGGAGATTTAGATCCTTTTGAGAGAAGAGACACTTTAATGATTTATGATCGGTAAACAACTCAAATCTTTCCACCAAGAGATAATGTCTCCACATCTTCAATGCAAACACGATTGCTGCCAATTCCAAATCATGGGTAGGGTATCTTCTTTCATGCGGTTTCAGTTGCCGACTTGCATAAGCTACAACCGTACCTCCTTGCATCAGCACCCAGCCCTGTACCACATGCATCCGTATATACTGTCATCTCTTCGTTCCCCTTAGGAATGACTACCACTGGTGCACATGTCAAATTTTCCTTTAGACTCTTGAATGCATTCTCGCACCTTTCGTCCTAGACGAAGGCTTGATTCTTCTTAGTCAATTGCGTCAACGGTGCTGTTATCTTGGAGAAGTCTTGGATAAACTTACGATAATATCCAGCTAACCCCAAGAAACTTCTTATATCCATTGCATTCTTGGGCGTAGACCAATCTTGTACCGTAGCCACCTTCGCAGGATCCACGACAATACCATTCTCTGAAACAACATGGCCCAAGAATCTCACTTCCCTCCTCCAGAAGTGACACTTAGAAAACTTTGCTTTCAATTGGTGTTTTCCCAACACCTCCATCACTATCCTCAAATGTTCCTTGTGTTCTTCCTCTATCCTCGAGTAGACCAAAATATCATCCACGAACACAAGGACAAACTTATTCAACTGATCTCTGAATACCCTATTCATAAGATCCACAAAATATGGTGGGGCATTGGTCAGCCCGAATGGCATGACCAACCACTCATAAAATCCAGATGGCGTTCGAAAGGTCGTTTTAGCTATACTCTCAGCTTCCACTTTAAGCTGATGAAAACCTATCGTGAGATCCAACTGGGAAAATAATCTCGCTCCACTGAACTGATCAAACAAATCATCAATCCACGGCAGAGGATACTTATTTTTCCTCGTCACTTTATTCAACTCGCGGTAGTCTACACACAATCGAAGGGAACCATCGGCCTTGTTAGCAAACACAACTGGTGCTCCCCACTCAGAAACACTCCTTCTGATAAATCCCTTCTTCAAAAGATCGCTGACTTGCACGCCGAGCTCTCGCTGCTCCCTTGGTGCCATACGACGAAGTTGCATCACTATAGTTCTGGCATCCTTCACTAAATCAATACGGAACTCAATCTCTCGGTGTGGTGGAAGCCCGGTCACTTCCTCGAAGACATCCGGATACTAGCTAACCACGGGCAAACCTGACAACTCACTTTGCAGAATGTCGAGGGAATTTAGAAAACTATCCATTACCCCATCACTAGGTAGACCACCAAACACTACCTTCTGCCCATCATCCGCTCTAGCTGTCACCAAAAATCCCTCATAGTCTACCACCACCCCGTATCTTTGGAGCCAATCGACTCCCAAAATAATGCCAAACCCAGTAAAGCCCAAAACAAAGCAATCACAAACAAACATGCATCCATGACTCGATAAGACCACATTACGACAAATCATGTTAAGGTTAGTTGAACCAACAATTGGGTTTGTCGCTACTAAAGGTCTATCGACAATCTCGGGCTCCAATCCCGACCTATCCACCAGGTCCCTAGATATGAAGGAACTGGAAGCTCCGGTATCAAACAAAACTCTAACAGGAACATCATAAACAGAAAGCATACCTTGAATAATGACATTCTTTCCCTTCTCTGCCGCAGTTGGGGCATTCGACGAAGAAGGAATAGCATTAAGGGCATATGCTTTCACCATCTGGTTCTCTTTAGGGGATTGCAGACACTTGTCCTTGTGATGTCCCACTTGGCCACAGTTGAAGCACTTCCTATCCGTTGGCTTGGCCTGACAATTACTAGCATAATGACCCTTCTTACCACACCTGAAGCACTCAACATCCTTCTTTTCTTTTTTCCTCTGGCCATCCTTAGTTTGATTCTGCTTTCTCTTATTCTGGGAATCATTCTTGCCTCCATCGTTTGCTTGCGATTTCGGTTCTTCTGCAGATGCGACCTCAGTCTTCGACTTAGGGTAAAGACTCTCTGATCCTAAAGCTTTCCCCACAATCGATTCAAACGTCTCATCGATGTGATTAATAAGCCTTTCCCCCAAGTATCCATCCAAACCAGTTATGAACTTCTCGTTCTTCTTCTCGGGAGTACCAATTAGGGATAACCCATATTTCGACAAAGTGTCGAATTCAGCAATGTACTCCGAGACAGCCCTGCAATTTTGCTTAAGCTCCAAGAAATTCTTAAACAGCGCTGACTTCTGAGCAGCTGGAATGAACTTATCGCTTAAGCGAGCCTTAAACTGATCCCAAGTAATCTGATCCTCAGGAGTAGCTGCCTTTATAGCATTCTACAAATTCATTGCCCGTCCTTGCAGCTGACGGGATGCCAGCCTTCTCTTCATCACATCCTCGATACCCAAGTCTTCGAAGATACGCTCGCAGCTATCCAGCCAATCCTAAACATCCGTAGCCGACTCCGTTCCGTGGAACGGCTTCCCACCAAGACTAGTATAATCCTTGTTCAGCTTGGCGAAATCGGCCCTAGGCGCCTGCACTATTGGACCACCACCATTACCAGCATTGGGAGCTTCCCTCTGCACATCTCTAAGCATCTCCCTCATGAGGTCAGTAAACATCGTCCTCTTGTCAGCAGCATTCCCATTATTGGCTCCTCTACCGGCTCCTCTTGCGTGTCGGCTCATCGTTCAATCTGTAAAGAGAAAACGATTAACCATCTCCATAATGGTGCTAGTGTAGTATGACTTCATCCTTAGCTATACTAATAGCATATATATATATATATATCTTTTAAAAATCAAAATAATCACAAATACGCGCTCTCATATACGTACACTATCTCTCCCTGATAACTTCCCTAGTTTAACTACGCAACCCAGAGCTCTGATACCAAGTGTGACAGCCCGCCCCGCCCCAGCCGGCATTTCCTCCGAAAGTGCGTTGTACACATGTCCGACTAGCATGGAACGATTGCCAAAGAAACGAAAGAAGAGAATGAACTAATCAAGAACCCGTAGAATGTCTCACAGCGCATGGAATAAAATATAATAATAATATACTTGACATAAAACAGGTGAGACAGTGTATAAGCTGATAACTAAAACCAACATCAACATCATCATCAGAGCAGCGGAAATCCAAATACAGCTTATTACAACTTTCCAAATTACTGTCTCTAAACAAAAGAAAGAAAGGATACACTACTAATGCCCAAAGTAGTGACCAACAGCGACACAAGGAGAATATCTATATATATGATACGTGCAAGCCTCCTGCTCGTCTTTGGATCAGCTATTCGTGCATACCCAGCTAATCTGTCTCTAGTATGCTTGTGAGAGCACCCAGAGTAATAAGAAGAGACATAAAACTCTGGGTCAGACAAAAAGTATGGTATGAGCGATAAGCAGCTAAACAAAACAATAACAGGTATACTAAACCATACCTGAACCTGGACTTGCAACCAAAGAGTTAGCACTACATACCGTACAATACTCTAAGGTGCCATTTGAATAAATGGTGTAAAGATAACGGGGGTGGGGGTGTGCATGACATAATGATGGCAAACAAATCAAACATAGCAACCATCCTCACATCTCTCACTCAGTGCGTAAAGCATACGATATCTACCGCTTCGATCACTAGACCCATCGAAGTAGTGACGGAGTTCGACTTGTACAACTACTGCTACTAGCAAGCTTACCACATGGAGTCATGACCAAATCTTTACAAATGACCCCAATTCATTGATCTATAGCTCTTTAGTCGTACCTAGGCCACTGTGGCCATGAATCCGTTCACGTACCTCCCCTACATAGTGATCCAAAATCATAGACATCGACAACCCCTTAGCACACGTCCCGTAGCAAAGTCCAATCATGAAGTTAACTCGTTGGTTCCCAACTGCATCCTGAGTACAACTTCCCATTTGGACTACCTTTGCATCTCGGGTTATTGGTCTTCTCCGGATCGGTTCTTCACTTCAGTTCATACTTCAAATTCGGATCGTGATTCACGCCTCAAGTCCAAACATTTTGGTTCGGATCGGTCGAGCTACCTCCATCAGATCGGGTTGGGTTCCACATCTCCTGGCGGTTCGGTCCTCCTTCCCAAACACTCCGGATCGGGTCGAGTCTCTCAAGTCCATCCATGGTGCATCGGTTCGGATCGGGTGCCTTCGGGTTGTGCCACCATGCTCAGGTCGGATCGTGGAGCTCAGGCTAAAGCGGCTCGAGTCGGGCTCCTTCTCTCGAGTGGTTCATGGAACATCAGATCGTGGTGCATCGGAGTCTCCACGTGTCGGTTCGGATCAGGTATCACGATCGGGTCGGGTTCGGAGGGGCGATCCGTTCCGGTCCTCTGCATTTTCCTGCACTTTGTCCAGCAAGCTGTTTATGCCATTCGACGGCGTTTTCGACTAATCTAACACTTCTAGACAATCACAAAGCATACTATACAGTCATAGCAACATGTATAATCATCCACAAACAGCAAAACAATAATCCTAGCATGTAAAATGGATCAAACATACCAAAAACCCCATATTTTCCCTTAAGCATGTTTAAGCAAAACTAATGATAGGATTTGCAAAACTTAACCAATTTAACCCAAACTTCTAACAGAGGTTTAAAACATCATTTCAAATTTTATATCCAAAATTTATTAATGTACAAAGTCGCTAATTATCACTAATCACCCTAATTAACTGTAATTAGTGTCAAAACAATGCTAATCACTCACCTTGGCCACAAATAAAATTTTCCGAACTGAAACCTCGCTGATTTGGGCGAATACTAATGTCTAACAACAGCTCTAATACTGATTTGGTGAAGATCTTCTTTGATTTGGTGTTGATTACGCCAAAACTTGATTAGAAAGTGATTAGAAGTTGATTTGGGTGTTGGAGGCCATTGTTAGGGTTCCAAGAATGAAAGTGGCAGCTGAAAGAAATGTTTTCTAACCCTAATCAGCCCCTATACATCTCTATTTCCGAAATCCCCTTTGAGCCTAGCTGCTAATCACCCGATTAAGCCCAATTAAGCTGTTTTTCACCATCTGAAACTTGTTTCAGCCATATCTCCCAAATGGTGAGTCCGTTTGGCTAATGTGACAACTCTACGGAATTGTAAACCATCATTCGGAGCCAATGGAAGTGGTTTCAGGTCATAACTCCTTTCCAGTCAAAAGTTATGGTCAAAACAAGATCAGTCAGGGGCAAAACGGTCATTTGGAAATCGGCTGAAATCATGAACATGGGAAATGACCCCAATAGTCGTCTCCCAAAGTTACATGGACATACGACTTCGTATGTGAAAGAAATATATATTCTATGATCCTGCGATGCGTAGAATGCGGGTCGTTACACTCTCCCCCCTTAAGAAATTTCGTCCCCGAAATCCCTTAACCCAAAACATACAAAGGATCCCACATGCCTACCAATCATATATAACAATCAAACATGCAAAACAAACAAAACAACCTATCCTAGAATGCGGAAAGACTAAACCGAAGTTAAAATCTTACCAGGCGAAGTGTTCTGAATACGTCTTCCTAATGCTCTCCTCTGTCTCCCAAGTACAGTCATTCTCATTCTCTCCCCACTGAACTTTGACTAATTTCACCGCTTTACTTCGAAGCTGCTTCGTAATTTTCCCAACAATATGAATGGGCCTGTGGTTCCCAACCGCCTCGGGTTCAACTTCGACATCATCCAACTGATCAGGTGAAATAGTCACATCTGGGTCGTGCACGAACTTCCTTAACTGGGAAACATGAAATACATTGTGAACTCCTGCCATCTTGTTTGGTAATTCAACTTTATATGCCAAATTCCCAATTTGCTCAAGAACTGGGTATGGACCAACAAATCTTGGTACTAACTTGCCTCTCCTGCCAAATCGTATCACGCTCTTCAATGGAGAAATCTTGACAAACACCAAGTCGCCAATGGAGAACTTTAATTCTCTTCTCCTCTTATCAGCATAACTCTTCTGCCTATCTTGGGCAGCCTTCATTCGTCATTGGATAACTTTAATCTTAGCTGAAGTTTTTCTTATCATATCTGTTCCAAGCACAAACTTCTCACCAGTTTCTAACCAACATGATGGTGAGTTGCACGGTCTTCCGTACAAAGCTTCAAATGGAGCCATACCGATAATGGATTGGTACCTATTATTATATGCAAACTCTACTAGATGCAAATGGTCATCCCATGGTCCACCAAAATCCGATATATCGGCTCTCAAGAGGTCTTCTAATATATGATTCACCCTCTCTGTTTGACCGTCGGTTTGAGGATGATAAGCGGTACTGAGATGTAATTCTGATCCTAACGCCTCTTGTAAGATCTTCCAAAATCCACTAGTGAACAACGGATCTCGGTCACTCACAATGCCTTTGGGTATTCCATGGAATCTCACTACCCACTTTACATATAGTTCAACTAACTTAGCTGCCGTCCTGTTTGACTTGACGGGTATAAATCTTGCACTCTAAGTCAATCGGCCCACAATCACCCAAATGTTATCATGGTCCGATCTAGTCCTTGGTAACCCATCAATGAAATCCATTGACACTTGTTCCCATTTCCATTCTGGAATTTCTAATGGTTGTAACAAACCACTAGGCTTCTTTTGCTTAACTTTAACTAGCTGGCAATTCATGCATTTGGATATAAATTTCCCAACGTCTCTTTTCATTCCTTCCCAGTAGTATGTCTGCTTCATGTTTCGATACATCTTGTTACCACCGAGATGTATAGTCAGTTTTGAGTGATGACATTCTCTAAGCACTTCATCTCTCAATCCATTGACATTGGGTACAACTAGTCTTCCATTCTTTCTAAGCCATCCATCTCGATCAAGCCCATACTTGTTCATCTCTCTGTCGATTCCCATCTCTAACTTTGAAATGATTTCCAATATGTTTGGATCGTCCCTCTGACTAAAGCCGATCCACTCAATCAAAGTGGGTCTGATCGTGAAATTTACTAACATTTCTGGATCCAATTCGCACTTTGGTCTGAAATCATACCCAGCGATGTACTCCAGTTGCTTCCATTCTAGAAATGTAGCCCCTAAACTGGCATGTCTTCTACTCAATGCATCAGCCACCGCATTCCCCTTTCCGGGTGTATATGCGATATTGAAATCATAGGAAGCCAAGAACTCTAACCATCTTTGCTGTCGGAGATTTTGATCCTTTTGAGAGAAGAGATATTTTAACGATTTATGATCGGTAAACAGCTCAAATCTTTCTCCCAAGAGATAATCTCTCCACATCGTCAATGCAAACACGATTGCTGCCAATTCCAAATCATGGGTAGGGTATCTTCTTTCATCCAGTTTCAGTTGCCGACTTGCATAAGCTACAACCCTACCTCCTTGCATCAATACAGCACCCAGCCTTGTGCCACATGCATCCGTATATATTGTTATCTCTTCATTCCGCTTAGGAATGACTAACACTGGTGCACATGTCAATTTTTCCTTTATACTCTTGAATGCATTCTCGCACCTTTCGTCCTAGACGAAGGCTTGATTCTTCTTAGTCAATTGAGTCAACGGTGCTGCTATCTTGGAGAAGTCTTGGATAAACTTACGATAATATCCAGCTAACCCCAAGAAACTTCTTATATCCATTGCATTCTTGGGCGTAGACCAATCTTGTACCGTAGCCACCTTCGCAGGATCCACGGAAATACCATTCTCTGGAACAACATGGCCCAAGAATCTCACTTCCCTCCTCCAGAAGTGACACTTAGAAAACTTTGCTTTCAATTGGTGTTTTCTCAACACCTCCATCACTATCCTCAAATGTTCCTTGTGTTCTTCCTTTGTCCTCGAGTAGACCAAAATATCATCCATGAACACAAGGACAAACTTATTCACCTAATCTCTGAATACCCTATTCATAAGATCCACAAAATATGCTGGGGCATTGGTCAGCCCGATTGGCATAACCAACCACTCATAAAATCCAGACGGCGTTCGAAAGGTTGTTTTAGCTATACTCTCAGCTTCCACTCTAAGCTGATGAAAATCTATCGCGAGATCCTACTGGGAAAATACTCTCGCTCCACTCAACTGATCAAACAAATCATCTATTCGCGGTAGAGGATACTTATTTTTCCTCGTCACTTTATTCAACTCATGGTAGTCTACACGCAATCGAAGGGAACCATCGGCCTTGGTAGCAAACACAACTGGTGCTCCCCATTCATAAACACTCCTTCTGATAAATCCCTTCTTCAAAAGATCGTTGACTTGCACCCCGAGCTCTTGCTGCTCCCTTGGTTCCATACAACGAAGTGGCATCACTATAGGTCTGGCATCCTTCACTAAATCAATACGGAACTCAATCTCTCGGTGTGGTGGAAGCCCGGTCATTTCCTCGAAGACGTCCGGATACTGGCTAACCACGGGCAAACCTGACAACTCACTTTGCGGAATGTCGAGGGAATTTAGAAAACTAGCCATTACCCCATCACTAGATAGACCACCAAACACTACCCTCTGCCCATCATCCGCTCTAGATGTCACCAAAAATCCCTCACAGTCTACCACCACCCCGTATCTTTGGAGCCAATCGACTACCAAAATAATGCCAAACCCAGTAAAGCCCAAAACAAAGCAATCACAAACAAACATGCATCCATGACTCGATAAGACCACATTATGGCAAATCATGTTAAGGTTAGCTGAACCAACAATTGGGTTCGTCACTACTAAAGGTCTATCGACAATATCGGGCTCCAATCCCAACCTATCCACCAGGTCACTAGATATGAAGGAACTGGAAGCTCCGGTATCAAACAAAACTCTAACAGGAACATCAAAAACAGAAAGCATACCTTAAATAACGACATTCTTTCCCTTCTCCGCCGTAGTTGGGGCATTCGACGAAGATGGAATAGCTTAAGGGCATATGCTTTCACCATCTGGTTCTCTTTAGGGGGTTGCGGACACTTGTCCTTGTGATGTCCCACTTGGCCATAGTTGAAGCACTTCCTATCCGCTGGCCTGGCCCGACAATTACTAGCATAATGGCCCTTCTTACCACAGCTGAAGCACTCAACATCCTTCTTTTCCTTTTTCTTTTGTCCATCCTTAGTCTGATTCTGCTTTCTCTTATTCTGACAACCATTCTTGCCTCCACCGCTTTCTTGCGGTTTTGGTTCTTCTGTAGATGCGACCTCAGTCTTCGACTTAAGGTAAAGACTCTCAGATCTTAAAGCTTTCCCCACAATCGATTCAAACGTCTCATCGATGTAATTAATAAGCCTTTCCCCCAAGTATCCATCCAAACCAGTTATGAACTTCTCGTTCTTCTTCTCGGCAGTATCAATTAGGGATAACCCATATTTCGACAAAGTGTCGAATTCGGCAATGTACTCCGAGACAGCCCTGCCATTTTGCTTAAGCTCCAAGAACTTCTTAAACAGCGCTGACTTCTGAGCAGCTGGAATGAACTTATCGCTAAAGCGAGCCTTAAATTGATCCCAAGTAATTTGATCCTCGGGAGTAGCTACCTTTATAGCATTCCACCAATTCATTGCCCGTCCTTGCAGCTGACGGGATGCTAGCCTTCTCTTCATCACATCCTCGATACCCAAGTCTTCGAAGATACGCTCGCAGCTATCCAGCCAATCCTGAACATCCATAGTCGACTCCGTTCCGTGGAACGGCTTCCCACCAAGACTAGTATAATCCTTGTTCAGCTTGGCGAAATCAGCCCTAGGCGCCTGCACTATTGGACCACCACCATTACCAGCATTGGGAGCATCCCTCTGCACATCTCTAAGCATCTCCCTCATGAGGTCAGTAAACATCGTCCTCATGTCAGCAGCATTCCCATTATTGTCTCCTCTACCGGCTCCTCTTGCGTATCGGCTCATCGTTCAATCTGTAAAGAGAAAACGATTAACCATCTCCATAGTGTTGCTAGTGCAGTGCGACTTCATCCTTAGCTATACTAATAGCATATATATAGCTTTTAAAAATCAAAATAATCACAAATACGCGCTCTCATATATGTATACTATCTCTCGCATATAACTTCCTAGGTTAACTACGCAACCTAGAGCTCTGATACCAAGTGTGACGGCCCGCCCCGCACCAGCCGGCATTTCCTCCGAAAGTGCGCTGTACACATGCCCGACTAGCATGGAACGATCGCCAAAGAAAGGAATGAAGAGAATGAACTAATCAAGAACCTGTAGAATGTCTCACAGCGCATGGAATAAAATATAATAATAATATACTTGACATAAAATAGGTGAGACAGTGCATAAGCTGATAACTAAAACAAACATCAACATCATCATCAGAGCAGCGGAAATCCAAATACAGCTTATTACAACTTTCCAAATTACCTTCTCTAAACAAAAGAAAGAAAGGGTACACTACTAATGCCCAAAGTAGTGACCAACAGCGACACAGGGAGAATATCTATATATATGATACGTGGAAGCCTCCTGCTCGTCTCTGGATCAACTATTCGTGCATACCCAGCTAACCTGTCTCTAGTCTTCTCGTGAGAGCATCCAGAGTAATAAGAAGAGACATAAAACTCTGGGTCAGACAAAAAGTCTGGTATGAGCGATAAGCAGCTAAACAAAACAATAATAGGTATCCTAATCCATACCTGAACCTGAACCTGCAACCAAAGAGTTAGCACTACATACCGTACAATACTCTAAGGTGCCATTTGAATAAATGGTGTAAAGATAACGGGGGTGGGGTGTGCATGTCATAATGATGGCAAACAAATCAAACATAGCAACCATCCTCACATCTCTCACTCAGTGCGTAAAGCATATGATATCTACCGCTTCGATCACTAGACCCATCGAAGTAGTGACGGAGTTCGACTTGTACAACTACTGCTACTACCATGCTTACCACATGGAGTCATGACCAAATCTTTACAAATGACCCCACTTCATTGGTCTGTAGCTCTTTAGTGGTACCTAGGCCAATGTGGCCTTGAATCCGTTCACGTACCTCCCCTACATAGTGATCCAAAGTCATAGACATCGATAAACCCTTAACACACGTACCGCAGCAAAGTCCAATCATGAAGTTAACTCGTTGGTTCCCAACTGGATCCTGAGTACAACTTCCCATTTGGACTACCTTTGCATCTCGGGTTATTGGTCTTCTCCGGATCGGTTCTTCACTTCAGTTTGTACTTCAAATTCGGATCGTGATTCACGCCTCAAGTCCAAGCATCTTGGTTCGGATCGGTCGAGCTACCTCCATCGGATCGGGTCGGGGTCCACATCTCCTGGCGGTTCGGTCCTCCTTCCCAAACACTCCGGATCGGGTCGAGTCTCTCAAGTCCGTCCACGGTGCATCGGTTCAGATCGGGTGCCTTCGGGTCGTGCCACCATGCTCAGGTCGGATCGTGGAGCTCAGGCTGAAGTGGCTCGGGTCAGGCTCGTTCTGTCGAGCGGTTCATGGAACATCAGATCGTGGTGCATCGGAGTCTCCACGTGGCGGTTCAGATCAGGTATCACGATCGGGTCGGGTTCGGAGGGGCAATCCGATCCGGTCCTCTGCATTTTCTTGCACTTTGTCCAGCGAGCTATTTACGCCATTCGACGGCGTTTTCGACCAATCTAACACTTCTAGACAATCACAAAGCATACTATACAGTCATAGCAACATGTATAATCATCCACAAACAGCAAAACAACAATCCTAGCATGTAAAATGGATCAAACATACCCTAAACCCCATATTTTCTCTTAAGCATGTTTAAGCAAAACTAATGATAGGATTAGCAAAACTTAACCAATTTAACCCAAACTT
This sequence comes from Allium sativum, assembly GCA_030737875.1. Lineage (NCBI taxonomy): Eukaryota > Viridiplantae > Streptophyta > Magnoliopsida > Asparagales > Amaryllidaceae > Allium > Allium sativum. The sequence continues at coordinate 750,821,006 of CM060921.1, forward strand.
CTAACAGAGGTCTAAAACATCATTTCAAATTTTATAAATATTTTTCCAAAATTTATTTATGTAAAAATTCGCTAATTATCACTAATCACCCTAATTAACTATAATTAGTGCCAAAACAATGCTAATCACTCACCTTGGCCACAAATAAAATTTTCAGAACTGAAACCTCGCTGATTTGGGCGAATACTGATGTCTAACAGCAGCTCTAATACTAATTTGGTGAAGATCTTCTTTGATTTGGTGTTGATTAAGCCAAAACTTGATTATAAAGTGATTTGAAGTTGATTTGGGTATTGGAGGCCATTGTTAGGGTTCCAAGAATGAAAGTGGCGGCTAAAAGAAATGTTTTCTAACACTAATCAGCCCCTATACATCTCTAATCCCGAAATCCCCTTTGGACCTAGCTGCTAATCACCCGGTTAAGCCCAATTAAGTTGTTTTTCACCATCTAAAACTTGTTTTAGCCATATCTCACAAACGGTGAGTCCGTTTGGCTAATGTGACCACTCTACGGAATTGTAAACCATCATCCGGAGCCATTGGAAGTTGTTTCAGGTCATAACTCCTTTCCAGGAAAAAATTATGGTCAAAACAAGATCAGCTAGGGGAAAAACGGTCATTTGGAAATCGACAGAAATCATGAACATGGGAAATGACACCAATAGTCGTCTCCCAAAGTTACATGACCATACGACTTCGTATGTGAAAGAAATAAATATTCTGCGATCCTGCGATGCGTAGAATGTGGGTCATTACATTCTTCATTTACTTGGTTTTTACATACTTGCCAAAAGGCCCAAAACCCTCCAAATAACAAGGAGAATATGGGAAGTACCTGAATGTAATATAAGGAAATGAGCTTAATTCAATTATCTGTGTTTGAAAAAAGCATCTAAAGAGAAGTCACCATGAATACACCGAGACCAAGACCGAAGCACATTGTAGGGAAATACGAACTCGATAGAACAGTCAGAGTAGGAACATCTGCAAAAGTTCATTTTGCAAGAAACCTTGCAAGTGGAGAACATGTTGTAATCAAAATTCTTGATAAGTAGAAAGTTCTCATACATAAATTGGTTGATCAGATTCAACGTGAAATTGCTACGATGAAGTTAATAAAACATTCCAGTGGAGCAGAAAACTTACTAAAGAGAATTTTAGATCCTAATCCAATGATGAGAATTAACATTGGGGAAATATTAAAGGATAAATGGTTTAAAAAAGGTTACAAGTGCCCTGCTTTTGATGAGAAGTACAATACAAATTTGGATAATGTAGTTGCTGCTTTCAAGGACAGGGAAGATTCTGCTTTGGATGCTGGAGATATGAAACTTGCAACTATGAATGCATTTGAATTGATCTCCTTTATGTCCAAAGGAATGGACCTCTGAAACTTGTTCCAAACAAATCAGGACTTCAAAACAAAGATGACATCGAAGTACTATGGCAAACAAGTTACAAGAAAGATTGAGAAGGTTGCAAAGCCACTTGGCTTTGATATTCAAAAGAAAAACTAGAAGATGAGATTCCAAAATCCTACTGAAGGGAGGAAAGAAAATATTAATGTTTCAACTAAGATCCTTCAAGTTGCACCTTCGTTCCACATGGTTGAGCTTAAGAAATCTAAAGGAGACACCCTAGAATTCCAATTTTTTTACCAGAAGCTATCAACTGGTCTGAAGGATTTATATAAAAAAAAGTTGTATGCTCTATGCATGTATGTACATTTCAGTTCACACTTGCTTAAAAATAATGTTCTTTTATGCAAAACATAAGGTCACTCTTCACGGGTTCCAATCCCCTCTTAAATTATCTTCATATCAAGATTTATAAATAAACGCAACATTGTCAGGTCTTTATATTTTCTTCGAATTGATATTTCAACAAAAAATCAGTTTTTATCACAATGTTAACTCAAATTGTGTAGTTTCATTAGGCAACTAGAGTGATATATATATATATATATATATATATGTATGTATACACCTTAATTTTAAAATACAAATTTCCTTAGCAACTAGTATTTTTATTCCCAGTAGAAATAACACTCAATCAAAATACCTTAGCTTGTTCCCCAACTAAACAGAGTTTAACTTACTCAACTATTTGCAATGAAACTCAACCAAATCCAAGACATTATTGTATAGTTTTACTACTAAAATATTGTTGGTACATTTTACTTTGTGCAACTATTCAATCTACATGAAACTTTCAAGCACGTTAGTATAATAGCATGCTTCTGGCCATGCTGATTTATAAAACAAGGTTAAATTTGATATTCTTCCTTTTTACCTTTCATAAGACTTCTGAATCACGTAGAGAACAAAGATACCTGATACTCCTTTATAGCACTGGTAATTACATATGAGACATTATGGTTCAACACACACCGGTAATTTTCAGAGATGGGTTTAATCGACACAAGCAAAGAAATAGATCCAAGTGGAAGCTGAAACAAAACTCTAGTTTGCGTTAGAAACGTTCGTTGGCCATTAAAGAGAAGTATAGACCACCAGCCAACAAAAAAGTGTACAAAAAAAAGTATATTACATCGTTGAAGAAGATGAGATGCGAATTCGGGGAGATTGAAGGAAGGTGAATTTCGCTGAAAAAGAAAAAGCATATAGACTAAATCGGGGAAATTAGAAGTTGATTTTGGTGGAGTAAAGGTTTGATTTTGGTGTTAGGGATCTGGATGGTGGAGAAATGGAAAGAAGTACCGTTGAAATGAAGAAATAGAGGAAGGGTAACGTAGATTGATCAACATGGATTGACGGTTCTGATTTTTCATCATTAGGGCGCATATTGATGAGTTGTACTTTTAATTGGTGTAACGCAACGCTTGTAACTGGTGTTGCACATCACAACACTAGAATTCCCACCGCAACAGTGCATTCACATCTAATGCAACAATAGTTGAGTATTGTTGCAGAAGGTCAAAAAAACATAGCTTTTGCAACACTTTGCTTGCAACGCACGCACATTAGTGTCGAATATGCTCACTTTTGTAGTAGTGCCTCTTGGATAACACCGTTTCTTGGGCGTCTTATTTTTTTTCTCAGGTTGGGTTTATAAAAGGACTTTTAATCACTGATAACGTCCTTTTAGCCCAGGAGTTGATTTCGCAGATCGATAATGAAGTTCGAGGCTCTAGTGTGGTTGTCAAGCTAGATATAGCTAAGGATTATGACTGCATATCATGGTTCTTCATCATCAAGGTTCCGAGGGCTTTTAGTTTCCCGAAACCCCTAATCGATGTAGTCTGGAGGCTTATCTCTAACTAATGGTTCTCCATTCTCATCAACGGATCAACCACCAGTTATTTCAGGTCCAGGAGAGGTCTTTGACAAGGAGACCCCCCTTCTCTGTTTGTCCTTGCTGCTGAGGATTTCATTTGTGGCTTGCACTCCCTTTCGATTTCTGGCCAGATTCATGGGTTAGGCATCCCTAGGGGCTGTCCTCTTATCTCTTCTTTATCTCCCGCTGATGACATCACCATTTTTACTATTGGTAGTCGTCGGTCTAGTTGTGGCCTTTTGGGTCTTATTCGATAGTATGAGAGATGCTTGAGGCAACTCGTTAACTCTTCTAAAAGCTGCTTTGTGCCCGTGAAAGAGTTGTCTACTGTTAGATCTTCTTGGATCAAGACATCTATTAGCTTCAAGGTGGCCTTGCTTACACTTCATTACCTCGGTATTATACTATATCGAGGCAGGAAGCTCAATGCCATTTTTGATCCCCTAATCCACAAAGTCAGTGGAAAGATCCTTCAGCGGAATGCTACCTTCTTTCTAAGGCTGGCAGATCGGTTCTCATTAAGTCTGTCCCTAACTCAATGGGATTTCATATCTTCCCTGCTACGACTCCCACTACTTCCTTCTTCCGCTCTTACCGTTCCTTGGTTTCTTCCTTTTTCCGAGGATAACGCTTCTCGCTGACACTAGATCTCTTGGAACTCAATTTGTCATCCAAAAGGTGAGGGAGGCTTGGGCCTCTGTAACCCTTAGGACATCTGTGCGGCCTTTTCTCGCAAGCTTTGTGCGAGGTTTGGAGCGAACAACTCCCTCTGGGTGACGTTATTCCATGCTACATACGGTCGACTGGAAAGTACGAATTACACCGCTGTCCCGTCCTATGCTAGTGAGACGTGGAAACAGACGCAATCTGTGAAGGCCTTAACGGATGCACATGAGGGTGGTACCTTTTGGGATGGCATTCCCTTCTCGCTTAAGACTGCATGGAATTCTGTGCGGACTCCAAGTCCATGCCTTCTCCTTTTCTCTTTCTTTTGGAATGTCTGTATTCCCTCGACAATCTCTCTGTTTATGTGGAAAACCTTGCATAATGGTTTACCAATAGATGAGAACCTTCAAAGAAGCGACATCCCTTTCATATCCAGGTGCAGAAGCTGTAGTGCTGGATGCACTGAATCCTCTTTTCATTTGTTATTCTCTGGGGCTTATGCCAGGGATATCTGGAATTACTTCGGGAATCTGATGGGTTGACGAGGTAATACCACCTCGATTGAAGATTCACTAAGATTCTATCGGTCCGGCATCCCTAGTAAATATTTTCGAGCAAGCCTCCTTCGTTTGATTCCTTGTCTGGTTTGCTGGCATATCAGGTGCTCGTGGAATAAGCAGTGTTTGACGAAGTGGCCATGGACACTCTGACCATTATCTGAAAAGTTAGGAACGATGTCTTCCAAGCTTTTCATGGTAGGCCTTTTAGGGGCGTCTTTGGTTCCCATTCTAGGAGGTTGGACGTTACCTTCGATGTTTCATCGGTATCGGCCACTCCCAGGGCAGGTATTGTTTGATTTCTTGCTTTTGTTTTTGTTAAGTTCGTCTACTTACGACCTTATCACAATTCCCCACTTTTGGATCTTATGTCATTTGATAGCTGTGCAAATCCTAGGTTATAGTTTGCTAGACTGGGTCTGCCAGGTGTTGGATGGTGCTTTCCTTTCTCCAACCAAGGAGTGTTTACTAGAGCAGGTACAATCAGAGATTTAGGTGCATTTGGTGGAGCAGGAGTTTTTATGCTTTTATCTGGCTGCTCGAGCCACGAACGATTTGCAGGAACTTATGTAGCAGGAGGACTCTTGGGTTCAGGGAGGTCTGTTTGGCTGTCACAGCCTCCCCAGTTCGTTTTTGGTTTTTTCTTGTTTGTTGTCCTGTTTCTGTTGTTCGTGTGTGTGTATGATTTCTTCATTCTATGTAAACAGTTTTTGTGATTCATTGGAGGATGGCTAGATTCTCCATTTAGTTATATTATATTCTACTTTCTGGAAAAGAATATTTCTTCATTGTTTTTGCAGTTACTTTAAAAAAAAATCAATAAACATGCGAACATCATTATTAAGATGTTAACTTATTGAGCCTCCAGTTATATTATATTCGTTGTTTCTGTCGGATGTTGTTTGTACATCCAGCTTCGATCAGTAAAACAACTATCCATTCACTCTAATTCATAATTAAAAAAATGATATAAATTTGCATTGACATTTTATTAAAACTAGTTTATTAGTGAATGCTGTATTAATTGATCATTGGTACTATGCTGATGGTTAATCGTACCTTCCATTAAAATACAATAACATAATTAAATTGAATAAATCTTTTTAATTAAATGATTCAACAAAATTTTGACACTACTTCGCTATAATTCCCTGAAAATACACAATTGCATATACACAAGAACATAAAGGAAGAACTTTTGAAATTTTGAGAACCATTTAAAATGAAATGCTTTACGACATTTAATTACGTTATTGTGTTCGTAACCTTCCAATACAGGGACAAATCCACAAATATTGTATATGATTAATATAGATGTCCATTCTGTTAAAAAACGAATATCCACTTAACGACCATATACATTAGTTATCAACGGGGCTCAAAGATACTCTTAAGGGTTTTATGAGTGTTGACATCAAAAATGGTTCGCTTGACGATTAACCCTCGAAGTATGCAATCGACAAACAAATCACATATAATATTCTCACAATAACATCCACAAAATGCAAGAATAAATTAAAAACAGGGAGCACACAACAATTTTTATAGTGGTTCGACAATTTGGGCCTACGTCCACTTTGTAATCTATTGTTTATACGGTCAAATTACAAGATGCAATACATTTGTATGAATGAAAGTAGAGAAAAAGTGGATGACTCTCTAACACAAAATCCTTGTGTTAATTCGACCTTTATAGCAAAAAATCCTTATGTGTTGATCGGTGGAGAAGAAGATCCTTGTTTTAGTGCCAAACTGAGCTATTTATAAGTAATGATGGGCTCAGGTGGTATTTAAATGGCAGCCATCCCAGTTTGACTTAACCACGTGTCATATGATCCAAGTAAATAAGATGTGTGAGCTGACAACTCCCTTCACTTTAGAACATATATATATATATATCTTGTGGGAAATATCGTTTCCCGAGTCATGTATCACGTGTGAGTCTCGATCCAAGATAATATGCATAAGAACAAATAGGCTGACCATGTTTATAGTCGTAGAATAGGTCAAGTCATAACTCCATGTTCCGGGTTGGTATGACTTGGATCAGTATGCTAACCCGGGCTGGCCAACCCGGAAGATATGAATTTAAAGGGATGATATGAGGTGTGGTGGTGAATTTACACCGACTAGGTTATTCTGACCTGGGATCCTCCGATCTGCAAAATATCAGTTCCGATCACTTTGATCGAAAGTGGGGCAGTCGGAAGGTAGGTCGGTCCAACCATACTGACCCGAGATACAAACATGTTAAATCAACTTCTTCGAGCTATTTTTCCGCTATTATATAATGAGTCCGTGTTCTCTGAAGAAAATATTTAAATCCTGAGTACATTGATTGCTAAAAAACCATAATGTTACTACCTTGCCAAGAGACAGGTCAATACTTTGCCCTCCCAAAACTTATCTTTCAGTGGAAGATGTATTTTGAAAAATATATAAGCCACAGAAATCCATATTAGAAGTGCATTATTCGAAATCCAGAAGTCCACGATCAATCTGGATCGTATTAATACAAACCAAAACTCCATGGTTGTGCCAGATCATAGAATAAGAAAGTCATGATAACTCCGAATCATATTATAAGAAGACCAGAAAACAAGAATGCCAAGAGATCCAACGATCACTACAAGTTAGAATATAAGAGAAATCTGAATCCAAGACGTTTGTGGCCTTGCTGGGCCTAATCCAGTTGCGAGTATAATACATACCTACAAATATACCAAGCGAATAGTTTTTCCAAATCCTGACATTACTATTTAGCCTTTCCAGACAAAAACCATGCTCAGAATTCAAAATTGAGTATAGTCCATACTCGATCCATATTGAATCGTCATATTAAGACCTAACAAGATAACTCAATCCTTCGGGCATAATCCATACCTAGGAATCCAAACTGCACATAATCCATACTTGAGGGGTGATTAAGTTTTCTTTTCAAATCCTAGCAAGTTAATCCTACCTCAAAGGTATAATCCATACCTAGAATTCCTAGATCAAGTATAAACCATACTCTAAACCTTATTAAGTAGTCCTTTCACATCCTGATAAGATAATTAAGAACGTCAAGCATAATCCATTCGTGGAATTCCATTTCATTAAATCTGAATTTATTACATAACCAAAATAATGTCTGATTAGTTTATAGTTGGATGTAGAGCATGCCTAGGGAATAAATCCTAATCCTGTACATGAGTGCATCAATTTCACCATTTATTATTGGATGGTTTTATTGTTGAGAGTAGAGCTTGCTTAAGGATTAAATTCTAGTCTCATTGCATGTGAGTCGACGTAGTCATCCGAGAAACGAAATACAAACAAAAATGAAAACACTTATCTTAAAAAATTCAGTGTCATCCATTCAAAACCAGTTGATGATGATACTGCGATAGCTTGGTCCAGTATCGTTCCCTCTCCGGGGAGCAATAGGTGGCAATGCCTATGTCGGCACCGGTAGTGGATTGACATACTCAGCCATCTCTTCGTATCTGATCCGTTCCTCGATTATGTCATGTAAATGGCTACACTTATTGTTGGTGTGACCAATCAACTTATGGAATAGGCAGATTTTCGAGATTCTCGTTCATACCGAGTTGGCTCCCTTCTGGGAGGCTTTGGGTAAGAAATAGAATCCTTCGTATCCAAGTAGCTATCCTCTAGAGAAGAATTGAACATAACGTACTTTTCGAATTTGGTTTCTCTCCAGACCCGAATATTCCGATCATTTTTGACCGGGGATTTTCCTTTGCCCTTATCCATATTTTTTTCAGAGTGGGACGGTCCTCCATCCCTAATAATACTTACCTTGATCGCATCCTTCTCAATATTTGCTTCTTCCTCACGCAACAATTTGTCTACTTCTAAATAGAATTCGACAAGATCCTCAGCATATTCCATTGTTGAGAAACCATAAAATATGTTTTATCCAAGATTCCAAATACGGCTACCATCAATACCATAAAAAGTTCTGGTCAATCCATCGACGCCACCACTGCGCTAAACCTTTCCAAAAAAGAGCGCAAAGTTTCTTTAGACCTCTTCTTGATAAAAGTTAGTGACATGATGTTTTTGGGTCGAGCGATATGGACCATAAACTGCTCGATAAACTTTATGGCCACTACGTTCTAGTTGCCAATCGATTCCATTTCCAGCTACCAAAACCACATAGCAGCGATATCCGTTAAGTAGAGAGGGAAGCACTTAGCCATAAATCTATTTGATGTCGATAGTACCTCCATATGGCACATGTAGCGCATTAGGTGAACGGCGAGATCCTTCCTACCATCATAAACCTCCGGAGCTGGTAATTTGACGTCATAGGATCACAAGAGTTTTGAATATCCCGTGTAAATGGACTGCGATTGACGTTGTCCATATCATCGTAAGATGTTCCTCTTGTGAATCATTGAATTATTTCGACAATTTAGTTTTAATCTTCGAGAAGTCATTATCAACAATCCAGCGATGGTGCCTACGATATGAAGTCCTGTCGAGGGCGGAAGCTCGTCTATAACTCCCAGACCTGGATCAGTATACCTCGTTTCGGTACAGATTAGCCAAACTGGGTTGGTATTACTGGTCTGAGCTCCTATAGCCTCCGTGCCACTTCTATCCAAAGTAGTGTAATCTTGAGCTTGTCCGTCATCTCCATCCAGAGTATTGTGAGATGAAATGTCATGATGTATATCATGAGGATGAGGAGGGATGCTCTCTGCCATGTCCGGGTCAACATTGGATATTGGAAAATCTGGGTCTTTTGTCGATTCGAACCGAAGTACACCTCTTGTTAAGTTGTTGTTGCTGCTAAGCCAATTTGTTTTGTAGTTCCAGGCTACGTGGGGGCTTAAGTTCTAATTCCTTCATAGATGCCTAAGCCTTGACCTTCTGCTCGTTAAAATCCTTCAAAATCTTGCAAAGAAAGAATTCATCATCTATTCTTATTTGCGGAGAAGCTCACCTTGTTGCTCCATGTGCGTCCTAAGTTCGGCTACCATGCCATCCATCTCGTCTCTGATCAAATAGATGAAAGGATTACCATAAGAGGAAGCCTCATGACTTCACTCATTTGGTGTGCCTGCATTGCCAGCAGCTTGAGTATGGGAAGACATTCCATCCTTCTTCCATTTCACCATCTTTTAATTCAAAAGCTAGAAATCCAAATCCTTTAGCAATCCAAGATTTGTGTTGCCTTCTACTTGGTGCGCCAAAGTGTTGACGTCAGAAATGGTTCACTTGATGATCAACCCCTAAAATGTGCAATCCACATACAAATAATATATAATACTGTCACAATCACAGCCACAGGATGCAAGAATAAAGTAAAAACAAGCAACACACAACAATTTTTATAGTTGTCCGAGAATTTGGGCCTACGTCCACATTATATTCTACTGTTTATATTGTCAGAATGCAAGATACATTACATTTGTATGAATAAAAGTAGAGAAAGAAGTGTGATTTTCCAACATAAAATCCTTGTGTCAACTTGGCCTTTAGAGCACAAAATCCTTGTATGTAGATTAGTAGAGACAAAGAAGATCTTTGTTTGAGTCCTAAACTGAGGTACTTATAGGCAGTGATGGGCTCAGGTTGGTATGACACGTGGTTAACATCCCGGTTTGGTTTGGCTATGTGTCATACGATCCGAGTGAATAGTAGGTTTGAGCTGACCACTCTCTTCACGTTAGAACAAGTATATATCTCATGGGAAATATCCATTCCTGAGACAAGCATCACTCGTGTATCTTAATTCGAGATAATTAGATTAAAAACAGGTAGGTTGACCATGTTTATAGCTAATAGAAGAGGTCAATTCATAGCTCCAGGTTCCAGGTCAGTATGACTCAGATCGGTATGCCGACCTGGGGTGGCTGATGTGGAACATATGAATCTGAAGTGGTGATATAAGGTGTAGTGGTAAGTTTGCACAGACTCGGGTACATCAACCAGGGATCCACAAGATATCAGTTCCAATCATTTCAATCCAAAGTGAGGCAGTAGGGAGGTAGGTCGATCCGACCATACCGACCTGAGATCCAAACATGTCAAATCAACTTCATCGAGCTATGTTTCCTACTCCTTTCTAATGAATCTGAGTTTTCTGAAGCATATATTCAAATCCTGAGTAGTCCAATTGCTAGAATCCCATGATGTGACCGCCTTACCAAATGGCAGATCAACAATGAATATAATACATTACATATTTTATATTTGTTGAAAAATTTGGCGTACGACCTATGCAAAATCATGAAAATTTTCAATTTTTTTCAATTTTGAATAATTTAATAACATGGATGTAGGTATTAAAAATTAACTTATACGATTGTTGCTCTTACTATCAACCGTATGCGTGAAGCAACAAATTTTAAAACTAAATAAGCCTTGAATGGCATAATTCCATTCTAACCGTACGTATACAGAGTTTATCACATATATACAAATTTTTGAAACTCAATCAAAATAACCATTCATTATAAAATTAAATATTGTTTCGATAATTCTATTATAATGCAAACTACATAAACTTCCAATACATAGGTTAATAACAAGAATTAGGCCTCAATAAAATGCACTATACATAAAATAAGGCAATACAAACATGTAAACTAAAAAAATAAATCTAAATTAACAAATGTAAGTAAAGTGAGGATTAGAGTTTATACCTTTCTTTGAGGAGATTAGGTGGCTAGAGAGGAAGAGAGGATGGTTTCCAAGTGTTGGAGAGGCTAGACGAGGATAGTGTGGCAGTGGCTGGCCTTTTTTTAGGATGAAGGGAGGGTTTTTTATGGAAAATCTCGATTGAAATCCGAATGGGGAAGAAGAAGTAGGTTCTGGTATTTTGCTCGCGATTTACAAACGGCTACAAACGACTGCCAATAAAATTATACCGACTGATGGCTTCCAATAAAAATAATTTTTCGTTCGTAAGAAAACTCCAGAAAATAACAACCTTTGGAAGTCGTTTCCCACTGCTATTGGTGGCTGTTGGACGCCTTCGTTGGTATATACTATTTGTTTGGTAGCGTGCAGACCAACACCAACAACGTAAATCTCAATTGCATTTTCCCACTATTGTCTGGCACGACAGACTATATCATTAGACATTTTGGCACAATTTATATTATCAAACTCCCTAGGTTGATAAAATTTAAGTAGAGTATAAACTAGAATTGGATTACCTGAGGCAATTACGTTCCTAGCTTTGCCAACATCTGGGGTAATTCTAGTATTCGTTGCAAGGATTCCCAAATATGAATTATCAGGTCCATGGAGAGAAAAACAGAACCATTGGGATTACAGCCTACAAGGACCTCACTGCCTTTGTTGCAGCCGCCTTACTTGCAGCGCCTAGAGGACCGAAATCTTTACTATTGAACTGCCCCTAGCCAAGGAAAGCACTAATCGGAATTAACATCTTTTGTTATCATTTATTAAGGTCATTCTTTGACTTATGCATGATAATTTGTTGAAATTGTGTATTCACATGTGTATTAAATTGTTTATATGAAACACAGAAATTGGCTATGGGTGGAAATTTTGATCCACCGGATCAGACTCAAGCCTGACATGATAGATGATGATCCTAGATGGGTCAGGTTTTGTTTTTCATAAAATATAATCTTTAAACTTAGACATAGCCTGATTCAAATTTGTGTGATAGGGTAGTTGGTGACTTCAAATCCACATATTTATTTTATAATTTCTAGTCGAGTTGCTCCGACTTCGATCAACTTGGGTTGGAAGTGATCAGATCTAAACTATATTTTTAAGACAAACCGAATATGGGACCTATTGTGTTCATATCAGATTCAACTCCTTTCGAGTCAGTTTGATTCAAGTTTGCAGGTTTTGGTTCTAATTGTCGACCTACAAAAAAGAAGTGCAGACCAATCAAGCTGGTTCAACTTAAAGCGCATGGTTTGGATGCATGTTCTTCTATTTGTTAAGATGAAAAAAAAAACAATAGCACTATATGGGTGCAATATATGTATCCATGCATTAAAAAATGATGATTATCATGCGCAATATTAATGATGGTCATTAATAAGGAGACCGATCTGCCAAAACAATAGAATGTATTTGACTAAAATTTTACAGCTGTAGTTTTATGCATTCTAATTATATAAACAGGTAAAAGTAGCATTTGGTAGTGCTACTTCCGTTATTTATGGGTTCATGACCTTCATTTCATGCTTTCGCTCTTATATTCGTTTCAATTCTTGTTTATATTTCTATCTTTAAGTTCTTATCCTCCTTTAAATTTAGAGTGTAGTATACTGGTGAAGTTTATGTTCATTTTGCAATTTCGTTTGGGCATATCTTGTAAAGATCTATTATGTTGATCTTTTATCCATTTATACTTCTACCCTTTTTGGTACCATATCCTTGCCTTACTGTTTAGTTTTAAAAGTTCCACCTTGATAATATTTAGAACAACAAACCCTTTCATAGCCAACATACAAGAAAGACTACATCAAATTACAGCTGGATATGTTATTTCCTAGAGTATTTAAAAATATACGATTGCTTAAAAACAGGGTTCAACCATGGAAAGAGGATACCAAATGGTGTTTTTGTTTATTCCGGAACCTAATATGCCATAGTATTCTCTGTCTTTCATCACAACAAAATTGATAAGTTAACGGGGTTAAAGAAATTGAACCCTGGTAAATATAGATAGAGTAATATATGGATTAAGGGATACGTCTTTTTTCTCACAATCAACGGTAAAAGTAAGTCAACCGTACTCTCACAGTCTCACCATGAGTTTGCAGTAAAAGTGTGATAATAACTAAAAGAGTTTTTTTTTTTTTGAAATAGGTAAAAAGTCGGCCGAAGGCACAAACAAAATACAGTCCAGTACTTCAACATAAGTACCGACTTCTCTCTTATCTCTCATTCTAACCCTAGCCGCCTTCCTCTCAGTCTCACACGAACTCATCGATGGCGAATTAGAGAGCGATTCGTCATCTTCATACTATGGTCGATGAAGGCACTATGGAGGCTTCCAAATATGATCTTCCATGTCTTTGAATTTTCTCTTAAGTTCTTTGAGCTTGTTAGAGTCTCTAACATCTATGTCGTTAGTGTTGAAGCTAACCATGACTTCAGATCTGCTCTTGCTTGTCTTTAATAACATGTTTTGGTCATCTTTGTGCCTCTCGGAGCTTGGATCTGCTTGAGATCTGAATCCGCCGCTGCTATCTCCTCTGTCCCAACAAGATAAGTGGTATATTTTGTTGTTAATCTTGCTTTTATAGTGATTGTCCCCAACTTTATTGAGAAAGCTTTCGTCTTTATCTATATCCTTGTATTTGATTTTGACTTTCTGGGCTGACCAGTATTCATTGTTAACCTCCAGGATTTTATCGAACTCCGGATCACAGCTGATGGGTTCTCTAACTGTTTCAGGTAAGTAATTTGGGTTAGTGTCTATAATTTGAGAATTAATAGGATGACATTGATAATAACTCTATTTACTTCCCTTACAGAAATGATTTCTGTGAACAGTATGGAGCTTCTCTTCAGTAAGGAAGCCAGAGTTGCAAATCCTGTTATGATTTTCTTCTGGATCACTACTGGGATCAATCATGCCTCTGAATCCTGCATCAGGTAATGAACCAGCATTATTGTTCATAAATTTAGATATATTTTTATGATCACAATTATTAATTTGGACCCTTCCCTTGTAGGAATGTTGTTTGAATTCAGAGTTGGGATGAATGATCCCAGTTAGGAAGTCAGAATGAATTTGTTTTCCCTTGTTGCCATAACCTTCCTGCTCTCCAGAATGAGTAACTTGATTGTGGAAGGAGTGCTTGTGCAAATTTTGCTTGCCATTTAGTAAGAAATCCTCCACATATTTATTACCATCATTGAATTTGCTTGCATTCTCCTGATAAGTATTGCAGTCTTTATTCTGCCTGTCTGATTTTTTCAATATGATATGGCTTTCAGCATATATATTTCTCCATAGCTGATAACAACTCATAGCTTTATTAGAGTGCAGTCTTTCATTTCTCTCTTTCCATATGTGAAACACCATAGCAGTAAGGAAAACACAAGCCTTAATGAAGTTTTTAGACTTGGGTTTAAAATGCTTAAGGATATAGTCAACACTATCTCTAATATCTAAAGTGGGAATATACTGATTGACCCCCAGAGTAATTTTGGCATTATTCCAAATGTACTGGGAATATTCGCAATCAAAAAATAAGTGCCTGGAGCTTTCTACTACTTTTTTACAAAATAAACAGTTTGTGTCAATATTTTGACCCCATTTACAGCATCTATCTTTAGTAGGGAGTTTGTTAAGAATAGCAAAAAAGGCACAATGTGCCATTTTTGGACAATTTGATTTACTCCAAATTACTTTATGCCAATTTACCTCAACTTCCTCCCCCTTAATGGATTTGCACATTTTTTTAAATGAGAATTTATTATTTTTAGTACAAAGCTTCCAATCCCAATCATCTTTATATCCCTTTGGTCAATTTTAATACTACTAATAGCTTCTTTAAATACATAAGCAACATTACTAGTATGAAAGCTCCAACAGTTATTATCAATAATACTATCTGCATTTTCATGTAAGCCCCCAAAATGATACAAATTATTCCAACCAAGAAGATTAATGAGTGAGTTGCCATGAATCCATGGATCAAACCACAAAATGGTCCTAGTACCATCTCTAAAATTCCTATAAATAAGTTTTCTACCCATATCCCTACAATCAAGAATGTTTTTCCAGACATATGAATGCTGATTGTCTTTTCTAGCAATCCAAAAATTCTTATTCTTAAGATATTTGGCTTTCATCCACCTAGCCCATAAAGATCTGCCATCTATAAATTTCCAAAATAACTTATATTTGCATACATCAGCAATGTCCCTAATATTTCTGAGGCCAAGGCCACCAAACTTCTTTGGTTTGCAAACTTTGTCCCAAGCCAACTTATGGTATTTGCCTCTCCAAATAAAATTGGAACATAATTTTTCAATTTTTTGAATAGTACTAGATGGGATATTGTGTGTCTGAATCCAGTAGATGATAACTGCCATGATGACTGTGTGGGTGAGTTCCACCCTACTTGCTAAGGACAGTAGTTTACTAGACCAGCCTTCTAATTTCCCCTGAATAATTTCAATTAAACTATTACAATCCCTGTCCTTAACCTGATTAATACTAAGGGGAAGGCCTAAATATTTGACTGGTAACTTACCCTCCCTGTATTTTAGCAAATTTAAAATATCCTCCTTCTGACAGGCATCTTTGCTAAAATATATTTTACTTTTATTAATGTTCACAGTGAGGCCAGCATATTTTTCCATGTTCTCCAAAATTTTGCAAATAGATAGAGCATTATTCCTATCAGCTTTTAGAAAAAGGAGCATATCATCAGCATATACTAAATGAGTGATAGGTGGTGTATTTCTGTTAATAGTCTTAATGTTACCCCTGGCCATCTCTATCTCCATTTGAATTGAGAAATATTCCATTACAATAGCAAATAGATAGGGTGATAGAGGGTCTCCCTGTCTAATTCCTCTATTACTATGGATAAATCCTTTTGGAGACCCATTAATCATAATGGAATAAGTCACATTTGAAATGCACTCTTTTATCAGCTCATAGAATTTATCATTAAAACCCATTCTATTCATACTATAAATTATAAAATCCCTGTTTATTTTATCAAAGGCTTTGTGTAAGTCAATCTTAATACACATAAGATTTTTATTCTTCTGATTGAAATCTCTAATAAGCTCATGAGCTAACAAAGTGTTTTCAGAAATTAATCTCTTTGGAATGAAAGCACTTTGATTCTCAAAGATAAGAAATTTGAGAAAATACTTCATTCTGTTGCAAAGTATAGAAGAAATAATCTTATATATGAAGTTACAGCAAGCTATTGGTCTGTAATCCCCTAGCCCCATAGGTGTTTCAATTTTAGGAATAAGAGTTATAAAAGTATGGTTAGTGTTTTTTAACAGCCTACCAGTATTGAAAAATTCTGAAATAGCATCACTTATAGGACCTTGAATATCAGACCAATGTGTTTTGTAGAACTTAGCTCCAAATCCGCAAGCCCAGGACTTTTATCAATATTAGCTTGAAAAATTATATTTTTGATCTCCTCTTTTCTAACAGGAGCATTTAAAATATCTGCACTGTTGCAGTTAACAGTATATTTGTACTCAATGTTAGGAAAGGAATTGCAGTAGCTAGAAGAATTGTATAATGAGCTGAAATAATTAATAGCCTCCTGTTCAATAACTGAAGCTTCATTAATTATTTTTCCATTATTATTTATAATTCTCCCAATATCATTTCTATTTCTTCGGTTAGACATTTTAGTATAAAAAAATTTACTGGCCTCATCTCTGTAAGTTAACCAGTCAATTTTTGCCTTCTGCTTAATATTTACCGAGTTAATATGTAAAGCTTTAGCAAGATTAGCCTGAGCATTAAAAAATGAGTCAGCTACCTCCTTGTCTGAACAGTTATCATCAAACTTATTCTGGAGCTCAGCACAATCTTTTCTAATAGAATTAATATCCTCTTTATTCTTATTACAATTCCAATTTTTGAGATTATTTTTGACAATAAGCAATGTTTTGTTAAACTTATACTGTGCAGTGCCATATAAGTTGTTAGAGAGACTTTTTTGAATAATCTCTTTATAACTATCCTCATACACCCATCCATTTTTAAATCTGAAAGGAGCTTTAGGAGCAGCATCCTTTTGTTCTTTAAATGATATTTGAATGGGTGTGTGATCACTTGTATTTTGAGGGAGAGTACAACAGTTCACACAAGGAAATAGATTGATGAATATTTAGTTTAGTAGGACCCTATCCAATTTGCAATGAATATTTCTATATTCACCAGACTTCCATGTATATTTATTACAATAGATAGGTGGTTCTATTAATCCTGATTTTACTAAAAAATTATTAACCCTATTCAATTTAATGAAGGGAACAGGATTTCCCCCTCTTTTTTCTGTGTAGTGAAAAATCGTGTTAAAATCTCCTATCAAGATCCAGGGACTTATATTGTTAATGCTCAGTTGCTCTATATTGTTCCAAAGCTTATTTCTATCGTCCTCATAATTAGAAGCATATATAAAAGTAACCTTAATAAATAAGCCATCCTTATTTTCAAAATAACAATGGATGTATTGCATATCAATAAAGTATTTAATGAGAGTCCAAATAGAAGGATTATGTAAGACCATAATCCTTCCATTGCCTCCCATTCTATTGTTATTGATGCAATTCAACTTGCAAATCTTCTGGTGTGTAACTCCTCGATTTTATGATCATGGAGTTTATGTTCAATCAACCCTATAATACTAGGTTTGTATTTAATGATGAACTCAGAAAGGTCTAATTGCCTTTCAGGGGAGTTTAAACCCCTAACATTCCACGCTATAATATCCATATATAAAAATATAAAATATTTTTATGCAAAGGATACTAAAAGGATACAGTCCTCTATGTTGGAGCACTGTGCTTGCCAACACTTCCCCTCTTATCAACTTGCTTGCCACTTTTTTTAAAATTAGTTTGATCTGTGGCTTTTAACTGCTTTCCCCATTTAGCATTTTTGCCAATGTATTGTTTTCTGAAGTCATGGTCTTTTAGATCTTCAGATTCCTCCATTGAAGTAATGTCTGAAAGACTTTTAGTTCTGGACTTCTTCCTTTTGTTAACTGTTGCAGGTTTGGGGGTTGCCGTTGGCTTGGCTGCAGCTATCGTTTGGTTCACAGCCCTCTGTATGTCTGCCTCAGAGAAAGATGATGTTCTTTTTGGAGCCAATCTTTCTGCAACAAGAGAGCTGTCAGTGAATATAGGATCAGCTGCAAGAAGCTCTGCACAGCTTGCCAAATTTACTTTATTAGCATTAGTATTCATTGAGTTTGTAATATTCCTTGAATTCTCCATGTGGGTGGAGTTTTCAATGACCTGCTCTATAATTCCCACTTTGGAATTTTTATTTTGCTCACCACCAATGACGGTTTGTTCTATTGAGACTGATGGCGTTCCTAACCCATTGTCTCTTTCTTGAACTTTCCTGGACTGCATATTCTTTGAAAGAACAGCAGCTTCCTTACAACAATCAACTTCTAAGTTCTCTGCATCATTCGCATTAACTTCCTGAACATCTAGATTCATTGAGTCTTCGTTGTTACCCAATATATATTCAATATCTGGAGTTATTTGAGTAGATGGCTCTGCGCTGATTGCTGAGCCAGTTTCCGCCCTTTTCAGTACAGAGTCCGTAGAGTCATTAGGGTCATTAGGGTTAACACTATTCTCTTTATTTTGAGCACAATCCTTTAGTGTATGCCCAAAGATTTTACATATTTTGCATCTATCCGGAATTGTTTCATATGTAATTCGCTGAGATATGATCTCCCCATCATGAGTGTAAACAGATACTTCATTAGGTAGTTCTGAATCAGCATTAATCTCTACCAAGATTCTTGCATAACTGAGTCTTGTTTCTTTAGCTGTCTGTTCGTCCATTTTTATTGGATTTCCGACCAGACTAGCTATTCCACTGAAAACTTCTTTATCCCATAACCTAAGATTTAACTCAGGTAATCTTATCCATATTGGCATAGAACTTAGAAGATCTTTATCTAAAACAATTTTCTTGGTCCACTTTTTCAAGATTATAAGTTTTCCATTTATGAAATAAGGATCTCCTTTTAACAGTTTTTCACAGTCCTCAGCATTAGTAAATCTGATCACAAAAAATCCATTTTCTCTAGTAAAAATTTCAAACGAACTTGTTGGACTCCATGTTCGATCCACATATGCCCTGAAATGGAAGTATGATGGTCTTTTGCCAAATACATACGCCACTACAGCAAGTCCCCATTTACTTTCTGTGCGAATGCTTGTTTCTTCAGAGACGACCACTATTATTTCCCCAGTTGTCTCGACTGGTGGAATAAACTCTAAATCAAAGCTTGATTCTTGACACCTATCTTTCACCATATCCGCCCATGAAGACACTTTCAAATCTTTAGGTATGTTTACCTTTGGAGTTTGAATGGGTTCTTGCGGATTTCTGATGCTGTTCTTGAATTGAATTCGGGCGCCATTAGAGGAAGGAAACGGCCTTTGTCTCGGTTTGAGAGGAAATTCATTGAATTTGCCAGCTCCATTTCTGATATGCACAGAGGCATCCAGATTAGAAATTTGTTTCTTTCCTCTCTTCTTGTTCACAACAGTAGTGAAGCCATCCTCATCTACCAACAAATCAGGTGTAGATTGAGGGAAATTAGAAGGTGAAATAGAGGAGATTGGAGAAGATTGAGAAGATTGCCCCTTGCGGTTGGGGTTGTTGTCGAAGATTGGGTTTTGAAATGATTTGGAAGCAGCCATGGCTGCAGAACTTAATTTTCTTTTTTAGGAGTCAGGATCCTTCCGCCAACCTCTAATTAATAACTAAAAGAGTCAATACAGTGTGAATAAGATTTTTAAGATTGTTATAATGTGTAATAATTGTTCATGATATTAATATTATTGCTTCATGATATACATACTGTTTTAATGAATAAGTTTTCATGTTTCATGTAAATGTTGTGAAATTGAAAAACATATGTTATATTATTTTAAAATCTACCATATATATGCTGGATTCTATAATGTGAGGAACATGGAACTAAATGACTTAAATGCTTGATGCTTCCGCTAAACTTTCCATCACCAATTCATAATTATTTCTACAGGTACAAGCGTATGGTACTTTCTTATTGCTTGAAACATTATTAAATAATCAGATATTAGAGGGAAGTACATAATTAATCTTTATAACTAATATAAAAATATAATTTTAAAGAAATCAAAACTATAAATTTATTTCTATATTCAAATGCATATATATACAGTTTATATAACACAATCTACTCAAGAGCCATACTCTAGACATCAACCCGGGTGTAACTCCTATCTGACAAAAGAAAAGGCATTATAACTGGAACAAATTTTCTTTTAATGCATTCTTGGCCAGGCATGCTTTGCTTGATTTCAGAATTGTACTAGCATCGTGGTGTTTAACCATGAAATTTCCTATAGAAAAAGTGTTGGTGTGGTAAGACGAGACCAGAATACTGCCAGGGTATGTTACATCAATGAGTTAAGAGAAGATAAGAAGAAGGATAAGGGGAAGAATGTGGAGGGCCCTCTCCGCATTCGTGAACCTGTCTTATAGCAGCTAAAGCATGGCTCCCGCACTGGTGAGCATAGTGGGGCTCAGAAAGAAGTGGATCTTCGAAAAAAACAATGCTGGGGATAATCAAATGGTGTCTGTTGAGATTAGGATACCTAATGTAGTCCATCCAAAGGATCCTGATCGAGTCTTGAATATTAGATCTCAGTCGGGTCAGAAGTTGCAAAAGGAGTTAGTTGTTTTTCATAAAGCTAATTTAGTTGTATTCCCCTGTAGTCAAGCTGATATGTATGGCATATCCCTTGAAGTGGCAGTTCATACGTTGAATATTGACCACTAAAACAAAAAGTTCTTATTACAACTGCATTTTTACAACTGACACAAAATACCAATTGTAGTAAAGTGTTTTTGCAATTTTATTTCCGCGTATTAAACTTATTTTCAACAACTCTATTTGCACCAGTTGTAATAGATGCCGAGTACAACTTTTTTCCGACAGTTGTAATAAATGTCCATATTTAACAACTTTAATTACTATTATACAATTAGTTATTAAACTATAATAATATTAATTAATTAATAATTTTTAGTAATAATTAAAATGCAATAATCAATAATTAAGACTACTATCAAATAATTATCTTTTAATAATTAATAATAATAAATTATCTTCTTTTTTGGAAAGGCCATAATAAATAATCTTTATTAATTAAGAAGTAATATTTATTATTTACCTCGGGTTAGTCTAAAAATATGTGGTATGCTCAATCATTTAATTCTCATTGTTATATGCCAAAATTCTTAAAAATATTCTAACATATATATAAAATAATTTTAAAGGATTTATAATAAATTATTATTATTATTATTATTATTATTATTAAAGTATGCTATAAATTGATAATCTATTCAAATAATGAGTTTTCCCTTAAAATGGTTTTACATAAATTTCTAAAATTGTTTAAAAATCCTATTTTCTCTAAAATTATTTTATATATATATATATATATATATATATATATTAGATTATTTTTATGAATTTTAGCATATAAGAATGAGAATTAAATGATTTAGCTAAATGTATTTCATATATATAGTTATTAATAATAATTAATATTTTGAAGAGTTAATTTTCTTGAAAATTTCTAAATTAAATTTCTAAATATTTATAGTTATAATTAAAGCTTAATAATTAATATTTTTTAATATTTTATTTATTTATTATAGTTTAAATTTTAAATTTAAATATAATATTTGACTTACCACTTAGTACTATGTTCAATAATTTATAATCAATAATTATTGGTTATATTTTATAATTACTAATATACACATAATAATTAGTATTTAGTAATTAACATTAAATTATCATGACTGAAAAATAACAAATGCCAATTGATATCAACTCCTTTTCATTTTGCCGCCTCTTTGTTTTCATTCTCCGGCTCTTATTTTTAATTCCCTCTAACGCCCTCCTACCATAAACCTAATTCTCGATCTAACCTCATGTCCGTCCTTTCCAATTTCCGTTTCCATTTTCCACCTCTCCACCGTTATCGGATCCTTTCCAAGTTTCAAATAATCTTATCGCTGTGAAGCTCTAAGTTCAACTGCCTCCTTTCCCCTTTGTTTCGAAAAACCACATGCATCTAGGGTTTTTGCTCTCGAGATGCTCTTTCGTTCTTCACCGCTTTTTCACACTTTCATCTGAGTTCCCTACGCCAAACTTCAATTCGTCTTCTTCGTGGTCTTTATCTCTCACTAGTGGATATATCACATCGCTTCCTAGCTCATCCTGTATTCACAACATATTTTTTAGTTTTGGTCCTTATTTTAGATCAAACTTTGCTCGGCATGCATTGATGTCGATCTGCGATTATTGAAGCCTTCGGTCTTAATTGTTTCTGGATGTATCATCTTAAGGTTTGGATTAAGTAGTTTTTTAGTTTGGATTTGCTTGAAGTAGGTCTATTTTCTATCGTTTTTTAGTTTGGGTTGGGTTCAAGTATCTGTCTTCTTTGTTGCTATCCTGAATTTTGTACAAAAGCTTTCTTTTTGGTCTTCAGATATTGTGGCTTCATACATTAGTATTCAAAATTCTTGATTTTGGATTTCAGATGCAGTTTGTTTAGAGTAACTTATCGTGTTCCATAATTACCTTGTTTTAATGTTCAAAACATTCAAGCAATACTATATCATTGCTGCCAATTGACCTCTAAAGATAGTGTCAAACATTGAAGTGATACTTCATATGCCAACAAGCTTTCAACATGAATATATAATGCATGGAAGAATAAAAGTCTGAAACACCAATGTGCCAGGTGGTTCTCCATAAAATAAATTCAACACTTACTCCTTATGAGGAGAAACGTGCCCAATTGATGCTACAATGATAGCTGAAACTCCAATGAGTGGAAAAGCATAGAAAGCATTAGTGACACTGGTTGATTTCATCCTCTACCTGGTGAAGGCAATGCTAGAAATAACGGGAGGCGGAGTGGGGCCGATAAATTTAGAATGAATTTTGAGATAGAAGGGAGATAATTTAGATATTGGCAAGGTGGAGGCGGCGAGTGACCATAACCCTAGAACAAAATTTTCAGTTATGCGCAGTAAAGACATATGTTACACAATTACATGTTAGTTTTATGGTTTTTTCTGATGTTTTTCACCCTGCGTCGGGATTCAGATTGCCACATGCGTTATGTTGAAGTCTTCGCCCTGTGTGGTGCTACATTTTGCAAAAAAAAAAAAAAAAAAAAAAAAAAAAAAAAAAAAAAAAAAAAAAAAAAAAAAACTTAAGTACTTATTTGGTCTGACTTGATTAATCTTTAGTTCCCACGACTAGCGTGATTGATTATTACATTTCTCCATATAAAACACAACTTTTTATTTTATCACTTTATCCGTGTCTAACTTACATTTCTATTGTGTTCAAATTCAATAACACAAATACTGATAGGTTATGCCATATTTATTGTGCTTCTATGTCAAATGTTGTTTTTGTGGATGTGTCATCTTCTTGTGT
Source organism: Allium sativum (assembly GCA_030737875.1). Taxonomy (NCBI): domain Eukaryota; kingdom Viridiplantae; phylum Streptophyta; class Magnoliopsida; order Asparagales; family Amaryllidaceae; genus Allium; species Allium sativum. The sequence goes on from CM060921.1 coordinate 750,844,743, forward strand.
TGACTGCTCTGCCTTTGTGCCTATGGAGGTGGATAATGGTGTGTGTGTTAGTTCTTTTGCTGCAAATAGTTGTGTCTATATGCGAAAGTCCGATGAACTGGGCATGGATTTGGTCAACTTTACTTCTGCCATTTCAGGTGTTTACACTCTCACTATTTTCAGACCAATCTCAAATGATACACTCATTATTTCACATAATGGTTATTCTAAGTCAGATGAGAATACAAATGTAAACAACATAGTCATTTTTGGTAGCACAGAGTGTATATCTTATTTGGCTGATAGTGTAGAGGCAATGAATGGTGTTATTTCTTGCTGAATAGCGTAGCGACTATCTGGGTCACCCTGGGATGACCTATGATGTACATTCCAACGCTTCCTGTTTAGAGAATAAGTTCTTAGCCATAAATTCTTCCGGTTTTCTTGTCGATAGTAAAATTGGATACTGGCTTATGATAGAAAGTTGTGTGTTGATCCACTTTGCTTCTTGGATGGGCCTACAATGATGGGTCCACATGAAATTATATTGTTGGCAATACAAAGTCCGAGATTTTTTCGTATCTAAAGAAAGTAGACATAATCCATGGTTGAAAATCTGAAGCCAACCTTGGCAGAGAGTCCAAAAGATGATCGTCTTGAGCTCCTTTTTCAAGTAGGTCTTGCTTTTATCATTTTACATGTATATGTTTATACAAAATACCATCTTTAATACAAACTGAAACAACTATTTAATCTGTTGCACCCTTTATCCTTCAGTTTTGTTAGGAATTTATTTTGTAATTGTTTTTAGATATTATTTTAAATCATACCGTGTGCAGTAGTCTCGTTTATACATACAATTATATAAAAATCTGAATTGTAAACAGTTTTAACTAAGGTGTCAGTTTGAAAGAAAGTTAACTAAAAGATATGTATGATCCAGATTATGTCATTATTTATCGATTTCATACTATGCAATGTATATATAAGTTAGGACCTGTTATAATTTGATATGCACAGCACGGATACGCAGGCACAGGGAGATAATCACATTGGTAATACAATTACACGTCCAAGAAGGAAGATCCAGTTGCCTGCAAGATACAGGAATTAGTTATAAAAGGCACCATGAATAATTAATGCTGTACGTAAAGTAGGAAATGCATCACCTGCTACCTTTTTATTTTTATTTTCAATTTCTGTTTTATGCTGCTTTTAGCGCCAAGAGAGTTGCTTGGAGGGAAATCATGCCTTGCTGGAAAGTGTAAAGCAAGTGCCTATATATGTATTTACGTAATATAGAATGGATATGGAAGATTATAATTGCTAATTTCTCTCTCTCGTCTCTCATCTTCTCTGTTATCTATTCCCTTCTTACCTCTTAATTTTCTCTTCAATCCAATCCCCATATCAATTTGGTGCTTTCACTGAGAATCTCCTCCTCCCTCCCTAAATATCCAAATCAACAATCCAATGACTCGCCTCGAAGATGCTGTCAACCAACTTAACAACCACGCCGACACCATTTCCTCCATCCAATCCACACAAACCAGCCATGGAGCCTTGCTGGAATCTCAAAACGCAGATCTTATCGATATAAAATCGGCCATTCAGTCCCTCACCCAATTTACCCAAGACCTTAACCAATCAATGACCAATCTAAATCAGAAATTTGACACCCTCCATCCATCATCACCAACAAATCACACTGCAACTTCACACAACCCAAGTCAATCCAACCGACAACCACCACTACTGTCCACTCCCAATCAAAACAGGAACCCAAAAATCACACTCATCACTTTTGATGGATCCAACCCTCATGATTGGATTTTCCAGGCAGATCGGTATTTTACATATTATGCAACTCCGGAAGACCAACGAGTGGAACTCGCTAGCTTTCATATGCAAGGCCAAGCTCTTACCTGGTTTCAATGGATGCATCGCAACCATCAACTATCATCCTGGACAGCTCTGTCGAAGGCAGTGGAAAAACGATTCGGGCCACCAACGTTTTTGAATCCACAGGCCACCTTGTTCAAGCTCAAACAGCTCACCACCGTGGAAAATTACCAAGGTACCTTCGAGACACTTTGTAATCGAATCACTACTTTAATTCCAGATTCAATACTCCAATGCTTCATTTCTGGTCTTAAACCTCATATACAAAATGAGCTACTCCTTTTGAAACCTTCCACACTTTCCGATGCCATAGATACTGCCAAATTGATTGAACGAAAACTCACAGACATACCCAAATACCAATATCCCAAAAATAATTCGCAACCTTACAAACAAACCACACAAAATACCACCCAGTCAATTACTCAAACACCTTCACCGCAACATTCCAAGCCTACAATACCTATCAAACAACTTTCACAAACCGAAATGAATACACGAAAACAGCAAGGGCTGTGTTTCAATTGCGATGAGAAATACCATTTTGGTCATCGTTGTAAACCAACCCACATACTAATGATACTTCCTGATGTGAACTCTGACGATTCACCTAACCCAGTTAACAATGAAAATGAATCGCCACCCGACCCTGATCCTTCAGCTTCATCGAAACAAATTAATGACACTCCACAGGAAATCTCCTTCCATGCCCTAACTGGTTCATTGCACCCGAGAGCTATACGACTTCCAGCCATTGTAAACTCAAACCGCATATCAATATTGGTGGATTCAGGCTCTACTCACAATTACCTGCACCCAAAGACAGCACGATTTTTGGGTTTAATAACAGATAACTCGAACTCGTTTACTGTTACAGTGGGGAATGGGGAAAAATTACGAAGTCTTGGATGCTGTAAGTCGGTCGAAGTAGAGATTCAGGGGCATAAATTCTCGATTGATTTCCACTTGCTTGAAATTGTGGGCTCAGATGCGGTATTTGGGATACAGTGGTTAGAGCAATTGGGCCCTGTAACAATGGATCATAAACAATTAACAATGAGCTTTGTGGCTGATGGCAAGCCCATATGTTTAACCGGGCTGGGCCAAATTACCAATCCTGAACATCTGTCCTTAAATCAGCTGAAACGGTTAGAAACTACAGCTGCCATTTCAAATTTCCTCTATCTACATTTTGACCCTCTTTCAGGCCCACCGAATAAATTCCCTACAACCCACAGTGATCCGCAACTTCAAACTTTATTAAATTCCTATTCCCATGTTTTCGCCACCCCCACGACCTTACCACCAAACCGCCAACTAAATCATCACATCAACCTCTTACCAAATGCAAACCCGATAAACACCAAACCATATCGCTATCCATACTTCCAAAAAAATGAAATCGAGCGTCAAATCGAAGAAATGCTCAAATCCAATCTTATTCAACCGTCCACTAGTCCATTCTCATCTCCCGTTTTATTGGTAAAAAAGAAAGATGGTTCATGGCGATTTTGCGTTGATTATCGGGCACTTAACGCAATCACCATCAAAGACCGATTTCCTATCCCAACGGTCGACGAACTATTAGACGAACTTTATGGTGCAATAATTTTTTCCAAACTCGATCTACGAAGTGGCTATTTCCAAATTCGTGTCCATCCACCCGACGTCCCCAAAACCGCATTTCGCACTCACGAAGGACATTACGAATTCCTAGTAATGCCCTTTGGCTTAACCAATGCTCCTTCCACATTTCAAGCAACAATGAACACCATATTTCGTCCATACTTACGGAAATTCATTCTCGTCTTTTTTGACGATATTCTTATATATAGCCCTTCGTGGAAAGATCATTTGATTCACCTCACTACAACCTTGCAAATACTGGACAAAAACCAACTGTATGCCAATTTTACAAAATGTCGCTTCGGTTTGACTGAATTAGAATACTTGGGCCACATCATTTCAGCAAAAGGAGTACACGTGGACCCAAATAAAATTGAAGCCATGGTAAATTGGCCTGTACCCAATTCTATCACAGCCATCTGCGGATTTCTTGGGCTCACCGGATATTATAGACGCTTTATTCAAAACTATGCGGCAATTGCTAGCCCACTGTCTGATCTGTTGAAACAAAAGGCTTTTGAATGGAACCCAACAGCCCAAATTGCCTTCGAACAGCTCAAATCAGCTGTAACCAACACCCCAATTCTCTCTCTACCTAACTTCGCCCAAATTTTCACCGTCACTACTGACGCCTCCGCCACAGCCATCGGAGTTGTCCTCGCTCAGACCGAACACCCTATTGCCTTCTTTAGCCTTAAACTGCCTCGCCACCTTCAAAAATCGTCCACTTATTCGAGAGAGATGTTCGCAATTACATCTTCCATAAAAAAATGGCGACACTACTTGTTAGGTCGTCCCTTTAAATTTTTTACAGATCACCGGAGCATCAAAGAGATGGTCTCGCAGACAATTCAAACACCGGAGCAGCAGAAATGGCTTACAAAGCTTCTTGGATTCGACTTTACCATCCACTATCGGCTAGGGAAACAAAACGCAGTGGCAGATGGACTTTTACGGTTCACTGAGGAAGCGACGATGATAGCTATTTCAGGACCTACTTTTCCCTTCCTTGCTGACATTGCAGATGCTCTACAGCGAGACCAAACAGCTAAAGCCATCATCGACCAGATACACGTAGGTACCTGTAGCAACACTAAATTTCATTTCAGAAATAATCTATTATTCTGGAACAATCGTGTATACATACCCGATGATACTACATTGAAAAATGAAATCATCAATGAATTACATGCCTCAAAAATTGGGGGACATTCGGGGATTAAGGCCACTGTTGCGCGAGTAGCAAGTAATTTTTATTGGCCGAAATTAGCAAATACAGTGCAGGAATTTGTCAAGCAATGTCCTACTTGTTTGCAAGTCAAGCCGGACAACACTCCATATAAAGGGCTGCTACAACCACTTCCGATTCCAGTCCACATATGGGAGGATATCACAATGGATTTCATCACTAATCTACCATCAGCAAACGGACGCACTGTCATCTGGGTGATCGTAGATCGTCTTTCAAAGTACGCTCATTTTTGTGCTCTACCCACTTCAGTATCCGCAGCACAGTTAGCTTCGCACTTCATGCAAGAATATGTACGGTTGCACGGATTTCCACGTTCCATTGTGTCCGATCGAGACAAATTATTTACAAGCTTATTTTGGAAGGAACTGTTCAGACTTCATGGAACAAAGCTGCAGATGAGCAGCGCCTATCATCCGCAATCCGACGGCCAGTCGGAAGTGGTAAATCGCTGTTTAGAAACATACTTGCGAGCTGTAGTAAATGACGTTCCAACAAAGTGGTTCAAGTGTCTTCCATGGGCCGAGTGGTGGTATAACACTACGAAGCACACTTCAATCGGAATGTCGCCTTTTCAAGCAGTGTACGGCAGGCCACCACCAACCTTCGCGGATTATACAGCATCAGCAACAGCCATGCCAGCCCTACAGGACTGGGCCACTTCACGAGATGATCTGTTGAAACTAATCAAAGCAAATTTACTTAAAGCCCAAACTCGGATGAAGAATCACGCGGATCAGCATCGCACAGACAAGCAGTTCAATATTGGCTCTTGGGTCTTTCTCAAACTACAGCCACACAGACAGCATTCACTCAAAACAAACCAGAACAAATTGTCCAAAAAGTATTATGGACCCTTTCAAGTACTAGAAAGAATAGGCCCTGTTGCTTATAAACTTCAACTTCCCACCGATTCTCGCGTACACCCTATCTTCTATGTGTCCTTATTGAAGCTTTGCCCAAACCCAGATTTGTCAGAGACGCAGCTGCTGCCTAGCACCTTGCCAGATACATATAATGACCTTGAGGACAAGGTCGATCTTGAAGCGGTGGGCGATGATATGCACAGCACGGATACGCAGGCACATGGAGATAATCACATTGGTAATGCAATTACACGTCCAAGAAGGAAGATCCAGTTGCCTGCAAGATACAGGAATTAGTTATAAAAGGCACCATGAATAATTAATGCTGTACGTAAAGTAGGAAATGCATCACCTGCTACCTTTTTATTTTTATTTTCAATTTCTGTTTTATGCTGCTTTTAGCGCCAAGAGAGTTGCTTGGAGGGAAATCATGCCTTGCTGGAAAGTGTAAAGCAAGTGCCTATATATGTATTTACGTAATATAGAATGGATATGGAAGATTATAATTGCTAATTTCTCTCTCTCGTCTCTTCTTCTCTGTTATCTATTCCCTTCTTACCTCTTAATTTTCTCTTCAATCCAATCCCCATATCATAATTTTCTTCTAAGTATAAAATTCGATTGCTTCGGCTTTGATACGTATCAACCTTGCAGCTAGTGCTTTAGTAGTTGATTTGTAAAATAATTTTTTCCTGTTGTGATCATCTCTATTCTTTAGCACACTAGTTATTCTTTTAGTGAAAACTAATAAGATTATTAGTGCTCCATTTATTTTTCTCCCTATGTCAGATTTTGCTATAATAAAAAATATTAAGATATTTGAATCTTTGGATTGAAGTAATGCACAATTGTATATTACCAACCAGATACTGGATGATGATAGCACATTGAGGATAATATGGGAATGCAACAAATTGGTAAGTTGTTCTCTAATATTGGTTTTAAATGCATACACCATTGTTAAGACGTGGACAAACTATCTATCTATGGTAAGCTTTACTTATAACTGGGAATATACTGCAGCAATTTTTTTATAGGATTATATTTCCTAGTTAATTCAACTTTCTCAACAAGTTCAGTCATCACTGCCTATGTTCTTATATGTCCAACTTAATATAATTGTTTCCTTACCTCACTGCCTTATGTTCTGATTTGTATAAGTTGTGTTCGAAATGCATTTGTTCAGACTAATGTATTCCTCATATATATATATATATATATATATATATATATATATTGCAGTCACACCGTGAAAGAAACAACTTGATAGTTCAAGAATACCCTAAACACTGAAAATGAGCATATTTCATATGCATTTTTTATGTTGTATCGATGTATATATTTTGGAATGACTATTTTTTAACGGTCTAGCTGGTGATGTGATTAGATTGTTTTATTAGGTATTTATTGTATTTTGATCGAAAATTTAATTATTAATATATATGAATGAATCAGATTTAGTTATATTTGTTGCATTGATATATGAATTATATTATTATTATTATGTGAATAATTGGTGCATATATCACTTTTTGGGATTTAAAATGCAACAGCCAAATATAATTGTAATAAAGTGTATTACAAGTGTCATAAATAGTTGTAAAAATTATGAAGTCGCAACGGTGCATAACAGTTGTTATACTCTTTACTACAATAGTGCATAATAGTTGTAAAAGATTTTAGTCTATTACAACTTTTTAATATAACGGTGTAATCCTCGTTGTAAAAAGTCTTTTACAACTTTTTTGCACCATTGTAATATGATGATTTTGTCATAAATGACCCTCGCGTCTCGCCTGCAGAGCAAAAGAGAAGAATCTAAGGCCTCGAAAGATTGATGACTCTCAAAGAGGAAGTGGATAGATTGATGAAAAATCGCTTCATAAGAGGTCAACATATCCAAACTGGGTGTCCAATCTCGTTCTAGTGAAGAAACCCAATGGCAAGTGGCGCGTATGTATAGATTATTCAAATCTCAACAAGACATGCTCTCCATGGCCTATAATTGATCAGCTGGTAGATTCGACAACAGGGCACGAATTGCTATCGTTCATGGATGCTTATTAGGGATACAATCAAATAATGATGCACGAGCCAAATTAGGAGAATACAAGCTTCGTCATAGATGCGGATTTGTACTGCTATAAAGTCATGCCATTTGGGTTGAAGAATACAAGTGCAATTTATCTGTGACTTGTCAATGCAATGTTTAAATTACAAATTGGCAAGATCATGGAAGTTTATGTTGACAACATGCTTGTTAAATAGAAGAAGGTGGCCGATCACATGGAGAATCTTGCTGAAATGATCGATATTTTAAGAAGATATGACATGAAGTTGAATCCACTCAAATGTTCATTTCGAGTCGCATCCGAGAAATTTCTAGGGTTCATGGTGAATGCCAGGTGCATTGAAGCTAACCCTACTCAGATTTCAGCATTGAGAGTGGTGCGGGATCCTGGAACCAAGAAAGATCTTCAAAGTCTAAATGGGAAGATTGCTGCATTGAGTCTCTTCATCTCGAAAGCAACCGATAGGTGTGTTCCATTATTTGATGCACTGAAAAAGGGAAAGGAGGATTTTGAATGGACTTTGAATTTCCAGATGGCCTTCGAGGAGCTAATCAAACACATGGAGACACCCTTAATTCTTTCCAAGCCCGATGATGGAGAAGATTTGTTTCTATATTTAGTTGTATTGTCTCATGCTTCAAGTGCAGCCTTGGTACGAGAGGATTCAAAGATTCAGCGATATGTGTATTATATCAGCAAAAGGCTCACCAGGGCAAAGTTGAATTATCCCAAGATGGAGAAGCTCGCATAGGGCCTGTTCGTCGCCTCAAAGAAGGTCTGGCCATATTTTCAGGCCCGTTCTATCAAGGTGCTTACGGATCAGCTGCTAAAGCATGTCTTGTTTCACCCTGGAAGTTTGGGATGGTTATTGAATTGAAATATTGAGCTTAGCCAATATGATATCACATATCACCTTCGAATAGTGATTAACGGGTAAGCCTTAGCACATTCATTGCCAAGTTCATAGATAGAGGTAATGAAGAGGAAGAACCAATTGAAGAGGTGCCTAGTGGACGTTGTTTGTCGATGGAGCCATGAACGAATATTGTTCAAGGGCAGGAGTAGTTCTAGAGACTCCTGAAGGATGTTCAGTGTGCTGTGCATTAAGATTGAAATTTCCATCAACAAACAATGAAGCAGAATATGAAGCATTGATCACCGAATTGAAAATAGACATAGAATTGAATTTGAAATACTTGTAGATTTTTAGTGATTCACAGTTAGTGGAGTGTCAGGTTTGAAGAGAGTTTCAAGACAAAGGAGGAAATCTGCCTACTTATCTGTCTAAGGCTTGGGAGCACATAAACATTCTTGACTCTTACATCATAACTCATTCCCCGGAGAAGGAAATATGAAAACAGATTCACTTGCGAAGTATGCCAGCACAGGAGATGCTCAATTGTTGGGATTGGTACCCATGGAGGTTCTCTCAGTCCCAGCACTGATGATATTGATGTTGTTTGGGTCATGGAAATCGCCGAAGAGCATGTATCATTGATGACTCTGATAAAAGAGTACCTCCTCAAAGGAATGTGTAACGAACCGATAATTTCGACGTCTTTAATTTCGAAGTTAATTAGAATTTGAATTAGAAAACTTGAAATAAGTGGAAAGGTATGAATTTGATTCCTAAATGTAAACTTAAATGTATATGTTGTTTTAAAGTATACAATTTAAAATAATAATGAATCCTATTTTGAAACGCCCTACCCCGCTCGCTTTATTCAGTTTGTTTTATACAATGGGTTTCGGTAGCGGTGACCGATATACCATTAATAATATTAAAATTTCAAGATGTAAATATAATTAGAAAATTTTATATGTGAGATGCGCCTAGATGGAGCATATCAGAGGAATTGAGCTTATGGAGAAATTTATTCAAGTTGTTCGGTTCCCATCAACTTAATTTGATTTAATAAATAGCTGCAAATTGAAATGTCTTTGGAATCCAGGCGAACCCCGTCTAAAAATATTAAATAGGATTCCAAGCGAGCGCCACTTTTTGTTTCGGAAATTCGGTCATATATCGATCCGAATCTTTAATTTTATTGCCAAAACGTGCAAAAAGAGGTAACAACAAAATTTTGCAAATGTTGTTCGTATATCTTATATTCTTCAAATTGATAGATATATAGGAGTTCCTTATATCATAAAAAGTAAATTAAATTAATTTCAGTTTAATTTATATTTGAAATAACACTTGTTATTTTACAAGGTTCTAATGGACACTTGGTTCCAAATTAGGCTATTGAATCAACAGGTGTCTGTTCTTTCCTGAATACATATCCACGTTGTTGCCTCCTTTTTCCTATATGCGTCTCCATCTTTCTTTTGCTTAGTAAATCAAAAACCAAAAATAAAAATGGGAAAATCAAATCCCTAAAAAAATCAAAAATTCCCCAATCGCAGATGACGTTAGGTGCCATCGGCTTCCTCTTCAACCGCCGTGATCTCCGTCCGCCGCCTCCTCATCGTGCTGCTCGTCCTCTTCTCTCATCTACACGCGCAGAATTCCCGGAAGGAAAAAGGGCATCGAGATGATTGTCGGAGCCACCACATGCAGCGGTCGTCGAAGACCTCCGTTCCCCCTCTGGCTCCCGCCTCCGACTGACATCCCTGATTCCCTTCCTCGATTTTTTTTTCCGTAGTTGAAGAAAAGGGGCGAGCCCCAGTCTGTGTTAGAGATCCTCGTCGGTGCCTCCACCTATACCAGCACCCACCTCGCACCACCTTCTTTCGCTGGTTCTCCTCCCTTTGGCGTGAGCTGCACCATACAAGTGCCACTTCTGTATCCGAACTTTGGATTTTCAAAAGGGGGTCACTTGTTTTTAAATAAATCCTGGTATAGTTCTTAAGCTCAATTTTTTTTGATAATTAAATTATCTAAAAGGGAAGATAAAATATAATATAGTAGTATTGGTTTGGTATTCGTCGAAATTAGGATTCGCAGTCAAGATTGGGCTTCTTCGTGCTTGTAATTTTGTTCGCATGTCAAGTTCTGTTGCCCTTAATTTCATCTTGCATCTAAGGTGAGTTTCTACTCACTCACAGATTAATATTTTTATTAAGTGAATCAAAGATTTGAAATGTTGAATGAAATGTTAGTTGCTCTAGAATTGTTTGCTTCATGATTGTGCACGTGCGACACACACTATTATATCATATGACACGATATGGATGTATGTTTGACATGCTATGTTATTTTATCATCATGCAAGTCTCCCTTTAGATTAGAAAAAAAAACACTACAGGTTGAAATGATACATACCCGACCCCCTTATGTATTCGAATCGAATTGGGATGCGGGTTGGAATGATACGTACCTGGGATTTCGAATATTTTAAAGAACGGATTGAAATGATAAATATCCGTATCACTTGACCATAAGATAGAAAATTTTATACGGACACCATGGTCAATAAAATTATTTTTAAATAATTTATCGATTTTGGCAAGTTGAAGATTTAAGGAAATTTTTCTATATATCATAAAGAAAGTTAAAAGAAGTTTTGTGCAAATTTTTCTTGAATGTTTATAAAGGGATTCAATTTGTATGAAAATAAGTTGTAAAGAGGGTTTCAAGTTAACACTTAAACTTTTATCTATCTAGATGAATTTATCATAACTTTATGTTTATGATATGATAAATTTTAAATGGAATAATTTAATGTAAAGATTTACAAAGACTTGGGAAATGTTTCAAAGCTAATTTTAATATATGATTTGTCAAATGAATTTCGCCACGTGAATGTAAGACGAATTTTGTCGGAATGAAAGTGTTTTCAAGTATGAAAGAATATGAATCTAAATCATGGTGAATACGGGTTTAGTCAACAAGTTAGAATTTAATGGATCATATTTTGATTTACAACAAATGTTAAAGTTGTTTGGATTTATTATATATATATATATATATATAAAAGGGATATGTAAAATCCAAGGCAAACAATGATTGGAAAATCGTTAATTGTGAAGCATTGAATTTGAACTAAACAAAAAGGGAATTTGATCTAAAGGTGAAATTTTGATGAGGAAAGAAATTGTGAAACTTGGATTTAGGTTGAATTGGATTAATAGTTTTAATAGTACTATAAATTTTATAAAGGCAATTTTTCTGCATTACTTGATTTTGTAAGTATTCTTTTATAAAATAAATTTGATTACTTTAACTATATACACTTTATAATAGTTTTCTACTATATATATATATATATATATGCATATGCATCATTTTCAAATTTAATATATCTATACTATTTTTCAAAACTTAAATTTTCAAAATTATTTTTATAATCCGAATAAAAACTATGTCCAATCCAGTCTAGTAATCCAAAGGGTGAAATAAAGGAATTCAAGCAATAACGATATTTCGAGGAAGTTGAAACTTTAAAACCGATGGTTGACAAAGAAATTTTGAATAGTAGATTTGCAACCTAAATCGAGCCAACTATTGAGGAATTGATTTTGGGCAATATTTGAAATAAATTGATTTGCGGTACTCGAAATATAATTTCAAAGCTAATGGCCACGGTGCGAAAAATGTAAACGTTTGGTTGTTAAGGAGACCGGAGTCGGTAAGTGGCATACTCTCTGTCAGTGTCGATACCACTTTAACAACTATGTACGTGATGACGTATCCAGAACGAAGCATGATGATTTGGAGGCGAGTACTGGATTGAAGAAGGCGAACGAGAACGAAATGGCCTTGACCTTCGGGTCATAATTAAAATGACTAAAACAGGAGCTATACCGTGACTAATTGAGGTAGCACCTTTGATCGGACGCACTTCTTCGATACCATTTCTATGACTATGTTGATGATTTGGGCGCCCTTTTTTATTATGGGAGTGTGTTCCGAGGTGGGCGGTAGTGGCTGCTATGCGTTACCACCGGTCCGGGAGTGCAACTGGTAGAATCCTACCCTGGGTATTGCCTCGAGTGCCTTATCATATTATCCTTAGCGAGCCTCTATGATTTTGATTTGTATCGTACCTATGGAGTGGCCTCTGATGCCATCGTGTTACGGTGGGTTTACGGTACTGTATAGACTACGGTGTTATAAACGGTGTAAGGGTAAAAATGTAATCCCGCTTACGCTATTTTCATTATATTTACTTTACTGAATAGACACTACAATAATAGCGTACTACTATATAGATATTAGTTTCGCGGATCCTTAGAGGATGGAATCCCAACATCCTTTAAGTTATTGTACATTTCAGTGAACACTTCATTTGAGCTAATTCACTTATATGAGACTGTAAGTCCTGACTCGAGTATTTTGTTTGTTTTATTTCTTGCAAAATGCCCGGGTCAGACCGAGTATTCCAGTTTGGAGATTTATCTATTAAAGCATGAAATTCGTTGGAGTTCCAGTCATCCACCAGTTATTTCTGCTGCAGATAGGCCCATCTCTACTTACTACTGACGTTAGTATGATTCTTCGTTCAGGCTTCCGCTGGTTCTGTAATTTATCTTATGTACTCTGATATCATGTAAATTTAATGATTTTGTATTATCGTATAAATTTTTGCTTCTACTGTGAGATATTCTGTGTATTTAATTCTGTGATGATTTATATTTCAATTTCATAAGCAATAACAATCTGTCATTTTGAACGGTTCAAGTTGGTTTAGTTACTGACTTGGAGCGGACAAAATGTCAGGTCGTTACAGTTGGTATCAGAGCTTTGGTTACACAAAGCTTAGCTTATGCTGTTGAAACACTCATTAGAGATGGAGTAGAAATACTCTAGAGTGAGTGAAATCGTCTTGGAATCATACCCGAGAGAGTGTATTTTTAAGATAAAATATTTCAAATGATTTTAAAGAAATTCTAAAAGGATTTTCTATTCATATAAAAATAATTTGGAATTTAGCCTTGTTTTTAAAATCTATCATTGTTTAAAATTCAATCCCTTTTGAACTCATCCCTCTAGTTGAGAACTCCATTTAGGTTGGACCTCCCAAAAATGAGTCTTGTATTAGTTTGTTTCATTTAAAAAAAAAAAAAAATTAGAAGTGGTCATTCCTAAATCTTGAATCTTTTTTAACACTTCTAAACTATCCTTGACGAATCCGTTTGATTCGGTTTGTTTGCTCGCTCAGCTCTCAGTTTATGTTCGAACTTAGCTCCAATTGGATTAACTTAAGACATGAGGAATTAAGAAAAAACTTGTTTAAACAACTAAGTGTCAATTATGTGTGAAATTTTAACCTGATGTTGAGAAGATTTCATTGATTGAAATATTTATGAACTCATTAAAATAAATTGTATGAAAATAAAACTTGGAAAATTGAAACATTGGGAATAAATGACTTGATTGAATTCGCGAAGGCCGTGAGGGACAATAGAAATGCATGGCTAAATGTAGTGTAAGATATATAGGTGTAAAATGCGGTAAAGACGCAAACATAAATTGAAAAGTATAACCTGGTACTTAAAGTGTATTTTTGAAACTAAGAATTTCTTTATGAAACATAGAATTAGTCGTAATGATTCATGCAAAATATTTTATAGAGTTCATATGTGTAAGAAAAGCAACATTTAATTTAAAGTCTTGGAAATAATGTGTTTTAAACATGAAAATGCTAAAGAAATCCTGTAGGACATATGTTTGAGAATAAAATACCATATGATTTTCCGTTATAAATTTGGAAATAGTATAAACAAATAAACAATTGTAATTAAAATATGTTATTTTGACATATATATATATAATTTATATATAAGGATTTTGTATTCTAAAGAGGAAAATGTATAATTGAGACGACAAATTAACACTTTTATAAATATTCAAGGAAGGGTAAGGAAGAGAAAAATATGACTGGTGATCTTTGAATAAAGAGAATGGTTTTAAAATCGATGAAAAATATCCATAAGAGTATTTGTGGAGTAAAATTATTTTTGGGTAAGGAAGAAAATCAGAAACAAGGTTAGTAACTTAAGAGTTTGAATTTGGAATACCAACTTTACTGGAAAACTCGTATTTGAGGATATCCTTTCATATTTCAGATTTTGCCTACTGTGTATTAAAAACTCGGGAATAAATTTAGTGAATGAATGTGGAGCATAATAACATTTTCCACATAAAGATAACGTAAATAAAAGTTCGTAACGGGTTTTAAAAATCATAATTCGAAAGTGAATGGGAAATTCGTCTATGTTCATTTGAACACAATTCTCAATGTCTCAAAGAAAATATTTAACTTGAGAAGTTGTTTTAATAGCAAGTCAAAAACCTGTGATAATAAAATACTAATTATGTGAATATAAACCATTTTAGTTACATTGGATATGAGAATGAGTCTTGGGCGCATGTTAAAAATGGAAAGGGGAAAGTAAGCTTAGAGTAATTGAAAGGGGTGAGTTGGGAATTGGGAATAATAGTTTAAAATGAAATGTTGGTGAAAGGAAATATAAAACATGTTGTAAATAGGTCCTCATTTCCAGGACTCAAACCTTTATATAAATACACATCCTCTGCACTGATTCACTTCCTGATATGGTTAGCGTGACTTTGGATTTAATCAAGCTATGTCAAGACTTTAACGATAGGATTATTCCTGTCAGTTCAATTTATTTATAAAAAGGAAAGAAAAGAAAAGTATCTAACCTTTCCACGAATGATAAATGTTTGCAGTTTAAGGTGCAAATGATCCTCAAGAAGTAAATAATATGATTGTTGCTCCACATACTTACATACTGCAGCGGGACTGCTGCCGCTAGCAGCTGCAGCAGCAGCTGCAGCAGCTGCAGAACGGCTGCTGTCAGCAGCAGTGTTTGCTACCGCCAGCAGTAGTAGCTGCAGCACCGCCAGCGACAACGGCTGCTACTGTAGAAAAGAAGAAAAAAAACTATTTTAAAATATTATATATATATATATATCAATTTTTGTGAATTGTATAATGAAATTTAAGTTGAGTTCTGAAGTTATGTAAGATTTGAATGCAGCTTAATATAATATACTTTAGGTAACATATGAACTGAGAATATATAAACTGCCAAACATGAGTTTATAAAGTATCAAGAGCATACTATTACAGGAGGTTTGTACACTGAAAAAAAAACTAACTAAACATTTATTGAATATTTTACTATGTTATTTACAGCATGAAATGGTAAATGTTGCAATACAAAGATATGTAATGCCTCAGTCTCTTACTTTCTTTTAAATATAAAAGTTTGTGAATATCATGTTGTATCATGAAGTTTCAAATGCAAAGTTATTAAGAGATTGCTACATGAATGGTTTATTAATTTTATAAGAACTATGAGCATGTGTGAATACATTGGATCTCGGTCATACTGATGATTTCAGACACATGAAGTTGAGTATATGGATTTTGTAAAGCAAGTAAAGAATGTCTGGTCAAGGGCGGGAGGCACAACGACTGAAGAATTAACATGATAATAAATCGGAATGAATTCATCATATGGAAAAGAAAAGAAAAAAAACTGAGAAATGTATATGCTGCCTCAGGGCAACAGCAGCAATTAAAAACTGCACTTAAAAAAAAATATAGCTGCTGTCATTAAGGGGAATATGCAGCTGACATTAGAAAAAAGGGGCAATAAAGAAAATATAAGCAGTGCAAATTCAAAAAAAAATGAAAGCATGGAAAAAAAAGGCATCATTAAGGGGAATATGCAGCTGACTGCAGGTTCATGCTGTGTATTATTTGATGTTTTATTCCCTTTGATAAGATATGCTTCTGCTCATTCTTGTATTCGCTAACATGATGTTCTTTTTCTTTCACTTAATACTTGTAAATATTTTGATAGTGCATGAGAGAACTCTACCTATATTGGTTTTGTGAGATGTTAGAAAAATGATGGACTCCCATTCAGAATGGTTATCGCTAAACCAATTATGTAAGTTGAACCGTCTTAAAGTGTTTGCCCAAATGTCATACACATAACGACATCCAAGGATGAAATGCTCGGTGGTTTCATTTCGCTAGTCATAGAAATGATATTTGATTGCGTAATTAAACAAATGAATAAATGAAGGTTTAGCAAATTAAAAATCTAAACAACTAGAATGATAAATAAATATGTAATTAAATGTTAAAGTTCAAACAACATAAATGACAAACAAATTAGATGTAAAAAGTTGGAAAAAAAAAGTGATTAACATGCATTTGGATGTTAACAATAGATTTGTGAATTGAAATGAGAATAAACTTAGTAAACATAATATAAATAACGTAAATAACAAGGAATGAAATGCAAATAGAATGCAAAAGTTTATGTATGAGAATGTAGTGAATTGGTATGGTAACCGATTTGTTTCATTTTCATTGTTATTGCCATGTCATGTAAATTTATGTTACATGTTGCCTATGGTTATGTATATTATATATTTTCATGTTTCTCATTTGTTTGTTGAGGTTTTAGTAGGTTGCAATGGCGTGCTTTGTCTATGGAGTCCGCTTTTGCGCCAAAATGCTAATAAAAATATGCAAATACGCTTCAAAATGCCAAATAAGATACGCATTTCGGTTTACATATCGCATTTGGGTTTCTTTTATTTTGTTTCCCCTATATTGGGATGCCTCATCGTGTGGATGAGATGTATATTGACATATATTGAATTTGTAAAGTTTTCCGGGCACTCCGTACAAAGGAGGTGCTGCCGAAATTTTCCATAAATCCGAGTGTTAGAAAAATTTTGAGTTTTAAATTTCTATAACTTAATTTTCTTTCTAAATACGTTTTGAACTAGGTATATGTATGGCTATATATGTTATATATGTAAACCCATACGACGTTCCTTTTCGAGGACGAAAAGCGCTAAGTGGGGGAGAATGTAACGAACCGATAATTTCGACGTCTTTAATTTCGAAGTTAATTAGAATTTGAATTAGAAAACTTGAAATAAGTGGAAAGGTATGAATTTGATTCCTAAATGTAAACTTAAATGTATATGTTGTTTTAAAGTATACAATTTAAAATAATAATGAATCCTATTTTGAAACGCCCTACCCCGCTCGGTTTATTCAGTTTGTTTTATACAATGGGTTTCGGTAGCGGTGACCGATATACCATTAATAATATTAAAATTTCAAGATGTAAATATAATTAGAAAATTTTATATGTGAGATGCGCCTAGATGGAGCATATCAGAGGAATTGAGCTTATGGAGAAATTTATTCAAGTTGTTCGGTTCCCATCAACTTAATTTGATTTAATAAATAGCTGCAAATTGAAATGTCTTTGGAATCCAGGCGAACCCCGTCTAAAAATATTAAATAGGATTCCAAGCGAACGCCACTTTTTGTTTTGGAAATTCGGTCATATATCGATCCGAGTCTTTAATTTTATTGCCAAAACGTGCAAAAAGAGGTAACAACAAAATTTTGCAAATGTTGTTCGTATATCTTATATTCTTCAAATGGATAGATATATAGGAGTTCCTTATATCATAAAAAGTAAATTAAATTAATTTCAGTTTAATTTATATTTGAAATAATACTTGTTATTTTACAAGGTCCTAATGGACACTTGGTTCCAAATTAGGCAAATGAATCAACAGGTGTCTGTTCTTTCCTGAATACATATCCACGTTGTTGCCTCCTTTTTCCTATATGCGTCTCCATCTTTCTTTTGCTCAGTAAATCAAAAACCAAAAATAAAAATGGGAAAATCAAATCCCTAAAAAAATAGAAAATTCCCAAATCGCAGATGACGTTAGGTGCCATCGGCTTCCTCTTCTCCCGCCTGCACGCGCAGGATTCCCGGAAGGAAAAAGGGCATCGAGATGATTGTCGGAGCCACCACATGCAGCGGTCGTCGAAGACCTCCGTTCCCCCTCTGGCTCCCGCCTCCGACTGACATCCCTGATTCCCTTCCTCGATATTTTTTTAACCGTAGTTGAAGAAAAGGGGCGAGCCCCAGTCTGTGTTTGAGATCCTCGTCGGTGCCTCCACCTGTTCCAGCACCCACCTCGCACCACCTTCTTTCGCTGGTTCTCCTCCCTTTGACGTGAGCTGCACCATACAAGTGCCACTTCTGTATCCGAACTTTGGATTTTCAAAAGGGGGTCACTTCGTTTTTAAATAAATCCGGGTATAGTTCTTAAGCTCAATTTTTTTGATAATTAAATTATCTAAAAGGGAAGATAAAATATAATATAGTAGTATTGGTTTGGTATTCGTCGAAATTAGGATTCGCAGTCAAGATTGGGCTTCTTCGTGCTTGTAATTTTGTTCGCATGTCAAGTTCTGCTGCCCACAATTTCATCTTGCATCTAAGGTGAGTTTCTACTCACTCACAGACTAATATTTTTATTAAGTGAATTAAAGATTTGAAATGTCGAATGAAATGTTAGTTGCTCTAGAATTGTTTGCTTCGTGATTGTGCACGTGCGACACACACTATTATATCATATGACACGATATGGATGTATGTTTGACATGCTATGTTATTTTATCATCATGCAAGTCTCCCTATAGATTAGAAAAAAAAACACTACAGGTTGAAATGATACATACCCGACCCCCTTATGTATTCGAATCGAATTGGGATGCGGGTTGAAATGATACATACCTGGGATTTCGAATATTTTAAAGAACGGATTGAAATGATAAATATCCGTATCACTTGACCATAAGATAGAAAATTTTATACGGACACCGTGGTCAATAAAATTATTTTTAAATAATTTATCGATTTTGGCAAGTTGAAGATTTAAGGAAATTTTCTATATATCATAAAGAAAGTTAAAAGAAGTTTTTTGCAAATTTTTCTTGAATGTTTATAAAGGGATTCAATTTGTATGAAAATAAGTTGTAAAGAGGGTTTCAAGTTAACACTTAAACTTTTATCTATCTAGATGAATTTATCATAACTTTAAGTTTATGATATGATAAATTTTGAATGGAATAATTTAATGTAAAGATTTTCAAAGACTTGGGAAATGTTTCAAAGCTTATTTTAATATATGATTTGTCAAATGAATTTCGCCACGTGAATGTAAGACGAATTTTGTCGGAATGAAAGTGTTTTCAAGTATGAAAGAATATGAATCTAAATCATGGTGAATACGGGTTTAGTCAACAAGTTAGAATTTAATGGATCATATTTTGATTTACAACAAATGTTAAAGTTGTTTGGATTTATTATATATATAAAAAAAGGGATATGTAAATCCAAAACAAACAATGATTGGAAAATCGTTAATCGTGAAGCATTGAATTTGAACTAAACAAAAAGGGAATTTGATCTAAAGGTGAAATTTTGATGAGGAAAGAAATTGTGAAACTTGGATTTAGGTTGAATTGGATTAATATTTTTAATAGTACTATAAATTTTATAAAGGCAATTTTTCTGCATTACTTGATTTTGTAAGTATTCTTTTATAAAATAAATTTGATTACTTTAACTATATACACTTTATAATAGTTTTCTACTATATATATACATATATATATATATATATTTGCATATGCATCATTTTCAAATTTGATATATCTATACTATTTTTCAAAACTTAATTTTTCAAAATTATTTTTATAATACGAATAAAAACTATGTCCAATCCAGTCTAGTAATCCAAAGGGTGAAATAAAGGAATTCAAGCAATAGCGATATTTCGAGGAAGTTGAAACTTTAAAACCGATGGTTGACAAAGAAATTTTGAATAGTAGATTTGCAACCTAAATCGAACCAACTATTGAGGAATTGATTTTGGGAAATATTTGAAATAAATTGATTTGCGGTACTCGAAATATAATTTCAAAGCTAATGGCCATGGTGCGAAAAATGTAAACGTTTGGTTGTTAAGGAGACCGGAGTCGGTAAGTGGCATACTCTCTGTCAGTGTCGATAACACTTTAACAACTGTGTACGTGATGACGTATCCAGAACGAAGCATGATGATTTGGAGGCGAGTACTGGATTGAAGAAGGCGAACGAGAACGAAATGGCCTTGACCTTCGGGTCATAATTGAAATGACTAAAACAGGAGCTATACCGTGACTAATTGAGGTAGCACCTTTGATCGGACGCACTTCTTCGATACTATTTCTATGACTATGTTGATGATTTGGGCACCCTTTTTAATTATGGGAGTGTGTTCCGAGGTGGGCGGTAGTGGCTGCTATGCGTTACCACTGGTCCGGGAGTGCAACTGGTAGAATTCTACTCTGGGTATTGCCTCGAGTGCCTTGTCATATTATCCAAAGCGAGCCCCTACGATTTTGATTTGTATCGTACCTATGGAGTGGCCTCTGATGCCATCGTGTTACGGTGGGTTTACGGTACAGTATAGACTACGGTATTATAAACGGTGTAAGGGTAAAAATGTAATCCCACTTACGCTATTTTCATTATATTTACTTTACTGAATAGACACTACAATAATAGCATACTACTATATAGATATTAGTTTCGCGGATCCTTAGAGGATGGAATCCCAACATCCTTTAAGTTATTGTACATTTCAGTGAACACTTCATTTGAGCTAATTCACTTATATGAGACTGTTAGTCCTGACTCGAGTATTTTGTTTGTTTTATTTCTTGCAAAATGCCCGGGTCAGACCGAGTATTCCAGTTTGGAGATTTATCTATTAGAGCATGAAATTCGTTGGAGTTCTAGTCATCCACCAGTTATTTCTGCTGCAGATAGGCCCATCTCTACTTACAACTGATGTTAGTATGATTCTTCGTTCAGGCTTCCGCTGGTTCTGTAATTTATCTTATGTACTCTGATATCATGTAAATTTAATGATTTTGTATTATCGTATATATTTTTGCTTCCGCTGTGAGATATTCTGTGTATTTAATTCTGTGATGATTTATATTTCAATTTCATAAGCAATAACAATCTGTCGTTTTGAACGGTTCGAGTTGGTTTAGTTACTGACTTGGAGCGGACAAAATGTCAGGTCGTTACAGAATGCTCCCAACAGACCCAAAGAAGCGAACGTCACCTTTTTTTCTCATGCAGGATGGTTGTCTATACAGGCGGGGCTTCTATATGCCTTTGCTTCGATGTGTTACAAGGGAGGAATCCAGGACAATTTTGGCAGAATTGCATGGAGCAGAATGCAGTGGACATTCGGGTGGTCAAACATTAACCAAAAAAAATCTTCAATATGGTTATTTCTGGCCTGAATTAAACTAAGACTCTGCTGAATACACTAGAAAGTGTGATAGATGCCAAAGGTTCACCAAGATTCCACGAGCACCATCCACAGAATTAACTTAACTGGTCAGCCCATGGCCATTTGTTTTTGGGGAGTTGATCTGATTGGAGCATTACCAACTGCCAAGTCCAACATGAAATATGCCATTGTTGCCGTTGATTATTTCACTAAGTGGGGCGAAGCAGGGCCACTTGTCACCATTACCTCAAAGAAAGATATTAATTTTTTGATGAAAAATGTTATTTGCGAGTTTGATGTGCCACAAAAGATAGTAACGAACAATGGAACTTAGTTCGAGAGTGAGGAATTCAAGGGTTTCTGTGCAAGGTACAAGATTCAGAAGAGCTTCGCAGCTATGGCGACCATCCGCAGGAAAATAGGAAAGTGGAAGCATTGAACAAAAATTATCAAATCAACCATCAAAAAGCGACCGAAAAAGGATAAATGTGGTTGGGTAGAAGAACTGCCGCTTGCACTATGGGCGTATCAGTCAACTCACACATCTGCAATTGGGCACATAACATTCTCTTTGGCACTTGGCTCCGAACAATGTGTAACAACTCGCATTTTACGTATCGGAGGATCGTAAAATATTTTTATTTTATTCCCTAAGGGTTGGACCATTCTCATCTTTTGATATGTTTCTTATGGAGATGTGAGACATGTCCATAATTTTTACCGATTTTATTTGTGACCATTTTGCCCCTGTCAGCCTTGTACTGGGCATAACTTTCGACTCAGGTCGAATTAGAGGGCGAGACCTATGCCATTGGAAAGGAATTGATGATTGCCTTTCCGTAGAGTGTTTACATTAAAGATTTGGCTTAGTGATTTGAAAGAAATCGCTATTTTAAGGTTTCACAAATTTTGTCCATTTTTTATTAATTAAAATTTGGGCTGATTTGTGGGGCGCGCTAAGGGTTGGGTTTTTGGCTATAAATAGTGGGAGGGAGCCATGGAGAATGTTTTTCTTTCTCCATTCTCTCATTCGAGATCCTTCATTTCTTTGTCTCCTCCATTTTTCCACTATTAAAATCGAGATCTACGGAGAGGGATTGAAGATCTACACAAAATCAAGTGAGATCTACATCAATCAAAGGGATATTTCATCAAATTGAGATACTTAGAGAAGGATATTCGCTGTCCGGGTTCGTTTAACATTGATTTAGAGCTAAATCGAAGAAGTGGTGAGTGATATGCAATTCTCACGAAGGTTCAATGGAGTATATGTATGGTTTTATCATTTCCTCATCATTTTGTGATGTTTTCATACAAATCTAATCAATGTAAGTATGATTTTAATGTTTAATCATCATAAGATCTAAATCTAGCACTTTGAAAGGTAATTTCATGGGTTTGTTTTATGTTTATATCCATTCAACTATTTGTTCGAGTTTGTTTGACATTTGTTCATTTTTGTTTGAATTGACGATAGAATTGATGATAGATTGTTGTTTTAGTTGAATTATTATCGTTGAAATGTTGATCTGTTTCGAATATCGAGTTAATCGCGAAGATTTGTTGAAGATTTGACGGTTTTTCGGCGTTCGGATCATCGAGTTTTCTCGGGTCGGACAGTTTCTGGATGCTCGGGTAGGACAGTTTTTGTTTTGAGCTAAAGTTGCACACTACAGCAAAATGACCCTATTACAACAGTGGAACATCGTTGTAATATACATTTTACAACGGTGGGCTAACCGTCGTGTATTAAGAAGTTGTAATAGACTAATATCTTTAACAACGTTTTCGCATTGTTGCAACACCGTTGTAATATGTATATTTTACAACTTTTTTCCACCGTTATAATAAACTTCATTGCAACAGTTATACACCGTTGTCATAATATCTACTACAACTATTATGCATCATTGTGATTGACATTTGGGTTTTAAAAAAAAATCATTTGCAATTGAAAAGAACAATACACTAAATATAGCAATACTCCATAAGCAAATCAGATATTACAGTTATTTGCAAACTAATTTATTAAAATACTCAAATATTCAGTATTACAAACAATAAGTTTTAGACAACATTTCGTGCATTATTACATACTATATGAACAAAATAATCCTCTAATAACATCTCCAATTCATCAATGTTAGGCTTGAACGCCATATAGCTTCCATGACGGCTGCTTCCACTCTCATCCTTGAATTCTTCATCTCTGAAGATAAAACAATGCAAAATAATGTCCACAAAGCTTAACAAGATTAAAATTACTTAACTTGTTCTTCTGTTTATCTAACCATTTGCTTTTTGTATAGAAAAGTAAAATTCATATAAACACACATGGATTGCACATCGGAAAATCAAAAGAGAAACGGTTTCAAAAGTAAAAGCAGCATATACCGAACTGAATTTGGAATGCCTCTTTCCATGTTACTATACTGGAAATGAAATTACCATTCCAACATAGACTATTCAACAATGTAGGCTTCTCAAATTTATCCAGTAAAAAAAAGAAAAAAAAATGTGGAGGGAATACAACCTGTATATTAGCATATACAGGGAATCTTCCTAACAACAGTTACACTCTGTATATTAAAGTATTAAAGTAGAAACAACATAATATCATTCAACAATCGAATAAAGAAAATGAAGTTTGTTTATCATCTAATAAAATAAAGTCCTTACCTCCTCTTCCTTAAATGCAACCGCATATTCACATTTGCCGTCTTCGTACTCACCATCGTCTTCTAGTTGATCTGCATACGAATTACGACGAATAAAACTGGAATGACGACATCAGATCCACGAGCGACAAACTGTACTCAATTTCAGATCAACGGCAATGTTAATCTTACCAACCAGGCTATATATTTGCATAACAAAGAAAAAAGAGTTAAATTTCGGCAGCAGTAACTAGACATCAAATCGATTGAAAGATGAAAACAGTTCAGGTTCCTAAAATAACATTACAATTTCATATAGGTTCCTAATATAGCCCTTAAAATCGATTCAGCTACAAAGTTCAGAAACCATATTTACATATAAGCAAGCAGACAGTTTAATTGCTTATATAACAAAAAGATAATTATTTTTATCTTTTCCCAAAACTCATTCAGTTCAGACTTTAATAGCAAGAAGACTGTACATATAAAAATATATAAATAATTCTTGAACTCAGCTTACAGACTTCGATTTCTATTTGAAAAGTGAAATACACTCACATTCGATTCGGTTTCGTGCTTCCAGACTTCGATTTCTCTCTATGGTTCCTCGATTTAGGCTTCCATATCCCTAGACTTGCCGCCGCTTCCCTCTAGAATCCATCTCTCTCACGAATCGGCTCTATTTGATGCGAGATGGTGGATTGATCGATTTCCCCCCAATTTTTTTCGGCTAGGGCTTCGGCCATTTTTTTTTGTAATGAACGAGAGAAATGAATTGAGGGCCGGACGATTGTTTTCTAGGATAAGTTATTAGGGCTGTGATCTTGCTAATTCCAACTTTGCCCCTTAGGATTTTTCTTTATTAGCTCCATACAACACTTAACCCATTTTACAACATTTAGATCCATTTCCATGTTATACAAAATAAGCAATAGACGTGTATATTTTGTCAACTATTTTAACCATGTATAAATTTGTATATATTCATCATATACACACAAATGATCTATTTATTTATTCATTTGTTCATTCACCCCAAATATATATTTAATTATAATCAATATTATTTTTGAGTCACAAAATTTGGGTTCTCACACAATTGCTAACTATAATTATGAAATATTAAATACAAAATGTTACTTTTTAATTGTTAATATCTCTTGTTAATCCTAAATTATTAAATATTTTATTAGTTATTGATTATTAATTAATTATTAGTTTTAAATATTAATCATTTAAAAATAATTATTAAACACTAAATATCACTTCAAAAGTATTAATGTTTTGATTAATTACGATTCTTAAGTATTAATATTGAGTATATATTATAATGTATTCATTTTTATTAGAAATTATTATCACTAATAATTATCAAATATTAATAAATAATAATAATTATGTAATATTAACTATATTTTTAAATTATTCTTCTTAATTGCTAAGTATTAAATATTACGGATTGATTATTAATTATTACTTCCTAATTGATTATTAATAGTAATTATTAGTTATTAATTATAAATAATCAATATAAATGCATTAAATATTAATTATTAGTTGTTAATTATATTAAAATATAGACATATATTACAACAGTCAAAAAATAAAAGTTGTGATAGGCTTTTATTACAACTGTCAAAATAACACAGTTGTTAAAAATAAGTTTATTACAATTTTTCTAGAAAAAAGTTGTAAAAAACATTTATCACAAGGTGCCTTTACCACCGTTGTAAAATTAAAATTGTAATATGGTGTTTTTTTTGTAGTGGCACGTGTAAAGATTCAGTGAAGTTTTGAAGGGGAATAGTTGAAGAAATCAGTAAAAGTGGTGTTCGGGCCGGACAATTTGGTTTTGGCAAAATCACATGTTTGGCAAGCTATTTTTGGTGATCGCATCGCCCCAGGCAAGTGTTGAGTTCGGATCAAACTATTTGAGAAGGTTCGGGTCAAATAGTTTGAAAGTATTTGGATCAAATAGTTTTGAGAGGGTTCGGGTCAACCAGTTTGAGAGGATTCGGATCAAACAGTTTGAGAAGGCTCGGGTCAAACAGTTTGAGAGGGTTCGGGTCAAACAGTTTGAGAAGGTTTGGGTCAAACAATTTGAGAGGATTCAGATCAAATAGTTTTGAGAGGGTTCAGGTCAAACAGTTTTTCTGATTTTCACAAATTAATTCGAATCGATCCAAGATCGGACGAGATGATACGATAGCATTCCAAAAGCGCTGTAAAAGGCTGTTTTTATATAAAATCCAATTTTCACAGAAATTAAGTAGGAAATGCTATGAAATGCAGTTTCGACCAAACGAGGGCTGTTTTGAGTCGACGATGGCTGTAGCTTCGATGAATTTAAGCAGGAATTGTGCGAAGCACTGTGAAGTGCTCGTTGATCGGGAAGACACAACGAATGTGGGTTCAACTCAAAGGTTGTGGGTTGAAGAATTGAAGTGTTCGTTGATCGAGAAGATGCAATGAATATGGATTCAACTCAAAGGTCGTTAGTTGGTGGATAATGGTTGCTTGAGAAGGTTGTTTGAGCTATGGATAGCCGTCAAGAAGGATGACTTGGGATGTTGGAGGCTGAGAGATTATCGTGTCATAGGTTCTAGTTGGCCCAAAGCAGGGGTACAATAGACATGTCTAAAAGACCAGAAGATTGCTGGTCGAGTACCCTGGGTATCGTTGCAAGGCCTAGAAACCAAAAATTTGCTAGTTGGGTTTCTACTTGAACCGGGGTTACCATTAGCCCTTGACATATGGCAAGGTTGGTCGTCATACGATTACGATGATTTCGAAGCAGGGTTCGGCAGTGATAGCCAGATTCATGGATTATTGTTTGTTTTTCTTGTGCCTTCCTATGAAGATTGTTCGAAGTCGGGAGAGATGTCTCTTAGTTGCTTGTCTGATGTTGGTTTCGGCCTTCGGGGCTTGTGCTTAAGGGATGTTGGTTTTGATTAGGGCTATTTACGTAGGACTTAAACTGGTTGATATAATTACTATTGCTTGTATACTTCTATTTGATGTAAAGTCTATCACTGTCAGGTGTGGGGAAGACAGGGTCGGAATTCTTCTCTGTTGATGTTAGTGGATTGGGTGTTACTTTCTGCCTACTTTCTTACACTCTATTGTTGATGATTGATAGTTATTTTATCGCTCACTAAGACTGTTGTCTGACTCAAGGTTTTATGTTTCCTCTTATTACCTTGGGCTGTTCATCCACGGTATTGTGGATGGGTAGACTGAGTTGTAGGTGATAGATCTTAGTGGACGATGATGCTTACCGAAGACAAGCAGGAGGCTGACGTTTTATTTCTCATATTATACCTATATGGATGTTCCGCTGTTGTTTTTTTGTACTCTTAGTGTTATGTAGTGAGGTTATCATGTACAGATTTCTACAGTTGTTCAAAATTTGTATGGATTTCCCTCTAGATGATATGAAAGTTATAGTTCTCTGTTATGTGATGCTTTACTACTCCTACCTGTTGCATATGTTTTATTATATTTTATCCTTGCGCTGGGAGTTCTATGACAGGTTCTGCGTATGTTTACCTATTGGAAGATCGTCCATAGCAGCCTGGCACACCTTTCAGTGTAATATTTCTCTTGTGAAGTGCAGGGGTTATGGGCGGTCGTCACACAATGATTCCAGTAAAGTTAGAAATTCCCACTCATCGAAAAATTCACTTCAATCAAGCTGAAAACGAGCGGTTACAAATAGAAGCTCTCGATCAGCTTGAAGAGAAAAGATATGAAGCCGGGCTACGAATTGCAGCACACTAGAAATGTATAGCCATGAACTTCAACACCAATGTCCAACTGAGAACTTTTAATGTTGGAGACCTCATGCTAAAACAGGTGATGACCAGCACTGGATTATTTGGGGCTAGCTGGAAAGGACCGTACATCATACACCAAAAGTTCTTGGATGGCACATTCGATATATAACCGGTTGATGGAGTTGCGATACCGAGAGCCTGGAATAGCGACCATTTGCATCGATATTTTACTTAATGCATTGTTCAATTCTTGTAAAAATTGTAGTAATTTTTCTTATAAGTATGAACCTCCCATGTTCAAAGGAGGTATTGTAATTTAACATCATCTCTATTAATGAAAGTCTGCACCTGCTTATCTCGATCACATATTTGCAAATTTTTGTTAAATAATTCAAAAATTGCCTAAATTCACTCGATGCATCGAGGAAGTTGGGCCTGAACCAAAGACCTCCCCAAGAGAAAGCCGAGGAACTAAAGACTCCCAATAGGAAGCACCTGATCAATTAATAAAGCCGGGTTTCCTATTGCATTGGCAAGCTCAGAATCTCTTAATACGCTGGCAAAAGCAAAAAGATTTCGCCAACAAAGTGGAAGCTTCTAGTGCATCAATCAAAATCAAAGAAACTCGACAAAGTGGATCACATGTAGCTTATGCAGTTTGTGATGACATATGGTATGGGGAAACACAACCACATTGGAATGGAACAATGCTTAGGAAGCATACCACAAGCTCAATACCACATCGCAATAAACAAAAGAGTTGCACTCGACAAAGAGGTGAATACAAGAAAGTTCATAAGCTAAAGTACAACAAGCTAAAGTACAACAAATAAAGATCAATTTTATTTCACTAAGCAAGTATTTTACAAAGCTCAAAAGCGAGGACCGACACTCGCATAAAATTCGACCAAAAGAAATAACAAACTAGAATGTTACATAAGGCAGAATAAGCAGTAGAAGACTAAATCCTTCTTCTTACCGCATTTAGAGGAACTACCCGACTTTAATGGGAGTTTGCTAGGTCCAGCCGAAATAGGTGTAATGGTGGATTGGCTTAAATCTTTATTTTCTTCATCATCTTCTGGAATGACAAGAGAAAGCGAAGCATGTGTTTTCTTATGGGTACCACATTTCCTGTCGTGCATTCTCGATGGAGACTTATCGTCTTTCTCCAAATGGTCCTTAACATCTTTCTCTGGGATCTCTTCTGGATCTTCGGCATCTTCTATCCCCGCCCCTCAAGATAATACAATCGGGTCATCTAAGCCGTGGAGTGCAGCAATTTTCTTTGATTGTGACCCAGGCTGAGAAGCTAAAGCGGGGGTAGACTTGAGAGCTAAGAAATGATCGCCTAGCGGAGGGGTAATAGTAAAAGAACTAATTTTTACTTGGGTATAAGGAGTAAAGATGGCTTCAGTTCCCGTCGCTTCAGGAATGGTAGGAGAAGGCTACGGAGTGGCCATGCCTAATTCAAATGAATAATAATCAAGGAACTCATCATACCCTTATGAAGTGAATAAGAAATCCCTTAAGACTGGATTAATGCCGGTGTTACCTGAGATGAGAGGGATTTTGATGTTTACTTCATAGGCATTTGGGTCATTATCATTGTCATCATTGCCCTCTAAATGTTCCTCAACAACCTCTTTCTTTTCCGCAGGACTAGTAGTGGCTCAATCGAAGGAACAACAGGAGGCTTAGGATCAGAAATGTTAGCATCAGTGGAAGCAGTGGTAGCATTTTGTGTCTAGGACATGCTCCCTAGAAGATCCGGCTTCGACGCTAAGCCAACCTACTTTCTATGTTCTTATTTTCCCTTGGCAAGGGAAGCGCAAGATTCATTATCTAAATAATATTCCAAGAGCTCCTCTTCCGTATAACTGTTTCCTTCAAGCTGTGCAAGAATTCCCTCCCAAACCTCGGCCAAAGTGATTAGATACTTATCTTCCAGGAAAGATAAACTCGCTCGCCCCATGGCACCGAGAGTGTAAAATTTAAATAAAGTTGAGTTGAACCCAGCCTTGGTCTCAGCATGTGCTTGCTCAGCAACTGCCTAATCCGAAAGTGCTTGATTCCTCTCTTGCTCAAGTTCCTCCACTCTGGCCTTCAAAAAAGAAATTTCTAAATCCTAAGAATTAACTCTTTTCTGCAAACTGGCAGTGATTTCATTATAAGTTTCAATAGCTTCAACTCCACAAGCAATCTTCCTTTGGCGTTCTTTTGTGCGTAGTGAGCATCCTTAACCTGGGAAGTTAGCATTGTTTCCCTCTGTTTATGATAAAAGGTTGTAGTGGAAAGCTCTTCCTTAACCCTTTGATTTTCAACCTCCAACGCCTCATTCCACTTGGAGAGAAATTCAATGTCGTTATCATGCTCCTTGATTGTTTTATCCCATTCAGCTTGTCATTTTCCATAGTCAGTAGGGCTTCAAAATTAAATTTGTTTACTCTATGGAGTTCATCAACAAGATTTTGCCAATTGGTCAGCCTCTCGACTTCGTATTTCATCGTCCCAAGATTCCTAAGCATTACCTCTCTGTCCATTGGATTTATTTTCAAGTCAATGCAAACTCCATGAAAGAACCAACGAGGAAACCATGTAGAGAGTATTCTAGGTGGTGGTGGGAGAGAGTAAGGTGGCCTCCGGATGATTTGTTGGATACCAATGGGAGGGGAAGTAGCAACTGGAGGTGCAATCGGTTTAAGGATTGTGGAAGCTTGACTAGCAGAAACAAGAACCTTTTCGGTTATGGCACATTTTATCATCTCCACCGTGATCCTTATCCTTGTCATCCCTTTCCTTCCTCTTCTTCCGGTCATCTTCCCCCCATCTATCCCGGTCTTGACGATCATCATGGGTTTTGCTACTCCGCTCATCCCTCTCCTGTCTATCCCATGCTGCTTGAGCCTTTCTTGCCCTTCGTTCTTCATCAGTCCCCTTATGAGGAAGAGATGGGCCATATCGCCGCAGATTATAAGAACCTATATGATGATTGAAGTCATCCACATATGAACGACTCATGGCTTGACCTGAAATAAAGGGAAACGAGAGTTCAGTCTTTAAAGATGGAAATACAGAGGCAAGACATTATACACGTGCAAGATATCAAAAGTCTTAAGTGTGTGTTGTGTGTAATCTAACGTGCATCGAGCAATGAACCACTCATCATTTTCGGTGTCAAAGTAGTTGCAATCTCAGATATGGTTTTCCGAGATAGAGGAGTAAGGGCCAAGTCTGAAGATGTCTTTGAAACTGATGTAGTAAGTAGGGAAGTTGCAATATCACTCTGAATAGCTTGGCCGAGGTTACAACAAGATCACTCAAACTCCCATATATTTCCCTCTATTGCAACTAGAAGCGTCGAGTTGTCGTCGCCTCTATCAGTATTAGAATCGCCTTTACCCGCCGCTATCTCTCATTCTTCAAGTTGTTCACCAATATTTGCGGGAGCTTTTCCCTCACGATGAGTAACTTTTCCCTCTTCAATGATGGAAGACAGTATAAGCTGGGCATATGATCTAGCTCTTCTAATAGTGTCCGAACACTTCTATAATACGGACTCCTCGACAAAAAAAATTGGTGCAACATCTTCTCCAGAAGCTGGGACATCCGATGCTTCGGGTGTAGAATGAGAAGCAGAAGAAATTTCTCAAGAAAGAAAAATCGAGACGGGTTGAGCAACACAAATTGACGAAGAAATTCTTCCTTAATCAATAAATTTTAGTCCTCTCCTTGTCACTAACAGCCTTCAGACTCTCAAGAGTAGATTTGCAACCACTGGAGTCATTGTAAAGGGATGGCATTTCTACAAAGGAAAGGAAAATTTAAGTACATAATAATCGAAACTTAGAAAAAAACTAGGTGTGAAGCTTTAAACATATATTTCCACCTCCTTCCATCCAAATACCATAAAAGCTCTCTAGACATCGAACATAAAAGAATGTGTTCACGAATCCTGAAGCACTAACTTGTAAGTCGAGGATAAGCCGACGATTTTGAGTGTGTTCGACAAAAATAATGGAAGGGTGTTTTTTTCTCCTTTTAAATATGCATAAGTACAGATGTCGTCAAAAATAGGAAAACAACGAACTGTTCTCACAAAAAGCACACATAGCCCTATAAAAATGGCATAATCGTTTGGGTGCGGCTGAACGGGAAAATTCGCTAAACGTTAAAGGACCATCTGCAAAAACGGATTGAAAGGAGGAATGGCTCCACTCATGCATATTTGTCTATTAACTGCAATAAAGCAAAAGGGCAAACGATCGGCAAAATCCTCTTTCCCCAGTAATCTTGCATCTGTTTGGACATGCCAAATTAAGCACATAGTCGCTTAAAAGCACGTTGAGTTAGCATTGAAGAGCATCTCTCCAGTGGATTGTCTAGAGGACGAGGAACAAGAAAAAAATGTTGTGCTTCCTACCCTGAAGCTGTAGTCGTTCTAGCTTCAAAAACTTGTGTAGAAGCTCCAATTTAAGCAAAAGTAGTCACATCTTCAAAATGATGATGATTTGTCTGCCGAGTATCAGTTCTACACAAGGAATCTTGTTTTTGAATAATTTACTAGTGCGCATTTCCTAAAGTGTGAAGTGTTGTGAAAGACTATATAAGTTATTAAAAACGAAGCTTGAAAATTGCAGTCGGCGTGTGTCGATTAGTGGATCTCAAGTGTTGACACGAATTCAATTTAAAACGTCGTGTCTATGCAAGTGATGTTCGACCTGTTATAAATGGTTGAATGAAACAGTTTTGCATAGGCACTTCATTTAGTTCATATCAAGGAATTCCTTGTATTTCATTTTTAATGATTAAACTAATTTGCTATTGACATAAGCAATCGACGACAAAATATTCTCCCAAAATGGTGCAAGTGCTCTTGTTATAACAGGACATCAATAGAAAGATGACGATTCAATTGGTTTAGTCATTTTCAATTTGGGTCGCTTCAATGGCTTCAACGACTCGCTCAAAAATAAGCAGTCCATCGACCGTGTGCAAATTTGGAGCCAAAGATCGTGCAACCAAGGCATGTGATCCATGGGAAATCACGATCCATTAGTTGAACAATACACACGAACTATCAAGAGTCACGATCCAACGTTTGAATAAATTGCACGATCCAAAATTGGCGATTGAGTTCTGATGCTCCAGTTCCTAAAACAATAAACCCTAGGTCGCCACTATCAAGTTAAGGCACGATTCATTAAACCAAGCAAATAACAAAGAGATTCGTAAATCGACCTCAAATCTAAAATAATCGACATACCAAAATTACAAATCACTATAATCGAGTTTTGTTGCCCCAAAACACAAGTCATTACACACAAATTCGAGGCACAGTTCATCAAAATATACAGTAAACGTAGAAGTTCATACATCACTTCATACATCACTCTAAAATCCTAAAGCTACTGGCATGCCAAAAAACCCGATTCAACACAAATTTTCAAGAGGACCGACACCTACTGTGGTCGTCGATGATTGGAATCGGCTAGAAGTTGGAATCGGCCAAGAAATCAACACAATGCTGGGGATTGATGGAACTGTCTTGGCTCAAATCCGAAGTAAACAACGACAAACTCGCTCAAGTTGTTCAAACAAACGGTGATGGTTAAATTCGGGTATGGATTGGGGTACGATGATGATCAACGGTGCCTAAAAGCCAATGACTGTGAAGCAAGTCGGGTGACGGTGAAGCAGCAATTGCGAGTCAGAGTGATTTTCTGAGAGAGCCTTAGGCATTAAAGATTTCTCTCAGAAAATTAAGGTGGAAATAAATAATGGATATTTAAGGAAATATAAAGCAACTCTGAACAAAGGGTGTACTCACGATTCATAGGACCGGTTCGTTCTTGCGATCCATCAAGGCAGCGTACTCACGATCCATAGGACCAGGTCGTTCTCGCGATCCATCAAGGTAGTGTACCCACGATCCATCAAGAATCATCAAGAGCCTACATTTTCTTCGATAATGAACTTCGAGGGGAGAATGTTAACTAGTTTAAAAAGGGCTTCGACCGGACTTATGGATGGATCGTGCACCTATGATGGATCGCCATGAATCTAATGGAACGTGGCATACTAGATGGAGCGTGACAAAGTGGTTGGGCCGTTGGAAGACATTCAGATCATGGTACATCTGATGGATCACAACATATATAATGGATCGTGATATAAAGATACAGATTGCGACAATGGATGGATAACCCACAAGTATGGATTGCCTGTACATGTGCATGCATGGGTCGGCCCCTTAATACAAAACAATGGTGCATGAGATGGATCGTGCATGGATTAAATGCATGGATTGTGGAGCACATGAGTGGATCGTGATGTAGGCAAGGGTTGTTGCATTAATACATGGATAGACCAAAAGCAAATAAGCATGGATCACACCAGTAAAAGTCAAGGGTCGGATAGTGTATATACAAGATGGATCAGTCAACATGTTGGATTGCTAGCCATGGGTCGATGAAGGAGATCAATTGGTCAACATGATGGATCGCCTACATAATGATTGAATCACTCACGATCTACGTATGAAAAATGCACGGATCGTTCGCATTATCCATTGATCGCCGACTGGTATACATGGACCATGTGCACTACAACTCAATCTCCATGACACTCATACCTCCACGTATAAATACAAGACAACCTCACACATAAAAGGGGTTAGAATTTCTCCCGTCGAAGCTCTGCCAATATTGATCTCAAGCTTCTCAAGCATCATTCAAGCTTCTCAAACATAATTCTTCTCTAGAATCACCAAACTCCTTCACCGAGATCAATTATCGAAGATCAAGTCCGATAATTATTGCTATTCGTGGAATTCGAGTGCATTTCTATGGTGGAATTAGAGAATCATTGTAAATCATTGAGAAAAGTCGTAAATCAAGATTAGACTTGTAACTTGTAATGGAGAAATCAATGAAGAGTTTATTCAAAGTGGACGTAGGCCTAAATAGCGGCTAAACCATTATAAATCTTGTATTCTGCTTAATTTTCTGCTATTTTCTACATACAATCTTGTTTTTCTATAATTGAAAGGTGTTTCTACACCTTTCCAGGTGTTAGCACGTTTTCGGTGTTAACAATTGTCGTGCGTTGTTAATTATGGTAATTAATAACGAGACTAATCTGCCAAAACAATAGAAACTATTTGTATAGCTGCACTTTTACTTGTTCTAATTATATAAATAAGCAAAGTACCATTTCATATTGCTACTTCCATTATTTATAGGTTCATGGCCTTCATTTCATACTTCGCTCTTATATTCATTTCAATTCTTATTTATATTTCCATCTTTAAGTTCTTATCCTTATTTAACTATAGAGTGTTGTATACTGGCGAAGTTGTGTTCATTTTGCAATTTCTTTTGGGCATATTTTATAAAAGAGCAATTATGTTGATCTTTTATCCATTTATACTTCTACCCTTTGTGGTATCATGCTAAATTCCTTGCCTTACTATTTAGTTTAAAAGCATCACCTTGATAATATTTATGAAAACAAACCTTTTTAAAGTCAAAATCTACACATAAGAAAGAGTATGAAAAATTACAGCCATATATGTACTTTCTTAAAGGATTTAAAAATATATGTTCACTTAATAACAAGGTTCAACCGTGGAAAGAGAAGATCAAATTGTGTTTTTCCTTATTCTGTGTCCTACTATGCCATAGTATTCTCTGTCTTTCATTACAACAAAATTGATAAGTTAACGGGGTTACAGGAATTGAACCCTAGTAAATAAAGATATAGTAACGTATTGTTTAAGAGATACGTCTTTTTACTTACAATCAATGGTAAAAGTAATTCAACCATACTCTCACATCACACCTTGAGTTTGCATGAAAAGTATGATAATAACTAAAAGAGTTAATATAGTGTGAATAGGATGTTTAAGACGAATATATTGTGTAATATTTGGTCATGATGTTAATATTATTGCTTCATGGTATACATGTT
Organism: Allium sativum; assembly: GCA_030737875.1. Lineage (NCBI taxonomy): Eukaryota > Viridiplantae > Streptophyta > Magnoliopsida > Asparagales > Amaryllidaceae > Allium > Allium sativum. Next base: position 750,880,951 of record CM060921.1, read on the forward strand.
ATTTTGATGACTAAGTTTTCATGTTTCATTTCTATGTTGTGAAAATGAAACACATATGTTATATTTATTTAAAATATACTATTTATCTCCTAGATACTAGAAAGTGAGAATCATGGAACCAAGTGACTAAAATGCTTGCTGCTTCTGCTAAACTTTCCATCACCAATTCATAATTATTTTTACAGGTGCAAGCATATGTTACTTTCGTACTGCTTGAAACCTAATTAAATAGTTAGATATTAGAGGGAACTGCATAATTCAAATTTATAACTAATATAAAAATATAATTTTAAAGAAATCAAAACTGTAAATTTATTTCCATATTCAATTGTATAGATATATAAGTTACATAACATAATCTACTCATGAGCCATACTAAAAATATCAAGCCAGCTGTAACACCTGTCCGACAAAAGAAAATGCAGTTTAATAGGGACAAGTCAGAAGCCTTAAAAGAGGAAGTAAGGAAATTATTTGAAAATAGATTTCATCGAGAGATCTTCTATCCTTAGTGGTTAGCCAACCCAGTATTAGTGAAAAAATCAAATGAAAAATGGAGAACTTGTGTTGTCGACTAAACAGATTTGAAAAAGCATGTCAAAAAGATTGTTATCCCCTTCCCCGAATTGATCAGTTAGTTGATTCAACTAGTAGACACAAGACTCTATCACTAATGGATGTCATATGACAATATTCCCATGTTCAAATAAAGCCTGTCCTAGAACTTATGGTGATAGGGACGATTTACTAAATAATGTCCCTATATAAAATTTCGCACAATAAAACTAAATAATATTCATACTTTCAAGGCATTTCATATTTGAAAATTCAATACTGCTACTACAGGTTAATAATGCAAACAAGAAAAATGAAACTAACATGGTTGTAATACAAAAATCATAAATAATAAGTTAAACAAAAAAAAAATACATTCACACTTGAACTTTTTTGAAAAATGCATGCTAAGAGACCCTCTTAATGATTAAGCTGTCTCTTTGTTTCTTTTTTGTTTTTCTCCTATTTGGGCTTAAAGATAGTTGTTTTCGTGGAAACATTTCAACTACCGTTTAATTTCATTAATCCAAAAATACAATTCTTGTTAAAAAAATCGATATTTGCACTAAGATAGACTCATATTATTTGTTATAACACTTTGTTCACCAAACATAAAAATAACAATTGATTTTTTTCAACATGTCTAGCGTTTAGAAATTCCAATGCATGTACATAAATTCAAATTCTCCTCCAAATTCCTAATAGGAAAAAAATCATTTCCCCCCTTTTCAATTTTAATAAAAGAACAAATTAAGAGACTTTGTCGTGATCATGTTCTAATTTACTCTTTTTTAGTTTTTTTTAGGTGTTATGATCATGAATTTGCAAACTAAATTATAAAACATACGAAAGCCCCACAACTAACCACTAAACAGATTAAATTAAAATAGGACAATTTAAAAAATTAGAAATTAGGGTTACTGTAACGACCCGGGTTTCGACGGACCGAATTTTTTTCCAAAATTCCAATCCATCGAGACCCAAGTTGTTTTGCTCTGGTATCCTGCAGAAAAGACAGAGATAAAGAAACATGTCAGAACTCGTAAAGCATCTCACAACGGAAGGAATAAAATATGTTGTAATTAAAATATTGCTTTACCTTATTAAACATATTGCTTAACCAGTATCCCAAGCTATCATATCCCTGTCACTACCTAACCTGCGAGTATGTAATGAGGAGGGGGTCAGAACATAAGTTCTATGTGAATGGGTTTAAACTACAAAGGTTGAATAACCCTACATATACCGGTCTGTTGCATTTTCTTGTTTATTTGGTTATTTGTGTTGATATCCCTTATGGCATGTACACACGTCGCACCCATCTACTCCCTAGTAGATCAACCTAATATAGTGTATATGTAGTTACCCCTAACCAAGGTATATCCCACTCACACGGTCTCCTCCATATGTATGCAGTCCCTTATCCAAAGCCACATGTCGTATAGAATCTCATGTATATATATATATGTATATGTATACCAATGATACGTCTGCGTATAACCTTCATTACTATATTACGTAAGCGTTTGGACTGCCACCCTAGGTTCGACTAGGTTCCGTCATCGAGTAATGTCGCCTAGTCAACGATACACCACCCAGAGCAATGTGTATGTACCTAGACTTTCCCCCACGTACGTATCGTCAATCGTACTTACTGTCTATCTACACATGTTCTCTATATGTGCGACCCCGAGTTCCGTAGCAGGGCTAATCAAGAAACACGCAACTCAGTTGGGATCTTTAAGATACCTGCCAATGCAGATGCTAAGGTCTGCCTTTACAGTGGCTATGGTCCCACTAGACCCCTCCCTCAACCAACAAATGAAAGGCACCCATGAAAAACAAGAATGAGAACATAACCTCGGCACAACTGCCTGGCCCTCTATGCCCCTCCCTATTGGCCTTACCTCACCCATAACTAGATAGCAAGTATATGGCCTTTTGGAGTTCTCTGCCTTTCCGCTTTTCGTACTGACTGAAGATGGTAGGTAGATGACGATTGGCTATCACAGGGCACTAAATGGTCTCACCGACTCATGCTGGCCCATCCTAGTCTTTAGGTTGCCTCCTAATCATTGCAACTAAGGCATACTCTTGGTTCATAACCGTGCAGACCTAACCTCTGTGATCCCAGGTGGATCATCTGCATTCTAACAGAGGGATACCAAGAGTACCCTACAACACATCCCCTGAAGCCGCGTGCTTCATATCCGAGTCTGTTGGAGCCTACAAGAGTTTCTAGATGGACGTTCGCTCCTCCTCGTATTCTACGGCTTAGCGATGATCTGCCATGTTTGGTTATTCATCCTATATCTGGACTGGTTCAAGCGCGTTGTTTACTTAATTCTCTTAACTAAGGTTTAGTACTTAGTTCTCTTAACTAAGGTTTGATACTTAGTTCTCTTAACTAAGGTTTACTACTTGGTTTTCTTAATCGTTCATCTTCTTAACTAAGGTTTGATACTTAGTTCTCTCAATCGTTGTCTACTTAGTTCCCTTAACAAAGGTTTACTGACAAGTTCTCTTTATCGTTCGTATTTACATTAGTAAGAGAATAATGCCCTAAGTGTCAATCCCGAAGACCGAGATCAACATCAGATTGACACTCAGAGAATTACTCAACTCAACCAATCTCTTGTTATGTTATTCATATAACTTATGTCATCTTCATTAATAGACTACACATTATCGCTTTACAATTTATATCCAACTTATTTATTTAATACTTAGTTTCCTCTAACTAAGGTTTATTACTTAGTTTCTTTTAACTAAGGTTTGCTACTTAGTTCTCGTTAACTAAGGTTTGGTTACTTAGTTCTCATTAACTAAGGTTTGTTTACTTAGTTCTTCTTTAACTAAGATTTGGTTACTTAGTTCTCATTAACTAAGGTTTGTTTACTTAGTTCTTCTTTAACTAAGTTTTGGTTACTTAGTTCTCATTAACTAAGGTTTGTTTACTTAGTTCTTCTTTAACTAAGGTTTTCCAACGAATTCAAGCATGACTTAAGTTCTTTTTATCAAACGATAACGCATGGGTGCTTTTATACATTTTCAGCTTAGATTAACTTATTTCAGGTATAAGTTGTCCCACCCTTCCAATCTTGTATTACATCTTAAGTCATAACCTTCCCTTGGTCTACTTATTTTTCAATCTTTACAATACCGCAACTCTGGTTTATAATAGGTTGTTAACATTCCCCATCTCTATGTTGGTTAAGTTTACCCAAGTTGACTTAACCCCATTCACCTATTCATTCACATGTTATATTGGTTAAGTGTTGTCTATTCAATCATGTTAACTTAACCCTCCCACATATCATGCTCATATTGGTTAAGTGTTGTTAACTCTACCATACTTAGCATGTGTCATTAGCATTAATTAATTATTAATGTACCAACCTCTCACATTAGACCTATTGTTGCGGTTGCTGGAAGTGCCGGTCGGTTCCAGGCAGGCTTACACCACAACTCAGTCTAACCTCGGGTTCAAGCACGTTATGACTAACTTCTCACATTAGACCCTATTGTTTGCAGTCGCTGGATGTGTCGGGCAGTTCCGGACAGTCTTACAGTACAAACTCAGTCTAACCTCGAGTTAGCCATGTTTCATCTTTAGCTAATTAACAGTTCATGTCAATTCTAGGTGTATTATGCTACTTACCAAATTCACAAATTTGTCCACGTTCAAGTTATGCTAATAGTGTCCATTTCATGTTTATACCCCAAATTACCCAAATTTTAAGTCGTATATTCCAAATTCACTTATAATCATATTCATGCATATTCCAAGTTATAATTAATTACCCAAACCACATATTTATTCATACCAAATTACAGATAAATTTCACATCATATGTTATCCAATTATATGCCAATCGTACTAAATTATACAAATTCCATATCCAATTTAATTATGCAAATCCACACAAATTCAACGTTTCATTATAGTCATACCCATAATTCAATTTCAAATTATACATCAATACTTCCAATCCATATTATGCCCAAACAACCCATTTCCCTTCTTAATTTCTCATTCACGTTTAAAACGCATATATCCATGATAGGCATAGGCTCGAGGTAGCCTAGCTATAAATATAAAAAGGGAAAAAATAAAAAGGAGAGAATTCAACGTAGGCATAAATAAAATAACTGATCTTTATTGAATTAACATCATATTCATTGTATGTATACATGGGGAATGGCGAACGATATTCATAACATTATACAATAAATATAATTTAAAGTCCACTCACCTTGCTTTGCATTCCAAATTCTAGATCTGATTTATCTTTGATTTGTCTACGCTGCGTAGATTGTAGATCTGGATCTCTTCTCTTTTCTTGCGCGGTATTTTAGATCTTGAATTTCTCCTTTGTTTTATTCGCGGTTGTGTCAATTCTAGCTCTGATTCTCTTTAATTTAAGAATAGCTTTTGAAGAGAAAGGGGATAAGAATAGATCTAGTTTTAGTGGAGAAGAAGAATTGTTAAGATCCGTTGAGGAAGAAGGAGGAGAGAATTCTGCAGCATAGAGTTACAATGACTTGGTGTGAAAAGAAAGCAAGGTCTAGGGGTCATTTTATAGCTGTTTGATCAACGTATAGGGCAAAAAACTCGTCCAGATGCAAAACTGTGAATTCTGCCCGAAACTTGGGGGTAGGTTGACCCCTAGGTCGACCCCCAGGCCGACCTCCCTTGAGGGAGGTTGACCCCCAGGTCGACTTGCCTAGGCGGGAATTTTCCCGCTTAGCCCAGTTTTCGTGATTTTGAACTGTTGAATTTTCTGAAGGCCATAACTCCTTCATACGGAGTCCGATTTTCGCAAACTTAGACTCTATTCCAAGAAGAATTCCGAGACGAACCCAATGGTGATGCCCTATTTACTTAATTCCTGATATTTAAATTAATTATCCATACTTTATTATCTTCTTCGTTACACACACTGTTGTTTAATTAATCTTTCCTTTTCTTTCATGTATTGATTAATTTTCATTGTACATCACCATTATTAACCTATCTACGCATATATCTTATTTTTAATTATATTAGAAACGCGGGGTGTTACATTCTCCCACCCTTAAAGAATTTCGTCCCCGAAATTCGATAAGAGTAAAATAGATAATACCTCGCAACATCCAATTAGTGTTCATCCAGTTGTTGCAACATTGTGCACATGTGCAAGGTGAATCACATCATAGTAAATCATGTATGCCTAATTCGGATCCACCTATATGTATGCAAATCTTAAAAACTCCTTCAAAACATGATGCTCACATCCTAAATATACTTGCAATTCTATATGAATGCAATATTTTTGAAAAATCAAAACATTTTTCACCCAAAATTTCCCATACTCTTAAGAATAAGAGCATAGTTCATCCAATTGTCGCATCCAAAATCCTACCAATCATCATTAAACTTGAAATTTAGAAAAATCTAATTTTCTAAATTCGATTTCTTATGTTACAAAAAGATATAAAATGGAAGAATTTACATTTTCCGTTGTACCTTTTATAATTGTACTTGAATTTTTATATAACTATTCTATATAGATTTCCTATTTTCCTATCCAAGCACAACTACGTAAGAAAATTTCTTTTCCTTCTTCAATTATCTTGAAAAGTTTTCCTTTTTGTTCATCTTTGTCTTAAGATTTTCGTTTCCTTTTCCCGTCTTGTTTTGTTGCTTCACTGAATTTGTTGGTTTCTTGTTAGTTAGGATATTCCCTTTCTTAGCTTATTTGGCTCAGTCCGATTCCTCAAGTTTATTTTTCAAATAAGCTTTTCCGTTTTCAACTCAAACATTATCCTACACAGCTACTATTATGGGCCAAGAATCTTAGGACTTTGTCACCTTCGACAATTGCGAGTCCACACAACAGGATCTATATACTTGCTTTCCCTTCACAACCTAATAGTTACTCTAGTCCATGCTGTGTATCACTAGCATATACTTTTTTTAAGCAACAATTCTAGGCTTCTCAATGCTTATGCATTCTACGGGAATTTGTTTTAATTATTATTCCAAGACAGCCCTTGCTATTTACTTCATAGCCTAATATTTTTCTTGTTCTTTCTAGATACTACCCCTTACCTACTCCATTCTTTTTAAAACATGGTTTGGCCTCATTTTTTTTTCCAAAATGTGGTAAAACTTTATTCTCTTTTCCAAAGCTTGCTTTTGCCAAACCATAAAAATAATATCATAAAATGCAAAACATTTTTTTTCAAATCACAAAACTAGAGTAGGCAAGGACTACTATCGGGTTTACGTTGTCCCTACTTACAGTGTTAATCTAGCTACTCGGTACTAGGTGTAATCACCTTCTCTACTCTTAGTTCCTTCAACTTAATTTGTCTACCCACAAAATTTCTTTTTAAATCAGTAATCAAAATTTATAATCAATAGAGTAGAGATTTCAAAACTTTCTTTTCAATCCTTTCATATATTATAATATGAAAACTAGTGAGCTATACATGCTCTATAATATGCATCTTTTTATGAGAGAATTCTTTAAAACAAGAAATCGTTGTTTTACAAAATATACCCCACTTTACTTTAAAACCCAATATGCATTTTTCAAATATGCTCCTTACATATTTCTTTCAAACATTTAAAAATACTTTTAAGATTGAAAACTTGAAAATACCACAAACTCTTTTGCCAAAACTTTTACAATTTCAAGTTCTTAAAAGTTTAATAGTGGGTTAGACTCAAAGCGGGTCTTCAACTCAACTAGGCTTCCCTAGGCACTTTCGCAAATTCAATTCTCTCGACTATATATATTCCGAATTCATTATCCACATTTTAACCTTTTTCTAATTTATAAGGTTTCACTTTTAAACTCGCTACTCTGAAATATCATTTCAGTTTCCATCCTATGGGATATTTTCTTTCTCTAACTCCAAGTCATACTGTACACTCTCCCAACCACCTAATGGTTTCAATTTTTTTTATGTTCGTTACATTAGTGTACAAACCAATATCCCAACTCTTTCCATATCTAGTGGGCCACTCTATGGATTTAGTTTTATATATATTTAAGATATTTATATTTTAGAAAATACAAATACGTTCACTCTATATCTCCCTAGGGACACTAAACCAAAGCTCTGATACCAGATGTAAAGGGTCTAGGCTTTTCAACCATCAACCAGTGGCCTACACTACCACCGTGGTTTTACAATGATACCTCAGAACTGCTTTTACTGCTATCCTCTCGACTCGACCAACCCTCCGCTACTTTCGAGGGACATGTAGTGGTAAGAGTCACTCGTTCGCCACCAAACCGCGAAACGAGAACCCCCTATCATGCGTACCTAGCTCACAACCAGCAAACAGCTCTGATACCAGATGTAACAACCCGGGTTCCGACGGACCAATTTTTTTTTCAAAATTCCAATCCATCGAGACCCGAGCTGTTTTGCTCTGATATCCTACAGAAAAGACAGAGACAAAGAAACATGTCAGAACTCGTAAAGCATCTCACATCGGAAGGAATAAAATATGTTGTAATTAAAATATAGCTTTACCTTATTAAACATACTACTTAACCATTATCCCAAGCTATCATATCCCAGTCACTACCTAACCTGCGAGTATGTAATGAGGAGGGGGTCGGAACATAAGTTCTGTGTGAATAGGTTTAAACTACAAATGTTGAATAATACTACATATACCAGTCTGTTGCATTTTTTTGTTTATTTGGTTATTTGTGTTGATATCCCTTATGGCATGTACACACGTCGCACCCATCTACTCCCTAGTAGATCAACCTAATATAGTGTATATGTAGTTACCCCTAACCAAGGTATATCCCACTCACACGGTCTCCTCCATATGTATGCAGTCCCTTATCCAAAGCCACATGTCGTATAGAATCTCATGTATATATATATGTATATGTATACCAATGATACGTCTGCGTATAACCTTCATTACTATATTACGTAAGCGTTTGGACTGCCACCCTAGGTTCGACTAGGTTCCGTCATCGGGCGGTTTCGGGCAGTCTTACACCACAAACTCAGTCTAACCTCGAGTTAGCCATGTTTCATCTTTAGCTAATTAACAGTTCATGTCAATTCTAGGTGTCGTATGCTACTTACCAAATTCACAAATATGTTCATGTTCAAGTTATGCTAATAGTGTCCATTTCATGTTTATACCCCAAATTACCCAAATTTTAAGTCGTATATTCCAAATTCACTTATAATCATATTCATGCATATTCCATGTTATAATAAATTACCCAAACCACATATTTATTCATACCAAATTACAGATAAATTTCACATCATATGTTATCCAATTATATGACAATCGTACTAAATTATACAAATTCCATATCCAATTTAATTATGAAAATCCACACAAATTCAACGTTTCATTATAGTCATACCCATAATTCAATTTCAAATTATACATCAATACTTCCAATCCATATTATGCCCAAACAACCCATTTCCCTTCTTAATTTCTCATTCATGTTTAAAACGCATATATCCATGATAGGCATAGGCTCGAGGTAGCCTAGCTATAAATATAAAAAGGGAAAAAATAAAAAGGAGAGAATTCAACGTAGGCATAAATAAAATAACTGATCTTTATTGAATTAACATCATATTCATTGTATGTATACATGGGGAATGGTGAACGATATTCATAACATTTACAATAAATATAATTTAAAGTCCACTCACCTTGCTTTGCATTCCAAATTCTAGATCTGATTTATCTTTGATTTGTCTACGCTGCGTAGATTGTAGATCTGGATCTCTTCTCTTTTCTTGCGCGGTATTTTAGATCTTGAATTTCTCCTTTGTTTTATTCGCGGTTGTGTCAATTCTAGCTCTGATTCTCTTTAATTTGAGAATAGCTTTTGAAGAGAAAGGGGATAAGAATAGATCTAGTTTTAGTGGAGAAGAAAAATTGTTTAGATCCGTTGAGGAAGAAGGAGGAGAGAATTCTGCAGCATAGAGTTACAATGACTTGGTGTGGAGAGAAAGCAAGGTCTAGGGGTCATTTTATAGCTGTTTGATCAACGTATGGGGACAAAAACTCGTCCAGATGCAAAACTGTGAATTCTGCCCGTAACTGGGGGGGTAGTTCGACCCCTAGATCGACTTCCCCAGGGATAGGTCGACCCCCAGGTCGACCTGCCTGGGCGGGAATTTTCCCGCTCAGCCCAGTTTTCGTGATTTTGAACTGTTGAATTTTATGAAGGCCATAACTCCTTCATACAGAGTCCGATTTTTGTAAACTTGGACTCTATTCCAAGCAGAATTTCGAGATGAACGCAATGGTGATGCCCTATTTACTTAGTTCCTGATATTTAAATTAATTATCCGCACTTTATTATCTTCTTCGTTACACACACTGTTATTTAATTAATCTTTTCTTTTCTTTCATGTATTGATTAATTTTCATTGTACATCACCATTATTAACCTATCTACGCATATATCTTATTTTTAATTATATTAAAAACGTGTGGTGTTACAGTTACCTGAAATAAATAAATATGATTCTGGTATTTCAAATTCTTCCACTCTGCACAAATAAGCCTTTTCTTCGAATAGCGTATTTCCTCCTTATTTGAACGCATCAGCTCTGAGATATCGAATTGTTGCAATTGTCTTTGTCGCCTTCTTTAAATTTCATTGCTTCTTGTTTTGCACCACTTCTGCTATCATCCTTTAGTTCCGTCCACCTTTTTTTAATGCGATCGTAGTTTTTTTTTTTACTTCTTGCGTCGCTGGTAGATGCTGCCCTTCCGGTGGATGCTGCCCCATGCAATGACCCTGTTAGCACTGGGCCATGGCTGGCTGTGTGTTCAAATCAGATGAAGAGCATACGAGCTTCATTACTCATTGGGTACATGTTGCTATAAGGTAACGCTCTTTAGATTGAAAAATATAATGTAATCTATTACACAATAGCTTAAGAGTAAAGTAAGAGCAGCGCACAAGAAAGGCGAAATAATTCAAAAACAGTAGTAACAAAGTAAAAAATAGTGAAAAAACCGCAAGAGATTAGATGATATTGTACTAAAATAGTCGAATCCCAAAACTCAAATACAAAATTTATCATCCAAAAATAACAACCTAGAATGTGTTTTGAGTAAAATAAAATTTGAAGCATTAGATAAGCTATTCAAGTAAAATAGAAGGTGCAAGAAATTTAACATCATTTTTTCTATAAATAAATTCATTGTAAAATTCATTTTTTCCAGTTAAATTTGTAGTCCAATAGAACAAGAACGAGTGAAAGGTTTGCTTAAAATCCAAACATAATAGCTCAAATTATGATGCAAATTGTTCCTTGTCATGTTTAGGCTTATATTTCTAAGACTGACATTCTTGTGTTATTTTGTAAATATGTGAACTTTTTCATTCTATTTTTCCCTTCTCTAACTATAATACCGAGTCCTAATATTGTCATACTTTCCGGCCATTTTTTTCTTATAGGATGTAATATAACTTACTATAAATACGAGTTTTCTTTTTTATACCGCTTACATTAGTATTTGCCTCAGTAGACTCCATGTTACATGCAACTTATAAATAAGACATATCAGATCCTCATTAGCAGACTATCAAAAGTCTAATCCAGAGCTAACTCACATTAGGATCAGCATAATTGTCTTGACTCTTCACACACTGATCTTAAGCCCACTGATTGCCTTCCCAACTCTAAGATGTGCAAATTTAATAGTATGCGTTATATATTTTCCTTCCCATGTTCAATTTCAACTTTACAATACAAAAACACCTATAACAAATTTTAACTTTGCAAAGGGAGACTCGAGAACCAAATATAAGATGAGATACATGATATGGTATAAATTATACAAGATGTCAACCAACTAACCCAAATCATCATCTCTCAGTACCATAATATAAAATAATAGTCTATTTATTCAACAAGGTGTTAATAATGAGATCATGCTTTGAGATATGGCATGATAATTAGTAGCAATTTCTAATTCATATGCGTATAAAACCTTTTATATAAAGAAAAAGGGAATTGTCTATAGGTGAAATTCTGACCCATCGAATCAGACCCGAGCTCAATCTGGTAGACACCGATCCTAGACGGTCAGGTTTTGTCTAGTTTAAAATAAACATTTTGAAACATAGGCCATGGAAGATCTGAATTTTAAGTTCGGTTTGGTAGATAGAATTTAAATACACATATTTATTGTTAGAAAGAAGTAGCAAATTGTAATACAAAATCGACAATCACAACAATCAACTTATGTTTGCTAAAAAATTGTGAATGCACAATTGTGTTGGATATAATCTTGATAATACACAATTGTATTACAAAATAGATAGTAACAACAATCAGTGTTACTCAGATATGCAACGATTGTTATGTCAAACTGTGTTTATAACAACGACAGAAAGCGCAACAGAATGTGCAATAAAGGGACGGTACAAAAATCGAAACCAACAAATAAGAAAGGAGATACTTTCTTCCGAGTCCAGAATACAAAGATCTATTTCCTTGAAACTATATTGTCATCATATGCACTTACTTACGTAATTGCAATTTGTTTCCAAGGATAAAACGAACCAGCCTCTAGCGTAGTGCCAGCAAACAGAGCTCTAACGAACTGAAGTAGATTATATAAACTAGAATAGAGCTGTACTCTGAATAAAAAGTAGCAGATGAGAAGAATAACTAATGTGTATTCTATCTCATTTTTAGCCATGTATTTATAGGATGGAGGAGGTGTCTATCTGAACATTAATGACCCTTGAAAATGTTGTGACCCTTTAACGAGGCGGTGCATGAATGTGCGTACACATTTAATATGAAACATTTGTATCCACTCAATTGGTGTACATGCTAGATCAAAAACGATCAAAATAGCTCGTTTCGGTGCAACATGCCCAAGCTGTAGTCAGCAGCCTATTTAACCACTAGACCCCAAGAGTCCCAAGGCACAAGGCCCAAATTTGACACTAATATAATATTGTGTCATGGACCCCAAGTGTCCCAAGGCACTAGGCCCAATTTTTGATACTAATATAATATTGTGTCTTGGCTTAGCCTCACCATGCTTACAGTCCATCTTCTCCTTTATTTATATAAGTGGGTATTCATATTTCATAATGTGGGACTTTGGTTTGCCTTCGACCTCTCTTCTTCCAAACTTCCTCTTTCTCTTGCTCATTCAATTCCAGCAATCCCCCACATGAACGAGCTATCGTTCTTAGTTTCACGAATCAATTATCACATCGGTTAAAGTATCACATGGGCCTTGAACTTTCCTAGTGATTACCTATTTGAGTCACGGGCGAATTAGTAGACATAGATTTTCCTTGAACTACAAGCTTTTGTGTAATTCCAAAGTAGATAGCAAACGACAAATGTTTCTTATAATCCTTCGTTCTCTGTAGTGTTCGTTTTTTCCTTGAATACCTGCTTAGTCTTATAAGTGCTTAGATAATTTAGCCTCATAATTCTCTTTGAAGCGGCGCCTTCGCACTTATGTAGGAGATTCCGTAAAGGGTATTCTCTAATTCCTCAAATACAGATATCATTTAAAGTATTAATACTTATCCTTTTCAACACATAATGCACTAACTTATCATAGGAATGGTTTATCTATAAAAGTGCCATCAAAATTCTCTTAAACTTAGTTGTCCCTTTGAACCTAGATCTTGGGATCTCCCGTCAACTAGGTGGGGTTTCCATTTTAGAAAAACCTTTAGTCTATAAGCCTTAGCCCCATTCCCATCTATAAGGTTTGAACTCTCTCTTGGCAATCCTTTCGTAAGTAGATCGGCTATGTTATCTATAGATTGAATGTAATCTATTGTGATAACCCTATTAGAGAGAATTTGTCTTATTATTTTATGTCTATGACATATATGATTGTATAGTGTACTATTAGCTCTTCCCATAGCTAGTTGACCATCACAATGTATACATATTGGAGGCATAGGTTTGCTCCAATTAGGAGATTCTTCCAAGAAGCTTTGAAACCATTCTGCTTCTTCTGCAGTCTTATCTAGTGCAGTAAAATCATTGTAGCTCTAGCGATACAAGTCTGTTTAGATGATTTCCATGAAACTGCTCAATTACTTAATGTGAACACATATCGACTTGTAGAATTTGTATCATGTGATCCAGTGATCCAATTTGTATCACTGTATCCTTCCACTGCTGGATGATAGTTTGCATAGTGTAGACCATAGCTCTGCGTATACATTAGATATCCTAGAACTCTGATATTGCTTTCCAATGATTTTTACCAGGATTGCTGGTAAATCTACTTAGTTTTCTTATAGCGTATGCAATATCAGGCCTAGTACAGTTCATAACATACATGATACATCCTAGTATACGAGAGTATTCTAACTATTAGATTCCATTACCGGTGTTCTTTACCCAATTTAGGTTCACATCTACTGGTGATTTTGCAATAGTTACATTATATTGCTTGAATTTTTCAATTATTTTGGTGATGTAATGCAATTGGGATAATGCATACCACTGAGGTGTTCTTAGAATTCTTACACCCAATATCACATTGTTGATATCAAAATTGGTATCAACCTCCCAAAAATGCAATCAACATTTTAAAGTATGAACAATCACAAAGTTAAGAATGAGAATGGTAGGCAAAATAAATTGCACAGGGGTTTAAAGTGGTTCGGCTCTAAAAGAAGCCTACGTCCACTATGAAGGAGACTTTGATTATTATCATATCAGATATAAGGTACATGGCTCTCATATTTGCGTATATTCTCTCATTTACAATAGATTCACTAAAACTTCTTAAAGGAATAGTTTCTCTTTCTAAATGCAAGTTCAAAAGGATGATTATCTTCAATGCTTGGACACTTGAGTGATTTGAATGAATTCCATGGATGATTTGGTGTTAGATCTTCGTTTGGAGATGATTAGCAATGATAGAATCACTTAAAAATGGTATAGAATATAGTTGGACAGCCATTCGGGGTCTTAGGAATCGATCCCCATTAATGTGGAGCTCATGGTCTATAGGTGTGAGGGATGGCTGAAATATAGTGTGAAGGTTTTGGGTCGGCCTCAAAGTTACTTACGAAAATGCCACTGCCAACTGTGCCAGTGGTTAAGTTCCTGACCGACTCAGAAGATACCGACCGAACCAGATTGGACTGACCGACCCAAATCTTGCATGTCTGGACGACCCGTGCCTTGGTTTCAAATCCGACCGACCCATAAATCCTGGAGCATGATGGATCGGTATGCTTCATTGATTGGACCGACCAGTATTGTTTTGAGAGCGAGACTAACCTACTGCCTTTGATGCAAGGGCGACCCATTTTAAAAGAGTGAGATCGACCCGCTGCCTTTGATGCAAGGCCGAAGAATTTTAAAAGATTCAGACCGACACGTCTTGTGCTAGAACTGATCAAACTAACTGCCTTATATTTGAGGCTGATCCGTGCACCTATCTTGGTACCGACCCGTTATATGGTGAATCTAACCGATCCACTATGAAAATACCTGACCGACCCACTATGAAAATGCCTGACCGACCCACTATGAAATCGTTTGGTCCGAGCCATAATTAACTTAATAAACAAATCATACTGTTTTATTAGCTCAATCCATCAGAGTATGTGTGATTTTTGATGGATAACATTTTGCCCTTTAGAGTTTATAATTTTTATTTGAAAAAAATCACAGGCTCTGAAATAAATATTTTAAATACACTATACTTTGATGGATCTTCCATGTTACGCTGCAAGTTTCAATTACGGGTCAGTTGTATCCTGATTCATATGGATCGGGTGCATCGCGTTTCATAGGTTGGTGACATAGCTCCATGGACCGGGTCGGAAATGTCTGTGACGATCTGAGTCGGCCTAACATACATGGATGTTATATAACCTTCTTCCACTCGTTGTTCTTCCTCATATCCACTCCTTCAAACTGAAAGCTTCTTCAATAGCGGTTAAAGGCATCTGAGAGAGATTCAAAAATCCTCAACTTTTTTCCATTCAAACCCACTATTCCGCACACAACCAGATCCGGCTAGTCTTCGAACTGAAATCATCCAAGTCAGAAACTCCCCAATGCCATTGATCCCAATTCATCCTTCGACTTCGAAATTCAATAGTTTACTGAAACCACAGATATAGATCCTTTCTGGAATCCACATTATGCCTGGCAATCCTTGTGTTCGGGTTCAAGTCGGAGTGATTCAGGGCTAAGATGTAAATTCGTGCAGGGTTTTAAATTGTGGATTTTGGTATTGAAATAGTTCGAAATAAGATTGGATTCGGTTATAATGGGTATATAGTTGTATTTAAAGAGTTCGAATTATATGGTGTCCCCAAAACCTTAATTTTTATTTGATGCCTATCACGTGTTTGTTGAAATGCTTGCAACATAGAAACCCTGTAGGAAGCTCACACCCATGTACTCAATTTTGTCGTTATCATCACGCTTGTCATTTGCTTGCTGAAATGTTTGAAATTAAAATCTTGTTGTGTCATGATTGTGGCTTCACAATGTCGACACCACTTCACACTTTGGTGATAATTTTTTGTGCGAGTTTTGATATCGTCTGGCCTTTAGCCAGACTTGCATTTGACAATGTAGTTGCAGGAACATACACTTTCTTCTGGTTTCGATGTGCCATACACTTGTAGTACTAACCATGCTTGCCCAGTTGTGGATTACCAATTGAAGCCGACCCATGTTGGAGCTGACCCATTTTGGGTCAACTGAAGCTGACCCATTCTGGGTCAGCTGAAACTGACCCTGTCTGGGTTAGTTGTGGCCAACCCATTTTGAGCAGTTCTGACCGACCCATTTTGGGTTACTTTATACCGACCCATCTTGGGTCATTTCAGGCCGACCCATCTTGGATCAGTACAGACTGGTCCATTTTGGGTGGATTGAAGCCGACCCATTAAGGGTTGGTTAAAATTGGTTCCCCTATGCTTTGTGTTGTTCCATATTGGTTCCTATCCACGATACACACAAACACTTGCCTTGGGCTAGTATACACTATTGTCGAGTGCCCATATTGACAATAAGTTAGATAAATGTACAGAAAATTTATAACAAACTATACAGCTTATACTTGAATGATGTGTTCATATCAGAGTGCTTCACCAACCATTTTAAATGTACACCCCCTTACACAACTTAAACATTCAAGTATAAATCTGTAGCACGGCTTGGAATCGATTAATCAATTCACACTGATTTTAGACCCCAAGCCCTTCCCTTATATAGTTGTATTTGATATTTCTTTATCTTAGGAAACGTGCACCTGTAATTTGTTTTTCAAGCACAACTATTTGTGTAGAAATGGATACTAGAAAAAAATCGTGCCAACAACTTGAGGAAGCATCAAAGTACACTCAGGCCGATACTTCTGCCCAAGTTATTGGTGTGGCTGCAATCAATACTCTCGGATCAGATATTAAACCAGAATTCCTCGCGCCTAAGCCTCTTACCGGAGTACCTAGTAAGAGAAAATCGAACCAACTTTTTGTGCGTTCATATAAGATTTTATGTGCTCATCTCAGGATTTTAGAAAATGATGCCAAATTCCTGGAGAAGAATGAATTTGCAGATTCCCCGTCTTATGGGTATGTCATAATCAGTCGACACATGCTAGCAATGGGAGTTTTCCCTCCTTTTAATCCATTCCTAGAAACAATCCTTAAGCGCTTAGCGATCGCCCTCATGCAGTTACACCCCAATGGCTACGCCATCTTAAACGGTCTTTACGTGCTTTGCATGAGGGTCAAGCAACACGCTCCTATATTTCAAGAGATTTGTTCCTTATATCTTTAAAAGGAGGAAAGATAAGCCATCGATTATTTTTTCGAAGGAAAATACCCCAAGATTATAACTAACTTGTTGGAAAGCGTAAAAGGATTTGTAGGTCATTATTGCTTTATACGGTGTCCTTACAGTTTTCATGGACGGTGGATGGAAGTAGATGAGAATGTACTATCTCTTATTTCTTTATCTACTTCTACACTTAGTTTCTGAGTATTAAATTGTAACACCCCACCTCCATTAAGGTCACTCACAAAGGGAATGCCTTAACTTCAGTGGAGCGTTTTTGGTAAATAGACACAGAATATCACAAGACGGATATAAAAAATTTGCAGCGGAAAATAAACAACTTTATTAAATCACCAAAATACTTTGTTACATAATACCATGAGTCATAAAACCATTACAACAAAACACTTCTGTCTTATATCATCAGAGTACATAGGTATTTAAAAGAAAAACATCATTCCACATATTAAAGAGAAAGCCGTATAAGAGACAGAGACTCGAGCCATACTTCAGAAGTAGCTCCTAGAAGATGATATCCGAATCCTACCTAAACCTGGGTGTTTCCTCCCTGAGAACCGAGGGGAACGGAAGAAAAGAGGCGAAACAAACTAGGTCAGACATATGTCTGGTGAGTCCAGTAACTTTTAGCCAGTAAATAAATAAAGGTAAACATGATAGGCATACAAAGTGGATAAGAGGATTCACGGTACTGATGACAGGTATGACAGGACAAATAAGGTAAGGTGTATGCATGCTTCACTACTAACTACTTTGCACTATTACTAGTCAAATCAAGATGGGATGATCCCTTCCGCTAACCATAATAACGATAATGATGGTGGTAGTTTCATGTACTCCTAGCCACTATCATAGGTGCCGCCTGCTCCTATCTCAACTAGTTGTACCCACTACCCTCCTACTGTAAATTGGTAGACTTAGGGAATACGTCCGGGTATACCATAACCACTACCTTAATCGATCGGCTCCCTACTCTGTAGATACCCTGTGCTGGTCCCACAACTAGGGGGTATCACTTCCCTAAAGTGGCAACCCAAGGTGTGCACAGTTATACCTACGGTGTCACGGTCGTCTTGTCCCCCTCTGCCCGGTTCATGCACGCACATGTCCCCGGTCGGTTTGCGCCGCCCACACAATCCGTCTCGTTTTGGATCTCTTACAATCAATCAGTAAGCGTGCCCCTTCCCCGCCTAGTACGGAGTTCTTTACTTTGATACCCCTCCGGGTTACTGACTGAAATGGGTCCCACACAACATGATACAAGCTCTCCCCTATGACTTGTATCCCCACTAGGTTTTCTACTGACTACGTATACCCTAAGGTGTCTTTAATTACATAGCCCTCAATCAGTTATGCGTACCTATAGGTCTCTTTAATACATAACCCCTATTCTACCTATCGGTTATGCGCACCTATAGGTGTCTTTAATACATAACTCTATCTATTCCCATTAGTTATGCGTACCCCTAAGGTTGTCTTTAATACATAACTTTACTATTCTGCCCCGGTTATGTATACCATTAGGTGTCTTTAATTACATAACCCCTTTTTAATAGTTAAGTTTGTGGGTCTATATATAAATATATTACCCACCAACCCATCAGTTGTACTTAACCCACCCACTGATTTAATCTTGTTTATTTAATGGTTAAGTTTGTGGGCCTATATATACTAATATTACCCACCTACCCATTTATCAATTTATTGGTTAAGCTGGTCTTAACCCTTTCACTTAGTTTATGATTAGATTCTACTTAGTCCACAGATACATTGGTTAAGAGAATTACTCCCTAAGTACCAACTCCGAAGACTGAGATCAACATCAGATCGTTAACCAGAGAATCACTCACTCAACCAAACTTCTGTTTATCATGCATATTTGCCTCTAATCAGCATTAAATAATTATTGAGACACCTAATCGTATTTCACATGCCACCCAAGGCACCCACTTAATTCCACATGCCACCTTAGGCACCCACTTAACCCCTTATGTACCACTACATATTTATCTGGTTAAGTGTTTCTTAATTCATTAAGACCGTAACCTTATAAAGACCTCCCACATTAGACTGGCACTTGTGGCAGCTGGATTTGTCGGGAGGGTCCGGGCAGTCTTACACCACAAAAGAGCCTAACCTCGTGTCTTTACAACTGTCACACATTTAATTTATGCCTAAGACCTCCTATATTAGACTGGCATTTGTGGCAGCTGGATTTGCCGTGCGGGTCCGGGCAGTCTTACACCACAAAAGAGCCTAACCTCGTGTCTTAGACGATTAATTACACAAAATTAATTATTCCCCAATTTGAATTAATCTCCCTATTCAAATTATCAATCAATTCCAAATTTAACTATGGCCATAATTGACTCAATTATGTCCATCTATTTATGGTATGTAAGTCATACCAATTTTATCACAAATTTATTTTATGCCATTTAAGGCATTTATGTCAATTCTCAGTATTAAATCTTCAGACTTTAATTGCTTAAACATTCCTCTTTTGATTAATTAAGTTAATTAATTAATCCTTTCCTTTTTATCGGTGTCAATACCTGTCTTATTAACAATTTGAATTTCCTATCCATAAATGGTCATATTCAAATTATACCATTTTTACCTAATTTTACCTATGTCATAATAGGTAATTATTTATATGTTTCCCTACTAGAATCATGTGTCCAATTTACGTAATCACTATGTAAATTATGCCTATTACAAATTCCCCTTTTTCTCTGTTTCTTAACTAGCGTAACCGTTTGCGTTTTTGGCGTCATCGAGGCTACAAGGTTGTAACACCCCGTATTTTTGTTAACACTAATATTCATAAATTAAAGAATAACTAATCTTAGATGAGTGAATTAAGGGAAACGGGTTGCGCCATTATGTTCGTCTCGGAATTCTGGTTGAGACATAGTCCGAGTTTGCGTGAATTGGACTTCGTATGAAGAAGTTATGGCGATCGGAAGTTTCAGAAAATTCAAAACAGATTTCAGAAAATTCAAATTTCGAGTTAGATAGGCTAGGTGGGAACATTCCCGCCAGGGCCAGGTCGACCATAGGGTCGACCTAGGGGTCGACCTTCCCTAACCAGGTCGACCTGGGGGTCGACCTACCCTCCCCCCCCCCCCCCCCCCCGGGCAGATATGAATGATGACTTGTTTGTGACTAGATGCTGACTCATTAGGGTTTCTGAACTGCTCTGATTGGCTGGGATTAATTCTGGTTTGATCGGATGGCTTAAACTAATCCTAAACTCTATAAAAACACCTATAGACTCAAACCCTAAAATCAAAACAAAATTGGATTCATGGCCTCCATGTCGTCACCTTGCAACTCAGAATAGCCGCCGCCCATTAGAGAGGAAGAAAACAAATCAAATTCAATCCTTTTCAACTCTAACAGCGAATCTTCTTCAAAGGAGCGCTAATTCAACTCCAGAAATCAGAATTCAGAACTCAAGACTGCTTTTGAGTTATGAGTTCGATAGTTTTAACAAAATAATTAATAAATGAATTGGATTGAGTTATAATGCGGATAATTCGGATGTGATATGAATTGTTGATTTCATGTTGTAATTATGTTGTAGAATTATGTTGTAATTTCTATGATATTATGTTATGATGCTATCATCTACGATGCAAAGTTATGATGCTATCACCCATGTTATAATCCTATGATTGGCTTATGTCTAGTTGAATCATCATGTTTCTTATGTTAGTTTGTTATATTGACTCATATGATAAATCATATGTATGCAAGTTTAGACTTTGATTCAAACATGAATTATATACATGTTGGGTAGAATTAAATGTGAACTTACATGATTATGACACCTAGTTTATGTGAGAATTTAATTGAAAATTTGGCTATGACATATGCTAAATTCTACATGATACTTTACATGTTAGATACTAGTCTACACCATTGTTGCGATGTACAAATCACCTATGTAAGTTTATGAGTTGGATATGAATTATGTTATGCAAATTTAGGATTATTACCTATGCAAGTATAGATCTATGACATATGTTATTTATGCAAGTTTGTGGCCATTATTTCATCAAGTTCACACCTTTAGATTTGGATCCATGACATATGATGTTTATGTAAGTTTGTGGCCATTATCTCATCAAGTTCACACCTTTAGATTTGGATCCATGACATATGTTATTTATGCAAGTTGTAATTTTGGCCTATGCAAGTTTTAGATGTAGAACATCATTCACATATGCAAGTTCACCCCTATGTTAGATCTATGTTTAAATTATATGTATATATTGTGATGTTTTTTTATTTCATGAGTTAGACTATTCGAGTCTAGCGTATATTTTACGTTAAATGTACAAACGTACTACGTGGGGTAAAGGGGATAATGTTAAAAATATTTAATTGGCATAAATGCCTTAAAAAGGCATAAAATATAATTGTGGTGAAAATTGGTATGATTTTACATACCATAAATGGATGGACATAATTGAGTCAATTATGGACATCGTTAAATTTGGAATTGATTGATAATTTGAATAGGGAAAGTAATTCAAATTTGGGGAATGATTAATTAGGAGTAATTAATCGTCCAAGACACGAGGTTAGGCTCTTTTGTGGTGTAAGACTGCCCAGACCCGCCCGGCAAATCCAGCTGCCACAAATGCCAGTCTAATGTGAGAGGTCTTAGGCACAAACGAAATACGTAACCGTTGTAAAGACACGAGGTTAGGCTCTTTTGTGGTGTAAGACTGCCCGGACCCGCCCGACAAATCCAGCTGCCACAAATGTCAGTCTAATGTGAGAGGTCTTTATGAGGTTACGGTCTTAATGAATTAAGAAACACTTAACCAGATAAGCCTGTAGTGGGACATGAGGGGGCTAAGTGGGTGCCTTGGGTGGCATGTGGAATCTAGTGGGTGCCTTGGGTGGCATTTGGAAATACGATTAGAAACACCTAACCAAAATTGAAACATGTAATTGAAACATGAATAAGAAGTGGGTTAAGTGGGATGTACTAGAGAGGACCAAGCTTAGGTGGATAGCTTGTGTCAAGTAATGGGGGCCCGTTTCAACCAGTAACCCATACGTATCTTTGTGGGCTCGACCCAAGTCGAGGACAGGACACGCATACTGGGCTTGACTGTAAGAGGCCAAACCGGGTTAGCAGTGGCAATGCAAGTCCAACGGGTTCATATGCGTGTGTGGACCCGGGCTGGTAGGTAAGACGTTGTTGCATCGTGTAGGTATAAGCCATGCATTCTTGGTGGTATCGGGTTGCCACTTTGGGGAGTTATACACCCCACTATAGGGCCAGCACGGGTATCTACGAGTTAGGGAGCCGATCGCTTCGGGGTAGTGGGTACACCTAGTGGAGATAGGGGCAGACGGCACCTATGAAGGCAGCTGGGGGTGCACGAAACTACCAATATCATTATTAAGTCTGTAGGTGCGATCAACCTTAGAGTGATTAGTGGTGGTGCAGTATACTAGTGGCGGTGCAGTATAGCAATTATCCTATAGTGTTGGTGTATTTTAGTAAATTTATCTTAGTGAGTTAGGTGCGCTTTAATGATATCGTTGTTCATCTTGTTTCCTTGTTTACTCCGTCATACTCAATGGTTCATGATCATTTCCTTATTTTCCAACTTATGCCTTAGCCTAGTTACTTTGTTAATTATATTGTTAGAATTATCGCACTCGCCAGACTTTATGTCTGACCCCCCTTTTTCCATCTCTTTCCTTCCCCCCCCCCCCCAGGTGCTCAGGTTGGAACTAGCACCAGTGGAACTTGATTTTGGAATGCTTTAGAAGATTGCTTGGATCACTGAAGTAAAGTTCAGCTTCTCTTTATTTATGGCTATTTTGATGTTAGGGATTATGTCTTTCAGTTTATGTACTTTGTTTTATCACGATGGATATGATGTACTTGACTTTGGTTTATGGTTTTGATGTTGTAATCAAACATATGTGTTTTCCGCTGCAATGAAATAAAGTTTTAAATTTCCAAGTACTGCTTTATATCTATTTTGTTGTGTTTTTCTGTTCTATATTCACTTAAAATGCTCCATCGAAATTAATGCATTCCCTTTGTGAGTGACATTAATGGACGTGGGGTGTTACAAAGGTGGCCTCGCCATAACAATAAAATAAAGGGAATGACAAGGTGATCGTTTTCAGTACAATTTTTGGCATAAGCATGACAACTAGGGAAAATGACATGATAACTTCGCATATAATTATGATTCACCACATAATTAACAACCTGCATAGATTCATGATTTTGCAACATAACAACTTGCATAGGTTCATGAATTACAACATAATTAACAACTAACATAGGTTCATGATTCACAACATAACAACTTGCATAGTTTCATGAATAATAACTTGTATTGGTGACTTGCATGATCTCATAACAACTTGCATAGATTCATGATAACAACTTGCATAGATTCATGATAACAACTTGCATAGATTCATGATAACGACTTGCATAGATTCATAATAACAACTTGCATAACATAACAACTTGCATAGATTCATAATAACAACTTGCATAACTACAAACAACATATACCCAAATCATAGTCTACCACGATTCACTTCTGTTTATTTAAACCTAAAAGTGACTAGAACTCACCGAAAAAGGGGTCTTGAGTTTTGGGATCTGAATTCTGTAATTGATTAGCATTCCCTTGTTGCAGACAATTTCGTTGTTGTAGCTTTAGGCTTGATTTGAATTGAATTGTTGTCTTTAATTTGCTTCTAGTTGGTGGCGGCTACTCTAGGGTTTGGAGTGACAACATGACGGCCATTGATCTTATTTTGATTTGATTTTAGGGTTTGAGTCTACACATGTTTATATAGAATTTCAATTTAATTATAGCCGTCGGATGACCCTAGAGTTAACCACAATCATTCAGTCCAGATTAGAACTATCCAGAAACCCTAATGACTCATTAACTAGTCAGAAATTACTCAGCACTGACTCACTGTTCGAATCAGGGCCTCAAAAATCTGTGCAGGTTTTTACCTCGGCCTAGGCGCACCTGCCAAGTGCTCCAGTGCAACTTTGTATGGGCGCACTTCCCAAGTGAGCAAGTGCAATTTTGTTCTGGCGCACTTCCCAAGTGCGCCAGTGCATTCTGGCCCGTTTCTTGTTTTCCTGCCTAACTTCATTCGTCCATATCTTCTTCATACGGTATCCGTTTTACGCAAACTCGGACTCTATATCAACCAGAATTCCGAGATGAACGCAATGGCATAATCCGTTTCCCTTAATTCTCACATTTGAAGTGAAGTATTCTTAAATTTATTTAATTTGATTATTCAAAAATTCGGGGTGTTACATAAATCCTTTCTTTGTTTACAAAACTCCCATCTTCTGATCTAGAAGATAATCCTGGTTAGGAGTTATTTGATGCTTTGAAACTGTCGATGAGGGGGACAGAAATAGGAGATTCTTGATCACAGAACAGTTTCTTCGCCATTACCATCTTCTTAACCCTTCTTGTACTCTTAGACTAGACCTGACTTTCAAGAAAGAGATTGCCAATAAATCCCCGCTAAGAAAGCCTCTCTAAAGAAGTGCTATGACACCGCGGGCAGTAGTATAACGCTTCCCAAGTCTAAAATGGTTTCCATTGAAGAAGAGTAGTCTCAACAGCACGAGGATGAGAGCAAACAGGTTGAGAGGGAAACTAAGCGGATCGAAAAGGACAAAACTACTTCAGAAACCCTTTCGGGTCCGATGAAGGGGGTCAAACAAACCGGAGACGCTGATAAAACTTCTAAGGATAATGCATATACGGTTTATTAGAACCCTATTACTCAAGTTACTCAAGGTGAGAGTTCTGCGGATACTTATAAGGGCTTGAGTGATCTTAGTTCAGCCAGAGATATTATTTAGGGTGAAATTGTCATCCAACCCCCAAAACCTCCAGCCAAGGAAATAGGGATTAACATAACTGGAGCTCCTATCACTTACTAGGAAAAATGCTTGTGAATCTAGGGATTGCATTAGAACTGACTATGAAAATTGGTTCATTATTAGATACGTATTGGCAAACATTTTACTTATGCCATGAGTTTATGATTCTTTGCATCAGTTTCTTAAACTTTCCCCAGTATTTGTTAATGGGAACACAAAATTTCTGCTTTGTCTTTTTCCTTAGGTCCAGAAATGGTGTCGAAGCCCTCGTTTATGAAAGATTTCAATGAAAAATCAAGCCAGCAAAAAGCAAAGTGTAACAACCTATATCCTACATATCGGAGGATCATAGAATATTTTTTTAGTACGAAGTCATATAGTCGAGTAACTTTGGGAATTGACTATTGGGGTCATTTCCCACGTTCACGATTTTTACCGAATTTTAAATGACTGTTTTGCCCCTGGTGAATATTGTTTCGCTTATAACTTTTGACTGGTAAGAAGCTTAGACCTAAAACCACTTCCATTGGATTCAAATGATGGTTTCCCATTCCGTAGAGTGGTCACAATAATCAAACGGACTTACGGTTTGGGAGATGTGGCTGAAATAATGTTTGGAGGATGGAAAATAGCTTAATCGGGCTTAATAGGGTGATTAACAGCTAGGCCCATAACCCATTTCGGGATTAGGGATATGGGAGCGCTGAAAGGGTTTGGAGAAACATCTCCTTTCATTTTTCTAGCTGCTGCAAACATTCCTTGAACCCTAGTAATGGCCTCCACCATCTAAATCTCTCTCTAATCACTCACTAATCGCATATTAAGCAAATCAACATCAAATTAAGGCGGATTAGCATCAAAATTGAGATAGAGCTGCTGCAACACATTGGAATCCGAGCCAAATCAGTAGAAGTTTCAGATCTATCACTAATTATTGGCTAAGGTGAGTGATTAGCATGCTTATTCACTAATTATGGTTATTTGGGGTTGATTAGTGATAAGTAGCAAAGTAAACTCAAAAAAATATGGGAAAATATGCATAAATACTAAAATCATATTTTATGTCACTGGTATGAATTTTGTTTGATTTGGATATAGTTTGCTAATCCCGGGATTTAGGGGATTGAAGGGAAAACCATGGGTTTGGGTATGTTTGATCTAGATTAACATGTAAAGTTGTTGTTTTGATGTTTTTGGTTGATTCTACGTGTTAGTAATACTGTTTGGTATGTTTATAATTGCGTAGGAAAAGTTAAAATGGTCGAAAACGTCGTCACAACGTAAACAGCTTGTTGTAAAAGGTGCAAGAAATGGGACCGGATCGCCCCTCCGCCCCACTCGTGAAGCGCCCAGCGAACCATTTCACACTTAAGCCCCATGAACCAATCCACTCATGCTCCCCCCCACGACAACGAACCGAGGCTTGTCACGAGCCGGGCCACATGCATCACGAGCAGGACCCACGAACCGGAACTTGGAGTCATGGACCATGAGTCGATCCCCACAGCCCGGATTGGAGAATGACGAACCATGAACCGGAGGAGGAGAACCCACGAACTGGAGGAGACCAAAAACCCGAGATGCAAAGGAATTCCAAATGAAAAGTTATGGCTTACGATCTAAATGGGAACCAATGAGTTAACTTCGAGAGTTGGGCTTTGCTGAGGGATGTGTGCAAAGGAGTTAACGATATCTATAACTTTGGTTCACCATTGAGAGAGTGGGTATGTAGACGAACCAGACCCAAGGCTGTGTGGACTGGTTGGACCATTAGGGTTATTGACTATGGACCAGTGTGGTGGGGTTAGAGTTGTACGGGATGGGACTCCATCACGACTCCAAAGGGCAAAGTGGTCATAGCGGTAGTTTTACGGAGTTGGACTCCATCATGGCCCCAATGGATCTGGTGATCAAAGCGGTAGGTATCATATGCTTTACACACTGAGTGAGAGTTGTAAGGATGACTGCTATTGTAACACCCCGTATTTTCTATGAACGTATAAGTAACAAATAAGAGAATAATTAATTTTTAAAATAAGAATCAAGGGAAACAGGTTGCGCCATTGCGTTCGTCTCGAAATTCTGCTTGGAAACAAGTCTGAGTTTTCGAGAAACGGAGTCCGTATGTGGGAGATATGACCCTCCGAAGTTTCAGAGATTTTCAGAATTGAAAATAGCTCGAAAATTCAAATTCAAATTCAAATTCAAAATCCCAGAACAGGCTAGGCGGGAAAATTCCCGCCCATGGACCAGGTCGACCTGGGGGTCGACCATAGTGTCGACTTCCCAGGGGCCAGATCGACCATAGTGTCGACCTGCTCCCGAAACCCAGTTTTTGAACCTGGTTCATTCTGATGTATCTGGTCTCATTTTCTGTCTAGATTCGTCCGCCTAATCCTATATAAACAGCCCCCTAGCCCCATTCCCTTTACACCATTCTTCTCTTATGCTGCACAATTTCATTCCTATACTCTGCCTCCGTTCTTATTAAATAAAATAATGGCGTCGTTACTCTGCTGGAATCAAAACTAGGATCTTCTTCCAATCTGAATAAAGTTAAAAGGGAACAACTATTTTCTAATCTTATCGATAGTCTACGCCAAAGGAACGCTATTCAGTGTCAGAACTCAGAAACCAGAAATCAAGACTTTCTTTTTGATTGTGAGTACAGTTATTTTCAGGTATGAACTTTAATTATGATCTTGACGTGGTTATAAATCTGGATTTGAGGTTATGTATATTCTTATCTGTCAGATCTGTTTTTCTGTGACTATTCTGTACCTCTTTCTTCTTTCTGTTCTATAGCCAGGCTACTACAAGCCGGCGCCGAATCTCATAAGAGATTAACGCACGAACGCTAAATTTTGGGACAAATAATGAATAATGCATAATTGGACATGAAACTGTTGCCTATGAGACAATTGCCGATGACTACGATTCATGACTATGAGACTATTGCCTATGACTATGATTCATGCCTATGAGACTATTGCCTATGACATTGAATAAGAAACTATTGTGATTAGTCGCCCATGAATATTGTAGTTAGTTGCCTATAACTATTGTAGTTAGTTTCTTATGCCTATTCCCTTAATGATGTTAGATCTCATATTTAGTATGTAACTTTGCTAGTTTATTCCCATTCACTGTTATGTACATCGAGCCTAGTGGGGCCATTATCATTGTATTTGGTTCATTATTGCATGCCTATTCTTTCTTGTGCTTATCCCATATTCCTTTTGCTAGGGCCATTTCATGAGTATTTAGAGAACTTGTGGAAACATGTTATACGGGGATTGGGCATAGCTTAATTAAGTTAATTTGGCATAACAAATATGTTGGCATAATCAGAATTGGCTATAATAGAGAATGATTTACATGTGTATTAGTCTTGGACAAAAATGGTAAACTAGAGTATTAAATCTAGTTTTGACATGAACTGTAAATGGGAATACTAAGGCTAAGATTTGGGGCATATATTGTATTATGAATTATGACCTTGATTTGGGCGTGTAAGCTTAGGCTAAATTTATGATTAGGCAAGATATGTAAATAGAGTTTTAGATATATATAATCTGCTAAATCTGTTATCTGCTAAATCCATTAAATTGCCTAATCCGTTATTTGCTAAATCTGTTGAATTGCCTAAACTGCTGAATCTGTTATCTGCTAAATCTGTTGAATCGCTTAAACTGCCAGATCTGCTACCTGTTGAATTGTCTGATCTGTTGAAAACTAGATAATGGTAATCTGGGAATGGAAATCCGTAGGCTCGACCTAAGATTTAGTAAAACATGGAAATTTGATTAATCTGTTGTATCCTATGATGAAGTTTAATCTGTTAAATAAACAGAATTAGTCTGATATTTGAAAAATCTGTATTGGAATGAATTGGCTATGACACGAGGTTAGGCTCTGTTTGCGGTAGAAGCCTGCCCGGAACCAACCGGCTTAACCAGCGACTGCAAACTGTCAGTCTAATGCGAGAGGTCGTAGGCATAACTAAAATATGCTTAGACACGAGGTTAGGTCTGGCTTGTGGTAGAATTCTGCCCGGAACCGCCCGGCATATCCAACGGCCACAAGCTACCGACCTAATGTGAGAGGTCTGTGCATTAATATTTAATTAATGCAAATATGAGATAAGTATGATGTCTAAAACGTTTTGGGTAAATTGGGTTAAACCAACCGGATTGATGAATTTAATAAGACATGTTTCGTGAATCTGTAGGCCCAATACAAAGTTAAACAATCTGTAAGTCAGTTAAGAACTGTACATCTGATCCGTTAGTCTGAAAACCCGTTAACTTGATTTTCTGATCTGTGAACTAGTTGACTTGAACTCTATACATTTGAACTTGTAAATAAGTTAATCTGAAATCTGTTAGTCTGGGGACACAAGGTTAGGAGGGAAATTACTTGTGTCATCTGTTGTTTGGGACCCATATTAGTCAGTAACCCTTTCTGGTATCAAAACTTTGACCCAATAGTAGGTAGGGTTCGGCACGCTTACTGAACAAATTATAAGCGGTTCATTCTGATAATGGTGAAGGGTGTTGATGGTGCGTTCCAACTGGTTCATGTGCGTGCATGGATCCCAGTCTTCCCCTGAGGATGTAAGACGCCGTGACATCTGTAAATAGGTCTGTGCCAATTGGTTGTCACTTTAGGGAGTGAAACACCCTACTATGGGGCCCACACAAGGTATTTATGCATTAGGGAGCCGATCGTTTGGGGTAGGGTTTTAGGGTACACTTAGTTCTGTCTGTTTCTGTTGGTACCGTCTGTTTCTGTTGGGTGGTAGCACCTGTCTGTTTCTGCGTGGTACCGTCTGTTCGGGTGGTAAAGGCCCATTTACTAGTGTACACCTAATTCTACATTTTGGTTCTGTAGGGATTAATCTGTTTCTGTTTCTGTACCTTCTGTTCGGGTGGTAAAGGCCCATTATTAGCATTCTGTTTCTATGGAAATTATTCTGTTCCCGTTTCGGTTTCAGTTTAGACATTGGGGTGACACCTAATCCTGTTATACTAGTATTAGTGCAGAGAGGTGAAAAGTAATAGCTTACATCATTCTGTTTTTTTTTCTGTTTAACCTAAGTATATCTGCTACTCCTGTTACTGTTATCTCGCATCCAGTTTTATTTGCATGCCATGATTATTATTATCTGTTCATATGCTGGAAATCACTGGACTCGCCAGACTTTATGTCTGACCTCGTTTGTTTTTCAACCCTTTTCTTTCCGTCCCCCCCAGGTTTGCAAGGAGGGAATACTTTAGCTTGATCCAGATTTCTT
Organism: Allium sativum; assembly: GCA_030737875.1. NCBI lineage: Eukaryota > Viridiplantae > Streptophyta > Magnoliopsida > Asparagales > Amaryllidaceae > Allium > Allium sativum. The sequence continues at coordinate 750,911,556 of CM060921.1, forward strand.
CTGCTTGAAGTACTTGAAGTGCTTAAAGTGTGGCTTGACTTCTTATAGCATCTTCTGTGGGGATTATGATTTGAAAGATTTGTACTCTGAGGGATTTTGAACAAGGCTGATATATATGTGTACTTGAGTTTTCGTAAAGTGGTTTTGAAAGATGTAACCAAACTGATTTTTGTTTTCCGCTGAAATAAAGTTATAAAATTTTCAAGTACTTCTTTACATATTTGTTCTTGTAATATTCTATTCTGTCTACTAAAATGCTCCATCAGAGTTAAGGCATTCCCTTTGTGAGTGACCTTAACGGAGGTGGGGTGTTACAGCTATGTTTGATGTTTGCTATCACTATGAAACACACATTTCCATTTTACACTGTATGTTAGTGTTACCTTAGAGTATTGTACATCTCGTTGTGCTAACTCTTTGGTTGCAGGTCCAGGTCAGGTGTGATTACTTATACCTGTTATAGCTTTATTCAGTTATTTAAAATTGTTATCACTCACACCAGACTTTCGTCTGACCCAAAGTTTTATGTCTCTTCTTATTACTCTGGGTGCTCCTAAACAAGCAGATTAGAGACAGGTTAGGAGGTTATGCATGAGTAACTGTCTGAAGAAGAGCAGGAGGCTTCCACGTACTCTATATATATTCTCCCTATGTTGTTGCTGGTCATTGCTTTGGGCGTTAGTAGTGTTGCTATTTTATTTCCTTTAGAGACAATATTTTTAAGTTGTAATAATTGGTTATGAAGCTGTATTTTGGATTCCGACAGTCTGATGAATATGGTTTAATTTTCAGCTTATATACCGTCTCACCTATTTTATATCAAGTTATGTTATTAACATATTTTATTCCATGCGCTGTGAGATATACTACAGGTTTTTGGTAGTTCATTATTTCAAACCATTTCTTTTGACGATCGTCCCGTGCCAGTCGGGCATTGGCACAACGCATTTCAGAGGAAATGTCTGATGGTGCGGGGCAGCCATCACGCTTAGTATCAGAGCCTAGGTTGCATAGTCTAACTAGGGGAAGACATCAGGGAGAGATAGTATACATATATGAGAGCGCGTATTTGTGATATTCTGGTTTTCAAAAGTGCTATATATATACTATTAGTATATCTAAGGATGAAGTCGCACTACACTAGAACCATAAGGAGATGGTTAATTGTTTTCTCTTTACAGATTTAACGTTGATCCGAAATACGAGGAGCACAGTGAGGAACTCCGAATTGGGAGTTGAAGAGGGAGCAGATTCATGGGCCAACAATGGGAATGTCCCTGATATAAGGATGAAGTTTACTACCTTCATGTGATAGATTCTCAGGGAGCAGTTCCTAATGCTGCTAACGGTGGTGATGCAGTAATGTCGGCGCCTAGAGCCGATTTCTCCAAGCTCGGCAAGGATTATACTAGTCTTGGTGCGAAGCCGTTCCATGGAACGGAATCAGCTACGGAGGTTCAATATTGGCTTGATAGTTGTGAGCGTATCTTCGAGGATTTGGGTATTAATGATGCAATGAAGAGAAAATTAGCATCGCGTCAACTTCAAGGATGGGCTACGAATTGGTGGAGTGCCATTAAAGCAGCTACTTCCACTACAAGAAAAGTGCTTATTTACAATTCCAAAAGACAGCATTTTATTCTCCTTTTTGTAAAAAACAAACATTAATAAGTGGTTTTAAAGATAAAACGCTGAAATAAATCAAGGCAGGTAATTATTTTGCTTCACTCCACTTTTTCTAATTCCGGCCGCGTTTTTTTCCTTTTAGTTTCGTTGAGTAAACTTCCACTGTTTCCTCCAGAATTCTTTTAAACCCTAATTAAAATTCTTTTAAACCCGAATTGAAATTGACAGTTTCCATGAATATCCAATGGAACTTCGTTCGTCCCCTAATTTTGCCAGCAACCACCAATCTTCGGCGAATCAAATTCTGAGTTTAATCAATAGCTAGGAGTTGGGTATCATTGCAAGACTCTGGTGATGAAAGAGGATGTGAATTCATGGCTACAACTTGGGTATCATCAATTTCAGAATTCATCCCCAAATGTAACTTTTTTGTTTTGATTTTCATTTGCAGAAAACGGGCATGGAAGGTGATGATGGTGACTTTGACGATGATGCTGATGCCGATCTTGGTGTTGACAAGGATGGTGGTTAGAGTTTCTCAATCTCATTCTCTCTAAAATTATAGATTGTGGGAGTTTGTAATTTTATTTGTCTTACTATGCATCTTTCACTCAATGGTTGTGCAGAAGACGAGCAAATGAGATCGAAGAATAAAAATGGTTGGGCAAAAGCTTCAAAGATTGCTGTTGAATCTAGTTCTGAAGCAATGACATCAAGCGCTTGGTGTACCAGGATTGTGGGTCGTATTCTGTTGTAGAACACTGAATGTTTACTAGTTTGAGAAATAAAATTGCTGATTTTGTCATTATAGATCACTATAGGTATCTTTATGCCGTAATAGAGGAGTGGAGGCATACAGTGTTCAGTATCTTTTTGTTTCCGTTATAAGTCGTTTGACATCACTATCTCCACAAGTAACGTTGTTTGAAACTTTTGTGCAGTGTGACACCTCAACCGAGCATACAATCATAATAGGCAGAAGCATAATCATGCTCACCGGTCATCCATAGGTACTTACAGCCTTTATCTACCCACTTGCTACATATGGGTTTTCTTATGTAAAATTCACCACTTTATATGTTTTGGCTGAATCTGTTGATCAAAATGATTGTATAACTTTGCTTTGCCAACCTGTATGTTAAACTGTAAGGTATATAACTTTTTAGCAGAAACATATAATTACAATATTTAGGATGATGTTACGAATGATGTCTCTAGTTAGCTATGTTTTGGTGCTTGCTTTGTCTCTGCTATTTCCTATTTGAGTGCTTTCCTAAGCACTGTTTTTTATGTTTACAATGGTGTCTGAGACTATGTTATTATGAGCCATTGGGATCCTGATATTTCTAGAAAATCGATTACTTTGTCTCTACTTCGCTTCATGACCTTGTAGTCAATAGGTCTAAGCATGCTCATATGGTTCCAGCAAGACTTTTTGGATTAATAATGTACAGGTATCATGCAAGAGCCATATATCATCCTTTGCTGGCTAAATTTTGTTTTCCTTGGATGAAACCATGCATATATCATCATATCCCTAGGGACTGAGAACGCACAACTGAAGACAGATTATGCGTATATATATATCATCTTTCGACAATTAGTGGTAGTTCTAAAAATCTCAAATAATCCATGAATTTTGTTGCGCTTTATTTCCAGGTTTGATGTTACAAGTTGTAAACTGTAGTGCTTCTTTGCGCTCACATGTCACATCTATGACTATTTCATACTCAGTTTAGTGCTTCTGTGTTACAAGTTGTAAACTTTTATATACTTCAATTTTCTTGTGTCCGTTGATCATGTGATAATGACTTAATATTACCACCCTGCTTTCAGAATGGAGGGGTTTAAGGTTGTATACAGAAGGTATCAGTTTGTAAAGAACTTAATATTACCACCCTGTGCTTTCAGATTTTGTTAAGCTTGCTGCTGTTCGTACTTGTATAATAATGCAGATAAATTAATGAAATACTTTATGTAGATATGTTTTAATCCCATGTGCTCTTTGTTTGATTGTTTACGGTGTCCTGTGTTGTTCATAGTAGTTTAACATTTGATATATTTTAGCCATTCAATGGCACAATCGACTTTGGCTTAACGTATGTGCTTTTCTTTTAATTGACCGATTTCGTGGGTTCTTCTGGAAGGCGGCTAGAATAGGTATATTTTTGGCTTTAGATAGTTAATTTGATTTCCACATTGTCCAGTCCATGTGGTTTCTAAATACTAGTTCTGAACATTACAGACTCCTGCTCTTGCACGTGATTCATTAGATTATTGTTATTGTTGTTGTAAAGTTTAGAACTAGTCCTCGGCAACGCCATGGACTGAATACGTGTAAGATTAGTACGTCAGGCTATAGCTTCATACCACGTATGGCCTTCTAGAACTTTGGTCTATAGCATCATATCACTTGTCATATTCTTAGCATTACTCTTATTGTTGTTGAAAGAACTTTTTCACATTTTTGAATAATGTTGTAGTAATTGCTTTTCAAAGAAAAACTTCTATATTTTTTGAATGTTGTTGTATTGCTACTGCAACTCAATTCTAAATGCCTAGTTTTCATTTGCATATAATTCTTTATATATTTTTCGTTCTTTCCATTGTATCAATTCCAGGTGACAGGCTAACCCCCTGGGTAGCATTGGGATGCTTTTCGATGGGAATATCTATCATTGTATTCTGAGAAAATGGTTAAATGATTAATTTTGAAGTGATCGGTTTGATTCCACATCTTTCAGAAAAAATTGAAGATTGTAACTAGATAGTGTAATATCTATTTTTATATTATGATGCATATCCAAACCCACTGTGTTTCATAGTATTTCCTTTATTTCTGCATGTGCATTGATGTAGATGATTCTTTTTAAAGCATTTATTATAAAAATGGATTCTTAAGGGTCCACAACTCCTATAGTTCCCATGTGTGTATCATGCAACAAACATGCATAGTTGTCCCGAAGGCATGGCACCAGTTCAATTTCGAGAGGTGAAATCATACAAGAAATACTACAGAGCAGAGTAACACCAACTGAATAACTCGATTCATGTTTGTGCATCCATGTTGAGGTTAGCTTGATAATTTTGGCTGTTTGACTTCAGGAAATTGAGGAATAATTGAGCGTTGTTTGGATCTGAAGGCAATGTCATCATGCTCTGAAGTCTGTTTTCCATTGAATTTTCTATGATTTAGTTATGAGAATATAAGAGACCTGGTATTATAATAGAATTGGTTACTGAAGACAGGTAATTCTCTTGTTGAATTTTCTATGTTGCCTTTTTGGTTTTCGAAAAATTCATGTAAAACTGACATCGTTATACTATGCTGAATGTCTTGTTATTCACATGTTTGGTGACCAAAAGTTGATCAAAAGTTTTGCAAAAGCTTATAATTCAACATTTTTAGATAAGATCCATTTGAATTTTTTTACATTACGGATGTAGGCTTAGGAATTGCCTACGAACATTTTCAGACGCCTAAAATAAATTTCAGACATATGAAATGGTCTCAGGTGTTGGTCGAAATCCGTTGCAGATGTCTGAAATCTATTTTTAGATGTCTAAACCAGGTCAGACGTCTAAAACTTATTTTCAGACGTCTGAACCAGGTCATACATCTGAAAATAAGTTCAGATGTCTGAAATTTGCTACTGTTTCTATTTTCCCTTCTATCGACCGGTGTTTTGGGTTAACCAGATTGCTTCATTTCTTTGGAGAAACTAATATATTTGTCGTATTATATTTTAGGTTAACCAGGTTGCTTCTTTTACAGGTTAACCCAGGCAGTAGACTCTCCGATGATGGAGTACACAACTAAAAAAAGTGGAATGCCTATTGCCACCAAATCCCCTTCTGTAAGTTCCTTATTTATAGTACTGTGTATTAACATATAAAGAATGTCCCATAGTAGAATGTAATACTAATTTTACAAAAAATTAACTAAGTATTAACTAAGTATTATAAAATTAACTAAGTATTGTAAATTTAACTAAGTATTAGGTACTATAAAATTAACTAAGTATTATAAAAATTAACTAAGTATTATAAAAATTAACTAACTATTATAAAAAATTAAATAAGTTTATTAATTTTATAAAAATTAACTTACTATTATAAAAACTAATTAAATATTATAAAAATTAACTAAGTATTATAAAAATTAACTAAGTTTACTAGTTTTGTAAAAAATTAACTAAGTATTATAAAAATTAACTAAGCATTATAAAATTAACTAAGTATTATAAAATTAACTAAGTATTATAAAAATTAAGTAACTATTATAAGAAATTAATTAAGTTTACTAATTTTATAAAAATTAACTAACTATTATAAAAATTAACTATGTATGATAAAAATTAACTTAGTTTACTAATTTTATAAAAAATTAACTAACTATTATAAAAATTAACTAAGTATTATAAAAATTAACTAAGTATTATAAAAAATTAACTAATTTTACTAATTTTATAAAAATTAAGAAGTTTAGTTTATAAAAGTTAACTAAGTATATAAAAATATTAATATTACCAAGTATTTTATAATAATAAGCAATAATTAAAAATTAACTAAGTTTACTAATTGTATATAAATTACGAAGTTTAGTTTATAAAAGTTAACTAAGTACGTAAAAATATAAATTATTAACAAGTATTTTATAATAATAATAGCAATAACTAAAAATTAACTAAGTATTATAAAAATTAACTAAGTTTACTAATTTTATAAAAATTAAGAAGTTTAGTTTATAAAAGTTAACTAAGTATATAAAAATATAAAATATTACCATGTATTCTATAATAATAATAGCAATAATTATAAATTAAATAAGTATTCTTCAACTTGCTCCTTCTTGTATTCTTTTTTCTTGTTGTCGAGCATTGTTTTCTTGTTAATGTGTAAGCATGACCAAATGCATGCTAACATGAACACATGTGTATAGGTATTGGAGATGGGCATCGTTGTGCATTCGGCTATAATCAGAATATCGTTAGACGCTTCTGAAGATCCCTCAACAACAAGAGCGCTTGCGACAACTGATTACGGAGAAAGCGGTATATTTTAGATGTTCATTTTGTTGGATTCGACGCAAACTTGTTTTTTGGAAATTTTGTTTTATTTGTAGAAATCGTGACTTTGTTCGACGGATATTGTGTAAATTTAGTTTATAGTGTTATTTTTTTATGGAAATTATGTATGAATATTATGTTATATAACTAGTTGGTTGATATATGTTGATATGTTTATGCATGAATATTTTGATACTAAAATTTGTAAATGCTGCGATAGATGCAAAAAATGTTGTAATATGTGGCAAAACACTGTGATAGTGAACAACGTGTAAACTTCCAGAAATGTTGTGATACGTGACAAAACGCTGTGATAGGAAAGAACTTGTAAACTTCGAGAAATGTTGTGATATGTGGCTAAACGTTGTAGAAAAGGGAAGATAACAACATTTCTGAAACAATATAAAACAATGTATAAACATAAGGACAACACCATTTGAAACGCTGTAATATGTCAATTTTCTACAATATTTTTGTAAACGTTGTGATATATCCAGGGACTTATAACAGCACGTTGTTAGACAGCGTTCATCAAAATGCTGTTAAAGGCTATAACAACGTTTTTTCAACGCTGTGAATAGACATATTTCTTGTAGTGTTCCGAGGTTCAAATTACTTGGAATCAGTTTAAGACTCGCTTCAGTGACAAGTTTATTCTAGCTGCTCAGAAATCAAATTTGTTTAGGAAATTTTGGGAACTTAAGCAGAATGGTAGGGCAGTCTCGGAATATATTGCTGAATCCGATTACCTTATCGAAATATGGAATATCTCTTATCGATACCGCCGAGAAGAAGAACAAGAAGTTCATAACTGACTTAGATGAGTACTTAGGGGAAAGACTTATAAACCATATCGATGAGACATTTGAATCCATTGTGGGAAAGGCATTGAGATCAAAGAGCCTTTAACCTAAGTCAAAGACCAAGCTTGCTATTGCATCTGGAGGAGAGCCAAAACCGCAGGCAAGCGGTGAGGGAAAAAAGAATTCCCAGAATAAGATAAAATAGAATCAAACCTAGGATGGTCAGAAAAAGAAGAATAAGAAAGATATCAAGTGCTTTAGCTGTGGCAAGAAGGGCCACTATGCCATAGACTGTCGAGAAAAGCCAGGGGAGAGGAAGTACATCAACTGTGGCGAAGTGGGACATCACAAGGACAAATGTCCACAACCTGCTAAGGAGAAGCAGATCGTGAAATCTTATGCTGCCAACGCCGTTCCTTCTTCGTCAAATGCCCCAACTGCGGTGGAGAAGGGAAAGGGTTTCGTTATTCAAGGTATGCTTTCCATTTATGATGTTCCTATTCGAGTATTTTTTGATACCAGGGCTTCCCATTCCTTCGTATCTAGAGACCTGGTGGATAGGTTGGAATTGGAACCCAAGATTTTCAGTAGACCTTTAGTTGTGACGAACCCGATCGGTGGTAAGACTTGCTTTTGTATGATTTATCGTAATTTGATCTTATCGAGTCATGGATGTATGTTTGCTTATGATTGCTTTGTTTTGGGCTTTACTGTGTTTGACATTATTTTGGGAGTCGACTGGCTCCAAAGGTATGGGGTGGTGATAGACTGTGAGGGGTCTTCGATGACCATTAGAGCGATGATGGGCAGAGGGTGGTATTGGGTTGCCTACCTAGTGATGGGGTGATGGCTAGTTTTCTAAATTCCCTCGACATCCCACATGATGAGTTATAAGATGTGCCTATTGCTGGCAAGTATCCGGACATCTTTGGGGAAGTGACCGGACTTCCACCACACCGACATATCGAGTTTCGGATTGGTTCGTTGAAAGATTCCAGATCTATATTGATGCCACTTCATCGTATGGCACCAAGGGACCTACGATAGAGCGAAGTGCAAATAGGCAATCTTCTGAAGAAGAGATTTATTCGAAGGAGTATTTCCGAGTGTGGAGCACCAATTGTATTTGCTACTGAGGCTGATGCTTCCCTTCGTTTATGTGTAGACTACCGCGAGTTAAATAAGGTGACTAGGTAGGATAAGTATCCTCTACCATAGATAGATGATTTGTTCGATCAAATAATGATGCAAGAGTGGTCTCCCAGTTGGATCTTGCGATAGAATTTCATCAGCTATGAGTAGCAGCAGAGAGTATACCTAAAATGGCATTTCGTATGCCGTTTGGATTCTATGAATGGTTGGTTATGCCATTTGGGTTGACTAATGCACCCTGCATAATTTGTTGATCTTATGAATATGGTTTTCAGGGATCAATTAAATAAGTTTGTTCTTGTGTTCATGGATGATATCCTGGTTTACTCGAGGATGGAGGAAGAACACAAGGAACATTTGAGGATAGTGATGGAGGTGTTGAGGAAACACCAATTGAAAGCGAAATTTTCTAATTGTCACTTCTGGAGGAGGGAAGTGAGATTCTTGGGCCATATTGTTTCAAAGAATGGTATTGCCGTGGTTCCTACGAAGGTGGCTACGGTGCAAGATTGGTTTACGCCCAAGAATGCAACGGATGTGAGAATTTTTTTAGGGTTAGTTGGATATTATTGTAAGCTTATCCAAGACTTCTTCAAGATAGCGATGCCGTTAACTCATTTGATCAAAAATAATCAAGCTATCGGTTGGGACGGAAGGTGTGGGAATGTGTTTAAGAGCCTAAAGGAGAAGTTAATGTGTGCAACGGTATTAGTTATTCCTAAGGGGAACGAAGAGATGACGGTATACACGGATGCCTGTGGTATCGGACTAGGTGTGGTACTGATGCAAGGAGGTAGGGTTGTAGCTTATGCTAGTCGGCAACTAAAACCACATGAGAAAAGATATCCTGCCGATGATTTGGAATTGGCAGTGATCGTGTTCGCGTTAATGATGTGGGGGAACTATCTCTTGGGAGAAAGATTCGAGTTGTTTACCGATCATAAGTCATTAAAATATCTTTTCTCTCATAAGGATTTAAATCTTCGTCACCAGAGATGGTTAGAGTTCTTGGCTTCATATGATTTCAATACCGCATATACACCCGGGAAGGGAAATGCGGCAGTTGATGCATTGAGCAGGAGACATGCCAGTTTGGGGGCAATGTTTCTGGAATGGAAGCACTAGAGTATATCTCGGGATATGATTTCAGACCAAAGTGCGAATTGGATCCAGAGATGCTAGCAAGTTTGACGATCATACCGACTCTGATTGAGCGGATCGGTTCTAGTCAGAGGGATGATCCTAATCTATTAGAAATCATCTCTAAGGTAGAGATGAGTATCGTTGGTGAGGGAATGAACAAGTATGGACTTGATCGAGAGGGATGGCTTCGAAAGAATGGGAGACTGATTGTACCCAACGTTAATGGATTGAGAGATGAAGTGCTTAAAGAGTGTCATCACTCGAAACTGAATATACATCTCGGTGGTAACCAAATGTATTGAGACATGAAGCAAACCTATTACTGGGAAGGGATGAACGGAGACATTGTGATGTTTATATCAAAGTGCATGAACTTTTAGTTAGTTAAAGCCGAGCTATAGAAGCCTAGTGGTTTGTGTAACAGCCCGCATTTTATGTATTGGAGGATCATAAAATATTTTTATTTCATTCCCTGAGGTTTGGATCATTCTTATCTTTTGATATGTTGCTTATGAGGATATGGGACATGTCCATAATTTTTACCGATTTTAATTGTGACCATTTTACCCCTGTCAGTCTTGTATAGGGCATAACCTTTGACTCAGGTCGAATAAGAGGGTGAGACCTGTGGCATTAGAAAGGAATTGATGGTTGCCTTTTCGTAGAGTGGTTACATGAAAGATTTGGCTCAGCAGATTGGGAGAAATCGTTGTTTTAAGGTTTTTCAGTTGGTTGTTCAAGTTTGGAGAGCTACAATGGGCTGATTTGGGAAGGCCCATTGGTGGGCTATTGGAAGAGTATAAATTGGGGGTAAGGGATATGGGAAATGGTTTTAGTTTTCCATTCTCTCATTTGGTATCTTATGCTCCTCCTTCCTGTAACACCTTTCCACCATTAAAAATCATAATCCAAGGAGGGAAATCATAGATCTATACCATTGGAGACTAGATCTACTTCAATTGAGGAAAGGATTCATTGGATCAAGGTGTTAGTTGCGAAGTGCTTGCTGTCCGGATTCATTTTCCTTTGATTTTTTGCTTATTTGGGAGAATCAATGAGCGATTTACATCTCTACAAGAATGCAATGAAGTATATGAATGTTTGATTATGTTTTTCATCATATTTAAGTGTTTTTCCATAGATCTATGCAATATTAAGTTTATTCTCACATGAATCACCCTATGATCTTACTTAGCCAATTTGTACCATAATTCCATGCTATTTCATATATTTATGCAAGTTTGATCTCTCATTTTGATCATATGTTCATTTTAATGGTTTTGGTGAAATTTACATCATTTTAATGATAATCGTCATATTCATGTTGTTAGCGATGTTATGACATGTTTATGATTGTATTTGGTGAGTTGGATGATTTGGTTTCATCGAATTTATAGTTTGGCGAAGTTTTGGTTGAAATCGGAGTTGAATTGGAGGAGTGCAGGAATAAGGTCGGCCGTGTCTAGTCGGGTCGGTCTTATGTTGTCGGGTCGGACGCAACTGGGTCAGCCGGAGCAGAATTCTCGTTCTGGGTCTGTCTAGATGGGTCGGCCGTGAAGTCTGGGGTGGTGAAGCGGTCTGGTCGGTCCTCATCTGGTTGGGTTGGTCTCAAATAACTGGGTCGGGTCGGGTCGGTCCCGTTTGAAACAATGGAGGAGCGGGTCGGCTGTTGAGTTCTGGTCGGGCTGAACTGGTCGGATCGGCCTTACACCCTAGTCGGTCATGTTTTCAACATTGCTTTTAAACGCTGTGATTGATGGTGCCAATGTTATGGTTTGTTTTCAATAGGGTTGTTCTCGAAAATTTATATTTTTGGGTACAACTCGGGATTTGAAGAAAAGAGCAAGAAAAAAAATATTTTTTAGGGCAATCCCCCCGAACCCTAGACACAGCGCAATGATGTAATTAGCTCGGTGATGGTGTGACATCGAAGTAAATTTAAGTAGAAAGGTTTGAAGTGTTGAAAGGTGTTCATTGATCGATGTAGAACAACGAATAAGATGGCATGTGACGTCCCACCCCCCGAGCCAGCCGACATTTCTACGAAATGCGTCGTGCCGATGCCCGACTAGCACGGGACAGTCGTCAAAAAGTAAAGAGATTTGAAACTATGAATCACCAAAGAACCTATAGTATATCTCACAGCGCACGGAATAAAATATAATAACATAACTTGACATAAAACAGGCGAGACAGTGCATAAGCTGAAAGCTAAACCATCATAGCAGCGGAATCCAAAATACAGCTTATGATCCAAACCATCATTATTACAACTTCAAAATATTGTCTCTAAACAAAAAGGAAAGGTACACTACTAATGCTCAAAGAAGTGACCAACAACAACACAGGGAGAATATATGTAAATAGTACATGGAAGCCTCCTGCTTGTCTCCGGACAGCTACTCGTGCATACCACCTAACCTGTCTCTAGTTTACTCGTTTAGGTGCATCCAGAGTAATAAAAAGAGACTTAAAACTCTGGGTTAGACAAAATTCTGGTATGAGCGATAGCAGCAAAATAGAACATTAACCGGTATAAATAATCATACCTGAACCTGAACCTGGACCTGTTACCAAAGAGCCAGCACAACAAGATGTATAGTAATTTAAGGTAACACTAACATAAAGTGTGAAATGGGGTGTGCATGTCATGGTGATAGCAAACATCAAACATAGCAATCAATCTCACATCTCTCACTTAGTGCGTAAAGTATATGATATCCACCACTTTGATCACCAAATCCTTTGCTGCCCTTGGGGTCATAATGACCTCATTGCACTGATCCATAGCCAAAAATGCATTGCTATGTCCACTTTGCCCTATGGAGTCATGACGACTCCACTGCACTGGCTCAAAGCCATGCTACAATCACTTTCCCTTGGGAGTCTTAACGGTCCCATTGCGCTGATCCATAGCCGCTAATCTGTCTCTCAGTGGGGAACCAAAGCTATAGATATCGATAACCCCTTTGCACACATCCCGCAGCAAATCCAAACTTTAGAAGTTAACTCGTCGATCGGTTCCCATCTGGATCTTGAGTTATAACTTCCCACTTGGACATCCTTTGCATCTTGGGTTTTGGTCAAATTGGAGTCGATCTTCAGAAGAGTCGTCGCGTAGTAGTAGTGGAGGCTCGAACTCAGCTCGGTTCGGTCCGTGGTCATTGTCTCGGTTCAATCGTGAAGCTACATGATGCGGTTCGGTGCTCCACTTCTGGCTCGGTGCTCCCCTTCTGGCTCGGTTTGGTGCTCCTGAGGCGGTTCAGTTCGGTACTACTCCATTCAGTGCTCCATTCAAACTCTAACCATACTCCAATCCGATCCGATCCGGCCTTCCTTCTTGCCTCTTTCATTTGCATGCTACAGAAGATGTCAAGTTCCCGTTCGGTTCAGTAGCCGATCCGATCCCACTATCCGATCCGATCCGGATCTCTGCAGCATTTCCAACAAGCTAATTTTCGTCCATTCTCGCCATACGATGGCGTTTCCAACCATTCTAACTTTACTAATCAACCATTAAACATTCCAAACAGTAGTAGTAACATATAGGATCAATCAACAAGGTCAAAACATCAAGCATATAGGTTATTTTAGATCAAACATACCCAAAAAGTGTGATTTTCCCCTTGATCCACTTAAGCATGTTTAACCATACGATTAGAAAATTTAACCCAAATTTTTATCAGAGACATAAAATAATATTTTAGAATTTTTTTACATATTTTTCCATATTTTTCTGAGTCATAATTTCGCTAATTATAACTAATCACCCCTAATTAGCCGTTAGTAGTGTAAAAAATGTTAATCACTCACATTAACCACAAATAAATTCTAAGATATGAAACTCCACTAATTTAGGTCGAATTCCTATGCAACACAGCAGCCCTAACTCTGATTTGATGCCAATCCTCTTTGGTTTGATGTAGATTTGCTTAATATTGGATTAGAAAGTGATTAAGAGGTAGTTTAGAAGGTGGAAGCCATTACTAGGGTTAGAGGGAAGTAAATGACGACTAGAAAAATGAACAAAACTATTTCCCAAGCCGTATCAGCCCTCCCATAAGCCTAATCCTGAAATGGGTTATGGGCTTAGCTGTTAATCACCCGATTAAGCCCAATTATGTTGTTTTTCACCTTCCAAACCTTATTTCAGCCATATCTCCCAAACGGTTAGTCCGTTTGACAAATGTGACCACTCTACGGAATGGTAAACTGTTGTCTGAATCCAATGGAAGTTGTTACAAGTCAAAACTCCTTACCAATCAAAAGCTATAGGCGAAACGAAATTCGCTAGGGGTAAAATAGTCATTTAAAATTTGGCAAAAACGTTAATATGGGAAATGACCCCAATAGTTGTTCCCCAAAGTTGCATGACCATACGACTTCGTATGAAAATAAAATAAATATTCTACAATCCTCCAATACGTAGAATGCGGGTTGTTACATGACAACTTAAAGGTTGTGAGTTGGTCAATAATGGTTGCTTGAGAAGGTTGCTTGGGCTATGAAATGTCGTTGAGTTGGATGGCTAGAGATGAGAAGGCCGAGAGATTATCTTTATCGTAAGTTCTAGCAGGCTCAAAGCAAGGGTACAACAGGGGGCAGCTAAAAGACCGGTTGTAGGTCGAGTACCCTGGGTATCGTTGAAAGGCCTAGTTGTCAAGGTTGGACATACATACGTATCATTGAAAGGCGTATGGAGTTTATGCTTGAACTGGGATTACCATTAGCCCTTAACATGTGGTAAGGTTGGTCTCCATATGATTAACGATGGTTTCGAAGCAGGATTGGCAGTGATAGCCTGAGTATGTCACGGATAATTGGTCGATTTGTTTGAAACATCTCATGTAGATTGCCTAATGTCGAAGGAGATGTTCCTTGGGTGCTTGTCTGATATTGGTTTAGGCCTCTAGGGCTTGTGCTTGAGGGATGTTGAATTCGATTAGGATGGTCTAGATGAGATACATATAATCTGGATGTTATGAGTGCTTTATCATGATTGAATGGGCGTTCTGGTTTCCATAGATCAATGGTTGAATTGTTTATGGTAAAGGCTATCACTTTCCGATGTGGGGAAGACAAGGTTGAGTTCTTCTTTGGTGTTGTGGGTAGATTAGTATGTTTATCTATCCATTATCATACTTTATTGTTGAATTTTTTATCTATTTTATCGCTCACTAAGACTGTTGTCTGACTCAAGGTTTTATGTGTCCTCTTATTACCTTGGGTTGTTCATCCAATTGTGGATAGGCAGACTAGGTAGCAGGTTACAGGTGATTAGTGAGGACGATGCTGCTGTGTGGAGGCAAGCAGGAGGCCGACGTACCAGTTTTATTACTATCTAGTATTTTTGTTTCCGCTGTTAGAGTGCTCTATGAGGGTTGTAGTGAGGCCTTATGTACAAACTTTGGTATCAGTAGGATAACATTTCAGGATGTTGAGAAAGTTTCAAAAGTTTGCTACATGATGCTTCATTACTATTACCTGTTGTATATGTTCTATTATATTTTATCCTTGCGTTGTGAGTTCTACGACAGGTTCCGATGTTGTTTACCTACTCTGATGATCGTCCATAGCTGCCTGGCACACTTTTCAATGCATTATTCCTCTTGTTTAGTGCGGGGGTTATGGGTGGTCGTCACATTTGATATCGGAGCTCTGGTTAACGATTTAGCCAAAGTTCGAAGACGTAATCACGTATGAGAGATGTACATATAGATTTTAGTTGGATGCTTTCTATATATATTGGCATATATAGTAGTAGTGTTTGTTCTCTTTTAGCAGTTTTCTTGAAAGTGGCTGATTATACTAAATTGCAGATTTAGAACGATTAGAAGAAAAACATGACCTGCTGCTAGGAGAGCTAATACTAGAGGGGGAAATGACAGTGAACCAGACTAGCCTACCATGTTTGAAGCCATGATGGAGGCATTCATGCGAAGGATCCCCACTCCAGTGGCAACTACGGTAGACGTAGGGGTTCAGTTGCCTAGAGCTGTGGACTTTGCGAAGCTATGCAAAGATTATACATCTCTAGGAGGAAAACCATTCAAAAGATCTGAGCCAGCCGAAGAGGTTCAGAGGTGGATGGATTCTTGTGTTCGTATCTTTGGAGACTTGAGTTTGGATGGTGCAACCAGGAGAAAGCTTTCATCAAGTCAAATGCAAGGCAGGGCCATGGAATGGTGGAATTCAGTCACGCTTGAAACTCCAGAGGAAGAAATTTCATGGTAGCAATTCCAGGCTAAGTTTGAAGCAAAGTTTATCTCCACAACTCAGAAATCTGCTCTATTCAAGAAGTTCGTGGAGCTGAAACAGAATGGTCGTTCTGTGCTTGATAATGTTTCTGATTTCGAGGCCTTGTCTACACTCGTTCATACATTGATACACCTTATCAAAAGAACGAGAAGTTTGTTATGGGTTTGGATACCTATATTGGAAGGCCGTTGGTGGATCATCTTGATAATTCATTCAAGAAGACTGTGGAAAAAGCTATTCGCCATGAGAGCTTGTTTCCTAAGGAAGCGAATGTTGTCGCTGCAACTAAAGAAGTTCGGAAACCACAACAAGGTGGTAATATTAAGAAGAGGAAGCAACAACAACAGAAAGAAAGTATAGCCAAAAGAAGCCGAAGAGTGAGGTGGTTTGCTTTAACTGCCAACAGAAGGGTCATTACTCGAATGAGTGCAAGAATCCCAAAGCTGAGAAGAAGTGCTCCAAGTGTGGGAAGCCTGGGAATGGAAAGAAAGACTGTCTAGAATCAGCTAAGGGCATGCAGGTTGTGAAGGCATATACTTTGGAAGCTGTGCCAACTTCTTCAATAGCTCCTACTGCAGAGGAAAAGGGAAAGGATGTCGTCATGCAAGGTACTCTTTCTGTCCGAGGTGTTTCAGTTCCAGTTTTGTTCGATACTGGAGCATCACATTCTTTCATTTGCAATGTGCTTGTGTGCTGCTTGGGTTTGGGACCTGAAATTTGGGATAGACCATTGATCGTGACTAACCCAGTTGGTGGTTCTTTCAATCTTTGCATGATTTGTCGGGGTCTAGAGTTGTCGAGTAATGGTTGCTCTTTTGTGTGTGATTGCTTTGTTCTTAACTTCGCTGGGTTTGGGATCATATTGGGCATGGATTGGCTCGAGAGGTATGTAGCAAGAGTGAATTGTGATAAGCTAGAGGTGAGAGTCAGGGATGTGGAAGGGCAAAAGGTGTTGATTAGATGTAAGCGTGAAGAGGTTGTCTTCGTGAGTTATCTATATTCGCTTGGGATTCCACGGGAAGACTTATCATCCGTGTTGATCGCTAATGAGTATGATGATGTCTTTAATGAGGTCAAAGTGTTACCGCCGCATCATGAGATCGAGTTTAGGATCGATATGGTCGAGGATGCTAGACCAATCGTTATGCCTCTTAGGCGGATGGCGCCTAAGGAACAGCGAGAGTTGGAGGTGAAAGTTCGTGACCTTCTAGGAAAAGGATTCATTCAGAGGAGTGCATCCAAATGGGGTGCACCATTCGTGTTTGCAACCAACATAGATGGCTCAATAAGATTGTGTGTGGACCATCGTGAGATGAGAAAGGTGACTAAAAAGAACAAGTATCCTTTGCGAAAGATATATGACTTGTTCGATCAGCTTCACGAAGCCGAAGTGTTTTCTCAGATGGATTTGGCAACAGGATTTCACCAGTTGAGGGTGGCAAAGAATAGTGTGCCAAAGACCGCTTTTAGGACACCATCTGGCTTCTTCGAATGTTTGGTGATGCCATTCGGGTTGACTAACGCGCCAGCGTATTTTGTTGATCCTATGAATGGGGTTTTCAGAGATCAATTGAACAAGTTCGTGCTTATGTTCGTGGATGACATTCTGGTTTACTCTCGGAACGAGGAAGAACAAAAGACGCACTTGAGAATCGTATTGGAAATCTTGCGATAGTTGAGAGCTAAGTTTTCGAAGTGTCACCTCTGGAAGAGTGAAGTGAGGTTCTCAGGCCATGTTGTTTCTAGAAATGGGATAGCAGTGGACCCCGTTAAAGTGGCAACAATCCAGGACTGGGAAAGGCCTAAGAATGTGATGGTTATTCGGAGTTTCCTTGGGTTGGTTGGTTATTACCAACGGTTTATCAAGGATTTCTCCAAGGTAGCAGCATCGTTAATAGGATTGACAAAGAAGAAGTTCATATGGGATGCAAAGTTTGAACAAGCATTTCGGATCCTGAAAGAGAGATTAACGAGTGCTCATGTGTTGACCACTCCAAGTGGGAATGAAGAGATGGTGGTGTATACCAATGCATGTAGCACTGGACTCGGAGCGGTACTGATGCAGAAGGATAAGGTTATGGCCTATGCGAGTCGACGGCTAAAGCCACATGAGAAGAATTACCCAACTCATGATCTGGAGTTGGCGGCGATTGTCTTTGCTCTGAAGATGTGGAGACATTACCTATTAGGAGTTCGATTCGAGTTGTTTGCAGATCACAAGTTGTTGAAGTATCTTTTCTACCTTGAATCTTCGACAGCAACGATGGTTAGAGTTTCTGGCGTTATATGATTTTGATATAGCCTATACTCCGGGCAAAGGTAACGCAGTGGCAGGCGCATTAGGTCGAAGACGCGCAAGTTTGAGAGTGATGTTTTCAGAATGGAAGATCCTTTAATATTTGGCAAGGTTTGATTTCAGGTCAAGGTATGAGCTGGAACCTCAAATGTTGGCAAGCTTGTCGATAAGACCTACTCTTTCCGAAAGGATTGGAGAAAGCCAAAAGAGAGATGCAAAGCTTGTCGAGTTTATCCAGAAGCTGGAACTAGAAGATAAGGAGTTTGAGGTCGATCGAGAAGGGTGGCTTGGAATGCAAGGGCGATTAGTTGTTCCTGATATCGACGGACCGAGAGATGAGGTTCTGAGAGAATGTCATCACTCGTAGTTGACGATTCATCCCGATGGTAATAAGATGTATCAGGATATGAAGTCAGTCTACTACTGGGAAGGGATGAAGCAAGATATTGGAAAGTTAATTTCCAAGTGCATGAACTGTCAGTTAGTGAAAGATGAACAGAAGAAGCCGAGTGGTTTGCTTCAGCCATTAGAGGTTCCAACATGGAAGTGGGAGCAAATATTGATGGATTTTATCGATGGACTACCTAGAACAAGGGTAGGAAATGAAGGTATTTGGGTCATCATGGATCGCTAGACCAAAAGTGCGAGATCCATTCCGATCAAATTGACTAGGACGGCGTCAAAGTCGGGTGAGCGTTATGTGAAGTGGATAGTTCGATTCCATAGAGTCCCAATAAGTATAGTAAGTGACCGAGATCTATTATTTATGAGTGGATTTTGGAGGAGTTTGCAAGAAGCTTTGGGAACCGAGTTGTGTTTAAGTATGACATACCATCCCCAAACTGATGGTTAGACCGAGAGAGTCAATCGAGTTTTGGAAGATCTCCTAAGAGCTTGTTTGTTGGATTTTGGGGGATAATGTGAAGAACATCTGCATCTAGTTGAGTTTGCATATAATAATAGCTACCAGTCTAGCATTGGGATGGAACCATACGAGGTGTTGTATGGGAGACCGTGAAATTCTCTAGCATGTTGATTAGAAACTAGAGATAAGGTGGTACTTGGGCCTGAAATGATTAGAGAGACCTCGGATTGTACCGAGACCGTTTGACGACGAATGAAGGCAGCCCAAGATCGTCAGAAAAGTTATGGTGATAAACATCGACAAATTTTGGAAGTCGATGTTGGCGACATGGTTTTCGTGAAGATTTCGCCATTAAAACATATTGTTCAATTCGGAAGTAAAGGAAAGTTAGCTCCTAGGTTCGCTGGACCATGTCTAATAGTCGAGCGAATAGGAAAGCTCGCATATAGGTTGGAGTTACCTAAGAAGTTGTCGAGTGTGCATAATGTGTTCCATGTGTCGTTTCTATAGAAGTTTGTGCATGATTCGAATGTGGTGGTACCTCCAGATAAGTACGAAGACCTTGAAGTGGAGACCGCAGTTACGAGACCTCGTAAGCCACTTCGTGTTGTGGGGGATGACACAAAACAACTTAGGAGGAAGACGGTTAAGCTAGTCAAGGTACAATGGAGTGAAGATGACGACGATTGTACATGGGAGACGAAAGAGAGCATAAGGGCGACTCATCCAAAACTCTTCGTCGATTGGACCCTTTGATTGTATCATCGTTATATTGTTGTATCTTGTTGTTGTTTGATAGAATTCTGTGTGCTTAGATAGGGCTATGGATGCATGGCTTGATGGTTGCTAGTTTGGATGATAGAATCGGTTTCTCATGGATGATAAGCATGTAGAATTGTTGTGGTCTCCTATGTTTACTTGGAATTTCGGGGACGAAATTCTTGGGGGGGGGGGGGGGGGGGGGAGGAGAATGTAACAGCCCGCATTTTACGTATCAAAGGATCATAAAATATTTTTATTTCATTCTCTGAGGGTTAGATCATTCTCATAATTTGATATGTTGTTTATAGGGATGTGGGACATGTCCATAATTTTTATAGATTTTAATTGTGACCATTTTACCCCTTTCAGCCTTATACAAGGCATAACTTTTGACTCAGGTCGAATCATAGAGTGAGACCTTTGCTATTGGAAATGAATTGATGGTTTCCTTTCCGTAGAGTGGTTACATTAAAGATTTGGCTTAGCGGTTTGGGAGAAATCTCTATTTTAAGGTTTTTCAGTTGGCTGCTTAGGTTTGAAGAGCCACAATGGGCTGATTTGGGAAGGCCCATTGGTGGGCTATTGGAAGGGTATAAATAGGGGTAAGGGATATGGGAAATGGTTTTAGTTTTCCATTCTCTCATTTGGTGCCTTGTGATCCTCCTTCCTCTAACACCTTTCCACCATTAAAAATCATAATCCAAGGAGGGAAATCATAAATCTATACCATTGGAGGCTAGATCTACATCAATTGAGGCAAGGATTCATCGGATCAAGGTGTTTGGTCCGAAGTGCTTGTTGCCTGGATTCATTTTCCTTTGATTTTTGCTTGTTTGAGAGAATTGGTGAGTGGTTTACATCTCTCACATGAATGCAATGAAGTTTATGAATGTTTGATCACGTTTTTCATCATATTTAAGTGTTTTCCATAGATCTATGCCATATTAAGTTTATTCTAACATAAATCACCCTATGATCTTACTTAGCAAGTTTGTACCATAATTCCATGCTATTTCATACATTTATGCAAGTTAGATCTCTCATTTTGATCATGTGTTCATTTTATTTATTTTGGTGAAATTTACATCATTTTAGTAATAATCGAAATATTCATGTTGTTAGCGATGTTATGACATGTTTATGATTGTATTTGGTGAGTTGGATGAGTTGATTTCATTGAATTTATCATTTGGCGAAGTTTTGGTCGAAATTGGAGGAGTGCAGGAATTGGGTCGGCCTTGTCTGGTTGGGTCGGTCTTAAGTTGTCGGGTCGGACGCAATTGGGTCGACCAGAGTAGAGTTTTGGATCTGTCTAGATGGTTCGGTCGTGAAGTCTGGGGTGGTGAAGCTGTCTGGTCAGTCCTCCTCTGGTCGGGTCAAATTGGTCTCAAATAACTAGGTCGGGTCGGTCCTGTTTGAAGCAACGGAGGAGCGGGTCAGCTGTTGAGTTCTGGTCGGGCAGAACTGGTCGGGTCGGCCTTATACTCTGGTCGGTCATGTTTTCAACAGTGCGTTTAAACGCTGTGATTGATGGTGCCAATGCTATGGTTAGTTTCCAATTGGGTTGTTCTGGAAAATTTATATTTTCGGGTACGACTCGGGATTTGAAGAAAAGAGGCTGAAAAAATATATTTTTTAGGGCAACCCCCCAAAACCTAGCCGCAGCGCAGTGATGTAATTAGCTCGGTGATGATGTGACTTCAAAGTAAATTCAAGTAGGAAGGTTCGAAGTGTTGAAAGGTGTTCGTTGATCGGTGTAGAACAGCGAATGAGAAGACAACTTAAATGTTGTGAGTTGGTGAATAATAGTTGCTTGAAAAGGTTGCTTGGGCAATGAAAAGTCGTCGAGTTGGATGACTAGAGATGAGAAAGCCGAGAGATTATGGTTGTTGTAAGTTCTAGAAGGCTCAAATCATGGGTACGATAGGGGCAGTTAAAAGACCGGTTGTAGGTCGAGTAACCTGGGTATCGTTGAAAGACCTAGTTGTCAAGGTTGGATATACATACGTATCGTTGAAAGGCATATGGAGTTTATGCTAGAACCGGGGTTATCATTAGTCCTTGACATGTGGCAAGGTTGGCCGCTATATGACTAACGATGGTTTCGAAGTAGGATTGGAGGTGATAGCCAGAGTCTGTCATGGATGATTGGTCGCTTTGTTTGAAACATCTCATGTGGATTTTCCAACGTCGAAGGAGATATTCCTTGGGTGCTTTTCTGATATTGGTTTAGGCCTCTAGGGCTTGTGCTTGAGGGATGTTGAATTCGGTTAGGATGGTTTACATGAGATACATATAATCTGAATGTTATGAGTGTTTTACCATGATTGAATGGGTGTTCTGGTTTCCATATATGAATGGTTGAATTTTTTATGGTAAAGGCTATCACTGTCCGATGTGGGGAAGGCAAGGTTGAGTTCTTCTCTGGAGTTGTGGGTAGATTAGTATGTTTATCTATCCATTCTCATATACTTTATTGTTGACTTTGTTAGCTATTTTATCGCTTACTAAGACTATTGTCTGACTCAAGGTTTTATGTCTCCTCTTATTACCTTGGGCTTTTCATCTGGTTGTGGATGGGCAGACTAGGTAGCCGGTTACAGGTGATTAGTGAGGACGATACTGCTGTGTGGAGGCGAGTAGGAGGCTGGCATACCAATTTTATTACTATCTGGTATTTATGTTTCCGATGTTAGAGTGCTCTATGAGGGTTGTAGTGAGGCCTTATGTACAAACTTTGGTATCAGTAGGATAACCTTTCAGGATGTTGAGAAAGTTTCAAAAGTTTGCTACATGATGCTTCATTACTATTACCTATTGTATATGTTCTATTATATTTTATCCTTGCGTTGTGAGTTCTACGAAAGGATCCGATGTTGTTTACCTACTCTGATGATCGTCCATTGATGCCTGACACACTTTTCAGTGCATTATTTCTCATGTTTAGTGCAGGGGTTGTGGGCGGTCGTCACATGTTATTACAACCGTTGGAAATTTCCGACTGGAAATGGGAACTAGTCTCAATGGATTTCATCTATGGTTTACCAAGGACTAGATCGGGCCATGATAGTATTGGGTGATTGTGGATCGATTGACCAAAAGTGCAAGGTTTACACTGGTCAAGTCGAATAGAATGGAAACTAAGTTGGCGGAACTGTATATGAAGTGGGTAGTGAGATTTCATGGAGTACCTAAAGGTATTGTGAGTTACCAAGATCCATTATTTACTAGTGTGTTTTGGAAGAGCTTACAAAAGGCTTTAGGGTCAGAATTACATCTCAGTACCGCATACCATTCTCAAGCCGACGGTCAAGCAAAGAGGGTGAATCGTGTATTAGAGGATCTCTTGAGAGCTTGTATATTGGATTTGGAGGGTCATGGGATGACCATTTACATCTGGTTGAGTTCGCATATAATAACAGTTATCAGTCTAGTATTGGTATGGCTCCATTCTAAGCATTGTATGGAAGACCGTGCAACTCACCATCATGTTGGTTGGAAACCGATGAGAAATTTGTGCTTGGACTAGATGTAATAAGAGAAACTTCAAGTAAGATCAAGGCTATTCAATAGCGAATGAAGACTGCCCAATATAGGCAGAAGAGTTATGCTGATAAAAGGCAAAGAGATTAGAAATTCTCCATTGGCGACTTGGTATTCGTCAAGATTTCTCCATTGAAGAGTGTGATTCGATTTGTAGGAGAGGTAAGTTGGCACCAAGTTTTGTTGGTCCATTTCCAGCTCTCGAACAAGTTGGGAATTCAGAATATAAAGTAGAATTACCTGACAAGATGGCGGGAGTGCACAACGTATTTCATGTTTCTCAGTTAAGGAAGTTCGCGCACGATTCTGATATGACTATTTCACCAGATCAGTTGGATGATATCAAGATAGAACCCAAGGCAGTTGGAAACGACAGACCGGTTCGTGTTGTCGGACATGATACGAAGCAACTTCAGAGGAAGACGGTGAAACTGATTAAGGTCCAGTGGGGTAATAATGAGAATGAATGTACCTGGGAAACCAAGGAAAACATAAGGAAGTCATATCCAGAGCTCTTTACCTGGTAAGATTGTAATCGTGATATAACATTCCCTTTGATAGTAAACCGCAAGTAAGGACAGGCTGGTTGTGTTTATTATGTATGTTTGATTGTTTGTAAATGGTAATAGGCATGCGGGACACCATGGTATGTTTTATTAGTTAAGAAATTTCGGGGGCGAAATTTCTTAAAGGGGGAGAGTGCAACCACCCGTATTCTATGTATCAGAGGATCATAGATTTTTTTTTAAACGAAGTCTTATGATCGTGTAACTTTGGGAAACGACTATTGGGGTCATTTCCCATGTTCACGTTTTTGCCGAATTTTAAATGACCATTTTTCCCCTAGCGAATCTTGTTTCGCCCATAACATTTGATTGGTAAGGAGTTTTGACTGAAACAACTTCCATTAGATTCAAATGATGGTTTCTCATTTCTTAGAGTGGTCACACTAATCAAACGGACGTATCGTTTGGGAGATATGGCTGAGATAAGGTTTGGAGGATGGAAAACAACTTAACCGAGCTTGATAGGGTGATTAGCAGCTAGACCCATAACCCATTTCGGGATTAGGGTTATGGGAGGGCTGAATGGATTTGGAGAAACATCTCCTTTCATTTTTATAGCCACCGTAAACATTCCTTGAATCCTAGTAATGGCCTCCACCTTCTAAATCTCTCTCTAATCACTCACTAATCAGATATTAAGCAAATCAACATGATCAAATTAAGGCGGACTAGCATCAAAATTGATATAGAGCTACTGCAACACATTGGTATCCAAGCCAAATCAGTAGAAGTTTCATATCTATCACTAGTTATTGGCTAAGGTGAGTGATTAACATGTTTGTTTATTTAATTATTTATTATTATGAAAGAAATATATAACAAAAGGGAGAATCTAGCCATTCTCCAATGGCTCACAAAAACAGATTATGGAGGAGCTACAAAATCTGTGCACAAACAAAGAGAACAACATCAAAAAAGAACAACATGTAACAAAAAGTACATCAGATAGAAAAGATACTAAAATATATAGTCAGACTGCCACTCAAAGAACAGCCGTGAATGCTTAAGAGAACACGAAACCATGAAACACATAAGAGGGATCAGAGTGAGCTCCCCATCCTCCCCCCCCCCCCACGGGGCTAAGAGCAGCCAAACATTTGATAGGTCCAGAACCCTAGAAAAGATCTGGAAACACACTGAATCGAAGACCCAAAGGTCCTACCCAAGAAAATCTCCAGTACCAAACAGCTAGCCCATCTCCTGAAGACACAAGACCAGACCAGCCAAACAACCTGTAATTCCAGGCCCTGCATTACTAGCAACCATAGTCAGTAATAAATGAAGGGAGGTGAGAGGCTAGGGAAGTGGGACAAATCCCGCTAACTTATAAGCAGAAAGTTCAACCAACTCCTTCTCGGTAGACAACAGAGACCGTTGAGACATCAAAAGTACTTGCGAGCCTCTATGATCAGGAACTTTTTGAACCTCTAAAAGGTCTGCCATGAAATGCAAGGAATATATCATTCCTTAGTTTCCAGACAATAGCCGAAGGGTCCATAGACACTTCGTTAAAAATAAACTTATTCTGCGAACGCCAAATATGCCAGCAGATAAGACAAGGAAGAAGGTGAAAGAGGACAGATCTCAATGATTTTCCTGAGGCACTGGTCCACCAGTTCCTCAGAAGATCGTTAAGAGAGGATGCACTGCCTCGGAGACCAACTAGCTTCCCAAAGTAGTTCCAGACAGCTCTGGTAGTAAACCCGAAGAAAAACATGTGAGCTATAGATTCAGTGTCCCTTGAACCACAACACCTGCAACGGGAAGCTAAAGGGATGCCAATCCTATGGAGGTTCTCGTCTATCGGTATCCCACCGTGAAGGGTCAGCCACATAAAAAGAGAGACATTCGAGGGAATGCAAACATCCCAGATAAAGGAGAAGATAGGGAGGCGAGGGGAAGGCATTCTCGCAAAGCTCCATGCAGTACTAATTGAGAAGGGATTGCCATCCCATCCCGATCCACCACCATGAGAATCCAAAAAGGCCTTCATAGATTGCATACGTTTCCACGTCTCATTAGCGTAACATGGAACTCTAGAGAAGTTCACGGACTCAAGTTTGCGGTATTTGGCGTGAAGGAAAGACGCCCATAAGGAATCGTTCGCCTCAAACGTAGCCCATAACTTACAAGCATAGGCAGTAAAGGTATCCCTAGGATTATGAAGACCTAAACGACCTTCACTTTTGGGACAATTGATGATATACCAAGAGATCCAGTGATGACGATTAGCTTCGTTCTTTGTCCCCCAAATGAAAGACGATGCTAAAGAGCAATACGATCTAAAAAACGACAAAGTGGGAGTCATAGCAGTAAAGACATGAGATCCTATCGAGTCGATCACAGAGTGGAGGAGAATCAATCTACCTGCTTGAGAGAGAAGCATCGCATTCCATTTCAGGAACTTAACCCTAGCCTTGTCGGTGAGCGGGTCGAAGATGGCGTTAAGCTTTCGACCTCTGTAAAGCATAACGCCAAGGTAAGGTAAAGGAAGGGAGGCCTTTTTGTAGCCAGAGAAGGTTTCGAACTAGCAAGATCTAACAACCGACATATCTCTAGCATGAACGAAGCAGCTCTTAGCAGTATTAAAGAGTTGGACAGAGCACCTCTCATATTGTTGAATGAACCTGACAAGACGAAGGACCGAGCGATGGCTACCATTTGTGAAAATGAAAATGTCATCCGCGAAGGATATGGAAGAGATGATTGGACAACCCCGGGGAGTGCCAAACCAATGAATTTGATTTGCAATCATGAGAGAGTGCAAACCACGGATGAAAGCTTCAGCAGCGATGACGAACAGAGAAGAGGATAGTGGATCTCCCTGCCGAAGACCTCTTCCCACTCAGAAGTACCAATTGGTCGATCCGTTAATGAGAACGGAAAAACTACAGTTGGAGATGAGCCTCCAAATAAGATCGATGAGGGCCTCTGGAAACCCAAAAGCCCGAAGAACCCTAACGATGAAAAACTAGGGCATTCTATCATAAGCCTTAGCCATGTTGAGCTTGACTAAAACATTAGATCCCCTGACTTTCCGATCTATATGCGACATTTTCTCCTGGGCTAAAAGAACGTTATCTGTAATCAAATGTCTTTTAACAAACCCAGCCTGAGAAGCTAATATAATACGTTGGACAAACAGAGCCAATCTAAAGGCCAGAACCTTTGAAATAACCTTGTTAGAGAAGTTACACAAGCTGATTGGGCGAAAATCCTTACACGAGATGGGATTTTCACACTTGGGAATAAGGATCATGTTAGTAAGGACCAGCCCTGAGGCAAGTCTCCACCAGAGAAGAAGAACTGAACTGCAAGACAGAAATCCGATTGGATGAGCGGCCAAACAGACCGGTAGAAAACCCCATTGAAGCCATCAGGTACACTAGCACTATCCTTACTTAGAGCGAAGACACTGGCTTAAATCTCTTCCGAGGAAGGAGGAGCAGCGAGGTCATCGCTTTCTGTAGGTAGGAGCAATGTGGGTATGAAGGCAAGAAGGTATGGATCAGAAACAAGCATGGAAGGACAACCTAAAAAAGATTGGAAAAGAGAAAGGATGGTCTCCTTCACTTTTCCCGGAGTGGAGGCCACCGAAAGGTTAGAGCGCCAGATATGAGAGATTGTAAGAAGTCTGTTCTTCTTACGGATGGTAGAATGGAAAAAATTAGACTTCGAATCTCCATCGACAATCCACTTAATCCTCGCCTTCTGGCGAAGATAGTGATTCAAGATACGAAGTCCCGAAGAAAAGGCTATTTGAGCCAACACCCACGGCTCCTTATTAGCGGAAGAAGGGACTTCATCGAAAGATGCCTCTGCTAGCACAACACCCTCTTCAATCGCTCTAACACGATCGAAAATATTCTTGAAAACTTGGACATTCCAAGACTTGAGACAAGTGTTGAGGCGCTTGAGCTTACGTGAAAAGGCAACGGGAGGCGAGCCAAAAACTGGAGAGTTCCAGGAGTCCTCCATGACCCGATGGAACATGCGATGAGACCTCCACATACTATGGAACCTGAAGAAGGACAGACCAGATTGAGTGTACGGAGCATAGAAAAGAAATATCGGGAACATGGTCCGAGAAGGTACGATGCAAATGAGAAACAAAGTAAACAAATGGAAGGATGAACTAGTCCTCTGATCCGATCAACCTGTCCAGCCTAGAGAGAATTCGATTAGTACCTTCTTGGTTGTTGCACCAAGTGAAGGCCGAACCGACAAAAGGAACTCTGTCGGCCCCGAATTGACGATGAAGCCAATGAAATCTGTCACAGATGCATGGCTAACGACATTGCCTCTCAGCTTTTCAGCTCGGCTGGCGACAACATTAAAGTCATCACCCAATACCGAAGCCGAGAACCCTAGCACAGAAAGGCCCAGAGTGTCATTCAAAAGAGAAGACGGACCATGCCTATCGCACTTAGCGTAGACAGCAGAGAACAAGAAGGACGCGGAAAAAGGAGGACACGAACAAGACACGGAAAGAAGCTGGTCGGAAACAAAAACAGTCTGGGCCACAACTTCTTTAGACCAGAGAATCCAAATCTTATTCAAAGCATTGGCTATGGCCCCACCAAAACCAAGGGAAAGAATGGATTTGGTGATCTCTTACGGCCCTAAAATGGGCTCCAGAAGGGCCACCATACAGATAGGGTGCTTCTTTACGATGCACCTGAGCCTGGCCACGAACGCATCGTTACCTATCCCACGAACGTTCAAAAAGAGGAAGGTCGCCATAGGAAAACCAAAACAGACACCAAGGAGAAGGAACAAGAGACCACAGAAATGAAGGGTGCAGCAACCCCCCCAACACAGCTCATATGAGATATAATGAGTGTCGAGTATATCTGGCGATCTACTCGGACGCCTCCATAGAGCGTGTGCGAATGGTGCGAGGACTAGTAGGAGCCGCTCGAAGACTACCGCTCGAGGAATGGGAAAATCGACGATCGGGGAACCTGCTGGATCCAGAAAGCCCAACAGGTCTCCCCTGACATGGGAGAAGAGAAGAAGACCCGGACCTACAAGCACTAGAAGGGAAGGAGTTCTTTGTAAGCTGCAATAGACGATCACTGATGATCACTATTTCGTCCTTACTAAGAAGACGGGAAGACACGGATGAAGCGACAGAAGAACAAGAAGACACAAAAGAGCAAATCTGGACCTTAGGAGCAGAGCAAGAAACCAAAGATAAATAAAAAATTGGGTTGCTCAAGGGAGACAACACCAAACGCTATAAGAACTTCTGTAAAGCCAAACTGTCATCGATTTGACGGCTCCGTAAAAGAGAAGTTCTGAGCCTGAAGCAACGATATCGGTCATGAAAACGCGTCAACAAAGGGAAGCCAGCGTCCCGGTACACCGTATAGTTAACCGATGATGAGTTCACTATTCAGATACCGCAAGAGGGCCACCCATCCCTGGAAGACGCTACCTAACAAGACAGAACAGAAAGCCAACTAAGAAACCAACGCATAAAGAAAAACACGCAAGTCACAAACGACACAAAAGATGCCTCGTCATGACTCGCAGCCGCGACAAACCAAAAGAACCAAGACCAGCCACTGAAGTTCGCCCAGAACATCGAATGGTAAAAGGACCTAGCATAACAGCTCACTGCTGTTTGAATGCAGCAGATCACCCAAACAAAGCAAAGAAACCCAGCATATATGTCAAGATACCCACCAACCGAACAAAGAACCAGCCAACACTAAGATGGTTGAAACCAAGTGAAAAAGCAAATTGCACAAATGAAGCAGCTTGCTTGGATAAAGGAGCAACACACATAAAAAAAAGATCCAACGCAAGGCAGTGGCACAACAACTGCCAACGCCAGACAGAGAGGAAGACAAAGATTACACGTTGACCGGTTAACACACATGTGACCCGACACTTCACCGTCCAACGAAGAACATGCAATGCTGGGGAGCTCACACGTACGTGTGGCAAGGCTCATATCATCACACACTAAACTGCCAAAATAGAAACAACATACTGAATCAAAGGTGCAGACACGAAAGCTGAATCCAAAAAGAGAACCAGCAGAACATAAACGAAGCTTATTGTAGCACGCAAAATCCAAAAAACCATGAGAAAGCACGTTGGTCAAACCATTGGTATAGAGGTTCAAACCATCAGCATAAGCAGAATAGCTCGAACTTGTAGGCTGAGCAACAAAAGAAGAATCGACCACCTCCAGTTCACAGCATACTCCTAGCTAGCAAAGGTACCTTCAACAACTTGAAAGCAGATGCCTCGCTATGTCAGCTCGTCACTAGCTCCAACCGACAACCAAGAGTTGAGGTCTTACGCCATTGACGAAACCTCGCTCCACGCAACCACGAACGACTGCCTTAAACCAAACTTACTTCACCACTGAAGCCCAAAGCAACCGTTACCTCCCCTGATCCAGTATCGTTGCACATACCCAAGGACGACAAACCACTACCATCAACACGTTCTTCCTCTTATACTATGTCCAGACCTGCAAAAGCATTCGAGGTGGCCAACGGGGTCGGTGGAGCTGCATAGACCACACGGAAAGAAGCAAACAGACCAGCCTGGTCAGGAAGGCAAGCTGAATCATATTTCGACCGTCTACGACGTCGAATACGTTTTGAATTCCTTCCCAGTAAGCCTGGATTTGGCGCTGCAATCCCTTTGACCATCACAGTTTCCGACCTCCCCACCTCTACAGAAAACAGCAAAGCCTCCGTATTATCCCTAACGCCTTTGGGTGAGGTGATCAAACCCCCACCACTGGTAGGCTCATGAGGAAGAAGTATGCACGAATCTCTACTAAAAAAACCACCACAAGCTTAAGAACCAATAAGAAAACCAGTGACAGACCAATAAGAGTTATTATGAGAACCTTTGAACCTCAACTGGGGAGCAAACGAGGTGGTCAAATCCTCTTTGCTCCAATGAATTTCAGAAGCATGAATATCACCCACCACTGCTGATAAAATCAGCTTTCCCATCTGCCCCGATGGACAGAAGAGAGAAGCAAGAGCACCCACGTAAACCGGTGTCAATTCTACAAAGAAACCAAGAACCAGTATAAACATGTGCCTCAAAAGATCTTCGAAAACTAACAGAGAAGGCAGTTTCACCAAAAAGGACAACGAGCCAGAAAACCCAATAGAGAATGGCTTAGAAACCAACTTTACTATCTTCGCCTTGATAGCAGAAATCGGAGGGCAGTTTCCAGAAAATGAACCCCAACCAAGAAATCACCGAAGGATCCTCTCACCGCCATGATACACACCCAAATCGAAAGCCCTAGCTCTCGAGATAAATACTGAAGAGAGGGAAGGCTCGAAGAAGATTCAAGTAGTGATAGGCGAAAACAAGAAGACAACGGTGGCAAGAGAATGAAGAGAGCGAGAAAGATTGAATGAAACTGCAAAAGAGAAATTGCGATCTAGAGAGTAGACGCCATTTTTAGAGCCATTCCTGATTCAATGGTTAGCATGTTTATTCACTAATTATAGTTAATTGGGGTTGATTAGTTAATTATAGAATTAACGACTCAGAAAAATATGGCAAAATATGCATAAATTCTAAAATCATATCTTATGTTACTGGAATGAATTTTGTTTAATTTGGATTAAGTTTGCTAATCTCGGAATTTAGGGGATTGAGGGGAAAACCATTGGTTTGGGTATGTTTGATCTAGATTAACATGTAAAGTTGTTGTTTTGATTTTTTTGGTTGATTCTACATGTTACTACTACTATTTGGTATGTTTATAATTGAATAGGAAAAGTTAGAATGGTCCATCGTGTGGTGTAAATAGCTTGCTGTAAGAACTGCAGGAAATGGGACCAGATCGCCCCCGCACTCGTGAAGCACCCATCAAACCGGCTCACCCTCGAGCCCCACGAACCGACCCGCTCGTGCTCACCCCAGCGACCACGAACCGTGGCTTGCCATAAGCCGAGCCACATGACTCATGAGCATGACCCACGAATCAGAACTTGGGGTCACAGACCATGAGTCAATCCTCATGACCCGGACTGGAGCACGATGAACCGCAAACTGGACGAGAACAAAAACCCGAAATGCAAAGGAAGTCCAAATGAGAATTTATGGCCCAGGATCCAGATGGGAACCAACAAGTTAACTTTGAGAATTGAGCTTTGCTGAGGGATGTGTGCAAAGGGTTTATCGATATCTATAACTTTGGTTCACCATTGAGAGAGGAGGTATGCAGACGAACTAGGGCCAAGGCTTTATGGACTGGTTGGCCCGTTAGGATTATTGACTATGGACAAGTCCGGTGGGGTCGTAGTTGTACGGGGTGGGACTCCGTCATGACTCCAAAGGGAAAAGTGGTTGTAGCGATAGTTGTACGGAGTTGGACTATGTCATGGCCCCAATGGATCTAGTGATCAAAGCGGCAGACATCGTATGCTTTACACACTGAGTGAGAGATGTGAGGATGACTGCTATGTTTGATGTTTGCTATCACTATGAAATGCACACTTCCATTTTACACTATATGTTAGTGTTACCTTAGAGTATTATACATCTCACTGTGCTAACTCTTTGGTTGCAGGTCCAGGTCAGGTATGATTACTTTTACCTGTTATAACTTTATTCAGTTATATAGAATTGTTATCGCTCACACCAGACTTTCGTCTGACCCATAGTTTTATCTCTCTTCTTATTACTCTGGTTTCTCCTAAACGAGAAGACTAGAGACAGGTTAGGTGGTTATGCACGAATAGTTGTCCGGAGACGAGCAGGAGGCTTCCACGTACTCTATATATATTCTCCCTATGTTGTTGTCGGTCAGTACTTTGGGCATTAGTAGTGTACCTCTTTTATTTCCTTTAGAGACAGTATTTTAAAGTTGTAATAATTGGATATGAAGTTGTATTTTGGATTCCGCTGGTCTGATGGAAATGGTTTAGTTTTCAGCTTATATGTTGTCTCGCCGGTTTTATACAAGTTATGTTATTATCATATTTTATTCCATGCATTGTAAGGTATACTACAGGTTTTTGGTAGTACACTGCTTTAAACCCTTTCTTTTAACGAACATCCCGTGCCAGTCGGGCATCAGCATAGCGCATTTCAGGGGAAATGTCTGATGGTACTTGGCGGCCGTCACATAAAGCATCTTCTTAAATCTTGTTCTTCATGACATTCCCGATGATCCGATCACCCTCAATACCCACAAACTCCCCATCAATATCGGCCAACTCCAGCATGTCCTGAATCTGATGACCAAAGACTATGTTGGCATAAGCATGAAGCCATGTTAGAAGAAAAGAAGAGGAAGGAAGAGGAGAAAAGGAAAAGCAAGAGCGGGCAGAAGAGAGATAAGGATAACTGAGGCAAAGATGACTATCGAAAGCGTCATAAGCCAAATAAATTTCTAATGA
Organism: Allium sativum; assembly: GCA_030737875.1. Lineage (NCBI taxonomy): Eukaryota > Viridiplantae > Streptophyta > Magnoliopsida > Asparagales > Amaryllidaceae > Allium > Allium sativum. The sequence goes on from CM060921.1 coordinate 750,945,037, forward strand.
CAGATATTCAGATTACTTCCGATCATCCATTTTTGGCTTCACCATCCGTCACTCCAACTCCCACCGACCTTTAAATGATTATTCATAGGCCTTGTTATGCCCCCAGATAATGCAACCTTGAGCTTGATGAATGATTCAAGGGTTGGTGCCTACAGGGGATGTATTTCGATCTGGACATATATCCTTCCAACAAACGGATCATACTTGGCGAAATGGACACCATGAAAAGTTGCATGCTGGCACAATTTGATACTGTTAAGTTCCAGTTGGAAACATGCATAGATGCGACCAGGGATCAAGTTGAGAAACAACTGACTTCTTGGAATGCGTTTGCTCATGATCTTCAAAGTCTCAACATAGAGAATAATAAACGGAACCATACTTTAGAAAATGACAAGGTCAAGCTGGTTAGGGCCCTTGAATCTCAGGACGAAACCATTGCTTCCTTCGCTCAAAGAGATGCAGAACTAGCAGGCTTAGAGGATGAAAATAAAAGGCTCAAAAAAGAACTTGCTGCCGCGAAAGTGCAACTCCAGGAGGTTCAAGCTGCCCGAGAACATGCCGAATCTTAGCTAATTATAGAAAGGAATGCTTCAGCCGCTCATCAGCAAGAATACACCATTCTTCGAAAAAAATTATCTTCTCAAAGTATGACTCTTTCCGTAATGAAAAAAACTCTTGAAGAAGAAAGACTTAAGGCCGTAGCTGATCTCGAAAAATCTCAACTGGATGTCGATGCTTCTTTGTTTGACTTTTATGTCTACAGCATTATGAGTCGAGGAAGTTTGCATTATCTGGAAGATAACTTTGAAAATACCCTGGCTCTTGTCTGGGAGTGAATAGTTGAGATTAATGAAGGTTACTGTAGCGTAGACTATCTTACTAAGGATCTCTTAGATGAAGAGTCTCATGTGGCCTTAGTTACGGGAAAGGCTCGGCTGAAAAATGTATGAGACTTGATAAGCGACAGGGCCGGAACTTCTGGGGAGCAAGCCCAGGATCAGACCAATATGATGCCTCCATTGATCTTGCTAACATTGAAGCCTCTGGCTCGCAAACTCCTATTATTCCTCCTGCAATTATCAAAGAGATGGAAACAGTTTCTGAGGAGTATGATGGAAATGACGAGGAAGATGACAATGATGCAGACATATTTGAGGTTAATGAGCACAGAAATGTCCAAGCGAATCTTGAAGTCACAGGTAAAACTAAAATTGTTCAAGCTATGTTATAGTTAGACTGCCTATGCCCTTCTCCTGGGACAACCGGATTTCATGTTCACTGTTCATCTGGCTTAGGTTTGATCTAACCATAGCCTCCTTCTGGCGGGTTTACAGCTATGATGATTGAAGCTATGGTGACTGACTCGTCCTTGGTATCAATTCCTAATGCCCCAGTTACCTCTCTTCCTCCAGGTGATGCATCTTTTCTTGGTGCTAAGACTCCAGGGTCACAAGATACCACGATTGGAGTGACTGCCAGCTTTGACGATGACGATGACTATATCCCAGGCGGTGAGGAATCGGACTATACTGATTGTTAACCGACTTTTTGTTCCAGTTCCCAAGAGTGCATTAGACACGCTCAACTCAACGTACCTCGTGAAGCTGAGGCTGAAAGGTGACGCTCAGGAGCGAAGGAAACAGGATCAAGAAAGGATTATATCGCTTATAACCTCATGGCATCCAGAAGACATCCGGGAACCAAGGCCTTGGACCCTGAAGGAGTTACGAGCCTCGACCACCTGGTCCTGGGATCCTCGCACCACTCGGAATGACTTCACGCCAGGCATGATGCGGAATTCGCACCTAGTCGCGTGCAAAATCTCGAACCCATGCCTGGGTTTGAAATTTCGAACCTAGTGGGTGCGAGGCCTCGAGCCCAGTGGGTGCGAAATCTCGCACCCATGGCTGAGTTCGAGATTTCGAACCCAATGGGTGCGAAATCTCGCACCCATGGCTGGGTTTGAGATTCCGAACCCAGCGGGAGCGAGATGTTTCACCCGCTCCTGGGTTCGAAATTTCAAACCTAGCGGGTTCGAAATTTCGAACCCTGGGGACTCGGAATTTCGAAACCGTGCCCAGGTTTGAAATTTTAAGGCACGCAGGTGGTGGGATCAAATTTCCTGCATGTGGTCCCTATTACTACCTAATCCTACCTACTCCTACGTACTCCTACCTACTTCCACTCCTATAAATAGCCCATGGCCTCACACTTCAAAGGGTTTGGATTTTCTTCACTTGAGACCTTCCTAGAGCTCCATGAACTCCATTAATGGAGCTCATATTTGAGGAAGAAGGAGAACTAAATTTTCCTTTTCCTTAATACCTAGCATGTGGCAATTATAAAAGTGAATGTAATGAGCATGGCTCTACCTTGTAACTCTTGAGTGATTAATAAAAGTTCAACATCCTTCCAAAGTGGACGTAGGCCTAATCCGCAGCCCAACCACTATAAATTCTCGTGTCATTTACCACTTTCTCTTACTTAGTCTTGTGACCAAACTAATTATTCCTAGTAATAGGAATCTTTGGTGTTTACGACATTTTTTACCGTCAACATTTGGTGCTTTCACTAAGAATCGGAATTCAAAATTTGCGTCTTTCTTCCACATTATCATCTCGACTTCAACAAGCTTAAGGTTCCTTGCCCAACCTGCTGTCAAGTTCGCTTACGATGGTAAAGAAGTCAAAGAACGCAATGGTAGGCTCTTCACCCGTAGCCGAGGCTGGTACCTCCTAACAACCTCAACCGGTAGATGTCCTGGCCCCTACCGAAACCGTCCCTCCTGTGGTGCACCCTGAAGCGTTCGTTACCCAAGCTCAAATTCGCGCGCTTAATGAAAGATATGAAAACACCGCGGTCGAACTCAACCAAGGCATAAGGAATAACATTGACCTTATGCGACAACTTCAAAAAAGTCAACTCGTTGTCGCCCAACTTCAACTAATTCGGAACAATGCTCGACCTCGACCAACCACTTTGGAAACTTTCTCTTCCGAGTCAAGGGGTCCATACCAAAGGAGGAAATTCACCCTCATCAACCATGTCGCCGCTCGTACCAATGCCCTCGATAACGTTAATGGTCATGCCAACGGAAATAGGAATGGCAACGGCAACCGAACTACAGTCTCATACAGGGAGGAGGCATAGTACCGAGACCGCTCTCGCATGATTACAAATGACGGACCCGATCCTACAAACCAACCTCTTCCTCGACACAACCCAATGGTCACTAATCAGGGTGAAGGGCCTGATATTCCACCGGCCCGCGCTCCTCCAGAACATGATCCGCATCACCCCTCTCCACCTCACCATCCACACCAAGACCTAATCATAGATGTCGAGGACATAGAGGAAGACAATCCAGACGTCCATCATAGAAGGTGGCCTTACAACAGGACTCCATAGCCGCGTCAAAATCCATGGATCCCAATGGCGGATCCCCATCCAACTTACCTTCCCGAAATGATACGAAGGTTCATGAGGGAAATGCAAGGGGGCGCACACGGTGCATGGGAAGCCCACATTAGGCGTAACCCCTTCACAAGAAGGGTAAATGAGGCCGAATGGCCGAGGCACTTTAGCATGCCACAAATGCCACTCTATGATGGTACCATTGATCCTTGTGCCTTCTTGAATCGCAATGAATGGAAAATGGACACTAGCCGGGGTGACGATCCAACCAAATGTAAATGCTTCCCAGTCTTCCTGTCTGGTACCACTTTACTTTGGTTCTCGCGCCCCCCTCACGATTCCATTAACAACTTCGGACAACTAGCAACAGAGCTGGTCAAGCAATTCAGGGTGCACATCCCAACTCCGAAGAATGCCCTCACTTTATCCAACCTATACCAGGGGCCCACCGAGTCAATTAGAAACTACCTTTCCCGGTTTAACACAGCTCTCGCCGAGGTCGAGGATCTAGATCCTCACACCATACTCTTTCAACTAGCGAAAGGTGTCCTCCCTACTTCGTAGTTTGGGGCTTGGATCGATCGAAAACAGCCTAAGAGCCTCGACGCCTTCTATGAGAAGGCAGATCAATACTTGTGCCAAGAAGAGGCCAGACGGAATCTGCTCTCCGCCACAAGTCGTCCCAATGATCCCTAAGCGGATACCGCCAATAACCACTTCAGAGGTAGGCGAGGCGGGGAACCCTTCGAACAAACAGGGGGGCAGGTCCCCAAATGAAAAAACCAAATAATGGTAGGCCGGATGGACAAAACAACTAGCAAGCCCCAGCATAATTAAGAAAGCCCTGCCCTCGCCAAGCTTTCGAGACCTACAACCCATTGAATGAAGACATAGAGACAATCTACTTGGAAACGTGTAACACCTTGCCATACAAGAAGTCGCGCGTCGTAGAATCAACTGACCGCGAGAAGAACACCGGGAGGTATTGTCGGTACCACGACGTGTATGGGCACTACACCAATGAATGCGCAAACTTAGGGATGCAATCGAGAAACTTATCCGTGAGAAACAGCCTGAGAAATATGTCCAAGAGCCCTTTCCTCCTGAAGCAAACTCGCAGCCTCCGGTACCAGCTCCACAGACAGCCACCAAGGGAGCTCTGGGACCATCTTACCCAAAATGAGGAATCGTGATCAACACCATATGTGGTGGACCCTACCCCACACATGATAGCTTTCAAAAAATGGAGGAATATGTGAGTTTCATAAAATATGCTACTTACGAAGCTTGCTCTGCTCTCCCTGAGTCCATCACATCCAAGCTACAAAAGACCATGCGGGACGACATTGTCTTCCGAGAAAGAGAATCGATGGGGGTGGAAATCCCGACCACTGACCCATTAGTCATCACTTCCCAGATTGGTGCCGCTTCGGTTCGAAATGTTTTAATCGACTCAGGGAGTTCAATCAACATCATCTTTAAAGCCGCCTACGACCAGTTGAAATTGGAAAAGAATGACTTGAAGCCATGTCATGCCATAATTCACGACTTCAATGGGGCCTCTAGTTCCCCCGTAGTGATGATCGACCTACCTGTGGAACTGGGCGAGGGGGACCGAAGCCAAGTCTGAATTCTAACCTTCATGGTCATAGACATCGACTCCCCCTACAACGCTTTCCTAAGGCGCCCCTTTCCAATCGAATTCCGAGTTTACATGGCACCATAGTCTCTTCTAATGAAATTCCCGACAGAAAATGGGATCGGTACTGTTAAGGCGACCAAGTAAGCACCAAGGAACGTTACGCAATAGAATGTAAGAACGCACACGACAAGGACAAGGGAAAAGTCGTGCTTACGCCTTCTTGCGCCAAGAACGTCTCAGCATAGCAATCAACGGCGTGTGGGCCCTGGCTCAGGCGCCACTCCTGTCTTTCCGATGACCTCGACCCATAGAAAGACGAAGACCCCGAATACGAGAGGGATACCCTGGTCAAATCCACAATGGACGTTCCCATCAACCTCGACGACCCAACAAGGGTCTTTAAGGTAGGGTCACAACTCCACCCAGCAGTCAAAGAAGATCCGATATGCTTCCTGAAATCTAATTTAGATGTGTTTGCATGGACTCGTTCGGACATAAAGGACATCGACCCCGCAATTGCTTGTCATTCCCTTTGCTTAGATCCCAGAATGCCTCCAGTCAAACAGAAGTGCTGCTTTTTAGGGCCCGAGAGGTCCAAGGCACTCGAAGAAGAGGTAGACTGCCTGCTCAACAATAACTTCATCCGCGGAGCTGACTATCCCGAATAGGTTTCCAACCCATTTCTGGTTAAGAAAGCTAATGATAAATGGCGAACATGCATCAACATCTCAGATCTGAATAAGGCATGCCCCAAGGACAGCTTCCCACTCCCAAAGATCGACCGATTATTGGACTCGACCGCCAGATACTAGCTGCTATCCTTTATGGACGCCTACTCAGGCTACAACCAGATCCCAATGAGCCTCCGCGACCTAGATCATACCTCTTTCATGACCGACCTAGGGTCTACTACTACCATGTTGTGCCCTTCGGCTTCAAAAATGCTGGTGCCACTTACCAGTGAATGGTTAATCGACTCTTCAAAAATAAAATTGGAAAGTCCATGGAGGTATATGTGGACGATATGCTGGTAAATTCTAAAATATCAGCGATCACATCCACGACCTCTTCGAAATGTTCGATGTCCTTAGCTAGTACGACATGAAACTCAATCCCCTGAAATGCTCCTTCAGAGTCGCCTCGGGAAAATTCTTAGGTTTCATTGTCAATTCCCGGGGTATCGAAGCTAACCCAAAAAAAAATCCAAGCTATTCGGGACATCCAGGTCCCCGAGAACATCAGGGATGTCTAGAGTCTGAACGGAAAGGTCGCCGCTCTAAGTCGGTTCATCTCTAAGGGCACCGACAAATGCATCCCCTTCTTCGATTTACTCCGGAATGGGAAACGCAACTTCGATTGGACCCTCGAATGCGTCTCCGCGTTCAAGGAACTTCTGGATCACTTAGAGCGACCACTTATCCTCTCTAAGCCTATAGACCAAGAGGAATTACATATTTACATGGCTGTTTTGGCGCAGGCAATTAGCTTGGCACTAATACGCCTCGAAGACCGCACTCAACGGCCCGTCTACTATATCGGCAAGCGGTTGACGGGGGATGCGAAGAACTACCCAAAGCTACAGAAGTTGGCATTCCGCTTATTGATTTCCTCTAGAAAGCTCCGACCATACTTCTAGTTGCATCCCATAAAAATTTTCACTAACCAGCCACTGCATCAGGTCCTACAGCGACCCGAGGTGTCAGGATGATTATTAAAATGGAGCATAGAGTTAATCCAGTTCGAGATAACCTTCATCCCCGGACGAGTCATCCTCGGCAAAGCTCTCGTAGATTTCATCGTGGAGTTCACAACCCCCGAGGAGGATCCCACAGAGAACGTTGGAACTCCCGATGTTCAGTGGAAATTGTTTGTAGACGGCTCCTCTAACAGAAAATGCTCCAGGGCCGGAGTCGTGCTCATCACCCTTGAAGAACGCCCAATGTATTTTGCGTTGAGGCTAAATTTCCCTGCTACTAATAATGACGTGGAGTACAATGCCTTAATCGTCGGGCTTAGAATCGCGATCGGACTCAAGCTAGAGACCGTCCACATCTTCTCCGATTCACAACTTATCATCTGACAAGTACTGGGAAAGTATGAAGCAAAAGAGGAAAGGCTTGCCCAGTACCTGGCCCGGGTTCAGGGGCTACTCACCTACCTCGAGCATTTCACCATCGCCCATATCCCACGTGAGAAAAATGAAAAAGCGGATTCACTTGCCAGGATGGAAAGCTCCGAAGATCCGCAACTTAACGGATTCTCCACGGTTGAAATCCTCAACTCCCCAAGCATTAAGCAAGGGAAAGACGAGATGATCATGAGCACCGAACTCGAGCCCGAGTCATGGATGACACCAATCAAAAATTACCTGCAACACTGGATCCTACCAAAGCACTACAAGGAAAGGCGCATGCTCATTCGCTAGTCAACCCTTTACCTTCTTATGGACAGGGTACTCTATGGCAGAGGTTTTTCCGTTCCCTTGCTCTGGTGCGTAGCTCATGGCGACACCCTCCAACTGCTAAGCAGTGTTCATGAAGGCGAATGTGGCAATCACGCTAGGGGGCAAACCCTGGACAGAAAGATTCTCAGACAAGGTTATACTAGCCCACGCTTGATCAAGACGCTGCGGACTATGCTCGCAAGTGCGGTAAGTGTCAGCGCTTCTTCAAGTTTCCAAGAGCCCCGCCTACTGAACTGTCTCAAATGGTCATCCCATGGTCGTTTTCCATGTGGGGAATACACATCATCGGAACTCTTCCAATGGCTAGAGGCAGGGCACGATACGCCGTCGTCGCAATGGACAATTTCACCAAGTTGGTAGAAGCTGAAGCTCTCGCCACCATTACCACGAAGAAGATGATCAATTTTGTTGTCCGCAACATCATTACCCGCTATGGAGTGCCTCTAGCTATCATCTCCGACAACGGCACTCAATTCGAGAGCACTGAGTTTAAAGCCTTCTGTCAGTGCCAAGGCATCGATAAAAGATTCTCAGTGGTAGCTCATCCTCAAGCCAATAGGCAAGTGGAGGCGGTGAACAAGGTCATCAAATCCATCATTAAGAAACGTCTGGAAAAGGAAGGGGCATGTGGGAAGACGAACTTCCTCTAGCTCTATGGGCTTACCACACCACCCACAAGAAGCAATCGACCATACTCCTCTCGCCCTTGCATACGGGTCTGAAACTGTCATTCCCATTGAGCTCAAGTTGCAACCCATCGAGTCACATTCTTCGATCCAAAGAGGAACCAAGATTTACTTCTGAGATCACTCGACTTGCTAGAAGAAAAGAGGAACGAGACCTATATAAGAGCCGCCGCCCAATGACAGTGAGTGGCCCAATACTTTAAATCTAGGGTCCGCCACAAGGACCTCAACATTGGCAACCTCGTCCTTAAGCGGGTTTTTCCCTGCCAACAAGCCTAGCGCCTCGTTGGGAAGGCCTGTACTCCATACATCGAAAACTCAGTGATGGAACCTTCAGGATCGCCACCGTCAATGGAGCCGAACTCCAAAGGGCATGGAACAACGAACATCTCCACCGTTACTTTGCATAACTCAGTTTACGGATGTTTATGCTTTTCAAACAATGTTCTGTTTTCTCAGAAATCCAAAGCGTTGTAAAGGCTATTACTGCCAAAGTTATCAGTAGAAATGATGTTCAATTTCCTATCTCCTTGTTGTTTACTTCTCATGTAATGCGTCTTCTTAGTTCCAACAACTAGATCGATTCATGCCTACGATCGCCGCATCGGCACTCCGATCACAGAAGCCGGGATGGACATTTCAATTTCTAGGCAACATCGAGTCTGGGATACTTGGCTATACCTGGCACCCTGAGCACGGGAGCCGGTAAAGCTACTCAAAACACAGGCCCGCGGCGCGACCGAGTATAAATAATCTCTAACTCGAACCTCGGCCCAGAGCCGAGGCCGAGGATAAATCGTTCGGAGCCCTAGTCCAGGCGGGTTGGTGCCACTCTGCGACCGTCCAAGATCAATGCAAATCTCTCTTCGCCGGTTGCGGGTGCCGGTCGAATCTTGGCGCAGCACCAAGACCGACCTTAAATTTTTTCTCCCCCTTAGCTCTCAAGGCTAGGGGCAGCCCGTGGCCATGATCTGGCCTTACGAGCAGATAATCGAGGCCGAAAACTGTGCGGACGAATAAATGACATCTGGCGGCTTGCCTCAACCTGACGAACGATGGGAGAGCCACCCACCTGGCGGACCGCCAAACGTGACACCCTACGGCTTCGCTATACTTGGGTTTAACCCCGGGCCACCCAAAACAGCAGGCTCACAGCCTGGTTTTGCAAACTACGGGTTCCCTGCGCTGAGGGTAACTTACTGAAACTAGCGCTCTACCTCACCTCTCTGGAATAATTTACCCGGAGACGGTTCCTAATCGCTTTTGTGACAAATGTAACGATAAGTAAGTTTATGCAAGTACAGGACATTGGAAAATATAAAAAGAACATTCGAACACTTGACATAAACAGTGATCTTTACTGATTCATATTTCCTTTTCACACACACACACGCTAAACAAACTACGTGTCTAACATTTTTACTTTCTAATGACAGGGTGTACACGAGAACCACACCATGTCTTGAAAAACCAAAAGCGAGGGACGTACTCGCGTAAACTATCGGCCTACACTACCAAAATAATGGTAACTCCTACTTAGGTTACTAACACTAACCATGTTTCCTTTTCTTGTGCTTGTGCTTATCCTTTTTTGCAGATTTCATGCTTGACGGTTCATCCCTGGCTCCGAGACTCTTCTTACCAGACTCGCTCTTTCCATCTCAGCCCCTTCGAGGAGTGGTCGATTCATGAGAAGCCGAGATGCGTCTCTCGCCCGTCCCGTCGCTGCTTGAAACCTCGGTAATATCGATAAGGGTGGCCTGCGACGTAGGCTTGGCGGCACCCCCGACAGCAAGGCCGACCACAGCGTCACTCACATCCGGGACCACCTTGCCCTCCCGCTCGGCTTTCTCCTTAGCTTCTCTGACGGCCCTACGGCAGCGAGCTTCTGGGACTTATGAAGCGTGACATCGCCATCTTTGTCTTTCTCAAGGGACTCAACAGTCCTACGCTATGCTTCCTCGTCCTCCCTCTTCTTCCAGGCCTCATCGTTAGCCCTCCTCTTCTCAGCCTCCTCATCGGCTCTCTTCTTCGCGACAGTGCCAGCAGCCCTCGTCTTAGCTTCCTGCCGAGTCTTCAGTAAGACCTCCTTCCTTGCAACCTCGTCTTGCTCTCGCTTCTCCTCTACTTCTTCACGCTTGGCCACCATCTTGGCCTGTTGCCTCGCCACCAGAGCCGCTATCGAAGCCACATCAGCTTCTACTGGGCCTTTGGCAGGGGCATTCTGCCCATCGACCACCTCTCCTTCTTCGTTAACAATGTCGACCATGCTAGAAGTTTTTCTTATGTCATAAAAGGTGTCAAGTGGGTCGCCTCCCTCTATGGCCTGTTTCCCTATGAGGCCCGGCCCAGTTTCAGTCGTTGGAGGGATCATGGGAGCGGGCTCCGCTGCCGTCGTAGACTCAGAAGGAACTGCATAAGCAAAGTCACAACCTTTTTAGTCCCTAAATTTGGTAATCACTTCGTTCTTAGGGATGTAGGGTAAAAGGAATTTACCTATGGTCAATGATGGCGTAGGAATGATAAGAAGGGTACTTGCGATAGTGGGTAAAGTGAGCCTGGTATCCCCCAGTGCCGGGAAGTCAGGATTATATTCAGTAGCAGTTTGGGCCGAATCCACAGGACCACTTACCATGACAGATCCGGGGCCCAGGGGAGGATGAGAACTTCCTTCTACAAATGTTTCTGTCGCAACCGCGCTCCCAATCACTGCAAACTTTCCTTTCTCTTCGGCAAGCCTCGCCAACCTTTCGTTCTCAGCATCCTCCTACAACAGCCTCCTTTCCTCCTCCAGCCTCTCACGTTCATCGTTGTTTAGAAGGACATTTGCGAGTTGGCCCTCGTCCAAGGTGCTTATGTCCACTTGACGCAAGAAGGCCTCATAAGGGATTAATCTCTCCGAGGTTCTGGCTAGCACGTGGGGGTAGTCGTCGACCCACGAAATCCCTCGAAATCTCAAAGCTTTCACGTACATATCATAGATATTCTCCTTGAAGGAGGACACAACACGGAACTCTGCATCACTCAGCTGTCCCCTCAGCTGCTCTATCTCCCTTTCATGTTCGGCTTTTATACCCTCAGCCGCATTCAATATGTCCCTGTTGCTAGACTCAGCGTCCTCCTTCGCTTTCCTCATTGCCTCGAGCCGCCTCTTTAACTCAGAAACCTCGGCATTCTCAACCCGCAACCTCTCATTTTCCTCCCTCAAAGCGGTATTGTCATTATGGATCTGAGCAACCTTCCTGATTTCCATTTCCATGTTAGAGCATACTTTGGACCACTCGTCCTTATCATTCTTAAGGGTTGTGTTTTCAAGGATCAAGCGACTTACGGTGTTGCTAAAAGTCTCACGGTCCGGCGCAGCCCCTGTCTTTAAGGTCGTGTAGGCTCGCCTTAGCTCCGCAGCAATAGTGTAGTCAAAAGTTAAAACTAAGAGACATGTGGGGTAGCGGTTTGTTAACCACAAACGCAGCAGAAAAACCCACCTATCTAGGCTTCCAAGTGGGTAGCCAAGGTCTGTTCACCATCAATAGTCAGTTGACGATTGATGGTCTCCAGGTTCTTCCTCTTGATCAACTCAGAAAGATGGAGGGAATACTTGGTAAGTTCGTTGGCCAGGTGATACGCATCATGTACATGCATCCATATATCTCTGGATTCCCTACTGGGAGCAGGACGAAGATCAGGGAGAGATGGAAGCTTGTCAAAATGATATTGCGGGAAGTACAGCTTCAAAAACATCCTCCTCAACAGAAAACACTCGGATTTTGGACTCTGTCAGATTTTGCATTCCCATCACGACTTCCGTGCCCGACCTTGGTTGACCAAACAGCAGCTCCCTCCCCCTAGCAGGTTGAACGGGAGCCGGAGTGGCGGCCGACGTGGGAGTTATCAAAGGCAAAGATTGAGACCCGCCTATGTTGAGCCGAGTATCTCCTTCGGATACGTGAATAGGAGGAGGAGGAGGAGTTGGAGACCGCCTAGGTCGGTCCTGGTCTCGATGACCGCTGCCTTGTTCTAATAGAGGTGGAGAACCGTACAAGTTGGCGGATCTTCGGAATCTCTCAAAAGAAGAACTCGGGGGAGGCTGGCGATCCCCGCGCCTATAACTTCATCCGCCACGTCCTCCTGCCATGACACCTGCTAATGGAACAAGCCGAAGTTAGTCAAGTAACTCACGTAGGCAAACGTCTATGCTATGCAGTGTTATGGATGTATGCCCTAAGTGTTCTCTCAACAGACCAGATCGCGGTCCGATCGAGGGAGTTAACCCCTCAGCAGCGCAGGAAAGTTCCCCTAAGTGTTATCTCAACAGACCAGATAGCGGTCCGATCGTGGGAGTTAACCCCTCGGCAACGCAGGAAAGTTCATCCAGGCTCGTCGTATTTGGCCATGGAATCACTACTAAAGCAAGTCCCCTTAAGCCATCGAACTGGCCCGCGAGTTCATGCAAGGCAGTGGCCCCTAAGTGAGTTGCGGTCTAGCCAACACTCCTTCCCCCTCCCCTGTCGGAGGCGGGACGGGAGTGCTCGGAAACCCCTCATCTCCAGCAATCTCCTCTTGACCATGTATCTCGCCTCCGCGCACATCTCCATGAGGCGGAGCAGTCCTTCACAATTCTCCTCTCGCTGGGGGCATTTTCCTCTTCCGTCCAATAGGGGTAAAGCCTGCTGCAACTCCCTCCTTTGGCACACCAACAACAACCGCGGGCCTAATCACAGCTCGGTTATCCGGTAGCAACCCAACACGGCAGAGGCGATCCTGACTTGTCACGAAACCGGTATTATGGAGATTCTCTAGTATCGCCAGCAAAGCATTAAGGAATTTCCGATATTCATCCCCCATGGGCACCTTTGGATTTCTTATCATATTCCATTTAAAACCATGAATAAAGGAGGGAATCCTAAAATTAGGGCAAGGAACAGAGTCAGAGGAACAATTACTTCCCTCAATCCACCTTCTGGCAAATCCGGGAGGGCAGCTAACGAAGAACCACTCGCCCTTAAACACAGACAACGTGGGCCACGTCCCAACAAAGAATTTTGGGACAGCCGTCGCTTCCAGAGACCATTGAGAAGGAGAGGTGGTGCTCGTTTTCCTTAAGTGGAAAATGTATCGAATATCTTCCCTAGTGAGCTCCCTGTTCAAAAAAACTCGCGAATGAGAACGTAAGTACCTAGGACAGAAGCATAAGCATTGGGGTGTAGCTATGATGGCGCGAGATGTAAATAGAACAACATGTCCCAAATGAAGTCGTTGGCCAGGGGCACGCACCCAGCGAGGCAAGCTTGTCGGTTCCAGGCAGTAAGACCCTCGGGTGGCATATGGTCCCTGTCATCTCTCCCAGGGGCATGGGAATCGCCCATCGGTATGTTAAATTGGGCCGCCATTTTCCTAACCGCGGTAGCATCCATACACGACTGCACTGAGTCGGTAGGATTCTCCAAAATCACTGCATCGGGCAACATGTCTGAAGCCACCGGAGGTGCGGGCTCATCCTCGCCCATGATATCTGCATTCTCGGCCTCTTCAATTACGACCTGGTAATATCGTCGTCCAAGTTGCTCCTCATGCTCAAACGCTTCGGGCGAGCTGGTCGAATGAGAAGGAGTCGATCCTTCGGTGGTGGTCTTAAGCTCGCTGCCAGACGAGCTACCTCTAGGAGTCGAGTAAGATGTGTGTAATGCAGGATGGGAAGCCTCGGCATCCGTAATCTTTCCAGTCCTTGATCTGGTCTGCATCTTTAGCTATACTTTAATGCATCAGTGTTAGAACGGGCAATATAGTGACCTGTACCCCTCGTGTTGGTGACAACTAATATGAGCGTGTAATGCTATACGAGGAAGAGCCACATTAAGAAAGTTCAGAATGATTCGAAACAGTCCAAGTCCCAGTCCGGTTGTATGCTCTACCCTATGTGAACAGTCCTAAACCCCGCTCACATGGTTAATAATATATGCATCGACGCTAAGTAAGCAAATCCAGCGACGAGTATTCGAAAGTCAAAATCCATCGGCGTGACAAATGGGAAACCCGGCACATAGAATGCCATGCCCCAAACCATGACAGGCTCGAAATTTCGAGCTCCAGGTTCGAAATTTCGAACCTAGAAGGGTTTGAAATTCTGAACCAAACTGGGTTCAAAAATTCGAGCCCCCCGGGTTCGAAATTTCCAACCCAGACAGAGGCATGAGAATTCGAACCCTTCGGGGTTTGATGCTCCAAACCCCCGAGTTCGAAGATTCGAACCCGTGTGGGTTCGTGACTTCGAACCTGGTGGGTTCGAAAATTTGAACCCACTGAGTTCGAAAATTCGAACCCACGGGGTGTTTCAAGCATCGAACCTGGCTGGGGTCGAAAATCGAACCCACGATGTCTCCGTCGTAACCCTTTGACCTCCTACCTTCTAACCACTTCGAGTCAATATCTAACCTAATTCGGTTCGAAATTTTCAGGTTCGAAGTTATCGGGTTCGAAGCTTTCAGCAATGGCGGCCAGAGAAAGAAAATTTAGGTTAAAAAAAAGTGAGTGGAGGCCTATTTTTAAAATGAAAAATGGTCTCTTCATATTCCAGTACGGGTTCGAAATTTCCGAACCCACTGGGTTTGAAATTTTGAACCCCCCGGGTTTAAAATTTCGAATCTCAAGGGGTTCGAAAATTCGTGCCCCATGGGATAAAAATTTTGAATCCCCAAGATTCGGAATCCCGAACCCCTAGGCTCGAAATTCTGACCCCATTTGGTTCAAAATTTCGAGCTTACGGGTTCGAAAGTTTCCAATTTTTTTTTCAAACCTCATGTTTTAAAAACACAGTGCCACACTCTCTCGCAAACGCATCGCATGCATGTGCATATCGACCCCCGCGCATCCACGGGAGCGACGCACTATGGGCACTGAGTGACTTGAGTATGGCGCATCCCCCAACAACTAACACTTATTCGCTCTTTGGATTACAGGAAGAGCTAACGGCATAACTACTATCTCAACCAACATAAAGCACATCATGTCAAGACAAGACGTACTTTGGGGGCAAATGTTAATCGGCTTTTTGGTCCGGTTTCCAAGAGTGCATCAGACACTCTCAACTCAACGTACCTCGTGAAGCTGAGGCCGAAAGAGGATGCTCAGGAGTGAAGGAAATAGGATCAAGAAGGGATTACACCGCTTATAACCTTACGGCATCCAGAAGACATCCGCGAACCAAGGCCTCGAACCCCGAAGGAGTTACGAGCCTCGACCACCCGGTCCTGCGATCCCCGCACCCCTCGGAAGGACTTCACGCCAGACATGATGTGGAATTTGCACCTAGCCGGGTGCAAAATCTCGCACCCATGCTTGGGTTCGAAATTTCGAATCCATGCCTGGGTTCGAAATTTTGAACCCAGTGGGTGCGAGGTCTCGAGCCTAGCGGGTGCGAAATCTCGTACCCATGGCTGGGCTCGAGATTTTGAACCTAGCGGGTCAAAAATCTCGCACCCATGGCTGGGTTTGAGATTGCGAACCCAGCGGGAGCGAGATGTTTCACCCGCGCCTGGGTTCGAAATTTCGAACCCAGGGGACTCGAAATTTCGAACCCGTGCCCTGGTTCGAAAATTCGAGGCACGCAGGTGGTGCACTCGAATTTCCTACATGTGGTCCCTATTTCTACCTAATCCTACCTACTCCTACCTACTCCCACTCCTATAAATAGCACATGGCCTCACACTTCAAAGAGGTTGGATTTTCTTCACTTGAGACCTTCCTAGAGCTGCATGAACTCCATTAATGGCATCTTCTGTTTGAGGAAGAAAGAGAATTAAATAATCCTTTTCCCTAATACCTAGCATGTTGCAATTATAAAAGTGAATGTAATGAGCATGGCTTTACCTTGTAACTCTTGAGTGATTAATAAAAGTTCAACATCCTTCCAAAGTGGACGTAGGCCTAATCCGTGGCTGAACCACTATAAATTATCGTGTCATTTACCGCTTTCTCTTACTTAGTCTTGTGACCAAATTAACTATTCCTAGTAATAGGAATCTTTGGTGTTTACGACATTTTTTACCGTCAACACTGATGAGACCCCGGGAAAAGATGTGAAGGATCAAAAGAAATAGAAAACAAATCTTGCATCATCCTTGAAGCGCAGGGGACGAAAGCGCGCAACTGAGAAGAAAGGAATTATCACTTTATCCTCTCAAGAAAGTCCGAGTGGCCCTGCAGCCAAAGATGGAAGCCAACCAGCTTGTATTCCTCCTCCTTCTACCAAGCTATCACTAAGGTCAAGTGGCTTTAAGAACGGAAAGAAGAAGTAGTGCTTGAGACTAACTGACTTTATCTACTTTTTGTTATTTCCTCTCATGTTTTGAAGTTAGACCGGTTGTATATGCGAGTGCCGGTCCTCACTTATTTATTTTATGCACATTTGTTTCTGAAGCTTTTATACTCGTGACTCTGTAACTGACTTGTGTTCCTATTGTTGTGATGAAATAGTGCCCTGTTCGTTGTACTTAAGCATTTACTTTAGCTTTGACATACGTTTCTTGTTTGCATCTTGCACTCAATTCTTTTCACATTTATATTATATTACAAGTCGTTTTATGTGGAGTTGTGACAAGCTTTTGGTATGTTTTACGAGCATTTTTGATTTGTCTTAATGTGGTGGTGATTCCCCCATACCAAAGGTTGTCACAATTTCATAAGTCACAAGTGATTACCTTTGTTGGACTTCCTAAGCAATGGCTTAAGTACTGGAAGTTTCTACTCTGATGGTTAAGTCATTGCTTTCACCATCGTTATTAGAACTTCTTAGTTTGTCGGTTAGCCATGGAATTTTAGTTTACCTAATCGAACTTGTGTATATATTTAAAGAGATATTTTACCTTTAATGCCCCTCTGTGTGTGGTCTTATATTTTTTTTAAAATGCACTTGACCATTTTACTCACTAACCTATTAATCCGGGTCCTTTGTAGGTTTGATCGAATATATGCCCCTGGAGAGGTCTTGGGATTAAGTTCAATCCAATTTTTGTCTTATCCGTCATGATTAACTCAAAATCAGAAAGATTACATTGGATACCCCCTTTCGGTTTCGATTTCTGTTCATGCCGGTCCTTCCCGCTTGTTGTTGGATCTTCCGGCCTAGGACTAGTACTTCTGGCCTAGGTTTGTCAGTCCTTCCAACATGGTGGTTGTCCTTCCAGCTTGGGTGGCCGGTCCTTCCGGCCTAGGAATGGTACTTCCAGCCTAGATTTGTCGGTCCTTCCGACATGGTGCTGGTTCTTCCAACTTGGGTTGCCGGTCCTTGCGGCCTAGGATTGGTACTTCCAGCCAAGGTTTGTCAGTCCTTCTGACATGGTGCTAGTCCTTCCAGCATGGGTTGCTGGTCCTTTCAGCTTAGGACGGGTACATCCAAACTAGGTTTGTCAGTCCTTACGACATGATGTCGGTCCTTCCAGCTTGGGTTGCATTGTCCCACGAGGCATACACTAGTTCTTTTATCGAGAATTATCACGATTTATAAATTTGAGGTCCTAAACCCTACATTTAAGAAGGTGCCTCTATGGTGGAACTTGCAACCCTTTATTTGTTGGATTGGTTGGGATTCTTCCACCTTCGGTTCGTTTTTCGAGTTTGATGCCACTCCTTCTGCTGGACGCTTATCTTGATAGGCGACCGTAGCTAGGGATTTGGCATCTTAAAATTCCTTTTTAGGAAGTGTTTTCCTTGATGAAAGGTGCAGCTTTTCGACATCATGCCCATTTGTTGCGCTATTCACCGCTTGACTCTGGATGGATAATTATTTTTGATTTGCAAGGTTGTGCACCTCATCATCCCGTTTACTTTGTATGATGCTTTTGGCACTCAACGCTTGAGCCATCCCAACCGGGATATGCTTAGGAAGCTTCCAGGTTTGGTTGGATTGTGAACGAATTGTTGCTCTCGTATTGCCTACATTCAAAAAAATCAATTTTAGAAACCTTTATGTTTTTAAACAAGAGTATGCAAATGTATGATTCATGCAAGCAAATAGACTTTCTCATTCATGACTTTTCATATGTAGATAGCTCAAATATAATGCTTGCAAATATTTACAACTTTTTACAATAGGTTTGAACAATGTGTCATAGAAAGTAGCGGCGAAGATGCACGTTATTCCAGGCTCTAGGAATCTGGATTCCGTCTATGGTAGATAATTTGAAGGTGTCGTCTCAAAGTTTCTGGCTCACAACATAAGGTCCTTCCAAATTTGACCTAAAAATTCTAGTTCCAGTCATTACTTTCTTCAGCAAGGTCTCCGATCTCGAAAGTCCTATGTCTGACTGTAGAATTGAAATGTCCGGCTAACCTTCTTTGATGTGCAACAACTATGAGTTCTATTTCGTTTCTCTTTTCCTCGAGCTGATCGAGGGCCTCAAGCTCTAGCTTCTCATTTTCCTCTTGGTTGAAATGAATCCTTCTGTGGGTGGGAACCTCCAGCTCCACGGGAATCATAGCTTCAGAATCAAAAGCTAAGGAAAAGGGAGTATTCCCAGTCAAAATTTTATGGGTTGTGCGATACGCCCATAGTGCAAGCGGAAGCTCGTCTACCTAACCAACTTTAGATTTCTCTAAGCGCTTCTTGATGGTTGAATTTATAATCATGTTTACTGTTTCTACTTGCCTGTTTTCCTATGGATGAGCCACTGCTGCAAAGCTTTTCTGAATTTTATACTTGGCACGGAAGCTCTGAAATTCTTCACTTTCAAACTGGGTTTCATTGTCCGTGATTATCTTTTACGGCACATAAAACCTGCAAATGATGTTTTTTAAGACAAAGTTGATAACTTTCTTTGAGGTTATGGTTAATAACGGTTCTACTTCAACCCATTTGGTGAAGTAATCGATGACGAAAATGGCATACTTAAGGCCAGCCTTTGCTATGGGTAGTGCTCCTCTGAGATCGATGCCCTAGAGGGCAAATGGCCATGGGATGACCATTGAGTTATAACTGTGGATGGAGCTCTCGGAATCTTTGCAAATCTCTGACATATATCGCACTTTCTGGTGTATGCCGCGGAATATCAATTTACATCTGGCCAAAAGTAACCATATCGCAAAATTTTCTTGGCCAATCTATGACCACTAGTATGGCCTCCGCATTCACCTTCATGCAATTCCATCGTGATTGCCTTTGATTCCTCCTTTGTGACACATTGAAGCAGGGGCATAGAAAATCCTCGCCTACATAGTCGTTCATCCTGAATGAGATACATAGGAGCCTTTTGTAGAATCTTCCTCTGCTTCTTAGCTTCTGTCGGGATTGCACCGGTTAGGAGATATTCATTAAATGATATCATCCATAGGTCGGGCTCTTTGGCTGTTTCCGTGACCTAATCCATATCAATTTGTTCAGTGCTGGGGCTAGAAAGGACTTCCACTGGAACTAATCCCATCAGTTGCGCATCTCCCGTGCTTGCATGTTTTTCAAGTGAATCCGTCTTGCTGTTCTCTTCTCTAGAGATGTGTGATATGGTGAAATATTCAAAGCCTTCTAGTAGTTCCTAAGCCTTGGAAATATAAGTTGGCAAGTTCCCCATTTTGTCCTGGAACTATTTCCGAACTTGACATACCACCAATTGTGAATCACTAAAATTTTTTAAGGTCTTTAGCTGTAATTCCCTTGCCAGCCATATTCTTGCAATGAGGGCTTCATACTTGGCTTCATTATTTGTCGATGGAAACTCTAGCCATAGCGCATAGCAGATAGATCTTTCTTCATGAGTTTCTAGGATCACTCCCGCCCCTGAACAATATTCGTTTGATGCTCCATCAACAAATAACTTCCACTCAATGCTAGCTTTGGCAGCAGGTTCCTTCGTTTCCTCTCCTCGATCCGTGAACTCCGCAATAAAACTTGCAAGTGCCTGTCCATTGATTTCTCTTCAGGGATAGTATGTGATATCATATTTACTAAGCTCAATATTCCATTTCAGCAGCACCCCGGAAGTTTTAGGACGGAACAAGACTTGTTTCAAAGGCTGCTTGTTAAGGAAATTGATAGGGCAAGCTTGAAAGTACGACCGGAGCTTCTTTGAGGCAATAAGCAGGCAGTAGGCGAATTTTTCCATTTTTGGGTAATTCAGCTCTACCCAGTTAACCTCCTACTAAAGTAGTAGGCAGGCCTCTGAACTTTCGAATCCTCTTTCATCAAGACCACACTCAAAGCACGAGCGGACACTGCTAAGTATAAGAAAAAATCTTCCTTATCACTAGGCTTTGAGAGCATTGGAGGTGTCTCCATATGCTGGATCAGCTCCTCGAAAGCTTTCTGGCATTCTAGACTCCACTGGACATCTTTCTTCCCCTTACCGAGGGTATCGAAGAAAGGAAGACACATGCCCATTGCCCTTGATATGAAGTGATTCAAAAGCTGCAATTTTCCCATTTAAACATTGGAGTTCCCTTTTGGTCCTTGGAGCGTGCATTCCCCTCATGGCTAATATCTGAGCTAGGTTCACTTCTATGCCCCTAGCATTGACCATGAACCCCAAGAATCTACCTGAAGCGACTCCGAAAGAACACTTTAAAGTTCAACTTCATACCATATCAGCATACAATAAGAAAGATCCGAGCTAGATTCTCTAACTGATCAACAGCCCTCTTTGACTTTACCAGCATGTCATCGACATAGACCTCCATCGTCCTGTCAATTTGTGTATTAAACATAGCGTTCACATGTTGCTAAAAGTTGCCCCCACATTCTTTAAGCCAAATGGCATCACTTTGTAGCTGTATGGGCCAAGATCAGTGATAAAGCATGTGTCTTCTTGACCTGGTTCATACATCATGATCTGATTGTATCCTTAATAAGCATCCATAAAAGTCAACAACTCATGCCCAACAGTAGAATCCACTAGCTGATCTATCGTGGGCAGAGGAAAGCTATCCTTCAGACATATTTATTAAGATCTGAGTAGTCTATGCAAATTCGCCACTTTCCATTTGCTTTCTTTACAAGCGCGGGGTTGGAGACCCAGTTTGGATAAGTAGACTCTCTGATAAAGACATTTTCCATTAATCTGTCGACTTCTTCCTTTAGAGCTCTTGATCTTTCCGACCCTTGGGTTCTACTTTTCTGATTGACAGATGGAATACGTGGATCAATATTGAGCTTACGAACTACAACATCCGGGGAAATGCCATACATGTCAGAATGTCTCCAGGCGAACACATCCAAGTTAGCTTTCAAAAAGACAATCAATTGACTCTTCAAGTCTAGGCTCAACTGAAATCCTATATTCCGCACACGGTTTGGATCTTTTGGATTTACAGCAGTAGGAATTGTGATATCAACTGGAGTCGTCCTTCCGTCCCCTGTACTGGCTTTTCTAGGATCTAACTCCTTTTGCGCTCCGCTATGTTCATCAGTACAGGGACCTGCTCAAATTGCTATAAAGGGAGGTCGCGAATGCGGAGCGGAGCCTCCGCATTCTTTCCCATGTCTTTCTTCCTAGCTTCATGTAGCCCTATCATATAGCAATCCCTTGCGGCAGCCTGATCTCCCTTAATTATACCAACTTCATTTTCGGTTGGAAACTTCATGGTCAAGCACCATGGAGCTATTGCAACTTTAAAGCCTATCATAGTTGGCCTCCCAAGTGATGTATTGTAAGCTGAGAGCTCGTCCACTAAGACAAAAGTTCGCATCATAGGTACTTTACGTTCTCCATCTTCCAATTCTACGAGCAAGTTGATTATGCCGATGGGTTGTGTGGGTTGTCCATTGAATCCAAGAATCTTGTTCTGACATGCCCGCACATCCATCATGGAGAGTCCGATTTTCTGAAAGGCATTTATGAAAAGCATGTTAATGGAGGCTCCCTTATCAACTAGGACTCTTCTCACAATTGCAGACTCAAGGCCGACTATAATCATCTCAATGCCTTTCCTATGATGGATTCAAATGTTTCATCGATATGGTATATAAGCCTTTCCCCTAAGTACTCATATAAGACAGTTATTAACTTCTCATTCCTCTTCTCGGAAGTATCGATAAGGGATAATCCATATTTCGATAAGGTATCGAATTTAGCGATATGTTCCGAGACTGCCCTACGTTCTGCTTAAGCTCCAAAAATTTCCAAAACAGTTTTGATTTCTTGAAAACTAGGATAAACTTATCACTGAAGCGTAATTTGATCCTCGGTAGTAGCTGCTTTAATACCATTCCACCAATTCATAGACCGTCCTTGATGCTGACGCGATGCTAACTTTCTCTTCATTGCATCCTCGATCCCTAAATCCTCGAAGATGCGCTCACAACTATCAAGCCAATCTTGAACATCCATAGCTGATTCCGTTCCGTGGAACGGCTTTCCATCAAGACTAGTATAATCCTAGTTAAGCTTGGCGAAATCGGCTCTTAGCGCCTGCACTACTGCACTATCACCATTAACAGCATTAGGAACTGCTCCCTGAGCATCCCTAAGCATCTCTCACATGAAGGCAGTAAACGTCGTCCTCATATCGGGGACATTCTCATTGTTGGAACCTGAACCTGTACTCCTCGTATTTCGGTCCATCGTCCAATCTGTAAAGAGAAAACGATTAAACATCTCCTTAGTGTTGCCCGTGCGGTGCGACTTCATCCTTAGATATACTGATAATATATACATATAGCTTTTGAAAACTAAAATATCACAAATACGTGCTCTCATATATGTATAATATCTCTCCCTGATGTCTTTCCCTAGGTTAAACTACGCAACCTAGGCTTTGATACCAAGTGTGACGGCCCGCCCCGCACCAGCCGACATTTCTACAAAATGCGTTGTGCCAATGTCCAACTAGCACGAGACGGTCGTCAAAAGAAAGGGATTTGAATCTACGAATCATCAAGAACCTATAATATATCTCACAGCGCATGGAATAAAATATGAAAATAACATAACTAGATATAAAACAGGCGAGACAGTTCATAAGCTGAAAACTAAACCATTATAGCAGCGGAATCCAAAATATAGCTTATGATCCAAACCATTATTATAACTTCAAAATACTGTCTCTAAAGCAAAATAGAAAAGGTACACTACTAATGCCCAAAGTAGTGACCAGTAACAACACAAGGAGAATATATGTAAATAGTACGTGGAATCCTCCTGCTCGTCTCTGGACAGCTACTCGTGCAAAATCACCTTACATGTCTCTAGTCTGCTCGTTTAGGAGCACCCAGAGTAATAAGAAGAGATATAAAACTATGGATCAGACAAAAGTCTGGTATGAGCGATAGCAGCAAAATAAAGCAATAACAGGTATAAATAATCATACCTAAACCTGGACCTACAACCAAAGAGTTAGCACAACAAGATGTACAGTACTCTAAGGTACCACTAACATCTGGTGTGAAAATGGGAGTGCGTGTGTGTGTCAAGGTGATAGCAAATATCAAACATAGCAATCATCCTCACATCTCTCACTTAGTGCGTAAAGCATACGATATCCACCGCTTTGGTCACCAGAACCATTGGGGCCATGACGGAGTCCAACTCCATCCAACTCTTACTATGACCACTTTGCCCTTAGGAGCCCTGATGGAGTTCGACTCCATACAACTCTGACCCCACCGGACTGGTCCATAGTCAATGGCCCCCATCAATAGTGAATCAAAATTATAGATATCGATAACCCCTTTGCATACGTCCCGCAACAAAGCCCAACTCTAGAAGTTAATACGTTGGTTGCCATCTGGATGCTAAGTAATAACTTCTCACTTGGACTTCCTTTGCATCTCGGGTTTTGGTCATCATCTCAGTTCAGTCTCCAATGGTTCATGGTGCTCTGTTCGTGAGTCTTGCTCCGGTTCGTGGCTTCCCGGCTCGGTTCGTGAGCAGCGGTTCGTGACTCGCCCTGGCGTCGGCTCGCGGATCGTGTCCCCATTCTCCAGGTCGTGGTGCTTTGGTTCGAGACAATGGGTCAGCTCATGGTGAACATCCGGTTCGTGACTAGCTTTATGGTTCGGTTAGTGAGCGTGTGTTCCACAAGTGAGGTCGGCTCGTAGGGGTGTTCCAGGACCGGGTCAGCTCGTGAGGGTGGTGTCACGATCGGGGTCTGACCAATTTCCTGCAACTTTTCCAGCGAGCTATTTACACAATACGATGACATTTCGACCATTCTAGTTTTTCTATGCAATCACAAATCATAGCAAACAGTAATAACAACATATAGAATCAACCATAAACTTCAAAACAATGAAAAATCATGTAAATATGGATCAACATATCCAAAACCCATGTTTTCCCCTTAATCCCCTAAATTCCGGGATTAGCAAACTTAATCCAAATTCATATCAATGACATAAAATATTATACTAGAATTTATACATATTTTTCTTAGTCATAATTTCGTTAATTATCACTAATCACTCCTAATTAGCCGTAATTAGTGTGAAAACATGCAAATCACTCACCTTAGCCACAAATGAAATCTTAGATCTGAAACTTTACTGTTATGGCATGAATCTTTATGTATTGCAGCAGCTCCAACCCTGGTTTGGTGCTAATTTGACTTGATTTGACGTAGTTTTGCTTAATTAGTGATAATAAGGTGATTTGGGAGTAATTTAGAAAATGGAGGCCATTACTAGGGCTCAAGGAGGTTAGTGGCGGTTGGAAAACTGAAATGAAATGTTTTCCCAAACCCTTTCATCCCTCCCATAACCCTAATCCCGAAATGGTTTATGGGCCTAGCTGCTAATTACCCCGTTAAGCCTAATTATGCTGCTTTTCTATCTCCAAATTTTATTTCAGCCATATCTCCCAAACGGTAAGTCCGTTTGGTCAATGTGACTACTCTACGAAAAGGTAAACCATCATCTAAATCCAATGGAAGTGGTTTCAAATCATAACTCATTTCCAATCAAAAGTTATAGATGAAACAAGATTCTTCAAAGGGTAAAAATGTCGTTTAAAATTCGGCAAAAATCATGAATGTGGGAAATGACCCCAATAGTCGTTTCCCAAAGTTACACGACCATACGACTTCGTATGAAAATGAAATAAATATTCTACGATCCTCCGATACATAGAATGCGGGTCGTTACATAAAATATTGACATAAATTTGAATACAAAAAATCCTAACCATTAAATCTCCTATTGAATTCTACCTTTCATGCAAAAATAAACAGATCCAATGGTCCACTATTTATGCATTTAACTTTGTATATGATTTTGTATCCTGGTACCCACTCCCATATACATAGGAAGTCTACTTGAACGGTAAATATTGACATAAATTTAGACACAAGATATCGCAATCATTTATTCTTCTCCTGAATTCCACCTTCCACGCAAAGACAAACATATCCAATGGTCTACAATTTGTGTATGGTTTTATTTCCTAGTAGCCACTACACACACACAACATTCTATAGCACCCCAAGTAGTGCAGCACCTCATTTGCCTCCTAATTTCTACCACCCATTTCTCATCTCTCTCCTTCCACTTACTCTTTCTCCTTCCACTAACTTATTCTAATATAAATAGGTGGTGAAAATATAAAGGTTATTGGGGGTGCTGCATTGTTTGTGATGATGTTGAATGCTTATATATATACATATATATATATATATATGAATGAGTGGCTATTTGAGTACATAGTTAGACATAAAATTATGCACACAAATTATAGACCACAAGATTTGTTTATCTTTATGTGGAAGTGGGAATTCAGGGAAAAATCTAATGGTTGAGACTCTTTGTGTTTAATTTTGTGTCACCATTTTGTATCCATATAGACTTTCCCTCTATGTGTGTGTGTGTGTGTATAACAAAATAAGCTGTTATTATTTTGAACGATTAAAATGGTTTGGGCTATTAACTAATGCAGACAATGAATTTTAGGTATGTACACATGTTTTTCTTTTTCTTTCTTAAAGATTCATAAATATAACATATGACATTTGTTTATTATTAAAATATACAATTATTTAATAAATATAAACACGTGCTTATGTTCCAATTCCCTTGGATAAATATATCATGGTACAACTTTTATCCAGTTTGTCCCATCTCATATATCATCTATTCATGTTTTATTAGTTTATAATTTTAGCATACAGACAATATACTCCGAGTAGGCGTGGGAATTTAACTAATTTAACTGTTCATATGGAGCTGACTTAACTGATAATAGCAATTAACTAACATCATTGGTTAACTGATCGAATTTAACCGAACATTTTTGGTTCGGTTAACAATTAATGGAAACTATGTCGGTCGATTAACCGTTAATTGATATTTCTTTTTTTAGTAGGCTAACCTAAAGAAATATAGCAAGCCCAATTATTACATAGCCTATTTCAATTTAGTCTAGCCAGTTTTGTTTTACACCAAAACCTATTTCATATAGCCATGTTTTCCAAAAGATTGTTTTTTTAGAATAACGGTTGTGTAGAGCGCGTCTATACACCCGATTAGATAATACTACTAAATAGTAGATATAAATCGGTCAACAGGCCTGGCACAAATAAAAATGAAAAAGCATGTAGGTTGCATGCAACATAGTTCTATGCGCAGAGCAATTAACTACATACATAAACAATATACAGACTAACCAAAATAACTACCAAACTACTAACTGCACCTCCAAACACATGAGCTAACTAACACGGCTCCAAAACAAAAATACTAGCCAACCAAAA
Organism: Allium sativum; assembly: GCA_030737875.1. Classification (NCBI taxonomy): domain Eukaryota; kingdom Viridiplantae; phylum Streptophyta; class Magnoliopsida; order Asparagales; family Amaryllidaceae; genus Allium; species Allium sativum. The sequence continues at coordinate 750,971,906 of CM060921.1, forward strand.
AACGCGAAAGAGTTTACCAAATGCATGTGGGTGCACTGAACATGACGAGCTTACCATGGCCTTGGGAAGTGGCGTCGTTGTTGGATGCCATGCACGTCAGAGCCATCAACAGATTCATCCCAAACTATAGCTATGTCCACGATTGTCAGAGTGTATGGCACTAGGTGGTTACCTGTCCATAGATGATAGAGGTGAGTGATTTTGAAACAAAGATGATTAACAGTGGTAAATCGATCATTGAAGCAGCGGTTATTGCGTTCATTCCATAAGGTCCACATGAAAGCTACGAATAGAATGTCCAAGGAGGAAGAAGGTGTTTCGAATTCCCAGCGGTCAAAATGGTGATTTTGAGGAGGAGGACATCCCAAAATGCTCGTTACTGTTGAAGTCCATAGGTAGAAGCTGATGTCACAGTCATGTAGAAGATAGGGAATGCTTTCATTGTCAAGATAGCAAATGATGCAGGTAGGGTAAACTTCTATACCGTTATGGATAAGCCTGTCTTTGGTGTTGATCCTTCCACGCACCAGACTCCATAAAAAGAACGGACCCTTGGCGGGGCCTGGATCTTCCAGATCATGGGGAAACGAAAGAGCCTACCATGATCGGAGATGTAGTTATAACATGATTTGACTAAGAAAGTTCCTTTTGAGTTGAGCTTCCAATAGATAGTATCGGGTTTATGGTTTAGGTTTGTCGACTGGATGATATGAAGCACTTCTTGGATCTCCTGGATGGTTGATGGGTGGTAATAAGAGGTGGGCATTATAACTGTCACGCCAAGACTGGCTGTTTCCGCTATAGAGATGTATGGATTAGGGTAAATGGAGTAAAAAGTTGGATAGAAATGGGATAACTGGAAATCATAATGCTAGGTGTTATGCCAAAGTGAGCAGTTGAGGCCGTTCTAGACTTTAAAGGCGAATAGATGTTTGATACGGGGTAAGGATATAAGAAATCCACTCCAGAACTAACGGTGAAGGGCATGAACTTTGATTTGCTTGAAGAATGGATGATGGGTGGTCATTGTAATATAGGGCTAGAACGAGGGATTTCCACAAGAAGTTGTCAGTGGTCAAACACTGCCAGATCCATTTGGAAAGGAGTGCAAGGTTGAGGAGTCGGATGTCGGGGATGCCTAACCCACCTGCATTTGTGTTCAAGAAAGCAGACTTCCAGCAGACCATAGATTTGGCCAGGGCCCCATGCCAAAGGAAGGACCTACGGGTTTGGTCAATGCGTTTAATGGCCCAGCATGGTGCGCTATGGATGGAGAGACAGTACATAGGTAGAGATGATAGGAAAGCTTTGACCAAGACCAACCGTAGAGAGCGAGGATGCTTTCCAACGTGTAAGTCTCGAGTCCACTTTAGAAATAAGGGGATTCCAATCACTCCGAAGAAGCTTCCCGAGGCGGATAGGCACCCCCAAATAATTAAGCGGGAACTCCATGAGGCTACAATTGAGCATGCTAGCCGCAAAGGGGCTAAGATGATTAACATTACCCAACATAAAGATGGAGCTTTTGGAAAAATTGATTGAAAATCCAGATGCCAGCTCGAAGTAGTATAGAAGAAGTTTAAGGCAGTGGAGATTTTGAGGTGTTGGGTGGTGAATAGAATAATATCGTCAGCGAACTGGATGTTAATACATACGGCCGTGGGAGGAGAGGTGTTTATACGGGTCAGAATATTGTTGTGGAGATCCAGTTTGATCATCTGATTGAGGGTGTCGGCGATTAAAATGAGGATAAGGGGATAGAGGGTCTCCTTGCCGGAGGCCCCTCCTCTATTTGATGAGGCCTCCGTCAATATCATTAGTGTGGACAAAAGACAGGCTGGAGTTAAGAATGGTCGAGATCCACCTGCACCACCTCTAGGGGAACCCTCTAGCAGTCAGAACCTGTAGAAGGAAATCCCAGCTAACCGTGTCAAAATCCTTGCGAAAATCCAGCTTGAGGGTCATCCCGCTGGTATTGGTCTGGTGACAGAAGGAGACGAGTTCATGAAATGAAGCTATGCAGTCGTGGGTGTTCGTGCTAGTAACAAAGGTGGATTTTTCAGTGCCAATAAGCGAGGGAATAAAGGTTTGTAGACGGTTGGCTAGGACTTTGGTGATAAGCTTAAAGGAGTAGTTGAGGAGGCTGATAGGCCTGAAGTTATAGGGATGGGTAACCCCTTCATGTTTCAGGAGGATAATTATTTTGGCATAGTTGAGTCTGCCAATGAGACTAGGGTCAGAGAAAAAAGCTTCAAAGAGATCAAAAGGTCACCTTTGATGCAAGCCCAGAAGTTAGTGTAGAAGGACTTTGCTTCAAAGAGATCAAGCAAACAGACTTCCCAAAAGATTGTTGCATCGCTAATCTTCATTATTCACTAAAAAGATAAGAATGAATCAAAGTTCAAACCCTTGATCTGTTTCACAATCGAAATTAGGCGCAATTAAATATTCGAAATTAGGCTTGCTACTTACTCGTCTCCTTCTGGATATTGGCTTGGCTTTGACATTTGAATCTTCCAGAAACCGAAACCATAGTAACAAGATCGATGACGAGGAAGAGAAAGCATGTCATATATATATATATATATGTTTATGTATTAAATAGTCATTGACTTGATTTACTTTCAACAACTTCGATCGCAATTTCAGTTTTTCTTCCTAGAATAATTGATCTTGGTAACTAGAATAAATTGTTCATAAACAACATGTGAGTAATGTATATCTTTCAGTTTCATAAGTTTAAACTTGTAAATAAAGTTATTGTGCTGTGAAGTGTTAACTTTCTGTTTATCTAGGGAAATTTCTTTAAACTTTCAACGTAAATTTATTTTAGTTAGTAGATGAGCTACCATTCAACAGAAATTTATTCTAATTAGTAGTTAAGCTTTCAAATAGTTACATATTGTTTATCCAGTGAAATTTCTTTAAGGCATCTTACTTACCTAGTTAGTTACGCACTTTCACTCAATCATTGATAAGTAATAACAGATTAATATCTAGTGAAATTCATGAGTTGTTTGTGTGAACCCCAATGGATGATATCTAGTAAGTTAGTTACACGTTAACTTTATTTATTCATGTTATAACTGTTTTATTTCATTTATTAATCCAACTTTACACAATAACTTTATTTATAGGTTTACATTATAAGTTAATAGTTATTTATATGCTAATTGTAGGTGCAAATTGTCATTCTGATGCTTTATTGTACAATGATTGGGTGGACCGTGGTGGTGAAGAAGAAGAACCCATCATAGAGCCAAACAATGCAAGAAAGACTCAATTAGTTCTTAAGCGCAAAGCTACTACTAGAAAATCGTCCATGGTATGAAAACCTTTCACCAAAGATAAACGTGTAAACCCTTTAAATCATAAGTATATTTGCAAATATTGTCATGCACAATTTGCTTGTGATGGTAAAATGACGGTACTTCACATTTGATCTATCATATAAGACAAGCCTGTAGGTCAGTTCCTCGAGAAAGCAATAAAGGCCACAAAAGATTAGTTTTTACAACAAATAGTAAAAGTGAAGCAAGTAACACCCTTGTTGTATGGACATTTAACAAAGGCAAGCGTAGAATGACTCTAGCTCATGTGTTAATTGTTGATGGACTTCCTTTTAGTTTAGTTGAGAGTGAAGGGTTTTTTATTATTGTTGAAAAATGCGTCCTAGCTTTAAAGTACCTTCACGTAGGACAATCTGTAGGTATGTGCTTAATTTATATGGAAACACAAAAGATTATCTTACGACCATTTTTTCTAATTGTTTGCATGTGATATGCCTTATTACCGATACTTGGACTTCTTGTTAAAACATAAATTATATGGTTCTAATTGCACACTTCGTTGACAATGAATGGAAATTGCATAAAAGAATAATAAATTTTTGTGTGATAACAAGTCATAAAGGGGAAAGCAATGGAAAACTTTTGGTTTCCTGCATCAAGCAATGGGAACTTAAGAGAATATTGTCTATCAAAGTCAATAACGCTAGTGCCAATGAAATGGCATGTGAAAAATGCGTTGAATGATTATGATGGATCTAATGGTTGTGTTTTGAATGGTGAATTCCTACACATATGCGTTGTGCACACATTGTTAATTTAACCGTCAATAATGGTTTAAAAGAAATTGGTGGCACTATTGTCGGGATTCATACAGTTGTTAGAGTTGTAAGATAGTCTCCTTCTAGATTGGCTAAATTTAAAGAGTTTTATATAAATTTGGGAATGAATGATAAGTCTATGCTTCAATTAGATGTGCCGACTAGGTGAAATTTTACTTATTTGATGTTAGAAGCCGCTACGAAATATATAAAAAAAATGAAGAGATGAAAGAAAGAATTGGTAGTTATGTGCCTATTTTAATAATAAATACCAACCCTCGAATTTGCTAGATCAGAAAAATGCAGAATTTTTTGTTAAAATTTTGAAGTTACTTTAAAGTTCATCTACTCGTTATCTATTACATCAAATGTATTTTTTGCGGAGTTAAGTGGAATTCAAGAAGAATCGAATGGGTTGTTTTAAAAAATGGATCATAATCTTTCACGAATGACAAGAAGTATGAAAGAGAAATTTGATAAATATTGGGGGAATATTCATAACATGAATAAATTTCTTTTTATTACTTGTGAGCTTGATCCTAAATATAAGTTACATTTTGTGTAAAGTTATGTCTTGAAGGCATGTATGGTAAAGAAGTGGTAGAAAATATATTAGAGGAAGTAAAACGTATACTAGTAAGATTTTTTTTGATTTTTATGCCACTGATTCTACATTTGGAACACAAAGTTGGGATGAACCGCCACCTAGTTCATACACTAGTAGTGGAAGTACTGTAGTAGTGGTTGTAGAAGAATGAATATTTTTTTAACATAAGTGCAACAACTGGACAATATAACTAATGATTTAGAAAGATATTTAAATGATCCATTTGAAAAGGCAACTAGTAATTTTGACATTCTATTGTGGTAGTATGTTAATAGTATAAAATATCATGTTTTGTCTTTAGTTGCACGAGATCTGTGATGACCCGGAATTTCAACCATTGAAAATCGACACTTTAATATCTTCTTGTGTTCAAAATGTCGGAGATTCAAATGCCAGATTCATGGTTGTTTGGGGACATAACACATTAGAACAATCACAATGAAATAAACAACTTCTCATTTATATAACATGAGATTACATCATAGTTTACAACGCTTACAATATTAGAGTACAACAAAACATATCCATGTTTACAGGATAACAAAAGAATAGCGGAAACTGACTAAACAAGGTAAATTCAAAAACAGACTCCATCTTCACCTGAATAGCTTCAAATCACAGATGCCTACAAAATAAGATGTTCCAAAGAAAATAGCTAAGGTACCCACATCAACTGCAACTCCACGAAAGAAAAAGATACAGTAGGAAAAGTTCCAAGACACAAGCTCCAAATATTACTACTAAACCTGGCACTGGGCTGCCCATGTGAAAAATTATGAGCACCCTAAGTTTTGGTGTGAAAAAAAAACACCTCCAGGTCAGTCATGGGACTAGTGTGAGAACTCATTATATTTGTTGTCCAATTAAATTCGCAATGCATTTTATAAAATAAAACTAACATAAGGTTTCGCAACACACACAATGCAAACACACACATGGGAGAGGTTTTTCCTTATGATAGTCAAAAAAGCTTGATATGCGAAAACCATTTTTGATATTATTATTAGTGCATAGTGTGAAAATCAACTTCAAAAGTAAATGTATCAGTCATAGCCAGCATAATGGCCCATCCAATTATACTGACGTATTCCTACTAGTAACCAGTAAGCTATACAACTGAAATCGTAAAGGCTTGTAATGGAGATTGGGTTTCCAGTAAAGGAATTTCCTTATTGATTCGATAGGTACGCCTCTAGAGGGACGCCCCGAGAACAAAACGAGCTCTCTGTCTGCAAGGCTGGTCTCTTCCCTACTGGATTGATTAGATCGCGCATAAGTAAGTTATCCCCCAGTCAACTAACCTTTAACCAGGTACATACTTGCACATCAACAACCACAAAAGTATATGTTTACCACATAGGTTAATACCTAGGCCCCATACCATGGTACACCTTTTATTTAGAAGGGAATGATTTCCCATTTCCCCGCCGCATCTTCCCTGATTCGGCCACTTCCTGGTTGTGAGGCTTGCCGAAGTCACGATATACACAAAGCTATGCTTCAATAAGCCATGCTTTGATCATCACTAGCTCATCACTTAAGTATACCACATTGTCCGTTTACATATAAATGATATCTGTCAATATATAACCTCTAAGCTCATACGTCTCAAAGAAAGATGCTAAGTTAAGAGAATAAATTCTCTGCTACCAAACATATATTTATTTAATAGATATCAGTTGCTACGTAGTCAATTACAATGTCAGACACACATTCCATAAAAGTCCATTCTAGATCTGAACAAAACCATAATACAGAATTCCTCCAAATACGTCCGGACTACTTATCACTTAACCGATATAAAATCCATCTTCAATTGAGAGCTACCCATTTGAGACATTCAGCAAGTATCCCTTTCAATGTGAAGGGTCCCGGTCTTCAATATGCTCATTTTCTCCAAAACATCATTTTGTTATTCAGAATGGTTTTCAGATCCAAATTCTGATCCCGATCTTTCCAAATAACCAGCGCTATTTAAAAATCATGTGGATATACATGACCAAATCAAGTCTCAACTCATACTCAATGTTTGGAAACTTCAATTAACATTTAAAACACTTTATTACTCATTAAAAATCATTTACTAAGGTTTGGTAAAGATTTATAAAGTTAAATCCCTTTAAAACTCAATATTGAAATAAACAATGTTACAAAGACGTTACAAAAAGTGTTTCAAAATACCAATAATAGCTAGTTTAAGTAAAATGCCCTTTATACTACCAAAACTTCATAAATTCAACAAAAATCGCTTTTAAATAATTAATTAAAATTTTACTAAAAAAATCCATATTTTTAAATAATTTATAACAGCCATTTACCATTTCGGTCAACGAACTGCACTTACAACGATCTTTTTCAAAATTATTTTGAACATAACGGATTTTTTTATTTTGAAACCTTAAAATTCATTTTTTTTTATTTTAAGGCTGAAATTATTTGAAAACAAATGTTTCCGGTTTCAAGAAAATTCGATTTAGATTGTTCAAGTTATAAACATATAAAGTTAGAAGTTGAAATTCCGAATTACCGCTGGGTGACACGTTCTTTTCTGACTGTAACATAATTTAACATAAAAATTACTCTGAATTACTTTATAAAACCATTATATACTTATATAAACTATTTTAAATCCCTTTTAAGCAATATTTTAACTTTTCAAGTTTTACTTATATTTAAATGAATAAAATCATCATTAAATAGCCGAATTGGTCTGAAACTTATCTGATACTCCTATAGATCCACATCTGTGTGTATAACAAGTGTAGTGCACATGCTATCACTATTAACAACCATGAAGCAACCATTCATCCATCACACAAGCATATATAACTATGTATACATGTGTATGTATAAGCGTTCGCCAATGAACGCATACACTGCAATTATCACAAATTAACTATATAATTAACAATCATTCACACAACATCAAAATTGAACAATATAAGTATTGAGTTCTCACATTGGGGTTCTGGTACACAAATCTCTATTGCTAGACTGTTAGACCAACTGCAGCTATCCCGGACTGACTGTTTAACGTCACCGACTTTTCAGCATATACATATATATATATATATACACACACACACACTTATACAATTTCTCTTTTTTATTGGAGGAGGAGCTAGAGGACGAACTTGGGGAGGAGGATGGCCGAAGTGGGGTCGTGGATGGGTGGTGACGTGGTCGAGGTGGTGGGGTCGTGGGCTGACGTGGCAAGGCCGAAGGGGAGGGGTGGTGATGGCGTGAAAAGGAAGCGAGGAGGAGGAGCTTTCGGGCGTGGCAAGGAGGAGGTAAATGGGAGGCTAAGGGTCGTAATTTAAGGAGAAGGAATGGAGGGAAATAGAGGAAGATAGAGGAGATTAGAGTGCCATGGAAGCCATGGCCAAAGCTTAAGAAAGGAGGTAGAAAAAGAAGAAGAGAAGCGAATGAAAAGGAAGGAGAAAGGGTGCTTATTTATAGTAGTGAGGAAGGGGGATAAATGAAGTTTTCCAAGGGGCTTAAGCAAAACATTTCAAGGCAAAACCGTGGGCTAAAGGAAGAACTCATGTGCCTTTGAAAATTAAAACCATGGACTACTTACATGGTTTTGCCATGGTATTAGCAGCTGTTGATACACTTTTTGATCAAAGATGTCACACATAGAATATCTGGATAACATCGCGCTCGGGTATGGAGAACATCATCAGAAGACAAAGCAATTTGGTTGAAGTCGCATCACAAACAAAGAATGACCCGAAACTCCATCAGACGACCTCTTTTGGGCCCGAAAACACCAATTACGGAGCTTTTGCTCTGTAACTCTTATAGCCCTCTGAATTAGTTTTAGGTAGAGTTTTCGTTTGGACAAAACAGACTTACGGTTTGAAAGTTACGCCTGTTTCCGTGAATGGGTATAATCTGGTATCGACTGGCAATCACTTGGATGAAGTGACGAAGCGTCATCAGCTCGGATCATGGACCGGCTTATGGGACCCACCTCGGCTTGTGGGACCCACCTGGGTTCGCCCACATTGGCTCGCCCACGACCCGCTCATGATGCACCCAGGGACCACGAACCGCTCACCTCGCCAGCATCTCCATGGCCACGACGCGCTCGTGGTGCACACCCTGATCACGAACTGCCTGGGCCTGCGCTCGCTGCACTCGGTTTTGACATGTTCTAAATGCTATTTTCACACCAACTTGCATGGATCTTATTATACGTGTCATATCACGACTTGAAGAGGATTTTTGGACGTTTTCCATCACATTTCAAGATTCTTGGGATGCGTGCCACGTGTCCCACGAACCGGTATCAGGAAACGACTATAAATACATCATTTGAGGGCATTTTCAAGGATTCTCTTGGCTTTTTGGCACTAACACCTCTCAGCCTCCATTGCCAATTACACAAGGACTTTGTGTACTCCTCAAATCAGTCTATCACGAGGATTTCGTTTATAAAATCACCTCTCTTTTCTCTTCTTCTTCATAATAACACAAGACTATTATGTATAAACGGCTCTCACGGATAGCGAGATAGCATTGTAACTGTAATTTCTTATGATTTAAGAAAATATAAAGTGGACGTAGGTTTGGTTTGAGCCGAACCACTATAAAAATCTCGTGTGTTCCCTGTTTTTACTGCTTTATCTACATTCTGTGACCTATGATTTGTGATTGTGAGGACTTCATACTGCATTTAGGTGTTAGGCTTAGATTTTGGTCTAACCGCAGCATTTATTTGCAGCATTTTAAAGCGTTACGAAATGACTAGGCTTATATATATATATATATATATATATATATATATATATATCACTTTATTTCACTTTATTTCAACTTTTAAAAATTCCGGTTGAACGATAAACAATACTAACACATCCTGACCTTATTATTAATCGTTTTTAACTGCAAATAAGTCTCCAATTTATTTTAAAAACCTATATGCTTATTAAACTTAATTTTCTTAAACTGGGACAAAATCCTGGTTTATTATTAACAAAATTCAGGAATGTTACAAGATCTCCTCGCAATTCCGGCATCAAAGGTCACTCAGAGTCCGCTTTTAGCACCAAATGGCGTGTTATAGATCAATTCCATAGTACATTAAAGGCCTTGGATGGTTGAGGCATTGGTTACTAACCAAAATTGGATAAGGTCTAATCCTATTTTTGTAGACCACCGAATTGAGGTGTCTTTAGACGATGCGAATTATTGTTTGTTTGGTTTGTAAATTATTAGTGTTCAGTCATTACATACAATGCCATTATGGTTGACTTGCTTGTGGCTATAAATTTTATACATGGGCATGATTCGACAACTTCTTTAATTAGGGAAACGCCAACGGATATTCCATCACCATCTACAAGCCACGGGACAACGTTGAGTTTATCCTGCTACCCATTGTTCGGTGGCAAGTTCTTACTTTTTATTATTGTTTAATGTTAAATTTTATAACTATAGACTGGCATAAGTTTTAATAAAATATAATAAATTCAATTTGAGTTACAATCATGAATATTAACCTGTAAATTGTGTTTTGTAATAACCTATGAATATTCATATTATCCTGAACTAAACTAGTAAAAATATCATAAACCTGTGTTTTGTTATAACCTGTGTTTTGCACTAAGTTTTGTATAGACATATTTAAGGAGCAGAAGCAAATTTCTACTTCATAAAACCAGAATTCATTTTACAATCTCTTAAAACCTAAATTTATAACTGATGAAGGATCTTGTTTTTTTGAGTGGTAATGAACTTGTATTTTTAAACCTGCAATTGATCCTACTTGTTTAAATATGCACTGACTTTGCGATGCCTATTTTGTTACATGAATGAACGTTCGTGTTAGCGTCAGCATCTCGTAATCATTCAGTTCACGTCATATTGAAAAATGAATGAAATACCAAGTTGATAAAATCACCTATGTTGAAAGTAACTCAAATTCAGTGATAATTTTTATTTCAGCTACCGTTAACCTATGAATATTCATGTAACCCAAAGACAGTAACTCAAATTTGGTGACAGTTTTTATGTAAGTTGAATGCATTTGTACTTTGTAATCGTAACTCGTGAAAAGAAAGCATTTGCATTTCTAATTGCAACACATTAGCGCATTTATAAATTATAATTGTAAGTTTGTAACCTAGTAGTTAGCGAGTACTGAGTAGTGACTGTGTAATGTTCAGCATGTCAGTTTCAGCTGCGGACAACGTTGTAAGTTGTAATTGAGTTCTGAGCTTTATCTCTTTATGTTCATGGAACTATTAGATTTCTTATTATATGTCAGTTTATATGAAGACCGGACAAGTCTGAATAGTTAACTGTTTAAATCGAACGATTAATGATGGATAATTAGTTTCGATCGGTCGACATCAGTCATCCACAATTAACCAAAACTCGGTTAACCAAACCGAACAAACTAAGCGGTTAACCGAAAATAATAATCGGTTTGTCCCGTTAACCGTGTGCATCCACCCCAAACTCCGAGCATATCTCTACAAGTATAAAAGTAAATTACCAAACTCAACGCATTATGTAAAAGTTAGCTGCATTGATATTTCCCCGTAACCACCAATTCTAAAAAACGAGTAAGTTATGTCAAACTATCCGACTCAGTACTCCTTTAGAACATCTCCAAAGCAAACATTGCATAATTTCAATTGTAGACTATAAATAACAATGCAAGGACTCTTGGGAAAAAAAAACCGAAAAAAGGAACTCTAAAATGGGCCACACAAAATAAAAAATAAAGACGTTTTGGCAGTTTTGTGTGTGTGTTAATGGTGGAACATCTGAAAATCATGCCTCTACCTTCATTTTCTGACAAAATCAGAATCGGGGCGTTGAAGCATTTCGATCTTTTCCCGATGACTTCTGCCTCTGTTTGCTTCACATTTATTTTCTTAATAGGGTCAACAGGCTCTCCTCCGATAAACCGTAAGCTATAATGGAATTTGAGCATAGTCCCCTGCAATCATATGTTTGATATCACTATAAAGTACATTGAAGGGGGGTTTATCTCAGCCACAGTTGATTTATTTAAGAGTATGTTACTATGTTATCTTCATGTCATACTCACGTAACTATACGAACTGTGTATAAAAAAGTTGTTTATGATATAATCAACAAATGTTTACTTGAACATACATTCAGCAGTGTATCATGTTTACAATGTAAAGGTTACCCAGCGTTAGCAGACTGTCAAGAATCTTCACATCTTGATCTTAATCCCAGCGGCTGCCTTTCCAATTCTAGGATGTGTAATCCAGCATGAGTCATGTAGTTTTCTTCCCTAGTTTAATTTCAAGTTTACGATCCAGAAACGCCAGTTTAACAAACTGACCTTACATAGGAAGACTTAGGAACCAAATGAACATCTCTCTCAAAAAAACTAGATCAAGTCTGATCAAGTTTGCTATACAAAATTCTTTATCTTCTCCAGTAACATGCGGGAGTCCTCATCCAGTGGGACATTATCAATTTTCATTCTTTCATCAATGCTAAAAGCAGATCGCCGAGCTTTCAAATAAACACGAAGCAAACAATTGTATATCTCTGTAGAAACAAACCCTACATCTCGGAGCATACCAAGAAATTCCTCTCCATCCTCTACATTTTTATTTTTCTCTAGTTTATCAAACACAGCTCTCACTATTCTTATATCCGGCTTCCTTTTACTCAAACAAGCAAATGCTTTCTTCAAGGTTTCCAATACTTTATCCATTTTAGAATCCTTTAAATGCCCCCAGGCCAGGAGTTCATATGTGCTATAACTAGGTTTGATTTTTGCTTTTATAGTGCTTGCATGGAAACACTCTGCTTTGTCAGTCATCTTATTCTTGATGTAGTAAGCTAATATAGGAATCAATACTAGTGAATCATGTGTACTAGATACCGTTTCCCATTCTTTGTATATACTCTCAGCTCCTTCGATGTCACCTAGTTTAATAGCAGATGAAATCATGCACTTGTACTCAACATCACTAAGTTTCCCAAACATCAGTTTCATATTATCCCACAACCTATACATATTCCCTCCATCTGAAATACTAGCGTGCAAACTAATAAGAGAGCAATACCCTGCTCTTTCTTTTCCCGTTACCCTTTTCTCCATCTCGATTACAGATTCTTTTGCCTTTTTGAAGTTGTTGGCTTTAATATATATGTTACTCAGTGTACTAAATGCTACCCAATCAGGCTCCAACTTCCTCTCCTTCATCTCTCTAAATATAGTTTTTGCTTTTTCCACGTCGTTTGTACAAGCACAAGCTTTCAAACATAAGTTAAAAGTAAACGCATCTGGTTTCGTATTTAGTTTCAACTCCTTAACCATTTCGTCCACTTTATCATACTTGCCTGTAGATATATAAAGATTCAACATTTGATTATAAGGAAGCGCGCATCTAACAAGGCCATGTATCGTCATTTGCTCCATAAGTGCTTCAGCTTTTTCTGACATTTTGTTTTGCACATATGTGTGTAATAGCGATGTGCAAGTAGAATGATCCTTCATTCTTTCAGGAATATCTAAGAAGAATTGCTCTGCACTAGCTAAACCACGAATCTTCGCAACCAAGTCCAAATGAACAGCATAATCACCAGGTAGTAGCTGGATATCAGACTGTGTTCTCATCCATTCACATATCTATACACACACATAATAAACATGTCAACGTATATACATAAAAACTATATATTTACTTGCTGTTCCACTGTGAACATCATAAAGATGCTACATTTCTCGATTTATGACATGCCTTATATCGACCCAAAAAAAGGCAACAAATGTAGTATGCTATATATTACCTAAAACCTGTAAATAAAGTACCAAATTCAGAATAAATGCATAGCATAAAAATTTGTTCACTCCTAATAAACATTTTCCCAAACAGGTTAAATGCAGAAGTAGCCATACCTCAAGAGCATGCTTATAGCGATGGTGCTTGCGTAAGTCGCGTACGACACGATTGAGTTGATATTTCTGTAACGTTTTTCCTTCTTCTTTCCATCGATTAAGAACGACCACCGCGCTTTGTATTGGGTAAATTAAGCTGAGTAATCTTTTTCCAAGACCGTCTCCAACGTTGATAAACTTTTCGTTTTTATTAACTAAAGGTCCTGATTGACCATTGAATTCGTTTCGTACTGAAGAAGATGAAATCAGAGATGAGTACCTAGACTGAGTGGAAATTGTATTACGGAGACGAAAAGCCGACATCGTTCTTTATTTTTTCTCGGAACGGAAGAGTAGCAGGTATTGTTCTTAGTTGAAGTTTTGAGCTCGACCGTTACGACGCCAACTAATGTACTTCAAAATTAGACTGTATGGTTTGATATCTGTTGTTCACACCCAGATTACACTTTCGGCCACCTTTTAAATTTATTACAAATGGTTATTTTTTATATTCTACTAGCCACCATATATTACTTTTTCACTCAAATATTCATTACCGTACCTCTCCTAAAAAAACACATACTTATCTACGATTTCAAACCCTAAACTCTAACATAATACAAATGGAAGATGTAGATAAAAAAGAGATTAGAATTGCTTGATTTTTAATGTTTACTATTATGTTATAGAACATGTTGTTAGGTTTTTTTTTTTAATAGTTAGCGTTTTATATTGCGTTTTAGGATATATTTTTCACTCCGTTGGAAATTTCAAGTTTCGAGAACGTTAAATTTGACGATGTTGTAATAGAGAATGACAATGTAAGTTTTAATTTGTAAGATTTTTATCTATATAACTTACGTATCTTGTTTTACAAATTGATACTTTTTTTTGTCGTTAGATAGATGGAGTATTTGAATTATGATAAATTGGACAACAAACATGATGGTTGTGATAAAATGATGCAAGATGTTTCATCAAATGACATAAATGCATGATGTGAGTGTGGAAGTAAGCGTTCGTGTAGCGGAAGGTGTCGGTGGCCTCTCCATCTTTAGGTTATTAATTTAGACGGTGGTCAGCAGAGAAAATTTGAAGTATTTGAGGTGCTTTTAGTTTTGATGGCCAGAAGCGTAAAATAGGATATGATCATCCTTGATATTTTTAAAAAGTGCGCATGAGAAGGCAATGCTAATATCCGTTCATAGCTATAAAATCACCTCTTCCTCCCCACAAAACCATCCACCTCTAACTTGAGAGCAACCCCCAATACAGTCATATTTTTTCCGAATTCTTCTAACACTTTTCATTTCACCTTTTTTTAGTTGTGTCGTACGATTTATTTACCTCTTCTCAATTCATTGCTCTTTGGAACAACGAGTGGACGTCCATATTTAATGACCTTTGCTGAATCTATAGAGATGCCGGGACCTCTACGTACTCATTTTCACAAGTTGTTGCTGTGAAGTTCAACGCACGGACTTAGGTGCATTGTACAAACAATCGGATGAAGAACAAATAAGATAATTTGAAGAGAACATGGACAGTCTGTGATGTTGTTAGTCAGCTGTCGATGAGAATGGAATGTTAAAAGAGATTATTTGGAAGGTCCCGATGAGTGGAATACCACAACGAGACGCTTAAAAAATTCAAGTGCAGGTCTCTAATCAAATTCCGTCAACGGGACATGCTACACAAGATTGCCATCATGAAGGGCACCTGTATTTATCTCATTCATTTGGTTGCTCCATTTACCGTTGATAGCTAAGGAAACTGCTTTCCATGATTTTTTTTTTTGCAGAAGGATTCACCTCCTCTATCATCAACTAGATATGCTCCTGCTAAAGGGTCTTCAACAACGTCTACATATAAAGAGTGTGTTTGTACTCAGAAGCAGCGATGCAGTGGGCTAGTAGCTTCATACTTTGGCTACTAAAGATGGGAGCTTAGGAGGATTCTAAGCAGCGAGATGAGGTTTTTAGATATCCTTGAGAATACTGTTGATGATGAGGTTCAACGTTAGTCATGTACTTGATCTTAGAATTTCCTAATTGGGATATGTAGTGTGTTTGTGTGTATTTTTATTTTATCATTATATGGACTATAATCTAATTTCATTACGTTGTTTAACCATTACTAATTTTTTATTACAAACAAATATACACAACCACTCAACACTCTGTTCACTTTTAATGCTCAATTCTTCGTTCAAAATCATAAAAACACTTCATTCGCTCATTTAATTTTAACCGCTCAATTCTCCACTCGGTCAATCGGCTCGTTTCATCCGTTCGTCGCCACCAAGAACAGACCCATCATTTATATTGTCTAGCACTTTATTAAAACACGAAAAGCATGAAAGTTTGTAACTTAAAATAAGTGAGACATGAAAAGCCATCGCTCAAAAATAAATTGTGAATGATCAAAGATGACGCACTACAATTTACTCTTAAATCAGTAGGAAATATAAAACTGAAAATGACGGGTTTGTCCTGAAGCAGGTAGTTTCACCATAACCAGCACTATAATTCCAAAGCCAATGGTAAATTATAAAATCAACTCGCCCGTACAAGGGTCCGTTTGATTTTGAACGGGAAGAGGTATTTGGAAGGAGAATTTGAAGGGGAATTGTTGTGAACGGGGAATGTGTTTTTTTTTTTACGGAATGGGCATATTGAAAGGGACAGAGTTTAATATTTTATTGTTTTTGTATTTATTATTTTTATTGTTTGTGTATATGTGTGTGTTTGTTATCGAACATGATAGAAATTGCAAAATACAAATTACAGACTTAAAATTGCAGAACTAAATTTACCGAATACAAATTGCAGAATTCAAATTACGGAATACAAATTGCAGAATTCAAATTACGGAATAAAATTACATAGTTATTAAATACAGAAAACAGACTACTGTGGTGGATACTGAGGCGGATACTAGGGTGGATATCGGGGTGCGTACTAGGGTGGATACCGGGCTTGCGTTAGACGAGGGAGAATTACTAGCATTTGTAGATGGATGTGAATTCGGACTGTCGAAGTCAGAACGAGATTTCTTGCTCAATTGCCTGGAGTGTATCATATCAACAATTTCTTCCATCTTTGGCCCGTGATGTAGCTAAAGACTCGTTCAGAGCAGCTACAATCCTCTTGTGTATCCCTTTTTTGTTCTTTCCAGCAGTATTGGTAAGCTTCAACAGCTATACGGAGAAACTCTGAAGTTGCAAACGAAGATCATACTTCCGAAGGGCAGCGAAATGTTGCTTTCGGACGATTTACTTAAGCCATTGTTGATGAGAAATTACGGTGTTTGAGGTGTGGATTGTAGAAGGAAATGGTGTGGATTGTCGAAGGAAAGGGGTTGGTTTTATAAGTTGGAAAAAAAGATCCGTTTGAAAAATTTTCTATTAGCGTCCGACGCCGCGTCTGACGCTAAAACTTGGTTTTCAACCGTTAAGCTCAACGGGCCATTCTGGTGGGTCCCACGCTTGACGCATCCGACGCGTTAAATGCCAACGCAAACGTAACTGACCCCTTTCAGAAATCAAACGCTACCTAAAACTACTGCAGCTCATGTATAGTTATAGGTGAAATTAGACTTTCTAAAGCATTAACACTTCTTAGGATACAAAATAAAAAAGAAACAAACACTTTTTCAAATAGTTACGTCATCCATAGCACTTTTGTAAATTAAATGATAATTTATGAATCATTAAAAATTAATAATAAAGAAAAAAAAATGATCATTTTACAAATTTAAATATTTATCCACAAGTGTTAGGACACTGCATAGAGTGCGTCCTTCAAATCAATTTTAAAAATAAACTTTTCTAAATCAAACGTTACGTGGTGGGATACGGAGAAATTAAGGGTGCGTTTGGTTAAGAATTAGTTTTGGGTTTTTAGTTTTCAAAATTAATTACAAAACATTAAAGGTGTGAAAGGAGGAATGGTAGAATGAAAGTAAGATGGAGGGGACCGCGGAGGGGATGTAGCAATCATGGAAGGAAGAATTGGTCTCCATGTTTCTCTCATTTCTCGAAACATGAAAAATAGATAAAAGTTGTTTTTTATTTTGTGTGTTAACTTTGTTTTGTAAAATGGTTATTTTCCATGATATGCATGCGTTGTGCACATTTTTGTATGGACGAAAACTCAAAACTTAAAATGGTAAACCAAACACTACCTAAATTTTTCAGTTTAGCATGCTTTGGCTAATGTGCAAACGTCCGAACGTTTTTAGCGTTCATTTTCTTCTTAATTCCAAAAATACGCATCTTTCACAATGCTTAATGGAAATCCACACAATTTTAAGACTTAGAATTAGTTTAGAGTTAGATATGGCGGTTTTTAAGTGTTACATCGTTGGATTATGGATATAGCGATTGACTTCAAGAAAATTGATGGTTTTTCAACAAAAGAAATGGTGACTGATTATTGATTAATTCGCGATATAATACATTTATAATGATGTGACTACAACTAAAAATTAGATTAGACAATAATTTCGAAGTTGAAGTTAATATTAATGATAGTAAAATTGATTAGAGAAGTAAATGAAATTAACATTAACTAATGTTGTATAAACTTAGATTTATAATAAGAATTGGACCTAGAAATGGATAATCAATGCTAGAGATGATGTATTAATGACCCTATAACAATACATATTATTAAGAAATAATCGATACAAAAGTAACAAAAGAAGACAAAGATCGAAACAATGAAGACATAAACAAAAATAATGAACAAAACCCGTAAAACCTTGCATCTGTATTTATACTATCCAAGAGTCTTAACAAATAATATTGTTTCATAATACAGAAAATGAGGCAATATGGGTACATATATGAACATTTCATTAGACTAACACCAGTAAATATCTAACTCACGCTCATGCATATAGCATCAATTCAAAGAAAATAAACACATGTGCTTTCAGGATAAAACAATACAGTATAATATGCAGTAATATCAGAGATCACAAAGTGACTCGCAGCAATAGTTTATATGTTACATAAATATAAAAGGTCTAATATACATCTCAAGTAGGGCTGTCAATGGATATTCGAAATATCTGAAATCCGTCCGTATCCGCATCCGTAAATACGAAAAATATCCGATATCCGAAAAGCGGATACGGATATCCAATATCCGAAATGCTTAGCGGATACGGATACGGATATGGCAGTATCCGTATCCGATAAATATTCGTCCGCTATGAAAATATATAGTTTAGTATTTTTATATTTAGGTTATAATAATTTATTATTTTATAAACAGATGGATAAAAAGTAAGTAACAAAACACATTTAAATTAGTGTTGAATTTTATGTGATTGAATGTGCTATTGTTAAGTCGGTATGTTTTATCATTTATGTATTATTTCAAAATTTTCAGCTATTGTTTAGTACCAAATCAAATATGCATCATATTGTAACTTACATATTTTTAAGTTCGGATTCGGATATCCGGAAATATCCGTATTTGCTAAGCCGGATACGGATATTTTTGGATATCCGAAAATATTCGTGGATACGGATACAGATATTATTTAGTAGGTACCCACCAGATACGGATTCGGATTTTTATTTTCGGATATGGATACGGATACAGCACTATCCACATCCGTTTGCATCCGTTTATAGGCCTAATCTCAAGGTCATGCATACAACAACTAATTTTGAAACTATATAAGGTAAACCAATATACTGCACCACAAATAACTAATTTCCTTTATCCTCAAACAACATAAACTATATAGTCTATGTACCTAAAAAGTCTCTATCTTAACCAATTATTAAATAAATAATAAATGGGGCAGATTATATCTAAACCCAACTTCATTAAACATATAGATCACAGTATATGTTGGTTGTAAGTATGAGCATGTTATCTTAAGCAATCCCAGACATCATTTGCAGAGAACATCGCAAAACCAGCATAAAGATGTGATCACCCACTTACAAGCTCGTCGATTTGAAAACAGAAGACAACATCAAATGAGTGAATCACTCATAAACCAAAAAGTCATCATCGAAATCCGAAGATAGTCAATAAGGAGATATCCTCAAGTTATGACAAGCAAGAACGAAGGAGTTCTCAAATAAACCTTTCAATCCTACATTATACAATATCATCATCAAACACTAAAATCAATAAGAAAGAATTGAGCTAGCTAATGATTGTACCAAAATATAATCAACAATAAGTAACTCATCTACGTGGAACAATAGGACACATGTACACCCCAAAATAAGAATTGAGCTAGCTAATGATATATGGTTGACAATACTCTGGACTTCAACGTAGGTATAATCATATCTAATCATAGTAGATGCACAACTACCAGGGTTCGGATCGTCTGAACCCAATATTACATGTTCCTACAGACCCAACCAATCATAGTCCCCTGATTTGTCCATTTTGCAATTAAACCCGTATTATTTCGAGGGCTTAACTGCAAAATGGAGGAAATCAGGGAGCTGTGATTGGTTGGGTCCATGGAAACGTGGAATATTGGGTCCAAGTGATCCCCTGCCTAACTAACACACATGCACACCCCAAAACAAGATGGGAGGCCAATATCACGTCTTCTTGACCATGGAGACAAACTTGCGTCCATTTGACATAACTTCTAAAATCGATTACCATTATCTCTCACTCTTAGTATCAAGACTACAATCCACTAATGACTTGATTCCATGTATCATCTTCGTTCATGACACGATATATGATCATGGTAACTGAGGGTGCGGATCATCTGAACCAGAGGGTCTCTGTTCCCCTGTCCGAACCAATTAAATTGCCCCATTTCGGGGCAATTTGCACTTTACCCTCTGAATTCCAAATCAGAATTCAGGAAAATTCAGAGGGTAAAGTGCAATTTGCTCGAACTGGGGCAATTTGATTGGCCCGAACCAGAGGAACAGGGACCCCTTGGTCCAGACGATCCACACCTGCTAGCTGACTATTGGCTTATGTGACACAAGCACATACATTGCGCAACTTTCTCATAAAAAAATGTGTCACTGAATCAGGACATGACCATGCAATCAAGCCTCCATGGTGGATGCTTCCGAGTTAGGCTTACTTCTGGAACATAAAAGGAGCTGAGCAATAAATAGACGATATTTTTTTTAATTTGTTCAGAAAGGAAACCGACTGAAGCATATCAAATCACTTAACAGAATAGACATCAACGGTAAATCCTTCATATACTCAAATTTAATATATGAAGACGAGTAAATAAAAAATGAGATAAAATAGATTAACAAAACACATACATATGTATATATATACATATATACATATGTATATATACATATACATATGTGTGTGTGTGTATATATATATATATATATATATATATGGCGAGCGTTCAATCGCACCCCAAAAGCCCATTGATTTCCACCACAGGTTTCTCACTCTCTCTCTCCTACCACTCATTCTCTCTCCCTCCACTACATTATTCTAATATAAACGAGCGGCTAGAAATGAGGTGCAAATGGGATGTTTGAAAATAGGGGTGCCATTGAACCTGCCAGTATGTATGTATATATATATATATATATATATATATATATATATATATGGCAAAGCCGACCAGTTTTTAGGTGACCGCAAACACTTTTTATTATCATCAATAATAAAAATACAGAAAAGTAACAGGTGACTGTGATTGCCAGTCAGCTAATTTCGGTTTTTAAAGTGGACCGACCACTGCCTACAGCATTTATTATGGACCGTCAACAACATCTATCCTAGATTACAGTATAGGAACTTGCTATTTTACAAGACTACTGATTACATACCGATAACCGGTAAATTACATGCTTTACAAAAAGTAAGCTACTGCTGAAAATCAGCATCACATACTTCAAAAAGTAGAATTACATGGATATAATAGACATCAGTACACGACCGACAGTAGAGAAGCATGGGTATACATCAATGACTTTCAAGACCATTGTTAGCACAAAAAAAACTGTGGTAGATAGTGTCCATCTTTCTTGAGCTCTGTGCAAGCAAAGATAACATGTTAGAAGTGACCATACGGGGAGACAAAATGGTACCATGGTCATGGAAGGAAGGGGTCTAAGTGTTGAAATTGATGATTCAAATATTTGTAGAGAAGGAAAGATTAATTGTCAATTATGTAATCGGCTCCTATATGGAATAACTTGGGTGCCTAGTTGTAACAACCTGTATTTTGATAACGTGTTATAACCATAAATCTAGGCAGAATTAAATTTTAAAATAAGAACCAAGGGAAATGGATTGCGCCATTGCATTCGTCTCGGAATTCTGCATGAAATCGAGTCCGAGTTTTCGAAAATCGGAGTCCGTATGACCAAGTTATGGCTCCACAAAGTTTCAGAAATTTTCAGAGTTCAAAACAGTTCGAATTCGAGTTCAAATTCGAATTTCAAAACCCAGACAGACTGGGCGGGAAATTTCCCGCCCAACACCCTAGGTCGACTGGGGAGTCGACTGGGCAGTCGACACCCCCAGGACCAGGTCGACTGCGCAGTCGACTTAGGTGTCGACCTGGTCCCCGAACCTGGTTTGGGCCCGGTTGCTCCTGCTTGACCCTGTTGGCTTGTTTGAGGGCCTGTGACGATTTTTGGCGGTTCAGATCGATTCTAGGGTTTATCCTATGGCCTAAACTAGTTGTTGCAACTATAAAAACACCCTAAGACCTAAGCTAATCCAAAACAAATCTTTCTAACACCATTATGCTGCTAAGTCTCCTCTTGAACCATGGCCGCCGCCTCCAACTTGAAGCTTAAACATTCAAACTAGATCCAAATCGAAGGCCAACGTTTCTACAACAATTCAAGGGAATAGATCAACATCTCAACAACGATCCTACGACAATTTCTGTTCTTAGTTCTCAAAAACCACGATCTGTAAGCCCCAGTTACTCTTAGATCTAAACTCTAAACTTAATATGGACATGTGTAAATTGAAGTTGAACATAAACATGATAACTACTTGAGACCTACTCTTGTATATCTTTGATCTATGACTATTCCTTTTTGATCTATTATTTTAGATCTACTCTTGTTCACCCTAGATCTATTCACCTTGAACCTAGTACCGTTCATATTGAACCTTGATTTGTGGAATACTGATAAGAACTTGATTTAGGGGCATGTTCATGTCATAACCTAAACCCTATCATTATATTAACATGCCTGTGATGTTGTGATGTTGAAACTATTGCTAGTCACAAGTTTAGGATTATCATCTTATGTCATTTATTGCTATGTTTATCACCCTATTACATATGCCAGTGATGTTATGGTCATATCTTAAGTTACACCATGCTTGCCTTGAAATCACCTTTGCCACTTTATACCCATCCTTGTTATGTTATTCCCTAGTTACATCTATTGCCTTGATTCAAATTCACGAGCGTTGGGGTTGCAATTTGGGTAGTTTAGGAAAACCTGAATTTAGTATGAACTTGAAAACATGAATATCATTATAACTTGAGCTTGGATAGGAACATGAACTTGACATGAAATTATACTTGAAAATATGAATTTGGGACATGACACTTAGATAACTTGAACGTGGCCAACTCGAGGTTGGGTTGAGTTTGCAGTATAAATCTGCCCGGAACCGCCCGGCGAATCCAGTAACTGCAAACAATAGGACCCAATGTGGGTAGTTGGTCATATCGCACTCGAAACCCGAGGTTGGACTAGGTTATGGTGTAAAACTGCCCGGACCCGCCCGGCACATCCAGTAACCATAACCAAGTCTAATGTGAGAGGTTAGGGGTGCATTAAGTAAATTAATGCCACTGGATAGGGTTAAGTCATGGACCAATTGAATATACTTAACCAATTTGACACGTTGATTCGATAGGGTTAAGTCATGAACCGCTTGAACACACTTAACCAACCAGACACATGATTCGTAGGACTAAGTCTTGAACTAGAATGACACACTTAGTCAATTTGACATAACACGAAGATGGGGTTAGGTCTCGATTTTAAATGACAACTTAACCTGCTGAACGAAACCCTAGTTACGCGGTCCTTTTCAGCAGTAACCCACTAGATGTATCACGGTACCCTAGGACTAGGCAGGGTGGGGCACGATTGCTGGGCTGACTGTAAGCGACCAGAACGACGGCTGAGTTGGTGCGCCATTGTAGGTTCAGGCAGACTAGGGTCATGCACTTAGTCCGGAGTTGAAAAAGCAGGCATTGGGCATCAGTAGGATTATCTGTGCATTCTTGATTCGTGTCGGTGGTTGGCACCCTAGGGCTTGATACACCCTATGGTGGACCTAGCATAGGTGACTACATTCGTGATAGCGATGTATGACACAGACACACGATGAGCTAGACTTGTAGGGAGCCAATCGATTAGATCATACCGTTGGACCCCGAATTGGGTCACTTCACGATATTGGGCCAAGGGATTATTTCTTGATTTATAGTTGACACGGGATTAGTATACCAGTATAGTTGGTATGGCGAACCTTGAATACGCAATGTTAGACTTGAATTACCTTGTTAGCTTAGTTATCATGTCAGACTTATCATCATTCCTATGTTTAATTCCAGTTTATTCATGTCTTGTTAACTTTACTAGTTTCTATGCTGATAGTCACTAGGGCTTACCAGTCTTTTTGACTGACCATTTTTCTTTCGCCTCTTTGTCTTTCGTTCCCCCCCCCCCCCCCCCAGGTTCTCAGGGAGGAAACTCTAGCTCTTAGCTTGGACTTTGCTTGCTTTCTGACAGCTCATGTACGGTTTGTTCTTGAGCTATGCTATGGCTGCACTCATGCACTTTTTGGGGAATAATATTTTACTTATGTTGTTTTAAGTACTTTGCTTCTTTAGAACTTGATGTAATGAAATAATGACTTGGCATTTTGATGTAAGAGGTTTTGACTCTATTTTTCAGTAATGAGATTTGGTTTTAAAGTTTATATCCGCTGCTTTATATACTCTATTTTATCTATGTTCTGTCTTGTGTTATCTCTGTGCCTATTTACTAGATAATACCCCTCCAAAACTAGGGCATTCCCTTTGTGAGTGACCCTAGCGGAGGTGGGGTGTTACATTTGGTATCAGAGCAGAAGGTTACCAGACTGGGCAAAAGTTTTAAAAACCTTCTGAAACTATTTTCAAAACCGTTTATAAAGAAGCATTTTTCAAGAAATTTTTATTTTTAAGAAAAGGCTATTCCCCAAAAGCCATTAGCACTTTCCTTTGTTTCCTCGTTTGAATCTTTTTCCTTTTCGCTTTTCAGCATGTCTGATCTTAACCTTCTTGAGGGAGTACCCATACCTGGCTGGTTCTAAAGATACTTGGAAGCTAGGGCCAACGGCGCGGGCCCGGCAGATATCCCTCCTCCTCCTCCCCCGGTGGCCACGGTTCCCCCTGCTCCTCCTCCGGGTACCGCCTTCGCCAAAATATGCAAGGACTTTATAGGAATGGGCGGCAAGAACTTCGTTGGAACTGAAACCTTCGTTGAGGCGCGAAACTGGCTAAAAGAGACTGAAGACTTGTTTGTTATTTTCGATATGGAGGGTCATAGGAAAGTTCAGTTGGAAGCATGGCTGTTGAAAGAGGAAGCTGCATTTTGGTGGGAAGTCACCAACGCTACCAGGCCAATTGAGACTTGGGCAGACTTTAGAGAGAGGTTTGGGCTTAAGTTTTTATCATCCGCAGAAGCGAGCCTTCAGATGGAGAGGTTCCTGGCACCCAAGCAAGGGGACATGTCAGTTAGGGAATACGTGAATAAGTTTAATCAGCTTGCTCGGTTTGGTTTGGACTTAGTCAACACGGCTGAGAAGAAGGCTCTACACTTTGCTCGAGGATTGAGCGAGCCACTCCACACTATGGCCATGACTCATGTACCCATGGGGGCGACCTTTGAAAGCTTGGTGAATATGGCCCTACTTCATGAAGAAGACGAGAATGGAAAGAAGAAGGTCAAGGCGAATGAGTCTCAAGACAAGAAGGTAGACTCCGAGAAAGGAGGAAAGAACAGCAACAACAAGAATGACAAGTCACGTGAGAAAAGAAAATGCAACTTCTGTGGTATTGACGGGCATATAGTCCAGGACTGTAGGAAGAAGAAGATGAAGACAGGAGCATGTTTTCAATGCGGTGAAACTGGACACATCAGCAAGAACTGCCCTAAGAAGCAAGGGCAAGCCCCGCAAGAAGGACCTTCTAGGGGTACATCTTTAACTTCTTTTCCCTAGATACTCTGTTTTATCTTTTATATCCTTTCGATCCTGTCTTGAGAACCTTAGGTAGAATCCTATGAATGTAAACATGTATTTGAAACAAGTTATGCTTGATGTTTGCGAATGGTTGCAAGTGGTTGCAAGTGATTGCTCGTGGTTGCATAACACACATTAGGCACTAGATCGGCTCAGACACATTTTCATATTGCATATGCATGAGTGTTTATACTTATTTATGGATGAAATTGAATGTGTTATCATATGAATGTTGCATATGGATGAATGTTTGTTCACACATATAGTGCTTACGTGACTAGGATTTGTTTGCATACAAGATGGATTCATGACACTAAACATATTTTGCATTAGAAAGATCAATCAGGCCTGATCATTTGCATTAGATAAGGAACATATACACACACTTTTTGCATATGTTCATACAGCATTAGAAATCTCTTAACGACAATGTTTTCTTGTGGATGATGTTTTGAGTAGATGGATGATGGATGGTAGGATACGTTCTTCCTAACTTAGAGATTTCGAGGACGAAATCCTTTAAGGAGGGGAGAATGTAACAACCCGTATTTTGATAACGTGTTATAACCATAAATCTAGGCAGAATTAAATTTTAAAATAAGAACCAAGGGAAACGGGTTGAACCATTGCGTTCGTCTCGGAATTCTGCATGAAATCGAGTCCGAGTTTTCGAAAATCGGAGTCTGTATGACCAAGTTATGGCTCCCCAAAGTTTCAGAAATTTTCAGAGTTCAAAACAGTTCGAATTCGAGTTCAAATTCGAATTTCAAAACCCAGACAGACTGGGCGGGAAATTTTCCGCCCAGCACCCCAGGTCGACTGGGGAGTCGACTGGGTAGTCGACACCCCCAGGACCAGGTCAACTGCGCAGTCGACTTGGGTGTCGACCTGGTCCCCGAACCTGGTTTGGGCCCGGTTGCTCCTGCTTGACCCTGTTGGCTTGTTTGAGGGCCTGTGACGATTTTTGGCGGTTCATATCGATTCTAGGGTTTATCCTATGGCCTAAACTAGTTGTTACAACTATAAAAACACCCTAAGACCTAGGCTAATCCACAACAAATCTTTCTAACACCATTATGCTGCAAAGTCTCCTCTTGAACCATGGCCGCCGCCTCCAACTTGAAGCTTAAACATTCAAACTAGATCCAAATCGAAGGCCAACGTTTCTACAACAATTCAAGGGAATAGATCAACATCTCAACAACGATCCAACGACAATTTCTGTTCTTAGTTCTCAAAAACCACGATCTGTAAGCCCCAGTTACTCTTAGATCTAAACTCTAAATTTAATATGGACATGTGTAAATTGAAGTTGAACATAAACATGATAACTACTTGAGACCTACTCTTGTATATCTTTGATCTATGACTATTCCTTTTTTATCTACTCTTGTTCACCCTAGATCTATTCACCTTGAACCTAGTACCGTTCATATTGAACCTTGATTTGTAGAATACTGATAAGAACTTGATTTAGGGGCCTGTTCATGTCATAACCTAAACCCTATCATTATTTTAACATGCCTGTGATGTTGTGATGTTGAAACTTTTGCTAGTCACAATTTTAGGATTATCATCTTATGTCATTTATTGCTACCCTATTTCATATGCCAATGATGTTATGATCATGTCTCAAGTTACACCATGCTTGCCTTGAAATCACCTTTGCCACTTTATACCCATCCTTGTTATGTTATTCCCTAGTTACATCTATTGCCTTGATTCGAATTCATGAGCGTTGGGGATGCGATTTGGGTAGTTTAGGAAAACCTGAATTTAGTATGAACATGAAAACATGAATATCGTTATAACTTGAGCTTGGATAGGAACATGAACTTGACATGAAATTATACTTGAAAATATGAATTTGGGACATGACACTTAGATAACTTGAATGTGGCCAACTCGAGGTTGGGTTGAGTTTGCAGTATAAATCTGCCCGGAACCTCCGGCGAATCCAGTAACTGCAAACAATAGGACCCAATGTGAGTAGTTGGTCATATCGCACTCGAAACCCGAGGTTAGACTAGGTTATGGTGTAAAACTGCCCGGACCCGCCCGGCACATCCAGTAACCGTAACCAAGTCTAATGTGAGAGGTTAGGGGTGCATTAAGTAAATTAATGCCACTGGATAGGGTTAAGTCATGGACCACTTGAATATGCTTAACCAATTTGACACGTTGATTTGATAGGGTTAAGTCATGAACCGCTTGAACACACTTAACCAACCTGACACATGATTCATAGGACTAAGTCTTGAACTAGAACGACACACTTAGTCAATTTGACATAACACGAAGATGGGGTTAAGTCTCGATTTTAAATGACAACTTAACCCGCTGAACGAAACCTTAGTTATGCGGTCCTTTTCAGCAGTAACCCACTAGATGTATCACGGTACCCTGGGACTAGGCAGGGTGGGGCACGATTGTTGGGCTGATTGTAAGCGACCAGAACGACGGCTGAGTTGGTGCGCCATTGTAGGTTCAGGCGGACTAGGGTCGTGCACTTAGTCCGGAGTTGAAAAAGCAGGCATTGGGCATCAATAGGATTATCTGTGCATTCTTGATTTGTGTCGGTGGTTGGCACCCTAGGGCTTGATACACCCTATGGTGGACCTAGCACAGGTGACTACATTTGTGATAGGGCCTTATGACACAGACATATGACGAGCTAGACTTGTAGGGAGCCGATCGATTAGATCATACCGTTGGACCCCGAATTGGGTCACTTCACGATATTGGGCCAAGGGATTATTTCTTGATTTATAGTTGACACGGGATTAGTATACCAGTATAGTTGGTATGGCGAACCTTGAATACGCAATGTTAGACTTGAGTTATCTTGTTAGCTTAGTTATCATGTCAGACTTATCATCATTCCTATGTTTAATTCCAGTTTATTCATGTCTTGTTAACTTTACTAGTTTCTATGCTGATAGTCACTAGGGCTTACCAGTATTTTTGACTGACCCGTTCTCTTTCGCTTCTTTGTCTTTCGTCCCCCCCCCCCCCAGTTTCTCAGGGAGGATACTCTAGCTCTTAGCTTGGACTTTGCTTGCTTTCTGACAGCTCATGTACGGTTTGGTCTTGAGCTATGCTATGGCTGCACTCATGCACTTTTTGGGGAATAATATTTTACTTATGTTGTTTTAAGTACTTTGCTTCTTTAGAACTTGATGTAATGAAATAATGACTTGGCATTTTGATGTAAGAGGTTTTGACTCTATTTTTCAGTAATGAGATTTGGTTTTAAAATTTATATCCGCTGCTTTATATACTCTATTTTATCTATGTTCTGTCTTGTGTTATCTCTGTGCCTGTTTACTAGATAATACCCCTCCAAAACTAGGGCATTCCCTTTGTGAGTGACCCTAGCGGAGGTGGGGTGTTACACAAGTTTACTTGGAGGTCAGGAAAACTTGGGTGCCAAGTTTACTTGGAAGTCAAGAAAACTTGGGTGCCAAGTTTACTTGGAGGTCAAGAAATCCCCCTATATAAATAGAGGTCATGTTATTGTATGAAGAAGGAAACCCACCATTAATTTTCTCTCTATTGTAATCTTCCTCCTCTCTTATGTACTCATTTCTTCATTGAGAAATAAAAGTTGTTAGGTCTCCGTGGACGTAGGATATTCATATCCGAACCACTTTAAATCTTCTGTGTCCTTTTTTTTCTTTGTTTTTCATGAGATTTCATAATTATTTTTGTTATACTGCATTGATATCTAAATAAACAATACTAGATCCTCATCAAAATTCCACATAAAACATTACAGTTTGGTATCAGAGCTGGTGTTATTGTTTCTATTTGGATATTAATGGCTACTTCTAATAAGTCTGTTGGAAGATCTGGCATCAATTATGGAGTAACACGTTTTGACGGAAAAGGAGATTTTCGTACTTGGAAGATAAAGATGGAGGCCGTATTGAAAAAGGAGAAGACTTTTAAAGTTGTTTCTACGCCTGAGAAATTGAAAGATGTTGATGCAGCTGAATTGGAGGAAATGGAAGATGAAGCTCTCACAACAATTCTGTTGAGTCTTTCAGATGAAGTCCTTAGAGAATTTTCTCAGAAGAAGATGGCGAAGGAACTATGGGATGCATTATCAGATGCATATCAAGACAAGTCTCTCACAAATCGGATTATTCTACAACAACAACTTTATTCGTTTAAGATGAAGCCTGGAGCCGATCTTATGGAGCATGTAGATGCCTTGACCACTTTAGTTATGAATCTGAAGGCAGCAGATGTTGATATTACTGATGAGGCTCAAGCTGTGATCGTCCTTTGTTCCTTGCCTAAAGAATATACTGCTTTTGCCAATTCTATGATTTATGGCCGCAGTAAAATTTGCCTTTTTGATGTAAAGGCTGGCCTTCATAATGAAGTGTTAAGAGGTAGATTGGCGAGCACTAGCATTGATAGTGAAACCGAAGGCTTATTTGTTCAGAGAGGTAGAAGTCAAAGCAAGTCAGAGAAAGGTGAAGAACGAAATTCTTCGAGGTCCCAGTCTAGGGGGCCTAAGAAATTGACTTGCCATTATTGTAAGAAGCCCGGGCACTTTATTGCACAATGTCCCAAGCTTGAAGGAAAAAAGAAAAGACCCAGAGCAAGCTTCAGCCTCTACAGCGGAGAAATCAGATACAAAGAGTGACACTGATGTGTTTACAGCTTCTAGTTCTTCTGGGAAGAGCACCCTATGGTTGATTGATTCTGGCGCATCTATCATATGACACCTGATAGGAACTCTTTTTCCACTTACCGTGAGATTGACGGAGGAGAAGTTCTGATGGGAAATGATGCTTCTTGTCGTATGGTTGGTGTTGGTAGTGTAAAGATCAGGATGTTTGACGGTGTTATTCGAACCATTACTGATGTTAGGCATGTACTTGATTTAAGGAGGAGCTTGATTTCTGTTGGGGCTTTGAGTAGACTTGGACTAAAGATTGTAGTTGAAGAAGAGAAGATGAAAATATCTAAGGGTTCCATGATCGTTATGAAAGGAGTGAGGGCAGGAAATCTCTATTTACTAAAGGGCACTACTGTAGTTGGTGAATCAGCTTCAGTTACTTCAGCTGATTCAGATTCTTCCAGATTATGGCACTTGCGGATGGGCCACATTGGCGAGCGCAGCATGGATGAGCTAAGAAAGCGAGGTTTGATTGACGAAGTTCGGCATTCAAAGCTTGGTTTTTGTGAAGAGTGTGTTCTTGGTAAGCAGACGAAGATTTCTTTTGGTGTTGGTGAGCATAAGGCAAAAGCTGTTTTGGATTATGTTCACACTGATGTTTGGGGACCTTCCCCTTGCCCATCCGTAGGTGGAGCCAGTTATTTTGTTTCATTTATAGACGATTTCTCTCGTAAAGTATTGGTATACTTTCTGAAGTCCAAAAGTGAAACCTTTACTAGATTTCGTAAATGGAAATCCATGGTGGAGAAGCAGTCAGGGAAGAAGTTGAAAGTTCTCTGTTCAGATAATGGTGGTGAATTCATATCACAGGAATTCATCGATTATTGTGAGTCCGAAGGCATTAAGAGGCATTACACCACACCAGGCGACCCCCAGTCCAATGGAGTTGCAGAAAGGATGAATCGGACATTGTTGGAGAGAACTAGGTGCCTCAGATTGACTTCTAAGTTAAAGAAGGGATTTTGGGCCGAAGCTTTATCTATGGCGGCTTTCCTCATCAACCGCACACCTTCTACTGCCATAGATATGAAGATCCCTGAAGAAGTATGGAAAGGAGAGCCGGTTAGCTATTCATTCCTCAAGGTGTTTGGTTGTCCTGCTTATGTGCATGAGAGTCGAGGAAAGCTGGAACCTAGAGCTCGCAAGTGTATCTTTCTAGGTTATAGAAGAGGAGTAAAAGGATATAGGTTGTGGTGTCCTATTAGCAAGAAACTTATTATAAGCAGGCTTGTAACTTTTGATGAGAAGGCTATGTTGAAGGTGGAGCCTTCCTCATCGGATGATGATGAGAGGACGTGTGAAGAATATCAAACACAAAGCAAATCATCTGTTAATTCTTTCCGTAGACATTCAAATGGCATTTCCGATGACGTCGTGGTTGATGAGGATAGTATGGATACTGGCACAGAAGATCAAACTCAAGGTGGAGTTCATACAGAGACCAGACCTGTTAGAGAAAGAAGAAAGCCCAGATGGCTTGATGAGTTTGTTGGTTTGAGCATCAAAGACATTGACTTTGATGATATGGCAACATATGCATTAAATGTTGTCCATGATGAGCCCAGAGATTATAGAGACGCTATTGCATCAGTTGACAGTTCCAGTTGGTTAGTAGCAATGGAAGAGGTGATCGAATTTTACGGAAAAATCACACTTGGGATTTGGTGCCACTTCCTGCCGACAAGAGAGCTATTGGATGTAAGTGGATCTATAGAGTAAAAGAAGGCGGCAGTGGAGATTTTAGATATAAAGCAAGACTAATAGAAAAGGGGTATGTTCAGAAGAAAGGGGTAGAGTATCATGACATCTTTGCTCCAGTTGTTAGACATACTTCCATTCGTATTCTCTTGGCATTAGTTGCCCATTATGACATGGAGTTAGAGCAACTAGATGTCAAAACTGCTTTCTTGCATGGTAATCTGGATGAAGAGATTTATTTGCGGCAGCCAGAAGGGTTCACTGATAGCAGTAGGCAAGACTATGTTTGTAAACTTAACAAATCTCCTTATTGGCTGAAGCAGTCTCCTAGACTATGGTACAAGAGATTTGATAAGTTTACGCTTTCACAGGGATACTCCAGAAGCTTCAAAGACCAGTGTGTTTATTTTAGGAGATGTGATGATGACATGATTTATTTGTTGTTATATGTTGATGATATGTTGATTGCATCCCAGAGTATGGTCAAAATTAAGGAGTTGAAAGCGGAGCTCAGTAGAGAGTTTGATATGAAGGATTTGGGAAAGGCACAAAGAATATTGGGTATGGAGATAAGCAGGGATAGGAAGCGGAGAGAGTTAAGGCTCACTCAGGCACAATACATCGAGAAAGTCCACGCTCGATTTGGGATGGAGAAAGCCAAACCGGTAGGCACTCCTTTAGGCTCTCATTTTAAGTTGTCGAAAGACCATTCTTCTACATCGGAAGAAGATAAAAGGTATATGGCTAATATACCTTATTCTAGTGTTGTTGGTAGTCTCATGTATGCGATGGTGTGCACGAGACCAGATTTGGCCCATGCAGTTGGTGTTGTCAGTCGATATATGTCTAACATAGGCAAAGAACATTGGCAAGCAGTGAAGTGGATTCTTAGATGTCTTCGAGGCACTTCTTCGGTGGGTTTGCTATATGGTGGAGTAGATGGTGACATCCTTCTTAGAGGATACTGTGATTCTGATTATGCTGGGGATAGAGATGCTAGAAGGTCAGTGTCGGGCTATGTTTTTACACTTGGCATAGGCTCGATTTCATGGAGATCAAAGCTGCAATCTATCGTAGCTTTGTCGACTACCGAAGCAGAGTTAATATCGATTGTGGAAGCAACAAAGGAAGGATTGTACTTACTTCAGTTATTGGATGATCTTTCAATGGTGCAGCAGACAGTGGAGTTATTTTCAGACAATCAGAGTGCTATTCATCTTGTTGAGAATCAAGCCTATAGTTCACGGACAAAGCACATTGATGTTAGAGGTTTCTTTCTTATGCTTGAGGAAGAACGGAGCAAGATCAAATTATTGAAGGTGGGTACTTCGGATAATCCTTCAGATATGATGACCAAGTCATTTCCAAAGGACAAGTTTGAGCATTGCTCAAACTTGATCAGTTTGCTTCCTGTTACTTGAGCGCCATGGGGCGTTAGGCCCAACGACTTCTATGTTGATTGTTGAAGATGAGATGATGAAGAAAGACTGTCATATTTGAATCAAGGTGGAGTGTTGAAATTGATGATTCAAATATTTGTAGAGAAGGAAAGATTAATTGTCAATCATGTAATTGGCTCCTATATGGAATAACTTGGGTGCCAAGTTTACTTAGAGGTCAAGAAAACTTGGGTGCCAAGTTTACTTGGAAGTTAAGAAAACTTCGGTGCCAAGTTTACTTGGAGGTCAAGAAATCCCTCTATATAAATAGAGGTCATGTTATTGTATGAAGAAGGAAATCCACCATTAATCTTCTCTCTATTGTAATCTTCCTCCTCTCTTATGTACTCATTTCTTCATTGAGAAATAAAAGTTGTTGGGTCTCCGTGGACGTAGGATATTCATATCCGAACCACGTTAAATCTTCCGTGTCCTTTTTTGTTCTTTGTTTTTCGTGAGATTTCATAATTATTTTTGTTATACTCCATTGGTATCTAAATAAACAATACTAGATCCTCATCAAAATTCCGCATAAAACACTACAGTCTGAGCACATCTAAAAAGCAGCAAAATTTGAGCTATACGCTTCACATCCATCACTAAATTTTCGATGGTTGAACTTTAAGCCGGAACACCTGTCACACCGTACCACTCATACATTGTAGAATGAACTACTGGGCAAAACTTAGCAATCTGTCAAGCATCATAGCACCCAGTAGCAAAAACAGATAAGCGAAAACACCACCAGATGAGTAATAGCAAAGATCTGTGCATAGCATCACGTGTATCGCCACTACTCTCTGGTGATGACCCAGCCATTCAACCACCAGACACCATAACACTCGAAAAACAACAACATCATAAAGGGGACAGAGCATCTCATAGATAACATGAGAGACCGAACAGCTCTCAATTTTCATCAGAAGGTGCCGAACACCAAAAACCCAAGGAATTTGCCAAACACCAAAACAAACAAAAAATACCCAATAATCAATACTTATTGCCAAGGCTACCGACTAGTCGAGAACCAGATATACATTGAAGACTCCTCCAATTGAAGTGTACTATCACAATCCGTAGACGAAACGCGAAATAGATTAACCTGAGGCGGGTTACTACATACCTGGAGCCACCACGTCAGTGATAAACTTCCAACATCGCCACAATCACTAGTTGAAGGACTTGAAAACCACCGCCCCACTAGAAGAGGAGTAGTACTCAAGTGGTTGCCTGAAGTAGCCACTGGAATGTGGAAGCAAGAGAAATAAATAGCAATGCCGAGTAGATTTCTGCTGAGTTGACGAGGCAGAACCAAAATAGGGGAAATCAGTGCTCAGAGCCGTTTCCAGGGGAGAAGCTTAGATCTGGAGGTAGAGATTAAGTTTTAGGGCAAAAGTCCACGCGTGGCAAAAGAATGAAGGAGAGGTTTGTAGAAAAAAGAGACGCGAAATGGAAGGAAATGTGTTAGAGCAGACGGGTTTCAGAGGAGTAAGGAATGAAGATTAAAAAGGGGATTATCATATCACCATTAACAGACTTTTGTCGAGAATGAAGCTTCGATAACACATGTGTGTGTACACACACACACACACAGATATATATATATATATATATATATATATATATATATATATATTCGAGCGGTTATAAAAACTGAACATGGCGGATGGTTCCTCCAACTTCCCACGTCCTCCTTCTCCAAAACCGTCAGACCCAAAGCCAACTGCTCCAGCAACTGCCTCTGATGAACCCACTTCCAAACCTGCAACATATGCCAAGGTTGT
Source organism: Allium sativum (assembly GCA_030737875.1). Taxonomy (NCBI): domain Eukaryota; kingdom Viridiplantae; phylum Streptophyta; class Magnoliopsida; order Asparagales; family Amaryllidaceae; genus Allium; species Allium sativum. The sequence continues at coordinate 751,007,373 of CM060921.1, forward strand.
TTCTGGCCAGCGATCGACTGTTCCCTCTACACCGCTTCAGTTTACCCAACCCACTAAAGGATATGTCCTTCTTCCTACGAATATTTACCAACAATCATCAGAAACGTGGACAAATACTGTGGTGCTCCATCCTATTGAATTTCGAATTTCCTACAACAAACTGAAAGAGTTTATTACCAGGGTTTGGAAACCGCTGGGTGATTTTCACATACATATAGATGCTCACTATCGATACTTTTTTTAGTTCATGCAGCAGAGTGATTTTCTGGCAGTTATGCGTTCTACAACTTACTCATATTATGGGAGATTATTGCTAATCGATAAATGGGTGCCTGGCTATAATTTTGATAAATTTAACCCCTAAGAAGTTCAGGTGTGGATTCAGTTACATGGACTGGATATGGAGACATGGTCGGTGAATGCTCTTTCCATGATTTCTAGTTTCGTTGGTAAACCTATCATGTTTGATGATAAGAATTTGTCCAAATCCTATACTCATTATGCAAGAATGTTGTTAGAGATAATGGTTTCTTTGAATTTACCAAATGTTATTCCTGTTTTGCTCCATATAGGTAGTAAAAAGGAGATTCATGTGCATTATGAATTTCTGCCTGCTAAGTGCAAGAAATGTATGAAATTTGGTCATAAAGGGTCCTAACATGAAATTCATACCAAACCACAATGGGTACCTCGCAACAATACAAATACAGATGCTTCCACTTCTGGTACTCAACCATCTCATAATCTACACCAGAATGTTCAAATTCTTCATATTTTTCAACTTCTATGGCTTCTGAGACAACACAACAAACTGATGTTCAACCAGATGATGACTTACAATTCTTGAATTTTTCATTACCAACTGCTTTGGAGCCTGTTGTACTTGAAAACATAGCTGATATTACTGTAGAAGAACCAAAAGAAGTGGACAATGTTGATGTTTCATATTTTGTTGATTCCAATCCAAATTATTTGAAGAATGCTCAGACTTCAACACAACCAACTGAAGTTCCTCCTAAAATAAGGCTAAGGAGCTCGTCCATTGTTAAATGACCTTCTTATCCTGGAATGTTAGAGGCATGAACTCATCACAACGTATAAGTGATGTGCTCAAGCTTATAACTTCATATAAGCCTACTATTGTGGGCTTAGTAGAGAATAAATTGAATGCTACAAATTTATCTTCTCTTTCACATAAACTCCCTTCTAACTGTTCTACTTATCCTCCTAACCACACTCCTTTTTCAGGTCATATATTTTTGTTGTGGAATTCTTTTGTTTAGCAAGTTTATATTCAATCTTCCAATGCTCAGTTTATTACTGCATCATTGACTAATGTAGGAGGATTCCATTGTTTTTCTCTTCTATCTACGCTAGTAATCATCATCAATACAAGGAACTTCTATGGCAATAACTTACACAATAATCACAACAAATTTTAGATAGTTGGATTCTACTGGGAGACTATAATCAGTGTTCCTCGCCTGCTAATAAAAAAAGGGGTCTTCCTATCCCCTTTTCTCAAATCATAACTTTTTAGTATTTCTTACAGCAATCTGGTCTAATTGAAATTTAGCCTACTGGTTTTAACTACACATGGAGAAGGAGGGGCATTACAAATAATATCGACAAAATTTTGGTTAATCATTCATGCCTTCATCAATTCACAAACATGAGCGCTTTATCCCTCTCACAACAATCTAGCAATCATAATCCACTACTTCTACACCTTGTTCCTACTTTTCAATCTAAGGGGTTTCATGTTCGATGTCGAAATGACTAGCACCTTTACCTTGGTTACTATGATTGTTTTTACAAAGCCTGGCAGTCTTCTACTTGGGGTCCTTCAGCTACAATTTTCAGCCCAAACTCCAAGCTTGCAAGTCAGAATTTAAGATTTGGAACAAAACTAGGCCAAAAAATGATTCTATTCTGGTTGAGGTAGAGCAAAATTTTCGTTTATTAGAAGCTGCTGCAGATGAGGATCCAGAGAAAATTGATTTGCTTGATCGAATGCTTTAAGCCAAGCACTTGTATTTAACACAGTAGAGTATTAAATTTTGGAGTCTTTGACAAAAATTGATGGTGTTCTGGCTCCAACAGGGAGATACGAATTCAAAAAAATAATAATCTAAAATGTCATACAGGAAATATCAAAATAATGTGAAGGCACTAGTTAACATTGATGTGGAATTATTATATAAACCAGAGGAGATTGAAGCTCAATCCATTTCTTATTTTACCAATTTATTCAATGGTCCTCAAAATATCCATTTTTCAGAATTTGAAACTAAAGCTATTATTAAAAATGATGGAAAAATTATGTTGCTAACTTTTATTAGTTTGGATGAAGTAAAAAGGACTGTGTTTTCTATTCACGATGATTCAAGTCCGGGACCGAATGGGATTAATGCAAAATTTATGAAACTACATCAGGACTATATTAAACTAGATTTATTATATGCAGTTCAGGATATCTTTCATACTAGTAAATTGCCTAAAGGTAACAACCATATGTTTGTTAACTTAATTTCCAAGAGTGATCGACCTTGTGATATCACTCATTATAGGCCAATATCGTGATGTAACCTGTTCTATAAAGTATTTAACAAAATTCTTTGTTACAGAATGAAACCTTACATGCAGCACCTCATATCACAAAACTAATTTACATTTATCTCTGGTCGTTACATAGGAGAAAATATTTTATAGGCGCATGAACTTCTCAGAGATTTTAAAAAGGTTGGGGTTCGAAAATTTTGTGTAAAAGTGGATTTACACAAGGCATACAACATGATTAATCGTGAGTTAATTTGTTACATTATGCTCTCAATGGGATTTCCACTGCACTTCATTAACCTTATTTATGAATGTACATCGACAACAACCTTCTCTATTCTATTACAAGGGGTGGCTAAAGGATTTATCAATACTACAAGAGGTATTAGGCAAGGAGACCCTTGTCTCCATATTTATTTTGTATAGCCATGGAATATTTTAGCTACTGCATGTATAAAGAAGCGTCTTTGAATAATTTTACACCAGTATTTTCTTTTCAACCGCAAATCAGCCATCTACTGTACGTAGATGATTTACTGGTGTTTGGCAAAAGTGATATCTACTCAACTACCAATTTGAAGAAACTATTCGATAGTTTGAGTACTTTCTAAGGTTTAAACGTTAATTCTTTCAAGACTAAAGTATTATTTAGTACTTATGCCTCTAAAATTCATGAGATTACTAGTATCCTCGGCTATGTTGTGGGCACTCTCCCTATTAAGTATTTAGAGGTAGCTTTGTCTATAAATTATCTATACTATGATGACTGTACCTCTTTAATACGCAAAATTCAGGATAAGATCCAAGGTTGGGATGTTAAATACTTGATTTTTGTTGGATGCAAAGAATAAATTCATACTGTTATAACACCTATTGTCTTGTATTGGCTCTTTGTCTACCAAATTCCTGCGGCTACTCTTGACAAAATTAATATACTTTGTGCTGATTTCTTTTGGGGAGCTACTCGACATAAAATTAGTTGGCATAACTTATGTAGACCTAAATCCGAGGGGGGATTGGTTTAATATCCTTCACTGATATTATGAAGGCTGCTCTTGTTAAGTTACTTTGGAATTTTTTATCTAAAAAGAACCTATGAAGTAACTGGATGTATGCGAGATATTGTTCAAATAAACATTTCTGGAATATTCCTATGGATAATAATGCTTCATGTACTTGGATGGTATTGTTAAGGCTTAGGACAAACTGGACTCAACTTTTCAATAAAGTGCTTGCAAATGGTTCAAACACTTTGCTTTGGTTTGAACCATGGATTAATTCTCAATATCTGATTGATCTACTAGGAATTCATAGGTTTTCCATGATAGGTGTTCATGAAGAGAAGGTAGAGGATATTGTTGTAGAAGATCATATTCAACCAATGTCTCATGCTGGTACAAGGGAAATTGCATATCAATTTTGGCCTATAACATTACATACAACCTATTCTGATGATGTATACGAGTGGTGTCAAGGTGGTAATTTCAGTTTTCACATTGCATGAGCTATATTCGACATAAGCGGGATGTTAATTCATATCACTCAATTGTATGGCATTCGAAAAATAGTCACAAAATGGCGTTTATAACGTATTTGGCTATATCTAATAGGTTGAATACAAAAGTGCGATTAGCAAAAATCATTCTGGCGGATGATCTTACCTTTGTTCTATGTAATGACGCCGATGAATCCGTGGATCATCCCTTCTTCCACTGTCCCTATTCTTTTTCTATTTGGAATGTTCTTCGAGCTAAGCTTAGCTTTTCATCAAACAATTTCAGCACTATTCACCAGGAGGTAGTGCTCATTCAAAATCATTTAAGGAAGCATGATCAATCCAGGGATATAGCTTGTAGTACACTTACGATAGCGATGTATCATATCTAGTCTGAGCGGAATTCAAGAATTTTCCGAAGCCAGAAGATTCGGGTGGTAACTAAATTGTGGCAAATTGAACAAGAGCTGATATTTTTGGTCAGGAATAATGATTCTTGTTCCTCCACATCAACTTTTAATGAAGAATTTCTTCGGAGATGGGGGATCGATCTTAATGACGCAGGTTGATTTAGGTGTTTGATTTTTGCTTTGGAGGGAGATGTAGCGGGTTTATGGGCTTATAGGCCTTTTCTTTGTTCTTTGTGTATTTTATTTTTTCTTTTGTAATATTTGTATATAAAAACAATTCAATATATGGAAGTTATATGTGCTCTTTTACCTTGCAAAGTACCCAGTAGGGGGGTTGCAAGGTTTTGATGAGGCACATAATGAAAGTGTATGGTTGGTATACGTAACAAAAGTACAAATTTTCAAATATATATATATATATATATTGTAAATAGTGAAGGATATTTATAATAAAGAGTATATAATATTAAGAAAGATTAAGGATAATGATGCTAGCATAAGAGATTCAAGACATAGAGAATGTAGACTCATGATTATTGAAGAGTTCAAGATTTCAAGTTGTTTCAGATAAGTTTAGAGTCTTAAAATACACATTAATTTTTTGATAGCCCTTGAACTCTTTTAGAATGACTTTTAAATAAGCTTTATTTTCAAATATTTGTTTTTGATAATATCCTTTTTTTCCTTACCTTTTATATAAATTATACTTTAGTTTTACAGTTTCTTATATATTTATGATTTGACAATTTCTTTATACTTTATTTTAAATAGTTTTATTTATGACTTACACTATATTTAATGTTTATATTAAATATTTCCAAAATAACTTTGTAAAGTTTTATTATAGTTAAAATATGTACAAACTGTGTTTTAATGATTTTACAAAGTTTTGAACCATTTTATAAATATTTTCAAAATGATTTAAAATATAAACAAATTTTCAAAATACACTAAGATATATCGATGTATCGACAATGAGTACATTGATATACTAGCCAGTTTTTTCAAAAATTAAATTTTCAAGGTAGTATATATTCATCGCAACCTTTCGCAAATAGACATGACTATTAAACCACTATGAATACCAGAGTTTTTAAACGATTTTATAAACCATCTTCTCATTTCATCTCTCCTATCTTTATCTTCTTTCATTTTCTAAAGAAAATATTAACCGTACTTTATCGAAATTCTACCAAAATAAATTTGTTTATCTCTATTCTGGTTCTCTTGTCAGTCCCTCAAAATCAAAGTGCAGCTCTGAATTATAGCAGAAATTATAATCAAAGATCACAAAATTTGAGTCTGCAACTCTTTCAAACTAAAATCCACTATTTTTAAGTGTGTGATTATGGCCTATAAATCAATTGAGAGTGGTTGAGCCCAAAAATCAATAGAGTGTGCTTAGTAGCCTCGGAAACCTAAGTGACTCTATGTAAAGGTCGGAAATTCTAGATGGCATGTCTTATATCCTTGAAACCGAGATTTTATTTGCATTTACTAGTTGATAAGAAATATGTATAGAATCTATGAGTTACTGAATGTAGGTTAAATTCGAATTTGTATAAAATCCGAGCGTTTTCTGTGTTCTTCGAATTACCATTATTTGTATCTTGATCCTTTGTTTGTTCCTATGATTGTTAATTCCATTAATTCAAGTATAGTTTTGTCAAAATTTTAAAAAGATACATAAAATCAAGACAACACTATTCAACCCCTCATTTAGTGTTAATATTAGCCTTAAGATCCATATTTTGCATTCTCACGTTTTGTATCAACGCTAGTTTTTTTCAAAGTTTTCATAATCTAATTTTTGACATGTTTTTAAAATAATTACCAATATTAGTGTTTGAATCAAAAATGGTTCAAACACCAAAGTTCACTACACCAGAAATGCCAATTTGGTAGTGCTCATGACCGTATCAAAATCGATTTGGCAGTGCCGTGGACCGTATCAAAAAATGGCACCTCTGTTGCTTTGATACAGTTTAAAACCGTATCAAATTAATAAATTGATACGATTTTAAACCGTATCAAATTGATAAATAAATACGGCTTTAAGCCGTATCAATTGAGAAATTTTATACGATTTTAAGCCGTATCAAATTTCTCAATTGATACGGCTTGAAACCGTATCAAATTAAAAAAATACAAAAATAAATAAATACAATTAGCTACATAGATTAACACAAAATTAAACTACATCAGAACAAAATCTTGTATAACTGATCAACAATCTTACATTTAAATATCGAGTACATACTATATACACAAACCAATCCTCTTGAGGTTTCAAGAAATTCAAGAAATACGTACATAAACAAACCAATTCTTATCAATAAAATAAATTTTGTGGTGGTTGTTTATCAAAAACTATAACCATCATCAAACTCCAGAATATCTTGCGAATGTCATTAGGAAAGTCGGAATGCCTGTATGACTTACCTGAATGTCATTAGGAAGTCCAAACTCAGTTATAATATATACAACATGGTACGTTCGATAAACTTACTTGAATGCCTCCATGACTTTGAGGTAAACTGTATACCTAGAATGTTCCTTAAAACTGTTTTTTGCCATCTCAAGATGTACACAGTCAACTGTATACCTAGAATAGAACATAAAAATAGTTATAAAATATGAAACAAATGTAGCTTGCATAAACAAAATCGACTACTTGTACAAGCCCGAAATTGGAACACTCTATTCCTGTCATATTGTGTTCAACCTTCAAGAACATAGGTATTCATCTTATACTATAACTGTTGGGTGCTAGTGAGCATTCATGATGCATTTAAAAAAAAAACTTCTTACCTGTTCATGATGAAAAACATATAGAGGTTGACATAAACTTATCATCAAAAACATATTGTCAATAGCCAGAAGAAAAATGACAACAGTCGGATCAAACGATATTGTGAATAGCAACATGTATAAGAATCAGACCTAAATCACAAATAACTGGTCGCCAATAGCAACCTATGTACCCAATATCGATAGCCAGAAGAACAATGATGTGCACCAAACATATGTCCGGCTTGCTAAAACAGCAAGCTTGCTGTTTGACACAGCAAGCTGGCTTGCTGTTTTCGCAAGCCTGAGCTTGCTGTGAAACAGCAAGCAAGCTTGCTATTTCCGCAGTAAGCTGGCTTGCGGAAATAAACAGCAAGCTTTCTTGCTGTTTCCGCAGCAAGCTGGCTTATTGTTTCTGCAAGCCTGACCTTGCTGTGAAATAGCAAGCAAGCTTGCTATTTCCGCAGCAAGCTGGCTTTCGGAAACAAATAGCAAGCTTGCTTGCTGTTTCCGCAGCAAGCTGGCTTGTTGTTTCCGCAAGCCTGACCTTCCTGTGAAACAGCAAGCTTGCTTGCTGTTTGAAACAGCAAGCTTGCTTGCTATTTCCACTGCAAGTTGGCTGGCGGTTTCCGCAAGCCTGAGCTTGCATGCTATTTGAAACTACAAGCTTGCTTTCTATTTGAAACATTAAGTTTGCTTGATGTTTCTGCAGCAAGCTGGCTTGCGGTTTCCACAAGCCTGAGCTTGCTTGTTGTTTCCGCAGCAAGCTGGCTTGCAGAAACAAACAACAAGCTTGCTTGCTATTTCCGCAGCAAGATGGCTTGCTGTTTGCGCAAGCCTGAGCTTGCTGTGAAACAGAAAGCAAGCTTGCTGTCTGAAACAGCAAGCTTGCTTGCTGTTTCCGCAGCAAGCAGGCTTGCAGAAACAAATAGCAAGCTTACTTGCTGTTTCCGCAGCAAGCTAGCTTGTTGTTTCCATAAGCCTGATTTCGGAACTCGTTTTCGAACTGAGTTCGGAACTTGTTTTCCGAACTGAGTTTGGAACTGATAGGCTTGTGATAACAAGCTCTCTTTATTTTGCATAATGCCCTTGTACCTTTCCAATTGGGATAGGGTCAACCATAATTCTCATGAGAGCTCTCTCCTACTTTTACTGATTCACTATCAAATTTATCTCCCAGAATATTTTCAGCCTTTTAACCATCAATTTATATGTTTGATGTCATCTGTGTTTAACTCACAACAAACAAATTAAATGGAGGTTTATACTGTTTAAGTTGATCAAAAACATTTTCCGGTGTTTAGCAACTAAGAGTTTGCCAGAAATTTTACTCCATATATGCTATTAAATACAAATTCTCTTCCATAGCACTAGCGTAAATATCTGAAATTGATTTTGATGCTCAAGCCTCCAGAGCAATTATAAATGATGAACTCATTCCGCAACAAATAGTTAAAGAAAATAAGCCTGCTTTGATTCTACATGCATGATATTTTGAGATGAAGTGAGAAGCGTGATATAGTGACACCATACTTGTTCACAATAAGAACGTATACATATAAAACTAACTGACAAGGATGATCAGTATTAAGGAATGTATTAACTAAATAATATAGTGAGAAAATGAGGAACATACAATTAAGACAAGCTGCCTAGTCTGATCAGTAGTCTTCAATGGATCTTAGAATCTGTAGTAGCATTGGGACATATAAACATATGTGAAAATGAAGAAAGACATATGCTTAGCAGGAAAAAATGACAAATCCATCATTGCAAAAATTGAGTTTACTCCTCATTGGTGAAGGCCTGTAGCAACATACTGGTTCATGTGCAGCAACATAATGGCATTTGAGCTTTAGTCAAAAGGCTTAGTCTGCAGTTAAAAAAGAAAGTCTGTATCAATGAATTTATTTAAGGACAACAGTGATAATTCATGCCCACAGTAGTATGTGTGTACCACCTAGGAGTACTACCAAAAATTGAGTCAGAAAGTAATAGAAGAGAATTGTTTAGCTAATATATTATATTGATAATCAGATAGGCTGCAAACAACTAGCACTGATTTCATTCTTTTAAATTTCGACAATGAACCTCATAATCGAAGTCACAAAACAACAGACTTTAAGCTACAATATCTCAAAATTCTCAAACTGTCCTCTAAAATCACGGTTCCAATTGAGAAAACACCCATTGCAAGATTAGTCTACAAATCACTACATCTTTGTTGAAAGGAACCAATTACAAGTTTAGACTAGGAACACTTTCATATTGCACAATCATAGATACATGAAGTTTACCTTTTCTATTCAGCAGCATAAAGCTTTACTTCAAGACGCTAACCAGGATCCTCTTCTTGAGATGACCAAGAAGGACTTCTTGACTTTGGCCTTGCTTTGTTTGCTAAGAACTCGTGAAATTACTGTTTAAACAAAATATGATTATTATACACATATTTATATGCTACACAAAAAAATAAAAATAAATGGGAGCGAAATAAACTATACACATCCAGCCTCAATAACAATTTTACAGCATGGAAAGTATTAACATGACAACTCAGAGATAAAATTTTAAACCAGTATTGTTTTTATCACGGGAAAGAATGCAAAAATAATTATAATAAAGCTAGTGACTGTGATAGCAAAGCTGAAGAGATGCAACTTTACAAAATAATATCCTTAACCACCTTTAAATAAATTTATCGTAAAATAACATGAACCTTATACTTATTGTCTTTAATAATACTGAAAATTTACAAATAAGTCACATAGACTAAGTTCTGTAAATGTAAATCTTCACAAACTGAATTGTATGTGCTTAGATTTTGATCAAGCAATCAGCACATCAGTAAACAGAAATATCATAACTTCACTTCGGTTAAAGAATACCATAAATTCATTCTTTACCAAATTTTACGCCTTTTAACAGCCATAACCGAGTCCACCAAAGATGTTAAAAATGTAAACTTGTAGACAAATTCAAATGTAAGTGAAGCATTTTTTCACTAATAGAAGACAAAATTAGACTAAAAATGCAATTAACTTCATCAGCTAATATATTCTGAATCTTGTTAAAAAGATAAAAAGATAGATAAGCATGCAAAATATGGAAAAGATACATGTCTTCTAAGATCGGCTTCTTTAAGCCTTGCCTCAATTTCCTCGACGCTTCTAGAAGGAGGGTTGGTTCCAATTCTCTCTTCTAAAAGCCTCTTTCTGATCCTCCGTGGTACTTTGATAGCCGACGATGTCTTCATCGCATCATCGACTGGAAATTCCACAGCCGCGGGCGAGATCGGTCCGCTCATTTACGGGAATTCAATTGGATCGAAGAATTGAGATTTGCCTTTTTTTTCTAGGTTTGGGAATTTATTTTGTCCCGGTTGAAATGGAAAAGCAGAGGGGAGAAACTAGAAAATAATGACACAAGAACGGGGAAATTACCATTCCAATTTGATATGGTTGCAAAACCGATCAAAATGTACTCATCCGAACCATTCAAGATCAACGGTGAGATTTCAACTGTTAGAGGTGGTGCGGATTGCAAAAGAAAATTTGATACGGCTTATCGAATTTGATACGGCTATAATCCCTATCAAATTTGATACGGCTTAAAGCCCTATCCAGTATCCACATCCTGGTGTGCCAAATTGGTTGTTTTGGTGTAGTGGGTGTGAAATCACACTTCACCAATCGGTAAGTAAGAGGCCACTATCACAATTAAAAGTAAAAGAGGCATAAATTTTATAGTGGTTCGATCTTAGGAAAGATCTACGTCCACATTGGCAAAGATTTCCATTAGCAACTTGAGAATTACAAGTCTAGAATCACCCAAAAGTACATTCATATGCTTCATGATGCAAAGGCTTCACTTAATTCAATACAAATCAGCCGAGAATCAAATAGATCTTGCTAAATGTAAGGAGAAATAGTGAAGAATTTTCAATCTATAAAATGCTTGATCACTTTTGATGGATTCCATGATGGATTCCATGCTTGATCATTGCCTTGGAATGTTAGATGTGTTAGAATCTCTTGAGAATGGAGTGAATGCAATTCGGCAGCCCTTCGGGGTCGTAGAAATCGATCTCCCAAAGTAGGGAAGCCATGGCCTATTTATAGGAGTAGTAGGAGTGAAGTGGCGAGCTGAAATGTCTATATGCATGTTGTGGATCGAACATACAAGAAATTACAGAAATGCCACTGCCAGCTGTTGACAGCTGTATCCAGTTGTTCACTTGAACTCGTGTTCGACCAACCCATAGAAGGCACGTTTGACCGACCATACCTGTTCGACCAAACCGAGGAAACATATTCGAACCACCGATCCTGACCGACCCTGCCGGTTCAAGCCTCTTTACTTGAGTCCTGAGTGGTGTTCGACTGACCCTACTTGAAGTACCATGTTCGATCGACTAAGGAAAGGTTCTACCCCAGGGATGTTCGACCCTGTGCATGTTCGACCCTGTATAGTGTTCGACCTTGTGCTTGTTCGACCCATACACCATTTGAATGATGTCCAATCACTTTTCTAATGTTCGATCAACCCTTATACTTAATCTACTAATATGTGCTTGATCCTTTTTGGATAAACATTTGCCCCTCAAAATTTGTAAAAAAAAAATCTAATTTGTCAAAATTTACAAGCTTTGAAATGATTAATGAAGGCACATATTGATAAATTGAATTTGAATTATCATGGTACGGTCGAACATAGTTCAGTTAGTTTGGAGATTGATTGTAGACATACTGGATCAAACAAGCAATGTGACTCGAACAAGCCATTTGAGTCGATTATGCCTTCCGGGTCGAATACGCCCTTTGGATCGAACACGCCACCTGGTTCGGACATGTTTATTCATCGATTTGGATCGAGCGTGTTTTCAGGGTCGAACATACCTTTTGGGTCGACCAAACCACCTGGTCGATTATGGCTCTTTGTCTTCAGGTCATTTATATTACCTTAACCTATCATTTCCATTCTTCATTTGCTTTTCCGGAGAATATCAATTAATGGTGGCTGCTCTTTTTCTTTAAAACTCTCTACCCTTCCATCTCATATTTGTTTTTAGATTGGGTATCATTCATCACACACCGTAGGCTCGCTCGAACCCTAAAGCAAGAAATTTGGTCAACTTTGGACCCAACTCGAGCTATCTCCTCAAATTTCAAACGTTGTGCTTATCACGGGTGATTTCCCCCTTTAATTTTGTACCATTTTCACTGATCTTGGGCTGAAAATAGTTGGAGTCTCGAGTCGATATGCCATTTAAGCACAGTTTTGACTTTTGGGTTGTAATTCTTGCAATTCATAATGATTAAATTAGATTGGGAATGAGAGCATGTAATTGGATGTATTTGTGGAGTTGAAATCATTTGTAACCTTTTGAATTTCTGGTTTGAGTCTTCCGCACATAAGCTGCTTAGTTAAATGCTGTTGACATGAAATTTTATTCACTTTGCTATTTTGCTCGTATACTTATGCTTGAGCATTTTGTGATTGTCACTTGAACTCATTTTTGTCGTGCCGATAGTGAGCCAAACCGTCGATTTGTTCATACTCCACCGTCCTAGGTTTTGTTCGAACTAATGTATCACACCCGACCCAAATGAATGTTGAACGTGTCCGAACCATATGGAGTTTGCCATGTTCGATCCATTTATGCTCGAGGAAGCTCGAGCCAAATCCGGCTTAAATATGTGCGACTCTCACGGGGTCAGTCGTGTTCAATCTGTTTGAAGCTCGAGCATGTTCGACCTTGTCTGGTTTGAACATGTCTAACCCTTTCAGGATTGGTCATGTTCGACCCAGCTAAGGCTCGAGCATGCTTGACTCTCATGGGTCAGGCATGCTTGTGCCAGCTTGGGTTCGAACCTGTTCGATCCTATTTGGGCATGTCCAAGTTGTTTGGGAATGAGTGTGATCTTGCTGTTTGGTTGGAATTGCTTGATACCTTTTGATTCAACGATTCTTTTTTATCATGAACCTTAAACTCAAACCTCATCTATTGTTTATTTTCAAACACCGTTATGTGTGTAGGATGTCTACCAGTCATACAAGAATTGGGGAGGTCTCGAGTAAGGACAGTTCTTGGAAATGCCATAGATCGGACAAGCTCCCTGTTCCTGATACTCAGACCACTTCCGACCAACCTTCCTTGGATACTTCTTTTGTTGCTCCAACTTTGGACGACCTTCAAACAATCATAGATAAGCCTTGTTATACTTCTGAGCCGTGCAGATCTGAACTTGCTGAGAGATTCAAGGGTTGGTGTCTACAAGGATTGCACTTTGACCAATTTGACCTGGACATATACCCATCTGACAAACGATCAGTCCCTGACGATCCGGACACTCTAGAAAAATCATTCACTGGCACAACTTGATGCTACTAGGGATTGGATGGAGAAACATTTTGAAGAGATTAGAAACTATATTGCGTGCAAACTGGGTGCCTGGAACACATTTTCTTGTGATCTCCAAAGGATAAACAGGGAGAACATCGAACGCATCTCTATTTTAGAGTAGGACAAAGCCGTGCTTATTCGTGCTCTCAAGTCCCGGGATAAGATCATTGCAGAATTAGCAAATCTTGGGGACAAAACGGAATTGACCGATACTCTTACTTCCTCCCTTTCTCATAATGTTGGGAAATGACCTAGTGATGGGAAGAAGAAACTTTCTTGTTTGACCTTTGTTATTTCCTTTTGTGCACTTATGTTCTAGACCGGTTGTATGTGCGGGTGTCGGCCCTGGCTTACTACTTTCAGGCTAATTTGTGTTTGTAACTTCTATGTCAAACTTGTGACCTTGTGATGGAAATGCGTTTTGCTTGTTGTACTTTAAGTTTTTACTTTTGCTTTGTCATACTTTCTAATTCTGCATTCCACACCTGTTTCGCTTTCATGTTGGAAACTTTGGGACCTTTGAAGTTCGGACTTGAACACACACTTCCGAAGAGGCCTTTTGTATCCCAAGGTTCATTGTAATCAGGTCATGCTTGAATGGCGCTGTTAAATGACTGGGCACCCCTCAGGGGGGGGTCTTTGATTTAAAAAGCTCGGTGTTTGTATGCTTTGGTGATCAGCTCTGACGTCAAAGATTCCATTGAATGCCCCGTGTTTAGGGGAGGTCGTTTTATCCAAACACCGTTGATTTCTTCTATGGAGAAGACGCTTTTTCCATGGAAAGGATTTTTGCTTGTTGTATCGTTTCGCAGTCCGAACTCCAACGATGTTTGGATGAGGCCACATCGCTTCGTGTCACGAACTCCTACGCTTCGTTTCACTTATAGTGAACTCCCGCGCTTAGTTTCACGCAACGAATTCCAGCGAACCTTCAGTGGGTTGCATCGCTCTATACTCCCACGTTTCCTTTCCTCCCGCGCTTTGTTTTGTGCAACAAATTCCAGCAAACCTTTATTGGGTTGCACCGCTCTGCGTCACGAACTCCCACGCTTCGTTTCACTTATAGTGAACTCCAACACTTCGTTTCGCGGAACGAATTCTAGCGAACCTTTGGTGGGTTGCATCGCTCCACGCCACGAACTCCCACGGTTCATTTCACTTATAGTGAACTCCCATGCTTTGTTTCGTGCAAGGAATTCCAGCGAACCTTTGGTGGGTTGCATCGCTCCGCACCACGAACTCTCACGGTTCGTTTCACTTATAGTGAACTCTAGTGCTTCGTTTTGCGCAATGCATTCCAGCGAACCTTTGGTGGATTGCATCGCTCCGCGCCACGAACTCCCATGCTTCGTTTCACTTAGAGTGAACTCCAGCGCTTCATTTCACGTAAAGAATTCCAGCGAACCACTGGTGGGTTGCATCGCTCCGCGCCACGAACTCCCACGCTTCGTTTAACTTACAGTGAAGTCTAGCACTTCATTTCGCGCAATGTGTTCCAGCGAACCTTTGGTGGGTTGCATCGCTCCACGCCACAAACTCTCACACTTTGTTTCATTTATAGTGAACTCCCGCACTTCGTTTCATGCAACGTATTCCAGTGAACCTTTGGTTGGTTGCATCGCTACGCACCACGAACTCCCATGCTTCGTTTCACTTATAGTGAACTCCAGTGCTTTGTTTTGCGCAATGAACTCCAGCGAACCTTTGGTGGTTTGCATCACTCCACACCATGAAATCTCATGCTTCGTTTCACTTATAGTGTACTCTAGCGCTTCGTTTTGCACAACAAATTCTAGCGAACCTTTAGTGGGTTGCATCACTCCGCTCCACGAACTCCCACGCTTCGTTTCACTTATAGTGAACTCCCACGCTTCATTTCGCGCAACGAATTCCAGCGAACCTTTGGTGTTTCAGATCCGTGGTTGTTCGCTTCTCTCTTTGCCTTTTGACTCATTGAGATTTTCCTCATTTGCATTTTAAAGTAGCACTTTTCTTCTTTGCCTTAGGCATATTAATGGTTATGGCACTTTGAGATTTGACACTTGGTTGGAATTTGAGGAAACGAACGCCTAGAACAGCCTGCAATGAGAAAATCATCTTTAGCAAATTTTGGACATTTTGTAAATAAGAGATTTACATAGGTAGATAAGATTTCATTTGTAAAGCTATTGTTCGGTTCAATGCATGTAGATCACTACAGACTGTTCACAAGAAAGTAGAACATAACAAAGAGTAAAGTAATGCAAGAGGTAAAGTAAAGGTGATAGTGATCGCTTATTCTGAGTCATAGATATTAGATCATCATCAATGGTCGTCAGTTGATTACCACCCTTGGGTTAGTTTGAGCAGAAGCTACGTTGCTTGGACTGGATTGGTAATCTGATGCCTCTTGCCCTTGGGGAGTTGCAGAAGGATTGCATCCTGGGAATTCTTCACATATTGTTGTAGGTGGTTCTTCATAATCAGCTCTTTAATCAATGATTTCAAATGCCTTCATTCATTATTATTGTGGCCTGGTTGATTATGGAACCTGTAGAAGTTCCCGGATATGGTCATATAGTCATTCATTTTTATTGGTCGAGGCTCTAGGTAATCTTCTGCATCCTTTGTGGCAAGGTAGATGTTCTCAGGAGTGTCATTCAAAGGAGTTAGCTCTGATGAATCAAGAAGAC
Source organism: Allium sativum (assembly GCA_030737875.1). Classification (NCBI taxonomy): domain Eukaryota; kingdom Viridiplantae; phylum Streptophyta; class Magnoliopsida; order Asparagales; family Amaryllidaceae; genus Allium; species Allium sativum. Next base: position 751,023,705 of record CM060921.1, read on the forward strand.
GAAACTTCTTATTAGACTTGTTATCGTTCCTGTCATTTGTGTGCTTCTGCCCTTGAGTGCTCTTTTGATTGGATTGAATAGCAACACTTTTAGGAGCTTCAAGGAGTTGATTACCACTAATGATTTGAAGAGGCATAGGATTATCGTCCATTCTCATGTACTCCTCTGCTTTCTTATAGAACTTGTCAAGCGTATTTGGTTTCTTCATCTTTATCCATTTCCCGAATTCGCTTTCTTTGTCTATAGCATCAAGTAAGGCCATGAGAATTATACGTGGCTCTGGATTCCTCACTTCAAACAAGGAAACGTCGAAGCAACCAAGAAAGGCTTTAACAGTTTCCCCTGGCTTCTGCTTCATTGCTAAAAGAGTTATAGCATCCTTGCCTTTGGTAGCATATAAGCAGAACTGCTCCTTGAACTTTTTGGTTAGGTCAGAGAAGCAGTCGATGGATTTGGGCGGCAATGTTGTGAACCATAATGATGCAACACCTTCTAAGTAGAGAGGAAAGTATGTGCATTACATCTCGTCGGTAGCCTTAGTTGCACCCATATGCCATTCATATTTGAATGGGAAGTAGTTAGGATCAACATGGCCATTGTACGGAGGCAAGTTTAGAGGATTGAACTTCTTTGGACACTCTGCTTCAAGGATTCTTTTGGTGAACGGAGTCCTATTTGGAGAGAAGTCCCATTCTCTTTCATTGCCATTGCCTGCTTGATTTCTCTTCATGATTTTCTATATCATATCCGAGATGTATTCTTCAGTGTTATGGCGCTCTATGAAGCTGAGTTCCTTACCAAATGTTCGTCTAGGAAAACGATCTTGAATAGAGAGCTTAGGTACTTTGCCTTCCCGACGAGGAAATGCCCCCGTGATGGGATTGGTAGCCTTTCGAGCATTCACTTCGTAATGGTTCTTAGCTTTTGATTTCAATTCTTCGACATTAGCATCGCCCTTATCACTTATCCAGTCATAATCGTCTTTCATATTGTCGTTGCGGTTATGATCGGAGGCAGATGATTTGTCATTCTCTTCGAGATCAACATGGACTTTTGGAGGGGTTGGATTTGAGCGAACATTAAGGATGGCATCAAGTTTCTCCATCATAGCTTTAGTAGAAGCATCCATTTTTTGATTCATATTGGGAATAGCGGCATTCAACTCATTTTTAGTCACACTGGCTCCACTTACCGAGTTTTCACCAACATCAAAACGGTTAGCAAGCGGTGTTTCATCATTAGCAATATTATCGACTTTCCCGACATCTTTACTTACGATCTTCTTAGATTTCACCATTATGTTGGATAAGGAGGTGGTTTAGAACTTCAATGTAAGGCTCTTAGACTTGAGAGAAGCAAGTGCGAACGTGGCCGCATGGCGTGCGCTAAATGTTTGAATCAAAAATGGTTCAAACATCAAAGGTGTGAAATCACACTTCACTAATGGTAAGTAAGAGGCCACAATCACAATTAAAAGTAAAAGAGAGAAAAAAATTACAGTGGTTCGATTTTAGGATAGATCTACATCCACTTTGGCAAAGATTTCCATTAGCAATTTGAGAATTACAAGTGTAGAATCACCCAAAAGTACATTCATATGCTTCATGATGCAAAGGCTTCACTTAATTAAATACAAATCAGCGGAGAATCAAATAGATTTTGCTAAATGTAAGGAGAAATGGTGAAGAATCTTCAATCTCTAGAATGCTTGATCACTTATGATGGATTCCATGATGGATTCGATGCTTGATCCTTGCCTTGTAATGTTAGAAGGATTTAGAATCTCTTGAGAATGGATTGAATGCAATTCGGTAGCCCTTCGGGGTCATAGAAATCGGTCTGCCAATGTAGGGAATCCATGGCCTATTTATAGGTGAAGTTGGAGTGAAGTGGTGAGTTGAAATGTCTATATGCAGGTTGTGGATCGAACATAAAAGAAATTACAGAAATGCCACTGCCAACTGTTGACAGCTGTATCCAGTTGTTCACTTGGACTCATGTTCGACCGACCCATATAAGGCACGTTCGACCGACCCTACTTGTTCGACCGAACTAAGGAAACATGTTCGAGCCACGGATCCTGACCGACCCTACCGGTTCGAGCCTCTTTGCTTGAGTCCTGAGTGATGTTCGATCGACCCTACTTGCAGTATCATGTTCGATCGACTAAGGAAAGGTTCTACCCTAGGAATGTTCGACCCCTGTGCATGTTCAACCTTGTATGGTGTTCGAACCCATACACCATTTTAATGATGTCCAATCACTTTTCTAATGTTCAATCGACCCTTATACTTAATCTACCAATATATGCTTGATCTTTTATGGATAAACATTTGCCCCTCAAAGTCTGTAAATTTTTCTGATTTGTCAAAATTTACCAGCTTTGAAATGATTAATGAAGGCACATATTGATATATTTAATTTGAATTATCATGGGACGGTCGAATATAGTTCAGCTAGTTTGGAGATTGATTACACATGATGGCACAACTAAAATTAAACAAAATAAGATTTCCATATTAACTAATCAGTTTCAGTTATTTAAAATGAGTCCATATCTGACATGTAATGTATATTTCAAGATGTAGTTCATTCACTTATTACATTGGTAAAAGTTTTCTAGAGAGGATCAAGTTAGATTTTTTTTTTAAATTTACTTACTCTTGTATGGGATCAAAATATTCTAGTAGCTGAAGAGGCTAATGATATTAGTACTTTAAAATTTAAAGAGCTTATTGGTAATTCAATATCTTATGAAGCATAAATGCAGGGAAGAGGAGAAAGCAAAGAAATGGGGAAGAAATAAATGGCCTTTAATGTAATAATGAAAAAATTTGGTTTAGAAAGCGACAACAATGAAGAAAATGCATTATGACATGAAGTTTTACAAAATATCTGAAGTATAGAAAGAGGAACAATTTTAACATAAATGCTAACAAAGATTCAGGAAATGGAAGTGACTTTTAAAACAATATAAGACAGTAAAACTATGATGAATCGGTACAAGTAAAATGTCAGTGCCCATATCCGAATAAATAGAAAATTAATTTTTGGTTGATTTGGTTGCCTTGAATTTTGAACTGATTACTGGTTGCTTTGAAAATATATTTAAATAATATCATAATTATGAAAATTTTATATTAATAAAATAATAATATAAAATATGTTTATAATTTAAGTTTTACTATTATCAATTTGTTTTTTTTAAATAAATATAATAATAAAAATAGATAAATAAGATACTTCAAAAAATTTCATCGGCACATAAATGTCAACATATCCTACCTATGTATGTTGAAATGCCATACAGATTTTTGGAATTCAAAATTGAATTTCCTTTACCCTTTCACTAACATATATATTGATAAAAGATATCCATTGACCAGAGAACATGACCATTGATTCTATAGTTATTATATTTACATTATATGTCTTTATTCATTTCATCTTTCATTTCAAAATTAAAACTTCCTACAAACTCATATCTTCTAAAAACACTTCATCAATGGCTTGCTTAAGCCCTCCTACCTCCATGAAACTATCAAAAACCATCTTTTTAATGATTAATAATGCGACAACCACCCCTCCCCCCCCCCTCCCCCACCCCGACAAACCATATTGGCCATGTCAAAAAGCGTGGACCATCAAGATATAACTAAGCATGCAGAGACTAATATCACAAGATATAAAAAATAAACGTCACAAAACATTTAATAGAATGAAAACCTTTCACAAAACCGTTATTTCAGAATCCTATAGTTTGAAATGTCATCTCAGTCTCACAAAAACCACATATCAAAGTACATATAAAATATCCCTTACAAATACAAATTACAACTGAGCTAAATGAAAAGTTGAAGATGAAACAAAATACATAAAGAAGATGGAGCTCTTAAACAACTCTCTAAGCAATTTAGAAATCAACCACTGCCCTATGAGCTTAATGTGGGAAAAGGAATGGATCAGACACAATAGTCTAGTGAATGAAAAGTAACTTTTAGAAAGAGAAAGACCAAAAGATAATAGTCTCAAAACTATTTTTAGTGTTCCAAAGGTTCTGTGTTTGTGCTTTCGTAAGATGTTTATTTGCACTAAATTCTTACTTTAAAAGTTTTGCTTAATGAACTATTCATTATTCTATCTTTTGACGGGCGTATCTACTTTATAACATGTGTCGAACATGGTAATCTTATCCCCTACATCAAATCGGGATCCACTCAGAAGAAAATCGTTAGGACGGGCTACCTTAGTAATTGTAGTCTCTTATTTCCTGCTCTGAAGTAGCATGTGTATCCTCTCAAATGGACATCTATCTACAAGCGCCAAGAATCCACAATGCGTTATTTCCTGCTCCGATGCCTTCAGGTCTAGTCATCATTTGGATGCACTGCCTTCAGTCCTTTCTTTATTGGGTCAGTTATCCTGCTCCGGAATGCATGTTTTCTTGTCATTATGATGGGAACTCAAATAATAATTTAGTCATGCTCCTTGCTCGGCCCTCTCATTTGAGTCTTAAACCATTGGTCACTTATTTCCTACCCTGATGTGCGTGTCTGTTCATCTTAGGGACGAGCGCCAAACTATGTTAGATATAACTGCTATTATGGGTCACTTATTTTCTACTCCGACGAATATCTGGTTCGTCATTAGGATGGGCCCTAACTATGCTAAATTTATCTTTCTCTAGGTCGCTTATTTCCTGCTCTGATAATATTTTGTTCGTCGTTCGGATAGGCCTCTACTAATCTGTTATATTTTATAATATTCCTTACCTTTTTTTTCTTTACTCTAACATAATAGTCACTTTCTGTAAAAATCTCTCATATTTGTCATGAACTATTTATCACTACTGCTCGTTTCTTACGATAAAAATGTTAAAATTCAACTTTAAGTAATAGAATTTGTCTCTTTACTTTTCTATTAAAACTTTTTATAATAGTCACTGTTTGGCTTTCAAATTTACATTACTTACGTGTATATTTAATTTACTAAAGAATTAATTACCCTTTTTCTAATAAACTTGTATCTTTTATTTACACCACTATTTATGTGAAATCTCTCTCTCTCTCTCTATTATTTTCACATTAATCTATAAGGATCTAAATTACCTTTAAATCTAAAAACTGCAGAATTATAAACTACTTAATACATGAAAAAAATGTAAATTAACTATAAATTAAAATGTAAACGTGTAATGACCTAATTTTTCGACTCTTGGAGTTGAAACTAACACATCCACTATATTCATGTGTCCAACATCCAAGTACCATAAAATCAAATCATTGAGGATTAAACAAAAATAGGACATAACAAATATCATAGTTGTAGTGGATGATATATGATATATAACAAAAAAATCAAAGGAAATTGAATTCTTTTAATACTCATACACAAAATCAAAGTAAATAACTAATACTAACCTGGACTGTTACATCAGCTTAACTGAACCAACTCAAATAACTACAAAGAACACTAACACACCGAAAATTAAGAATCTACCTATGCTCCAACTCTTCTTCTACGCTTATAGCATCTAATCTAACCTTTCAAAATGCTCGATCTGACTCGAGCATTATCGCAAAGTAACACCCAGGTTATTTTGGAAAACCAGTATGAGAAAAGTAAAGTCACAAGTGTTGTATCTAACAATTCTATGATTTTGGTTTAATGATAACAAAAACATATATTTACTATTATAAATGTGTTTGTTATTGTACTGTTACACCATATCATGGAAAAAAATATAATATTTATATTTATATATAATACAATTGCACAAGAATTCAAATATTCAAACAGTATTCTATTTAAATATAATATTTTATTTCAACATCTCAACAGTACAGATTTCATAACACCACTATTTGTACATCTTTGTAAATACAATACAATTCACATTCAATTTCATATACACATCAGTTCCTCACTACAGATTCACTCAACTCACTCATATAAAGACTCAGTTACTGTTATTCACTTCTGTCTTCTGCAAGCTTCATTGTCAGCCCAGTTACGTCCGTTCAGTCTAGCTGCTTACCTATCACAGTAGAAACACACATAGAGTAATCTGGAATAGAAATATTTTAAATTCTAGCAGATATAATTTTTTATTTTAAAATTTTATTTGCCTTAGAATTTTTTGTGTGTTTCTCATTATTTTTCATGACTTGATCTTATTAATATAGACTGTATACTCTAGTGCTCACAAATCAGCCACAACACACCACACTGGTCTGCTGATCAGAATCAGCATCAATATTAGCAGATTCAAAATAGCCACAACTTAGATGTAAATTACACATATATAAATTACACGCACACGATACATGTGTACACACACAGTTTTATGTATACACATATATATAAATGTGCAGGTGAATATGGTCCGACTTTGGCATGCAACTATGGAGAAGCCACGAGGACCAAGCTCAACGCAGTGCACAAGCTAAAGGCTAAGTTCAATAGTCGAGTCAGGGTTAAAGCATGTATACATGAGTCGAACCAAGTTGCGCAAATGTCGAGAAGAGGGGACAGTACAAGCGTGCATAAGATCACAACAATGGTAAATGTACAGTGCTCTCTAAATAGCTTAAGCCAAAAGCACATGACATGGCTCGAGTACAAGTGAACAATAAAACAAGAGCATGGTCATGCATATGCAAAAATACAAGCACAACCATGGATGCAACAAAGAGGCGGTTCAAGTCATCCCAAACTCAAGAAGTAGAAATGCAAGAATATATAGGCACTAGAGAAAATGGTAACAAAAAAATGTTAACAATGGTCCGAACAAATGAAGCATCGCAACACATAGTGGAGACATGCTCAAACATGGCAAATACATGATGACAGTGAAAGTGAACCAAGGAAAGATTTATGGCATTAGACAAGCCATTGTATACTGATGTACAAAAGATGATTCAAACAAGAAGGTCAACGCAAAACTGGGTCGAACACATTCATAAGCCTCAGGTGAAAATAGAGGATTAATGAACATGCATCAGCAAACAAGATAGTGGACAGATACCAAACCAGAGTGATTAATTTCAAGAGTATACACAACATGTCCAAGTTAAATGGTAAGTATCAAAGGCCAATCTTTTTAAATTATGTTCATACTGACAACAAAGAAGAGCAAGTGTTCAAACAAATGGAAATTTTTTATTGCTGGAAAGTGTGAATTGTAGAAATCAATTCTATTTTCAAGCTTGCAAAAGTTCAACACTTCAGGAAGTCGACCAGGTTCATAAACAATTTTGAGGTAAAAAATGTTTTAAAATAGAAAATCATTTCAGAAATTATTTTTGGAATGAAATAAATTTTGAAATTCATATGTCTCCAAAATTGGCAACGTCTAATTCAACATGTTTTTGGCAAGCTCAGTTTGTTTCCATTTCACAAATATATTTGGCATGCCTTTCGATTATTTTCAGAATTTATCAAGAAAAATGGGGAAAGTTTCATCTCGTAAATTCCCAGTATTTCCATGAATGGTAACTGCAACAAATTTGGGCAAAAATATATAGTCTCTTTTTATATATATTTCCAGAGAATCAAATTCCAGTAATTTCACAAAAAATCACGCAAGAATATTCAAGCCAAGGAAAGAAATTCAAACAAGGCAATGCAAATCAATTTCACGTAATCAAGGTCAAGCTAATTTATTAGAAATTAGAGAGCTATTAGGATTTTATAATCCTATTTATATCATTAATTCATCACTGGAAAATGGAGCATCGAAAACACGAGCCACAATTCAAGAGCAGAAATCAATTCAAATCAAAACACTCACTTTAGTTTTCGATCAGCTCCAAATCGTCAAGAGCTAGAGATCAAGAAAAGCCAAATTGTCGATCAGAACTAGCATCGAAGCAAATAGAGAAACCATACTAACAATTTACCAAGCATCGCGATTAGGGGAGCAAGATTAAAACCCTAAATTGAAGTATTTATTGGCCGCCATTTTTTATTTCAAAAATGAAGAGAGAACGGGTTTAACCAAGTGCAAGGAGGCCGACCTAATCTAATTGGGTTAAAAGGGGGTTTTAATTAGTGATTGTTCTATTTATTTTAGTTTGTTTTTACCTTGTGTGGTAAATCATTTGTTCAGTTTTCTAGTGTCTGTCAAACTAAGTGATCTAGTTAGATTTTAACTAGTAGTTTACTAGAGTTTGTAAAAATAGGGTTTACTAGCTATGAGTTTGTAACTAGGGGAAAATATGATCTAGGGGATATAATTTGTCTAGTGTTTTAAGCGTAGGATTAGAACAAAAGTGAGGGGTTCGCGAGTTTACAGGGTCTTGTAAACAAGATCTGTTTTATTACCTAGTAGAAACCTTAGTGAATGCAGTAGCAGGTAGAGTTTGCCGAAGCAGAGTATATCTATGTGTTATTTACATTCCGCATTTTTTTTTACTTTACTATTATCCGTTCTGCGATTATTTTTAATATCTCGATAAAATTCAATAAACATTATTCTCCCCCCTCTAGGGTTAATCTAGATCCAACAACAAGGAATTTCATTATTTTTAAGTTATAAAATCTCTTTGAAATAAAAGGTGTCTCGTAAGACCATGTCGCATATAAAGACGAATAGGTTTTTACCATACGATAACCAAACATTTTATGGAAAATCTCATGATATTATAATAATGTCTAGATATAAACACTTTTGAATCTTAGCTGAAATTGTTATATTTATTAAATTCAAGCATAATAGATATAGAACAATAACCATACACAAAACATATTGGGCATTGAATTCTATACCATGCCAAGGTAAGTGGCTACCTACCGTGATGCACCTCTAGAAACTGCATCTGTGTGTCGGCCTATGACTCCCTATGAACCAGAGCTGGACTATCCCTCGAACATGACAATCCAAATTATGTCACCCTTGACATCATACCATTGTGACATTGTCTACGATGCGTCCATGCAACCAAAATAGAAAAATACGCCTAAGATGACGACCCCTAATGATGGCCTATTACATGAATATGGAGCATACCCCTGTTTTTTCCATTTTTCTGTTAGATGAGACTAAAGGCCTTGTTTTTGCTTGTCCTCAACCATTTCCACTTGGAATGCCACATCACCATTTCCAGCACACTAATTGATTTTCATAAAACTACAACCCTTGAGTTTATAACCCTTAAGGAAGGTTATTTACTATAAGAGATTTTACCTCCTACACCTCCAATAGATGTACGTTTGTAAAAGCCAATGTACATGAATTGGAAATGTAATGTCATACATTCATTCATACAAGTCATTCTGAATTTGAATGAACCAAATACACTCCTATTATTACATCGTTTCGAGAATCACTCCTAGGATTAGTAACAAGTTGTCCTTGCAATATGATGATTTTGGAAAGTAGAGACAACTGATATACTATACATCCTGGTCGCAAACCAGAGATGATAAACAAGCAATACATTCTGTCTTGAAAGTCTCCTCCTTCATCTCTAGTCCCCATGTTATTCTAAATTACATCATCTTCATTGTCTTCAACATTGGACATTTAACTGGATCGAAGTAGTTTTCAGATACTTGATCCATTCCTAGTATCTTCAAAAAGACAACCGATAGTACTTGGTAAACTTAACCCTGGTTATTTAAAAAATAAACAGACAAGGATAACAATGGAGTTCACCTCCTAACCCTTAGTGGATGAATTTCATTATCCCTTATCCTTAGAGAATTAATTGAGGTTTATGTGAATGATGAATCATTAACAGGGATGATTGTGTCATATAACTCAAGTATTCTCCATGATACTTTCAAAGTTAGTTTTTGATCCAGATTGGATAGTCGATTATTTAATTATCAAGCAACACACACGAAACAATCCACTATCCATAGTAATTCATTTAGTTAATCTTTACTAATTGTTATCACCAAAATTGACTCCAAGGCTGGTTGGCAATGAAGGGGTGTTGGAAGAATACAAGCGCAGGAAAGTCCCCCGAAAGCAGAAAGCTGAGCAATAGGTCGAACCAAAAGTCGGAGAAAATAGTTGGAAAGCAACACAAACCGACACCTTCCTGAAGGGAAAAAACTCAAAGTCTACAAAATTCCCACAAAGCGCGTCCGACAAAATACTTCTGACAGGATCTATTCGATAGAAGATTTTGTAGAGGAAGGCACCCCTAAGATAGGAACTAAGAAAGGAGAAGGCACGAGATCCCTTCCTTAAAACCCGAAAGGGTTATCGGTAATGACCTTTTTAAATACCGATACACCTGAAGGCGAGGGCATTGAAGGTAATAAACCAAGAGAACGTAAGGATATTTCAGAACCAGCTTCCGAAGCATCTTCTGTACGAATACCGAAAGGCCGCATTCACAAATAACAGAAGTGACACCAAAAGCCACCCTTCGGGAATCCAGGCTACCACAAAAGCTCCGCCAAAAGGCTAACCGGGACCCAAGAAGAGATACATGCTACCCGTATTGATTTACGTAGTACTGAAACCCGCAGCGGCTTTCGAACTGACAGTTATCAACATACATCATGAGGGAAGGCCCCTCTAAGTATTCATGATAAAGGCCCCTCTAAGTATTCATGATAAAGCCGGAGGCCTACATCCGAAAGCTTTTACGTTTGAGAGCCTACATTCAAGAGCTGTTACCAAAGGCTCAAATACCGTCCGAAGACCATAACTGATACACCAAAGACGACCGGAAGCCAAGCGCCCGAAACCATGGAAAAAGCGACCGACAAAGGTCCCCATGGGCCCAATAACCCAAGAGCGGAGGTAGCCCAGGACCACTATAAACAAGACCCTAGGGGTCACATTATGGGAAGTCAATTTTATTCATACTAGTAATCTTCAAAGAAGCTTAGCGCTTAGATTAACCAGAGAATTTTTCCTATTACATTCACGTACTCCAAATGAAAATTTAATAAAAAGGGATCTTCTAATCGAAAATTGCTTTGTAAGTTTATATTATTATTTCCAATCATCACTATTGAAGTTTACTATCCATTTTCCAGATAAGCATGGATTCTCGTCTCAATATGTCCTTGAATAGGAGGATATATCTCCTTTCCTAAGCTTAGATCCATTCTGGTAGTCCTTAGCGATCCCACTCCTCCAGACTTCGATATCTAGGGTGGTGATCCGATTTAACCCAAAAATGGCCGAACCACCTATTTTTCCTATAGATCTGCCCAGTTGACCCATCTTCGGTGTTGATGAAAAATATCATTAACATTTTGGCGCTAGAAGCAGGGCCTGAACCTCCGATCCTTTGGTTAACCCCATCACATATCTTCCTATGCTATTCTGTCCCAGATTAGACTAGCTTTGAAGAAGTAAATTTATGAGTAAGAGATCCCGATAAAACTTTCCAGGATCTCGAGCGGATAAGTCAAAAACCACCAATCCTAGGGTAATGGAGGAGCAAAGGTTAGGAGCAGAAGCCTTGCGGGTGATAAAGCGGAAAAGAAAATTGGAATTACATGCTTACAATACTAGGGATGATAGCTTTTCCCACATAGAACAAACCTTAGAGCTCCCACCCATTTGATCTACATCAGAGGATACTACCGTTTTCTCTCACCTAAAGAATGCTGTCAATGGGAAAGTTAAGGGAATGAAACTCGAATGAGAAATAATGGACGATTTCAACCACTTCGCCAACAAATGGTCTAAAGAGATGTCACCTCAATTTTAGTATGTTCCGGGAGGAAAGAAAGAAAGTATAGGCACTGCAGCTAGGCTAAGTCACAAGAGGATTAGACCCCAACATCAAATAGAAAATTGTACGCCGAGGGTACCCAAGGAATACTACCTCACTACTTTGGTGGAGAACATTTATTTCCTAAGCAAACACGAACTCAACTATTGGGCATTCACGAAGAAGAAGCCCAAATACGAAAGGAAATAATGAGGGACTTACTGCTATTACTACCAGATGAATGGACATGTGACTAATCATCGCAGAACCCTTGGGGAAACCATCGTTAGATTCGTCGGCCAAGGCCAATTACGAGAATTTCTGAAAAGATCGAGGTGAATTCGGTAAGAATCCTTACGAAAAAGATTAGAAAACACGTTCAAGGGTACAGAAACCCCTCTTCCCAGAATTTACAAGGAAACCCAAAAAGGGTCAGATTGCAAACAGATAAAATCCCTCGTAATCGCCGAATTGGTCAAGACGAGGCATCCCCCGGAGGGGAGTGACATGTTAGTCTTTCTCCATGCCCAAATTAGAGGGGGTAAGGTTAAAGAATCAAAAGCGTAAGCCTCCGTTTCACACTAGAAATGGTCGTGGCGGTGCATCTAACTTTAGCACGCCCTGCATCTGCTAGCAAAAGAGTATGCCCTACCTCTGCTAGAACTAAGCATGTCCTACCTCTGCTCATAGAAGAGCACGTCCCACCTCTGCTTATGTTCCAAGTTACACATAGAAGAGAGCGCAAACCCCTATAATAGCCTATGATGGTCAGGATAGAGTACCCCTCGGAGGGGGTGGCGTATAAGCCTCTATCAGAACCTACGATGGTCAGCATGGAGCATCAAGAGTAAACCTTAGCTCTATGCCTATGATGGCCCTGTCTAACTTTTTAAGACCTTATCATTGCCTACGATGGTCAGGATAAAGCGCCTCCTGGAGGAAGGTCGGGTAAGTCCTTGGGCCCTACTTGTGGATAAGCTAGCCAAGCGCATCGGACGCACAGGCCCAGAGAGTGGCCAACAAAGCACGTGCATCCTCTGCTTTGACATTAAAATCCCAAGGAGTGGCTCAAGAAGTACGTGCAGCCTCTGCTTCACCAATGGAATCCAAAAGGGATGCCAAAACAATAAATTCCAGAAGGGGTTCTGGTCCGCTACATATCAATACCTGAATCTGGGTCGATTCAGATATTCACAAATGCCACAAGGGGTTTCGGTCCTCTACATATCAATGCCCGAATCTGGGTCGATTTGGGTATTCAGAAATTCAGGTTAGGGTTCCGGTCCTCTACATATCAATACCCAAATTTGGGTCGATTCAGATCTTCACAAATGCTAGAAGGGGTTCCAGTCCTCTACATATTAATACACGAATCTGGGTCGCTTCGGCTCTTCACAAATGCTGGAAGGGGTTCCGGTCCTCTACATAGCAATACCTGAATCTGGGTCGATTCGGCTCTTCACAAATGTCAGAAGGGGTTCTGGTCCTCTGCATATCAATACCCAAATCTGGGTCAATTCTGATCTTCACAAATGCCAGAAGGGGCTCCGGTCTTTTACATATCAATACCTAAATCTGGGTCGATTTGGCTCTTCATAAGTTCCGGAAGGGGTTCTAGTCCTCTACATATCAATACCTGAATCTGGGTCGATTCGGCTCTTCACAAATGTTGGAAGGGGTTTCAGTCCTCTACATATCAATACTCGAATCTAGGTCGATTCAAATCTTCACAAATGTCGGAAGGGGTTCTGGTCCTCTACATATCAATACCCGAATCTGGGTCGATTCGGCACTTCACAATTGCCCAAAGGGGTTCCGGTCCTCTACATATCAATACCCGAATATGGGTCGATTCGGCTATTCACAAACCCTGGAAGGGGTTCCGGTCTTCTATATATTAATACCCGAATCTGGATTGAATTGGCTTCTCAACAAAGTCCTAAAGCAAGCTTATGGTCTTACATCTCGATACCTAAACCCAGGACGACCCTGAAGTAAATCACAACTGAATGTGGGGGTATCGATGTCATCACGGTTACCCCAAACTTAAGTAGAGTCCAATTCCGGGTCCAAACAAGAAGGAATTGCTCGCCCCTCCCAAAAATTCGAGTAGGGCTCAAAATTTACTACCAAGGATGAGATTACGATCCTCTCAGGGAAATGTCTTTAACCTATACGTTCATTAGTTTGTTTTCTTTTCAACATATCAGTCCTTTACATAACTCTGAAAACGACATCATATCATAACACCGATTCAAGGAAGAGCTGGGAAAAAGATTCCAAACATTTCTAATAGCGTCATATAACTGACTATCCCTTTGTTCTAAACGATCTTTCGTTAGGAATTTTCCAAAGGATAAGTGTTACATAAAGAAACTTTTTATAGACACTTAGCACAAGTAGGTTTCCACTCATTACAACACCCTGGGTTACAGTGATATTGTTTTTGACAAAAGCGATACATCATATAAATCGCATAATACACTGATAGCCCCCACTGAAAGTCACGAAGTAAAACGTTACATAGACACAGTCATCATTTTAAGAAAAGTAAAAATTTAAATTCCAAACATACAATAAAATCTCTCATTCCAAATAAGGGTTTTGCAAAGAAAATTCCAAAGAAGCGCAGTCTTCTTTAGCTTTCCTCAGCTCATCCTCCAACTTATCGATTTTTTGGTATAATCTACCTACCGCCGCATCTGAGCTCTCGGAGGATTTTGTTGCTACTTAACATTGTAAATTACAAATAATTTCATCTTTTTCTTTCAGTTGCTTTATCAAATAGGACACTTGTTCCTTGAGGTTTGTGATTGTCACCTTTTGGAGATAATACATCTTTTTGTAGCCTGACAGGGGAGCATTACCAAATATATCTTTACAACCAACGGCATTCGGACTTTCCTCCCTAAATTGTGAAGAGGGGGTCTGGAACGAGTCCTCCGGGTCACAGATAAGATGAAATATTGTAATACGTAAATTGAAAACATCAAGTATACGCTAATTACATCATACATCCCAAGGAATGAAAAACAATCACATAACCTTTATCAATTCATATACACCATAGATACCACGTCCACGCTAGCATATTACCACAACACCATAAACCATCAAGTATTGTAAAATCAACACAATTCATGGACAGATCAAAAGAAAATGTATGCTTAATACAATAACATTCAAAATCCCTTATTAAAATTGTTTGCGCTGAACCAAGCTCCTTGAGTTTTCCCCCCTAAATTTCTAAATGCAGAATCTAAAAACATAACTTCAACTCACATCTTCAGAGAAGCAGAGAATTGTTATAATATGGAAACCTAATTATTAATGGAACTCAAGGGAAAGGAAAGCACTTTGAAAGCGAAAGCCATGCCTGTGCGACATCAACATCGGACCGATTGGGAGTCCTCTTCTTCCCAGAATCTAAAGAACAGTTATCCTTAGAGGGCAACTCCTGTGATGCAGGAGTATATTTTCCAGCACCCTTTCCGGACCCATCTGGCTGACCCACGCGACCTTCCATCTCTCCGTCTATTGTGTTTTCCTCCTCCCCTTCTTTCTTATAATCTTCAGAAAATTCATCAATAAACAACAACGACGCGGGATCTATCTTGTTCGTTGGGGGAACCTCATGCTATCGTCTCACTTGCTCGATCTTCTCTAGAACTCTGTCTCGAATGCAGGGATCAATTGAAGAAAAGTTAAATTCTGAAAGCCTTTCGTAGTTGTCTGAGAAAACAAGGATGAGGGCATCTTCATAATACTCTGTGGCTATGTTGTTAAGATGGACGTTCAAGAAATTTGAAATTCTATCACTGGCCTTGTAAATGATTCTCTTTGCAATTGAAAGCCGAGTGTTCATCTTGTCCATCTCGGTAGCATAGTCAATCTCCAGTTGCGATTTCTCTGCCTTAAGGTCCTCAGCCTGCTTCGTCAACTCCTCTTTATCCTTCCTCTCCTCGTCTAATGGGGCTGCCAACTCCTCGCGTTCGTTATCCCTCTCCGCCTTCTCCCATAATAAAACATTCACTTTATCTGACAACACCTTCTTCTCCTCCCTTAAAGTATTGACCTCAACCACTAGGGTGGAAGCTAATCCCCGGGAGACACACCAAGTTTTCATCTTCTAAAGAAGAAAAGTAAGCTAAATCTCTCAAAAAAAGGAAGGAGAGAGGGGTGTATGTATGTATAATACCAAAAGGAAATCCCTGATTTGTTGTCTATGGAAATCTACCAAGTTCAAAGTGGCAGAAGTTGCGGCAATATTCGCAAAATTCGGGGGAAGAAAGAGCTCGTTCCACAAGCTTATCAAAATCTGAGACCGACGGAGGAGGTACGGAATAAGAAACAGACTGGGAGGAAGATGGTGCCGAAAGATCAAGCCTTCCCCCATCTATTTCACCAAAAGCATCGAAAGGGATAGGGCCGCTAGTGGATTTACCTTTCGGGGATACTTCTGGGGAAGCGTCAATATCAACCACCTATTCGTCAACTATAGTAGAAGGAACAAAAGTCCGCCGTGTTTTCGAAGTAGCAGCAGTATCTCTTGAGAAGCCAACTGACTCGTCACACTTGGGCTCCTTCGATGGAGGATAAACGACGGGTTGAGCCAGCCTCTTCATGGCCTAGACACTGGACCAGCTATAACTGGCAAGGACAGTTGCGTCCTGAGGGACTAAAGATCCTAAACAAAAAGAAAGATGAATTAGAAAATGCAACAACTAGAAAATAAGAGAAATAATGACAGATGTTGCCGAAACAAACAAATGAATCCTATCTAAAACATCTGGATGGATGGGAGAGCCAACACTAAATGAGTTGGAACCCAACAATAATCCCTTAGGACCAGAGAATTAGACGGGAGGTTGCCCCAATTTCTCTTATCCAGGAGGAAGCATACCATACTCGCGAAGTTTATCGACGGTCAAGAGAAATGACCTGCACATATGCTCCACCGGTGCATTAAAGACAACGTCAACCACTAGAGCCTCATCCGGAGTTAAAATCACATCTTTGGAGGGGGGTTCTATGATAAGGAGAAGGTTCAAGTAAATAAAAAACCAAAATTATAAGACATTTAGTTTCTAAAAGCAAAAGACCTACCGTCATCAATAAATTGTCCTGATATGCCCGGTGGACATTGAACAAGGAAGTATTGGTCCTCCCACGGCCTATTTTTGTTAATACCATCGGTAATCTGCCTCTTTACAGGGTTAGCGCTCCAGATTGGCAATTCTGAGGTCATGGAGAACCGGGTCATGTGACGGATGAGTTTGGGGCTTAAGAAACCCTGACCCGAAGCAAGCACCAGAGCCTCCAGGCACAAAAGGGTTGTGTATGTATTAGGCGAAAGCTGAATAGGAGAAACTTGCAAGTCAACTAAAAGCTTGTGTAGAAAGGGAGGGAAAGGAAGAAAATCTCTATGCCAGATATGAATGACCGAATATGCAAAGAACCCTTCTGGAGGATTCTTGAGAAAATTTAGAGAAGCATCTATCATATCATCCTTATCCACTATGCCAAAGTTATCTAATATGGCGTCCACAGAATGTTGAGATACTATTAAGGATGGCTTGGGCGCGAATGCCTTCTTGGGACGGAAGACCTTGGAATCTTTGTTCTTTTCCTTAGCGGGGATTTTATGAGACATGATTCTACTAGGTAACACCATTCCACAACAATGCAACTAGTGTGCACATCTCTTACACAAATACACATATCACTATTAACCATTAGTGAATACCATTACGTTTTGTTTAACACATAGGTCGGTTAGGTGAAAACCAAAATCAGACCCAAATAGAGGGTATAAGGAAGATTATATCTTTTATACCTTAGCTAACATACGACTAAGCCAAAATAATCGCCCTAGAAACCTAGACATACCAACAGAATTAATGAAGGGAAATCAACCCTAATGACATTAGAATCATTTCAGAAATGGCAGTAAGATTGACACCTGAACCTATTTTATGAACAGCATAGTCCTAACCAACTTTCATGTCAATTTTGACGTGTAATTAGGATTACAATTCATATAAGAAGTAAAAATACTCACCAATAATCGAGCTTGGATCTTCAAAAGGGGGAGAATTTGAGCGTCTTTTTAGGAGAGCAGTGATCTTGTTCAAGGATTTAATTTGCAGGTAAAAGACAGGAACGAGGGGGGATAAGAGTTTATGTTCAAATTTCAAGATCAATCTGGGCCGTATAGACAAAGTCTAATCAACGCTTCTGATCGAGGGAGATCAAAAGACCTTGAAGTGACACTTCATAAAAGACAAAAAAAAAGATCGACTTGAAAAGTCAAAAACACCCCTTCACTAGGGGGAAAATGTTATCACCAAAATTGACTCCAAGGCTAGCTGGCAATAACGGGGTGTTGGAAGAATGCAGGCGTAGGAAAGCCCACCAAAAGCAGACTGCCGAGCAATAGGCCAAACCGAAAGCCAGAGAAATTAGTTGGAAAGCAACACAAATCGACACCTTCCTAAAGGGAAGAAACTCAAAGACTACAAAATGCCTACAAAGCGCGTCCGACAAAATCCTTTCGACATGACCTATTCAACAGGAGATTTCGCAGCGGAAGGCCCCCCTAAGATAAGAACTAAAAAAGGAGAAGGCACGAGCTCCCCTCCTTAACACCCGGAAGGGTTATCGGTAATGACTTGCCTAAATACTGATACACCTGAAGGCGAGGGGATAGAAGGTACTAAACCAAGAGGACGCAAGGATCATCCAGAACCAACTTCCGAAGTATCTGTCGTACAAATACTGAAAGGCCTGCATTCAAAAAAACATATGTGACACCAGAAGCCACCCTCCGAGAATCCAGGCTACCGCAAAAGCTCTACCAAAAGGCTAAACGAGACTCAAGCAGAGATACAGGCTACCTATAATGATTTACCTAGCACCGAAACCCACAACGGCTTCAAACCGGCAGTTATCAACATACATTATGAGGGCAGGCCCCTTTAAGTATTCACGATAAAGCCGGAGGCCTACATCCGAAAGCTTACGTCCGAGAGCCTACATTCAGGAGTTGTTACCAAAGCCTCAAATACCATCCGAAGACCATAACTGATACTACAAAGACGGCCAGAAGCCCAAGCGCCCGAAACCAAGGAAAAAGCGACCGACAAAGGACCCCACGGGCCCAATATCCCAACAGCGGAAGGAGCCGAGGACCACTATAAATAAGACCCCAGGGGTCACATTTTAGGGGGTCAATTTTCTTCATACTAGTATTCTTCAAAGAAGCTTAGCGCTTAGATTAACCAGAGAATTTCTCCTATTACATTCATGTACTCCAAATGAAAGTTTATTAAAATGGGATCTTCTTATAGAAAATTGCTCTGCAAGTTTATATTATCATTTCCAATCATCACTGTTGAAGTTTACTGTCCATTTTCCAAACAAGCATGAATTCTCGTCTCAATATGTCCTCAAATAGGAGGATATATCTCCTTCCCTGAGCTTAGATCCATTCTAGTATACCTTAGCGATCCCATTCCTCTAGACTTCGATATCTAGGGTGGTGACCCGATTTATCCCAAAAATAGTCGAACCTCCTATTTTTCCTTTAGATTTGCCCCAGTTGACCCATCTCCGGTGTTGACAAAAAATATCGTTAACACTAATTATTATTTTTATCTCTTATCCCAAAATATTCACATACTTTACCCTCCGATATAATTATGTATTTCAATACCAATTAAGATGGTTCTCCTCTCTAATTTACTTTTTACTAGATTATCGATGGTAACTTTTCTATGAGATTGGAAAAGCACAATTATAAAATAAATTACTCAAATGCATTGGTGTATAGTATGCAAGTCGAACACAAGAAGTAATGCAATTTCGTGGGCGAGTTAGACGAATTTCGAGGATGTGATTTAAAAAATAACAATTGAATTTCCTATAGATTCAAACCTTATGTGATCTATATCGAATTCAATAAGTAGCCAAGAAAAACAAAATAAAATAGGTGGAATTAAAAACTACAGTATAGAAATAAACAACCAAAAAAAAAGAAATTTGGATTAAAGTCAAATCCAACCGAACGATCAATCACTAATAAGAAAATTAAATGAAATAACAATTTATGTTCTAGCAAATATAATTGACTAGACAACACAAATTGCCATGAAAATGCAAAAATAGAAAAAAAAAACTATTGAATTTGCTATAATTCGGACTTAATCAGATCTATATGAAATTCATTAACTAGTTATGATAAACATGAAAATAAGAATTAAAAGAAAAATAAATAGAAAGTGGAAGTTTCTAACAAACATAATTAACAACCATTACCAACTTACTAAACCTAAGAGAAGTATACAAATAAAAGAAAAATAATTCTTAATTATTGGATGAAGTTTACAATACATTTACATAGGTATTTATAGGATAGATTTGCCAGCCTAAAACCCTAATCAAATCTTCATTAAGTCTCAATCAAATCTTAATTAAACCTTGTGTATCTTGGAAATATCTTGCCTCCTTTGGAATTATTTCTTCTGCCTTCTTTGGCATGTTTTTGATAGATTTGTGATGATAAATGCATATTTCTTCTGCCCATTCTTTCCAAAGCAACTTGATGTGAGATCTTCATCTACAAGTCTTCGTAAATTTGGAAAATTGATCTCTATTTTCGCTTATTCTTTATTTTTTAGTGACTACATGTAGGTTGAATGGCTTATCTGTAAAAATAACAAAAATACCCAAGTAATATTTATTTATATATAAAAAGATGAAATGTAAGCAAATAAAATAAACACATTTCCATGTTTATCAAATACACCTATACCTATCCTTTACTTGTCTTCTAGTAAGACAAAAATGAAAAATAAACTAGGTAGGTCACACTTTCGTAGGAATCACGATTGCATTGAGCGTATGTATTAAGTCGTTAAACCTTTAGGTTTCCCTGGTAGGATGAGTGGTGCCTCATGCGGGTTTACAGTGAATACTACCAAACAAATTCAAATGCAATATGCTATGGTCCTAATACAGCAACATGAATGCTACACTAATGAAAACGCAAATTATTTTAGAAAAGTTGCAACATAGTAGTGAACAATTTGAAGTCGATCTCTAGAAATTTTTGGTTCCTCAACTCATCACAAATTTTCAACATATTTCAAGTTTCCTACATTAAATTCTAGTTTGGCCAGTTAGTTTGGTTGATAACATAATGCAACCACGAAATAAGTTATTGGTTTGCTTGTCAAAGTTTACAATGTGGTATTTTTATTTTCTTTTGTATAACTAGTCAAATCATTAAGGTCAAGAAGTGTTTATACATCAATTGCTTACTCTCTCTGTAAAATTGAAATTTCATAACTAATTACATGCACCTATCTTAAAATATCAAGGTATACCATTCATGCTCTCCCTCGCGGGCTTACGTAAAAGTAGGGAAAGAGCATGGCAGGTGGTGCTGAACAACGCGAACTATGTCAGTAAGATGTTGGTAATTCTTAGGTGTTCCACTCATAAAATGAGTCCAAGATGTACCACCCATGTACTGCCTCATGGGCTTATGTGAGAGTTTGGAAAGTGCTTGGGGGGTTTGCAACCAGTGCTAGATTTATAGCTAGCAATGTTGGATACCCTTAGATTATTAAGCTTTTTTTTCTTTGAACATAAGAAGAGAAAGATAGAGTCGTGCAAATGCAATTTCACACCACTCATCTTTAAAGATTTGAAAAGTCAATGTGTGAACTTAAAATCCACCACTCATTAACAAAATCTACAATTTAGAATAGACTTCATAGCAATCATGTAAGAATCTCCCAATATACTAGTTACATTATTGTTGCTCATTATTCAACTTTTCATTGAATTTCTTATTCGATCTTGGTTGAGAGAAAAAATTTGAAAGGCAAGCAAATTTTTTTATTATTCACATACTGCAATTACAATATTTACAATAGGCTATCAAACAAAAAGATACCACTCAGATTTTCACAGTTACCTCTAACACATGCAATATATCTTGATACAACAAAAATTACATGGTGATACAACAAAAATCACATTACCATGCACAAAGAAAACAAAAAACACATCAAATATGCCTTACAGACATCTGACCATCCTTCATTATCATTCTATGAGTTTGAGAAAACAACCGATCAACATTCATAACACCTAAGCCTAAAATTCTATTATTCCTTTCCATCCACAATGCATAAACAAGTTTCTTCAAAATCTTCAAGAGCATGCATGTTTTGTTGTTCTTCCATCTCATTGCTTTAAACATATTGAACCACTCAATAATACTTGTTGTAGATGGCCTCCTCCAATTGCCAACAGCCTGGACCAGATTTGATGAACATAAGCACAATCAAAAAATATATGTACATTGGATCCAGTCTCTGATTTGCACAGTACACATAAATCATCCTGAATGATACCAATAGAAAGCAGTTCATCCTTTGTGTTCAATGCACTAGCCATAACCTTCCAAAGAAGAAGATTTTCTTTTGCTGAGCTTCCAGTACTCCAAATTCTTGCATGCCATGGAAATATTTGTCTTTGAGATTGCAGAAGATTATACACAAGCTTAATTGAGTGATCTCTTCCCTTCCATAGAATTGGTTTATCACCACTATAACTGTAGTGTTTAGTGATATGCTTCCAATATTCTCTCCACTGCATGAAAAAAGATCCTATTACAACTGTAGTTTTACAACAATCACAAAATGACAGTTGTAATAAAGTTTTTTTACAACTTTTTTACAGACTGTTGTAATAAACCTATTTTCAACAATTTTTCAATTTTTCCTGCTGTAATAGATATCTATTACAACATTTCTTTTTCGCCAGTTGTAATAGACACAAATGATAATAATATAAATTATTAATTTTTAAATAGTAATACTCCTTAAATAATAGTATTAATAATTCATAAGTATTATTATTTTTGAAATATAATATAAATAACAATTAGTATATAGATTTTAAATTTTAAATATTTAATAATCATTTATTAACAAATAACAATTTGGAATTAATAATTAAATATGCAAAGCATTAATAAATAACATGTAATAAATAAATAAATCATTAACAGAATGATTAATTATTATAATTAGTAATTAATAATTGCCAATAATAACTAATTACTATAATTAACAATTAATTATTACCACTAATAAATAATTCAGAATTAATAATTATGAAGTAGTAACTAATAATTAATATTGAAAAAGTAATATTTAATATTTGATTAATTTTCAAGTAATTTATATATTATTTTAATATAAATTTTCAAAAAAATAACAAACAATTACAAGACATATTATTTAATTTATCATGTTGAATCACTTTCAAAACATTGATTGGTTAATAGAAGTAACAATCCACTATCTTTTGTGTCAAATTTTTTCCCTTATATGTGTCAAAACAACGGTATTTAGCTTCACGTGTGATATAAGTTTTAAAAAAATTCAATTCACCCTCTATATTTTTCCTCCATCTCGAAAATTTGGCTCCCAACGCTGAAATTTTCCCTCCGCGCACTCTAAGTTTAGGCTTTGTTAGCCGACTCAGCCCAACCCATAAACAAAAATCAAAGCTCGTAAACACAGTCCCCTAAATCCCTAATTCATTTTATTGGATAAGAAAGGGGAGAAAAACCCCTAATTCAATTTATCAGACAAGAAAGGAGGGAAGGAGTGCAACATATTGTTGCTCGATGTCCAAGGGAGTTGAAGCCGCGATGTGACAACTAAGGGAGGTTGCCTCCTTGAGCGACGACTGAAGGATTGTTCGTGGTCGACTCATACGTCTACGCTTGAGGCAGTCAACGTAGTCGTGAATCCACATAGTTGCAACTGCCAAATGATGGGTGCAGAGTGTTAGCGATACCGAGTGAAGCTACGACAACGTTCTAAATTTGGGATAAGCTCTCTGAATTTGAACAGAAGGTATGACCTTTGGATAACTATAGCGTTTTTGCCAAAAAAAATGCGTGTGTAAATGTTGCTTTTATAGACATGGGACATGCAAGTCTGTATCGCTGGATTTAAAAGGGGGAAACTACAAATTTTGTCCCATGCCTATGACAGGTCATTGGGTGGAAAGGATTTTGATGAGGTTTTACTTAAATATTTTGCAGAGAAGTTTAAATATGGGTTAATGTTTTTTCCCTGCGTTAATGTTTTTTATCTTTGCATTAATAAATATTGCCTGCGTTAATAAAGCAGAGAAGTTCATTAGTTAATAAATATTACCTCCCTGCGTTAATGTTTTTTTGCATCATATTTTCAATCTTAGATTTTATGAACATAGTCAAATGTTATGTGCTATTTGGCTATGTATTTTAGATATCCTACCGTGTGTGATGATCTAACTAAAATATGATTTCATATGGTCAGTCCAGTGCTGCAGTAATTCAGATTTACATGATGGACCTCCATCAACATTGCAGTTTAAAGAAAAGCTTCCACTGTTTCTCAAAGAGTTGCCTTCATCTAACCGTGGGAAAGGTGGAAATGGAGCTTATACTAGTAGTGTCGATCTAACTGGTTCGTCTATGTATGTCTAACATATTGTATTGGTATAGTGCAATTCTCTGCTACACTGATAAATAGTATTCACATTCTACATGGTAGTATCATGCTTTTACCTTATCATAAATAACAATTTTCATGATATGACAGAATTCTGTTTCTTAATTTGTGAAAGAACAATAGAGAAGGTGGTGTCAATGTAGCAAATGATCGATAGGTCTATCCTCTCCACCATTCAGGTATCAGATACAACTGCACTTTTCTCAATGGAGAGTCAGCTTAATATTCCTCGTAAACAGTCTGGCTCAAAATCCTATGCAATTTAACTACAAGTATGATTGTATTCCAATAGTACGTAAAGGCAGGTGATTAAATATTGGCAAATAATTGGTGCGCATACATCACAGTGTTATTAATGTTTAACTTGGATACTGAAATATTTATTCTTCGTCACACACATGCAACCCATGTGGTAAATAATTGCACCATCTCATATTAAATTTATTGCAAAACTACAACAAAACAAGGGTCCTCAAAAATTCAATCATGGTAGAATAAGGCAAAAGTTAATGCTTGCTTTTCACTATGCTTTTCACTGTTATTATTCGCAGTGAATCATTTTCATTGATCTCATATTAAATTTATTGCAAAACTACAACAAACAGGGGTCCCCAAAAATTCAATCATGGTAGAATAAGGAGAAAGTTAATGCTCACTTTTCACTATGCTTTTCACTGTTTTTATTCGCATGGAATAATTTTCATTAATCTCAGTTTCTGTCTGTGGGAAGGAAGGAAATGGAGCTTATACTAGTAGTGTCGATCTAACTGGTTCGTCTATGTATATCTAACATATTGTATTGGTATAGTGCAATTCTCTGCTACACTGATAAATAGTATTCACATTCTACATGATAGTATCATGCTTTTATCTTATCAAATTACCTATTAAAATTGATGACATATATTAAGAGAAATCTTTTTAAAATTGATGACATGTCTTTATCTCACTCGCCATGAGACTACTGTGTTTGCTACTATCCTTTCTCTCTTTTGTTATTATGGCGTCCAACAAGCAAGGTGACCGAAAAAACTACTATGATTACCAAGAATACCAGTTAAGCCAAATTAAGCATGCCTTTTATAACTGTGAACTTATGTTATATGTATGAATTATAATAAATAACATCAATTTTTCCAGGCTTAGGTATCTCTTGGTAATAGCTGTGCTGGAGTGGTTGTACTACATGGTTCAGGTGGGGTGCCAAGTGTATGTATTGTTTTGTGATAAGCTTTGGTGGCAATCAGCTGGGATTATTTATATACGTTTGATAGTGTTTTATTTCCATGCATGCACATGATATTTGAGTCGTATGATAAGTTAAGTACTGAAACTCTTGCACTTGTGAATATTACAGGTTACTGCATGTGCACTGTTGTCGGCTTTGCCGGCGGCAATTCCAAATACAAATGCAATGCGGGAATCAACAGATGATGTGTTTATAGATATGGTGTCGGCTTCCAAAGCATGGCTACGGTTTAATACCTAAACTACATGTACTTGAAATACTTACGATACTTGAGGTACTTTGTAGTTGCTTTATGTACTTGAGATACTTGTATGATTTATAAAAAAATGATGAAAGTTTGAAAATTCTAATATATTGTTTTGGTTTATGTTTTAAGTTTGTTTGATATCATCAATTTTGTAGATAATATGTTCTGAAATGAATTATTTTATTAATAATATGTATATAATTTGTTCATATATTACAACTTTAAATAATACTTTTAATAAAATATATTACATCGGTTATAAACAGTTGTAATAAACCTTATTATAACGGTGGAAAACAGTTGTAAAATATACATTTCACAACGGTGACGCAACAGTGCAAAATAGTTATAAATGATTTTAGTCTACTACAACTTCTTAATAGACGACGATGACCCTACCGTTGTAAAAAGTCTTTTACAACTGTTTTCCACCGTTGTAATATGGTCAATTTTGTTGTGCGAGCAGATTGCGCGAATGCGAAAGCACAATAAACAAGATCTATATTTGTCAATTGAACATCAATCTAATCTGACAGCATTTATCCTATTACATCAAACAAATAGTAAATAACTATAACAGAGAAACAAAGATACACAATATTTATACTGGTTCTACTATCATCGAGATAGTGTACGTCCAGTTCAAAAGTGAGAGATTTTTTTCCACGTGAGAGAATTACAAGAGATTACAAAAAAGAGTTTACATATCCAAACCTCAAATAGGCTTTACAAGAAGAGACAAATTGGGGATCACTGGCTCCATGCCAGGATGGGTTTACAATGAAGTATACCCGCCAATATATAGTCCGTGCAAATTTATGTGAGTCATCAATTAAATTACCAACATATTGTAATAAAATAATGGAGGCTAATTACAATAGCAATAAATAAGCACACATAGAGAGTAAATCAATCTCTTTCCTTAGGGTAGATAAAAGAAATTAATGCTTGCATTTATTTCTTTCCATCTCATGCAAATGCAATCAACTAATTCATGCATTTCCATACTAAACAAATATTTACTTTCCATCTATTTGTGATATTGTATCACCTAAATTTAACACTCCACCTTGATGCAAAATCACATATCTTCAATACTCCATCTCGAATAAAATTCTCTTCACACATAAAAATCTTCAATAGAACTCCACCTTAAATCAAAAATCTCACAGTGAGATAGAAACCAAAAATGAATATTTGCATAATGGGTTCTAGCAAAGATACCCCCATCACACCATGTTAACGAGCTCAAACTACATCCCCGCCCACCAACAAAATGTTGCAAATATCCAAAATCGAAAAAAGGCAGATCCTAAAATAATCTTAATACCACCAAGGCCAAAATTAATTCTCTTAATCACCAATTCAAAAACAGAGCCAAAATCCAAATCTCTGTATGCACGATAGTTCTCTCTCCTTCCACATACCTACATATAGCACCTCCTTTAAGACAGCATCACAAAATCGACGATATATCATAGTGGCACCAAATCCGTCAAAATCAGCTCTATGAACTGAACACTCCAAGACGACATCATAAGTTGATAAGTTTGAGTGGCCTCAAATCCGTCACCAAAATCAGCAACATCAGATACAATTTCTAAATCCAATGGTCCCTTCAACACATTAAAATCTTTACCTCCCATACAATGCGAGCATTTCTCAACTGAACTCGAAGTTATATAGTTCTCAAACACTTGGAAAGGTCACTAAAACCTTCAGTTGTTCGTCTTTGGTCACTACCACCTCTAAGCAATTTCTCTAAGTTGTTATCTATGAAGTCGCTTTTCGGTGGTTGGTCAGGCCGCGTTCTAACATATAACTCTACCTTAATGAGAATCCAGAGCTCAAGCTGCATCAAAGTTCCAAGCCTGGAACACTCTTCTCTCTCAACATAATCTTCTCCACCAAAGTCTCTTTTCCCCCTAAAATAGTAATAGCATAATCACCACTGAATCTACAAAGCTTTGTAGAAATGATTGTTGCACAATTTAAAACAAATCGCCTTGCTCTGATATCAATGTTATGTAATGATGGTTGGAACAAAACCCCCTTCCTTGCACACATATGAGATGACACACAAATCCCATGTAAGAAAAGGAATCCTTATTGTTATGTGCCTACCAGCTCATATTTGTACCCAATTCCTTCAATATATTCTGTGATGTGGGACTATTGTATCCAAACCATCATTCCTCCTTAAGAACATGCAAGGCAATCCTAGCAAATATGTACTTTCCATCTGTTTATGGTTTTGTATCACCTAAATTTAACAAGTTTGTTGTAGTGCTCAATAATGTGGAACTAGTGTATGGCAATGTAAGCTTACCATCATGGAAATAATCACCTACAATAGCTGATTGAGGAATACCATAATTCATCAACAAGCTATAATCCAGCACTTCACTCGAAATTAGTGAAGATTTTGACCATGGAGTGTGCCAAATGACAGTTTGGAAATACATCTATAATTGAATTGTATAAAAGGTAAAAATGTACCTTTAAGCTTCAAAATGTATCTCAAAATCTAGCTAGACTTTTGAGATATTGGCATAGTCCAGAAATTCTATTTACCTATCAAATTATGATGAACCCATGAAGACCGTAATCCTTTTTCAACAACAAACAACTTTTCATAATATTCATATATTTCTGCCTTATTCCACACAAAAAGATTAGTGATTCCAAAACCTCCAAATTTCTTTTCACAATAAAGCTTATGAAATGCAAAAGGTATCATCTTCTTTGAGAAAGGATCACCATGCCAAAGCAATTTATTGAGAGCACTGATGACCATATTGATAAGTTTGATAGGTAATATGTAATGCCTAGTCCAATATGTAGTCATTTCAATTGCAATTTATTGAACTATAGTTAATTTTCCAGCTTGGGAAAGTTTGCAACTTGGCCATTGTTGTAATTTATTTATAATTTTTTCAAACAACGGTACACACTTCTCCTTAGTAATCCTTGAAAAAATTAGTGGCATTCCTAAATAATATGCATTTTAAGGTAATTCAACTAGTCCAGAACAGTTAATATTCTCCTATTTTTTGTCCAAGGGTAAACCTGCTATCAATATATGAGATTTACTCACATTAATTTGAAGACCGATGATTCTACAGAAATGATTGAGTGTAGAAAAGATACATTGAATATTCTTAAGTGTTGTCTTTGTCAAAATAATTAGATCATCATCAAAGAGTAAATGAGTGATCAAAGGAACCTTACATTTTGGATGCAACTCTAAATTTCCTTCTTGCTCATGTTCAAGTAATAAGGAGTTTGATAATTCAATTACAATTATGAACAAGTATGCAGAAATAGGATCCCCATGCCTTACACCTTGAGTACCCTTAAAATAACCATGTAGACTACCATTCCTCGAAATAGAGTAATTAGGTGAAGAGATACATGTATATATCCAAGCTAGAAAGAGTTTACGGAAATTCATTCTGGACATAACTGCTAAAATAAAATTCCAACACATGAATCAAAATATTTCCTTACATCCAATTTATCATGCATCTTGGTGATATATTATTCGTACTATATCCATATAATAGCTTTTGAGAAAGAAAAATGTTACCACTAATAGATCTACCCTTAATATAGGCTGATTAGTTAGCAAAAATGATTGAGGATAAAACCATTTGCAACCTATTTTCCAACATCATAGAAATCACCTTATATAGAATATTATAGCATCAAATATGCCTAAATTCAGAAACAGAATTAGGGTTTTCTGTCTTAGGGATTAATGCAATAGCTGTAGTAGAAAAGCTAGATGGCAATTGATTATTCATAAAGAAATACTGAATAGAAAAAATAACATCATCACCTATAATTGGACAACATTGATGAATAAAATATGCATTATAACCATCAAGCCTACCACAACTATTTGCATCCAAACTAAACACTGCTTCCTTGATCTCATCACCTGCAATAATATTAATTATGTTCTGAGGCTAGTCATTAGTAAGGGCTGGCAGACTAATATAAAAGAGTGGTTGCTCATCAACCTTATTTGAATCTGAAGATGCTAGGATAGAAGAAAAGTACTCAACAAATGCCTGATTAATACCTTCATTACTTGATCGAGTAAATCTATCCTTATCCTCAATCATAAAAATAGTGTCCCTGGCCTTTTTTGCTTCTTAGAGAATTGTGAAAATATTTAGTATTTCTGTCATCCTCGATATCCCTTCTAAAGTAAGAATTTTTCCTTAAAGCTTGTATCTCCAAATTAATAACCCTTCTCAATTTAATCTGTAGCTCAAATTCAACTTGTTGCAAGTTAACATCATTTGGTTGCTTCTGAGGTGCAACTTTAACAATCTCAACTTATATAAGAGCTTTTGCAAAGGATTACTACAATAATGTTGTGACCACACCTGCAATGCAATGTTATAAAAATATGGATGTTTAAACCAAAATTTTAAAAGAGGACTTACCCTTGCTAAAAGTATCATCACAACCCTAACGAAAAATTAAAGGACAATGATCAGATAAGGTAGGGGCTAGGGTTTGATGGAATGAGTGTGGACTGAAATTAAAGAAGATGGAGTTGACAAATATATGATCAAGTTTACACAGTGTAGGATTGTCTGATTTACTTGAATTAGACCATGTGAATATAAGACCAAAGCTTTTAACTGGAATGAGACTAGATCTTATAATAGATTGAGTTAAAGGAGCAATGTCATTTATACATAAAGAACAACCACCATGTTTTTGTTTACTGGAAAACAAACTGTTGAAATCACCTCCAATAATCCAAGGTTCGTTTGAATTGTTAAGAGCGTGAAGTTGATCAAGGAAGGGAAGTCTCAAAGATATAGAATTATGAGCATATACAGAAGTTAAGAGAAACTTAGAATTAGAAGGAATACAAACACAAGAATAATGAATGAATTGATCAGACGAAGAAATCGTTGTAAGCTTAAAGAAATTGGGATTCCATAAAGTTAACAATCTACCAAAACTAGCATAGTCCATATTATGATCAAATTGCCAACCAGATGAGATGAAAGAAGCTGCTCATTGGGAAATTGCAAAATCAAGTTTTTTCTTGGATATAAACATGAGATGAATATTGTTATTACTAATCATAGCTCTAATTTCACTTTTCTTACAGGGAAAATATGCTCCTCTTTTATTCAAGAAACAAATTTTGTTCATCATTTAAATTGGAGAGGGTTTAAAATAGTGGATGGATTCTTCCTTGTGTGCCTTGATGAAATTTTAATGTTATTATTACTTGGTAACACTTCATCAGGCCTAAATTCCTTACCATCATTTAGATCATCAAAATCAGCACTGTTATTCTTTTTGACTTTTTTCTTACTACCCTTTGATGGCTTAGAACTGGATTTAAAAGGAGAAACAAGTGATGGAGGAGGAAGATTGATATGTGAGGGTGGTGAAAGGTGAGAGTAAGGTGAAAGATTTAGAATTAGCATTAGAGTGCGATGAAAAATTAGGATTAAAAGAAGTGGAATTTGTATGAAAGCTTAATGTAGAGGAGCATGACATAGTATGTAATGAAGACGAGGTGGTTGTGGTATATTTAGAGGATGTTGACAAGTATACATTAGAAGAAGTAGAGATGAAATATTCATAGTAGATGTTGACAGGTCTGAATATGAAGAGGATGAAGGAGCTTGGCAACTAAATGAAGAGGCACATGACATTGTATGAAGAGGTGAAGGATTTGATGATGCCATTGATGAACTAACAGAATTACTATGTAACTCTTCCATTGTATCCCAATCTGATAACAAAGAGAACGAGTTACGAATTTGCAACTCAACATCTACAACAGTAGATGAAACTTTAACCTGATCTCCATTTACATTAATATCTTTACTCAATTCTTCTTGCATTTCAATACTCTTACCTTCAGATTGATGCACAGTTCCACTACTATCTATAATGATAACATTCCTCTTTTCAGTTAACTTTTGCCCAATATGATTACCTTCAACACTTTTGCAGTCCTAATCTCCAACTACATTTTTTTCTCCATATTCTGTTATTTCACTTGCTGAACATTTTCTTTCTTTCCCCATTTCCTTTTCTTTTTAGAAGCAACTTCATTCCATCCCTTTTGATTTCTATCCACATAAACCTTATGTCAATTCTGCTTTGAACTCGTTTTAGGATTCAAATAGTCCTCCTCGAAAGTAACATGATTTTGAACATCATTATACTTATTATCACTAGTATTAAACTCACACTTTACAATTCTATGCCCAAATACTTTGTAATGCGTGCAAATACTTGGCTTCCAACCATACGAAATCTTGACTGGTGGACAATTCTCTCCTAAACCATCAACTTCTACACATTTAGGCAATTCAAAATCTGGAGAAATTTCAACAAGATCCTTTGCATTTTCTGTAACGATTTCAATTTTGCCCGGACCTAATCGATCGCTAAATCAACTAAGACCATTCAAAAACCCGAATACGCTAACTTTGGGCATACAAAACATTAGAACAAATAATAGAAGTCTTTTATTACATCATAATAATGCAACATCAGAGTACAAAATATTAGAGTACATCGATATAATAATACAACAACGGAAGATAATTTACAGTGAATTTAATACATTGCAGCGGAAACAATAATTTGATATAGCAGAAGTATATCAATGCTCTGGACACAGCTTTAAGCTTTGATCCAGAATCCTGCTCAATATATCTGCAAAATAAGCTACTCAACTGCCCATGTGGAAAAGAGGGCACCCGAGTTTGCAAAGTGAAACAAACTACGGGTCAGTTATGGGACTGGTATGAGAAATCGTTCCTAATTTATCTAACAAAATGGCTAATCACAGGACCGCTCCGCTAAAGCGGAACGGGTTTACTCCATTAGATTGCCAGTGCTTAATTTACATAAATTTTTATACAAAACAACACAATGCTTTTTGGAAAAATGAAATCATTATAAGGCTCAAGTCCCATCACACAATGCAACGCAAACCGGAGGATAGAGTTTTGCCTTATAATGATCAAACATGCTTGATACATAGAAAATAATATTTTTATATTATTATTAGTGTTTAATCAGTTTTAAAATACTTCAAAGTAAATGTATCAATCCTAGACGGCATAGTACCCTATCCTACTATGTCGCCATATATAGGTTTACAATCAAAACCGTAATGTCGTATTGGAAATTGGGTTTCCATCATGTGTCAAGGCTAGGAATGATCTCCTTACCGATTCGAGATACTCTAACAATGTCTCAGGATCACACCTACGGGCAACCCTTAGATCCTGTAGGGTCGGTCCACAAATACTTTAGTGGATTGGCAATTCCTGAACACACGCTTCCCGGTCCTATTGAACATATAAAATGGTCACAATCGATCAATAAAACCGAGGCGCCTCATTCCATCAACCACATAAGTAAAAATGTCAGGGCTTGTTGTAACACCCCACCTCCGCCAGGGTAACTCTTGCAAGCACACAGGCTTTGGAGGGGCGTTAAACATGCATGCAGATATCACAAGACAGAACATATAAGTAAAACAGAGTAAATAAAGCAGCGGATCAAACTAGCATTTCAAAACCATAGTCATGTTACAACAAAGTACTTAATCATTATTTTCCAACAAACAAAGTCTAGCATAAACTGAAAAACTGAAATACATAAAGTACTATCCCCAAAGTGAAGTGATAAACCATAGCTAGCTCAATGTCCAAAACCGTACATGAGCAAATCCAGTAAGCAAGCTATAAAGATCCAAGCTAAGCTCCAATGTTCCCACCCTGAGAACCTGAGGGGGGGGGGGGGAAACGGAAGAAAAGAGGCGAAAGAAAACAGGTCAGTCAAAAAGACTGGTAAGCCCTACTACTATCTGTCCATGAACTAGTAAAGTTAACTGGCATGAGAAGCTGAGATGAACATAAGGATAACAACATACTGGCATGGTGATTAACTAACAAGATAGATAAAGGTGTCATCGCATAATCAAGGTTAAGTTTTTGCACCATGGGTGTACTAGCATTCTAACATGTCAAGTAAAAACAAGAGTTGATCCCTTGGCCCAAGCTTGGCCCAACATCATGAGGTGACCTAAATCAAGGTCCAACTACACGGATTAGTTGATCGGCTCCCTATAAGCCTAACTCGTCAAGTGTCGGTGTCATACGGCCCAAACATGCAATGTAGTTAAACTGTGCTAGGTCCACCCTAGGGTGTATCAAGTCCTAGGGTGTCAACCTCGGACACCAATCAAGTATGCACAGTCTAGATCTACTGGTACCCGTGCCTGATTTTCCAACTCCGGACTAAGTGCACGACCATAGTCCGCCTGGACCTACACCTGCGTACCTACTCAGCCGTCGTTTTGGTCGCTTACATGTCAGCCCATTAATCGTGCCCCACCCTAGCCTAGTCCTAGGGTCTTATGATACTATCAAGAGTGTTACTGCTGAAAAGGACCACGCAACTAGGGTTTCCTTAACGGTTTAAATGTGGTTAACTCGATCCAAACGTGGATTAAATTGGTTAAGTGTACCCAAGGTTCATGACTTAACCCCGATTAACCCATCATGCCCAAATTGATTAAGTATTAAGTGGACCATGACTTAACCCTAATCAGGAGGCATTAATTAACTTAATGTGCTTTAACCTCTCACATTAGACCTTATTGTGGTTACTAGTTAAGCCGGGCGGGTCCGGGTAGCTTTACACCACAACTTGGTCTAACCTCGGGTTCGAGCACAACATGACCAACTTCTCACATTGGGTCCTATTGTTTGTAGCCACTAGTTAAGCCGGGCGGGTCTGGGTAGATTTATGCTACAAACTCAACCCAACCTCGAGTTGGCCACACTCATATTTTCTAAGTGTCATGTCCATTATGTTTCCAAAACATAATTACATATCACGTCATGTTATAAAAACCATGTTTATGTCATAATGTTACCCAACCCCAACTTAATCCCATCGTTTACATACTCGCAACAACGCATAAAGGATAAAATAGGGAACTTGGCATAATCATGACAAAAAGGTGTTGAAGCCACAAGTTTATCATGGTGGCATATGAGATGTATATATGTTCATATACT
Source organism: Allium sativum (assembly GCA_030737875.1). Classification (NCBI taxonomy): domain Eukaryota; kingdom Viridiplantae; phylum Streptophyta; class Magnoliopsida; order Asparagales; family Amaryllidaceae; genus Allium; species Allium sativum. Next base: position 751,058,564 of record CM060921.1, read on the forward strand.
TGCATATTGCATTATTAGGCTTCAAAAGCATGCATAAAACCAAACTTAGCATATGAGTGATACATGGTGATAAATGACATGTAGAAGTTGCTAGAGGTTCGCATTTAGCCTCACATGCAAGTTATCATAAGGGATATGATAACTTCCATGTTGCCAAAATGCAACCTTTAATATAGAGCTTGAGGCTTTAAGCTCACAAACTCAAGTTTAACATGCATAACATGATAACATGTGTATAATGATCAACCCAAACTTGCATAACATAGCAACATGTGTCATACATAATGATTAAACCAACTTGCATAGCATAATGATCAACCAAACTTGCATATCATGATGATCAACCAAACTTGCATATCATAATGATCAACCAAACTTGCATATCATAATGATCAATCCCAAACTAGCATCATTCATTTAACTTTAGAGTTCAATAAAAAGAAAGTAGAAAAGGGCTTACAATGCTATGAAGACACAAATGAATATTTATTATAAAGATTGAGACGAAGCCCTTATGCAATCACCAAAAAGGCCCAAATATGAAAGCTCCCAATGAAAACCCTTGAGCCAAATCAATAAAAACCCTTGCTTTGTAATAGAAATGTTGCAACTTGACTTGAATGCAAACTAAGAACACTCATACAAGCTTGAAAACACTTGTATGAACTCAAAATCTCTCATATAAATAGACTTAGAAATTTTAGCATGAGAGTGGAGGCCATGAGAGGAACAAATTTGACATAGTTTAGTTGTAGGATTGAATAATGGTGATTTAGGCTAGGTTTAGGGGTCTTTTTATAGAAGATTAGGATAGTATTAGCCATAGGATTAACCCTAGATTCAATCAGAGCCATCAAATCCCGTCACTAGCCAACAAAATAGGTCAAAACAGCCAAATAGGTGCACCAGGTTGCCTGGGTCCGACCAGGCAGGTCGACCCCCAGGTCGACCCTGGGGTCGACTCCCCAGTCGACCTGGTCCCACCCAGGTCGACACCCAGGTCGACCCCCAGGTCGACCTGGTCTGGGCGGGATTTTTTCCGCCTACCCTGATTTTCTGAAATTTGAATCTGTTTTGAATTTGAATTTTTCGTGAAACTTCGCGAGGCCATATCTTGGTCATACGGACTCCGATTTTCGAAAACTCGGACTCTATTTCGCGTATTTTTCCGAGACGAACGCAATGGCATAGCCCGTTTCCCTTGATTCAGATTTTTCAGTTTAATTATGCCTCGATTTATGTTATAACATGTTATTCAAAAATACGGGTTGTTACATTCTCCCCTCCTTAAAGGATTTCGTCCCCGAAATCTCCAAGTTAGGAAGAACGTATCCTACCATCCATCATCCATCTACTCAAAACATCATCCACGTGCAGTCATTGTCCTTAAAGGATTCTAAATGATGTATGATCATATGCAAAGGTGTGTGTATATGTACTTATCTAATGCAAAAATCAGGCGGTTACTGATACAGTAAACCTCCTTAATGCAAAGCATGTTAGTGAAATGAGTCCATATGTATGCAAATTCCTAACATAACTCATAGTCTCTACATGAGTGCACATAACATTCATCCATATGCAACATCCACGTGATAGCATAACAAGTTTCATCCATGAATAAATATAAGCACTCATGCATATGCAACATGAAAGTGTGTGAGCCGATCTTAGTGCCTAATGTGTATCATGCATCCACGAGTATCCACGTGCAAACACTTGCAACCACTTGCAAACATCAAGCATAACATGTTTCAAATACATGTTTCATCCAAAGGGTTTCTACCTAAGGTTCTCATGACAAGTTTTAACGAGATAACAAGATAAACAGGATAAGCACGGATAAAAGAAAGATATGCTAATTAGGAAAGAGGTCGAGAATGTACCCTCAAAAAGGAATGGATAAAGCCCACGCATCTTCTCCTCGGTTTCCCAAGTTGCGTCTTCATCGGCTTCACTCCACTGAACTTTTACCAATTTGACTTCCCGATTCCTTAGTTTCTTGATCTCTGTTCCCAAGATACGAATCGGAGCTTTTCTCAAGGTTGCTTCTTCCTCTACCTCAATGTCTTTAAGAATGCTTGGTTCAAACACCTCAGCGGACTCATGTAGGCACTTTCGGAGATGCGAGACATGAAAGACATTATGCACTCCGGCTAGCTTTTCGGGCAATTCCACCTTATAGGCCATCTTTCCAATTCTCTCTATGATAGGGAAGAGTCCTACGAACCTTGGTGCCAGCTTCCTAACTGCTCCAAAACGTACCACATTACGTAAAGGAGAAACCTTCACGAAAACCATGTCTCCCACTTCGAATTCCAAATTTGCCCTTCGCTTGTCAGCATAGGATTTCTGTCTATCTTGGGCCGCTTTCATCCTTCTTCTCACTAATTCAACTTTCTCGGATGTGTCCCGTATCATATCGGGCCCAAGTATAAATCTATCTGTTGTTTCCCACCAACAAGATGGTGACCTACACGGCCTCCCATACAAAGCTTCAAATGGTGTCATCCCTATGCTGGCTTGATAGCTATTATTATACGCAAACTCTACAAGAGGAAGGTGGTCTTCCCAAGTACCACCGAAGTCGAGAACACAAAGCCTCAAGAGATCTTCTAGCACTCTATTCACCCTTTCGGTTTGGCCATCCGTCTCGGGGTGATAGGCCGTACTCAGATTCAATCGTGTGCCCATCGCTTCTTGCAAACTGTTCCAGAACTGGTTAGTGAAAATTGGGTCACGATCGCTAACTATGCTAGAAGGAACTCCATGCAACCGCACTATCTCTCGAAGATAAATAGATGCTAGCCATGATGCGGTCCTCTTGCTCTCTACTGGGAGGAAGTGAGCACTATTCGTAAGTCTGTCAACTATGACCCATATGCTTGTGTTCCCTCTCCTTGACCTAGGCAATCCATCCACAAAATCCATAGAAATACTCTCCCATTTCCATTGCGGGACCTCCAATGGATGTAATAGCCCACCCGGTTTCTTTGACTCGGCTTTCACTTGTTGGCACACCATGCACTTTGAAACATACTCTGCCACATCTTTCTTCATTCCGTCCCAAAAGAAAATGCGCTTCATATCCCTATACATCTTGTCTCCTCCCGGATGTATAGTCATCTTCGAGTGATGCGCCTCTTCAAGAACTCTATGGACTAAATCTCCCACTCGAGGAACACATAATCTCCCATCACGCCTTAGCCATCCTTTATCATCAATAGTATATCTGGCAAGGTGACTAGACGTCTCACCACAAATCAACTTGTCCATAACTTCGACTATCTGTGGATCTTCCTTCTGCGAAGCCCCAACTTGATCAAGAAGTGTGGGTCTAAGCTCAAGGGATGCTAATGAACCCGTCATCGACTCAACAGCCGTCGTGAAATCAAAGGTTGCCAAGAATTCTAAGTTCTTCATCTCAATGAGCAAGGGGCTCAAAGTCAACCTCCTTCTGCTTAGTGCATCTGCCACAATATTACACTTGCCAGGGGTATAAGCTATCTCGAAGTCATAAGATGCCAAGAATTCCATCCACCTTTGCTGCCTTAGATTCAGATCTTTTTGCGAGAAGAGGTACTTGAGTGACTTGTGATCAGTATACAACTCAAACCTTTGGCCTAGAAGATAGTGGCGCCAGGATTTGAGTGCAAAGACGATCGCCGCTAACTCCAAATCATGAGTGGGACAGTTCTTCTCATGAACTTTAAGTTGCCTACCCCCATAACATTTCACTCTTCCCTCTTGCATTAGAACAGCACCTAACCCCGTGCCACATGCATCGGTGTACACGGTAAACATCTTACCGCCATCGGGTAAAGCCAAAACTGGAGCTGAGGTAAGGGCTCTCTTGAGCCTTTGAAAAGCAAGCTCACACTCCAAGTCCCAAGCAAAGACTAAATTCTTCTTTGTCAACTTAGTAAGAGGGGCCGAAATCTTAGAGAAGTCCCTGATGAACTTCTTATAGTAGCCCGCCAGACCGAGAAAGCTTCTTACTTCGGTTGCATTCCTAGGAGTCTTCCAGTCTTGAACCACAACCACTTTCACGGGATCCACTGCTATGCATTGCTTAGAAACTATATGTCCAAGAAACCGAACTTCCCTTCTCCAGAAATGACATTTGGAGAACTTGGCTTTCAACTGATGTGCTCTAAGCGTATCCATCACTTCCTTGAGATGCCTTGCATGCTCTTCCTCATCCTTTGAGAAGATCAGAGTATCATCCACGAAGACAACAACAAACTTGTTAAGGAACTCCCTGAACACCCTACTCATCAAGTCTACGAAGTAGGCGGGTGCATTAGTCAATCCAAATGGCATGACAAGCCATTCAAAGAATCCATCTGGAGTCCTAAACGCAGTTTTATCAATGCTATCCTCAGCTACTCTAAGCTGATGGAATCCGGTGGCTAGATCAAGCTGGGAGAAAACAGAAGCACCAACCAGCTGGTCAAAGAGATCATCAATCCTCGGTAAAGGGTGCCTATTCTTCTTTGTCAGCTTGTTCAACTCTCGATAATCAACACATAGACGAAGCGAACCATCCGCCTTAGTAGCGAATACCACCGGAGCACCCCATTCAGAAATGCTTCGTTTAATAAAATTCTTCTCAAGCAACTCCTTGATTTGCTTACTGAGCTCCCTTCTCTCACGAGGGGCCATGTGCCTAACGGGCAATGATACCGGCTTGGCATTATCAACTAGATAAATGCGGAAATCTATCTCTCGTTTAGGGGGTAACCCCTTAACTTCTTCAAAGACATCAGGATAGTCTCGGACCACCCTCACAAATTGCAGATCATCGATGAACGAGTCGAGAGATTCAAGATAACATAACATGACGAGACCTCTAGGGTTACAAGATATTTCTAGGGTATTACCGAGGCGAGTCATGAGCCTTACCACCCTATGTTCACAATCGAGAATGGCTCCATAACTGGACAACCAATCCATGCCCAAGATCAACCCATATCCCGTGAACCCGAGAACATAAGCATTACACGTGAATTCTACAGTCAAGATAGAAATCTTCAAATCCACACAAATCATAGATAGATGGGCGGAACCCCCAATTGGATTTGAAACACAAACGGGATCCTCAACTAGGCTAGTACTTAGGTGCAAACTTTCAACAATGTCAGAAGAGATAAAACTATGCGATGCGCCAGAATCAAAAAAGGTGCGAACAGGAAAATCAGAAATATAAACAAGACTTTCTACAGAAATACTACCTCGGTCCTGAGCTGGAGCAGCGTTGAGAGCATGCACTTGCCCTCCAGAAGGTCCTGCACGCTGATTCTGCCCTTGCTTCTTGGGGCAATCCTTGCTAAAATGTCCGGTCTCTCCACAATGAAAGCATTCGCCCGACTTCCTCTTCTTACAGTCCTTAGCTATGTGCCCAACATTCCCACAGTAGTTGCATTTTCTTGGGTCCTTTGCCTTGGCCTTGTTGCCCTTGTTGTTCTTGTTGTTTTTGTTGTTCTGATTGCTCTGATTTCCTCCCCACTTGGAGTTTGTCTTCTTGGCTTGAGTCTCATTGGCCTTGACTTCCTTCTTGCCATTCCTATCGTCTCCTTGAAGCAATGCCATGTCTACTAGTCCTTTAAAAGTGGCCCCCATGGGTATATGAGATAGGGCTAAACCTTGTAATGGCTCATTCAACCCTCGTGCAAAGCGTAAAGCCTTCTTCTGGGGAGTATTAACCATGTCCAAACCGAATCGGGCGAGCTTGTTAAACTCATTCACATACTCCCTCACTGTCATGTCTCCTTGCTTCAAAGATATAAATTTCTCCAATTGCAAATTCGCCTCAGCTGACGATAGAAACTTAACCCCAAATCTTGTCCTAAAGTCGGCCCAAGTCTCTATAGGCCTCGTAGCATTGGTGACCTCCCACCAATAAGCAACTTCTTCTTTTAATAACCATGCTGCCGATAAAACCTTCCTATGATCTTGCACATCAAAGATGGCGAAGAGATCTTCAGTTTCTTTCAACCAATTTCTTGCCTCCACAAAAGTCTCCGTCCCAATAAAGTTCTTTCCACCCATCGCCTTAAAGTTTTTGCAAATCTTAGCGAAATCTTCTTGCGGATTCTGAGGAGGAGGAGGAGGAACCTCAGTTATATTGGGGGTATTTGCTGGGCCCACATCGTTGGCCCTAACTTCCAAGTACCTCCGGAACCATCCGGGAATGGTCACTCCCTCGGGAAGGTTAAGATCAGCCATACTGAAACGAAGAAAAAGATAGATAGATTCAGAACGAAGAAACGAAGGATAGTGCTATGGCTTTTGGGGAATAGCCTTTTTTTTAAAATAACTAGACTTTTCATGGAAAATACTTAATTGGTTTTGAAAATAGTTTTTCAAAAGGTAAGTTTCAAAAACACTTTTGCTCAAATCTTGTAAACCTTGCTCTGATACCAAATGTAACACCCCACCTCCGCCAGGGTAACTCTTGCAAGCACACTGGCTTTGGAGGGGCGTTAAACAAGGTAAACATGCATGCAGATATCACAAGACAGAACATATAAGTAAAGCAGAGTAAATAAAGCAGCGGATCAAACTAGCATTTCAAAACCATAGTCATGTTACAACAAAGTACTTAATCATTATTTTCCAACAAACAAAGTCTAGCATAAACTGAAAAACTGAAATACATAAAGTACTATCCCCAAAGTGAAGTGATAAACCATAGCTAGCTCAATGTCCAAAACCGTACATGAGAAAATCCAGTAAGCAAGCCATAAAGATCCAAGCTAAGCTCCAATGTTCCCACCCTGAGAACCTGAGGGGGGGGGGGAACGGAAGAAAAGAGGCGAAAGAAAACAGGTCAGTCAAAAAGACTGGTAAGCCCTACTACTATCTGTCCATGAACTAGTAAAGTTAACTGGCATGAGAAGCTGAGATGAACATAAGGATAACAACATACTGGCATGGTGATTAACTAACAAGATAGATAAAGGTGTCATCGCATAATCAAGGTTAAGTTTTTGCACCATGGGTGTACTAGCATTCTAACATGTCAAGTAAAAACAAGAGTTGATCCCTTGGCCCAAGCTTGGCCCAACATCATTAGGTGACCTAAATCAAGGTCCAACTACACGGTCTAGTTGATCGGCTCCCTATAAGCCTAACTCGTCAAGTGTCGGTGTCATATGGCCCAAACATGCAATGTAGTTAAACTGCGCTAGGTCCATCCTAGGGTGTATCAAGTCCTAGGGTGTCAACCTCGGACACCAATCAAGTATGCACAGTTTAGATCTACTGGTACCCGTGCCTGATTTTCCAACTCCGGACTAAGTGCACGACCATAGTCCGCCTAGACCTACACCGGCGTACCTACTCAGCCGTCGTTTTGGTCGCTTACATGTCAACCCAGTAATCGTGCCCCACCCTAGCCTAGTCCTAGGGTCTTATGATACTATCAAGAGGGTTACTGCTGAAAAGGACCACACAACTAGGGTTTCCTTAACGGGTTAAATGTGGTTAACCCGATCCAAACGTGGATTAAATTGGTTAAGTGTACCCAAGGTTCATGACTTAACCCCGATTAACCCATCAAGCCCAAATTGATTAAGTATTAAGTGGACCATGACTTAACCCTAATCAGGAGGCATTAATTAACTTAATGTGCTTTAACCTCTCACATTAGACCTTATTATGGTTACTAGTTAAGCCGGGCGGGTCCGGGTAGCTTTACACCACAACTTGGTCTAACCTCGGGTTCGAGCACAACATGACCAACTTCTCACATTGGGTCCTATTGTTTGTAGCCACTAGTTAAGCCGGGCGGGTCCGGGTAGATTTATGCTACAAACTCAACCCAACCTCGAGTTGGCCACACTCATATTTTCTAAGTGTCATGTCCATTATGTTTCCAAAACATAATTACATATCACGTCATGTTATAAAAACCATGTTTATGTCATAATGTTACCCAACCCCAACGTAATCCCATCGTTTATATACTCGCAACAACGCATAAAGGATAAAATAGGGAACTTGGCATAATCATGAAAAAAGGTGTTGAAGCCACAAGTTTATCATGGTGGCATATGAGATGTACATATGTTCATATACTTGCATATTGCATTATTAGGCTTCAAAAGCATGCATAAAACCAAACTTAGCATATGAGTGATACATGGTGATAAATGACATGTAGAAGTTGCTAGAGGTTCGCATTTAGCCTCACATGCAAGTTATCATAAGGGATATGATAATTTCCATGTTGCCAAAATGCAACCTTTAATATAGAGCTTGAAGCTTTAAGCTCACAAACTCAAGTTTAACTTGCATAACATGATAACATGTGTATAATGATCAACCCAAACTTGTATAACATAGCAACATGTGTCATACATAATGATTAAACCAACTTGCATAGCATAATGATCAACCAAACTTGCATATCATGATGATCAACCAAACTTGCATATCATAATGATCAACCCCAAACTTGCATCATTCATTTAACTTTAGAGTTCAATAAAAAGAAAGTAGAAAAGGGCTTACAATGCTATGAAGACACAAATGAATATTTATTATAAAGATTGAGACGAAGCCCTTATGCAATCACCAAAAAGACCCAAATATGAAAGCTCCCAATGAAAACCCTTGAGCCAAATCAATAAGAACCCTTGCTTTGTAATAGAAATGTTGCAACTTGACTTGAATGCAAACTAAGAACACTCATACAAGCTTGAAAACACTTGTATGAACTCAAAATCTCTCATATAAATAGACTTAGAAATTTTAGCATGAGAGTGGAGGCCATGAGAGGAACAAATTTGACATAGTTTAGTTGTAGGATTGAATAATGGTGATTTAGGCTAGGTTTAGGGGTCTTTTTATAGAAGATTAGGATAGTATTAGCCATAGGATTAACCCTAGATTCAATCAGAGCCATCAAATCCCATCACTAGCCAACAAAATAGGTCAAAACAGCCAAATAGGTGCACCAGGTTGCCTGGGTCCGACCAGGCAGGTCGACCCCCAGGTCGACCCTGGGGTCGACTCCCCAGCCGACCTGGTCCCACCCAGGTCGACCCCCAGGTCGACCTGGTCTGGGCGGGATTTTTCCCGCCTACCCTGATTTTCTGAAATTTGAATCTGTTTTGAATTTGAATTTTTCGTGAAACTTCGCGAGGCCATATCTTGGTCATACGGACTCCGATTTTCGAAAACTCGGACTCTATTTCGCGTATTTTTCCGAGACGAACGCAATGGCACAGCCCGTTTCCCTTCATTCAGATTTTTCAGTTTAATTCTTCCGCGATTTATGTTATAACATGTTATTCAAAAATACGGGTTGTTAAACTTGTAAATGCTGACATCACTTCTAGCTAGAAAGAAACGTGTGCACTCTCTGCGTTCCCTTGTCCCATTTTTGACTCTTATCGGGGTGTGAGGCTCGTGAGGTAACGGTATACACAAAGCTATACCGAAAATAGGCTATGCTTTGATCATCATCCACAGGGCTCCGATTTTCCGCAAAATCCTCGATCAATTGCATCTTGGCAAGTCACATTGACAATTCACGCCATGCGATCGATAACTACCAATATATAACCTTTGAGCTCGTGGATCTCAAAGAAGGGTGTTAAGCAAGAGAATAAATTCTCCGCCACCACAGATATATATTAAATAGAAATATATATTAAATAGAAATCAATTTAATTTACATGGAATGAAATTCGATGTCGCACACACATCCATTTACAAGTCTGTTCTGGATCTGAACGAAACCGGAGACACCTTATTCCTCGTCTCGTATGTCCAATACGGAAGAGAGGTGCTCGCATATCCGGACAATCAACAAGTACATCCGGACAACTACCGCTTTAACCCTTTCCTAGGAGCGACCCAGTTCAGGGCATCAGTAGTCACCCATTCGATGTGAATATCGCCGGTCTTCAATCACCGTCTTCAATGTCTTCGACTTTTAAATCGTCGTGGTAATTATTCGGAATAGGTTAAACCCGGTCTTTCTGAATGACTCGCGTATTTTATAATAAAAAATCAGGTGCTATAAATATACATCATACGCCTCATTCCAATTTAGAATATTATTTTAATAAAATATTTATATCATTAGGGAAAGGTTCCCATCAATTTAATCAAAGATAAATTCGTTTAATTTATTCTTTAATCTTTTCTTTAAAGATCCATTAAAATTCCGATTTGAATTTAATATCAAAATCATTACTTTATGATTATTCAATTTTTAGAAATTAATCTTATTTTTAACTGGGTTAAAGAACCGATGTTATTTAAAACACAATTCACGATAGACCCAAAATCATCTTCCATTAAATATGTAATTTGTACAAAAGTCAAATCAATATATAATCGATATAAATTTCCGTATCAGACTAATAATATAAATGGAATAATGGCAAAGCCTTTTAAATTCCATATATAGTAAAGTCTTCTTTTACAGAAGCCTATCCCGATTATTATCAAATCGAATTTCCACTCAATTCCAATTTAATATATTAAATTGGAAAACTTGACTTTGGAAATTTTCTTTTTAAATCTTAATAACAAGATTTATAGATTCTAAATCATATTTTCACTGTTAATTGGGTTAAAGAACAAATGTCATTTAAAACACAGTTCACAATAAACCCAATTCACTTCTCATTTATTCCAATTACTAAATATAATTGGAAACTCCGATAATCTTAACTAAAAGATTTAGTCTTTAATACGGGGTTTAAGAACAGTGTTATTTAAGACACCATCCACGACAACCCAAAATCTAATTCTTTTATTTAATTCTAATTAAATATAATTAGAAGACTTCATTAAATCTTAATGTAAAAGATTTATTCTAGTTAATAACTAGTTCATTTGGATAAAAATATTTTTTTTTATCTTTTGTGTCCGTCCAAAATCGGACATAGAAATTATCATTTTATTCTTCGTTGAATATTATTTTAAAATATTTGTTACTTAACAATATTCTTTATATAAAAAGATTCATTATGTAAAAATATTATTTATATTTCAATATTCTTTATTTCAATGTTCTTTATATTTAAAAGATATTCTGAATCGAAATGTGACTCAATCAGCTACCATATAATTTCGGTTATATGGATTTCACACATCGCATGTACATGATAATATTGATAAATAATCATTAAACAACCAATTCACATCCAGAGTGCGAAATTTATAACTGTGCGAACATTAAAATGAATAAATAACGCTCATCGCAGTCTGTCAATCCATCGATTGACATACAACTAAATATTGGGACTACTGTATGTCAAATATCATCTCAATACCCGTGTGGGGTTTTCAGCCAACAACAGTTCGTCTAAATAAATCATTGGTTAATGATTTTAACCAAATTTAATTCCGCTAACATGTTGATGATATTGGACAAACATGTTATTATATTCCTAATGCCGAATAAAAATGTATTTTACTCACATAATTTCCCTACATGTATATAATGTCTAATAAAATGTAATTTATTTACATGGCATTGTTGTTAATGACAAATAAGAAGATAATTTTCATTTTTCTTTATTTGTATGCAATTTCTATTTTTAATTTTAACAAATGAAAAGAAATTGTTTTATTTACATGTATAGCTTCAAATCATGACATATGAAATGCCTCTTTATTCTGTACACACACATTATAATGTATAATTCGACAATACAAATGTCACTTGTATTTGCATACAAATTTTATTGTGTAATTTAACAATAAAATGTCATTTTAATTCGCACACAATTCTAATGTATGTTTTGACCATGAAATTGATTCTTACATTTACATACAAATTCTAATGTATGTTTTGCAAATAAAAATGATTCTTATATTTGCATATAAATTCTAATTCAACAAAATGCAAAAAAAAGTAATACATCCAATTTGTTGACAATTCTATTTCAACAAAATGATTAAATGACATTTTCATATTGTGAACAATTCTAATTTAACAAAATAGGTACCCATCCCGTCTACGATTGATACTTATGATTGAAATTGTTTTGACACTACACACTTATCGTAATAATAAAACATGAAATTTAGCGTACCAAGCATTCTTGGCTATTATAAGGTAAAAACCCTATCCTCCGGCTTGCGTTGCATTGTGTGATGGGACCTGGGTCTTATAATAGCTTCATTTTTCTTTATTTTGCATTGCGCTGTTTGTTTTACACACTGGTATTCTTGGAAGGAAACCCGTTCCGTGTTATACGGCGTGGTCCCTTGATTTACCTAACTTTAAAATAAAGATTAATAACTGTTTTAGTTCTCACACCAGTCACATGACTGACCTAGAGTTTATTGTTTTAACATAAACTCTGGGTGCTCTTATTTTGACATGGGCAGCTAGTAGTTTTGGTTTTGCAGATCTATATTCACAGGATCCTGGTTTACAGCTGGAACGATACTCGGAAAGCTCTGTATCCGTGTATTACTTTCAGTTGTGCTTTGTATTGTTTCCCGCTGCGATGTATTTAAATGTAATTTAAATCTATGATATTTTCTGTGTAATATTTATTCATACTCTATCATATTCTTGTATTCTTATGGAATTGTTGTAATAAGCAATGAAATGTGCTTCTGTTTGTGATCTGATTCGTCTTGTTCTCAACTCAATCCGTGCTTTCCTTGCCGGGGAAGTTCGGGTCGTTAACAGTTCTAATTTTAACAAAATGGATAAAAGTGATAACTTATATTGTTAACAATTTTAACTTTTAACTAAACGAACAAAAGTGATATTTTTGTTGTAACACAAATTTATTTAACAAAGATGCTATTTTTGTTTTAACTCTTTTATTTAACAAAAATGAAATTTTTGCTTTATTTCAAATCTAATTAACAAAAATGTAATTTTTGTTTTCAACCATCATATTTAACAAAATGTAAATTTTTGTTTTAACTATTATATTTTGACAAAAATGAATATCTTGATTCAACTAATCTAATTTGACAAAGGTAAATGTTTTGTTTCAACTAACATAATTTGACAAAAGTAAATGTTTTGTTTCAACTAATCCAATTTGACAAAAGTAAATGTTTCTAATGAATCAATCCTTTCATTAAAAATGTGATTTTTAATGTTTCAACACTTTTATTCTGACATGAACAATTTTCATATAAATCATTCTTTACATAAAAAATAAGGTTTTTAATTGTTAACATGTTTTTATTTTAAACATGACCGTTTTCCTAGTTTCATTCATTACATTAAAAATGAGATTTCAATGTGAACATGTTTTCTTATTATTAAAACAAGAACATTTTTATATTTCCGTTCATTACATAAAAAATGTGATTTTTAATGTAAACATGTTTTTATATTTAAAACATGATCATTTTTCTATTTCCTTACATTACATTAAAAATATGATTTTTAATGTAAACATGTTTTTATATTTAAAACATGAACATTTTTAATCTTTTCTACATTTACGATAAAAATGTGAATTTTATTGTTAACATAATTTAACAATTCTATTTCAATACCACAAATAAAAATGATATTTTTGTTTTGTTGACAATTCTAATTAAACACAAATGACAATTATATTTTGTCAATTCTAATTTAACACAAACGACAATTTGTATTTTGTCAATTCCAATTCGACAAAATGACCATTTATATTTGATTAGTTCTAACTCAATAAAATGACAATTCTATATGTTGTTGATTCTAGTTCAACAAAATGACCATTTATCTAAATATATGACATATTTGTGTAACATGGCCATATGACATTTTTAATCCAATGTGGCATTCCTATATAAAATGACAATTTTAATTTAATGTTACATCTCCATATAAAATGACATTTTTAATCTAATGTGACATTTCTATATAAGAATGATGTTTTCAATCTAACTTAATATTTTATAACAAAAATGATATTTTTCTTTGGCAATACTAATTCAACATAAAAATGATATTTTTATTCTAATGTACATTTCTAACCAAAAATGATATTTTTATTCTAAACAAAACAATTTATAATAAAAATGTTTATTTTTCTCTCACATGACAATATATAACAAAAATGTTTATTTTATCTACATGACAATTCTAAATAAATGATAATCTCAATATAATGAAATTTTCAATATAATGACATTTTTTATATTTCTAACATTACATGATTCTAAAAATGACATTTTTGTTTCAAAATAATATTTTCTAACTAAGTGACATTTTATGTTAATACAACATGATCTACCAAAAATGATACTTTAAATGTTAATGTAACATGATCTAACAGAAATGGTATTTTAATGTTAACATGTCAAAGATTATATTTCTATCATACAACAATATAATTTAGCAAATCATCACAACTAAAATCAATATAAATACAAATATATATATTTCTCTCTATATATATATATATACTAATTTTTAAATTGAGAAATCTCACCATGATTTTAATTCTCTACAGTTCAGATTTGAATTTTCACCAAATTCTGATTTGCTCCATTTCAGATCTGTTTTGTTTCATCGTGTAGATCTGGGTTCTGCGATTCCAACGGATCGAACGGCACTCAGTTCTGAGGATATATGAACAAGTTGTTTATTTTATAAACTTAAATAATTTAATTAAGTAATTAAATTTAAATTAAACATTAATACATGGATTAGCAAAATAAGGCATCTATTTCTTCTTCCTCTTCTACGTGAATTGCCTGTCACCGTGAACCCAATTGCTCACCGTGCTCATCCCCTTGCGCAGCGCCCCCTGGGCGTTCTGACGTCGATCCAACTACTCCATCTCGAAGCCCCCGAGCTCCTCCTCCTTCGTTGTGACCATGGACAAACTCAGTGGGGTCCTCCATCCTAGAATTGAGTGTAGACGTAGCACCTTTGAGCTCCAATCTCGGCCTCCACGTCGAACAAATTCAGATCACCACCGCATGGATTAAAGCTCTCTGAATGCTCTTTAATTTAGTATATGGAAATTTGAAATTTGTTGTGTGGATTAGGAGAATGAAGAGGAACAAATTCGGAGCATTCTGGCCATTGAATATAGGGGATGGTGGCCGGACATGTTAGTGGATTAGGGTTTTAGCTATCCTTATTTATAATAAATTAATATTAAATGTTCTATTTTACAAATAAACCCGTTAATCCTTTTCAGATCCAATTTCAACCCAACGAAAGTTGTCCCCAGGCAAATACACCCGTTTCGGACGCAATGGGCTAGGTCACGTCATCCTGTTTGATCATCTCAGTCCTCTTTTCTTTTAAAATATAAATTATTTAATTTGATCGTACATTTAAATTTACCGGGGCCACATACGGACTCCAAAAATTCCAGAAAAATTATTTCTAGTTTTTTTTTGACCATACGGTCCTAACAGAACTAATTTCGTCAAATTTGGAGACCATTTGAAAAATGGCCATTTTCAAGTCGATTAAATTTGACTTAAATTGACAAAACACATTTTCTTTTGCCACGGTCACATATTGATTCCAAAAATTATGAAAATTGGAATCTAACAATAATTTGACATTCCGGATCCAACAAAAGTGGTTTTGTCGAAAATGGAGGTCGTTTGCAAAATGGTTATTTTTTATATTAAAATATATATAAAAATTCTATAGTGACTATTCTGATTTTTAAACTGGGCATAACTTTTGATTCCCACTATGGAATTTCAATTTTTCAGATTTGTTGGAAAGATATTTTTAAACATATTCTAATATTTTTGGTTTCACTAAAATCCGATTTATTTTGCATCCTGTACAGTCAGTCAAAGTTCAAATTCAAATTTTCAAACTGCCGTGCTATTTCTAACTCCTTTTATAATTAAAATAAATTTATTCGTTCTAACTTTGATTTAAATAAATTTTTAATCATTATTATTTAAAATAAATTATTTTAATTATTCAAAATCCATTAAAATTTCTAAATTAAAAATATTAAATTGGTTCCAAAATTCTAGGTTGTTACATTTTCTCTGTACTTTTATCAAAGCAGATGAGTTTACCCACATTGCATGCAAGCTAATTGATACCAAAAACTGTCCAAAGTAAAAGAGGTACTCTGTGCAAATGTATCCAAATTGGAACTCTTCTAATCTGAGATTGTGAACTGCCAATTGAAGGATGCCATTAAGTTACGAAGAACATTTTACCCCTTATAAAAATTGGATCAACATGCAAAATTCTTTCTCTATCTTGCTCATTTGAAAAGTTAAAGGAAAAATTAAATCCATCTGATTTAATATCTACCTCTCTATTCAATTTCCAATATCTATGCAAGTAATTCACAATAGAAATATATGATAACGTACCATCTAAGAAAAATCCAATAAGATAATTTTTCCTATATTTTGTTTCCCTCTTCTTTAACTAGATCTGGAATCTCTTTTTGTTTTCCATCCTTGGCTATGTCGAACTATATCGGCTTGAAGATACCAACATAATGCTAAATCGCTTTGAAAAGCGACCCAAAATCAGATTTGACTGGATGAGAATTAATATTGGAAGTTTTTGACGAATTGGAATTTGGAAGATTGGATGCGCTCGATGAAATGACCATTACAGAATTGGAGTTAGGGAGATTTACATTGACATTGGCAGGGTTCGAAGATGGTTGATTCACATTTGAGGCACTGAAAATAGTGCCATTATCAAGGTTCTCGTTCAAAGGATTTACATCAACAGAAGATTAACAAGTGGTAGGATGACAGAAGAGGGATTGACAACAGGAGCTGGATCAGGAGGACACGATGGAAAGGGAGGAAATGATGAATCGAAAGTGAAAGAAGAAGACGATGGGGAGGTTATGAGAAAAAATACCATCAAATGACTAAGAATTGTTAACTTACTTTGTTGTGCCAGTTTAAGTTGAGTCATGTTTGAGTTAAAAAGGGCATCTTATTATGACCTAAAATGCATGAGGCTACTATCTAAGTACATGCGAATGGAAAGAATTCTTTTAAAGAAAAATAAAAAGAATGCAACATAGACTCTCCCTCATACTAGGTCAAAACAGTGTCCACATTGTAAACATGTTTCCTAAATGTGTGAGAGAGTAACCAAAGATGGATGAAATGAAAGATGAATTGTAAAATAAAATGTAATTTAACATTTCCTTTTTCCCCCACACTTGCCTTAATCGAAAATGATGCACGATGATTTCTTATCTGATTTATGATGTACAACAGGCATGTCAGTGAATTCTAAAACCAAAATTCTTCCTATGATAACTTTGTTGTGATAATGATTTATACTATTCAGATGAAGATTGCTATAATCCTTCAAACTTGAGTTTTTAACCACAATTTATTTTAATGATATGGAATTAAGATTATATTCGAGATACTCCACAATTCATTCTTGTTATTTAAGAATTTAAGCTCATCTTCAAATAGTTCTTCAAAAGACATAATGGATACGTTTATTTTGAAAGGTAAGCACAATTTTTTTTTATTACTTAACACAATTACAATATATACTACTCCTATATTATGACTATACATCCACAGTTAACCAAGACTACTATAAACATAGCCTATCACAAGGTACAAATTTACTAATCTGAATTACCGCCTTATAAATCTAGTACAAAATCACCTCTAAAAAAATACTAAATCAATCAGCATCAAATTGTGAAGTCACAAAGCAAATTGGATAGAAAATCATCCACCAATCTTCGAGCAAGCACTTCCATAAGCAACAATTCCAAAACTAATGAGGTCACGAAAATAGAACTCTAATTCATAGAAACCAATCAACTCAATAATATGCATTTAGCAGGACTACACTACCAACAAAATTTCACCAAAACCAGAAACAAATAAAATCGGGTTACTCCTAGTATGCCTGCTATTAGCTTTCAAATTGCTATTCGATGGTAAAGCATCCTCCGAACTGTAGTCAATTCCTTCATCTAAATCATCCCAGAATTTGCGCTTTAACTTGTTACCTCTAGATTTAGACGAAGGAATGGATCTTGTGGGCACAGCTGAAGATAACAAAGTAGATTCAATAATGGGGAAAGTTAAACCTAAGCCTGGAACCGGAGTATATTTACAGGCAGGTGGTAAAGTTATATTCGAGGGAGG
Source organism: Allium sativum (assembly GCA_030737875.1). NCBI lineage: Eukaryota > Viridiplantae > Streptophyta > Magnoliopsida > Asparagales > Amaryllidaceae > Allium > Allium sativum. The sequence continues at coordinate 751,076,639 of CM060921.1, forward strand.
AGCTAAGTTGGCATAAGGTGATGCTGAAGAACCCTTCAAATTTGGATTGGATGATGAAGGAGGGCCTATAGAACTGATTGTAGATGCACATGGCATAGAAGTTTTTGAACTAGCAGCTGCTGAATTGGATAATGTTGAAGACATGCCATTCGAACCATTTACAGCTGCTTCTTCTTCATTAAACAGAGAATTTATTCCAAAATCACCAAATTGTTCAAAATCACTAACACTAGAATCACGAATGACCTTGTCTTGATCACTTGCCTTACCTTTATCTTTAACTTTACACGCATTGCCACTTTACTTATCTACTGCTTTTGAATTCGAATCTTTATTTTTGTTTTCCAAGGCAGTAGAAGAATTGTTCTTACTAGCATTTTGCTCATCATTATTTGAAGTACCCTAAAAAATCACTGTTGACTCCTTCTGTACTACGTTCTTCCTTTGCTATTTCATATGTTTCTTTGAGACATATTTCATCCATCCCTTCTCACCTGTTTCAGTATAAACTCGACTCCTAAAATGCTTGTTATTCATAGTATTATCTATATTATTATCTTCATAATATCCATCACATTGCATTCCATCAAAACGGTAATCCTTACACCCTATATCACAGTCAACGGTACGACATCCAAAACATTTACAGTTTACACAAATATTCGGCTTCCAATCGTATGTAAGCTTGACATTTGGACAATCAGTTAATTCAGCTAATTCTAAATAATCCGACAAATCAACCTCAGGAGTTATTTCCACTAGAGCCTTAGCATACCTGAATCGCTGCAATTTCTCAGTACTGAAATCAAAGCAAATTAGGCAACCAATGTGACATGCTAACCAATTTATACCAACCAAAGTCCAAAGAATTGGTGGAATGTTAGATAAGTGAATCCATATAGGGACCTTTTTAATTTTCCTTTTGAGAACAGCCAATTGATGGATCCCATTGTGAAATGATAAACATGCAACCTCTGATGAAAATTGGATCTGACTGTAGGATCTTAGCTCTATCAGGTTCGTTAGAAAATTGGAAGAAAAAATTGATACCATCCGATTTAACACTATATTCCCCCAATAATCTCCAACGAGTTTTCAAGAAATTAACTATAGCGTGATAAGGAAGTGTGCCATCTAAAAAGAATCCTACTAAATGATTGCTCCAGTATTTGAGTCCCTCTTCCTTGATAATATCTGGAAGCTTCTTATTGGAACCATCCTTCACAATTTCGAAATGAATCAGTTTGTAATGTCCAGCGTTTCCTGGAAGGGATCGAAACAAAGAAACATAATCCGACTTAGCAGATGATGGATTCTTCGAAACATCTGGAATTGAATTTGATTTAGCCTTATTTGGATCGACACCAGATCTACCAACTTCCGAACTAATTCCCTGAGAAAAGACAGAAGGGAAGGGAGGAGGAGCGGAAGAAGAAGGTGGAAGAGGAGGAAAAGATGATGAATCGAAGGAAAAAAAAGAAGAGGTATGAATCGCCAGGAGTCGCCGTTATTTTTATAACTTCTTTATATTACATTAAACTTGTTTATAATAGATACACTTATTAAGGCAATATAAGCATTCCGAAGAGATAAATCTGATCTATCATCTACAACTATTTGTATAATTTCGACATTTTCTATTTCAGAATCTTTTGGTTGGTTTTTAAGTTCAATGATATTCAATTCAATGGTTAGATGCCCAAAAGATAGTCGAAGTTGGCCACTCCTACAATTTATGATAGCATTTGATGTGGCTAAGAAATGATGACTTATTATAGGTGGAATTTGATTATTGGTATTCGAACTAGGTCTGATTTCAAGAACTATGAAATCGAAAGGGAAATAAAATTGTTTAATTTAACTTAAATATCTTCAATTATGCCCAATGGCTTTTCAACAAATCAATCAGCTGTTTAAACTGTCATGTATGTTGTTTTTTTCTCTCCTAGTCCAAGTTGAAACTAAATAGCATAAGGAAGTAGATTGGCACTTGCGCCAAGATCAAGTAGGGCATGGTTGATGTGGGTAATACCTATTTGCAATCGATTGTAGGGCAACTTGGGTTCTTATATTTGATTGGTGAAGGATTCAAGAAAATATAGCTTATATTCACAGTCAATAAGGCAGTTTTAGGAATGTTAGTGGACTATTTTCGGGTGCATAGCTCTTAAAGATATTTGGCGTATTAAGGAGTTTGTTCGATAGTATCCAAGAGTGGAATATTAACACGAACTTGTTTGAAGATTTCGAGATAATTTTCGAAATTAGCATCCTTCTTCTTATTGTTATGTCTATGAGGATACGAAGCTACAAGTTTATAAACTCTTTTAGTAATTTGACCATTTGAAGAAGAAGGTGTCGCCATGGAAAGTGAAGGTGTTAAGGGTGTATAAGATGAAATGTTAGGATTGCCAACATTAGAGCAAGAGATGTTGTCAGATTTGTCAACATTAGAAGAAGAGATTATATGTTTTCCAATGCTTAAAGAAGAAGAAAATTTGAAAGATTTAGAAGAACATGCATTGATACCCATTAGATGAGTGTCAAGCTTTCGAATTGGTGTCTAATTCGAAGGGTTGTTGGGATTGCTGACATAGTTGTCAATCCTTTTTCGGGACCTAAAAGTGGTGACAACGTTGATCGAATTATAGATTTCATCCTCACAAAAGTTCACAATACGATAATTATATTTTGGATTCACTTCGGCTTGACTAAGAAACTTTCCTTTCTCGTTACTTTTCATTAACTTCATCATCATGTACACCGTTTTTTCAGGCTTAGCATCTTTATTATTTAGTTGATCTCTAATCGAACAATTTCTTGTGAAGCTTGAGAAGACTAAGGAGGCTGAGTTGATGACTGAATGTTAGAATGCCTATATGATCGACTTGAAGGACTTAATTGTGGTGTAACTTGAGAAGTTTTGAAACTAGAAAATAGAGTTTGGAAATTCAGATTCGATATCGTAGGGTTTATGTGAGATGAATTCTCCAAATTATTAAGGTTTGACCAATAGAACTTTGGATAATTCCTCCAACTAGGGTTATACATGGATGAGTAACGACTGTTTTGAGTTATAGCATTGATTTGGTCTTGGGACTAATAGTGGGGTAGTCTTTCTGTGATTTGAGGAATTTCAGTTTCTAAGGGAAGATAATTTGGATCCATGACATGCACTCCTCTAGTAGATGCATGGGTGAGAATATAAATTGACTCCCCATTGCATGTCATTTTCAAAATTATCTTCAAAGAATTCCCAAGCTTCATCGTCTTTTTTATACATAAATTCTCCTCCTATATTGTGATATAGTTTGATAGTTAAGCCCTTCATATGGAATTTTACATAAATGATGTTTTGGGATTGCATGATGAGGACAACTATACAATAACTGGTTGAATCAATCAACGTATTTTGAAAAATTTTCCCCCTCATTTTCAGAGAACTGATCTATTACAATTTTGAATTTTAAAGTTTAATGAAATGAGAAAAGCTTTTTTTAAGAATACAGTAACAAATTCATCCCAACTTTTTATTGGATTTATATAATTCAGATTCACTAAGAAACTCATAAACGTTTTCAAAACCAGTGAATTTAGGTACCTCATGAATAAAAGAATGACGAAACTCAAAATTATTTCCTTCAGTTGATGGAAATATAACAGTAGGCTGAACAGTCCTACTTGGGCAACATCGATCTCAAAGAGGTAAATCTCTACCCATTCTAACATTAAGATTTTTAAAGTTTTGATTCATAAATTCTCATTTGATTTTTTTTTTTTATTCGAGATCCCTTTGGTGATTTTTTGTTGCTTTCACTCATTTTGAAAAGTTTTAATATGTGGTTCCTAGTTAAAATACTATAAAATACAAAGTCATGCTTTATTAGTTGACAGTCTTAATTAGAAGGGGAAGACGGACTTATATCTATTCACGTATAGTACAAATACTAAGGGATACGACCAATGTTTTACATGTAATATGCAACTTTTTTTGTAAATAGTCTAATAAATTGAACTACTACAAAGCCATGATCTAATTATTCTAGACAGTCAAGTTCAAAATGCATCCCTTTTCAGTTATAACTATTTTCACCTATGAGCTCGTATTTTTCCTGGCCAATGCTTAGTGTCTTTTGAAAAATGATGAGAGTGATGGCTTTAGCTGTGGGAATTCACTACTAACTAAATTGGTTCATAAATTTGAACAACACGGTAATCGGTCAACAATAATTGAAGAAATTAAAAAATATACAAGTAAGCCATGACGTATGTAGAAAAATTTTATAATCAATTTTTTATACGTTTGAATGGTAATCTATAGAGAAAGAATGAATTACAGTTGGATAGTTCGTTGCTTAAGTTCTTTCTTCATTTTAGTTAGATTTTTTTTGAGAAGGAAAAAAAGCAAATTACAAGTTGAAAATAGAAGAAAAAAGAATTAAATAAACAAAAAGAAAACAAAGTAACTCAAGCAAAATAAAACAACTCAATAAAAAGATATGAGAAAATAAACCAAACTCTCCTACCGAAGCAGAGGACAACGGGCTCTCAAATCACGACCCACCCTAAAATAAACAAGCTAAACAAAGTAAAACAAATAAACGCGCTCCAAAAAGAATGAAAAAATAAAAAGCAAAACCGGCTCTTTTATAAACTGAAATTAGACGCACCTAAATAAAATACTAGCCTACTTTCCCTTGTTTGTGCTACCTACTTTCCTCAGTATATGCTTACCCAGAAAATCAAACACATGAAACATACCCACCTTTTTTATTTCCACTTTTGGTTAAGGGGAGGACATTTTTAAGGAGACTCCACCTTAAGTAAAATTTGTTAAGGGAGGGTTTGTTTTTATTTTATTTTAAAACAAGCATGGACTAAACTGCCCCTCGTAACCTTAATTAATTAGACATGTAGTGATTAATTATATTTTAATTTGTTAATTACTTGTCATAATTTCAGGCTGAGTTTTGGATATGTTTAATATTGACTTTCTTTAGATACTTGCTTGCAGGAATCATCTACGTTATTAATGTCATCACCAAATAGAAGGCGCACGCAACTGTAACTATCGTTTTTAATTTATTTATTTATATATATAAGTGATAAATACATGATTTAAACTAGAATACTGAGATTATATGAACTTTGTTTGAATTAAGGGAGTTGAAAGAGGTGGATCTTTGTCTAATTGTTATTTCTTTCTTTTCCTTTTTAGTTGAATTATAAAATGTTATTGTATATTGTTTCTAAATTTATTTTGCAATTTGCAGAGTTAATTATTCATGTATCTTATTAGACTAAGAAGTGTCTGCTTATGCTTAAGTGTTTGAATTCATGCAAGTGTGGTCTGATGTTTAAGTGTTTAAATTTATATAATCATGTGCAGGTGTGCATTAATTTTTCATTGTTAGGAGGGCTTATGCATTATGTATTTATATGTATATGGGTAATGCTGGTGTGAGTTTTTATGTATGTATATGTGGTATAAGAGGATTATAAGGATAGTACTGGAATTTTTAATTATATGGTTAAGGGGGGGCTAACTTATTTTGTCCCCCCCTTAATAATTCATCAAAAATTAGAAAATTAACCCCCCCCCCTTAACAAAAAATGGAGTCCCTTTAACAATCCTCTTTTTTTTTTCGAAATCGATTTGTAGTACAAGTTTCAAGTTTTCGTTTTCAGATTCGGATTATTGCGAATTCATATTTGATTGAAGTTTTGGATTGGGTTTCGATTACATGGTCGACTTGTGTAGTAGGTTTTCTGATATTTGTGGGTACAATGGAGATGAGCTTCATAGGTTAGGGTTGTGTTTGGGTGATTGTTTGGCTCTGGAGCATGCAGCAGTTAAAGTGGTGATGAGGAGTACATGTTAGGGTTCGAACTGGATTTTGTGTTTTTCTCTCGTGTTCTATGACTATGCAGAGGAGGATACGATGTTGACTGATCAATTTTGTGGAGGTATTTGATTGACTGGTTGTGTATCACTAGTGGGTTTTCAGATTTAAGCATAAGATTATAGAAATTGAATTGAAGTGTGGATGTTTGATCTGAGAGGGAGTTGATGCAACAGTTTGTGGGATTGTATGCAAAATTTATTTCCGTGATGATTAGTTGGTGATGAAGTGAGACCATATTACATGAACTTGGTTCTGATTGTGGTGATGGTGCTGAATCTGGCACGGTCGAGTAGGTGGAGTTTGATGACATGTAGTTAGAGGTAAGGCAACATTGTTTGTAGGGGTTGTTTCAGGTTTTGGGTGGGTGATTGTTGTTTAGAGATGTAGATGGGAAGTAGGCAATGATGATCAAGATAGTTCATATGTTAGGCTTACTGGTTGTTGAAGTCGTGGTGTAAGAACAGTCTTGCAATGTTAGACGAGGTTGTATGAAAGGGCAGCGTTTAGGTTGTGAAGAAGGGGGAATGATGATCGGTGAAGGTGAAGATTCAGTAGCGGAGGAGATGCTGAGATTATGGGTTGTGGGTGATTGGCAAATAAATTCAAGCAAGAAGGAAAAATTGTAAAGGGAATGGGCTTTTTTCTGGATTTCTTTTGTGAACTAGTGAAAGGAAAAGAAATCAGAGAAAGGAAACGAAATTTGTGAAAAAAGAAATAAAATCTAGGAAAATTGACAAGATTTTTTTCCTTTTGTTTAGAAGATTGTTTGGAAATTAATGGGTTGAAGGGATGCTGGACTGTTTGAGGTACCATTGAACGCTGCTATATATATATATATATATATATATATATAACACTTTCAAAGTATATATATACATTGAATATATGTATATAAGACAGGTTCAATGACACCTAAAAAATGGAGCACTCCAATAACCCTCTATTTCCCACATTTCGGTTATATAAGTTTAAGTTAGTGAGAGACGAGAGAGTGAGTGGAAGGAGAGAGAGGAAAAATATATGGTGGAAACGAGGGAGGCTGTTGTGGTGCTCCACTGTTTGGGGTGCCATTGAACCTGCCTTATATATATATATATATATATATTTATATATATATATATATGGTTTTGCATGTGTGGGTGTAGGGACGTATCGATGCACATGGTTTTTTTGCCTAGTGCACAGGGAATCAAGTAAATCGACTGGTCATGTTCGTGGGAAAAGCCAGCTCTGATTCGTAGGCAGTCCATGCAAGGTTCTCGGCATAGTTCTGTCGAAGTGTACTATGTCAGGTGATTTTTCAATAACCCATTCATTGATGGAAATCCAACATTCAACACGTGCCCTATGGATTTAGCTATAACTTATTATGTTTGAATTTCTTAATGGTAACATTTTCGATTATGATTAGTATATATTTACTTTAGATATTACAACAATATCACTAGATCTTTTGTGAAAATGCTTTGGTTACTTTAAGAAGATAACTCATCCCTATTTACGTGCGGTATGGTTTCACAAGATAACTTAATTTTCGAAGGAGATAGAAAATTCAGTTGACTGTGTTTCTCATGCCGGTTTTATTAGATTGGTTCAAGAATTATTATTTTATAATGCTCAAGTCAGCTAGAAATATTATATAGATCTAATTATACATTTGGATCTTCAAGAGACGAGCAAGGTCCTACTAGACTTACTTCCATGTTTTCTTTTCTCTTCTGCTTATTTCATTGTGCATCTATATTTATTAAAAACTTTTAAGGATGGGATGTTATAAATGTTTAGTCTGGTGATATGTTAGTGTTTTGATGTTATGTATATTTGAAATTCAGCTTTCTTTTTTGTAAAATCTATTGTATATTATAGATTTATCATAATGGTTTATGAGATTTATTTCTATCAATCTTTTTTTCCACACCAATGATTTGTTGTTACGACATCTAGACGTTCGACAGTGAATAGCATAGAAGTATTAGTGTCGATTTTGACGATTGAAAAGTCGGGTTGTTGCAAAAATCTTCTTTTGTGTATAAATTCAAATAAATTAATTTTCAAAGATGCGCTTGAACATATTCTAAAATAAAATTCTTTTAAAACAACATACCATCTTTAAATATTTGTTGTATAATTTATATGGGCTTCGCTACGAAACCCGGAAAAGCATGTGTGGAGATATGCGAAAATAAGCGTACGATAGTAATTCAACAGAGAAATAAATTGCCCGTGAGATGTTTTTTGCAGCATTAGGGCCCTTTGCTTTTGGATTCTATAGCTATTTTGATTTTCAATATAAATAATTTAGATCACTTGTTTAATTTAAGTTTCCTATCGTCCACAAAATTCAATATCAACATATTTAATATACCATTCCGCCATATTTATCCATTTCAGTTCCAGCAATCATGATAATTTATCAATTAATCCAAGCGATGTCACCGTAGGCAGGTAGCTACCAGGCAATCAACAATATGAATAATTTTCAAACTAAACACCCATTAATTTCGAATAATTTTGTCATAATTTACAGGATTGTCCACGAATATAAATTCAAATAGCATGATACAAAACTCGTGATAATTACTTCAGTTAAAACCAAAGTAGCATGATAACCATATAAGTTCATTGATATGAAATACCCACTGGCAGCATTATAGAAGTAAACGAAGGATTAAACTCGCCTGAAATTGCTTCAGTCCCAACCTCTGCCATTTAATGTCGTGGCCTCGCATACGGTATTAACATCGAACATCACACATGCGGATACTATAATCGTGCCACCGGTAACTTGACTTCTACTTTGCCTCAAGATTCCTCCACGACCTCACCTCCCCCTACTTGTCACCTCCTAGCTTTACTAGCCAAACCATGGTCTCAATTTCAATTGCTAATTATGTTGAAAAATAACATATCCCTTAACTTATTCTCCATTTGCGTTACTGTCTGCGTTTGGGAAAAATAACTCCATTCGTATCATTTATCTTCTAAATTGTTTATTTTACTCAAAAAAATTTAAATTTTTCTTGGAGTCCAAATCTATTTATAAATAAAATTAGCACATAATATCTTCTCTCCTATGTACTGAATTTGTTAAAAAAATGAATCTATAAAGTGAAGCATTTATATAGTAATGATTAACTAAAACCAAGCAAAATTGCTTAAGAATAAAAGCAAATCACAACAGGCATGTTAATATATTGCAAATTTACTAAAGTTGATATAAAATGTTAATAAAAACAATTATGGCAACTGTCATAGTAGGCTTGGCATATATTGCTAAACATATTAAGATCCCCAGAAATTTTCTAGCAGCAACGTTCCCACAGATTGGAAGCATTCAATAACTCAGTAAAAACCATTAGATTATTAAACATTAGACTCAAACATTTAACATATACAAATATATACCGAACGAGTGTGTTGATGATGTTTTTAACTAGCAAATTTATTTTCTACTAAACTCATGCATGGATTTAGCCAATCCCTATAAAGGCGCATTAATTATATCATACAACTACGAGCCTATGAAGAGAAAAAATCACCTATATAAAAAGTTGTTAACCCCCTTGTGCTCAACCAATCAGAACCTCTGTTTTCTACATTTTTGCAATTAAGTCAAAGAAAAAAAGAGGACTTAATTGCAAATAAGTGGAAATCAGGGGATCCTTATTGGTTGGGTACAGAGAGACAGGGGATTTTTGGTACAGGGGATTTGATTTCTTCTACGTAGGCCTGTAATTTTTTTACCATTAACAAAGTGATTATACTTATACTAGTTAAAATATATAATGTCATTATACCATGACTAACCCACCATGCTAGACACGAAGTTTTGATGACTAAAAGTTCATTTCATTTATTTAACGTGAAGCTTAATGTATTATCATTGTTATGTTCTTTTAAGGTCTTGTGGTAATGGCTCTCCTCTAAATTCAAAACTGTGCAAATTAAGAAATGAGTTTAATTAGCTTTTAATTTCTACAAACTTCCTTTTTAAATTGGTTACCAAGTTATCAATTATTTCATAAATCGCCATGGAGTCACCAAATATTAGAGAAAACTAACCTAATTGAACGCAAAAGTTATTAAAATATATTAAAACGTAACATTTCTATAGTATTCAAAATTTCAAAACATGCAATTATTTGTAATAAACCAAAAAAATTTGATTGTTATGGGAAGTTCAAAATTCATGCGTATTTAGGTATAAAAATGGGGTTGGTGAATTAGTCTTCAATGGCAACTAGGGCCTGCGCTTTTTCCTTCTTGTTTCTTCCTGCTTCCTTCATCTTTCCTCGTCCTTGGCATCCTCGTACGCTTCTTTTACATTTCCCATCTTCCTTCATTCCCCTAGCTTTCACGTTGTGGTCTAATTTTGCTCCTTTTTCAGATCCAGTCTCCTGTTTTTGTCTTCAATTCATCTCAGCTAGGCCTTGCCTCTACCTCCCCCTTACTCCTTTCTGACAGCATCAACACTGCTCGCCTTTCTACCTACCCTCGATGACCTAATCCTATTCCCAGTCTCCTCCTGGTTCCTTGTTGACTTAGTCTATTGTCCTCCATGCTAGTGTCTACTTTTTGATCTTCAGATCTACCTTGACATAGGTCATTTCTTCTTCCTACCTACTTGTCTGACCTTGTTGTCTCGCCAACGTCTTGGCTAACCTGCCTTATCTCTCGGCGTCCCTTTTTACAACATACTTCTTCAGAGGGGATGAAAGTCCGCTGAATCGGGTAAGTCTTCTTGGATGTTGGTTTGTAATGAGGTTTGGGACTGATTGGTTATTCGGGTTTGTCTATGGGATGTGGATTTGGATCTTGTCATCTTGGTTCTAAGTTTGTATAAGCTTTGACGCTGTTGGTTCTTGCTCTTGCTAGTTTGGTTGGCTTGTTTTCTTTGTTGATTTTGTTCTGTGAGTTGAGTCTGCTGCTATAGTCCTTTAGTCCACCTGTGAGTGGTGTTATCTTTTTTGAGTGTCATCTTGGAGTTTTTTGGCTGGTTGTATGGTCATTAGGGTGTTGTTTTGGTTGAGTGTTTCTTCGTGATACCGGATCTGTATGGAAGGTTCACATTGACGAACACCAATGGAGTAGAAATGGGTTTTTGAGTAGTTCATATTAGTTCTATTTTTGGTGGTTAAATTTGCTGCATCCAGCTTCATTCTTTGCTCTTTCAATCCTCTGCGTTGTTCTTGAGCTTGGTGTGCAGTAGTGTTAATTGAAGCTTGGAGTTTTGGATCTTTTCTCACTCTGCTTGGGTCCGTGTTTTTGCTGGTGTTTTTCGTGCTCTATCCTTATGCTACTGGTTTGGAGATAATCATTAATTTGTTCCCATTTGTTTGCATTCGGTTAGGCAAGTATTGAAGATAACAAGTAATTAACCTAAGGGTTTATTTAGCCTTTGAGATCTCGTTGTAATGTATGTATTTCATGGTTACTGATTGCACCCTATGTGGTGGTTATTTACAGTTGACTATTATTTGTTGTGACAGCATGTCTATAGCAGATAACCAGTTTGCTTGTCTCTTGTCATATATTGTATTCATTATTTGCTATAATGAAAAAGTGGTACAGTCCACTATAAAAACTGGCTGCCTTTGCCGAATTTTTTTTTTGATTGTTATGGTATTTACATTTGCATACCTAGCTCTCTACAATTAGCTTGTTAGTATTAATTCCATATAAATCAATATTCACTAACCCCTCGCCTCCACTATCGAGCATCCAACACCCTCTTGAGCTGCCCATGACCATTGTGACACTACAACAAAATATAACATTAATAACACTATTTAATAACACAATATTGTGAAGTGTTATTATTTACGCTTAACCAGCTGACTTTGTTTTGACCATATAACGTGTAATGCTCCTTTCATAAAAATTATTCAGCGATCATCAACATCCTCGCAAAATTTTCACCGTCTCCCTCCAAAACCATTTTTCTTCACAAAAAAGCAAATCGTTTCTCTTTAATCTCCTCACCCGATTGAAGAAAGCACGATCTGTCGAAGCTAGGGCGTTTTGGATCTAATCTTCGATTTAGATTCTGGTCAGCAAATCCATACTAATTTAACGAATTATTGTTTAAAATTCCTAATTTTTATGTTTTGGGTATCTTTTTTATACCAATTCTTTGATAGACTTAGGCTTCTTTGGACCGATTCAGTATCGCCGAATAGAATGTGTCGTTCCTCCATTACTGGCATCACAGGTTGTAGCAGACATCGGTTATTTTCCACTACATCCAAGATGATACACATTTTCTGATCCATTTGTTAATACGGTGAATTATTCCAAACTATTTCCGCATATTGGTGGATTCGTATTTTTTGACTTCCATTTCTATGTCAAATTAATAGTCTACTGACAGGTTTTCACAAATTTAATAACTAATTTGCATTTGCTAAACAAAATGATACTATTGATTTACATGCTAAACACATTGTACTTTGCCTAGCTATAATTTAATTTCCATTTTGTTTATGTGTTGGTTGCTGCAATTAAAGGGATTTGAATGTTGATGTATAAGAATAAAGCATGTAAACATATTGGGAAGTTCCAGTCTTCCATTGTTTGGTTAATTATTGGAAAGTAAATGTTTGCTTGGGTCTTATTTTAGATGATATTATACTTGGAAGTTATCGATTTTCTTTTTCTTCAAATTGATGCTCATAATTGTGTTCATACTCATTGGATGCTCATGCATTTTTATATTATACCAGTTATATTTATTCCATGCATTTTGCATTTGAATAAAAGAAAGTATTTAGAAAGATTAAAAATTGGTATTGGCATTTCCTGTTTAAAAATTAAATCAAATTGAGGTGCTAGAAAAATATTCATATAAGTTTCCTCTTTGATGTATAATCTTGAGTTTATTTTATTTTTGTTTAATGATTTAGTTCAGCGTTATACTTTATTAATAGCTTTGACTATAGAAGTATTTAAAATAAAAAGGGTAACAGTGTTGGGTTTTCACTTCAGATGATATTTGCTAGCTAATAGCATAAACAATAAATAGTTTTAATTATGATACTAACGTAACTTGCCTTTTGTTCATTAGCGCTCTTCTTATTATATTCATATTTCCACTCGATTATCCTATTGTTGTTACAGTTATAAAATGGTTTTATACTTTTATATATAGAAGATACAAAATGTTTGATTCTAATCATACTTACAGACCATCGTGTTATTTTCATATCGGTAATTATTTGTGTGCCTACTTAAATTTTAAGTCAGTTTTTTGTGTGTTAGGAGGGTATGTTAAACTTATTAGGAAACATTCAACTTACGTGAAACTGTAATCAAATCGAACTACAAGATTTGTTGCTTATGCAGTTTCTGTCAAACTAGATATATTTATTTTTGAAAACATAAAACAGACCCAGTTTTCTTTAATAAGTCACTGTTAGGTTCATTTTATTTTCCTTTCTGGTAAGTAGGATTTGAAGGAAAAGAGATAGTAGCTAACAGAATAAGCCAGAACATATGTTATAAATCTATCTACAGAAGACCATTTGTGTTCTGCTTTGCCACAAGAAAGGATCAAACTTGAGGTAATCCATTAGTTTATTATTATACAATTCTAGCTAGCTTTTTATTGAGTAATCAAGGATTACGATTGTAATGTACAGTTTTTTCTAAAAAAAAGCAAGGTAGTTTGATTTTGAGAATGCGTTCATCTTAAGCAATTAAAAACAAATGGTAGCGAGGAGAGTGGAAAACAACTAGTATCGAAGAAGGTAAGACCTTTGCTTGTATTAATATTATTTTATTTTATTTTGTGCAAACAACAAGAAATACCAAATAATCTACCTAGAAAGGAAGAGAAGGGGGTTCAGCAGTCTTATTTACAGGAAAAATGCTAGCATGTACACAATACCATAAAACAATCTTTAGGCTTCAGACAATCCCAATTTTTTAAGCCCATCAGAATGTTATTCTAATTGACATTAGCTATTCATATTCACAAAATACAGTTGCACATACTGTTAAATCTACCAAGCATAGGTTCAAGAATCCTTCAAAATATTTCATAGGAATTGAGGCATGGATTGAATCCTAGGCAAATTCATCAGTAGCTCACCGTAAGATTCCTTTCTGGATGTACTAAGCTTGTTTTCTTTATCCTCTTCTTTACCATCATCTGCTCTACTATAGCTGCTTTCATCATCACTGTCACTAGTATCAACATCAACTACCAACTCTTCGTGTTGTATAAGACAACAAAATGAGTTGATCTTTGACATTAAAGACATCTCATCAGAAGCTGAATTCAGTTGAGACTCGCTTAGAAGCCTCTGTGTTACCTCTTCTAAAGTGTGTTTGCTTTCAGAAGAGTCAATTTCAAATAATGGATTGCCTTGGTTTGTTTTCTCGGAACTACAGTCTACTATGTTGTTTGTTAGATCACTTATTGAAGTCGACGAGTTATGGCTAGAGATTTTTATCTGATCTCTATAACTGGGATTAATTGACTGGTCCTTGATTTTGGTAGCTACGAGTTGGTTTCTGAGTTGAGTTATAGGTGTAGTTATTTCATAATTATACGAAGACGATGCAGTAGGCAAAGGCCAATACATTTTCTTGCTCACAATCGTGCAACTTCGAATCAAAACCCCCTTTTAGATCTTTGTATTCATGACATTTGCTGGATTCATTGCGATCTTCAAACACAGAAGAACGTGGGTTAAAATATGGGGATTCTAAAATTATTTCTGACTGTTGACTCAGCAATTTCAGACGTGCATCACATTGTATAAACTTTTCAAAATGCATGTTTAACATGTCAGGAGAGCACTTTATGAAGTGCTTTCTATGTATGCTTGTTTGTCCGTTAGTAAAATCTGAAGTAGCTTGCGACAAAGTATGTTTCCTAGGTTGTGGATTGATTTCTCTGAAGAAAAGAGGTTGTCGAGCCAACTCTATGCTCAATGTCTCTGGTATGTTATCAGAGTAAGTTGCCGTAAGAGCTACAATATCAAACCACTAAATTTCGATCTTGCTCTTAAGACCTCCATCGAGAATTTCCCACAGGAATATATGTTTTGCATAGTAGCACTTGGCCACCAAATTGCCTTCATATCTCGATACACATCTCAAGAGCCGATTCTCAACATGGATGCAGGAAAATTTGATGCCTTTAACTTGTTGGTAGTTCCAGATATAGCAATAGATTTCAAATCCTCATGTTTTCCAGCTTCGTATTGGCTACCGTCTTCCCTTTATCTTCTTGGATGCAAGATTTTCTAGATTTTCCTTCGGACCTTCGCCATTTATATTTTTAGGCTTTTTATTAGGAACAGCTGCAGCTTGAGCATTAGCAAGGACTTGAGCACCAAAACTTCTTGTAATAGGGGCAGCATTCTTTCTTTCCCCTCTTGGGAAAAATTGCCAAAAAAATGGTGGTATGAAATATCCATTGTTGTGGAATGCAAGATGTAGGGGAGCCGAGTGTCTGGGTTGTCAGCAAGTCAGACTATATGACCTGTGATTCAAGGGTATATATTGATTATGGGATATGCTATAACAACCGAACAAAAAGCGGTGGAAAATGTCGGATCTGAAAATAGATGGAGAGGGGGGAAATGATTGCATGATTAAATGGTGGAGATTAGCTAATGTAAATGAAAAAAGAGAAGGAAATACAGGAGTCCACAATCTATTTCTGCACCGTAAATTTTGACCTCTTTTGAAGCCGTTCGATTCAGCATTTCCCATTGATTATTTAAAGCATTTTATGCTCTACAATGGCGTTCCAGTGTAAGTTTTATCTGTCATATACACTTCGGTTTTCATTCATTTTGTCTCCGTTTTAATTCCTTTGGTGTATCTTCCCAAAATTCTGCATAAATTATGTACTATCTAATGTGATTTCACAGATCCTCATTATCAAACACAATACATTTGAATGATATTAGTTAATAGTTGATCATCATGTGCTATTTACTATTCATGTGTAACCACAAGTAGAAATTGCTAAGGTATGTTAAGTGTTAACAACTTCTTATTTTTTTGCTTAGCCACTTATTTGGAACAATGTATAGTCTCATTTTAGCTAGGAAGACATAATTCATTTAGATAATCACATTGTAAAACGTGTGGTCAGTATATATATTGTCAAGACTAGAATGTTGATAACATATATGTCGTCTCGGTCCGCCTTAAACAATTCATAATTTTTAAAAACTGAGCATCAGTTATAGCACAGAATGAAGTTTATGAGTACACATGCTTTAGTGGGATTTCTGTAATATGTTTAAGTGTGGCGTTAATCGCATCCCAACACTCTTTTCTGCCCAGATCAAAAATGAAAAGAAAAAATGAGAATGGATTTCATTTAATGAAAGTGAATTTCGTTACCAAATCGATTGCTAATATAATGCCAATTGGTAACATATAATGGTTTTTACTGATCGAGAATTATGATCAGCATTTGACCATTCGGATAACGGAGGCTTTTTTTCTTTTAATTTTCTTTTTTGAATTAAGTAATATGGACCAAATTTCAACCAAGGCACATAATACAGGTAACAAATAAAAGGAGATGACAACTCAAGTTACAACCAGGAAGGCTGAATTAAAACGGGAGAAAATGAACATGACACCCCCATGTGAAAACGAAGCAGGGGATTGCTGGACAATCTCATTTGTGATGCCATCAAATTATGGTGATAACTTGCTGCTATCAGAGTATTCGTCTATAAGGATAATAAAGGTTCTGCAAAAGACTTGCTAAGGTTGCTTTCTTAGCTTGTCTACAGGTAATTAATTTCTTCGAAGTGAAGACTAAGCTTGTTTGTGAATGTTCGTGGTATGACTTCAGTTGTTGGATATATAATGATATTTTGTTAACAGTATTTATGTAAACTTGTTCCTGAATGTTACTGGTATATGATTTATTTTTATTTTAAAAGAAATCAATATGCAGATTTACCGCAGGATCTAAACCTGTTGTGCTTGGAAACTCATACCGACGGCCTTGAAGAAGCGTGTACACACACTGCGGTGAATACAAAGTTGAAGTAGAAAAGTTGGTTGGTGAAGAGCGGTTGGTTGGGGTTTTATTTTTGATTTTGAATCCGAACTATGTTTTATTTTTTGTTAACTTAAGTTGACATCTATATGAAATTGAAAACAGATATACTAAACTTAATTTTTGTCAGTTGATCTTTTATCTTGCTATCATGAATATGTGTTACATTTGTTGAGTATTATAATTTTTTGGGTCATGTACTGCTTTTGAAATTGTTGTGCAGATTCATTTGATTGCTATTATTATAATATATTGAAAAACGTTATAAAAGATAATGTAATACAGGATCGATATAGTGTTATAACATGATAAACCCGCTATTGAATTGATATTTTATGGCAGTTATACAGTGTTATAGAAATTCGTTATTTTTATGAAGAATGACATGTTTTATAGTGGTAATAGCGAGCTATTATCTATAAGTATCATAGCGACATATAGCCGCTATAAAATCGTACTCTTTAATAATGGCAGTTTCTGTGTTATAACTGTTCAATGGTTTTTTATAACATGTCGATATACAGCGCTTTTCGAGCCGCTATAGTATTGTTTAATGGCGGATATATGCCGCTATAAAAGACTATTTCTGTTGACCTCCTCTGACCCAATGCCATCGACTTGCGCCCCATGCCTCGCAACCTGTAACATACCGACTTTTGTTACCCTTTTAGTTGACACTTTCAACTCACAACTAACCCAAATTGAACGAAAAAGCAGATAGTTAAGAGAAAGAAATTAGGGGGTGAAAAAAGAAAGAAAGAAATATCATAATAGAAGGAGAAGAAGAAGAACCGACACAACACAGATTCTCGCATCGCAGTGGAACCAAATATAATATAGAAATACATCTTTATTTAGATCTTGAAATAAAAACTTACAATCATCAAAGTACATCAACATATCTGCAAAGTTATAACAACCAGTCCTCATATGCAATTACATAGTGGAATATTACTATATAATATCATATATCCAAACTCTTCCAGCTCGTCTCTTCACAGCATCTGATAACCTGAACTTGTAAAACTCGGTCTAACCTGAGCATTACAAACGCCGGATCGATCTAGTGATCCAGAGTGAGAAACCCACTAAGTTTATAAGCAACGTCAAACTGGATTTTAAAGTTAACAAATCCTTTCTGAAAGAAATGGATAATCGTAAGACCGCTCAACACATAAACACATATGGTTTTTACCCTACGATAACCCAAAACATTTTAAGCACACAGCAAGCAAGCATTTCTGATATTATAATAATATCTACTATAAATAAATAACAATCAAGCAGAACGCTTGCATCTCATGCTCTACATATATAGTCTACAATCAAAACCGCGGGTTCATATTGGAGAATAGATTTCCAACTGGCAAGGTATAGGACCACCTTCCGATCAGTGTACTCTAGAGAGGATACACTGGAGTTCAATAAGAACATCTTGCAACTCGACTAAACATTACCGACCATTCACTTCGCTTGAATGTTCTGAATATATTGTCACCAAAGGTTGCTAGCAACATAACCGTTCCTGAGAGATACAGAAGCGAAAAGAAGAACAAATAATGAAATTTCTCTAGATGGTGACAATATACCCAAATGGTAGCGACCTACATAGCCATGCGACCTACCCGATTTTATACCATTTCCCAGTTGATGAGGCATGAGGTCATAATTATCTTTTAGAACATCTGGCCACCATTCACTTTGAATACCACATCGTCAGATCCGCCAAAAAATCACTAATTGTCGTCCACAAAAATACTCTAGCTATTAAGCTAAGAGAATGGTAATTCTCTGTCACTAACTATGGTACGTTTGAAGAAATCAACGTATGCATCCCTTTGGAAATACTTTGTCAAACACCCGTCCATACAAGTCATCCCGGAACAGGATGAGCCGAAGGCACCCTCCTACGACATCCTAGGTATCACCCTATGGATCAGTAGCGAGCAGTCCTTGAAAATTTGTAGATTCCAATCCCGACAGAATCACAAGCCAGAATATCATTGGAAGCTACCCTTAGAAATTCAACAAGTAGTTCTTTCGCTCATGAAGATCATCGGTCTTCAATTGCTTTATCTTCAATCAACATCTTTCACGTATTTGCTAGTTCGAAATGGTTTTTCAAACATATATTTGATCCTAGTTTTTCCATACCAACAATCGTATAGGCCAGATTTGACAGTCGGTTATTTAAATATCAAATAAACAACCATTCATCCAAAAAATATAATAAATTTACTGATTCGGTACCCAGCATCATTTAACCTCTTTAATTAACCAGTTGTTAATTAAATATTAAAACTTCTAATTCATAAAACATTTCCCCTTTTCTTATTTAATATAAGAATATTCAATTATCATCTCACTTCTACTCATTGGCCTCTCATTGTAAATTGGTAAGTGAATAAATCTCTCAGTATCAATCCCGAAGACCGAAACCAACATCAGATTGACACCTCGAAAATTACTCAACTCAACCAATGTACAACAAGTTCCAATTCCTCAAAAAAAAACCACATTTTATTTTCTTTTACCATTATTAACCTGATTACACTCCTTTATAATCTCTCAAATCATTTCCAATTTTATTTTAAATCCCATTTCATAAAATCAACTAAAATAATTCAACTTAACATCTATAAATAAGTATTAAATATTCTCTTTCCACAAACCCGTCACCTTTCATTTATCAAAACCTTTAATCTTTTGTTTATAAATTCCTTTACCTTTTATTTATAAAATACTTTCTATCTGCAAATATTTATCAAATAGCTCATATGCTTTTACTTCGCGAATCTTTTAAACGATTTGTCAATATCAAATTCTAATTTGACAAATTCCATTATATATTATATAAATCCATTTCACAACATTCCCTATATATCCTAGTTCATACGTATTTCCATTTATAATTCTCTTTCGGCAAATCTTGCCTTGAAATCACATTTATTAGCCAATTATTTCAATTCCATTTATATGCCAATATTCATAGTCTATTTTCAATTCCATTATTTCGCTAATCTCATTCATGATAAACACATTTATCACATTTTATATACTTATAAACAAAGTTTACAAAAAAAAATGTTCATTTGTTATGAAAAATCACTTTTAAATTGATTCACGTATAATTCCAATTCAATTATTTCATTTCAACATCTTAAAATCTTTTAAACTCCATTAACGCCACTTTAACCCCTCTTCGCAATCATTTCAACATTCCATTTAGTTTATACAGCTTAACGATTTATTTCATTAATATCTTGGAATTTTCATTAATTTATAGTTTAAATAGTTTTAAAAACATAAATAAATCTTCAACGTTTATTTTTGAAATAAGAATCATATTTCAAATATATAAAATTAACTTTGAAAACATTCACAATCGATTTAATATCGATTTCAAAATCTTTCCTTTTATCAATGGTACTAAAGAGATAAATATCTGCAAAAGTACCAAACCGTGAAATATAAACCAATTTCACATCCAAATGAACACAACAAATCATATTGATAAACATTATCAATATTAGTGAGAAAACCTGTTGGATTCCTCCAACCTGCAATCCCTGTATCACAATTTCATATTTTTCAACATATATTATAATATAATAAAATTTAACAACTACTGCAAGGAATTCAGTTGGATCCCTCCAACCTGTTATTCCCTACATCCAAATATGGTCACCTCAAATAAAATCATTCAATAAGAATTATCCAATTTAAACTATTAATTTCAATAACGGTAAATAACTATTTAACATTAACCAATTTATTTAACAAAACAATTCAAACAATTAAATTAAATACGTTTATATTATAAACGTGACCAATAAGGTAAGTTACCTCAACTGGTTCCAATCGTTAGAATAACGATTTGGTCTTCCACTAAAATTAAACAAACGTTTAATTTTATTGGTTCAATCAATATATGAATATTTTTTTAATAAATAGTCAATCATTAGCAAGCATAGCACACAATTGTAAAACCCGACTTATATAAAATATAAGTGGGAAGAACTAAGTGAGTTTAACTCACCTTGATCTGATTCATTGTTTAAACGGATTATTTCACTTAAATTAAACGAACGTTTAATTTAACTGAAAACCTCATTTGATTCCAAACGCGTCCAATCCTGTTCCATGATGTAGTGTTCGTCAACGCGATTCTAATTCTACCTGGTCTGTCCGATTCTGTTAATATATAAGTGAGTTATAATTATTAGAGTTATATAATTATATTAGTTAATTTACTTCAATTATAAATTTGGCAAGCCTATTTACTATTCATTACTGAAATTAGGCCTTCCATTTTGCACTGCCAACAATCTTGCAGGCCGACTATAATATTGCAGCTCATTCAAGTAAAACATGCCCGAATTCTTATTTGAAGAAAAATAAAACTAGCCCGACTATTTTGTTTCCATCCTATTGCTTGTTTTGAAACTACCCCGCTTCTCCTTTCCATTCAGTCGTTGTCATCATTCAGATCCACACTGTTACGAATCTTCACCCACCGTGCAAAACTCTGATCACCGTTCCATCATCAGCAACCGTTGCCTGAAGCACGCAATGGCCTTGACCATCACCAAAAGCATTTCACCCATCAGCCTCGCCAGTCGCCACCAATTCACCAACAAGTTCCGCGTTTTCTCAGTACAAACGTCGCGGCCGCCTTTATTAGAAGCAGATCAACTTGGTCAAACTATCTTCCTCACGAAGCTGAAGAACTTTGGTGTTGAAGAATTTAGAAGAGGAGTGATCGATTTTGAGTAAAAACGAGAAGAAGGATCGGTAAGAAACGATTGTTCATTCGGTTAGGGATGGAGGCGCACTCACGCACTGACTACAGGCAAAAGAAAATAGGGTATTGACAGTGAGAAATAGGTATATATAGGCAACCGATTTATAATAATATTATCATCCAAACTTTGTCACGAAGTAATGTACAAAAACAACAATGTACGACCTCCGATTAGGGTTAAAATGGACATCCTAGCATAAAACACTATTCTGGACATGATGGAAAAGGTTTAGTCGAATTCTGAAATCGTCTATGAAAATTCCTTTATAAATCATATATGTGAATCGACACACATTTAAATTGCACACGATCACAAAATAAATTCAATTAACTTGAAAATTGAAATAATACAATTATAAATCATTATGGATTTAATAAAATTAATTTCTTCGAAAACGGTGTTCGTTAAATAGTCGGTTGTTCTTAAATTCCAATTTAAGTTGGCAAAACAATTAAATAAAAACCGAGGCGTTTACGGCTATTGTTGTTACATACGACATCAGATTTCCATAAAATTTGATTTCATGCAATAATTTAACGTTACGATTCTAATGAAATTAATTTCATCGAAAACCGAGGCCGTTTGCAAAATGGCCTTTCTTAAGGCTTATAATAATATAAATAAAATATATTTAACTCTCAAAATAATCTAAGTAAATAATAATAAATTATTATTATTATCTTAAATTCCCAAATGGAATATATAGGTAGCTTCAAATATAACCCAATATGGATTTATAACTCAACAACATCAATTTGAGTTAAAACAGTATCCTAATTATATTAAAAATCCTTTCAAATTCATTAAATAAACTTTATCGTTTATTAACGATCTCCATGGCGATTTCCATAGCGACTATTTAAATTTTAATTGGACATAACTAACAACTTATAACACGAAATCTCGATTACTCTCTTTTACAAGGAAATTATAATCAAATAGATTCAAACGTTTCTAGTTTCACGGAATTTCGACTTAAACCGGATCTTATATGTTCAATTAAAGTTCAATACTCAATATTACGAACTGCCACGCCATTTCGAGCTCATTTTAAATTAAATATAAATTTAACGTTCAAACTTCGTTTTATAAATGAATTTAATATTAAAATACATTAATATTCCAAATATAATATTTAAATAAGATTTAAATATCCAATTCAAATAACCAAAAAATCTGGGTCCTTACACAACCCAACCTCATATCTAAAGCCGCACCACTCCACCCAAAAATCGAGAACCACAACTCCACCCAATTCATGACTTCCTCTTCTCTAATCGACGCCTAGCCTCCATATTTCTTAGGTCTAAACTATGAAATCCTTTCCCATCCATAAAAAAATAATGGTCTCATAATTCTTTCTAGTAAATGCAACTAGCGCGATTAGGTAGTGATTGCTGAGTTAATTTCGAGTTTTCACATTTATCGTGGTTTATTGAGAGGAGCGTATTGGGTGAGGAGCGGATTTCAGTTATTGGCGACTTTTTGTAGTGGTGAGGGAGTGATATTGCATAAGGTATGGGTTGGAGATTTAATTTGAAAACAACATAAGTGGAGATGTTGGAATCATATCTGTGAGTTCGAGCGTATGCATGCATATCCGATTCATTGCTTAACACTTGCTTAATCTAATAAAAGTGAGTTTTCTCTCACTTATGACTAAATTTTTTGCAGGTTTATTGATTCGTTTGAGGCATTAATAATATTCATGTAAATTAGTAATCGTTAATCTATTGATGTTTGCTACATGATTATATGATCATGTGTGATTTGTTGTTTATTTAAGTTGTTTGTTGTTTTATATCACCCTTGGAATCAAATTACAAGTTCCCTGTAGATTTAGGGAAAATTACCATGAGTTGTAATTACACATACCTTTAACACCTTGAATTTTTAATAATAAAATTGTAAAAAAATTAGAATTTGGTCACATGATTAGCACCATTTTGTCCGTGGTGAATTTCTGATCAATTTTGACTTATAGTTTGTAGAATACAGAGTTAAAAGGAAGAAGATATTGTAGAAAGAATGATCAGAAAAGAATAAGGAGATATATATATATACACACACACACATAAAGGAGTCAGGCCAACCCACGACCTAGCCAGGTCGACCGATAGGGTCGACCGATAGGGTCGACCCATAGGTCGACTTGAGCTATGCACAAGTCGAACCGCCCAATTGCATGGGCGTGATTTCGCCTAAGCATGAATACGAGTGCGAGCATTATGTGTTTTGTTCTAATTTTGCCGACTAAGCATAATTTGATTCACTAATTTTAAATTCTTAGCCAATGTGACGAGTTCCTATTGGCTAATGACGTGGTTGGCCCGAATTTAATTTAAAAATCCAACTATCTAAGATCCCCAGCCAAACTTATGAATAGATCCCTATGCCTAGATAATTCCTCACAAACAATCTTCCCCCTTTGGGTTCTCTCCTTTTGTAATGGACCTAACCAAAAATTTTATGTGGGAAAGGTTTATAATATTAAATATTTATATACTCCTATTTGAAGTGGGATTTGCAGCACAAAAAGATAAGAATTTAGGACTACAAGTGAATGGATTTAAATTATGTATTTTTAATAATGGTATATAGTATCGTTTAATTCGTGCTTAAATTTATTATAGTTAAATTAAGAATTATTAGTATTATATTATTTCCTGGTATACTTAGGGATAATATCTTTATAGTATTTTAATTCCTACCGTGATTAAATTTGGCATAATTTAGTCAGGATTATTACAGTAAGTCAACAATTAAACAATAAATTTGGAAAACTTATACTTATATGAAGAAGTTAATTGTTTAGCATGAAACTTGAACTAATATAAGCATTATTAAGATAAATTTTTTGCATAAAAGAGGCATAATCCCAGTTATGGTAAACTTACAGTAATTATGTTAAATTTTGGAAATAAATTAAGAATAGATATTAAAATATGCCAATTACACTGGAAGTTAGAAATAGTTTAGATTGATTGGTCAAGAAAAATGGCTATATTTCAAAAATTAGATTTGTAAGTAAAGTAGTAAATATACTTGCATGAATAAAAGAAAAGAAAAAGGATTAATGTGAAATAGAGATTTAGTTATATTTCATCTACCAAGTAGCTTAGAAATAATTAAAAGAAATATATTGTAATCACGGATTCCACTAACAGGGTTATTTTATACTAGATTATGCAAATAAATTTTAGTACATTTTCAGTAACTAATCAATTAGGAATAATTATAACTTCTTGAAAGATAAGTTTAAAAAGAAGATAAGTAATAGAGTAATATAATTAAAAGATGCTATGAAAAGAAAAAGAGAAAGAAATCAAGTTAGACACTTAATAGTTAGAGCAAGAATGGAAAAAACTAGAGTTGAACTAATAGGCCAATAATCTTTCACTATCAGGACACTGGTTGAGGGACAATGCCAATTAGATGTTTTGATTTTTTGTTTTAGGGCATAGTTACTTGGCTTCTGAAAGGTCTTTCAACTAGTTTAGGGGAAGGGGTTACGTGGAGCCATAACCATAGAGAAAGGGACAGACCAAATAGAATATCTATATTGGAAGCCGGTTGAATCTATCCTTTACAGATATCGAAATCCCCAAATGATTTCCATACAAGTGCATGCCTTATGAGAGAAGTTCAGTTAGTAGAAAATGTGATTACATGTAAATCCTCATTGTACGCATTGGGCAGAGTATGAGCATAGGAACGAGCTAATACAGACGCGGTTTCACAAACGACAGAACATTTGTATTATAAGGCTCACGTAGTAGTCCTCTACAGATATATTAGGAGTACTCTTTCATAGTGTGACGATAAAGCCCTATCGAGGAGGATACAGAGATTACCCTTGGATCATGATGGTCGATTGGGCATATATACATATATATGAATTATTAGGTTTGATCTAATAGGAAGTATATGGGTACGATTTACTCACAGAGGCATGAGTGTTATAAACCTTAATAAAAAATAAATCAGTGATAGAATAGTATATGTAGTGTTACTCTTAAAGTATAGTTTGTCCATTTACAAGAACATTAGTTCTGAACCCATCCTCATAACAAGCCGACAGGTTAGACAAATGGCAGAGATTTTCCTACTTAGAGGCACTTGCTTAGTCAGTGCCACTATTATGGTAAGTATTTACTTGTTATCACATTTTATTCAATTTTAATATGAGATACTTATTTTAGCTCTAATATGAAGTAAATGTAACATCGATCTCGAAGTGGTAAATGTCCATCCATTCAGACATTAAGATTTTGAAAGTTCTGATTCATAAATTCTCATTTGATTTTTTTTTGATTTATTCGAGATCCCTTCGGTGAATTTGGGTTGTTTCACTTATTTTGGAAAGTTTTTAGAAGTGGTTCCTGGTTTAAAATAGTATAAAATACTAAATCATTCTCTATTAGTTGATAGTCTTAATTATAAGGAGGAAGAGGGTCTTATGTCTGTTCACATATAGTATAAATACTAACGGAAACGATCAACGTTTTACATATATGCAACCTCTTTTGCTAATAGTTCAATAAATTGAACCACCATATATCCGAGATCTAATTATTCTAGACAGTCAAATTCACAAAACAACCCTTTTCAATTATAACTATTTTCACCTATGAGCTGTTATTTGTCCTAGAGCCAACGTTTAGTGTCTCTTAAGTTGAAAAACGACGAGAGTGATGACTTTAGTTATGGGAATTCACTCCTAACTAAATTGGGTTAGAAATGTCAACAATAGAATAATCGGTCAATAATAATTGCAAAAATTCAAAATTGTTGTTACTACTGAAATTAACCCTTAAAGTAGGCTGACAGTGAAGGGGTATCGGAGAAACACAAGCACAGAATAATCTCCCGGAAGCAAAAAGACAAATGAAAGAAATAACCAGAAACAGGGAAGAACGATCTGAGAGCAGCATAAACTGACACCTTTTAGGGAGAAAGGAACTCAAAAAATATAGAATACCGGCAGGGACCATCCAACAAGGCCAACCCCAGAAAAAGGATTTTATGGAGAAAGGTCACCTAAATCATAAGTTAAGAAAGAAAAAGGCAAGGGCTCCATCAACGGAAACCCGAAAGGGTTATCAGTATTAATCTACTTGATACCGATACGTCAACAGGCAAAGACATCAAGAAAACCAAGCTAGAGATGCATAAGGATTATCCGGACCCAAGTTCTGAAGCATCAACTACACAAATAATGAAAGGATTCATTGATAGACAATAGAAACATCACTGGGAGCCACCTTCCGGAAAAGCAGACTATTCGAAAAGCTCTACCGGAAGGCTAACCGGATTCCTAGCGGAGATACAGGCCATTCGTACTAATCTACCTCGTACAGAGACCAACAATGGTTTCAAACCGGCAGCCATCTTCATACATCATGAGGACAAGCCCCTCTAAGTATTCACGAGAAAGCCGGAAATCTACATCCAGAAGCTTACGCCCAAAAGCCTACACCCGGGAGTTTCTTCCGGAAGTTCAAATGCCATGGGGAAGCCACCACATCGGCAAGCCCATATCAATTTCAAAGGAGCCCCAATTGACCAAGACCCTCACTATTGAAGACTATAATTGGCAGCATAAAGACGGCTGGAAGAAAAAGGTCTGAGACCAAGGGAAAAGCGGCTGGCAAAGGCTTCTGCAGGCCCAATAGCCTAACAGCAGAAGGGCCCCTATTTCCCTATAAATAGGACCCCAAGAGCCAAAAAGTAAGGGGATGATTTTTTTTCATCTTTCTCATCTGGTTCGCTTTTTAATCTCATTCCCTCTTCTTGAAGAGAACAAATCCTAAGTTCCAATACGGATTGGGAATTTCTTCAAATCTTGTAACATGAATGAAGAAGTCGAAGTCTTAAACATTTTCGCGATTTGATAATCATGTTGTGTCGTATATGATGGAACAGGGAGTTAACACTAACCTTTTCGTATAGAAGGATTGATCATGAAACCCTCATAAAGGGAAGAGGTTTCGTGGAAACACGAGATCTTCCCCTCTTTGTCTCGGGGGTTGGTAATGTGAATCAACCCTTTCATATTGAGCCTAATGCATCTCAATTCTGGAGTATAGGTTAATCGCAAACTTATAGCTTAATCACTGAGGTAATCAAGGCTCCTCCAGGCTGGTTTGATGCGAAAAGATCATTTAAGTCAATAAGTGTTGCAATATCCTTATCATCTGAGTATCAGGAAGCATTAGCTTGTTTTCTTCTTATCATAATGTATATCATCTTCCCCACGACCTAAGGGATAACTGATTATGCAAAGCTCCGGTGGTACCAATTTAAATGAATTTTTCTTTGTGGAAATGGTTGATTTAGCTAAGGAACACTGACTTCAGATTGTCCTTCGGTGACCGTAGATCATGATCATACCAATTTGTCTAAATATATGTTCCATATAACTCATCCCGGGTGTTGACGGAAAATATCGTCAACATTTGGCACTAGAAGGAGGGCCTGAACCTCCGTCCTTACGGTTAATCTATCAAAAATTAACTCGGTAAATTTATTGCTCCATGATAGGAAAAATGAAATAAAAAAGATTGGAAGATCGAAACAAGGAGCCGGCTCCTGTTGCAACCCATGAAGGAAACATTGAGCTAACGCTTAATCTGAACAACAGCGAAAGAGGAGCCACATCCAACCTAACACAACCACAAAACGCTATGGGAGATAATGTCACAAGAATTATGGCCTTGGAGGAGCAACTCCCAGAGATGCAAGCTCATATGAATGCTGCTCAAGCACAGAAGTCTTCAAAACTGATTAAATTTAGTCAGAGAGAAACGAACGAGTCTCCGAAAAGGAAGGCTCCCATTCAACACTCAGAAGCAAGAAGCTCAAGGCGGCTTCCTCCAAGAAGAAGAAGTCTTGTTTGACAATAGTTGACCAATAAGGAAACCAATGTGAACAGGAACAGTCCGGGAGTTCCACTTCCAAAGGTTATGACCCCAAGAGAGCAAACTATGACAATACGGAGGATTATCTTAAAGACATCATTCAGAAGACCATCAAAGACCTACTGGGAAGTAAGGGGAAGAGGACCTAGGATGACAGGGTTAACGAGAACGAAAGGGTAGGTCCTTTCATCGTTGAAATTATGAACACCATAATACCATCGACAGTGAATGTTCCAACCATAAAGTATCTTAGGACAACTGATTCCGACGATCATCTAATGGCTTTCGACAACCAGATGGATCTCTACAATGCTTCCGGAACCGTCAGATGTCGTCTCTTCCCGATGACCTTTCAAGGGGCAAAACGAAGTGGTATTGTCAGTATAGAGAGAACACCATTTATTCATGGAAACAATTCTCGTACGAGTTTTCCGCACATTTCGGCATTCGCAAAGATCCAACAGTTGACTACACAGTCATCGCTAACATCAAACATAGGCAAGGGGAGTCTCTAGGAGATTATCGGAAAAGGTTCAACATCGAGGAATTAAAGGCCAAGGATATGAATGACCATGACAAGTTGATCGCCATACATCGGGGTTAATCGAAAATAACCATTTATGGAAGAAATTATACATTCACGGCTGCAAAGACTTGCAGGACATTCACTTTCAAGCGGACAAGTTTATTCGCATAGACGAGTTATACTTGACAAAGAGAAAGTTCGGGCCTCGAGAGGAAGGAGGAAGGCCAAACTTTGGATGAAAGCTCCCAGAGAGAAAACAAAAGAGATCAAGATGGGAAGATTCTAATACCAACTCAGCTGCTCTAAACAATCCCATCTCATTTGTGTATGCTGTTGCAAGAGAAAGGGTTAATAACTTCCCGGTCTCGTTCAAAGCCAAGAATTGCCCGGAACCTTATTCCGATGGTAAATACTGTGAATTCCACAAGACTAACGGACATAAGACTGACGAGTGCAAGGTATTGGATGAGGTTATTCAGAAGCTGATCCGAGAGGGACATCTAAAAGAATTTTTTCTAAACAAGACAATGCCAGCTCATCATACAAGTGGACAATAGAAGGTTTCAGCGAATACGATAGGGGCTACTATGGAAGAGGGCAACCTAGACTTGGGTCCACTCATAAATCGAATTAATATGATCCACGGAGGCCCACAACCTGCCGGAAGCAACCCGAGAGCTAGGAGTCAGTACATGAAGGAAGCATGTGGGGAATATTCTCCATTCAAGAAGAACCATCGATGAAGAACGTATGTTGTGCTCTCAAAATGCCCAACCTAGTGGTTTCTCCATAAGAAATGAAGAATGGGGTCCACACCCACATAATGACCCCCTTATGATAACGGCGCAAATAGGGCTCTCGGTTGTTTCCAAAATCCATGTGGATACTGGAAGTGCCGTCAATGTCATCTTCAAACATGCTTTCGACCAGATGGGAATCTATAAGAAGAAGTTAAAGAAAATCACAGAACCAATCTTCAGCTTCAACAATAAGGGATCGAATCCGGTGGGGCAAATCAACCTTCTGGTTCAAGTCGGACTGTCCCCTCTTCATACGACTTTTGAAACTCTCTGTGTTGTGATCGGTCAACTATCCTATTAAAATGCCTTCTTTGGGCGACCAGCTTTGGAGGATACGTACGCTTTTGTTTCTTCTAAGTATCTCATATTAAAATTCCTAATCAAGCAGGGATAGAGTACTAATAAAAAGAACATTTTAGTTCCTGCGAATTGTACTTCACAACGATTGACAAATACAAGAGGGTGTGCTCTTCGTACTTTGATCCTTATACTATTTTTATACCTTCGGATAAGGGATTCTTACATCCCACATTCGAAGCTAAAATAAAATTTAATAAGGCTAACAAGCATGCAAATGGTTGGTATGTTTCTTTGAAAAGAAAGAGGAAGAGAGGCGATGATGTGAACTTGACTGAAGAAGGATAAATTACCATAGATTTAAATTCTAGAGGGGACATTAAAAGAATGAAACCAATAGAAGACGTGGAAGAGGTGAACGTTGGTTCAGAGGAAAAGTCGGAGGTTGTCAACATAGGGAGAAGGCTGACAGAGCCTCTTAACGGTGACCTAATTCGGTTCCTACAGCTAAACAAAGATGTCTTTGCATGGACTCATTTAGACATGATCGGTATCAATCCTTCTACTATGAGTCATGCCTTAAACATTTACACTTCAGTGCCCCCAATTTGGAAAAAGAAAAGACAATACAATAGGAACCGGTTAGAGGCTTTGAAGGAGGAAGTCAAAAGAGTACATGCTAATGAGTTTATCCGCAGAAGTCCTTTACCCAAAATGGTTAGCCAATCCCATGCTAGTTAAGAAATCCAATGGGTAGTGGAGAACGTGTGTTGATTACAAAGATTTAAACAAGGCATGCCCGAAGGACTACTATCCCCTTCCGCGGATTGACCAGCTAGTCGATGCCACAAGTGGTCACAAGATACTATCCCTTATGGATGCTTACTCAGGGTACAATCAAATTCCGATGCATAAACCCGACGAGGAGCATACAAGCTTTATCACTAACTGGGGAACATTTTGCTGTAAACTGATGCCCTTTGGGCTGAAGAATGCGGGAGCAACATACCAAAGACTGGTAAACAGGATGTTCCAAGTACATATAGGGTGCAATATGGAAGTATATGTGGATGATATGCTTGTGAAATCCACCAAAACAGAGAACCAACTAAAGGACTTGGAAGAAATGTTCAATAACTTGAAGAGTTACCAAATGAAGTTAAACCCGTAAAATTGTTCTTTCGGAGTTCAATTTGGAAAATATCTGGGATATATGGTAACTGAGCAAGGGATTGGAGCTAGTCTGACCAAATTCAGGCCATAAAGGACATGGAAGAACCTAGAACCAGCAAAGAAGTCATGAGCTTAAACAGAATAGTAGCAACTCTTAGTAGGTTCATTTCCAAAGCCACTGACAAGTGTTTTCGTTTCTTCAACGTTATCAAGAAAAAGAAGAATTTCGAATGGAACGAAGAATGTAGGAGGGCATTCCAAGACTTGGAAGTTTATATGGGAACACCTCCGATTCTTCTGGCCCCGAGAAGTGGGAAGATCTATATCTATATATGGCTGTTTCAGAACATGCGGTATGCTCAGTCCTAATAAGAGAGATTAATGGGACTTAGCACTCCATCTACTACGTTACCCGAAGGCTAAAGGATGCAGAAACCCGATACCCTATGATAGAGAAGCTAGCGTATTACCTGATTCTTATCGCATGGAAGCTCAGAGGGTAATTCCAAGCTCACCCCGTTAGGGTTTTAACTAGTCTCCCTCTCAAGTAGGTGTTCAGTAAACTAGAAACCTCAGGGAGGTTAATCAAATGGGGGTATCGAGCATAGCCAATATGAGGTTGAGTTCCATCCTCGAGCGGCAATTAAAGGACAAGCCCTCGCAGACTTCGTGAATGAATGCACAAGCTTCATTTCAGAACAATCAGTTAAAGAGAATGACTTAAAGGCCAAGGGGCAACATTTTGTAGATGGAGCTTCTAACGAACAAGGGGCGGGGGCAGGTTACATTATAATTACCCCTGACGGACATGACTTGCACTAAGCTATGAAGTTAGGGTTCCCGGCGACTAATAACATAGCCGAGTATGAGTCGATGATAGCTGGTCTGAATTTGGCACTACAGTTGAAGATACCTCTGATAGAAATCTTTATTGATTCACAACTTATGTTTAAATAGATAAAGCAAACTTATCAAACTAAGGATGCACAACTAATCCTATATATGAAGAGGGTATTAAAGATGCTTTCCCGGTTTGAGGATTTCTCAGTTCATCAGATACCTCATGGGGAGAATACTGAAGCGGATTCACTAGCCAAATTACCCAGTTCCCATGGGGCTCCTAAAACTCGAGTAATTCCAGTGGGTTATCAGGAAAAGCCTGGTATTGAGCATGAAAAATCAGAATTGGGGAAAGAATTATTAGTTCTAACCAGATCTCAGGCCATAAGAAGGGGAGACAAAGAAAACAAAGAGGGAAACTCCAATGGGGAAACTCCCTTAATAGAAACAAACTGCCACCCTGAAAACACGTGGATGACTCCCATAATGGACTACCTCCTGAATGGAACCTTGGCCCAAGACGTGAGAAGGATAAAAAACCAAGCTCCTACATTTGTGATTACGTATAATATACTCTATAAAAATGGGCATTCACTTCCTTACTTAAGATGTGTAAGCCCCGAAGATGGGCTTAACCTATTGAAAGAAGCTCATGAAGGATGGTGTGGATACCATTCCAGTGGAATTAAGCTGGTCAAGAGGGTCATGCGACAGGGTTATTATTAGCCGTAGATGATTAATCAACCAATTGAGTATGTCAAAAAATGCGAAAGGGGTTAAAGGTACTCTAGGGTACCCGGCTCCCTCCTAACGAGCTAACTGCTATCTCGAAACCTTGGCCTTTCGACATATGGGGGATAGATTTAATCAGACCCTTACCAATCTCCAAAGAAGGAGCTAAATATGCCGTAGTAGTCATTGACTACTTCACTAAATGGGTAGAAGCAGATCCCCTTTCGATAATCACGTCTAAAAAGGTGTTAAGATTCGTAGTAAAGAATATTGTTACCTGCTTTGGAATCCCTCACAAAATCATATCAGATAATGGAACACAATTCGAGAGCGAAGAATTCACACGGTTTTGTGAGAAAATTGAAATCATTAAAAAAAATCCTCAATGGCACTCCCAAAGGCTAATGGAGCTGTAGAAGCTGCCAATAAAACCATAAAGGAAATTCTTAAGAAACGCCTAAACCAAGCCAAAGGGAATTGGGCCAAAGAGTTGCCTTTAGTGCTTTGGGCGTATAGAACCTCTGCTAAAACAGCAATGATCATACCCCTTTCTCCTTAATATATGGATGCGAGGCTATGCTTCCCCTTTCTCCTTAACATATGGATGCGAGGCTATGCTTCTGGTTGAGGTCGAAATCTCACTGCATAAAAGGATAGCTTATGCGTTTGATCCCAATCACGAGTTAAGGAAGGAGTCCCTAGACTTAATACAGGGATTAAGAGATGAGGCTGCAATTAGGATAGCTGAATATCAAAGAAGGATTACAAATACTACAACACAAAAGTCAAGACTAGAACCTTCGTAAAAGGAGAATTAGTTTTACGAAGAGTCATAGCTAACACTAAGAACCCAGCAGATGGCCCTCTCGGCCCATATTGGGAAGGACCTTTGGTCATCCATCAAGAAGTTATACCCGA
Source organism: Allium sativum (assembly GCA_030737875.1). NCBI lineage: Eukaryota > Viridiplantae > Streptophyta > Magnoliopsida > Asparagales > Amaryllidaceae > Allium > Allium sativum. The sequence goes on from CM060921.1 coordinate 751,110,594, forward strand.
AACATATCGGCTATGCAGACCCAATGGGGATCTTGTATCGAGAACAAGGAACTCCGAACATTTAAGATTATACTTCTCAAAGATAAAGAAATAAAGTAAAAGAACTTTCAACCAAAGGTGATCACGTAACTAAGGGAACAAAAACCCTTTTGATAGCTTAAAAGAAACCCAAAAGGGGTCAAGCTGAAAAAAGGATACAATCCCTTGTCATAACCAAAATTGGTCAAGACAAGGCATCCCCCAAAGGAGGATGGTGTGTTAGTCTTGCTCCATTCCCAAATCAGAGGAGGCCAGATTAAAGCATCAAAAGCGTAAGCCTCCATTTCACACCGGAAATGGTTGTGGCAGTGCATCTAAAGTTAACACGCCCTGCTTCTACTCGTAGAAGTGTACGCCCTGCCTCTGCTAGAACTAAGCACGTCCTACCTCTACTCGCAGAAGAGCACATCCTACCTCTGCTTATGTTCCACGTTACCTGCAGAAGGGAATGCAAACCCCTATAATCACCTACGATGGTCAGGATAGGGGACCCCTCGGAGGGGGTGGCGTGCAAGCCTCTATCAGTACCTACAATGGTCAATATAGAGCGTCAAAAGAGTAAACCTTAGTTCTGTGCCTATGATGGCCCCATCTAAGTTTCTAAGACCTTATCATCACCTACGATGGTCAGGATAAGGCGTCTCCTTGAGGGAGGTTGGGTAAGTCCTTAGGCCCTGCTTACGGATAAGCTAGCCAAGTGCACCGGACGCACAAGTCCAGAGAGTAGCCAACAAAGCACGTACATCCACTACTTTGACATCATAAGCCCAAAGGGCGGCCCAAGAAGCAGGTACAACCTATGCTTCACAAATCAAATGCCGGAAGGGGTTTCGAGTCTTTTATCTATATTAATACCCGAATCTGGGTTGATTCGGCTCTTCACAAATGACGGAAGGAGTTTCCACTCCTTAATATTTTAATACCCGAATCTGTGTTGATTCGGCTCTTCACAAATGTCGAAAGGAGTTTCTGGTCCTCAATCTTTTAATACACGAATCTGTATTGATTCGGCTCTTCACAATTGCCGAAATGAGTTTCCTATCCTCAATCTTTTAATACCCGAATCTTGGTTGTTTCGGCTCTTCACAAATCGGAAGGAGTTTCCGGTCCTCAATCTTTTAATACCCGAATCTCGGTTGATTCGCCTCTTCACAAATGCCGAAAGGGGTTTCCAGTCTTTTATCTATATTAATACCCGAATCTGGGTTGATTCGGCTCTTCACAAATGCCGGAAGGAGTTTTCGGTCCTCAATCTTTTAATACCCGAATCTGATTTGATTCGGCTCTTCATAAATGCCAGAAGGAGTTTCCGGTCCTCAATCTTTAAAATCGCGAATCTGGGTTGATTCAGCTCTTTACAAATGCCAGGAGGAGTTTCTGGTCCTTAATCTTTAAATACTCGAATTTAGGTTGATTCGGCTCTTCACAAATACCGAAAACGGCTTCCAGTCTTATATATATTAATACCCGAATTTGGGCTGATTCAGGACACTAGAAATACCGGAAGAGAATCACTGTATCACCAGGTTACTCAAATAAAAGTTGGATTCAAATTACTATCCAAGTAAAAAGTTGGCTTTCAATCTTTAAATACCCGTGTTGAGAAACAACTCACAAATGAATAGAAAAATACGGAAAGAAAAGTTTGACTTGAAAAGCCGAAAACACCCCTTCACTATGTTGGGGGGTGTTACTACTAAAATTAACCCTTAAACTTAGGCTGATAGTTAAGGGGTATCGAAGGAACACAAGTACATAATAATCTCCAGGAAGCAAAAAGCCAAATGAAAGAAAGAACCGAAATTAGGGAAGAACAATCTGAGAGCAGCATAAACCGACACCTTTCAGGGAGAAAGGAACTCAAAAAATATAGAATACCGGCAGGGTCTATCCGATAGGGTCCATCCGACTAGGCCAACCACAGAAGGAGGATTTTACGGCGAAAGGTCACCTAAATCAGAAGTTAAGAAAGAAAGAGGCAAGAGATCCACCAACGAAAACCCGGAAGGGCTATCGGTATTAATCTACTTGATACCGATACGTCAGTCGGCAAAGACATCAAGAAAACCAAGCTAGAGATGCATAAGAATTATCCTGAACCAGCTTCCGAAACATCAACTTCCTTCATAACTAAAGGATACATTGCTAGACAACAGAAACATCACCGGGAGCCACCTTCCGAAAAACCAGACGATCCGAAAAGCTCTACCGGAAGGCTAACCGGAACCCTAGCAGAGATATAGGTCATTCTTACTAATTTACCTAGTATAGAGACCAACAACGGTTTCGAACCGTCAACCATCTACATACATCATGAGGACAAGCCCCTCTAAGTATTCACGAGAAAGCAACAAGCCTACATCCAGAAGCTTACGTCCGAAAGCCTACACCCGGGAGCCACTTCCGAAAGTTCAAATGCCATCGGGAAGCCACCACATCGACAAGCCCATATCAATCTCAAAGGAGCCCCAATTGACCGAGACACACGCTATTGATGACTATAATTGCACCACAAAGACGGCCAAAAGAAAAAGGTCTGAGACCAAGGTAAAAGCGGCCGACAAAGGCTCGTGCAGGCCCAATAGCCTAACAGCAGAAGGGGCCCCTATTTCCCTATAAATAGGACCTCAATAGTTAGGGGACGATTTTTTTCCTTTTTCTCATCTGGTTCTCTTTTCAATCTCATACTCTCTTCTTGAAGAGAACAAATCCTAAGTTCCAAAACGAATTGGGAATTTATACAAATCTTGTAATATATCCGCAATCCATGAATGATGAAATCGAAGGCTTAAACATTTTCGCGATTGATAATCATATTGTGCCATTTATGATGGAACGAGGATTTAACACTAGCCTTTTCGTATAGAAGGATTGATCACGAAACCCTCATAAAGGGAAGAGGTTTCATGGGAACACGAGATCTTCCTCTCTTTGTCCCGAGGGTTGGTTATGTGAATCAAGCTTTTCATACTGAGCCTAATGCAGCTCAATTTCGGAGGATAGGTTAATTGCAAACTTATAGCTTGATCACTAATACAATCAAGGCTGCTCCGGGCTGGTTTGATGCGAAAAGATCGTTTAAGTCAATAAGTGTTGCAATATCCTTATCATCTGAGCATCGGGAAGCATCAGCCTGTTTTCTTCTTATCACAATGTATATCATCTTCCCCACGATCTAAGGATAACTGATTAAGCAAAGCTCTGGTGGTAACAGGTTAAACGAATCTTTCTTCGTGGAAATGGTTGATTTAGCTAAGGAACACTGACTTTAGATTGTTCTTCAGTGACCTTAGATCGTGGTGGTACCAATTTGTCTAAATATATGCTCTATATAACTCATCCTGGGTGTTGACGGAAAATATCGTCAACAATTGTAAACGCAAGCAATGGTATTTGTAGAAAATTATTACAATTCATTTTTTTGTGTGTCAGGGTGGGAACCTTTAGAGAAAGAGAAAATTACAGTTGGATAGTGCATTGCTTGAATTCTTTCTTCATTTCAGTTAGTATTTTTTTCGAGAAGAAAAAATAAACAGATTGCAAATTGGAAATAGAAGTAAAAAGAAAAAACAAAACAAAAACAAAGCAACTCAAGCAAAATAAAACAGATCAATAAAAAATATGAGAAAATAAATCGAACTCTCCTAACCATAGTTTCGAAGACCGAACCGTGAGTTGAACTGTGTTGATGAAAGGTCAAATTTTCTAGTGGTTGAATTGGTCAGTCCATGAGAACGCGTGGATAATTATTTTTTATTTTTTTAATATATATGTAAAATTATATCAATTAATGTTAAAAATTAACTAATTACATTTTACTTTAAAAGAATTACTTTTGAAAATTTTATGACAAATATTAGTGGGAATAATTTTATAATAATTCGTTAGCTCAAAATTACAAATTTTCTTATTTGTAAATATGAAAGTAGTTCAGTTCGATAATGATCCGTAAAAGGTACAGTAACAATGCACATTGATTCTTTGTTAAATTGATTATGTTAAAACATGAAGAGCGAAACAGAAACTTTTCCTCGAATTTGAAAATCCATGAGCCTTAATGAGGTCGGTCTAGTGTTTTTTTAGGGTTTAAGGTTAGATCATCGGTTCATGCACATGTAAGGTTATTTCATTTTCAAAGCCATATCGCTTCAAGATTGAAGGTTAACCATGGTCGAATCAAGGTTGGGTAGGTCTTTAAAACACTGCTCCTAGCTAAACAGAGGACAATGTGTGCACTCATAATGAAACACTACCCCACTTTCCCCAGTTTGTGCTACCTACTTTCCCTAGTTTGTGCTTAGCTAGAAAATCAAACACACGAAACATACCCACCTTTTTTTACCTCTCTTTTTTCGAAATCGATTTGTATTTCAAGTTTCGAGTTTTCATCTTCAGGTTCAGATGATTGCGAATTCATACTTCATTGGATTCTTGGATTGGGTTTCAATTGTGTGGTTCGACTTGTGGAGAGGTTTTCTGATGTTTGTAGGTACAATGAAGATGAGCTTCGTAGGTTAGGGTTGTGTTTGGGTGATTGTTTGGCTCTGGGGCATGCAACGATTGAAGTGCTGATAAGGAGTTCATGTTAGGGTTCGAACCGAATTTTGTGTTTTTCTCTTAGGTTCTATGCGGAGGAGGATACGATGTTGACTGATCAAGTTTGTGGGGGCATTTGATTGCCTGGTTGTGTATCACTAGTGGGTTTTTAGATTTGAGCAGAAGATTATAGAAATTGAATTGAAATGTGGTTGTTTGATCAGAGAGGGAGTTGATCCAACAGTTTGTGGGAGTGCGTGCAAAATTTATTTTTCTTGATGATTTGTTGGTGATGAAGTTAGACTATATTACATGAACTTGGTTCAGATTGTGGTGATTGTGCTGGGTTTGGTATGGTCTAGTAGGTGGAGTTTGATGACAAGGCTGAGGAAGTGCGAGGTAAGGCAGTATTGTTTTCTAGGGGTTGTTTCAGGTTTTGGATGGGTGATTGTTGTTTAGAGATACAGATGGGAAGTAAGAAGTGATGATGAAGATAGTTCGGATATTAGGATTACTGGTTGTTGATGTTGTGGTGCAGGAATGGTTTTGCAATGTTAGACGAGGATGTATGAGAGGGAAGCTGTTTAGGTTGTGAAGAAGCAGGGAAATAATGATTAGTGAAGGTGAAGATTAGGTAGCAGAGGAGATGTTAAGATTATGGGTTTTGGATGATTGGCAAAGAAATTCAAGCAAGAAGGAAAAATTATAAAAGGAATGGGATTTTTTTGGGATTTCTTTTATGAACTAGTAAAAGGAAAATAAATCGGAGAAAGGAAACGAAATAAGTGAAAAGGGGGAAAAATCAAGGAAAATGGGCAAGTTCTTTTTCTTATTTTTTAGAAGATTGTTTGGATTGTTTGAGGTGCAATTAAACGCTACTATATATACACACACACACACACACACACATAAATATATATATATATATATATATATATATATATATATATATGTGTGTGTGTGTGTGTGTGTGTGTGTATGGCAAGCGTTCCGTTGCATCCCAAAAATAGAGCACCTCAAAAGCCCCCTGATTTCCACCTCTCATTTATATTAAAGAAAGTGAGTGGGAAGTGAGAGAGTTAGTGGAAGGAGAGGGAAGAGGAGTTAGTGAGAAATGAGTGGTAGGCTAAAGGGTGCCCACTATTTGTGGTGCCATTGAACCTGCCTCATATATATATATATATATATATATATATGTGTGTGTGTGTGTGTGTGTGGGGGGGGGGGGGGGGGGGGGACGTATCAATGCACATGGTTTTTCCAGCCTGGTGCACAAGGAATCAAGTAAATCGACTAGTCGTGTTCGTGGGAAAAGCTAGCTTTGATTCGCATGAAGTCCATGCGAGGTTCTTGGCATACTTTTATCGAAGTGTACTATGTCAAGTGATTTTTCAGTAACCCGTTCATTGATGGAAATCCAACATTCAACACGTGCCTTATGGATTTAGCTATAACTTATTATGTTTGAATTTCGTAATGGTAACATTTTTTATTATGATTAATATATATTTTACTTTAGATATTACAACAATCTCACTAGATCTTATGTGAAAATGCTTTAGTTGCTTTAAAACGAAAACTTAGCCCTATTTACGTGCGGTATGGCTTTACAAGATGATTTAATTTTCAAAGGATATAGAAAATTCAGTTGACTATGTTTCTCATGCTGGTTTTATTACATTGGTTCGAAAATTATTATTTTATAATCCTCAAGTTAGCTTGAAATATTATCTAGATCTAGTTAGACAATTGTATCTTCAAGAGACGAGCAAGATCCTACTTGACTTATTTCTGTGTTTTCTTTTATCTTCCGCTTATTTGATTGCGCGTCGATATTTATCAAAAAATTTAAGGATGGGATATTATAAATGTTAATCCAGTGACATGTTAGTGTTTTGATGTTATGTATATTCAAAATTCAGTTTTCTTTCTTGTAAAATATATTGTATGTTATATATTTATCATAATGGTTTATGAGATCTTGTTCTATCGATCTTTTCTTCCACACCAATGAGCTGTTGTTACGGCATCGGGATGTTCAACAGTAAATAGCGTAGAAGTATTAGTGTCGAAGATTGAAAAGTCGGGTTGCAAAAATCTTCGTTCTATTTAAAAATTCAAACAAATCAATTTTCAAAGATACGCTCGAACATATTTTAAGAAAAAATCTTTCAAAACACCATCCTACTTTAACTAGTTGTGTCATAGTTTCCGTGGGCTTCGCTATGAAACTCGGAAAAGCATGTGTGGAGATATGCCAAAAATAAACGCATGGTAGTAATTCATTAGAAAAATAAATTGTGCCCATGAGATGATTTCTGCACCATTAGGGCCCTTTTCTTTTGGATTCTGTAGAAATTTCGATTTTCAGTACAAATAATTTAGACCACTTGTTTAATTCAAGTTTCCTATCATCCACACAATATCAACATATTTAATATACAGTTTCGCCATATTTATCCATTTTGGTTCTATCAATCATGATAAATTAGGGTATTGTTATTCGCACTTCAAATTTGGTTAGCAGTTAATCACTATTAAGGGCACTTCAATCATATTAAAATTTGATATGGGACGTAATAAACACAAAAATAGTATACGAAAATATCCCTGCTTTACTTTTCTGAATCGCTTTTTTCTCAGGCGGTTGTTATTAACACACGAAAAATGGTTAAGGGGAGAACGGTCGAAAATAATACTCGGTACACATCAATTGTTTTTCATTTTCGATAGAAATTTGCCGAATTTAAGGCTAAAACTCAACCACACCCCACCAAATTTCATGAATAAATGCGGGGAAGCTTTGCCGAATTTTATCCGTGTTTCCCCTAAATATTTTTGAAGTGTCAATAACAATGATTTAAGGGTAGTTTGGTCATACTATAATTTAGTTTAAAGGGGGATACATTCTAATGTCTTTCCCTTAGTAAATTTAAAAAATAAAATGAGTAGCCCATTAACAAAATTTGGAATGCGAATAACACTGCCCATAGATTATCAGTTAATTCAAGTGATTCAGTCACGGTAGGCAATTAACACACAGTCATCAATATGAATTCTTTTCAAATAATTCAACCATTAATTTCTAACAATTCTATCACTAATTAACAGGATTATCACACTAATATAAATTCAAACAGTACGGTACAAAACTCATAGTAATTATTTCAGTTAAATCAAAAGTAGCATGATAACCATATAAGTTCATTGATATGTTCACTGCAGATTTAAAATAGTTTGAAATACCCCCTGGCAGCAATACAAAAGTAAACAAGGCCCGGGCCTTTACTAAAGCAGCTAGAGCTGCTGCCGCTTAGGGCCTAAAAGAAATTATGGCACCGTCTTCCCAAACGCAGTAGAAAGCGGATTTTTTTTTTTTTTTTTTTTTCAATTTTTCCAATCGCGATACAGAAAATGGAAAGAGCGAACAATGGAACAGGCACAAGTAACCGGGGAAGAGCGACGCCTTTTGATTGGCGGTGTACGTAAAGGTGTAGGCAGCGACTCCTCCTCGCAGTCAGCATCATCTTCGAATCAAATCATCAGACGGTGAAACTTAAAAAAAATTGGTACTAATTTTATGTGTTCTACATTTCTAATTTTAACTAGTTGAAGATGTTCTGTTGCAATTTCCGAACAACATATGATGATAATTGGCAGCCAATTCAATTCAGTTGGAAATAGTTCAGTTGAACAACAAGTTGATGATTCAGTTGGTTGTGGTTATTTTGGCATAGTTATATTTTAGTCTACTTTCCACATTCAACTCGAGTTCAGTTCTTGTTGCGTTTGAAAATCTCATTATTCAAAAAAAAGTGTATCATCGTCACATAATTCAATCTCCAGTCATCAGGGGCAAGTTGAATGTTGGTGAGTAAACCATCCACTATAGCAAAATTCTCTTTAGGTGGTTATGTAGACAGATTTAGGAAATTTAATTCAGTCATTTAATCATGTATAAATATTATATCTATACATAATGATTCAACCTGCTCATGTTTTGCATAAACATCAATCATAAGATTTATGACCCAAATATCATGGGTTTCAAGTGATTTACTCAAATAAGCTCAGTCGCAATTTTATCCAGTATTCGAGTTAATGATAAAACCTAATTATCTTAGGAGGGATGAAGGATGCGATAGAGGCAATTTCACTTAGGTGGGAAGATGCAAGCTTCAATGACAGGGGAAGAGCAATGAGCTACGCATGAACAATTTGAGGTTTTTAGACCAACTATCCGCCTTTTATTTTTTATTTTTTATTTTTTATTTTTTTAGTGGTAGAGTTGTATTATTGGAAAGTGACAGAGGTTGTTTGAGGTAGACAAGTGCGAGGAACACACGAACTAGATGCGATGGTATTGAGGGTGCGTTCGCAGTCTTTGAGCGTGCCCCAATCAGTTTTGGGGCGTCAGAACGTGGTCCACCACACTCTCAGTCACGCTTTGCCAAAGCTGGAAATCATACCTTTGGTGTCGGACGCGTTCGAATTAATAAGTCTGTTCTCACTTAGAATTAAAAGTAAACATCATGTAGACTGCAATCCCTTTGGTGAGAGATCAGAGATCAAGTCCCACCTTCATACAAATTTTTAGTCTTTTGTTGTATACTGCATTATTAATGTTTAATACCTAATGTAGACTATTTGTTAATGCTTAATGTCATTTTTCAATTTTTTTTAAATGGTAAAAACACATTCGCTAAGTAGATTTAACGGTCCAATTAAGAATCAGTACATAAATTAATTCAAAATAATTAATTTAACATTTAAATACACCGCTTAAATACCCCGTTCGTAGCTAAAAACACATTCCCCATTCCCTACAGTACCACGTTCAAATTCCCCGCTCAAATGGCAAACTCAAATACCCCGTTTCCGTTCGTTAAGAACGCACCCTGAATTAGATTTGGTAATGGGATTTATTTACAAATACCGGTCGAGATATTGTAGTATCCTCTTGATCGACTTTTTTATATAGTTAATGTTTTTTTAGTCGATTCAATTAGTTAAAATGGATTCCTACTTTAAATTATTGTTGGAAATATCTTTTGATAAATTGGAGCTAGTAGATTAGACATCCATAGTTTAAAATATATTTTTTATTTTAATAATTGTCAATTTACATTATCTATTGATATTTATAACATTTAAAAATGCATAAACAAAAATCTGGATATGATAAATGAAGAAAATAAAATTTGAGAGGAGAAAAAGATGAAGAACTTTTCTTGAGAAGACAAACCTTTTTTTTATTGTTTTTTTTTTCTTCAATTTGCTTAATTCAAAGATTACAAAAGATGCATGCATTATTTATACATGCATAAGAAATTTCTAGATAAAATTACATTAAAATAATACCAAATAAAACAGAGAAAGCAAAACAGGAAATGCAATTAACGCATGCAATTTAATGCAATTTTTAATGCAAGTTTTAATTTATTCCAATAATGTCTCCCCTGAATTAAAACTTGCTCCTTACTCCCAATCGTTCTGCGTTCCTCCTGAAACTTTGTCCACTAAGCGGCTTCGTGAAGATATCTGCTATTTGTTCTTCTGTTTTACAATATTCAACTTGGACATCGCCTTTATTCACTAGATCCCTCAAGAAATGATATCGAATGCGGATATGTTTGGTCCTTCCATGAAGAACAGGATCATTTGTAACTGAAATAGTTGACTTATTATCACAAAATAAAATCGTTGGCTTCTTTTGCTTATGATAGAGACTTTCCAAAATTCCACGCAGCCAAATCAATTGACATCCTGCAAATGACGCAGCGACATATTCAGCTTCCGTTGTAGATAGCGCAACAATTTGTTGTTTCTTCGAACTCCATGAGACAGCTCCACTTCCAAGGTGAAAGACATAACCAGACGTGCTTCTGCTATCATCGATACTCCCTGCTAAGTCACTATCTGTGTAACCAATAAGGTTAACTGGAGTAGTAGCTTCATAAAAAATTCCATAATTAACAGTTCCTTTCACATATCTCAGTATTCTTTTGGCAGCTTCCCAATGGTTAGAATACGGTTTCTCCATGAATCTGCTTATAAGGCTAACAGCATACATAATGTCAGGCCTTGTGGCTGTAAGATACATTAGATTTCCAACAAGGCTCCTGAACTTGGTAGAATCAATAAGTTTTCCTTCACCTTCCTTAGATAGCTTCAAACCTGTAATGCATGGAGTAGAAACTGGATTAGCATTTTCCATTTTAAACTTTTTCAATATATCTTTTGCATAGCTCTCCTGCGAAATAAAAATTCCTTTTTGAGTTTGTTGCACTTCTATGCCAAGAAAATGATGAAGTTCTCCCAAATCTGTCATCTTGAATTCTGCCATCATTGAAAGCTTGAACTCATTCAACATCTTCACGTCATTTCCTGTGAATATTAGATCATCAACATAGAGACTAACAGCCATGAACTTTCCTTGAGAATCATCTTTGATATAGAGAGTATGCTCATATGGACATTTTTGAAATCCATGTTTCTCAAAGTAGGAATTGATTCGGCTGTACCATGCTCGGGGTGATTGTTTTAACCCGTACAAAGCCTTTTTTAGCTTGTAAACTTTATGCTCTTCTCCTTTCTTGACAAATCCTGGTGGTTGATCAACATACACTTCTTCTTTAAGCACACCATTTAAGAACGCAGATTTTACGTCCATTTGAAACAACTTCCAATTTTTTTGAGCAGCTAGAGAAATAAGCAAACGAACAGTCTCAAGTCTTGAAACGGGAGCAAACACTTCTTTAAAATCTTCTCCTTCTTTTTGTTTGTACCCTTTTGCGACTAGTCTTGCCTTGTGCTTGTTAATAGAGCCATCTGGATTCATCTTTGTTTTGTACACCCACTTTACTCCAATAGAATGCTTGTGCGGTGGCAAATTTGTAAGCTCCCACGTATCATTGTTTTGAATTGAGTCAATCTCTTCTTTCATGACTTTTCTCCATTTTTCTTCATGATTCGCATCATTAAAAGAGATTGGATCTTCCCCTGCAAAAAAGGCAAAGAACACAACATTATTTGATTCAACTTCATCAGTAACATCATATAATTCATGAAGATCTCTCATTCTTCTTGGTGGACTTGGTGAAGAATTTGTGCTACTTGAATATGTTGGAGAAGCAGGAACATTTTCTTCAACAGTGTCATCCTCCACATTTTCGGCCTCTATTTCAAAAGGAAAAAGAGGCAAATTCTCCTTTTCAACTTCTGCGTCCTCAAATAATGAATTCTCATCGAACCGGACATCTCGACTTATCACCACCTTCTTGGTCATGGGATTATATAGCTTGTATGCCTTGCTTCTTTCACTGTAGCCAATGAAAATGCATTTTTCAGATTTGTCTTCTAACTTATTTCTCATTGAACCTGGGACATGAGAGTAAGCAATGCTTCCAAATACTTTCAGATGATGAACACTAGGCTTTTTACCATACCATGCTTCATGTGGTGTACAATTTTTCAGGACCTTTGTGAGTGACCTGTTAATGAGGTATACAACACAAGAAACAGCTTCAGCCCAAAAACTTTTTGACATCCTCTTCTTTTTAAGCAAACATCTAGCCATCTCCATAATTGTTCGATTCTTTCTTTCACATACACCGTTTTGTTGTGGTGTATGGCGAACTGTCATTTCATGCCGAATGCCATGATCTTTGCAATATTTTTCAAACATATTTGATATATATTCGCCTCCACGATCAGTCCGCAGCGTGTTGATTTTTAGCCCAGTGTAATTTTCCACTTCTGCTTTGAAATCTTTAAATTTTTGGAAAGCTTCTGATTTTTCTTTAACAAAATACACCCAAACTTTTCGTGAGTAATCATCAATAAATGAAATAAAATAACGATTACCTCCCAAAGATGTCACTGGCATTGGACCACAAAGATCTGAATGAATAAGTTGTAATGGTCTTTCTGCTCACCATGCGGATTGTGAAGGAAATGCATCTTTATGTTGCTTTCCAAACTGACAGGCTTCACAAACTTCGTTAAGATGAATAATTTTTGGCAAACCTATGACCATCATCTTACTTGAGAGCATCTCCAAACTTCCATAATTTAGATGGCCATATCTTTCATGCCATAGCTTTGAAACTTCTTTATCAACACCAGCAAAACAAGAAATATTTTGATTTTGAAGATTGAGTGAGAAAAGATTATTTGAAGCAATTCCGACCTTTGCTACAAGTTGATTTCTTTTTGACAAATAACACGCCATATCATGAAAATGGACATCATATCCCTTTTTCAAAAGATGACCTACACTGAGCAAATTATTTTGAAGGCCAGGGACAAAATATACTTCACCAATTTTCTCCATTTTTCCAGCTTTCGTGGTGAAAGCAATCTCACCAACACCGTTAATTTTATATGACTTTCCATCTCCCACTTTAACTTCTCCATGATTAGATTCGAGTAAATTTGAAAATAATTTTTTGTTACCTGTCATATGTTTGCTGGCTCCACTATCTATGTACCAAACATCATCAAAATTTTCGCCATGAGATACGAGCAACAAAGTCTCTTGATTATGATTTTCTTCATTTTTATGTCCATGCACCATGTTTGCTTCATGCTTTTCTTCCTCCTTGAACCAGCAATCACTTGCCAAGTGACCAGGTTTGTGGCAATTATAACATTCAAAATAGCCACGACCTCTTCCTCTTTGATTTCCTCGTCCTCTTCCTCTTTGAGAACCTCTGAAATTTTGATTCAAGCCGCTTTCTTTGCTTCCATAATTTCCTCTTCCGCGAGCATATGATCCTCGACCTCTAAAATTTCTTCCTCTTCCATGACCACGGCCTCTACTTCTTTGATCTTTGGATTCTTCATTCTTCTCATTTAAAGATAATTTTGATTGGAGTGCTTGCTCCACACTTGTTTCTTTTTTATTCTTGTTTAACCTCTCTTCATGAGTTTGTAATGAGCCTGTGAGTTCATCGATGGTCATAGCGTCCATGTCCTTGGATTCTTCAATGGCTACCACCTTGTAGTCAAATTTTGAATCAAGAGAACGAAGAATTTTTTCAATGACATGAATATCATCCATAGTTTCACCATTCCTTTTTATTTGGTTTACTACAGATAATACCCGTGAACAATACTCCGAAACAGGTTCTGACTCTTTTTGATGCAAGCCTTCAAACTCCCCTCGAAGTGTCTGTAACCGAACTCTTTTTACCTTTTCATCTCCGCTAAATGAATTTGCTAAAATTTCCCATGCTTGCTTTGCTGTTGTAGCAGCTTCTATTTTCTCCCAAGCAGCTTCATATGATTGTACTCCTTGGTAGATCCAAAACAAGGCCTTTTTGTCTTTCTTCCTTGACTTTCTCAGATTTTCTTTTTGAGCATTTGTTAATTCTCCTTCATTTTCAACTTCTTCATACCCATCTTCAACTATATCCCATTCCTCTTGAGATCCAAGAAGGGCCTTCATTTGGATACTCCATTTTCCGTAATTATCTTTGGTTAATTGAGGAACATAAGCGAGGGGAATAGAATTGTTCATTCTGATTGAACAAGGCTCCGATACCAATTGAAGAAAATAAAATTTGAGAGGAGAAAAAGATGAAGAACTTTTCTTGAGAAGACAAACCTTTTTTTTATTGTTTTTTTTTTCTTCAATTTGCTTAATTCAAAGATTACAAAAGATACATGCATTATTTATACATGCATAAGAAATTTCTAGATAAAATTACATTAAAACAATACCAAATAAAACAGAGAAAGCAAAACAGGAAATGCAATTAACGCATGCAATTTAATGCAATTTTTAATGCAAGTTTTAATTTATTCCAATAATAAAGAGTTGAAAGGCTAAGAATCAACGTTACTTTACTTGTGTATCTTGAATTACTAATATGAGTATTATTTCTTTTTTCATTTTCTTATTATTCAAAAACAATAAAATTTATTCCAATGATTTAATTGAAGGTAATAGTATTAGTTCTTTTATTAGGGCAACATTTTCGCAATTGCCTTTAGGTACCAATATCCCTAGGACCGGCTCAGACAAAGGATTAACTCCTCAAAATTGCTTCGGCCCCAGCCTCAGCCATCTAACGTCATGGCCTCGCATGCTGTAATAGGATCCAGCAACACGCGTGCAACTACTATTGTTGTGTCGCGAGTGCCTTGACTTTGCACATGCACCTATCATTGATCGTCAGGCTACGTTGCCTCAAGAGTCCTCCTCGACCGCACCTCCACCTACTTGTCGCCTCTTTGCTTTACAAGCCAAACCATGGTCTCGATTTCAATTGCTAAGTACGTTGAAAAATAACACATCCCTTTATTTAATTCTCCATTTGTGTTACTGTTTGCGTATCGGAAATATAACTTTGTCAGTATCATATATGTTCTAAAATGTTTATTTTACTCAATTTTTTCTCAGAGTCCAAATCTATTTGTGAATAAAACTAGCACATAATATCCTCTCTCCTGTGTACTGCAGTTGTTGAAAAAAAATTAATCTATAAAGTGAAGCATTTATATAGCAATGATTTGCTAAAACCAAGCAGAATCGCTTAAGAATAAAAAAGATCACAGCAGGCATGCTAATATGTTGCTAAATTTGCTAAAGTTGACATAAAATGTTAACAATAAGCAGTTATGGCCAAGTAACCAAAAAATAAGTTTAAATTGGTTTTCTTATGACCGTCATTATAGGCTTGACATACATTGCTAAACAGATTAAGATCCAAAGAAATTTTCTAGCAGCTACGTTCCACAGGTTGGAACCATTTAATAACTCAGTAGTATTCAATAGATTATTAAGCGTTAGACACTTGGACTCAAACATTTAACATAAGCAAGTTCATGCTGAACGGGTGTAGATGATGATGATTTTAATTAACAAATTTATTTGCTACTAAACTCATGCATGGATTCAGCCTGTCCCTATAATTACGCATTAATTATATCAACTACAAAGGCCTGTATTTTTTTTTTATATATACCATTAACAGAGTGATTAAATATGCTTATACTTGTTAAAATATATAATGTCATTATACCATGACTTACCGACCATGCTAGACATGAAGTTTTGGTGACTAAAAGTTCGTTTCATTTATTTAACATGATCATTGTTATGTTCTTTTAAGGTCTTATGGTAATAGCTCTCTTCTAAATTCAGAAGTGTGAATATTGAGAAATGAGTTTAATTAGCTTTTAATTTCTACATATTTCCTTTATAAATTGGTTCCCAGGTTATCAGTTATTTCATTATTCACCATGGAGTCACCAAATATTAGAGAAAACAAACCAAATTGAACACATAAGTTGTTAAAATATATTAAAATGTAACATTTTCACAATATTCAAAACATGCAATTATTTGTAATAAACCAAACAAATTTGATTGTTATGCTATTTACATTTGCATACCTAAACTCTCTACAATTAGATTGTCAGTATTAGTTCCTTGTGCCATCACCATAGAATTGAAGACAAAGGACATGATGGCAATGCATTAGTGTTTGTAACCAAGAGGAAAGCTAATAATATTTTTTTTCTTCTATTAAAATTATTTTACCTCATATTTGTATTAGCATTATTAAATAAATAAATTTTAATTTGGTAGATTTAAGAGAATAAAAATAAGCATTATGTAAAGAATCAAGAGTTTATAGTATATTAAATCTAATTTATTACTTAAAAGTAACTAAAATTTTAGTACATCATCAATTGAATTAAATTATAATTCGCATGTATCTTTTGCACCATGATTTCCACCCTATGTGAAGCACAAATGTTCAAAATAGCACTTTGGTTTGAAATTTTGAAATATATTGTGTAGTTTTCCACGAAAGCTTAAGCGTTACACACAATATTCGAGACCTTGCAAATTAAGAGTTGTTAACGTCAAAAATAACACTAACACCACAACGATATGAAAAAAATCACCACTGTTGGGGAAATAATACAGGTAAAAATAAATGGAAAAGGAAAGAAACTAAATGCAGAAAAAGAGAACACAAGTTTTATAGTATTTTTTTAGCCGTTAAGAAGGCCTACATCCACTTTCAGTATGTTTATTAGATTTTCCATCTCAATTACAATGGTTTTGATTACAAGTAACTGAATAAATAGTACAAGAATCACAAATGAAAGAAACTATCGGAATAGATCATGATAGTTTGATTTGGTGAAAGAGTCTCATTGTCTCCGGAGGACGCAATGATTGAGATGATGATTTGGCAAAGTTTGGACAAAGAGAAACTCTGATAGGAGATGTAGGATTATCTATGGATGTTTTGTTGGGAAACAATGGCTGAGTCGCGGACTAGGTCGCTTTCTTGAAGACGATTCGGCGATCTGGTCGGAGGTGCAAACCAGTTCGTTCCTTCGCCGCCGCCTCTAGGATAAAACAGCCTCAAAAACAATAACCGATTTGCTTGCACAACAAATCGGTGCAGATTTGCACTTTCTGAAAAAAATTGCTCGAAAATTTCTGAGAAGAGAATTTTAATGGCGGCTGAGAGAAGAGAGAATTTTCAATTCGGTAGTCTTCTCGTCTGAGGCTAATGTCAATATATAGAACGAAAATTAGGGTTTGGGTTTACAGATTAGTGGGCCGCTAAAATTTGGGGGATATAATTTTTTACCGTTGCAGAAATCTTTTTCCATAAAAACGGTTCGAAAAAGGCTAAGTTTTATGGTCCAAAAAATATAAGTGTCTACACCACAAAGCCCAAGCCCGAGCCGAGTCGAGTCGGTCGGTCGCGCGCGCGTGTGTGGTGGTCATATGATGCATGGTCTCCCTCCTCACAACAATGCATGTATTGGGAGCCCAAGGCCCCAACATGATTTCTTAGAAACAAGTATAAAAGCTTGCCTCTTCTATATAATCCCATGATGTGGGACTATTCCCATATAAGAGCCATTCTTACAATTATTCAAGATTTTTTTAATAATTCACTTAATGCTTGTAAAACATTTCCAACAATCCCCCACTTGAATTTTTTTTAAAATATTTTCGAGCAGTTTCTTAAAAACATAAGATTGTGCATAAACAAAGGTGTCTTTCGACTTGAACCTTTGCATAGTGAATAAGATTCAGTTTTTACTAGAGTGACACGTAGTCTTGAACTCTATTCCTGACATCAAACCACACACAACCTTTTCTATAGTGCAATCAAATAAGCCCGTGCATTTATGGTCATGCACGTCTATTCTAGTTTAATGAATGCTCTAGAAGTTTTGCCCGAAACTACATAGGAAACGACCACATTTCCACATTCACAAAGGTGAGTCTATCAAGAGCACTCCTGAAGGTAGGCACTCCACTCCACATAGAGTATAGATCTCATTAAGAGTTTCTATTAACTCATCCTCTAATCACTTCAGGAATACATGCTTCTTGGTTTATTAAATAGCATGTTCAACTCATATCACTACACAACTTGTTATTTACCCATTGAACCTAGTTCTTGGGATCTCCAGTCATTTAGGTCGGGTTAGCATTGTGCGTGACTCAACAATCTTAGGGCAATAGTCCCATTCTTTTAGAAGAGTTATGGACTTTCTCTCTGGACAGTCCTTTCGTCAAAGGATCTGCCAAATTTTCCTCACTACGTACGTAATCCACTCTAACGGTACCTGTGGAAAGTAGTTCTCTAACCGTACTGTGCTTACGACGTATTTGTCGTCTCTTACCGTTATAATATCGGTTCTGAACTTTTGCAATAGCCGCGGTACTATCGCAATGTATCAACACAGCCGGTATCGGTTTTTCCCATAAGGGAATCTCAGCTAGCAGATTTCTCAAGTACTCTGCCTCTTCACTAGCTGTAGCTAGTGCTATCATCTCAGACTCCATAGTAGACTGAGCCAAAATAGTCTGTTTCTTGGATTTCCAAGAAACAGCTTCTCCAGCGATGCTAAATATATAGTCACTGGTCGCTTTAGAATCATCAGATAAGGTATTCCAGTCTGCATCGGAATATCCTTCAAGTACAGTTGGAAACCTTTCATAATGTAATCCAAGGTTCATGGTTCGTTTAAGGTATCTCATTACCCTTTCAATAGCTTGCTAGTGCTCTATACTAGGTCTACTGGTAAACCTGCACAATAATCCCACGACATAGGCAATGTCGGGTCTAGTACAATCAGTGGCATACCGAAGGCTGCCAATGATGCTCGCATAATCAGACTGTCTTACACCTTCACCAGTGTTCTTAAATAACTTTACACTATGATCATATGGTGTACTTGCAGGTTTACAGTCAAAGTAATTATATTTCTTTAGTATCTTCTCAATGTAATGAGATTGATCCAAAGAAATTCCCTTTTCTGACCTAGTAATCTTAATACCAAGGATTACACTCGCTTCACCTAGATCTTTCATATCAAAATTGACACTTAATAAGGATTTGACTTAGTTTATGGCATGAATATTTGACCCAAAAATGAGTAGGTCATCTACATAAAGGCATATAATAGTGCAAATGTCATTCTCAAATTTGTAATAAATGCATTTGTCACTTTCATTAACTTTAAAACCATTTGAAATGATTAAGTTATCAATTTTTTCATGCCATTGTTTAGGTGCTTGTTTTAAACCATATAATGATTTATCCAATTTACATACTTTATGTTCTTGACCATGTACTACAAATCCTTCAGGCTGGTCCATATAAATTTCTTCGTCTAATTCACCGTTCAAAAAAGCAGTTTTAACATCCATTTGGTGTATAAGTAAATTATGAATGGAAGCAAGTGAGATTAATACCCGAATGGATGTTATTCTAGTTACAGGTGAAAAAGTGTCAAAGAAGTCTATATTTTCCTTTTGTTTAAAACCTTTAGCTACTAGTCGTGCTTTATATTTATCTATAGTGCCATCAGGTTTTAATTTCTTTTTAAGTACCCATTTACAGCCTATAGACTTACAACCAGGGGGTAAATCTACCAAGTGCCAAGTCTTATTGGATTCTAAAGAATCCATCTCATCGTTATAGCCTCTTGCCAGAAATCGGCATCTAAAGAAGATAAGGCTTCTTGGAGGTTTATAGGATCCTCCTCAATAGTAAAAGCACAAAAATCTGAACCAAAGTCTTTTATGGTTCTTGCTCTTTTACTTCTTCTAGGTTCAGCTTCAGAATTTTCATTAAGTTCTGTTCTAATAGTCATATTTGAAGTGCCCCCACTATTCCTTAATTTGAAAGGAAATTTAGTTTCATAAAAATCGGCATCATTTGATTCAATTATATTATGTGCATTAAGGTCATAAAATCTATATGCTTTGCTATTAATAGCATAGCCTATAAATGCACATTCATATGCTCTACTTGCCAATTTTATTCTCTTAGGGTCTGGAATGCGAACATATGCTAAACAACCCCAAGTTCTAAAGTATGAGACATTGGGTTTATGATTCTTTAAAATTTCATAAGGTGAAATTTATTCTTAGATTTAGGGATTCTATTCAGAACGTAGCATACAGTCAATAAAATATCCCCCCACCAATGTTTTGCTGTACCAGAATTTAATAATATGGCAACTACTAGCTCGGTAAAGGTCCTATTTTTCCTTTCTGCTTTACCGTTCATTTCAGGTGAGTAAGGTGCAGTTCTCTCATGTACTATACCATGTTGTTTATAGAAATCCAGAATAGAATTAGATTCATATTCTGTTCCTCTATCACTACGAAGTCTCTTAATTTTTCTATTTGCTTGATTCTCAATCTCAGTTTTGAATGTTTTAAACATGTCAAAAGCATCACTTTTATTTTTCATAAGATATACATATGTGAAATCAGAGCAGTCATCAATAAAAGTGATAAAATAACGATGTACCTGTCTAGTTAAAGTGCCATCAAGTTCACATATGTCAGAATGAATCAAGTCTAAGGGTTCAGAAACTCTATCAACAGATTTGTGAGGTTTCTTTGTGATTTTAGCTTGTGTACAGAATTCACATTTATCAGATTCAGATTCTGTCATTTTTGGTATCATATCTAGGGTGCTCATGTTACGAATAATTCGATTATTAACATGACATAATCTAGAATGCCAGATATTAAAATCACACAACATGTAAGCAGAAGTAGTCACTTTATTAGATTCAACATTCAGTTTAAACATACCCTCACAAGCATAACCCTTTCCCACAAAAGTTCCCTTATAAGTAAGAGTGTACAAATCAGCTCCAATAACTTGAGTGAAACCAGCCTTATTAAGGAGGAAGCCAGGGACCAGATTCTTTCTTATCTCTGGAGTGTGCATAACAGCTTTCAGAATTACATTTTTTCCAGAGGTGAACTTGAGTTCCACGTTTCCAATCCCCGCAACTGTAGTGGTGTGAGAGTCTCCCAACAGCACTTTCTGATTTTCAACAGCCGTGTATGTAGAGAACATGCCACGATCATAGCAGACATGGCGAGAAGCACCAGTGTCTACCCACCAACCCTCTGATCCACCAACTAGGTGAATCTCAGTAACCATAGCCGTAAGAGGCTCCTCAGTCAGGTTAGCCTGCGGTGCAGAGCTTGGCCTGTTCCGGCACTTTCGTGCCATATGCCCTGGTTTTCCACAGTTGTAACAAAGAAACAACTGTCCAGAGTCATTCTTTTGGGCTGGTTTCTGCTGTCCTTTTGGGTTTCCTTGCGGATTCCCATTCTGTTTGTTGCGCCTGTTCTGATTCTTAAAAGATTTCTGATTTGGTTTCAGAACAGCGGGAGTGGTCTTCTTAGTACTGTTGTTATTCACAATCAGCACCTCTTCTTTCTGGTCCTGCTTGCGTGCCTCCTCCTCAATACGGAGGCGTGTAATCAAGCTTTCTAAGGAAAATTCCTTAGTCTTATGTCGTAAGACATTCTTAAAATCTTTCCAGCCTGGGGGTAATTTGTCAATGATAACAGCAATTTGAAATTGTTCGTCCAAGACCATACCTTCGGAGATGATCTCATGAGCTATTTTCTGCAGCTCATGAGACTGCATCTCTACCGATCTATCATCAGTCATCTGGTACTTTAGATAGCGGCTCACAGCATATTTCTTTGCCCCTGCCTCCTCTGTATCATATTTGCAACACCCTGCCTCCGCTAGGGTCACTCGCAAAGGAATGCACTAGCTTTAGAGGGGCATTATTGGTAAACATGCACAGAAATATCACAAGACAGAACATATATAAATAGCGGAAGTAAAATCAAACTTTCATAACATGAATAAATAAGGTCTAAAGCCTTTTACATCAGAGTACATCAAAACCTGTCTTGCAATAGTAAAGAAGCATAAAGACTTTTTCATAAATTATTCCCCAAGTAAAAACAGTAAAGTAGCCATAGCCAAGAAAAGCCCAAGCCATCCATGATGACCTTCAAGCAGAAGAAGTCCGAACTAAACAGCATTGTTTCCTCCCTGTAACCTGGAGGGGGGGAAACGGAAGAAAAGAGGCGAAACAAAACGGGTCAGTCAAAAAGACTGAGTAAGTCCTATCTACTTCCAGTATAAAAACAGGTAAAGGTAACATGACATGCATAAACTGAAAGTAAACATAAGGATAACTACAAGATAGATAAACCAGGGTAGCCGGTTGAACTACTGTGGCAAAGTAAACTAAGGTATCATGATAAACTACGGTGTCATGATAAGTCAAGGTATCACATCGTCAGATTTCTATCGAGTACATTATCCCAAGGTATCTACCCCGTCTAACATCCCACGGTATCTATTATGTATATTCTTCTTAGTCCTAACATGTATATCTGCTCTGCACCTCTCGTACTAGTATCCCAACCTTGTTATGTGTTAACCATGAATGTCCCTTACTCAAAGTCGTGTGATGGTCCATGTCAACCTAATACATCGCATATATAGGTTACTCAACTCGTATGTTTCTTTCCATGTATATAAGTTCAGTCCCTTGCCGTACCTCGTACGGGCTTCCTCATGTCGTATTATCCTTGAAATCGTTTGGACTGTCACCCTTGTTCTAGCTAGGCTCTTCCATATGAATCATCGTTTGAACTACTAGGACTTACGCCACCTAGCACCACTAGGGATTACGCTTGCCTATTGCACGTTTTCGTATTTCGGTTTGGGTTAAACCACCTAGGCCACTAGGGATTACGCTAACCCTCAACCGCGCCCTTTTTCCCACGCATTCATCGTGAATCGTTTTTCTATTACTGTATGCACATGTATCACATCGTGCCACCCGAGTCCTGTCACAGGGCAAACCAAGGAATACAGGACTCGGTCGGGAGCTTTAGATTTATCTGCCGATGCAGATACTAAGGTCTGCTTTTCTACACGTGGCTATGGTCCCACGAGACCACTCCCTCAACTAGTGAAAGGCAACACAAGAGAAAATCTTGCATGAGAACTACACTCCGGCCAGCCCACATCCTACGGCCTACCTCACCCATAATTAGATAGCAAATTATGGTCTGTTGGGTGTCCCCTGCCTTTCCGTACGTACACGCTTGACTCAAGATGGTAGATGATCGACGAACTTGCTATCTTGGGCACCTTATGTATTCGCCGACTCACTGCTATCCACCCCAGTCTTTAGGTCGCTCGCGTAGCAACCAAGGCATATTCTTGGTTCTTCTACCGCAGACCTCAACCTCTCGTGAGCCTAGTATAATGACCTGGCAGCTCACAGAGGGATCCCAAGAATATCCTCACGTTCCCCGAAGCCGTTGCTTCGTTACCCAATTCGTTGGAGCCTTTATCTAAATCAGATAGCCTGCTCCTACACGCATACTTAAACGTTGACCTAACGTATCGGGTTACTGATCTATCTAAGAAATGGTCCAAATTTCCTTGACTAAGAATTATTACTTAGTTTCCCTTAACTAAGGTTTACCACTTAGCCCTATTTCCATTATCCTTGTTAACTATGGTTATTTACCTAATCCTCCGAATTAGGGTTTATCTAATGGGTTAAGTGTCACTTAAGTTCATAACTTAGCCCGTCTACAGACCATGTCAAAATTGGCTAAGTATCCAAGTCCAAGACTTAACCCTACAAACCATGTGTCAAGTTGGCTAAGTATATCAAGCAATCCATAACTTAACCTCGTCTAATTATCATTTTAGATTGGTTAATTATATAAATTAACTTGACCTTGTCAAATTACTGAGTCAAATCGGTCAAGCGTATTCAAGTGATTTGTGACTTAGCCTTATCATGTTTTCACGTTAGATTGGTTAAGTATAGGTCACTTAACCACATCCAATTAACGAGTTAGATTGGGTAAGTTTAGTTCACTTAACCACGTCAAATTAACGAGTTAAATTGGTTAAGTTTAGGTCACTTAACCACATCAAATCTTCATGTATAATTGGTTGAGCATAAGTTGCTTAACCCCATTAAATTATCACGTTAAGTTGGTTAAGTATTGGTTACCTAACCTCATTGAGTTACCAAGTTTAAATTGGTTAAGTGTTTAACTTAACCCCACCGAATTACCGTGTTTAGATTAGTTAAGTGTGGATTACTTAACCCCATCTAATCACCGTGGTTAGGTTAGTTAAGTCTTAATTACTTAACCTCATCTAATTACCCAGTCGAATTAGTTAAGTGTAAATTACTTAACCCCATCTCCTAATCATCTTGCATGGTTAAGTGTCATTAAGGAAATCAAGCCCGGTCCCACTTAACCTACCCATTCGTGTCATATCGGTTAAGTGTTATTAGTCAAACTTACTTAACCTTATCATGTGGCATTAATTTAATTAATGCACTCTTAACCTCTCACATTAGACCTTGTTGTGGTTACTAGTTAAGCCGGGCGGGTCCGGGTAGATTTACACCACAACCTAGTCTAACCTCGGGTCTTAAGCGCGACATGACCAACTTCTCACATTGAGTCCTATTGTTTGCAACTACTAGTTAGGCCGGTCGGTTCCGGGTAGTTTTACGTTGCAAACTCAACCCAACCTCGAGTTGGCCACACTCATATTATCTAAGTTCATCATGTTTCCAAAACATGTTACAAGTTTTCAAGCATTTGGGTAGACCTAACTTAATAGGTAAATTCCCAAAGGGTAGACCTAACTTAATAGGTAAATTCTCAAGCTCATGTTTTTATGCATACTTACATGCCAACTTCCATGTTATCTTTGAAGTCATATTTTCAAGTATAAACACATGTCATATTCAAGTTAAGATTTTGCGACATGTTCATGTTTATCTAACTACCCAAAATCGTGTTTTCCCAACGCAAGCAAAGCGAGTCAACATAGTAAGGATACTATGTCACATATTGGTCTCAAAACATGCATGATGCCAAAAAGGGCTTGGCTTCCACATGCATAACATCATGAAGGGGTTGGCCATAAACATGCATAGTGTCATAAGGTAATTTGGCCACAAACATGCATATTATCAAAAGGGGGTTTGGCCATAAACATGCACAACTTAAAGAGGGGATTGGCCACGAGCATGCATAATCTCATAAAGGATTTGGCCAAAAACTTGCATGTTAGCATAAGGGGTTTGGGTTCATAAACATGCATAAGCCCCAAAATCTTGTCTTAGCCAATACTTCACAAGTAAAATGGTTTCTAAAGGCTCATGCTAGCATTTCGTACATAAAGATCCAAACTTGCAAGTTAAACTAGGTTATGCATAGCATGAGAGGCATGATTAAGTCCCTCACATGACCTAAAATCATAAATATGAACACAAGAGGCAAGGTAAGGTTCATATAGGTTCGCATAATCATGTTTAGCCTCATTTTATCCCATGTCAACATTAAAAATACCGTTTTGATCCAAAAGTAGCTAGAACTTACCTAGTTAGGCCTAGGGAAAGGAGCATGAACCATCTTGGCTAAGAAAGGTGCCTCCTTTGAAGAAGAATCGTCATGGAACTCGCATAGAAATGTTGATTCGGCCTTGATTTGGTGTAGCAAGCTTGCACCTTTTGATTTGAACTTGATTTGAGTGTATAGGCTCTAGGGATTGGAGATGGAGGCCATGATCAAAATTGATTTTGGCAGCACTTAGTTGCTAGGTTTGATTTTTAGGGATTTAGGTTAGGTTTAGGGTCTTTTTATAGAGATTAGGATAGTTTTAGGCCCTTAGATTAACCCTAGGATAGATTAGGACCATCAGATCTCGGAAGCTTCCAGACCCAGCCCAAGAACAAGACCAGGTGAGACAAACAGGTGCGCCAGGCTATTTGCCCCGGCCACCCCCTGTCGACAGGCAAGTCGACAGGGCTGTCGACTTGGTCTGGGCCCAAGTCGACAGGCCTGTCGACAGCCCTGTCGACAGGCCTGTCGACAGCCCTGTCGACATGGCCTAGGCGGGAAACTACCCGCCTAGCCCCAGACCTGATTTCCAAAACTGTTTCCGAAATTCAAATTTTCCAGAGATCTTCTTTGGGCCTTTAACGGGTCATACAGACTCCGATTTTCGAAAACGCGGACTCTATTTCGCGTATTTTTCCGAGACGAACGCAATAGCATAGCCTGTTTCACTTGATTCAGAATTTAAAATTAAATTCTGCCTTGATTCTCGTTTTAACATGTTATCGAAAAATACGGGTTGTTACATTCTCCCCACCTTTTAGGATTTCGTCCCCGAAATCTCCAAGTTAGGAAGAACATATCCTACCATCCATCATCCATCTACTCAAAACACCATCCACAAGCAACCATTGTCCTTAGATGATTTCTAATGCTGTATGAATATATGCAAAACGTGTGTGTACATGTTCCTTAGCTAATGCTAATGATCAGGCCTGAATAATCTTTCTAATGCAAAATATGTATAGTGCCATGAATCCAACATGTATGCAAATAGCCCTAGTCATATAGATACTATATGCGTGCACAAACATTCATCCATATGCAACGTCCACATGGTAACACATTCAATTTCATCCATAAACAAGTATAAATACTCGTGCATATGCAATATGAAATGTGACCGAGTCGAGCTAATATCTAATGTAAATTCGCGCATCTACGAGCAACCACTTGCAACCATTTGCAACCATATCAACCATAACATGTTTCAAATACATGTTTACATCCATAGCGTCCTACCTAAGGTTCCCAAAAATAAAATCGAGAAGATAAACAAAACAAACTCCTTACGGGGTTTGTAACAGAAACAGGACCGAGGGGATATCCATAAAAGTTAGCCTACAAGTAAGCTCGACGGAAAAACAGGGATCGAGGATATATTCCCAAAAAAGATATCATGCACGTATTTAGTCTTCAGTCTCCTGAGTCGCATTACTTTGAGCTTAGTTCCATCGTGCCTTGACCGCCCCTTTTTCTTCACGATTTCGCAGCTTCTTATTTCCTGTTTCCATAACATGAGTTGGAACTCATTTCTTCGTCGCCTCTCATTCCACTCGCACACTTAGCGCAAACATGACTGCGTACTCATGATCTCGTGCAAGCTTCCCAAAATTCACTAGTGAATCTCGGACCTCGTACCATAAGGTATTCCACGTAGAAGAACTTCTGCTTGAAAATAAACAGATGCCAACCAGGTTATCAAGCGCACTTACTAGGGTGATCTCTATAACCCATGCATAAATGAAGTAAACCATCCGTCTTATCGGCAAATTCTATTCAAACGGATTACCAACAACTGCATCCTGGGATTCTAGGTAACTAGCCATGACAGAACCCAAAAGGTTACACGAGACCAAGATGAGTCGAGAATCTAACTACCCTCTTTCCAAAACCGAGAATGGCTCCCCTTGCTGGATAACCACTTCATCCCTAGAATCCCTCCACAACTTATAAACATAAGCATTATTTCCAAGCTCAACACTTGATATAGACATTCTCAAATCCAAACAAGCCATGAGTAAATGGACCGATCTTCCAATAGGACTTGAGACAAAAATGGGATCCTCTATCATACTAGTACTAAGGTGTAGAGACTCAACTATCGAAGCGGACTTAAAAAGATGCGGTGATCAAAACAAAGTCCCGACGGGATGATAGAGAAGAAAAACTAAACCTTTAACAAGATCGTTACCCTCCTTCTGAGGTACCCTAGAAATGAGAGCATACTATTGCCCTCCGAATGATCTTGTCCCTGTTCCATGATACTTAACTATCCGTCCTGTTTCACCATGCCAAAGGTACTCTCTCGCCATGGGTTTCATTGTTCATCTTTCTCCCTCCTTTTAGGACTCAGCCATACCAACATGTTGCTTATCCCTGAGCTCGTATCCTTTATCCTTGTTCTTACTATCCTTTCATGCATAACCTTGCAACGGTCTCTCGAGAACCACCTCCATCGTACGGGAAACACTTACGCAGCTAGAAAGACTAGTCGCAGTCAAAACCACTGTGACTACAGATGGAGGAAAAAGAGATTCAATCAAGGAAACAAGGATAATGCTAATGGCCTTTGGGGAATAGCCTTTTTCTTTTTGAAAGAAAATTTTCTTGAAAAATGCTTCTTTGTAAACGGTTTTTCAAATAATTTTCAGAAGGTCTTTAAAACTTTTTCCCAGTCTGGTAACCTTCTGCTCTGATACCAAATGTAACACCCTGCCTCCGCTAGGGTCACTCGCAAAGGAATGCACTAGCTTTAGAGGGGCATTATTGGTAAACATGCACAGAAATATCACAAGACAGAACATATATAAATAGTGGAAGTAAAATCAAACTTTCATAACATGAATAAATAAGGTCTAAAGCCTTTTACATCAGAGTACATCAAAACCTGTCTTGCAATAGTAAAGAAGCATAAAGACTTTTTCATAAATTATTCCCCAAGTAAAAACAGTAAAGTAGCCATAGCCAAGAAAAGCCCAAGCCATCCATGATGACCTTCAAGCAGAAGAAGTCCGAACTAAACAGCATTGTTTCCTCCCTGTAACCTGGAGGGGGGGGGGGGGAACGGAAGAAAAGAGGCGAAACAAAACGGGTCAGTCAAAAAGACTGAGTAAGTCCTATCTACTTCCAGTATAAAAACAGGTAAAGGTAACATGACATGCATAAACTGAAAGTAAACATAAGGATAACTACAAGATAGATAAACCAGGGTAGCCGGTTGAACTACTGTGGCAAAGTAAACTAAGGTATCATGATAAACTACGGTGTCATGATAAGTCAAGGTATCACATCGTCAGATTTCTATCGAGTACATTATCCCAAGGTATCTACCCCGTCTAACATCCCACGGTATCTATTATGTATATTCTTCTTAGTCCTAACATGTATATCTGCTCTGCACCTCTCGTACTAGTATCCCAACCTTGTTATGTGTTAACCATGAATGTCCCTTACTCAAAGTCGTGTGATGGTCCATGTCAACCTAATACATCGCATATATAGGTTACTCAACTCGTATGTTTCTTTCCATGTATATAAGTTCAGTCCCTTGCCGTACATCGTACGGGCTTCCTCATGTCGTATTATCCTTGAAATCGTTTGGACTGTCACCCTTGTTCTAGCTAGGCTCTTCCATATGAATCATCGTTTGAACTACTAGGACTTACGCCACCTAGCACCACTAGGGATTACGCTTGCCTATTGCACGTTTTCGTATTTCGGTTTGGGTTAAACCACCTAGGCCACTAGGGATTACGCTAACCCTCAACCGCGCCCTTTTTCCCACGCATTCAT
The DNA here is from genome assembly GCA_030737875.1 of Allium sativum. Lineage (NCBI taxonomy): Eukaryota > Viridiplantae > Streptophyta > Magnoliopsida > Asparagales > Amaryllidaceae > Allium > Allium sativum. The sequence continues at coordinate 751,139,746 of CM060921.1, forward strand.
CGTGAATCGTTTTTCTATTACTGTATGCACATGTATCACATCGTGCCACCCGAGTCCTGTCACAGGGCAAACCAAGGAATACAGGACTCGGTCGGGAGCTTTAGATTTATCTGCCGATGCAGATACTAAGGTCTGCTTTTCTACACGTGGCTATGGTCCCACGAGACCCCTCCCTCAACTAGTGAAAGGCAACACAAGAGAAAATCTTGCATGAGAACTACACTCCGGCCAGCCCACATCCTACGGCCTACCTCACCCATAATTAGATAGCAAATTATGGTCTGTTGGGTGTCCCCTGCCTTTCCGTACGTACACGCTTGACTCAAGATGGTAGATGATCGACGAACTTGCTATCTCGGGCACCTTATGTATTCGCCGACTCACTGCTATCCACCCCAGTCTTTAGGTCACTCGCGTAGCAACCAAGGCATATTCTTGGTTCTTCTACCGCAGACCTCAACCTCTCGTGAGCCTAGTATAATGACCTGGCAGCTCACAGAGGGATCCCAAGAATATCCTCACGTTCCCCGAAGCCGCTGCTTCGTTACCCAATTCGTTGGAGCCTTTATCTAAATCAGATAGCCTGCTCCTACACGCATACTTAAACGTTGACCTAACGTATCGGGTTACTGATCTATCTAAGAAATGGTCCAAATTTTCTTGACTAAGAATTATTACTTAGTTTCCCTTAACTAAGGTTTACCACTTAGCCCTATTTCCATTATCCTTGTTAACTATGGTTATTTACCTAATCCTCCGAATTAGGGTTTATCTAATGGGTTAAGTGTCACTTAAGTTCATAACTTAGCCCGTCTACAGACCATGTCAAAATTGGCTAAGTATCCAAGTCCAAGACTTAACCCTACAAACCATGTGTCAAGTTGGCTAAGTATTTCAAGCAATCCATAACTTAACCTCGTCTAATTATCATTTTAGATTGGTTAATTATATAAATTAACTTGACCTTGTCAATTACCGAGTCAAATCGGTCAAGCGTATTCAAGTGATTCGTGACTTAGCCTTATCATGTTTTCACGTTAGATTGGTTAAGTATAGGTCACTTAACCACATCCAATTAACGAGTTAGATTGGGTAAGTTTAGTTCACTTAACCACGTCAAATTAACGAGTTAAATTGGTTAACTTTAGGTCACTTAACCACATCAAATCTTCATGTATAATTGGTTGAGCATAAGTTGCTTAACCCCATTAAATTATCACGTTAAGTTGGTTAAGTATTGGTTACCTAACCTCATTGAGTTACCAAGTTTAAATTGGTTAAGTGTTTAACTTAACCCCACCGAATTACCGTGTTTTGATTAGTTAAGTGTGGATTACTTAACCCCATCTAATTACCGTGGTTAGGTTAGTTAAGTCTTAATTACTTAACCTCATCTAATTACCCAGTCGAATTAGTTAAGTGTAAATTACTTAACCCCATCTCCTAATCATCTTGCATGGTTAAGTGTCATTAAGGAAATCAAGCCCGGTCCCACTTAACCTACCCATTCGTGTCATATCGGTTAAGTGTTATTAGTCAAACTTACTTAACCTTATCATGTGGCATTAATTTAATTAATGCACTCTTAACCTCTCACATTAGACCTTGTTGTGGTTACTAGTTAAGCCGGGCGGGTCCGGGTAGATTTACACCACAACCTAGTCTAACCTCGGGTCTTAAGCGCGACATGACCAACTTCTCACATTGAGTCCTATTGTTTGCAACTACTAGTTAGGCCGGTCGGTTCCGGGTAGTTTTACGTTGCAAACTCAACCCAACCTCGAGTTGGCCACACTCATATTATCTAAGTTCATCATGTTTCCAAAACATGTTACAAGTTTTCAAGCATTTGGGTAGACCTAACTTAATAGGTAAATTCCCAAAGGGTAGACCTAACTTAATAGGTAAATTCTCAAGCTCATGTTTTTATGCATACTTACATGCCAACTTCCATGTTATCTTTCAAGTCATATTTTCAAGTATAAACACATGTCATATTCAAGTTAAGATTTTGCGATATGTTCATGTTTATCTAACTACCCAAAATCGTGTTTTCCCAACGCAAGCAAAGCGAGTCAACATAGTAAGGATACTATGTCACATATTGGTCTCAAAACATGCATGATGCCAAAAAGGGCTTGGCTTCCACATGCATAACATCATGAAGGGGTTGGCCATAAACATGCATAGTGTCATAAGGTAATTTGGCCACAAACATGCATATTATCAAAAGGGGGTTTGGCCATAAACATGCACAACTTAAAGAGGGGATTGGCCACGAGCATGCATAATCTCATAAAGGATTTGGCCACAAACTTGCATGTTAGCATAAGGGGTTTGGGTTCATAAACATGCATAAGCCCCAAAATCTTGTCTTAGCCAATACTTCACAAGTAAAATGGTTTCTAAAGGCTCATGCTAGCATTTCGTATATAAAGATCCAAACTTGCAAGTTAAACTAGGTTATGCATAGCATGAGAGGCATGATTAAGTCCCTCACATGGCCTAAAATCATAAATATGAACACAAGAGGCAAGGTAAGGTTCATATAGGTTCGCATAATCATGTTTAGCCTCATTTTATCCCATGTCAACATTAAAAATACCGTTTTGATCCAAAAGTAGCTAGAACTTACCTAGTTAGGCCTAGGGAAAGGAGCATGAACCATCTTGGCTAAGAAAGGTGCCTCCTTTGAAGAAGAATCGTCATGGAACTCGCATAGAAATGTTGATTCGGCCTTGATTTGGTGTAGCAAGCTTGCACCTTTTGATTTGAACTTGATTTGAGTGTATAGGCTCTAGGGATTGGAGATGGAGGCCATGATCAAAATTGATTTTGGCAGCACTTAGTTGCTAGGTTTGATTTTTAGGGATTTAGGTTAGGTTTAGGGTCTTTTTATAGAGATTAGGATAGTTTTAGGCCCTTAGATTAACCCTAGGATAGATTAGGACCATCAGATCTCGGAAGCTTCCAGACCCAGCCCAAGAACAAGACCAGGTGAGACAAACAGGTGCGCCAGGCTATTTGCCCCGGCCACCCCCTGTCGACAGGCAAGTCGACAGGCAAGTCGACAGGGCTGTCGACTTGGTCTGGGCCCAAGTCGACAGGCCTGTCGACAGCCCTGTCGACATGGCCTAGGCGGGAAACTACCCGCCTAGCCCCAGACCTGATTTCCAAAACTGTTTCCGAAATTCAAATTTTCCAGAGATCTTCTTTGAGCCTTTAACGGGTCATACGGACTCCGATTTTCGAAAACTCGGACTCTATTTCGCGTATTTTTCCGAGACGAACGCAATAGCATAGCCTGTTTCACTTGATTCAGAATTTAAAATTAAATTCTGCCTTGATTCTCGTTTTAACATGTTATCGAAAAATACGGGTTGTTACAATATTTCTTCTTCAGTGCTTCCCAGATCTCCTTTGCTGTCTTTTCATCTGAGTTATAATAATCATACAGATCATCGCTTAGTCCGTTCAGAATAAAGTTCTTGCATAGATAATCTTGTTCAGTCCAGGTCTGCAGTTGCTTTGACTGTTCGGTCCATGATGCCATGTTCGCTGCATCAGTCTCAGCAGGTTTATCTGGAAGCTGCGGTTTGTTAGTAGTAAGCGCAGCCACAACCTTTCTGATGGTGAGGAAGAACTCCATCTTCTGACGCCATCGTTTGAAATGCAAGCCTTCAAATCTGAAAGGAGCAGCCGTCACAAGAGGGTTCTGGAAAGCAGAGGGTGGAGCAGAATCGTCTAGGGTTGAATTGGAAGCCATTGTTTCAGATCGTCTTCAAATTGTTGGGAAACAATGACTGAGTCGCGGACTAGGTCGCTTTCTTGAAGACGATTCGGCGATCTGGTCGGAGGTGCAAACCAGTTCGTTCCTTCGCCGCCGCCTCTAGGATAAAACAGCCTCAAAAACAATAACCGATTTGCTTGCACAACAAATCGGTGCAGATTTGCACTTTCTGGAAAAAAAAATTGCTCGAATATTTCTGAGAAGAGAATTTTAATGGCGTCTGAGAGAAGAGAGAATTTTCAATTTGGTAGTCTTCTCGTCTGAGGCTAATGTCAATATATAGAACGAAAATTAGGGTTTGGGTTTACAGATTAGTGGGCCGCTAAAATTTGGGGGATATAATTTTTTACCGTTGCAGAAATCTTTTTCCATAAAAACGGTTCGAAAAAGGCTAAGTTTTATGGTCCAAAAAATATAAGTGTCTACACCACAAAGCCCAAGCCCGAGCCGAGTCGAGTCGGTCGGTCGCGCGCGCGTGTGTGGTGGTCATATGATGCATGGTCTCCCTCCTCACAACAATGCATGTATTGGGAGCCCAAGGCCCCAACATGATTTCTTAGAAACAAGTATAAAAGCTTGCCTCTTCTATATAATCCCATGATGTGGGATTATTCCCATATAGGAGTCATTCTTACACTTATTCAAGATTTTTTTAATAATTCACTTAATGTTTGTAAAACATTTCCAACATGTTTCGAAATGGGTTTAACCGAGTTGTTCTACCAAGAGATCCATTAGAACACCAATTATTTTTGCCTCAAGTATGAACATCATTTGATTAAAGGTCAAGGATCTCAAATATGAACATCATTTGATTAAAGGTCATGGATCGGTATTGATCCATGGTCTATTCATCAGTACCGCTCCATGGTTTTAGTAATTTTCATAGCCTCGACTCCATGTTTGGTACTTTATGTTCCTTTAATACTACTTGACAAAGTCTGGACTCAGTTTGTTTGTACTTGTGAGTCGATCTGCCATGACTCGAAAATTATAATGTTTTAAATTTATATATTTAATTGAAATTTAATGTTAAAGTATAAAGTTTAAATTAAATAATGAAAAATGCAAAATAAGTTTAACTTTTTTTGAAATGCAAGCCGGTTTTTATAGTGGACCGTGCCACTTTTTATTAAAAATGAAAAGCGAAAATGTTCTGCACAGACACAGAAACATAAACTGGTTTGAAGTGCTAGCACACTAATACAAGAAATTATCTCATATTTCTAATGATAGAACGGACCATTGAGTGTTTAGAAGAAATGACTCCTCCAAACACTCGCATGTTCCTCTCCATCCATATCATATAAATAAATTTCTTAAGTAATTTCAAAAGAATCTTCCCTTTATCACCCTTCCACCTTGTTGCTTTAAAGACAGTGAACCGTTCAATTGCCGAATCTCTAGGCGGTATGTGCAGATTAAAATGAAGGAGCACTTTAGAACAAATAAAATGAGAGAAACTACATTCGAAAAATAGGTGGTAAATACATTCATCCCCCCTCCTACAAAGAAGACAAGCAGCATCATCGACAATATGCATTCTTTTAAGCTTACTGAGATTAAGAAGCCCAATCCTAAGAACCTTCCACAACATAATGTTTTCTTTCGGCAACGAACCACAGTTCCATATACGCGAGTGCCATGAAAAGCAATCCATCATATTAGTATCATTCATGTAAACTTGTCTAATGCTATGAGGATGGCCATTCCAACAAGCATATTTTGAGGAAGCTGGGAATAATTTACTGTGTATGATATTCCACGCATTGCTTATTAAAGATGAGCTACTGTATGGCATAGAAAAAGCACATTCATACCAACAATCGATCAACAAAGCATTGTCATTAATCCCAGTCAACAGCCGCAGGTTGTATGGAATAATGTTACTAAGAATAAGGCCTTTAGAAACCCATGGGTCATGCCAGAAATAAACCTTGTCCATATAATCCATTCCCACTTGCACCATAGGTAGAAAGTCCTCTCTATGTTTTAGTATATTCCTCCAGGCCCAAGAACAATCCACATTAGGCAGCATTGTCCAGAAGAAAGCATTTTTAATAAGGTAGATACGAGTCCAACAAGTCCATCGGTTACTATCAAATTTCATAAGTTTGTCAATCCTTGCCTACGGAGCTGCCTTGTTCCAGTTCTTAATATTCATCACACCCAAGCCACCATTCTCCTTCGAACAAAAACATGCTTAAAAGCTATGGGAATCATCTTGTTTGAGAACGGATTACCGTGCCAGAGGAAATGATTAAGAGCAGAATTGATCATATTAATTAGCTTAATTGGTAGGATGAAAATGCGAGCATAATAGTTGCTCATGGAAGTCGCAACAGATTTTATAATAATAAGTCTACCTGCCATAGAAAACTTGGAGCTAGGCCAGCTAGAGATTTTTGCAGTGATCCTTTCATACAGTTGAAGGCACTGAGACAGTTTGATTCGAGATGAGCACATGGGAGCTCCAAGGTATGTTTCATTTTCATTGAAGGGAGCCAACCCAGAGATGGTATAGATAACAGATTTAACGTCCTCATTAACACCAGCTATTCGAATTTTAGATTTGCTTTTGTTGATAGTTAGACCTCGGGCTGTTAAAAAGTGATAGAATACTTTGAACACCATTCATAGATTTTATATTGGGTTTGGTGAATAACAACATGTCATCAGCAAAAAGCAATGCGGATAGCGATAGTTTCATGCACGTCGGGTGGTAGTCAAGTAATTTATTTGTGTGAGCATGCTTAGAGATGGAAGTGAGAAGCTCCATAACACAAACAAAAAGGTAGGGAGATAGGGGACATCCCTGTCTAATTCTTTGAGTACCTCTGAAATATCCAAAACTTGATCCATTGCAGCTTAGAGTGTAGACAACTGTAGAGATGCAAGTGTACACCCAACATAGGAAAGACATTGGAAAGTTCATTTTAAAGAGGATGTAGATGATGGAGTTCCAGTGAATCGAGTCATATGTTTTTTGCAAATCAAGTTTCAAAGCACATCTAGAGGAGATGTTTTTCCTGTTGTAGCCCTTCATCAGTTCGGCAGATAGTAATACATTGTCAGAGATGTCTCGACCACTTATGAAAGCACTTTGATTAGGAGAAATAAGATCAGAAATAACCAGCTTCATTCTATCTGCAATAATTCTGGCAATACATTTATAAAGAACATTGTAACAAGCAATGGGTCTATAATGTGAAACATTATCTGGTTGAGGAATTTTAGGAATCGAGACGAGTCTGGTAGCATTAATACCACTCAGCATTTTACTGTCCATGAAAAAGTTTTTAATAGCTTTCGTCACATCTCCACCAATAATACTCCAAGAAACTTTATAAAAGTAAGCATTAAAGCCATCCGGCCCAGGGGAACTAGTTGCTTTCATACTAAATATTGCGGTTTTTATTTCTTCATCAGACACCTCTTCAATAAGTTTGCCTCTCATATTCATGTTAATTGAAGGAATTTGGAGCATTTCAAAATTAGCTAAGGAAGTGGAGGAAAAATGAGCAGAGCCTAAAGAATTCTGAAAAATTCAAGAAAAGCATTTTGTATAGTGCCAAGAGAGGTATATTGAATTCCATCTTTATCTTTAATGCTAGAAACATATGAGTTGGCATTTTGAATTTTCAGGGTTTTATGGAAGGTAGAAGAATTCCTATCACCGTATACATGCCATTTGTGCTTTAATTTCTGTTTTGCCATGGAATTTTCTTCAATCAGAGCCTTGGATAATTGTTTTGAAAGACTTGATTCATCAGCAGTAAGACTGGAGAGAAAAGTTGGATTTATGCAGTTCTGCAGCTCAGATTGCACATGGAATAAACTAGCTCAATTTTGAGAGGACAGGCCATGACCATTCCCATATATTTCTTTAGCCCATTGCCTCATTTTTACCTTCAGCTGCTTTCGCTTTGCCCGCAAAATGAACGTTGGGTTGCCAAAAAAAGTAAAATTCTAGTTAGACTGAACAAAATTTAAAAAGTCTGGATGATGCACCCAGTTATTAAAAAAAGAAAATGTGGGATGTCCTCTCTCATGGCTCAAGCCCCAATCCAATATCGGGGGGAGTGATCAGAAAGCGATGGAGGGGGAACTGTTGCAGTCAGAGAAGGCCATAAGGTAAGGGCAGAGAAGTTTAGGTATGGTCTATCAAGCTTGCAATAAGTTCTATCACCAGTTCTACTAGAGTTGTTCCATGTGTAAGTTTCACCTGAAGTGGGTATGGCCAGTAGATTTGCATCGTATATTGCTTTATTAAGAGGAGATATATGTCTATAAGTAAGAGGAACACCTCCCTTTTTGTCAGTAGAGAATTGCATACAGTTCCAATCCCCTAAGCATATCCAAGGAAAACTGGTGTGTTGGAGGGACGGTAAAGAGTCAAGAAAGAGTTGTCTATGATTCACACTATTTTCAGCATATACAGCTGTGAGCATATAGTGGGTAGATGAGGGAATGTGAGTAATTTTTGAGTGGATGAATTGTCTATGAACCACAATAGGAAGAAGATCAAATTTTGCAGGATTCCATAGAATAAGAAATCTACCAAAAGGTGCTTGCGCAAGGTTGTGGATGTAGAACCATCCATGTCTAATTGTATTAACACCCTTGCTTGTTGTTTCATTATTAAGTTTGATTTCCGCCATAATCATAAGCCCAATTTTGTTGCAGGAAATAAGGTTTGCTATTTCTAGTTGCTTGTCAATGGAATTCGCCCCCTAGTATTCCAATAAGCAATTTTGTCTAACATCAAAGACTCTTAGAAGATGAGGCTCTGGTTGTTACACCAGAAGGGTTGGAGGAAGTCTCTTTATTGGCTGGCGTTGGTAAAATCCCCTTTTGACCAAAGGAGAAGTCTATTCCTTTGTCAAGGTCAGACAGTAAAGAAAGGGATTTTATCTTTTTCCCTTTTTTCTTCTTGGAAGATGAAGTTACCAGTGGATTGCTGTCAACAGGGAGGGTTGTTAGATCTTTGAATATGTGAGATGGAAGGGAAAGGTCATTATATGGAGAATTGTCAATGATTGGAGTAAGGTCCGTATGTTTTTCAGAAATGGAAAAGGCAATAGAAGTACTTTGAGGGCAGATATTGTGAGTTACATTATTTGGTGAAGAGTGCATGAAATTTAATGTGTGCATGTTTACATAGCTGTGCATAACACCAGCAGTGGTAGCATTATCCTTGCAAGGGTTATGAACTGTACTCTGTTTAGAAGATCCCTGATCAATACTAAACGAGGCATTAAAGTTTACAGTCACATTCTCATTGATATCAACAATTGAGTGGTTAAGCTCCTGGTCCATTTGAACAGAGTTGACGTCATTGAGCTCACTAGAGGCATTAGTGTTTGCAGTCACATTCTCATTGATATCAACAATTGAGTGGTTAAGCTCCTTGTCCATTTGAACCGAGTTGACGTCATTGAGCTCACCCTGATCATTAGAAACAGCCTCAAGGGAGACATCATTTGGTTTTTCACAAGGAACAGCAACCATTTGAGGATTAATGACATCAGTTCCTTCATTTTCATTACTCTCTTTTCCATCAGAATTATTATTCCGAGTTTTCCTCCATACCGACTTCATCTTACTCTTCTTCTTTCTAGTTCTAAAAACAAATTTCCTATAACAACCCGTATTTTTAATAACATGATATAATGTAAATCCAGGCAGAATTAAATTCTAAAATCTGAATCAAGGGAAACGGGCTGTGCCATTGCGTTCGTCTCGGAAAAATACGCGAAATAGAGTCCGAGTTTTCGAAAAACGGAGTCCGTATGACCAAGTTATGGCCCAATGAAGTTTTCAGAAAATTCCAAGCCCGAAAATAGTTCAAATTCGAATTCAGATTCGAATTACAACCAAGGCAGAAAGGGCGGGAATTTTCCCGCTCCAGGCAGGGTCGACACAGGGGTCGACACCAGTGTCGACCCCCCCCAATGGGTCGACACCCATGTCGACCCAGGGGTCGACCCCCCCGGTCGGACCAATTTTTCTGGTGCACCATTTTGACATGTTGGGTCTTGTTCTGGAAGTTTCTGACGGGAGTTGATGGCTCAGATTCGATTTAGGGTTAATCCTATGGTCTAAACTACCCCTAATCTCTATAAAAGGACCCCTAGACCTAGCCTAAACCCTCATTAATCATTCCTACAACTAAATGCTGCCCAAATGTTCACTAATCAAGGCCTCCACCTTCTTCATGAAAGCATGAGTGTCTCAAATCAATCTATGTCATAAAGGAGCCATCTTTCTTAAGTAAAAGAGCCATCTTTCTTTGTCTTTGGGGTTATTCCTTCTTGTTCTCAAGTCTTGAAGTGGAGTTTATCGTCTTTGGTTGCGGATTTGCTAGTGTGGCTTCGTCTCAATCTTATTTTATATTAATTCTAGTCTTCATAGCATGGTAAGCCCTATACTACTCTTAGATTCTAACTATGAAGTTAAATATGACATGTTGCAAGTTGAGTTTGGGCCTAAGTATGATATGTGCTTTGATCCTATCATGTTATGCATAAATATATTCTATGCATGTTTGCAAAGCTATCACCATTGCCTTATGCATAGAAAGCAATAAGCTTTATGTTGAAATGTTGCATTATGCAACATGAGAACTCTCATAACCTTTATGATAACTTGCATATAATGTTATATGCGAACTCCTAGTCATCATCCTATGTCATCTAGGAACATGTATCACCTATTCGTTAAGTTTGAATGTCATGCATGTAACATGCAAGTTTAAATGAACATATTTATGTCTCGTATGCCACCATGTTTAACTTGTGGCCAACCTTATTACCTTATGCCCTTTTGTCATGCTTTTGCCAAGTTCCCTCTTTTGATCTATGTTATATTATGCGAAACGTACATGCGATGGGAATGCATTGGGTTGGGTAATATTAATGACATGAAAACATGGTTTTAAAATATGACATGAACATTGACTTGTGATTATGTTTGTAAACATAATGATGGACATGACACTTAGAAAATATGAGTGTGGCCAACTCGAGGTTGGGTTGAGTTTGTAGCATAAATCTACCCAAAACCGACCGGCTTAACTAGTGGCTACAAACAATAGGACCCAATGTGAGTAGTTGGTCATGTTGCACTTGAAACCCGAGGTTAGACTAAGTTGTGGTGTAAAGCTACCCGGACCCAATGTGAGAGGTTGGGTGCATTAAATTAATTAATGCCACATGATAGGGTTAAGTCATGGGCTACTTGAATACTTAACCAATTAAACACGATGGATTGGTAGGGTTAAGTCATGGACTACTTGAATACTTAACCAATTAAACACGATGGATTGGTAGGGTTAAGTCATGAACTACTTGAATATACTTAACCAATTAAACCCGATGTATTGATAGGGTTAAGTCATGAACGGCTTGAATACACTTAACCAACTCAATACATGGTTAGGATAGGGTTAACCACACTTAACCCGCTTGAAACCCTAGTTACGTGGTCCTTTTCAGCAGTAACCTACTTGGAAGTATCATGGGTACCCTGGACTAGGCAAGGGTGGGGCACGATTACTGGACTGATTGTAAGAGACCAAAAGAGACGGCTGAAGGGTGCACCGGTTGTTCAGGCGGACCATGGTCGTGCACATTAAGTCCGGAGTTGAACATGGGCACCAGTAGGTTTAGACTGTGCGTGCTTGAATTGTGTCTGTGGTTTACACCTTAGGGCTGGATACACCCTGCAGTGGACCTAGCACAGTTAACTACATTCCACGATTAAGCCGTATGACACCGATACACGGCGAGTTAGGCTTATAGGGAGCCGATCGACTAGACCGAGTAGTTAGACATCGATTTAGGTCATCTCATGATGTGGGCCAGCTTTGGGCCAAGGGATCATTTCTTGTTTATACTTGACATGGATTGGAATACTAGTACACACCTGGTGCAACTTAACCTTGTATATGCGATGCCACACTTGATCTATCTTGTTAACTTTTCACCATGCCAGTTATCACCCTACATCTCATTTCTGTTTTACATGTTCAGTTAACTTTATTAGTTTTTATACTAATAGTAGATAGGACTTACCAGTCTTTTTGGCTGACCCGTTTTCTTTCGCCTCTTTTCTTCCGTTTCCCCCCCCCCCCCAGGTTTGCAGGGTGGGAACACTGTTACCTAGCTGGATCTTTAGCTGCTTTTCTGGATAGCTCATGTATGGTTTGGACTTGAGCATGCTATGGCTTTATGCTACTTTGGGGATAGTTACTTTATGTTTTTTTTTTCCAGTTTTTCAGTTTATGTTCTAGACTTTGTTTTATGGGAAAATAATAACCAAGTACTTTGATGTAACTTGACTATGGTTTTGAATTGCTAGTTTTATCCGCTGCTTTACTACTTTGTTTTACTTATATGTTCTGTCTTGTGATATCTGCATGCATGTTTAACTCGTTTAACGCCCCTCCAAAGCTAGTGTCCTTGTAAGAGTGGCATTGGCGGAGGTGGGGTGTTACATTTGGTATCAGAGCATAAGGTTTACAAGATTTGAGAAAAAGGTTTTTTTTTTTAAAAAAAAAACTTACCTTTTGAAAAACTATTTTCAAAACCAATTAAGTATTTTCCAAGAAAATTCTAGTTATTTTAAAAGGCTATTCCCCAAAAGCCATTAGCACTATCCTTCGTTTCCTCGTTCTGAATCTATCTTTTTCTTTTTAAGTATGGCCGATCTTAACCTTCCCGAGGGAGTAACCATTCCCTGATGGTTCCGGAGGTACTTGGAAGCTAGGGCCAACGATGTGGGCCCAGCAAACACCCCCACCGTAACTGAGGTCCCTCCTCCTCCTCAGAATCCATAAGCAGATTTCGCTAAGGCTTGCAAAGACTTTAAGGCGATGGGTGGCAAAAAATTTATTGGGACGGAGACTTTTGTGGAGGCAAGAAATTGGTTGAAAGAAACTGAAGATCTCTTCGCCATCTTTGATGTGGAAGACCATAGAAAAGTTCTGTTGGCAGCGTGACTATTGAAAGAAGAAGCTGCTTATTGGTGGGAGGTCACCAATGCTACTAGACCTATAGAGACTTGGGCCGACTTTAGGACGAGGTTTGGGCTTAAGTTTCTATCATCAGCTGAGGCGAATCTGCAATTGGAGAAGTTTATATCTTTGAAGCAAGGGGACATGACAGTGAGGGAGTATGTGAATAAGTTTGACCAGCTTGCTCGATTCGGCTTGGACATGGTTAATACTCCCCAGAAGAAGGCTTTACGCTTTGCACGAGGGTTGAATGAGCCATTACAAGGTTTCGCCCTATCTCATATACCCATGGGGGCCACTTTTGAAGGCCTAGTGGACATGGCATTGCTTCAAGGAGACGATAAGAATGGCAAGAAGGATGTCAAGACTAATGGGGCTCAAGCCAAGAAGACAGACTCCAAGTTGGGAGGAAATCGGAGCAATCAGAACAACAAGAACAACAAGGGCAACAAGACCAAGGCAAAGGACCCAAGAAAATGCAACTTCTATGGGATTGTTGGGCACATAGCCAAAGATTGCAGAAAGAAGAAGAGGAAGTTGGGCGAATGCTTTCACTGTGGAGAGCCTGGACACCTTAGCAAGGATTGCCCCAAGAAGCAAGGGCAAGGGCAGAATCAGCGTGCAGGACCTTCTGGAGGGCAAGTGCATGCTCTCAACACTGCTCCAGTTCAGGACCGAGGTAGTATTTCTGTAGAAAGCCTTGTTTATATTTTTGATTATCCTGTTCGCACCTTATTTTATTCTGGCGCATCGCATAGTTTTATTTCTTCTGACATTGTTGAAAGTTTGCACCTAAGTACTAGTCTAGTTGAGGATCCCGTCAGTGTTTCAAATCCAATTGGGGGTTCCGCCCATCTATCTATGATTTGTGTGGATTTGAAGATTTCTATCTTGACCGTGGAATTCACGTGTAATGCTTATGTTCTCGGGTTCACGGGATATGGGTTGATTTTGGGCATGGATTGGTTGTCCAGTTATGGAGCCATCCTCGACTGTGAGCATAGGGTGGTGAGGCTCATGACTTGCCTCGGTAATACCCTAGAAATTTCTTGTAACCCTAGAGGTCCCGTCATGTTATGTTATCTTGAATCTCTTGACTCGTCCATCGATGATCTGCAATCTGTAAGGGTGGTCCGAGACTATCCTGATGTCTTTGAAGAAGTTAAGGGGTTACCCCCTAAACGAGAGATAGATTTCCGCATTTATCTAGTCGATAATGCCAAGCCAGTATCATTGCCCGTTAGGCACATGGCCCCACGAGAAAGAAGAGAGCTCAGTAAGCAAATCAAGGAGCTGCTTGAGAAAATTTTTATTAGGCGAAGCATTTCTGAATGGGGTGCTCCGGTGGTATTCGCTACTAAGGCGGATGGTTCGCTTCGTCTATGTGTTGATTATCGAGAGTTGAACAAGCTGACAAAGAAGAATAGGCACCCGTTACTGAGGATTGATGATCTCTTTGACCAGCTTGTTGGTGCTTCTGTTTTCTCTCAGCTCGATCTAGCCACCGGATTCCATCAGCTTAGAGTAGCTGAGGATAGTATTGATAAGACTGCGTTTAGGACTCCAGATGGATTCTTTGAATGGCTTGTCAGGCCATTCGGTTTGACTAATGCACCCGCCTACTTCGTAGACTTGATGAGTAGGGTGTTCAGGGAGTTCCTTAACAAGTTTGTTGTTGTCTTCGTGGATGATATTCTGATCTTCTCAAAGGATGAGGAAGAGCATGCTAGGCATCTCAAGGAAGTTATGGATACGCTTAGAGCTCATCAGTTGAAAGCCAAGTTCTCCAAATGTCATTTCTGGAGAAGGGAAGTTCGGTTTCTTGGACATATAGTTTCTAAGCAAGGCATAGCGGTGGATCCCGCGAAAGTGGTTGTGGTTCAAGACTGGAAGACTCCTAGGAATGCAACCGAAGTAAGAAGCTTTCTCGGTCTGGCGGGCTACTATAGGAAGTTCATCAGGGACTTCGCTAAGATTTCGGCCCCTCTTACTAAGTTGACGAAGAAGAACTTAGTCTTTGCATGGGACTTGGAGTGCGAGCTTGCTTTTCAAAGGCTCAAGAGAGCCCTTACCACAGCTCCAGTTTTGGCATTACCCGATAGTGGTAAGATGTTTACCGTGTACACCGATGCATGTGGCACGGGGTTAGGTGCTGTTCTGATGCAAGAGGGAAGAGTGATATGTTATGCGGGTAGGCAACTTAAGGTTCATGAGAAGAACTATCCCACTCATGATTTGGAGTTGGCGGCGATCGTCTATGCACTCAAATCCTGGCGCCACTATCTTCTAGGCGAAAGGTTTGAGTTGTATACTGATCACAAGTCACTCAAGTACCTCTTCTCGCAGAAAGATCTGAATTTAAGGCAGCAAAGGTGGATGGAATTCTTGGCATCTTATGACTTCGAGATAGCTTACACCCCTGGCAAGGGTAATGTTGTGGCAGATGCACTAAGCAGAAGGAGGTTGACTTTGAGTCCCTTGTTTATTGAGATGAAGAACTTAGAGTTCTTGGCAACCTTTGATTTCACGACGACTGTTGAGTCGATGACGGGTTCATTAGCATCCCTTAAGCTTAGACCCACACTTCTTGATCAAGTTGGGGCTTCCCAGAAAGGGGACCCGCAGATAGTCGAGGTCATGGACAAGTTGATTCGTGGTGAGACGTCTAGTCACCTTGCTAGATATACTATTGATGACAAAGGTTGGCTAAGGCGTGATGGAAGGCTATGTGTTCCACAAGTAGGAGACTCGGTGCATAAAGTTCTCGAAGAAGCACATCACTCAAAGATGACTATACATCCTGGAGGAGATAAGATGTATAGAGATATGAAGCGCATTTTCTTTTGGGCTGGAATGAAGAAAGATGTGGCAGAGTATGTTTCAAAGTGCATGGTGTGCCAACAAGTGAAAGCCGAGTCAAAGAAACTAGGTGGGCTATTACATCCATTGGAGGTCCCGCAATGGAAGTGGGAGAGTATTTCTATGGATTTTGTGGATGGATTGCCTAGGTCAAGGAAAGGGAACACGAGCATATGGGTCGTAGTTGACAGACTTACGAAGAGTGCTCACTTCATTCCAGTTTGGAGCAAGAGGACCGCATCATGGCTAGCATCTATTTATCTTCGAGAGATAGTGCGGTTGCATGGAGTTCCTTCTAGCATAGTCAGCGATCGTGACCAAATTTTCACTAGCCAGTTCTGGAATAGTTTGCAAGAAGCGATGGGTACGCGATTGAATCTGAGTACAGCCTATCACCCCCAGACGGATGGCCAAATCAAAAGGGTGAATAGAGTGCTAGAAGATCTTTTGAGACTTTGTGTTCTTGACTTTGGTGGTACTTGGGAAGACCACCTTCCTCTTGTAGAGTTTGCTTATAATAATAGCTATCAAGCCAACATAGGGATGGCACCATTTGAAGCTTTGTATGGGAGGTCGTGTAGGTCACCATCTTGTTGGTGGGAGACAACGGATAGGCTTATACTTGGGCCCGATATGATACGGGACACATCCGAGAAAGTTGAATTGGTGAGAAGACGGATGAAAGCGGCCCAAGACAGACAGAAATCCTATGCTGACAAGCGAAGGACAGATTTGGAATTCGAAGTGGGAGACATGGTTTTCGTGAAGGTTTCCCCTTTGCGTAAAGTGGTACGTTTTGGAGCAGTTGGGAAGCTGGCACCAAGGTTCGTAGGACCCTTCCCTATCATAGAGAGAATTGGAAAATGGCCTATAAGGTGGAATTGCCCGAGAAGCTAGCCGGAGTGCATAAGGTCTTTCATGTCTCGCATCTCCGAAAGTGCCTACATGAGTCCGTTGAGGTGGTTGAACCAAGCATTCTTGAAGACGTGGAGTTAGAGAAAGAGGCAACCTTAAGGAGAGCTCCGATTCGTATCTTGGGAACAGAGATCAAGAAGCTAAGAAATCGAGAAGTCAAATTGGTGAAAGTTCAGTGGAGTGAAGCCGAAGAAAATGCAACTTGGGAAACCGAGGAGAAGATGCGTGGGCTTTATCCATTTCTTTTTTAGGGTACATTCTCGACCTCTTTTCCTCTTACATGTCTTCCTTTTTGCTATCCATGTTTATCCTGTTTATCTTGTTATCTCGTTAACCTTGTCATGAGAACCTTAAGTAGAGACCCTTTGGATGAAACATGTATTTGAAACATGTTATGCTTGATGGTTGCAAGTGGTTGCAAGTGTTTGCAAGTGGATACTCATGGATGCATGATACACATTAGGCACTAAGATCGGCTCACACACTTTCATATTGCATATGCATGAGTGCTTATACTTATTCATGGATGAAACTTGTTATGCTATCACGTGGATGTTGCATATGGATGAATGTTATGTGCACTCATGTAGAGATTATAAATTATGATAGGAATTTGCATACATATGGACTCATTTCACTAACATACTTTGCATTAAGGAGGTTTACTGAATCAGTAACCGCCTGATTTTTGCATTAGATAAGTACATATACACACACCTTTTGCATATGTTCATATAGCATTTAGAATCTTTTTAAGGACAATGGGTACTTGTGGATGATGTTTTGAGTAGATGGATGATGGATGGTAGGATACGTTCTTCCTAACTTGGAGATTTCGGGGACGAAATCCTTTAAGGAGGGGAGAATGTAACAACCCGTATTTTTAATAACATGATATAATGTAAATCAAGGCAGAATTAAATTCTAAAATCTGAATCAAGGGAAACGGGCTGTGCCATTGCGTTCGTCTCGGAAAAATACGCGAAATAGAGTCCGAGTTTTCGAAAAACGGAGTCCGTATGACCAAGTTATGACCCAATGAAGTTTTCAGAAAATTCCAAGCCCGAAAACAGTTCAAATTCGAATTCAGATTCAAATTACAACCAAGGCAGAAAGGGCGGGAATTTTCCCGCCCCAGGCAGGGTCGACACAGGGGTCGACACCAGTGTCGACCCCCCCAATGGGTCGACACCCACGTCGACCCAGGGGTCGACACCCATGTCGACCCAGGGGTCGACCCCCCCGGTCGGACCAATTTTTCTGGTGCACCATTTTGACATGTTGGGTCTTGTTCTGGAAGTTTCTGACGGGAGTTGATGGCTCAGATTCGATTTAGGGTTAATCCTATGGTCTAAACTACCCCTAATCTCTATAAAAGGACCCCTAGACCTAGCCTAAACCCTCATTAATCATTCCTACAACTAAATGCTGCCCAAATGTTCACTAATCAAGGCCTCCACCTTCTTCATGAAAGCATGAGTGTCTCAAATCAATCTATGTCATAAAGGAGCCATCTTTCTTAAGTAAAAGAGCCATCTTTCTTTGTCTTTGGGGTTATTCCTTCTTGTTCTCAAGTCTTGAAGTGGAGTTTATCGTCTTTGGTTGCGGATTTGCTAGTGTGGCTTCGTCTCAATCTTATTTTATATTAATTCTAGTCTTCATAGCATGGTAAGCCCTATACTACTCTTAGATTCTAACTATGAAGTTAAATATGACATGTTGCAAGTTGAGTTTGGGCCTAAGTATGATATGTGCTTTGATCCTATCATGTTATGCATAAATATATTCTATGCATGTTTGTAAAGCTATCACCTTTGCCTTATGCATAGAAAGCTGTAAGCTTTATGTTGAAATGTTGCATTATGCAACATGAGAACTCTCATAACCTTTATGATAACTTGCATATAATGTTATATGCGAACTCCTAGTCATCATCCTATGTCATCTAGGAACATGTATCACCTATTCGTTAAGTTTGAATGTCATGCATGTAACATGCAAGTTTAAATGAACATATTTATGTCTCATATGCCACCATGTTTAACTTGTGGCCAACCTTATTACCTTATGCCCTTTTGTCATGCTTTTGCCAAGTTCCCTCTTTTGATCTATGTTATGTTATGCGAAACGTACATGCGATGGGAATGCGTTGGGTTGGGTAATATTAATGACATGAAAACATGGTTTTAAAATATGACATGAACATTGACTTGTGATTATGTTTGTAAACATAATGATGGACATGACACTTAGAAAATATGAGTGTGGCCAACTCGAGGTTGTGTTGAGTTTGTAGCATAAATCTACCTGGAACCGACCGGCTTAACTAGTGGCTACAAACAATAGGACCCAATGTGAGTAGTTGGTCATGTTGCACTTGAAACCCGAGGTTAGACTAAGTTGTGGTGTAAAGCTACCCGGACTCGCCCGGCTTAACTAGTAACCACAACAAGGTCTAATGTGAGAGGTTGGGTGCATTAAATTAATTAATGCCATATGATAGGGTTGTCATGGACTACTTGAATACTTAACCAATTAAACACGATGGATTGGCAGGGTTAAGTCATGGACTACTTGAATACTTTACCAATTAAACATGATGGATTGGTAGGGTTAAGTCATGAACTACTTGGATATACTTAACCAATTAAACCCGATGTATTGATAGGGTTAAGTCATGAACTGCTTGAATACACTTAACCAACTCAATACATGGTTAGGATAGGGTTAACCACACTTAACCCGCTTGAAACCCTAGTTACGTGGTCCTTTTCAGCAGTAACCTACTTGGAAGTATCATGGGTACCCTGGACTAGGCTAGGGTGGGGCACGATTACTGGACTGATTGTAAGAGACCAAAAGAGACGACTGAAGGGTGCACCGGTTGTTCAGGCGGACCATGGTCGTGCACATTAAGTCCGGAGTTGAACATGGGCACCAGTAGGTTTAGACTGTGCGTGCTTGAATTGTGTCTGTGGTTTACACCTTAGGGCTGGATACACCCTGGGGTGGACCTAGCACAGTTGACTACATTCCACGATTAAGCCGTATGACACCGATACACGACGAGTTAGGCTAATAGGGAGTCGATCGACTAAACCGAGTAGTTAGACCTCGATTTAGGTCATCTCATGATGTGGGCCAGCTTTGGGCCAAGGGATCATTTCTTGTTTATACTTGACATGGATTAGAATACTAGTACACACCTGGTGCAACTTAACCTTGTATATGCGATGCCACACTTGATCTATCTTGTTAACTTTTCACCATGCCAGTTATCACCCTACATCTCATCTCGGTTTTACATGTTCAGTTAACTTTATTAGTTTTTATACTAATAGTAGATAGGACTTACCAGTCTTTTGGACTGACCCGTTTTCTTTCGCCTCTTTTCTTCCGTCCCCCCCCCCCCCCCCCCAGGTTTGCAGGGTGGGAACACTGTTACCTAGCTGGATCTTTAGCTGCTTTTCTGGATAGCTCATGTATGGTTTGGACTTGAGCATGCTATGGCTTTATGCTACTTTGGGGATAGTTACTTTATGTTTTTTTTTCCAGTTTTTCAGTTTATGTTCTAGACTTTGTTTTATGGGAAAATAATGACCAAGTACTTTGATGTAACTTGACTATGGTTTTGAATTGCTAGTTTTATCCGCTGCTTTACTACTTTGTTTTACTTATATGTTCTGTCTTGTGATATCTGCATGCATGTTTACCTCATTTAACGCCCCTCCAAAGCTAGTGTCCTTGCAAGAGTGGCATTGGCGGAGGTGGGGTGTTACATTTCCACTTCTCTTTCTCATGTTTGTCATCACTACCAGCATGATCCTTAACAACTTTACCCACATTATTTTCATTAATCACTAAAGAGTCAGTCTCCTTCTTTCCATCAATAAACTTTTCACATTGCTTAGTATCATGCCCAAAAATCTTGCATTTAGTACATATCATAGGTTTCCAAGAGTATTCAATTGCAACATTAGGGCAAGTTTCGTCTCCAATAACCAAAAAGTCTGGTAATTCCTTATCAGGGGAGATTTCTATCTGACACTTAGCAAATTCAAATCGTTTCATTTTCTTAGTGTTTTCATCAAAACAAATCAAATTTCCTAGGCGACAAGCAAGCCAGTTGATTCCAATTAGTGACCAAAACAAATTAGGAATCTTATATAGATGTACCCAAATTGGGACAGCTTTGATGACTGCTTGAGCAGAGGATAAAGAGGGAGTCCACCTTGAGATGATAAACATCTGACCTCTGATGAACATAGGGTCTCTTCGAATCACCATATCTTTGTCTTCTTCACAAGCAAATTTGAAGAAATAGTTTTGTTTGTCGAAGAAGACATCGTAATGGCCTTTAAGTTTCCAGTTCCTTTCCAAGTGCTGTTTAACTGCCATATAATTGACATTACCAGCTAAGAACGACCCTACTAAACAATCTGACCACGATTTGATGCCTCCCTCAACAACAGCTTCAGGAGGATCCACTGATTTACCATGGTATGGGACATCGAATTGCATTGGAACATAAATTCCCGCATTCCTTGGTTTAGATTGGAAGAAGGAGATGAAGGATGGCTTCGAAGTAGAGGAGGAAGACGGCGGGATAGAAGGTATAATCGGAGGAGGAGGGATCATAGGAGAAGGTTGAGGTTGATTGATGGGGATGGGAGGTACAGGAGGAGGTACAGGAGGTATGTGAATTGGCGATGGCTGATTGGACAGAGCTTGAGCGGCGGGAGAGGACATTTTTGTTTTTGCGTGGGAATAAATTTCTTAGTTAAATGCATAAATATAATTCTGATTCATGAAATTTTATTAAAGGTTAAAATCGCTTAAAATTATGCTGAAATTTAGGGGTTTATTTCTTTTACAATATTAGTTTGTTTTCTAAGGACAATGTAATTTTTTGTTTCGCCAAAATTCGAATATTGGTTATTCATAATTTCATGTTTACACTGAAAAGCATGCAAAACGGACAACGTCTGCTTGTGTTTCATCTAATACATATTCTCGAATTTGTACATTAGTACTGTGTATTTTTTATATATATTTAGAATTCACATATCATGTTTAAAAAAAAAAAAAAAAGAGAAAAAAGAGGTTAAAACGTGCATCTCACAAAATAAAGCATGCGTCCTCATTTTTTCTACATTCCCGGTTACTTAGCTCCTCCTTTTTCTTCTATCATTCATGTATTAACCTCCTTTCCTTGCTCCTTTTCACTAAATCACGTCCTAACAGAATAAAAAAATCAATCTTTCTTAACCCGCCGCCTCAACCATTGCGCATCCAACACCGTCGTGAGTTCCCCACGACCATCGTGACCTCATCCGACCCACTACCATCGATTTGCTCCCCATGCCTCGCAACCCAACCTCATATTGAGGTCGCACAACCCGACCCAAATACCGAGAGCCACAACTCTACCAAACTCGTGACTCCTTCTTCTCTAATCGACGTCGAGCCACCACCTTCCTCAAATTTGAACTACGAAACCGTTGCCCCTCTAAAAAAAATGGTGATTATGGGAATCCATTATAGTAAACATGATTAGCGCGATTAGGTAGTGATTGTTGAGTTGATTTCAGGTTTCAACATTTGTCGTGATTGATTGAGAGGAGCGTATTGGGTTAGGAGCGGATTTCAGGTATTGGCGACTTTTGTAGTAGTGAGGTAGTGATATTGCCAAAGGGATGGGTTGGAGATCCGGTTTGAAAAATAGCAAGTGGAGATGCTCGAATCATAATCGAGTGTTCGAGCATATGCATGCATATCCGATTCAAAGCTTATCACTTACTCAAACTGAGAAAAGCGAGTTTTCTCTAACTCACGACTAATTTTTTGCAAGTTTATCGATCCATTTGAAATGCTAATAATATTCATATAAATTAGTGATCGTTAATCTAATAATATTAATTGATGTTCGTGTGAATTAATAATTCTTGCTACATGATTGTATGATCATGTGTGTTTTGTTGTATATTTAAATTGTTTGTTATTACGTATCACCCTTGAAATCATATTACAAGTTACTTATAGATTTAGAAAAAATCATCATGAGTTGAAATGATACATACCTTTAACACCTTGCATTTACCATAATAAAATAAAATTGTAAATGAACAGAATTTGATCCCAAGATTAACACCATTGTGTGCATGCCAATATTTTAATCAACTTAGATCTATAGTTTGCAGATAATGAAGTTAAAACAAAGAAGATATTGTAGAAAAAATAATTAAAAAACAATAAGGAAATACAAATATACATATATAAAGGGGTCAGGTCGACTAATGACCTAGCCGGGTCGACCTATAAGGTCGACCCATAAGTCGACTCGAGCTATGCACGAATCGATCGGCCTAATTGTTTGGGCGTGATTTCGCTCATGCATGAATAGGAGAGCGAGCATAACATATTTTGTTCTTATTTTGCTAACGTAGCTTAATTTAATTTGCTAATTTTGAATTCTTAGCCGACGTAGAGAGTTCCTATAAGGTGAATGATATGGCTAGCCTAGATTTAATCTAAGAGTCCAACAGCCTAAGATCACTAGCCTAACCTATGAATAGATCTCTAGGCCTAGCTAATTTCTCACAACACAATATTTTCCCTTTTATGTTCTCACTTTTTGCGATGGACCTCGCCTAAATTTTTATATGGAAAAGGTTATAAAATTAAATATTTAAATAATCCTATTTGAGGTGGGTTCTACAACAACCAAAGCTAAGAAGTTAGGATGATGAGTGATGAGATTTAAATTATATTTTAATAATGTATATATTATCATTTAATTCATGTTTAAATTTGGTATAGTTTAATTTAGTATTATTTGTAGTAATTTATTTCGTATTATACTTAGGAATAATATATTTGTAGTAGTTTTATTCCGATTTTGATTAATTTGACATATTTTTATCAGGATTATTACAGTAAATTTGTAATCAAACTATAAATTTGGAAATTTATATTTATATGTAGAAGTTAATTTTTTAGAATTAAACTTGAACTAATATAATCATTATTGAGATAAAAGAGTTACATAAAAAGGAGCATAAGCCCAATTATGGTAAATTACAATAATTATGTCAAATATAGGAAATAAATTAAGAACATAAATTAAAATATACCAATTAAATTGGAAGTTAGAAATAGCCTAGATTGGTTAGTTATGACAAATTGATATATCTCCATGATTTAGTTTGTAAGTATAGTAGTAAACATAACTACATGAATAAAAATAACAGATTAATGTGAAATGGGGATTTAGTCGTATTTCGTCTACCTAGTAGCTTAGAAATAATTAAAAGAAATATCACGTAATCATGGATTCCTATTTGTATGGTTGTTTTATATTAGACTATGGAAATAAATTTTAGTTCATTTTCAGTAACCAATCAATTAGAAATTATTATAACTTCCTATAAGATAAACTTACAAAGACGACATGTAAAAGAGTAATATAACTGAAAGATATTACGAAAAGAAAAAGAGTAAGAAATCAAGTTAGACACTTAATAGTCTGAAAAGAACGTAACCTGTAATGGTAAAAGTATAATATCATAAGCTCAGGCAAGGAACTGAGACAATAGGTTGGGCTATAAAGAAAGAAGGTTTAAGAAAAAAATTATGTTCGAGAGTAAAATTATAACACAAGGGTTGTAATTAAAATAAAAAAAGAGAAATAAAGTGAGAAAGGCTAATTATAAATAAAATTAGGATATAGGATTAAGTTTAATAAGCATGTAACATTAGTGGTCGTTCCTCCAAAAAATGTTGATTGATGAAAATTAGTGACCAACAAATTTCAATAAACAAGCAAATAAGGTTCAGACTAGACGGCACCGAGTAGATAATGCTAATCATTGCTATAATAAAATAAAATAAAGTTAAATGTATAATGAAAGATTAAGACACAAAACTAGTAAAATAGAGAGGTGAATTTGGAGTTGTTAGAATGGAATCCGGATAATAAGCCTAATGAAGAAGATCATCGTGGACAATGGGAGCACCTCCAATATGTTGTTTAGCCCAGCTGAAAGGAAGTTTGAGACTTCTACGGGACGTGAGCATACTCTAGGATGGCCCTCGGGAGTAGGCCTCACGAAGAAGCACCCCTGGAGGCTGGTTATAGTGGTTCCATCATTGAGAGTATGCCTCGGTTGTATTTTTATTAAGGTCGTCTGAAGACTATATGTGACTTTAGGATACAATGGTGACCTGGACTCCAAGAAAAGGCTTCATGGTAAGGACCCAATAAGGATGGTAATCGTTCTGATACATGTCATCATCAGTCAGAGCAAAAATGGAAAAAACTGAAGCTCGACCAATAATCTTTCACTATCAAGACTTTGGATTAGAGACCATGCCAATTAGATGTTTAGATTGTTTGGTGCAGCTCATAGTCACTTAGCTCTTGAGGGGTCTTTCAACTTGTTGAGGGGAGGGGCTGCATAGAGCCATAGCCACGAACAAAGAGATGAACCTAATATAATATTTGTACTGTAGACCTAACGAAGTTTTCCTTCACAGATATAGAAATCCCCGACTGAGTTCCATACAAAGGTAGCCCTCATGAGAGAAGCTCAGGTAGTAGATAGTATGATTACATGTAAGTCCTCAATGCATGCATTGAGCAGTCTACATGTCCGGGCATTGAAATGAGTAATACAGACGCAGTTTCAAAATTTCTTATCAAACGATGGATAATCTGTATTGTAGGCCTCATGAAGCAATCCTGTACAGATGTAGTTTGAGTACTCTTTCGTAGCGTGACGACGGAGTCCTATTGAGGACATAGAGGGTACCATGGGTATTACCTAGAATCATGATGGTCGATTGAGCATATAGCTACATATATGGATTATTAGGTTTAATCTACCAAGGAGTAGATGAGTACAATTTATGCACAGAGGAGAGAGTGCTATAAATCCGAATTATCTAGTTAAAAATATTTCAGCGATAGAATAGTATGTAGTGCTATTCTTAAAGTATAACTGGTTCATTTACTAGTACTTTAGTTATGAACCCTCCTCATAACAAACCAACAGGTTAGACATATGACAGAGATTTTCTAGATTAGAGGCACTTGCTTAGTTAGTGACATTATTATGGTAAATATTTACTTATTATCATATTTTACTTAGTTCCACCACAAGATATTTATTTAAGATCTAATATATTTATCTTTTCCTTTCTATAGGATGCCAGAAAACCAATTCAGGTTTCAATAGACTTGAATTCCAGCATTTTACAAAAAATCGGGTCTTTTAAAGTTTGGATTGTTACATTTGGTATCAAAGCTTAGGTTTAGGATTACTCTATATATTGTGAGTGAACGTATTTGTATTTGTAAAATATAAATATATTATATTATGTATTTCTAGATCCATAGAGAAACCAATTTGAAAAGAGAAAAGACATACGGAAAAAGATTGATATCGATTTTATACACTAAGATAATAGCTACGTAAATTTAAGAAAAATATGCCAATGAGTAGCTAGAGTACAAAGCATACAATATGCTTTGAAAAAAAGAGAGTAGAATTTCATGTGTTAATATTCGAAGTTTTTGTATTTTAGATTAGAGTGTTGGACTGTAGAATCTTGTAATATGAGAGAGAGCAAGAAGAAAAAATAGATTAGAAATATATGTATATATGAAAATCGTACACTTTTATTGACTAAAGAAATTCAGTACAAAGATATGGTTAGCATACTAACTGGGATACATAAAGAAAAAACATACGAAAAACAAATATGAGAAAATACTAAAAAGCTACACACTAGACCCATGATGAGGCCAGTGTTTCTGGTCTAATAAGTGCAACCTTCTGTGCTTCATTTCAGCCGTGTGATCTCTAAGAAGCACAGTCACACAGCAGTACAAATTATACGCCTTCAATTCTACGGATTACGCATTTTCAGATCAAAGGACCTAAGAATTATAACATAAAAACTTCATGGCTATCCAAAGATCCATAAGATATATAAGAAATTGGCTTGTTTACATCATTCAAAAGATATAAAACGATTGAAATGTGGCTTTCGGAAGCATAAATTCATACTGTAGCTGAGGTAATTGATACAATCCATGTTGAAACTTGTCAAAAACCAGTATAATGACCCTAGCTACCTTCTTGGGACAATCCAAAACACATTGGCATGGAAAGCATTCAGATTGGATGTTCCAAGTATACCAACCTAAAAGTAAGCTTCTTCTCACTGGTAACATTTCGCCTTCTTCTAATTATATTCGAGTGATACTAACAAATAAAAATTTACAGCACTGTCATATGATACTTTGAAAGAAAAACCTCAATGACAACAATTAACTCCATCACTTGTGAGACATACTAAAAGTGTGCCCCAAACCTATTAAAAGGGTATACATGAATTTGGTAACCAAATTTAGTAGCCAAATTAAAGTGATGAGTTGACTTAGTTTGCCAGAACTGATCTCATACCATGATGGACCCAGACATCAAATTCAGCGTTCAAAACTAATCTCAAAATGAAATCCTGTGTAGTCCATTGTTAGAAAGCAATCTATTGCTACCAAATTCATAACAGAATCAAATTGAAATGAATTTGAAAATATTTCCAGATAATTCTATGGCTAGAACCATCTTCTATATTTATCCTCAGGATCATCGAATACAATGAGCAGTTAATCAAAACGCCAGTAATATCCAAGAAATCCCAAAAGTCAGGCATTATAGCACAGGAAAACCAAAAGCAACTTCTAGAAACTTGCCAAGATAAAAGCCAGAAAGTAGTTTCATAACTTTTAGAGTTTGGATATGAATCAGAGAGTGGGGACAAATTTAAAGGAGACCGGTTGAAAGGTTAATGGCTTGATCTTTAGTAGTATGTCATAGGTGAACGGAGGCATGAGTCGAGTTGCTGACGAACATGGTAGATGAAGATGGATTTGGTAAAATGACACCAGAATCATGATAAAGCAGGAACACCGAAAGTACTCACATAAATCTAAACGCTTTAGATCTAGAAAAAGGAGCCCCGCATAGATCTAATTGTAATTACGTTTAAAAGAAAGGTCGGTTGATGAGAATGATGATAATTTGGTTATAGATCAGGAAATGATAGCGCGGTCTCCAAATCATACAAGTCCTCTAGTAGCACTATCTTGTCGAAAGCGAATCCAAATCCGAACTAATGAAATCAGATCTCAGCGTTTGAGATTTACTAAAATTCCCCAACTGACATAGAGCACGTGGTTACTACGAAGTGTGACTGAAGTAAATTGGGTGTATAAACCAGTGAAGATTAAACGAAAAGCAAATTTATTATGGGTTGTCGTTTCCTTTCCCCATGGGAGTGGAAACGTACCTATGTACCAATCTTCAGGAATATATATATATATATATATGTATGTATATGTATATACATACACACACGCGTGCGCGCACACACACACACACACACACACACACATATATATATATGTATGTATATATATATATATATATTTATAGGCCAAAGGAAGTGCCAAACTCATAATTCTGTTTAGACGTGGCTATGAAGGGATTAAAGTTAAAGAGATTTTGGATGAAGAAAAATAATTTAGTAATGTAAATTAAGAAACCACTTTGTACTTATCCCTACAATCAATATTATAAAAGAATTTGAAAAAAATTAATACAGATATAGAGAAAAAGATTTCTAGAAGAGTTTTCTTATTTCAAATTTAATAGTTTATAGTTTTCAAAAATTTACCAAGTTGAAAGATTGTGATTAGCATTAAAATAATTTTTAGAGATAAGTACAGATTTGTTTTCAAATGTAAAGTGTGTAAGTTAGTTATGGGGTTAAGCGTTATGAGTGATTAAGGAAAATCACAAAAATATATCAGTTGGGTGTATATATGATAAGCATCGATGTATTAGGGGTGGGATTGCGTATAGAAATTGACAATCTTGAATAAGATAATTATTTGGAGTTGAAAGTTAAGAACCCGCTTTGAGTCTATCTTCATAAGTAAAACTTTTAAGTACTTGAAAGGAAAATGTTTCGAAAAAAGTTTTCAAGTTTTGAATTAATTTTTTTACCAGTTTTCAAAGCTTTAATAACTTAAATCCAGGAAGTTCCTATAATTTTATTTTATTTTAAAATGAGACAGCAGACTTGTTTTCGAAGGAAATATATAAGAGTTTTTATAAAGGATGGTCTGTGACATACTTTAACTCATTGTAAGATGAAGAGTTGTATGATATGGTTTTATGAATTAATAAATTTGTAAATAAACATGTTATATTAAAGTAACAAGGAAATATATAGGGAAAAAATGTATAAAATATATCTGAAGCATCATACTTTGTGCTACCTATTTCAACAAAGAAAAGAAAAATAATAAAGTTTTCTTTATGTAGAACACAAAAGACCTCTTTATAAAATATTCGTAGAAACTTGGTCTTAATAGTTCCTCTTGAAAAAGAAATGTGTATTAAAATAGATAAGTAGCTCCAACAAAGTTAAAGTGCACCCTTTGAAAAGGATAAACCTTAATGAATAAATATAAGTAATCGATCATATGTTTTCCAGTTTTTAACTTTTGAGAAAGGTTTTGAGAAGACAAATTTTAGAGACTTGAATATGGTTTAATGGAATGGTTCCAGTAGTGTGCTTGAACAATAAGCAGATCATAAAGGAATTATCTTGGTATAGGAGTAGGCTATAAAACTTGAGTAGTAATTGTAGAAAGTCTTAAGAGAGGAATTAATAAGTAAAATCAAGAATTGGTCAACACTCACAAATTTTGGAATAGGATACTAAGAATGAGATAAAGGAAATCTGGGAAGGATATTACATTATGGTAGAGTAAGAACTATGCCTAAGAAAACAATGTTACTTCAAAGTGAAGTAAGGATCATTAGATTCAGATCGTTCAACATATTGGGAATGGTTAGTCTATAAGTATTAGAATATTTTCCGCGGGCAGATGGAGATGGCCCATTTGTAGTAGTAGATAGCTCAAGAACTAGTGGGTACATGACATGAGAATATAGAGAGCAGTTAGTCTATGAGTATCAGAATATAGGACCTTTTAATGTCAAGAGGGACATGGTCCTAGGCCTCCTATCCCTTGTGGATAACAACATTTAGTCATTGTGTCTTTTATCTAGTGTTTTGTAGGAAAGCCTGCTTTCTTTTAGTATGAATTTGCATCCTTATGTAGTATTATGTATTATTATTGGAAAATAAAATTGTTTTGTGTGTATTCTCTTTATAGGTGTTTGCCATGATCACTGGAAAAGAATAAAGGCATAAGATATTGTAAATTAAAAAAACGAAAACAAAAAATGATAACTGAATGAAAAATAATAAAATTTTCAAAAAGAAACAAAGAAGATAGCTATAATAAAATGAGAACTGTAAGGGAAAATAAATTCTTCCAAAATAAGTTTGGAGAATTGAAAAGGAAATTCTTCTTGTGTAATTTGTGCTTAGAAAAGAAAATAAGAATTTTTGAAGAGTAGCGATAAAAGTTGCAAGTACGAGGGAAAAGAGCGTAAGAGCAAAGTGGGAAATACAGAATTTTACATTTTTTACCTTATTCTAACATAAGAGATTTAGTTCAAAAAATTAGATTTTTCTAAAATTAGATTTTTCTAAAATTCGATGATTTAAAATTGTTTGGTAGGGTTTGGATGCAAAAGTTAAATGAACCGTTCCCTTATTCAGTAAGGGTATGGGTAAAATTGGGTAAAAACAAATTTTGATTTCTAAATATTACATTTATGTAGATTTTGCAAGTATATTTAGGATGCGTGCATCATAATTTTAAAAGATTTTCAAAGTAAAGAGCATTCTTATAGGAGGTACCGTTTAGAAATTCATTGCATTCGGAAATTTTTTTGAGGTATTGCACTTTGCACAAGTACACTGATGGTTACAAAATTCGATGTACACATGATGAATGAGAATTAAGCAAGGAATTACATAATTTTTCCTTGATAATTTCGGGGATGATATTTCCTAAAGGGTGGGGGAATGTAACATCCTACATTTTAATAATTAAATAATAAACTAAAATTGTAAAATTATCAAAATTCGGTCATGAGATTAGCACCATTGTGTCTGTGACGATTTCCTAATCAATTTAAACCTATAGTTTGTAGAAAATGGAGTTAAAATGGAGATTTTATAGAAAAAAGAATAAAAAAAGAATGAGGTATATATATAAAGGGGTTAGATTGACATTCGCCTCGAGCTATGCGCAGGTAGACCAGCATAATTGTCTAGTTGTGTTTTCGCCTAGGCACGAATACGAGAGCGTGCATAAGTATTCTATTATAATTTTGCTGACATGCCTTAATTTTATTCCCTCATTTTGAATTCTTAGATGACGTGGCTAGTTCCCATTGACTGAATGACATGGATGACCTAGATTTAATCTAGGAATCCAACAATCGAAGATCCCTATCCTAACCTATAAATCAACCCCGATGCCCAGCTAGTTCCTCACAACATAATATTTTCCCCACTGGGTTATCTCTTTTTGAGACAAAAGTGACCAAATTTTTTATGGGGAAAAGGTTTATAAAATTTGACATATATATATATAACCCTATTTGAGGCAGGTTCTACATTAGCCAAAGATAAGAGCTTTGGACGATAAGTTAAAGGATTTAAGTTATATCCTTTTAATAATTGCATATAGCATCATTTAATTCCTATTTAAATGAAGTATAGTTTAATTTATAATTATTCATAGTATTTTATTTCCCGATATATTTTGGAATGGTATATTTACAATAGTCTAATTCCTACTATGATTAAATTTGACATAGTTTAGTCGGGGTTGTTTACAGTAAATCTGTAATTAAACTTTAAATTTGGGAAACTTATACTTATATGCATAAGTTAATTGCTTAGAATTAAACTTAAGCTAATATAAGTGTTGTTGAGATAAAAGAGTTGCAGAAAAAGGGCATAAGCCCAATCGTTGTAAACTTACAGTATTTATGTCAAATTTGAGAAACAAATTAAGGGAATTAAAATAAACCAATTAAATTAGAAGTCAAAAATAGCCTAGATCAGTTGGTTAAGAAAAAGGGATATATTTCCCTAATTTTTTTATGAGTAAAGTATCAAACATAATTTCAATAATACAAGAAAGAGAAAACGAATTAATGTGAAATGGGGATTTAGCCGTATTTCACCTACCAGTAGCTCAGAAATAACTAAAAGGAATCATGCAATCATGAATTCCGAATTATAGGATTGTTTTATATTATACTATGAAAATAAATCTTAGTATAGTTTTAGTAACCAATCAATTAGGAGTAGTTATAACTTCCTAAAAGATAAACTTAAAAAGATGGTAAGTAATAAAGTAATATAATTGAAAGATGCTATGAAAGGAAAAATAGTAAGAAATCAAGTTAGATGCTTAATAGTCAAAAAATAATATAACATATTATGACGAAAGTAGAATATCATAAACTCAGGCTAGGAATTGAGTCAATAGGTTGGCTCACATCGAGGATTAGGCTAAAAAGAAAGAAAGAATGATTAAGATAAATTTGATATTTGCGAGCAAAATTTTAACACGAGGGTTGTAAATAAAAAGAAGAAAATATAAACAAAGCAAGGAAGGCTAATTATAAATAAAACTTAGATCTAGAATTAAGTTTAATAAGCATGTAACAGTAGTGGTCCATTTCAGCAGCAAATGCTGATTAGAAAAAATAAGTGACCAATAATGTTAGTAAACAAATGAATAAGGTTCATATTAGACGGAACTAAGCAGACAACGCTAATCGATGTTACAATAGAAAAGGAGAAATGTAAGATAGATACATAATGAAAGATTAAGACACATGATCTGATGAAATAGCGAGGTGTGTTTGGAGCAGTTCGAATGGAGTCTGGATGAAGTACCTAAGGAAGAAGATCATCGCAGATAGTGAGAGCACTTCCAATACATTGTTTAGCAAGACTGGAGGAAGTTCGAAACTTCTACGGGACAGGACGATACTCTAGGATAACCCTCTGGGGTTGATCAAACGAAGTTGCACCCCTGAAGGTAGATCTGTAGTGGTTCCATCAAAAGAATATGCATTGACTACATTTATATCGTAGTCAGAAGACTAACGGATGACTTTAGGATTCAGCGGATAGATCCGAGAGTATGCTTTATGGTCAGGACCCAATAAGGACTGCAATTGTTTGGATACCTGTCATCATCACAAAGCGAGAACGACAAAGGTTGGAGCTAAACTGTAACACCCCGCCTCCGCTAGGGTCACTCGCAAAGGAATGCACTAGCTTTAGAGGGGCATTATTGGTAAACATGCATAGAAATATCACAAGATGGAACATATATAAATAGCGGAAGTAAAATCAAACTTTCATAACATGAATAAATAAGGTCTAAAGCCTTTTACATCAGAGTACATCAAAACCTGTCTTGCAATAGTAAAGAAGCATAAAGACTTTTTAATAAATTATTCCCCAAGTAAAACAGTAAAGTAGCCATAGCCAAGATAAGTCCAAGCCATCCATGATGACCTTCAAGCAGAAGAAGTCCGAACTAAACAGCATTGTTTCCTCCCTGAAACCTGGGGGGGAGCGGAAGAAAAGAGGCGAAACAAAACGGGTCAGTCAAAAAAAAGACTGAGTAAGTCCTATCTACTTCCAGTATAAAAACAGGTAAAGGTAACATGACATGCATAAACTGAAAGTAAACATAAGGATAACTACAAGATAGATAAACCAGGGTAGCCGATTGAACTACTGCGGCAAGGTAAACTAAGGTATCATGATAAACTACGGTGTTATGATAAGTCAAGGTATCACATCGTCAGATTTCTATCGAGTACATTATCCCAAGGTATCTACCCCGTCTAACATCCCACGGTATCTATTATGTATATTCTTCCTAGTTCTAACATGTATATTTGCTCTGCACCTCTCGTACTAGTATCCCTACCCGCGTCATGTGTTAACCATGAATGTCCCGTGCTCAAAGTCGTGTAATGGTCCATGTCAACCTAATATCGCATATATAGGTTACTCAAATCATATGTTTCTTTCCATGTATATAAGTTCAGTCCTTTGCCGTACCTCGTACGGGCTTCCTCATGTCGTATTATCCTTGAAATCGTTTGGACTGTCACCCTTGTTCTAGCTAGGCTCTTCCATATGAATCATCGTTTGAACTACTAGGACTTACGCCACCTAGCTCCACTAGGGATTTCGCTTACCTATTGCACGCTTTCGTATTTCGGTTTGGGTCAAACCACCTAGGCCACTAGGGATTACGCTAACCCTCAACCGCGCCCTTTTTTCCCACGAATTCATCGTGAATCGTTTTTCTATAACTGTATGCACATGTATCACATCGTGCCATCCGAGTCCTGTCACAGGGCAAAACAAGAAATACAGGACTCGGTCGGGAGCTTTAGATTTATCTGCCGATGCAGATACTAAGGTCTGCTTTTCTACACGTGGCTATGGTCCCACGAGACCCCTCCCTCAACTAGTGAAAGGCAACACAAGAGAAAATCTTGCATGAGAACTACACTCCGGCCAGCCCACATCCTACGGCCTACCTCACCCATAATTAGATAGCAAATTATGGTCTGTTGGGTGTTCCCTGCCTTTCCGTACGTACACGCTTGACTCAAGATGGTAGATGATCGACGAACTTGCTATCTTGGGCACCTTATGTATTCGCCGACTCACTGCTATCCACCCCAGTCTTTAGGTCGCTCGCATAGCAACCAAGGCATATTCTTGGTTCTTCTACCGCAGACCTCAACCTCTCGTGAGCCTAGTATAATGACCTGGCAGCTCGCAGAGGGATCCCAAGAATATCCTCACGTTCCCCGAAGCCGCTGCTTCGTTACCCAGTTCGTTGGAGCCTTTATCTAAATCAGATAGCCTGCTCCTACACGCATTCTTAAACGTTGACCTAACGTATCGGGTTACTAATTTATCTAAGAAATGGTACAAATTTCCTTGACTAAGAATTATTACTTAGTTTCCCTTAACTAAGGTTTACCACTTAGCCTTATTTCCATAATCCTTGTTAACTATGGTTATTTACCTAATCCTCCGAATTAGGGTTTATCTAATGGGTTAAGTGTCACTTAAGTTCATAACTTAGCCTGTCTACAAACCATGTCAAAATTGGCTAAGTGTACAAGTCCAAGACTTAACCCTACAAACCATGTGTCAAGTTGGTTAAGTATATCAAGGAATCCATGACTTAATCTCGTCTAATTATCATTTTAGATTGGTTAATTATATAATTTAACTTGACCTTGTCATCAAATCGGTCAAGCGTATTCAAGTGATTCGTGACTTAGCCTTATCATGTTTTCACGTTAGATTGGTTAAGTATAGATTGACTTAACCTCATCAAATTAACGAGTTAGATTGGTTAAGTATAGGTCACTTAACCTCATCAAACTAACGAGTTAGATTGGTTAAGTATAGGTCACTTAACCTCATCAAATCATCGTGTTAAATTAGTTAAGTGTTTAACTTAACCCCATTAAATTACCAAGTTGGATTAATTAAGTCTAGGTTAACTTAACCCCATCCGATTACCATGTTTAGACTAGTTAATCCTAATCTTAACCCCATCCATTAACTGTATTATACGGTTAAGTGTCATTAAGAAAATTTACTTAACCTTATCACGTTATCGTGTTGGATTGATTAAGTGTTGGTTAACTTAATCCCGTCCACTAGTCGTATAAAAATGGTCAAGTGTCATTAGGCAAATCAAGTTACTTAACCTACCCAAGCTTATCATGTTTTGTTAAGTATCATTAGCCTAATCAAATTACTTAACCCATTTGTCCATATCATATTTGGTTAAGCCTCATTAATCAAATTAACTTAACCCTATTATGTGGCATTAATTTAATTAATGCACCCTCAACCTCTCACATTAGACCTTGTTGTGGTTACTAGTTAAGCCGGGCGGGTCCGGGTAGATTTACACCACAACCTAGTCTAACCTCGGGTCTTAAGCGCGACATGACCAACTTCTCACATTGGGTCCTATTGTTTGCAACTACTAGTTAGGCCGGTCGGTTCCGGGTAGTTTTACGTTGCAAACTCAACCCAACCTCGAGTTGGCCATACTTATATTATCTAAGTTCATCATGTTTCCAAAACATGTTACAAGTTTTCAAGCATTTGGGTAGACCTAACTTAATAGGTAAATTCCCAAAGGGTAGACCTAACTTAATAGGTAAATTCCCAAGCTCATGTTTTATGCATACTTACATGCCAACCTCCATGTTATCTTTCAAGTCATATTTTCAAGTATAAACACATGTCATATTCAAGTTAAGATTTTGCGACATGTTCATGTTTATCTAACTACCCAAAATCGTGTTTTCCCAACGCAAGCAAAGCGAGTCAACATAGTAAGGATACTATGTCACATATTGGTCTCAAAACATGCATGATGCCAAAAAGGGCTTGGCTTCCACATGCATAACATCATAAAGGGATTGGCCATAAACATGCATAGTGTCATAAGGTAATTTGGCCACAAACATGCATATTATCAAAAAGGGTTTGGCCATAAACATGCACAACTTAAAAGAGGGGATTGGCCACGAGCATGCATAATCTCATAAAGGGTTTGGCCACAAACTTGCATGTTAGCATAAGGGGTTTGGGTTCATAAACATGCATAAGCACCAAAATGTTGTCTTAGCCAATGTTTCACACGTAAAGTGGTTCCTAAAGGTTCATGCTAGCATTTCATGCATAAAGATCCAAACTTGCAAGTTAAACTAGGTTATTCATAGCATGAGAGGCATGATTAAGTCACTCACATGGCCTAAAATCATAAACATGAACACAAGAGGCAAGGTAAGGTTCATATAGGTTCGCATAATCATGTTTAGCCTCATTTTATCCCATGTCATTATCAAAACTACCGTTTCCATCTAAAAGTAGCTAGAACTTACCTAGTTAGGCCTAGGGAAAGGAGCATGAATCATCTTGGCTAAGAAAGGTGCCTCCTTTGTAGAAGAATCGTCATGGAACTCGCATAGCAATGTTGATTTGGCCTTGATTTGGTGTAGCAAGCTTGCACCTTTTTATTTGAACTTGATTTGAGTGCATAGGCTCTAGGGATTTGAGATGGAGGCCAGGATCAAAATTGATTTTGGCAGCACTTAGTTGCTAGGTTTGATTTTTAGGGATTTAGGTTAGGTTTAGGGTCTTTTTATAGAGATTAGGATAGTTTTAGGCCCTTAGATTAACCCTAGGACCAACCTGAACCGTCAGATTTCAAACCAGGCCCAAAAACCTAGCCAAGATAGAAAATAGGTGCACCAGATCAGAATCAGCCGACAGGGCAAGTCGACAGCCCTGTCGACATGCCTGTCGACATGCCTGTCGACTTGTCTGGGTGGGAATTTTCCCGCCTGGCCCCATTTCTGCATGTTTCGAAATCCAAATTTCCCGAAAACTTCTTTGGGCCTTAACCGGGTCATACGGACTCCGATTTTCGAAAACTCGGACTCTATTTCGCGTATTTTTCCGAAACGAACGCAATGGCATAGGCCGTTTTACTTGATTCAGAATTTAAAATTAAATTCTGCCTTGATTCTCGTTTTAACCTGTTATTGAAATACGGGTTGTTACATTCTCCCCACCTTTTGGGATTTCGTCCCCGAAATCTCCAAGTTAGGAAGAACATATCCTACCATCCATCATCCATCTACTCAAAACATCATCCACAAGCAACCATTGTCCTTAGATGATTTCTAATGCTGTATGAATATATGCAAAACGTGTGTGTACATGTTCCTTAGCTAATGCTAATGATCAGGCCTGGATAATCTTTCTAATGCAAAAATATGTATAGTGCCATGAATCCAACATGTATGCAAATAGTCCTAGTCATATAGATACTATATGCGTGCACAAACATTCATCCATATGCAACGTCCACATGGTAACACATTCAATTTCATCCATAAACAAGTATAAATACTCGTGCATATGCAATATGAAATGTGACCGAGTCGAGCTAGTATCTAATGTGTATTCGCGCATCCACGAGCAACCACTTGCATCCACTTGCAACCATATCAATCATAACATGTTTCAAATACACGTTTACATCCATAGGTTTCTACCTAAGACTCCCTGAAACAGGGTCGAGAAGATAAACAAAACAAACTCCGTACGGGGTTTGTAACAGAAACAGGACCGAGAGGATATCCATAAAAGATAGCCTACAAGCAAGCTCAACAGAAAACAGGGGTCGAGGATATATTCCCAAAAGAGATATCATGCACGTATTTAGTCTTCAGTCTCCTGGGTCGCATTACCTTGAGCTTAGTTCCATCGTGCCTTGACCGCCCCTTTTTCTTCACGATTTCGCAGCTTCTTATTTCCTATTTCCAATCATGAGTTGGAACTCATTTCCTCGTCGCCTCTCGTTCCACTTGCACTTATTCTTTCCCTAGTATACTTGGCTCAACCATATCTACGTACTCAAGCCAGCTCCCCAAAATTCACTAGTGAATTCTGGATCTCGTTTTCTGATGCCAATCCAAATTGCCAAGAGTCCTTACTAGGGTGATTCCCATAACTCATACATAATCGAAACGAACCATCCGCCTTAGCGGCGAATTCTATTCAAACGGATTACCAACAACTGCATCCTGGGATTCTAGGTAACTAGCCATGACAGAACCCAAAAGGTTACACGAGACTTCGAGGGTATTACCAAAGCAAGCCAAGAGTCTAACTACCCTCCTTCTAAAACCGAGAGTGGCACCCCTTACTAGATAACCACTTCATCCCTAGAATCCATCCACAACTTATAAACATAAGCATTATTTCCAAGCTCAACACTTGATATAGACATTCTCAAATCCAAGCAAGCCATGAGTAAATGGACCGATCTTCCAATAGGACTTGAGACAAAAACGGGTTCCTCTACTATGCTAGTACTAAGGTGCAGAGACTCAACTATCGAAGCGGACTTAAAAGATGCGGTGATCAAAACAAAGTCCCGACAGGATGATAGAGAAGAAAAGCTAAACCTTTAACAAGATCGTTACCCTCCTTCCGAGGTACCCTAGAAATGAGAGCATACTATTGCCCTCCCAATGATCTTGTCCTTGTCCCATAATACTTAACTATCCACCCCGTTTTACCATGCCAAAGGTACTCTCTCGTCATGGGTTTCATTGTTCATCTTTCTCCCTCCTTTGAGGACTAAGCCATGCCAACACGTTGCTCACCCATAAGCTCATATCCTTCATCCTCTTTCTCACTATCCTTTCTTGTATAACTCTGCAATGGTCTCTCGAGAACCACCTCCATCGTACGGGAAACACTTACGTAGCTAGAAAGACTAGTCGCAGTCAAAACCACTGTGACTACAGATGGAGGAAAGAAAGGAAAAGAGATTAAATCAAGGAAATAAGGATGATGCTAATGGCCTTTGGGGAATAGCCTTTTTCTTTTCAAAAGAAAATTTTCTTGAAAAATGCTTCTTTGTAAACGGTTTTTCATATAATTTTCAGAAGGTCTTTAAAAACTTTTGCCCAGTCTGGTAACCTTCTGCTCTGATACCAGATGTAACACCCCGCCTCCGCTAGGGTCACTCGCAAAGGAATGCACTAGCTTTAGAGGGGCATTATTGGTAAACATGCACAGAAATATCACAAGACGGAACATATATAAATAGCGGAAGTAAAATCAAACTTTCATAACATGAATAAATAAGGTCTAAAGCCTTTTACATCAGAGTACATCAAAACCTGTCTTGTAGTAGTAAAGAAGCATAAAGACTTTTTAATAAATTATTCCCCAAGTAAAACAGTAAAGTAGCCATAGCCAAGAGAAGTCCAAGCCATCCATGATGACCTTCAAGCAGAAGAAGTCCGAACTAAACAGCATTGTTTCCCCCCTGAAACCTGGGGGGGGGGGGAACGGAAGAAAAGAGGCGAAACAAAACGGGTCAGTCAAAAAAAAGACTGAGTAAGTCCTATCTACTTCCAGTATAAAAACAGGTAAAGGTAACATGACATGCATAAACTGAAAGTAAACATAAGGATAACTACAAGATAGATAAACTAGGGTAGCCGATTGAACTACTGCGGCAAGGTAAACTAAGGTATCATGATAAACTACGGTGTTATGATAAGTCAAGGTATCACATCGTCAGATTTCTATCGAGTACATTATCCCAAGGTATCTACCCCGTCTAACATCCCACGGTATCTATTATGTATATTCTTCCTAGTTCTAACATGTATATTTGCTCTGCACCTCTCGTACTAGTATCCCTACCCGCGTCATGTGTTAACCATGAATGTCCCGTGCTCAAAGTCGTGTAATGGTCCATGTCAACCTAATATCGCATATATAGGTTACTCAAATCATATGTTTCTTTCCATGTATATAAGTTCAGTCCTTTGCCGTACCTCGTACGGGCTTCCTCATGTCGTATTATCCTTGAAATCGTTTGGACTGTCACCCTTGTTCTAGCTAGGCTCTTCCATATGAATCATCGTTTGAACTACTAGGACTTACGCCACCTAGCTCCACTAGGGATTTCGCTTACCTATTGCACGCTTTCGTATTTCGGTTTGGGTCAAACCACCTAGGCCACTAGGGATTACGCTAACCCTTAACCGCGCCCTTTTTTCCCACGCATTCATCGTGAATCGTTTTTCTATAACTGTATGCACATGTATCACATCGTGCCATCCGAGTCCTGTCACAGGGCAAAACAAGAAATACAGGACTCGGTCGGGAGCTTTAGATTTATCTGCCGATGCAGATACTAAGGTCTGCTTTTCTACACGTGGCTATGGTCCCACGAGACCCCTCCCTCAACTAGTGAAAGGCAACACAAGAGAAAATCTTGCATGAGAACTACACTCCGGCCAGCCCACATCCTACGGCCTACCTCACCCATAATTAGATAGCAAATTATGGTCTGTTGGGTGTTCCCTGCCTTTCCGTACGTACACGCTTGACTCAAGATGGTAGATGATCGACGAACTTGCTATCTCGGGCATCATATGTATTCGTCGACTCACTGTTATCCACCCCAGTCTTTAGGTCGCTCGCATAGCAACCAAGGCATATTCTTGGTTCTTCTACCGCAGACCTCAACCTCTCGTGAGCCTAGTATAATGACCTGGCAGCTCGCAGAGGGATCCCAAGAATATCCTCACGTTCCCCGAAGCCGCTGCTTCGTTACCCAGTTCGTTGGAGCCTTTATCTAAATCAGATAGCCTGCTCCTACACGCATTCTTAAACGTTGACCTAACGTATCGGGTTACTAATTTATCTAAGAAATGGTCCAAATTTCCTTGACTAAGAATTATTACTTAATTTCCCTTAACTAAGGTTTACCACTTAGCCTTATTTCCATAATCCTTGTTAACTATGGTTATTTACCTAATCCTCCGAATTAGGGTTTATCTAATGGGTTAAGTGTCACTTAAGTTCATAACTTAGCCCGTCTACAAACCATGTCAAAATT
Source organism: Allium sativum (assembly GCA_030737875.1). Classification (NCBI taxonomy): domain Eukaryota; kingdom Viridiplantae; phylum Streptophyta; class Magnoliopsida; order Asparagales; family Amaryllidaceae; genus Allium; species Allium sativum. Next base: position 751,180,846 of record CM060921.1, read on the forward strand.
GGCTAAGTGTACAAGTCCAAGACTTAACCCTACAAACCATGTGTCAAGTTGGTTAAGTATATCAAGGAATCCATGACTTAATATCGTCTAATTATCATTTTAGATTGGTTAATTATATAATTTAACTTGACCTTGTCATCCAATCGGTCAAGCGTATTCAAGTGATTCGTGACTTAGCCTTATCATGTTTTCACGTTAGATTGGTTAAGTATAGATTGACTTAACCTCATCAAATTAACGAGTTAGATTGGTTAAGTATAGGTCACTTAACCTCATCAAACTAACGAGTTAGATTGGTTAAGTATAGGTCACTTAACCTCATCAAATCATCGTGTTAAATTAGTTAAGTGTTTAACTTAACCCCATTAAATTACCAAGTTGGATTAATTAAGTCTAGGCTAACTTAACCCCATCCGATTACCATGTTTAGATTAGTTAATCCTAATCTTAACCCCATCCATTAACTGTATTATACGGTTAAGTGTCATTAAGAAAATTTACTTAACCTTATCACGTTATCGTGTTGGATTGATTAAGTGTTGGTTAACTTAATCTCGTCCACTAGTCGTATAAAAATGGTCAAGTGTCATTAGGCAAATCAAGTTACTTAGCCTACCCAAGCTTATCATGTTTTGTTAAGTATCATTAGCCTAATCAAATTACTTAACCCATTTGTCCATATCATATTTGGTTAAGCCTCATTAATCAAATTAACTTAACCCTATTATGTGCCATTAATTTAATTAATTCACCCTCAACCTCTCACATTAGACCTTGTTGTGGTTACTAGTTAAGCCGGGCGGGTCCGGGTAGATTTACACCACAACCTAGTCTAACCTCGGGTCTTAAGCGCGACATGACCAACTTCTCACATTGGTTCCTATTGTTTGCAACTACTAGTTAGGCCGGTCGGTTCCGGGTAGTTTTACGTTGCAAACTCAACCCAACCTCGAGTTGGCCATACTTATATTATCTAAGTTCATCATGTTTCCAAAACATGTTACAAGTTTTCAAGCATTTGGGTAGACCTAACTTAATAGGTAAATTCCCAAAGGGTAGACCTAACTTAATAGGTAAATTCCCAAGCTCATGTTTTATGCATACTTTCATGCCAACCTCCATGTTATCTTTCAAGTCATATTTTCAAGTATAAATACATGTCATATTCAAGTTAAGATTTTGCGACATGTTCATGTTTATCTAACTACCCAAAATCGTGTTTTCCCAACGCAAGCAAAGCGAGTCAACATAGTAAGGATACTATGTCACATATTGGTCTCAAAACATGCATGATGCCAAAAAGGGCTTGGCTTCCACATGCATAACATCATAAAGGGATTGGCCATAAACATGCATAGTGTCATAAGGTAATTTGGCCACAAACATGCATATTATCAAAAAGGGTTTGGCCATAAACATGCACAACTTAAAAGAGGGGATTGGCCACGAGCATGCATAATCTCATAAAGGGTTTGGCCACAAACTTGCATGTTAGCATAAGGGGTTTGGGTTCATAAACATGCATAAGCCCCAAAATCTTGTCTTAGCCAATGTTTCACACGTAAAGTGGTTCCTAAAGGTTCATGCTAGCATTTCATGCATAAAGATCCAAACTTGCAAGTTAAACTAGGTTATGCATAGCATGAGAGGCATGATTAAGTCACTCACATGGCCTAAAATCATAAACATGAACACAAGAGGCAAGGTAAGGTTCATATAGGTTCGCATAATCATGTTTAGCCTCATTTTATCCCATGTCATTATCAAAACTACTGTTTCCATCTAAAAGTAGCTAGAACTTACCTAGTTAGGCCTAGGGAAAGGAGCATGAATCATCTTGGCTAAGAAAGGTGCCTCCTTTGTAGAAGAATCGTCATGGAACTCGCATAGCAATGTTGATTTGGCCTTGATTTGGTGTAGCAAGCTTGCACCTTTTTATTTGAACTTGATTTGAGTGCATAGGCTCTAGGGATTTGAGATGGAGGCCATGATCAAAATTGATTTTGGCAGCACTTAGTTTCTAGGTTTGATTTTTAGGGATTTAGGTTAGGTTTAGGGTCTTTTTATAGAGATTGGGATAGTTTTAGGCCCTTAGATTAACCCTAGGACCAACCTGAACCGTCAGATTTCAAACCAGGCCCAAAAACCTAGCCAAGATAGAAAATAGGTGCACCAGATCAGAATCAGCCGACAGGGCAAGTCGACAGCCCTATCGACATGCCTGTCGACTTGTCTGGGCGGGAATTTTCCCGCCTTGCCCCATTTCTGCATGTTTCGAAATTCAAATTTCCCGAAAACTTCTTTGGGCCTTATCCGGGTCATACGGACTCCGATTTTCGAAAACTCGGACTCTATTTCGCGTATTTTTCCGAGACGAACGCAATGGCATAGCCCATTTTACTTGATTCAGAATTTAAAATTAAATTCTGCCTTGATTCTCGTTTTAACCTGTTATTGAAATACGGGTTGTTACATAAACCAACATGCCAATGATCTTTCACTGTCGAGGCATTGGATGGGGGACAACGCCTATTGGTTATTTAAATTATTTGCAGTAGGGCACAGTCATTTAGCTATGGTGGTGTCTTTTAACTAGTTAAGAGGGGGGAGGGGGCGTTGCGTTGAGCCATAGCCATGGAGAAGAGACAAACAAAATATAATATTTGTATTGTAGGCCTAACGAAGCAGTCCTTTATAGATTTAGAAATTGCCCACTGAGTTTTATACAGCGGTAGGCCTTGTAAGAAAAACTCAAGTAGTAAACTATACAATTACATGTAATCCCTCGATGTACACACTGGGTGGTGAATCGTAGATGTTCGGGCATTGGAACGAGTTGATGCAGACACGATTTCGCGTTAACTTACCAAATGATGGAACATCTGCATTATAGGCCTCACGAAACTATCCTTTATGTATGTAGTTGGAGTACTCTTTCGTAATGTGATGACAGAGTCCTATCGAGGAGGATACGGAGGATACCATGGGTAATACCTAGGACCACGACGGTCGATTGCGCATATAGCCACATATATAGATTGTTAATGACATTTTTCGTCAACACCGGAGACAGGTCTATGGAAGTGGACCTACGGGAAAAATAGGTCGTTTAGCTTTCACAGGTTTGAGTTAGTTCACTGTCTCCTAGATATCAAGGTTTAGAATCCGAAAGAATAGTTACTCTTCCCTCGATGGGGTGAGTATCACGCTTAAGTGAATCGAGAACCAACAGTTATCTTGGGATGAAGGATTCCTAAGTGCAACCCTTAGCGAATGACTTAAAGGTTTATAGAGAGGGGTTCTGCACTTAGCTTGCAGAAGGTTCTAAATTTGTAGGAAGAGGGATGTTTCACTTAACTTACGGAAAGACTTGTATATAGGCTCATTTACATGCAGGAAGCAAACCGTACATTGCTGAAACAATAACTGAGAAATCATATAACGATCCCATAAAGAAATACTCTAAGTATTGATTCACACTTTATTGATCTTTGATTTAGAATACATGAATAGAATAGAAGAAATCCTCAAATCGATCTAAGAATTAGGGTTTACTCTAGAGAAAAAAATACAAGAATAAGAATGAGGAAAATCATCCTCAAAATGTGACCCCTGGGGTCTTATTTATGGAAAATTCGGGGCCTCTTTTGCTGTTGGAACATTAGACCGCAGAAGCCTCTGTCGGCCGCTTTTCTACTTGATATCAGACGTTCAGCTCCCGGCCGCCTTTGTGGTGCTGATTATAGCTTCCGGAGTGAGGGTTCCAGTCAGTTGGTGCTTCTTTGAGATTGATATGAGCTTGTCGATGTATATGGCTTCCGAAAGGCATTCGTGCTCCCGGTAGTGGCTTCCGATCTTCTTATGAATACTTTAAGAAGCTTGCCCTCGTGATGTATGTAGACAAATGTCGGTTCGGAACCCCTGTCGGTGTCGGTACCGAGCAGATTAGTATGGATCGCCTGTATCCACTTTAGGGTTCCGGTGGAGCCTCCGTGTATAGCCTGGTCTTCCGGAAGGTAGCTCACAGTGATTTGTCTGTTGTCTATCAATGTGACACTTCAGTGTTTATGAAGTGGATGTTTTGGAAGCTGGTTCCGGATAATCTCTACATACTTTCGGCCTGATATACTTGATTCCTTTGTCTCCTAAAGTATCAAGTAGGTTAATACCGATAGCCCTTCCGTCTTTTCGGGTTTTGATTAGCGGAGCTCTTGCCTCCCTCTTTCTTAGTTTCTGACTTAGATAACCTTTCGCTACAGAACCCCCCGCCGGATAGACCCAGCCAGATTGATCCTGTCGATAATCTATAGCTTTTGAGTTCTCTCTAGTGTTTGGCCTTTTCTTTTCGGAAAATCCTTCTGTGCTAGTGTTCATCTGATTACCCATTCACCGTCAATCTGTTTCGGAGTTAATTTTGGTAGTAACATTTGCCCCACTCCCCCAAGTGAAGGGGTATTTTTGACATTTCAAGTCAAGTTATTCTCGTCTAAGAGGTTGTAAGGTTTCGATCATGCATGGATCCTGAATTTTCCCTTTTCCAGTATGAATCCTGCTCGTTGATTTGATTTTAGATGTATGGCAGAGATGAAAAAGCGAGCTCTTGCCAAATGGGATCTTCTTTCCTTTTCTTCCTTTTTCCTGCATAACATTTAACTCAAACGAGGTTACTGTTCATCTAAATTGACCACACTACTGTTCAAGGTTTCAAGCTTAACTAATCGTAAGTTTTCTTGCTTTAATCTTAATCGCTGGTTTGGATTATGCCCTGAATTGTGGTTAGACTGCCCTAGTGCAGATTAAACTCCCGATAATCGTTTGAGGCGATGTCTAATGGTGATTTCAATAAACCGTGTCTGTCCCCAATCATTATCGGGATCTGGGAATCAAGGTTTTGTATAGATAATTAGTTTGTGATAAAAAAGCAATCTAAATTGTTGACATCGATCTTCGAAGTCAATATTATTGTTTAGTGGGTTAACAAAACTCTATATCATTTGTTTGCCTATATGTAGTTTGCATGCACTTATCGAATGGTAATGAGATTAAAACACATGTTTATGTTACGATATCACATGGCAGGACTATGTCTGGAATTCCACAAATTGACGAACCCAGGTCAAGCAAATCTGTAAGGCTTTGTTCAAAGGAGGTATCCATATTCCAACGTTCATTTGTTAATACTCAGGGGGAGGTAGACGCTATTAGCCATGGTTTTGGTATGGTCGGAACTGGCACCATTCCTGCTTTTCCACAAGACACTATCCATCATCCGCCAGAGGGGTATTTCACCTATACTGTGACTCACATGCATCATGGGGGCTTCTTTCCCTTCCTGGAATTTGTGCTTAAGCTTCTGCGTTACTTGAAAGTTGATCTCATTCAGCTAACTTCAAATGTGTATACTCTTCTTTTATGCTTGGAAACCTTGGCTTTGGAGACATGCCGAACTTCTCTTAATGTCAATGTCCTGCAATCTCTTCTTCGTTTAACAGAGGGGTCGGAACCCCTTATCCTTTACCCGAATCCCACAAGGAAATGTGTTATTGATCTTGTTATTGAGCCTAGCAACTGGGGGGGGGGTCAATTTTTCATTATCAGGTGTCCTTCTGCTGTATCTGGAACTTTTATTGATCCTGGTAGACAATTCTTTTCTCTTCTCTTTTTTTTTATTGTTATTTCTTTCCAGCTTCTGTCCCCAAGGAGGTGAAGCTTGGAGCGAAGGAGCTTCAAGTTGTTGACGCCATCGGTGGAGTTCTTAATGAATTGAGGCAGCATTCTGTTCTATTATCTTTGAAATCTCTTCGCAAATATGCCCTTTTACCCTAGGGACAAAATTTCCTAGGACAACATTCTCTCTTGCATTCAGTTTTTCTTGGGGATGGTTCACATATTTCTCCAACTGCTCCCACCCATCTTAAGTCTTTGTCTAAAAAGAGGGTAGATGTAACGACCTGGATTTTTCGATCATTGGAATTCGAATATTTAAATCGATTTTAAATATTATTTTTGAAATACTAATGGACTATTAATATTGAATTCGTTTGTAAAACAGCGATAGAACGTTAATATTTAAAACGAACTCGTAACGTTGTGGTAGTTCGAAATATTAAGTTTTGAACTTCAACTAAATATACAAAATCCATTTTAAGTCGGAATTCTGTGAAACAAGAAACGTTTGAATCTATTTGCTTATAATTTTCTAACGAAAAAGAAAAATCAAGATTTCAGTTTATATATTGTAAGTTATGTCCAATTCAAAATTTTCAAATAGTTGATATGGAAATCATTAATAAACGATAACAGTTATTTAATAAATTAGAATGGAAAATCGAATATTACTTAACTCGAAAATGTTAATATGGGGTTATAATTCCATATTGGTTAATATTCGTAAATCGTATAATATTTTATTTGGATATATACGATAATAATAAGTTGTTATTAACATTTAATTTAATTGTTTTGTTATTTATTTATGTTTTAACGATAATTATATAAGCCGTATAAATAATTATTTTTCAAACTATATCCATTTTCGACGAAACGAATCTTATTGAAATACGTATAATTAATTAATTCTAAATTTCCATTTTGGAGCCTAACGGAGTTTTTTTGCTGGTAGACGAAATTTTAAAGTGAACCGATGGATAAATTGGGATCTAAATAGCGTTGTTTTTGCAGACGAAGACCACTTTCAACGAAATAAGATCATTAGGACCGTAATGTCAAATTATACTTCGGCGTCCATTTTTGAAATTTTTGAAGATTGTGTCTATCGGTGAGAATATGACATTGGACGTTAAATAGCGGTACCGTGTTCAATAAAACCTATACTGATTTAAACTATCCTACTTCTAGCCAACCCTAACCTAACACATAGTCTGTATACATTAAAACAGAGTTGCGTACCGAGCTGCCTACCCATACTTCTATGCCTACACGCATATAGACTGTCTTAATTGAATTAAAGATATTTTCATGCAAACTCTCAGTGGATACATGCTATCTACATTAGTACACTGTCACAACTTTTAGTAGGAACATACAAAGAAAGAATTCAAATCACCCTAGTAATGAAAATAAGAGAACAGAGCAGCTATGCTGCGGTCTAATATATACATATGAAATCAATCACGCAGGCCAACAAACATCTATATAAGTAAACATCCCCATATATACCTTCTGCCTCCCTCAAGCCTACCCATCAGCCTATATCTTATACTTGTACATGCCTACCTATATTCAAGCTTCAACTACCCTAAAACTTTAACGTCTTGTATACATCAAAACCACATCATCCATCTTGGAAAGGAAACATCAGAACAACATGGAAATGAAAACCCAACACCTAAGCTACCAAGCCTACGCACATGCCTTTTGCACCTAAAGTATAACATTGATCATATATTCTTCTTGCTCGCCTATATAAACGCATCTTCACCCCAATATGCTTCTGCAAGTTAAAAACCGTGAGCCTTCGATTAGTAGAAAGTAATGAGGTGTCCTCACTCCTTCCTCCCATTGTAAACCAGTGCACTCCTTTTTCTCTCAATATAACACAGATCAAGCCCTCTAAAATATATATAAATGAAGTCGTAGATAAAGAACTGAACGCGATCACTACGGACGAAAGGAGGGATGGGCTTATGGATGATCTTCGGAGGTGATGATCAGCAACTCGGGTATTTCAAAGGCGGCGGAGGCTATAGCGTCAACAGGGGCGGCAGGCGGTGCGAGCCAGGCCAAAGGGTCGGGCGCGAATGCAGGAGGCGCCAGGCGCGAGTGCAGGTATTTGCTTAAGATATTTTTGCAAAACGGAAAGATGAGGATGGTCACTGTGCTTGCGATAAAAATGGATCATGGTAGAAGCATTTCGTGGGGATCGGGTTCGAAATATAACGCGGAGAAGAAATGTCAAGTGGGAAGAAAAGAACGCGTGCATGGGTAAGGAAATGGAGCAGAGGAAGAGGTGCGTTCTTTTGTTTTCTGGAAGTAGTAAGTGGGGAGAAGAAAGTGTACAGGGAAGAAAGGACTGGTGGACTGCGTACATAGTAGACCCTAGGCCTTAAAAAAAGGGATAAAAAGAAATAAACGTTGGCTGGTAGGGTATTGGGCTTGACGCTTCGGGCTTTGATAAAAGAAAAGAAAAGATATGGGGGATGAAAACTGTGCATGTATTTGGAACGTGGGTAGGCTGTTGAACACAGTAGGTAGCGATACATGGCCTAATATCATTTACACGTGATTGTTTGTATAAAATGTATATTTTAAAGTCACATATTATCGCGTCTAATTACCTATTACGTGGCCAAATGAATTTATGTGCCCACGCCAGCCCTGTTTAATTTTTTCTGAATGCCTAGTGTAGTTATAATCTACCTAATTATATGTTTATATAACCTGACCTAGTATGTTTTGGTATGTTTCAGAACCCATTCTAAATTTCCTAAACCAAGATTTAAATGTTCCTAATTAGGTTGGTAAACGATAATTACAGATTTAGATGATTAACTATTATTAAATTTTAATAATAGTAAATTAAATAGTTAATACCGTATTAAATTTATAACTGCGTACACGGTAACAAAATCAGATGAAAACAAGTGGTGGCGGATCTGTATCGACGAGCGTGATAGTATGAAGCTAGATTAGACGGAGTGGATCAAACCATTTTAACATCAGAATTAAATAAAGGTGAGTTAAACTCACTCATTTATCCCACTTATAATTTTTATAAGTCGGCTTTATTGCTTGTGTGCTTTGTTCGCTAATTATTGGTTGATTTGATAATAATTTGGATATTTATTAAATATTTTATATTTGTTATTTTAATTAAACTTTTGTTTTATTTAAATGAAATGACATCGTTATTTTTAATGATGATTTCCAAACAAGGTAACTTACCTTGTTGTTTACATTTATAATAATATAAATGTACTAAATTAAATTGAATGCTTGAATGATTGTTATTAGTTGACCGTTATCAGTTAAGTTTATTGTTTATTTCCATATTATCATATGAACTATTTAACCAATATGATTAGACTATTGATTAGGTTATCGATTGTTGAATCTAAATTCAACGTTTGTTGTGTTATTAACCAATGGGTAGTATTGGTTCGGAGTTAATAGCAGATGGCCAAATATACATCATTTTATAAAGATTGATTTACCTTCAGGTAAATCGGTAGAAATGAAGTTATGTAATTTATTTTATAATCGAATATAGATTTTTAAATATATTATTTTAAATGAAGTTTATAAAAAGGAAATAAACCAACAACATATTGTTTATTTTAAATATATTATTTCTATACCAAAATTTTCTGTGTGCGAGGCACGTGCCTCATCTTAATTATTAAATGATTTTATAAAGGATTAATTGTCAAGAATAATCTGAAGTTTAACGTGTCTTCCCATAATAATCCCAAGTTTAGATTATTTTTGAATAATCCGAAGTTTAGGAGGTGTCTTCCCATATTGATCCCGATGACCAACTGACGTGTTATTTTGGGATCAATATGGGAAGACACCCCCAAACTTCGGATTAATATGGGAATACACCAAGTAAATGGGATTAATATGGGAAGACTCACCCCAAACTTTGGATTATTCAGAAATAATCCAAACTTGGGATTATTATGGGAAGACACGTTAAACTTCGGATTATTCTTGACGATTACTCCTTTTATAAAGTTGATTCTTATATTAATAAGATTGATAAGCAAGTGAGCGGGAATTAACGTGACGATTAATAACCGGAATTTATTTTTTTAAGAAACAATTAAAGTGGGATTGTATTGAAATAAATTATTATTTATTTAATAATAATCAAAGTCGAAATCTTGGGATTTAAAATCTATTTAATGAAGTTATATGAAACTATAAGGAACTATTTATAATAAGTGAAGCTTTTAAGCAAATTATATTAATAATAATATTAGTTAAGTTATATTAAAGTTTTAAAGTGAATTCCTATTTGAAATTCTATTTAATTGGATCCAAGATGGACAGAGTTATAAAACTCGAGTTTATTGAATATCATCGGAACGAGTTATTAGAAATGGATTTTTAAGTGGAAATAAAAGCCGGGATATGAAATTAAGGAATTTGAACCTAACTGAGGATTGGTTGATATAAATGATTTCCTGAGTGTTGATCTGATGTTGGTTTCGGCCTTCGGGGTTGATATTTAGGAAACTATTTTCTTACTGATTTACGGTTACTAACTAATGGAGATGTGAAATAGAAATCAAATGAAAACTCAAGTTTGAATTAAAGTGGTTAGGCAATTTAAGTAATGCGATCTAAATTCGCTATATTAAATACGAGATGAGATTTATCGAGACAAAACTGAATTGGGTTTTTGAAATAACTTATCAGAAGTTTATAAAAGGTTCTATTGTATATGTTGTTTTAAAAACATTATGAAAGTTAATGAAGAAGTTTAAATTAATAATTTACTTAATATTAAAGTATGTAAACGTGCGTAAGGTTGTAAAAAGATTTTGAAAGAGAGAGTATTATAAACCATAATTCGTAAAGTTTATAAGTTGAATAAAAGGGCTTGAGTATGGTATTATTTTTAAAATAAGAAGCAAAAGTTGTATTCCAAACATTGAAGATTTAAAAAGATTTTGATTAATTAATGGAAAAATAAAGGCCAAGTGATGTTGTGAACTCAACCAATGAATCTGTTTTATTTTTATGGTTGTTTATTTTGATAGTTAAATAACCGACTATCAAAAGCATACCCAATGCGTTGCTGGTATGGAAAGACCGGGAATGAATTTATATTCGAAAGTCATTCCGACCAACAAATATGTAAACGAAGAAGATATTTGATGGTGATCGAAATGGAGCAATTGAAGACCATAAATCTTCATGAGTGGGGGAACTATTGTTGAATTTTTCTGGCTGATCCCTGGAGATATTTCGACAGTGATTCTGTCGCGATTGGAATCTACGGATTACAAGGACTACTCGCTATTGATCTATAGGGTGATTCTTAGGATGTGGTAGGGGTGCCTTCAGTTCATCCTGTTACTAGATGACTTGTATGAATGAATGTATGATAGGGTATTTCCTAAAAATCACGTACGTTGATTTTTACAAATATACCAAGTTGGTGGCAAAGAGGGGCACTTCTTTTATACCCATAGTATATTTGTGGACGTCAATTAGTGATTTGACGGATCTGACAATGTGACATTCAAAGTAGATGGTGGCTAGATATTCTTAAAGGAAATTATAACCTCAAGCCTCATCAACAGGGAAATGACAAAAATCAGGCAGGCAGCATGACTATGTGGGTTGCCCCCAATAGGGTGTATTGTCACCATCTAGAGAATATTCATATTTGTTACTTCTTTTCGCTTCTGTATCTCCCGGGAATGGTAATGTTGCTAGCAACCGTAGGTGACAGTATATTCGATACACTCAAGCGAAATGAGTGGTCGGTCATGTGTTGGCCGGGTTGCAAGACGTTCTTGTTGAACCCAGTGTATTCCCCTCTAGAGATACACTATCGACAGGTGGTTCCATATCTTGTCATAGTCGGAATCCAATCTCCAATAAGCACCAGCGATTTTGATTGTATACTATATATGTGGAGCGTGAGATGCAAGCATTCTGCTAGATTGTTGTTTATTTGTATTTAGACACTATTATAATATCAGAATAAGATACTGATTTCAAAATGTTTTGGGTTATCGTAAGGTAAAAGTCGTCTGTATTTATTTGTGGATTTGGTCTTACGATTATCCTTTTCTTTCAAAAAGGTTTTAACTTTAAAATCAAGTTGGATTATATTATAAACTTATCGAGTTTTTCTCACTCTGGTTCACCAGACTGACCCGATGTTTGTAATGCTCGGGTAGAACGGGTTGTACAGGTTCATGTTATCAAATGTTGTGGAGTCCGACGACGAGCTGAAGGTGTCTAGACGTATGATATTATCTAGTATTATTCCACTGTGTTATGTATATAAGGATAGGTTATTATAACTGTCCCGGTGTATTGATGTACTCTGATGATTGTAAGTTTTTATTTCAAAGCTCTCTATAAAGTTTATTTATATATTATATTTTGTCCCGCTGCGATGTGAAACTCTGTGTTGTGTTCTTCTTATTCTTCTATTCAAACTTTCTTTCTTTCTTATCTCACCTTCTAACTTCTTTCTTCTAGCTTTCTGGGTTTTCGATTTTTAGGTTTTGGACACGGGATTAGTGTCAAGATTCAAGTGTCGGAAGTTACCGGGACACTACAGTTGGTATCAGAGCAAGGTTTAGAAATGGGGTTAGTAATACCCTAGATCGAGATTAAGTATATATATACGAGAGCGCGTATTTGTAGATTTTATATACAACTGTTTTGTATTGTGTCATTTGATTAGTTCAAGCTGAATTGAGAAATTGATACAATATTATTTTGTAAAACGGGTAAATGAAATAATTTTTCCCAACAAATATTTTCATATAGAAAGAAAATAGTTTTATTATTGATATTGGTTTGTTGATTGATTTGAATGAAAATTCAAAATTTGGTTAATAATTTAAATGGTTTAATGTAACAAGATGAATTTATGAATAAGAATATAAAAATCTGATTAAATAAATTAAATTTTAACTTAAGAATAAGTTAAATATGGATTATTGGGGTATGTTGATTGGTTGTTTGTTGAATAATAGATTGGTTGAATATGAATTAATCAATAATTAAATAAATTGGAAACTAAGAGAATATATTTCAGTATAATGAATTCGAATTAAATCACTCATGAAAATGAAACTGAAATGATTTAACCACGTATCTGTTATTGGCATTGGATATCGAGATTAAGTGCAGGATTGGAAGGGGAACAACTATTAGTGCTTTGCATGGTGATTAGAGTATGGTTTGCCTGACAAATAGGTAAGTCTTAATTATAATGATTTGGTGATTGACTTTATACCCTAAGTTGGGTTGCCGCTTGACTTTGATTTTCTTTTACTCGATGTGAGGCTTGGAGTGACGAGTTGTTTGGATCGAACAGTGCAGAGGAGATGTTGGCAAATTTTTCATGAAATTTTAAAACTTAGTTAATTTTTGATAATATTTTAGAATAATTATTTTTCAAATAATTGTGTTTCGAGCATTCTTCTTAATTTAGTAATTTCGGGGACGAAATTCTTTTAAGGGGAGAAGAATGTAACCACCCGGATTTTTTGATCATTGGAATACGAATATTTAATTTGATTTTAAATATTATATTTGAAATATTAATGGACTATTAATATTGAATTCGTTTATAAAACGACGATAGAACATTTATATTTAAAACGAACTAGTAACGTCGTGTTAGTTCGTAATATTGAGCTTTGAACTTCAACTAAATATACAGAATCTGTTTTAAGTCGGAATTCTGTGAAACAAGAAACGTTTGAATCTATTTGATTATAATTTTCTAACGGAAGAGAAAATAGTGATTTCAGTTTATATATTGTAAGTTATGTCCGATTCAAAATTTTCAAATAGTCGCTACGAAAATAGTTAATAAACGATAACGGCTATTTAATAAATTTGAATAGAAAATCGAATATCGTTTAACTCGAAAATGTTAATATGCGGTTATAATTCCATATTGGTTCATATTCGTAAATCGTATATTATTTTCTTCGGATATATACGATAATAATTAGTTATTATTATTTAATTTAATTTTTTTGTTATTTATATATGTTTTAACGATAATTATGTAAGCCGTATAAATAATTATTTTTAAACGATCTCCGTTTTCGACGAAGCAAATTTTATTAAAATAGTATAATAAATTATTGCTAAATTTCCAGTTTGGGGCCTAACGGAGTTGTTTTGTCGGTAGACGAAATTTAAAAGTGAACTGATGGATAAATTGGGATGTAAATAGCGTCGTTTTTCCAATGGAGACCATTTTCAACGAAATTAGTTTCATTAGGACCGTAACGTCAAATTATACTATGGCATCCATTTTTTTAATTTTTGGAGATCGTGTTTATCGGTGCGAATTTAACAGTGGACGTTAAATAGCCGTACCGTGTTTAATAAAACCTACACTGATTTAATTTATCCTACTTCTGGCGAACCCTAACCTAACACATGGTCTGTATACATTAAAACAGAGCAGCGTACCGAGCTTCCTACCCATACTTCTATGCTTAAACGCATTTGGACTGTCTTAATTGAATTAAAGATATATTCATGCAAACTCTCAGCGGACACATGCTATCTGCAGTAGTACACTGTCACAACTGTAAGTAGGAATGTGCAAAGAAAAAAATCAAGTCACCCTGGTAATGAAAATGAGAGAACAGAGCAGCTATTCTACGATCTAATATATACATATGAAATCAATCACGCAGGCCTACAAACATCTATATAAGTAATCATCTCCATATATACCTTCTGCCTCCCTCAAGCCTACCCATCAGCCTACATCTTATACTTGTACATGCCTACCTATATTCAAGCTTCAACTACCCTTAGCGTCTTGTATACATCGAAACCACATCATCCAGCTTGGAAAGGAAACATCAGAACAACATGGAAATGAAAACCCAACAGCTAAGCTACCAAGCCTACGCACATGCTTTTCGTACCACTTGAAATATGTCATTGATCATATCCTCTTCTTGCTCGCCTATATAAACACATCGTCACCCTAATATGCTTCTATAAGTTAAAAACCGTGAGCCTTCCTTAAGTAGGAAGTATTGAAGTGTCCTCACTCCTTCCTCCTATTGTAAACCAGTGCACTCCTTTTTCTCTCAATATAACACAGATTGAACCCTCTAAAATATATATAAACGAAGTCGCAGATAAAGAACTGCACGCGATCACCACGGATGGAAGGAGGGATGGGCCTATGGACGATCTTCAGAGGTGATGATCAACAGCTCAGGTGGTTCAAAGGTGGGAGAGGCTATAGCATCGACAGGGGCGACAAGTGGTGTGAGCCAGGATGGAGGGTCGGGCGTGAGTGCAGGAGGTGCCGGGCGCAAGTGCAGGTAGTGGCTTCGGATATTTTTGCGAAACGGAAAGGTGAGGATGGTCACTGTGCTTGCGATAAAAGGGGATCGGGGCAGAAGCATTTCGAGGGATCAAGTTTGAAATATAACGCGGAGAAGAAATGTCAAGTGGGAAGAAAAGAACACGTGCATGGGGAAGGAAATGGAGCAGAGGAAGGGGCGCGTTCTTTTGTTTTCTGGAAGTAGTAAGTGGGGAGGAGAAAGAGTACAGGGAAGAAAGGACGGATGGGCTACAGTAGGCCTTGGGCCTTAAAAAGGGGATAAAAAGAAATAAACGTTGGCTGGTAGGGTATTGGGCTTGACGCTTCAGGCCTTGATACAAGAAAAGAAAAGATATGGGGTATGAAAACTTTGCATGTATTTGGAACGTGGGGACGCTGTTGAACACAAGTAAAATACATGGCCTAATATCATTTACACGTGACTGTTTGTATAAACCGTATATTTTAAAGTCACATATTTTCACATCTGATTACCTATTACGTGGCCAAATGATTTTATGTGCCCGCACCAGCCTTGTTTAATTTTGCCTGAATGCCTAGTGTAGTTATAATCTATCTAATTATATGTTTATATAACCTGACCTAGTATGTTTTGGTATGTTTCAGAACCCTTTCAAAATTTCCTTAACCAAATTTAAATGTTTCTAATTAGGTTGGTAAACGATAATTACAGATTTAGATGATGAGCTATTATTAAAATTTAATAATAGTAAATAAAATAGTTAATACTGTATTAAATTTATAACTGTGTCACACGCTAACAGAATCTGATGAAAACAAGTGGTGGCGGATCTGTATCGACGAGCGTGATATTATGAAGCTGGATTAGACGGAGTGGATCCAACCATTTTAACATCAGAATTAAATCAGGGTGAGTAAAACTCACTCAGTTATCCCTCATATAATTTTTATAAGTAGGGTTTATTGCTTATGTGCTTTGTTTGCTAATTATTGGTTGATTTGATAATTGTTTGGATATTTATTAAATATTTTATATCTATTATTTAAATTAAACATTTGTTTAATTTAAATGAAATGACATCATTATTTTTAACGATGATTTCCATACAAGGTAACTTACCTTGTTGGTTACGTTTATAATAATATAAACGTATTAAATTAAATTGAAAGCTTGAATGGTTTTTATTAGTTGACCATTATCAGTTAAATTTATTGTGTATTTTCATATTATCATATGAACTGTTTAACCAATATGATTGGACTATTGATTGGGTTACCGATTGTTGAATCTAAATTCAACATTTGTTATGTTATTAACTAATGGGTAGTACTGGTTGGGAATTAATAGCAGATGGCCAAATATACATCGTTTTATAAAGATTGATTTACCGTCAGGTAAATCGATAGCAGTGAAGTTTTGACATTTATTTTATAATCGAATATAGATTTTTAAATATATTATTTTGAATTAAATTTATAAAAAGGAAATAAACTAACTACATATATATACTGTTTGTTTTAACCATCAATCGCCATTTTTGTACCAAAATCTGCCGTGTGCGAAGCATGTGCCTCATCTTTTTTATTAAATGATTTTATAAAGCTGATTCTTATATTAATAAGATTGATAAGCAAGAGAGTGGGAATTAACGTGACGATTATTAACCGAAATTTATTGTTTTTAAGAAACAATTAAAGTGGGATTGTATTGAAATAGATTATTATTGATTTAGTGATAATCAAAGTCGAAATCTTGGGATTTAAAATCTATCTAATGAAGTTATATGAAACCATAAGGAACAATTTATAGTAAGTGAAGATTTTAAGAAAATTATATTAATAATTGTATAAGTTAATTTATATTAAAGTTTTAGAGTGAATTCTTATTTGAAATTCTATTTAATTGATCTAAGATGGAAAGAGATGTAAAACTCGAGTTTATTGAATATCATAGGAACGAGTTATTTGAAATGGATTTTTTAAATGGAAATAAAAGCCGGGATATGAAATTAAGCAATTAAAACCTAACTGAGGATCAGTTGAGATAAATGATTTCCTGAGTGTTGATCTGATACTGGTTTCGGCCTTCATGGTTGATATTTAGGAAATTATTTTCTTACTGATTTACGGTTAGTAACTACGGGAGATGTGAAATGGAAATCAAACGAAAATTCAAGTTTGAATCAAAGTGGTTAGGCAAGTTAAGTTATGCGATCTAAATTCGCTATATTAAATAAGAGATGAGGTTTATCAAGACATAACTGAAGTGGATATTTGAATCAACTTATCAGAAGTTTATAAAAGGTTTTATTGTATATGATGTTTTAAAAAGATTATGAAATTTAATGAAGAAGTTTAAAATAATAATTTACTTAATGTTAAATTAAGTAAATGTGCATAAGGTTGTAATAAGATTTCCTAAGAGAGAGTATAATAAACCATAATTCGTAAAGTTTAAAAGTTGAATGATAGGGTTTGAGTATGTATTATTTTTGAAATAAGAAGCAAAAGATGTATTCCAAACATTGAAGATTTAAAATGGTTTTGAGTAATGAATGGAAAAATAATGGCCAAGTGATGATGTGTACTCAGCCAATGAATCTGTTTTATTTTTATGATTGTTTATTTTGATAGTTAAATAACCGACTATCAAAAGCATACCCAATGCGTTGTTGGTTTGGAAAGACAGGAATTGAGTTTATATTCGAAAGCCATTCCGACAAACAAATACGTAAACGAAGAAGATATTTGATGGTGATCGAGATGGAGCAATTGAAGGCCGTAATTCTACATGAGCGTGGGAATTATTGTTGAATTTCTCTGGTTGATCCCTGGAGATATCTCGATAGTGATTCTGTCGCGATTGGAATCTACGGATTACAAGGATTACACGCTACTGATCTATAGGGTGATTCCTAAGATGTGGTTGGGGGTGCCTTCGGTTCATCCTATTCCTGGATGACTTTTATGGACGAATGTCTGACGGAGTATTTCCTAAAAATCACGACATTGATTTTTGCAAATATATCGAGTTGGTTGCAAAGAGGGGCACTTCTTTTATACCAAGAGTATATTTGTGGACGTCAATTAGTGATTTGACGGATCTGACAATGTGATATTCAAAGTGGATGGTGGCTAGATATTCTTAAAGGAAATTATAACCTCAAGCCTCATCAACCAGGAAATGACAAAAATCGGGTAGGCAGCATGGCTATGTGGGTTGCCCATATTAGGGTGTATTGTCACCATCAAGATAATATTCATATTTGTTACTTATTTTCGCTTCTGTATCTCTAGGGAATGGTCATGTTGCTAGTAACCGTGGATGACAATATATTCGATACACTCAAGCGAAATGAGTGGTCGGTCATGTATGGATCGGGCTGCATGACGTTCTAGTAGAATCCAGTGTATTCTCCTCTAAAGATACACTACCGGCAGGAGGTTCCATACCTTGTCATATTTAGAATCCAATCTCCAATAAGTGCATGCAGTTTTGATTGTATACTATATATATGTGGACCATGAGATGCAGGCATTCCGCTAGATTGTTATTTATTTATATTTATACACTGTTATAATATTAGAGTAAGATATTGATTTCAAAATGTTTTGGGTTATCTTAAGGTAAAAGTTGTCCATATTTATGTGTGGATTTGGTCTTATGATTATCCATTTCTTTCGAAAAGGTTTTAACTTTAAAATCAAGTTGGATGATATTATAAACTTAGCGAGTTTTTCTCACTCTGGTTCACCAGAATGACCCGGTGTTTGTAATGCTCGGGTTACACCGGGTTGTACAGGTTCTGGTTATCGAATGCTCTGGAGTCCAATGATGAGCTGAAGGTGTTCAGACGTATGATATTATCTAGTATTATTCTGCTGTGTGATGTATATGAGGACAGATTATTATAACTATCCCGGTGTACTGATGTACTTTGATGATTGTACGTTTTCATTTCAAAGCTCTCTATAAAGTTTATTTATATATTATATTTTGTCCCGCTGCGATGTGAGGCTCTGTGTTGTGTTCTTCTTCTTATTCTTCTATTTGAACTTTTTTCTTTCTTATCTCACCTTCTAACTTCTTTCTTCTAGCCTTCTGGGTTTTCGGTACTTGGGTTTTGGACACGAGATGTACTAGAGTCAAGATTCAAGTGTCGAAAATTACCGGGATGCTACAGTTGCTTCAGCTACAAGCATTGGTTCTATCAAGAGACATAAAAAGGAAAATTTTATCTCCCGTCCTTTTGGTGATGAAACCGTTGAGTCGCTTGGTAGTCAATTGTTATCCAGTCCCTTTGCCCCTTTTCTTGGCAACTCTCCTAACTGTGTCCTTCTTCAGTGAAGACCACAACAAGTGATTTTGTTGCTGGCTTTTTAAGATCTGACTCTCAAGGAGTTTCAGAATTGAGAGAGTGTGAGCCACTCTCCCTTTCTTATCGACAATATGACCCCGTAAACCCTCCTTTACCAGCTTCGGACTTTGATGGTATTGTTAGATCTGTCTTACCTTATGTTGATGTTTCCGATATTCCAGAGTTTGCTTTTATGGATTGGTCTGTTTTTGTCTTCATCTTGTTAAGCGACAACTTTTGATTCATACTCTTGTTCTCTTAAATTCTTCATTTTTTGACCTTATATAAGGGTTATCATTACGTTGTTCTTTTTCAAATATGCAAAGGTCGGTACAGGGGCAATGGCAGCTTCATTATCTCGTGAGACGAAAGAGCTCAAAGAACGGAAGGCCGCGTTAGAGTCTAAGATCTGTGACTTAACTTTAGCGGAGAGCAACAACAAGGAAGCATGTGGTCAGCTGAGTGTGTCTCTTGAGAGGGAAAGAGCCGGCAACAGTTCCTTAGTTGTTAAAGTTTCGGCCCTTAAGCATGAGCAATCAGATATGTTAACAGAGCATGCAAGGGGGTTGAGAACAAAGAAGGAGACACTTTCCAATGCTACACGGATAATTTATGAAAATCAGGACAGGATTTCCTTGTTTTTGAGGGTACATCTTCCTGGCGTGGTGTTAGAATATTATAAAAAGGCTCTCTCTTTGGCCTATCGCGAGAACTGTGGCAAGTTTCCGGACATGGATTTTCCTTCTATCCATCCATCCATTCAGAGCAGAATCTTGGGGCGAATTAGGATGCCAGACAGGATTTTGAAGTTTCTAAAGGGAACAAGGCGAGGGTTGAGGATCTTTTATTTGTTGAAGAGCTGCCTGATTACTCAGTGCCTGGTAACGACGAAGATCCGACTTTGCGTATTGGTGGTGATGATTTTGGTAACCATAACAATGATTCTGACCCCAAGTGTGGACAAGATAAAGATAGCAGGGGGAAGGTATGCTATCTGTGTTTGTAAGTGACTCTTTGGACCTTGCGAATGCTAATTCATCACATGTTTCAGTTACTTCATGTGGAGATGGTGGGTTTGCATAAGAAGTCGTTTTCCCAAAACCTGGTGAGAAGGAACAAATAATGCAAACGATTTTCCCTATCCCTCAGGTATGAACTTTTATTCTTGAGTTTCCTCTTTACTTGTGGGAATGATCCTTAATGACTTATTCTTATAGTGATAAAAATCTTTTTTTCACTAATTATTCTGTTTCCAAGGGTGACATGCACTCTCTTTAGGCTGAGGAGGGAATTTCTTATAAATTCCTCCTATAAATCCGGCAGAAAACGCTTTTTAAGAAAGCTTAAGCATATTTATATAATGTATCCTCATCTATCTTTTAACTTCCTGGGGGATGATAGGGAGATGATACTAAGGAAACTTAGGACCCATCATGCGAAATTAATATGTAACATGAACAACGGGAGCATTGGAGAGAAAAATAAATTTGTTACACCCCTTGTAGTTGATGTTAATTTGCGTGGGCATGAATTGCATCTGTGTTCACTTTCTTTCTTTTTGTAGATAGTGGTTTAATTTTGATATTTATTTTCAGAAAATTGATTCTATAAGCAGTAGCTCATTTGTTTATATAAATAGGAAAATTCACTTAAAGACATTTCCTTTTACGTAGATAAGGGCGTTTGATTTATTCCACGCCCAGGAGACTTTCTGGGGGACTCTCCTAGCGATACTGTTGACAAATCATCCTTGTCCAAGGAACTACTTGTGCGACGCTTGAAAGAACAAACCTTGTCTAGGGAACTACTTGTGCTGGGGGACCCTCCTAGCGATACTGTTGACAGATCAGCCTTGTCCAGGGAACTACTTGTGCGACGCTTGAAAGAACAGACCTTGTCCAGGGAACTACTTGTGTGACGCTTGAAAGAACAAATAGGTATATTGGAGACTCAGATAAAGCAAAAGGATTAAAACATCCTCGAGGTGAAGAGGGATATAATGACAAATCCTTATATTGATTTCGGTAAAGAAAAGGATGAACTCCATCGTCAAGTCGTTGATTTAGAGGTAGAACATGACGAGGTATTAATAAAATGCAAAGAATGGAAATCTATCTTTCGATGTACTCTTAAAATTTCCACGCCTGGAATTTTGCGAGGCTCAACGGAGTTTGAGTCCCCAGAGCTTGAGATAAGGGATGTTCCCATTGGACTAGATCACTCCCTCGTTACCAGGTGGCTAAGGAAGACTAAGGCCAACATGAAAGGCTTTTACGACATGAAATATGGTGGGGATAATTTTCATCGTATTGGTCTTTACACTTCCAAAATTAAGCAATTACAAAAGGAGAAACAAGCTTTACGTAAAGATTCTTTTGACATGAAGAAGGAAAACAGAACTCTTCATGAAATGGGCAAGGCTTTCAACCGAGCTTTGAAGTTGCAGCTTAAACCTCGGAAGATTCATGGTTGTTATAGAAAAGAAGCCAAAGATTGAAGGACTATTGCATACTGCGATTCATCATTCTGTAATTTTATCTTTTTCTAATGAATAGGGAGCTTTTTACAAAAGTGTATTAAATTTCAGTGACCGCGTGGTACTATCTCTCGAACAATTTATAATATCGCTTAAAGAAAAGGTCTCACATGTGGGGCGTTGTTACTCAATATGTGACTTTTATTCAAATCAAAAACAATAATAAATCAATTTCTAAAAGTTCTAAGGAACTTCCCTGAGTGAGCAAGTGGGCCATGAGTTTTCATATAGTAAGAGTGGAAATGTGATTCCAAGCCAAATTCAGATTAATGAGAAGGTTGAACAACTCCTTGTTTAGATTTAGGGTTATGGATCAACCCGGATTCAGATATCCATGGTCAGATCAGAAATATACCTCTTGGTTGTGATTGGCATTTGAGTCAATCCATACTTGGGTATTAAGATAGGAAACCAAAAACCCGCTTCTGGCATTGGCTGAAAGTCGAATCAACCTAGATTCGGTATTGAAATAGGACTGGGATTCCTCTTCTGGTATTTGTGAAGATCTGAACCAACCTTGATTCGGGTTATTAAAATAGGAGACCGAAAATTCGCATATGGTCTTCGTCGAGAGCCGAATGAATCCAGATTTGGGTGTTAATATAGAAGACCTGAACCAACCCTTGTTCAGATAATTAGAGATTGAGTTTCAGAATTCCACTTCTGGCATTAATGTTTTGGTATCCCTATTGGATTTGATTTGTGAAGCGGAGGTTGTACGTGCATCTTGAGCCTCTCTCTGGGCTTTTGATGTCAAAGAAGAGAATGTATGAGTTTGTTGGCCACTCTATGGGCATGTGCGTTCGCTGCTCTTCGTTAATTTATTCATAAGCAGGGCCCAAGGACTTACCCAACCTCCCTCCAGGAGGCGCCTTATACTGACTATCGTAGGCGATGATAAGGTCTTAGAAACTTAAAATGGGCCATTGTAAACACGAAATTAAGGTTTACTTTTCGATGCTCTATACTGACCATCGTAGGTACTGGTAGAGGCTTACACACCATCGCCCTCTGAGGGGTGCCCTATCCTGACCATCGTAGGCGATAATAGGGGTTGGAGTTCCCTTCTGTGGGTAACGCAAAACATAAGCAGAGGTTGGACGTGCTCTTCTACGAGCAGAGGTAGGACGTGCTTAGCTCATAGTAGAGGCAGGGCGTACTCTTCTGCGAGCAGAGGCAGGCGTGCTAAATTTAGATGCTCCTCCACGACCATTTCTGGTGTGAAACGAAGGCTTGCGCTTTTGATGCTTTAACCTAGCCCCCTCTGATTTGGGCATGGAAAAAGACTAACACACCACCCCCCTCTGGTGGATGCCTTGCCCTGACCAATTTGGGGATGATGAAGGATTTGATCCATTCGTGCCATCTTGGGTTTCTTTAAGCTTTGAAAGGAGGGTTTTCCGTACCGTTGGTTGTATTTGATAATCCTTTTCTGAAGGAATTTATTGAACCTAATCTAATTTTTTTATAAACTTTCATAATTGCCCTTAGTTGATGAATTTGATTAAGATTTCCTTAAGGATTCTGCAATGGTTAGTTTCACGTCCATTCATCATGTGGTAATGACAGTAGGGTCCTCTTGACTTCCTTTCGTATTTGGGTTTTTTCTTGGGTTTTTTCTTTGTGAACGACCAATAGTTGAGTTCGTGTTTGGTTAGGAAGTAGATATTTTCCATCGAAGTGGTAAAGTAGTATCCCCTGGGTAATCCTGGCATAAGCCTCTCTCCTTGCCGCTGAGACTTAACCCTTTTGCCACACTGTTTTGTTGTTTTACCTATATTTTCGTTTCTACATCCCAAGATATACTGAGATTGAGGTGTCGTCCTTCCAGACCATTTGTTCGTGAAGTGGTCAAAATCATCCATTATTTCTTTTCAAGCATCATTCCTATAATTTGCTTGTGAAGAGTTCTCCTTATGCGAGAGAAAATTTTAATATCCTTTGATGTAGAGCAACTTGGAGGAGGTGTTAGGGTTTGTCCTATATGGGAAAGGCTATTATCCCATGTGTCGGAAGCATATTGTTCTATTTCTCTTTTCCACTTCATTATCCGCAAGGCTTCCACTCTCAGCCTTTGTTCTTCTGTCACTCTTGGGTCAGTGATTTCTGACTTATCCATTCGAGATTCAGAAGACTCTTGTTGGGACCACTTACCCATAACTTTTCTTCTTCAAAGCCTTAGTCCAATCCGGGACGGAACATCACAGGTAGATATGTGGTAAGGTTAACCAAAGGATCTGTAACAACCCGGATTTCTACAACATGCTAAGACGAGAATCAAGGCAGAATTTAATTATAAAATCTGAATCAAGGGAAACGGGTTATGCCATTGCGTTCGTCTCGGAAAAATACGCGAAATAGAGTCCGAGTTTTCGAAAATCGAAGTCCGTATGACCAAGATATGGCCCGTCAAAGTTTTCAGAAAATTTCAAGTTCAAAAACAGTTCAAATTTGAATTCAGATTTCAAATTCAGCCAAGCAGAAGAGGCGGGAAAAATTCCCGCCACCCCCAAGTCGAATGGGGAGTCGACTTGGGAGTCGACACCCCCCAGGTGGTGTCGACTGCCCAGTCGACACCCCTGTCGACTTGGGTGGTCGGCCAGTCTGGCCTGGGTGCACCTGACTTGTTCCTCAAGACAGGTTTGGACGCTTGTGACGGATTTTGAGGGCTCAGATCTATCCTAGGGTTTATCCTATGGCCTAAACTACTCCTAATCTCTATAAAAAAAACCTAAGCCTACCCTAAACCCTCACAAATCACTCATGCCACGAAGTGCCGCCAAAATCAATCTTGATCATGGCCTCCATCTCCAACTCTAAGGGCTTATGCATTCAAATCGGGTTCAAATCAAAAGGTGCAAGCTTTCTACATCAAATCAAGGGTAGATCAACGTTGCTACACAAATTTCATGACGATTCTTCAACAAAGAAGCCACCTTTCTTCGTCAAGACGATTCATGCTCCTAGCCCTCTTGCCACGCCGTGTAAGTTCTAGCTACTTCTAGATCTAAACGGTAGTTTTAATGATGACATGGAATAAAACGAGATTAAACTAAGTAGGCTAGCCTATATGAACCTTGTCATGCCTCTTTTGCTATAACCTATGACTTTTGGCTATGCTTAGTGACTAAATCATGCTATTCATGTTATGATTAACCTAGTTTATCCTGCAAGTTTGAATCTTTATCTATGGAATGCTAGCATGAACCTTTGGGAACCATTTGACTTGTGAAACATTGGCAAAGATTTGACTTCGGGGCTTATGCATGTAAATGAACCCAACCCCCTTATGTTATCATGCATGTTTGTGGCCAAATTCCCTTATGATACTATGCATGTTTATGGCCAAAAACCCCTTATGATGCTATGCATATTTTGAGGCCAAACCCTCTTATGATACCATGCATATTTGTGGCCAACTCCTTTTTGGCATCGTGCAAGTTTTGAGGCCAATATGTAGCATAGTATCCTTACTATGTTGACTCGCTTTTACTTGGGTTGGAAACACGATTTGGGGTAGGATGGACGAGCGTGATTATGACATGATAATTTGACATGGGATTTCATGAAAATATGACACTCATGATACACCGAAATGGGGACATGACACGTAGGGTAAACATGGGACTTGAAACTAGACACGTATGGGTTGTAAGTGTAATATGACACTAGACCAAACGTGAAAGTGGCCAACTCGAGGTTGGGTTGAGTTTGTAGCATAAATCTACCCGGACCCGCCCGGCTTAACTAGTGGCTACAAACAATAGGACCCAATGTGAGTAGTTGGTCATATAGCACTTAAAACCCGAGGTTAGACTAGGTTGTGGGGTAAATCTACCCGGACCCGCCCGGCTTAACTAGTAACCACAACAAAGTCTAATGTGAGAGGTTGGGGTGCATTAATCTAATTAATGCCACATGAAAAGGTTAAGTAATTTTGACTAATGACACTTAACCGATATGACACGAATGGGTAGGTTAAGTTAAACCGGACTTGATTTCTTAATGACACTTAACCATATAAGGCAATTAGGGGATGGGGTTAAGTAATTTACACTTAACTAATCCGACTTGGTAATTAGATGGGGTTAAGTAACTTAGACTTAACTAATCTAAACACGGTAATTAGATGGGGTTAAGTAACTTAGACTTAACTAATCTAAACACGGTAATTAGATGGGGTTAAGTAACCTACACTTAACTAATCTAAACACGGTAATTAGATGGGGTTAAGTAACCTACACTTAACTAATCTAAACACGGTAATTAGATGGGGTTAAGTAACCTACACTTAACTAATCTAAACACGGTAGTTAGATGGGGTTGAGTAACCTACACTTAACTAATCTAAACACGGTAATTCGACGGGGTTAAGTTAAACACTTAACCAATCTAAACTTGGTAATTCAATGAGGTTAAGTAACCAGTACTTAACCAACTTAACATGATAATTTAATGGGGTTAAGTAAATTATACTTAACCAATTATACATGATGATTTGATGAGGTTAAGTTAACCTATACTTAACCAATCGGACTCGATAATCCGATAAGGTTAATATAATCTATGCTTAACCAATCTAACACGATAATCTAATAGGGTTAAGATAAACGAATACTTAACCAATTTGACTTGATAATTGAATAGGGTTAAGTCATGAGCTTCTTGGTATACTTAACCAACTTGTAGGGCTAGGTCTTGGAATTGAATACTTAGTCAAATCTTGACATAATTCGTAGGCAGGTTAAGTCATGAACTTAAATGACAATACTTAACCCATTAGACAAAACCCTAGTTTAGGGGACTAGGTGAAAAACCGGGATTAACAAGGATAACGGGAAAGGGGACTAAGTGGTAAACCTTAGTTTAGGAAACTAAGTAATAATTCTTAGTCAAGACATTTGGACCAGTTCACAGATAGATGAGTAACCCGATACGGTAGGTCATCGCTTAAACACACGAGGAGGAGCAAATTATCCGACTTGGATAAAGGCTCCAACGAACTGGGTGACGAAGCGGTAGCTTCGGGGGACGTGAGGGTACTCTTGGTATCCCTCTGTGAGGTGGCAGATGGTCCATGAAACCCGGCCTCATAGAGGTTAAGGTCTGCGGTAGAAGAGCCAAGAGTATGCCTTGGTTGCTATGCGAGCGACCTAAAGACTGGGACGGATTAGCGTGGAGTCGACGATACTTGTTTTTGCCCTGGATAGCATGTCGCCGACTACCTACCATCTTTAGTCAATCGTGTATGAACGGAAAGGCAGAGAACCCCCAACAGACCATGTTCTTGCTATCGAGTCATGGGTGAGGTTGGCCCATAGGAAAGTGGGGCTATAGTGGGGCCGGGATGTGGTTCTCATACATGATTTTTCTTGGATTGCCTTTCAGTAGTTGAGGGAGGGGTCGCTTGGGACCATAGCCACGGATACAAAAACAGACCTTGATATCTGCATCAGTAGACGACTTAAAGCTCCCGACCGAGTTCCGTATTTCTCGATTTGCCCTGGCACGGAACTCGGATGGCACATTGAGATACATGTGCGTCTAGACATGGAAAACGATTCACGATATATACGTGGGATAAAGGGCGTGGTTGACGGGTGGCATAATCCCTAGTGGCCCTAGGTGGCCTGAACCCAAACCAAGTTACGAATACGTTCATTAGGTAGCATAATCCCTAGTGGTCCTAGGTGGCATAAATCCTAAGTGAACACGCGATAGTTCACGGTAAGAAAACATAACTAGATCAAGGGTAGCAGTCCAAAATAACTTCAAGGGCTACGTTGAGGTGGTATAGATTTACATGGGAAAGCCCATACGGCCTATGGCAAAGGACTGAACTTATACATGGAAAGAAACATACGAGTTGGGAAAACCTACATATGCTATATATTAGGTTGACATGGACCATTACATGACATTGAGCAAGGGACATTCATAGTTAACACATGACGCGGGTTGGGATACTAGTACGAGAGGTGCAGAGCAAATATATACATGATAAATACCATGGGATGTTAGACATGATAGATACCTTGGGGTAGTATACTTGATAGGAACCTGACGATGTGATACCTTGATTTATCTTGACACCGTAGTTTATCATGATACCTTAGTTTATCTTGCTACAGTAGTTCATCCAGTTATCTTGGTTTAGCTTATCTATCTTGTCGGCATTCTTATGTTTACTTTCAGTTTATGCATGTCATGTTACCTTTACCTGTTTTTATACTGGAAGTAGATAGGACTTACCAGACTTTATGACTGACCCCGTTTTGTTTCGCCTCTTTGTCTTCCGTCCCCCTCCCCCCCCCAAGGTTTTCAGGGAGGAAATGATGTTGTTTAGTTCGGACCTCTTATGCTTGAAGGTCATCATGTATAGCTTGGTCTTCTCTTGGCTATGGCTGCTTCACCGCTTTATTTTGGGGAATAATTTATGAAAAGGTTTTATGCTTCTTTACTATTGCAAGACAGGTTTTGATGTATTCTGATGTAAAAGGCTTTAGACCTTATTTTATAAGGTAATGAAATTTGTTTTACTTCCGTTGTTTTATATATGTTCTGTCTTGTAATATTTCTGTGCATGTTTACCTCGATCACCAAACCTAGTGCATTCCCTTTGTGAGTGACCCTAGCGGAGGTGGGGTGTTACATTTGGTATCAGAGCAGAAGGTTACCAGACTGGGAAAACGTTTTTAAAAACCTTCTGAAAACTATTTGA
Source organism: Allium sativum (assembly GCA_030737875.1). Taxonomy (NCBI): domain Eukaryota; kingdom Viridiplantae; phylum Streptophyta; class Magnoliopsida; order Asparagales; family Amaryllidaceae; genus Allium; species Allium sativum. Next base: position 751,209,468 of record CM060921.1, read on the forward strand.
CAAACCGTTTACAAAGAAGCATTTTTCAAGAAAAGTTTTTAAAGGCTATTCCCTAAAAGCCATTAGCACTATCCTTTGTTTCCTTGATTGAATCTCTTTTCCTTTCTTTCCTCCATCTGTAGTCACATTAGTTTTAACTGCGACTAATCCTTGTCTAGCTACGTAAGTGTTTTCCCGTGCGATGGAGGAAGTTCTCGAGAGACCTGTTACCGAAGTTATAAGAAGGGATAATAAGAGCAAGGGTAAAGGACAAGATCAACTTGTTGGTATGGCTAGATCCACAAAGGAAGATAAGGACAAGATCAGCGAGAGGGCAATTGTATGCTCTCATTTCTAGCGCACCTAAGAGGAATGGTACCGTTTTTGTTCAAGGCTTAGCCTTTCTTTTCTATCGTCCCGTCTAGACTTTGTTTTGATTATCGCATCATTTAAGTCTACTTCTATAGATAAGTCTTTGCACCTTAGTACTAGCATGGTAGAAGATCCCACTTTAGTCCCAAAACCTGGTTGGAGAGTCGGTCCATTTATTCATGACTTGTTTGGATTTGAGAACGTCTATGCCAAGTGTTGAGAGTAGAAGCAATGCTTCTATTGTTGAGCTATGGATGGATTGTAGGGATGGAGTGGTTATCCAGTAAGGGATGCCATTCTCGGTTTTGAAAGGAGGGTAGTTAAACTCTTAACTTGCCTTGGTAATACCCTCGAATTCTCGTGTAACCTTATGAGTTCTATCATGGTTAGTTACCTAGAATCTCTTAATGCATTCGAGTAATGTTCGCCGATAAGGCGGATGGTTCATTCTGCTTAAGTATGGGTTATAGGAATCACCCTAGTAGGTACGCTTGGTAACATGGATTGACATCGGTAAACGAGATCCAGAATTCACTAGTGAATTTTGGAAAGCTTGAATGAGTACGCAGATATGGTTGAGCCAAGTATACTAGGGAAAGAATAAGTGAAAGTGGAACGAGAGGCGATAGTGAAATGAGTTCCAACTCATACCTTGGAAATAGGAATCAAGGAGCTACGAAATCATGAAGTCAAAGGTGGTCAAGGCACAATGGAATTAAGCTCAAGGAAATGCGGCTTAGACGCGCGCATCATGTCTCTTATTAAGAGTATATCTTTGATCCTTGGTTCACCTGTAGAGCTTACTTGCATGCTATCGCTTGGTGGATATCCTCTCGGTCCTGTTTCTGTTACAAACCCCGTAAGGAGTTTGTCTTGTTTATCTCCTCGATCTTATCTTGGGAACCTTAGATAGAACTCTATGGATGTAAACATGTATTTGAAACATGTTATGATTGATATGGTTGCAAATGGTTGCAAGTGGTTGCTCGTGGATGCGCGAATACACATTAGATACTAGATTGACGCGGTCACGTTTCATGTTGCATATGCACGAGTATTTATACTTGGTTATGGATGAAATTGAATGTGTTGTCATGCGGATGTTGCATATGAATGAATGTTTGTGCACACATATAGTGTTTATATGACTAGGACTATTTGCATACATGCTGGACTCATGGCACTAAACATATTTTGCATTAGAAAGATCATTCAGGCCTGATCATTAGCATTAGCTAAGGAGCATATACACACACGTTCTACATATGTTCATATGGCATTAGAAATCATCTAAGGACAATGGTTGCCTGTGGATGATGTTTTGAGTAGATGGATGATGGATGGTAGGATACGTTCTTCCTAACCTGGAGATTTTGGGGACGAAATCCTTTAAGTTGGGAAGGATGCAACAACCCGGATTTCTACAACATGCTAAGACGAGAATCAAGGCTTAATTTAATTATAAATCTGAATCAAGGTAAACGGGCTATGCCATTGCGTTCGTCTCAGAAAAATACGCGAAATAAAGTCCGAGTTTTCGAAAATCGAAGTCCGTATGACCAAGATATGGCCCGTCAAAGTTTTCAGAAAATTTCAAGTTCAAAAACAGTTCAAATTTGAATTCAGATTTCAAATTCATCCAAGCAGAAGAGGCGGGAAAACTTCCCGCCACCCCCAAGTCGACTGGGGAGTCGACTTGGGAGTCGACACCCCCCAGGTGGTGTCGACTGCCCAGTCGACACCCCTATCGACTTGGGTGGTCGGCCAGTCTGGCCTGGGTGCACCTGACTTGTTCCTCAAGACAGGTTTGGAGGCTTGTGACAGATTTTGAGGGCTCAGATCTATCCTAGGGTTTATCCTATGGCCTAAACTACTCATAATCTCTATAAAAAGACCCCTAAGCCTACCCTAAACCCTCACAAATCACTCATGCCACGAAGTGCCGCCAAAATCAATCTTGATCATGGCCTCCATCTCCAACTCTAAGGGCTTATGCATTCAAATCGGGTTCAAATCAAAAGGTGCAAGCTTTCTACATCAAATCGAGGGTAGATCAACGTTGCTACACAAATTTCATGATGATTCTTCAACAAAGGAGCCACCTTTCTTCGTCAAGACGATTCATGCTCCTAGCTCTCTTGCCACGCTATGTAAGTTCTAGCTACTTCTAGATCTAAATGATAGTTTTAATGATGACATGGAATAAAACGAGATTAAACTAAGTAGGCTAGCCTATATGAACCTTGTCATGTCTCTTTTGCTTGAACCTATGACTTTTGGCTATGCTTAGTGACTAAATCATGTTATTCATGTTATGATTAACCTAGTTTATCTTGCAAGTTTGAATCTTTATCTAGGGAATGCTAGCATGAACCTTTGGGAACCATTTGACTTGTGAAACATTGGCAAAGATTTGACTTTGGGGCTTATGCATGTAAATGAACCCAAACCCCTTATGTTATCATGCATGTTTGTGGCCAAATTCCCTTATGATACTATGCATGTTTGTGGCCAAAAAAACCTTATGATGCTATGCATATTTTGAGGCCAAACCCCCTTATGATACCATGCATATTTGTGGCCAACTCCTTTTTGGCATCGTGCATGTTTTGAGGCCAATATATAGCATAGTATCCTTACTATATTGACTCGCTTTTACTTGGGTTGGAAACACGATTTGGGGTAGGATGGACGAGCGTGATTATGACATGATAATTTGACATGAGATTTCATGAAAATATGACACTCATGATACACCTAAATGGGGACATGACACGTGGGGTAAACATGGGACTTGAAACTAGACACGTATGAGTTGTAAGTGTAATATGACACTAGACCAAACATGAAAGTGGCCAACTCGAGGTTGGGTTGAGTTTGTAGCATAAATCAACCCGGACCCGCCCGGCTTAACTAGTGGCTACAAACAATAGGACTCAATGTGAGTAGTTGGTCATATAGCACTTAAAACCCGAGGTTAGACTAGGTTGTGGTGTAAATCTACCCGGACCCGCCCGGCTTAACTAGTAACCACAACAAAGTCTAATGTAAGAGGTTGGGGTGCATTAGTCTAATTAATGCCACATGAAAAGGTTAAGTAATTTTGACTAATGACACTTAACCGATATGACACGAATGGGTAGGTTAAGTTAAACCGGACTTGATTTCTTAATGACACTTAACCATATAAGGCAATTAGGGGATGGGGTTAAGTAATTTACACTTAACTAATCCGACTTGGTAATTAGATGGGGTTAAGTAACTTAGACTTAACTAATCTAAACACGGTAATTAGATGGGGTTAAGTAACTTAGACTTAACTAATCTAAACACGGTAATTAGATGGGGTTAAGTAACCTACACTTAACTAATCTAAACACGGTAATTAGATGGGGTTAAGTAACCTACACTTAACTAATCTAAACACGGTAATTAGATGGGGTTGAGTAACCTACACTTAACTAATCTAAACACGGTAATCCGACGGGGTTAAGTTAAACACTTAACCAATATAAACTTGGTAATTCAATGAGGTTAATTAACCAGTACTTAACCAACTTAACATGATAATTTAATGGGGTTAAGTAACTTATACTTAACCAATTATACATGATGATTTGATGAGGTTAAGTTAACCTATACTTAACCAATCTGACTCGATAATCCGATAAGGTTAAGATAATATATGTTTAACCAATCTAACACGATAATCTGATAGGGTTAAGATAAACGAATACTTAACCAATTTGACTTGATGATTGAATAGGGTTAAGTCATGAGCTTCTTGGTATACTTAACCAACTTGTAGGGCTTGGTCTTGGACTTGAATACTTAGTCAAATCTTGACATGATTCCACTATTTGTAATTAATGACCGTTGTGGACAAAAAACGTAGTTCATGGTCGTTGTAATATACTTTTTCACAACGGTCATTAACCGTTGCAACAGTCTATAATAAAAATTAATGCCTGTTGTAAAATGTTGAAACTTGCAATGACTTTTGACCATTATAATGGTCTCTATTACAACAGTCATTGCCCGTTGCGATAAAATAAAGCAAAGAAAAAATTTACATTTTTACTACTAAAGCAATCACTAATCTAATAAAACAAACATAACAATAACTTCAAGCAATTCAAACATTAAACCATTGTTATTTACAAAACTTATATATAGCCAAATCAAAGCAAACTAAAACAATACATTAATTTTTCAATTATCTCATACATGACGATCATTCCAACACCAATGACTAGGTTACACATTTACCTGTATGGACCAGCGTATTTTGATACAACAAAAATATACAATCCAACAACCTCCCTTAAATTATATTACTTAAAATAAATTACTATTTTTTAGACCCAATGTTTCAATCCAACAAGCCCCCTTAAATTACTGTCTTGCTGTACTAATCACACAAGGATGTTTATGTGATTGACTATCATAATTAACATAAGACACAAACTAAGAGAATAGTGCTGAAAATAATATCACCGGTTTTGTAATGGATGAGTGACTATCATAATTTCAGCATAAATGCATGCTTTACCTATAAAATTATAATCTACTATTACATTTCAGGTACTTTGGTATTGTTTGTTTAGTACAGCAGTAGTATAATCCATATAGATGTCGATACTGATTATTTGGGGCTTGGAAAACACGAGCAGAAGTGATGCTAGTATATACGGACAAAGTGATATAAGCGGTGACAATTATATTTAACAGGAGAAAAAATTAGTGGAGTAAATCCAGCATTGGCAGTGCACCGCCCGTCCTACATTAATCTAAAACAGCTTAAAACAAGCAAATCCAGATTACCTGAGTGCATCCAGTCATCAATCACAAATACTGAAACATTGAACTTCTATTATGCTACAACTATTGGCCCTTTCTTTGTTCTTTCATCGCGTTTTAAAATGAATTCCTTGCTTCACTTGCCATCATTTAATAACAACATTTTTCTTCTTGAGTGACAAAGCACAATTTCTTCTACCAAATTTATCAGCTGGAACTCTTCCAAAAGCATCAACACTCGGATAGCAGTTACAAGTCCCAATTCAAAGGTAGGGCCATCACCACAGTTGCAGAAGAAAGATGCGAATATAGCCTCTAAAATATAACACCAGTTAGTTCGTTAACAAACTTGATATATCATCAGTAGGAATATTGTTGACATACAGACCAGATAAAACCTCCTTTGTATTTAGTCCAAACCATTTTGTACTTATTTTTTATATTTTAATAGAATGAGGTAAAAACCCTGCTTAACTAGCCAAAAAAAAAAAAAAAAAAAAAAAAAAAAAAAAAAAAAAAAAAACCACAGTATAATCTGTTTACATAAATTCAAAAATTAAGTTTCAGGCGTTATACATAAACAGTGCCTTCACATACATATGTCCATTTCTATGTTTCTTACTGTGCAAACATACATAACTGTAGGTTTTAACTGTTCCATATTTAAATAATGGTCATTCCATGCAACATAATTGAATTTAATGAATTTATTACATTTACTGACCACCAAACAAATATAGCTTCTAGTCATTTAAACTTTTTCTTACTATGAAAAGTATATTAGCTAATGATTGGTCAATAATCTCAATTATGATCCTTTTCTAAGTCATATGTATAAGTTAATCCTTTAATATGAGACTAATGATCATATAGCTAATATTTATATACGTGCTCATATGCAGAACCCTGAATCAAAGCAAAACCTTACAAGCAGAGGGTGATGCCTAGTCCCAGTAAAGAGCACTTATTCAGTGGCTAGTGAAACGACAACAAATTTTTGGACAGTAATATTTGGAGGGACTAATTACAGACCATAAATGTGTGTGCGCGCGCGCACGTGTGTATACAGTTATATGATTCTTAAAAAAGGAATATTCCACTCAGTCTCCAATTTACATATCATGTATTTGGAGAGCTAATTAAGGTTAAATTAGTGAAAAATAGGATCGATTAAATTGAATACCCATGTAAATTTCAAAACAATGTTGTAATAAATTTGCGACTGAATAAATAAGACAACATATAATTTCAAGTTAAAACATATTTGATTGATGACATATTAAAATGAGGCAGATAATCAATAGAGGTTGGAAGGTATGCTGGGTAAAATACATTTCATAAGTAATGGATTTCCGATTGAATAAACAAGACAAGAACATATAATTTCAAGTTGAAACATATTTGATTGATGATATATCAAATGAGATAGATAACCAAACAGAGGTTGGTAAAGGCATGCTCGGTAAAATGGTAAAGCAAAGCATTTATCACCACTGTGCTTATGAATGAATTAAAACCAATATGACCATTAATTAGCTTTATGATAGATTGTGGAAACTATATAACAGACTTCTCTTTAGGCACCCAGACCTTCTCTATAGGGCACTGGAAACTGACATGACCAAAATAGCATGCGAGCCAAAACAAACATTGTTGAAAACAAGTGTTGTTAAAAGATTAAAGCCCCTATTATGATGAGTAGTAGTCAGTGTCCATCATTTAGTTGTCATTTTCCTTGAGTTCATCAGGATGCCTAGCTCTTTGGCTATTCCAATAGCATGCAAAAAGAACTAGTAAAATTAGAAAATGCCATAAAGATGTGATCTCCCAAAGACTACTGGAGTCTTATTTGCAACATGTAGAACGTGAGATGCAAGCATTCTGCTAAATTGATATTATTTGTATTAAGACACTATTATAATTTCAGAAAAGACATTGATTTCAAAAACGTTTTGGGTTATCGTAAGCTAAAGACCATCTGATTTTATGTGTGGATTTGGTCTTAAGATTATCCTTTCTTTCAAAAGATTTTGACTTTATAATCAAGTTGTGTGATACCCATAAACTTAGTGTGTTTTTCTCACTCTGATTCACCAGACTGACCCAGTGTTTGTAATGCTCGAGTTAGACCGGGTTGTACAGGTTCATGTCATTAGTGCTATGAAGAGACGAGCTAGATGGTTCAGACGTATGATATGATATAATTTTTTCTGTTGTGTGATTGTGTATAAGGACAGATTATATAACGGTCCAGATGTGTTGATGTACTCTGATGATAGTAAGAATATTTTCAAGCTCTCAATTAAGAATCATTTCTATATTATATTTTGTTCCGCTGTGATGTGAGACTCTGTGTTGTGTTGGTTTTTCTTTTTATTCTTCTATTCTAATATTTCTATCTTTTTTGTCTCACCCTCCAATTTCTTTCTAATAACGTTCCGATGTTTGCGATGCTTGGAAGGTCGGCATGTGTAACGACACGAATTTCGCCCGGATCTAATCGATCGCTAAATCGACCAAGACCGTTCGAATCCCGCATACGCTGACTCTGGGCATACAACACATCAGAACAAATAACAGAAGACTTTTATAAACATTATAATAATGTTACATCAGAGTACAGAATATCAGAGTATATCGAATATAATAATACAATAGCGGAAGATTAATTTACAACAAATTTAATACAATGCAGGGAAGACTATCAATGCTCTGGACATAGTTTTAAGCTTCGATCCAGAATCCTGCTCTATCTGCAAAACAAGCCACTCGACTGTCCGTGTGGAAAAGAGGGAACCCGAGTTTGAAAAGTGAAACAAACTACGAGTCAGTCGTGGGAGTGGTATGAGAAATCTTACTTAAGTTATCTAATAATATGGTTAATCACAGGACCACGCCGCTAACGCAGAACGAGTTTACTCCATTGGATGGCTAGTGCATAAAATAAATTAAATCATTTAAACAACGTAATGCTTTTTAGAAAAATGAAACCATTATAAGACTCAAGTCCCATCACACAATGCAACGCAAACCGGAGGATAGAGTTTTACCTTATAATGGCAAAAATATGCTTGAAACGTGTAAAACAGATTTGATATTATTATTAGTGTCTATATGTTTCAAAAACAATTTCAATCATAATGTATCAATCATAGACGTCATAGCTACCATATACTATGTCTCCATACTAGTTCTACAATCAAAACCGCACGGTGTCATATTGGAAGTTGGATTTCCATCATGAACCAAGGCAAGGGATCGTCCTTACCAAATTCGAGACTCTTTAGCCCGAGCCTCAGGATTAGCCGCAACTGCACCATGGATCTTCAGGGCCGGTCCACAAATACTTTAGTGGATTGGTAATTCCTGAACAATACGTTTCCCCGCCCTATGGGCGTAAATCAAGAGCCACTAGGGACTCAAATCTGAGGCGCCTCATTCCATCATCCACACAAGTAAAAATGTCTGGGCTTTATACCATGACACCACTCCTAGCTAGAAAGAAATGTATGTCCTCCCTGTCGTCCTCTCTCGTTTCTGGTTCATACCGGGGTGTGAGGCTCGCGAAGTAACGCTATACACAAAGATATGCTTTGATCATCAACCACAAGGCTCTGCTTTTCAACAAGAAGCCTTGATCATTTGCATATTGGCATGCCGCACTGATAATTCACGCCATGCGACTGATGTCTACCAATATATAACATCTGAGCTCATGCATCTCAGAGAAGGGTGTTAAGTAAGAGAATAAATTCTCCGCCACCAAACAGATATATATTTAATAGAGATCAATCAACACAGAATAAAATCCAATGCCAGACATACATCCATTTACAAGTCTGTTCTGGGTCTGAATGAAACCGGAGACACCTTATTCCTCGTCCCATATGTCCAATAAAGAAGAGAGGTCCTCGCATATCCGTCGATCTCCAAGTACGTATGGACGATCACCACTTATTACCTTGTCTTGGGATGCCTCCCAATCAAGACATCAGTAATCATCCAAACGATGTGAAGATCTCCGGACTTCAACCACCTTCTTCAACTTCGACTTTTAATTGTCGTAGTAATTGTTCAGAATGGGTTGAACCCGGTCTTTCCGAATAACTCGCGTACTTTATAATCAATAATAAAGTGCTATAAAACACATCATACTCCTCATTCCAATTCAGAATATTCTTTTAAATAAATATTCACATTATTAAGGAAAGGTTCCCATTAATTTTATCAAAGATAAATTCTTTCAAATTTATTCTTTAATCTTCTTTTTAAAGATTCATTAAAACTCCAATTTGGTTTTAATATCAAAAATTATTATTTTATGATTATTCAAATTTTAGAAATTAATCTTGTTTTTAACTGGGTTAAAGAACCAATGTCCTTTAAAACACAGTTCACGATAAACCCAAAATCATTTTCCATTAAATATGGAATTTTCACAGAAGTCAAATCAATATATAATCGATATAAATTTCCGTATCTGACTAATAATATAAATGGAATAACGGCAAAGCCTTTTAAATTCCATATTAATAACGGTCTTCTTTTACAAAAGCTCATGTCGATTATTATTAAATCGAATTCCATTCAATTCCAATTTCTTCTATTAAATTGGAAAACTTTAATTTGGAAATTTTCCATTAAATCTTAATAAAAAGATTTATAAATTTCAAATCATATCTTCACTGTTAATTGGGTTAAAGAACGAATGTCGTTAAATACACAGTTAACAATAAACCCAATTCACATTTCATTTTATTCCAATTACTAAATATAATTGGAAACTCTAATAATCTTAATTAAAAGATTTATTCTTTTCACATGGGGTTTAAGAGCAGTGTTATTGAAGACACCAATCACGGTAAACCCAAAAATCCGATTTATTTTATTTAATTCCAATTAAATATTGATTAATTGGAAAATTTCATTAAATCTTAATTTAAAGATTTATTCTAGTTAATAACCAGTTCATTTCGATAAAAATATATTTTTATCTTTTCGAATATGGAATTTTTCATCCAAATATTTCCAAATCATTTATCATAATTTTACACAAATTATTAATATTTTTAATAATTTTATTAAGGCCTTTTCAGTTGATTTTCATAAACGGTCATCGAAATGCACTTACCACGACCTTTTCTAAAATTGATTTGGACATAATTCCAAATCCAACCATTAGATTTTAAAACACTAATATTCATTGGAAAGCTCTTTTCGATACGAACCCAGCAGTCTCAGTTTTAGGAGAATCCGACGGTCGTATCTCTCCTTACATCAATTTGAAGTTAATGGTCGAAATTTGCGGACGGTCGCTGCGCGGTGCATTCTATTCAGGCTATATATATAATATATTATATATATAATATTATATATATAATATTATATACATATATCATCGATTTCCATTTAAATCGTATTTTACAAAATATTTACAAATTCGTTTTAAAACGATTTCAACTCCATTTTCAATTTTAAATCAAAATTGAATATTCTATGTCTTTATCATATTAAAATGATAATATTTCCAAAATATTAAATTTTAAATCACTACTTTTCGATATTCATTATAAAATGAATAAAATCGATCGATAAACCCGTTCGGGTTAAAAATGACGTTTCTATACTTCGACCGGCTTCGTATTTTTATATTCCTGTGTCCGTCTAAAGATGGACATAAAAATCATAATTTTATTCTTCACTAAATTTATTTTAAAATATCCTTTATTTTAAAAGATTCTTTATCTTTTTTGAATATTCTTTATTTTAAAATATTCTGAATCGAGATGCGACTCAATCAATTACCATATAATTTCAGTTATATGGATTTCATACATCGCACGTATATAACAATAATGATAAATAATCATTCAACAATCCATTTACATCTAGAGTGAAGTTTTACAAATGTATGAGCATTAAAATAAATAAATAACACTCATCACAGACTGTCAATCCATCGATTGACATATAAATAAATATTGGTACTAGTGCATGTCAAATATCATCCCAATACCCGTGTGGGGTTTCTAGACAACAGTTTATTTAAATAAATCATTGGTTAATTAATTTAACCAATTCTAATTCGGTTTGAATTATTTTCTATTTAACCAATTTTCACTGTTTAAATTATAAATAAATATTTATAATTTAATTTCAACAAAACATATATTTTAACAAGTAATTATTTTTACTCTTGTCTAAGATGATAAAGGTGACATTTTGTCTAACGAAACATATATTCTAACATGTAATCCTTTTATTTAACAAAATGTATTCTAATAAGATGACATTTTATTTCACAAAACATTATTCTAAATAAATGGCATTTTAATTTCACAAAACATGTTTTCAACATATGATTATTGTTCTAACTTCGCTAACATAATAATGATAATGTTTTAATCTAACCAAAATCGTATTTTTAACATATAATCAATTTTCTAATATTGCTAGCATAATGATGATAATGTTTTAATCTAGCAAAAATCATATTTTTAACATATGGTCAATTTTCTAATGTCGCTAACATGCAAGTGATAATGCTTTTCAGTAGACAAAACATATAATGACAAATGATTCTTTTTCTACTACATGTAACTAATAATGCTTTGAATAAACAAAACATAAAATGACAAATGATTATTTTTCTACTACAAGTAAATAATGTTTTGAATAAACAAAACATAAAATGATAAATGAATATTTTTCTGCTACATGTAAATGATGTTTTGAATAAACAAAACATAAAATGATAAATGATCCTTTTTCTCTAATTTAACATGATAAAGTTGACATTTTTATCTTACATAACAATTTTTGTGTTCTACATTTCTAATAATAAACAAAAAAAAAGTATTTATTTTGTATAACGTGTTCTACGTTTCTAATGTCAAATAAAAAGAGGTATTTATTTTTCATAACATGTTTCTATACTCACATGTGACAAATAAAAAGATGATTTTTGTTTTCATAACTTTTCTATGCCGCCAAAGACTAACAAAAAGATGGTTTTTATTTTCATAACATTTCTATGTTGCCAATGACAAATAAAAAAGATAATTTTTATTTGTATACAAATTTCTATATTTTCTAATGACAAATAAAAAGAGATTTTTACTTGTATACAAATTCAATGTTTAACATGACAAATAAAAATGATTTTTTATTTGTATAAAATTCCTACATTAACATGACAAATAAAAATGAATTTTTAATTGTATACAATTCTATTTTTAAACATGACAAATAAAAAGAATATTTTTATTTTGTATACAATTATAATTTCAATATAACAAATAAAAATGGTATTTTTATTTGTTTACAATTTCTATTTTCAACATAATAAATAAAAATGCTATTTTTATTTGTTTACAATTTCTATTTTCAACATAACAAATAAAAATGGTATTTTTATTTGTTTACAATTTCTATTTTCGACATAACAGATAAAAATGGTATTTTTATTTGTTTACAATTTCTATTTTTCCATTATATTCAATTAAATCAACAAATCATCACAACAGCATCAACCAATCTAAATCAAATCGCGTACAACAACAAACTGATTTTAACAGTGTTAAGAATTTCTAAACAAGATAATAATTAATTATAATTATTAAAAAAGAAATCTCACCGTGATCAGTTTTCAGAAATCGTTTTTACAACGATTGTTTTTCACTAAATTAAACTGTTCGTTTAATTTAGTCAAAAATCCCCACTAGATCCTTTTCAGTTTTGGTTTGTCCCATCGTCTAGATCTCGATTTTTCGATTCCAATGCATTTTGAATTTTCGAATTCTGATGTCATAAGTTACGGTCATTTAAATTTTGATTACATTTAAATTAATTAATAATTAATTAAATTAAATATACTTCTCCTTCCTCTTTATGAATTTCCAGCCGACGTCATTCGAAACATGCTCCACCGTTAGGGTTCAAAATTCTGGCCACCACCCTGCACCAGACCACGATTAGACTCCACCCTCCCCAGCGCCTCCGCGGCGGCGGCTTGCGCCCCAAGACCGGGCCAACTCGGTTCCCCCTTCCTCGTCGAAACTCGCCTCGAACGGGTTGACTTCGAGGTCAAAAACTGAGCAACCTTCTTCCCTAAATCCGATCAAATTTGCATTGATTTATAGCCCTCAGCAATCTCTGTCTTTTTTGTTTTGATTTCGTGATACAATTCGGTTTGATTTAAGAGAATTTAAGGGTTTTGTTTTAGAGCTTTGGAGCCATCGAATTCTGAAGTGGCGGCTGCGTTTGTGTGATAGGAGAATTAGGGTTTAAGATATTCTCAATTTATAATAAAATATTATTTAATTTTCTAGTTTGCAAACAACCCATTAATTCCTAATAGCTCCACATTCAGCCCAACGAATGTTGCCCCTAGCAAAATACCCCTATTCTGGACACAATGGGTTAGGTCTCATCATCGATTGTTTTCTTCAAATTAAATATAAATCATTTAATTATTTAATTTGATCGTACATTTTAATTTACCGGGGCCACATACTGACTCCAAAAATAAATTTAGCTATGTTTTGACGATACGGTCCCAAAAAAAATTATTTTATCGATTTTGGAGACCGTCTGAAAAATGATCATTTTCTGGTCGATTCAATTTGACCGAAATTGGCAAAACACGTTTTCTTTTGCCATGCTCACATATTAATTCCAAAAGTTATGAAAATTGGAATCTAGCAATAATTTTATATTCCAGATCCAACAAAAGTGGTTTCGTCGAAAACGGAGATTGTTTGCAAAATGGGTATTTATTATATTAAAATATATATACAAATTCCATAGCGACTATTTTAAATTATACTGGACATAACTTTTTATTTCCCGGTATGAAATTTCAATTTTTCAGATTTGTTAGAAAGTTATTTTTAAACAGATTTAAATATTTTTGGTTTTACTGAAATCCGATTTATTTTGAATTCTATACATTCAGTCAAAGTTCAAATTCAAAATTTTAAACTACCGCGCTATTCCTAGCTACTTTTATAATTAAAATAAATATATTCATTCTAACTTTATTTAAAATGAATTTTTAGTCCTTATTATTTAAAATAAATACTTTTAAACATTCAAAATCCATTAAAATTTATAAAATAAATTTTTTAAATTGGTTCAGAATTTCCGAGTTATTACAATCTCCCCCACTTAAAATCTTTTCGTCCTCGAAAAGGAACAAAGCTTAAAGTTGTTTAACTAACCAACTCAACTTTCATTCTTTTATTGGTTTCAGTAAAATTTATTAGTTGAACTAATAATCACACAACACAACCATCAATCAATTAGTTGATTAGCTTTTCAAATATATATAACATTTATATATTCTAAGATCGGATTTTATATATAATCACAAATACGTTAATTATAGACTTGTCGCTCTCTTAACTCATTCTAGGGCATTTCTAACCCCATCTCTAACGAGTTTTCTCATTCTCGAATGCTACTGATCCTATCTCTAATGAGTATTCTTTTATAGGATATTTCTAATCCTACCTCTGATGAGCCTTTTGTTCAGTTCTAACGAGTTGTACCCCAAAGATTTGAGTTAACCAAAGCTCTAATACCAGCTGTAACGACACAAATTTCGCCCGAACCTAATCGATCGCTAAATCGACCAAGACCGTTCAAATCCCGCATGCGCTAACTCTGGGCATACAATACATCATAACAAATAACAGAAGACTTTTATAAACATTATAATAATGTTACATCAGAGTACAGAATATCAGAGTACATCGAGTATAATAATACAACAGCAAAAGATTAATTTGCAACAAATTTAATACAATGCAGCGGAAGACTATCAACGCTCTGGACACAGCTTTAAGCTTTGATCCATGATCCTGCTCACTAAATAAATATCTGCAAACACTACAACAAAATGATCCTATTACAATGGTGGAACACAGTTGTAATATACATTTTACAACGGTGGGCAAACCGTCGTGTATTAAGAAGTTGTAAGAACAATTTTACAAAATTGGTTATGTGTCCAAGCACTACACATATCATTAATCTATCTAAATAAATATGTATATCAGGTCAGGTGTTACTCAAACGAAGCACCTTTTTATTAAATTGCCTAAACAATTACATAATAGGTCATGTGTTCATCAAGCAAACACAAATGTTTACTGTTTAAGTAAATATATACATAGCAGTCCACGTGTCTAACATTAATATGCATATATACTAAACTGACTAAGCAATGGTATAGCAGGTCATGTGTTCCCTTATAAAACACATCTATATCAAACTGTCCAAACGTTCATGTGACCAGTTATGTGTTCACCAAGTAGTTATAGGAAAGTGCATCAACATTCAGTTTATACTACACATTAACAAATGTGTGTTACTTGTCACGAGTTACTTGCCAGAGTATAAAACAGATTCAGTTAGCATATTTAAACTGAATTAAAAGTAGACATATACAACAAGATTCATGCTTATCACTGTATATGTATATACATACATACATACATACATACATACATACATATATATATATATATATAACATGTGATTGATTTTACTAGGAATGACTAGCATCTATTTGTGACAGGCCGAATTCATAAACATTCATAACATTAATGTATGTTCCCATTACTCAATCAAATTATGTTCCTATACTGGCATTTCTAATATATGCTTGCACTTTCAACTAAAGATGTGTCCACTTAGTTTCAGGGTCCTATTTTCACTTGCATCAGTAAAATATGGGTATGTGAGAATGTCATTTGTATCTACGTGAATCAAAGCATACCCCCAAACAATACATTCAAAGCAGAACATGCATTACCCGCCAAACATCCAAGGCAAACTAGACCATAACAGCCAATGATTTCCATTTTAATCTCTATTTTTAACCCTTTTTGTTTATACTTATTTCATATCAGGTTATATGCACTCGACACTTATATTTATGTGTACTCAATCAATAAGTTAACATTTATACCAGTCACAACACAAGGGCATTCAAGCATTTATATCAATTTATATTAATCTGTCCATTTATTCCTTAACTGGCATCTCAGGTTCTGATATACATGTATATAGACACATTTCCATGCATATATACCATCCTCCATTCCATTTTAAATCTGGCTTTATATATATATATATATATATATATATATATATATATATATATATATCCTACTACAACCAGAGACCAATTAAGATCGACATCAATCCCTAACCATAACAACATGCTATTCAAACAGTGTAGCATCCATCAATACAAAGCATCCAAAATAACATACGAATCTGTTAACCGACATTCATATTTATTTATAATGATCCTATGATGGAAACAAGGATAAAATAGCTGCCTATAAAGGACTTATTGCTAAGGAAAAGGAAATACACTCACTGAGATTTAATGTCGATTTTCCCCCCTTTCAGATCTCGTTTAGGCTCTCGAACCCTTTAGATTCGCCATTGCCATCCCTCTGGAGTCCACTCTCATTGATGCGAGACTATCCCCTTCTGATTTTCCCTCAATTTATATTTCTAGGGCATTCGGACATTATCAGGTTTATTTGTTCAAACGAGAGAGTAAAAAAATGGAAAAGGGTTGGCCGATATT
Organism: Allium sativum; assembly: GCA_030737875.1. Classification (NCBI taxonomy): domain Eukaryota; kingdom Viridiplantae; phylum Streptophyta; class Magnoliopsida; order Asparagales; family Amaryllidaceae; genus Allium; species Allium sativum. The sequence continues at coordinate 751,226,227 of CM060921.1, forward strand.
TCTCTTTGTTTACATTATACAAAGGCTAGGGTTTCCTCCTTACCAATTGACAATTTTGCCCTAAGTGTTATATTTGACTTTATAATCCTTAAGCAAATTGTTTATGTTACACACATACACAAATAAATATGGATGTTTTTCCACAATTGTAAACCATGTACAAATTTTTATATTTTCATCATATACTCAAACAAATGATTTTTATTTATTTATTCACCCCAAATATTTATGTAGATTTAATTGAAACAAATATAATTTTAGGGTCATAAAATTTTGGGTTCTCACAAGACGTGTTAGGAAATATTTTGCTTAAGCATTAGATATTGCTCATTAATAATAGCTATTGTTAACTATTCCTTATTTCTTCTTATTTATAATTAAATATAACTTATTAAAAGTTTATTATGTATATTTTACTAATAATTATTCATTATTAAATACTTAACAATCATTATTTAAAAACTATTTTTTACTACTTAATTAGTGATTCTTACTTCTTATTTATTGATTACTAAAATTAATTATTCATTACTAAAAACTAATTTTTATTTATTTATTTTTAATTTCTAACATTAATACATAATTATTATTTATTAATTATTATATAGCGAAAAGAAATTATTAATATTAGTTATTACATATTTTCAAATAAACTATTTATTATTATTATTAAACAATAGTTATTGAGTATTAATATTTTTATTAATTATCGAATTTTTATTAATTATTAACATGGTATTTTTGTTGTAGTGTAGTCATATATTACAACAGTCAAAAAATAAAAGTTGTGATAGGCTTTTATTACAACTATCAAAATAACACAGTTGTTAAAAATAAGTTTATTACAACTTCTCTGGAAAAAAGTTGTAAAAAAACATTTATTACAATGGTAATTTTACCACCGTTGTAAAATTAAAGTTGTAATATGTTTTTGTTGTAGTGAAAACTAGCCACTCGACTGTCCGTGTGGAAAAGAGGGCACCCGAGTTTGCAAAGTGAAACAAACTACGAGTTTGTCATGGGACTGATATGATAAATCTTACTTAACTTATCTAATAATAAGGCTAATCATAGGACCACTCCTCTAACGCGGAACGGGTTTACCCCATTGGATTGCCAGTGCATAAAATAAATTAAATCATTTAAACAACACAACGCTTTTTAGAAAAATGAAACCATTATAAGACTCAAGTTCCATCACACAATGCAACGCAAACCGGAGGATCACTATAACAAATTCACTCTATTACAACAGTGGAACACCATTGTAAAATACTTTTTACAACGGTGGCACCACCGTCATGTATTAAGAAGTTGTAATAGACTAAAACTTTTTACAACTTTTATGCACCATTGCGACACCGTTGTGACATTTGTATTTAACAACTGTTTTACACCATTTTAATAGACTTTATCACAACTGCAATGTTCCACTGTTGTTATAATTCACTTGTTTACAGATTTTTTTAAAGTCTAGCAATTTAATTTTAGCATTCACTTCTTTACAATAGAAACATGATGCCAAGTTCACTAATTAGCCATATGTGCAAAAATAATAGTAGCAAAGAACATATGCATACTGATTAAAAAATAAATAAAGAAAGACAATTCAAAAAAAAATCAACATTTTTCATTATCAGTCTACACTTTCAATCCTTTCTTTCTACACTTTTAATCGACAACTTTCATCTGCATTTTCATCAACCATCAACTACATTTCAATACCTTATATCATCAACTACAACCCATGCCTGCACTAAACACCGTTTCATAGTTTTTGACTTGCAAGCAAAACTGGTTTTCTGAATGTATATCTACAGCTTATAAACTGGAGTTAATGAATCTTCTGAAGGCCACTATACAGATTAGCAGGGATGCATCAAAAGCCTCTAATTCATCACAGATAAAAGTTGATTGCAGGTGAGCTCATATTAGCAACATTAATATATATTCTCAAAATCTTGTTGCATTCCTGTGAAAGAATAATAGATGATTAAAATTACTTGGAAGTTAACAAATCATCCATAATCCCACAAACTGGAAAACATATTTCTCCTTCACCATCCATCTACAATAATCATCCATAAATCGTACACCATTCATCTGCTAAAACCATCAAACTACAACAAATTACCTTTTTGTTAATGCTACAAATATGAAAACAAGTTGCATTAGGCATTCGTAATACCACACAGGCTGATTCAATACACTTGATATGCAAAAACATGCCAAAACAATGCATCTAAAATGACTAAAAGTCAAAAACAACTGTACTATAAAATAACCTAGCCAACAGCGAAGAACATACCATCTATAAGAGAGAAGCGCGACATTAAATGCAGGCAGCACCACCACAGGAAACGATCAATAACATTTCTTTCAAGTATCTAGAGAGGACGAATTCGGATCTTCCCCCAACGACCCAGTCACGCGATTTTCTGCAAATTGGGGTTTCCTGCAAATTCAGGGATAAGCACTTGAAGTAGGGGCGGCTTTCTTTAGAGGTGAACCTGGGATAAATGAACTAGAAAGGAGGAGGGTATAGAAAAGGGGAACTCATGCGATTTTCAACCAGCGACAACGAAGCGAAATGGAGCAAAATCAAGGGTGTTGTTGCAAAAGAGGTAGGATAGCGGATGGGGACTCACACGAAAGGGGAGGAACAACCACGAGAAAGAAGAGGATGTTACAGGAGAAAAGGAAATTGGGGTTTGAAAGTGGGCGGCGACGGAAGAAACGAGAAGGAATTTAGGGTTTGGATAGAAGTGATAAGAGGGAACCGAAAATTAATAGGAAACGAGGGTGGAGGGAAATGAAATTTTCGTGTATAGTAAGCGGGAAATGAAATTACATTTTTATTGTAAGCTACCCTACGTTTAATACTTAATAATTTAACAAACGATTATACATCTTAGATTATAAACTAACTGGTACCTCTTAAAAAAACATACTTGAACCTCACACGCAAATACATGTGAACTCCAGACAGATGATGCTTTTTTAGTTGAACAAATTAATAAGTATTTGATTAATTATTATTTATTGAAAATTATTATCAATCATTAATTACTAGTATTTAATAGTGAGTTATTTGTAAATTATTAATTAATTAAATTATTATCAATCATTATTAAATATTAATTATCAATCATTATTAGTATTGAAAATTATTATCAATCATTATTTATTGAAAATTATTGAAAACATAAAAGTTGTGAATTATTAAATATTAATTATCAATCATTATTAGTATTGAAAATTATTATCAATCATTATTAATTGAAAATAATTGGAAACATAAAAGTTGTGAATTACTGAATTACTAGTATTGAATATTATTATCAATCATTATTTATTGAAAACATACTTCCCAATTGATTATTAAATATTAATTATTAGTTATTAATTAATAATAATCAATATAAATGTATTAATATTAATTATTAGTTGTTAATTATATTAAAATATAGTCATATATTACAACAGTCAAAAAATAAAAGTTGTGATAGGCTTTTATTACAACTGTCAAAATAACACAGTTGTTAAAAATAAGTTTATTACAACTTTTCTGAAAAAAGGTTGTAAAAAACATTTATTACAACGGTGCTTTTACCACCGTTGTAAAATTAAAGTTGTAATATGGTGTTTTTGTTGTAGTGGATAGAGTTTTACCTTATAATGGCCAAAATATGCTTGATACGTAAAAAACAGATTTGATATTATTATTAGTGTCTATATGTTTCAAAACAATTTCAATCATAATGTATCAATCATAAGCGGCATAGCTACCATATACTATGTCGTCATACTAGTTCTATAATCAAAACCGCACGGTGTCGTATTGGAAGTTTGATTTCCATCATGAACCAAGGCAAGGGATCATCCTTACCGAATTCGAGACTCACTAGCCCGAGCCTTAGGATCAACCGCAACTGCACCATGGATCTTCAGGGCCGGTCCACAAATACTTTAGTGGATTGGTAATTCCTGAACAACACGTTTCCCAGCCCAATGGGGCGTAAATCAAGAGCCACTACGGACTCAAATCTGAGGCGCCTCATTCCATCATCCACATAAGTTAAAATATCTAGGCTCCATACCATGATACCACTCCTAGCTAGAATGAAACGTATGTCCTCCCTGCAGTCCTCTCCCGTTTCTGTTTCATGCCGGGGAGTGAGGCTCGCGAGGTAACGCTATACACAAAGCTATGCTAATTAAAGCTATGCTTTGATCATCAACCACAAGGCTCTGCTTTTCCACAAGAATCCTTGATTATTTGCATATTGGCATGCCACACTGACAAATCACGCCATGCGACTGATGTCTACCAATATATAACCTCTGAGCTCGTGTGTCTCATAGAAGGGTATTAAGCAAAAGAATAAATTCTCCGCCACCAAACAGATATATATTTAACAGAGATCAATCAGCACGGAATAAAATCCAATGTCAGACATACATCCATTTACAAGTCTGTCTGGGTCCGAGTGAAACCGGAGACACCTTATTCCTTGTCCCATACGTCCAATACAAGAGAGTGGTCCTCGCATATCCGTCGTTCTCCAAGTACGTCTGGACGATCACCACTTATTACCTTGTCTTGGGATGCCTCCCAATCAAGACATCGGTAATCATCCAAACGACGTGAAGATCTCCGATCTTCAACCACCGTCTTCATCTTCGACTTTTAATCGTCGCAGTAATTATTCAGAATGGGTTGAACCGGTCTTTCCAAATAACTCGCTTACTTTATAATCAATAATAAGTGCTATAAAACACATGATACGCCTCATTTCAATTCAGAATATTCTTTTAAATAAATATTCACATTATTAGGGAAAGGTTCCCATTAATTTTATCAATGATAAATTCTTTTAAATTTATTCTTTAATCTTCTTTTTAAAGATTCATTAAAACTCTAATTTGGTTTTAATATCAAAAATCATTACTTGATGATTATTGAACTTTAAGAAATTAATCTTGTCTTTAACTGGGTTAACGAACCAATGTCCTTTAAAACACAGTTCACGATAAACCCAAAATCATCTTCCATTAAACATGGAATTTTCACAAAAGTCAAATCAATATATGATCGATATAAATTTCCGTATCAGACTAATAATATAAATGGAATAAAGACAAAGCCTTTTAAATACCATATATAATAACGGTCTTCTTTTACAGAAGCTCATCTCGATTATTATTAAATAGAATTCCATTCAACTCCAATTTCTTATATTAAATTGGAAAACTTTACTTTGGAAATTTTCCATTAAATCTTAATAAAAAGATTTATAAATTTTAAATCATATCTTCACTGTTAATTGGGTTAAAAAACAAATGTCGTTAAAAACACAGTTCACAATAAACCCAATTCACATTTCATTTTATTCCAATTACTAAATATAATTGGAAACTCTAATAATCTTAATTAAAAGATTTATTCTTTTAACACGGGGTTTAAGACCAGTGTTATTGAAGACACCATTCACGACAAACCCAAAAATATGATTTATTTTATTTAATTCCTATTAAATATTAATTTATTGGAAAACTTCATTAAATCTTAATTTGAAGATTTATTCTAGTTAAATAACTAGTTCATTTCGATAAAAATATATTTTTATCTTTTTAAATATGGAATTTTTCATCCAAAATATTTTCAAATCATTTATTATAATTTTACACAAATTATTAATATTTTTAATAATTTTTGTTAAGGCTCTTTTAGTCGATTTCCATAAACGGTCATCGAACTGCATTTACAGCGACCTTTTCTAAAATTGATTTGGACATAATTCCAAATCCAACCGTTAGATTTCGAAACTCTTATATTCATTGGAAAGCTCTTTTCGATACGAACCCAACTGTCCTGGTTTTAGGAGCATCTGATGGTTGGATCTCTCCTTACATCAATTTGAAGTTAATGGTCGAAATTCGCGAACGGTCGCTGCGCGGCACGTTCTATTCAGGCCATATATATAATATATAATATAATATATATATTTCATCGATATCCATTTAAATTGTTTTTTATAAAATATTTATAAATTCGTTATAAAATGATTTCAACTCCATTTTCAATTTTAAATCAAAATTGAATATTCTATATATTTATCATATTAAAATGATAATATTTCCAAAATATTAAATTTTGGAATCACTACTTTTCGATATTCATTATAAATTGAATAAAATTGATCGATAAACTCGTTCGGGTTAAAAATGGCGTTTCTATACTTAGTTCGGCTTCGTATTTTTATATTCTTGTGTCCGTCCAAAGATGGACATAAAAATCATAATTTTATTCTTCACTAAATTTATTTTAAAATACTCTTTATTTTAAAATATCCTTTATTTTAAAAGATTCTTTATCTTTTTTGAATATTCTTTATTTTAAAATATTTTGAATCGAGATGCGACTCAATCAATTACCATATAATTTCAGTTATATGGATTTCATATATCGCACGTGTATAACAATAATGATAAATAATCGTTCAACGGTCCATTTACATCTAAAGTGAAGTTTTACAACTATGTGAACAATAAAATAAATAAACAACGCTCATCACAGACTGTCAATCCATCGATTGACATATAACTAAATATTGGGACTAGTGCATGTCAAATATCATCCCAATACCCGTGTGGGGTTTCTAGACAATAACAGTTTATTTAAATAAATCATTGGTTAATAAATTTAACCAATTCTAATTTGGTTTGAATTATTTTCTATTTAACCAATTTTCACGGTTTAAATTATAAATAAATATTTATAAATTAATTTCAACAAAACATATATCGTTACAAGTAATTATTTTTACTATTGTCTAACATGATAAAGGTGAAATTTTGTCTAACGAAACATATATTCTAACATGTAATCCTTTTATTTAACAAAACGTATTCTAACAAGATGACATTTTATTTCACAATACATTATTCTAATAAATGACATTTTAATTTCACAAAACATGTTTTCAACATATGATTATTGTTCTAACTTCGCTAACATAATAATGATAATGTTTTAATCTAACCAAAATCATATTTTTAACATATGATCAATTTTCTAATATCGCTAACATAATAATGATAATGTTTTAATCTAGCAAAAATCATATTTTTAACATATGATCAATTTTCTAATATCGCTAACATGCAAGTGATAATGTTTTTCAGTAGACAAAACATATAATGACAAATGATTCTTTTTCTAATACATGTAACTAATAATGTTTTGAATAAACAAAACATAAAATGACAAATGATTATTTTTCTACTACATATAAATAATGTTTTGAATAAACAAAACATAAAATGATAAATGATAATTTTTCTACTACATGTAAATGATGTTTTGAATAAACAAAACATAAAATGATAAATGATCCTTTTTCTCTAATTTAACATGATAAAGTTGACATTTTTATCTTACATAAATTTTTTAATGTTTTACATTTCTAATGACAAACAAAAAGACGTATTTATTAACATGTTCTACATTCCTAATGTCAAATAAAAAGAGGTATTTATTTTGCATAACATGTTTCTATACTCACATATGACAAATAAAAAGATGATTTTTATTTTCATAACATTTCTATGCCTCTAAAGATAAATAAAAAGATGGTTTTTATTTTATAACATTTTTATGTCGCTAATGACAAATAAAAAAGATAATTTTTAATTGCACGCAAATTTCTATATTTTCTAATGACAAATAAAAAGTGATTTTTACTTGTATACAAATTCAATGTTTAACATGAAAATAAAAATGATTTTTTATTTGTATAAAATTCCTACATAAACATGACAAATAAAAATGAATTTTTAATTGTATACAATTCTATTTTTAAACATGACAAATAAAAAGAATATTTTTATTTTGTATACAATTCTAATTTTAACATAACAAATAAAAATGGTATTTTTATTTGTTTACAATTTCTATTTTCAACATAATAAATAAAAATGATATTTTTATTGGTTTACAATTTCTATTTATAACATACAAATAAAAATGGTATTTTTATTTGTTTACATTTTCTATTTTCAACATAACAAATAAAAATGGTATTGTTGTTTGTTTACAATTTCTATTTTTCTATTATATTCAATTAAATCAACAGATCATCACAACAACATCAACCAATCTATATCAAATCGCGTACAATAACAAACTGGTTTTAACAGTGTTAAGAATTTCTAAACAAGATAATAATTAATTGATTATAATTATTGAAAAAGAAATCTAACCATGATTGGTTTTCAGAAATCGTTTTTACAACGATAGTTTTTCACTAAATTAAACTGTTCGTTTAATTTAGTCAAAAATCACCACCAACTCCTTTTCAGTTTTGGTTTGTCCCATCGTCTAGATCTCGATTTTTCGATTCAATGCGTCTTGAATTTTCGAATTCTGATGTAATATGTAGAAGTTATGGTCATTTAAAGTTTGATTACATTTAAATTAATTAATAATTAATTAAATTAAATATACTTCTCCTTCCTCTTCATGAATTTCCAGCCGACGTCATTCGAAACATGCTCCACCGTTAGGGTTCAAAATTCTGGCCACCACCCTGCACCAGACCACGATCAGCTCCACCCTCCCCAGCGCCTCCGCGACGTATAATCGCGCCCCATGACCGAGCCAACTCAGTTCCCCCTTCCTCGTCGAAACTCTCCTCGAATGGGTTGACTTCGAGGTCAAAAACTGAGCAACCTTCTCCCTTAAATTTGATCAAATCCGCATTGATTTATAGCCCTCAGCAATCTCTATCGTTTTTGTTTTGATTTCATGATACACTTCGGTTTGATTCAAGAGAATTTAAGGGTTTTGTTTTGGAGCTTTGGAGCCATCGAATTCTGAAGTGGCGGCGGCGTTTGTGTGATAGGAGAATTAGGGTTTAAGATATTCTCAATTTATAATAAAATATTATTTAATTTTCTAATAGCTCCAAATTCAGCCCAACGATTGTTGCCCCTAGCCAAACACCCATATTACGGACATAATGGGCTAGGTCTCATCCGCCCATTCGATCGTTTTCAGCTTGTTTTCTTCACATTAAATATAAATCATTTAATTATTTAATTTGATCGTACATTTTAATTTACTGGGGCCACATACTAACTCCAAAAATACCCGAAAAATAAATCTAGCTATGTATTGACGATACGGTCCTAACAAAATTAATTTCGTCGAATTTGGAGACCGACTGAAAAATGACCATTTTCTAGTCGATCCAATTTGACCAAAATTGACAAAACACGTTTTCTTTTGCCATTCAGTCAAAAGAAATTGGAATCTAGCAATAATTTTACATTCCGGATCCAACAAAAGTGGTTTCATCGAAAAAGGATTTTTTTTGCAAAATGGGTATTTATTATATTAAAAAATATATAAATTATGTAGTGACTATTTTAAATTTTAAACTGGACATAACTTTTTATTCCCGCTATGAAATTTCAATTTTTCAGATTTGTTAAAAATATATTTTTAAACAGATTTAAATATTTTTAGTTTTACCGAAATCCAATTTATTTTGAATCCTGTACATTCAGTCAAAGTTCAAATTCAAATTTTCAAACTACCACGCTATTCCTAACAACTTTTATAATTAAAATAAATATATTCGTTCTAACTTTATTTAAAATAAATTTTTTTCGTTATTATTTAAAATAAATAATTTTTTATATTCAAAATAAATTAAAATTTATAAAATTAAAATTTTAAATTGGTTCAGAATTTCCGGGTTGTTACAGCATGGTGGCATGGTGTTTTGTGTCAATTTTTGGGGTCGAAAATCCTTTTTCGTTACATAGGTTTTCCATAATTAGTTACATCTCGATCTTGTTCTAAAGTCGTCCTTTAGTTTCACCAATTAACCAAAAGAATTTAAGTATAAATTTGTAGTGAATTAGTAACATGGTTTATCAACTATGGAATTTGAAACAAGTGTTTTGGAATTTCCTTAATATGAAATGACCTTAAGGGAAAATTGTAAAAGACTTGTGTTTTAGAACATAAAAATGTTGTATTTAGGAAACTGAGGCAAACAAGGCCTATAAAAAATAATTGGTAAATAAATGGTTGATTTAAAGTGAAAAATGGAACAATCTTAATATTAATTATGTTCCATAAGCAATATTTTGAAATTGGGAATTCTTAGTCAAATAGATATCTAATTTAAAGTTGATTTTGGATGAATATAACTAGAATACTAATTTGATTTTCACTGGAATGCCTATGAATTCATAAAGGAATAACGATTTGAGATATATATTGTTGTAAACACGACTTTAGTGTTTTGATGATAACAACTGTATGACATTGATACGAACTTGTTTGTTAAGATATTTCAGGAATTATAGTTATATGATAAGAAGTAAATTTAATAAGAGTTAAAAAAGGAAGAAACAAAGCATAGAAAAATTTATGCATGCACAAGGAAATTTCTTTGTGAAAAAGAACATGCATGTTTGAACATGCCTATAGCATAATGACGGGAAACGATTCAAAATGGTTGTTGACTTCACCATGAAACATGGAGGACTCGAACACAATGTCACTAGCGAGAAAAGAGCACGCAAAACCAACTATACCAAACCTACAATTGAATGTGTATAACATAGCTACTTAATTTTTTGCTAAAATTGGAAGATAAAAAATGCGGCCGTTGGGACTCAAACTCGAGTCGTGTAGCAATGGGTCGCGCACTCTACTAGCATATGCAACTGATCAACAAATAAACACTACTATCATTTGAACATAAAATGCGAGAATTAAAAATAGGGCAGAGAAGGGATTCGATCCTACTAAATTTTGAATCGAAGCATCATCTACTTACCAATTGAACTATACAACACTTTATAAATAAGACCAACGGATGTTATATTTCAACATTTCAATGGAAAATGAATAACTAAAAGAAGGACCGCAACGGGATTCGAACTCTTTACCTTTTGGAATGGTAGCGGCACGACTTACCAGCCTATCTATGAAATTGTTTCTATTCAAAGAGTAACGTCTTTTTAGATCCGCATTTGAAAGAAATATTCAAGTGACCATTCAAGCATCTATTGAACTACTTGCACACTACTAATGGGTGCATCTTCTCTAGTGAGAATTTATGAAAGGCAACAACAATTTGATGGCATCTCGTCACTCGTATATAAACCTTACATCATCTCCAAATCAAAACAACAATTCTCCTGTTATTCACACTTATATTGCTACAAAACATTCAATTATAATATATATATATATATTCCAAAGTAAATAAACAAACGTCACTTCACTCCACAATATTCAAATTTGATCAAAGTTCACTTCTTAGCATCTATACACTCAATCTACATCATTATTGTTGGTGGCTTGTATGTTGCACTTAGGGCCGTCAATTTCAAACATGACTCAAAGCACGATTCATAACCTGCACGGAAAAGAAACTAACCCAACCCGATCCATTTATAAACGGGTCAATTTTAGGTCAACCTCCTTTGACCCGTTTAATAAACGGGTGGGTTTCGGGTTGACCCATGAACCCGTTTTTGACCTGTCATGACCCGTTTAATATAAAATATATTTTTATTCATCATATAGCATATGCAATTATGCATACACGTACCGGGCTGAGCCTGTTAGACTTAGTGATGTTACTTTTATTTACTGTCTTTGTGAATTCTGCATACAGACATAATTACGGATTACCCTAGTTTACAATTTACACCAAGCTGCCACAACCTTCAGACTTTAAAGTTTCCACTTTCCTTTTCTTTCTTTTTTCATTGAATTGAGTGTCTATTTTATTTGAATATCACTGTCTTGTTGATTATGAATATTTGATTATTTGTATTGTTGTTGTTTGATGACTTGAATGTCGTAATATGTATGATATCATTTGTATTGTATCATCTTAAATTAAGTGTATGCATTGCTATTGCTGGATGCTCATGTGAAATGTGGATTTGAATGCTTATGTATTGTATCTTATGTTTATATTTTCCTAAATGCATTTCTGAAATGCAGACTGTTTTTAAGAATACAGCCAAGTAATCGGGTTTATTGGTTCATGGGTCAACCTATTTAACCTGACCCGACCTGTTTAAATAAACGAGTTACATAGGTCAGGTCAACCCATTTATAAACGGGTTGAGAAAATATGACCCGCGTTAACCCGACGCGTTTAAGAATTATCCCGAACCCGAGTTAACCCGACCCGAACCCAACCCGACACGACCCATTGACATCCCTAGTTGCACTACATTGCGACTACTCAGTGTATTAAAGATATAATATATAGTCAATCTACTTACATTGTATTTGAAGTTTTAGTGAGCCTACAGCCCATTTAAATCAGGAGAGAAAACTTATGGGCCGTGAAATCAAGTGGTGTCTGTAAACCAAACCTGTTCCACCGGATGAAATGAGGGATTAGTGCTAGTGAAGAAAGACTGAAGGGGAACTTCAGGACTGTAAGTTGGACAGGAAGTCTGAATCTGTATAAAATCGACATTGCGATTTATATTTTCCGCCGGTATTACAATTATTTTACTATTGCTGTGATTATTGTGCTTCAATTCTACACTATATACTGGCCATCATCGATCCAAGTAGGGGTGAGCGTTCTGTCAATTCAGTTGGTTTGGACTTAAAAAAACTAAAACCGAATTGGAATCAAAAAAATTCCCAACCGAACCGATTTAATTTCGGTTAATTAGGTCGATAACCAATTTAACCGAACTTGAAGGATGTATTATAATAATTCACATAACATATTCACTCAAAGTAAAACATAAATTCATGTTTGGAGAAATTTTATGTTTATGACAAGATTTGAACTTTAATCCTTTGCCACTTGCACTTCTTGGTATTTCCATTATGCTTCCTCCCAATAGCTGGGCGTCGCACAATTGTCTTTGCCTCTTTAACTTTTGAACACCAAATCCATGCTTCCGCCTTTGGGGATTTAGTTTCGTGTCTCTGTCTTCATGAATTCGGTATCAGCCTGCACACTACTACTTTCCTTGTTTTGGTATCAGCTTCATGCATTTGTTTTCATTCTTCGGTATCAACATCAAGCTAATTGTTCACTGCATGTTGGTATCGACAACATGTCTTTATTGCCTTCTTTTCTTGGTATCGGCACCAAGCTGTTTGTTCCCCTATGTTGGGGCTGATAGCATATTTACAAAGTCATTATTCTGGTGTCGCCTTTGTCGATACCCTCTATATCCTAGGTATTGGCTCCATATTCCCAATCTTGCTATTTTGGTATTGGTTTCATTGTTATTATTACAAGCTTTCAGTGTTGGCTCCACTTTTTATGACTCCACTTCTTGGTGCCGGTTCTACTTCTATCCTTTTTCATTTCGGTGTCGGCTTTGTTCCTCTTGGACATTTTTCTATCGGTGTCGACTCCACCTCTACACCTTCCTGCATCATTATCGATTGAACACTTCCTAGGCTTCTATTTTAGTGTTGGCTCTATTACGATTCCCTTTCACCTCGTTTTGGTTTCGGTGTGTTGATACGAATTCTTGTAGTAACAAGCTCGTATTTGTCCTATTGCCTATGTTTAGTGTCTTTTAAGTTGAAAAACGATGAGAGTGGTAACTTTAGTTATGGAGAATTCACTCCTAACTAAATTCATTCAGAAATTTCAACAACAAAATAATTAGTTGATAATAATTGTAGAAATTAAAAATTGTATAAGCAAGCCATGGCACCTATAAAAAAATTTTACAATCAATTATTTATATGTCAGGGTAGGAATCTATAAAGAAAGAGCGAATTGCAGTTGGATCGTTCGTTGCTTGAATTCTTTCTTCATTCCGATTAGTAAAAAAATTTAGAAGAAAAAACAAATAGATTGCAAACTGGAAATAAAAAAACAAAACAAAAATAAAAACAAAGCAACTCAAGAAAAATAAAACAACTCAATAAAAAAAAAGAGAAAATAAACCAAACTCTCCTAGTTAAACAGAGGATAATGGGTTCTTAAATCACGACCCACTTTAAAATAAATAAACCACACGAAGTAAAATAAATAAACGCGCTACACAACCGGACGCACTCAAAATAAAAAAATAGCCCACTTTCCCCCAGTTTATTGTTACGTACTTTCCCCAGTTTGTGCTTACCCAGAAAATCAAACACACGAAACATATCCATCGTTTTTTATTTCTCTCTTTTTTCAAAATCGATTTGTATTTGAAATTTTAAGTTTTCGTTTTCAGGTTCGGATGATTGCGAATTCATATTTGATTGAGGTTTCGGATTGTTTTTTTATTATGTGGTTCGACTTGTGGATCAAGTTTTCTAATGTTTGTAGGTACAATGTAGACGAGCTTCATAGGTTAGGGTTATGTTTGGTTGATCGTTTGGCTTTGGGGAATGCAGCGGTTGAAATGGCGATGAGGAGTTCGTGTTAGGGTTCGAACCGGGTTTTGTGTTATTCTCTGGGGTTTTATGCGGAGAAGGATACGATGTTGTCTGATCAAGTTTGTAAGGGTATTTGATTGACTGGTTGTGTATCTCTAGTGGGTTTTTAAATTTGAGAAGAAGATTATAGAAATTGAATTGAAGTGTGGTTTATTGATCAAATAGGGAGTTGATGTAGTTGTTTGTGGGATTGTATTTCGTGATGATTTATTGGTGATGAAGTAAGACTATATTTCATGAATTTGGTCAGATTGTGGTGATGGTGCTGGGTTTGGTATGGTCCAGTAGAAGGAGTTTGGTGACAAGGCTGAGGCAGTGCGAGGTAAGGCAACATTGTGTGCTGGGATTGTTTTAGATTTTGGATGGGTGATCATTGTTTATAGATGCAGATGGGAAGTATGCAGTGATGATCAAGATAGTTTGTATGTTAGGCTTACTGGTTCTTGAAGTTGTGGTGCAGGAACAGTCTTGCAATGTTAGGCGAGGTTGTTTCAGTTGTGGTGTTGGAAAAAGTTCGAATTTGTGGATAGATGATAGTATATATGTAGACTGAATTTCTAGAAATTCTGGTTGTATTTGAATAAGTATAGCTCACGAACGGATTGGGATGCTACAAAATAAAGTGTCCTGAAGCGCTCCTCATAATATATATATATATATATATATATATATATATATATATATATATATATATATATATATATATATATATATATATATATGTGTGTATGTACACACTCTGCCATGGAGAGAGAAAAATGCCGATTTTCATCATGAAATTGTGCCGTTCAAAACCGGTTCCTACATCTTCGATCGGCATCGGCAATCAGTCTTTTCGATGTTCTTAAAAACTGCTTTACAAAGTATTGAATGCAACCCATTAAAATCGAAGGCCAAGGATATTGTGACAAAATCATCTCCGACTGCAAATGGAGTCTAAAATAAACGACTATCTTCCAGATCGATTCTTTAAGCCACACTACTGAAGATCAAGCCACTTGGACGTGTGAAATATGGTGAAACTGAACCAACCATTAAACCTAATTTCGCAACCCTCGGTCCCCTTAATCGATCTTCTTCAACTCGGTAGATTTCTAAAAGGTTAGATTATTTAATTTGGTTTCCAGATTCTTGTGATTTGGAACGATTTTAGTTTACCTTGGGTTTGGTTCTGGAGTTTGGATTCACAGTCAATTGTGTGGTTTGATGGTTAGGCCTTCTGTTAACTATATTGCACTTGTTGCAAAACAAGCCATTTGATTTCTGATTTCGTCATTTTCTCCTCAACACGCCATTTACAACCGTGGAATCATGCTAGGTGTATATCGAAGCCAGGCCATGGCGATTCAGTTCCTTATTTATTGGGCTGGATATCCGAATTGCTGGCTATTTAGGTTTGCGTTCAACTTCCGACTAAAAGGAAATGAATTCTGATTTACATCTCTTTGTCAGATGTAACCGATTAAGCCGAGAGAATTTATATGAAGATATTCAGAATTGCTAATTCATTTACGTTGGAAGTCTATTGAAGTTGATGTAAAAATTTCCTTGTAGTCTTACAGATTGATGTTTTGGGTAGCAGTATAAAGACGTGTATCTTAATCTGTGGTTATGACCCTCGCATGCAGTCCTCATGGTTATTTCTGCTGATTGCCAGGAAGGTATGTAGCTCCAAGAACTGCAACTTGATCCAAGAACAAGGATTCGTTGGGTTACCAAACGTGATGATCTCGACTTTGATTCCTATTTTTACACTAGTCAACTGATATCGACAAGACCAGGTACGACCGATAGGGTTGTATCTATGCATGGAAAGTGGAGAAGGTGTTTGGCTATGCAAGTGGCACGTGTAGTGGGATTTTTCTAATAGCTTTCGTTTTTGTATTTAGTTTTTGTATGTTCTATTGTAATTAAGGTTAGACCTTACCATTTACTTTTCTTTAAAGTTAATAAAGCATACCAATTTTCAATATATATATATATATATATATATATATATATATATATATATTGAAAATTGGTACTTTTATTACCAACCATATACTTCCATTACATGGCTCGTCAAAACCTTACAATCCCCCTACTGGGTACTTTGTAAGGGAAAAGAGTACATATAACTTCCATATATTGAACTGTTTTATATACAAACCAAATTACATAAAAATTACAAAATGATATAAAAGAAAAGAAAACCCGCCACTCTAATCATCTTCTTCTCTAGATAATCAACCTGCATCCTTCAGTTCAATTCCCGGCCATCTCTGCAAAAACTCCACTGTGTGTGCTGATCGAATAGTTGAAGTTCCATTATTGTTAAGTAATAATCTCAGCTCCTCTTCAATGTGTCTCAGCTTAATCAACTCTGAAGTTTGACGATTCTTGAAAATCCTTGAATTACGTTCTTTCCATATATGATATATTGCTGCTGTAAGAACTCCACAAGCAACATCTCGAAGCTGATCTCGATGTCTGAAATGTTGTTGAATCATCGTGATCTCCTGTTGGATAGAAGTGGTGGTGTGTGTGTGTGTATATATATATATATATATATATATATATATATATATATACATATATATATATACATACATATATATATATATATACATACATATATATATATAATATCAAGAGCACCCCAAATTATGCAACAACCCTTTTAGGCACCTTAATTTCCACCACACATTCCCGTTTCTTTCTCCTACCACTAATTCTTTCTCCCCCCACTACCTTATTTAAATATAAATCAGTGGTCTATTGGGGTGCAAATGGGGTGCTACAAAACAGAGGTGCCCTAGAACCCTCCTTATATATATATATATATTCATGATAGTTTTATCATAGTCGAGAATTATTATTGTATAATGCTCAGAACAGCTCGAAATATTTTTTAGATCTAGTTAGACATTTGGATCTTCAAGAGACGAGCAATGTCCTCCTAGACGTGCTACTGTGTTTTCATTTATCTTCCGCTTATTCGATGGTGCGTATATATTTATCAAAAACTTTAAGGATGGGATGTTATAAATGTTTAGCCTGGTGATATGTTAGTGTTTTGATGTTATGTGTATTCAAAAATCATTTTTCTTTTTTGTAAAATCTAGGGGTGGACGTAGGTCGATTTGGTGCGGTTTGGAGTTCAAACCGCTTCCACACTGCATCAAATGGTTGATTAAAAATACAACCCATTATACTGCTCGTTTAAATGGTTCGGTTTCGGTTCAGTTTTAATGTATTACGGTTCGGTTTGAACGCGCTTTAAATATGAAATAAGAGAACTACTTCCATCAGCAATCAATTTACAATTATGTCATGTAGTGCAACTTAAAGGGTAACACACAAAATGTTATCAAAAATTGAAAGATTGGTTTCTAACTGTATGAATACTTCAATATTAATTAAATGACAAGTGAGATTGTTTTAATACATTGACCAAACATCAATTTTAATCAATGCATAAACATTAAGTAAGATAACTCAAATAAAATTATAACTCGCATTTATCCAAAATATGGTATGGAAACTATAATACTAAAACTATAACTTTCCCATTTGCGATAAAAATTATTATTAATATAAGATCATAAATGTACATTGCTAAAATCAATAATTAGATAGGAATTAATTATACATGTATCATAAGATTGTTAGTGCAACTATTTGGTTCAGTCCGGTTTAATACGGTTGGGTCAACAGCTCAAACCGCAACCGGACCGTGTTGTTCCGAGTCGGTTCGGTTTGAAGTATTCACTTCAAAGAGAAGATTCGGTCCAGTTTTCTGCACCATTTTTACGGTTCGGTGCAGGCAGTTTCTGTATGACGGTGCGGTTTATGCCCACTCCTAGTAAAATCTATTGTTTATTATATATTTATCATAATAGTTTATGAGACTTTGTTCTATTGATCTTTTCTTTAACATCGATGAGCTATCGCTATGGCATTTGGATGTTCGACAGCGAATAGCATAGAAGTATTAGTGTCGATTTTTATGATCGAAAAGTGGGGTTGTTGCAAAAATCTTCCTTCTGTGTATAAATTCAAATTAATCAATTTTCAAAGATATGCTTGAACATATTTTTTTAAAAAAAAAATCTTTCAAAACAATACCAGCTTTATATGTTTGTGCCATGGTTTCTTTGGGCTTCGCTAGGAAGCCTGGAAAAGCATGTGTATAGATATGGAAAATCATGTGTATAGATATGCGAAAAATATGCGTATGGTAGTAATTCAGTAGAGAAATAAATTGTGCCCATGATTTCTACACCATTCGGGCCTGTTTTCTTTTGGATTTTATATCAATTTTTATCTTTTATATAAATATTTTAGATTGCTTGTTTAATTTAAGTTCCCTGTCGTCCACAAAATTCAAAATCAACATATTTAATATACCATTCCGCCAAATGTTCTTTATCCATGAGCACATTTCGGTTCCAACAATCATGATAAATTATCAGTTAATCCAAGCGATGTCACGGTAGGCAGGTAGCTACCAAGAAATCATAATTATGAAATCTTTTCAAATAATCCAACCATTAATTTCTAACAATTCGGTCACTAATTAATAGGATTATCACACTAACATAAATTCAAATAGCACGGTGCAAAACTCGTAGTAATCACTTTTGTTAAAACCAGGCTCGACCCTGGGCCTAGGCGACCTAGGCGGTCGCCTAGGGCCTCAGGTCCGGGATGAGGAGGGAGGAGGGTGGCATCAAAGCTTTGGGTTTTCCAATTAAAAGCATATTGAAACTTTATATTTCTTTACTAAAGCATGAAATTTCGGTGGTTCAGTGGTAGCACTTGTAATTCCCTAGCTTTCACTAGAGTTCAAAGCCTATCTTGTTCATTTTGTGTCTGCAACATTTGTAAATTTTGCCTAGAGGTCCAAGTTGTAGTATTCTTTGTAATTTTATAGCTGCAAATTTTTTTTTTGCTAGGGCCCCAGGTTGGCCAGGACCGACACTGGTTAAAACGAAAGTACCATGATAAATATGTTTACTGCAAATTTAAAATAGTTTGAAATACCCGCTGACAGCAATATAGAAGTAAAAAAAGGATTATACTCACCCGAAATTGCTTCAGCCCCAGCGTCAAACATCCAATATTGTGGCCTCGCATGCAGTAATAGGATCCAGCAACACACGAGCAACTAATATCGCCTTGTCATGATTAATATCTTATCCCCTGTGTACTTGAAGAAAAAAACGAATCTATAAAGTGAAGCATTTATGCAACATAGATTTACCAAAACCAAGCAGATTGGTTTAAGAATAAAAAGCGACCACAACCGGCATGTTAATATATTGCTAAATTTACTAAAGTTGACATAAAGTGTTAACAAAAAGCAATTGTGGCCAAGTAACCAAAAAAAAAAACATGTTCACGTTGGTTTTGCTATGACGGTCATAATTGGCTTGACATACATTGCCCAACAGATTAAGGTAGCGTTTGATTTCGTGAATGGACAGTCATTGTTCGCATCGGTGCAGGATGCGTTCAACGCGTTCAAGGTGAATTCCACACATTTATTACTTCCAGATAACCTTTCGCGTAAGAGGTATTCCACATGTCGAACGCGTCTGACGCCAAAGAAAATTCTGGACTCGTTGGCTCGCTTTTTCCTCCCCTTTATATTCACCCCAATTCCATCTCTTTCCTCACCGAATCTCACAAACAATCTGAAAAATCAACTTTAAATCCTTGTTCAACCGTCGATTTTTTCAGGTTTTTGTTATTATATTTGTGTTTTTTCGCTTCTTAACTTCATTATACGTTTTTTGTAATTTTTTGAATATTTTTTTAGAATGGCTGCAAGTCAATCCTCCTCCACACGTTCCATTGCCGAATGGAATACCAAAACGACAAATGCTTTCATCGATGTGTGCGTGGAACATCTAGAGTCCTATGCGCATAACGTGAATCCTTGGAACAAGCTGCTTCTGATTCAGGGCAGGCAATGGGATGAGCAGATGGATACGACAGACGATTGGTGGGAGACATACGGTTTCATTTGGGGGCAATACTACTAAAATTTCGACCCGTTCGACTCATAGGCATGTCAGGTCCAGTGCTGCCCCTTCTCGTTCTGCTCCTCCTTCCATGGACCGAGGTGAGCTTACTGGTCTGTGCATGGAAGTACGTCACGAAGATGATGATTATGCCCAGTGGGAGGTGGCGGTTGTTCTATCAGAGAACAATTGAAGGGGCCACATCCTTTTTTATTCTCTGATTGACAAGCCCGCACAGCTTAGGGGTTGTTTTCTTCATTATGTTTGTAAGCTGAGGACCGGACAACTGTAGTTTTTCTTATGTATTTGTTGTTACTTTTTATGAAATGGTATTCTGTGTTGTATTGGTGTTTGAATTATGAAATTTAAATTCTGCAATTTGTATTTTGCATTCAATAAAAACTATGATAAACACAAATACAAAAACAATAAAATAATAACTCCGCCCCTTCCAAATTGCCTTTTTCGTAAAAAAAAAGCATTTCCCGTTCGCAACAATTCCCCTTCAAATTATCCCTTCCATATAACTCTTCTTGTTCAAAATCAAACGCACCAGGTACCGTAAGATCCCCAGAAATTTTCTAGCAACTATGTTCCATAGATTGGAACCATTCAATAAATCAGTAGTATCCATAGATTATTAAACGCTAGACACTTGGACTCAAACATTTAACGTAATCAAATTTATACTGAACGAGTGTGTAAATGATGATGTTTTTAACTAACAAATTTATTTGCTACTAAACTCAAGAATGGATTCAACCAATCCTTATAATTAGTATGCATTAATTATATCATACAACTATGAAGGCCTGTAAAAAAAAAACCATTAACAGAGTGATTGTGCTTATACTTGTTAAAATCTATAATGTCAATATCCCATGACTGACCTACCATGCTAGACACAACGTTTTGATGACTAAA
This sequence comes from Allium sativum, assembly GCA_030737875.1. Taxonomy (NCBI): domain Eukaryota; kingdom Viridiplantae; phylum Streptophyta; class Magnoliopsida; order Asparagales; family Amaryllidaceae; genus Allium; species Allium sativum. The sequence continues at coordinate 751,247,614 of CM060921.1, forward strand.
GTTCGTTTCATTTGTTTTACGTGAAATTTGATGTATTATCATTGTTATGTTCTTTTAAGGCCTGATGGCTCTCTTCTAAATTCAGAACTGTGAATATTAATAAATTAGTTTAATTAGATTTTAATTTCTACAAACTTCCATTTTAAGTTGGTTACCAGGTTATCAATTATTTCAATGATCACCATGGAGTAACCAAATATTAGAGAAAACAAACCAAATTGATCGCATAAGTAATTAAAATATATTAAAATGTAACATTTTCATAATATAAAAAACGTGCGATTATTTGAAATAAACTAAAAAAGATGGATTGTTATGCTATTTATATTTACTGCTTAGGCTCTTCACTTATTAGTATTAATCCTTATGCTATCAACACAGAATCGAAGAAAAAGTACAAAAAGTCAGTGTTGTAGTGTTTGTAAGCAAGAGAAAAGCTAATAATATATTTTTTCTTTAAAATAAATTATTTCACATGATATTTGTAATAGCATTATCAAATACATAACTTTTAATTTGGTAGATTTAGAGAATAAAAATAAGAATTATTTAAGAATTTATAGTATAATCAAATATAATTTATAACTTAAAAGTAACTAAACTTTCCGCCTTATGCGAATCGAAAATGTTCAAAATAGCTCTTTGGTTTGAAATTTTGAAATATATCATGTAGATTTCCATGAAAACCTAAGTGTTAGGCACAATATTCGAGACCTTACAAATTAAGAGTTGTTAACATCGAAAATGACACTAGCTAACACCACAATAATATGAAAACACCACCTTTGTTGGGAAATAACATAGGTAAAAGTGTATGGAAGAGGAAAGGAACTTAAAGTTGAAAGAGAGAACACAAAGGTTTTAAAGTGGCTCAGCCGTTAAAAACACCTACAACCACTTTCAACATGTTCATTACTAGATTTTCCATGTCAACTGGTTTTGATTACAAGCAATTGAAAAAATATCCAAAGTAAAGAGTACAAGAATCACAAGTGAAAGAAATTATCAGAATAGATCATGATAGGTTGATTTGGTGAAAGAATCTCGCTGTCTTTGGAGGATGCAATGGTTGAGAGGATGATTTGGCAAAGTTTTAGCAAATAGAAAATTTGTTCCCTTCTTTATAGGATATGCAGGAATATTTATGGATGTTTTGAAATGGGTTGGACTGAGTTGCTTTGCCAAGTGGTCCACTTGAACACCAATTGTTCTTGCCTCAAATATGAGCATCAATTAATCAAAACTCATGGATCGGTATCAATCCATAGTCTTAGGAATTTCTGTGGCCTCGACTCCATGTTTGGTATTCCTATGTTCCTTTAGTGCTACTTGCAAAGTCTGCACTCAATTTGTTTGTACTTGCAAGTCAATCTGTAACGACTCGAAAATTTTAAATGTTTTAAGTTTATGTAGTTAATTGAAATTTAATTTTAAAATATAAATTTAAATTAAATATTGAAATTTAAGATTTGAAATATGTTTAACTTGATTTTGCATAGGAATAAATTTCGTAGTCAAAAACTTAAGTTTAATTCTGATTCGTGAAATTTTGTTAAAGGTTAAAATTGTCGAAAATTAATTGTTTTTTGAAATTTTGGACGTTCCTTTTTTTTTTTACAATATTAGTTCGTTTTCTAAGGAGAATGTTATTTTCGTTTCATCAAAATTCAATTTCGGTTGTTCAAAATACATGTTTACACTTAAAAACATGCAAAACAGACAACACTTGCTTGTATTTCTCATCTCGTATCTAATACGTAGTCTCAATTTTGTACATTAGTCAAACCGACCGTTAGGGAGGTTTCCCTACTGTAAGAGGGGCTAAATCAATTTATTTGTACCTAAATATTTTCGCCACAAAAATCTCTTCATGCGTTCTCATCGATTTCTGTTGTTCCCTTTTGACTCTCTCCCAAGTCATTCTCAGCTTTAGGATTCGAATTTCCTGATTTTTTTCCTGCTCGATCCAAATTTTTAGATCCGAGCTTTTCGATTCTTCACTTACTGCCTCCTTTCTTTTCTTCTAAGATTAATTCGCGTAAATGATTATGATTTAGCTCAGTATTCTCCTAGCATATTTGGATGGTTTGTTTTTGTCCATCCTATACCTTGGTACATAGCAGTTTTTAGTTTTATATTGTTTCATTTTGGTTTTTTCACTTAAGTAATAATTTTCAAAATCCGATTTCTCTTCACTCATTTTACCGACTGACAACTTTATTATTATAAATTGTTGCTATTACGTGGTTCATAGAATTTCAATTTCAACTTTTTTATATCTTAATTTGTGGAGGAATAGATGGAGAGCTTGCTGCTGTCAGATCTTTCACTGTTCCCAACAAGCATTGAGAAAATAATACTACACCGTTTTCACAGAAAATAATACTATAATAGATCATCATAGTGAAATTAAATATATGCTTCATGCATTGATTTGATATGTGTTTAAAACTTGCTTTTGATGCTTGTTTTTTAATGCTTGTTGTCTTTCGAAACAATGATGTAAACATAGTTAATGAAGATAAACTTTTTAACATTTCTATTGGATTTTTGACATCTTGATTTTGAATTTATCCAAGGTTTCAAAATTGGCTTGTAGTCATTTATCATTCAATGAATGAATGATAAACTTATTTGATATCATTCTTTATACTTTTCAAGGTCGTCGTCCTGTTTTCGTCAAATTTTTTCAGTACAATGGCAGACTCGTGGATAGGGAACTATACTAGCTACCTATCTAATTTATTGTAGAAATTCCGGGATCAATGATTGGATCATGCAAAATAGAAATACTTTTTCTTGGGTAATGGAACAGATGACTCAATTTATTTCTGTATCGATCATGATATATGTAATAACTCGAGCATCTATTTCAAATGCGTATCCCATTTTTGCGCAGAAAAGTTATGAAAATCCACGAGAAGCAACCGGGCGAATTGTATGCGCCAATTGCCATTTAGCTAATAAGCCTGTGGATATTGAAGTTCCGCAAGCTATACTTCCTGATACTTTATTTGAAGCAGTTGTTCGAATTCCTTATAATATGCAAGTGAAACAAGTCCTTGCTAATGGTAAAAAAAGGGCTTTGAACGTGGGGGATGTTCTTATTTTACCCGAGGGATTCGAATTAGCCCCCACCGATCGTATTTCTCCCGAGGTGAAAGAAAAGATAGGAAATCTGTCTTTTCTGAGTTATCGCCCTATTCGGATTTATCCAATTGAGATATTCGGAAATCCCATTTACTTAGAATTTACTTATTCTATTATAAATTTACTTATTCTATTATAAATATATATATTTCATTCGAAACGGGATCCTTAATTCTATTTCTATATTCTTTTTTCTAGATCTAAGGACTACATTTTTACAAAAAATTGGGAATAGACCCATAGGTTCGATACCTTGTTATAGAACTCGTGCGATATGTAAAATACAGGATTTCCAATCCTAGCAGGTTCAAAATTGATATAGTTGAATTTCGATTTCCCTTCACTCATTTTAGCGACTGAAAACTTTCTTAATATAAATTGTTGTTATTAGGTGGTTCATAGAATTTCAATTTTAACTTTTTCGTCATCTTAAGTTGTGGTGGAATAGATGGAGTTGCTCGCCGCTGTCAGATCTTTCACTGTGCCCAACAGGCATTGAGAAAATAATACTACACCATTTTCACAAAAAATAATATTATAATAGATCATGGTCATGCATGGTCTCCCTCCTCACAATAAAGCATGTATTGGGAGCCCCAATGCCCCAACATAGCTTCTACGAGTCAAGTATAAATATTTTCTTCTTTCATATAGTCTCAAGATGTGAGACTGTTCACATATAGGAGCCATTCTTACACTTATTCTAAATTTCTAAATAATTCATCCTCTTCAAAATACAAAACTATTTCCAACATTACATATATGCTTCATGCATTGATTTTGATCTATGTTTAAAACTTGCTTTTGATGCTTGCTATTTAATGCTTGTTGTCTTTCCAAACACTAATGTAAACATCGTTAATACTAATAAACTTTTTAATATTTCTGTTGGATTTTTGACATCTTGATTTTGAATTTATCCAAGGTTCCAAAATTGATATATTTGAATATGCTTGTATTAGTTTTTGTTTTTAATGTTGATGTAATTCAGAACTATTGGTTTTGACTTGGCCAGATAGAGAATGTATCTACCATATTTTTGAAATAGTTGTTAAAGCAGAAGCAACAACACAACATACCGTAATAGATGCCCATACAAGTTATATAGAAAAAAGGAAAGTAGACTTCCAATTTTCACTTCAGTAAAGGCTTTTTATTCTTTTTCTGATGTGATGTTAGAAGTTCTTATTTAAGAAACATAATTTTTTTCTAGCTAAATAAGATATGCCAGCAGCCAATACATAAAATATCACCTTTTAATTATAACTTGTAATGTAACAAGTAAGTTTTAAGGAACGAAGTATAAAACAAGCTAGGATGTTGTATTTTTCCTACCATCAAGAAACCTTTTGGCAGTAAAATTTTGATCTTATCATCTTGCCATATTGAGTTCTTTTGTATACTTGCAATAAACTTGTATTAATCGAGTCTTTAGATTTGTATAAATTTTGTTACTTTTGCATCACTGTAAACTATGTTAGTATTTGATTTATTTTTAAATTCATTGACTGATAGACCGGAACTAAGAGTGCATTTGTGCTACATGCTTGTGTGCATGTATATTACACATGGTGAAATAATGAATAGTGACATTCGAAACCAGTTGAGTTTCAAAAACGTTGATATTTTAGCTATTTAATGTAAAATTTATTTGCACTATGCCATAGGACATCAACTTATTCTCATCCAAGCACCGCCTAGGTTATGCCTGGACACTACGAATGTTCTTAGGGTCCAACGACCCTTTTTTCATAGACAAATGGTGTTGTGCAAGTCATGCCAACCAAGCCATTAGAGATCTTTGGTTATAAAATACAGGTGCAGATTACTATGTGTTTCACGAATATGACTGTTAAAATGTTAGTAGGTGCATGAATTATGTACTTCATGAATATTACTAGGTGCAGATTACCATGTGCATTTCAGTTTATTAAATGTTTGTAAAAATCTAAACAACTCCGAAAATTTTATGTAGGAACCTCTTTATCATTTGTGGCATCATCGTCGTAGAATATGACGTAGCCGCAAAATATGATGGATGAGTAAAAGGGCATGGTATGACATTTTTAAACAGGTATGTGTAATTTTTTAGAAACCTATTTTACTCGGCAAGAAAACATTAACATTCTTGTTAAATTTTTATTTGATTCACAAAGTGCTTCATGCAAAATTTGAAAGATAATTTAAAGATCATTCTCCTTTCTTGGATATGAAGCAGGATATAAGATGATGAAACAGGAATGAAAGATCTATGAAAGGAGCTTAGAAGTTAGATTGATATGTATTTTTCTTTAAGAAATTATAACTAGTAGTGCTGCTTCTTAGCTATATGAAATGAACCTTTATTATCTAAATTTGTATTGTCTAACATTATCATTCTGAAGCTTACTTTGATTGGTCAATTTGTTTGTATCATCTTGCAGGGTTGCTTGTCAGTCATGATTCAGTTTTCTTGTTTACATTTTTATATTATGTTTTTATTAGTTGTTTGCTTGTATGATCGGTTTTATATTATATTATTTAACCTTGACTTCTTTATTATGTATGTCTTATTCATGAACATGCTTAGACTGAAAAAAGAAAAAAAATCGAGACTTGCTATTTGAATCAAGGTTCGAACTTCTGCCCGGTACGTTGGAAACCCGGTGACTCCATTCTGGCTCTGGCATGGGCCGAGACAGAATATGCCCAAAGTTCTGTTTTCAGATCTAAGGAAAAATAAAACTTAACACCAACTAAATATTAGGGGCAGCGGCTCGAAAGTGGAGGCTGAAATGGGCATCGAACAATGACCATGATTAAAGAAGAATATATCGCTTTCTTCAGGAAAAGATTCGCGCTTTTAGTTCTAATTTGAAATGGTTTAACATATATGCATAAACTGAAAAGAAGTGGAGAAAGGAGAAGGAATTGAGCCATTAGATTGGACCATGGCCTGCTTAAATTGATAACTGTACTAGTACATTGTTATAAACTATAAAGTTATAAACAGAGTTTGTGTAAATTTTGCTCAACATCATAAGCCGCACTATTTAGGCTGCAATTTTTTTTAATAAATTTTGCTTAACATATTGACAATAGTGTTATTGGGTATTGACTGGCATATTTAAAAAGAAAAGGTATCAGAATGGAACTAAAACAAGATCTTCTGAATATCGGAAACGGAACCGAAATTTTAAAATTTCCGATGAACGAAATGGAGACGGAAACCGGGATTTCGAGCCTTGGTTGGAATGTTTACAGTTTAGTTGCTAAGTGTTTTGCTTTTGTTTGCGTCAAAGATTCAGAATATACGTTGACTAAAAGTGATGATAGAAAACAATGTGACCATTAATGGCGTCAGATCTCCTTCAACTTCCCCCTTCTTAACTTCTCCGCCTCTTTAGTTCTTCCCCTCCCCTCTTTCCTGAAATCACCTTTCTTATCTCGCTCTCCTTTTGATCTGCTTTCGACTGCGTGGTTTGCGTGTGTTTTTCGGTCCCCTTCCCTCTCTCATATCTAGGTTTTTGCCATGAGGACTTGGCTCCTTTCTTCCGCTGCTCCTTCTCTAACCTCTTAGCAGTCTTTCGTATTTTTTCATCGCGCCTTCTATGCTCCATCGCTTCTCTCTTCTCTCTTGCCAAGTTTTCCCCATTGTTTGAAAACAAATTTGGGTGCCTCCTCCACGAAGTCTTTGCTTTCTTTTCTCCAAATTCAAACCGCTGCCGCCTATGGATGCTTACACTCGATGCTCTTGAGCCTGCAATTCCTGTGGTTATGCAGATCTGCCGATGGGAGTTTTGAACATCTTGGATGGCCTCCCTTTCAAATCTGGTCTTTTGCTTTGTGTTGAAGGTGTGGGATGCTCTTCTGTCAGCCTTGCTTTCATCTACCAGTAAATCAGTGTCCGGGTTCTTGTTGTTCTTGGTGATGCTCCTGAGCCCTCCTCAAGATTGCTGATTTTTCTTGCCTCCTTGGATGGTTTTCCTATTGCAGATACAATTTTAGAGCTTACGAGATGCAGGTGACGTTTTATGGTTGGTATTTTTGATTTGGTATTTCTTTTACATGGCTCGACAGATCTATTGGAACGCTTAGTTCAACTGCTTGGATTTTGTGTTTGTTGGTATTTTTCTTTCTACTTGATATTGAAGCTTTTGGATTTGTCCTATTATTCTTTAGTCTTGGTATCTCGATATGCTTTGCAGACCCTTTTAGTTCTTGCAATGAGTTCTTATGCAATTGTTCACGGTTTCTTGATTTTTGAACTACCATGGCTTGGCAATTCTTATGCCATTTCCGCTATCCTGCTTTCGGGCCGGCTTTGCTTTCATCTGCTCGAGATACTGATGCTTGATCTTTATAGTTAATGCAGTACGGTCGACTTTGTCTAGTGTCTGCCGAAGTGTATTGATGGACTTTGAGGTTATGCATTTCCAGTTATGTCGCCTGCTTCTTCTCAACTCCACCTATTGTGTTGATCGTTGTTCTTCATAAGAGCTTGGCTTGATGTATCATGGTGGTGCTCCTTTATCCTTGTCTTTGTTGTCCGCTATGGCAAGCACTGGGCTTGGACTGCTTTGTTATATCTCATGGTTGATCTTGGTCCTCCGACTTGCGATTTTGAGACCCTATGGATATGTATTTGTTGCTGGCTCTATTAGTGGTCCTAGGTCATCCTTGGCTGTTGTTAGAAGCGCTTCTTTTGTGTGCTTGATTTTTCCACGCATTGTTTTGTTTTGGTGTGATGCTTTTTGTATCGATCGATTTGTATTGGGTGTTTCGCATTATGTGTGCGGGCACCCTTTCTGGTTAGCAGTCAAGCCTTGTTGGTCGTTACTTTGGTTAGTATGTTATGTTTTAAAAAAATGTTGACTAAAAATGGGTGTAGACAATAAAACAGAGCCAATGGTGAACCATTCCAAGTCAGGGGAACGAGGGCCTGTTAAGTGAAATTTTGTTCATCAATCGGTTTGCGTTATCAGTATTGTATCCAACTCATTTAATTGTATTTATGGGGAAAAAACCATGCTCCGTTCCTTGCTTTTTAATTTCCGTGGTATTTGACAAGTGGAAATCCGGAGTTGACGGAATCGAACTCGTAACAAATATTTTGTTTCTTTCAACGGTCAAAAGAAACTGAAAAAGATCCTGTTAGTACAGAAATCTTCCCTATCCACCTTTTTACAAATGTTATTTCTTTGTAGAAACGTGTAGTTTATCTATCAAGTTTGACTTGTAAGCTATGGAGTTTATGTTAAAAACATTTTTACTTTGTCAAGTGAACTCCAATTTATTTGGAATCTGCCATAGCGGTTTGTCTTGAATTGGTCTGCGCACTTACTGCATGGTTTTGGTTACTTAATTTTAGCTTATTTAATTTATTTTTTCATTAAAGTCTGATTTTTAATAAGTTTTAACAAATCATATTATATTTCATATCAAACTTTTTAACGATCGGTTCATCCATCGTTGTGCGGTAATATTAGTATTGTGTATTTGCATGTATTTGAATTAACCAATCACCTGAAAAAATAATAAATAAAAAGAGAAAAAAAGGTAAAAATGCGCATCTCACAGAATAAGACACGCGTCCTCATCTCCCCCTATATTACCGCCTCCTGGTTACTTATCACGTGTTACCCCTCATTCCTTGCTTCTCTTTACTAATTCACGTCCTGGAAGGAAAAAAGAAAAAGTACAAATCAATCTTCCCTAACCCGCCGCCTCTACCATCGGGTATCCAGCACCCTTGTGAGCTCCCCTTAACCATGTGATCTCCTCCAACCCGTTGCCATCAACTTGCACCCATGCCTCGCAGTTCACAAACCAACCTCATATCTGAAGCCAAACCACCTGACCCAAACGCCGAGAGCCACAACTCCACTAACTCGCGAATCCGTCTTCTCTGATCGATGCCTAGACTCCACCCTCCTTAGGTCTGAACTATGAAACCCTTGCCCCTCCATAGAAAAAAATGGTGGTTTCAGAAATCTGTTCTAGTAAATGCGATTAGGTAGCGATTGCTGAGTTAATTTTGGGTTTCGACATTTATCGTAGTTTATTGAGAGAAGCGTACTGGGTAAGCAGCGGATTTCGGGGGATTTCGGGTATTGCGCCCTTTTGTAGTGGTGAGGGAGTGATAATGCCTAAGGTATGGGTTGGAGATTCAATTTGAAAAAGGGTAAGTGGAGATGCTGGAATGATATCCGAGAGTGCGAGCGTATGGATGTATATTCGATTCATAACTTATCACTTACTTAAACCAAGAAAAGTGAGTTTTCTCTCACTCACAACTATTTTTTCGTAGGTTTATTGATCCATTTGAAATGTAAAAAAAATTCATATAAATTAGTAATAGTTACTCTAATGATATTGTTAACCCATTCAAAACGGTGAAGGAGGACCGTGCATCATTTCCATGTTGAAGGGTCGTTCAGACCACCATGAAGCAGCTCGATGACAGCAACTCGGATGAGGGCCAGTAGGTCGAATAGAAGCCTCCCTGGTGGTCGAACATCAGTGCTCAAGCACGGGTCAAGTATCCTCCTCCAGAATGTGGGTCGAGTACAGCATTCACGAGCAGTACCTTGTTGCAGGGTCGAGTAGAAGCCTCCCTGGTGGTCAAGCATCAGCATAGAGCAAGCTGGTCGAGCAGGATTTTGCAAGAGTAGTTGAGTAGATTTATATAAGAGAAAGAAATGGCATTTCGTTATATTTGAACCCCTTTCTGCACAGTAGCTCAAATAAAATACAAAGGACAAAATGGCAAAGCAAGTAGTTGTATGTGGTCAGCAAATATGCGTGTTTCTAGCTGTCAACAACTAATTTAAAAAATGGGTCGGCTACATGTTCACATATGGCTTGCTCGCGCATACAAAACAAGGATGGGTCGCTCGTTCACATTTGTTGGAATATAAGGTCACTCGTTCAATTAGAACTATTTTTTATTCTGGCGACTCACATTCATTTATATCTAGTTCTATGGTTGAATCTCTGCACCTAAGTACTAGTATGGTAGTTGATCTCATTGTTGTCTCAAACCCCATTGCTAGTTCGGCTCTTTTGTCCATGATTTGTCGGGGTTCAAGAATATCTGTGTTAGGCATCAAATTTGATTACGACGCATATGTGCTTATTTTTATGGGCTATGGGTTGTTTCTAGGGATTGATTGGATAACCATGTATGGTGCCATCCTGGATTGTGAGAAGAGGGTCGTTAGACTTTTGACTTGCCATGGGAGGACCCTCGAGATTTCTTGTGACCCAAAAGGGTCTGCCATGCTTAGTTTCCTAGAGTCTCTTGATGCATTTATCGATGATCTACGATCTGTTCCAGTAGTCCATGAGTATTTTGATGTTTTTGAGGAGGTTCAGGGCTTACCTCCATGGCGTGAGATCAATTTTCATATATACTTAGTAGACAATGCAAAGCCAGTTGCATTGCCTGTGCCCCATATGGATCCAAGAGAAAGGAGGGAACTTAGCAAGCAATTAGGGGAGCTACTTGAGAAAGGGTTTATTAGGCAAAGCGTATCCAAATGAGGGGGGGTGCTCCAGTGGTATTCGCAACTAAAGCGAATGGTGCGCTTCGCTTATGTGTGGATTATAGAGAGTTGAACAAACTCACTAAGAAGAACAAGCACCCACTTCTGAGGATAGATAATCTATTTGACCAGTTTGTTGGTGCATCGGTATTCTCTCAGTTAGACTTGGCCATGGGGTTTCATCAGTTGAGAGTGGCCAAGAACAGTATAGATAAGACCACTTTTAAGACTCCAGGTGGTTTCTTTGAATGACTAGTTATGCCTTTTAAGTTGACGAATGCACCCACCTATTTTGTTGATCTGATGAGTAGGGTATTTCGGGAGTTTCTAAATAAATTTTTCATGGTCTTTATTGATGATATCTTGATCTTCTCAAAGAGCGAGGAAGAGCATGCCCAACATTTGAGAGAAGTTTTGAAAACTCCCCGTGCGCATCAGCTTAAGGCAAAATTCTCCAAATTCAATTTTTAGAGAAAGGAGGTGAGATTTGTATGGCATGTGGTTCCCAAAGATGGGATAGCAGTAGACACCGCAAAGGTAGTTGCAGTTCAAGATTGACAAATTCCGAAGAATGCAATGGAGGTGAGAAGCTTTCTTGGATTGGCAGGTTATTATAGGAAGTTCATTAAGGACTTCGCAAAGATATCAGCCCCACTCACCAGGCTGACGATGAAGAATCTGACGTTTTCATGGGATATAGATTGTGATGTTGCTTTCCAACAATTGAAGAGGGTTCTGACAACAACCTCAGTCTTGACCTTTCCCAATGGGAACAAAGTATTTACAGTATATACTGATGCATGTGGTACAGGGCTTGGTGCGGTTCTGATGCAAGAGGGAAAGGTAGTATGTTATGGGGGTAGACAAATAGGGGTTCATGAGAAGAACTACCCTACCCACGACTTAGAGCCAACTGCCATAGTATTTGCGCTTAAGACGTGGCATCGTTATTTGTTTGGAGAGAAGTTCGAGTTGCACACCGATCATAAATCTCTCAAGTACTTGTTCTTGCAGAAGGATCTTAACTTAAGGCAACAAAAGTGGATGGAGTTCCTAGCTTCTTATGATTTCAAGATTGCTTATACCTTTGGCAAGGGTAATGTGGTGGCAAACGCACTAAGTAGGCAGAGGATGACCTTAAGTCCTCTGTTTGTGGAAAGGAAAAGCTTGGAGTTCATGTCTACCTTTGACTTTGGACCCTCCACCGAGTTTTTGCCTTGTTTGTTTGCATCGCTAGAGATACGACTACTCTTATGGATCAGATAGGAGCTTCGCAGTGAAAGGATCGATAGATTTCAGACATCTTAGATAGGCTCAGTAAAGGGGAGACTTCTAATCACCTCAGTAAATATTCCATAGGCGATAACGGGTGGTTGCGATGAGATAAAAGGCTTTGTTTTTCCCAAACTGGGAGTTTGTTAAAGACAGTGAAGAAGCCCATTGTTCTATGATGACTATTCATCCAGGAGGTGGTAAGATGTATAAATATATGAAGAGGGTTTTCTTTTGGGCTGGGATGAAGAAAGATGTGGCAGAGTTTGTTTCTCAATGTTTGGTTTGTCAGCAAGTCAAAGTTGAACAATAGAAGACCGGTGGTTTACTTCATCCTTTGGAGGTTCCATAGTGGAAGTGAGAGAGCGTCTCTATGGATTTCATAGATGATTTGCCTAGATCAAAGAAAGGCAATACCAGTATTTGGGTTGTAGTAGACAGACTTACTAATAGCGCTCATTTCATTCCGGTTAAGAGCAAGAGGACGGCAGCTTGGTTGGCAGCAGTTTATGTTCGTGAGATAGTCTGTCTTCATGGGATACCTTCTAGTATCGTAAATGATCGTGACCCCATTTTCACTAGTGAATTTTAGAGGAGCTTGCAAGAAGCATTGAGTACATAGTTGTGTTTGAGCATCGCTTATCACCCACAGATTGATGGACAGACGGAAAGGGTAAACAGAGGTCTTGAGCACCTTTTTAGGCTGACTTGGGAAGAGCATCTTCCTTTAGTAGAGTTCGCCTACAATAACAGTTATCAAGCTAGCATTGGCATGGCACCTTCGAAGCATTATACGGACGACCCTATAGATCACCAACTTGTTGATGGGAATCTATAGAAAGACTATTACTTGGACTAGATATGGTAAGAGAAACGTCTGAGAAGATTGATCTTATTAGACGGCGAATGAGGACTGCGCTAGATAGGTAGAAATCCTGCGCAGACAAGAGAAGGACTGACATTGAATTTGAAGTGGGAGACATGGTTTTTATTAAGATGTCAACTTTGAGGAATGTGGTTCGCTTCGGATCTGTAGGGAAATTGGCGCCAAGGTTTGTATGGCCATTTCCAATAACAGAAAGAATTGGCCAAATGGCCTATAAAGTAAAGCTACCAGAGAGACTATCCGACATTCATGATGTTTTCCACGTTTCTCATTTGCGGAAGTGCTTGCATGATACCGCAGAAGTAGTTGAGCTGGGTTTATTGGAGCAAGTAGAGGTGGAGCGAGAGGCGACAGTCGGACGAGTTCCTACCCGTATTCTTGGATCAGAAGTTAAGAAGCTACGCAAAAGAGAAGTCAAATTGATGCAGGTTCAGTGGGGAGATAACCCAGAGGATTCAACTTGAGAGGCTGAAGACAAGATTTGTGCCTCGTACCCTTTTCTTTTCGAGGGTATGTTATTAATTTCCTTTCTAAAGCTTTTATTTATGCTTGTTTCTATCGTTAAGGTATGTCCTATCGATCAAATCTTCGACCTTTAGGTAGGAATCCTATGGATGTAAACATGTGTTTGAGACATGTTATGTTTGATGGATGCAAGTGAATGCAAGTGTTTGGTAGTGGTTGCTCGTGGATGTATATACACACACATTAGGCACTAGATTGGCTCAGTCACTTTCATACTGCATATGGATATGTGTGCATTTTTCTTCTTTTTAATAGATGGAAATGGATGTATCATCATATAGATGTCGCATTTGGACATATGATTGTTCACCCATATAAAACTTACATGTTATAATAGGATTGTCGCATACATGTTGGATTCATGGAACTAACATACATTGCATTAAGGAGGTCGACTGAATCAGTAGACCGCCTGATCTTCGCATTAGTATTGGGACATATACACAAACCTTTGCATATGGTCATATAAGCATTAGAAGTATTTAAGGGCAATTGATGCCTGTGATCGGTGGATGAGTAGATGGGTGATGGATGTTAGGATATACATTCTTCTTAACTTGGAGATTTCGACGACGAAATCTTTTGAGTAGGGGAGAATGTAACACCCAGTAATTTTAACAAGATTAAAGAGGACAAATTAAAGAATAATTAATTTAATATTCAAAATTAAGGGAAACAGACTATGCAATTGTATTTGTCTCGGAATTCTGGTCAAAATAGACACCTGGTTTGCGTAAAACGGCGATCGTATGAAGAAGTTATCAAGGTTTGAAGTATGTATATACGCAAGAGAATTATATATATATATATAATTAAATCTAGAAATTCAAAACTAGTTCGAAAATCAAATTTCCGTAAGCGTCAAAAATCAAGCCCAGGGGTGTCGACCCTTGGGTCGACCCCTCAAGGGGGTGTCGACCCCATAAGGGGGTCGACGCCCCTACGACAGAATGGGCAGATTAGGGTTTCGGGTTCGGCTATAAATATGGCATCATTTCTCATGATTTTGCGCACAAAAAATAATGGAGAACTAGATGTTGCCTCTGCCCAGATCAAATCAAGACTTTTTCTTCTTCTGCAATCAAGTTATTCAAGCTTAGATCTATGGTTCAATGCTAGCAATCCGTTCCCTATTTTCCTAGATGCAAACATTGTGAGTTTAATTTACTTTTAGATATAAATAATTAAAAAGTTAGTCTTGACATGACTATAGCTTGGATCTATGCCTGTGACATCTTGAATCGTATCGGATCTGTTATAACTTGTGTATCTATGATATCCTGACATGACTATGACATAGATCTAAACCTTTATCATGTTAGATCTGCCTTTGATTATAGATTAATTCACTGTTTAGATCACCTCATACCTGTTCCATTGTGTTTATGGCCAAATCAGATATGTTATTGGTTAAACATCTAAATCATTGTTTAGACCACATCATGCCTGTCCATATTATGCTAGAGTCAGTTCTATTCTCACATGTTCATCCTATATGCATATCTTGTCATTATGCCACTATATATTTATGCCATTACATGTCAACCTTGTTAGTATGATCATCTCTGTCCTTTTCCCTCTATCTTTCCCCTTTTACTTTTATATAGCCAGGCTACCATCGACCCTAGGCATGCCGCTGAAATATGCGAATAAGTTAGATTGGGAACGAGGGGAAGATGTTAATATTGGGCATAACTTGTAATTGGGAATTTGGGCATAACTTGAATAAAGTGTAATAATATGAAATTGAGGATTATAGTTTATTATGAACATAACTTGGGAAAAAGGGGCATGAAAACCTATAATGACATAGGTAAATTTGGTTATGGAAATGCCTAGGATTATAGTAATTAGAAACTGTAACCGTGCCTAGACACGAGGTTAGATTACACTTGTGGTGGAAGTCTGCCCGGAATCGCCCGACATATCCAGCGACCATAAGTGGTGAATCTAATGTGTGGGCTCTAGGTGCACAAACACGAGACGTGCTAAGACACGAGGTTAAGACCGACTTGTGGAAAAAGTCTTCCCAGAATCGACCGCCATATCCAGCACCCACAAGTGGTAATATTAATGTGGGAGGTCTAGCATATTATAACCATAAATGGACATGGTAATGAATTGGAATACTTAACCTAGTTGAATCCATAGTGATTGTATGAACATGAACTTGAATAGGGGTTAAGTAGACTTGTTTGAACAGTGGGTGTGTTAAGTAAATCTGGGGTGGGTGGGTAATATTTACATATATAGGCCCACAAACTTAACCTGCTGGGATTATGCAATTTTTTGACACCAATAGGTAGGCATAATCTTTGGAAAACCTAGTAGTAGAGATGCAGGACAAAAGGGAGAGCTTGCATCATCTTGTGTGTGGGACCCGTTTCAGTCAGTAACCCAGATATAGGTATCAAACAAGTACTCCAAACTAGATCGGAGTACGGCACACTTACTGGGTTGATTCTATGTGATCCAAAAGTGGGGACGGTGTCTGATGGCTCGTTCCATTTGGGTCATGTGCATGCATGACTCCGCCTGCTCGGGAAAATAAGACGCTATGACATCAGTAGATATGGTTGTGCACATCCGGGAAATGAAGGGTTGCCACTTAGGGAGTGATATACCGTACTATGGGGCTAGTACATGGTATCTCGGAACAGGGAGCTGATCGATTAGGGTAGTAATTAGGGTACATTTAGACTCCGGTATGTTTAGGAGCCCCTTTTACCCTCAGAGGTGATTCTAGAACGTTGGGCTTCCTGTTTATTATATGGGGTGAAAACCTCTCACTGGAAGTACACCTAAGTCTACCATCTTACAGTTTTTGGGATCGTCTCATTCTGGTTATACTAGTATTGGTGTAGAGTAATCATTAGAGAAGCATACACACTCCATCTTGTTTACCTTGTCATATTTACCTTTGATGATGTCATCCTTCTTATTCACTTTATATGCCTTACTTATTTATTTGCTAAAAGTAACTGGACTCGCCAGACTTTATGTATGACCCATTTTTTCCCTCTTCTTTCTCTTTCGTTGCCCCCCAAGGTTCTCAAGGTGGGAATACTCAGGTTTAACTAGGATTCTGCTTTCATCTTTCTTGGAGCTGCTTAGATTTATTCTCGAGCTCTTATCTACTATGGCTATGTTTTATTTGGGGAATTTTGCTTCTTTTATTTTTGTACTCTGATGTTTCAAGTGCAAGATAGAAGTTTTGATGATGATGTACTGGGTTTATGTATTTTCAGATATATGATGTTTTGAACCACGATGCTTTATTATTAAATATAATTTTTAAATTCAGCTGCTATTTTATATCTGTCTTGTAATGTTTCTGTTTCTGTTTACCTATAACGCTTCACAAAACTTAATGCATTCTCTTAATGAGTGACATTAATGGATGTGGGGTGTCACAAGAATGTCGTTAGATGTGGCTACCAGAGTAATTTAGATTTGTGTTTCTTAAGTCAAATGTTTTGACCCGTCCATTAAATTACTTGGTGAAGTTCTGACAACTTTTCAAAAATTGTAACATTAAAAAGAAGGTAAAGATTTGGAAAGATAGAGTGTTGTTTTATGTCTCAGCTTCTGTTATGCTAGAAATTGTGCTTGGCCTATTTACTTTTTTCATTTTGAATTTATTTACATTCGATCTTTTTTAATGTATTAAATTTGTATTAGGTACTGTGCACGATTAGTTTTACATGCTCGATTTCAATAAGTTCTTAATACGTTTGTTCTTGATAATGAATAGGTAAAGTTTCTACAATTATTATCATCGCCTTTAATACTCTTTTTATATATGCATATCCTAAAAACACGTGTGCAATGTGAGTTTTTGTTCATAATTAATATGAATATTGTTTGGACATGAATATGAAAATGGGATTAGATTATATATTTTTGGAATCTCATAATGGATTAAGCATGGTCCGTGTGTGTAGCACCGGTTCGCTCTAGTTTCTATTAATAGACCAACTAAAGACACAAACCATATGGCAGTTAGCATGGATGTTGCGGGGGGGGGGGGGGATATGTTTTTATATCTCATATTGAAAATCCTCCTTGTTTGTTGTAATACATATATGGTAAGATGTTGTAGTTCAAGATCATTTTTCTTTTTTGTATGGTATTCCTAACAAAAATAAATATTTATAATGAGAAAAAGATGAGATTTTTCTATCTTTGTCCCTAAAATAGAAAAGCATACCCCTTTTTTTTATGCATTATAATAAATATTCATTTTTTTATTAGACGTATATAATTTTTGATTATTTTTTATATGAAATATATGAAACCGAAAAGAAGAAATGACATGAAAATTTTAAACGGATGTCAAAAAAAAGGAAAATAGGACATGGATTTTGTACATTGTCATTGTACAATAATTTGTAAAGGGATATATCACAGCTTGGTAGTGTCTTGGGCACAAAATGTCACGGGTTCAAATCCTCTTATCCCCAGATATTACTTCTCATAGGCGGCAGTAACAAAAGAAAAGATTAATTGAGTGAGATCAATTAAATAAAATAAGGCATTCATTATCTTTCATTTTTTACATGGATTGGAACCAAGACCTAGGTAAAAAAATATACTTTTCTTTACAATTATAGTTCTTGTCATAAAAATGCTCTCTTAGTTCAGTTCGGTTGAACGCCGGTCTCCAAACCCGATGTCGTTGGTTCAAATCCTATAGAGCGTGATTCCATTTCTTTTATTTTGAATCATAATAAAAAAATTAACGAAATATGGCTGAATAGCATTTTTTCTCGATTGACCTCCTCGGACAGGAGGTCAATCGAGAAAAAATATTTGTGACACCCAGCATTTTAAATAATAAAATTATTTTCAAAATAATTACAGGAATAATGTGCATTTGAAAGTTGAAAAATAAATGCATATGATAAAAGGAATTGAATCAAGAAGTAAAGAGAAAGTATTTAACATTAAAATTATAGCATTCCTTTAAGTTGACAAAGCATATCATTAGCAACATTAAAAAGGAATTAAAAAAAATCCAAATTTGGAAGAAGATAATTAATTCTGGAATGTTGACACGCATGTGAACACACATGTATACAATTTTTTTTATAAATATAAGTATCAAAGGTGGCACGCGTTTGAACTAAAAAATAAAAAATAAATGTGTGTCATAAATAGAATTAAATAAAAAGAAACGGTAAAGAAGAATGAATGGAAGTTAATTAATAATACATTATAAATTAATAAACATAATGTAACGTTAAAGTTTCAAAATGGAAAACAAATTAGTAGTAACGTTCTAATTTAAAATGAGTGCTCGGTTATTAGTTCTACAAATGTTACGCGTTTGAAACTAAAATTAAATGTGTGTTGCAAATGGAAGAAAATTAATGCGTAGGTAATAAAAACGAAAATAAATGAAACAAAAATAACGTTTAAAATCTTATGTAAATATACATAAATAAATCTCAAAATATATGTGTGTATTAATTATGCATTTGAAATAGATGAACTACAAAAACAGAAAAGAATAAATGAAAATGGTTAAGAAACATAACGTTAAGAGTAATGTTTAAATAGGAGAATCGACAAAACATGTCAACTCGAAACGTGCAAAACAACAGATTGTTATTAGCTTCTGGGGTAAATAGAATAAATCACAGAATCACAGATCATAGACACAAATACAGAGCAATATAATATCTCGCAGTGGAAAATACAAATACAATAGTAGTTCATGAAGCTACTAAATAAATTTTACAATAGAGTTTACATAAACAATGCAGCGGAAGTCTAATACAATGAATTCTAATACATAAATGGAAGGTAACTACATAAACAGAAATGACAAGAGTAGCTGGAACAGCTAATCAACTTGTAGATATAGATGAGCAAAAATCCAAATATAAGCTCCAACTTTAAGAGAAAATCTCGAAAGTTGTGACAATCGATCTGACCCGAGCAATAATGCAAAGCAAAACAACTCGGATCAGGACTAACATTCTCATGGAAGTAAATCAACTCAAATAAAACGTTCGAGGAAGTGTAATCAATAACTTAAAGGATGTTTGGGATCACCATCCTCTAAGGAGCCATCAAACTAATACTATATAGTATAATATGCTATATACAATAGTGTCTATCAGTAAAGTAAATATCAAAATTGTGTAAGTGGGATTACCATGATTACCCTTACACCGTTTATATATTCCCATAGTATATACAGTACCATAATTCCTCCGTAAACTGGAGGTTGATCAGAGGGAAATCCGTATAAAACAATACAAAACAAAGTCGTAGTGGACTCGTATAAGGCATGTGACAAGGCACACAAGGAATGTCAGGGTGGATTCATCGTTTGTAGAGCTAGACTGGTGGTAATGCATAACAGCTACTACCGCCCACCTCGGGGCACACTCCCATATCAAATCGAAGGGTGGCCACCAAACACATCACAAAAGTAATAGAATGGTATCGAAGAAGTGCGCTCGATAAGAGGTATGAGTGGTCCAAGCATAGCTTTTGTTTTAGCCACATCAAGCTGACTCAAGGTAGTCAGGGTCTCGTAATTAATATGAAATAGAAAAATGGAGTCATTCGCCGAATCATCCCCTTCATTCTGGATTTCCACCGTATACACAGTTGTGAAAGTGGTTTTCGGTATTGGCAGAGGGTATGACAATAGCCGATCCCGTCTCTTTAACAACCAAACGTTTACATTTTTCACCCGTGGCCATTATTTTATAAATCACTTTATAAAATAGTTTGTACGAAATCTCGTATTCAAATTTGAATTCAAAAATTAAATATCTAACCTCAATTATATTTAAATTTGAAACAACTCAAATCACTTAAATCAAATCGATTTAGAACCATATCGTAAAGATCTCAAAATATAGTATAAACTATACCATACATTTAACTTCGATTATAATTTTCGAAAGTATTCGCATAACGAATTTCAAATCAAAAATCGACTTGTATAAAACATATCTCAAATGCAATTTAAATCAAAACTAAATTACATAACTTTGGTATTATTTAGCTTGAATTATATTCGTCAAAATTCTAAGTTCGAACAGTTCAAATGATTTAAATCCTCCTTCTATAAGAATTCCTTTAAGTTGATTCAAAATTCCGATCACTAAGGTTCAAATTCAGTTTATATAATTCAAATCAAATCTTTATCTTTAATTTCAACAAATCATATCCTAACGTTTTACACTAGTCATATAATTCAAATTCACTACTTATAAATTCGAATCAAAGTCTTATCTTTCAATTTAAACGATTCATACAATTTGAAACCATTCTTATAAATTCGATTTAACAATTTCTTAATTCAAACCAAACGATTATACAATTATATCCATATATATATATATATATATATATATTCCGATTCACATTCAGTCACTTTAAAAATTGAATTCGTGTCGTATTGATTATAAATTCAAATGAAAATCAATTTTCGCAATTCACCTTCGTTTCTTATAAAAGTTCATAATTTAAATCAATTCAAATTTGCATTCAAATTCATCTCTTATAAGTTTAAAAAAATTTCGAATTCAAATTCATTTCTTATACGAGTTCATTCGTTAAATCAAGTATTGTTATATAAATATAAAATCTTAAAGTCTCAAATTCAAATCGAGAAACCTTAAATTATCCACCTTCTCGTTTATTATTAAAGTTTATAATATATATATAAAATATTAACTTTGTAAATAGACATATATATGTAAGTTTATAAAATTCTAAAATAAATTGGAATATAAATTGTAAATATATATAAGTTAAAAATAACATAAAAATAGATTTAAAGTAATTATTTATAATAGTATAAAAGTTTAAAATTACTTATATGATTGAATTATTTAATTTAAAATAATTAAAATTATAAGTAAAATCTTAAATAAGTATTTAAATCTAAATTTATTTATAAAAACCATTTTAAAACATATAATTTAAATCTATAAAATTTTAAGTTTAAAATCTTTTAAATATACATATATAAAAATATAAAATCTTAAGTTAAATTCAAATTCCAAAACATTTTACTTTGAAAACATGACCAACGGTGTCTGTATATAGTTTTCTACTCTATGGTCAATTGATACACATATTTATCAATTCAACCCGTAATTTGCAAAATTTCTACGGGTTTATCATTTCAACCCGCGATCCCAAATTTAGTAAAAATCATTCAAGTCTATCATTTCAACCCATAACATTTTTTTCCTATTCTAATGTCCGTTCGAGTATGTATCATTTCAACCCTTAGTGATTTTTCCTAAACTAGGGGTATCAACAATCACAACAACAATCACAACATATATATTATCAGTGCAACTACGTATCGTATGAATATATCGTGTCACATATGAAATGTGCATATATATCAAATCAAACAATTTATATCAGCAGTCCTATACATTTCATATAACAATTCATTATTGATCTAACATCCATGAAAAATGTACGTCAGGTGTGAGATAAACTAACCTCACTGTGGCTTGGCATGAAACAGAAACGGAAAAACAGCGGACATAGACGTAAATAAGCAAGCCACGCAACTGTGTCAAACCATGCACGACGCTTTCTCGATCGGATACGACCATGAACCAACCCGACATCAAATCCAAGATTAAACAGCAAAGTCACCACTTAATTAATTTAAGTTTCTCCCCTCCCCCACCCCCCTCTCTCTTTTTATGGATATAGTAGAACAAAAAGGCACAAGTTAATCATACTAAGCAAGCAACAGTTTATGGGATGTGATACCAAATGAGATTACATGCAGAATCGCAAGACGCTGCTTGAATGGAAGTGTACCAAGAATGCTTTCAGGATCCAAAAGTGGTGGTTCAGCTTCAGAAGCAGCTGCGTTCTCAGCTGAGCTGGTGACATCTCGAGGCAACAGAGATAATATTAATGTAGTTGTGGTTAAGCTAAAATGATTGAAGAGTAGGGAAGAGTCTGAGAATATGATTAGTGTACATGATGTTTCATACTGAAATCAAAACTTGTAGTAGCCTGTACAATGGGGCAATGCGAAAACCACAAAGAAATAACCTTAGTTTGGTAAATGTGGACAAAACGCAAGCCACTGGCATATCAAATTGGAAATGCTATAGCAATCCCAAAAGAAAATGGAAGGTAGCCAGAGAATAGGAATGAAAAACTTGATTTTGGTGGACATTTTCTTTCAGACAAGAATCAAAATAATATCAAGAAAGAGTATAAAATGAGAAGGAGAAAAGAACGTGACTTTTAATTTCCACTGTACATGATCAGTTCGGGTGCATAAATTAATGCGTCTGCTGAAATAAAGGGACATATATATGCCTATTCACATTTTTTCTCCAAAAGATTGCTAGGGAAAGAACGGTTTAAGAAATAACATACGGTTTAAAGAAAATAATATATGGAAGAGACAAGATTATTGATTCCAAAGAATGAACGAATGGTTCGAGAAATAACTATGGCGCTACATATATAAATTTCCCATAAGTTGCTTCCTCTTCCGAATTTGTTCGGTCAAGTTAAAGAAGAGGAAAAACATTAGTATTAGAACCAAACAAAAATGAATGAATGCAAGTAACTGTTTGGAGAAAAAGAGGATTGCATGCTAACAGAAATGGAAGGTTATTGGAAACAAAACATGAAGAGCAGTGACCTGCAAGGAATGTGGATGACAAATACATGTATTTAGTTGTAACGTGAATGGATACATGAAGTAAACATATGTATGCTTTGAAACTAAGTTTCCCTTTGAAACATATATAAATATACATTGGAAATGGAAACAAAAGTTAAAGGATTCTTTGCTGTAAAAAGAATACAACGCTCGCTTTGAAATGATTTTTCAAAACAAACCAACATAGCACTCTAAGCCTTTGAGATAAACAAAAAAATTAATGGATGGTTTATTAAAATAAAAGTAAGGCTTTTGCAGACCCAAAATGTCTAAAAAAAATATGCAGGATCCGAATAGGGACACTTCAAACTCAAATGACTTTGTTTTAAAAATGAACAATGCAAGCCTTTTCGAAATTCCAGCGCAAAGCGAGCATCGAAACTGACAAATGAATATATTGCGCTAGTCAGCACAATGAGACGGGCGCAACGGTATATAATTTGCAGTGTCAGGGTGCTCCGTTCAAAACGCGTTACGGACCTCTTTAAATGGAAAATGCGGATGACAAAACAGAGTTCAAAACTTCGGATTTTCGAGAAACGGATTGCACCATTAAATTCCTGACAACGAATAGAATATTTTTCATGTTTGTCTGAACTGCATTTGAAGAGATTTTAAAATCGCTAAAATTTGAACTGTTATGCGCAACTTTGCACTGAAAATTGTGCGACCGACAAACATTCAAACTTTCCGACGAAACTTTCACGGTTGCTACATCTCACTATACGTATTTCAAATTTGAAATTCCAGTCATTAGAAATTATAAAATATTATGAAATTTAAAATAAAGATATAATTTTTATTAATATCGAAAAAAAATCATATAATACGAGTCTGCTATTTAAATTAAAATATAAGAATAAATTCAAATTCAAATAAATAAACTCGATATAATTTATATACTAAATAAGATCGAAATTGAAAATGTTATTAAAATATATTCATATCAAATCAAATTCATATGTTATATAAAACCAAAATAAATGTAGTTTCAATTCAAAAATCAAAATAGTTGTAAAAATACGAACAAACTGAGTTTTAAACGAACAAAATAAAAATCAAAATCAAAATTTAAATTAAAACATCAAATAAAAATACACTTAAAATTTCGTGTTGCTACAGGGTGGGTCAACCTATCCATGGGTCATGTCAAACTATGGGACCACCCAGAAAAAGAAAGGGTCGACCCATACAGGACAAAAATAATGTGTAATTCATTGACGAGTGACTCAGATTTAATAATAATTACTCGAACGGACGTGGTTTGTCTAGACATCTATTAAAAAACCTTCAAGGCCTAGCTCTTGAACTCATATTTTCTAAAAGGGCATTAGTGCTCTACTATTCTTTTTCTCCTCCAAATTCTTCGAAAAATAAATAAATTAGTTTTATGTTAGCTGATTTGAGATTTGGAGGCAAAAGCAATGTATTCAAGATTTAGATATCCATATTTCCTTTTCAAATTGATAATAAGCCTAGATACGAATTAGATTCAGAATTTGGAGTGCAAATTGCAAGGTGAGTGGATTTAAATTATATTTGTTTATATAATAGTATAAGATATCGTTTGACTCCTGTTAAATTAATAAGATATTCTCTCAGTCCACATTTTCTCTTTTTTACGTCGAGGTTTACAGCTTTATTTTGAAATTTGATTACACGCAAAATATTTATAAATCTGCAATATTGACATGTGTATACAACTAAATAGAGTTATTTTTATTTTATGCACATTGGGAAAATATGATTCAATTGGAATTATAAGAAACTTTTTTGATGATTTAGGGCTAAAAGTTAAATTGTGACAAAAAAGAATATTGAACTGAATATAGACAAACTTGATAAAACTCGCTAAATAACTATGACACAAGTTGACATGGCTTAACTAATATTACGTATAGTAAATTTGTAGTTAAATGGTAAATATGAGAATTTTCATAGTATTTGTTCAAAATCTCTTTTAGATTTAGAATACAAGAATATATAAATCATTGGGATTGAAATAAAAGTATGTAAATCCAATTATGCCCTAATGTATTGTAATTATGTCAAAAATGAAAAAAGTTAGAAACAGGAATTAATATATGCTAATTAAAATAACCTAGATTGATTGGTTAGATAAAAGGGAATATATTTCTATAGTTTGGTTTGTAAGAAAAATGAAAAACATAATTCCAAGCATAAAAAGAAATAAATGCGTGGATTAGTGCGAAATAGGGATATAGCCGTATTGCGTACTTTCCAATAGCCTAAAAATGATTAAATATAATATCTTGTTATTATGAGTTTCTATTCTTGTAATTACCTTAAACTATGAAAATAGATTATGGTAGGGTTTCAATAACCAATCAAATAGGAACATGCCTAAATTTTGAAAGAATAAACTGTAAAGATGGAAACAAAATGGGTGACATAATTGAAAGGGAACATGAAAAAAAAAGAATATAAAAGGATTAACGTAAACTTATAACTGCAACTTGATAACTATAGTTCAATGGAAATGGTGTGTAATTCTAAAAATATAAGAAATATTATAATATAATATCAAAGTTATAATTGGAAAAGTGAAAGGTAAGAATTAAATTTTACTACTAATAAACTTGAAATTGAAAATTAAGTTTGATAAGCCTATAATATTCTACAATGGCCTTGTGATTATGTGATATTCTATGGTGACCTTGTGACTAGGCGATATTCTATGGTGGCTTGCGACTAGGTAAATCTATGGTTATTAAACGGCTTTACTGTAACTAATAAAATTGATTAACAAATAAAGAATATTTGGATTTAATGGATTAAAGAATATTGTAAATCAACGATAAGAAAAATAAGTAAAACGCATAATGGTAAATTAGACATATGGTCAAATAAAATAGCGATATGCATTTGGTCCAGTTCGAGGTGATGAAGTGCCCAATGGGATAAATCATCGTAGGTGTCTGGAGACACGTTGGGAGTACATCAAACTTATTATTCGACAAGACTGGCATTAACCGGCTTTTTGGTTTCCCAAAAGTACACTAGACATGCTTGACTCAACACATCATGTGGAACTAAAGCCGAAAGGGTCGCTTAGGAGCGAAGGAAACATGATGAAGAGGGATCGCGCCAACAGAGACCTCACTGCACCCCAAACACCTACTCATGCCGCCTTCACACGCCTCGTAAAGCGAACTTCGTACCCCTGGGAGGAGTGAATTTCACACCTCCCAGGGTTGCGAAATTCGCACCCAACAGGGTGCGAGTTTCGCACCTCAGGAGGCACGAATTTCACACCTCCATGGGGCGCGAATTTCGCACCCACGAGGTGCGGAATTTGGCACCCATGAGGTACGGAATTTCGCACCCTCGAGATGTGAAATCTCGCACCCACAAGGTGCGGAATCTCGCACCCTCGAGGTGCGGAATTTCGCACCCTCGAGGCGTGGAATCTCGCACCCACGAGGTGCGAAATCTCGCGCCCAAGAGGTGCAAAATTTCGTACCCATGCGGTACGAAATTTCGCACCCTGGGCTCAGTTGCGAATTTCCCGCATGTACAGGCTCCATTTGCGAATTTCTGCTTGTGGTCTCCTATTTCTACCTACTCCCACCTACTCCTACCTACTCCCTTTCCTATAAATACCCATGACTTCACACTTGAAAGGGGTTGGAATTTGAGACCTTGGGACCTCTATAGAGCTCCATTAATAGCATCTCCCATTTGAGGAAGAAGAAGGGCAAAATTGTCCTTTTCTTAATATATTAAATATATGATAATTATGACATCATATATGAGAATGATGACATCATCTAGCATAATTATGAATGTAATGGGATGGTCTCGCACTTGTAACTTTGAGTGATTAATAATATTCCAACAACGCTTCAAAGTGGATGTAGGCCCCTCATGAGGCCGAACCACTATATATCTCTTGTGTCATTTTATTGCTTTCTACTCTTGTCTGTGAGACCAAATTAACTATTCCTAGTAATTGGAATCTTTGGTGTTTACGACATTTTTTTCCATCAACATTTGGTGCTTTCATTGAGAAATCTCAGATTTTGTGCCTTTGTCGCATGTTGTCTTCTCGACCCCCGATGAGCTTGAGGTTCCTTGCTAAACCTGTTATCGAGTCCACTCACGGTGGCAAAGCGACCAAAGAACGCAATGGTTGGCTCTTCAGCCGCAGTCGAGGCCAGTACGTCCCAACAACCTCAACCGGCGTACATCCCAACCACTAATAAAATTGTCCCTCCTAGTGTGGACCGTGAAGCGCACGCAACACAAGCTCAAATCCGCGCGCTTAATGAGAAATATGATAACACAGCGGTCGAGCTTAATCAAGCATTAAGGAATAAGATCGATCTTATGCGACAACTTCAAGAAAGTCGGCGCATCGTCGCTCGACTTCAACTAACTCGGAACAATGCTCGACCCTGAACAACCATATCGGAAACTTCCTCTTTCGAGTTGAAGGGCCCGCATCAAAGGAGGAGGTTTAGCCTCATCAACAATGTCGTTGCCCGCATGAATGCCCTCGACAACGGTAATGCCAATGGTTACTCCAACGACAATGGGAACCGCAATAGCGACCGAACTATAGTCACATATAGCGAGCGGGCACAGTACCGAGACCGCTCTCGCTTTATCATCAATGAAGGACCAGGTCCTACAAACCAACCTCTTCCTCGACACAATTCAACGACGGATAATCAGGATGATAGGCCCGCTATTCCAACGGCCCGCGTACCTCAAGAACAAGAACCGCATCACCCCGCTCCACCTCACCATCCACACCAAGACCCAATCATAGATGTAGAGGACATGGAGGAAGACAATCCGGATGTCCATCATAGAAGATGCCCTCGCAATAGAACTCTAGAAGCTCACCAAAACCCATGGGTCCCAATGGTGGATCCCTGTCTGACTTACCTACCCGACATGGTTCGAAAAATCATGAGGGAAATGCGAGGAAATGTGCATGATTCCTGGGAAGCGCACAATAGGCGTAACCCCTTCATAAGAACGGTGAACGAAGCTGAATGGCTACGACGCTTCAGCATGGCACAAATGCCGCTCTAGGACGGCACCACTGACCCCTATGCCTTTCTAAATCAATATGATTGGAAATGGACTCAAGTCGGGTCAACGATCCGGTCAAATGTAAGTGTTTCCCAGTCTTCTTGCCAGGAACTGCTTTGTTATGGTTCTCTCGCCTCCCGCTTGATTCCATTAACAACTTCGGTCAGTTAGCAACACAGTTGGTCAAGCAATTCAGGATGCACATACCAACTCCAAAGAATGCCCTCACCCTTTCTAACATATACCAAGGGCCCGCTGAGTCAGTCAAAAGCTACCTCTCCAGGTTCCATATCGCCCTCGCCGAGGTCGAGGCTCCGGATCCTCGCACCATACTCTTTCAATTAGCCAAAGGTGTCCTCCTTACTTTCGAATTCGGGGCGTGGATTGATTGGAAGCAGCCAAAAAGCCTTGACGCCTTCTATGAGAAGGCAGATCAGTACTTATGCCAAGAAGAGGTAAGACGCAACCGACTCTCAGCCACTAGTCGCCCTAACGGCTCTCAAGCAGGAGTTGTAAATAACAACCTCAGAAGAAAACAAGTAGGAGATCCCTCTGATCAGGACAAGGGGGCAGATCCTAACAGGCAAAGACCAAACAATGGTAGTAAGATGGACAGAAAAACGATCGATCCCCAACCTAGCCAAGGAAGCCCGACCCTTACCGAACCTTCGAGACATACACCTCGCTAAACGAGGATCGAGAAACAATTTACTTGGAGACGTGCAACACTTTTCCATATAAGAAGCCTTGCACTAGGGAATCAACCGACCTCGAGAAAAGTACTAGGAGGTATTGCCGATACCATGATGTATCCAGCCACAATACCAATGAATGTCATCAGCTCAAGGAAGCAATTGAGAAGCTTATCCGCGAAAAGCGACTTCAGCAATACGTCCAAGTACCTTTTCCTGCTGAAGCAAATCCAAAGCCTCAGGCAGCAGCGCCTCAGGCAGCCGCCAAGGCAGCTACAGGTCCGTCTAACCTAAGGCGTGGGATCATAATCAACACCATATGTGTTGGATCTTATCCCACACATGACAGCTTTCGAAAAATAGAAGAGTATGTGAGTTCCATAAAACATGCTACTTATAAAGCTTGTTCTGCACCCAACGACTCCCTCCTAGCCAAGCTCCAAAAGACCATGCGGGACGACATTGTTTTCTGCGAAAGAGATTCCACTTGGGTGGAAATCCCCACCACCGATCCACTAGTTATCACTGCTCAGATCGGTACTGCTTCTGTCCGAAAAGTGTTAATTGATTCCAGAAGCTAAGTCAACTTCATTTTCAAAGCTGCTTACGACCAGATGAGGTTAGAAACAAATAACTTAAATCCATGCCGCGCCATGATCTACGGCTTCAATGGGGCTTCTAGTTCCCCAGTGGGAATGATCGATCTACCTATGAAGCTAGGCGAGAGGGATCGGAGCCTGGTCTGAATCCTCACTTTCGTGGTTATAGACGTTGATTCCGCCTACAATGCTTTCCTTGGACGCCCTTTTCTCACAGAGTTTCGAGTCTGCATGTCACTATGGTCTCTCTAAATGAAATTTCCAATAGAAAACGGGATTGGA
Source organism: Allium sativum (assembly GCA_030737875.1). Classification (NCBI taxonomy): domain Eukaryota; kingdom Viridiplantae; phylum Streptophyta; class Magnoliopsida; order Asparagales; family Amaryllidaceae; genus Allium; species Allium sativum. The sequence goes on from CM060921.1 coordinate 751,277,292, forward strand.
ACAGTCAGAGATGACCAAGTAAGCGCCAGAGAGTGTTATGCAATAGAATGGAAGAATGCACGCAAAAAGGACAAGGAAAAAGTAGTGCCCACGCCTTATTGTGCCAAGACTATTTCAGCATAGCAATCAACGGCATTTGGGCCTTGGCTCAAGCGCCACTACCGTCTTTCCGAAGACCTCGAGCCACGGAAGGACAAAGAGCCTGAATACGAGAGGGCAACCTCAGTCGAATCTACAATAGATATTCCCGTTAATCCCCATGATCCATCAGGAGTGCTAAAGATAGAATCGCAACTCCATCCCGCAATCAAAGAAGATCTTGTGGATTTCCCGAAGGCTAACCTAGACGTGTTTGCCTGGACTCATTCCGATATGAAAGGCATCGACCCTGCGATCGCTTGCCATTGTTTAAGTGTCGACCCTACAACAATTCCAGTCAAGCAGAAGCGCCGCTTCTTAGGACCCGAGAGGTCCAATGCACTTGAGGAAGAGGTAGACCATCTACTCAACAACAATTTCATTCGTGAAGCCGATTACCCCGAGTGGGTCTCCAATCCATTTCTGGTCAAAAAGGCCAATGGTGAACGTGTGTCGACTTTTCCGACTTAAACAAGGCGTGTCCCAAAGATAGCTTTCCTCTCCCAAAGATCGACCGACTTGTTGATTCAACCGCCGGATACCAGCTGCTATCTTTCATGGACGCATATTCAGGATATAATCAAATTCCGATGAATCTCCGTGACCAGTATCACACCTCTTTCATAACAGATCTTGGACTTTACTGTTATCGCGTCATGCCCTTCGGCCTCAAGAATGCCAGTGCTACTTATCAGCAAATGGTTAATCGAATCTTTAAGAACCAAATCGGAAAGTCCATGGAGGTGTATGTGTATGACATATTGTTAAAATCTAAAGTATCAAGCAGCCACGTCCATGACCTCTCTGAAATGTTCGACATCCTCCGCCGGTACGACATGAAACTCAACCCCTTGAAATGCTCCTTCGGAGTCGCTTCAGGAAAATTCTTATGTTTCATCGTCAACTCCCGGGGAATCGAAGCCAATCCAGAAAAAATCCAAGCTATTCGGGACTTCCAAATCCCTAATAACATCAAGAATATCCAAAGTTTGAATGGAAAGGTCGCCGCTTTAAGTCGGTTCATATTCAAGGCCACCGACAAGTTCATTCCTTTCTTCGATTTACTTTGAAAAGGGAAATGAAATTTCGAGTGGACCTAAGAATGCATTTGCACATTCAGAGAACTTCTGGATCACTTAGAGCGACCACCTATCCCATCTAAGCCCATAGACCATAAGGACTTATACATTTATTTGGTTGTTTCTACGCAGGCAATCTGCTCGGTGTTATCCCGTCTCGACGACCCCATTCAACGACTCGTCTACTACATAAGCAAACTATTGACAGGGGAAGAGAAGAATTACCAGAAGTTGGAAAAGCTTGCATTTTTCTCGCTCATTTCCTCTTGGAAACTTCGACCATACTTCTAGTCTCATCCTAAAAAGGTTTTCACCGATCAACCACTACGACCGGTCTTGTAACAACCCGAAGAGTCAGGGAGGCTATTGAAGTGGAGTATGGCGCTGAGCCAATTTGAGATAACATTCATTCCCCGCCGAGCCATCCTCGTCCAAGCTCTCGCTGACTTAGTAGAGTTTACTGCCCCCGAGGAGACTTCGATAGAGAACACGGGAGCTCTCAACACATAATGGAAATTGTTCATGGATGGGTCGTCTAACAGCAAATGGTCTAGGGTCGGAGTCGTGTTCATCACCCCCGAGGAATGCCCAATATGCTACGCACTAAAACTAAATTTTCCTCCAACCAACAACGATCGCAATCGAGCTCAAGCTAAAGACAATCCAAATCTCCGACTCACAACTCATCGTGCATCAAGTAGAAGTGGAATATCAAGCTAAGGGGGAACGGCTTGCCCTGTACTTAAACCAAGTTTCAGGAATTACTCACTTACCTCGATCACTTCATCATCACTCACATACCCCGAGAGCAGAATGAAAAGGCAGATTCACAATCCAAACTAGCAAGCTCCGAGGATCTGCAACTCTTGGGATTCAGCCCCGTCGAAGTGCTCAACTCCCGTAGTATGAAGAAAATTCAAACTGAGGCGGTCATCAATGCTGAACCCGAACCTGAATCTTGGATGACACCAATCAAGAATTACCAACAGCACGAGACCCTTTCCGGGAGCTACAAGGAAAGATGAGCGCTCACCCGCCAATCGGCTCACTATCTTCTCATGGATGGGGTGCTCTACCGTAAAGGTTTCTCCGTCCCCTTTCTCAGATGTGTAGCCCGTCATGACGTCATCAAAGTATTAACCAATGTACATGAGGGGAATGCGATGACCACACTGAAGGGCAAACCCTGGCCAGAAAAATACTTAGACATGGTTATTATTGGTCCACGCTCGATCAAGACGCCGCAGACTATGCTCGCAAGTGCGACAAGTGCCAGCGCTTCTCAAAGATCCAAAGAGCCCGGCCTACAGAGCTGACACAAATGATTAGCCCATGGCCTTTCTCCATGTGGGGAATCGATATCATTGGAACTCTTCCAATGGCCAGAGGCAGGGCACGATATGCTATCGTCGCAGTTTATTATTTTACCAAATGGGCAGAGGCCGAGGCTCTCTCCACGATCACCACCAAGAAAATGATCAACTTTGTTGTACGCAACATCATTACTCGACATGGGGTCCCTCAAGCTATCATCTCCGATAATGGCACTCAATTTGAGAGTGCCGAATTCAAAGCCTTCTACCAGTGGCACAACATCGAAAAGAGATTTTCAGTAGTGGCTCATCCTCAAGCCAATGGGCAGGTCGAAGCGGTCAACAAAGTTATTAAGTCCATCATCAAGAAGTGCCTGGAAAAGGCTGGGAGCATGTGGGCAGATGAACTTCCACTAGCCCTATGTGCATACCAAACCACCCACAAGACAACAACCAGACATACTCCCTTCGCCCTTGCCTACGGATTAGAAGTCGTCATTCCTATTGAACTCAAGCTTCCATCATTTCGAGTTACCTATTTCGATCTAAGGACAAACCAAGATTTACTTTTAGGATCACTTGACTTGCTGGAGAAGAAAAGGAACGAAGCTGAACTCTGAGCTTCTGCCTAACGGCAACGAGTCGTCCGATACTTCAAATCTAGGGCCCACCATAAGGACCTCAACGTCAGCGACCTCGTTTAAAACGGGTCTTCCCTCCACCAACAGGCCTGCTCCTCATTGGGATGGTCCGTACTCCATACAACGGAAGCTCAGCAATGTATCTTTCAAACTCGCAACCGTGGACGGAGCTGAACTCCCAAGGGCATGGAACAGTGAACATCTCCGCCGCTGCTTTACATAACTTAGTACACAGTTGTTTAGGTTTTCCAACAATGTTTTGTTTTCTAACAATTCAATGCATTGTAAAGGCTATTACTGGAAAAGTTATCAGTGTAAATGATGTTTAACTTCCCATCTCTTCCTGTTTACTCCGCGCATGACGCATTTGACTAATCCTGATAACTAGCTTACGTTCAAACAGTCGATTGACGTATCGGCCTCCGAGCACGGAGTCGATACCGCCGTCCGAGTCTCGAGCCAACCTCGAGGCCAAAACACAATAGCTACGATCGGAAACCGAAGCATGGGAGCCGGCAATGCTACTCGAGTCGCCGGCCCATGGCGCGAATGAGTATAAATAACCATGAACTCGAATCTCGGCCCTGTGCCGAGACCGAGGATAAATTGTTCCGCTCCCAAGCCCCAAACGACTTGGGGCCACCCAACAGCCAGGCGGGAGTGATGTAAATCCGTCCCTCGGCTACGGGTACCGGTCGAATCATGGCGCAACACCGAGACTGACCCTTAAATCATTTCTTCCCCAAAACTCTCAAGGCTAAGGGGTAGTCCATGGCCACGATCATGGCCTACGGGCTGACGATACTGGCTTCTCTCCTCAGGCGAATAAATGACGCCTGCGGCTCACCTCAACCGATGAACGATGGGAGAGCCACACACCGGACGGACCGCATAACTCTACTCATACGCCTTTGCTACACTTGGGTTTAACCCCGGGCAACCCAAACATAGCAGGCTCTTAGCCAAGCTTCGGAAACTACGGGTTTCTTGAGCTGAGGGAAACTTACTAGAAGCCTGCGTTCTATCACACTCTTTTGGAATAATTGACCGAGAGCGCGGTACACAATCACACCCCTCTGGAATAAATGACCCAAAGTGCGGTGCACAATCGCTTTTTTGTTAGGTGTAACGATATGTATGCTTATGTAAGTACGGGACGCCTGAAAACATAAGAAGAACATCCAAACACTTAACACAAATTGCGATCTTCACTAATTCATATTTCATTTCTACACACACACATTAAGGCAAACTACATGTTTAATATCTTTCTTTCTAATGACAGGGTATACATGAAAACCACACCATGTCTTGAAAAACCAAAAGTGAAGGCCATACTCGCGTAAACTATCGACCTAGACTACCAAAATGAACAACAACTTCTACTTATGTTGCTAACACTAATCGTGTCTTTTCTTCTTTTGGTTGTGCTTATGCTTTTTTGCAGATTCAGCGCTTGACGGTTCATCCTTTGTACGGGGCCTCTTCTTAACAGACCCGCTCCTTACATATCGGCCCTTCCGAGAAGTGGTCGATTCATGAGAAGCCGAGAGACGCTTCTCGCACGCACCCTCTCCGCTAGAGATCTCAGTGATATCAACAAGGGCGGTATGCAACATAGGCACGGGGGCACTCCCAGCAGCAAGGTCGACCATAACGTCACCCTTCTCTGGGACCGCTTTGCCTTCTCTCTTAGCCCGTTCCTTGGCCTCTCTAGCAGCTCGTCGCTCAGCAAGCTTCTGGGATCTATGCAGCATGTCACCACCAGCCTTGATTTTCTCAAGGGACTCAGTAGCCCTCTATTGTGTTTCCTTATCTTCCCTCTTCTTCTGGGCCTCATCATCAGCCCTCTTCTTCTTGTCCTCCTCATCGGCCTTCCTCTTAGCAACTGTATCAGCGGCTATTGCCTCAACATCCTGCCAGGTCTTTATTAGGACCTCCTTCCTGGCAGCCTCGTCCTTCCTTCGCTTCTCCTCCACGTCCTCGCTCTTAGCCACCATCCTGGCTTGTTGAGCCTCCACTATACCCACCATCGAAGGCACATCGGCTTCCACTGGGCATCTGGCACGAGAACTCTTCCCATCAACCTCCTCTCCGTCCTCCATATGGCTCTGATACATGTTCGGAGTTATCCTTATATCCGAGTATGTGTCCAGCTGATCGCCGCCTTTTCCAAATTGCACTGTCGCAAGTCCTGGTCCAGGCTCAGTTGTATGTGGGACCATGGGGGCAGGGCTCGATGTCATGGTTAGTCCAGGAAGGGATGTACATTGAAAACACAACCTTTTAGTCTACAAATTCGGTAATTATGTCATCCTCGGGGATGCATGGCAAAAGTAATTTACCTTCGGTCAGGGATGGTGTAGAAATGACGAGAGGGGTACTTGTGGTGGTAGGTAAAGTGAATCCGGTCTCTACTAGCCCTGGGTGCTCAGGGTCATACTCATTCAAAGCCCGAATTGAAGCTGTGGGATCACTCACCATACCCAATTCAGGGGCCAGTGGTCAATAGGAGCTTGCTTTCGCAAATGTCTCCACTGCCACAATGCTCTCGGTCATGGCAGCCTTCCCTTTCTCGGCAGTGAGCCTCTCCAGCCTCTCCCTCTCGGCATCCTCAAGCAGCAACTTCTTACCCTCCTCCAGCTTATCGCGCTCCTCGATCGTCACGAGATCAATCGTGAGTTGGTGTTCATCCAGAGTCCCCATATCCAACTGGCGCAGATAGGCTTTGTGCGGAACCAACCTCTCCGAAGTCCGAGCTAGTTCCCAGGGATAATCGTCAACCCATAAGAGTCCATGGAATCTTCGAACCTTAACATACATGTTTCATATATCTTCCTCCACAGACGATTGCACTCGGAACTCTGTATCCTCCAACTCCTCTTTCAATTATTCTACCTCTCTCAGATGCGCCGCTCTCAGTCCATCCATTGTGCCAAACACATCCCGGTTACTGGCCTCTGCATCCTCCTTGGCCTTTTTCATTTCCTCAAGCTGTCTCCTCAGGTTGTCATTCTCCGCTCTCAGAGCATTGTTGTCAGTTTGGAGATCGAAGACTCGCGCGTTTTCCCTTTCTAGATCGGCACATACTTTATCCACCACGGCCTTGTCCTTCTTTAGGGCCGTGTTTTGCGTAGTGAGGTTAGCTATAGTTTCTGTGAAAACAAAGCGGGAATGATTGGCCTCCTTCTTGAGTGTCTCGTACCCTTTCTTCATCTTTGCTACAGTAATGAGATTCACGAGTTAGCATTTGAAGATACGAGAATGAACAACAATGTGCCCACGGTAAAAAAAGCAAACTCACCTATGTCCGCGTCTAGATGAACAATGGTGGTCTGCTCAGCATCAATAGTTAACTTCTGATTCGTGAGCTCTTTGTTTTTCCTCTTGATCAGCTCCGATAAATGAAAGGAATAGGTGGTAAGCTCATCGGCTTGATAGTACACTTCCATTACATGTTTCCAGATCTCTCCAGAGTGCCTAGTAGGATGCAGGTGGAGAACTGGAAGGACCGTCATCTCATAAAAGTAGTGTTGAGGGAAAGTCGTTTTTTAACCATGCCCTCATGTCCTCCAAGGAAAGCCTTTTTTGCTCAGAGACCGCTAGTTCCCGCATCACGGTTACAGTCGCCCTCTCCGATCTTGGTTAGTCGAGTGGTGGCTCCCTTCCTTTGGTAACTAGAATAGGGGCAGGAGCAGCTGTGCTTGAAGGAGCTATCGAAGACAGACGTCGAGAACCTCCCAAGTTAAGTCAAGAGTCTCCCTCGGACACCAAATCGGAGAAGGAGGAGTCATGGATCATCGAGATCGATCCCCGCCTCAGTGCTCGCTACCGTGACCAGGCAGGGGTGGAGTATTGTATAAGTTGGTCCCTCTTCTGAAGGCCTCAAAGAAAGGATTCCTAGGGCATTGGTGGCCTCCATGACCATAGCTTTGTCCTCTGCGCCCTCTAGCCATATCACCTGTCAAAAAAATGAAGCAAAGTCAGTTAAGTGGCACCGCTCAGGTAAGCCACTATGTTATGCAGTGTTAATGAGTGTATGCCCTAAGTGTTCTCTCAACAAACCAGATTGTGGTCCACTCGAACGAGTTAACCCCTCCGCAGCAAGAGTTAATTCGTCCATGGTAGCCGAGGTCGGCCGCATGGATACGTCTAGGTCAAGTTTATTCAAGCCATCAAACTGACGCTCATCCTCAAGTGGGGTGGCGGCTCTAGGAGAAGTCACTGGAGACAATGGCCTAATCGACTCTCTATCCCCCATCCCTTCAATCGGGGGTGGAACAGGAACATTCAACGGTCGCTCGTCTCCAACTTCGGCCTCCTCACCATGAGCCTCATCTCCACCGACGTCTGCTAGGAACTTAACAACCTTATTCGGCCTGGGCTCGGCAAAGGGCATCTTTCTTTTCTGACCAGGGGTCACAGGGCTTTTCACCGCCACCTTTTTTTGCACACTGCTCGCCACTGCGGGCCTAATTATAGCCCAACCATCAGGAAGTAACCCCCCACGGCGGAGGCGCTTTTGACTTGTTACGATATCAGTTTTGCGAGACTCTTCGGGAATCGCCCGCAAGGCGTTAAGACGCTGCTTGTACTCATCACCGATGGGTGCCTCTGGATTTCCTGCCGCAATAAAAAAGAGTACTAATGAGACGCGGGTTCCAAGAACTTTATAATAGGAAGCGAAGTTCGAGAGTACTTACTCCCTTCTATCCACCTCCTTGCAAATCCAGTAGGGCAGCAAAGAACCAGTCTTGTTTGAACAACGATGGCCTGGGCCATGTCCCGACGAAGAATCCAGTGGCGGTTGTCACTTCCAGGAAAAATTAGGAAGGATATCTGCTAGACGTTCTCCTTAGACTAAAGAAATACCGAATATCTTCTCCGGTTGGCTCCAAGTGTAAATATTCTCGGTAAAGAACGTAAGTGCCTAAGAACGAAGAATAAGCATTTGGATGCAATTGCGAAGGTAAAAGACGGAAATAGAACAACTTGTCCCGAATAAAATAATTGCCTGGGGGCACGCACCCTGCGAAACATGGTTGCCTATTCCAGGCAGTTAAACCCTCGGGCGGTGCGTGAGACCTTCCACCTTCTTCTAACGCATGAACGTCACCCACCGGTATATTGAACCGCTGCACCATTTCCTAACTGCTATAGTATCCATGCGTAATGGTACCGAATCTGTCGGAGTTTCCAAGATAACGACATCAGGCAACATATCCGGGGCTACTGGGCCTGCTTGGGCATCTTCATTAATAATATCCACATTCTCAACCTCTTCATGTATGACCGGATAATATAGCCTCTCAATTTGTTCCCCTGACCAGATACTTCGGGTGAACTGGCCGATTGAGAAGGAATGGATCCTTCGATAGTCTCAAGATCGATGCCACTCGAGCTACCGCTATTGGTAGAATCAGACTAATGTGACGATGAAGGGAAAGCCTCGGCTTCCAGGATTTCTCTAGTCTTTGATCTTGTTTGCATGGCTAACTATACTTTAACACACTAGTATTAAACATCGCATTGGAATAACCTGTACCCTTCGCATTGGTGAAAGCTAATATATGCGTGTGGTGTCATGCAAGATTAAGAAATACATAGGAAGATAGAACAATCCCACAGTTCAGTCACAGTTCGAGTATATGCTTTATCCTATGTGAAAGATACAAGTCCCTATAGGCGTGACTATCATCATATGCACTCACATAATCGTGCAAGAGAAAAAGTAATATTTAAATTTAAGGACGGACAGTCAAGAGATCGAAGTCCTGTACAAGGGGAGAAAAACCCCGCCAAAATGTAGCACAGAGCAGTTGGGCTGGCAGCCAATCCGAACCACGCGATAGGCGAGAGAGGCTCCATCAAACTTTGAAGTTCGATATTAGAACCTCGAGGTTCGAAAATTCTAACCCCATAGGGGTTGAACCCAGTTCGGGCCTTCGCCTCTCTCTCCCTCGCGTCGAACTACTCCCCCAAGTCATAGCCCTTCGACCTCTTCCTCCTCGTTTTTCGGCCCCAGTCATTATCTATGTCAGGTTCGAAATAATATGGAGCTTTCTCAACAATGGCGGTCGAGGAAAGAAAGTAAAGGGAAGGAAAAAAGTGAAGGAGGGAGCTATTTATAATAAAAGGAAATAGTCCCTTGGTAGTCCAGAAGAATTCAAGCTGGTAGGTTCGAAATTTCGAACCTGCGAGCTTCGAAACTTCAAACCTCAAGGTCTCAAAATTTCAAACCTCGAGGCCTTGACATTCCGAGCCTCGAGGCTTCGAAATTTCGAACCACCAGGATTCGATACTTCGAACCTCCAGGTCACGAGATCCCGAGCCTCGGCCAGGGTGAAATTTCGAACCTCTACGGTTCTAAATTTCGCACCTAAAAAAAGAAGAAGAGAGAAAAGAACCAAACCCATGGGTTCCACACTTCATGCCGCGCGCTCATGTACACATACTCCATTCACATACTAGCCCCGCAAACACGTGGGGGCAACGCACTACGAATACTTGGCAACATGAGCATGGCGCCACATCAGCAACGGCTCGCTCAAAATCCTACAGTGAATTAGCCTGTCAACTAACATGTGTTTTACCTTAACTTACAGGATAAACCAGCTACTCAATTACTACTTCAACCAATGCAAAGCACATTATGTCGACAAAAGACGTACTTTGGGGGGCAAACATTAACCGGCTTTTTGGTCCGGTTACCAAAAGAACACAAGACACGCTTGACTCAACACATCGCGTAGAACTAAAGCCGAAAGGGACAGGAACGAAGGAAACAGGATGAAGAGGGATCGCGCCAACAGAGACCTCGCGGCACCCCAAACACATATTCATGTAGCCTTCGCGCGCCTCTTAAAGCGAACTTCGTACCCCCGAGAGGTGCGAATTTCACCCCTCCCAGGGGTATGAAATTCGCACCCAACAGGTTACGAAATACGCACCCAGCAGGGTGCGAGTTTCGCACCCCAGGAGGCACAAATTTCACATCTCCGTGGGGCGCGAATTTCGCACCCGCGAGGTGCGAAATTTCATATCCTCGAGGTGCGGAATCTCACACCCACGAGGTGTCGAATCTCGCACCCACGAGGTGCAGAACCTCGCACCCTCGAGGTGCCGAATCTTGCACCCACGAGGTGCGGAATTTCGCACCCTCAAGGCACAAAATCTCGCACCCATGAGGTGCGAAATCTCGCACCAAAGAGGTGCCAAATTTTGCACCTACGAGGTGCGAAATTTTGTACCCACGAGGTGCAAAATTTCGCACCCCGGGCTCAGGTGCGAGTTTTCCGCATGTACAGGCTCTAGGTGCAAATTTCTGCTTGTGGTCCCCTATTTCTACCTACTCCCACCAACTCCTACCTACTCCCTTTCCTATAAATACCCCATGACTTCACACTTGAAAGGGATTAGAATTTGAGACCTTGGGACCTCTATAGAGCTCCATTAATGGCATCTCCCATTTGAGGAAGAAGAAAGGCAAAAGTGTCCTTTTCTTAATATATTAAATATATGATAATTATGACATTGTATATGAGAATGATGACATCATCTAGCATACTGATGAATGTAATGAGATGTAATTGGATGGTCTCACACTTTTAAATTTGAGTGATTAATAATATTCCAACAACGCTTCAAAGTGGATGTAGGCCCCTCACGAGGCCGAACCACTATAAATCTCTTGTGTCATTTTACTGCTTTCTACTCTTATCTGTGTGACCAAATTAACTATTCCTAATAATTGGAATCTTTGGTGTTTGTGATATTTTTTGCCATCAACAACTAGAAAGAAGTGCAGGACTTATACATGACGTGAGGATACTCTGAGATCTCCCTATATGGTAGGCCTAATGAAACTGTACCCACAGGGGCAGGTATGTACAGTTCCATCTGTTGAACATGCCTTGGTTGCATTTATATCGAAGGCATCATAAAAGGTTAATAGGATGATTTTTAGGATTCGATGGCTACCTTGGCTCCGAGAGCAGTCTTCATGGTCAGGACCAAACGAGGATAGTAAGTAGTCTGATATCTTTCATCATTAGTTGGAGAGAGTACGGCAAAGACTGGAGCTAAACCAACAACCCAATGATCTTTCACTATCAGGATATTGGATGTGAGACAATACCAAATTAGATGATTAGATTGTTTGTTAGGGGCACTATCACTTAGCTTTTTGAAATGTCTTTCATTAGTTAGGGGGTCGCGGGGGCAATAGACAACAAGATAGAGACAGACCAATCTATGGATACCTGTAATGTAGGCCTAACGACGATGTCCTTTACATATATAGAAATCACCCGACTGAGTTCTGTATTTTAACTCAAGATTAGGGAGCATTCATAGCGCGGTAATAGAGGCATTGTATGTTCTCATAGCATGGCCTAGAATGCTTTCTGGCGTAGCGATAGAGATTTAGTACGCATTTATAGCATGGTCTGGTGCACTTTCATAGCATGTCGATAGAGATTTATTATGTTTTCGCGGTGCGGTGATGGAGACCACTCTAGAATGGTATTATGGGGAGTACCTTGAGGTGAGTGACATATAGCTACATATATATGATTTATTAGGTTAATATGCTTGAGAGTAGATGAGTATGACTTATGGGCGAAATCGGAAGCGTAATGTGTAATAAACCCAAATAACTTAATAATGGTAAGCTAATGATTGAACGATATATGTAGTGTTATTTAAAGAGAGTATAATTTGTCAATTCACTATAACCTTTATTTTGACCCCCTTCTCATAACAAATCCGCAGGTTAAACAGGTGTCAAAGATTATACAGCTTAGAGAAACTTGTTAGACATTGTCATTATTATGGAAAGAATTTAGCTACTGTTATATTTGACTCGTTCTGTTGTAAGATATTTTATTATAAGCTCTGATCTATTTTATCTTTACATTTCTGCTGGATACCAGACAAACCAACTCGGGTTTTAGTGGACTTGGATTTTAGCACTTTGCGAAAAATTTGGGCCCACTGAAATTTGGATCGTTACAATGTTATTCAATCAAAGGCCCAACTGATCATCACGTTTGTAATGTAAATACACATGTTGCAAATAATCCTGTAAAGTAATAGTAATTTCACCTAAGGTGATTTAAAATAGTATTTCATTTCCATATTGAATGAGAATGTGTTCCTAAGTAAGCAGGAGGATAGATATACTGATTCAGTATACTCGAGATACAGCTTTGGTACAAAATCGAAGATCTCACTAGAAAGATGCCATATCAGTGGTTTGTTTTCCATTTACTAATCCCATCGTTCAATAAATCAATACTTTTTTTTGAATGTACAAGAATTTTTTGGGGTTTATCCTATTGGGAAGGATGGGAGAATGTTGTTTTGTTGATACTATTAACAGTATTCGATACTGGGTCATTCATAGCATTATTACAACTTCCCTATTCATTATGGGTTGTTTATTCGTTAGTACAGGTTTAGCTTACGATGTATTTGGAAGTCCTCGACCAAATGAACATTTCATAGAGAGCCGACAAGGGATTACATTAATAGTCTGCCGTTTACAGATATTTTTCTTGAGCAACATTCTGGATTGAAGCTGGAACTGTGTCCAGAGCATTTATAGCCTTCCGCTGAATGTAATTATGTTTCCCTTGTGTATAGTAATGTATTGTTCTCTGATATTTGCGATGCACTCTGAAAATTTTGTACTTTGATGTAACATTGTAATGATGTTAATGAAAATTCTTTTGTTTTTCTGTCTGATATGCTGTATTCCCAACGCTAATGTCTTGAGGGTTTCTTCCATTTTTGATCGGAGTTGTGTGGTTTACAATCGATTCAAAAGGTATGAATTTTCGAGCCATTACAGACCCCCGCATACAAATCCCATTTTTACCATTTGCAAGGACTTGTTTCACTGGCATATCATAAGGAATTCGAACACGTGCTTCAAATATAGTATTAGGAAGTACAACTTGCGGAACTTCAATATCCATAGGTTTATTAGCTAAATTGAAAATGGCATATACAATTCACCTAATTTTTTCACATGGATTTTTCATAACTTTTCTATGTAAAAATGGGATACACATTTGAAATAGATGCTCGAGATATTACATAAACCATGATCGGTACAGAAATAAATTGAGTCATTTGTTCCTTTATTTATGAAAAAATATTTCAATTTCGCATATTCTAATCATTAGACCCAAAATTTCTATAATAAATTAGATAAGTAGCTAGTATAGTTCCATGTCCATGAGTTTGCCATTATACCGAAAAATATTCGACGATAACATGACAAAGACCTTGAAAAGTATAAAGAATGGTATCAATCAAAACATATTTTCACGTGATAAAACTTTTTAATTGATATCAAGAAATCAAATAAGCTAACTATTCATTTGTTGAATAATAAATGACTACAAGCGAAGGAGATACGAGATTTTAAAAAGGGAAGATCCAATATTTCACAATTGTATCTAGAATAACTGGAAAAGTGGAAATATGACCACATATAATTTTTTTATTATCAGCCAATCTAAAATCATTATGGGTTGAATCAAACATTAGTGTCCAACTATGGGTTGAGTGAAATTCAATACATAAATCGATAATTGAAAGATACAACTTTGATTATATTGTCCCTATTGAATATGGGTGGCTTTTATTGTAAGAAATTAACTAGATTTCAAATTTAAAACAAAATAAGGATGGATACGATTGTTTTTCTAGGCTCAAGGAATTGGAATCCTTCCACCACTGTCTGCTTGAAGGTCTCATCCGAAATCCTCATACTAATTACATAGGGCCCTTCCTAATTTGATCTGAATAATCTGGTATTCCTTATGACCCATTTAAGGATAAGGTCTCCGACTTTAAATTTTAGATGGCATGCTTTTGCTTTGAAATTACTTGCTACATTCTTCTGATGCTCTATGATTATACGGTTCTCTTTTCTCTTCTTTCATCAATACGATCAAGAGCTTCAAGTAGTTGTTGCTCATTTTCAGTCTAATTGAAATGTATATGCCAATTGGTAGGCACTTCTAACTTACAATTATCATTTCTTCCGAACCATATGCCAGAGAGAAAGGTGCATATCTAATTGCATATTTATGAGTCTTGCTGTAAACCTATAGTGCAAGTGGGAGCACATCAGTCCAGCCTCTTTTAGCCTTTATGAGTCACTTTTAATGATGGATTTGATGATCTTTTTCACTGCTTCCGCTTCCCTGTTTTCATGCAGATGTGATATGGTCGTAGAGCTTTTCTACATATGGTACGCTTGTAGATATGGAATTCAACACTTTCTAACTGGGTTCCATTACCGGTATGATCTTCTATAGTACTCCGAAATTGAAAATAATGTCTTTAGTCACAAATTTAATAACTTTGTTAGTGGTAATCGTGGATAGTGGTTTCACTTAGGCACACTTCTTGAAATAATCAACTGTGAAAACTGCGTATTTGGATCAAGCTTTAGCCATTGAGAGCACTTCTACTAGGTCAATTCCTCAAACTGCAAATGGCCAAAGGCTACCAAATCTTTGCCATAAATCTAACCTGCGGGTATGTTATGAGGAGGGGGTCAGAATACAAAGTTCTGGTGAGAGGACAAATTATACATTTTGTAATAACCCTATAAATATCGTTCAATTACAATTTCTTATTTATTAGGCTATTTAGCTTAAGGACAACCAAGTCTTTTCACACACCTCACACCCATCTAATCCCCATTAGATTAAACCTAATATTATATATATATATATATATATATATATATGTATGTGTGTAGCTACACCCCACATTTAAGGGTACTCCCCATAGTACCCTCCTCGTATGATCTTCTGTGACACTCCACGTCCATTAATGTCACTCACTAAGGGAATGCATTAAGTTCTGTGAAGCGTTATAAGTAAATAAGAACATAATATCACAAGACAGACATGTAAAATAGCAGTGAAATTAAAAATTTTATTTAAATCAAAACATCATGGTCCCAAATACTGAGTTTACATCATAAGCTTGAAGTAACCAATTACATTAGTATTCCGTCTTGCCAAAAATATCAGAGTACAAAAGTATAAAACCATATTTACGTTGCAAAGCCATAAGAGAGCTGACAAGAAGTCAAAGACGTACATCCATATCCATAATCCAAGCTAAGCTGAAAGAATCCAAATTAACTCTAAGCACTTCCACCCTGAGAACCTGGGGGGAAACGGAAGAGAGAGAAGAGGAAACAAAAAGGGTCATACATAAAGTCTGGCGAGTCCAGTTACTTTTAAATACAAATAAATAAAAGTATCATGGTAGGTATATAAAACTAGAAAAACAAGATAAAAATAACAAGTATGAACTAAGCAAGATAAGATGAGCATGATATATTGCGCTTCTTAAATACATTTCTCTACATCGCACTGATACTAGTATATCAGAAATAGAATGATCACTACTAATACTGTTCCATTGCATTTTCTTGATTATTAGGTTACTTGGGTTAGAAGAACTCAAGACTTATCCGCGCATCGTACCTATTTACGTTCCCATGGATTCACCTAATACAATATATGTAGTTATCTCTCAATATTGAGATACACCCCATGGTACCCCACTCGCACGGTCTCCACCGTAATGAACGCAGTCCCTCATCCTACGCTAGAGTGACATACGTATCTCTATATAACAATGTTACATTCTGCATCTATCTGTCATTACTATGCTACATAAGCGTACGGACTACCACCATCGATAGAATCAGATTCCTTATCGGAATAATTCCCTCTAGTCTACGATACACCACCCAGAGCAGATATGCATGTATCTAGACTGTTCCATGTATGTACTGTAATTGTATCTCGATGCCTCAATCGCACGTCCTCTAATTTGCACCGAGTTCCGTGGCAGGGCTAAACAAGAAACACGGAACTCGGCCCGGAGCTTTTCCGTACCTGTACAGGCCCGCCTTTAAGATCCTCCAAATAGAGATATTCCTAGGGTCTGTTTTTCATGGTGGCTATGGCCCCACCTCGGCCCCTCCCTAAATTAGTAAAGACTATAAGAGCTAAGCGACCGCACCTAATATAAACCAATCTAAACATCCAAGTGGCATCTCCCCTCAACCCCGTACCTCGATAATGAAAGGTAAAATGGTATCTTGGGTTTAGCTCTAGTCTTTTTGCATCCCGCAGACGGCCGACGATGGGTATCCAACGATCTACTATCCTTGTTGTTCGTGACCCTCTGCCTCCTCGTGAGGCAACCGCCAAACCACCTTGGTGTCACCTCTAACAGCACTCTGACCGCATAACTACATTTGCAGTCATGGCCCACCCACCTAGTACTTTCGCGCAGACCCCGCCTCTACGAGCACAGCCCAAGACATCTGTCACCGCACAGAGGACTACTAGGAGCACCTTACGTACCTCAAGAAGCCGCGTACTTCCCCTTTTAGTCCTTTGGAGCCATCAAAACAATTAGATGAATGTGCGCTCCCCTCATGCCTTATAAAACCTCGATGATCTACCCCGTTGGGTTATTTACCCTCAAATGCGCAGACTGGTCCAAGCGCCTCACTTTAATATGCTATTAGACCTTATGTCTAATCATTCTATTACGCGCTTGCTTTTCCTCCTCAGTTTCCTTTTAACTTTTTTATTCCCATTCATATTGAATCCTTAATCAAGTTACCAAGTTCCGCTTGCTTATTAATTCTGGTCATATAGCTTAACCCCTTTAAGTTCATTAATAAGCCCACAACATGTTATTCTCTAGATTGTGGCCCAAGGTCTATAATCCACAATCTCTTTTATATTTTCATCATTCGATTCCATAGTTACAATAACTTGTTCTTATTTAGTGTGTAATTAAGTATGTCTCATTTTACATGTTTCCTTTTTAACATGTCATTGATTAAATATAACTTATATCATTTCATAAGTTTTCCTCGTCCTTTCTCATTTAATCATAAATTCAAATTACACGGTCACTACAAGTTATCACTGTTTTCTTATTAACCTAGTTTTCTTAACTAAGGCCCATTAACAAGTTTCTCAACCCATTAATCATAACCTATGTTATAATTTCCTCTTGTTCATAGGACAAGCCTAAACATGTTATTCACATCAGCGGTTTCCAGACTTTTAGATTACTTAATTTATAATTAAGTACCACTTATCTTATTACACAAGTTGTCTCATTTCCTTACAGGTTATGCTTACCCTAAACGGTGTCTTCTAATTACATAACTTTATTATTTCTACCGGTTATGTATACCACTAGGTGTCTTTAATTACATAACCTTATCGGATTAAGTTTATGGGCATATATGTAAATATTACTCAGCCCCTCCAATTTACTTAACCCACCCACTGTTCACCCAATTTTACTTAACCCCAACTTTAGTTTATATTCATACAATCCCATGGATTCAACTAGGTTAAGTATTCAAGATTTATTACCATATTTTCATTTATGGTTACAGTATGCTAGACCTCCCACATTAAGCCTACCATTTGTGGATGCTGGATATGTCGGTCGGGTCCGGGCAGACTTATTCCATAAATATGGCTTAACCTCGTGTCTCAGCACGTCTCATATTTGCGCACTTAGACCTCTCACATTAGGTTCAACATAAGTGGCTGCTGGATATGCCAGTTGGGTCCGGGCAGACTTCCACCACTAATGCAATCTAACTTCGTGTCTAAGCGTTACTACGGTTCCATTATTTTAGGCATATTCAACTAAATTACCCTGTTCCAAATATAGACTTTCATGCCCCCCTTTCCATTCATATTTACAATTATTCTATTTCAATTATAGGTTTCCATGCCTAAATCAATATTCACATGTGTTCTAGTTTATGCCCCAAATTGACATTTGTATATGTCACAATCTATGCCCAATTTCATACTTACATATGTTCCAATTTATACCCCAAATCAATATTTACACATTAAAATGCAAATTTTACCCAAATTCATGTTCACCTACTTTCCAATATATGCCTAGCTTCATATTCATATTACCCAATATGTCACCCAAATCCATATTTGTATATTTTCCAATTTTATGCCCAAATTTATATTTATAATTTCAAATACCAATTATGCCCCAATTTACAACTTTCCTAACCGTTCCCAATTTCACACGTTCGCATCATTCAGCGTTAGGCCTAGGCTCGAAGGTTGCCTGGCTATATAAAAGTAAAAGGGAAAAGTGGGAGAAAAGAGCATCAGAATAGGCATAATAATGAATCAATAACATAACGGTAGAAGTAGGCATAAAAAATGAATGGACACATTATGACAAGATTAGACTTGGTGACGATATAAGCATATAAGAACAGATCAGAGGAATATGTCATAATAGAACTGATTAGGCACCGATTCAAGATCTAATTTTTTATATACATATCACGATTACTATTTAAATATTCAGATCTAAAAATAACATGAGCTCATACTGAATAGATCTAAGAAAATGGATCCAAAGTACTACGAAAAACACGTTGAATTTGTTGTAGCAATTGTTGAATTTGTATAATGCTTACTGTATTGGTTTTGGAGAAGACTAGGCCATTCATTCTACGTTGCAGCAGAGCTCCGCCATCGCCACCATTTTTAGATGAATAAATCCTAGGTTTAGGGTCTTTTATATAGCGTAGAACCAACGAATCTATCTCCAAAATCGTCCAGGTTCAGAAAGAAGTTTCCAGAGCCACGGGTGGTGTGACGGCCCGCCCCGCACCAACCGACATTTACCCCAAAAGTGCGCTGTACACATGTCCAGTTAGCACGGAACGGGTCGCCAGAAGGAAAAGGAAGAAGGAAATGAACATACAAGGAACCTGTAGAATGTCTCACAGCGCATAGAACAAAATATAATAGTAACATACTTGAAATAAAACAGGAGAGACGGTGCATAAGCTGAAAATCAGAACTAAACATCATAGCAGCGGAAATTCAGAATACAGCTTATTACAACTTTTAAACTGTCTCAAAACAAGAGTAAGGTAAATGAGATACACTACTAATGCCCAAGTAGTGACCACCAACGACACAGGGAGAATGTGTATATATATATATAATACGTGGAAGCCCGCGCATCACCAGCTAACCTGTCTCTAGTCTGCTCGTGTGAGCACCCAGAGTAATAAGAGGAGACATAAAACTCTGGGTCAGACATAAAGCCTGGTATGAGCGATAAGCATCTAAAGTGAACAATAACAGGTAGACTAAAACATACCTGAACCTGGACCTGCAACCAAAGAGTTAGCACTACATACTGTACAACACTCTAAGGTATCATATCAATCAATATAAAGATACGGAGGTGGGGGAGGAGTGCATGTCATAATGATAGCAAACAATCAAGCATAGTATCCATCCTCACATCTCTCACTCAGTGCGTAAAACATACGATATTCATCACTTCGATCACCCAACATTCCTTGCTATGATCACTTTGCCCTATGAAGTCATAAATGGCTTCACTGCACTGATAACGTAGCCACTAATTCCTCGCTATGTCCACTTGCCCCATGGAGTTATTCACCCCATCTGCGCTGGCTCATAGCCTTACTAATTCCTCGCTATGTCCACTTGCCCCATGGAGTTATTCACCCCATCTGCGCTGGCTCATAGTCTTACTACGCATCACCTTGCCCCTCAGGTCATAATGACCCTACTGCACTGATAACGTAGTCTTGCTACCATCACATTGCCCCTCAGGTTGTAATGACCCTACTGCACTGATAAGTAGCCATAATCCATTCTTAGTGGTGAATCGAAGTTATGAACGTCGACAACTCCTTAGCACACGTTCCGCAGCAAAGTCCAACCATGAAGTGAACTCATTGGTTCCCAACTGGTTCCGGGATCCTGAGCTCTAACTTCCATTTGGACTACCTTTGCATCTCGGGTTATTGGTCATCATAATCGAATCGGATCGGATCAACCTTCACATTCTTCATCGGATCGGATCGCGCCTCCTACGTCGGATCGGGTCGTGGTCCTCCTTTCCTTTGCTTCGGATCGTACTCCCCTTCTCGGTTCGGATCGGAACACCTCATACGGATCGGATCGTGGTCCTTCAAACGGTTCGGATCGGATGCTCTTCTCCAGGTCGGCGGATCGTGCTCACCCTTCATGGACGAATCTGGTCGTAACGCTTATTCGCGATCCGGATCGGAGTACTTCAGTTTGGCACGGCGCGGCATCGATTCGCTTCGTGGGCATTGCACAGACGGTTCGGTTCGGAGGAGGTGACTCGACTCGTGGGGATGCCCCCCACGATCCCATAGGGCGATCCGATCGTCCCTCAACCCCCTATGCGATCCGAACCCCTGCACCTTGTCCAGCGAGCTGTTTACGCCCCTCGACGGCGTTTTCGACCATTCCAACTATTCTAAACAGTCACATAGCATTTCATACGGTCATAGCAACATGCATAATCAACCACAAACATCAAAACATCAACATGGTAGGTCAAAATGGATCAAACCTACCCAAAACCCCATATTTTCCCCCTAAGCATATTTAGGTGAAACCAATGATATGATTAGCAAACTTAACCAAATGGAACCAAATTTCTAACAGGGGTTTAAAATATCATTCCGAATTTTATAAATATTTTTCCAGAATTTTATCATGTTTAAAATTCGCTAATCAACACTAATCAACCCTAATTAGCCATAACTAGTGCAAAAATACGCAAATTACTCACCTTAGCCACAAAATAAACTAAGATCTGAAATAATTCTCTGATTTGATGTGAATCTCAATGCCAAACAGCAGCTCCTTTGTTGATTTGGTGAAGATCTTCCTCGATTAGGGGTTGCTAAGCCAAATCCTTAATCAAAAGATGATTTGGAGGTGATTTAGAGGTTGGAGGCCATTTTTAGAGATCCTTGGTGATAAGTGGAGGCTAGAAAACTGAAATGGAATGATTCTCCATCTCATTTCAGCCCTCCCATAACCCTAATCCCGAAATGGGTTATGGGCCTACTCACTAATCCCACGATTTGGCCCGATTAAGCAGTTTTTCACCCTCCAAATCTTGTTTCAGCCATATCTCCCAAACGGTAAGTCCTTTTGGCTAATGTGACCACTCTACGGAAAGAGAAACCATCAAACGAATCTAATGGAAGTGGTTTCAGGTCAAAATTCCTTTCCAATCAAAAGTTATGGCCAAAACAGTACCAACTAGGGGCAAAATGGTCATTTAAAAATCGACAAAAATCATAAGCGTGGGAAATGACTCTAATAGATGTTTCCCAAAGTTACATGACCATACGACTTCACATGGGAAAGAAATAAATATTCTACGATCCTATGATGTGTAGAATACGGGTCGTTACACTCTCCCCCCCTTAAGAAATTTCGCCCCCGAAATTCCCCTAATCCAAACATACACAAAAATTCCTGCATGCCTATGAATCATAAAGCAACTATCAAACATGCAAAACAAGCTAAGCAAGTCTATCCTAGCATGCGGAAAAACTAAATTACGAAGTAAATCTTACCAGGCAAAGAGTTTTGGATATGCCTTCCTAATGCTCTCCTCTGTCTCCCAAGTACAATCATTCTCGTTCTCGCCCCACTGAACCTTGACTAGCTTCACCGACTTCCTTCGAAGTTGCTTCGTATCGCGCCCCACAATACGAATCGGCTTGCGGTTCCCAACCGCCTCGGGTTCTACTTCGAAGTCCTCTAACTGATCAGGTGAAATAGTCACATCTGAGTCGTGAACGAACTTCCTTAGTTGGGAAACATGAAATACATTGTGAACTCCCGCCATTTTCTCTGGTAAGCCAACTCTATACGCCAAATTCCCGACTAGTTCAAGAACAGGGAATGGGCCAACAAATCTTGGTGCCAACTTGCCTCTCCTGCCAAATCGAATCACGCTCTTCAACAGAGAGATCTTTACAAACACCAAGTCACCAATGGAGAATTTCAAGTCTCTTCTCCTCTTATCGGCATAGCTTTTCTGCCTATCTTGAGCCGCTTTCATTCGTTGCTGAATGATCTTAATCTTATCCGAAGTTTCTCTCACCACATCTGGTCCAAGCACAAACTTCTCGCCAGTCTCTATCCAACATGATGGTGAGTTGCACGGTCTTCCGTACAAAGCTTCATACGGAGCCATACCAATACTGGATTGGTAGCTATTATTATACGCAAACTCTACTAGATGCAAATGGTCATCCCATGATCCACCAAAATCCAATATACATGCTCTCAAGAGATCTTCCAATATACGATTCACCCTCTCCGTCTGACCGTCGGTCTGAGGATGGTATGCGGTACTGAGATGTAATCCTGACCCTAGAGCCTCCTGTAAGCTCTTCCAAAACCCACTAATGAACAACGGGTCTCGGTCACTCACAATGCTTTTGGGTACTCCATGAAATCTCACTACCCACTTCATATACAATTCTGCCAACTTGGCTGCCGTTCTGGTCGATTTGACTGGTATAAATCTTGCGCTCTTAGTCAATCAATCCACAATTACCCAAATGCTATCATATCCCGATCTGGTCCTTGGTAAGCCATCGATGAAATCCATCGAAACTTGCTCCCATTTCCATTCGGGAATTTCTAATGGTTGCAATAACCCACTAGGCTTCTTTTGCTCGGCTTTAACTAGCTGGCACTTCATGCATTTGGATATAAGCTTCCCAACGTCTCTTTTCGTCCCTTCCCAGTAGTAAGTCCGTCTCATATCTCGATACATCTTATTACCACCGGGATGTATAGTCAGCTTTGAGTGATGACATTCTCTAAGCACTTCATCCCTCAAACCATTCACGTTGGGCACAACTAGTCTTCCATTCTTCCGAAGCCATCCATCCCGATCAAGCCCATACACATTCATCTCCTCATCGATACCCATCTCTAACTTGGAGATGATTTCCAATAGATTAGGATCGTCCCTCTGACTGGAACCAATTCGCTCTACCAAAGTGGGTCTGATCGTCAAACTAGCTAGCATAACTGGATCCAATTCGCACCTTGGTCTGAAATCAAACCCCGCGATATACTCCAGTTGCTTCCATTCAAGAAACATTGCCCCTAAGCTGGCATGTCTCCTACTCAAGGCATCGGCTACCGCATTACCTTTCCCAGGTGTATACGCGATATCAAAATCATACGAAGCCAAGAACTCTAACCATCTCTGCTGACGGAGATTCAGATCTTTCTGAGAGAAGAGATACTTTAACGATTTGTGATCGGTAAACAGCTCAAATCTTTCTCCCAAGAGATAGTGTCTCCACATCTTCAGCGCAAATACAATCGCTGCCAATTCCAAATCATGGGTAGGATACTTCTTCTCATGCGGCTTTAGCTGTCGACTAGCATAAGCTACAACCCTACCTCCTTGCATCAACACAGCACCTAGTCCGGTACCACAAGCATCCGTGTATACCGTCATCTCTTCATTCCCTTTAGGAATGACTAACACTGGCGCACGCGTCAGCCTCTCTTTTAGACTTTTGAAGGAATCCTCACACACTTCGTCCCAGACGAAGGACTGGTTCTTCTTAGTCAACTGAGTCAACGGTGCTGCTATCTTGGAGAAGTCCTGGATAAACTTACGATAATATCCAGCTAAACCCAAGAAACTTCTTACATCTGTAGCATTCTTGGGTGTAGGCCAATCCTGTACCGTAGCCACCTTCGCAGGGTCCACGGCAATACCACTCTCTGAAACAACATGACCCAAGAATCTTACTTCCCTTCTCCAAAAATGACACTTAGAGAATTTCGCTTTCAATTGGTGTTTTCTCAACACCTCCATCACTATCCTCAAGTGCCCCTTGTGTTCCTCCTCTGTCCTTGAGTAAACAAGGATATCATCCACGAACACAAGAACAAACTTATTCAACTGATCTCTGAATACTCGATTCATAAGATCCACAAAATAGGCTGGTGCATTGGTCAACCCAAATGGCATAACCAACCACTCATAAAATCCAGACGGCGTCCTAAATGCCGTTTTCGGAACACTCTCATCTGCTACTCGTAGCTGATGAAATCCTGTCGCGAGGTCCAACTGGGAGAACACTCTAGCTCCTTCCAGTTGATCAAACAAATTATCTATCCGCGGTAGGGGATACTTATTCTTCTTCGTCACCTTATTCAACTCGCGATAGTCCACGCACAAACGAAGGGAACCATCTTCCTTAGTGGAAAATACAACTGGTGCTCCCCACTCGGAGACACTCCTAATCAATCCCTTCTTCAAAAGATTGCTGACTTGCACCCCGAGCTCTCGCTGCTCTCTTGGTGCCATACGACGAAGTGGCATTACTATAGGTCTGGCATCTTTCACTAAATCAATACGGAACTCAATCTCTCGGTGTGGTGGAAGCCCGGTCACCTCCTCGAAGACGTCCGGATACTGGCCAACCACGGGCACATCTGATAACTCATCTTGCGGGATGTCGAGGGAATTTACAAAACTAGCCATAACCCCATCACTAGGTAGACTACCAAACACTACCCTCCGCCCATCATCCGCCCTCACTGTCACCAAAAAGCCCTCACAGTCTACCACCACCCCGTATCTTTGGAGCCAATCGACTCCCAATATAATGCCATATCCAGTAAAGCCCAAAACAAAGCAATCACATACAAACATACATCCATGACTCGACAAGACCAAATTCCTGCAAATCATACTAAGGCTAGTCGAACCACCAATCGGGTTCGTCACAATCAATGGTCTATCGACTATCTCGGGTTCCAGTCCCAACCTATCTACCAGGTCAATAGATATGAAGGAACGGGAAGCCCCAGTATCAAACAAAACTCGAACTGGTATATCATAAATAGAAAGCATACCTTGAATAACAACATTCTTTCCCTTCTCCGCCGCAGTTGGGGCATTTGACGAAGAAGGAATAACATCAAGAGCATATGCTTTCACAATCTGCTTCTCCTTAAGAGGTTGCGGACACTTGTCCTTGAAATGTCCCACTTGACCACGGTTGAAGCACTTCTTATTCGCTGGCTTGGCCCGACAATCTTTAGCATAATGGCCTTTCTTTCCACAGCTGAAGCACTCAACATCCTTCTTGCTCTTTTTCTGGCCACCTTTTGATTGGTCCTGCTTCCTCTTATTCTGAGAGCTATTCTTGCCTCCACCGCCTGCTTGCGGCTTTGGCCCTTCAGCAGATGCAGCCTCGGTCTTTGACTTAGGGTAAAGACTCTCTGACCTCAAAGCTTTTCCCTCGATCGATTCAAAAGTCTCATCGATGTGGTTGATAAGCCTTTCCCCCAAGTACCCATCCAAACCAGTAATGAACTTCTCATTCTTCTTCTCAGGAGTATCAATGAGAGACAGTCCATACTTCGACAAAGTGTCGAACTCAGCAATATAATCAGAAACTGCCCTGCCACCCTGCTTGAGTTCCAAGAACCTCTTGAACAATACTGACTTCTGGGCAGCTGGAATGAACTTCTCGCTAAAGCGAGCCTTGAACTGAACCCAAGTAACTTGATCTTCTGGGGTAGCTGTTCTAATGGCATTCACCAATTCATTGCTCGCCCTTGCAGCTGACGAGACGCTAGCCTTCTCTTCATCGCATCCTCAAGACCCAAGTCATCAAAGATACGATCACAGCTATCCATCCAATCTTGAACATCTGTGGCCGACTCCGTTCCGTGGAACGGCTTCCCACCAAGATTAGTGTAATCTTTGCACAACTTGGCGAAATCGACCCTAGGCGCCTGCACTACTGGGCCAACACCAACTCCGGGATTGGGAATTGCCCCTTGCACTTCTATAAGCATGTCTCTCATGAGGTTAGTAAACATAGACCTCATGTCAGCGGCATTCCCTTGGTTGGTCCCTCTACCAGCACCCCTCGTCTCTCGGCTCATCGTTAATCTGTAAAAAGGGAAACGATTAACGATCCCATAGTGGTGCTAGTGCGGTGCGACTTCATCTTATACTACTAATAGTATACATATACATAGCTTTTGAAAACCAAAGTAATCACAAATACGCGCTCTCACATATGTACTAACTCTCCCTAGTGTCTTTCCCTAGGTTAACTACGCAACCTAGAGCTCTGATACCAAGTGTGACGGCCCGCCCCGCACCAACCGACATTTACCCCAAAAGTGCGCTGTACACATGTCCAGTTAGCACGGAACGGGTCGCCAGAAGGAAAAGGAAGAAGGAAATGAACATACAAGGAACCTGTAGAATGTCTCACAGCGCATAGAACAAAATATAATAGTAACATACTTGACATAAAACAGGAGAGATGGTGCATAAGCTGAAAATCAGAACTAAACATCATAGCAGCGGAAATTCAGAATACAGCTTATTACAACTTTTAAACTGTCTCAAAACAAGAGTAAGGTAAATGAGATACACTACTAATGCCCAAGTAGTGACCACCAATGACACAGGGAGAATGTGTATATGTATATAATACGTGGAAGCCTCTTGCCCGCCTCCGAATCAGCTACTCGCGCATCACCAGCTAACCTGTCTCTAGTCTGCTCGTGTGAGCACCCAGAGTAATAAGAGGAGACATAAAACTCTGGGTCAGACATAAAGCCTGGTATGAGCGATAAGCATCTAAAGTGAACAATAACAGGTAGACTAAAACATACCTGAACCTGGACCTGCAACCAAAGAGTTAGCACTACATACTGTACAACACTCTAAGGTATCATATCAATCAATATAAAGATACGGAGGTGGGGGAGGAGTGCATGTCATAATGATAGCAAACAATCAAGCATAGTATCCATCCTCACATCTCTCACTCAGTGCGAAAAGCATACGATATTCATCACTTCGATCACCCAACATTCCTTGCTACGATCACTTTGCCCCATGAAGTCATAAATGGCTTCACTGCACTGATAACGTAGCCACTAATTCCTCGCTATGTCCACTTGCCCCATGGAGTTATTCACCCCATCTGCGCTGGCTCATAGCCTTACTAATCCTTACTATGTCCACTTGCCCCATGGAGTTATTCACCCCATCTGCGCTGGCTCATAGTCTTACTACGCATCACCTTGCCCCTCAGGTCATAATGACCCTACTGCACTGATAACGTAGTCTTACTACCATCACTTTGCCCCTCAGGTTGTAATGACCCTACTGCACTGATAAGTAGCCATCATCCATTCTTAGTGGTGAATCGAAGTTATGAACGTCGACAACTCCTTAGCACACGTTCCGCAACAAAGTCCAACCATGAAGTGAACTCATTGGTTCCCAACTGGTTCCGGGATCCTGAGCTCTAACTTCCATTTGGACTACCTTTGCATCTCGGGTTATTGGTCATCATAATCGAATCGGATCGGATCAACCTTCACATTCTTCATCGGATCGGATCGCGCCTCCTACGTCGGATCGGGTCGTGGTCCTCCTTTCCTTTGCTTCGGATCGTACTCCACTTCTCGGTTCGGATCGGAACACCTCATACGGATCGGATCGTGGTCCTTCAAACGGTTCGGATCGGATGCTCTTCTCCAGGTCGGCGGATCGTGCTCACCCTTCATGGACGAATCTGGTCGTAACGCTTATTCGCGATCCGGATCGGAGTACTTCAGTTTGGCACGGCGCGGCATCGATTCGCTTCGTGGGCATTGCACAGACGGTTCGGTTCGGAGGAGGTGACTCGACTCGTGGGGATGCCCCCCACGATCCCATAGGGCGATCCGATCGTCCCTCAACCCCCTATGCGATCTGAACCCCTGCACCTTGTCCAGCGAGCTGTTTACGCCCCTCGACGGTGTTTTCGACCATTCCAACTATTCTAAACAGTCACATAGCATTTCATACGGTCATAGCAACATGCATAATCAACCACAAACATCAAAACATCAACATGGTAGGTCAAAATGGATCAAACCTACCCAAAACCCCATATTTTCCCCCTAAGCATATTTAGGTGAAACCAATGATATGATTAGCAAACTTAACCAAATGGAACCAAATTTCTAACAGGGGTTTAAAATATCATTCCGAATTTTATAAATATTTTTCCAGAATTTTATCATGTTTAAAATTCGCTAATCAACACTAATCAACCCTAATTAGCCATAATTAGTGCAAAAATATGCAAATCACTCACCTTAGCCACAAAATAAACTAAGATCTGAAATAATTCTCTGATTTGATGTGAATCTCAATGCCAAACAGCAGCTCCTTTGTTGATTTGGTGAAGATCTTCCTCGATTAGGGGTTGCTAAGCCCAATCCTTAATCAAAAGATGATTTGGAGGTGATTTAGAGGTTGGAGGCCATTTTTAGGGATCCTTGTTGATAAGTGGAGGCTAGAAAACTGAAATGGAATGATTCTCCATCTCATTTCAGCCCTCCCATAACCCTAATCCCGAAATGGGTTATGGGCCTACTCACTAATCACCCGATTTGGCCCGGTTAAGCAGTTTTTCACCCTCCAAATCTTGTTTCAGCCATATCTCCCAAACGGTAAGTCCGTTTGGCTAATGTGACCACTCTACGGAAAGAGAAACCATCAAACGAATCTAATGGAAGTGGTTTCAGGTCAAAATTCCTTTCCAATCAAAAGTTATAGCCAAAACAGTACCAACTAGGGGCAAAATGGTCATTTAAAAATCGACAAAAATCATAAGTGTGGGAAATGACTCTAATAGATGTTTCCCAAAGTTACATGACCATACGACTTCACATGGGAGAGAAATAAATATTCTACGATCCTATGATGTGTAGAATACGGGTCGTTACAGGTGGGTCGACACCCCTTCAGGTGGTTCGACCCCTAGGTCAACCCCCCTTATTGGTGGGTTGATCCCCTAAGGGGCAAAATTCCCGCCCAACTTCCCGCCTTGTGAATTTTGATTTTCGAACTGATTTTCAAATTTTATAGATATATTTATTTATTTAATATATATACATATACATATAAGCTCCTTATATTTATACAAACTTCAAACCTTAATAAATTCTTCATACGCTGTCCGTTTCACGCAAACCAAATGTCTATCTTGACCAGAATTACGAGTCGGACGCAATGGCGCAGTCCGTTTCACTTAATTATGATTATTAAATTAATTATTTTTTAATTCATCATCTTTAATGTTGTTAAAATTTTGGAGTGTTACATTCTCCCTTACTCAAAGGATTTCGTCCCTGAAATCTCTAAGCTAAGAAGAACGTATATCCTAACTTCCAATAATCATACATTCATCTAGCAATCACATGCATACATTGTCCTTAAGGAATTTCTAATGCTTTTATGAACATATGCAATAGTGTGTGTATATGTCCGTAAACTAATGCGAAAGATCGGCAGTCCACTGATTTAGTTGACCTCCTAAATACAATGTGTCTTTATGCGATATAACCAAAATGTATGCAAATTATCCTAACACATGTAAGTTATATATGTATGCACAATCATCCATCCAAATGCAACATCAATGTAACAATACGCCCATTTTCATCCATAAAAATTTAAAATGTACACACATCAATATGCAATATGTAAGTGATTGAACCGATCTAGTGCCTACTGTGTGTGTATATGCATCCACGAGCAACCACTAGCAAACACTTTAATCCATCAAACATAACATGTCTTTAACACATGTCAACATTCATTTGTTTACTACCTAAAGACTCGATCGATAGGAGATCTTCAAATGATAGATACAAGTATTAATTCGTAGCTTGGGAAAAGAAGTTAAGAACATATTCTCGAAAATAAAAGGATATGAAGCGTGAATCTTGCCTTCATCCTCCGGAGTAGCGTTCTTGCGGCCCTTTCCCCCTTGCACTCTTACTAGCTTCGCTTCTTTGTTGCACAATTTCTTAACCTCCGATCCAAGTAAGCAAGTCGGAACTTGTCCAATCATTGCTTCCTTCTCTACTTTCACTTCCTCCCACAAGTTTGTCTTCACTACCTCGAACTCTATACATTTTATCGCCTTTTGAATGAATATTCATCTTAGAATATGGGCTTTCTCAAGGAGTGTCTTCAATAGGTTTTCCATCCGACATGATTCACCTATTGTAACACCCCGAATTTTCTGTTAACAATAAATTAACAAATTAAAGTATACTTAATTCAAAATGAAAGAATTAAGGGAAACGGGTTACGCCATTGAGCTCGTCTCGGAATTCTGCTTGAGATAGAGTCCGAGTTTGCGTAAATCGGACTCCGTGTGAAGGAGTTATGACCTCTGGAAGTTTCAGAATTCAATTTAAAATTCAAGCAGTTCAAAATTCAGTTCGAAATTCAAAAAGCAGACCCAAGCTGGGCTGGGTGGGAATTTTCCCACCCAGGACCCAGGTCGACCGGGGGGCCGACCTGGGAAACTAGGTTGACCATGTGGTCGACCAGGGGGTCGACCTGCCCAGTCGACCTGGTCAGGCCGTGGCTGGCCTGGTCGGGTTCTGGTCGAATTCCTGAGCTCTGGTGTGTCACTAAGGCCGATTTGTCACTTTCTGATTGGCTTCTCTTGGTGTGCATGGTCTAGATTCACTCTATGATCATATGACCACTCTAATCAATCTGAAATTCTATAAATACGACCCAACACTCAACCTAAATTCACACAAATAAAATAGAACTAGAGTCGTCATGCTGCTGGGAGGAAACTAAGAGTAGCCGTCAGTTAGAGAAAGCTTAGAGACAAGCAAAACTAAAGTAAAAACAAGATTCAAACAACGTTTATCTACCTAAAGGAAAGCATTGCAAATTCAGAACTCAGAAATTAGAAAACAAGACCGTCGTTTGTTGTAAGTATAGTGATTTTTCCGATGAGAATAAAATTAAGACTTGATTCGATGTAAAATGGAAATGGAATTGTGCTATTATATAACGACGATGCTAATTCATATCTATGTATTGAAATGATTGTCTTGTGAATGGTATTGGGATGTTTGTGGTATAATTGACTTGATGTTGGTCCTATTGTACATTGAGAATGAAAGCAACATCACATACAAGTATATGGTTAATGTTAGAATTTATACCCATATGTTTATATGTTTAACATAGGTTGTATACATTTTTCTAAGTCTAAGTTAAGACTTATACACACATGTTCTATGTTAAGACCATTATGCCTACATGATTAAATCCCACGTGAATGTTCTTATGCTCTTTGCAAGTTTGTAAATGGGATCCATGCCAAATACCATCTAGTTCACGCTTTTGGGTTAATGTTATAATAAGATACATGATTTGATGTTATAATAAGATACGCGATTATTACAAGTTTCATGTTATAATAAGATACATGATTTGATCTAGTTCACGCTTTTGGATTAATGTCAAAAATAGACATTTGTATGACATGTAATAACCTTGTCACATGCTAGTTCGCGTTTGAAGTTATGCCTAGATAAAAATATGTTTAGGCTTATATTTTATGCAAGTCTAAATTATGCCATTTCATGTGACACCTATTTAATTAGATTCTTATTTGAAGTCAAGTTCACATGACAAGTTGAAAACCCATGATTTATGTTAATTAGATCACAAAGTTGCAAGTTCATATGTCACACACCCTTTATGTTATTTAGAATATCTCATGTTCTTGGCTTTCCCTTCTATGTTTATAAGTTGGGCTTAAATATCTAGCCCAGCATTTATTATAACCTTGCGAACGTACAAACGGGGGAAATATCGTTGGGATTAAAACATGAAAATATATGAAATTGGCATGTTTGTCACATGCCAAAATTGGTGGCACTTAAACGGTATAAATTCTTATACCAAAAATGTTAAACTTGGAAAGTGGGCCATAACATTTAATTGTTAACAAATTTACATATAACAAGTAAAAGAGACAAATATGTAAATTTAGAAAACACGAGTATGCTTAACCCGAGGTTGGATTGAGTTGTGATGTAAACCTGCCCGGACCCGCCCGGCTGTCCAGTAATCATAACAATACCTATCCAGTGTGGGTGGTTAAGCATTGAGCCCAATAAGGACCCGAGGTTAGACTGAGTTACGGTGTAAACCTGCCCGGAACCGACCGACACATCCAGTAACCGTAACATTACCTGTCTAATGTGAGTGGTCAGTGCTTTAACTAATTAAGGCTAAGGACAGACAAGTCAGGATGGTAGGGTTAAGTTAACTAAAACACTTAACCAATTCAACATGTTAATTAAACTGATGGGTGGGGTTTTAGGTTAATACAGACACTTAACCACTTAACATGTATGACTAGAAAACCCTAGTAACGGGGGACCCATTTCAGCAGTAACCCAATTAGGTATCATGTTACCCTGAAACTAGGCAGGGTGGGGCACGATTACTGGGCTTATTGTAAGCGGTCAAAAGCGACGGTGGTTGGTGCAACAGTGTGGGTTCTAGCGGAGTGCGGGCGTGCACACACTTCGAAGCAGACAAACAGGGCATTGGGCACCAGTAGTATAACCTATGCATTCTAGAACTGTGTCGGGCCGCCACCATGGGACTTGATACACCCCATGGTGGGACCAGCATAGGTATCTACAATCATTGGGGGCCGTATGACACATATGATTTTGCGAGTAGGAGCCGATCTTTAGAAAAAGGGAATCACTTCACCTCGAACATGGGGTGCCAATCAGAACAAATACATGTAGGTGCAGAGATATAGTGTGGGCTGCCATAGTATATTCATTTCAAAACTGCTTTATCTTAGTTTGTGATACTTTCCTATCTCCAGTTTATACCTGTCATACCCTTATTCTTATTCTCATACCGAAGAGTCGTTAGACTTACCAGGCTTTATGTTTGACTCTATTTTTCTTTCGTCTTCTTTTCTTCCATTCTCCCCCGGTCCACAGGGAGGAAACAACCCAGCTTAGTCAGACTCTTTGCAAGCTTCAAGATAGTAGATGTATGGTTTGGACTCTCTTTCCTTGGCTATGGCTGTTAGACACGTTCTATGGTGATTTATGCAATTTTAATTATGTTTTATGCTTCTTTATTTAATAACCAAGACAGAAATGATGATGTAATGTTTTGGGAGTTATTGTGAGACAATTATGGAAATGTTTTGTATGAACACATATTTATGAAATAAAAGTCTGTTTGTTTTCCGCTGTTTATATCTATATGTTTATATCTGTCTTGTGTTTTATCTGTGACTTTTACTTATAAACCTCCACCGAAGTTAAGGCATTCCCTTTGTGAGTGACCTTAATGGAGGTGGGGTGTTTCACTTGGCATCAGAGCCCAGATTTACCAGACTAGATAAAAGTTTTTGAAACTATTTTCAAAAAGAAGTTTAAAGAAGCATTCTTTTTCAAGAAAAACGTTATTTTTAAAAAAGGCACAATTCGCCAAAGCCATATGCACTATCTCTCTATCCTTTTGTCTTGAATCTTTCCTTTTTGTTCCAGCATGTCTGGAGATCTTAACCTTCCAGAAGGAGTACCGATACCTGGATGGTTCCGAAGGTACCTAGAGGCTAGGGCTAATGATGCGGGCCCAGCAAACATTCCTCCTCCCACAGTGGCAGCGGTTCCTCCTCCTCCTCCTCCTCATGGAAATGCTTTCACTAAGACGTGTAGAGACTTCAAGGCTATGGGTGGAAATGACTTTTATGGAACTGAATCATTTGTGGTAGCAAGGAACTGGCTGAAGGAGACTGAAGATTTCAGGACGAAGCTTCTTATTGGTGGGAAGTTACCCATGCTGAGAGGCCAGTGGAAACTTGGGAAGATTTCAGGACGAGGTTTGAAATGAAATTCCTCTCCCAAGCTGAAAGAAGCCTGTAGATGGAGAAGTTCCTAACTCTTAAACAAGGAAGTATGACGATCAAGGTGTACGTCAATCAGTTTAATCAACTGGCCAGATTTGGGCTGGATTTAGTAAACACCCAACACAAGAAGGCCCTTCGCTTCGTCAAAGGTCTGAATGAGCCTCTACACAGCCTTGCTATGACCCATATACCCATGGGAGCGACCTATGAAAGCTTGGTGGACATGGCGCTGCTACATGAGGAAGATAAAGGCAAGAAAGAGGCAAAGGTGGAAGTGCCTCAAGAAAAGAAAGAGGTTTTACAGGCTAAGAAAATAGACTTTAAGAAAGGCGGGAAGAACAACAAACCCCGTGAAAAGAGAAGGTGTAATTTCTATGGCATTGTTGGACATATAGTGAAGGACTGCAGGAAGAAGAAGGCAAAGATGAATGGTGGTTGTTTTAATTGCGGCGAGACTGGACACGTGGCTAAGGACTGCACAAAGAAGCGGGGGCAGGGACAGAGGACTGGATCCACCTCAAGGGGACAGGTTCACGCGCTGGTGTCACCTCCACAGGAACGAGGTAGAAATATTTCTGTAGAAAGCTTAGTTTATCTCTATGATCATCCAGTTTGCACTCTCTTTGATTCTGGTGCATCATACTCCTTTATTTCATCTGTTTTAGTAGAATCTCTGCACCTAGACATTAGTATGGTAGAAGATCCCTTGGTTGTTTCAAATCCAATTGGGGGCTCAGCTTATTTGTCAATGGTTTGTTTGG
The DNA here is from genome assembly GCA_030737875.1 of Allium sativum. Classification (NCBI taxonomy): domain Eukaryota; kingdom Viridiplantae; phylum Streptophyta; class Magnoliopsida; order Asparagales; family Amaryllidaceae; genus Allium; species Allium sativum. The sequence goes on from CM060921.1 coordinate 751,311,942, forward strand.
ATTTGAAAATCTCTACTCTAAGTATTGAATTTAGATGTAGTGCCTTTGTTTTGGATTTCTCGTGATATGGATTGATCTTAGGCATGGACTGGTTATCCAGTAATGGTACCATTCTTTATTGCGAGAAGAGAGTGGTTAGGCTCTTGACTCGGCTCGGTAACACTCTAGAAATTTCTTGTAATCCCTTGAATGCTTTTATGCTTAGTTATCTAGAGTCACTTGATGCTTCTGTTGAAAATTTGCAATCGGTTAGAGTGGTCCGGGAATATCCGGATGTCTTTGAAGAGGTGAAGGGCTTACCTCCGAGGCGGGAAATAGACTTTCGCATATATCTTGTTGATAATGCAAAGCCCATAGCTTTACCTGTTCGACACATGGCTCCAAATGAGAGAACAGAGCTCAATAAGCAAGTTAAGGAGCTTCTCGAGAAGGGGTTTATAAGGAGGAGTATCTCGGAATGGGGTGCTCCAGTGGTGTTCGTCACCAAAGCAGATGGCTCACTATGTCTTGTGTGGACTATAGGGAGCTAAACAAGCTGACTAAGAAGAATAGACACCCACTTCCTAGAACAAACGATTTGTTTGATCAGCTTGTAGGTGCGTCGGTCTTCTCCTAACTTGATCTGGCTACCGGGTTCCAACAGCTAAGGGTAGCTTAAGATAACATTGATAAGACGACGTTCAGAACCCCATACGGTTTCTTCGAGTGGCTTCTCATGCCTTTCGGCTTGACAAATGCACCCGCTTATTTCGTAGACCTAATGCGCAGGGTGTTCAGAGAATTCCTCAATAAGTTCGTGGTGGTCTTCGTAGACGATATTTTGATCTTCTCAAAGAATGAGGAAGAACAACCTCAGCACCTGAAGGAGATCATGGAAACCCTTCGAGTTCATCAACTAAAAGCCAAATTCTCCAAGTGCCACTTTTGGAGAGAAGAAGTAAGATTTCTTGGACATATAGTGTCCAAAAAGAGGTTAGCTGTGGACCCCGCGAAAGTGGTGGCAGTGCAAGATTGGAAGATACCAAGAAATGCAACCGAAGTGCGAAGCTTTCTCGGGCTAGCAAGTTTTTACCGAAAGTTCATTAGAGATTTCGCGAAAATCTCAGCTCCACTTACAAGGCTAACAAAGAAGAATCTAGCATTCGCTTGGGATTTGGATTGTGATATTGCTTTCCAATGCTTAAAAAGGGCTCTTACAACGGCCCCAGTTCTGACTTTGCCGGATGGAAGCAAGATGTTCACAATATAAACGGATGCTTGTGGTACGGGATTAGGCACTATTCTGATGCAAGAAGGGAGGGTAGTAGCTTATGGTGGAAGATAATTGAAAGTTCATGAAAAGAACTACCCAACCCACTACCTTGAGTTAGCCGCCATCGTCTTTGCGCTTAAACCTTGGCGCCATTATCTCCTAGGTGAGAAGTTCGAATTATATACTGACCATAAATCGTTGAAGTATCTTTTCTCGCAGAAAGATCTTAACTTAAGGCAGCAAAGGTGGATGGAGTTCCTTGCCTCGTATGATTTTGAAATTTCCTATACTCCTGGCAAAGGCAACGTAGTAGCAGACGCCTTCAGTAGAAAGAAGCTGGCCTTAAGCCCTCTCTTTGTAGAAAGGCAAAGCTTGGAGTATATAGCCAGTTTTGACTTTAGGCCCTCCTCTGATTTTGTACCTGGTTTGTTGGCATCCCTAGAAGTACGTCCCACTCTTTTAGACTCAATAGGGGCCGCACAACGTGAAGACCCTCAGCTTGTGTATGTGATTGATAAGCTAATTAGGGGTGAAACTTCCAGTCACCTCAATAGGTACTCCATCGATGATAAGGGTTGGCTGAGGGGAGATGGAAGATTATGCATCCCACAAGCAAGGGATTTAGTAAAGATGGTTCACGAGGAAGAACACCATTCCAAGATGAAAATACACCCAGGTGGAGACAAGATGTACAAGGACATAAAGAGAGTCTTCTTTTGGAGCGGCATGAAGAAGGACGTGGCAGATTTCAATTCTAAGTGCGTGACATGCCAACAGGTCAAGGCGGAACAGAAGAAGCCTGGAGGACTGCTTCATCCTCTAGAAGTCCCGCAATGGAAGTGGGATAGCATTTCAATGGACTTCATTGATGGGTTGCCTAGGTCAAGAAGGGGCAATACTAGCATTTGGGTAATAGTGGACAGGCTCACAAAAAGCGCCCACTTTATACCTATCAAGAGTAGAAGGACTGCCTCATCTCTAGCATCTCTTTATCACAAGGAAATAGTTCGACTCCATGGAATACCCTCCAGCATAGTGAGTGACCGAGATCCCATCTTTACGAGCGAGTTTTGGCGGAGTCTGCAAGAAGATGTAGGCACACAGTTATGCTTGAGCACGGCCTATCATCCCAAAACTGATGGTCAGACGGAAAGGGTGAACAGAGTATTAGAAGATCTTTTGAGACTGTGCGTTCTTGACTATGGAGGAACATGGGAGGATCATCTTCCTTTAGTGGAATTCGCCTACAACAACAGCTACCAAGCCACCATCGGCATGGCGCCCTTCGAAGCTTTGTATGGAAGACCGTGCCAAACACCAACTTATTGGTGGGAGTCTACAGACAAGCTTATACTTGGGCCAGACATAATTAGAGAGACTTCAGAAAAAGTGGACTTGATACGAAGGAGAATGAAGACTGCCCAAGATAGGCAGAAATCCTACGCAGACAAAAGAAGGACCGACCTTGAGTTTGAGGTTGGGGATAGGGTTTTCCTTAAGGTATCTCCTTTAAGGAACGTCGTTCACTTTTGATCCACAGGAAAGCTAGCACCAAAATTCGTAGGACCGTTCCATATCATCAAGAAGATTGGGAAGATGGCTTTTAGAGTAGAGCTCCCTGAAAGGTTGGCAGGAATTCACAATGACTTTCACGTTTCTCATCTTCGGAAATGTCTACGTGAGTCTGCAGAAGTGGTGGAGCCAAACATTCTAGAAGAAGTTGAAATAGAACGAGAAACAACTGTGAGGAGAGTTCCAACTCGAATCGTAGGAACTGAAATCAAAAAGCTACGCAACCGCGAAGTCAAGCTCATTAAAGTTCAATGGAGCGATGCCGAGGAAGACACGACTTGGGAAACTGAGGACAGAATACGTGCGGCTTACCCTTTTCTTTTTGAGGGTACATCTTTGATCTCTCTTTTTCCTTAAGCTATGCTTGTATCTATCTTTTTAGGTATATCTCCCCCGTCTTACCCTTTTATCCTTAGGTAGAAACTAATGGATGTAAACATGTATTTGAAACATGTTATGATTGATGGCCGCAATTGGTTGCAAGTGGTTGCTAATGGTTGCTCGTGGATGCATATACACACACACCCTAGGTATTAGATCGGCTCAGTCACTTACGTATTGCATATGCATATATGTGTTCATATTTGTATATGGTTGAAATTTGATATGTTGTCATATGGATGTCGCATTTGTATGAATGGTTGCGCACTCATGTAGAATTATAAGTAAGGAAAAAATTTGCATACATAATGGATTCATGACACTTACATGATTTGCATTAAGGAGGTCAACTGAATCAGTAGACCGCCTTATTTTGCATTAGATAAGGACATGTACACACACTATGCATATGATCATGAAGCATTAAAAGTCTTTTAAGGACAATGGATGCCTGTGTTTGTTGGTTGAGTAGATGGACGATTGGATGTTAGGATATACGTTCTTCTAGACTTAAAGATTTCGGGGACGAAATCCTTTAAGGAGGGGAGAATGTAACACCCCGAATTTTCTGTTAACAATAAATTAACAAATTAAAGTATACTTAATTCAAAACGAAAGAATTAAGGGAAACGGGTTACGCCAGTGCGCTCGTCTCGGAATTCTGCTTGAGATAGAGTCCGAGTTTGCGTAAATCAGACTCCGTATGAAGGAGTTATGACCTCCGGAAGTTTCAGAATTCAATTTGAAATTCAAACAGTTCAAAATTCAGTTCGAAATTCGAAAAGCAGACCCAAACTAGGCTGGGCGGGAATTTTCCCGCCCAGGACCCAGGTCGACTAGGGGGTCGACCTTCCTAGTCGACCTGGTCAGGCCCTGGCTAGCCTGGTCGGGTTTTGGTCGAATTCCTGAGCTCTAGTGTGTCACTAGGGTTGATTTGTCACTTTCTGATTGGCTTCTCTTGGTGTGTATGGTCTGGATTCACTCTATGATCTTCTGACGGCTCAAATCAGTCTGAAATTCTATAAATACAACCTAACACTCAACCTAAATTCACACAAATAAAATAGAACTAGAGCCGTCATGCTGCTGGGAGGAAACTAAGAGTAGTCGTCAGTTAGAGAAAGCTCAGAGACGAGCAAAACTAAAGTAAAAACAAGATTCAAACAACGATTATCTACCTAAAGGAAAGCATTGCAAATTCAGAACTCAGAAATCAAAAAACAAGACCGTCGTTTGTTGTAAGTATAGTGATTTTTCCGATGAGAATAAAATTAAGACTTGATTCGATGTAAAATGGAAATGGAATTGTGCTATTGTATAACGACGATGCTAGTTCATATCTATGTATTGAAATGATTGTCTTGTGAATGGTATTGGGATGTTTGTGGTATAATTGACTTGATGTTGGTCCTATTGTACATTGAGAATGAAAGCAACATCACATACAAGTATATGGTTAATGTTAGAATTTATACCTATATGTTTATATGTTTAACATAGGTTGTATACATTTTTCTAAGTCTAAGTTAAGACTTATACACACATGTTCTATGTTAAGACCATTATGCCTACATGATTAAATCCCATGTGAATGTTCTTATGCTCTTTGCAAGTTTGTAAATGGGATCCATGCCAAATACCATCTAGTTTCACTCGATTATTACAAGTTTCATGTTATAATAGGATACATGATTTGATCTAGTTCACGCTTTTGGGTTAATGTCAAAAATAGACATTTGTATGACATGTAATAACCTTGTCACATGCTAGTTCGCGTTTGAAGTTATGCCTAGATAAAAATATGTTTAGACTTATATGTTATGCAAGTCTAAATTATGCCATTTCATGTGACACCTATTTAATTAGATTCTTATTTGAAGGCAAGTTCACATGACAAGTTGAAAACCCATGATTTATGTTAATTAGATCGCAAAGTTGCAAGTTCATATGTCACACACCCTTTATGTTATTTAGAATATCTCATGTTCTTGGATTTCCCTTCTATGTTTATAAGTTGGGCTGAAATATCTAGCCCAACATTTATTATAACCTTGCGAACGTACAAACGGGGGAAATATTGTTGGGATTAAAACATGAAAATATATGAAATTGGCGTGTCTGTCACATGCCAAAATTGGTGGCACTTAAACGGTATAAATTCTTATACCAAAATGTTAAACTTGGAAAGTGGGCCATAACATTTAATTGTTAACAAATTTACATATAACAAGTAAAAGAGACAAATATGTAAATTTAGAAAACACGAGTATGCTTAACCCGAGGTTGGATTGAGTTGTGATGTAAACCTGCCCGGACCCGCCCGACTGTCCAGTAATTACAACAATACCTATCCAATGTGGGTGGTTAAGCATTGAGCCCAATAAGGACCCGAGGTTAGACTGAGTTACGGTGTAAACCTGCCCGGAACCGACCGACACATCCAGTAACCGTAACAATACCTGCCTAATGTGAGTGGTCGGTGCTTTAACTAATTAAGGCTAAGGACAGACAAGTCAGGATGGTTGGGTTAAGTTAACTAAAACGCGTAACTAATTCAACATGTTAATTAAACTGATGGGTGGGGTTAGGTTAATACATACACTTGACCAATTAACATGTTTGACTAGAAAACCCTAGTAATGGGGGACTTATTTCAGTAGTAACCCAATTTGGTATCATGGTACCCTGAAACTAGGTAGGGTGGGGCACGATTACTGGGCTGATTGTAAGTGGTCAAAATCGACAGCGGTTGGTGCAGTAGTGTCGGTTCTAACGGAGTACGGGCGTGCACACACTTCGGAGCAGACAAACAGGGCACTGGGCACCAGTAGTATAACCTATGCGTTCTAGAATTGTGTCGAGCCGCCACCATGGGACTTGATACACCCCATGGTGGGACCAGCATAGGTATCTACAATCATTGGGGGCCTTATGACACATATGATTTTGCGAGTAGGAGCCGATCTTTAGAAAAAGGGGATCACTTCACCCCGATCATGGGGTGCCAATCGGAACGAATACATGTAGGTGCAGAGATATAGTGTGGGGTGCGGTAGTATATTCGTTTCAAAACTGATTTATCTTAGTATATGATACTTTCCTGTTTCCAGTTCATACCTATCATGCCCTTATTCTTATTCTCATACTGAAGAGTCATTAGACTTACCAGGCTTTATGTCTGACTCTATTTTTTTTCGTCTTCTTTTCTTCTGTTCCCCCTCCCCCCCGGTCCACAGGGAGGAAACAACCCAGCTTAGTCAGACTCTTTGCAAGCTTCAAGATAGTAGATGTATGGTTTGGACTCTCTTTCCTTGGCTATGGCTGCTGGACACTTTCTATGGGGTTTTATGCAGTTTTAATTATGTTTTATGCTTCTTTATTTGATAACCAAGACAGAAATGATGATGTAATGTTTAGGGAGTTATTGTGAGACAATTGTGGAAATGTTTTGTATGAACACGTATTTATGAAATAAAAGTCTGTTTGTTTTCGGCTGTTTGTATCTATGTGTTTATATCTGTCTTGTGTTTTATCTGTGACTTTTACTTATAAACCTCCACCGAAGTTAAGGCATTCCCTTTGTGAGTGACCTTAACGGAGGTGGGGTGTTTCACCTATCAAACCACTTCTCAAGTAGTTACCTTACTTGCTTACAAAGTTCCCTCTTTTCTTTTAGGAGTCCCATGTCGCACAGGCAATGTATCTGGCTTTGCATTGTCCATCAGGTATATGAGGAAACCAATCTCGTGCCTCAAGGGTAAACCCCGAACCTTATCAAAACATTAGGACACTCGCAACTATTGGTACAGATCGCAAATCATGTATAGATATATCAACAGGTTCTTGGAGACTAAGCATGACAAACCCTTTTGGGGTCATAAGAATCTTGAGAGTCTTTCCATGGCAAGTAAGAAGTCTAACAACTCTCCTCTCACAATCTAGAATGGCTCCATATATGGTTTACCCATCACTCCTAGAATCAAACCGTATCTTATGAAATCAAGAATATATGCGTCACAATCAAACCCGATACCTAACACAGAGATTCTCAAACCCCGACAAATCATCGATAAATGAGCTGTACCTCCCCTGGGGTTTGAGACAATAACGGGATCCAAAACCATACTAGTACCTAGGTGTAGAGACTCAACAAAAGAATCGGATATAAAAGAATGCGAAGAGCCAGAAAAAGAACCCTAACTGGATGACCAGAAATAGAAATCAATCCTTCGACGGAAACTTTCCTACCCATATCATGTCCACCAGCTATGAGAACAGTAGCTTGCCCCCTAGAAGTTCCTGCCTTCTGGCCTTGTCCTTGTCTCATTGGGAATTCCAAAGTTGTAACAATGCCTTTCCTCTTTCTGCAATCCTTTTTCATATGACCCACCATTCCGAAGTTATGGTATTTCCTCGTTTCTTCTTTCATCTATATTTCCTTCTTAAGCCATCATTTTCTTTCATCTTTGGGTTGAGCTCCTTAGCCCCAACTCGCTTATTCTCCTTTTTTCCACATGATAACTAATCTCTTGGAAGTTGCCTCCATTTGTACGGAAATCCTTACGAGGCTTGAGAGAAAATAAGCCACAGCTGAAACCACTATGACTAAAGATGGAGGTTGGGAACTTCTTTGCCCTTTGACATGTACCGTAGTTTTAACATGCCTGCGGAACCACGCCAAAATAGGGATACCCTTCCGGGAAGAAACGTTTCCCCGAACAAAGAGGAAAAGGAATCAAGCGGAGAATCGAGACGGTAATTATGGCTTTGGGAAATACGCTTTTTGAAAATAGACTTTTTATTTTGAAATACTTTGTTTTTGAGAACTTTTTGAAAATCATTTTCAAAATATTTTATCCGATCTTATAACCATATGCTCTGATACCAAATGTGACACCCCACGTCCACTAATGTCACTCACTAAGGGAATGCATTAAGTTTCGTGAAGTGTTATAGGTAAATAAGCAGATAATATCACAAGACAGACATGTAAAATAGCAGCGGAATTAAAAACTTTATTTAAATCAAAACATGATGGTCCTAAACACTGAGTTTACATCATAAGCTTGAAGTAACCAATTACATTAATAATATGTCTTGCCAAAAATATCAGAGTACAAAAGTATAAAACCATATTTCCTTTGCAAAGCCATAAGAGAGTTGACAAGAAGTCAAAGCAGTACATCTATATCCGAAATCAAAGCTAATCTGAAAGAATCCAAATCAACTCTAAGCACTTTCACCCTGAGAACCTGGGGGGAAACAGAAGAGAGAGAAGAGGAAACAAAAAGGGTCAGACATAAAGTCTGGCGAGTCCAGTTACTTTTAAATATAAATAAGTAAAAGTATCATGGAAGGTATATAAAATTGGAAGAACAAGATAACAATAACAAGAGTGAACTGAGCAAGATAAGATGAACTTGATATATTGCACTTCTTAAATTCATTTCTCTGCACTGCACCACACGGATACTAGTATATCAGAAATAGAATGATCCCTACTAATACCGTTCCATTACATTTTCTTAATTATTAGGTTAGTTGGGTTTGCAGAACTCAAGACTTATCCGCGCATCGTACCCATTTACTTTCCCATGGATTCACCTAATACTATATATTTAGCTATGTCTCAATATTGAGATACACCCTATGGTACCCCACTCACATGGTCTCTACCGTAAGTGTAGCAACCCACATTCTTCGCATCGGAGGATCGTAGAATATTTATTTCTTTCCCATGTGAAGTCGTATGGTTGTATAACTTTGGGAAACAACCATTAGAGTCATTTCCCATGTTCATGATTTTTGCCGATTTTTAAATGACCGTTTTTCCCCTAGCTGATCTTGTTTCGGCCATAATTTTTGATTGGAAAGGAATTTTGACCTGAAACTACTTCCATTAGATTCATTTGATGGTTTACTTTTCCGTAGAGTGGTCACATGTGAAAAACGGGCTTACCGTTTGGGAGATATGGCTGAAACAAGGTTTGAAAGGTGAAAAACTGCTTAACTGGGCCAAATAGGGTGATTAGTGAATGGAACCATAACCCATTTCGGGATTAGGGTTATGGGGAGGCTGAAATGAGTTAGGGTTTCATTTCATTTCAGTTTTTTAGCCTCCACTTACCTCTTAGAAACCCTAAAAATGGCCTCCAACCTCTAAATCACCTCCAAATCACTTTCTATTTGAAGATTGGGCTTAGCAACATCAAATCAAGAGAGATCAACACCAAATCAACATTTGAGCTGCTGTTTAGCATTGTGATTCGCACCATATCAGAGATTTATTTCAGATCTAAGGTTTAATTATGGCTAAGGTGAGTGATTTGCATAGTTCCTCACTAATTACAGCTAATTAAGGGCAATTAGTGTTAATTAGCGAATATAAACATGATAAAATTCTGGAAAAATATTTATAAAATTCGAAATGATGGTTTAGACCTCTGATATGAATTTGGGTTAATTTGGTTAAGTTTTGCTAATCATATCATTAGTTTCACCTAAACATGCTTAAGGGATAATATGGGGTTTTGGCTATGTTTGATCCATTTTAACCTATCATATTGTTGTTTTGGTGTTTGTGGTTGATTATACATGTTGTTATGACTGTATGGTATGCTTTGTGATTGATTAGAATAGTTGGAATGGTCGAAAACGCCGTCGAGTGGCGCAAACTGCTTGCTGGAAAAAGTGCATGAAGACATCCGAACCGGATTAGATCGGTTAGGAGGACCCGAACCGAACCGCCATAAGGCCCTTCTCCACGATCCGCCAACAGCTCCTGTACCCGATCCGCTCGCGCTTCGCACCCCAATCCGACTGGAGGAGAACAGCATGAACTGATGAAGCCACAATCCACTTGCACTTGAACGCTCCGACCTGGATGCTCACGATCCGACAAGCTGGATGTCACGATCCGACAGGAGAAGTTGCCATGCGCGATCCAAACCGTCACGAGGAGGAGGCATGGATCCGAACCGAATGGTCTTGGAGAGCACGATCCACTCATGAAGAGGAGGGGAAGCATAACCGATCCAGGGGAAAGATGACCAAAAACTCGAGATGCAAAGGTAGTCCAAATGGAAGTTAGAGCTCAGGATCCAGTTGGGAACCAATGAGTTCACTTCACGGTTGGGCTTTGCTGCGGGACGTGTGCTAAGGAGTTGTTGACGTTCATAACTTCGATTCACCACTGAAAGGAATGTTGGGCTACGTATCAGTGCAGTAGAGTCATTATGACTCGAGGGGCAAAGTGATCGTAGCAGGACTACGTAACAGTGCAGTACAGTCATTATGACTCGAGGGGCAAAGTGATCGTAGTAAGACTATGAGCCAGTGCAGTGAGGTCACTGTGACTCCATGGGGCAGAGTGGACATAGTAAAGGATTAGTAAGGCTATGAGCCAGTGCAGTGGGGTCATTGCGACTCCATGGGCCAGAGTGGACATAGCAAAGGAATATTGGCTATGGATCAGTGCAGTGAAGTCATTATGACTTCATAGGGCAAAGTGATCATAGCAAAGTATATTGGGTGATCGAAGTGGTGGATATCGTATGCTTTACGCACTGAGTGAGAGATGTGAGGATGGTTGTTATGCTTGATTGTTTTCCATCACTATGACATGCACACCCCCACCCCCGTTATCCTTACACCATTTGAAATGGCACCTTAGAGTGTTGTACAGTATGTAGTGCTAACTCTTTGGTTGCAGGTCCAGGTTCAGGTATGGTTTGTATACCTGTTATTGTTTTGTTTAGATACTTACCGCTCATACCAGATTTTTTGTCTGACCCAGAGTTTTATGTCTCTTCTTATTACTCTGGGTGCTCACACGAGCAGACTAGAGACAGTTTAGCTGGTGATGCATGAGTAGCTGATTCGGAGGCGAGAAGGAGGCTTCCACGTATGATATATAAATATTCTCCCTGTGTCGTTGGTGGTCGCTACTTTGGCATTAGTAGGGTTCCTCCCTTATCTTGCTTTTGCTTTTTGAGACAGTTTGAAAAGTTGTAATAATGTTGGCTTTGGATTATAAGCTGTACTTGGATTTTTCGCTGCTATGTTAGTTTGTTTTCAGCGTATGCACTGTCTTACCTGTTTTATGTCAAGTATGATGTTATTATATTTTGTTTCATGCGCTGTGATACATTCTATAGGTTCCTTGTTAGTTAATTTCATTCTTTCCTTTCCTTCTGACGACCGTCCCGTGCTAAATGGACGTGTGTACAACGCACTTTTGGAGTAAATGTCGGTTGGTGCGGGGAGGGCCGTCACATTTGGTATCAGAGCTCTAGGTGGCGTGGTTAACCTAGGGAAAGACACTAGGGAGAGATAGTACGTATACGAGAGCGCATATTTGTGATTACTTTGGTTTTCAAAAGCTATCTGTATATACTATTAATATAGCTAAGGATGAAGTCGTACTGCACTGGCACCACTATGAAGATGGTTAATCGTTTTCTCTTTACAGATTTGTCGATGAGCCGAGACATGAGGGGTGCTGCTAGAGGGACCAATAATGGGAATGCTCCTAACATGAGGACAATGTTCACTGACTTCATGAGGGAGATGCTTAGGGATGTTCAGGGAGCAGTTCCCAATCCCGGAAATGGTGGTGGCCCAGTAGTGCAGGCGCCTAGGGTCGATTTCGCCAAGTTGTGCAAGGATTACACTAACCTTGGTGGGAAGCCGTTCCACGGAACGGAGCCGGCCACAGATGTTCAGGATTGGTTGGATAGCAGTGATCGTATCTTCGACGACTTGGGTATCGAGGATGCGATAAAGAGAAGGCTAGCGTCTCGTCAGCTGCAAGGGCGAGCGATGAATTGGTGGAATGCCATTAGAACAGCTACTCCAGAAGATCAGGTTTCTTGGGATCAGTTTAAGGCTCGCTTTAGCGAGAAGTTCATTCCAGCTGCCCATAAGTCAGTGTTGTTTAAGAGATTCTTGGAACTCAAGCAGAATGGTAGGGCAGTCTCTGACTATATTGCTGATTTCGACACTTTGTCGAAGGATGGACTATCTCTTATCGATACTCCTGAGAAGAAGAATGAGAAGTTCATTACTGGTTTGGATGGATACTTGGGGGAAAGGCTTATCAACCACATCGATGAGACTTTTGAATCGATTGTGGGGAAAGCATTGAGATCAGAGAGTCTTTACCCTAAGCCAAAGACTGAGGCTGCATCTGCAGAAGGGCTGAAGCCGCAAGCAGGCAGTGGAGGCAAGAATAACTCTCAGAACAAGAGGATGCAGAACCAGTCTAAGGATGGCCAGAAAAAGAGTAAGAAAGATGTTGAGTGCTTCAGTTGTGGTAAGAAAGGCCATTATGCTAAAGAATGTTGGGCCAAGCCAGCGGATAGGAAGTGCTACAACTGTGGCCAAGTGGGACATCATAAGGATAAGCGTCCACAACCTCTTAAGGAGAAGCAGATTGTGACAGCATATGCTATCGATGCTGTTTCTTCTTCGTCGAATGCCCCAACTGCGGTGGAGAAAGGAAAGAATGTCGTCATTCAAAGTATGCTTTCTATTTATGATGTACCAGTTCAAGTTTTGTTTGATACTGGGGCTTCCCGTTCCTTCATATCTAGTGACCTGGTGGATAGGTTGGGACTGGAACCCGAGATAGTCGATAGACCGTTGGTTGTGACAAACCCGATTGGTGGTTCGACTAACCTTAGTATGATTTGCCGAAATTTGGTCTTATCAAGTCATGGATGTATGTTTGTTTGTGATTGCTTTGTTTTGGGCTTTACTGCGTATGGCATTATATTGGGGGTCGATTGGCTCCAAAGATACGGGGTGGTGGTAGACTATGAGGGCTTTTTGGTGACAGTTAGGGCGGATGATGGGCGGAGGGTAGTGTTTGGTAGTCTACCTAATGATGGGGTAATGGCTAGTTTTATAAATTCCCTCGATATCCCGCATGATGAGTTGTCAGATGTGCTCGTGGTTGGCCAGTATCCGGACGTCTTCGAGGAGGTGACCGGGCTTCCACCACACCGAGAGATTGAGTTCCGTATTGATTTGGTGAAAGATGCCAGACCTATAGTGATGCCACTTCATCATATGGTACCAAGGGAGCAGCGAGAGCTCGTGGTGCAAGTCTGCAATCTTTTGAAGAAGGGATTTATTAGAAGAAGTGTCTCCGAGTGGGGAGCACCAGTTGTGTTTGCCACTAAGGCAGATGGTTCCCATCGTTTGTGTGTAGACTATCTCGAGTTGAATAAGGTGACGAGGAAGAATAAGTATCCTCTACCGCGGATATATGATTTGTTTGATCAACTGGAAGGAGCAAGAGTGTTCTCCCAGTTGGACCTCGCGACAGGATTTCATCAGCTCCGAGTAGCAGATGAGAGTGTTTCGAAAACGGCATTTAGGACGCCGTCTGGATTCTATGAGTGGTTGGTTATGCCATTTGGGTTGACCAATGCACCAGCATATTTCGTGGATCTTATGAATCGAGTATTCAGAGATCAGTTGAATAAGTTTGTTCTTGTATTCGTTGATGATATCCTTGTTTACTCGAGGACTGAGAAGGAACACAATGGACATTTGAGGGTAGTGATGGAGGTGTTGAGGAAACACCAATTGAAAGCGAAGTTTTCAAAGTGTCACTTCTGGAGGAGGGAAGTGAGATTCTTGGGCCATGTTGTTTCAGAGAATGGTATTGCCGTGGACCCTGCGAAGGTGGCTACGGTACGGGATTGGCCTACGCCCAAGAATGCAACAGACGTAAGAAGTTTCCTGGGGTTAGCTGGATAATATCGTAAGTTTATCCAGGACTTCTCCAAGATAGCAGCACTGTTGACTTAGTTGACTAAGAAGAATCAGGCCTTCGTCTGGGACGGAGTGTGAGAGAATGCATTCAAAAGTCTAAAAGAAAAGTTGACGCGTGCGCCAGTGCTAGTCATTCCTAAAGGGAATGAAGAAATGACGGTATACACGGATGCTTGTGGTACCGGACTAGGTGCCGTATTGATGCAAGGAGGTAGGGTTGTAGCTTATGCTAGTCGGCAACTAAAGCCACCTGAGAAAAGGTACCCTACCCATGATTTGGAACTAGCTGCGATCGTGTTTGCACTGAAGATGTGGAGACATTATCTCTTGGGAGAGAGATTTGAGTTGTTTACTGATCATAAATCGTTAAAGTATCTCTTCTCTCAGAAGGATCTGAATCTCCGACAGCAGTGATGGTTAGAGTTTTTGGCTTCGTATGATTTTGATATCGCATATACACCTGGGAAAGGTAACGCGGTAGCTGATGCCTTGAGTAGGAGACATGCCAGTTTGGGGGCTATGTTTCTTGAATGGAAGCAACTAGAGTATATCGCAGGGTTTGATTTTAGGCCAAAGTGCGAATTGGATCCAGAAATGTTAGCTAGTTTGACGATCAGACCCACTTTGATTGAGCGGATTGGTTCCAGTCAGAGGGACGATCCTAATCTATTAGAAATCATCTCCAAGTTAGAAATGAAAATTGACGGTGAGGAGATGAATTTGTATGGGCTTGATCGAGAAGGATGGCTTCGAAAGAATGGAAGACTAGTTGTACCCAACGTGAATGGTTTGGGAGATGAAGTGCTTAGAGAGTGTCATCACTCAAAACTGACTATACACCCCGGTGGTGATAAGATGTATCGAGACATGAAGCAGACTTACTACTGGGATGGGATGAAAAGATACGTTGGGAAGTTTATATCCAAGTGCATTAATTGCCAGCTAGTTAAAGCCGAGCAAAAGAAGCCTAGTGGTTTGTTGCAACCATTAGAAATTCCCGAATGGAAATGGGAGCAAGTCTCGATGGATTTCATTGATGGTTTACCATGGACTAAATCAGGATATGATAGCATTTGGGTAATTGTGGATCGATTGACCAAGAGTGCAAGATTTGTACCAGTCAAATCGACCAGAACGACAGCTAAGTTAGCAGAACTGTATATGAAGTGGGTAGTGAGATTTCATGGAGTACCTAAAAGCATTGTGAGTGACCGAGACCCGTTATTTACTAGTGGGTTTTGGAAGAGCTTACAAGATGCTTTAGGGTCGGAATTACATCTCAGTACCGTATATCATCCTCAGACCGACGTTCAGACGGATAGGGTGAATCGTATATTGGAAGATCTCTTGAGAGCTTGTATATTGGATTTTGGTGGATCATGGGATGACCAATTGCATCTAGTAGAGTTTGCATATAATAATAGCTACCAATCCAGTATCGGTATGGCTCCATATGAAGCATTGTACGGAAGACCGTGCAACTCACCATCATGTTGGATAGAGACCGGTGAGAAGTTTATGCTCGGACCAGATGTGGTAAGAGAAACCTCGGACAAGATTAAGATCATTCAACAACGAATGAAGGCTGCCCAAGATAGGCATAAGAGTTATGCTGATAAGAGGAGAAGAGACTTAAAATTCTCCGTTGGTGACTTGGTGTTTGTCAAGATTTCTCCGTTGAAGAGCGTGATACGATTTGGCAGGAGAGGCAAGTTGGCACCAAAATTTGTTGGCCCATTCCCAGTTCTCGAACAAGTTGGGAATTTGGCGTATAGAGTTGACTTTCCATTATAGATGGCGGGAGTTCACAATGTATTTCATGTTTCCCAACTAAGGAAGTTCGTACACGACCCAGATATGACTATTTCACCTGATCAGATAGAGGACTTCGACGTGGAACCCGGGACGGTTGGGAACCGCAAGACGATTCGTATTGTCAAGCACGATACGAAGCAACTTCGAAGGAAGGCGGTGAAGCTAGTAAAGTTTCAGTGGGGCGAGAACGAGAATGACTTTACTTGGGAGACAGAGGAGAACATTAGGAAGACGTATCCAGAACTCTTCGCCTGGTAAGATTTACTTTGCGATTTAGTTATTCCGCATGCTAGGACAGACTTGTTTTGCATGTTTGATTGTTGTTTTATGGATGATAGGCATGTGGGACCCTTGTGTGTGTTTTGATTAGGAAATTTTGGGGGTGAAATTTCTTAAAGGGGGGAGAATGTAACAACCCGCATTCTACGCATCGGAGGATCGTAGAATATTTATTTCTTTCCCATATGAAGTCGTATTGTCGTGTAACTTTGGGAAACAACCATTAGAGTCATTTTCCATGTTCATGGTTTTTTCCGATTTTTAAATGAACATTTTGCCCCTAGCTGATATTTTTTCGGTCATAACTTTTGATTGGAAAGGAATTTTGACCTGAAACCACTTCCATTAGATTCGTTTGATGGTTTACCTTTCCGTAGAGTGGTCACATGTGAAAAACGGACTTACCCTTTGGGAGATATGGCTGAAATAAGGTTTGGAAGGTGAAAAACTGCTTAACCGGGCCAAATAGGGTGATTAGTGAATGGGCCCATAACCCATTTCGGGATTAGGGTTATGGGGAGGCTGAAATGAGTTAGGGTTTCATTTCATTTCAGTTTTCTAGCCTCCACTTACCTCTTAGAAACCCTAAAAATGGCCTCCAACCTCTAAATCACCGCCAAATCACTTTCTACTTGAAGATTGGGCTTAGCAACATCAAATCAAGAGAGATCAACACCAAATCAACATTTAAACTGTTGTATACCATTGGGATTCACACCAAATCAGAGATTTATTTCAGATCTAAGGTTTAATTGTGGCTAAGGTGAGTGATTTGCATAGTTCCTCAATAATTATGGCTAATTAAGGGTAATTAATGTTAATTAGCGAATATAAACATGATAAAATTATGGAAAAATATTTATAAAATTTGAAATGATGGTTTAGACCTCTGATATGAATTTGGGTTAATTTGGTTAAGTTTTGCTAATCATATCATTAGTTTCACCTAAACATGCTTAAGGGAAAATATGGGGTTTTGGCTATGTTTGATCCATTTTAACCAATCATATTGTTGTTTTGGTGTTTGTGGTTGATTATACATGTTGCTATGACTGTATGGTATGCTTTGTGATTGATTAGAATAGTTGGAATGGTCGAAAATGCCATCGACTGGCGTAAACTGCTTGCTGGAAAAAGTGCATGAAGACATCCGAACCGGATCGGATCGGTTAGGAGGACCTCAACCGAACAGCCATAAGGCCCTTTCCCATGATCCGCCAACAGATCCCGTACCCGATCTGCTCGCGCTTCGCACCCCGATCCGAACGGAGGAGAACAACATGAACTGATGAAGCCACAATCCACTTGCACTTGAACGCTCCGACCTGGATGCTCACGATCTGACAAGCTGGAGGTCACGATCCGACAGGAGAAGTAGCCATGCGCGATCCGAACCGTCACGAGGAGGAGGCGGGGATCCGAACCGAATGGTCTTGGAGAGCACGATCCACTCATGAAGAGGAGGGGAAGCCAAACCGATCCGGGGGAAAGATGACCAAAAACCCGAGATGCAACGGTAGTCCAAATGGAAGTTAGAGCTCAGTATCCAGTTGGGAACCAATGAGTTCACTTCACGGTTGGGCTTTGCTGCGGGACGTGTGCTAAGGAGTTGTCGACGTTCATAACTTCGATTCACCACTGAAAGGAATGATGGGCTACGTATCAGTGCAGTAGAGTCATTATGACTCGAGGGGCAAAGTGATCGTAGCAGGACTACGTATCAGTGCAGTAGAGTCATTATGACTCGAGGGGCAAAGTGATCGTAGTAAGACTATGAGCCAGTGCAGTGGGGTCACTGTGACTCCATGGGGCAGAGTGGACATAGTAAAGGATTAGTAAGGCTATGAGCCAGTGCAATGGGGTCATTGCGACTCCACTGAGCAGAGTGGACATAGCAAAGGATTAGTGGCTCTGGATCAGTGCAGTGAAGTAATTGTGACTTCATGGGGCAAAGTGATCATAGCAAAGTATATTGGGTGATCGAAGTGGTGGATATCGTATGTTTACGCACTGAGTGAGAGATGTGAGGATGGTTGTTATGCTTGATTGTTTGCCATCACTATGACATGCACACCCTCACCCCCGTTATCCTTACACCATTTGAAATGGCACCTTAGAGTGTTGTACAGTATGTAGTGCTAACTCTTTGGTTGCAGGTTCAGGTATGGTTTAGTATACCTGTTATTGTTTTGTTTAGATGCTTATCGCTCATACCAGACTTTTTGTCTAACCCAGAGTTTTATGTCTCTTCTTATTACTCTAGGTGCTTACATGAGCAGACTAGAGACATGTTAGCTGGTGATGCGCGAGTAGCTGATTCGTAGGCGAGCAGGAGGCTTCCACATATGATATATAGATATTCTCCCTGTGTCGTTGGTGGTCGCTACTTGGGCATTAGTAGTGTACCTCCCTTATATTGCTTTTGCTTTTTGAGACAGTTTGAAAAGTTGTAATAATGTTGGCTTTGGATCATAAGCTGTACTTGGATTTTCCGCTGCTATGTTAGTTTATTTTCAGCTTATGCACTGTCTCACCTGTTTTATGTCAAGTATGTTGTTATTATATTTTGTTCCACGCGCTGTGAGACATTCTACAGGTTCCTTGTTAGTTCATTTCATTCTTTCCTTTCCTTTTGACGACCGTCCCGTGCTAACTGGACATGTGTACAATGCACTTTTGGAGTAAATGTCGGTTGGTGCGGGGCGGGCCGTCACGGTAAGGAATGCAGTCCCTCATCCTACGCTAGAGTGACGTACGTATCTCTATATAACAATGTTACGTTCCACATATATCTGTCATTACTATGCCACGTAAGCGTTCGGACTGCCACCATCGATCGAATCAGATTCCTTATTGGAATAATGCCCTCTAGTCTACGATACACCACCTAGAGCTGATATGCATGTATCTAGACTGTCCCACGTATGTACTGTAATTGTAGCTCGATGCCTTAGTCGCATGTCCTCTAATGTGCACCGAGTTCCGTGGAAGGGCTAAACAAGAAACAAGAAACTCGGCCGGGAGCTTTTCCAAACCTATACAGGCCCGCCTTTAAGAGCCTCCAAACACAGATATTCCTAGGGTCTGTTTTCGATGGTGCCTATGGCCTCACCTCGGCCCCTCCCTAAACTAGTAAAGACTACAAGAGCTAAATGACCGCTCCTAATAACAACCAATCTAAGCATCCATGAGGCGTCTCCACTCAACCCCGTACCTCGATAGTGAAAGGTGAAATGATATCTTGGGTTTAGCTCTACTCTTTTCTCATCCCACTGGTTTCCGATGACGGGTATCCGATGATCTACTATCCTTGTTGGTCATGACCCTTTGTCTCATCGTGACGCAACCGCCGAACCACCCTGGTGTCACCTCGTCATATCATTCTAACTGCATAACTACATTTGTAGTCAATGCCCACCCATCTAGTAGTTACGCACAGACCCAACCTCTGCGAGCATAGCCTAAGACGTCTGTCACCGCATAGAGGACTACTAGGAGCACCTTACGTACCTCAGGAAGCCGCGTGCTTCCCCTTCAGTCCTTTGGAGTCGTCAAAACAATCAGATGAATGTGCCCTCCGCTCGTGCGTTATAACACCTCGATGATCTACCCCGTTGGGTTATTCGCCCTCAAACGTGCAGACTGGTCCAAGCGCCTCACTTTAATATGTTATTAGACCCTATGTCTAATCATTCTATTATGCGCTTACTTTTCCTCCTCGGTTTCCTTTTAACTTGGTTATTCCCATTCATATTGAATTCTTAATCAAGTTACCAAGTTCCTCTTGCTTATTAATTTTGGTTATATAACTTAACCCCTTTAAGTTCATTAATAAGGCCACAACATGTTATTCTCTAGATTGCGGCCCAAGGTCTATAATCCACAATCTCTTTTATATTTTCATCATCCGATTCCATAGTTACAATAACATGTTCTTATTTAATGTGTAATTAAGTACGTCTCATTTTACATGTTTCCTTTTTAACATGTCATTGATTAAATATAACTTATATCATTTCATAAGTTTTCCTCATCCTTTCTCATTTAATCATAAATTCAATTTACATCGTCACTACAACTTATCATTGTTTTCTTATTAACCTAGTTTTCTTAACTAAGGCCCATTAACAAGTTTCTCAACCCATTAATCAAAACCTATGTTATAATTTCCTCTTGTTCATAGGACAAGCCTAAACATGTTATTCACATCAGCGGTTTCCAGACTTTTAGATTACTTAATTTATAATTAAGTACCTCTTATCTTATTACACAAGTTGTCTCATTTTCTTAAAAGTTAGGCTTACTCTAAACGGTATCTTCTAATTACATAACTTTGTTATTTCTGCCAGTTATGTTTACCACTAGGTGTCTTTAATTACATAACCTTATCGGGTTAAGTTTATGGGCATATATGTAAATATTACCCACCCCCTCTGATTTACTTAACCCACCCACTGTTCACTCAATTTTACTTAACGCTAACTTTAGTTTATATTCATACAATCTCAATGGATTCAACTAGGTTAAATATTCAAGATTTATTACCATATTTTCATTTATGGTTACAGTATGCTAGACCTCCCACATCAAGCCTGCCATTTGTGGATGCTGGATATGTCGGTCGGGTCCGAGCAGACTTATCCACAAATTGGGCTTAACCTCGTGTCTGAACATGTCTTGTATTTGCGCACTTAGACCTCTCACACAAGGTTCAACATCAGTGGCTGCTGGATATGCTGGTTGGGTCCGGGCAGACTTCCACCACTAATGCAACCTAACTTCATGTCTAAGCGTTACTACGGTTCCATTATTTTAGGCATATTCAAATAATTTCCTCTGTTCCAACTATAGACTTTCATGCCCCCTTTCAATTCATATTTACAATTATTCTATTTCAATTATAGGTTTCCATGCCTAAATCAATATTCACATGTGTTCTAGTTTATGCCCCAAATTGACATTTGCATATGTCATAATCTATGCCCAATTTCATAATTATATATGTTCCAATTTAAACCCCAAATCAAAATTTACACATTCCAATGCAAATTTTACCCAAATTCATGTTCACCTACTTTCCAATATATGCCTAGCTTCATATTGATATTATCTAATATGTCCCCCAAATCTATATTCGTATAATTTTCAAATTTATGCCCAAATTTATATTCATAATTTCCAATACCAATTATGCCCTAATTTATGTCATTCCGAACCATTTCCAATTTCACACGTTCGCATTTTTCAGCGTTAGGCCTAGGCTCGAAGGTAGCCTGGCTGTATAAAAGTAAAAGGGAAAAGAGGGAGAAAAGAGAATCAGAACAGGCATAATAACGAATCAATAACATAATGGTAGAAATAGGCATAAAAACTGAATGGACATATTATGACAAGATAAGACTTGGTGACGATATAAGCATATAAGAAAAAGATCAGAGGAATATGTCATAATAGAACTAATTAGACATCGATTCAAGATACAATTTTTATATACATATCATGATTACTATTTAAATATTCAGATCTAAAAATAACATGAACTCACAGTGAGTAGATCTAAGGAAATGGATCCGAATTACTGCGAAGAACACATTGAATTTGTTGTAGCAATCATTGAATTTGTATAATGCTTGCTGAATTGGTTTTGGAGAAGACTAGGCCATTCAATCTACGTCGCAGCAGAGCTCCGCCGTCGCCAACATTTTTAGATGAATAAAACCTAGGTTTAGGGTCCTTTATATAGCGTAGAACCAACAAACCTAGCTCCAAAATCGTCCAGGTTCAGAAAGATGTTTCCAGAGCTACGGGTGGATCGACAACCCTTCAGGTGGGTCGACCCTCCTGTTAGTGGGTCGACCCCCCAAGGGGAAAAAATCCTGCCTAACTTCCCGCCTTGCGAATTTTGATTTTTGAATTGATTTTCGAATTTTCAGGATATATTTATTTAATATATTTGTATATATAGGCCCCTTATATGTATAAAAACTTCCAACCTTAATAACTTCTTCATACGTTGTCCGTTTCACACATATCAAATGTCTATCTTGACCATAATTTCGAGACGGATGCAACGACGCAGTCCATTTCACTTAATTCTGATTATTAAATTAATTATTCTTTAATCCATCATCTTTAATGTTGTTAAAATTTCGGGGTGTTACATCTTTGTGATGACATCACGTAAGTGAACACAACCTCCATCCTACGCCAAACCACATACATAAATCTATATCTATACGCCACGCAATCGCGCCGAACCACCATCCTTATGTCGTGTAAGTGTATGGATCCTCGTATCTGAACTCCTCGGTCTAATCACGTGTCAACGCGGAGTAATCCCTTATTATCTACAATACACCACTCAGTGCGTGTATCTTGGCCCTCACACGAGCGTAATACCTACTATAACCCGAGTTCCGTAATAGGGCTGCATCCAATGCATGGAACTCGGTTGGGAGCTTTCAATATAAGTAAAGGACAACTCATTAGGCCTACAATATAGATGTTCACAAGTGGTCAGTCTCTTTTCACAGTGTCTACGACCCCACCCTAGCCCCTCCCTCAACTAATGAAAGACTACAATAAGAGCTAATGACATGCTACTAACAACAATCTAGCATCCAATTTGGCATGTCCCTCACCAACGTCCCGATAGTGAAAGATCGTTGGTCTGTTGGTGTAGCTCCTAGTCTTTCCACATCCCACTAATTGTCGATGACAGGTATTCGATGATCATTATCCTTGATTTGGTCCTCACCAACCTCCTCCTAGAGCGAGGGAAACCACTGAAACATCCAATGCCATCTGCCACAGCCTTCGGACTGCCACACCATTGTTAAAGTCAAGGTATCCTCTAGATGTAGCAACAAATAACCACTGAGTGACGGCTTCATCCGATTATTTCTTAGAGGGTCGTCTCAAAGAACTACAATGTCCCACAGAATCCCCATGCTTCCCTCCAATCGCGTAGAATAATCAAATGGATATTCTCTCACATGTCTCCAAACACCACGATGATCTATCCTGTTGGGTTATTTATCTCCATACATACGGACTGGTCTAAGCGCATCACACCATCGTGTTATTAGATCCTATATCTAATCTTTTAATCACATGCTTTCTTTAGCTTATCACATTGCTAATTAACTTGGTTACTAACACATTCATTTCCTATTCAAGTTACTGGTTTATGATCTTACATTTGCCCACTTATTTTCCCTAATCTGCTCCATGTTGTCGGAACGGACCCATTCGATGAGCCACTTATTATTACATTCATTAAACTAAATATTTTCCCATTCATAAGTTTACTAATAATAAGCTTCTTCCTTCTTTTAGTTATTCACGTTATTTATAACTTAGTGTTATACCGTTACCACAACTGTTATTGTGGGTTAACTTATTAACATAGTTCCCTTAACTAAGGTTTATTGGTAAGTTCCCGTTTCATTATTAATTATAACCTATGTTATAATTCCACTTGTCCCCAAGACAAGCCTATCTATTATATTTCCTTCCCATTCAAGTAATTAATAATAATAGATTATATTCCCCGTTCATCACATTCTCCCTAGGTTCCTTAATATTTAACCAAACCTTTACTGTTGTAACCTTCCTTTATTTACTGTCTTGTACATTTTTATTATTACCGGAAATATTTCACACACCTCGTTAATTTGGTTGGTGGAAATGCATAAAAATCTATTTCCATAATATACATCAATTAAGATCCGTAGTTGTAAGCTTTTTCTTTTTATTACATCGTGTGTGTGTATATATATATATATATATTAGATTAGTGTGCAATACGCCTAAACCCCTATTTCACACTAATCCTTATTACATTTCTTTTACTTGCAACTACGTTCTCTGTAATCTACCGTAATGGTAACTATGGAAATGTATCTTATTTCCACCCCCAATTAACCCAGTCCACTTCTAATTTCCTTTTTCTTTCTGAGTTACATTATTTCCTATTTTCATACGCAATTCCTAATTCCAATTTAATCCCGCTAAGTTTCTATACAAAATTAGGCTTGATAATTCGTATTCCATTTTACCCACAATTTGCTGTTATCTTTCTCAACCAACCAATTTCATTATATTCTAAAAAATATAATTTGGGAACATACATAATTTTCCATTTAATTACCGTCTTAAGAATATATGTATAATCATTGTCAGATTCATAATTTTAATATTATGGTAATTCTTAAACCCAAATATAAGTTAATGGTATTGATTCATACAACAGTAACCGTCTTAAAGTACTTAGGGAACAGATTATACCACAATTTTAATTACTTATTAGGTTAAGAATTACGGGGAATTTAAAAGATAAACATACCTATACCAAAAGGTATAATTTAAATGCACTCACCTAACAGCTTTTCAATCCTTAAATTTGATTCAGATGTGCTATTCCGTGGTCTTTCTAATTGAATTTAACATTGATATAACCACGGATTTACAAATTTGATACTCAAAGAACAAAAGAAATCCCAATAATTCATATTTACAGAATTTACCTCACATAGACAAGAAATCTGAACACCTCTATCGTAGATCTACATTCTTTGTCATCAAACATTGAATCAGAATGCCTAAAAAATAATATTTTTATTTCTAAAAGATTAAGAGGAGAAAGAAAATGGTAGAGCCTTGGTGTAGTCTAAGAAAATATGAATTGGAGGCTAGGTCCTGCTAGTTTACTTATAGGTGTACAGGAGATTTTGGTCAGTTAGATTAAATAAAATAAAATCTGAACCATATAAGTAATGAATAATATGCTAGTTTTCCCTCGATATGGGTTAACATAGACCCCGGTGGTCCCCTGTGTGTCGACCTACCTCTAACGTGTTTTGACCCCTTGATCGACCTATATAGTCTAGGTCGACCCATGACTTGGGCCATTAACATTAATTTTTCCGATTTTAATCTTTTTAACGTTGGCTTTTAACGTCTGTTTTCTTTTCGAATATTACTTATACAAAAATTATTTTCTTTTGTTTATGTTGTATACCCAACATTTAAAGTTCAAACTTATGCGCATATATACGCGTATGAATCTTCAAATCTTTGTTCGTTAATATTTGCGCAACAATTGTCATTATTAACGTTATCAGTTCATTGTTTCCTTCCTTTATAATATATATTCAGATTTCAAATGCAACAATTCTCTTGTCTATTTTTCATTCATTCCACATTAATTACTTTCCACCCTTAAATTACACTTTGATTTCAATTTTTGAATTTATGCATATATAATTACGCACAACTTCCTTTCTTTTCAAAATTCAAACGGCGTTATGCGGACATTTATTTCTTATCCATTTTGATTAATTGCAGGTTACTTTTGGATTTCATATTCATATGTATATGTGTGTGTGTGTGTGTGTGTGTGTGTGTGTATTATAAACACATACACGTGTATGTGTATGTATATATATATATATATTCACCAATATATATAACTTTTCTTATATGTTCATTTATATTTTTTCTCTCAGAACATGCATCTCTTTAGTTGTCCCTATAACATAAAAAACATGACGTTGGCGGGACTCAAACTCCGAACCTCCACCTTCCGAAATGCATGTCTTACCAACTCACCTAACATAGATTTTTTCTCAAGACCAAAAAAATTTGTGGCTATTGTTCTTTTTTGTGTTCCACTTATATCTTCTTTTTCATGTTTGTTTTAAAACTTCATTCAAAGATATCTTTTTCGTTTTAAATACGTTTTCTGCAAACCATAGATATAAATTGATTAGAAAATCGTCACCGACGCAATGACCCTAGTTATGTGACCAAATTATGAAAATTATACAAAAATTTATTTTCTTATTTAACTAAAAATGCGGGGTGTTACATTCTCTCACCCTTAGGAAATTTCGACCCCGAAATTTTGTAAGGATAAAATCATGCAATCGCTCGCATAATTCACAACCATCATGTGTACATCTAATTTTGCAGCCAATTGTGCACTTGTGCAAAGTGTAACATACTATGAAAATACATGAATGCAATAAATGCCTAAGAGGTACCTCCTATATGAATTCATATTTTCTTGAAAATATTTTGAAAGCATGATGCATACATCCTAAATTTCTACATAAATGCAATATTTTGAAAATAAAAAATGCTTCTTCATCCAATTTTTACCACACTCTTACAAAGTAAGAATGTAGTTCATCAAATTTTTTCATCCAAACCCTACCAAACAACTTCAAATTTTCGAATTTTTAGAAAATTTTGACTTTCTAAATTAAATTTCTTATGTTACGACAAGGTAAACAACAGAAAAGTTCACATCTTCCGTTTTCTCTTTTTATGTATCTTTCTATCTGTACTTGGATTTTATGCAACTATCATAGAAATTTCCTGGCTTTCTATCCAAACAAAGTTTACATAAGAAAATTCTCTTTGTTATAAAATTCCTTTTCCAACTTACTTTAAAAAAATCCAATTTGTTTTATTTTTCGAAAATTTCCATTTATCTCAATTGCCATATTTGTTGCTCTATTTGGATTTATTGTTTTCTTTTAGTTATATCATCACATTTTTCCTTAGCATATTTAATTTAATTCACTGATCTAAGCTTAATTTTAAATAAGCCTTTAATTCTTTCAAAACTAAAATAGGAAAACAAGCACACTACACAGCTACCACTAAGGGTTAAAAGTCATAGGACCATGTCCCCGTTGACAAAAGTCCAAACCACAGGGTCTAAACAACTCGCTTTCCGTTTACCATCTACCAGTCATAACTAGTCCTTGCTTTGTACTAACTGTCTTTTCAAAGCAACAACCTAGGATCTATAGTGCTTACGCACTCTACGAGAATTTACTATTATTATAAAATAATTCTTTCTATCTACTTTATAGCCTCAAAATATTCTCCGTCTTTCCCGGGCACTGATCCTTACCAACTCCATGATTTGAAAACGTGGTTTGGCTTTATCATCTTTTTTCCAAAAACTAAAAGCTCCAAAACTTTGTTTTTCTTCATTTAAGCTTATTTTTGCTAAACCATAAAAAATGACATCTCAGAAGAAAACACAAAAACTTATTTTTTTTCAAATTATAAAAATTGGAGTAGACAAGGACAACTATTTCTCAATTAATTTCACAATAGCTTATTTCTGCTATGCTAGTTTAATTACTTACAACTAGGTGCTAATTTCTAAACTTATCATGAACATCTGCTGTATTCTAAATTTTTAACAACTTATTTTGTCCATCCACCGAAGTTTATGTCAAAACAATTGTCAAAAATTTATGTCATAAGAATAGAGATTTTCAAAATTTTCCTTATTGAAAATTATTGTTTTTGACAATGTACAATCTTTTCTATGTTTTCTTATTTAATTCTTTCATACTTTATAACTTAAAAAATAGCAAGCTATACATGCTCTATAATGTACACATTTTTCTGAAAGAATCCATTTTATGTAAAAATTTCATAAGAAATCATCATTCCAAAATACACTCCAATTTTCCCAAAACTCAATATGTACTTTTCAAATATGTTACATACATATTTTATTCAAACATCAAAAATACCTTTTTGTTTCAAAAAATTGTTTCCACATAATTCAACTAGTACATATTTTGAAATTGTAAACTTTTAAGGTCAAAACTAGAAAAACACCATAAATTATCACCCAAAAGCTTTTGAAATTTCAAGTTCTTAAAAGTTAACAATGAGGCTAGACTCAAAGTGGGTTTCAAACTCACTTAGACTTTCCTAAATATTCACACAAAGTCATTTCTCTCAAATATATATATATATATATATGTATGTATGTATGTATATGTATGTATGCATAATCCATTTTCCTTTTTAATCCTTTTCAATTTATAAGGCTCTACTGCCATTTCCACTATTCTGAAATAGTAACATTCTTCATATTAACATATGGGTTCCATCCTTTTCCATTACAAAAAAACATTATATATTTTTCACCAAAACCATCTAAGGGTCTCTTAAATTTCCATAACCATTTTTTTGGTGTACATAACTGATGTCATACCTCTTTCCATATGTCTCTTTTCCTATTTAGTGGGTTCCTTTATGGAGCTAGGAGTATATATATAATATATACTTATATTTTAAAATTACAAATACGCTCACTCACTATCTACACTTAGGAATCCTAAACTTGAGCTCTGATGCCAGATGTAACAACCCAAATTTCGATAAATTGATTTTTTTCTCAGTAAATCCCAATCTATCGAAGCTCAAATTGGCTTGTCTGGTATCTTGCAGAAAAGACAGATAAATAAATATATCAGAGCTCGCTAAAACATCTTATAGCGGAATAGATAAAATACAATAATCAAATATAGCCTTACCGAAAAAATTACACTGCCTAACAAGTGTCCAAAGGCTACCAAATTTCTGCCACAAATCTAACTTCAAGTGTGTTATGAGTAGGGGGTCAGAACACAAGTTTTGGTGAGAGGACAAATTATACATTCTAAAATAACCTTACATATACCATTCATTACATTTTCTTAATTATTAGGTTATTTGGGTTAACAAAACTCAAGTCTCTGCACACACGTCGCACCCATCTACTCCCTACTAGATTAAACCTAATATATATAAATATATATATATATATATATATAGGTACACCCCACATCTCAAGGTACTCCCTATAGTACCGTCCTCATATGGTCTTCGCCAGTACACCATGTAAGTGTGCACAACCTTCATCCTATGCCAAACCGCGTACATAAATCTATATCCCTACGCCACGTAATCGCATAGAACCCCTAACGCTATGCCACGTAATTGTATGAATCCTCATATCTGAACTCCTTGGTCGAATCACGTCTCAAAACGGAGTAATGCTCTAATGTCTACAATATACCACCGAGTGCGTGCATCTAGACCCTCACACAAATGTACTGCCTACTATACCTAAGTTCCATAATAGGACTACATCCAATGCATGGAACTCGGTGGGGAGCTTTCGATATCTGTAAAGGACAACTTCAATAGACCTACAATAAAGATATTCACATATGGTTAATTTGTCTCTCTTCACGGTGACTATGGTCCTACCCAGGCCTCTCCCTCAACTAAAGAAAGACTACATCAAGAGTTAATGACGTTCCCCTAACAACCAATCTAGCACCCAATTTGGTGTATCCCTCACTAACGTCCCAATAGTGAAAGATTGTTGGTATGTCGATTTAGTTCTTAGTCTTTCTGCATTCCACTAACTGTCGATGACATGTATCCAACGATTACTATCCATAATTTGGGCCTGACCAACCTCCTCCTAGAGTGAGGTAAACCGCCGAATCACCCAACGCCATCTACTGTAGCTTTCTGACTGCCACACCATAGTTTTGGTCAAGGTATACTCCAGATGGTGAAACAGACCTTCCTTCGAGCAACGACTTCATCTAGTCATTCATCATAGGGCCATCTTAGTGTACCCTACGATATCCAGTAGAAACCTCGTGCTTCACTCCAGTCCCATAAAATAACCAGTTGGACGTGCTCCCCCCGTGTCTCAAGATGCCACGATGATCTACCCTATTGGGTTCTTCGTCTCCATACGTACGGACTGGTCCATGTGCATCACGCCATCGCGTTATTAGATCCTACATCTAATCATTTAATCACACACTTTCTTTAAGTTATCACATTGCTCATTAACTTTATTATTTACACATTCATTTTATGTTCAAATTGTTGTTTTATTAGCTTACATTTGGCCGCTTATTTTCCCTAATCAGCCTCATGCTGCCGGAACGGACCCTATCCACGAGCCACTTATTATTACATTCATTAGACTTAATATTTTTCCATTTACAAGTTTACTAATAATAGGTCTCTTCTTTCTTTTAATTTTTCATGTTATTTATAACTTCATGTTATTCCATTATCACAACAGTTTTTGTGCGTTTGCTTATTTACCTAGTTGCCTTAACTAAGGTTTATTGATAAGTTCTTATTTCATCATTAATTATAACCTATGTTATAATTCCACTTGTCCCTAGGACAAGCCTACCTGTTATATTTCCTTCCCATTCAAATAATTAATTATAATAGATTATATTTCCCGTTCATCACATTTTCCCTAGGTTCCTTAATATTTAACCAAACCTTTAGTGTTGTAACCTTTCTGTATTTACCGTTTTGTACAATTTTATTATTACAAGAAATATTTCACACTCCTCATTAATTTGGTTGGTGGAAATGTATAAAAATCTATTTCCATAATACACATCAATTAAGATCTGTAGTTGCAAGCTATTTCTTTGTATTATCATGTATATATATTTTATTAGTGCGCAGTACGACAAAACCCTTATTTCACACTAATCCTTATAACAATTATTTTTCTGGCAACTACGGTCTCTGTAATCTACCATAATGATGGTGATGGAAATGTATCCCTTTTCCACCCCCAATTAACTCAGTCCACTACTAATTCCCTTTTTCGTTTTGAGTTATATTATTTCGGGCTTTCATACACAATTCCTAATTCCAATTTAATCCAGATAAGTTTATGTACAAAATTAGGCATGTGAAATCTTATTCCATTTTACCCACAATGTACTGTAATCTTTCTCAACCCAACAATTTCATTATATTATGAACAACATAATTTGGGAACATACATAATTTACCATTGAATTACTATCTTAAGAATATATGCATAATCGCTGTCAGATTCACTATTTTAATATTACAGTAATTATCAAACCTAAATGGGAAGTTAATGGAATAGATTCAAACAACAGTAACATTCTTAACGTACTTTAGGAACGGAATATATCACAATTACTACATTTTCAATTATTTACTATGTTAAGAATTACAGGGAATTTAAACGATAAATATTTCATCACCAAAAGGTATAATTTAAATCCACTCACCTGATTGCTTTCCAATCCTTGAATCTGATTTATAAGTTCTATTTTGTGTTCTTTCTAATTGAATCTAGTATTGAGATAACCACGGATTTACAATCAGATACTGAAAGAATAAAAGAAATCCTAATAATTTAGATTCATGGAATTTACCTCATGTAAAAAGAAATCTAAACAGCTATATCATAGATCTACATTCTTTTTCTTCAAATCTTGAACCAGAATGCATAAAAACTATTATTCTTGTTTTTGAATGATTCGGAGGAGAAAGAAAATGGCAGAGCCTTGGCGTCATCTCAGAAAACATGAGTTGGAGGCTAGGCCCTACTGGTCTATTTATTGGTGTACAAGATATTTTGGTCTACCGGATAAAATAAAATTTGAACCATATAAGTTGAGAATAATACGTCAGAGATAGGTCGACTTGGACCCCGGTGGGTCGACTCGTGTGTCGACCCACAACTTGGGCCATTAACGTTAATTTTGCGGATATTAAATTTTTTTTATTATTGGCTTTTAATGTTCGATTGTACACAATGTTTTTCATATGTCTTTTCTATAGAAGTGTGCGAATGATTCAAATGTGGTGTTATCTCCGGATTAGTATAAAGATTTAGAAGTCCAGCCCATAGTTTTGAGTCCTCGTAAGCGGCTTCGCGTTGTGCGGAATGACACGTAATAGCTTAGGAGGATAATGGTCAAGATAATCAAGGTGCAATGAGGTGAGGATGATGACGATTGTACGTAGGAAACATAAGAGAGTATGAAGACGACCCATCCGAAACTCTTTGTTGGTATGACCCATTAATGTCGTGTTACCTTACACCATTGTAACATGTATTATTGTTAGAATTCCACATGCTAGGTTAAGGCTATGGATGCATGGCTTGTTGGATGCTAGAATGGACGGTAGATTGGCTACTCATAGATGATAGGCATGCAAAATGGTTTTGGTTGCCCGTGATTACTTATGGTTTCGAGCGAAAAATTCCTAAGAGGGGGAAGAATGTAATAACCCGTATATTACGTATCGTAGGATCGTAAAATATTTTTATTTTATTCTTCAAGGGTCAGATCATTCTCAACTTTTGTTATCTTGTTCATCGAGATCTGAGACATGTCCATGATTTTTATCAAATTTGTTTATGACCATTTTCCTCCTGTTATTTTTGTTTAGGGAATAACTTTTGAATGGGATCGAATCAAGAGTTAGGATCAATTTCAATAGATCGAAAATGGTGTTTTCAATTCCGTAGAGTGGTCACAATAGAGATTTGGTGTAACGACCCGCATTCTACGCATCATAGGATCGTAGAATATTTATTTCTTCCACATACGAAGTCGTATGGTCATGTAACTTTGGGGGACGACTATTGGGGTCATTTCCCACATTCATGATTTTTCCCGATTTTTAAATGACCATTTTACCCCTAGTTATCACTGTTTTGGCCATAACTTTTGACTGGAAAGGAATTTTGACTTGAAACCACTTCCATTGGCTCCGGATGATGGTTTCTCTTTCCGTAGAGTGGTCACATTAGCCAAACGGACTCACCGTTTGGGAGATATGGCTGAAACAAGTTTTAGATGGTGAAAAACAGCTTAATTGGGCTTAAACGGGTGATTAGCAGCTAGGCCCAAGGGGAATTTCGGGTTTAGGGGTATATAGGTGCTGATTAGGGTTAGAAAACATTTCTTTAGACATTTTCCAGCCGCCACTTTCATTTCCCTTAACCTAGCCATGGCCTCCACTCTCTAAATCTCTCTAAAACACCTAAAATCACTTCCTAATCAAGGATTAAGGCTTAGAGGCATTAAATCAAGGAGGATTAGCACGAGGACCGAGGTAGAGCTGCTGTTATATATTGGAATTCGTGCAAATCAGAGGTTCACTTCAGATTTGAAAGTTTTATTGTGCCAAAGGTGAGTGATAGCATCGTTTTGACACTAATTACAGTTAATTAAGGGTAATTAGTGAAGATTAGCGAATTTATACGTAAATAAATTCTGGAAAAAAATTCTTAAAATTCTAAAATAATGTTTTAAGGCTCTGTTAGAAATTTGGGTTAATTTCGATGTGTTTTGCTAATCGTATGCTTAAACATGATTAAGAGGGATTATAGGAAAATGTGAGGTTTTGGCCACTTTTGGTCCATTTTGATTCATTTAAATTGTTGTTTGTTGCTTGTGGTTGCTGTTATATGTTGCTATGACTCTTTGGTATGCTTTGTGATTGATTTCAATAGTTAGATTGGTCGAAAACGCCGTCGAGAGGC
Organism: Allium sativum; assembly: GCA_030737875.1. NCBI lineage: Eukaryota > Viridiplantae > Streptophyta > Magnoliopsida > Asparagales > Amaryllidaceae > Allium > Allium sativum. The sequence continues at coordinate 751,345,196 of CM060921.1, forward strand.
GTATAAACAGTTGCTGGAAAGTTGCAGAAAACTGCAGGGTATCTAACCGGATCGGATCGGATAAGGGAGACCCGAACCGAACCGATGTAAGGACTCCGACCCGATCCGCTGAGAGATGGTGAGCACGAATCGATGGAGGCTATACTACCCGAACCCCCTCCACGAGATGATGACCAAAGGAGATCTTGAATCGTAGCACCACGCCACGATCCGACCCGCTTGCACGATCCGAATCTCTCGTGACCAGAAAGTGCGACCCGAACCAGTGATGGCGATGCGACTTGGAGACTCCGACCCGACCCGTGTAGTCACTTTCGAACCGAACCGAGCACCACGAGACGACCCGAACCGGAGTTATGCACTGGAGGGGACCGCCACGACCTGAGGATCACGATCCGATGGAGATGGGGAACTTGAACCGATCCGACCTGAGGAAGGCTTCCACGATCCGACCCGAGCGTGAAGGATGATCCGAACCGATCCGAGGTTGATGGCTACGAGCTGGTGACTGCGAACCAAACCAGGAAGTTACGAACAGAATGAAGACCGATCCGGAGGGTGATGACAGAAACCCGAGATGCAAAGGAAGCCCAAATGAGAAGTTAGAGCTCAAGATTCAGATGGGAATCAACGAGTTCGCTTCATGGTTGGGTTTTGCTGCGGGACGCGTGCTAAGGGGTTATCGACGTCTATAGCTTTGAACCACTATGGTAGGAGGTACGAAGGCGGATTCAGGGCCATTATGGCATCGGTAGAACCAAGGGCTACAACCAATGAAGTGGGTCATTGAAATGTTTGGTCATGACTCCATATGTTTAGCTTGGTCATAGCAGGGTTTCTACAAGGCGGGATTCGTCGTTGCCTCAGTTTGTCTAGTGTTTCAAAGTGGTAGATGTCGTACGCTTTACGCACTGAGTGAGAGATGTGAGGATGGTTGCTATGGATGGTTTGTTTGCTATCACTATGACATACACACCCCACCCCCGTATTCGTTACACTATTTATTATGGCACCTTAGAGTACTGTACGGTATGTGGTACTAACTCTTTGGTTGCAGGTCCAGGTTCAGGTATGGTTTAGTATACCTGTTATTACTCTGTTTAGATGCTTATCGCTCACACCAAGCTTTATGTCTGACCCAGAGTTTTATGTCTCTTCTTATTACTCTGGGTGCTCACACGAGCAGACTAGAGACAGGTTAGCTGGTGATGCACGGGTAGCTGATCCGGAGACGAGCAGAAGGCTTCCACGTAATATATATAGTATTCTCCCTGTGTTGTCGAAGATCACTGCTTGGGCATTGGTGGTGCATCTTCACTTTAGTTTTCTTTTGTTAGAGACAGTAAATTTGGAAAGTTGTAATAAGCTGTATTTGGATTTCCGCTGCTTTGATGTTGACATTGATTATTAGTTATCGGCTTATGCACTGTCTCGCCTGTTTTATGTCAAGTATGTTATTATTATATTTTATCCCATGCGCTGTGAGATATTCTACAGGTTCCTTGATTAGATCATTCCCTTCTTTCTTTCTTTTCTTATGACGACCGTTCCGTGCGAGTTGGACACGTGTACAGCGCACTTTCGGAGGAAATGCAGGCTGGTGCAGGGCGGGCCATCACACTTGGTATCAGAGCTCTAGGTTGCGTAGTTAACCTAGGGAAGTTATCAGGGAGAGATAATATACGTATACGAGAGAGCATATTTGTGATTACTTTGGTTTTTAAAAGCTATATATATATATACTATTACTAGTATAAGAATGAAGTCGTACTGCACTAGCACCACTATGGAGTCGTTAATCATTTCCTTTTTCAGATTGACGATGAGCCGATATGTTAGAGGTACCGGTAGGGGAACCAATAATGGGAATGCTACTGACATGAGGACGATGTTTACTGACCTCATGATAGAGATGCTTAGAGATGTGCAGAGGACAGCTCCCAATGGTGGAAATGGTGGTGGTCCAATAGTGCAGGCGCCAAGAGTCGACTTCGCCAAGCTGAATAAGGATTATACTAGCCTTGGTGGGAAGCCGTTCCACGGAACGGAGTCGGCTACGGATGTTCAAGATTGGTTGGATAGTTGCGAACGTATCTTCGAGGATTTGGGTATCGAGGATGCGATGAAGAGAAAGCTAGCGTCCCGTCAGCTGCAAGGGCGGGCAATGAATTGGTGGAATGCTATAAAAGCAGCTACTCCCGAAGATCAGATTACTTGGGAGCAGTTTAAAGCTCGCTTTAGCGAGAAGTTCATTCCAGCTGCTCAGAAGTCAGTGCTGTTTAAGAAATTCTTGGAGCTCAAGCAGAATGGCAGAGCTGTCTCCGAGTATATTGCCGAATTTGACACTTTGTCAAAATATGGGTTATCTCTTATTGATACTGCCGAGAAAAAGAATGAGAAATTCATAATCGGTTTGGACCAGTACTTGGGGGAAAGACTTATTAACCACATCGATGAGTCGTTTGAGTCGATTGTAGGGAAAGCGTTAAGATCGGAAAGTCTCTACCATAAGCCGAAGACTGAGGCTGCATCCGCAGATGAGCCAAAGCCACAAGCAAGTGGTGGAGGCAAGGGTGGATCCCAGAATAAGAGAAAGAAGAATCAGACTAAGGATGGCCAGAAGAAAAAGAATAAGCAAGATGTGGAGTGCTTCAGCTGTGGTAAGAAGGGCCATTATGCTAGTAATTGTCGGGCCAAGCCAGCGGATAGGAAGTGCTTCAACTGTGGCCAAATGGGACATCACAAGGACAAGTGTCCACAGCCCCCTAAGGAAAAGCAAATGGTGAAAGCCTACGCTCTTAATGCTATTCCTTCTTCGTCGAATGCCCCAACTGCGGCGGAGAAGGGAAAGAATGTCGTCATTCAAGGTATGCTTTCTGTTTACGATGTTCCTGTTAGAGTTTTGTTTGATACCGGAGCTTCCAGTTCTTTCATATCTAGTGACCTGGTAGATAGGTTGGGATTGGAGCCCGAGATTGTCGATAGACCTTTAGTAGTGACGAACCCGATTGGTGGTTCCACTAGCCTTAGCATGATTTGTCGTAATGTGGTCTTATCGAGTCATGGATGCATGTTTGTTTGTGATTGCTTTGTTTTGGGCTTTACTGGGTTTGGCATTATTTTGGGAGTAGATTGGCTCCAAAGATACGGGGTGGTGGTAGACTGTGAGGGCTTGTTGGTGACAGCTAGAGCGGATGATGGGCGGAGGATAGTGTTTGGTGGTCTACCCAGTAAGGGGGTATTGGCTAGTTTTCTAAACTCCCTCAACATTCCGCATAGTGAGTTGTCAGGTTTGCCCGTGGTTGGCCAGTATCCGGATGTTTTCGAAGAAGTGACCGGACTTCCACCACACCGAGAGATTGGGTTCCGTATTGATTTGGTAAAAGATGCCAGGCCTATAGTGATGCCACTTCGTCGTATGGCACCAAGAGAGCAGCGAGAGCTCGAGGTGCAAGTCAGCAATCTTTTGAAGAAGGGATTTATCAGAAGGAGTGTTTCTGAATGGGGAGCACCGGTTGTGTTTGCTACCAAGGCGGATGGTTCCCTTCGTTTGTGTGTAGACTACCACGAGTTGAATAAAGTGACGAGGAAGAACAAATATCCTCTACCACGGATAGATGATTTGTTCGATCAGTTGAGTGGCGCGAGAGTATTTTCTCAGTTGGATCTCGCGACAGGTTTTCATCAGCTTAGAGTGGAAGCTGAGAGTATAGCTAAAACGGCATTTCGGACGCCGTCTGGATTTTATGAGTGGTTGGTCATGCCATTCGGGCTGACCAATGCCCCAGCATATTTTGTGGATCTTATGAATAGGGTATTCAGAGATCAGTTGAATAAGTCTGTCCTTGTGTTCGTTGATGATATTTTGGTCTATTCGAGGACAGAGGAAGAACACAAGGAACATTTAAGAGTAGCGATGGAGGTGTTAAGAAAACACCAATTGAAAGCAAAGTTTTCTAAGTGTCACTTCTAGAAGAGGGAAGTGAGGTTCTTGGGCCATGTTGTATCAGAGAGTGGTATTGCCGTGGACCCGGCAAAGGTGGCTATGGTACAAGATTGGCCTACGCCCAAGAATGCAACAGATGTAAGAAGTTTCTTGGGATTAGCTGGATATTATCGTAAGTTTATCCAAGGTTTCTCCAAGATAGCAGCACCATTGACCCAGGTTACCAAGAAGAATCAAGCTTTTGTCTAGGATGAAAGGTGCGAGAATGCATTCAGAAGTCTAAAGGACAAGTTGACAAGCGCACCAGTGTTAGTCATTCCTAAGGGGGATGAAGAGATGACGGTATACACAGATGCCTGTGGTACCGGACTGGGTGCTGTATTGATGCAAGGCGGTAGGGTTGTAGCTTACGCAAGTCGGCAATTGAAACCGCACGAGAGAAGATACCCTACCCATGATTTAGAATAGGCAGCGATCGTGTTCGCGTTAAAGATGTGGAGACACTATCTCTTGGGAGAAAGATTTGAGCTGTTTACAGATCATAAGTCATTAAAGTATCTCTTCTCTCAGAAAGATCTGAATCTCCGTCAGCAGAGATGGTTAGAGTTCTTAGCTTCCTATGATTTTGACATCGCATACACACCAGGAAAGGGCAATGCGGTGGCTGATGCATTGAGTAGAAGACATGCCAGCTTAGGGGCTATGTTCCTTGAATGGAAGCAACTGGAGTTTATCGCGGGGTTTGATTTCAGACCAAAGTGCGAATTGGATCCAGAAATGTTAGCAAGTTTGACGATCAGACCCACTTTGATTGAGCGGATCGGCTCTAGTCAGAGGGACGATCCTAACCTATTGGAAATCATCTCCAAGTTAGAAATGGGTATCGATGAGGAGATGAACAAGTATGGACTTGATCGAGATAGATGGCTTAGAAAGAATGGAAAGCTTGTTGTACCCAATGTCAATGGATTGAGGGATGAAGTGCTTAGAGAATGTCATCACTCAAAGCTGACTATACACCCCGGTGGTAATAAGATGTATAGAGACATGAAACAGACTTACTACTGGGAAGGAATGAAAAGAGACGTTGGGAAGTTTATATCCAAATGCATGAATTGCCAGCTAGTTAAAGCTGAGCAAAAGAAGCCTAGCGGATTGTTACAGCCATTGGAAATTCCCGAATGGAAATGGGAGCAAGTCTCGATGGATTTCATCGATGGTTTACCAAGGACTAGAATGGGACATGATAGCATTTGGGTGATTGTGGATCGATTGACTAAAAGCGCAAGGTTTATACCAGTCAAATCGACCAGAACAGCAGCTAAGTTAGCAGAATTGTATATGAAGTGGGTAGTGAGATTTCATGGAGTACCTAAAAGCATTGTGAGCGACCGAGACCCGTTGTTCACTAGTGGGTTTTGGAAGAGCTTACAAGAGGCTCTAGGGTCAAAGTTACATCTCAGTACCGCATATCATCCTCAGACCGACAGTCAGACGGAGAGGGTGAACCGTATTTTGGAAGATCTCTTGAGAGCATGTATATTGGATTTTGGTGGATCATGGGATGACCATTTGCATCTAGTAGAGTTTGCATATAATAATAGCTACCAATCCAGTATTGGTATGGCCCCATTTGAAGCTTTGTATGGAAGACCGTGCAACTCACCATCATGTTGGATAGAGACTGGTGAGAAGTTTATGCTTGGACCAGATGTGGTGAGGGAAACTTCAGATAAAATCAAGACCATTCAACAACGAATGAAGGCTGCCCAAGATAGACAGAAGAGTTATGCTGATAAGAGGAGGAGAGACTTAAAATTCTCCGTTGGCGACTTGGTGTTTGTCAAGATTTCTCCGTTGAAGAGCGTAATACGATTTGGCAGGAGAGGCAAGTTGGCACCAAGATTCGTTGGCCCATTCCCTGTTCTCGAACTAGTCGGGAATTTGGCATATAGAATTGACTTACCAGAGAAGATGGTGGGAGTTCACAGCGTATTTCATGTTTCCCAACTAAGGAAGTTCGTTTACGACTCAGATATGACTATTTCACCTGATCAGTTAGAGGACTTCGAAGTAGAACCCGAGGCGGTTGGGAACCGCAAGCCGGCCCGTATTGTCGAGCACGACATGAAGCAACTTCGAAGGAAGGCGGTGAAGCTAGTCAAGGTACAGTGGAGCGAGGACGAGAAAGATTGTACTTGGGAGACAGAGGAGAACATTAGGAAGTCAAACCCAGAACTCTTTGCCTGGTAAGATTTTGACTTCGATTTAGTATTCCGCATGCTAGGATAGACTTGTTTGCTTGTTTTGCATGATTGATTGTTGTATGTGGTTGTTAGGCATGCGGGATCCTTTGTATGTTTTGGGTTAAGGAATTTCGGGGGCGAAATTTCTTAAGTGGGGGAGAGTGTAACGACCCGCATTCTACGCATCATAGGATCGTAGAATATTTATTTCTTCCACATACGAAGTCGTATGGTAATGTAACTTTGGGGGACGACTATTGGGGTAATTTCCCACGTTCATGATTTTCCCGATTTTTAAATGACCATTTTACCCCTAGTTATCACTGTTTTGGCCATAACTTTTGACTGGAAAGGAATTTTGACCTGAAACCACTTCCATTGGCTCCGGATGATGGTTTCTCTTTCCGTAGAGTGGTCACATTAGCCAAACGGATTCACCGTTTGGGAGATATGGCTGAAACAAGTTTTAGATGGTGAAAAACAGCTTAATTGGGCTTAAACGGGTGATTAGCAGCGAGGCCCAACGGGAATTTCGGGTTTAGGGGTATATAGGTGCTGATTAGGGTTAGAAAACATTTCTTTAGACATTTTCCAGCCGCCACTTTCATTTCCCTTAACCTAGCCATGGCCTCCACTCTCTAAATCTCTCTAAAACACCCAAAATCACTTCCTAATCAAGGATTAAGGCTTAGAGGCATTAAATCAAGGAGGATTAGCACGAGGACCGAGGTAGAGCTGCTGTTATATATTGGAATTCGTGCAAATCAGAGGTTCACTTCAGATTTGAAAGTTTTATTGTGGCAAAGGTGAGTGATAGCATCGTTTTGACACTAATTACAGTTAATTAAGGGTAATTAGTGAAGATTAGCGACTTTATATGTAAATAAATTCTGGAAAAAAATTCTTAAAATTCTAAAATAATGTTTTAAGGCTCTGTTAGAAATTTGGGTTAATTTCGATGTGTTTTGCTAATCGTATGCTTAAACATGATTAAGAGGGATTATAGGAAAATGTGAGGTTTTGGCCACTTTTGGTCCATTTTGATTCATTTAAATTGTTGTTTGTTGCTTGTGGTTGCTGTTATATGTTGCTATGACTCTTTGGTATGCTTTGTGATTGATTTCAATAGTTAGATTGGTCGAAAACGCCGTCGAGAGGCGTATAAACAGTTGCTGGAAAGTTGCAGAAAACTGCAGGGTATCTAACCGGATCGGATCGGATAAGGGAGACCCGAACCGAACCGATGTAAGGACTCCGACCCGATCCGCTGAGAGATGGTGATCACGAATCGATGGAGGCTATACTACCCGAACCCCCTCCACGAGATGATGACCAAAGGAGATCTTGAATCGTAGCACCACGCCACGATCCGACCCGCTTGCACGATCCGAATCTCTCGTGACCAGAAAGTGCGACCCGAACCAGTGATGGCGATGCGACTTGGAGACTCCGACCCGACCCGTGTAGTCACTTTCGAACCGAACCGAGCACCACGAGACGACCCGAACCGGAGTTATGCACTGGAGGGGACCGCCACGACCTGAGGATCACGATCCGATGGAGATGGGGAACTTGAACCGATCCGACCTGAGGAAGGCTTCCACGATCCGACCCGAGCGTGAAGGATGATCCGAACCGATCCGAGGTTGATGGCTACGAGCTGGTGACTGCGAACCAAACCAGGAAGTTACGAACAGAATGAAGACCGATCCGGAGGGTGATGACAGAAACCCGAGATGCAAAGGAAGCCCAAATGAGAAGTTAGAGCTCAAGATTCAGATGGGAATCAACGAGTTCGCTTCATGGTTGGGTTTTGCTGCGGGACGCGTGCCAAGGGGTTATCGACGTCTATAGCTTTGAACCACTATGGTAGGAGGTACGAAGGCGGATTCAGGGCCATTATGGCATCGGTAGAACCAAGGGCTACAACCAATGAAGTGGGTCATTGAAATGTTTGGTCATGACTCCATATGTTTAGCTTGGTCATAGCAGGGTTTCTACAAGGCGGGATTCGTCGTTGCCTCAGTTTGTCTAGTGTTTCAAAGTGGTAGATGTCGTACGCTTTACGCACTAAGTGAGAGATGTGAGGATGGTTGCTATGGATGGTTTGTTTGCTATCACTATGACATACACACCCCACCCCCGTATTCGTTACACTATTTATTATGGCACCTTAGAGTACTGTACGATATGTGGTACTAACTCTTTGGTTGCAGGTCCAGGTTCAGGTATGGTTTAGTATACCTGTTATTACTCTGTTTAGATGCTTATCGCTCACACCAAGCTTTATGTCTGACCCAGAGTTTTATGTCTCTTCTTATTACTCTGGGTGCTCACACGAGCAGACTAGAGACAGGTTAGCTGGTGATGCACGGGTAGCTGATCCGGAGACGAGCAGGAGGCTTCCACGTAATATATATATAGTATTCTCCCTGTGTTGTTGAAGATCACTGCTTGGGCATTGGTGGTGCATCTTCACTTTAGTTTTCTTTTGTTAGAGACAGTAAATTTGGAAAGTTGTAATAAGCTGTATTTGGATTTCTGCTGCTCTGATGTTGACATTGATTATTAGTTATCGGCTTATGCACTGTCTCGCCTGTTTTATGTCAAGTATGTTATTATTATATTTTATCCCATGCGCTGTGAGATATTCTACAGGTTCCTTGATTAGTTCATTCCCTTCTTTCTTTCTTTTCTTATGACGACCGTTCCGTGCCAGTTGGACACGTGTACAGCGCACTTTCGGAGGAAATGAAGGCTGGTGCAGGGCGGGCCGTCACATTTGGCTAAGCGGTTTGGGAGGAATTGTTGTTTTAGTGTTGCTAGTTTTATGGATTGGCTAACTAGCCATTAGTGGGATGGTTAGTGATGTTAACGATATTTTTCATCAACATCAGGGATAGGTCTATGGAAGTGGACTTAAGGAAAAAAATGTTTACTTGGCTTTCACGATTTTGAGTTAGTTCACCGTTTCCTAGATATCAAGGTTTTGAGCCCGAAAGAGTAGTTACTTCTCCCTCAATGGAGTGAGCATCACGCTTAATCGACTCAAGAATAACCAGTTATCTTGGGATAAGGGTTTCCTAAGCACAACCTACGGTAGGGACTAAATGGCTTGTAGGTAGGGGTCCCGCACTAATCTTGCAGAAAGGTTAAAGCTTGTGCAAGAATTTGTAGGCATGTAGAAAGCACACAACGTATAGCACCAGCAATAACTAACAAATTACATGAGAGACTCACAATAAAATGCTCTAAGTATTGATCCGCTCTTTATTGATCTTCGATTTAGAATGTACAAGTGATTACAACCAAAATCCCCAATTTGATTTAGGAATTAGGGTTTACTCTAGAGAAAAGAGTACAAGAATGAGAATAAGAAAAATCGTCGTGAAAATGAAACCCCTAGGGTCTTGTTTATAGAAAATCAGGACACCTTTTGCTATTGGGTCACCAGTACCCCTTGTCGGCCGCTTTTCCCTTTGGCTCTATAAGTTCTGGCTCTCGACCGCCTTTTCTTTAGTTTCTGAAGTCTTTGATAATGGGTTTTAAGGTGTCGGTTGTAGCTCTCGGGGAAATGATCCCAGTCCTTGGAGCCTTTGGCTAGTATTATGTCTTCCTTCTTTGTATTGTTGATGAGCCTGGCAGTGTGAATAGCTTTTTGAAAGGTTTAGCTTCCTGGTGTAGGCCTCCAAATGTATGCTTCCGGGCGTGGATTCCTGGTCCTGTTATCAATTATTTTTGGAACTTGCTTTGTGATTTAAGGGGTAGGCTGCCGGGACTATCACCCCTGCCGGTAACGACACTAAATAGAGTGGATAGCTTGCTTATTTTCTGGGGGTCTAGGTTTTTCTGTCGATAGGCTTCTGAAGTATATCATCGCCTTCTCGGGATGTTGCTTCTGGTGCTTTATTAGTCGCTTATTAGAGCGGCCTTCCGGTAGTCATCTATTGTGGGTCTTGGAAAATGGCGCCCGGATGATTCCCTTGTACTTTTGATGCTATTGCTTCATGATTTATCAGTATTAAGCGAGTTGGTACCGATAGCCTCTCTCATCCTTCTACGTCTCGACTGGTAGGATTCTTAGTCTCTCTCTTTGTTGGTTTTCAGTTCGGGGTGACCTTTCACCGACCATGCTAGCGTTACCTTGCCAGTATTTCCTTTTGTATAGAGTTTTAGCTCTTCACTTTGATGATGGTGTCGGTTTCCAGCTTCCGAATTGTTTCCTTGTGTTGTAGGCTTCTTCTTGTGTTGAACTTCTGTTGATGAAAGATTCTTTTGTGCTTGTGTCGGTTTTCTACCCCTTTACCGCCAGCTTGATTCAGTGCTTTATTTTGATAGTAACATTTGCCCCCCTGGTGAAGGGGTAATTTCGACTTTTCAAGTCAAACTTCGATGTCCTTTCGGTAATTTAGCCCTCTGTCTCTTGATCTCTCCTAATCAGACCCGTTGATTGACTTTTGTTTGTACATCTTGGATTAACGATAATTTGGTATAATTGCCAATGCTTCTTCTTCCTCATTTTTTACCTGCCACGTAAATTACTCAAACCAGATTATTGTTCATCGAGAATTACTAAAGTTTTTTCAAAGATTTCTGATTTAATCCCTGGTGAGTACTTTCACCTTTAACTACAAGCAGAAATTTAATACTAATTACCGGAACCAAATTAGTGTTCAGCGCGTTAAATGCAATCCACCCAATTAGAGGATTTTAAATCACGTTTCCCTATGAATTATACAATTATTCTCTCCCGATGTCGTTTTTTCGAATCTAAGTTGTACAATTCTCATAGGAAAGAAAAATTGCAATCTACGCCTTTACTTCTAGTGAACCCACCATCAATGTTATTGGCCTGTTTTCTCTGTCTTTACCGACACCCACTTGTGCTTTTGTTCATTATGTAAGTGCTGGATTAATCCAAGAATGGTGAATTATCCAACAGGGTTCTCAATGGGCTGGTTTTCTCTTCGGTTTTGGGTGTTGATAAAGTCTACGAGTTTCACTTTGTTTCCTCGTGTGTCGGACCCCAAGGGTCAATCAGGCTCCCGGTGATGATTTAGAACCACTTGGCCTCGGTTTATCTGTTACCGGTTCTATTTAGTCTTCCCAGCACCTTTTTTAGTACTAAGATGACTAACTTTATCATCATTAAGGGATTGATAGTTTCTACGTGAATGCGGAGTTAGTATGAATTCTGCCTAGATTAATATGTAGGATCCTCCTGATATGCAATGGTTGAAGTATTAATCGTTAAATAAGTCAACATGTTATCTACTTATTCCATACTAATGAATATGGTGTTAATTCGTGTGTTTATGAAATTATATCACCTGGCAACACTATGCTTGATAAGAAGAGTTTTGGTCAACTAAAATCCAGTGTCCCTTCCATTTTTCGGAAAAAGAATCCCCTTGCTTTGAAGAGGTCTATAATTATATCCCAAGATGAAGTGGATTCTATTCTTAATGAGTTCGTGATGCTTGACGTAGATGCCATCCCTGTCACTAATCAAGATAGCATTAAGAATCCTCTGGAAGGTTACTTTGCATATTCAGCCATCCACATTTGGCATGGAGGCTTCTTTCCTTTCCCAACTTTTATATCTCGACTCTTGTGGGACTTGGAGATTGCTTCTATACAGCTTCTGCCGAGCACTTGCACTTTGCTTATTTGTCTCGAAATCCTGGCACTTGAATCGGGTCAAGCTTCCCTTGCTCCTAGTCTTATTTACCATTTGGTATGGTTTTCGAAAGAGGTAGACTGGCCCATCTTACGTGCTCACTCTTGGAAGAAAATTATCAATGATGGCATCGGTAAAACTATGCCTTAGGAAGATCAGTTCTTTTTCATTAGATGCCCAACTGGCATTTTGCAGATTTTGGTGAGTTTACCTGGTTTTTCCCGGGTAATCATGCTTTTCTGAGCATTGCCTAATTTTATCTACTTTTCAGATCCTGCCTACATAAGAGTTCCTTTATTGGAGAGTGAGTCTTGTGCTCTTGAAATTATCTCTAAATCATTAGAGGAGTTGCAAAGCCGATCAACTTTGCTTATTTTGGATAAATTGTGTCAATATAACTTCCTTCTGATGGGTAAAAGATCTTGGGACGTCCGCCCATCCAATTAGTAGGATCCAAGCATTTGACATTGGGTTCAAATGCATTTACCACCTCCTCTCCTTTGTTTCGAGGTATCCATATTGGAATTACTACCTTCTCTTTCAAACGGCTTTAACCCATAAGGCATTCATTCTTGAAATTTATTTCGTATCTTATATCTTGATTAGAGGCCTCGGCTTTTGAAGCCGTAACTCTTACTGATGCTCTAGATCATTCTAGTACTGCCGCTCCCAAGAGGTTGGCTGAATTATCCATTGAGCCACCAGCTAAAAGATTAGGATTCGACACTTCTGTTCCTCTTCCTCAAGATGGCACCGTTGAGGTTGTTGATCAGGAAATCTCTGTCTCTACCGTCCTTGTTGTCGATTTTACCAAAGTACCTATTATTGTTTTCTTCGAGGGTATCCCTGGCTGTGAATGTGAGTATCGTGTCATACCGTCAACCTTTTCAAGTGCGCCGAAATTAGGCAAGCAAGACATGACTCAAACCTCCCCTTCTCAACATGTCGATCCACCAAAAATTCCTGCTCCTTCAAAGGGCTTTGATGAGCTTGTGAGACTCGCTCTTTCTTCCCCTGAAATTATGAATGTTGCGTCTTCTTCCACCCCTTTAGATAAGGAGAGTTTTAATCAACATCTAGTCAATTAGTAGCTTTCGGTATAAACTTTTCTTCTATGATTTTTCTCTTGTATTTAACTTGTTATGGTGATTAGTTGAATCCCTTCTCCTGTCCAAGTTAACAAAAGATGGCTTTTGTCTAAGGCCACTACCTCATCACCTTCCACCGAATTTATCTGACTACGTGAAGCTAATGAGGCCTTAAGTGATGAATGCGAGAGGTTGAAAGTTTCCCTTGAATATGCCGAAGCAGCTCTCGAAAAGGGGAGGCAAACGAAGAGTTCAGTGCATGACCAAGTTTTGGCCTTAGAACACCAAATGTCAGAAAATGTGGTTAACCATGCTGATGAACTTAAGAGGAAAGATGAGAAGCTCTCTCATGCCATGAAGATAATTTATGAGACAAACGGCAGGATTTCTGACTTTTTGCAAGTTCATCTTCCGCGGATTAAGACTGAGTGTTATGAAGATGCCTTATTTCATGCTATATCCGATAACCTTCGAGGATCCGGAGTTTCAATTCTCCACTATTCCTTCTTCTATCAATGATAGGGTCACGGAGAGGATTAGCAAGCCCCAGTTAAGGGCCTAGATGTCAAAGAGGGGTAGGCCTGAATCCAAGGATCTTTTATTCATCAAGGACCTTTCTGATGACTTTGATGGGGAAGATGAGCTTTTGGATATTGATGAGGAGGACAGAGGTGATGATAGCGACGGCCCCAATGGCAATGTCCGCCGAGATGATCATGATAAAGATGGTAGTGGTCCTTCTGCGGCTCACAATGTTTCACACGATTATGTAGGATATAATCTTGATGTTGTTGGTTCTTATGCTACTTAAGAGTACGAGGCTCCTTCCACCAAGAAAAGTGGTACTCCTGAATACCTAGGAAGAGAACGGTCTACTCAACCTGAGGTTTCTCCTTCCCAGGTATGGCCTTTTGTTTTCGCAATGCTTTCTTCTTTCTTGCATATATAATAGTAACTAGATTCTCATCGTTATATTAACTTAGACCAAAGGAAATGTCTCCTCAAGACTTTGTGTAGAATTAGATGAAAAACAAAGGGAAATAACGTGGGTCTATGTTGAGCAAGGATGGTTATTAAAGGATTATAATACATTATCCCGGAGATATCATGACTTAGAAAAGAGTGCATCTAAGCTTATGCATTACAAGGAGCACGAGGCTGTACCTAGACTAAGAAAAGCTCATAAGAATAGGGAAGCTCTCCGAGAGGAAAACAAGGAATTGATGACCCTATTTTGGATGTTGATTGAGGACAGAGATATATTAGTTAACTTTTTGTATGAGATCTATAAGCGATACACGATAGTGGATTTTCCCTTCTTAGGAGAACATATTGGAGGCCTAATACATCGTCTTCACATACTTTATTTGGACGAGTGTGGGGTTGACCCGTATCTCGGGGATTGTTGGAATATCAAGAGGGTTCTTTCAATTCCTAGGGATCTTCCCCCAGAAAAGCGTGAGTATAACAAAGATAGGTTTATCACCGAATTGTTTAAAAGATCGATTTTGTGTGAATAAGAGGAATATTTGTAACCTTAATGTTGTGAGTGTATAAAGCAAGCATGGGATTCTATCTATTGTATATGTCTGCTAATTCTTTTATATATGCTATGACAGAATCTTGTTTACCATGATGATGTGCGACATTTGATCTGTAGATTGAGAAAGGAATAGTTGATAATATCTGGCGATGTTTTCAATAGAAAACGTTTTCTAGAAGAACTCAAAAGTGTTTATATGAAACTTCCTCAGTTTTCCCTTATCTTTTTGGATAAATATCGGGAGGCAATTTTAAAAAGACTTAGGAACGAGCATGCATAGTCGATTTGTAGAAAATAAATGTATTGATAAGCGTATGAGAACCTTGTGATTCTTTTTTATTCATGTATTTGTCGAAATATCTGGAAATTGGTTTTGAAGTATTTTTTTATTTTAAATATGACACTATTCTGATGAATAAAGGTTTATGCATAACTATCTTTTATTCTTGGAAGGAGGCGGATTGTCATAAAACTTCTCCACCTCAAGACAATGCAATGCTAACCAATGAGGTTCCCCTTGTTTCTCAAGAGAGAACAATCTTATTCCAAACTTTATCTATCAGGCATTTGAATAAAAGAATAAAAATTATGAAAGGACAACTAGAAAAGAGAGATAGGCTTATACTCGGATTGAAGACGTATATAAAGACTAGGCCCTCTGTAGAATTTGAAGATGAGTTAAGAGGTTTACGCCAATGCGTCATTAACTTGGTAACTGAATTAGATAACGTCAATGCAAAATGCAAGACATGGGAACATTCTTTCAAAAATATTCTTATTATAACGATGTCCCGACCTTTTGGTGCTGCAACCACTACTAAGGTCGTCATTCCTCAAAAACACTTTTATTTGAAGAACCCTCCTTGAGGGTTAGAAGAATCAATCATTTCTGACTGGTGCAAGAAAGTGATAGACGAGATGAAAATCATTTACGAGACCAAATTGATTAAGGATTCATTTGACCATGTCAGACGGTATGTTGATCAAATCATGCTTTTACAAGGGGAAGGACATGATCTTCGTGTAAATATTTTTGAGATGGAGAAGGACAACAAATCCCTTACTGACATGTATAGAGCTTATGATAGGGCTCTGAGGCTTGAGGTCCAACACACTAATAATCCAGATGAAGCTAGCAAAAATATGCGTAAGCTTAATAAGCTCTTAAGTATCGTAATTCTTCATGCCATCAATCCTCCTTTATCCGAGGGCGAAGGGAGGCACGACATTTGATAGTGGTTGTAAATGTAATATGTATATACCTATATTTAGATAGTTAATGGTGTTGTTCTTGTAAATGAACTAGTAAATCGTGTACGTACCACTTGTAGTGTCACTTTTACTTGTATTGAATAAATACAATAATGATTTGTACATGGTAAATTTAAGAAATCTCTCTGACCAAGAAAGAGGATTACTTATCTTTTCTAGGGAAACCTTCCGAATAATTGACTTTGCATTTTCTTTTGGGTCTTGTTTCATCCATCCTTCTTTGGAAGTGCAAATTTAAGGCTTTGTGACCTAATGTTGGTACTTTACTAAGAATGGTTCTCTTGGTAATTTAATAGAGACTTCGGTTGATGTTTAAAGCCATAATTTTAGAATGAAATCCAAGAATTTCTCTTTTGGTAATAATAGAAGCTTTGGCTCTACCCCCGACTCGGGTCGCTCCGTAAAGAACTAGGAACTCATTTTTGTTATTTCAATAGACATCTCGAACTAACACAGATTAGGGTGTAAATAGAATTCCCGAACTAACCCAGATTCAGGTATTAACAGAAGCACCGAACCGGGCCAGATTTGGGTATTAATAGAAGACCAGAAACCCATTTTCGGTAATTAGCTTTGTCACCCCTTCTATGCTTGATTTATGAAGCAGAGGTTATATGTACTTTTTGAGCCACTCTCTGGGCTTTTGGTTATCAAAGCAGAGGATGTGTGTGCTTTGTTGGCCACTCTCTGGGCATGTGCGTCCGGTGCGCTTGGCTATCTTATCCACAAGCAAGTCCCAAGGACCTACCTGACCTCACTAGGAGCCACCTTATCCTGACCATTGTAGGCGATGATAAGGTCTTAGATGCTTCAACCGGGCCATCATCGACGCAGAATTAAGGCTTACTCTTTTGATGCTCCACCCTGGTCATCATAGGCGGTGATAGAGGCTTACACTCCACCTCCTCCAAGGGTACCCTATCTTGACCATCGTAGGTGATGATAGGGGATTGCGTTCCCTTCTAGGGGTAACGCGAAACATAAGAAAAGGTAGGATGTGCTCTTCTATGAACAGAGGTAGGACGTGCTTAGTTCATAGCAGAGGCAGGGTGTACTCTTCTACAAGCATACGAAGGGCGTGCTAATTAGATGCTCCGTCACGACTATTTCCGGTGTGGGTTGGAGGCTTACGCTTTTGAGGCTTTAGCATAGCCTTTCAGATTTGGGCGCGGAGAAAAGCTTACATACCACCCCCTTCTGGGGGTGTCTTGCCTAGGCCCACTTGGCGGTGACAAGGGTTTTCATCCACTTGATTTGACCCGCCTCGGGTTATTTCGAGCTTCGAGAGGGTTCTTGCATGCTTAACAATGTAGATAATCCCTAAAGCATTTCTTGTTATAGTTAGCCATGTTTTCTTTACATATCTATGTAACTTTGCTTGGCTTAGAAAGTTGATGTTTGTCCCTTCTAAGACTGGGCAATGGTTGGTTTCGTATCCATTCATCATATGATAGTAGCAATAAGGTCCTCCCATCTTGGTTCTTCCTTAATGAAGGCCAAAAGTTCAATTCATGCTTAGTTAGTAAGTAGATGTCGTCGATTGATGTAGTGAGTTCACACCTTTCGATAACCCTTCAAAGGATTTCCTTTGATGTTGCAGTTTGATCCTTTTACCACTCGATTCCCTTTTCTACCCTCTATTTTCAAATTTTCTTTTAGCTATATCTTGATGCAAGGATGTGTCCCTTTCAGACCCTTTTCTAGGAAGACGAGCGTAACCACTCTTGATTCCCTATCCGAATATTATTCCTATAGCTTGTGCTTGAATGGCTTTCTTGATATGAAGAAAGGGGATATATCCTTTTGTTGTGGAATTTCCTAAAGTAAAGATTGGGGTTCGTCCTAAATGGAAAGGGTTAATGCTCCAATGATTAGGATCATAAGGCACTACGTCTTTTTCCTTATCTTGAATACGCAAAGTTTCCATCCTAACCTTCTCGACCGTCCATGGCTCATAGATGCTTGATGCAACTATGGGAAACTCATTAGTTACTCGTAGAGACCTTTTATTCATGATTTCTGCTTCTTCAAAGCTTAGTCCAACAGGGGACGGGACAACACAGTTAGATATGTGGCTATTAACCACAAGGTCGGTGGTTCAAGCCCTCCTTCTAGTGCCAAAATGTTAAAGATATTTTTCGTCAACAACGGAGATAGGTCTACGGAAGTGGACTTGCGGGGAAAATAGGTTTACTTAGATTTTATGAGTTTGAGTTAGTTCACCGTTTCCTAGATACCAAGGTTTTGAGCCCAAAAGATTTGTAACTCTTCCCTTAATGGGGTGAGCATCACGCTTAAGTGACTCAAGAACCAACAATTATCTTGGGATAAGGGTTTCCTAGGCATAACCCTCGGTAGGGTCTAAATGGCTTGTAGGAAAGGGTTCTACACCGATCATGCGGAAAGGTTCAAGCTTGAGCAAGAATTTGTAAGCATGTAGAAAGTGCACAACATATAGCGCCCGAAAATAACTAAAAAATTACATGAGAACTCATAAGTAAATGCTCCACCACTACAAAAGTGGGCATATTCGACACTAATTTGTGTGCGTTGCATGAAAAGTGTGGCGAAAGCTATGATTTCTTCGAGCTTCTGCAACAGCATTCATATGTTGTTGCATTATACGTGGATGCACTGTTGCGGTGGGAATTTTAGTGTTCTGATGTGCAACACCAGTTAAAAGCGTAGCATTACGTATATATAATCCAGCTCAGCTATCCGCGTTATCAACATATAAAAACCCCAACCGTAGATGAAAGATTAATCCAACGTTTCAAACCATCTATGGATCTGATGATCTTAATGTTAGCCATCATCCAATCATTGACAGCCACGTCATTTCATTCTTTTGACGAAATTTTGGCGCGATCTTCTCCCTTCATGAAATCGTTTTCTTCTCTATCATCTAATCGTTTTTCCCCCTTTTTACTATTGACAAAAATTTAAACCTAAATTCACGTCAGTATCGATCCTCTCCTCGACAGCAAATTCTATTCCGAAAAGGATGAAGCTTTGAAATGCTTTCTAGTTTTGATTGCTCAGGGCGCTGACATCGCCAGTTTTTTCCCTCAGGTTCAGTTTGTATTGCACTATGAATTAGTTGCGCTTATTATAGATTGGATTATGAGTAATTAGTAATTAGTTCATTTGTTACATTTTGGAAAACCCATTCACTTATGAGTAATTAGTTGCGCTTATTATTGATTTGGGATTTGGGATTATGCTGAGGTTTATTCGAAAATTATACCTAGCAATAAACCATGAGAACCGGGCTACTGGCATGAAAAAGACATTGGTTTATTATAGAGGTCGAGCTAGTTAAGGAATGAGGACTGCGGTTAATTTGCACTGCTTGAGGTTCATACCTTACACTGCGGTTAATTTGTATGCTTGAGGTTAATTTGCACTGCGGTGTGTATGTACTGCGGTGACATCCGAATTTTAAGCCTCTTACCGCAGATTTTGACAAAATCTGAAGCGGGCACTCAAGCATTTTCGTTTTATTACAATACACATCATACACGCAGTGCATATATACACTCACAAGTATACACGCACGCACAAGTATACACGCACAAGTATCATAAGTATACACGCACAAGTATACACGCACAAGTATCACAAGTATACATGCTAGTATCATAAGTATACACGCACAAGTACACACGCTCAAGTATCATAAGTATACACGCACAAGTATACACGCACAAGTATCACAAGTATACAAGCTCAAGTATCATAAGTATACACGCACAAGTACACACGCTCAAGTAGACACGCACAAGTATACACGCGCGCACAAGTATACATGCACGCACAAGTATCATAAGGCAGCCATCTGAAGGCACGCACAAGTATACACACACAAGTATCATAAGTATACACCAGAGACGTACGCAGAGATTTTAAAAAATACCAGCATTCACAAACAAAACAACGTACCATTCACAAACATTCAAAAACATTCACCAGCATCCATCATAAGTCATCACCAGTCATCACAAACTTCCACAACCACACAAAGTTTCACAAATATTCACAAAATTTCAAGCCAAAAAACATTACCAGCAGAATAAAACCAACATCCACAAACATCCCAGTCATCACCAGCATAATCACCAGCATCCACACCAGCATTAGCACCAGCATCCATGTCAGAGTCATTGTCCATGTCAGAGTCATTGTCTATGTCAGAGTGGCTGTTAAGGATAGAGCATAGTCAGCGACCGGTTCCTGTGTGGTTGTTAAGGATAGTCCATGTCAGAGTCATTGTGCATGTGTGGTTGTGTCTCACTATAAGAAACTGTGGATGGAAGTAAAATTTACCTATGATCACAAAAAAATGGTACCACCGGTTCCTCCCTATTGCTCACAAACAGAATTTCAGGCCTCGTCAAAGGATGAGTATGTGTGGTGCACTCAACCCTAATGATGTATTTCTTGTTGTCGAATCGAGCAGCAAAAACATTCTCGAAGCCAATGCCTTCATAAAATTCCATTTTCAGGTATAATGATCTATGGTCAATTCGAGACCAATGACAGTCGTCAATTTCACACACATTTCCCATTGGCGTCATTAATTCTTTTATTGCAGGAACATTTGTCTTCAGGAACTCGGGAAAGCCAACAACTCTGGCCCATGATTCTGCCTCGAACGCTGGTTCAGGCTCAAATTCTTCAGTAGACCATTGTTTCACATAAAAAGCACCTCCAATTTTTGTAAAAAGTTTCAACATTAGTGCATGATCACGCGTACTGTAAGATGGGCATGTTATTAGAAAAGAGTTTTTGGGTATAACCCATATAGTCCACTCCTCATTAAGCTTCCGCGTATACCTAAGCATGAGATGCACAAATTCGTAAGTCCAATGTCCTGAAAGAACAGTGGCAGTGATGCATAGTGAAGAGTCCTCCATTGTTTTTTTTTTTTTTTTTAACTTTTGACGATGGAGTTTTGTTTAGGAGTTGAAGATGTAGATGACGATATGCTTTTGAAGCTTGACAGGATATGAAGTGACACACTGTACGTGGCAGTAATATGGGAACTGAAAACTTTTTGCTCAGAAGACGAATGGCCATATGAAATTGCTTATTTGTTGGCTGGCATGAGTGACCAATCGCCAATGGTCAGTAAGTCAATTGTAATAATTGTGTTCATAACATTTTACTAAGAAGGCCAATTGCCATTCGATGCCACCACTTATCAAATAACTTGTTATCATTTG
This sequence comes from Allium sativum, assembly GCA_030737875.1. NCBI lineage: Eukaryota > Viridiplantae > Streptophyta > Magnoliopsida > Asparagales > Amaryllidaceae > Allium > Allium sativum. The sequence goes on from CM060921.1 coordinate 751,366,196, forward strand.
ATCAGGTGCATATTTAATTCTGGAAGGCAGAGGGATACATTTTGCAGATCGAATTGTTGCATATATATGATTCATATATAGGTACATACTAACATACATATATATTTCCTATTGCAATCGGATTGCTGCATATATATGATTCATATATATAAATGAGTAATACATTTTGCAGGTGTGGACACATGTGTACATGTTTAGAATTCGCTAAAGAATTGGCCAGGAATGGATCAGGATAATGTCCCTTATGCCGTGCACCTATTCTTGAAGTAGTTCGAGCTTACTGTATACAATGAACAAAATGGTGTAGCTGATTTTTGAGTTTTGATATTTGGATAATTAAAACAATTGCTTTGGATGAGTTTCTTGTACAAAACCTGTATTGCAAAATATTTAATTAAAGCATTGTATTTCTATCAAATTAGTGTTGCATTTTCCTTCTGCTACTGTTGCGTTAGCTTTTACTGATATTGTATTTCATTGTAATGGTGTTGCATTACATATTGTAGTGGTGTTGCATTACATTAAATATAATTGCTTACCCGTCGCATGTGGACCCCACAGCTGACGTGGATAGCTGGTGTGGCATGTGACACGTGGAGTGCTGACATGGAGAGATGACGTGTCGTGTGACACGTAGACAGCTAACGTGGAAAGCTGACGTGGCGGCACTGGAATCCAGGCCCTAACTAATGCTTAAGGCAACGCTGAATAGTGTTGCATTACGTGCAATTAGTGTTGCATTATGGCTATAATGCATCACTTTCTTTCCGTGGTCGTAGATGGGCAAAAGTGTTGCCTTAGGTGGCTAATGCAACGGCCGCGGATGCCACGCTCCCTGGTGTTGCCTATTTGAAAAAAATGGCCTACGGCAACGTTTTTTTGATCTACGGCCACATAAAAATAGTGTCGAATATGCCCACTTTTGTAGTAGTGCTCTAAGTATAGATCCGCTCTTTATTGATCTTCAATTTAGAATGTACAAGTGATTACAACCGAAATCCCCAATTTGATTTAGAAATTCGGGTTTACTCTACAGAAAAGAGTACAAGAATGAGAATTAGCAAAATCGTCGTGAAAATGAGATCCCTACGGTCTTATTTATAGACAAATCAGGGCCACTTTTGCTATTGGGCCAGCAGTACCGCTTGACAGCCGCTTTTCCCTTTGGCTTCGGAAGTTCTGGCTCTCGGCCACCTTTTCTTTAGGTTCTGATGGCTTTGCTAACAACTTTTGAGGTGTTGGCTGTAGCTCTCGGGGAATGGGTTCTGGTACTTGGAGACTTTGGCTAGTATTGTGTCTTCCTTCTTTGTATTATTGATAAGCTTGGCAGTGCGAATAGCTTTCGTAAGGCTTTAGCTTCCGGGCGTTGACCTCCGGATGTATGCTTTCAGGCATAAATTCCCGATCCTGTTATCAATTCTTTGTGGAGCTTGCCTTTGTGATATAAGCGGAAGGTTGCCGGGACCGTTACCCATACTGGTATTAACACTAAGAAAATTAGTGTGGATAGCTTGCTTATTTTCAAGGGGTCTCGGTTTGCATTTTGTACGCTCTTGATGTATATCCTCGCCTTCCCGAAATGTTTCTTTTGGTGCTTTATTAGTTGCTTATTAGAGCGGCCTTCCGGTAATCATCTATTGGGGGTCTCAGTAAATAGCTGCTAGATGATTCCCTTGTACTTTTGATGCTATTTCTTCTTGATGTATCGGTATTAAGCGAGTTAATATCGATAGCCTCTCTCATCCTTCTAGGTCTCGGATGGTTGTATTCTTAGTCTCCCTTTTTGTTGGCTTCCGGTTGTGGGTGACCTTCCACCGACCGTGCCGGCGCTACCCTGTAGGTATTTCTTTTTGTATAGATTTTGAGCTTTTCACTTTGACGATGGTGTCAGTTGCTAGCTTTCGGATTGCTTCTTTGTGCTATTGGCTTCTTCTTGTGTTGAACTTTTGTTGACAAATGAATCTTTTGTGCTTGTGTTGGTTTTCTACCCCTTCATTGCCAGCCTGTTTTGGTGCTTTATTTTGATAGTAACAAGTGAGGCCCGTTAAGGCTAGGGGTTATAGGTTATAAATAGGAGGGCAATGGTAAAGAAAATTGTTTAGTCTCTTCATTTCTCATTTGGTTGGGTGTCTATGATTCTCTGGCTCAACCAAATACACCTCCACTTCGTTTCAATTCATAGATTTGCAAACTAAGATTGAAGATTAACACTGAGGAAGGGTAGATCGCATCAATTGAGTTGATTCTGAGGCCATTCTTCGTTTTTCTTCGCTGTACAGATTCCAGATTCTTTGATTGAAAGCTATTTTGAGGATTTGGTGAGTGATAAGCATCTCTCATACCGATTCAGTCAAGTATATGAGTTTGTTTATGTAATGATCTGGAATTTTGGACTAGTTAAATGATTAGTTTATAAGTTAATTAAAGTTGTAACAAATTGTTTAGATTATAAATATAGTTAAGAAGTATATAATCTTATATATACCTTTGGTATCATTTGGTTAAGTATTGTATATAGTTTTTAATAGCATTTAAAGGGTAAATGCTACCAAAAACACCTCCTTTCTCTTTTTACAAGTGTTAAGACACTTGTAATTTTGCATGCAACATTATATGCATGAATTACACATGTCCTATGAGGTGTCATCACCTTATTAACTCATTTCAAGTATAAATACACTCCTTTCTTTCCCTTAAACATTCATTCTCATATTCTTTTCCATTTCTTCTTCTTCTACACCTTAAAATCCGTGGCTTCCATGGTGAAAATCCTCCTCTTCCTCCATTTATAAAATATATAAATTGCTGCAAAGTCGGTAGCGTCAAACAGTCAGTCAGGGATAACTGTAGTGGGTCTAGCAGCCTAGCAATAGAGGATAGCATAGTGGAACCCCAAGGTGAGAACTTTACATTTATATTTGTTCACTTTTTATGTTGTGCGAATGATTGTTGATGATATGGATGATTACTAATTATTGCAATGTAAGCGTTTAGTGACAAACGCTTATATGGACACATGTATACACTATTATATGTATATGTTCCCATATATGATCGTGTTAAGGATAAATGGATGCTTCGTGGTTGTTCTTAGTGATAATGTGTGCATTTTACTTGTTACACACACACATGTGGGTTATACGGATATCAGACAAGTCTCGGACCAAGTTTGTGTGATAAATGAATATTTTATTCATTTAGATTTGAAAGCTGGAATTGGTTTTAAATAGTTAGTATAAGTATAAATGATTTTCTAAATCATTTTAAAGAAATTTAGTAAAGTTTTTATGTGAACGTATATTGCAATTAAAGTAGAGTTTCTCAAAATAAATACCGGAACGTTTTAGGATGATAGAAAGGATAGTGTCTAGGCTTGAGTTTGGAAAATATAGTTTCGTGCTCTACCTGGATATCCCTAACTGATCTGACGGACAGGATGGTTAATTTAAAATTTAGTTTGAAATTTAATTTGAAGCTATTTGAATTTATAGTGGAATTTAGCGTATTTTTGTTAAAAACTTTAAATGCTTATAACTTTTGCAACTTAAATCAGATTCCCATGAAATGAAAAACATTTGATTCTCATCAACAAGAGCTTTCAAATGAGTGAAAGCATATTTTAATTTCAACTTATAATTTTCAAGTTATATTTAAATTAATGTTTAAAAATGTTCTTGCAAGTGTTATCCATTGACTGTAATGATAAATGATTATTTAAAAATATGGAAAATTTGTGTAAAATCATAATTAATTATCTAAAATTGATTTATGTTGAAATCATGAAGTTTTGGTAATATAAAGGTTATTTCCCATAAACTAGCGAACATCGGTATTTTGAAACAATTTTTGTAACACTTTTGTAACATTGTTTATTTAATGTTAAAGAGATTTAACTTTATAAATCTTTCCCCAACCTTAGTAATTAATTGCTAACATGTAATGAAAGGATTTAAATGATAATTTGAGTTTCCAAACATAGAATATGGGTTGAGACTTGATTTGGTCCTATATATCCACATGGTTTTAAAGTTGCGCTTATTATTTGGAAAGACCGGGATTGGATATATGCCTGAAAACCATTCCAAGTAATACTACAATGTTGTGGAGCATTTGAAGGCATTAAAGATGATATTGATGACCGAGACCCTTTATATCATAAGGACGACTTGCTGAATGTCTCAAATGGGTAGCTCACATTTGCAGATGGATTTTATATCAACTAAGTGGCAAATAACCCGAACGTATGTGAAGGAATTCCGGATTGTGGTTTCGTTCAAACCCATAACGGACTTGTATGCATTGTGTGTCTGACATTGTGATTGACTGCGTGGCACTGATCTCTGTTAAATATATATCTACTTGGTGGTGGAGAATTTATTCTCTTGCTTAACACCCTTCTCTAAGACGTATGAACTAAGAGGTTATATATTGATAGAAATCAGTGATGCGTTGTGAATGGACAACGTGGCATACTTAAGTTATGTAATGAGCTATGGATGATCAAAGCATGGCTTAGTTAAGAGTAGATTTGTGTATATCGTGACCTTCGCAAGCCTCACACCCCGGTAAATGGCCAAAACAGGATGAAATGCGGCAAGGTTATGGGTGTGTTGTCTCCTTCTAGATAAAAGGTGTACTATGGTATGGAACCCAGGTATTAACCTATGTGGAAAACTTCTACACTTGTGGTTGTTTTTGGCGAGCGCTCGGAAAGGTCGGTAACGACCGGGAGATGACATACTCAGGCGTTCTCTAAGTTACCTAGTTACAGAGGTAACCCGGCCTTGTGTTGGCTTCAGGACCATGAGTTGATCCTCGGACATCCCTCTAGAGGTGTTCAAAATTCGGTTCAGTAAGGAATTTCCTTTGCCTGGTCATTGTTGGAAACGCAATCTCCACTACGAACCCGTACGATTTTAGTTGTATACTATTATGTCAGTATAGTATATGGTACATATGATGGCTAAGATTAATACATTTACTTTCGTAAATGTTTTTCACACTATGCATAATATCAAAATCATTTCCGCGTATTAAAGAATTTTTGACTATTATAAGGAGAAACCTCGCCCATATGTGCAATTACATTGTGTGTGTGCCGCAAGACCTTATGTTAGATTCATTTTTCAAAAAGTCATTGCGAATTTTCCATTCATAAACAAATATGATGAGTTCTCGCACCAGTCCCATGACTAACCGGGAGTTGTTTTGGTTTCACGCAAAACTCTGGGTGTCCATAATTTTTACACGGGCAGCCTAGTGTCAGGTTTACTAGCAGTACTTGGAACTTGTGTCTCAGAGCTTTTCCTCGCTGGATCCTTTGCTTTTGTGGAGTTGCTGTTACTGTGAAGTATTAGCTTTTTTTCTTTGGGACATTATTTTGTGGACATCTGTGATCCAGAGAAATTCAGGTGAAAATGAAGTCTTTTAAGGGATTTACATTATTAGTCAGTTTCCGCTATTCTTTTGGTTATGGTTATGAAACATTGTAAACTCTGATGTAATCTCATGTTATATAAATGAGAAGTCATTTTTTTTATTTCATTGTGATTTATCTAATTTGTTATATCCCAGACAACCAAGAATCCGACAATTGAATCTTCGACATTTTGAATACTAGAAGGTGTTAAATTGTCAATTTTCGAGGATCGAAATTCCGGGTCGTCACAGTTGGTATCAGAGCTTTGGTTTATACAAAGCTTTGGGGTATAACTCATAAGATATCTCATTATAGATAGGGTTATGAATACCCTAGAATGAGTAAAATCCAATGAAATGTAATGATTTTAAACTGTTTCATACTCCTAAGGTGATTCATCTACATATCTAATACGCATTTTCATACTATTTTTAGATAGTAGGAAATGAGCAGTAGAGGCAGACGTAGCGGAAGAAGCAGTAACACCATTAGTGGTCGTGATGCTATGACAATTAATGAAACCATGATTCGATCCCTGAGTCAAACTAGTCTTCCGGATCTAAATAAGAGTTACGTGAATCTAGGTGGGAAACCATTTAAGGGATCCGATGATGTTATGGAAGCTTAACTCTGGACTAAATCATGCAAGAAGATTTTCAAAGGACTTAATCTCGAAGATAACCAGAAGAGACTGTTGGCCACATGGCAGTGGGAGACTATCATCCAAGGGAAATCAAAAGACGACTTTTTATGGAAGGATTTCAAAGAAGTTTTCAAAGAGCGTTACATTCCCTCAGCAGGAATTTCTCGAATATACGAAGAGTTTATGAACCTCAAGCAAGGTAATATGTCATTTGAGGAATACCTGAATAAGTTCAATGAGCTTTCTCTTTTTGGACCTGAACTAATAAACACCCCGTTGAAGAAGAACACAAAATTTATTAAGGGGATGAATCCAAAATATCACGAGAGGATGACCGCACATGTCAAGCAATCATTCGTAGACTTAGTACATATGGGATATAGGTATGCCACCATTGACAAGCAGAAGGTGCTTGAAGAGAAGGAGAGCAACAACAACAATAATAAGGATAATGATAAGAAGAGGAAGTCTGAAGGAAAGAAGCCGGAGCTGAAGAAACCAAAGAAAGGAACTCAGCAAAATCACTTGATGAAAGTTACCTATTACAATTGTAGGGGAAAAGGTCATCTAGGAAATAACTACAAGAAATCAAGGGAGCTGAAGGATCAAGATCAAGAAAGGTGGAAATGTTGCAACTGTCATGTGTTCAAGCATCTAAGTAAAGATTGTCCTCTGGAAAAGTAAACGGATAAAGTACAAATCTTTGCAATATAAGGTGAACCTTCAACCTCAACAGACGTAGAAAGGAAAGGAGTATTAGAAGGGAATATATTTATTTGTGATAAACTGGTTAGAGTATTATTCGATATAGGTGCTTTGCACAGTTTTATTTCAAAGGAAACTGTAAAAGAGTTAAAACTTGAACCTGAATTTATTGACCACCCCATTTGCATAACTAATCCAGTAGGAGGTTCCACAAATCTCTGTCCTTTTTGCAGAAAGGTCCCTATTTCCTATTCTCTTCATCAATTCCCTATTAATCTTATTGTCCTAGATTTCGATGAATTTGGAATTCTACTTGGAATGGACTAATTAAACAAATATGAAGCCCATCTAGATTGTGCAAATTGGAAAATATGGGTAAAAACAAATTTTGGAAATTTTATAGAAATATCTTATGAAGATCCTAACCCAAAAAGAGATAATCTAATGTATACCCTGGGTAACCCTAATACCGATAAATACTATCCCCGTTGTTAGGGAATTTTCAGACGTATTTGGAGAAGTTAAGAGGCTTCCTCCACATCGTGAGATCGAATTTAGGATTGACCTAATGCCCAACCTGTTGCCCATCCTAGCCGAAGAATGGACCTAAGAGAAAGAGAAGACCTAAATAAACAAGTCCAAGAACTTTTGGCAAAAGGATTTATCCGACCTAGCCATTCATGTTGGGGGTCAGCCATGGTATTCGTCGCTAAGTCTGACGGTTCCTTAAGATTGTGCGTCAACTATCGAGATCTTAATAAGCAAACTCTTAAGAATAAATACCCTATGCCCGATATAGACAACCTATTTGAACAATTAAATAGTGCCCGATTTTTCTCAAAAATGGACCTAGCCACTGGTTTTCATCAGCTTAGAATCGCAGAGGATTGTATCCATCTAACTGCCTTTAGGGGACCCGATACCTTTTACGAATGGTTAGTAATGTCGTTCGGTTTGACTAGTCCCCCCACCTACATCGTTGATTTGATGACTAGAGTATTTCGAGAAGTATTGAATAAGTTCGTATTGGTTTTCATCGACGATATCCTCATCTACTCTAAAACTAAGGAAGAGCACGCGGAACATCTAAGAATTATCTTGGAAATATTAAGAAAGAATGTGCTCAAAGCGAAACTCTCGAAATGTCACTTTTGGGAAAAAGAAGTAAAATTCCTTGGTCATATCTTATCGGAGAAAGGAATTTCAGTAGACCCAGGAAAAATCTCTGCCATTTTGGATTGGAAGCAACAAAAGACGGCAAAAGAAGTTCGGAGTTTCCTCGGATTGGCCGGCTATTATAGAAGATTTGTTCAAGATTTTTCAAGAATAGCTTCTCCTCTTACAAAGCTAACTATGAAGAATACCAAATTTGTGTGGTCCCCAAAATGTGAAGAAGCCTTTCAGAAGCTAAAGAAAAGACTGACATCTGCTCCAGTTCTAGCTATTATAAATGGAAATCAAGGGCGGGCGGTTTATACAGATGCATGCAAAGAAGGAGTTGGCGCAGTTTTGATGCAGGAAGGCAGAGTAATTGCCTATGCAAGCAGACAATTGAAACCACATGAAAGGAATTATCCAACCCATGACTTAGAATTGCTAGCTGTAATATTTGCTTTGAAAATTTGGAGGTTCTATCTTTTGGGAGATAGGTTTGAATTGTACACTAACCACAATCCTCTAAAGTATTTATTCACTCAGAAAGATTTTAACTTAAGACAACAACGTTGGTTGGAATATTTAGCATCGTATGATTTGGATATTCAATATACCCCTGGGAAAGCCAACATGGTAGCTGATGCTTTAAGTAGGAAATACGCCGTCATCGCTTACTTAGTTGTTGCCCCAACACTTATGGAAAAGATTATTAGTAAGCAGGGAGAAGATAGGTTTTTACAAAGAATAGCTGAGAATATAAAACAAGGTAAGGATTCAATTTTTGAAATTGATGAAAAAGGTATTTTGAGATTGAAAGGAAGAATTTGTGTCCCAAACATAAAAGAGCTTAAGAAAGAAGTATTGGACGAATGTCATAAATCTAGATTCAGTATCCACCCTGGAGTTAAAAAAATGTATAGAGATGTTAAACGTACTTTTTGGTGGAGAACAATGAAGAGGGGCATATCTATTTATGTCAGCCGTTGCGGCACATGCCAACAAATAAAAAGCGATCAGCAGAAGACAGTGGGATTACTTCAACCCTTGCCAATTCCACAATGGAAATGGGATCAAGTTTCGATGGATTTCATTGATGGTTTACCTCGCACTTGCAAAGGAAATGAAGGAATATAGGTTATTGTAGATCGTTTAACTAAAAGTGCCCATTTCATTCCAGTAAAACCCACCAGGATTGTTGCTGGTTTATCAGAGTTATATATTAAGGAAATAGTTACGTTACATGGAATTCCAAGTAGCATTGTGAGTGATCGGGACCCTATCTTCACCAGTCGTTTTTGGGAAGCTTTTCAAGATGCTTTGGGAATGAAGCTGAACTTTAGCACTGCCTATCATCCACAATCATATGGACAGACAGAAAGAGTTAATAGGATTATGGAAGACTTGTTGCGAGCATATGTTCTCGATTTTGGAGGTTCGTGGGAAAATCATCTGCCATTGGTTGAATTTTCTTATAACAATAGTTATCAAGCTAGTATTAAGATGGCACCGTTTGAAGCACTCTATGGCCGTCCATGCAAATCGCCAATATGTTGGGTTGAGTCTGGAAATAGACTAGTTCTTGGACCTGATATGATCAGAGAAGCGACAGAGAAAGTGGATGTCATTAAGAAGAAGCTAAAAACGGCCCAGGATCGACAAAAGTCCTATGCTGATCGTAAGAGAAAAGCTTTGGAATTTGCATTCGGATATTCCGTATTTTTAAAAGTACCCCCGATGAAAGGAGTTATCAGATTTGGTAAAACAGGAAAATTAGATCCACAGTATATTGGAACGTTTCCTATTTTAGAGAGAATTGGACCATTATCTTATCGAGTGCGGTTACCAGAATGGTTGTCTGGTGTGCATAATGTGTTCCATATATCTAATCTTAGGAAGTATGTGCATGATCCAGACCAGATTATAGAAGAAGCTGCACAACAAGAAAATTACCCCAAGTTTAGCAGTCAAAAGACAACCCACAAAGATCATTGCTCGAGACGAAAAGAGGTTAAGAAATAAGACTATTAAGTTAGTTAAAGTACAATGGAGTGATGACCCCAAGGATTGTACCTGGGAAACAGAAGAAACTATACGGAAATTATATCCTGACTGTCGAATGGACATTCCAGTCTAGCCCAACCTTCGGTAAACTCATTTCCTTATCAATTTCCTTTTAGTTGTTACGTCTTATTTTATTACCATCTTATGCAATTTCGGGGATGAAATTATTTTAAGGGGGGGGGGGGGTGAATGTAATGATCTGGAATTTTGGACTAGTTAAATGATTAGTTTATAAGTTAATTAAAGTTGTAATAAATTGTTTAGAATATAAAATATAGTTAAGAAGTATATAATCTTATATATACCTCTGGTTTCATTTGGTTTAGGTGCTGTATATAGTTTTTAAAAGCATTTAAAGGGTAAATGCTACCAAAAACACCTCCTTTCTCTTTATTACAAGTGTTAAGACACTTGTAATTTTGTATGCAACATTACATGCATGAATTACACATGTCCTATGAAGTGTCATCACCTTATTAACACATTTCAAGTATAAAAACATTCCTTTCATTCCCTTAAGCATTCATTCTCATCTTCTCTTCCATTTCTTCTTCCTCTCCACCTTAAAATTCGTGGCTTCCATGGTGAAAATCCTCCTCTTCCTCCATTTATAAAATATATAAATTGCTGCAAAGTCAGTAGCGTCAAACTGTAGTGGGTCTAGTAGCCTAGCAATAGAGGATAGCATAGTGGAACCCCAAGGTGAAAACTCGACATTTATATTTGTTCACTTTTTATGTTGTGTGAATGATTGTTGATGATATGGATGATTAGTAATTATTGCAATGTAAGCGTTTATTGACAAACACTTATATAGACACATGTATACACTATTATATGTATATATTCCCATATATGATTGTGTGACGGATGAATGGATGCTCGTGGTTGTTCTTAGTGATGATGTGTGCATTTTACTTGTTACAACATATGTGGATTATACGGATATCAGACATGTCTTGGACCAAGTTTGTGTGATAAACGAATATTTTATTCATTTAGATTTTAAAGTTGGAATTGGTTTTAAATAGTTAGTATAAGTACAAATGATTTTCTAAATCATTTTAAAGAAATTTAGTAAAGTTTTTATGTGAATGTATATTGTAATTAAAGTAGAGTTTGTCAAAATAAATACCGAAACGTTCTAGGATGACAGAGAGGATAGTGTCTAGGCTTGAGTTTGGATAATATAGTTTCCTGCTCTCCCTGGCTATCCCTAACTGATCCGACGGACGGGATGGTTAATTCAAAATTTAATTTGAAGCTATTTGAATTTATAGTAGAATTTAGCGTATTTTTGTTAAAAACTTTAAATGCTTATAACTTTTGCAACTTAAATCAGATTCCTATGAAATGAAAAACATTTGATTCTCATCAACAAGAGCTTTCAAATGAGTGAAAGCAGATTTTAATTTCGACTTTTAATTTTCAAGTTATATTTGAATTAATATTTAAAAATGTTCTTGCAAGTGTTATCCATTGAATATAATGATGAATGGTTTTAAAAATATGGAAAATTTGTGTAAAATCATAATTAATTATTTAAAAGTGATTTATGTTGAAATCATGAGTTTTGGTAATATAAAGGTTATTTCCCATTAAGTAGTGAACATCGGTATTTTGAAACACTTTTTGTAACACCTTTGTAACATTGTTTATTTAATGTTAAAGGTATTTAACTTTATAAATCTTTCCCTGACCTTAATAATTAATTGATAACATGTAATGAAAGGATTTAAATGATAATTTGAGTTTCCAAACATAGAATATGGGTTGAGACTTGATTTCGTCCTATATATCCACATGGTTTTAAAGTTGCGCTTATTATTTGGAAAGACCGGGATTGGATATATGCCTGAAAACCATTCCAAGTAATAATACGATGTTGTGGAGCATTTGAAGGCATTGAAGACGATATTGAAGACCGGGACCCTTCATATCGTAAGGACGACTTGCTGAATGTCTCAAATGGGTAACTCCCATTTGTAGATGGATTTTATATCAGCTAAGTGGCAAGAAGCCCGAACGTATGTGAAGGAATTCCGGATTGTGGTTTCATTCAGACCCAAAACGGACTTGTATGGATTATGTGTCTGATATTGTAATTGACTGCGCAGTACCGATCGCTGTTAAATATATATATGTTTGGTGGCGGAGAATTTATTCTATTCCTTAACACCCTTCTCTAAGAGTATGAGCTTAGAGGTTATATATCGATAGAAATCAGTGATGTGTTGTGAATGAACAATATGGCATACTTAAGTTATGTAATGAGCTATGGATGATCCAAGCATGGCTTATTTAAGCGTAGCTTTGTGTATATCGTGACCTCGGCAAGCCTCTCACCTCGGTAAATGGCCAAAACAGGAAGAAATACGGCAATGTTATGGGTGTGCTGTCTCCTTCTAGATAAAAGGTGTACTATGGTATGCAGCCCAGGTATTAACTTATGTGGAAAACATCTACTTTTGTGGTTGTTGTTGGCGAGCGCTCGGAAATGTCGGTAACGACCGGGAGATGACGTACTCTAAGTTACCTAGTCATAGAGGTAACCCGGCCTTGTGTTGGCATGAGGAGCATGAGTTGATCCTCGGACATCCCTCTAGAGGTGTTCAAAATTCGGTTCGGTAAGGAAGTTCCTTTTCCTGGTCAACCCTATCTCCACTACAAACACGTATGATTTTAGTTGTATATTATTATGTCAGTATATTATATGGTACCTAGGCTGGCTAAGATTAATACATTTACTTTCGAAATTGCTTTTCACACTATGCATAATATCAAAATCATTTCCGCGTATTAAAGCATTTTTAACTGTCATAAGGAGAAATCTCGCCCATATGTGCGTTTACATAGTGTGTGTGCCGCGAGACCTTATGTTAGTTTCATTTTTAAAAAGTAATTGCGAATTTTCCATGCACAAACAAATATGATGAGTCCTCACACCAGTCCCATGACTGACCCGGTGTTGTCACACAAAACTCCGGGTGCCCATAATTTTTACACGGGCAGCCTAGTGTCAAATTTAGTAGCAGTACTTGGAACTTGTGTCTCGGAGCTTTTCCTCGGTGGATCCTTTGCTTTTGTGGAGTTGCTATTGCTGTGAAGTATTAGCCATTTTCTTTGGGATATTATTTTGTGGACATCTGTGATCCAGAGAAATTCAGGTGAAGATGAAGTCTGTTATGGGATTTACATTGTTAGTCAGTTTCCGCTGTTCTTTTGGTTATGGTTATGAAATGTTTTAAACTCTGATGTAATCTCGTGTTATATAAATGAGAAGTTGTTTTTTTTATTTCATTGTGATTTATCTAATGTGCTATATCCCCAAACAACCGGGAATCTGACACTTGAATCTTCGACATTTTGAATACGAGAAGGTGTTAAAGTGTCGATTTTCGAGGGTCGAAATTCCGGGTCGTCACAGTTTGATCTTGATTTCATCATTTCAAGTTGTTTTCTCCTAGATCTAATCTTGGTAAGTATATTTTCAATTCGGATCACACTATAGGGTCTAATCTAGCAACTTATAATGGTTAATTCTCATGTTTATGCAATTTTAGATCTAATTATTGATTCGTTTATTGTTTTATCATGATTTGGTTAATTTGATATGAATGTATGATGATTATTGATGTACAAATGTTGTTTGATGATTGCTTGATGTGCTATTGATCGTTTGGTTGAAATTGACCAATTTGGATGAGATGGATGCACAGATGTTCGTTGGATCATTTCGGAAAAGTAGATCTGGATGATGGATTGGCTAAACGGATGGATTGGGTCGGTCAAAAGCTAAAGATAAGAGATGTGGGATCAGACGAATGTGTTGATCGGGCATGAGTCGATCGAAGTGCATGGATCGGTCGCAAGTAGATGGATCGGCCAAAGTTAGTTTGTATGTGTGGATCAGATGGATCTCATGAATTGCATAGATCGGTTGGACCGTGCAAAGCACGGCATTGAGACATGGATCGGTTGAAGCATTTGGACGTGGATACAAGTCACGATGGCGTATTGTGACACCTCACGTCCGTTAATGTCACTCATTAAGAAAATGCATTATGTTTCGTGAAGCGTTATAGGTAAACAAAAACATAAAATTACAAGATGGATATAAAATAGCAGCGGAATAAAAACAAACTTTATTAATTATAAAGCATAGTGGTTCAATACATCATATGTCTGAATTACATAAAAACCAGTACATCATAAAAACTTCTATCTTGTACTTAAAACATCAAAGTACAAAATTAAAGAAGCAAAATCCCCAAATAAAAACATAGCCATACTAGCAAAGATAGGAGCTTGAGCAATACATCTAAGCAGCTCTAGCAAATGATAGCAGAATCCTGGTTAAGCTTGAGTATTCCCACCCTAAGAACCGGGGGGGGGGGGGGGGGACGTAAGAAAGAAGAGAAAACAAAAAGGATTAGACATAAAGTCTGGTGAGTCCTGTAACTTTTAGCAAATAAATAAGTAAAAGTATCATGACAGGCATACAAAGTGGATAAGAAAGATACTATCACAAAAGGCAGGTATGAAAAGGTAAACATGATAGAGTGTATACGCTACTCTAGTGATTACTCTGCGCTGATACTAGTATAACTAGAATTAGATGACCCCAACAACTATAAGATGGCAGACTTAGTCGTACTTCTGGTGAGAGCTTCTAACCCCATACAATCCACAGGCAGCCCGACCTAACAGGCTCGTAAACTTTACCAGAGTCTAGATGTACCCTAACTACTACCATAATAGATTGTCTCCCTACTTCGTAGATACCCTGTGAAGGCCCCATGGTAGGAGGTATCACTTCCTAAATGGCAACCTTTCATTGATGTGCACAACCATATCTATAGGTATCACGGTCGTCTTATCCCCCTTTGCCCGCACCATGCACGCACATGGCCCTGGTCGGTTTGCGCTGCCCACACCATCCTCCACGTTTGGATCTCTTACAATCAGCCCAGTAAACGTGTCCCAACTCCGACCTAGGGCGGAGTGCTCGTCTAATACTATTCTATGGGTGACTGACTGAAATGGGTCCCCTACACAAGATGATACAAGCTCTCCCCTTTGTGTTGTATCCCCACTAGGATTTCCATAGGTTATGCTTACCTAACGGTGTCTTTAATTACATAACCGAATCCGTTAAGTTTGTGGGCCTATATATATATATATATATATATATATATATATATATTACCCACCCTACCCAGATTTACTTAACCCACCCACTGTTTCAAACAAGTTTACTTAACCCCTATTCAAGTTCATATTCATACAATCCCTACGAATTTAACTAGGTTAAGTATTCCAATTCATTATCATGTCCATTTATGGTAATAATGTTCTAGACCTCTCACATTAAGCCTACAACTTGTGGATGCTAGATATGTCGGTCGGTTCCGAGCAGACTTCTTACACAATTCAGGCTTAACCTCGTGTCTTAGCACGTCTAGTATTTGTGCACCTAAAAACCTCACATTAGATTCACTACTTGTGGGGTGGTTCCAGACAGACTTCCACCACAAGCATAATCTAACCTCGTGTCTAGGCGCAGTTACAGTTTCTAATTACTGTAATCCTAGGCATTTCATTATTAGACAATTTTACCTATATCGTTATAGGTTTTCATGCCCCTTTCCCTAAGTTATGTTGATAATAAACTATATTCCCAAATTCATATTCATACATTTTATTTAGGTTATGCCCCAAATTCCAAATTACAAGTTATGCCCAATTTCAATGTTTTTCCCCCTCGTTCCCCGTTTAACGCATTCACATATTTCAGCAGCATGCCTAGGCTTGAAAGGAGTCAGGCTATATAAAGTAAAAAGGTAAAGATGAAGGGAAGATGATAGAAATGATCATACTAACTAAATTGACATATAATGGCACAAACATATAGTGGCATAATGACAAGACATGCACATATGAATATATCTAATGAACATATGATAATATAAATGATTCTAACATAATAGAGATGTCATAACAGGCATGATAAGATCTAAACAATGGTTTAGATATCCTACAAATAATAGATCCAATTTAACAACAAACATAATAGGGACAAGTATAAGGTGATCTAAATTGTGAAACAATGGCAGATCATGACATGATAAATAGGCGAAGGTTTAGATCTAAGTCATAATCATGTCATAACATCATAGGTACACATGTTATAGCAGATTTGATTTGATTCAAATGGTCATAGGCATAGATCCAAGTTAATGTCATCTCAAGTTTTACTTTTAATTATTCAGATCTAAAAGTAACTTAAACACACAGTGTTTGGATCTTGAAAAACAGAAAGAGAATAGCGGATGTTGAATCATAGATCTACGCTTAAATAACTTGATTATAGAAGAAGAAGAAAAGTTTGATTCAGTCCGGGCAGCGACAACATCTAGTCCTCCATTATTTTCAGTGTGAAGAAACTAGAGAAATGAGGCCGTATTTATAGCCAAAAATCCCTGAAACCCTAATCTGTCAATCTGTCGCAAGGGGGTTGACCCATGGGTCGACACCCCCTTAAGGGGTCGACCCTGGGTCGACACACCAAGGCGGGAAATTTGCCACTCACGGAATTTTTGATTTTCGAACTGTATTTCTGGTTTTCTGAATTAATTAATTATACATATATATATATATGTATAATTTCCTTGTGCGTATACAAACTTCAAACCTTCATAACTTCTTCATACGGTGTCCATTTTACGCAAACCAAGTGTCTATCTTGACTAGAATTTCAAGACGTACGCAATGGCATAGTCCATTTGCCTTAATTCTAATTATTAAATTAATTATTCTTTAATTTTTCCTTCTTAATGTTGTTAGAATTACGGGGTGTTACATTCTCCTTTACTCAATGGATTTCGTCCCCGAAATCTCCAAGTTATGAAGAATGTATATCCTACTGTCCATCACCTATCTACTCATCCACCAATCACAGGCATCCATTGTCCTTAAAGACTTCTAATGCTTTTATGAACATATGAAAAGGTGTGTGTATATGTCCCAATATTCATGTGAAGATCAGGCGGTCTACTGATTCAGTCGACAACCATAATGCAATGTATGTTAGTGCCATGAATCCAACATGTATGCAACAATCCTATTATAACATGTAAGTTCTATATGTATGCACAATCATCCATCCAAGTGCAACGTCTATATGATGATACATGCACTCCCACCCATTAAAAAAAGAAAATGCACACACATCCATATGCAGTATGAGAGTGATTGAGCCGATCTAGTGCCTACTCTGTGTGTGTGTATGTGTATGCATTCACGAGCAACCACTAGCAAACACTTGCATCCATAAAGCATAACATGTCTCAAACACAAGTTTACATCCATGGGATTCCTACCTAAAGGTTGAAGATTCGATCGATAGGACATACTTAAATGATAGAAACAAGCATAAATAAAAGCCTTGGAAAGGAATTTAAGCACATACCCTCGAAAAGAAAAGGGTACGAAGCACGAATCTTGTCTTCGGTCTCCCTAGTCGCATCCTCTGGGTTATCTCCGCACTGAAATTTCATCAACTTGACTTCTCTATTGCGTAGCTACTTAACTTCTTATCCAAGAATACGGGTAGGAACTCGTCTGACTTTCGCCTCCTGTTCCACCTCTACTTCTTCCAATATACATGGGTCAACTACTTTTGCGGTATCATGCAAGAACTTCCGCAAATGAGAAACGTGGAAAACATCATGAACGCCGGATAGTCTTTCTGGTAACTTTACTGTATAGGACATTTGGCCAATCCTTTATATTATGGGAAATGGCCTTACGAATCTTGGTGCCAACTTCCCCACAGATCCGAAGCGAACCACATTTCTCAAAGGTGACACCTTAATAAAAACCATGTCTCCTACTTCAAATTCAATGCCGGTCTTTCTCTTGTCTACGTAGGATTTCTGCCTATCTTGAGTGGTCTTCATTCATCGTCTAATAAGATCAATCTTCTCGGACGTTTCTCTAACCATAGCTGGCCAAGTAATAGCCATTCTGTAGATTCCCACCAACAAGTTGGTAACCTACAGGGTCATCAGTATAATGCTTCAAAGGGTGCCATGCCAATGCTAGCTTGATAATTATTGTTGTAGGCGAACTCTACTAAAGGAAGACGCTCTTCCCAAGTCCCTTCGAAGTCTAGAATACACAGCCTTAAAAGATCCTCAAGAATTTTGTTCACCCTTTCTGTATGTCCATTGATCTGTGGGTGATAACCAGTGCTCAAACATAACTGTGTACCTAATGCTTCTTGCAAGCTCTTCCAAAATTGACTAGTAAAAATTGGGTCACGGTTGCTTACGATGCTGGAAGGTACTCCATAAAGGCGAACTATCTCACGATTGTAAATTGCTGCCAACCCAAATATTGGTGTTGCCTTTCTTTGATCTAGGCAAACCATCTATGAAATTCATAGAGACGCTCTCCCACTTCCACTGTGGAACCTCCAAAGGATGAAGTAAACCACCGAGCTTCTTTTGGTCGGCTTTGACTTGCTGACAAACTAAACATTGAGAATCAAACTCTGCTATATCTTTCTTCGTCCCAGCCCAAAAGAAAACCCTCTTTATATCCCTATACATCTTATCACCGCCTGGATGAATAGTTGTCTTAGAATGATGGGCTTCTTCTAGGATTGTCTTCAACAAACTCTCAGTTTGGGGAACATAAAGCCTTCCATCTCATCGCAACCACCCTTTATAGTCAATGGAATATCTATTGAGGTGACTAGAAGTCTCCCCTTTACCGAGCCTATCCAAGATGTCTGAAATCTATGGATCATATCGCTGCGAAGCTTCTATCTGATCCATAAGAGTAGGTCGTATCTCTAGCGATGCAAACAAACCAGGCGAAAACTCGGTGGAGGGTCTAAAGTTAAAAGTCGATATGAACTCCAAGCTTTTCCTTTCCACAAACAGAGGACTTAAGGTCAACCTCTGCCTACATAGTGCATCTGCCACCACATTACCCTTTTTAGGGGTATAAGCAATCTCGAAGTCATATGGTGCTAGGAACTCCATCCACCATTGTTGCTTTAAATTAAGATCCTTCTGCGAGAACAAATACTTGAGAGATTTATGATCGGTGTACAACTCGAACTTCTCTCCAAGCAAATAATGACGTCATGTCTTAAGTGCGAATACTATGGAAACTAGCTCTAAATCATGTGTAGGGTAGTTCTTCTCATGAACCCTTAGCTGTCTACCCCCATAACATACTACTTTTCCCTCTTGCATCAGAACCGCATCAAGCCCTGTACCACATGCATCAGTGTAAACTGTAAATACTTTGTTCCCATCGGGCAAGGTCAAGACTGGGGCTGTTATCAAAGCCCTTTTCAATCGTTAGAAAGAAAAATCATAATCTATATCCCATGAAAACACCAAATTCTTCTTCGTCAGCCTGGTTAGTGGGGCTGATATCTTTGCGAAGTCCTTAGTGAACTTCCTATAATAGCCTGCTAATCCAAGAAAGCTTCTCATCTCCGTTGCATTTTACGGAATTTTGCCAATCTTGAACTACAAATACCTTTGCGGGATCTACTGCTATCCCATCTTTGGAAACCACATTTCCTAGAAATCTCACCTCTTTTCTCAAAAAATGGCATTTAAAGAACTTTGCCTTAAGCTGATGCGCACAGAGAGTTTTCAAAACTTCTCTCAAATACTGGGCATGTTCTTCCTCACTTTTTGAGAAGATCTAGATATCATCAACAAAGACCACTATAAATTTATTAAGAAACTCCTGAAGCACCCTACTCATCAGATCAAAAAAATAGGCGGGTGCATTCGTCAACCCAAAAGGCATAACTAGCCATTCAAAGAAGCTATGTGGAGTCCTAAAAGCAGTCTTATCTATACTGTTCTCAGCCACCCTCAACTGATGAAACCCCGTGGCCAAGTCTAACTGAGAAAATACCGAGGCACCAACAAGTTGGTCAAACAAATCATCTATCCTCAGGAGTGGGTGTTCGTTCTTCTTTGTGAGTTTGTTCAACTCTCTATAGTCCACACGTAAGTGAAGCGAACCATCCGCGTTAGTTCCAAATACCACCGAAGCACCTATTCAGATATGCTTTCCCTAATTAATCCTTTCTCAAGTAGCTTCCCTACTTGCTTGTTAAGCTCCCTCCTTTCCCTTGGAGCCATATGGTTCACAGGTAATGCAACTGGCTTTGCATTGTCCACCAAATCTATATGAAAATCAATCTCGCGCCTCGGAGGTAAGCCCCGTACCTCAAAAAACATCAAGATAATATCGGACTACTGGTGCAGATCGTACATCATCGATAGATGCATCTAGTGACTCTAGGAAGCTAAGCATAGCAGACCCTTGTGGGTCACAAGAAATTTCGAGGGTCCTCCCATGGCAAGTCAAAAGTCTAACGACCCTCTTTTCACAATCTAGAATGGCACCATACATGGTTAGCCAGTCCATCCCTAGAATCAAACTATAGCCCATAAAACTGAGCATATATGCGTCACACTCAAACTTGACGCCTAACGTAGATATTCTCAAACCCCGAAAAATCATGGACGAATGAGCCGAACCACCAATGGGGTTTGAGATAACTATGGGATCCACTACCATACTAGTATTTAGGTGCAGGACTCAACCACAGAACTAGATATAAATGAATGTTAAGCGCCAGAATAAAAAAGAGTTCTAATAGGATGACTGGAAAGATAAATCAAACCTTCCACGGAAATTTTCCTACCTATATCTAAAGCACTGGTCACGAAATCATGCACTTGCCCTCGAGAAGCTCCTGCCCTTTGACCTTATCCCTGTTTCTTCGGGCACTCCTTAGCAAAGTGTCCGACCTCTCTACAATTAAAGAAAAAATTCTTCCTTCTTTTGCAGTCCTTCCCCAAGTGACCCTCACGTCCACAACTGTGACACTTCCTTTTATCCTTAGCCTTGTCATCTTTCCGCCCTTCTTCTGTTGCTGTTGTTGTCCTTCCTTGGCCATACTTTCTTGTTTTGTGTTGTTTCCTCGGCCTTAACTTCCTTCTTTTCTCCTTTGTCTTCCTGATGCATCAAGGGCATATCAATGAGCCTTTCAAAAGTTGATCCCATTGGAATATAGGACATAGCTAACCAATGAAGGAGTTCATTCAGCATTTTAGAAAACCGCTAGGCTTTCTTATGCGGAGTATCT
Organism: Allium sativum; assembly: GCA_030737875.1. Classification (NCBI taxonomy): domain Eukaryota; kingdom Viridiplantae; phylum Streptophyta; class Magnoliopsida; order Asparagales; family Amaryllidaceae; genus Allium; species Allium sativum. Next base: position 751,387,373 of record CM060921.1, read on the forward strand.
ACTAGTTCCAATCCAAACCTTGCTAGCTGGTTGAATTTGTTCACATATTCTTTAACAATCATTTTTCCCTTGTTTGAGCACCAAGAACATCTCCATTTGCATGCTTTTCTCAGCTTGAGAAAGAAAATTCATTTCAAACCTCTTTCTAAAGTCATCCCAAGTTTCCACCGGACTCCCCGCTTGGGTTACTTCCCACAATAATGAAGCTTCATCTTTCAGTAGCCAAGCGGCTAGCTGAATCTTCCTACGATCATCCACATTGAAAGTTCCAAACAAGTCCTCTGTCTCCTTGAGCAAATTCCTTGCCTCTACGAAGGTCTTTGTTCCATGGAATGGATTTCCTCCCATAGAATAGAAATCATTACAGACTTTAGGGAAGTTGTCTGCACGCGGAGGAGGAGGAGGAACGACGGGTGCAGCTGGGGGAGGAGCGTCAGCTTGACCACCGACAGGTGCCGTAACCTCTAAATACCTATAGAACCAGCTTGGTATCATAACACCCTCTAGAATATTAGGTTCCCCGGACATGCTGAAAAGAAAAGGAAAGAGATTTAGACAATGGATCGAAAGATAGTACATATGACTTTGGGGAACATGTTTTTCAAAGCAGATTTTTCTTTTGAAAATGTTTTTTTTTAAAACCTTTTTGAAAATAATTTTCAAAAACTTGTATCTAATCCGGTAACCTTCAGCTCTAATACCAAGTGTGACACCCCACGTCCGTTAATGTCACTCATTAAGAGAATGCATTAAGTTTCGTGAAGCGTTATAGGTAAATAGAAATAGAATATTACAAGATAGATATAAAATAGCAGTGGAATAAAAACAAGCTTTATTAATCATAAATCATCGTGGTTCAAAACATCATATGTCTGAATTACATAAAAACCAATACATCATAAAAACTTCTGTCTTGTACTCAAAACATTAGAGTACAAATTAAAGAAGCAAAATCCCCAAATAAAAACATAGTCATAATAGCAAAGATAGGAGATTGAGATATACATCTGAGCAGCTCAAAAAATGATAGCAGAATCCTGGTCAATGAGTATTCCCACCCGAGAACCTGAGGGGGGAGGGGAGGGGAAATGGAAGAAAGAAGAGGAAACAAAAAGGGTTATACATAAAGTCTGGCGAGTCTAGTTATTTTTAGCAAATAAATAAGTAAAAGTATCATGACAGGCATACAAAGTGGATAAGAAAGATACTATCACAAAAGGCAAGTATGACAAGGTAAACATGATAGAGTGTATGCGCATCTCTAACGATTACTCTGCACCGTTACTATTATAACTAAAAGGAGATGACCCCAACAACTATAAGATAGTAGACTTAGTCGTACTTCTGGTGAGAGGTTTTAACCCCATACAATCCACATGCAGCCCAACCTAACAGGCTCCTAAACTTACCAGAGTCTAGATGTACCCTAACTACTACCCTAATCGATCGACTCCCTACTCCGTAGATACCCTGTGTCGGGCCTGCAGTAGGAGGTATCACTTCTTAAAGTGGCAACCCTTTGTTGATGTGAACAACCATATCTACGGCCGTCACGGTCATCTTATCCCCCTCCGCCTGGACCATGCACGCACATGGCCCCGGTCGGTTTGCGCCACCCACACCGTCCTCCACGTTCGGATCTCTTACAATCAGCCAAGTAAGCGTGTCCCAACTCTGAGCTAGGGTGGAGTACTCGTTTGATACTGTTCTATAGGTTACTGACTGAAACGGGTTCCCCACAAAATATGATACAAGCTCTCCCCTTTGTCTTGTATCTCCACTAGGATTTCCACAGGTTATGCTTACCTAACGGTGTCTTTAATTACATAACCCCAACCGGTTAAGTTCGTGGGCCTATATATATATATATATATATATATATATATATATATATATATATATATAACCCACCCTACCTAGATTTACTTAACCCACCCACTTTTTCAAACAAGTTTACTTAACCCCTATTCAAGTTCATGTTCATACAATCCCTATGGATTTAAATAGGTTAAGTATTCCAATTCATTACCATGTCCATTTATGGTTATAATGCGCTACACCTCTGACATTAAGCCTACAACTTGTCGATGCTGGATAGCCGGTCGGTTCCAGGCAGACTTCTTCCACAAGTCGGGCTTAACCTCGTGTCTTAGCACATTTCGTATTTGTGCACCTAACCCCTCACATTATATTCACCAATTGTGGTCGCTTCATATGTCGGGCGGTTACGGGCATAATTCCACCACAAGCGTAATCTAACCTCGTGTCTATGTGCAGTTACAGTTTCTAATTAATGTAATCCTAGGCATTTCATTATTAGCCAATTTTACCTATGTCGTTTTAGGTTTTCATTCCCCTTTCCCAAAATTATGTTCATAATAAACTATATTACCAAATTCATATTCATACATTTTATTCAGGTTATGCCCCGAATTCCCAATTACAAGTTATGCCCAATTTCAATGTTTTTCCCTTCGTTCCCCGTGTAACGCGTTCGCATATTTCAGCAACATACCTAGGCTTGAAAGGAGCCAGGCTATATAAAATAAAAAGGAAAAGATGAAGGGAAGATGATAGAAATGATCATACTAACTAGATTGACATATAATGGCATAAAAATATAGTGGCATAATGACAAGACAGGCACATAGGAACAGATCCGATGAACATATAACAATAGAACTGATTCTAACATAATAGGGATGTCATAACAGGCTTGATAAGATCTAAACAATGGTTTAGATATCCAACTAATAACAGATCCAATTTAACCACAAACATGATAGGGACAAGTATAAGATGATCTAAACAGTGAAACAATGGCAGATCTTGACATGATAAATAGGTGAAGGTTTAGATTTAAGTCATAATCATGTCATAACATCATAGATACACTGGTTATAGCATATCTGATTTGATTCAAATGGTCATAGGCATAGATCCAAGTTAATGTCATATCAAGTTTTACTTTTAATTATTCAGATTTAAAAGCAACTTAAACTCACAGTGTTTCGATCTAGAAAAACAAAAAGAGAATAGCATATGTTAGATCACAAATCTATGCTTGAATAACTTGATTACAAAAGAAGAAAAAGGTTTGATTCAGTCCGGGCAACGACAACATCTAGTCCTCCATTATTTTCAGTGTTAAGAAACTAGAGAAATAAGGCCATATTATAGCTAAAATGCCCCCCAAAACCCTAATCTATCAGTCTGCCGCTGGGGGATCGACCCCCCATATGGGGTCAAACCATGGGTCGACATCCCCCTTGATGGGTCGACACCCCTAGGCAGGAAATTTGCCGCTCATGGAATTTTTGTTTTTCGAACTATTTTCTGATTTATGAGTTAAGTATATATATATATATATATATATATATATATATATATATATATATATATATATATATATATATTATATAGGGAGCGGCTGTTGAAACACTAAATTAAACACAGAATTAAAAACACAAAATCTGGACCATAAGATTTCCTTGTTTTTATGTGTGACGTGAAATTCAGGGGGATAACTTGTGGTTGAGATTGATTGTGTCTATATTTGTGTCAACATTTTGTGTCTAAATAGACTTTCCCATATATATATATATATATATATATATATATATATATATATATAATTCCCTTGCACGTATACAAACTTCAAACCTTTATAGCTTCTTCATACGGTGTTCGTTTTACGCAAACCAAGTGTCTATCTTGACCAGAATTTCGAGACGGACGCAATGGCGAAGTCCATTTTCCTTAATTATGAATATTAAATTAATTATTCTTTAATTTTTCCTTTTTAGTGTTGTTAAAATTACGGGGTGTTACATGTATGGAGTTTTGCTCGAACCGGGTCATGATGGCTTATGAATTTTTGCTAGAACCGAGGTTACCATTAGCCCTAGACGGATGGCAAGTTAGACCAGTCATATGATTAAAAATGGATTCAAGGTAAGGCAGACGGTGATAGCCAGAGTCGTGGATGCTTTTGTTTGTTTATATCGTCTTATGTGGATTGTTCAGCATCAAGGGAGATATTTTTTCAGTTCTTATCTGAAGTTGGTTTAGGCCTTCGGGATTTGTGCTTGGGGGATATTGAACTCGATTAGGATAGTTTACGCTTGACAATTGGTTGCTATGGATGTACTATTTATTTCTTATTTTGTTCTCTGCGATGACTATCACTGTAGGTTAAAGAGGATATGAGTTTGGGTATTATTCTCTGTTGTTATACTAGCAGATCAGATGATTGAATTGTCTAGTATACATATACTTTATTGTTAATGTTGTTAACTGTTTTATCGCTCATTAAGACTGTTGTCTAACTCAAGGTTTTATGTTTCCCTCTCATTAACTTGGGTTGTTTTTCCATGTTGTGGATGTACAGACTAGGTATAAGGTAGTAGATTTTGATGAGGATGATGCCGATAAGCGATGACGAGCTGAAGGCTGATGTATTATTTTCCTACTCTACATATATGTTGTTACCGCTGTTATTGATGATGTATGTTATTTTGAGTGAAACTATAGTGAGGCTTATTGTACAGACTCTGATGTATGGATATTTTCATAATGATATGAAAAGCTTAAGATTCAGCTTAATTGTGCTTCACTATTACTTCTTGTGGTATATGTTCTATTATAATTTATCCATGCTCTATGAGTTATAAGATAGGTTTCGTGTGTGTGTTATTCTATCATGATGATCATCCCGTATCGGCCTGACACGTCATACAACACACTTCTCCTTGGTTTGTGCAGGAGGTACAAGGCAGTCATCACAGAAATCGCCTCACCAAAATAACTAAAATAGGATGCGCAAAATCAAATATACTAGTTTGAAAAAATAAAAACATATGAAGAATGATGAAATCGGGGTCATTTTTTTTAGAATTAAAACAAAAAAATAAAAAAACACCAAATTCGTGACCAATGAAACAAACACAAATTTAATGAAGCAATTGTGAGAAGTGAGAATAGATCGAATGCAATGAAAATAAATATAGAAAAAAAACATACCTTTATCAAGAATCTAAGAGAAAATTAATTATGGCCGAAAGTAGTAAAATCGCCCAAACCCTGATTCGATGATATGCGGCCGAAAAGTTGATATTTCATTCTATACTCAAAAGCTGAAAGCAAAAATTATTTGCTTTTGGAATAAGTAGAAAAGAAAATTTTGAAAGATCAAATAATTTGTGGATCCATGTGGGCTTTAATGCTTCTGATTTTAAAAAGTTAAAAATAGTTTATTTTATCCCATCCAAACAGAATTTAAATGAGGGAAAGCAGCAAGATCAAACTAATAAAAATGTCGTTTAGGAGATTGTCATCCTGTCTCCTACCGATGAAGAATCCTAGATGATGATAATGAAATTTATCTCAGAGATGACTCAATGTTTTGATAACTACCAAATTGAAGTGTAAACCGCCTTTTCCAAAGTTGAAAAAATTTCCCCTATACTCGATTTTTTTTTGAAATATTCCAAAAGTCTAACAGGAATCTGAGAAAGATATTGGTAACTAATGAACAGACCCGTCCCATAGCATAGTTGAGGGAAATTATGGACTAGGGCAACACACCAAACAGGGGCAACAAAAATAAGAAAAATAAATATAGAATGCGATTTTCCTCTCAGTTTTGTCGTCATGTGCACTTGCGTTTCATTTGATTTTCATTCGCGCTTGCATCTCAGACTTCCAGTTCATACTTCTTATTCCCATCATCTATCTTCTCTTATCTCTCTTAGTTGCAGTTTGGTTGAGGCGGCTCCGATGATTGATTTGTTGTAGTTCCTCAAATTCAAACCCTAATTTTGGTTTTCAATTGCACCTCCAAATCAAAATTTGGATCGGGTTCCAAATTATACCAACGCGAGTAAAAGTAAATGATAGTTATTGGTTGATTTTTTGTTTTTTCCTCTTTAAGTTTTTTCCTGACTTGATTGTATGTTTGCAATTGAGATTATGTTTGTTGTTTAGTGTACATCAATTGATGGCTTAATTTTTTGTAACTTCCATTGTGCACCAATACTTTGATTAAGAATATGATAATAGAATCGTATTTTTTAGGATGTTGTTAACTGGAAAAAAAGTTACATTCCAATTCCTTCTTGATACATCCCAAGGAAAATATCGAATTGGATCCAAAATTGACCTAGTGTGAGCTAATCCATGCGGTTGATCTTTCACTCACATTTTTTTCAACCACGAACGTTTTATGAAACTCTCTGACCCCCAAATTTCGAGTATCCTACTTTCACGTGATTCACAGGGTTCAAAAAATAATCGATATTTCACGATCAAAGGTGTAGTGCAGCTTGATGTGTAAAATATTATAGTTTTTATCAATGAATATTAATACAACGTTGTATACCCAGATTGAGTTAGGACACGGGTAACACAATTTAGGACACCCAAACAAAAAAGAAAATCTAAGGCATTCTATTGTGATTGTTAAAGTTTATAAAAAAAATTACATTTTTCATTTACATTTCTTTGGTTGAATCAAAGGGAAACAAAACTAAATATGCATGCTTGTTGAATTAGGGCATTGAATACCCTTGGTCCGGTTCTACTAATTAAACCTAGATGTCAAAATTGTGGTTGCAAAGGAAGATTCTAAAAAACCCGAAAGCAAAAAAAAAAAAAAAAAAAAAAAAAAAAAAAAACTAACTTTTTTAAAATCCTCTTACGTTAAGCCGCATGTGAATGAATCTTGGAAGAAGTCCACCTAATAGATTTTCAGCTCGAAATGAAGTGTTGAAACCTTATGTCCAAGTGGAGATAAGAGTATGGAATCCTAAGTTATGTGGCTATCAAACCAGGTATGCAAGTTACAAGAATATCTCTCTAACCTCCGGGCCAGAGATGAAGCTTAGAGATTATAGCTATTTTTCGAAGAAATCAGGAAACTCTTATTCCTCCTGGATTTAGAAGCTAGAAATTATCTTATAACGGGACTTTTAATTCCAAAATTCACACTGCCTTATATGGAATTTAAAGGTAGGTTATTTGAGCTTCAAACAAAGTCAAGTGCTAATTCCAAAGCATAATCTTTAGTGGGCTTGCCATGAAGTGGTTACAGAGCTACCCCTAATTATATTAGCAACTCCAATAGAGGAGGATTCATCCTCTTCATGAATAAAGACCATTTTTTGTTCCCAACGAATTTACATGGTGTAATATTTAGGGAAATGTTACGGGACCAATTCAGGATCCTGAAATAGTCTCGCGCGCCGACTTTATCGGCTCCTCATGTGACGAGCTGATTTTTTCAGCGTGCCCCGAAAAAATCGGCTCGTCACATGAGGAGCCGATAAAGTCGGTGTGCCATACATTTAGATTTTAAATATTTGCTTCCCTGCCCTAGCTTATACTATAATATGACAAAATATAATAGTTATTATTTTCGTACACAATAGTTATGTTTAAAAACACCGAAATAAACTAATTTAACTTCAGAACTTAAACGTAGCTGGTTAACAACTCGTAGAAATAAAGTACAACCCCTAGGGTAAAATAAAAAACTACAACATCATTATTGCATAAAAGATCCATAAGTTAGGACCATCATAAAATAAAACACGAGTTCCAACAATCAAGCAAGCTTCATAACTAGGTATCGCCGTATTAGTTCCATAAATGATCCATTAGATCTTTCTGCAGCCGAATATGGAGTTGTGCATCTCTAAACATAACCTGACGTTCCAAATGAATGTTGAAGTCCTCTTCTGTTAGCGGGGTGTTATGTCGGAATATTTGGGGTTGTTGTGAAGCACCTTCATATTCGTAGTGGCGTTGCCCTTTATCCATATCTCTTTCGTCTTCTATAATCATGTTGCGTAGAATAATGCAGGCAAACATGATTGTAGATATCTTTCTCCTAGACCACAACCGACATGGATTACTTATCATTGCAAATCTAGATTGTAAAACACCGAAAGCACGTTCTACATCTTTCTTTTGTGCCTCTTGCATCGCCGCAAATTTGGCTTATTTAGGAATCAATGGATTTGGATATGTTTTAACAATGGTGCTCCATTTCGGGTAAATGTCGTCACCTAGGTAATAGCCATGGTCGTAAGTATTTACGCCTTGGGTAAATGTTAAATAAGGTACCTGGCCTTGAGCAAGATCATTGAAAAGATGAGATCTTTCTATAACATTTAAATCATTATTCGAACCAAGGATTCCAAAGAAAGCGTTTCATATCCATAGATCGTACGATGCCACAGCTTCCAAAATGATGGTTGGTTGCCTTTCCTTCCTTTTGTACGCACCTTGTAATCCCTTAGGGCAGTTCTTCCATTCCCAATGCATACATTCCAGACTCCCTAGCATTCCCGACAATCCCCTGCTTTCGTACATCTCTCTAGTTCGCATTACATCTGCTTCGTTCAGAGACCTTAAGTATTCTTCTCCGTAGACGTCCACCATAGCCTGAAAGGATTTTTCAAGTGTGTCTAGTGTTGTGCTCTCTGCTATTTGGTATGCATCGTCCTAAGCATCAGCAGGAGTGGGATAAGCTAACATTCGCATAGCGGCCGTCATTTTCTGAAAACCGGACAACCCCTGCTTCTTCGGTGCATTTTGTTTGTACTTAAAGTAATCATTGTTACCTTGAATACCCGCTAATATATAAAGAAATAGATTTCTCTGCATCTGGAATCTTCTACGAAACATATCAGGCCCGTAAGTGCAGTTGTCATTGAAGTAATCTTGCATCAGACACTTATATGGTATTTAGCATGATTTCGGTGTGTAAAACTCCTTCCAGGAACTAACCCTCCTCGACAAGTGGATGATGAGCCGTAGTCTTCATGGTATAAGTCTCGTATTTCCTGTATTTCTTCCGCTTCCTCTTATAGGATTTCCTCTTCCTCCGAATCTTTGTTAAAAGCCATGATGCATGTCATAAAATTGGAATCCATTTCTGTTTTTGAATGTGCTTGGATATGAGATATGGTTGCGACGTTGGTGTTGTATATAAGGTATGCGTTCTTGATCAATGGGTAGCTTTATTGAGTTGAGTGTGCTTATTTACTGGATAGAGCGCCCCTTTACTAGACAGAGCGCCCCTTTATTAGACAGAGTGCCCCTTTGTTGGACAGCGCACCCCTTTGTTGGATATAGCGCCCTTTTACTGGACAGAGCTCCCCTTTATTGGACAGAGCACCCCTTTATTGGACAGAGCTCCCCTTTATCGGACAAAGCGCCCCTTTACTGGACATAACGCCCCTTTTGTTTAACACAGTGCCACCTTATTGGTACGAGTACTCCAATATCGGTACATATCTTGGTGTAGTTCATAGTGTGTAGGGTCGTCCACGTAATTGCTACTTAGGAATTTATGTGTGTAGGGTCATCCACGTTAGGTAGCCATGGAATTTAACAAGTAGGGTCGTCAACGTTATATTTTTTGAGAAATTAATTAGCTTTCAACGTTTCTCTATCACAGCTACAGTGGGCAGTGATTAATGCATAGTGTAGATTCTCTTTCATGACATTAATAGTGTCCAGTGCCAGTGTATAGTGCAGATTCTCTATCATGGCTACAGTGGACAGTGACTAGTGCATAGTGGAGATTCTCTATCACGGACGATCTGAGCATTGTACTATGCGTAATATTTGTAGTATTAAAGTGCATATCCATACGTATCCCATTTTATAGTAATGAACACAACAATAAGATAGTTTCCACATATGCATACGAACTACAATATTACAACAGTAAGAAATGCCAAAGTACAATCGTACGAACCACATCAATGGAACACATAAACATCAAATTCAAAATACAATAAAACACGATAATATAGCTTCCACATAGGCCTACCACGAACGTGGGAAAAATCCAGCTCTGGCTGCATCAGCAACCTTCTTGTTCAAGCATCTAATTTCGGCTTGCGTTTCCAGTACATATTGAACTCCACTTCGCACATCGGAGGGCCAATCCATTCCTTAAAGTAACAACAATTAATTTCATCGGGGAAAATCTTGTGGTTCTCGTAGGCTTCACAGCCGAAAAATCGACGACCAGCATTTTTTCGGTTTTCGAAACAACGACCACCGATTCTTCTCCACACCAACATAAAGGGTTTAGCCCACCCGAACCCAGTGGCTCGACAACGCACGCATCAACTACCCTTTCTATTCCAGCTCGACGATTTGATATGGCCTCATCATCATTTCCCAAGTTGGCCAAGGTGGAGCCTACACTTTCTTTTCCCTGTTTCGACATACGCCAATAAGGCAACTATACATTTTTCTTTTCAAGTGGAATGCTGGAATGGGAAAAGAGGAAGGATTAGGAGGCTGGAAGAAAAGAAATTACGAATGAGGGTTTAGCCTACTTCGAAGAAGTAACTACACATAGTGAAAAAAAGGTCGTCCCCACTTATATAAACCCAATGGAGTGTACATCGTGTCGTGCATCGCTTTATTTTATTTAAATAAACGTTATAATTTATAAACGAATTCCATAGTGACTATTTGAAATTTTGTTTTTGACATAAAAGAAAATCTACAACATGAAAAATCGACTTTTCTCTTCCACTAGAAAAATACTATCAATTTGATTCGAACGTTATTTGTTTCGGAGAAATCCGACTTAAATTGAATCCTGTACAATGAATTAAAGTTCAAAACCTTATATTGCGAAATACCGCGCCGCTGTAGTTCATTTTACAATTTAATTATAAATAAAACAATTCAAACATCGTTTTATAATTAAACATTTCAAACATCGTTTAACATTACACATAACATCATAAAATATAGATAATAAAGGTTCCAATACAAGAACATCATAAAATATAGTTGTCGACAGTAATAAACATGAAATGTAGATAGTATAGTACAACATGCATCAACATGACATAAACATATATATGTCAAGAAAGTATAACGTAAAGTCCACTACATCGGGCCGTACACATATATACATCATGATAAAAAAAAATATCATCAGCACAACCCTCAATAAAGTCAGTCTAAATCCGTAGCATCATCGTCATGATCGTGCTCAGATTCCTCACCATCCTCCTCCATGTCATCCCCGCCACCATCACCATCATAATAAGGAAAATCCTCATTGTCACTACCTAATCCTTCACCCCAACCGACTCCTCCATCACCACCTAATCCACCACCCCCTTCCTATCCTCCACCACCACCGACACCTCCATCACCACCTAATCCACCACCTCCTCCCGATCCTCCAGCAGCACCTGAACCACCTCCAGCACATGACCCTACAATCGTACCTGAACCTGCTGTATCACCTCCCCCTGCTGTCACTAGTCTGGCCTGTAACTCCTTAATGAGCTCCTGCAATCCCTGCACTGTTGCCTAGTGCTCCTGGTATAAGGACTGAGCATGTAGTAGGGCCATCTCCTGAATAACGACAATATGTATCATGTGTTGGTCTAGCCGGGGTGCATACTGCAAATATAGAACATATAAAATCAGTTTCTATAACTTAGAACGTACAAGGTAATAAATCCACAAGTAAGTAGAATACCTCATGTACCGAACATAATCCAGCGGTAGGGACACCTGCTACAGTGTGAGCAGGTGGGTAGATAATAGGAAGGGACACCTATGTACCGCTTAGATCAAATGTCTGAAATGTATCTGCCAAAGCGAACTCCGTAGGCTGGTCGGAGATCTATGTAGGGGACGAGTCAAAAGTGAATGCTGGAGGATGAACTCTACCAGTAACCAATCGGGGACCAATGTGATCGGAGTTCACACCCCGCACGTAATCTGGCAACAAGTAACGCCTATGGGCTACCCGAACCCAATAAGTGTCAAAGTCTGCGTTGGGTAATAAAAAATCTGTCGTATCAACCCATCTAGCCTATCTCAGATCCTGAATGTACTATCTCCCTATAGAACGACGAGACCCAAACATATCATCGGGAAGAGGCAGATCTCTGGGTACGCGCGTCTGGCCATAGCCCTGATAATAACATTGATCGCCCAAGTACCAAATAGGAAGGTGTGCCGGTGGGAGTAAGAGGACACGACGAACAGATAAACGACATGCAATGACAAATGGGTGGTCATCAGGAAGCGGACCATCTGCTGAAAGTAACATCCAATATGTGTTTCATGGTGCTAGTAATATTTTCCCCCTCTCCCTCGTATCTGAGTAGGGGCCTCCATCAAATCGTGTCTCACACCAGAAGGAGCACGCCGGACTAGGCGACCGCTCTCCCATCTACGCATACATAGGAAAAAAGACTCGACGGTATGACTGGCAGTGGGCAACATACGTGGATGCATGTTGGTCGTGTACTCGTAGTACCAGCACGACAACATGTACCAAAATCAAAACATCTGCGCAACCTCTCCAAAAGCGTAAGAGTCTAGAGCGGAATATAGATAACCCAGAATAGCACTGCCCTAATCAATCATATGCAGCTGATCTAAATGGATTAATGCCGCTAGATACCCCAATCTAATCGTACTCTGTTGGTTCGAAAAGAATGTCGAACCAAGGAGATATAAAATGGTTGTCCAATATACTATGTCATGGAAATCCACTGCCTCGAGATGCGTAGTAATATACTCAAGTAAATATGTGACTGAAACGGCACCATGGGCGATATGAGCTGCAGACAAATCTGGTAAATACTGCAGGTACAACTCGGGTGACTTGTAGGAGGTATCGAATGGGCAGAAGACCTTGTCGGGGCGAACAATCTCAATCCCAGTAAGCACGTAGAAATCTGCTGGGGTGATGCCTAGCTCCAAATCGGGAAAGTAAAATGTGTGTGTCTTAGGCTACCATCTCTTTGATAAGACCTGATCTACTAAAGGTCGATCGAAGGACTGCGGAGGTATAATCCGTAAAAAATAGTCCGAATGGACCAGCAAGTAACCTCTCTCGATTATGTAATGGTACAATATCAAGGGCATGTGCGCTAAACTTCGCCTACCTACTGCGAAGGTAAATATAAGTGCCGTAAATGTTACAATTATAACAGTTCAATATCTATATAATCAACAGTTTATACTACTAAGATATATAACGTAAATGAACTAAGATATAAGTATAAAACCGGCGGGTCAAGCTCTCTACGTAAATGAACTAAATTATAATAGTCCTTACATAATATAGTAAACTATTCATCCGTACAGTAAATGTAAATGTTAAAATCATAAAAGTTCAGTACCTATGTAATCAACAATTCATACTACTAAAAATTATAACGTAAATTTATTAAACTATAACTATAAAACCAACTGATCAAGCTCTCTACGTAATATCGTAAACTATTCAGCATTTCAATAATTATAAATGATAGAATTAGAATTTATACCGACAGTGTCGAGCGCGGTAAACAAGCGGTGCATGCGCCCCACTAGTAACTCATGAAGGATCCGCAAGTACTCAATCGTCGTCCCAGCTGGTGTAGGATGGTGCGCTGGACCTGATGCGTCGTCCTACTGAGTTGGAACTGTACATCTTGCCAATTTGGTTACGCGTGGCGGCACTCAGGCGTCCGGATCAATAAAAAAAAAAAAAAGGAAAAAAAAAAAAGAAGGAAAGTATACACCTTCATGCCATACTTATAGACGTGGGAGCCGCGCGAGCCGATTTTATCGGCTCGCGTCTATTGGATGATATCCACGATATCTCCCAACATGTTACGGGTCGTAATGTTACGACCCGTAACGTTGTTGGAGATGCTCTTAGGAACAATTAACTGATCAGTTTTCAACGTAGTTATTTGATTTCAAAGAAACTCTTAATATTTTAAATTTGCATGCGAATATCTGACAGCGAAGCGGAGAATTCCTTAAGTATTACTGCCGAGAGTTAAACGATGTAGCCGCCCGTTGTTTCGGCATAACAGACAAAATGAAGTTAGCAGCCACCACTTAAGGGTTATTGTAATTGAGGGATACAGCATTTGGGATGAGTTTTTAAGGGTCCTGTTAGAAGTTTTCCCTTTAGCTCTCTCACATGCAAAAATATATGTTGTGACCCAAGTTCGCATCCTGTATCCTCCTAGAAGGGGAGGAGAACCGAAAATAAACTGATGAGGAAGACATCGCAGCTATCACCGACAGATCAAGGTTACGCCTAAGAGTGTCATTTTTAAGATCTTTAATTTAATTATGGATTGATCAAGGAAGGAAATATGGAATAATTATTGGAAAATGATAACGCCCAAAGGGCCGTTACTCCAGTCGAGAATAAAGGTGTTCAAAAAGTGGAATTCATCGGCAACTCAACTTCATCAGTATTATTTTAGACTGCACGTTACTAGGAAAGGTAATGGAAGTTGTAACATGTAAATTAATGACGCCAAATGAATGGATGTCTTTGTGTATAACACTACGAGAATAGGAAAGAAGCAAAAGATTAGGTCTTGATCACATTTGATGATTCCAACGAGTGGTGTGTGCGCTAACCCCATAATGATACATTGGTGATTATGGCACGAATCCGTTCTCGGAGATGGAAAAAATATTCAAGCCTATCAACCTAATCTCCAAGCAGGCATTTAACAAAATGGAACTGCCCAAGAGCCTGATTAAAGCTGGTCAAGCCTCCGTATACGGGTCTAATGATGAAGGAACAGTTCTGCTTAGAGGTTGCACGTTGATGGTTAAGGTTGGAAACGTTCCCAGCTGCAAGATCTTTGAGACCACCTTTGTCATTATATATATCCCTTGTGTATATAGTGCTTTCTTTAGGGGTCATCTCTTAGTGCACTGAATGGGTACGTTTTGATTAATATCTTACTTTCCAAATTTCCTTTTGGGCTTGTCAGGGGATCAATGAACCTCCCGAAAAATTGTATTACACTAGCTTAAGTATCATTAATAAAGGAAAATGGCAAGTATTAATATTATTAGAACATCGTGAGAAACAACAAACTTGCGCCTTTCAAAGTTAAAAAATTATTCATACCACTAATCTCAAACATATAATAAGATGAAATAAGATTATGTGTATTCACCCTTGCAGGAGAGTCTATTATTAGGGAGCTAATTCACATTTCGGACAACCGTTGAGAATACAATGAGTAGAGTGGGGTAGAAGAAAGAGCAAAATGGTTTATATGAGAGACGAAGAAAATAATTAACTTAAGATTGATCCGAGGTAGAAAGCCAGAATAGCTTCAGCCAATGAAACTTAAGATTGATCCAAAATGACAGTGCCTAGAATGGTTAAGATAAAGACATATTTTCATCCATTTATCCAGGAAGAACCGATTTTCTTCCTTAAACAAACCAATGATGTTTTTCCTGGATGCATGATGATATGGTGGGGTTTAGTCCCATGGTTATTTGTGATGCCTAAATATAAATCCAAAGTTAACCGCGTGGGGCAAAAGAGAAGAACGTTAAATAACAATTAATATGAGGCTTTTTGAGAAGAAGTCGAGAAGTCAAATAACATTAAATAATATTGGTATGGGACAAAGAAGAAGAACGTCAAATAACATTGGTATGAATAAAGTTAAGCGATCCTATCCCCTTCATTTTCTTTTTGAAACGTCTCCTTCGTATCCAATTTCATTTTTCCCAAAATCAACATTTTTCTTTCTACCTCAAATGGCCACCGCGAATCCCCTCTTCTCAACCACCCTAGCCTGCCACGTTGAGCACGTTACCACCACCCATGGAAGTCACGCCTCCGGATCCAAGTTCGCAACACGAAATCCCTCGCCTTTGTTATGAAAACTGTGCCTTTGCGGAAGCGACCAAGATTTTCTTCAACCAATCACTTAAAGATTGATATCTATGGAAAACAACACAGATATGAAATCACACATGCAAACACAAAATATTCCAACCAACCACCCTCTTTATTAATTCAACAAAAAACAAATTTTGTCTACACTTAATGGATCAAAACTAACAATAAACGAAATTTCACGAATCAATAACCTTGTTGAGAAAGGTAAATAATATCTAGATGACTACAACACTTGCTGGAGAAGGAGAACAATGAAGAACGACGACAAACCCTAGTATTAATTATCTTGGTTTCAACTTCATGTTTTAATCCAATCCTAGATGTTGCTTTTATAAAAGAATAGAAGGCCTAGGAAAATACCCAATTTGCCCCTTCATTACTTGCAGAATAAGTCACAGAAAGACTAGGCCAAAATCCAGCAATACCCGCTCATACGTTTGACCAATATATGTCAGACGTCTGTCCAAACTCTTGGGTTCCAAACCCTGACAACTCAAATGTCTGATAAGCATGACTCAGAGTCTAAGCTGAAGCTCAAATCAAAACTGCTCCTTCATGCCTTATTTCTACTGCTGCACCATCTCCACTATTGCTAAGCACATCCACTCTTCGTCTCTATCAACATATGTGATTTTACGTCACAAATCACAACACTCCACCTTGATATGGAATCACATCATCAAGCAAACTTCCAACACACAAGTCATTCAGCTCTTTCAACGACACCTACTCTCAATTAAACCATTACAAATACAGCACACCGCCTGCAAAAGATGCATCTTCCCCTGAGATGCACCACGCAACACTAACGGTCTAAAAGTGCTTGTAATACCACAAGGATCTCCATCTTGTGGATTTTCTGCATCGACATCCGTCTACCACTTGATCTGAGCTCCTTCCTTGATCATCCCGAATCCCTCGAGCATCATCAACATGATGACCCTGTCTAACACATCAGCAGTGATCAAATTAACCTCTCCACCTTGCTATGGAATAAGTTCTTCAATCGTCACTCGCATTCCACAGTCGACCACAGAACCAACCAATCTATATAGGTTTCTCGCCTCCAAGACACCTCTCATCATAACATGACCACCCTTCTTCAATATCAAAACTCCGCCTCGAGTATCATAAGTGCAACCAAGACGATCGAATTGACCGAGATAAATTAGGTTATGTGAACTAGCTGGTACATGTCTAACTCCAGAGACTTCCCTCGCCACGCTATCATGCATACGAAACCGGATAGATCCAATACCACAAACTGGTAGTTCTACTCCATTGGTTGTTCTAATCACGTCAACATTCTTCTCATAAGAAGAACAAAACTTCACATCCTTACAAATGTGAAAACTGGCTCCCGAATCCATCTTCCAAGGATTAATTTCGCTAAACAAGACATCATAAGAAGTATCACTAATGGTTCATCATTTGGGATATCGAGTTTCGCTTCAGTTCTGGTTCAATTTCATAATCATCTTCTTTTCCTCGAAAGATGAGTTTCCCTCACTCCCGACTAACTTCTGATAAGTGAATTAAAATTTTGAGATGTTAGATGCATTGTTAGGTTGCTCTAGTAATTGTTTTCTATGTGATTGATGCACATGTGACACACACACACTATCATCATATATGACACATTTGGATGCGATACATAATATGATATGTTTTGTATTGCTCTCACCTTGCAAGTTCCCTATCGATATAAAGAAAAATCATCATGGGTTGAAATGATATACACCCAAATGAATTGTATATATTTAAGAAATAATTTCAAATCGATTTGGGATGCAGGTTGAAATGAAATATTCCTAGGATTCCATTTTTCCTTTAAAATGGATTGAAATGATATATATTCATATTATTTGACCATATGATAGAAAGTTATATACGAACGTCGTGGTCAATAAAATCTATTTTCTAAGATACTATAATTATGCATCAATTTTTGATAAATATATTTTGAAATGGAATTTTTGAATAAACAAAAATGTTGAGAAAATCCTCGAACTAAATCGTAAACTTGTTTTAATACATCTGATTTGTAAATTTAAGTATTTATGTTTGTTTAAATAAGACTTTCAATATAATTTATTTTGTGAATTTAAGATTTTGAATTAATGTTTTTTTTAAACAAGATTTTATTATATTTCGATTTTATAATATAATTTTCCTTATATAAAATGTTTGATTCAATGTAAAATATTTTAGTTAAAGAAATTTTTTTTTAAAGGCTTTACCACATTTTGATTTATATAAAGATTTAATTTGATAAACTTTACAATTTAAATTGAAAGAACCATATGTAATTTAAATACTATTTCAAAAGGATTTTCTTTGAATTAACTTAAATTTGGAAAAGTTAAACAAGTTTTATTTTTAATAAAGGTATTTGAGATATTTAGTAAGGAATTATATTCAAAGTTGGTTCGAGGTTAAGCAAGGCTTTTTGAAATAATTTTTGTATGGATTTTATAATGAATAACTAAATGCGTTTGATTTCTCAGAAATGAATTCGCTTTAATGGTTTAACGAACCTTACTTGATATATCAAGATTGGATTTTAATGAATTTTAGTTAAAGAAATGATTTGGGTATATTTCCCATTTTTAGATGAATGTGAATTCAAACCAATAAATGAGGAAATCGACTGAATATTGAAATACGGATTCGTTTTAAAAAATTTATAGAATCTTACTTTAGAATAGTAAAGATTTGATTTAGTGAATTTTTTAATTTGATTTAAAGAAAATAATTGAAGATTAAAGGGAGATTTATTGATCAAATCCAAGTAAATGAAGGAATGCGTTGCTTAAAAGAAGTTCAAAATGTGATTTTTGAATGAAAAATTGTCGAGTTAGAATTCTTATGTAAATGACGACTTACCAACAAACGTTTGAAGTTGTTTTCAATTTAACTTGGAAATAATGGTATGGAAATGTTTCCTGTTATAAGGTGAATTTGAATTCGAACCAATAGATGAGAAATTTGGTTGGAAAAAAATATGATTGGATGAAAATCGGACTTTTGGAACATGGATTCGGATTGGATCATCTAATTAATCATACTATATTTCCTTGAAAAATAAATCTCCTTTATTACTTAAAATTTTCACAAACAACTTATAACCAATGACTTTAAAACTATTTTACCAATAAAGATTCACTATAAGAAAAAGTAGAATAAACATCACAGTTTTAACATCGATCGTAAATTCAGCCGATGTCAAAATGTTTTTTAACATTGACAGTTTTTAAAGTGATGTTATTGGTTTTTCAGACATTAATTTATTGAACGACCGATGTCTTAAATACACTTTTAAAAAATTGAACTTAGGCCATACCAAAAATCTTGGCTATTACATCACTTATTAAAATAGCTATTATCTATTACATTACTTGTTAAATGTATTATTAGCGATTAATAATTAGTAAATTATAATTAATATTTATTAATTATATTTTGTAGTAAAATTATGTATTAATTATATTTTATAGTTAATAATTATTAATTATATTTTATAGTTAATTATATTTTATAGTTGATATTTTATAGTTAATATTTATTAATTATATTTTATAGTTAATATTTATTAATTATTATAGTTAATATTTATTAATTATATTTTTATAGTAAATTATGTATTAATTATATTTTATAGTTAATATTTATTAATTATGTTTTATAGTTAATATTTATTAATTATATTTTATAGTTAATATTTATCAATTATATTTTATAGTTATATATTTATTAATTATATTTTATAGTTAATATTTATTAATTATATTTTATAGTTAATATTTATTAGTTATATTTTATAGTTAATATTTATTAATTATATTTTATAGTTAATTACATTTTATAGTTAATATTTATTAATTATATTTTATAGTTAATTATATTTTATAGTTAATATTTATGAATTGAAATGTGCTTTAACATCAGGTAATATGCATCATTTACATCAGCTTCATGCGTGATGTTAAACCTCTCATAATTTACTTTTCTTGTCAATCCGCACCGCTCATAATTTCCTATATCTAGTCGTTGATCACTTCTTCTAATCCGCAACCATCAAAACCCTACAATCAGCCTCTTCCACGTCATCAGTAAATTCCCTCTCACATTTCAATAATCCTGCTTCACTTTTTAGCCATTCTTCATGGAATCGAATCCGTTCCTTCCTAATTTTAATTCTTCCAACGAACAAATTTATCACCAAATTAAAATCCATGGCATTCGAAAATTCTCCATCCCCAAATCGAAATTGCTCTTCCATCATTCCTCCTTGTTGTCGCCACCCAGGCCCATCCCTTTGCCAAAGCGGGAGTAGCTTCCACTTAGGGACCAAATAACCTAGGGCACCAGTTCATATGCGATAAGAAATCGTGATTCATTAACAAAGCATTGTGGTGCTTGACGACTGCAGCTACCCATGTAGCGGCGATGGCAAGTGGTGAATCTCCATCTCCAAGTAGCAACTTTCGCGTCTCGTGATTCGAGAGTAGCTAAGGCACAGACGAAACAACAAACATTTCAATTCTATTTCAGCTTAAGGTACTAATTTGGATCGATTTCATATGTTTTAATTTAATTATTGAAATTTACTTGGTTAAGGTACTAATTTGGATTTACTGTATGTTGGCATAAAGTTACACTAGGATACCTGGTTAGTCTCATATGTACATTATGGTAATATTGTTGATATGTATCCTTCACCAATATACACCGGACAAGGAGAACAATCATGCTTTTTTCCACAAAATGCTGCAAAGACAATTCAGACACCTTTGTTTATCCTAAATGCAGCATATGACCATTGGCAGGTGATTATTTCTTTCATTATAAAATTACTTTGTTAATGTAGAATTTACAATTAAACTATATGGTATACGTAAATGTTGGACATAACTTTCATGGTAAGTTGATTTTTCTCTCCGATTTTTTAAGAAATTGAAGAAGATATTTGGTTGGAGTTTTGGTAGGTTACTTTTTATAATCAAATTTAGTTCGTATCTTTAGTATAATATGAATTTTGAGAACTTTTAACTTGACAGCATTATCCCCCCAGTAACAGTTAAGAAACATCTGATATATAAACCAAAAAAGGATGAATTCGTGAAATGCAGAGATGCAAAGTGTTCATGGGTTCCTGATCCTCCTCCTCTTCGCAATAGAAATTGTGATGAACGTCCAAATTAGTGTAATTATGAAATCGAGTATGCCGATCATCTCAAAAGTTCAGGTGTTCTTGCTATTGATCTTTTCATCTTGAAGCTTTCCAATGGTAGTAAAGTGCACAAATAGTTAGCTTTGGGGTAAGTTTAATTTAACTAAGAATTTATTTTTCTTTTTGAATGCATTTCATTTTCATGTTAAAGACTTAACTGTTTTTGACATTTGTTATAGGTGTGGACATAACCAGCAAAGAGTTAAGCTAGTAGTAGACGGAATCCTTGGATTTAAGCGTGGAAAAGCCAGCATCGTCTCACAATTAAGAAAGAACATATCATAAAAAATATTTCCGGGCATTGCTTGATTAGAAATAAGAACACTGGTTATCTCTTCTTTGGCAAAAATTTAGTCCCCACCGATGGGGTAAATTGGGCTCACATAACTACTACCAATTACGTGTGGTTATGTAAATTTTGCTAGATACGTTTATTAGTAGTGATGAAATTACTAAAAAAATTCATATTTTCTTTGAAATAGAAACTATTATTCTGTACAGAAGCTGCCAAGTATTTACTATGGAAAAAAACATCTAGATATTAAGAAACCTGCACCTGTAGTGTTTGACAGTGGAACTTTGTCTATTTATTTCACAGATCAAACATAAAAGGAAGTCCTCTTGGAGGTGATGTTTCATGGTAATTGCTAGGTTTAACTATATTTTCATTGACTCCCTAAAAATACAAAAGTTTGGCATTTCTTACAGTTGGAGAATGATCTGAAAAACATGCTGCTGAAACGAGTAACTTATCAAGAAAAATCAGATACAATCTGCTAGATAGGAGAAAAGCCCTTCAATCCATTCGACGATGTCAAGAAATTGTTTAATGCTTTGGTTTTGAATTTCGATGGTGTGAAGTATGAAATACCACCGAAAATTATCTATTCATCACTGTTAATAATCTACTTATTGACATTATTGCCTTAGCATGACACAAAGTTGACAATTTACTGTTTTTTAATTTAGAAGTATGGAAATGCTTGTCTGGAAATACTTGAAGGTAGTAGATATGAACTTAATGATCTCAACCTCATTGGAGCTATGATTATGTGAACAGGGGTTGATTGATCATATATACACATACACACACACACACACACACATACATACATATACATATACATATACATAAATGGAAAATCTATGGTGCGTATTATGTGAACTGGGGTTCATTGATGGTCGGTTTTTTTTCACCACCTGAAGCCGCGAGCACCGTGTCGTCCGTCGCCGTATGCTATAGCTCTCCGTTTGCTGCTTCCTCGGCTTCCGTGAAAATTGGATAGGCCGGAAACTGCTCCTTTTTTCTTTGTGCCGTCACCTCATGATTAAATTTATGGTGCGTATTGAGGCGCTCGGTGTAATGTATAACTGATTGTGTTGAGTGTTGTAGCGAGATGATGAGTGTTGTAGCAAGGTTGAAATGTAAAACTGATTGTGTAATATATTAAATTGTGTATATTTAATTAAATAAAAATACTATTTGAATATTAAATTATGTGCAATAGTATTTCATTTAATAAATATTTATTTCTGTATATGAGATGAGAAAACAACATAAACAAACCATTATAAACATTAGTAAAAAGCCGTCATACACATCAATCAAAAGCTGATATGGTAAAATACTTATTACAACAGTTAGTTAATTATTTTATTACGTCTTAAAGCTACTTTGACATCGTCTTTTAACTGATGTAAAAAGGGGTACTTTAGACATCACCGACAAAGACATCACTCCAAAAAAACGAGGACATGTTTTTTAGCCGATGTCTATGTGACTTTTTCTTGTAGTGAGTGATTTTATACTATTTTTAATAACTATTTATGTATAAGCACTATTTTAAATTTAATATAAAAACTATTTTCAGATGTAAGATATTTTCAAATCTAATATATATACATTATTTTTAAGTCTAATATATATACACTATTTTTGAATTCAGCATATACACTATTTTCAAATTTAGTTATTCCAGGCATATTTTATAAATTTAACTGAATCCATGTCTAATCCAAGCTAGTGAATCCGAAGTGACTGAAATAAAGGATTTTAAGTAATAACAATATTTTATGGAAGTTGAAATCTTAAAATCAAATGGATTGTCAGAGGATAATTATGAATATTGGATTCGAAATCTTAACTGAACGAATGGTAAATTATGTGAGTAATCGATTTTTGGGCAATACTCGAAATAAATCGATTTGTGATATTGGAAATATGATTTCAAATCTAATGACCATGATGTGAAAAATGTAAACGTTTGGTTATTAAAGAGACCGGAGTCTGTATATGTCATACTCCCTGCCAATACCGATACCACTTTGACAACTATGTACATGGTGGAGATTCTAGAACGAAGTAGGATGTATGGAGACGATTATTGGATTTGAAGAAAGAGAAGGACGATGGATTGACCTTGACCTTCGGGTCATAATTAAAATGACTAAAACAGGAGCCATACCCAGTTTAAGTGAGGTCCCACCTCTGATCGGACATGCTTTTTTGATACCGTCTCTATGATTGTTGTGATTGATTTGGGTGCACCATTTGATCATGGGAGTGTCGTTCGAGGTGGGCGGTAGTTGCTATTATGCGTTAGCACCGGCCCGAGGGCTGCAATCCGGTAGAATGCTACCATGAGTATTCCTCGTGTGCCTTATCATATTATCATGATCGAGCCGCCTACGATTTTAATTTGTATCATACCTATGGAGTGCCCTCTGATGCCGCTAGGTTACGGTGGGTTTATAGAACTGTATTGGCTACGATATTATAAACAGTGTAAGGGTAAAAATATAATCCCGCTTATGCTATTTTGATATATTTACTTTACTGATTAAACACTACTAAAACAGCATATTATATTATATGTATTAGTTTCATGGATCCTTAAGGGATGTGAATCCCAAACATCCTTTAAATTACCGATGCATTCCATTTAAACATTTCACTTAAGTTGATTCACTTATATGAGAATGTTGGTCCTGACTCAGGTATTTTTTTTTGTTTTATTTCTTGCAAAATGTTTAGGTCAGACCGAGTATTACAGATTGGAGATGTATCTACTAGATCTTGAGATTCGTTGGAGATCCAGTTATCCATTTATTATTCCATATGCAGTTATGTCCATCTCTTCTTATTACTGATGTATTAGTACAATTCTGTACTCAGTCTTATGCTGTATCTATATTTATTCTGTACTCTAGTATCATGCAAATTTAAAGATTTTTTATTTTTTATAAATTTTATTTCCACTATGAGATATTCTTTGTTTTGTGTCTATGATTCTGTGATGATTTACATTTCAGCTTCATAAGCAATAACAATCTGTCATTTTGATCGGTTCGAGTTGGTTTAATCACCAAGTTGGAACGAGCAAAATGAGGTCATTACGTTTGTGGTATCAGAGCCTAGCTTGTGGCGTTGAAACACTCATTAGAGATAGGGTAGAAAGACCTTAGAATGAGTGAATCATCTTAGAATCATACTCGAGAGAGCGTATTTTGATGAATATAAATATTTTAAATGGTTTTTAAGGGATTTTAAGAGGATTTTTCTTTATATATATATATATATATATATATATATATGAAAATAATTTGAAATTTAAGCCTTGTTTTAAAATATACCTTTTTGCTCCAAATTTGGAATCAACACTAAAGGTGCAAACGATGCACTTCACCGATTCGGTGAGATTAAAATATGGAACCGTGTTATTACAAAATAAAAAGCATAAAATGTAGACAAAGGAATTTTTATAGTGGTTCGATTCAGGATGAATCTACGTTCACTTTCCAATCAATTCTCATTACAATATTTTGTTTACAACATGAGTAAATTCTCTTTATACATTCGTTTTTCCCTATTCTCCCTTTTTACTCTCTTTATGATTTAGTCTCACTTGAATTTGACGAAGAAAATGAAGGGATCTTTAGCTTTGTGATGATAGATGTATCAATCCTTGATCACTTAGGCAATTTGAATGATCTTCATAGGTTTCATAGTGAATTAGCATTCAATTTAGACTTTAAAGAGGATTATAGAAGATTCGAGATCGCTTGTTGTGTTAAAGAGAATTTTCATGAGGCTTGAATGAGATCCAAGGAGCTTTGATCCAATTGGAGTGAGTTTTAATGATCATTAAAATGGATTTGATCCACATGAAGTTGGAGATGAGTTGTTAGATCCATGAGAGCCATTAGTGGAGTTGTAGATAAGCTTTGAATTTGGCGGTACCTCCTTGTAGGAATGACTTTCTTTTTTCTCCCCTTTTATGAATGATGGTGTGGGGGTATTTATAGTAGATGACTTGGGGGTAGTGATGCTGAAAGGTTCAACATTCTCGCATCCTTGCGACGGTCTAATGACCTAAATAGCTTTGGACGGTCTAAAATACACACGTGAGCTGTCTTCAGTACGCATGAAGCATAACGACCCAAAGTAATATGTACACGACCCTGTGACTCCACATGTGATGCTAACGTCCTGGATGCATGTGTGGTTTTCCATCTAAGTTCATATGGACGGTCCGATTAATCAATATAAATTATTGCCAGCTATCCACTTTTGTCCTTCACGCATGCCAATATCATGTTGCCACATGCCTTTGAATATACAGACTAATCTCTTCATTTGATTTTCATGACCTGAAGATGTTTTTATATCCAACAAACTAAAGTGTGTCTAACGCATATCATTTGCACCACATGAGTTTCAGAACGACCAAAATGCCGTGCATATGCGACGGTCCGATTACTCAATATAAATGATTGCCAGCTATCCACTTTTGTCCTCCCCGCGTGCCAATATCATGTTGCCACACGCCTTTGAATATACAGACTGATCTCTTCATTTGATTTTCACGACCTGAAGATGTTTTTATATCCAACAAACTAAAGTGTGTCTAACGCATATCATTTGCACCACGTGAGTTTCAGAACGACCAAAATGCCTTGCATATGCGCCTCCAAATTATTCCTTCATGAGGCTATGTCCTAAAACTGAATGAATGGCATTTTATGTGAAATAGTTGGTCACGTCCTAAAGCTTGGTACGCGGACCAAAGAAGGTTCACAGTCCGAAACCTTCTGCTGGGTAAAACACTTTTGTGAGCAAAAGCATGTCCACAGTCTAAAACGTTTCTGTGGAATAAAGCATATCCTACATTCTAAAGACCTTCCCATGATCCAGTAATATGTGCGGACTGAAAAGCTTGTGAATGGATTCACGAACAACCTTATTTTAGGTCGCGATGACGGCCTGAATGATGCCTACGTTCTAAATCATTTGATGAATTAAAATACCAACGACCTAAGGTGCTGACTAGCTAAAATTGCCACCGGGCTAAATGAGAATCACGGGCTAATGAAGTCGTGAATTAAATAAAGCCGTGCACCGACGTTTGTATGCTCTTCATTATTTTAAACCGCATTTTCATTATGGTATCAACATTTTCCCCTCGAATCTGGTATTTTCTACTTGCTGAAAATGCGGGCTTTAAAATAAATGCAATTATTGGCATCTTTTGGCCTGCTTGACCAGATATGAAACTTGCATCTGTTACTTGTTGATGTTGGTGACGCTTCAACTTTGAATTTTAGAATCTTTCATTTAACAATGTTGTGGTAGGATTTGATTGCCTCGGTTTTCACTTGGGTTATTTTTCACCGCTACAACCTATTTTACAACAACAAAAACATTGCATATCTCTGGGCTAATATTTTGTTATTGACTTCCCAAATCAACAACAGATCAATCAGTTAAACATTTAGTTGCGACGAATTTTCATTGAGTGGAGTGTTTTCATAGACTCGTTTTACTCAATGATTTAAAAACTTGTTGAATATTGTCTGCAAATACACGACACTCTAACTTGAATTCGCGCTGACACATAAGATCTACTTGTTGACATAACTCGACTGTGAATTTCAAGGGCTGTTATTCTAATTGACTTTCATGGAAATGTATGATATTTCACATTTGGAAAATAAACAACTAAGAGATTTTTTATCATCCTTTCGGAGAATACTTGGATATTTATGCCCCTGTTTTAGGAGGCCTTTATCGGTCTTCTCCACGGGATGTATATTAGATTTCATACCCGTGTTAGGGATAAATTTAACACTTGTTGTGTCTGAGATTTTCTGACACTATGCAAGTTAAGTGGTTAATGTCCAAACTCCGTTCACAATCCGGCTTGGTTAATTCAGTCATTGGAGATTTTTGCCACTCAATCATACTGATTAATCCAAGCGTCGATATTTTTAGGAGTGCCCCTAGAAAGGACTTTGGTTAAGACCCCAATGTTTGTCGTTATCGGATTAGGTGCTTCCTGATACTGACGATCAATCGGGCGCCCCCGGAGAGGACTTTGTTTGAAACCCCATTGTTTGCCATTATCGCATCAGGTACTTCCTGATTCTGACGATCAATTGGGTGGCCCCGAAGAGGACTTTGGTTGCAACCCCAATATTTGTCATCATCGGATCAGGTGCTTCCTGATATTGACGATCAATTGGGTGCCCCCGGAGAGGACTTTGGTTGAAACCCCAATGTTTGTCGTCATCGGATCAGGTGCTTCCTGATACTGACGATCAATTGGGTGCCCCCAGAGAGGACTTTGGTTAAAACCCCAATGTTTATTGTTATCAGATCAGGTGCTTCCTGATACTGACAATCAATTGGGTGCCCCTGGAGAGGACTTTGGTTGAAACCCTAATGATTGTGGTCATCGGATCAGGTGCTACCGGATATTGACGATCAATTGGGTACTCCCAGAGAGGACTTTGGTTGAAACCCCAATGTTTGTCAATATCGCATCAGGTACTTCCTGATTCTGACGATCAATTGGTTGCCTGCGGAGAGGACTTTGGTTTGTACTGGTCCTTCCAGCTTGTTCGCCGGTCATTCCGGCCTGATGTTGGTGCTTCCAACATCAGGTTTGTCGGTCCTTTCAACTTTTTGAACGTCCTTCCAGTGTGTTTGCCGGTCCGTCCGGCCTGATGTTGGTACTTCCAACATCAGGTTTGTTGGTCCTTCCGACTTGGTCCTGGTTCTTCTAGCGTGTTCGCCAGTCCTTCCGGCCTGATGTTGGAAATTCCAACATCAGGTTTGTCGGTCATTCCGACTTGGTGCTAGTTATTCCAGCTCTGGGTTGGCTCCGACTCCCTTGTTGGCCGCTTGACTTGGCGGGCTATTTCGGATTGGGGATTGAAGCTTTGAAACTTTCACTTAGAGGCGTGCCCCTTCGATGAAAGTTACAATGTTCTTGTTTATTTTTCATGGCACCTGTTCATTGTTTGAATCTTTGTGACTTTTCCTACACACTTCTCAAGGCAGTGCTATTCTATTCTTGCGTTTGTGCATGTTGATATTTACAGCACTTGGCACTTGAGTTAGTGTTGTTGGGGTCATTATGCTTTGTCTGATTCTGAAGGAACAAGCGCTCGATGGATAGCCTGCAATGTGGAATCATTTTTAATCAAGTTTTGATTTAACATGAGATTTGCAAGCTAGAAATTAATTCAGATGGATATGCTCTTAATCGTAGAGCTAAACTTCAGTACGTCATTTGTAGGTTACTATAGATTGTTTGCAAGAAGTTTTGAACACAACAGAGAGTAGAACATGAAATAATGCATGAACTAAAGCAAGAAACAGAGCATGAATTAGAAGTGATGATGTTTATCGCTTATTCTGGGCCATTGGAATTTAAGTACAATCAGCAGTCATTAGTTGATGATCTGCCTTGGCATGGTTTGAACGAAAGCTTCGTTGTTTGTTGCCCCATGGCCCTGGGGATTCGGAACAGTGTTTGAGGATTGTGGATTTTTCTTATATTGTTGCAGACGATTCTTCCTAATCAGCTCTTCGATTAGTGACTTCAGATGCCTACAGGTGTTGTGGCCTGGCTGATTATGAAATCGGCAGAATTTTCCGGAATTCGCTTGATGGTCACTGATTTTTTGAGGTTAAGGTATTGGATAATCTTCGGTGTCTTTGGTTGCAGCAAAGATGTTTTCTGGAGTATCATTTAAAGGTGTTAGCGCTGATGGATTGAGAAAGCGTGGCTTCTTACCGTATCAATTTTCCTATTCGTCGCCTCCTCTTTTCTGACCTCCGGTATTTTTCTTATTGTACTGAGTAACAGTATAATTGGGAGCTTTGAGAAGCGGATTAGCATATAATATGAAAAGGTACTGGTCCAGTTTCAACTCTCATGTACTCCTTGGCTTTTTTGTAGAATTTCTCGAGTGTGCTTGGCTCTTTCATTTTAATCCATTTACCAAACTTACATTTCTCGTCTATAGCTCCGATTAGAGACATTAAGATCATGCGAGGTTCTAGATTCCCTACTTCAGTTACATCATCATTAAACCTTTTGAGGAAGGCTTTGACAGACTCTCCTAGATTTTGCTTCATATACGTAAAAGGGATAACGTCCTTAGCTTTCGCAGCTTGCAACTAGAACTGCTATATGAATTTCAGAGTCAAATCATCAAATCAGTTGACGAGTTTGAGAGGCAGCCTCGTAAACCATAATGATGCTACACCTTCTAGACAGAGAGGGAAGCACAAGCATTTGATCTCATCCATTGCCTTGGCTGCATTCATGTGCCACTCGTATTTGTATAGGAAGTGATTCAGATCAGAATTTCTGCTCTACGGAGGCAAAGTAGGATGAGTAAACTTTTTGGGGAATTCAGCCTTGCGGATCATCTTTGTGAATGGATTTTTGCCGATGGAGAAGTCCCATTCCCTTTCACTATCCTTGTGAGGCATGTTATCTTTCATGATTTGCTTTACCACATCCGCGATATATTCCTTCGAGTTGTGTTGTTCTGGAGAATGGACTTCGATCTCTTTTCTGGATGCTCGTCGTGGCGAGCGATCGCGTTTAGAGGATCTAGGTCTTTTACTTCCGCTATGGGAAGGTGCGCCCTTGACGGGTCTCATAACTCGCCGATTATTTCGATCAGAGTGGTTTATAGCATTCAACTTTGACCCTTCGACATTAGCGTCATCTTTGCAAACAAATCCTTCTATGTTGTCATTATGAGGATCGGAGGATGATGAATTCACATTCTCTTCAAGGTTGACATGGATTTCCGGAGGAGGAGCGGGATTTGCTTGAGCGTTTAAGAGAGAGCTCACTTTATCCGTCAAAGTGTGATTAGCATCCACGAGGGTTTTGTTAGCATCGATTAAGGCTTTATTGGAAATTTCCATTTGTTGGCACAAGTTAGCGACAACGGCATCTAATTCTGCTTTAGTTACTCCAGCCTTGGACATCGAATTTTCTCCAACTTTGAAATGGTTAGTGAGCGGAGTAGTTTCGTTATTGATAACATTGTTATTTTCTTTAACGGTATTGGTAGTTGTCTTCTTATATTTGGCCATTATATCGGATAAGGCCTTGAATTTGGAAAGGAGTTCGTCGATTGGCCTAGGTCTTAGATTTGCGGAATCTGTGGTAGAAGTAAGCTCTTAGGATCGAGAGAAATGCACACGCGGCCCCACGGTGGGCACCAAATGTTTGCTCCAAATTTGGAATCAACACCAAAGGTGAAAACGACGCACATCACGATTCAGTGAGATTAAAATGTGGAACCGCATTATTACAAAATAAAAAGCATAAAATGTAGACAAAAGAATTTTTATAGTGGTTCGATTCACGATGAATCTACGTCCACTTTACAATCAATTTTCATTACGATATTTTGTTTACAACATGAATAAATTCTCTCTATACATTCGTTTTTCCCTTTTCTCCCTTTTTACTCTCTTTAGGATTTAGTCTCACCTGAATTTGACGAAGAAAATGAAGGAATCTTTAGCATTGCGATGATAAATGTATCAATCCATGATCACTTAGGCACTTTGAATTATCTTCATAGACTTCATAGTGAATTAGCATTCAATTTAGACTTTGGAGAGGATTAAAGAATATTCGAGATCGCTTGAATTGTGTTAGAGAGCTTTTTCGTGAGGCTTGAATGAGATCTAAGTAGCTTTGATCCAATTGGAGTGAGTTTTAATGATCATTGAAATGGATTTGATCCACATGAAGTTGGAGATGAGTTGTTAGATCCATGAGAGCCATTAGTGGAGTTGTAGACAAGATTTGAATTTGGCGGCACCTCCTTGAGGAATAACTATCTTTTTTCTCCCCTTTTATGAATGATGGTGTGGGGGTATTTATAGTAGATGACTTGGGGGTAGTGATGCTGAAAGGTTCCGCATTCTCACGTCCTTGCGACGGTCTAACGACCTAAATAGCTTTGGACGGTCTAAAATACACATGCCAGCTGTCTTTAGTACGCATGAAGCATATAGACCCAAAGTAATATGTACATGGCCCGGTGACTCCACATGTGCTGCTAACGTCCTGGATACATGTGTTGTTTTCCACCTAAGTTCATATGGACGGTCTGATTACTCATTATGAAATGATTGCTAGCTGTCCACTTTTGTCCTTCACGCGTGCCAATATCATGCCGCCACATGCCTTTGAATATACGGACTGATCTCTTCATTTGATTTTCATGTCCTGGTGATGTTTTTATATCCAACGAACTAAAGTGTGTCTAACACATATCATTTGCACCTCGTGAGTTTCAGAACGACCCAATGTCATGCATGTGTGCCCCCAAATTATTCCTTCATGAGGCAACGTCCAAAAACTGAATGATTGGCATTTTATGTGAAATAGTTGGTCACGTCCTAAAGCATGGCATGCAGACCAAAGAAGGTTCATGGTCCAAAAGCTTCTGCGGGGTAAAACACTTTTGCGAGCCAAAGCATGTCCATGGTCTAAAACGCTTTTGCGGACTAAAGCATGTCCCACGTTCTAAAGACCTTCTCATGCTCCAGTAATATGTGCGGACTGAAGAGCTTATTAATGGATTCACGAATAACCTTAATTTAGGTCGCGATGACGACCTGAATGATGCCTACATGCTAAATCATTTTGACGACTTAAAATACCAACGACCTAAGGTGCTGACGGGCTAAAATTGCCAACAGGCCAAATAAGGGTCACGGGCTAATGAAGTCGCGAACTAAATAAAGCCGTGCCCCGAGTTCATATGCTCTTCATTATTTTGAACCGCGTTTTCATAACGGTATTAACATTTTCCCTTCAAAGCTTGTATTTTCTACTTGCTGAAAATGCGGGCTTCAAAATAAATGCAATTATTGGCATCTTTTGGCTTGCTTGACCTGATATGAAACTTGCATCTATTACTTGTTGATCTTGGTGACGCTTCAATTTTGAATTTTAGAATCTGTCATTTGACAATGTTGTGCTAGGGTTTGATTGTCTCAGTTTGCACTCAAATTATTTTTCACCACTACATCCTGCTTTACAACAACAAAAACATTGCATATCTCTGGGCTAATATTTTGTTATTGACTGCTCAAATCAACAACAGATCAGTCAATTAAACATCTAGTTGCGACGAATTTTCATTTAGTGGAGTGTTTTCATACTCGTTTTACTCAATGATTTAAAAACATATTGAATATTGTCCGTAAAAACACGACACTCTAACTTGGATTCGCACTGACACTTAAGATCTACTAGTCGACATAACTCGATTGTGAATTTCAAGTGCTGTTATTCTAATTAACTTTCATGGAAATGTATGATATTTCATATTTGGAAAATACACATCTAAGAGATTTTTTGGCTTCCTTTCGGAGAAGACTTGGATATTTATGCCCCTGTTTTAGCAGGTCATTATCGGTCTTCTCCACGGGATGTATTTTAGATTTCATACCCGTGTTTGGGCTAAATTTAACACTTGTCGTGTCTGAGATTTTTCGACACTACGCAAGTTAAGTGGTTAACGTCCAAACTCCATTCACAATCCGGCCTGGTTAATTCAGTCATTGGAGATTTTTGCCACTCAATTATACTACATAATCCAAGCGTCGGTATTTTTAGAAGGAGTGCCCCTAGAAAGGACTTTGGTTAAGACTCCAATGTTTGTCGTTGTTGGATTAGGTGCTTCCTGATACGGACGATCAATCGGGCGCCCCCTGAGAGGAATTTAGTTGAAACCCCAATATTGTCGTTATCACATCAGGTACTTCATGATTCTGACGATCAATTGGGTGCCCCCTGAGAGGACTTCGGTTGAAACCCCAATATTTGTCGTCATCAGATCAGGGGCATCCTGATACTGACGATCTGCCCCCTGAGAGGACTTTGGTTGCAACCCCAATGTTTGTCAGCGTCTGATTAGGTGCTTCCTGATAATGACGATCAATTGGGTGCCCTCGGAGAGGACTTTGGTTGAAACCCCAATGTTTGTCATCGTCGGATCAGGTGTTTCCTGATACTGACGATCAATTGGGTGCCCCCGAAGAGGATTTTGGTTGAAACCCTTATGTTTGTCGTCATCAGATCAGGTGCTTTCGGATACTGATGATCAATTGGGTTCCCTCGGAGAGGACTTTGGTTGAGACCCCAATGTTTGTGATTATCGCATCATGTACTTCCTAATTGTGAGGATCAATTGGGTTCCCCCAAAGGGAACTTTGGTTTGTAATGGTCCTTCCAGCGTGTTTGCCGGTCATTCCGGCCTGATGTTGGTACTTCCAACATCAGGTTGGTCGGTTCGTCCGACTTGGTGCTGGTCCTTCCAGTGTGTTTGCCGGTTAGTCCGGCCTGATATTAGTACTCCCAACATCAGGTTTGTCGGTCCTTCCAACTTGGTGCTGGTCCTTCCAGCGTGTTTGTCGGTCCTTCCGGCCTGATGTTGGTACTTCCAACATCAGGTTTGTCGGTCCTTCCAACTTGGTGCTGGTTATTCCAGCTCTGGGTTGGCTCCGATTCCCTTGTTGGCCGCTTAACTTGGCGGGCTATTTCGGATTAGGGATCGAAGCTTTGAAACTTTCACTTAGAGGCGTGCCCCTTCGATGAAAGTTACAATGTTCTTATTTATTTTTCATGGCGCTCGTTCATTATTTGAATCTTTGCGACCTTTCCTATTCGTTTCTCAAGGCAGTGCTATTCCATTCTTGCGTTTGTGCATGTTGATATTTACAGCACTTAGTACTTGAGTTAGTGTTGTTGGGGTCATTATGCTTTGTCTGATTCGGAAGGAACAAGCGCTCGATGGATAGGCTGCAATATGGAATCATTTTTAATCAAGTTTTTATTTAACATGAGATTTTCAAGCTAGAAATTAATTCAGATGGATATACTCTTAATCGTAGAGCTAAAATTCAGTACGTCATTTGCAGGTTATTACAGACGGTTTACAAGAAGTTTTGAACACAACAGAAAGTAGAACATGAAATAATGCATGAACTAAAGCAAGAAACAGAGCATGAATTAAAGCAGTGACAATGTTGATCGCTTATTCTGGGCCACTGGAATTGAAGCACAATTGGCAGTTATTAGTAGATGATCTACCTTGGCATGGTCTGAACGAAAGCTTCGTTGTTTGTTTCCCACTGGCCCTGGGGATTCGTAACAGTGTTTGAGGATTGTGGATTTTTCACATAATGTTGCAGACGATTCTTCCTAATCAGCTCTTCGATCAGTGACTTCAGATGCCTACACTTGTTGGTGTTGTGGCGTGGCTGATTATGAAATCGACAGAATTTTCCGGAATTCGTTTGATGGTCATTGATTTTCTGAGGTTTAGGTATTGGATAATCTTTAGTGTCTTTGGTTGCAGCAAACATGTTTTTTGGAGTATCATTTAAGGGTGTTAGCTCTGATGGATTGAGAAAGCGTGGCTTCGTGCCATCTCGGTTTTCCTTTCCGTCGCCTCCTCTTTTTTGACACCCGGTATTTTTCCGATTCTACTAAGTAGCAGTATTTTTTGGAGCTTTGAGAAGCGGGTTAGCATCGATAATCTGAAGAGGTACTGGTCCAGTTTCAACTCTCATGTACTCCTTGGCTTTTCTATAGAATTTCTCGAGCGTGCTTGGCTCTTTCATTTTAATCCATTTACCAAACTTGCTCTTCTCGTCTATAGCTCCAATTAGAGACATTAAGATCATGCGAGGTTCTAGATTCCCTACTTTAAATACAGCATCATTAAAACTTTTGAGGAAGGCTTTGATAGATTCTCCTGGATTTTGCTTCATGTACGTAAGAGAGATAACTTCCTTAGCTTTCGTAGCTTGCAACTTGAACTGCTCTTTGAATTTCAGAGTCAAATCATCAAATCGGTTGACGGATTTGATAGGCAGCCTCGTAAACCATAACGATGTTACACCTTCTAGACAGAGAGGGAAGCACAAGCATTTGATCTCATCCGTTTCCTTGGCTGCATTCATGTGCCGCTCGTATTTGTATTGGAAGTGATTCGGATCAGAATTTCTGTAATACGGAGGCAAAGTAGGATGAGTGAACTTTTTGGGGAATTCAGCCTTGCGAATCTTCTTTGTGAATGGATCTTTGTGAATGGCTAAAATTTCCAGTGGACCAAATAAGGGTCATGGGCTAATGAAGTCGCGAATTAAATAAAGCCGTGCGCCGACGTTCATATGCTCTTCATCATTTTGAACCGCGTTTTCATAACGGTATTAACGATACCATTCTTTTAAATTTCATTCTATTGAATTCATCCCTTTAGTTGGAAACTCCTTTTAGGTTGGATCTTCCAAATCCGAGTCTCGTTTTGTCCCATCTCAGAAATTTAGAATTCCTAGATCCTGAATCTTCCTTAATACTTTTGACCTATACTTGACAAATCCATTCGATCTGGTACTTCCCTTCATTCAGCTCCCAACTTATGTTCGAACTTAGCTCAAATTGAAATTAGGGCGTGAGAATTTAAAATGAAATTTGAATAAATAACTTACTGTTAAACACTTAGTTGTATTAAGTAATTTGAATTGAAAATCCAATAAAAAATGAGTTATATATATGGATTATAACCCTATATTAAGAGAAATTTTTTGTTTTAAAATACTTGTAGACTTATAAGTTATATTAAAGTAAATTGTATACAAGTAAAACTTGTAAATCGAAATTTAATGACTTGGATAAATTCTTGATGACCGTAAAGGATAATAAAACTACCTAGCTGAATGTGATATGGGTTAAAGATGTATATACATATACACTAATTAATTTTGGAAAAATGTACTAAAATAGTAACATGATATTTATATGGGTACTCTTAGAACTAAATTTTCCTTGTATAAAACATGGAATTTATAGTACTGATTTGTTTAAAATATGTGTATATATGTGGGATTTCGTAAGTGTAAGTAAAACAGAACACTACAGTTAAGGTTTGGAAAACATTATATATTCAAAACATGAAAATGTAAAAAGGAAATCTTATGTAATATATATTTTGAGAAAAATAGTCTATATGATTTTCCAATGTAAGATTTTAAGATGGTATAATAAATAAATGGTTGTAATCAAATATGAAAAAATAAATAAGTGGGGGAAATATATGATTTTCCCTGCTTGGAAATTTTACAATAAGATATGTTTTAAAATATACTATTTCGGCATATATTCTAAAAGAGAAGAGTTTCAAATATTTTTTTGACGTCGAGATTGGATCATTGAGTACATAAAGATTTTTAATATACGCCTATCTAATGTATATACAAAGTCCTATATGTGCTAGATAGCTATAGAATCACACTTTAGCCGCTTGGAAATAATTTAGGTGATGGCTGCAACATCACTGAAATTTATTTTAGAGTTTCAAAAGAGAGATAAATATATAATTCCAGTTGAGATGTCGAATTAATACTTAAAGCCTCATTTTTAAAATAGTTAGGAAAGAATAAAATTTGATTTATGAGTACTAGAGATAATGAATCAATGGAGTAAAAATACAAACGTGATACCTATAAGAATGTTTACAGAACTATGCTTTTCTCCCGATATGAGTATAAAAAGTTAGACTAGTGTTTGTGTGTAAATTTATATATATATATATATACATATATATATATATATATATATATATATATTCTATACTTATGAAATTTGATGGATTTTATAAGTAAAATAAAATTAACATGTATATTTAGATAATTTGTAAGAATCTTGAAACATGGAAATGAGATGTAATGGGAAAGAGATTTTATGATGATTGACTTATTTTAATTTGAAAGTCCTACAAAAAGGCAAGTAAGTCATAATTACTAATTATGAAAAAGGAATATTTATAATTTGAAGTGGACTGCATATATATATATATATTATGTGTGTGTGTGTACAAAAATTAAAAAATTGATCTTTTCTCATCAAATTCTTACTATCAAACTAATGGATCAAGTTGTTGGGGCTGCTGCTGTAGCAGCGACAACAAAGAAAAGAAAATAGAAAGAAAGAAAACATTATAATTTGAATCCAAATGTAATGAACCGGAAAATTCGATGCTTGAATTTTCGACATAGATACATCTCGGGTCCAAACTCAAGTGCCAAAAATCCAGAACGTTAAATAAAGAAGTTAGAGGGTGAGATAAGAAAGAAAGAAATATTAGAATAGAAGAAGAAGAAGAATAACAACACAACACAGAATTAGTGTCTCACATCGCCGTAGAACAAATATAATATAGAAATAAATCTTTGTTGAAACTTGAAATAATACTTACAATTATCAGAGTACATCATAACATCTGGACAGTTATAATAACCTGTTGTCATATACAACACACAGCGGAATAATATCTATATAACATCATACTTCTGAACTCATCCAGTTCGTCGGTTCACAGCAGCTGATAAACTAAACCTGTACAACCCGGTCTAACCTGAGCGTTACAAATACTGTGTCAGTTTGGTGGGCCAAAGTGACAAAAACTCGCAAAGTTTTAAGGGGAATCATCCAACTTGATTTTAAAGTTCAAAATCCTTTCGAAAGAAAAAGATAATCGTAAGACCAAAACCACACATAAATACGGAGGGTTTTTATCTTACGATAACACAAAACATTTTTGAAATCAATATTATTCTGATATTATGATAGCGTCTAAATATAGATAAATATCAATCTAGCAGAACGCTTGCATCTCTCGCTTTACATATATAGTATACAATCAAAACCGCGGACGCTTATTGGAGATTGGATTCTGACTATGACAAGGTATGGAACCACCTGCCGATAGTGTATCTCTAGAGAGGAAAACACTGGGTTCAACAAGAACGTCTTGCAACCCGACCCACACATGACCGACCACTCATTTCTCTTGAGTGTATCGAATATATTTTCACCTAATGGCTGCACAGCTACCGTTTCCCGGGAGATACAGAATTAAAAAGAAGTAACAAATATGAATATTCTCTAGATAGTGACAAAACACCGTAATGGGTGCGACCCACATAGCCATGCTGCCTGCCCGATTTTTGTCATTTCCCGGTTGATGAGGCTAGAGGTTATAATCTTTCTTTGGAACATCAAGCCATCTTTCACTTGGAATGCCACATCGTCAGATCCGCTAGATATTACTAATTGACGTCCACAAAAATAATCTAGCAGTTAAGCTAAGAGAAGTGTCCTTCGCCACCAACTATAGTACGTATGAAGAAATCAATGTACGTAATCTCTTTGGAAATACTTTGTCGGACATCCGTCCACACAAGTTATCCTGGGACTGGACAAACCGAAGGCACCCTCCTACTGCATCCTAGGAACCACCCTATAGATCAGTAGCAAGCAGTCCTTGCAATCTGCCGACTTCAATCATGACAGAATCACAGTATATCTCTGATTGCAAGTCAGAGATTTTAAGTTATCCTTCCACTTAATGAAGATCGATGGTGTTCAATGCTCCAACTCGATCATCATCTGATATCTTCAACATTCACGTATTTATTGGTCAGAATGGTTTTCGAATATAGATTCGATCTCGGTCTTTCTGTATCAACAATCGTATGGGTCAGATTTTGATAGTCGGTTATTTAACTATCAAAATAAACAATCATTCAACCATGAAATAAAACGAGTTTATGGTTCAGTACTTAGTATCACTTGGCCCTTTTTAATATTTCCATTTGTTTAACAAAACCTTTATATTTCTGATGTTTGACACAAAGCTTTTTATTTCTTATTTCCATAAATACTACTATACTTAAAATCATCTTATTTGATTTAAAACATTTCAAACTTTATTTTATAATATTATTCATCAAAACTCTAATTTTATTTCACTCGATCACTCTCGTTTCTAAACTAATACAATTCTTGGATAATCATGAAGTCGTTCAAGTTGGGGTATTTTATTTACCTCTCAGACCTTGAGTAACAACATTTTTATCTTCAAAATAAATAGAAGTTTATCAAAAAAATCCCTTTTCACTAATTATCCCATATATCTTATTTACTACCCGGTTTTAGAACATCGCTTGACATTATACTTCTACTTGGAAATCTTATTTCAAATCTAGCGCATTTACTTAATTTAAGTAAGCTATTATTAAAACCTTCTCTATTAATTTTACCATCTTTTAACGCATGATACATAATTCTCAATTCCATTATAAACAGGAACCTTTATAAACTTCTGATATGTTTATTTCTACCAACTTGGTTATCTCTCGATAAAACTTCACTCCTTGTTCAATATTATGAATTTAGATCGCATCTTAATAACTTAACTCGCCTCATCACTTTAATTCAACTTGGTTTTCCAATTTGATTTCCATTTCATACCTTTATCTGATCCTAATAGTAAATCAGTAAGAAAATAATTCCATGAATATCAACCCCGAA
Source organism: Allium sativum (assembly GCA_030737875.1). Classification (NCBI taxonomy): domain Eukaryota; kingdom Viridiplantae; phylum Streptophyta; class Magnoliopsida; order Asparagales; family Amaryllidaceae; genus Allium; species Allium sativum. Next base: position 751,427,046 of record CM060921.1, read on the forward strand.
GACCAAAACCAACATCAGATCAATAGTCAGAAAATCATTTAACTCAACCAATCTCCAGTTAGGTTCCAATTCTTTAATTTCACATCTTGGGTTTTTATTTCATTCATACCATTAATAACTCGTTCCAATAATATCTTAATAAAACTTGAGTTTCATAAAACCTATGTTCAACTTGGATTTTATAAATCTAATCAAATAGAATTCAAATAATAATTCAGTTAAAACTTGATTTCAAACTTAACGTACAAATATAATCTGCCTTTTAAACTTTATTTAATTATAAACAGAACTTATATTTTAATAAATCTCCATTGATACATTTAAACCCCAAGATTTACCACTTTGATCATTATCAGATAAATAATAACCAAATATCAACATTTACGAAATGTTTACTTCATCATTAACTAATCCCATAAAATTAATAAACTAATTTAATATTCACTTTCAGTTAACTCAGTTGACTTGGTCAACTCAAACATGAATAATTCGTTAATCAAATTCCAATTTGTCTTTCCATTTAAATTAATTAAATATAATTAATTTAAATAAATCTTATTTACTTTGAATATTATTAAGTAAATAATAATTATTTTCAATATATTTCCATTTGTTTCTAAAACTTGATGACATAAAAATTTTAATTATAAAACTATTTAATAATTTACCTTACAAATTAAATAATAACATTTATTTCCCTTTTTCAATAATATATTTTAAAAATATATTCTCGGTTATAAATAAAATTCATAACTTCTTTTTTATTCAGCTTACCTGACGGTAAATAAATTTTTATAAACATAGTGTATGTTTAGGCCATCTGCTAATAATTTCTTAACCATATTCTTCAGTCAGTTCATATGATGATGATATAAAAATAAACAATAAATTTGATGATAACATGAATAATCAATTCAACTGATTGACCAATAATAACAACTCAAGCATCCAATTAAATAATAGACGTTTATATTATTATAAACGTAACCAACAAGGTGAATTACCTCAATTGGAAATAATCGTTAAAAATAACGATTGGGTCTGATTAAATTAAATGACCGTTTAATTTAAATCAGTTATATAAAAAATCAACATATGTCCAAACAATCAACAAATCGATCAACAACTAGCAACCATAGCATACAAATAACAAACCCGACTTATAATAAATATAAATGGGATAACTGAGTGAGTTGTACTCAACTTGGGTTTCCATTCGTTGTTTAAACAGTTTGTTTCATTTACTTTCAACTTCGTTCAATCCAACTTCAGAATGTTGTGCTTGCCGATATAGATCGACGCCTCTTGTTTGATCACATTCCGTTACCGTACGACACTGTTATAAGCTTAATACGTCAATTGTTTATTAAAAAAAAGTACTATTAAAATTTTAATAATAGTTATTAACAACTTTTTTCATAACGTTAAATCTATAGTGCATTATTATGCATTTTATACATGGGTTGGGCACATTATACAAGTATATGTAACACAAAACTACTGGTCAGCAGTGGGACGTTCAACCTTAGGTAATGTCATCACGCTACCATATAAATTTCAACCTTATTTACATATAAATATAATATTAGCAACGATATAATATGATTAGGCATCTTTAATTAAAAATTAGGCATTTTTAAACTTCCCCTTACCTGATGCGTTATCCCCTGTCCCCTGCTCACGTTCTTCCCAGTCCCTTCATTTCACTGATGCCGCCGCTTTACCCATGATGTACAGTACATGGCGTAACTTCCCCAATCCCCTAGCATGTCCCTTCTTCTTGTTTCCTCCATCATAGAACAAACCATGCTTCCGCCCACTTGTCTGTTCTAAAACAAAACCCACACCATCTTTTTTTTTCCTTTTTTTTAGAGATCCGAAAGGCCAAAAAGCCCACTGTCAATCCCAACGTCCTTACCTTCTTCCCCACGAGATGGCTTTGCTGTCTGTACACCCATCATCTTCCAGACGGTTTACCCCATACTCGCGCACATTCAGTTCATGCGTGCGTCCCCGACCTCTTCTTGATTCGCACCTTAATGCAGTCCTCCCTCCTGAATGTTTCCACCGTGCCTTCTCTGCTACCAGACAGCATCGTCCTTCATCGCCTACAACTCGAGTTCCTCCTAACAACCGCGTCTCCGACCTCTTCTCATAAGCCCGTGAATATGAGTGATCCTTTTGCTCTTGGATTTTCTCAGAAACATCTATGTGAGTTGCTTCTTGTAAAGACAACCTAGATCCGAACTTTAGATTTCCAATGCATGATCATACATCACGGTCTACCCAACCATGTCGCTGGCAAGGGTACGACGTCGAACGTACTTCTGGAAATTAATACAAATTTGAGGCTCGTGGCAAGAGGGAATCAAGGGAAATGATTTCGGGAAAGCATATAGGAACTGTTTGGATTATATTTTGTTGAGGACATGCAGTTTTTACTTCTTTACTGGAACGAAGATGATGGATGGTGCAGTTGTATTTATACAGGGGAGAAGGTGCGTGATGGCCAAGGTGTTTAGAGTATAGGTCTAATAGGCTAACTGTACATGGTGGGATACACGTAGGGCTGTCAACGGATACTTTCAGATGCGGTTAGTGTCATATCCGCATCCGCATCCGAAACCGTTTTCGGATATCGGATATCCGCATCCCCGGATACAGACGGATATCGGATAATTATCCGCTCCGCCAACGGTCAATAAATCAACAAACATAAATGAATTTTTTTAGCTTAATATTAAGTTTTTTTCAACCCAATTGATTACTAAAGTGCTAAAAATAAATAAATATGATAGTAATATATAATTTTGAGCAATATGCATGCATTTAGTTGACTTTCAATTTTGCAAAATAATAAATTAGTATACTTAATTATGTAAAAATACACATAATTTAAGCTATAATCGTGAAAAAAAGCGGACGTATAATTTTCGGATGCGGATATGCCTATATCCGCATCCACATCCGCTTTTCCGGATATCGGATATTTATCCGCTTTTTGGATGCGGATGCGGACGGATTTCGGATTTTTCGGATATCCATTGACAGCCCTAGATACACGAGAAAAAGAAACCCATGGTCGGCAAGGCTTTTATTTGGATTGGCAGAAAATTTTTTAGTTCAGGGTAGGTTATATATTTGCAGTATGGGTAGTTGTTTCGTGGGGTAAATTTCAAGAATTTACTTGTCAGTCACGGCATTGTATAGTTTTGGACGCAAGGCTTTAAATAGTTTGAGGTGCAAGGAACTGAATCAGTGGAACGTTTCAAAATATTAATTAGACCAGTAGGCAGCGTATAAAATTGGTACGCGAGTAATCTACACTGGTGCAGATTTTAAATAATATATTATTATACCCCTATGTTACAATATCCACGTTTATATTTTGTATGGCCATACTCGAACCCAAAAAATAACGAAAATGACCACGCTACTATGTCATGATATTCCGAATCCAATGGAATAAATTTTGTTGAATTCTGACTCCGTTTGCACAACGTTGTTATTTTAATTTCAATTATATTCATCGGTTCACACTAAAATTTCGTCTACCGATAAAACAACTCTGATTGGCTCCAAACTGGAAATCTAACAATAAATAGCGATATGCATTCCAATAAAATTTGTTTCGCCGAAAATGAAGGTCGTTTGAAAAATAAATATTTCTAACGGTTATGTAATATCGATTTAATATTAATTTAATTTCAAAAAATTAAATAATAAAATAAATTATTATCATATATATATATATCCAAATAAAATAATACACAATTCCAAATATACCAATATGATATTATAACTTAATGTTCACATTTCCGAGTTTTAATGATATGCGGGATATATAGAAATTCCCTTTAAATTTATTAGTTAACGATATAAATTATTAACGATTTCCATAGCGACTATTTTAAATTTTTATTTATCAAAGCTGAAATCTCGAATTTTCTCTTTCATTAGAAAATTATAATCTAATATATTCCAACGTTTCTTATTTCACAGAATTCCGACTTATATCGGATTATGCATATTCAGTTAAAGTTCAAAACTCAATATAACGAACTACCGCGCCGTTTCAAGTTCATTTTAAATTAAATAAAATTATAAACATTCACTCATCATTTAATAATGAAATATATATTAAACTCCATTAAAATTCTAAATAAAATATTTAAAACAAGTTTAAATATTCAAATTTAAATAGTTGGAAAACCCGGGTCGTTACACCAAACAACTTAAAAATCTAATTAAAGTGAATGTAAATCAAATTCATACAACAACCTACTATTTTGAGCAATTCAAGTCTGACATGTGTGACGACCGCCCATAACTCCCACACTAAATAAGAGAAATAATGCGCTGAAAGACGTGCCAAACAGCTTTTGACGATCATCAATATATGAAACACATGCGGAACCTATCGTAACTCACAATGCAAAGATAAAATATAATAAAACATATACAACAGGCTTAATAGTGAAGCATCATATATCAAACTTTTAAACTTCCGTAACATCCTGAAAGATTTTCCATACATCAACTGGATATAACACCAAAGTCTGAACATAAAGCCTCACAACAACACTCAGAGGAAATCATCAAACAGCAGAAAACAAATACTATATAGTAGAAAAGATAATATGCCAACCTCCTACTCACCTCCGTACTGCAACATCGTCCTCACCAAGCTATCACCTGTTACCTGCTGCCTAGTCTGTCCATCCAAAAATCAGATGAAGATCCCAAGGTAATAAGAGGGAAACATAAAACATTGAGTTAGACAACAGTCTTAGTAAGCGATAAAACAACTAACTAACATCATCAATAAAGCATATGAGATTAGGTAGACTAACAAACCAATCTACCAAAACACAAAGAAGAGCTCAATTCCCATTTTCCCCACATAGGATAGTGTAGCCTTTAAAACAAGCATTTCAACCACACAATCCATGGAAACCAAAACAACCATTCATTCATGGCAATCAAAAGTAGTCAACAATATCAATCAGAACAACCAATTATATATCTCACATAAACCATCCTAATCAAGCTCAACATCTCTCAAGTACAAGCCCCAGAGGCTTAAACCAATATCATACAAGCACCCAAGAAACATCTCCCTCGACGTCAGACAATCTATGTGAGATGGTACAAACAAAACTTCCAACATCCAAGACTCTGGCTATCACTATGCTACTTCTAAACCATCGTTAATCGTATGATGGCCACCCGCCACATGTCAAGGTTTGATGGTAAACCGCGGTTCTAGCAAAAACTCCATACGCCTTCACGACTCATATGTTCGTCTTTCCAGTCTCGACAACTAGGCCCTTTACGACTGCCCAAGGTACTTGACCGTACACCTGGTCTTTCATTGTAACCTTGCTTTGAGTCGGCTAGAACTTACGACAACGATAATCTCTCGGTTTTCATATCTCTAGTCATCATCACTCGCGACTATTCACAAACTCAAGCCCCCCTTGAGTACCATTATCCGCAACTCAACACCCTTGAGTTGTCTTCACATTCATTTTAGTACGTCGATTAACGAACACATCACATCATTTCGACATTCTTTATTGAATTCAACTCGAAGTCATCACCATTATCGAACAAAAACATACATCAGTTGGTCCCTATTGATTCCTAGCTTTTCAGCCCAACTCATCAGGTTACGAATGACCCGACTCCTTAGGTCATTAACGACCCGACTCCTTAGGTCATGAACGACCCGACTCCTTAGGTCATGAACAACCTAAGAAAAAGGACCTAACATTTGAGCGACCCAACACATCAAGCTTCCCAACGACCTGCCTTTTTCCTTCTGGACCGACCCAATAGTTGACCGACCTAACACTTGATGACGACCTGAAGCAAGAGAAGCTCTTGCCACCAGACCTACTCCAAACGATCTAACTTCTGTGTCTTACCATTTGAAGACGAACGACCCGACCTACTTTTTGACGACCTGACCCAATTCTTGAGAACAAGCCACGGCCCAAGCTCATGCCACATCATCAACGACCTAAGAAAAACGGCCTAACTCCGGATCTAACCAAAATAGCTTCAAACTTGACCAAATCTACGATAAACGATGACATCGATGAAATCCACTCATCCAAATCATCAAATCCAACAACACACACTTCATCAAATCATTAACGACATCAAAATGACAATTATCATCAAAAATTAACTAAATCATGGTATATCGATAATTAAACTAAAGTGATGGATCTAACTTGCATAAACATATGAATGATCATATAAATTACCGGTTTTAAGTTGCTAGCTTAGATCATATGGAGAATCAATATACTTACCATGATGTCGATCTATAAGAAAACACTTGAAAATGATGAAATTAGGATCAAACACTGATATACTTGATTGAGTCCGTGTGAGAGATGCATATCACTTACCAATTTTACAAAATAACACAAAATGATGAAATCTCGATTCCGAACAGCAAAGAATTTTCTGCAAACTCTTCGATTTGATGAACTCTTTCTTCAATTAATGTAGATCTAGCGTCAAATGATCTAGATCTTTGGTCTCTTATGTAGATCTCAAATTTTAATAGTGGAAAGGTGTATTGGATTGAGCAAGAAGAATCACTAGCTCATCCAAATGAGAGAATGGAGAAAGTAAACTATTTTCCATGCCTCCAACCCCCTATTTATAGCTTCCACTAGCCCCCTAATGGGCCTTCCCAAATCAGCCAGTTATGGCTTTAAAAACTTGAACATCCAACTGTAAAACACAAAAACAACGATTCCTCCCAAACCGTTGAACCAAATTTTTAATGTGACCACTCCACGGAATTGGCAACACCATTTCCTTTCCAATGAGACCGACCACAACACTTAATTTGATCCCAGTCATAAGTTATGCCCTGTATAAGATGGACCGGGGCAAAATGATCACAAATAACATTGGTAAAAATTATGGACATGTCTCACATCCCCATTAACAACATATTAAAATATGAGAATGATCAATTCCTCAAGGAATAAAATAAATTTTTTTTACGATCCTCCGATATGTAAAATGCCGGCTGTTGCGTTCTTCCCCCTTTAGGAATTTCGCCCCCGAAATCCCAAGCAAACGCAAGCAACCAAAACGATTCTGCATGCCTATCATCCATAAACATCAAATTCTATCACCTAAACTAGCAACCACCAAGCCATGCATCCATAGCCTTATCCTAATATGCGGAATTCTAACAAAAACAACCATAGCATACGTTACAATGATGTAATGATGACACGATATCCAAGGGTCATACCGACAAAGAGTTTTGGATGTGTTGCCTTCATGCTCTCTTCCGTCTCCCACGTACAATCGCCGCCATCCTCACTCCATTGTACTTTGACTAGCTTAACCGTCTTCCTCCTAAGCTGATTCGTGTCATTCCCCATAACATGAAACGGCTTACGAGGTCTCATAACAAAGGTCTCTTTTTCCAGGTCTTCGTACTGTTCTTGATATACCACCACATTCGAATCATGCACGCACTTCCGTAGAAACGACACATGGAAAACATTATGCACACTTGATATCTTCTCGGGTAACTCCAATCTATATGTGAGCTTTCTAATCCGCTCAATTAACGGAAACGGTCCAACGTATCTTTGGGCCAACTTTCCTTTGTTGTCGAGCCGAACAACATGTTTCAACAGCGAAATCTTCACGAATACCATATCGCCAACATCAAATTCCAAATCTTTTCGACGCTTATCGGCATAACTCTTCTGAGGATCTTGGACTACCTTCATTCGTTGTCGAACGATCTCGGTATAATCCGATGTCTCTATGATCATCTCTAGCCCACGTATCAATTATCTCTAGTTTCTAACCAACATGCCGGAGAATTACATGGTCTACCATACAACGCCTCATATGCTGCCATCCCAATGCTCGACTGGTAGCTATTATCATATGCAAACTTAATTAGATGTAAATGGTCTTCCCATGATCCCCCGAAGTCAAACACACAAGCTCTTAGGAGATCTTCCAAAACTCGGTTAACCCTATCAGTTAGTCCATCTGTTTGGGGATGTTAAGTCATACTCAAACACAACTCGGTTCCCAAAGTCTCTTGCAAGCTCTTCCAAAATCCACTTGTGAACAATGGATCTCTATCACTGACTATGCTCTTTGGGATATCGTGGAATCGAACTATCCATTTTATATAACGCTTAGCCAACTTTGATATTGTCCTAGTCGATTTGACAGGAATGAACCATGCACTTTTGGTTAAGCGATCCACGATGACCCAAATTCCTTTGTTTCCTGCCTTGGTTCTAGGCAGTCCATCGATAAAATCCATCGATATCTGCTCCCACTTCCACATATGAACTTCCAATGGCAGAAGCAATCCACTCGGCTTCTTTTGTTCAACTTTCACCAATTGACAGTTCGTACACTTGGAGATGAACTTTTCAATATCTCTTTTCATCCCTTCCCAGTGTAGACTCACTACATGCCTTGATACAACTTATTACCACTAGGATGAATCGTCGACTTTGAGTGATGACATTCCCTTAAAACCTCATCTCTCAATCTGTCGATATCGGGATAACAAGTCGTCCTTGCTTTCGAAGCCAAAACTCTCGATCAACCTCGAACTCTTTATTCTCGGGTTCCAACTTTTGGATAAATTCAACAAGCTTTGCATCTCACTTTTGTCTTTCTCCACTCCTTTCGATAAGAGTAGGTTTTATTGAAAAGTTTGCCAATATTTCAGATTCCAATTCACACTTTGGCTTCCATTTCGAAAACATTGCTCCCAAGCCTGCATGTCATCGACTCAACGCATCTGCAACTACGTTACCTTTACCAGGATTATAGGCTATACAAAAATCATATGATGCCAGAAACACTAACCACCGCTGCTGCTGAAGATTCAAATCCTTTTGGAAGAAAATATACTTCAACGACTTACGATCTATAAATAACTCGAATTGGGCTCCCAATAGGTAATGTCTCCGCATCTTCAAAGAAATCACGATCGTCGCCAACTCCAAATCATGACTTGGATAATTCCTCTTATGCGACTTCAGCTTTCAACTTGCGTAGGCCACAACTTTATCCTTCTGCATCAGCACTGCTCCAAGTTCAGTGCCACATACATCGGTGTAAACCACCATTTTTCATTCCCACTTGGAATGGTCAAAATAGGAACACTCGTCAGTTTCTCTTTCAGGATTCTAAAAGCTTGCTCACACTTTGCATCTCATGTGAACACTTGGTTCTTCTTCGTCAACCCTGTTAATGGAGCGCTATCTTGGAGAAATCCTTGATAAACCATCGGTTATAACCTGCCAATCCACAAAAATTTCTCATGTCCGTCGCATTCTTAGGTCTATCCCAGTCCTGAATTTCTGCCACTTCAACATGGTCAACCGCTATTTCATTTCCAGAAACAACATGGTCTAAGAACCTTACTTCGCTCTTCCAGAAGTGACACTTCGAAAACTTAGACTTCAGTTGATGCTTTCGCAAGATTTCCAAAACAACTCGCAAGTGCATCTTATGTTCTTCCTTGTTCCAGGAGTAAACTAGAATATCATCCAAGAACAAAAGCATGAACTTGTTCAAATTATCTTTGAAAACCCTATTCATAAGATCCACGAAGTATGATGGCACTTTAGTCAACCCAAATGCCATTATCAACCTTTCGAAGAAACTGGATGGTGTCCTAAATGCACTCTTCAGCACAATATCCTTTGCCATCCTCGAATGGTGAAATCCCGTTGCCAAATCCATTTGAGAAAACAATTTGGCTTCGTGAAGCTGATCGAACAAATCATCAATCCTCGGCAATAGATACATGTTCTTCTTGGTCACCTTGTTCAGCTCACGATAGTCCACACACAATCTCAACGATCCCTCGGCAATGGTTGCAAACACAACTGGTTCTCCCCATTCGGATACACTTCTCTGAATGAATCCATTTCGCGAAAGGCCACGAACTTGCACCTCCAAATCTCGTTGTTCCTTAGGCGCCATATGCCTAATAGGCATAACGATAGGTCAAGAACGCTCTACCAAGTCGATTCTAAACTCGATCTAATGATGCGGCGACAACCCTTTGACCTCGTCAAAGGCTTCCTCAAACTCATTTGCGATCAACACAGATGGAAAGTCTTCTTGTCGAACCATAAGCAAATACAAATAACTCACGAGGACTCCATCTTCGGGCTTACATCGAATCAAAACCTTTCCCCTTCCACATCCCCGACTCTCACCTCAAGTTTTTCGCAACTCACTCTCGCTGCATACCTCTTAAGCCAATCCATGCCTAAGATGATCCCAATCCCAGCGAAGTTCAAAACAAAGCAATCACACATAATAGAGCAACCATGAATCGATAAGACTAGACCACGACAAAGCATACAAAGGCTGGATGAACCCCCAATTCGATTAGTCACAACCAAAGGTCTATCACATATCTTGGGTTCCAAATCCAAGCAGCAAATAAGCTCATTACAGATGAAAGAATGTGATGCTCTAGTATCAAACAACACACGAACTGAAACATCCCGAACAGAAAGGGTACCTTGGACGACGACACCCTTTCCCTTTTCCTCTGTAGTAAGAGCTCTTGAAGAAGACGACACAGCTTCCAAAGCATAAGCCTTCACTATCTGCTTTCCCTTAGTAGGTTCTGGATGGTCCTTCTTGAGATGCCCAGTCTTGCCACAGTTGTGACACTTCCTCTCAACCTTTGGATTCTTACACTCATTAGCAAAATGACCCTTGTGTTGGCAGTTAAAGAAAACCACCTCACTCTTTGACTTCTTCTTGCCATCCTTTCCTTTCTGTTGTTGCTGCTTCCTCTTCTTATTATTATTACCACCGTGTTGTGGTTTTGGGGCTTCCTTGGTTGCAGCAACAACGATTCCATCCTTTGGAAACAAGCTTTCATGTCTCATAGCTTTTTCCATAATCTTCTCATATGGATCATCAAGATGATCCACCAATGATCACCCTATGTAGATATCTAAACCCATAACGAACTTCTCGTTCTTCTGATAAGGAGTTTCAATATACGAACGAGCATACTTCGACAAGGCCTCAAAATCAGAAACACAATCAAGCACTGGTCGACCATTCCGTTTCAGCTCCACGAATTTCTTGAATAGAAAAGATTTCTGAGTAGTGGAGATAAACTTTGTCTCAAACATAACTTGGAACTGCTCCCAAGTTATCTCTTCTTCTGAAGTCTCAAGCATAATAGAATTCCACTTCTACATGGCCCTGCCCTACAGATGCACTGACGCAAGCTTTCTCATAGTTGCATCATCTATACCCAAATCTCCAAAATTACAAACACAAGAATCCATCCACCTCTGAACCTCTTTAGTCGGCTCCATTCCTTTGAATGGTTTTCCCTAGAGATGTGTAATCTTTGCATAGCTTCACAAAATCCACAACCCTAGGCACTTGCACACCTACATCACCAAGGCTGCCACTGGAGCGGGTACCCTTCTCACGAATGCTTCCATAATGGCCTCAAACATAGCTAGGTAATCTGGTGTATCGCCATTTCCCCCTCCAGGCACAATCCCATCTCTAGCAATATATCTTGAAGTACTTCGAATCATTCTAAATCTGCAAATTAGAATGATTAGCCACTTACAAGAAAAAGCTGCAAGTGCAGTTCAAACGCTACTATAATGTATACACTATATAGTATACATCCATCATAAATTTATAAATACGTCCCTCATACGTAATTACATCTTCGAACCTTGGCTAAAATCGATAACCAGAGCTTTGATAACAAATGTGACGATCGCCCATAACTCATGCACGAAACAAGAGAAATAATGCGCTAAAAAACGTGTCAGGCAGCTGTGGATGATCATCGATATATGAAACACATGCGGAACCTGTCGTAACTCATAGCGCAAGGATAAAATATAACAGAACACATACAACAGACAATAATAGTGAATCATCATATATCAAAAATTTAAACTTTCATAACATCCTAAAAGATTTTCCATATATCAACTGGATACAACATCAAAGTCTGAACATAAAGCCTCACTACAACACTCAGAGTAAATCATCAAACAACGGAAAACAGATACTATATAGTAGAAAGGATAATATGTCAGTTGTATGGCAACATCGTCCTCACCAAGCTATCACCTGTTACCTGCTACCTATCATGCCCATCCAAAAATCGGATGAACAACCCAAGGTAACAAAAGGTAAACGTAAAAGCTTGAGTCAGACAACAGTCTTAGTAAGCGATAAAACAGCTAACTAACTTCATCAATAAAACATACGAGATTCGGTAGACTAACAAACCAATCTACCAAAAATACCAAAGAAGAACTCATCTACCATCTTTCCCACATCAGAAGTGATAGTCTTTACAACAAGCATTTTAACCATAATCCATGGTAACTAGAACAACGATTCATTCATGGCAATCAAAAGTAATCAATCAAAACAACCAATTAAATATCTCACGTAAACCATCCTAATCGAGCTCAACATCGCTCAAATACAAGCCCCAGAGCCTAAACCAATATCAGACAAGCACCCAAGAAATATCTCCCTCGACATCAGTGTAACACCCCGAAAATTTTAGACATTTTAACTACATTATATAATGAATATAATGTGATAACTTAATTTAATACCGCAAATTAAGAAAAATAGACTGTACCATTACATTCGTCTCGAAATTTTGGTCAAGATAAACATTTGGTTTGCGTAAAACGGGCAACGTTTGAAGAAGTTATTAAGCCTTGAAGTTTGTATGCATATGAGAAATATGTATATATATATAATTAAATAAATAAATATTCAAAAAAAATCAAAATAGTGAATCGGGAGGGGAAATAGCCGAACCACCCCATTTTGAGGGTCGAACCGAGTCCCGCTGGGTCGGCCCTAGGGGTCGATCCAGGGTGTTTGGGTGTCGACCCATGGCCTGATTCGCCCTAGGGCTGATGTGGCATCTGAATCCTAGAGGCTGGCAGCTATAAATACATGGTCATTTCTCTTGTTTTCTTCATTGAGAATCCGTGGAGGCCAAACTCTGCCGGCATCTGAACTGAATTGGATCCTTTATCTTCTACAACTATCAACTAAAGAAAATTTATTGGAAATTCAAGATCCAATCTTTTCTAGTTCTATCTTATAATCCAAATTTTGTGAGTTCTTAGTTACTTTTAGAATTAAATATTTAAAAGTAAACTTGATAGGATTATAGTTTGGATTTGTTCATGTGCCTATATTATATTGGATCCATTATAAATTATGAACATATGATATTTTGGATTGGTTATAACTTGGATATAAATTTCTATGATGTAGATCTTAATCCCTGTTTGCGATAGATCACCTTTTATCTATTAGAACTGAATTATGTAGACATTCTATGATGTAGATCGTATCCCTATTTGTGTTAGATCTACTTATATTTATTAGATCTGAATTATGTAGACATTCTATGATGTAGATCTTATCCCTATTTGTGTTAGATTTACTTTTATCTATTAGATCTGAATTATGTGGACATTCTATGATGTAGATCTTATCCCTATTTGTGTTAGATCTACTTTTATCTATTGGATCTGAATTATGTGGACATTCTATGATGTAGATATTATCCCTATTTGTGTTAGATCTACTTTTATCTATTAGATCTAAATTATGTGGACATTCCACGATGTAGGTCTTAATCCCTATTTGTTAGATCTACTTTTACCTATTAGATCTGTATTATGTGGACACATAATTATTAATCAGATCTAGTTTATTATTTGGATCCTCTTGTGCTTCTCATATTAGATCTGAACCTTTTGGACATCTAAATTAAATTTAGATGTTGTCATGTTCATCTTATCACCTTTGCTATGATACGACTAGTTAACTACCACAAGTTCATTAGAACTATGCTTATATGTTCACCATGTTAGTATATGTTTATGCTAGTTATGTTAGAACATTCACCTTTGTCATATTTCCATTACCTTCCCTTTTTCTTATTTACGATTAGGCTATTATTTAGCCTATACATGCCTAAATTATGTGAACACACTAGTTAGAGAACGGGGAGGGAAAAAGGTTAATATTGGCATAATTTGAATATAAACAAGAGTTGGACATAAAATTCAAAAGGGGGAAGTGGGGACATAATCACCTATTAAGACATAGGTAAGAATTGGATAAAAATTGAATGTTTAATAATTACAATTAGAAATTGTAATTGCACTTATGACACGAGGTTAGGTTGCATTAGTGGTGGAAGTCTACCCGGACCCGACTGACATATCCAACAAGCACTAATGTTGAACCTAATGCGAGAGGTCAAAGTGCACGAATAAGAATCGGGCTAAGACATGAGGTTTGGCCCAACTTGTGGAATAAGATTGCTCGGACCCGACCGGTATATCCAACATCGACAAGTTGTAGGCCTAATGTGGGAGGTCTAGCCCATTATAAACCATAAAGGGACATGGTAATGAATTGGACTACTTAACCTAATCTAATCCATAAGGATTGTATGATTATGAACTAAAGTTAGGGTTAAGTAAAAACTGGTTGGACAGTGGATGAGTTAAGTTAAGTAAATCTTAGGTAGGTGGGTAATATATATATATATATATATATATAGGCCCACAAACTTAACTTGTTGGGGTTATGTAATTAAAGACACCATTAGGTAAACATAACCAGTGGAAAACCTAGTAGTGGTGATATAAGACACAATGGAAAGCTTGCATCATCTTGTGTGGGACCCATTTCAGTCAGTAACCCTTAAATAGGTATAAAACGGGTACTCCGAACTAGGTCAAAATGGGGCATGCTTACTGAACCGAATATAAGAGATCCAAACGTGGAGGACAGTGTCATAACGACGCGTTCCATTGGGGTCATGTGCATGCATGACTTCGCCTGCTCGGGAAAATAAAATGCTGTGACATGGGTAGATATGGTTATGCACATCCGGAAAATGAAGAGTTGCCACATTAGGGAGTGATACACCCTACTGTTGGGCCAGCATAGAGTATCTACGGAATAGGTAGCCGATCGATTGGGGGGTAGGAAATAGGGTACATCTAGTCCAGTCTGTTTCCGTGAGGTACCTGTGTTTCTGTCTGGGCTAACACCCATTATTTCTGTTTAGGTATCAGTTCTGTTTGGGTTAAAAACCATTACTAGAGTACACATAAAACTACCATTATGTTTCTGTTGGGATCATCTTGTTTCTGTTAAGCAATAGGGGAGTATGTAATCCTATTACATATCTGTTATACTAGTATTGGTGCAGAGCAAGGAAAGTATTAAGAAACACAATCTATTATATCATGTTATCCTGTTTACTTTATCATATCTACCTTTTATGTAGTAATCTCTCTTATCCACTTTATATGCCTGTCATGCTACTTTTATTTATTTACTTGCTAAAAGTAACTAGGCCTGCCAGACTTTATGTCTGACCCTTTTTGTTTCCTCTTCTTTCTTCCGTTTCCACCCAGGTTCTCAGGGCGGGAACACTCAGGCTTGACCGTGATTCCGCTTTCATTTTGCTGGAGCTATCTAGGCGTATGGCTCAAGCTTTTATTCTTGCTACTATGGCTATGCTTTATTTGGGGAATTATGCTTTTTATGTACTCTGATGTTTTAAAGTAAAAGACAGTAGTTTTTATGATGTAATGGTTTATGTGTATTTCAGATATGTGCAGTTTTTGAACCATGGTATCTTATGATAAATAAATTTTTTAAATTCCGTTGTTGCTTTTATATCTGTCTTGTAATATTTCTGTTTTTGTTTACCTATAACGCTTCATGAAACTTAATGCATTCCCTTAGTGAGTGACATTAACAGACGTGGGGTGTCACAGTCAGACAATCTACGTGTGACGGTACAAACAAAACATCCAACATCCAAGACTCTAGCTATCAATACCAATCCGCTTTGAAATCATCGTTAATCGTATGACGGTCAGCCACCATATGACAAGGGCTAATGGTAAACTCCATTTCTAGCGAAAACTCCATACGCCTTCATGACTCATATGTTTGTCTTTCCAATCGTACAACTAGGCCCTTCACGACTGCCCAAGGTACTTGACAATACACCTGGTCTTTTATTGTACCCCTGCTTTGAGTCCGCTAGAGCTTACGACATTGATAATCTCTCGTCCTTCTAATCTCTAGTCGTCATCACTCGCGACTATTCAAAAACTCAAGTCCCCTTCGAGTAACCATTATCCACAACACAACACTCTTGAGTCGTCGTCACATTCGTTGCATTACGATGATCAACGAACACATCACATCACTTCCACATTCTTCATTGAATTCACCTCGAAGTCATCACCATTCTTGAACCAAAACATACATCATTGGGTCTCTATTTGATTCATAGCTTTTCAGCCCAACTCATCAGGTCACGAACGACCCGACTCCTTAGGTCACGAACGACCCAACTCCTTAGGTCATGAACGACCTAACTCCTTAGGTCACGAACGACCTAAGAAAAACGACCAAACACTTGAGAGACCTAACACTTGAGTGACCCAACGCTTCAAGCTTCCCAACGACCTAACTTTTTCCCTTCTTAACGGACAAAATAGTTAAGCGACCTGACACTTGACGACGACCTGAAGCCAAAGAAGCTCCTGCGACCTGACCTACTCCGAACTTCCTGACTTCTGTGCCTTACCATTTAAAGACGAATGACCCGAAGCAGTTCCAATGACCCAACAAACTTTTTGATGACCTGACCCATTTGTTGAGTAACAAGGCAAGACCCAAGCTTATGCCATGTCATCAATGACCTAGGAAAAACGACCGAACTCCAGATCTGACCAGAATAGCTCCAAACTTGACCAGATTTTTGACCAACGACGACATTGATGATATCCACTCATCCAAATCATCTAATCCAACAACACATACTTCATGAAATCACTAATAACATCAAAATGACAATTATCATCAAAAATTAACTAAATCATGGTAAATGACATTTGTGAATGAAATAAAATCAGATATGGACTTCAGTATTTAAAGATGAATAGAAAAGTATTTAGTAATTATTTAAGGGGCCTCCCGGCTGTCCAAAACTGACCGTTGGGCTCTTCCCTCCCCTTTCCTATAAATTCTCCTTCTTCTCTTCACCTTCTTCTTTTCTGTTTCCATCTATTTCCTCCTATTCTTCTTCCTATTTCCAGTCGATTCCAACTAAGTTTTAGGTAATTTTCTTCTTATTATATTTTAAACATTCATATATTCGATAAATATATTTTTTCCAATTTTTTTCTTTATTCTTTCAAAAAAAAATCCCTCAATTTTGGATGTGCTGGAGATACTATCTAACCGAGACTTGCTTGGTTATATAGTTTATCAATTGAGAAATTTCCACCAATTTTAGTAATGTGTTGTATTTCTTCGTTTTATTAGTTTATGTATTATTATTTTGTGGTTGACTGTTCTGTTTGGTTTACTGTGTTATTCTACATTAATAATATTGTTATGTTTTAATCATTAACTAATTAAATTACATATTAAAAATAAAATGCTCCGCTTAAAACCCCAAACACATTCCTCAGTAACTACAATTCTCCGCTAAAATACATCGCTAAAATTCCCCACTATTGTTAACCTAAAACACACCCTAAGATCGTATAGTCAAAACTAATTCTACTAGATTACGGTCAAATGAAAACAATCCTTATAGCATAAATTAATTCGACTATAGTTCAGTCAAATGAAATAATCCTCTAGGCATAAACAAATTCGACTACGTTTGGATCCAATGATAATTATATACATAAAATCAGCTAATTCGACCTAATTTGTCCTAAATGAAATCATCTACATGGCATAAATTGATTCATCCATTTTTTACAAATACGAGAAGGGAGCTTATGGATTACTATAAATTAAAATATAATTAATAATTATATAGGTATATTAAAGTGTGGTCTAATATGAGTGTAGAACATTTTAGCTTTTCTAATGTAGAGGTTGATAAATATTTACTATATGGATAAGTATAAAAGCATGGTCCATTCAGAGTGTAGAAAATTTCAAATTTCCTTCATACAAATAAAACAAGTGTGTTGTCCGTGCTACGCATACAGGCAGAGTGTAATTATAGAAACGTTGATGGTGTAATTGTTGATGTTGGACATGATGAGAGTATTTATTTCACCGAAAAAAACCAAAATAGTGTGGAAATATGTCAAATATTTGTAATATGATATAGCTTTCATGTGAAGTTCTTAGTGTTTGATAATACGTTTTTCATGTTAAAATGGTATCAAAGGGATTGGATTATCAAATTAGTGCATGTAATTTTATAAGGAACATGTTTTTGTTTCGACAAAAAGGAAATCATTCATAGGTCCAACATATATAGCATACTGTGAAAGCTAGATTATGAAAAAAAAAGATAGTGGCAAACTTATGGGAAAGTCTATTAAGACATAAAATTTTGATAAATAAACTCCATGGGATGATCCCCTGAATTTCACTTCTCCATATAAGAACAAAAAGATCTAACGGTTGAGACTTTGTGTCTAATTTTATGTTCAAATGGTCATCCTCCAAAATTGTGTACGCAAGTATATACTTCATAGCAGATGTATTTATACGAATTGTTTTTTCAGATGGCCTTATTTCAAACATCCAACAATAAATAACTCGTACATCAAAGGCTTATATGGTGTGATGTTAATCATGTTGCTGTTGGATCTAGAATAACCCTAGAGGGGGGGTGAATAGGGTTTTTCACAGTTTTTAACTGAATTAAAAACTTAACGAGATATATAATAATAAACTGATCACAGAAAATAGCAGAAACTGAAATGCAGAAAATAAATCACACACAGATGTACCCAGCTTCGGCAAAACCCTGCCTACTGCTGCATTTCTAAGGTTTCTACTAGGTGATAGAACAGATCCCGCATACAAGACCATGTACACTCGCAAACCCTGCTCCTATTCTAACCCTACGCTCAAACCCCTAGACTGATCTAAACCCCTAGATCAGATTTCCCGAATTACAAAACCTATAACTCGTAACTCAGATTTACAGACTCTGAAACTGACAGTCAACTCCTTGACTAAATCCCCCTAGATTTTACAGACCTAGAACTGTTCAGAAATGATTTTACAACACAATAAAAAAACAGAATGTAAAACAAAACAAAATGTAAACCCTAGTTCTTAAAATAAAATAAAAAAGGAGTTTATATTAAAGGGGTCATCCCCTTTTCCTATTAAAAAACGGCCGGCCCATTTTCTTTTCTTGCTTCATTCTTCTGCCCGATCCTCTTTTGCCTCTGAAAAAAAAATATGGCGGCTAGGGTTTTCTAGGTTTTTTGAAATCCACCCAAATCCGAATCGATTGCTTGATGAAAAGACTAATCTCTGAAGCTCGAATTCATTGCTATGTGATTCCTCGATTGCGGCTTTATCTGATTTGGGATTTTTCCCTGGCGATCGAAACTCTTGGAAAATTGTGAGTACCTTCTGATTTAAAATTGATTTCACTGAATTTTTGGAGTTGATTTTTTTTGTGTGTTCCTCCTTCTATGCCAGGGATGAAATTGGTGTTAAATAGGGATAAATAGAAACCCTAAATTTGATCTCTGATTTCGCTATATTGACTTGACTGATCGAAAGCTTTCCTCTTTTGGTTTGCCTTCGATTTAATTTTGATTTGCTGCCTTAATATGCCTCAATTTAAACACTGACTTGCTCGAGAAAGAATTGCTGAATTTGTTGCCATGAATGAATCCTTGTATGATGTTTCTGCGGTTGCCTCTTTTGTGATTTTGGCTTGAATACTGACCAAAAAATGATTTGAGGAATTTCTGTGAATTGACTTTTGCCTAAACATGTCTTCAATCATCTTGTTTCTCTGCTGTGCCTTGAATAACTTTCCTGACTGAATCAAAATAGGAAACAATTAATATGATTTTCTGGATTGAAAAAAACGGTTTTGAAATGTTGCCTTAATTTGAAATGCATTGCCCGACATTAAATTCTCTGATTGAATTTGTTTGGATTTCCTGATTTGCAAAATTAAAATAGGAACAAAAAAAAATTGTTTCCTATAGTTCCTTGTGTGATTTCTGGCATTGACAAATTTCCTTGATTTTCATTGAATATGGCAAAAAGATATTTGCCCATTTAAAAACTGATTTCATGTTTGAACTGAAAAACTTTTGAACTTGCTGTTGCCACCATGTGCTCGACCCTTGCACCATTCATTTGGTCTTCCTTTTTCATACTTGTTGCACTCATGAATTCTGAAACTGATATTGCACCATTCACTTGAGTTTGATGGCTCCACCATGCATTTGTGTATGTGGTGACCAGACTGAACACCATTGTAGTTCCTTTGATCATGTTGCATTCATCACCACTGTGTCTCCATCATGTGTTAACTCTTGATTTGCTGAACCATTTCTATATCATGCTGCATGCATTTGTTTGAGTCTTTACTGTTTGCACTTGATCACTTGAAGACTGTAATGCTTCATGTGTATATTTGAGTTCACTTGTCCTGAAGTTGTGCATGCTGCATTTGCTGTTTTTGACATTGTTGCTTCCAGAAATGCATTTCCAAGAACATCCTTTGCCTTTATCATGCTTCATGCTAAAGTGAACTTGGATTTATGCATTTCTGCCTTCATGCAGACCTAACCATTTTGAGGTGTACACTTTTTCTTTGCTGCTCCACTTTGTGTTTTTTTTTGTTCACTTGCATTATGATTTGTATATGTTGTTCTGAAATGAACTTGTTGCACTCTAAATGTGCTGCTTCGATGCTTTGTAGCTGCTGTTCTTTGCCATGTATTGTTGCTCGACCACACATTGGCTATACTTGAGTTTCATATTGTTGTTGACCCATTTCTTCATTGATGTGATGTCTTGTTTGACCATGGTTTGACTTTGACATGGCTCGACGCTTGATTGGGCTGTTTTGAGTTGATTCATGCAAGCTCGACCACTTTTGCACTCTAGCTTGCTTGGCTCGACTCCATGCTTTGACACTTTGAAATTGATTGCTTTCTTTGAGGTTTTGATCGTGTTTGTTTGTGTTGACTTTGTTGTTTTTCAAATATGCACTGAGTTGAGAAGGTCCACGTGGCTACTCCTCAGTTGCACGCTGAATTGGCGAGGCAGTGCACACGTGTATACACGTGTGTACATGCAGCCATCAGACGAGTTGTCCCTGTCCCTGCATTGAAATATATATGTTGTTTGCCTTGTGGTATTTACAGTGTATCACTGTGAATATCACAAGTTGTCTAGACACAGATTGATGGTTTTATAATTCAGATCAAGTCATGAAAAATGATGAGAAACACACCAGAAATCTGAGGCAAATAAAATTTTAAAATAAAATTTAATTTTGCATGTATTCTGTTTTATTTCTATTGCAGTGTATTGTGTGTGTGTGTTTCATGTGTGACAGGTAGGCAGGAATGACTGGACTGACTGTGATGACTGGACTGAAAGCTGAAGATAAGAAGACAGTGCGTGGTGTCAATGAATGTATGAGTCTGTATATACAAGTGAAAATGGATATATTTGAAATGTAGACTGAATGAATGTATGAGTGTTGCAGTGAGGAGCTGTGTATATATGAAATGTACTGATGTCTGTAATAAACAAGTTTGATTGAAATAAAATATCATTTTATTGTTGTCAAACGAACTTGTCTATTTTATTCTGTTTATACAAGTACAAATATTCTGTGAATGTATAAATAGTGGAGTTACAAGAGTTGTACTGTTTGAATGCATGAAATAAAATATTACATTTAAATAAAATACTGTGTTAATATTTGAATGTCTGTACAGTAGTATTTCACATAAATATAAATATTATATTCTTGTTTGATGTGAATATAAAACAGTACAGCGACAAACACATTTAAGATAATATATACTTGTTTGTTATCATCAAACAAAAATCATATAATTGTTATATACAACTACGTTATATACAACAGTTGCATGCATGCAACTGCGTGAAAGAACATAGCATAATTGGTCATTGGAGAAGTTTTAAAAAATGCATAATTGTTTTGTCACAAAATGGTGCCATGTAGTCGAAAATACAATGGATTACAAATAAAATATACAAACAAATACAGATAGAAGTTGTGAAATCAGAAAATATGTATCATTCTTTTTTTATATTGTTAACTTTCTTTTATTTATACTTCCGTGTGCCCATTAAAGTCAGATTAAATTTTTTGTCATAGCATCATTTCTCTAATGAGCTATAGAGAAAAGGTAGATATAGGTTGAATGCTAGACAAAGTAAAAAGTATATATATAGTGCACTTGTTACCTTAAGAGGTTAACAAAATCTGAGAGTATCTCAAATTGTTGGTAAAGTCAACGCTACTTGTCATTGCTTAATCATATAAACAAAGCTATCATAATACATTGAGAGCTAGCTGTATATTATAGTCCAAATCACCACATTTAACTAAAAGAAATAAAAATGTTGACAGAAATCTCTTTGCTCTAAGAAAGCTAGCAACCATTGCTGCCCTTAATGTCTTCCAAAAACAATTATTTGATGGAAATTCTAGGAAAGATGCGGGATCTTCTTCATCTCCCTCACATCTCTCCGCTCCAAACCCTAATCTAAATTCTTCGATTCCTCCTTCTGATTTCTCTGTTGACGAGGATGGATTTACGAGGGTTCAAAACCGTAAAAAGGCTATGAAATCCAATATGAATGCCAACGGTTCTAGGCATATACAAAACGGAATAGGCAAATCAAACGAATTCCCTTTTAAAGCAAGAAGGAAGCCTTACCCTGCATCAACTGGGAACCGCAATCAGGTTGATTTTGAGTGCAAGAACTTTCAAGAAAGCAAACAAAATGTTCAAGAATGCAATCGTAGGTCAGATTACAAATTTTCAGATGCATCTCAGGCATCTTCTTAGGTGGATCTAATCAAGAAAGGGGGTCAAAACTCTGATTTTGATCTGAAGTTCATTGAACCGGCCACGACCATTGGTGAGGATCAAATTGTGGTCATCAGCGAGGAGGTCAGCGCACGTACAGAGGATAAATGGGGATATTCGATAATCGCATATGTATTTGGCAAAAGGCCACCATATCATTATTTTAGATCGTTTGTTGCATGCACTTGGAACCCAACAGGGACATTTGAAATATTTACGAGAGAAAATGGGTTTTTTATTATTCGGTTTTCAAATCTCGGTTTTCAAATCTTACTGATTGCGAGAAGCTTTTATCAGGGGGACCTTATTTTATTAACGGAAAGTTGATTATCCTTAAAAAGTGGAGTAAAAAAATAGTTCTTGATTGTGATTTGCTAAGTAAGATGCCAATATGGATTAGGCTCCCTGAATTGAATCTACGCTTATGGGATAAGGAAGCTTTCAGTGCCATTGCTAGCGTTGTTGGCATTCCTTTAAAGCTAGATGAGCAAACAACGGAAGAAACTCGGTTGAGTTACGCTAGAATATTAGTTGAAATTAGTGTTGAAGTAGATCTACCTAATGAGCTGTCTATCTACATGCATGATGGTGAAAGCATAATACAACCAATCACTTATGAGCAGATTCCGGATAGGTGCAAGAACCGCAAGTGTTTCAGACATTAATTAGAAGACTGCATAAGCAATAAAGATAATTTGGAAAAGCCGAATAACACTGCAGTTCCAGAAAATAATGGGATATTGTAGTCTGATATCCATTCTGGTAATGCTACTCTAATTGATCAAGTTGCAGATAACGCTGCATCAACTAAAGAGTATAATATGATGATAGACCCTCCTGGGTTCTCTAATCAAGTTTCAGATAAATCTGATTTGCTAAAATCATCAGATTTATCTCAGCAGTCTACGGGACTGTCTGGAAATCTGCAGAATCTTGGTGATCTTAACAGAAATGAGGGTTTAATCAGATTAACACCCTCAATAATGAAAGATCAATTAAAATCAAAAAGCTATATGCAAACAGAAGAGGATGTAGAAGTACAGGTCATTGAGTCCTCTTCCTCTATGGAGGACTCAAGTTTAGTTACAAATTTGGAAAATGACAGAATAAATGCAGATAAATTAGAGAAATGTGCTAATTTGCTTGCTGCTGATCCCATTTTCACCAATTCAGCTCTGCTAGCAGAAGGGCTGGCTCCTCCTAAGAGGGTGGTTACTGAAGTAGACATCCAAAATGTTGTTAATCAGTCCATGTCTGCTAGTAAACCTACAGTACAACCAAAGAGAAGGAAGAAAACCAAAACAAAAAGCTTATCTGACATAACAGGGGTTGAAGAAACTTAAGATGGCAAGGATCATGATTTTAGGAAAAAATATATAAAGAAGAATGTAAATTGGGGAAAACAACTTAAAGCCACATACAAAACAAGCTTTAAAAAGAGTGGCAAGCAGTTGGAAACTAAAGTGGATAGCAGAAAACAAGGGGATTCACTGTAGCTGCTGTGTATCCTTGGATGTATCCTTAGTTTATAATTTTTTATTATATATATGGATAATATTGCCTGGAACATTAGGGGTCTAAATCCCCCTGGTAGACAGTTAGATTTAATTAGTTTTCTTAGTAAATATAAACCTAATGTTATTGGGATTCTTGAGCATAAATTATGTGATAAAAGTATCACTGATTTTCATAATAGGGGGTTGTCTGGTTGGCATATTATTAATAATAACAGAATGGGTGGTAATGGTAGAATTATGGTGTTGCATAACCCAAATATTTGGTCCTTAGACAGTTTCTTCATTGATTATCAATACATTCACTGCAGTTTTATGAATAAAGGCGATTTTGTTCTTAAAATCACATTTATCTACGCCTCCAACCTGGAAATTGAAAGAATTAAATTGTGGGAATGTATTGAACAATTTTGTAGGAATATTAATCACCCTTGGTTAATAATTGGGGACTTCAACACTGTTTTTCATGGTTATGAAAAAAATGGGGGGGGGGTGTTCCTATTCCTTTTAACAAATTAGAGAAGGTTGCCAATTTTATAATTAAAACTAGTTTAATTAAATCCCAAATCACTGGGAATAAATTCACCTGGAAATTAGGTGAATTTAGAAATATTCATTGTAAATTGGACAGGGTTTTATTAAACCAGGTTTTTTGAATACTTTCTCTAATGTGATTTGTAGCACCCTTCCTCAAAACTCTAGTGACCATACACCTATTAAGGTTACTTTTCATAATAATGTCATAGGTGTTAAGAATACCCCCTTTAGATTTGTGAATGGTTGGGTGATTGAAGATGGTTATAAGGAGATTGTTTCAAATAGTCTCAAGAACAACATCTATGGTACTGCCCAAAATAAATTTAACTAGTCTTTGCAATTAATTAAGGGAAACCTTAAAAAGTGGAATTGTTCTAGGAATAAATATGATTTAAAATCTTATAGGGATGAGTGTGAGAAACTCCAGGATGAACTAGATAATAATACATTTGACTCTATTTTGGCTTCTTAATTTTCTGGTGCTCAAGCCAAGCTAGTTAAAACTCTGAATATTGAATCAATTAATATTAAGCAGAAAGCTAAGGTTGACTGGCTAACCTCAGGAGACGAAGCTAGTAAATTTTTTTATACAAAAATGTCTAGTAGGAGGAATAGAAATGAGATTGGTAAGTTGCTAAACCATGAGGGCAAAATAATAAATGATGTCTCTATGCTAGAAAAAGAGTCCATTGATTATTTTAGTTCTCTTTATAATTCTAAGAATATGGTTAGCAATTTTCCTAACATTGTATTTAAGTACACTATTAATAGTAATAGTGAAGATATTCTACTTGCTCCTATTAAAGAGGAAAATATCAAAAATGTGGTTTTTAATTCTAATAATGACAAAAGCCCAGGACCTGATGGTTTTGGGGCTAAGTTTTATAAAACCCATTACGCTGAGATTAAATCTACTTTGTGTGACTCAATTAAAGAATTTTTCAGAAATGGAAAGCTCTTGAAAAATTCCAATCACACTTTCATTACCCTTGTGCCCAAAGTTCATTCTCCTTTAAGTCTTGGGGAATACAGGCCTATTGCCTGCTGCAACTTTGGTTACAAAATTATTTCTTCTATTCTGTGTAATAGAGCTAAAAAGTTTTTGAAGTTTCTTATTTCTGAAAATCAGAGTGCCTTCATACCTGGTAGGCTTATCTATGAAAACTCTCTATCAACTCATGAGCTTATTAGAGATTTTAATAAGAATAAGAAAATTTTGATGTGTATTAAATTTGATTTACAGAAAGCTTTTGATAAGATTAATAGAGATTTCATTATTTTTGTAATGTTACAAATGGGTTTTAATGATAAATTTTGTGCTTTAATAAAAGAATTCATTGATAATGTTACCTTTTCTATAATGATAAATGGATCCCCTAAAGGATTTATTCATAGTAATAGGCGATTAAGGCAAGGAGACCCTTTGTCTCCTTACATTTTTTCTATTGATAAGGAATTTTTTTTCCATTCAGATGGAAAATAAATTAATGAAAGGTAATATTAAACCTATCAACAGGAGTAAACCACATATCACTCATCTGTTATATGCAGATGATATGCTTGTGTTTACTAAGGCTGATAAAATCAGTGCTACTACTATAAAAATTATCCTTGATAATATGGAGAAGTATGCTGGGCTTAAGGTTAACGAGAATAAATGTAAAATTTATTTCAGCAAGAATTTTATTTCTAAGTATGATATTCTTAGTCTCCTAAAATTCAAAGAAGGGAATTTACCAGTTGTGGGCTAGCTTTTTGACCAAGCCACCAAGGTTTACACACAAAAAGAAAGTATGAAACTACGTTCCTTGAGTCCATGAAGGATCGGATCGCACCAAAGGATCGCCCCTCTCGGATCGCCCCCCATCGGATCGCCCCCATAGCATCAGCGATCCGTCTACCTCTACACGACTCGATTCGCACTTACACCACTACCCTGCACAAACCGATCCGATCCCCCGACGCACAGCGAAGCCTCTGACTTGTTCAAGCACGAGCTAGTCTTCGGCAATCCGAGATGCACGGATCCAGCGACACGTGTCTCCAACTGTCACTTTGACCAATTCCTCCTCCTTGCTCGATCCGATCCGATTTTCTCGGGATCTACGCCATGTGTGGCTGCGAACCGTTTGGCAAAATCAGCTATAAATAGCTCAGAGACTGGCATTTTTCAGGATCCTTTGGCAGTATTGAGCACTGATTCCACCATTACTGTCATACCACTATTTCTTATCAGTTTTATTACGAGATTACTGAGAGAAATCACAATTGTAAGAGTGAGTTTGAGAGAAATCATTGATTGTCCTAGCATTCAAAGTATAATCGATAACATATAAAGTGGACGTCGGCTCGTTATCGCCAAACCACTATAAATTCTGTGTGTTTTCTGCTTTTTTCTTCATTCTCCAGTTATAATTCTTTATGAATCTGTAACACCCCGCCTCCGCTAGGGTCACTCGCGAAGGAATGCACTAGCTTTAGAGGGGCATTATTGGTAAACATGCACAGAAATATCACAAGACAGAACATATATAAATAGCGGAAGTAAAATCAAACTTTCATAACATGAATAAATAAGGTCTAAAGCCTTTTACATCAGAGTACATCAAAACCTGTCTTGCAATAATAAAGAAGCATAAAAACTTTTTCA
Source organism: Allium sativum (assembly GCA_030737875.1). NCBI lineage: Eukaryota > Viridiplantae > Streptophyta > Magnoliopsida > Asparagales > Amaryllidaceae > Allium > Allium sativum. The sequence goes on from CM060921.1 coordinate 751,454,732, forward strand.
TAAATTATTCCCCAAGTAAAAACAGTAAAGTAGCCATAGCCAAGAGAAGTCCAAGCCATCCATGATGACCTTCAGGTAGAAGAAGTCCGAACTAAACAGCATTGTTTCCTCCCTGTAACCTGGGGGGGGGGGGGGGAAACGGAAGAAAAGAGGCGAAACAAAACGGGTCAGTCAAAAAGACTGAGTAAGTCCTATCTACTTCCAGTATAAAAACAGGTAAAGGTAACATGACATGCATAAACTGAAAGTAAACATAAGGATAACTACAAGACAGATAAACCAGGATGGCCGGTTGAACTACTGTGGCAAGGTAAACCAAGGTATCATGATAAACTGCGGTGTTATGATAAGTCAAGGTATCACATCGTCAGATTTCTAACGAGTACATTATCCCAAGGTATCTAGTCCTAACATGTATATTTGCTCTACACCTCTCGTACTAGTATCCCTACCCGCGCCATGAACGTCCCTTGCTCAAAGTCGTGTAATGGTCCATGTCAACCTAATATATCACATATACAGGTTACTCACATCATATGTTTCTTTTCATGTATATAAGTTTAGTCCTTTGCCGTACCTCGTACGGGCTTCCCCATGTCGTATTATCCTTGAAGTCGTTTGGACTGTCACCCTTGTTCTAGCTAGGTTCTTCCATATGAATCATCGTTTGAACTATTAGGACTTACGCCACCTAGCACCACTAGGGATTACGCTTACCTATTGCACGCTTTCGTGTTTCGGTCTGGGTTAAACCACCTAGGCCACTAGGGATTACGCTAACCCTCAACCGCGCCCTTTTTTCCCACGCATTCATCGTGAATCGTTTTTCTATAACTGGATGCACATGTATCACATCGCGCTATCCGAGTCCTGTCACCGGCCCAAAACAAGAAATACAGGACTCGGTCGGGAGCTTTAGATTTATCTGCCGATGCAGATACTAAGGTCTGCTTTTCTACACGTGGCTATGGTCCCACGAGACCCCTCCCTCAACTAGTGAAAGGCAACACAAGAGAAAATCTTGCATGAGAACTACACTCCGGTCAGCCCACATCCTACGACCTACCTCACCCATAATTAGATAGCAAATTATGGTCTGTTGGGTGTCCCCTGCCTTTCCGTACGTACACGCTTGACTTAAGATGGTAGATGACCGACGAACTTGCTATCTCGGGCACCTTATGTATTCGTCGACTCACTGCTATCCACCCCAGTCTTTAGGTCGCTCGCATAGCAACCAAGGCATATTCTTAGTTCTTCTACCGCAGACCTCAACCTCTCGTGAGCCTAGTATAATGACCTGGCAGCTCACAAAGGGATCCCAAGAATATCCTCACGTTCCCTGAAGCCGCTGCTTCGTTACCCAGTTCGTTGGAGCCTTTATCTAAATCAGATAGCCTGCTCCTACACGCATACTTAAACGTTGACCTAACGTATCGGGTTACTAATCTATCTAAGAAATGGTCCAAATTTCCTTGACTAAGAATTATTACTTAGTTTCCCTTAACTAAGGTTTACCACTTAGCCTTATTTCCATAATCCTTGTTAATTATGGTTATTTACCTAACCCTCCGAATTAGGGTTTATCTAATGGGTTAAGTGTCACTTAAGTTCATAACTTAGCCCGTCTACAAACCATGTCAAAATTGGCTAAGTATACAAGTCCAAGACTTAACCCTACAAACCATGTGTCAAGTTGGTTAAGTATATCAAGGAATCCATGACTTAACCTCGTCTAATTATCATTTTAGATTGGTTAATTATATAATTTAACTTGACCTTGTCATCAAATCGGTCAAGCGTATTCAAGTGATTCGTGACTTAGCCTTATCATGTTTTCACGTTAGATTGGTTAAGTATAGATTAACTTAACCTCATCAAATTAACGAGTTGGATTGGTTAAGTATAGGTCACTTAACCTCATCAAATCATCGTGTTAAATTAGTTAAGTGTTTAACTTAACCCCATTAAATTACCAAGTTGGATTAATTAAGTCTAGGCTAACTTAACCCCATCCGATTACCATGTTTAGATTAGTTAAGCCTAATCTTAACACCATCCATTAACTGTATTATACGGTTAAGTGTCATTAAGAAAATTTACTTAACCTTATCACGTTATCGTGTTGGATTGATTAAGTGTTGGTTAACTTAATCCCATCCACTAGTCGTATAAAAATGGTCAAGTGTCATTAGGCAAATCAAGTTACTTAACCTACCCAAGCTTATCATGTTTTGTTAAGTATCATTAGCCTAATCAAATTACTTAACCCATTTGTCCATATCATATTTGGTTAAGCCTCTTTAATCAAATTAACTTAACCCTATTATGTGGCATTAATTTAATTAATGCACCCTCAACCTCTCACATTAGACCTTGTTGTGGTTACTAGTTAAGCCGGGCGGGTCCGGGTAGATTTACACCACAACCTAGTCTAACCTCGGGTCTTAAGCGCGACATGACCAACTTCTCACATTGGGTCCTATTGTTTGCAACTACTAGTTAGGCCGGTCGGTTCCGGGTAGTTTTACGTTGCAAACTCAACCCAACCTCGAGTTGGCCATACTTACATTATCTAAGTTCATCATGTTTCCAAAACATGTTACAAGTTTTCAAGCATTTGGGTAGACCTAACTTAATAGGTAAATTCCCAAAGGGTAGACCTAACTTAATAGGTAAATTCCCAAGCTCATGTTTTTATGCATACTTACATGCCAACCTCCATGTTATCTTTCAAGTCATATTTTCAAGTATAAACACATGTCATATTCAAGTTAAGATTTTGCGACATGTTCATGTTTATCTAACTACCCAAAATCGTGTTTTCCCAACGCAAGCAAAGCGAGTCAACATAGTAAGGATACTATGTCACATATTGGTCTCAAAACATGCATGATGCCAAAAAGGGCTTGGCTTCCACATGCATAACATCATAAAGGGATTGGCCATAAACATGCATAGTGTCATAAGGTAATTTGGCCACAAACATGCATATTATCAAAAAGGGTTTGGCCATAAACATGCACAACTTAAAAGAGGGGATTGGCCACGAGCATGCATAATCTCATAAAGGATTTGGCCACAAACTTGCATGTTAGCATAAGGGGTTTGGGTTCATAAACATGCATAAGCCCCAAAATCTTGTCTTAGCCAATGTTTCACAAGTAAAGTGGTTCCTAAAGGTTCATGCTAGCATTTCATGCATAAAGATCCAAACTTGCAAGATCAACTAGGTTATGCATAGCATGAGAGGCATGATTAAGTCACTCACATGGCCTAAAATCATAAACATGAACACAAGAGGCAAGGTAAGGTTCATATAGGTTCGCATAATCATGTTTAGCCTCATTTTATCCCATGTCATTATCAAAACTACCGTTTCCATCTAAAAGTAGCTAGAACTTACATAGGCAAGGCTTAGGAAAGGGATCATGCATCATTTTGACGAAGAAAGGTGGCTCCTTTGATGAAGATCCGTCATGAAACTCGCATAACAACGTTGATTTGGCCTCCATTTGGTGTAGCAAGCTTGCATCTTTTGATTTGAACTTGATTTGAATGCATAGGCTCTAGGGATTTGAGATGGAGGCCATGAGAGTAGAAATTTGGCCATAGTTTAGTTACATGAGTGAATAATGAGCGTTTAGGGGTAGGTTTAGGGTCTTTTTATAGAGATTAGGATAGTTTTAGGCCCTTAGATTAACCCTAGGACCAAGCAGAGCCGTCAGATTTCAAACCAGGCCCAAAAACCTAGCCAAGATAGCAAATGGGTGCACCAGATCAAAATCAGCCGACAGGGCAAGTCGACAGCCCTGTCGACATGCATGTCGACATGCCTGTCGACATGCCTGTCGACATGCCTGTCGACTTGTCTGGGCGGGAATTTTCCCGCCTGGCCCCATTTCTGCACGTTTCGAAATTCAAATTTTCCGAAAACTTCTTTGGGCCTTAACCGGGTCATACGGACTCCGATTTTCGAAAACTCGGACTCTATTTCGCGTATTTTTCCGAGACGAACGCAATGGCATAGCCCGTTTTACTTGATTCAGAATTTAAAATTAAATTCTGCCTTGATTCTCGTTTTAACATGTTATCGAAAAATACGGGTTGTTACATTCTCCCCACCTTTTAGGATTTCGTCCCCGAAATCTCCAAGTTAGGAAGAACATATCCTACCATCCATCATCCATCTACTCAAAACATCATCCACAAGCAACCATCGTCCTTAGATGATTTCTAATGCTGTATGAATACATGCAAAGAGTGTGTGTATATGTTCCTTAGCTAATGCTAATGATCAGGCCTGAAAAAATCTTTTGAATGCAAAAATATGTATAGTGCCATGAATCCAACATGTGTGCAAATAGTCCTAGTCATATATATACACTATATGCGTGCACAAACATTCATCCATATGCAACATCCACATGGTAACACATTCAATTTCATCCATAAACAAGTATAAATACTCGTGCATATGCAATATGAATTGTGATCGAGTCGAGCTACTATCTAATGTAAATTCGCGCATCCACGAGCAACCACCTGCAACCATTTGCAACCATATCACCCATAACATGTTTCAAATACATGTTTACATCCATAGCGTTCTACCTAAGATTCCCCGAAACAGGGTCGAGAAGATAAACGGGACAAACTCCTTACGGGGTTTGTAACATAAAATAGGACCGAGAGGATGTCCACAAAAGATAGCCTACAAGTAAGCTCTACAGAAAACAGGGATCAAGGATATACTCCCAAAAAGAGATATCATGCGCGTATCTAGTCTTTGACCATCAAAGTCGTACTTCCTTGAGCTCAATTTCCTTGTGCCTTGACCGTCTTTGCGATTTCGTAGCTTCTTATTTCCTGTTTCCATAACATGAGCTGGAACTCATTCCTTCGCCGCCTCTCGTTCCACTTGCACTTATCCTTTTTCTAAAATACTTGACGCAAACATGACTGCGTACTCATGATCTCATGCAAGCTTTCCAAAATTCACCAATGAATCTCGGACCTCGTACCACAAGGTATAGAAGAACTTTCTCTTGAAAGTAAACAGATGCCAACCAGGTTGTCAAGCGCACTTACTAAGGTGATTTCTATAACCCATGCATAAGTGAAATAAACCATCCGTCTTACCGGCGAACACCACTTGATTGGGCTTCCAATTTCCCATAAAGGCATCAAGGGATTCTAAGTAACTAACCATGACCGAACCCAAAAGGTTACACGAGACTTCGAGGGTTAGTCAAGGGTCCAACTACCCTTCTATCAAAACCGAGAGTGGCACCCCTTACTGGATAACCACTTCATCCCTAGAATCCATCCATAACCGAGGCATGTCATCCTCAAATCCAAAACAAGTCATGAATAAATGGACCGATCTTCCAATAGGACTTGAGACAAAGACGGGATCCTCTATTATACTAGTACTAAGGTGCAGAGACTCAACTATCGGAGTGGACTTAAAAAGATGCGGTGATCAAAACAAAGTCCCGACGGGATGATGGAGAAGAAAAACTAAACCCTTAACAAGATCGTTACCCTCCTTCTGAGGTACCCTAGAAATGAGAGCATACTATTGCCCTCCGAATGATCTTGTCCCTGTTCCATGATACTTAACTATCCGTCCCGTTTCACCATGCCAAAGGTACTCTCTCGTCATGGGTTTCATTGTTCATCTTTCTCCCTCCTTTTAGGACTCAGCCATACCAATATGTTGCTTATCCCTGAGCTCGTGTCCTTTATCCTTGTTCTGACTATCCTTTCATAACTCTGCAACGGTCTCTCGAGAACCACCTCCATCGTACGGGAAACACTTACGCAGCTAGAAAGACTAGTCGCAGTCAAAACCACTGTGACTACAGATGGAGGAAAGAAAGGAAAGAGATTCAATCAAGGAAACAAGGATAATGCTAATGGCCTTTTGGGGAATAGACTTTTTCTTTTAAAAGAAAATTTTCTTGAAAAAAATGCTTCTTTGTAAACGGTTTTTCAAAAAATTTTCAGAAGGTCTTTAAAAACTTTTGCCCAGTCTGGTAACCTTCTGCTCTGATACCAAATGTAACACCCCGCCTCCGCTAGGGTCACTCGCGAAGGAATGCACTAGCTTTAGAGGGGCATTATTGGTAAACATGCACAGAAATATCACAAGACAGAACATATATAAATAGCGGAAGTAAAATCAAACTTTCATAACATGAATAAATAAGGTCTAAAGCCTTTTACATCAGAGTACATCAAAACCTGTCTTGCAATAATAAAGAAGCATAAAAACTTTTTCATAAATTATTCCCCAAGTAAAAACAGTAAAGTAGCCATAGCCAAGAGAAGTCCAAGCCATCCATGATGACCTTCAGGTAGAAGAAGTCCGAACTAAACAGCATTGTTTCCTCCCTGTAACCTGGGGGTGGGGGGGGAAACGGAAGAAAAGAGGCGAAACAAAACGGGTCAGTCAAAAAGACTGAGTAAGTCCTATCTACTTCCAGTATAAAAACAGGTAAAGGTAACATGACATGCATAAACTGAAAGTAAACATAAGGATAACTACAAGACAGATAAACCAGGATGGCCGGTTGAACTACTGTGGCAAGGTAAACCAAGGTATCATGATAAACTGCGGTGTTATGATAAGTCAAGGTATCACATCGTCAGATTTCTAACGAGTACATTATCCCAAGGTATCTAGTCCTAACATGTATATTTGCTCTACACCTCTCGTACTAGTATCCCTACCCGCGCCATGAACGTCCCTTGCTCAAAGTCGTGTAATGGTCCATGTCAACCTAATATATCACATATACAGGTTACTCACATCATATGTTTCTTTTCATGTATATAAGTTTAGTCCTTTGTCGTACCTCGTACGGGCTTCCGCATGTCGTATTATCCTTGAAGTCGTTTGGACTGTCACCCTTGTTCTAGCTAGGTTCTTCCATATGAATCATCGTTTGAACTATTAGGACTTACGCCACCTAGCACCACTAGGGATTACGCTTACCTATTGCACGCTTTCGTGTTTCGGTCTGGGTTAAACCACCTAGGCCACTAGGGATTACGCTAACCCTCAACCGCGCCCTTTTTTCCCACGCATTCATCGTGAATCGTTTTTCTATAACTGGATGCACATGTATCACATCGCGCTATCCGAGTCCTGTCACCGGCCCAAAACAAGAAATACAGGACTCGGTCGGGAGCTTTAGATTTATCTGTCGATGCAGATACTAAGGTCTGCTTTTCTACACGTGGCTATGGTCCCACGAGACCCCTCCCTCAACTAGTGAAAGGCAACACAAGAGAAAATCTTGCATGAGAACTACACTCCGGTCAGCCCACATCCTACGACCTACCTCACCCATAATTAGATAGCAAATTATGGTCTGTTGGGTGTCCCCTGCCTTTCCGTACGTACACGCTTGACTTAAGATGGTAGATGATCGACGAACTTGCTATCTCGGGCACCTTATGTATTCGTCGACTCACTGCTATCCACCCCAGTCTTTAGGTCGCTCGCATAGCAACCAAGGCATATTCTTGGTTCTTCTACCGCAGACCTCAACCTCTCGTGAGCCTAGTATAATGACCTGGCAGCTCACAAAGGGATCCCAAGAATATCCTCACGTTCCCCGAAGCCGCTGCTTCGTTACCCAGTTCGTTGGAGCCTTTATCTAAATCAGATAGCCTGCTCCTACACGCATACTTAAACGTTGACCTAACGTATCGGGTTACTAATCTATCTAAGAAATGGTCCAAATTTCCTTGACTAAGAATTATTACTTAGTTTCCCTTAACTAAGGTTTACCACTTAGCCTTATTTCCATAATCCTTGTTAATTATGGTTATTTACCTAACCCTCCGAATTAGGGTTTATCTAATGGGTTAAGTGTCACTTAAGTTCATAACTTAGCCCGTCTACAAACCATGTCAAAATTGGCTAAGTATACAAGTCCAAGACTTAACCCTACAAACCATGTGTCAAGTTGGTTAAGTATATCAAGGAATCCATGACTTAACCTCGTCTAATTATCATTTTAGATTGGTTAATTATATAATTTAACTTGACCTTGTCATCAAATCGGTCAAGCGTATTCAAGTGATTCGTGACTTAGCCTTATCATGTTTTCACGTTAGATTGGTTAAGTATAGATTAACTTAACCTCATCAAATTAACGAGTTGGATTGGTTAAGTATAGGTCACTTAACCTCATCAAATCATCGTGTTAAATTAGTTAAGTGTTTAACTTAACCCCATTAAATTACCAAGTTGGATTAATTAAGTCTAGGCTAACTTAACCCCATCCGATTACCATGTTTAGATTAGTTAAGCCTAATCTTAACACCATCCATTAATTGTATTATACGGTTAAGTGTCATTAAGAAAATTTACTTAACCTTATCACGTTATCGTGTTGGATTGATTAAGTGTTGGTTAACTTAATCCCATCCACTAGTCGTATAAAAATGGTCAAGTGTCATTAGGCAAATCAAGTTACTTAACCTACCCAAGCTTATCATGTTTTGTTAAGTATCATTAGCCTAATCAAATTACTTAACCCATTTGTCCGTATCATATTTGGTTAAGCCTCATTAATCAAATTAACTTAACCCTATTATGTGGCATTAATTTAATTAATGCACCCTCAACCTCTCACATTAGACCTTGTTGTGGTTACTAGTTAAGCCGGGCGGGTCCGGGTAGATTTACACCACAACCTAGTCTAACCTCGGGTCTTAAGCGCGACATGACCAACTTCTCACATTGGGTCCTATTGTTTGCAACTACTAGTTAGGCCGGTCGGTTCCGGGTAGTTTTACGTTGCAAACTCAACCCAACCTCGAGTTGGCCATACTTACATTATCTAAGTTCATCATGTTTCCAAAACATGTTACAAGTTTTCAAGCATTTGGGTAGACCTAACTTAATAGGTAAATTCCCAAAGGGTAGACCTAACTTAATAGGTAAATTCCCAAGCCCATGTTTTTATGCATACTTACATGCCAACCTCCATGTTATCTTTCAAGTCATATTTTCAAGTATAAACACATGTCATATTCAAGTTAAGATTTTGCGACATGTTCATGTTTATCTAACTACCCAAAATCGTGTTTTCCCAACGCAAGCAAAGCGAGTCAACATAGTAAGGATACTATGTCACATATTGGTCTCAAAACATGCATGATGCCAAAAAGGGCTTGGCTTCCACATGCATAACATCATAAAGGGATTGGCCATAAACATGCATAGTGTCATAAGGTAATTTGGCCACAAACATGCATATTATCAAAAAGGGTTTGGCCATAAACATGCACAACTTAAAAGAGGGGATTGGCCACGAGCATGCATAATCTCATAAAGGATTTGGCCACAAACTTGCATGTTAGCATAAGGGGTTTGGGTTCATAAACATGCATAAGCCCCAAAATCTTGTCTTAGCCAATGTTTCACAAGTAAAGTGGTTCCTAAAGGTTCATGCTAGCATTTCATGCATAAAGATCCAAACTTGCAAGATCAACTAGGTTATGCATAGCATGAGAGGCATGATTAAGTCACTCACATGGCCTAAAATCATAAACATGAACACAAGAGGCAAGGTAAGGTTCATATAGGTTCGCATAATCATGTTTAGCCTCATTTTATCCCATGTCATTATCAAAACTACCGTTTCCATCTAAAAGTAGCTAGAACTTACATAGGCAAGGCTTAGGAAAGGGATCATGCATCATTTTGACGAAGAAAGGTGGCTCCTTTGATGAAGATCCGTCATGAAACTCGCATAACAACGTTGATTTGGCCTCCATTTGGTGTAGCAAGCTTGCATCTTTTGATTTGAACTTGATTTGAATGCATAGGCTCTAGGGATTTGAGATGGAGGCCATGAGAGTAGAAATTTGGCCATAGTTTAGTTACATGAGTGAATAATGAGCGTTTAGGGGTAGGTTTAGGGTCTTTTTATAGAGATTAGGATAGTTTTAGGCCCTTAGATTAACCCTAGGACCAAGCAGAGCCGTCAGATTTCAAACCAGGCCCAAAAACCTAGCCAAGATAGCAAATGGGTGCACCAGATCAAAATCAGCCGACAGGGCAAGTCGACAGCCCTGTCGACATGCATGTCGACATGCCTGTCGACATGCCTGTCGACATGCCTGTCGACTTGTCTGGGCGGGAATTTTCCCGCCTGGCCCCATTTCTGCACGTTTCGAAATTCAAATTTTCCGAAAACTTCTTTGGGCCTTAACCGGGTCATACGGACTCCGATTTTCGAAAACTCGGACTCTATTTCGCGTATTTTTCCGAGACGAACGCAATGGCATAGCCCGTTTTACTTGATTCAGAATTTAAAATTAAATTCTGCCTTGATTCTCGTTTTAACATGTTATCGAAAAATACGGGTTGTTACAGAATCAGAACAATTTGGGTGTTAGGTCCAAATTTTGATCTAACATTTTGGTGCTTTCATTGAGAGTTCAATTCTCAGCCTACCGGATTGCTATTCTACTATTTGGATTTGAAAGTCCGAAGAAAACAGTCCCAAAACTTCACTGTTCAGATTTTTGAAGATTCCAGCGACATCTGATATCATGGCTGGAAAGAAGTCTAAGGAAGCACGAGCTTCACAAGCGAATGAAGTCGCGAATGAAGTGGTTGGCGAAAGTGCACACGAGAAGGTCGTCGAGCGGGTCATGGATCGCGAGGACAGGGGGGCGACCCGAACCAATCAAGGTTCCATGATCCGACTTGAGGGTGGTGCTGCGAACCGCGAAGCTGGAGGTGTTGTTACTCGATCTCATGATAACGCCCCGAATCCTCCGCATACCGTGACCACGAACCGATCCCAGGGGGGCGCTGCGAGCCACCAACCTCGATCCACAGCGATCCAAATTGATGATCAGACTACAAGTCGATCTGGAAAGGAGCCTATGGCTCGCTCCTGCCGTCCCGGCCCCTCCGCTCGACCTGGATCAAGCTCTTTGCGCTTAAGAGAAAATGATGATGATCAATATGACACTTCTGCTCCCGTTACTGAGGGGGATCTTTCTCGCTTTTCTGAAATGTGGGAGAGGCTGTTTGATGAATTGGCTGCTCAAAGGCAGGAGAGCTCCGTTCTGCGATAGAACTTGACTGCTATGGATAGAAGGCTCAATGATCTCGCAAGGCAAAGGACGCCCCCAGTTCGTCCGCTCACCCCAGAATACTCTTCTTGATCAGAGGAATCACCAAGACCTCTGCGGCGACCATATGAGAGGCCTGAAAACATAGAGCAACTTCGATTTGGAACCCTGCCATCATGGGAAGAAGAGGCACTGGGTGCAGGGCCCTCAAACCGCAATGTGCATGATCGCGCCGCAACTCTCAGAGCTCGAGGTGTGGACAGCCCTGTTCAGAATAGACCACCTCAACCCCGTCGCCGTACAAATGCTCATGGTAACAGGGGGCAGCAAAGCCCAATCCGAGCCCCGGATTTCGTGGCCGCTCCTGGAAGGGAGATTAGAGAACCCCACCGAGCAAGAAGCGCTGACCCCGAGCCTCCGCTGACCAGTGCAAATGTTGCAGCTATGATCCATCAATTTTTGGCAGATAGCCGTGGACAACAGAATGAAGATTGGGGAATTGACCGCAATCACACCCCTTTCACTGATGACATTTTAGATGCGACGTTCCCGAGGCGCTTCAACATGCCGCAGATGAACCGTTACGCGGGTAGATCTGATCCCGTCCAACATCTGATGAGATACTCTTGGTTAATAACCGCTGCCGCAGCTTCTGACGCTGTCAAGTGCAAATCATTTCCCATATTCCTGGAGGATGTAGCATTATTGTGGTTTACTCGCTTACCAGCAAGATCAATTTCCAGCTTCAGGGTGTTGAGTGAAAGGTTCGTGGAACAGTTCCGCATCTATGCACAAAAGAAGAAGAGTGTGATTGACTTGTTCCTTGTCAAGCAACGACCAGGCGAGAGTTTGAGGGTGTATCTAGACCGTTTCAACCTAGCCGCTACTGAAGTCAAAGATCCTCATGAGCCAACTGTTGTGGCAGCTTTAATTGATGTGGTAGATAAAGACACCGAATTTGGAAGATACCTAGCCGGTAAGCCACCTCATACTAGAGAATTATTCTACGAAAAAGATAACGTGCACTTACGCTGGGAGGAAGTATATACTAGCCGAAAGGGAAAAACAACCGATAAAGAGGAAATCCAGAGCAATGTTGCCATTAAGCAGACAGGAGACAGCTCGGGGAAGGTCGAGGTTAATGTCGGAAACCGGAACCAGGGTGGTCGTCAGTCAGGAAACAATGATAATAACAGTAATGACAACCAAGGTTTTAAATCTCGGATTTTGGCCAATATCTCGGAAAAATATATCGGCTATCTCGGGCGATATTTGAAACACTTATAACTAAACTTGCTGCCAAATCTCGGATTTTGGCTAATATCTCGGATTTTTCATCTCGGCGATCTCGGGGAGATTTAAAAGCCTGATGGCAACAACCGGAAGAGGAATCGAGGGAACGACTCCCAGAGAAGGACTCGTCCCAAGTCTTTTGAGAGTTATACGCCAATAAACGATACTTTGTAGAATATCTTCATGGATTCGTACAACGTCCTCCAAAATAAAAGGCCTCCTCCCAGAGAGTCGACGGAGAAAGAACGTGAAACGGGGAAGTTTTGTCTCTTCCATTAGATTCATGGCCATTCGACAAATGAATGCCTCTCCTAAGAAATGTGGTCGAGAGGCTTCTCCGAGAAGGAAAATTGGATGAATACAGAGTGACATCCAGAGATAGGGGCAAGCCGTACAGGCCCCAAATCAGAACCAGAATCAACCTGTTGTCAGGCCAACTGCCCAGCAAAAGGGAAAGGACCTTGTTATCAATACCATAATCGGAGGGCTTTATCTTGCCGGGCACGGTTCCAAGGCATTGGATCAGTATGTCAATGCAGCCAAGCAGCACCTCGGGGTAGGGGAGTGTAGCAACCCTGAGGACAACGTCCCGGTAAAGCAACAAAAGATGATGTCCGACGACGTCGTTTTCCGAGAACGAGAAAGCATTGGAGTCCATGCTCCGACTGAAGATCCATTTGTAATCACAGTACCTATTGTCCCGGCCACTGTTCATAAAGTCTTGGTGGATAACGGGAGTTCCGTCAATATTCTTTTCAAAAAGACATTCGACCAGTTGAATCTCGAGATAAAAGACTTGAAGCCCTGTGAGGGATGGATCCGTGGATTTAACGGAGCATCCACCGCTCCAATGGGTTATGTAGAGCTACCAGTTACGCTTGTGGAAGGAGAACGCCTGAGAGTGAGAATTCTTCCGTTTGTGGTTTTGGATATTGAATCACCCTATAATGCCTTCTTGGGCCGACCGGCCCTCGCAAAGTTTAGAGCCTGTGTAGCCCCTTGGTGCTTGTTATTCAAGTTTCCTACAGAAGCTGGTGTTGGTATTGTCAGAGGAGATCAGGTTGCCGCACGAGCATGTTATATTGCAGAGCTAAAGCTACTCCGCAATGGAGGAGACATATAAACCAAGGGCGCTTCTCCCCCTACAAGGGCGGAGACCTCATAGCAATTAAAGAGGATAACTGTTGGTGAGTCACCCCGAGAGTTGCCCGAGGATATAGATCCCAGAGAGTACAAAGAACCTGGGGGCAGAATGGCGACTCCCAATGAGACAACTGTGGATGTACCGATCGATGATAGTGACCCAGAGAAGGTCCTTAAGATTGGATCCCAGTTAAATCCGAATTTAGCTAAAGAACTGGCGGATTTCTTGAAAGATAATTTGGATGTATTTGCTTGGACCCACGCAGACATGTGCGGGATATCACCATCAATCATGAACCATTCATTAAGCATTAACCCTAAGCATCCACCGGTAAAACAAAAAAGGCGAATGCTGGGCCCAGAGAGGTCCGCTGCCTTGAAAGAAGAGGTTGGAAAGCTAAAAAGTAATGGATTTATCAGAGACTCAATCTATCCAGACTGGATTTCAAATCCAGTCCTGGTAAAGAAGGCCAACGGGAAGTGGCGAACGTGTATCGATTTCTCGGATTTGAATAAAGCCTGCCCAAAAGATAGTTTTCCGTTACCCCGGATCGATCAATTGGTGGACTCAATGGCGGGCCATGAACTTCTCTCCTTTATGGATGCTTATTCAGGATATAACCAGATTCCAATGCACGTTCCAGATCAAGAACACACTAGCTTCATTACGGATCTGGGATTATACTGCTATGTGGTAATGCCCTTTGGCTTGAAGAACGCAGGCGCTACATATCAACGGTTAGTGAACAGAATGTTCTATAACCAGATTGGGAAAACAATGGAAGTATACGTCGACGACATGTTGGTTAAGTCCAGGCAATCCTCCAATCACACTACGGACTTGGCAGAGATGTTTGGCATTCTTCGAAAGTACGGGATGAAACTCAACCGAACAAAATGTTCATTCGGGGTCGTCTCCGGAAAATTCTTGGGATTCATCGTCAGTTCTCGTGGGATTGAGATTAATCCAGACCAGATCGCAGCAATCAGAGACATTCAGGAGCCTAGGCAGATTAAAGATGTGCAAAGCCTTGCAGGGAAAGTAGCCGCACTAAGCAGATTCATCTCCAGGGCTACGGACAAATGCATCCCATTCTTCGAATTGATAAAGCGAGGAAAACGCCACTTCAAATGGACGCCCGACTGCATAGAAGCATTTCAGAACTTGCTGAGACACCTGGAGAAACCTCCGATATTATCTAAGCCGGTGGATCACGAGGACTTATTCGTGTACTTGGCAGTGTCATCCCACGCGATCAGCTCAGCGTTGGTGCGAGAAGAAGATAAAGTTCAAAGACCTGTGTACTATGTGAGCAAAAAATTGACGGCAGCAGAGCGTAATTATCCAAGGATAGAAAAGTTGGCATACAGTTTGCTGATTGCCTCTAGAAAGCTTCGACATTATTTTCAGGCTCATCCCATCACCGTGTACACTGATCATCCACTCAAGCAAGTTCTACAGAGACCAGAAGCATCTAGGAGGCTACTCAAATGGAACATTGAGTTGAGTCAATTTGATCTGAACTTTCATCCCCGGCGGTCAATACGGGGGCAAGTGATAGCCGATTTCATAGAAGAGTTTACTGTCCCGGAGGAGGATATAGCGAACAAAGAAGCTGACCCCTCAAAGTTACTTCTCGATCCCAGTGCCTGGAGATTGTATACTGATGGCGCTAGGAATGACAAGAGATCCGGCACTGGAGTAGTGCTTGAAACTCCTGACAAACGGCTGATAACCTATGCTATCCGGATGTAGTTTCACGTCACTAACAACGACGCCGAATATGAAGCCCTGATAGCCGGGTTAAGGATCGGAAAGGAGTTGGAAGTCGCGAAGCTAGACATATTTTGCGACTCCAAGTTAGTTGTAAACCAGGTCACTGGAAAATTCCAAGCCAAAAGCCCAAGATTGATTTTATACTTGGAAAATGTGAAGGAGTTGCTGAACGGCTTCGATCACTACAGCATATCTCATATTCCGCGGTCGGAGAATCAACAGGCGGATAAGTTGGCAAAGATGGCTAGTTCCGACGATCATGAAGAGACCAGGCTAGCCCCAGTTGAAGTACTTCGGTCTCCTAGTATAGATCAGATGGAAATTGATCCGGTACTAGAGACGGAACCAGAAAGGGAGTCATGGATGACCCCTCTAAAGAATTTCTTGATGAATGGAATGCTTCCGACCAAGAAAAGCGAGAGGCATAATGTAATTCGTAAAGCTGCCTGATACGTTCTGCAAGGCAGAGTTCTTTACAGACAGGGATTTGCGATGCCCCTTCTCCAGTGTATAGCTCATGACCACATCAAGCGTGTGCTGCAGGAGGTACATGAAGGTGAATGCGGCGATCACACTGGAGGGCAAACATTGGCGAAAAAGGTGTTGCGGCATGGTTATTTCTGGCCTACCATAAACAAAGATGCGGCGAAGTACGCACGACAGTGTGATGCATGCCAAAGATTTTCAAAGATACCTAGGGCACCTCCTAGTTAGTTAAAAACGATGACAAGCCCATGGCCTTTCGCTATGTGGGGAATTGATATCATCGGAAGTCTCCCCATAGCTAAGGGCGGAGCGAAGTTCGCTATTGTAGCTGTAGATTACTTCACTAAGTGGGTCGAGGCTGAGCCACTGACTACAATCACAACCAAACGAGTGATCAATTTCTTCGTTAGAAACATCATCAGTCGATTTGGGATTCCAAAGATTGTTATAACTGACAACGGAACTCAGTTCGATAGCACTGAATTCAGAGACTTCTGCTAGAA
This sequence comes from Allium sativum, assembly GCA_030737875.1. NCBI lineage: Eukaryota > Viridiplantae > Streptophyta > Magnoliopsida > Asparagales > Amaryllidaceae > Allium > Allium sativum. The sequence goes on from CM060921.1 coordinate 751,471,046, forward strand.
ATACCACATTGAGAAACGGTACACCTCTGTGGCGCATCCGCAGTCAAACGGATAGGTCGAAGCTGCGAATAAAGTGATTAAGTCCATTCTGAAAAGAAGACTGAAGCGGGCCAGAGCCTTGTGGGTTGATGAATTACCCTTAACACTATGGGCCTACAGGACAACGTATAAATCGGCAACAGGCCATACCCCCTTCTCCCTTGCTTTTGGAGCAGAAGTAGTCATCCCGGTTGAGATAAAAGTACCTTCTCACCGAGTTACTTATTACGATCCAATGACTAATAATGAATTACTCCTTGAATCTCTGGATATGATCGATGAAAAGAGTGACGAAGCAGACCTGCGTGCCTTGAGACACAAGCAACAGGTCGCCCGATACTACAACAAAAGCGTTCGAGCACGAACCTTTGAACCCGGAGACTTGGTTCTTAAGCGTGTCTTTCCAGCCCCAACTTATATGGGTGCGAAGTGGGAAGGACCGTACTCCATTCTGTGCAAGCTTGATAATGGAACCTTCAAGCTAGCAACCGTAGATGGAAAGGAAATCCCCAGAGTGTGGAATGCCCAACATTTACGGTTGTATCTAACGTAAAGATGTCAGATCTGTTCTTTTGCTTTATTAAGGACCATGTACAAGGCACAACTTGCCTAGAATAGTCCGATTTCTTAAGCAAAAAATTATAAAGTGGACGTAGTTCATGATTCAACCGAACCACTATAAAATATTGTGTGTCGTTTACCTTTATTGCACTATTCTTTATCTGCCTTTCTATTTTTATGGAAATTGCTGTGAACCATGCAACGATCACAGAAGCGTATAATTATAGGTGCCTTCCATCAGAATGGAATGCAATCACCAGTCAAAACTCTGAGGATGCGATAAAGTAAATCATATCATTGATAGCGCTCTAACTCTCCAGAGCAGAGAGAGTATAAAAGCGTCTCCGATTGAGCGCTGAGAAAGAGCTCCTACCCCGCTGGAGGATCGAGGAGCGATTAAACTGCTGAGCTCGAACTCTAACTCTCCAGAGCAGAGAGAGAGTATATAAGCGTCTCCGATTGAGCGCTGAGAAAGAGCTCCTACCCCGATGGAGGATCGGGGAGCGATTGAACTTCTGAGCTCGAACTCTAACTCTCCAGAGCAGAGAGAGTACAAAAGCGTCTCCGATTGAGCGTTGAGAAAGAGCTCCTACCCCGCTGGAGGATCGGGGAGCGACTGAACTGCTGAATTCGAACTCTAACCTCGGCGACCGCCAGGAGAGTATAAGAGAGTCTACGATTAAGCGCTGAGAAAGGTGCCGGAAACTCAGCACCATAAGGACAGTTATCTTACTAAATTTTCTAAGTCCCCCATATTCAGAAATAGGGGGTAACGTGCAAACAACACTAATCAATCCTTAATAAGCCCAAGTTAGGCGCTACGTTAATGATTGATTGGGGGCATATACATATACACATGAACCTTTATGCAGCACGGAAAATTTTAAATTTTTCTTTCTGTTGCTTGACTGATTTGTAGTTATAATCAGATGATCTATGACTAAGCATGAAAAGTTTATTAAATGCAGGTACACGATGATGCAAAAGAGATAAATGTTCATTTATAAACTGCAAGCCTACAAAGTGAAAAACAACCTAGAACAAAAGTGAGGGCCAGTCTCACAATTACATTTCATGGCCAGTGGGAAGTCTAAAGACAAAATATAGACAAGCGACAATATCCTATTTACGCTTGGACTTCTTCTCCTATTTCTGCTTCTCCAGCTTCGCCTTGTCAGTTTCGGATTGATCACCCTTCTTTCTTTTCCTTTTGTCTATAAGAGGAATGTCCGGCTCATCAGAAGACTCCTCCTCCTCCTTTCTCTTTCTTTTATCAGTAAAGGAAGCTGGGAAATCATCAGGGTTCGCAAAATGAAGCTGTTTGCTAATGGATTTGGGCTGGAGTTTCAGAACCATCCCAGTTTTGGGATTAAACTCCGAGATAGGAGCTACATTCAAAGGCTCTTGACCCACTTTCTTCAAAGCCAGCTGCTTTTCCTGCCTAGCCTTTCTTTTGGCCAAAGTCTCGTCGTCATCACCTTCGACTTCTTTGGTACTGATAATATCCTCCTCATCATCTACATGGCGTCCGTCCATATCTTTCAAGGCATCGATGGTTTTGTCATCCTTGGGAGCATCAGTACTGGGTGCCAGGACGCCCTTCTCCGCTATTGTACCTTCAGCCTACTTCGGTATATCAGCACTGGCGCTAGGCGAGACGTCAATCTTCTCCGCCTCTGTCCTTTTCTCGACATCCTTGTCGACGGGCTCGCCACCTGTATTATGAGGAACACATGTTATTAATTCGATTGGTTGCTCCACCAGACGACGACAGCTCACAATTGTTTTGAAAAATTGTGGGGAAAAAAAGGGAGATACCTTCCGCTGATCCTCCATCTAGGCTAGCTGCAGAAGCTCCGACAACCACAGTAGTCAGGCCCAAAGTAATTAATGGATCATCAGGATTGTATTCCTCAACTCCGGAGGCCTTGGGCTCTACAGCTGAGCTCGAACCTTCGTCAATCTTGTTTTTGCCCTTAGCCAGGGTCCTCTCCTTCTCCATTTCTTCTTGAATTAGACGCCGGCCTTCTGCCAGATCCTCGGGCTCATTATCCCTCAGAATGGTCCTCATCAGCACATCTTCGTCAATATCTTCAACTCCTAATCTCTGCTTCTCACTCTCGACGATGGTGTCCCATATGTTGGCTAAAGTGACATGGTAGTCCGGGATCCACGAGATGTTACGGGTTTTGAGGACGTGGCCGAGGAAGCCAAATATCATCTCTTTAAACCCTTCGATATCCTTTTCCCTCTCGAGGAGCTTGTTGTTAGAAGCAGTAGCAATTTCACTGGCACTTTCTACATTCTTTTCGGCGAGAGCCGCACGCCTCCCCGCATCCGCAACTTGATCATTCAAAATCACCTTCTCTGCTTCAGCCAAAGCTAGACTTTCTTTCAAACTTGCTTTTTCTTCCTCCCAAGCAACTCTCTCAGCTTCAAAATGGCCTTGTGCCGTCTTCAACTCAATGTTGGCCATTTTAAGATCTTCTACCTCCTTCTTTAAGGCCATTTTCTCTTGACTATTTGAGTCGAGTTCAGAATGAAAGCGTTTCTTAGCATTCTCCAATTCAGTCTTATAATTTTTACCATCTCTACGCGCTAAGGCAAGTTGGGATTTAGCGTCTTCCAAATCCTTCCCCATTTTTGTCCTGGCCCTTTCATTGTTATCTATCTTCACTTTGGATCTATGTGCTTCCATCTCAAGCGTTCGGATGACTTCTGAAAGATTAACAACATGTTTCTTCATCACTTCATACTGCCTGGCTACATGGCGAATGTGCCCGATGACTTCAGTATCCCAATTCCTAGGGACTGGTTCCAAGGCTGGAACAAACATCATCCTTTCGAAGAAGATGTTAGGGAATTGTTCTTGCAACTTTTCCAGCTTAGCCTGAGTCTCGGGACCATGGATGTAATCTCGTGACCCGGGGACAACCAAATCTTGCTGACTGGAAGGGACAATGTCAATTTTCTCCTTCTCAGAATCCTTGATTGGATCCTTGCTTTTATCCTTGGGCTCGTAGTGTCTCTTTGATGACCTGCTGCGAGAGGGTGCACTCTTCGGAGGGGTTAAGTCTTTAGGAAGTTGTTTTCCCCTATAGGTGGCACCGAATAACTGGGAAGCTTGCCAGAGGTTGATTTTGGTGGAGACCGGGACTGTAAAGAAGTGGGCTTGTGAGAAAGGCCGCGAGAACGCTCAGGATTTGGATGAAGACAGGGTGTGCCTTCACGAAGAGAGCGATAAGAATAAGACCGCCTGCGATACATCTTTCCTGCAAAAGAAAAAAGAGCATATTAAAACCTTGAATACTGTTGATATAAAAGTGTGGGGTCAGGCAGTGCGTGTGATTTGTGCATCCCATATAATTCCCCCTAACAGAACAGGGCCCGAAGTAAGGCTCATCTGAGTAGTTTCTTGTCTTCCAACTGGAACAGTTGTTTCCTCAGAAGCAGGGAAAAACGACTCCCCTTCAAAGTCCCCATGTGTGTATACATCATCAGGCAAAGGAATTTTGCTCAGCTCTTTAAATAGCTGTTCTTCTGTTAAATCATCGGGAGCAGCAGGTTCGATCGAAAGAGAAGCCCTTGAGGTGAAACCCCCCGGAGAAACTGGGATTTCCTTAGACTTATCACCACGGGCCTCATCTCCTCTATATATGTTTAGGTCCTCGTCATCCTGGATGATTATCGGGGAAGGACTCTTACGGAATTTAATTGTTTCTGTTGCTCGTGACGTTCCTTCTCCCTCCGTTGGGGGCACATATTTGTAGGGTTTGCCGCCTGCACCAAGTCCAAACCTTATATCCAGAAGGCGATGCTTGTGAAGGTTCTCGTCAGTAATGCACTTCTTGATCTTTAGAAAATTGGATTTTCTTTGTAGAAGAAGAGACAGTCGATTATTGTATACGAGCCTTCCTTCTTGGGAAAAACGCGATCTGCTTAAAAAAAGAGGGGGCATTTTAATGCTTCGATTTCTTGAACAAGCTATACAGTCAAAAGATTAAAGTTTACTTGATTTAAGCCATCTTTTTGAACACCCAGCCTGTCTCTTTATATAGAACCAATCGGCCTTGGGATCCCCTATGTTGCTGTATCCGTCAGACAGAACCTTCCTATTTGCTACCGATTCGAAGAAAGAGAAATTTGGGGTTGCCGAGGAGCGATACTTGAAAAGATAAAAGAATTTTAAATCTTTAAATGTGAGCTCGGTATGCAGGATTTCCGCGTATGCGATATATAGAGTGTATAGAGCCGCGTAGGTATTAGGATGAAGCTGCATCGGAGCAATACCCAATCGTTTTAAGGTCTCAATGACGATTGGGGGAAACGGAGGAATAGCTCCTACCCAACACATGAGTCGGCTAACTGTCATATACCCTTCCGGAGCTAAGTGAGGTCTATCTTCGCTGTCGGGTGTCCTCACATCATCCCAGGGAATCCCATGTCTCAAGAAAATTCTCTTAAGCTTTATGTCATCGAGTTTGGAAGCTAGAGAGTCTGTGAATTTCTCTATTTCTATTGCACCGGGGACTTCGTCGGGAGCTCGGCCATCTACCTCTGATTCTTCATCAAGCGAGGTACTCTCGGACGGATTCGATTCTGTTTCTGCCTCATATTCGGATCCAGAATCCGCACCCTCTAGATTAGATGGAAGAACCTTGGGATTGAGATGCTCATACACCTCGAGATCCGTCTCTGTGTCAGATCTTGAAGGGAATGATTATCCGACATTACTGTTTAGGCGAGTAAACATGAGAAATAAGATTAAAACTACCCATCCCCCCTATGTGTGTGCAAGTGCCGGTGTGTGCTGGTGCGTGCATTAAAGAAAAGTACGAAGGTCAACAAAATCATCGAGACATTGGTCGTTGTTCGATTGGTAGATTATGCATTTGTTCAGTCCAGAAAGTCCAACATCGAGGCTCTAACCTAACTGTCTGGATTCTTGTGATAACAGTGCATTGTTTAAAATTTAAAATATGTTTGGATCGTGGGTTGGAGACTCGGTTCACTCGAGGGATATTGCCGGGTCGTGATTCACGTAGCGAATCTAGGCATTAGGATCGCGACGCGTGGTCAGTTCGCTGTCAAGGGATCGATATGTGGAAAGGCTACGGATCGCGGCGCGTTCCAATTCAGTCCATTCGGATCGTGACAGCTTCCAGGCGATCCGTCTCGCCTCCCTTCCACCATGATCCGAAGCTCCTCCCTTCCCGCGACCCGATCCTTTAGCCGAATCTATGCTTCGTCCTCATCTCTCCGAACCCTCGCCTCGCCAACGAAACGCATCGACCAGCTCTTTTCTTCCTCTCCCTCTCCCCTGAACCTCGCATCACCACGAACCGATGCTCCTATCCGATCTGATTCGTCCTTCTTCTTCTCCCTCGCTTCTTCTTCATCAACTCTCCTCGCTCCGTCACGCGAGCACCTGAAACCATCATCCATCGCGGGTGCGGTCTCAAACATCACCAATTTTCCCATTTTCTCTTCTTAAATTCCGGAAAAACAAGTGAGAAATTGCATGAGAATGATTTTGACGAGATTACCTTTCTTAAATTAGGAAGAACAATCGGATTTTTTGGAAGGAAAAATTAGGGTTTTTCTCAAAAAAATGGGCGGCGCGTTGCTGAAGGAAGAAGAAGAAAAGTGAAGTTCGGTTCGTTTTATATAGAGAAAATGGTGACCGTTGGCCTCCCCTTTTTTGTCCCACACGAACCGTGGGCTTCGGTGGCTCGTAGGGGCAAGTCCATTGGGCCCAACAGAGAAGAAAGAGGCCGATCCCTATATCGACCCGCTACTAAGCATGGGCCACCATACCTAAGGCCCGCACAAAGGATGGAACGAGACGAGCGTCTCATCTCACTGGACTATGACAAAGAATGCTCCCGCGAACCATGGCGCGTCGCTGCGAACTGAACCGACTAAGGATGGAAAGAAGCGAACCTCCAGGAATACTTACGGATCGCGGTGACATGGAACGATCCGAACCAAAAAAAAAAGGAAAGAAGGGAGAAGAGAAGGAAAGTTCAGAAATTTACCTGGTACACATGACAATGAGGTCTCCAAAGGTTCCAAGAAAAGAATTGTTCAATGAACAAGGAATGATCGAAGATTCATCCGATATTTATACTTGCCAAGAGATACGACCTTTCCGAAGTAACAAGGCTTTCCAGACAAGCGCGACCATTTGATTGCATCGCCTCGCAAATAGATATCTCTGCAACTTCGAAGCATGTTCCATCAATGAAACAATACTTCGAGGGGGCAAAATGTTGGCTAGCTTTTTGACCAAGCCACCAAGGTTTACACACATGAAGAAAGTATAAAACTACATTCCTTGAGTCCATGAAGGATCGGATCGCACCAAAGGATCGCCCCTCTCGGATCGCCCCCCATCGGATCGCCCCCATAACATCAGCGATCCGTCTACCTCTACACGACTCGATCTGCACTTACACCACTACCCTGCACAAACTGATCCGATCCCCCGACGCACAACGAAGCCTCTGACCTGTTCAAGCACGAGCTAGTCTTCGGCAATCCGAGATGCATGGATCTAGCGATACGTGTCTCCAACTGTCACTTTGACCAATTCCTCCTCCTTGCTCGATCCGATCCGATTTTCTCGGGATCTACGCCACGTGTGGCTGCGAACCGTCTGGCAAAATCAGCTATAAATAGCTTAGAGACTGGCATTTTTCAGGATCCTTTGGCAGTATTGAGCACTGATTCCACCATTACTATCATACCACTATTTCTTATCAGTTTTATTACGAGATTACTTTGAGAAATCACAATTGTAAGAGTGAGTTTGAGAGAAATCATTGATTGTACTAGCATTCAAAGTATAATCGATAACATATAAAGTGGACGTAGGCTAGTTAACGCCGAACCACTATAAATTCTGTGTGTTTTCTGCTTTTTTCTTCATTCTCCAGTTATAATTCTTTACGAATCAGAACAATTTGGGTGTTAGGTCCAAATTTTGATCTAACACCAGTCAAGTACCTTGGCTTACCACTTAGTATTAATCAAATTAAGGATAAGGATTGTTCTAGACTTATGGACATTATCCATACTAAGCTAGAAGGTTGGTCTAGTAAGCTCCTTTCTATGGCTAGTAGAATGGAGCTTACTCACACTGTCATCACTGCTGTTATTATCTACTAGATTCAAGCTCACAACATCCCTATAAGTACTATTCAGAAAATTGAGAAATTGTGTGCCAATTTCATTTGGAAAGGTAATTATCACATGATTTCTTGGGACAAAGTTTGTATGCCTAAGAAATTTGGGGGTTTGGGCCTTAGGAATACTAGGGATTTAAATGAGGTATGTAAACTAAAGTTATTTTGGAAATTCATTAATGGTAAATCTTTATGGGCAAGGTGGATGAAGGCTAAATATCTTAAATCGAAAAAAATTTGGACTGTCAAAAAAGAAAACTAACATTCATATGTTTGGAAAAATATTTTAGACTATAGAGACATCGGCAGAAAATTAATATAGAGAGAAATAAAAGATGGAAGTCAAACCAGTTTATGGTTTGACCCATGGATTTTTGGTAACTCTCTAATTAATCTTCTTGGATGGAATAATTTTCACATATTAGGAGGTGTTAATGACACTGTCCAAAATATTATTCAAAACAATTGTTTTTTTTAATAACAACCCTGCATCCTTCATCTACAAGTCTGCCATTCAAAACATTTACATTGACTCAAACTATTTTAAAGACCAATGGGTTTGGAAGCTTAATTCTAAAGGCAAGTTCTCATTTAAGAAAGTTTGGGAGTCTTTTATTGGTGAGAATTTTGAAATTGGTTGGCACAAAGTTATTTGGTGCAAAGCCAATTGCCCTAAAATGGAACATTATGCTTACTTTGCCCTTTTAAATAAGCTTCCTACGAGGGATAAGTGTAGAAAATGGAACAAGAATTCTGATAACATTTGTCTATTGTGTAATAATGATGTGGATAATGCCAATCACCTTTTCTTTGAATGTTCTTTTTCCCAGTTCATATGGTTTAATGCTAAGAATTGTATGGGTTTTAATCTGAATATTCCTACTTTGAATATCAAAGACAGTACTGATTATATCATGAATCATTTTAAGCCTAAATCTAAATTATTTAACAGGGCTTGTATCATGTTAACTACTGTGATATATCACATTTGGAGGGAAAGAAATCGGAGATTTCATACTGCTAAGGAGATTAATTGTAACCAATCATGGAAGAGCATCTTTACTGATTATGATATTATCAGTAAAAAAGCTAGCTCAATGCTAGCAGACCCAATGATCATCTCTTTAGTACCAAGCTTAGCTCCAATAGTTTATTGGGTAAATATGTAAGTGATCATATTGGATACACTGGTGGTTGCAGCATAAACCCTAACACAAAGATAACCTGCTAGGGGAGTAAACAAGTTTTGAAAAGGAATCAAGTTCATGTGAATAATATTATGGACAGTAACCAGATTTTTATACCTTATGCAGGGGAAAAATACTGCCATCCAACCAAAATGGGTCATCTAGCCATCAATGATCAAATAATTAGCATAAAGAGGATTATAGTTCTGCTGCGAAGCACTCTGGTTTCCTCCCTGGTAGATGCAGCCATAGCCTCAACACCATTAACCTAATGGGAAGTAAATAGAATATCATTGCAAAAAACAATTTATTTAATTATAAATTGAATGGTAATCTATTTATTCTACCTGATGCAGAGATTAGGGTTAAGCATCCTTCAAGCAGCGATCCAGAGTTTTTGCCTTCGCTGAAGAAGAAACAAGAGGATAAAGCTTGCAACTTTTTGCATAAAGTGGACAATAATCACTACAAAAGCAAGATAAACAACCAAATCTATCACTTATCTTGCTGAGAAATTGGAGACAGTAGCGGAAGCAAGTGAATAGAAGCAAATCTGAGCTTCACAAGACAAATGGAGAGTAGCTCAGTATCTATGAGCACGAAGAAAAGGAAATCTGATGAAATCTCTGGAGAAAGACTTGAGGATAAAGTGTTAGCAGAAAGCTCGAGCTCTTTTCAAACTGAAGGAAGAATTGATGGTGATGAGGCTTTTTTCTGGAATCCTCTTTGTAGTTCTGGAAGCTGGAAGAAGTAGTTAGTTGGATTCTCTTCGTCCCCCATTTTTAGGGTTCTCTTTTGAGAACTTGAGTTTATTTGGAATGTCGGCTAGGGTTTCCTACGACATGTTTTGTAGTAAGGGTTTCGGATTTGTTTACCCGCTTACAACTGGGCCTTGTCCTTTTTTAATCTGTTTCAAATAAAAAACTAAACGAACATAAGATTATTCCATTGATATAAACTAATGGTTCTCTGTAGGAAATACAATAAAATAAGATGGTTCACTCAAAATCATCACGTAAGCGCCTGTAAACACAATGGTTTTGGAAGAAGCAATCTCAGTAGCTTGTTTGACATCTAGCATTTGTTATTCCTTCCTTAGAGGGTCATATACTTCTCCACCCCTTTGAATCTCTTTGTAAAGTTGGGAGTTACACATTAATAACCGTTTTTTGACCGTGTATTTTACCCCTTGGACATATATTTGGATGCTGACTTTCAGAGGAGCCTGTGTTAACTTTATCTCAATTAAGAACCTTAACCAACACTTTTTCGGACAAAGGACTGAAACTGAGAGAAAACAAAGAATAAATCTTGCACACAACATTCCTACTTTATAGTAACCCTTATTAGTTAAGAGGTTACATCCATGTAGTACTCCAATTGATGTTATCACAAAAAAAAATCAACAAACAATACTATTTTTCTCGGAAAACCGAGTCTAGGACTTACCTTAATAGGAATATTTTATATATAGAGTGAAAATTTCTACGTTTGAAGTTTATTCTATGAAATTTCCAAATAGATTAATTCATATTCATCCTAGTTTGATCAGTCACATAATCATGCTAATAATCGCATCAAATGGTAAAATCAAAATTGTAAATGTAATCGAGCTAATTATAATTTATGAAATTAGTCTCAGTGGTATTATCAAGTTATAAGCAATGAATTGTTGCTCAAATGCCTTACATTATATGTAGTGCATATGTAATGCCCAAAACTAATTCTAATCGATATTCCTATATTACTCCCTCTTTAAGCATGTTTGTGCCGTTGACTATTGGTAAAACCATATTCAGAATTATAGAACGCTAATTGTCCAACAAAGAAACTAACTATGCTCAAAATTTTGTATTACACTTACCGTCTTAACATATATAAATCATTCAGCATTAGTATCATATAAATCTATTATTTAAAACTACAAATAGTAATCATATCTGTTCAATTTATAGTGTGTGGCCTGTGCTACGCACGCGGGTGGTTGTAGAATTAATTAGTTTACCGACATACGTGAATGTTGCACAGTGATATAGCTTATGTCAAGGTAGTTACTCTTGTTCTAGAATGTTTTTGTTTGCACTCGAAAGAATTGGATTTCCATACGAAATAGTGGATTTTTTTTAAATCCATCGTACATCGAAAGGATTTCCTTTCAAAATATATTTGATGGAAAAACATGGAAATTGAAAATCTTTGAAGGATAACATTGGAAATGTGAAAAATTGAAAAAAATACAAACCCTACTGCGATTGCTATCGAAAAGGAAAAAATGTGTATTTTACATGTTCAAAATAGCCTTTATCCAAATAGCATAAACATGATAAAATTTTGGACTTATTTGGAGAAAATCATATCTAAAAATAGGACATTTACCTACTAAGTTTAAAGCAATTGAACCTTAGGATTCATCCACACCACACAATAGCTTTATAGTAACCTAACACGTTCAAAGCAAAAACACTTGAGAGTATTGTGAGGGGAAAAACACAGAAGTATAATTTACAGCCTAGAGTAAGCCATCTTACTAATCCCATCCTATAGAGTTAACCAGGTTCGTGTGCCCAGGATTCAAATGGTAGGATGTGAATAAAATGAGTAGAATGAGTACCTTTATATAGGATCTAATAGGCCGAAGTGTCAATGAATCCAAAAATGTCAATTGATTAATACCTATAATTTGTACTCATCCATTAGATCACTTAATTGGGAAAATACAAACCAAAATCAGTTATAAATATATGCATAAATAATGAATGATTCAACTAATAGTAACTAAGTAGAACAATGTGGAGTACTTGCTGAATAAAAGAGAATATTTGATGATATTACACTACAAAACTATAAGTATACAGATGTAATAAAATTCTTATAGGATTTGTTCTGTATCAAATTATATGCATATGGCAATACTTAATGCCTTGTTAGGGGTGTATGATCTCACTTCTGAGCATGTGGTTGAAATTGCACTATCAAATCTTTTTTTCACAGCTCCAATCGGTTGGGGTAAGTCTTTCTTCAAGTATAGTTTGTTTAAATCAGATGGATTTTTTTTTGAATCAATTGTTGATAACAGTATGTCTATATCTAAAACTTCATTTGAAAATTGGACAATCACATTCACGTATGCAAACATGGATATTTCTCATATTTTCAAACATAGATTTGAAGGAGCTTTGAATTTTGCAACAATTTATAGGCTCTGTATGTTAACATGATATACTGGTAAACATAAAACTACACTATAGCCAATTAGAAAATGCATACATCCCAATATTTGAAACCAATAATTAAAATTTAATCGACAAATAATTCTTAAGAAATTATCCATAAATACTCTTTATAAATGCAGGAATAGACTGAGAAGATTGTTAAATATTCAATAGTGTAATGACATTTTTATTAGTTGAATAATACAAATTTACAGATGTAGTGTAGGTATCTTTTGGTCATCCGGGTCATTCCCCTTTCGACCTGAGGGAAATATATGATAGTAATATTAAATAAAACAAAAAAAATGAAAAACTGTAGCATCAACAGTAGATAGTCAAAACATTGTATGATAGTCAAAATGCATGACTCTCCTTTTAGAATGACGATATGGACTGAACTTGTATTTTAATCCAGTTGCCTTTAGTGATCCATTTTCAATGCAATATTATTTTATTTAAAGAAATTTCCAAGGATGAATGGACTCAGCAAAAAGTTACACCAAGATGTTGGATCAGATAAACCGAATATGATATTATCTATTTTCACAGGATTGGAGAATATGACATACAAATTATAAACATGGACCCAAACATAATAAATAAAAATATCAAAACATAATGCTATTTAAATTTTGATTTCCATGTGCATGTGCAATTTCAACAAAAATAAAAATTCCTATCTGTAAATTTCATTGCTGAAAATGTATACAGTAAAATCATTCTTCTGATATTTTATATGTAGGAGATATTTGGTATATTGAAAAAATCCTAAGAAATGTATCTAGGTACAAATATAAAGGCTATACATAATACTCATTTGGTAAATCATTATGTGATTTATTTCTCTCTCCAATTTTCCGTCAAATTATGATATTTTCAAAATTAGCTTTCATCATTGTTAGATCCAAAATTGGCTCAAACACCCAAACTAGTAAAGATTCTAATGAAAATTAAAACGAAGAAAACACACAATTTATAGTGGTTCGGCGTTAGATAGCCTACGTCCACTTTTCTTCTTTTTTGATTGATGTCTTGAACATGAGTACAACAATGATTTTCACTCAATTCTCAGTCATTTTATACATTGATTCTCTCAATTTACTTCACATTATGACATGAAAGATGATTGGAGGCTGAATGAGTTGATAAAATTCGGGTTGCAAAGGAGTTCCAATCCTGAAAGTGCCAAAATATCCTTCCAAATGCCTCTTGATGGGGTATTTATAGGTGAAAATTCTCCTGGAACCGGATCGGTTCGGGTCCACGTGGCCTTCATCCCGTCACTTTCAGGTTCGGATGGATTCTTGTGAGGACAACACATCTGGTTAGTGGCCATCGTGGGTAGAACGTGTGTGTAATCGCCCCGACACTTAAGGAGAACGTGTGAGTGAAGCTTCTGACATCCTGGGATCGGATCGGATGGGCTATTAAATGGGGTTCGGATCGGCCTTGCTACTTCCGATCCGACCTGGCTCTCTCTTTCCTCTACAGCTTTGTGAGCCCGATCCGATCCGGTTGTCTGGCAAGGTGTTCTTCATTATTTGATCTTCTAGCTTTGTGTTGCCTAGTTCACAAAGTAGGCTAACATTTTGCCCCCTCAAGGGATGCTTCTATCGAACATGGAGCGTGCCTTGACATCATCTGTTAATTGGTCTTTGAATTTGAATCGTTAGATAGTCATCTCCACTCGTTCGCAGGGACGTGTTGCTTCATAAAGTCGTATCCCTTGCTGCTTATATATACATCATGGAATGAACAAATTATTTTCTTCACTTCACGTAATTTAGAGACTTCTCCTTGATGTCTAGTAACTCTTCCAGGTTGGCTTCTTGTTTATTTCTTGTTTGAATTCAATTTATATACCACTTCAGTGTGTAAAATTCCATTCGGTTCAGACTCTGACCCGAATAGCTTCTATGTTTGACTTTGCTTAGTATCAGACCAATGGGCCAGAGCATATTTGTGGGCCTAAACTCCGGTCCGAACGGGGTGAATGACGAGGAATACAAAGAGACGTGTCAGATCTATATAAACTCGCCACCTCCTCTCCTTCTTTCTTTCTTTTCATTCTCGCCGCCCATTTAGTTTTACACAATAAAAAACCCAAGCTCTCAAGAACTTCAGAATTTTTGTTTTAATCTTTAAATCGAATGCATATATAGGTTTAAAACTTCGATTCACCTCGTAATAACTGATTTTAGTTATAATTGGCAGTCAATTTGAACAATTTGGGCATGGAGTTTTCCCGGCTTAGACGTTTTGGCCCCATCTTCCCTCGCCATCATCGTTGGTGGCTCCGCCATCACCTCGAGGCGTTTGGGGATGGGAGTAGGATTTATTGTTGGATATTTGAGCATACAAGTGCTCGTCCTTAATTGGGTTTTTTTGGCATGGAGTTGGGTTTGGTGTTAGTTGAGTGAGATGGAAGATGGAGGAGAAGAAGAGGAGGAGAGGAGCTGGGATCGGTTCGGGTGGAGAAACATTGAAGTGAAGGGAAGGGAGAGAAGTTCATGTGACCGGATCCCATCGGAGTAAAAAAGAAAAGAGGGGAAACAAAGCTCACTTGACCGGGTCGGGTCGGAGTGAGAAACAAGGAGGAAGGGAGGCATGGATGTTCACGTCAATCCTGACCGCCCCGAATACCTGCCTCTGAACCGATCCGATTTCACTTAATAGGTCTGAATGTCTGCTTCAGACCAAAGCATGGCTCCCCCCCATCCGATCCCGACACATGCACCCGAACCGAACCAAAGCAGTCCAACTCAATGCCCAAGAATTCATCCAATTGGTTAAATCAATGCTTGACATATTCTTCAACTTAATGAACAGTTAGGATAGCGCCTTACGAACATAAACGAACATCAAGAACTATTCTGAATATTACTGCTTTATCGAACCTTTGCATCACGCTCTCATGTGTTTATTTTGCATCCTTTGCACACATAGCACACACTTTAGTTCACACACGTACACGGGGGGATACGGGCTATCTTACTCTAACTTATGTTATTGCTTCTTCGGTAGTTTAGTGATCATGGCAGAGAGATGTTCATCTAGGTTAGCAGAGAAGATAGAAGTTGCAGAAACTTCCGAGAAATTTACTCTTGATGACATAACCACTCCCTCCGACCCTGAATGGGATGATGAGGGCCCAGATTATGAAGTAGAAGCACACAATAGTGAATACTTTCTGATAGTGAAGTTTCTCTTGGCGATGAAGAGGAAGGAGAGATAGGAGATAATCGGGCTCCTGATGAGTTTGAGTCTGCCATTATATTGGAGTTACCCAAAGATTCTGTTGAATCGACGATTGATGATGACAGACTTGTTCAAATATTTCTAAAGCATGGGATACTGAAAAGAGATACCCTGGTGCCATCGAAAGCAGATCATCCCCACAATCCTCCAGAAGGATTTATGGAAGTTACCCGATTGATATGTATGGTTGGGGCAATTCAACCATTTCCGCCTTTTGTTGTCGACTTTCTGAGACAGATGTGGATTGCCCTCATGCAGTTACATCCCAACTCTTATGCTTATTTATACACCTTATATATAGCGTACAAAGAGGTTTTAGGTATAGAGCCTACCTTCGATGATGTCCACTTTTTTTATAATTTCAAGCATCGGACTCAAGAGACTCCTTCCTTCTCATATTTTGAATCAGTCCCAAAAAGGAAAATTATTATAGCTCCGTTTAGCAGCAAGGCTAGCGATTCTAAGCTCGAATGGTTTTATATCAGGCAGCAGCCGGGGTGCACCAGTAGATGGACCGAATCAAGTAAAGCACCAATTTTATAGATCTCAATTTTAAATTTTCATGCCAACACATTAACCTACTTTCTTTTTTATTCGCAGTTGATAACCCAAAGCAGATATCGGATCAATTGTACTTTGATCGTTTGCATCGGCTTCTCAATGGCGATCAAAAGTTTCTAACCATCGACGAAGTTCTTAAGGATGAGTATCTCCATCATCACGGGTTACTATCCATTACCCGTAGCATAGGTCATGGGACGGGTCCATATGTATACATACCCAGGTAGACATTATTCCTGAGACGGGCGAGGGCTCGAAAGGTACAACAGAACCTCTTCGGACTTCACCTTCTCCATCTTCAACTTAGAACGACGAGTTAGCCAACATAGCTGAAAAGCACAGAGAAGGGTATACCATCCCTGATGACGCTATTTCTCCTAAGAAGTCAACATCTCCTAAAGAGATGCCAACAGATACTTCTCAAGGAGATGCCCCTACTACCGATGATTCCACATTTAAGGGTTTAGGAGATCTCCCCCTTCCTGAAACTATCTATACCTCAGAGGACTTTGGCACAAGCCCTTTAACTTTCACTTCTTCAGAAGAGACTACTCCCGTGAAGGCCAAAGAGCCCACTCGCGCTAGTCTGGCTTCAGACTCGGGTTTGTCGGGTGGGAACACCACTTAGGATGCACTCAACACATTAGTACCACACATCACAGCACTCACTTCTTATGTAAACACTGATTCTGAATTCCACTTACATTGTTGCGTAGGTACAATGTCTCGCCCTTACTATGTTATCAGAAAAATGCGCCGTAGCATGTCTAGACCTCCTTCCGATATCGAGCATGATCACCGTGAGAGCCGGGGCAGAGATGACAGAAGGCCTCATGATTCTTATCGACCATATACTTTGCGCTCTCGTTCCCCCGTCCGGTCGGATCCAGACAGATATAAGAGCTACCAGAGTCGTCGAGGAGAAGATACGTCGCAGCCAAAAGACCAAACTTCTCCTCAAGACAAACAAAGTCGAGAAAAAAGTCCACCGAAACATACTGATTCATGAGACAAACACAAGGTTTCCGAGAAGCGATCTGGAAAGGGTGACACAGCCATCGTCCCAACTAAGCGAAAAGAAACTGAACTAACATACTGCAAACCTCCACCCCTGGATGTTGAGTCCAAAGTTAAGATGGAATATCTGGAGAAGCAGTTCGCAGATCATTACTTTGAGAATTTGACTTTTTTACCGGCACTCGAGCCTATTTCCTCAAAGTCGGCAGATGAGGCTAAAGCAAAGATTGACGCAGTTGAGAAGCAATACTCGGAAATGTTCAAATATTCACGCAATCTCTCCAGAATTATTCGGAGTTTAATTACAGATGTTAATTCATGAAAATGACTGCGGATTCCGATGAAAAGGCCTTGAAAAAATTGGAGAAGGACCTAGAAGACACACAGGCTCAACTCGTCATCACTCAATGAGATGCCAACAACTTCAAACAACAATTTGAGGAGTTACAGAAGCGTTATCGTGACTTGCTGGAATCTCATAGTCAAGAGCGTTTGGAGTTGAAGAAACAAGCGGAAGACGCTAAATCGGACAATGTCAAAATGCAACTGGCTTATAATACCGTTGAGCAAGAAAAAGCCGAGTTATCGAGAAAAAATGCTGAACTGGAGAAACGAAATGCTGACTTGGAGTCCAAGTTAATGGAAGCTGAGAATAGGGCTGCCCTAGCTGAGGGAAATGTAGAGAACTTCATTAAGTCTGATGAAGAGACCCGTAAGCAGCTATCAGAGGCTCAGGAAGAAGTGCACGGTTTTGGCGAATTACTGATTGAATTCTTTGCGCACATAATTCGTCGCCGAAACATCTGTTGGATTGAAGACTATCCAACTACCTTAGTTCACGTATGGAGTCAAATCATCGAATGGGAGAAAGAGGAACTTAAGGTAGACTTCGTTGATGAAGATAAACTTATGGAGAAGTATCTGAGAGATGATGAACCGGCACGCCTGGCCGAGGGGCGTCGCCTCATTGTCGCTGCTATGGAGGAGGAGAAGTGGATGGCCGAACAAAAGAATATCCCGGAGGCTGGTTCTTCTTCCGCTACCGCTGAAACTACCGAAGTCGAGGGATATGATCCCGGGAACCCGGGAATTCCTCAGGCTCTCTTTTATATCCTATACTCGAATCAGCGTAAGAGACGGTAGTCACTCCAATTGAGAGACCATCAGAAGGTATTTCTACCTTTTCACCTCAATTCATCAAGGCCGTCTCTGCCTTTCATCACATAATTGGGCAATCAATGGAGGATTCTTTATTTTCTCCAGAGTTGATAACTGTTGCTTCTCATTCTATAGGTGTTGAACCGACCGAGAAGACTGACGTGCATCAGGGAACCACCACTAGGGAAAAATCTGTGGAAAAGACTCAAGGAGAACAGGATAAGGCTACCATTGTTGAGTCAGGAGGGGGAGTTGAACTGTCTAAGGCCGACACTTCTCATGATGATGAGATGATAGATGCCTTAAAAAAGACAGTGGTAATGATGGGCATGAAGAAGATCCTGATGTGGCTATAATTGGGGATTCAAAAAGTGTCGATGACATCACTTTGGCTGAAATGAAAGCCGAACAAGAAAAACGTATGCAGCTAAAAGTTGAAGACTTGAACCCCGAAAGCCTTAATCCCCTTGTAGTAGTGAATCCTGGATCAAGGTTAGTCGTTAAGCTTTCAACTAGGTCTATTATAGAAGAGCTTGCTAAAAAATCTTCTCTTGATTTCAGTGTTCCTTCTCCTGGAAAAAAATCAACTGATTCTAGCACTTCGACTGCAGAGAAGAAAGCTTTGCTCCTCCTCTAGTAATAGGTAACACTCCAATAATGTCAATTCCCCACATGGCAAACGGCCATGGGCTTACCATCGAATTGAGCTGAGTTGGAGGCGCTGGGAACTTGGGCAAATCTTTGACATCTGTCGCAGCGTCGTGAGTAATCAGCCTCGTCTTTATTCATGATAGGACAGAAATATCTATACCGTAATACTTTCTTTGCTAGGGTTTGGCCCCCATGTGGTCTCCACACTCACCTTCATGTACTTCTTGCAGTAAACGTTTAATGTCGTCGTGTGCGATACACCGTAATAGGGGCATTGAAAACCCTTGGCTATAAAGGACGTCGTCCTGTAAAACGTGTCTTGCATCCTTGCGTCTTATAGCTCACCTTTCGCTCTTTTTCAACGGGAGGGTTCCATTCTTGAGAAAATTCTTGATCGATGTCATCTAGGATTCTCTCTCTGGGTTGGCTTCCAAGACTAGTTCTGCTTCCATTAGGTCGAAACTCGGTGATTCCAAAACCTCTATCAGGACCATTTCAGTTTCTTTAGGGTTATCAGAACTTGCCAGCTTCGCCAGTCGATCTTCTTTCTGATTTTCCATTCTTGGAATGTGCGTTATGTTGTAATGCTCCAAACTTCCCAACAACTCCTTTACCTTTTTGAGATAAGTAATGAGTCGAGGTCCTTTAGCAGTAAATTCTTCCCGAACCTGGCATACAACTATCTTGGAATCACAATATATATCCAATGTCTTCACTCCCAATTCTTTGGCGAGTTTCAGTCCGACAATCAGGGCTTCATACCCGGAATCGTTGTTAGTAGCAGCAAACTCTAATCGTAATGCACAGTAAATAGATCGTCCTTCAGGAGTTATTAAAACAACTCCGGCGCCGGACTTTCGATCATTTTTGGCTCCATCCGTATATAGATTCCAAGGACTAAGCTCTAACTCTTGGTCCAAAGTAATTACCTTGTCACCCACCGTTTCCTCTTCGGGAATTGTAGATTCAGCTATGAAGTCAGCCAATGTCTGCCCCCTTATTGATCTTCGTGGCTGAAAATTCAAAGCAAATTGAATCAGCTCGATGTTCCACTTAAGTAACTGCCCCGATGCTTCGGGTCTTTGCAACACTTGTCTCAAAGGTTGAACGGTATATACAACTATCGGTGGAGCCTGAAAATAATGGCGAAGTTTGCGAGAAGCAATCAGGAGGCTATAAGCAAGCTTTTCTATCTTTGGATTATTACGTTCCGCAGCAGCTAGCTTTTTGCTTACGTAATATACAAGCATCTGGACTTTATCCTCTTCACGTACTAATGCCGTATTGACGGCGTGAGATGATACCTCTAAGTAGACAAACAAATCCTCATGTTCCACGAGTTTTGATAATATTGGAGGCTTTTCTAATAAGTCTAATAGATTCTGGAACGCCTCCACAGAATCGGGGGTCCACTCAAAATTTCGCTTTCCTTGTTTTATGAGATCGAAGAAAGGTACACATCTATCTGTAGCTTTGGAGATAAACCTACTCAATGCAGCAACTTTTCCGGCCAAGCTTTGAATGTTTTTGATCTTGCGTGGTTCTTCAATATCCCTTATTGCTGCTATTTGGCTAGGATTTATCTCAATTCCTTGAGAACTCACAATAAACCCAAGGAATTTTCCAAATGAGACCCCAAATGAACATTTCGGGGGTTTAACTTCATCCCATACCTTCGAAGAATATCAAACATTTCAGCTAAGTCCCTTGTATGGTCGGAAGATTGTTTAGACTTCACAAGCATGTCATCCACGTAAACCTCCATGGTTTTCCCAATTTGATTATAAAACATGCGGTTGGCCAGGCGCTGATACGTGGCTCCTGCATTCTTTAACCCAAATGGCATTACCACATAACAATATAACCCCAAGTCTGTGATGAAGCTTGTATGCTCTTGATCTGGTATGTGCATGGGAATTTGATTGTACCCAGAATAGGCGTCCATAAAGGATAAAAGCTCGTGCCCGGCCGTCGAATCGACTAGCTGATCAATTCTGGGGAGAGGAAAGCTATCCTTCGGGCAAGCCTTATTCAAATCAGAAAAGTCGATACATGTTCGCCACTTCCTGTTTGACTTTTTGACCAGGACAGGATTCGATATCCAGTCGGGATATTTCGAATCCTTAATGAATCCATTATCTTTTAATTTCTCTACCTCTTCTTTTAAAGCTGCTGACCGCTCTGGTCCTAACATCCGTCTCTTCTGTTTGACTGGTGGGTGCTTTTGATTAATACACAAAGAGTGGCTCATGATGGCGGGCGAAATCCCACACATGTCAGCGTGAGTCCAGGCAAACACATCCAGATTTACCTTTAAGAAATCATCTAACTCATTCGCTCGAACTGGATCTAGTTGCGAGCAGATCTTTAGTACTTTTGTCGAATATGTCTCATCAATAGTTATATCTACTGCTATTTCGTTGGGAGTCGCCTTCCTATCCTCGGGTTCTCTATCCTCTCTGGGATCTATATCCTCGGGCACATCTGAGGACGACTCTCTTGGGGCAGGACCCCTTAATTGCTATGCTGAGTTCTCCTTTGGAGGGGCAGAATCATCCTTAGTTTCTATATTCAACCCCTTCATTAGCATCTTTAATTCCGTCGTGTAACAAGCTCGTCCCGTAGCTTGGTCGCCCCTCATCACCCCAATTCCTGAGTCAGTCGGGAATTTAAGCAGTAAGCACCAAGGTGCAATACATGCCCTAAACTCGGCAAGGGCCAGTCGGCCTAGGAAGGCATTGTTGGGTGACTCCACATCCAAAACTACAAATGGCAGGATCCTCACTCTCTAGCGATCTCCCTGCCCTAATGTGACTGGTAATTCCACATAGCCCATCGGAGTCGTCGACGCTCCGTTGAAGCCACGTATCCATCCTTCGCATGGCTTTAAATCCTTTGCTTCGAGTCTCATTTGTTCGAATGCTTTCTTGAAGAGGATATTGACCGAGCTCCCGTTGTCCACTAACACTTTATGGATTAAAGAAAGGCCAATTGTCGTGGTAATCACTAGTGGATCGTTAGTTGGAGATTGAACTTCGGAATCATCTCTACTGTGGAATACGACGTCGTCTGACATCGTCTTTTGTTGTTTTACTAGAGTAATGTCTTCGAGGCTACTGCATTCTCCTACCTCAAAATGCTTGGCGGCGTTGACGTGCTGATCCATTGCTTTAAAACTACGACCAACTAGGTGAGGTCCGCCTATAATAGTATTAATAACGATCCCCTTACCTTTCTGCTGGGCTATGGGTTTTGAAGTGGGCTGGTTTTGGTCCGGGGCTTGTCCCCCCGCCCCCTGTCCCTTGGGGCAACCTTGTACTCGTCTAACTTCCGTTCCCGCAACAATTTTTCAACTATATCTCTCAAATGACGGCATTCATTGGTGGAATGACCATGGGTTCCATGGAACAAACAAAACTTTCCTGTTGCGATCTCTTTCTCAGTGGACTCTCTGGGTGGTGGTTTTTTGTACTGCAATATGCTATATGTATCCAAGTAAATATTCTCCAACGTATCATTTAACGGCGTATAATTTTCAAAGTCTAGAATCTGGGTCTTTTACTAGAGCTATTCCCTCAGTTTCTGTTCCTTCTGTTGCCATTCCCATTTCTGTTGCTGTTACTCCCACTCTGGTTGCCAACGTTTACTTCAACCTTCCCTGAACTGTCACCAGATTGTTTCATAGCAACATTACTCTGGAAACCTTCCCTCGAGGCCCCTTCGGACTTTCTCTTCCTGTTTGCATGAGCTTCTTCTCGCCTTAAGCATATATTATCTTTTTCATAGAACAATTCTCTAGTGGGAGGCGGTTTCCCAGACAATAATCCCCGAATTCTATGTCAGGGTCTACCCCTTCTATCAAGGCCATCAGGATAGTGAGCTAATGAGGATCGCTAACTTCAGTGACGGCCAGGTTGAAACAATCTAAATATGACTTCAAAGATTCTCCTGGGGCCTGTTTAATCCGTGACAACTCTATGATGCTCTTGGACTTTCGGGCATGAAGTCGAAACTGATTCATGAAGCGCTCACTCAATTTTGTGAAATTTGATATCGACCGAGGGGGTGTCGGGTGAACCACATTAACGCCACGTCTTCAAGATAAATTGGAAAGGCTTTGCATTTTACAACATCTGGAGTTGCTGCCGCATACATGAACCATGCATACCTCATCAGATGCTGCCCTGGATCCGTTCTTCCTGAATATCGATCCATCTGAGGCAAGTTGAATCGCCGAGGGAACTGGAAGTCCAATATATCATCCGTGAAGGGGGTATGACTTCGCTCAATACCCCGGTCTTCATTAGTATACCGTCGGCTCTCAGACATAATCTGGCGCACCATCGCCCATACATCGGCATTTGTTAATGTCTGCATAACTTCTCTAGGTCTTATGTTCGGATTACCCTTGGGTTCCTGATTAGGGGATAACCTCCGGTTTCTAGCGGTAGCTGCTCCGCACTGCTCTCTGCGCTCCTGGTCGATCTCATGAGGTAGAGGTTGAAGAAGCTGATGTTGCATAGGGTTGGTAACATTAGGATCCCTGGGTAGGACGTGGGATCCACGCATGGGTAGCAACATAGGCTGTTGCAAGCTTGGGTCATCATGCCCTAATACACGAGCGGCGTCTTCTCGGGATCCTAAAGATCCAAAAGTTAACTGATCGAGGTTCTGAGGTCATTCAAGCGGCCTTCTTTCACGAGGGCGCCCCTCGTCTGAAGAAGACGAATCATCAGTTGCAAGGCGGCGTGTTGGGGAAGGAGTCTTCTACCTCCAGAGCTCTTGGAGTTCTCTGCCCATAGTGATCATGTTTTCCTGCAAGCGAAGGCTGTCATGCCTTTGGGCCTCCAATGCTTCCTTAGTGCTCTGGAGTATGTCAAGAAAGCTTGAAAAATCTCCCTGTGTGACGAGTGCAGATGGATCAGGCTGAACATTAGTCATCGTGGCTGGAATCGGAGCGTTGGTGGGAGCTCGAGTAGAAGTTCCAGCTTCATCCTGGTTAGGATCGGATCGGAGTGCAGTGGCCTGGCCGGAGCTGTTCGGATGGGAAGAATGAGTGCCATCAACTTCATTGGACCGTATCGGATCGGGGTCTTCCATCCGGTTCGGATCTTCCTGACCGGAGCGGCCTGCTCCAGAATCTTGAGCATGTGACCTCGTTAGCACGATGGCTTGTTGATCTTCTCTAGCATCGTTTCCCCTAGCGCCTTGCACTTCTTTTCCTTTTTTCTTGGCCATAATATTCTATTCTTCAACAGTTAGCCAACAGATGCTTAAAGATGTCAGAAACAAAGGATTAACTTCTTTGAACTTGAGGGCCCAAATAATAGAATGATAATCCTAAAAAGCTGAGAATTCGAAGAGTTCTTAGTGAAAGCACCAAAATATTAGATCCAAAATTGGCTCTAACACCCAAACTAGTAAAGATTCTAATGAATGAAAATTAAAACGAAGAAAACACACAATTTATAGTGGTTCGGAGTTAAATAGCCTACGTCCACTTTTCTTCTTTTTTGACTGATGTCTTGAATGTGAGTACAATAATGATTTTCACTCAATTCTCACTCATTTTATACATTGATTCTCTCAATTTCCTTCACAATATGGCTTGAAAGATGATTGGAGGCTGAATGAGTTGATAAAATTCGGGTTGCAAAGGAGTTTCAATCCTGAAAGTGCCAAAAGATCCTTCCAAATGCCTCTTGATGGGGGTATTTATAGGTGTAAAATTCTCCTGGAACCGGATCTGTTCGAGTCCACGTGGCCTTCATCCCGTCACATTCGGGTTCGGATGGATTCTAGTGAGGACAACACATCCGGTTAGTGGCCATCGTGGGTAGAACGTGTGTGTAACCGCCCCGACTCTTAAGGAGAACGTGTGAGTGAAGCTGCTGACATCCTGGGATCGGATCGGATGGGCTATTAAATGGGGTTCGGATAGGCCTTGCTACTTCCGATCCGACCTAGCTCTCTCTTTCTTATACATCTTTGTGAGCCCGATCCGATCCGGTTGTCTGGCAAGGTGTTATTCATTATTTGATCTTCTAGCTTTGTGTAGCCTATTTCACAAAGTAGGCTAACAATCATGAAAGGTGGTGTAGCATATTAATTTCCAGAATCCCTAGTTAAGTCGAAATTATTAATGTAGTTTCAGTTAAAAAGAAATTCATTTTATTTCAATATTGAGTCAACAGATGTAAAGAAAGGATTTCTAGTTCGAAAGACATTCCTTTTCGATCTTGGAAATCATCCAAACTTTTCAGAAAACTAAAATTCATTTTTCAAAGTTTAGAATTAGGGCAAACCTTATGGTAAAATATAAATATACCATTCTCTACTATTACAATAAATTTGTTTCTTCCCCTCCTCTAAATTAATAGCACAAATTCAACCCATCAACTGTTATAAGGTTGGATCATGATTCTGGGATTACATCCATAAATGGTACCAATGTAGATAGAAATGAGTCATGGTTCAGGGATATTTGTCGGTTTTTACAAAAAAAAACTATATTTGATATTATAAGGAATATACATAAATTGCAAAAGTTGAGATATATAATTTTACGTGTTTGCATCTAGTTTACACTATCTATTCAAAATAATACAATACTCATTCCTTGTAATCTTAGATATGTGAATATTATTGTTTAGGAAAATTTATGGAAATTATAGGAAAAGACAGGAAGTTTTTTTTCCCATGAACAGAAGACATGTTAGGAGAACTTAAAATGATTTACATGCTTTACAGCTTAAGAGATTGCGACCATTCACTTGCATGAAACCTTTCACCTGCAGGAAACGCATGAAAATACTGTTGCATGTTTGGAATAAAAGTGAAGACATTGACTTGAAAACGCTCAACATTCAAATGAGGAAAACAAACAACTAAAGAATATGTATACACACACCTGTGCTCAGACAAAATATCTATAATGCTAGTACACCAAATGTACACATTCAAAAAAAAAATTACAAACATGTTTTGCAAATTTGCTAACACTTTGGCTTATAATACACGAAAGATTTATAAACTCATTTGCATGTTAACATTTTGGCTATTGATAATGTGTGTGCCTAAAAATAGGATATATAAAAGATAGGATACATATATATCCAAAAGGTAGAACACGAAATATGTACATAGTCAGTTCAAATGCCAGAACACATTCCAAAGGCTAGAACTCCTTATATAGCTGAAACATAACGTAGGCTACTGGATATGTAGATCTAAACTTAAGTACTATTGTAATATAAAACAGTGTATGTATCATATTTTTATCACTAAATTACATAACGTAATAAAAAGGAGAAATATGTGCAGGCTACATACGTGAATGTCGCACTGTGATATAGCTTATGTCCTGCTAGTGACTCTTGTTCTAAGATGTTTTTATTTGCACTCGATAGAATTGGATTTCCATAAGAAATAGTGAAAATATTCTTTGGTTTTTATCGAACATCGATAGGAATTCTTTTCAAATTATATTTGATGGGAAAACATGGAAATTGTAAATCTTTTAAGGATAACACTGGAAAAGTGAAAAGTAAAAAAAAAAACTACCCTAGTTGCGGTTGCTATCGAAAAGGAATATACGTATATTCTATATGTTCAAAATAGCCTTTATCCAAATAGATTAAACAAGATAAAACTTGGACTTATTTAGAGAAAATCATATCTAAAAATAGTACAATTACCTGCTAAGTTTAAAGCAATTGAACCGTAGGATTCAACCACACCACAAAATAACTTTATAGTAGTCTAACACATTAAAAGCAAAACACTTGAGTGTGTTGTTAGGGGACCAACACAAAAGAAAAATTTACAGCCTAGTGTAAGCCAGCTTATTACCTCTTCCTATAGAGTTAATTAAGTTCCTATGCCTAGGATTCAAATGGTAAACTGTGAATAAAATGAGAGGAAGGATTACCTTTATATAGGATCTAAGAGGCTGAACAGTCAACGAATCCAAAAATGTCGATTGATTAATAACTACAATTTGTAATCATCCATTAGATCAATTAATTGGGAAATATATGAACCTAAATCATTTATAAATATATGTATAAAAAATGAATGATTCAATAAATAGTAACTAAGTAGAACAATGCAGAGTACTTGTTGAATTAAAGAGAATATTCGATGATATACACTACAAAACTATAAGTACACAGATGTAATGATAAATTCTTATAGGATTTGTTCTGTATCAAATTATATGCATATGGAAATACCTAATGCCTTGTTTTTTTGGGGGGTGGGGTATGATCTCACTTAGAGCATGTGGTTGGAATTGCATTATCAAATCTTGTTTTCACAACTCCAATCGGTTGGGGTAAGTCTGTCCTCAAGTATATTTTGTTTAAGTCTGATGGATTTTTTTGAAATCCGCAGCTGAAAACAGAACGTCTATATCTAAAACTTCTTTCGGAAATTGGAAAATCATATTCATTTATGTAAATATGGATTTTTCTCATATTTTCGTACATAGATTTGAAGAAGTTTTGAATCTTGCAACAATTCATAGGCTCAGTATGTTATCGTGATATACTGTTAGACATAATACTACAATATAGCCAAACAGAAATTGTATATGTCCCAATATTTTAACACAATAATTCAAATTTACTGGACAAATAATTCTTAAGAAATTTTCCATAAATACTCTCTGTAAAAGTAGGAATAGATTGAGAAGACTATTAAATATTCAATAGTGTCATGACTAATTTATTGGTTGAATGATACAAATTTACAAATGTAGTCTAGGTTTCTTTTGGTCATCTTGGTCATTCCCCTTTTGACCTGAGGGAAATAAGATATTAACATTAAATAAAACAAAAAAGGAAAATTTTTATCATCAACCGTGGATAGTAAAAACATTGTATGATAGTCAAAATGCATGACTCTCATTTTAGAATGATGATATGGACTGAATTTGTATTTTAGCCTAATAGCCTCTGTGATTCATTTCCAATGCAAAATGTTACACCAAGACATTGGATCAGATAAACATAATATGATATTGTCCATTTCCACAGGATAGGAGAATATGACATACAAATTATAAACATAGACCAAAACATAACAAAACTATCAAAACACAATGTTATTTAAATTATGATTTCCTAGTGAATGTGCAACTTAAACATAAATAAAAATTCCTATCTATAAATTTAAACCAAGACTGTCGACTTACGATTACTTTCAAATAAATTTAAACCAAGACTCAGTTTTGAGCATCCGATCCAAAGTGCATCAACAAATCATATAAGGGCTCGTCCAAAATATGTGATAATTTTTTTATATAATTAGCGTTTTTATTGGCTGAAGATAAAATAGTCATACCATCATTGGGCTTTTGATGTCTCTGCCGATAATCCAGCCCCTTTCCACTTATAATTTAAGAGCCCTTGCCTCAATCACTAGAGAAGAGTATCCCCCAACCTTTTTACCAGTACAAAAATTAAGGGTAGAAGATCTAATTTGGTTAGAGGTTAGGGAAGGTCGATCAAAAATGAAACTGAAGAAGATTGGTTTTTAGTAAAAACAAATGTTAATGGATGAAGTTTGGGAATTGGAAATGCAGTTAAGAAATTTAGAGCGCAAGAAAGAAGAAGTGTCCCTTGTTACCCCGTAAAATTTAATACGTGTCAATCAAACGAACGTTTGGTTTCTCCTTTCCAATATAAGTAATAGATAGATAGATGGGATCATTATGCTATTTTGTTTTAAACTGTAGCTTTATTAGGCCGGTCATTATGCTATCATATCTTATTAGGAAATGTTAATAATACTACCCTGTTTAAGTAGAAAATTCTTTTCTTAATCCTTACGAAGTAATCGTTCCCTTTTTGTTTTCTAGGCAAAGAAAATAACAGACTTCTTCTTATGAAAAAAATCAATCCACTAATGTCTTATTACACAAAATACTATAAACTAACATTTTACGTTCCAAATAATACCCGGTGCATTTTATCTAAATTTTTGTTTGAATTGTAAAATACGCTATTTTTTAGACTGAGCAGTTCTTATAGTGTATCATAACACTTTTAATTATAACAAATGCTAAACAAAAATATGTACTGGAGTTTGGCAGATTGTTTAACTACTACATTCAATTTTTCAAGTGAGTCATCCACTGCAACTATCCTAGTCTAATGTGCAAGAGCTAGACCAAATATCTAGACTATTAAATGATTCCAAACTCCACCAAAAGGAGCACACGATTACATCAGTTACACAAACAGAACTTGGCAACGAATTTTCCTGACATGTTGACATACTCCACACATACGTGAAATTACATAGGACAAAAAGAAACTTACATACACCACATGATGTAAAGGCATTAACATAGCTAAATGTAGTAACACATCATCACTTGATAAGGCTATATACTTTAGCAGTCTAAACAAGCAACAAAAAAAGCATCCAAAAGCAAAGCAAAGATGACATAAAACATAATGACATATAAGAATCACCAAAGTAGAAAAGCCCCACAAGCGTACACACAACTTGGAACCATTCAACTGAAATGGCTGCATTTTTTGCCCTATTTGAAAAGTTAACGGACCATATTCTAGCATCAGCCAAACTAGGGTCTAGCGCGCTTTCATCACGTTGGCATGTACAACGTGTCGGACGCGAATCCAATGAAAGCATGCCTCAAATCAGCTGCAAACGACCCCTTAGTTCTTGTCAGATCTCATCCAACTTTGATTCATTATTGCTATACAGTCCAAAAACAGCTAGAGCTATTAAAGTATACCAAACCAATTTTCTCAACTATTCTCACTTTAGTCATAATATTTCCAAAGTGATACCATCATACCATAAGAAGAACCACTGTTACCTCTCCTCCTCTTACATTGAATGTGCTAGGATTATCTAAACTGGAACCAATGAAATATAGCCTAGTGCAAGTATCATTAAAGATGCTTCCTCTTCAACTAAACATAAAGAAAATGGACATCAAATAGAGAAATTATTAGGTGCAGAAATTCAACAGGGAACACAAACACTAATAATTATTTTTCCAAACTGTTGATGTTGTAAGGAATGGAATACAGGCACAATATCTTATTGGTAATGCACCATATAACAGTGAAAACACCTAGTCATTGAATTATGTACTTCTACTCTTGCAATGCACTTACGATCCTTCAATTACAATTTAGACTTACTACAATAGAAATTCCCTTTTACAACCTCTAAAAACTGTCGTAGTATGTCTACTACAACTTGCAGTCGTTAGTCGTAATACTATAGTGGTAATAGAGCGGGTATATTTTACAATTGTCTATTGCTATTGTAAAACGTTCTTTTACAACAATTCTAAGCAGTTGTGAATGTCTTTTTGACAACGGCTCATTATTTTTGTAAAAGCTTTTTTCACAACTGGTCAAAGCTGTTGCTAAAAATATTTTTACAACACTTTCTGGTTGTTCTAATTAAGTTTATTGCAACAGTTTCTAGCTGTTGTTATAAGATCCTTTCGCAACAGGTTCTAGCTGTTGTAATATACCTTATTACAACAACTTGTAGCTATTGTGACTAAAATTTCAACAACTATTTTCATCAATTGCGTAGAGATTTACAACTGTTTGTAAAAGTTATAACAACTGACAATAACAATTGCAGCAAATACACTGATATTAATCATAAATTTTATAGTATTATAGTTAAAAACAATATTTCATTAATAATAACTACAGTCATTTAAATTCCTTGAAACAGTACAAACCATTCACATTCATAATAGTCGAAAACAATTCAAGTTACAACATTTTTAAATTTATAGCTCCATTACAAAAACATAGCTAAATCTATAACATATACCAAATATAAGTACATATACGTACTAATCAAAAGAGATAAACTCCTTAGGCCAAGCAACAGTCATCCCAACTTCTTGCCTAATAGTATAGATATCTAAAGTATGCCTGAATAAAGTGGCTGCAGGATCCGCT
Source organism: Allium sativum (assembly GCA_030737875.1). NCBI lineage: Eukaryota > Viridiplantae > Streptophyta > Magnoliopsida > Asparagales > Amaryllidaceae > Allium > Allium sativum. The sequence continues at coordinate 751,501,846 of CM060921.1, forward strand.
ACCGTATCAACCCAAACCTTCCAAATGTTTGCTAGTAATGATACATGATGCACTAAAGCTGTAGGATCAGTTGATGCAATTGTTGCTTCCACGACAACATTTCCTAGCCAACCTAATAGTTTACACTTTCTAGAATGATTCTCGACTTGTATATTACAACCATTTGAGATGTTATTGCTACCCCGATAAGACTGCAAAAAAAATGTTCATACTATGAATATCTATCTTTGTATCGTCACTTAATTGATGTTACAAGTCAAAAATATAAATAGTACTTCATACAATGCATTTCAGCTAAAAACTGAGGCTTTCATTTAAGAAAGCATTTAAGGACTGTTGCAGTTTTTAAACTGCAGTGGGGCCACGGTTTTTAAACTATAGCGGGGCCGCAGTTTTTAAACAACAGCGGGGCTCCAGGTTTAAAAATGCAATGGGTTCCAAGTTTTACCCTCAACTATCCAAAATCATGACACCTATACATGATCAGACCTGCTAAAAATCACGCTGCTTATATATCTCTCCTTCCTCAAGTGTAACACGCCGTATTTTTAAGATAATAAAATAAGAATAACTTAATTAATAATGAAAATTAAATAAAAATGACTACGCCATTGCGTCCGTCTCGGAATTCTGGTCAAGATAGACACCTTGTTTGCATAAAACGGACATCATATGAAGAAGTTATTAAGCCTAGAAGTTTGTACACGCACAATATATATATATATGTGTGTGTGTGTGTGTGTGTGTGTGTGTGTGTGTGTGTGTGTGTGTGCATGCAAACAAATTAAAATGTAAAATAAAGAATAAAATATGGATTGCATATACTAAATACATGCACTGAAAAAAATGTAATGCATGCATTGAAAGAAAGAAAGGATTGGTTGCATGCAATGTAAATATGTTGCATGCACTAATTTGCAAACATAATGCATTAAAATTAAAATAAAAATATTCATGCAATTTAAGTATTGTAACAAACGTGAAAAAGAGAAGTAAAGAGAGAACAATAATTATCATTGTTCTAAGACTTATTAACAAAAGACTTCATAGCTCAGTTGGTTAAGGCTTTGGATTTGTAAAAGAGAGGCTGGGGATTCGAACCTCGGCGGTGGCATAATTTTAATCTTTGTTTTAGAGAGGGCCAACTAAGCATGCAAATATATGTACGTATACAAATTCAAATTTTGAACGGATTAAAATGTACACATAAGGAAATAAAGAAAATATATGTATGTATATGAGAATATATATATATATATATATGCATAAAAACATGTGTACAAAAGATAAAATTCAAGATAAGGCTACAATCAATGAAATATGGCAAGACTCAAATAACAGTGCAACATCTTTTGAATTTTGAAAATAAAATGAAAATTGTGCGTATATATATACGCGTAAAATGGTCGGTGGAGGAATTGTATATATATAAGAATATTTCATGTGAATAAAATAGTTAAATAAATTCCAAAAATTCAAAAATCAAATTTCTGCGCCAAAATAATTCAAACATTCGAAATTCAAATTTCTACGCCAAAACAGCTTGCGGGACCCAACGCTGACTCAGCACTGCGTGTACGATAAGATTTGGCTAGATTCATTTGCGAACCTGGACTATTTTCTTAACTGGGTTCAATGTTGACTCAGCGCTGCGTGTACGAGAAGGTCTTGAGCACCTATAAAAAAGACCGTAGACCTAAACTTAAAAATCATAATTCAGCAATTGTGCTGGAGCTCTGCCATGACTCCCTCTCTCTCTCTTCTCAAATCTATCTTGAAATTAAAATGTTAGCCTAGGAGGATAATGAATTCAGATCAAGAAGAGGGAATCAACGTTAATAAAAAGATTACTGAATCATGAAAGCAAGGTAAACATGTAAGAACCAATCTATTTCAATTATTTCTCTTTCCCTTCTCTTTTCATGATATAATAAATCCATGGTCGTTAGGTCGTGAATCAAATTAAAAGGAAAACCGTGGATGATATAACGGAACAGATCCAAAATTTGGGGAAAGCTTAAAGGTGAGTGTGTTTAAGCTACAGCCTTTAGATAATGTTATGACTATTGTTTAGCATTCCCCTTTTAAATAAATTTTGAAATGGCCAGTTTAATTATTAATTGTTGTTGTAACGAATTGAAATGTTGATATGAATATGTCAGGAAATTCCTATGTTGAATTGGCTAAGTTATGTTAGAGAAAATAAACTTGTTAGGATATGAATAGACAATTCAGTGATTGTAATTACATGGTTTACTTGGGACATATTATTGATTGAACAACATGTTAAAATAATTACCAGATTGAATGTTTACATGTCCTAGTAGATTTAAGCATATGTTGAAAATGACATGCGACAAAATATAGGCAAAAATTGGAAAACATGTAAATTAGATTACTGTAAACTATATTACAGTAAAAAGGATGATATGTCTAAAATTTTCATGTAATGAACATAACATATATTATGTTTTGAGATTTTAATTTGGAAGCGCAATTTGATATGAACATAAGTGATTGAATGAAAATGAATATGCCTAGGATTACAATTAGAATTTGTAAATACACTTACGACACGAGGTTAGGTTGCATTAGTGGCGGAAGTCTGCCCGGACCCGACCGGCATATCCAGCAGCCACTAATGTTGAACCTAATGTGAGAGGCCTAAGTGCTAGAATTAACAACATGTGCTAAGACACGAGGTTAAGTAAGCTTGTGGTAGAAGTCTGCCCGGACCCGCCCGACAAATCCAGCATCCACAAGTGTAGGCTCAATGTGAGAGGTCTAGTGCTTATATATATATATATAACAAGATGTGAATAAATGGCAAGGATGGTAATTAAATGTCTAACTCAGAAAATAGGAAAGGAAGGGATGTAATGAACTGAGTAAGTATGATAAAAGGGAAAAGTGATGTATTTCCCTAAATGGCTTATTTCTGAAAACGTTGTTGCAAGTAAGCCACAATAAATATAGAAAAGTAAAGAAATTACTTGCTACCACGGATTTAGATGGGAAAATGTTATGAAAATAAATCGTTGATTCTTCTATCAAACTGATAAAGTGCATGAAGTGTTTTCCTTAATATAATAAGGAACACATAATACAGAGAATGAAGAATAATGATTTACAAGTAAATGGTTTAAAAAGGGAATGATAATACCCTATTATAAATAAATAACATTAATGAAAATGTTGTATAATAGGCAGACTTGTCCCAGGGACAAGTGAATATTATAACTTAGGATATAATAAACTAGTAAGGGAATGGGATAGATGGTGAATTAAGTTAAGTGACATTTAATTGTAAATTAAGTAATCATAAAAGGGGAAAACCTAAAAGCAGTTAAGAAAAGGGGGGAAAATATATTGTACTTAATTATAAATTAAGTAGTCTGGGAGTCGGAAACCCGTTGGTAAGAATAACATGTTTAGACTTATCCTAGGGACAAGGGGTAATTATAACATAGGTTATAATAAAGGGGTAGAGAAACTTATTAATCGGCCTTAGTTAATAGAACTAAGTTAATAAGTAAACAACGATAAGTCGTATTGACGACGTAAAGTGGAATTATGATTAAATGAGAGAGAATGAGGAAAACTCATGAAATGAAATAAGTTATATATATTCATAAATGGTAAGTGACATGTTAATTGGAAACATGTGAACTAGATATACTTAATAACATATTAAGTAAAACATGTTATTGAAATCAAACAAGAATATAAAAGGGATTGTGGATCACAGACCTTGGGCCACAATCTAGGGAAAAACATGTTGTAAGCTTATTAATAAACTTAACTGAATTAAGATGTATGACTGAAATTAATAAGCAAGAGAAACTTGGTAATTTGAATAAGAATTTAATATGAATTGGAATAACCAAGTTAACTGGAAACCTGGTGAGGTGAGACAAGCGCGTAAAAGAATGTTTAGACATAGGGTCTAACAACATGCTAAAGTAAGGCGCTTAGACGAGTCCATACGGTTGAGGGTGAATAATCCAATAGGGTAAATCATCGAGGTGTTATAAGGCACGAAGGGAGCGCACATTCATCTGATTGTTTGACGACTCCAAAGGACTGGAAGGGGAAGCATACAGCTTCCGGGGACGCAGGGTACTCTTGGTATTCCTCTGTGAGTGGCAGATGATCCGCCTGTACTCACAGAGGTTAGTTCTGCTTAGGTGAACCAATGAGTTTGCCTTGATTGCAATAATATGGGGCAATCAAATGACTAAGATGGACCAGCGTGATTCAGCGAGACTAGTTAGTGCCCTGTGATAGAAACGCGTCGTCTACCTACCATCTTCAGTCAGTACGTAAAGCGGAAAGGCGGAGAACTCCAAAAGAACATATACTTTGCTACCTAGTTATGGGTGAGGTTAGCCAATAGGTTTGACGGGCATAGGGGGCCGGGGTTAAGTTCTCATTCTTGATATTCGCGGGTGCCTTTCATTAGTTGAGGGAGGGGTCTAGTGGGACCATAGTCACTGTAAAAGCAGACCTTAGCATCTGCAATCGGTAGATATTTGAAAGCTCCTGACCGAGTTCCGTGTTTCTTGATTACTGCCATGGGACTCGGGCACACATATTGAGAACATGTGCAATAGACATCGAGAACGATTGACGATACGTACGTGGGAAAGTCTAGGTACACTCATGTTGCTCTGGGTGGTGTATCATAAGACTAGAGGGCATTACTTGCCGATGGAACCAAATTCGATCGAACGGTTCGAAGATGGTAGTCCGAACGCTTACGTAATATAGAAGTAGTGGTTCTTTGCAGACTAGCGTTGACATATATGCAGAAATCCATACGACATTCGGGCGTTGGATTAGGGACTGCTATATTCCTGCGATGATACGATGGAGACCGTGTGAGTGAGGTACCATGGGGTGTATCTCAATATTGAGAGATAGCTACATATACTGTATTAGGTTAATTCACTGGGAAGTAAATGGGTACGACGTGCGTGTAAGCCTTGAGTACTGTTAACCCAAGTAATCTAATAAATAAGAAAATATGATTGAACGGTATATGTAAGATTATCCAAAGTGTATAGTTTAAATTCAGTCACCAGAACTTGTGTTTTGACCCCCTCCTCATAACACACTCGCAGGTTAGATTGTGGCAGAGGCGTGATAGATTTGGATACTAGTTAGGCAGTACTAATAATATGGTAAGGCTATGTTTTGATTACACTATATTTTATCCTTTCCGCTATGAGATATTTTTCTAAGCTCTAACATGTTTTATGTCTCTGTCTTTTCTGCAGGATACCAGAGCAAACCAATCCAAGTTTCGATAGATTGGAATTTTTAAAAAAATTCGGTCTGTCGAAATTTGGGTTGTCACATTTGGTAACAGAGCTTAGGTTTAGAATTCCTATATAAATATTGAGTGAACATATTTGTATTCTCAAAAATATAAATATATTATAAATACCTAGATCTATAGAGGAACCCACTAAATAAAAAGAGTATAATACGAAATGGGATGTTTCTTTTGTACACTAAAGGAATGAATAAGGAAATTTGAGACCCTTAGTAAGTTTGGTTGGAAAGTGTACAATATAATTTGTATGGAAGGAAAATAAATCCCGTATGATTAGTATTTTGGAAAAAGTTGAACAAAGAAAAATGGATTAGGAATATATATAGTTGAGAGAATTGACCTTGGGGAGTGTCTAGTAGAGCCTAGAAAAATTTGAAACCCGCTTTGAGTGTAACCCCCATTATTAACTTTTAAGAACTTGAGATTATAAAAGTTTGGAAAGAAAAGGGTTTATGATGTTTTCAAGTTTTAATCTTAAAAGTAATAGTTTTGAAATATGTAAAGAAGTACATATTGAGTTTTAAAGTAAATTTCTCTCAGTAAAAGGTGCATATTATAGAGCATGTATAGCTCGCTAGTTTTTCTAGTTATATTTCATACAAGAATTTTTAATCAAGAAAGTTTTGAAGTCTCTATTCTTTTGAAAATTATTTTTGATAAATTGTTTAAAAGAGAATTTTGTAGGGTGGACAAAATAAGTTTAGAAAATGAGAATAGAGTGGATGTTGGCACCTTGTAGTAGGAGACTAAACTGACCTTATAGGTAAGAACAAGTCATACCCCGATTAAGGAAAATAGTTGTCCGTATCTACTTCAGTTTTGCGATTTGAATTTTTTTGCGAGATAAGACGAAAAAGAAAAGCTACAACAAAGAAAAGTTTCTTATGTGGGATGTGCATGGATAGCAAAATAGGAAATCTTTATACATTATTTCATAAGATCCAAGTACGTTTGGAAAAAGGTATATAAAAGAAAAACGGAAGGTGTGAAATTTTCCATTTTTCACCTTTTTGTAACATAAGAATTCGAATTTAGAAAATTAGATTTTTCTGAAATTCGAAAAATTAAGTTGGTTGGTAGGATTATGGATGCAACAATTGGATGAAATATGCTCTTACTCAGTAAGAGTGTGGGAAAATTTGAATGAAAAAACATATTGAGTTTCAAAATATTGCATTCATATAGAACTACAAATATATCAAGGATGTGAGCATCATATTTTAAAAAGGATTTTTGAGAAATTTGCATGCACATAGGAGGTACCGCTTAGGCATACATGTGTTATTATGTTGTATTTCACTTTGCATAAGTGCACAATGTTTGCTAAAATTGGATGCACACATGATGGATGTATATTATGCGAGGGGTTAATTGATTTTACCCTTATTAAATTTCGGGGACAAAAATTCCTAAGGGTGGGAGAATGTAACACCCAGTATTTTTAAGATAGTAAAATAAGAATTACTTAATTAATAATGAGAATTAAGTACAAAAGGACTACGCCATTACATCCGTCTCAGAATTCTGGTTAAGATAGACACCTGGTTTGCGTAAAACGGACATCATATGGAGAAGTTATTAAGCCTAGGAGTTTGTATACGCACAAGAGGAATATACATATATATATATATATATATATATATATATATATATATATATATATATATATATATGCAAACAAATTAAAATGTAAAATAAAGAATAAAATAAGGATTGCATACACTAAATACATGCACTGAAAAAAATGTAATGCATGCATTGAAAAAAAAAGGATTGGTTGCATGCAATGTAAATATGTTGCATGCGCTAATTTGCAAACATAATGCATTAACATTAAAAGAAAAAGATTCATGCAATGGTTTAATTTAAGTATTGTAAATAACATGAAAAACAATAGTAAGGAGAACAATAATTATCATTGTTCTAAGACTTATTAACAAAGACTTCATAGCTCCGTTAGTTAAGGCATTGCATTTGTAACATAGAGGTCGGGGGTTCGAACCCCAGCGGTGGCATAATATTTATCTTTTTTTAGAGAGGGCCAACTAAGCATGCAAATATATGTACATATACAAATTCAAAATTTGAAAGGATAAAAACGTACATATAAGGAAGTAAAGAAAATATATGTATATATATGAGAATATATATATATATATATATATATATATATATGCATAAACATGTGTATACAAAAGATAAAATTCAAGATAAGCCTACAGTCAATGAAATATAGCAAGAGTCAAATAACGGTACAACATCGTTTGAATTTTGAAAATAAAATGAAAATTGTGCGTATATATATACGCGTAAAATGGTCTGTAGAGGAATTGTATACATATAAGAATATTTCATGTGAATAAAATAGTTAAAATAAATTCCAGAATTCAAAAGTTCAAAAATCAAATATCTGCATCAAAACAATTCAAACATTCGAAATTCAAATTTCTGCAGCAAAACAGCTTGCGGGATCCAATGCTGACTCAGCACTGCGTGTACGATAAGATTTGGCTAGATTCATTTGCGAACATGGACTATTTTCTTAACTGGGTTCAATGCTGACTCAGCGCTGCGTGTACAAGAAGGTCTTGGGCACCTATAAATAAGACCCTAGACCTAACCCTAAACATCATAATTCGGCGGCTGCACTGGAGCTCTGTTATTGCTCTCTCTCTCTCTTCTCAAATCTATTCTGAAATTAAAATGTTAGCCTAGGAGGATTATTAATTCAGATTTGGAAGAGGGAATCAACGTTAATAAAAAGATTATTGAATCATGAAAGCAAGGTAAACATGTAAGAACCAATCTATTTAAATTATTTCTCTTCCCCTTCTCTTTTCATGGAATAATAAATCCATGGTCATTAGGTCGTGAATCAAATTAAAGGGAAAAAGGAAAACCATGGATGATATAACGGATCAGATCCAAAATTTGGGTAAAGCTTAAAGGTGAGTGGATTTAAGCTATAGCCTTTAGATAATGTTATGACTATTTTTTAGCATTCCCCTTTTTAATAAATTTTGAAATGACCAGTTTAATTATAAATTGCTGTTGTAACGAATTGAAATATTGATATGAATATGTCAAGAAATTCCTGTGTTGAATTGGATAAGTTCTTGAATGTTTACATGTTAGAGAAAATAAACTTGTTAGGATATGAATAGTCAATTCAGTGATTGTAATTACATGCTTTACTTGGGACATATTATTGATTGAATGAAATGTTAAAATAATTACCCGATTGAATGTTTACATGTCCTAGTAGAATTAAACATATATTGAAAATGACATGCGACAAAATATAAGCAAAAATTGGACGACATGTAAATTAGATTACTATAAACTATATTACAGTAAAAAGGATAATATGTCTAAAATTTTCATGTAATGAACATAACATATATTACTTTTTGAGATTTTAATTTGGAAGCGCAATTTGATATGAACATAAGTGATTGAATGAAAATGAATATGCCTAGGATTAAAATAAGAAATTGAAAATGCACTTACGACACGAGGTTAGGTTGCATTAGTGGCGGAAGTCTACCCGGACCCAACCGGCATACCCAGCAGCCACTAATGTTGAACCTAATGTGAGAGCCTAAGTGCAAGAATTAACAACATGTGCTAAGACACGATGTTAAGTCAGCTTATGGTAGCAGTCTGCCCGGACCCGCCCGACAAATCCAGCGTTCACAAGTGTAGGCTCAATGTGAGAGGTCTAGTGCTTATATATATATAAATATATGTATATAACAAGATGTGAATAAATGGCAAGGATGGTAATTAAATGTATAACTCAGAAAATAGGAAAGGAAGGGACGTAATGAACTGAGTTAGTATGATAAGAAGGAAAAGTGCCGGATTCCCCTAAATGACTTATTTCTGAAAACGTTGTTGCAAGTAAGCCACAATAAATATAGAAAAGTAAAGAAATTACTTGCTACCACGGATCTAGATGGGAAAACGTTATGAAAATTAATCGTTGATTCCTTCTTTCAAACTGATAAGGTGCATGAAGTATTTTCCTTAATATAATAAGGAACATATATTACAGAGAATGAAGAATAATGGTTTACAACAGTAAATGGTTTAAAAGGGGAATGATAATACCCTATTATAAATAAATAACATTAAAGAAAATGTTGTATAATACGTAGACTTGTCCTAGGGACAAGTGAATATTGTAACTTAGGTTATAATAAACTAGTAAGGGAATGGGATAACTGGTGAATTAAGTTAAGTGACACTTAATTGTAAATTAAGTAATCAGAAAAGGGGAAAACCTAAAACTAGTTAAGAAAATGGGGAAAATATATTGTACTTAATTATAAATTAAGTAGTTTGGGAGTCTGAAACCCGTTGGTATGAATAACTTGTTTAGACTTGTCCTAGGGACAAGGGGGAATTATAACATAGGTTATAATAAAGGGGTAGAGAAACCTTTTAATGGTGCTTAGTTAATAGAACTAAGTTAATAAGTAAACAACGATAAGTCGTATTGGCGATGTAAAGTGGAATTATGATTAAATGAGAGAGGATGAGAAAACTCATGAAATGAAATAAGTTATATATAATCATAAATGGTAAGTGACATATTAATTAGAAACATGTGAACTAGATATACTTAATTACAAATTAAGTGAAACATGTTATTGAAATCAAACAAGAATATAAAAGGGATTGTGGATCACAGACCTTGGGCCACAATCTAGAGAATAACATGTTGTAAGCTTATTAATAAACTTAAATGAATTAAGTTATATGACTGAAATTAATAAGCAAGAGAAACTTGGTAATTTGAATAAGAATTCAATATGAATTGGAATAACCAAGTAAACTAAAACCTGGTGAGGTGAGACAAGCGCGTAAAAGAATGTTTAGACATAGGGTCTAACAACATGCTAAAGTAAGGCGCTTAGACCAGTTCGTACAGTTGAGGGTGAATAAACCAACAGGATAGATCATCGAGGTGTTATAAGGCACGAGGGGAGTGCATGTTCATATGATTGTTTGATGGCTCCAAAGGACTGAAAGGGGAAGCACGCGGCTTCCAGGGACGTAGGGTACTCTTGGTATTCCTCTGTGATTGGCAGATGATCCGCCTGTACTCACAAAGGTTAGGTCTGCGTAGGTGAACCAATGAATATGCCTTGATTGCAATAATAAGGGGCAATCAAAAGACTAAGATGGACCTGCGTGATTCGGCGAGACCTGTAAGTGCCCTGTGATAGCAACTCATCGTCTACCTACCATCTTCAGTCAGTACGTAAAGCGGAAAGGCGGAGAGCTCCAAAAGACCATATACTTTGCTATCTAGTTATGGGTGAGGTTGGCCAACAGGTTTGAAGGGCATAAGGGGTCGGGGTTAAGTTCTCATTCTTGATATTATAGGGTGCCTTTCATTAGTTGAAGGAGGGGTCTAGTGGGACCATAGCCACTGTAAAAGTAGACCTTAGCATTTGCAATCGGCAGATATCTGAAAGCTCCCGACCGAGTTTCGTGTTTCTTGATTAGTCCTGCCACAGGGCTCGGGCGCACATATTGAGAACATGTTCAATAGACATCGAGAACTATTGACGATACGTACGTGGGAAAGTCTAGGTACACACATGTCTCTCTGGGTGGTGTATCATAAGACTAGAGGGCATTATTCGAGGATGGAACCTAATTCGATCGAATGGTTCAAAGATGCTAGTCTGAACGCTTACGTACTATAGAAGTGGTGGTTCTTTGCAGATGTAGCGTTGACATATATACATAAATCCGTACGACATTCGGATGTAGGATTAGGGACTGCCATATTCCTACAATGATATAGTGGAGACCATGCGAGTGGGGTACCATGGGGTGTATTTCAATATTGAGAGATAGCTACATATATTGTATTACGTTAATTCACTGGGATGTAAATGGGTACGACGTGTGTGTAAGCCTTAAGTGCTGTTAACCCAAGTAACCTAATAAATAAGAAAATATGATTGAACGGTATATATAAGATTATCCAAAGTGTATAGTTTAACTCCAGTCATCAAAACTTGTGTTCTGACACCCTCCTCATAACACACTCGCATGTTAGATTGTGGCAGAGACATGATAGCTTTGGATACTGGTTATGCAGTATTAATAAAACGGTAAGGCTATGTTTTGATTACACTATATTTTATCCTTTCCACTGTGAGATATTTTTTTGAGCTCTAACATGTTTTATATCTCTGTCTTGTCTGCAGGATACCAGAGCAAACCAATACGAGTTTCGATAGATTGGAATTTTGAAAAAAAAACTGTCTGTCGAAATTTGTGTTGTCACATCAAGCCGATGGCAATCTTTATTTTAACCATATCTGATCGTGACACACTCAAAGCCAAACACTAATCGCTGATACTGCTCAAGGCCATTCCCAAGAGGTATCAGTCATGACAACGCATACACAGATTCAAATTTCATTTCTCTCCATGTCTAATGAACTTTATGCTGGTCCAAATCGAAGGATTTTGACTTTGAATTGAAAATGATGGCAACAACACATGTACGAATTCAAAGTTTATTTATCTCCAAGTCTAACGAACAATATCCTGGTCTAGATTAAAGGATATTGAGTTTAGAATTGAAAATGATGGAGGTGGATTCAAAATAGTGGAACCATAAGGTGGGATATAAGGGTTGAGTGAATATTTATAGATTATAAAGGGTTGTATTAGGATTTTCTTATTTGATTGTCTTTTTAATTTTTTTTAGATTAATCATTATTCCTTTTGAACCTATACAATAAACGATGCAATCGATCGCAATGAAACTTGTTTGCCTTCCTCACTCCTTTTTCCCAGTTCTAATGATTTGAATTTTGTCACCATCCAAAGCAGAGATTCGAGATTGTAAATCATTTTGACCATTCAACCACTCGATTTAAAAATATAGTTATATATATACTCATTTTAATTTACACCATCAGTCCGAACTTAATAGACATAATCTCATGTTCGGATTCAATCGTATACAGAAATCATATTTTGGACCATCAAATAATTAATGATGTTGATCAGTCAAGTACAAAAAGCAAAAAACCGAAGAAAAAGTAATACATGTGGCGTGTCACCACATGGAGTCGCTGGTTCTTCCACTCCATTTTGTTTACCATTGATATTATGTTAAAAAAATGCACTAATAAGTATTTACGCGCATAGTAATTATTTGTTGATATAGTAAATCGGTTATAACTTACAGCCATGAAAAAATCAGAGAGCTCTTCCATTTGAGTCTGCAAGGTAGAAATTTGATTTTCCATTTCATGTACTTTTTTGGAACTACTCATTCGAGCTCCAAACTTAGATGGTGCAACCCCAGAACCAAGTCCTCTTTTTCTACCTCTTTGTTCACAACCAAAAACCTTTGACATGCCATCTTGATTCAATGATATAGTTCCTTGAAAATTTGAGTGTTTTTATACTTGTTTATCTTGGCCTGCAAATTCAAAAATATACATTTTAATGGAAATACTTGTACTTCCTGCTTTAACATCATACTTTCCTGCACTTAATTTCACATGCATTTCAACTTTATCTGTGTCAAGAATTGCCTGAAAGGACTAACCAAAATGGATTTTAATTATGCACTCGAGTCATTCTTCAATGCTAGTTTATATGGTTGTATACTCATTAAAATATCATGCATGTCTTTTACATACATGAGATATTACTATACGGGCCAATGTATTCATCCAAATATGTGTGTGTATCCAATATCCATTTGCGATGTTAGCGAAAAGTCACAGACTTTGCATTAATTATATATATAACACAAACGTTTTGATTTCAACTTTTGACTTAGTTCGTAAACTGGCTGCCAATACTTTGTGATTTAGTCATGCCATCTCTTTCTCATCTTAGTATAATTTTAGTATATAAGATTTTCCATCTGAGATATGTTTCAATAATTTTTATTGTAATAAATGGTTAATGATGTAATTTTAAAATTCAAGAATAGTCAATTTCAAATTATTCTCTGATGCAAACATAAAAGAACTAGCAGTTAGTACATGGCATCTTCTTTGGAACATAATAAAGAATATGTTTCTCATTTAGCTTCTATGATTGCTTCAGGTTAAAAAAACAGATAAAAAAACCATTTAAATGTTCAGTGGAACATGTTTTAACAGTAAAGGATTGAATTTAATAGATTAAAATATCATTTGTAATAAGATCACTTCATGTAAAATTTAACTCTGCTAAAGTTTAAAGTAAAATCATCTAAAACAGGAATGTGTAAACAGTAAACTTCACCATTTGGATGTCTATTTTCTGGTAGCTTTTTTAGGTGTATAATTGGGATATGAAGTGGAATACAATGCTCCTTTTTTGTAGTTATTTCAGCTAAATTATTGAAAATAAAAGAACAACATATCATTGTTCATAAAGGTGTTTCTCCATCACATATGTTCATTATGATGTGTATCGATCCTTACCATGTAATCGGCGGCAATACCAATCGGTGGTTCCCCGATTTTCTTTGTATGGCCTCTGCACCACAAATACTCTCTGGTGATATCTTATGAGGAACCACTTTATTTTTTCTGCCAAAAAACATAGTAAATCTCAAACTATATTGAATAAAATAATTTATTCAGACAGACAATGAATGAATTTTATAAGTTATTTTTTCTTACCATATAATCTGCTAGCCTTGCATACCCCTTTCGGCTCATGGTGTGCGGAATTGTATTCTTTGCTCGTATAGCTTTGTATTTATTGCTTGTGAACCGCAAAAGAAAATTTCATTAAAATTAAATAAAATGGAATGAAAACCTTTCGGTTGTAGTCATCAAAATAAATCCAACTACCCCAAACTATTCCGATAATTTTCCATTGACAAAATCATTCCACTTTTGAGCACTCTTGATATTATTTGGTTTTAACATGTCTACTTTGTTGGAACCATCGGGACCCCTTGTTGCAACTTTTGTAGCTTCAAATTGCCTTGACTTTGATTCTTTCCATCGCTATCCCAACATTTGAAGGAACATATCCCGATGTATGTCATCCAACTTGAATCTTGCATGTACAAATCCATATTGCTTAAATTATGTTATGAGGCAATCTCAACTTTCTTGTATGTGAAAATAGGTTTGTTTTTTGCCTCTTGTTCTTGCCTAACACTGTGAGGCAATATCAACTTTATTTTTTCTGGTGGATGTGAGTACATCAAAGTATCAAAGAACTTTTGGACATGGATAGCAAAATGATTCGATAGAATCAAACCCATGACCTTATGCATCTTAATTTACGATCTAACCAATTCAGATAAGGATGCAATTACTCATGTTACAAAAGGAAATATATCTGATTTTCTTCCTTTACAAAGTTATAATTTACTGCAGTTCTGCATAAACATATTTGTTATATCCTAAAAAAACTCATAATGAAATGATAAAGAAATGGTAAGAAGTAGAAAAGGAAATAAGAGAACCAGCAAATCTAAATATTTTTAACATTACGATAAATAAATCCAATCTTGCTGTTACTTGCAAAGCAAATCTAAGTGTACATTAAGAGCATATGAAACAATTGAGCTTAACCATTTGTCAATTGGAACGAAAAGAAATGAAAGTATCTCGTACCTTATTTGTCTTAGGATTACACATGGAATTAAATGAAATTTTAATGAATGGACAAATAAATAAGAAGCACAATAAATTAGATAATAAAACGGTTATCTGAGCTATACCGACCCTTGAATTATCTAGAAGATAGTTTATCAACTGATTTCCATATTTTAATTAGCACATAGTTTGAATTATGCAGTCCAACTCACGAATATCACACTAGGTATGTTTTAGGACATGATCTTTTACCTTTTACACTACAACTTGCTAAATTTCCATAAGCTCGAAAGTCATTTATTGTCCACATCAAAATTGCTTTTAATCTAAACTCGCTATCATCATATGCATCATATACCTTTACCCCATTATTCCATAATTTGTTCAAATCTTCGATAAGTTGTGGTAGATACACGTCGATATCATTTCCTGGTTGTCGTGGTCCAGGAATCAATAAAGATGGCATTATATTATCTTTATGCATGCAAAGCCATGGAGGAAAATTTTAAGCAACAAGAAACACTAGCCAACAACTATATGCAGAGTTCGAATCACCAAATGGGTTGAAGCCACACTTGCAAGGCCAAGCCTTAAATTTCGTGGATCAGATGCAAAGGAAGAATATTAATACATTCGATCAATTATAGACCATTGAGAGGAATCTACAAGATGTTGTAGATTACCATCTTCTCTTTTAGTACTATTATGCCATCTTAATTGTTCAGATATTTTAGACGACATGAACTTTCTTTTCAACCTCGGTATGAGTGGGAAATACCTCAAAACCTTCATAGGTACTTTAGATTGCTTTCCATCTTCCTTTATTTCATTCTTTTTCCAACGAGATTTTCCGCATTTAGGACAAAAATCACAATTTGCAAGCTATTTCCTAAATAAACAACAATCGTTTACGCATACATGTATGTTTCGATAACCTAAATCAAATGATTTAATAGACTTTTTTGTTTCATATATGGAAGCAGGAAGCTCATTTTCCTTTGGTAACATAACCTTGAGGAGCTTAAGATGTTCTGTAAATGTCATGTTCGTTATACCATTTCGAGCCTTATGTTTGTAAAGAAGCATTGTAGCAGACAATTTTATGTGGCTTGTACAACCAGGATACAAAGGAATTTCACATGTATCCAATATTTTCTTAGTCTCTTCCGTATGTTTATCGCTAAGATGATACTCATTCTCCTCGCCATCATTTTCTGCATCCAAGTACATTTCGTATGTATCTGCCACTACGTCAGCTTCATTTTGTGAATGACGCATTTCTCCATGAAAAATCCATACATCATATGTTGGATCAATTCCAAAACACACCAAATGTGTCACAACATCTCTTGGAGGATGCCAAATAAGGATCCTACATTTACGACACTACAAATATTTTTTTCTGGATTATCCTCACTTTCTAGATGCTTATTTATGAAATTTCGAACAACTTGCCTATATTCATCTAACAGTCTACAAAAAAAAGTCTATAGTTATCCCAGAATAATTATACGTACAAAAGTATTAATTAAAATTTACGAAACCTTGGCAGATTGACCCATGTTTTGTTCATATCTTCTGCAGATCCGACTGGACGCGCATGCAAAAGAAACAAGTAAATACAAGTCCATATTTTCTATAAAACTGTAAATAGCATGATCTTTTTTCTAAATGTAATTTTGATTTTTTTTTCACTATTTCTGATAAAACAACTACATATTTTATTCACTTTCATGGCCAGGAGAATGGAAGTTATGCATAACAACGATGGGTGGTTTTTATCTGTGAAGCATGTTGCTCAACCATAACTATTAGTCTATCGTTAATTAGTAAAGGATATTTTTGAATTTCGAGGAACTGAAATCTTTAAATTCAAATTTGTTAGAATTGCATAGGATTATGACCTAGAGAACTTCATAAGAGTTTAAACATTGGAGACTACGTGGTAGTGTTAAGGTTTTCTCAAATGGTTTTCTATTCCTCTTCAATCTGTCCTCTGCGGAGGACAGAAGGAGGATCCTTGCAGCTGACCCGGTTGTAATGAGGAACAAGCTATTTATCGTCAAGAAGTGGGATTCTTCCATTGGCAACAGTAGTAGTGCCATCAAGGCGGTTCCAGTTTGGGTTAAGCTGCATAATATTCCTATGTATTGCTGGTCTTTAATTGGTATAAGTTGGCTTGCTAAAAGAATCGGTAAGTTTTTATGTATGGACGAATCGACAGAAAGGCTGGATAGGTTATATTTTGCTAAAGTGATGGTTGAAATCACACCATCATTTGAGTTGCCAGAGGACTTTCCTGTTGAGTTGCCTGATGGAAGCATTCAGTACGTGCAAGTTGAATATGTTTGGAGGCCGGAAGTATGTAATTTGTGCAAATCGTTCGGACATTCCGATGTGAATTATCGTGTTACATCTGTTGAGAAGAAAAATGAGGATTATGTTAGGAGGGACATGCAGGAAGATAAGCAAAGGGGGAGCAAAGGAAAGCAAAATTCAAACAGGGTTCATCAGGTAGCACCCCCAAACAAAAATCATTATGAATGGACGATTGTGACAAATTCTAACAATAAAAGTGCAAGCAAAGGCACGGTGGTCACTGGTACTAGTGCTAATGATAGCAATAACATGCAACTCAATAGTACCCAAGGTAATGGAATCCGTATGCTAAGGCGTGTGGATAACAGAGAGATGGTAACAAGGCAGAGCTCTGCAGTTATTAACAATTCTCCACCGTTGTTAGCAACAACAAATTGTTTTGATTTACTGAGAATTCCGGAGATGGAAGAGATTGCGTCGGTGGAAACAGAAGAGGGTGAGATAATAGTGACGTTGACTGGTGAAGAGGAGGATGTCTTTGAAATTCCAGAGGTAGACCTATCCGAATTTGAGTGTGGTGTGAATGAGCAAGTTGAGCAATCCGATGTTGAGAAGTCTGTGCATGTGCATGGACACTTTGATCATTTAATACCAGCATTAACTTTTCAAGCTTCCAAAGTAACAACTAAAAAAGTAAATGACCTGACTATTCCTGAAGAGTTGTTAAGCAAGCATTGTTCCCAGGATTTGCAAGTTGAAGAGGCTTTTCAAATGGAAATCTTCGAATTGTGTACTTCTTTTAATGTATCCAATGTTGCATCCAGTCCGCAAGCTAACCACCCTAGTAATGCATCCATCTTGAATGATATACCGCAATCTCTACCCCCAACCAATGAAATTTCCTCTATGCATAACCAACCAACATCTACTACCACATCAAACTCTCCCTGCAGTTCTTCTGTTGCCATTGCCATAAATAGTCCTCTGATTAATGTGAGATCTTTATCAGAAGAAACCCCACCTAAACCACCTTACAATTACCCAGGTGTAATACCTGGTTGGCCTCCCACACATGTCCAAGCTAATCATCAATTTTCTGTGTCATCATCTAGCATCCCAGTGCCATTGTTCAACCAAGCGAATATCAATCAACCCTCTCCTAGAACTAGGAGCATGTCAAGAGCCGCCTCTCTATCCACGAGTTTAAACTATGAATGAAATCCTAGCTGTATGGAACGTAAGAGGTGCTCACAACCCTCTGAAGCTTGATCAAGTAAGAAATATCATCAACCAGTACAATCTCCAGCTTTTTGCTATGCTCGAAACCAAGCTAAACCATCAATTAACACTATCGTCTGCTTCCAATATCAAACCATCCTGGAATTTATCGCATAACCTAGACCATGCTGCATACGGTAGAATTCTTGTGATTCATAATCCCGCCGTTTTGGATCTTCGCCTAGATTATGCCAATAGACAGCTAATGCACTTCCATGTTACTATCTTATCCAATCAAGTCACATATTATCTTACCATTATTTATGCTGATAATGTTGTTTTGTCAAGGCAATCGATGCTTGACCTGCTCCCGACATTCCAGCAAAATTCGCATCCTTGGGTTTTTCTAGGGGATTTCAACTCTTGCCTTGATCTGAATGATAAATATGGTGTTGTTCCCCTTCTCCCACGTGACATTGAACCTCTAAATTTGGCAATTATTGAAGCTGATCTTATTCATGTTAATACCTCTGGTGCGCGTTACTCGTGGAACAACCGTAGTAGAAGTGGTGTTCGCACCTTCACTAACATCGATCACGCCTTCTGCAATTTCAAAGCTCTCTAGACTTGGCCTAACCTCCATGCTAACCTTCCTAACCCAATCCTGTCCGACCATTCCCCCATCATAATATCCTATGGTCCTCCGTTGAGAAGAGAGAAAACAAGTTTTAAAATTTTTAACTCTTGGATTCATGATCCGGAGTATCTTCCTAAAATTGGCACTTCTTGGTCTCCTCCTTTTTCTGGTAATCCAATGTTCATTTTTTGTAGGAAGCTTAGAGAAGTGAAAAACAATCTTCGGCTATGGGCACGCCACAAGTTTGGTTCTGGTTCAAAAAAATCGGACATGCTGAAAGCGAGCTTGAATATTGCACCAAATAATCTTCTACTCTATCCGGACGATCCAGCGTTTGCGGTTGAAGAAAATAGAATTTTCGGGGAGCTTAATGCAGCGCTGGAAATTGAAGCGAGTATGAAGAAACAACAACTGAACTTTAAGTGGAAGCATGAAGGAGATAGAAATACCCAGTTTTATCACTCAGCCGTTAAGGTAAAGCAGTCTAGCGCTTACATACATTGCATTAGGGATGTGAATGGTGTTCTTTGTGAATCCTCGGCAACTGTTGATGCTGCTTTTCTTAATTATTTTACTGATCTTCTTGGTAATGGTCCTGATTTCAGCCCTGATTTAACGTTATTTGATAATGCCAACCTACCTTTCCTCACGTCATGTCAATCCGAACAGTTAGTATCCAAAGTTTCCGACGCTGAAATTAAGCAGGCTCTTTCCTCAATGAATAAGAAATCATGCGGCGGTCCGGATGGTTTTAATGTACATTTTTTCTTATCGGCTTGGGACATTATCGCCGCTGATTTTTACATGGCCATACACAACTTTTTCGACAAGTTCCGGCTACTTGCGGAAGTTAATGCAACTAATCTAGTTCTCATTCCTAAAGCTAAGAATGCATCCAATGTCACATATTTTCGTCCGAATTCGTGTTGTAATGTAACCTACAAGTGTATCTCTAAAATTTTATCCAATGGTCTACTTGCGGTCCTACCATCTCTTATTTCATCGAATCAATCGGCTTTCTTACCGGGTCGTAATATTCTGGATAATGTGTTGTTGTCTCATGAGCTCATCAGGGGTTATGGTAGTGCGCATGCTACCACCGCCGCTATGCTGAAATTGGATTTAAGCAAGGCATATGACAGTATTCAATGGACTTCGATTGTAAGAATACTAGCGCGAATGCATTTTCCGAAAGCTTTTGTGGCTTGGCTATACGTATGCATTTCTACTCCGTCCTTCTCTCTTGTGTATAATGGTAAAACAAATGGGTATTTCAAAAGCAAGCAGGGTGTAAGGCAGGGTGATCCAGTGTCTTCGTACATCTTTATCCTCGTTATGGAGCTGTTGACAAATATGTTCAAGGATAAATATGACCGAGGCATCATCAAGTATCATCCAAAATGCAAGATTAATTCTATATCAACCCTGCTTTTCGCTGATGACGTTATGGTATTCACAAAGCTGGAGGAGGGGTCCTTGATCAACGTTCTTGAAACACTTGAAGCTTTTCGATTGATGACGGGTCTTAAGCTTAACTCGTCTAAATCGCAGGTCATGTTCTCGGGTGTCTCGGATGTGAACAAGGATTCTTTGTGCACCCTATTAGGCATGCAAATTCTTGAAAAGGGAACATCTTACTTGGGGTTGCTTTTATGTACGTCTAGAATAACCAAGGAGAACTGCTTTCCCCTATATAATAAAATAATTCATTCTCTTTCTAACTGGGCTAACAGGTTTCTAACTCAAGCAGGACGTCTTATAATTGTCAAAAGTATTGGATTTTCTATGTCCGTCTACTGGGCAAGGGCGTTTGTACTTCCTAAAAGGCTGATCAATATGATTACTTCAGCACTGCTGAGATTTCTATGGACCGGAAGTTTCTTCGGGAGGAAACCGATTCCTTGCGCATACAACAAAATGCAGTTGCCTAAGAAAAAGGGTGGATTAGGCTTGTTATCGCTAAGTAAGTGGAATATCGCAGCGGTGAGTACACACTTTAACAACTTTATCATGTGCAGTGACAGTTTATGGGTTCGCTGATGTTGGCGATACAATGTGAAGAACAAGATTTTTTGGAGTATGGAGATCCCTTCGGTTTGCAGTTGGGTCTGGAGAAATATATTAGCTATGCGTGAGAAGTTTCTACCTCTAATTCAATATGCCATTAATGCTCGTCGAGCGGTTGCCTTCTGGGATGAGCCATGGATATCCAAAGGGGTTATTCTTTCACGTTTGCTTGGAGACAATTTCATGATGCAGTCGGGTATTAACAGGAGAGCGAAAGTGTCTTCTTTCCTTGCTGGTGGAAAAGTAACCTTACCTTTTTCCTCCAGCAGTATGGTGCGCTCCATGTGTGCTGATCTACTACAAAACGTAGAGTATTCTGGTGTGGATATAATCAAATGGAATGGGACATTGCATGCTGTGAAGAATATATATGCGGTGCTTAACAATAATGAGTTGTTACTTGACTGTCCTTGGGCTAATATTGTGTGGAGTAAGGCAGCAATTCCAAAGGAGAATTTCATGTTATGGAAAGTCTTAAAATCAGCTTTACTCACAAAGCAAAGGCTCGATCAAATGGGAATGAGTGTTAACGTTTCGTGCGTGCTCTGCAATACTGGTGGTGAAGAGACGGTTGACCATCTTTTTTTTGAATGTCCTTTTTCTTTCGAAATTTGGAGTAATCTGGTGGATTTGTTTGGCATTAATCCTCACCCTGAAATTTCTCAAGCACAATGGCATTGCATTCTTCTGTCTTCGAGATGGAGAAAGGAGCGTCACACCCTTTTCATTCTTTGCATCAAAAAGGTGGTTAGAATGATTTGGGAAGCGCGCAATTTGCGAGTCTTCAAACAGCAAGTGACTGACGCTGATGTGCAGTGGATCAAAATTAAGCTTCTTATTAGGAGGGATTTATCTTCTTCTATTTATTGTTTTGATTCCTCTTTTGCTGCTGATTGGCTCATCCGGTTGTTGTAATCTTCTTCCCTTGTGTGTGTGTCGTTGTATCTTCTGTGTGTTGCACAGTGCGGTTGCACTGTGGTCCTTCTGTTTTGTTTTTCGTTTTTGAATAAATGTGGTAGGGGTCCACTTCAACCCCGCTTGCCTTGCAAAAAATACTAAATAATAACATGCATTCATGTTAGTGCACTATCCACTATGTCTGATATAATCAACTACCAAGTACAGATAGATTAATAGATTACCATAACACATTTTCTTTAATACTGCATATTACATCCAAGTCATGTGAAAGTGGATCATAACTCATCCTATTCTTTTCTAACTAATTTGATCAAAAAGAATATAATTATGAGTTTGTGCATATTTATATATATGAGAAAAGTTATGCAACACCCCATCTATGTCCTTACGATTTTATGAGCTACCCATTTCAAAATTAAATGAAAATTTGTCGATATGTTCTTTATATGTTTCCATCTTATCTCCACAAATTTAATTCAGCACTGCATTTTTTAAAGGTCAAAATATATGTTTTAACGGTTGATATACAACTCTATTGCTTAAAATATCCAAACAAACCAAATTTTGCATCAGGAAAGCATCCATTACATTCAAATTAAATCCATTTTATCATATTATAAACACACAAATACTTATACCATACGTGAACATTAGTTTTCTTCCAAAGAATAAATAAACTTTTACTTAGTAAATCTTTGTTGCAAATACACGAACATACTTATTATAGATTAACCTTTCGCAACCCAAAGTTTCATTTGATCTCGACTTTTGTATCTCTACAACATTGTACAGCTTTAAAATAGGATGCATTAAAAGTGGGCTGTGGTGAAAATAAAGTGCGTACAATTTACATGTCCATGCACTCAATGGTTAGTTATTAGGGAATGGTATTGTTACCATAAAGCAATAACTAACTTGGTTTTGGGATATTTATAGATTTAATTCACAATTCTATTTGTCTATTTTAAACAAACAGATGGTGAATCACAACCATGTTACCTTCTTATATTATAATATCTTTTATGGTAAGCGGAAATGATTTCCTATTTTATCTTTGCTATATTTGGCAGTACTTTTATAACTGAATATTTAAGATAAGGAAGTTACATATAGAAATTATTGTTATGCAGGCAATCTGAAATGTGGCAACTCTAGGCAGTGAAATAAAAATATAGAGGATATAGAAATAGGCACCTGTCATTTTAATTCCATGCATTATGACATTCACAAAATTTGTATAGACCATTAACACTAAAAACGTTACCTTTTTGAGTTATTTATGTTACTTGAACAGAAGGAAATTACTACTTCAGCATCATCTCATTATAGTGCCCTAAATTTATTTACCTTCCATTATTTAGATGAAACACACCGTTATTATGAAGGGAAGACTTCGATGGTTGACCATCCGTGCATCACATTTATTTTAAGAAATTTTCTGATTTTGAAATATTGGTTGTTCTTATTGAATATGGGATCAATATATGGTGTTGTACAACAATGTAATTTTCATATTCAAACTAGATACATACTCATTTCTCTTAACTACCTGACACTTTGTTGATATTTCAAAGTGATGACATACTATAAAAAAAACCTATGTAAGCAGAACAATCAGTTGGCATAGATTACTGAAAACGGTGTTGATTTTTGAAGTAAAATCTATTTTATTTTTTCATATCTATGAATAAATACAGTATTTTCTAATAGATATTTTTTATTCTTACTACATTCATGAGCACTTAGTAGTGTTAGGGATTATCAAATGTTTTTTATGCAATTTATACGGGATAAAATTTACATTCTAACATGAAACAAGAAGTGGCAAAGCATATTTGATTTTAATAAAATTCTAAGTGGGGGTTGTAGCTAATGTATGTATGCGAATATATACCTTGAAATTCTAGCAGAGAGATTAGGGGTTGAGATTCGGGAGATGTTGAGAATCTGAGACGTGATGTCAACGGCGAGGGGCGAGGTGCGATTGGCGGCAGGCGACACGACGGCGGATGTAGCATTGAAATTAGGGTTGAGATGGAAAAGAATTTTGGTCAGATAGGGGCGAGGAGAATTGGGTTAGAGGGAAATGATATTTGTTGGAAACAGCGGCCGAAAAAGAAGTGTTAACGTGTTGGAGATTTTCGAGTTAAGGAACGCCGTACAGTAGCTATATAACTATTATAACTCCATAAAACTGTGGTTATAGACTAGAATTTATAACTGATGACAAAAAAAGTTGTTGCAAATTTATTTTACAACAGCTATATAAATACAGTTGTTAAAAACAGATTTATTACAACAACTAAACTAAATATATTGCTTCAAAGTATCTATTACAACTGTTTTTATGCAAGTTGTAAAGGAATAGTTGTAATATGACCATTTTGTTGTAGTGCTTCCATCTTCAAATCTGAAATCAATATTGTTCTTGTTCTAATTCTTATGTCGTACATGAGTGAAATTATGTTCATTTTGCGATTTTCCATCAACATTGTAACGACCCGCATTCAACGTATCGAAGGATCGCGAAATATTTATTTCTTTCTCATACTAAGTCGTATGGTCGTGTAACTTTGGGGAACGATAATTGGGGTCATTTCCCATGTTCACGATTTTTGCCGATTTTTAAATGACAATTTTGTCTCTGCCGAACCTTGTTTCGCCTATAACTTTGATTGGTAAGGTGATTTGACCTGAAACTACTTCCATTAGATCTGGATGATGGTTTACCTTTTCGTAGAGTGGTCACACTTGTCAAACAGACTTACCGTTTGGGAAATATGGATGAATTAATGTTAAGAAAGTGAAAAACAGCTTAATTGGGCTTAACCGGTGATTAGCAGCTAAGCCCATTGGGAGATTTTGGGATTAGAGCTATATGAGGGTTGATTAAGTTAGAGAAACATTTTCTTTGTCATTTCCAAGCCGCCACTTACCTCTCTTCAACCCTAACAATGGCCTCCAAAACCCAAATCACCTTCTAATCACTGTTTGATCAAGTTTTAGCCTAATCTACGTCAAATCAAGGAGAAATAGCACCAAATCAGAGTTGGGGCTACTGCAAAGCATTGGAATTTGACCTATAACAGTAGCAAAACTCATATCTAAGATTAATTTGTGGCTTTGGTGAGTGATTTACATTGTTTTTCACTAATTACGGCTAATTAGGGGTGATGAGTGTTAATTAACAAAATTATACATGTTAAATTCTGGAAAGATGGTTAGAAATTATTAAATATTATTTTAAGCCTTTGTTAGAAATTTGGGTTAATTTGGATATGTTTTGTTAATCCTATCATTATTTATGATTAAATATGATTAAGGGGGACTAAGGGGAAAACATAGGTTTTTAGGTATGTTTGATCCATATTGACATGTTAAGTTGTTGTTTTGGTGTTTATTGTTGATTCCCTATGTTGCTATGATTGTATGGTATGCTTTGTGGTTGATTAGAAAATTTAGAATAGTCGAAAATGTCATCGTATGGCGTAAACACTTGTTGGAAAAGTCACAGGAAACCAGATCGGATCATCTTTTCACCACGAAACGCTCCTCTGAATTACTGCACCACGAGCTAGTGCATCAATCTCGAACCGCTTGGGGATCCCGATCCGACCTGGAGCTCATGTACAGTTCACATCTGAAGCCTCCGACCCGAACTGGAGCACACCACGTGCCCGAACTGGTGATGAAGGCCAACCGAACCGGAGCTTCATCACGAACCGATCCGACCAGGGAGCCTTCACAAGCCGACATGATGACCACGAGCAGGAGGAGAATCACGAATCGGACTATGAAGAGGTGCTATGAACTGAACCACCAGGAAATGATAGTTACGACCGAACTGAACCAAAGATTAGAAGGAGAACCGAACCATTCCAGAGGAGGCCAAAACTAGAGATGCAAAGGTAGTCCAAATAGGAAGTAGAACTCAGGATCCAGTTGGGAACCAACGAGTTAACTTCATGAATTGGACTTTGCTACGGGACGTGTGCAAAGGGGTTATCGACGTCTATAGCTTTGATTCACCAGCAAGACGGATGTTAGGCTACGTATCAGTGCAGTGGAGTAGTTATTACTCCATGGGGCAGAGTGATCGTAGCATGGCTATGAGTCAGTACAGTCATCATGACTTCATGGGGCAGAGTGGACGTAGCAAGGGATTAGTGGCTACGGATCAGTGCAGTGGAGCCATCATGACCCCATGGGGCAGAGTGATCATAGCAAAGGATTTGGGTGGTCAAAGTAGTGGATATCGTATGCTTTACGCACTGAGCGAGAGATGTGAGGATGTTTACTATGATTGATTGTTTTCCATCTCTATGACATGTACACCCCCTCCCCTGTATCTTTACACCATATGTTAGTGTCATCTTAGAGTACCGTACATCCTGTTGTGCTAACTCTTTTGGTTGCAAGTCCAGGTTCAGGTATGGTTATGTATACCTGTTATTGTTCTGTTTTGCAGCTTATCGCTCATACCAGACTTTTGTCTGACCCAGAGTTTTATGCCTCTCCTTATTACTCTGGGTGCTCTTAAACTGGCAGACTAGAGACATGGTGGGTGGTATGCACGAGTAGTTGTACCGGAGATGAGCAGGAGGCTTCCATGTATGATATATATAGATATTCTCCCTGTGTTGTTGTTCGTCACTACTTTGGGCATTAGTAGTGCACCTTTTTCTTTGCTTTAGAGACAGTATGTTGGAGTTGTAATAAGCTATATTTTGAATTTCCGCTGTTACGATGATTATGGTTTAGTTTTCAGCTTATGCACTGTCTCGCCTGTTTTATGTTAAGTATGTTATTATTATATTCTATTCCATGCGCTGTGAGACATTCTATAGGTTCCTTTGGTAGTTTTAGCTTCAAACCCCTTTTCTTTGGCGACTGTCCCATGCTAGTCAGGCATTAGTACAACGCACTTTCATTGGAAATGTCGGCTGGTGCGGGGCGGGTGGTCACACTTGGTATTAGAGCTCTAGGTTGCGTAGTTAACCTAGGGGAAGACACCAGGGAGAGATAGTACATATATGAGAGCGCGTATTTGTGATATTTTGGTTTTCAAAAGCTATATATATACATACTATTAGTAAATCTAAGGATAGAGTCGCACTGCACTAGCACCATTGAAGAGACTGCTAATCGTTTTCTCCTTACAGATTGAACGATGAGCCGATATACGAGGAATACTGGTTTAGTAACCAATAATAGGAATGTTGACGATGTTCACTAACTTCATGAGAGAGATGCTTAGGGATGTTCAGAGGGCAGCTCCTAATGCTGCAAATGGTGGTGGTGCAGCGGTGCAAGCTCCTAGGGCCGATTTCTCCACGGTCTGTAAGAACTAACTAGTCTTGGTGGGAAGCCATTCCACGGAATGGAATCGGCTACAGAAGTTTAGCATTGGCTTGATAGTTGTGAGCGTATCTTCGAGGAAATATGAATCGATGATGCAATGAAGAGAAAGCTAACATCCCGTCAGCTGCAAGGACGAGCGATTAATTGGTGGAATGCTATTAAGGCAGCTACCCCAGAGGATCAAGTTACTTGAGATCAGTTCAAGGTCCGATTCAGTGACAAGTTCATCCCAACTGCTCAGAAATCAGAATTATTTAGGAAGTTCTTAGAGCTTAAGTAGAATGGTAGGGCAGTCACGGAGTATAATGCTGAGTTCGATACTTTATCGAAGTACGGACTATCCCTCATTGACACTCCCGAGAAGAAGAATGAGAAGTACATAACAGGCTTAGATCAGTACTTGGGGAAAAGGCTTATAAACCATATCGATAAGACTTTTGAATCAATTGTTGGAAAAGCATTGAGATTAGAGAGCCTTTATCCTAAGCCCAAGGCTGAAGTCGTTTTTGCATCTGCAGAGGAGCCAAAACAGCAGGCAAGCAGTGGAGGCAAGAATAATTCTCAGAATAAAAGGAAACAGAACCAGATTAAGGATGGTTAGAAGAAGAGTAAGAAAGATGTTGAGTGCTTTAGCTATGGCAAGAAGGGCCACTATGCCAAAGAATGTCGAGTAAAGCCAGCGGACAGGAAGTGCTTCAACTGCATCCAAGTGGGACATCATAAGGATAAACATCCACAACCCCCTAAAGAGAAGCAGATTGTGAAAGCATATGCTATTAATGCTATTCCTTCTTCGTCGAATGCCTCAATTGCGGCGGAGAAAGGAAAAAATGTTGTCATTCAAGGCATGCTTTCTATTTATGATGTTTCTGTCCGAGTATTGTTTGATACTGGGGCTTCCCGTTCCTTCATATCTAGTGACCTGGTAGGCAGGTTGGGATTGGAACCCGAGATAGTCGATAGACCTTTAGCAGTGACGAACCCGATTGTTAGTTCGACCAGCCTTAGTATGATTTGTCGAAATTTGGTCTTATCGAGTCATGGACGTATGTTTGCTTGTGATTGCTTTGTTTTGGGCTTTACTGGGTTTAACATTATTTTCGGAGTCGATTGGCTCCAAAGATATGGGGTTGTGGTAGACTGTGAGGGATTTTCGGTGACTATTAGGGCAGATGATGGGCGGAGGGTAGTGTTTAGTAGCCTACCTAGTGATGAGGTGATGGCTAGTTTTCTAAATTCCCTCGACCTCCCGCAGGACGAGTTAGCAGGAATTACCATTGTTGGCCGGTATCCGGATATCTTCGAGGAAGTGACTGGACTTCCACCATACCGAGAGATAGAGTTCCGTATTTATTTGGTGAAGGACGCCAGGCCTATAGTGATGCCACTTCGTCGTATGGCACCAAGGGAGCAGAGAGATCTTGGGGTGCAAATAAGCGACCTTTTGAAGAAGGGATTTATCAGAAGAAGTATCTCTGAGTAGGGAGCACCAGTTGTATTGGCCACCAAGGCAGATGGTTCCCTTCGTTTATGTGTAGACTATCACGAGTTGAATAAAGTGACTAGGAAGAATAAGTATCCTCTTCCGCTGATAGA
The DNA here is from genome assembly GCA_030737875.1 of Allium sativum. Taxonomy (NCBI): domain Eukaryota; kingdom Viridiplantae; phylum Streptophyta; class Magnoliopsida; order Asparagales; family Amaryllidaceae; genus Allium; species Allium sativum. The sequence continues at coordinate 751,530,899 of CM060921.1, forward strand.
TGATATGTTTGATCAACTGGAGGGAGCAAGGGTGTTATCCCAATTGGACCTCGCGACAGGATTTCGTCAGCTCCGAGTAGCAGCTGAGAGTATTACTAAAATGGCATTTCAGATGTCGTCTGGATTCTGAGTGGTTGGTCATGCCATTCGGGTTGACAAATGCACCAGCATATTTGGTGGATCTTATGAATAGGGTATTCAGTGATCAATTGAATAAGTTAGTTCTTGTGTTCGTAGATGATATCTTGGTTTATTCGAGGACAAAGGAAGAACACAAGGAACATTTGAGAGTAGTGATGGAGGTGTTGAGAAAACGCCAATTGAAAGCAAAGTTTTCTATGTGTCACTTCTGGAGGAGGGAAGTGAGATTCTTGGGCCATGTTGTTTCAGAGAATGAGATTGATGTGGACCCTACGAAGGTGGCTACGGTACAAGATTGGTCTACACCCAAGAATGCAACAAATGTAAGAAGTTTCTTGGGATTAGCTAGATATTATCGTTAGTTTATCCAAGACTTCTCCGAGATAGCGGCACCATCAACTCAGTTGACCAAGAAGAATCCAGCTTTTGTTTGGGACGAAAGGTGTGAAAATGCATTCAAGTGCCTAAAGGAAAAGTTGACGTGTGCACCAGTGTTATTCATTCCTAAAGGGAATGAAGAGATGACAGTATACACGGATGCATGTGGTACCGGACTAGGTGCAGTATTGATGCAAGGAGGTGGGGTTATAGCTTATGCTAGTCGGCAACTGAAATCGTATGAGAAAAGATATCCTACCCATGATTTGGAATTGACGACAATCGTGTTCGCATTGAAGATGTGAAGACATTATCTCTTGGAAGAAAGATTCGATTTGTTTACCGATCATAAATTGTTAAAGTGTCTCCTCTCTCAGAAGGATCTAAATCTCCGACAGTAGAGATGGATAGAATTCTTGGCTTCCTATGATTTTGATATCGCATATACACCAGGAAAGGGCAATGCGGTAGCTGATGCATTGAGTAGAAGACATGCCAGTTTAGGGGCTACGTTTCTTGAGTGGAAGCAATTGAAGTATATCGCAGGGTACGATTTCAGACTAAAGTGCGAATTGGATCCAGAGATGTTAACAAGTTTGATGATCAGACCCACTTTGATTGAGTGCATTGGTTCCAGTCCGAGGGATGATCCTAACCTATTGGAAATCATCTCCAAGTTAGAGATGAGTATCGACGAGGTGATGAACAAGTATGGGCTTGATCGAGATGGATGGCTTAGAAAGAATGGGAGACTGGTTGTACCCAATGTCAATGGATTGAGAGATGAAGTGCTTAGAGAATGTCATCACTCAAAACTAACTATACACCCTGGTGGTAACAAAATGTATTGAGACATGAAGCAGTCCTACTACTGGGAAGGGATGAAAAGAGACGTTGGGAAGTTTATATCCAAATGCATGAACTGCCAGCTAGTTAAAGCCGAGCAAAAGAATCCTAGTGGTTTGTTGCAACCATTAGAAATTTCAGAATGGAAATGGGAACAAGTCTCAATGGATTTCATTGATGGGTTACCAAGGACTAGATCGCGCCATGATAGCATTTGGGTGATTGTGGACCGATTGACCAAGAGTGCAAGGTTTATACCCGTCAAGTCGAATAGAACGGTAGCTAAGTTAGCGGAACTATATATGAAGTGGGTAGTGAGATTCATGGAATACCCAAAGGCATTGTGAGCAACCGAGATCCGTTGTTTACTAGCGGATTTTGGAAGAGCTTAAGTCGTTAGGATCAGAATTACATCGCAGTACCGCGTATCATCCTCAAACCGACGGTCAGACAGAGAGGGTGAGTCAAGTATTAGAAGATCTCTTATGATCTTGCATATTATATTTTGGAGGGTCATGGGATGACCATTTGCATCTGGTTGAATTCACATATAATAATAGTTATCAGTCCTGTATTGGTATGGCTCCATTTGACGCTTTGTACGGAAGACTGCGCAACTCACCATCATGTTGATTAGAAACCGGTGAGAAGTTTGTGCTTGGGCCAGATGTGATAAGAGAAAGTTCAGACAAGATTAAGGTTATCCAACAACGAATGAAGGCTTCTCAAGATAGGCAGAAGAGTTATGCTAATAAAAGGAGAAGGGATTTAAAATTCTCCATTGGAGACTTGGTGCTTGTCAAGATTTCTCCGTTAAAGAGCGTGATTCGATTTGGTAGGAATGGCAATTTAGCACCAAGATTTGTTAGACTCATTCCCAGTTCTTGAGCAAGTTGTGAATTTGGCATATAAAGTTGAGTTGCCAGACAAGATGGCGGGAGTTTATAACGTATTTCATGTTTTCCAGTTAAGGAAATTCTTGCACGACCCCGATATGGCTATTTCATCTGATTAGTTGGATGATATCGAAGTAGAACCTGAGGCGGTTTGGAACCGTAAGCTGATTTGTATTGTCGAGCATGATACGAAGAAACTTTGAAGGAAAGCGGTGAATCTAGTCAAGGTTCAGTGGGGCAGGGATGAGAAAGACTGTACTTGGGAAATAGAAAAGAGCATTAAGGAGACGTATCCAGAACTCTTTGCCTGGTAAGGTTTTCATTTCGATATAGTCTTTCCGCATGCTAGGATAAGTTTGTTTTGTTTGCTTTGTGTGTTTGATTGTTTGTGAATGACTGATAGGCATGCGGAACACCTTTGTATGTTTTTGGTTAAGGAATTTCGAGGGCGAAATTTCTTAAGGGGTGAGAGTGTAACAACCCGCATTCTATGTATCAAAGGATCGTAGAATATTTCTTTCTTTCTCATACGAAGTTGTATGGTTGTGTAACTTTGGGGAACGACTATTGGGGTCATTTCCCATGTTCATGATTTTTGCCGATTTTTAAATGACCATTTTGTCCCTAGCGAACCTTGTTTCGCCTATAACCTTTGATTGGTAAGGTGTTTTGACCTGAAACCACTTCCATTAGATCTGGATAATGGTTTACCTCTTTGAGTGGTCACACTTGTCAAACATACTTACCGTTTGGGAGATATGCTTGAATTAAGGTCTAGAAAGTGAAAAACAACTTAATTGGGCTTAACCGAGTGATTAGCAGCTAGGCCCATTGGGGGATTTCGGGGTTAGAGCTATATGAGGGCTGATTAGGGTTAGAGAAACCTTTTCTTTGTCATTTCCAAACTTCCACTTACCTCTCTTCAATCCTAACAATGGCCTCCAACACCCAAATCACCTTCTAATCACTATTTAATCAAGTTTTAGACTAATCTACGTCAAATCAAGGAGAAATAGCACCAAATCAGAGTTGGGGCTGCTGCAAAGCATTGGAATTCGACCTATAATAGTAGCCAAGTTCAGATCTAAGATTAATTTGTGGCTAAGGTGAATGTTTTGCATTGTTCTCACTAATTACGGCTAATTAGGGGTGATTAGTGTTAATTAACAAAAATATACGTGATTAAATTCTGGAAAAATGGTTAGATATTCTTAAATATTATTTTAAGCCTCTGTTAGAAATTTGGGTTAATTTGGATATGTTTTGTTAATCCTATCATTAGTTGTGAGAACGCCGTCGTATGGCGTAAACACTTATTGGAAAAGTCACAGGAAATAGTGTAGGAAACCTGATCGACCCCTCCCCACGAACCGCTCCTCCGAACTACTGCACCACGAGCTAGTGCATCGACCCCGAACCGCTTGGAGATCTCGATCCGACAAGGAGCTCACGAACAGTTCACATCTGAAGCCCCCGACCGGAATCAGAGCATACCATGTGCCCGAACTGGTGAAGAAGGCCCAACCCGAATTGGAGCTTCATCACGAACCGATCCGACCAGGAGGCCGACATGTTGACCACGAGCTGGAGGAGAATCACGAACTGGACTATGAGGAGGTGCTACGAACTGAACCACGAGGAAAAGATAGTTACGACTGAACTGAACCAAAGATGAGAAGGAGAGCCGAACCGATCTGAAGGAGACCAAAACCCGAGATGCAAAGATAGTCCAAGTAGGAAGCAGAACTCAGGATCCAGTTGGGAACCAACGAGTTAACTTCATGAGTTGGACTTTGCTACGGGACGTGTGCAAAGGGGTTACCGATGTCTATAACTTAGATTCACCACCAAGACGGATGTTAGGCTACAGATTGGTGCATTGGGGTAGTTATCACTCAATGGGGGCAAAGTGATCGTAGCATGGCTATGAGCCAGTGTAGTGGAGTCGTCACGACTTCATGGGGCAGAGTGGACATAGAAAGGGTTTAGTGGCTATGGATCAGTGCAGTGGAGCCATCATGACTCCATGGGGCACAGTGATCATAGCAAAGAATTTGGGTGGTCAAAGTAGTGGATATCGTATGCTTTACGAACTGAGTGAGAAATGTCAGGATGGTTGCTATGCTTGATTGTTTGCCATCACTATGGCATGTACACCCCTTCGCCCGCATCTTTACAACATATGTTAGTGTCACCTTAGAGTATTGTACATCCTGTTGTGCTAACTCTTTGGTTGCAGGGCCAGATTCAGGTATGGTTATGTATACCTGCTATTGTTCTGTTTTGCTGCTTATCGCTCATACCAGACTTTTGTCTGACCCAGAATTTTATGTCTTTTCTTATTACTCTGGGTGCTCTTAAATGGGCAGACTGGATACAGGTTAGGTGATATGCACGAGTAGTTGTACCGGAGATGAGCAGGAGGCTTCCACATATGATATATATATATATATTCCCTGTGTTGTTGTTGGTCACTATTTTGGGCATTAGTAGTGCACCTTTTTCTTTGCTTTAGAGACGGTATGTTGGTGAAGCGACCCGCAAATCCGTACCCTTTGGGTAGACTAATAACAACACACGTCCAACCCAAATGACACAGAAATATGAATCATTATTAGAAAAGAGTTAGAGGATGAGAAATAGAAAGAAAGAAAATTTAGAATAGAAGAAAACGAAGAACACAAACCTCACAGCGGAAAGAATAAAATATATTTAGATAACATAAACTTTGAAATAAAAATCAGTAACTTTATATACATACCATCATCAGAGCACAATAGTTATCCCTGGAACAGTTATAAACACCTGTTTCATGATACAACATAGTACACAGCGGAAAATATGATAGTCTATAGCTAACTGGTGAAGCCTCCTGCTTCAATCTTCTCCAAGTGAATCTGTAAAATCCCGACTACTTGACTGTCCGTACAAATTTGGGCACCAAAGAGTTTAGGGAAAACAAAACAAAATAACTCTGGGTCAGTCATAGGACTGGTATGAGTAAACTCCAACCATTGGTTTAACTTTTAAAAATCCTTTCGAAAGAAGAGATAATCGTAAGACCGATCCAAACATAAAAACGGATGGTTTTTACCTTACGATAACCCAAAACATTTTGATATCAAAATCTGGTGATATTATAATAGTGTCTAAATCAAATAATTAGAATTTAGCGGAACGCTTGCATCTCACACTCCATATATAATATAAAATCAAAAACCACAGGGCGCTTATTGGAGATTGGATTCCCAACATGACAAGGTATGGGACCACCTCTCGATAGTGTATCTCTAGAGGCGAATACACTAGGTTCAACAAGAACGCCTTGCAACCCGGTCCACACAAGACCGACCACTCATTTCGCTTGAGTGTATCGAATGTATATCACCAACGGTTGGGATCAGCAACCGTTTCCCGAAAGAGAAAGCATTGATAGATTAAAGAAGTAAATGGAATTTCTCTAGATAGGTGATTATACATCCTAATGGGAGCGACCCACATAGCCATGATGCCTGCCCGATTTTTGTCAATCCCCGTTTGTGAGGTTGAGGTTTGAATTAACAGAACAACCCTTGCATTTTACTCCGTCTCCATAATTTCTTCAACAAAAATTGATTCGTATCGCTTATGCCAATACTGAGTGGTTTTCAGATATTAAATCTGATTCCGGTCTCTCCATATTGACAACGGAGGTATAAAATAAATCAAAACTTTGATAGTCAGTGATTTAACTATCAAAGAAACATCCATACAATCAACGGTCCTATTTCCAATTGGAAATTTCTTCCGATCAAGCATCAAACAACACCGGCCCCTTTTAATCAATTCCTGATTACATTAAAATTTCACATTCTTATTTTCCTATCTTTCGTATCCTTTTGAAGCTCGATTTCGCTTTCGATTCATTGAAACATTTCCAATAGGAAATTCCTTTATTCGAGAAAACATCTCTTTTCCCCATTTAGAAAACATTTATATATATATATATATGTATATATATTAGCGAATCCTTATTTTCTATACTCAGAAAACATGCCGTATTAATATTGGAAAATATTTTCAAATTCTCTTTCTTAATCCCTCATTGACCAATTCATTTCATTTTCTATACGTAGAAAATATCTCTCATTTTACTAGGAAAAACATTTCAAATTCTTTTAAATTGACGCGATGTTATAAACATCGTTATTATAACTTAAAACATTAACCAATTATTAACTAACCATAATGTTATCCAATCTTTACTTATCGAACCTTAACCATTTCTCCATCAATCATGAAGTCAATCAAGTTGGGGTATAGTTACCTCTCAGACCTTAATTGAACAACATTCTCAACTTTGAAATAGTCAAAGCTCACTATTTCAAACAAACCATCGCTTACACGACTCTCGGATTCAATCTAAGAACACACTTCTTTTATAGAAAAATATTGATTATAACGGTAGCGTTATAATCGTTGTTTCTAAATATTTGATCATTTGTTTTAACGACAGCGTTACATTTGCTGTATAAATTAGAAAACATTTATTATAGCAACAACACTGAAATCGTTGTTTAGATTTATAAGCATACATAATAACAACTGCGTTATAATCGCTGTTTAGATTTACAATTCTTCTATAACTTGGATTTATATAACTTAAACATTTCTCCTTCGCATTTTGAAATTTCCTTTCAATTTCAATTGTTAACTTAATTCAATATAAGTTTATCTTTAGGATCATCATTTTAGTTTTTGAAACCTCTTCACAAGTTCATTTGTATGATTTAGTTTTATCTATAAATCCCTTTATCAATTCTTTTACCCAAACCCAACAAACATTTCCTTTCTTTACAAAACTTGATGTCACTTTCCAATTAAAACCCCATTTTTCCTTAATATAAATATTGATTAAACCAACGCATTAGTTTTGAAGTTCTTTTTATAGACTTTTATAACAACTTGGATTATGAAATTCCCTTTTTAAACTCTTTTTCGTTTTCAACTAAAATTCCATTTCAGGTTCGATTACTTCCTTAGCTATGATTACTTCTTTAACGATTTTTCCATTTAAAAGTAATCGTTTTGATTGGTTAAAATAACGATAAACTTCAATGTTATCCAAATAAAAGTAGCTTATAGAATAATTAATCATTTAAAAAGATTATCAAATGATAATTAACTTCGTTACTAATAAGCTATTAAATAAACCCTTTCAATTAAGAATTAATTAACTTCTAAGACCATCGTTAAGTTTAACGGCTATTTATAAGACTATTTCTATTAGACCAAATTAATCAAATATCCGATTTTCATTGAACATTCGACTTTGTCAACTAGTTAACCTAGTAACTGATTTTATACTTATCCACACTCTTAAATTTAACAACTTAAAAATATTCCTTCCTTGTTTAATTAAACAATTATTCAAATTTATTATCCAATAGGTTAATTCCTTCTTTTCTACTTATTAAACTCATCAATGACATAAGAAGTTGAAATATAAAACGTCTAATAATTGCTATTTTGGAAATAAACTCCATTTTTAAATTTCACTTTCCTTTTTCACATTCTAAAATATTTTACGGTATCTAAAATACCAAATTCCTAGGTCCATGGTAAATCAACCACAACATACCCAGTCATGGATCATATAACACATTATATATCACAATCAATTAAAATAGTAATATAAATGTTGAGGAATCCAAATGGATCCCTCCAAACTATTTCCCTGCATTAGTGAACATCAATAACATAAATTTCACATTAGTATGAAATATCATGGTGAACAGAAGTAAAGATCGATTAATGACATAACTATATCAATCAATTTTATCAGCCATGCAACCAAACAACCATCACGCAGTATAAAATTTTTGTAATTAAATTTAAAACTCGTTTATATAAAAATATAAACGAGGCAGAGTTAGTGAGTTTACTCATCTCGGTTCGCAGTTGACGAATCCGCTTTTCTTTCATTTAAAATGAAACAAACGCTTTAATTTTTCCATGAAATTCCAGAAGCTTCGTTCTCGGCCATATTAGTTGCACCTGTATATTTCTTCGTTATGATCCCAATGTGACTTGTTCCACGTAATTCTGTAATCATATGAAAAATATATCAACATTACAAGATTTAATTTGATTTTTAAAGTAATATATAGTTAACTATTTTGTTAAATAAATCTTGATAAATTAAGTTAAAATCTAATTAATGTTAACTGCTCGTCACCTGATTCTTCTTCTCCCTGACATTGCTATATCAGCTCCAAGCAACTTGGATTTCCATCATTTTCTTTCCTACTACTATTGTTGAATTACCAAAAAGGCTTCACCGTTATTTTTATCATTGCGAGATCCTTCCTCTCTCACCAGTGTTCGCAACCTACCCCCTCACCGAGATTGCGACTCAACCCTACAATACTTCGTAGTTTGTATGCGAACTTCAACTGACCGACGATTTTCGCCACTCCACCAAACACCGTTCAAACAGCCCCTCCTTTTCGAGCCAACTCCATGGCCTTCGCCCCGACATTCGATAACCCACTAGGAACCTTGAAAAACGAGACGCCGACTTCTATTCAACTCATCACCGTCATTTGCGCGTAGCCCCAGACATAAGCCAATGACTCTTCTTAGGTGCGCCGCAGCCCCAACTTGATTACGGCCCTGAAAGCCCAGAAAACTCCATTTAAATTAATGTACTTGAATCCTAATCCTCAATTAAACAAAGTAAATTATGCATTTAATGTTGTTACCGTCATTCCATTGCTCTCCTAATTCCCACGCACTATCTTCCTCCTCCTTAAAACATTATTATCTGCTAGATTCCAGATTAAGTAATATTGTTTTCCTCCAAGTTGGATTCAACTCTTAATCACTTTCAGATGGCCACTGCACCTCCTCCACGCATCCGATATCCGAACCCAGAAAAACAAATAAAATACCAAACTCTTTCGCAATCCCACAGCACGCTCGCTTGCTGCTCCTCACTATCAATGCGTTCTCCATGTCCAGAAAATACCCCCCACTAAAACCCACCGCAAACTCCCTTTTCCACCATCACCAAACTTCCTCCCACAACTGTACTTCCGCATTACCCGAAACCAACCAACATCATTACCAACGTTTAGCCCTCATCTTCTCCGACATGGCATCAGCATTGTCAAGGGTTCAAACTGATGCCCCTTCTACCGAACTCGACATCACTCTCCTCACCACAATCCTGCCACCTATGGTGAGTTACAGGCCGCCGCACCCACCAGGAAGACAGCTCCGCCTCAACCCTTCCCGTTGACAACAGTAATGACCCGTAGCCTAGATTACAACGACGGTAGAAACTCCAACGGCGAACCCTTAATAAAAACACTAGGTCGAAGTTCTAAGTCTTCGGATTTTAACAAAATAAACATTAATTTCATGGAGATTTGGATTCGGGTTTAATTTTGAAAGAAAAAGGAAGGTCTACTGAAATGGACGGGAAGACTGATATTACTTTGTATTGGATTTTTAATAATGGAAAAGAAAGGGGGCTTTTGGTTTGATTTTTCCTTGCTAAGAAACGATAATGGAGCAGGGTATATTTATAGGACAAAATGGCTTGGCACGCAAGTGAATGAAGTGGCTTGATCTACACGGAATTGAAATGCCTTGGGGGGCACGGTGTTGAGATGGCTTGCAAGGCACGATGTTCTGAAGCGTACAGGGTAAGGTGGTTTCCTTTTTATTTTATTTTTCTTCTTAAGTTTCAGCATACTGTTATAAAAGAAATCGTTTATATATATGAACCCTTATGGACAGAAATAAAAATACGGTCGTGTCCAGCGAGGTACTACGATCCCAAAAATATAATAATATCGGTAGTTCAACTCATATTATGAAACCCCAAAATATCGATATAGGGTGCAAAATACTCCAAATAAAAAGTTGCATATTTAATTAATTAAAAATTTCAGTAAAATTCTAAAAATTTAATTATAACTACGCCTCAAAAGAACCTTGTCCAAATTCGAATTCGATATTTAAATATATTTAAATAACCGCTATGGCTTATATACAATTTCACAACGACTATTTCTAAATTTGATTTGGACATAACTTTTTATTCCCGCTAGGAAATCTAGATTTTTCACATTCTTGGAAAGATATTTTCAAACAGATTTAAATATTTCTTGTTTCGCTAAAATCTAATTTATTTTGAATCCTGTACATTCATTTGAAATTTGAAATCGAATTTTCAAACTACCGCGCCATTTTGAACTCGTTTTAAATATATTATAAATTATTTGTTAAATATCGTTTTATTGAAGAAATTCCTATATATAATCCAAATGAAATATTTAAAACAAAATTTAAATATTCAGAATTCAATGGCTGAAAATCCGGGTCGTTTCATTCCTTCCCCCTTAAAATAATTTCGTACTCGAAATTGCTAAGGTAGGAAAAGATGCTACATACCCTATTAACTACGTCCAAAAATCCTTTTTGTTCACTTCTTAATTTCAGTTTAACTGGACCAAATTATTTCAATTAAAATATTAATTTATTCTTACTAACAAAAATTTTCAAAAATTCTGAAATTTTTTCTAACACTTTAAATTCTGAAAAATTTCGGCAGCATCTCCTTTGTATCGCTCAATCGGTACAACCACAACTCGCCTATCTAGGCATCTCCAGTCCATAAGAAAATCAAAAAGCCAAGCGGCTAGCCCCATAGGCCCATAAGATCATCAAACCCAAGTAATATTGTAAACATGTACCTTTTTGTCGGGCATAATTCTACCTTTTGCATTCGCTTCCATTCAATATCTTCTCAGCATACATATATCCATTTCCAGTTGGTTTCAAATCAATACAACTTCCAGTTTGAAATCTCTAATCAGCTTCTGATTAGTTCACTTCCATTCTATCAATCCAAACTGGGTTCTATTCTCAAAAAATCAATCCTCTTATTCTGCTTGCGTTCAATTCCATCTCAGTTTAATCCCAAACAACAATATCCAATATATATTCAACTTGTTTATAAATAAGCCGGGTTCACTTTATTAATTCCAATTTCCAGCGTTTCACTTTATTTAATTTCATTCTGGATTATCTCTACTCCAGTTCAAATTTATTTAAGTTAAATTTTAATTTCAGAATTCAAATTCCCGGGTTTTATTTCAAATTAGTATGAAATCGTATATATTTATACACATATATTTATAATCAACTTAATTCAAAGCTTTTGAATTTCTAAAATATCATGTCCTTTTCAAACAGATTTTTCATTCCCAAGTCACAATGGCAGCAATCGGTCACTCAGAAACTTGAAAATGAATACCGATAATGTCGCGACCCATTATCAGAATTATTTTCTCGCCACTGAAGTGATTTCAGTGCTTAATCCCTTTAAAAATCCATTTAAACCATTCTTATTCAAAAATACTTTAAAGTAATGTTATATTACTTCTAAAAATACTTCAGAAAATATTTTCTAAACACCCGGAATTTAAATTCAAATTCTGGTTCGAATTTAATCTTGGTTTATCTCATTTGTATATATTATTCGTATACAAATTATATGGCCATTTCAATACCTCATAATTCCATTTGATTGTAATAACAATCAACACATTCATATATAATAATTCAGAAATTATTCTTTTCATATCAAAATAAATTTTGGGCAAAATTATTTCATTTACCCATTTTAAAACAATACTGCGTCGAATTGTTCTGTTCGAGAGTTTATAAACACCTATCGATACAGTTGTACATCATGTATCGACCAGAATTCCTAAAAGACTCAACAAACCAGCCAACGCAATATAAAACAATTTAATATCAAATCTACAAATACGCGCTTGTATATATACTCAAACTCAATCTAGGGCATTACTAACCCAATCTCTATTGAATCACGCCACAGAGCCAAGGTTACTACTCAACCTTCAGCTCTGATACCAAATGAAGCGATCCGCAAATGCGTACCCTTTGGGTCGACTAATAACAACACACGTCCAACCCAAATGACACAGAAATACAAATCATTATTAGAAAGAAGTTGGAGGATAAGAACTAGAAAGAAATAAAAATTAGAACAGAAGAAAACGAAGAACACAAACCTCACAGCGGAACGAATAAAATATATTTAGATAACATAAACTTTGAAATAAAAATCAGTAACTTTATATACATACCATCATCAGAGCATAATAGTTATCCCTGGAACAGTTATAAACACCTGTTTCCAGATAAAACATAGTACACAATGGAAAATATGATAGTCTATAGCTAACTGGTGAAGCCTCCTGCTTCAATCTTCTTCAAGTGAATCTGTAAACTCCCGACTACTTGACTGCCTGTACAAATTTGGGCACCCAAGAGTTTAGGGGAAAAAAAAACAAAATAACTCTGGTTCAGTCATGGGACTGGTGTGAGTAAACTTCAACCATTGGTTTAACTTTTAAAAATCCTTTCGAAAGAAGAGATAATCGTAAGACCGATCCATACATAAACACGGATGGTTTTTACCTTACGATAACCCAATACATTTTGATATCAAAATCTGGTGATATTATAATAGTGTCTAAATCAAATAAATAGAATTTAGCGGAACGCTTGCATCTCACGCTCCATATATAATATAAAATCAAAAACCGCAGGGCGCTTATTGGAGATTGGAATTCCAACATGACAATGTATGGGACCACCTCTCGATAGTGTATCTCTAGAGGCGAATACACTAGGTTCAACAAGAACATCTTGCAACCCGGCCCATGCATGACCGACCACTCATTTCGCTTGAGTGTAGCGAATGTATATCACCAACGGTTGGGATCAGCAACCGTTTCCAGAAAGGGACAACATCGATAGATTAAAGAAGTAAATGGAATTTCTCTAGATAGGTGATTATACATCCTAATGGGAGCGACCCACATAGCCATGCTGCCTGCCAGATTTTTGTCAATCCCCGGTTGTGAGGCTTGAGGTTTGAATTAACAGAACAACCCTTGCATTATTCTCCGTCTCCCTAATTTCTTCAACAAAAATTGATTCGTATCGCTTATGCCAATACAGAGTGGTTTCCAGAAATTAAATCTGATTCCGGTCTCTCCATATTGACAACGGAGTTATAAAATAAATCAAAACTTTGATAGTCGGTGATTTAACTATCAAAGAAACATCCATACAATCAACGGTCCTATTTCCAATTGGAAATTTCTTCCGATCAAGCATCAAACAAAACTGGCCCCATTTAATCAATTCCTGATTACATTAATATTTCACATTCCTATTTCCCTATCTTTCGTATCCTTTTGAAGCTCGATTTCCCTTTGGATTCATTGAAACATTTCCAATAGGAAATTTCTTTATTCGAGAAAATATCTCTTTTCCTGATTTAGAAAACATTTATATATATATATATGTTAGCGAATCCTTATATTCTATATTAAAAAAATATGCCGTATTAATATTGGAAAATATTTTCAAATTCTCTTTCCTAATCCCTAATTGACCAATTCATTTCATTTTCTATACGTAGAAAATATCTCTCATTTTACTGGGAAAAACATTTCAAATTCTTTTAAATTGACGCGATGTTATAAACATCGTTATTATAACTTAAAACATTAACCAATTATTAACTAACCAGAATGTTAACCAATCTTTACTTATCGAACCTTAACCATTTCTCCATCAATCATGAAGTCAATCAAGTTGGGGTATAGTTACCTCTTAGACCTTAATTGAACAACATTCTCAACTTTGAAATAGTCAAAGCTCACCATTTCAAACAAACCATCGCTTACGCGACTCTCGGATTCAGTCTAAGAACACTCTTCTTTTACAGAAAAATATTGATTATAACGGTAGCGTTATAATCGCTGTTTCCAAATATTTGATCATTTGTTTTAACGATAGCGTTACATTTGCTGTATAAATAACAAAACATTTATTATAGCAACAGCATTGAAATTATTGTTTAGATTTATAAGCGTATATTATAGCAACAACGTTATAATCGCTGTTTAGATTTACAATTCTTCTATAACGTGGATTTATATAACTTAAACATTTCTCCTTCGCATTCTGAAATTTCCTTTCAATTTCAATTGTTAACTTAATTCAATATAAGTTTATCTTTAGAATCAGCATTTTATCTTTTGAAAACACTTCACAAGTTCATTTGTATGATTTGGTTTTATCTATAAATCCCTTTATCAATTCTTTTACCAAAACCCAATAAACATTTCCTTTCTTTACAAAACTTGACGTCACTTTCCCATTAAACCCCATTTTTGCTTAATATAAATATTGATTAAACCAACGTATTAGTTTTGAAGTTCTTTTTATAGACTTTTATAACAACTTGGATTATGAAATTCCCTTTTTAAACTCTTTTTCGTTTTCAACTAAAATTCCATTTCAGGTTCGATTACTTCCTTAGCTATGATTACTTCTTTAACGATTTTTCCATTTAAAAGTTATCGTTTTGATTGGTTAAAATAACCATAAACTTCAATGTTATCCAAATAAAAGTAGCTTATAGAATAATTAATCATTTAAAAAGATTATCAAATGATAATTAACTTCATTATTAATAAGCTATTAAATGAACACTTTTAATTAAGAATTAATTAACTTCTAAGACCATCGTTAAGTTTAACGGCTATTTATAAGACTATTCCTATTAGATCAAATTAATCAAATATCCAATTTTCATTGAACATTCGACTTTGTCAACTAGTTAACCTGATAAATGATTTTATACTAATCCACACTCTTAAATTTAACAACTTAAAAATATTACTTCCATGTTTAATTAAACAATTATTCAAATTTATTAGCCAACATGTTAATTCCTACTTATTAAACTCATCAATGACATAAGAAGTTGACATATAAAACGTCTAATAATAGCTATTTTGGAAATAAACTCCATTTTTAAATTTCACTTTCCTTTTTCACATTCTAAAATATATTACGGTATCTAAAATACCAAATTCCTAGGGCCAGGGTAAATCAACCACAACATACCCAATCATGGATCATATAACACATTATATATCACAATCAATTAAAACAGTAATATAAATGTTGAGGAATCCAGTTGGATCCCTCCAAACTGTTTTTCTGCATCCACAGATGTTAATGAACATCAATAACATAAATTCCACATTAGTATGAAATATCATGGTGAACAGAAGTAATAATCGATTAATGACATAACTATATCAATCAATTTTATCAGCCATGCAACCAAATAACCATCACGCAGTATAAAAATTTTATAATTAAATTTAAAACTCGTTTATATAAAAACACAAATGAGGCAGAGTTAGTGAGTTTGCTCACCTCGGTTCGCAGTTGACGAATCCACTTTTGTTTCATTTAAAATGAAACAAACGCTTTAATTTTTCCATGAAATTCCAGAAACTTCGTTCTCGGTCATATTATTTGCACACGTATATTTCTTCGTTATGATCCCAATGTGACTTGTTTCACGTAATTCTGTAATCATATGAAAAATATATCGACATTACCAGATTTAATTTGATTCTTAAAGTAATATATAGTTAACTATTTTGTTAAATAAATCTTGATAAATTAAGTTAAAATCTAATTAATGCTAACTGCTCGTCACCTGATTCTTCTTCTCCCTGACATCGCTATATCAGCTCAAAGCAACTTGGATTTCCATCATTTTCTTTCCTACTACTATTGTTGAATTACCAAAAAGCCTTCACCAGTCTTTTTATCATTGCAAGCTCCTTCCTCTTTCACCAGTGTTCGCAACCCACCCCCTCACCGAGATTGCGACTCAACCCTACAATACTTCGTAGTTTTACGCGAACTTAAACTGACCGACGATTTCCGCTACTCCACCAAACACCGTTCAAACAGCCCCTCCTTTTCGAGCCAACTCCATGGCCTTCGCCCCGACATCCGATAACCCACTAGGAACCTTGAAAAACGAGACGCCGGCTTCTATTGAACTCATCACCGTCATTGGCCTGTAGCACCAGACACATGCCAATGACACTTCTTAGGTGCGTCGTGGCCCCAACTTGATTACTACCCTGAAAACCCAGAAAACTCCATTTAAATTAATGTATTTGAATCCTAATCTTCAATTAAACAAAGTAAATTACGCGTTTAATGTTGTTACCGTCATTCCATTGCTCCCCTAATTCCCACGCACTATCTTCCTCCTCCTTAAAACGCTATTGTAAGCTAGATTCCAGATTAAGTAATACTGTTTTCCTCCAAGTTGGATTCAACTCTTCATCACATTCTGATGGCCACTGCACCTCCTCTACGCATCCGATATCCGAACCCAGAAAAACAAATAAAATACCAAACTCTTTCCCAATCTCACATCACGCTCGCTTGCTTCTCCTCACTATCAATGCGTTCTCCATGTCCAGAAAATACCCCCCACTAAAACCCACCGCAAACTCCCTCTTCCACCATCACCAAACTTCCTCCCACAACTGTACTTCCGCATTACCCGAAACCAACCAACATCATTACCAACGTTTAGCCCTCATCTTCTCCGACATGGCATCAGCACTGTCAAGGGTTCAAACTGATTCCCCTTCTACCGAACTCGACATCACTTTCCTCACCACAATCCCGCCACCTATGGTGAGTTACAGGCCGCCGCACCTACAAGGAAGATAGCTCTGCCTCCACCCTTCCCGTTGACAATACTAACTGCCCCTATCCTAGATCAGAACGACGGTAGAAACTCCAACAGCGAACCCTTAATAAAAACACTAGGTCGAAGTTCTAAGTCTTTGGATTTTAACAAATTAAACATTGATTTCATGGAGATTTGGATTCGGGTTTAATTTTGAAAGAAAAAGGAAGGTCTACTGAAATGGACGGGAAGACTGATATTACTTTGTATTGGATTTTTAATAATGGAAAAGAAAGGGGGCTTTTGGTTTGATTTTTCCTTGCTAAGAAACGATAATGGAGCAGGGTATATTTATAGGACAAAATGGCTTGGCACGCACGTGAATGAAGTGGCTTGATCTACATGGAATTGGAATGCCTTAGGGGGCATGGTGTTGAGATGGTTTGCAAGGCACGATGTTCTGAAGCGCACAGGGTAAGGTGGTTTCCTTTTTATTTTATTTTTCTTCTTAAGTTTCAGCGTACTGTTATAAAAGAAATCATTTATATATATGAACCCTTATTGATAGAAATAAAAATGCGGTCGTGTCCAGCGAGGTACTACGATTCCAAAAATATAATAATATCGGTAGTTCAACTTATATTATGAAACCCCAAAATATCGATATAGGGTGCAAAATACTTCAAATAAAAAGTTGCATATTTAATTAATTAAAATTTCCAGTAAAATTCTAAAAATTTAATTATAACTATGCCTCAAAAGAACCTTGTCCAAATTCGAATCCGATATTTAAATATATTAAAATAACCGTTATGGCTTATATACGATTTCACAATGACTATTTCTAAATTTGATTTGGACATAACTTTTTATTCCCGCTAGGAAATCTGGATTTTTCACATTCGTTGGAAAGATATTTTCAAACAGATTCAAATATTTCTTGTTTCGCTAAAATCCGATTTATTTTGAATCATGTACATTCATTTGAAATTTGAAATCGAATTTTGAAACTACCGCGCCATTTTGAACTCGTTTTAATTAAATTATAAATTATACATTAAATACCGTTTTATTGAATAAATTCTTATATATAATCCAAATGAAATATTTAAAACAAAATTTAAATATTCAGAATTCAATGGCTGAAAATCTGGGTCGTTACAGTTGGAGTGGTAATAAGCTGTATTTTGAATTTCCGATGCTATGATGATTATGGTTTAGTTTTTAGCTTATGCACTATCTCGCCCGTTTTATGTCGAGAATGTTATTATTATATTCTATTCCATGCATTGTGAGACAATCTACAGGTTCCTTTGGTAGTTTTAGCTTCAAACCCCTTTTCTTTGGCGACCATCCTGTGCTAGTCAGGCATTAGTACAACGCACTTTCATTGGAAATGTCGGCTGGTGCGAGGTGGGCCATCACAAACATACTTTATATTAGTGCATTATATTGATTTCCTTGCCGTAATGTCTGCAGCAGTAGCCCAATGGTTAAGGACTTTGTGTCATGGTAATAGTGACATAGGTTTAAAACCTGAAATGGCATGCTATGCGCTTACCATGTGCATACGCTAAGATCAACCACTTATTTTGTGCTCACGGACCAGATGACTAGGTGCACTAGGGAGGGTTTTACGACTCCGGTCGGTTTCCCTCCTGGAAAAAAAATCATTTCTTTTCCATTTTTTTCTATTCTAAAGGATTTGACAATTTTGTTACCAAAATATTGTATTAAATATTGGAATGAGGCATCCGTAGCAGCAATAATTAAATAAAGCCAATCATATTTATGTCATAATAAAATAGGTTAATTGTCATCATGAAAATATCATGCACAAGAAGTTAATGATCAAAATACACAATTAGTCTTGGTTTTTCATAATTATCGCAAGTATCAAATTTGTTGCTAACTCTATCAAAATCTTTAGGGAATTTAAAGCAAAACCAAAAATTATTTGATGCATACACCACTTGATGAAATCCATTTTATTAATCAAGATTAAACTGAAAGATATGCATACGAGCACATAACAGACAATAGTGAGAAAAGATATAGTGATGCACATTTAATTGATCAAACTATTTTTTCTTACGATCACATGTAAAACTGACTCAAACATACTTTCACGCTCTTATCATGATTTTTCATAAATACAATGATGATAACTATAAGAGTCGATCTGCTGTGAATGAGAGGTCCAGGAATACAAAAATGTATAATATTCGATCTTACTAATATTAACATTTCTTTATTTTGCACATGATATTTTGATGACTAAGTACACATCTTTCATTTATATGTTGTGAAAATAGTACAATGACCTTGTTACATTTATCTAATATCTGGTGTCTCCCTTCTTAATTCTAAGATATGGGAATTAAGAAATTAAATAACGATAAATCCTTATTGCTTTTGCTTTAACAAGTCCACAACCAATTTATACTTCTTTTTATATTGTGCTTTCTTTTTGTTTAAGCATGATTGAATAATAAAATATTAGAGAAAACTAACTAATTCACCATTGTAATGCATATAAAAAAGCATGTTTAAATGACAACAACAAATGATACACATATTATTTACTCAAGTATAAAGATATAAAGGCAAAATAACGTAGATTATTAAATTCAAGTTATAAAGAGAAAGCGAACTTTGAATTTTAATGATTGTGGTGCTAGTTTATTATGGAAAGAAATAATTTCAAATCAGTGAGATCGTGCCAATTACAATTTAAATCTTTTTACTAGTAACAATACAAGTATTCTTTCTCACTTTTAGAAGTCTGTTATGCTTAATTTTGATATTTTTAAGTTAGGCATAAGCATTGTTGTTGACTTGGGTAAAGATACCGCTTTTTTGAATGACTTTTGGATTTTTCTTAATCCTTTGTGAATTGAATTTAAAGAATTATATGATATTTGTAATTTTTAAAAGGTTTTATATCTGATATTTACAATCATAGTTAAAGTTTTCCATGAAATTTCAGTAGTAATTGTATCCTTGAAGATTTTACTCATTGGAAATCTAACAGCCCTAGTTTTAAATATTTACCTATTACAATGATTAATCAATTATATAAGAATTATAATCTGTTAATTGAGATAAAAATGCTAATAAAAAAAGATAACTGGACTTAGTTTGTTAGGTCAAGGTTTGAATGTAAGATTTGAAACTTTATTACGAAATTTGGAGAAAAAGATTATTTAATCGTTCTAAATGATTAAATAAGAGACTTAGTGGTAACAGATTTGTAGTTGTAGAAACTTGAAAGGTAAGTAAAATTGTAGGATGATTTTGTGTAAAATGGTGGAAATTAATTCAAATATATAGATGTCGGGTTTTAAGGGGATATATATTATGACTTAAAGTTAAATTGTGTTCAAAGTATAAATGATTGGAATGAAACTAAACATTATAATTAAATATTTGAAAGTAATAAAATCTAAAATGGAAAATAAAAGTTGGAAATATTTTAATACATGAATTTTGAAGCAAAAGAAAGTGTTTTTAATGTTTTTGGATTTATTGGTTGTAGCAAGTTCGAATATAAGCAAATAATAAATTTTGGAATAAACAACTTTTTGGAAAATATAAGGTTAAAATAGAGCTTAAAATGTTAATTTTGTTTACAAGGTATAAATGTATGTGCTAAAAATGATTTTTACAAGTTTATAAATAGTTGTGTGTCAAAATAAAGTCGTTTGACTGATTTTAACTCTAAAGTTTGTAAGAAGTACACAAAACAAATATAACATGAAAATCGGTTGAAGGAAGAACATGTGGGGTTTTTTATTCTGAAGGACGTGCTTATTTTTTTCCATATGAAGGACACATCGACAAAAAAATTGGTTGAAGGAAATATTTTTATAGTAAATTTAGTTGGTCTTCATCTTCAATATTCTTCTTCAATCGTGCCGATAAAAAACCCACAAATTGTTCTCAATTCTCTTATCGTGCTTCTTCAATCTATAACTGACACCTTCAATCTCAAATCAATATCAATTCGTGTGTTTTCCATCAGATGAAGATTGAGGTAAACGCAAATTTGATCAATCCATCTTAAATCGTGCATTTTCTGTCAAATCACTCAAATTTTCCATTCTACTTGTGATTTTGGGAATAAATTTTTTTGCTACTGTGAGTTTTTTTAAATGGTTTTTGTTTTTGCCCAAAATAATGATATATAAAACTATCATTTCAAGTGGTTCGGAATGATACAATCACTAACCACGTTACAATGGCAGACTTGAAGTTGCTACATTGGCATTGGGGTGGTGATGAAGTTGAGGTGGATACGTGGAATTGTATGCCAGAGATTGGCTGGTTTAGGTTGATGATGAATTTAAATGTGCTTATTGCAAAGTTACTGTTGAGGTACTAATTTTGATTGTTGATGGAAAAAGGCAGTGTAGGCGGTTATAAAAAGGTGGTTTGAAAAGTATTTAGAATAGGAGTCTGTTTACTGATGAGGTCAAGGCAGTGATTACGGTTGATTCAAATTGGGGAAGAGTTGCTGCTTTGGGTAGTGTTGCCAGGAGGAAGTTACTTGCTATTGAATGGCGGTGGACGTGAAGTCATAATTGAAATTTTGCAGTTTTGGATCACGGGGGACCATGATTCTGGCAAGAGAGTAGATTCTATTTTATTATGAGAATAATAGATGTTGTATTTTATGTTGATTGTATTTTATGTTGTTTTATTATATGTACAATTTAATTTGTTGAAACTATCATTTATGTTGATCGATCTCAAATCGTGCATCTTCTGTCTAATTAATCGAGTTTTCCATAACTACTTGTGCTTTGTGATTTTGAGAATAAGAGGTGTTTCCGCTGTTAGTTGTTTCGATTGAGTTTTGATTTCTGCCTAGAAAAATGATATATGAAACTATCATTTTTGTGCATGCTATGAAATTCACTCTATTATATGTGCAATTTAGTTTGTTCTTGTTGTATTTTAGGTTGATTGAATTTTTGGTAAGTTTCAGGCTGTTGTTGAATTTGCTAAAGTGTAATGCTAGATGTGTAAAGCATTTCATTTTAATAGTTAACTTTTTGTATCATTTGTAAACAATTTGATATTTACATGTATACTAAAAATTTTTGGCCATCTAAGTAGTCAACAATATACGTTGTTTATGATTTTCACAGTATAAACATTGAATATCAATTTTTTTATTATGCTAGTTTCAGATAGCATTTCAGTATAACTAAAAGTAATAGGAATAGATTTTCTATTGTATCACTTCACATTATTTAATTCGACTAATATACCTTAAACTGAAATGCCACAAGAGATTATCATTTCAAATATCATAAATATGCTAGTAAACTTTATAATAAAATGCTACATTAATTTATTAATTTTGATGTTATAAATATTGAAGTGCATTTCACTATTCAAATGTCGTATGAAACAAAAATTTTATATATTACAAACACTTTACCAGATCTTGTACAAAAAAAATAGATTATATTATCATTTGCATTGCATAAGTACCCGTTTAGGTTTGAGTCCGGCTGTCCTTTGCATCACATAAGTAACCGCTTAGGCTTGAGTCTGAACGTTCTTTGCATTCTTTTAATTTGTTCGGTTAAACAATAATTTTTTGATATAAACTGGTTTTCAAAGTAACTTCTTAGGTTTGAATCCGACAGTCCTTTTCATCCTATAAGTACCCGCTTAAGATTGAGTCTGTCCATCTTTTGCAACCTAGAAGTACCCGCTTAGGCTTGAGCCCAACCGTCTTTTGCATTATTTTAGTTTATTCGGTTAAACGACATATTTTGGGTATAGATTTCTTTACAAAGGTAACCACATACATTTGAGTCTGGCTGTCTTTTGCATTCCATAAGTACCTGCTTAGGCTTGAGTCCAAAATTCCTTCGCATTCTTTTAGTTCGTTCGGTTAAACAATATATATTTGGGTATAGATTGGTTTTGAAAGGTACCCGCATAAGTCTGAATCCGGTCGCCTTTTGCATCCATAAGTACCCGCTTAGTTTTGAGTCCGACCGTCCTTTACATCCCATAAGTATCGCTTTGGCTTGAGTCCGACCGTCCTCTGCATTCTTTTAGTTTATTCGGTTAAGCGATATATTTTGGGTGTAGATTGGTTTTCAAAGGTACCCACTTAGGTTTGAGTCTGGCCATCCTTTGCATCCCATAAGTACCCGCTTAGGCTTGAGTCTGACTGTCCTTTGCATTCTTTTAGTTTGCCCGGTTAAACAGTATATTTTGGGTATAGATAGGTTTTCAAAGGTACCCGCTCACGTTTGAGTCTGGTCGTCCTTTGAACCCCATAGTACCCGCTTAGGCTTTAGTCTGGACATCCTTTACATTCTTTTAGTTTGTTCGGTTAAACAATATATTTTGGGTATAGATTGGTCTGAATGGTGCCAGCTTATGTTTGAATCCGCCCGTCCTTTAAGTACCAGCTTAGGTTTGAGTCTGATCGTCCTTTGCTTCACGTAATTACCCCCCTTAGGCTTGAGCCCGACCGTCCTATGCGTTCTTTTAGTTTGTTCTGTTAAATGGTATATTTTGGGTATAGATTGGTTTTCAAAGGTATCCACTTAGGTTTGAGTCCAACCATCCTTCGAATCTCATAAGTACCCGCTTAATCTTGAGTCCGGGCGTCCTTTGCACTCTTTTAGTTTGTTTGGTTAAACAATATATTTTGTGTATAAATTGGCTTTTATAGGTACCCACTTAGGTTTGAGTCCGGTCGTCCTTTGCATATTACAAGTACTCACTTAGGTTTGAGTCCAACCGTCATTTGCATCACATAAGTACCCACTTGAGTTTGAGTCCGAACGTCATTTGCATCCCATAAGTACTCTCTTAAGTTTGAGTCTGGACGTTCTTTGCATTTTTTAATTTGTTTGGCTAAACAATATGTTTTGGCTGTAGATCTATTCCACATGCTATGTCTGTCTATCAAATTTTCTCAATGCTATATTTTTCTATCATTCTGTAGTTATTCATCTTGCTTTTGCCTATCATTTATCAAATATTGAATGCTATTTTTCTCTGTCATTTATCATTGCAACATAACACGTTAAGCAAACAAAGTAACATATCCAACTGTAACTATATCATGCTATGTTTATCTATCATTTTTTCAGTGATATGTATGCCTATCATTCGATATACATACATCTTACTTTTGTCAATACTACTCAAAACACTGTGTGAAACCCCACGTTTGTTAATGTCACCCATTAGAGAATGCGTTAATTTTCATGAAGCACAATAGACAAACATTACAGAAATTCACAAGACAGATATAAAATAAGCAGCAGAAAATTTCAGCTTCATTATTAAAATAAAACGTAGTCACAAATAGGTTTCATCAAAACTAGTTACATCAAAACCAAGTATCTCAAATCTTTCTCATAAAACAAAATAACAGTGTGTAGTAATATAAAATCATATTCCTCATAGCAAGCCATATCAGAGTAATAAGCAAGTCAAAGTGGTACATCTCAGAAAGTCTAGATTCAAGCTGAAAGAGAAAGTACTAATCACTGAGAAGTGCTACCACTCTGAGGACTAGGAGGAAATAAGCGAAAACAGAAGGGTCAAACATAAAGTCTGGCGAGTCAGTGATTTTCCAATATGCATAAAATAGGAATATCAAGACAAGTAAACATGACTAGATGAGAAACTACATTATCATATAAGGTAACAGATAAACTAAACAGAACAATATGATAGAAATGAATAAACTATGAACGAGTAATGCTTCATATTTATATCCCTAAAACAGGTTATGTCTGCACCAATACTAGTATAACATGATTAGGCGTTAGCCTAATTACTTAACAGAAACAACATGATTAAACATAAGATTTTAACGGCTAATTACATAACAGGATTAGGTGTTACCTTAATTACATAACATCAGGATTAGTCGTACCCTGATTACTACCTATGCGATTGACTCCCTAATATGTAAATACCTTGTGTATGCCACGGCAGTAGGGTGTATCGCTCTCTAACCCAGCAACTTATATGAGACATACCTATTTACTGGTGTTACATTGGCTTAGTTTCCCTAATCGGACTCATGCACGCTCATGACTCCACCGGAACGCGCCTGTACCCACCTTCCCCATGTGAACCTCTTACTATCTAGTTCAGTAAAGTGTTCCCTGGCCCCTACCTAGTGCGAGGCCCTCTAAAAAATACCAGTAGGGATACTGACTGATATAGGTTCTGAACGGCAGATTGACATAAGACAAACCCCCTGAGCTTGTGCCCCCAAGTAACTAGGATTTAAGAGTCCCCAAAATCCGATACAATAGCAGAAATGGACCTCTTTAGCTTATTAATAATCATATTTAACCTAGTAGGTTAGGTTTACTAATAAGTATGATTGTAATATTGCATGTTATTATATGTGTACAACCCTTCCCCAAAACACCTGCCGGATCTGGGTGGATCGACCAACCGACCTTATAGGTCGACCCATGGGATGACCTAGCGTGACTTGGGTCAACCCATAGGTCGACCCAGGACCGTTGTGGGTTGTCCCATCCCCTATAATTTCTGCATTGATTTTTTTCGCTCGTTTCTGATTTGAATTAGTTTGAATGATATTTATATATAAGCCCCTTATATGTATACGAACTTCTAAAGGTCATAACTTCTTCACACGTTATCCATTTTATGAAAACTTAGGGTCCATCTGAATTAGAATTTTACGAACGCAATGATAAACTGGTTTTACTTAGTTCTGAATATTTGATTAAGTAAATCCCATTTTCTTATCTTTAAAGAATGGTTATAGTGTATTAAATTTTGGGGTGTAACGTTCTTCCCTACTTAAAGGATTTCGTCACCGAAATTTCCATGCTAAGAAGAATGTTACTATCATAACAACCACCTACAACCATCTTCTCATCCATCATCCACAGGCATCCATTGTCCTTAATAATTTATAATGCTTGTATGAACATTTGCCAAAAGAGTTGTATGTGTTTGTCCCTATACTAATGCGAAAATCAGGTGGTCGACTGATTCAGTTGACGTCCTTAATGTAATATATGTTTGTGCCATGTGTCCAATATGTACGCAAATAATCCTAGTATAACATATAAAACTCTATATATGCGCACAATCATTCATCAAAATGCAACATCCATATAATGCTTCACCCATTTCCATGCAAAGAAAATTGGAATGCACACAAATTCAGATGATGTGTGTAGGTACTTGAGCCGATCTAGTGCCTAGTGTGTGTATATGCGTCCATGAGCACCCATTATAAAAGACTTGCATGCATTTGCAACCGTCAATCATAACATGTTTCAAACACATGTTTCCAACCATTGGATTCTTCCTAAGGATCGAAGTTCGAACAATAGGATAAATATACTTGAATGATAGAATCAAATGCAAAGTAAAAGCTTGGAAAAGAAGACACGAACGTACTTTCAAAAAGAAAAGGATAAGAAGCATGAATCCTGTCTTCGGTTTCCCAAGTCGCATCTACGCAGCCTTTTCCCGATTGCACCTTCACCAATCTGATTTCTTTGTTGTGTAGCTTCTTGATTTTTTGATCCAAGGACATGAGTAGGAACTCTTCTCACCGATGCTTTCTTCTCAAATTCCCAGCCTTCAAGTGTGATCGGGTCCTCTATCTCTGTCATATCATGTTGACATTTCCTCAAATGGGAAATGTGAAAATCATCATGTATGACCGCGAGTCTATCCGGTAGCTTAACCCTATAGGCCATCTGACCTATCCTCTCCACTATAGGGAATGGTCCTACAAATATTGGTGCCAACTTCCCCATTGAACCAAATCGAATTACATTCCTTAACGGTGATACTTTAATGACGACCATATCTCCTACTTCGACAAAATCAGTCCTCCTTTTGTTGGCATAGGACTTCTATCTCTCTAGAGCAACTTTCATTCTTCTGCATATAAGATCAATATTCTCGGAAGTTTCCCGAATCATCTTAGGTCCAACCAGAAGTTTGTCCATAGACTCCCACCAATAAGTCGGTTATCTACAAGATCATTCGTATAGTGCTTCAAATGGTGCCATGCCTTTGCTCGATTAGTAACTGTTGTTGTAGGTGAACTCAACCAATGGGAGATGATCCTCCCAAGTTCCTCAAAATTCTAGGATACACAGTCTTAGAAGATACTCAAAAACTCTATTCACCCTCTCAGTCTTTGCATTGGTCTGAGGGTGGTATGCCATGCTCAAACGTAGATGTGTAACTAACGCCTCTTTTAAGGTCTTCCAAAACTCACTAGTAAAGATAGGGTCGCGGTCTCTTACTATTGTGGAAGTTACACCTTGCAATCGGACTATCTCTTGAAGATGTACTGAGTTCAGCCGAGTTGTCATCCGCTTACACTTAACAAGAATAAAATGAGTGCTCTTCGTAAGTCTATCCACTATCACCCAAATTCTCATATCACCCTTCCTTGATTGGGGAAATCCATCGATGAAATCTATAGAAACACTCTCCTATTTCTATTGTGGGACATCTAAAGGCTGAAGCAATCTACTAGATTTCCTTTATTCAGCCTTTACTTGATGGAACGTCAAGCATCAAGCTACAAATTCTGCCAAATCCTTCTTCATGCTAGTCCAAAAGAAAACTCTCTTCATGTCTCGACACATTTTGTCGACTCCCAGATGGATAGTCATCCAAGAATGATGAGCTTCTTCAAGCATTTCCTTTAGCAATTCCCCAATCCTAGGGACACATAGTCTTCTATCCCGTCTTAGACACCCTTTCTCATCCACTATATATTTAACAAGGTGACTAGAAGTCTCTCCTCTACCAAACTTGTCCAAGATGTCTTCTATCTGCAGGTCCTCACGCTGCATAAAATCCAGTACGCTCCAATAGAGTAGGTCGCACCTCCAACGATGCTAACAATCCCAGTGTGAAATCCGCAGATGGCTTAAAATTAAATGTTGAGACGTACTCCAAGCTCCGCCTTTCTACGAATAGAGGACTCAAAGTCAACCTTTGCCTACTCAGTGTGTCTACCACTACATTACCCTTGCCTGGGGTATAAGCTATCTCAAAGTCGTAGGACGCTAGGAACTCCATCCACCATTGTTGCCTTAGGTTGAGATTCTTCTATGAAAATAAGTATTTGAACGACTTATGTTCCGTATATAGCTCAAATCATTCTCCAAGTAGATAAGGCCGCCAAGAATTTAATGCGAACACTATTGCAGCTAACTCTAGATCATAGGCAGGGAAGTTCTTCTCATGAACCTTCAACTGTCTACTACCATAGCATACTACCCTTCCCTCTTGCATCAGAACGACACCAAGCCCTATGCCACAAGCATCTATGTAAATTGTGAACATCTTGCTTCTATATGGGAGAGTCAGAACTGGGGCTGTTGTCAGAGCCCTTTTCAACCGCTGAAAGGCATCCTCACAATCAATGCTCCACGAAAAAGCTAAGTTTTCCTTTGTCAATCGGGTAAGCAGGGCCGATACCTTTGCAAAGTCCTTGATAAACTTTCTATACTAGACCGCCAACCCTAGAAAACTTCTCACCTCTATCGGATTCTTTGGAGCCCTCCAATCTTGAACTGTGACAACTTTAGCAGGATCCACTGCCATCCCATCCTTGGAGACCACATGCCCTAGGAACCTTACTTTCTTTCTCCAAAAGTGACACTTAGAAAAAAATTCCTTGAGTCGATGCGATCTAAGAGTGCATAGAACCGCACCTAAGTATAAGGCATGCTCCTTCTCGTTCTTTGAGAAGATCAGAATGTCATCCACAAAGACCACAACAAACTTGTTTAGAAACTCTCTAAACACCCTACTCATCAAGTCCACAAAATAGGCGGGTGCATTGGTTAGCTCAAAAGGCATAACCGACCACTCAAAGAAACTGTCTGGCGTTCTGAATGCAGTCATGTCAATGTTGTCCTCTGCCACTCTGAATTGATGAAACCCCATGGCTAAATCCATCTACAATAAAACCAATGCGCGTACTAGTTGATGAAACAGTTCGTCAATTCTTGGCAGTGGGTGCCTATTCTTCTTGGTGAGCTTGTTCATCTCCCTATAATCCACTCATAGACGAAGTGAGCCGTCTGCTTTAGTTGCAAAGGTGACTGAAGCTTCCCACTCTGATATGCTTCGTCTAATAAAACCTTTCTCCAATAACTCCCCTACTTTCTTGCTAAAATCCCTTCTCTATAGGAGTCATGTGGTGCACTGGTAGAGCAACTGGCTTTGCATTCTCTACTAAATAGACCCAGAAGTTTATCTCACGCCTTCGAGATAATCCTTTAACTTCCTCAAACACATCCGGGTAAACTCCGATGATGGGCACAGATCGCAAATCATCAATAGAAGTATCGAGCGATTCTTGAAAACTGAGCATCACCAATTCCGTGGGTCGCACGAAATTTCGAGAGTACTATCATGAAAAGTAAGAAGCCTAACCACTCTCTTTTCAGAATCAAGGATGGCACCATACTTAGCTAGCCAATCCATGCCTAGAATCAAACCATAGCCCATAAAGCCAAACGCGTATGCATCGCATTCAAATTCGACGCCCAAGATAAAAATTCCCAAACTCCTACATAGCATGGATAAATGAGTCATACATCATATGGGGTTTGAGACCACTACGGGATCAGAGACGATACTAGTATTAAGGTTTAGACTATCTACTACATAACTGGATATAAATGAATGTGAAGCGCCAAAATCAAACAGGGTTCGAACATGATAGACAAAAGGGAAATCAAACATTCAACCGTGACATTCCTACCTCAATCAGGTCCACTAGCCTCTAAAGCATGTACTTGCCCAAAAGTTCCTGCCCCTTATCCTTGCTTGCTAGGGCATTGCTTAGTGAAGTGTCCCACTTGTGCACAATTAAAGCATACTTTCTTTTCCTTTTTGCAATCCTTCACAAACTCACCCATTGCCCCGCAATCATGACACGTGATATCTTTTTTGATTTGAGCCTTGCCTGGCTTTCCTCCTTTCTCTTTATTTTGCTTTACTTTCCTGGGACACCATTTATGTTTCTCGCCCTTAGTCTGTATCTCCTCAGTCTTACTGTCTTTCTTCTCATCCTTGCCATCTTCATGCATAAGAGCTATACAAACCAGCCTTTCAAACGTCGCCACCATTGATATATGAGATGATACCAATCCCTGGAGAGGTTGATTCAACTCTCTTAAAAATTGAAAAGCCTTCTAGTAGGGGCGTATTCACCAAGTCTAGACCAAATCTCGCTAACTGATTGAACTTATTCACGTAATCCTTAACAGATATGTCTCTTTGTTTCAAAGCCAAGAATCTCTCCATCTATAATCCCTCTACTGCCTGAGATAAGAATTTCATCTCGAATCTCTATTTGAACTCATCCCAAGTAGCTACTAGTTGTGCTGCCTATGTTGCTTCCTACTAGTAAGAAGCTTCGTCCTTTAGTTGCCACACTACTGACTGTATTTTCCTTCTACCATCGATCTCAAAATGACCAAACACGTTCTCTGCTTCCCTTAGCCAATTCCGTGCTTCACCAAATCTCTTCGTACCTCGGAACAGCTTTCCTCCATTAGCGCAAAAATCTTTACATAGCTTTGAAAAGTTAACGACTCATGGTGGTGGAGCTACGGCTGCTGCAGCTGGGGGTGGCGTATCTCCTTGATCTCTGGCAGGTGTCGTAGCCTCAAGATACATATGGAAACATGAATGCCCTCAGGAAGATAGGGTGCCCCAGATATGCTGAAAAGAGAAGAAACAAAAGATTTAACAAGACATCACGAGAATATAGAATATGGCTTGAAGGGATATGTTTTTCAAAAATAGATTTTAATTTGAAAATACTTTGCTTTTGAAAATACTTTGCTTTTGAAAACAATTTTTAAAACTTTTTCTCCGATCTTATAACCTGGCTCTGATACCAAATGTGACACCCCACGTCTGTTAATGTCACCCATAAGAGAATGCATCGTTTCATGAAGCGTAATAGGTAAAAAATACAGAAATTCACAAGACATATATAAAATAAGTAGCAGAAAGTTTCAACTTCATTATTAAAGTAAAACGTAGTCTCAAATAGGTTTCATCAAAACTAGTTACATCTAAACCAGTTGCATCAAAACCAAGTATCTCAAAATTTTCCTATGAAACAAAATAATAGAGTTCAATAATATAAAATCATATCCCTCATAGCAAGCCATAGCAGAGTAGTAAGCAAGTCAAAATAGTACATCTCAAAAAGTCCAAACCCAAGCTAAAAGAGAAAATCCTAATCACCGAGGAGTGCTACCACTATGAGGACCTCGGAGGGGAAAGGAAGAAAGAAGCGAAAACAAAAGGGTTAGATATAAAGTCTGGCGAGTTCTAGTGATTTTCAAATATGCATAAAATAGGAATACCCAGATAGGTAAACAAGACTGGATGAGAAAGAAAAACATCATATGAGGTAACAAATAAACTAAACAGAACAGGAGGATATAAACTATGGTCGAGTAATGCTTCACGTTTATATCCCTAAAACAGGTTATGTCTACACCAATACTAGTATAATAGGATTAGGTGTTGACCTAATTACTTAACATAAACATCAAGATTAAACAACAGATTTTAACAACATAATTACACAGCAGGAGTAACACCCCATAATTTTAAGGAATGTTAAAAATCTTAAGAATACTTAGTTAAATATTGGGAATTAAGTAAAACAGATTGTACCATTGCATTCGTCTCGGAATTATACTTAAGATAGACCCCGAGTTTGCGTAAAACAGACATCGTATGAAGAAGATGTTAAGGTTTGATGTTTGTATACATATAAGGGAAATATATATAAACAAAACAACTCCATAATTTTAAAATAATTCAAAATTTGAAGCGGGAAATGGATGCAGGATTGAGACCCCTTCGGGCTCGACCACGCCCCGGGGGTTTCAACCCTAAGGTCGACACCATGGTCGACCCACCACAGATCTGCCTAGGTTCATCTCGTGAACCTAGATTTGTTTTTGAACGAGATTTGTTGGCAGTAGGCTATATATAGGACAACATTTCTATTGTTTTATTCACCTAAAACAATGGAGACAATGAGATGCTACCCCAACATGGATTGAATTAGCCTATTTTTCTACATTAACGGCATATATGTATACAAGAATATCTGTTGCAACTACAACATATCATTCTCTATTCTTTAGATCCAGTCTCTGTGATTTCATGTTACTTTTAGATATAAACATTTAACAAGTAATCTTGGCATCTTAATAAATTTGGCTCTAAACCTCAGCCTGTTGAGAATCTGATTCATACCTAAACAGCTCTGCAATCACATGTATTATTTTGTATAGCTGATCAGCTATTCAATTCTTATATGCCTATTTTTGATATGTCTATTTCTGTTATCATATGCCTATTATGTTATTATACATGTTTCTGTTCCTCTTCCTCTCTCTCTCTCTTATTCCCTTTTTATTTGTATAGCCAGTCTACCTTCGAGCCTAGGCCGATATTGCTGAAATATGCATACGAACGAAATTGGGTTAAATTTGGGAATGATCAGGAATGATGATTTAGGGGCATAACTTGTACTATGAATCATGACTAGGATTTGGGGGCATAAACTATACTACGAAATACGACTAAAGTTTAGGGCATATCTTAGACTATGAATTATGACTTGTGGTTTGGGCATATAAAATGGTAGGCTTAATTTAAAGATTAGCGGAATATGTTAATGAAACTGTGAGTAACCTGTCAAACATGTTGTGGGTTCTGCATACCTGTTAACCTGTAATACTTATCCTATTAAATCTGCGGGGCTTATATATACATATAAACATGTTTATCTATAGTTTGTTTAATTATTTGCTAGGGGTTAAGTAAATATGTTGAATCTATTGGGTTAAGTAAATGTATTATATCTTTGGAGGGTGATATTAACCCGATAAACTTAACCTGTGCAAATCCTAGTGGGTTGGGGATACAAGCCTAAGGAGTGGCTTGTGTCATCTATGGTGTGGGACCCATATTAGTCAGTAACCCATTCTGATATTAAAAGGGGGAACCCGCACTAGGTAGAGGTCAAGGAATGCTTATTGAGCTAATTATAAGAGGTTCATTTGGGAAGGGGTGTTCCGATAGCGCGTTCCAATAGAGTCATGTGCGTGCATGGGTCCGGCTTGCTTGGGAAAATAAGCCGCTTAAACAATTTTAAATAGGTCTGTATCCTTTTGGTGGTTGCCACTTTAGGAAGTAATACACCCTACTATGGGACCGACAAAGGGTATTTTCGTGGTAGGGAGCCGAACACCGAGGGTAGTAATTAAGGTACATATAATCTTGTTTAGGTACCTGTTATTTCTATTTGGGGGTAATACCCATTATTTTTGGTTAGGTACCTGTTATTTCCGTTTAGAATAAAACCCGTTACTAAAAGTACACCTAAGTTTACCATTTATGTTTATATTGGGATCATTACGTTTATATCAAGTAATTGGAAAACACTTGTTGAGGTATACTAGTATTGGTGCAGAGAAAGTAACTGAAAAGCATAGCTTATCTTGTAGATCTTGTCCATCTTGTTTATACTTATTATATGCTACAGTTAACTCTCATCAAGTTTATTTACTGTCATGATGCTTTTACTTATTTATACGCTAAAAGTAACTGGACACGCCAGAATTTATGTCTTAGCCGTTTTGTTTCCTTTTCTCTCTCTTCCCCCCTCCCTCGGTTCTCAGGGCCGGAAAGCTGAGGCTTGATTAGGACTCTCTCTTCTGTTTCTGCTTGGATTTGGATTTGGTTCGATGTATTGCTTTGACTACTTGTCTACTTGTTTATGGCTACTTATGGGGATTATGATTTTTCAATTCTATTATCTGAAGGTTTTTAGCGCAAGACAGACATTTTTATTTGACGTATTTTATTCCAGTATTTCAATATGATGTTCTAACTAGATTTTGATACTACGATGTTTTCTCTTGAGAAAAATAAAGTTTTAAATTTCTGCTGCTATTTTATATCTGTCTTGTGATGTTCTATTTCTGTTTACCTATAACTTTTCAGGGAACTTAATGCATTCTGTTAAAGAGTGACATTAACGGACGCAGGTTGTCACATTTGGTATCAGAGCTAAAGGTTACAAGATCGGGTAAAAGATTTTGAAAATTGTTTACAAAAGGTTTCAAAAAGAAAGAATTTTCAAAGAAAAGTCTGTTTTAGAAAAAAATATTCCCCTAGCCATATAAATATCTTTTGATTCTTTATTTGAGTCCCTTTTCCTTTTCTCTTCAGCATGTTTGGGGAACCGAATCTTCCCAAGGGCGTTCACATACCGGCTTGGTTCTATAGGTATCTTGAGGCTGTGGTGCCTACCGGAGGCCAAGCAGATGCCCCTCCCCCAGCCGCAGCCGCTATTCCTCCTCCTCCTCCGCGAGCGGATAATTTCTCTAAGATATGCAAGGTCTTCTATACTATGGGAGGAAAGCCATTCTGAGGGACTGAGAATTATGTGGAAGCACGGAATAGGGTTAAAGAGGCGGAGAACTTATTTGGGCTTTTCGAGGTTGATGACCGTAGAAAGTTACAGCTGACTGCATGATAACTTAAGAATGAGGCTTCATTCTAGTGGGAAGTGACACAAGCAGGATGTCCAGTTGAGACTTGGGATGATTTCCGATAGAGGTTCGAGATGAAGTTTCTTTCTCAGGTAGAATAGAGAAGGAAGATGGAGAGGTTTCCAGCACTTAAGCAAAGAAGCATGTCTGTCAAATAATATGTCAATAAGTTCAACCAGTTAGAGAGGTTTGGTCTAGAGCTAGTGAATGCCCCGCATAAGAAAGCTTTGAGGTTTGCAAGATGATTGAACTAGCCCCCTTCAAGCATTGGCATTATCTCACATTCTAATGGGGGCTACTTTTGAGTGACTGGTTGATATAGCATTGATGCAGGAGGATGGAAAAGAGGAGAAAAAGGAGGCTGTAATAACCCGGAAATTCTGAACCAGTTTAAAATTTTTATTTTGGCAATTTTAATGAATTTTTGATATTTAAAATAGATTATTTTAAATAATATTGACGAGAAATTTATTTTGAATATAATTCGAACGTATATATTATACGCGTCGTCGTTAGAATATAAATATTTATATATAATTATAAATAGAATTGAAAATGGCGCGGTAGTTCGATAATTCGATTTCAAACTTCAATTGAATGTACCGGGTGCAAAACAAACCGGATTTTAGTGAAACCAAAAACATTAGGATCTAATTGATAATATCTTTCCAACGAATCCGAAAAATTGAAATTTCATAGCGGGAATCAAAAGATATGTCCAGTTGAAAATTCTGAATAGTCGCTATGGAATTCAGGCCCTTAAAATAGACATTTTGCAAACGACCTCGGATTTCGACGAAACCAGTTTTGTTGTGTCCATGATGTCAAATTATTGCTAGATTCCAAATTTCATAATTTTTCGAATCAATATGTGAGTGTGGCAAAGGAAAACGAGTTTGACCAGTTTCAGTTGATTTTAATCGACTGGAAAATGGCCATTTTTCCAACTGTCTCAGAATTCGACGAAACTAGTTTTGTTAGGACCGTATCGTCAATACGAAGCTAGATAATATTTTTCCGGAAATTTTCTGGTTAGTATGTGACCCCGGTAAATTGAAATGCGCGTTCAAATTCAATATATAAAGTTATATGTAGATTTTGACGGAAACTGGTTCAAATGATCGAATCAGCCTACGATATATATCCCATTGTGTTCGGAATGGGGGTAAAACGCTATGAACGACAGACGGTGGGTTCGATTTCGAGGTCGTATGAAAAGTCAACTTAGGAGAGAGAAATTAAATTAATTAATAAAAAAATCCCCTTTCTCTCCTTTCCTTATACTCTGTCCCCTCCCCCGATATTTTCAATTGAGTTTTCAAAAAAAAAAAAAGGAAGAAGAAGGCGCAGCGGCCACCGCGCCCTGGCGTGACGCCACCCACCGCCGACGAGGCCCCAGCCTCGACCCTCCTCTTCCCTCCACGCGTTGCTCCAGCCTCGCTCCTCTCCTCGAATCGCACCCCCTACAGCCAACCCCCCCCCCCCCTCCGTCGCTCCACCGTTCGACCCGCCGCCCATCGCCTCCCTCATCCCAGCCTACACCGCACCCCCGCACCTCCTTCTCCATCCCCTCCTCTAATTGATCCCGTTCAGCCCCCCCCCCCTTCTGACGCAGTCGAGCCCTCTCCCGATAGCCAGAGGCGCTGCCAACGATGCAGCCACCCAACCTAGCCCCGTCCACCTCCGATTCAACTGGCCAACGAGATCCCCCTCCCTCCAGTCGACATCCAGACCAACGGTGAGTTTTCTCTTCCAGGTTTTATTTATTTATAAATAAAAATAGGGTTTTTAACTTTTATAAAAACTATAGGATTTTTAAACTGTATAAGTTAGGAATTTTATCATATGAAAGATTAGATTTTTATCATAGCAAAGAAACAATTTTTAATGAAATAAAAAAGAAGTGATTTTCTACATGTTTAAAGACGAGATTTTTATCTGGGTAAAGGCAAGATTTGATTTTAGTTTGTTAAAAGATATGATTTTTATATTTTTAAACAATTAAAAATATGATTTTTATATTTTTAAAGTATTAAAAATATAATCTTTATTATGAAGAAGGTGTAAAAATATGATTTTTGTTTATGTAGGGGATTAAAAATATAATTTTTACATGATAGGAATATTTGAAATATCATCTTTATATGTGTAGAAAAATAAAAATGTGATTTTTATAATGATATATTTAAAAAGGTGAAATCTTTATATAGAGAATAGCGAGTTAAAAATGGAATTTTTATCTATATAGTAGCGGTGTGAAAATGGGATTTTTATCCATATAGCGAGGTAGTAAAAATTTGATTTTTATATATTGAATAGTATAATAAAAATTTGATTTTTATATATTGAATAGTATAATAAAAATTCGATTTTTATATATTGAATAGTGAAGTAAAATTTTGATTTTTATATATTGAATAGCATAATAAAAATTCGATTTTAATATATTGAATAGCGAAGTAAAAATTCGATTTTTACATATGTAGTGGCTACAGCAACGAAGATGACAAAAATGCGATAACGATGAAGATTTCTATCAAAGAAGAGTCAAGACGATTGGATAGCTATCGATGAGAACTTCTCACTCAAAATTTCTTTCTCTAATTATATATATATGTACTAGGATGCAGACGGTGCTTAGTAGCACCCGACACAATCGTCCACAGACCATGGACTTGTTTGTTTGGTTGCATAAATTAGTTAGATGATTTGATTTGAATTTGGTTGTTTGGTGAATTTAATTGATGTGTGAATGGCGTGGGCCTTCACTAGACCGGGGATAAGGCTAGGCCTCGTCCCGTTTCTAGTATCGTGCCGTTATGCCGCCGAAATTTTCTAAAATATGTTAGAAAAATAAAAATATCATTTTCATTGTGTAAATGAACTGAATAAAAATTCATATGTTGAAATAAAATATTTTATCGTTAAAAATATAATTTTTAACGTGAAGTGAACAAGATAAAATATTCATTTACAAACCGGACGGTTTGTTTATGTACACTGATTTGACTGACATTGATTGGGTCGATAAGTTTTACACATCGCCCAACTGCACAAATAAAATATGCGTTTGATTGTTTGAAACCCCACACGGGTGTTGGGATGAAATTTGAAGTTCACTCATCCTGATTGATTAAATATGTCGATCGATTGATTGACAGCCTGTTATAAGCGTTAGATATCTATATTTGATGCTTATACAGTGTAGTGCACTTTGGTTGATGGTTGATTATTTTTCAATGCTATTATATACGTGTGATGTATGAAAATCCATATAATTAACCTTATATGGTAATTGATTGGGCCTCATTCCAATCAGGAAAATAAAGAACAATATAAAATAAAGGTTCATGTGTTGACTGTACTCATCCGTTGAGATTAGTCATGTGTTGAACGAAATATTTTAATAATAAAATTTACATCTTTATCAATATGATATAAAGGTTCATGTGTTAACTGTACTCATCCGTTGAGATTAGTCATGTGTTGAACGAAATATTTTAATAATAAAATTTACATCTTTATCAATATGATATAAAGGTTCATGTGTTGAATGTACTCATCTGTTGAGATTAGTCATGTGTTGAACGAAATATTTTAATAATAAAATTTACATCTTTATCAATATAATATAAAGGTTCATGTGTTGACTGTACTCATCCGTTGAGGTTAGTCATGTGTTGAACGAAATATTTGAAATAGAAATATTTGAAACCGAAATATTTGAAATAGGAATATTTGAAATAGGAATATTTGAAATAGGAATATTTGAAATAGAAATATTTGAAACCGAAATATTTGAAATAGGAATATTTGAAATAGAAATATTTGAAATAGAATATTTGAAAAGGAAATATTTGAAATAGAAATATTTGAAACCGAAATATTTGAAATAGAATATTTGAAAAGGAAATATTTGAAATAGAAATATTTGAAACCGAAATATTTGAAATAGGTTATTTGAAAATAGAAATACATGAAGCCGTGTTGATTAGATAGACGCCATTTTGACGTGAACGATATTTGTATCGATTATATTCATTTCGAAATGAATTGAATATAAAACGATTTCGAAATGAATTGAATACAAAACGATTTCGAATTGAATAGAAAACCAATTTGAATTGAATAGAAAACCAATTTGAATTGAATTGAATAGAAAACCAATTCGAATTGAATCGAATAGAAAACGAATTGGATTTAAATCGAATAGAAAACCAATTGGATTTAAATCGAATAGAAAACCAATTTGAATTGAATCGAATAGAAAACAAATTTGAATTGAATTGAATAGAAAACCAATTTGAATTGAATTGAATAGAAAACCAATTTGAATTGAATCGAATAGAAAACGACTTTGAAATTGAATTGAATTGAAAACGAATTCAAATTGAATTGAAAACGAATTCAAAATTGAATTGAAAGCGAACTGAAATGAATTCAAATCGAATTGAAACTTGAATTGAATAGAAATGAATTCTAAAACGAATTTATAAGGAAGAATTCAATTTGGATTTGAAATGAAATGGAAGTTGAAATTGTTTTTGAAACGAATTTTAAAACGATTTATAAAATTCGTTTTAAATAAAAATCAATGAAATATATATTATATATATTATATATATATAATATAATGACTGAATAGAACGCGCCGCGCCGTGGCAGTTCGCGAATTTCGACCATTTATTTCAAACGGACATTACGGGAGATCCGACCGTCAGATTCTCCTAAAACCGGAACCGTTGGGTTCGTATCGAAAAGAGCTTTCTAATGAATATAAGAAATTTGAAATCTAACGGTTGGATTTGGAGATACGTCCAAATCAAATTTGAAAAAGGTCGCTATAAGTGCAGTTCGATGGCCATTGTTGGAAATCGACTGTACGGGCCTTGATAAAATTATTAAAAATATCAATAATTTATCTAAAATCATAAGAAATGATTTGAGAAAAATTGGGGTGAAAAACTCCATATTTGAAAAGATAAAAATGGATTTTTATCGAAATGAACTAGTTTTGAACTAAATTTAAAACCCAATTTTTTTAAATAAATAAATTAGATTTAAAAAGGGGTTTTAAATAATCGGAATCTCTAATATATTTGATTGGATTTGAAATGGGTTTATCGTGAACGGTGTTTTAAATAACACTAGTTCTTTAACCCGATAACAAATAGAATGTGATTTGGGTTTGTCGTGAACTGTGTTTTAAATAACACCTAGTTCTTTAACCCAGTAAAAGGAGTTTTAACGAATCTGCAAGTAGATTGAAATGTGAATCTATAATCTAAATTATCAAATTTAGAAATTGAGCGAGGATGGAGTATTACCAGTTTTGCTCCAAAAGCGATAGTTAAATCTTTAATTAGATTTGAACGTGAAATGGTAATTAATTTTACCGATAACACCATAGTATTAGATATGGAGTATTACCAGTTTTGCTTCATGGGATGAATAGGTTGGGATTGGGAAATAAAATAAATAATTACTTCGGTGTGGTTCGCTAATCTCGACTAGTTTAGAAAACCATAATTTGGTTTGAAATGACATCCAAAGGAAGATTAAAGGATAAATTTTAAAGAATTTATCTTGGATAAAATTAATGGGAATCTTTCCCAAAAGATGTGAATATTTAAATAACAGAATATTCAGAATTGGAATGAGGCGTATGTTGTGTTTGTGTAACATATGTTTTTAATATATGCGGGTTGTTCAGAAAGTCCTGGTTTACACCCATTTTGAATAACCGATTCGACGATATGTCGAAGACGAAGACGGTGGTCGAAGACCGGAAGTCTTCACATCGTTTGGATAATTACTGACGATCCTGATTGGGCAGTACACCCAAGAGGATGGAAATAGTTGGTGGTTGTCCAGACGTACTTGGAGACGGATGGATATGCGAGGCAAGTGCCTCCGGTTTCGTTCAGACCTAGAACGAACTTGTAAATGGATTGTGTGTCTGACATTGGATTTTATTCTGTGTTGATTGATTTCTGTTAAATATATATCTGTTTGGCGGCGGAGAATTTATTCTCTTGCTTAACGCCCTTCTCTGAGACGTACGAGCTTAGAGGTTATATATAGATAGATATCAATCGCATGGAATGAACTGCCAGTGTGGCATGCTGAGTTGCATAAATCAAGGCTTCTGTTGAAAAGCAAAGTCTTGTGGTTGATGATCAAAGCACAGCCTTTGTGGCGTTGCTTTGTGTATAACGTGAATTCGCGAGCCTCACACCTCGGTATGAGTCAAAAACGGGATACGGACTGCAGGGAGAGCACGACGTTTCTTTCTAGCTTTGGTGGTGTCAGTGACTTACCAGCCCTGACATTTATATACTTTTCACCTTTGTGGTTTTTGGAATGCGAGGCGCCTCGATTATAGGTCTGTAAGGACCGGGAAACGTGTGTTCAGGAATAAATAATCCTCTAACGTAAGTGAGGACCGGCCCTGAAGATCCAGGGGTTGCCTAGAGTGCGTAACCCTGAGGCATTTGCTAGAGTGTCTCGAACGCGGACAAGAGATTGCCCCTTGCCTCGACTCATGATGGAATCCAATTTCCAATACGAGATATTTCGGCTTTATTTGTAGAGCCTAGTATGACGACATAGTAGCATGGGATGCTATGCCGTCTATGATTTATATTTATGATTGAAAATGTTTTGACACTATACACTTATTATAGTATCAAATGATTTGTTTTAAACGTACCAATCATGTTTGGCTGTTATAAGGTAAAACCCTATCCTCCGGCTTGCGTTGCATTGTGTGATGGGACCTGGGTCTTATAATAGATTCATTTTTCGAAAAAGCATTGCGTTGTTTATTCTATGCACTAGTATTCTTGGGAGGAAACCCGTTCCATTTTATACGGCGTGGTCCCTTGAATTACTCTCTTTTAAAGTAAAGCTTTAAATAACTGTTTTAGTTCTCACACCAGTCACATGACTGACCTGGAGTTTATTGTTTTAACCTAAACTCTGGGTGCCCCTATTTTCCGCACGGGCAGCTAGTAGTTTTGGTTTTGCAAATTTATATTCACAGGATCCTGGTTTACAGCTGGAATGATATCCATAAAGCTCTGTATTCGTATATCACCTTCTGTTGTGCTTTGTATTATTTTCCGCTGCTATGTAATTTATTGTAATCTCTGATATTTATCGAATGTAATTTATTCATTTATACTCTGTATATTCATGTATTTTGATGGAATTGTTGTAATAGCAATGAAATGTTCTTCCGTCTGCGTTCTGATTTGTCCTGTTCTCAAACGATCAGGGGTTTCGAACGGTCTAGATCGGTTTAACGACTGATTCGGATCGAGCGAAATTCCTTGTTGCTACATTTGGTATCAGAGCTTTGGTTTACAGAGCTCGAGAACAAGACACATTAGAACCATACGAAAGAATTCATCAGATATTGGATGAGTAATATCCAATTAGAATGACTCGTTAGAGATAGGATCAGTAGTATCCTAAAACGAGTGTGAAGAGTATATTTTTCAAATGAAAACAATTTTGTTTTGAAAATTTAAACCAATTTATACGTATTTGATTATTTATTTATTTTGAATTTGGACAATCCAGTATATAAAGGTTTTGCATATACGCGTCATGAACGTATATTCGAAATTTTAATATATTAGATAGATATAGAGTCACACTCTAGTCGCCCGGACATTGTCCTGATGATGAAGTATACCATCACCATTATTTATTTTCGAGTGA
The DNA here is from genome assembly GCA_030737875.1 of Allium sativum. Lineage (NCBI taxonomy): Eukaryota > Viridiplantae > Streptophyta > Magnoliopsida > Asparagales > Amaryllidaceae > Allium > Allium sativum. The sequence continues at coordinate 751,573,123 of CM060921.1, forward strand.
CGAAGGTATGATATCTATATATTTCCATTAGACTGGTGTGAGAATCAAAACTAATATAGTTAGAACACATTGTTGTGAATTGGCATCAAAAACAAGATTTTCAGTATATATATCAAAATTATCAATTTGAAACGTTAATCCACTAATTGATTGATGTTTGTGTTGTTTGTTTATTAGTTTGATAATTTTGAACCATTTAGCCTAATTGAATCAAATATTGCATTGTATTGAAAATTGGTCGCATTTGCTTACATATACATATACTTACATTGGACAGGTCAAAGCAAGGAGGCTAAAGCCGAAGAATAAAATTTGTTTGCCCGACAAATAGGTACATGTTTACTACATTATTTACTGTTTTGTTTGGGTGATGATGATTTTATGAGCCAATTGGCTAGCCGCTTGGCTTTTTCTTTTTCTTTTTGAGATCAGAAGGCCTATATGGAAATTTCGGGATTTTCCCGTGGCTCCCGGTGCAGGGGAGGTTATGGCGAAATTTTTCGAAAATTTAGGGTGTTAGCCAAATTTTTGAAAATTTGAAAATTCTCAGAAACTGAAAAGTTGGAGAATGAAAGCCAGATCGAACATAGAGTTGATTAATCAAACCACTTTCGACTTTGTTCCTTTTCGGGGACGAAAAGTTTTAAGTGGGGGAGATTGTAATAACCCGGAAATTCTGAACCAGTTTAAAATTTTTATTCTGGCAATTTTAATGAATTTTGGATATTTAAAATAGATTATTTTAAATAATATTGACGAGAAATTTATTTTGAATATAATTCGAACGTATATATTATACGCGTCGTCGTTAGAATATAAATATTTATATATAATTATAAATAGAATTGAAAATGGCGTGGTAGTTCGATAATTCGATTTCAAACTTCAATTGAATGTACCGGATGCAAAACAAACCGGATTTTAGTGAAACCAAAAACATTAGGATCTAATTGATAATATCTTTCCAGCGAATCCGAAAAATTGAAATTTCATAGCGGGAATCAAAAGATATGTCCAGTTGAAAATTCTGAATAGTCGCTATGGAATTCAGGCCCTTAAAAATAGACATTTTGCAAACGACCTCGGATTTCGACGAAACCAGTTTTGTTGTGTCCGTGATGTCAAATTATTGCTAGATTCCAAATTTCATAATTTTTCGAATCAACATGTAAGCGTGGCAAAGGGAAACGCGTTTGACCAGTTTCAGTTGATTTTAATCGACTGGAAAATGGCCATTTTTCCAACGGTCTCAGAATTCGACGAAACTAGTTTTGTTAGGACCGTATCGTCAATACCAAGCTAGATAATATTTTTCCAGAAATTTTCTAGTTAGTATGTGACCCCGGTAAATTGAAATGCGCGTTCAAATTCAATATATAGAGTTATACGTAGATTTTGACGGAAACTGATTCAAACGATCGAATCAGCCTATGATATATATCTCATTGTGTTCGAAATGGGGGTAAAACGCTATGGACGACAGGCGGTGGGTTCGATTTCGAGGTCGTATTAAAAAGTCAACTTAGGAGAGAGAAATTAAATTAATTAATAAAAAATCCCCTTTCTCTCCTTTCCTTATACTTTGCCCCCCCCCCCCCCCGATATTTTCAATTCAGTTTTCAAAAAAAAAAAAGGAAGAAGAAGGCGCAGCGGCCACCGCGCCCAGGCGTGACGCCACCCACCGGCGACGAGGCCCCAGCCTCGACCCTCCTCTTCCCTCCACGCATTGCTCCAGCCTCGCCCCTCTCCTCGAATCGCACCCCCTACAACCAACCCCCCCCCCTCGCTCCACCGTTCGACCCGCCGCCCATCGCCTCCCTCATCCCAGCCACCACCGCACCCCCGCACCTCCTTCTTCATCCCCTCCTCTAATCGATCCCGTTCACCCCCCCTTCTGACGCATTCGAGCCCTCTCCCGATAGCCGGAGGCGCTGCCAACGATGCAGCCACCCAACCTAGCCCCGTCCACCTTCGATTCAACTGGCCAGCGAGATCCCCCTCCCTCCAGTCGACATCCAGACCAACGGTGAGTTTTCTCTTTCAGGTTTTATTTATTTATAAATAAAAATAGGGTTTTTAACTTTTATAAAAAAATATAGGATTTTTAAACTGTATAAGTTAGGAATTTTATCATATGAAAGATTAGATTTTTATCATAGCAAAGAAACGATTTTTAATGAAATAAAAAAGAAGTGATTTTCTACATGTTTAAAGACGAGATTTTTATCTGGGTAAAGGCAAGATTTGATTTTAGTTTGTTAAAAGATATGATTTTTATATTTTTAAATAATTAAAAATATGATTTTTATATTTTTAAAGTATTAAAAATATAATCTTTATTATGTAGAAGGTGTAAAAATATGATTTTTGTTTATGTAGGGGATTAAAAATATAATTTTTACATGATAGGAATATTAGAAATATCATCTTTATATGTGTAGAAAAATAAAAATGTGATTTTTATAATGATATATTTAAAAAGGCGAAATCTTTATATAGAGAATAGCAATTTAAAAATGGAATTTTTATCTATATAGTAGCGGTGTGAAAATGGGATTTTTATCCATATAGCGAGGTAGTAAAAATTTGATTTTAATATATTGAATAGTATAATAAAAATTTGATTTTTATATATTGAATAGTATAATAAAAAATCGATTTTTATATATTGAATAGCGAAGTAAAATTTTGATTTTTATATATTGAATAGCATAATAAAAATTCGATTTTTGTATATTGAATAGCGAAGTAAAAATTCGATTTTTACATATGTAGTGGCTATAGCAACGAAGATGACAAAAATGCGATAACGATGAAGATTTATATCAAAGAAGAGTCAAGATGATTGGATAGCTATCGGTGAGAACTTATCACTAAAAATTTCTTTCTCTAATTATATATATATATGTACTAGGATGCAGACGGTGCTTAGTAGCACCCGACACAATCGTCCACAGACCATGGACTTGTTTGTTTGGTTGCATAAATTAGTTAGATGATTTGATTTGAATTTGGTTGTTTGGTGAATTTGATTGATGTGTGAATGGCATGGGCCTTCACTAGACCGGGGATAAGGCTAGGCCTCGTCCCGTTTCTAGTATCGAGCCGTTATGCCGGCGAAATTTTCTAAAATATGTTAGAAAAATAAAAATATCATTTTCATTCTGTAAATGAACTGAATAAAAATTCATGTGTTGAAATAAAATATTTTATCGTTAAAAATATAATTTTTAACGTGAAGTGAACAAGATAAAATATTCATTTACAAACCGGATGGTTTGTTTAGGTACACTGATTTGACTGACATTGATTGGGTCGATAAATTTTACACATCGCCCAACTGCACAAATAAAATATGCGTTTGATTGTTTGAAACCCCACACGGGTGTTAGGATGAAATTTGAAGTTCACTCATCCTGATTGATTAAATATGTCGATCGATTGATTGTCAGGCTGTTATAAGCGTTAGATATCTATATTTGATGCTTATACAGTGTAGTGCACTTTGGTTGATGGTTGATTATTTTTCAATGCTATTATATACGTGTGATGTATGAAAATCCATATAATTAACCTTATATGGTAATTGATTGGGCCTCATTCCAATCAGGAAAATAAAGAACAATATAAAATAAAGGTTCATGTGTTGACTGTACTCATCCGTTGAGATTAGTCATGTGTTGAACGAAATATTTTAATAATAAAATTTACATCTTTATCAATATGATATAAAGGTTCATGTGTTGACTGTACTCATCCGTTGAGATTAGTCATGTGTTGAACGAAATATTTTAATAATAAAATTTACATCTTTATCAATATGATATAAAGGTTCATGTGTTGACTGTACTCATCCGTTGAGATTAGTCATGTGTTGAACGAAATATTTTAATAATAAAATTTACATCTTTATCAATATAATATAAAGGCTCATGTGTTGACTGTACTCATCCGTTGAGGTTAGTCATGTGTTGAACGAAATATTTGAAATAGAAATATTTGAAACCAAAATATTTGAAGTAGGAATATTTGAAATAGGAATATTTGAAATAGAAATATTTGAAACCGAAATATTTGAAATAGGAATATTTGAAATAGAAATATTTGAAATAGAATATTTGAAAAGGAAATATTTGAAATAGAAATATTTGAAACCGAAATATTTGAAATAGAATATTTGAAAAGGAAATATTTGAAATAGAAATATTTGAAACCGAAATATTTGAAATAGGATATTTGAAAATAGAAATACATGAAGCTGTGTTGATTAGATAGACGCCATTTTGACGTGAACGATATTTGTATCGATTTTATTCATTTCGAAATGAATTGAATATAAAGCGATTTCGAAATGAATTGAATATAAAACGATTTCGAATTGAATAGAAAACCAATTTGAATTGAATTGAATAGAAAACCAATTTGAATTGAATAGAAAACCAATTTGAATTGAATTGAATAGAAAACCAATTTGAATTGAATCGAATAGAAAACGAATTGGATTTAAATCGAATAGAAAACCAATTGGATTTAAATCGAATAGAAAACCAATTCGAATTGAATTGAATAGAAAACCAATTTGAATTGAATTGAATAGAAAACCAATTTGAATTGAATTGAATAGAAAACCAATTTGAATTGAATCGAATAGAAAACGACTTTGAAATTGAATTGAATTGAAAACGAATTCAAATTGAATTGAAAACGAATTCAAAATTGAATTGAAAGCGAATTGAAATGAATTCAAATCGAATTGTAACTTGAATTGAATAGAAATGAATTCTAAAACGAATTTATAAGGACGAATTCAATTTGGATTTGAAATGAAATGGAAGTTGAAATTGTTTTTGAAACGAATTTTAAAACGATTTATAAAATTCGTTTTAAATAAAAATCGACGAAATATATATTATATATATAATATAATGGCCTGAATAGAACGCGCCGCGTCGCGGCAGTTCGCGAATTTCGACCATTTATTTCAAATGGACATTACGGGAGATCCGACCGTCGGATTCTCCTAAAACAGGAACCGTTGGGTTCGTATCGAAAAGTGCTTTCTAATGAATATTAGAAATTTGAAATCTAACGGTTGGATTTGGAGATACGTCCAAATCAAATTTGAAAAAGGTCGCTATAAGTGCGGTTCGATGGCCATTGTAGGAAATCGACTGTACGGGCCTTGATAAAATTATTAAAAATATCAATAATTTGTCTAAAATCATAAGAAATGATTTGAGAAAAATTAGGGTGAAAAACTCCATATTTGAAAAGATAAAAATGGATTTTTTTGGAAATGAACTAGTTTTGAACTAAATTTAAAACCCAATTTTTTTAAATAAATAAATTAGATTTAAAAAGGGGTTTTAAATAATCGGAATTTCTAATATATTTGATTGGATTTGAAATGGGTTTATCGTGAACGGTGTTTTAAATAACACTAGTTCTTTAACCCGATAACAAATAGAATGTGATTTGGGTTTGTCGTGAACTGTGTTTTAAATAACACCTAGTTCTTTAACCCAGTTAAAGGAGTTTTAACGAACCTGCAATTAGATTGAAATGTGAATCTATAATCTAAATTATCAAATTTAGAAATTGAGCGAGGATGGAGTATTACCAGTTTTGCTCCAAAAGCGATAGTTAAATCTTTAATTAGATTTGAACGTGAAATGGTAATTAATTTTACCGATAACACCATAGTATTAGAAATGGAGTATTACCAGTTTTGCTTCATGGGATGAATAGGTTGGGATTGGGAAATAAAATAAATAATTACTTTGGTGTGGTTCGCTAATCTCGACTAGTTTAGAAAACCATAATTTGGTTTGAAATGACATCCAAAGGAAGATTAAAGGATAAATTTTAAAGAATTTATCTTGGATAAAATTAATGGGAACCTTTCCCAAAAGATGTGAATATTTAAATAACAGAATATTCAGAATTGGAATGAGGCGTATGTTGAGTATGTGTAACATTTGTTTTTAATATACGCGGGTTGTTCAGAAAGTCCGGGTTTACACCCATTCTGAATAACCGATTCGACGATATGTCGAAGACGAAGACGGTGGTCGAAGACCGGAAGTCTTCACATCGTTTGGATAATTACCGACGATCCTGATTGGGCAGTACACCCAAGAGGATGGAAATAGTTGGTGGTCGTCCAGACGTACATGGAGACGGATGGATATGCGAGGCAAGTGCCTCCAGTTTCGTTCAGACCCAGAACGAACTTGTAAATGGATTGTGTGTCTGAAATTGGATTTTATTCTGTGTTGATTGGTTTCTGTTAAATATATATCTGTTTGGCGGCGGAGAATTTATTCTCTTGCTTAACGCCCTTCTCTAAGACGTACGAGCTTAGAGGTTATATATCGATAGATATCAATCGCATGGCATGAACTGCCAGTGTGGCATGCTGAGTTGCATAGATCAAGGCTTCTGTTGAAAAGCAAAGTCTTGTGGTTGATGATCAAAGCACAGCCTTTGTGGCGTAGCTTTGTGTATAACGTGAATTCGCGAGCCTCACACCTCGGTATGAGTCAAAAACGGGATACGGACTGTAGGGAGGGCACGACGTTTCTTTCTAGCTTTGGTGGTGTCAGTGACTTACCAGCCCTGACATTTATATACTTTTCACCTTTGTGGTTGTTGGAATGCGAGGCGCCTCGATTATAAGTCTGTAAGGACCGGGAAACGTGTGTTCAGGAATAAATAATCCTCTAACGTAAGTGAGGACCGGCCCTGAAGATCCAGGGGTTGCCTAGAGTGCGTAACCCTGAGGCATTTGCTAGAGTGTCTCGAACGCGGACAGGAGCTTGCCCCTTGCCTCGACTCATGATGGAATCCAATTTCCAATACGAGATATTTCGGCTTTATTTGTAGAGCCTAGTATGGCGACATAGTAGCATGGGATGCTATGCCGTCTATGATTTATATTTATGATTGAAAATGTTTTGACACTATACACTTATTATACTATCAAATGATTTGTTTTAAACGTACCAATCATGTTTGGCTGTTATAAGGTAAAACCCTATCCTCCGGCTTGCGTTGCATTGTGTGATGGGACCTGGGTCTTATAATAGCTTCATTTTTCGAAAAAGCATTGCGTTGTTTATTCTATGCACTAGTATTCTTGGGAGGAAACCCGTTCCGTGTTATACGGCGTGGTCCCTTGAATTACTCTCTTTTAAAGTAAAGCTTTAAATAACTGTTTTAGTTCTCACACCAGTCACATGACTGACCTGGAGTTTATTGTTTTAACCTAAACTCTGGGTGCCCCTATTTTCCACACGGGCAGCAAGTAGTTTTGGTTTTGCAGATTTATATTCACAGGATCCTGGTTTACAGCTGGAATGATATCCGGAAAGCTCTGTATCCGTATATCACCTTCAGTTGTGCTTTGTATTATTTTCCGCTGCTATGTAATTTATTGTAATCTCTGGTATTTATCGAATGTAATTTATTCATTTATACTCTGTATATTCTTGTATTCTGATGGAATTGTTGTAATAGCAATGAAATGTTCTTCCGTCTGCGCTCTATTTTGTCTTGTCCTCAATTCTATTTGGGCTTTCCTTCCCGGGGAAGTTCGGGTCGTCTCAGAGGCTAAGACTGATGAGACATAAAGCAAGAAATATGGCCCAAGAAAGAACAAAAAAGCTCAAGGCAAGAAGAAATGTCATGGTTATGGGAGCTTGGGTAATTTGGTCAAAGATTGCAAAAAGAGGGAAAATGCTTTTTACAGTTGTGGCGAAACTGTACATTATTCTAGGGAGTGCTCGAAGAAGCAAGGACAAGGCCAAAGGGAAGGATCTTCTGGAGGGAAGGTGCATGCTCTCGTGGCCAGTATACCAGACAAAAGTAGGAAAGTTTATGTTGAAGATTTGATTTCTCTTTCCGATCACTTAGTTAGGACTCTTTTTGATTCCAGGGCTTCTCACTCTTTTATATATGATACCATGGTTGAGTCTCTACACCTTATTACTAGTTTCGTTCCTGATCCCGTTATTATCTCAAACCCCATTCGGGGTATGACTCATCTATCTATGATATGTTGGGGTTTGAGGATATTTATGTTGGGCATCGAGTTTGAGTGCGACGCGTATGTGTTTGGTTTTATGGGTTATGGTCTGATTTTAGGGATGGATAGGCTAACCATATATGGTGCCATTCTAGAATGTGACAGGAGCATCGTTCGACTTTTGACTTGCCAAGGGAGGACTCTCGAGATTTCTTGTGACCCAATGGTGTCTGTCGTGCTTAGTTTCGTAGAATTACTTGATGCTTATGTCGATGATCTACGATCTATACCTATTATTTTTGAGTATCTGGATATTTATTAGGAGGTTAGGGGCCCATCACCGATGTGTGAGATTGATTTCCAGATAAGCTTGGTGGATAATAAGAAGCCAGTCGCATTGTCTGTGCGCCACATGACTCCAAGGAAAAAGAGGGACCTTAGCAAGCAAGTAGGGGAGCTTCTTGAGAAGGGGTTTATTAGGAGAAGCATATCAGAATGGGTGTTGCAGTCATCTTTGCAACTAAGGCGAATGGCTTGCTTTGCTTATGTGTGGATTACAGGGAGTTGAACAAGATCACTATGAAGAATAGTCACCCACTTCCGAGGATTGATGATCTGTTTAACCAGCTTGTTGGTGCATCTGTTTTCTCTCAGTTAGACTTGGCCACGGGGCTTCATCAGTTAAGGGTGCCAAGGACAGCTTAGACAAGACTGCTTTCAAAACACCAGATGGTTTCTTTGAGTAGCTAGTCATGCCTTTTGGTTTGGCGAATGCACCCATGTATTTTGTGGGTCTAATGAGTAGGGAGTTTCGAGGGTTTCTAAATAAGTTCGTTGTGGTCTTTGTAGATGACATTCTGATCTTCTCGAAGAGCAAGGAGAAGCAAGCCCTACATTTAGGGGAGGTGTTGAAGAATCTCTGAGCGCACCATCTTAAGGAGAAATTCTCCAAATGTCTCTTTTGGAGAGAGGAAGTAAGATTTCTAGGGCATGTGGTCTCTAAGGAAGGGATAGCGGTGGATCCTGCAAAAGTGGTTGCAGTTCAGGATTGGTATGTTCCAAAGAATGCAACGGGGGTGAGAAGTTTTCTCATTTTAGTAGGCTATTATAGGAAGTTTATCAATAACTTCACAAAGATATCAGCCTCACTCACGTGACTGACAAAGAAGAATCTGACCTTTTCTTGGGGCAATGATTATAATGATACTTTTCAGCGGTTAAAGAGGGCTTGACATCAACCCTAGTCCTGAATTTTCCTAGTGGAAATAAAGTGTTAACAGCATACACTAATGCATATGGTACAAGAGTTGGTGATGTCTTGATGCAAGAGGGAAGGGTAGTATGTTACGGTGGCAGACAGTTGAGGGTTCATGAGAAGAACTACCCTACCCATGAATTGGAATTGGCTGCTATAATATTTATGCTTAAGACTTGGCGATATTATCTACTTGAAGAGAGGTTCGAGTTTTACACGGATCATAAATCTCTCAAGTATTTGTTCTCGCAGAAGGATCCCAACTTGGGACAACAAAGATGGATGGAGTTCCTAGCATCCTATGATTTTGAGATTGCTTATACCCCTGGCAAGTGTAATGTGGTGGCGGACGCGTTGAGTAGGAAAAGGATGACTTTGAGTCCTCTATTCATAGAGAGTCAGAGCTTGGAGTACATATCGAGCTTTGATTTTAGGCTATCTACGGATTTTACACCTGGTTTGTTGGCATCCTTAGAGGTGTGACCTACTCTTATGGATCAGATAGGATCTTCACAACGAGAGGACCCGCAGATAGCATATATTTTGGATAGGCTCAGTAAAGAGGAGACTTCTACTAACCTCAACATGTATTCTGTGGATAATAGAGGCTGGTTACGACGGGATAAGAGGCTTTGTGTTCCCCGAGTTGGGAGTCTATTGAAGACAGTCCTTGAGGAAGCACATCATTCTAGGATGACTATCCATCCGAGCGGTGATAAGATGTATAGAGATATGAAGAGGGTTTTCTTTTGGGCTGGGATGAAGAAATATGTAGCGGAGTTTGTCTCTTGATGTTTAGATTGCCAGCAAGTTAAAGCTGAGCAGAGGAAGCCTGGCGGTTTGCTTCATCCTTTGGAGATCCCACAGTGGAAGTGGGAAAGCGTCTCTATAGATTTCATCGATGGTTTGACTAAATCGAGGAAGGGCAACACCAGTATTTTGGTTTTAGTAGACAGGCTTACTAAGAGCGCTCATTTCATTCCTGTTAGGAGTAAGAGAACGGCAGCAAGGTTGGCATCAGTTTATCTTCGTGAGATAGTCCGTTTACATGGAGTACCTTCTAGTATTGTGAGTGATCGTGACCCCATCTTCACCAGTGAGTTCTGGAAGCGCCTGCAAGAGGCATTAGGTACACAGTTATGTTTGAACACTGCGTATCAGCCCCAGACCGATGGCCAAACTGAGAGGGTGAATAGGGTTCTTGAGGATCTTTTGAGGTTGTGTATCCTAGACATCGGAAGGACTTGGGAGAAGAATCTTCCATTGGTTGAGTTCGCCTACAACAACAGTTATCAGACTTGTATTGGCATGGCACTCTTCGAGGCATTGTACGGTCAATCTTGTAGATCACTGATTTGTTGGTGGGAGTCCACAAAGAGGCTTTTACTTGGACCTGAGATGATTAGAGAAACTTCAGAAAAGTTTGATATTAACTGCAGACGCATGAAGGCAGCTCAGGACAGGCAGAAATCTTATGCAGATAGGAGAATAACGGATATTGAGTTTGAGGTGGGAGACATGGTTTTCATCAAAGTATCACCTCTGAGGAATGTGGTTCGCTTTGGATCTGTAGGGAAATTGGCTCCAAGGTTCATAAGGCCATTTCTCATAGTAGAGAGGATAGGTTAGATGGCTTGTAGAGTAAAGCTACCAGAGAGATTGGCAGGTGTTCATGATATTTTCCATGTTTCTCATTTGCGGAAATGTCTATAAGATACAACAAAGGTTGTTGAGCCAAGCATGCTTAAGGAAGTAGAGGTAGAACGATAGGCGACAATTAGATGAGTTCATACCCATATACTTAGATCAGAGGTTAAGAATCTTCGCAATAGAGAGCTCAAATTGATGAAAGTTCAATGGGGGAGAAGACCACGAAGATGCAATTTGGGAAACTGAAGACAAGATTCGCGCTCAGTACCCTTTTCTTTTTAAGGATATATTCTTAACTTCTTTTTCAAAGCTCTTATTCATATTTGTTTCTGTCAATTAAGTATATCCTATCGATCGAGTCTTCGACCTTTAGGTAGAAAACCAATGGATATAAACATGTGTTTGAGACATGTTATGTTTGATGGATGAAAGTGGATGCAAGTGTTTGCTATGGATTGCTCGTGGATGCATATACACACACATTAGGCACTAGATCAGCTCAATCACTTACATATTGCATACGGATGTGAATGCATTTTAAATTTACGAATGGAAATGATTGTATCATCATGTGGGTGTTGCATTTGGAAGGATGACTGTGCACACATATAAAGTTAACATGAGATACTAGGAATATTTACATACATGTTGGATTCATGGTACTAACATACATTGCATTAAGGAGGCCGACTGAATCAGTTGACCTTCTAATTTTTTGCATTAGCATAGGGAAATACACACACACATTTGCATATGTTCATATAATAATTAGAAACCTTTTAAGGACAATGATTTCCCGTGATTGATAGATGAGTAGACGGTTGATGGGTGTTAGGATAAACATTCTTCTTAGCTTAGAGATTTTGGGGATGAAATCCTTTAAGTAAAGGAGAATGTAACACTGGGTAATTTAAAGGAACATTAACAATGTTAAGAATACTTAATTAAATATTGGGAATTAAGTAAACAGATTGTGCCATTGCTTTCGTCTCGGAATTCTGCTAAACATAGACTCCGAGTTTGCGTAAAACAGACATCGTATGAAGAAGATATTAATGTTTAAAGTTTGTATACATATAAGGGAAATATATTTAAACAAAATAAGTTCAGAATTTCAAAATAATTCAATAATTGAAGCGAGAAAGAGACGCGGGATTGAGACCCATTGGAGGTCGACCAACGCTCCTGGGGCGTTGACCCCAGGGTCGACACCAGGGTTGACCCAGCCCAGATCTACCCAGGTTCATTTTCTGAAACTGGACTTGTTTCTGAATGAGATTCATTGGAAGTAGGCTATATATAGGAAAACATTTGTAACACCTCATGTCCGTTAATGTCACTCACAAAGGGAATGCATTAAGTTTCGTGGAGCATTATAAGTAAACAGAACAGAATATTACAAGACAATACATAAAATAGTACTTGAAAAATTATAACTTTATTGCAGTGGAAACAGAAATAAGTTTGGTTACATCTTTAAACCCATTACATCAAAGCCAAGTACATAATATCAGTCTTGTACAAAAGCCATTAGAGTACATAATTTTTAAAACCATAATCCCTAATCCAGAATGCCAAATGAAAGAGAAACAAAGCTAAGCATTGCTTTCAGCACTTCAAGCAGGAAAGTCTGAATCAAGCTTCAATGTGCCTCCCATGAGAACCCGGGGAGAGGAAAGAAAAGAGGCGAAACAAAAAGGGTCAGACATAAAGTCTGGCGAGTCTAGTGACTTTAACAATACAATTAGTAAAGCAACATGATAAGAACATAAACTGGATATAAGAGATGACCGCAACATAAGTAGATATGGAAAGGTAACAAGCCAAACAGGATATAACGTTGACTGCGCTTCTAACCACTATAAGATATTCTCTGCACTACACCAATACTAGTTTCATACTAAAAAAAGATCCTCTTGGCTAAATAGAAGGATGATAGTTTTGTGTACTACTAGCTGCCATCATAAGTAACCTTTGTACACCTATCACCACTAGTTGTACCCACTATCCTCCTTGTTCGATTATGCACTCCTAGCTTCTCTCGTAGGTGCCCCACTTGCTCCTACCACCACTAGTTGTACCCTCCCTACTAATCATAATAATGGTAGCTTCGTGTATGCCTAGCTGCTGTTATAGGTGTCGCCTGCTCCTTTCTTCACTAGTTGTGCCCACTACCCTCCCTATTTAATCGGCTCCCTAACTCGTAGATACCTGAGCTGGTCCCACAGTAGGGTGTCACTCGCTAAAGTGGCAACATGATATTACTAAAATGCATGGATTATACCTACATGATGCAACAACGTCTTGCCTACCAGCCCAGACCCACGCACGCACATGACTCCGTTGGACTTGCACTGCCATCGCTAACTCTTTATTGACCTCTTACAATTAACCCCAGTAAGCGTGTCCCTGTCCTCGATCTAGTTCGAGCTCATATAGATACTAAAATGGGTTGCTGGTTGAAAAGGGTCCATCCACTTGACGCAAGCTTCCCTCCTAAGTTTGGTCTACACTAGGAATTCCCACTTAACCCTTTTTATCCCCATGTGTAATCACATCTCTCATCTTGGTCAAGTGTTTTAATTATGTTTCACATGCTACCCATGTTACCCACTTAACCCATTTATCATTCCCATGTCTTATCTTGGTTAAGTGTTCATTAATTCATTATAATCGTAATCTTGGAAGACCTCTCACATTAGATTGTCGTTTTGCAGTTGTTGGATATGTCGGGCGGTTCTGGGCAGTCTTATACCGCAATTTGAATCTAACCTCGTGTCTTTGCATTACTACATATCTAATTTCTGCCATTGACCTCTCACGTTAGATTACCAAATTGCGGTTGCTGGATGTGTAGGGCGGTTCCGGGCAATCTTATACCGCAATATGAATCTAACCTCGTGTCTTAGGCGTTCATTATCACTTTCTTGATTCAAGTCCCAATTTTAAATCTTGGATTAAAATATATTCCAATTACCCACAATTTCCAATCTAAATTATGTTTATAAGTTCAATCCAAATTAGGCCTATAATCTTATGTATACATGTTATGCCAAATTACGCCCAAATTAATTTGCGTTCATTGTTAATAACATTTTATGTCAAACCTCATGTATACTAATTATATCTAATTATTCCCAATCCAACTTATGTTAAATCTCATGTATACAATTTATACATTATTATGCTCAAATTGATTTATGCTAATAATCTCACTTTAATAAAAAATTCCCCAAACTTTTCCCAATCGTTCAAACGTTATTCGTATGCAAATCTCAACGTAATATGTTAGGCACAAAGTTAGCCTAATCTCATAAAGAAAAAGGAAAAGAAGTAGGGAGGAGAATCAAGTCACCAAAACTGGCATAAAATAGGAATATGATACATGAATTGGCACAGAAAAATTAAATAGGTCCAATAAGCATACGATAACAGTAATTTGGGTATGAATTTGAAAGATAAGAATCTACAAAACTTGATATGATTCGTCTTTCTTACAGGCATAATCATTAAATCCAATTTACAATCCTATCAAAATTACTTTTTAATTATATGTGAAAGTAACATAAACTCACAACGATAGGATTCTTAGAAAATTAGCCGTTATTGTAGCAATTCAGATCTTGAATAATCTCTACATGATTGATATAGATCTGATCTCCTAATTTGATTATTGAAGAAGAACTATCTCTAAATCTCCACTTCGATTTTGGTCGGAGAAGAAAGGCTAGGTTAATTTAGATTAGAGTAGCATGGAGGCACCATGGATGAATAACAATAAGATTAGGGTTAGGTTTAGGGGTATTTTATAGATGCTCTAGGTGAATTAGGACCCTTAGATTAGATTATGATCCATTTGAACCATCCAAACCAGAAAAACACGTCATCCAGTCAATCCCAGAAGGACACATCAGCCCTAGACCATCAAAATACGTAAGCCAGATCAGGACAGATGGAGGTCGACACCCCTATAGGGGGCTCGACACCTATGTCGACTCCCATAGGGAGGGTCGACACCCTAGAGCGGGAGAATTCACGCTCACCCACATTTGGCTGATTTTGATTTTTGAATTCATTTTCGATTTTTAATTATTATTTTAATTTAAATTCTGCTTTAAGCTGAAATCTTCTAAGCTTCATAACTTCTTCATATGATATCTGATTTATGCAAATTCGAACTCTATTCCAAGCAGAATTCCGAAACGAACGCAATGGCGCAACCCGTTTCCCTTAAATATTCTTATAAAAATTAGGTATTCTTTAATTATCCCTTATGTCATGTTTTTAAAATTGCGGGGTGTTATATTCTCCCCTCCTTAAAGGATTTCGTCCCCGAAATCTTCAAGTTAAGAAGAATGTATATCCTACAATCCAACATCCATATACTCAACCATCAATCACAAGCATCCATTGTCCTTAAAAGACTTCTAATGCTTTTCATGAACATATGCATAGTGTGTGTATATGTCCTTACCCTAATGCAAAATCAGGCGGTCTACTGGTTCAGTCGACCTCCTCAATGCTATCATGTTAGTGTCATGTGTCCATTATGTATGCAAAAGAATCCCATTGATACATATTATTTCCACATGCGTGCAGAATCATTCATCCAAATGCACAATCCATATGATAACACATCCAATTTCCATCCATAAAATAAAATAAAAGTATGCACACGCATCCATTTGCAATATGAGAGTGGCTGAGCTGATCTTAGGGCCTAAAGTGTGTGCATGCGTCCACGAGAAACCACTTGTAAACACTTGCATCCACTTGCAACCATCAATCAAAACATGTCTCAAGCACATGTTTACATCCACTGGCTTCTACCTAAGGATCGAAGATATAATCGAGAGGATGTACTAAGCGACAGAAACAAATATGAACAAAGCTGGTAGGAAAGGAGAAATAAAGAACATATCCTCAAAAAGGAAAGAGTACTATGCACGTATCTTGTCTCCCGTCTCCCAAATCACATCTCCTTGATCATCTCCCCGTTGAACTTTAACCTACTTGACCTCTCGGTTGCGTAATTTCTTGACCTCCGATCCAAGGATGCATGTAGGAACTCGTCTAACTGTGGCATCTCATTCTACTTCCACTTCTTTAAGCATGCTCGGCTCTACTACTTCCACAGTATCATGTAAACACTTCCGCAAATGCGACACATGAAATACGTCATGAACACCACTAAGCTTCTCGGGCAACTTCACTCTGTAGGCCATCTGTCCAATTCGCTCTGTAATGGGGAATGGCCCTATGAACCTTGGTGCCAATTTCCCTATAGACCCAAGACGAACTACATTACTCAATGGTGATACTTTAATAAAGACCATATCTCCAACACTGAACTCAAGATCTGTCCTTCTCTTATCAGCATATGACTTTTGTCAGTCCTGTGCCATCTTCATGAGTCTTCGAATAAAGTCTATCTTCTCTGAAGATTCCCTAATCATCTCGGGCCCAAGTAAAATCCTATCCATAGACTCCCACCAACAAGTCGGTGATCGGCAAGGTCGTCCATATAGAGCCTCAAAAGGTGCCATGCCAACACTAGTCTGATAGCTGTTGTTGTAGGCAAACTCTACTAATGGAAGATGTTCCTCCCATGTCCCTCCAAAGTCCAAGATGCATAACCTCAAAAGGTCTTCTAGGATCCTATTCACTCTCTCAGTTTGGCCGTCTGTCTGAGGGTGATAAGCGGTGCTCAAACACAATTGCGTTCCTACCGCCTCTTGCAAGCTCCTCAAAAACTCACTAGTGAAAATGGGATCTCGATCGCTTACGATACTAGAAGGTATGCCGTGTAGACAAACTTTCTCTCAGAGATAAACATATGCTAACCATGCCGCTGTTCTTTTACTCTTAATGGGAATGAAATGGGCGCTCTTGGTAAGTCTATCTACTACTACCCAAATCCCCATATTACCCTTCCATGACCTCGGCAACCCATCGATGAAATCCAAGGAAACACTTTCCCATTTCCACTGGGGAACCTCTAAAGGGTGAAGCAAACCACCAGACTTCTTTTGCTCAGCCTTGACTTGATGGCACACTAAGCATTTAGAAACAAACTCAGCCACATCCTTCTTCATTCCGGCCTAAAAGAAAACTTGCTTCACGTCCGTATACATCTTATCACCACCGGGATGTATGGTCATCTTAGAATGATGTGCTTCTTCAAGGATTGTCTTTCTCAAATTCTCGTCTCGAGATAAGCAAAATCTCCCATCTCTACGCAACCAACCTTAGTCATATATAGTATACCTACTAAGATAGCATGAAGACTCCCCTCTTATGAGCTTGTCTACTATCTCTATCAATTGTGGGTCATCTCGCTGTGCCAAACCTATCTGTCCTAAAAGCGTAGGTCGCACCTCTAACGATGCCAACAAACCGGCTACATAATTGATAGAGGGCCTAAAGTCAAAGGTAGATATATACTCTAAACTCTGTTGTATATAACGTTTTTGTGTACACAATTATATGATTTTTGTTTGATGATGATAACCAAATATATTTTATTATAAATGTGTTTGTTACTGTACTGTTTTATATATACATTATAGACAGGAATATAATATTTATATTTAAATAGAATACGACAGTACACGAATTAAAATATTCAACAGTATTTTATTTAAATATAATATTTTATTTAATATTCAAAATAGTACAGATTTACAACTCCACTATTTGTACAACACACTGTAATTCACTGAAATACATTTCATTTCACTTTCAATTTCTTACACAGTTTCACTCTACAATACTCTATCACTACAGTACTGAAGCGACTCGAACTTCCCCGGTCTCCGAAGAGATGAGAAAGAACGAATTACTGGGAGGACAAGACAAAACAGAACACAGACGGAAGAACATTTCATTGCTATTACAACAATTCCATCAGATACAAGAATATACAGAGTATAAATGAATAAATTACGTTCGATAAATATCAGAGATTACAATAAATTACATAGCAGCGGAAAATAATACAAAGCACAACTGAAGGTGATATACGGATACAGAGCTTTCCGGATATCATTCCAGCTGTAAACCAGGATCCTATGAATATAAATCTGCAAAACCAAAACTACTAGCTGCCCGTGCGGAAAATAGGGGCACCCAGAGTTTAGGTTAAAACAATAAACTCCAGGTCAGTCATGTGACTGGTGTGAGAACTAAAACAGTTATTTAAAACTTTTCTTTAAAAGAAAGTAATTTAAGGGACCACGCCGTATAACACGGAACGGGTTTCCTCCCAAGAATACCAGTGCATATAATAAACAACGCAATGCTTTTTCGAAAAATAAAGCTATTATAAGACCCAGGTCCCATCACACAATGCAACGCAAGCTAGAGGATAGGGTTTTCCCTTATAATAGCCAAACATGCTTGGTACGTTTAAAACAAATCATTTGATACTATAATAAGGGTATAGTGTCAAAACATTTTCAATCATAAATATCAATCCTAGGCGGCATGGGTACCATCTATCATGTCGCCATACTAGGCTCTACAAATAGAACCGAAATACACGTATTGGAAATTGGATTTCCGTCATGAGTCGAGGCAAGGGGCAAGCTCCTCTCCGCGTTCGAGACACTCTAGCAAATGTCTCAGGGCTACGCACTCTGGGCAACCCTGGATCTTCAGGGCCGGCCCTCACTTACGTTAGAGGATTGGCAATTCCTGAACACACGTTTCCCGGTCCTTACAGACCTAAAATCGAGGCACCTCATTCCAACAACCACAAAGGTGAAAAGTATATAAATGTCAGGGCTGGTAAGCCACTGACACCACCAAAGCTAGAAAGAAACGTCGTGCACTCTGTAACGACCCAGAAAATCTAAACCAATTTAAAATTTTTAAATTAGCTAAAATAATGGATTTTAAATATTTAAATTAAATATTTTAAATAATAGCAATGAAAAGTGAGTTTGAATCGACAATTGAAAACGAATATAATTAATTCTAATTATAAATAAGGCCTGAAATGGCGCGGCAGTTTCAAAAATTGAATTCAAACTTTGTCGGACTGTACCGGGTGCAAAACAAAACGGATTTTAGTGAAACCAAAAATATTTGAATCTGTTAGTGAATACCTTTCTAACGAATCTGAAAAATTGAATTTTCATAGCGGAAAGCAAAAGTTATGGCCGAATGAATTTTCAGAAGGGTCGTTATGGATTTTATATAGCCCGTGAAATTGGCCATTTTGCAAACGACCTCGGAATTCGACGAAACCACTTTTGTTGGATCTGGGATGTGAAGTTATTGCTAGGTTTCAAATTTCATAATTTTTGAAGCTAGTATGTGAGCGTGGCAAAGGAAAATGCATTTTGGTCAATTATAGTTAAATTGGATCAACCAAAAATGGGCCTTTTTGCAAACGATCTCAGAATTCGACGAAACTAGTTTTGTTGGGACCGTATCGTAAAAAAATAGCTAGATTTATTTTTCTGGAATTTTTCGAATCAGTTTGTGGCCTTGGCAAATTGAAATGTACGTTCAAATTAAATATTGAATGTTTTATATTTTGATTTGAATGGAAACTGACTGAAACAGCCAAATGGGCCTACGAAATATATCCCATTGTGTTCAGAATGGGGGTAAAACGCTAGAGACGACAGTCATTGGGCTTGGATTAGTGTTCGTGTGTGACAAGGGGTATTTTTGGATTTTTAAAATATGTATAAAAAAAAACTATTGGTCAAACTACTTTCTCTCTCCCCGACTATCCTTTATCGCGCACGGCGGAAATCGCTTCCCACCTTCTCTCCTCCGTTCCTCCTCCTACAAGCAAAATTACACATTCCTCCTGTTGAGGATTTGTAGAGCTCGGAGAGATCCTCAAATCCATACAAGGGTGGTATTTTTTCGTTGCCTGAATTGTGAGAACCACCTCCCCGAAGTTCCGAACTTCATCGCGCCGCGCCGCCTAACTCCGACCACCGAGTTGCCTGCGCCGCCACCCGTAGACGCGCCCCTCTTCCCTCTTTCATGTGGTGTACTCTGATCTGCTTCAGGTTGCACGGATTGGGAGATAAATCGCGACCTAGTTTTGAAGATTTTCAGAGAAGTACGGCCTTGTATATTTAAAACTGATTTCAACAGTTTTAAAGTGTTGCAAACTTTGAAAAATCATATCTTTTTCGATTCTTGACGAAATT
Organism: Allium sativum; assembly: GCA_030737875.1. Lineage (NCBI taxonomy): Eukaryota > Viridiplantae > Streptophyta > Magnoliopsida > Asparagales > Amaryllidaceae > Allium > Allium sativum. The sequence continues at coordinate 751,593,230 of CM060921.1, forward strand.
CGATGAAACAGGAAACATCGTGACCGTGTGGACGCCTTCTACATTTTAGAAGAGACGGCATATTTTTCTGAGCCTTCTGCTATTTTTGGTGGAGTGGAACCCAATGTGAGATTTCTAATTTATAAACAATATGGAAAACGACAATGTATAAATTATATAGTCGATGTATGAGTTATATAAGCGTTGTACACTTCTTGTATAAGCGTTGTATAAGTTGTACGTTCGATGTATAAGTTATATATGCGTTGTAAAAATTATATATGTGTTGAAATAGAAGTGAATTGCTATATATATATATATATATATATATATATATATATATATATATACGCCCCTCGTCCACAAACCATGGACGATATGTATTGGTTGTGATTGGTGTGAAAATTGATTGATAGCGAATGGTTGTTTGGGATTGTTTGTGGTTGATATTGATTGATTGTGGTTGAAAAAATACCCGTTTGTGGTTGAGAAATATTTGGTTGAAACCACATATGATTAGTTTGTGGAAATGAAATAAATATATACATGCCGCCTGCGTGCGAACTAAATGCATGATCCCCATTGTCAAAAACCGCGAGGTTTTAAGGTAGAGCGAGGAGCCGTACTAGGGACGGTCTCGGTTTTAACTACCCTGCCGTTATGTTGTCGAAATTTTGAATAATATTCATGTGTTTGAATTATTTTCAGAAATACCAAAATACCATAATTTACGATCAATTCATTCAATTTTTCCTTTTTTAGAGGACAAATTATTGTATTTAAATTATGTTTTAGATATATTAATGCCTCATCCCATACATATGGAAATCTTGGTTCAAATCCTTGGCACCTCGATGTCGGCTCTTCGCCACCTGGGGCTGTAGTATGTTCCAAGGGTTGGGCTGTTCGCCCATTAAAGCGGTACGTGAGCTGGGTTCAGAACGTCGTGAGACAGTTCGGTCCGAAACTATATTTATTCATTGAATAGAAAACCTTCATGTGTTGAATTGATATTCATTCGTTGATTAGAAATTCATGTGTTGAATGGTATTTGTGTTTTAAATATAAAAATCACATTTTTATCTATATGTAGAAACTATAGAAAGCCTTCATGTGTTGAATCGATATTCATTTGTTGAATTGAAATTCATGTGTTGAATGGTATTCATATTTTGAAATAAATTGTTTTATAATAAAAATCACCTTTTATCAACTATATGGACTATGTAAAATAATCTCGTTTTAAAAGAATTTGTTTTATTATAAAAATCCTATTTTTATCACCTATATAAACTATATAAAATAATAGTGTTTTTTAATGAATTGTTTTACAATAAAAATCACATTTTTATTATACACATGAATTGTTGAAATGTGAAGTGTTAAAAATAGCAACTCGTTCAAATAAATATGCGTGAGTTGAAATATTCATTAATTAGCTAATGATATGATTTTTGCCTATACATGCAACATTAGAATGAACGGTGCTTTTAAACCAAATGGAATCAAATATGAAGTTGAATAGAAAATGTAACACCCCGCCTCCGCTAGGGTCACTCGCAAAGGAATGCACTAGCTTTAGAGGGGCATTATTGGTAAACATGCACAGAAATATCACAAGACAGAACATATAACATAGCGGAAGTAAAATCAAACTTTCATAAACATTAATAATTAAGGTCTAAAGCCTTTTACATCAGAGTACATCAAAACCTGTCTTGCAATAATAAAGAAGCATAAAGACTTTTTCATAAATTATTCCCCAAGTAAAAACAGTAAAGTAGCCATAGCCAAGGAAAGTCCAAGCCATCCATGATGACCTTCAAGCAGAAGAAGTCCGAACTAAACAGCAGTATTTCCTCCCTGTAACCTGGGGGGGGGAACGGAAGAAAAGAGGCGAAACAAAACGGGTCAGTCAAAAAGACTGAGTAAGCCCTATCTACTATTAGCATAAAAACTAGTAAAGTTAACTGACATGAGAAACTGAGATGAACATAAGCATGATAACAAGATAGATAAGCTAAATCAAAATAACAGGATGAACTACTGAACTCAGATAAACTAAGGTGTCATGATAAATTACGATGTCAAGATAAAACAAGGTATCACATCGTCAGGTTTCTATCAAGTATAATATCCCCAAGATATCTATCACGTATAACGTCCCATGGTATCTATCCTGTACATCTGCTCTGCACCTACCATACTAGTATCCCAACTGTATCATGTGTTATCCGTGAATGACCCTTACTCAAAAGTCGTATAATGGTCCATGTCAACCTAATATATCGCATATATAGGTTACTCAACTCGTATGTTTTATTCCATGAAAGTGTTCAGACCCTTGCCGTAGACCATACGGGCTTTCCCATGAGGTTCTATACTACTTTAACATAGTTCCAGGATCCTTAAGATCGGTTTGGACTGTTACCCTAAACCTAGCTAGGGTCTTCCAGCATGAATTATCGTTTGTACAACTAGGACTTATGCTACCTAGGGCTACTAGGGATTACGCTTACCTATTGCACGTTTTCGTATCTCGGTTCTGGTTCAACCACCCAGGGCCACTGGGATTTACGCTAACCGTCAACCGCGCCCTTTTTCCCACGCATTCATCGTGAATCGTTTTCCATGACTGTATGCACATGTATCACATCGTGCCATCCGAGTCCTGTCACAGGGCAGACCAGGAAATACAGGACTCGGTCGGGAGCTTTCGATTTATCTGCCGATGCAGATGCTAAGGTCTGTTTTTCTATACGTGGCTATGGTCCCACGCGACCCCTCCCTCAACTAGTGAAAGACAAGACAGGATAAATCCTGTATGAGAACACAACACTGGCCAACCCACATCCAAGCCTTACCGCGACCATAATTAGATAGCAATTTTGGTCTATTGGGTGTTCTCTGCCTTTCCGTACGTACACGCTTGACCAAAGATGGTAGGTAGCCTGACGAAAATGCTATCTAGGGTACGACCGTGTATCGTCGACTATCCCCTATCCATCCCCGTCTTTAGGTTGCTCGTATAGCAACCAAGGCATACTCTTGGTTCTTCTAACGCAGACCTTAACCTCTCATGAGCCTAGTATGATCACCTGGCAGCTCACAGAGGGATCCCAAGAATATCCTCACGTTCCCCCGAAGCCGCTGCTTCGCTACCCAGTTCGCTGGAGCCTTTATCTAAATCAGATACTTGCTCCTACTCGTATACTTAAACGATGACCTACCGTATCAGGTTACTCATTTATCTATGAACTGGTCCAAATTTCCTTGACTAAGAATCATTACTTAGTTATTCTTCAACTAAGGTTTACCACTTAGCCTTATTCCCGTTATCCTTGTTAACTACGGTTACCCACCTAATCCTCCGAATTAGGGTTTATATAACAGATTAAGTGTCACTTAAGTTCATGACTTAATCCCGTCTACAAATCATGTCAAAATTGGCTAAGTATCCAAGTTCGAGACTTAACCCGTCTACAAATCATGTCAAAATTGGCTAAGTATCCAAGTTCAAGACTTAACCCTACAAACCATGCTCAAGTTGGTTAAGTATATATTAACTTGACCCTATCAAATTACTTAGTCAAACCGGTCAAGTGTATTCAAGCGATTCATGACTTAGCCTTATCATGTTTTCACGTTATATTGGTTAAGTATGGGTTAACTTAACCTCAATAAATTCACGAGTTAGATTGGTTAAGTATAGATCACTTAACCACATCAAATTAACGAGTTAGATTGGTTAAGTTTAGGTCACTTAACCACATCAAATTAACGGGTTAGATTGGTTGAGTATAGGTCACTTAACCACATCAAATTAACGAGTAAGATTAGTTAAGTGTTTAACTTAACCCCATTAAACTACCAAGTGGGATTAATTAAGTCTAGGCTAACTTAGCCCCATCCGATTATCATGTTTAGACTAGTTGAGTCTAATCTTAACCCCATCCATTAACTGTATCTTTCGGTTAAGTGTCATTAAGAAAACTTACTTAACCTTACCAAATTATCGTGTTGGATTGATTAAGTGTTGGTTAACTTGACCCCGTCCACTAGTCGTATAAAAATGGTTAAGTGTCATTAGGCAAATCAAGTTACTTAACCTACCCAACCTTGTCATGTTTTGTTAAGTATCATTAGCCTAATCAATTTACTTAGCCCCTTTGTCCATGTCATATTTGGTTAAGAGTCATTAATCAAATTAACTTAACCCTATCATGTGGCATTGATTACTTAATGCACCCCAACCTCTCACATTAGACTTTGTTCTGGTTACTAGTTAAGCCGGTCGGTTCCGGGTAGCTTTACACCACAACTTGGTCTAACCTCGGGTTCAAGCACAGCATGATCAACTTCTCACATTAGGTCTTATTGTTTGCAACTACTAGTTAGGCCGGTCGGTTCCGGGTAGTTTTACGTTGCAAACTCAACCCAACCTCGAGTTGGCCACACTTATATTATCTAAGTGTCATGTTCATCATGTTTTCAAAACATGTTACAAGTTTTTCAAGCATTTGGGTAGACCTAACTTAATAGGTAAATTCCCAAAGGGTAGACCTAACTTAATAGGTAAATTCCCAAGCTTGTGTTTTTATACATACTTACATGTCAACTTCCATGTTATATTTCAAGTCATGTTTTCAAGTATAAATCACATGTCATATTTAACGTTACACGTTGTCATGTTTATACCCATTTACCCACATCATGTTCATGTCATTATGTTTTCCCATAATGTGACCCCAACGCTTTTAAACTCGCATATACGTTCGCAACAACGTAATGGATTAAAAGAAGAGACTTGACAAAGGCATGACAAAAATGGATATTAAGCCACAAGTTAATCATGGTGGCAAATGAGGAACAAATGTGTTCATTAGCTTGCATGTTACATTCTTAAGCCTCAAAAACATGCATAAACCCAAACTTGGCACATAAACGAATCATGGTGACAAAAGACATGGAATGATGACTAGTAACTCGCATATATCATCATATAAGGGTTATGACTTCATATGCAAGTTGACATAAAGATTATGAAGGTTCTCATGTTGCATAATGCAACATTTCAACATAAAGGTTGTAGCTTTTAGCTCATGAGATCAAGATAATGACTTCATAAACTTGCATGACATGATAGCATGTATCATTCTCAATGATCAAACCCAAACTTGCAACATGAACATTTAACTTCATAGTTAATATCTAAGAGTAGGGAAAGGGCTTACATTGCTATGAAGGCACAAATCGATTAGATGAAAGATTGAGACAAAGCCTATGCATGTCATCATCCTAAAACCCAAAAATGAAAGCTCCAAATCAATCAAAACCCCATCTTTATGAACAAAGATCAAAGCTTTAGCCTTGAAATCAACTTGAGAGGCTCTCATACTAACATAGAAACTCTCTAACACTCTCATGATCATGAAACCTCTCATAGAAATGAAGTGGAGGCTAGGATTTTGAGTGGAGGCCATGAGAGGAGCAATTTTGCCATAGTTTAGTTGCATGAATGAATAATGAGGATTTAGGATAGGTTAGGGTCTTATTTATAGATTAGGCAAGTGTTTTAGGCCATAGGATTAAACCTAGATTCAATCCAAGCCATCAAAGCATGTCTTGGGGAAGAAGTCAAGTGTAGGAACCATCTAGGGCCTTTAGATTAAAGATGAACCATGAGAACCATCCAAATGTAAAATCTGCATTTGAGCGAATCGGCCCACGGGTTGACAGCCAAACACCCTGGATTAACCCCTAGTCGACCCAGCGAGCTCGGGTCGACCTCAAAAATCGGCCGGTTCGGTTATTCCCCTCTCCCAATTCGCTGTTTTGAACATTTTTGCATATTTATTTATTTAATTTTCAATTATATATATATATATATATATATATATATATATATCAATATATATATATTTCTCTGCGCAACCCATTTCACTTAATTAAGTATATTTTAATATGGGAATGTTTCGTGAAACTTCGCGAGGCCATATCTTGGTCATACGGACTCCGATTTTCGAAAACTCGGACTCTATTTCGCGTATTTTTCCGAGACGAACGCAATGGCATAGCCCGTTTCCCTTGATTCAGATTTACAGTTTAATTCTGCCTCCATTAATGTTATAACAGGTTATTGAAAATACGGGTTGTTACATTCTCCCCACCTTCTAGGATTTCGTCCCCGAAATCTCCAAGTTAGGAAGAACATATCCTACCATCCATCATCCATCTACTCAAATCATCATCCACAAGCAACCATTGTCCTTAGATGATTTCTAATGCTGTATGAATATATGCAAAACGTGTGTGTACATGTTCCTTAGCTAATGCTAATGATCAGGCCTGAATAATCTTTCTAATGCAAAATATGTATAGTGCCATGAATCCAACATGTATGCAAATAGTCCTAGCCATATAGATACTATATGCGTGCACAATCATTCATTCATATGCGACAACCGCATGATAATACATTCGATTTCATCCATAAACAAGTATAAATACTCGTGCATATGCAATATGAAATGTGACCGAGTCGAGCTAGTATCTAATGTGTATTCGCGCATCCACGAGCAACCACTTGCAACCATATCAATCATAACATGTTTCAAATACATGTTTACATCCATAGGGTTCTACCTAGGATTCCCTGAAACAGGGTCGAGAAGATAAACAGGACAAACTCCTTACGGGGTTTGTAACAGAAAATAGGACTGAGAGGATGTCCACAAAAGATAGCCTACAAGTAAGCTCTACAGAAAACAGGGATCAAGGATATACTCCCAAAAAGAGATATCATGCGCGTATCTAGTCTTTGACCATCAAAGTCGTCTTTTAACTTCGCGATTTTATAGCTTCTTATTCCTGTTTCCGTAACATGAGCTGGAACTCATTTCTTCGTCGCCTCTCGTTCCACTTGCACTTATCCTTTTCCTAGAATACTTGACGCAAATATGACTGCGTACTCATGATCTCATGCAAGCTTTCCAAAATTCACTAGTGAATCTCGGACCTCGTACCACAGGGTATTTCTCGTAGAAGAACTTCCTCTTGAAAGTAAACAGATGCCAACCAGGTTATCAAGCGCACTTACTAGGGTGATCTCTATAACCCATGCATAAATGAAGTAAACCATCCGTCTTATCGGCGAACACCACTCGATCGGGCTTCAAATTTCCAATAAAGGCATCAAGGGATTCTAAGTAACTAGTCATGACAGAACCTCAAAAAGGTTACACGATACTTCGAGGGTATTACCAAGGCTAGTCAAATGGTCTAACTACCCTCCTATCAAAAACCGAGAGTGGCACCCCCTACTGGATAACCACTTCATCCCTAGAATCCATCCATAGCTTATAAACATAAGCATTATTTCCAAACTCAACACTTGGCATAGACATTCCCAAATCCAAACAAGTCATGTATAAATGGACTGATTCTCCAATAGGACTTTGAGACAAAAATGGGATTCTCTATTACGCTAGTACTTAAGGTGCAGAGACTCAACTATAGAAGCAGACTTAAATGATACAAACAACGAAGTCCTAACGGGATGATAGAGAAGAAAAGCTAAACCTTTAACAAGATCGTTACCCTCCTTCCGAGGTACCCTAGAAATGAGAGCATAGTACTGCCCTCCCGATGATCTTGTGCTTGTCCCATAATACTTAACTATCCACCCCGTTTTACCATGCCATAGGTACTCTCTCGTCATGGGTTTCGTTGTTCATCTTTCTCCCTCCTTTGAGGACTAAGCCATACCAACAAGTTGCTCATCCTTAAGCCCGTATCCTTTATCCTCTTTCTCACTATCCTTCCTTATAACGCGGCCACTGGTCTCCCGAGAACCACCTCCATTGCATGGAAAGCACTTTCGTAGATAGAAAAGACTAGTCGCAGTTAAAACCACTGTGACTACAGATGGAGGAAAGAAAGGAAAAGAGATTCAATTAAGGAAACGTGGATAGTGCTAATGGCCTTTGGGGAATAGCCTTTTTCTTTTAAAATAAAATTTTCTTGAAAAATGCTTCTTTGTAAACGATTTTCAAATAGTTTTCAGAAGGTCTTTAAAAACTTTTGCCCAGTCTGGTAACCTTCTGCTCTGATACCAAATGTAACACCCCGCCTCCGCTAGGGTCACTCGCAAAGGAATGCACTAGCTTTAGAGGGGCATTATTGGTAAACATGCACAGAAATATCACAAGACAGAACATATAACATAGCGGAAGTAAAATCAAACTTTCATAAACATTAATAATTAAGGTCTAAAGCCTTTTACATCAGAGTACATCAAAACCTGTCTTGCAATAATAAAGAAGCATAAAGACTTTTTCATAAATTATTCCCCAAGTAAAAACAGTAAAGTAGCCATAGCCAAGGAAAGTCCAAGCCATCCATGATGACCTTCAAGCAGAAGAAGTCCGAACTAAACAACAGTATTTCCTCCCTGTAACCTGGGGGGGAAACAGAAGAAAAGAGGCGAAACAAAACGGGTCAGTCAAAAAGACTGAGTAAGCCCTATCTACTATTAGCATAAAAACTAGTAAAGTTAACTGACATGAGAAACTGAGATGAACATAAGCATGTTAACAAGATAGATAAGCTAAATCAAAATAACTGGATGAACTACTGAACTCAGATAAACTAAGGTGTCATGATAAATTACGATGTCAAGATAAAACAAGGTATCACATCGTCAGGTTTCTATCAAGTATAATATCCCCAAGATATCTATCACGTATAACGTCCCATGGTATCTATCCTGTACATCTGCTCTGCACCTACCGTACTAGTATCCCAACTGTATCATGTGTTATCCGTGAATGACCCTTACTCAAAAGTCGTATAATGGTCCATGTCAACCTAATATATCGCATATATAGGTTACTCAACTCGTATGTTTTATTCCATGAAAGTGTTCAGTCCCTTGCCGTAGACCATACGGGCTTTCCCATAAGGTTCTATACTACTTTAACATAGTTCCAGGATCCTTAAGATCGGTTTGGACTGTTACCCTAAACCTAGCTAGGGTCTTCCAGCATGAATTATCGTTTGTACAACTAGGACTTATGCTACCTAGGGCTACTAGGGATTACGCTTACCTATTGCATGTTTTCGTATCTCGGTTCTGGTTCAACCACCCAGGGCCACTGGGATTTACGCTAACCGTCAACCGCGCCCTTTTTCCCACGCATTCATCGTGAATCGTTTTCCATGGCTGTATGCACATGTATCACATCGTGCCATCCGAGTCCTGTCACAGGGCAGACCAGGAAATACAGGACTCGGTCGGGAGCTTTCGATTTATCTGCCGATGCAGATGCTAAGGTCTGTTTTTCTATACGTGGCTATGGTCCCACGCGACCCCTCCCTCAACTAGTGAAAGACAAGACAGGATAAATCCTGTATGAGAACACAACACTGGCCAGCCCACATCCAAGCCTTACCGCAACCATAATTAGATAGTAATTTTGGTCTATTGGGTGTTCTCTGCCTTTCCGTATGTACACGCTTGACCAAAGATGGTAGGTAGCCTGACGAAAATGCTATCTAGGGTACGACCGTGTATCGTCGACTATCCCCTATCCATCCCCGTCTTTAGGTTGCTCGTATAGCAACCAAGGCATACTCTTGGTTCTTCTAACGCAGACCTTAACCTCTCATGAGCCTAGTATGATCACCTGGCAGCTCACAGAGGGATCCCAAGAATATCCTCACGTTCCCCCGAAGCCGCTGCTTCGCTACCCAGTTCGCTGGAGCCTTTATCTAAATCAGATACTTGCTCCTACTCGTATACTTAAACGATGACCTACCGTATCAGGTTACTCATTTATCTTTGAACTGGTCCAAATTTCCTTGACTAAGAATCATTACTTAGTTATTCTTCAACTAAGGTTTACCACTTAGCCTTATTCCCGTTATCCTTGTTAACTACGGTTACCCACCTAATCCTCCGAATTAGGGTTTATATAACAGATTAAGTGTCACTTAAGTTCATGACTTAATCCCGTCTACAAATCATGTCAAAATTGGCTAAGTATCCAAGTTCGAGACTTAACCCGTCTACAAATCATGTCAAAATTGGCTAAGTATCCAAGTTCAAGACTTAACCCTACAAACCATGCTCAAGTTGGTTAAGTATATATTAACTTGACCCTATCAAATTACTTAGTCAAACCGGTCAAGTGTATTCAAGCGATTCATGACTTAGCCTTATCATGTTTTCACGTTATATTGGTTAAGTATGGGTTAACTTAACCTCAATAAATTCACGAGTTAGATTGGTTAAGTATAGATCACTTAACCACATCAAATTAACGAGTTAGATTGGTTAAGTTTAGGTCACTTAACCACATCAAATTAACGGGTTAGATTGGTTAAGTATAGGTCACTTAACCACATCAAATTAACGAGTAAGATTAGTTAAGTGTTTAACTTAACCCCATTAAACTACCAAGTGGGATTAATTAAGTCTAGGCTAACTTAGTCCCATCCGATTATCATGTTTAGACTAGTTGAGTCTAATCATAACCCCATCCATTAACTGTATCTTTCGGTTAAGAGTCATTAAGAAAACTTGCTTAACCTTACCAAATTATCGTGTTGGATTGATTAAGTGTTGGTTAACTTAACACCGTCCACTAGTCGTATAAAAATGGTTAAGTGTCATTAGGCAAATCAAGTTACTTAACCTACCCAACCTTGTCATGTTTTGTTAAGTATCATTAGCCTAATCAATTTACTTAACCCCTTTGTCCATGTCATATTTGGTTAAGAGTCATTAATCAAATTAACTTAACCCTATCATGTGGCATTAATTACTTAATGCACCCCAACCTCTCACATTAGACTTTGTTGTGGTTACTAGTTAAGCCGGTCGGTTCCGGGTAGCTTTACACCACAACTTGGTCTAACCTCGGGTTCAAGCACAACATGACCAACTTCTCACATTAGGTCTTATTGTTTGCAACTACTAGTTAGGCCGGTCGGTTCCAGGTAGTTTTACGTTGCAAACTCAACCCAACCTCGAGTTGGCCACACTTATATTATCTAAGTGTCATGTTCATCATGTTTCCAAAACATGTTACAAGTTTTTCAAGCATTTGGGTAGACCTAACTTAATAGGTAAATTCCCAAAGGGTAGACCTAAATTAATAGGTAAATTCCCAAGCTTGTGTTTTTATACATACTTACATGTCAATTTCCATGTTATATTTCAAGTCATGTTTTCAAGTATAAATCACATGTCATATTTAACGTTACACGTTGTCATGTTTATACCCATTTACCCACATCATGTTCATGTCATTATGTTTTCCCATAATGTGACCCCAACGCTTTTAAACTCGCATATACGTTCGCAACAACGTAATGGATTAAAAGAAGAGACTTGACAAAGGCATGACAAAAATGGATATTAAGCCACAAGTTAATCATGGTGGCAAATGAGGCACAAATGTGTTCATTAGCTTGCATGTTACATTCTTAAGCCTCAAAAACATGCATAAACCCAAACTTGGCACATAAACGAATCATGGTGACAAAAGACATGGAATGATGACTAGTAACTCGCATATATCATCATATAAGGGTTATGACTTCATATGCAAGTTGACATAAAGATTATGAAGGTTCTCATGTTGCATAATGCAACATTTCAACATAAAGATTGTAGCTTTTAGCTCATGAGATCAAGATAATGACTTCATAAACTTGCATGACATGATAGCATGTATCATTCTCAATGATCAAACCCAAACTTGCAACATGAACATTTAACTTCATAGTTAATATCTAAGAGTAGGGAAAGGGCTTACATTGCTATGAAGGCACAAATCGATTAGATGAAAGATTGAGACAAAGCCTATGCATGTCATCATCCTAAAACCCAAAAATGAAAGCTCCAAATCAATCAAAACCCCATCTTTATGAACAAAGATCAAAGCTTTAGCCTTGAAATCAACTTGAGAGGCTCTCATACTAACATAGAAACTCTCTAACACTCTCATGATCATGAAACCTCTCATAGAAATGAAGTGGAGGCTAGGATTTTGAGTGGAGGCCATGAGAGGAGCAATTTTGCCATAGTTTAGTTGCATGAATGAATAATGAGGATTTAGGATAGGTTAGGGTCTTATTTATAGATTAGGCAAGTGTTTTAGGCCATAGGATTAAACCTAGATTCAATCCAAGCCATCAAAGCATGTCTTGGGGAAGAAGTCAAGTGTAGGAACCATCTAGGGCCTTTAGATTAAAGATGAACCATGAGAACCATCCAAATGTAAAATCTGCATTTGAGCGAATCGGCCCACGGGTTGACAGCCAAACACCCTGGATTAACCCCTATTCGACCCAGCGAGCTCGGGTCGACCTCAAAAATCGGCCGGTTCGGTTATTCCCCTCTCCCAATTCGCTGTTTTGAACATTTTTGCATATTTATTTATTTAATTTTCAATTATATATATATATATATCAATATATATATATATATTTCTCTGCGCAACCCATTTCAATTAATTAAGTATACTTTAATTTGGGAATGTTTCGTGAAACTTCGCGAGGCCATATCTTGGTCATACGGACTCCGATTTTCGAAAACTCGGACTCTATTTCGCGTATTTTTCCGAGACGAACGCAATGGCATAGCCCTTTTCCCTTGATTCAGATATTACAGTTTAATTCTGCCTCCATTAATGTTATAACTAGTTATTGAAAATACGGGTTGTTACAGAAAATGATAAGTGATAAGAACTGTGTATATGTACATGCATATTTATTGAACAGGTTATAGCAAAGGGGCTAGAGGAGAGGAATAAAATTTTGTGCCCGACAAATAGGTACACATTTACTGTTTTGTTTGGGTGATGATTTTATGAGCCTGTTGGCTAGCCGCTTGGCTTTTTCTTTTTCTTTTCGACATGAGACGCCCGTGTGGCTATTTTGGAATTTTCCCAGCCCCTCCCGTAAAAAGGAGGTTATGGCGAAATTTTCCAAAATTTAAAGGCGTTAGTGAAATATTTGAAGTGAAAATGATATAGGAATTTTTGAATGAACTATATTTATATAAATATATAAATATAAATAAAATTAAAACGAAACATGGTCGTGCAGTTCGCATTTTGAAACCGTGATTTCAAACGATTGTACCGGGAGATCCGACCGTCGGATTTTCCCGAAACTGGAACCGTTGGATTCGTTTTGAAAAGACCTTTCTAATGATGTAAATTTTGTGAAGATCCAACGGTTAGAATTTCAGATATGTGTAAATCAAATCTGAAGAAAAACAGCGCCACGGCCGTGTTTTGGCCCGGAGCGTCGTTTTGAATAAATTGGCTATTTTAAAATAAATAAAAATAGCGATAAATCGTTATAAAATATCATAAACGATATGGGATGGAAATAAACTGAATTTTCTCGATTTATGTGGTATTTGATGGTTGAATGTGTTTGATGTGAAATTTACATTAAAGAACAAAATTGGTGTTGTCGAACGATTTAACCATTAAAATAAATTGATTTGAAATTCTAAATAAACGTGAATTATTTGAAAAGGCCGAGTTAATTCTCATTTCAAATAATTGACTGACGATTGAAATTCGAAGATCAAGACGGTGGTCGAAGACCGGAGATCTTCACCTCGTTTGGATGGTAACCGAGGTCCTGATTGGGAGGCATCCCGAAATACGGATAATAAGTGGTAATCGTCCAGACGTACGTAGTGATCGATGAGTTTGCGAGGTATTTAGTGCCTCCGGTTTCGTTCAGACCCAGAACGGACTTGTAAATGGACTGTGTGTCTGACATTGGATTTTATTCTGTGTTGATTGATCTCTGTTAAATATACATCTGTTTGGCGGCGGAGAATTTATTCTTTTGCTTAATGCCCTTCTCTGACACGCACGAGCTCAGAGGTTGTATATCGATGGACATCAGTCGCATGACATGAATTGCCTGTGTGGCATGCTAAGATGCAGTGATCAGGGCTTCTGTTGAAAAGCAAAGTCTTATGGTGATGATCAAAGCACCGCCAGTGTGGCGTAGCTTTGTGTAACGTAAAATCGCGAGCCTCACACCCCGGTATGAACGACAAACGGTAGAAGGACCTCAGGGAGGGCATGCGTTTCTTTCTAGCTAGGGTGGTGTCAGTGACCTACCAGCCCTGACATTTATATACTTTTCACCTATGTGGTCGTTGCTGTTGCGAGGCGCCTCGGTTTGATCGGACGATCCGGGTCCGATGGAGTCATTCGTTGGCTCATTTACGCCCCAAAGGGCGGGGAAACGTATTTCTCAGGCACTATAATCCACTCCGTGTGGACCGGCCCTGACGATCCAAGGGGCAGTTGCGGCTGTTCTGGAGGCTCGGGCTAGAGAGTCTCGAAGTCGGTAAGGACTATCTTTTTCCTTGGTTCATGACGGAAATCCAATTTCCAAATACGACATCGTGCGGTTCTGATTGTATATATATATATGGCGACATGATATATGGTACCCATGCCGTCTATGATTGATAGTTATGATTTGAAATTGTTTTCAAAGCATATAAACACTAGCAATAATATCAAATGCCCTTGTTTTATTCGTATCAATCATATTTTGGCCATTATAAGGTAAAACTCTATCCTCCGGTTTGCGTTGCATGGTGTGATGGGAACTGAGTCTTATAATGGCTTCATTTTTGTAAAATACATTGCGTTGTTTAAAAGAAAGATCTGTTTTAAAGAACTGGCAATACAATGGAGTAAACCCGTTCCACGAAAGTGGCGTGGTCCTGTGATTAGCCAAATTATATATGTGTTGAGTAGATTTCTCATACCAGTCCCATGACTGACTCGTAGTTTGTTTCACTTTCAAACTCGTGTGCCCCTTTTTCTACACGGGCAGCCTTGTATTCAGGTTTAGCTGGTTCTTTCTGGATAGCTGGAGCTAAAGATGGATTCTATCATTTATCTCTTTTTATGCTGTTCAGCTCCTATTGTACATATTTTGTTTGTTTTCCGCTGTAGACATTTATGTATAGCTGAACTGTATTTGTACTAAGTATGATCCTGTATACTGTGTAACTCTGATGATTACTTTTATCCAGTATATTCTATTGTTCATTATCTGGTGTATTTATTTAATTTTGTTCTGCTATTATCGGTTTCTGTGTTATATTCCACGGATTACCCTTGCCGCCGCCAGTACGGGGTTTAGGGGTCGTCTCACTCTCCCTGCAGTCCGTATCCCGTTTTTGACTCATACCGAGGTGCGAGGCTCGCGAATTCACGCTATACACAAAGTTACGCCACGTAGGCCGTGCTTTGATCATCAACCATAAGACTTTGCTTTTCAACAGAAGCCTTGATCTATGCAACTCAGCATGCCACACAGGCAATTCATACCATGCGACTGATGTCCATCGATATACAACCTCTAAGCTCGTATGTCTCATAGAAGGGCGTTAAGCAAAAGAATAAATTCTCCGCTGCCAAACAGATGTATATTTGATAGAAATCAATCAACACAGAATAAAATCCAATGTCAGACACACATTCCATTTACAAGTCCGTTCTGGGTCTGAACGAAACCGGAGGCACTTTCCTCGCATATCCATCGATCTCCAAGTACGTCTGCACGACCACCAACTATTTCCATCCTCTTGGGTGTACAGCCCAATCAAGATCGTTAGTAATTACCCAAACGATGTGAAGACTTCCGGTCTTCAACCACCGTCTTCATCTTCGACATATCGTCGAATCAGTTATTCAGAATGGGTATAAACCCGACCTTTCCGAACAACCCGCGTATATTAAAATGAATGTTACACAAACACAACATACGCCTCATTCCAATTCATATTCTCAGGGAAAGGTTCCCATTAATTTTATCCAAGATAAATTCTTTAAAATTTATCCTTTAATCTTCCTTTGGATGTCATTTCAAACCAAATTATGGTTTTCCAAACTAGTCGAGATTAGCGAACCACACCGAAGTAATTATTTATTTTATTTCCCAATCCCAACCTATATATCCCATGAAGCAAAACTGGTAATACTCCATATCTAACACCACGGTGTTATCGATAAAATTAATTACCATTTCACGTTCAAATCTAATTAAAGATTTAACTATCGCTTTGGAGCAAAACTGGTAATACTCCATTCTCGCTCATTCTCTATATTTGATAATTTAGATTATCAATTCACATTTCAATCTAATTGTAGATTCATTAAAACTCCTTTTACTGGGTTAAAGAACTAATGTTATTTAAAACACAGTTCACGACAAACCCAAATCAAATTCTATTTATTATCGGGTTAAAGAACTAGTGTTATTTAAAACACAGTTCACGATAAACCCACAAATCAATTCTATTTAAAACCTATTTCAAATCTAATTTATTTATTTAAGAATAAATGGGGTTTAGTTTCAGTTCAAAACTAGTTCATTTCGATAAAAATCTATTTTTATCTTTTCAAATATGGAGATTTTCATCCCAATTTTTCCCAAATCATTTCTTATGATTTTACACAAATTATTACTATTTTTAATAATTTTATCAAGGCCCGTACAGTCGATTTCCATCAACGGCCATCGAACTGCACTTACAGCGACCTTTTCCAAGTTTGATTTGGACGTATCTCCAAATCCAACCGTTAGATTTCAAATTTCTAATATTCGTTAGAAGGCTCTTTTCGATACGAACTCAACGATTCCGGTTTTAGGAGAATCTGACGGTCGGATCTCCTGTAATGTCCGTTTGAAATAAATGGTCGAAATTCACGAACTTCCGCGGCGCGGCGCGTTCTATTCAGGCCATTATATTGTATATATAATATATGTTTCGTCGATTTCTATTTAAAACGAATTTTATAAATAGTTTTGAATTCATTTCAAAAACAATTTCAACCTTTATTTCAATTCAAATCAAAATTGAATTTTTCCTTATAAATTCATTCAAAATTCATTTCAATTCAATTTTAATTTCAATTCAATTTGAATCCATTTCTATTCGTTTTCAATTTAATTCGAATTCATTTTCAATTCAATTCAAATTCGTTTTCTATTCGATTCAATTCAAATTGGCTTTTTATTCGATTCAATTCAAATTGGTTTTCTATTCGATTTAATGTTTTCTATTCGATTCAATTCAAATTGGTTTTCTATTCGATTTAATTCAAATTGGTTTTCTATTCGATTCAATTCAAATTGGTTTTCTATTCGATTCAATTCAAATTGGTTTTCTATTCGATTTAATTCAAATTGGTTTTCTATTCGATTCATTTCAAATTGGTTTTCTATTCGATTCAATTCAAATTGGTTATATGTTCAATTGAGGTCAAATTCGTTATATATTCAATTGAAATCAGATTTCGTTATATATTCAATTGAAATCAAATTTTGTTGTATATTCAATTGAAATCAAATTTCATTTCAAAATATTCGGTTTCGAAATCACTTTTCAATATTCATTTTAAAATGAATATTATCGATATAAATACCGTTCACGTCAAAATGGCGTCAATCTAATCAACACGGCTTCATATATTTCTATTTTCAAATATTCTATTTCAAATATTTCCTTTTCAAACCTTTCTATTTCAAAGCTTTCGTTTTCAAATATTTCTACTTCAAATATTTCTATTTCAAATATTTCGTTTTCAAATATTTCTACTTCAAATATTTCTATTTCAAATATTTCGCTTTCAAATATTATTCTTTATTTTCTAAATTGGAATGAGGCCCAATCAATCACCATATAATGTTAATTATATGGATTTTCATACATCACACGTATATAATAGCATTGAAAAAATAATCAACCATCAACCACCGTGCACTACACTGCATAAGCATTAAATATAGATATCTAACGTTTATAACAGCCTGTCAATCGATCGATCGACATATTTAATCAATCAGGATGAGTGAACTTCAAATTTCATCCCAACACGCGTGTGGGGTTTCAAACAATCAAACACAGATTTTATTTGTGTAGTTGGGCGATGTGTAAAATTTATCGTCCCAATCAATGTTAGTCAAATCAGTGTACATAAACAAACCGTCCGGTTTATAAATGAATATTTATTTATTCACATTCACGCTAAAAATTATTTTTTTAACGATAAACTATTTTATTTTAACACATGAATTTTTATTCAGTTCATTCTTTAAATAAAATGATATTTTTATTTACTAACTTATTTTAGGAAATTTCGGCGGCATAACGGCACGATACTAGAAACGGGACGAGGCCTAGCCTTATCCCCGGTCTAGTGAAGGCCCACGCCATTCACACATCAATCAAATCACTTTCATTTCACCAAACAATTCAATTCAACTCAAATATTCTAACTAACTACACAACCAAACAATTAAACAAACAAGCTATCCATGGGTGTGGATGACGGGTGTCGGGTGCTACTAAACACCGTCTGCATCCTAGTATATATATATAACCAGAAAAAGAATTTGAAAGGTGAGAAATTCTCACCAAAAGCTATCCAATACCACGACTCTTCATTTATAGAAATCTTCGTCGCTCTCGCCTTTTTGTCAACTTCGTTGCCCGTAGCCACTACATACATAAAAATCGAATTTTTGTCTCGCTATTCAATATATAAAAATCGAATTTTTACTTTGTTATTCAATATATAAAAATCGAATTTTTACTTTGTTATTCAATATATAAAAATCGAATTTTTACTTTGTTATTCAATATATAAAAATCGAAATTTTACTTTGTTATTCAATATATAAAAATCGAATTTTTACTTTGTCTTTCAATATATAAAAATTGAATTTTTACTTTGCTATTCTATATATAAAAATTGAATTTTTACTTTTTCTTTCATTATATAAAAATTATATTCTTATGTAATTAAAAATCCAGTCTTTCTCTAATTAAAAATCTATATTTTCAGTTTTAAAAATCCCAGCTTTCTTTAGCTAAAAAGAAACAAACATGAAAACTTACATCGAGTTCGGCGAAAGACCAGAGCAGCATCCGCAAGGGCGGTTTAGGGTCAATGGATGTAGTCAGTTCGTCGGTGTTGATGTCGTGCTCACCTCTGGCAGCGTCGGAGCCATCTTAGGTCTAGGCAGAGAGCGAACCGACGTTGAAGGCTTGAACGGCGGAGGCGTAGGGGATTAAAGTCTTCGGTGGTGGGTGGTTATGAGGGTGACTGGTGCACGGTTTGATTGATGACGGCTCGGCTAGGGTTTTTCTCGCGGTGGCGGAGGCGGCGACTGGGGTTTGAGGTCGCGGACGTTGGAGGGTGGAGCAGTGGACGGGCGACGGTGAGGAGGGGAGCAGGGAGGTGGGTGGTTGCGTGGCGCGAGGGGGGGTTTCGTCGAAGTGGCGGCGGTGGTTTAGGGGGGGCGGTGCGATTTCGATTCGCTTTCCCTTCCTTTTTCTCTGATTGATGAATCGGGGGGGGGGGGCAAGGTATAGGAGAGGGTGAGGAGAGAGAAGAGTTTTTAATTATTTTAATTATTTTCCCAAAAAGTTGACTTTTACATACGACCTCGAAACGAGGCCCACCGCCTGTCGTCCATAGCGTTTTACTTCATTCCGAACACAATGGGATATGTATCGTAAGCTGATTCGACCGTTTCGATCAGTTTTCGTTAAAATCAAAATATAACTCTATATATTGAATTTGAACGCGCATTTCAATTTACCGGGGTCACATACGAACTCAAAAAATCTCAGAA
The DNA here is from genome assembly GCA_030737875.1 of Allium sativum. Lineage (NCBI taxonomy): Eukaryota > Viridiplantae > Streptophyta > Magnoliopsida > Asparagales > Amaryllidaceae > Allium > Allium sativum. The sequence goes on from CM060921.1 coordinate 751,612,913, forward strand.
AATATTTTCTAGCTTCGTATTGACGATACGGTCCTAACAAAACTAGTTTTGTCGAATTCCGAGACCGTTGGAAAAATGGCCAATTTCCAGTCGATTAAAATCAACTAAAACTGGTCAAACGCGTTTTCCTTTGCCACGCTCACATATTGATTTGAAAAATTATGAAATATGGAATCTAGCAATAACTTAACATCACGGACCCAACAAAAGTGGTTTCGTCGAAATCCGAGGTTGTTTGCAAAATGTCTATTTTTAAGGGCCTGAATTCCATAGCGACTATTCAGAATTTTCAACTGGACATATCTTTTGATTCCCGCTATGAAATTTCAATTTTTCGGATTCGTTGGAAAGATATTCCCAATTAGATTACATTATTTTTGGTTTCACTAAAATCCGGATTGTTTTGCACCCGGTACATTCAATTGAAGTTTGAAATCGAATTATCGAACTACCGCGCCATTTTCAATTCTATTTATAATTATATATAATTAAATATATTCTAACGACAACGTATATAATATATACGTTCTAATATATTCAAAATAAATTTCTCGTCGATATTATTTAAAATAATTCATTTTAAATCTTCAAAATTCGCTAAAATTGCCAAAATAAATTTTTTAAACTGGTTCAGAATTTCCGGGTTATTATTCACTCTACACTTATTTGTACAAACATTTATACATTCACTCAGGTTACACTCATATACATACTGACTCAATAATGTCTTTGACTTCAGTCTTCTGTCTTCACAACGTCTTCACTGTCAGTCCAGTCGTCATCTTCATACCTGTCATATACAGAAACACACACATATTATATAGAACAGAAATAATTTCATACTCTAGCAAATATTATTTTATTTTTAAAATTTTATTTGCCTCAATTTTCTGGTGTGTTTCTCATCATTTTTCATGACTCGATCTGATTTATCAATTTATCCAACTTTGTCTAGACAGCTTGCGATATTCACAGTGATACACTGTAAATACCACAAGGCAGTCGGTGTATATACAAAATATTTCAGTGCAGGGACAAGAATATTTTCTAAATGGATGCATATATACACGTGCATAAATACACACGTGTACACTGCCTCGCCAATCAGCGTGCAACTGAGGAGTAGCCATGTGGACCATCTCGACTCAGCACAACTTAAAATGGAGGAAAATCACAAGCCAGCAAAGCATTGACATATGCATGATTCAACAAATACAACAATGGTCAAGACAGCTCCAAGTGTCGAGGCAAGAAGTTCAAGCCAAAATAAAACACACAATAAATTCGAAATGGTGCAGCCAACATAAACGGACAAGTCAACATAGCCAAAATACAAGACAAAATTAAATTGGTTCAATTGTGGAACACAAACAGTATAGCATGGCAACAAAGTGGTCGAGTATTCTTGCAGCATGTGTGGAGAGACTTCAATACAAGGGTACAGGAATCAACAAACATGGCTGCATGTACATAGGTGATCAAGTTCACAAATTCAATCAAAAACAAGGTCGAGCTAGCATTCAACATCATGAGTACAACCAAACATAAATGGACAGGGACATATGCGACTCGCATAATGGCATCAGCACATGTATGGTGCAACATTGATACAAGTTCTAAATGTTCAACATGATAATGCATAGCAGCACCAAGATCAAGACAGTTTTTCAGCATGTATGTACAAACAGAAGTGTACAAGCTAGAACATGGGTACAAGTTCCAATATCAACGCAGCTAAGCAAAGATGGCATATATATATGTATGGAGCAACAATGTTATCATGATGGTGATCTTCAAACTGGATATACAAATCATAGCAGTTCATATATGTATTCAAGTATACAATGTGAAGGCATGCCTTCAATTCAGCATCAAAACAGTTCATAAACAAGCATGAATGGTGATGTATGACAATGAACAAATCAGAGTTCATGTATATGTGAAGTAGTCTACAAGCACATGAAGTTAAGGCTATGCACAAGACATAGTGCAGAAATGAATATACGCAAGGTGGCCATGGCAAAGCAAATAAGAAACTGCAGCATAAGTGTGCAAATTTGAAGGTGCACAAGTCAATACAGGTGATAAATCCATGGCCACGGCAAGACAGAAATTCATGCAAGTGTTTCCAGAAAATACACAAAGTGAATGTTTTGAAATTTAGCAAGTGATATTCAAGGCATGAAAACATTTATGGTGATTCTAGGAAAACCTTTTTTAGCAAGAAGTTAATTCAAGTTTTCCAGTGTTGATTCGGCATTCACAAATCATTTAAGGCTGATTTAAATCGTGGAAACAAATTGGCAATATTTTTTTTTCTAGAAATGAAGCAAACTGTTTTTGGCATCTTTTTAAAAGGGGACATCAAATAATATTTCCAGATTTGCAAAATTTATTAAGGGACATAAAATCGAATTGCAAAGGGTCAGTTAATTTTTTCTAGAAGACCAAATTCATGTCCAGGTTCATCGATTCAATTCACAACAAACAAAGGGAACTTTATGAAATCATTCAGCCGTGAATTCAAAGGGGAAACCACAAATTATCAAGCAAGCCAACTGTAACAACCCGTATTTTCAATAACTTGTTATAACATAAATGGAGGCAGAATTAAACTGTAAAATCTGAAACAAGGTAAACGGGCTATGCCATTGCGTTCGTCTCGGAAAAATACGCGAAATAGAGTCTGAGTTTTCGAAAATCGGAGTCCGTATGACCAAGATATGGCCTCGCGAAGTTTCACGAAAAATTCCCAAATTAAAGTATACTTAATTAAGTGAAATGGGTTGCGTAGAGAAATATATATATTGATATATATATATATATATATATATATATATATAATTGAAAATTTAATAAATAAATATGCAAAAATGTTCAAAACAGCGAATTGGGAGAGGGGAATAACCGAACCGGCCGATTTTTGAGGTCGACCCGAGCTCGCTGGGTCGACTAGGGGTTAATCCAGGGTGTTTGGCTGTCAACCCGTGGGCCGATTCGCTCAAATGCAGATTTTGCATTTGGATGGTTCTCATGGTTCATCTTTAATCTAAAGGCCCTAGATGGTTCCTACACTTGACTTCTTCCCCAAGACATACTTTGGTGGCTTGGATTGAATCTAGGTTTAATCCTATGGCCTAAAACACTTCCCTAATCTATAAATAAGCCCCTAACCTACCCCTAAACCCTCATTATTCATTCATGCAACTAAACTATGGCAAAATTGCTACTCTCATGGCCTCCACTCAACTATCCTAGCCTCCACTTCATTTCTATGAGAGATTTCATGATCATGAGAGTATTAGAGAGTCCCTATGTTAGTATGAGAGCTTCTCAAGTTGATTTCAAGGCAAAAGCTTTGATCTTTGTTCATAAAGATGGTATTTTTGTTGATTTGGAGTGTTCATCTTTGGGTTTTTGGGTGATGGCATGCATAGGCTTCATCACAATCTTTGTTTTGCATTTCGATTTGTGCCTTCATAGCTATGTAAACCCTTCCCTACTCTTAGATATTAACTATGAAGTTAAATGTTCATGTTGAAAGTTTGGGTTTGATTAATTAGAATGATGCATGCTATCATGTTATGCAAGTTTATGAAGTCATTATCTTGATCTTATGAACTAAAAGCCACAACCTTTATGTTGAAATGTTGCATTATGCAACATGAGAATCTTCATAATCATTATGTCAACTTGCATATGAAGTCATAATCCTTATATGATGATATATGCGAGTTTCTAGCCATCATTCCATGTCTTTTGTCACCATGATTCGCTTATGTACCAAGTTTGGGTTGATGCATGTTTTTGAGGCTTAAGAATGTAACATGCAAGCTAATGAACACATTTGTGCCTCATTTGCCACCATGATTAACTTGTGGCTTAATACCCATTTTTGTCATTCCTTTGCCAAGTCTCTTCTTTTAATCCACCACGTTGTTGCGAACGTATATGCTAGTTTAAAAAGCGTTGGGGTCACATTATGGGGAAACATAATGACATGAATATGACTTGGGTAAATGGGTATAAACATGACAACATGTAACGTTAAATATGACATGTGTTTATACTTGAAAACATGACTTGAAGTATATAACATGGAAGTTGACATGTAAGTATGCATAAAAACATAAGCTTGGGAATTTACCTATTAAGTTAGGTCTACCCATTGGGAATTTACCTATTAAGTTAGGCCTACCCAATTGCTTGAAAACTTGACTATGAACATGACACTAGACTAAACATGAAAGTGGCCAACTCGAGGTTGGGTTGAGTTTGCAACGTAAAACTACCCGGAACCGACCGGCCTAACTAGTAGTTGCAAACAATAGGACCCAAAGTGAGAAGTTGGTCATGTTGTGCTTGAACCCGAGGTTAGACCAAGTTGTGGTGTAAAGCTACCCGGAACCGACCGGCTTAACTAGTAACCACAACAAAGTCTAATGTGAGAGGTTGGGGTGCATTAAGTAATTAATGCCACATGATAGGGTTAAGTTAATTTGATTAATGACTCTTAACCAAATATGACATGGGTAAATGGGTTAAGTAAATTGGTTAGGCTAATGATACTTAACAAAACATGACAAGGTTGGGTAGGTTAAGTGATTTGATTTGCATAATGACGCTTACCCATTATTATACGACTAGTGGACGGGGATTAAGTTAACCAACACTTAATCAATCCAACATGATAATTTGGCAAGGTTAAGTAAGTTTTCTTAATGACACTTAACCATACAAGATGATTAGGGGATGGGGTTAAGTAATTTGCACCTAACTAATCCGACACGGTAATTAGATGGGGTTAAGTAATCCACACTTAACTAATCTAAACACGGTAATTCGATGGGGTTAAGTTAAACACTTAACCAATTTAAACTCGGTAATTCAATGAGGTTAAGTAACCAATACTTAACCAACTTAACGTGATAATTTAATGGGGTTAAGCAACTTATACTTAACCAATTATACATGATGATTTGATGGGGTTAAGTAACTTACACTTATCCAATCTAATACGCGGACCTGATAAGGTTAAGTCACAAGACCTTTTTAGAATATACTTAACCATTGTAGTACGATTAGAGGATGGGGTTAAGCCAACCTATACTTAACCAATCCGACTCGATAATTTGATGGGATTAAGATAATCTATGCTTAATCGATCTAGCAAGATAATCCGATAGGATTAAGGTAAGCTAGTACTTGACCAATTTGACTTGATAGGGTTAAGTCATGAGCCTCTGGGTACACTTAACCAACTTGTGGGACTAAGTCTTGAACTTAAATACTTAGCCAATCTTTGACGTGATTCGTGGGCGGGTTAAGTCATGGACTTGAATGATAACACTTAACCCAATAGACAAACCCTAGCTAGAAGAACTAGGTAGAAAACCGTGGTTAATCAAGGATAACGGGAAAGGAAGCTAAGTGGTAAACCTTAGTTAAGGGTAACTAAGTAATAATTCTTAGCTAAGGACATAGGACTAATTCTCAAAATGATGAGTAACCTGATACGGTAGGTCATCGCTTAGTATACTAGGGGGAGCAAGTTATCTGACTTGGATAAAAGCTCCAGCGCACTGGGTGCCGAAGTGGAAGCTTCGGGGGACGTGAGGATATTCTTGGGATCCCTCTGTGGGCTGCCAGGTAATTATACTAGGCCCATGAGAGGTTAAGGTCTGCGTTAGAAGGACCAAGAGTATGCCTTGGTTGCTATGCGAGCAACCTAAAGACTGGGATGGATTAGCGTGGAGTCGACGATTCTTGTTTTTGCCCTGGATAGCACATCGCCGACTACCTACCATCTTTAGTCAATCGTGTACGTGCGGAAAGGCAGGGAACCCCCAACAGACCATGTGCTTGCTATCGAGTCATGGGTGTGGTTGTCCCGTAGGAAAGTGGGCTATAGTGGGGCCGTGGAGTGGTTCTTATACATGATTTTTCTTGGATTGCCTTTCAGTAGTTGAGGGAGGGGTCACGTGGGACCATAGCCACGGGTACAAAAACAGACCTTGATATCTGCATCGGCAGACGATTTAAAGCTCCTGACCGAGTTCCGTATTTCTTGATTTTTCCTGGCACGGAACTCTGATGGCACATTGGGGAACATGTGCATCTAGACATGGAAAACGATTCACGATACATACGTGGGATCAAGGGCGCGGTTGACGGGTGGCGTAATCCCTAGTGGTCCTAGGTGGCCAAAACCCAAACCGAGACACGGAAACGTTCATTAGGTAGCATAATCCCTAGCGGTCCTAGGTGGCATAAATCCTAAGTGGACGCGCGATAGTTCATGGTAAGGAAACACAACTAGATCAAGGGTTGCAGTCCAAAACAACTTCAAGGATAAACCGTTTACATGGGAAAGCCCGTACAGCCTACGGCAAAGGACTGAACTTATACATGGAAAGAAACATATGAGTTGAGTAACCTATATATGCGGCATATTAGGTTGACATGGACCATTACACGACTTTTGAGTAAGGGTCATTCACGGATAACACGTAATACAGTTGGGGTACTAGTACGGTAGGTGCAGAGCAGATATACAGGATAGATGCCATGGGACGTTATACGCGATAGATATCTTGGGATATTATACTTGATAGAAACCTGACAATGTGATACCTTGTTTTATCTTGACACCGTAGTTTATCACGACACCCTAGTTTATCTGAGTTCAGTAGTTCATCCTGTTATTTTGATTTAGCTTATCTATCTTGTTATCATGCTTATGTTCATCTCAGTTTCTCATGTCAGTTAACTTTACTAGTTTTTATACTAATAGTAGATAGGGCTTACTCAGTCTTTTTGACTGACCCGTTTTGTTTCGCCTCTTTTCTTCCGTTCCCCCCCCCCCCAGGTTACAGGGAGGAAACACTGCTGTTTAGTTCGGACTTCTTCTGCTTGAAGGTCATCATGGATGGCTTGGACTTTTCCTGACTATGGCTACTTTACTGTTTTTATTTGGGGAATAATTTATGAAAAAGTCTTTATGCTTCTTTACTATTGCAAGACAGGTTTTGATGTACTCTGATGTAAAAGGCTTTAGACCTTATGTATTCATGTTTATGAAAGTTCGATTTTACTTCCGCTATTTTATATGTTCTGTCTTGTGATATTTCTGTGCATGTTTACCAATAATGCCCCTCTAAAGCTAGTGCATTCCTTTGCGAGTGACCCTAGCGGAGGCGGGGTGTTACATTTGGTATCAGAGCAGAAGGTTACCAGATTGGGCAAAAGTTTTTAAAGACCTTCTGAAAACTATTTGAAAATCGTTTATAAAGAAGCATTTTTCAAGAAAGTTTTCTTTTAAAAAGAAAAGGCTATTCCCCAAAGGCCATTAGCATTATCCTTGTTTCCTTAACTAAATCTCTTTTCCTTTCTTTCCTCCATCTGTAGTCACAGTGGTTTTAACTGCGACTAGTCTTTTCTATCTACGAAAGTGCTTTCCATGCGATGGAGGTGGTTTTCAAGAGACCAGTGGCCGCGTTATAAGAAAGGATAGTGAGAAAGAGGATAAAGGATACGAGCTTAAGGATGAGCAACTTGTTGGTATGGCTTAGTCCTCAAAGGAGGGAGAAAGATGAACAATGAAACCCATGACGAGAGAGTACCTTTGGCATGGTAAAACGGGGCGGATAGTTAAGTATTATGGGACAAGGACAAGATCATCGGGAGGGCAGTAGTATGCTCTCATTTCTAGAGTACCTCGGAAGGAGGGTAACGATCTTGTTAAAGGTTTAGCTTTTCTTCTCTATCATCCCGTTAGGACTTCGTTGTTCGTATCATTTAAGTCTGCTTCGATAGTTGAGTCTCTGCACCTTAAGTACTAGCGTAATAGAGAATCCCATTTTTGTCTCAAAGTCCTATTGGAGAATCCGTCCATTTATACATGACTTGTTTGGATTTGGGAATGTCTATGCCAAGTGTTGAGTTTGGAAATAATGCTTATGTTTATAAGCTATGCATGGATTCTAGGGATGAAGTGGTTATCCAGTAGGGGGTGCCACTCTCGGTTTTGATAGGAGGGTAGTTAGACCTTTTGACTAGCCTTGGTAATGCCCTCGAAGTACCGGGTAACCTTTTTGAGGTTCTGTCATGACTAGTTACTTAGAATCCCTTGATGCCTTTATTGGAAATTTGAAGCCCGATCGAGTGGTGTTCGCCGATAAGACGGATGGTTTACTTCACTTATGCGTGGGTTATAGAAATCACCCTAGTAAGTGCGCTTGATAACCTGGTTGGCATCTGTTTACTTTCAAGAGAAAGTTCTTCTACGTGGAATACCTTGTGGTACGAGGTCCGAGATTCACTAGTGAATTTTGGAAAGCTTGCATGAGATCATGAGTACGCAGTCATGTTTGCGCCAAGTGTGCAAGTGGAACGAGGGGCGACGAAGAAATGAGTTCCAGCTCATGTTATGGAAACAGGAAATAGGAAGCTACGAAATCGCGAAGTTAAAAGACGGTCAAGGCACAATGGAATTAAGCTCAAGGAAATACGACTCTGATGGTCAAAGACTATATACGCGCATGATATCTCTTTTGGGAGTATATCCTTGATCCCTATTTTCTGTAGAGCTTACTTGTAGGTTATCTTTTGTGGACATCCTCTCGGTCCTATTTTCTGTTACAAACCCCGTAAGGAGTTTGTCTTGTTTTTCTTCTCGACCCTGTTCTAGGGAATCCTAGGTAGAACCCTATGGATGTAAACATGTATTTGAAACATGTTATGATTGATATGGTTGCAAGTGGTTGCAAGTGGTTGCTCGTGGATGCGCGAATACACATTAGATACTAGCTCGACTCGGTCACATTTCATATTGCATATGCACGAGTATTTATACTTGTTTATGGATGAAATCGAATGTATTATCATGCGGTTGTTGCATATGAATGAATGATTGTGCACGCATATAGTACCTATATGGCTAGGACTATTTGCATACATGTTGGATTCATGGCACTATACATATTTTGCATTAGAAAGATTATTCAGGCCTGATCATTAGCATTAGCTAAGGAACATGTACACACACGTTTTGCATATATTCATACAGCATTAGAAATCATCTAAGGACAATGGTTGCTTGTGGATGATGTTTTGAGTAGATGGATGATGGATGGCAGGATATGTTCTTCCTAACTTGGAGATTTCGGGGACGAAATCCTAAAAGGTGGGGAGAATGTAACAACCCGTATTTTCAATAACCTGTTATAACATAAATGGAGGCAGAATTAAATTGTAAAATCTGAATCAAGGGAAACGGGCTATGCCATTGCGTTCGTCTCGGAAAAATACGCGAAATAGAGTCTGAGTTTTCGAAAATCGGAGTCCGTATGACCAAGATATGGCCTCGCGAAGTTTCACAAAAAATTCCCAAATTAAAGTATACTTAATTAAGTGAAATGGGTTGCGCAGAGAAATATATATATTGATATATATATATAATTGAAAATTTAATAAATAAATATGCAAAAATATTCAAAACAGCGAATTGGGAGAGGGGAATAACCGAACCGGCCGATTTTTGAGGTCGACCCAAGCCCGCTGGGTCGACTAGGGGTTAATCCAGGGTGTTTGGCTGTCAACCCGTGGGCCGATTCGCTCAAATGCAGATTTTGCATTTGGATGGTTCTCATGGTTCATCTTTAATCTAAATGCCCTAGATGGTTCCTACACTTGACTTCTTCCCCAAGACATACTTTGGTGGCTTGGATTGAATCTAGGTTTAATCCTATGGCCTAAAACACTTGCCTAATCTATAAATAAGCCCCTAACCTACCCCTAAACCCTCATTATTCATTCATGCAACTAAACTATGGCAAAATTGCTACTCTCATGGCCTCCACTCAACTATCCTAGCCTCCACTTCATTTCTATGAGAGGTTTCATGATCATGAGAGTATTAGAGAGTCCCTATGTTAGTATGAGAGCTTCTCAAGTTGATTTCAAGGCAAAAGCTTTGATCTTTGTTCATAAAGATGGTATTTTTGTTGATTTGGAGTGTTCATCTTTGGGTTTTTGGGTGATGGCATGCATAGGCTTCATCACAATCTTTGTTTTGCATTTCGATTTGTGCCTTCATAGCTATGTAAGCCCTTCCCTACTCTTAGATATTAACTATGAAGTTAAATGTTCATGTTGAAAGTTTGAGTTTGATTAATTAGAATGATGCATGCTATCATGTTATGCAAGTTTATGAAGTCATTATCTTGATCTTATGAACTAAAAGCCACAACCTTTATGTTGAAATGTTGCATTATGCAACATGAGAATCTTCATAATCATTATGTCAACTTGCATATGAAGTCATAATCCTTATATGATGATATATGCGAGTTTCTAGCCATCATTCCATGTCTTTTGTCACCATGATTCGCTTATGTACCAAGTTTGGGTTGATGCATGTTTTTGATGCTTAAGAATGTAACATGCAAGCTAATGAACACATTTGTGCCTCATTTGCCACCATGATTAACTTGTGGCTTAATACCCATTTTTGTCATTCCTTTGCCAAGTCTCTTCTTTTAATCCATCACGTTGTTGCGAACGTATATGCTAGTTTAAAAAGCGTTAGGGTCACATTAAGGGGAAACATAATGACATGAATATGACTTGGGTAAATGGGTATAAACATGACAACATGTAACGTTAAATATGACATGTGTTTATACTTGAAAACATGACTTGAAGTATATAACATGGAAGTTGACATGTAAGTATGCATAAAAACATAAGCTTGGGAATTTACCTATTAAGTTAGGTCTACCCATTGGGAATTTACCTATTAAGTTAGGCCTACCCAATTGCTTGAAAACTTGACTATGAACATGACACTAGACTAAACATGAAAGTGGCCAACTCGAGGTTGGGTTGAGTTTGCAACGTAAAACTACCCGGAACCGACCGGCCTAACTAGTAGTTGCAAACAATAGGACCCAAAGTGAGAAGTTGGTCATGTTGTGCTTGAACCCGAGGTTAGACCAAGTTGTGGTGTAAAGCTACCCGGAACCGACCGGCTTAACTAGTAACCACAACAAAGTCTAATGTGAGAGGTTGGGGTGCATTAAGTAATTAATGCCACATGATAGGGTTAAGTTAATTTGATTAATGACTCTTAACCAAATATGACATGGGTAAATGGGTTAAGTAAATTGGTTAGGCTAATGATACTTAACAAAACATGACAAGGTTGGGTAGGTTAAGTGATTTGATTTGCCTAATGACGCTTAACCATTTTTATACGACTAGTGGACGGGGATTAAGTTAACCAACACTTAATCAATCCAACATGATAATTTGGCAAGGTTAAGTAAGTTTTCTTAATGACACTTAACCATACAAGATGATTAGGGGATGGGGTTAAGTAATTTGCACCTAACTAATCCGACACGGTAATTAGATGGGGTTAAGTAATCCACACTTAACTAATCTAAACACGGTAATTCGATGGGGTTAAGTTAAACACTTAACCAATTTAAACTCGGTAATTCAATGAGGTTAAATAACCAATACTTAACCAACTTAACGTGATAATTTAATGGGGTTAAGCAACTTATACTTAACCAATTATACATGATGATTTGATGGGGTTAAGTAACTTACACTTAACCAATCTAATACGCGGACCTGATAAGGTTAAGTCACAAGACCTTTTTAGAATATACTTAACCATTGTAGTACGATTAGAGGATGGGGTTAAGCCAACCTATACTTAACCAATCCGACTCGATAATTTGATGGGATTAAGATAATCTATGCTTAATCGATCTAGCAAGATAATCCGATAGGATTAAGGTAAGCTAGTACTTGACCAATTTGACTTGATAGGGTTAAGTCATGAGCCTCTGGGTACACTTAACCAACTTGTGGGACTAAGTCTTGAACTTAAATACTTAGCCAATCTTTGACGTGATTCGTGGGCGGGTTAAGTCATGGACTTGAATGATAACACTTAACCCAATAGACAAACCCTAGCTAGAAGAACTAGGTAGAAAACCGTGGTTAATCAAGGATAACGGGAAAGGAAGCTAAGTGGTAAACCTTAGTTAAGTGTAACTAAGTAATAATTCTTAGCTAAGGACATAGGACTAATTCTCAAAACGATGAGTAACCTGATACGGTAGGTCATCGCTTAGTATACGAGGGGGAGCAAGTTATCTGACTTGGATAAAAGCTCCAGCGCACTGGGTGCCGAAGTGGAAGCTTCGGGGGACGTGAGGATATTCTTGGGATCCCTCTGTGGGCTGCCAGGTAATTATACTAGGCCCATGAGAGGTTAAGGTCTGCGTTAGAAGGACCAAGAGTATGCCTTGGTTGCTATGCGAGCAACCTAAAGACTGGGATGGATTAGCGTGGAGTCGACGATTCTTGTTTTTGCCCTGGATAGCACATCGCCGACTACCTACCATCTTTAGTCAATCGTGTACGTGCGGAAAGGCAGGGAACCCCCAACAGACCATGTGCTTGCTATCGAGTCATGGGTGAGGTTGTCCCGTAGGAAAGTGGGCTATAGTGGGGCCGTGGAGTGGTTCTTATACATGATTTTTCTTGGATTGCCTTTCAGTAGTTGAGGGAGGGGTCACGTGGGACCATAGCCACGGGTACAAAAACAGACCTTGATATCTGCATCGGTAGACGATTTAAAGCTCCCGACCGAGTTCCGTATTTCTTGATTTGCCCTGGCACGGAACTCGGATGGCACATTGGGGAACATGTGCATCTAGACATGGAAAACGATTCACGATACATACGTGGGATCAAGGGCGCGGTTGACGGGTGGCGTAATCCCTAGTGGTCCTAGGTGGCCAAAACCCAAACCGAGACACGGAAACGTTCATTAGGTAGCATAATCCCTAGCGGTCCTAGGTGGCATAAATCCTAAGTGGACGCGCAATAGTTCATGGTAAGGAAACACAACTAGATCAAGGGTTGCAGTCCAAAACAACTTCAAGGATAAACCGTTTACATGGGAAAGCCCGTACAGCCTACGGCAAAGGACTGAACTTATACATGGAAAGAAACATATGAGTTGAGTAACCTATATATGCGGCATATTAGGTTGACATGGACCATTACACGACTTTTGAGTAAGGGTCATTCACGGATAACACGTAATACAGTTGGGGTACTAGTACGGTAGGTGCAGAGCAGATATACAGGATAGATGCCATGGGACGTTATACGCGATAGATATCTTGGGATATTATACTTGATAGAAACCTGACAATGTGATACCTTGTTTTATCTTGACACCGTAGTTTATCACGACACCCTTGTTCATCTGAGTTCAGTAGTTCATCCTGTTATTTTGATTTAGCTTATCTATCTTGTTATCATGCTTATGTTCATCTCAGTTTCTCATGTCAGTTAACTTTACTAGTTTTTATACTAATAGTAGATAGGGCTTACTCAGTCTTTTTGACTGACCCATTTTGTTTCGCCTCTTTTCTTCCGTTCCCCCCCCCCCCCCCCCCGGTTACAGGGAGGAAACACTGCTGTTTAGTTCGGACTTCTTCTGCTTGAAGGTCATCATGGATGGCTTGGACTTTTCCTGACTATGGCTACTTTACTATTTTTATTTGGGGAATAATTTATGAAAAAGTCTTTATGCTTCTTTACTATTGCAAGACAGGTTTTGATGTACTCTGATGTAAAAGGCTTTAGACCTTATGTATTCATGTTTATGAAAGTTCGATTTTACTTCCGCTATTTTATATGTTCTATCTTGTGATATTTCTGTGCATGTTTACCAATAATGCCCCTCTAAAGCTAGTGCATTCCTTTGCGAGTGACCCTAGCGGAGGCGGGGTGTTACACCAACAATAACTCAAGAGCAAAATCAGGTTCGAGCCATATATGAAATCAGAGGCTAGGGTTTTCTATAAACCCTATATATAACATCACCATTTCATCACTGGCGTAGGAGCATCGATACAATTAAACCAAATCAATTCAAGCAACCAAAGATTAAAGTTTCAGAGAGCTTACAATTTCTAGGGTTTCGATCGCGACCCATCAGAGTTGCAAATCAATGACAAAGGGCATTTGAATGCCGCAAGAATTCAAAGACAAGAAGGATTGATCTTACAGCAATCACGATTTGAAGATTGAAGAAACCCTAATTTCTTTTTCAAAGCCGCCATTTTAGATTTACAGAGAGAAAGAATACGGGACAACGCCAATTGAAAGTGGGCCGGCTAAGATAACAATGGGCTTAAGAGTTTAATTTGAAAAAAGGGATAACCCTTATTTTTAAGTCCTAGGGTTTCGTTGTTTTTACTTTTATTTTGTACTATTTTTATTTTCTATTGTAAATCGTCTGAACAGTTTTCTAGGTCTGTAAAATCTAGGGGGAATCCAGTTATCCTGTTAACTGACAGTTTACTAGTGTCTGTAATACTAGGGGAAAATCTAGTTTAGTGGATATAGACCAGTCTAGGGTTTTGAGTGTAGGAGTAGAATAGGAGCGAGGGGTTCGCGAGTGTACATGGTCTTGTACGTAGGATCTATTCTTTTACCTAGTAGAAACCTTAGGAATGCAGCAGTAGGCAGAGTTTTGCCAAAGCTGGGTATATCTCTGTGTGATTTATTTTCTACACTTTTATTTTTGCTGCATTCTGTGATTTGTTTATTATTTTAATATCCTGTTATATTTTTAATTCAACGAAAAACTATGATAAACCCTATTCAACCCCCTCTAGGGTTAATCTAGATCCAACAAGTGGTGTCACAGCAGGTATTTTTGTTTAACTCTAGAGCAATGGTGATCCCTAGTTGTTAGTCCATAGAGAGTTAGTCCAGTCACATTCCAAATATTTTTGATGGTACAGATTTTTTGAATTGGAAATAAGAAATGAGATTTTATTTGAAATCTATTGAATATTGGGATGTTGTTGACAGTGGAAGTGATATAATAGACAGAAATATTAATGCTTGTGCTATGCATATTCTTTATTCTCATCTTACTAATAACCAACTTGATCATATCTCCCATTGTTTGACTGCGCAGAAAATTTGGAAAACTCTCAATACGAAGTATGGACAAATTGACAACAACTACTCAAAACCTTGGCATGTCAACTCAGATTCAGATCTATTCTTAACCGGCCTTAGAGATGAAAATTCAGATGGATCAGTTGATGGAGAATCAACAGATGATGAAATGAGAAAGTTTTCATATGAAGATCTGGTTTATTTTTGTGTTGATTTAACCAAATCTGTTGACAAACTCCAACTGAAAAATAAATCTCTAAAATCAAAGAATCATGAGTTGACCAGTAAAATTAACTATTTGGAATTAAAACTGTAAAATGTCATAAAATTTGAAAATTCTGACTGTGAAAATTCTTTGAAATTAAAAACTAATCTAGTCCATCTCAATAATAACATTCAAAGGCTTGAAGAAGAAAATCTGATTTTGAAAGATAATGAGATTGGGCTGAAAGATGCAAACAATTCTTTACAAAAGGAATTTGAAAATTTTAAGGCTATCAAAAATTCCAAACATGAAATTGCTAAAAATAAAAGTTTGTTAGAAACAGATTTGATTTTGTAAGAGCTTGAAGATGAGGTTGAAATTTTGAAGAAACTTGAATTTGAAAAGCAAAATCATTTTGAACTTGAAATTTCTTAATCCCAAGCCAAAACTAAATTAATTGAAAATGAGAATTTGGTTTTGAAACAGTCCAATGCTGAACAGAAGATCGTTATAAATCATTGCTCAAATTTGATAAAATAAAATTGCCATCTTAAATCCAAAATTCAACGATTAGAATCAATTTTGGAAAAAATTTCTAATGGGGATAAATTGTTGAATATGCTGCTGCAAAACCAAGTTTCTATTGGAAACAAATCTGGTCTTCGCTTCGGGAAAAATGATGTTTTTGGAAAAAGAATTCAAATGATTTGAAAAATCCCTCAAACTGCTTTGGAAAGAACTGCTTTGAAAATTTGAACTCTAAAAATTTCAAAGGTTTTTTGATTCAAAATTGTGATGAGAAATCGTTTTATAGTAAACTATTTAAACATTCTTGGATTCCAAAAAATAAAATGGGCTTCGTCAAGTTCAAACATATTGGGTTCCTAAGGGTACGAAAGTTAATTCTAATGGTTTGTTACATAAACAAGTCTGGGTACCAAAACATATGAATATAACTATGAGTGGTTTTACTAATTTTGTTAGACCACTCGATCCTTTAAACTATTAGGTACAGAAGGTGGCTGAGGAAATGTTGTGCTGAAAGAAAATTTGAAATCAAGCTGGTCTATAATTCCGTATCGTTTACAGTTCCTCTAGCCAAGGTCTGATGAGTTAGAGATTCTACTGTTTACATCGATTTCACGTATAATCCCTAAACTCACCTTTGTAAATATTCACTGTTTTTATTTTCTTTGTTTATTCCTCCTTCTACCCCTTCTATCTTTGTTTTTCTTTTTGGTTTGACACTGCTACATTTTTTTTGTTTCTTCTTGGGCTTCCTTAACTTCTAGTTGCAGAACTCTTGTTTTTCTGGAAATTTGCTTTACTTGAGTGAAAATCTGATATTTTTAATCATTTCCAGATATTGTATTTAAACTTGTAAATATCTGCAATTGTTTTTGAAGGTTATTTTTTATTTATGAATTCATAACAGTGTTGATGTATTCGTGTCATATCTTGAACATTGTTAGTTTGAATTCTAAATTTTTGATAATCTGAAAGTTTAATGGAATTTCGCACACCGCTGCTGTTTCGAGTTTCTTATAATTCATTTTAGAAAAGATTAAAATGTTATACTCATTACAGCACACTACTATTTATCAGTTGTGATAACTTCATTGATTTTCAAATTGGCTTGGAAATTTTAAATTGTCTTGAATCAGTGATACATCTTGAAATTCATCTTTATTCATGATCATTATGGTTGAATTTTTTTTTGTTTGAAATCATATGAAATTCTTGATATTTTGAATATCACACACCTTTTAAAATTTGTAATTATCAATCTCTGTGTGACTGATTCATTATATCTTAGAACTTGACATTAATGCATGTGATTTCAAATAAATTATTTCTTAATTTTTGGATCATGAATATTTTCAAACTTGATGTAAATGATCAGACACTTCGCTTGGACTTGTCAGTCATATTTTGTTTAAAAATCTGTGAAAATCAATTTTTTTAATTCACTGTTATTTCTTGATTTTTTAAATATTTTTTTGTTTAAAATCATTTGAAATTATTGATTTCTTGAATCTCACACACATCGTGAATTTAAAATTTAATTTGGTGTGACTGATTCATTGAATCTCGATCTTTTCATATCCCTTCAAATGATTTAAAATAAATCATATATTTAATTATTGGATCATGAACCATTCTTTTATTGTTTGAATTTTTTTTGAAACATCTCCTTGACAAGTCTGCTTTGAAAATGATTTTTTGCTGCTATGATATTATTTTCGAAAATTATTTGATGACTGCTTGCTTTAGTATATACAACTTGCTGCTTTAATACTATTTTTCAAATAACTGCTTGGTTTTGACTGCTGCTCTAATAAATGAAACTAATTTGCTTGTCTTGTCTACTTGGGTCTTATGATTGAAATTCTGTTTGTATCTGGTATCCTGGTTTGTCTCCAGTGCCTTTTTACAATCCTCATTAATTGAGACACCAATTGGTATCAGAAGTGTTGATTTTTTTTAATATTTTTTCTATTCCCTCTTTCTTTGTATAGAACTTTCCAATTTCCTCTTATAATTGATTTTCAATTTCAAAATTATTTATTGATTATTCATTCAGAAATTGAAACCAATATCCAAATTGAACTGTATTTATAATTCATCAAAATTATTATCAGTTTTTGAAATTATGATGAATTATGTCTGCAGTATATTTCACAACAAGAGGAGACTTTATCTAAATTTTTCGTGATGGTTGAACATTTATTATAATGTCTCTGAATTGGCGATTATTCACGACCATCTTCTTTATCTACCATTATTCTATCACTCAACATATTTTTTATATTAATGTGGAGAGTTTAATATTTGTTAAAAATCTTTTTGAATAAACAGTGGAAATATATATGATAGAAATTGGACTATGTTATTATTCAGAATTAGCGACAATTGAAAATTTTCAATAATCCCGGTACAGTCGAGCATATTTCATAATATAATTAATTTAGAAATTTATTTCACAGTCCATTTCTGTAGCTACCACGTTTCTATCATCCACATTGGTTTTATATACCGAGGAGTTTTTCCTTTTAAAGTTGAAATGATAAATATATAATAAATATATAAGTGTGTCTCTAACCTTATTTAAAAATCCAAGCTCTGGTCATGCATGGATAAGAGACAACTTATAATTTATGCTGCGATTGACCTCACTTAAAAAACCAAGCTCTGGTTATGCGTGGTCAGTGTGCTCTTAAATAAAAAAAGGTAAATAATGTGCTATAAATTGAAATAATCTGAATTTCTCCTTTGTGTATAAAAACCAGCTTATCAATCCATTTTCTAATCTGTGAAATGTGTTAATATCTTATGATGTATTATGATTTGTTGATTGATAGCTATTGGGATTTGAGATTATACGATGTTGTCACTTAAATTGATTAATAATTATAGTCCAAATCCATCATTGTTTTTTTGCTTTGTTTTTTAAAAGGCTTATTGGAAAATAGTTGGAATTATTTATTTTAAATCTCTCTCCATTTTTATAAAATTCATCGTAAATCCGTCATTCTCTACAATGTGAAATATGCCATTAGTTCTCAGTTTATTATGATTTTTGTTTGACTGATTGAGATTTATGATGATCGTTCTTCCTCTAAAGCTGAAAGTATATTTTAGTCATTTTTCATCTATAATTTAAAATTCTGTATCCTTTTGATGATAACAAAAAGGGGAGAACGGGTTGAGATTTTGATTTACGAGTGAATATTTTATAAATATTTTAATTTTGAAACTTCATTCAATTTTCATTCTTTTCACTCATGCACAGTTATAGGGGGAGCATTCAAATAGGGGGAGCTCTGTTCTTTACTGTCAAACACATTTATTTGATTCAAAATCTTAATATTTGTTTGTCATCATCAAAAGGGGGAGATTGTTGTATATAGCGTTGTTGTGTACACAATTATATGATTTTTGTTTGATGATGACAACCAAATATATTTTATTATAAATGTCTTTGTTACTATATTGTTTTATATATACATTATAGATAGGAATATAATATTCATATTTAAACAGAATATGACAATACTCGAATTAAAATATTCAACAGTATTTTATTTAAATATAATATTTTATCTCAATATTCAAAACAGTACAGATTTACAACTCCATTATTTGTACAACACATTGTAATTAACTGAAATACATTTCATTTCAATTTCAGACACAGTTTCACACTACAATATACTCTACACTTATTTGTACAAACATTAATACATTCACTCAGGTTACACTCATATATATACTGACTCAACAATGTATTTTTCTTCAGTCTTCTGTCTTCACAGCGTCTTCACTGTCAGTCCAGTCATCATCTTCATACCTGTCATATACAGAAACACACACACATTATATGGAACAGAAATAATTCATACTCTAGCAAATATTATTTTATTTTTAAAATTTTATTTGCCTCACTTTTCTGGTGAGTTTCTCATCATTTTTCATGACTCGATCTGATTTATCAATTTATCCAACTATGTCTAGACAGCTTGTGATATTCACAGTGATACACTGTAAATACCACAAGGCACTCGGTGTATATACAAAATATTTCAGTGTAGGGACAAGAATATTTTCTGAATGTCTGCATATATACACGTGTACACTGCCTCGCCAATCAACGTGCAACTGAGGAGTAGCCACGTGGACCATCTCGAAACAGCGCAACTTAAAATGGAGGAAAATCACAAGCCCGCAAAGCATTGACATATGCATGATTCAACAAATACAACAATGGTCAAGACAGCTCCAAGTGTCGAGGCAAGAAGTTCAAGCCAAAATAAAACACACAACAAATTCAAAATGGTGCAGCCAACATAAAGGGACAAGTCAACATAGCCGAAATACAAGACAAAATTAAATCGGTTCAATGGTCGAACACAAACTGTTCAGCATGGCAATAAAGTGGTCGAATATTCATGCAGCATGTGTAGAGATACATCAATACAAGGGTACATGAATCAACAAACATGGTTGCATGTACACAGGTGATCAAGTTCACAGTTTCAATCAAAAACAAGGTCGAGCTAGCTTTCAACATCATGAGTTCAAGCAAACATAAATGGACAGGATCATATGCAACTCGCATAATGGCATCAGCACATGTATGGTGCAACATTGATACAAGTTCTAAATGTTCAACATAATAATGAATAGCAGCACTAAGATCAAGACGGTTTTTCAGCATGTATATACAAACAGAAGTGTACAAGGTAGAACATGGGTTACAAGATCCAATATCAATGCAGGTAAGCAATGATGGCATATATATATGGAGCAACAATGTTATCATGATGGTGATCTTCAAACTGGATATACAAATCATAGCATTTCATATATGTATTCAAGTATACAATGTGAAGGCATGACTTCAATTCAGCATCAAAATAGTTCATAAACATGCATGAATGGTGATGTATGACAGTGAACAAATCAGAGTTCATGTATATGTGCAGCTGTCTACAAGCACATGAAGTAAAGGCTATGCACAAGATATAGAGCATAAATGAATATACGCAAGGCATCCTTGGCAAAGAAAACAAGAAACTGCAGCATAAGTGTGCAAATGTGAAGGTACACAAGTCAATACAGGTGATAAATCCATGGCCACGGCGAGACTGAAATTCATGCAAGTGTTTCTAGAAAATATACAAAGTGAATGTTTTGAAATTTAGCAAATGTTATTCAAGGCATGAAAACGTTTATGGTGATTTCAGGAAAACCTTTTTTCGCAAGAATTTAATTCAAGTTTTCCAGTATTGATTCGGCATTCACAAATCATTTAAGGCTGATTTAAATCGTGGCAACAAATTAGCAATTTTTTTTCTAGAATTGAAGCAAACTATTTTTGGCATCTTTTTAAAAGGGGACAGCAAATAATATTTCCAGATTTGCATAACTTCTTAAGGGACATAAAATCGAATTGCAAGGGGTCAGTTAATTTTTTCCAGAGGACCAAATTCATGTCCAAGTTCATCGATTCAATTCACAGCAAACAAAGGGAACTTTATGAAATCATTCAGCCGTGAATTCAAAAGGGGAAACCATAAATTACCAAGCAAGCCAACAATAACTCGAGAGCAAAATCAGGTTCGAGCCATATATGAAATCAAAGGCTAGGGTTTTCTATAAACACCATATAAAACATCACCATTGCATCACTAGCGTAGAGGCATCAAAACAATTAAACAAAATCAATTCAAGCAACCAAAGATTAATGTTTCAAAGAGCCTACAATTTGTAGGGTTTCGATCGCGACCCATCAGAGTTGCAAATCAATGTCAAAGGGCATTTGAATGCCGCAAGAATTCATAGACAAGAAGGATGGATCTTATAGCAATCACGATTTGAAGATTGAAGAAACCCTAGTTTCTTTTTCAAAGCCGCCATTTTAGATTTACAGAGAGAAAGAATTCGGGACAAAGCCAATTGAAAGTGGGCCGGCTAAGATAACAATGGGCTTAAGAGTTTAATCTGAAAAAGGAATGGGATTAAGAGTTTAATTTGAAAAAGGGGATAACCCTTATGTTTAAGTCCTAGGGTTTCTTTGTTTTTACTTTTATTTTGTACTATTTTTATTTTCTGTTGTAAATCGTCTGAACTGTTTTCTAGGTCTGTAAAATCTAGGGGGAATCCAGTTAGCGTGTTAACTGTCAGTTTACTAGTGTCTGTAAAACAAGGGGAAAATCTGGTCTAGTGGATATAGACCAGTCTAGGGTTTTGAGCATAGGATTAGAATATGAGCGAGGGGTTCGCTAGTGTACATGGCTTTGTATGCGGGATCTGTTCTTTTACCTAGTAGAAACCTTAGGAATGTAGTAGCAGGCAGGGTTTTGCTGAAGCTGGGTATATTTGTATGTGATTTATTTTCTGCACTCTTATTTTTGCTGCATTCTGCGATTTGTTTATTATTTTAATATCCTGTCAGATTTTTAATTCAGCGAAAAACTGTGATAAACCCTATTCACCTCCCTCCCTCTAGCATTAATCTAGATCCAACAAACTCTGCTGCTCGACAAACAAAGGACTCAAAGTCAACCTCTTCCTACTCGAGGCATCAGCTACAACGTTACCCTTGCCAGGGGTATATGCAATCTCAAAATCGTAGGATGCTAAGTACTGCATCCACCTTTGTTGCCTTAAGTTTAAATCTTTTTGGGAGAACAAATACTTTATTGACTTATGGTCTGTATACAACTCAAACCTATCATCAAGCAAATAGTGACACCAAGACTTAAGCGCAAAAACTTTGGCAGCCAACTCTAAGTCGTGGGTAGGGTAATTCTTCTCATGGGCCTTTAAATGTCTTCCACCAGAGCATATCACCCTTCCCTCTTGCATCAAAACTACGCCAAGCCCTGTCACGCAAGCATAGGTGCACATTGTGAATGGTTTACTCCCATCAGGAAAAACTAAAACTGGAGATGTCGTCGATGCCCTCTTCAAATGTTGGAAAGCATCGTCACAGTCAACATCCCAAGAAAGGGTCAAATTCTTTTTCGTCAACCGTGCAAGTGGGGTTGATATCTTAGCAAAGTCCTTGATGAACTTTCTATAATAGCCCGCCAAACCAAGAAAACTTCTTACATATGTAGCGTTCTTAGGAATCTTCCAATCTTGGATTGCCACCACCTTCGCGGGATCCACCGCTATCCCTTCCTTAGTGACCACGTTCCCTAACAACCTTGCTTACTTTCTCCAAAAATGACATTTGGATAACATAGGAGTTGATGTGCTCGAAGATTCTCTAAGACTTCCCTAAGATGTAGGGCATGTTCTTCCTCGCTTCTAGAGAATATCAAGATATCATCCACAAAGAGCACAACGAACTTGTTTAGAAACTCCCTAAAAACACTACTCATTAAGTCTACGAAATATGCGGGTGCATTCGTCAAACCAAAAGGCATGACGAGCCATTCAAATAAACCGTCGAGAGTCCTAAAAGCAGTCTTATCTATACTCTCCTCAGCTACCCTCAACTGATGAAATCCTGTAGCTAAGTCCAACTGCAAGAAAACTGAAGCACCAACCAACTGATCGAACAAATCATCTATCCTTGGCAATGGGTATCTGTTCTTCTTCATGAGCTTATTCAGCTCCTTATAGTCCATGCACAATCTAAGTGAACCATCGGCCTTTGTAGCAAAAACAACAGGAGCACCCCACTTCGAGATACTTCTTCTTATGAACCCTTACTCAAGCAACTCTTTCACTTGTTTACTAAGCTCCCTCCTTTCTCTTGGAGCCATGTGGCGCACAGGGAATGCAACTGGCTTTGCATTGTCCACCAAAAATATTCGGAAATCTATCTCGCGTTTTGGATGTAATCCCCTAACCTCCTCAAAGACATCTGCATACTCACGGACTACTCGAACAGATTGCAAATCATCAATAAATGTGTCAAGAGATTCTATGTAGCTAAGCATAATAGAACCCTTTGGGTCACAAGAAATATCGAGAGTATTACCCAAACTAGTCAACAATCTAACTACCTTCTTTACACAGCCGAGAATGGCACCATACCTGGCTAGCCAATCCATTCCCAGAATCAACCCATAGCCCGTGAAGCCAAGAACATAAGCGTTGCATTCGAACTCAACGCCATGCACATATATTCTCAAATTCCGACATAACATAGAAAGATGAGTCATACCACCAATAGGATTTGAGACAACAACGGGATCCATGACTAGTATTTAGGTGCAGAGTTTCAACTAAAGAAGCAGATATAAATGAATGTGAAGTGCCAGAATTGTAACACCCCGTGTATTCTATAACTGTGGAATTAACAAATTAAAGTATAATTAATTTGAAATCAAAGAACTAAGGGAAACGGGATACGCCATTGCGTTCGTCTCGGAAAGAGTTTTCGAAAAACGGAGTCCGTACGAAGAAGATATAGCCTCCGGAAGTTTCTGAATCAAGTTTAAAATTAAAAATCGGGCCCAATTGGCCAGGGCGGGAAAATTCCCGCCTAAGACACCCAGGTCGACAGGGCTGTCGACCTGGTCTAGCCAGGTCGACAGGGCTGTCGACAGGGCTGTCGACCTGGTCCAGACCCAGGTCGAACCCAGTCCACCCTGGCTGGCCTATTCTATGTTGGCTGATTTTCTGCAGTCTGCTTTGTCATTAGGGCTAGGTGGCAGGCTCTAATTGGTCTCTCTTTAGGATGAATGGCTATGATCAAACCAAGCAACATCAATGGTCCTAATCAGTTCATAACCCCTATAAAAATGACCCTAGACTCTACCTAGGTTTCTTACACAATTCTCTAGCCTCCATTGCTCTCTTCTTCTAATAAAAAAATAAAAATGGCGTCTCTGCTCTGCTGGAATTAAAACTAGAAGATAATCACCATCAGCCTAAGCAACTCAATTCAAACTAGAGATTAAAGTTTCTGCAAAGATTCTACAACAAGTTAAAGTTCTTTCTTTAATCCAATCAAGGCAAGTACAGTTATTCTACGCTATAAAGGTTAATTATAATTTTGATATGCATTTAAATCTGGGTTTGAGGTTGTATTCTCTTCTGTTAGATCAGTTTTCTGTGACTGTTCTGTATCCCTTTTCCTCTTTTCTGTTTCTATAGCCAGGCTACCACGAGCCTGTGCCTAATCTCATAAGAGATGAACGTATGAACGCAAATTTTGGGATGAATGATGCGAAATTTGACAAGACTAAATTGAATGTATGACTTTAGGTCTGAGGCATAAAATATATTGGACATGTGACTTGGGATTGGATGCATAAATTTGACTATGAACATATAATTTATGCATGTTGTATGCATAGTTATGTTGTAATTTAGATCTGTAATTTTAGAAAAATAAGCATATGTTATAAACTAGTTTTAGACCTATGCATATTCTGTGATAAAAGAAGAAGAGGAACCACTGTAAGATTACATATGATTTGAGACTTTGAACAAAATGCATATAAAAGTCAAGATTTGATTTTTAGAAGATATGATTTAAAGATTTAGATTGTTGGGTATAGTTTGCATAATGATTCATGACTTAAAAAGAAGAAGATATGGAAGCTTAGGTGTAAAAGATTTACATTAATTAGGATATCTATTATTGTGATTACACCTAAATAGGGATTTTTGGATATATGGCATGCATTGGAATTAATGGTTATATTTGGTACAGTTTATATGTGAATCTGCTGTAAAATGCTAGTTTAACAAAAATTGGAACATATGTTATAGGGTAAATTATGTCCATATTCTGCACTATGTAAATGTATGCCAACATGGAAGTATATGATCATATTGTGAATCATGACAATTATTTAGGCATATGAATTTAGGCCTAATTTATGTTTAGGCAAGGCATGTAAATAGAACCTTTGGAAATATTAAATTTGCTAAATCTGCTAATTTGCCAAGTTGCCTAAGCTGCTAGTTTTGTTATATTGCCTAGACTGCTAATTAGATTGAAATGCCTAATCTGTTAAATTTGTCGGTTGAAATGCCTAACCTGTTATATGCCAAAATCTGCTAAGTTGCTAAATCTGTAAAATCCGTTAATTCATATAAAATCTGTTAACTGCTATGTTGATATAATCATCCTGTTATTGATATAATCTGAATTGGCATATATATTGGGCGTGCGCATAAACGGTAAATTATTAATTAATTGGCCGCAAAGATAAACATGGCTAACTCGAGGTTAGAATGAGTTTGCGGCGTAAATCTGCCCGGAACCGCCCGGCACATCCAGTGGCCGCAAACAATAGGTTCTAATGTGAGAAGTTAGTCATAACATGCGTAAGACACGAGGTTAGGTCTGGCTTGTGGCAGAAGTCTGCCCGGAACCGCCCGGCATATCCAGCGGCCACAAGCTACCGACCTAATGTGAGAGGTCTGTGCATTAATAATTAATTAATGCAAATCTAAGATAAGAATGACGTCTAAAACGTATTGGGGAAAAAATAGGGTTAAACCAAAGGGATTAATTGATGTAGTAAAACCCGTCCATGAATCTGTAGGCCTAATACAAAGTTAGACAAATCTGAAAAGTTTGTACATCTGATCCGTTAGTCTGAAAACTTGTTAACTTAATTTGTGAATTAGTAAATCTGAATTCTGTATGTCTGAACTTGTAAACAAGTTAATCTGAAATCTGTTAGTCTGGGGACACAAGGTTAGGAGGGGAATTACTTGTGTCATCTGTTGTTTGGGACCCATATTAGTCAGTAACCCTTTCTAGTATCAAAACTTTGACCCAACAGTAGGTAGGGTCCGGGCACGCTTACTGAACTAATTATAAGTGGTTCATTCTGATAATGGCAAGGGGTGTTGATGGTGCGTTCCAACCGGGTCATGTGCATGCATGGATCCCGGTCTGCCTCTGAGGATGTAAGACGCCGTGACATCTGTAAATAGGTCTGTGCCAATTGGTTGTCACTTTAGGGAGTGATACACCCTACTATGGGGCCGACACAGGATATTTATGTATTAGGGAGCCGATCGCTTGGGGTAGGGTTTTAGGGTACGCTTAGTTCTGTCTGTTTCTGTTGGTACCGTCTATTTCTGTTGGGTGGTAACACCTGTCTGTTTCTGTGTGGTACCGTCTGTTCGGGTGGTAAAGGCCCATTACTAGTGTACACCTAATTCTACATTCTGTCTCCGTAGAGATAAATCTGTTCCTGCTTCTGTCTGTTTCTGATCGGGTAGTAAAGGCCCATTATTAGCATTCTGTTTCTGTTAAAGTATTCTGTACCCGTTCCTGCTTCAATTTAGACATTAGGGAGACACCTAATTCTGCTATACTAGTATTAGTGCGGAGAAGTGTAAAACAATAGTTTATATCATTCTGTTTTTCTGTTATATCTGCTACACCTGTTATAGTTATCTCACATCCAGTTTTATGTTCATATCATATTATTATTATCTGTTCATATGCTGAAAGTCACTGGACTTGCCAGACTTTTTGTCTGACCCTTGTTGTTTCGCCTCCTTTCTTCCGTTCCCCCCCCCAGGTTATCCAAGGAGGGAAATACTTTAGCTTGATCCGGATTTCTCTTTGCTTGAAGTGCTTAAAGTATGGCTTGGCTCTGTATAGCTTCCGTTCCATGGGGATTATGATTTTAAACTATGTGTTTTGAAGGCTTTTGTGCAAGACTGATATTTTGTACTTGAATTCTGAAATTGAAAGGATGTAAACATATTAATTTCTGTTTCCGCTGTAATAAAGTTAAAATTTTTCAAGTACTGTTTTTATCTGTCTTGTAAGTTTATGTTCTGTTTACTAAAATGCTCCACCAAAGTTAAGGCATTCCCTTTGTGAGTGACCTTAATGGAGGTGGGGTGTTACAAGAATCAAACAAGGTTCTAACAGGATAATCAAAAAGGAAAATCAAACTTTCGACAGAAACTTTTCTACCTCTATCAGGTATGCCAGCCGTGAGAGCACGCATCTGCCCTCCGGAAGATCCTGCACTTTGACCTTGCCCTTTATGGACAATCCCGGATAAGATGTCCTGCCTCTCCGTAATGATAACAACCAGTCTTCTTCTTCTTCTTAATACGGTCTTTGGCTATATATGACCCACCATTCCTCAGTAATGACAATTTTTCTTTTCTTAGGGTCTATAGTTATTTCCACCCTTCTTAGGTTCCATTTCCTTATTCTGTGATTCTTCAACCCTAACCTCCTTCTTTTTTCCTTTATCTTCTTTGTGCACCAAGGCTATATCCATGAGTTTCTCATCCTTGGGCTGTGCTCCTTAGCCTAAATTCCCTCATTCTCATTCTCATTCTCATCCTTGTGAAACATGTTAACAAGTCTCTCTCTAAAGTTGCCTCCATCGCGCGAAAAAACCTACAAAGCTTGAAAGAATATTAGCCGCAGGTGAAGCTACTGCGGCTATAGATGGAAGTTAGGCATTTTTTTGCCCTTCGACAGGCACCGTAGTCTCATCATGCCTAAGGAACCATGCCCCGATGAGGTTACCTCCCAGAAAGCCAGGGGCATCGAAGACTCGAAAAAGAAGGAAACAAGGATTCAAATAGAAAAATCAAAAGATAGTGCATATGGATTTGGAGAACATGTCTTTCAAAACAAACTTTTTCTTTTGAAAATACTTCATTTAAAACAGCTTTCAAAATCCTTTATTTGATCTGGTAACCTTCAACTCTGATACCATGTGTAACACCCCACGTCCGTTAATGTCACTCACAAAAGGAATGCTTTAAGTTTCGTGGGGCATTATAAGTAAACAGAACAGAATATTACAAGACAGATACATAAAATAGTACTTGAAAATTTTATAACTTTATTGCAGTAGAAATAGAAATAAGTTTGCTTACATCTTTAAACCCATTGCATCAAAGCCAAGTACATAATATCAGTCTTGTACAAAAGCCATCAGAGTACATAATTTTTAAAACCATAATCCCCAATCCAAAATGCCATATGAAAAAGAAACAAAGCTAAGCATTGCTTTCAGCACTTTAAGCAAGAAAGTCTGAATCAAGCTTCAATGTGCCTCCCTTGAGAACCTGGGGAGGGGGGAGGAAAGAAAAGAGGCGAAAAAAGGGTCAGACATAAAGTTTGGCGAGTCCAGTGACTTTAACAATATAATTAGTGAAGCAACATGATAAGAACATAAACTGGATATAAGAGATGACTGTAACATAAGCAGATATGGAAAGGTAACAAGTCGAACATGATATAACATTGACTGCGCTTCTAACTACTATAAGATATTCCCTAGACGACACCAATACTAGTTTCATACTAAAAGATGATCCCTCTTGGCTAAATAGAAGGATAATAGCATCGTGTACTTCTAGCTTCCATCATAGGTTACCTTTGTACACCTATCGCTACTAAATGTACTCACTATCCTCCTTGTTCGATTATGGACTCCTAGCTGCTCTCGTAGGTGCCCCACTTTCTCCTACCACTACTAGTTGTACCCTCCCTACTAATCATAATAATGGTAGCTTTGTGCACTCCTAGCTGCTGTCATAGGTCACCTGCTCCTATCTCCACTAGTTGTACCCACTACTCCCCTCATTCGATTGGCTCCCTAACTCGTAGATACCCTTGCTGGTCCTACAATAGGGTGTATCACTCCCTAAAGTGGGAACCCGATACTACTAGAATGCACTACTTATACCTACACGATGCAACAACGTCTTACCTACTAGCCCTGACCCACGCACGCACATGACTCCGTTGGACTTGCACTGCCATCGCTAACTCTTTATTGACCTCTTACAATCATCCCAGTAAGCGTGTCCCTGTCCTCGACCAAGTTCAAGCTCATATAGATACTAAAATGGCTTACTGGTTGAAAAGGGTCCAACCACTTGACATAAGCTTCCCTCCTAAGCTTGGTCCCCACTAGAAATTCCCACTTAAACCCTCTTTATCCCCATGTCTAATCACATGTCTCATCTTGGCTAAGTGTTTTAATTATGTTTCACATGCTACCCATATTACCCACTTAACCTTTTTATCATTCCCATGTCTTTCCATATGTCTTATCTTGGTTAAATGTTCATTAATTCATTATAATCGTAATCTTGCAAGACCTCTCACATTAGATTGTCGTTTTGTGATTGTTGGATATGCCGGGCGGTTCTGGGCAGTCTTATACCGCAATCCGAATCAAACCTCGTGTCTTTGCAATATTACGTATCTAATTTCTGCCTTTGCCCTCTCACATTAGATTACCAAATTGTGGTTGCTGGATCTGCCGGGCGGTTCCGGGCAGTCTTATACCGCAATTCGAATCTAACCTCGTGTCTTAGGCATTCATTATCACTTTCTTGATTCAAGCCCCAATTTTAAATCTTGGATTAAAATATATTCAAATTACCCATAATTTCCAATCTAAATTTTGTTTATAATTTTAATCCAAATTAGGCCTATAATCTTATGTATACATGTTATGCCAAATTAAGCCCAAATTAATTTGCGTTCATTGTTATTAACAATATATGTCATACCTCATGTATACAAATTATATCCAATTATGCCCAATCAATGTTATGTCAAATCTCATGTACACAATTTATACACAATTATGCTCAAAAATATTTATGCAAATAATCTCACTTTATTACAAATTTCCCCAAACTTTTCCCAATCGTTCAAATGTTATTCGCACGCAGATCTCAACGTAATTTGTTAGGCTCGAAATTAGCCTAATCTCATAAAGAAAAAGTAAAAGAAGAAGGGAAGAGAATCATGTCATCAAAACTGGCATAAAATAGGTATATGAAATATGAACTAGCATAGAACAATTAAATAGATCTAATAGGCATATGATAACACTAATTTGGGTATGAATCTGAAAGATAATACAAAACTTGATATGATTCGTCTTTCTTACAGGATAATCATTAAATACAATTTACAATCCTATCACAATTACATTTTAATTATATGCGAAAGTAACATAGACTCACAGCGATAAGATTCTTAGAAAATTAGGCGTTGTTGTAGCAATTCGGATCTTGAATAACCTCTACTTCATTGATGTAGATCTGATCTTCTAATTTGATTGTTGAAGAAGAACTATCTCTAAATCTCTACTTTGATTTTGGTTGGAGAAGAAAGGCTAGGTTAATTTAGGTTAGAGCAGCATGGAGGCGCTATGGATGAATAACAATGAGATTAGGGTTAGGTTTAGGGGTATTTTATAGATGCTCTAGGTGAATTAGGACCCTTAGATTAGGATCCATCTGAACTATCCAAACCAGAAAAACATGTCATCCAGCCAATCCCATAAGGACACATCAACCCTAGACCATCAAAACACGTCGGCCAGATCTGGACAGATGGGGGTCGACACCCCTATAGGGGGTTCGACACCTATGTCGACTCCCATAAGGGGGTCGACACCCTAGAGGGGAGATTTCCCGCTTACCCACATTTGGCTGATTTTGTTTTTTGAATTCATTTTTTATTTGTAATTATTATTTTAATTTAAATTCTGCTTTAAGGTGAAATTTTCTAAGCTTGATAACGTTTTCATATGATATCTGATTTATGCAAGCTCGGACTCTATTACAAGCAGAATTCCGAGACGAACGCAATGGCGTAACCCATTTCCCTTAATTCTTCTTATAAAAATTACGTATTCTTTAATTACCCCTTATGTCATGTTTTCAAAATTATGGGGTGTTACAACATTTCTATTGTTTTATTCACCTAAAAAAGTGGAAACAATGAGATGCTGCCCTAACTTGGATTGAATTAACAGATTTTCTACAACAACAACATATACGTGTAAGAATCTCTTCTGCAACTGCAATATATCATTCTCTGTTCTTTAGATCCAGTCTATGTTAGTTCATGTTACTTTTAGATATAAGCATTGAACAAGTAATCCTGACATGTTTATTAATCTAGATTTAAACCTATGCCTGGTAAGAATCCGATTCATACCTAAGCAGTTCTGTTATCACATGCACTATTCTATATAGTTGATCAACTATTCAGTTCTTATAATCCTATTTTTGATATACATGTTTCTGTTATGTATGCCTATTATTTTATTGTGCCTGTTTCTGTTCCTCTCTCTCTCATTCCCTTTTTATTTTTATAGCCAGGCTAACTTCAAGCCTAGTTCGATATCGCTGAAATATGCATACGAATGAAATTGGGTTAAATTTGGGAACAATTGGGAATTATGATTTGGGGGCATAACTTGTACTATGAATCATGACTGGGATTTGGGGGCATAAACTATACTATGAAATATGACTAAAATTTAGGGCATATCTTAGACTATGAATTATGACTTGTGGTTTGGGCAGATAAATTGGTAGGCTTAATTTAAAGATTAGCGGAATATGTTAATGAAACTGTGAGTAACCTGGGAAACATGTTGGGGGTTATGAATACCTGTTAACCTATAATACTTAACCTATTAAATCTACAGGGGTTATATATACATATAAACATGTTTATCTATAGTTTGTTTAATCAGTGGGTGGGGGTTAAGTAAATATGTTTAATCTTTAGGGTTAAGTAAATGTATTAATTCTGTGGAGGGTTATATTAACCGGGTAAATTTAACCTATGGAAATCCTATTGGGTTGGGGATACAAGCCTAATTAGTGGATTGTGTCATCTGTGGTGTGGGACCCGTATTAGTTAGTAACCCATTCTGTTATTAATAGGGCTTCCCCGCACTAGGTTGGGGGTCAGGGCATGCTTAGTGATCTAACTATAAGAGATTCAGTTGGGAAGGTGTGTTCTGATAGCGCGTTCCAACCGAGTCATGTGCGTGCATGGGTCCGGCTTGATTGAAAAAAATAAGATGCTATAACATCTGTAAATAGGTATGTGTCCTTCTGGTGGTTTCCA
Organism: Allium sativum; assembly: GCA_030737875.1. Classification (NCBI taxonomy): domain Eukaryota; kingdom Viridiplantae; phylum Streptophyta; class Magnoliopsida; order Asparagales; family Amaryllidaceae; genus Allium; species Allium sativum. The sequence continues at coordinate 751,645,486 of CM060921.1, forward strand.
CTTTAAGAAGTAATACAGCCTACCATGGGGCCGCCATAGGGTAATTACGTGGTAGGGAGCCGATCGTCGGGGTAGTAATTAGGGTACATCTAGTCCTGTTTAGGTACCTATTATTTCTGTCTGGGGTAATACCCATTATTTCTGGTTAGGCATGGTAGTAATTAGGGTACATCTAGTCTTGATTAGGTACCTGTTATTTGTGTTTGGGGTAATACCTGTTATTTTTGGTTAGTATTGTTATTTCTATTTGTGGTAAAACCCGAGACTAGAAGTACACCTAAGTCTGCCATTTACGTTTCTGTTGGGATCATTCTGTTTATATCAAGTAATTGGAAAACACTTGTTGAGGTATACTAGTATTAGTGCAGAGAAAGTAACCGAGAAGCATAGCTTTTCCTGTTTATTCTGTAAATCATGTCCAACCTGTTTATACTTGTTATCTGCTGTAGTTAACTCTCATCCAATTTATTTACTGTCATGATGCTTTTACTTTATATCCTAAAAATCACTGGACTCGCCGGACTTTATGTCTGACCCGTTTTGTTTCCTTTTCTCTCTCTTCCCATCCCCCTCCCCCAAGTTCTCAGGGTGGGAACGCTCAGGCTTGATTAGGACTCTCTCTTATGTTTCTGCTTGGATTTTGATTTGCTTCGATCTATCGCTTTGACTACTTGTCTACTTGTTTATGGCTACTTATGGGTATTATGATTTTTTAGTTCTGTACTTTGATGGTTTTTAGCGCAGGACAGATGTTTTTATTTTATGTATTTTATTCCAGTATTTCAATCTAAAATTGTAACTGGAATTTAAGACCATGATGTTTTCTGCTGAAAAAAATAAAGTTTTAAATTTCCGCTGTTATTTTATATCTGTCATGTGATATTCTATTTCTGTTTACCTATAACGCTTCACAGAACTTAATGAATTTTGTTAAAGAGTGACATTAATGGACATGAGGTGTAACAACAGGATTAGGCATACCCTAATTACATAACAGGATTAGGTGCTACCCTAATTGCATAACAACAGCATTAGGTGTACCCTGATTACTACCTATGCGATCGGCTCCCTAATTCGTAAATACCCTATGTCAGCCACAGCAGTGGAATGTATCGCTCCCTAAGCCAGCAACTTATATAACACAAACCTGTTTACTGGTGTTACAACGGTTTAGTTTCCTTAATCGGACACATGCATGCTCATGACTCTGCCGGAACGCGTCCGTACCTGCCTTCCCTATGTGAATCACTTACTATCTAGTTCACTAAAGTGTGCTCTGGCCTATACCAAGTGCGAGGCACTCTAACAAAATACCAACAGAGATACTGACTGATATGGTTTCCAAACAGCAGATTGATGCAAGCCAAACCCCCTAAGCTTGTGCCCACAAGTAACTAGGATTCAAGAGTCGCCAAACCCAATACAATAGCAGAACGAGAGACCTCTTTGGCTTATTTATAATCTGATTTAACCTAGCAGGTTTAGGTTTACTAATAAGCGTGGTTGTAATATTACATGTTATTATGTGTGTACAACCCTTCCCCAAAACACCTGCCCAGATGTATGTATAACTACTATAGTGATTCAGTTTATTAGGGTACATCTGGTACTTACAATATTCTGACATGTCATTTGCTTAATGTCTGTATTAAGTCAATCATGCCATGTTTATACATATGCATACTAAACCTCCAATTACGTTCCCAAGTTACAACATGTACATATTTGAGCACATTATCCATTTTTTTCAAATTACAACAAATATATGGACATTACCCCTTTTTATCCATTCACATCAAATATAAACATGTTCATATTATCCCTTTCCCAAATTATAGTTAAACAGTCTTCAATTTAACAATATGCCTAAATTCCCCTTTTTATGTTCTTATTTTCCAAATTTTATTATACACAAACTTTAATCAGGCATGGTCTAGGCTTTAAAAGGCCTAGGCTTGGTGTAAACAAAAAGGAAAAATAAATAGAGGAAGGAGAATAGAATCAAATCACATAGGCTCATAGGCAAGACTGAAAATAAACTAAAATAGTAGAAATAAGGAAAAGGAAGATAGATACTCATAACTAATTAATTGTCCAATAGTATAAGCATGTATTCTACTTTTGACAACGACATAGGTGATTAACAGTAAAGAACAAGCATATCGATTATCTTATAAACACTGTATATTCTAAACCCTGTTTTATTTAACTGTCATGATATAGTCTAGGAATCAGATCTGAAAATAATAGGGAACTCATAGTGGGTCTTGGTAAAGAAGAGATTAAATCTCTTATATATATATATGCCATTGCAAAAAAAGGTCCAATCCTATCCCTTTTTTGTTGTATGCAAATCTTAAATTTTGATTTCACTCTACAGACCTAGGCTTCAGCAGCATTCCCCCATTGTGTATATATAATAGATTTACAGAGACAGAAGGTATGAAGAAATGATGTATATTGGAATGGGAGAAGCCACATATTTATAGATTCACAGAGTTATCCTCAGCCTTTACATTCTAGGGTTTTAATCTAAACTGTACATGTAGTGCTGAATGAACACGAACAAAATAGTCAAATTCGTAATTCAGAACCATCCCTGGATCTGGGTGCGTCGACCCACTGAACATATGGGTTGACCCATAGGTCGACCCAGGACCATTATGGGTCGTCCTGTTCCCTGTAATTTTGAATTTTTTTGCTTGTTTCTGGTTTGAATTAGTTTGAACGATATTTATATATAAGCCTCTTATATGTATACAAAATTCTAATGCTCATAGCTTCTTCATACGTTATCCGTTTTATGCAAACTTGCGGTCTATTTGAACAAGAATTCTGGGGAGAAAGCAACGGTAAAAGCTTGCTTTACTTAATTCAGAATATCTAATTAATTAATTCCAATTTTATTATATTTAAAGTATAATTATTGTGTATTAAAGTTGGGGGTGTTACACATTGAATGTTATGTTGCTGTATCATTTATCATAGCATTATAACAGACATCAAACAAAGTTACATATTCAAATGTAATTATGTCATGCCATATTTGTTTATCATTTTTTTAAATGCTATATTTATTTCTCATTATAGCTAATCTTCTAACCTTTGTTTATCATCTTTCGAACACTAAACGCTATGTTTATATATCATTCACCATAATACACACAGCAAAACAAACTAATATATTCAGCTATAACTATGTCATGCTATATTTGTTTTCGATTTTTTCAATTCTCCATTTATTTATCATTCTATAGCTATTCATATAAATTTCACTATGCCATAGATGGCCTACTGAAATGAAAATCTAAGGTGTTGCCAGCTAAAGTGTTGCCACAGCTATGCTGATTTTTGTCTACTGCAAACGCTTCAATGTGTTAGCATAGATATCAACCAAGTGTTTCAATATTCGCGTGAATAAAATTATCAATCCGCATCAACACGATCCAACGGTCCACATTACTGACCCGCGTCATTCTAATTTTCTTTCATTGCCTCAGCTTCTTTGCCCCAAATTTTTATTTTCCCACTGGAATATAATTCACATTGTTTTCACTTGAGAAAGAATAAAGTCGGCTTCCACTTGAATGGCTGATCGAAAATTAGGGGTTTGCCCTCTTCAACAAATCGCGACTTCAGCTTCTTCAATTCGAGATGATCCTCTGATTGTTTCGAATTACAACCGATCCTCTCGTCATCGATTTCTCGAATCCTACTAGTGCTCTGATAATCTTTGATCCTACTCATGTTGAGTTGAAATCGATCTATGAAATTAGTACGTGGTTTTTCCCATTTTACTTTTGATTATTGTTTTTTTATTTCAATCCCACCTTTATATGTGATGAATTCATGTGAATTTATAGGGTTTCGAGATCTCACTTGAATTCATGGAGGTATGGATTAGGTCTCGAGAAATGTGATAGTTATCTTGTAGATTTTCAATCACTTAGGCATTTGGATGATCTTCCTTGATTCCATAATAAAATTTGTGTTAGATACGAGCTTTGGAGAAGAATAATGGTGGGTGGAGATCACTTGAATGAGTTGGAACGAACTTTAGTGGAGTATGAAGGAGATTTGATTTATTTGTGGTTGCATAAAGATAGATTGAGTTAGAGAATCCATTAATGGAGTTTGGAGTGGTGGAGAAATGGTTTGGACAGCCCTTCGGCGTAGAAAAATTGTTCCCTTGAATTGTGGAGAAACGAACTATTTATATGTGTCATTTAGGTGTAGTGGTAGTGTTGTAATTATGATGTGCAGAGTTTGGGCCGGCCTCAAACTTATTTACGAAAATGCCACTAGGCTACTTTACAACTGTTAGCAGCTGCATGTTTGTGACCGACTAGGATTGACACTGACCTAAATATTTGCTCCCGGCCAACCAAGATTTTTGAACCGACCCACTTTATTTATATCAGGACCGACCAGCTTCATATTACAAATATGCCACCGCATGTTTTATGCTGACCGACCAAACTTTTATTAACTGGACCGATCACTCTTTCATTTTAATTAGCACTGACCCACTTTTCTCTTTTAATATTCCAGCGTTTCTACCCATCGTCCAGGAGTGTGTAAGTATCTTGTCGCATGCTTCATGCATATTATTCCATATCACTGCAATTTCATTCATTAGTACATTTGTAGCTCGTGGAAGACCAATTCAGCTTCTAGCATTTGCCACGTGCCCCAGCATTTTGCCACATGCATTTCACGTATTTGAATGCATATGTTTGTAGCTTCACACCTTATTTTGATCCATACATTATTATTATGTACCGACCCATTTTGCTATTTGATGCCGACCAGTTTTTAGTGCAAATCCATTCCATATTGACGTGAGTTATCCACTTTTGTTGTACATATGAACTACATGTTTGCTTCCTGGTTTATGTCACATCAACATAGCTCCTTTACTCACCATATATGTATTGTGTATAGCTGGCACATATGCTTTACACTTCATAACTTCATATATTTTCAACTATGTCACGTGGCTTTAGTCTTTCATAGCCGACCAATATTGTAACGACCCCAAACTCCTGTGACATTAAAGCAAGGATAATCATTGGAATATAACACATTTATCACAACAGTAAATTACAGATAATAGCATAACACATTAAATCATTGGGTAATATCATCATAGCAGCGGGAATTAGAAATTTCATCAACATTAGAGTCACACAGATACAGGATACAACTTAGTACATAAGAAGTCTTGGCTAATATAAATAGTTCTAAAATATCATCAAGTACAACATAGATAAATGATGTCTAAATGTTCCAAAAATAGAAATAAAAGATAGAGATAATCTTCATCTTCTGCCAAAGAGCATACTCCACTTCGGTACATGTCCAAATTAAGCCTGTTACCTGTCACTTGGCTGCCTGTGTAAAAATAAGGGCACCCGAGTTTGCAAGTGAAAACAAACTACGAGTCAGTCATGGGACTTGTATGAGAAATCTTTACTTAACTTATCTAATAATAAGGCAAATCACAGGACCACGCCACTAACGTGGAACGGGTTTACTCCATTTGATTGTTAGTGCATAAAATAAGTAGATCTTTTGAAACAACACAATGATTTTTAGAAAAAATGAAAACATTATAAGACTCAAGTCCCATCACATAATGCAACACAAACCGTAGGATAGAGTTTTAACTCATAATGATCAAACATGATTGACACGTATAAAACAATAATATTTTGATATTATTACTAGTGTCTAAGCAGTTTAAAACACTTTCAAAATAAATATATCAATCCTAGACGGCATAGCACCCCATCCTACTATATCACCATATATAGGTTTACAATCAAATTCATAATATCGTATTGGAAATTGGGTTTCCATCATGAGTCGAGGCTAGGGATGGCTCCTCCTGATTCGATACACTCTAGCAAATGTCTCAAGATCACACATACGGGAAACCCTTGGATGCGGTAGGGCTGGCCACAAATTCTTTAGTGGATTGGCAATTCCTGAATAATATGTTTCCCGGTCTTATCAGACCTATCACTTTGCCAGTAGCGACCAAGATATCGAGGCCTCGCAAACTATCATCCACATAAGTAAAAATTTTTGGGCTCCATACCATGAAACCACTTCTAGCTAGAAAAAAAACGCAAATTCTCCCTACGGTCCTTATCCCGTTTTTGAATCATACCGAGGTATGAGGCTCACGAAGTAACGCTATACACAAAGCTATGCTAATTAAAGCTGCGCTTTGATCATCAACCACAAGGCTCTGTTTTTCAACAAAAAACCTTGATCATTTGCATCTTAGCTTGCCATATTGACATTCACGCCATGTAACTGATGTCTATCAATATATAACCTCTGAGCTCGTACGTCTCAGAAAAGGGTGTCAACACCAAACAGATATATATTTAATAGAAATCAATTAACACAGAACGAAATCCAATGTCAGACACACATCCATTTACAAGTCCGTTTTGGGTCTGAACGAAACCAGAGACACCTTATTCCTCGTCACGTATGTCCAATATGGAAGAAAGGTTCTCGCATATCTGGACAATCAACAAGTACGTTTGGACAACTACCACTTTTAACCCTTTACGGGGAGCTACCCAATGCAGGGCATCAGTAGTCGTCCATTCGATGTGAAGATCGCCGGTCTTCAGCCAACGTCTTCAATGTCTTTGACTTCAAATCATCGTATAATTATTTGAAATGAGATTGAACTCAGTCTTTTCAAATAATTCTCATATATATATAATTCAAATCATTTCATATTGTTAATATTATTTTATAACGATTTATCGCTATTTTCATTTTATATAAAAATGGTTCATTTAATTCAAACGGCGTTTTAGGTCATTACGTGGCCCTGGCGCTGTTTTTATCCAAATTTGAATTACACATTTCTCAAAATCTAACCATTGGATTTTAACAAATTTAATATCGTTGGAAAGATTTTCCCAAAGCGGACCTAACGGTTCCAGCTTTGGGAAAATCCGACAGTCGGATCTTTCGGTATAATCGTTTAAAGTTACGATTCCGAAATGCGAACTACCTCGCGCGATTCGTTTAATTTTTAATTTATATTTAAATATAAATATATATATATAAATCGTTCAACGATTTCACTAACATATTAAAAGTGATGTTTTCAACAGACAAAGCGTATATTAGTATTTAAACATTTTCCTATCTTACTAGCATGTAAAATGTAACATTTTTAATTACAAATCCTATTTAAACCTCTAATCCCTTTTTATCTAAATGTACATGTAAAATGTAACATTTTAATGAAACTAAATGTACATTAAAATGTCCTTTTTAGTCTCTAAACAAATTCCAATGCATATGTCATTTTTATTAATGAATCATTTTTAATGAAACTAATTATACATTAATAAATGTCCTTTTTAATGTTTCAACAAATTTTCCTAAACATGATTTTTTTTTTTTAATTATGATCTAAATATACATTAAAAATTATCATTTTTAACGTTTTAACAAATTCTCCTAAACATGATTCTTTTAATAATGCATCTAAATATACATTAAAATTATCATTTTTAGTGTTTCAACAAATTTTCCTAAACATGATTCTTTTAATAATGAATCTAAATATACATTAAAAATTATCATTTTTTTTTGTTTCAACAAATTTTCCTAAACATTATTCTTTTAATAATGAATCTAAATATACATTAAAAATTATCATTTTTTAATGTTTCAACAAATTTTCCTAAACATGATTCTTTTAATAATGAATCTGAATATACATTAAAAATTATTGTTTTTTGATGTTTCAACAAATTTTCCTAAACATGATTCTTTTAATAATGAATCTAAATATACATTAAAAATTATCATTTTTAATGCTTTAACAAATTTTCCTAAAACATGTTCCTTTTTTTCATGTTTAATAATTTTGACAATTCCTACGTTCACATATATAAAATAAAAAGAATTTTATTGTCTACAAAATTTTATGATTACATGCATACCATAAAAAGAATATTTTATTATCTACACAGTTTCTGTGTTTCATGTATATACAATAAGAAAAGTAATCTAATTTATATAAACAATTTTGTCCAATTCTATGACTTATATGTTACAATAAAAAGAGTATTTTTATTGTTTAACAAATTCTAACAAATCCTAATATTTTTGTTTTTTTAAAAATTCTAACCATTCTAATATTAACATGTACAATAAAAAGAATATTTTTATTGTTTTACAAATTCTAACAATTCTAATAATAACGTGTACAATAAAAAGAATATTTTTATTATTCAATGAATTCTAACATTAATATGTTACTATAAAAAGAATATTTATATTGTTTAACAAATTCTAATAATTCTAATATTAACATGTACAATAAAAAGAATATTTTTACTGTTTTACAAATTCTAACAATTCTAATATTAACATGTACAATAAAAATAATATTTTTATTGTTTAACAAATTCTAACATTAATTTGTTACAATAAAAAGAATATTTTTATTGTTTAGCAAATTCTAACATTAAAATATTACAATAAAAAGAATATTTTTACTCTATAACAATTTCAATGATTTATATGCACAAATAAAAAGAGAATTTTATTCATACAACAATTTCTATATTTCATATATATAAATAAATAAATAATTTTATTCATACAACACTTTCTATGTTTCATAAGTATAAATAGAAAAAGAATATTATTCATACAACAATTTCTATGTTTCATATGTATAAATAAAAAAGAATTTTATTCATACAACACTTTCTATGTTTCATATGTATAAATAAAAAGAGAATTTTATTCATACAACAATTTCTTTGTTTCATATGTATAAATAAAAAAAGAATTTTATTCATATAACAATTTCTATGTTTCATGTGTATAAATAAAAAAGAATTTTATTCATAAAACAAATTCTATGTTTCATATGTATAAATATAAAAAAGAAATTTATTCATACAACAATTTCTATGTTTCATATGTATAAATATAAAAAAGACTTTTATTCATACAACAATTTCTATGAATTCTAAGATTCACATATTTACAATAAAAGGAATTTTATTGTCTAACAATTTTTCTTAATTCTAAGGTTCATGTATATACAAATAAAAAAAATATTTTTATTGTGTAATAATTTCTAACAATTTCTATTACTCGTGTATATACAGTAAAAAGAGTATATTTATTGTATAATAATTTTGTCCAATTCTATCATACATGTATATACAAATAAAAAAAATTATATTGTACTAACAGTTTTGTCAATCCTAACATATATGTATATACAATAAAAAAGATACTTTTACTGTATTAACAATTTTATCCAATTTTAACATATATGTATATACAATAAAAAAGTGTAATTTTATTTTATATCCAATTTTTGTCCAATCCTATCATTCATGTATATACAAAAAAAAATTATATTGTACTAACAATTTTTTCCAATTCTAACATATATGTATATACAATAAAAAAAATATTGTACTAACAATTTTGTCCAATTCTAACATATATGTATATACAATAAAAAATATATTTATATTGTACAAACAATTTTGTCCAGTTCTAACATATATGTATATACAATAAAAAAGATATTTTTATTGTATTGCCAATTTTTGTCCAATCCTATCATTCATGTATATACAATAAAAAAGAGTATTTTTATTGTATTTGCAATTTTGTCTAGTTCAGTCATATCCAAATAAAAAGAGTATTTTTATTGTGTTTGCAATTTTGTCCAAATCAATCATATCTAATTAAATCTAACAGCTCACCACAATCAAAATATTTCAATTCAAATCACGTACAGCTGAATTTTATCATCGTATAAATAAAAATTTCTTCAATTCCATAACAATTAAATTTAATTTTAAAATAAGAGATCTCACAGTGCTTTGTAATTCCTTAAAAATTTTAGATTGATCTAAAATTCCCCTTGTCACTGCTAAAATGAAGTAGACTCTGCCACGATCCAAACAATTCCTGTTTCATGCGATTCCGTTAATGTATGAACGAGTTATGAATTTTATTGTGAAAATAATATTGTAAAATTAAATTAATTAATTTAAAAAGTCACCTTCTCCTTCCTACAGAAAAGAGGCCGACGGGTTTTCTTATGGGTTCGAAACTAGGTCAGGGATTTAAGATCAAACCACTCTGCTTCGCGACAATCAGACAACGCCATGCCGAAGAGGGAGGAAGCGCGCACCAGAAGGAGCCCACGTTGATCAACTCGATTAACCCTAGGTGGAAGGGCAGCGCTCGTAACGGTGGAGGTTTGGGGTCCTGAAACGCGATGCTTATTCAATGATATGAGAGGTTATCCATACGTATGTGGAGAGGATGAAGAATTTTGCAATGTTGTCAAAAGAAGGGAGGAATTTCACTGTGAGAATAGAGAGATTTTAAGGAAGGAAGATTGGATGTTTTAGGCTATGGATTGATGAAGAAGGCGGCGGCTACTATATAGGAATTAGGGGTTGAATAACCTATATTTATAATATAATATTACTAAATTCTCCAATTTCCAGAAAAAGCCCGTTAATTCCCACTAACACCAAATCCAGCCCAGCGAACGTCGTCCCTAGCCAAATATCCCTATTTCAGACACAATGGACTAGGTTTCATTAGCCTAATTGATCGTTTCATTCCATTTTTCTTTGATTTAAAATATAAAACATTTAATCATTTAATTTGATCGTACATTTTAATTTACCAGGGCCACATACTGACTCCCAAAATTCCCTAAAAATAAATCTAGCTATGTTTTGACGATATAGTCGTAACAAAATTAATTTCGTCGAATTCGGAGACCGTTTGAAAAATGGCCTTTCTAACGGTCGATCCAATTCAATAGAAATTACCAAACACATTTTTAATTTACCACCAGACATATTAATTCCAAAAATTATGAAAATTTAAACCTAGCAATAATTTGACATTCTAGATCCAACAAAAGTAGTTTCGTCGAAAACGGAGGTTGTTTGCAAACTGGCTATTTTTAATAGCTTTAATATTATTTAAAAATTGAATTTTTAAATTCTAGCACATTTTCTATCAAAATTTCTTAAATTATTTTTTTTTTAAATTGGTTCTGATTTTCCGGGTTGTTACAGTCTCCCCCATTTAAAAACTTTTCATCCCCGAAAAGGAAACAATAGTAAAGTAGGAAACAAAACGGAAAATGCAAAATATTGTAAATGTACCTTAACACTAGAGCTAATCAGAGATGTCCACTCTGCACTTGGGATAAGCCTGTTTAATGCTATCCTTAGTCTCGCATGTACGGTCTCTAGGATTTCTGCTCCACTGCACTTTAACTAAATGGATTCTCTTGTTTCTTAAAACTCTTGTTTCTTTGCCAACAATTTTCACTGGCTCTCTTCTCACTGCTAAGCTCGGGGTAAGCTCCAAATCTTGTTGTGTTTCTTCCTCCACAATCAAGTCTGGATCATGTACATGCTTTCGAAGTTGAGACATGTGAAATACATCATGTACCCCTGGCAACCAGTCAGGCAACTGAACCCTATAAGCGAGAGTTCCAATTCTTTCGAGAATAGGAAATGGACCAATGAATCTCGGCGCCAACTTCCAGGTCTTTCCCAAAACGAACTACTCCTCTCATTGGGGAAACTCTTAAGTAAACATAGTCACCAATAGCAAATTCTAAATCCCTTCTTTTTAAGTCTGCATAACTCTTCTATTTGCTCTGAGCGGCCTAAAGTCGCTTCTTAATGAAATCGACTTTATCCGATGCTTCTCGAATCATGTCGGGACCCAATACTAGTCAATTGCCTGGTTCTACCCAGCATGCGGGAGATCTACATGGCCTGCCATACAATGCTTCGAATGGCGATATCTGCAAGCTTGCTTGGTAACTTTTATTATATGAGAACTCAACCAAATGCAAGTGATCTTCCCATGACCTGCCGAAATCAAGAATGCATGCCCGCAAGAAGTCTTCCAGTATACGATTCAACCTCTCAGTCTGGCCATCTGTTTGAGCATGATAAGCGGTGCTTAGATTCAATTTTGTCCCCAGCTCCTCTTGGAATGCTCCCAGAATTTACTAGCGAATATCGGATCACGATCACTAAAAATGCTGCTGGGAACTCCATGTAGTCTGACAATTTCTCTGAAATAAAGCTGCGCCAGACTTCGAGCTATTCTATTAGATCAAATAGGAATAAAATGGGTGGTCTTCATGAAACGATCTACAGTCACCCATATACTGTCATTGCCTTTCCTGATTCGGGCCAAACCATCAATGAAATCCATAGAAATTTGATCCCACTTTCAATTTGGAATCTCTAGTGGTTGCAACAATCCTGCGAGCTTTTGTTGATCGCTTTGTCTTGTTGGCAAGTAGTACACCTGCTAACATATATGGAAATGTCTCTCTTCATCGCTTCCACTAGAATGTGCGCTTGAGATCATGATACATCTTTGTTACTCCTGGATGGATGCTAAGTTTAGGTTTGTGACATTCATCCATTACTTCCCTTTTGAGCTCAGGAATATCTGGCACACAGATTCGCCCTTGCAATCTAAGAGTTCCCTTGCCATCAATTTGGGAGCTTGAAGCTTCACCCTTTCGAACTTGTTTGTTAATCATCTAAATAAACTTATTGCTTTTCTGAAGAGAAGAGATCTTATCAATTTGTGAAGGCGTAATGATAAGATTGGCGATGATCTCATTCTTTCTGCTAAGCGCGTCAGCTACAACATTGGTTTTCCCTGGAGTATACAAGATATCCAGATTGTATGCCGCAAGAAATTCTAACCAACGTTGCTGCCTCAAATTCAAGTCCTTCTAGGTGAATAGATACTTCAATGATTTATGATCTGTATATAATTCGAACTTCTCACCCAAAAGATAATGCCTTCATATCTTCAAAGCAAACACGATGGCTAACAATTCAAGATCATGAGCAGGATATCTCTTCTCATGCGGCTTTAACTGACGGCTAACATAAGCAACTACTTTGCCTCTTTGCATTAATACTACACCAACACCTTCAATAGAAGCATCAGTATAGACGGTCAAATCTTGATTGCCATCAATAATGGTCAACACTGGAGCAGTGGTCAACCTCAATTTCAGTTCTTGGAAAGCTGCCTCACATTCAGGTGTCCAATTAAACTTTGTATGCTTCTTTGTAAGCTTCATCAATGGACAGGATATCTTCAAAAAATCTTTAGCGAATTTCCGATAATAGCCAGCAAATCCTAGAAAAATTCCGACTTCTGTAGGAGTGCTAGTCTGCTTCCTATCTCGAATGGCGGTGATTTTTCCTAGATCTACTGAAATTTCTTTCTTCGATACGACATGACCGAGGAACTTTACTTCTTCTTGCCAGAATATGCATTTATAAAAATTGGATTTTAATACATTCTTTCTCAGAATCTCCAAAACTTCTTTCAAATGCTTTTCATGCTCAGCAGTGGACTCAAAGAAGATTAAGATGTCGTTAATGAAAACTAGCACAAACTTATTCAAGACATCGCGAAATACTCTTTTCATTAGATCGAGCAAGTAAGCAGGAGCGTTACATAAGCCGAACAGCATTACTAACCACTCATAGAATAAGTCTGGACCTCTGAAAGTTGTCAAAGGAACATATTCTTCAGCAATGCGCAATTGATGGAAACCTGTGGCCAAGTCCATTCTAGAGAATACTTGCGCTCTATTCAAGCAATCTAGTAAATCATCTATACGCGGAAATGAATATTTGTTCTTCAGTGTCTGCTTATTGAGGTCACGATAATCCACACATAGTCTGAGAGTACCGTCTGACTTTGGAACAAACACCACTGCTGCACCCCAATTTGAGAAGCTAGGCCTGATCATACCTTTCCACAAAAGTTGCTTAGTTTGATTGCTCAATTCCTCTTGCTCTTTCAATGTCATTCTTCAAATATCATGCATAACTGGCCTTGCATTCGGAACTAGATCGATCCTGAAGTCAATTTCTCTTCGCGGAGGCAAGCTATCAACTTCTTTAAACACATCCGCATAATCTTTAACAATAGGAATATTCTCAATAGAAGTAGGAGTAACTTCTATAGAAGACCAAAATTCTTTTCTATCAGTTTCTGAGCCACGACATGTTATAAATATATCTCCGAGCTTCGTTTTAACTCTAACAATTATTTCGTCGCATTTAACTTCGGCCTCATGTTTTGTTAGCCAATCCAGCCCAAGAATGACATCAAATTAAGAAAAATTCATGACGATCAGATCGAGAGGAAACTGGTAACGAGAATAAGAGAACGGCACTCTACAATATAAACCGAGAACAAGAGAACCCCCTACCAGATAATGGACACTAATTGATTCTTTAAGATTTCTTGGTTTCAAACTTAACTGTTTAACTGTGTTACTAGAAATGAAACTTCATGATGCACCAGTGTCAAATAATACTGTAACAAGAATAATCTTAAGAGTAAGGGTACCTTCCAAGACATCTGGTTTTCCTGCTCTTCGGAAGAAGCTGGTGCACCTACCCCATGATATACGTGAGCCACCTCGGATTTCTTTTATAATGGAAAGTTTCTAATAAAGTGCTCCGTCTTGTGACAATTGAAGCATTCATTAGCATTTCGAGGATTCTGACCTGGATTCTGACTGGGCCATGATTCACTCCTCTTAGGCCTCTTTGGAGCTTTGCATTCATAATTGCAGTGTCCGAGTTTCTGGCAGTTGAAGCACTTGACCTTGGCCCTCTTACTCTCTTGAGGCTTGGCGGCTGCAGTGTTGCTCGCCTCTGGCTTCTTATTAGACTGCTTCCTCTTGTTATTAGCCTGATTTCTTCCACGGTCATGCTGAGCATTTCTCTTATCAATCTCTTCATATCTGCAAGCCATCTCAATCACCTTAGCGAATAAGAGCTCAATATGTTTCATCACCCTGTTGTGATACTTCCTTGAAAGGCCATTAATGAACCTCTTGTGTTTCTGGAGTGGATCCAGAACCAGTTCAGGTGCATATCAGGAAAGCTCATCGAATTTTCTCACATACTCCGTAATAGTCCGATCTCCTTGTTGGAGATTAGCAAATTCATCATGAAGGTGCTCGACTTCTTGTCGAGGAATGAACTTCTCATTAAAGAGTTCCTTGAACTTTGCCCAAGACATATCAGCATCAGTATCTCCAATCGTAGCAGTCTCCCACCAAATTAAAGCCTCATCCTTTAGCAACCATGATGCCATAAATCTCGTCCGATGGTCCTCTAGTTCCAAGCCCGCAAAAATCTTCTCGCATGTCTTAAGCCAAGCCTGAGCCTCTGTCACTGTCTCACGGCCAGTGAATGGCATTCCTCCCAGATTTTTGAATTTCTTTGCCATTTTATCTAGATCAAATGGTTGCAGGGGTGGTGGTGGTGGCACCAAAGCCTCTGGATTAGGCTGGTCCTGAGCAGTGGGGATTTCACCCCTTCTCTGGCCTCTGTTTGCTCCACCTCTAACGCTAGCCCTAGCCCTTGTACTCATCTTCGTCAGTTCTGTACCATCAAGGAAAGAGTCAAACCGACAGAAATGATAAATTTTTAAGGAACGGTAAAAGTAGAAGGACATATGGAAAAATGATGATGTAATGACTGATTATTATATGCTATTCTTCTATGCTCATTCTAGGACATTACTAATCCTATCTCTAATGAGCTTCTCGCCTTAGAATAATGCTGATTCTATCCTGACGAATTGTTTTAAATATGTTATACTCCAAAGCTAAGGTTAACCTAAGCTCTGATACCAAATGTAACGACCCCAAACTCCCATGACACGAAAGCAAGGATAATCGATTAGAATATAACACATTTATCACAACAGCAGATTACAAATAACAAAATAACACATTAAATCATAGGATAATATCATCATAGCAACGGAAATTAGAAATGTCATCAACATCAGAGTCGCAAGGACATAGGATACAACTTATTACATAAGAAGTCTCAGCAAATAGAAATAGTACTAAAACATCATCATGTACAACATAGATAAATGATGCCTAAATGTTCCAAAATAGAAATAAAATATAGAGATATTCTTCGTCATCTGCCAAAGAGCATACTCCACTTCGGTACATGTCCAAATTAAGTCTGTTACCTATCACTTGGCTGCACGTGTAAAAATAAGGGCACCCGAGTTTGCAAGTGAAAACAAACTACGAGTCAGTCATAGGCCTGGTATGAGAAATCTTCACTTAACTTATCTAATAATAAGGCAAATCACAGAACCATGCCACTAACACGGAACGGGTCTACTCCATTGGATTGCCAGTGCATAAAATAAGTAAATCTTTTAAAACAACGCAATGTTTTTTAGAAAAAATGAAATCATTATAAGACTCAAGTCCCATCACCCAATGGAACGCAAACCGGAGGATAGAGTTTTACCTTATAATGATCAAACGTGATTGATACGTATAAAAAATAATTATTTGATATTATTACTAGTGTCTAAGCAGTTTAAAACACTTTCAAAATAAATGTATCAATCCTAGACAACATAGTACCACATCCTACTATGTCACCATATATAGGTTTACAATCAAATCCATAATGTCGTATTGGAAATTGGGCTTCCATCATGAGTCGAGGCTAGGGATGGCTCCCCCCGATTCGAGACACTCTAGAAAATGTCTAAGGATCACACCTACAGGAAACCCTTGGATGTGGTAGGGCCGGTCCAGAAATACTTAAGTGGATTGGCAATTTCTGAATAATACGTTTCCCGGTCCTATCGGACCTATCATTTGGCCAGTAGCGACCAAGATATCGAGGCCTCGCAAACTATCATCCATATAAGTAAAAATGTCTAGGCTCCATACCATGACACCACTTCTAGCTATAAAGAAACACAAATTCTCCATACGGTCCTTATCCCGTTTTTGACTCATACCGGGGTGTGAGGCTCGCGAAGCAACGCTATACACAAAGCTATGCTAATTAAAGCTGTGCTTTGATCATCAACCACAAGTCTTTGCTTTTCAATAAAAATCTTGATCATTTGCATCTTAGCATGCCACATTGACAATTCGCGCCATGTAACTGATGTCTATCAATATATAACCTATGAGCTTGTACGTCTCAGAAAAGGGTGTTAAGCAAGAGAACAAATTCTCCGCCACCAAACAGATATATATTTAATAAAAATCAATTAACACAGAATGAAATCCAATGTCAGACACACATCCATTTACAAGTCCGTTCTAGGTCTGAACGAAATCGGGGACACCTTTTTCCTCGTCCCATATGTCCAATACGGAAGAGAGTTTCTCGCATATCCGAACAATAAACAAGTAGTCCGGACAACTACCACTTTTGAGCCTTTACTGAGAGCTACCCAATCCAAGGCATCAGTAGTCGTCCATTCGATGTGAAGATCGCCGGTCTTCAACTAACGTCTTTGACTTTAAATCGTCGTATAATTATTTGAAATGAGACTTAACTCGGTCTTTTCAAATAATTCTTATATATATATATATATAATTCAAATAATTTCATATCGTTAATATTATTTTATAATGATTTATCTCTATTTTTATTTATATAAAAATGGTTCATTAAATTCTAACGGCGTTTCAGGTTGTTACTTGGCCTTGGCGCTGTTTTAATCCAAATTTGAATTACACATTTCTCGAAATCTACCGTTGGATTTTAACAAATTTAATATCGCTGGAAAGTTCTTCTCGAAGTGGACCTAACAGTTCTAGTTTTTGGAAAATCCGACGGTCGGATCTTTCGGTATAATCGTTTAAAGTTACGATTCTAAAACGCGAATTACCACGCGCGATTCGCTTAATTTTAATATATATATATATATATATATATATATATGTATTGTTCAACGATTTCACTAACATATTAAAAGTGATGTTTTCAACAAACAAAGCATATATTAGTATTTAAACATTTTCCTATTTTACTAACATGTAAAATGTAACATTTTTAATTACAATTCCTATTTTACTAACATGTAAAATGTAACATTTTTAATTACAATTCCTATTTTAACCTATAATCCCTTTTTATCTAAATGTACCTGTAAAATGTAACATTTTAATGAAACTAAATGTACATTAAAATGTCCTTTTTAGTCTCTAAACAATTTCCAATGCACATGTCGTTTTTATTAATGAATCATTTTTAATGAAACTGATTATACATTAAAAAATGTCATTTTTAATGTTTCAACAAATTTTCATAAACATGATTCTTTTAATAATGATCTAAATATACATTAAAAATTATCATTTTTAATGTTTCAACAAATTCTCTTAAACATGATTCCTTTAATAATGATCTAAATATACATTAAAAATTATCATTTTTAATGTTTCAACAAATTCTCCTAAACATGATTCTTTCAATAATGAATCTAAATAAACATTAAAAATTATCATTTTTAATGCTTCAACAAATTTTCCTAAACATCATTCTTTTCATAATGAATCTAAATATACATTTAAATTATAATTTTTAATGTTTCATAAAATTTTCCTAAACATGAATCTTTTAATAATGAATCTAAGTATACATTAAAAATTATCATTTTTTTGATGTTTCAACATGTTTTCCTAAACATGATTCTTTTAATAATGAATCTAAATATACATTAAAAATTATCATTTTTTAATGTTTCAACAAATTTTCCTAAACATAATTCTTTTAATAATGAATCTAAATATACATTAAAAATTATCATTTTTTGATGTTTCAACAAATTTTCCTAAACATGATTATTTTAATAATGAATCTAAATATACATTAAAAATTATCATTTTTAATGCTTCAACAAATTTTCCTAAAACATGTTCCTTTTTTTCATGTTTAATAATTTTGACAATTGCTATGTTCACATATATGCAATAAAAAGAATTTTATTGTCTACAAAATTTCTATGATTACATGTATACAATAAAAAGAATATTTTATTGTCTATACAATTTCTATGTTTCATGTATATACAATAAGAAAAGTAATTTTATTTATATAAACAATTTTGTCCAGTTCTATGACTTACATGTTACAATAAAAAGAATATTTTTATTATTTAACAAATTCTAACAAATCCTAATATTTTTATTGTTTTAAAAATCCTAATAATTATAATATTAACATGTAAAATAAAAAGAATATTTTTATTGTTTTACAAATTCTAATATTAACATGTAAAATAAAAAGAATATTTTTATTGTTTAACAAATTCTAACATTAATATGTTACAATAAAAAGAATATTTTTATTGTTTAACAAATTCTAACAATTCTAATATTAACCCGTACAATAAAAAGAATATTTTTATTATTTTACAAATTCTAACAATTCTAATATTAACATGTACAATAAAAAATATATTTTTATTATTTAACAAATTCCAACATTAATATGTTACAGTAAAAAGAATATTTTTATTGTTTAACAAATTCTAACATTAACATGTTACAATAAAAAATATTTTTACTGTATAACAATTTCTATGATTTATATGCACAAATAAAAAGAGAATTTTATTTATACAACAATTTCTATGTTTCATATGTAAAAATAAAAGGAGAATTTTATTCATACAACAATTTCTATGTTTTATATGTATAAATAAAAAAAGAATTTTATTCATACAACACTTTCTATGTTTTATATGTATAAATAAAAAGAATTTTTTTCCGTACAACAATTTATATGTTTCATATGTATAAATAAAAAAAGAATTTTATTCATACAACAATTTCTATGTTTCATATGTATAAATAAAAAAGAACTTTATTTATACAACACTTTCTATGTTTCATATGTATAAATAAAAAGAGAATTTTATTCATACAACAATTTCTATGTTACATATGTATAAATAAAAAAAAGAATTTTATTCATACAACAATTTCTATGTTTCATATGTATAAATAAAAAGGAATTTTATTCATACAAAAATTTCTATGTTTCATATGTATAAATAAAAAAACAATTTTATTCATACAATAATTTCTATGAATTCTAAGATTCACATATTTACAATAAAAGAAATTTTATTTTCTAACAATTTTTCTTAATTCTAAGGTTCATGTATATACAAATTAAAAAAAAAATTGTGTAACAATTTCTAACAAATTCTATTATTCATGTATATACAATAAAAAGAGTATTTTTTTGTTTAACAATTTTTTCCAAATCTATCATACAGGTACATACAGATAAAAAAATTATAGTGTACTAACAATTTTGTCTAATTCTAACTTATGCGTATATACAATAAAAAAGATATTTTTATTGCATTAACAATTTTATCCAATTCTAACATATATGTATATACAATAAAAAGGAGTATTTTTATTTTATAACCAATTTTTTTCCAATCCTATCATTCTTGTATATACAAAAAAAAAATTGTATTGTACTAACAATTTTGCCCAATTCTAACATATATGTATATACAATAAAAAAAAATATATTGTACTAACAATTTTGTCCAATTCTAAATTATATGTATATACAATAAAAATATATATTTATATTGTACTAACAATTTTGTGCAATTCTAACATATATGTATATACAATAAAAAAGATATTTTTCTTGTATTACCAATTTTTGTCCGATCCTATCATTCATGTATATACAATAAAAAAGAGTATTTTTACTGTGTTTTCAATTTTGTCCAATTCAATCATATCCAAATAAAAAGAGTATTTTTATTGTATTCGCGATTTTGTCCAATCCTATCATTCATCTATATACAATAAAAAAAGAGTATTTTTATTGTATTTGCAATTTTGTCCAATTCAATCGTATCCAATTAAATCTAACAACTCACCACAATAAAAATATTTCAATTCAAATCACGTACAACATAAACTGAATTTTATCAGCGTATATATAAAATTTCTTCAACACCATGACAATTTAATTTAATTTTTAAATAACAGATCTCACAGTGCTTTGGAATTCCTAAAAAAAATTAGATCGATATAAAATTCCCCTGGTCACTGCTAAAATGAAGTAGACTCCGCCACGATCCAAATGATTCATGTTTCATGCGATTCCGATAATGCATGAACGACTTATGAATTTTATTATGAAAATAATATTGTAAATTTAAATAAATAAATTAATTAATTTAAAAAGTCACCTTCTTCTTCCTACAGAAAAGAGGCCGACGGGTTTTCGTATGGGTTCGAAACTAGGTCAGGGATTTACGATCAAACCACTCTTCTCCGCGACAATCAGACAACGCCACGCCGGTGAGGGAGGAAGCGCGCACTAGAGGGCCCACGTTGATCAGCTCGATCAACCCTAGGTGGCGTGGTGGCACTCGAAACGGTGGGGGTTCGGGGTCCTGAAACGCGACGGTTATTCAATGATAGGAGCAGTTATCTGTACGGATGTGGAAAGGATAAAGAGTTCTACAAAATTGTCAAAAGGAGGGAGGCATTTCACTGTGAGGATAGATTTTAACGTAAGATTGGATGTTTTAGGCCATGGATTGATGAAGAAGGCGGCGGCTACTATATAGGGATTAGGGTTCGAATAACCTATATTTATAATATAATATTATTAAATTCTCCAATTTTCAGAGAAAGCCCGTTAATTCCTACTAACCCCAAATCCAGCCCAGTGAATTATGCCCCTAACCAAATACCCCTATTCCGGACACAATGGACTAGGTCTCATCAGCCCAATTGATTGTTTCAGCCCATTTTTCTTTAATTTAAAATATAAAACATTTAATTATTTATTTTTTATCGTACATTTTAATTTACCGGGGCCACATACTGACTCCAAAAATTCCAGAAAAATAAATATAGCTATTTTTTGATGATACGGTCCTAACAAAATTAATTTCATCTAATTCGGAGACCGTTTGAAAAATGGCCTTTTTAATGGTCGATCCAATTCAGCAAAAATTACCAAATACATTTTTAATTTACCACGCTCACATATTAACTCCAAAAATTATGGAAATTTAAACCTAGCAATAATTTGACATTCCGGATCCAACAAAAATGGTTTCGTCAAAAACGGAGGTCGTTTGCAAACTGGCTATTTTTAATAGCTTTAATATTATTTAAAAATGGAAATTTTGAATTTTGGCACATTTTCTGCCAAAATTTCTTAAAATAAAATTTTTATATTAGTTCTGATTTTCCGGGTTGTTACACATATTAACATAGATTTGTACCAATCCATGACGCACTAACACTCACACTTGTACTTTGCTACATTGTTTTGCATACATGCTGTGTGTATGTCCAATATATTCATCACATTAAGTGTATCATGCATGTTTATAACACAATGACCTAGGCTTGTTGCTTTTGTCTGATGGCGGATCCATGTAGGAATAACGTGCTTCACGTGTAAACAAATTTTCCATTTCCTGTAGTCATGTATCATTAATACATTCTTTTGCATGCTCATAATTCTTCGCCTCGTGTACTTTACAATTTGCTTTACAACTTTTCTGTATGTAAGAGAGGACGTGTCCATCATTATAGACCGATCCATAATAAATAAAAGATGTTGATCTATGCTGTGTATTACGGCCGACCTAGTTGGTACTGACCCAGTTGGTGCCGACTCAATTGGTGTCGACCCAGTTGATACTGACCCAGTTGGTGCCGAACCGTTGTTGTTGTGCTGTCTGCCCGATCCATATGATTGAGACCCACCTAGTGCTTTGGTACCAACCGATCCTTAGAACTGAGACAAAACCAGTCCTTTAAACGTTAACGATCTATTTTATGTGCATTTAACTAATTATTTCTAACCCGTGTTTTTTACAGGATTAACATTTACCCTTCAAAGCTTGTATTTTTTCTTGTGAAAAATGCAGGCTTCGAAATGAACATTATTATTAATATATTCTGTGTTAAATGCACATGAGAAGATCATAAATAAACGGTTAAGATGGATCAAAATGTCCTTATTTGAATTTTTCTTTCTGGCACACAAGTTATCGGATTTGAGCACTCAAGTTTGTTTGCACTATATATATGGAACTTGCATTTTTGCTCCAAGTTTGGTTGATTTCCCAATGTCGAGCATTTGAAAGTTTATTGGTCATATTACGAATTCAAATTCATTATTGAAATGCTCTATTGTAGAGATTTTTTTCCACTAATAGATGCTCCAATTTTGAGTTCGAGTGTTTGTTGCTGATAAATCCACGCTAGTGTGCGATTGCCCCAGCTTTAACTCGAACTTGAGCACGTGGAACAAGTGAAATTTGCAATGAATTGGTCGTAGTCAATCTTCATTGAAACGGTTGTGGCTAATCCATGATAAATTGCTTGTTTTACGAGCTTGTTTGAGTTTTTACTGAAGCAAAGTACATTTTCTAAAACGGATGATGGTTATGCCTTTATTCTCTGCTGCAACCTGTTTTGTGACAACAAAAACATTGCATGTATCTGGGCTATTACTTTTTTATTGAGTGCCCACATCGACAATAGATTAGTAGGTTAAAAAATTAAGTTATAGCGAATTTTTGCTCTGAATTGAATGAAGCATCCATAAATAACTGTTTTATTCAACATTTTATAAATCATGGAATATTATATGTATGAACATGACATTATAATTTGAATTCACGTCAACGCTTAAGATCAACTAGTCGAGATAATTCGATTGTGGATTTTAAACGCTGCCATTTTAATGACATGTAAGATTATGTATGACATTTCTCATTTGGGAAATACGTATCTGTAATTTATTCCCCGCTTCCTCTTGGAGAAGCTTTGGATATTCGTGCCCCGATCCAGAAGGTCGTCATTAGTCTACATTATGGGAAGAACTTTTGTTGCTTAACGTTTATCTGTTTTGTCTGTCAGTTCTGGCATTAGAGACTTCATTGGATGCCCTTACTATTGAGAGGTCGTTTATAACGCAGTGGTCGATTTTTCACATCGGCTGACTCAACATTATAGACTTCAATGGGCATTGTCGATCTCTCATGTGGAGAGGTAAACCGTCTGTGTTGGCGCACAAGTACGACACGAAGGATTTGACTTTCCCTTGCTATAAAGGGATTGCCCTTGCTATGGAGGGACTTTTTCCCTTACTATAGAGGGACTTTTACCCTTGCTATGGAGGGTGCCTTTCCTATGGAGGGACTTTTACCCTTGCTATGGAGGGACTTTTGCCCTTGCTATGGAGGGTGCCCTCACTATGGAGGGACTTTTACCTTTGATAGAGGGTGCCCTTGCTACGAAGGGAAATTATTTGCCTCTGATATGGGAGGACTTTGATTTGCCCTTGCTATGGAGGGACTTTATTTTTCCTCTACTATGGGTGGACTTTGATATTCCCTTACTATTGAGGGTGCCCTTGCTATGGAGGGACTTTATTTTGCCTCTGCTATGGGAGGACTTTGATTTGCCAATTTCCACAAGGTGACCATCAGTCGTCGTGTCGGATATGCTTAACTATAGTAAGCGATTGCAACTGGACTGGGAGGCTTTCTTGACAGAACTTGGCAGGGTTTGTGTCATTCTGCAGGGTGAACATTAGTCCTTGTGTGTCGGATTCACCTTGTTAGAGTTAATGATCGTATCTAGACTAAGAGGTTATGACCCTTTGGGATTTGCAAGGGTTTGTGTCATTCCGTGGAGCGAACGTCAACCTCTCACTAGATACACTTTACTATGGCAAGTGACCGTAGTCGGGCGTGGGCTGCCCCTTGGAACTTGCAACCTCTGGCATTGACTTCGCACCCGCTTACTGGACTCTCCACCGTTTGACTCTTGGCAACTCCTCTCAATCACTCTCCAAGGTTGCGCCTTTAATTGCTACATTTATGCATGATGACGTTTTTTGCACTCGCCGCTTGAGTCGGTGCTATTGGGGTTGGCACATTGCATCGAGTTTCGAGGAAGCAAGCATTTGTCAGATAGCTCGTAATAAGGAATCGGCTTTTAGCAAATTTTGAATTATCGAAAATATTGCAATTAAGAGATTTACTCAGGCAAAAATGCTTTTAGTTACAGAGCAAATGTTCAGTGCATCACTTGCAGATTATTACAGACTGTTTACGAGAAGTTTTGAAAATAACATAAAGTAAAACATGAAGTGAATTATGAAATAAAGCAGGAATTTAAGCAGTGGTGATGTTGATCACTTATTCCGAGCCATTGAAATTAGAGCACCACTGGTTGTCAGTAAATGACTGGCTTTGGTTTGGTTTGAGCACGGGCTTCGTTGTTTGATGCCTCTTGCCCCTGGGGAGTCGGATCAGTGTTTGAGGATTATGGATTTTTCACATACTATTATATTATGTTTTTCCTGATCAATTCCTCGATAAGGTTCTTCAAGTGTCGGCATTCATTAGTGGTATGACTTCGCTGGTTGTGGAACCTACAGAAATTTCTCGAGTTCGCCGCTTTATCGCCTACCCTTATCGGATTTGGTTCCGCATATTCTTCAGAGTCTTTTGTAGCATGGTAGATATTCTCAGGAGATTCATTTAAAGGCTTCAGCTCTAATGAGTTGAAAAAACGAGGCTTCTTGCCATTTCGATTATCTTTCCCATCGCTTCCTCTTTTTTGACCTCCAGGATTCTTCTGATTGTACTGAGTAACAGCATTTTGGGGAGCTTCAAGAGGTTGGTTAGCATCAATATCTAAAGAGGCAAAGGATTATTGTCCACTCTCATGTAGTCCTTGGCCTTTTTATAGAATATCTCAAGCGCGCTTGGTTCTTTCATTTTAATCCACCAACCAAATACGCTCTCTTCATCTATGGCGCCGATTAGAGGCATTAATATCATGCGGGGATTGAGATTCCCTCCTTTGGACGTAGCAGCATTGAATCTTTTAAGGAAAGCCTTGAAAGATTCTCCCGGATTCTTCTTTATTAAGGTTAAAGAGATAACATCCTTAGCCTTTGTAGCTTGCAGCATGAATTGCTCTTCTAATTTCTTAATCAGTTCGTCAAATAGGTCGACGGATTTAGGTGGCAATCGCGTGAGCCATAATGATGCAACACCTTATAGATAGAGAGGGAAGCACAAGCATTTGATCTCGTCCGTCTCCTTGGCTACATTCATGCGCCACTAGTATTTGTATAGGGATTGATTCGGATCAGAAGTTCCGTTGTATGGAGGCAGAGTAGGATGAGTGATCTTTTTAGGGAACTCAACTTTGCGAATCCTCTTTGTAAATGGATTTTTGTTGGGGGATAAGTCCCATTCTCTTTCACTATCAGTGCGGGTCATGCTATCTTTCATAATTTGTTTTACCATATCCCTGATATATTCCTTCGAGTTGTGTCGTTCTAGAGAGCGGACTTCGATCTCTTTACCAGATGCGTCTTGACGAGCGATCATGATTAGAGGATCTAGGTCTTTTATCTCCACTATGGGGAGGTGCCCCCCTGGCGGGACTTGCGACTCGTCGAGCATTTCAGTCAGAATGGATTATAGCTTTCATCTTTGAGTCTTAGATATCAACATCTCTTTTGTCGCTTTCCCGTCCATTAGACCTTTCCATGTTATCATTATGATGATGACCGAAGGTTGACGAATTCGCGTTCTCATCAAGGTTGACGTGAACATTTTAAGGAGAAGCGGGATTCACT
This sequence comes from Allium sativum, assembly GCA_030737875.1. Classification (NCBI taxonomy): domain Eukaryota; kingdom Viridiplantae; phylum Streptophyta; class Magnoliopsida; order Asparagales; family Amaryllidaceae; genus Allium; species Allium sativum. The sequence goes on from CM060921.1 coordinate 751,672,068, forward strand.
TGAGCATTTAGAAAAGCATTCATCTTCTCCATTGATGCATCATTAGCATCCATCAGAGCTTCATTTGAATTTTTCATGCGTTGATCTAAATCGGTTATAACGGCATCTAGTTCAGCTCTTGTCACTCTGGCTCCGGCTATTGAGTTTTCTCTAACTTCGAAGCGGTTGGTAAGTGGAGTAGCAACATTGTTAGCAACATTGTCGGTTTCTCCAACAGTTTTACTTACAATCTTCTTAGATTTATCCATTATTTCAGATAAGGGTCTCAACGTTGTGGTCGTGGGTTCGAGACCCACGATGGGCGCCAAATGTTTAAACCAAAATTGACCAAACACCAAAGGTGTCTTATCGATACGTCACCAAATTGGTATGAAATGAGAAAAAAGGGCCACAATCACAAAATAAGCAGGAAAAATTAAAAAACACAAGAATTTTATAGTGATTTGATTTAGAATAGATCTACGTCCACTTTGAGAATAGCTTCCATTATCATAATAGAGTTTACAAAGCACGAAATCTCTCTCATAACATTCATTTTCTCTCTCATATAATGATCTCTTATTTTTCTCTCTCTTTTTAGCTTTAGATCTCACTTGAATTTATGGAGGAATGGATTAGATCTCATGAAGTGCGATAGTAATCTTGTAGATTTCTAATCACTTAGGCATTTGGATGATCTTCCTTTATTCCATAATGAAATTTGTGTTAGATCCGATCTTTAGAGAAGAATAATGGCGGTTGGAGATCACTTGAATGAGTTATAACGAGCTTTAGTGTAGTAAGAAGGATATTTGATCCGTTTGTGGTTGCTTGAAGGTAGATTGAGTTAGAGAAGCCATTAATGGAGTTTGGAGTGTTTGAGAGTGGTGGAGAAATGGTTTGGACAGCCCTTCGGCATAGAAAAATCGGTCCCTTTAATGGTGAGGAAATGGGCTATTTATAGGTGTAGTTTGGGGGTAGTGGCAGCGTTGTAATTATGGTATGCAGGGTTTGGGTCGGCCTCAAACTTATTTACAAAAATGCCACTGGCCTACTTTACAACTGTCAGCAGCTGACATGTTTGTGACCGACCTGGATTGACACTGACCCAGATATTTACTTCGGGCAACCAAGATTTTAGAACCGACCCACTTTATTGATATTAGGACCGACCAGCTTCATATTACAAATATGTCACCGCATGTTTTATACAGACAACCCAACTGTTATGAACTAGACCGACCCAACTGTTATGTCACCAACCCACTTTTCTCTTTTGATATTCTAGCATTTCTACCCATTGTCCCATGAGTGTATAAGTATCATGTCGCATGCTTCATGCATATTATGCCACATCAATGCAATTTCATTCATGAGTACAACATTAGTTCGTAGAAGACCAATCAAGCTTCTAGCATTTCCCATGTGTCCCTGCATCTTGCCACATGCATTTCACATATTTGAGTGTATACTTTTGCAGCTATATACCTTATGTTGATCCATATATTATGTACTTACCCGTTTTGCTATTTGATGCCGACCAGTTTTTAGTGCCAACCCATTCCATATTGACGTGAGCTATCCACTTTCGTTGTACATATGAACTGCATGTTTTCTTCATGGTTCATGTAACATCAACATGGCTCCTTTGCTCACCATATATGTATTATGTATAGCTGGCACGTATGCTTTACACTTCATAGCTTCATATATTTTCAACTACGTCAAGTGGCTTTAGTCTTTCAGAGTTGACCCATATTAACATAGTTTAGGACCAATCCATGATGCACTAACACACTTGTAATTTGCTACATTGTTTTGCATACATGCTGTGTATACGTCCAATATTCCAAAATGTTCATCACATTAAGTGTATCATGCATGTTTGTAACACAATGACCTATGCTTGTTTCTTTTGTTTGATGGCGGATCCATGTAGGAATAATGTGCTTCATGTATAAACAAATTTTCCATTTCCTGTAATCATGTATCATTAATACATTATTTTTCATTCGTGCTTCATAGTTCAACGCCTCGTGTACTTTACAATTTGCTTAGCAACTTGTCTATATGTAAGAGAGGATGTGTCCTTCATTATGGATTGATCCATAATAAATATAAGGTGTTGATCTATGTTGTGTATTGCGGCCGACCCAGTTGGTGCTGACCTAGTTGGTACCGACCCTATTGGTGCCGACCCAGTTGGTGCCGACCCAGTTTGTGCCGACCCAGTTGGTGTCGACGCGGTTGGTGTCGACGCAGTTGGTGCCGACGCGGTTCTGTTGAGCAGTCCGTCCGATCCATATGATTGAGATCGTCCTAGTGCTTTGGTACCAACCGATCCTTAAAACTTAGACAAAAATAGTCCTTTAAACGTTAACGATCTATTTTATGTGCATTTACCTGTTATTTCTAACTGGCGTTTTTAACAGGGTTAACATCAATCCTTTCCTCGCCCATGGTAACGTCTTCCTACTCCTGCAATGTTCATGCATCCCGTAAGCTATCGCCATTTTTTTTTTGTTAGCGGTTTTTAGTCTCTTTTTGCAGTTGTTCAGTTCGGCTAGTGTTGATGTTAAGAATTTGTTGTGGCTATTTATTTTTCATTGTACCTATATATTTGCACTCAGCGCTACATACTCCACTTGCATGCATGGCACATGCATAACTTGTCTTATTTTGGCCATCGGTCAGGCTTGTTGACTGCTATTTTACCATTTTATCTAATATATCTTGAATCGGGTATGTAGAACTGCTCTACACAACCGTCTAGCTCAAGGAAAAATCCGTCCATTTCACTTAATTTCATTATTAAGTCTCACCAATTCAAAATCCACGCTTTAATTTCGTATTCTTCTTATAAACCTTGTTCATAAACTCTAGTTTAATATAAAAAGATTTTTATATCTATTCCTTCTTACTTAATTTAAATATTAAGCAAACATTTATTTTAAACTGTCGTATTCGCTAAAAAACACCTTTTACAACTTCATTCATAAAAACTCGGGTGTTAATATAAAACCCGATCATAAACCTTTTCACAGTTTAACTATATTCCATTACATTATCGATTACTTACTTACATTTTCCTTTAAAAATAAATCCCTTAAAAAAAAATTTACATCAGCATTAACCACTGTAAAATTAGTTAACTGCTTAATTAACTAAAATAAATAACAAATTCTCTTTTTTAAAATCCTATTAAAACTAAACAATTACTTGTTGAACTATCCTTTTTGATTTATTAAATCAAATAAATCAATTAACAAATTCTAGTTAAAATAGCTGACATATTAAACCCCAAAATTTGATTATCTCGTTAATCAATTCCAACAAAATTTCCTTTTTAAATTAATTAATAATATAATTAATTAAATAATTTCATTTAATTGTCTCTTCGAAATAATTAATCTAATTCCTAACCGTCTGGTTAATTTCTACTCACTTGCTTATGAATCTCCTTATTATAAGAATTTTCTTTTTAATAATTCTATAATTATTTATAAATTTAATTAATAAATAATAAATATTTATTTCCTTTCAATAAACTTCCATTCAAATACAGTAGATTTAAAAATCTATCTTCAGTTATAAAATAAATTTTATAACTTCATCACTGTCGATTCACCTGACGGTAATCCATATTTATAAAACGATTGATTTTCAAGCCATTTAATGCCATTTACTCAACCAATATTGCCCATTGGTTAAAACCACACACACGTTGAATTCCAATCAACAACTAAATCAATTTGTCTAATCCAAATTGGGTAACAGTTCATATAATTGTAATATGAAAATAACAATAAATTGAGGAATCCAGTTGGATTCCTCCAACCTGTTTTCCCTGCATCCAAATACGTTATCTCAAATAATATTATTCGAATCGATAAATATATATAATATTTAAAAATAAATAAATAATAATAGTAATCCAAGCATCCATATTTTAATTTAAAACGTTTATATTATTATAAATGTGACCAACAAGGTAAGTTACATCATTTGAAAATAATCATTAAAATAACGATTAGATTTTCGTTTAAAATAAATGAAAATTTATATCAACCAATTTATCCAATATATAAATAATATTCAGCAAACAACATACAATTATCAACCATAGCACAAAAATTAAAACCCGACTTATATTAAATATAAGTGGGATAAAAACTGAGTGAGTTATACTCACTTTAGTTTGGTTTATTTCTGAAACGGTTCGGTTACGCTTAAATTAAACAAGCGTTTAATTTACGAATATTTCTAGCTGCTTTCAAATCTGTCCACACTGTTCCAGGATGTTCCATTCGTCGCCACGATTCCGCTGTAGTTTGTTTCTTCCAATTTTGATTGTACAATAAAAAGTTATACACATCTTAGTATACGTATAATAATTAAATAATATTAATTCCTTAATAAATCTCTTAGCCAACGTTAATTACTTTAATTATGACATAACCGTAATTACTATGTTTTTAATATTAAAAGGCCGAACTTATGAATTTAAAAACCATGGATCCACCTTTATATTTGTATGTTTCCCTTTAGCTGCCAAGTACATGAATAAGATGTGCCAACTTAAGTTCTTTGTTCACCAAATTCCACCACGTACACAATTATTTTGCTTTGAATTTGAACACTCCTTGCTTCTTCATGTATCTTAATTCTACATATCCATCCAAATACTTAAGTTTCTTTTTTTTCGCATAGCACCAAATACTTAAGTTTCGAAACTCAGGCCAACTTCATCCTTTGTTAAACAGTACGCAACTCTCTCTGTACCCATGGAAACCGCCTCCTCCTTCTAACCATAACCATCTCTCCTTCCACCATCGAAAATCTACACTTTCCAGAATAAATGTGCCCAACATTCCTTTCCAAGTGATACTGCTACTATAGAAACTTGCCCTTTTTTCCTTTTTTTTATACTTCATGCGTCCCATGCAAATGAACAGCCGCCATTCCCTCTTGTTCCAGTCCAGTACCCATCGCACGTCTTCAAAATCCATGCAAGCCTTTTCTTCCAATCCTTTTTGTTCTCAGCTCTTTACTGCTTGTTTCCATCATTGCTTGCCCCTTCACTATGTCTTCTTTCCTTACAGTTTGGATGTCCTTCTATCCATTGCTATGCCATAACCCTAAGACCGGACCTCGGTCGGAGTTGACCAGTCAATGCACCTCACCCAATTCAGCATGCGCCTCGAGTCTCGTGTCACCAAGTCTTACAAGCTGTCGACAAAACTCCCCAAATGCCATGGTGGTTCTGACCGGATTCTGACCACCCCATTTGTTTAAACATGATCACCACCGGCCGTCTTGCAGATCTGATTGAGATGGACAATTTTGTAGTTTAGATTTTCATGAGTTAGTAAGTGGATTGGAAGAAAAAGGATGGAAAAGTTCTGAAGATATCGGTCATCTAATGGTTTAAAGTGACGGCTGATGACCTTTTGACCATGCGTGAAGTAATATTTAGGGTTAGCTATTGGTTGTATTTATATAGGGAAGAATTTATTAATTTTATATTATAATGAAATTTAGCCACGAAGTATCGTTTAAAAACACTCACGTATGACTCTTGATTGAGGTGAAACATGTAAATCTAGCACAGAAAAATATTCCGAACAAGATGGGACAAGTTTCGTTGAATTCCGTTGTCGTTTGTGAAAAGTCCTTAATAAATCACATGTGAAAAACAGCGTTTAAATTTCCCATGGTCACAAATAAATCCAAATAACTTGAAACTTGAAACTTGAAACACTACAACACCTCATCATTACGAATTTAATAAAATTAGTTTCACTGAAAATGGAGTTCGTTTGCATATCCCTTATTCTATTTACGCGTAATACAATGCTATTTTAGACACTTGAAATATCCAGACTCCAGAAATAACAAATAATATATCTATTCTGACTCTAAACGTCATTACGAATTCAACGGAATCCATTTCGTAGCTCAATTCGATCGTTATCTTGAGTTACGCTCAAATTCCTTTTTAAATTAAATTAAATTTATTAAATAAACGTTATCACCTATAACGATTTCCATAGCGACTATTTTAAAATTTGATTTGGACATAATTTACAGTCTATAATAAGAAATCTCCATATTTCACTTTCATTAGAAAATTATAATCAAATCGATTTGGAGATTCTTGTTTCATGGAATTCCGACTTATATCGGATCAGGTATATTCAGTTGAAGTTCAAAACTCAATATTACGAACTACCGCGACGTTACGAATTTGTTTTATAATTATATATAAATTAAATGTTTAAACTACGTTGTATAAACAAATTATATATTTTTAATCTGTTTAAAATTCCAAACCAATATTTAATATAATAAAATAAATTAAATATCCGATCATGGAAAATACGGGATGTTACATTCCTTCCCCCTAAAAGAATTTCATCCTGGAAATTACTAAGGTAGAAAAAAATGCTACCAACCTGTTATCTTTTCTAAAACCCAAATTATTTTAAATCCAAACCAATTCAAAAAGTTTTCAAAAAAAAATTTAACACGTAAAATTCTCGAAAAAATTTGGTAGAGTCTCCTCTGTACGGAGAGACTTCTGCGATATCGCAGGATCAACAAATATATGTACATCGACCCACACGGTCGGAAAACAAAATTCGAAAACCAAAATTCAAATTTTAGCGTAGGCGTACCTTAGGCATACACTATTGAGCATACTTGCTCAACTTATTTCGATATACTCAACCAACACCAACCTCAAAGCCTTTTGGTGCCTGTACTTAACTCCATTCAACATGTAAATAACAATTATATGTAATTCTTAATAACATTTCATTAATTAACCAATATAACTATATAGATTTCCAAAATCAAATATGGAAACATCATTCATTGGCGAATATAGGGTTAATCATTCAATTTAATTTTTATGCGGGTTTAATTCCAATTTATTATATTGGAATTCAGTTTTCAATTCATTCAGCCAATCTAACATGTAATCAACAATAAACAATCAATGCACAACAACTTAACAAACTATTCAACCTTATATTCAATTTACAAAAAAAAAATTCAAAATTAGTTCGCTTCTATTTAAATATCTGAATTTTGATTTTTATTCCAATATCACCAACCCCTCTTCAAATTTTATTTAACTTATTTTCAAGTTAAATTCTAATTCATTTTATTTCCAAATTAAAATTCTCATCCACAAATCCCATTTGTGAAATCTTTTATAGATATATATAACAAACCTTTCAAATTTTAGTCTAAATTGAATTCCATTCAAACCAATCAAACAAATCAATATCTAAATAATTTTAATAAAAATTATTTCTTTTCTATAAATTATTTCATTTACCCTTATTACAAAACAATATCGTGTCAATTTCTAGTTCAAAATCGAACTGATCAAATAACACAATACAAAACATTTTCATATAAAATTTACAAATACGCTCTCATTTATATATACACTCAACTCAATCTAGGGTATTACTAACCCCATCTCTATCGAGTTACGCCACAGATCCAAGGTTACTACTTAACCTTATGCTCTGATACCACTGTAATGACCCATTTTTCGGCTCCCGAATTCCAACAATAATACTTAAACCCCATATTACTTACCAGAACTTAAGTATTGAAAACACCAGATAGTTAATGAAAGAAATTAGAGGGTGATATAACAAAGAAAGAAATATTAGAATAGAAGAAGGAAAAGAACAACACAACAACATCGAAGTCTCATATCGCAGTAGAACAAAATATAATATAGAAATATAATTTTGTTAAGAGCATTGAAATAAAACTTACAATCATCAGAGTACATCAATACATCAGGCCAATTATAATAATCTGTCCTCATATACAACACACAGCGGAACACACACTAGATATATATGTATGAACACCTCCAGCACGTCTTCTAGAATCCATACCATCTTAACCTGAACCTAAAACAACCCGGCCTAACCCAAGCTTTACAAATGCCAAATTAGTCTGGTGAACCAGAGTGAGAAAACTCGCTAAGTTTAAGCAACATCCAGCTTCATTTTAAGTCAAAAATATTTCTTTACGAAAGAAAATGGTAATCGTAAGACCTGTCCACACATAAACACAGACAGTTTTTACCTTACGGTAACCCAACATTTCGAAATCATATCTTATTCTGATATTATAATAGTGTCCAAATCAAATAAATAATCATCTAGCGGAACGCTTACATCTCACGTTCTTCATATATAATATAAAATCAGAAACTGCAGGCTCTTATTGGAGATTGGATTTCCAACTATGACAAGGTAAGGAACCACCTGCCGATAATGTATCTCTAGAGGGGAATACAATAAGTTCAACAAGAAATTCTTGCAACCCGGCCACACATGACCGACCACTCATTTTGCTTGAGTGCATCGAATGTATATCACCAACGGTTAGGCTCAAATCACAGTTTCCCGAAAAGGGACAGCATCGAAATAGGTTAAAGAAGGAAATGAATTTCTCTAGATAAGTGATTATACACCCTACTTGGGAGCGACCAACTTAGCCATGTTGCCTGCCCGATTTTTGTCATTTCCCCGTTGAAGAGGTTTAAGGTTTAACATTACCTTTAGAACATGACATCACAATTCACTTTGAATGTGACATTGTCAGATCCGCCAAATCACTAATTGACGTCCCTACAAATACTTTGGTCGTAAAGCTTAAGAGAAGTGCCCCCTCACTGCCACTAACAGAAATACGTTTGCAAAATTTAACGTACATGATTTTTAAGAAATACTCTGTCATGCATTCGTTTATACAAGTCATCCAGGAACAGAATGAACCGAAGGTACCCTCCTACCACATCCTAGGTATCACCCTATAAATCAGTAATGAGTAGTCCTTGAAATCTGTAGATTTCAATCACGACAGAACCATTGTGCATCTCCTATCACGAATCAAAGATTTAAGCAGTTCTCCCGTTTATAATGATTTACGGTCTCCAAATGCTCCGTCTTGATAAGCAACTTATATCTGCCATATTTCCGTATTTGCTAGTCGGAATGGTATTTGAATATAAATTTGATTTTGATCTTTCCCTACAAACAATCTGTAATAACCCGGAAATGCGAGCCAGTTTAAAATTTTTATTTTTGCAATTTTAGCGAATTTTGAATATTTAAAATGAATTATTTTAAATAATATCGATGAGAGATTTATTTTGAGTGGAATTAGAACGTATATATTTATATACGTCGTCGTTAGAATATAAATAATTATATATAATTATAAAAGGAATTGAAAATGGCGCGGTAGTTCGATAAGTCGATTTCAAACTTCAATTGAACATACCGGGTGCAAAATAAACCGGATTTTAGTAAAACCAAAAATAATGGAATCTAATAGAGAATATCTTTCCAATGAATCCGGAAAATCAAAATTTCATAGCGGGAATCAAAAGATATGTCCAGTTGAAAATTCAGGATAGTCGCTATGGAATTCAGGCCCTTAAAAATGGAAATTTTGCAAACAACCTCGGATTTCGATGAAACCACTTTTGTTGGATCCGTGATGTCAAGTTATTGCTCGATTCCAATTTTCATAACTTTTCAATTCAATATGTGAGTGTGGCAAAGGAAAACGCATTTGACCAGTTTCAGTTGATTTTAATCGACTGGAAAATGACCATTTTTCAAACGGTCTCAAAATTCGACGAAATTAGTTTTGTTAGGACCGTATCGTCAATACGAAGCTAGAAAATATTTTTCGGGAATTTTTAGAGCCCGTATGTGGCCCCGGTAAATGGAAATGCACGTTCAAATTCAATATATAGAGTTATATGTTGATTTTGACGAAAACTGATCGAAACGATCGAATCAGCTTACGAACATATCCCATTTTGTTCGGAATGGGGGTAATTAGCTATAGACGATAGGCGGTGGGTCCTGTTTCGAGTCCGAAATTTTAAGTTGCTTTTTGGAGATAAAAATTAAATTAAATATATATAAAATTATTACCTTACTGTAACACCCCGCCTCGACTAGGGTCACTCGCAAAGGAATGCACTAGCTTTAGAGGGGCATTATTGGTAAACATGCACAGAAATATCACAAGACAGAACATATAAAATAGCGGAAGTAAAATCAAACTTTCATAACATGAATAAGGTCTAAAGCCTTTTACATCAGAGTACATCAAAACCTGTCTTGCAATAATAAAGAAGCATAAAGACTTTTACATAAATTATTCCCCAAGTAAAAACAATAAAGTAGCCATAGCCAAGAAAAGTCCAAGCCATCCATGATGACCTTCAAGCAGAAGAAGTCCGAGCTAAACAACAGTATTTCCTCCCTGTGACCTTGGGGGGGGGGGGGAACGGAAGAAAAGAGGCGAAACAAAACGGGTCAGTCAGAAAGACTGAGTAAGCCCTATCTACTATCAGCATAAGAACTAGTAAAGTTAACTGACATGAGAAACTGAGATGAACATAAGCATGATGACAAGATAGATAAGCTAAATCAAAATAACGAGATGAACTACTGAACTCAGATAAACTAAGGTGTCATGATAAATTACGGTGTCAGGATAAAACAAGGTATCCCATCGTCAAGTTCTTGTCAAGTATAATATCCCCAAGATATCTATCACGTATAACATCCCATGGTATCTATCCTGTCTTTTAGCTCTGCACCTACCGTACTAGTATCCCCACCTTTTATCAGGTGCTAACCATAAATGACCCTTACTCACAAGTCGTGTAATGGTCCATGTCAACCTAGTATATCGCATATATAGGTTACTCAACTCGTATGTTTTATTCCATGTAAATGTTCAGTCCCTTGCCGTAGACCATACGGGCTTTCCCATGAGATTCTATACTACTTTAACATAGTTCCATGATCCTTAAGATCGTTTTGGGCTGTCACCCTATATCTAACTAGGGTCTTTCAACATGAATCATCGTTTGTACAACTAGGACTTATGCTACCTAGGACTACTAGGGATTATGCTTACCTATTGCACGTTTTCGTATCTCGGTTTTGGTTCAACCACCCAGGGCCAGTAGGAATTACGCTAACCGTCAACCGCGCCCCTTTTTCCCACGCATTCACCGTGAATCGTTTTTCCATGACTGTATGCACATGTATCACATCGTGCCATCCGAGTCCTGTCACAGGGCAAATCAGGAAATACAGGACTCGGTCGGGAGCTTTCGATTTATCTGCCGATGCAGATGCTAAGGTCTGTTTTTTTCTATACGTGACTATGGTCCCACGAGACCACTCCCTCAACTAGTGAAAGACAAGACAAAATAAATCCTGTATGAGAACACACTACTGGCCAACCCACAATCCTAGCCTTACCGCAACCATAATTAGATAGCATTTACTCTTTCCCTTATTTCCTCAACCTATTGACTTCGAATCATTCAGGAAAAATAAAAAAGAAAAAAAAAGCGACGAAGTCTTCCTCCCCAATCGCCCTCCGCTCCACCGATCATCGCCCGCCGGAGGCGCACCACCTCCGCACCCTTCCTCCTCTCGCGCCCTAGCCCTTTTTCCTCCCTCCGCCTTCTCTCTCCACCCTCCGACCCTTCTCGCGACCTCGAACCCCCCCTCCTAGCAGTGCCTCGACCTCCTCCTCCCCTTTTCTAACCAAATCGAAGCCCTTAATCTGCCTGACCTCCACCTCGTCGCAGGCATCAGTCACTGCCGAGTCACAGTGGCTTCCTCCAAGTGACGGTCCGATAGCGGTGAATCTTCCTGTTGTTTTCCGGCGCCTCTTCTTCGCGGTTTCATGTGAGTCTTTATTTTAGTTTTGTAAAATGAAATTGATTGTTGGAAAATAGAAAAATCAGTTTTCTTTTTACATAGAATGATGTTTTTTTTTTCCATGTAAAAATAAGATTTTTAATTGTGGAAAAGCTATGATTTTTATGATATAAAAGCTTTGATTTTTAAAAGTGTAAAAGGAATGATTTTTTTTCATATAAAAAAAATATTATTTTTATATTAGTAGAAGATTAAAAATATAATTTTTATAATATAGAAAGAATAAAAATATAATTTTTATTATAATAGAATATTAAAAATATGATCTTTATATAATAGAGAATATAAAAATATTATTTTTATATATTTAACGAAATAAAAATATGATCTTTCTTATATCTATGTTGAAATAAAAATGAGATTTTTATAATGATGAAATGAAAAGGCGAAATCTTTACATTTGAAAAGGAGAAATCTTTATATTTGAAAAGGCGAAATCTTTATATTTAAAAAGGCGAAATCTTTATGTAGAGAATAGTGAGATAAAAATATAATCTTTAGTATATGAACCTCGATGTAAAAATAGAATTTTTATCTATATAATAGCAATGTAAAAATAGAATTTTTATCCATATGGAGTGATTATAAAAATATGATTTTTATATACATAGCAACAATATAAAAATGTGATTTTTATATATGTAGTGGCTACGGGCAACGAAAGTGACAAAAGGCGAGAACAGTGATGATTCCCTACATTTAAAGTGTCGTGGAATTGGGATAGCTTTGGTGAGAACTTCTCACTCTAAATTTCTTTTACTAGTTATATATATATATATATATACTAGGATGCAGACGGTGTTTAGTAACACCCGACACCACTGTCCACAGACCATGGACTTGTTTGTTTGGTTGCATAGATTAGTTAGATTATTTGATTTGAAGTTGGTTGTTTGGTGAATTGAAATTGATTTGTTTGATATGTGTATGGCGTGGGTCATTAGTAGACCGGGGATAAGGCTGGGCCTTGTCCCGTTTCTAGTATCGTGCCGTTATGCCGCCGAAATTTTCTAAACTAAGTTAGAAAAATAAAGATATCATTTTATTTGCTAAATGAACCGAATAGAATATTCATTGGTTGAATAAAATAATTTGGTTGTTAAAAATATAATTTTTAACGTGAACGAGAATAAATAAATATTCATTTACAAACCGGACGGTTTGTTTATGTACACCTATTTGAAGGATATTAATTGGGACGATAAATTTTACACATCGCCCAACTGCACAAATAAAATCTGTGTTTGATTGTTTGAAACCCCACACGGGTATTGGGATAAAATACGGCATACACTAATCCCAATAATTAGTTGTATGTCGATCGATGGATCGACAGACTGTTATAAGCGTTATATATCTATATTTGATGCTTATACGGTGTAGTGCACTTTGGATGATGGTTGATTATTTATCGTTGCTATTATATACATGTGTTTTATGAAATCCATATAATTAACTTTATATGGTAATTGATTGGGCCTCATTCCAATTTAGAAAATAAAGAACATTATAAAATAAAGGTTCATGTGTTGACAGTACTCATCCGTTGAGATTAGTCATGTGTTAAACGAAATATTTTAATAATAAAATTTACATCTTTATCATTATAAAATAAAGGTTCATGTGTTGACCGTACTTATCCGTTGAGATTAGTCATGTGTTGAACGAAATATTTTAATAATAAAATTTACATCTTTATCATTATAAAATAAAGGTTCATGTGTTGACCGTACTCATCCGTTGAGATTAGTCATGTGTTGAACGAAATATTTTAATAATAAAATTTACATCTTTATCATATAGAAAATTAGAAACTAACTGGAAAATAGATAAGATTAGTGGTCTTCTGGATGTTGATCTGATGTTGGTTTCGGCCTTCGGGGTTAATATTCAGGGAATCGTTCTCTTACTAATTTACGGTTGGAGTCTGATTTGAAATCAAACAATAGATACCATAATTTTTATAGAATATAACAAATAAAAAAATAGTCACACGTGGATAGTACTCATTCGTTGAGATTAGTCATGTGTTGACAAAAATATAGATTCATGTATTGAATAGGATAAATATTCATTTGTTGAATAGAATAACGGAATTATTGAAATATATAAAGTCGTGTTGATTAGAGATGCGCTATTTTGACGCGAACGATATTTATATCTATTATATTCGTTTTTATAATTGAATTGAATATAAAACGAATTCGAATTGAATTGAATATATAACGAATTCGAATTGAATTGAATATAAAACGAATTTGAATTGAATCGAATAGAAAACGAATTTGAATTGAATTGAATATATAACAAATTTGAATTGAATCGAATAGAAAACGAATTTGAATTGAATTGAATATATAACGAATTTGAATTGAATCGAATTGAAAACAAATTTGAATTGAATCGAATAGAAAACGAATTTGAATTGAATTGAATATATAACGAATTTGAATTGAATTGAATATAAAACGAATTCGAATTGAATTGAATATAAAACGAATTTGAATTGAATTGAATATAAAACGAATTCGAATTGAATTGAATAGAAAACGAATTTGAATTGAATTGAATATAAAACGAATTCAAATTGAATTAAAAACAAATTGAGATAGAATAAAAATCGATTTGAAATGAATTCAAATTGAATTGAAATTTGAATTGAATTGAAAATGAAATTTAAAACGAATTTATAAGGAAAAATTCAATTTTGATTTGAATTGGAAATGGAAGTTGAAATAGTTTTTGAAACGAATTTAAAACTATTTATAAAATTCGTTTTAAATAGAAATCGACGAAATATATATTATATATATTATATATATAATATAATGGCCTGAATAGAACGCGCCGCGCCACGGCAGTTCGTAAATTTCGACCATTGACTTCGAACGGACATTACGGGAGTTCGACCGTCGGATTCTCCTAAAACTGGAACCGTTGGGTTCGTATCGAAAAGAGCTTTCTAACAAATATTAGAAATTTGAAATCTAACGGTTGAATTTGGAGATACATCCAAATCAAATTCAGAAAAGGTCGTTGTAAGTGCAGTTCGACGGCCGTTGTTGGAAATCGACTGTACGGGCCTTGATAATATTATCAAAAATATCAATAATTTGTGTAAAATCATCAGAAATGATTTGGGAAAAATTGGGATGAAAAACTCCATATTTGAAAAGATAAAAATAGATTTTTATCGAAATGAACTAGTTTTGAACTAAAATTAAAACCCATTTATTTTTAAATAAATAAATTGGATTTGAAATGGGTTGTAAATAGAATTGATTTGTGGGTTTATCGTGAAGGGTGTTTTAAATAACACTTGTTCTTTAACCCGATAATAAATAGAATGTGATTTGGGTTTATCGTGAACTGTGTTTTAAATGACATTAGTTCTTTAACCCAGAAAAGGGAGTTTTAATGAATCTGTAATTAGATTGAAATGTGAATTGATAATTTAAATTATCAAATATAGAAAGTGAGCGAGAATGGAGTATCACCAGTTTTGCTCCAAAATGATAGTCAAATCTTTAAATTAGATTTGAACGTGAAATGGTAATTAATTTTACCGATAACACCGTGGTGTTAGATATGGAGTATTACCAGTTTTGCTTCATGGGATGCATAGGTTGGGATTGGGAAATAAAATAAATAATTACTTCGATGTGGTTCGCCTATCCCGACTAGCTTGGATAACCATAATTTGGTTTGAAATGACATCCAAAGGAAGATTAAAGAATAAATTCAAATAATTTATCTTGGATAAAATTAATGGGAACCTTTCCCTAAGAATATGAAATTTAGAAACTAGCTGTAGGTTAGCTAAAAAGAATGGTTTCCTGGGTATTGATCTGATGTTGGTTTCGGCCTTCGGGGTTAGTATCTGGGGAATTGCTCTCTTACTGATTTACGGTTAGTGACTGATGAATTGGAATGAGGCGTATGTTGTGTTTGTTTAACATTCGTTTTAATATACGCGGATTGTTCGGAAAGGCCGGATTTATACCCATTCTGAATAACCGATTCGACGATAAGTCGAAGATGAAGACGGTGGTTGAAGACCGGAAGTCTTCACATCTTTTGGGTGATTACTGATGATCTTGATTGGGCTGTACACCCAAGATGAGGGAATCAGTTGGTGGTCGTCCAGACGTACTTGGAAATCGATGGATATACGAGGAAAGTGCCTTCGGTTTCGTTCAGACCCAGAACGAACTTGTAAATGGATTGTGTGTCTGACATTGGATTGTATTCTGTGTTGATTGATCTCTATTAAATATACATCTGTTTGGCGACGGAGAATTTATTCTTTTGCTTAACGCCCTTCTCTGAGACGTACGAGCTCAGAGGTTGTATATCGATGGACATCAGTCGCATGGCATGAATTGCCTGTGTGGCACGCCTAAGTGGCAATGGATCAAGGCTTATGTTGAAAAGCAAAGTCTTGTGGTTGATGATCAAAGCACGGCCTTTGTGCGTAGCTTTGTGTATAACGTGAATTCGCGAGCCTCACACCTCGGTATGAGTTAAAAACGGGATACGGACCGCTGGGAGGGCATGACGTTTCTTTCTAGCTATGGTGGTGTCAGTGACCTACCAGCCCTGACATTTATATCTACTTTTCACCTCTGTTGTTGTTGGAATGCGAGGTGCCTCGATTTTAGGTCTATAAGGACCAGGAAACGTGTGTTTAGGAATTGCCAATCCTCAAACGTAAGAGAGGACCGGCCCAGCCGATCCAAGGGTTACCCAGAGTGCGTAGTCCTGGGACATTTGCTAGAGTGTCTCGAATCGGAGAGGAGCTTGCCCCTTGCCTCGACTCATGACAGAAATCCAATTTCCAGTACGTGTATTTCGGTTATATTTGTAGAGCCTAGTATGGCGACATGATAGATGGTACCCATGCCGCCTAGGATTGATATTTATGATTGAAATTGTTTATACACTATACACTTATAATAGTATCAAATGATTTGTTTTAAACGTACCAAGCATGTTTGACTATTATAAGGGAAAACCCTATCCTCCGGCTTGCGTTGCATTGTGTGATGGGACCTGGGTCTTATAATAGCTTCATTTTTAGAAAAAGCATTGCGCTGTTTATTCTATGCACTGGTATTCTTGGGAGAAAACCCGTTCCGTGTTATACGACGTGGTCCCTTGAATTACTCTCTTTTAAAGTAAAGTTCCAAATAACTGTTTTAGTTCTCACACCAGTCACATGACTGACCTGGAGTTTATTGTTTTAACCTAAACTCTGGGTGCCCCTATTTCCATACGGGCAGCTAGTAGTTTTGGTTTTGCAGATTTATATTCACAAGATCCTGGTTTACAGCTGGAATGATATCCAGAAAGCTCTGTATCCGTATATCACCTTCAGTTGTTCTTTGTATTATTTTCCGCTGCTATGTAATTTATTGTAATCTCTGATATTTATTGAATGTATATTTATTCATACTCTGTATATTCTTGTATCTGATGGAACTGTTGTAATAGCAATGAAATGTTCTTCTGGCTGCATTCTGATTTGTCCTGTTCTCAAACGATCAGGGGTTTCGAACGGTCTAGATCGGTTTAATGACTGATTCGGATCGAGCGAAATTCCTTACCATTGCATTTGGTATCAGAGCTTTGGTTTACAGAGCTCGAGAACAAGACACATTAGAACCATACGAAAGAATTCATCAGATATTGGATTAGTAATATCCAATTAGAATGACTCATTAGAGATAGGATCAGTAGTTTCCTAGAACGAGTGTGAAGATTATATTTTTCAAATGAAAACAAATTTTGTTTTGAAAATTTAAATCGTTTTATACGTATTTGAATATTTGTTTATTTTGAATTGGACAATCGAGTATATAAAGATTTTGCTTATACGCGTCATGAACGTATATTCGAAGTTTTAATATACTAGATAGATATAGAATCATACTCTAGTAGCCCGGAGATGTTCTGATGGTGGTTCGAAACATCATCAGCATTTATTTTCGAGTGACGAAGGTGTGATATCTATATATTTCCATTAGACTGGTGTGAGAACCAAAACTTATATAGCTAGATTTATTGTTGTGATTTGGCATTAAGAACATGATTTTCTATATATATATCAAAATTATGAATTTGAAACATTAATTCACTAATTGATTGATGTTTGTGTTGTTTGTTTATTTGTTTAATAATTTTGAACCATTTAGCCTAATAGAATCAAATATTGAATTGTATTGAAAATTGGTCGCATTTGCTTGCATATACATGTACTTTCATTGAACAGGTCATAGCAAGGAGGCTAGAGCAGAGAATAA
Organism: Allium sativum; assembly: GCA_030737875.1. NCBI lineage: Eukaryota > Viridiplantae > Streptophyta > Magnoliopsida > Asparagales > Amaryllidaceae > Allium > Allium sativum. The sequence goes on from CM060921.1 coordinate 751,690,150, forward strand.
AATTTGTTTGCCCGACAAATAGGTACATGTTTACCATAATTTACTGTTTTGTTTGGGTGATGATGATTTTGTGAGCCGATTGGCTTTTTCTTTTTTCTTTTTGAGATTAAAAGGCCTATATGGCAATTTCAGGATTTTCCCGTGCTCCCGGTGCATGGGAGGTTATGGCGAAATTTTTCGGAAATTCCGGGTGTTAGCCAAATTTTTGAAGAACTTGAAAATTCTCAAAAACTGAAAAGTTGGAGAATGGAAGCCAGATTGAACGTAGAGTTGATTAATCAAACCACTTTCGACTTTGTTCCTTTTCGGGGACGAAAAGTTTTAAGTGGGGGAGATTGTAATAACCCGGAAATGCGAGCCAGTTTAAAATTTTTATTTTGGCAATTTTAGCGAATTTTGAATATTTAAAATGAATTATTTTAAATAATATCGACGAGAGATTTATTTTGAGTGGAATTAGAACGTATATATTTATATACGTCGTCGATAGAATATAAATAATTATATATAATTATAAAAGGAATTGAAAATGGCGTGGTAGTTCGATAATTCGATTTCAAACTTCAATTGAACATACCGGGTGCAAAATAAACCGGATTTTAGTGAAACCAAAAATAATGGAATCTAATAGAGAATATCTTTCCAACGAATCCGGAAAATCAAAACTTCGCAGCGGGAATCAAAAGATATGTCCAGTTGAAAATTCAGGATAGTCGCTATGGATTCAGGCCCTTAAAAATGGAAATTTTGCAAACAACCTCGGATTTCGACGAAACCACTTTTGTTGGATCCGTGATGTCAAGTTATTTCTAGATTCCAATTTTCATAATTTTTCGATTCAAAATGTGAGCATGGCAAAGGAAAACGCATTTGACTAGTTTCACTTGATTTTAATCGACTGGAAAATGACCATTTTTCAAACGGTCTCATAATTCGACGAAATTAGTTTTGTTAGGACCGTATCGTCAATAAAAAGCTAGAAAATATTTTTTGGGAATTTTTAGAGCCCGTACGTGGCCCCGATAAATTGAAATGCGCGTTCAAATTCAATATATAGAGTTATATGTTGATTTTGACGAAAACTGATCGAAACGATCGAATCAGCTTACGATACATATCCCATTGTGTTCGGAATGGGGGTAATTAGCTATGGACGACAGGCCGTGGTGTTAGATATGGAGTATTACCAGTTCTTATTGCTGGCCCTGAGTAGGCCGGGTATGCATGATAGGGGGTTCTCGCTTCGCGGTTTGGTGGCGAACGGGAGAATCTTACCCCTACATGACGCAGTTTAGAGCATTGGTTCGCCAGTAGGCGCGAGACTCGAGAGGGTCGCCGTAAAACAAGGGATTGGGGGACCAGTGTGAGCCGCAGTGGGTTTTACCTGCTGCAATGGAGGATGAAGGGATGGTTGCAAAGCCTACCAGATTTCGCGTTGCCGTTACATTTGGTATCAGAGCTTTGGTTTACAGAGCTCGAGAACAAGACACATTAGAACCATACGAAAGAATTCATCAGATATTGGATTAGTAATATCCAATTAGAATGACTCGTTAGAGATAGGATCAGTAGTATCCTAGAACGAGTGTGAAGAGTACATTTTTCAAATGAAAACAATTTTTGTTTTGAAAATTTAAATCGTTTTATACGTATTTGAATATATGTTTATTTTGAATTGGACAATCGAGTATATAAAGATTTTGCATATACGCGTCATGAACATATATTCGAAGTTTTAATATACTAGATAGATATAGAATCATACTCTAGTAGCCCGGAGATGTTCTGATGGTGGTTTGAAACATCATCAGCATTTATTTTCGAGTGACGAAGGTGTGATATCTATATATTTCCATCAGACTGGTGTGAGAACCAAAACTTTTATAGCTAGAATTATTGTTGTGATTTGGCATCAAGAACATGATTTTCTGTATATATATCAAAATTATGAATTTGAAACGTTAATTCACTAATTGATTGATGTTTGTGTTGTTTTTTTATTTGTTTAATAATTTTGAACCATTTAGCCTAATAGAATCCAATATTGAATCATATTGAAAATTGGTCGCATTTGCTTGCATATACATGTACTTACATTGAACAGGTCATAGCAAGGAGGCTAGAGCAGAGAATAAAATTTGTTTGCCCGACAAATAGGTAAATGTTTTCCATAATTTACTGTTTTGTTTGGGTGATGATGATTTTGTGAGCCGATTGGCTAGCCGCTTGGCTTATTCTTTTTCTTTTTGAGATCAGAAGGCCTATATGGCAATTTTGGGATTTTCCCGTGCTCCCGGTGCAGGGGAGGTTATGGCGAATTTTTTCGAAAATTCCGAGTGTTAGCCAAATTTTTGAAGAATTTGAAAATTCTCAGAAACTGAAAAGTTGGAGAATGGAAGCCAGATTGAACATAGAGTTGATTAATCAAACCACTTTCGACTTTGTTCCTTTTCGGGGACGAAAAGTCTTAAGTGGGGGAGATTGTAATAACCCGGAAATGCAAGCCAGTTTAAAATTTTTATTTTGGCAATTTTAGCGAATTTTGAATATTTAAAATGAATTATTTTAAATAATATCGACGAGAGATTTATTTTGAGTGGAATTAGAACGTATATATTTATATACGTCGTCGTTAGAATATAAATAATTATATATAATTATAAAAGGAATTGAAAATGGCGCGATAGTTCGATAATTCGATTTCAAACTTCAATTGAACATACCAGGTGCAAAATAAACCGGATTTTAGTGAAACCAAAAATAATGGAATCTAATAGAGAATATCTTTCCAATGAATCCGGAAAATCAAAATTTCATAGCGGGAATCAAAAGATATGTCCAGTTGAAAATTCAGGATAGTCGCTATGGAATTCAGGCCCTTAAAAATGGAAATTTTGCAAACAACCTCGGATTTCGACGAAACCACTTTTTTTGGATCCGTGATGTCAACTTATTTCTAGATTCCAATTTTCATAATTTTTCGATTCAATATGTGAGCATGGCAAAGGAAAACGCGTTTGACCAGTTTCAGTTGATTTTAATCGACTGGAAAATGACCATTTTTCAAACGGTCTCAGAATTCGACGAAATTAGTTTTGTTAGGACCGTTTCGTCAATACGAAGCTAGAAAATATTTTTCGGGAATTTTTAGAGCCCGTATGTGGCCCCGGTAAATGGAAATGCGCGTTCAAATTCAATATATAGAGTTATATGTTGATTTTGACGAAAACTGATCGAAACGATCGAATCAGCTTACGATACATATCCCAATGTGTTCGGAATGGGGGTAATTAGTTATGGACGACAGGCGGTGGGTCCCGTTTCGAGTCCGAAATTTTAATTTGCTTTTTGGAGATAAAAATTAAATTAAATATATATAAAATTATTACCTTACCCTCACTCTTTCCCTTATTTCCTCCCCCTGTTGACTTCAAATCATTTAGGAAAAATAAAAAAGAAAAAAAAATGACGAAGCCTTCCTCCCCAATCGCCCTCCGCTCCACCGATCATCGCCCGCCGGAGGCGCACCACCTCCACACCCTTCCTCCTGTCGCGTCCTAGCCCTTTTTCCTCCCTCCGCCTTCTCTCTCCACCCTCCGACCCTTCTTGCGACCTCGAACCCCCCAGCAGTGCCTCGACCTCCTCCTCCCCCTTTCTAACCAAATCGAATCCCTTAATCCGCCTGACCTCCACCTCGTCGCAGGCATCAATCACTGCCGAGTCACAATGGCTTCCTCCAAGTGACGGTCCGATAGCAGTGAATCTTCCTGTTGTTTTCCGGTGACTCTTCTTCGCGGTTTCATGTGAGTCTTTATTTCAGTTTTGTAAAGTGAAATTGATTGTGGGAAAATAGAAAAATCAGTTTTCTTTTTACATAGAATGATGTTTTTTTTCCATGTAAAAATAAGATTTTTTATTGAGGAAAAGCTATGATTTTTAGGATATAAAAGCTTTGATTTTTAAAAGTGTAAAAGGAATGATTTTTTTTCCATATAAAAAATATATGATTTTTATATTAGTAGAAAATTAAAAATATAATTTTTATAATATAGAAAGAATAAAAATATAATTTTTATTATAATAGAATATTAAAAATATGATCTTTATATAATAAAGAATATAAAAATATTATTTTTATATACTTAACGAAATAAAAATCTGATCATTCTTAAATCTATGCTGAAATAAAAATGAGATTTTTATAATGATGAAATGAAAATGCGAAATCTTTACATTTAAAAAGGCGAAATCTTTATATTTGAAAAGGCGAAATCTTTATATTTGAAAAGGCGAAATCTTTATGTAGAGAATAGTGAGATAAAAATATATTCTTTAGTATATGAACCTCGATGTAAAAATAGAATTTTTATCTATATAATAGCAATGTAAAAATAGAATTTTTATCCATATGGAGTGATTACAAAAATATGGTTTTTATATACATAGCAACAATACAAAAATGTGATTTTTATATATGTAGTGGCTACGGGCAACGAAAGTGACAAAAGGCGAGAACAGTGATGATTCCCTACATTTGAAGTGTCGTGGAATTGGGACAAATTTTTTGAGAACTTCTCACTCTAAATTTCTTTTTCTAGTTATATATATATACTAGGATGCAGACGGTGTTTAGTAGCACCCGACACCACTGTCCACAGACCACGGACTTGTTTGTTTGGTTGTATAGATTAGTTAGATTATTTGATTTGAAGTTGGTTGTTTGGTGAATTGAAATTGATTTGATTGATATGTGTATGGCGTGGGCCATCACTAGACCGGGGATAAGGCTAGGCCTTGTCCCGTTTCTAGTATCGTGTCGTTATGCCGCCGAAATTTTCTAAACTAAGTTAGAAAAATAAAGATATCATTTTATTTGCTAAATGAACCGAATAGAATATTCATAGGTTGAATAAAATAATTTGGTCGTTAAAAATATAATTTTTAACGTGAACGAGAACAAAAAAAATTCATTTACAAACCGGAAGGTTTGTTTATGCACACCTATTTGAAGGATATTAATTGGGACGATAAATTTTACACATCGCCCAACTACACAAATAAAATCTGTGTTTGATTGTTTGAAACCCCATACGGGTATTGGGATAAAATACGGCATACACTAATCCCAATAATTAGTTGTATGTCGATCGATGGATCGACAGGCTGTTATAAGCGTTAGATATCTATATTTGATGCTTATACAGTGTAGTGCGCTTTGGATGATGGTTGATTATTTATCGTTGCTATTATATACATGTGTTGTATGGAATCCATATAATTAACTTTATATGGTAATTGATTGGGCCTCATTCCAATTTAGAAAATAAAGAACATTATAAAATAAAGGTTCATGTGTTGACAGTACTCATCCGTTGAGATTAGTCATGTGTTGAACGAAATATTTTAATAATAAAATTTACATCTTTATCATTATAAAATAAAGGTTCATGTGTTGACCGTACTCATCCGTTGAGATTAGTCATGTGTTGAACAAAATATTTTAATAATAAAATTTACATCTTTATCATTATAAAATAAAGGTTCATGTGTTGACCGTACTCATCCGTTGAGATTAGTCATGTGTTGAACATAATATTTTAATAATAAAATTTACATTTTTATCATATAGAAAATTAGAAACTAACTGGAAAATAGATAAGATGAGTGGTCTCCTGGATGTTGATCTGATGTTGGTTTCGGCCTTCGGGGTTAATATTCAGGGAATCGTTCTCTTACTAATTTACGGTTGGAGTCTGATTTGAAATCAAACGATAGATACCATAATTATTATAGAATATAATAAATAACAAAAATAGTCACACGTGGACAGTACTCATTCGTTGAGATTAGTCATGTGTTGACAAAAATATAGATTCATGTATTGAATAGGATAAATATTCATTTGTTGAATAGAATAATGGAATTATTGAAATATATAAAGCCGTGTTGATTAGAGATGCGCTATTTTGACGCGAACGATATTTATATCGATTATATTCGTTTTTATAATTGAATTGAATATAAAACGAATTCGAATTGAATTGAATATATAACGAATTCGAAATGAATTGAATAGAAAACGAATTTGAATTGAATCGAATAGAAAACGAATTTGAATTGAATTGAATATATAACGAATTTGAATTGAATCGAATAGAAAACGAATTTGAATTGAATTGAATATATAACAAATTTGAATTGAATCGAATAGAAAACGAATTTGAATTGAATCGAATAAAAAACGAATTTGAATTGAATTGAATATATAACGAATTTGAATTGAATCGAATAGAAAACGAATTTGAATTGAATTGAATATATAACGAATTTGAATTGAATTGAATATAAAACGAATTCGAATTAAATTGAATGGAAGCTGAATTTGAATTGAATTGAATATAAAACGAATTCGAATTGAATTGAAAACGAATTGAGATAGAATAAAAATCGATTTGAAATGAATTCAAATTGAATTGAAATTTGAATTGAATTGAAAATGAATTTTAAAATGAAATTATAAGGAAAAATTCAATTTTAATTTGAATTGGAAATGGAAGTTGAAATTGTTTCTGAAACGAATTTAAAACTATTTATAAAATTCGTTTTAAATAGAAATCGACGAAATACATATTATATATATTATATATATAATATAATGGCCTGAATAGAACGCGCCACGCCGCGGCAGTTCGTAAATTTCGACCATTGACTTCGAACGGACATTACGGGAGATCCGACCGTCAGATTCTCCTAAAACCAGAACCGTTGGGTTCGTATCGAAAAGAGCTTTCTAACAAATATTAGAAATTTGAAATCAAACGGTTGGATTTGGAGATACATCCAAATCAAATTCAGACAAGGTCGCTGTAAGTGCAGTTCGATGGCCGTTGTTGGAAATCGACTGTACGGACCTTGATAAAATTATCAAAAATATCAATAATTTGTGTAAAATCATAAGAAATGATTTGAAAAAAATTGGGATGAAAAACTCCATATTTGAAAAGATAAAAATAGATTTTTATCGAAATGAACTAGTTTTGAACTAAAATTAAAACCCATTTATTTTTAAATAAATAAATTGGATTTGAAATGGGTTGTAAATAGAATTGATTTGTGGGTTTATCATGAAGGTTGTTTTAAATAACACTTGTTCTTTAACCCGATAATAAATAGAATGTGATTTGGGTTTATCGTGAACTGTGTTTTAAATGACATTAGTTCTTTAACCTAGAAAAGGGAGTTTTAATGAATCTGTAATTAGATTGAAATGTGAATTGATAATTTAAATTATCAAATATAGAAAGTGAGCGAGAATGGAGTATCACCAGTTTTGCTCCAAAACGATAGTCAAATCTTTAAATTAGATTTGAACGTGAAATGGTAATTAATTTTACCGATAACACCGTGGTGTAAGATATGGAGTATTACCAGTTTTGCTTCATGGGATGCATAGGTTGGGATTGGGAAAAAAAATAAATAATTACTTCGGTGTGGTTCGCTAATCCCGACTAGCTTGGAAAACCATAATTTGGTTTGAAATGACATCCAAAGGAAGATTAAAGAATAAATTCAAAGAATTTATCTTTGATAAAATTAATGGGAACCTTTCCCTAAGAATATGAAATTTAGAAACTAGCTGTAGGTTAGCTAAGAAGAATGGTTTCCTGGGGATTGATCTGATGTTGGTTTCGGCCTTCGGGGTTAATATCTGGGGAATTGCTCTCTTACTGATTTACGGTTAGTGACTGATGAATTGGAATGAGACGTATGTTGTGTTTGTGTAACGTTCGTTTTAATATACGTGGATTGTTCGGAAAGGCCGGGTTTATACCCATTCTGAATAACCGATTCGACGATAAGTCGAAGATGAAGACGGTGGTTGAGGACCGGAAGTCTTCACATCGTTTGGGTGATTACGGATGATCTTGATTGGGCTGTACACCCAAGATGAGGGAATCAGTTGGTGGTCGTCCAGACATACTTGGAGATCGATGGATATACAAGGAAAGTGCCTCCGGTTTCGTTCAGACCCAGAACGAACTTGTAAATGGATTGTGTGTCTGACATTGGATTTTTTTTTCTGTGTTGATTGATTTCTATTAAATATACATCTGTTTGGTAGCGGAGAATTTATTCTTTTGCTTAACGCCCTTCTTTGAGACGTACGAGCTCAGAGGTTGTATATCGATGGACATCAGTCGCATGGCATGAATTGCCTGTGTGGCACGCCTAAGTGGCAATGGATCAAGGCTTCTGTTGAAAAGCACAGTCTTGTGGTTGATGATCAAAGCACGGCCTTTGTGCGTAGCTTTGTGTATAACGTGAATTCGCGAGCCTCACACCTCGGTATGAGTTAAGAATGGGATACGGACCGCTGGGAGGGCACGACGTTTCTTTCTAGCTATGGTGGTGTCAGTGACCTACCAGCCCTGACATTTATATCTGCTTTTCACCTCTGTGGTTGTTGGAATGCGAGGCGCCTCGATTTTAGGTCTGTAAGGACCGGGAAACGTATGTTTAGGAATTGCCAATCCTCAAACGTAAGAGAGGACCGGCCCAACCGATCCAAGGGTTACCCAGAGTGCGTAGTCCTGGGACATTTGCTAGAGTGTCTCGAATCGGAGAGGAGCTTGCCCCTTGCCTCGACTCATGACGGAAATCCAATTTCCAATACGTGTATTTCGGTTTTATTTGTAGAGCCTAGTATGGCGACATGATAGATGGTACCCATGCCGCCTAGGATTGATATTTATGATTGAAATTGTTTTGACACTATACACTTATAATAGTATCAAATGATTTGTTTTAAACGTACCAAGCATGTTTGGCTATTATAAGGGAAAACCCTATCCTCCGTCTTGCGTTTCATTGTGTGATGGGACTTGGGTCTTATAATAGCTTCATTTTTAGAAAAATCATTGCGCTGTTTATTCTATGCACCGGTATTCTTGGGAGAAAACCCGTTCCGTGTTATACGGCGTGGTCCCTTGAATTACTCTCTTTTAAAGTAAAGTTTTAAATAACTGTTTTAGTTCTCACACCAGTCACATGACTGACCTGGAGTTTATTGTTTTAACCTAAACTCTGGGTGCCCCTATTTCCACACGGGCAGCTAGTAGTTTTGGTTTTGCAGATTTATATTCACAGGATCCTGGTTTACAGCTGAAATGATATCCAGAAAGCTCTGTATCCGTATATCACCTTCAGTTGTGCTTTGTATTATTTTCCGCTGCTATGTAATTTATTGTAATCTCTGATATTTATCGAATGTATATTTATTCATTCTCTGTATATTCTTGTATCTGATGGAATTGTTGTAATAGCAATAAAATGTTCTTCTGGCTGCGTTCTAATTTGTCCTGTTCTCAAACGATCAGGGGTTTCGAACGGTCTAGATCGGTTTAACGACTGATTCGGATCGAGCGAAATTCCTTGCCGTTACACAATCATATAGGCCAGATTTGATAGTCGGTTATTTAACTATCAAATAAACAACATTTAATCATGAAATAAAAATAGCATTTATTGGTTTAGTGCTCAGCATCACTTGGCTTCTTTTACTAAAAATATTTATTCAATAAACCTCCAAATCGATTGATAATTCGAATATAGCTTTTCACTTCTTATTTTAATATAAGAGTTTCCTCAAAAAAAATTAATTATATACTTCAGAAAATATCCGATACGCATCATAAACTTCATATTCATTTATCTTTTTCAAACATTTACCACGTTATTATTGTTATTTGTAATCTAGAAATCACTTCAGCTTATAACTCATAAACAACATTACAAAATCTCTTTTATTCCTTTATTTGAAAACAATACCCCTCTTATTCATATAGAAACCCTATTTCAGACACCACTTCTCATTTCCTTTTTCCCTGGAAAATATTGTTATAATTTCACGTAATCTCCTTTTGTTTCCATTACTTTGGAAATCTATATATATTCTCGAGTCCTTCTATTCCCTTTTACTTTGGAAATCATATTATGCATTCTCAAATCCTTTATTCTCGTTACTACAACATTCATTAGTCCCTGGCCGTAAATTCGTAAGAGAATAATTCCCTAAGTATCAATCCCGAAGACCGAAATCAACATCAGATTAATACTCAGAAAATCACTCTGCTCATCCAATCTTCAGTTTGATTCTAATCTTTATCTTAACTCCGTATCAACTCATGTTATTTCTAATGTAATCGATTCAACCATTTTCCACTTTAAAAATCTCATTTCAATTCCACCCATTTCGCTTAATTACATTATTAAGTCTCGCTAATTCAAAATCCACGCTTTAATTTCGCATTCTTCTTATAAACCTTGTTTATAAACTCTGGTTTAATATAAAAACCTTTTTATTACTATTCCTTTCTACTTAATTTAAATATTAAGTAAACATTTATTATAAACTGTCGTATTCACTTAAAAACACCTTTTACAACTTCATTCACAAAAACTTGGGTGTTAATATAAAACCCGATCATAAACTTTTCAAAATTTAACTATATTCCACTACATTATCGATTACTTACTTAAGTCATTATCCTTTAAAAACAAATCTCTTAAGTAAAAATAATAAATTTACTTCAGCATTAACCACTGTAAAAGTAGTAAACTGCTTAATTAACTAAAATAAATAACAAATTCTCTTTTTAAAATCCAATTCAAATTTAACAATTACTCGTTGAACTATTCCATTTGATTTATTAAATCAAATAAATCAATTAACAAATTCTGACTTAGTCAACCCCAAAACTTGATTATCTCGTTAATCAATTCCAACAAATTTTCCTTTTTAAATTAATTAATAATATTACTAATTAAATAATTTCATTTAATTGTCTCTTTGAAATAACTAATCTAATTCTTAGCCATTTGGTTAATTTCTACTCATGTGCTTATGAATCTCCTTATTATATGAATTTTCTTTATAAAATATTTCTATAATTATTTATAAACTTAATTAATAAATAATAAATATTTTATCCTTTCAATAAACTTCCATTCAAATATAATAGATTTAAAAATCTATCTTTAGTTATAAAATAAATTTTATAACTTCATCACTGTCGATTCACCTGATGGTAATCCATATTTATAAAATGATTGATTTTCAAGCCATCTGATGCCATTTACTCGACCAATATTACCTATTGGTTAAAACCACACACACGTTGAATTCTAGTCAACAACTAAATCAATTTGTCCAATCCATATTGGGCAACCGTTCATATAATTGTAATATGAAAATAAAAATAAATTTGAGGAATCCAGTTGGATTCCTCCAACATGTTTTCCCTGCATCCAAATACATTATCTCAAATAATATTATTCAATTCAATAAAATATATAATATTTAAAAATAAATAAATAATAACAGTAATCCAATGTAACGAACAGGGATTTTCGACCATGAAAATCATGACAACACACCATGTTGACTATTCAAGTATCGGAAATACCGAACCATTAATGGTGAGAAGTTAGGGAATAAGAAATCGAAAGAAAGAAAGTCAGAATAGAATAAGAAGATCACAACAGAACATAATCACAATAAAACACGAATCTCGTAGCGAAATGAACAAAGATATTATATAACAACTTTTTAAATACAAACTATAGCTCTATGTACATACCTGTATAACACATAATATCATAGCGGAAATATACTATATATATATAACTAATGTTGGAGCCTCCTGCTCCAAGCTCCTCCAAGAATATCTATAAAATCCCGACTACTTGACTGCCCGTACAAATTTGGGTACCCAAGAGTTCAGGGTAAAACAAAACAAAATAAACTATGGGGCAGTCATGGGACTGGTGTGGTTAAACTCTAATCACTTGGTTTAACTTTAAAAGATCATTTTAAAGGAAATGATAAACATAAGACTGATCCACACATAAACACAGACGGTTTTCACCTTATGATAACCCAAAATATTTCTTAAGATCAATATTTTCTAATATTATAATAATGTCTAAATCAAGTAAATAGCAATCTAGCAGAATGCTTTCATCTCATGCTCTACATATATAACACATAATTGAAAACTGCGGGCTCTTATTGGAGGATGGGTTTCCCACTATGACAAGGTATGGAACCACCTTCCGATCAGTGTACTCTAGAAGAGATACACTAGAGTTCAACGAGAACTTCTTGTAACTCGGCCACACATGACTGGCCATTCATTTCGGTTGAACGTTCCGAATATATTGTCACCTTATGGTTGGTATACCAACATACCCATTCCCAGGAGATACAGAAATAAAAATAAGTAACAAATATGAATATTATATAGATGGTGACAATATGCCCTAATTGGGTGCGACCCACTTAGCCATGCTACCTGCCCCATTTTTGCCATTTCGTGGTTGATGAGGCTTGAAGTTGTAACGTATCTTGACAAAATCATACCTTCATTTACTTTGAATGCAACATCATCATACCCGCCAAATCACAAATTGATTTCCCCAAAATTACCATGGGTATAAAGCTAAGAGGGACGGATTCCTCCGCCACCAACGTAAATATGTTTGGAGCAATCAACTTACGTGATCTATTTACTCTGTCATACACTCATCCATACACATTGTCGTGGGGATGCACAAACCGAATGCACTATTCTGTAAATCCATCTTAGGCAATTTCTACCTAGGATTTTCCAGATATCCCTTGCATAAACTCCATCTTCAATTATCTTCATTTTATTTGATTCGCAATGCTAATGCCCATAAGGAGTGGTTTTCAAATATTAAATCTGATCCCGGTCTCTCTGTATTAACAACGGAAAAAGGGTCAAAACTTTGACACCCGGTTATTTAACTATTAAAGGAAACATACATACAAACAACAGTCGTATTTCTGAATGGAAATTACACCGATCAATCATTAGTCAACATTCAGCTCCTTCAAATTAATTTATCATTAATTTGTTCATTCCTTAATCTCCTATTTTCCTTATTTATTAAACCCATTTAGTCTCTCCCGATTTGCGTAAAAACATTTCCATATCCATAATTTCTTGTTTTCTATATTTAAAAAGAATACGCTAATTACATTTGGAAAACATTTCCATTTCTCATTCACGCATCACTAACCTTCCATAACCATCAGTCCCTAAACGTAAACTAGTAAGAGACAACTATTCAACGTAACTAATTTCCAGTCAGTTTCAAATGTTTTTAACTCCATTTCTTAATTTCTTATTTACAAAACTGTTTACCCAACTCTCTATTAAGTTTACGAATCCACTTCTTTATAGAAATCTTTGATTATAATGATAATGTTACAATCTCTGCTTAAAGTAAGTAGTACTTTCCTAAATTCAATCAGATCGAATTCCAACATATAACTCACTTTTAAATACCCTCTATTCAAACAACGTTCCGAGCATCGGAATAAACTCACCGCTTCAGGCTAACTAGATTTCTAAATTCATGTTTGAATTTACCACTTCAAATATTCATCAATTAACTTTTATAACACATTTAATTTGCAAAGTGTTTGATTTTAAATCACTATTCATTTTAAAACATAAATAATATTCCTTCACAGAAACTGTACTCGTTTTATCAAATCAAAACTTGATTTATATTTATAAATACCATTACAGGTTAAATTCCTATTTATCGAGTTATTTAGTACAGACGTATTTATATTTCACTTCATAAACCCCATTTACACGTAAACTTCTTGTTGATTATATACCAAAGTTAAAATTACATCTCGACTTCATATCCTATTATAATTTATTGGTTCCAAACCAAATCTTAATTCTCTTGTCAGATTCCAAAATATATAACATATAATTTCTAAAAACAAATTATATTGATAACATTCGATATCGTTGAATTTTAATTATAAATCCTTGTAGTTTAATTCAATTCATATTCACATTTCGAACCTCGAAATAGATTCAAAGATTTCCCTTTTCATTACTCATCTTTGAATTAACATTCATGGATTATTCAATTTATAATTATATAGCAATAATTATTTTATTCCATTTCTAAATATCGTTTATAAATTAAACTTCTTGTTTTAATATAATTAAAACAAGTTATTATACTCTCACCAATCGAACTTCAATCTCCATTTTAAAAATATAAATTTCTTTTTTAAAACCCCAATTTCTTTTCTAATATATTCGAATATATTTTACGGTATTTTTAATACCAATTATTTCAAGTCAATGTTGTTTAAACATCCCAATTACACAATAATCAGCACTAGATTATTTGTCACATCATATAATGCAATATATGAAAAATAACAATATAATTGTTGATGAATCCAGTCGGATACCTCCAACCTATTTCCCAGCATCCACAGATGTTAATTAACATAAATAGTACTAATATGAAATATTAAAATAAAAAGAATCAGTATTTAACCAACAACTTTATATATATAACTATCGCCCAATTTATTTGTAAATCATCCAAACAACCATAACACGGTATTCAATCATTAATTATCAATATTAAATAATGTTTATAAAATTATAAAACTGGGCAGAGTTAGTGAGTTTACTCACCTTGGTCATTAATCATTGAATAATGATTAATGGTTGATTGAATAAATTGGACATTTAATTCTACCGTAAATCGTAACGATCCCCAGATCACTATAAACCAGCTTTATTGTGTAGTATACTTCGATATGATTTCAACGGCACCCGTTTTGCCAGATTCTGTTCACGTATGAGTAAATTATGCTTAATACAAGTTAATACACTATTCGTATTACTTAAAATTCATTTTTTTACCTATTGGACTCACCCCACAAATTCGGCCCGTGCCTAAACTGCCAAACCCATGTGTAAAGTACCCTTTCTTCCCCAAAAAACTTGCGATCGCCTGCTCCTCCTCTTTTCAGTCATTTCTGCATTCTTACTTCCTTCCTTACTTACTAAAATCCAAAACCAACACAATTTCAATGCTCACAACCCAAAGCACACAACAAACCGGCCCCTGGTTCCCATTTACACCACCATTGAACCTCAGTCAGGGGCGGAACCCCATTGTAAATGGGGTAGGCACGTGCCCACCCCGACATTTCATAAATAATAAAAAATATGTGCACAATTCATAATGGAAAAAGACAATATGTGCACAGCTTCATAATGCACAGTCTCGTAATGCACAGCTGCTTCAAAAAACACAACTATGTATTATATTGGAAAACTTCAAACCCAACAATATGTGCACAGCTTCATAATGCACAGTTGTTTCGAAAAAGAAAATATGTGAACAGTTGCTTTATATGGCAGGAGTTGGGTGCCTACCCCAACTATATAGCCTCGCTAAGCCGCTGACGTCAGTCCAACCCCAAAACAAATGATGCAGATGCTAACTCCCTCTCTAGGAAAATTTGAAATCGACTTTGAATAGTAGCCATTTCCATGCATAATCGTCAAGAACACTAGTGACGTATATTTCAACAACCGACACCTCATCTTCTACCCAATGCCAGATTTCCACACTCTATGTTAACTCCAGTCATCCCTGAAATAGCTCCTAACTTCAACGTCCAACCAATGCTGCATTCCGAAATCCAGAAGCACCAGACCACCTCCCTTATCTTTTCCATCAACCCATCATTACCCTCCTTCGCACGCTGTAACGATCAGGAAATTTTGAGATTTAAAATATAAATTAAACTGAGGTTTGACATTAAATTACTATTTATATTCGGAAATTTTGCCTATTTTGGACGTTATTTGAGTTAACCAATTCGTGAATTTACAAATGTTTTGTCAAATGAATAGGATTTACATTACCTATTAATTGAATCTTTAACGTTAGTATTCCTTTTGGTGTTTCCATATAAATGATATACAGGAAACAAGTGTTTTATCATTTTGCAATTTAATTAAGAAACGAATTATTTTAATTTTGTCAAGAAGAAAATATATGTCTGTATCTGGAATTCAAATTTGAACTAGACTTTTATTTATACGCTTTTAGAATAAAATTACATTCATAAATCTAAACCTCAGTTTAAATGTTTTACCATAATTAAACATCATTACAAATATGGGTTGAAGCTTGATGATGGAATAAAATCAATTTTTAGTTTAATATTGATGCAATTTTCATTTGGAGACAAAATTCATTTCAATTTTGAAATGAATTCCGTTTGAGAAATGATTATTTTGAACAACAGAATCTATTTGCGTAACAAAATATCTTTAAGATTAATTTATTTCCAGTTAAACTGTTAAGTATGAATGGCACAATGGAAATAGAAAATTAACTTTGAAATAAATTCAAAATCTAATTGATGAAGCAAAGTATTGATTTTGAGTATAGAATATCGTCTAAGTGTTAGGTAAATAGTATAATAAAACGTTAAATTTATTTTAGAATATAAGTTTGAAATTTTAATAGTGATTAATTTTGTAAACCGCTAAAAAAGGAAAAAAATAATTTTATCACGGTACTATTTTTGGTATGGTTAGTGTAATTGAAAACGGAGAATGAAGCGTTAAGATGCAAATAGTGTCCACATTTACATAAGAAATGTGTAAATAGAAATGAAAACTAAATGGTGAAATAAATTTGTACATTTGCGTTACCATTTGTATGACGATCCCAAACCCCCGTGTGATGGTGGCGAGGATAATCATTGGAATATAACACATTAATCATCATTAGCAGAGTACAGATAATAGCATAAACATGAAATAGAGTAATTTTACATCAATATGACAGCGGAATCACAAAATGTAATAACACCAGAGTAGCACAGTGTAGGATACAACTTAGCACATAAAGGAAATGATCAGTCTACGTCAAGATCACTGGGACATATACATCAGAGAATACATAATAGAAGTAAATCAGTCTATATCGCGATAAGCGGAATCATATACATAAGATACTACAGGCGGTAATGTCAAATAGCCAAAATATAGAGAAATATAGACTTCGCCATACAAGCCAAAAGTGCACTCCATGATGCGGTGCAAAGCCAAAATACCTCCTGAAACCTGTCACTAGGCTGCCCGTGTAGAAATAAGGGCACCCGAGTTTGCAAAGTGAAACAAACTATGAGTCAGTCATGGGACTGGTATGAGAAATCTACTTAACTGATTTAACAATAATAATAAGGCAAATCATAGGACCACGCCACTTTCGCGGAACGGGTTTACTCCAGTGATTGCCAGTGCATGAAATAAAGTAAATTATTTAAACAACACAATGCTTTTTAGAAAGAATGAAGCCATTATAAGACTAAAGTCTCATCACACAATGCAATGCACGCCGGAGGATAGAGTTTTACCTTATAATGGCCAAAATATGCTTAATACGTGTAAAGCAAAATCATTTGATATTATTACTAGTGCATATATGTTACAAAAGCAAATTCAATCATAAATATCAAATCCTAGACGGCATGGGTACCATATATCATGTCGCCATATATAGGTTTACAATCAAATCTGTAATTTCATATTGGAAATTGGATTCGATCATGAGTCTAGGCAAGGGATGTACTCCTTTCTTGTAGTAACCCGGATTTAGAGCGGCTTTGGTTATCGACGTAAGCTCGACGACGATAACCAAAACATCGAAAAATCCCGGTAATTAATGAAAGAAATTAGAAGTTGAGAATAGATAAGATAGAAACGTAGAATAGAAAAAGAAGAAGAACACAACATCAGAGTAACACGAACCTCACAGCGGAACGAATAACATATAATATATAACATAACTTTGAAATATAACAGTTATGTATACAATAGCACTTTTCAGAGTACAGCACTTACAACACAGTGGATATAACTATAGCTATATGATCTTGAAGCCTCCTGCTCCACGCTCTTCCAGTATATCTGTAAATTCCTGACTACTTGACTGCCCGTACAAAATTAGGCACCCAAGAGTTTAGGGAAAACAAAACAAATAAACTCCGGGTCAGTCATGGGACTGGTATGAGTAAAACAGTTTAAACAGGTGTATGAACAAGTAAACGATATCTCATAAGACCACGCCGCAGAACGGAACGGGTTTTTCCCTTATGAGAATCCAAAATATCTTTATATCAAAAACCTTTTGATATTATAATAATGTCTATGTACAAATAGATATCAACTAGCAGAAACGCTTTCATCTCACGTTCTACATATATAGCATACAATCAAAATCGCAAGCACGTATTGGGTAATGGATTTCCAACTATGACAAGGTATGGAACCACCTTCCGATCAGTGTACTCCAGGAACAATACACTGGAGTTCAACAAGAACATCTTGTAACTCAGCCACACATGGCCGACCACTCCTTTCGCTTGAGTGTATCGAATGTACATCACCAACGGTTGGGATCAGCAACCGTTCCCGTATATATATGGGACAGCATTGATAGATTTAAGAAACAAATGAATATTCACTAGATAGGTGATTATATACCCTACTTCGGTGCGACCGACTTAGTCATGCTGCCTGCCCGATTTCTGTCATTTACCGGTTGATGAGGCTAGAAGCTACGCTCTATCATTACATCAGATTCACTTCGAATGCCACATTGTCAAATCCATCGAAATCACTAATTGACGTTTTACAACAGTACATTACGTGTTAGCTAAAGAAGTTTCCTTCTCCGCTTCCACTCTTGGTACAGTTGAAGAAATCAATGTACGTGACCGTCTGGAAATACTATGTCAGACATCCATCTTCATTTACTTAGTAATGTCACATCGTCATACCCGCCAAATCACAAATTGACTTATCCAAAAATAACACGGGTATACAGCTAAGAGAAACGAATTCCTCCGCCACCAAACGTGAATACGTTTGAACAGATCAACTTACGCGATCCATTGGATATACTCTGTCAGACCTTCGTCCATACAAGTTGTCCTGGGACTGGACAAACCGAAGGCACTATTCTGTAGACAGGATAGTCCTTTCATTTTACTCCGTCTTCAATTATCTTTGACATATATGATTCGCAACGCTTATGCCAATACAGAGTGGTTCTATGGATAATAATCCAACCGGTCTCTCCATATTAACAACGTTAAAATGGTCAAAACTTCGATAATCGGTGAGTTAACTATCAAAGAAAAACAAGTGTGCAAACAACGATATTATTTCCAAATGGAAATTATATCAAACAAACATCATTTAACATAAATCTCTTTAGTTCATTTATTTTCTTATCTTCTGTTTCCCTATATTCTAAATTCTTATTTTCTTTTATCAGAAAACATTTCTGATTCTCGTTTGGAAAACATTTCCAAAACTCCTTTACGATCAAACCTTACCATTTCTTAGTTAAGAAGGAAGTCACTCAAGTTGGGGTATAATTACCTCTCAGACCTTAACTGAACAACGTTATAACTTCGAAATGGTCAAAGTTTATCTTTTAATCTTTAACAACTTCTTTACGCCTTTCTCGGATCCAATTTTACTAATCTACTTCTATATTTAAAACATTGGTTATAACGATAACGTTATAATCCTACTTTCGAATTATCTAACTTAAATTATAACTTCTATTCTTATTAGTGAATAATTATCCTAACACTTATTTATTTAAATATAAATAAATCTCTATTTAAACACTGGAAAGTATAAGTACTTTCCCGAATTCGATATAATCGAATTTGCCGATTAACTCTCTTCGAGAAATCTCTATTTGATTAACTCTTCTTCGAATAACCTATATTCGACTAACTCCTTCTCGAATAAACGATATTCGATAATCTCTCTTCGAATAACTAATATTCGATAACTCTTTCTTTTCAAATATCTCATATTTGAAAATCTCACTTCGATTAAACTAAAATCGATAACTCCTTCCAATGAAACTAACATCGATAACTCATTTCGATGAAACTAACATCCATGACTCCTTTCGATGAAACTAACATCAATATCTCCTTTCGATGAAACTAACATCGATGACTCCTTTCGATGTAACTAACATCGATATCTCCTTTCGATGAAACTAACATCGATAACTCCTTTCGATGAAACTAACATCGATAACTCCTTTCGATGAAACTAACATCGATATCTCCTTTCGATGAAACTAACATCGATAACTCCTTTCGATGAAACTAACATCGATATCTCCTTTCAATGAAACTAACATCGATAACTCCTTTCGATGAAACTAACATCGATATCTCCTTTCGATGAAACTAACATCGATAACTCCTTTCGATGAAACTAACATCGATATCTCCTTTCGATGAAACTAACATCGATAACTCCTTTCGATGAATCTAACATCGATATCTCCTTTCGATGAAACTAACATCGATAACTCCTTTCGATGAAACTAACATCGATAACTCCTTTCGATGAAACTAACATCGATATCTCCTTTCGATGAAACTAACATCGATATCTCCTTTCGATGAAACTAACGTCGATAACTCCTTTCGATGAAACTAACATCGATAACTCCTTTCGATGAAACTAACATCGATAACTCCTTTCGATGAAACTAACATCGATAACTCCTTTCGATGAAACTAACATCGATATCTCCTTCCGATGAAACTAACATCGATATCTCCTTTCGATGAAACTAACATCGATAACTCCTTTCGATGAAACTAACATCGATTAATTTAACTCGACGAACTGAACTTATTTACTTAACTCGATCATCTTGACTTGATAACTTAACTTGCTAACTTAACTCGATTATCTTAACTCGATTATCTTAACTAAATCACTTGACTCAATCATCTTGACTTGATAACTTAACTCGCTAACTTAACTCGATTATCTTAACTTGATTACTCATATCGAATAACTAATATTCGATTTAACTCCATTTAACTCTATTCGAATAACTACTATTCGATTAACTCTATTCAACTCTATTCGAATAAACTATATTCGACTAACTCTATTTAACTCTATTCGAATAAACTATATTCGACTAACTCTATTTAACTCCATTCGAACAACTATTATTCGACAACTCTATTTAACTCCATTCGCTTGACTCTAGATCGCAGCGATCACAATGGTTATGCCTGATTCCCTCAGGAAACATCCGACCGCCTTAGGCTATTTGCAGCCCTACGAATTACGCTAGCCGTCGTGCTAAATGGCATATTATTTGGATTAACTCTAACTGATTAACTCTATTGGTTTAACTCTAACTGATTACTCTAATTGGTTAACTCTAACTGATTAACTCTAACTGGTTTAACTCTAACTGATTACTCTAATTGGTTAACTCTAACTGATTAACTCTAACTGGTTAACTCGACTCGACTAACCCCTTTCGAATAACATATTCGATTAACTAACTTCGAATACCATATTCGATTTCTCCTTTCGAATGTCTATATTCGATTAACTAACTTCGAATACCATATTCGATTAACCAACTTCGAATACCATATTCGATTAACTAACTTCGAATACCATATTCGATTAACTAACTTCGAATACCATATTCGATTTCCTTTATTCACTTTATAAAGATTTCCTTTTTAACAACGTTTTATTCATCGGAAAAGATTTACTTATAAATAACGGTTCTACCCTTAAAAAATGATTTCCCTTTTTATAATGTTTCCTTTCCAATTCTATTTGTAAATGGTTTACAAATATTTCCTTTTCAAATTTATTCTTGAAATATTCTAACTCCTTAAATTCCCGGGAAAATTTGCCATAACTTCCTTTGTATCGGGAGCATCGGGAAAATCCCCAAACTCGCCACACAGGCCTTTCCATTCAAAAAGAAATGTTTTGAATTTATTTCCTTTTCAAATATCTCCTATTTAGAAATATCCCAATTTATAAATGTTTCTTATTTATAAATATTCCACTTTATAAATATTACTTTGAAAAATCTCCTTTATCTACATTCCGGTATGTCATGGTATTCAATCATATCAAATCACGATGTTCAATATCGCCCAAGCACATATAATCATCCACAGATTTTATATCACATCATATAACAATATATGAAAAACAATAAAATAACTGTTGAGGAATCCAGTCGGATTCCTCCCACCTGTTTCCCTGCATCCCCAGATGTTACACAGTATAATATACATCAATTTCATCCCAACATGAAATATACTGATAATCAGAATCCATATTTGATTGACGGTTTTCTATATATAACTATATCTACGTTTTCAATCAAATCTATTTAACAGTCCAATTTAACAGTCCAATTTAACAATCAATACACAGCAATCAATCATTAAAAATAAAGTACAGTTTATACAAATATAAACTGAACAGAGTTAGTGAGATTTACTCACATTTGCGCGTTAACCGTTTAAATAACGGTTTGCGTTATTTGATTTCGACGGACAATTTATTTCGCCATAAATTGTAACGAGCTCCAATGGACTTCCAGTCAGTTCCAGTGTGTAGCTCTCATCCATACGGTCCCAATGCAACTTCTTTCACTGGATTTCGATGTCATACGAGAAAGATACGGTTATTAGAAGTTTTGAACTGCTTTAAATTAAATAAAACTTTGGACTCTAACTTAACCGGGCCTTAATCCTCTCACCTGGCCCAATACCCCACCTTTAAAAACCAGGCCCGCTCGTTTAAGTCTTCTTCCCAAACTCGATTTACACCTGTAACAATCAACAGCCATTCCCAAATGAATCTCGACCTCGTTCTCCCTCCATGATACACGAAATCATCTCTCGTCTTCACCATTCGACTCCTCTTCTCGAGCTCT
This sequence comes from Allium sativum, assembly GCA_030737875.1. Taxonomy (NCBI): domain Eukaryota; kingdom Viridiplantae; phylum Streptophyta; class Magnoliopsida; order Asparagales; family Amaryllidaceae; genus Allium; species Allium sativum. The sequence goes on from CM060921.1 coordinate 751,712,845, forward strand.
CTCCCCTCGTATCCATAACAACCAGCTCGCGTCAGTCCTTCAAATCCCGTTCTACACTTCACGCGGAAGCTACTGTACAGACATCGAACCCAGTTTGCACCGAATCTCCCAATCTTTGGCACGCTGATGTTAAACCTCGCTACGGTTTCGAATATACAACCACAAACAAGCATTGATGATCCCATTCACAATGAATCTCAACCCTAAATCTACTGCCAAAAATCCATCGACCAAATTATGCGTCGAACCCTTTGTGATGGGTACTAGTATGAAGATAATTTCCCAAGGATCACAAATCTACTTCTATGATGATTTATAAGAATTAATTCGAATTGTTGAGGATTTCTTTCTCTCGTTTCCATTTGCAGAAACTAAGTGGCGGCCGGGATTTGTTAGAAGAGAATGAAGAAATAATTAGGTTAAACTATGTAAAGGGGTACTTATAGTATTTAGTTTTCTTTTCTTTCCATTGATTAAGATTGCTCCACGCTTTAAATTGAGGAAAACGTTTTTGTGCGGCTGAGAAATTTGAAGACGTGGATCTTCTTTTGACCGTAAGAGAATGATGTTTAGAGATTTGGGGTATTTAGATATTTTAGGTTATGTTGTCATGAAAAATTTCATCACGTACGAACCGATAACGACAGAACTAAAAATACCATCGAAATGAGCTCGGTGCCACGATCCCAAAAATATAATAATATAGGTCTGTTAACTTATTCTGTGAAACCCCGAAATCGTTGATTAAGGGTGCAAAAATACTCCAAATAAAAAGTTGCTTATTTAATTAATTAAAAATTACATTAAAATTCTAAAAATTAAACTATTGCTATTTCCCAAAAGAACCCTGTCCAAATTCAAACCCCATAGTCAGATATTCTTAAATAACCGTTATGGTCAAGGTGCTGCATTTCTGAGAATTTGATTTGGACGTAACTCAAAATCTACATGATGAAATCCCGATATTTCTCTTCCACTAGAAAGATATACTCCACCAGCTCCACACGTTTCTTGTTTCACAGAAATCCGATTTAAAATGAATCATGTACATTTAGTTGAAGTTCGAATCGCCAATTTACGAACTGCAGCGCCATTTCGAGCTCGTTTATAATTATATTATAATTATACGTTCAAACCGTCGTCGATTGAATATATTCGTTATTATATTTCGAATCGAAACTCCACCAAATCTTGTATGCTATTCAATTCACATGATATTGTGAATTTCACCATTTCCGACTATTTCGACATTATAATATATTATTATATTATAATTATTTATTAAATATTCAATATTATTTAATTAAACGATCATTAACTTCTCTAAACCACCAATTATATAATTAAATAAATTAATTATATATCTCTAAAAAATGCGGGTCATTACATTCTTCCCCACTTAAAATAATTTCGTCCTCGAAATTGCTAATTAGAGGACGACCCTGTCTATTGGAATTCCTAAGATTTGTTTACCCCTTATTTCTGATTTTAACTGAACCAATTAATATCGACTAAAATATTTATTCATTCCGACTAACTAAAATTTTCAAAAATTCTGAAAATTTTCTAACACTTTAAATATTCGGAAAATTTCGCCAGCGTATCCTTTGTACTGGTCAATAGCTCAAACTCCAACTCGCCTCTCTGGGCCTTCTTCAACCCAAAAGAAAATCAAAACGCCAAACGGCTTGCCAATTCGGCTCATAAATCCCAAACTCATATAAAATATAAACTTGTACCTTTTTGTTGGGCATATCCTTATATCCCTACCATCTGTTATCAACTCGGCATATACAAATGCCATCCCAATCAAATCCAATCAATTTCATCTCCAACACAACCATTCGCATATATCCAAGTCGAATTCACTTTCAGATTATCCTCTAATCAAATCCAATTTCATTTAACTTAGTCAAAGTTAAATTCTAATTTATTATTCTAAATTTTACCATCTCAATCTCTTTAACTTCATTAGTTAAATTTTAACTCCAGAACTTAAATTCCTGGGTCTATTTCAAATTAATTTGAAATCACAATACCAATTCAAAACATTTGAATTTCTAAACACCTTGTTTTCTCAAAACAATTCAAATCAAAATCTTTGGTAGTAATCCACCACTTAGAACTCGAAAATCACACCGATGATACTGCGCAGTCATCATCGGAATTATTTTCCAACGACCCAAGTGATTTCAATACTATATCATTTCCAATACCATTACTAAATACATCCATTTTGAAAACATCTCAAAATCTCCCAGGAACTTAAAATTTCCTAATTTTAATTCCAAATCTGATTTAAATTCATATTTAATTCGTCTTCTTTCATATACTTTACTTATATGATTCTGATTGATTATATACTTAACCATTTAATTTATAATCTTACTTGATTATAATAACAACCAATATATCTAATATATGATAATATATTACATATCCATACTGTGTCGGTCCATCGTATTCAAGTATTTATTTACTCCTACCAATACAGTGGATCAAACTGATCGACCAGAACTCATAAACAACTCAGCCGATGAATCTTCACAATATAAAACCATTTTTATATCAAATACAAACACGCACTCGTATATATACACTCAAACTCAATCTAGGGTATTACTAACCCTATCTCTACCGAGTCACGCCACAGAGCCAAGGTAATTCTTAACTTAAGCTCTGATACCAACTGTAACGACCCGGAAAAATGCGATCTTGGTTATCCGATATACAACACATATCGAACATCCAAGGATCGAAAATAACCGAATAGTTGATGAAAGAAATTAGAAGGTGAGAATAGATAAGATAGAAACGTAGAATAGAAGAAGAAGAAGAACACAACATCAGAGTAACATGAACCTCACAGCGGAACGAATAACATATAATATATAACATAACTTTGAAATATAACAGTTATGTATATAATAGCACTTATCAGAGTACAGCACTTACAACACAGCGGAAATAACTATAGCTATATGATCTTGAAGCCTCCTGCTCCACGCTCTTCCAGTATATCTATAAATTCCTGACTACTTGACTGCCCGTACAAAAGTAGGCACCCAAGAGTTTGGGGAAAACAAAACAAATAAACTCCGGGTCAGTCATGGGACTGGTATGAGTAAAACAGTTTAAACAGGTGTATGAACAAGTAAACGATATCTCATAAGACCACGCCGCATAACGGAACGGGTTTTTCCCTTATGAGAATCCAAAATATCTTTATATCAAAAACCTTTTGATATTATAATAATGTCTATGTACAAATAGATATCAACTAGCAGAAACGCTTTCATCTCACGTTCTACATATATAGTATACAATCAAAATCGCAAGCACGTATTGGGTAATGGATTTCCAACTATGACAAGGTATGGAACCACCTTCCGATCAGTGTACTCTAGGAACAATACACTGGCGTTCAACAAGAACATCTTGTAACTCAGCCACACATGGCCGACCACTCCTTTCGCTTGAGTGTATCGAATGTACATCACCAACGGTTGGGATCAGCAACCGTTCCCGTATATATATAGGACAGCATTGATAGATTTAAGAAACAAATGAATATTCACTAGATAGGTGATTATACACCCTACTTCGGTGCGACCGACTTAGCCATGCTGCCTGCCCGATTTCTGTCATTTACCGGTTGATGAGGCTAGAAGCTACGCTCTATCATTACATCAGATTCACTTCGAGTGCCACATTATCAAATCCATCGAAATCACTAATTGACGTTTTACAACAGTACATTACGTGTTAGCTAAAGAAGTTTCCTTCTCCGCTTCCACTCTTGGTACAGTTGAAGAAATCAATGTACGTGACCGTCTGGAAATACTATGTCAGACATCCATCTTCATTTACTTAGAAATGTCACATCGTCATACCCGCCAAATCACAAATTGACCTATCCAAAAATAACACGGGTATACAGCTAAGAGAAACGAATTCCTCCGCCACCAAACGTGAATACGTTTGAACAGATCAACTTACGCGATCCATTGGATATACTCTGTCAGACCTTCGTCCATACAAGTTGTCCTGGGACTGGACAAACCGAAGGCACTATTCTGTAGACAGGATAGTCCTTGCATTTTACTCCGTCTTCAATTATCTTTGACATATATGATTCGCAACGCTTATGCCAATACAGAGTGGTTCTATGGATAATAATCCAACCGGTCTCTCCATATTAACAATGTTAAAATGGTCAAAACTTCGATAGTCGGTGAGTTAACTATCAAAGAAAAACAAGTGTGCAAACAATGATATTATTTCCAAATGGAAATTATATCAAACAAACATCATTTAACATAAATCTCTTTAGTTCATTTATTTACTTATCTCCTGTTTCCCTATATTCTAAATTCTTATTTTCTTTTATCAGAAAACATTTCTGATTCTCGTTTGGAAAACATTTCCAAAACTCCTTTACGATCAAACCTTACCATTTCTTAGTTAAGAAGGAAGTCACTCAAGTTGGGGTATAATTACCTCTCAGACCTTAACTGAACAACGTTATAACTTCGAAATGGTCAAAGTTTATCTTTTAATCTTTAACAACTTCTTCACGCCTTTCTCGGATCCAATTTTACTAATCTACTTCTATATTTAAAACATTGGTTATAACGATAACGTTATATCCTACTTTCGAATTATCTAACTTAAATTATAACTTCTATTCTTATTAGTGAATAATTATCCTAACACTTATTTATTTAAATATAAATAAATCTCTATTTAAACACTGGAAAGTATAAGTACTTTCCCAAATTCGATATAATCGAATTTGCCGATTAACTCTCTTCGAGAAATCTCTATTTGATTAACTCTTCTTCGAATAACCTATATTCGACTAACTCCTTCTCGAATAAACGATATTCGATAATCTCTCTTCGAATAACTAATATTCGATAACTCTTTCTTTTCAAATATCTCATATTTGAAAATCTCACTTCGATTAAACTAAAATCGATAACTCCTTCCGATGAAACTAACATCGATAACTCATTTCGATGAAACTAACATCCATGACTCCTTTCGATGAAACTAACATCAATATCTCCTTTCGATGAAACTAACATCGATGACTCCTTTCGATGTAACTAACATCGATATCTCCTTTCGATGAAACTAACATCGATAACTCCTTTCGATGAAACTAACATCGATAACTCCTTTCGATGAAACTAACATCGATATCTCCTTTCGATGAAACTAACATCGATAACTCCTTTCGATGAAACTAACATCGATATCTCCTTTCGATGAAACTAACATCGATATCTCCTTTCGATGAAACTAACATCGATATCTCCTTTCGATGAAACTAACATCGATAACTCCTTTCGATGAAACTAACATCGATATCTCCTTTCGATGAAACTAACATCGATAACTCCTTTCGATGAAACTAACATCGATATCTCCTTTCGATGAAACTAACATCGATAACTCCTTTCGATGAAACTAACATCGATAACTCCTTTCGATGAAACTAACATCGATATCTCCTTTCGATGAAACTAACATCGATATCTCCTTTCGATGAAACTAACATCGATATCTCCTTTCGATGAAACTAACATCGATATCTCCTTTCGATGAAACTAACATCGATAACTCCTTTCGATGAAACTAACATCGATAACTCCTTTCGATGAAACTAACATCGATATCTCCTTTCGATGAAACTAACATCGATATCTCCTTTCGATGAAACTAACATCGATAACTCCTTTCGATGAAACTAACATCGATTAATTTAACTCGACGAACTGAACTTATTTACTTAACTCGATCATCTTGACTTGATAACTTAACTTGCTAACTTAACTCGATTATCTTAACTCGATTATCTTAACTAAATCACTTGACTCAATCATCTTGACTTGATAACTTAACTCGCTAACTTAACTCGATTATCTTAACTTGATTATCTTAACTTGATTACTCATATCGAATAACTAATATTCGATTTAACTCCATTTAACTCTATTCGAATAACTACTATTCGATTAACTCTATTCAACTCTATTCGAATAAACTATATTCGACTAACTCTATTTAACTCTATTCGAATAAACTATATTCGACTAACTCTATTTAACTCCATTCGAACAACTATTATTCGACAACTCTATTTAACTCCATTCGCTTGACTCTAGATCGCAGCGATCACAATGGTTATGCCTGATTCCCTCAGGAAACATCCGACCGCCTTAGGCTATTTGCAGCCCTACGAATTACGCTAGCCGTCGTGCTAAATGGCATATTATTTGGATTAACTCTAACTGATTAACTCTATTGGTTTAACTCTAACTGATTACTCTAATTGGTTAACTCTAACTGATTAACTCTAACTGGTTTAACTCTAACTGATTACTCTAATTGGTTAACTCTAACTGATTAACTCTAACTGGTTAACTCGACTCGACTAACCCCTTTCGAATAACATATTCGATAAACTAACTTCGAATACCATATTCGATTTCTCCTTTCGAATGTCTATATTCGATTAACTAACTTCGAATACCATATTCGATTAACCAACTTCGAATACCATATTCGATTAACTAACTTCGAATACCATATTCGATTAACTAACTTCGAATACCATATTCGATTTCCTTTATTCACTTTATAAAGATTTCCTTTTTAACAACGTTTTATTCATCGGAAAAGATTTACTTTTAAATAACGGTTCTACCCTTAAAAAATGATTTCCCTTTTTATAATGTTTCCTTTCCAATTCTATTTGTAAATGGTTTACAAATATTTCCTTTTCAAATTTATTCTTGAAATATTCTAACTCCTTAAATTCCCGGGAAAATTCGCCATAACCTCCTTTGTATCGGGAGCATCGGGAAAATCCCCAAACTCGCCACACAAGCCTTTCCATTCAAAAAGAAATGTTTTGAATTTATTTCCTTTTCAAATATCTCCTATTTATAAATATCCCAATTTATAAATATTTCTTATTTATAAATATTCCACTTTATAAATATCACTTTGAAAAATCTCCTTTATCTACATTCCGGTATGTCATGGTATTCAATCATATCAAATCACGATGTTCAATATCGTCCAAGCACATATAATCATCCACAGATTTTATATCACATCATATAACAATATATGAAAAACAATAAAATAACTGTTGAGGAATCCAGTCGGATTCCTTCCACCTGTTTCCCTGCATCCCCAGATGTTACACAGTATAATATACATCAATTTCATCCCAACATGAAATATACTGATAATCAGAATCCATATTTGATTGACGGTTTTCTATATATAACTATATCTACGTTTTCAATCAAATCTATTTAACAGTCCAATTTAACAGTCCAATTTAACAATCAATACACAGCAATCAATCATTAAAAATAAAGTACAGTTTATACAAATATAAACTGAACAGAGTTAGTGAGATTTACTCACATTTGCGCGTTAACCATTTAAATAACGGTTTGCGTTATTTGATTTCGACGGACAATTTATTTCGCCATAAATTGTAACGAGCTCCGATGGACTTCCAGTCGGTTCCAGTGTGTAGCTCTCATCCATACGGTCCCAACGCAACTTGTTTCACTGGATTTCGATGTCATACGAGAAAGATACGGTTATTAGAAGTTTTGAACTGCTTTAAATTAAATAAAACTTTGGACTCTAACTTAACCGGGCCTTAATCCTCTCACCTGGCCCAATACCCCACCTTTAAAAACCAGGCCCGCTCGTTTAAGTCTTCTTCCCAAACTCAATTTACACCCGTAACAATCAACAGCCATTCCCAAATGAATCTCGACCTCGTTCTCCCTCCATGATACACGAAATCATCTCTCGTCTTCACTGATCGACTCCTCTTCTCGAGCTCTCTCCCCTCGTATCCATAACAACCAGCTCGCGTCAGTCCTTCAAATCCCGTTCTACACTTCACGCGGAAGCTACTGTACAAACATCGAACCCAGTTTGCACCGAATCTCCCAATCTTTGGCACGTTGATGTTAAACCTCGCTACGGTTTCGAATATACAACCAAAAACAAGCATTGATGATCCCATTCGCAATGAATCTCAACCCTAAATCTACTGCCAAAAATCCATCAACCAAATTATGCATCGAACCCTTTGTGATGGGTACTAGTATGAAGATAAATTCCCAAGGATCACAAATCTACTTCTATGATGATTTATAAGAATTAATTCGAATTGTTGAGGATTTCTTTCTCTCGTTTCCATTTGCAGAAACTAAGTGGCGGCCGGGATTTGTTAGAAGAGAATGAAGAAATTATTAGGTTAAACTATGTAAAGGGGTACTTATAGTATTTAGTTTTCTTTTCTTTCCATTGATTAAGATTGCTCCACGCTTTAAATTGAGGAAAACGTTTTTGTACGGCTGAGAAATTTGAAGACGTGGATCTTCTTTTGACCATAAGAGAATGATGTTTAGAGATTTGGGGTATTTAGATATTTTAGGTTATGTTGTCATGAAAAATTTCATCACGTACGAACCGATAACGACAGAACTAAAAATACCATCGAAATGAGCTCGGTGCCACGATCCCAAAAATATAATAATATAGGTCTGTTAACTTGTTCTGTGAAACCCCGAAATCGCTGATTAAGGGTGCAAAAATACTCCAAATAAAAAGTTTCTTATTTAATTAATTAAAAATTACAGTAAAATTCTAAAAATTAAACTATTGCTATTTCCCAAAAGAACCCTGTCCAAATTCAAACCCGATAGTCAGATATTCTTAAATAACCATTATGGTCAAGGTGCTGCATTTCTGAGAATTTGATTTGGACGTAACTCAAAATCTACACGATGAAATCCCAATATTTCTCTTCCACTAGAAAGATATACTCCACCAGCTCCACACGTTTCTTGTTTCACAGAAATCCGATTTAAAATGAATCCTGTACATTCAGTTGAAGTTCGAATCGCCAATTTACGAACTGCAGCGCCATTTCGAGCTCGTTTATAATTATATTATAATTATACGTTCAAACCATCGTCGATTGAATATATTCGTTATTATATTTCGAATCGAAACTCCACCAAATCTCGTATGCTATTCAATTCACATGATATTGTGAATTTCACTATTTCCGACTATTTCGACATTATAATATATTATTATATTATAATTATTTATTAAATATTCAATATTATTTAATTAAACGATCATTAACTTCTCTAAATCACCAATTATATAATTAAATAAATTAATTATATATCTCTAAAAAATGCGGGTCATTACATTTCTGCTTCGAGACACGCTAGCAAATGTCTCGGGACTGCACACTTTGGGCAACCCCTGGATCCTCCAAGGCCGGTCCACACTTACGTTAGTGGATTGGTAATTCCTTAACACACGTTTCCCGGTCCTATCAGACATATCCATCGGCTTCATAGAGACCGATATAACCAAGCTACCTCGCATTCCAACATCCACAAAGGTAAAATTAATATACATGTCAGGGCTTGTAAAACACCGACACCACCCATAGCTAGAAAGAAACGTCATGTCCTCCTTGGGTCCCTTATCCCGTTTTTAACTCAATCCGAGGTGTGAGGCTCACGAATAAACGCTATACACAAAGCTACGCTATATTAGCCGTGCTTTGATCATTAACTACAAGACTCTGCTTTTCAAAAAAAAACCTTGATCACTGTATCTTCGCATGCCACATAGGCAATTCACTCCATGCGACTGATTTCTATCGATATATAACCTCTGAGCACGTACTTCTCAGAGAAGGGCGTTAAGCAAGAGAATATAATCTTCACCGCCAAACAGATATATATTTAATAGAGATCAATTAACACAGAATAAAATCCAATGTCAGAAACACATCCATTTACAAGTTTTCTCTAGGTCTGAACGAAATCGGAGGCACCTTATACCTCGTTCCATATGTCCAATATGGAAGAGAGGCCCTCGCACATCCAGATAATCAACAAGTAGGTTCAGACCACTACCACTGTAACCTCACCAAGGGAGCTACAAACTCAAAGGCATCAGTAGTAATCTACACGATGAGAAGATCACCGGTCTTGCACTATCTTCATATCTTCGACATTTATTCATCGATCAACTATTTGAAATGAGAATTAACTCGGCCTTTTCAAATAATTCATGTATACTAGAATTTAAAACAATTCTTTACATGGTTAAATTATTCGACATGCACATTTTAATTCTTTAATATAATTTTCATGTCAAACACATTCAACCCTCAAATATCAAGCTAACCAAGTAATATTGGTTTATTTCCATTCCATATTGCTTATAATAATTTATAATGATATACTGCTATTTTTATTTATTTAAAAATAGGCCCTTTTAATTAAACGACGTTTCAGGTCGTGCCATGGCACTGGCGTTGTTTTCCTTCAGATTTGATTTACACATATCTGAAAATCTAACCGTTGGATCTTAACAAAATTTATATCGTTGGAAAGATTTTTCCAAAGCGATCCCAACGGTTCCGGTTTGGGGAAATCTGATGGTCGGATTTCTCGGTATAATCGTTTAAAATTACGATTCCAAAACACGAACTGTCGTGCGCGATTCACTTAATTATATATATATATATATATATAATTCATCCTGGCGTTGTTTTTATTTAGATTTGAATTAAACATTTCACACATTCAAACCGTTGGGTCCTAAAAAAATTTATATCGTTAGAAAGATTTTTCAAAAGCGAACCCAACGGTTCTGGTTTCGGGGAGATCCGATGGTCGGATTTCTCGGTATAATCGTTTAAAATTATGATTCCAAAACACCAACTGCAGCTGCACGATTCGTTTATTTTAATTTATATATATATATATATATATATATATATATATATATATATAATTCATTCGACGATTTCTATATCATTGTTCACTTCAAATATTTCACTAACACCTTTAAATTTCAGAAAATTTCGCCATAACCTCCTTTGTACGGGAAGGGGTTTGGAAATTTATTGGGCCGTATTAGGCACCCAATAAATCCTAAAAAACATACACATACTTATAGTGATATATTCTTGTGTCCATGGGGGAGTGTGTATAGATCATAACTCTAGAGAATAAATTCTCGTCATCCTATAAATAGTTTTTGTGCCTTAATTACTAGAGAGACGTGATTATTGTCATCTCCAGACCCGTATGTGGTTTTTATTAATCTGGCAATTTACCGTTACATTTTATATAGTCCATATCAGTCTTCGGTTCAACCTGAAATATAGTCATCGCCATACAAGCCTCTCTCTTGTATGATAAATCTTCAACCTCGTCACATAGGCTCCAAATGCTTATGTGGTATATGATAGGGTATGCTATCTTCAAGAAGTATGTCATGTAGTGTAGTTCAAAATTAATTGTTACTATCCTATTGCAACGTTTATGATTCCACACAGAACAACCAACACTCCGCATCCATTGGCACTCACAGGAGTTTATATAATAATAAAATCGAGCAGCCAACTCATTAAGGCTTACCTATTTATCGGGCATGCAAATAAATTCTTTACTCAACAGCTAATACATTCTCATGTTCAACATATGTGTGTGTGTGTGTGTGTATGCAAAACTAAGCTAAAAATAATATTTCTAGCGAACAAATGTTTATTTCAACACACGGTTATTTTTTACACTTCATATACAGGATAAAAATGATATTTTTGGTGAACAAAAATATGTTTCAACACATGTGTATTTTTACTGAGTCGTATATATGATAAAAATGATATTTTTATCGTTAAAAATATTTATTCAACACATGAAAGTTTTTAGCACTTGATATTCACAATAAAAATGTTAATTTTATTGTTCAATCCTTTTATTCAACTCTTGAATATTTCAACACATAAATATTTTATATAGTTCATACATATAATAAAATTGTGATTTTTATTTTTAAAACAATTTATTTTAAACACGAGTATTTTATATAATTCATACATAAGATAAAAATCTTATATTTGGTGTTAAAACAATTTATTTAAAACACTAATATTTTACATACTTCATACGTAAGATAAAATGTTATTTTTGTTGTTAAAATAATTTATTTAAAACACTATTATTTTATATAATCCATATATATGATAAAAATGTGATTTTTATCTTTCACAGAATTTATTCAACACATGAATGTTATTCAACACATGAATTTCTCAACACATGAATATTTCATATACTTCATACGCATAATGAAAAGGTGATTTTTATTATATGAACAACTTATTCAACACATGAATATAATTCCACACATGAAAATAATTCAAACACATGGATATTTTTGAAAATTTCGGCAGCATAATGGAAGGGGGTTTAAAACCGGCACTGTCCCGAGTACGGCTCCTCGCACTACCATAGGCCTCGCGGCGGTCCATAAGGGGCTTATCTAAATGATCTAAGATCAATTTCATATCATACGAATTTTCCACATACAATTCCAATTCGTTTCAACCACAAACAATTATTTTCAACCACAAGCAATTATTTTCAACCATTCGCCATATCAACTAATTTTCACGCCAATCACAATCAATTCATGTCATCCATGGTTTGTGGACGAGGGGGGTATATATATTACGTATATAAATATATTTCATTTCCATTTCAACTCCTTTTCAACACATATATGATTTGTACAACGCATGTATAATTTATACATTGCTCATATAACTTATACAACGCCCATACATGAGGTATACAACGCGTATATAATTCATACATCGCTTATATAATTTATACAACACATTTCCATTCTAAATTTGAATTTAGAAGTCTCACATAGCTTTTTAATCCTTCTAAAATTGTAGTAAGCACGGAATGTTTTCTAGCTTCTTCTAGAATGTTGATGACGTCACTACGAGTCTGATGTCTCCGGTTTCACTGGATTTTGACAACATAGCAAAAAAATTATAATTTTTATTTCAAAATCGAACTTTGCAACGCTTTAAAGCGCTATAAACAGTTAATTAAAAACAGGTCGTTGCCTCTCTGAATTGGTTCAAAACTAGGTTTCGATCCTACGTCCAAACCGTTGATCGATGGAGAAATCAGTCGGCGCCACACTCTAGAGGGTGGAACGACGCGTGGATCGAGGGCAGGGGGTCCCACTCGGTGGCAGGGCTGGGGCAAGGCAGTAGTTTAAAGTCCACGACTTTAGAGGGGTGGTTCTCGACGTAGGTTGAACAAGGGGGGTGCTCCTTATATGGAATTGAAGAGGAGAGAGAGTGCTTCAAAAAGTTGAACTAGGGCTGGGGCTAGTTCTGATTGGATTCACCGGAATTTGGCCGGGAAGGGACGAGCATACAGCGCCATTGATGAGAGAGAGAGAGGATCAGGTTTTGAGCGGAATGATGGAATGAATGGCTAATTCTGATTGGCCACTAATTTATATATTTATTTTTTATTCTTTTATTATCAAAAATAGGGTTTTCTCCATACGAACTCCAATTCAAACCCAACAACTATCGCCCCTAGCTAAATACCCCCATTCCGGACATAATGGAATATGTTTCGTAAGCCCACTCGACTGTTACAGCCAGTTACTCTTTAAATTAAAATATAAAACATTCAAATTTGGAATTGAATGTACATTTTAATTTGCTGGGGCCACATACTGATTTCAAAAATTCCAGAATAATAAATCTAGCTATGTTGGGACGATACTGTCCCAACAAAATTAATTTCATTCAATTTGGAGACCGTTTGAAAAATGGACTTATTCTGGTCGATCCAATTCAAACTGAAATTACCAAACGCGTTTTCCTTTGCCACGCTCATATATCAATTCCAAAAATTATGAAATTTGAAAACCTAGCAATAATTTGAAATTCTGGATCTAACCAAAGTGGTTTCATTGAAAATGGAGGTCGTTTGCAGAATCGCTATTTTTAAAGGCTAAATTTATATTAAATTTCATAGCGACTACTCTGAATATTCAACTGGCCATAACTTTTGATTCCCGCTATGAAATTTCGATTTTTCAGATTTGTTAGAAAGATACTTTCAAACAAATTTAAATATTTTTGGTTTCACTAAAATCCGGTTTATTTTGAATCTTGTACATTCAGTCAAAGTTCAAAGTCAATTTTCAAACTGTCACGCCATTTCAGGCTCGTTATATAATTGAAATAAATTTATTCGTTCTAACTTCGATTTAATAAAATTCTTAGTCATTATTGTTTAAAATAAATCATTTTAAATATTCCAAATTCATTAAAATAGACAGATTAAAAAAAATTAAACTGGTTCTGTTTTTCCGGGTTATTGCAATTTGGATTTAACGTGCGGTTTATAATGGTTGAATTTGTCACATAGAAGTAATGAAAACAACGTTGTTTATATTTTAGCGCCTAGCACACCGTTTATAGAGATAAAATCAAGTCTTTCCCTTTTTAAGGGATATGGCAGGCAACCATATCTGGAAAAATCAAGTCTAGATCTTGCCATATTAGTGCAGGATTTGATGAATAGTACCTAAAGATTTGAGCAGTTCGTATACAGAAACCCAATACCACATGTTACACTGCATCTCCTCTTTTTTACATTATATAACACGTGCTTTTTCTACCTCCACGCACCATATTTCCCTCCGTTCATGAGTGTATTCACTTCTCCACTCCTACATCCTCTCGCCTCCTAGCCGAAAAAAGTAGTAACTCATTTTTCTTTTTAATTCTTCTTCCTTGTACCCATCGCGTTAGCTCCACTGTCTCCCTTTAGTTCAGCGCAGACTTCGATGCACCAACTCCACTCTCTTCCGTCTGCAATGCCTTACCAGACCTTACCTCTGCTACTCAGCCACCATCACCAACGCAGAACTGTCGGTCCATCACAGCAGTTCCTTCCACAGTACCCTCTTTCCTTTCCAAAACAATCATCACTCCCTTAAAACTCACACACAAACAGCTTGTTCTCTTCCCATTTAGCCTGGACCACCACTTCACCACTCCCCCTCAACACGCCCGACTTCGTCTTCACTTCCCTTACAGCCCACGCCTGCATGCATCACCACCGCCACTGTGACACCTCCCACTAACCTTCCTTCTCTTTTCCCTCAAGAACCGTGGCATGCTTCCCCTCTTATCGTTGTTTCCCTTGAGACAGTACGATTCTTTCCTTTTCAAGTTCCCACTACCATCACAGTCAGCCCTCTCTGATTGCTTACGGCCTTTCAATGCCACCTCTGCTAGCTACTCCCCACACCGATAGCCCGACTAGTAGCTCGCCTTGCTCCTTCCTGTCCCCGAGTCTTCCACAGCTCAACTGCCTTGCATGCCATGGTGTGCATGTGGATCTTGTTCATGCATACATAAATTCCAAGTCCCCTAGCATCACACCCCTTTATAAACTCTCACAACCAGATACCTTTGCTTTCGGTCACTACATTGCATACCGTATCGCCCTAATGAGTCTCTGTTGACCACCTGAGACCTAAGGCATGACATCCCGTTCTGATCTGTGTTATAGCTAGTCCAGCCTAGTTGTTATCCACTGAGACAAGTGAAAAGCACAAACACGTTAAACTGAAATGATGATAGGAGCTTTGCTGTTGAAATCAAGTCACATGCATTGATTGTTGTGTCATGAGTTGGGTGTTTATGGTTCAAGGATGTCGGCATGCGAGAAGGGATGTGATGTTTGTGTGCAACGGGTACAGGCGTATACGTATGGTACAGACACATATGTTGAGTAAAAGTAGAGGCAAAGACCAGCGTAGGCACATTCATACGGGAGCGATGGCGAAGGTTGTAGCAAAGACGACAATGCAAAATAGAGCTTGAGAAAGTCTCTTTTGGAAAGCTTTGGGTGAGAACATTATTTAAATTTATTTTAAATGGGTAGGAACCGTAAATTATAATTGGTAATGAACACCGACTACTTATGAATGGTTGCTATGGTTGTGATGATTTGAATGGATGGTTGTGTAAGTTAGGAGCACTAAAACACTAAGCGTTATTTACCATGACACTTGCGCACAACTTTGATGGTTGTTTTAAATCTTGCAATGTTGTGTTCATATGTATTGATTTTGTTGTATTACACATCATGGTTGTGGAGATATATGGGTAGTCGATTTAAATCTCCTTCTCATATGAATGACAATTATTTAGTAAATTTAAAGATAATGTTTGAATTTATATATCGGAATAATTTGAAATCTAAGTCATGAATACATAAACGAATTTGTAACAGCAAACGATTTTAGAAATATTAAAAAAATTGTTTTGGACTCTTAGAAATCGAAACAAGTTTGGAATCTAACTAAGATTTGATTTTGAATTATATTTGGTTATGTAAATGTTTAACTTCATAACAATCCATAAGCTTTAAAATTTATTTATAAAAGAAAATTTGGATTTGAATATGTAACCAAATATTGGTTTCATTAAACGCTTTTGGTTCATTTTAAAGACCATTTTAAGTTTTATAACAACTAGACAAGCTTGGTAATACTATATTATTATTCCAATGCAAATTTAAATTTCGGTTTATTTAAGGTTATAAACTTTAATTATGTATTTAAAAAGGATTGAACAAATTTAGGTTTTAAACCGTTATCAATATATATATACCAACATCCCTTCCAATAACATATGTATATATACTAAACCTTTCCAGGATGACAGAGAGGATAGTGTCTAAGGCTTGGGTTTAGAAAATACAGTTTCCTGCTCTCCCTAGCTATCCCTAACTGATCCGACGGATGGGATGGTTATTTCAAATCTAATTTGAAGTTTAATGAAAATCCTTTGAATTTAGAACGAATTTGGAATTTAATTTAAAACTTATTGGAATCTAAACAATTTTGAAATTTAATAAGCATAGTTTATTTTGATCTTTTGAATGGGTTTTGAACCAAAAGGGTTAAATGGCTATTTTATAGTACTTACATAATGATTAACACTTCCTTGAAATGATTTGGATTTTGCAAAATGTATAAAACAAGAACTATCTTTTAAAAGAGGCTTCTTAAATATTTTGAGAGGTTTCAAGTGATAAACATTTGTGAGTGAAACTCAAAAATCCAAATTTAGATTTGGTAACCATAAATGGAGAATATGAATATGGGATTTGCAAAGGAGAAAACGAGATGGTAATGATATTTAAAGAAATTGTAATGAATTAAATCTTATTGATAACCGCTCTAAGGGGATTTGTATTGAAGCCAATGTAGTCCACGGCTTTGTTTTAAAATACGCTTACTATTTGGAAAGACCGAGATCGGATTTAAGTCCGAAACCCATTCTAAGTAATAATACGACGCTATGAAACAAAATTGAAGAATGAAAAATGAAGACCAGAAATCTTTGGATTATTTGGATGGATTGATGATGTCTCGAATCGGGCCTATCACCTGGTATGAGGTTATAAGTGGCATGAGGTCTGAATATATTTGAGGATTTTCGGATTTTGTTCTGTTTAGATCTAGAATGGACTTGTATGGATTATATGTCTAACATTGTAATTGACCGCGTAGCACTGATTCCTATGAATATATATTGGATTTGTGGCAATTGATTATTCCCATCTCTAAGTTACGTTCTTAGAGGTTGTGTATTGATTTAAATCAGTGACATGTGGAAGATTAACAATGTGGCATACTCGAGTTATGGAATGAGCTGATAATGATCAAAGCACGGCTTAGTTAAGCGAAGCATTATGTATACCGCGACACCGACAGGCCTCACACCCTGGATGATGAGAAATTTGCAGTTAGGTTGTTAACATATACATGATTTTGTGATTGATAGTTGTGGCGGAGGTACCTCTTGAGAATTTGGGAATAGGGTATGTTTGGGGGTTTATGTCTGGACAAAAACCGTTGATCTACCTCGCGATTTGTAGTTGCTGTCCGTGTCTAGATAAAAAAGTCGTGTTACACTTTGTTTATATTCTGATTGTTCTTTCATGTCAGGAATCATCAAGTTGGAAACCCAGTCACCAATACGCTCCCTACGGTTTGGTTTGTGTATATATATATGGCGACATAGTAGGATGTGGCACTATGTCATCTAAGATTGATACATTTATTTTCGGAATTGTTTTCTACACTATGCACTAATAAATAATATAAAAGAGGATTTCTATGTATGAAGGCATGTTTGGTTATCATAAGATAAAACTCGCCCATTTGGTGTGCGCTTGCATTGTGTGATGTGGACGAGCTTATGATGGCTTCATTTTCTAAAAGTCACCGCGAATTTATATGCACGGGTATTCACATGGAGGAAACCCGTTCCGCATTAGCGGCGTGGTCCAGTGAATTCTCAACTTTAAAATAAACCCTAATGAAAATAACTGTTTTATGTTCTCACACCAGTCACATGACTGGCCTGGAGTTTATTGTTCCTTCTTAAACTCTGGGTGCCCACAAATTTCCACACGGGCAACTAGTGGTTTAGTTTTACAGTTATAGATCGTTGGAGCAAGATTCGG
Source organism: Allium sativum (assembly GCA_030737875.1). Classification (NCBI taxonomy): domain Eukaryota; kingdom Viridiplantae; phylum Streptophyta; class Magnoliopsida; order Asparagales; family Amaryllidaceae; genus Allium; species Allium sativum. The sequence goes on from CM060921.1 coordinate 751,731,309, forward strand.
AGCACGTCATGAGTTGGAGCTTCAAGTTAGAGTTGGAGTTGCCGCCATGTCACTTCTTTCGCTGTATATTCTATTGTAACTCTGATATTCCTTGTAACTCTGATGCAAAATTTGTATGATTTAATAAAAAGGTTCTATTATTTTGTTCAATATATGTTAGTACCCATTACAATCCGCCTTTATGAACGGTTTAAGTTGGTTTAATAATCGGCGAAAACTGGGCAAAAAGATGGGTCATTACATATGTGGTATCAGAGCATTGGTTATACAAAGCTATAGGGTATGGCATATGTTGAACAAAGGATGGAACTCATCAGAGTTACAATATCTCATTAGCGATAGGGTTAGGAATGCCCTAGAATGAGATTTTGGAATATTTTGTTAAAAGAACGTAAATTGGGCAATAAATTATTTTAAAACATTTTTGAAAAGCATGATACAACTTTTAATAAGAATTTCCGAGTGATACTTGAAACCATTCGTATAAGCATTTATAATTTTTTTTAAAACCGCTTTGATAAATTAATATGAATGGGAATCGATAAGGGCAATCAAACTATTGTCAAAGGTTAAAAAGATATATTTTGAAGTAAATATCACCTAACACAATTGGAAATTATTTAACAAACAATCGTTTTTAACGCAAATGAAAACAAAATATTGAAGTAAGATATAAAGTAATCCCTAATTTAACTACTTATGATCGCATCCTTAGGTACACTCGACTTTCATATCTTGGCTTAGTTAGTTCCATAGTTTGAATTCGAACCTTTCACTTTGACCATCATACTTTTGGTACTCGTTTGATATTTAATTTTTATGCATCCCTACTTGACTTGAATACATGGAATTTGACTTGCTTTATGTGTATATAACTCTTTGTGCCATGTACTGAAAAAAAACCTAGATCAGATTTGAATTAGTTAACTTGATTTTTCTGAAAACATTTGTTAATAGAACTTCACCAAATAAGCTTTGCATTGAAATGCAAGGAAAATTGGATTTTGAAACATTAATCTTGAAGTTTCGACCCCGGAATTTTAAATGAATCTCTAATATTTTTTAAAAAAATTAACATTTTAGAGAAAAATTGTTTAAAATACGCATACGACGAATCAAAGTGGCGCAGCGAAAGCATGATGGTATTTTTGAATAAAAATGCTTTATGTAACTTTTCCGACCAGTTGAATAATGAAGATTTTCCAAATAAGTTTTGTCTTGAACTACTTTGAAAATAATGTTGAAAAGGAAAAGCGTTCGATCATATGAACTATAAATAATCTCTAGAACATTCATTTAAGCTTTTGGAAATTTTATATGAAATCTATTTGGAAATCTTAAAATGTTTGAAATAATTTGGAATTGAAATTGGTCTATGGAGTGCAAAAGTATTTCTGAAACTTTAAAATTTAGAAGAATCTAAGTAAATTTAAATTCTAGAAAATTAATTTTATTGATTAAATTTGAGTTCCAAAGGAAATTTGTATGGTTATATGAATATTAGTGGGATGTTTCAAAATAAATTGAAGCTGAATATGATTCTTAAAATCATTGACCTAGAAAATTCCATTTATTTCGAAATATGAAACATAAGTAGTTTATAAACAAAGGAATTTCGACGACTCAGATCCCGATACTTTGAAATATTTGGAAACAATATTTTTGTTAAAGTATTATGGATTACAAAATTATTTACAACTTTGGGATATTAAATGATCTGTTTGAGTAACGCGTGACAAAACTAAGATGAGATTAGATTGTGTGTGAGGGGTGATACTTAGTAGACCGTCATGTTGGAAAACTTCTCAAACTAATATTAATACATAGTTGAGTTGAATTCATTATAGAATGTTTGAAATTTTGAAATCCCGAAGTGAAGTATGATTTTCTATATGAAAGAAAATATGTAGTATTTCAATGGTTTTAAATAAAAACGGGATTCTAAGTTTGGAGAGATCAATCTGAGGCTTCCCAATGTTTGAATCAAAGTAATTTATATAATGCGTTAATTTATTCATCGTCTCACTAAACTACTATATTTTTTAATTGTACAAATGGTTATCTATTTCAAGTCCTTTTAAATATTAGCATTGTATTATTTGTTTTTAACCAAGTTACTAAATTTCTTATATTTTACCATTTTCTTTCAATTTTTAAAGCTGCCTTATGTTAAACCTTTGAATCTTATAAAACCTATTTTAACCCAAAAAAAAGACTTATTACAAAGTAATTTTTCATTTAAACTGCTTTTACTTTGATTATTTTTATATAACAAATTCCTTACTTAAATTTTTATGCACTAATTTAAGTTTTGCTTATAAAAAGTTTTACCGATTTAGCTATATGATAAAATTTTGTGTTTAATCTAATTAAAAACCTTCGGATAAAATTTTCAAGCTTAGTACGACTTAAGAAGTATTTAATAAGCTTTAATCATAAGGTTGTTCTTAATAAATTTTATAAATAAGATTTATTTTATACAACTCTACTTTTCGAGGACGAAAAGCTTTAAGTGGGTGAGGCTGTAACGACCTAAAAATTTTGAGATTTAAAATATAAATTAAATTGAGATTTGACATAAAATAAATATTTATTTGGAAATTTTGTCTATTTTGAATGATATTTGAGTTAGCCAACTCGTGAATTTACAAACATTTTGTCAAATAAATAGGATTTACATTACTAATCAATTGAATCTTTAACGTTAGTATTCCTTTTGGTATTTTCCATATAAATGATATATAGGAAAGAAGTGTTTTACCATTTTGCAGTTTAACTAAGAAACGAATTATTTTAATTTTGTAAAGAAGAAAATATATGTCTATATTTGAAATTCAAATTTTAACTAGAATTTTATTTATTTACATTTAGAATAAAATTACAATCGTAAATCTAAATCCCATTTTAAACATTTTACCAGAATTAAACCTCATTACAAATGTGGGATGAAGCTTGACGATGGAATAAAATCAATTTTTAGTTAAACAGTGATGCAATTTTCATTTGGCGATAAAATTCATTTCAATTTTGGAATGAATTTCGTTTAAGAAACGATCATTTTGAACAAAGAATCTATTTGCGTAATAAAATATCTTTAAGATTAATTTATTTCCAGTTAAACTGCTAAGTATGAATGACACAATGGAAATAGAAAATTAACTATGAAATAAATTCAAAATCTAATCGATGAAACAAATTATTGATTTTGAGTATAGAATATCGTTGAATTGTTAGGTAAATAATATAATAAAATGTGGAATTTATTTTAGAATATAAGTTTGAAATTTTAATAGTGATTAATTTTGTAAACCACTAAAAAAGAAAAAAATAATAATTTTATTACGGCACTATTTTTGGTACGGTTAATGCAATTAAAAACGGAGAATGAAGCGTTAAGATGCAAGCAGTGTCCACATTTACATAAGAAATGCGTAAATAGAAAGGAAAAATAAATGGTGAAATAAATTTGTACATTTGCGTTACCATTTGGATTTAACGTACGGTTTATAACGCTCGAATTTGTAACATAGAACTAATGAAAACAACGTTGTTTATATTTTAGCGCTTAGCACACCGTTTATAGAGAGCAAGTCAAGTCTTTCCCTTTTTTAAGGGATATGGCAGGTAACCATATCTAGAAAAATCTAATCTAGAACTTGCCATATCAGTGCAAGATTTGAGAAACAGAACCTAAAGATCTGAACAGTTCGTATACAGAGAACCCAATACCACGTGTTACTCTTTGTCTCCTCTTTTTTACAATATATAACGCGTGCTTTTTCTTCCTCCACGCATCATGTCTCCCTTCGTTCATTAGTGTATTCACTTCTCCACTCCTACATCCTCACGCCTCCTACCCGAAAATAGCAGTAACCCATTTTTCTTTTAAATCCTTCTTCCTTGTACCCATCGTGTTAGCTCCCCTCTCTCCCTTTAGTTCAACGCAAATTTTTCTCCACCAACTCCACTCTCTTCCATCCGCAACCCCTTACCAAACCTCACCTCTGCCACTCAGCTGCCATCACCACCCCAGCACCGTTGGTCCATCACAGCAGCACCTTCCACAGTACCCTCTTTCCTCTTCAAAACAATCACCACCTCCTTAAAACTCATGCGCAAACAGCTCGTTCTCTTCCCATTTAGCCTCCACCTGGACCGTCACTTCACCACTCCCCCTCAACACGCCCGACTTCCTCTTCACTTCCTTCACAGCCCACGCCTGCATGCATCACCACTGCCACCCTGACACCTCCCACTGACCTTCCTTCTCTTTTCCCCCAAGAACCGCGGCTTGCTTCTCCTTATCTCGCAATTTCCCTTGAGATAGTACGACGCTTTTCTTTTCAAGTTCCCACTGCCACCACAGTCGGCCCTCTCTGATTTCTTACGTCCTTTCCATGCTGTAACGACCCGGAAAATGTAACAACCCGCACCTCCGTTCACGCAAGGTATTGTCCCCAACTTAGCCACCGTATAGGTGTGGGGTTTTGTTCCTTAAAAGGCCTCGACGTTAGTAAGAGATGGGCTCTACTATATAAGTATCCACTTCACATAGTCTTTTCACGATGTGGGACTTAGGGGTGTTACATTCTCCCATCCTACAGAGCCCAACATCCCCGTTGGCTCACAAACACCTCACCCAGGCGTTGTGGTCGACAAAGGAGCCACAATTTCGGCTGGGTATTAGCTCTTATACCACTGTAACAACCCGCACCTCCGTTCACACAAGATATTGTCCCTAACATAGCCACCGTATAGGTGTGGGGTTTTGTGGACTCAAAAGGCCTCGGCTTTAGTAAGAGATGGACTCTACTATATAAGTACCCACTTCGTTGGGTTCTAATGTGTCTTGTTCTCGATCTCTGTAAACCAAAGATCTGATACCAAATGAAACGACCCAAACTTCCCCATAAAGGAAAGCCCAGATTGAATTGAGGAAACGACAAATCAGAACACAAACAATAGAACATTTCATTGTTTATTACAACAATTACATCAGAGTACAACAATATAACAGAGTATGAATAAATATTACACATTGGAAATACAATATCAGAGATTTAAATTACAAAGCAGTGGAACAATAATACGTAACACAACTGAAAGAAATACACGGATACAGAGCTTTCCAAATATAGCTTCAACTGTAAATCCTGGATCTTGCAAAAGAAATATCTGCAAAACCAAAACTACTAGCTGCCCGTGTGGAAAATAAGAGCACCCAGAGTTTAGGTTGAAACAATAAACTCTAGGTCAGTCATGGGACTGGTATGAGAACTAAAACAGTTATTAACTTGATATAAAAGTTGGTTAAATCACGAGACCACGCCGTATAACATGGAACGGGTTTACTCCACATGAATTTTAGTTTAAAATAAAACAACGCAATGCTTTTTGGAAAAACGAAGCTATTATAAGACTCAAGTCCCATTACACAATGCAACGCAAGCCGAAGGATAGAATTTTTCCTTATAATAGCCAAACATGCTTGATAGGCATAAAACAAAATTATTATTGATATTACTATAAGTGTATAGTGTCAAAATCAACTTCAAATATAAATGTATCAATCATAGACGGCATAGTACCCCATCCTACTATGTCGCCATACTAGTTCTACAACTAAAACCGAAATGTCACGTATTGGAAGTTGGGTTTCCATCATGAGTCGAGGCTAGGGATGGCCACCTCACTGATTCCAGACACTCTAGAAAATGTCTCAGGATCACACCTATGGGCAACCCTTGGATCCTGCAGGGCCGATGCACAAATACTTTAGTGGATTGGCAATTTCTGAACACATGCTTCCCGGTCCTATTGAACCTATAAATTGGCCACTATCGACAAATATAACCGAGGCCTCATGATCCATCATTCACATAAGTAAAAATGTCAGGACTTGCAAAACCCTGTCACCACTTCTAGCTAGAAAGAAACATGCACTCCCTGCGTTCCTTTATCACGTTTTTGACTCATACCGGGGTGTGAGACTCGCGAAGTTACGCTATTCACAAAGCTATGCTTTGATCATCATCCACAAGGCTTTGCTTTTCAACAAAAGCCTTGATCCATGCATCTCAGCATGCCACATTGTCAATCCATACCATACCATTGATTTCTACTAATATATAACCTCTAGTCTCAGAGAAGGGTGTTAAGCAAGAGAATAAATTCTCCGCCATCAAACAGATATATATATCTAGCGGAGAACAACGAATACAGTATAAAGGAATACAATGTCAGACATACCATCCATTTACAAGTCCGTTCTGGGTCTGAATGAAACCGGAGGCACCTTATTCCTCGTCTCATATGTCCAATACAGTAGAGAGGCCCTCGCATATCCGGGCGATCTCCAAGTACATTTGGACGATCACCACTTTTTACCTTGTCTTGGGTGTACGGCCCAATCAAGACATCAGTAATCATGCAAACGATGTGAAGATCTCCTGTCTTCAACCACCGTCTTCATCTTTGACTTTAGTCGTCGTATTAATTATTAAGAATGGGTTACACCTAGTCTTTCCGAATAACTCACATATTTTACAATCAAGTGTTGTGAAAACACATCATACGCCTCATTCCAATTTAGAATATTCTTTTAATAAAATATTCCCATTATTAGGGAAAGTTCCCCATTAATTTTATCAAATAAAAATTCTTTTAAATTTATTCTTTAATTTAGTTAAAGATTCATTTAGAACTCTAGTTCAGTTTTATTCTCAAAAATTATTACTTAATGATTATTCAACTTTTCAGGAAATAAATCCTGTTTTTACTTGGGTTAAAGAACCAGTGTCCTTTAAAACACAGTTCACGATAAACCCAAATCATTTTCCATAAAAATGGAATCTTCACAGAATACAGATCAATATATAATCAATATAAATTTCCGTATCATACTAATAATATAAATGGAATAGCTGCAAAGCCTTTTAAATTCCATATATAGTAACGGTCTTCTTTTACAAAAGCTCATCTCAATTATTATTAAATCGAATTCCCTTAAATTCTAATTTCTTTTATTAAATTGGAAAACCTTACTTTGGAAAATTTCCATAAAAGATTTATAAATTCTAAATTATATTTTCATTGTTAATCGGGTTAAAGAACGAATGTCGTTAAAAACATTGTTCACAATCCACCCAAAATCAACTTCCACTTCATTTTAATTATGTTTATTAATTGGAAAATCTCATTTAAATCTTAATTAAAAGATTTATTCTTTTCATCTAAATTAACTTGTAAAATGCAATGTTTTTAATTAACGTGTAAATTTTAATAATGAATCAAATATACATTAAAAATGATCATTTCTAATGTTTCAACAAATGTTCCTATATTCAATAAAAAGAATAACTTTTATTGTAAATCATTTTCACGATTTTTAGCGTCAACAAATCTATTTCATATTTCATGTTTCTACATGATAATAAAAACTAATTTTTAGCGTCAACAAATCTATAACCAATTATATATTTCTACATGATAATAAAAGACTAGTTTTTAGGGTCAACAAATAAATGTCAATTTATATATTTCTACATGATAATAAAAGACTTGGTTTTAGTGTTAACAAATTAATGTCAATTTATATATTTCTACATGATAATAAAAGACTAGTATTTAGCATCAACAAATTAATGTCAATTTATATATTTTTACATGATAACAAAAGACTAGTTTTAGCATCAACAAATTAATGTCAATTTATATATTTCTACATTATAATAAAAGACTAGTTTTTAGCGTCAACAACTTAATGTCAAATTATATATTTCTACATGATAATAAAAGACAAGTTTTTAGCTTCAACAACTTAATGTCAATTTATATATTTCTACATGATAATAAAAGACTAGTTTTTAGCGTCAACAACTTAATGTCAATTTATATATTTCTGCATGACAATAAAAGACTAGTTTTTAGCGTCAACAACTTAATGTCAATTTATATATTTCTACATGATAATAAAAGACTAGTTTTTAGCGTCAACAAATTAATGTCAATTTATATATTTCTACATGATAATAAAAGACTAGTTTTTAGCGTCGACAAATTAATGTCAAATTATATATTTCTACATGACAATAATAGACTAGTTTTTAGCGTCAACAACTTAATGTCAATTTATATATTTCTACATGAAAATAAAAGACTAGTTTTTAGCGTCAACAAATTAATGTCAATTTATATATTTCTATATGATAATAAAAGACTTTAGCGTCAACAAATTAATGTCAATTTATATATTTCTACATTATAATAAAAGACTAGTTTTTAGCGTCAACAAATTAATGTCAACTTATATATTTCTAGATGATAATAAAAGACAAGTTTTTAGCGTCAACAAATTAATGTCAACATATATATTTCTACATGATAATAAAAGACTAATTTTTAGCATCAACAAATTAATGTCAACTTATATATTTCTACATGAAAATAAAAGACTATTTTTAGCATCAACAAATTAATGTCAATTTATATATTTCTACATGAAAATAAAAGACTAGTTTTTAGCGTCAACAAATTAATGTCAATTTATATATTTCTACATGATAATAAAAGACTAATTTTTAGCATCAACAAATTAATGTCAATTTATATATTTCTACATGATAATAAAAGACTAGTTTTTAGCGTCAACAAATTAATGTCAATTTATATATTTCTACATGATAATAAAAGACTAGTTTTTAGCGTCAACAAATTAATGCCAATTTATATATTTCTACATGATAATAAAGGACTATTTTTTAGCATCAACAAATTAATGTCAATTTATATATTTCTACATGATAATAAAAGACCAGTTTTTGGCATCAACAAATTAATGTCAATTTATATTTTTCTACATGATAATAAAAGTATAGTTTTTAGCGTCAACAAGTTAATATCAATTTATATGTTTCTACATGATAATAAAAGACTAATTTTTAGCGTTAACAAATTAATGTCAATTTATATATTTAAACATGATAATAAAAGACTAATTTTTAACATCAACAAATTAATGTCAATTTTGTATATTTCTACATGATAATAAAAGACAAAATTTTCACTGTTCATCAAAATATGTCAATTTACATGTTCCTAAATGTAAATAAAAGAATAACTTTTATCGTTCATCAAAATATGTCAATTTACACGTCCCTAAATGTAAATAAAAGAATAACTTTTATCGTTTATCGAAATATGTCAATTTACATGTTCCTAAATGTAAATAAAAGAATAACTTTTTATCGTTCATCCAAATATGTCAATTTAAATGTTCCTAAATGTCAATAAAATAATAACTTTTATCGTTCATCAAAATATGTCAATTTACATGTTCCTAAATGTCAATAAAAGAATAACTTTTATCGTTCTTCAAAATATGTCAATGTACATGTTCCTAAATGTCAATAAAAGAATAACTTTTATCGTTCATCAAAATATGTCAATTTACATGTTCCTAAATGTCAATAAAAGAATAACTTTTATTGTTCATCAAAATATGTCAATTTACATGTTCCTAAATGTAAATAAAAGAATAACTTTTTATTTTAAAACAGTCGTTTATTTCTGAATTGGAATGAGACCTAAGCAATTATCATATAATTTTAGTTACATGGATTTCATACATCGCATGTATTATATAATCATGATATATAATCATTAAACATCCAAATAACAACCAGAGTGCATTCTACAACTGTATAAGCATTAAATAAATAAATAAATAATGCTTACAACAGCCTGTCAGTCAATTGACTGACATACAACAAATCATAAGGGAGATGTGTAATCAGAATATCATCCCAAGACCCGTATGGGGTTTCAACCAACAAATAAATAAATGATAAATTATTATTTGTGCACTTGGGCGATGTGTGAAATTTATCGTCCCAATCAACATAAACAAGTCGGGTAACTTGTGAATGGAAGTGTAATCACATTTAAATTATCATAAATATATTAACATTTCATTTTAACATATTAAATATTCCCAATTTCAATCATATCATAACATACATAACACAACAATTCATCCATGAAATAGATATAACAAATATTTCAATCACTGACGACTAATTTATATTCAGTTATAAAAATAATTAACTGTACAAAAGATTGAGTGAGAAAGGAGTTCTCACCTTCTTTACCACCCCGACAATCTTTGATTTTCGTCGCGCTTGCCATTTTGTCGCTTTTCGCACTCGATTTCACTGTTTTGGCTCTAACTTCTGCAAATGAACTCCAATCTTCACCAAACTCTTTTTCTAGCACAAACACGCCATTTCGGACAACTTTCGCCCAGTGGACTTTCTTCCAAAAGTACTTGGATTCACCAAAAATTGTGAATCTTCACAGCAAATCTGTTGTCGTAAATCGCATTTTCCGAGCCGCTCCGAACTCCAAAATTCGACTTCCATATACTCAAATCGAAGAGAAAATTGTGAACTACAACTTTAGTCTTGAGGAGTTTTGGCCAGAAATGCACGGTTTGAAAGTTATTGAGGAATGAAGGACAGGGGGTTATTTGCAAATCGGGAATTTTGTGAAAAAGGGGATTTTTGATGAAGCGGGGCCCACGGCCGTAGATGGGTGGTGCTGAGGCGGCGACAGGCCTGACTGGAGGTGGGGAAGGGGCCGGGCGGGTGGTGGTGCAGTGGTGGGGTCCATAGTGGTGGTGGTGGCTTTTAGGTCTAGGGTTTTCAAAGAGGGAAAAAGAAAGAGAGAAGGAAGGAGAAGAGGAGGAGGAAAAGAGAGAAGGAAGGAGAAGAGGAGGATAGGGGTGGGCTGATCGTCGGCTAGAGGAGGGGAGAGAGGAGGCGCCAGCGGTGAAATGGAAGGAGGAGGCCATTAGTTGGGTTTTGAAAGAAAATGGGAAGAAGGAAATAATGAATTAGAAAAGGAGGAAGAAAGGCTACTGCCATTGAAGAGAAAAAGGAGAAGAATTAGGTTTGTGTTAGGGTTAGTGTAACACCCTAAATTTTCTGTGTCTATTAAAAGAACGAATTAAAGAATACTTAATTTTTAAAGTGTGAATTAAGGGAAACGGGATACGCCATTGCGTTCGTCTCGAAATTCTGCTCCAAGTTTTCGTAAATCGGACTTCGTATGAGGAAGTTATGGCCCTCAGAAGTTTCAGGAATTTAAATAAATTAAAACAGTTTAGATTAAAATTAAAAATTCAAACGAAAAACAAAGAAGCGGGCTGGGTGGGATTTCTCCCGCCCCAAGCCAGGTCGACCAGGGGGTCGACCTCCCCTATACAGGTCGACCAGGGGGTCGACCTACCCCTTCGCCTAGATCTAAAACAGTGACGATTCTGACTTGTTGCTGTGTCTTTTCTGACCTGTTGCTGAGTCACTAGGGCTTAGGTGGCAATTCTAGATAACTCTATCTAGTCTGGATTGTTGTGATTGCGCCTAGGATGATCTAACGGCTCACATAAGTTTAAACCTCTATAAAAGCAACCCTATTCCTCAACCCTAAATCACACAAATTCATTCGAAGGAGCCACCATACTGTCCATGATCGTCCTAGTCTAGCCACCATTTCTTCTTCAACTTGAAAGCAAGTTAAAAAGCTACGAATCAAAGCTAACTTAGAGAATTAATAGTCTTCGTCAAGGGATTGCTTTTCAGTTTTAGAAAACAGATCCCAGAAAACAAGAGTTTCTTTTCTTTGTAAGTCCCGTTATTATTTAGATGTCAACGATTAAAAAGTTATGATTTGTAATAAAGTTGAAAACTAGAGTTATTCCTAGTTGTAAGATAATGATGATGCTGATTCATGTTTATTCTTGTAATGATTCTATCGTATATGCTTATGAGACTATTGTGGTTATTATGTTGATGTTAAACCAATCGTGTATTATGTAAATTTGGTGACTTTTCATGCTATGTTACATGCAAATTGTTAGGCTAAGACATGTATTATGTTTATTTAGATCTATGAAAATTGGATCCAAGATAAAGTTTTACATTTACATGCCTAGTTGGATTTTTTGTAATTCCATATGCTTAAGATTCATATTTATTGGATCCAAAATTAAAAGTTCACATTCACATGCCTAGTTGAACTTGTGTGTAACACCCCGCCTCCGCTAGGGTCACTCGCAAAGGAATGCACTAGCTTTAGAGGGGCATTATTGGTAAACATGCACAGAAATATCACAAGACAGAACATATAAAATAGCGGAAGTAAAATCAACCTTTCATAACATGAATAAATAAGGTCTAAAGCCTTTTACATCAGAGTACATCAAAACCTGTCTTGCAATAGTAAAGAAGCATAAAGACATTTTCATAAATTATTCCCCAAGTAAAAACAGTAAAGTAGCCATAGCCAAGAAAAGTCCAAGCCATCCATGATGACCTTCAAGCAGGAGAAGTCCGAACTAAACAACAGTTTTTCCTCCCTGTAACCTGGGGGGGAAACGGAAGAAAAGAGGCGAAACAAAACGGGTCAGTCAAAAAGACTGAGTAAGCCCTATCTACTATTAGTATAAAAACTAGTAAAGTTAACTGTCATGAGGAACTGAGATGAACATGAGCATGATAACAAGATAGACAAGCTAAATCAAAATAACAGGATGAACTACTGAACTCAGATAAACTAAAGTGTCATGATAAATTACGATGTCAAAATGAAACAAGGCATCACATCGTCAGGTTTCTATCAAGTATAATATCCCAAGATATCTATCACGCATAACGTCCCATGGTATCTATCCTGTATGCCCGCTCTGCACCTACCGTACTAGTATCCCAATTGTATCACGTGTTATCCATGAATGACCCTTACTCAAAAGTCGTGTAATGGTCCATGTCAACCTAATATGCCGCATATATAGGTTACTCAACTCATATGTTTCTTTCCATGTATAAGTTCAGTTCTTTGCCGTAGGCTGTATGGGCTTTCCCATGTAAACGGTTTATCCTTGAAGTTGTTTTGGACTGCAACCCTTGATCTAGTTGTGTTTCCTTACCATGAACTATCGCGCGTCCACTTAGGATTTATGCCACCTAGGACCACTAGGGATTATGCTACCTAATGAACGTTTCCGTGTCTCGATTTGGGTTTTGGCCACCTAGGACCACTAGGGATTACGCCACCCGTCAACCGCGCCCTTGATCCCACGTATGTATCGTGAATCGTTTTCCATGTCTAGATGCACATGTTCCCCAATGTGCCATCCGAGTTCCGTGCCAGGGCAAATCAAGAAATACGGAACTCAGTCGGGAGCTTTAAATCGTCTGCCAATGCAGATATCAAGGTCTGTTTTTGTACCCGTGGCTATGGTCCCACGTGACCCCTCCCTCAACTACTGAAAGGCAATCCAAGAAAAATCATGTATAAGAACCACTCCCCGGCCCCACTATAGCCCACTTTCCTACGGGCCAACCTCACCCATGACTCGATAGCAAGAACATGGTCTGTTGGGGGTTCCCTGCCTTTCCGTACGTACACGATTGACTAAAGATGGTAGGTAGTCGGCGATGCGCTATCCAGGGCAAAAACAAGAATCGTCGACTCCACGCTAATCCATCCCAGTCTTTAGGTTGCTCGCATAGCAACCAAGGCATACTCTTGGTCCTTCTAACGCAGACCTTAACCTCTCATGGGCCTAGTATAATTACCTGGCAGCCCACAGAGGGATCCCAAGAATATCCTCACGTCCCCCGAAGCTTCCACTTCGGCACCCAGTGTGCTGGAGCTTTTATCCAAGTCAGATAACTTGCTCCCCATCGTATATTAAGCGATGACCTACCGCATCAGGTTACTCATCGTTTTGAGAATTAGTCCTATGTCCTTAGCTAAGAATTATTACTTAGTTACCCTTAACTAAGGTTTACCACTTAGCTTCCTTTCCCGTTATCCTTGATTAACCACGGTTTTCTACCTAGTTCTTCTAGCTAGGGTTTGTCTATTGGGTTAAGTGTTATCATTCAAGTCCATGACTTAACCTGCCCACGAATCACGTCAAAGATTGGCTAAGTATTTAAGTTCAAGACTTAGTCCCACAAGTTGGTTAAGTGTACCCAGAGGCTCATGACTTAACCTTATCAAGTCAAATTGGTCAAGTACTAGCTTACCTTAATCCTATCGGATTATCTTGCTAGATCGATTAAGCATAGATTATCTTAATCCCATCAAATTATCGAGTCGGATTGGTTAAGTATAGGTTGGCTTAACCCCATCCTCTAATCGTACTATAATGGTTAAGTATATTCTAAAAAGGTCTTGTGACTTAACCTTATCAGGTCCGCGTATTAAATTGGTTAAGTGTAAGTTACTTAACCCCATCAAATCATCATGTATAATTGGTTAAGTATAAGTTGCTTAACCCCATTAAATTGTCACGTTAAGTTGGTTAAGTATTGGTTACTTAACCTCATTGAATTACCGAGTTTAAATTGGTTAAGTGTTTAACTTAACCCCATCGAATTGCCGTGTTTAGATTAGTTAAGTGTGGATTACTTAACCCCATCTAATTACCGTGTCGGATTAGTTAAGTGTAAATTACTTAACCCCATCCCCTAATCATCTTGTATGGTTAAGTGTCATTAAGAAAACTTACTTAACCTTGTCAAATTATCATGTTGGATTGATTAAGTGTTGGTTAACTTAATCCCCGTCCACTAGTCGTATAAAAATGGTTAAGCGTCATTAGGCAAATCAAATCACTTAACCTACCCAACCTTGTCATGTTTTGTTAAGTATCATTAGCCTAACCAATTTACTTAACCCATTTACCCATGTCATATTTGGTTAAGAGTCATTAATCAAATTAACTTAACCCTATCATGTGGCATTAATTACTTAATGCACCCCAACCTCTCACATTAGACTTTGTTGTGGTTACTAGTTAAGCCGGTCGGTTTCGGGTAGTTTTACACCACAACTTGGTCAAACCTCGGGTTCAAGCACAACATGACCAACTTCTCACATTGGGTCTTATTGTTTGCAACCACTAGTTAGGCCGGTCGGTTCCGGGTAGTTTTACGTTGCAAACTCAACCCAACCTCGAGTTGGCCACTTTCATGTTTAGTCTAGTGTCATGTTCATAGTCAAGTTTTCAAGCAATTGGGTAGACCTAACTTAATAGGTAAATTCCCAATGGGTAGACCTAACTTAATAGGTAAATTCCCAAGCTTATGTTTTTATGCATACTTACATGTCAACTTCCATGTTATATTTCAAGTCGTGTTTTCAAGTATAAACACATGTCATATTTAACATTACAAGTTGTCATGTTTATACCCATTTACCCAAGTCATATTCATGTCATTATGTTTCCCCATAATGTGACACCAACGCTTTTTAAACTAGCATATACGTTCGCAACAACGTGATGGATTAAAAGAAGAGACTTGGCAAAGGAATGACAAAAATGGGTATTAAGCCACAAGTTAATCATGGTGGCAAATGAGGCACAAATGTGTTCATTAGCTTGCATGTTACATTCTTAAGCCTCAAAAACATGCATAAACCCAAACTTGGTACATAAGCGAATCATGGTGACAAAAGACATGGAATGATGGCTAGAAACTCGCATATATCATCATATACGGATTATGACTTCATATGCAAGTGACATAATGATTATGAAGATTCTCATGTTACATAATGCAACATTTCAACATAAAGGTTGTGGCTTTTAGCTCATAAGATCAAGATAATGACTTCATAAACTTGCATAACATGATAGCATGCATCATTCTAATTAATCAAACCCAAACTTTCAACATGAACATTTAACTTCATGGTTAATATCTAAGAGTAGGGAAGGGCTTACATTGCTATGAAGGCCTAAATCGATTAAACTAAAGCTTGTGATGAAGCTTATGCATGCCATCATCCAAAAACCCAAAGATGGATGCTCCAAATCAACAAATACACCATCTTTATGAACAAAGACCAAAACTTTTGCCTTGAAATCAACTTGAGGAGCTCTCATACTAACATAGGGACTCTCTAATACTCTCATGATCATGAAACCTCTCATAGAAATGAAGTGGAGACTAGGATAGTTGAGTGGAGGCCATGAGAGTAGCAATTTTGCCATAGTTTAGTTGCATGAATGAATAATGAGGGTTTAGGATAGGTTAGGGTCTTATTTATAGATTAGGCAAGTGTTTTAGGCCATAGGATTAAACCTAGATTCAATCCAAGCCATCAAAGCATGTCTTGGGGAAGAAGTCAAGTGTAGGAACCATCTAGGGCCTTTAGATTAAAGATGAACCATGAGAACCATCCAAATGCAAAATCTGCATTTGAGCGAATCAGCCCACGGGTTGACAGCCAAACACCCTGGATTAACCCCTAGTCGACCCAGCGAGCTCGGGTCGACCTCAAAAATCGGCCGGTTCGGTTATTCCCCTCTCCCAATTCGTTGTTTTGAACATTTTTGCATATTTATTTATTAAATTTTCAATTATATATATATATATATATATCAATATATATATATATATTTCTCTGCGCAACCCATTTCACTTAATTAAGTATACTTTAATTTGGGAATTTTTCGTGAAACTTCGCGAGGCCATATCTTGGTCATACGGACTCCGATTTTCGAAAACTCGGACTCTATTTCGCGTATTTTTCCGAGACGAACGCAATGGCATAGCCCGATTCCCTTGATTCAGATTTTACAGTTTTAATTCTGCCTCCATTTATGTTATAATAGGTTATTGAAAATACAGGTTGTTACATTCTCCCCACCTTTTAGGATTTCGTCCCCGAAATCTCCAAGTTAGGAAGAACATATCCTACCATCCATCATCCATCTACTCAAAACATCATCCACAAGCAACCATTGTCCTTAGATGATTTCTAATGCTGTATGAATATATGCAAAACGTGTGTGTACATGTTCCTTAGCTAATGCTAATGATCAGGCCTGAATAATCTTTCTAATGCAAAAATATGTATAGTGCCATGAATCCAACATGTATGCAAATAGTCCTAGTCATATAGATACTATATGCGTGCACAATCATTCATTCATATGCAACAACCGCATGATAGTACATTCGATTTCATCCATAAACAAGTATAAATACTCGTGCATATGCAATATGAAGTGTGACCGAGTCGAGCTAGTATCTAATGTGTATTCGCGCATCCACGAGCAACCACTTGCAACCATATCAATCATAATATGTTTCAAATACATGTTTACATCCATAGGGTTCTACCTTGGATTCCCTGAAACAGGGTCGAGAAGATAAACAAGACAAACTCCTTACGGGGTTTGTAACAGAAAATAGGACCGAGGGGATGTCCACAAAAGATAGCCTACAAGCATGCTCTACAGGAAAACAGGGATCAAGGATATACTCCCAAAAAGAGATATCATGCGCGTATCTAGTCTTTGACCATCAAAGTCGTCTTTTAACTTCGCGATTTTGTAGCTTCTTATTCATGTTTCCATAACATGAGCTGGAACTCATTTCTTCGTCGCCTCTCGTTCCACTTGCACTTATCCTTTTCCTAGAATACTTGACGCAAACATGACTGCGTACTCATGATCTCATGCAAGCTTTCCAAAATTCACTAGTGAATCTTGGATCATGTTTATATACTATAAGGCATTCCATGTAGAAGAACTTTCTCTTGAAAGTAAACAGATATCAATCAGGTTATCATGCGCACTTACTAGGGTGATCTCTATAACCCATGCATAAATGAAGTAAACTATCCGTCTTATTGGCGAACGCCAGTCGATCGGGCTTCAAATTTCCAATAAAGGCATCAAGGGATTCTAAGTAACTAGTCATGACACAACCTCAAAAAGGTTACCCGATACTTCGAGGGCATTACCAAGGCTAGTCAAAAGGTCTAACTACCCTCCTATCAAAACCGAGAGTGGCACCCCCTACTGGATAACCACTTCATCCCTAGAATCCATACATAGCTTATAAACATAAGCATTATTTCCAAACTCAACACTTGGCATAGACATTCCCAAATCCAAACAAGTCATGTATAAATGGACTGATTCTCCAATAGGACTTTGAGACAAAAATGGGATTCTCTATTACGCTAGTACTTAAGGTGCAGAGACTCAACTATCGAAGCAGACTTAAATGATACGAAAAACGAAGTCCTAACGGGATGATAGAGAAGAAAAGCTAAACCTTTAACAAGATCGTTACCCTCCTTCCGAGGTACTCTAGAAATGAAAGCATACTACTGCCCTCCCGATGATCTTGTCCTTGTCCCATAATACTTAACTATCCGCCCCGTTTTACCATGCTAAAGGTACTCTCTCGTCATGGGTTTCATTGTTCATCTTTCTCCCTCCTTTGAGGACTAAGCCATACCAACAAGTTGCTCATCCTTAAGCTCGTATCCTTTATCCTTCTTTCTCACGATCCTTTCTTATAACGCGGCCACTGGTCTCTCGAGAACCACCTCCATCGTATGGAAAGCACTTTCGTAGGTAGAAAAGACTAGTCGCAGTTAAAACTACTGTGACTACAGATGGAGGAAAGAAAGGAAAAGAGACTCAATTAAGGAAACAAGGATAGTGCTAATGGCCTTTGGGGAATAGCCTTTTTCTTTTAAAAGAAAATTTTCTTGAAAAATGCTTCTTTGTAAACGGCTTTTTTTTCCAAATAGTTTTCAGAAGGTCTTTAAAAACTTTTGCCCAGTCTGGTAACCTTCTGCTCTGATACCACGTGTAACACCCCGCCTCCGCTAGGGTCACTCGCAAAGGAATGCACTAGCTTTAGAGGGGCATTATTGGTAAACATGCACAGAAATATCACAAGACAGAACATATAAAATAGCGGAAGTAAAATCAACCTTTCATAACATGAATAAATAAGGTCTAAAGCCTTTTACATCAGAGTACATCAAAACCTGTCTTGCAATAGTAAAGAAGCATAAAGACATTTTCATAAATTATTCCCCAAGTAAAAACAGTAAAGTAGCCATAGCCAAGAAAAGTCCAAGCCATCCATGATGACCTTCAAGTAGGAGAAGTCCGAACTAAACAACAGTATTTCCTCCCTGTAACCTGGGGGGGAAACGGAAGAAAAGAGGCGAAACAAAACGGGTCAGTCAAAAAGACTGAGTAAGCCCTATCTACTATTAGTATAAAAACTAGTAAAGTTAACTGTCATGAGGAACTGAGATGAACATTAGCATGATAACAAGATAGACAAGCTAAATCAAAATAACAGGATGAACTACTGAACTCAGATAAACTAAAGTGTCATGATAAATTACGATGTCAAAATGAAACAAGGCATCACATCGTCAGGTTTCTATCAAGTATAATATCCCAAGATATCTATCACGCATAACGTCCCATGGTATCTATCCTGTATGCCCGCTCTGCACCTACCGTACTAGTATCCCAATTGTATCACGTGTTATCCGTGAATGACCCTTACTCAAAAGTCGTGTAATGGTCCATGTCAACCTAATATGCCGCATATATAGGTTACTCAACTCATATGTTTCTTTCCATGTATAAGTTCAGTTCTTTGCCGTAGGCTGTACGGGCTTTCCCATGTAAACGGTTTATCCTTGAAGTTGTTTTGGACTGCAACCCTTGATCTAGTTGTGTTTCCTTACCATGAACTATCGCGCTTCCACTTAGGATTTATGCCACCTAGGACCGCTAGGGATTATGCTACCTAATGAACGTTTCCGTGTCTCGGTTTGGGTTTTGGCCACCTAGGACCACTAGGGATTACGCCACCCGTCAACCGCGCCCTTGATCCCACGTATGTATCGTGAATCGTTTTCCATGTCTAGATGCACATGTTCCCCAATGTGCCATCCGAGTTCCGTGCCAGGGCAAATCAAGAAATACGGAACTCGGTCGGGAGCTTTAAATCGTCTGCCGATGCAGATATCAAGGTCTGTTTTTGTACCCGTGGCTATGGTCCCACGTGACCCCTCCCTCAACTACTGAAAGGCAATCCAAGAAAAATCATGTATAAGAACCACTCCCCGGCCCCACTATAGCCCACTTTCCTACGGGCCAACCTCACCCATGACTCGATAGCAAGAACATGGTCTGTTGGGGGTTCCCTGCCTTTCCGTACGTACACGATTGACTAAAGATGGTAGGTAGTCGGCGATGCGCTATCCAGGGCAAAAACAAGAATCGTCGACTCCACGCAAATCCATCCCAGTCTTTAGGTTGCTCGCATAGCAACCAAGGCATACTCTTGGTCCTTCTAACGCAGACCTTAACCTCTCATGGGCCTAGTATAATTACCTGGCAGCCCACAGAGGGATCCCAAGAATATCCTCACGTCCCCCGAAGCTTCCACTTCGGCACCCAGTGCGCTGGAGCTTTTATCCAAGTCAGATAACTTGCTCCCCATCGTATACTAAGCGATGACCTACCGTATCAGGTTACTCATCGTTTTGAGAATTAGTCCTATGTCCTTAGCTAAGAATTATTACTTAGTTACCCTTAACTAAGGTTTACCACTTAGCTTCCTTTCCCGTTATCCTTGATTAACCACGGTTTTCTACCTAGTTCTTCTAGCTAGGGTTTGTCTATTGGGTTAAGTGTTATCATTCAAGTCCATGACTTAACCTGCCCACGAATCACGTCAAAGATTGGCTAAGTATTTAAGTTCAAGACTTAGTCCCACAAGTTGGTTAAGTGTACCCAGAGGCTCATGACTTAACCTTATCAAGTCAAATTGGTCAAGTACTAGCTTACCTTAATCCTATCGGATTATCTTGCTAGATCGATTAAGCATAGATTATCTTAATCCCATCAAATTATCGAGTCGGATTGGTTAAGTATAGGTTGGCTTAACCCCATCCTCTAATCGTACTATAATGGTTAAGTATATTCTAAAAAGGTCTTGTGACTTAACCTTATCAGGTCCGCGTATTAGATTGGTTAAGTGTAAGTTACTTAACCCCATCAAATCATCATGTATAATTGGTTAAGTATAAGTTGCTTAACCCCATTAAATTGTCACGTTAAGTTGGTTAAGTATTGGTTACTTAACCTCATTGAATTACCGAGTTTAAATTGGTTAAGTGTTTAACTTAACCCCATCGAATTGCCGTGTTTAGATTAGTTAAGTGTGGATTACTTAACCCCATCTAATTACCGTGTCGGATTAGTTAAGTGTAAATTACTTAACCCCATCCCCTAATCATCTTGTATGGTTAAGTGTCATTAAGAAAACTTACTTAACCTTGTCAAATTATCATGTTGGATTGATTAAGTGTTGGTTAACTTAATCCCCGTCCACTAGTCGTATAAAAATGGTTAAGCGTCATTAGGCAAATCAAATCACTTAACCTACCCAACCTTGTCATGTTTTGTTAAGTATCATTAGCCTAACCAATTTACTTAACCCATTTACCCATGTCATATTTGGTTAAGAGTCATTAATCAAATTAACTTAACCCTATCATGTGGCATTAATTACTTAATGCACCCCAACCTCTCACATTAGACTTTGTTGTGGTTACTAGTTAAGCCGGTCGGTTCCGGGTAGTTTTACACCACAACTTGGTCTAACCTCGGGTTCAAGCACAACATGACCAACTTCTCACATTGGGTCTTATTGTTTGCAACCACTAGTTAGGCCGGTCGGTTCCGGGTAGTTTTACGTTGCAAACTCAACCCAACCTCGAGTTGGCCACTTTCATGTTTAGTCTAGTGTCATGTTCATAGTCAAGTTTTCAAGCAATTGGGTAGACCTAACTTAATAGGTAAATTCCCAATGGGTAGACCTAACTTAATAGGTAAATTCCCAAGCTTATGTTTTTATGCATACTTACATGTCAACTTCCATGTTATATTTCAAGTCATGTTTTCAAGTATAAACACATGTCATATTTAACATTACATGTTGTTATGTTTATACCCATTTACCCAAGTCATATTCATGTCATTATGTTTCCCCATAATGTGACCCCAACGCTTTTTAAACTAGCATATACGTTCGCAACAACGTGATGGATTAAAAGAAGAGACATGGCAAAGGAATGACAAAAATGGGTATTAAGCCACAAGTTAATCATGGTGGCAAATGAGGCACAAATGTGTTCATTAGCTTGCATGTTACATTCTTAAGCCTCAAAAACATGCATAAACCCAAACTTGGTACATAAGCGAATCATGGTGACAAAAGACATGGAATGATGGCTAGAAACTCGCATATATCATCATATACGGATTATGACTTCATATGCAAGTGACATAATGATTATGAAGATTCTCATGTTACATAATGCAACATTTCAACATAAAGGTTGTGGCTTTTAGCTCATAAGATCAAGATAATGACTTCATAAACTTGCATAACATGATAGCATGCATCATTCTAATTAATCAAACCCAAATTTTCAACATGAACATTTAACTTCATGGTTAATATCTAAGAGTAGGGAAGGGCTTACATTGCTATGAAGGCCTAAATCGATTAAACTAAAGCTTGTGATGAAGCTTATGCATGCCATCATCCAAAAACCCAAAGATGGATGCTCCAAATCAACAAATACACCATCTTTATGAACAAAGACCAAAACTTTTGCCTTGAAATCAACTTGAGAACTCTCATACTAACATAGGGACTCTCTAATACTCTCATGATCATGAAACCTCTCATAGAAATGAAGTGGAGGCTAGGATAGTTGAGTGGAGGCCATGAGAGTAGCAATTTTGCCATAGTTTAGTTGCATGAATGAATAATGAGGGTTTAGGATAGGTTAGGGTCTTATTTATAGATTAGGCAAGTGTTTTAGGCCATAGGATTAAACCTAGATTCAATCCAAGCCATCAAAGCATGTCTTGGGGAAGAAGTCAAGTGTAGGAACTAGGGCCTTTAGATTAAAGATGAACCATGAGAACCATCCTAATGCAAAATCTGCATTTGAGCGAATCGGCCCACGGGTTGACAGCCAAACACCCTGGATTAACCCCTAGTTGACCCAGCGGGCTCGGGTCGACCTCAAAAATCAGCCGGTTCGGTTATTCCCCTCTCCCAATTCGCTGTTTTGAACATTTTTGCATATTTATTTATTAAATTTTCAATTTTATATATATATATATATATCAATATATATATATATATTTCTCTGCGCAACCCATTTCACTTAATTAAGTATACTTTAATTTGGGAATTTTTCGTGAAACTTCGCGAGGCCATATCTTGGTCATACGGACTCCGATTTTCGAAAACTCGGACTCTATTTCGTGTATTTTTCCGAGACGAACGCAATGGCATAGCCCGTTTCCCTTGATTCAGATTTTACAGTTTTAATTCTGCCTCCATTTATGTTATAATAGGTTATTGAAAATACGGGTTGTTACATTGTGTAATTCTATATGCTTGAGATCCATGTTTATTGGATCCAAAATAAAAGTCCACATTCACATGCCTAGTTGAACTTGTGTAATTCTATATGCTTAAGATTCATGTTTATTGGATCCAAAATAAAAGTCCACATTCACATTCCTAGTTGAACTTGTGTAATTCTATATGTTTAAGATTCATGTTTATTGGATCCAAAATTAAAAGTTCACATTCACATGCCTAGTTGAGCTTATGTAATTCTATATGCTTAAGACACATATTTATTGGATCCCAATTGCAAGTTTACATTTACATGACTAGTTGGATTTGGGTAATTTCATATGCTAAGACTCATGTTACTTGGATCAAAAAATGCAAGTTCATTGTTTATGCCAAATTTACATGACACATGTTTAGATAAATCCTTATTACTTTATGTTGTAGAAATGGTACATGCTCCTTTCTTTCCCCTTTTGTATATAAGTTAGGCTAAGTTACGAGCCTAACATTCTATGTGAATTTTGCGAACGTATGACAGGGGTAACGTTGGGAAAACCTTAAATTTATATTAATGGCATAATTTGGCCCAAAAATATATGAATGATTTGTGGCATAAAAATGGTATAATTTATATACCAAATTTTTTGAATATGATTTAGAGGGTAAATGGGGCGTGACTTGAATGGCAATAATTGTGGATAATTTACATATAAATATGAAAAGTAAATATGTAAATTAAGTAAAAGACGAATATGCCTAACCCGAGGTTAGATTGAGTTACGGTGTAAGACTGCCCGGGACCTCCCGACACATCCAACAACCGTAACAATATATATCTAATGTGAGAGGTTAGTGCATCAAGCCCAAAATAACCCGAGGTTAGATTGAGTTGTGGTGTAAGACTGCCCGGAACCGACCGACACATCCAGCAACCGCAACAATACATATCTAATGTGAGTGGTTGGTGCTTTAATGAATGAATTAAAGCTAAGATAGGAATGGTAGGGTTAAGTTAATTAAGGCAACACTTAACCAATACAACATGTTAACCAAACTGATGGGTGGGGTTAGGTTAATTTGAGAACACTTAACCATTTTAACATGTTGATTAGGAAACCCTAGTAATGAGGACCCATTTCAGCAGTAACTCACATAGATGTATCATACCCTGAACCAGGCAGGGTGGGGCACGATTATTGGGCTGATTATAAGCAGTCAAAACAACAGCGGGTGGTGCGCCAGTGTAGGTTCCGATGGAGTGCGGTCGTGCACGTACTCCGGAGTGGAAAAATCAGGCACTAGGCATCAGTAGTTATACTCTATGCATCTTGAATTGTGTTGGGTTGCCACATAGGACTTGATACACCCCATGGTGGGACAAGCACAGGTATCTACATTCATGCGGGGCCGAATGACACAAGTGGTAAACATATACGAGTAGGAGCCGATCGATAAAAAGTGGATCATTTATCTTGAACACATGGTGCTAGTTGAAACACTTGTAAGAGGGTGCAGAGAAGTTGAAACGAGTGCAATAGCTTATGCTGTAACACCCCACCTCCGTTAAGGTCACTCGCAAAGGGAATGCCTTAACTTTGGTGGAGCGTTTTTAGTAGACAGAACAAAATTTTACAAGACAGATAAAGTAGTACTTGGAAAATTTATAACTTTATTTACAACAGAAACAGAAATAAGTTTGGTTACATCTTTCAAAATCACAATATCAGAATTCAAGTACATAAATATCGGTCTTGTACAAAAGCCTTCAGAATGCATAGTTTTTAAAGCCATAATCCCCAATATAAACTGCCATGGAAAGATAGAGCCAAAGCCAAGCAATACTTCAAACACTTCCAGTAGAGAGAATCTGAATCAAGCTCCTATGTTTCCACCCTGAAAACCTAGGGTGGGAATGGAAAGTAAAGAGGCGAAACAAACTAGGTCAGACATAAGTCTGGTGAGTCCAGTGACTTTCAATATATAAACAGATAATAGTATCATGACATGTCAATAAAACTGGATGAGAGATAACCGTAACAGAAATAGCAGGTTAACAGAAGGAACGGAATGATATAGCCTAAGCTAAGCTTTTCACTTCTCTACACTAACACTAGTATAACAGGATTAGGTGTTACCCTAATTTCTAAACTGAAACAGAAACGGAAACAGAATAATCTCTACAGAAACAGAATGCTAGGAATGGGCCTTTACCACCCGAACAGAGGCAGATGGTATAGAAACAGAATGCTAATAATGGGATTTTACCACCCGAACAGACAAAAGGTACGGAAATAGAATACTAATAATGGGCCTTTACCACCCAACTAATGGGCCTTTAATACCCCAAAAGACAGAAGGTACGGAAACAGAATCGGAAACCGAATCAGAGACAGAAACAGAATAATCCCAACGGAAACAGAATGTTAGAATTAGGTGTACACTAGTAATGGGCCTTTACTATGCCAACAGACGGTACCACGTAGAAACAGACAGGTGTGTTATCACCCACAGAAATAGACGGTACTAACAGAAACCGATAGAACTAAGTGTACCCAAAGTCCTA
The DNA here is from genome assembly GCA_030737875.1 of Allium sativum. Lineage (NCBI taxonomy): Eukaryota > Viridiplantae > Streptophyta > Magnoliopsida > Asparagales > Amaryllidaceae > Allium > Allium sativum. Next base: position 751,757,166 of record CM060921.1, read on the forward strand.
CCCCAAGCGATCGTCCCCCTAATACATAAATACCCTGTGTCGGCCCCGCAATAGGGTGTATCACTCCCTAAAGTGGCAACCTATTGGCACATACCTATTTACAGATGTCACGTTGTCTTACATCCTTAAAGCAGACCGGATCCATGCACGCACATGACCCGGTTGGAATGCGCCATCAACACCCCTCGCCATTATCAGAATGAACCGCTTATAATTAGTTCAGTAAGCGTGCCCGGACCCCTACATAATGTGGGGTCAAAGTTTTGACACCAGAAACGGTTACTGACTAATATGGGTCCCAAATAACAGATGACACAAGTATTTCCCCTCCTAACCTTGTGTCCCCAAACTAGCAGATTTCAGATTAACCTGTTTACAAGTTTCAGACAGAGTTCAGATTACTAGTTCACCGATCAGATAATCAAGTTAACAAGTTTTCAGATTAACAGATCAGATGTACGGATTTAACAGACTTTCAAATTGTCTAACTTTGTATTGGGCCTACAGATTCACGAAACGGGTTTATTAGATTCATCAGTCCAGTTGGTTTAACCCTATCCACCCAACATGTTTTTAGACACCACATTTCTCTTAAATTTGCATTAATTAAATATTAATGCATAGACCTCTCACATTAGGTCGGTAGCTTGTAGCCGTTGGATGTGCCGGGCGGTTCCGGGCAGACTTCTGCCACAAGCCAGACCTATCCTCGTGTCTAAGCATATTTTAGTTATGCCTACGACCTCTCACATTAGACTGACAGTTTGCGGTTCCTGGTTAAGATGGTTGGTTCCGGGCAGGCTTCTACCGCAAACAGAGTCTAACCTCGTGTCATAGCCAATTTATTCCAATACAGATTATATAGATATCAGACCAATTATGCCCATTTAGCAGATTAAACTTCTTTATACGTTACAACAGATTAATCAAATTTCCATGTTTTACCCAATCTTAGATCGAGCCTACGGATTTCCATACCCAAATTACAATTATTTAACTTTCAACAGATTAGGCAATTCAACAGATAACAGATCTAGCAGATTAGGCGATTCAACAGATTTAGCAAATAACAGATTTAGTAGATTAGACAATTCAACAGATTTAGAAGATTAGGCAATTCAACAGATTTAGCGGATAATAGATTTAGCAGATTAGGCAATTCAACAGATTTAGCAGATTATATATTTCTAAAACTCTATTTACATATCTTGCCTATTCATAAATTTAGCCTAAACTTATATGCCTAAATCATGGTCATAATTCATAATACAACATATGCCCAAATCTTTAGTTAAACTTTGCACTGTACAGATTATCTCTCTAAAAGCCCCAAACAATATGAATTACGCCAAATTATAGCCTATGATGCCAAATATCCAAAAATCCATACTTAGGCACATTCACATTAATAGTTATCCTATTTTAATATAGATCTTTATTTACAACCTATGTTCTTTTCTCAAATCAGTCAAAGACCAGTCATGTACAATTTATGCATTATCCATTATTTGTCCCAAAATTTAGCGTTCATGCGTTAATCTCTTATGAGATTTGGCGCAGGCTCGTGGTAGCCTGGCTATAAACAAATAGGAAGAAAAGAGGGAACAGATACAGAACAACACAATAATATTAACAAGATAGATCCACAGAATAGTATGCATAACCTCAGATCCAGGTTCACAAAAATGTAAAGATAATAATTAAATTTCATATCTGAAAGTAACTGTACTCACGATTGAAAAGGTAAATCTTGATTTCTCGGATCTGTATTCTGACACTGAATAGCGCTCCTTTGGCGTAGACTATCGATTAGATTAGAAAATAGTTGTTCTCTTTTAACTCTATTTAGATTGGAACAAGATGCACTAGTTCTAGTTTTGATTCTAGCAGAGTAGCGACGCCATTTTTATTTTAATAAGAATAGAGGCAGAGTATAGGCAGAATGAAATTGTGTGGAGTGAAATCTAGGTTTGGGGGTGTTTAAATAGGTTAGAGCTCACGAATCCGGTCAGAAAGGCGTCCAGGTACAGAAAAATGGATCTGTCTCCAGATCTGGAAAAAGGGGGAGATCGACCCTAAGGTCGACCCTAGTGTCGACCTGTTTACCCATGTCGACCCCCAGGTCGACCCTAGTGTCGACCTGGGTCCCGCCCAGCCCGGGTGTCTGTTTTGAATTTCGAAATCTAAATTTTGAATTTATTGAAACTTCCGAAGGCCATATCTTCTTCATACGGAGTCCGATTTACGCAAACTTGGACTCTATTCTAAGTAGAATTTCGAGACGAACGCAATGGCGTAACCCATTTCCCTTATTTATTTTGTTACAATGTAATTATTCTCTGATTTGTTACTCTCATATTCACAGAAAATATAGGGTGTTACATATTCAGTCTTATTATCTTATTTCTAGGTTGCTGTCCTATATTCAGTTTATTCATGTCATAATCATTTTTCTTGTTTACATGCTAAATAGTCACTGGACTTACCAGACTCATGTCTGACCCATTTTCTTTCATCTTCTTTTCTTCCGTCCCTCCCCCCCTCCCCGGTCCGTAGAGAGGGAATACTTCAGCTTAGCGTGGACCATTTCCAGCCTTAAGAGAATAGATGTATTGCTTGGATTCTCTTTCCTTGGGCTATGGCTTTGGACACTCTTTTATTAGGGATTTATGTTGCCTTACTGTTGTTTTAATGCTTCTTTATGTTTTAATTCAAGACAGAGATTTTGTTGTAATGATTTGGAAGTTGATTTGAGATAGTTGTTGTAATGTTTTAAACTGAGCCACGTACTTATGAAATAAATTTAATTTTTCCGCTGTTTATATGTCTGTCTTGTTAGTTATCTATATCTTTTACCTATAATGCTCCACCGAAGTTAAGGCATTCTCTTTGTGAGTGACCTTAACGGAGGTGGGGTGTTTCAGTTAGGGAGGAATTTAGGATATTTTATAGTGGAAGAGAATTTTCTTTTAACCCCCTTGTATGTTTATTTATTTAATTATATTCCTTTTAACCTCTTATGTATTTAATTTCTCTCGATTTTGGTATATTTTCATAGTTTAAAAATCCGTGTGGTCACTTACGGATTCCATTTTCAATGAAAATTGACATGCAACCATTCTTTGACATTACGAATCCAACGGAATTGGTCTCATCGAATTTTGAGTCCATATGCACAAATAGTGAATTTTTAAAGTCAGAATATTTACTGTTCTTACACTGTAAAATCAATTACGATCATATACTGATTCTAAAAATCATGATATTTGGAATCTTACCATTATTTGATGATACGAATCCAAAAAATTGTAGAATTGAATTCGGAGGTCGTTTACAAATTTTCCCTTTTTAAGGCGTACATATATTATATTAAAAAAAAATATTTATATAAATAAATTCCAAATCTTGAAACATATCAGTATTTACACTTTTCGAATTCAAAAACATCATTTTGAACTCAATGGAAGTGGTTTCGAGTCCAAATTCATTCGTATGCAAAAAGTAGCTTTTTGGGCCATATATATTATATATATAAATTCGATAGCGTTTTTCTGAAATTATAATTTTGTCATAACTTACAATTTATAAAGTGAAATCTCAATTTCTTATATTCATTGAAAGATATTGTCAATACGATCCTAATGTTTCTTGTTTCGTCCAATTCTGATTTATAATGAATTTTATATATTTATTCGAAGTTTAAAATTGAAATTTCAAACTACCGTGCCATTTCAGGCTCATAATATAATTAATATAAATTTTTATGTTCTAATTTCGATTAAAATAAATTTTTAGTCGTTATTATTTAAAATAAATCATTTTAAATAACCAAAACTCATTAAAATAGCTTAAGTAAAAATTTTAAATTTGTACAAAAATTCCGGGTTGTTACAGAAAATTAGAACCAATTTAAATTTTTTATTTTAGCTATCTTAATGAATTTTGGATGTTTAGAATAATTTATTTTAAATAATAACAACTAAAAATTTATTTAAATCGAAGTTAGAACGAATAAATTTATTTTAATTTTAAAACGAGCCTGAAATGGCGCGATAGTTTGAAAATTCGACTTTAAATTTCAAATGAATGTACAGGATTCAAAATAAATCGGATTTCAGTAAAACCAAAAATATTTGAATCTGTTTAACCATATCTTTCTAACGAATGTTTGAAACTGAGATTTCACTTTAAAAATTAAAAGTTATATCCAGTATAAAATTAAAAATAGTCGCTATGGAAATTATATATATTTTATATAATATATAGCCCTTTAAAATAGCCATTTTGCAAACGGCCTCTCTTTTCGACGAAACCACTTTTGTTGGATCCGGAATGTCATGTTATTGTTAGATTCCAATTTTCATAATTTTTGGAATTAATATGTGAGCGTGGCAACAGAAAATGCGTTAGGAAATTTCAGTTTGAATTTAATTAACTGGAAATTGGCTATTTTTCAACGGTCTCTAAATTCGACGAAATTAGTTTTGTTAGGATCATATCGTCAAAACATAGCTAGATTTATTTTTTGGGAATTTTTGGAGTCAGTATGTGGCCCCAGTAAATTAAAATGTACGTTCAAATTCAATATATATTGATTTATATTTTAATTTAAATGAAAACAGATCGTAACAGCCGAATTGGGTTACGGGACATATGCCATTGCGTCCAGAATGGGGGTAATTAGCTGGAAGTGATAGACGTTGGGTTCAATTTCGAGTTTAAATAAGAAATCAACTTTTTGAAAAATTAAAATAATTAAATATAAAATTATATAAGCTAGGTCAACACCCTCCTTTCGTTTCTCTCTCCCCGTATAACGACCCGCATTCTACGCATCATAGGATTGTAAAGTATTTATTTCATCTTCATAGAGAGTCGTATGGTCATGTAACTTTGGGAGACGACTACTGGGGCCATTTGCCATGTTCATGATTTTTCCCGATTTTTAAATGACCGTTTTACCCCTAGCTGACTTTGTTTTGACCATAACTTTTGACTGGAAAGGAATTTTGACCTGGAACCACTTCCATTTGATCCAGATGATGGTTTACAATTCCGTAGAGTGGTCATATAAGCCAAACGGACTCACTGTTTGGGAGATATGGCTAAAACAAGTTTCAGAAAGTGAAAAACAGCTTAATTGGGCTTAACCGGGTGATTAACAGTTAGGCCCAAAGGGGAATTTCGGGATTAGGAGTTTAAAAGGGCTGCTAGGGTTTGGAGAATACCTTTTTCTCATTTTTCAGTTGTCACTATTCATTCCTCTTAACCTAGCCATGACCTCCAACATCTAAAACACCTTCTAATCACCGTTTAATCAAGTATTGACCTAATCTACATCAAATTGAGGCGGATTAGCATAGAGATTGAGACAGAGCTGCTGTGTTGCCTTGGGAACATCGCCAAAACCGAGAATCATTTCAGATCTAAAATTTATTTGTGGCGAAGGTGAGTAATTTGCTAAGTTTCTCACTAATTACGGTTAATTAGGGGTAATTAGTGTTGATTAGCGAATTTATACATTAATAAATTCTGGAAAAATATTTATAAATTCTAAAAAGATGTTTTAAACCTCTGTTAGAAGTTTGCGTTAGTTTAGTTAAGTTTTGCTAATCATATCATTAGATTTGCATAAACATGCTTAAGGGGAAAATATGTGTTTTTGGCTATGTTTGATCCGTTTTAACCTATCAAATTATTGTTTTGGTGTTTATGGTCGTTTCTACAAGTTGCTATGACTATATGGTATGCTTTGTGATTGATTAGAATAGTTAGACTGGTCGAAAATGCTGTTGAATGGCGTAAAACAGGTTGTTGGAAGTCGCAAGAAAACTGTACAGGAAACCGGATCGGATCGCACCCCCACCGAACCGACCCGATCGTGACAACCACCCACGAACCGCTCCTCTGAACTGCTGTGCCATGAGCTAGTGCATCGATCCCGTACTGCTTGGAGACCCCGATCCGACCAGGAGTCCCGACCCGATCGACACACAACGACCCGAGCTGGTGAGAAAGGCCCGACCCGATCCGGAGCTCTCCACGATCCGAACCGCTTTGAGATGTGGACCCCGACCCGAAATGCTGGACGAAGGACACCACGACCCGATCCGACGCAGGTGGCTCGAACCGATCCAGAGGAGGACGATGACCGAACCGAACTCAGGAGTTTTGAACGCGAGGCATGGATTGGGAACCAAATAAAGACCGATCCGGGAAGGAAGACCAAAAACCCGAGATGCAAAGGAAGTCCAAATAAGTAGTTTTGACTTGGGATCTAGATGGGAACCAATGAGTGAACTTCATGAGTTGGGCTTCGCTGCGGGATGTGTGCTAAGGGGTTATCGATGTCTGTAACTTTGGATCACTATGTGTAGGGGATTCAGGGCCACAGTGGCCTAGGTACGACTAAAGAGCTATAGACCAATGAAGTGGGGTCATTTGTAAAGATTTGGTCATGACTCCATGGGGTGAGCTTGGTAGTAGCAGTAGTTGTACAAGTCGAACTCCATCGCTACTTCGATGGGTCTAGTGATTGAAAGTTGTGGATATCGTATGCTTTACGCACTGAGTGAGAGATGTGAGGATGGTTGGTATGTTTGATTTGTTTGCCATCACTATGACATGCACACCCCCACCCCCCGTATTCTTTACACCATCTGTTTAGTGGCACCTTAGAGTATTGTACGGTATGCAGTGCTAACTCTTTGGTTGCAGGTCCAGTTTCAGGTATGTTTTAGTATATCTGTTATTGTTCTGTTTTGCTGCTTATCACTCATACCAGAATTTTTGTCTGATCCATAATTTTATGTCTCTTCTTATTACTCTGGGTGCTCTCACGAGCAGACTAGAGACAGGTTAGGTGGTATGCACGAGTAGCTGTACCGGAGACGAGCAGGAGGCTCCCACGTATGATATATGTAGATATTCTCCCTGTGTCGCTGCTGGTCACTACTTTGGGCACTAGTAGCGTACCCTTCCTTTCTTTTACTTTAGAAACAGTTTTAAAGTTGTAATAATGATGATGTGGAACATAAGCTATATTTGGATTTTTCCGCTGCTATGATGTTTAGTTTTCAGCTTATGCACTGTCTCGCCTGTTTTATGTCAAGTATGTTGTTATTATATTTTATCCCATGCGCTGTGAGACATTCTATAGGTTTTTGATTAGTTCACTCTCTTCTTTCCTTTCTTTGGCAACTGTTTCGTGCTAGCCGGGCATGTGTACAGCGCACTTTCGGAGGAAATGCCGGCTGGTGCGGGGCGGCCCGTCACACTTGGTATCAGAGCTCTAGGTTGCGTAGTTAACCTAGGGAAAGACACCAGGGAGAGATAATACGAATATGAGAGCGCATATTTGTGATTATTTTGGTTTTCAAAAGCTATATATATATATATATATTATTAGTATAGCTAAGGATGAAGTCGCACTGCACTGACACCACAAAGAGGATGGTTAACCGTTTTCTCCCTGCAGATTAAACGATGAGTCGATACGCAAGGGGTACTGGTAGAGGAGCCAATAATGGGAATGCTGCCGAGATGAGGACGATGTTTACTGACCTCATGAGAGAGATGCTTAGAGATGTTCAGAGGGAAGCTCCCAATGCTGGTAATGGTGGTGGTCCAACAGTGCAAGCGCCTAGGGCCGATTTCGCCAAGTTGAACAAGGATTATACTAGTCTTGGTGGGAAGCCATTCCACGGAACGGTGTTGGCTACGGATGTTTAGGATTGGTTGGATAGCTGCGAGCGTATCCTCGAAGACTTGGGTATCGAGGATGCGATGAAGAGAAGGCTAGCATCCCATCAGCTGCAAGGACGGGCAATGAATTGGTGGAATGCTATAAAGGCAGCTACTCCCGAGGATCAGATTACTTGGGATCAGTTTAAGGCTCGCTTTAGCGATAAGTTCATTCCAACTGCTCAGAAGACAGTGCTGTTTAAGAAATTCTTGGAACTCATGCAGAATGGCAGAGCTGTCTCGGAGTATATTGCCGAATTCGACACTTTGTCGAAATATGGGTTATCCCTAATAGATACTGCCGAGAAGAAGAACGAGAAGTTTATAACAGGTTTGAATCAGTACTTGGGGGAAAGTCTTATTAACCACATCAATGAGATGCTTGAATCGATTGTGGGGAAAACATTGAGGTCAGAGAGTCTTTACCCTAAGTCGAAGACTGAGGTTGCATCTGCAGAGGAACCAAAACCGCAAGCAAGCGGTGGAGGCAAGAATGGTTCTCAAAACAAGAGGAAGCAGTACCAGAATAAGAATGGCCAGAAGAAGAAGAAAGATGTTTAGTGCTTTAGCTGTGGTAAGAAGGGTCACTATGCTAGTAATTGTCGAGCGAAGCCGGCAGACAGGAAGTGCTTCAACTGTGGCCAAGTGGGACATCACAAGGACAAGTGTCCGCAACTCCCTAAAGAAAAGCAAATGGTGAAAGCATATGCCCTTAATGATATTCCTTCTTCATCGAGTGCCCCAACTGCGGCGGAGAAGGCAAAGAATGTCATTATTCAAGGTATGCTTTCTGTTTATGATGTTCCTGTTCGAGTTTTGTTTGATACCGGAGCTTCCAGTTCTTTCATATCTAGTGACCTGGTAGATAGGTTGGAATTGGAGCCCGAGATTATCGATAGACCTTTAGTAGTGACGAACCCGATTGGTGGTTCGACTAGCCTTAGCATGATTTGTCGTAATGTGGTCTTATCGAGTCATGGATGTATGTTTGTGATTGCTTTGTTTTGGGCTTTATTGGGTTTGGCATTATTTTGGGAGTCGATTGGCTTCAAAGATACGAGGTGTTGGTAGACTGTGAGGGCTTTTTGGTGACAGCTAGAGCTGATGATGGGCGGAGGGTAGCATTTGGTGGTCTACCCAGTGATGGGGTAACGACCAGTTTTCTAAATTCCCTCGACATCCCACATGGTGAGTTGTCAGGTTTGCCCGTGGTTGGCCAGTATCCGGACGTCTTCGAAGAAGTGCCTGGTCTTCCACCACACCGAGAGATTGAGTTCCATATTGATTTAGTGAAAGATGCCAGACCTATAGTGATGTCACTTCGTCGTATGGCGCCAAATGAGCAGCGAGAGCTCGGGGTGCAAGTAAGTGATCTTTTGAAGAAGGGATTTATCAGAAGAAGTGTTTCTGAGTGGGGAGCACCAGTTGTGTTTTCTACCAAGGCCGATGGTTCCCTTCGATTGTGTGTAGACTACCGCAAGTTGAATAAAGTGACGAGGAAGAATAAGTAACCTCTACCGTGGATAGATGATTTGTTTGATCAGTTGAGTGGCATGAGAGTGTTCTCCCAATTGGATCTCGCGACAGGTTTTCATCAGCTTAGAGTGGAAGCTGAGAGTATAGCTAAAACGGCATTTCGGACGCCGTCTGGATTTTATGAGTGGTTGGTCATGCCATTCGGGCTGACCAATGCCCCAGCATATTTTGTGGATCTTATGAATAGAGTATTCAGGGATCAATTGAATAAGTTTGTTCTTGTGTTCGTGGATGATATTTTGGTTTACTCAAGGACAGAGGAAGAACACAAGGAACATTTGAGGATAGTGATGGAGGTGTTGAGAAAACACCAATTGAAAGCAAAGTTTTCTAAGTGTCACTTCTGGAGGAGGGAAGTGAGATTCTTGGGCCATGTTGTTTTAGAGAATGGTATTGTCGTGGATCCTGCGAAGTTGACTACGGTACAAGATTGGTCTACGCCCAAGAATGCAACAAACATAAGAAGTTTCTTGGGGTTAGTTAGATATTATCGTAAGTTTATCCAATACTTCTCCAAGATAGCAACACCGTTGACTCAGTTGACCAAGAAGAATCAAGCTTTCGTCTGGGACGAAAAGTGCGAGAATGCATTCAAAATTCCAAAGGACAAGTTGACATGTGCACCAGTGTTAGTCATTCCTAAGGAGAATGAAGAGATGACGGTATATACGGATGCATGTGGTACCGGATTAGGTGCTGTATTGATGCAAGGAGGTAGGGTTGTAGCTTATGCAAGTCGGCAATTGAAGGAACTAGCAGCAATCGTATTCTCATTGAAGACGTGGAGACATTATCTCTTGGGAGAAAGATTCGAGTTGTTTACCGATCATAAATCGTTAAAGTATCTCTTCTCTCAGAAGGATTTAAATCTCCGACAGCAAAGATGGTTAGAATTCTTAGCTTCGTATGATTTCGACATCGCGTATAAACCAGGAAAGGGCAATGCGGTGGCTGATGCACTGAGTAGAAGACATGCCAGTTTAGGAGCTATGTTTCTAGAATGGAAGCAACTGGAGTACATCGCTGCGTATGATTTCAGACCAAAGTGCAAATTGGATCCAGAAATGTTAGCAAGTTTGGCGATCAGACCCACTTTGATGGAGCGGATTGGTTCCAGTCATAGGAATGATCCTAACCTATTGGAAATCATCTCAAAGTCAGATATGGGAATCGACGGAGAGATGAACAAGTATGGGATTGATCGAGATGGATGGCTTAGAAAGAATGGAGGACTTGTTGTGCCCAATGTCAATGGATTGAGAGATGAAGTGCTTAGAGAATGTCATCACTCAAAACTGACTATACATCCTGGTGGTAACAAGATGTATCGAGACATGAAGCAGACCTACTACTGGGAAGGGATGAAGAGAGACGTTGGGAAGTTTATATCCAAATGTATGAACTGCCAGCTAGTTAAAGCCGAGCCAAAGAAGCCTAGTGGCTTTTTGCAGCCATTAGAGATTCCAGAATGGAAATGGGAACAAGTCTCAATGGATTTTATTGATGGGTTACCAAGAACTAGGTCGGGCCATGATAGCATTTGGGTGATTGTGGACCGATTGACTAAGAGTGCAAGATTTATACCCGTCAAGTCAAACAGGACAGCAGCTAAGTTAGCTGAACTATATGTAAAGTGGGTAGTGAGATTTCATGGAATACCCAAAGGCATTGTAAGTGACCGAGATCCGTTGTTCACTAGTGGATTTTGGAAGAGCTTACAAGAGGCATTAGGATCACAATTACATTTCAGTACCGCATACCATCCTCAGACCGACGGACAAACAGAGAGGGTGAATCGAGTATTAGAGGATCTCTTGAGAACCTGTGTATTGGATTTTGGTGGATCATGGGATGACCATTTGCATCTAGTAGAGTTTGCATATAATAATAGTTATCAATCCAGTATTGGTATGACTCCATTTGAAGCTTTGTACGGAAGACCATGCAACTCACCGTCATATTGGTTAGAAACTGGTGAGAAGTTTGTGCTTGGACCAGATGTGATAAGAGAAACTTCAGCTAAGATTAAGGTTGTCCAACACCAAATGAAGGCTGCCCAAGATAGGCAGAAAAGTTATGCTGATAATAAGAGAAGAGAATTATAGTTCTCCATTGACGACCTTGTGTTGTCAAGATTTTTCCGTTGAAAAGCGTGATACGATTTGGCAGGAGAGGCAAGTTAGCACCAAGATTTGTTGGTCCATTCCTAGTTCTTGAGCAAATTGGGAATTTGGCATATAAAGTTGAATTACCAGACAAGATGGCAGGAGTTCACAACGTGTTTCCTGTTTCCCAGTTAAGAAAGTTCGTACATGACCCAGATGTGACTATTGTACCTGATCAGTTGGATGATATCGAAGTTGAACCCGAGGCGGTTGGGAACCGCAAGCCTGTGCGTATTGTTGGGAACGATACGAAGCAACTTCGAAGGAAGGCGGTGAAATTAGTCAAAGTTCAGTGGGGCGAGAATGAAAATGATTGTACTTGGGAGACAGAGGAGAGCATTAGGAAGACGTATCCAGAACTCTTCGCCTGGTAAGATTACAGTTTCAATTTAGTCTTTCCGCATGCTAGGATAGGTTTGTTTCGTTTGTTTTGCATGATTGATTGTTGTATATGGCTGGTAGGCATGCGGGATCCTTTGTATGTTTTGGGTTAAGGAATTTCAGAGACGAAATTTCTTAATGGGGGGAAAGTGTAACGGCCCGCATTCTACACATCATAGGATCGTAGAGTATTTATTTCATCTTCATAGAGAGTTGTATGGTCATGTAACTTTGGGAGACGACTATTGGGGCCATTTCCCATGTTCATAATTTTTCCCGATTTTTAAATGACCGTTTTGCCCCTAGCTGATCTTGTTTTGACCATAACTTTTGACTAGAAAGGAATTTTGACCACTTTCATTAGATCCAGATGATGGTTTACAATTCTGTAGAGTGGTCACACTAGCCAAACGGACTCACCATTTGGGAGGTATGACTGAAACAAGTTTCAGATGGTGAAAAAAGCTTAATTGGGCTTAACCGGATGATTAACAACTTAGCCCAAAGGGGAATTTCGGGATTAGAAGTTTAAATGGGCTGTCAAGGTTTGGAGAATACCTTTTTCTCATTTTTCAGCCGTCACTATTCATTCCTCTTAACCTAGCCATGGCCTCCAACATCTAAAACACCTTCTAATCACTGTTTAATCAAGTATTAGCCTAATCTATGTCAAATTGAGGCGGATTAGCATAGAGATTGAGATAGAGCTACTATGTTGCTTTGGGAACAACGCCAAAACTGAGAATCATTTCTGATCTAAAGTTTATTTGTGGCGAAGGTGAGTGATTTGCAAAGTTTCTCACTAATTACTGTTAATTAGGTGTAATTAGGGTTGATTAGCGAATTTATACATTAATAAATTATGGAAAAATATTTATAAATTCTAAAAAGACGTTTTAAACCTCTGTTAGAAGTTTGGGTGGATTTGATTAAGTTTTTCTAATCATATCATTATATTTGCCTAAACATGCTTAAGGGGAAAATATGGGTTTTTGGCTATGTTTGATCCGTTTTAACCTATCAAATTATTGTTTTGGTGTTATGGTCATTTCTACAAGTTGCTATGACTGTATGGTATGCTTTGTGATTGATTAGAATAGTTAGATTGGTCAAAACGCCGTCGAATGGTGTAAAACAGGTTGCTGGAAGTCGCACGAAAACTGTTCAGGAAACCGGATCGGATCGCACCCCCAACGAACCGACCCGATCGTGACAACCACCCACGAACCGCTCCTCTGAACTGTTGTGCCATGAGCTAGTGCATCGATCCCGTACTGCTTGGAGACCCCGATCCGACCAGGAGTCTGGACCAGATTGGCACACAACGACCCGAGCTGGTGAGGAAGGCTCGACCCGATCCGGAGCTCTCCACAATCCGAACCGCTTGAAGATGTGGACCCCGACCCGAACTGCTGGAGGAAGGACACCACGACCAGATCCGATGTAGGTGGCTCGAACTGATCCGAAGGAGGATGGCGACCGAACTGAACTCAGGAGTTTTGAACGCGAGGCATGGATTGCGAACCAAATGAAGACCGATCCAGGAAAGAAGACCAAAAACTCGAGATGAAAAGGAAGTCCAAATAAGTAGATTTGACTTGGGATCCAGATGGGAACCAACGAGTGAACTTCATGAGTTGGGCTTTGTTGCGGGACGTATGCTAAGGGGTTGTCGATGTCTGTAACTTTGGATCACTATGTGTAGGGGGTACGTGAACGGATTCAGAGCCACCGTGGCTAGGTACGACTAAAGAGCTATAGACCAATGAAGTGGGGTCATTTGTAAAGATTTGGTCATGACTCCATGGGGTGAGCTTGGTAATAGAAGTAGTTGTACAAGTCGAACTTCGTCACTACTTCGATGGGTCTAGTGATTGAAAGTGGTGAATATCGTATGCTTTACGCACTGAGTTAGAGATGTGAGGATGGTTGCTATGTTTGATGTGTTTGCCATCACTATGATATGCACACCCCCACCCCCGTTATCTTTACACCATCTGTTTAGTGGCACCTTAGAGTATTGTACGGTATGTAGTGCTAACCCTTTGGTTGCAGGTCCAGGTTCAGGTATGGTTTAGTATACCTGTTATTGTTCTGTTTTGCTGCTTATCACTCTTACCAGACTTTTTGTCTGACCCAGAGTTTTATGTCTCTTCTTATTACTCTGGGTGCTCTCATGAGCAGACTAGAGACAGGTTAGGTGGTATGCACAAGTAGCTGTACCGAAGACGAGCAGGAGGCTCCCACGTATGATATATGTAGATATTCTCCCTGTGTCGCTGCTGGTCACTACTTTGGGCATTAGTAGCGTACCCTTCCTTTCTTTTACTTTAGAGACAGTTTTAAAGTTGTAATAATGAAGATGTGGAACATAAGCTATATTTGGATTTTTCCGCTGCTATGATGTTTAGTTGTCAGCTTATGCACTGTCTCGCCTGTTTTATGTCAAGTATGTTGTTATTATATTTTATCCCATGCGCTGTGAGACATTCTACAAGTTTTCGATTAGTTCACTCTCTTCTTTCCTTTCTTTGGCAACCGTTTCGTGCTAGTCGGGCATGTGTATAGCGCACTTTCGGAGGAAATGCCGGCTGGTGCTGGGCGGCTCGTCACACCCCGATTCAGTTAAAAGAAAAAAAAAGAACGACACGTTCCCACCGCCGCTGCCACCCACTGGAGCTCCGACCGCCGTCGCGCCTCCCCTGATCGGTCATCACCCCTCCCCTTCCCTCTCTCCTCCATCCTCTTCGACTTAAATCCCCGAACCCATGAAAAACCGCCGCCGCCAGTCCTTCCTTAGACACCATTGGCCCACCACACCACCCCCTCATCGCTGCGCCTCCCCCGCCACCAGCAACCGCCTGCTGGGCCCCTCCTCTGAGAAAATCGAATGAACAGTGAGTTTTATTATTATTTTATTTTCTTTTTATGTAATTAATTTAGGAATTAAATATTGTTTTCAAAATTTGATTTTTAATATAATAGCATTGTTTTAAAATGTAATATATATATATATATATACATAGATTAGTATTAAAAATGTGATTTTTCTATGTATTACATTAGAATAAAAATATGATCTTTATAATATATGTAGCGTTATAAAAATATGATCTTTATAATATATGTAGCGTAATAAAAATATGATCTTTATTATATATGTAGCGTTATAAAAATATGAACTTTATTATATATGTAGCGTAATAAAAATATGATCCTTATTATATATGCAACATTAAAAAAATATGATCTTTATTATATATGTAGTGTTATAAAAATATGATCTTTATTACATATGTAGTGTTATAAAAATATGATCTTTATAATATATGTAGCGTAATAAAAATATGATCTTTATTATATATGTAGCGTTATAAAAATACGATCTTTATAATATATGCAGCGTTATAAAAATATGATCTTTGTAATATATGTAGCATTATAAAAATGTGATTTTTAAAAATATAATAGCGTTGTTAAAAATATGATTATTAATGTAAATCGCGTGGAACAGATTGCGATGGAATCAATGTGAAGAACGCTACGCACTGGAACAAATCCAAATCTAAACCATCCCATAAAGATTGATGGAGTGGAAACCAAAGGTGAGAACTTTTTCTCACTCAACTTTTAATTAAGTTGTTATATTCTAGGATGCAGACGGTGGTTAGTTGCACCCGACACCTTTGATTGAAACCATGGGTGTTTGGTTGTTTATTTTATTTGATTGATTGGTATTTAATAGGGTTTGGCAACCCCATTAAGAAGTGGGTTGAATGTGATTTGGGATGTGAATTGAATTGATTGGAATTGGTATGTGTATAGCGCGAGCCAGTATTAGGTGAGGGATAAGGCTAGAACCTTATTCCGGCTCTAGTATCGCGCTGTTATGCTGCCAAAATTTTCTAAAATATGTTAGAACAATAAAAATATCATTTCTGTTGTATAAATGAACTGTCATGTGTTGAGTAAAATTTTTGAACAATAAAAATATCAATTTTATTGAATGAATGAATTATATAAAATATTCATGTGTTGAATAAAATATTTTATCGTTAAAAATATAATTTTTAATGTATATGTGAACGGCATAAAATTTTCCTGAAGTGAAAATGAATATTCATTTACAAATCAAACGATTTGTTTATGTACACCCATTTGACTAACATGGATTGGGACGATAAATTTTACACATCGCCCAACTACACCAATAATATTCAGTATTTGTTGGTTGAAATCCCACACGGGTATTGGGATGATATTTGACGTACACTAATCCCAATTTTTAAGTTGTATGTCAATCGATAGGTTGACAGACTGTTGTAAGCGTTAATTATTTATATTTAACGCTTATGCAGTTGTGTGATGTACTCTGGATGATGGTTGATTTGTTTTGATTGATTGTTATATACATGTTTTGTATGAAATCCATATAAATAACACTATATGTTAATCGACGGTGTCTGATTCCAATTCCAATTCCAATTCAGAAAGAACGAATATTTTAAAATAACGAATATTTTAAAATAATATTCTGTAAAGGATTGAAATATGATTTGGATGTCCGAATTGGTATGGACGCGAATGATATTTTGATGCGAACGATATTTATATTGATTATATTTATTTTATAACGAATATCGAAAAGGAAATGATTTCAAATCAGATATTTTGAAAATATTGTCATTTAAATATTACAATGATAAGGAATATTCAATTTTGATTTAAAATTGAAATCATTTTGAAACAAATTTATAGTCGATTTATAAAATACGATTTAAATGGAAATCGACGAAATATATATAATATATATTTAATGGCCTGAATAGAACGCGTCGCGCCGCGACTGTTCACGAATTTCGACCATTGACTTCGAATTGACAATACGGGAGATCCGACCGTCGGATTCCCCTAAAACTAGAACTGTTGGGTTTGTATCGAAAATAGCTTTCCAACGAATATAAAATATTTGAAGTCTAATGGATGGATTTGGAATTATGTCCAAATCAAATTTGGAAAATGTCGCTATAAGGGCAGTTCGATGACCGTTTATGGAAATCGACTGAAAGGCCTTAATAAAATTATTAAAAATATTAATAATTTGTCTAAAATTGTAATAAATGATTTGGAAGGATTATGGATGAAAAATCCCATATTTGGAAAGATAAAAATATATTTTTATCAAAATGAACTAGTTATTAACTAGATTTGAAATCCAATAGTTTTTAAATAAAATAAATTGGATTTTTGAATGGTTTTAATATAGCCAGAATTTCCAATATATGAATTGGAATGGATTTAAATGGAAATCATCTTCGAAATATTTCGATATTGGATTCCGTGATTATGTAGATACTGTTATGGGAATTTGAAAGAGACATATATATGTAGTTATTCCCAAAACGATATTTGTTGGTTCTAGAATTCGATATTGAATATAAGCGGATATAATTTCTATTCAGACCCTTGTATTTGATATCAAATTGGATTTTGGGTTTGTCAAGAATGGTGTCTTAAATAACACTGTTCTTAAACCCAGTTGAGAAAAGAATAAATCTTTTAATTAAGATTATTAGAGTTTCCAGTTATATTTAGTAACTAGAATAAAATGGAATGTGAATCGGGTTCACTGTGAACTGTGTTTTTAACGACATTCGTTCTTTAATCCGATTTACAGTGAAATGTGATTTGGGATTTATAAATCTTTTTATTAAGATTTAATGAAAATTTTCGAATGTACAGTTTTCTAATTTAATAAAATAAATTGGAATTGAATGGAATTCGATTTGGTAATAATCGAAGTGAGCTTCTGTGGATGAAGACTATTAATATATATGGAATTTAAAAGGCTTTGTCATTATTCCATTTATATTATTATTCAGATACCGAAATTGATATCGATTATATATTGATCTGTTTTTCCGTGAAGATTCCATAATTAATGGAATGTGATTTTGGGTTTATCGTGAACTGTGTTTTAAATGACATTAGTTCTTTAACCTAGTTAAAGACAGGATTACATGTCTAACATTGTATTTTTGAACTGTACTGTTGATCTCTGCTAAATATATATCTATTTGGTGGCGAAGAATTTATTCTCTTGCTTAACACACTTCTCTAAGACGTACGAGCTTAGAGGTTATATATCGGTAGAAATTAATGGTACGGTGTAGATTGTCGATGCGACCTGTTTGATTTTCCAATGTTAAATAATCATTAATATTGATTTTTGGGAAGATTAAAACTAAGTGGAGTTTTAATGAATCTTTAATTAGATTTAAATGAGAAGGTGGTAATTTAAATTATCAAATTTGGGAAATGATCGAGAGTGAAGTACCACCAATTTTACTCCAAGCGATAGTTAAATCTTTAATTAGATTTGAACGTGAAATGGTGATTAATTTTACCGGTAACATCGTGGTGTTAGATATGGAGTATTACTAGTTTTGCTCGATGAGATGAATAGGTTGAGATTGGGATATTAGACAAGTGAATACTTTGGTAAGGTTCGCTAATCCCGACTAGTTGATAAAACTAAATTTGGTTTAGAATTGATATCCAAAAGAAGATTAAAGTATAAATTTAAAAGAATTTATATTTGATAAAATTAATGGGAACCTTTCCCAAAGGATATGAATATTTAAATAAAAGAATATTCAGAATTGGAATGATGCGTATGTTGTGTTTTTATAGCACTTGATTATAAAACACGTGAATTATTCGGAAAAGCCAGGTTTATACCCATTCTGAATAATTGATTCGACGATAAGTCGACGATGAAGATGGTGGTTGTAACATCCCGTAATTTTAAATATTAAAATTAAAAATTTTAAGAATACTTAATTGTTAAAGTAAGAATTCAGCGAAATGGGTTACGACATTGCGTTCGTCTCGAAATTCTGCTTGGAATAGAGACCAAGTTTTCGTAAATTGGACTTTGTATGAAGAAGTTATGGCCCTCAGAAGTTACAGAAATTTAAATAAATTAAAAACAGTTCAAAAATAAATTCAAAATTTCAAATTCAAACAAAGAAGTGGGCAGGGCGGTATTTTTCCTGCCTTAGGCCAGGTCGATAAAGGGGTCGACCTCCCCTATACAGGTCGACCTGGGGGTTGACCTACCTCCTCGGACAGATCGGAACTGTGATGATTCTGACTTGTTGCTGAGTCTTTTCTGACCTGTTGATAAGTCACTAGGGAAAAGGTTGCAATTCTGGATAACTCTATCTAGTCTGGACGGTTGTGATTGCTCCTATGATAATATAACGACTCACATAAGTTTAAACTTCTATATAAGCACGCATAGACTCAAGCTCTAAACCTAAATTAAATTAATCTCTTGGCCTCCATGCTACTGCTGGAATAGTTCTTCTTCTTAAAGCTTAGGAATTGCAAGTTAGGATTCTAATACAAACGACGAACGAATTATTCTCTTCTCTAATCCGTCTTTGTGAGTACAATTTCTTTCACAAAATAATTAATAAATTAATTATGATGAGTTATAATTTGGATTATGAGAACATGTCTGTTGAATCATGTGACGTTACTTAACTTTGTTATTGTCTGTTGGTGAACACATGACAGTTTTGTTAACTTATGTTAGTAGATCTGTTTCATATGTCCAGTCACATATGTTTTACTCGATTCATTTTATGACATCATCTTATATGCAAGTTTGGGATGTAAATCATATGCTAGTTTGTATGTGAATCATATGCAAGTCTATATGCGAATTATACACAAGTTTAGATATGAATCAAGTATATATATACATATGCGAGTTTATATGTAAAACATGTGATATTAGCTTGCATGTTTAAATTCATATGCAAGTTTGTAGGAATCCATATGCAAGTTTAGGTGAAAACCATATTCACAAATGCAAGTTTAGGTGAAAACTATATTCACGTATGCAAGTTTAGGTGAAAACCATATTCACATATGCAAGTTTAGGCGAAACCCATACTCATATATGCAAGTTCACAATTTCATGTTTAGATCTATATTTAGATCCATGATAGTTTATGCAATATGTTCTATATGTCTATTGCCTATGCACGTTATTGGCTATGCAAACTTATGTTATAATTCTTATTCGCAAGTTAGATCTATTTTATGTGTTATGCAAGTTGTGATGTTTCTTTTCTTTTTATGAGTTAGACTATTTGCGAGTCTAACATATTTCATATTAAACGTACGAACGACGTGGGACAATGGGAAAATATTAATTATACAAATTGTGAATTGGCATAAAATGGCTTTAAAGGCATATAATTAATTTGAGACGCTAATTGGTATAATTTATATACCTGAAAAGTATGGACATAATTTAGGTGATAATTATGGACATAGCTTAATTTGGAAATTATTGACAATTTTAATAGGGATAATTAATTCATATTGGGGTGAAATAATTATGTGTAATAATAAATGCCTAAGACATGAGGTTAGACCCATTTGTTGTATAAGACTGCCCGGACCCGCTCGACAAATCCAGTAACCACAAAATGTAGTCTAATGTGAGAGGTCGAAGGCATAAATTAAATGCGTAACAATTGTAAAGACATGAGGTTAGGCTCGTTTGCGGTATAAGACTGCCTGGACCCGCCCGGCAAATCCAGCAACCGCAAACGGTAGTCTAATGTGGGAGGTCTTACAAGTTTACGATTATAATGAATTAAGTAACACTTAACTAAGATAAACATGTGGTGGGACATGGGGTTTAAGTGGGTGATAAGGGTGACATGTGAAATACGATTAGAAATACTTAACCAAATTGAAACATGTAAGAAGACATGAATAAGAAGGGGTTAAGTGCGAAATCTTTGTGGGGACCAAGCATAGGTGGAAAGCTTGTGTCAAGTATGGGGGCCCTTTTCAAACCAGTAAACCATTAAGTATCTTTGTGAGCTCGAGTCGAGGACGGGACATGCTTACTGGGTTTGATTGTAAGAGGTCAAAACGTGTTAGCGGTGGCAACGCAAGTCCAATGGGGTCATGTGCGTGCATGGGCCCGGGCTGGTAGGTAAGACGTTGTTGCATCGTGTAGATATAAGCCGTTCATCTTTAGTGGTATTGGGTTGCCACTTTGGGGAGCGATACACCCCACTGTGGGACCAACACGGGTATTTATGAGTTTGGGATCCAATCTCATGGGGGTAGTGTGTACAACTAGTGTTGATAGGGGCAGGCGGCACCTATGAAGTCAGCTAGGGGTACACAAAACTACCATTATGATTATCATATTCAGTAGACGGGATCAACTTTTAGGGTGACTAGTAATGGTGCAGTATAGTAATTATCCTATAGTGATTCGGAGCGCGATTAATGCCAGCATATTCCTCTTGTTTGTTTTGTCTTGCCCACTTGCTTCACAGTCATTCCTTGTTTTACCAGTTTATGCCTATTCTAATTACTTTAATAATTATATTGTTAAAGTTATTTGACTCACCAGACTTTATGTCTGATCCCCTTTGTTTTTGTCTCTTTTCTTCCTTCCCCCCCAAGGTTCTCAGGGTGGGACTAGTGCTAGTGGAGCTTGATTTGGACCTCTTTCTCTCTCTTTTGGAAGTGCTTGGATTGCTGAAAGTAAAGTTCAGCTTATCGCTTTTATGGCTACTTATGTTGGGGTTATGCTTTACTTTATGTACTCAGAAAATAATTTGTCAAGATGGATATTATGTGTACTTGGTTTTATTGTTGGTTTTTGATGTTGTTGTAACCAAACTATTTCTCCTCTACAATAAAAGTTGTTTTAATTTTTCGAGTACCAATATATTTATCTGTCTTATTATATTCTGTTCTATACACCAATAATACTCCATGAAAATAAATGCATTCATCTTGAGAGTGACATTAATGGACGTGGGGTGTTGCATGTGGTATCAGAGCTGAAGGTTACCAGAACAGGTAAGAGATTTTGAAAAATTGTTTTTCAAAAGCATTTTATATAGAAATACTTTTAAAAATCGGTTTTAAGGAGAGTATCTTTCCTTCGATTTTCCGTTTTGAACCTCTTCCTTTTTCTTTTCAGCATGTCTGGGGTACCCCAGGGGGATACCAATACCAACCTGGTTCAGAAGGTATCTGGAGGTTAGGGCCACCGCCGCAGGCCCAGCAGACGTTCCTCCTCCCCCCCCCCCCCCCCCCCAGCTGCAACCACTCCTCCCCCTCCCCGCGTTGATACTTTTTCGAAGATATGCAAAGACTTTCGGGCAATGGGCGGGAAACCTTTTCACGGATCAGAGACGTTTGTTGAAGCTCGAAATTGGCTTAAGGAGGTGGAAGATTTGTTTGGTATCTTCGAGATAGAAGATGGAAGGAAGGTCCAATTAGCTGCTTGGTTAATGAAGGACGAAGCCTCGTTTTGGTGGGAGGTTACGAATGGAGAGCGTTCAATGGAGACATAGATGGATTTCAGGCATAGGTTCGAGATGAAATTTCTCTCACGAGCAGAAGAGAATTTATACATGGAGAGGTTCTTAGCGTTAAAGTAGGGGAATTATCAGTAAAGGAGTACGTCAGCAAGTTCAATCAGTTGGCGAGATTTGGCTTAGACTTGGTGAACACACTTGAAAAGAAGGCCCTGAGATTCATTAAAGGTTTGAATTAGCCGCTGCATGGGTTGGCTTTGACCCACATTCCTATGGGGGCTACCTTTGAGAAATTGGTTGACATGGCGCTTATGCATGAAGAGGAGAAAGGCGCTAATGCTAATAAGGCACCGAAAAAAAAGGGATCAAAAGATGTCACAGCAGCATCCTAAGAAAGGTGGTAAGGATAACAATAGCAAAGGAAAGAAAAGGTGCTTTAATTCTAGAACACCAGGCCATCTAAGCAAGGACTGTATGAAGAAGAAGAAGACTGACTGTTTCAACTGTGGTGAGGCAGGAAATCTGATTAAAGACTGCCCGAAAAGACAAGGGCAAGGGCAGAGGACAGGGTCTACTTCTGGAGGACAGGTTCAGACTCTCATGGCACCAGGGCTGACAAGAGTTCAGGTTCATGCTCTCATGGCACCAGGACAGGAGAGAGGTAGAAACATTTCTGTTGAAAGTTTGGTTTTTCTGTTTGATCATCCTGTTCGTACTTTGTTTGATTCTGGCGGTTCACACTCGTTTATATCTTCTTCTTTAGTTGAAACACTGCACCTAAATACTAGTCTAGTTATGGATCCCATAGTAGTCTCAAATCCTATTGATGGTTCAGCTCATCTTTCAATGATTTGTCGGGATTTGAGAGTGTCTATCTTGGGCATTGGGTTTGAATGCAACTCCTTCATTCTTGGCTTCACGGGCTATGGGTTGATTCTAGGCATGGATTGGTTATCCAGTAATGGTGCCATCCTCGATTGTGAAAAGAGAGAGGTTAGACTTATGACTCGCCTCGGTAACACTCTCGAAATCTCTTGTAATCCCATACATTCTGTTATGCTTAGCTACCTAGAATCTCTTGATGCGTTTGTTGAAAACTTGCAGTCTGTTAGAGTAGTCTGTGAATACTCAGATGTATTTGAAGAGGTGAAGGGCTTACCTCCGAAGCGGGAGATAGACTTCTGCATATACCTTGTTGATAATGCAAAACCCGTAGCTCTACCCGTTGGACACATGGCTCCAAGGGAGAGAAAAGAGCTCAGCAAGCAAGTCAAAGAGTGCTCGAAAAAGGGTTTATAAGGAGGAGTATTTCTGAATGGGGTGCTCTAGTAGTATTCGCAAACAAAGCGGATGGTTCACTTCGCCTATGCGTTGATTATAGGGAGCTAAACAAGCCGACCAAGAAAAATAGGCACCCACTTCCAAGAATAGACGACTTGTTTGATCAGGTTGTAGGTGCGTCGGTTTTCTCCCAACTAGATCTGGCTATCGGGTTTCATCAGCTAAGAGTGGCTGAAACTGCATTGATAAGACCGCGTTCAGAACCCCGGATGGTTTCTTCGAATGGCTGGTCATGCCTTTCGGCTTGACAAATGCACTCGCTTACTTCGTTGGCTAGATGAGCAGGGTGTTCAGGGAGTTCCTTAATAAGTTTTTGGTGGTCTTAATAGACGAGAATTTGATTTTCCCAAAGAATGAAGAAGAGCATGCTTTGCATTTAAGGGAAGTCATGGATACTCTTCGTGCGCATCAACTGAAAGCCAAATTCTCCAAATGCCATTTCTGGAGAGAAGAAGTGAGGTTTCTTGGACATGTGGTGTCCAAAGAGGGGATAGTTGTGGACCCCGCAAAAGTAGTTGCGGTGCAAGATTAGAAGGTTCCACGGAATGCAACCGAAGTCCGAAGCTTTCTCGGGCTAGCTGGCTTTTACCGAAAGTTCATTAAAGACTTTGCAAAAATCTCAGCCCCACTCACAAGATTGACAAAGAAGAACCTAACTTTCGCTTGGGATTTGGATTGTGATATTGCTTTCCAACGTTTGAAAAAAGCTCTAATAACAGCCCCAGTTCTGACATTGCCTGATGGGAGCAAAGTATTTATCGTATACACAGACGCATGCGGTACAGGGTTGGGCGCTGTCTTGATGCACGAAGGCAAGGTAGTTTGTTATGGGGGAAGGCAATTGAAGGTACATGAGAAGAACTATCCAACTCATGATTTGGAGCTAGCTGCCATTGTTTTCGCTCTAAAGTCATGGCGTTATTACCTACTAGGAGAAAGGTTTGAATTGTTTACTAACCATAAATCATTAAGGTAACTTTTCTCATAGAAAGTTCTTAACTTAAGACAACAAAGGTGGATGGAATTTCTGGCCTCATATGATTTTGAGATTTCCTATACCCCTGGCAAGGGCAATGTGGTAGCAGACGCCTTGAGTAGAAAGAAGCTGACCTTGAGTCCTCTCTTTGTAGAAAGGCAAAGCTTGGAGTACATAGCAAACTTTAGCTTTAGACCCTCCTCTGAAATTGTACCTGGTCTGTTAGCATCGCTAGAGGTGCGGCCTACTCTTTTGGACTCAATAGGAACCGCGCAACGTGAAGACCCTTAGCTAGTTGATATGATGGATAAGCTAGTTAGGGGTGAGACTTCTAGTCACCTCAATAGATACTCCATCGATGGTAAGGGTTGTTTGAGACGGGATGGAAGGCTATGCGTCCCACAAACAAGGGATTTAGTGAAGTCGGTTCTCGAAGAAGCATACCATTCTAAGCTGACCATACACTCAGGAGGAGACAAGATGTATAAAGATATAAAAAGGGTTTTCTTTTGGAATGACATGAAGAGGGATGTAGCTGAGTTCGTCGCTAAGTGCTTGATATGCCAGTAAGTCAAAGCGGAGCAGAAGAAGCCTGGTGGTCTGCTTCACTCTCTAGAGGTCCCACAGTGGAAGTGGGATAGCATTTCGATGGACTTTGTTGATGGGGTTCCTAGGTCAAGAAGGGCAATACAAGTATTTGGGTAATAGTGGACAGGCTCACTAAAAGCGCTCACTTTATACCTGTTAAGAGTAGAAGGGCTGCCTCGTCTTTAGTATCCATTTATCTTAAAGAGATAGTTCGACTCCATGGGATACCCTCCAGCACAGTGAGTGATCGACATCCATTCTTTACGCGAGTTTTGGAAGAGTTTGCAAGAGGCTGTAGGTACACAATTATGCCTAAGCAAGGCCTATCACCCCCAAACCGATGGTCAGACGGAAAGGGTGAACAGAGTATTGGAAGACCTCTTGAGATTGTGCATTCTTCACTTTGGAGGGACATAGGAGGATCATCTTCCTTTGGTGGAATTCGCTTACAACAATAGCTACAAAGCCACCATAGGCATGGCACCCTTCGAAGCTTTATATGGAAGACCATGCCGATCACCAACTTGTTGGTGGTAGTCTACAGACAAGCTCGTACTTGGGCCAGACATGATTAGAGAAACCTCAGAAAAGGTGGACTTGATAAGAAGACGGATGAAGGCTGCACAAGATAGATAGAAGTCCTACGCAGACAAAAGAAGGACCGACCTTGAGTTTGAGGTTAGAGATAGGGTGTTCCTTAAAGTATCTCCTTTGAGGAATGTCTTTCTCTTTAGGTTCGTAGGAAAGCTAGCACCAAGATTTGTAGAACCATTTCTTATCACTGAAAGGATAGGGATGATGGCTTACAGAGTAGAGCTACCCGAAAGACTGGCTGGAGTTCATAATGTTTTTCATGTTTCTCAACTACGAAAATGCTTACATGAGTCTGCGGAAGTTGTGGAGCCAAGTATACTAGAGGAAGTAGAAGTGGAACGAGAAGCAACTGTGAGAAGAGTTCCAACTTGTATCTTGGGTACAGAAGTCAAAAACTATGCAACCGTGAATTCAAGCTTGTTAAAGTTCAATGGAGTGACGATGAGGAAGACGTGACTTGGAAAACTAAGAGAAAAATACGCGCAGCCTACCCTTTGAGTTCCAACTCGTATCTTGGGTACGGAAGTCAAAAAGCTACGCAACCGTGAAGTCAAGCTTGTTAAAGTTCAATGGAGTGATGCTGAGGAAGACGCGACTTGGGAAACTGAGAGAAAAATGTGCGCAGCCTACCCTTTTCTTTTTGAGGGTACCTCCTTGATCTCTTCTTCCATAAGTTTATTCATGCTTATATATATCTTTTATTTATATCTCCTCGGTCCTATTCTTTATCCTTAGGTAGAAACCAATGGATGTAAACATGTATTTGAAACATGTTATGATTGATGGTTGTGAGTGGTTGCAAGTGGTTGCTCGTGGATGCATGTACACACACATTAGGCACTAGATCAGCTCAATCACTTTCATATTGCATATTAATATGTTTGCATATTTAAATTAATGGATTTACAATGGTTGTGTTATTATATGGATGCTGCATTTTGATGAATGTTTATGCACACATGTAGAAATAATATGTATCGTTAGGATTCTTTCGCATACATAATGGACGCATGGCACTATCATAATTTGCATTAAGGAGGTCAACTGAATTAGTAGACCGCCCGATTTTGCATTGGATAAGGAACATATACACACACTTTTTGCATATGTTCATACGGCATTAGTAATCTTGTAAGCACAATGGATGCCTGTGTTTGATGGTTGAGTAAATGGACGATTGGATGTTAGGATATACATTCTCCTTAACTTGGAGATTTCGGGGGCGAAATCCTTTAAGGAGGGGAGAATGTAACACCCGGTAATTTTAAATATTAAATTTAACAATTTTAAGAATACTTAATTATTAAAGTAAGAATTAAGGGAAATGGGTTACAGCCGTTGCGTTCGTCTCGAAATTCTGCTTAGAATAGAGTCCAAGTTTTTGTAAATCGGACTTTGTATGAAGAAGTTATGGCCCTCAGAAGTTTCAGAAATTTAAATAAATTAAAAACAGTTCAAAATTAAATTCAAAATTTCGAATTCAAACGGAGAAGCGGGCTGGGCGGGATTTTTCCCGCCTCAGGCCAGGTCGACCAGGGGGTCGACCTCCCCTATACAGGTCGACCTAGGGGTCGACCTACCCCCCGGACAGATCTGAACTGTGACAATTCTGACTTGTTGCTGAGTCTTTTCTGACTTGTTGCTGAGTCACTAAGGCATAGGTGGCATTTTGGATAACTCTATCTAGTCTAGAGGGTTGTGATTGCTCCTATGATAATCTAACGACTCACATAAGTTTAAACTTCTGTATAAGCACGCATAGACTCAAGCTCTAAACCTAAACTAAATTAATATCTTGGCCTCCATGCTACTGCTGGAATAGTTCTTCTTCTTAAAGCTTATGAATTGCAAGTCAGGATTCTAATACAAACGATGGACGAATTATTCTCTTCTCTAATCCATCTTTGTGAGTACAATTTCTTTCACAAGATAATTAATAAATTAATTATGATGAGTTATAATTGGGATTATGAGAACATGTCTGTTGAATCATGTGACGTTACTTAACTTTGTTATTGTCTGTTGGTGAACACATGACAGTTTTGTTAACTTATGTTAGTAGATCTATTTCATATGTCCAATCACATATGTTTAACTTGATTCATTTTATGACATCAGTTTATATGCAAGTTTGGGATGTAAATCATATGCTAGTTTGTATGTGAATCATATGCAAGTCTGTATGCGAATTATACACAAGTTTATATGTGAATCAAGTATATATATACATATGCGAGTTTATATGTAAAATATGTGATATTAGTTTACATGTTTAAATTCAAATGCAAGTTTGTAGGAATCCATATGCAAGTTTAGGTGAAAACCATATTCACATATGCAAGTTTAGGTGAAAACTATATTCACATAAGCAAGTTTAGGTGAAAACCATATTCACATATGCAAGTTTAGGTGAAACCCATATTCATATATGCAAGTTCACAATTTCATGTTTAGATCTATATTTAGATCCATGATAGTTTATGCAAATTTATGTTCTATACGTCCATTTCCTATGCAAGTTATTGGCTATGCAAACTTATGTTATAATTCTTATTCGTAAGTTAGATCTATTTTATGTGTTATGCAAGTTGTGATGTTTCTTTTCTTTTTATGAGTTGGACTATTTGCGAGTCTAACATATTTCATATTAAACGCACGAATGGCGTGGGGACAATGGGAAAATATTAATTATACAAATTGTGAATTGGCATAAAATGGCTTTAAAGGCATATAATTAATTTGGCGCACTAATTAGTATAATTTATATACCTGGAAAGTATGGACATAATTTATGTGACAATTACGGACATAGATTAATTTGGAAATTATTAAAAATTTGAATAGGGATAATTAATTCATATTGGGGTGAAAAATTATGTGTAATAATAAACGCCTAAGACACGAAGTTAGACTCGTTGTGGTATAAGACTGCCCGGACCTGCCCGACAAATCCAGTAACCACAAACGATAGTCTAATGTGAGAGGTCGAAGGCATAAATTAAATGCGTAACAATTGTAAAGACATGAGGTTAGGCTCGTTTGCGGTATAAGACTGCCCGGACCCGCCCGACAAATCCAGTAACCGCAAGCGGTAGTCTAATGTGGGAGGTCTTACAAGGTTATGGTTATAATGAATTAATTAACACTTAACCAAGATAAACATGTGGTGGGACATGGGGGTTAATTGGGTGACATGGGTGACATGTTAAATATGATTAGAAATACTTAGCCAGATTGGAACATGTAAGAAGACATGAATAAGAAGGGGTTAAGTGGGAAATCTTAGTAGGGACCAAGCATAGGTGGAAAGATTGTGTCAAGTATGGGGGCCCTTTTCAAACCGGTAACCCATTAAGTATTTTTGTGAGCTCGAGTTAGATCGAGGACGGGACACGCTTACTAGGTTTGATTGTAAGAGGTCAAAACATGTTAGTGGTGGCAACGCAAGTCCAACGGGGTCACGTGCGTGCGTGGGCCCGGGCTGGTAGGTAAGACGTTGTTGCATCGTGTAGATATAAGCTGTGCATCTTTAGTGGTATCGGGTCGCCACTTTGGGGAGTGATACACCCCACTATGGGACCAGCACAGGTATCTACGAGTTAGGGAGCCGATCGCATGGGGGTAGTGGGTACAACTAGTAGAGATAGGGGCAGGCGGCACCTATGAAGACAGCTAGGGGTACACAAAACTACCATTATGATTATTATATTCAGTAGGCGGGATCAACTTTTAGGGTGACTAGTAATGGTGCAGTATAGTTATTATCCTATAGTGATTCGGAGTGCGATTAACGCCAGCATATTACTCTTGTTTGTTTTGTCTTGCCCACTTGCTTCACAGTCATTCCTTGTTTTACCAGTTTATGCCTTATCCTAATTACTTTTATAATTATATTGTTAAAGTTATTGTACTCGCCAGACTTTATGTCTGACCCCCTTTGTTTTCGCCTCTTTTCTTCTTCCCCTCCCCCCCCCCCCGGTTCTCAGGGTGGGACTAGTGCTAGTGGAGCTCGATTTGGACCTCTTTCTCCCTCTTTTGGAAGTGCTTGGATTGGTGAAAGTAAAGTTCAGCTTATCTCTTTTATGGATACATATGTTGGGGCTATGCTTTTTTACTTTATGTACTCAGAAAATAATTTGTTAAGATGGATATTAAGTGTACTTGATTTTATTGTTGGTTTTTGATGTTGTTGTAACCAAACTATTTCTCCGTTGCAATAAAAGTTGATTTGATTTTTCAAGTACCAATATATGTATCCGTCTTGTTATATTCTGTTCTGTACACCAATAATACTCCATGAAAGTTAATGCATTCCCCTTGAGAGTGACATTAATGGACGTGGGGTGTTACGGTGGTTGAAGGTCAGAGGTCTTCACATTGTTTGGATGACTACTGATGTCTTGATTGGGTTGTACACCCGAGACAAGGTAATAAGTGGTGATCGTCCAGACGTACTTGGAGATCGATGGATATGCGAGGACCTCTCCTCTGTATTGGACATATAGGATGAGGAATAAGGTGCCTCCGGTTTTGTTCAGACCCAGAACGTACTAATAAATGGATGTATGTCTGACATTAGATTTTATTCTATGTTGATTGATCTCTATTAAATATATATCTGTTTGGCGGAGGAGAATTTATTCTCTTGCTTAACGCCTTTTTCTAAGACGTACGAGCTCATAGGTTATATATCGATAGACATCAGCCGCATGGTGTGAATTGCCTATGTGGCATGCTGAGATGCAAATGATCAAAGCTTCTGTTGAAAAGAAGAGTCTTGTGGTTGATGATCAAAGCACGACCTTAAATGGCATAGCTTTGTGCATAGCATTAATTCGCGAGCCTCACACCTCGGTATGAGTCAAAAACGGGATCATGACTGCAGGGAATGCACGACGTTTCCTTCTAGCTATGGGCAGTGTCATGGTATGGAGCCAAGACATTTATTATATTTTTACCTATGTGGATGATGGATGGCGAAGCGCCTCAGATATATCAGTTACTACGGAGCTGATGGATAGGTCTGACAGGACCGGGGAACGTGTGTTTAGGAATAATTAATCCTCGAACTTAAGAGAGGACCGACCCGGAAGCATCATTGGGTTTACCAAAGTGTGTAATCCTGAGACATTTTCTAGAGTGTCTCGAATCGGAGAGGAGACGATCCCTTTCCTCGACCCATGACGGAAATCCAATTTCCAATACGTGACATTGCGGGTTTAATTGTAAAGCCTAGTATGGCGACATAGTGGGATGGAGCACTATGCCATCTATGATTGATACATTTATATTTGAAGTTGATTTCTTCACTTATAGTGATAATAAAAGATGAAATTTCACGTATCAAGCCTTATTTGGCTATTATAAGGTAAAACTCTATCCTCCGGCTAGAGTTGCATTGTGTGATGGGACCTGAATCTTATAATAGCTTTATTTTCTTTAATTAGCATTGCGTTGTGTTATACGGCGTCGTCCCTTGATTTAGTTGACTATAAAAAGTAAAGATTAAATAACTATTTTAGTTCTCACACTAGCCACATGACTGACCTGGAGTTTATTGTTTTAACCTAAACTCTGGGTGCCCTATTTTCCACACGGGCAGCTAGTAGTTTTGGTTTTGCATATAATTTCATTTTCAAGATCCTGGATTTACAGCTGGAGCTATATTCAGAAAGCTCTGTATCCGAGTATTTCTTTCAGTTGTGTTATGTATTATTTTTCCGCTGCTTTGTAATTTGAATCTCTGATATTTATCAAATGTATATTATTTATTCATACCCTGTTAAATTCTTGTACTCTGATGTAATTGTTGTAATAAGCAATGAAATGTTCTTCTGCTTGTGTTCTTATTTGTCGTGTTGTTAACTCAATCCGCCTTCTTCCGTCTCTTCGGAGATAGAGAGAGTTTGGGTCGTTTCATCGTGGTATCAGAGCTTTGGTTTACTGAGCTTGAGAACAAGACACATTAGGTCCAAACGAAAGAATTCATCAGAGATTGGATTAGTCATATCTAATAAGAATGACTCGTTAGAGATCGGATCAATAGTATCCTAGAACGAGTGTAAAGAGTGTTGTTTTAAATAAAAATAAAAATAAAACAAATTTAGTTTTTAAAATTTAATTTAATTATACGTATTTGAGTATTTTATTTTATATTGAATTTGGACGATCGAGTATATGAAGATTTTGCATATACCCCTTGCAAACGTGTATACAAAGCCTCAAATATACTAGATAGATATAGAATCACACTCTAGTCGCCTGAACATGATTCTGATGATGAGCATGACATCATCAGCATTTATGTTCAAGTATTCGAAAGTGGAATATCTATATATATATTTCCAATTGACTTGTGTGAGAACCAAAACTAGATAGGGTTTATTGTTGTGATTTGGCACCAAAAAGATGATTTTTGAATATATATTAAAGTTATGTGCTTGAAAATCTAATGAACTAATTGATTGTTGGTTGTGATGTTTTATCACTAATTCAACTAATAAAACCAATAAGAGAATGTAAGGTAAATTTAGACAAATTGAATTAATGTTGAATTGAATTGAAATTGTTTGAAATTGCATACATGTACATATATATGTGTGAACAGGTCATAACAAGGATGCTAAGAAAAGGAATAAAATTGTATGCCCGACAAATAGGTACATGTTTATTGTATTTATTCGGTTTTGATGATTTTATGAGCCACTTGGCTTTTTCTTTTTCTTTTTGGATGATGAGGGCCCTGTGAGGCAAGTTGCGTTTTTAAATATCAACCCGTACAAAGGAGGTTATGGCGTTTTTTTTGAAATTTAGGGTGCTAGCCAAATTTTTGAAAAAATAGAAATTCTTACAAACTGAAAAGTTGAAGAATGAATGCCAGAATGAAAGTTGAGTTGGTTAGTTCAACAACTTCAACAACTTTCAGCTCCGTTCCTTTTCGAGGACGAAAAGATTTTAAATGGGGGAGATTGTAACAACCCGAAAAATCAGAACCAATTTAAAATTTTTATTTTAGCTATTTTAATGAATTTTGGATATTTAAAAACAATTTATTTTAAATTATAACGACTAAAAATTTATTTAAATCAAAGTTAAAATGAATAAATTTATTTTAATTATAAAACGAGCTTGAAATGGCACAATAGTTTAAAAATTCGATTTTAAATTTCAAATGAATGTACATGATTCAGAATAAATCGGATTTCAGTAAAATCAATAATATTTGAATTTGTTTAACTATATCTTTCTAATGAATGTTTGAAACGGAGATTTCATTTTTAAAATTAAAAGTTATATCCAGTTTAAAATTCAAAATAGTCGCTATGGAAATTATATATATTTTATATAATATATAGCCCTTAAAATAGCCATTTTGTAAACGACCTCCATTTTCGAAGAAACCACTTTTGTTTGATCCGGAATGTCAAGTTATTGTTAGATTCCAATTTTCTCAATTTTTGGAATTAATATGTGAGCGTGGCAAAGGAAAACATGTTAGGGCAATTTCAATTTGAATCTAATCAACTGAAAATTGGCCATTTTTCAAACGGTCTCCAAATTCGATGAAATTAGTTTTGTTAGGACCGTATTGTCAAAACATAGCTAGATTTATTTTTCGGGAATTTTTGGAGTCAGTATGTGGCCCCAGTAAATTACAATGTACGTTCAAATTCATTATATATTGATTCATATTTTAATTTAAATGAAAATGGATCGTAACAGCCGAATTAGGTTATGGGACATATCCCATTGCGTTCGAAATGGGGGGTAATTAGCTGGGGGTGACAGTCATTGAGTTCGATTAGGAGTTTAAATGAGAAATCAACTTTTTAAAAAATTAAAATAATTAAATATAAAATTTTCTAAGCTAGGTCAACACCCCTCCTTTTCGTTTCTCTCCCCACAATTCAGTTAAAGAAAAAAAAAAAGGAACGACGCGCTCCCACCGCCGCTGCTACCCATCGGAGCTCCGACGGCCGTCGCGCCTCCTTTGATCGGCCGCCACCTTCCTTTCCCTCGCTCCTCCTCCCTCTTCGATTTAAACCCCCAAACCCATGAAAAACCGCCGCCGCCAGTCCTTCCTTAGCCACCACAGACCCACCACGCTCCCCCTCGTCACTGCACCTCCCCCGCCACCAACAGCCGAATGCGGGGTCCCTCCTCCGAGAAAAATTGAATGAACAGTGAGTTTTTTTATAATTTTATTTTCTTTTTATGTAATTAATTTAGTTAATTCAGGAATTAAATATTGTTTTCAAAATCTGATTTTTAATATAATAGCATTGTTTTAAAATGTAATTTATATATATATACATAGATTAGTATTAAAAATGTGATTTTTCTATGTGTTACATTAGAATAAAAATATGATCTTTATATATATGTAGCTTTATAAAAATATGATCTTTATAATATATGTAGCGTTATAAAAATATGATCTTTATAATATATGTAGCGTAATAAAAATATGATCTTTATTATATATGCAGCGTTATAAAAATATGATCTTTATTAAATATGTACCGCAATTAAAATATGATCTTTATTATATATGTAGCGTTATAAAAATATGATCTTTATTATGTATGCCACGTTATAAAAATATGATCTTCATAATATATGTAGCGTTATAAAAATATGATCTTTATAATATATGTAGCGTTATAAAAATATGATCTTTGTAATATATGTAGCGTTATAAAAATGTGATTTTTAAATATATAATAGCACTGTTAAAAATATGATTTTTAATATAAATCTCATGGAACAAATTGCGATGGAATCAAGGTGAAGAACACTATGCACTGGAACAAATCCAAATCTAAACTGTCCCATAAAGATTTATGGAGTGGAAACCAAGGTGAGAACATTTTCTCACTCAACTTTTAATTAAATTATTATATTCTAAGATGCAGACAGTGTTTAATAGCACCCGACACCTTTGATTGAAACCATGGATGTTTGGTTGTTTACTTTATTTGATTGATTGGTATTTAATAGGGTTTGGCTACCCTATTAAGAAATGGGTTGAATTTGATTTGGGATGTGAATTGAACTGATTGGAATTGGTATGTGTATGGTGCGAGCCAGTGTCAGGCGAGGGATAAGGCTAGACCTTATTTCGGTTCTAGTATAGCGCCGTTATGCTACCAAAATTTTATAAAATATGTTAGAAAAATAAAAATGTCATTTTTATTGTATAAATGAACTGTATAAAATATTCATGTGTTGAATAAAATGTTTGAATAATAAAAATATAATTTTTATTGAATGAATGAATGAATTATATAAAATATTCATGTGTTGAATAAATATTTTATCATTAAAAATATAATTTTTAACATATATGTGATCGACATAAAATTTTCCTGAAGTGAAAATGAATATTCATTTACAAATCTGACGATTTGTTTATGTACACCCATTTGACTGACATGGATTGGGACGATAAATTTTACACGTCGCCCAACTGCACTAATAATATGTAACGTCCCAGATTTTTGAACGTTGATTACGAATATTTAAACCTGTTTAAATATTGATTTGGCGATATTAGCAGATTTTATTTCGAATTTATTTTATAAATTCGAGTTCAAAATATATAATTTATAATATAATTAAAATGAGCTCGAAAACGACGCGGCAGTCCGTAATTTTCGATCTGAACTTTAATTGGATATACAGGATCCGAAATAAGTCGGATTTTTGTGAAACAAGAAACGTTTGAACCGATTTGATTATATTTTTCTAATAAAAGAGAAAATTCGTGATTTCATCGTATGGATTGTAAGTTATGTCCAGATTAAAATTTCTAATAGTCGCTATAGAATCGTTTATCGACCATAACGGTTTATTTGATATAACTACATACTGGATTCGAATCTAGACAAGATTCTTTTGAGGCGTAGTTATAATTTAATATTTAGAATTTTACTGTAAATTTTAATAAATTAAATATGCAGCTTTTTATTTGAAGTATTTTGCACCCTATATCAATATTTTGGGATTTCACAATGTGAGTTAACCTACCGATAT
This sequence comes from Allium sativum, assembly GCA_030737875.1. Taxonomy (NCBI): domain Eukaryota; kingdom Viridiplantae; phylum Streptophyta; class Magnoliopsida; order Asparagales; family Amaryllidaceae; genus Allium; species Allium sativum. The sequence goes on from CM060921.1 coordinate 751,792,898, forward strand.
TATTATATTTTCGGGACCGTGACACCTCATTGGACACAACTGTATCTTTATTTCTGTCCATAGGAGTCTATATGTAAACGGAATATTATATGGCGGGGTACGCTAAACTTCATATACTAAACGAATAAAATAAATTAAAAATATAAAGTGTTATGTCAATCCTTTGAAGCAACTGGGCGCATTCATTTTCATTTCATGTTCCTGTCATTTCCATTTTGCTTCACCCCTATGTATAAACAGTCAGCCTTCCTAACTAGTGCACAAGCATACGTCCTTGTCTTAATAACTACACGCACATGCCTAACCATAGCTTAACGCAGCCCTAGCAAATGCACAGCCTTTGTTGATTTGAATACAATGTCGACCAAAGCTATTAATAACTTCTGCATAACCTATTCTATGACTGTCCTTTTTCAAATGAAAAGAAAATTCAATACAGACTGTCACCATTACCCTATAGGAAAAGAAACACTACAACAGCCACATTTGACATATACAACTCAGTGCGTACACTTCCTCCCTTATATATATATGCTGCTATTTCTTTCGTTGGAGATTGAGTGAAAACCGTAATTCCTTCTAAGAAAAAGAAAAATAAAATAAAATAAAAAAATTGAAAAGGATGCTTGCATGCTGGAGCGTGGAGTCCGAAGTGCGAGGTCAAAGGAGGTCGGCACCGGTTGCCTGGTAGTCGGAGATCGACGCAGGAGGTTTGCATGGAGACAAAGTGAAGTGGGGCATTTTCTTTTAATATTGGAACATGCAGTTTGTATTTGTTGGAGGGATAAAAAGGAGTAGATGGGAAAGAAAAAGGGGTAACGATAGTGAAGTTTTATGTAGGGTGGTGGATGCGTGAAAACAAAAGTGGAGAGGAGAAAAGCAGGAGGCTGGTTATATTTTGGGAGGAAGGGAAGTGCAAAAACGTGGGCATTTTCTTCCAATATAAAAAAAAGGGAAAAAGAAAAGAATCATGCATGAAAGAAGGAAGCAACAGTGCTTTCTCGGATGGAAGAAAAACGCAGCAGCGTATTGTGAAGTAAATGGAGAAGAAGTATAAGGTAGTGTAGAGGTGATGTGAAGAATTGAAAGCAGGAAGAGCTACAGGAAAAGTCTGGGTAAGTTTTAAGGTGCCTGATCCTACCTTGTTTCACATAATTACCATTAGCGTTTTAATTATATTTATATTATATATGACTGCCTAATCACGTTTAATAAACAACATGTTAATTTTAATAAAGATTTAGTTGAACTATTTTATAATATATCTAATGACCGTAACATGTGCTTAATGACCAATTAAATAACATTAGTGGAGTTTTAAAGATAATATATGTTAACATAACATGGTCTTCCAGTATGTATATTGTACCCAAAATTCCTGTGTATATACCTGAATGCGGTTAAGTGTGCCTAGTCCAAATGTAAATATTCCCAATGATCATTGACTATTATCTACACAGGCCAGTTGTAAATGGAAGATAGTGAGACGTGGTTTGTTTTTTCCAAACCAAATGGACTTCGTCCTATTTGTTTTACTTAGCGTGCCTAACTATACGGTGAATGAAAGATGTTTTACATACAAGACGGATCATGTATTTGTCTAGTATTTATTTGTACCATTGGCTACTCATCTAAAAAAAAGGGCAGTTACTTCAAATGGCAACACAAACTTAAAACAATCGGAGAGATGCTAATGTCTACAGATAGCATATTTATGATAAAAGTTAGAACAGTATCCTAATGTGCCTAGGCGGATTCTAATATGCCCAATCAAAGGTTTATTAAAAACGTTAATTATATATTAGGCTAAATGATTATTTTTAAGTTTTAATAATTTTAATAAAGTGAATAAAAGATTAAATTATAACCATGTCATACAGTTATGGAAATGGACGAAACAAGTGATGTTTGGTCCGCACTAACGAACGTAACATTTTGAAGCTGATTTTGACAAAGAAGAAGACGGCTGAAATTCACGGACTGTGCCCGAACAGTTTCAACGAATTAAATCAAGGTGAGTTCAACTCACTCAGTTTACCCAGTTTATATTTTATATAAACTGGGTTTTCATTTTGTCTGCAATGTTTGCTAATGATTGATAACTAGATGACTGTTCACGTGCGTGGTGAATATTTTAATATTCATAGATTAAATTAAGCATTTGTTTAATTTAATCGAATTAAATCGTTATTTTAACGATTAGATTCCAAACGAGGAAACTTACCTTGTTGGTTACGTTTATAATAATAAACTTATTAAACAAATCATTTGATGCTTGAATGGCTGTTACAAATTGTTTGTTGACTATTATTAGTTGAACTGTTTATCGTGTTGAAATTGAGGTAACCCATTGTGATGCAGGGACGGACAGGTTGGAGGAATCCAACCGGATTCCTCAAATATGTTGTTTACTTATATGAACTGTTAATCAGTGATTGATCATTGATTGTTGAAACCAAATTCAACACTTGCTTGATATTAACCAATGTGGTATATTGGTTGAGTAGTTATCGGCAGATGGCCTGTAAATGAATCATTTAAAGAAATTGATTTACCGTCTGGTAAATCCAATGGAAAATTATAAAATTTGTTTTATAACTAAAGACAGGTTTTGAAATCTATTTTTATAGATTCTTTTTAATTGAAGTTATCAAAGAAAATAAATAATTATTTTTGTATAATAAGTGAGATTTGTAGAATAATGAGTTTGGTAAGCAAGCGATTGGAAATCAACAAAATGGTTAAGAGTTTAATTAATTGTTTTCGATAAACAATTGAATGAGATTATTAAATTTAATCAGATTGTTAATTAAATAAAATAAAGTTTATTTAAATTAAGTTTACTTATTTATATGAAGGGAATAACTAAGTGGAATGTATTAACAATATAACCTTGTTTAAGATGATCAAGTTTGACTACTTGAACGAGAATCGATTATTAAAAATAATTATTGGGTTGTTAATTATTATCGAAGTTATGTACCATTTAAAATAAACTTTTAAGAAAGATTAATTATTTTTATAATTGGTGAACTATTCGATATAAATAATGTTAGACAAGTAACAAGGGGTTGACTTGTAAGCGGGACTTTTAACGTATGGTATGAATATGAATTCAATAAGTAACTCGGTGGACAAGATATGAATGTATCATAGTGTTTTCAAATGAAAGCAAGTTGTTTTGATATATCAATAAGATTTTCCTTTAAAAGGGAAATGTTTGAAAGTAAACATATATCGAGAAGATATTGGTTATAATGGAGATGGAGTTTAAAGCCTTGTTTATAATAAAAAGGGTTTTAACATGTTTTACTCATATTGATATGAGTCAAAATTTTGATCTATCTTATAGAAGAAAATTTTATAAAAGGAAAGTTTCAAATATGATTTAATATGAGTAGAAAGTGAACGAAAGCTTAAGTGGATGAGAATCAATTATTAAAGTAAAGATCTAACAAGTGTCTTCGAGAAATGAAGTTATTTACATCAAATAAGATGAGTGGATTATAAAAGAGATTCTATAGTTGATGAAATTGTTGGGATAGTTCTTGAATTCAAAATTTCGTTAATAAACTTCTATTTAATCCGAAGATAAGAATGTTGTCGACTCAAGGTCTGAGAGGTAAATAAAATACCCCAACTTGAACGACTTCATGATTATCCAAGGGAATTAAAATGATATTTCTGCGGAATATATGATAAACTATAATTTGAAAGGTTGAGTAAATTGATTTCGGAATAAGAAGTGAAGGGGCGTACTTCAAATATCGAAAGAGTCATAAGTGAATGTTTGACTAAACGAGGCCAAGTGACGCCGTATACTGAACCAAGGGATCCACTTTATTTTTATATGGGTGATTGTTGTTTTGATAGTTAAAACACCGACTATCAGAATCTGGCCAAATCGATTATTGGTTCGGAAAGACCGGGATCGAATTTATATTCGAAAACCATTCCGACCAATAAATATGTAAACGTTAAAGATGTCAGAAGATGGTCGTGGTGGAGCATTGAAGACCGTTGAACTTCATAAGCGGAAGAACTACTCGTTAAATTTCTCTGGCTAACTACCAGAGTTATGATGACTTGTGATTCTGTCGTGATTGGAATCTTCGGATTGCAAGGACTACACGCTACTGATCCATGGGGTGATTCCTATATTGGATGCAGTAGGAGAGTGCCTTCGGTTCATCCTGTCCCTGGATAACGTATATAGATGATGTAAAAGGTGGCCAGATGTTTCAAAAGTCGATTATAACCTCAAGCCTCATCAACCGGGAAATGACAAAAATCGGGCAGGCAGCATGGCTATGTGGGTCGCTCCCATTAGGGTGTATGATCACCTATCTAGAGAAATTCCTTTTCATTCTTAAATCTATCGATGCTATCCCTTTTCGAGAAGACGGTTGCTGATCCCAACCGTTGGTGATATACATTCGATACATTCAAGAGAAATGAGTGGTCGGTCATGTGTGGGCCGGGTTGCAAGATGTTCTTGTTGAACCCAGTGTATTCGTCTCTAGAGATACACTATCGGCAGGTGGTCCCATACCTTGTCATAGTCAGAACCCAATCTCCAATAAGCGCCCGCGGTTTTTAATTGTATACCATATATGTGGAGCGTGAGATGCAAGCGTTCCGCTAGATTGATATTTACTTGTATTTAGACACTATTATAATATCAGAATAATATATGGTTTCAAAACTGTTTTGGGTTATAGTAAGTGAAAAACCGTCCGTGTTTATGTGTGGGCTGGTCTTATTATTATCCTTTTCTTCGAAAGGAATTTGAACTTAAAAATCAAGTTGGATGATTCCCCTTAAACTGTGCAAGTTATTCTCACTCTGGTTCACCAGACTGACCCGATATTTGTAATGCTCGGGTTAGCCCGGGTTGTACAGGTCCAACTTATCAGATGCTGCGAAGTCTAGAGACGTGTTGGAAGAGTTCAAACGTGTGATTTTATCTAGTATATTCCGCTGTGTGATGTATTTGAGGACAGGTTATTATAACTGTCCAAGTGTATTGATGTACTCTGATATTGTAAATATAATTTTCCAAGTTCTCAATAAAGATTATTTCTATATTGTATTTTGTTCCGCTGCGATGTGAGACTCTGATTCTGTTGTATTTTCTTCTTCTTATTCTTCTATTCTAAAATTTCTTTCTTACCTCACACTCTAAATTCTTTCTATTGGCATCTGGATTTCTTATATCATTTGGAGTATTTGTTGGTTGAAACCCCATACGTGTATTGGGATGATATTTGACATATACTAATCCCAATTGTTTAGTTGTATGTCAATCAATAGGTTGACAGACTGTTGTAAGCGTTAATTATTTATATTTAACGCTTATGCGGTTGTGTGATGCACTCTGGATGATGGTTGATTTGTCTTATTGATTGTTATATACATGTGTCGTATGAAATCATATAAATAACATTATATAGTAATTTACTGTGTCTGATTCCAATTCAGAAAGAATGAATATTTTAAATTAAAATAATATTTTGTAAAGGATTAAAATATGATTTTGATGTCCTATTTGGGATGGACACGAAAATATTTAAATATATAAAGCGGTGTTGATTAGATGTGCGTCATTTTGATGCCAACGATACTTATATCGATATTATTCATTTTTATAACGAATATCGAAAAGGAAATGATTTCAAATCAGATATTTTGAAAATATTATCATTTAAATATTACAATGATAAGGAATATTCAATTTTGATTTAAAATTGAAAATGAAGTTAGAATCGTTTTAAAACGAATGTATAAAATACGGTTTAAATGGAAATCGACGAAATATATATAATATACGAGTGGAAACCCGTGCGATGCACGGGAGCATAGACTTTTAAGTATTTTAGTTTGCATTCATCAATAAACGGTGAGAACATATTGTGTAGTAGCAAGATTTATAATGTAAGTGATATATGTATGCATTGTTTCGTGAGAGAACTCAATTCATTTTATTGCTTCATACTATGCTACAACTCCATCGATTATAGTTGTGCTTGAAGAGTACACATGAGATTCTCCCACTGTTACATCGTCAACCTTTAAACTTAGGACTTGATCTACATGCAAGTTTATGTAGTTTCAAAACTCAAAAGCAAAAGTTGAGTCCCTATTTTGTATATGGCCATGCTTTATTGTGGGCATGTGGCAAGGTCTAAAAATAATAGCTGAGCATGAGAAAGTTTGGTAATCCAAGAATAATTAAAGACGACCATAAAAAATATTAGCAAACAATAAAGCGCATGCATGTTGAAAGAACTGACGCTTAAATTACCTTGTATGTTGTATTGAAATTTATAATTTCTGAGATGTTCAACGTTAAATGAAGCTGGAAAATGGAGTGGTATAGAGAATCTGATTGTTTAAAATTGTAAATTATTTGCATTAGTTCAAGTTTTCCAGATTCAAAAGATGATGAAATAACATATGCCTATCAGATATATGCACGTTCACATCCAGTGTGTTACCACACTGTCTACTATGCTATCACTTGTGCTAAGCTTTCACTTACAAAGAAATTTGCCATTTCTCTTGACTGCGAACTAATATAGGAAGAATATTATCTTTCATGTTATAAAACATGTATACATAGTAGGAAAATAGTAACGCAAAAAGTTACTCTTTTTAGGGTGTACGTAAAGAAAACCCAAAGCAAACCTTAGAAACATCAGATGAATAAAAGTATTGAAAATAATTAAAGAAATGTCAATATTATCATGTGCCTACTTCCACTGAATACAAACACGGCATCACATATCACGTAGGCAGAAAAAATTCACGTTGGCACTGAGAAGATTTATTTGGCACAACAAATGTCATGCACAGTGCAAATGGCTTTTTATATGTCAGTAAAAATATAATAACAGTGCAAACTGACTATTACTTTACTTTTTAATATTACAAACAATCATTGTTTACTTACTTTCTAATATCAGAAGATTCAGAACACATGTGGACTCTTTCTTTCGTATCCTCTAACATACTACATGATTTCAACTTTCCCCACATAACCGACAACAGTAATGAATATTAACACTCTAAAACAACAGCACTATACTCTTAATTGCAATTATTTCAGCCACAACCTAAATCCGTCTTGTATGATGCATATGCCCTTTTTTCAACATCTTGTATGATTCCTTATGGCGTTCTTGGTGATTTTTGCATCTTTATGATGTACTTGAGATTTTTTTTGGTCATCGCTATCATCAATGTAGCTCCAATCACGGATAAGAAAGCTACCACTGCATGCTCATACCTGCACTCATAACTCACCATGTACCAAGCTGGTGAAGCTTTACCCCCTGTCAACAATTTTGCCTCCTGAGTTTGCTCTCCCAACAACAATCCTTAGTTCTGGATCTTCTTTTACTGCAGCCTCACCTCCTACAAAATGCAGCCAGATGCTGTTAAGTAAACTACACTGCAATTGATTAATACATGTGCACATATCCTAAAAGTCCATGTAGCACTAACCGTAGACTGCAGCTAATACAAATACATACAGCAACTAACAATCGTAGAATAACGTAGCCACCTGACAGCTCATTTAGACTCACCTGCAGTGTACCTATTTACATGCACTTTCCCCATCTGAATGCACTTTCATTTACAGTACGCATTCGTCAAAACTTTGTACTTTCCAACATACAGTTTGCTGTATTTATAGATTTAACCTATATAAAACTATCTTGTCTCAACATGCAAGATCGTTACTTATCTAATCTCAACATGCAACATATTGTTCCAACATGGGTTAGAGTTTTCAAAAAAAAAATATAGAAACAGGGAGATGGAAAAGTATGAAGGGAGATGGGATTAGATGAGAAGGTACCGAAAAAAGAAAACACAGAAGAAAGTATCCAGAAATAATGAAGAAGGGTTGGAGGAAGATGGAAAGGTTTTAGCTGCGATATAATAGTTTTAATGTGGTGAAAACACTAATGGCAGCGCGTTCATGACTGCCTTGAAGGAATTAACAATAGGAAGTCTATATCATCAAATACCTATACTTTAGCAAATATATTCGAAAGAAAACCTGAGATGAGGTATATATGGCAGTGGATGTCTCTTTCTCTTTAATAATTTCAGTAGTGATTAAACCTCTTCACATCCCTTAGCTTTTGATATTTTTGTCAATATTTGAAGCCCTTGGGTCGTTTCCAAAATTATGAACATAATGCATTCATAAACACTATAAAATATTTAACGAAGAGTCAAGTTGTAATTGATATTTTCATTAATGTTTGAAGCACTGGATGTCTCTTTCTCTTTAATAATTTCATTAATGTTTAAACCTCTGCACATACCTTTTTTTTATATACTATTGTTAATGTTTGAAGGCCCATGGGTTGCTGTGCCCAAAAATATGAATACAATGCATTTATAAACACTATAAAATATTCAATTATGAGTTACATTGCAATTGATATTTTCTTTTTTATACTATAGTTCCACATTACAGGAGTTTAACTCTGCGCCAGAAATCAATTAAGCACAGAAATATTCACCTACTTTACAAAGCGACATATTCTCTAAAACTACTGCTATCAGTAATACTGTATATTTTAAATAATTAATTTGGCCTATCTAATATATAACCATGCTATAATAATAAACAATGAATATTCAGTCGTAGAAAGGAAAGAGAGACTATAATGGACTAATTGTCAATAGAGTCAACAACTTGCATGAATTTAACAATGGAGCCATTAACAATTCTATTTAGCAAAGTAGAAATAGAAAATAAAATGAGTAGGAAAAAAACAAAATTTTAAGTATATAAGGTTCAACCAAATAAACGTGACAGATACATATTAGCGGTATATAGCATTTCAAAATTGAAGGCAGAGGAACAAAATATGGTCAGTAATAAAAACCGAACGGGTTTAACTAATTAACTTCAAATCAAATAACTAAAATCAAACGACTAAAAAAGCACATGCCAAAATTTTATGCAAAATGAAAATTTTAGTCAAATGATAAAGTCAATTTGACAATAATAGAAAGACGTGTACATAAAGTTTTCAATTGCAATATTACCTAGTTTATACAAATATTGAGAAGCATGCCGCGTAATCATTTTGCACAGAGGAAACTATTAAAAATACAAATATGCATATGTATCGAACTATCTAAATTTGTGGCATAAACTTATCATAAACATAATTTCTTCATATGATTTATAAGTGATATTATGAGACAGAAGGACAATGACTAAATTTGTTAATTTAATTAATGTATTTACAAAATGTAGCAAAATTAATAGACCTACTTATATTTAGTAAAACCAAAATTAGGTAAGCTAAATTTAGCAAAACTAAATTTCAAACTCATGTCAATATTTTGGTCATATAAATTTAGTCAGAAGCAGTTTTTTTTTTTAAAAAAAACACATTTTTATTAGCTAATGATTTGTTTTTTTCCTATGCGGATTTTATATAAAAACAATGTTTATGGACTGAAGTTAATTATCTTCTCCTAAATGACAACAGGAATGTAGTTAACCAACATTTTCGAATATTAAAATAAAACACTAATGGCAGCGCGTTCATCAATGCCTTAAAGGGATTAGCAACAGGAAGTCTAAATCATCAAACACCTAAAAATCCTTACTTTAGAAAATATATTCGAAAAGAAAACCTGAGATGAGGTATATGTGGTTTTCGATACCATCAAATCGCAGCTCTCCTTGATGGCTTGTTTAGTTCTATCGACTTCGCAATTTCTTCTCTCTCTTATGTTAACGCAGGGGAGCATAGGGTTTCCACATGATTTTGTGGTGAGAATATCGATTGAACAGCAGAGATGAAGTCTTTGAAAATTTAGGTAGGAGGTTTTTTACGATTTTCATTTGGGGTAGTGGAAGTGGAAAGGAACATGGGGAAGAAGATCAGAAGAGCAGTTATAAGATCTAATAAAAACAGCAAACTGATATCATCAAATAGGTAAAAATCCGTGTTAAAGAAAACATATTCGAAAAGAAAACCTGATATGAGGTACATCTGGTTTTCGCCATTGAATCACAACGTCTTCTCCTCGATTGCATCTTTAATTCTTCAATTTGCTTCCTAATTTGTTCACCCGTTTATGTTATATGAAAACTTAGGGATTCGACATGATTTTATGCCGAGATTGATTCAGCAGGAGCAAAGAGTTTTATTTAGATTTTGCTGTTTGGTATTTGTGGGGAGTGGGGATGAACGTGGGGAAGCCAGCGTAAACGGCTTTAGTGGAGGGCAGAATAATGCGTTGATGTGGCAGATCGTGGGAGTGAGATGCTATCTGGTGTACAAATCGGAGCCGCTCTTTGTCTTGGCTGAGAACAAATCACAACCCTTGTTTGTCTTTTAATAACCAACCGGTCCTTTTTGTTATATAGATATATTATATATATATTTAATGGCCTGAATAGAACGCGCCGCGACCGTTCGCAAATTGTAACAACTCGGAAAATCCGAACCAATTTAAATTTTTTATTTTGGCAACTTTGATGAATTTTGAATATTTAAATTGAATTATTTTAAATAATAACGGCAAGAAATTTATTTTGAATAGAATTAGAATGTATATATTTATATAAATAGACATTAGAATATAAATATTTATTTTTAATTATAAAAGGAATTGAAAATGGTGCGGTAGTTTGAAATTTCGATTTAAAATTTCAAACGAATGTACAGGATTCAAAATAAACCTGATTTTAGCGAAATCAGAAATATTAGAATCTATTTGAAAATATATTTCCAACGAATCTGAAAAATTGAAATTTCATAGCGGGAATAAGAAGTTATGCCCAGTTGAAAATTCAGAATAGTCGCTATGGAATTTTAGCCCTTAAAAATGGAAATTTTGCAAACAACCTCCGTTTTCGACGAAACCACTTTTGTTGGATCCGTGATGTCAAGTTATTGCTATATTCCAATTTTCATGATTTTTGAAATGAATATGTGAGCATGGCGAAGTAAAACGTGTTTTAACAATTTAAGTCAATTTGGATCGACCAGAAAATGACCTTTTTCAAACGGTCTCCAAATTTGACGAAATTAGTTTTGTTAGAACCGTATCGTCAATACAAAGCTAGAAAATATTTTTCGAGAATTTTTAGAGTCCATATGTGGCCCCGGTAAATTTAAATGCGCATTCAAATTCAATATTTAGATTTATATTTTGATTTTGATGGAAACTGGTCGAAACGATCGAATCAGCTTACGATAAATGTCTCATTGTGTTTGGAATGGGGGTAATTAGCTATGGATGATAGTCGGTGGGTTCGATTTCGAGTTCGAAATAAAAAGTTGCTTTTTGAAATTTAAAAATAATATAATATATATTTATATTTTTAAACACCCCCGGGTACTTTTCTCCCTTCAGAAGTCACCCCCCCTCCTATTTGAGAAAACCCGATCCTTTCCCCCCATGATCTGAACCTGTCGCCCTTCAACCGATCCCGCCACCATCGAGCGCCATCTCTCCAAGACCGTCCCTCCTCCGCTGCTACCCCCCAGCACGCAGCTCTCTGATGCCATATCTCTCTACCCCCTTCAAACCCGTTCAAGACCACCGTCTGGCCAACCAGTGGGCCCGCCATCGCCTGACCGCGCCTCCTCCTGGCCGGCAGCACCTCAGCGCCGCCTTCCCCCATCTCTGGTTCGATCTGAAACTTCCCTCCTCCGATTAATAGTTAATTCTCTGATTTTACTTTATTTTATTTTATAAAATTCCGATTTTTAGAGATATAAAGTTAGGGTTTTAATTTAGGTAAGGATTAGATTTTTAAACGCGAAAAGATAAGATTTTTATCATATATGAAAGGAAGGATTTTTATAACATGAAAGGTTGGATTTTTAATTTAAAAGGTTTGATTTTTAAACAAGAAAAGAATTGGATTTTTATATTAGAAAAGTTTGAATTTTTATATTAGAAAAGTTCGAATTTTTATATAGTTGAAATGGTGAAGTAAAAATATAATTTTTAGAGAAGTAAAAATATAATTTTTAGCGAAGTAAAAATCTAGTTCTTAGCGAAGTAAAAATATAATTTTTAGCATTGAAATAAAATGTGATTTTTTACTATGAACAGCGTGAAGAATATGGTGTTGAAATTTAGAACAGAATCCAAACCATCGTCCATTAAAGAATGGAGGAGTGGATCCCCAAGGTGAGAACTCCTCACTATAATTTTTCTATGCAGTTATTTATTATGTAACTGCATATATGAACTGTTCCCCGTCGTCCACAGACCGTGGACGACTTGTTTGTTTGATTGTGAGGTTGATTGGATTATTGGTTTCTGTGAGGACCCGTAACTTCCCCGTGAAGGAAAGAGAGGATACTTTGAGAACAACACACAAATGAACGCAAACGGAAGAACATTTCATTGCTATTACAACAATTCCATCAGATACAAGAATATACAAAGTATAAATGAATAAATTACATAGCAGCGGAAAAATAATACAAAGCACAACTGAAGGTGATATACGGATGCAGAGCTTTCCGGATATCATTCCAGCTGTAAACCAGGATCATGTGAATATAAATCTGCAAAACCAAAACTACTAGCTGCCCGTGTGGAAAATAGGGGCACCCAGAGTTTAGGTTAAAACAATAAACTCCAGGTCAGTCATGTGACTGGTGTGAGAACTAAAACAGTTATTTAAAACTTTACTTTAAAAGAGAGTAATTCAAGGGACCACGCCGTATAACACGGAACGGGTTTCCTCCCAAGAATACCAGTGCATAGAATAAACAACGCAATGCTTTTTTCGAAAAATGAAGCTATTATAAGACCCAGATCCCATCACACAATGCAACGCAAGCCGGAGGATAGGGTTTTCCCTTATAATAGCCAAACATGCTTGGTACGTTTAAAACAAATCATTTGATACTATAATAAGTGTATAGTGTCAAAACAGTTTCAATCATAAATATCAATCATAGGCGGCATAGCTACCATCTACTATGTCGCCATACTAGTTCTACAATTAAAACCGCAATATCACGTATTGGAAATTGGATTCCGTCATGAGCCGAGGCAAGGGGCAAGCTCCTCTCCGCTTCGAGACACTCTAGCAAATGTCTCAGGACTACACACTCTGGGCAATCCTGGATCTTCAGGGCCGGTCCTCACTTACGCTAGAGGATTAATTATGCCTGAACACACGTTTCCCGGTCCTTACAGACCTATAATCGAGGTGCCTCATCCAACAACCACATAGGTGAAAAGTATATAAATGTCAGGGCTGGTAAGTCACTGACACCACCAAAGCTAGAAAGAAACGTCGTGCTCTCCCTGCAGCCCGTATCCAGTTTTTGACTCATACCGAGGTGTGAGGCTCGCGAATTCACGTTATACACAAAGCTACGCCACAGGGGCCGTGCTTTGATCATCAACCACAAGACTCTGCTTTTCAACAAAATCCTTGATCATTGCATCTTAGCGTGCCACACAGGCAATTCATGCCATGCGACTGATGTCCATCGATATACAACCTCTGAGCTCGTACGTCTCAGAGAAGGGCGTTAAGCAAAAGAATAAATTCTCCGCCGCCAAACAGATGTATATTTAATAGAAATCAATCAACACAGAATAAAATCCAATGTCAGACACACAATCCATTTACAAGTCCGTTCTGGGTCTGAACGAAACCGGAGACACTTTCCTCGCATATCCATCCATCTCCAGGTACGTCTGGACGACCACCAACTATTTCCATCCTCTTGGGTGTACTGCCTAATCAGGATCGTCAGTATTTATCCAAAGGATGTGAAGACTTCCGGTCTACAACCACCGTCTTAATCTTCGACATATCGTCGAATCGGTTATTCAGAATGGGTATAAACCCGGACTTTCCGAACGACCCGCGTATATTAAAACAAATGTTACACAAACACAACATACGCCTCATTCCAATTCATATTCTCAGGGAAAGGTTCCCATTAATTTTATCAAAGATAAATTCTTTAAATTTATTCTTTAATCTTCCTTTGGATGTCGTTTCAAACTAAATTAGGGTTTTCCAAACTAGTCGAGATTAGCGAACCACAACGAATTATTTATTTATTTTATTTCCCAATCCCAACCTATTCATCCCATGAAGCAAAACTGGTAATACTCCATATCTAATACTATGGTGTTATCGGTAAAATTAATTACCATTTCACGTTCAAATCTAATTAAAGATTTAACTATCGCTTTGGAGCAAAACTGGCGATACTCCATTCTCGCTCATTTCTAAATTTGATAATATAGATTATAGATTCACATTTCAACCTAATTGCAGATTCGTTAAAACTCCTTTTATTGGGTTAAAGATATAGTGTTATTTAAAACACAGTTCACGACAAACCCAAATAGCATTCTATTTATTATCGGGTTAAGGAACTAGTGTTATTTAAAACACCGTTCACGATAAATCCATTTCAAATCCAATCAAATATATTAGAAATTCCGATTATTTAAAACCCCTTTTTAAATCTAATTTATTTATTTAAAAATAATTGGGTTTTAAATTTAGTTCAAAACTAGTTCATTTCGATAAAAATCTATTTTTATCTTTTCAAATATGGAGTTTTTCATCCCAATTTTTCCCAAATCACTTCTTATGATTTTACACAAATTATTGATATTTTAAATAATTTTATCAAGGCCCGCACAGTCGATTTCCATCAACGGCCATCGAACTGCACTTACAGCGACCTTTTTCGAATTTGATTTGGACGTATCTCCAAATCCAACCGTTAGATTTCAAATTTCTAATATTCGTTAGAAAGCTCTTTTCGACACGAACCCAACGGTTTCGGTTTTAGGAGAATCCGACGGTCGGGTCTCCCGTAATGTTCGTTTGAAGTCAATGGTCGAAATTCACGAACTGCCGCGGCGCGGCGCGTTCTATTCAGGCCATTAGATTATATATATATAATATATATTTCGTCGATAACTATTTAAAACGAATTTTATAAATAGTTTTGAATTCGTTTCAAAAATAATTTCAACATTTATTTCAAATTCAAAACAAAATTGAATTTCCTATTATAAATCCTTTTTACTTTCATTTCTGTTTGATTTCAATTCAAATCGATTTTAATTCGATTCGAATTCATTTCGTTTTCTATTCAATTTGAATTCAATTCGTTTTCTATTCAATTTGAATTCAATTCGTTTTCTATTCAATTCAATTCGAAATCGTTTTCTATTCAATTCATTTCGAAATCGTTTTATATTCAATTCATTTCGAAATCACTTTATATTCAATTCATTTCGAAATCACTTTATATTCAATTCATTTCGAAATCACTTTATATTCAATTCATTTCGAAATCACTTTATATTCAATTCATTTCGAAATCACTTTATATTCAGTTCATTTCGAAATCACTTTGTATTCAGTTCATTTCGAAATCACTTTATATTCAATTCATTTCGAAATCACTTTATATTCAATTCATTTCGAAATCACTTTTCAATATTCATTTCATTTCGAAATCACTTTTCAATATTCATTTTAAAATGAATAAAATGAATAAAATCGATATAAATATCGTTCACGTCAAAATGGCGTCAATCTAATCAACACGGCTTCATATATTATATTTCAAATATTTCTATTTCAAAATATTTCTTTTTCAAATATTTCCTTTTTCAAATATTTCTATTATTAAAATATTTCTTTCAACACATGACTAATATCAACAGATGAGTACAGTCAACACATGAACCTTTATATTATATTGATAAAGATGTAAATTTTATTATTAAAATATTTCGTTCAACACATGACTAATCTCAATGGATGAGTACAGTCAACACATGAACCTTTATATTATATTGATAAAGATGTAAAATTTATTATTAAAATATTTCGTTCAACACATGACTAATCTCAACGGATGAGTACAGTCAACACATGAACCTTTATGTTATATTGATAAAGATGTAAATTTTATTATTAAAATATTTCGTTCAACACATGACTAATCTCAACGGATGAGTACAGTCAACACATGAACCTTTATGTTAAATTGATAAAGATGTAAATTTTATTATTAAAATATTTCGTTCAACACATGACTAATCTCAACGGATGAGTACAGTCAACACATGAACCTTTATATTATAATATTCTTTATCTTCTAAATTGGAATGAGGCCCAATCAATTACCATATAGCGTCAACTATATGGATTCCATACAACACATGTATATAATTTCAACGATAAATAATCAACCATCATCCAAAGTGCACTACACTGTATAAGCATTAAATATAGATATCTAACGCTTATAACAGCCTGTCAATCAATCGATCGACATATTTAATCAATCAGGATGAGTGAACTTCAAATTTCATCCCAACACCCGTGTGGGGTTTCAAACAATCAAACACAGATTTTAGTTGTGCAGTTGAGCGATGTGTAAAATTTATCGACCCAATCAATGTCATTCAAATAGGTGTACATAAACAAACCGTCCGGTTTGTAAATGAATATTTATTTATTCACATTCACGTTAAAAATTATATTTTAACGATAAAACATTTTATTTTAACACATGAATTTTTATTCAATTCATTTACAAAATAAAAATGATATTTCTATTTTTCTAACTTATTTTAGAAAATTTCGGCGGCATAACGGCACGATACTAGAAACGGGACGAGGCCTAGCCTTATCCCCGGTCTAGTGAAGGCCCACGCCATTCACACATCAATCAAATCCATTCATTTCACCACACAGTTCAATTCAAACCAAATAATCTAACTAATCTCTGCAACCAAACAAACAAGTCCATGGTCTGTGGACGATTGTGTCGGGTGCTACTAAACACCGTCTGCATCCTAGTATATATATATAACTAGAAAAAGAAATTGAAAGGTGAGAAATTCTCACCAATAGCTATCCTAACTCCACGGCTCTTCATTAGAGAAATCATCGCCATTCTCGTCCTTTGTCATCTTCGTTGCCCGTAGCCACTACATATATAAAAATCGAATTTTTACTATGTTATTCAATATATAAAAATTGAATTTTTACTATCAAGATATATGGATAAAAATTCTATTTTTACATTGCTACTATATAGATAAAAATTATATTTTTATCTCGTTATTCTCTATATAAAGATTTCGCCTTTTCAAATATATCATTATAAAAATCACATTTTTATTTTTCTACACATATAAAGATGATATTTCTAATATTCCTATCATGTAAAAATTATATTTTTAATTCTCTACATAAACAAAAATCATATTTTTACATCGTCTATATAGTAAAGACTATATTTTTAATACTTTAAAAATATAAAAATCATATTTTTAATTGAATAAAAATCTTTTCTACCTCTTCCTTATATAAAAATTATATTTTTAATTCACCATTCCCACTATATAAAGATTCGAACTTTTCTAATATAAAAATTCGAACTCTTCTAATATAAAGATTCAACTCTTTTCTTGTTTAAAAATCAAACTTTTCAAATTAAAAATCCAATCTACCTATAAAACAATGTAAATAAATAAGTTAATAAAGACACACCTTCGCTGTTCGAATTGGAAGGGGGTCGTGGTGCCGTTTGCAGTCGAGGACGAGGGCAGGGGGGGTCCCGCGCGTCAGGAGGGGGCGGTTGGCGTCTGCACGACGACGCAAGGAGGGAAGAGGAAGAGGGGGGGTCGGTGGTGGTTGTGGGCTTTAGGGGAGTTGCGGTTCTCGATTTGGTGGTTAGGGGTTTCGGGTGCGGTCTGAAGGGGGAAACGAGGGGGAGGAGGCGGCGCTGGGAGGCCGACCTCCGGTGGCGCCATCGACGAAGGGGCGGTGGTGGAGGGGGGAATCGACGATGCGTTTCCGTCGTTGCTTTTTTTCTTTTTTTCTTTTGCTGATTGAATCGAACGGGGGGGGGCAGAAGTATAAGGGGGTGAGGAGAGGGAGTGTTTTATATATTTTTTTTTATTATTATTTATGAAAAAGTTGACTTTTACATACGACCTCTAAACGAGGCCCACCGCCTATCGTCCATAGCTAATTACCCCCATTCCGAACACAATGGGATATGTATCGTAAGCTGATTCGATCGTTTTGATCAGTTTCCGTTGAATTTACATTTAAATCGCTATATTTAATTTTAAACGTACATTTCAAATTACCGGGGTCACATACTAACTCTATAAATCCCAAAAAAATATTTTCTAGCTTCGTATTGACGATACGGTCCTAACAAAACTAGTTTCGTCGAATTCTGAGATCGTTAGAAAAATGGCCATTTTCCAGTCGATTAAAATCAACTGAAACTGGTCAAACGCGTTTTCCTTCGCCACGCTCACATATTGATTCGAAAAAATATGAAATTTGAAACCTAGCAATAATTTGACATCACGGATCCCACAAAAGTTATTTCGTCGAAATCCGAGGTCGTTTGCAAAATTTCCATTTTTAAGGGCCTGAATTCCATAGCGACTATTCAGAATTTTCAACTGGACATATCTTTTGATTCCTGCTATGAAATTTTGATTTTTCGGATTCGTTGGAAAGGTATTCCCAAATAGATCCTATTATTTTTGGTTTCACTAAAATCCGGTTTGTTTTGCACCCGGTATGTTCAATTGAAGTTTGAAATCGAATTATCGAACTACCGCGCCATTTTCAATTCCTTTTATAATTATATATAATTATTTATATTCTAACGATGGCGTATATAATATATACGTTCTATTTATATTCAAAATAAATTTCTTGTCATTATTATTTAAAATAATCTATTTTAAATATTCAAAATTCGCTAAAATTGCCAAAATAAAAATTTTAAACTGGCCCAGATTTTCGGGTTGTTACAATCTCCCTCACTTAAAACTTTTCATCCTCGAAAAGGAACAAAGTCGAAAGTGGTTTGATTAATCAACTCTACGTTCGATCTGCCTTCTATTCTCCAACTTTTCAGCTTCTGAGAATTTTCAAATTTTCAAAAATTTGGCTAACACCCTAAATTTTCGAAAAATTTCGCCATAACCTCCCCTGGACCGGGAGCCACGGGAAAATCCTGAAATTGCCATATAGGCCTTCTGATCTCAAAAAGAAAAAGAAAAAGCCAAGCGGCTAGCCAATTGGCTCATAAAATCATCATCACCCAATCAAAATGGTAAATTATATAGTAAACATGTACCTATTTGTCGGGCAAACAAATTTTATTCTCTGCTCTAGCCTCCTTGCTATGACCTATTCAATGTAAGTACATGTATATGCAAGCAAATGCGACCAAATTTCAATATAATTCAATATTTGGTTATATTAGGCTAAATGGTTCAAAATTATTAAACAAATAAACAAACAACACAAACATCAATCAATTATGGAATTTAACGTTTCAAATTCATAATTTTGATATATATACAAAAAATCATGTTTTTGATGCCAATTCACGACAAATAAATCTATTTATATAAGTTTTGGTTCTCACACCAGTCGATGGAAACATATAGAAAGCACACCTTCGAAACACGAGAATAATTACTAATGATGACGCGTCAATCATCAGAATCAGGTCCGTGCGACTAGAGTGTGATTCTATATCTATCTAATATATTAAAACTTCGAATATACGTTCATGACGCGTATATGCAAAATCTTTATATACTAGATTGTCCAAAACAATACAAATAAAATATTCAAATACGAATAAAACGATTTAAATTTTCGAAACAAATTTATTTTCATTCGAAAAATATACTCTTCACACTCGTTCTAGGATACTACTGATCCTATCTCTAACGAGTCATTCTAATTGGATGTTACTAATCCAATATCTGATGAATTCTTTCGTATGGTTCTAATGTGTCTTGTTCTCGAGCTCTGTAAACCAAAGCTCTGATACCACTGTGAGGACCCGTAACTTCCCCGCGAAGGAAAGAGCGGATACTTTGAGAACAACACACAAATGAACGCAAACGGAAGAACATTTCATTGGTATTACAACAATTCCCTCAGATACAAGAATATACAGAGTATAAATGAATAAATTACATAGCAGCGGAAAAATAATACAAAGCACAACTGAAGGTGATATACAGATGCAGAGCTTTCCGGATATCATTCCAGCTGTAAACCAGGATTCTGTGAATATAAATCTGCAAAACCAAAATTACTAGCTGCCCGTGTGGAAAATAGGGGCACCCAGAGTTTAGGTTAAAACAATAAACTCCAGGTCAGTCATGTGACTGGTGTGAGAACTAAAATAGTTATTTAAAACTTTACTTTAAAAGAGAGTAATTCAAGGGACCACGCCGTATAACACGGAACGGGTTTCCTCCCAAGAATACCAGTGCATAGAATAAACAACGCAATGCTTTTTTCGAAAAATGAAGCTATTATAAGACCCAGGTCCCATCACACAATGAAACGCAAGCCGGAGGATAGGGTTTTCCCTTATAATAGCCAAACATGCTTGGTACGTTTAAAACAAATCATTTGATACTATAATAAGTGTATAGTGTCAAAACAATTTCAATCATAAATATCAATCATAAGCGGCATAGCTACCATCTACTATGTCGCCATACTAGTTCTACAATTAAAACCACAATATCACGTATTGGAAATTGGATTCCGTCATGAGCCGAGGCAAGGGGCAAGCTCCTCTCCGCTTTGAGACACTCTAGCAAATGTCTCAGGACTACACACTCTGGGCAATCCTGGATCTTCAGGGCCGGTCCTCACTTACATTAGAGGATTAATTATGCCTGAACACACGTTTCCCGGTCCTTACAGACCTATAATCGAGGCGCCTCATACAACAACCACATAGGTGAAAAGTATATAAATGTCAGGGCTGGTAAGTCACGGACACCACCTAATCTAGAAAGAAACGTCATGCTCTCCCTGCAGTCTGTATCCCGTTTTTGACTCATACCGAGGTGTGAGGCTCGCGAATTCGCGTTATACACAAAGCTACGCCACAGGGGCCGTGCTTTGATCATCAACCACAAGACTCTGCTTTTCAACAAAAGCCTTGATCATTGCATCTTAGCGTGCCACACAGGCAATTCATGCCATGCGACTGATGTCCATCGATATACAACCTCCGAGCTCGTACGTCTCAGAGAAGGGCATTAAGCAAAAGAATAAATTCTCCGCCGCCAAACAGATGTATATTTAATAGAAATCAATCAACACAGAATAAAATCCAATGTCAGACACACAATCCATTTACAAGTCCGTTCTGGGTCTGAACGAAACCGGAGGCACTTTCCTTGCATATCCATCCATCTCCAGGTACGTCTGGACGACCACCAACTATTTCCATCCTCTTGGGTGTACTGCCCAATCAGGATCGTCAGTAGTTATCCAAACGATGTGAAGACTTCCGGTCTTCAACCACCGTCTTAATCTTCGACATATCGTCGAATCGGTTATTCAGAATGGGTATAAACCCGGACTTTCCGAACGACCCGCGTATATTAAAACAAATGTTACACAAACACAACATACGCCTCATTCCAATTCATATTCTCAGGGAAAGGTTCCCATTAATTTTATCAAAGATAAATTCTTTAAATTTATTCTTTATTCTTCCTTTGGATGTCGTTTCAAACCAAATTAGGGTTTTCCAAACTAGTCAAGATTAGCGAACCACAACGAAGTAATTATTTATTTTATTTCCCAAT
This sequence comes from Allium sativum, assembly GCA_030737875.1. Classification (NCBI taxonomy): domain Eukaryota; kingdom Viridiplantae; phylum Streptophyta; class Magnoliopsida; order Asparagales; family Amaryllidaceae; genus Allium; species Allium sativum. Next base: position 751,814,579 of record CM060921.1, read on the forward strand.
CCCAACCTATTCATCCCATGAAGCAAAACTGGTAATACTCCATATCTAATACTATGGTGTTATCGGTAAAATTAATTACCATTTCACGTTCAAATCTAATTAAGGATTTAACTATCGCTTTGGAGCAAAACTGGCGATACTCCATTCTCGCTCATTTCTAAATTTGATAATTTAGATTATAATTTTCACATTGCAACCTAATTGCAGATTCGTTAAAACTCCTTTTACTTGGTTAAAGAACTAGTGTTATTTAAAACACAGTTCACGACAAACCCAAACCACATTCTATTTATTATCAGATTAAAGAACTAGTGTTATTTAAAACACCGTTCACGATAAACCCATTTCAAATCAAATCAAATATATTAGAAATTTCGATTATTTAAAACCCCTTTTTAAATCTAATTTATTTATTTAAAAATAATTGGGTTTTTAATTTAGTTCAAAACTAGTTCATTTCGATAAAAATCTTTTCTTATATTTTCAAAAATGGAGTTTTTCATCCCAATTTTTCCCAAATCACTTCTTATGATTTTACATAAATTATTGATATTTTAATAATTTTATCAAGGCCCGTACAGTCGATTTCCATCAACGGCCATCGAACTGCACTTACAGCGACCTTTTTCGAATTTGATTTGGACGTATCTCCAAATCCAACCGTTAGATTTCAAATTTCTAATATTCGTTAGAAAGCTCTTTTCGACACGAACCCAACGGTTCCGGTTTAAGGAGAATCCGACGGTCCGGTCTCCCGTAATGTTCGTTTGAAGTCAATGGTCGAAATTCACGAACTGCCGCGGCGTGGCGCGTTCTATTCAGGCCATTACATTATATATATAATATATATAATATAAATTTCATCGATTACTATTTAAAACGAATTTTATAAATATTTTTGAATTCGTTTCAAAAATAATTTCAAAATTTATTTCAAATTCAAATCAAAATTGAATTTCCTATTATAAATCCTTTTTACTTTCATTTCTATTTGATTTCAATTCAAATCGATTTTAATTTGATTCGAATTCATTTCATTTTCTATTCAATTTGAATTCAATTCGTTTTCTATTCAATTTAAATTCAATTCGTTTTCTATTCAATTCAATTCGAAATCGTTTTCTATTCAATTCATTTCGAAATTGTTTTATATTCAATTCATTTCGAAATCACTTTGTAACGACCCGGGAAAAAAGCGACCTTGGTTATCCGATATATAACACCTATCGAACAATCAAAAGTCGAAATTACCGGATAGTCCAAGAAAGAAATTAGAGGGTGAGGATATATAAGATAGAAAATTAGAACAGAAGAAGAAGAAGAACACAACAACATCAGAGCAACACGAATCTCACAGCGGAACGAATAAAATATAATAGACAACATATCTTGAAATCAAAGTAGTATATGTATATCATACCATTATCAGAGTACAACACTTTCATCGCAGCGGAATAATCAATAGCTAGAAAAATCTTGAAGCCTCCTGCTCCAAGCTCTTCAAGCATACCAATAAATCCTGACTACTTGACTGCCCGTACAAATTTGGGCACCCAAGAGTTTAGGGAAAACAAAACAAAATAAACTCTGGGTCAGTCATGGGACTGGTGTGAGTAAACTCAAATCATTTGGTTTAACTTTCAAAATCCTTCCGAAAGAAAAGATAATCGTAAGACCAATCCACACATAAATATGGATGGCTTTTACCATACGATAACCCAAAACACTTTGAAAATCATATATTATCTGAGATTATAATAATGTCTAATCACAAGTAATTAAAATCTAGTAGAACGCTTGCATCTCACGCTCTACATATATAGTATACAAATCAAACTCGCGGGCACTTATTGGAAATTGGATTCCGACTTTGACAAGGTATGGGACCACCTGCCGATAGTGTATCTCTAGAGGCGAATACACTGGGTTCAACAAGAACATCTTGCAACCCGGCCCTCACATGACCGACCACTCATTTCGCTTGAGTGTATCGAATATATATCACCAACGGTTGGGATCAGCAACCATCTCCCGAATGGGACAGCATCGATAGATTAAAGAAGCAATTGGAATTTCTCTAGATAGGTGATCATACATCCTAATGGGTGCGACCCACATAGCCATGCTGCCTGTCCGATTTTTGTCATTTCCCGGTTGATGAGGCTAGAGGTCATAACGTATCTTTTGACAGATCACACCTTCATCACTTTGAATGCCACATCGTCATACCCGCCAAATCACAAATTGATTTCACCAAAAATACCACGGGTATACAGCTAAGAGAAACGAATTCCTCCGCCACCAAACGTAAGTACGTTTGAAGAGATCAACTTACGCGATCCTTTGAATATACTCTGTCAGACATTCGTCCATTCACGTTTGTCCTGAGACTGGACAAACCGAAGGCACTATTCTGTAAATAGGATAGCCCTTGCATAACTCCCTCTTCAATATATTCAGCATACTTGATTCGCAACGCTTATGCCAATACGGAGTGGTTCTTTGGATAATAATCCAACCGGTCTCTCCATATTAATAACGTAAAATGGTCAAAAACTTTGATAGTCGGTGATTTAACTATCAAATGAAAACATGTCTGTGTGCAAACAACGATATTATTTCCAGATGGACATTCTATCGATCAATCATCATTCATCATCAAATTATCATAAATTTACCCTTTTCCTTATTCTTGTTTTCCTATATTTCTTATTTACTATATTTAGAAAATATAAGTTATTAACAATGGAAAACAATTCCATTTCTCATTTTCTATATTCAGAAAACATTTCTGATTTTTCATTTGGAAGACATTTCCAAATCTCCTTCATTGGGTTTAAAATGATGTTTGAATAAACATCGCTATGCCAACACCAACCATTTCGCTCATTAACTAAATTCACTTAACCACTTTCACTCTCGAACCTTATCCACTTCTTAGTTAAAACGAAGTCAATCAAGTTGGGGTATAATTACCTCTCAGACCTTAACTGAACAACATTTCTAACTTCGAATAGACAGAGTTCAAACTTCACTCTTTAAGAAACTTCCTTGCGAATTCTCGGATTCTATTTATGAATCCACTTCCTTTACTGAATCATTTGATTATAACTATAAATGTTATAATTCCATGCTTTCAAAATATGTTAACTTAAATATATTTCCATATCTTAATTTGGATAAATAAACAACCAACTACTTTATTAACAGATAATTAAAACTTGATTTGAAATGGAAAGTAAACATTACTTCCCTTGATTCGATATAATCGAATTTCCATGTATGATTCGCTCTCGAATAATCACTATCCGATAATTCTCTTTCGAATAAACTATATTCGATTCCCCTGTTCGAATAACTAATATTCGATAATTCTTTTCTTTAAATAACTAATATTCGAAAAATCTCACTTCGAATAAACCATATTCGATAATTCTCTCCTTTGAATAACTATATTCGATTTAACACACTTCGAACGAACTATATTCGATTACTCTTCTCGAATAAACTATATTCGATAACTCTACTTCAAATAGGTGATATTCGATTAATTCCCTTTTTGACTAACCCTACTTAATTTACTAATACTCGACTAACTCGACTTAATTAACTTCTATTGATTAATTACTATTTGAGTTAACACCATTTGCTTGACTCTAGATCGCAGCGATCACAATGGTTACGCCTGATTCCCCCAGGAAACATCCGACCGCCGTAGGCTATCTGCAGCCCTGCGAATTATGCTAGCAGTCGTGCTAAATGGAAATTCATCCTTAAATAACTATGTCTATTTTTAACTCTATCTCGAATAATTAGATTCGATCAATTCTAATTGAATAACTAATATTCAATTAACCCTTATTCGATTACTATATTTGAATAACTCTAGTTCGATTTGACTCAAAACGATTAACTCTAACTGATTAACTCTAACTGGTTAATTCTAACTGAATAACTCTAACTGGATAACTCTAACTGAATAACTCTAACTGGTTAACTCTAACTAACTAACTCTAACTGTTTAACTTTACGGTTTAACTCTGACAGTTTAACTTCAACGGTTTAACTCTAACAGTTTAACTCTAGCTGTTTAACTCTAACAGTTTAACTTCAACTGTTTAACTCTAACAGTTTAACTCCAACGGTTTAACTCTAGTTGATTAACTCTTTTGAATTAATCCCTTTGACTTTTCTCTTCTGAATAATTCCTTTGGAATAATTCCTTTGAATTACCTCCCTTGAATAGATTCTTTTTCTATTTGTTTACTCAACAAATAACTATTCTCTTTCCGCTTCTATTTATTTAACAAATAAATATTCCCTTTAACTTTCCTATTTATTTAACAAATAAGTACTTCTTTCAACTTTTCTTTATTCCCTACATGAATATTCCCTTTTCAATTCCATTTGTAAATACTTTTACGAATGTTTCCCTTTTTATTTCTATTTGTAATCGTTTCACAAATATTTCCCTTCTATTTGATTTCACCAATATTTTCCCTTCTGTTTGATTTCACCAATATTTTCCCTTTTATTTGATTTCACCAATATTTTCCCTTCTATTTGATTTCACCAATATTTATTTTTTTAACAAAGGCTTTGATTCTATAATCATTTTCTCTCATGAAATTCTCTTCCTTTTATATATAAAATCTATTGATTTTATATAAATAATTTATTTTCAAAATAAACTTTGAAAATCCCTTTTCACTTTCTAGTATCACTTATGGTATAAAAATACCAAATCAAAAGGTTCAATCATCATCCAAACACACAGGTTCAACAACAGATGATATAACACATCATATATATGAAAAACGGTAAATAAATGTTGAGGAATCCAGTTGGATTCCTCCGACCTGTTTCCCTGCATCCACAGATGTCAGTCAACATAAATAACATGGAGGTAAAATATTCTGATAAACAGAATCAATATTTCGATACGATTTATATATATCGTTATCGATATTTTCAATCAACTGACTAGCAGTTCAACCAAACAACCAATACACAACAAATCAGCCAATATTTACCAATTCTAAAAATACTTTAGAGAAATATAAAGTGTTCAGAGTTAGTGAGATTTACTCACATTGGACGGTTTATTGTTGAATAACGATAATCGGTCATTGATTTGGTTCAGGCGTTTAATTTTGCCATAAATCCAAACGAGCTCCAATCCACTTGCGGTCAGTTCCATTGCGTAGTGCTTGTCCATACGATCCCAACGGATCCTGTTTCTTTAAATTTCGTTAATGTATGCAAAAGTTATGCTATTTACAATATTTACCTAATTTAAATGAATATATATTTAATTAAATTAATTAAATTATTTTTATCTTAATTAATTCTAATTGCGTTATTAGCCAAATTACCTTCCCTGCCCTTCTAAAAAATCCTACTTTCCCATCTCTAGCCATATCCAATTTTTTTTAAAATTGAAAAACCATTTTAATATTAATTAAATTTAATTTTCAAATAAAATATTTAAAAATATTCATTTAATTATAACTTAAAAATTTTAACCCGGATCAAAAATCTGCTTCCACTCATTTTAAAGTATTTTTCGATAAGAATCCAACGGTCCTTGTTTCGTGGAAATCCGACTTGTTTTGAAAAAGTTATAAGCTTTTAAAGTTTATGGTTAAAAATTACGAAAATGCCCCTGGTCTGTTTTAAATTCAAATTAAATTTAAAATTTAAAATTTAAATTAATCATCCCATTCGTCGGATCGGTTAGGGATAGACAGGGAGAGCAGGAAACTATATTTTCCAAACTCAAGCCTTAGACACTATCCTCTCTGTCACCCTTAGAATGTTCCGATATTTATTTTTACAAATTCTATTTCAATTATTATATATATATATATATATTACAAAAATAAATAAATAAATATTATTTAAAAACTTACCCCGTGAAGCCCAAGCATCTGCCTAAGAGTCCCTACCTCCCCGTCTTGCCCTCCTTTCTCCCTTTCTTCCCTTTTCCCTATTTCCTAATATTTTATTATTATTTCTGCCATTGCCAAAGCTTGAAAGAGAAGGAGGAGGAGTGAGTTTAAAATGAAAGGGGGGGGAGGGGGCTATTTATAGCCGAAGGAGTCACATGGATTGCTGAGGTGGCGCAAATCCAACTGTCGAAAATGGATGGCTAGGATTAATCCTTAAATTAATTAAATTATAAATAAATTTAATAATTTATGAATAGTAAAGTGTATTTTCTCAACCCTATTCGGACGTTAATTTGACTTACTTATTGATAACTTATCTGAAATCTTTTTCAACCATATTGTTCGATTTTTCTTGCTCTCCAATACTATATAAAAATATATCAATTTTGAATTTGTTTGAACATTCAAATAATTTAAATTCAAATTCAAAATAGTGTTTTGTGTTAGTTTCAACACCTTCCGGTCTCATGTTGGAGTATCAAACGATAACGGTTTTCAGAAATTCTTCCACCATCTGGTCCGGTTTTTAACGTACTTCAATCCTATGTATTCAAATCAAAAATCAGAGTTCGTTTAGATTTTCAAATAATTTATTTAAATTTTGTTTCCTTAATAACTTTCTATATCCGTTATAGGATTTTCCCAGATTTCATATATAGCTAATATCCTATGTTTAGAATTTTCCTGGATAGGTTTCAGGTTCCAGTTTTGCCGTTAGCATTAGCAAATTCCAATTACCGTCAAAATTTAGTTCAAATTTTGTCCTTTTATTTTTTCTTTTCCACATACGGATGCCATTTTTGACGTAACTTGGTTGGTTACCTAATTTCATCATTTCGGATTTAATGAAACTGATTTCATCGAAATCCGAGTTCGTTAGCTACTACATCCTTTGTAAACGTACTATTTTAAATTAAAAATTTATCCTTTTATACTGCCAGTTCACATTATATTGCAGATCCACCAAATTTCTACCATTTCGGAATAACATAAAATATTCAAAATTATTGAAATTAAACCATTTAAAATTCCAAAACAATAAAAACATTTTTAAATATTAAACTAAATGGTCAAAAAATCTGGGTCATTACATTCTTTCCCCCTTAAAATAATTTCGTCCTCGAAATTGCTAAGGTAGAAAAATGAACTTTATAACTAGGTTAAAATTATTTGTTTACTCTGATTTCACTAAACCAATCTATTCTAATTAATTTATTAATTTATTTCTATAAACGAAAATTTTCAAAAATTCTGAAAATTTTCTAACACGCGAAATTTCTGAAAAATTTCGCGAGCACCTCCTTTGTACTGGTCAATAGCTCAAACTCCAACTCGCCTCTCTAGGCCTTCTTCAACCCAAAAGAAAATCAAACAGCCAAGTGGCTTGCCCAACAGGTTCATAAATCTCATCAAACTCATATGAATATATACGTGTACCTTTTTGTCGACATTCAATTCTGCTATCAATTTAGCATATACCACTATCATCCCAATCAAACTCCCAATAACTTTTATCTTCAGCACGACCATCCGCTTATAACCAAGCCAAATTTCAATCAAACTGCAATTCCAATCTCAATTCAAATTTCTTGCTCGACCTTCCATTTCTATCCCAGATTATCTCTAATTCAGTCCAATTCTACTTGATATCATTCTATTTCAATTCAACTCAATTTCCACTGAACTGCCTTTTATTCAATTTCAAATTTGCTTTCACAGATTTCTATTTAATTTGTGTTTATTTCAATAATCTGTACCTGGGAGTTTCAAATAGCTTTGCCTTTTCCAAAAATCAAATATCCCTTTGGAATATCAAAACAACTCGGTTTCTCAAAACAATTCAAAAACAAAATCTTTGGTAGTAATCCGTCACTTACAAACTCGAAAATGAGCACCGATGATGTCCGGATCAACATCGGGATTTATTTTCCAGCTATCGAAGTGAGTTCAATACTATAGCACTTTCAAAACCCATTTTTAAACATTTTCATTTTGAAATTCGTTTCAAAATATCCCTTTTCAATGCTTGTAACAAATTTAAAATCTCTCATGATTTTAAAATTCAAATATATTCAATTTAATTCCATTTACAACGCTTATTCAAATTTTAGCAATTTTAATTCCAATTCTGAACTTAAATTCAGATTTAATTCATCTGATTTCATATATTTCACTAATATGAATTTAGATTTGTTATTTACATAACTATTTCACATTTTATAATCTTATCCGATTATAATCACAACCAACACATCCAATATACTATAATAATTTCAAATATCTATACTTTGCTTATATCAAAATATAATTTGGGTAAAATTATTTCATTTACCCTTTTTTCAAAACATATCGTGTCGACCCATCGTATTCAAGTGTTTATAAACTCCTATCGATACAGTGGATCAAACTGATCGACTAGAACTCATAAACGACTCAACCAATAAATCTCCACGGTATAAAATCATTTTATATAAAATAACAAATACGTTCACTCTTATATATACACTCAAACTCAGTTTAGGGCATTACTAACCCCATCTCTACTGAGTCACACCACAGAGCCAAGGTAAATCACCTAACCTTCAGCTCTGATACCAACTGTAACGACCCGGGAAAAAAGCGACCTTGGTTATCCGATATATAACACCTATCGAACAATTAAAAGTCGAAATTACCGGATAGTCCAAGAAAGAAATTAGAGGGTGAGGATAGATAAGATAGAAAATTAGAACAGAAGAAGAAGAAGAACACAACAACATCAGAGTAACACGAATCTCACAGCGGAACGAATAAAATATAATAGACAACATATCTTGAAATCAAAGTAGTATATGTATATCATACCATTATCAGAGTACAACACTTTCATCACAGCGGAATAATCAATAGCTAGAAAAATCTTGAAGCCTCCTGCTCCAAGCTCTTCAAGCATACCTATAAATCCTGACTACTTGACTGCCCGTACAAATTTGGGCACCCAAGAGTTTAGGGAAAACAAAACAAAATAAACTCTGGGTCAGTCATGGGACTGGTGTGAGTAAACTCAGATCATTTGGTTTAACTTTCAAAATCCTTCCGAAAGAAAAGATAATCGTAAGACCAATCCACACATAAATACGGATGGCTTTTACCTTACGATAACCCAAAACACTTTGAAAATCAAATATTATCTGAGATTATAATAATGTCTAATCACAAGTAATTAAAATCTAGTAGAACGCTTGCATCTCACGCTCTACATATATAGTATACAAATCAAACTTGCGGGCACTTATTGGAAATTGGATTCCGACTTTGACAAGGTATGGGACCACCTGCCGATAGTGTATCTCTAAAGGCGAATACACTGGGTTCAACAAGAACATCTTGCAACCCGGCCCTCACATGACCGACCACTCATTTTGCTTGAGTGTATCGAATATATATCACCAACGGTTGGGATCAGCAACCGTCTCCCGAATGGGACAGCATCGATAGATTAAAGAAGCAATTGGAATTTCTCTAGATAGGTGATCATACATCCTAATGGGTGCGACCCACATAGCCATGCTGCCTGCCCGATTTTTGTCATTTCCCGGTTGAAGAGGCTAGAGGTCATAACGTATCTTTTGACAGATCACTCCCTCATCACTTTGAATGCCACATCGTCATACCCGCCAAATCACAAATTGATTTCACCAAAAATACCACGGGTATACAGCTAAGAGAAACGAATTCCTCCGCCACCAAACGTAAGTACGTTTGAAGAGATCAACTTACGCGATCCTTTGAATATACTCTGTCAGACATTCGTCCATTCACGTTTGTCCTGGGACTGGACAAACCGAAGGCACTATTCTGTAAATAGGATAGCCCTTGCATAACTCCCTCTTCAATATATTCAGCATACTTGATTCGCAACGCTTATGCCAATACAGAGTGGTTCTCTGGATAATAATCCAACCGGTCTCTCCATATTAACAACGTAAAATGGTCAAAAACTTTGATAGTCGGTGATTTAACTATCAAATGAAAACATGTCTGTGTGCAAACAGCGATATTATTTCCAGATGGACATTCTATCGATCAATCATCATTCATCATCAAATTATCATAAATTTACCCTTTTCCTTATTCTTGTTTTCCTATATTTCTTATTTACTATATTTAGAAAATATACGTTATTAACAATGGAAAACAATTCCATTTCTCATTTTCTATATTCAGAAAACATTTCTGATTTTTCGTTTGGAAGACATTTCCAAATCTCCTTCATTGGGTTTAAACTGATGTTTGAATAAACATCGCTATGCCAACACCAACCATTTAGCTCATTAACTAAATTCACTTAACCACTTTCACTCTCGAACCTTATCCACTTCTTAGTTAAAACGAAGTCAATCAAGTTGGGATATAATTACCTCTCAGACCTTAACTGAACAACATTTCTAACTTCGAATAGACAGAGTTCAAACTTCACTCTTTAAGAAACTTGCTTGCGAATTCTCGGATTCTATTTATGAATCCACTTCCTTTACTGAATCATTTGATTATAACTGTAAATGTTATAATTCCATGCTTTCAAAATATGTTAACTTAAATATATTTCCATATCTTAATTTGGATAAATAAACAACCAACTACTTTATTAACAGATAATTAAAACTTGATTTGAAATGGAAAGTAAACATTACTTCCCTTGATTCGATATAATCGAATTTCCATGTATGATTCGCTCTCGAATAATCACTATCCGATAATTCTCTTTCGAATAAACTATATTCGATTCCCCTGTTCGAATAACTAATATTCGATAATCCTTTTCTTCGAATAACTAATATTCGAAAAATCTCACTTCGAATAAACCATATTCGAGAATTCTCTCCTTCGAATAACTATATTCGATTTAACACACTTCGAACGAACTATATTCGATTACTCTTCTCGAATAAACTATATTCGATAACTCTACTTCAAATAGGTGATATTCGATTAATTCCCTTTTTGACTAACCCTACTTAATTTACTAATACTCGACTAACTCGACTTAATTAACATCTATTGATTAATTACTATTTGAGTTAACACCATTTGCTTGACTCTAGATCGCAGCGATCACAATGGTTACGCTTGATTCCCCCAGCAAACATCCGACCGCCGTAGGCTATCTGCAGCCCTGCGAATTATGCTAGCAGTCGTGCTAAATGGAAATTCATCCTTAAATAACTTTGTCTATTTTTAACTCTATCTCGAATAATTAGATTCGATCAATTCTAATTGAATAACTAATATTCAATTAACTCTTATTCGATTACTATATTTGAATAACTCTAGTTCGATTTGACTCAAAACGATTAACTCTAACTGATTAACTCTAACTGGTTAATTCTAACTGAATAACTCTAACTGGATAACTCTAACTGAATAACTCTAACTGGTTAACTCTAACTAACTCTAACTGTTTAACTTTATGGTTTAACTCTGACAGTTTAACTTCAACGGTTTAACTCTAACAGTTTAACTCCAACTGTTTAACTCTAACAGTTTAACTCCAACTGTTTAACTCTAACAGTTTAACTCCAACGGTTTAACTCTAGTTGATTAACTCTTTTGAATTAATCCCTTTGACTTTTCTCTTTTGAATAATTCCTTTGGAATAATTCCTTTGAATTACCTCCCTTGAATAGATTCTTTTTCTATTCGTTTACTCAACAAATAACTATTCTCTTTCCGCTTCTATTTATTTAACAAATAAATATTCCCTTTAACTTTTCTATTTATTTAACAAATAAGTACTTCTTTCAACTTTTCTTTATTCCCTACATGAATATTCCCTTTTCAATTCCATTTGTAAATACTTTTACGAATGTTTCCCTTTTTATTTCTATTTGTAATCGTTTCACAAATATTTCCCTTTTATTTGATTTCACTAATATTTTCCCTTCTGTTTGATTTCACCAATATTTTCCCTTCTATTTGATTTCACCAATATTTTCCCTTCTATTTGATTTCACCAATATTTATTTTTTTAACAAAGGCTTTGATTCTATAATCATTTTCTCTCATGAAATTATCTTCCTTTTATATATAAAATCTATTGATTTTATATAAATAATTTATTTTCAAAATAAACTTTGAAAATCCCTTTTCACTTTCTAGTATCACTTATGGTATAAAAATACCAAATCAAAAGGTTCAATCATCATCCAAACACACAGGTTCAACAACAGATGATATAACACATCATATATATGAAAAACGGTAAATAAATGTTGAGGAATCCAGTTGGATTCCTCCGACCTGTTTCCCTGCATCCACAGATGTCAGTCAACATAAATAACATGGAGGTAAAATATTCTGATAAACAGAATCAATATTTCGATACGATTTATATATATCGTTATCGATATTTTCAATCAACTGACTAGCAGTTCAACCAAAGAGCCAATACACAGCAAATCAGCCAATATTTACCAATTCTAAAAATATTTTAGAGAAATATAAAGTGTTCAGAGTTAGTGAGATTTACTCACATTGGACGGTTTATCGTTGAATAACGATAATCGGTCATTGATTTGGTTCAGGCGTTTAATTTTGCCATAAATCCAAACGAGCTCCAATCCACTTGCGGTCAGTTCCATTGCGTAGTGCTTGTCCATACGATCCCAACGGATCCTGTTTCGTTAAATTTCGTTAATGTATGCAAAAGTTATGCTATTTACAATATTTACCTAATTTAAATGAATATATCTTTAATTAAATTATTTTTATCTTACTTAATTCTAATTGCGTTTGTTGAATATATGATTTTTTGTTTGATGATAACAAATATATTTTTACTGATGTGTTTGATAGTGGAATAATTAGTATTATTGGTTGATGATGCTTTACACAAAATACAGGAAATTTACACGAGTTTTTGTCTTCCAATTATATATTTTTATTCCACAAAACAATTACATACTCTCACTTACTACATATCCTTTTCAATTACAAATAAATTCAGTTCAAATTTCTACACTACATATACATCTGTTCTTGTTGGTTTAATCTTGTTGTGCTCACTCTAACTGTCCCAAGCTCCTAGTGCATCATCCTGAAACCTGTCACAAAAGAAGATACACACAGTACGCTGGAACTAAAATAAACACTGGACAAATAAAATTTTACTGTTTGATTGATTCTCTATTTGTCTCAGTTTTCTGTGTGTTTTTCTCATCATATTTCAGACTTGAACAGCCACGCCATAACCATACTGGTTTGCTGATCAGAACCAACTGTTTCTGACCAGCCTCAACACACTACAGTTTGACTGCTGTTTGTTTTTTGTTTCTTTTGTTTCAGGATCAAAAGACAAGATAAAAATCAAAAGAGAAAAGAAGGTATACATCAGCAAACTCAAAAACAGTGTGAAATCATCTCAGCATGGTGTACACAACAGACAAAAAGATTCAAGATGGTGATGCAACCTCAAATAACAATCAAAGCAAAGCAATACAAAGTGGAGCTACAGCATGTTCAAGACTTCAGAACTGTCAAACCAAAGTGATCGAGCAAAAGAAACAATGTCAAGCACTAAACAAAGCAGAACTCAAGTTTAACAAAAATTTTCAGAACATCAAAAGTGTGCACAAACTTAACAGCAAATAGGTGATCAAAGTCAAATGCATGGCGCAGCTAACAAGACAGTTCAAGTCAGACTTCAGCATATACAAATGGATGGTGCAAGTGTGCATACACATGTACAAAGTGTGGAACTCAAATCAAATCTGGATTGTGTTCATATATGCCAAGTCAGCAAACATAAGGCATCAGTATATTTCTGGTCAGTCAAGTTCAATTTGCAGGAAATGAGTTCAGCAACAATGTAAGTGGCAAGTTTTTCAAAACCAAAAGTCAAAAGTGCAACAATTGGACAACTCAACATATATTGGTCGAGACAACTTGTCAAAGCCTCAAGTTCGTGTATACATTTCAGAATGTTTCTCACAAAATGGACGAGATTGTTTTTATGAAGAATTTACAGAAGTGTATGATTTTAGACAAAAAGATTCTTTGCCTAAAATATTCAAAATTCAATCAAAGAAAAGATGTTTTGTTTGGCAAAAGGCAAATATGTGCATTTGTGATGAATTTGGCAGGACTTTAAATAGTTTCAGGAATACTACAATAATTTCTCTAATTCAAAATTGTTTCCAGAATTGTTTTTGGAGAAAATGTTTCCAGACATTTAAAGTAAAAAGAAAAACAATTATATGTTTCCTTATTTTTTAAAACAAGAAGTTCGTGTTTTTAAAATCATGGGAACAATCAACTAGCAAGAAATTACAGAATAATTTCAAGAAGGAAAAATCATTTCTTTCCTTTTTTTAAAGATACATTTCTGGGATTTAAAAGCAAGTTTTCTTTGTCAAGCAAAATCACAGCAGGATTCAGGTTTATATGACGAACAAAAATCAAACCAAGTCCATCAATGATAATCAAAATTGGAAGCCACAAGAATCAGGGACAAATTAAAAGCCGAGCAAACCATTCAAAGATTTCAGGGAAAAATCAATTTACACAACTCAGCAAATTCTTTGAAGACCAACAATATGTCCAAGTTCACAATTTTCATCGAGCAAATCTCGCAAGCAAAAGAAGAAACAGAAAATCCTTCATCTCAAAAATACAAGGTGAAACAAGAATTTTTCAAGGCGATTTCAAAGGAGGAACACGCATTCAATTCGGGTCCGAATATTCCAATAATCAAAAGGGGAAAGTTTTCACAGCGAAATCAGAGATTAGGGTTCTAAACCCCTATATAAACACACACTTCATCATCGACAGAGGATCACAAGAACACACAAAATTTCAAAGAACAGAAAAGCAATTCAAATCAGAAATTACCCAATTGTTTTTCGGTCGCAACCACTGCCAAATCAATTGACGAGAGTACACCTAAGAATTCAAGCTTCAGAATTTTTTAAAACCATCAATTTGCGATTTGATTTGGGAACGACAGAGGAAACCCTAGTTTACTTTTTTTTTGAGAGCCGCCATTCTTTTTTATTTCAAGAAGAAAGAGGTCGGTCTGAAACAAGGAATGGATAAACAAAAAGAGCCGGCCTAGTTTACTTGGTCAAGCCAAGTTTCTTTTATAAAGGGGGGGTGTTTAAATTTGTCTTCTTTTGAATTCCCCTTGTAATTGTTGGTGTAATTTGTTTATGTTAAAATTTCTTTTTCTAGTTTCTTGTAAAACTAGGATCACAGATTGCTGAATTGTGGTCTGGGAAAATCTGGTCTAGGATACACAGGCCAGTCTAGGATTTTAAGCTTAGGGTCAGACGGGAGCAGGAGTTGCAAGTTTACATAGGATTGTAAGCGGGATCTGTTTGTATCTCCTAGTAGAAATCTTAGAAAGGCAGCAGTAGGCACAGTTTGCCGAAGCTGGGTATTTTTGCGTGTGATTTTCTTTCTGCATTTTATTTCTGAATTTATTTTTATTTAGTGTTTAAAAACCCTATTCACCCCCCCCCCCCTCTAGGGTTATTATTGATCCTACAATTGGTATCAAAGCCAGTGTGTAACCCTAGAATCATGTCTTCAATGAACAATGCTTTTTCAGAAGGTCAATCTATTGCTAGACCACCCATGTTCAATGGTGGTGATTACGCGTATTGGAAAGCTACGATGAAAATCAATCTTGTTTCTGTTGATTATGATGTCTGGGATATCATTGAAACTGGATATAAACCTCCTACTGAAACTGTTAATGGAACTGTAACACCTAAACCAAAAAGTAGGTGGGATGCAAATGATAAGAAACTATATTCTATAGATTCTAAAGCCATGAATGCTCTGATTTGTCCTCTTGATAAAACAGAATATAACAGAATTTCTCATTGTAATACAGCCCAGGAAATTTGGCATACTCTGGAAGTCACACACGAAGGAACTTCACAGGTTAAAGAATCCCGTCTTGCCATGTTCAGCAATGAATACGAAAACTTCATCATGCAGAAGGACGAGAGCATCAAGGACATATATGGTCGCTTCTCTGTGCTGGTCTACAATGCTAGAGCTCTTGGAAAGGTCTATACAGAAGTAGAACTTGTGAGAAAAATTCTGCGTGTTCTGCCAATGAACTTTGAAGCAAAAGTCACAGCCATTCAAGAATCTAAAGATCTGAGTAAGCTGAGCATGGAAGAGCTTATCGGGAACCTCATGACGTATGAAATGGAGCTAAAAGCAAGAGAAGATCGCAACAACTCAGATCTGAAGAAGAAATCAATAGCTCTGTCCAACACCGTTACCAGCGATGGTGAAGATCCTATTGAACAACTTGCCATGGCAGTCAGACAACTCACGAAGTGGAAGAAATTTAAACCTCGTAGAAATAAACCAAAAACCAACAATTCAGAAGACGAACCACTCTGCTACAACTGTCAAAAGCCGGGACACATAAAGCCAAACTGTCCACTTCTTCAAAGAAACAAGAAGAAGAAGAAAGCTTTTGCTATAACTTGGGATGATGAGGAAGGAGAAGAAGATTCAGACAGCAGTGAGGAGGAAAGCAACCTGTGCTTCATGGCAAAGTCAGATCTAGAAGATGCCAACAAAGAAACCACTGAGGTATACCATTATAACGATCTAGTTTTAATGTGTAAACATCTTTCTGAAATTATTGACGCATTAGAATCAGAAGTAGAAAAACTGAAGGCAAAAAACCTTGATCTTATTCACAATAATAAGAAATTGAAATCTGAACTTGAAAACGTTTCAAAAAACAACAATCTAGATTGTGAAATTTGTAAGGCTGTGAACCTAGAACTCTCAACACTCAAGTGCACCATGAAGAATCTTGAAAAAGTAAATCTGACTCTAAAAGAAGATGACACTAAAAGAAAGAATTACACTTCACTTGAAAATGAGAACACAATCTTAAGAACAAGAGTTCAAGATCTTGAAGTTGCTTTGAATAAATTCTCAATTGGTCAAACATCTTTTAACATGTTGCTTGGAAATCAACTGTTTGCAAATAATAGAAAAGGACTTGGCTTTGGAAAGATACAAGAAAAAATGACTAAAATTGACAATGTTAAAGGAAGAGGTATCTTTCCCAAATGTGTAAAATGTGGAGAAATTGGTCACAGCCATGAAAACTGCAACAAGATTCAAAAGTTCAAAAAGGTTTGGGTTCCTAAATACTTGGCACACAATTATCATAATAATTGGAGCACAAATAAAAGTAAAAATCAAATCTGGGTGCCAAAAGAATCTTATGATTATCATTTTTCTACTACTGATATGCTTGGACCTAGAAGATTCTCTGGGTCATCCTCTTCTTTATATGTGTAGGTATGTTGGCGGGCTAAGGAGCAACAGAAATGGTATTTGGATTCAGGTTGCTCCAGACATATGACAGGAGACAAAAGACTGTTCCTTAGCCTTGAAAAGCATAAAAGTGGGAATGTGACTCTAGGTGACAACAGCAAATGTAAAATTATTGGTAAAGGAAAAGTAGGTAACAGTATTTTTGTCTTAACCGATGTTTTATATGTTGATAATCTATTTCACAATCTTATCTCTATCAGTCAACTCTGTGATAAAGGAATGAATGTTGTGTTTGATAGTAATGTTTGCAAAATCATAGAAATATCCTCTGGAAAGGTTGTTTTTACAGGGAAAAGAATTGGAAATGTCTACACACTCTCCTTCGATGATGTAACTGTCTCTAGGTGCTTGATAGCAACGGAAGAGGAGGCAATTCTATGGCACAGAAGGCTGGCACATGCAAGTATGGGTCTTCTTAAAAGACTGGAAACAAACGAACTTGTCAGAGGTTTGCCTCATCAGAAATTCAAAAATAACAAAGTGTGTAAAGCCTGTACTATGGGAAAACTTAGTCGCTCATCTTTTCGTCCAAAAAATGCTGTTAGTACGTCACGTGTGCTTGAATTGATTCATATGGATTTGTTTGGACCTACTGACATTGCTAGTTTAAATGGTAAATGTTATTCTTATGTATTGGTTGATGATTACTCTAGATTTACATGGGTTTACTTTCTAGCCAAAAAGTCTGAAGTTTTTGATTATTTTTCAAAATTTTCAAAACTTGTTCAAAATGAAAAAGGGTTTTCAATTAAAACCTTGAGAAGTGATCATGGAGGTGAATTTGAAAATTTAGACTTTGAAAAACTTTGTGAAGAAAATGGTTTTAAACATGAGTTTTCCGCTCCTCGAACACCTCAACAAAATGGGGTGGTTGAAAGGAAAAATCGTACATTACAAGAAATGGCTAGATTTATGTTATGTGAATATAATTTGCCTCAAATCTTCTGGGCTGAGGCAGTAAATACTTCATGCTATGTAATGAATAGAGTTATGATTAGACCAATACTTAATAAAACGTCATATGAACTTTGGTCTGACAAAAAGCCTAACATTTCGTACTTTAGAGTGTTTGGATGTCCTTGTTATATTTTGAACACATGAGAACAGCTTGGGAAATTTGAGCCAAAAACGATTGATGGGATTTTCATGGGTTATTCCTTAAGAAGCAAAGCTTACAGAATCTTCAATAAACAATCAAGAACAATTGTGGAAACCGTCAATGTAAAGTTCAATGAAACAGATGTGGATATGATCTCTGAAGAAGATAAAGATGATGGTGGTGCACAAGAAGGTTAACAAGAAAACAACGATGTTGAGGCAAGCAACGAAAAATCCACTGAAGCAGCAGCAAATGTTGAAAGACTGAAATTCAAGCCCAATCATCCTCCAGATTTGGTAATTGGAAGCCCAACAGCTGGTGTTCGAACACATTCCTCTTTCAATAAGGATGTTTGTGCTTTTTGTATTCATAATGCTTTTGTATCTGAAATAGAACCAGGTTCTTATGATATTGCTCTTAATGATGAATTTTGGTTGTTAGCTATGCAAGAAGAACTTAACCAGTTTGAGAGAAACAAAGTCTGGAACTTGGTACCTAGGCCAAAAGACTATCCAGTAGTTGGAACCAAATGGGTGTTTAAAAATAAACTTGATGAGTCTGGAAATGTAATTAGAAACAAAGCTAGGTTGGTTGCTAAGGGGTACAATCAGATCGAAGGCATTGACTTTGATGAAACGTTTGCCCCAGTTGCTAGGTTAGAAGCAATTAGAATATTGTTGAGCTTTGCTTGTTTTAAAGGATTTAAACTGAAACAAATGGATGTGAAAAGTGCTTTTCTGAATGGAGAACTAAAAGAAGAAGTTTATGTTGAACAACCCCCTGGTTTTGAGAGTCACGATTTTCCAAACCATGTTTATAAATTAGAAAAAGCATTGTATGGCCTTAAGCAAGCTCCTCGAGCTTGGTATGACTGTCTCTGTACTTATCTTTTAGAAAACGGCTTTAAAAAGGGGTGTGCTGACACGACTCTGTTTCTTTCACATGACGGTGATGATTTTTTGATTGTTCAAATCTATGTTGATGATATCATATACGGTGCTACTAATGATGTCTTGTGTGAAAAATTTGAAAAAGTGATGCAGGACAAATTTGAGATGAGCTTGGTGGGAGAACTGAAATATTTTCTTGGCTTTCAAATCAAACAGAGCAGCAAAGGTATCTTTATCTCTCAAACAAAGTATGTGATGGAGTTACTGAAGAAATTTGGAGTTGAAGATGCAAAACCGATGAAAACACCAATGAGTCCAACAACCAAGCTTGACAAAGATGAAAAAGGTGTTGCTGTTGACCCGAAAAAATATCACGGTATTATCGGTTCACTTCTTTATCTTTCTGCTTCTAGACCCGATATTATGTTTTCTGTTTGTTTGTGTGCTCATTTTCAATCTAATCCAAAAGAATCTCATTTAAAAGCCACAAAACGAATTCTGAGATATTTGGTACACACATCAAATCTTGGTTTATGGTGTCCTTCTTGTGATAACTTTAATTTAGTTGGGTTTACCGATGCTGATTATGCTGGCTCACTCACTGACAGGAAGAGTACTAGTGGAACTTATTTCATGCTAGGTCATTCACTTGTCTCATGGTCAAGTCGTAAACAAAATTGTGTTGCTTTATCCACCACTGAGGCTGAATATATTGCTTTAGGAAGTTGTTGTGCACAGATTTTATGGATGATGCAGACTCTATCTGACTTTGGACTTTGCTATAAACGAGTTCCTTTAAAGTGTGACAGTAAGAGTGCAATTGATTTATCAAATAATCCTGTACATCACTCACGCACAAAACACATTGATGTACGACACCACTTTCTTAGAGATCATATTATCAGTGAAGACGTTTGTATTGAATTTATTCCAACTGAATCTCAACTGGCTGATATTTTCACAAAACCTCTTCCCGAAGAAAGATTTTGCAGATTGCGTTTGAAGTTGGGAATAATAGAAATAAATTAATCTCTTCGCATTTTTGGGTAAATTTTCTCTTGAGATGTTCTGTTATCAATATCATTTTCTGACAAGTAATCCAATCTTCAAACCATCAAGAAAAGAACAGTTTTTCGTTTGGACATTTTTTTTGATAAAATTGTGACTATGTAAGATTTCAGAATATGAGATGGTTGAAAGTTTGTCTGCAACTCTGATGTGATTGAATATTCTTTATAATATGAGTAAATTAGGAACTTTTTTCACATCCATCTCTGTCTCTATCATCCTTCTATCATTTATTATAAAAATTATACACTAATAATTTCTCTGACCTCATTTAAAAATCCAAGCTCTGGTCATGCATGGTCATGAGATTTTTTTTTCATGTTGCAACTAATCCCATTTAAAAATCCAAGTTCTGGTTATGCGTGGTTAGTGTGCTCTTGAATTAAAAAAAAAACTATACATATATACAATAATAATAATAATACCTTCATTCTCTGATTTGTGAAATATGTTCCTATTTTTACGAATTATTATGATTTTTATTTGATTGTTTGGGGATTTCTGACTCTGATTCTGTCAAGTGACTTGTTTTCTCACTACAGTCCATATCCTTTGAAAATGTTCAGAACTGTTCATCTTTTGATGATTACAAAGGGGGAGAAGGAGTTAAGATTTTGTGTTGTTTACAGACATCTATAGATTTTATTTTGCCATTAATACTAAGCATTTAATTACTTTCTATTTTTTTCCAATTTCTTATTTTATGTCTGTTTATAACTGATAGGGGGAGCACAAATATAGGGGGAGTTCATTTCAAACACATCCTGTCCTGTCATCCTCAAAAAATTTAAGTCTGTTTGTCATCATCAAAACGGGGAGTTTGTTGAATATATGATTTTTTGTTTGATGATAACAAGTAGATTTTTACTGATGTGTTTGATGGTGGAATAATTAGTATTATTGGTTGATGATGCTTTACACAAAATATAGGAAATTTACACGAGTTTTTGTCTTCCAATTATATATTTTTATTCCACAAAACAATTACATACTCTCACTTACTACATATCCTTTTCAATTACAAATAAATTCAGTTCAAATGTCTACACTACATATACATCTGTTCTTGCTGGTTTAATCTTGTTGTGCTCACTCTAACTGTCCCAAGCTCCTAGTGCATCATCCTGAAACCTGTCACAAAAGAAGATACACACAGTACGCTGGAACTAAAATAAACACTGGACAAATAAAATTTTACTGTTTGATTGATTCTCTATTTGTCTCAGTTTTCTGTGTGTTTTTCTCATCATATTTCAGACTTGAACAGCCACGCCATAACCATACTGGTTTGCTGATCAGAACCAACTGTTTCTGACCAGCCTCAACACACTACAGTTTGACTGCTGTTTGTTTTTTGTTTCTTTTGTTTCAGGATCAAAAGACAAGATAAAAATCAAAAGAGAAAAGAAGGTATACATCAGCAAACTCAAAAACAGTGTGAAATTATCTCAGCATGGTGTACACAACAGACAAAAAGATTCAAGATGGTGATGCAACCTCAAATAACAATCAAAGCAAAGCAATACAAAGTGGAGCTACGGCATGTTCAAGACTTCAGAACTGTCAAACCAAAGTGATCGAGCAAAAGACACAATGTCAAGCACTAAACAAAGCAGAACTCAAGTTTAACAAAGTTTTTTAGAACATCAAAAGTGTGCACAAACTTAACAGCAAATAGGTGATCAAAGTCAAATGCATGGCGCAGCTAACAAGACAGTTCAAGTCAGACTTCACCATATACAAATGGATGGTGCAAGTGTGCATACACATGTACAAAGTGTGGAACTCAAATCAAATCTGGATTGTGTTCATATATGCCAAGTCAGCAAACATAAGGCATCAGTATATTTCTGGTCAGTCAAGTTCAATTTGCAGGAAATGAGTTCAGCAACAATGTAAGTGGCAAGTTTTTCAAAACCAAAAGTCAAAAGTGCAACAATTGGACAACTCAACATATATTGGTCGAGACAACTTGTCAAAGCCTCAAGTTCGTGTATACATTTCAGAATGTTTCTCACAAAATGGACGAGATTGTTTTTATGAAGAATTTACAGAAGTGTATGATTTTAGACAAAAAGATTCTTTGCCTAAAATATTCAAAATTCAATCAAAGAAAAGATGTTTTGTTTGGCAAAAGGCAAATATGTGCATTTGTGATGAATTTGGCAGGACTTTAAATAGTTTCAGGAATACTACAATAATTTCTCTAATTCAAAATTGTTTCCAGAATTGTTTTTGGAGAAAATGTTTCCAGACATTTAAAGTAAAAAGAAAAACAATTATATGTTTCCTTATTTTTTAAAACAAGAAGTTCGTGTTTTTAAAATCATGGGAACAATCAACTGGCAAGAAATTACAGAATAATTTCAAGAAGGAAAAATCATTTCTTTCCTTTTTTTTTAAAGATACATTTCTGGGATTTAAAAGCAAGTTTTCTTTGTCAAGCAAAATCACAGCAGGATTCAGGTTTATATGACGAACAAAAATCAAGCCAAGTCCATCAATGATAATCAAAATTGGAAGCCACAAGAATCAGGGACAAATTAAAAGCCGAGCAAACCATTCAAAGATTTCAGGGAAAAATCAATTTACACAACTCAGCAAATTCTTTGAAGACCAACAATATTTCCAAGTTCACAATTTTCATCGAGAAAATCTCGCAAGTAAAAGAAGAAACAGAAAATCCTTCATCTCAAAAATACAAGGTGAAACAGGAATTTTTCAAGGCGATTTCAAAGGAGGAACACGCATTCAATTCGGGTCCGAATATTCCAATAATCAAAAGGGGAAAGTTTTCACAGCGAAATCAGAGATTAGGGTTCTAAACCCCTATATAAACACACACTTCATCATCGACAGAGGATCACAAGAACACACAAAATTTCAGAGAATAGAAAAGCAATTCAAATCAGAAATTACCCAATTGTTTTTCGGTCGCAACCACTGCCAAATCAATCGACGAGAGTACACCTAAGAATTCAAGCTTCAGAATTTTTTAAAACCATCAATTTGCGATTTGATTTGGGAACGACAGAGGAAACCCTAGTTTCCTTTTTTTTTTTTTTGAGAGCCGCCATTCTTTTTTATTTCCAGAAGAAAGAGGTCGGTCTGAAACAAGGAATGGATAAACAAAAGGAGCCGGCCTAATTTACTTGGTCAAGCCAAGTTTCTTTTATAAAGGGGGGTGTTTAAATTTGTCTTCTTTTGAATTCCCCTTGTAATTGTTGGTGTAATTTGTTTATGTTAAAATTTCTTTTTCTAGTTTCTTGTAAAACTAGGATCACAGATTGCTGAATTATGGTCTGGGAAAATCTGGTCTAGGATACACAGGCCAGTCTAGGATTTTAAGCTTAGGGTCAGACAGGAGCAGGAGTTGCAAGTTTACATAGGATTGTAAGCGGGATCTGTTTGTATCTCCTAATAGAAATCTTAGAAAGGCAGCAGTAGGCACAGTTTGCCGAAGTTGGGTATTTTTGCGTGTGATTTTCTTTCTGCATTTTATTTCTGAATTTATTTTTATTTAGTGTTTAAAAACCCTATTCACCCCCCCTCTAGGGTTATTATTGATCCTACAGCGTTATTAGCCAAATTACCTTCCCTGCCCTTCTAAAAAATCCTACTTTCCCATCTCTAGCCATATCCAATTTTTTTTAAAATTGAAAAACCATTTTAATATTAATTAAATTTAATTTTCAAATAAAATATTTAAAAATATTCATTTAATTATAACTTAAAAATTTTAACCCGGATCAAAAATCTGCTTCCACTCATTTTAAAGTATTTTTCGATAAGAATCCAACGGTTCTTGTTTCGTGGAAATCCGACTTGTTTTGAAAAAGTTATAAGCTTTTAAAGTTTATGGTTAAAAATTACGAAAATTCCCCTGGTCTATTTTAAATTCAAATTAAATTTAAAATTTAAAATTTAAAATTTAAATTAATCATCCCATTCGTCGGATCAGTAAGGGATAGCCAGGGAGAGCAGGAAACTATATTTTCCAAACTCAAACCTTAGACACTATCCTCTCTGTCACCCATAGAATGTTCCGATATTTATTTTTACAAATTCTATTTTAATTATTATATATATATATTACAAAAATAAATAAATAAATATTATTTAAAAACTTACCCCGTGAAGCCCAAGCCTCTGCCTAAGAGTCCCTAGTTCCCCGTCTTGCCCTCCTTTCTCCCTTTCTTCCCTTTTCCCTATTTCCTAATATTTTATTATTATTTCTGCCATTGCCAAAGCTTGAAAGAGAAGGAGGAGGAGTGAGTTTAAAATGAAAGGGGGGGAGGGGGCTATTTATAGCCGAAGGAGTCACATGGATTGCTGAGGTGGCGCAAATCCAACGGTCGAAAATGGATGGCTAGGATTAATCCTTAAATTAATTAAATTATAAATAAATTTAATAATTTATGAATAGTAAAGTGTGTTTTCTCAACCCTATTCGGACGTTAATTTGACTTACTTATTGATAACTTATCCGAAATCCTTTTCAACCATATTGTTCGATTTTTCTTGCTCTTCAATACTATATAAAAATATATCAATTTTGAATTTGTTTGAACTTTCAAATAATTTAAATTCAAATTCAAAATAGTGTTTTGTGTTAGTTTCAACACCTTCCGGTCTCATGTTGGAGTATCAAACGATAACGGTTTTCAGAAATTCTTCCACTATCTGGTCCGGTTTTTAACGTACTTCAATCCTATGTATTCAAATCAAAAATCGGAGTTCGTTTAGATTTTCAAATAATTTATTTAAATTTTGTTTCCTTAATAACTTTCTATATCCGTTATAGGATTTTCCCAGATTTCATATATAGCTAATATCCTATGTTTAGAATTTTCCTGGATAGGTTTCAGGTTCCAGTTTTGCCATTAGCATTAGCAAATTCCAATTACCGTCAAAATTTAGTTCAAATTTTGGCCTTTTATTTTTTCTTTTCCACATACGGATGCCATTTTTGACGTAACTTGGTTGGTTACCTAATTTCATCATTTCGGATTTAATGAAACTGATTTCATCGAAATCCGAGTTCGTTAGCTACTACATCCTTTGTAAACGTACTATTTTAAATTAAAAATTTATCCTTTTATACTGCCAGTTCACATTATATTGCAGATCCACCAAATTTCTACCATTTCGGAATAACATAAAATATTCAAAATTATTGAAATTAAACCATTTAAAATTCCAAAACAATAAAAACATTTTTAAATATTAAACTAAATGGTCAAAAAATCTGGGTCATTACACACTTTATATTCAATTCATTTCAAAATCACTTTATATTCAATTCATTTCGAAATCACATTATATTAAATTCATTTCGAAATCACTTTATATTCAATTCATTTCGAAATCACTTTATATTCAATTCGTTTCGAAATCACTTTATATTCAATTCATTTCGAAATCACTTTATATTCAATTCATTTCGAAATCACTTTATATTCAATTCATTTCGAAATCACTTTTCAATATTCATTTCATTTCGAAATCACTTTTCAATATTCATTTTAAAATGAATAAAATCGATATAAATATAGTTCACGTCAAAATGGCGTCAATCTAATCAACACGGCTTCATATATTCTATTTCAAATATTTCTATTTCAAATATTTCTATTTCAAAATATTTCTTTTTCAAATATTTCCTTTTTCAAATATTTCTATTATTAAAATATTTCGTTCAACACATGACTAATCTCAACAGATGAGTACAGTCAACACATGAACCTTTATATTATATTGAAAAAGATGTAAATTTTATTATTAAAATATTTCGTTCAACACATGACTAATCTCAACGGATGAGTACAGTCAACACATGAACCTTTATATTATATTGATAAAGATGTAAATTTTATTATTAAAATATTTCGTTCAACACATGACTAATCTCAACGGATGAGTACAGTCAACACATGAACCTTTATGTTATATTGATAAAGATGTAAATTTTATTATTAAAATATTTCGTTCAACACATGACTAATCTCAACGGATGAGTACAGTAAACACATGAACCTTTATGTTAAATTGATAAAGATGTAAATTTTATTATTAAAATATTTCGTTCAACACATGACTAATCTCAACGGATGAGTACAGTCAACACATGAACCTTTATATTATAATATTCTTTATCTTCTAAATTGGAATGAGGCCCAATCAATTACCATATAGCGTCAACTATATGGATTCCATACAACACATGTATATAATTTCAACGATAAATAATCAACCATCATCCAAAGTGCACTACACTGTATAAGCATTAAATATAGATATCTAATGCTTATAACAGCCTGTCAATCAATCGATCGACATATTTAATCAATCAGGATGAGTGAACTTCAAATTTCATCCCAACACCCGTGTGGGGTTTCAAACAATCAAACACAGATTTTAGTTGTGCAGTTGAGCGATGTGTAAAATTTATCGACCCAATCAATGTCATTCAAATAGGTGTACATAAACAAACCGTCCAGTTTGTAAATGAATATTTATTTTTTCACATTCACGTTAAAAATTATATTTTAACGATAAAACATTTTATTTTAACACATGAATTTTTATTCAATTCATTTACAAAATAAAAATGATATTTCTATTTTTCTAACTTATTTTAGAAAATTTCGGCGGCATAACGGCACGATACTAGAAACGGGACGAGGCCTAGCCTTATCCCCGGTCTAGTGAAGGCCCACGCCATTCACACATCAATCAAATCCATTCATTTCACCACACAATTCAATTCAAACCAAATAATCTAACTAATCTCTGCAACCAAACAAACAAGTCCATGGTCTGTGGACGATTGTGTCGGGTGCTACTAAACACCGTCTGCATCCTAGTATATATATATATATATATATATATATATAACTAGAAAAAGAAATTGAAAGGTGAGAAATTCTCACCAATAGCTATCCTAAATCCACGGCTCTTCATTAGAGAAATCATCGCCATTCTCGTCCTTTGTCATCTTCGTTGCCCGTAGCCACTACATATATAAAAATCGAATTTTTACTATGCTATTCAATATATAAAAATTGAATTTTTACTATCACGCTATATGGATAAAAATTCTATTTTTACATTGCTACTATATAGATAAAAATTATATTTTTATCTCGTTATTCTCTACATAAAGATTTCGCCTTTCCAAATATATCATTATAAAAATCACATTTTTATTTTTCTACACATATAAAAATGATATTTCTAATATTCCTATCATGTAAAAATTATATTTTTAATTCTCTACATAAACAAAAATCATATTTTTACATCGTCTATATAGTAAAGACTATATTTTTAATACTTTAAAAATATAAATATCATATTTTTAATTGAATAAAAATCTTTTCTACCTCTTCCTTATATAAAAATTATATTTTTAATTCACCATTCCCACTATATAAAGATTCAAACTTTTCTAATATAAAAATTCGAACTCTTCTAATATAAAGATTCAACTCTTTTCTTGTTTAAAAATCAAACTTTTCAAATTAAAAATCCAATCTACATATAAAACAATGTAAATAAATAAGTTAATAAAGACACACCTTCGTTGTTCGAATTGGAAGGGGGTCGTGGTGCTGTTTGCAGTCGAGGATGAGGGCGGGGGGGTCCCGCACGTCAGGTGGGGGCGGTTGGCGTCTGCACGGCGGCGCAAGGAGGGAAGAAGAAGAGGGGGGGTCGGTGGTGGTTGTGGGCTTCAGGGGAGGTGCGGTTCTCGATTTGGTGGTTGTGGGGTTTCGGGTGCGGTCTGAAGGGGGAAACGAGGGGGAGGAGGCGGCGCTGGAAGGCCGACCTCCGGTGGTGCCATCGACGAAGGGGCGGTGGTGGAGGGGGGAATCGACAATGTGTTTCCGTCATTGCTTTTTTTTTTGCTGATTGAATCGAACGGGGGGTGGGGGGGGGGCAGAAGTATAAGGGGGTGAGGAGAGGGAGTGTTTTATATTATTTTTTTATTTAATTATTTATGAAAAAGTTGACTTTTACATACGACATCTAAACGAGGCCCACCGCCTGTCGTCCATAGCTAATACCCCCATTCCGAACACAATGGGATATGTATCGTAAGCTGATTCGATCGTTTTGATCAGTTTCCGTTGAATTTACATTTAAATCGCTATATTGAATTTTAAACGTACATTTCAAATTATCGGGGTCACATACTAACTCTATAAATCCCAAAAAAATATTTTCTAGCTTCGTATTGACGATACAGTCCTAACAAAACTAGTTTCGTCGAATTCTGAGACTGTTAGAAAAATGGCCATTTTCCAGTCGATTAAAATCAACTGAAACTGGTCAAACGCGTTTTCCTTCGCCACGCTCACATATTGATTCGAAAAACTATGAAATTTGAAACCTAGCAATAATTTGACATCACGGGTCCCACAAAAGTTGTTTCGTCGAAATCCGAGGTCGTTTGCAAAATTTCCATTTTTAAGGGCCTGAATTCCATAGCGACTATTCAGAATTTTCAACTGGACATATCTTTTGATTCCTGCTATGAAATTTTGATTTCGGATTCGTTGGAAAGGTATTCCCAAATAGATCCTATTATTTTTGGTTTCACTAAAATCCGGTTTGTTTTGCACCCGGTATGTTCAATTGAAGTTTGAAATCGAATTATCGAACTACCGCGCCATTTTCAATTCCTTTTATAATTATATATAATTATTTATATTCTAACGACGGCGTATATAATATATACGTTCTATTTATTTTCAAAATAAATCTCTTGTCGTTATTATTTAAAATAATCTATTTTAAATATTCAAAATTCGCTAAAATTGCCAAAATAAAAATTTTAAACTGGCCCAGATTTTCGGGTTGTTACAGGTTTGATTTTGGTTGTTTGGGTGAACTGGAATTAATTAGATTGGTATGTGTATGGCAGGAGCCATTATTAGACTAGGGATAAGGCTTTATCCCGTTTCTAGTATCGTGCCGTTATGCCGCCGAAATTTTCTAAAATATCTCAGAACAATAAAAATATCATTCTTATTGTGTAAATGAACCAAATAAATATTTTATCGTTAAAAATATAATTTTTAACATGTACATGAAAGAGAAAAAATATTTATAAACAAATCGGACGATTTGTTTATATACACACATTTGACTGATATTGATTGGGACGATAAATTTTACACATCGCCCAACTGCACAAATAAATCTGTGTTCGTTGTTTGAAAACCCCACATGGGTATTGGGGTGATATTGTACATACACTAATCCCAATAATTAGCTGTATGTTGATTGATTGATTGACAAGCTGTTATAAGCGTTAAATATTTATATTTAATGCTTATACAGTGTAGAATGCACTCTGAATGATGGATTGTTGTTTTCATTGTTGTTATACACATTTGTTGTGTGAAATCCATATAGTCAAATTATATGGTAATTGACTGTGTCTGATTCCAGTCCAGAATGAATGAATATTTTAAAATAACGATTATTTTAAAATAACGAATATTTTCAAATAATATTCAGAAAAGAATCAAAGTATGATTTTGATGTCCGATTTAGGATGGACACGAATTTATTTAAATATATATAGCCGTGTTGATTAGATTAACGCCAATTTTGATGAGAACGATATGTATATCGATTTTATTCATTTTTATAATGAATATTAAAAAGGAATTGATTTCAAAATATAATATTTTGAAAATATTATCATTTATATATCAATAATATGGAATATTCAATTTTGATTTGAAATTGAATATGAAGTTGAAATCGTTTTGAAAACGAATTTAAAACGATTTATAAAATACATTTTAAAAAGGAAATCGACGAAATATATATAATATATATATTATATATATAATGACCTGAATAGAACGCTCCGCGCTACGACAGTTCGCGAATTTCGACCATTGACTTTGAACGGATATTACGGGTGATCCGACCGTCGGATTCTCCTAAAACCGGAACCGTTGGGTTCGTATGGAAAAGATCCTTCTAACGAATATTAGAGATTTGAAATCTAACGGTTGGATTTGGAATTTTGTCCAAATAAAATTTGGAAAAGGTCGCTGCAAGTGCAGTTCAGTGGTCATTCATGGAAATCGACTGTATAGGCCTTGATAAAATTATTAAAAAAAATCAATAATTTGTGTAAAATCATAATAAATGATTTGGAAAGAATTGGGATGAAAAATTCCATATTTGAAAAGATAAAAATAAATTTTTATCGAAATGAACTAGTTTTGAACTAGAATTATAATTCAATTATTTTCAAAATAAATTGGATTTGAAATAGTTTTAAAAATAACCAGAATTTCCAATATATGAATTGGAATGGATTTTTGAATCGAAATTGCCTCCGGAATATTTCGATATTGGATTTCGTGATTATACAGATATTATGGAGGAATTTGGAAGATATATATATCGTTATTCCAATACGATATTTGTTGGTTTCAGAATTTGATATTGAATATAAGCCGATATATTCTCTATTCAGAGCCTTGTATTTAATATCAAATTGGATTTCGGGTTTTTCGTAAACGGTATCTTTAATAATACTATTCTTGAACCGAATGGAGTTAAGAAAATTAGAAATTGACTGGAGATTAGTTAAGTTGAATAGTTTCCTAGGTATTGATCTGACGTTGGTTTCGGCCTTCGGGGTTAATACTTAGGGAATTGTTCTCTTACTGATTTATGGTTAGAGATTAATGGAATGTGAATTGGGTTTGTTGTGAACTGTGTTTTCAACGACATTCGTTCTTTAACCCGATTTACAGTGAAATGTGGTTTGGAATTTATAAATCTTTTATTAATATTTAACAGGAATTTTCCAAAGTAAAGTTTTCCAATTTAATATATATTAAATTGGAATTGAATGGAATTCGATTTGATAATAATCGAAATGAAATTCTTTGGAAGAAGACCGTTAATACAGATGGAATTTAAAAGGCGTTGCCGATATTCCATTTATATTATTGGTCGGATACAGAAATT
The DNA here is from genome assembly GCA_030737875.1 of Allium sativum. Taxonomy (NCBI): domain Eukaryota; kingdom Viridiplantae; phylum Streptophyta; class Magnoliopsida; order Asparagales; family Amaryllidaceae; genus Allium; species Allium sativum. The sequence goes on from CM060921.1 coordinate 751,845,946, forward strand.
GATATCGATTATATATATATATATATTGATTTGTTCTTCTATGAAAATTCCATAATTAATGGAATGTGATTTGAGGTTGTCGTGAATGGTATCTTTAATAATACTATTCTTAGACCCAATGGAGTTAAGGAAATCAGAAACTAACTGGAGAGTAGTTAAGTTGAATGGTTTCCTGGGTATTGAACTGATGTTGGTTTCGGCCTTCGGGGTTAATAATTAGGAAATTGTTCACATGCTAATTTATGGTTTAAGACTGATGGAATGGAATGAGATTTTGGGTTTATCGTGAACTGTGTTTTAAATGACATTAGTTCATTAACCCCGTTAAAGATAAGATTTATTTCTTAACTTTGAATAATCATTAAGTAATGTTTTCTGGAAACTAAAACTGAATTAGAGTTTTAGTGAATCTTTAAATAGATTGAAAAGTGAATTTGATAACTTAAGAAATGATCGAGAATGGAGTATCACCAGTTTTGCTCCAAGTGATAGTTAAATCTTTAACTAGATTTGAACGTGAAATGGTAATTGAATTTACTGTTAACACTGTGGTGTTAGATATGAAGTATTACCAGTTTTACTTCATGAGATGAATAGGTTAAGGTTGGGAAATTTAACAAATGATTACTTCGGTAAGGTTCGCTAATCCCGACTAGTTTGGATAAACCATAATTTGGTTTGAATTGATATTCAAAAGAAGATTAAAGAATAAATTTAAAGAATTTATCTTTGATAAAATTAATGGGAGCCTTTCCCAAAGTGTAAGAATATTTGAATAAAGGAATATTCTGGATTGGAATGAGGCGTATGTTGTGTTTTTATAAAACTTGTTTATTATATACGCGAGGTATTCAGAAAGACCGCGTTTATCCTATTCTGAATAACTGAATCGACGAGAAGTCAACGATCAAGACGGTGGTTGAAGACTGGAGGTCTTCACATCATTTGTATAATTACTGATGATCTTGATAGGGTTGTACAACCAAGAGGAGGGAATCACTTGGTGATCATCCAGACGTACTTGGAGATCGATGGATATGCGAGGAATAAGGTTCCTCCAGTTTCGTTCAGACCCAGAACGGACTTGTGAATTGATGTGTGTCGGACATCGGATTTCATTCTGTGTAATTAATATACATCGGTTGCGTAGCATGAATTGCCTGTGTGGCATGCTGAGACGTAAATGATCAAGGCTCTTGTTGAAAAGCAAAGTTTTGTGGTTGATGATCAAAGCACGGCTTTAATATAGCGTAGCTTTGTGTAGCGTTAATTCGCGAGCCTCACACCCCGGTGTGAACCAGAAATGGGATAGGACTGCAGGGAGGGCATGCGTTTCCTTCTAGCTAGGAGTGATGTCAGCGTTTTACACGCCCTGGCATTTTACTTATGTGGATGATGGATTGCGAGGCACCTCGGTTATATCGGTCAATCTGAGACCGATAGAGTCATTTAGCTCATTGACGCCCCATAGGGTAGGGAAACGCATTGTTCAGGCATTTTAATCCGCTCCGTGTGGACCTGCCCTGAAGATCCAAGGGTCGATGCGTTCTGATCCTGAGGCGCGTGCTAGAGCGTCTCGATGCGATAAGGACGATCCCTTGCCTTGGTTCACAGATGGAAATCCAACTTTCAATACGTGACATTTACGGTTTTGATTGTAGAGCCTAGTATTGCCAACATGATATATGGTACCCATGCCGTCTAGGATTGAAACATTTATATTTGAAGTTGCTTTATACACCATGCACTTATAGTAGTATCAAATGATTTGTTTTAACGTACCAAGCATGTTTGGCTATTATAAGGGAAAACCCTATCCCCCGGCTTGTGTTGCATTGTGTGATAGGACCTGGGTCTTATAATAGCTTCATTTTTTCAAAAAGCATTGCGCTATTTTGTTATATTAACTGGTATTCTTGGGAGGAAATCCGTTCCGTGTTATACGGCATGGACCCCTGATATACCTGATTTAAATTAAAGTTTTAAATAACTGTTTTAGTTCTCACACCAGTCACATGACTGACCTGGAGTTTATTGTTTTAACCTAAACTCTGGGTGCCCCTATTTTCCGCACGGGCAGTTAGCAGTTTTGGTTTTGCAGATTATATTCACAGGATCCTGGTTTACAGCTAGAATGATATTCAGAAAGCTCTGTATCCGTATATTCCTTTCAGTTGTGTTTTGCATTATTTTCCGCTGCATTGTAACTTGTAAATCTCTTATGTTTAGTAAATTTATATTATTTGTTTATATTCTGTTATATTCTCATGGAATTGTTGTAATAAACAATGAAATGTTCTTCTGTTTGTGTTCTGATTCATCGTGTTCTCAACTCAATCCGGGCTTTCCTTCGCGGGGATGTTCGGGTCGTGTTAGTTTGGTATCAGAGCTTCGGTTTACAGAGCTCGGAGAACAAGACACGTTAGAACCAAACGAAAGAATTCATCAGAGATTGGATTAGTAATATCCAATGATAATGACTCGTTAGAGTTGGGATCAGTAATATCCTAGAATGAGTCGGAAGAGTGTTGTCTTTCAAATAAAAATGAAAATAAACTTTGTTTTGAAGATTTAAATTAATTATTTGTATTTGAATGTTATTTTTATATTGATTTGGACAATCAAGTAAATAGAGATTTTGAATATACGTCTGATCCATGTGTATTTGAAGTTTTAATATATTGGATAGATATAGAATCACGCTCTAGTCGCCCAGGCATGATTCTGATGATAACGATCGCATCATCAACATTTATGATCAGGTTTCGAAAGTGGGATTTCTATATATTTCCAATTGACTGGTGTGAGAACCAAAACTAGATAGGGCTTATTGTTGTGATTTGGCATCAAAAATCTGATTTTTGGACTATGTATCAAAGTTATGAATTTGAAAAGCTAACCAACTAATTGATTGATGGTTGTGTTTTATGATTATTCCTTTAAACCAACATATGAAAGAAAGGTAAATTTGGGCCAAATTGTATAAAATTTTGAACTGAATTGCAAATTGTTTGGAATTGCATGCTTATATGTGTATCCATTAAACAGGTCATTGCAAAGAGGCTAGAGAAGAGGAATAAAATTGTTTGCCCGACAAATAGGTACATGTTTATTGTATTTCTTAGGGTTTTTGATGATTTTATGAGCGGATTGGCTAGCCGCTTGGCTGTTTCTTTTTCTTTTTGGATTGGAGAGGCCTGTATGGCAATTTCGGGATTTTCCCCGTGCTCCCGTGCAGAGGAGGTTATGGCGAAATTTTCGGAAATTTAGGGTGTCAGCCAAATTTTTGAAAAAATTGAAAAGTTCTTAGAAACTGAAAAGTTGAAGAACTAAAGCCATAATGAAAATAATGAAAGTTGAGTTTGTTTGTAAAACAACTTTCAACTTCATTCCTTTTCGGGAACGAAAAGTTTTAAGTGGGGGAGGTTGTAACAACCCGGAAAATCCGAACCAATTAAAAAAATTTATTTTGCCAATTTTGATGAATTTGGAATATTTAGAATGAATTATTTTAAATAATAACGATGAGAAATTTATTTTAAATAGAATTAGAATGTATATATTTATATAGATAGACGTTAGAATATAAATATTTATTTTTAATTATAAAAGGAATTGAAAATGGCGCGGTAGTTTGAAATTTCGATTTCAAATTTCAAATGGATGTACAGTACTCAAAATAAACCGGATTTTAGCGAAACCAAAAATATTAGAATCTGTTTGAACATATCTTTCCAACGAATCCGAAAAATTGAAATTTCATAGCGGGTATAAAAAGTTATACCCAGTTGAAAATTCAGAAAAATCACTATGGAATTTTGGCCCTTAAAAATGGAAATATTGCAAGTGACCTCCATTTTCGACAAAACCACTTTTGTTGGATCCATGATGTCAAGTTATTTCTATATTCCAATTTTCATGGTTTTTGAAATCAATATGTGAGCGTGGCGAAGTAAAATGTGTTATAACAGTTTCAATCAATTTGTATCGACCAGAAAATGGCCATTTTTCAAACGGTCTCCAAATTTGATAAAATTAGTTTTTGTAGAATCGTATCGTTAATACGAAGCTAGAAAATATTTTTCGGAAATTTTTAGAGTCCGTGTGTGGCCCCGGTAAATTGAAATGCACATTCAAATTCAATATATAGATTTATATTTTTATTTTGATGGAAACTGATCGAAACGATCGAATCAGCTTACGATACATATCTCATTGTGTTCATAATGAGGGTAATTAGCTAGGGACAACAGTCGGTGGGTTCGATTTCGAGTTCGAAATAAAAGGTTGCTTTTTGAAACTTAAAAATAATATAATATATATTTATATTTATAACCCCCACCCCCTCGCTACTTTTCTCCCTTTAGAACTCAACTCCCTCTCCTATTTGAGAAAACCCGATCCTTTCCCCCCACGATCTAAACCCGTCGCCCTTCAACCGGTCCCGCCACCATCGAGCGCCACCTCTCCAAGACCACCCCTCCTCCACCGCTACCCGCCTAGCGCGCAGCTCTCCGAAGCCATCTCTCTCTACCCCCTTCAAACCCGCTCAAGATCGCCGCCTAGACCACCGGTGGGCCCGCCATCGCCTGACTGCGCCTCCTCCTGCCCGGCAGCACCTCGACGCCGCCTTTCCCCATCTCTGGTTCGATCTGAAACTTCCCTCCTCCGATTAATAGTAAGTATTCTAATTGTACTTTATTTTATTTTATAAAATTCCGATTTTTAAAGACATAAAGTTAGGGTTTTAATTTAGGTAACGCTTAGATTTTTAAATGCGAAAAGATAAGATTTTTATCATATATGAAAGGAAGGATTTTTATAACGTGAAAGGTTGGATTTTTAATTTGAAAAGTTTGATTTTTAAACAAGAAAAGAATTGAATTTTTATATTAGAAAAGTTCGAATTTTTATATTAGAAAAGTTTGAATCTTTATATAGTTGAAATGGTGAAGTAAAAATATAATTTTTAGCAAAGAAAAAAATATAATTTTTAGCAAAGTAAAAATCTAGTTCTTAGCAAAGTAAAAATATAATTTTTAGCATTGAAATAAAAATGTGATTTTTACTATGAATAGCTTGAAGAAGATGGTGTTGAAATTTAGAACAGAATCCAAACCATCGTCCGTTAAAGAATGGTGGAGTGGATCCCCAAGGTGAGAACTCCTCACTATAATTTTTCTATACAGTTATTTATTATGTAATTGCATATATGAACTGTTCCCCGTCGTCCACAAACCATGGACGACTTGTTTGTTTGGTTGTATAGTTGATTGGATTATTGATTTGAATTTGGTTGTTAGGGTAAAATGGAATTGATTAGATTGGTATGTGTATGGCGGGGGCCATTATTAGACAGGGGATAAGGCTAGGCCTTATCCTGTTTCTAGTATCGTGCCGTTATGCCGCCGAAATTTTCTAAAATATATTATTACAATAAAAGTATCATTCTTATTGTGTAAATGAACCGAATAAATATTTTATCATTAAAAATATAATTTTTAACATGTATATGAAAGAGAACAAATATTCATAAACAAATCGGACGATTTGTTTATGTACACACATTTGACTGATATTGATTGGGACGATAAATTTTACACATCGCCCAACGCAAAAATAAATCTGTGTTCGTTGTTTGAAAACCCCACACGGGTATTGGGGTGATATTGTACATACACTAATCCCAATAATTAGCTGTATGTCGATCGATTGATTGACAAGCTATTATAAGCGTTAAATATTTATATTTAATGCTTATACAATGTAGAATGCACTCTGAATGATGGATTGCTGCTTTCATTGTTGTTATACACATTTGTTGTGTAAAATCCATATAGTCAAATTATATGGTAATTAATTGTGTCTGATTCCGGGCCAGAAAGAATGAATATTTTAAAAAAACGATTATTTTAAAATAACGAATATTTTCAAACAATATTCAGAAAAGAATCAAATATGATTTTGAGGTCCGATTTGGGATGGACACGAATATATTTAAATATATATAGCCAGGTAGATTAGATTAACGCCATTTTGACGAGAACGATATGTATATCGATTTTATTCATTTTTATAATGAATATTGAAAAGGAATTGATTTCAAAATATAATATTTTGGAAATATTATCATTTATATATCGATAATATGTAATATTCAATTTTGATTTGAAATTGAATATGAAGTTGAAATCGTTTTGAAAACAAATTTAAAACGATTTATAAAATACGTTTTAAAAAGGAAATCGATAAAATATATATGATACATATATTATATATATAATGGCTTGAATAGAACCCGCCGCGCTGCGATAGTTCACGAATTTCGACCATTGACTTCGAACGGATATTACAGGAGATCCGACCGTCGGATATTATGGAGGAGTTTGGAAGATTAATATATCGTTATTCCAATACGATATTTGTTGGTTTCAGAATTTGATATTAAATATATGCCGGTATATTCTCTATTCAAAGCCTTGTACTTAATATCAAATTGGATTTCAGGTTTGTCGTGAATGGTATCTTTAATAATACTATTCTTGAACCAAATGGAGTTAAGAAAATTAGAAATTGACTGGAGATTAGTTAAGTTCAATAGTTTCCAGGGTATTGATCTGACGTTGGTTTCGGCCTTCGGGGTTAATACTTAGGGAATTGTTCTCTTACTAATTTACGGTTAGAGATTAATGGAATGTGAATTAGGTTTGTTGTGAACTGTTTTTTTAACGACATTCGTTCTTTAACCCGATTTACAGTGAAATGTGGTTTGGAATTTATAAATCATTTATTAAGATTTAATAGGAATTTTCCAAAATAAAGTTTTCCAATTTAATATATATTAAATTGGAATTGAATGGAATTCAATTTGATAATAATCGAAATGAAATTCTGCGGAAGAAGACGGTTAATACAGATGGAATTTAAAAGGCGTTGCCGATATTCCATTTATATTATTGGTCGGATACAGAAATTGATATCAATTATATATATATATATTGATTTGTTCTTCCGTGAAAATTCCATAAATGGATTGTGATTTGGGGTTGTCGTGAATGATATCTTTAATAATACTATTCTTAGACCCAATAGAGTTAAGGAAATTAGAAACTAACTGGATATTAGTTTAGTTGAATGGTTTCCTGGGTATTGATCTGATGTTGGTTTCGGCCTTCAGGGTTAATACTTAGGGAAATGTTCACTTGCTAATTTATGGTTTAAGGCTGATGGAATGGAACGAGATTTTGGGTTTATCGTGAACTGTGTTTTAAATGACATTAGTTCTTTAACCCCGTTAAAGATAAAATTTATTTCTTAACTTTGAATAATCATTAAGTAATGATTTTTGGAAATTAAAACTGAATTAGAGTTTTAATGAATCTTTAAATAAATTGAAAAGTGAATTAGATAACTAAAATTATCAAATTCAAGAAATGATCGAGAATGGAGTATCACCAGTTTTGCTCCAAGTGATAGTTAAATCTTTAATTAGATTTGAACGTGAAATGGTAATTGAATTTATCGATAACACCGTAGTGTTAGATATGAAGTGTTATCAGTTTTACTTCATGGGATGAATAGGTTGGGGTTAGGAAATTTAACAAACGGTTTCTTCGATAAGGTTCGCTAATCCCGACTAGTTTGGATAAACCATAATTTGGTTCGAATTGATATTCAAAAGAAGATTAAAGAATAAATTTAAAGAATTTATCTTTGATAAAATTAATGGGAGCCTTTCCCAAAGTAGAAGAATATTTGAATAAAGAAATATTCTGGATTGGAATGAGGCGTATGTTGTGTTTTTATAGCACTTGTTTATTATAAACGCGAGGTATTCAGAAAGACCGGGTTTATCCCATTCTGAATAACTAAATCGACAATAAGTCAATGATGAAGACGGTGGTTGAAGACTGGTGGTCTTCACATCGTTTGGATAATTACTGATGATCTTGATTGGGCTGTACACCCAAGAGGAGGGAATCACTTGGTGATCGTCCAGACGTACTTGGAGATCGATGGATATGCGAGGAATAAGGTTCCTCCGGTTTCGTTCAGACCCAGAACGGACTTGTAAATGGATGTGTGTCTGACATCGGATTTCATTCTGTGTAATTGATATACATCGGTTGCATAGCGTTAATTGCCTGTGTGGCATGCTGAGATACAAGTGATCAAGGCTTTTTTTGAAAAGCAAAGTCTTGTGGTTGATGATCAAAGCACGGCTTTTATATAGCGTAGCTTTGTGTAGCGTTAATTCGCGAGCCTCACGCCCCGGTATGAACCAGAAATGGGAGAGGACTGCAGGGTGGGCATGCGTTTCCTTCTAGCTAGGAGTGGTGTCAGCGTTTTACACGCCCAGACATTTTACTTATGTGGATGATGGATTACGAGGCGCCTCGGTTATATCAGTCGATTCGGGACCGATGGAATCATTTAGCTCATTGACGCCCCATAGGGCGGGGAAATGCATTGTTCAGTCATTTTAATCCACTCCGCGTGGACCGGCCCTGAAGATCCAAGGGTCGATGCATTCTGATCCTGAGGGGCGGGCTAGAGCATCTCGAAGCGGTAAGGACGGTCCCTTGCCACTACACTAGAAAATGCCTTTAGTAGCATTGCAAAAACGCTACAATAACTTGTACTAGCGTTTTGATAAACGCTGCTGTATGACAAGCAACTAAAAGCCTAAAAGTTTTTGTTGCGTTTTAGTAAACGCAACCGAAAATGAAAATATTGTAGCGTTTCTGAAATCCTACATAAAGTTTTTTTGACAGCGTCTTAAAAATGCTACTAAAGTGGTACTTGCATCATTTTTCAAATTTTTTGTAGCGGTTTTTCAGTCCTACTATATGTTTTTTGAAGCATTTTTTTAGTCCAACTGTTTGCCTTTTGTTGCGTTTCATTTCAGCTACAATATCTTTTGTAAATTACATTTGTAGCTCTTTTTCAACGCTACTAAAACTTACCGATGTACACCACTTTAATTGCGGTTATTTACTGTTAATAGCTTCTAATATTTCCATCAATCACATATATATATTAGAAATATTAAAACAAATAATTATATAAGTATCATTTTCAAACTAACATCAATAATCTCCATATTTAAATACTTAAAAAACACAATACTTGCAATATCAAATATAACACCCATAATCTTCTCAATAGTAGTATTTCGACAAAATAAATGAATCCACATATCACAATTGCTTACAAACAAGTCCACCTGACTAAAACAAACTAATAGTTGAAGTCTTCATAGCTTAATAACCACCGGTTCTTTGATGCGGGTGTTCTTCACTTTGGAAATCTAATTACCTGAACATAAGTATAACGATCAACGGTAAGAATTACATACAAATATAATGGTCAACAGTCAGAATTACATAAATGGATAAAAAGCATAAATTATATATGCTAACAGATGGTTAAATAGGTTTGTAAATGGCAAAATATATGGTGCATAAGATATGCAGTAAAAATGTCCACTGAATCTCACTTTATTGGTAAAGATATATAGGTGCAGCCCCGTGGAATATTTCAAAAAGTAAAAGCTTTAATGTTCTAGACAGTCATTACTTCATAAGCATCCCCGTGGAATATTTCGAACGAGACCTATACTTGAAATAAGTTCCATTTTCCGAGGCCTAAAATGAAAATTTGCCTGGAAAGAAAAAAAATCTACTCCAACTTTATGCGTTATTTGAAGCTTACTCCCAAAATGTGCCCAGTTTTTATATCTGGCAAAGCATTGCACAAAATAGAACGACAGAAGCTGATTTGGAGTATTCTAGCAACAGTGTGTTGCACTTGTAATTACAAAAGTTGTTCAGAACATTTTATAGGTTCAAATGATGGGAAAGACAAAAAACATGTTCTGCTCTTTCATTTCAATGCTATGTACCAGGAATTTATACTTGCAACGCTGCCGGTTTTCACTAGATTAAATTTTGTACTTGTAAGCACGGTTTTCTTGGCCTGGTGGAAACCTATTTTTTGTAATAAGTTTCAAACAATGTCCCAACTCCAATGATGATCTAAATTTGTACTAGAATAAAGGTGACTTCATCATTGTATTTGCAGCACAGTAAAATTAAATTAACTGGCAACCAAGTGAATTAAAGAGAGGTACCGAACTATCCAACTCTAATGGAAGATAGCCTTAACAGTCTTTGGACTCATAATTATGCTAATTTCCTAATTTCCTGATGTCATGATTCAGAAATTTGTATAATTCATTTAATATAGTTATTGAAAACTAGCTTAGGTTTCTTAAACTCAAACTAAGCAGGAACTAACAGAACATTTGATTTTACAAGGGTCTAAAAACATTGCAATAGAACCTTTTACAACTTTTGTTACCAGTTGCAGCAGGATCGTTTGCAGCTATTTTTGTCAGGTCTGATAGTCTTCTACAGTAGTTTATGCCTGTTATTAAAGAAGTTCAAATGATAAGAAAAAGCCATTAAACTATACTTATAAATTTTAGATTAATTTGATGTTGAAACCAAAATGTTATACAATAACAAACATGTTCATTTATTTCTAGTAAAAAACAAAATTAGTCAACAGACTGAGACAGTAACAAGGCAAGCCAAAGTCATGACTGCTTAGTAAATAGATAAACTAGGACGATCACTTTAGCAACTTTCAAACAAGACAAACATCACAACACTTAAAAGCATGCATAGCTAGACAACAATACCTATAACACGAGAGGGCAGAGGATCCGTTCTAATTCATAAAACTTGCTGTAAATGCTTGCTTTAAGTGGGCCTCCATAGGTTTCTCATTCATTTCAGTAGCAAATTGCGTAGTGGAAAATGGCAATGCTTTGACCATCATCTTCTTTCATGCTAAAGCCAATTGCTTCTCCCGGACCCATAACCATCTCAACCTATGCATACATTTATAATTACTGTTATAATACCACTAATTACGTACAAAAGTGGATATCCTGGAGAAGTTTGCAAAATATCCCAAAATAAATACAATACATTCAGTTAGCTGTAACTCAAATGAGTTCATAATCAAAACCAAATTTTGCATCTGATTTTACGATCTGTTGAAAAAGGATGAAGGAATCATTGTGGCGTCCAAGCACATTTTTAAGATTGCTATGTAACACCTGACACTCAAAGGAAATCATCCAAAGTAATGCTATGTACGATACAATATGATCTTGCTCACGAGGTATTTTATTTAGAACTCCGAAAAACATTGTCAGAATATACAAGAAAACAAATTTATAATTAGAAAATATATTTATTTATTTTTATATGGTACGTGCAAAAGCAACTAATGCAATGCAGTTAAAATGTCTTACATCGCCTGAGAAATCTCTCAAATTCATATTTTTATTTCTCTTAGACTATTGATGCTTGACAACTGAGTGCTTGCTAACCTATTTCAGTAATTATATTTAGCTTTGTATTTGTCTAATCCAACAGCAAGTACTATAAAGCACAGTGGACATGTATAAAAGAATTTGTATGTGGCCTACAAGCATGCTCAAGGATCCTATGTTATACTCCTATTATTGTATTATTATTATTGTTGTTGTTATTCTATGCTAAAGTTCCTCATAGCCCATAGGTATAATTAATAATATCATCCTTAGTTACCTCAGAATATTATGATATGATACAGATTTAACACCTGCTATGATACAAGTTCTAAAAGCTAATGAAATAATATGAAACTCTATGTATAAGAAATCATATATATTCAAAACTATATATATATATATATACAATCAAAACTGATATATTCGAAGCTCATATATTTCCAAAAACATATCACGTTTGTACAAATATATTCGAAACCTTTTACTTTTAAAATCATGTATAAAAGCATTATATGTTCGAAACTAATATATTTTCAAAACATGAAATTTTCAAAAACCTTTAGCTTTCAACATCAATTTTAAAAGAAACCTTATCTGGACAAGTATATATGTTGAAAAATAGGAAATAACAAAACAGAGAATGTGAATATAAACTGTCCGCCTAAATAATGTGTAAATAGTGAGATCTAAGATGAGAATACCTGATAATAACTGTGCGAAATAAGTTCAATACAAACTAGCTTTTGGGCAAAAATAACATAAAGACATACCTGTAGTTTGTTATCTTAGATATCGGCACTTTCATTGACAGCCCTAGGATTACCCCATCATTTATAGTTGTAACTGAAGAGAAATGACATCGTTTTGTTCTCTAATTATTTAACAAAATATTAATATTATGCAACTATCATTTTATGTACGAGTAGTGGACTATTTCTTATACGTAACTATTTCATACCTTTTCTGTTTGCACCAAATTGACCTTTTCCCATACTATAATTAGTCATCTTTTAGTAAACCAAATTTTTGGCTGAGGTTCAGATGTGAAATGCACTTGCACGCTTGTGTAGATAATTGAAAAATACGTGGCATGAGAAGTGAGATTTGTAAACATGCATACCATTATCTTATATGTACAAAGGAAAAGACCACGTGTCTAATTCATATAGAGTATCGGCCTTACCCATTCTGAAGCAAGAGCAGAGCAGCTAATCCATGTTTTGGCCTTGCAAGAATAAAACAAAGTGACTGTTCTCAAACAAAGTTATCAAAAATAGAGAAGGCCAAGATAAGTGTGGTTAACAACGCATCTACTCAACAGCAATGAATTACTATCAAAAATAAAAGGAAGGAATCAAACCATTTCTCCAACGCCAAACGAGCTACTGATATCCCAACGACTAACCCTTTTGATTGCTTGTAGACAGATGATACACTTTTATGTACATCACATTCCAGCAATTATAATGTATTTATGGAACATAAATTAGATGCTCATATGACATTAGAGCATGGTCGTGTTCCAGGTTCTAAGCCGGGTCACTACCCAGTAGAATATGCACATGGAAGCTTCGAACAGCCAGGTTCTAAGCCGGGTCACTACCCAGTAGAATATGCACACGGAAGCTTCGAACAGGATAGAGTGATCGTTGAGAATGCTAACGACGGCCCCATCTCAGAAAAACTCTATGAAACATATGCCTATTTTGGAGTGCATGATCAACAGTTCATCAATAATATTACTGCGCATATTGAAGAATCCCTAAGTCAAAATCGACTACTACGGATTTGTCATCAATGGTAACTAACAACCCGCCTACCCGCCTACGTTCAAAAAATGTGGTAAAGCCCCTTGAAAACAATCCACAAGCCCGCCTGCATTAAGAAATTTTGTTGGCAAAGTCATGATATATAATTATGTAAGGAAGGAATGAACACTGTAGTAGCGCAACAGGCACCAAATATATAGGTCCACGTCCTCTTGTCAAGATGATCGTTGATGTAGTATATGTTACTGGCACATCCGATCAACTGAATGACGGACCCAAAGAGGAGGAAGGTGCAGTTGAAGGCTAGCCCGATGGCCTTCCAGTAAGGCCCCAGTAAGCCGTCCAGCACCTCGAACCACTGTATGACATGGTTCTTGAAGCTTACGTTCCCCTTCCCTTTTCTGGCTCTGTACTCCACGTACAGAACGCTGATCAGGATTGGTGAGAGACCAGACTTATCATTTAGAGTGCACTTTGGGTTTGTCATTCTTACTGTAGCTTGAGCTGGTGATCGTTTTTGACCTAACACGGTACAGTACCACCTAAAGCAGCTTTCGGATTAAACTCAGATCTTATTATGTACATATATTAAATAAATGATGCCTTTTCCAACCAGATAAATACAACTAAAATTATAAACAAACTTTTCGCTGACCCACAAACATTTCATCTCATGTGGTTCAACCAGCAAAAGCAACTACAAAAAGACCAATGCAATATTAGTTTATGCTCATATTCAGTGAATATTAGTTATATTACTTAATGGACAATTTTGTTGCAAGTAATTATATTTTTCAGGCATCAGGCCATTTTATTATTTATTAGTGAAGAACTGCTTCAAAGAAACATTTTATTTTATTTATAAATTTTGGTGCCAAATCCTAGTATGACCCCTCTGGGCTCTGTTTTTTCAATACAAAATACAAATGGGTACAGGGCTTTGTTTTATTGTGAATGATTTTTGTTCAGCTTGCATCATGTATATTTTTTACGTGCATGTGTCACTGTGTCAATTATTCATCTTTGCATGTAATGCGACTGGTCTGAATGTACTTATGATGGATCATGGATACGTCGGTTTTATTTTTACTATTAATGATACTCGCTATCATTCGAACCCAGTCTTACAAATTATTGTCCGGGCACGAATCGGGGAGCAATTAACTTATTACAAATTATTGTTTAGCAGAATGTTACTGAGTTAGCATGCTCAGTGGGCAACACTTTTTCTGTTTTCAGGAAGTGACAAGTGCCATTATAGAAGCACAATCACATGGGCTTGGAGGAAGCTTAAACAAAATGTCTCTTGGCTAAAACTTGCCTCATATATCCTTATTATGATATTCTGAGTTTTCTACCTTAAAACATTATTAAGTCACTCTTACAAGTACTTTCCCAACTAACTAGACATAAAACTATCAAAGAATTTTTCTTAACACTCTGATTTACAATCATTTTTTCAATTGTGTTATCGAGCATTATATCATTTGTTACATATAATACATTTTGTAACTAACTGAAGCCACAACAACACCACACATAAATATACAAAGGCCTACTGGATTACCTTGGCTTCGGAGTTTAAGACAGACATTTATAAAATTGATGGGTCAGTGCAGTCTCAGTGGTGCTCCTCCTCCTCTTTATTCAGATAGCACAAAGAGAATGTTTGTGGATCACCTTAACAGAGAAATCAGCTCTTAGAGATTTTTCTTTTTAGCTCTATGTATTTCTTAGATATATTTATCATTGAATTTTAGGCCTAAATCATGAAAAAACTTGGGTTGTACAATATGTGTGAGCTACAATTAGTTATACTGTGTAGAAGTAATAAACTATCTTTTGATGATGCACAATTTTTTTTCATAGACTAACCTATGCAGCATTTGAAATTAACAGAATAGGATCACTAGTTGAGACAGTCTCCTATATTTCACCCAACATTCCACATTCTTTAGTAAAACCAGTAGCACATGCTTCTTCAAATGAAGTGAACCCTTCCTCAATCCTATCCGCATAAAAATATTCAAGAATACTATCATGTAGCGGAAAAGATTTCATCAATTAAGGAAGCATAAATAGGTTCCATGACAACTAGTAAAAACTAGGATCTATGTTTGTGTCGACTCATCAATAGAAACTTATTTGTTGAAAATAAAACATAATAACAAAGGAATACCATCATAGAACTAGGTTTTGACAAATATGTCGTGTTCATAAAACTTTGGACGTAAAACCATGATTCTGGATCAAAACACATCAATAGATGTATGTGCATTGAAATGTGCAATTTCGCGTGCATCTCCTCTATATTGTAGAAACACATGACAACCTTTATGTCTTCTCCACTTTCTTTTTCTTCTTCTTGTTTTTTTTTGGCTACTTTTTCGTTTAATCTTAAGTATTGAAGCTGAAACTATGATCAATATGTAATTAGTCACAAGTACACGACACTAGGTAGAACATAAAACATACTCAACCAAAGATAAGCTCATATATTTGGAGTTCGAAATGTATGCGACTATAATTAGAACCAATAAAACATGCTCTAAAATATACTTTTATCAGCAAAAAAAAAAAAAAAAAAAAAAAAAAAAAAAAAAAAAAAAAACCCAGATTTTTGACGATTATGTTTCTCTTCTCTAACTGATTCTATAGAGAGATGAGGACAGACAGATGAGACTGCACCACATGGCATCAGATCAAGCCAGTTGATATATCATGTCTGCCGAAGATTGCGTAAAAGGTTAGGCAACCATGGTAACAATTTTGGGCTTTTTTTTGCGGTGAAAAATTAGAACTTATATGAAATATCAAGGTATTTAACATTCATGCTCTTCTTCAAGTTGTTTGAAGTAAGAAGTTGAACAAAGCCTATGATATATTTGATACAATGGATTTTGATATAAGGTACAGTAACATTTGACCAAACTAATCGACTAGACAGTAACTGCTGATGAATTCAATTTTCAATTTTGCTACAACTAGAAAATTTTCAATAAAAACAACTTTATTTGTGTTGCTAATATGCCATATTGCCATTTCAGTATGAGTTTACCGTTACCCTTTTTTTAACAATTAATATTTCACTATTTTTTTGAGTAATTCAAAATTTATTTCATCTTGTAAAATAGAGCTCTAAATTAGTGGGTTGAGTCATCCAATGTGTCATGCTTAAAATTTAGCAATCACATACAAGACCTTTTTTTTCTATCAAACAGGAATGTAGGACTTAGTTTTGGGAATTAACACTGACAAATAACATAAATTTAGTTAAATGTGCAAAAGGCACATGCCTGTTCTCATCAAATCCAGGTATAAACTACTAATTTGTGCTTGCATACTTCAAAATTGCACAACAATGAAAAATAGTAAGTATAATGTTACCTCCTCAACTAACTGAGAACTGACTCATGTATAGGAGGAGAATGTTCCACATATTTTCTATCTTAAACTGAAATACAGCTATGAAAAACATACTTCCTATGTAAACCTACCCCACCTGTAGGACTTACCCACTACCAAATCCTATGTAAACTCCCACCTTTCATTCTCCTTGCATGTTTCTTCTTCAGCGACATGCTCCATTTCAAGCAATTTATTCCTTTTTTTTAACATAAAATAAAATAAAATGGGACAAAGTTAGCCTTGGGAACTGAATATATACATCTAAAGATAAGCAGAGGTAATAAATACAAACATGACAATAAAAAGGCATACACCTTCTTTCTTAGTAGCGTGCATCTAAAAATTTATCTTTGGAACAGTTTTAATCCAAATATATGCTGCAACCTCCTCGCTTCAGTTTCAACAAAGCATATGCTATGGATCAAGCAACATTCTCAACTATGCACAGTATCAGTATCAGTATCAGCCTGGTTTACTGGCTTCAGTTATGCCCACTCTGTTGTTTCAGAGCTATCTCACTGCTTTCATAGTGCATTTTTCAGTAGATGCAATGTAAATATTTCAGTTCTGAACTCTCATGATACTGGATATGTTAAAGGTATTTCCCACCTAAATTGAGTGAAAACTTCAGTTACATTTAGTATTCTTACATTGGAAGGTGAGTGAAACATTTTACTTGAAATTTCTGAAGGCTGATTGTTTCAAGAGCACACAGAATGGAATGTTGGAAGAAATAGTGAAAACCACTTCAAATTGAGGGGCTGAAAAATATCATTTATAAACACATGAAAGAAAGAAAATAAACATTCATTATATTAAATATGGAAAACTCATACTCAACTTTAGCCTCTTAGAATACATAGAGCTAATTTGTCGAGTGTAACAGTAAATCATACCTAATTCAATATGCAAACTTTCTGTACACATAAAGGAGATTTTAGCACAAGTGTTATGCGCATTGGTGTCCAAGCATCTAGGAATAAGTATATTAATATAATAAAAAATATTAAACTCTAATTTTAAATGTTTATATTGATATAATAAACATAAGCCTAAAAATATAAAGGAGAATAATATAAATATTTTCGTTGAAGTAAATGTTGATTCTGTGACCTTATATGTATATCTCAATTTTTAAAAAAGAGTTAAATGTCAACCATCATTATAAGTGGGATTCAAACTTGTAACCTCATCAAAACACGATATTGACATTTTTGAAACTTCTTGGTTGTCTCAAAATATCAATGCTTTACTATAGCTATACTTATTTCAACTATTAACGAAGAACATAATACTTTGTGCACTAGGACCAAGTGCAAGCTGGACTAAACGAAGAAAAGTAATACGGAGATAGGATAATTTTTATAACAACCCATTTATATACCATGAATATACTAGGCCAAACAAACATAACAACGACATATATATAACTAACTCAAATCAGTTTTATTGCCCACAAAATCAGTTTGCATTTTACTTAACTCTGCATTCAGGGAATAGTCCAAGCTTATTTACATAATAACATATTATAATTAGCCATGGTGTTGGTCATGTTGTCTATTGCGTTTTTATTAGCCCTGTACATATTTTGTTTGCAAAGAAAATGAAGTTGGGTGGTCCATTGATTATGCAGTTAACTATACTATTTACCATTACCATATTATTTCCTCTTAGTGAAATTTACTAATATAAATTAGCATGCTTGGTCTGTTGTGAACAAAAACATAAAGTTCAAAAAAGGCCAAACTAATCTCGTCTTCTGTTTATAAAGAATGTTTGAAATTCATATCCATTATTCCAACTTTCTCTCAACTGATCAATCTGCCTAAATGCAGACTCCAAAATATACTTAAGATGGAAGCACATATCGTAAATGAAACCTTATGCTATCTGGATGAGAAAGTACTTAGCTGAGATGAGCAATGAAAAAATTGAGGCGAGCAATTGAGAATTAGGGATGCGAAACTGAAGAAGTGGCAGAGCGATCCACAGTTCTTGTTTTGAAATTTAAGGTGGAAGTATTCACGGGGTTGATTAGATAATTAAGATGGAACGATAGAAGTGGGAATTTTGTGGAGCAAGGGTTTCTCAGAATAGAATTTTCAGAGAATGAAATTTAGGTGGTGATAAGCGGGAATGGAGAAAAAAATGCCGCCCAGTATATGTAAAACACAACAACTTCCGTGGACCTAATTAAACAGATGCATTTATTTTCGAGTGCTACATAATGTAACTGAAAGCACAATTTCTTGTAGTGTGCCTTGGTTCACAGATGGAAATCCAACTCCCAATATGTGACATTTGTGGTTTTGATTGTAGAGCCTAGTATTTACGACATGATATATGGTACCCATGCCGTGTAGGATTGATACATTTATATTTGAAGTTGTTTTATACGCTATGCACTTATAGTAGTAACAAATGATTTGTTTTAACGTACCAAGCATGTTTGACTATTATAAGGGAAAACCCTATACCCCGGCTTGCGTTGCATTTTATGATAGGACCTGGGTCTTATAATAGCTTCATTTTTCCAAAAAGCATTGCGCTGTTTTGTTATATGCACTGGTATTCTTGGGAGGAAGCCAATTCTGTGTTATACGGGTGGTCCCTTGATATATCTGATTTAAAATAAAGTTTTAAATAATTGTTTTAATTCTCACACCAGTCACATGACTAACCTGGAGTTTATTGTTTTAACCAAAACTCAGGGTGCCCCAATTTTCCGCACGGGCAGCTAGTAGTTTTGGTTTTACAGATTTATATTCATAGGATCCTGATTTACAGCTGGAATGATATTCAGAAAGCTCTGTATCCGTATATTCCTTTCAGTTGTGTTTTGTATTATTTTCCATTGCATTGTAACTTGAAAATCTTTGATGTTTAGTAAATGTATTTTATTTGTTCATACTATGTTATATTCTTGTATTCTGATGGAATTATTGTAATAAACAATGAAATGTTCTTCTGTTTGTATTCTAATTCGTTGTGTTCTCAACTTCATCCGGGCTTTCCTTCGCGGGGAGGTTCGGGTCGTGTCAAGTTCCGACCATTGACTTCGAATTGACATTATGGGAGATCCGACCGTTGGATTCTCCTAAAACCAGAACCATTGGATTCGTATCGAAAATAACTCTCCAATGAATATAAGTGATTTGAAATCTAATGGTTAGATTTGGAATTATGTCCAAATCAAATTTGAAAAGGTCGCTATAATTACAGTTCGATGACCGTTTATGGAAATCAACTGAAAAGGCCTTAATAAATTATTAATTTTTTTAATAATTTGTTTAAAATCATAATAAATGATTTGGAAGGAATTTGGATGAAAAATTCCATATTTAAAAAGTTACATATATTTTTATCAAAATGAACTAGTTATTAACTAGATTTGAAATCCAATAATTTTTAAATAAAATAAATTGGATTTGTGAATGTTTTTAATATAACCAGAATTTCCAATATATGAATTGGAATGGATTTGAATGGAAATCATCTTCGAAATATTTCGATATTGGATTCCATGATTATACGGATATTGTTATGGGAATTTGGAAGACATATATATATGTATATCGTTATTCCCAAAACAATATTTGTTGGTTTCAGAATTTGATATTGAATATAAGCCGATATAATTTCTATTTAGAGTCTTGTATTTGATATCAAATTGGATTTTGGGTTTGTTGTGAATGGTGTCTTAAATAACACTGTTCTTAAACCCAGTTGAGAAAAGAATAAATCTTTCAATTAAGATTATTAGAGTTTCCAGTTATATGTAGTAACTGGAATAAAATGGAATGTGAATCGGGTTTATTTTGAACTGTATTTTTAATGACATTCGTTCTTTAACCCTATTTACAGTGAAACGTGATTTAGAATTTATATATCTTTTTATTAAGATTTAATGGAAAATTTTCAAAGTTTTCCAATTTAATAAAATAAATTGGAATTGAATGGAATTCGATTTTGTAATAATCGATGTGAGCTTCTGTGGACAAAGACTGTTAATATATATGGAATTTAAAAGGCTTTGTCGTTATTACATTTATATTAGTAGTCGGATACGGAAATTGATATCGATTATATATTGATCTGTTTTTCCGTGAAGATTCCATAATTAATGGAATGTGATTTTGTGTTTATCGTGAACTGCGTTTTAAATGACATTAGTTCTTTAACCCAATTAAAGACAGGATTACATGTCTAACATTGTATTTCGAACTGTACTGCTGATCTCTGCTAAATATATATTTGTTTGGTGGTGCAGAATTTATTCTCTTTCTTAACACCCTTCTCTAGGACGTACGAGCTTAGAGGTTATATATCGGTCGAAATCAATGGTACGGTGTAGATTGTCGATGCGACATGTTTGATTTCCCAAAGTTAAATAATCAATAATATTGATTTTTGGGAAGATCAAAACTAAGTGGAGTTTCAATGAATCTTTGATTAGATTGAAATGAGAAGGTGATCATTTAAATTATCAAATTTGGGAAATGATCGAGAATGGAGTACCACCAGTTTTACTTCAAGCGATAGTTAATTCTTTAATTAGATTTGAACGAGAAATGGTAATTAATTTTACCAGTAACACTGTGGTGTTAGATATGGAGTATTACTAGTTTTGCTCCATGGGATGAATAGGTTCAGATTGGGAAAATAAACAAGTGATTACTACGGTAAGGTTTGCTAATCCCGACTAGTTGATAAACCTTAGTTTGGTTTAGAATTGATATCCAAAGGAAGATTAAAGTATAAATTTAAAAGAATTTATATTTGATAAAATTAATGGGAACCTTTCCTAAAGGATATGAATATTTAAATAAAAGAATATTCAGAATTGGAATGAGGCATATGTTGTGTTTTTATAGCACTTGATTATAAAATACGTGAATTATTCGGAAAGTCCGGGTTTATACGCATTCTGAATAATTGATTCGACGATAAGTCGACGATGAAGACGCTGGTTGAAGACTGGAGGTCTTCACATTGTTTGGATGATTACTGATGTCTTGATTGGGCTGTACACCCGAGACAAGGTAATACGTGGTGAGACGTACTTGGAGATCGATGGACATGCGAGGAACTCTCCCTTGTATTGGACATATGGGACGAGGAATAAGGTGCCTACGATTTCGTTCAGGCCCAGAACGAACTAATAAATGGATGTGTGTCTGACATTGGACTTTATTCTATGTTGATTGATCTCTATTAAATATATATTTGTTTAGCGGAGGAGAATTTATTCTCTTGCTTAACGCTCTTCTCTGAGACGTACGAGCTCAGAGGTTATATATCAATAGACATCATTCGCATGGCGTGAATTGCCTGTGTGGCATGCTGAGATGCAAACGATTAAGACTTCTGTTGGAAAGAAGAGTCTTGTGGTTGATGATCAAAGCACGGCCTTAAATGGCATAGCTTTGTGTATAGCGTTAATTCGCAAGCCTCACACCTCGGTATGAGTCAAAAACGGGAACGTGACTACAAGGAGTGCACGACATTTCCTTCTAGCTATGGGTGGTGTCATGGTATGGAGCACAGACATTTATTATATTTTACCTATATGGATGGTGGATAGCGAGGCGTCTTGGATATATCGGTTACGACGAAGCCGATGGATAGGTCCGACGGGACCGGGAAACATGTGTTCAATAATAATTAATCCTCAAACGTAAGAGAGGACCGTCCCTGAAGCATCACATGGTTGCCCGGAGTGTGTAATCCTGGGACATTTGCTAGAGTGTCTCAAAGTGGCGAGGATATGATACCTTTCCTCGACTCTTGATGGAAATCCAATTTCCGATACGTGACATTGCGGTTTTAATTATAGAGCCTAGTACGTTGACATAGTGGGATGGAGCACTATGCCATCTGTGATTCATACATTTATATTTAAAGTTGATTTCTTCACTTATAGTAATAATGAAAGATGAAATTTCATGTATCAAGCATTATTTGGCTA
Source organism: Allium sativum (assembly GCA_030737875.1). NCBI lineage: Eukaryota > Viridiplantae > Streptophyta > Magnoliopsida > Asparagales > Amaryllidaceae > Allium > Allium sativum. Next base: position 751,868,438 of record CM060921.1, read on the forward strand.
TTATAAGGTAAAACTCTATTCTCCGGCTTGCGTTGCATTGTGTGATAGGACCTGAGTCTTATAATAGCTTCATTTTCTTTAATTAGCATTGCGCTGTTTGTTTTATGCCCTGGTATTCTTGGGAGGAAACCCGTTCCATGTTATATGGCGTGGTCCCTTGATTTACTTGACTTTAAAAAGTAAAGATTAGATAACTATTTTAGTTCTCACACCAATCACATGACTGACCTGGAGTTTATTATTTTAACCTAAATTCTGGGTGCCCTTATTTTCCACACGGGCAGCTAGTAGTTTTGGCTTTGCAGATTATTTCATTTCTAGGATCCTAGGTTTACAGCTGGAGATATATTCGGAAAGCTCTGTATCCGAGTATTTCTTTCAATTGTGTTATGTATTATTTTTCCGCTACTTTGTAATTTGAATCTCTGATATTATCAAATGTATATTATTTATTCATACCCTGTTAAATTCTTGTACTCTGATGTAATTGTTGTAATAAGCAATGAAATATTCTTCTGTTTGTGTTCTGACTTGTCGTGTTCTCAACTCAATCTGCCTTCTTCCATCTCTTCGGAGATAGAGGGAGTTCGGGTCGTTTCACATGCCACCTTTGCCAGTTACTCCCCACACCGATAGCCCAACTAGTAGCTCACCTTGCTCCGGCCTGTCCCCGAGTCGTCCACAGCTCAACTGCCTTGCAGCCTACGGTATGCATGTGGATCTCGTGCATGCACACATAAATTCCGAGTCCCATAGCCTCACACCCCTCTATAAACTCTCACAATCAGATACCTTTTCTTTCGGCCACGACATTACATACCGTATCACCCTAATGAGTCTCTGTTGACCACCTGATACCTAAGGCGTGACATCCCGTTCAGATCTGTGCTATAGCTAGTCCAGCCTAGTTGTTATCCGTTGAGACTAGTGAAAAGCACATACAAGTTAAAGGGAAATAATGATAGGAGCTTTGTTGTTGAAATCAAGTCGCATGCATTAATTGCGGTGTCGTGAGTTGGGTGTTTACGGTTCAAGGATGTGTGCATGCAAGAAGGGATGTGATGTATATGTGCAACGGGTATAAGCGTATACGTATGGTACAGACACATCTGTTGAGTAAAAGTAGAGGCAAAGACCAGCATGGGCACATTCATATGGGAGCGATGGCGAAGGTTGTAGCAAAGACGACAATGCAAAATGGAGCTTGAGAAAGCCTCTTGTGGAAAGCATTGGGTGAGAACATTATTTAAATTTATTAAAATGGGTAGGAACCGTAAATTATAATTTGTTATGAAAACGACTGCTTATAAATGGTTTCTATTGTTGTGATGATTTGAATGGATGGTTATGTAAGTTAGGAACACTAAAACACTAAGCGTTATTTACCGTGACGCTTGAACACTACTTTGATGGTTGTTTTAAATCTTGCAATGTTGTGTTCATATGTATTGATTTTGTTGTATCACACATCATAGTTGTGGAGATATATGGGTAGTCGATTTAAATCTCCTTCTCATATGAATGACGATTAGTTAGTAAAAATATAAGTTAATGTTTGAATTTAAATATCAGAATAATTTGAAATCTAAGTCATGAATACGGAAACGATTTTATAACAACAAACGATTTCGGAAATATAAAAAAGAAAACTTATTTTGGACTCTTAAATTTAAACAAGTTTGGAATCTAACTAAGATTTGATTTAGAATTATATTTGGTTATGTAAATGTTTAACTTCATAACCATCCATAAGCATTGGAACTTGTTTATAAAAGAAAATTTTGATTTGAATATGTAACCAGACATTGGTTTTATTAAATGCATTTGGTTAATTTTAAAGACCATTTTAAGTTTTACGACAACTAGACAAGTTTGATATTACTATATTTATTGTTCCAATGAAAATTTAAATTTCGGTTTTGTTTAAGGTTATAAACTTTAATTATATATTTAAAAGGGATTGAACAAATTTTGGTTTTAAACCGTTATCATATATATATATATATATATATATATATATACCAACATCCCTTCTAATAACATATGTATATATACCAAACCATTTCAGGATGACAGAGAGGATAATGTCTAAGGCTTAGGTTTGGAAAATACAGTTTCCTGCTCTCCCTGGCTATCCCTAACTGATCCGACGGACGGGGTGGTTATTTCAAATCTAATTTGAAGTTTAATTAAAATCCTTTGAATTTAGAACGAATCTGGAATTTAATTTAAAACTTATTGGGATCTAAACAATTTTGAAATTTAATAAGCGTTGTTTATTTTGAACTTTTGAATGGGCTTTGAACCAAAAGGGTTAAATGACTATTTTATAATACTTAAGTAACAATTAACACTTCCTTGAAATGATTTGCATTTGCAAAATGTATAAAACAAGAACTACCTTTTCAAAAAGGCTTCTTAAATATTTTGAGAGGTTTCAAGTGATAAATATTTGTGAATGAAACTCCAAAATCCAAATTTAGATTTGGTAACCATAAATGGAGAATATGAATATGGGATTTGCAAAGGAGAAAATGAGATGGTAATGAGATTTAAAGAAATTGTATTGAATTATATCTTATTGATAACCACTCGAAGAAAATTTGGATTGAAACCAGTATAGTCCACAGCTTTGTTTTAAAATACGCTTATTATTTGGAAAGACCGGGATTGGGTTTAAGTACAAAAACCAATCCAAGTAATAATACGTGGCTATGAAGCAAAATTGAAAAATGACAAATGAAGACCGGGAATCTTGGGCTTTTTTGGAAGGATTGCTAATGTCTCGAATTAGGCCGATCACCTGGTACGAGGTTATAAGTGGCATGAGGTCTGAATATATTTGAGGATTTTCGGATTTCGTTCTGTTCAGACCCAGAATGGACCTGTATGGATTATATGTCTGATATTGTAGTTGATCACGTAGCATTGATTCCTGTTAATATATACCGAATTTGCGGCAATTGATTATTCCTATCTGTAAGTTACGTTCTTAGAGGTTATGTGTTGATTTGAATCAGTGACATGTGGAAGATTAACAATGTGGCATACTCAAGTTATGGAATGAGTTAATAACGATCAAGGCACAGCTTATTTAAATGAAGCTATGTGTATACCACGACATTGACAAGCCTGCACTCCGGATGATGATAAATTAGCGGTTAGGTTGTTAGCATATACATGATTTTGTGATTAATAGCTGCGGCGGAGGTACCGCTTCAGAATTTGGGAATAGTGTATGTTCGGGGGTCCGTGTTTGGACGAAATCCATTGATCTACCTCATGATTTATAGTTGGTGTCCGTGTCTAGATGAAAAAGCCGTATTACACTTCGTTTGTATTCCGAATTATCTTTCGTGCTAGGAATCATTGAGTTGGAAACTCAATCACTAATACGTGCCCTAAGGTTCGGTTTGTATAGATATATATAGCGACATAGTAGGATGGGGTACTATGCCGTCTAAGAATGATACATTTATTTTTGGAATTATTTTCTACATTACGCACTAATAATCATATAAAAGCGGATTTCCATGTATGAAGGCATGTTTGATTATCATAATTAAAACTCGCCCATCCGGTGTGCGCTTGCATAGTGTGATGTGGAACGAGCTTATGATGGCTTCATTTTCTAAAAGTCATTGCAAATTTGTATGCACAAGTATTCACATGGAGAAAACCCGTTCCGCATTAGCGACGTGGTCCGGTAAATTCCCAACTTTAAAATTAACCCTAACGAAAATAATTGTTTTATGTTCTCACACCGGTCTCGTGACTGACCTATAGTTTATTATTCCTTTCTAAACTCTGGGTGCCCACTAATTTCCACACGGGAAGCTAGTGGTTTAGTTTTACAGTTATAGATCTTTGGAGCAAGATTCAGAGCACGTTATGAGTTGGAGCTTCAAGTTAGAGTTGAAGTTGCCCCCATGTCACTTCTACCATTGTATATTCTATTGTAACTTTGATATTCCTTGTAACTCTGATGTGATGTAATAATAAGGTTCTGTTATTTTGTCTAATATATGTTAGTACCCATAACAATCCGTCTTTATGAATGGTTTAAGTTGGTTTAATTACCGACGAAAACTGGGCAAAAAGACGGGTCGTTACACATGCACTTCTCCTTTTCTTTTGACTAACCCTTTACAATTTTGTCTACTCCCAAATCTCCCGTTGGATCGCTCTCCGTGACTAGCGTCCCTGCTATTTTTCCCTTCACTATGCATGGTATTCTTTCGACTCTTTCCGATGCCGCTGCCCCACTTCTATCTGATGCTTACTGTTCATATCAGCGAACCCATAAAGCTGCTATACGTGCGAAGAACAAGCCTGAGGACTTCATATATATGAAATTTTGGATTTGTTTGAGGAGCATAGGAAGCTGTGGTTTATAGCTCGTTGAAGAAACAGAAAAGAGATGAGGCATGCCTGCATATTTATAAGGTTGGAAATTTAACGCTTAATTTTAAGCATAGAATGTACGGATTATAGGAGAGGACAACATGAGTTTTCACTTTGAAGTCTAGTCTGCGTTGACAAGGAGGGTGTAACGACCTGCATTCTACGCATCGGAAGATCGTAGAATATTTATTTCTTTTTCTTAGTAAGTCGTATGGTCGTGTACTTTTGGGAAACGACTAGTAGGGTCATTTCCCATGTTCATGATTTTTGTCGATTTTTAAATGACCGTTTTGCCCCTAGTTGAACTTGTTTTGACCATAACTTTTGACTGGAAAGGAATTTTGACCTGAAACCACTTCCATTGGATCCGGATGATGGTTTACAATTCCGCAGAGTGGTCATATTAGCCAAACGGACTCACCGTTTGGGAGATATGGCTGAAACAAGTTTCAGATGGTGAAAAACAGCTTAATTGGGCTTAACCGGGTGATTAACAGCTAGGCCCAAAGGGGAATTTCGGGATTAGGAGTTTAAAAGGGTTGTTAGGGTTTGGAGAATACCTTTTTCTCATTTTTCAGCCGTCACTATTCATTCCTCTTAACTTAGTCATGGCCTCCACCCTCTAAATCTCTTCAAAACACCTCTTAATCACTTTCTAATTGAAGATTAGGCTTAGCAAACATCAAATCAAGGAGTATTAGCACGAGAACTGAGGTAGAGCTGCTGTGTAAGATTGGGAACAGTTCCAAATCAGAGAATATTTCAGTTTTGGGGTTTTAGTGGTGGCAAAGGTGAGTGATTAGCTTGCTTTTACACTAATTACGGTTAATTATGGGTAATTAGTGAAGATTAGCGAATTTATACATTAATAAATTCTGGAAAAATTCCTAAAATTCTATAATGATGTTTTATGGCTCTGATAAAAATTTGGGCTAATTTGGATAAGTTTTGCTAATTGTATGCATAATCACGGTTAAGAAGGATTAAGGGGAAAACATGGGTTTCTGGGTATGTTTGATCTAAAGTATTTCATGTAAATGATGTTTTAATGTTTGTGATTGATTCTATATGTTGTTACTGCTGTTTGGAATGTTTTGTAATGTCATAGGAAGTTTAGAAAGGTTGAAAACGCCGTCGTTCGGCGAAAATAGCTTGCTGGAAAAAGTTGCAGATTTTCAGAACCGGTTAGGAAGAACACCGATCCGAACCGGATAGGAGGAGGAGATCCGATCCGAACCGGATAGGAGGAGGAGATCCGATCCGAACCGGATAGGAGGAGTAGATCCGATCCGAACCGAATAGGAGGAGGAGATCCGAACCGAACCGGATAGGAGGAGACACCCGAACCGAACCGGATAGGAGGAGACACCCGAACCGAACCAGATAGGAGGAGGAGATCCGATCCGAACCGAATAGAAGGAGGAGATCCGAACCGAACCGGATAGGAGGAGACACCCGAACCGAACCGGATAGGAGGAGGAGATCCGAACCGGATAGAGGAGGAGACCCGAACCGAACCGGATAGGAGGAGGATGCCCGAACCGAACCGAATAGGAGGAAGAGACCCGAACCGAACCGAAGAAGACCATAACCCGAGATGAAAAGGTAGTCCAAATGGGAAGTTTGTACCAAGAATTCAGATGGGAATCAACGAGTTAACTTCATGATTGGGCTTTGCTGCGGGACGTGTGCTAAGGGGTTGTCGATGTCTGTAACTTTGGATCACTATGTATAGGGGGTACGTGAACGGATTCAGGGCCACAGTGGTCTAGGTACAACTAAAAGAGCTAAGTGGGGTCATTTGTAAAGGTTTAGTCATGACTCCATGGGGTAAGCTTGGTGGTAGCAGTAGTTGTACAAGCCGAACTCCGTCACTACTTCGATGGGTCTAGTGGTTGAAAGCGGTATACATCGTATGCTTTATGCACTGAGTGAGAGATGTGAGGATGGTTGCCATGATTGAATTGTTTGCTATCCCTATGACATGCACACCCCCACCCCCGTATTTCTCTACACCATATGTTGATGGCACCTTAGAGTATTGTACAGTATGTAGTGCTAACTCTTTGGTTGCAGGTCCAGGTTCAGGTATGGTTTAGTATACCTGTTATTGTTCTGTTTAGCTGCTTATCGCTCATACCAGACTTTTTGTCTGACCCAGAGTTTTATGTCTCTTCTTATTACTCTGGGTGCTCACACGAGCAGACTAGAGACAGGTTAGCTGGTGATGCACGGGTAGATGATCCGGAGACGAGCAGGAGGCTTCCACGTAATATATATATAGTATTCTCCCTGTGTTGTCGAAGATCACTGCTTGGGCATTGGTGGTGCATCTTCCACTTTAGCTTTCTTTTGTTTAGAGACAGTAGATTTTGAAAAGTTGTAATAAGCTGTATTTGGATTTCCGCTGCTCTGATGTTGACATTTATTATTAGTTATCAGCTTATGCACTGTCTCACCTGTTTTATGTCAAGTATGTTATTATTATATTTTATTCCATGCGCTGTGAGACATTCTACAGGTTCCTGGATTAGTTCATTCTCTTCTTTCTTTTCTTATGACGACCGTTCCGTGCCAGTTGGACATGTGTACAGCGCACACTTGGAGGAAGTGTAGGTTGGTGCGGGGCGGGCCGTCACAGAGGGACATACGATACTTGGGTTTGAAGTAACGAATAAAATTTCTTATATTTGTTTAGCGTACCAGTTCCATAAGACTCCATTCGTTTACGGACCCCTATCGACAAAACCAAAAATACCATTGTGATGAGCAACATGCCACGATTCCAAAAATATAATACTATGGACAAGTTAGCTTATTATGTGAAACCCCAAAATTGCTAATATAGGGTGTAAAATACATTAAACAAAAAGTTGCTTATTTTCGAAAATAAAAATTATAGAAATTTTTTATAAATTAAATTAAGTATACATCTCAAAAATCTTATCTAAATTCGAAACCAATATTTAATTATATTTAAATAATCGTTATGGCTAATAAACGATTCCATAGCGATTTTCTTAAAATTTGATTTAGACATATCTCACAAACTATAAGACGAAATCTCGATTTTTCACTTCCATTAGAAAAAAATAGTTTAATAGATTCAAACGTTTCTTGTTTCAATGAAATCCAACTTAAAACGAATCATGTATATTCATTTGAAGTTCAAAACCCAATATTACGAACTACCGCGATGTTACGGGCTCGATTATAATTATATTATAATTAATACGTTCAACTATCGTTTAAATAATATATTCATTATTATAATTCAAATCTAAACTCAGTTAAATGTCTTATATGATCAAATTTACATAATATTGCCTATCCAGCTATTTTCGACTATTTCAGAAATTAAATATATTATTCCAATATATAAATTTAAATGTTCAAAATATTTGAATTCAAACCATTTAAATTATCAAACCAATATATTAAAATAATTAAATAAATTCTTAAATCGCCAAAATTCTTTGGACGTTACATTCCTTCCCCCTTAAAAGAATTTCTTCCCCGAAGTTACTAAGCTGGAAAAATGATATCACCCTAATAACTAGATTAAAAATCTTTTGTTTTACTTCTTAATTTCAATTTCAATTGAACTAATTTAATTTCAAATTAAAATATTAATTCAAACCTGCTAACGAACAATTTCAAAAATTCTGAAAATTTTAAATTTCTGAAATTTTTTGTCAGTGTCTCCTTTGCATGGCTCAATCGGTACAACTACAACTCACCTCTCTGGGCCTTCTCCAATCAAAAGAAAATAAACCAGCCAAGCAGCTTTACAAATAGGCTTATAAATATCTCATACTCAATATAATATAAACTTGTAACTTTTGTCGGGAATTCAACTCTGTCTCTTCCATTTGCTACCCATTTCGGCATATACAGACGTATTCCCAATTGATTTCCACTCGATTTCTTCTCAAACAAAACCATTTGCTTATAACAAGCCAAATCCCATTCAAACTCCAATTCCAATCTCAATTCCAAACTTTTGACTTATCAATTTGGTTCCATTTTAGATTATCTCTAATCCAATCCAATTTCATTTAACTTAGTTTAAGTTAAATTCTAATTTATTTATTCACCTCTACCATTTCAGTTTATTTAGCTTCATAAGTTAAATTTATACATCAGAATTCAAATTCCTAGGTTTTATTTCAAATCCGTTTGGAATCATATATATTTACATATAATAATAGCAGCTCAAAACATTTGAATTTTTGAACAACTTGTTTTCTCAAAATAACTCAAAAACAAAATCTTTGGTAGTAATCCGTTACTTAGAACTCGAAAATAAACACTGATGATGTGGTTAGCATCATTAGAATTATTTTCCAGCCACCGAAGAGAGTTCAATAATATATCATCTCAAATTCATTTTCAAACACTTCCATCTTGAAACTTTTCAAAATATTCTTCATAATACATAGGAAAATATTTCCAAATTCACCAGGATCTTAAAATTTCCATATATAATCGAAAATTCATTTCAAACACCATTCCAAATTTCTAGGGTTTTAATACCAAATCTGGTTTTTAACTTCATATTTAATATATTATACTTAAACGAATTCTAATTGGTTATTTATAACCGTCACGATTATAATCTGGTTCGATTATATTAACAAATCAACACATCCAACATATTATAATAATTCCAATATATATAATTATATATATCAAAATATATTTTGGGTAAAATTATTTTAGTTACCCTCTTTCGAAAACATACTGTGTCGAATTACTTTGTCCAAGAGTTTAGAAACACCTATCGACATAGTTTGCCAAACTATATCAACTAGAATTCATAAACTACTTGACAAACCAATTAACACAACATAAAATGGTTTTTATATCACTTTACAAATATGCGCTCATATATATGCACTCAAACTCAATCTAGGGTATTATTAACCCCATATCTATTGAGTTACGCTCCAGAGCCAAGATAATCACTTAACCTTCAGCTCTGATACCACTGTAACAAATAGGGATTCTCAACCCTGAAAACCAACGCAACACACCACACCATGTTGACTGTTCAATTATCAGAAATACTGAACCATTAGTAGTGAGAAGTTAGAGGGTGAGAAATAGAAAGAAAATTAGAATAGAAGAAAAAGATCCCGATAGAACAGAGTCAGATTAAAACACGAATCTTACAGCGGAAAGAACAAATATATTATATAACAACTTTTGAAATACAAAATATAACAATATGTACATACCAGTATAACACATAACATCACAACGGAAATATACTGTATATATATATATATATATATGTATATATATAATGTTGAAGCCCCCTACTCCAAGCTCCTCCAACTAAAACTGTAAAATCCTGACTACTTGACTGGTTGTACAAATTTGGGCATCCAAGAGTTTAGGGTAAAACAAAACAAAATAAACTACGGGTCAGTCATGTGACTGGTTTGAGTAAGCACTATTCACTTGGTTTAACTTTAAAAATCCATTTAAAGGAAATGATAATCATAAGACCGATCCACAATAAACACAGATGGCTTTTACCTTTTGATAACCCAAAATATTACTTAAGGTCAATATTTTCTGATATTATAATAATGTCTAAATCAAGTAAATAGCAATCTTGCAGAACGCTTTCATCTCACGCTCTACAAATATAATATACAATAAAAAACCGCATGCACTTATTGGAGGATGGGTTTCCCACTATTACAAGGTATGGAACCGCCTTTCGATTAGTGTAGTCTAGAAGCGATACACTGGAGTTCAACAAGAACATATTGTAACTCCGCCACACATGACCGGCCATTTATTTCGCTTGAATGTCCCGAATATATTGTCACCTTACGGTTGGTATACCAATATAACCTTTCCTGGGAGATACAAAAATAAAAAGAAATAACAAATATGAATATTCTCTAAAGGGTGACAAAATACCCTAATTGGGTGCGACCCACTTAGCCATGTTGCCTCCGCGATTTTGTCATTTTCCGGTTGATAAGGCTTGAAGTCGTAATGTATCTTGATAGATCATACCTTCATTTACTCTGAATGCCATATCGTCATACCCGCCAAATCACGAATTAATATCCCTAAAATTACCATGAGTATAAAGATAAGAGGAACGAGTTTCTCCGCCACCAACGTAAATATGTTTGAAGCGATCAATTATGCGATCTATTAGATATACTCTATCATATATTCGTCCATACATGTTGTCCTAGGGCAGGACAAACCGAAGGCACTATTCTGTAAATCCATCTTGGGCAATTTCTACCTAGGATTTTCCAGACAGCTCTTGCATAAACTTCAACTTCAATTATCTTTATTTTATTTGATTCGCAAAGCTAATGCCCATACGGAGTGGTTTTCAAATAATAAATCTGATCCCGATCTCTCTGTATTAACAGCAGAAAAAGGGTCAAAACTTTTATAGCCGGTTATTTAACTATCAAAGGAAACATACATACAAACAACGGTCATATTTCCAAATGTAAATTACACCGATCAAAGATGGAAATTGCACTGATTGATCATTAGTCAACATTCAGCCCCTTTAAATTAATTTATCACTAATTTATTCATTCCTTAGTCTCCCATTTTACATATTTCTTAAACCAGTTTAGTCTCTCACGATTCGCAGAAAAACATTTCCATATCCACAATTTCTTATTTTCTATATTTAGAAAATATATGCCAATTACATTTGGAAAACATTTCCATTTCTCATTCACGCATCACCAACCTTCCACAACCGTTACTCCCAAATCGTAAACTAGTAAGAGAACAATTCCCTAAGTATAAACCTCGAAGGCCGAAACCAACATCAGATCGATACTCAAACAACCATTCAACATAACTAATTTCCAGTCAGTTTCTATTGTTCTTAAATCCATTTCCTAATTTCTAATTTACAAAACTGTTTGCACAACTCTCTATTCAATTTACGATTCCACTTCTTTGCAGAAATCTTTGATTATTACAATAACTTTATAATCTTTGCTTTTGAAATATTTAATTTCAAAATATAACCTTTATTTAAATAAATAAACGAATAATTAATTAGTTAGATAGATAAATAAATAAAAAAATTAATCGGAAAGTTAATGGTACTTTCCTAAATTCGACAGAATCAAATTCTGACATATAACTCACTTTTGAATACTCTCTATTCAAACAATGTTCCGAACGTCGGAATAAACTCATCGTTTCGGGTTAACTTGATTTCTAAATTCATATTTGAATTTATCACTTTATATATTCATCAATTTCCTTTTATAACCCATTTAATCTGCAAAGTGTTTGCTGTTAAATTGTTATTCACTTCAAAACGTAAATAATATTCCTTTACAGAAATTGGCTCATTTTGTCAAATCAAAACTTGATTTACATTTATAAATATCATTGCAGGTTAAATTCCTATTTATTGAGTTATTTAATATAGATGTATTTATATTCCACTTCATAAACCCCATTTACACGTAAACTTCTTGTTAATTATATACTAAAGTTATAATTAAATCTCGACTTCATATTCTATTATAATGTATTGGTTCCAAAACAAAACTTAATTATCTTGTCAAATTCCAAATTATGTAATATATAATTTCTAAAAATAAATTATATTGATAACATTCGGCATCGTTGAATTTTAATTATAAATCCTTGTGGTTTAATTCAATTTGTATTCACATTTCGAACCTCGAAATAGATTCAACGATTTCCCTTTTCATTACTCATATTTGAATTAACATTCACAGATTATTTAATTTATAATTATTTAGCAATAATTATTTTATTCCATTTCTAAGTATCGTTTATAAATCAAACTTCTTGTTTTAATATAATTAAAACAAGTTATTATATTCTAGCCAATCGAACTTCAATCTCTAATTTAAAAATATGAATTTCTTTTTTTTAAACCCCAATTTCTTTTCTAATATATTTGAATATATTTTATGGTATTTTTTTAACAACAATTATTTCAGGTCAATGTTGTTCAAACATCCCAATCACACAATAATCAACACCAGATTATTTGTCACATCATATAATGCAATATATGAAAAATAACAATATAATTGTTGAGGAATCCAGTCGGATATCTCTAACTAGTTTCCCTGCATCCAAAGATGTTAATTAACATAAATGATATTAATATGAAATATTAAAATAAATAGAATCAGTATTTAACCAACGACTTTATAAATATAACTATCAACCAATTTATTTGAAAATCATCCAAACAACCATTACATAGTATTCAATCATTATTTATCAATATTAAATGATGTTTCTAAAATTATAAAACTGGAGAGAGTTAGTGAGTTTAATCACCTTGGTCGTTAATCATTGAATAACGATTAACGGTTGATTGATTAAACCAGAAGTTTAATTCTACCACAAATCGTAATGATTTCCAAATCACTCCAAACCAGCTTTATTGTGTAGTTTCTTCGATACGATTTTAACGGAATCTGTTTCAAAAAATTTAATTCACATATGAGTAAACTATGCTTAATACAAGTTAATACACTATTTATATTATTTAAAAATCATTTTTTTTACCTATTGGGCTTACTCCACAAATTCGGCCCATGCCTAAACTCCCAAACCCATGTGTAAAGTACTATTTCTTCCCCTAAAACCTAGCGATCTCCTGCTCCTCCTCTTTTCACTCATTTGCGCATTCTTACTTCCTTCCTTACTTACTAAAATCCAAAACCAGCACAAGTCCAATGCTCATGCCCCAAAGCACACAACAAACCCACCCCGAATTCCCATTTACACCACCATTGAACCTTGGTCCAACCCGAAAACAAACGATGCAGAAGCTAACTCCCTCTCCAGGCAAATTCGAAATCGGCTTTAAACAGCAGCCATTTCCATGCATAATCGTCAAGAACAATGGTGGCGTATATTTCAACAATCGACACCCCATCTTCTTCCCAATGCCAGATTTTCACCCTCTATGTTAACTCCTGTCATCCCTGAAACAGCTCCTAACTTCAACGTCAAACCACTTCTACATTGCGAAGTCGAAATGCACAATACCACCACCCTTATCTTTTCCATCAACTAATCGTTTACTCTCCTTTGCACACACTTCTCTTTGATTTTCACTAACCCCATTACAAACTTGTCCACTCCCAAATCCCTCGTTGGATTGTCCTCCATGACCAACGCCCCTGCTATTTTTTCATTTGCCTGGTATTAATTCGACTCTTTCTAATGCTGCTTCCCCACTTCTATCTGATGCTTATTGTTCATATCAGCGAACCCATAAAGTTGCTATACGTGTGAAGAACAAGCCAGAGGACATCATATATACAAAATTTTAGATTTATTCAAGGAGCATAGGAAGCTGCGGTTTACAATTCATTGAATAAACAGAAAAGAGATGAGGCGTGCCTGCGTATTTATAAGGTTGGAAACTTAACGCTTAAGTTTAAGCATAAGTTGTACAGATTATAGGAGAGGACGACATAAGTTTTCACTTCGAAGTCTAGTCTGCGTTGACAAGGAGGGATATATGATACTTGGGTTTGAAGCAACAAATAAAATTTCTTACATTTGTTTAGTGTACCGATTCCATAAGACCCCATTCGTTTACGGACCCCTATCGACAAAGACAAAAACACCGTTGTGATGAGCAACGTGCCATGATCCCAAAAATATAATATTATAGACAAGTTAGCTTATTATGTGAAACCCCAAAATTGTTGATATAGGGTGTAAAATACATTAAACAAAAAATAGATTATTTTCAAAAATAAAAATTACAGAAAAATTCTATAAATTAAATTAAGTATACATCTCAAAAGTCTTATCCAAATTCGAAACCAATATTTAATTATATTTAAATAATCGCTTTGGGTTATAAAGGATTCCATAATGGTTTTCTAAAAATTTGATTTGGACATATAACTCACAATCTATAAGGCAAAATCTCGAATTTTCACTTCCATTAGAAAAATACAGTTTAATAGATTCAAACGTTTCTTGTTTCAAAGAAATCCGACTTAAAACGAATCTTGTATACTCATTTGAAGTTGAACAATATTACGGACTACCGCGACGTTACGGGCTCGATTACAATTATATTATAATTAATACGTTCAACTATCGTTTAAATAATATACTTGTTGTTATAATTTAAATCTAAACTCAGTTAAATATCTTATATGATCAAATATACATAATATTGTCAATTCAGATATTTCCGACTATTTCGGAAATTAAATATATTATTCCACTTATAAATTTAAATATTCAAAATATTTGAATTCAAACTGTTTAAACTATCAAACCAATATATTAAAATAATTAAATAAATTAATTATTAAATCGCCAAAATTATTGGGATGTTACATCCAAGCTCCATATTTTAATTTAAAACATTTATATTATTATAAACGTGACCATCAAGGTAAGTTAACTCATTTGAAAATAATTATTAAAATAACGATCAGGTTTTCGTTTAAACTAAATAAACATTTAAATCAACCAATCTATCCAATATATAAATAATATTCTGCACACAGCAAACAATTATCAACTATAGCACAAAATTAAAAACCGACTTGTATAAAATATAAGGGGGTAAAAAATGAGTGAGTTATACTCACGTTGGTTTGGTTTATTTCTGAAATGGTTCGGTTACGCTTGAATTAAACAAGCATTTAATTTAATGAATATTGCCAACTACTTCCAAATCTGTCCAAACTGCTCCAGGATGTTCCATTCGTCGCCACGATTTCGCTGTAGTTTGTTTCTTCCAACTCTGGTTATACAATAAAAAGTTATACATGTCTTAGTATACTGTTATTGATTAAATAATTTAAATTTCTTAACCAATGTTAACTCCTTTAATTATAACATAACCAGTAATTACTATGTTTTTAATATAAAATGGCCGAACCTTACGAATTTAAAAACCAGGGATCCACCTTTATATTGTATGTTTCCACTTTAGCTGCCAGGTACATGAATAAGATGTGCCAACATAAATTCTTTGTTAACCAAAATTCTACCATGTACCCAATTATTTTGCTTTGAATTTGAACACTCCTTGCTGCTTCGAGTATCTTCAATCTACCTGCCCATCCAAATACTTAAGTTTCTTTTTTTTGGCATAGCACCAAATACTTAAGTTTCAAAACTCAGGCCAACTTCATCCTTTGTCAAACAGTACGCAACTCTCTCTATACCCACGGAAACTGCCTTCCCCTTCTAACCATAACCATGTCTCCTTCCACCATTGGAAAACTCCACTTTCCATAATAAATGTACCCAACATTCCTTTCCACGTGATGTTGCTACTATAGGAACTTGCCCGTTTTGCTTCTTTTTTTTCTACTTCATGTGTCCCATGCAAAGGAACAGCCGCGATTCCCTTTTGTTCCAATCCAGTACCCATCACACATCTTCAAAATCCATGCAAGCCTTTTCTTCCATCCCTTTTTGTTCCAACACTTCACTGCTTGTTTCCATCGTTGCTTGCCCTTTCACCACGTCTTCTTTCCTTACAGTTTGTACTTCCTTCCATCCATTGCTGCGCCAAAACCCTAAGATTGGACCTCAATCGGAGTTGACCACTCGATGCGCCTCACCCAATTCAGCCTGTGCCTTGATTTTTGTGTCACCAAGTCTTACTAACTGTCAGCAAAACTCCCCAAATATTATGCTGCTTAAGACCAGATTCTGACCACCCTGTTTGTCTAAACACGATCAGCACCGGTAGTTTTGCAGATCCCATTGAGATGGACAATTCTGTAGCTAGGATTTTCGTGAGTTAGTAAGTGGATAGGAAGAAAAAGGATGGAAAAATTCTAAAGATATTGGCCATTTAATGGTTTAAAGTGGCGGCTGATGACCTTTTGACCACGCCAGAAGTAATATTTAGGGTTAGTTGTTGGTTGTATTTATATAGGGAAGAATTTATTAATTTTATATTATAATGAAACTTAACCATGAAATATCGTTTCAAAACACTCACGTGCGACTCCTGATTGAGGTGAAACACATAATCCTAGCATAGAAAAATATTCCGGACACGATGGGACAAGTTTCATTGAGTTCAGATGTCTTTTTTGAAAAGTCCTTTATAAATCAAAGGTGAAAAACATGGTTTTAAATTTCCAACGGTCACAAAATAAATCCAAATAACTTGAAACACTACAAATATCTCATCATTATAGATTTAACAAAATTAGTTTCGCTGAAAACGGAGTTTGTTTTCATATCCATTATTCTATTTTACATGTAATACAACGTTATTTTGGAAACTGGTAATATCCAGTCTCCAAAAATAACAAATAATATATCTATTCTGACTTTAAACGTCATTACGAATTCAGCGGAATCCATTTCGTAGCTTAATTCGATCGTTATCTCGAGTTATGGTCAAATTCCTTTTTAAATCGAATTAAATTTATTAGATGAACGTTATCTTCTATTATGATTTCCATAGCGACTATTTAAAAATTTTAATTGGACATAATTTACAATCTATAATATGAAATCTCTGTATTTCTCTTTCATTAGAAAATTATAATCAAATCGATCTGGACAATTCTTGTTTCATAGAATTCCGAAATATATCGGATTCGGTATATTCAATTGAAGTTCAAAATTCAATATTGCGAACTACCGTGACTTTACGAGCTCGTTTTATAATTGTATATAAATTAAACGTTTAAACTTCGCTATACAAACAAATTATATATTTTAAATCCATTTAAAATTCCAAATCAATATTTAAAATAAATTAAATATCTAATAATGGAAAATACGGGACGTTACAATTTGATGTTGAAATCTTCTTACTATTTTATATGTATCTGAAAGTATATGACTTGATATAAGTTAAACTTATTTGTAAAATGTATTATGGGTTTATGCACACAATTTTCATATAACATGCCAACTCAATTACGTGTTGGAAATCAATTTAATCAATAGTGATAGGAAGTGGAAAAAAACAAATTCCTGTTAAATAACAAACTTATCATCTCTGTTTCCTTACCTCAAAATCAACAGATCAGATTAGTGTAGATGATATAATATTTTTACAAACAAGCATACTTATCTAAACAACATATATCATCCATATAAATTCAAAGGATGTTTCAACAAAATAAAATAATTAGTTTACTCATAGTGTACATATTATATCTGTGTATTCATGTTCACCGCCTTGTTTTCCATTCTCTAGTATTCCATTCCTTCTACTTTTTTCATTTATTTTAGTGAACTAATACATAAAGTTTTAAGGTTCCTATTTGTATTTATAAGTGAATAAAGGTAGGCTTCATTCGGGTTGGATTTAAAGTGAGGGAGGTGTTATATGTGGCAGTCTGGTGAAGTGATTGAGTGTGTATTTGTTGCCTCATATACATACATATATGTACCTATATTATATATATATGTATGTATATATATAATTGATCATTTGTCTCTAAGAAAAACAAGGTAATTGAATGGATTTGATTTTGTTGTTCATTCCACATGTATTTAGTTGTTCCTATCTTTTCTACTTACATGCCTAGACTGTGTATTTAAGAGTTTATACATGCAGTCTCGGTTTAACATTCACATGGCTAAGGGTAATCTATAGTGCACACTCACATTCTTATCATAAGAAGATGTGTATTGACATGGCTAAGGCCGTAATATATAGTGTAACCCTTCTCAGGCCTACCCTTCGCTTGTGTCAGCTATTTGCTTCCTTTTTCCTTTTCTAATGCTACATGTCGAAATATTTTCTTTTCCATTCTAATGCTTGTGCTATCCTTGTCGCTATTGTACATTTTGCAGGGTACATTTTCCCTTTTAATTTCTAATTTCCAGTGCTGCACATATATCTTATGATTGATTTTATTTGCTAAGCTTTCAAATCTTTTATGTCCTTATATATTGCTGCCTTGTTAGGTTTTACTTCATTTTTATACTTGTATGCATATGTACATTCATTCCTTAAATTCTAGGCTCTATTCAATAATTTTGGTTTTCTAATTATTTGTTTACTTGGTTTTAAACTTATTGCCTTATGCATTTATTTTATTATCGACTAGTGCATACATTTGGATGCATATAAAATGCATATAAGCTCTAAATTCATACTTGTTTAGTGTTTTGTATACTTGTTGTAATTATCTATTTCATGTTATGCACAAAAACAAATTGCCAATCCATATATATGTCCTATATACACAATTATTCTTAATTTCATATTTTTATGTACACAAAATAAGGTGGACTTAAATTTTGAATTTTATACAATATATACTATTTTCTTGAATCAACATGCACTACACAAAATATTTTTAAACTCTAAGTTCTTGCTTATGTAAACATGTATACATGTATATTTTCCATATATACTTATATACTCAGTTAGTTCAAATATTATAAGTCGCTTGTTTTAATTTGGTTCTACTTGATTGATTTTTAGTTTGATTTGTTTTCTTGTAAAATGATGAATTATAAACTTACTAAAAGAAGATTATTTAAGAATTTTACTTTGACTTGTTAACATAATTCTACAATAACTACCTATTACAAGGGAAGATATTAAAGAAATATTAATTCTTCTTTTATATATTCATTTCTATGGATTTTATAAAAATTGTTGGATTTTATTTGGTATACCCCCAAGTTTTACTTGCTTATATACTCATACACCGATGAAGATAATTGAATTATATATACACTTAGATAATTATATAACAAATGTTTATCCTGAATTTTCTATAATATTTAAATACAAGTTTATCTATTTGAATTCATCTACCAGTACAATCTATAAATTATATATTATCGAATATGTCCAAAAACTGGGTCGTTATAGCTAAATGCAAAGAGTTAATCAGATTATTTTTGCGAGCTTGTATTCTTTGGTGGATCATGGGAAGATTATTTATACCTGGCCGAATTCTCCTACAAAAATGGTTATCAAGAAAGTATAGAGATGGTGCCTTTTGAAGCTCTTTATGGTCTCCTGTGTAAATCGTTGGATTAAATTTGGAGATCATCTATTGTTAGGTCCAGATATTATTCATGATGTAACGAAAAAGGTTGAGTTGATAGAGTGCAGTTATGTGGACAATCGAAGGAGAGACTTGGAATTTTTGGTAGGAGTCAAGGTATTTCCGAGAGTATCTCCAATCCGAGGAGTTTTAAGGTTTGGGAAAACTAATAAGCTACCACCTCGATATATTGGACCATTTTCTATTCTCGAGAAAATTGAGTTATTAGCTTATAGAGTGCAGTTCCCTGTATGGTTGTCTTGTATCCACAATTTTTTCCATGTATCCCATCTACTGAAGTATGTTCACGTTCTTGATCGAATTATTGAAGAGGCCGCTCAACTAGATTCAAAGACTGCTCCAAACTTGGCAGCAGAAAGCCAACCCCATTAAGACCATTGCTCAAGATGAAAAGAGATTGAGAAATAAATATGTTAAGTTAGTTAAAGTGTAGCGGAGTGGTGATCCTGAGGATTGTACTGGAGAGACTGCAGATACTATGCAGAAATTCTACCCCGACCGCCGAGTGGACATACAAGTCAGCCCAGCTTAGGTAACTCATTTCTTTTTAGTTATTCCCTTCCTATGCAATTTCAAGGACGAAATTGTTTTTAGGAGGGGTGAATGCAACGATATGTAATTTTCTAATAGTAAGAAATTTATTTTAGTTGAATTTATAAATTAAATAAGTTGAATTTTAAATTACTTTAAATAAATGAAATAAGCTGTTTAGAATTATAAAGTATGGTTAGGAAGTATTTTACAGAATATATTAGCTTTTGATCTTAAACGATAGTGCATACATAGAAATATACCACACATATAAGCGTTGCAAAGTAGAAACACCTTTAAAGTGTGGCAAAAGTGCGGAAAAATGGTAGGTGAGATACCATGTTCTCTTGCTCATGGTTTTAATAAGTGTGTTTATGGTTTTAATGGGATGAAGAAATGTATCCTATGTGTTGTCATAACCATATTCCTCCTCTCCATGTATATAAAGGCCACCTTCCTTCACTTAAACCTTATTCCACTTCTCTC
This sequence comes from Allium sativum, assembly GCA_030737875.1. Lineage (NCBI taxonomy): Eukaryota > Viridiplantae > Streptophyta > Magnoliopsida > Asparagales > Amaryllidaceae > Allium > Allium sativum. Next base: position 751,888,909 of record CM060921.1, read on the forward strand.
CATTTTTCTTCTTCTCTACCTTAGAAATCATAGTTTCTTAGACTTCTTTCTTCTCCTCTGCCCTTCTTTCCCTCCTTCCTCCTACTTAAGAAATTCTTCCATATCCACCTCTTCTCCTCCTTGTTCGTCCCTCCTTAACCACCTCCTCCATCTAAAACCGCCCAAAACTCTCCTCCCTTCTAAGTTTTTGCCTCTAGCACCCAACAACCACCTCGACCCTAGCCACCTTCGCACGACCATTCATACTACCACCAATGCCCTCCCTAGGCCATACCCCCTTGCGCCTAAAAGCCCTCCTCCCTACAGTCATAACCTCAACAATCCATGGCCCCAAGCTCCTCCTTCCTCCTCCTTTAAGTTTGGATACCTTCATATAAAAAAAGAGAGAGAAAGAAAGGTATTGTGTGTATATATATATATATTATATACACACATAGTTGTTGAAGAAGCCGGTATAGTCAAAAGTCGGTTCATAACAACCTGCGTTAGCTAGGAAGTCCTACCATAAAGATTGGTGGAGTGAAACCCACGGTGAGAAACTCTACATTTTTTTATGTGTTTTATGTGGATGGAAGTGGATTGATGATTAATTAGTTGTTAAATATAGTGTAAGCGTTAATTACCGAATGTTTATGAACATATACTGTGATACACATGCAATGTGATGGTTAAATGGATGATACAAATGTTATAATGGATGTTAGTGGTGATACTAGTTTATATTGCATATGTTAGACCCATTTTTATGGAGATATATGGGTATTGATTAAGTCTCATACTTACAAGGTAATATAAATGAATATTTTATTCATTTAAATGTAGTAGAAAAATAAAAGTTGAAATTATTCATCCAAAATTTGATAGAAATGAAATTAAAGTAATTTTGAGTAACTTTTATAAATGTCGAAATTTTATTGTACAAGTTTTCTATTATTGCCGGATTTTGGCACCGTAACCAGGATTAAGCGAATGGGTATCGAAGCACAAGAGGCAACAAGAGATGGTCTCGAAACCAGGAAACCGACACCAAATCACCAAAGCACCCAATGCCGAAAGAAAGAGGAGGAGGATTTGATTCAAATGCCATCGAAACCAACACAAGTGATGTAAGCTTGGCACCGACGCAAGGAGGGAAACGGTAGAGCACTACTGATAAAAGCTAAGCCAACACTAAAAGCACCTATTTCGATACCAAACTGCTGGAGTAACCAATGCCAGAAGAAGAAAGAGAATATATCAATACATAAGTTACCGGTACCAGCATGAACAGGAAAGCATTGAACCGATACCAGAAGGTTATGACAAATTGGTTTGGACACCAAGGGCAATCCATCAAGAGTTGGCTCCGACAGCATACAATCCAACACCAGGAGCAAGCAATGGGATGTAACCGAGAGGAGACAATCTGACACCGGGACATGGAACCAAGATGAAATAGAGCGAAAGGTCTATTGATACAAACATGCTTAGTATTAATACCAACACTGGGAGACATTCAGAAGATAGCAAAGCAAAATTTGCTATCGAGGCTATCCACGCCTTATACTTAGAGCCATGGGTCACTAAGGGCCGAAAGCTATGCTCCAAAATCTAGGGAGACTCGAGAACAAAGAATAGGGGGGGAAAAAATCAACATGGAAGATCGAAGTACAAAAGTACCTCTCGGAAGATGGACAAAGTTGGTCATCTTCACTAACATGCTTAGTGTTGATACCAAAACCAAAAGTCACTAAAGGAAGATAAAGTCCAAAATTGGCTATCGAAACTGAATCTTATCACCGGAACCGAATGTCGATAGAAATGTTCAAGATGTGGGAAGTCGAAACCTAATAACCGGAACCAAAAGCCAATAAAGTGGCTAACACCAAACTTTTTCCACATTACCGAAGCCGAAAGCTCTCTAAATGGGCTTCTCCTGAAGCAGAATCAAAAGGGGGCCCAATTTATCTATAAACAAGACCTTATGGGTTTCATTATGGGGGGGGGGGGGGCTTTTTCATTCTCAACTCTTGTAATCATTTTCTTAGAGAGTAAACCCTAATTTCTAAACTGATTTGTGGATTTTACTTAGGAACTTCTATGTATTCAACAAAGTGAGAAATAAATAGAAAATCGACACTTGGTATTAATTTCATGAATTTTCTTAATGCTTATGCTAATGACTTCATCAATCCTTCTCCACGGAAGTGCTTTCTACACAAGTAAGACTACCCAAAACACCCCTTTACAAGCCATTTAGCTTTCTAACTTGCGTTACGCTTAGGGAACCCTTATCCTAAGGTAACCGTTGATTTTTAAGTCTCGTAAGCCTGATACTCACCTCTTTGAAAGAAGAGTAACTAATCTTTAGGCTTAAGATCTTTATATTTAGGAAATGGTGAACTAACTCAAGCTTGTAGAAACTAATAACCCCTTTAATACCCTTAGGTCCATATCTTTAGACCATACTCTGATGTTGACGAAAAATATCGTTAACATTTTGGCGCTAGAAGGAGGGCTTGAACCTTCGCTCATGTGTTTAACCTTACCACATTTCTAACTATGTTGTTTCATCCCGTATGTACTAAAGCTTTGAAGAAGCAAGAATGATAGGTAAAGGGACCCAACAGGAGTCTTCCGTAGCTTAAATGGCTATGTCAGATATTTCTAACCTAAGAGTATTGGAAGAACAATGCTTAAGGGTGGAAGCCTTTGGAAACATTAATTGGAAAAAAGAAATGGGGCAAAATGATTCTGATGGTTGGAACAATAACGCTCTCCGCATAGAACCAATCCTTATTTCCACCCAAAGTGACTCTACATCAATGGAGTATACCCAATCCTATAACTTGTTCCCTCACCTTAAAGAAGCCATCCCTGAACAAACTAAAGGAACAATATTCGAACAAGGAATAATGAGGGACATCAATTGTTTTACTTCCAAATGGACTAAAAGAATAACACTTCAATCTTAAGACACTTTGAAAAGAAGGATCGAAGACATGGATGAAGCAACAAGGCCAAGTAACAAAAGGGTAAATTCCAACTACGAAGGGAAAACTTTGTTTCAAGGCTACCAAAAGAAGGCCACCATACCACTTCGATAGAAATATCTACTTCCTAACTAAACATGAGCTTAATTTTTGGCCATTTGCAAAGAACAAGCCCAAATACAAAAGGAAATTGGGAGGGCCTTGCTGTTTTTATCATATGATGAATGGGCGTGAAACCAACCACTGAAGAGTGCTTGAAGGGATGATTACCATGTTCTATAATCAAGGCCAGTTGCAAGACTTTGTAAAAGAATTAAGCTAGGCCCAACAAAATTCTTATCGAAAAAAGATTGCTTACATAGCTAAGGGTACGGAAACCCTCTCAAAATTAGGAATAACCAAAAATAGGTCAAATTACAATGGTTCAAAACCCTTGTCACCGCCAAGATGGCCAGTGACAGGCACTCCTTGGAGGGGGTGGTGTGTAAGCTTTTAGCATCATCCAAATCAGAAAGGACCAGGTTAAAGCATCGAAAGTGTAAGCCTCCGAGACACACCAGAAATGATCGGGACGATGATTCAAATTTAGCATGCCCTGCCTCTGCTATGAACTAAGCACATCTTGCCACTGCTCACGGAAGAGCACGTCTTACCTTTGCTTATGTTCCTCGTTTCCTTCAGAAGGAAGGGAGCGAATAAAGAACGCCTTGCCTCTGTTCATAGAATAGCACGCCCTGCCTCTGCTTCGACTAAGCACGTCCTGCCTCTTCTCGTAGAAGAGCACGCGCTACCCGTGCTTATGTCTCTTCCTGCAGAAGGGAATATCAAAGCCAGTCCATTCTCTGCTTCGACAATCTAAGGCCCGTAGAGTGGCTAGTAAGCACATACATCCTTTACTTACACGAAATCAGAAGAAAAGGGAACAAAATCTCGGAAGGAGCATTCTAAGCACGCAGTCGCCTCTGCTTACGCAAAGTCCCATAGGAAGGGAACAAAGGCTCAAAGGTAGAGCTCACAAAGCATGAACAACCACTGCTTTATGGAATAAGCCTGGAATTGGCACAAATAAAAGTAAATACCCGAATCTTGGTTATGGTTCGGGACTTCTATTATTACCAGATTTGAATTTCTGGTCTTCACTTAAAATACCCGAATCTGGGTTATTGTTCGGGCCTTCTAACTAATTACCAGAAGTAGGTTTCTAGTCTTCTTTACTAATACCCAAATCTGGGTTATGGTTAGAGACTTCTATTAATACTACATGTGAACATCTAGTCTTCTACGAAATACCCGAATATGGGTTTTGGGTTTTCTCAAATGCTATCTTGCCAGCTCGCATGGAACTACCAAATAACGGTTTCGACGATCACGTTTATGATTCGAAGAAGGAGATTTTTTATTTCCAACTAAGTACCATAATTCGGGCCAAAAGACTTTAATTCTTATCCCTAGAGATGGGTTCTGCTATTGATATAGGAAATGGTAATGCGAACTTAGGATCTGAAAATCCTCAAATGAATATTTTGATCTTTCGCATCTCACACGAGGAGGTGTTCTAAACCTAGAACGCAAAGGGTTGCATTATCCTATCACAAAAGATTTACTCATTATTTTTCTATAAACCAAATTGGGGTTCATAGGAACTGAAAAAATTGTGATTTTTGTCCAATCACTGACAAGAGACTAAAGCAAAGCACTGTATGTTAAGTTTTGTATGGAGAAATACATGGGAATTCCCAGAGAGAAGACATTAAAAACACAGAAGGACTATACATCATGTAATATTTACATAATTCATATATATAAATTAGCAGTGACATTTATAAGATCATCCCTCGAATGATTCAATACGTCCGTGAGATCCAGGAATTTCCCTTATTACAAGTTTTCATTCCATCATGCATTCTTTTTTTTATAATGATTGCCAAAGCATGAGCGAAGAATTAAAACATTATGTAAACAATTACACCCAAAAGGTAAACAACAATATAGCATCGATTCCAAAACTCAAGTTCCTCTGTGACCAAGCCATTGGAAACACGATTACGAGTTGTTGAAGTAACCCCGAAGGCGAGAAACAACTCTCTTAACCTTATTCAAAGAATTGGCACTAAGAGTAAGTGTAGAGTCGAATGGAATTTTGAACCATTTAAGAGTATAAATAAGGGGACATTTATGATGGTCCCATTTACCAACAGGTAGGTTGCCGCAACCTCGGACCAACTTCGAATGATATGATCGAATCTCGTTTAAAAAATTATCCTTCTCATCGCCCAGTAAATCAAGACGAAGTCAGGGATATTAGATGAGAACCTTCTCAAAATCTCTAATAAAACAGTATCTTGCTATCTTAGAGGATCTAATAAAAGTACACTTCTCATGATAATATCTCTTCAATCTAACATAGCTTGCCAGGAAATCCCTAGAAAGCAAGCCCATTATAGGCGGAGAACACTGAAAGGATAAAAGAGACATTAAGAAAAAGCAAAGTCATTACAAGAAAACCAAGAATAGAAAAATTACACATATTACAAACATTCCACATCTTCATACAAAACAGATCACTTAAAGGTTTCAAATAAAAATCTATTTTTGTTAAATTTAAGATTGTCCAAGGACCGTTCTCTAGGGATGGAATTAACTCGTGGAAGATTCTAGCAAACTCCCAGATGAAGTTCAACAACGTGATCATCCAAGCATCTTCGGTGAAGACACCTAAGCAGACCCCCGCTACGATTAACTAAAAAGGAAAAATCTACAATTTCATATCTATTATAAACTTCATATAAAAACTCCACTAGAATATCCCTATCTTCAATCAAAATCCAGAATAGGGTCATTAATTCAGCTTTCTCTATCAAGAGTCTTTCATGACGCAGTCGAGCAACCTTCAACCCAGGGGCTATTTCTTTTTCTTTAAAGGATAGTAGTGTTGTAGAACGCTTATCTAGCCGATGATATTTATCCGATAAGGCCATTGTACTCATTTGTTTGCCTATTTAGCTCACTAGTAAGATGAACCACCTACAATCATGCTCTTTCAAGCCTTATGTGCTTAAAACCTAATTTTTTCTTCCTCATCTAAATTGGGGAGGAAGAGGGTAACTATTTAAAGTATGAATAAAGGAAGATAATATAGAAGTTACCATACCTTGGAAACCAAGACATATGCCTGGTGAATTTTAGCATCATTAGCAACCTTTGAGCTTGAGCTTTTTCTTCTCTACTTGAACTGCCAAAAGTTCAAGAGTGCTAGACGGTAGGGAATAAGGATCAGGAATCGCAAAATCATTATTACTCTAAACTTTGCCTTTGCCGCTAGGAGCTTGAAAAATATTATCAATACCAGTTAAGATGTTACCACAATCACCTCTACCTCCCAGGGTATCCTCAAGACCATGATTATCACATGCGACACAGTTAGCCTTTGATAAAGAAGTGGTATCTCCTTCGTCATATGCATTCGACCCCTCTATAGGAATATCTTCTATAAACAGAAGTTATTCCGTATCCAATTTTACTCTTTCGGGACAACTTTTCTATCATTTGCAGAAGTTATCTTCGACATAAAACTTTCCACCAACAATGGGTCAAGAGAACGGAAGCTCAAATCTGGACATTTCTCTATATTATCTGCTTATACAAGTAGGAAGGCATCTTTATAGGAATCAACCATAATTTCATCTAGATTATTTTGAACAAATGAAGAATCCTCTTTTTGGCTTCATTTATAACTCTAATAGTTTTTGTTAAAGATGTTCCGCACCAGTCAAGTTTTTTCACAAGGAAAGCATTCTTTTCCGTGAGAAGAGAATTATCCTTTTGTAAAGGAGAAAAGTTGGAATTAAGTATAACGAATTCCTTCTTAGACTCTTCCAGAACTTCCTTAAGGATCTTAACCTCCTCTTTCAGAGAAAGGTTGGTTTTCTTCTCCTGAGCTAGTAGTAATTCGGCTTTAGCTAGAGAACTGCTCGCTAGTGGTCCCAAGTGGGTGGCTTCTAGCTCGAGATTTATTACCTATATTATAGCAGTGGTCCGAATGTACTTGACAAATTTCTGAATTTCAAGGGCTTCTCCCCTTTATAGGATGAGGAATAAAGTGCCTTCAGTTTCATTTAGACCCAGAATGGTCTTGTATAGATGTTCATTTGACATTGTATTTTGTAATGTATTGATTGATCTTTACTAAACATATTTCTGTTGGTGGTGGAAAATATGTTCTCTTAGCTTAACACCCATTTTTGAGACGTACGAGATCAAACATGATATGACTAGTGATTATCAATTATATGTTATGAAATGACAATCTGGCATGCTAAGTGATTGAGTTATAGATGGTCAAAGCAAGGCTTTAGGATAAAGTGTAGCTTTCTCTAACGGGACTCTGTCAAGCCTCACAACCTAATAATGGCCTTAAACAGGATTATAATAGCAAGGCTATGTGGGTCGCTCCTATTAGGTTATGTCATTCATTTCTATACAAAAGGTTGTACCATGGTATGGGGTCCTGGTATTTACTTATATAGAAATCTACTTTATGTGGATGATGTAAACGAGAGCTCGGTTATAGGTTGGTTACGACCGAGGAATGTCTTATTCATGTTTCCATCTCGGATAGTCAGCATATAGAGATGATCCGGCCTTGTGTAGCCAAGAAAGCATGAGTTGTATTCTCATGGGTGCATCCCTCTATAGATATTCCCATTAGATTGGAAGATATTTTTCCTTAGTCATTGTTAGCATCCAATTCACCACTATGAGCTTTTACGTTTTTAGTTGTATATCTATATATCAACATAATTGGATAGGGTATTATGTTGGCTAAGATTGATAGATTTACTTGTGAAATGATTTAATTTCCACACTATTCAATAATAATAATATCAAATGGTTTTCACATATCAAGCATTTTTGGGTATTATATCGACAAAACTCGCCCATTAGTGTGTGCTTGCATTCTGTGATGTGGGACGAGCCTTATGATAGCTTCATTTTCTAAAAATCATTGTGAGTTTTATAACTGGTATTCATAAGAAAAAAACATGTTCCTTGTTTATACAGAGTGGTCTTATGAGTTATCTTATTTTAAAGTAGACTTTTAAGTTTCTCACACCGGTCCCATGACTTACTCAGAGTTTATTGTTTTTCCACTAAACTCTGGGTTCCCTTATTTTCCACACAGGTAGCCTGGTAGTTGAGTTGCTATAGACTGGAGCTATTCTGGAGCAACAATGGATTTATGCTGGAGCTGATTAGAGCATTGGACACTCTGTAGATTTAGTTATTCTACTTTGTACTCTGATATGTACTTTGATAAATCAATGTAATATGATGTAAATTATTGTGAAGTAATAAAGGTTCATTTTGTTTCTTTTATAGTGTGTTATTACCCCTAACAAGCTATCTTGGAGAACGTTTCAAGTTGGTTTAATTACCGACTTAAAGTGGTCAATAAGGCAAGTCGTTACAATAATATAACATTGTTATAAAATGTGACAATTTTATTTTATAAACATGAATTATTATTAGAGATTTGGTGTAGGTAGTGGATGAAATCAAGTAGTAGCAGGAACAAATAAGCCACCAATGATGAATGTGCAAGAGCTCATAAGAGCTCTTAAGGATAGAGTAGGACCAAGGCAAGACGACCCTCATAAAGATCTATCAAAGCTATTGAAAACCTGTACAAATTTAGGTAGGAAGGAATTTGAAGGAACTAAGGGAGTAATGGGGGTGCAAACTTGGATAAGAAGCCAGGAGAGAATTTTTAGATATGCAAATAAATGATTAAATAGAAAGGCAGATTGCTTCTAGAATGTTGAAGGGGCTGCATTGGATTAGTGGAGGTTATGATAGTAGGTTGGCCTAAAAATTAACATGCAATTAGTTTAACGAAATGATGAAAGCTAGATTTGTCCCAGCGTTAGCAAATGCAACATTATTAAAGGAATTTATCAAGCTAAGACAGGGTACTATGAGTGTGACAGGATACATCCAGAATTTGAAAGTTTATCAAAAATATGGCATTGTCTTGATAGCAGATGAAGCAACTAAGAATAGTAGGTATATGCAGGGACTAAATGCCAATCTATCTAGGGCAATGTTGCCCTATATTAAAAGAACATTTGATCAAGTGTTAGATCTCACCCTAAAATTTGACCAATATGATAATGCCCATTTATAAAAATTTAAATTTTGTACGAACAACAACCTTAATAAGAAAGGAAAGAACATAGCTCACGCCTATGATGAGAAACAGATAGAAGAAAATGTCAAGAAGGTAGAAGGAGCTAATACCTATTAGATAAAGAGGAAGATTGTGTGCTTCAATTGTGGGAAGGAAAGACACATGAAATCAAGTTGTTTAGCAGGGAGGGTGGCAGCATACAAATGCTACAATTGTGGAAAAGAAGGGCATATAAAAAATTATCCAAAATCAATTAAAGTATGTGCTAAATTTGGATCTTTAGAAGGCAAAGGAAAGGCATCAGAGGGTGCTAATGCAAGAGAATCTGGACAAGTAGAACGGATACTTCAATTAAAAATTTACATATTGATGTGTGTATGATACTTGTGCTACACACTCCCTTATATCTTAAGACATTGTTAACTAGAACTCGCATGTGTGTTATTGGATAGATCTTTATTTATAAAGAGTCCTATAGGAAGTTCTTGTGTGTTGGGGATAAAATATATAGGTGTAGAGCTAAATATAGGAAGATATATATATATATCTACCTCATATTTACATGTGTTTAATTTCCATGGTATAAGGATAATACTAGGGGGTAGTTTGGTTATTAAAATACATGGCTATTATAAATTTATATAAATCTGTCATTCCTTTGAAAATGTAGGTAATAAGAGCGTAACAGTAATATGTGAGGTAACCAAACACATCTGTTTTGGAAGTGTTTGGGGGCATAAATGAAGAAGAAATAGAACTTAGGTTAGAAGACATATCCATTGTGAACCAATATCCTAACCTATTTGAGGAAGTAAGTGAGATTCCCTAGGATAGATCAGTTCAGATTTAAATCAAACTAATACCAAGAGCTATCCAAATTGTTAGAAAGCCTACTAGGATGGTGACAAAAATACTTGTCGAATTAAAGAGGTAGTTGGAAAAATTGGAGCAGAAAGGGTTTTTTGGCCTAGCAGTTCATGCAGGGGTTCTCCGGTAGTGTTTGTCAATAAACAGCATGGCTCTTTAAGGATGTGTATTGATTATAGGGAATTAAATAAAGTGATAATCAAGAATAAATACCCATTTCCAACAATAGATGACCTATCTGATCAACTAAATGGTGCTAGAATATTTTCCAGATTAGACTTAGCCTTAGGTTTTCATCAAATGAAGGTGGAGGAGAGTACAAAGTATACATCCTTTAATACAAGGTATGGTTTGTGTGAATACCTTGTCATGCTTTTTGGGTTCAAATGCTCCCTCAAATTTTGTTGATTTGATTAACATGGCTTTTAGAGATTATTTAGATAAATTTGTTCTTGCATTTGTTGATGACACATTAGTTTATTCAAAACCATAAAAAAGAACATAAAGAAAATTTTCTTTGAGTATGGCCAAGTTGATGCAGAATCATTTAAAGCCCAAGTTATCAAAATGTACATTTTGGCAACAGGAAGTAAAATTCTTATGGATCATCGTCACAGCCAAAGGTATATTAATAGACCTAACAAGGTAACGGAAGTGCAAACATGGAAAAGACCAAAAATAGCGACTTAGATAAGACCCTTCTTGGGGGTGGCAGGCTATGATAGGAGGTTTATAAAAGATTTTGCAAGAATATTTATTCCATTGACAAGATTAACAAGGAAGGAGCAGCCTTTCATATGGATAGAAAAATGTGAACGCCTTTGAAAGGTTGAAGCAAGCATTGATCCTATGTTGTAAGTTCCAAAGGGCAATGAAGGTTAGAGGTATACACAGATGCTAGTGTATCAATATTGAGGGATGTGCTTATGCAACATATGCAACAAGACGGCTTTAGCCAAGTGATGTCAGATATGCTACATATGACCTAGAACTTGTTGTAGCGGTATATGTATTAAAACTTTGGAGGCAGTACTTTCTTGGGGCTAAATTTGGGCTTTACATAGATCACAAATCCCTTAAATACTTATTCGCTCCCAAATATTTGAAATAAGGTAGCATAAATGGGTAGTATTCTTTGCAGCATATGATCTGGATGTATTATAAACTCCAGGGAAGGCGAACGAGGCAGTAGATGTATTAAGCGGACATCATGTAAAATTGGCTAAAATAATGATAGAGGAATTTAAGGATTTAACCATACTTTGTGAAATGGAATTAAGTAGCACGGAAGGAATGATAGCAGAAAAATCTTTTAACACGCTTAAGTATGGTAAATTGAGTATGATCTCTATTGAATCAATTTTGACAAATAAGATAGGAAATTTACAAGATCAAAAAAAAATTAAAAGAAAAAATGGATTTGTTGTTGGATAATAAAAAGGCGGAGAGTTACAAGTTGGATGGCCAAGGGTATATAAGACAAAAAGGAAAATTTGTGTACCAGATTTAGAGGATCTAAAGTAAGAGGTTATGGATGAGCATCACATGACCAAATGCACAATTCATCCTGAGGGTACAAAATGTATCGAGATATAAAACTGAATTATTGGTGGAAGGGGATGAAAAGAGATGTGGCCAGGTATGTATCAAGATGCCTAACATGTCAATAAGTTAAGGCAGATTATTAGAGACCATCTGGCATGTTACAACCTTTGAAAGTACCAAAATGGAAATGGAAAAGTACTTCCATGGATTTTATAAAGGGGTTACCAAGAACTAAGAAGGGGAATGACAACATCTAGGAAGTGTTTGATAGGCTGACTAAAACTGCACATTTTATTCCCATCGGGCCAGATAGTAATTCCAGTAGACCAGACCAATTATTGGTAAAGGCAGTGGTAAGGTTGCACTGTGTACCAAGGACCATCATCAATGATAGGGATACACCATTTACATCCAGGTTTTGGTGTAGTTTCCTGGAGGCAATGATGGTTGAATTATGTTTAAGTAACTACCTACCATCCTCAAACAGATGGACAAACAGAGATAGTAAATAAAACATTGGAGGATTTGCTTAGAGCATATGTGCTTGATTTTCAAGGGAGTTGGGAAGATCACTTGTATTTGGCCGAGTTTGCCTATAATAATACCAACCAAGCATAGGGATGGCACCATTTTAAGCCTTATATGGAAGGCCGTGCTTATCTCCAACATGTTGGATGGATGAAGGTGAAAGGGTTTTACTTCATTAGAACTAGTTAAAGAAACAACTCAGAAAAATTGAATTGTTAAGGCAGAAAATAAGGGCAGCACAGGAAAGACAAAAAGCTTATGCAAAATAAAGGAAGGAGGGCAGGAGAATTTAAAGTAGGAGATTTTTTGTATTTATTAAAGTCTCTCCAATAAAGAGTGTTAAGGTTTGGCAAGGAAGGGAAATTGTCTCCAAGATATGTTGTACTTTATGAGATTGTGGAAAAGATAGGTGCACTGGCTTACAAATTGAAACTGCCCAAGGAGCTAAGGGAAATACATATTGTATTCCATGTGTCACAACTAAGAAGATGGGTTCATAATAAGGGAACAATCTTGGAATCTCCTACTCAAGTAAAGATAAAACCTGATCAGCTGGTCTATGAAACGGAACCAACGGGAATCATTGCAAGAGAAAACAAGAAATTGAGAAATAAAACTGTAAAGTTAATGAAGGTGCAATGGAGCTTAGATGCAATTGATTGCATATGGGAAGTAGAAGATAAAGTAAAGTATAAATATCCAAAGTTATTTCCAGATTAAGGCTTGGTAGGCAAGAATCTGATATGAATTTGGTAAGTATTTTAATCATAATATCGTTGTTGCTTTGAATAAAGTTTTTTTAAAACTGAGTGAACTGTGTTGAAATTTCTACACATACAGAAGTCATGTGATTGGCTTGAGGAAGTATGAATCAATGACACTGGTTAAATTTTGGTGTATGGTAAATTATGGGGCATAATTTCTAAAATAGGGGGTGAATGTGATAACCCTAAATAATAACCATATTTTTATATTCATATTAATAAAATCCCCTCTGTATAAATAACTAAATGATGATGTTGTGTGTATGTACACATGGATTTTTAGTGACTGTTTGGTATGCAAGTTAATGGGGATATAAACTGTTTGCATGGATATTAAGTTTGTGTATGCTAGTATGAATCAATTTACAAGTATTTTATTACTTAAAAATATGAAATAGGTTGGATTAAAACCTTAAGGCAATTTAAATACATAGATGGTTAAAATAGAAACTGGTAAATAGTTTTAAAATGTAGTATAAGTTTTGCTTAGTAAAGGTCGTGTATATGTATTTTCTTAAGTTAATGAAAAGGATGACTTGTCTTGCAAGTAATGTGACAATTTTATTTTTAAAATAGAAAGTGCATGCTGGGAATAATAAGGAGGGTCATAGGGAATCAAAATTTGTTAGGTTGGACCATTGCAAAAAAATAAACAAATTTAAATGGATGATTGCCAGTTATGTTAAGGATAGGATAGGTATTTTATAGGGATAAAACCCTAGCAGGCTTACGAATATAAAATAGTGTAGTATGATTTTGAGAAAAAGGATAGCATTCTTATTTTCTCTAAGGCATTAAGAAAAAATGGAGTATTAGAAACCATCAGGAAACAAACAGGGAAACATAAGAGAAAGGGTTTTGGTGAGAATGATGCATTTTTATGGCAATAAGTCGTATAAAAGGCAGCCACTCCTAATATTTATATTTTGATGTATATATGAGATTTCAAGATCTAGTTCTTAAATAAATATTCTACTGATAGTGATGAATAGATGTTGATATCCTTATGATTTAGAAATTCTGTAGACTTGACATGAATGATTGTTAAGATATTATTGCATTGTTGTGTAGTAGGGTCAACCAAATGGGTGCAGGCAGCATAAATAAGAAATTTGGGCTTATGTTTACTCCTATATAAAAGGCAAGTGGAGCAACAGGTGCTTCATGTGCTGACCAATTTTCTCTTATCATATTTTTTGAGTTAAATTCACATATTTACATGATGAAATTTAGTGAGGAGAAAATAAGGGTTGGGAGGTAACCTAAGGACACCTCTAACCATATTTACACAGCAACATATGCATGTAAATGATGATGTAGAAATAGAATAATTTTTCTAGTATACTAATGATATCCAAGCCATTAAATTAAGAAGTAAAGAAGGTATTATTATTTGATAATTTAGAGAATGGATGCCTAACCCTATTTGTTAGATTGAATGCTAGCCTGGATATATTGTTGTGTTAAATAAATACATGTGTTACCTAATGTTTGCATCAGTTATATATTGAATTTTTTTATGAAATGAATATATGCTATGATATGAAATATGGGATTCTTGTAATGGGGAATAACCAGGGAAAAAAGGAAAGTTATGCACATAGTAGGGCGAAATGTTGGGTAAATAAGAGTCAAAAACCTAACATGTAAACAAGAAAAATGGGTCAGGATAGATGTTTTCATCAAGTTTGCATTGATCTACTTAGCATCAAGTAGAATTCTAGTTATGCATATGGCTTATTTAAGTTCTATAGGCCTTTGTGTGACTGAGATAACAGATAATAAGGAGGACCCAAGAAGTGTGCATACGACTATTAAAACTATATAATGTAAAGTCCTAGGTGTTGTTGTAGACTTAGTTGAAGTTAAAGTCAAGGGACAAACTATTTACGGGAAGGATCAGGGATTTGACTATTCTAGATTAATGACAGAATTGTGATGAAGGGTTTGCTTTCATTTCCATTGTCTGTTGCAATGTTCAAGTTTGTACTTATGATCATTTAATCCTGTAGTATGTTTAACCCATATATGGTTATGTACAATCAGATATCAAAGAAAGATAAGCCAAATCATTTATATATATATATAAGTTTGTGTGTGTGTGTGTGTGTCAGAGAGAGAGAGAGAGATATGTGTTGTTATGACTTTTATTATATATGCTAAATGTTTTATACTCATACCGGACTAGTATGTCTAACTCTATTTGATTGTGTTTGCAATCACTTGTAGTGTTCCATTTAAATTGAGAAGCTCAAGGAGTTCCTGGTCGAGTAGCATCAATAGCTGATTATTAAAGTGAATGGAGTTATTGATTTAAAAGCATTTTGAGTGACTAAAATGTATTGTTGTTGTTTAGTTAATTTTAATGAAATGACCCAAACTTCATCTTACGAGAAAGTCCGGAATGAGTTGAGAACACGACGCACCCATACACAAACAATAGAACATTTCATTGCTATCACAACAATTACATCAGAGTACAAGAATATATCAGGGTACGAATAAATATTACATGGCGGAAAAAATATCAGAGATTAAAATGCATAGCAGTGGAAATTTAAAATGTATAAATACATTAACTAACACAACTGAAAGGAATGCACGGATACAAAGCTTTCTGAATATATCTCCAGCTGTAATCCAGGATCCCGAGAAAAGAGATATCTACGAAAACCAAAACTACTAACTGCCCGTGTAGAAAATATGGGAACCCAGAGTTTAGGTAGAAACAATAAACTCCGAGTCAGTCATGGGATCGGTGCGAGAACTAAAACAATTATTAAATCTTTACTTTAAAAGTTGGGAAATCATGGGACCATGCCGTATAACACGGAATGGGTGTAATGACCCGGGTTTTTGGCGATCTTGGTTATCCGATATACAACACATATCGAACATCCAAGGATCGAAAAAAACCTGGGTCATTACAGTTGGTATCGTTAAGTATTACCTTGGCTCTGTGGCGTGACTCAGTAGAGATAGGGTTAGTAATACCCTAGATTGAGTTTGAGTGTATATATACGAGTGAACGTATTTGTATTTGATATAAAAAAATGTTTTATATTGTGGAGATTTATTAGTTGAGTTGTTTATGGGTTCTGGTCGATCAGTTTGATCCACTGTATCGGTAGGAGTTTATAAACACTCGAATACGACGAGTCGTCACGATATGTTTTGAAAAAGTGGGTAAATGAAATAATTTTATCCAAAATTAGATTTTGATATAAAGGATTTATATTAAAATGGTTATAATATAGTGGATATATTGGTTGTTATTATATTCGAGTAAGATTATAAATTAAATGGTTATGTAAATAACCAATCAGAATTCATATAAGTGAAATACTTGAAATCAAATGAGTTAAATCTGAAATTTAAACCAGAAATTAAATTAAAAAATTCTGGAAAATTGTTTGTAAATGGATTTGGATTAAAAATAAGGAAAATTTAAGATCTTGGGAGATTTTAAATTGTTTTACAAGCAGTGTGAATTATATTTTGAAATGAATTTCAAAGTGGAAATGTTTAGAAATGGTTTTATAGTATTGAACTCACTTCGATCGCTGGAAGATAGATTCTGATAATGACAGTTGCATCATCAGTATTCATTTTCGAGTTGTAAGTGACGAATTACTACCGGAGATACAGTTTTGAATTTATTTTGAGAAAGTCAAGTTGTGTAGAATTTCAAAAAGGAAAATTTGATTTTTTTGAAAAGAGCAAACTGTTTAAAAACTCCCAGGGAAAGATTGTTTGAATTTAAAAAAATTAACAGAAATTTGTGAAAGCAAATTTGGATTAAAGTAAAGCCAGTAAAGTGGTAATTGAGATTGAATTAGAATGATATCAAGACAAATTGGATTGTGAGATTCAAATTTGAAGCGTAATGTGATAATCAGGTTAAGAGTTGGGAATCGAGAAGAAACTCGAGTTGAAATGATATTTGGCTCGGATATAAGCGAATGGTTGTGTTGTGGATAAAAGAAGATTGGAATTTGATTGGGATGACCCTTGTATCTGCTGAATTGATAACAGGTGGAAAGGATAAAATGATATGCCGACAAAAGGTACAAGTTTATATTTCTATTGGATATAAGATTTATAAGCCGAATTGGCAAGCCACTTGGCTGTTTGGTTTTCTTTTGGGTTGGAGATGGCCTAGAGAGGCAAGTTGGAGTTTACTAATAGGGCTGTACAAAGGAGGTGCTGGCGAAATTTTTCGAAAAGTTAAGGCGTTAGAAAATTTTCAGGATTTTTGGAAATTTTCGTTGATAATAATTAATTAATAATTTAATTGAAATTAAATTGGTTTAGTTAAAAACTGAAATTAAGAAGTGAAAAAATATGTTCTAACCAGTCGATAGGGTCGTCCTCTACCTTAGCAATTTCGAGGACGAAATTATTTTAAGTGGGGAAGAATGTAATGACCCGCATTTTCAGCGGTATAATAATTAATTTATTTAATTATTTAAAAGGAGATTAAAAGGATTTAATGGTCCTGGAATTAAATAATGGTGAATATTTAATTAAAATAATATATTAAATTCTGAAATAATCAGAATTGGCTGAAATGGCGATATGGTGTGAATTGGGAAATTCAAAATATATATTTCAGTTAGGATTGAATGACGATAACGAATATATTTAATTTACTATGGTTGAACGTATAATTATATTATAATTAAAATCGAGCTCGAAATGGCGCTGCAGTTCATAAATTGGCGAATCGAACTTCAACTGAATGTACAGGGTTCGTTTTAAATCGGATTTCTGTGAAACAAGAAACGTTGGGAGCTGGTGAAGTATATCTTTCTAGTGGAAGAGAAAAATCGGGATTTCGTCGTGTAGATTTTGATTTATGTCCAAATCAAATTTTAGAAAAAGTCGCAATGGATTTGCGTTATAATTTATAAAGGAATTAATTATATTTTAAAAAGGGAATTCATTTTAAATCGAATATCGATTTAATCGGGATTTGATATATCAAGTTAGAAATTCATATAGGAATATTCTAGAGCTGTATGGTATTCCACTGTGAATATAGATGCTAATATTTATTTATCAATATTTAATGTAATCATATTTAAATATATTTATATATTTAAATGGGTCATTCAGAGCTTTAAAAATAGCCACTTTTGCAAACGAAGTTGAAATTCAACGAAACTAATTTTGTTGGATCCGCAATATTAAATTATTGCTAGATTTCAATTTCCGTGATTTTTGAAGTCAGTATGTGGCCGTAGGGATTTTTAATGTGAAAAACAGTCGATAAATCGATGGTTAAAAATATGCTGTGTGAGCAAACGAAGTCGGAATTCGACGAAACCAGTTTCGTTGGGACCGTAATGTTGAACTCCAGCTACATGTCCTGTTTCGTGATTTTTAGATGTTATGTGTGATCACAGGAATTTTAGAGGACAAATAAAATTAGCGAAAGGTGGTTCCATACCTTGTCATAGTTGGAAATCCATTACCCAATACGTGCTTGCGGTTTTGATTATATACTATATATGTAGAACGTGAGATGAAAGCGTTTCTGCTAGATGATTATTATATTGTGATTGATAGACATTATTATAATATCAAAAGGTTTTTGATATAAAGATATTTTGGATTCTCATAAGGGAAAAACCCGTTCCGTTATACAGCGTGGTCTTATGAGATATCGTTTATGTTCTCAACTGTTTTAAACCGTTTTACTCATACCAGTCCCATGACTGACCCGGAGTTTATTTTGTTTTCCCTAAACTCTTGGGTGCCCAATTTTGTACGGGCAGTCAAGTAGTCGAGATTTACAGATACTTGAAGAGCTGGAGCAGGAGGCTTCAGGATCATATAGCTATTGTTTATTTCTGCTGTGTTATAAGTGTTGTACTTTGATAATGATGTATATTCAAGTACAGATTTATATTTCAAATTTATGTTACATATATTATATGTTATTCGTTCCGCTGTGAGACTCGTGTTACTCTGATGTTGTGCTCATCTTCTTCTTCTATTCTAAGTTTCTACCTTATCTTTCCCCACCCTCTAATTTCTTTTATTAACCATCCGGTATTTTCGATCCTTGGATGTTCGATATGTGTTGTATATCGGATAATCAAGATCGCCAAAAACTCGGGTCATTACAATGGGTTTACTCACATGTACCTCAGTTTAAAATAAAAACACGCGATGATTTTTGGAAAATGAAGATATTATAAGACTCAAGTCCCATCACACAATAACCCGCAAGCCGGAGGATAGTGTTTTCCCTTATAATAGCCAAATATGCTTGATACATATAAAAAACTTATTTGATATTATTACTAGGGTCTAGTCAGTTTAAAACACTTTCAATGTAAATGTATCTGTCCTAGACGGCATAGCTACCATATACTATGTCGCCATACTAGTTTTACAATCAAAACCGAACAATGTCGTATCGGAAATTAAATTTGCGTCATGAACCAAGGCAAGGGATCGTCCTTACCGAATTCGAGACAATCAAGCCAATGTCTCAGGACTCGGACTCAGTCGAGCCTTAAGGAGCGCCGGAGTCAGTCCACACTTACTTTAGTGGATTGGTTATTTCTGAGCAATACGTTTCCCCACCCTATGGGGCATAAATATGGTCTGTATGTCGACCGCATCAAGAGCCATTAGGGACTGTAATCCAAGGTACCTCGCTTTCCATCATCCACATAAGTATAATGTCTGGTCTCCACACCATGACAACACTCCTAGCTAGAAAGAATTGCATGCCCTCCCTGCTGTCCTTCATCCCATTTCTGGTCCATATTGGGTGTGAAGCTCGCGAATTAACGCTATACACAAAGCTACGCTAATTAAAGCTGTTCTTTGATCATCATCCACAAGACACTTCTTTTCAACATAAGCCTCGATCATTTGCATCTTAGCATGCCACATTGACAATCCACGCTATGCAACTGATGCTATCAATATATAACCTCTAAGCTCGTACGTCTCAGAGAAGGATGTCAAGCAAGAGAATAAATTCTCCGCCACCAAACAGATACATATTTAATAGGAATCAATCAACACATAATGAAAATCCAATGTTAGACCACATCCATTTACAAGTCCATTCTAGGTCTGAACGAAACTGGAGGACCTTATTCCTCGTCCCATATGTCCAATACAGAAGAGAGGTCCTCGCATATCCGGTCGATCTCCAAGTACGTCTGGACGATCACTGCTTATTACCTTGTCCTGGGTGTATAGCCCAATCAAGACATCATTAATCATACAAACGATGCGAAGATCTCCGGTCTTCAATCACCGTCTTCGTCGTTGACTTTTAGTCGTCGTAACAGTTATTCAGAATGGGTTAAACCCGGTCTTTCCGAATAATTCGCGTATTTTATAATCAAGTGCTATAAAAACACATCATACACCTCATTCCAATTCAGAATATTGTTTTATTTCAATATTCACATTTTTGGGAAAAAGTTCCTATTAATTTTATCAAAGATAAATTCTTTTAAAATTATTCTTTTTGGATTTCAATTTCAAAAGAATTTGTTTTATCTTTTAACAATTTTAAATCAAATTAAGATTTATAAAACTAGTTGGGGTTATCGAGTCATACCGAAGTAATCATTTCTTTTATTATCCCAATCCCAACCTATTGATCCCAATGAGAAAAACTGGTAGTATCCCCATATCTAACTCCCACGGTGTTATCGGTAAATTTATTTACCATTTCACGTTCAAAACTAATTAAAGATTTAACTGTCGCCTAGAGTAAAACCAGTGGTACTCCATTCTCGATCATTTCATGAATTCGATAAATTTAATTATTCCATTTACATTCCAATCTAATTAAAGATTTATTAAAACCCCAATTGGTTTTAATATCAAAAATCATTGCTTCATGATTATTCACTTTAAGAAATTAATCTTGTCTTTAACAGGGTTAAAAAACCAATGTTATTAAAAACACAGTTCACGATAAACCCAAATCACTTCCATTAAATATGGAATCTTCATGGAAAACAGATCAGTATATAGTTGATATAATTTTCTATGTCAGACTAATAATATAAATGGAATAATGGCAATGCCTTTTAAATTTCATATATAGTAAGGGTCTTCCTTTACAGAAGCTCATCTCGATTATTACCAAATCAAATTCCATTCAATTCCAATTTCTTTTATTAATTTGGAAAACTTTACTTTGGAAAATTTGCCATTAAATCTTAATAAAAAGATTTATAAATTCCAAATCATCTCTTCACTGTTAATTTGGGTTACATAATGAATGTTATTTAAAACACAGTTCATGATAAACCGAAAATCACATTTCAATTCAATTCCAATTAAATCTTAATTAACTGGTAAACTTCTCTAAATCTTATTTAAAAGATTTATTCTTTTCACATCGGGGTTTAAGAACGGCGTTATTTAAGACATCATTCACCGACAAACCCAAAATCCAATTTGATATTAAATACAAGGCTCTGAATAAAAAATAATATCAGCTTATATTCGATATAAAATTCTGAAACTAATGGATATTGTTTCGGGAATAACGATATCTGTATCTTCCAAATTCCTCAACAATATCCATATAATCACAAAATCCAATATCGAAACATTCAGAAGATTATTTCCATTTAAATCCTTTCCAATCTATATATTGGAAATTTCTGGTTATTTTAAAACCATTTCAAATCCAATTTAAATATTTAAAAACATTGGATTAATATTTTAGTTAATAACCAGTTCATTTTGATAAAAATATATTTTTATCTTTTTAAATATGGAATTTTTTTATCCAAACTCTTTCCAAATCATTTATGAAGAATTTACACAATTTTTCCATATTTTTAATAATTTTAATTAGGCCTATTGCAGTTGGTTCCCAATAACGGCCACCAAACTGCATCCATAGCGACCTTCTCCAAAATTGATCTGGACATATTTTAAAATCCAACCGTTAGGTTTCAAATCTCTTATATTCGTTGGAAAGCTCTTTACATACGAACCCAACGATTCTGGCTTTAGGAGAATATGACGGTCGGATCTCCCATTACATCAATTTGAAGTCAATGGTCGAAATTCGTGGACAGCCGCTGTGCGGTGTGTTCTATTCAGGCCATTTATATATATAAATATATATTGTCAATTTCCATATAGAATGTATTTTATAAATCGTTTATAAATTCATTTTAAAATGATTCGAACTTCCATTTCAATTTTAAATCAAAATTGAATATTCCATATCATTATAATATTAAAATGATAATATTTTCAAAATTTATAATTTTGAAATCAACACTTTTCGATATTTATTATAAAATAAATAAAATCGATCGATAAACCCGTTTGGGTTAAAACGGCGTTTCTATAGTTAACCTGGCTTCATATATTTTTATATTTTCATGTCCATCCAAAATCGGACATCAAAATCATATTTTGATTATTTACTTAATATTATTTTAAAATATTCCTTATTTTAAAATAATCGTTATTTTTAAGTATTCGTTATTTCTGAAATGGAATATGACTCAATCAATTAGCATAAAAATTCATTTATATGGATTTCATACATCGCATGTATTCCACAATAATGATAAATAATCATCAAACAGTCAGTTCACATCTAGGGTGCAATTTACAACTGTATAAGCATTAAATAATTAAATAACGCTTATCACAGTCTATCGATCATCGATTGAAATATAATTAAATCAGGGGAGATGTGAACAAATTATCGTCCCCAAACCCGTGTGGGGTTTCCAAACAACAACAATCGATTCAAAATAATCACTAGTTAATGAATTTAACCCGTTCTAATTCAACTTGAATTATTTTTTTGATTAACCAATTTTCACTGTTTAAATTAGAAATATTTATAACTTAATTTCGACTACCAGAAAATTTTAAACATCACAATCAACAAACAATACAGTTAAAACACAATACAATCAATTAAATCGTCCATGGTCTGTGGACGAGGGAGGTGAGCTAACAGACACCATATACAATTTATAATGATTAAAACTGATAAAAATCTACATTGGCAATTCTATATATTTTTATACATGAAAACAATAACATGTTAAAAATAAAACTGAGTGAGAAGGAGTTCTCACTTTGGTTTCCACTTCACCATTCTTTTATTGAGGATTTCAGTACAGTTTGTTTTTAAAATCGCCTCGAATTCTAATCTGCTCTGTTTCTGGTCTAGTTAGTTCCATGTTGTAGTACACATTTCCACGATCACAACGCAACTGAAATCGTCGGATTTGGACCTCGTATGAAAAAGTTATGGATTTTTAAACTTTAGATAATTGAATTACATCATTATATAATTAATTTAAATTATAATTAACCTTAACCGTTTTTTAGTCCCTCTCCGTCTTCTAGTCTGGAAACCTACGATCCCACTCAACCCGTTAAGGTTCCACCGCCGCACGTTGACTGAGGCACCAGAGTGCCATCACCTACCGCCACTCCAAAGCTCTCGACCACGCCTCCTCACGCCTTAAACGGCGTTACGGTCGCACCTCCTGACGGCCGGAAAATCCAACTCGAACCATGGCCGTTTAGGCCACAAAATCACCCAACACAGGAAGCTAAACACATTCAGGACCATTGGATTTGTAGAGCTTGGAGAGGCGAACGTTTTTGTCATTATGAGTTTTCAAAATCATGAAACGGATTGCAAGATCGGGGGGCATAATTTTTAGGGTGATTTCTGCCGTTATTTTTTCAAGCTGGAGGCGGGTTTTAGAAAATGAAAATAAAATTAGGGTTTTGAAGAATATGTATATATATATATATATATATATATATATTATTTAATTCTCTAAATATCTAAATTTTATCCGAACTCCAAATCAAACCCAATGACTATCGCCCCTATCTAATTACCCCCATTCCGGACACAATGGGATATATTTCATAAGCCAATTCGACTATTTTGATTAGTTTTTCTTTAAATTAAAATATAATATGTATACTGAATTTTAACGTACATTTTAATTTACCGGGGCCACATACTAACTCCAAAAATCACAAAAAAAATAAATCTAGCTATGTTTTGACGATACGGTCCTAATGAAACTAATTTTGTCGAATTTGGAGATCGTTTGAAAAAGACTATTTTTCTAGTCGATTAAATTTAAACTGAATTAACCAAACGTGTTTAAGTTTACAACGCTTACAAATTAATTCCAAATATTATGAAAATTGGAATCTAGCAATAATTTAATATTCTGGATCCAACAAAAGTTGTTTCATCAAAAACGGGGATCGTTTGTAAAATGGCTATTTCTAAGGGCTTTACATATATTAAAAATATATATAAATTCCACAGCAACTATTTTCAATTTTAAACTGGGCATAACTTTCAATTTGTATTCTGAAGTCTGAATTTTTCACATTCGTTAGAAAGATATTATTAGACAGATTCAGATGTTTCTGGTTTTACCGAAATTCAATTTATTTTGAATTTTGTACATTCATTTAAAATTTAAAATCGAATTTTCAAACTACCGCGCCATTTCAAACTCCTTTTATAATTAAATTAAATATATATTTTCTAACTTTGATTTAAATAAATTTTTAGTCGTTATTATTTAAAATAAATCAATTTAAATATTCAAAATCCATTAAAATAGATAAAATAAAATTTTACATTGGTTCAGAAATTCTGAGTTGTTACAATCTCCCCCACTTAACATATTTTCGTGCTAAAAAAGGAATGGAGCTGAAAGTTGTTTAACTAACTCAACTTTCATTCTTCAACTTTTCAGTTTCTAACGACTTTTTAATTTTTCAAAAATTTGGCTAAAACCCTAAATTTTCGAAATTTTTCACCATAACCTCCTTTGTACGGGTTGATCGGTAAAACTACAACTTGCCACACAAGGCCCTCATCAACCAAAAGAAAAAGGAAAAGCCAAGCGGCTAGCCAAGCGGCACATAAAATCATCAAACCCCAATAAATACAGTAAATATGTGTCTATTTGTCGGGCATACAATTTTATTCCTCTTCTTAGCTTCCATGCTATCACCTGTTCAATACGTATACATGTACATATATGCAATTCTAATCAATTTTCAGTTCAGTTCAATATTTGATTCAATTTGGCTAAATTTAACCTTTTATCCACATATTAGTTTTATTGTTCCAACATTTTAATTGTTGAACTAATAATCACATATCACAACCAGCAATCAATTAATTGATTAACTTTTCAAAAATATAACTTATATACTCAAAAATCATATTTTTAATGCCAAATCACAACAATAAACCTTATTTAAGTTTTGATTCTAGCACCAGTCAATTGGAAATATATAGGTATCCCACTTTCGAAACTCGAACGTAGATGCTGATGATGGTATAGCGATCATCAGAATCATCCCCGGGCGACTAGAGTGTGATTCTATATCTACCCAGTATATTTGAGGCTTCGTACACACGTTAATTACTCGTATATTCAAAATCTTCATATACCCGATAGTCCAAATTCAATATAAAATAAAATATTCACATACAAATAACAATTTATGATTTTCAAAATTAAATTTGTTTTTATAAATAATACTTTTCTAACTCATTCTAGGGTATCACTAACTCTATCTCTAACGAGTCATTCTTATATGATGCTACTGATCCTATCTCCAATGAATTCTTTCGTTTGGTTCTAATATGTCTTGTTCCCAAGCTCTATAAATCAAAGCTCCGATACCAAGATGAAACAACCCAAACTTCCCCTTATGGGAAAGTCTGGATTGAGTTGAGAACACGACGCATCTGAACATAAACAATAGAACATTTCATTGCTATCACAACAATTACATCAGAGTACAAGAATATATCAGGTACGAATAAATATTACATAGCAGAAATTAATATCAAAGAGTAAAATACATAGAAGCGGAAATTTAAGATGTATAAATGCATCAATTAACACAACTGAAAGGAATGTACGGATACAAAGCTTTCTGAATATAGCTCCAGCTATAAGCCAAGATCCTGGGAAAGAGATATCTAAAATCAAAACTACTAGTTTCCTTTGTAGAAAATATGGGTACCCAGAGTTTAGGTAGAAACAATAAACTCAGAGTCAGTCATGGGACTGGTGTGAGAACTAAACAGTTACTAAATCTTTACTTTAAAAGTTTGGAAATCATGGGACCACGCCGTATAACACGGAATGGGTTTACTCCACATGAACCTCGGTTTAAAATAAAAACACGCAATGCTTTTTGTAAAATGAAGCCATTATAAGACTCAAGTCCCATCACACAATGCAACGCAAGCCAGAGGATAGAGTTTTCCCTTATAATAGCCAAATATGCTTGATACGTATAAAATAAAAATATTTGATATTATTACTAGGATCTAGTCAGTTTAAAACACTTCCAATGTAATTGTATCAATCCTAGGTGGCATAGCTACCATATACTATGTCGCCATACTAGTTTTACAATCAAAACTGAACGATGTCATATTGGAAATTGGATTTTCGTCATGAACCAAGGAAAAGGATCGTCCTTACCGAATTCAAGACAATCTAGCCCATGTCTCAGGACTCGTACTCAGTCGATCCCTTAGGAGCGCCAAGGTCGGTCCACACTTACTTTACTGGATTGGTTATTCCTGAGCAATACGTTTCCTCGCCCTATGGGGCGTAAATCTGGTCTATATGTCGATCGTATCAAGAGCCACTAGGGACTCAAATCCGAGGTACCTCTCTTTCTGTCATCCACATAAGTAAAATGTCTGGGCTCCATACTTTGACACCACTCCTAGCTAAAAAGAAATGCATGCCCTCCTTGCTGTCCTTCATCACGTTTCTGGTTCATACCGGGGTGTGAAGCTCGCGAATTAACGTTGTACACAAAGCTATGTGAATTAAAGTTGTGTTTTGACCATCATCCACAAGACTCTACTTTTCAACAAAAGCCTTGATCATTTGCATCTTAGCATGCCACATTGACAATCCACGCTCTGCAACTGATGTCTATTAATATATAGCCTCTAAGCTCGTACGTCTCAGAGAAGGGTGTTAAGCAAGAGAATAAATTCTCCACCACCAAACAGATACATATTTAATAGAAATCAATCAACACAGAATGAAATCCAATGTCAAACACACATCCATTTACAAGTCCGTTCTGGGTTTGAATGAAACCGGAGGACCTTATTCCTCGTCCCATATGCCCAATACAGGAGAGAGGTCCTCACATATCCGGTCGATCTCCAAGTATGTCTAGACGATCACTACTTATTAACTTGTCTTGGGTGCACAGCCCAATCAAGACATTAGTAATCATCCAAACGATGTGAAGATCTCCGGTGTTCAACCATCTTCGTCGTCAACTTTCAGTCGCCGTAATAGTTATTTAGAATGGGTTAAACCCGGTATTTCCTATTAATTCGTGTATTTTATAATCAAGTGCTATAAAAACACATCATACGCCTCATTCCAATTCAAAATATTCTTTTATTCCAATATTCACATTTTAGGAAAAAGGTTCCCATTAATTTTATCAAAGATAAATTCTTTTAAAATTATTCTTTGATCTTCCTTTGGATGTCAATTTCAAAAGATCTTATTTTATCTTTTAACAATTTTAAACCAAATTGAGGTTTAAAAAATTAGTCGGGGTTATCGAGCCATACCGAAGTAATCATTTCTTTTATTATCCCAATCCCAACCTATTCATCCAATGGAGAAAAACTGGTAGTACCTTATATCTAATACCCACGGTGTTATCTGTAAATTTAATTATCATTTCACGTTCAAATCTAATAAAAGATTTAACTGTCGCCTGGAGTAAAACTGGTGGTACTCCATTCTCGATCATTCCATGAATTCGATAAATTTATTTATTCCTTTTACATTCCAATCTAATTAATGATTTATTGAAACCCAATTGGTTTTAATATCAAAAATCCTTACTTCATGAATATTCACTATAAGAAATCAATCTTGTCTTTAACAGGGTTAAAGTACCAACGTTATTGAAAACACAGTTCATGATAAAACCAAATCGCTTCAATTAAATATGGAATCTTCACGAAAAACAGATCAATATATAATTGATATAAATTTCTGTATCAGACTAATAATATAAATGGAATAACGGCAAAGCCTTTTAAATTCCATTTATAGTAATGGTCTTCATTTACAGAAGCTTATCCCGATTATCACCAAATTGAATTCTATTCAATACCAATTTCTTTTTAAAATTTGAAAACTTTACTTTCGAAAATTTCCATTAAATCTTAATAAAAATATTTATAAATTCCAAGTCATCTCTTCACTATTAATTTGGGTTACAGAACGAATTTTATTTAAAACACAATTCACGATAAACCCAAAATCTAATTTCAATTCAATTCTAGTTAAATCTTAATTAATTAGTAAACTTCTCTATATCTTATTTAAAAGATTTATTCTTTTCTCAACGGGGTTTAAGAACAGTGTTATTTAAGACACCAATATTCAAAACAAACCCAAAATCCAATTTGATATTAAATAGAAGGCTCTGAATAGAAAATAATATCAGCTTATATTCAATATCAAATTCTGAAACTAACGGATATCATATTGGGAATAATGATATATGTATCTTCCAAATTCCTCAATAATATCCGTATAATCATAGAATCCAATATTGAAACATTCGGAAGATTATTTCCATTTAAATCCTTTCCGATCTACACGATGGAAAATTCTGGTTATTTTAAAACCATTTCAAATCATATTTATTTATTTAAAAACATAGGATTAATATTCTAGTTAATAACTAGTTCATTTTGATAAAAAAATATTTTTATCTTTTCAAATATGGAATTTTTTTTCCAAACTCTTTCCAAATCATTTATTATGAATTTACACAATTTTTCCATATTTTTAATAGTTTTATTTATGCCCCTTACAGTCGGTTTCCATTAACGGCCACCGAACTACATCTACAACGACCTTTCCCAAATTTGATTTGGACATATTTTAAAATCCAACCATTAGATTTCAAATATCTTATATTCAATGGAAAGCTCTTTTTGATACGAACCCAACGCTTCCAGTTTTAGGAGAATCCGACAATCGGATCTCTCGTTACATCAATTTGAAGTCAATGGTCAAAATTCGCGAACGGTCGCTGCGCGATTCGTTCTATTCAGGCCATTTATATATAAATATATATCATCGATTTCTATTTAAAACGTATTTTATGAATCGTTAATAAATTCATTTTAAAATGATTCCAACTTCCATTTCCATTTTAAATCAAATTTGAATATTCCATATCATTATAATATTAAAATGATAATACTTTTGAAATATCTGATTTTGAAATCAATTCTTTTCGATGTTTATTATAAAATAAATAAAATCGATCGATATACCCGTTTATGTTAAAATGGAGTTTCTACACTTAGCCCGACTTCATATTGTTTTATATTTTCTTGTCCATTTAAAATCAAACATCAAAAATAATATTTTGATTATTTACTAAATATTATTTTAAAATATTCCTTATTTCAAAATAATCATTATTTTAAAATATTTGTTATTTCTGAATCGAAATGTGATACAATCAATTACCATATAATTTCAGTTATACGGATTTCATACATCGCTTGTATTCCACAATAATGATAAATAATCATCAAACAGTCAATTCACATCCAGAGTGCAATTTACAACTATATAAGCATTGAATAATTAAATAACACTTACCATGGTCTGTCGATCAATCGATTGAAATATAATTAAATTCAGGGGAGATGTGAATAAATTATCGTCCTCGGACCCGTGTGGGGTTTCCAAACAACAACAATCGATTTAAAATAATCACTAGTTAATAAATTTAACCGGTTCTAATTTGATGTTAATTATTTTTCTAATTAACCAATTTTCACTTTTTAAATTAGAAATATTTATAATTTAATTTCAACTACCACAAAATAATATTAAATTATTTTTAATATTTTAAACGTCACAATCAACACACAATACAGTCAAAACACAACACAATCAATTAAATTGTCCATGGTCTGTGGACGAGGGAGGTGAGCTAACAGGCACCGTACACAATTTATAATGATTAAAATTGATAAAAATCTACACTGGCAATTATATATATTTTTATACATGAAAATCAATAACATGTTAAAAATAAAATTGAGTGAGAAGGAGTTCTCACTTTGATTTCCACTCCGCCATTCTTTTATTGAAGACTTCAGTATAGTTTGTTTTTAAAATCGCCTCGAATTATAATCTGCTCTGTTTCTGATCTAGTTCGTTCCATGTTGTAGTACACGTTGCCACGATCGCAATGCAACTGAAATCGTCGAATTTGGACCACGTATGAAAAAGTTATGGATTTTTAAAATTTAGATAATTAAATTACATCATTATCTAATTAATTTAAATTTTAATTAACCTTAACCTTGTTTTAATCCCTCTCCGTCTTCTGCTCTGGAACCTGCAAACCCACTCAACCCATTAGGGTTCCGTCGCCGCATGCTGACTGAGGCACCGGAGAGCCATCACCCACCGCCACTCCAAAGCTCTCGACCCCCTCCTTACGCTTTAAATGGCGTCATGCTCGCACCTCTAGACGGCCAGAAAATGCAACTCGAACGTCGGCCATTCAGGCCACAAAATTGCCCAATACATGAAGCTAAACACGTTTAGGACCATTGGACTTGTAGAGCTTGGAGAGGCCAACGTTTTTGTCGTTATGAGTTTTCAAAATCATGAAACGGATTGCAAGATCGGAGGGCGTGATTGTTTGGGTGATTTCCGCCATTCTTTTTTCAAGCTAGAGGCGGGTTTCAAAAAATGAAAATAAAATTAGGATTTTGAAGAATATATATACATATATATATTATTATTATTTAATTCTCTAAACATCTAAATTTTATCCGAACTCCAAAACAAACCCAACAACTATCGCCTCTAGCTAATTACCCGCATTCCGAACACAATGGGATATGTTTCGTAAGCCAATTCGACTATTTTGATCAGTTTTTCCTTAAATTAAGATATAATCTACATATTGAATTTCAAATGTACATTTTAATTTACTGGGGCCACATAATGACTCCAAAAATCGCAGAAAAATAAATCTAGCTATGTTCTGATGATATGGTCCTAAAAAAACTATTTTTTTAGAATTTGGAGATCGTTTGAAAAATGACCATTTTTCTAGCTGATTAAATTTAAACTAAATTGACCAAACGCATTTAAATTTACCACGCTTACATATTAATTCCAAATTTTTTGAAAATTGGAGTCTAGCAATAATTTAATATTCTGGATCCAACAAAAGTGGTTTCATTGAAAATGGAGGTCATTTGCAAAAAGGCTATTTTTAAGGGCTTTATATATATTAAATAAATATATAAATTTCATAGCGACTATTTTGAATTTTAAACTGGGCATAACTTTCAATTTATATTATGAAATCTGAATTTTTCACATTCGTTAGAAAGATATTATTACACAGATTCAGAAGTTTCTGGTTTTACTGAAATCCGATTTTTTTTGAATTCTGTACATTCATTTGAAATTTAAAATCGAATTTTCAAACTACCATGCCATTTCAAACTCCTTTTATAATTAAATTCAATATATATTTTCTAACTTCGATTTAAATAATTTTTTCGTCGTTATTATTTAAAATAAATCATTTTAAATATTCAAAATCCATTAAAATAGCTAAAATAAAAAAATTTAATTAGTTCAGAAATTCCGGGTTGTTACATTTAAGGATTTAAGCTTTGTTGAATTTATATGATGTATGAATGTAAGCTGTCTTTAAAAACCTATGCTAATGCTATGAAGTGCTTATGAATTGAAGTATGTTTGAAAGTCCCGAAATGTTGAAGTTATATGAGCAAATTTGTGTAAAAAGTGAGTAACCGGATACAAGGGAGAGGGTCATGCCATTTCAATGAATAAATTGCTCTCCAAAATAATGACTGATGGTATGATCAATATTTAAACATTTATATACGCACCAAGATAATTATACGAAGCTGCATATATGTCTTTATAATCATAGCATATCTGAAAGGAGAAAAGATATAAAATAATATATGTAGGTGCTCCTTTGTTAGGCAGTATGCCATGGCATTTTTAGACACTAAACATCCCAAATATATACTATGTATAACTAGGTAACGAGGATAGGAAAATGATGTGACAAAACAGAATTCTAAAATGTTAAAATGGGTTTGAAAATATGTTTTTTCCTCACTCTAATTTTTGAACTATATCGCATAAAATAGATATAAACAGGTACTTGATATGTACATATGTGCATGTCTACTTAGCAAAGGGGCAAACATCGCTATGTTTTCATCTACAGGCATACCACAAACTTCATAAAAATTATCTATAGCTATATAAGGGAGATAAAGTGTCAAGAAATGCTTTATTTCTTGATATAAACAATGACTTAAGAAGATCAAAAATACTTAAATCACCTAGGTTAATTAATAAGCATTGGAAACCAGTAAGCTTTTATAGTTAGGGAAATTAAATTTAAATAAGAAAACCATGTTTTTGTACAAGGTAATGAATAAAATTAAATTATCTTGTAATCTGTACTTAGCTCAAATTCCGCGATAACAAAATGAGTATATATATCACCCCCCCCCCCACACACACACAAACACACACACACATATATATATACTGTGGATTTTTTGGATGTACTAATATATTTATATTAGTATGTTGGGATCTTTGGGTTGAGTGTTTGGGATGTACCTATGAGAAAGTGATCTCAGGAAGATTTTTATACATAGATATAGAATAATTTAATAAATAAAAATGGATATTTTGGGGATCACTTCACCGGCGTAGAGCTATCAATCACCTATAAATATATGATTTTTGGACATAAGGAAGGATCAGCTTTTCCCACTGCCTCAAACGCAAGGACATTCCTGCTGAAATGCTGAATTTCACAATCCACGCAACGACATTGTATTGCAAAAATCACTTATATTCTCTACTTTTCTTACATACAAACAACTGTATTTTGTAATCTGACAGTATTAACAATAGATTATAAAGTGAACGCAAGCCCTGATTGTCGAACCACTACAAAAATTGTTGTGTGTTCCCTAGTTTTTCTTTTGTACTTGCATTTTGTGGATATGATTGTGTTTTTATCTCTATGATTAACTCATTTTAGGGGTTGATCGTCAAGCAAACCATTTTTTATGTCAATGCTAACTTACACGAATAACACAAAATGCAGTAAACTAGAGAAAGTGAGTTATCGACTCACCTTGAGTGGGTTATAGCCAAGCTTCCATGGATTTAGAGATATAGAGAGAGCCCATATGAAGCACACAACAACAAGAAAAATGACATGTAACAACCTAGATTCTTACACTAACTTCTTCCTTGATTTATCTCATTGGAGTTGAAGCATTGTTGTAGATGCTAGCTAGAGAATTGTACCACTTTAGTTTTGTAATAGAATTAGCATTTAGATTTATAGATAACGAAAGAGGAAGCCATGGAGTGCATTCATTTCTTTCAGCTGAAGGAGGATGATAATAAAAAGGACAAAAGTGTCGTATGTTTCTCCAGGAAGTATTAAGAAAGGGAGAAATGGGATAAACTACCCATCAAAACCCAAAAGAAATAATACAGGCTAAATATCCTTTAATTACCCAAATTAACACAAAATAAACACTATTAGCACATTATTACTTACATAACACACACAAACCAGTTTTTAATCGGTAAAACACAAACATACCCATTAAACAACTTTTAAATATTAATTTGTCATAAATAGACTAATATGAATGTGTTTAACACAATAATTATTTTACTTGTGAACAAATGTATATTCATTCAACAAGATTTACCTCCTTTATTAATTTAACAAATTAAATCAATTCACAACAATAAATATTTTACAAAAACAACAAATATTGACTCACAGTCAATATTTATTCTTTCAATAGAAAACAATCCAATTACACCAATGTTGTTAATATTATTATAATAATAAAAGCAACAAATTTATTTGTTAACAACAATTTACAAACCCAACACTATATTTTTAATCTAAGTGTTGCGACACAGTTTAAAACCAAAACCCTCAATTATTATAGTTAGCAACAATAAATCTTGTATTTAAAACTCCAAATTAGTAATTCAATGAATTGTCAAACAACAATTTATCTTCAATATTGAAAATCTATTTTCCTTTTAAATATTGATTGCTAATTAATATTATATTTTCAATATCTACATAATCATTTACCTAAAATTTTGTGATTGTAAATTGGAATAATTTCTATTATGACAAACTTATATAATTTATTCAAATATTCAAATTTAGAAATACTCAAATCTTTTATTTTATTTGAATACCATACGAGTTGATCTCACTAACTCATATCACCGACATATTGTCTTTAAAATCACAACACAAACAAATTTATACTCCCTGGTTACCCGAAAATCTGGGTTGTTATAACAACCACCATCCTAAGAAAATTATGGTAGCACCAAGGCATCAGCAAGCTGTAGAACCATCAAATGAGCCCTAAGTGGTGAATATGCAAGATTTTATGAGGATTTTAAGAGATGGAGTATGTAGTAGGCAAAATAACCCTCATGAGGAGCTATCTAAATTGCTGAAGATTTAAACCAAGCTAGGAGGCAAGAGTTTTGAAGGCATGAGGGTGTTGTAAGGGTTCAAACCTAGTTAAGTACCCCGAATAGGATTTTCAATGACATGAAAATTGAAGATCCATGGAAAAGGCATATTGCCTTAAGGAAACTGAAAGGTGTTGCTTTAGATTAATGAGAGGTTATTATTGTTAGAAGCCTATAGAATGAAGTTGCCTGGAATCTGTTTAAAGAGATGTTGGAAGCAAGATTTGTCCCTGTGTTAGCTAAGGCTTCATTGCTAGAAGAATATATCAAACCGAGGCAAGTTGTTATGAGTATTACTGAATAAACTCGGAAATTTGAGAGTTTATCCAAGTATGGACACATGTTGGTTATTGATGAGGCATATAAGAATGGTAGATACATTCAAGTGTTGAATGCTATCCTAAGTAGAGAAATGCTACCTACATAGACAAAACCTTTGACCAAGTATTGTATTTAACTTTGATCTTTTAACAGCATGATAATGCAAGGGAGAAATGTAGAAATTTTAGAAACAATGATAATAAGAAGGGAAAAAACAAATTTCAACCTTATGGTAAGAAAAAGAATGATGATGGAGCTAAGACAACAAGAGAGATTGGAGCATCTAAATTTGGGAGAAAAATAATATGTTTTACTTATGGCCAAAAGAGTCGTACAAAAACTAATTAGCCTATTGTAAAGGTAGCTAGTTTTAAATGCCATCATTATGGAAAAGAAGGCCACATTAAGAGGAACTTCCCTAAATTCAAGCAACAAGGCAAAATAAGAGCTCTGGAAGGGAAAGGAAAATCAGTGGTGTGTTCCAATGCTGAAGATCAAGGACAAGTTGATGGTACACTATTTATAAACTTTTTACCTATTGTAGTAGCGTATGACACAGGAGTCGCACGCTCACTTATCTCTCATGACATTATACAAAGGTTAAAAATAAATGCATTTTTGTAGATTGAACCTTGTTTGTTAATAGTCTTATTAGTATCTCATCTGTCTTAGGCATGATGTGTTTACAAGTGGAATTAAATAAAGGGTGATACATATGTAATTCTAATTTATATGTGTTGAATTACCTAGGGATAGGAATTATTCATGGAGTAGATTGGTTAAGAAAATTTAAATCTATTATAAATTTGTAGACTTCCATGATATCACTAAAAAATGCTGAGGGAAAAAGAGTGTCAATTCTTTGTGCAGTTTCCATAGAAGGGGCTTTGCTTGCACTTGTAGCCTAGATATCCAAGAGGTTAAACTTACATCAGATCAAATATTCATTGTAAAAGAATACACTGACGTATTTGTAAGAGTTAAAGGGGTACCACATCATAGGCCCGTAGAGTTTCAAATAAAAATTGGTGCCTGGAGCAAGCCCTATAGTGAAGAAGCCAACCAGAATGGGGACAAGGGAGTTGGTTGATTTTAAAAACAATTGAAAGAATTGGAAGAAAAAGGATTTGTCATACCTGATAGCTCCTGTTGGAGATCAATTGTTGTGTTTGTTAAGAAGCAGAATGGCACACTTAGGATGTGCAAAGAATATAGAGAGCTTAACAAAGTGATAGTTAAAACCAAATACCCATTACCCGGAATTGATGATCTCTTTGATCAATTGAATTAAGAAAAACTATTTTCAAGGTAAGATTTAGCATTAGGATTCCATCAGATAAAAGTAGAGGAGGAAAGTTTAAATACATGGATTTTAACACTAGGTATGGATTGGATCAATTTCTGGTTATGCCCTTTGGCTTGACAAATGCCTCTTCCTACTTTGGTAACTTAATGAATAGAACATTCAGAGATTGTCTAGAAAAGTTTGTATTGATTTTTATAGATGAAATACTAGTATATTCAAAGACAATGAAGGTGCATGTAAATCATTTGCATTGTTTTCTGAGTAGGTTAAAACAACATGATTTAGAGGAAAAATTTTCAAAGTGCACTTTTTGGAGAAATGAAGTAAGATTTCTTGGAAAAATTATATCAAAGAAAGGAATATCAGTTGATCCAAATAAAGATAACTATGTAAGCCTGGAAAAGACCCAAAACAGTGACAGAGGTAAGATCTTTTATAGGTATGGATGGGTACTACAGAAGGTTTATAAAAGATTTTTCTAGAATTTCCATTCCACTTATGTAACAACCCGAATTCCGATAGATCGAATTTTTTTTCAAAATTCCAATCTATCGAAACTCGTATTGGTTTGCTCTAGTATCCTGCAGAAAAGACAGAGACATAAAATATGTTAGAGCTCAGAAAATATCTCATAGCAGAATGGATAAAATATAATATAATCAAAATATAGACTTACCTTATTAATAATACTGCCTAACCAGCATCTAATGCTATCATGTCTCTGCCACAAATCTAACCTACGAGTATGTTATGAGGAGTGAGTCAGAACACAAGTTCTGCTGACTGGATTTAAACCATACACTTTGGATAATCCTACATATACCATTCAATCACATTTCCTTAATTATAAGGTTACTTGGGTTAACAGCACTCAAGGCTTACATACACGTCATACCCATTTACTTCCCAGTTGATTAACCTAATACTTTATATATGTAGCAACCCCTAATATTAAGGTACACCCCCATGGTACCCCACTCGCACGGTCCCCACCATAATGCAAAAGAAATGTGCGCAGTCCCACATACTATGCCGGAGTGACGTGCGGATCTCTATATAACAATGTTATGTTCCATATATATTTTTCATTACTACGCTACATAAGCGTATGGACTGCCACTGTCAATCGAATCAGATTTCATACCGGAGTAATGCCCTCAAGTCTACGATACACCACTCAGAGCCGACATGCATGTATCTAGACTGTCCCACGTATGTATCGTTATTCATACTCGATGCCTTAACCACACATAATGTTCCCCGGGTTCCATGGCAGGGCTATATAAGAAACACGAAACTCAGTCGGGAGCTTTTCCATATCCGTTTGTAAGAGCATCTAAATACATATATTCCTAGGGACTGTTTCTCATGGTGGCTATGGCCCCACCTTGGGCCCTCCCTCAACTAGTAAAGACTATAAGAGCTAAACAACTTGCCCTTAACAAGCAATCTAAATATCAAGTAGGCGTCTTCCCTCAACCATCGTAGCTCGATAGTGAAAGGTGAATGGTCCATTGGTTTTAGCTCTAATCTTTTCGCATCTATTGGTTGTCGATGATGGGTACCCGACGATCTACAATCTCTATTGGTCCTGACCTCTACCTCCCCGTTGAGGAGACCGCCAAATCATCCTAGTGTCACCACGTCACAACATTCTAACTGCAAAGCAACTTTCGCGGTCAAGGCCCACCCAACTAGTAGTAACACACAGACCCAACCTCTACGAGCACAACCTAAACATCTTCCACTGCACAGAGGACTACCAGGAGCACCTTACGTATCTCAGGAATGCGCATGCTTCCCCTTTCATTCCTTCGGAGCTGACAGAATAGTCAGATGAACATTCGCTCCCCTCATGCCTTATGACACCACGATGATTTACCCCGTTGGGTTATTCACCCTCAAACGTACGTACTGGTCCAAGCGCCTCATTTTAATGTGTCATTAGACCCTATGTCTAATCATTCTTTTACGCGTTTGCTTTACCTCACCAGGATTCCATTTAACTTGGTTATCCCTGTTCACATTGACTTCTTGTTCAAGTTACCAAGTTTCTCTTGCTTATTAATTTCAGTCATATAACATAATCCATTTAAGTTTGTTAATAAGCCGACAACATGTTATTCTCTAGATTGTGGTCCAAGGTCTGTATTCCACAATCCCTTTATATTCTTGTTTGATTTCATAGCCACAATACTTAATATGTAATTAAGTATATCTCAATTCACATGTTTTCTTCTTAACGTGTCAGTCATTATTTATGATTAAATATAACTTATTTCATATAAGTTTTTCTCACTCTTTTTATTTAATCATAATTCCGTCTTGCATACAACTTATCGTTGTTTACTTATTAACTTAGTTCTCTTAATTAAGGTCCAATAATAAGTTTCTTTTCCCATAAATATAACTTATGTTGTCCTCATCCGTAGATTATAGATTCTTGTTCTTATAAATAGCTTATTTTAAAATTAAGTACATCTTATCCCCTTACATAAGTTATTCCATCCCCTTTATCGTTTATTATAACCTAAATTATAATTTCCACTTGTCCCTAGGACAAGTCTAAACATGTTATTCTTACCAACAGATTTTAGACATCCAAGTTTACAGATTACTTAATTTATAATTAAGTACAACTTCTTACATAAAATTTCCCCTTTTCTCTACTTTTTACAAACGGCTGGTTTCAGTTTTCCCCATTTACTGATTGCTTAATTTATAATTAAGTGCCACTTACCTTATTTCACTAATCATCTTAATCCTTACTAATTTATTATAACCTATGTTATAATCTTCACTTGTCCCTAGGACAAGTCTACCTATTATACAACATTCTCGTTAATGTAATTTATTTATAATAGGTTATTATCATTCCCCGTTTATTCCCTTTCCTTTACTGTTGTAATTATCTTTCATTCAATTCCATGTATTTCCATTAATTACAATTAATGATGTTTATCAGTCTGGCCATTTACATATATATATATATATATATATATATATATATATATGTATATATATATATGCTCATGTACTAGACCTCTCACATTATGCCTACACTTGTGGATGTTGGATTTGTCGGGCAGTTCCGGGCAGACTTCTTCCACAAGTTGACTTAACCTCATGTCTTAGTACTGCTGCATGTTTTATTTATGCACTTAGGCCCCTCACATTAGATTTACCCATTGTGGTTGCTGGATATGCCGGGCGGTTCCGGGCGGACTTCTACCACAAGTGTAATCTAACCTCGTGTCTAAGCGCAGTTATAATTTTTTATTTACTGTAAATCTTCTATATAATCTCGGAATGTCTGCTCTTTCAAATTTCCACTGTAATTTATATTTTATATGTCATCATATTATGCCTATTTTATGTCATATATTCTTTCCAATATATAATCAATTCTATTTTATCATGTAACCAATTAATCAGATAATTGTTCAAATTTAACAATAACATGTGATTGCCAAATCATGTAATTTTTCTCAATTTTCTATAGTTAATGGTCCAAGTACATAAATGTCACAAATTAACATGGAATTGAAACAACAGTAATTGCTATGCATATTTTGGCAAATTTTCCGAACATATTAATAACTTAGAATATTAATATTCCAACATGTCATATCCGTTACTATAATCCTTTTAACAAATGCTTAAACATTTCAACAT
Source organism: Allium sativum (assembly GCA_030737875.1). Taxonomy (NCBI): domain Eukaryota; kingdom Viridiplantae; phylum Streptophyta; class Magnoliopsida; order Asparagales; family Amaryllidaceae; genus Allium; species Allium sativum. The sequence goes on from CM060921.1 coordinate 751,928,748, forward strand.
ATCATATTTAAACATGTCATAATAACATTTCAATACTTTTAATTATTCTATCCAATTCACATTGTACAATAACGTGGAATGTTAAACGATAATATATCATTATCTAAAATGATATAACTTAAATCCACTCACCTCATATGCTTTCCAAATCCTGGATCTGGTCCAGATCTATCATTCCATGGTTTTTCCCCAAATTGAATTCAGAACCTAACAACCATGGATTCATAATTTCTTTCTAAAAGAAAGAAAGAAAAAGAATAAAGACAATGGAAAATAGACTAGATCTAAGAATTACATCACTTCGATTAGATATCTAAACACCCATTTACAAACATACGTTCCTTTCCTTCAGTTCTGGATTCATAATTTTTCCTAAAGTAATAATCTTAATTTTCTGAATAGGTTTGAGGAAGGAGAGGAATGGATCGATCCAGGGGTCGGCACCACTAGGTGGGAATTTTCCGGCTCCACTTTTCCACGTGAATTTGAATTGTTTTGAATTTCTAGACTTATTTTATTCATATATACTATTCTTATGCATATGCAAAATTCAAACCTTAATAACTTCTTCATACTGTGTCCGTTTAACGCAAACAAGGTGTCTATTTTGATAAGGATTCCGAGACAAACGCAATGGCGCAGTCCATTTCACTTAATTCTTAATATTTTATTAAGTTATTCTTATTTTATTATCTTGAGTTAAAAATGCGGGGTGTTACATTCTCCCACCCTTAGGAAATTTTGTCCCTGAAATTTGATAAGGGTAAAAATTCAATAATCCCTCGCATAATATACAACCATCATATGTGCATCCATTTTTTTGCAAACATTATGAACTTGTGCAAAGTGAAATACAACATAATAATACATGCATGCCTAAGCGGTACCTCTTATGTGAATGCGAATTTTCATAAATTCTTTAAAACTATGATGCTCGCATCCTAAATATAATGGCAATTCTATATGAATGCAATATTTTGAAAATCAAAATGCTTTTTCATCCAAATTTTCGCACACTCTTAATGAGTAAGAGCGTAGTTCATCCAAAATCCTACCAACCAACTTTATTTCTCGAATTTTAGAAAAATTTAATTTTCTAAATTCGATTTCTTATGTTGCAAAAAGGTCGAAAATGGAAAATTTCACATCTTCTGTTTTTCTTTTATATACCTTTTTCCAACCATACTTGGATTTTTATGTAACTATTTATAAAGTTTTCCTATTTTCCTATCCAAGTACAGCCCACATAAGAAAATTTTCTTTTGTTCCTGATTTTCCTTTTCATCTTATCTTGGAAAATTTTATCTTTATTCAACTTTTCTCATAATTTATCATGTTTGGTGCTTTACTTAATTTGATGTTCCCTTTTTAGTTGTACCTTTCTCTTTTCTTAGCTTATTTAATCATTAGATCTAAGTTTAGTTTTCAAATAAGCCTTCTAGTCCTTCAACTAAAACAGGAGAAGAGACACCCTACACATCTACTACTAAGGGCCAAAAATCTCGGGACTATGCCCCCTTCAGACAGAAAAGTCCAAACCATGGTATCCACAATAGGTTTGGGTGTTACCCTAACTACTTAACAAGAAAAATAACAAAACGATCCCAGCAGAAAATACAATAACGAGTTGTACCCCTGACTTGAAAATCTAAATACTAACTTGCCCTTTTACTATCTAGTAGTCGCCACTAGTCCTAGCTGTGTACCAACAGTTATTTCAAGCAACACCCTAGGCTTTTCAATGCTTACGCATTTTACGGGAACTTACCATTATTCCAAAATAGCTCTCGCTATTTACTTTATAGCCTCAAAACTTTTCCCGTCCCTTTCATTAAAAAATTTTTTCAAAAATTATAAGTGTCAAAACTTTATTTTCCTCTTCAAAACTCACTTTTGCCAAACCATAAAAACATGTCATCATATAATAAAATGTAAATCATTTTTTTCGAATCACAAAAACTGGAGTAGATAAGGACAACTATTTCTTAATTGGGCTTACGGCTTTGTTTTTCCTATAAGGTCAGTTTAGTTTCTTACTACAAGGTGCGAACAACCACTCTATTCTTTATCCTCACAACTTACTTTGTCCATCCAAAAAAAAAATTCTCTTTTAAACAATTTATCAAAAATGATTTTCAAAAGAATAGAGACTTCAAAACTTTCTTTATTTAAAACTCTTGTATGAAATATAACAATAAAACTAGCGAGCTATACCTGCTCTATAGTATGCACCTTTTACCAAGAGAATTTTACTTTAGACAAAGTTTTCGCAAGAAATTGCTATTTACGAAATATACCCACTTTACTTTAAAACTCAATATGTGTACTTTACTTTAAAACTCAATATAACTTTTAAGATTAAAACTTGAAAACACCACAAACCATTTTCCTGAAACTTTTACAATTTCATGTTCTTAAAAGTTAACTACAGGGTTAGACTCAAAGCGGGTTTCCATTTTTTCTAGGCTTTCCTAGACACTCCCACAAAATTCAATTCTCTCAACTATATATATTCCTAATACATTTTTCTCTTTTTAGCCTTTTCCAATTTATAAGGTCTTACTGCCAAGCCCACTAATCCAGAATACTAACATATGGGATCCTCCTTTCTCTATTTCAAAATATATTATACACTTCCTACCCAAATTACCTAAGGGTCACAGATTTCCACATTCATTCCTTTAGTATACAAAACAAGTATCCTAAATCTTACCATATTACGCTCTTTCTATTTAGTGGGTTCTCTATGGATCTAGGTATATATATAATATGTTTATATTTTTAAAAATATAAATGCGTTCACTCACCATCTATATAGGAATCCTAAACCTAAGATATGATACCAGATGTAACAACCCAAATTCCGATAGACCGACTTTTTTTTTTTCAAAATTCAAATCTATCGGAACTCATGTTGGTTTGCTCTAGTATCCTGCAGAAAAGATAGAGACATAAAATATGTCAGAGATTAGAAAATATCTCGCAGCAGAATGGATTAAATAAATTGTAATCAAAATATAGCCTTACCGTATTAATAATACTTCCTAATCAGCATCCAAAGCTGTCATGCCTCTTCCACAAATCTAACCTATGACTATGTTATGGGGAGGGAGTCAGAACACAAGTTCTGATGACTGGATTTAAACTATACACTTTGGATAATCCTAAATATGCCATTCAATCACATTTTCTTATTTATTAGGTTACTTGGATTAACATCACTCAAGACTTACACACACATCGTACCCATTTACTTCCCAGTTGATTAACCTAATACTGTATATATGTAGCTACCCCTGAGATTAAGGTACACCACACGGTACCCCAATCACACGGTCTCCACCGTAATGCAACAGAAATGTGCGCAGTCCCACATCCAACGCCGGAGTGACGTACGGATCTCTATATAACAATGTTACATTCCGCATATATCTGTCATTACCACGCTACGTAAGCGTACGGACTGCCACCGTCAATCGAATCAGATTTCATACCGGAGTAATTCCCTCAAGTCTACGATACACAACCCAGAGCCGACATGCACGTATCTAGACTGTCCCACGTACGTATCGTCAATCTTATTCGATGCCTTGACCGCTCATAATGTGAACTGGGTTCGGTGGTAGGACTATAGAAGAAACATGGAACTCGGTCGAGAGCTTTTCCATATCTGTACAGGCCCGTCTGTAAGAGCCTCTAAATACCGATATTACTAGGGTCTGTTTTCATGGTGGCTATGGCCCCACCTTGGCCCCTCCCTCAACAAGTAAAGACTACAAGAGCTAAACGACTTGCTCCTAACAAGCAATCTAAACATACAGTTGGTGTCTTCCCTCAAACATCATAGCTCGATAGTGAAAGGTGAATGGTCAATTGGTTTTAGCTCCAGCCTTTTTGCATCCCACTGGCTGTCGATGACGGGTACCCGACGATCTACTATCTCTGTTGGTCCTGACCTATACCTCCCAGTTGAGGCGAACGCCGAATCTCCTAGTGTCACCACGTCACAGCATTCTGACCGCAAAGCTACTTTTGCAGTCAAGGCCCACCCACCTGGTAGTAACGCGCATACCCAACCTCTGCAAGCACAGCCTAAACATCTGCCACCGCACAGAGGACTACCAGGAGCATCTTACGTATCTCAGGAAGTCGCGTGCTTGCCCTTCCTGTCATTTGGAGCCGACAGAATAATCAAATGATGCTCCCCTCGTGCCTGATGACACCACGATGATCTACCCCGTTGGGTTATTCACCCTCAAATGTACGGACTTGTCCAAGCGCCTCATTTTAATGTGTCATTAGACCCTATGTCTAAACATTCTTTTACGTGCTTGCTTTACCTCACCAGGTTTCCATTTAACTTGGTTATCCCCGTTCACATTGACTTCTTATTCAAGTTACCAAATTTCTCTTGCTTATTATTTTCAGTCATATAACTTAATCCATTTAAATTTATTAATAAGCCCACAACATGTTATTCTCTAGATTGTGGTCCAAGGTCTGTAATCCACAATCTCTTTTTTTGATTTCATAGTCACACTAAAATGTTCTACTTAATATGTAATTAAGTATATCTCAATTCACATGTTTTCTGTTTAACATGTCAATCATTATTTATGATTAAATATAACTTATTTCAGTTTGTCTCACTCTTTCCTATTTTATCATAATTCCATCTTGCATTGTCACTACGACTTATTGTTGTTTACTTATTAACTTAGTTCTCTTAATTAGGGTCCATTAATAAGTTTCTCTTCCCATAATACAACTTATGTTGTCCTCATCCGTAGATTTCATATTCTTGTTCTTATAAATAGCTTAATTTACAATTAAGTACATATTATCTCCTTATACAAGTCAATCCATCCCCTTTATCATTTATAACCTAAGTTATAATTTACACTTACCCCTAGGACAAGCCTAAACATGTTATTCTTACCAGCAGATTTTAGACTTCCAAGTTTGTAGATTACTTAATTTATAATTAAGTACAACTTCTTACATAAACTTTCCCCCTTTTCTCTACTTATTACAAATAATTGGTTTCATTTTTCCCCATTTACTGATTACTTAATTTATAATTAAGTGCCACTTACCTCATTTCACTAGTTATCTTATTCCTTACTAGTTTATATAACCGAAGTTATAATCTTCACTTGTCCCTAGGACAGGTCTACCTATTATACAACATTCTCATTAATGTAATTTATTTATAATAGGTTATTATCATTCCTCATTTGTTCCCATTCCTTTACTGTTGTAATTATCTTTCATTCAATTCCATTTATTTCCATTAATTACAATTAATGATGTTTATTAGTCCTGCCATTTAGATATACATATATATGTGTGTGTGTGTGTGTGTTTATGTACTAGACCTCTCACATTAAGCCTACATTTGTGGATGCTGGATTTGCCGAGCTGTTCCGGGCAGACATCTTCCATAAGTTGACTTAACCTCGTGTCTTAGCACCATTACATGTTTTATTTATGCACTTAGGCCCCTCACATTAGATATACTACTTGTGGATGCTGGATATGCCGGGAAGTTTCGGGCAGACTTCTATCAAAAGTGTAATCTAACCTCGTGTTTAAGTGCGGTTACAGTTTCTTATTTATGGTAAATATTCTACACAGTCTAGGCATGTCTATTCTTTCAAATTTTCACTGTAATTTATATTTTATATATCATCATATTATGCCTATTTTATGTCATACGTTCTTTCCAACATATAAACAATTCTATTTCATCATGTAATCAATTAATCAGATAATTGTTCAAATTTAATAATAACAAGTGAATGCCAAATCATGCAATTTTTCTCAATTTTCTACCATTAGTGGTTCAGGTACATAAATGTCAAAAACTTACATGGAATTGAACAATAGTAATTGCTACGCATATTTTGGCAAATTTTCCCAACATATTAATATCTTAGCATATTAATATTCCAACATGTCATATTCGTAACTTTAATCCTTTTAACATATACCTAAACATTTCAACATATCATATTTAAACATGTCACAATAACATTTCAATACTTCTAATTATTCCATCCAATTCACATTGTACAATAACGGGGAATGTTAAATGATAATATATCATTATCTAAAATGATATAACTTAAATCCACTCACCTCATATGCTTTCCAAATCCTGGATCTGGTCTGGATCTATCATTCCATGGTTTTTCCCCTAATTGGATTCAAAACCTAACAACCATGGATTCATAATTTTTACTAAATGAAAGGAATAAAAAGAAGAAAGAGAAGAGAATGGAAAATAGACCAGATCTAAGAATTACCTCACTTCGATAAGAGATATGAACACCCATTTACAAACATACGTTCCTTTCCTTCAGATCTGGATTTAGAATTTTTCCTAAACTAATAATCTTAATTTTTTGAATAGGTTTGAGGGGGGAGAGGAACTGCAGATCTTCTGCGTTGTCTTAGAAATATGAGATTTAGGGTTAGCTCTACAGACATATTTATAGGTGTTAAGCAACGTATTTGGTGTAGTCCACGTTCACTGTAGAAATAATCTGCCCAGATCTTCCCTAGGGCGGGTCGACCCCCCTTTATGGGGTTGACCCGTGGGTCGAAATCCCCCTTATGGGGTCGACCCAGGGGTCGACCCAGGGGTCGACAACCCCTTGGTGGGGTCGACACCCCTAGGTGGGAATTTTCCCGCTCTGCTTTTCCACGTGAATTTGAACTGTTTTGAATTCATGGACTTATTTTATTCACATATACTCTGCTTATGCATACACAAACTTCAAACCTTAATAACTTCTTCATACGGTGTCCGTTTTACGCAAACCAGGTATCTATACTGACCAGGATTCCGAGACGGATAGCGTAGTCCGTTTCACTTAATTCTGAATATTTAATTAAGTTATTCTTATTTTATTATCTTGAGTTAAAAATGTGGGGTGTTACAACTTACAAGATTAACAAGGAAAAATCAACCCTTTGTTTGGACTGAGAAGTGCAAAAAGGCATTTGAGCAGTTAAAGGAGGCATTGGTTAATGCAACTTTATTAAAGATACCCAAGGGAAATGATGGATTGATTGTTTAATCAGACGCAAGTTAGTATCGTTTAGGGGTTGTTTTGATGTAGCAAAACCAAGTGATAGAATATACCTCAAGACAATTATAGGCAAGTGAAATAAAGTATGCAACACATGATTTAGAACTAGTTGCAGTGTTCTATACTTTAAAACCGTTGAGACATTATTTCTTAGGGAATAAATTTGAGTTATACATAGATCATAAATCCCTAAAATAATTACTCTCAAAAAGACTTAAATATGAGGCAACATAGATGGATTGAGTTCCTAGCAGCATATGATTTGGACATATTGTATACACCAAGCAAGGCTAAAGGGTGGCTGATGCACTGAGTAGGCAACATAGTAGAGTGGTTATGTTGATGATAGAGGAACTTAAATCTTTTTCACTACTCCTTGATGTGGAAATAGAAGGTACTAGTAGTATGCATATGTGTGTGAACAGTGGATTAGTGGACATGGGGAAGCTAAGTCTTATTAGTATTAAATCAGTTTTGATAAATAAAATGCAGACAACCTAAGACCGAGATTTATTTTTATACTAGAAGAAGGCTCTTTTGTTGAAAGGAGAAAAAGTAGTTCTGGTCAAAACAAACACCCTGATTTGCATAAATTGGACATCGTATGAAGAATTTATTAAGGTTTGTATACGCGCAAGAAGAATATATATATATTAGGTTCAGAAATTCAAAATTAGGTCCAAAAATTCGAAATTTGGTTCAAAATTCGAAATTTGGGAAGGCGGACGGTTTTCGCCTAGGTAGGTCGACCCCCCTTTGGGTAGGTTGACATATGGGTCGACCCCACTTTGAGTGGGTAGACCCACCTAGGTGGGAAATCTTCCGCCTTCCCAAATTTTGAATTTTGAACCAAATTTCGAATTTCTTGACCCATTTTTGAATTTCTGAACCTATTATATATATATTCTTCCTATGCGTATACAAACTTCAAACCTTAATGACTTCTTCGTACGATGCCCGATTTATATCTGAGGAATAAAAATAGGTTTTGTGTTCTATCCAATGAAGTCTTAAAGAAAGAAATATCGGATTTTTATCATAGAAGTAAATATAGCATCCACCCAAGAGGTACTAAATGTATCATAGTTTTAGGAGAGACTTTTTGTGGAGGGATATGAAACCTACAGTGGGAAAATATGTAGTCGAGTGTACCATTTTTTAGCAAGTAAAGGTTGAATATCAAAAACCATATGAGCTATTGCAACCCTTGGAAATACTAAGGTGGAAATGGGAAGGTATATATATATATTGATCTTGGGGATGGTTTGCTAAAATCTAAGAGAGAAAATGACAACATTTGGGTGGTAGTGGATAGGCTCGCAAAGACAACTCATTTCATACCTATCGAGTCAAAAATAAATGCAAATAAACTAGCGGAAACGTTTACGAAAGAAATAATCAATTTGCATGGAGTACCCAAGAACATTATTAGTGATAGGGATACCATATTCACTTTAAAGTTTTCGACTAGTTTTCAACAAGCTCTAGGGACTAAGTTGTGTTTAAACATATCATACCACCCTCAATCTGATTGGCAAAAAGAGACAATTAATAAAATTATGAAAGACCTACTTAGAGCATGTGTATTGGACTATGGAGGGCACTATAAAGATTACATTTACCTGGCATAATTTGCATATAATAATAGTCACCAAAGTAGCATAGGCATGACACCCTTTCAAGCTTTGTATGGAAGGCCACGTCTGTAACGACCCGCATTCTATGCATCGGAAGATCGTAGAATATTTATTTCTCTTTGATACGAAGTCGTATGGTCATGTAACTTTGGGAAACGACTAGTAGGGTCATTTCCCATGTTCATGATTTTTGCCGATTTTTAAATGATCATTTTGCCCCTAGTTGATCTTGTTTCATCCATAACTTTTGATTGGTTAGGAATTTTGACCTGAAACCACTTCCATTAGCTCCAGATGATGGTTTCTCTTTCCGTAGAGTGGTCATAATAGTCAAACGGACTTACCGTTTGGGAGATATGGCTGAATTAAGGTTTAAAGGGTTATTTTCAGCTAATTGGGCTTAACCGAGTAGTTAGTAATTAGGCCCATTGGGGGATTTCGGGATTAGTGGTATTTAAGGGCTGCTAGGGTTAGAATTTCGGTTTTTACTTCATTTTTCCAGCCGCCACTTATTTTCTTCAACCCTAGTCATGGCCTCCAACATCTAGAATCATTCCAAATCACCTCTAATCACTTTCTAATCAAAGATTAAGCAAAACTACATCAAATCAAGACGAATTAGCATAGGATTTGGGATAGAGCTGCTGGAACACATAGAGATTGGATCTATATCAGAGGAGTTTCAGTTCTGAAAGTTAAATTGTGGCAAAGGTGCGTGATTTGCATTGTTTTTCACTAATTACGGCTAGTTATGGTAATTAGCGAAGATTAGCGAAATTATGCCTCAGAAAAATCTAGAAAAATTCCTAAAATTCTAAATCATCATTTTATGCCTCTGATATGAATTTGGGTTAATTTCGACTAATTTTGCAAATCCCGGAATTTGGGGGATTAATGGGTGATTAGTGATAATTAGTGAATTTATGCAAGATTAAAATCTGGAAAAATATTCAAAAATTCCTAAATAATGTCTTAGACCTCTGATATGAAATTTGGCTAATTTGGATAAGTTTTTCTAATTATATGCTTAGACATGATTAAGAGGGATTAAGGGAAAATATGAGGTTTTGGCTATGTTTGGTCCATATTGTTATGATTAAATTGTTGTTTTGGTGTTTGTGGTTGATTCCCTATGTTCCTATGATTGCATGGTATGCTTTGTGATTGATTAGAAGTGTTAGATTGGTCGAAAACGCCGTCGAGAGGCGAAAATAGCTTGCTGGAATGATGCAGGTTTTGGGATCGGTATAAACGACCAGGAGGAAAAACCGACCAGGCTCCGATCGACCGTGGGGAATAGAACGACCGACCAGGGTTGACGAGTTTCGACCTATCAGGTTTTGGACCGACCAGAGAAGCTTCGACCGATCAGGTTTTGGACCGGCCAGAGGGGTTTCGACCGACCAGCTTTTCGACCGACCAGGGGAGTTTCGAGTGACCGAGTTTGGACGACCAGGGGAGTTTCGAACGACCAGATTTTGGACCGACCAGGAGGGGCTTCTGACCGACCGACCCCGTATGAACTTCAGACCGACCAGGGATGGTGAAAACCGACCGACCAGAGGAGGAACGAAGCGCGACGATCCAGACGAGGTAGCATGACCCGAACCCAATGGGTTGCCAGCGCCACGAGCTGTCAAGGCGCGATCCGTATGGCGCGACACGATCCGATGGAGCTGGAGGACCACGAGCTTGCAGGACTCGACCCGATCCGATTGGGGAGGCGTGCCACGAACTGAACCATCCAAGGGAGCACGATCCGAGGAGAAGACTGAATGAAGACCGATCCGGAGGTGAAGACTAAAACCCGAGATACAAGGGAAGTCCAAATGAGAAGTTAGAGCTCAAGATTCAGATGGGAATCAACGAGTTCGCTTCGTGATTGGACTTTGCTGCGGGACGTGTGCGAAGGGGTTATCGATATCCATAACATTAGTTTACCACTTATGGACAGATTAGTGGCTATGGATCAGTGCAATGGTGTCATGGTGACTCCATGGAGCAAAGTGATCGTAGCCAAGGATTGGGTGATCGAGTAGTGGATATCGTATGATTTACGCACTGAGTGAAAGACGTGAGGATGATTTCCATGTTTGATTGTTTGCTATCACCTTGACATGCACACCCCCACCCCCGTATTTCTTACACACTTTATGCTAGTGTCACCTTAGAGTATTGTACAGTATGTAGTGCTAACTCTTTGGTTGCAGGTCCAGGTTCAGGTATGATTTCTTAGAGTATTATACCTGTTATTGTTCATCTTAGAGATGTATGCTTTGTTGCTTATCGCTCATACCAGACTTTTGTCTGACCCAGAGTTTTATGTCTCTTCTTATTACTCTGGGTGCTCACACGAGCAGACTAGAGACAGGTTAGGTGGATGCACGAGTAGCTGTACTGGAGACGAGCAGGAGGCTTCCACGTATGATATTTATGTATTATCTCCCTGTGTTATCGATGGTCACTACTTGGGCATTAGTAGTGTACCTTTCCTTTCTTTTGCTTAGAGACAGTATTTTTGAAGTTGTAATAATGGTTTGGATCATAAGATGTATTTTGAATTTCCGCTGCCATGTTAGACATGATTTAGTTTTCAGCTTATACACTGTCTCCCCTGTTTTATGTCAAGTATATTATTATTATATTTTATTCCATGCGCTGTGAGACATTCTACAGGTTCCTTGATTGGTTCATTCCCTCCTTTCCTTTCTTTGGCGACCGTTCCGTGCTAGTCGGGACATGTGTACAGCGCACTTCCGGAGGAAATGTAGGCTGGTGCGGAGCGGGCCGTCACACTTGGTATCAGAGCTCTAGGTTGCGTAGTTAACCTGGGGAAAGTCATCAGGGAGAGATATTATACGTATATGAGAGCGCGTATTTGTGATTATTTTGATTTTTTCAAAACTAGTTTTCAAAGCTATATGGATAAATATATATATACTATTAGTATAGTTAAGGATGAAGTTGCACTGCACTAACACCACAAAGGAGATGGTTAATCGTTTGCTCTGTACAGATTGAACGATGAGCCGATATGCGAGGGGTACTGGCAGAGGAGCCAATAATGGGTATGCTACTGAGATGAGGACTATGTTCACTGACTTCATGAGGGAGATGCTTAGGGATGTCCAGAGAGCGGCTTCTAATGTTGCTAACGGTGGTGGTGCAGCGGTGCAGGCGCCTAGGACCGATTTCGCCAAGCTTAACAAGGATTACGCTAGTCTTGGTGGGAAGCCGTTCCACGGAACGGAGTCGGCTACGGTTGTTCAGGATTGGTTGGATAGCTGTGAGCGTATCTTCGAAGACTTGGGTATTGAAGATGCCATGAAGAGGAAGCTAGCATCCCGTCAGCTTCAAGGACGAGCAATGAATTGGTGGAATGCTATTAAGGCAGCAACTCCAGAGGATCAGATTACATAGGATCAGTTTAAGGCTCGTTTTTGCGATAAGTTTATACCAGCTGCTCAGAAGTCAGAATTGTTTAGAAAGTTTCTGGAGCTTAAGCAGAACGGAAGGGCAGTTTCAAAGTATGTTGCTGAGTTCGATACTTTATCGAAATATGGGTTATCTCTTATCGACACTGCCGAGAAGAAGAACGAGAAGTTCATAACTGGTTTAGATGGGTACTTGGGGGAAAGGCTTATAAACCACATCGATGAGACGTTTGAATCGATTGTAGGAAAGGCATTAAGGTCAGAAAGTCTTTACCCTAAGCCTAAGACTGAGGTCGCTACTACATCTGCAAAGGAGCCAAAGCCGCAAGCAGGCGGCGGAGGCAAGAATAATTCCCAGACTAAGAGGAAACAAGACCAAACCATGGATGGTCAGAGTAAGAAGAATAAGAAAGATGGCGAGTGCTTTAGTTGTGGCAAGAAGGGCCACTATGCCAGAGATTGTCGAGAAAAGCCTGGGGAAAGGAAGTGCTTTAATTGTGGCCAGGCAGGACATCACAAGAATGAATGTCCACAACCTCCTAGGGAGAAGCAGATCGTGAAAGCATATGCTATCAACGCTGTTCCTTCTTCGTCGAATGCCCCAACTGCGGCGCAGAAGGAAAAAGGTGTCGTTATTCGAGGTATGCTTTCTATTTAAGATGTTCATGTTCTAGCTTTGTTTGATATCGGGACTTCCCATTCCTTCGTACCTAGTTACCTGGTAGATAGGTTGGAATTGGAACCCGAGGTAGTCGATAGACCTTTAGTAGTGACAAGCCCGATAGGTGGTTTGACTAACCTTAGTATGACTTGTTGTAATTTGGTCTTATCGAGTCATGGATGTATGTTTGTTTTGATTGCTTTATTTCGAGCTTTACTAGGGTTGGCTTGATTTTGGGAGTCGATTGACTCCAAATGTATGGAGTGATAGTAGATTGTGAAGAGTCTTTGACGACCATTAGAGTGGATAATGAACGAAAGGTGGTATTGGATCGCCTACCTTATGATGAAGATGATAACGAGAGTTAAAGAAGCAAATGTACATTGGATGTACAGTAGTTTGGTCAGGACTTGGTCATGCGATCGACGATAGTTTCAAGCAAGATTGGCGAGGATAGCCAGAGTCAGTTATGGATGCTTGAATGTTTGGATGTTTTGTTCATATCATCTCACGTAGATTGTCTGAACTCGGAGGAGATGTTCCTTGGGTGCTTGTCTGATATTGGTTTAGGCCTTTGGGGCTTGTGCTCGGGGAATGTCGAGGTCGACTAGGATGGTCTGCGTGAGAGATAAGTGGTTGTTGTGATTTTCATTGGATGATATCTTGGTTTACTCGAGCAGTGATGGGCAGCCGTGACGTGATAAGACTATTCGATGGTATGGACTGCCCAAGTTAGACTCGATAGAGTTATGAGATGACTCGAGTGGGACTCGAGAAAGATGCGAAGCAATGGATTGTTTAGGACCCTATGTTGATGTTCTTTTTGAAGGAATAGGATGTGTTCGTTGATCATGGAAGATACAACGAAGGTTAGGACGGTTCAAGTTGGACTTGAACTCGTAAAAGAAAGTAGATGTTCGATTGATCTTAGAGATGCAACGAATAGGGAGACGACTCACGTTGGACTAGAGTTTGTAGGTAATGGATACTCAAGACTGGGTCTGAGTTTATGGGTGATAGATTGACTCGAGATGGACTCGAGGAAGCTGCAAGGAATTGGATTGGCTCGGGTTGGACTCGAGAGGGCAGCAAGATAAGGGATAGACTTGGGTGGGACTCGAGTGTTTCAGGCGGACTAAAAGCAGGGGTATCTGGGGACGCCCGTTACCTTGGATCCGTTGGACGTGATCTAGTTATCCTTAGAGGATAAACGTGCGTTGGACATACAGTATCCATTTGGAGGCTAGGCTTCCATTAGTTATTGATGTTGGTTGGACCAGACTTATAGGTATTGATGTATTCATGTCTTTTAGCAGGTGACATATACGACTTGTTTGATGGATGCTATGGTTGTTATGTTTGTTCCTACCTTTCTTCTTTTGAGTAGACTATCACCTGTAGGATTCTGTTGAATGGAAATGGGACGAGTTCGTTAGTCATGGTGATATAACGGATACGAAGATACTTTACGTTAGACTTGAAGTATGTTTGGGAATTGTGGAGCGTCCGTTGATCTTGGAGATTCAGCGGAAATAGGAGTTTCAAGTTGGACTTGGACTCATAGGTAGAGTACCTAGATTCATTGGATGAGTCTAGTTCACCTTTGGAAGGTGAATGTACGCTGGACGTGCAGTACAGATATGGGTAGGGTACCTAGATTCATTGGATGAGTCTAGTTCACCTTTGGAAGGTGAATGTACGTTGGACGTACAGTACAGATATGGATGTAGTGCCTAGGGTCATTGGATGGATCTAGTTTGCCTCTAGGAAGTGAATATACGTTGGATGTGTATTATGGATGTAGGCAAGATTCGGGTTAGACTTGAAAGGACATTTGGAATGTAGTTGGTAATTTGACGAATGGGGTTGGCTTACCTAAAAAGATGCCAGGAGTACATGACATATTTCATGTTCCTCAGTTAAGGAAGTTTATGCATGATTTTGATTTAGCTATTTTGCCAAACCGGTTGGACGATATCGAAATATAACCCAAGGCGGTTGGGAACCGCGAGACCGATTCGCATTGTCGAGGACGATACGAAGAAATTACGAAGGGAGACGGCGAAATTAGTGAAAGTCCAAGGGGCGATGGTTCTTCCCTTGTTAGTAAACCGCATGCTAGGATATGCTTGTTGTGCTATCATGTATGTTTGATTGTTTGAAATTGGTCGATAGGCATGCGAGACCCATTATTTGTTTCTTGATTAAGGAATTTCGGGGGCGAAATTTCTTAAGGGGGGGAGAGTGTAACGACCCGCATTCTACGCATCGGAAGATCGTAGAATATTTATTTCTCTTTGATACGAAATCGTATGGTCGTGTAACTTTGGGAAACGACTAGTAGGGTCATTTCCCATGTTCATGATTTTTGCCGATTTTTAAATGACCGTTTTGCCCCTAGTTGATCTTGTTTCGTCCATAACTTTTGATTGGTTAGGAATTTTGACCTGAAACCACTTCCATTTGCTCCAGATGATGGTTTCTCTTTCCGTAGAGTGGTCATAATAGTCAAACGGACTTACCATTTGGGAGATATGGCTGAATTAAGGTTTAAAGGGTTATTTTCAGCTAATTCTGCTTAACCGAGTAGTTAGTAATTAGGCCCATTGGGGGATTTCGGGATTAGTGGTATTTAAGGGCTGCTAGGGTTAGGATTTCGGTTTTTACTTCATTTTTCCAGCCGCCACTTATTTTCTTCAACCCTAGTCATGGCCTCCAACATCTAGAATCATTCCAAATCACCTCTAATCACTTTCTAATCAAAGATTAAGCAAAACTACATCAAATCAAGGCGAATTAGCATAGGATTTGGGATAGAGCTGCTGGAACACATAGAGATTGGATCTATATTAGAGGAGTTTCAGTTCTGAAAGTTAAATTGTGGCAAAGGTGCGTAATTTGCATTGTTTTTCACTAATTACGGCTAGTTACGGTAATTAGCGAAGATTAGCGAAATTATAGCTCAGAAAAATCTAGAAAAATTCCTAAAATTCTAAATCATCATTTTATGCCTCTGATATGAATTTGGGTTAATTTCGACTAATTTTGCAAATCCCGGAATTTGGGGGATTAATGGGTGATTAGTGATAATTAGCGAATTTATGCAAGATTAAAATCTGGAAAAATATTCAAAAATTCCTAAATAATGTTTTAGACCTCTGATATGAAATTTGGCTAATTTGGATAAGTTTTTCTAATTATATGCTTAGACATGATTAAGAGGGATTAAGGGAAAATATGAGGTTTTGGCTATGTTTGGTCCATATTTTTATGATTAAATTGTTGTTTTGGTGTCTGTGGTTGATTCCCTATGTTCCTATGATTGCATGGTATGCTTTGTGATTGATTAGAAGTGTTAGATTGGTCGAAAACGCCGTCGAGAGGCGAAAATAGCTTGCTAGAATGATGCAAGTTTTGGGATCGGTATAAACGACCAGGAGGAAAAACCGACCAGGCTCCGATCGACCGTAGGGAACAGAACGACCGACCAGGGTTGACGAGTTTTGACCTATCAGGTTTTGGACCGACTAGAGGAGCTTCGACTGATCAGGTTTTGGACCGGCCAGAGGGGTTTCGACCGACCAGCTTTTCGACCGACCAGGGGAGTTTCGAGTGACCGAGTTTGGACGACCAGGGGAGTTTCGAACGACCAGATTTTGGACTGATCAGGAGGGGCTTCTGACCGACCGACCCCGTATGAACTTCAGACCGACCAGGGATGGTGAAAACCGACCGACCAGAGGAGGAACGAAGCGCGACGATCCAGACGAGGTAGCACGACCCGAACCTAATGGGTTGCCAGCGCCACGAGCTGTCGAGGCGCGATCCGTATGGCGCGACACGATCCGATGGAGCTGGAGCACCACGAGCTAGCAAGACTCGACCCGATCCGATTGGGGAGGCGCGCCACGAACCGAACCATCCAAGGGAGCACGATCCGAGGAGAAGACTGAATGAAGACCGATCCGGAGGTGAAGACTAAAACCCGAGATGCAAGGGAAGTCCAAATGAGAAGTTAGAGCTCAAGATTCAGATGGGAATCAACGAGTTCACTTCGTGATTGGACTTTGCTGCGGGACGTGTGTGAAGGGGTTATCGATATCCATAACTTTAGTTTACCACTTATGGACAGATTAGTGGCTAGGATCAGTGCAATGGTGTCATGTTGACTCCATGGAGCAAAGTGATCGTAGCCAAGGATTGGGTGATCGAGTAGTGGATATCGTATGCTTTACGCACTGAGTGAAAGACGTGAGGATGATTGCCATGTTTGATTGTTTGCTATCACCTTGACATGCACACCCCCACCCCCGTATTTCTTACACACTTTATGCTAGTGTCACCATAGAGTATTGTACAGTATGTAGTGCTAACTCTTTGGTTGCAGGTCCAGGTTCAGGTATGATTTCTTAGAGTATTATACCTGTTATTGTTCATCTTAGAGATGTATGCTTTGTTGCTTATCGCTCATACCAGACTTTTGTCTGACCCAGAGTTTTATGTCTCTTCTTATTACTCTGGGTGCTCACACGAGCAGACTAGAGACAGGTTAGGTGGATGCACGAGTAGCTGTACTGGAGACGAGCAGGAGGCTTCCACGTATGATATTTATGTATTATCTCCCTGTGTTATCGATGGTCACTACTTGGCCATTAGTAGTGTACCTTTCCTTTCTTTTGCTTAGAGACAGTATTTTTGAAGTTGTAATAATGGTTTGGATCATAAGCTGTATTTTGAATTTCCGCTGCCATGTTAGACATGATTTAGTTTTCAGCTTATACACTGTCTCGCCTGTTTTATGTCAAGTATATTATTATTATATTTTATTCCATGCGCTGTGAGACATTCTACAGGTTCCTTGATTAGTTCATTCCCTCCTTTCCTTTCTTTGGCGACCGTTCCGTGCTAGTCGGGACATGTGTACAACGCACTTCCGGAGGAAATGTAGGCTGGTGCGGAGCGGGCCGTCACAACGTCTATCACCATTATGCTGGATGGAGGCTGGGGACAGGGTGAGATTGGGACCAGATTATGTGAAGGAGAAATCTGAGAAATTACATTGATCGAGAAGAGAATAGCTATAGAATAGGATAAACAAAAGATGTATACTGATAAGAAAATAAAATCAGTGGAATGCCAGATAGTGGATTATGTATTTGTTAAAGTCTCACCTATGAGGAGGGCTCTCAGATTTGGAAAACATGGAAAATTAACCCTAAGGTATATATGGCTATGTATTCTTTGCTTCATATTAACACATGTATTGACATTTTAGCGTGTATTGATTATTGGTTGTCTCACTGACATATTACCTGTTATTGGAGCAAAATTGACACTCATACCATCCTATATATTTAACATACATTAGTTTACAAATGTGTTTCGCTGATATAAAATTCTATACCTTCATATACGTTAGGATTATCTATTATATATTGGTGTTTTATTGATGTTGATTTACTTGAATAAAGTTAATCCGGAGTCGAGTTTTTTGTGTTTTGCATGAAATGCTTAGGTCAGACCCGAGTGTTGCAGATTTAAAGACTTCAACTATCAAAGATAGAGTAATGAAGATGCCTGCTTTGGGTTCATCAAATCTGTAATTTTACTTATAATGAATGCATCTAACTTCCACTGTATAAAAATTATTGTATAACTCTGGTATTTTGTATAAATGCTTCGGCCGTGAGATATTATAGTTTATTTATTCTATAATTTCTCTGTTTGATTCTGTTAAACCAGAAGCTAAATAACAATATGTCGTTTCGAGCAGTTTAAGTTGGTTTAATTACCGACTTGAACCGGTCGAGTACATAAAGAGTATCATTATTTGACACTTAGACATGCACACCAGTAAACTTTGCATAATAAAGTAAGTGTTTGGCTAACTTGCAAAGTTTAATGTCATGTGTTTAGTGAATAGCTCGCGTCAGGCTTAAGTCTGACCTAATTTGCTTTTATGCATCACAAGGGTGCCTTATTTTATGTTGAGGTAGTCTCCATTGTAAATGCAGAAATTCAAGATGGAAAGTGAAAGTAGGGAGAAGGAATACTTGGAAAAGAAGTAGAATCTTCTTAGTTGTTGCTAGCTAAAGTTCGCTTAATGAATTAAGTATGCTTTAATGTATAGCTTTGTTTTGTACTAGGTTTAAAGACTATTTATTTGTTGCTTGGTCAAGTATGTGATGATTAAAGAATGTTGAAATAAATAGTCATTGGTTATGCTAAGATTTGGAGTTTTATGAGTATAAATGTAGTGGAAAAAAAATCCTAGTTTTGATTCATGGCTTACCTGGTATTTTATAGTGATATATGATTATTTAAATTGGATATTTTATAAAAAAAATATTGCTAGAGCTATTTGCCAAATTATATGCATAGATTTATCAAGGAAAATAAGCATGGTTTGACACTTATTACCTTCATACTTTATAGATAAAAGGCACTAGTATAACAACTATATACATACGTATAGTATATATGCTATCATATAGGGTACAAGCTACTCAAAGTAGCATTTCTTATTTATAAAATATGGTGTATTTTAAAAGGGTATAAATGCTCACCAGTTTTACCAAGCAATTTTCCCGGGTATAAAACAGCTTTTATAATGTACTTTTAGCAATATAAAATAGGGAAAATAAAAAACTTAAATACCTGGTATTTATACAAGGTTGTAACACATAATTTGTACAATATAAAGATCAAATAAGTCTATATTTGAGCTATGAGATTTCTGGACAAAGAGGCATTGCCAAAGTAACTCGGCATCTATATAAAGTAAAATTTAAAACATCTTTATAACAGTTTTACAACCTAGGAAAGGTATAGCTATATTATCTCTTTATAGCCAGACAATTTAAATAAAATCTGAATATGGCTAAACATTTGAATATGGTAAGAAGTAATTATATTAGCAAAATATCCTTTTATACACTGTTTTGACTTTGCTCTTTAAAACCTAATCTCTGATTTGGGCTACTTGTATATCTTTTTATATACAAGTTAAAAATTAAATCTGAAGTAAATTAATATTTTTAGTGTGGTGTTACGGGCACCCTAAATTATTCTTTCTATTACCGCTACTAAAAAATACCACAAGAATTATCATTACACTCTTCTTAATACCTCACGTAAAAAATAGGGGCTACCACACCACCATTACCTTATTTCCCTTTCGTCTCTTATTCGTTCCTCTTTCGTTCCATTCCATTCTAGAAACCCCGTTCTTCAATCGATCGATCAACGATAAATTTTTCGACGCCGCAGCAATGCCGAGAAAGAAGAAAGTTGCAGATACATTGTTGTCTCAACCCCAGTCAACTCATTCAAGTAAATTTAGGGCTTCAAATGGTAAAAATTTGAATTTTCCCGTGAGAAAGATAAAGTGGACAGCTATTGTTGTTGATTAGGGCTTTCAAATTAGGACTGACTACATGATTAGTTCGACAAAAACTGATTGAGTGAGTGACTAAAATGAAAACGTAATGTGGTATTAGGAAGTAAACAAAATTTAATGAGTTTTATTTTTTTAATTGCAACATTCAGAAGAGGATATCAGGGTGTCCTTAGCCCCACACTACTTTTATATTAGTAAAAAAGGATCCTAGAAATGTTTAGAAAAGGGGTTGACCCTTTTAGGAAGATGACCAAGGGTTGCTAAGTAATCTGGTAAAAAAATTAATTAAAATAGGAAAAATTTTGTAGGTCATCTCAAATATCCTTTAGATCAAGGCAGGAGAATAATAGAATTACTCGCACAAAAATTGGAATAGGGCACTAGAAGTCTACAAATTATGAGTCGGGGTAATTAGTATCAGGGATGAATACAATAATGGCATAATGGAAAATCAGTGTGAAAATTGTTGGGAATATAAGTCATAGCTTGCTCATAAGCAAGAGTCATTATGACTCATAGTGTCAGATGTGGTCGGATGCGGGATTTCAGTGAAAGTGGTGGATGGTTCATATCATGCACGACGATGAAATTACAACATAACGACGTTGTGATTCTTTGTTCGATGACTCGGGTTTGGAGTAGGATTGCTCAATATGGAATGAGGCTATGAACAACGGGCTGGACTAAGTGTTAGAGTCCATCTCCAGAATGGAGCTTTTGCAAAATATCAAAAGATTATATGAGTGGCAAAGGAATCTTTGAGGAATCAGACTGTTCATATTGAGCTTGAACGAGTGGTAATATATACTGGGACATTGACGGATGGGTAGGGACGGTCATTTACCATGGACCTATCCCGATGAAGGGTCTATTATCTGGGAAAATAATGTTTGGGATGTGACATTTATCAGTTAGTATATAGCACAAGACTGCAAGAACAACCGAAATTTCCATTAGCCCGTAGGAAAGCGAATATTACCATACGAGTTATTATATTGTCTAGGCTTTAGAATGTGTTAGCTGTTAAAATTGGTGATGTTAAATCAATGGAAGAAGATTTTTCTTATGGAAAGAAAGGATAGATAATTTGGGTGCCAATTTTACATAGAGGTAAAGAAAACTTGGCCATGAAGTAATAAATAACTTGGGTACCAAGTTTGTTTGGAGATCAAGTAACTTGGGCATAAAGTAATTGGTCTTATAAAAGGGGCTAAAGGGGAGAAGGAAAGGCAATTGAATGGAATTCAATTCAATTCATTCATTATATCTCTCTTAATTTCTTCAACTCTTTATCTCCACAAATAAAATTCTAGAGTGAGTTGAGTGACCATTGTAATCAATATCTTGTACTTTTCATTGGTGTTAATAAAAGGCTCTCTTTCTCTCAAGTGGACATACAATAACAAGTTGTTAGTGGAACCAATATAAATTCCTGTCTGATTTATTTTTCGTTATTGCACAGTTATTTCTCTTGTGTGGTGGTTGTGATTGGCTTTTGGATTGGGTTGAGATTGTCTTTGATATCGATTGGTTGTTTTTGCACGTTTACCACGATCTCGTCTTCTGCTGATTTGGGTTATTTTGATTTGAGCGGTCTTGAATCAAAATTTCTCCTCGACATTTGGTATCAGAGCATTGGTGTTGGTAGATATCTGTAAAAAAAAGCCATAATTAGATTCAAATAATGTGTTAACAGTTCGTCCAAGTGGTGTAGCTCCTTATATATGTGGGTTGTATGCAGCTTCTGGTTCATAATTGGTTATCGACAAGTGGAAGGGCGATAATGATTTTGAAAAGTGGCAATGGAAGATGAAAACAGTTCTTAGGTGGAATCAGGTATATCGGGTAGTGTTTGATACACATTTATTGCAGCGGACATCTCAGATGTGGAGAGAGAAGAAATGGAAGAGTTGGCATTCACTATACTTCAACTTGCCATGGCTGATAATGTTATTTCCGAAATTAGTGTTGAGACGACTGCTAAAGGTATTTGAAACAAGTTGGAAGAATTGTATATGAAGAAATCACTAAAAAATCGACTGATCTTGTTGCGGACTTTCTTTACCTACAAGATGAAGGAAGGAACTTCGCTAAAGGCGCACTTGAATGTGTGTGATGATTTTCTTATGAAGATGAAGGAGGTAGATTTGAAAATTGAGGAGGATCAGAAGGCGATGATATTGTTATGTTCATTGCCTGAATGCTATACTGGGTTCTCAAATAGTTTGATCTATGGCCGGGATATATTGACTCTAAATGATGTCAAGACAGGTCTTCTTAGTGAGGAATTGCGAGATCAGATGAAGGAGATCAGTGATGGTAGTAGTGGTGATGGTAATGGTCAAGGTTTATTTGCAGAGAAAGAAAAGTTAAAGAAGAAGGGAAACCGGAGGTGTTCTAAGTTTAGGATGCCCGGTGGAGGAGGAAACTCAAGGGAACAAATGGAAAGTGCTTTATATGTAAGAAACCTGGTCATTGGAAGAATGATTATCCAGACAAGGGGAAGAAGGAAGTAGCATCTTCATTAGTTGCGATGGAGAGAGATGTTGGTGAGGAAGACGTAGATGTTTTTTCGGCTGTAGCATCAGATGTTTCAGGCAGCGAATGGGTGTTTGATTCGGGGGCTTCGTATCACATGATGCCTAATAGGAATTGTTTTTCTTCTTATGTTGATCGGGAAGGAAATTTAATTTTTATGGGAAATGGTGCAGTTTGCAAGTCGAAAGGCATTGGATCCGTGCAAATTCGGAAGTTTGACGGAGTGGTTCGTTCTCTCACTAATGTGCTCTATGTTCCGAGACTACGGAAGTCACTTATCTCTTTGGGACAGTTTGATTCTTTAGGTTGCAAGATCACCACTGAGAGTGATAGCTTGAGGGTTTCGAAGGGTGCGCTTGTGGTTATGAAGGGTACTAGAACTCATTGTATTTATTTGCTTCGAGGATTGACCGTGGAAGGTGAAACTTGCGTTAGTGTTGATAGTTCTCGTGGCTTAGATGCGACACGGTTGTGGTATTTGAGATTGGGTCATGTCCCAGAGAAGAGTTTAGATGTTCTTCGTCGAAGGGAGATGATTGATGGTGAGAGTTTCAACAAGTTGGAGTTTTACGAGGAATGTGTCACGGGGAAGCAAACTAGAGTGCCATTCAGTGAAAGAAAACATGATTCAAGAGGGATTCTTGAGTATGTGCACACAGATGTTTGGGGACCAGCGCCTATAGCTTCTTTGGGAGGAGCAAGATATTGTATTTCATTCATTGATGATATTTCTCAAAAGTTTTGGGTGTATGTAATGAAGTCCAAGTCAGAGGCATTTGCAAGATTCAAAGAATGGAAGGCCCTTGTTGAGAATAATAGTGGATAGACTTTGAAGGTTCTTAGGTCCGATAATGGCGGCGAGTATGTTTCCGGAGATTTTCTGAATTTTGCAAGCATCATGGTGTTTAGAGGCATTTTACTACACCGGGAGATCCGCAATCTAATGGAGTGGCGGAGAGAATGAATCAAACTCTACTAGAGAAAGCTCGATGCTTGAGATTGACGTTGGGTTTGTCTAAGAAATTTTGGGTCGAAGCTTTGTCAACCGCAGTGCATATTATTAATCGAATTCTGTGCTCGGCTATTGATAACAAAATTCCAGAGGAAGTGTGGAAAGGGAAGAGCATTGACTTGATTTGTCTTCATGTATTTGGCAGTCCAGTTTATGTGCATGATCCGGGGAATGATAAGCTCTCACCTAGAGATTTCAAAGGAATTTTTCTCGGTTATATGGACGGCGTCAAAGGCTATAGGATTTGGAATCCGGAAACGAAGAAGGCTATGGTTTCTCATCATGTTACTTTTTATGAGTCAGCTATGTTCAAGGAGAATGAGGGCTCATCAGATGTTCTGGATTTGGTTCATGGTGAATCAAAGGAGATGGAAGTTATTCCCATTTTCAAGCCTAGAGAAAGTAGAGTTGTTGAAGGTGCTTACGAGGTGAATGCGGTTGATGTTACATCACATAATCCACAGGATTCCTCTAGTAGTGTTGGTGATGTGCACAAGCCTTGAGAAGATTCAGTTCAAGGTGGGCCTGAAGAAAGACCGAGTGATGGTATTGCTACTCGGGTTGGTCGTCACTCTATAAGGCC
Source organism: Allium sativum (assembly GCA_030737875.1). Lineage (NCBI taxonomy): Eukaryota > Viridiplantae > Streptophyta > Magnoliopsida > Asparagales > Amaryllidaceae > Allium > Allium sativum. The sequence goes on from CM060921.1 coordinate 751,953,109, forward strand.
ACCTGAAAGATATGGTGATTGGAACTGTCTTAGCTTTTGTGAGAATTTGGAATATGCTCTTCATGTAGTCCAAAATGAGCTGATGGACCTTGATGACGTCATAGTTTCAAGTGATAGCGCCATGGAGGAAGAGACGCAATTGTTTATGAAGAACCAGACTTGGGAGTTAGTTCCAATTGCTCAAGGAGCCGTGCTATTAGGTGGAAATAGATATATAAGGTGAAGGATGATGGAAGATACAAAGCTAGGCTAGTGGCTAAGGGGTTTACACAAAGGAAAGGAAAGGAGTATGATGAAATCTTCGCATCGGTTGTGAGGGATACTTCTATTCGGATATTACTTGCCATAGTTGTTATTCACGACTTGGAGTTGGAGCAACTAAATGTGAAAACTGCCTTCTTGCATGGAGACATGGATGAAGACATCTACATGGAGCAACCAGAAGGGTTTGTTATAGAAGACGTCAAAACTAGTTTGCAAGTTGAAAAAATCACTATATGGTTTGAAGCAATCAACTAGGCAATGGTATAAGAGATTTGATCATTTCATGCTTGAAAGTGGCTTCCATCGAAGCATCAAGGGTTCTTGCGTTTATTTCAAGAAGTTGGGAAATGATTGTTGGATGTATTTACTCTTGTATATGAATGATATGCTTATTGCTTCTTAGGATAAGGAAGAAATCAACAAGCTGAAATTGAAATTGAAATTAAAAGCGGAACTCGAGATGAAAGACCTTGGAGAAGCAAAGAAGATTCTGGGCATGGAGATTGAAAGGGATCGAAATCATTTTGAGTTGAAATTGACTCAAAAGGAATATATTAGAAAAGTGCTTTTCCGGTTTAGCACGGAAGATGCAAAGGCGTCAAATACACCTTTACCTTTGCATGTAAAGCTTTCAAGTAAGGGATCACCTATTAAGGAGAAAGACAAGGCTTATATGGCAAAAGTGCCATATGATAGTGCGGTTGGAAGTTTGATGTATGCCATGGTGTGTACAAGACCGGATATTGCAAATGCCGTTGGGATGGTTAGTCGGTCCATAACTAATCCGAGGAAGTTGCATTGGGAAGCAATAAAGCTTATCTTCAGATACTTGAAAGGTACAGAATATCATGGTCTTGTTTTTGGGGGTAGTATGGAGAAGAATTGCATGTTGGTTGGTTACTGTGATTCGGACTATGCTGGTGATAGGGATTAGGGAAAATCAACTTCTTGATATGTCTTCAATCTTGTTTGTACAGCCATAAGTTGGAGATCAAGATTGCAGACCGTAGTTTCTTTATCCACTACGGAGGCGGATTTGATAGCTGCGGCAGAGGCAGCAAAGGAAGCACTCTATTTGAAGTGACAGTTGTGTGACTTGGGCTTTGAACATGATACTATTGATGTTCAATGTGATAGCTAAAGTGCTATTCATTTGGCGGAGAATTTGGCATTTAGCTCACGGACCAAGCATATTGAAGTAAGAGAGTCATTTCTAGTATCCATGGACGAAGACAAGCAAGTATGCCTTCGGAAAGTGCACATAAAGGATAATGCGGCAGATATGTTCACTAAGGAATTGCCGATTGGGAAGCTCGAGCATTGCCCGAACTTAATTCGCTTGGAGAGGTGCTAGGTGCATCGGGGTGGTACGGTTGAGAGTGAAGCTTGACCATGGATGAAGAAGAGTATCGGTGAGAGGCTGAAGTTCTATCTTCTTGGCATGTTTGTCTTTTGGTGATACTAGTTTTGGAGTTGGGTGTTTTTAGGACTTTACTAGCGGGTGGGGGCTTTGTCTGAACTCGTTGATGGAGTGCAATGGGGGGTGGTTTTGACGGAACTCATTGAGAAAACATTCAAGCTTGGTGAAGGTAGATATGATGATATTTGGAGCTATCGGTTATAAGTAATGGTATGGATACCATTAGGTCTTGGAGTTGGAGATAGGTGATTTTGCATCAAGGTGGAGTGTTAAAATTGGTGATGCTAAATCAATGGAAGAAGATTTTTTTTATGGAAAGAAAGAATAGATAATTTGGGTGCCAAGACTTGGAGGTAAAGAAAACTTGGCCATGAAGTAATAAATAACTTGGGTGCCAAGTTTACTTGGAGATTGTAATACCCCACCTCTGTTAAGGTCACTCACAAAGGGAATGCCTTAACTTCGGTGGAGCGTTTTAGGTAAAAGATGCATATAATTTACAAGACAGACAAATAAAGCCGTGAAAAATAAAGCCATTTTATAAACAATGTGGTTTAGTAAAACTTTTACAACAATTGTCTCAATCATACTTAAAAGTAATACATAGAACTTTTGTCTTGATTCAAAAACTTCCAAGTATAAAAGAAGCATAAAAATAACAATGATATTCCCCAATTAAGCATGAACCGGCCATAGCAGTGGAAGAGAGAGTCCAGAGCAATACATCGACTATCTCCGTCCTTGGAAAGAAAACTGAGCTTAAGTGGTAACATTTCCTCCCTACGAATGGGGGGGGGGGGTAGGGGGAGGGGAACGGAAGAAAAAGGCGAAACAAACTAGGTCATACATAAGTCTGGTAAGTCCAGTGACTTTCAGCATATAAACAGGCAAAAGCATCATGACATGAATAACTGAATATAAGACAATACCATTAGAACAAGGATAACAAGATAACATAAGATTAGCACAAGATATGACAAGGCAAGATAAACTAAATGCGCTTCTACTCTTTCTCTGCTTCGCTACTACCTTGTTATTCTTATTTCTATATCTCTGCACCCTCTAACTTGTGTCCCAACTAGTTACCTATGTAAAATGATAATATGATAGCGTGATCCCAATCCCCGCAATTGTGGTAGCCTTCAGGTGTACATCTAGTATGAGGATCTAACTTCAATCAGCCTAATTGCCATGAAGATGTTAGATGTACCCTTACTACCCTATTGATCGGTTCCTTACTCGTATTAACTTTCCTTGTGTCTGTGTCAATTGGCCCTCTCTTGCATGTAGATACACTGTGTTGGTCCCGCCATAAGGTGCATCAATCCTTATGATAGCAACCCGACATGATTCAAGATGCACAGTGTATAACTAATGGTACCCAGTTCCTGCTTTTTCCCACTTCGGAGTACGTGCACGCCCGTAATCCGTCGGAACCTACACTGACGTACCCCCTGCTGATGTTTTTGACCGCTTATAATCAGCCCAGTAATCGTGCCCCACCCTGCCTTGTTTCAGGGTACCTTGATAAATCTATGTGGGTTACTGCTGAAATGGGTCCCCGTTACTTGGGTTTCTTACTGGTTAAGTTTGTGGGCCTATATATACAAATATTACCCACCTACACGAGATGTACTTAACCCTCCCACTGATTCAAACATGTTTATTTAACGGTTAAGTTTGTGGGCCTATATTTACTCACCAACTTGATATGTACTTAACCCTCCCACACATTATGTCATATTGGTTAAGTGCTGTCCATTCATGTTAACTTAACCCACCCACTCATCATGTCATGTTGGTTAAGTGTTTCTTATTAACCCTTCTCACTCGTCATGTTGGATTGGTTAAGTGTTTCCTATTAACTTAACCCCGTTCATTCATCATGTTATATTGGTTAAGTATTTCCAATTAACTTAACCCCATTCGTTCATCAAGTTACATTGGTTAAGTGTTTCTTATAAATTTAACCCCACGCGTTCATCATTCTGTATTTTTTAAGTGTCATCAATCAATTCAGGTTAACTTAACCCTTCTATGCATCCTGTTATATTGGTTAAGTGTTTCTCTCTTGTTTTAACTTAACCCTACCCATTCATCATGTCATATTGGTTAAGTATTTCTTATTAACTTAACCCTTCTCATTCATCATGTTGAACTGGTTAACTTAACCTTGCTCACTTGTCTAATTAACATGTTATAACGGTTAAGTGTTCTAAAATACTTAACCCCACCTTCTTGTCCAATTAACATGTTATAACAGTTAAGTGTTCAAAATTTACTTAACCCCGTCTTCTTGTCTAATCAACATGTTATAACGGTTAAGTGTTGCCTTAGTTAACTTAACCCTACCATTCTTAACATGTCTTATTCATTAGCATTAATTGATTTATTAATGCACCAACCTCTCACATTAGAACTATGTTGTTGCGATTACGGGATGTGCTGGGCGGTTTCGGGTAGTTTTACACCACAACTCAATCTAACCTCGGGTTTTTCTTGGGCATGATGCACTAACCTCTCACATTAGACATGTGTTGTTGCGGTTACTGGATGTGCCAGGATGTTCCGACTAGTTTTACACCGCAACTCAATCTAACCTCGGGTTAGACACGTTTATCTTTTAGCATATTTACCATAAATGTCCAAGTCTAGATTTTATACGCTAATCATCCCAAATTCACTAAACTAGCCATGTTCCAATTCTCAAGTTATACCCCAACAACGCTGATTGCAAGTTATGCCCCATAAATTCAAATTCAAGTTATTACTCAAAATAGGTTACACCCAATTTTCCCAAATTTGCAATAAAGTCATGCCCCAAAAATCACGATATAACACATGCCCTAAGGTTTAGTCATATTGCACCGTACAAAATATTCTCCAAAACCCCCAATCATTATTCATAGTATAAACTATGCCAAATTATAGACTTTAATTACAGTGCATGCCAATTACCTAAAATCCCAATTTAGGCGTGTTCACATTTAACAGTTATCCCTATCTTACTATAGGTTTTCATGCCTAAGCCATATATCACCATACACAATAATCTCCTTCTTCCAAGTCATGAACTATCATATATAATATGCCCCAATTTTAGGTCTTAAACCACATAACGTACTATGCCTTACATGTTTACAGTTCAATTTACGTCCCACATCCCAAGTCATATGTCCAATATACTTTATGCCTCAAATCTCAAGTCATATGTTCGATACACTTTATGTTTTAAATACAACATGTGTTATGTCCTCAAATCCGTTACAAATCTGTTATACCCAATTATACATAATTTAATACTTTTCCCAATTTTAGTGCTGGTCATGTCCAAATCATATATTATGCCCAATTTTAGCATTGGCCATGTTCAAATCATATATTATGCCCAATTTTATTTCCAATGTACATTCATCTCTTATGAGATTTGGCTCAGGCTCGCAGTAGCTTGACTATAAAAACAAAAAGGGAAGAAGGAAAGAAGAGACAAAGAATGGACATAATATTATCAATGAGATAGATCCAATGGATATAGAAAGACAGATAAAATAGGCATAATCTCAGATTCAGATTTATTACAATGTCAGAATCACAAATTAACTTTTATTTCTGAAAGTAACATGAACTTACAAATTACAGAACGGTCTTGAACTGGGATCTGATTTCTGAAACTGAAAAGTTATCCCTTGACGTAGACTATCAATTCTCTAATTTAGATTTGATTCGTAGCTTCTAACTTGTTTTCTATTTTGCATCCTAGTTGGAGAAGAAATGGTGGTTATACTAGGTTGACCATGGACAACATGGTGGCTCCTTGGAATGAAATTGTGTGATTTAGGGTTGAGGGTTAGGGTTACTTTTATAGAGGTTTAGATTTATGTGAGCCATTAGATCAACCTAGGAGAAATCAGAACCGTCCAGACAAGATAGAGTTATCTAGAATCGCCACCTATGCCCTAGTGACTCAGCAACACGTCAGAAAATCGTCATTGTTTGGATCTGGGCGAGTGGGTCGAACCCTATAGGGGGTCGACACCCCTCTTGGGGGGTCGACACCTATGTCGACCCCCACGGGGGGAGTCTACCCCTATAGGCGAGAATTTTCCCGCCCAGCTGATTCACATGATTTTTCAAAATTCGAACTATTTTTGTTTTAATTAATTATTTAATTTTCTATTTAAACATGAAATCTTCTGAACTCCATAACTTCTTCATATGGAGTCTGATTCACGCAAACTCGAACTCTATCTCAAGCAAAATTCCGAGACGAACACAATGGCGTAACCCGTTTATCTAATTCTTCCTTTAATAATTATTTATTCTTTAATTATCTCTTATGTCCCGTTTTAAATTACGTGGTGTTATAGAGATCAAGTAACTTGAGCATAAAGTAATTGGTCTTATAAAAGGTGCCTAAAGGGGAGAAGGAGAGGCAATTGAGTGGAATTCAATTCAATTCATTCATTCTATGTCTCCTATTTTTTTCAACTATTTATCTCCATAAATAAAATTCTAGAGTAAATTTAGTGACCATTGTAATCAATCTCTTGTACTTTTCATTGGTGTTAATAAAAGGCTCTCTCTCTCAAGTGGACGTACACTAATAAGTTGTTAGTGGAACCACTATAAATTCCAGTGTGATGTATTTTTTGTTATTTCCCAGTTATTTCTCTTGTGTGGTGATTGTGATTGGCTTTTGGATTGGGTTGAGATTGTCTTTGATATCGATTAGTTGATTTTGCACGTTTACCACGATCTCGTCTTCCGCTGATTTGGGGTTATTTTGATTTGAGCGGTCTTGAATCAAAATTGCTCCTCAACAATAGCTAGGTTTCTCTTAGTAGATGTTATGGTTATTATTGTTCTCTCCTGTGGGTAGGCTGTCAACTACAGGTTAGAGTGGTTATTGGAGAGAGGATAAGAGCATGGGCACTTATGTTCTCGCATCTTATTTTGTACCAGTGTCCTGTGTTGTTTTACTTGAGTCATATATTATATCTTGTAATTGTATGCTAACACTTTTTTTGTAAGGACATAATCAGGTATAAGTCATATGCCTACGTTTACTTAATAATTTCCATTTTCCAGTATAACTTTTTGTGGTCACTTATCATTTACCCTGGAATGTTGTCTAACCTGAGTTTTATGTTTTCGTTCCATATTATCTTGGTACTATTAAATGAGTAGACTAGATGACATGTTCGGTGATGTAGTAGTCGATGAGAAGAAATTATTGGAGAAGCAACATTTCAGACTCTACATGTAGATGCTTTCGCTGGCGACACTATGGATACTGGCTGTAACAACCCGGAAAATCTGAACCAGTTTGAAAATTTTAATTCGGCTATTTCAGTGGAATTTAAATATTTTAAATAAATATTTTAAATAATAAAAATGAAAAGTGAGTTTGAATCGACGTTCGAAAATAAATATAATTAATTTTAATTATAAACAAGGCCTGAAATGGCGCGGTAGTTTCAAAATTTGAATTCAAACTTTGACTGACTGTACCGGGTGCAAAATAAAACGGATTTTAGTGAAACCAAAAATATTTAAATCTGTTAGTGAATATCTTTCTAACAAATCTGAAAAAACGAAGTTTCATAGCGAGAAGCAAAAGTTATGGCTAAATGAATTTTCAAAAAGGTCGCTATAGAGTTTATATAGCCCGTGAAAATGGCCATTTTGCAAACGACCTCGGAATTCGACGAAACCACTTTTGTTGGATCCGGGATGTTAAATTATTACTAGTTTTCAAATTTCATAATTTTTGAAGCTAGTATGTGAGCGTGGCAAAGGAAAATGTGTTTGATCGATTTCTATTAAATTGGATCGACCTGAAAAGGGCCATTTTTCAAACGGTCTCAGAATTCGATGAAACTAGTTTTGTTGGGACCGTATCGTCATAACATAGCTAGATTTATTTTTCGGGAATTTTTAGAATCAGTATGTGGCCCCGACAAATTGAAATGTATGCTCAAATTAAATATTGAATGTTTTATATTTTAATTTGAAGAAAAACTGACTGAAACAGTCAAATGGGCCTACGAAACATTTCCCATTGTGTTCGGAATGAGGGTATTTAGCTAGGGACGATAGTCGTTGGGTCTGGATTGGGATTCGTGTGTGAAAGAGGGTATTATCGAAATTTAAAAATATATAAATAAATGGAAAAATTCTATTGGGCCACATCATTTCTCTCTCCCCGTTAACCTCAAGACCAACGGCGGAAACCGCTTTCTTGTTTCCCCCTCCGATTACTCCTTCCACGCTCCACGAAATCCAGTGCCACAGTTAAGGTTTTTGTAGATTTTCTGAAGAGATACGAATCCATATGAAGTTTGCTAATTATCATTGAAGAAATCGTGTGAATCACCCTTGGGAAGTCCCGACGTTCATCGCCGTCGATCTCCTTCCTGCCTTGATCGATCTGAGCACGCCCTACCTCGTTTTTCTTGCCACTCCAAGCCCTTCCACGTGGCAGTGGCCGATCGTCGTATCGTGCAACGGATTTCACGAAAGATCAAAACCTAGTTTTGAACAGATTTTGAAAGGTACGACTGAATTATATTTAAACTATTCTGTAGCACTTTAAAGCGCTACGGTTTTTGATTTCACAGTAAAAATCATATCTTTCTCGTTTGTTGACGAAATTCAGTGAAACAAGAGACAGTGGACTCATGCGGACGTCTTCTACATCCTAGAAGAGACCGCATATTTTTCTGAGCCTTCTGCAATTTTTGGTGGAGTGGAACCCAATGTGAGATTTCTAAATTATAAACGAGATGGAAAACGACGATGTATAAATTATATAGTCGATGTATGAGTTATATAAGCGTTGTACACCTCATGTATAAGCGTTGTATAAGTTGTACGTTCGATTATATATGCATTGTAAAAATTATATATGTGTTGAAATGAAGTGAAATATACTTATATAAATATGTATATATATATACGCCCCTTGTCCACAAGCCATGGACGATATTTATTTGTTGTGATTGGTGTAAAATTTGGTTGATAGCGAATGGTTGATTAAAATTGTTTGTGGTAGAAATTGATTGATTGTGGTTGAAAAATACCCGTTAGTGGTTGAGAATTATTGGGTTGAAACCACATAGGATTAGTTTGTGGAAAAGAAAATAAACATGCCGCCTGCGTGCGAACTAGATGCATGAAATCCCCATTGTCAAAAGCTGCGAGGCTTTAAGGTAGAGCGAGGAGCCGTACTAGGGACAACCCCGGTTTTAACTACCCTGCCGTTATGCTGCCGAAATTTTGAATAATATTCATGTATTAGAATTATTTTCATGTGTTGAAACTATATTCGTGTGTTGAATAGAAATTCATGTGTTGAATAGAAATTCATGTGTTAAATAGAAATTCATGTGTTGAACGACATTCATGTTTTGAAATAAATTGTTTTATAATAAAAATCATATTTTTACCATCTATATGAACTATATAAAATAGTCGTGTTTTGAAATAAATTGTTTTATAATAGAAATCATATTTTTATCATCTGTATGAACTATATAAAATAGTCGTGTTTTGAAATAAATTATTTTATAATAGAAATCATATTTTTATCATCTATATGAACTATATAAAATAGTCGTGTTTTGAAATAAATTATTTTATAATAAAAATCATATTTTTATCATCTATATGAACTATGTAAAAAAGTCGTGTTTTGAAATAAATTGTTTTAAAATAAAAATCATAGTTTTATCATCTATATGAACTATATAAAATAGTCGTGTTTTGAAATAAATTGTTTTAAAATAAAAGTCATAGTTTTATCATCTAAATGAACTATATAAAATAGTCGTGTTTTGAAATAAATTGTTTTACAATAAAAATCACATTTTTATTATATACATGAATTGCTAAAAATAATGAAGTGTCGAAATAAATGTCGGTTGGATAAAAATATCATTTTTATCAAATGTATGAAAAGAATATGGTTTTGAAATCGAAGAATAGATTATATTTGTGTATATATATATATATATATATATATAATTAAAATGAATCGAATAACGAAGCTGCAGTTCATATTTTGAAACCGTTATTTCAAACGATTAGTGCGGGAGATCCGACCATCGGATTTTCCCGAAACCGAAACCGTTGGGTTCGATTTGGAAATATCTTTCCAATGACACCCACTTTGTGAAGATCCAACAGTTGGATTGTTTGGAATGTTTAATTCAAATCTGAAGAAAAACAGCACCAGAATCGATTATATATATATATATATATATATATATATAATTAAATCGAATAACGACGCAGCAGTTCGTATTTTGAAAATGAAACTTCAAACGAGTGTACCGGGAGATCCGACCGTTGGATTTTCCCAAAACTGAATACGTTGGATTCGTTTTGAAATGATCTGTCTAATGATATAAAATTTGTGAAGATCCAACGGATAGATTTTCAGATATGTGTAAATCAAATATGAAGAAAAACAGCGCCACGGCCGCGTTATGGCCTGAAGCGTCGTTTGAATAAATTGGCTATTTGTAAATAAATAAAAATAGCGATTAATCGTTATAAAATATTATAAATGATATGGAATGTGAAATTTAGAAACTAACTGAAGGTTAGCTAAGTCGAATGGTTTCCTGGGTTTTGATCTGATGTTGGTTTCGGCCTTCGAGGTTAATATTTGGGAAATCGTTCTCTTACTAATTTACGGTTAATGACTAATGAATTGGAAAAAGGCATATGTTGTGTTTGTGTAGCACTTGTTTATTATATGCGCGAGTTGCTCAGAAAGACCGAGTTTATCCGATTCTGAATAACTGAATCGACGATAAGAAATCGATGATGAAGACGGTGATTGAAGACCGGAGATCTTCACCTCGGTTGGATGATAACTGATGTCCTGATTGGGAGGCATCCCGAAATATGGATAATGAGTGGTGATCGTCCAGGCGTACGTGGAGATCGATGGATATGCGAGGTGTATAGTGCCTTCGGTTTCGTTCAGACCCAGAACGGACTTGTAAATGGACTGTGTGTCTGACATTGGAATTCATTCTGTGTGATTGATAGCCATCAGTTGCATGGTGTGAATTGCCTGTGTGGCATGCTAAGATGCAGTGATCAAGGCTTCTGTTGAAAAGCAAAGTCTTGTGGTTGATGATCAAAGCACGGCCTGTGTGGCATAGCTTTGTGTATAACATGAATTCGCGAGCCTCACAACCTGGTATGAACCATAAACGGGAGAGGACATCAGGGAGGGCATGCGTTCCTTTCTAGCTAGAGGTGGTGTCAGTGCTTAAACTGGCTGACATTTATATTATTTTCACCTATGTGGTTGTTGCTGTTGCGAGGCGCCTTGGATATATCGGTGACTATGTGAAGCCGATGGAGTCATTCGTTGGCTCATTTACGCCCCAAAGGGTGGGGGAACGTAGTGTTCAGGAATAATAATCCATATCGGTGGACCAGCCCTGACGATCCAAGGCTTGTCTGTGTGCTTGCCTGAGGCTCGGGCTAGAGAGTCTCGAATTCGGTAAGGACTATCTTTTGCCTTGGTTCATGACGGAAATCCAATTTCCAAATATAACACCATGCGGTTTTGATTGTAAATATATATGGCGACATGATATATGGTACCCATGTCGTCTATGATTGATAGTTATGATTGAAATTGTTTTTGAAACCTATAAACACTAATAATAATATCAAATGCTTTTGTTTTATTCGTATCAAGCATATTTTGGCCATTAAAAGGTAAAACTCTATCCTCCGGTTTGCGTTGCATTGTGTGATGGGAACCGAGTCTTATAATGGCTTCATTTTTATAAAAAGCATTGCGATATTTAAAATATTTACTTGTTTTAAAGCATTGGCAATCCAATGGAGTAAACCCGTTCCGCGAAAGTGGCGTGGTCCTGTGATTAGCCATATTATGAAATGTGTTAAGCAGATTTCTCATACCAGTCCCATGACTGACTCGTAGTTTGTTTCACTTGCAAACTCGGGTGCCCCTCTTTCTACACGGGCAGCCTTGTATTCAGGTTTTAGCAGGCTCTTTCTGGATAGCTGGAGCTGAAGAGGGATTCTACCATTTATCTCTTTTTATGCTGTTCAGCTCCTATTGTACATATTATGTTTGTTTTCCGCTGTAGACATTTATGTATAGCTGAAATGTATCTTGTACTAAGTATGATCCTGTATACTATGTAACTCTGATGATTATGTCTATCCAGTGTATTATTTGTACATTATATGGTGTATTTATTTATTTCTGTTCTACTATTATCTGTTTATGTATTATATTCCAAAGATTACCCTTGGCACCGTCGTACGGGGTTTTGGGGTCGTCACAACGTGGTATCAGAGCTTTGGTTAAGCTTAGTGCTGGAATATAACATATTAACGAACTCGTCAAAAGTAGAACCAGTAGTGTTCTAAGACGAATAACTCATTGCAGATAGGATCAGTAATATCCTAGTATGAGTAAAGCAGAATGAAATACACCCCGATAGACACATTTACATTCAAGTATATGTTTCTATGTTTTAAAATACCTTTTCTGTTGACCTGACACTTGATCTGCTATTTGCAGAAGTACTAGAAAATGAGTGTCAGAAACAGTAGGAATGCAGAACCAGATCTAGAGGCTCTATTTAAGAGATATCGAAATCTGGGTAGAGCCCAATTCTCGGGCAATGAATCGATTATTCAAACTCAATCTTGGATGAGCTCTACAGAAAGAATTTTTGAGCGTTTCCAGCTGAGAGATGATCAGAAAAGATTAGTGGCATCTTGGGCGCTTAAGGGAGAAGCTTTAATCTAGTGGGAAACAATCACTAAGGATAATCCAGAAGGTGATATCACCTGGGATAGATTCAAAGAGGTTTTCAGTGAAAGATTTATCCCTCCCGAAGCGACTGAGCGGCTATGTGATGAATTTAGTTACCTGATACAAGGAGATATGAATATCCCATAATATCATAAGAAATTCAATGAACTTTCTCACTTTGCCCCTCATTTAATTCAAAATCCGAAGAGGAAGAATCTGAGGTTTATTCATGGCCTGCAAAGAAAATACCAAAGTAAAGTTATGGGGCATGTGAAGCTTCCTTTTTCAGAAATGATATACATGACTTATCAGTATGAAGATCTCCATAAGAAAGGTATGTTGAACAACGAAGAGGAAGTCAGTTCTAGTAACAAAGAGGAGTCAGAGACTGATAGTCCTGAGGCCAGTAAGAAGCCCAAAGCCAAGAGGAAAAGGGTTAAATCTGAGAAAGGACCAGTAACGACTGCTGTATGCAGTAACTGCAATAAGCAAGGACATTTCTCGATAAGTTGCGGAGTTTTAAAGAAACAAAAGAAGGATGAATCTAAATCGAAGAACAAGTTTCAATTGACCCGAGAGTGTAATCTTTGTCATCAGGCTGGTCATATAAAGAGAGACTGCTGGCTGTTGAAAAAGACCAAAGTGGTTCAAGTAAATGAAGTGGCAGAAACTTCAGCACCCTCAGCTAGTCAGGGAAGATCTGATGTTTTAGAAGGCACGCTTACTGTCAAAAACATTCCAGTCAAGGTACTGTTTGACACAAGTGCGTCACGAAGCTTTATTGCAAAGAATGCGGTCAAGAAGTTGGACTTGAAATTGAGAAAGCTCAAAGAACCCATCACTGTCCATAATCCGGTTGGAAGTTCTCTCGATCTTAGCTAGATTTGTGCGGTGCCTGTCTCTTTTTCCTGTTATAAGTTCCTTGCCATCTCTATCGTCATGAATTTTACTGAATTCGATCTTATTTTGGGATTGGATTGGTTAACCAAATATGAGGCAGAGGTTAAATGCGTTGAGAGAGTCGTTAGGGCAAAGATTAAATCAGGGAATTATATAACCATACCATGTGAAGGCCCGAATTCAAATAGAAAAAACTTTTGGTCAGCTCTAGATGTTTCTCCTATTCAAATAAAAAAATATCCCTGTAGTCACAGAGAATATTCCGGACCTCATCAAAGATATTCCTGTCGTAAAGAATTATGCAGATGTGTTCGAAGAAGTTGTCAGCTTACCTCCGTAGAGAGAAATTGATTTCAAGATCGCTTTAATTCCGAACGCAAGGCCAGTAGTGCACGCTATTCAGAGAATGACTCTAAAGGTGAAAGAAGAACTAGACAATCAAACTCGACAGCTTGTATGGAAGGGTCTGATCAGGACTAACTTTCTCTGATTGGGAGCAGCAGTGGTGTTTGTCCCAAAGTCTGACGGTACTCTGCGACTATGTGTGGATTATCGTGACTTGAATAAGATGACAATAAAGAATAAATATCCATTGTCGCGAATCGATGATTTATTGAATCGTCTGAATAGAGCACAAGTATTTTCAAGGATTGACCTAGCTACAGGCTTCCATCAGCTTTGTATTGCCGAAGAGTGTGTTCCTATGACAGCATTCAATGGTCCAGACTTATTCTATGAGTGGTTAGTAATGTCGTTCGGCTTATATAACGCTCCAGCTTACTTCGTCGATTTGATGAATCGAGTATTCAGAGAAGTCTTGAATAAATTTGTTCTGGTTTTTATTGATGATACTCTAATCTTCTCTAAGTCAAAAGCCGAACATGAAAAACATCTGAAACAAGTGCTGGAAATTCGGAGAAGGAATGTATTGAAAGCTAAACTTTCCAAATGTATATTCTGGCAGGATGAAGTAAAGTTTCTTGGCCACATCGTATCAAAATAAGGAATTGTTGTGGATCCAAGTAAAATCACCGCTATTCAAAATTGGAAACAGCCTAGTACTCCTATAGAAGTCCGAAGTTTTCTTGGATTGGCTAGTTATTACCGGAAGTTCGTTAAAGATTTTTCGAAGATATCTAGTCACTTAACAAAGCTTACAAAGAAGCACTCAAAATTCAAGGGGACTCCAGAATGTGAGGAGGCTTTTGAGAAGCTGAAATTAAGATTAACGACTGCTCCAGTGTTAACCATTATTGATGGAAATCAAGACTGGAAAGTCTGGACAGATGCCTCTAGAGAAGGCCTTGGTGCAGTATTAATGCAAAGAGGCCAAGTTGTTGCCTATGCTAGCCGTCAGCTGAAGCCACATGAAAAGAACTACGTTACTCATGATCTTGAGTTGTTGGCTATCGTATTCGCTTTGAAAATATGGAGACACTATCTTTTGGGCGAGAAATTCGAGCTGTATACAGATCATCAGTCGCTAAAGTATCTGTTCACTCAGAAAGACTTGAATCTGAGGCAGCAACGTTGGCTAGAGTTTCTCGCAGCATATGATTTTGAGATTTTGTACACTCCGGGAAAAGCCAATGTTGTGGCTGATGCGCTAAGCCGAAAGAATGTGATGATCGCCAGTTTTATTATTACAACTTCATTGATTGATAAAATATCTGCTCTTCAGAAGGACGATCACTTCATTCAGAGGATCAAAGAAAGGATACAGAAAGGCGAACCCTTGAGTTTCCAGGTTGATAACCAAGGGATTCTAAGGCTAAAGGGTCGAATTTGTGTTCCTAACATTGCTGAACTCCGGAAGGAAGTTTTGGATGAATGCCGTCAAAGCTTAGTATCCATCCGGGAGTGAACAAAATGTATAATGATATTAAGCGTACATTCTGGTGGAGGTCGATGAAAAGAGACATTTCTTTATACGTTAGCAGGCGCTCTACTTGCCAACTAGTCAAAAGCGACCAACAGAAACTTGCCGGATTATTGCAACCATTGGATATTCCATGTTGGAAGTGGGAACATATTTCCATGGACTTCATAGATGTTTTTCCCAGAACCAGGAAAGGAAATGACAGTGTTTGGGTGATCATAGATCGCTTCACGAAGACCGCCCATTTCATACCTGTCAGATCGAACAGAACTGCTCAGAGTCTGGCCCATATTTATTTCAAGGAAATTATTAGGCTACATGGAGTTCCAATCAGTATAGTCAGTGACAGAGATCCAATATTTACTAGCAAATTCTGAGAGGCATTCCAAGTAGAACTGGGAACGAAGCTGAACTTGAGCACCGCTTATCATCCTCAGACAGATGGTCAAACTGAGAGGGTGAATCGTATACTAGAAGATTTATTGCAGGCTTGTGTTCTGGATTTTGGTGGATCATGGGAAGACCATTTGCATTTGGCTGAGTTTTCATACAACAACAGCTACCAAGCGAGCCTGACAATGTCACCATTCGAAGCATTATATGGTAGACTGTGCCGATCCCCTGCTTGTTGGGTAGAACCTGGTAATAGGCTTGTATTGGGACCTGATATGATCCGTGAAGCTACGGATAAAGTCGATTTCGTTAAGAAATGATTACTCGCCGCTCAAAGCCGACAAAAGAGCTATGATGATTCGAGAAGAAGAGATTTGGCTTTTTCTGTTGGTGACTATGTGTATATAAGGGTTCCTCCTATGAGAGGAGTGATTCAATTTAGCAAAATGGGAAGTTGGCGCCCAGATTTATTGGTCCATTCCCGATACTTGAACGGATTGGAACCCTCGCTTATAGAGTTCAATTGCCAGATTGGTTGCCTGGAGTGCATGATGTATTTCACGTATCTCAACTTTGAAAGCATGTTCATGGTCCAGACTTGGTTGTGGAAGAAGCCGCACAATAGGATATAGAAATTACTCCAGAATTGGATGTGAGAAGAGAGCCGCTAAAGATTGTTGGCAAAGAAACCAAAGAGCTGAGGAACAAGAAGGTTCACTTAGTCAAAGTGCAATGGAGTGGAGATCCGCGAGATTGTACTTGGGAAACTGATGAAAGCATTCAGAAAGCCTATCCCAAGTGCAGGGTGGATATCTCTGATTGACTCTGGTGCAAGGTACATTTACCATATTTTAAAATTCCCATTATGTTCTCTACTTCGTCGTTGTTTTCTTTTCATAGATGTATAACTTTTAATCATATAATCTGAATGATTTTATAAGAGTATATGAATTAATTAGTATATTTTTGAAAGATGAAAACAAATTGATTGCTGATTGTGTTGTTTGATTTTTGGTTGTTTAATTAGAGTTTTGAACCATTTAGCCAAATTGAACAAATATTGCATTGAATTGAAAATAGATAGAAATATATACATGTGCATTATATATGTTTGAACAGGTTATGGATGAACAGTTAAGCAAAGGAATAAAATTGTTTGCCCGACAAATAGGTACACGTTTATTGTATTTCTTGGGATTTATGATTTTATGAGCCGATTGGCTAGCTGCTTGGCTTTTTCTTTTTCTTTTGGACTGGTGAGGGCCACGGGAGGCTATTAGAAATATCCCGAAGTCCCCCGTACAAAGGAGGTTATGGCGAAATTTTTCGAAAATTTAGGGTGTTAGCCAAAATTTTGAAGAATTCCAAAATTCTTAGAAACTGAAAAGTTAAAGAACAAAAGCCAGAATGAAAAGAGAGTTAGTAAATCAAACCACTTGTGACTTTGTTCCTTTTCGGGGACGAAAAGTTTTAAGTGGGGGAGAATGTAACAACCCAGAAAATCTGAACCAGTTTGAAAATTTTAATTTGGCTATTTTAGTGGATTTTAAATATTTTAAATAAATATTTTAAATAATAAAAATGAAAAGTGAGTGTGAATCGACGTTTGAAAATAAATATAATTAATTTTAATTATAAACAAAGCCTGAAATGGCGCGGTAGTTTCAAAATTTGAATTCAAAATTTGACTGAGTGTACCGGGTGCAAAATAAAACGGATTTTAGTGAAACCAAAAATATTTAAATCTGTTAGTGAATATCTTTCTAACGAATCTGAAAAATCGAAGTTTCATAGCGAGAAGCAAAAGTTATGGCTAAATGAATTTTCAGAAAGGTCGCTATAGAGTTTATATAGCCCGTGAAAATGGCCATTTTGCAAATGACCTCGGAATTCGACGAAACCACTTTTTTTGGATCCGGGATGTTAAATTATTGCTAGGTTTCAAATTTCATAATTTTTGAAGCTAGTATGTGAGCGTGGCAAAGGAAAATGTGTTTGGTCGATTTCTATTAAATTGGATGGACCAGAAAAGGGCCATTTTTCAAACGGTCTCAGAATTCGACGGAACTAGTTTTGTTGGGACCGTATCGTCATAACATAGCTAGATTTATTTTTCGGGAATTTTTAGAATCAGTATGTGGCCCCGGCAAATTGAAATGTACGTTCAAATTAAATATTGAATGTTTTATATTTTAATTTGAAGAAAAACTGACTGAAACGGTCAAGTGGGCCTACGAAACATATCCCATTGTGTTCGGAATGGGGGTATTTAGTTGGGGACGACAGTCATTGGGTCTGGATTGGGGTTCGTGTGTGAAAGAGGGTATTTTCGAAATTTAAAAATATATAAATAAATGGAAAATTTCTATTGGGCCACGTCATTTCTCTCTCTCCGTTAACCTCGAGACCGACGGCGGAAACCGCTTTCTTGTTTCCCCCTCCGATTACTCCTTCCACGCTCCACGAAATCCAGTGCCACAGTTAAGGTTTTTGTAGATCTTCTCAAGAGCTACAAAACCATATGAAGTTTGCTAATTATCGTTGAAGAAATCGTGCGAATCACCCTTGGGAAGTCCCGCCGTTCATCGCCGTCGATCTCCTTCCTTGATCGATCTGAGCGCGCCCTACCTCGTTTTGCTCGCCACTCCAAGCCCTTCCACGTGGCAGTGGCCGATCGTTGTATCGTGCAACGGATTTCACGAAAGATCAAAACCTAGTTTTGAACAGATTTTGAAAGGTACGACTGAATTACATTTAAACTATTCTATAGCACTTTAAAGTGCTACGGTTTTTGATTTCACTGTAAAAATCATATCTTTCTCGTTTGTTGATGAAATTCAGTGAAACAAGAGACAGTGGACTCGTGCGGACATCTTCTACATCCTAGAAGAGACCGCATATTTTTCTGAGCCTTCTGCAATTTTTGGTGGAGTGGAACCCAATGTGAGATTTCTAACTTATAAACGATATGTAAAACGATGATGTATAAATTATATAGTCCATGTATGAGTTATATAAGCATTGTACACCTCATGTATATGCGTTGTATAAGTTGTACGTTCGATGTATAAGTTATATATGCGTTGTAAAAATTATATATGTGTTGAAATAAAGTGAAATATACTTATATATATATATGTATATATATATATATATATACGCCCCTCGTCCACAAACCATGGACGATATTTATTTGTTGTGATTAGTGTAAAAATTGGTTGATAGCGAATGGTTGATTAAAATTGTTTGTGGTTGAAATTGATTGATTGTGGTTGAAAAATACCCGTTAGTGGTTGAGAATTATTGGGTTGAAACCACACAGAATTAGTTTGTGGAAAAGAAAATAAACATGCCGCCTGCGTGCGAACTAGATGCATTAAATCCCCATTGTCAAAAGTTGCGAGGCTTTAAGGTAGAACGAGGAGCCGTACTAGGGACGGCCCCGGTTTTAACTACCTTGCCGTTATGCTGCCGAAATTTTGAATAATATTCATGTGTTAGAATTATTTTCATGTGTTGAAACAATATTCGTGTGTTGAATAGAAATTCATGTGTTGAATAGAAATTCATATGTTGAATAGAAATTCATGTGTTGAACGACATTCATGTTTTGAAATAAATTGTTTTATAATAAAAATCATATTTTTATCATCTATATGAACTATATAAAATAGTCGTGTTTTCAAATAAATTGTTTTATAATAGAAATCATATTTTTATCATCTATATGAACTATATAAAATAGTCATGTTTTGAAATAAATTGTTTTGTAATAGAAATCATATTTTTATCATATATATGAACTATATAAAATAGTCGTGTTTTGAAATAAATTGTTTTAAAATAAGAATCATAGTTTTATCTGCTACATGAACTATATAAAATAGCCGTGTTTTGAAATAAATTGCTTTAAAATAAAAATCATAGTTTTATCATCTAAATGAACAATATAAAATAGTCGTGTTTTGAAATAAATTGTTTTACAATAAAAATCACATTTTTATTATATACATGAATTGTTAAAAATAGTGAAGTGTCGAAATAAATGTCGGTTGGATAAAAATATCATTTTTATCAAATGTATGAAAAGAATATGGTTTTGAAATCGAGGAATAGATTATATATATATATATATATATATAATTAAAATGAATCGAATAACGAAGCTGTAGTTCGTGTTTTGAAACTGTGATTTCAAACGATTAGTGCGGGAGATCCGACCATCGGATTTTCCCAAAACCGAAACCGTTGGGTTCGCTTTGGAAATATCTTTCCAACGACACCCACTTTGTGAAAATCCAACGGTTGGATTGTCTGGAATGTTTAATTCAGATCTGAAGAAAAACAGCGCCAGAATCGATTATATTTATATATTTATATATATATATATAAATATAATTAAATTAAATCGAATAACGACGCTGTAGTTCGTATTTTGAAAACGAAACTTCAAACGAGTGTACCGGGAGATCCGTCCGTCGGATTTTCCCAAAACTGAAACTGTTGGATTCGTTTTGAAAAGATCTTTCTAATGATATAAAATTTGTGAAGATCCAACGGTTAGATTTTCAGATATGTGTAAATTAAATCTGAAGAAAAACAGTGCCACAGCCGCGTTATGGCCTGAAGCGTCGTTTGATTAAATTGGCTATTTTTAAATAAATAAAAATAGCGATAAATCATTAGAAAATATTATAAACGATATGGAATGTGAAATTTAGAAACTAACTGAAGGTTAGCTAAGTCGAATGGTTTCCTGGGTTTTGAAATGATGTTGGTTTCGGCCTTCGGGGTTAATATTTGGGAAATCATTCTCTTACTAATTTACGGTTAGTGACTAATGAATTGGAATAAGGCGTATGTTGTGTTTGTGTAGCACTTGTTTATTATATACGCGAGTTGCTCAGAAAGATCGGGTTTATCCCATTCTGAATAACTGAATCGACGATAAGAAATCGATGATGAAGACGGTGATTGAAGACCGGAGAACTTCACCTCGGTTGGATGATAACTGATGTCCTGATTGGGAGGCTCCCGAAATATGGATAATGAGTGGTGATCGTCCAGGCGTACGCGGAGATCGATGGATATGCGTGGTATATAGTGCCTCCGGTTTCGTTCAGACCCAGAACGGAATTGTAAATGGACTGTGTGTCTGACATTGGAATTCATTTTGTGTGATTGATAGCCATCAGTTGCATGGTGTGAATTGCCTGTGTGGCATGCAAAGATGCAGTGATCAAGGCTTTTGTTGAAAAGAAAAGTCTTGTGGTTGATTATCAAAGCACGACCTGTGTGGCATAGCTTTGTGTATAACGTGAATTCGCGAGCCTCACACCCCGGTATGAACCAGAAGCGGGAGAGGACATCAGGGAGGGCATGCATTCCTTTCTAGCTAGAGGTGGTGTTAGTGCTTAAACTAGCTGACGTTTATATTATTTTCACCTGTGTGGTTGTTGCTATTGCGAGGCGCCTCAGATATATCGATGACTATGTGAAGCCGATGGAGTCATTCGTTGGCTCATTTATGCCCCAAATGGTGGGGGAATGTAGTGTTCAGGCATAATAATCCACATCGGTGGACCGGCCCTGACGATCCAAGGCTTGTCTACGCGCTTGCTTGAGGCTCGGGCTAGAGAGTCTCGAATTCGGTAAGGACTATCTTTTGCCTTGGTTCATGACGGAAATCCAATTTCCAAATACGACACCATGCCGTTTTGATTTAAATATATATGGCGACATGATATACGGTACCCATGCCGTCTATGATTGATAGTTATGATTGAAATTGTTTTTGAAACCTATAAACACCAGTAATAATATCAAATGCTTTTGTTTTATTCGTATCAAGCATATTTTGGCCATTATAAGGTCAAACTCTATCCTCCGGTTTGCGTTGCATTGTGGGATGGAAACTGAGTCTTATAATGGCTTCATTTTTATAAAAAGCATTGCGATATTTAAAAGATTTACTTGTTTTAAAGCACTGGCAATCCAATGGAGTAAACACGTTCCGTGAAAGTGGCGTGGTCCTGTGATTAGCCATATTATGAAATGTGTTAAGTAGATTTCTCATACCAGTCCCACGACTGACTCATAGTTTGTTTCACTTGCAAACTCGGGTGCCTCTCTTTCTATACGGGCAGCCTTGTATTCAGGTTTTAGCAGGCTCTTTTTATATAGCAGGAGCTGAAGACGGATTCTACCATTTATCTCTTTTTGTGTTGTTCAGCTCCTATTGTACATATTTTGTTTGTTTTCCGCTGTAGACATTTATGTATAGCTGAACTGTATCTTGTACTAAGTATGATCCTGTATACTGTGTAACTCTGATGATTATGTTTATCCAGTGTATTATTTTTACATTATCTGGTGTATTTATTTATTTCTGTTCTGCTATTATTTGTTTATGTGTTATATTCCAAAGATTACCCTTGACACCGTCGTACGGGGTTTTGGGGTCGTCACACTGGCTACGTTTTTTACTCTATTATTCTGTATTATGAGATATTTCGTATTGAGGAGATGTTGTATGTTGTTGATATAACATTACATGTAACTTAATGCTTCTATAGTGATGATATTTTTTGTTGTTGGATGGTGCTTGTGGTCATGGTAAACCTCGAACTACTGACCTCTTATCGGACAGTAGCATATCTTCCCGCTGTGCCACACTATGTTGGCTAGAGATGATATTTTTGACTTTGTTATGGCTCAGTAGTCTATTGCATATTTATTCTACTATATTTGAGATATATTGCATGTTAGAGTACTTTTTCTTCTTCTCTGATGATCTTAAACATATAAACTGTTAGAGGAAGAGAAAGTAAAGGAAGAATACTTTATTTTAAGTGAAGAACTTCTTTGAATTTCTTGTCTTTCCGCTTCCTTAACTTCCTTACAACATTCTAGTTTTCCCTTACCAACACACAACAAAATGACCATATATATATAGTGGATTACATGCCCTACAACCACTTGTTGAATGGACATGACTCTTCGCTTAACGGACACCACTCTTCGTTGAACTGACATGACTCTTCAGTTGAACGGACACATCTCTTCGTTAAACGGGCATGACTCTTCATTGAACGGACACGTCTCTTCACTAAATGGACATGACTCTTCACTTGAATAAGCACTTTGAATACTTGAACCAGCATTATACAGAAATAGCAAAATACCATTTCAAAATATATTCCAACACTCCCTCCTAATTTGAAATTTTCTTTCTTACTCTTTTTCGTTTGAGTGACTCAAGTTTCATAGGTTTTATTTTCTTTCCAATAAAGATTTTTTCTTTCTCATTTTCACAGCTTGCTTTATCAATGTTGCTTGTGAAAACGTAGCTGCTAGTCCAAAAGGTGTGCATTTGCATATCTAATCACTTCGTTCAAATCATTGAACTTAAGGATGGATTGGACTGCTCCAAACATCTCTTCTTTTGCAATGACCGTATCATCCTTGACATCTGAAAAAATAGTGGTTTAGATATAGTACCCATTGCTTCCAAATCTCTCACCCCCAGTGACAAGGGAAGCACCACCATCAACTCCTAATTTTATATAATGCAGGATCTTATTGAATTGTTCATCATCAATCTGAGGATTTTTCTCCACACCTTTCTTAAAAGGATCATCGACTTCACAACTCAAAGCACGAGCTTTTGACTTCTCCTTTCCTTTTGGTTCTGCTTTCTTGTCTCTTGCTCCAGTTGTTTGGGAAACTTTTCTCCTACTTCTAGATCTCTTTTTCGTCCTTGATCCTCCATTTGTATCCTTCTCTTCCTTTGTAATTTGGTCTTCTTTGTCTTTTGGCTTGTCTTTTGCTTGAGCATCTTCAACTTCAGTCATTCTATCATCCATTTTTTATTCTCGCTTTTGTCTTCTCTTTCCACATCCTTTTTTACTTCACTTTTGTTTTCTTCTATGTTCGCCATCTCCACATCATCTTCTTCAAAATCGCTATGTTCACCTGTTTCCTTTGCTTTGTTTGTGGCATTTTCATTTTTCAAATCTTGTGCAATGTTGTTCTCTTCTGCTTTGTTAGCATCGTTTTCATTTTCCAAATCCTCTTTGATGTTTACACAGCATCTTTCCCACCATTTTTCTCCTCCGCAACAGTATTTTTTTCATCATCAATACCAATATCTTCTTTAAAATCAGTTATTTCTTCTTCAACCTTGTTTGCAACATCTGCGTACTTCATCTTGTTTTCGTTATCTTTCACATCATTGGTTAACTTTACCTCTTTAATGTGCTCTTCAGCTTCAACATCTTCCTCCTCGGTATTCTTCACATTCTCTTTGTTAACAATCAAATTGTCTTCTTATCACTTTTGTGTCATTCTTTGCATACAACTCTTTCAATAATTTTCATGATTCTTTTGCGGATCTTTGTCCATAAATACAACAATATGCTTCTTCATCAATGTTCTCACTCATTACAGCATGATCTTAAAGATCATTCCGTCTCCAATTACAAAGCATTTTCTTTCTTTCCCGTCATATTTTTATCTTTTGGCCAACCACTTTCAATGATTTCCCATAACCCTTTGGAAATCAGCTCTTCTTTCTTTTTATTACTCCATTCTTCAAAATTGTCTTTTGTGAGAACAGTAAGAAGAAACGATGGAAGAAATAGATACGGATGCGCCATATTTTCAACTTGGCCTTGATACCACTTTTTTAGAGGAAGAGAAACTAGAGGTGAATACTTATTTTAAGTGAAGAACTTCTTCGAATTTCTTGCCTTTCCACTTCCTTAACTTCCTTACAGCATGCTAGTTTTCCCTTACCGACACACAACAAAGTGACCACATATATATAGTGGATTATACCCTACAAATAGACATCACTTATTGAATGGACACGACTCTTCATTGAACGGGCTTGGCTTTTCATTGAACTGACATGACTCTTCACTTGAACGGACACATCTCTTCGTTGAACGGACATGACTCTTCATTGAACGGACATGCCTCTTCACAGAACGGACATGTCTCTCCACTTGAACGGACATGACTCTTCACTTGAATAGACACTTTGGATACATGAACTAGCATTAAACATAAATACGAAAGACAATTTCAAAATATATTCCAACATAAAACGAGCACATCTACATCACGCTTTCATCTTTTTGCTTTTGGGGGAAGGGGATGGAGTGGTCATCACATATGGTGTAATGACCCGCATTTTCAGTGATATAATAAATAATTTATTTAATTATTTAAAAGGTGATTAGAAGGATTTAATGGTCATTGAATTAAATAATGGTGAATATTTAATTAAAATAATAAATTAAATAATATATTTAATTCTGAAATAATCAGAATTGGCTGAAATGGCGATATGGTGTGAACTGGATCATCTGTGATATTTAATTCAGCTTGGAATTGAATTTGAATAATGAATATATTATATAAACGACAGTTTGAATGTAGAGTTATAATATAATTAAAAATCAAGCTCGCAATGGCGCTGCAGTTCGTAAATTGGCGATTCGAACTTCAACTGAATGTACATGATTCGTTTTAAGCCGGATTTATGTGAAACACGAAACGTGTGGAGCTGGTGGACTATATCTTTCTAGTGGAAGAGAAAAATCAAGATTTCGTTCGTGTAGATTTTGATTTATGTCCAAATCAAATTTTAAAGTAGTCGCTATAGAATCGTTTATCGACCATAACGGTTTATTCGATATAACTAGATACCAGGTTTGAATCTAGACAAGGTTCTTTTGAGACGTAGTGATAATTTAATTTTTAGAATTTTATGGTAATTTTTAATTAATTAAATAAGCAACTTTTTATTTGGAGTATTGGGCACCCTGTATCGACATTTCGGGGTTTCACAATATGAGTTCATCTACCGGTATTATTACATTTTCGGGACCAGAGCACATCACTCATTTCAATGGTATTTTTATTTCTGTCTTTAATAGTCCCTACGTGAATAGAATATTTCATAGTAGGGTACGCTATGTTTTTAACTTAAAACAAACTAAACTAACTGGTTAACTGGTCAAACGAACTCCAAACCCAACGAAACAAGTTTCATACGAAACCTTAGGAAGAGGTCTAGTGAAATGTCAAGGCCTCATATTTTTAGGATTTTTTCTGTAATTTTAAGGAATTAATGCTCGGTGTTTTTCTTCGATATTTTCTAAGGGATTTTCACAAACGGTGTCGGAATTCGACGAAACCTGTCCCAATGGATCCGGAATATTTTTCTATGCTAGGATTGACTTAGTTTGTCAAAAACAGAGACCGTATGAATTTGTTTTAAAGTGGTACTTCATGTGTAAGCAATGGATAATAAAATAATATAATTTTTCATCCCAACATCTTCTATAAAAGCATCAGCCTTAACCTAATTCTCGAGCAAACATTTCTACGCCTCCACCATCTTGTAAACGACCACAAATCTTCAAACCATCCTTTCTTATTATCCCTCAATCCAATCTTTATGATCGAAAACACCTAACGAAAATGATGTCGGCCTATGTGAGATCAACATAATCGAACGGTGATGATCGAAATCTAGGATCTGTAGTGGCCGATACTGGCTTCGCAACCGCTGGTGTTCGTGGCGAGTTGTCGGGGGTAGGCGAGTTCGAGGAGGAAGATATTGTAGGCGTTGGATAGAGAGGCGTAGGGGTGAAGTTTGGCGTCTTTAGATCAGCCGAAAATGGTGGAAGTTGGGTGTAGCGTTGGATAATTTTGAGTTGAGCATGGGATGTTTGAACTGGCGAACTAGGAAGTGAAACCAAAAGAAGATGGAGTCACCGAAGTTGGCATATAAACAACTGGGGAAGTTACTGGGAACGAAGGGGGTACTGGGAATGTTTTAATAAAGTGGCGGCCTCCTGTTGATGTAAATGTGGGATGTATGGAGCGTGAAGACTGATACAGGAGTTTGAAAATGTGTTACTGGGGAAGGAAGAACACCCCTTGCGTCCGTGGGGTATCAAATGTCAGGCACGCAACTGTTTCAAAGTAAAGACGTGAAGTATAAAGTTGGATTTCAAACAAGTGGCAACAGAATGGAGTGAACGATGCAAGTAAGGAAAACGAAGAAGTTGCTCACGCAACTGTCTGGAAGGATAGAAGAGCAGTTTGGAGCCGGGAACCGCATCGAGGACGGTGGACTCGAGTTCTACCAGAATGGTGCGGAAATGAAGAGGATTGAAGAGGGAAAATTGTGGATATTTTAGTTGTTTTTTTAAGGGTGTAGAGTAGGAGCAGTTCGGTGGAGTAGGAAGTGGAAATGGCTAGGGAAAATGAGGAGCTCGCATTTTCTGGTTCGGAAGAAGAAGGAGGTCGGTCTGGGCTTAGACGTGAACGGGCCGGGCTTTCATTTCAGTGGGAATGGGCTGAGAATGGTGGGTAGGGCCTAATGGGTATTATTAGGTAATTTAAATTTTAATTTAAATACATACGAACTTCGTAATAGCATAACTCCGTCACATTTTATCAGATTGACGAACCGTCAGTCGCGTTGGGACCGTACGGACGAGAGCTTCAAAATGAAGCTGACTGGAAGTGGATCGGAGCTCGTTACACTTTATAGCAAAATAAATTGTCCGTCTGAATCAAACAATGGTTATCGTTATTAACGATGATCGTCCAATGTGAGTAAAACTCACCAACTCTGAACAGTTCTATTTTTACAACGTATATTTAGAACTGATAAATGATGACTGATTGCTGTGTGTTGATTTGGTTAATTGAACTGCTAGTCAGTTAGTTGAAATTATATATATATACACAAAAATATATATATATATATATATATAAACTATTAAATATATGTTGATGTTGTTTATAAGAACATTTCATATTGAAATGAAATTGATGTATATTATACTGTGTAACATCTGTGGATATAGGGATACAGGTTGGAGGGATCCGACTGGATTCCTCAACATTTATTTTACTGTTTTCATGTACTGTGATGTATGATGTGATATATAATCTGTGTTGATTATATGTGTTTGAACGGTATCGATCACTGTTATTTGATATTTTAAATATCATAAGAAACCCTGGGATGTAAAAAGGAATATTTCAATGTATATAGAAATAAAGGAATTTTATAAAATCAACCGATTTTATAAAAAGGAAATAAATTTGAAAATAAAGCATTTATAAAATCATAGGATATTATAAAGGAGGATATTTGTTTAGCAAATAAATAGGAATTATAAAAAGGAAAACGTTATTAAAAGGGAATCTGTATAAGTGGAGAAACGTTGTTAAAGGACATTTTTTTAAAGTGAAGAACCGTTACTACAAGTAAATCTTTATAAATGAATAAACGTTGTTAAAAGGGAAAATCTTTGTAAATCAATAAAGTAATCGATTATTAGTATTCGAAAGGAGTTAATAAAGGAGTTGAATCAATTAGAGTTAATCGGTTAGAGTTAACCAGATAGAGTAAATCAATTAGAGTTAACCAGTAAGAGTTAATCAATTAGCGTAAGTCGATTAGAGTCAAATCGAACTAGAGTTATTCAAATATAGTTAATCGAATATTAGTTATTCGAATAAGAGTTAGTCAAATAGAGTTAAAACAATATTAGAAACTGACTAGAGATTAGTTAAGTCGAATGGTTTTCTGAGTGTGGATCTGATGTTGGTTTCGGCCTTCGGGGTTTGTACTTAGAGAATTGTTCTCTTACTAGTTTACAGTTAGGGACTGATGGTTGTGGAAGAATAGTGATACGTGAATAAGCTATGGAAATGTTTTCCAGTGTTAATAACGTATATTTTCTAATCATAGAAAATAAGGAAATATGAATATATATATATATATATATATATATATATATATATATATATATATATGTTTGATGATCTGATCGATAATTCCATTAGGAATTTAGATCGTTGTGTGAACACCGACATGTTTACATTGATAGTTAAATCACAGACTATCAAAGTTTTGACCATTTTAAAGTTGTTAATATGGAGAGACCGGTTGGATTCTTATCCAAAGAACCACTCTGTATTGTCATAAGCATTTCGAATATGCCAAAGAAATTTGAAGACGGAGTAAAGTGCAAGGGCTGTTGTATAAGTCCTAGGTAATCGGATGTACTGAATAGTGCCTTCGGTTTCGTTCAGTCCCAGAACGAACATATATGGACGAGTGTCTGACAGAGTATTTCCAATGATCAAATGGGTTGGTTTGTATAAATATATATGGTTGCAACGGATTTATTCCCTTAGCATAACATCCATAATATTTGTGTAAACCAATTATTGATTAACGGATTTGATAATGTGACATTCAAAGTGATCGTGTTATAAATGAATGGAAAGTAATCGTAACCTCTGGCCTCAACAACCAGGAAATGACAAAAATCGGGCAGGCAGCATGGCTAAGTCGGTCGCACCGAAGTAGGGTGTATAATCACCTATCTAGAGAATATTCATTTGCTTCTTTAATCTATCAATGTTGTCCCATATATATGTACACACACATATATATATATATATATATATATATATACGGGAAACGGTTGCTGATCCCAACCGTTGGTGATGTACATTCGATACACTCAAGCGAAATGAGTGGCCGGTCATGTGTGGCTGAGTTGCAAGATGTTCTTGTTGAACTCCAGTGTATCGTTCCTAGAGTACATTGATTGGAAGGTGGTTCCATACCTTCTCATAGTTTGAAATCCATTACCCAATACGTGCTTGCGGTTTTGATTATATACTATATGTAGAACGTGAGATGAAAGCGTTTCTGCTAGATGATTATTATAGTTGTGGTTGATAGACATTACTATAATATCAAAAGGTTTTTGATATAAAGATATTTTGGATTCTCATAAGGGAAAAACCCGTTCCGTTATATGGCTTGGTCTTATGAGATATCGTTTACTTGTTCAAACTGTTTTAAACTGTTTTACTCATACCAGCCCCATGACTGACCCGGAGTTTATTTGTTTGTTTTCCCTAAACTCTTGGGTACCTAAATTTGTACGGGCAGTCAAGTAGTCAGGATTTTACAGATACACTTGGAGAACTTGGAGCAGGAGGCTTCAAGATTCTATAGCTATTATTATTTCCGCTGTTGTTGTAAGTGTTGTACTCTGAAATGTTATTGTATACATATACTGTTTGTATTTCAAAAGTAATGTTATATTTTATTCATTCCGCTGTGAGATTCGTGGTTACTCTTATGATGATGTTCTTCTTCTTCTTCTATTCCAATAGTTCTATCTTATCTATCCTCACCCTCCATCTTCTTTCTGTTAATTTCTTGAATTTCCAGTGCAATTTGGGGTTGGACTTGTGTTATTTGGTCATCTCAAATTGGACCGGATTTTCGGGTCATTACAGTTGGCATCAGAGCATAAGGTTTAGTTATTACCTTGGCTCTGTGGCGTTACTTAGTAGAGATGGGGTTAGTAATACCCTAGATTGAGTTGAGTGTATATATATGAGTGAACGTATTTGTTATTTGATATAAAAATTTGTTTTATATTGTGGAGCTTTATTGGTTGAGTGGCTTATGAATTCTGGTCCATGGTGGGGCACCACAATATCGATAAGGGTTTCTAAACACTCGAATACGATGGGTCGACACGGTATGTTTTGAAAGCGGGTGAATGAAGTAATTTTTCCCGAATTATGTTTTGTTATAAAAGAATGGTTAAGATTTGAATCATTATAGTATATTGGATGTGTTGTTTGTTATTTAATCGAATGAGATTATAAAAATTGAAATGATTATATAAATAACCAATTAGAATTCATATAAGTATAATATATGAGAATTTTAAAATCCTAGGAGATTTTAAATGTATTTATAAACATTGGAAGGATATTTTGAAATGGTTTCAAAATGGGAAATGTTTAAGAATGGTTTTGAAAATTATATAGTATTGAACTCACTTTTATAACTGGAAAATAACCCTGATGAGTGTGGCCACATCATCTGTGTTCATTTTCGAGTTGCTAAGTGACGGATTACTACCCAAGATTTTGTTTTTGAATTGTTTGTGGAAAACAAGTTGTTTTGAATCCTGAAAGGGTATATCTGGTTTTTGGAAAAGGCTAAGCTGTTTAAAAACTCCCAGAAACAGATTATTTGAATTAAAACAAACTAAATTAGAATTTGTAAAAGCAAAGAAAAATAGAAATTGAATCAGTTTATAATGATATCGAGTAAGTTGGATTGATGACGTAAGAATTGGAATCAAGAATGGAACTTGAATTTGAAATTGAATTTGGCTTGGTAAAAAGCGAATGGTTGTGTTGGAAATAAAAACGATTTGAGTTTGATTGAAATGGCACTGGTATGTGCTGAATTGGTAACAGATGATAAAGATATAATGATATGCCCGACAAAAAGGTACAAGTTTATTCTATATATGAGTTTGGGATTATGAGCCGATTTGGCAAGCCGCTTGGCTGTTTGATTTTCTTTTGGGTTGGAGAAGGCCTAGAGAGGCGAGTTTTGGTTTTACCGATAGGGCTGTACAAATGAGGTTATGGCGAAATTTTCCGAAAATTTAAGGTGTTAGAAAATTTTCAGAATTTTTGAAAATTTTAGTTAGTCTAGATAAATTAATATTTTAGTCGATATTAATTGGTTCAGTTGAAACTAAAGTTAAGGGGTAAACCGATAAATATTTACCCAGTAGATAGGGTCGTCCTCTACCTTAGCAATTTCGAGGACAAAATTATTTTAAGTAGGGAAGAATGTAATGACCCGCATTTTTGGCGATATAATAAATAATTTATTTAATTATTTAAAAGGTGATTAGGAGGATTTAATGGTCGTTGAATTAAATAATGGTGAATATTTAATTAAAATAATAAATTAAATAATGTATTTAATTCTGAAATAATCAGAATTGGCTGAAATGGCGATATGGTGTGAACTGGATCATCTGTGATATTTAATTCAGCTTGGAATTGAATTTGAATAACGAATATATTATATAAACGATAGTTTGAATGTAGAGTTATAATATAATTAAAAATCGAGCTCGAAATGGCGCTGCAGTTCGTAAATTGGCAATTCGAACTTCAACTGAATGTACAGGATTTGTTTTAAGCCGAATTTATGTGAAACAAGAAACGTGTGGAGCTGGTGGAGTATATCTTTCTAGTGGAAGAGAAAAATCGAGATTTCGTCATGTAGATTTTGATTTATGTCCAAATCAAATTTTAAAATAGTCGTTATAGAATCGTTTATCGACCGTAACGGTTTATTCGATATAACTAGATACCGGGTTTGAATCTAGACAAGGTTCTTTTGAGACGTAGTGATAATTTAATTTTTAGAATTTTATGGTAATTTTTAATTAATTAAATAAGCAAATTTTTATTTGGAGTATTTGGCACCGTGTATCGACATTTCGGGGTTTCACAATATGAGTTCATCAACCGGTATTATTACATTTTTGGGACCAGAGCACATCACTCATTTCAATGGTATTTTTGTTTATGTCCATAACAGTCCCTACGTGAACAGAATATTTCATAGTAGGGTACGCTATGTTTTTAACTTAAAACAAACTAAACTAACTGGTTAGCTGGTCAAACGAACTCCAAACCCAACGAAACAAGTTTCATACGAAACCTTAGGAAGAGGTCTATTGAAACGTCAAGGCCTCATACTTTTAGGATTTTTTCTATAATTTTAAGGAATTAATGCTCGGTGTTTTTCATCGATATTTTCTAAGGGATTTTCGCAAACGGTGTCGGAATTCGACGAAACCTGTCCCATTGGATCCGAAATATTTTTCTTTGCTCGGATTGACTTAGTTTGCCAAAAACAGAGACAATATGAATTTGTTTTAAAGTGGTACTTCGTGTGTAAGCAATGGATAATAAAATAATATAATTTTCCATCCCAACATCTTCTATAAAAGCATCAGCCTTAACCTAATTCTCGAGCAAACATTTCTGCGCCTCCACCATCTTGTAAACGACCACAAATATTCAAACCATCCTTTCTTATAATCCCTCAATCCAATCTTTATGATCGAAAACACCTAAGGGAAATGATGTCGGCCTATGTGAGATCCACCTAATCGAACGGTGATGATCGAAATCTAGGATTTGTAGTGGCCGATACTGGCTTCGCAACCGCTGGCGTTCGTGGCGAGTTGTCGGGGGTAGGCGAGTTCGAGGGGGAAGATATTGTAGGCGTTGGACAGAGTGGCGTAGGAGTGGAGTTTGGTGCCTTTAGATCAGCCGAAAATGGTGGTAGTTGGGTGTAGCGTTGGATAATTTTGAGTGGAGCATGGGATGTTTGAACTGACGAACTGGGAAGTGAAACCGAAAGAAGATGGAGTCACCGAAGTTGGCATATAAACAACTGGGGAAGTTACTGGGAACGAAGGGGGTACTGGGAATGTTTTAATAAAGTGGCGGCCTCCTGTTGATGTATATGTGGGATGTATGGAGCGTGAAGACTGAAGTATAGACGTGAAGTAAAGACGTGAAGTATAAAGTTGGATTTCAAACAAGTGGAAACTGAATGGAGTGAACGATGCAAGTAAGGAAAATGAAGAAGTTGCTCACGCAACTGTCTGGAAGGATAGAAGAGCAGTTTGGAGTCGGGAACCGCATCGAGGACGGTGCACTCGAGTTCTACCAGAATGGTGCGGAAATGAAGAGGATTGAAGAGGGAAAATTGTGGATATTTTAGTTGTATTTTTAAGGGTGTAGAGGAGGAGCAGATCGGTGGAGTAGGAAGTGGAAATGGCTAGGGAAAATGAGGAGCTCACGTTTTCTGGTTCGGAAGAAGAAGGAGGTCGGGCTGGGCTTAGACGTGAACGGGTCGGGTTTTCATTTCAGTGGGAATGGGCTGAGAATGGTGGGTAGGGCCCAATGGGTATTATTAGTTAAGTTAAATTTTAATTTAAATACATATGAACTTCGTAATAGCATAACTCCGTCATATTTCATCAGATTGACGAACCGTAAGTTGCGTTGGGACCGTATGGACGAGAGCTTCACAATGAAGCTGACTGGAAGTGTATTGGAGCTCGTTACACTTTATAGCAAAATAAATTGTTCGTCTGAATCAAGCGATGGTTATCGTTATTAACGATGATCGTCCAATGTGAGTAAAACTCACCAACTCTGAACAGTTCTATTTTTACAACGTATATTTAGAACTGATAAATGATGACTGATTGCTATGTGTTGATTTGGTTGATTGAAATGCTAGTCAGTTAGTTGAAATTATATATCTATACACAAATATATATATATATATATATAAACCGTTAAATATATGTTGATGTTGTTTATAAGAACATTTCATATTGAAATGAAATTGATGTATATTATGCTGTGTAACATCTGTGGATACAGGGATACAGGTTGGAGGGATCCGACTGGATTCCTCAACATTTTTTTTACTGTTTTCATATATTGTGATGTATGATGTGATATATAATCTGTGTTGATTATATGTGTTTGAACGGTATCGATCACTGTTATTTGATATTTTAAATATCATAAGAAACCCTGAGATGTAAAAAGGAATATTTCAATGTATATTGAAATAAAGAAATTTTATAAAATCAACCGATTTTATAAAAAGGAAGTAATTTGAAAATAAAGCATTTATAAAATCATAGGATATTATAAAGGAGGATATTTGTTTAGCAAATAAATTGGATATTATAAAAAGGAAAACGTTATTAAAAGGGAATCTGTATAAGTGGAGAAACGTTGTTAAAGGACATTTTTTTAAAGTGAAGAACCGTTACTATAAGTAAATCTTTATAAATGAATAAACGTTGTTAAAAGGGAAAATCCTTGTAAATCAATAAAGTAATCGATTATTAGTATTCGAAAGGAGTTAATCAAAAAGGAGTTAAATCAATTAGAGTTAATCAGTTAGAGTTAACCAGTTAGAGTAAATCAATCAGAGTTAACCAGTTAGAGTTAATCAGTTAGCGTAAATCGATTAGAGTCAAATCGAACTAGAGTTATTCAAATATAGTTAATCGAATATTAGTTATTCGAATAAGAGTTAGTCAAATAGAGTTAAAACAATATTAGAAACTGACTAGAGATTAGTTAAGTCGAATGGTTTTCTGAGTGTGGATCTGATGTTGGTTTCGTCCTTCGGGGTTTATATTTAGAGAATTGTCCTCTTACTAGTTTACAGTTAGGGACTGATGGTTGTGGAAGAATAGTGATACGTGAATAAGCTATGGAAATGTTTTCCAGTGTTAATAACGTATATTTTCTAATCATAGAAAATAAGGAAATATGAATATATATATATATATGTTGGATGATTTTATCGATAATTCCATTTGGAATTTAGATCGTTGTGTGAACACCGACATGTTTTCATTGACAGTTAAATCACAGACTATCAAAGTTTTGACCATTTTAACGTTGTTAATATGGAGAGACCAGTTGGATTCTTATCCAAAGAACCACTCAGTATTGGCATAAGCATTTCGAATATGCCAAAGAAATTTGAAGACGGAGAAAAGTGCAAGGGCTGTTGTATAAGTCCCAGGTAGAGATTACCTAGGTTGGGTGTACTGAATAGTGCCTTCTGTTTCGTTCAGTCCCAGAACGGACATATATGGACGACTGTCTGACAGAGTATTTCCAATGATCGAATGGGTTGGTTTGTATAAATATATATAGTTTCAACGGATTTATTCCCTTAGCATAACATCCAGAATATTTGTGTAAACCAATTAATGATTAATGGATTTGATAATGTGACATTCAAAGTGATCGTGTTATAAATGAATGGAAAGTAATCGTAACCTCTGGCCTCAACAACCAGGAAATGACAAAAATCGGGCAGGCAGCATGGCTAAGTCGATCGCACCGAAGTAGGGTTTATAATCACCTATATAGAGAATATTCATTTGCTTCTTTAATCTATTAATGCTGTCCCATATATATATATATATATATATATATATATATATATATATACGGGAAATGGTTGCTGATCCCAACCGTTGGTGATGTACATTCGATGCACTCAAGCGAAATGAGTGGTCGGTCATGTGTGGCTGAGTTGCAAGATGTTCTTGTTGAACTCTGGTGTATCGTTCCTAGAGTACACTGATCGGAAGGTGGTTCCATACCTTGTCATAGTTGGAAATCCATTACCCAATACGTGCTTGCGGTTTTGATTGTATACTATATATAGAACGTGAGATGAAAGCGTTTCTGCTAGATGATTATTATAGCTGTGGTTGATAGACATTATTATAATATCAAAAGGTTTTTGATATAAAGATATTTTGGATTCTCATAAGGGAAAAACCCGTTCCGTTATACGGCATGGTCTTATGAGATATCATTTACTTGTTCAAACTGTTTTAAACTGTTTTACTCATACCAATCCCATGACTGACCCGGAGTTTATTTGTTTGTTTTCCCTAAACTCTTGGGTGCCTAAATTTGTACGGGCAGTCAAGTAGTCAGGATTTTACAGATACACTTGAAGGGCTTGGAGCAGGAGGCTTCAAGATTCTATAGCTATTATTATTTCCACTGTTATTGTAAGTGTTGTACTCTGAAATGTTATTGTATACATATATTGTTTGTATTTCAAAAGTTATGTTATATTTTATTCGTTCCGCTGTGAGATTCGTGGTTACTCTGATGATGATGTTCTTCTTCTTCTTCTATTCTAATAGTTCTATCTTATCTGTCCTCACCCTCTATCTTCTTTCTATTAATTTCTTGAATTTCCAGTGCAATTTGGGGTTGGACTTGTGTTATTTGGTTAGCTCAAATTGGACCGGATTTTCTGGTTATTACATATGGGCTTCACCTACGATATTTATCACAAACAAAATAAGGGAATGCAAGAGATCACAATAACATAAAGTTAAGCAAACTACATAGATGGAAACTGATGATATTGAAGTACAATTGTCTTAGTTAAATTTAACAAAAATACTAAAATGAGTAAATAATACATTAGTAGCACAAGCACGAATATGATAAAAAATCAAAAATAAATTAAGTTAAATATGAGCAATAAAGACAAATCAAATGTTCCCAAAAATCAGCTCATCCAAGCGAAGTCATCTGATGTATTGGTGTAGCACACAATTAAGTGATATTAGAAATACTTTGTTTTGGTATCAGGTGTAGTGTTTCGGCATAAAAATAAGCTTTGTACTAGTTTTCCTATTTCGCATCACTGGGTATCGGTATCGCTATATCGGTTCTACTTTTGTTTCGGTATCGGTATCGAAGATCAATTGTTTCTTTAGTATGTTGTTTCGGCTCCGGTAGTGATAATCTGTTTTAGGCTCCAGCTTTGGCTTCGATTTAAGTAGATGTGCTTTCGGTTTCGATTAGCTCATATTGGCGGCATTTGTTGATTTGAAGTGATGGATAATTCTTGGACCTGTGGGTTTTGATGTCGAAACACTACTCCCGATACCAAAACAAAGTATTTTCGATACCACTTAGTAGTGTGCTGCATCATGTATTCCTATTCGAACATTTTCTAGTTTCTTCAATTCCAATTTTTTAGTTAGTTACAAGATATCAAATATTCATAGGAAACTACCATTATCAAAACTTTGGGTCTTTCAATTGATAAGAGAGAGTAGTTTAACGTCATTACATCAGAGTTGATTCTTTTTTCAAATAATAATTTTAATGTTAACCACTTTAAAACTGAAGATCATTGTGGTACGAGGCATGTGTAAATACTATTAATATAAAAAAATAGCCACTATTTAAATGTTTCACAAAACATAATATAAAAGAACTAAAAAATGTATGATAATTAACTTGAAAATTTCATAACAAGTTATATTAGAAGGGGTGCTTAGTATGTTTTAACTGCAAAGAAGCATTTTACTAAAGAAAATATTGTTGCATAGATACATACATATGCATGTATATTTTTATTTTACCCATAGTTCAGATAAACCAGGCCACCCAACGTATTGTTTTGATCAAAATCAGCCAATGCCATTAACAATAAACCAAATAACGAGAATAATAGTAGAGATGAAAATGTAAGGCAAAATATGCAAATCTAGTTTGCCAACAATGATGAGCTAATCAAACTTAACTTTTCACACCCATACATGCTGTAATGATTTCAAATTGATATGATATGAAGAAGAGGATACTCGGCATACTGTTTTTTTGTAATGTTATGGTGATCTTAACAGTTATCAATGTGTAAGTTGTTTGGTCATGATATTAACCCTCTACCATGCAATTGGCATGAATTAGTTATTAAATATATTTTTTATGTTTCACTCCTATGTTGTGAAGCATGATACATTGTTCTTGGTTTATTCATTATAGATTTCATTTTTAATCGATTCTAGACGTGAATATATGAAATAAATCAAAATCTAATTAATTCAACAAAATTTCACTTACTGTTCAACACATTCTTTTATAAATATAAACAAATAGTAGCAAAATTTCTATATAGAGATGATTGAGATATTGAAGAAAATTAAATAGTTAAGACTTAAGAGTACTATCTTATATAAAAGATAAAATGATGCTTAGCCAGCAAACATCTCATTCAAACAAACTTTCTACATTAATTTCACTATGATGGCTATTACAGGCTCAATTCGGAAAATAGGCTAATGTATTTGAGATTAACAATCATAATACCCACTCCAGTAGCATTTGCTGCATAACAATTACTAAACTAATCTGCAAATTTACGTTAAGGGCTTACTAGTTGGTCCCAATTATTTTATCGGACGTGGGTTTTAAATAATTATTTTCCAGGACAAAAACCAAAGTGTGAGTCTTCATCTTCTTAAACAACCATCATATCTTCTGAAATCAGGTGCTCGTGGAAATAAGGTCAAAATTAAGCCATTGTTTCTTGTCCACTCAAAGTGCTCCTTTACTTTTTGGGAAAAAATTTAGGCGTTCGTTTATTCTGAAATTAAATTCGAGTTTAATTGTGAGAAATATTGAGGCGATTTTATTCATTTGGATAGGATAATTAATTTTCTCTGTTGGATTGCTCTTTTTTTGTGAGCCTCCATTTTATTTGTTATTTTTCATTGTCAGTATGATGTTTTATGTCATTTTTCATGCTCTTGCATAATTCTTATAATGAACTATTCAATGTTATTTGAGAGTCAGTTTTGATCTATTAGTGGAAGGTTTGTTTGATTTAGGTCGAACAATGAACTTTGAAATGTATTCTTCTGATAATAAAAAAGCATTGTGTATTTAGCCTGGTTGCAATATTCACTTTAGATTATGATTTTTGTATTTGCACTATAACTTCAGATTTGTCTTGAGCAATCAAACTAGTTATTTTTGTCAGTCAATTTTGTTTGTACTCACTTTGAGTATGAAATTGTATATTAAATAATATTAGTTGACGATGCCTGTTCTTCAGTTCTTGGTGTTTTGTGATCCGTAAAAGATAAATGATTTTATCTTTTTTCAAAAATTAGAACAGAAAATGATAAATGGATGAGATTCTTTACAGAAAATGATAATTGGGAAAGAAAATGATAATTGGAACACAAAATGATAAATGATTTCATTGATAACTGCATTTCAATGTATATTTACAAATGAAGCTCAACATTTTTATATTAAAAAAAGATTGCATTTCAATGTATAGGTACAAATGCTTAATATACAGCCATGCTCCTTCTTATTATAAGATAACCCAAAAACATTTTTCATTGTTTATAATGTTGTACGTATATTTGATCCAAAACAAATTCTGTAAAAGATTCAATGTTATTTAATTTAATGTAACTGATGTTAATATATACAGGAGTTAAAAAAGATAAATGCATTTATCTTTTTATAAAAATAATGAAATAAAATATTAAGTCGTACTAACATATCATAGTTACTATTACATGTTAAAAATATTTATAATTTTTCTTCTAATTTGAAGTCCTTAAATAGGGTATACAAATGATTTAAATAACATATAGAAAAGATAAAAGCATATATGTTTTAGAAGTTCGAACTTAAGTCTTTGTATTGTTTGCATGAATTATATTTCATATCTTTGAAATTTTACTTTTCCCTCATAGAGTACACATTCAAATAACAAAACTAAAAAAGAAAAGGAAAGAAATGATGAGTTTCCTCTAGCAAATTTATTTTTCCTTTCTTTTTTACATGGTGTTCTCAGTTTTTGATAAATGATAAATGCAGCTATCTTTCGTCAAAGTGCTATGTAGCATGTATTATGTTTTCATTTTGTTGGTGTTATTTGCTAAATATTTTCTGGTTGGGTTTCTGTATTGAGGCTTATGTTAATATGAATAATGTAAGGAGCAAGTAATATAAAGCAAGTATCACTGTATTGTTTTATTTTTGAAGTTTATTACAGTAAAAATTAAAATTGTGCATAGGAGTATGATGCATTAGTGCGTCTGCTTAGTGTTTGTTCACACATGCATGAGTGTTTTTTTTCTGACAATGTTTTATGGTTTATGGTTTAACTGAAAGCTATGACAAGATATTTTCAAGTTTGTAAATTTAAAGATTGACAGTAAATATATATTGCAAATATTGGGCGATGCTCTTATGCACAATTCATTAGCAGTAATACATAAGCTTTTATTATTCCCTTATAGTGTAGGTTTTGTGATCTTTAAGAATATTAACAATATGTGATTACGGCTTTTTTATAGTCCTAATAATGTTTGTTCAAATAACATAATAGTTCTTATAGGAGTGTAAAAGATAATTGATTTTATCTTTTTTCAGTACGCCATAAACGGCCTAATGCAATAAATTAATTTTTTCGTAATGATGATTATATGGCCTAATATGGTTGTTTTGTCCATCTTTGAGTTCAATGACGACTCCATCAATTTCTACTTCAAATTCAACAACAACAGCGGGAATTAAGCTTTGCCACCACAGAATCCCACCAAAGATGAGGACTGTAAAGGCAGGGTTGAATACGGGGAATAAGCTTTTGATTGCTCCACATGGCCTGTAAGTATAAATTAAGTATTTTTGGTTGCTTTGTCGATTATCATATTTTTCAGTGATGTTTTAGTTGAGAATTCAACATATGTGCAGAATGACGATTGTGGGTATTTTATGTGGCATGAAGAAGTGTATGAAATCAATAACAATGCTAAGATGGATGATACTACTGTTACTTTGATGGGAAAATAAAATACTATATCGCAATTAGTCATGGAAAGGAAGACACTTGAAGACAAGTTGTTGAAGCAAAAGCAAAAGAGGGCAAAAGCCAATGAGATTGCTGCTGATATGAAGGTAGAGATGGCCTTAATATGCGTTAAATGTGGAAATCACGAGAAGGAAAAAAAAATCTTTGCAAGAGCTTTAGCTATGTCCTGGATCATGTTTGGGACTATTTTGTGTATGCTTATGGCAATGTAGTGCAGTGAAGTATAGTTTTCTTCATATTTTTTTTCATGTTTCATCTTTTGGGAGTTGATGAAATGTGATGTGTAATGTTGTATGTTTTGAAACAAATCTATGAATGGTGTTTTATTATGAGTACTATGGTTATACTGATGTAGAAGAAAGATAAATTATTTTATCTTTTATTGATAAAATTTTCAGTTTAACTGAATTTAGTGATGATATTGTGATGGCTGATGTTGAAAACTTTATGATGAATTTAATAATGAATTTCTACTGTTTGATGATGTTATTCACATAACTGAGCATGACTTTGCAATCTGTAATATGATTATTTTGATTTTTGAAGAAATCTAAATCATTATATCTTTTATTGATATTATTTTTAAGGCCGTGACATACTATGTTATTAAAAGTATATTGTATCTATATGACGATATTGAATATAATATTGATTGTTATTATGTTTGTAAGGCTCTATATTACTATGTTGTACTAACATATTTTCAACAAAATATAAAAGCTTTTATCTTTCTTAGCTTAACAGCAGAATAAAAATGAGTATTGAAAATTCATGATCATTTATCAGAATTTATCTTCAAATTAACGTAAGTTACGTTACAGCTTGGTAGTTAATATTATATATAACATATTAACTGTTATTTGGAGGATGTTGTTGGTAATTATTTTAAAAAAGATAAAATGATTTATCTTTTTTATTTTAAATGCAACACAGTTTACATAATTTAATAAGTAAAAGAAAATCGGTTTTACCATTTTAGCGATAAATTAGTTTTATATATCATACTAATTCATTGTTAAACCAACCCTAACTATAGCTTTATATCAGCTGTAAAAACATAAAGATAAATCATTTTATCTTTTTAGTTGTAAAAGATAAATTAATATCTCAAACAGTGATTTAGTTAAATATATTTGTGTAGTTTGAACATACTGAAGCAGTGATGTTGCAATGCAGTTCGAACATACTGAAGCAGTGCTGATAAAACTGGAATTTTTACGATAATTTTCATAATCCAACGCAATACAACATTAAAGACTCAACACTTCACTTCCAACACTAAAATTTATTTTAAGTGTTCATTATTGTTTATGGTCAGTATGCTAGATGGTCAGTATGCAACCAATGGAAAGCTAAGGGTTTTACTTGTGCACATGCACTGAAGTGTATATCTTTGTCAAGAAATTCTGTTTATGAATACATTGAGTATTACTTCACTATTGAGTGTTATCGTGTTGGTTACTCATATGCAATATTTATAATTCTAACTTTTGATAAGGAAGTAATTAAAGCTGAATAATGATCTATTGTTCTTCCTCTTATAGCTATTCGTGGAGCTTGTAGGCCTAGAGTGAATAGAAATGAAGGTGTTGATTTTTATTGGTAAACAAAACAAATGTGGAAAGTGTAAAAAACAAGGACAAAATAGAAGAAGTTGTTTTTTGAATGTTTGAATTTTTTTAATTCATTTTATTTGATTGATTATTTTACATGTTACGGTTGAATTATATGGTAAGATAACTTAACTTGTTTTCCGTTATGGGGACGTTCAAATCCATAATGGAAATTTAAAAAAATGCAATCTCTTATTTTGCAACTTCTATCTATAATTATATTTCTTTATCATAAGATGAAAAGCAAAGTGTGGACAAAGTTGTACCATCTTCGTATAGGGATGTTATTATGAAGACAACTCTAAAGGGATATGCATATTTTAATGAACTCAAAAATTCCTCCTCTCAACATCCACCTCGAAATTCTAATCGTTATTCTGAAAAAATTAATTACATAAAATCTATTAATGAGTGCTTCAGGTGCGGATCTTCAGATCATTGGGTTAGAAGGCGTCGAAATCCAATTTTATGTTTCAAATTCAAAAAAACAGGGCACAACGCTTTTAATTGTATATCCCATATCAAAAATCCCCAAAAAATGGCGAACCTTAAAATAAAAACTCATATTTCAGCCAAGATATTTCCCGATGATTTCAATTGGGATAGATCTATGGTGGTGGTCTCCATAGCTCGGGGAGCTTTCTCTATCATCGAACTTGAAGATCTCATCATATCCAGGTTCGATAAGAGTTTGCCATATTGGAACTGTACTGTTAGAAGAATGGGCGATAATTTTATTGTGAAATTCTTATCCTCCCTGAAACACCCCACCTTCATTAAGGTCACTCACAAGGGGAATGCCTTAACTTCGGTGAAGCATTATAGGTAAAAGATACAGATAATTTACAAGATAGACATATAAACAGCGGAAAAACTAAATTTATTTCATAAGTATGTGGTTTAGTTAAAACTTACAACAACTGTCTCAAACCAACTTCCAAATTATTACAACAAAATCACTGTCTTGAATTAAAACATAAAGAAGCATTAAAATAACAGTAAGGCATCATAAATTCCCAGTAAGAGAGTATCCAAAGCCATAGCCCAAGGAAAGAGATCCAAGCAATACATCTACTCCCTTCAAGCTGGAAATGGTCCAAACTAAGATGAATTATTCCCTCCCTGCGGACCTGGAGGGGGGGATGGAAGAAAAGAAGACGAAAGAAAATGGGTCAGACATGAGTCTGGTAAGTCCAGTGATTATTTAGCATGTAAACAGGAAAAAGGATTATGACATGAATAAACTGAACCTAGGACAGTACCCTAGAAATAAGATAGTAAGACTGAATATGCTATAGCACTCATTACTATTTCTATGCACCTACTTACAAGTGTTTCAACTAGCACCATGTGTTCAAGACAAATGATCCCTTTTATCGATCGGCTCCTACTCGTATACGTTTACCACTTGTGTCATTCGGCCCCACTTGATAGTAGATACCTGTGCTGGTTCCACCATGGGGTGTATCAAATCCTATGGTGGCAACCGGACACAATTCAAGATGCATAGTGTATAACTACTGATTCTCAGTGCCTATTTTTTCACTCAGGAGTATGTGCACGACCGCACTCCGACGAAACCTACACTTACGCACCACTCACCGTTTTTTTTATCGCTTATAATCAGCCCAGTAATCGTGCCCCAACCTGCCTAGTTCAGGGTACCATGATACATCTATATGGGTTACTGCTGAAATGGGTCCCCATTACTAGGGTTTCCTAATCAACATGTTAAAATGATTAGGTGTTCTCAAATTAACCTAACCCAACCCCTCAGTTTAGTTTACAAGTTGTATTGGTTAAGCGTTGCCTTAATTAACTTAACCCTACCATTCCTGTCTTAGCTTTAATTCATTCATTAAAGCACCAACCACTCATATTAGATATGTATTGTTGCAGTCGCTGGATGCGCCGGTCGGTTCCGGGCAGCCTTACACTGCAACTCAATCTAACCTCGGGTTCTTTTGGGCTTGATGCGCTAACCTCTCACATTAGATCTATATTGTTACGGTTGCTGGATGTGTCGGGCGTTTCCGGGCAGTCTTACACCGTAACTCAATCTGACCTCGGGTTAGGCATATTCGTCTTTTACTTAATTTACATATTTACCCTTCATATTTATATGTAAATTATCCACAATTATTGCCATTCAAGTCATGCCCCATTTACCCTCTAAATCATGTTCATAATTTTTAGGTATATAAATTATACCATTTTATGCCACTAATCATTCATATATTTATGGGCCATATTATGCCAATAATATGAAATTTAAGGTTTTACCCAACGTTACCCTCGTTATACGTT
The DNA here is from genome assembly GCA_030737875.1 of Allium sativum. Classification (NCBI taxonomy): domain Eukaryota; kingdom Viridiplantae; phylum Streptophyta; class Magnoliopsida; order Asparagales; family Amaryllidaceae; genus Allium; species Allium sativum. Next base: position 751,997,863 of record CM060921.1, read on the forward strand.
CGCAAAATTCACATAGAATGTTTGGCTCGCAACTTAGCCTAACTTGTATACAAAAGGGGAAAGAAGGGAGCACGTACCATTCCTACAACATAAAGTAATAAGGATCTAACTAAACATGTGTCATATAAATTTGGCATAAAACAATGAATTTGCATTTTTGGATCCAATTAACGTGAATCTTAAGCATATAGAATTACACAAATCCAACTAGGCATGTAAATGTAAACTTTTATTTTGGATCCAATAAACATGAATCTTAAGCATATAGAATTAGACAAATTCAACTAGGCATGTGAATGTAAACTTTTATTTTGGATCCAATAAACATGAATCTTAAGCATATAGAATTACACAAATCCAACTGGGCATGTGAATGTGAACTTTTATTTTGGATCCAATAATCATAGATCTAGACATATGAGAATGTAGGTCTAAACATATATAGGACTTAGCGTAAAAACTTGCATGTAACATAACATGAAAGAGTTACCAATTTACATAATACACGATTGGTTTAACATACAACATAATGAGTCCAATAAACCACAATAATCTCATAGGCATATATGATAGAATCGTTACAAGAATAGACATGAATCAGCATCACTATTATCTTACAACTAGGCATAACTCTAGTTTTCACTTTATTACAGATCATAACTTTTAATTGTTCACATCTAAATAATAACTGGACTTACAAACAAAAGAAAGTCTTGTTTTCTAGGGTCTGTTTTTTGAAACTGAAAAACAATCCCTTGACGTAGACTATCGATTCTTCTAACTTAGACTCGATTCATAGCTTCTAACTTTCTTTCTAGTTTGCTCCCTAGTTGAAGAAGAATTGGTGGCTAGGCTAGGTCGACCATGGACATCATGGTGGCTCCTTGGAATGAAATTGTGGGATTTAGGGTTGAGGATTAGGGTTTCTTTTATAGAGATTTAGACTTATGTGAACCGTTAGATGAACTTAGGAGCAATCACAACCATCCAGACAAGATAGAGCTATCCAGAAATTGCCACCTCTGCCCTAGTGACTCAGCAACAACTCAGAAATCGTCACTGTTTGGATCTGGGCGAGGGGGTCGACCCCCTATAGGGGGGTCGACACCCCTCTTAGGGGGTCGACACCTATGCCGACCCCCTCTCAGGGTAGTCGACCCCTATAGGCAGGATTTTTCGCGCCCAACTGGTCTACGTGATTTTTGAAATTCGAACACTTTTGTTTATTTAGTTATATAATTTTCTGTTTAAACATGAAATCTTCAGAACTCCATAACTTCTTCATACGGAGTCCGATTCACGCAAACTCGGACTCTATCTCAAGCAGAATTCTGAGATGAACGCATTGGCGTAACCCGTTTCCCTTAATTCTCACTTTTAAAATTAAGTATTCTTTAATTCGTTACTTAATAAACATAGAAAATACTTCTTCCCTCCTTAAAGGATTTCGTCCCCGAAATCTTCAAGTCACGAAGAATGTATATCCTACCATCCAATCGTCCATCTACTAAAACATCAAACACCGACGTCCATTGTCCTTAAAAGATTTCTAATGCTTTCATGATTGTATGCATAGTGTTTGTATATATGTCCTTATCTAATGCAAAATCAGGCGGTCTACTGATTCAGTTGACCTCCTTAATGCAAATTATGTTAGTGCCATGAGTCCATTATGTATGCATTATTCCTAATCATACTTTCTACATGAGTGCACAATCATTCATACAAATGCAACACATTCCAAGTTTCAATCCATATACAAATACATATATGCATATGCAATATGAAAGTGACTGAGCCGATCTAACACCTAATGTGTGTGTATATGCATCCACGAGCAACCACTTGCAATCATCAATCATAACTTGTTTCAAATACATGTTTACATCCATTGGTTTCTACTTAAGAATAAATAATAGGACCGAGAAGATATACTTAAAAAGATAGATAGAAGAATGTATATACTTATGGAAAAAGAGATCAAGGAGGTACCCTCAAAAAGAAAAGGGTAGGCTGCGCGTATTTTTCTCTCAGTTTCCCTAGTTGCGTCTTCCTCGCCGTCACTCCATTGAACTTTAACAAGCTTGACTTCACGGTTGCATTGCTTTTTGACTTCCGTACCTAAGATACGAGTTGGAAATATTCTCATAGTCGTTTCCCGTTGCACTTCTACTTCCTCTAGTATATCCGGCTCCACAACTTCCACAGAATCATGTAAGCACTTTCGTAGTTGAGAAACATGAAAAACATTATGAACTCCAGCCAGTCTTTCGGGTAGCTCTACTCTGTAAGCCATCGTCCCAATCCTTTCAATGATAGGAAATGGTCCTACAAATCTCGGTGCTAACTTTCCTACGGACCCAAAGCGAATAACAACCCTCAAAGGAGATACTTTAAGGAACACTCTATCTCCAATCTTAAACTCAAGGTTGGTCCTTCTTTTGTCTGCGTAGGACTTCTGTCTATCTTGTGCAGTCTTCATTCGTCTTCTTATCAAGTCCACCTTTTCTTAAGTTTCTCTTATCATGTCTGGCCTAAGTACGAGCTTGTCTGTAGACTCCCACCAACAAGTTGGTGATCGACAGGGTCTTCCATATAAAGCCTCAAAGGGTGCCATGCCTATGGTGGCTTGGTAGCTATTGTTGTAAGCGAATTCCACCAAAGGAAGATGATCCTCCCATGATCCTCCAAATTCAAGAATGCACAATCTCAAGAGGTCTTCTAATACTCTGTTCACCCTTTCCGTCTGACCATCGGTTTGGAGGTGATAGGCTGTGCTTAAGCATAGTTGTGTGCCTACAGCCTCTTGCAAACTCTTCCAAAACTCGCTCGTAAAGATAGGATCTCGATCACTCACTATGCTGGAGGGTACCCCATGGATTCGAACTATCTCTTTAAGATAAATGGATGCTAAGGACAAGGCAGTCCTTCTACTCTTAACAGGTATAAAGTGTGATAGCCCGTAACTTCCCCGGTGAGGAAAGCACGGATTACCTTGAGAACATGACATTATAGAACGCAAACAGAAGAACATTTCATTGTTTATTACAACAATTCCATCAGAATACAAGAATATACAGAGTATGAATAAATATTACACATAAAACATCAGAGATTTAAATTACATAGCAGCCGAAAAACAATACAAAACACAACTGAAAGTAACACACGGATACAGAGCTTTACGAGCATCGTTCCAGCTGTAAATCAGGATCCTATGAATATAAATCTGCAAAACCAAAACTACTAGCTGCCCGTGTGGAAAATAGGGGAACCCAGAGTTTAGGTTGAAACAATAAACTCCAGGTCAGTCATGTGACTGGTGTGAGAACTAAAACAGTGATTAATCTTTACTTTAAAAGAGAGTAATTCAAGGGACCACGCCGTATAACACGGAACGGGTTTCCTTCCAAGAACACTAGTGCATATAACAAAACAGCGCAATGCTTTTTCGAAAAATGAAGCTATTATAAGACCCAGGTCCCATCACACAATGCAACGCAAGCCGGAGGATAGGGTTTTCCCTTATAATAGCCAAACATGCTTGGTACGTTTAAAACAAATCATTTGGTACTATAATAAGTGTATAGTGTCAAAACAATTTCAATCATAAATATCAATCATAGACGGCATGGGTACCATATATCATGTCGCCATACTAGGCTCTACAAATAAAACCGCAATATCACGTATTGGAAATTGGATTTCCGTCATGAGTCGAGGCAAGGGGCAAGCTCCTCTCCGATTCGAGACACACTAGCAAATGCCTTAGGACCACACACAGCGATCCATTGGATCCTCCAAGGCCGGTCCTCTCTTACTTTTGAGGATTGGCAATTCCTGAACACACGTTTCCCGGTCCTATAGGACCTATATCCGAGGCGCCTCGCATTCCAACAACCACACAGGTGAAAAGTATATAAATGTCAGCCTGTTTAAGCACTGACACCACCCCTAGCTAGAAAGAAATGTAGTGCACTCCTTGGGTCGTTATCCCGTTTTTGACTCATACCGAGGTGTGAGGCTCATGAATTCATGCTATACACAAAGCTACACCACACAGGCTGTGCTTTGATCATCAACCACAAGACTTTGCTTTTCAATAGAAGCCTTGATCATTTGCTACTTACGCGTGCCACACTGACAATTCACTCCATGCGACAAATGTCCATCGATATACAACCTCTGAGCTCGTACGTCTCAGAAAATGGCGTTAAGTAAGAGAATAAATTTTCCGCCACGAAACAGATGTATATTTAATATAGATCAATCAACATAGAATAAAATCCAATGTCAGACACACAGTCCATTTACAAGTTCGTTCTGGGTCTGAACGAAACCGGAGGCACTTTCCTCGCATATCCATCGATCTCCAAGTACATCTGGACGATCACCAACTGATTCCCTCATCTTGGGTGTGCAGCCCAATCAAGATCGTCAGTAATCACCCAAACGATGTGAAGACTTCCGGTCTTCAACAACCGTCTTCATCTTCGACATATCGTCGAATCGGTTATTCAGAATGGGTATAAACCCGACCTTTCTGAATAACCCACGTATATAATAAACAAATGTTACACAAACACAACAAACGCCTCATTCCAATTTATAATATTCTTTTATTCACAAAATCACATTCTTAGGGGAAAGGTTCCCATTAATTTTATCAAAGATAAATTCTTCTAAATTTATTCTTTAATCCTCCTTTGGATATCATTTCAAACCATATCATGGTTTTCCAAACGAGTCAGGATTAGCGAACCACACCAAAGTAGTTATTTATTTTATTTCCCAATCCCAACCTATTCATCCCCTAGAGAAAAACTGGTAATACTCCATATCTAACACCATGGTGTTATCGGTAAAATTAATTACCATTTCGCGTTCAAATCTAATTAAAGATTTAATTATCGCTTTGGAGCAAAACTGGTGGTACTCCATTCTCGATCACCTTCCAGATTTGATAATTTAAATTATCAATTCACATTTCAATCTAATTAAAGATTCATTAAAACTCCACTTAGTTTTAATCTTTTCAAAAATCAATATCCTGTCTTTAACTGGGTTAAAGAACCAATGTCATTTAAAACACGATCCACGATAAACCCAAAATCACATTCAAATTCAATTCCAATTAAATATCATTTGATTGGTACATTTCATTAAATCTAAATAGAAAGATTTAATCTTTTTCTCAACTGGGCTTAAGAACAGTGTTAATGAAGAACCATTCACGACAAACCCAAATCACATTTGATATTAAATACAAGGCTCTGAATAGAAAATATATCGGCTTATATTCAATATCAAATTCTACGACCAACAAATATCGTATTGGAAATAACGATATAAATATATCTTTTAAATTCCCATAACAATATCTGTATATTCACGAAATCCAACATCGAAATATTCCAAAGACAATTTCGATTCAAATCCATTTCCACTTTATATATTGGAAATCCTGGTTATTTTCAAAACCATTTCAAATTCAATTTATAGTTCAAAGCTAGTTCATTTCGATAAAAATCTATTTTTATCTTTTCAAATATGGAGTTTTTCATCCTAATTTTCCCAAATAATTTCTTATGATTTTACACAATTTATTGATATTTTTAATAATTTTATCAAGGCCCGTACAGTCGATTTCCATCAACGGCCATCGAACTACACTTACAGCGACCTTTTTCAAATTTGATTTGGACATAATTCCAAATCCAACTGTTAGATTTCAAATTTCTAATATTCGTTGGAAAACTCTTTTCGATACGAACCCAACGATTCCAGTTTCAGGAGAATCCGACGGTCGGATCTCCCGCAACGTCAATTCGAAGTCAATGGTCGAAATTCACGAACTGCCGCAGCGCGGCGCGTTCTATTCAGGCCATTATATATAATATATATATATATATATTATATATATATTTCTTCGATTTCCTTTTTGAACGTATTTTATAAATCGTTTTAAATTCGTTTTCGAAACGATTTCAACTTCATATTCAATTTCGAATCGAAATTGAATATTCCACATCATCGATATATAAATGATAATATTTTCAAAACGTTATATTTTGAAATCACTTCCTTTTCTATATTCATCATAAAAATGAATATAATCGATATAAATATCGCTCACGTCAAAATGGCGCATCTCTAATCGACACGGCTTTATATATTTCAATAAATTCGTTTTTCTATTCAACAAATGAATATTTATTCTATTCAACACATGAATATATATATTTCTTTCAACACATGAATATTATCAACACATGAGCACTGTCAACACATGACTATTTATATTATTTAATATATTTTATAAAATTATGATATCTATCGTTTGATTTTTAAATCAGACTCCAACCGTAAAGTAGTAAGAGAATGATTCCCTAAGTATTAATGCCGAAGGCCGAAACCAATATCGGATCAATACCCAGGAAACCACTCATCTTATCTATTTTCCAGTTAGTTTCTAACTTTGAATATGATAAAGATGTAAATTTTATTGTTAAAATATTTCTTTCAACACATGATAATTTTCAACACATGATTATTTTCAACACGTGATTATTTATATTCTATTCAACGCATGAATATTTATATTCTATTCAACACATGAATATTTATTTTATTATATTCTTTATTTTCCCAATTGGAATGAGGCCCAATCAATTACCATATAATGTTAATTATATGGTTACCATACAACACATGTATATAATAGCACTGATAAATAATCAACCATCATCCAACGTGCACCACACGACTGCATAAGCATTAAATATAGATAATTAATGCTCACACAGTCTGTCGATCAATCGATCGACAAACAATTAAATAATTGGGATTAGTGTATGACAAATATCATCCCAATACCTGTGTGGGGTTTCAAATCAACAAACACAGATTTTTATTCATTTACATACCCGTTAAAAATTATATTTTTTTTAACGATAAAATATTTTTAACTATATAAATATTTTATTTCCTTTCACATCACACGATCAATTTTCACCACAACAAACAATCAAACATACAAGCCATCCATGGTCTATGGATGACGGGTGTCGAGTGCTGCTAAGCACCATCTGCATCCTAGTATATATTTTTAACTAGAAAAACAAGATTTAAAGTGAGAAGTTCTCACCAAAGCTATCCCAACTCCCCGACACTTCATAGGTAGGAAATCTTCATCGCGCTCGCCTCTAGTTATTTTCGTCGTCAGCATTCAATAGTTCGTTCGCGGAAGAGGGAGGGGTTTCTGATCGTCGGACACTGCTGGTGGGTGGCGGCATGGCCAACGGCGGCCCCTGAAGTGGCTGTAGGAGGTTAGGGTTCGGGTTTTACAGGAGAGAGAGGGGGTGCGAGGCTAGGGCGAGCTGGAGGAGGAGGGAAGCGGAGGGAAGTGGCGGTGGAGGTCGAAGAGGGGCAGGCGGCGAGTTCTACAGAGGAGGAGAGGAAGAAAGAAGGCGAAGGAAGAGGAGGTGCGTGGCTCGAAGGAGGGAGGGGGTGGCAGGCACGAGTGCGGTGGCCCCACCCTGAGCGGCGGTGGACCAAATCGGGGGGTGGGGGCGGCGGTGGACCGCGATCCCCCCTTCTTTCTCCTTTCTTTTTTTTTTAATTTTTAAAGTGAAAGGGGGGCTGATAGTATAGAGAGAGAGGGGAGAGGTTTATTTTATTTTATTAATTTTATTTCAAAAAGGTACTTTTTATTTCGATCTCGAAACGGGACCCACCGCCTGTCATCCCCAGCGTTTTACCCCCATTCCGAACACAATAGAATATGTATCATAAGCTGATTCGACCATTTCGATCAGTTTCCGTCAAAATCAACATATAACTCTATATATTGAATTTGAACGCGCATTTCAATTTACCGGGGCCACATACTAACTCGAAAAATTCCTGAAAAATATTTTCTAGCTTCGTATTGACGATACGGTCCTAACAAAACTTGTTTCGTCGAATTCTGAGACCGTTAGAAAAATGGCCATTTTCCCGTCGATTAAAATCAACTTAAACTGGTCAAACGCGTTTTCTTTTGCCACGCCCACATATTGATTCGAAAAATTACGAAATTTGAAACCTAGCAATAATTTGACATCACGGATCCAACAAAAGTGGTTTCGTCGAATTCTGAGGTCGTTTGCAAAATCTCAATTTTTAAGGGCCGAAATTCCATAGCGACTATTCTGAATTTTAAACTGGACATATCTTTTTATCCCCGCTCTGAAATTTCGATTTTTCGGATTCGTTGGAAATATATTCTCAATTAGATTCTAATATTTTTTGTTTCACTAAAATCCAGTTTATTTTGCACCCGGTATATTCAATCGAAGTTTGAAATCGAATTATCGAACTACCGCGCCATTTTCAATTCCTTTTATATATATAAATAAATAATTATATTCTAACGACGACGTATATAAATATATACATTCTATTTCTATTCAAAATAAATTTCTCATCGTTATTATTTAAAATAATCCATTTTAGATATTCAAAATTCATTAAAATTGCCAAAATAAAAATTTTAAATTGGCCCGCATTTGTGGGTTGTTACAATCTCCCCCACTTAAAACTTTTCGTCCCCGAAAAGGAACGAAGCCGAAAGTTGTTTAATAAATCAACTCAACTTTCATTATTTTAATTATGGCTTTAAGTTCTTCAACTTTTCAGTTTCTAGGAACTTTTCAAATTTCTCAAAAATTTGGCTAACACCCTAAATTTCTGAAAAATTTCGCCATAACCTCCCCTGTACCGGGGACTTCGGGATATTTCATATAGCCTCCCATGGCCTTCTTCAATCCAAAAGAAAAAGAAAAGGCCAAGCGGCTAGCCAATCGGCTCATAAAATCATCATCACTCAAACAAAACAGTAAATTATGGTAAACATGTACCTATTTGTCGGGCAAACAAAATTTATTCTTCTGCTCTAGCCTCCTTGCTATGACCTGTTCACATATATATGTACATGCATGCATTTCCAATTAATTTCCAATACAGTTCAATATTCGGTTCAGTTAGGCTAAACGGTTCAAATTTATTTAACAAATAAACAAACAACACAACCATCAATCAATTAGTGGATTATCGTTTCAAATTCATAAGTTGATATATATACAGAAAATCATGTTTTTGATGCCAAATCACAACAATAAATCTATGTAAGTTTTGGTTCTCACACCAGTCTAATGGAAATATATAGACATCACACCTTCGTCACTTGAAAATAAATACTGGTGATGGTATACTTCATCATCAGGACCATGTCCGGGCGACTAGAGTGTGATTCTATATCTATCCAGTATATTAAAACTTCGAATATACGTTCATGACGCGTATATGCAAAACCTTTATATACTAGATTGTCCAAATCAATATAAATAAATTATTCAAATACGTATAAAATGGTTTAAATTTCAAAACAAAATTTGTTTCCATTTTAAAAATAAACTCTTCACACTCGTTCTAGGATACTACTGATCCTGTCTCTAACGAGTCATTCTCATTGGATATTACTAATCCAATATCTGATGAATTCTTTCGTATGGTTCTAATGTGTCTTGTTCTCGAGCTGTGTAAACCAAAGCTCTGATACCAACTGTGATAGCCCGTAACTTCCCCGGTGAGGAAAGCACGGATTACCTTGAGAACATGACATTATAGAACGCAAACAGAAGAACATTTCATTGTTTATTACAACAATTCCATCAGAATACAAGAATATACAGAGTATGAATAAATATTACACAGAAAATATCAGGGATTTAAATTACATAGCAGCGGAAAAACAATACAAAACACAACTGAAAGTAATACACGGATACAGAGCTTTCCGAGCATCGTTCTAGCTGTAAATCAGGATCCTATGAATATAAATCTGCAAAACCAAAACTACTAGCTTCCCGTGTGGAAAATAGGGGCACCCAGAGTTTAGGTTGAAACAATAAACTCCAGGTCAGTCATGTGACTGGTGTGAGAACTAAAACAGTGATTAATCTTTACTTTAAAGTAGAGTAATTCAAGGGACCACGCTGTATAACACGGAACGGGTTTCCTCCCAAGAACACTAGTGCATATAACAAAACAGCGCAATGCTTTTTCGAAAAACGAAGCTATTATAAGACCCAGGTCCCATCACATAATGCAACGCAAGCCGGAGGATAGGGTTTTCCCTTATAATAGCCAAACATGCCTGGTACGTTTAAAACAAATCATTTGATACTATAATAAGTGTATAGTGTCAAAACAATTTCAATCATAAATATCAATCATAGATGGCATGGGTACCATATATCATGTCGCCAAACTAGGCTCTACAAATAAAACCGCAATATCACGTATTGGAAATTGGATTTCCGTCATTAGTCGAGCCAAGGCGCAAGCTCCTCTCTGATTCGAGACACTCTAGCAAATGCCTCAGGACCACACACAGCTATACCTTGGATCCTCCAAGGCCGGTCCTCTCTTACTTTTGAGGATTGGCAATTCCTGAACACACGTTTCCTGGTCCTATAGGACCTATATCCGAGGCGCCTCGCATTCCAACAACCACACAGGTGAAAAGTATATAAATGTAAGCCAATTTAAGCACTGACACCACCCCTAGCTAGAAAGAAATGTCGTGCACTCCTTGGGTCCTTACCCCGTTTTTGACTCATACCGAGGTGTGAGGCTCGCGAATTCACGCTATACACAAAGCTACACCACACAGGCTGTGCTTTGATCATCAACCACAAGACTTTGCTTTTCAACAGAATCCTTGATCATTTGCCACTTATGCGTGCCACACTGGCAATTCACTCCATGCGACTGATGTCCATCGATTTACAACCTCTGAGCTCGAACATCTCAGAGAAGGGCGTTAAGCAAGAGAATAAATTCTCCGCCGCCAAATAGATGTATATTTAATAGAGATCAATCAACATAGAATAAAATCCAATGTCAGACACACAGTCCATTTACAAGTTCATTCTGGGTCTGAACGAAACCGGAGGCACTTTCCTCGCATATCCATCGATCTCCAAGTACGTCTGGACGATCACCAACTGATTCCCTCATCTTGGGTGTACAGCCCAATCAAGATCATCAGTAATCACCCAAACGATGTGAAGACTTCCGGTCTTCAACCATCGTCTTCATCTTCGACATATCGTCGAATCGGTTATTCAGAATGGGTATAAACCCGGCCTTTCTGAATAACCCACGTATATAATAAACAAATGTTACACAAACACAACAAACGCCTCATTCCAATTCAGAATATCCTTTTATTCACAAAATCACATTCTTAGGGGAAAGGTTCCCATTAATTTTATCAAAAATAAATTCTTCATATTTATTCTTTAATCTTCCATTGGATATCATTTCAAACCATATCATGGTTTTCCAAACTAGTCAGGATTAGCGAACCACACCGAAGTAATTATTTATTTTATTTCCCAATCCCAACCTATTCATCCTCTGGAGCAAAACTGGTAATACTCCATATCTAACACCATGGTGTTATCGGTAAAATTAATTACCATTTCATGTTCAAATCTAATTAAAGATTTAACTGTCGCTTTGGAGCAAAACTGGTGGTACTCCATTCTCGATCACCTTTCAGATTTGATAATTTAAATTATCAATTCATATTTCAATCTAATTAAAGATTCATTAAAACTCCACTTAGTTTTAATCTTTTCAAAAATCCATATCCTGTCTTTAACTGGGTTAAAGAACCAATGTCATTTAAAACATGATCCACGATAAACCCAAAATCACATTCAAATTCAATTCCAATTAAATATCATTTGATTGGTACATTTCATTAAATCTAAATAGAAAGATTTAATCTTCTTCTCAACTGGGCTTAAGAACAGTGTTAATGAAGACACCATTCGTGACAAACCCAAATCACATTTGATATTAAATACAAGGCTCTGAATAGAAAATATATCGGCTTATATTCAATATCAAATTCTACGACCAACAAATATCGTATTGGAAATAACGATATAAATATATCTTTCAAATTCCCATAACAATATCTGTATAATCACGAAATCCAACATCGAAATATTCCAAAGACAATTTCGATTCAAATCCATTTCCATTTTATATATTGGAAATCCTGGTTATTTTCAAAACCATATCAAATTCAATTTATAGTTCAAAACTAGTTCATTTCAATAAAAATCTATTTTATCTTTACAAATATGGAGTTTTTCATCCCAATTTTCCCAAATCATTTCTTATGATTTTACACAATTTATTGATATTTTTAATAATTTTATCAAGGCCCGTACTGTCGATTTCCATCAACGGCCATCGAACTGCACTTACAACGACCTTTTTCAAATTTGATTTGGACATAATTCCAAATCCGACCGTTAGATTTCAAATTTCTAATATTCTTTGGAAAGCTCTTTTCGATACGAACCCAACGGTTCTAATTTCAGAGAATCCGACGGTCGGATCTCCCGCAAAGTCAATTCGAAGTCGATGGTCGAAATTCACGAACTGCAGCAGCGCCGCGCGTTCTATTCAGGCCATTTTATATATAATATATATATATATATATTATATATTTCTCTGATATCCTTTTTAAATGTATTTTATAAATCGTTTTAAATTCGTTTTCGAAACGATTTCAACTTCATATTCAATTTCGAATCGAAATTGAATATTCCACACCATCGATATATAAATGATAATATTTTCAAAACGTTATATTTTGAAAACACTTCCTTTTCTATATTCATTATAAAAATGAATATAATCGATATATATATCGCTCATGTCAAAATGGCGCATCTCTAATCGACACGGCTTTATATATTTCAATAAATTCGTTTTTCTATTCAACAAATGAATATTTATTATATTCAACACATGAATATATATTTCTTTCAACACATGAATATTCTCAACACATGAGCACTGTCAACACATGACTATTTATATTATTTAATATATTTTATAAAATTATGATATCTATCGTTTGATTTTTAAATCAGACTCCAACCGTAAAGTAGTATGAGAATGATTCCTTAAGTATTAACGCCGAAGGCCGAAACCAATATCAGATCAATACCTAGGAAACCACTCATATTATCTATTTTCCAGTTAGTTTCTAACTTTAAATATGATAAAGATGTAAATTTTATTGTTAAAATAATTCTTTCAACACATGATTATTTATATTTTATTCAACTCATGAATATTTATATTCTATTCAACACATGAATCTTTATTTTATTCTATTCTTTATTTTCCCAATTGGAATGAGGCCCCATCAATTACCATATAATGTTAATTATATGGTTACCATACAACACATGTATATAATAGCATTGATAAATAATCAACCATTATCCAACGTGCACCACACAACTGCATAAGCATTAAATATAGATAATTAACGCTCACACAGTCTGTCGATCAATCGATCGACATACAATTAAATAATTGGGATTAGTGTATGCCAAATATCATCCCAATACCCGTGTGGGGTTTCAAATCAACAAACACAAATTTTTATTCATTCACATACCCGTTAAAAATTATATATATTTTTTAACGATAAAATATTTTTAACTATATAAATATTTTATTTCCTTTCACATCACACGATCAATTTTCACCACAATAAACAATCAAACATACAAGCCATCCATGGTCTATGGATGACGGGGGTCAAGTTCTGCTAAGCACCGTCTGCATCCATGTATATATTTTTAACTAGAAAAACAAGATTTAAAGTGAGAAGTTCTCACCAAAGCTATCCCAACTCCATGACACTTCATAGGTAGGAAATCTTCATCACGCTCGCCTCTAGTTATTTTCGTCGTCCGCATTCAATAGTTCGTTCGAGGAAGAGGGAGGGGTTTCAGATCGTCGGACACTGCTGGTGGGTGCGGCATGGTCAACGACGGCCCCTGAAGTGGCTGTAGGTGGTTCGGGTTTTACAGGAGAGAGAGGGGGTGCGAGGCTAGGGCGAGTGGGAGGAGGAGGGAAGCGGAGGGCGGTGGCGGTGGAGGTCAAGGAGGGGTGGGCGGCGAGTTCTACAAAGGAGGAGAGGAAGAAAGAAGGCGGAGGAAGAGGGGGTGCGAGGCTCGAAGCAGGGAGGGGGTGGCAGGCGCGAGTGCGGTGGCCCCACCCTGAGCGGCGGTGGACCAAATCGGGGGGAGGGGGGCGGCGGATCGCGATCCCCCCTTCTCTCTCCTTTTTTTTAATTTTTAAAGTGAACGGGTGGGGCTGATAGTATAGAGAGAGGGGAGAGGTTTATTTTATTTTATTTAATTAATTTAATTTCAAAAAGGTACTTTTTATTTCGACCTCGAAACGGGACCCATCGCCTGTCGTCCCTAGCATTTTACCCCCATTCCGAACACAATGGGATATGTATCATAAGCTGATTCGACCATTTCTATCAGTTTCCGTCAAAATCAACATATAACTCTATATATTGAATTTGAACGTGCATTTCAATTTACCGGGGCCACATACTAACTCGAAAAATTCCTGAATTTTTTTTTCTAGCTTTGTATTGACGATACGGTCCTATCAAAACTAGTTTCGTCGAATTCTGAGACCATTAGAAAAATGGTCATTTTCCCGTCGATTAAAATCAACTGAAACTGGTCAAACGTGTTTTCTTTTGCCACGCCCACATATTGATTCGAAAAATTACGAAATTTGAAACCTAGCAATAATTTGACATCACGGATCCAACAAAAGTGGTTTCGTCGAATTCTGAGGTCGTTTGCAAAATCTCCATTTTTAAGGGCCGAAATTCCATAGCGACTATTCTGAATTTTAAACTGGACATATCTTTTTTTCCCCACTATGAAATTTCGATTTTTCGGATTCGTTGGAAAGATATTCTCAATTAGATTCTAATATTTTTGGTTTCACTAAAATCCGGTTTATTTTGCACCCGGTATATTCAATTGAAGTTTGAAATCGAATTATCGAACTACCGCGCCATTTTCAATTCCTTTTATATATATAAATAAATATTTATATTCCAACGATGACGTATATAAATATATACGTTCTATTTCTATTCAAAATAAATTTGTCATCGTTATTATTTAAAATAATCCATTTTAGATATTCAAAATTCATTAAAATTGCCGAAATAAAAAATTTAAATTGGCCCGCATTTCCGGGTTGTTACATAAAGTGAGCGCTTTTAGTGAGCCTGTCCACTATTACCCAAATACTGGTATTGCCCCTTCTTGACCTAGGCAATCCATCAACAAAGTCCATCGAAATGCTATCCTATTTCCATAGTGGGACCTCTAGAGAATGAAGCAGACCACCAGGATTCTTCTGCTCCGCCTTGACTTGCTGGCATATCAGGCATTTAGCAACGAACTCAGCTACATCCCTCTTCATGCCATTACAAAAGAAAACCCTTTTTATGTCTTTATACATCTTGTCTCCACCTGGATGTATAGTCAGCTTAAAATGGTGTGCTTCTTCGAGAACCGTCTTCACCAAATCCCTTGCTTGTGGGATGCATAGTCTTCCATCCCGTCTCAACCAACCCTTTTCATCGATGGAGTATCTATTGAGGTGACTAGAAGTCTTACCCCTAATTAGCTTATCCATCATACCAACTAGCTGAGGGTCTTCTCGTTGCGTGGTTCCTATTGAGTCCAAAAGAGTAGGTCGCACCTCTAGTGATGCTAACAAACCAGATACAAATTCAGAGGAGGGTCTAATGTCAAAGATTGCTATGTACTCCAAGTTTTGCCTTTCTACAAAGAGAGGACTTAAGGTCAGCTTCTTTCTACTCAAGGTGTCTGCTACTACATTGCCCTTTCCACGGGTATAGGAAATCCAAAAATCGTATGAGGCCAGAAATTCCATCCACCTTTGTTGTCTTACGTTAAAATCTTTCTGTGAGAAAAGGTAATTTAACGATTTATGGTCTGTAAACAATTCAAACCTTTCTCCTAGCAGGTAATGACGCCATGACTTAAGAGTGAAAACAATGGCAGCTAGCTCCAAATCATGAGTTGGGTAGTTCTTCTCATGTACCTTCAATTGCCTTCCTCCATAACAAACTACCTTGCCTTCTTGCATCAAGACAGTGCCTAATCCTGTACCGCAAGTGTCTGTGTATAAGGTAAACATTTTTCTCCCATCAGGCAATGTCAGAACTGGGGCTCTTGTTAGATCCCTTTTCAAATGTTGGAAAGCAATATCGCAATCCAAATCCCAAACGAAAGTTAGGTTCTTCTTTGTCAATCTTGTGAGTATGGCTGAAATTTTCGCAAAGTCTTTAATGAACTTTCGGTAAAAGCCCGCTAGCCTGAGAAAGCTTTGGACTTCGGTTGCATTCCGTGGAGCCTTCCAATCTTGCACTGCAACTAATTTTGCGGGGTCCATAGCTATCCCCTCTTTGGACACCACATGTCTAATAAATCTTACATCTTCTCTCTAGAAATGACATTTGGAGAACTTGGCTTTCAGCTATTGTGCACGAAGAGTATCCATGACTTCCCTTAAATGCAAAGCATGCTCTTCTTCATTCTTCGAGAAAATCAAAATGTCGTCTACCAAGACCACCACAAACTTATTAAGGAACTCCCTGAACACCCTGCTCGTAAAGTCAATGAAATAAGCAGGTGCGTTCGTCAAGCCGAAAGGCATGACAAGCCATTAGAAGAAACCATTCGGGGTTCTGAATGCGGTCTTATCAATGCTGTCTTCAGCCACTCTTAGCTGATGAAACCCGGTAGCCAGATCTAGTTAGGAGAAAACCGATGCACCTATAAGCTGATCAAACAAGTCGTCTATTCTTGGAAGTGGGTGCATATTCTTCTTGGTCAGCTTATTTAGCTCCCTATAGTCAACGCATAGGTGAGGTGAACCATCCGCTTTGATTGTGAATACTAATGAGGCACCCCATTCAGAAATACTCAGCCTTATAAACCCTTTTTCGAGCAGCTCTTTGACTTGCTTGCTGAGCACTTTTCTCTCTCTTAGAGCCATGTGTCTAACGGGTAGAGCTATAGGTTTTGCATTATCAACATGGTATATGCGGAAGTCCATCTCCCACTTCGGAGGTAAACCCTTCACCTCTTCAAATATATCTGAGTATTCAGGGACTATTCTAATAGACTGCAAGTTTTCAACAGACGCATCAAGAGATTCTAGGTAGCTAAGCATAACAGAATGCATGGGATTACAAGAGATTTCGAGAGTGTTACCGTGGCAAGTCATAAGTCTAACCACTCTCTTTTCACAATCGAGGATGGCACCATTACTGGATAAGAAATCCATGCCTAGAATCAACCCATAGCCCGTGAAGCCCAAAACATAGGCATTACATCTAAACCCAACGCTTAGTATAGAAATTTCCAAATCCAAACAAATCATTGAAAAATAAGCCGAGCCCCCAATTGGATTTGAAACAACCAAGGGATCCTCTACTATACTGGTGTCTAAGTGTAGAGATTCAACTAAAGTAATAGATATAAAAGAGTGCGATGCGCCAGAATCAAAGAGTGTACGAACATGATGATCAAAAAGATAAACTAAACTCTAAACAGAAATATTTCTACCTCGTTCTTGCGGAGGTGCTATAAGAGCGTGAACCTGCCCTCTAGAAGTAGATCCAGTCCTCTGCCCTTGCCCTTGCTTTCTTGGGCAGTCCTTAGCCATGTGTCATGTCTCGCCGCATTAAAAACAACCACCCATCTTCCTCTTTTTCTTTCTGCAGTCCTTAATCAGATGTATAGGAATGCCACAAAAATTACACTTCCTCTTGTCATGGGGTTTTTTGTTCTTCCCGCCCTTCTTTGAATCTGTCTTCTTATTCTGCGATCCCTCTACTTTCTTATCTTGAGGTACTTCCACCTTTGCCTCTTTCTTGCTATCCTTGCTTCCTCCTGTAATAGTGTCGTGTCCACCAGTCTCTCATAAGTCGCACCCATAAGTATATGTGATGTAGCTAGGCTGTGCAGTGGCTCATTCAACCCTTTAACAAAACGAAGAGCCTTCTTATGGTGAGTGTTCACTAACTCCAGTCCGAATCTAGGCAGCTGGTTGAATTGGTTGACGTATTCCTTGACTGACATACTTCCCTGTTTGAGAGCTAAGAACTTCTCCATCTATAGGCTACGTTCAGCTTGTGAGAGGAATTTAATTTCAAACCTCATTCTAAAATCCTCCCAAGTTTCAACTGGTCTCTCAGCATTAGTAACTTCCCACCAATAAGAGGCTTCGCCTTTAAGCAACCATACGGCCAACTGTATCTTCTGCCTATCGTCCACTTCGAATATAACAAACAAGTCCTCAATTTCTTTGAGCCAGTTTCTTGCTTCTACAAATGATTCAGTCCCATTAAAGTTCTTTCCACCCATGGCTCGAAAATCTCTATATATCCTTGAGAAAGAATTTGCACGAGGAGGACGAGGAACAGCTGCTACTGGGGGAGGAGGAACGTCTGCTGGGCCTGCATCATTAGCCCTAGCCTCTAGGTACCTTCTGAACCAGCAAGATACCGGTACGCCCTATGGAAGGTTAAGATCCCCGGACATGCTGAAACGAAAAAGAAAAGATTCAAAACAAAGGATAGAAAGATAGTGCATATGGCTTAGTGGGATTATGCCTTTTAAAAACAACACTTTTTCTTGAAAATGCTTCTTTAAACTTCTTTTTGAAAATTAGTTTCCAAAAATTTTAATCTGATCTGGCAACCACCAGCTCTGATACCAAGTGAAACACCCCACCATCATTAAGGTCGCTCACAAGTGGAATGTCTTAACTTCGGTGGAGCATTATAGGTAAAAGATATAGATAATTTACAAGACAGACATATAAACAGCGGAAAAACTAAATTTATTTCATAAGTACGTGGTTCAGTTAAAACATTACAACAACTATCTTAAACCAACTTCCAAATTATTACAACAAAATCTCTGTCTTGAATTAAAACATAAAGGAGCAATAAAATAACAGTAAGGCAGCATAAATCCCAAATAAGAGAGTATCCAAAGCCATAGCCCAAGGAAAGAGAATTCAAGAAATACATCTACTCTCTTCAAGCTGGAAATGGTCCAAACTAAGTCAAAGTACTCCCTCCCTGCGGACCTGGAGGGAACGGAAGAAAAGAAGACGAAAGAAAATGGTTCAGACATAAGTCTGGTAAGTCCAGTGATTATTTAGCATGTAAACAGGAAAAAGGATTATGACATGAATAAACTGAACATAGGACAGCACCCTAGAAATAAGATAGTAAGACTGAATATGCTATCGCACTCATTACTATTTCTATGCACCTACTTACAAGTGTTTCAACTAGCACCATGGGTTCAAGATAAATGATCCCCTTTATCGATCGGCTCCTACTCGTATACGTTTACCACTTGTGTCATTCAACCCCGCTTGATTGCAGATACCTGTGCAGGTCCCACCATGGGGTGTATCAAATCCTATGGTGTCAACCCGACACAATTCAAGATGCACAGTGTATAACTACTGATGCCCAGTGCCTGCTTTTTCCACTCTGGAGTACGTGCACGACCGCACTCCGTCGGAACCAACACTGACGCACCACCCGCCATTGTTTTTGACCGCTTATAATCAGCCCAGTGATCGTGCCCCACCCTACCAAGTTCAGGGTACCATGATACATCTATGTGGGTTACTGCTGAAATGGGTCCCCGTTACTAGGGTTTCCTAATCAACATGTTAAAATGGTTAGGTGTTCTCAAATTAACCTAACCCCACCCCTCAGTTTAGTTAACATGTTATATTGGTTAAGTGTTGCCATAATTAACTTAACCCTATCATTCCTGTCTTGGCTTTAATTCATTCATTAAAGCACCAACCACTCACATTAGATATGTATTGTTGCGATCGCTGGATGTGTTGGCCGGTTGCGGGCAGCCTTACACCGCAACTCAATCTAACCTCGGGTTCTTTTGGGCTTGATGCGCTAACCTCTCACATTAGATCTATATTGTTATGGTTGCTGGATGTGCTGGGCGGTTCCGGGCAGTCTTACACCGTAACTCAATCTAACCTCGGATTGGGCATATTCGTCTTTTACTTAATTTACATATTTACCCTTCATATTTATATGTAAATTATCCACAATTATTTCCATTCAAGTCATGCCCCATTTACCCTCTAAACCATGTTCAAAATTTTTAGGTATATAAATTATACCATTTTTATGCCACTAATCATTCATATATTTATGGGCCAAATTATGCCAATAATATGAAATTTAAGGTTTTCCCCAATGTTACCCCGTTATACATTCGCAAAATTCACATCGAATGTTAGGCTCGCAACTTAGCCTAACTTATATACAAAAGGGGAAAGAAGCGAGCATGTACCATTCCTACAACTTAAAGTAATAAGGATCTAACTAAACATGTGTCATATAAATTTGGCATAAAACAATGAACTTGCATTTTTGGATCCAATTAACACGAATCTTAAGCATATAGAATTACACAAATCCAACTAGGCATGTAAATGTAAACTTTTATTTTGGATCCAATAAACATGAATCTTAAGCATATAGAATTAGACAAATCCAAGTAGGCATGTGAATGTAAAATTTTATTTTGGATCCAATAAACATGAATCTTAAGCATATAGAATTACACAAATCCAAATAGGCATGTGAATGTGAACTTTTATTTTGGATCCAATTAACATAGATCTAGACATATGAGAATGTAGATCTAAACATATATAGGACTTAGCCTAAAAACTTGCATGTAACATAACACGGAAGAGTTCCAAATTTACATAATACACGATTGGTTTAACATACAACATAATGAGTCCAATAAACCACAATAATCTCATAGGCATATATGATAGAATCGTTACAAGAATAGACATGAATCAGCATCACCAGTATCTTACAACAAGGCATAACTCTAGTTTTCACTTTATTACAAATCATAACTTTTAATCGTTCACATCTAAATAATAACAGGACTTACAATCAAAAAGAAAGTCTTCTTTTATGGGATCTGTTTTCTGAAACTGAAAAGCAATCCCTTGACTTAGACTATCGATTCTTATAAATTAGATTTGATTCGTAGCTTCTAACTTGCTTTTTAGTTTGCTCCCTAGTTGAAGAAGAAATGGTGGCTAGGCTAGGTCGACTATGGACAGCATGGTGTCTCCTTGGAATGAAATTGTGTGATTTAGGGTTGAGGATTAGGGTTGCTTTTATAGAGGTTTAGACTTATGTGAACTGTTAGATCAACCTAGGAGCAGTCACAACCATCCAGACAAGATAGAGCTATCCAGAAATTGCAACCTCTGCCCTAGTGACTCAGCAACAACTCAGAAATCGTCACTGTTTGGATTTGGGCGAGGGGTCGACCCCTATAGGGGGGTCGACACCCCAGTCGACACACCTCTTGGGGGGTCGACCCCTATGTCGACCCGCCCTGGGGGTAGTCGACCCCTATGGGCGGGATTTTTCCCGCCTAGCTGATCTACATGATTTTTGAAATTTGAATAATTTTGTTTATTTAATTATATAATTTTCTGTTTAACCATGAAATCTTCTGAACTCCATAACTTCTTCATACGGAGTCCGATTCACGCAAACTCGGACTTTATCTCAAGAAGAATTCCGAGACGAACGCAATGGCGTAAACCGTTTCCCTTAATTCTCATTTTAAAATTAAGTATTATTTAATTCGTTACTTAATAAACATAGAAAATACAGGGCGTTACACTCCCTGTTGACTGGTAATTTCTATTATTCCTTTGTTATGACGAAGGGGGTTGTGAATCTAAAGAGTAGGAGCCCACAGGTTGGCAGTATAACCAAGAGGAAGGTTGAAGAATGGTTTAGCCTGAAAGACTTGTCGGTTGTTTGCATACGTTTAGAAGTTCTCAAAGCAGTGCTGGTGGATTTTGGGAATGTGAAGAGACTTTGGTACGGATCTTTGCATGATGCAGATTATACTTGGTTGAGGGCCCTGATTCTTATAAATGAAGATTTGGTACTCCTGCCTTCGATTATCATTCCCATTGAAATTTTTTATCATGAGGTAACAATTACAAAGCTGGATGGAGAGTCTTTTGAGGAGTTTGACATAAGAGAGTTTAGAATGACTGTTTTTTCTAGGGGCGATGATGGCAGACTGATGGTTCTGAATTCTAGGAGAGAGAGGGGTGGCTCTACTAGCGCTCCAAATGTTCCACAAATGAATGCCCTGAGTGCTAGTGTGTCTACTGTTCTTTTGTCAAAAGAAGTGGATAAACCGGATAATGTTGAACAAGGGGGAATGTGGATAATGCTTTTGTGAATTATCAAGGGGGAGCTCAGGTAGAAGTTGATGCAGGTGGAAATATTATGGGAGTTGGTAATGCGCAGCCAAATGATGATGATGCAGTAGGTTTGGATGATTTTGGTGATTATCTTAGTGAAAGCAATGAGCATTTTGAGGGCAATGAAGGTAATTATCAGGACATGGATCTTCGTGCCGGCAATGATTTGGCTCTTACTGATTTAGGAGAGTGCTCTGAGATCACTCGCTAAAGAAGGGTGAAAGACCTCTTGACAACTCTGGTGAGGTGATGTTTAGGAACAGTGCAAGAGGCCTACCTCATACTATTGAAGGCACTTATAGGAAGAAATATGTTGAAAGCATTGCTGAAAAAGTGCGTGCAAGGGCAAGAAGGATTGTCGGACCTTCTGCTTGAAGACGCTGTTGAAGATTTTATGCTACTTTGTTATTTTGGGGGCTATAATATGTAGTACATGCAGCTGTTTTTCTTTTTCTGGGCTGTAATACGTTGACAACAATTATCACTAACTTTTTGCTTCAAATGAATTATATTGTAAGATGAATATTTTGTTATATGTATATAATGAACATTGCGTTTTACCAGTGATAAGTGTTAAGAACTGATTAAAATTAAGCAAGATTATGTTTTGTTATATGCTCTGGTTTAGATGATTAAAAAGATACTCAATTTTATCTTTTAATTTTATATTATACAATTATTTCATTTTTTGAATGATTATTTGGTTATTTGGTCTTATGAATTTTATGCTATGTCTTTTTAAATGATTATTTGGTTTTTTTCGAAAAAAATGGTTTTAAAATCACTACACCATAATGGGAATTTCGCAACCCCTTAATGCGGCAGCTTTGCAATGGCTATGAGTTGTTGCTAATTGGCAATGGCTTTTGGCCGTTGCAAAGCTCTTTGGAGAATTAGTCCCCATCGTTTCATATTTTGCAACGGTTTTAGGCCCTTCTAACTGGGAATTGTACTTCCCTACCCCCTCCCCCCCCCGGTCAAACCAGTATGCTCCCTTTTCTCCAAAATAAACCGTATCCAAATCAGTACGCTCACTTCCCCAAACCATTTCAAAAAAAACCCTAAAATCAACTGTCGATCCCAAATCGAAGCTGATATACTGCCTTATTCCAAATTGAAGATTGCGATTTCAAAAGAAGACCATAATCTCGATTGACTCAAAGTATGGAACTGTTCTTCATTTCAATCATATGTCGTCGATCCGTTTTATTTTCTAACAATCTCGATTGACTCAGGATTTTGATTTGTTTTCTACCAATCTAAAGGGGAATCTGAAGATCCGTCCCTTGCTTCTATATTTTGAATTTGAAGATTTTTTTTTGTTTTCTATCCAAATCAGTACGCCCCTTGCTTCTATATTTGGTAAATACGTCGTTTATCTATATATTTTTACCCTATAATTAGTTTTCACTTAATTCTATAATTAAACCCACAATTGTGTTTATATGTTCTAATTCTGACGGCTATGATGATGGTTTTTGACTGCCGCTAATGGCATATAACCATCGGAAATTGGTACTATTCTTGTAGTGGAAATGAACAAATCATGAAAGGACAGCTGAGTTCTTCACTAAAAAAATCTAGCAATCGTATGATATATCACAGTCCTATTTCTATCATTTGTTTAATTGTATTAATTATTAATAGCATTCTTGATTTTGCAGCGGATTTCTAAAATATTACTGCTTAGCTCCACTATAACAATCTAGTTTGCCTAGTTGAATCTTAGGCAATATAAAGATCTTTAGTGATATCCAACGCTTTGATGCAGACATTTTAGTTTCTCCAAACTAGGTTTAAAAGTCGATGTAAATTTGAAATATATGCGGTTTTGGTAGAAAAGCACGGCCGTCCGAATCATTACAATGACTTACAAACAGTACTCTTGTCCTCATTAAGGAATCATGCATTATTATGGCAAATATAACTATAGCTTTATCAGTAGCCAGGAAGAATATAGTGTTCACATTAAGCCTGGAAACTCAAGTCTACTTCTGAATCTAGTTCCTTAACAGCACATCATACGTTATAGTACACCTCCTCCAGGTCCATGTTTCTGTTCAAGTCAACTGTTCTAGTAAATGATTAGCACAGATAATACATGCAGTTTTGAAATAGGATAAAGGATTTTGTTTCATGAAATAAATTTGTTTTAAAGATGAAGGAATGCATGTTTTTATGGACGCATCTGCAAATTTATTTAAATTGGCTTTCAGTTCAATAAAACCAAAAAAGTGCATTACATTTGTTTGCACTTGTTACATATATATACAAATGTATGTATATTGTTTATTCCTCACTTTGGAAATTTTGCTAATGTTTACTCCTTACCTCTAAGTTCAACGGTATTTTTTTAGCTTTTTCTTATATAATTATGTTATAAAGAGTTCAGTAATTCTGATGTTAGATGGCTTATTGCAATTGGTGTTACCGTACTTTAAGAATATTAAATGCTTAATCATAGAAGAATAGATTTCTTCAATTTTTTCCTTTTAATTATAATTTCAGTAAAAAAAAATTGGTTCAGCTAGTAAAAATGGAAATAAGAAAGATGCCTTTTTATAAATGAAATAAACCCATTCTTTCTAAGAAATGAATACAAAGAGGCAAGTAAGCCTATACAAATGGGCGCAGAAATTCGTTAGTATCATATACTTTTTACATGGGGTAGATTAGGAATAAGTGGATTTATATTTGCATTGAGGTAATGGGAATTTCATAGGCCACTGGGTAACCAATTATTTCAGTATTGGTAGTAAAATTGCCAGGCACGGTTTGATTAAAGAGGTATAGAAACTCTAATATTCTGGATAGTGTACGTGACTTGAGTATAACCTTGAATGGTCTAAAATAGGTTAGATGTCCGTTGTTGTAATGCTTGTTATAGTTGCTAAATTATAAGTGCATGTGATCTTTGGTAAAATAGTATTTTGAAAAGGTAGATTGTAGGCACCTGCACAAGAAAATAACGTATAAAGTATAGGGATAGAGCTAAATACTAACCCCTGATAAAGTCTATGTAGAATGGCCTGAGACTTATAAAGATAATGTTTGTTGGCGTAATTAATTTGTGATGCCAAGAATATGATTTTCACCAGGAAACCAGAAATACTAAGGTATATACATCCATACATTTAGATAAAGATCTAGTAAAAGGAAAAGTTGAAGAATTATGGTAAATAATAGATGTTTATTTTCTTTGGTATTGTGAAGAAGTGGTCGGGAAAAACAGAGTATGAGTTTAGGAGAACTAAAAATGAAGGCAAGTTAATTCAGTTCTTGCCCCTGCTATGTTGGGATTAATTGCATGTAATTAATCAAATGGTCTTTTACTATTTGACTTAAACTCTGGTAATAAAAAGAAAAGGTGGACTTGTGTATCTCCATATACACAAGTTAAAGCTCGTTTACATAAACTGATATTTTTATATTAGTGAAGAGGGATCCTGGAATTGAGTGATCGAAAGAAGGTGACCCTGGTTAGTGAAAAAAAACCATGACTGTTTATGGATAAATTAGAGCGTCACACTGGTTGGAAGATGGACATAGTAATTCCTATTTTTATGCATAGTATAAGAATACATAGCCAATTACAATGATTCTTCAAGAAATTTAAACCTCTCGAGTCAAAAAAAGTAAGTGGAAAAAGGTGGCATTTCATTTTCTTTTTACCTCTCAATGTTAATCAGTAGAAATTGTAGTCATGGCCACTAACAGAACTTTGCTGTAATCATACCTCGGATCAATTATATATATTTTTTCCAATCTAAAAGATGATTACAAGCTTAGGCCTTATAAGAACTATAGAGTTTTTTTGTGATCATCTTGATAGTATAGTAATGCTTAACGACCACATTTATTTCATTTTCGTTACTAATATTGGTCGAAATTCAATTATAGTGGTTTTGCACACAGATTCCTACTTCTGAAGTTGTTATAAGAAAAGTCCATGTAAAAATAGATAAAATTCATAAAAAAATTTCATTAGAAAACGCAAACTAATTTTTGGGTTTTTGTAACGACCCAGAAAATCTGAACCAATTTTAAAATTTTAAATTGGCTAAAATAATGGATTTTAAATATTTAAAATAAATATTTTAAATTATAGCAATGAAAAGTGAGTTTGAATCGACGTTTGAAAACGAATATAATTAATTATAATTATAAACAAGGCCTGAAAAGGCGCTGTAGTTTCAAAAATTGAATTCAAACTTTGTCGGACTGTACCGGGTGCAAAACAAAACGGATTTGAGTGAAACCAAAAATATTTAAATCTGTTAGTGAATACCTTTCTAAAGAATTTGATAAATCGAATTTTCATAGTGGAAAGCAAAAGTTATGGCCAAATGAATTTTCAGAAAGGTCGCTATGGAATTTATATAGCCCGTGAAATTGGCCATTTTGCATACGACCTCGGAATTCGACGAAACCACTTTTGTTGGATCCGGGATGTGAAGTTATTACTAGGTTTCAAATTTCATAATTTTTGAAGCTAGTATGTGAGAGTGGCAAAGGAAAACGTGTTTTGGTCAATTACAGTTAAATTGGATCGACCGGAAATGGGCCTTTTTGCAAACGGTCTCAGAATTCGATGAAACTAGTTTTGTTGGGACCGTATCGTCAAAACATAGCCAAATTTATTTTTCAGGAATTTTTCGAATCAGTTTGTGGCCCAGGCAAATTGAAATGTACGTTCAAATCAAATATTGAATGTTATATATTTTAAATTGAATGAAAATTGACTGAAACAGTCGAATGGGCCTACCAAACATATCCCATTGTGTTCGGAATGGGGGTAAAACGCTAGGGACGACAGTCGTTGGGTTTAGATTGGTGGTCGTGTCAGAAAACCCCTTTAAAAACCCATCGGCCAATCATAATTTTTATTAAAAAAAATCCTTTTTTCTCTCTCCCCGATCGAAGGCGGAAACCGCTCGAGATCTTCCCATTCATTTTCCGATCAATCCATGCAAAATTAGCCCCTCCTCCAGTTAAAGATTTTGTAGAGCTTCGCGAGATCTTCAAATCCATGTAGGGGTTGATTTTTTTTCGTGCAGTATTTAGGGAGATGTCGTGCTCGAAAGTCGAGCATTTCAAATCGCCGCCGCTGCCACCTCCGACCACCGAGTTCGACGAGGTTGCACTCGTTCTGCGCGCCTCTCCTTCCTCTTCCAGGTGGCAGTGGCCGATTGTCGTATAGTGCAACGGTTGTCGAGAAAAATCAAAACCTAGTTCTGAACAGGTTTAGAGAGGTACGGCTGATTTAATATTTAACTATATTATAGCAGTTTAAAGCGCTACGGATTTTGATTTCACTATAAAAATCATATCTTTTTCGTTTCCTGACGAAATTCAGTGAAACAAGAGACAGTGGACTCGTGTGGACGTCTTCTACATTCTAGAAGAGACCGCATATTTTTCTGAGCCTTCTGCTATTTTTGGTGGAGTGGAACCCAATGTGAGATTTCTAATTTATAAACGATATAGAAAACGACGATGTATAAATTATATAGTCGATGTATGAGTTATATAAGCGTTGTACACCTCATGTATAAGCGTAGTATAAGTTGTACGTTCGATGTATAAGTTATATATGCGTTGTAAAAATTATATATGTGTTGAAATAGAAGTGAATTGCTATATACAAATATATATATATATATATATATATATATATATATATATATATATATACGCCCCTCGTCCACAAACCGTGGACGATATTTATTGGTTGTGATTGGTGTGAAAATTGATTGATAGCGAATGGTTGATTGGGATTATTTGTGGTTGAAAAATAACCATTTGTGGTTGAGAAATATTTGGTTGAAACCACATAGGATTAGTTTGTGGAAATGAAATAAATATATACATGCCGCCTGCGTGCGAACTAGATGCATGATCCCCATTGTCTAAAACCGCGAGGTTTTAAGGTAGAGCGAGGAGCCGTACTAGGGACGGTCCCGGTTTTAACTACCCTGCCGTTATGCTGCCGAAATTTTGAATAATATTCATGTGGTTGAATTATTTTCAGTTGCTGAAACTATATTTATTCGTTGAATAGAAAACCTTCATGTGTTTAATCGATATTCATTCGTTGAATTGAAATTCATGTGTTGGTATTCGTGTTTTAAATATAAAAATCACATTTTTATCTATATATATAAACAATAGAAAACCTCCATGTGTTGAATCGATATTCATTCGTTGGATTGAAATTCTTGTGTTGAATGGTGTTCGTGTTTTAAAATATAAAAATCACATTTTTATTGATATATACAAACTATAGAAAACCTTCATGTGTTGAATCGATATTCATTCGTTGAATTGAAATTCATGTGTTGAATGGTGTTCGTGTTTTAAAATATAAAAATCACCTTTTTATCATCTATATGAACTATGTAAAATAATCTCGTTTTAAAAGAAATTGTTTTATAATAAAAATCCTATTTTTATTACCTATATAAACTATGTAAAATAATAGTGTTTTGAAAAGAACTGTTTTACAATAAAAATCACATTTTTATTATATACATGAATTGTTGAAATGTGAAGTGTTAAAAATAGCCACTCGTTCAAATAAATATGCATGAGTTGAAATATTCATTAATTAGCTAATGATATGATTTTTGCCTATGCACGCAACATTAGAATGAATGGTGTTTTTAAACCAAATTGAATCAAATATGAAGTTGAATGGAAAATGATAAGTGATAAGAACTGTATATATGTACATTCATATTTATTGAACAGGTTATAGCAAAGGGGCTAGAGAAGAGAATAAAATTTTGTGCCCGACAAATAAGTACACATTTACTGTTTTGTTTGGGTGATGATTTTATGAGCCTGTTGGCTAGCCGCTTGGCTTTTTCTTTTTCTTTTTGACATGAGACGCCCGTGTGGCTATTTGGGAATTTTCCCAGCCCCTCCCGTACAAAGGAGGTTATGGCGAAATTTTCCAAAATTTAAAGGCGTTAGTGAAATATTTGAAGTGGAAACAATATAGGAATTTTTGAATGAACTATATTTATATAAATATATAAATATAAATAAAATTAAAACGAAACATGGCCGTGCAGTTCGTGTTTTGAAACCGTGATTTCAAACAACTAGTGTGGGAAATCCGACCATTGGATTTTCCCGAAACGGCAACCGTTGGGTTTGCCTTGGAAATATCTTTCCAATGGCACCAACTTTGTGAAGATCCGACGGTTGGATTGTCTGGAATGTTTAATTCAAATCTGAAGAAAAACAGCGCCATAATCGATTATATATATATATATATATATAATTATATATAATCGAATAACGACGCTGCAGTTCGTATTTTGAAATCGAAACTTCAAACGATTGTACCGGGAGATCCGACCGTCGGATTTTCTCGAAACTGGAACCGTTGGATTCGTTTGAAAAACAGCGCCACGGCCGCGTTATGGCCCGAAGCGTCGTTTTGAATAAAATGGCTATTTTAAAATAAATAAAAATAGCGATAAATCGTTATAAAATATTATAAACGATATGGATGTGATTTAGAAATTAACTGAAGGTTGGCTAAGTCGAATGGTTTCCTGGGTGTTGATCTGATGTTGGCTTCGGCCTTCGGGGTTAATATTTGGGAAATCGTTCTCTTACTGATTGACGGTTAGTGACTAATGAATTGAAATTGATGCGTATGTATGTTAGTGTTGCACTTGTTTATTATATACGCGAGTTGCTCAGAAAGACCGAGTCTATCCCATTCTGAATAACTGAATTGACGATAAGAAAACGAAGATGAAGACGATGGTCGAAGACCGGAGATCTTCACCTCGTTTGGATGGTAACCGAGGTCCTGATTGGGAGGCATCCCGAAATATGGATAATGAGTGGTGATCGTCCAGACGTACGTGGTGATCGATGGGTTGCGAGGTATATAGTGCCTCCGGTTTCGTTCAGACCCAGAACGGACTTGTAAATGGACTGTGTGCCTGACATTGGATTTTATTCTGTGTTGATTGATCTCTGTTAAATATACATCTGTTTGGCGGCGGAGAATTTATTCTTTTGCTTAACGCCCTTCTCTAACGCACGAGCTCAGAGGTTGTATATCGATGGACATCAGTCGCATGGCATGAATTGCTAGTGTGGTATGCCTAAGTGGCAAATGATCAGGGCTTCTGTTGAAAAGCAAAGTCTTGTGGTGATGATCAAAGCACCGCCTGTGTGGCGTAGCTTTGTGTATAACGAGAAATCGCGAGCCTCACACCCGGTATGAACCAGAAACGGGAGGAAGGACCTCAGGGAGGACATGCGTTTCTTTCTAGTTAGAAGTGGCGTCGGTGTTTTACACGCCTTGACGAGTTTGACTTATGTGGTTGTTGCTGTTGCGAGGCGCCTTGGTTCGATCGGACGATCCGGGTCCGATGGAGTCATTCGTTGGCTCATTTATGCCCCAAAGGGCGGGGAAACGTATTGTTCAGGAATTTTAATCCACATCGGTGGACTGGCCCTGTCGCTCCAAGGGTCGATGCGCTCTGACCCTGTGGCTCGGGCTAGAGAGTCGCGAAGTCGGTAAGGACTATCTTTTGCCTTGGTTCATGACGGAAATCCAATTTCCAAATACGTGACTGTGCGGTTTTGGTTGTATACCTATATATGGCGACATAGTGGTATGGGGCATTAATGTCGTCTATGATTGATAGTTATGATTTGAAATTGTTTTCAAAACGTATAAACACTAGAAATAATATGAAATTCTTTTGTTTTATTCGTATCAAGCATATTTTGGCCGTTATAAGGTAAAAACTCTATCCTCCGGTTTGCGTTGCATTGTGTGATGGGAACTGAGTCTTATAATGGCTTCATTTTTATAAAAAGCATTGCGTTGTTTAAAAGAAATGTTTGTTTTAAAGCATTGGCAATCCAATGGAGTAAACCCGTTCCACGAAAGTGGCGTGGTCCTGTAATTAGCCATATTATGAATGTGTTGAGTAGATTTCTCATACCAGTCCCATGACTGACTCGTAGTTTGTTTCACTTTCAAACTCGGGTGCCCCTTTTTCTACACGGGCAGCCTTGTATTCAGGTTTAGCTGGCTTTCTTTGGATAGCTGGAGCTGAAGATGGATTCTATCATTTATCTCTTTTATGTTGTTCATCTCCTATTGTACATATTTTGTTTGTTTCCGCTGTAGACATATGTATAGTTGAACTGTATTTGTACTAAGTAAGATCCTGTATACTGAGTAACTCTGATGATTACTTTTATCTAGTATATTCTATTGTTCATTATCTGGTGTATTTATTTAATTATGTTCTGTTATTATCTGTTTCAGTGTTATATTCCAAAGATTACCCTTGTCTCCGTTTGTATGGGAAATGGGGTCGTCACAGTTTTAATGGAAAATACATTTTTAATTACACAGATAAAAGACATGAACTTAGTAACCACAAATTAGATTTTTAATTTATTAAAATTAGCTTCAAAGATTTGATCAAAGTAGGGAAGGTTAACATAAAGTAGCAAACCAATTCTATTTAGTTGTTTGGTCGAAGAAAAATAATTCATGGCCTGTTATATTTGATACACAGGTCGGTATGTCTTCTAGCGTTGACAAACAGTGGATGAAAGAACCCAATCGTAGAACTCCGCGATATTTGGAAGGAGTGCAGGAGTTTATTAATTTCGTTGAAGTAAATAGTGGTAATAAGGAAATCTATTCTTTTCCTTGCGCTAAATGTTAGAATATAACGAAAAAGATTAAATTCGAGGATATTCATTTTCATTTGCTGAGATGGGGAATTGATCAAACGTATACCATTTGGCATTTTCATGGAGAAGAATTAACGGAAAAGGAAAAACAACCCATCTATCCAGCTATGCATGTCGATGATGACGGATGTCCCAGAATGGAAGATCTAATCAATGATGCCGATATATTTCATAATTTTCAATCGACAAGTCAATTCCACAATAATCTTGATGAACCGCCTATCATTGATGTTGACTGGCAGACCAATCAAAGTAAGATGTATAAATCACTTTTTGATAGTGCAAAAGAGCCATTGTACCCTTCTTGTCCAAAAGGGATAACCAAATTATACGCCATTGTGAAGCTGAATGGTTTGAAAACGCAATACGGTTTTTCCGACAATGGTGTGACTGCACTCCTCGAATTTATAAACGAGTTAATTCCTGAGGGTAACAAACTACCAGCAAAATATTCGGACAGGAAGAAGATAATTAAACTAGTTGGGATGGATTATAAATCTTATGATGCTTACATTAATGACTGCATGCTATATTGGAAAGATGATGCAAACAGAGTTTCTTGTAGAATTTGCAACTTTAGCGAAGAAAAAAGGGCCACCACGGTAGCACAAAAGATTTTGGGACATTTCCTTTAATTCCCAGATTGAGGAGACTTTATACCATACCATGGATAGCAGAAGCTATGACTTGGCATAGTCATGAAAAATCAGATCCAGTTGTAAATATATCCTACAATTTTGTAGTAATACAACATAGTTATGTATTTTCGCACTACATGGAGATATTTGACTAATTACACCAGTATTTGAATAAAATATCGGATAAATATAGTAAATATATTGACAAATATCATTGATATGTCGAGAAAAAAAATCTTTCAATGATATTTTGATCGATATTAAGAAGAAGAAGAAAATGTTAGAGATCCAGTATGTGATATATCAGCGAAATGCAAACATTAACTACCTTGCTTCTGTAAAGCACTGATAAAAGCAATGCAAGCCTTGGAAGTGATTATAAATCAAACCGGAATGAGAGGTGCATAAAATTTCTGGTCGCCGTGGAAGTTCACAATAAGCTCCTTGTTTTAGTTTGACTACTACCCTTTCCTTTTCTTTTGGTTTTAGTCATAACTGCAATTAGTGCGAGAGAGAGATCAAGGAAAAGTCATGCAATAATTTTGTTAATACTTATTTATATATTTGCACATAGTAATATTTCTTCAATGTTATTTGTAAATAGGATCAGTTATAACCTTTATAGATTTTAACATTTGTTATGTGATTAAATGAATATGATCATTAACCACCAGCCACATAGTAATATTCACACAACTTTAGTCAGTGCATTGCTTGTATTTATGTGGAAATTTAATTCAGTCTATATTAACCACCAGCCACACGGTCAGTTTCCATATGATTTTTTTATATTCCTTATCTATTTGATTCCCCCTTTTTATGTCACAACTTTAGAGATAACTTATTCGACATTTTTTCTAGTTTAAGTGCCAAAAATTGCAGTGGTTTCATGGTTACATTGCAGTTCGATTTCTGAAGCTCATACTTTCATCTTGAAGTTTTTTGAGCCTAAATTGTGCTCTTAATTCGTGTTGTCTGGATTTCTTACTTAATGCAGTCTACTTTTCTTGGCAGGTTAAGAGTATGAAGGGAGATGCATCTACTTTTCTTGGGCAGCGCTTATGGATTGTAGTATGATATTTTAATTATAGCTTGCAGTATTAGTACTTTATGATGATATGTGTGTAGTATTAGTACTTTATGACGGTATGTGTGTAGAATTAGTACTTTATGATGGTATGTGTGGTGTAATATGGTTTTGGTGAACTCAGAATGTAAGATTGGAATAGTATTTTG
This sequence comes from Allium sativum, assembly GCA_030737875.1. Taxonomy (NCBI): domain Eukaryota; kingdom Viridiplantae; phylum Streptophyta; class Magnoliopsida; order Asparagales; family Amaryllidaceae; genus Allium; species Allium sativum. The sequence goes on from CM060921.1 coordinate 752,031,804, forward strand.
GTATTTGTACTTTATGAAACAACATATGTATTGAAATTATCGTAATATTATGAACAGTTGTGGTATTTATATCAAATATTAATAGATTTTTGCTGAATATAAAATGCAGGGAATGAAATAAAAAAAATTGGAAATTTTTAAAAAAGCAATGTCCCAAAACTGTTGCTAAATAAAATTGGCAACGGCCAACAGCCGTTGCTAAACAAAAATTATTGATTGTATTACAACATGTACAACGGGCAGAAGCCGTTGCTAAATAGAATTCTGCAACGGCTAATAAATGTTGCAAAATATAATTTAGCAACGGCTCTGAGTCGTTGCTAAAAACATATTTAGCAACGGGTTTGAGCCGTTGCTAAATGTTTGCAACCCCGGTCGTTGCAACTGCTTAAAGTCATTGCTAAATGAGTTTGTAATGGCTTAAAACCGTTGCTAATTGAGGAATTTGGTGTACTGAATATAATCGCATTTATCTTTTTATGTAAATGCAATATTTTAAGTTTGTTATATGTACTGACTTTCATAGGTTGTTAAATGTTGACAACAAAAGATAAGGCCAAACTTTTTCATATTTTTAAACGGTTGATTTCGGTTTTATGTTCGCCCTTGTTTGAGTGAACTGATGTACCATGACTTGAAATCTGTTGACTCGAACTTTATGTGTATCTGAAAGTGAATAGGTGGTTGGTGACTGATTTTAGTTGCGGTTTTGCAAAATGATAAATTGTTTTATCTTTTTTCCACTTGCAAATTCAACAAAATATAAAGCCCCAAAATCCCAGGTTTGTTTGATATTTTCTTTGAGTTAAATTTAACCCTCTTATGATGTAAAGTTTGTGGAACAAACGTAATAATGAAATAGCAAACTCAAGAGTAAACAACAATGAGAAGATTTTAAATAAACACAATAATGCACAATTGATATATCAACTATAACAACAAACAGTAGTCAAGCAACAAATATATAATCAGCGTGGTTTTGTATGATAAATTTGACCCCAAAATAAAATTTCAACAAGATTTGAGAACTATATACAAATTCCTAAATCTGACAACATATAGATCCCTGCAATTAGCAGTATTAAAATTATCTACTTTAAATGTATTATTATCTAAAATTGTTTGCAAATCTTTTAGCTTCAGACATTGAATTTTTTCATCATCTGACGGTATAGTTCATCTTGCAGTATACCAGACGCAAAATTAACTCTTAATTTGTCCATTTCTTGTTGAAAATTGCTTGCTATCATAGGTCTTCCATGCGTAAAATTTCTCAAGTTCATAATGATATACATTCGACATTCATATCTGTTGTAAATAGAACAAAAAAAAGTTAAACATTTGTCAACTATTCATCTTCTTAGAAAACTCATGGTTGAATTGTCAACTGTCCAAACGGGAATAACATGTAATAATGATTTTCAATGAAGTACAATAGCATACAACTATAAGGCAATCCAATAAAATTCGTAACTTATACATGTTGTCTTATACACTAAAGACAAAAAAAGGTTAAATAAGATATTGCCAACCATTATTTATCGGCTATGTTGCATAAAAAGATAAACCAATTTATCTTTTTTGTCCACTTGTTTGTTTGTTTGTTTTTTTTTTTTAAAAGCATACCTGTAATGATAAACATATTAAAACATATAAACACAATAATTCAACAATATTTTTACACTACAAGAAAAACCGAGATTAGCGACAAATTTTTATCAGCGGAAAATTTCATCACTATTTAGCGGCGGATTTCCGTGGGCTTTGTAAGAGAAAATATTTTGGATTTTATATGTCATCTTATTATAAATAATTACTGTCGAATACTAATTCTATCGCTAAATCAATGGAAATTGCAGCTCTTTACCATCATATAATATTTAACGCTAAATTCTGTTGCTAATAGATTTGGATTACCGTCGACATAATTTTGAAGCTATTTCCCTGCAGTTTTCCAAGAGATTTGAAACGAACTTTTATATTTATTATTTATAAAATGTTTTAATTTTGTGTTATTACTTAGTAATTAATTAGTAAATTTAAATTTTTAATAATTAATGTTAATAATACATTAGTAATAAATAATAAATAATAACTATTAGAAGTAAATAAAATTCAATACTTAATGCTAATTTATTTTTTGAAAATTAATGTTGATTAATTATTAATTACTATATAATGTAAATAAGAGGTAGCAGTAATTAATAAAATACATTATTGTTTGATGTTTATTAAATTTGTTTTGAAAATCAATGATAATTTAATAGTCTTTAATATGATTAATTAAATTAATATCAAGAAATTATTAATACATATTTGCTTTTAAGAAATTGATTGGTCTGTATTATTTGATAAATAATTAGTAACTAAGAAAAACAAAATGGTCAAAGTTTAAAAATAAGAAGTTAAATAAATATTAAAGAATTTCGAAATTCAAAAAATTCAAACATTACCATACAAGTTATTATTTTCATGCATATTAATGTACTATTAAACAATTAATAATTGATATGTGATAGTTAATATAAGTATATAATAGTTATTATAAATTAATATCTACAATTAATAATTAGTTGTTGGTAATCTATAATTAATAATAAATATTTAATTAGTGATTAATTACAGCTGAGCATAAGATTTAAGTAGTGCACTTATCTCTAATATATTGTTGGACAACACATTTTCAGTTTATAAAGATCAGAATTTAAACTGTAAGATTATATATACATATATAATATCATGTTCTTTTATACTGGTGTATAATGTGATTTCAGTATACATGTTTCCTAAATTCAATAAGTATTGCAATTATTTTTAATATAATATGAGACAACACATCCTTAGTTTATACAATTTAAAGTTATATATATATATAATGTATGTATATATACACACATACATTATATATATATATACATACATTATATATATACATATATGTATATGTGTGTGCTTTTTTTTTTATGAATTTTCAGAATTCTTTACTTAGTCATATAAGATAAAAAGATCTTTTACCATGTTAATAAACAAACCGAAAACATAGCCTGGAAGGTTAAAGATTACCATCCTTATTTCAGAAATTAAGAAAAAAGCCAAGTCATAAGAATTCATACCTAGATTATTTTTCTCTCAAACTTTTATGCACAACAGGAATGAAAAAGTTTACATAGAGAAATGAAGAGAAAGTTTACGCTGCCATTAAAACTTTTAAAAGCTTATAAGATTAGCCGACCGGTTCCTGAACAAGGATTCACAATGTATTCTGGTAATAGTGTTTAAAGAATATCCAAATCTGTTTAATATATTAATTAGCCTAAATCTTCCGATTTTAGAAAACTCGAACGACTTGAAAGCGAACAATCCTTTAATCAAGAATTGGATAGAATTTCTGAACAATTATCTAAATTAAGTTTAGGAGAACCAATTATTAAAAGACAACCTATTTAATAGTCTTTAATACGATTAATTAAATTAATATCACAGTCTTTAATACGATTAATTAAATTAATATCAAGAAATAATTAATACATATTTGCTTTTTAGAAATTGATTGGTATGTATTATTTAATAGTTTATAATTATTTTTAATAATTATGAAGTAAAAAATTTTATAAGTGGCAAATTTATAGTTTAGTTTTAACAATTGTTTTCCTTGTCAGTGCAATGAATATATTTTTAACAATTGTTTCTTTTCACTTGGTTAGCAACTAGATAATTATGAATAGCAAATATTTTTTTAAAACCTTTATTGTTCAAATGTTATATGTGATTTTACAACTACTTTATATGCACACATTGTTAATTGAAAATAGTAATCTTAGTAGTGTTAATAAATTAGAAATACAAGTGATACAAATATACTTTCATATGCATTTAACATTTACTATTTAACAATAATATATATTATATAATTTATAAGTGGTTGTTAATGTTGAATAATTAATAAGTAATAAGTAGACATTATAGTAATTAAATAATAATATTGAATGATTGATACATCTTGTTGAATTTGAATAAATACTTATACATTATTTTAAAGAAAGCTTAGTTTAGTTTTATAATACTTCAAATTGCATTCTTCATATTCAAGTAAAATTTCAGCTAATAATCTACTTTAAAATATGTTAAACATCAACTTCAAACAGGTGAAATTTTGGCTCCAAACAGCCAAAATTTTGGCTCCAAACAGTTGAAATTTTGGCTCCAAATAGCTAAAATTTTGGCTCCAACCTGCTGAACTTTTGCGCCCTTCCAGTTATTTCACATTATCTCATTTTTCAAAACCATTTTTCCAAACCCAAATCCCAGATTCACTTCCGCCTCCCTTTCCGAATTCCCAAAATTCACGAAATCCCCTTCCACCGTGTGACTTCCGATTCCCCTTCCATCTTCGTCGGCCTCTCCCTCACCTCTCCAGACCAGCACAGCCTCGAGAACTCCTCCGCCTACGACTCCAGCACCGACGTCATCTGCAACCTCCTCGTCTTCGAGGTCGTCTCCTTCAGCGTTTTCCTCTTCTCTTCCCTCATCGCCCATTGCCTTAAGCTCGCAATCATCCTGATCAACAACAAGGACGTGGATGAGGCATTTAGGGTTCACATCAACAAGCGGGTTCTTCGATTGGGGATGCTCAGATCCGCTGTGGGATCCGTTATGAGCTGCTTGTTTCTGCTGATGTTGATGGCGAATGCGATGCAGATCCGGCTTGGGATGCTTTCTTGTGGCAGTAAGTCTTCTAGTTTTGGCCATAAACACAAACAATGTTGGAAACTTTGATAGTAATGATGTAAAGAGATTTGGGTAAACTGATGCAATGTATGCTTTGTCTTGAGATGCAATGAATCAATTTGGGTGAGTTTCTTTCATTATTCAAGTTATTGAAGTCTTCAACGCTTGGATGTTGCTTAAGATGGTTATTAGTAACTTATTCACATTTTTAAAAAATTCAGATGAAATTATTTCTTGTTCACATTTTATTAGAAATAGCGGGACGTCATCTATGGTTTGCGATCATCTTCTGATCCTCATCGCAAGCAAGTGCTTCTAGTTCTAAAGATTAAGCCTCCTTCCTAAGTTGCGCCAACTGTATTTTCAAAGAGAGCAGACTATATCACAAACTAAAAACAATCCCACTTCTGAATTACATCAGAATCGGCGGTATATATTTATCAATGTGTGTGTGTATGCTAAAGGAATATGGTTTGCATTGTTGCTTTTGTAATGGTAAGTGGTTCTTGCTATGTCACACACTCTTTGTAATTGAGGCATAACTTCTATAATTAATTTATTCTTATTTTCTAATTTATTTGGTTATGTTAACACGACTGTTAGCAATCCAACGAGCCACCTGTAGTACCCTTACTATTTATTACTTCTTTTTTCTTAAATGATGTTTAGTTTACATCGTACCGTCTGTTACTGTTATTTTATTTTGTATTTTGCAATGTGTGTAATAAATATTAGTTTCCACAAATCTTATCTAATAGTTTTTAAATGTCAAAATTTTAGTAGAAGAACATGTAAGGTAACCAAAAGAATAAAATTAAACATTAATTCATATATGTATGTATGTATATGTGTGTGTATGGGGGATAGTCTAAAAGAATACAAAATTTTGTGTTAATTGGTGACATAGTTGATCTCCACAATTGGATCACCTTTTAAATTCCACTCTTCCATATAAGGACAAAAAGTCCAATGGCTTGGGTCTTTTGTGTCAGCATATATATATGTATATGTATGTACGTGTGTATATATATATAAGGAGCATTCCCATGTTGCGCAATTAACTGAGGAGGCCTGAGGTTTCCCTTTAATCGTTTCTCTTTGTTGTTAGCTTGCAGTGAATGAAGTATTCTTCTGATTGGTTCTTTAACCATTTCCCTTTAACTAATATCATTGTCAGGTAAGTCTATTTGCAGTAACCGTTTAGTTTTCACTATTACCATAATATAATTTTGATGTTGGACTCTCAATTTGCATTGTACCTTACTCCTTTTAATCTACCTGCCTCATGATTAGTAAAATAGTTATGACCTTATTGAACAATAATAGCATCAGAAGAAACATAAGTATGCGCCGTATTTCAATAGAGAGGATATGTGAGGATTTTATTAGGAATTTAGGCTGCTATCTTTTGCAAATTTTCATATGAAGAATTTTACTTGGCTGTTCAGTGAGAATGGCGTAGAATTGATGTGCTGCTGCCAATTGATGTGCACAACAAGGAGCAAAAGTGTAACACCCCACCTCCGCCAATGCCACTCTTGCAAGGACATTAGCTTTGGAGGGGCGTTAAACAAGGTAAACATGCATGCAGATATCACAAGACAGAACATATAAGTAAAACAGAGTAGTAAAGCAGCGGATAAAACTTAGCATTTCAAAACCATAGTCATGTTACAAAAAAGTACTTGGTCATTATTTTCCAACAACAATGTCTAGATAAAAGCATAAACTGAAAAACTGAAATACATAAAGTACTATCCCCAAAATGAAGTGATAAACCATAGCTAGCTCAATGTCCAAAACCGTACATGAGCAAATCCAGTAAGCAAGCTGTAAAGATCCAAGCTAAGCTCCAATGTTCCCACCCTGAGAACCTGAGGGGGGGGAACGGAAGAAAAGAGGCGAAAGAAAACAGGTCAGTCAAAAAGACTGGTAAGCCCTACTACTATCTGTCTATGAACTAGTAAAGTTAACTGGCGTGAGAAGCTGAGATGAACATAAGAATAACAACATACTGGCATTATGATTAACTAACAAGATAGATAAAGGTGACATCGCATAATCAAGGTTAAGTTTTTGCACCACGGGTGTACAAGCATTCTATCATGTCAAGTAGAAACAAGAATTGATCCCTCGGCCCAAGCTTGGCCCAATATCATGAGGTGACCTAAATCAAGGTCCAACTACACGGTCTAGTTGATCGGCTCCCTATAAGCCTAACTCGTCAAGTGTCGGTGTCATACGGCCCAAACATGAAATGTAGCTAACTGTGCTAGGTCCACCCCAGGGTGTATCAAGTCCTAGGGTGTAGACCTCGGACACCAATCAAGTATGCACAGCCTAGATCTACTGGTACTCGTGCCTGATTCTCCAACGCCGGACTATGTGCACGATCATAGTCCGCCTGGACCTACACCGGCGTACCTACACAACCGTCGTTTTGGTCGTTTACATGTCAACCCAGTAATCGTGCCCCACCCTAGCCTAGTCCTAGGGTCTTATGATACTATCAAGAGGGTTACTGCTGCAAAGGACCACGCAACTAGGGTTTCCTTAACGGGTTAAATGTGGTTAACCCGATCCAAACATGGATTAAATTGGTTAAGTGTATCCAAGGTTCATGACTTAACCCCGATTAACCCATCCAGCCCAAATTGATTAAGTATTAAGTGGACCATGACTTAACCCTAATTAGGAGGCATTAATTAACTTAATGTGCTTTAACCTCTCACATTAGACCTTGTTGTGGTTACTAGTTAAGCCGGGCGAGTCCGGGTAGCTTTACACCACAACTTGGTCTATCCTCGGGTTCGAGCACAACATGACCAACTTCTCACATTGGGTCCTATTGTTTGTGGCCACTAGTTAAGCTGGGCGGGTCCGGGTAGATTTATGCTACAAACTCAACCCAACCTCGAGTTGGCCACACTTATATTTTCTAAGTGTCATGTCCATTATGTTTCCAAAACATAATTACAAGTTAACATATCACGTTATGTTATAAAAATCGTGTTCATGTCATAATTTTACCCAACCCCAACGTAATCCCATCGTTTACATAATCGCAACAACGCATAAAGGGTAAAATAGGGAACTTGGCATAATCATGACAAAAAGGTGTTGAAGCCACAAGTTTATCATGGTGGCATATGAGATGTACATATGTTCATATACTTGCATATTGCATCATTAGGCTTCAAAAGCATGCATAAAACCAAACTTAGCATTTGAGTGATACATGGTGATAAATGACATGTAGAAGTTGCTAGAAGTTCGCATTTAGCGTCACATGCAAGTTATCATAAGGGGTATGATAACTTTCATGTTGCCAAAATGCAACCTTTAATATAAAGCTTAGAGCTTTATGCTCACAACATCAAGTTTAACTTGCATAACATGATCAACCCAAACTTACATAACATAGCAACATGTGTCATACATAATGGTTAAACCAACTTGCATAATGATCATCCAAACTTGCATATAATGATCAACCAAACTTGCATATAGTGATCAACCAAACTTGCATATAATGTTCAACCAAACTTGCTTATCATAATGATCAACCCCAAACTTGCATCATTCATTTAACTTTAGAGTTCAAAGAAAGAAAGTAGAAAAGGGCTTACAATGCTATGAAGACACAAATATATATTTATTATAAAGATTGAGACGAAGCCCTTATGCAATCACCAAAAAGACCTAAATATGAATGCTCCAATGAAAAACCCTTGCGCCAAATCAAATAAAAATCCTTGTTTTGAAATAGAAATGTTGCAACTTGACTTGAATGCAAACTAAGAACACTCATACAAGTTTGAAAGCACTTGTATGAACTCACAATCTCTCATAGAAATAGGCTTAGGAATTTTAGCATGAGAGTGGAGGCCATGAGAGGAACAAATTTGACATAGTTTAGTTGTAGGATTGAATAATGGTGATTTAGGCTAGGTTTAAGGGCCTTTTTATAGAGGATTAGGATAGTATTAGCCATAGGATTAACCCTAGATTCAATCCAAGCCATCAAAGCATGTCTTGGGGAAGAAGTCAAGTGTAGGAACCATCTAGGGCCTTTAGATTAAAGCTGAACCATGAGAACCATTCAAATGCAAAATCTGTATTTGAGCGAATCGGCCCACGGGTTGACAGCCAAACACCCTGTATTAACCCCTAGTCGACCCAGCGGGCTTCGGTCGACCTCAAAAATCGGCCGGTTCGGTTATTCCCCTCTCCCAATTCGCTGTTTTGAACATTTTTGCATATTTATTTATTTATTTTTCAATTATATATATATATATCAATATATATATATTTCTCTGTGCAACCCATTTCACTTAATTAAGTATACTTTAATTTGTGAATTTTTATGTTCAAATTACGGGGTGTTACATTCTCCCCTCCTTAAAGGATTTCGTCCCCGAAATCTCCAAGTTAGGAAGAACGTATCCTACTATCCATCATCCATCTACTCAAAACATCATCCACGTGCAGTCATTGTCCTTAAAGGATTCTAAATGTTGTATGATCATATGCAAAGGTGTGTGTATATGTACTTATCTAATGCAAAAATCAGGCGGTTACTGATACAGTAAACCTCCTTAATGCAAAATATGTTAGTGAAATGAGTCCATATGTATGCAAATTCCTAACATAATTTATAATCTCTACATGAGTGCACATAATATTCATCCATATGCAACATCCACGTGATAGCTCAACAAGTTTCATCCATGAATAAGTTTAAGCACTCATGCATATGCAACATGAAAGTGTGTGAGCCGATCTTAGTGCCTAATGTGTATCATGCATCCACGAGTATCCACGTGCAAACACTTGCAACCACTTGCAACCACTTGCAACCATCAAGCATAACATGTTTCGAATACATGTTTCAACCAAGGGTTTCTACCTAAGGTTCTCATGACAAGATCTACGAAACAAGATAAACTAGATAAACGCGGATAAAAAGAAAGATATGCTAATTAGGAAAAGAGATCGAGAATGTACCCTAAAAAAGAAATGGATAAAGCCCACGCATCTTCTCCTCGGTTTCCCAAGTTGCATCTTCGTCGGCTTCACCCCACTGAACTTTCACCAACTTGACCTCTCGATTCCTTAGCTTCTTGATCTCTGTTCCCAAGATACGAATCAGAGCTCTTCTCAAGGTTGCTTCTTTCTCTACCTCAATGTCTTCAAGAATGCTTGGTTCAACCACCTCAGCGGACTCATGTAGGCACTTTCGGATATGCGAGACATGAAAGACATTATGCACTCCGGCTAGCTTCTCGGGCAATCCAACCTTATAGGCCATCTTTCCAATTCTCTCTATGATAGGGAAGGGTCCTACGAACCTTGGTGCCAGCTTCCCCGCTGCTCCAAAATGTACCACATTTCGCAAAGGAGAAACCTTCATGAAAACCATGTCTCCCACATTTCGCAAAGGAGAAACCTTCACGAAAACCATGTCTCCCACTTCGAATTCCAAATCTGCCCTTCGCTTGTCAGCATAGGATTTATGTCTATCTTGGGCCGCTTTCATCCTTCTTCTTACTAATTCAACTTTCTCGGATGTGTCTCGTATCATATCGGGCCCAAGTATAAGTCTATTTCTTGTCTCCCACCAACAAGATGGTGACCTACACGACCTCCCATATAAAGCTTCAAATGGTGCCATCCCTATGCTGGCTTGATAGCTATTATTATAAGCAAATTCTACAAGAGGAAGGTGGTCTTCCCAAGTACCACCGAAGTCGAGAACACAAAGCCTCAAGAGATTTTCTAGCACTCTATTCACCCTTTCGGTTTGGCCATCCGTCTGGGGGTGATAGGCTGTACTCAAATTCAATCGCGTACCCATCGCTTCTTGCAAACTGTTCCAGAACTGGCTAGTGAAAATCGGGTCACGATCGCTAACTATGCTAGAAGGAACTCCATGCAACCGCACTATTTCTCGGAGATAAATAGACGCCAGCCCAGATGCGGTCCTCTTGCTCTTTACTGGGATGAAGTGAGCACTCTTCGTAAGTCTGTCAACTATGACCCATATGCTTGTGTTCCCTCTCCTTGACCTAGGCAATCCATCCACAAAATCCATAGAAATACTCTCCCACTTCCATTGTGGGACCTCCAATGGATGTAATAGCCCACCTGGTTTCTTTGACTCGGCCTTCACTTGTTGGCACACCATGCACCTTGAAACATACTCTGCCACATCTTTCTTCATTCCATCCCAAAAGAAACTGCGCTTCATATCTCTATACATCTTATCTCCTCCCGGATATATAGTCATCTTCGAGTGATGCGCTTCTTCAAGAACTCTATGGACCAAATCTCCCACCCGAGGAACACATAATCTCCCATCACGCCTTAGCCATCCTTTATCATCAATAGTATATCTGGCAAGGTGACTAGACGTCTCACCCCGAATCAACTTGTCCATAACTTTGACTATCTTTGGATCTTCCCTCTGCGAAGCCCCAACTTGATCAAGAAGTGTGGGTCTAAGCTCAAGGGATGCTAATGAACCCGTCATCAACTCAACAGCCGTCGTGAAATCAAAGGTTGCCAAGAATTCCAAGTTCTTCATCTCAATGAACAAGGGGCTTAAAGTCAATCTCCTTCTGCTTAGTGCATCCGCCACAACAATACCCTTGCCAGGGGTATAAGCTATCTCGAAGTCATAAGATGCCAAAAATTCCATCCACCTTTGCTGCCTTAGATTCAGATCTTTTTGCGAGAAGAGGTATTTGAGTGACTTGTGATCAGTATACAACTCAAACCTTTCGCCTAGAAGATAGTGGCGCCAGGATTTGAGTGCAAAGACGATCGCCGCTAACTCCAAATCATGAGTGGGATAGTTCTTCTCATGAACTTTAAGTTGCCTACCCCCATAACATATCACTCTTCCCTCTTGCATCAGAACAACTCCTAACCCCGTGCCACATGCATCTGTGTACACAGTAAACATCTTACCACTATCAGGTAATGCCAAAACTGGAGCTGAGGTAAGGGCTCTTTTGAGCTTTTGAAAAGCAAGCTCACACTCCAAGTCCCATGCAAAGACTAAGTTCTTCTTCGTCAACTTAGTGAGAGGGGCCGAAATCTTAGCGAAGTCTCTAATGAACTTCCTATAGTAGCCCGCCAAACCGAGAAAGCTTCTTACTTCGGTCGCATTCCTAGGAGTCTTCCAATCTTGAACCACAACCACTTTCGCGGGATCCACCGCTATGCCTTGCTTAGAAACTATATGTCCAAGAAACCGAACTTCCCTTCTCCAGAAATGACATTTGGAGAACTTGGCTTTCAACTGATGCGCTCTAAGCGTATCCATCACTTCCTTGAGATGTCTGGCATGTTCTTCCTCGTCCCTTGAGAAGATCAGAATATCATCCACGAAGACAACAACAAACTTGTTGAGGAACTCCCTGAACACCCTACTCATCAAGTCTACGAAGTAGGCGGGTGCATTAGTCAATCCGAATGGCATGACAAGCCATTCAAAGTATCCATCCGGAGTCCTAAACGCAGTTTTATCAATGCTATCCTCAGCTACTCTAAGCTGATGGAATCCGGTGGCTAGATCGAGCTGAGAGAAAACAGAAGCACCTACAAGCTGGTCAAAGAGATCATCAATCCTCGGTAACGGGTGCCTATTCTTCTTTGTCAGCTTGTTCAACTCTCGATAATCAACACATAGATGAAGCGAACCATCCGCCTTAGTAGCGAATACCACCGGAGCACCCCATTCGGAAATGCTTCGTCTAATAAAACCCTTCTCAAGCAGCTCCTTGATTTGCTTACTGAGCTCCCTTCTCTCGCGAGGGGCCATGTGCCTAACGAGCAATGATACTGGCTTGGCACTATCGACTAGATAAATGCGGAAATCTATCTCTCGTTTAGGGGGTAACCCCTTAACTTCTTCAAAGACATCAGGATATTCTCGGGACACCCTTACAGATTGCAGATCATCGATGGACGAGTCGAGAGATTCAAGATAACATAACATGACGGGACCTCTAGGGTTACAAGAAATTTCTAGGGTATTACCGAGGCGAGTCATGAGCCTCACCACCATATGCTCACAGTCAAGAACGGCTCCATAACTGGACAACCAATCCACACCCAAAATCAACCCGTATCCCAAAAACCCGAGAGACTAAACATTACACATGAATTCTATGCTCAAGATAGAGATTTTCAAATCCACACAAATCACAGGTAGATTGGCGGAACCCCCAATTGGATTTGAAACACTAACGGGACCTCAACTAGACTAGTACTTAGATGCAAAACTTTCAATAAGATCAGAAATAAAACTATGCGATGTGCCAGAATCAAATAAGGTATGAACAGGGAAATCAGAAATGTAAACGAGACTTTCTACAGAAATACTACCTCGATCCTGAACTGGAGCGGCGTTGAGAGCATGCACTTGCCCTCCAGAAGGTCCTGCACGCTGATTCTGCCCTTTCTTCTTGGGGCAATCCTTGCTAAAATGTCCGGTCTCTCCACAATGAAAGCATTCGCCCGACTTCCTCTTCCTTTTCTTACAGTCTTTAGCTATGTGCCCTACATTCCCACAGTAGTGGCATTTTCTTGGGTCCTTTGCCTTGGCCTTGTTGCCCTTGTTGTTTTTGTTGTTCTGATTGCTCTGATTTCCTCCCCACTTGGAGTCTGTCTTCTTGGCTTGGGTCTCATTAGCCTTCACTTCCTTCTTGCCATTCTTATCGTCTCCTTGAAGCAATGCCTTGTCTACTAGACCTTCGAAAGTGGCCCCCATAGGTATATGAGATAGGGCTAAACCTTGTAGTGGCTCATTCAACCCTCGTGCAAAGCGCAAAGCCTTCTTCTGGGGAGTATTAATCATGTCCAAACCAAATCGGGCGAGCTTGTTAAACTCATTCACGTACTCCCTCACTGTCATGTCTCCTTGCTTCAAAGATATAAACTTCTCCAATTGCAAATTCGCCTCAGCTGATGACAGAAACTTAAGCCCAAATCTTGTCCTAAAGTCGGCCCAAGTCTCTATAGGCCTCGTAGCATTGGTGACCTCCCACAAATAAGCAGCTTCTTCTTTCAATAACCATGCTGCCAATAGAACCCTTCTATGATCTGGCACATCAAAGATGGTGAAGAGATCTTCAGTTTCTTTCAACCAATTTCTTGCCTCCACAAAAGTCTCCGTCCCAATAAAGTTCTTGCCACCCATCGCCTTAAAGTCTTTGCAAATCTTAGTGAAATCTTCTTGCGGGTTCTGAGGAGGAGGAGGAGGAGGAACCTCAGTTATATTGGGGGTATTTGCTGGGCCCACATCGTTGGCCCTAGCTTCCAAGTATCTCCGGAACCATCCGGGAATGGTCACTCCCTCGGGAAGGTTAAGATCGGCCATACTGAAAAAGGAAAAAGATAGATTCAGAACGAAGAAACGAAGGATAGTGCTATGGCTTTTGGGGAATAGCCTTTTTTAAAATAACTAGACTTTTCTTGGAAAATACTTAATTGGTTTTGAAAATAGTTTTTCAAAAGTTAAGTTTCAAAAACACTTTTACTCAAATCTTGTAAACCTTGTGCTCTGATACCAAATGTAACACCCCACCTCCGCCAATGCCACTTTTGCAAGGACATTAGCTTTGGAGGGGCGTTAAACAAGGTAAACATGCATGCAGATATCACAAGACAGAACATATAAGTAAAACAGAGTAATAAAGCAGCGGATAAAACTTAGCATTTCAAAACCATAGTCATGTTACAACAAAGTACTTGGTCATTATTTTCCAACAACAAAGTCTGGATAAAAGCATAAACTGAAAAAACTGAAATACATAAAGTACTATCCCCAAAATGAAGTGATAAACCATAGCTAGCTCAATGTCCAAAACCGTACATGAGCAAATCTAGTAAGCAAGCTGTAAAGATCCAAGCTAAGCTCCAATGTTCCCACCCTGAGAACCTGAGGGGTGGGGGAAACGGAAGAAATGAGGCGAAAGAAAACAGGTCAGTCAAAAAGACTGGTAAGCCCTACTACTATCTGTCTATGAACTAGTAAAGTTAACTGGCATGAGAAGCTGAGATGAACATAAGGATAACAACATACTGGCATTATGATTAACTAACAAGATAGATAAAGGTGACATCGCATAATCATGGTTAAGTTTTTGCACCATGGGTATACTAGCATTCTATCATGTCAAGTAAAAACAAGAATTGATCCCTCGGCCCAAGCTTGGCCCAATATCATGAGGTGACCTAAATCAAGGTCCAACTACACTGTCTAGTTGATCGGCTCCCTATAAGCCTAACTCGTCAAGTGTCGGTGTCATACGACCCAAACATGAAATGTAGCTAACTGTGCTAGGTCCACCCCAGGGTGTATCAAGTCCTAGGGTGTAGACCTCAGACACCAATCAAGTATGCACAGCCTAGATCTACTGGTACCCGTGCCTGATTCCCCAATGTCGGACTATGTGCACGATCATAGTCCGCCTGGACCTACACCGGCGTACCTACACAGCCGTCGTTTTGGTCGCTTACATGTCAGCTCAGTAATCGTGCCCCACCCTAGCCTAGTCCTAGGGTCTAATGATACTATCAAGAGGGTTACTGCTGCAAAGGATCACGCAACTAGGGTTTCCTTAACGGGTTAAATGTGGTTAACCCGATCCAAACGTGGATTAAATTGGTTAAGTGTATCCAAGGTTCATGACTTAACCCCGATTAACCCATCCAGCCCAAATTGATTAAGTATTAAGTGGACCATGACTTTACCCTAATCAGGAGGCATTAATTAACTTAATGTGCTTTAACCTCTCACATTAGACCTTGTTGTGGTTACTAGTTAAGCCGGGCGGGTCCGGGTAGCTTTACACCACAACTTGGTCTAACCTCGGGTTCGAGCACAACATGACCAACTTCTCACATTGGGTCCTATTGTTTGTGGCCACTAGTTAAGCCGGGCGGGTCCGGGTAGATTTATGCTACAAACTCAACCCAACCTCGAGTTGGCCACACTCATATTTTCTAAGTGTCATGTCCATTATGTTTCCAAAACATAATTACAAGTTAACATATCACGTTATGTTATAAAAATCGTGTTCATGTCATAATTTTACCCAACCCCGACGTAATCCCATCGTTTACATAATCGCAACAACGCATAAAGGGTAAAATAGGGAACTTGGCATAATCATGACAAAAAGGTGTTGAAGCCACAAGTTTATCATGGTGGCATATGAGATGTACATATGTTCATATACTTGCATATTGCATCATTAGGCTTCAAAAGCATGCATAAAACCAAACTTAGCATATGAGTGATACATGGTGATAAATGACATGTAGAAGTTGCTAGAAGTTCGCATTTAGCGTCACATGCAAGTTATCATAAGAGGTATGATAACTTTCATGTTGCCAAAATGCAACCTTTAATATAAAGCTTAGAGCTTTATGCTCACAACATCAAGTTTAACTTGCATAACATGATAACATAATCAACCCAAACTTGCATAACATAGCAACATGTGTCATACATAATGGTTAAACCAACTTGCATAATGATCATCCAAACTTGCATATAATGATCTACCAAACTTGCATATAATGATCAACCAAACTTGCATATAATGTTCAACCAAACTTGCATATCTTAATGATCAACCCCAAACTTGCATCATTCATTTAACTTTAGAGTTCAAAGAAAGAAAGTAGAAAAGGGCTTACAATGCTATGAAGACACAAATATATATTTATTATAAAGATTGAGACGAAGCCCTTATGCAATCACCAAAAAGACCCAAATATGAATGCTCCAATGAAAAACCCTTGCGCCAAATCAAATAAAAATCCTTGTTTTGAAATAGAAATGTTGCAACTTGACTTGAATGCAAACTAAGAACACTCATACAAGTTTGAAAGCACTTGTATGAACTCACAATCTCTCATAGAAATAGGCTTAGGAATTTTAGCATGAGAGTGGAGGCCATGAGAGGAACAAATTTGACATAGTATAGTTGTAGGATTGAATAATGGTGATTTAGGCTAGGTTTAGGGGTCTTTTTATAGAGGATTAGGATAGTATTAGCCATAGGATTAACCCTAGATTCAATCCAAGCCATCAAAGCATGTCTTGGGGAAGAAGTCAAGTGTAGGAACCATCTAGGGCCTTTAGATTAAAGCTGAACCATGAGAACCATTCAAATGCAAAATCTGCATTTGAGCGAATCGGCCCACGGGTTGACAGCCAAACACCCTGGATTAACCCCTAGTCGACCCAGCGGGCTTGGGTCGACCTCAAAAATCGGCCGGTTCGGTTATTCCCCTCTCCCAATTCGCTGTTTTGAACATTTTTGCATATTTATTTATTTAATTTTCAATTATATATATATATATCAATATATATATATTTCTCTGCGCAACCCATTTCACTTAATTAAGTATACTTTAATTTGTGAATTTTTATGTTCAAATTACGGGGTGTTACATTCTCCCCTCCTTAAAGGATTTCGTCCCCGAAATCTCCAAGTTAGGAAGAACGTATCCTACTATCCATCATCCATCTACTCAAAACATCATCCACGTGCGGTCATTGTCCTTAAAGGATTCTAAATGTTGTATGATCATATGCAAAGGTGTGTGTATATGTACTTATCTAATGCAAAAATCAAGCGGTTACTGATACAGTAAACCTCCTTAATGCAAAATATGTTAGTGAAATGAGTCCATATGTTTGCAAATTCCTAACATAATTTATAATCTCTACATGAGTGCACATAATATTCATCCATATGCAACATCCACGTGATAGCTCAACAAGTTTCATCCATGAATAAGTTTAAGCACTCATGCATATGCAACATGAAAGTGTGTGAGCCGATCTTAGTGCCTAATGTGTATCATGCATCCACGAGTATCCACGTGCAAACACTTGCAACCACTTGCAACCATCAAGCATAACATGTTTCAAATACATGTTTCAACCAAGGGTTTCTACCTAAGGTTCTCATGACAAGATCTACGAAACAAGATAAACTAGATAAACGCGGATAAAAAGAAAGATATGCTAATTAGGAAAAGAGATCGAGAATGTACCCTCAAAAAGAAATGGATAAAGCCCACGCATCTTCTCCTCGGTTTCCCAAGTTGCATCTTCGTCGGCTTCACCCCACTGAACTTTCACCAACTTGACCTCTCGATTCCTTAGCTTCTTGATCTCTGTTCCCAAGATACGAATCGGAGCTCTTCTCAATGTTGCTTCTTTCTCTACCTCAATGTCTTCTAGAATGCTTGGTTCAACCACCTCAGCGAACTCATGTAGGCACTTTCGGAAATGCGAGACATGAAAGACATTATGCACTCCGGCTAGCTTCTCGGGCAATCCCACCTTATAGGCCATCTTTCCAATTCTCTCTATGATAGGGAAGGGTCCTACGAACCTTGGTGCCAGCTTCCCCGCTGCTCCAAAATGTACCACATTTCGCAAAGGAGAAACCTTCACGAAAACCATGTCTCCCACTTCGAATTCCAAATCTGCCCTTCGCTTGTCAGCATAGGATTTCTGTCTATCTTGGGCCGCTTTCATCCTTCTTCTTACTAATTCAACTTTCTCGGATGTGTCTCGTATCATATCGGGCCCAAGTATAAGTCTATCTGTTGTCTCTCACCAACAAGATGGTGACCTACACGGCCTCCCATATAAAGCTTCAAATGGTGCCATCCCTATGCTGGCTTGATAGCTATTATTATAAGCAAATTCTACAAGAGGAAGGTGGTCTTCCCAAGTACCACCGAAGTCGAGAACACAAAGCCTCAAGAGATCTTCTAGCACTCTATTCACCCTTTCGGTTTGGCCATCCGTCTGGGGGTGATAGGTTGTACTCAAATTCAATCGCGTACCCATCGCTTCTTGCAAACTGTTCCAGAACTGGCTAGTGAAAATCGGGTCACGATCGCTAACTATGCTAGAAGGAACTCCATGCAACCGCACTATTACTCGGAGATAAGTAGACGCCATCCCTGATGCGGTCCTCTTGCTCTTTACTGGGATGAAGTGAGCACTCTTCGTAAGTCTGTCAACTATGACCCATATGCTTGTGTTCCCTCTCCTTGACCTAGGCAATCCATCCACAAAATCCATAGAAATACTCTCTCACTTCCATTGTGGGACCTCCAATGGATGTAATAGCCCACCTGGTTTCTTTGACTCGACCTTCACTTGTGGGCACACCATGCACCTTGAAACATACTCTGCCACATCTTTCTTCATTCCATCCCAAAAGAAACTGCGCTTCATATCTCTATACATCTTTTCTCCTCCCGGATATATAGTCATCTTCGAGTGATGCGCTTCTTCAAGAACTCTATGGACCAAATCTCCCACCCGAGGAACACATAATCTCCCATCACGCCTTAGCCATCCTTTATCATCAATAGTATATCTGGCAAGGTGACTAGACGTCTCACCCCGAATCAACTTTTCCATAACTTCGACTATCTGTGGATCTTCCCTCTGCGAAGCCCCAACTTGATCAAGAAGTGTGGGTCTAAGCTCAAGGGATGCTAATGAACCCGTCATCAACTCAACAGCCGTCGTGAAATCAAAGGTTACCAAGAATTCCAAGTTCTTCATCTCAATGAACAAGGGGCTTAAAGTCAATCTCCTTCTGCTTAGTGCATCCGCCACAACATTACCCTTGCCAGGGGTATAAGCTATCTCGAAGTCATAAGATGCCAAAAATTCCATCCACCTTTGCTGCCTTAGATTCAGATTTTTTGCGAGAAGAGGTATTTGAGTGACTTGTGATCAGTATACAACTCAAACCTTTCGCCTAGAAGATAGTGGCGCCAGGATTTGAGTGCAAAGACGATCGCCGCTAACTCCAAATCATGAGTGGGATAGTTCTTCTCATGAACTTTAAGTTGCCTACCCCCATAACATATCACTCTTCCCTCTTGCATCAAAACAACTCCTAACCCCGTGCCACATTCATCTGTGTACACAGTAAACATCTTACCACTATCGAGTAATGCCAAAACTGGAGCTGAGGTAAGGGCTCTTTTGAGCTTTTGAAAAGCAAGCTCACACTCCAAGTCCCATGCAAAGACTAAGTTCTTCTTCGCCAACTTAGTGAGAGGGTCCGAAATCTTAGCGAAGTCTCTAATGAACTTCCTATAGTAGCCCGCCAAACCGAGAAAGCTTCTTACTTCGGTCGCATTCCTAGGAGTCTTCCAATCTTGAACCAAAACCACTTTCGCGGGATCCACCGCTATGCCTTGCTTAGAAACTATATGTCCAAGAAACCGAACTTCCCTTCTCCAGAAATGACATTTGGAGAACTTGGCTTTCAACTGATGCGCTCTAAGCGTATCCATCACTTCCTTGAGATGTCTGGCATGTTCTTCCTCGTCCCTTGAGAAGATCAGAATATCATCAACGAAGACAACAACAAACTTATTGAGGAACTCCCTGAACACCCTACTCATCAAGTCTACGAAGTAGGCGGGTGCATTAGTCAATCCGAATGGCACGACAAGCCATTCTAAGAATCCATCCGGAGTCCTAAACACAGTTTTATCAATGCTATCCTCAGCTACTCTAAGCTGATGGAATCCGGTGGCTAGATCGAGCTGAGAGAAAGCAGAAGCACCTACAAGCTGGTCAAAGAGATCATCAATCGTCGGTAACGGGTGCCTATTCTTCTTTGTCAGCTTGTTCAACTCTCGATAATCAACACATAGACGAAGCGAACCATCCGCCTTAGTAGCGAATACCACCGGAGCACCCCATTCGGAAATGTTTCGTCTAATAAAACCCTTCTCAAGCAGCTCCTTGATTTGCTTACTGAGCTCCCTTATCTCGCGAGGGGCCATGTGCCTAACGAGCAATGATACTGGCTTGGCATTATCGACTAGATAAACGCGGAAATATATCTCTCGTTTAGGGGGTAACCCCTTAACTTCTTCAAAGACATCAGGATAGTCTCGGGACACCCTTACAGATTGTTGATCATCGATGGACGAGTCGAGAGATTCAAGATAACATAACATGACGGGACCTCTAGGGTTACAAGAAATTTCTAGGGTATTACCGAGGCGAGTCATGAGCCTCACCACCCTATGCTCACAGTCAAGAACGGCTCCATAACTGGACAACCAATCCACACCCAAAATCAACCCGTATCCCATAAACCCGAGAGACTAAACATTACACATGAATTCTATGCTCAAGATAGAGATTTTCAAATCCACACAAATCACAGGTAGATGGGCGGAACCCCCAATTGGATTTGAAACACTAACGGGACCTCAACTAGACTAGTACTTAGGTGCAAAACTTTCAATAAGATCAAAAATAAAACTATGCGATGTGCCAGAATCAAATAAGGTATGAACAGGGAAATCAGAAATGTAAACAAGACTTTCTACAGAAATGCTACCTCGATCCTGAACTGGAGCGGCGTTGAGAGCATGCACTTGCCCTCCAGAAGGTCCTGCACGCTGATTCTGCCCTTGCTTCTTGGGGCAATCCTTGCTAAAATGTCCGGTCTCTCCACAATGAAAGCATTCGCCCGACCTCCTCTTCCTTTTCTTACAGTCTTTAGCTATGTGCCCTACTTTCCCACAGTAGTGGCATTTTCTTGGGTCCTTTGCCTTGGCCTTGTTGCCCTTGTTGTTCTTGTTGTTTTTGTTGTTCTGATTGCTCTGATTTCCTCCCCACTTGGAGTCTGTCTTCTTGGCTTGGGTCTCATTAGCCTTCACTTCCTTCTTGCCATTCTTATCGTCTCCTTGAAGTAATGCCATGTCTACTAGACCTTCGAAAGTGGCCCCCATAGGTATATGAGATAGGGCTAAACCTTGTAGTGGCTCATTCAACCATCGTGCAAAGCGCAAAGCCTTCTTCTGGGGAGTATTAATCATGTCCAAACCAAATCGGGCGAGCTTGTTAAACTCATTCACGTACTCCCTCACTGTCATGTCTCCTTGCTTCAAAGATATAAACTTCTCCAATTGCAAATTCGCCTCAGCTGATGATAGAAACTTAAGCCCAAATCTTGTCCTAAAGTCGGCCCAAGTCTCTATAGGCCTCGTAGCATTGGTGACCTCCCACAAATAAGCAGCTTTTTCTTTCAATAACCATGCTGCCAATAGAACCCTTCTATGATCTTGCACATCAAAGATGGTGAAGAGATCTTCAGTTTCTTTCAACCAATTTCTTGCCTCCACAAAATTCTCCGTCCCAATAAAGTTCTTGCCACCCATCGCCTTAAAGTCTTTGCAAATCTTAGCGAAATCTGCTTGCGGGTTCTGAGGAGGAGGAGGAGGAACCTCAGTTATATTGGGGGTATTTGCTGGGCCCACATCGTTGGCCCTAGCTTCCAAGTATCTCCGGAACCATCCGGGAATGGTCACTCCCTCGGGAAGGTTAAGATCGGCCATACTGAAAAAGGAAAAAGATAGATTCAGAACGAAGAAACGAAGGATAGTGCTATGGCTTTTGGGGAATAGCCTTTTTAAAATAACTAGACTTTTCTTGGAAAATACTTAATTGGTTTTGAAAATAGTTTTTCAAAAGGTAAGTTTCAAAAACACTTTTTCTCAAATCTTGTAAACCTTATGCTCTGATACCAAATGTAACACCCCACCTCCGCCAATGCCACTCTTGCAAGGACATTAGCTTTGGAGCGGCGTTAAACAAGGTAAACATGCATGCAGATATCACAAGACAGATCATATAAGTAAAACAGAGTAGTAAAGCAGCGGATAAAACTTAGCATTTCAAAACCACAGTCATGTTACAACAAAGTACTTGGTCATTATTTTCCAACAACAAAGTCTAGATAAAAGCATAAACTGAAAAAACTGAAATACATAAAGTACTATCCCCAAAATGAAGTGATAAACCATAGCTAGCTCAATGTCCAAAACCGTACATGAGCAAATCCAGTAAGCAAGCTGTAAAGATCCAAGCTAAGCTCCAATGTTCCCACCCTGAGAACCTGAGGGAGGGGGGGGGGGAAACGGAAGAAAAGAGGCGAAAGAAAACAGGTCAGTCAAAAAGACTGGTAAGCCCTACTACTATCTGTCTATGAACTAGTAAAGTTAACTGGCATGAGAAGCTGAGATGAACATAAGGATAACAACATACTGGCATTATGATTAACTAACAAGATAGATAAAGGTGACATCGCATAATCAAGGTTAAGTTTTTGCACCATGGGTGTACTAGCATTCTATCATGTCAAGTAAAAACAAGAATTGATCCCTCGGCCCAAGCTTGGCCCAATATCATGAGGTGACCTAAATCAAGGTCCAACTACACGGTCTAGTTGATCGGCTCCCTATAAGCCTAACTCGTCAAGTATCGGTGTCATACGGCCCAAACATGAAATGTAGCTAACTGTGCTAGGTCCACCCCAGGGTGTATCAAATCCTAGGGTGTAGACCTCGGACACCAATCAAGTATGCACAGCCTAGATCTACTGGTACCCGTGCCTGATTCCCCAACGTCGGACTATGTGCACGATCATAGTCCGCCTGGACCTACACCGGCGTACCTACACAGCCGTCTTTTTGGTCGCTTACATGTCAGCTCAGTAATCGTTCCCCACCGTAGCCTAGTCCTAGGGTCTTATGATACTATCAAGAGGGTTACTGCTGCAAATGACCACGCAACTAGGGTTTCCTTAACGGGTTAAATGTGGTTAACCCGATCCAAACGTGGATTAAATTGGTTAAGTGTATCCAAGGTTCATGACTTAATCCCGATTAACCCATCCAGCCCAAATTGATTAAGTATTAAGTGGACCATGACTTAACCCTAATTAGGAGGCATTAATTAACTTAATGTGCTTTAACCTCTCACATTAGACCTTGTTGTGGTTACTAGTTAAGCCGGGCGGGTCCGGGTAGCTTTACACCACAACTTGGTCTAACCTCGGGTTCGAGCACAACATGACCAACTTCTCACATTGGGTCCTATTGTTTGTGGCCACTAGTTAAGTCGGGCGGGTCCGGGTAGATTTATGCTACAAACTCAACCCAACCTCGAGTTGGCCACACACATATTTTCTAAGTGTCATGTCCATTATGTTTCCAAAACATAATTACAAGTTAACATATCACGTTATGTTATAAAAATCGTGTTCATGTCATAATTTTTCCCAACCCCAACGTAATCCCATCGTTTACATAATCGCAACAACGCATAAAGGGTAAAATAGGGAACTTGGCATAATCATGACAAAAAGGTGTTGAAGCCACAAGTTTATAATGGTGGCATATGAGATGTACATATGTTCATATACTTGCATATTGCATCATTAGGCTTCAAAAGCATGCATAAAACCAAACTTAGCATATGAGTGATACATGGTGATAAATGACATGTAGAAGTTGCTAGAAGTTCGCATTTAGCGTCACATGCAAGTTATCATAAGAGGTATGATAACTTTCATGTTGCCAAAATGCAACCTTTAATATAAAGCTTAGAGCTTTATGCTCACAACATCAAGTTTAACTTGCATAACATGATAACATAATCAACCCAAACTTGCATAACATAGCAACATGTGTCATACATAATGGTTAAACCAACTTGCATAATGATCATCCAAACTTGCATATAATGATCTACCAAACTTGCATATAATGATCAACCAAACTTGCATATAATGTTCAACCAAACTTGCATATCTTAATGATCAACCCCAAACTTGCATCATTCATTTAACTTTAGAGTTCAAAGAAAGAAAGTAGAAAAGGGCTTACAATGCTATGAAGACACAAATATATATTTATTATAAAGATTGAGACGAAGCCCTTATGCAATCACCAAAAAGACCCAAATATGAATGCTCCAATGAAAAACCCTTGCGCCAAATCAAATAAAAATCCTTGTTTTGAAATAGAAATGTTGCAACTTGACTTGAATGCAAACTAAGAACACTCATACAAGTTTGAAAGCACTTGTATGAACTCACAATCTCTCATAGAAATAGGCTTAGGAATTTTAGCATGAGAGTGGAGGCCATGAGAGGAACAAATTTGACATAGTATAGTTGTAGGATTGAATAATGGTGATTTAGGCTAGGTTTAGGGGTCTTTTTATAGAGGATTAGGATAGTATTAGCCATAGGATTAACCCTAGATTCAATCCAAGCCATCAAAGCATGTCTTGGGGAAGAAGTCAAGTGTAGGAACCATCTAGGGCCTTTAGATTAAAGCTGAACCATGAGAACCATTCAAATGCAAAATCTGCATTTGAGCGAATCGGCCCACGGGTTGACAGCCAAACACCCTGGATTAACCCCTAGTCGACCCAGCGGGCTTGGGTCGACCTCAAAAATCGGCCGGTTCGGTTATTCCCCTCTCCCAATTCGCTGTTTTGAACATTTTTGCATATTTATTTATTTATTTTTCAATTATATATATATATATATCAATATATATATATTTCTCTGCGCAACCCATTTCACTTAATTAAGTATACTTTAATTTGTGAATTTTTATGTTCAAATTACGGGGTGTTACATTCTCCCCTCCTTAAAGGATTTCGTCCCCGAAATCTCCAAGTTAGGAAGAACGTATCCTACTATCCATCACCCATCTACTCAAAAAATCATCCACGTGCATTCATTGTCCTTAAAGGATTCTAAATGTTGTATGATCATATGCAAAGGTGTGTGTATATGTACTTATCTAATGCAAAAATCAGGCGGTTACTGATACAGTAAACCTCCTTAATGCAAAATATGTTAGTGAAATGAGTCCATATGTATGCAAATTCCTAACATAATTTATAATCTCTACATGAGTGCACATAATATTCATCCATATGCAACATCCACGTGATAGCTCGACAAGTTTCATCCATGAATAAGTTTAAGCACTCATGCATATGCAACATGAAAGTGTGTGAGCCGATCTTAGTGCCTAATGTGTATCATGCATCCACGAGTATCCACGTGCAAACACTTGCAACCACTTGCAACCATCAAGCATAACATGTTTCAAATACATGTTTCAACCAAGGGTTTCTACCTAAGGTTCTCATGACAAGATCTACGAAACAAGATAAACTAGATAAACGCGGATAAAAAGAAAGATATGCTAATTAGGAAAAGAGATCGAGAATGTACCCTAAAAAAGAAATGGATAAAGCCCACGCATCTTCTCCTCGGTTTCCCAAGTTGCATCTTCGTCGGCTTCACCCCACTGAACTTTGACCAACTTGACCTCTCGATTCCTTAGCTTCTTGATCTCTGTTCCCAAGATACGAATCAGAGCTCTTCTCAAGGTTGCTTCTTTCTCTACCTCAATGTCTTCAAGAATGCTTGGTTCAACCACCTCAGCGGACTCATGTAGGCACTTACGGAGATGCGAGACATGAAAGACATTATGCACTCCGGCTAGCTTCTCGGGCAATCCCACCTTATAGGCCATCTTTCCAATTCTCTCTATGATAGGGAAGGGTCCTACGAACCTTGGTGCCAGCTTCCCCGCTGCTCCAAAATGTACCACATTTCGCAAAGGAGAAACCTTCACGAAAACCATGTCTCCCACTTCGAATTCCAAATCTGCCCTTCGCTTGTCAGCATAGGATTTATGTCTATCTTGGGCCGCTATCATCCTTCTTCTTACTAATTCAACTTTCTCGGATGTGTCTCGTATCATATCGGGCCCAAGTATAAGTCTATCTGTTGTCTCCCACCAACAAGATGGTGACCTACACGACCTCCCATATAAAGCTTCAAATGGTGCCATCCCTATGCTGGCTTGATAGCTATTATTATAAGCAAATTCTACAAGAGGAAGGTGGTCTTCCCAAGTACCACCGAAGTCGAGAACACAAAGCCTCAAGAGATCTTCTAGCACTCTATTCACCCTTTCGGTTTGGCCATCCGTCTGGGGGTGATAGGCTGTACTCAAATTCAATCGCGTACCCATCGCTTCTTGCAAACTGTTCCAGAACTGGCTAGTGAAAATCGGGTCACGATCGCTAACTATGCTAGAAGGAACTCCATGCAACCGCACTATTTCTCGGAGATAAATAGACGCCAGCCCTGATGCGGTCCTCTTGCTCTTTACTGGGATGAAGTGAGCACTCTTCGTAAGTCTGTCAACTATGACCCATATGCTTGTGTTCCCTCTCCTTGACCTAGGCAATCCATCCACAAAATCCATAGAAATACTCTCCCACTTCCATTGTGGGACCTCCAATGGATGTAATAGCCCATTTAGTTTCTTTGACTCGGCCTTCACTTGTTGGCACACCATGCACCTTGAAACATACTCTGCCACATCTTTCTTCATTCCATCCCAAAAGAAACTGCGCTTCATATCTCTATACATCTTATCTTCTCCCGGATATATAGTCATCTTCGAGTGATGCGCTTCTTCAAGAACTCTATGGACCAAATCTCCCACTTGAGGAACACATAATCTCCCATCACGCCTTAGCCATCCTTTATCATCAATAGTATATCTGGCAAGGTGACTAGACGTCTCACCCCGAATCAGTCCACAACTTCGACTATCTGTGGATCTTCCCTCTGCGAAGCCCCAACTTGATCAAGAAGTGTGGGTCTAAGCTCAAGGGATGCTAATGAACCCGTCATCAACTCAACAGCCGTCGTGAAATCAAAGGTTACCAAGAATTCCAAGTTCTTCATCTCAATGAACAAGGGGCTTAAAGTCAATCTCCTTCTGCTTAGTGCATCCGCCACAACATTACCCTTGCCAGGGGTATAAGCTATCTCGAAGTCATAAGATGCCAAAAATTCCATCCACCTTTCCTGCCTTAGATTCAGATCTTTTTGCGAGAAGAGGTATTTGAGTGACTTGTGATCAGTATACAACTCAAACCTTTCGCCTAGAAGATAGTGGCGCCAGGATTTGAGTGCAAAGACGATCGCCGCTAACTCCAAATCATGAGTGGGATAGTTCTTCTCATGAACTTTAAGTTGCCTACCCCCATAACATATCACTCTTCCCTCTTGCATCAGAACAACTCCTAACCCCGTGCAACATGCATCTGTGTACGCGGTAAACATCTTGCCACTATCGGGTAATGCCAAAACTGGAGCTGAGGTAAGGGCTCTTTTGAGCTTTTGAAAAGCAAGCTCACACTCCAAGTCCCATGCAAAGACTAAGTTCTTCTTCGTCAACTTAGTGAGAGGGGCCGAAATCTTAGCGAAGTCTCTAATGAACTTCCTATAGTAGCCCGCCAAACCGAGAAAGCTTCTTACTTCGGTCGCATTCCTAGGAGTCTTCCAATCTTGAACCACAACCACTTTCGTGGGATCCACCGCTATGCCTTGCTTAGAAACTATATGTCCAAGAAACCGAACTTCCCTTCTCCAGAAATGACATTTGGAGAACTTGGCTTTCAACTAATGCGCTCTAAGCGTATCCATCACTTCCTTGAGATGTCTGGCATGTTCTTCCTCGTCCCTTGAGAAGATCAGAATATCATCCACGAAGACAACAACAAACTTGTTGAGGAACTCCCTGAACACCCTACTCATCAAGTCTACGAAGTAGGCGGGTGCATTAGTCAATCCGAATGGCATGACAAGCCATTCAAAGAATCCATCCGGAGTCCTAAACGCAGTTTTATCAATGCTATCCTCAGCTACTCTATGCTGATGGAATCCGGTGGCTAGATCGAGCTGAGAGAAAACAGAAGCGCCTACAAGCTGGTCAAAGAGATCATCAATCCTCGGTAACGGTTGCCTATTCTTCTTTGTCAGCTTGTTCAACTCTCGATAATCAACACATAGACGAAGCGAACCATCCGCCTTAGTAGCGAATACCACCGGAGCACCCCATTCGGAAATGCTTCGTCTAATAAAACCCTTCTCAAGCAGCTCCTTGATTTGCTTACTGAGCTCCCTTCTCTCGCGAGGGGCCATGTGCCTAACGAGCAATGATACTGGCTTGGCATTATCGACTAGATAAATGCGGAAATCTATCTCTCGTTTAGGGGGTAACCCCTTAACTTCTTCAAAGACATCAGGATAGTCTCGGGACACCCTTACAGATTGCAGATCATCGATGGACGAGTCGAGAGATTCAAGATAACATAACATGACGGGACCTCTAGAGTTACAAGAAATTTCTAGGGTATTACCAAGGCGAGTCATGAGCCTCACCACCCTATGGTCACAGTCAAGAACGGCTCCATAACTGGACAACCAATCCACACCCAAAATCAACCCGTATCCCATAAACCCGAGAGACTAAACATTACACATGAATTCTATGCTCAAGATAAAGATTTTCAAATCCACACAAATCACAGGTAGATGGACGGAACCCCCAATTGGATTTGAAACACTAACGGGACCTCAACTAGACTAGACTTAGGTGCAAAACTTTCAATGAGATCAGAAATAAAACTATGCGATGTGCCAGAATCAAATAAGGTATGAACAGGGAAATCAGAAATGTAAACAAGACTTTCTACAGAAATGCTACCTCGATCCTGAACTGGAGCGGCGTTGAGAGCATGCACTTGCCTCCAGAAGGTCCTGCACACTGATTCTGCCCTTGCTTCTTGGGGCAATCCTTGCTAAAATGTCCGGTCTCTCCACAATGAAAGCATTCGCCCGACTTCCTCTTCCTTTTCTTACAGTCTTTAGCTATGTGCCCTACATTCCCACAGTAGTGGCATTTTCTTGGGTCCTTTGCCTTGGCCATGTTGCCCTT
Source organism: Allium sativum (assembly GCA_030737875.1). Classification (NCBI taxonomy): domain Eukaryota; kingdom Viridiplantae; phylum Streptophyta; class Magnoliopsida; order Asparagales; family Amaryllidaceae; genus Allium; species Allium sativum. The sequence continues at coordinate 752,061,231 of CM060921.1, forward strand.
GTTGTTCTTGTTGGTTTTGTTGTTCTGATTGCTCTAATTTCCTCGCCACTTGGAGTCTGTCTTCTTGGCTTGGGTCTCATTAGCCTTCACTTCCTTCTTGCCATTCTTATCGTCTCCTTGAAGCAATGCCATGTCTACTAGACCTTCGAAATTGGCCCCCATAGGTATATGAGATAGGACTAAACCTTGTAGTGGCTCATTCAACCCTCGTGCAAAGCGCAAAGCCTTCTTCTGGGTAGTATTAATCATGTCCAAACCAAATCGGGCGAGCTTGTTAAACTCATTCACGTACTCCCTCACTGTCATGTCTCCTTGCTTCAAAGATATAAACTTCTCCAATTGCAAATTCGCCTCAGCTGATGACAGAAACTTAAGCCCAAATCTTGTCCTAAAGTCGGCCCAAGTCTCTATAGGCCTCGTAGCATTGGTGACCTCCCACAAATAAGCAGCTTCTTCTTTCAATAACCATGCTGCCAATAGAACCCTTCTATGATCTGGCACATCAAAGATGGTGAAGAGATCTTCAGTTTCTTTCAACCAATTTCTTGCCTCCACAAAAGTCTCCGTCCCAATAAAGTTCTTGCCACCCATCGCCTTAAAGTCTTTGCAAATCTTAGTGAAATCTGCTTGCGGGTTCTGAGGAGGAGGAGGAGGAGAAACCTCAGTTATATTGGGGGTATTTGCTGGGCCCACATCGTTGGCCCTAGCTTCCAAGTATCTCCGGAACTATCCGGGAATGGTCACTCCCTCGGGAAGGTTAAGATCGGCCATACTGAAAAAGGAAAAAGATAGATTCCGAACGAAGAAACGAAGGATAGTGCTATGGCTTTTGGGGAATAGCCTTTTTAAAATAACTAGACTTTTCTCGGAAAATACTTAATTGGTTTTGAAAATAGTTTTTCAAAAGGTAAGTTTCAAAAACACTTTTGCTCAAATCTTGTAAACCTTATGCTCTGATACCAAATGTAACACCCCACCTCCGCCAATGCCACCCTTGCAAGGACATTAGCTTTGGAGGGGCGTTAAACAAGGTAAACATGCATGCAGATATCACAAGACAGAACATATAAGTAAAACAGAGTAGTAAAGCAGCGGATAAAACTTAGCATTTCAAAACCATAGTCATGTTACAACAAAGTACTTGGTCATTATTTTCCAACAACAAAGTCTAGATAAAAGCATAAACTGAAAAAACTGAAATACATAAAGTACTATCCCCAAAATGAAGTGATAAACCATAGCTAGCTCAATGTCCAAAACCGTACATGTGCAAATCCAGTAAGCAAGCTGTAAAGATCCAAGCTAAGCTCCAATGTTCCCACCCTGAGAACCTGAGGGGGGGGGGGGGAAACGGAAGAAAAGAGGCGAAAGAAAACAGGTCAGTCAAAAAGACTGGTAAGCCCTACTAATATCTGTCTATGAACTAGTAAAGTTAACTTGCATGAGAAGCTGAGATGAACATAAGGATAACAACATACTGGCATTATGATTAAATAACAAGATAGATAAAGGTGACATCGCATAATCAAGGTTAAGTTTTTGCACCACGGGTGTACTAGCATTCTATCATGTCAAGTAAAAACAAGAATTGATCCCTCGGCCCAAGCTTGGCCCAATATCATGAGGTGACCTAAATCAAGGTCCAACTACACGGTCTAGTTGATCGGCTCCCTATAAGCCTAACTCGTCAAGTGTCGGTGTCATACGGCCCAAACATGAAATGTAGCTAACTGTGCTAGGTCCACCCCAGGGTGTATCAAGTCCTAGGGTTTAGACCTCGGACACCAATCAAGTATGCACAGCCTAGATCTACTGGTACCCGTGCTTGATTCTCCAACGCCGGACTATGTGCACGATCATAGTCCGCCTGGACCTACACCGGCGTACCTACACAGCCGTCGTTTTGGTCGCTTACATGTCAGCTCAGTAATCGTGCCCCACCCTAGCCTAGTCCTAGGGTCTTATGATACTATCAAGAGGGTTACTGCTGCAAAGGACCACGCAACTAGGGTTTCCTTAACGGGTTAAATGTGGTTAACCCGATCCAAACGTGGATTAAATTGGTTAAGTTTATCCAAGGTTCATGACTTAACCCCGATTAACCCATCCAGCCCAAATTGATTAAGTATTAAGTGGACCATGACTTAACCCTATTAAGGAGGCATTAATTAACTTAATGTGCTTTAACCTCTCACATTAGACCTTGTTGTGGTTACTAGTTAAGCCGGGCAGGTCCGGGTAGCTTTACACCACAACTTGGTCTAACCTCGGGTTCGAGCACAACATGACCAACTTCTCACATTGGGTCCTATTGTTTGTGGCCACTAGTTAAGTCGGGCGGGTCAGGGTAGATTTACGCTACAAACTCAACCCAACCTCGAGTTGGCCACACTCATATTTTCTAAGTTTCATGTCCATTATGTTTCCAAAACATAATTACAAGTTAACATATCACGTTATGTTATAAAAATCGTGTTCATGTCATAATTTTACCCAACCCCAACGTAATCCCATCGTTTACATAATCGCAACAACGCATAAAGGGTAAAATAGGGAACTTGGCATAATCATGACAAAAAGGTGTTGAAGCCACAAGTTTATCATGGTAGCATATAAGATGTACATATGTTCATATACTTGCATATTGCATCATTAGGCTTCAAAAGCATGCATAAAACCAAACTTAGCATATGATTGATACATGGTGATAAATGACATGTAGAAGTTGCTAGAAGTTCGCATTTAGCGTCACATGCAAGTTATCATAAGGGGTATGATAACTTTCATGTTGCCAAAATGCAACCTTTAATATAAAGCTTAGAGCTTTATGCTCACAACATCAAGTTTAACTTGCATAACATGATCAACCCAAACTTGCATAACATAGCAACATGTGTCATACATAAAGGTTAAACCAACTTGCATAATGATCATCCAAACTTGCATATAATGATCAACCAAACTTGCATATAATGATCAACCAAACTTGCATATAATGTTCAACCAAACTTGCATATCATAATGATCAACCCCAAACTTGCATCATTCATTTAACTTTAGAGTTCAAAGAAAGAAAGTAGAAAAGGGCTTACAATGCTATGAAGACACAAATATATATTTATTATAAAGATTGAGACGAAGCCCTTATGCAATCACCAAAAAGACCCAAATATGAATGCTCCAATGAAAAACCCTTGCGCCAAATCAAATAAAAATCCTTGTTTTGAAATAGAAATGTTGCAACTTGACTTGAATGCAAACTAAGAACACTCATACAAGTTTGAAAGCACTTGTATGAATTCACAATCTCTCATAGAAATAGGCTTAGGAATTTTAGCATGAGAGTGGAGGCCATGAGAGGAACAAATTTGACATAGTTTAGTTGTAGGATTGAATAATAGTGATTTAGGCTAGGTTTAGGGGTCTTTTTATAGAGGATTAGGATAGTATTAGCCATAGGATTAACCCTAGATTCAATCCAAGCCATCAAAGCATGTCTTTGGGAAGAAGTCAAGTGTAGGAACCATCTAGGGCCTTTAGATTAAAGCTGAACCATGAGAACCATTCAAATGCAAAATCTGCATTTGAGCGAATCGGCCCACGGGTTGACAGCCAAACACCCTGGATTAACCCCTAGTCGACCTAGCGGGCTTGGGTCGACCTCAAAAATCGGCCGGTTCGGTTATTCCCCTCTCCCAGTTCGCTGTTTTGAACATTTTTGCATATTTATTTATTTATTTTTCAATTATATATATATATATATATCAATATATATATATATATATTTCTCTGCGCAACCCATTTCACTTAATTAAGTATACTTTAATTTGTGAATTTTTATGTTCAAATTACGGGGTGTTACAAAAAGGGCAGAAGAAGCATACATAAACATCTTTGTAAAGGAATAATATTATATTTTACTAGACCGGTATATGTGTTTTGGCTTTATCATTTTATATCGTACTATATTTTGAAATTATTACTTGGATATGTGATGTATGCTTTAATATGCTAGAAGTTTGAGTGTAATTGTTTCTAGCATTAATGAATATGTTAGAAGTTTGTGTAAGTAATTTTATTTTGCTTAGATTTTAAGATTGTGTTTTTAGTTAGTACATTATGATATTTGTTTTCAGCAGTGGATTATCACATAATACATATTGATAATGGTAATATATACACACATATATATATATATACACACACACAGATATATATATATATATATATATGTATGTATGTATATATTGGCATATCAGAAGAGGAATAGCGACGGATTACCAATAAAAACAGTGAGGTTTACCCCAATTTAATTTCTGTCGCTAATCCCTTCGCAATTAGTAAGGGTTTACCAACACTTTTTATAAATGATAATTTATTATAAATTAGTTATCCATCGGTAAAAAATCACTAAATAAATTAAATTATTAAATAAAATTATATTTTTATTAAATAAATAGTAAAATGATGGAAAACTGCCGGAAAACTCATGCTATATTCCGTCGCTAAAATTGACACAATTACCGTCATGGTTTTTACCGACCAACAAGTTATATAGGAAATCCGTCGCTAAGATCAATTTAGCGATGGACTAAAAGCAGATAATGCCATCGCTAATCTTGGTTTTTCTTGTAGTGTTAATTACAAAAGTAATCTTTCTATGTTTTTGTACAGAAATACATTAGTTATTTAAAAGATAAAATTGCTTATCTTTTTTGTCATTAGCTTTCGTATTACAAAAAAATGTTAACAAGGATAGATATATTAAATCATGTTTTCCTAAATAGTTTGATCATATTTACATAAATTTTTTTAAACATGAATTGTTGATCTAAAAGTATATTTATGTTTACCTTTTTTTGTGTTTGTTTGTTATAAAAAAATGCTAATCATTTGCTAAAATAAATGTGTTAAATCATCTAATGCACGGAAATTATTGAATTTTTTTAATAAAAAACTAATATGCAAATCTTTAATAAAAAACATTATTGTTTACAAAGATGGATGTATTTATCTTTTTTGTCTACTTGTCTTATATCTTTTACAATGGTGATTTACATACATTTATCTTGTTCGGAAAACTGATAGCAGTGTATAACAAATAACAAATAAACATTAAAATTTGTTTTTCCTAAAAAAAATACAACTAAACATTTGTAACAATTACAGTAAAAGATAAATGTGTTTATCTTTTTTTATGTTTGTTTGTTATAAAAAAAATGTTAATCATTTGCTAAAATAAATGTGTTAAATCATCTACTGCATAGAGATCATTGAATTTTTTTAATAAAAATCTAATATGCAAATCTTCTAATAAAAAACATTATTGTTTACAAAGATAGATATATTTATCTTTTTTGTCTACTTGTCTTATATCTTTTACAATGATGATTTACATACATTTATCTTTTTCAAAAAACTGATAGCAGTGTATACCAAATAACAAATATACATTAAAATTTGTTTTTCCTAAAAAAATACAATTAAACATTTATAACAATTACAGTAAAAGATAAATGTGTTTATCTTTTTTACATGTATCAGTAATTTTCAAATATTACTAAATTTTAATATGTAATTAAATAATTCAAATTAAAGGATAAACGCATTTATATTTTTAAGTTGCCAAACAAAATAAAGTATACTACTGAATATATATGTTTGAACAGGTGAGCCAACAAAAACAATTGATATATAGCAAACAAAAAAAATTGAGGAACAACGAACAACAAAGATAAACAAGTACTTACTTATTCAACAGCTACTGAACATAAATCGCATCTTGCAAATAGTGAATACAAATTGCATCTTAATTTCTTCAGCTGAATAAAGGCGAGGCGATTAACATCAGCAATTGATACGCAAAAAATGCAGTTTGATTTCTTTAGGCTATCGACAAATAAGTTGAGGTGACTTTGTTTCGAAAGTAGATTAGCAGCAGATTTGATTTCGAAAGTATAAAGATGAAGAAGAAAGCGGATTTGAATTCGATTTGGTGTTTTTTTGAGCGTCGAAAGTGCATACGAAATGAGGCGATAAAATTTTGTTCTTAAAAATAATTATTTTAAACTAAACCAGTGTCCTAGAAATTAATACTTTGATGTGAGTAGACCCTTATGGTAAATTAGCCCAAAACTAATTATGTCTTTTTCACAAAAGCTATAAATTTAAGTGGATCTATAAAAAAAATTGTGATTTTTTTTTTATCATTTTCACAGAGGAATTTTTAAAATGTTGCTTGCATTTCCTACCTGAAAAATTACACTTAATTTTATTAAAATATCACATGATTATTTTTAGTATTAATTAAAATAGAAAATTTCATCATATGTAACTCTAAGTTTCATCATATATAACTAATTTTGTCCATGTGCCTATTTACTTGCTAACAACATAAACCATATTTCTTATATTCTCCAATTGAGGAATTTTTTTTGTCTGAAAGTATCATTTTCTGAGTGATAATAGTTTGTAACTGTGTTATTTCAATAAAATATGATATATCTTCTGTTGAAACCAAAAATTGGTCACAACACCAAGGGTGCTCTTGGAGCGCTTCACCAAACTGTAAGATTTGAAATTATGAGGCCATAAGCACAAAATAAATAGCAAAAAATAAAGAACAAGGAATTTTTTAAGTGGTTCGGTCAATTTAGACCTACGTCCACTATGGAAGCTCCCTTTAATATAATTAGTGAATTTACAAAGTACATTATTTGATTCACTCTACTCATTTGTGACATTCCTCTCTTTTATCTCTCTTTTTAATCTAGGTTTTACTTAAATCTACCAAAGGAACTGTTTGATCTTCTCTAAGTGTAGTGTAGATTGATAAATATCTTCAACACTTGATCACTTGAGTGATTTTCGTTGATTCCATGGTGATTTTGCATTAGATCTAGGTTTTAGAGAGGATTAGTAGCAGCTGGATATCACATGAATGGAGTTAGAGCGATTTCTCACGGAATATGAAGAAGAATCGATCCACTTGTTTTTGGAGGAAGATAGATTTAGTTGGAGAAATCATTAATGGAGCTTGGAGTGCTTGGAAGTGGTGGAGAAATGGTTTGGACAGCCTTTCGGGGTAGAAAAATCGGTCTCTTGAATGGTTGAGAAGTGGGGTATTTATAGGTGGAGTTTGGAGGTAGTGGCAACGCTCTAATTATGGTGCACAGTGTAGGGCTCATGCCTAGATATATTTATGAAACTACCACCGGACAGCTGTAGCCATCTGTACACAGCTGTCATGATTTGTGCAACCGACCACTACGTTATTTGCACGACCGACCACTATGTTACATGCACAACCGACCTCGTTTACTAATGAGCGAGCGACCCCAAATTATCTCAGTGGCCGACCCCCCCTTAATTACGTCTTTGCCATCCTGTCTTCTTCTTAAATATGAGATCAAAAACTACAACCTTGGCATCCATTTTATATTTGTTATTCTGCTCGTTCTCTCCTACACGTTCTTAACCCCATTAGCAGCTAATGCTTGACCGATCACGTGATGCTCGACCAAGAACTGCTCGACACTTCCCAAATGACGACACTCGACCTGACACCAAGGTAGTGCTTGACATCTCTAATATGGTGCGGGTCTCGACTATGAAGTGTTCGACCCTTCTCCCCACGCGGTAGGAAGGTGTTGCTCGACCAGTAGCGATGCCCGACTAGCAACGGAGCTCGACCAAACGGAGCTTTGGAAAGGAGCAAGGAGCCCTGCTTCTGGGATGTACTGAGTGATCCATGTCTTTTGGAGGTGAATGAGCGACCCAGACTATACGACACTGCTCGACCTTGGGTGCTCGACCTACCATTTCGAAGGTGCTCAGTCAAACAAAACTGAAGGAAATGAAGTTCTGCTCGTACCATGTATTGATTATCTAGTTTGTCGCAGTCCAAACTCTTGTTGTACATGCATTTATATGTTGGTATGAAATTTCGTTCATGAATTGTTGTGTGTACCAATGACGTATGAAAACCGGGCAGGATCAATACATGAAGACATGTTATGGTAGCCGATTTAATAGCTTTGTGCCACGTCATTTTTGCATGCAATCGCAGTAGGTGATCCGCATGAGCTTTTACGTGATCCATTATTTATACTTTTGCATTGTATACGAACGATACATTATTATTGTCATACACGTTTCATCCTTTATTGCAATATCTTTCACATATCTCTTTTTGTAGCCGCATGCCACCATTCGTGAACACTTCTCTATTCCGAACTGTGTTAACAACGTGGTTAACATTTGCCACTCGAAGCTTTTTTTTAATTTAAAATTTTGAGCTTCGAAATTCGATGGGTCCTTGTATTGACTTGTATCCTTTCATTGGAATCGGCAATAGCTCGAGTCTGGATTGTTTACGTCTTAATGTAGCCAGGCTCTTGAATGCTTCGAATTTTGAATTTATCGTGCGTTGACACTCAATCATAGCCTTTCGTTTGCTATGCAAAATCATGCTTTGATCCTTTGACTCGTTGATTTTAAATGATACAAGTGCATAATTGGTTGGTTGAGTTTATATGCTGCACGTATCCTGTTTTGTAATCAAAACAAGCAATTGCACTATTTTGGACTTATACTTTGTTACTGATCGCCCACATCATTAAAAATTGATTTATGGCGAATTTTCTGACTTGAACTGAATGACGTTCCAACATAGGGCTATTTTGTTTAACAGTTAACTTTGTAACTTGTCAACCCGTACCTTTATAGATACAAAATTTTAGTTTGAGTTCGCGACGGTACTTGAGTTCTGCTAATCGTTATGTATACCAAATACAGATTTCAAGCCTCGCTATTTTGATGACTTATACAATCTTGTACGATGATTCATATTCTATGAAACGTGTAACTGTTCAAAATGATACTTTGATTTGAGTTCTCGAGGCGGGAGTGACTGCAACTTTTTTGTTTTGTAAACAAATCGGTCTTTGATTGTTGCTTGTCCCTTAGACAACTTGCTGAAAAATGCCATTTTACACTAATCGATGTGTCTTTAATCAAGCGTGCACTCATTTTAGCATTCCCAAACTTGTCGCAAGATATCCCGGGGAAGAAGAATTTGTCGATTGTCTATTTTAAGGCATGCTGGAGTAGCTCAGTTAGATTTTGAAATTTGAATTTGAATTTGCTTCAACAACATGGATCATCCTGTGATATATAAATTTTGAATCTCCATTTCATGACTGCTTGCCCCAGTGCATAATTATTTCTCAATCCCCTTTTTATATCTCACATTGAAAATGTTGATGGATATTAGCTTTAATTCCATGAGAAGCGTTACTTCTCTATTAGATCCGAACTATGTCATATTTGCACAGTCGCCTTTTAAGCATCGCTTATCTTCAGATTTGAAGAAAAATATCGTCGGGTTTTTTGTAAGATATTACGGTTGGAGCTTTGCAGATGAGGAAGCCTTTGTGTTAAGAGATTCTAATTGGGTTTCCCAGGTTGATCTTTAATGGTGCAGTGAGTTTTATCGACATATCGAGCATATCGATTTTGCCGAATTTTTCAAATGCTCCATTTTTGAAGGCAAGATCAAGCCAAGTGTATTGGTTTCTTTAATGAGAATAAATTGGTTTATTGGCTTGTTGCAATGTCGTGATGGTCCCATGGTATTCTTGTCGGGCATTATTCAACTCTTGTGTGGTTGTGTTGCCTAAGTATTGTGGGTCTTCACGAGTCGCAACAGCTCGATGTGATCATCTTGTCGAGTTTCCTTGATTGTGGTTGACGCGCTAGAAGCTTGTACTTTGTTGGCTAAAGTTATTAAAACTTGCCAACCATTTGTAGAGCCTCTGAACTCGTCAACTCAATAGGGATTCGACTTTACTAACTGGTTTAGTGCTTCTACTTGGAGAAGTTTCTATATCTTTGTGCCCCCACTTGGGAAGTTCTTTGAATTTAGTGTCCCCTCTCAGGGAGGATTTTCAATTTTCCCTTGCTATGGAAGGACTTCCCTTGCTATGAAGGGACTTTGATTTTACCCTTGCTATGGAGGGATTGCCCTTGTTATGGAGGGACTTTGAATTTACCCTCGATATGAAGGGTTTGCCCTTGCAACAGAGGGACTTTGAATTTACCACTGCTATGGAGGGTTTTCCCTTGCTATGGAGGGATTGCCCTTGCTATGGAGGGACTTTTAATCTACCCTTGCTATGGAGGGATTTCCATTGCTACGGTGGGACTTTTAATTTCCCTTTGTTGTGGGAGGACTTTGGTTTTGCCTCTACTGCGGGAGGACTTTGATTTTGCCTCTGCTGTGGGAGGACTTTGATTTTACCCTTTCTATGGACGGTTTTCCCTTGCTATGGAGGGATTGCCCTTGCTATGGAGGGACATTGAATTTACCATTGCTATGGAGGGTTTGCCCTTACTATGGAAGGACTTTTACCCTTGCTATGGAGGGATTACCCGTACTATGGAGGGAATTTTACCCTTTTGCACAGTTCCACAAGGTAACCATCAGTCGTCATGTCGGATACACTTAACTATGGTTGGCGATCGCAGCAGAACTGAGTGGCTCTCTTGACAGAACTTTGCAGGGTTTGCTCCATCCTGCAGGGTGAACATTAGTCCATGTGTGTCAGATACACTTATCCATAGTAGGCAATCGCAGCCGAACCGAGAGGTTCTTTTGAATATCAGTCGCCGTGTCGGATTCACCTATTATAGTTAGTGATTGCATATAGACTGAGAGGTTATGACCCTTTGGTATTTGCAAGGGTTTGCGTCATTTCGTGGAGCGAACGTCGACCTTCTGCCGAAAGCACCTGATTATGACAAGTGACCGCAGTTGGGCGCGGGCTGCCCCTTGGAACTTGCAACCTTGCATCTGCTTGCTAAAATCTTTACTGTTTGACCATTGGCAACTCCTCTCGTTCACTTTCCAAGGTTGTGCTTTTAATCATTACATTTCTACATGCTGACGTTCTTTGCCGTCGCTGCTTGAGTTGGTGTTATTGGGGTTGCCACATTGCAACGAGTCTCGAGGAAGCAAGCATTTGTCGGTAAGCCTATAATAAGGAATCATCTTTCAGCAAATTTTGAATTATCGAAAATATTGCAAGTAAGAGATTTACTCAGAAAAATATGCTTTTGGTCACAGAGCTAATGTTAAGTGCATCACTTGCAGATTATTGCAGACTATTTGTAAGAAGTTTTGAATATAACAGAAAGTAAAACACGAAGTAAAGCATGAAGTAGAGTAGAAAGTAGAGCAGTGGCGTTGTTGATCGCTTATTCCCGGTCATTGAAATTGGAGTGCCAATTAGTTGATTATTTGCCTGGTATCAACCCGTGTTGGAGTTTGATTACTTGGTTAAGCTTGATTGATGGACGCATTCTACCCCTAAAGAGCTGGAGCAGAGTTTGATGCTTGTGGATTCTTGACATACTGTTGCAGCCTGTTCTTTTGAATCAACTCCTCGATCATGTTTTTGAGGTGCCTATATTCATTTGTATTATGACCAGGATGGTTGTGAAACCTACAGAACTTTCCAGAGTTTGCTGTTTTATCGCCTATTCTTATCGGATTTGGTTCCGCATATTCCTTAGAATTCTTTGTTGTAAGATAGATATTTTCAGGAGTGTCATTCAAAGACGTCAGCTCTGATGAGTTAAAAAGGCGAATCTTCTTATAATCTTTGTTGTCTTTTCCATTGTTGGTGCGCTTTCCCCCCTGAGTATTCTTCTGATTATACTGAGTAGCAACATTTTTGGGAGCTTCAAGACGTTGGTTACTCTCAATAATTTGAAGAGGCAGAGGATTATTGTCCACTCTCATATACTTCTCGGCCTATTTATAGAAATTTTCAAGCGTATTTGGTTCTTTTATTTTGATCCATCTACCAAATACGCTCTTTTCATCTATGGCGCCAATTAGAGACATTAAAATCATGCAGGACTCAGGATTTCCCACTTCGTACAATGTAGTGTTGAATCTCTTGAGGAAGGCTTTAACAGATTCTCTGGGATCCTGCTTCATTGATGTCAGAGAAATAACATCCTTAACCTTAGTATTTTGTAGCCTGAATTGCTCCTTGAATTTCAGAATCAAATCATCGAATCCGTCGATGGATTTGGGCAGCAGCCTTGTGAACCATAATGATGCGACACCTTCTAGATAGAGAGGGAAGCACAAGAATTTGATCTTGTCCATTGCTTTAGCTGCATTCATGTATCATTCATATCTATACATGAAGTGATTCGGATCAGAAGTCCTGTTGTACGGAGACAAAGTAGGATGAGTGAACTTTTTAGGGAACTCAGCCATGCGAATTCTTTTTGTGAATGGATTTTTGCTGGGGGAGAAGTCCCATTCTCTTTCACTATCAATGCGAGCCATGCTATCTTTCATGATTTGCTTTACCATATCCGTGATATATTCCTTCGAGTTGTGTTTTTCTAGAGAGTAGACTTCGATCTCTTTTCCGGATGCTCGCCTTCGTGAGCAATCACGATTAGAGGATCTAGGTCTTTTACCTCCACTATGGGGAGATGCCCCTTGGTGGGACTTGCAACTCGTCGGGTATTTCGGTCGGAATGGCTTTTAGCTTTCGGCTTTGAATCCTGAACTTTAGCTTCGTTCTTATCGCTTTTCCATCCAACGAGGCTTCCATATTTTCGTTAAGATTATGATCAAAAGCGACCGAACTCTTCAAGGTTGACATGAACTTTTTGAGGAGGTGCGGGATTTGCTTGCGCATTCAGAAGGGCGTTCATTTTCTTCACTAAAGAATCATTAGCATCCATCAAAGCTTTATTTCAAGTTTCCATGCGTTGATTTAAATTGGCGACAACGGCTTCTAGTTCAACTCTAGTTATTCCGGCTCCACCTATTGAGTTTTCGCCAACTTTAAAGCGGTTGGTAAGTGGTGTAGCATCATCGATAGCAACGTTTTCGGTTTCTCCATTGGTTTTACTTGCATTCTTTTTAGAATTAGTCATTATTTTGGACAAGGGTTTCAACCTTGTGGGAGAGGATTCGTCAGATGGCCTGAATCGTAGATTTAGAGAATCTGTAGTAGAACCAGGCTTCGAACTTCAATGGAAGACTCTTAAATTTGAGAGAAGTGCGAACGTGGCCTCGCAGTTGGCGCCAAATGTTGAAACCAAAAAATGGTCACAACACCAAGGGTGCTCCTGGAGCACTTCACCAAACGGTTAGATTTGAAATTATGAGGCCACAACCACAAAATAAAGAGCAAAAAATAAAGAACAAGGAATTTTTAAAGTGATTCGTTCAATTTAGACCTACGTCCACTATGGAAGCTCACTTTAATATCATTAGAGAATTTACAAAGTACAATATTTGATTCACTCTACTCAATTGTGACATTCCTCTCTTTTATCTCTCTCTTTAATTTATATTTTACCTAAATCTACCAAAGGAATGGTTTGATCTTCTCTAAGTGTAGTGGAGATTAATGCATATCTTCAACACTTGATCACTTGATTGGTTTTCGTTGATTCCATGGTGATTTTGCAATAGATCTTGGTTTTAGAGAGGTAATAGCTAGGGGTGTTACGGTTACGGCAACCGCTAATTTTACCTCCAACCGTAACTGCAACCGTTGTTGACGGTTGACAAATTTTATAATTGTTACCGTAACCTTTTAACCGTTACCACAACTATTACCGTAAATTACATTGTTATCCATAAATAATTCAAGTTTTAACATTAATTTTAAGAATTAGTTTATTTATCTATGAAACAAACCATCCATGTGCATGTTGTCTATAAATAAAGAAGCAAATAATTTATATATATGTTATTTCTCTAGCTTAGGTTATTGAAAAACATTTTTTTTATGAAATACTACAAAATAAATCATGTGCGGTTGGTACGGTTTACCGCGGTTATCAAAATCCACAACCATCACCGTCACCGTTACCGTAGTAGACGGCAACCGTGTGAACGATTAGTGCGATTCGGCGGTTGAACGGTCAGTTGGAAATAAATTTCGCATGTGTTAATTGCAATATAATTTCCTGATTTGCTTATTTAGTTATATTTGGTAATGTATTATTGTGATATTATCCAGAATTTTCTTTGAATTAAAATAAACATGTATAAATGAAGCATCTTTTGTAATCAATCTATTAAGAAAAAAGCAACAAAATTTCTCTTCTCCAAAAATTCTTTATTTCTTCCTCTCAAATATTTCAACAAATTGGTATCAGAGCCTTGTTCGATTGAAATGAACAGTTCTTTCATTATTCCTTTTGTTCCTCAGTTAACCAAAGAAAATTATGGTGAATGGAGTGTTCAAATGAAAGTTCTACTTGTGTCTCAAGAAGCATGGGGGATTGTTGAAAACAGATATACCGAAATTGAAGATAAGGAAGAATTAACAAAAATTGAAAAGGGGAAATTAATAAGATTGAAAATAAAAGACAAACAAGCTTTGTTTTGTATCTATCAGGGAGTAGATACATATGATGACGCTTTTGACAAAATATATCGTGCCACTTCTGCAAAGCAAGCTTAGGAGATTTTGCAAAGCTCATTCATTGGAGAAGAAAATGAAAAAGTTGAAGAAGAGAAAGAAAAGAAGATTGTTGATGAAGATCAAGAAGAAGACGATAGCGAGGGCAACAACGCAAAGGAGAAGAAAAAGAAGAAAAAAAGGAAAGAAACAAGGGACAAAAATGAAGAAAATAGGGATGAAGGCAGAGAGGTAGCACTACAGGAAAAACCGAGATTAGCGACAGATTTTTAGCAGTGGAAAATTCCGTCGCTAATTAGCGGCGGATTTCCGTGGGCTTTGTAAGAGAAAATATTTTGGATTTTATATGTCATCTTATTATAAATTATTACCGTCGAATACTAATTCTATCGCTAAATCAATGGAAATTGCAACTTTTTACCGTCATATAATATTTGACGCTAAATTTCATTGCTAATAGAGTCGGATTACCATCGACATAATTTTGAAGCTATTTTCCTGCAGTTTTCCAAGTGATTTAAAATGAACTTTTTTATTTTTTATTTATTAAATGTTTTAAATTTGTGTTATTACTTTGTAGTTAATTAGTAAATTTAAATTTTAAATAATTAATGTTAATAATACATTAGTAATTAATAATAAATAATAACTATTAGAAATAAATAAAATTCAAAAGTTAATGCTGATTTTTTTTGAAAATTAATGCTGAATAATTATTAATTACTATATAATATAAATAAGAGGTAATAGTAATTAATAAAACAAATTGTTGTTCGATGTTTATTAAATTTGTTTTGATAATCAATGATTATTTAATAGTCTTTAATACGATTAATTAAATTAATATCAAGAAATTATTAATACATATTTGCTTTTAAGAAGTTGATTGGTACGTATTGATAAATAACTAGTAATTAAGAAAAAAAATGGTCAAAGTTTAAAAATAAGAAGTTAAATAAATATTAAAGAATTTCGAAATTCAAGAAATTCATGTTAATAATTAATGTTAATAATACACTTACGTGATGTAGTTAAATTTTACATAATTAATGTTAATAATACACTTACATGATGTAGTTAAATTTTAAACCTTGCAAACTTTTTGGTGTTATAAGTTCATTATATTCACATTATTTATGAAATAATAAATAGGTATTTATAGTTTTTATTGTATTAACAAGATTTCTTCATTTACATCATTTACAAAATAGTAAGGCGGTGGGCAATTAAAGAAGAACAATTTCAACATCAAATCTGATTTTAGGTATCCCTAATTTTTTTTAGATGTACAAAACTGTTTACTATACAATATTATGCTGCAAATAAAACTCTGTATCATGGACTGTTACTGCTTCACTCATTTGGTCTGTCATCTGGAAAATCTAATGCGATAAACCAGATCTAAAAGATTTTTATTACGTTTGATTTAAGAGGGATCAAGCCATTTGGGAAATCATGGTTTTGGGGTTACTGAACTTAAGGTACAAGATCTAAAAGTTTAAACTCGTTTCCTCACAATTACAAACAAAACAAACATTACCATGCAAGCATTCACAAACTTTTAAAATAATGTTTTAGTTTTTTTCTAATGTTCGAAAATAATAAGTAAAATTAATATAAACTTAAAATAATTTTGTTTTTCATCCTGTTTTTCATTGTTTGTCTATCAATGCTTGTTTTTACAACTCATTTTTTGTTAGCTGTAATAAATACTTATTACGACAATTTTCTTTTTCTAGATGTAATAGATGTTAATCTTTAACAAAATGTACATCATAATTAATATTTAATAATTAATATTCAATTATAATTGAAAAGTAATAAGTAATCATTAATAAATAAGAAGTAACATCCAACAATCAATAACTAGTTTTACTATTAAATTATTAATAATTAAGACTAATATTTAATGTAATAATTTATAATTAATAACTGTATTAACACATATGTGATTTGAATGGAAGTTTATGGGACTTCCTTTGTGTAACCATACTCTTCTGCATGTGTAAATTTCTCTGGTTAAAATAAAATTGATGTGAAACCAAAATTTTCGCTCCAACCTGAATTTTTTTGGCTCCGACAAAATTTTCCCTCCATCCTTTTTTACATCTCCCAACGTAAAACGTATTCATTTTTACTCCCCATAATTCGAAACTCCCAGATCTAAAATCGATTATCTCAAATTGCCGACCTCTTCCTCTCAAACCCTAAAATTCAAAAGATGCATCCAATCGCCGCTTCGAAACCGATCCTAAGGGAAAAATCAGATCGCTCTCGTGCTTTGCTTCTTCATTGCTCTCGTGCTTTGCTTGGTCATCGCGTCCGATGGAATCATCATGAAAACAAAAATGGGTCATGACATCAAGGGGTCATGACATCAAGGATTTTGGCAATTTAGTACTGGTAAATTGACCGAATTCTCAAACTGATCCTTCCAAATTTCGTATGGAATCCGTAAGTTTTCTTCACCATTTTTATGAGATTTTGGGGATTACTGTTTCAATAATTTCAAACGTTGTATGTTATTCATTTGAACACGATACTGTTACAGATCTGGTAGTCAACACAGGTAGATCGAATGAAGGGTATGGAATTTGGGTTACTTTCATTGCCATGATGTTCCAATTTTAATTTTATGCGCTTACATTATTTCAATTGCGTTGTCAATATCATTGCCGAAATATTGGAAGTGGTAGTCTACCATTATAGCTATACAACTGGACTAAAGTTCAATTTTGTGGGTGCGCTTCAGTTCTATGTTGTTTTTCTGCACTTGGGAAAATTGAATCACTGTAATTAAGGAATCAAATCCACTGTCTCGGCTACTTCTACAACTGATTTTAAGATTCATGTGTACCAATTAGTAATTTTGGTAAGAAAGGATTAGAAGTTGGTTTTTAGATGGTTGATGGTTTTTCTTATATCCGTTGTTCTATAATTTAATTCATGAAAACTTAAGACCTACATATTTGTTGACAAGAAGATAAACCAAAAGAATTTATCGGTTACTAATTGGAGTTGATGTCAGTTATTGCACAACTATGAATGTTTCGAAACTATATATAAACGTGATTTGTATTATATAAAATGCTATTAAATTTTTCATTGAATGAACATGGGCTGCTGTAGCAGTTTTAGATGACAATTTTGCTTGGAATAGTGTAGCAGTTCTTGCATATTAAAAACATTGTCTTTTTCCTAACATGTAAGCGCATAAAACAGAAGTCATAAATTATGACAATTTTAATCTTGTCTGGAATAGTGTAGCCGTTCTTGTAGACTAAAAACATTGTCTTTTGCCTAACATTATTTTCCAGTTTTTTAATAATAAACACAGGACGCTTCGTTTATGCCTGTCCCTCTTGTCCGGAAGCTGATTTCATCAGTTTTAGAGAAAATAAGAAGCAGAAAGCTAGAGGTTTCAAAACAGTGAGTTTTTAAACCAGGTTTTCAGGTTTGTATTTTTTTGATGTGAGGAAGTATACTGTAGATTGGAAGAATTTATTATCTGTTTCAGAATTAGAACAAGTTTCCTTTGTCAATGTGATGTTGGGTATATACGTGATTGTTCAAATGATGAGTTCGCTCAAAAAAGTCGGAGAAATTAAAGGAACAAAATGATGCAAAAGTTGATAAGGAAGTTGCCGAAGTGTTATTTTTCTTTCTTTGTTTTAGCTATCTTTCTGTTAAGTACCGTTGATATGTAAAATGAGTTGAACACCATGATTCATATATATAGGATAATCCACCTAATGTTTAGACTACTAGAGACGGTACTTGTGCACAAGATTCATGTGAAGAAGTCTCGGGTAAAGATGTAAGTTTGATTTCATGCAGCATGACTAGTTATGAACTTAGGAACCAACGTGACTAGTTATGAACTTGGAAACTAGTTATGATACATAACTACTAATATGAAGTTAGACATAGTTGGATCGGCCTCAAAGCACTTCGATCATGAGTGATTGCATGTTTATTTTCATATGCAGTAATAAATATACAACTAATATATGCAAATTTTCATATGCAGTGAGAATGGCAAATGTGCTGCTGCCAAATGATGTGCAAGGCAAGGAACAAAAGGGCAGAAGAAGCATACATAAACATCTTTGTAAAGGAATAGTACTATATTTTACTAGACCAGTATGTGTATTTTGGCTTTATCATTTTGTATCGTACTACATTTTGAAATTATCACTTGGATATGTGTTGTATGTTGTAATATGTTAGAAGTTTGAATGTAATTTTATCGAACATTTATAAATATGTTAGAAATTTGTATGTAATTTTATTTTGCTTAGATTTTAAGAATGTGTTTTTAGTTATTACATTGTGATATTCATTTTCAGCAATGGATTATTGCATAATGCATATTAATAATGGTGATATATATAAAAATATATATAATATTGGAAGATCGGGAGGGGAATAGCGGCGGCTTACCAACAAAAAAAATGAGGTCAAGTTTACCTCAATTTTATTTCCGTCGCTAATCCTTTGGCAATTAGTAAGGGTTTACCAACGTCTTTTATAAATAATAATTTATTATAAATTACTTATCCGTCGGTAATTAGTCGGTATACAAATTAAAATAAAATTAATTAATAAAATTTTATTTTTGTTATATAACTAGGAAAATGACGGAAAACTATCGGAAAACCCTTGCTAATTTCCGTCGCAAAATCTAACACTATTACCGTCATGGTTTTTACCGACCATCATGTTACACAGGAAATCCGTCGCTAATGCCAATATAGTGATGGATTAGCAGCGGATATTGCCGCTGCTATATGCAATTTTTCTTGTAGTGTGGAGAAGATGAAAGGAACGAAGAAGAAAGGAAAACGAGAAGAAGATGATAATGAAGACGAAGATGCAAAGGAGAAGAAAGACAAGAAAAAAAGGGAAGAAAAAAAGGAGAAGAATGAAGAAGATGAAGGCAAAGAGGCAGAGAAGAAGAAAGAGAAGAAAAAACAAAAGGAAAAGAAAGGAAAACAAGAAGAAGATGAAAATACAGATGATAATGCAAAGGAGAAGAGAGAAGGGAAAGAAAAGATGGATAAGCACAAAAAGGATGAACATGAAGAAGTGAAGGATGAAGAATAAAAGAAGGGTAAAAGTAAAGGAGATGAAAATGAAGAAGGAGATGTTAAGGAGAAAAAAGAGAAAAATAGAGTGAAACACAAGGACAAGAACAAAGAGAAGAGTGAAAAAGAGGAAGTAACAAAGAACAAAGTAGAGAGAGTTAAGACTAAAGAACCAAGGGACAAAGGTAAGAGGAAAAATAAAGATGAGAAAGAGGGTGATACTGTGGAAGAAGAGAAGAGTGAAAAAGAGAAAGTAAAAAAGAACAAAGAAGAGAGAGTTAAGGATAAAGAACCAAAGGTAAGAAGAAAAATAAAGATAAGAAAGAGGACGATATTGTGGAAGAAGAAAATAAAGTTGCAGTTAAAGATCTTAATGCAAATTCAAATAACAACAAGTTTGCTTATTTATCTCATATAACTAACAAATTTATTTTTGAGTCAATGGTTTTTGGAAAATTTGAAAGGCTTGAAACTTGGAAAATATATGAAGAAAAATCAAATGTGTTGTTCAAAGTTTACAACAATGAAAGCATTCGAATGTCAGAACTTTTATGTTTGGAGAATTATGGAAGACGTGATAAAAGCAAAAAGAAGACGCTTGAAGTTGCTTTGAAAAGTTGAAAGATGGATAGCAAAGTCAATGCAATCAACAAATGTGTAATCATATCATTATTTTTCTTGCCAAAGCACGTCAGGTATAAAAGGATTCAAAATTGAGATGTTCTCAAAGACGGTGACCAGATGACTGATATTTTGATAAAGGCACGTAGCAGACAAGTCTTCAGAAGAAGTGCAGAGAATTTGGAACAAGTAGCAATTTTAATTTAGGGGAAGCATTGTTGGGAATAAATTAAAATTGCATTAAATATTGCATGTGTTAATTGCAATATAATTTCCTGATTCGCTTATTTAGTTATATTTGGTAATCTATTGTTGTGATTTTTCCAGAATTTTCTTTGAATTAGAATAAACATGTATAAATGAAGCATCTTTTTTAATCAATCTATTAAGAAAAAAGCAATAAAAATTGTTTCTCCAAAAACTTCTTTATTTCTTCCTTTCAAATATTTCAACACGGTCCAGCAGTAACAACCATAGTAGTAGCGGTTGGAGATCACTTGAATGAAGTCAGAGCGATTTCTCATGGAGTACAAAGAAGATTTGATCCACTTGTTGTTGGAGGAATATAGATTGAGTTGGAAAAGCCACTAATGGAGCATGGAGTGCTTGGGAGTGGTGGAGAAATGGTTTGGACATCCCTTCGAGGTAGAAAAATCGGTTTCTTGATTGGTTGAAGGGTGAGGTATTTATAGGTGGAGTTTGAAGGTAGTGGCATTGCTGTAATTATTGTGCGCAGGATAGGAGTCGTGCGTACATATATTTATGAAACTGCCATCGGACAGTGCGAGCCAGCTGTACACAACTGTCATGATTTGTGCGGCCGACCACTAGGTTATATGCACGACCGACCACTACGTTATATGCACGACCGACCTCGTTTACTAATGAGCGAGCGACCCCAAATTATCTCAGTGACCGACCCCCCTTAATTACGTCTCTGCCATCTTGTCTTCTTCTAAAATATGGGATCAAAAACTACAATTTTGCCATCCATTTTATATTTTTTATTCTGCTCATTCTCTCCTACACGTGCTCGACCCAAGTAGCAGCTAATGCTTGACCGATCACGTAATGCTCGACCAAGAGCTGCTCGATTACTTTCCAAATGACGGTGCTCAACCCGACACCAAGGTGGTGCTTGACCTCTCTAATATGGTGCAGGTCTCGACTATGAAGTGTTCAACCCTTCTCCCCACGTGGCAGGAAGGTGTTGCTCGACCTGCAGCGATGCCCGACCAGCATCGGAGCTCGATCAGCTTGCGCTTTGGAAAGGAGCGAGTGAGCCATGCTTTTAGGATGTGACCGAGCCATGTCTTTTGGAGGTGAACGAGCGACCCAGACTGTACGACACTGCTCGACCTTGGGGGCTCGAGCATGGTGCTCGACCTACCATTTCAAAGGTGCTCGGTCGAACAAAACTGAAGGAAATGAAGTTCTGCTCATACCATGTATTGATTATCTAGTTTGTCGCAGTCCAAACTCTTGTTGTACATGCATTTATATGTTGGTATGGACAGTGTCGGCCCTGCACACAGTAGGGTCCTAGGCAAAAAAAAAAATTTGAGGCCCCATTCATAAGTGGAAAACAGCAAGACACATCGTATAAGAACAACACCTACTTCCACTCAGCCACTATTACTTCTCAATTGAAGGACAAATATCCATTTAATTAAACAGTTCTCAAGCTTGAGGTCCTCCACCACCTTGCTCCTCCTCCTCAGTCTGAGGCCCTAGGCGACCGCCTAGCCGGCCTATGCCCAGGGCTGGCTCTGGGTATGGAAGTACGTTCATGAATTGCTGCGTGTACCGACGACGTTTGAAAACCGGGAAGGATCAATACATGAAGACATGGTAGCCGACTTAATTGCTTTATGCCACGTAATTTTTGCGTGCAATAATAGTAGCCAATCCACATGTGCTTTTACGTGATCCATTATTTATACTTTTGCATTGTATACGAACGGTACATCGTTATTGTCATGCACGTTTCATCCTTTATTGCAACAACTTTCGTATATCTCTTTTCCTAGCCGCATGTCATCGCTCATGAACACTTCTCAGTTCTGGACCGCGTTCAGTTCCGGACTGTGCTAACAATGGGTTTAACATCTTCCATTTGCAGTTTACTTTCGGATTCAACAGCAAAAAAATCTAGTACATAAATAATTAACAAGCTAAATAAAGGTAAATTTTGTTTCCATCCACTGTTTCTTTCCAAGTGACCCACGCCATAATTCCATTAAGTTAACACACAAATTACTGGTAAATTATTACTCATACGGATTTACCAGTAGATTATTTTATTCTATTTTTTCATTAGGTTATTCTTTTAATTTGCTATATAATTATATTCTTGTACTTATGGAATGCAAAGTCTATACTTTTGATTACACGTTTATTTCATATGCAAAAACTCAAGTCTGTGCTCTACCTAATAAGACAACAATAAAAATTAGAAGATTTAGCACAATCCATATACGCTTATAATTTTTAACATTTTAGAATCAGACTCTCATAAAGTATCAAAAGAAACAAAAGATCTAAGGCAATATACATATCTTAACCATACACAAATGTAAACAAAGTTGATAAATGTTGAAATATTCGTGTTGTGTCTATTCAATTGTTAAAATAATCCTTTGTTAATAGCCAACTGACTTGAGCGAGGCCAAGGTGATGAGGTCATGTGCTAGTTAAAAGAAGTAAGACCAAGATAAAGATCCAAGTCTGTGACGGCCTGCCCCACACCAGCCTGCATTTCCTCCAAAGGTGCGCTATACACATGGCCGACTAGCACGGGACGGTCGCCAAAGAAAGGAAAGAAGAGAATGAACTAACAAGGAACCTGTAGAATGTCTCACAGCGCATGGAACAAAATATAATAACAACATACTTGACATAAGACAGGTGAGACAGTGCATAAGCTGAAAACAAACTATCATAGCAGCGGAAAATCCAAATACAGCTTATGATCCAAAGCCAACATTATTACAACTTTTAAAACTGTCTCAAAAAGCAAAGCAAGAAAGGTACACTACTAATGCCCAAAGTAGTGACCACCAACGACACAGGGAGAATATATATATATCATACGTGGGAGCCTCCTGCTCGTCTTCAGATCAGCTAATCGTGCATCACCAGCTAACCTGTCTCTAGTCTGCTCGTGAGAGCACCCAGAGTAATAAGAAGAGACATAAAACTCTGGGTCAGACAAAAAGTCCTGTATGAGCGATAAACAGCTAAACAGAACAATAACAGGTATACTAAACCATACCTGAACCTGGACCTGCAACCAAAGAGTTATCACTACATACTGTACAACACTCTAAGGTGCCATTAACAAATGGTGTAAAGAATACGGGGGTAGGGGTGTGCATGTCATAGTGATGGCAAACAAATCAAACATAGCAGCCATCCTTACATCTCTCACTCAGTGCGTAAAGCATACGATATTCACCACTTCGATCACCTAATACTTTGCTATGATCACTTTGCCCCATGAAGTCACAACGGCTTCACTGCACTGATCCATAGCCACTAATCCTTCGCTATGTCCACTTTGCCCCATGGAGTCGTACACACCCCACTGCACTGGCTCATAGCATTACTAATCCTTTACTATGTCCACTCTACCCCCATGGAGTCACAATGGCTCCACTGCACTGAATCATAGTCTTACTACGATCACTTTTCCCCTCGAGTCGCGGGGACTCTACTGCACTGATACGTAGTCCTGCTACGATCACTTTGCCCCTCGAGTCATAATGACTCTACTGCACTGATACGTAGCCCCTCATTCCTTTTCAGTGGTGAATCGAAGTTATGAACGTCGACAACTCCTTAGCACACGTCCCGCAGCAAAGCCTAACCATGAAGTGAACTCATTGGTTCCCAACTGGATTCTGAGTTCTAACTTCCATTTGGACTACCTTTGCATCTCGGGGTTTTGGTCATCATTGGATCGGTTCGGTTCTCAGCTCTTCTTCTCTGTCGGTTCAGATCGGTCTCTTCCAAGTGCTCCAGGTCGGATCGTAGCCTCTAAGTCCCTTCGTAGTACATCGGTTTGGTTCGGGTGCTCTCTGGTGGGTCGGGTCGGGTGGGTGCATCTTGGTTCGGTTCGGTGTACCCTTGCTCTGTCGGTTCGATTCGGGTTCCTGGTCTCCAATCCGATCCCCATCCCCTTCCTCTTCCGTTCCGATCCCCTTCTCTTCCCTCCGTCCCTGGCTTAATCTTCTGATCCGATCCCAGTTCAACCACAGCGGCCTTCCTTTTTTCCATACTTTATCTCGTGCTAAGCCTCGGTTCGGTTCGGTGATCCCTTGCCCAGTCCACTATCCGATCCGAGCCCATCCCTCCGATTCGATCCGAAAACCTCCACCATTTTTTTGCAACTTTTCCAGCGAGTGTTTTACGCCATTCGGCTGTGTTTTCGACTATTTTAACTATTCTAATCTATCACAGAGCGTACCATACAGTCATAGTAACAAGTAGAAGTGACCTCAAACACCAAAACATAAATATGATAGGTCAAAATGGATCAAACATAGCCAAAACCACATATTTTCCCTTAAGCATGTTCAAGCATAATTAATGATAGAATTAGCAAAACTTAACCAAATTAACCCAAGTTCATATCAGAGGTCTAAAACATTATTTAAGAATTTATAAGTAATTTTCCAGATTTTTATCATGTTTAAATTCGCTAATTAACACTAATTACCCTTAATTAACCATAATTAGTGAGGAACTATGCAAATCACTCACCTTAGCCACAAATAAACCTTAGATCTGAAATAAATCTCTGATATGGCACCGATAACAATGCTAAACAGCAGCTCTAATCTTGATTTGGTGAAGATCTCCCTTGA
Source organism: Allium sativum (assembly GCA_030737875.1). NCBI lineage: Eukaryota > Viridiplantae > Streptophyta > Magnoliopsida > Asparagales > Amaryllidaceae > Allium > Allium sativum. Next base: position 752,086,275 of record CM060921.1, read on the forward strand.
TTTGATGTTGCTAAGCTTAATCTTTGATTAGAGAGTGATTTGGAGGTGATTTAGAGGTCGGAGGCCATTTTTAGGGTTTCTAAGAGGTAAGTGGAGGCTAGAAAACTGAAATGGAATGAAACCCTAACTCTTTTCAGCCTCACCCATAACCCTAATCCCGAAATGGGTTATGGGCCCATTCACTAATCATCCTATTTGGCACGGTTAAGCAGTTTTTCACCTTCCAAACCTTATTTCAGCCATTTCTCCCAAACGGTATGTCCGTTTTCCACATGTGACCACTCTACGGAAAGGTAAACCATCATCTGAAGCCAATGAAAGTGGTTTCAGGTCAAAACTCCTTTCCAATCAAAAGTTATAGCCGAAACAAGATCAGCTAGGGGCAAAACAGTCATTTAAAAATCGGCAAAAATCATGAATATGGGAAATGACCCCAGTGGTCGTTTCCCAAAGCCACATGACCATACGACTTCATATAAGAGAGAAATAAATATTCTAGGATCCTCCGATGCGTAGAATGCGGGTTGTTACAAAGTCCCTTGTAAAAAAATCAATATACTACGTAATGAGTCCACGTCCAAGTCATGGTCTTATCAAGTCTAGACAAAGAGACTTTGCCAAAGTAACCCAGTATTTATATAAAGTAAAATTTAAAACATCTTTCTAACAGTTTTGCAACCTAGGAAAGGTATATCTATATTATATCTTTTACCCAGATAATTTGAAGAAAATCTGAATATGGCTAAACATATGAAGATTGCAATAAGCAATTATATTAGTAAAATATCCTTTTATACACTATTTTGCTGTGAGTTTATTAGTTAAACAAATATTAACCAATTTCCTTTTTCTCTTTAAAACCTAAACTCTGATTTGGGCTACTCGTACATCTTCTTATATATAAGTTAAAATAAATTTAAAGTAAATTAATATTTTTATATCAGTAAGATAGGATCGTGGAAATGTTTAGAAAAGGGGATGACCCTTTTTGAGAAGATGACCACGGGTTACTAAGTTCTTGGGTAAAAATTTAATTAAATTAGGAAAAATTTGGGGGCATCTCAAATATGCTTTAGAGCAAAGTAGGAGAGTAGTAGAATTACTTGCACAAAAATTGGAATAGGGCACCATAAGGCAACAAATTATAAGTCAGGGTCATTAGCATTAGACATGAATACAACAACGGCATAATGGAAAATCATAGCAAAAGTTGTCAGGAATATAAGTAATAGCTTGCTCATAAGCAAGAGTCAGGGTAGCAGTGAAGGTGGTGGATGGTTCATATTATGCTCGTCGATGAAGTTTCAACATAATGACATTATGATTCTTCGTTCGATGACTCCGGTTTGGAGTAGGATTGCTCAATATGGAATGTGGCTACGAACAATGAACTGAGTAAGTGTTAGGCACTACCAAATTTTTAACTATTAGGGGCATTATGTTAGAGGAAAAATAAGTTGATTGCCTTTAAAAATATTTAACTAGGGGAAAATACAAATTCGGTTGTTAATACCCATCAGTTAAGGCCCATTTATCTGCCCTTAATCTATCCCTTCTTTGCGGCATACCAGCTCAACCTATCTGCACAATTTAACACGATCCTGGTTCTGTACTGCCCATTTCTCTCTTAATCATCAAACCCTAATTCTAAGATCTGGCAACGAAAATTTATTCATGGAGATTCCAAATAAGTGGATTCGACTAATGCGGTACCTTCTTCTTATATTTACCGGAAGCGATTGTCGTTGAATGCTTATCCGTGGAAGAATGCTTGTGCTCAAGATCCGGATCTCAAATGCTAAATTGGCAAAAAGATGTTCCAAATCAAGGTCGAGAACTTTCCCTTTGCTTTTTTTGATTTTTCTTTAGTGTTTTAGCTACTCTAGATTGAGCTTTATATATTGATTTTTTTTTCCTTCGTTGTTTTATGTGTTTTGCTAGCACTATTGTTCTAAATTAATTTAGTTCTATTATTAAACGGACACTATTCCTCTGGTCCAAAAATTGTGTGGTCCCCTGGACCAAAAGAATCTGACCCATTGATTTCGGTGGGACCCACCTGAAATCAGGGGGTCAGATTATTTTGGTCTATGGGACCATGTAATTTTCGGATCAGGTGATTTTCTCCCTTGTTAAACATCCAATTCATCATGTTAGTTCAATGACCATGTTGAATTTTGCAGTTTAGCTGTTTTCACGGCACTTTTGAGGTATTGGAATCTACATTTTTAAGTGACTTGAATAGTACATTTGATATCGCAAACTTCTTCTATGAATAACACAAGAAGGATCCAGAAATAGAGTTGGAATGGGTACAGTCGTAAGAAAGGACTTTAATCGATGATGCATGAATGAAATTTTGATTTATTTGTCTTTGCTTTACAAAGACTGAAGTAGTATTTCAAAGAAATCCATGAAAACATAAATTTCTATTATGTGAAAATTAAGTAATATCGATGATCCATTTGTAGTAAAGACAGCAATCTTAATTTGATTTTTAACCTGAATATTTAGTCATTGATAATCAATAATCCATTTCTTAAAATTTGCTTCTTATAGAGTTGAAAATGGTCACTAATATATAATTCCATGATTTGGTATTGATTGGTAGCATCTGAAATTTCATTTCCAATTTCTCATTATGCATGTTTTGGTTATAGCTTGTACTTAATGCAATAAACTTGTTTGCTTATAAATTGAAAAACGTTATCTGAACCAGATAACTTATGTAAACCAAAATTGAATAAATGTGGAAATTTTCAGGAGGGTTTGATGCTGTATTTTATAAGATACTAACTTGTGTTGTGACTATAACAGTTATCTACTTCTGTTACTTTGATTTCTTCTCTTTGGAGGCTTAATAAAATGGCCTTTTCAAGCAAAAATTTATTATTATTTTTACTTTAAAATCTTGTTGGAGCTAAGTCAAGTTATCATAATGTGTATGTTATTCTAGTAGGGATCATGTGCAAATAATTTGCAAGAAAATGATGGCGAGACAAACTCAATTACGAGGAAAAAAATTATTATTTTTTGCTGAATATTTTTGTGGATCATTTGCCGAAAATCAAGTGCAACTCAATTAATACACTTCTAAAGCAATTTTTAAGTGTTGTCATATTAAACAGACTTGTCATATGTAAAGGTATATAATTTATAGCGTAATTTAGTTTCCATTTGGTTAAGAAGAGCGCAAGATTATGTATATTACTATATATATAGTAACAAAATTGGTAGACTTTAACCTCTTTTGATATATGACAGTGTCTCATAATTAAAAGTTCTGTAAAATATATTTCTATTCTAGATTAGGCTGTAGTTTCCTTTGGTGACATACATACAATAGAAATCTTAGATAATGCCATGTTTTGATAATAAATTCATGGTCGTTTGTAAATTGTAATCTTTGAGAGCTTTTTAAGGAAACAATTAATATTTATCGTTTTAAGTTGTTTACTTTTTTCCACCCGAAGAAGCTTCATTTTATTATTTGTAAGGCAAACTGAATTCATTGTAATGATATCACTGATTTTAGAAACAAAGATCATATGACATCATTATAAGCCAGGAAGCAACAAAAACATAATATAGTTCTAATAATATAGAATGCATTCGCTGAAGCTATCGACTTGATATGCCTATAAATAACTACCATTGATGAATAGTGCATTTTGACTCAGATCATGGAGCTATATCAGTGTAACTTTCATTGGAGTGGAAATAAATGAATGGTCGCTATTATGATGTTGTTGAGACTTTTAGATTTGGTTCACAAATGAAAATATGTGAGCACAAACAAGTGTATGTTCTATATTTCTTTGGCAGCTATGTTAAAAAAAATGAATGCTAAGAAACTCTCTTTCTTTGATGCTTTCCCACTGTCAAACAAATGAATTTCCTATTATTTTATATCTGATGTCTACTATACTGAAATATATTCTATTACTATTGAAACTATGTAAAACTAATTGTGGCTATAGCATTAGTAGAACTATAAGAATGTTATCCCTTGATACACATGTATATTACAAGTTATATATAATATTTGTTATTTTGCATATTTGTATTACTGGTGATTGTATGTGTATTACCAATAATGCAAGACAATAATTCATTTAAGCAGTCCCCTAACGTTATTGCCGGCATTTAGTTACATGTGTTCTATTGAATTCTATAGAGAATATAAAACTACAATAAATTCCATACTTGTCAACCTTATTAGTACTAAAACCATATGTAGTAGCATATGTAAATATGTTGGACAATTACTTTGTTCGTCCATAACATACCACCATATATACCAAAATATACCATAATTGTTTTAAGTATTATTAACCTTATTTTATGTCTATCTAACGTTGTTTTCTTTTTTTATCATCATGTATATTGTCCAGCTTATAAGCACCTCAAACCTACCTAGAGTTGGCCTTCTCGTAAAGAAAGTGATGAAATGTCTTTGGGCCGCAAATATTCTGAGGCATTTGTTTCTATATATTAAGCGCCATAGCAGCCAAAAAAGGCATCGCCATTTTGGATTCACGATTCCGAGGTAGGCACGACATGGTAGGCGACTCCATACTCTAACGGTATCACGACTGCCATCCGACGGCTCAATGACGTCTCCTATAGATTTCAACTATCAAATCGATGGGTAACTCAATTTTTCCAAATTTAGAGTGCGACTCCATCTCCGTGAATACTTTCCAAGCACCGGATTGCAACGGCAAGCATATGCATCTTCGTCTGTCAAATTGGAAAGGTGTTTTATCCCTTGTTTTTTATTTCTATTTTTTAGTTGGCATAAAATTTTGACCTCCTATCAAATAATAAGTGATTAGCCTTTCTAGTATTTTGGGTGATTCTGGTTTACTAGTTTTTGAATCTTCTTTTTGCTAAAAACAAAAAAAGTGCCTGCTTTTCCTTGTTTATTACGACTTAAGATAACCAAGTTTAAACACCAAAATCTTTTAATGTAAGATCAAACACAAACAATACAAGTAAAATAAACTGCATTGTTTAGGAACACATGATTTAAGACATCTATATAGTTGTAGAAATTGGAGTAACATAGCATAAAGTATAGGAGACAATACTACCCCATTACGAACTTCTGAGCTCAGGAATGAGCAGTTGCCTCATACTTCTTTCTATCGTTCTTGTACATGTAAGCAATATTTGGTATTAACGGATCTTCTGGGTTTGGGTCTATCAGATTTGAGATCACTACAACAAAAAGACCTTTTTATGACGTTTAAAAACCGTCATAAAAACTTTCTATGACGATTCTATAAACGTCATATATCAACATGTTATTAAAAGTCTGGTAGATATTATGACGTGTAATTCTTGCAATAGAAAATGTACCTTTGTTGCCATCTTAAACAGGTCATATTGGTGCAACTGCTTTTCTATAGCTTATGAAGCATGCTATGGAAAGTTTTTATGACGCATCGAAACGTCATTTAAATGGTGTAATATGTTGACATTCCTTGTTGTTATGATATATGAACAAGCCATTGAATTTTTTTATGACACATCGAAACACGCTATGGAAAATTCAGTATTATTTATTACAACATCGTTTTGTTGCTATAAAAAGCAAACATTTTATTGCAACATTTTGCTACCATAACATTCAAAGTTTACAGTTTATAATTCTAATAATATATTATAACAATTAAAAAAAACATACTTGTCACATTAATCCAAGTACACAAATGAAGTCATAAGCCAAATCACAATATATATATATATATATATATATATACCCATAATATTTCATACATGATAAATTCAAACATAAATGTTGACAATACATACGACTATAGCAAACCAAAATGACACATAATAAAAATATTCGTGAACATCAACAGCTAATATCACAAGCACAGTCTAACACCAATCCCTTTGCTCTACGTGGCTGGCCACCCCCATGTAACCCCCTACTACTTCACCACCAACACCTCCTCCAAACCTGTCGAAAGTACCCGTTGATAGACCTAGTCCAAATGCATAAACGAGTTTAGTTAGCTCTTATAAATATACTCTTATAAAAACCTGGGAATCACTGACGTTGGTACTCAGAAAGCAAAAACATATGACATGGACTTGCCTCTTTTAGTATATTTTTTGTGGTTTCCATCTTCATCATCGGCTTAATATGAAACTTCTGAACTTTGCCTTTCAACATGATGAGGGACCTTCCTAGTAGTAGCACTAGGCTGCATAAATTCAAATGATTTATTCTTAAGATGGATACATGTGCATAAATTACAAGTATAATAATAATGTGCAAATATGCACACATATCCTTGTAAAGTCGCTCAAAGAGATTGATAGATAAGAAGTGGTTACTTACACCAACAACAATCTCGCTTTTCATAAACTTAGGATCATCTAATTCAACTATCTCTGATTTTGAATGCTTAACGGGTCCCGCAGTAAATGAAGAAGACAAGTTAGAATCTCTTGTGAACTCAAGTGAAGACAAGTTAGAATGTCTATTATTTTTAGCACCAGATATGTGGGCAAGTGGAACAGAGGCAAAAGCTGGTGGAGGTTGTATGTGCGTCTTTGGAGTTGGCAAAGAAACCAAATGATTTCCAAATATATTCTTCTCCAAGCCACTCTGCAATTAATTAATAACAAATTTAGTAGAAAAACGAGCAAGGAAATATGTTTGTAGTTATGTAAGAAGAAATCAATCAAAGTAGACTGCATGATTTTTCGAAGAATTGAATACATCCAATGAAAGAACACAGTCCTAATTCTTAGCTATAACGGCTCATGTTTACAATGGTTAGACACATTCCTGTAGTTTCTCATATATTACAAGGTAAACGAAAAATATTATCTTATGATTAATAAACATACCTAAATAATTGCCTCTTTCAATTACGAGTAAAGACGAGATCCTGTATCCTTAATGCTTTATGGGGGCCATATCTACAGGCAAAAAGCAAGTTGAATGTGAAAATAACGAAGTAACAGTGGCTTCATATTACTCTGTGAAATTAGCTTACTCTGATATTCCACTTCTAGGAACAAAACTTAATTAAATAGTTCTGAACGAAAGCATTTATGCCGTCACAAAATAAGCAGAAACCAAGTTGAAAACTGAATATCCAGAAAACATAAATTATCCATGCATGATTAGCTTTCCAGGATGAAACACATTCTTAGAACTTAGAAGATTTACATCACACCATACTAAGAGCTTATGAACACTGGCTAGTGACTGCCGAAACATGGATTACTATTCTCTATATTGTAGCATAAAACAATATACAGGGGAGGATGCACTAACGAATTAGGTTACTTTAGGATACAGCGAGGGCGTAATTTTTGTAATCCTGGTATAATATTTGACCAACATGACTTTATTTCCAAGTTACAAATTAATATAAAATTTAGACATTTAGTTATCTGGAAAGCATAGGTTATCCATGCATAATTACCTTTCCAGGATGAAACTCATTCTTAGGATCATAATGGCATACCATACTAAGAGCTTACGAACACTGACTAAAGACTGCCGAAGCATGGGTGTACTATTCTGTATGTTGTAGCAAAAATAATATATAGGGGAGGATGCAGTAACGAGTTAGGTTACTCTAGGATACAGCGGAGGGTGTGATTTTGTAATCCTGGCATAATATTGACCAACATGACTTTATTTCCCAGTTACATAAATTAATATAGAATACTGACATTTAGTTGCAGCTGCCAACTATCGCTGTAAGTCCCACAAAAAACATGGATCTCCAAATAAATAAACTGAATTCATTTTGATGGAGAAACAACATAAGCATAGTATACAATCTCATATCCATAACCAACTAACAGAATTGGTAACAGATGAAAATCTCCAATAATAAGACTGATAATGGTTTTAGACATCATCATGGTCAACCAAGAACAAATTCTGCATATCTATAGACTCTACGGGGCATACAGGCTAACTATACACAAAGGATCATCGTTACCGTAATTAACTGATAGAGTTGCAATTTTTGTCCGACCACGAAGTTCAGGAGATGCTCTTATGACATATGCACACATGATGTTTCAAGTTGGAATCTCAGTTATGACAATTTTAACATCTTAATTTTATTCCATTTTTCGTTTTTTTTTTTTTTAATTTCACATCTGGTGTCAAGAAATCATTAATGGTTTTACAATTACTTCAAATTTTATGTTCAACACACTGTTTTTTTATATAATAATTTTAGCTTATTTGACTCAACAAAAGGGAAAAAAACAAAAACAAAGATTATATTTGAAACTAAATGACAATTTTATCTAATGATAATTAGAAATGTCCTTCTCAAATAAACTTTTCTTATGACATTCGATTTATTTTCTTACACTAAAGCTATTTTGAAAAAGAAAATACAATTGGAAAATAACACACATATGTATATACATTTGTGTGTGTGTGTACAACTGCACATACATACATACATACACACACACACACATATGTGTGTGCGCATGCAACTACAAATGTGTGCATGTGTGTGCTTGTGGGTATAAACAACAACAACTAAGCCATAAATCACAAATAAGTATTAATTTCTTTGATCGACGCCTTCTGAACTGAGCTAAATTTTTGTAAATGGGGTGAACTTAACATGTAGATTAAGCTCAGAAAATTTCAGATCAATCCAAGATTATAACACTATTTAAACCACATCATAAACTAATGGTCAAATATCCCCGTTCATGGAAAGACTGTGACCAAAGAGGAAGAAGAAAGATAAAAGAGTTGCTTAATAATGCATACCGGTTCATCAGTAACGGACAAAATATCGCTTACATTAGAACCTCTATCAAGCCCATGCAAAAATTCTGAACACAAATGAGTAACAATGTACAAATTATAATAAAATATATCCAGCCTTGGAAGTTCAAAAGAGATATGTAAAGATGAACTAAACAATATAGTTTATACATCTATGTAAGGTATTTGAGGATAAAAACTATATCGTTTCCTGGTGATCATTTCAGGTTTTGGGTTTCATCGGCCTTAAAGTTCCTAAGGTTTATTCTGAATCCATGAAATACGCTCAGTTTACTTGAAACCGAGTAATGCTCAGTTTTCAAGAAACTGAGCATAAGCAGAATTTCGTTGAAACCGAGCATAAGCTCAGTTAAAACTGAGAAATGAGCTCAGTTTATTACTCAGTTTCGTTGCTCAGTTTCAAGGAAACTGAGCATTGCTCAGTTTCTTTGAAACTAAGAAACTGAGCATTGCTCAGTTTAAAAAAAACTGAGCTTTGCTCAGTTTCAATGGTTTTAACGAGACTGTTATGTTTCAAAAAAACTTGTAAATGTTTTATGCCAAATCGTAGATTGAATAACTTCGTTATAAGCTAGTGCATACTTATGAAATAAACTTTTTTTTCTTGATAACAAAGTAACCATTTTCATATTTAGAGTTGAATGTTAAATAATAACAACAGGCACTTCAAGTAAATCAAAATAATAATTTTCTCTTAAATTACTTCTTGAATTATAAATTATCAACCTCATAAGTTTACAGTAGAGCACTTAACATGTTATACATACTGTATATTTTAATGAAGTAGTAAACTGAAACTAAATTATTTATGAAGAGATTAAGAAAACTACATTGATGTTAATTTTACATTGAATATTGGATTATAAGGATGGATAAGCATTGCAAAATTAAAAACAACATTTATAATCAATACAAAACCAAGTGTATTGTGACAAACTTTTAATAAGGACGTGAACAAAGGGAAAATTATCTGGACACACATACATATATCCTAACATGTATATAATAAGCAGTACATTTATCAATTTTTAAGGCTGTGATATGCCATAGTTAAAAAATTTTGCTTGTTGATTATTTTTGCACTTCCACCAACAGAGCATAATAATTAAGCATGTTCACCCTTTTATTCCCTTATATATAATTTCATTTACTATGACATAATAAACTTGGTTACCTGACACTAATTATGCACTGAGCACTCTTATTCGGCTAAATCTTTCAATTAATAACATTCCATTCATGGTTTGCTGTTGCTTTTTTTGGTTTGATTATTTCGGAGATGATTTACCTTTCAAGGAAGGAAACAATACCATAGTTTCTACTTTTAAAATATACTCTTATGGTTATATGGAAGCTATTAATGGAAAATGGTGGATAAGAGACCATGTATGCCTTGATAATGCTCTTTCTGGTATGCGTACATGAAAATACTCAAAAAGTCAATGATTTTATTGAAAAATTCGCCTTTATAAACAATTAGCGTAGGAGTCACGTTATCATTGTAAGCCGAAGTCCTTATTCATGAAATTTAATATAAGAAATTGATTGGTAGTTTGTCAGCAAGATTTTAGGATTTTAAATCACCATAAGCAATAGATATGCTACTGTATTTTTCATAATTAATAAAATGTTATTATACTTTGTTTTATAACATATCGTGGCTTATTTAGGAATGAAAAGTAGATGATTAGAGGGGTCAACATATCAATAAAGCAAAGTCGCAAAAAAAAATATGGAAAATTAATGAAAATTATACATGAAAAATTACCACAAATAAATTGTTCTTACTTGCCAAATGTTTTGTGCATTTCCTGAAGCAGCAAGTGCAACAAATCATCAAAGTTTAGCTTTCTCCCCAAAAATTTAACCAAACAATATAACTTAAAAATGGAAAAAGAAAATGCATTATAACACAGGTAAATAACAGTAAGTTTCTATGATTCACTTGTTGCAAATAACCTGCTTTCGTATTGTTGTCATAGGATCCTTTCCAGTTTGAAGGAATCGATCCCATTTATTTGTCATCAAAGCTCTTTGATTCTATCCAAACTCCTGTATGAAGAAATTATTACTTCAGAAAATGACAAACCTAAGTTGCGGTAAAATGATCCCATTCTTTAACACCCGCAGCCGATGTAGGATGAAATACAACCTAAAACACACCCATTTCTGTTCCCATAAGGCGTTTGCAGTCGAAGGAAAAAGCTATTGTTTCTTCTTATTCAATAGCAAGGTGGCCCTCTCAAACTAGAATGTATATACATAAGCCATTAAATGTCAAAATTAATGATGTAAATACATTTACCTTCAATTTGAAAATAAACGTACATGTGCTACCATACTAAATTACAACAAGGTTTGACTAATTAGCATATTTATTGAATTTTGTCCACTATTGTTCTTTATTTGAAATATTTACCTTAATTACTTTGTTATAGATGTTCTTAATTTAGTACTATTTTCAATTTGTGCATGTGACCATTCTTTTATTCAGTCCTATATTTGCATACCTATATTTGGGAAAACAGCAAGATGGAATACCTTTATCTGTACTGAACCCTCAACTCCATTGTACGACACAAAATTGTGGATTTGAACGGCTAACGGCTGTCAGATCTGGCTTCCAAATGCTTTGCGACTTCGAGTTGAAGGGATTTGAGTTTCACCGCTGTGGTTACACTTACCCATCACCTGTGGCTCAAGAGAAATCGTAGAAGATTCGAGAATAAGCAGATCTGCTGTGCTCAGAGATTCAAATATTATTGGATCCAGATGTTAGGACACGGCTGCACCGACGACATTGCCATGGCCGATTATCGGCAGAGGACAAGGTTCTTTTCTTATAGTGAAAAGGGCCACGATTTACTTGTCAAAAGTAGTAATAATCATAATCGATTATTATTGTTGTTGGTGGTGAATATAGAAGAAGCAAACTGAATATTTTTTGGGTTATGATTGAGGAGGAAATGAAAAAGGAAAAGGGCGGAAGAGAATAAAATAAATGAAAAAGAAGCGGCCTTGAAATGAAAAAGGAGCTGGAGCTGGAAATATCTACTGTCTAATTTTGAGGAGTTGGGATGACACGTGAAATGCGCTCTCTTCAACCCTATTTGGCTTTAAAATGAACAAAGATGACTAGAGGCCTTTAAACGTCATGCTAAGTAGCTATTAATAACCATTTTTCTTGTAGTGGATATAGTTAGAACAAGGTTCCTTTGTTTTTCTAGAATGTGGAGGCAAGTATTGTATTGAAATATTTGGATGGTTTTTTGTGAAATGACATTTATGGTGGTACTCTTAAAATGGATCCTTCATAATATTGATAATACGTAATAACATCTATAAAATGGAGCAAGCACTTATAAGTTATGACAACATAAATTTGGGATAATTCATTAGTTTACATGTTATTTTGGCTAATGCAATGGATAATTGTTAATTGGCTTCAGGTAATAAAATTCCTAAGACTGGCCCGGATCCTACTCATCCAGTTTCAATGATACGGATTTTCGACAACAATGCGCGTATTTACATCGGGCAAGTAACTTGCTGCATCATCAGATGCTGAATATGTCATTTTGTTCTTTAGAGATTTTGATTCTATCGATGCGGAAGTCAATTCCTAGAAGAAGAAAAGTTTGATGTAATTTTAGTTTTATGTCAAGTAATGATGCATGTGTTAGTTTTCTATTATAATGCTTTTCAAGATTAAAACATAACATTATTTTTATGCTAGTTGTATCAAGTTAATGTTCCTGTTTTGCAGTGTTTTTGTACATTATTGAACACTGTAATATGTTCATTTTGTTGAGTGAAAGTCATTATAATGTGTTGGAGCATGACTTGTTTGCAAAATCGAAGTCCATATAATGGTTACAATTTGCTGTGATATTGTCATTTGATTTCACCCAGGAAAGATGTTTTTGCTCGTCTGTTTCTGTAGTTTAATGAAGCGGCAAGGGCATTTTCACCTTTTTGTAATACTGCAAGTTTTAGGGGCGTTTATATTTGCCTTTGGTGGTGTTTCAATTGATTTCTAGCTTACGTGGACTACAATGTTTTTGAGGCAAATTAAATAAATTATCTGCCGTTAGTTTCCTTTAGCGGCGACATTATTTGGGGCAGAACTTATTCTGCATCTCATAATAACACGGGCAGTTTAAGGATTTTTTGGCAAGATTATATGTGTGGCAAAGGAATCTTCGATGAATCAGACTGTTTATGTTGAGCTAGAACGAGTGGTACTATATACTGGGACACTGACGGATGGGTAGTGACGGTCATTTACCATGCACCTGTCTCGACTAAGGGTCTATTATCTAGGAAAATAATGTTCGGGATGTGACATTTATTAGTTAGTATATAGTGCGAGAGTGCGACGACAACCGAAATTTCCATTAGCCCAAAGGAAAGTGAATATTACCATACGAGTTATTATATTGTCAAGGCGTTAGAATGTGACAGCTAGGTTTCTCTTAGTAGAGGTTATGGTTATCGTTGTCTCCTTTGGGTAAGCTGTCAATTATAGTTTAGAGTGGCTATTGGTGAGAGGATAAGAGCACGGGCGGTTATGTTCTCGCATCATATTTCTGTATCAGTGTCCCATGTTGTTTTACTTGAGTCATATATTGAATCTTGTAATTATGTGCTAACACTTTTTTTTAAGGACGTATCAGGTCTTGTCATTTACCCTAGAATGTTGTCTAAACTGAATTTTATGTTTTCACTCCATATTATCTTGGGTACTATTGAATGAGTAGACTAGATAACATGTTCGGTGATGTAGCAATTGATGAGAAGACATGATTGGAGAAGCAACATGTCATACTTTACATGTATCTGCTTTTGCTGGCGGCACATGGGTACTGGACTACGTGGTTATCTCTATTACGCTGTATTATGAGATATTTCGTATTGAGGATATGTTGTATGTTGTTGATATAATATTGCATGTAAGCATAGTTATCATAATCGGACTCACCTCGGTGGACCGTCGTTAATCGTGAACTTTTAACCACCATGGTCCGGAGCTCAGTTGAGCCTCCTCCATGCAGCGACCGTCGATTGAACCCCATAATTAAGATCGGACCACGATTTTAAACTGTTGAAGTCGTTTTAGTCGGCACTGCCTCATTAGATTTTTTCTATCCCCAAATCTAACAAACCCTATTATCAAAATCTGACATTGTTTCCATCCACTTTCTTAGGGTCCGCCGCCGGCACAATCAATCAGCCGCTGCAGTATGCCCTTCCATCGCTAGCACTGCCACAGTACTGCAACCTACAACAACCTATAGAAGGTCTGTTGTTCTATACTTCCACTAAACAGTGTGATTATAATTTTATATTATTGTACTTTGTGTTTTTGTGTTCTGGTGAAATATACACGTTTTATAATTTTGTATACGTCATTTGTCTTCTTATTTGGTCATCAAATTGAAAACTGTAACATTTTCTTTTTTATATTGCTGGCATCATATTAGAGAATGTACAGTGCGGCTACCATGTTACATCTGTTATTACTTTGGGCCTGTTCATTCCATCAAACAAAGGAAGAAATGATTTGATGCGTCAGACACATCAGACACGTCCGGACGTATCAAAATGGAAACGGATGAAAAAAGACCGTTTTGCCAACGCAATAAAAGTGAGCTGTTAGCTTTGAACGATCCTCCGATTGCTTAAATTAGGTTAATTAACTGATTTAATTAGTTCGTTTAGTTTTTAATAGATTTTAAAATTTAATAACTTGTGCAAATGAGATCCGTTTCAGACGCGGTTTTTTGCGTTGCGATCGTGTCGAAGTGTTCTACGTAATGAAGTTGGTTTGAACTGCAATGGAGTAATTTATAATTTTTCTATTCTACTAAACACTTCGTTAACATTCTCCGCTCAAATGGTCCGCTTAACGCACCAAACGCATTCTCCGCTAAATCTCATTCTCCGCTATAATACTCCGCTGAAATACTCCGCTTCCGCTTGCGCTAAACACACCCTTTGTATACATGGTGCATTGGTCTATTAATCTTTCTAGACCAACGCATATAGATTCTGGGCTGTACTAAAAGCCCGTGTACAAGTTGTATATAATCTCCTGTACATTAGTTTACAATCATTCAATAAGAATACAATTTACAATTTCCTCATCAATACTTTGATATGGTATCAAAGCGTAAACTTGCTTAACAGCAAAATCAGATCAATATCAATTGCTTATCTCTTCAGCGATTCAACTTGAGGGGATTGATTCAAGATCAATCGTCATCATCAGGTCTGTTTCATCCTTGCACAGCTGATGAGAGAACATCTGCACCGATTGCAATAGTTACCTTCAGCCTCGTTGTTTTCATCACCGATGTGCCATCCTAGATCATCAAATACAAGAATAAATTCTTGTATTCAAGCGATTTGGTTTCACAACGCCTTTCCTGAAGCAGTTCTTGGCTACATTTCATCTCTGTGTCGTCCTCAATCATCGGATACAAGAATAAATTCTTGTATCTGAATAATTCAATTTCACAAGTGATTCCTGAAACAATTCTTGACTGTTTTTCACAGCTGATCCTCTCTCTATCCCTCATATCATGGCTGGAATGCCAACCTGTCCATCATCTGCATCAAAAACAGGCCAGTCATCAATTGATCTGACGCAAGAATCAATCAAATCTATAATTAAAGTCCCAATTAATATACTGGGCCAGAGAAGAATCCTTTTTTGGCACCAAGTAAGAATCTATCTCGATGTAAAGTTGATTGATCTATCTAAAATTCTTCTCTTATACAATAATACCCCGCACACTAGCCATACGAGTCTGGGGGTACCAAAGTTGGATTGTAATGCCAACTTATCTCAATACAACTTGATGAATCAAATTTCTTGCACTGGAAGCTACTGATTGAAACATCAGCAATAGGTAATAGGCTCGAAGAGCACCTATAAGGGACAAAGATGATTTTTGCAAAATATATAAGAGATGCAGAGGATAAACTCGTATTAAACTCGAAATTTACTACATACCAGAGACAAGATAATTTGATCAGTTCTTGGATCATATCATCAGTGGGTGCAAATTTGCTACCCCAATTAATTGGTTGCAATTCCTCACATGAAATTTTTTCTACATTACAAAGAGTTTTCACATCTCAATCCTATGCAAGGGTCCTACATTACAAAGGACAACTCCAAAGCATCAAGAAAGAGAATTCAACTATGAGTGACTATCTCATTAAAGTAAAGAACTTGTACGATCAAATAGCTTGCACTGGTCAAAAGATCATAGAAAATGAACAAGTTCTCTACATAGTAAGTGGCCTTGATGATGAATACGAGGTAGTTGTTGCATTCATAACATCAATAGAGTCAACTCCTTCACTACAGAGTGTATACTCAATGTTGTTAGTCATGAAGACAGAATTTTGTAGAAAAAAGATATGAATACTGAAATCAATTTGACCACCAGCAAATTCAAGAATCAAGAACAAGGAAATAGTTCAAAAAATTAGTCAAATACATAACAGAGAGGTGGACAACCTGGCAGAGGAAGAGGAAGATTTGGAAGAGGCAACAACAGTAGACCAAAATGTCAAATTTGTGATAAAGTTGGGCATATGGCAAACAGATGCTATTTCAGGTTTAACAACAACTTCAATACCGGTCAAATTGCCAACAATAATCGAAATAACACTACAACAAACATGGTTAGCAATCAAAGTGACAACAAAACCGCTCAATACAATGGAAATGAGGCTGCCAGTATTTTAGATGTACAGGATAACGCCTGGTATCCTGATTCAGGAGCCACAAATCATGTGACCAACAATCTAAGCAACCTTAACCTTGGAAATAGAGAGTATAGAGGTAAACAATCTCTATTTATGGGTAATGGCAATACTGCCTACATCACACATACTGGTCACACTAGCATTAAGGATACATGGCAAATATTTCTAAATAATCTATTAAGGGTGCCCAATATAAGAAAAAATCTTATAAGTGTGTCATAGTGTGCTAGAGATAATAATGTCTCATTCGAACTCTATCAAATCATTGCTTTGTTAGAGATCTTCTAACCATGAACATCATTTTGCAAGGTAATGAACAAAATGGACTTTACAAGTTTGCTGTTGATTTAGAAATTGCTCTGATTCTAAACAAGTTTATGGATGTGATGTGAATTAACTGAAAAATGATGAAAACTGTAAGATCTTTGATATACGGCATTGTAAGCTAGGTCATCTTAGCATGAAAATTGTTAAAAGAAAAAAAATCTAAATGATAGTGTAATACTGCAATCAGTATTCCTGACCATTACCTCTGCTCATACTGTCAACTAGGTAAAAGTCACAAACTTATGTTTCAAAACTTTGAAACATTCTGTAATAAACCACTTGAACTAGTTGCAGCGATCCATGGAGTCCTGCTCTAGTGAACACTGATTACAAATATAACTATTATATATCATTTACTGATGCATATTCAAGATATGTGTGGATTTACTTTATGAAATCAAAGTATGAGACTTACAGTGCAGTTATAAAGTTCATCACAAATGTTGAAAATAAGCTAAACAACAATGTTAAAGTGATCCAATCTGATGGAGGTAAAGAATTTTTGCCCTTAAAGGAATTCTTTAATAAGAAGGATATTACACATAGATTAACTTGCCCTCATACTTCTAAGAAAAACGACCTTATAGAAAGGAAGCATAGACACATAGTTGAGACTGGATTAACACTATTGGCACAAGCATCAATGCCACTCAAATTTTGGCCTGATGCTTTTGCTACAATAGTGCATCTTATAAATAGATTACCAGCAAAAGTGCTTGATTTTAAAAGTCCCATTGAAGTCATCAATAATGTCAAGCCAAAGTACAATGAACTAAAGGTTTTTGGGAGTCTATGCTTCCCCTATATAAGACCCTATAACTCACACAAGCTTGATTTCAGATCAACACCGTGTACTTTTCTGGGTTATGCTCTTAACTGTAAAAGTTATAAATGTCTAGACAGTAATGGAAGAATTTATATATCTAGACATGTTACTTTTAATGAAAGAGTATTTCCTTTTAGCAAAGAAGAGTACAAAACAACTAAGAAAGTATATAATCCAAGGGTCTCAATCCCTATCATACCTGACCTTCATGAAGAAATCATTCCATTTATAAGTGGAACAACTTATAGCCAAGTCAAGTGACTGCTGATGACTCAAGCCCTCAACATACATCAGAAATGACACTGCTCAATGGTCAACTGAAACACCTGAAAGCTCTAACAAAAGCTCTCAAAAGAGTGTTAGTGGTAACAATCAAGAGGACACTACACCACATGAGAGTGATCATAATAGAGAAGATACTACAGCACAAGTTCAGAACAAGCATCATATGACAACCAGGGGCAAACCCAAAGTGCTTCACATTGAAGAATCTCTTAATGAACCATCCACCTATCATCAGGAAAAGCTAAATGATAAGCGGATGGATGTCATGCAAGAGGAGTACAATGCACTAATGAAGAATAACACTTGGACACTTGTGCCATGTCCTAAAAACAAAAACATTATAGGATGCAAGTGGACTTCTAGAATTAAAAGAAATTCTGATGGTACAATATCAAAGTATAAGGCAAGACTAGTAGCTAAGGGATATTCAAAATAGTATGGAATTGATTTTAAAGAAACATTTTCACCTGTTGTGAAACCCACCACTATAAGAATAATACTAACAATTGCCTTACACAAGAATTGGGCCATCAAACAATTAGATGTCAATAATGCCTTTTTAAATGGTGTATTACAGGAAGAATTCTATACGCATCTGCTTGAAGGTTTTAAGATGCAAGGAAAGGAAAAATTCGTTTGCAAACTCAACAAAGCAATCTATGGTCTCAAACAGGCCCGACGAGTTTGGTTTGAAAAACTCAAGTCAACTCTCCCAAGACTAGGCTACAATCCCACAAAGGCTGATAGCTCCCTATTTACTAAATTTTTTCACAGCACTGTCACCTGCATACTTATTTATGTTGATGATTTTCTTATTACAGGCAACAGTATTGAAAAATTTTAGAATGTTACTAGACATCTAAACAAAGAATTCTCAACCAAGGATCTTGGAGACTTGGCATACTTCCTTGGGGTTGAAGCTATCAGAAATCATAATGATGAGCAACAACTAAATCAAAGAAAATACATCAGAGAAATCCTTACAAGATCCTATATGGACAAGGTAAATCCACTACCAAATTAGCAAAGACAAAGGTGAACCAATTGATAATGAAAGACAATACAGGAGTATAGGGGAAGCTCTCCAATATGTTACAATTACACGGCCAGACATCACTTATAGTGTGAATAAAGTCAGTCAATACATGCAAAAACCACAGAGTGATCACTGGGTAACTGTAAAGAGAATATTAAGGTATCTAAAGGGAACCATTGATCTATGTCTATGCATGAAGTACAACAAAACCCTAAACCTAACAGGCTATGTAGACTTAGTGTAACACCCCGTATTTTCTGTGAACAATAAAGTAACCAATTAAAGTATACTTAATTTTTTAAAAGAAGAATTAAGGGAAACGGATTACACCATTGCGTTCGTCTTGGAATTCATCTTGAGATAAAGTCCGAGTCGCATAAATCGGACTCCATATGAAGAAGTTATGGCCTTCAGAAGTTTCAGAAAATTTAAATTAATTAAAACAGCTCAGTTCTAAATTCAAATTCGAAATTCAAATCACAAACCCGGGCTGGGTGAGAAATTTCCCTCCTAGGACCCAGGTCGACCTGGGGGTCGACCTTGGTCACATAGGTCGACCAGGGGGT
The DNA here is from genome assembly GCA_030737875.1 of Allium sativum. Taxonomy (NCBI): domain Eukaryota; kingdom Viridiplantae; phylum Streptophyta; class Magnoliopsida; order Asparagales; family Amaryllidaceae; genus Allium; species Allium sativum. Next base: position 752,105,900 of record CM060921.1, read on the forward strand.
CCACTCGGGGGTCGACTTCCCCCTATTTTCCAGATCCGAGGACAAGTTCGTTTTTCTGCATTTGGACGCCCGTTCTGACCAGATTCGTTGCTCCCTATGCTATATAAACACCCCTAAGGCTATAGTTTTGTCTACACAACTTCATTACGCCTATACTCTACCCTAATTCATATCAAAATGAATCAAAGACGTGGTTATGCTGCTCAAGTTCTTCGAGAAATCAAGTTAGAATTCAAGTAGAGATTCAAAGGCTAATTCAACGACTTCAACAACTATTTTCTAAGAATCAAATCTAAATTAGAGAATCAATAGTCTACTTCAAGGGAGAGCTATTCAGTTTCAGAATACAGATCCCAGAAAACAAGATTTTCCTTTTGTTTGTAAGTTCAGGTTACTTTCAAAAATAAAATTTAAATTGTGATTATGACATTGTAATAAATCTGAATCTAAGATTATGCCTATTTCTATCTGTCTTTCTATATCCATTAGATCTATCTCATTTGATATTATTATGTCCATCCTTTGTCTCTCCTTTCCTTCTTCGCTTTTTGTTTTTATAGCCAGACTACTACGAGCCTGAGCCAAATCTCATAAGAGATGAACGTACGTTGGATAAAAATTGGATATAATATATGATTTGGACATGGCCAGCGCTAAAATTGGGAAAAGTATTAAATTATATATAATTGGGCATAACTGATTGTTAACTGATTTGAGGGCATAACACATGTTGTATTTAAAATATATAGTATATTGGACATATGACTTGAGATTTGAGGCATAAAGTATATTGGACATATGACTTGAGATTTGGGGCGTAAATTGAACTGTAAATATGTAAGGCATAGTACATATTGTGGTTTAAGGCCTAAAATTTAGGGCATATTATATATGATAGTTTATAACTTGGGAGGAGGAGATTATTGTGTATAGTGATTTATGGCTTAGGCATGAAAACCTATAGTAAGATAGGGATAATTATTAAATGTGAACATGCCTAAATTGGGATTATAGGTAATTGGCATGCACCGTAATTAAAGGCTATAATTTGACATGAATTATGGAATATCAATTTGACATATTGAACCTAGAATTGGCCTGAACGACAAAGTATGAAATTTGGCATGAAAAACCTGGTTTTGGGCATAAACTGTAAATTGGAATAGTAAATTTAGCATGGGCTTAACTATTGATTTGGGACGCCAAACATAATGCATAGTGATTTTGGGCATAACTATTATTGCAAGTTTGGGAAGATTGGGTGTAACCTATTTTGAGTAATGACTTGAAATTGAATTTGGGGGCCATAACTTGCAATTAGCTTTGTTGGGCATAACTTGAGAATTGGAACATGACTGGTTGGGATAATTAGCATGAAAATCTAGACGTGGACATTTATGGTAGATATGGCATAATCTGAAATTGACAACAATTGTGAATAATTTACATATAAACTGTAAATATGTAAATTGGTGAAAAGATAAACATGCCTAACCCGAGGTTAGATTGAGTTGTGGTGTAAAACTGCCCGGAACCGCCCGGCACATCCAGTAACCACAACAATACCTATATAATGTGAGAGGTTAGTGCATCATGCCCAAGAAAAACCCGAGATTAGATTAAGTTGTGGTGTAAAACTGCCCGGAACCGCCCGACACATCTAGTAATCGCAACAACACATATCTAATGTGAGAGGTTGGTGCATTAATAAGTCAATTAATGCTAATGAACAAGACATGCTAAGAAAATGGCTGGGGTTAAGTTATTGAGAAACACTTAACCAATACAACAAGATGGATGACTAGGGTTAAGTTAATAGGAAACACTTAACCGGTATAGCATGATAAATGGGTAGGGTAAGTTAATAAGAAACACTTAACTAATATAACTTGATTTGTTGTAAGGTTAAGTTAACACGAGAGTGCAACACTTAACCAATATAACTTGATTTGTGGTAAGGTTAAGTTAACACGAGAGGGCAACACTTAACCAATATAACTTGATTTGTGGTAAGGTTAAGTTAACACGAGAGGGCAACACTTAACCAATATAACTTGATTTGTGGTAAGGTTAAATTAACACGAGAGGGAAACACTTAACCAGTATAACTTGATTTGTGGTAGGGTTAAGTTAACACAAGAAGACAACACTTAACCAAAGTAACATGACAAGTAGGTGGGTTAAGTTAACTTGAATTGATTGATGACACTTAACCAATACAACATGATGAACACGTGGGGTTAAGTTAATAAGAAACACTTGACCAATATAACTTGATGGACGAACGGGGTTAAGTTGATAGAAAACACTTAACCAATCCAACATGCTAAGTGCGGAGGGTCAAGAAACACTTAACCAACATGACATGATGAATGGGTGGGTTAAGTTAACATGAATGGACAACACTTAACCAATATGGCAAGATGTGCAGGAGGGTTAAGTATATATCGAGTTGGGTGGGTAATATTAGTAAATATAGGCCCACAAACATAACCTGTAAATAAACATGCTTGAATCGGTGGGAGGGTTAAGTACATATCTGGTTGGTGGGTAATATTAGTAAATATAGGCCCACAAACTTAACTAGTAAGAAACCCTAGTAACGGGGACCCATTTCAGCAGTAATCCACATAGGTGTATCATGATACCCTGAACTAGGCAGGGTGGGGGCACGATTACTGAGCTGATTGTAAGCGGTCAAAACAGCGGTAGGGGGTACATCAGTGTAGGTTCCAACGGTTTACGGGCGTGCACATACTCCGAAGTGGGAAAAAGCAGGCACTGGGTACCAGTAGTTATACACTGTGCATCTTGAATTTTGTCGGGTTGCTATCATAAGGATTAATACACCTTATGGTGAGACCAGCACAGGGTATCTACATGCAAGAGAAGGCCGACTGACACAGACACAAAGGAAATTAATATAAGTAGGGAGCCGATCGATAGGATAGTAAGGGTACATCTAACATGTTCATGGAAATTAGGCAGGTTGAGGTGGAATCCTCACAATAGATGTACACCTGAAGGCTACCACAATTGCGGGGATTGGGATCACATTACAATATGATCATTTTATATAGATTAATAGTTGGGACACTAGTTAGCTGGTGTAGAGATAAAAAAAATCAGAATAACTAGGTAGTAGCGAAGCAGAGAAAGAGTAGAAGCGCATTCAGTTTATCTTGCCTTATCATATCTTTACTAATCGTATGTTATCTTGTTATCCTTGTTCTCACGGTATTGTCTTATACTCAGTTTACTCATGTCATGATGCTTTTGCCTGTTTATATGCTGAAAGTCACTGGATTTACCAGACTTACGTCTGACCTAGTTTTGTTTCGCCTCTTTTCTTCCATCCCCCCTCCTAGGTTCATAGAGAGGAAATGTTACTACTTAGCTCAATTTTCTTTCCAAGCTCGAAGATAATCGATGTATTTCTTTGGACTCTCTCTTCCACTGCTATGGCTGGTTCATGCTTTATTAGGGAATATCGTTGTTATTTTTATGCTTCTTTTATATTTGGAAGTTTTTAAAGCAAGACAGAAGTTCTACGTATTACTTTTAAGTATGATTGAGATAACTATTGTAAAAGCTTGACTGAACCACATTGTTTATAAAATGACTTTATTTTCCACTGCTTTATTTGCCTGTCTTGTAATTTATCTGCATCTTTTACCCAAAATGCTCCACCAAATTTAAGGTAATCCCTTTGTGAGTGATCTAAACGGAGGTGGGGTGTTTCACTTGGTATCAGAGTTGAAAGTTACCGGATCAGATAAAAGATTTGAAAAATTATTTTCAAATCGGTTTTAAGAGAAGCATTTTCAAAAGAAAGGTTTTGTTTAAAGGCATATTCCCCAAAGCCATATGCACTATCTTTTGATCCTCTGTTTGAATCATTGTTTCCTTCTTTCCTGAGTTTCCAGGGCTCCTGGTGGCTTTTTTGGGGGTAACCTCATCGCGATATGGTTCCGTAGGCTCGATGAGACTATGACACCTGTCAAAGGGAAAAGCAGTGCCCAACCTCCATCCATAGTCGTAGTAGTTTCACATGCGGCTAATTCTCTTCCAAGCTTTGTAGGGTTTCCTGTGCGATGGAGGCAATGTTCGAAAGGCTTGTCAACATGGTTCACAAAGGAGGTAAAGAGAAAGAGGCCAAAGGGGATGAATCACAAACAAGGGATTGGAATATAAGAAGGGCACAGGAAATAATAGGTCCCACAACAAGAGGAAGTATCTTTTCTGCGGTATAGCGGGTCATTTAATTTTAGGAAATAAAAGACAAGTGGTTGTTTTCATCATGGTGAGGTAGGGCATCTTATCAAGGATTGCCTAGAGGACAAGGACAAGGACAAAGGACAGGATTTTCAGGAAGGCAAGTGCATGCTTTCACCGCCAGCATACCTGAGAGAAAGATAGTAAAGTTTATTTTTTCTTTTTGATCATCCTGTTAGTACTCTTTTTGATTTTAGCACTTCACATTCGCTTATATCTGCTTCCGTAGTTGAGTCTCTGCAACTTAGTACTAGTATAATAGAAGATCACAATATTATCTCAAATCCGGTTGGTGGTTCGGATCATTTATGTTTGGTTTGTAAGGATTTGAGAATATCTATAATAAGGACTGAGTTTAAGTATAATGCTTATGTTTTTGGTTCCATGGGCTATGAGTTGATTCTAGGCATGTGTTGGTTAGCTAGTAATTGTGAAATGAGGGTAGTTAGACTTTTGACTTGCTTTGGGAATACCCTCGAGACTTCGTGCGATCTTAAGGGATCAATTAGTCTTAGCTACCTAGAATCACTTGATGCATCTATCGACGATTTGCAATCCGTTAGAGTAGTCCATGAGCACACAGATGTTTTTGATTAGGTTAGGGGTTTGCCCCCTAAAACTCGAGATAGACTTCTGCATATATCTAGTTGACAATGCAAAGCCAGTTATGCGATCAGCGATAGTATTGGAACAAGATTGGCAAGGATAGCCAGAGTCGGTTAAGTGCTCAATTATTTGGTTGTTTTGCTAGTATCATCTCACATAAATCATCCAAATTCGGAGGAGGTATTCCTTGGGTGCTTGTCTGATATTTGTTTAGGCCTTTGGGGCTTGTACTTGAGGGATGTCGAGCTCGACTAGGATGGTTTGCGTGAGAGATAAATGGTTGTGGCAGGTGCCCTAAGTAGAAAAGAAAAAAAGGACTGACCTTAAGAGAGGTAAAAAGTACATAGCAACCTTTAGCTTTAGACCCTCAGATTTGTGACATGATGGATAAGCTAAGTAGAGGAGAGACCTCTAATCATCTTAGTATATACACTTGGTATCATAGTTAACACCTATTTATCTTGGAAAGATAGTTCGACTACATTGGATACCCTCTAGCACAGTAAGTGATCGAGGTCCTATCTTTACTAGTGGGTTTTGGAAATGGAGGTTATTAAGCTTCACAATCGTGAAGTTAAATTAGTTAAGGTATAGTGGAGTGAAGCTCAGAAAGACGTGACATGGGAGACTGAAGATAAGACACACGCATCATACCATTTTTCTTGAGGGTATATCCTTGATCTCTTTTTCTAGGAATTCTATGCATGTTTGTTTCTATCTTTTTTTGGTATATCCTCTAGGTCATATCTTCGATCCTTAGGTAGAAACCAATGGATGTAAACATGTGTTTGAAACATGTTATGATTGGTGGTTGCAAGTGGTTTCAAGTGGTTGCTAGTGGTTGCTCGTGGATGCATATACACACATTAGGCACTAGATCGGCTCAGTCACTTTCATATTGCATATGCATGAGTGAATTTTTATATATATATGAACTGAAACTGGATGTGTTATCATATGGATGTTGCATTTGTATGAATGACTGTGCACTCATGTGGAAGTTGTAAAGTACGATTAGGAATAATTGCATACATGATGGACTCATAGCACTGACATAATTCGCATTGAGGAGGTCAACTGAATCAGTAGACCGCCTGATTTTGCATTATATAAGGACATGTACACACACTATGCATATGATCATGAAAGCATTAGAAATCTTTTTAAGGACAATGGACGCCTGTGATTGAATGGTTGAGTAGATGGATGTTGGATGTTAGGATATGCATTCTTCTTAACTTGAAGATTTCGGGGACGAAATCCTTTAAGGAGGGGAGAATGTAACACCCTGTATTTTCTGTGAACATTAAGGTAATCAATTAAAGTATACTTAATTTTTTAAATGTAGAATTAAGGGAAACGGATTACGCCATTGCGTTCATGTCGGAATTCTGCTTGAGATAGATTTCGAGTTTGCGTAAATCGGACTATGTATGAAGAAGTTATGGCCTTCAGAAGTTTCAGAAAATTTAAATTAATTAAAACAGCTCAGTTCTAAATTCAAATTCGAAATTCAAATCACATACCTGGGCTGGGCGGGAAATTTCCCGGCCAGGACCCAGGTCGACCAGGGGGTCGACCTGGGGGTCGACTAGGGGGTCGACCTTAGTCAAATAGGTCGACCAGGGGGTCGACCTCCCCCTATTTTCCAGTCCGGGGACAGGTTCGTTTTTCTGCATTTGGACACCCGTTCTGACCAGATTCATTGATCCCTATGCTATATAAACACCCCTAAGGCTATAGTTTTCTCTACACAACTTCATTACGCCTATACTCTACCCTAATTCATATCAAAATAAATCAAAGATGGGGTTATGCTGCTCAAGTTCTTCAAGAAATCAAGTTAGAATTCAAGTAGAGATTCAAAGGTAATTCAACAACTTCTACGACTATTTTCTAAGAATCAAATCTAAATTAGAGAATCGATAGTCTACTTCAAGGGAGAGCTATTCAGTTTCAGAATACAGATCCCAGAAAACAAGATTTTCCTTTTGTTTGTAAGTTCACGTTACTTTCAGAAATAAAATTTAAATTGTAATTATGACATTGTAATAAATTTGAATCTGAGATTATGCTTATTTCTATCTGTCTTTCTATATCCATTGGATCTATCTCATTTGAAATTATTATGTCCATCCTTTGTCCCTTTTTCCTTCTTCGTTTTTTGTTTTTATAGTCAGGCTGCTGCGAGCCTAAGCCAAATCTCATAAGAGATGAGCGTACGTTGGATAAAAATTGGACATGATATATGATTTGGACATGGCCAGCGCTAAAATTGGGAAAAGTATTAAATTATGTATAATTGGGCCTAACTGATTTGTAACTGATTTGACGGCATAACACATGTTGTATTTAAAATATAAAGAATATTGGACATATGACTTTAGATTTGAGGCATAAAGTATATTGGACATATGACTTGGGATTTGGGGCATAAATTGAACTGTAAATATGTAAGGCATAGTACATATTGTGGTTTAAGACCTAAAATTTGGGGCATATTATATATGATAGATTATAACTTAGAAGGAGGAGATTATTGTGTGCAGTGATTTATGGCTTAGGCATGAAAACCTATAGTAAGATAGGGTTAATTGTTAAATGTGAACATGCCTAAATTGGAATTTTAGATAATTGGCATGCACTGTAATTAAAGGCTATAATTTGACATGAATTATGGAATATGTACTTTGACATATTGAACCTAGAATTGGCCTGAACGACAAAGTATGAAATTTGGCATGAAAAACCTGGTTTTGGGCATAAACTGTAAATTGGAATAGTAAATTTAGCTTGGGCTTAACTGTTGATTTGGGACGCCAAACATAATGCATAATGATTTTGGGCATAACTATTATTGCAAGTTTGGGAAGATTGGGTGTTTCCTATTTTGAGTAATAACTTGAAATTGAATTTGGGGGCCATAACTTGCAATTAGCTTTGTTGGGCATAACTTGAGAATTGGAACATGACTGGTTGGGATAATTAGCATGAAAATCTAGACTTGGCCGTTTATGGTAAATGTGGCATAATCTGAAATTGACAACAATTGTGAATAATTTACATATAAACTGTTAATGTGTAAATTAGTGAAAAGATAAACATGCCTAACCCGAGGTTAGATTGAGTAGTGGTGTAAAACTGCCCGGAAACGCTCGGCACATCCAGTAATCACAACAACACCTATCTAATGTGAGAGGTGGGTGCATCATGCCCAAGAAAAACCCGAGTTTAGATTGAGTTGTGGTGTAAAACTGCCCGGAACCGCCCAGCACATCCAGTAACCGCAACAACACATATATAATGTGAGAGGTTGGTGCATTAATAAATCAATTAATGCTAATGAACAAGACATGCTAAGAAAATGACTGGGGTTAAGTTAATGAGAAACACTTAGCCAATACAACAAGATGGATGACTAGGGTTAAGTTAATAGGAAACACTTAACCGGTATAACATGATAAATGGGTAGGGTTAAGTTAATAAGAAACACTTAACCAATATAACTTGATTTGTGGTAAGGTTAACTTAACACGAGAGGGCAACACTTAACCAGTATAACTTGATTTGTAGTAAGGTTAAGTTAACACGAGAGGGCAACACTTAACCAATATAACTTGATTTGTGGTAAGGTTAAGTTAACACGAGAGGGCAACACTTAACCAATATAACTTGATTTGTGGTAAGGTTAAGTTAACACGAGAGGGCAACACTTAACCAATATAACTTGATTTGTGGTAGGGTTAAGTTAACATAAGAAGACAACACTTAACCAAAGTAACATGACAAGTAGGTGGGTTAAATTAACTTGAATTGACTGATGACACTTAACCAATACAACATGATGAACACGTGGTGTTAAGTTAACAAGAAACATTTGACCAATATAACTTAATGGACGAACGGGGTTAAGTTGATAGGAAACACTTAACCAATCCAGCATGATAAGTGAGGAGGGTCAAGAAACACTTAACCAACATGACATGATGAATGGGTGGGTTAAGTTAACATGAAAGGACAACACTTAACCAATATGACATAATGTGCGGGAGGGTTAAGTACATATCGAGTTGGGTGGGTAATATTAGTAAATATAGGCCCGCAAACTTAACCTTTAAAAAAACATGCTTGAATCGGTGGGAGGGTTAAGTACATATCGGGATGGTGGGTAATATTAGTAAATATAGGCCCACAAACTTAACCAGTAAGAAGCCCTAGTAACAGGGACCCATTTCAGCAGTAACCCACATAGATGTATCATGGTTCCCTGAACTAGGCAGGGTGGGGCACGATTACTGGGCTGATTATAAGCTGTCAAAACAGCAGCAGGGGGTACGTCGGTGTAGGTTCCGATGGTTTACGGGCTTGCATGTACGCCGGAGTGGGAAAAAGCAGGCACTGGGTACTAGTAGTTATACATTGTGCATCTAGAATCGTGTCGGGTTTCTATCATAAGGATTGATACACCTTATGGTGGGACCAGCACAGGGTATCTACACGCAAGAGAGGGCCGATTGACATAGACATAAGGGAAATTAATACAAGTAGGGAGCTGATTGATAGGGTAGTAAGGGTACATCTAACATGTTCATGGCAATTAGGCAGATTAAGGTGGAATCCTCACGATAGATGTACACCTGAAGGCTACCACAATTGTGGGGATTGGGACCACATTACAATATGATCAGTTTATATAGATTACTAGTTGGGACACTAATTAGGTGGTACAGAGATATAAAAATCAGAATAATAAGGTAGTAGTGAAGCAGAGAAAGAGTAGAAGCGCATTCAGTTTATCTTGCCTTATCATATCTATACTAATCGTATGTTATCTTGTTATCCTTGTTCTCACGGTACTATCTTATACTCAGTTTATTCATGTCATGATGTTTTTGCCTGTTTATGTGTTGAAAGTCACTGGACTTACAAGACTTATGTCTGACCTAGTTTTGTTTCGCCTCTTTTCTTCCGTTCAACCCCCCCTCCCCCCCAGGTTCACAGGGAGGAAATGTTACCACTTTGCTCAGTTTTCTTTCCAAGCTCGAAGACAGTCGATGTATTGCTTTGGACTCTCTCTTCCACTGCTATGGCTGGTTCAACTTTATTGGGGAATATCATTATTATTTTTATGCTTCTTTTATATTTGGAAGTTTTTAAATCAAGACAGAAGTTCTATGTATTACGTTTAAGTATGATTGAGACAACTATTGTAAAAACTTGACAGAACCACATTATTTATAAAATGACTTTATATTCCGCTGCTTTATTTGTCTTTCTTGTAATTTATCTGCATCTTTTACCTAAAATGCTCCACCGAAGTTAAGGCATTCCCTTTGTGAGTGACCTTAACGGAGGTGGGGTGTTTCACTCAGACTGGGAAAATGATAAAGATGACAGAAAGTCAACATCTGGTTATTGCGTACTCCTTGGTTAAAGCATTATATCATGCTGTGCAAAGAAATAATCAACTATGTCCTGCAGGTCAAGTACAGAAGCGGGGTATAGGTGCATAGTAAGTACAATAGCAGAACTAATGTGGATTCAGTTCCTACTAAGTGAACTAAAAATTGAAATTAGTGGCAAGACTACAATTTGGTGTGACAATTTAAGTGCTATAGCCATCATGCAAATGCAACTCTACACTCAAGGACAAAACATATGGAACTTGATATCTACTTTGTGCGAGAACAAGTCATGAAGGGATAAATTGTAATTAACCACGTACCTTCCACTTACCAAGTTATTGACGTCCTGACAAAGCTACTAGCAAAGATGAACTTCATAAAACACAGAGAAAATTTAAGCATTTGCAAATCAGTGCTTGGATCTGACTCCATCAACAATGAGGAAGAGCCAGAAGCAACTCAGAACCCTAAGGACCACAAAAGCTCAGATCTCCTACAAAATCAAAGGAAAAGAGCTGTCATCAACTCAGTCATATCAAACAAAGCTGAAAATAGAAGAAACTAGATTTAAGTCAACTTTGGAGACATAGATCCTTCATCAGAGAAGAAAACTAAAGCCGATACCTCTAGAAATTTCAAGGAGTTTGCAAAAATTTGAGGAGATCGCTTCACCAAGCCGCCATTTTTTTGTGTTCAACAAACCCTAACCCCGACGTTAGGTTTGAGGGGGAATATTAGAGAATGTACAGTGCGGTTACCATATTGTTACATCTGTTATTACTTTGTATACATGGTGCGTTGGTCTATTAATCTTTCTGGATCAACGTGTATGGATTCTGGGCTGTACTAAAAGCCCATGTACAAACTATATATAAACTCCTGTACATTAGTTTACAATCATTCAATAAGAATACACTCATCAATACTTTGATACATCACATTGCTTTGATTTTTAAATGTGGTTAGTGATTTCAGATGTTGAATTGATATTGGATGTTTGGTGAACTATTTGGTTAAATAAAAAAAATCGTTGTTCGAAATGTGTGAATTGAACAATATGAATGATGAATTATAAAATTTTGTGGCACATCAATTGAATGATGAATTATAGCAACTTTGTATCATAGCAAATCCAAAATTTCTAATTACTGTACTCACGTAGTTGAAAACTACTGTGAATTGTAGAAATATTGTTCTACAGCAAAAGGTATGAAACACTGCTATGGTATAGAAGTATGAGTTTGCAACCATGTTGCGATATTGGGGTTTGTTATTCCACAGCTTATATGTAGCCCTCTTGTCATCTATTGCATGTAACTTTTATAAATATTTCCGGTTAGGACAAAATCACATTGGTTAATTCATATTACTTTGACATTTTGTGTAATTTTCAAATATTGTATATGTTACTCGTTCCAGTTTTTCTGTGTTTATAATTATGTTATATATGTCGGGTATGTTGTGTTTGTAAAAGTCATAAAACTGACATGTTATTCATTTTATTAAAGGATAAATTGACACGATTAATCTAAGTTTCATGTGTCTTCCCGTATTAATCCAAAATTTGGATTATTTTTAGTTAATCCCAAGTTTGGGGTCCCTTCCCATATTTATCACATTAACCTTTTTTTTTTTTTTTGAAAATGAGTTAACAATGAGGCCTAAGGCCAAAGCCCAACAAGTGGGAAAAGAAAAAAGAAAAGAAGTCGGGTTAGAAATGAAACCCGCTTCAACAAACCCTACAAATAAAACCAACGACAACAGCCGACAAAACCACAAACCCTAATTATTTTCTAAGCCGAGACGGCTGAGCTCTTTACTCTTTAATGGCGATCAGAAAGAGATAGCTCTACGGAGGCTTTCTAACTTCCGATTCTCTTCCCTTCATCCTCTTAACTTTAAATCTCCCTTCTTCAAGCTCATGGTAACTTCTGTTTGACACATTTAGATTCAGATCTGAAATATCATAGTTCAGATCTGAGCTCTTCAAGGCCGGATCAACGGAAATTAAGTTGTTTCCTTGTCTGGAGCAACTGGATTCACCTCTATTCTAGACAGATAAGTGATAGATACGCCCATCTAACTCGCTTTTGTAGTGCAAATCATCTATTCTTTGAACATCGCTGCTAATAATATTGTTGTCTTTGTTTTGAAGCTTCAGCAAGGCTGGATCACTGTTGGAAGCCTGATCTTCAAATCTGAAAAAATCAGGTAAAACACTCGAATTAAAATCCCTTTTATAGCTACTAAAAGGCTTCTTTTTATTAAGAATGACCATTTTACTTCCCTAACATTTCATAATTCTATGAGCAGGCTTTCCAATCAGGAAGTTAGTCTTGATGTTGCTTTTCATCTGGGGACTTCCATTAATGCTCTTGCTTAAATCCTCAGGAACACTGTTGATAGGAAAATCATACCTGTTATCAGCAAGTAAATGATTATTCCTACAATTATTTATATATAAATTGTTGTTAGAATTATCTAACTGTGCACTTCCCTTTTTAATAATTGTATTATTCATGTCAGGATGTTTTCCTTCAATATGGGAGCCTGATGAAAGCAAGACATTATTTTTCCTAGAGGGATTATGATTTGAAATTGCATCCTCTTTAGTTTTGCTATGAATAATCTCAGAGGAAAATTTGCCTCTTTGTAAGTACTCTTCAATCCCTTCCTCGTACATATCAATATCATACAAAGCCAAGTTAGAATTGGTAGTGTCATTGCTATGCTTGCTATTTTTAAGCAGTAAAATTTTATCTTCAGAAGTAATGGCCTTCCAAATTTGATAACAGCTATTTTCAATGCCTTTGTGAAGTCTACTATTTCTTTCTTTCCAAATATAATAAATACAAGTAGTTAAATAAACACAGGCATTATTGAAATCATCCTTTTTGTAATTAAAAACCCTTTGAATGTACTGAACAATATTTCTGAGATTATTCAGAGAGATGTTCAAATTGAAGTTAAGCTTAGTTTTAATATTAAACCAAATGAATCTACAGAATGAATAGTCAAAAAATATATGATCAATATTTTCATTCTCAGATTTACATAAAAGACATCTAGTACAACCATCAGTATTCCATTTGTAAATTTTATCTCTGGTTGGCAATTTATTAAGAATCGCAAAGTATGTGCAATAAGCCATTTTAGGACAATTAGCATTATTCCAAACAACTTTGTACCAATCAACATAGACATATTCCCCTTTAATATAATTTCAAGTATTTTTAAAGGAGAATTTATCTTTAATTGAAAGTTTCCAACACCACATGTCTTCACTTATGCTAGGATCTATTTCAATTTTGCTAATAGCAGAATTGTAAATAGATGTTGTTGTATGAAGGTTAGTGTTCCATCTAGAATTTTGAATAATATGATCTACATTTGCATTGGCATTCCCAAAAATAATCAAATTATTCAACCCTAGAAGGTCAATTAAAGAATGGCTATTAATCCATGGGTCAAACCACAGACTAGTATTATTGCCATTTTTAATTTTCCTTTCAATAAGTTTTTTACCTGTCTCTCTACAATTAAGAAAATTATTCCAAGTATAAGAGAAATGATTTTCATTTTTCATATTCCAAAAATTACTCTTTTTGCTGTACCTGGAATTCATCCATTTAGCCCACAAAGAGTTATTTTCAAGGAAATGCCAAAATAATTTATAATTACAAGTTTCTTTTAAATCTCTAAAATTCCTAATCCCAAGACCACCTGCAATTTTGGGTTTAGTAATAACATCCCAAGCAACTTTATGGTATTTCCCATTCCAGATGAAATTAGCACATAACTTTTCAATTTTATCAATAATAGAGACAGGAATATTATGAGTTTGACACCAATAAAGAAAACAGGAAAATACCGTGAAGGATAAAATGAACAAAGAATTGTTCCATAAGGACAAGGGGGCAAAATTTTATCCATAAGGACAAGTGTTAGTGTAAAGGGATGAATTATAGTGGGCCCCTGAATTCCTCCCTTTACACTAAATTTTGTCCTTGAGGATAAAATTTTGCCCCCTTATCCTTATGGAATAATTTTTTGTTCCTTTTGTCCTTGAGGGTAAAAACCCCTAAAGAAAAAATAGGAGTAATAACAGTGTGTATTAACTCAATCCTGCCAGCTATAGATAAAAATTTACAAGACCAGTTCTCAATTTTATTTTGAATGATTTCAATAAGCCTATGACAATCTTTATCTTTTAACATATTAAAGCTAAGGGGGAGACCAAGATACTTAACAGGCAGAGATCCCTCTTTAAAATTAAGAATTTTGAGGATTTCTTCTTTATAATTACAATGCTTATTGAAGTAAATTTTACTTTTACAGTCATTAATATCAAGCCCAGCATATAATTTGATATTACCTAAAATATCTTTTATAATGGCTGCATTATGAATATCAGCATTTATGAAAATAAGAAGATCATCAGCATATAAAAGGTGAGAGACACAAGGTTTAACATAATTTAAAGGCTTTAAATTTTTAGAAACCAGCTCTCTCTCCATTCGAAGAGAGAAATACTCCATGGCAATGGTAAATAAATAAGGGGAAAGTGGGTCCCCCTGTCTTATTCCCCTATTACTTTTAATAAAAACCACAAGGGGAACCATTGATCATAATAGAATAAGTGACATTGCATATACACTCTTTAATCCAATTACAGAATTTTTCACAAAAACCAAGCTGCTTCATCATATGAATAATAAAGAATCTATTTATTCTATCAAAAGCTTTGTGCAAGTCTATTTTAATGCACATCTTATTAGCTGTGGTAGAATTGAAGTCTCTTAAAAGCTCGTGGGCTAATAAAGTATTAACAATAATTAATCTGTTTGGAATAAAGGCACTTTGATTTTCTGAAATCAAGAAAGAAAGAAATTTTTTCATTCTATTACAAAGGATAGTGGATATAATTTTATAAAGAAAGTTGCAACGGGCAATAGGCCTAAATTCACTGATATTTTTGGGAGAAGCGACCTTAGGAACCAATGTAATAAAAGTATGATTAATATTTTTGAGTATATTTCCAGAATTGAAAAATTCAGAAATAGCTTCAAAAAGCTGATGCTTAATATCCTCCCAATGATTTTTATAGAACTTAGCATCAAAATCATCTGGGCCTGGGCTCTTGTCTATATTTGCATTAAAAACAATATTATGAATTTCAATGATATTAACAGGCTTAAGCAAAATCTCCTTACTATTTGGATGTAGAAAACATTTAGTAAAAATATGAGGAAAATTAATGGTAATCTCATCAGTGTAGTAAAGGTTAGAAAAATAGTCAATAGCTTCCTTCTCTAGCTTTTCTACACTATTAATGATGTTACCATTATTATCAAAAAGCTTTCCAATGTCATTACTATGTTTTCTACAAGTCATTTTAGCATAAAAAAACTTGCTAGAAGTATCACCACTAGTTAACCAATCAGTTTTAGCTTTTTGCCAATTGTTCACACTTTCAATATGCAGTTCATTGATGAGATTCTTCTGCATATTAAAAAAGTTATCAACTTGATTAATATCAGAATTATCTAAATCAATTTTATTCTGCAGATTTTCACAATCCTTTCTAATAATATCAATGCTTTTCTTCTTTTTGATCTTATTCCAGTCTTTAAGACTTTTTTTAACAGTGAGAAGCATATTTCTAAATTTGAATTGAGCTGTGCCTTCAACATTAAAGGAGAGACTTTTCTTGACAGTATCATTATAATCATTTTCATAGACCCACTCATTTTTAAACCTAAAAGGAAAATGAGTTTTTTGAAGGCAATCCTCAGAAAGAATACATTGGAGGGGAGTGTGGTCACTAGAAGCTTGAGGCAAAGTATAACATTTAAAATTAGGGAAAGAGTTAATACAAATATGATTAACTAATACCCTATCAAGCTGACAGTGAATTTTTCTAAAATCCCCAGACTTCCAAGTAAAATTATTGCCAAAGACAGTAGGTTCAACCAACCCAGTTTTAATTAAAAAATTAGAAAAAAATTCTAATTTTTTAAATGGGATTGGATTACCACCTCTTTTTTCTAAAGAATGCATGACAGAATTGAAGTTACCCAAAATAACCCAAGGCTTAACTATAACATCATTTAAAAGACTAATATGGTTCCAAAGTGAAATCCTATCCTTTTCAAAATTAGAAGCATAAACAAAAGTAATATCCATATGCATACCACCTTTGTTAAAAAAAATGCAATGTATATATTGTAAGTCTATAAAATAATTTTTGAGAGACCAAATGCCAGAATCCCAACAGACTATAATTCTACCATTACCACCAGTTCTGTTATTGCTAACAGATAACCAGTTTTTAGAAAATCTGTGCATAAGACCATCAATAGCATTATCATTTAGCTTATGCTCAAGAATACCCAAAATACTTGGTTTATAAATAAACAGAAGATTGGATAAGTCCAATTTCCTTTCGGGGGAGTTAAGCCACCTAACATTCCAAACTATGATCGATATAATAATAAAAAATAATAATAAAGGATAATTAAACATAAAAAACCATAAAGGATACATAAAGGATATCACTTCTGTTGCATTGGTAATTTGCAGCCATCAGTCTCAAAATTCCCTTTAGATTTTCCTCCTCTTTTTTTATAAGAGGTATTTTCATTAGCTTTGAGGAATTCTTCCCATTCTGGATTTTTAATAATGTATCTGTCTTCAAATTTTTTCCTGTTTTTGACAGAAACTTTGATATCATCAGCCTGTTCTCTGTTACTATCAGAAGTATTTCTACTGTCCATAATATCTTTTAGACTTTTCTTCTTGCTTTTCTTTCTTTTATTGTTAATAGGAGATGAAGTAGATGAGAAGAGCAGGGCAGCACTCTGAACAATTTCAACAGAATTATTTGGAGGACGCTTTCCTAACCCCAGTCTATTCAGTTTAACTTTACTGGGTTTTATTTTTTCTAAGTTGAGGATTTCTGAATCCGAATATGTATTTATATCAGGTTCAGCCTGAGGGGGAGGCTGAATCAAGACCTGTTCATCTTTATCCCCATTGCAAATAATCATGCCATTATCATTTATTTCATCAAGTATTTCATGAATATTGTCATTGATGTTAACATCTAAGTTGGCTTCTTCATGCCTCTTTAGTTTATCTTCAGTGCCTACATTAATCGAAATGTCTTCAGAATTATCTGCTGAAAGGGAGACTGAGACCTGTGATCCGCTATGCTTTTTGAATTTATCTGACTTTTCTGATTTTGTAACTAATTTTTTAGCAGAAACTGTTTCTTCAGGAACTTCTCTGTTTTCAGAGTCTTTCGTGAAAAAAATTCTTTTTCGATGATTCTTCGTTTTTAAAGTTAGTACCAGAATCATTAGTATGGCAACCATGAACTGAATTATCCTCAGAATTGTTATCATCAGGATTATCCAAGATCATTTCTTGATCAGCAGCCAAATCTTGATTTTTTTTTCCAAATTCCAAAATTGTTTCTTGAATAGCTTTTTTCCTCCATTCTTGTTTTGCGAGACAGGCCTCAGTCGAATGACCGAAACATATGCATTTCATACATTTTGGAGGAACCATTCATACTCGATTTTTTGTATTATTCTTTCGCCATCATACATAGTGATGTTTGTCTCTTCTGGAAGCTCTGAATCAGGCTTAATTTCAACTAAGATTCTGGCATAACTAATTCTAGATTCATTCGCTGTGGGTTCATCCACTTTTAGAGGGATGCCCACTAATCTAGCGATTGCACAAAACGCCTCATTATCCCATAATCGAAGGTTTAACCCTGGAAGTTTAATCCATACTGGCACAGTAGTTAATAGATCTTTGTCCAGCCTAATACTTTTAGTCCATTTCTTGAGGATTATGAGTTTACCATTTATAAAATAAGGACCTCCATTGATCACTTTAATGCAGTCCATAGGATTAGTAAATCTGATGAGAAAGAATCCGTTATCCCTTGTATAAATTTCGAAATTTGAAGTAGGGTTCCAAGTGTTAGCAACATAAGCCCTAAAATGATGATAATATGGTCTAGGGCAAAAAATGTAAGCTAGAATTGAAGAATTCCACTTTTCCTCAGTTCTTTTACCCACAGATTCGCTAATTGCAACAATTCTTTTGTTACCCACCTGAATTGGAGCTGTATAATTTAGATTGAAATTAGAAGAAACACCATCAGATTTTAATAAATCTGCATAAGAAGAAGCTTTCTTGTTTGAATTCAGAATGAAATTCTGCATAGAAGCCGATGGAATAGGACGCTGCATCGATGGATTAGGACGCTGCACCTCTGATCTGATATTCACTCTGTCTTGACCATTAAACTTCTGAAAGAAAAGCGGATTTGCCCTAGAAGAACTTGATTTAGAAACTCTGGGGTTAGGAGCAGATTTCTGTAATTTAATATTCTGAAACTTCTTTTTATTTCTAACTGGCTGAAAGCCATCCTCATCAATGTCGAGAGGCTTATCTTTAGGAGAAAGAGAATGATGAAGAGAAATAGAGGAGGAAGGATCTCCAATGAGAATTTTCTTTGAGGCCATTAAAGAACCTTACAACTAGAAAAGTTTACACTAATATTAAAACAGGCACAAACTGTTCTCGAATAAAATCTATGGCGATATTATTCTTCGTAATTGTTAAAAGTTATATTGGTTTTGTGAACAAACTATGCAGCTATCCAAACTATGAATTTCCAACAAGTGGTATCAGAGCCCGGGATTTCAATAATCCAAAAAAAAAAAAAAAAAAAAAAAAAAAAAAAGGGAAGGAAAGAAAGAAAGAAAGAAGAAGAAGAAGAAAAAAAAAGTTGAAGAGACGTGCATCAACAATGGAAGGTGATGAGAAGTGCATCACAAATCGAAGAGAACTGATTCGATTATTATCTCAACAACTTTGAATCAAGGGTGTGTGTTAAAAGTTATATTGGTGCTTTAAAGTTGTGGACTGATGGAAAAACAATAAGTCCCACATCGGAAAATACTCAACTAAGATCCTGGATAAATATTAGAAAGTTATAGTTCACATTAACCAATTGATTTTGTGAACAAACAATGTAGCTATCCAAACTATGGATTTCCAACATTAATCCACGTTAACCATTTAACCTGTTGAGCCAGTAATATCTTCAACCGTTCGTTCTTCTTCCCGTTTCTGCCGTTAAAACACGGCAAACCACCATGCAAATCCACAAATCACCCCACCGCATTCTGACCAATCACCAATCCTCTACAATCCCAAGATTCACCTACCACCTGCCTTCAAAATCTCTATTCAACAAAGAGCAACACCAACTTTTTCAATTCAGTTCCACTCCATTCTGACCAGTCTGGAATGCCTCTGTGGTTCCAGTACTAAATCAAACGAAAACAAAATTCAGCAATTCAGAAATCAGTGATTTGGTGATTCGGTTTGAACTGAGGGTCGGGTTTTGAAAGGCGTCCGAGCTGTTGATTCATCGGAATTCAACGGTAGGTGGCGATATGGAAAGGAGGCAGCGTAACTGCAGCTATAGAAGAATGGAAGAACCTTTTGCTAGTTCTGCAACTATAGAAGAAGCCAAAGTACAACCTATTCCATGTGTATTACGAGTTGTGATGTGGGAACCCCTAAGCTCATGGAATTGTTCTCCATCAAAAATAATATCTATTGCATCTAATGAATTTGGAAGGTCACCGCCCTTCACAAGCACATTCCTCGGACCAAAACCATGTATTGCTTTCGCTGTAGAACACATGTCAGCCACAGTATTCATTGATGAGTAAAGCAGGTGCTTCTTTCAAAAAAAGGCGTCACAATATCAGCCATCTGAAAAAGTTCTTCCTGATATCCAGATAGGGCAGATTAAGCTGAAAGCACATGTCCACTAGTTGACAGGATCAACCACTAATGCTCGTACAGGAAACTCTCTGAGGTTGTTGCATAGTACTTTGATAATGCCAGCACAGTGGGCAGCATGCCTATCTTTATACCACATCAACATGCATATCAGAGAGCACTGACCTCAACTGCTCCTTCACCAGTTCCTCAGACACCATGTCCCATTTCTGAACCCCCACAGTGTTTTGAGTAGTGATGGCGGTGATGACGGATGAGCAATACGCGCCGTGAACCCCGCACGCTTTAATGCCATTTTTGAACCGTCCACACGTGCGGCAACTTTTGAATTGTTGGCAAGGTAGTTGACTGTGATGTCACTATCCTTAATGTTATCGTGCCGATTCCGCCGCCATTCGTCATTAGGAACAATGGCACCGTTTTTCTTTACTTCGATAAACTTTTGTGACATGAAGTAATTGGACGGTATTAGGCAGTGAATGATTGATTCAGTTTGTGGCTGAACTTGGCTGTTTTGAGGTACTTTAGGATGAGAGAGTTTGATGATGCTGCAAGATTGATATTGTGGAGTGACTGAAGGATTTATGTAGCAAGTTGAAGATTGGAGTGTTGTGTCAGTAATGAATAAGGAAAGAAGAAAGAGCCGTTGAAGATATCAAGATTGATTTGAGAAAGCTTACCTGCTAAACATGTTAAATGTTTATTGTGATCAATATGCAAAGGATCCCAAAATTGAGATTAACAAAAAATATTCCAAACTCTGAATTAATATGAAAAGACGTGAAATTTGGGATTAATCATGTCAATTTACCCTTTATTATATAAGTGAATATCATATATTTAGAAACATTGCCAATAATTTATTTTAATGTACATATTGTTACAAAATAAAGGATGCACGGTTTCGACGGTCGGACAGGTTTAACCTTCGAAACTTAAACCTTAGAAAGTCCCGGTCCAACTAGCTGTTCGGTTCTTATAACATTGCATGTAACTTAATGTTTCTGTAGAAATGATATTTTTGACTTATTTATGGCTCAGTATTCTACTGCATACTTTGTTCCACTATATTTTATCCATGAGATATGGCCTGTTATATTATTTTTTCTTCTTCTCTGATGATCTTAACGTATAAACCGAACACATCTGCATCACACTTTCATCATTCTGCTTTTGGGGGAGGGAGATGGAGCGGTCATCACATATGGCCTTGACATACTATATTTATCACATACAAAAGGAAGGAATGCAAGAGATCACAATAACATAAAGTTGAGCAAAATGCATAGGTGGAAAATGATGATATTGAAGTATAATTGTCTTTGTTAAATTTACAAAAATACTAAAATGAGCAAATAATACATTAGTAGCACAAGCGCGAATACGAAAAAAAATCAAAAAAAAAATTAAGTTATATATGAGCGATAAAGACAAATCGAATGATCCCAAATATCAGCTCGTCCAAGCGAAGTCATCCGATGTATTGATGTAGCACACAACTAATTGGTATCGGAAATACTTTGTTTTGGTACCAGGTGTAGTGTTTCGGCATCTAAGTAAGCTTTGTGTAGTTTTTCTATTTCGCATCACTGGGTATCGACATCGCTATATCGGTTCTACTTTAGTTTCGGTATCGGTATCGAAGATCATATGTTTGTTTAGTATGTTGTTTCGGCTCCGATAATGATAACATGTGTTCGGCTCCAGCTTCGGCTTCGATTCAAGTAGACGTGCTTCTGGTTTCGATTAGCTCGTCTAGGCCGCATTCTTTGATTCGAAGTGATGAATAAATCTCGGACATGTGGGTTTGAACTGAACCTCGCAATAATGGAGAACAATCAACCAACCCTCGAACGATGATCCAAACCTCGAAACAATAAAAATGATGAACCTTGAAATCTCGAAACAATCATGACGATGAACCCACCTCATTACAGTGAAAACGATGAACCGAAATGGTTCTGATATCAAACTAACGCAGCCGGAACAATAAACAACAGTTTCAAACTAACGTTGAAATCGTAATCACCTCCAAATTATGATGAACAGAGATAATCTCACTATTTCCATTGATCTCGAGTATACTGGAACCAATTTCAAACTCGTGATCTTGTTGAATTCAAACGAGATTGTGATAACACCAATTTTCGTTGATCGAAAGATACCGAAACTTGGTCACCAACTTTCCATTGATCGAGATGATGCCGAAAAAATTGATCTTCTAAATCGTTGATTCACAATAGAATACCGAAAACGGAGATAAACAGTTGGAGCTTCCAACAATGGCCAATACCAAATTTTATAAACAAAATCAACTAACTACTGCATGGTTCGAGCCCCTATTTATAGTGTTCAGACTCTGACGCCGACACCACTAAACATATAAGACACTCGAAACCAAAACAAAAGTACATAAATAACAAATATCGAAACCGATACAAATGTACAAAGCTAACCAATACTGAAACAAACTATAAAGCTAAATCAGGGTTGTAACAGAGTTGCAAAGACCTAAGCCACATATCTTGAGCTAAAACCGGAAGCACATCTACTTGAATCGAAGCCAAACCTAGAGTCGAAAATAGGTTATCACTACCAGAGCCGAAACAACATACTAAAGAAATAGATGATCTTCGATACCAATACCAATACCAATACCGAAACAAAAGTAGAACCAATATAGCGATACCGATACCTAGTGATGCAAAATTGGAAAACTAGCACAAAACTTATTATAGGAAAATTGCAAAGAATCATTTTACTAAAGCAAATATTGCTGCGTGGATACATACATATGCATGTTTATTTTTACCCATAGTTCATATAAACCAGGCCACCCAACAAATTGTTTGGATCAAAATCAGCCAACATCATTAATAATAAACAAAATAAAGCCAATAATAGAGATGAAAATGCAAAGAAAAATATGCGGATCTAGTTTCCCAACGATTATGAGCTAATCAAACTTAACTTTTCACTCCCATATATGCGGGCCTGACCCTAGGTCAAGGCGACCAAGATGGTCGCCTAGGGCATCAGATCCGGCAGGGGCACCAGAGGAGGTGGTGATAGGTTTATGTTTTTATTAAGAAATGTTCTTATATTGATACGCTAAGGATGTAAGTAGGTAGTTTCACGATCCAATGGGTGGGCATTTACCATTTGCCAAGATGATGCAGGATCAAATTCTGCTGCTATATTTGTTTCTGCAAGCTTCTTTGGCCTGCAGCAACACGGTTGCAATTTTTCTATACTGCTTACGTTTTTGCCTAGGATAACACAGATGCTCGGGTCGGCACTGCATACATGCTGTAATGATTTCGAAATGATATGATATAAAGAAGAGAGTACTCAACATACTAATTTTTTGTAATGCTAAGGTGATCCTAACAATTATCAATGTTTAAGTTGTTAGTTCATGACATTACCCCGCTTATCATGCGATTGGCATGAATTAGTTATAAAATATATTTTTGTGTTTCATTCCAATGTTGTTAAGCATGATACACTGTTCTTAGTTTGTTCATTATATATTTCATTTTTAATCAATTCTAGACGTGAATATATGAAATAAATCAAGATCTAATTGATTCAACAATATTTCACTTACTTTCAACACATTCTTTTATAAATATAAGACAAATAGTGGAAAAATTTCTATATAGAGATGATTGAGATATTGAAGAAAATTAAATTAATTTATATAAAAGAAAAAATGATGCACAGCCAGGGCCGGTTCGAGGGCTAGACGAGCCAGCGACCGCCTAGGGCAACCCCCGAAAGTTGGGCAACGTTCATCAGAAAACTTTTGATATATGAGTGCTGAAGTAATTTGAATATAAAACGTTTATTCATTGATTGTTAAAACGGCTTTTCATGGTAGTTGGTTTCTGACTTTCATTGAATATGTAGGAGGTCTGACCTTCGATCCTTTGATGATGTAGGTTATTTTTAATTATTTTTTCCTTTAGCTTCTTGCTGTTATTTGTTTTTATTATTTGCTCCACTGATGCACGACTGCCTAGGGCAACCCAAATTGTTGTGCCTTTGTCCCCTGCTGCCACCCACTTATGTTGCCTAGGGCAACCCAATGACTAGAACCGGCATTCCGCTCAGCCAGCAAACATCACAGTCAAACCAACTTTCTACACTAATTTAACTATAATGGCTATTATAGGCTCAATTGAAAAAATAGGCTAATGTATTTGAGATTAACAATCGTAATACCTACACAGTAGTAGCATTCGCTGCATAGACCATTTACTAACTAATTATTGAAGTTATGTTTTTTTCACAAAAATTATAAATTTTAGTGAATCTAGAAGAAAAAATTGGTGCTATTTTTTATCATTTTCATAGATGAATTTTCTAAATGTTGCTTATATTTCCTGCGTGAAAAATCACACTTAATTTTACTAAAATAATCACATGATTAATTTTAGTATTAATTAGAATAGCATATTTCATCATATGTAACTTGTTTAAGTTAATGCAACGTTAACATAAACCATATTTCTTATACTCTCCAGTTAAGTAATTTTGTTTTGAAAGTATTAATTTTTGAGTGATAATAGTTTGTAACTATGCTATTGAAACATTTCATATTTACATGTTTATTTGAATAAAATATGATATATCTTCCATTTCTTGTTTACTTTCCAATTCAACAGCAAAATATCTAGTACATAAATAATCAACAAGCTAATAAAAACGGTAAAAGATTTGTGAATCAAAATAAAATAAAGGTAAATTTTGTTTCCATCCACTATTTCTTTCAAGTGACCCACACTATAATTCCATTAAGTTAACCCACAAATAATTGGTAAATTATTCCTCATATCGATTTACCAGCAGATTATTTTATTCTATTTTTTATTTTTATTTTGTTATTCTTTTACTTTGCGGTATAATTATTTTCTTGTACTTATGGAATGCAAAATCTATACTTTAGATTACACATTTATTTCATATACAAAAACTCAAGTCTGTGCTCTACGTAATAAGTCAACAATAAAATTAGAAGATTTAGATACGCCTATAATTTTTAACATTTTAGAATCAGACTCTCATAAAATATCTGTATTGTATCTATTCAGTTGTTAAATAAACCCTTTGTTAATAGCCAACTAGCTTTAGCGAGGCCAAGGTGATGAGGTCATATGCTAGTTTAAAGAAGTAAGACCAAAATAAAGATCCAAGACCGTTGTAAAAAAATTAATATGCTATTTAATAAGTCCGTGTCCAAGTCATGGTCTTGTCAAGTCTATACTCTATTTATGCATATATGAAGTAAATACGCATGGCAAGTTCAAATGTTTATTATTGTTTTAGGCTATGCAACTCTCAAAATATTTGTTCACACAACCACAAATCTATAACGAGAATTTTTCCCCCTAATTCGACTTAGACTTCACACTGTTGATAACTAATAAGTAAGAAATGAGTAAGATGAAAAGATTCAGCCTTTTCTATGGTGCCTCTCGGCTATTTATAGGTAAAATTGAAGACGACACAGTGGTTTGAATGTTAAACTCAATAAAATAGGATAACAATATGGTTTTGGGAGGCAACAAGGCCCATTGACCGTATTCATAACTAGGTGTATACAGGTTCTTGCAAGGAGTATAGGTCATTATTATAGCTTGGCCATCGACTAGAGGCAACAACCATTAGCTAGCAACATTGATTGAAGTCGAAACGATATAACCAACAAAGGCAACACATCCTTGCTATCCGAAATTCCAAATAAAGCAAGAAGACTGCATAATCTCAAAGATGTGACAGATTCAGCAATAAATACAACTTCATAAAATAAAATATGGTGACATGATTATTCTAAGAAACCAAAGACAATATGCCTTTAGGGTGAGGAAGAGCGAAACATAGAAACATGGTTCCAGTATGTGCAGGAGGTAACAAAAGTTTTCCAGTCCGTATAAGGCAGCACAATCCGTTGGAGATGATGCAGCATTCTCCTGTTGAAGCAAGATGACATATTTCTAGGCCAAAGAAGGGCAAAGCAACACTATTCGATAAGTTTCAACATCACTGGACAGTAACATGTCCATGGGTTCAAAAGAGGTGATACCCTTCGAAGAGAAATGATACTAACCTTCTGAATAGAAAGAGGCAACACAACATGTCTCTATAATAAAAAAGGGATACGCATGTCAATTAGGGTGATACGATTATAGTCTAACACTAGCCCACCTTTATATGGAGAATCTATCGACTTTTTAGTTGATGTTGTCATCAGGGCGTCAAGAGAAATAACGTTTAAGCAAATCAAAAGATTTCTCCTTTGAACGCTCAAATCAATCATTCGATATGAAATTTCCCATTTTTACTATGCTACAGTTTGAATTACAAAATTTTAACCTACGAATTCTAGCTGGATTTTCTATTGATTTGTCAATTTTCATTAAATAAGGGTTTCTATTAGGCTGGATTCCTGAATACAGTTTCCATGCTTGAAAAGTAAACATTTAGAGGGCACTGTCATCTTTGGATATAAAGATCATGCCTAACCGAACATACAAAGTCGCCTTACAATTGGTATCCTGTATGGATTTGGATAAAATTTGACGTCACATGTCGACCTAAAATAAGGTTAACTCCATGTTCAAAACAAAAAATGGTCACAACACCAAAGGTATCTTCACAATACTTCACCAAATGGTTAGGAATAAGAAAAAGATACCACATTCATAAAATAAACGGTAAAAAGTAAAGTACAAAGAATTTCTAGAGTAGTTCGATCATTTTAGACCTACGTCCATTAGGATAGCAAGTACCATTATCATTTTGAAATTTACAAAATGCATGAATTCACTCAAATCACCCATTTCTCTTTTTAATAACGATCATATCTTTTTTCTCTCTTGTTAGCTTTTGATTTCACTTGAATTCACAGAGAAAACGGTGACATCTCTTGATTTGTGATGATAGTTGTGTTGATCTTCAACCACTTGATCAACTAGGCAATCTTCATTAGCTCCACGGTGAATTTGTGTTGGATCTAAACTTTAGGGAGAGTTAATGGATATTTGGAATCACTTAAGTTGAATTTGAGATATTTCTAATGGAGTTTGGAGAAAATTTGAATTCATGTGTGTAGGCTTTGTTTTTGCAAATTATAACAGATTTAGCCATGTTTATAGCATAATTACAAATATAGACCTGTTTTGATCTGGGGAATTGCGAAGGCGAGTTTTGGAAACTCACCTTTGTGCGAGTTTTCAAAACTCGCCTTTGGTTTTGAACTTTTTAAAAACCATTCTAAACAAGCCAAACAATTTTACAAGAACAACATACAGTGTATAAACCGCGTTCGTCTAATTCAATAAAAACATATTACTACGACCCAGTACAACATAATCAAAATCCTACAAAAAACATAAATAAGACCCAACATAACCACGACCCAACAATACAACATAACTTAGACCCATCAATACAACATAACTTAGACCCAGCAATACAACATAACCACGACCCAATACAACATAACTACGACCCGTAGCTTTGGAATTAACCATAGCACTCATGAAGCATTTCAATCTTAATTGCTACATTCATTCTTTCCAAGCGATTAACCTCAGATTACATCTCATGTGCGTACTGGACACCCCTCTTTGTCAAAGTTGGATCATACCATGAAAAAAATTACAACTCTGCAACCCTTGGTGATTCTATACATGAATGTACGTATTGCAACCATAAAAGCGGCGTTCTGCATTCGTTTGACTTTTAGAAACAAGCACATTACATTCGATTCCGCCATAGCAAAGGACTGAACGACCCGTCATGCTGGAGCTTGACCTATCGGGGTTCTATCGAGCAAAAACTTCCCTCAAATGAGCATTTAGGGATTTTTTTAATCGGTCTGATGTGTTGGACCGCAACGTTTGGCTGTGTTGCACCAAAGAGTTCAGATTCGACCTCTGCAGCATCTACTTGGACTCCCATTTGCGTTTCGGGAACAAAGTCGACATCTTATGCGGGTTGTTTACCACGCTCGTACTCATCGTACATTTAAAATATGGTAGCATCCTCGTATTCCCAGTTAGCCATTTTGAGGTGAACTACTCTACAAAATACTAGGGAGTGATGAAGAGAGGAAGAGAGGTTGGTTGGTCTTTAATAAGGGAGAAAGGAAGAGGGGCTAGTTTGAAGCATTGATCATTACACATGAACGAAACATTGTACATGGAGTAGACTAGTTAGTGCAGGTTTAAATTAGTGTACATGTGACCACCCCTTAAATCAAGGAGTGATGAATCTCTCCTGGTAAGACTAATTGGTATACATGTGATGACCCCTTAAGCTAAAGTTAGTTATGGGACCGAGCTGATATGACTACTCAGTATGATAGTTATTGGGCTGAAGTGATGGGACTAATCAGTATGCTCACTTCAGAAATTGTCCCCTTAGGAACACTGTAGCGGTGATATAAAGTTAAAGCCTAAGATGAATTTATATGCCTAAGTTTTATGCTCTGTAATCTTATAATTTGTTTACTCAACATTAATAATTTGAGTTATAGACAACTGGAAAAATGACGATAAGGAGGTAGCAATTCAACGATCTGGAAAAGAAATGGTAGTTGAAGGGCGCGTTATCGAGCCATTAGGCCGGGGTGGATCCAACCCTATTTGCCGTTGTAGAGAAGTATCAGTCGTGTTTGTTTCGATAACCGAAAAAAATGTTGGTCCTCGATTTTCCGGTTGTGAAGCCTACGAGGACCACAAGGTTTTTCCTGATGAAATTGATTGTTGTTACTTTAAGCAACGGACTGACCCACCGATGTGCGATTGTGGAGTTCAGTATGCACTGGAAGCGCAAGCCTAAATAAGACACTTGAACAAGAATGTTGCTGAGCCAATTAGCTCTGGATTTTTCCGACGTCCGTTGTAGGTGTATATGGAAACTATCTTAATGTGTTTTATTGTACTTTGAATTTGATGTTTGCGAGTTTAGTTATTGTAGTTCGTATGATTTTCGTTTGCGTTTCTTAATGTTGTAATCATCGTTGTTGTTAGCTTCTCAGTTATGTAATGAAAAATATTAAAATTTCTGGAAGTACAACTGTAAACCTTGATGCAAACTAAGTAGTGTGCATATGACAACCCCTTAAACGAAGGAGTGATGAATCTCTCCTGATACGACTAGTCAGTGCAGGGTTAAAGCAGTACGTAAAGCAGATTCCCTATAGTATTACGTCAGACGAAACAGTGTTGGGCATCACGTAAAGCAAAGTTGTACCAATGAGCATTCACATCATTCTTTGCTTTACCCTTTATTCACTATTACACTATGCTGCTATATAACTCTGTCAAATTACTAACAACTTACCTCACTGCAACAACTTTGTTTCCAACTACTCTATGCATTCCCACAACTATGCCTTCTTGGCCATCATATCCAGACTCGGATGAATAGGCGTATGAACAGATGCGACTTCAGGGGTTTGCGGATAAATTTCTGTTTCTAAACCAAATGAGACCTCAGGTTGAACCACCGTCTGAACAACGGAATGTCCAACCTCCACATCAAGCCCAAGTAGTAAATGTTCAACGAACGTATGAACAGTCAGTCGTTCTACAATAGCAAGAAGTTGATTCTTATCAAGTAACACATATTTCAATTCCTTATGAACAGGAAGGTGATTCTTATCAAGTTTGTTGCTACTGCGGTTATGCAGTTGAAGTTGTGGTTCGAGCAGATGGCAACAATATTGGCTGCAGCATTCAAAAATGTCCAACCTATCCGAATGGATGTAATTACACAGAATGGATAGACGAACCGCTATGCCCAACGGGAATAACATATGCAAAACGAACTCGAATAAGAGAATAGACATCTCCAAAACGTTATTGAATAGTTGCGGTTTAACCGTAATGATTAGGTGACTTCAAATCCCAAGAGCATGAACGTGAGATGTAGTTTGGTTGCGTACTATTTTCCTAGTTAGCATCTGTTGCATCCTAAGTTTTAGTACCTAGTCTCGTGTTAGCATTTGTTCTATTCGAAGTTTTATTATCTATTTCTGTGTTAGTATCTATTGCATCCTATATTTGGTAGTTTGTTTTATTATGTTTCGAACTTTAACTGAATACATATGATTCTTTATATGTCGGATTTCTTTAAAACAAGAAACGTTCGAATCTAATAAATTATATTTTTACTACGAGGGAGAAAAATGAATATTTCATATTACATATTTTGAGTTGTGTACAAATCAAATTTCCAGAAAATCATGTGGAATCTTTTATAAAGCATAACGATTTATTAAATATATATATAAATCGTTTTTAATATAACTTAAACTTCGATTTTAATGTAAAAGGAATAGTCGAAATAGCACTATAACGTTTTGTTATTTAGAAATTATCTAGAAGCGAACAATGTAAGACTGTTCTGCATACATTTTGTTCAAATGAAGTATTGTTGTTTGAATTTGGGTTTACTGAAGGCAATTTTGGAAACTTGCCTTCGTGCGAGTTCCCAAAACTCGCTTTCAATAAACCTAAAACATGACTATTTCTGTAATAAAGTTTGAAACAAGGCTAAATGTGTTATTATTTTTCAAAACAAGCCTTGAGGCGTGAATTATCCTTACTGTTTTAGGCTATGCAACTCTCAAAGTATTTGTTTATAAAACCATGAATCTATAACGAGAATTTCCCCTTGATTCGACTTAGACTTCACAATATTGATAACTGATAAGTAAGAAATGAGTAACATGAAAAGATTGAAACTTTTCTATGGTGCCTCTCGGCTATTTATAAGTGAAATTGAAGGCGGCACAGTGGTTTGAATGCTAGAGTCAATAAAATAGGATAACGATATGGTTTTGAAGGCAACAAGACCCATTGACCATATTCATAACTAGGTGTATACAGGTTCTTGCAAGGAGTATAAGTCATTATTATAGCTTGGCCATTGACTAGAGGCAACAACCATTAGCTAGAGACATTGATTGAAGTCGAAACGATATAACCAACAAAGGCAACACATCCTTGCTATCCAAAATTCCAAATAAATCAAGAAGACTGCATAATCTCAAAGATGTGACACATTTAGCAAAAAATACAACTTTATAAAACAAAAATAAGGTGACATGATTATTTAAAGAAACCAAAGACAATATGCGTTTAGTGTGAGGAAGAGTGAGAAGCTTTGAGGTGCACACCACCCTTAAGAAACAATAGAAACATGGTTCCAGTATGTGCAGGAGGCAACAAATGTCTTCCAGTTCGTTTAAGGTAGTACGATCCATTAGAGATGATGCAGCATTCTCTTTTTGAAGCAAGATGACATATTTCTAGGCTAAAGAAGGGAAAAGCGACACTATTCGATATGCTTTAACATCACTAGAAGGTGACATGTCCATAGGTTCAAAAGAGGCGATACCCACTACCAATGAGGGAGACGCAATAACCTTCGAAGAGAGATGATACTATCCTTCTGAATAGAAAGAGGTGACACTGCCTGCCTCCATAATCAAAAAGAGTACACATGTCAATTAGGGCGATACGATTACAGTCTAACACTAGCCCACCTTTATATGGAGAATCTGTCGACTTTTTAGTTGATGTTGTCATCAAGGCGTCAAGAGAAAGAAAATTTAAGGAAATCAAATGCTTTCTCCTTTGAACGTTCAAATCAATCATTTTATATGAAATTTTCCTTCTTTTTTTTTTTTTTTTTTTTTTTTTTTTTTACTATGCCACAGTTTGAATTACAAAATTTTAACGTAGTAATTCTAGCTAGATTTTTGATGATTTGTCAATTTTCATTAAATAAGGGTTTCTATTAGGCTGGATTCCTGAATACAATTTCCATACTTGAAAAGGAAACATTTAGAGGGCACTGTCACCTTTGGATAGAAAGATCATGCCTAACCGAACATACAAAGTCGCCTTACATTTGGTATCCTATATAATTTGGATAAAATTTGACATCACATGTCGACCTAAAATAAGTTTAACCCGGTGTTGAAACCAAAAAAATGGTCACAACACCAAAGGTATCTTCACAATACTTTACCAAATGGTTAGAAAAAGAAAACAGGGATACAATCACAAAATAAACGGTAAAAAGTAAAGAACAAAGAATTTTTAGAGTGGTTTGATCAATTTAGACCTACGTCCACTATGATAGCAAGTACCATTATCACTTTGAAATTTACAAAGTACATGAATTCACTCAAATCACTCGTTTCTCTCTTTAGTAATGATCCTCTCTTTTTCTCTCTTTTTAACTTTTGATTTCACTTGAATTCACGGAGAAAACGGTGAGATCTCTTGATTTGTGATGATAGTTGAGTTGATCTTCAATCACTTGATCAATTAGGCAATTTTCATTAGTTCCATGGTGAATTTGTGTTGCATCTAAGCTTTAGGGAGAATAAATGGAGATTTGGAATCACTTGAGTTGAATTTGAGAGATTTCTAATGGAGTTTGGAGAAGATTTGGTCACTTTGTTGTTGGGGGAAGGTAGATTGAATTGGAGAAGCCATTAATGGAGCTTGGAGTGGTTGAGAGTGGTGGAAAAATGGTTTGGATAGCACTTCGGCGTGGAAAAAACTAGTCCCTTGAATGGTGAAGAAATGGGCTATTTATAGTTATAGTTTGGAGTTAGCGATAGTGTTATAATTATGGTGTGTAGGGTACCGATTAGTCATGATTATATTTACGAAACTGTCACTGGTACAGCTGTACACAACTGGCATTAGGGTACCGATCGGTCCATTTTTAGACAACCGATCGGCGCTGAAAATAACACCGATCGGTCCTGGATAAAACACCAATCTTGTTGAGATAAGTCCCACATTGGGGAATTTGTAAAATGAATCATGTATAACTATAATGAGTTCACCCTTCACATTGCCAATTGGTTTTGTGATAATTCGGGGTTCTCTATCATGGTATCAGAGCTCCAAGTTGTTTAACAATCTCATCACCTGAATTTTTCTCCTCCTGTGGTAAGATTTCTTTAATGCTTCTTCTTCTTTTTCTTCTTGGATTTTCTTGTTGATTTCTGTTTCTTGTTAATCTTCTGGGCTTCCTCCTCCTGTAATATTTTCTTGGTATCTTCTTCATGTAATTTCATCAACCCTTCTTCTGCATGCAATTTCTCCTTTGTCTCTTCTTCTTGCAACTTCTTCTACATCTGCAGTACTTGTAGTTTCTTCTGTAAGTTTTCTCCACTTGATGTTTGTATTTGTGACTGATGATGGGGAAGTTTGCACGATGGTGATGGTTAATGGATGTTTTGGCAAAAAAAAAGGGAGGAAGGTGTTTTAGGTGACTGAATTTAGAGATGGAGACTGTTTTGGAAGGTCGGATGGTTTGTCTTGAAAGTGGAGAAAACTTGGTTTGTATGTTGAATGGGGAATGAAGCGGAGGATTGTATGACAGTTTTCTATGGTTCAGTAGCAGTTTTGTTGAATCTGAATCTATTGGTTCTTATCTCACTTCTCATTGTCTCACTCCTATTGGTTTTGTTGAATTCTAATCTGTTGGTTCTTATCTCACTTCTCATTGTCTCACTCCTATTGGTTTTGTTGAATTCTAATCTTCTGGTTCTTATCTCACTTCTCATTGTCTCACTCCTATTGGTTTTGTTGAATCTGAATCCGTTGGTTCTTATCTCACTTTTCATTGTCTCACTCCTGTTGGTTTTGTTGAACCTGAATCTACTGGTTCTTATCTCACTTCTCATTGTCTCACTCCTATTGGTTTTGTTGAATCTGAATATATTAGTTCTTATCTCACTTCTTATTGTCTCATTCCTATTGGTTTTGTTGAATCTGAAATCTTTTGACATGACTACTGCAATATGATGGATGGTCAGTGTATGGTGATAGAAGGGCATGTTTTGTGAAGTTCTGAAGGTGGATTTGGTTGCGTTGGTGTTTGTTGGCAGATGTAGAAGATTGTTGAGTTGATTAAAGATTGTTGTTGAGTATTTGGTATTTGGTGCTTGGAGTTTGTTGTTACTCTCTAACAATATTGAAAAGGTTACTCGATCTTGCTACTCTTCTGTTTGCAGCTTCTATTTTGCAAACTCACGATTTTTCGCATCGTGAGTTTGAGAGGGGGGGGACGTTAGAGAATAAGCCAAAAGATATGCTAAGAAATAAATGTTAGAGAATATGCCAAGAGATATGCTAGAGAATAAGGAATTTTCTAGAGAATAAATGACCCTATAAATATACGGTTTAGCATTGTAATTTTAATCAAGCATCTCTTTTTGTAATAGCAATCAAGTAATCAATAAAAAATGTAGTCTTTTAATTGTTAAGCGTTTCATCTCTCTCTTCTCTCTGGATCTGAATTCTAACATGGTATCAGAGCGGGTTTAATTCGTGCGCACAGTACCACACTTATCCACGTCACCCAATATAAAGGTCC
This sequence comes from Allium sativum, assembly GCA_030737875.1. NCBI lineage: Eukaryota > Viridiplantae > Streptophyta > Magnoliopsida > Asparagales > Amaryllidaceae > Allium > Allium sativum. Next base: position 752,140,444 of record CM060921.1, read on the forward strand.
ACGTGTTAGGCTCATGATATGCCACACGTGCGGGGGCGTGTTGAGATAAGTGCCACATTGGGGAATTTGTAAAATGAATCATGTATAACTATAATGAGTTCACCCTTCACATTGCCAATTGGTTTTGTGATAATCCGGGGTTCTCTAACATGGTATCAGAGCATTGATTCAAAACTCTTCTTCATGATCTGTCCCACGTCATCCAAAAGATCCATGTGTTAGGCCGTAAAGATAGGCCGCACGTGCGGGGACGTGTTGGACACCATCGGGAATTTGTCTGTCTAATCATCTTTAATATATGAGGAGTTCCCCTTTACATTGCCAATTGGTTTTGTGATAATCCAATTCTTATAAATACCGGGTCCACGTGTTTGCAAGGTGACAGTGCCCTATTAATTTGCTGCTGCCTTTTCCTTATAACCCACCCATTAATAATGACGTGTCCATTTATGGAACCCGCGCTTTACAATTCATATATTGGTTCGTTATTTACCATAGTGCCATTTCTTTTGTTTAAATTGCCAGTCCTTAGTTGTTGTGGACGATCCAAATATTAATATATGCGTGCGAGTTATCCTGTGCTTATTCGAATACATTGTGTGTATAAACGTTTAAAGGCTACATTAATACTAGATCGTATGTGAGCGCAAATGATGTGTGGTATTTTTTATGTTAGCACACATGAGATGATCGACCAGAATGGAGACGCCAACCGAGCCAGGGTTGGACTGCGGACCGATCGGCCCTGTGCTGACGTGATGATTGGCAGTTGCTTCATATTTTATATGTGCACATCCAAACCATGCATTTGTGGCGATCAACTCTATTATGATGCAGCTTGCTTCGCCATTCTCATTATATACACGTTGCGTGTTCATGCACACGTCAACAGTAGCTGAACCATTTTGCAAAGGGTACATGCTTACAATGTGTTGTTTCACGTTCGTTTTATATGCTATATAATGCATGTATAAACCATTTTTCCATGCACGTGCTCATGTGCTCCATGATGGAATTACTTCTTATATTATTATGTAAGAAAGAACATGCTCATTCCACCGATTATGCATTAAAACAACCGACTATTCCATATACATTGAGAATGACCGATCACTATGGTGTACGATCGATCAAATATCATAACGCACGACCGACCGCTTCATTAGACGGTTGACGTATCAATTTCTAAACCGCGTTAATAATGGGTTAACATTTTCCCCTCGAAGCTTGTATTTTTTGCTTGTGAAAAATGTGGGCTTCGAATTGAACGTTGTTGATATATTTTTGCTTGTTGATGTTGCATAGGTATGTGAATGCTTCAATTTTTGATTGAGGCTTTAATGTAAAATGAAGAAGATCCATAATAAACCAGATATGCATGACTATGATGGATTATTGGCTATGTCGATTCCAGTGCTATGCCCTGTTCTGTTCAAATTGGAACCTCGATTTGTGTTTCTGAGGCTAGAGTGACTGCAGCTTTTGGATTGTAAATGGATCAGTCTTTGGTTGTTCCTTGTTGTTGGCTAGCTTTTGGGACCAAGCCACCAAGATTCACTTACAAGTCTGATACGAAGCCTCGCTCACGAAGCCATCTCAACTCGTTCGTGGTTTCCTCTTCATCTTCGATTCGTGATGCCCCTGCACGATGCCGCTCGTGATGTCCTTCCATGACCCGAACCCAAGTCCAAAGAATAAAGGTCACAACCTAGTCTTCCACGATCCGAGAGATGAGGATCTGATGACACATGTCCATAACCGTCATATTGACCATTTCTCCATCAAGCCACGAGCCAGTCCGAAATCCTCGGGATCCGTGCCACATGTTATCACGAACAGCCTGCAGAGGGCGCCTAAAAATAGCCCTATACCTAGCATTCTTTGGAATCTTTTTGGCAATTTTGAGTGTTTTTACTACCATTGTTGCTACTCTATTATTTCTTATCAGCATTATTACGAAATTACTAAGTGAATCATCATTGTAATCATGAGATTGAGAGAAATCATTGATTGTACTTGCATTCTACGTATAATCAAAGATATATAAAGTGGACGTAGGCTCGTTAACGCCGAACCACTATAAATCTGGTGTGATCATTGCAATTTCTTCTATTTCTAGTTATTAATCTCAGTAATTATGAATAATTTGGGTGTTAGAGCCAAATTCTGATCTAACATTTTGGTGCTTTCATTGAGAACTGATGTCTCAGCATATCGGATTATTGCCCTACTATTTGGATATTCAAGTCCGAAGAAAATAGTCTGAATCTCGACTGTTTTAGGTTTTGAATTTTTTTGCAAAGTCAATATGTTATGGCTGGAAAGAAATCCAAAGATGCACAAGCTTCGCATGTAAAAGAAGCTACAAACGAAGCCGTTGAAGAAAGAATTCACGAGCATGCCGACATGGAGTCTAGGGTTCGTGATAATGAGGGAGTGAAATGACCCATAGAGGGCTTCACGACTCGGTTACAAGGAGTTATCACAAGCCACCCTGATGACGTCACCACGAATGACCCTCAGTTGTAGGTCACGAACCATCCCCGGACTTCTGCCACGAACCGCCTCCAGGGAGCCACCACGAGCTGCCAAGCAGAAGACACTACGAGACATCAACAACAGGGGGTCACGAACCAAAATGACCATAGGACCATAACTCGACCCAGAAAGGAAATTATGGCTCGTTCTGCTCATGTTGGTACTTCTGCTCGGCCTAGCTCGGGATCTTTGCGTGTAAGAGAGAATGTTGACGATCAGTTCAACCCTTCCGCCCAACCACTGAGGGAGACCTTTCTCGCATCCTCGTTATGTTGGAGAGGACGAATGACGAGTTGGAATTCCAAAGGCAAGAGAATTCCTTGTTACGACAGAACCTTACTGCATTGGACAGGCGTATTGATGATTTCCATAGGCAGCGGACACCTCCGCCAGCCCGTCCTTTGACTCCATAATACTCGTCTTCGTCTGGGGAATCTCCCAGACCTCCACGGTGACTATTGGAAAGACTAAAAAATATAGAACAACTTCGATTTGGATCGCTTCCTTCTCGAGAAGAGGCAGCACTTAACCTAGGACCCGCCAACCGTAATCTGAATAATCCTGCAGCGCTTCCTAGATCACGGATTGTTAATGAGCCTGTTGAGAATCGACCACCGTAAACCTTTCGCCGCGTGATTGACCGTGGTAACAGGGGGAAAGGAAGCTCTGCTCAGGCTCCAGACTTCGTGGTAGTCCGTCGGAGGAACGATGGAGGGCCCCGCATGGCAAGGAGTGTTAATCCGGAATCTACAGTGACTCATGCTGATGTTGAAGCAATGATCAGGCAGATCATGGTGGACAGCCATGGACAAAGAAATGAAGATTAGGGTCATAGAACGCAGTCATATGCCCTTTACTGGCGATATATTAGAGGTTACATCCCCAAGGCGGTTTAACATGCCAACTATGAGTCGCTATGCGGGCAGCACAGAACCAGTTCAACACTTGATGAGGTACTCATGGTCTATGAATGCCGCTGCAGCCTCCGACGCTATAAAGTGTAAAGCATTCCTGATATTCTTGGAAGATGTGGTATTGTTGTGGTTTACCCGCTTGCCAGCATGATTGTTATCCAGTTTCAGGGAACCGAGTGAAAAAATCGTTAACCAATTCCGGCTTCACGCTCAGAGGTTTAAAAATGTCATTGAGTTATCCCTCATTAAGCAACGTCCTGACGAGACTCTGAGGCCAAACCTGGATCGTTTCAACCTAGCTATCACAGTGGTCAGAGACCCTCATGAGTAGACTGTTTTGATGGCCTTAATTGACAGGGTGGACAAAGATACTGAGTTTGGAAGTTGCCTAGCTAGCAAGACTCCATTGACTAAAGAGATATTCTATGAAAAAGTTAATGTTCGCCTGCGTCAGGAAGAGATATATACCAACCGAAAGAGGAAGGCTTCCGATAAAAAGATATACAAAGCAATGTGGCCATCAAGCAAATAGGAGACAGCTCAAGGAAAGTAGAGGTCAATGTCGGGAATAAGAATCAAGGAAATGGCCGCCAATTGGGAAATAATAGTCGGAAGAAGAACCAGGGGAATGATTCCCAGAGAAGGCCTCGGTTCAGGCCATTTGAGAATTTTACACCGTTAAATGATATGTTAGAAAATATCTTTATGGATACTTATAATGCCTTCCAATACAAGAGGCCTCCCCCCAGAGACTCGATGGAGAAGGAACGTGAAACTGGAAAATTATGCTTTTCCACTAGGTTCATGGTCACTCCACCAACGAATGTCGCCATTTGAGAGATGTGGTTGATAAGCTACTCCAAGAGGGAAAACTAGACGAGTATAAGGTGGCTTCGAGAGACAGGGGCAAGCTGGACAGGCCCTAAACCAAAACCAACCCATTGCTAGACCTACCCCTCAGCAGAAAGGGAAGAATATTGTAATCAACACCATAGTCGGAGGGATTCATCCGGCAGGACACGACTTCAGGGCTATGGATCAGTATGTCACTGTGGCCAAAAAACACCTTGAAGTTGAAGAATACAGTAATCCCAATGACTTTGCCCCAATCAAACAACAAAAGACAATGTCTGACGATGTTATATTCCGCGGTAGAGAGAGTATTGGAGTCCATTTCCCAACTGAAGACCCATAAGTGATCACAGTCACCATTGGTTCGGCTATAGTCCATAAAGTCTTAGTGGTCAATGGAAGCTCTGTCAACATTCTATTCAAGAAAGCATTTGATCAAATGAAGTTGGAAGCAAAAGACTTAAAGCCCTGTGAGGGATGGGTCCGCGGCTTCAATGGAACCTCGACCGCCCCGATCGGATATGTAGAATTGTCCGTGATCTTGGGAGAAGGAGATCGCCGGAGAGTGAGGATTCTCCCTTTTGTGGTCTTGGATATACAATCGCCGTATAATTCCTTTTTGGGCTGACCGGCCTTGGCAGAATTTAGGGCCTTAATTGCGCACTGGTGTCTTTTTTTGAAGTTCCCAACGGATGCAGGAGAAGGAATAATCAGAGGAGATCAAGTTGTAGCATAAGCCTGCTACATAGCATAATTTATACTGCTGCGTAAAGGAAGAGATTTAGAAACAAAAGGCTCTTCCTCGCCCCCAAGGGAGGAATCGTCGTAGAAACTAAAGAAAACTATCTCGGACGAGCCGCCCAGAGAACTTCCCGAGGACATAGATCCTAGAGAGGACGAAGAGCCTGGGGCCAGAATGGCTACTCCAAATGAAACAACTGTGGATGTATCAATCGATGATAGAGACCCTGCGAAGGTCCTGAAGATTGGGTCCTAGTTAGATCCTCTTCAAGCAAGAGAATTAACTAATTTCTTAAAGTCTAACTCGGATGTGTTTTCCTAGACTCATGGTGGCATGTGTGGGGTATATTCCTCGATCATGAGCCATTCACTCAGCATCAATCCGAATCATCCACCCGTCAAACAGAAAAGGCGAATGCTTGGCCTAGAAAGACTAGTTGCCTTAAAGGATGAAGTGGAGAAGTTGAGAAGCAATGGATTTATTAGAGATTTAACCTACCTGGAGTGGATTTCAAATCCAATTTTAGTAAAGAAGGCTAACGGAAAGTGGTGTACTTGTATTGATTTCTCAGACTTGAACAAAGCCCTCCCTAAGGACAGTTTTCTGCTACCAAGAATCGATCAATTGGTGGATTCAACGGCATGTCACAAACTCCTTTCCTTCATGGATTCCTATTCGGGATATAACCAAATCCCTATGCACGTTCCAGACCAAGAGCATACCGACTACATCATGAATCTAGGGTTATATTGCTATGTAGTGATGCCATTTGGTTTGAAGAACGACGGTGCTACCTACCAATGATTAGTGAATAGAATGTTCTACAACCAAATCGGGAAGACAATTGAAGTGTATGTCGACGACATGTTAGTAAAGTCCCGACAATCGTCTAACCACACTGCTGACTTAGCAGAGATGTTTGATATCCTCCGAAGATATGGGATGAAACTCAACCCTACGAAGTGTTCAATTACGGTTGCCTATGGGAAGTTCTTAGGATTCATCGTCAGTTTGCGTGGAATTGAAATCAACCTAGACCAAATCGCGGCAATCAGAAATATTCAGAAACCAACAAAAATCAAAGATGTGCAAAGCCTCGCAGGAAAAGTAGCTGCGTTGAGTAGATTCATCTCCAAAGCTACGAGAAAGTGTATTCCATTATTCGAATTGATAAAGCAAGGAAAGCGCAATTTCGATTGGACTCCTGATTGTGTGGAAGCATTTCAAAACCTTCTGAATCATCTTGAGAGACCCTCGATACTGTCCAAACCGATCGACCACGAGGACTTTTTTGTGTACTTGGAAGTGTCGTCCATGCGATAAGTTCAGCCTTGGTGAGGGAAGAAGACAAGGTTCAGAGGCCAGTGTACTATGTGAGTAAGAAGTTGGCGGCAACCGAACGAAACTACCCAAAAATAGAAAAGCTTGCGTACAGTTTGCTGATCGCTTCCAGGAAGCTTCGCCACTATTTTCAAGCTCATCCCATCACCGTATACACTGACCACCCGCTTAGACAAGTTCTGCAGAGGCCAGAAGCCTCATGAAGACTACTTAAATGGAACATAGAGTTGAGTCAGTTTGATTTGAATTTTCAGCCCCGACGATCAATAAGGGGGCAAGTACTCACAGAATTTATAGAAGAATTCACTATCCCAGAGGATGACGTAATGAGTGAAGAAGATGGTTCTCCGAAACAACTTCTTGATCCCAACGCCTGGAAATTATATACTAACGGCGCCAAGAATGACAGACGATCTGGTGCTGGAGTTGTGCTTGTAACTCCCGCAGACCGATCAATATACTACGCCCTCAGAATGGAGTTTCATGCCACGAATAATGATTTTGAGTATGAAGTCCTGATTGTCGGGCTAAAGCTCGCAAAGGAGTTGAAGATAACAAAGCTAGATATCTTTTGCGACTCCAAGTTAGTTGTGAATCAGGCTAACGAGGAATTTCAGGCTAAGGGTCCGAGGGTGATATCATATTGAAAAGAAGTAAGAAATTTACTTGATAACCTTGATTACTACAGCATATCCCAAGAAGAGCAAGAGGCGTTCTGTTATCCGAAAAGCCTGCAGATATATCATGCAAGGCGAAATCCTATATAGACAGGGATTTTCGATGCCTCTCCTCTGGTGTATAGCCCATGATGACAACAAGCACGTACTGAAAGAAGTGCACGAAGGTGAATGTGGCGACCACACTGGAGGACAAATGTTGGCAAAAAAGATACTACGGTATGGCTATTTCTGGCCTACCATAAACAAAGATGCGGCCAAGTATGCACGACGTTGTGACGCATGCCAGAGGTTTTCTAAGATCCCCAGGGCACCTTCTGGCCAGTTAAAGACGATGATGAGCCTGTGGCCATTCACTATGTGGGGAATTAACATTATTGGAAGCCTCCCCATAGTGAAGGGCGGAGCGAAGTTTGCTATTGTGGTCGTGGACTACTTCACAAAGTGGGTCAAAGCAGAACCATTAACCACAATCACAACCAAGCGAGTAATAAATTTTGTTGTTAGAAACATCATATGTCGATTCAGGATTCCAAAAACTATCATAACCAATAATGGAACCCAGTTTGATAGCGCTGAATTCTGAGACTTTTGCCAGAAGTATCGCATCAAGAAAAAGTACACCTCTGTGGCACATCCGCAATCGAACAGACAGGTTGAAGCGGCAAATAAAGTGATTAAATCCACTCTGAAGAAAAGACTGAAGCGGGCCAAAGCCATGTGGGTTGATGAGCTATCCTTTGCATTATGGGCCTACAAGACAACTTACAAGTCGGCGACGGGCCACACACCTTTCTTCCTCGCTTTTGGAGCAGAAGCAGTCGTCCCAGTTGAATTAGAAGTACCCTCTCATAAAACCACTTATTATGACCCGATGATCAATAACAAGCTGCTCCATGAATCCCTAGACATGGTTGAAGAAAAGAGGGACGAAGCCGACCTACGCGCCTTGAGGCACAAGTAGCAAGTCGCCCGATACTAGGACAAAAAGGTTTGATCCCGAACCTTTGAACTCGGAGACTTGGTTCTGAAGCGTGTCTTTCCACCCCTAGTGCATATGGACCCAAAGTGGGAAGGACCATACGCTATCCTATGGAAGCTTGATAATGGAACCTTCAAGTTAGCAACCATGGATGGAGATGAAATCCCGGAGTGTGGAATTCCCAGCATCTACGACATTATTTGACTTAAAATTGTCAATTTATTCTCTTGATTTTAGGACCATGTAAAAAGGACACGACTTGCCTAGAACAATCTGGTTATTTAAACAAGAGATTATAAAGTGGAGTAGGTCATGATTCGGTCGAACCATTATAAAAATATCGCGTGTCATTTACTTTTATCCTACTCTTTCTTATTTATTTTTCCATTCTCTATCTGTGTAAGCTATCATCATTATGAAATCAACTATGAATCCTACGACGATCTTGAAACACGTAATTCAAAAGTGTTCTCTACTAGATCAAGAGGTCAACAAGATGCGGAGCCCCAGTATGCAGCAAAGTAAATGACACTACCATCAATGCTTCAATTCTCATGATCTGAGAAGGATTAGGAAGGACAAAGAATTGTCCACGATATGTGAAGGTGCACCATGATTAAAAGACTGTCTCGACAACACTCTACCCTTGACATCCGACGGGAGAATATAAAGGCGCTAGAGACTTAGCACCACCAAAGAACTCCTACCCTGCTGAAGGATCGGGGAGCAGACAAAAAACTGAGTTCGAACTCTATCCTGAGCTTATGACAGGAGAGTATAAAGGCATGTTGACTATATGTCGCCAAAGGGCTCTTATCCCGTTAAACGACTAGAAACAAGATTGAAAGCTGAGCCTAAACCCCTCATTTCCGGACATGGAGGGAAACACACATATGACTCTAATCAATCCTCAATAAGCCCTGGCCAGGCATCACTTTAATAATTTATTGGGGGCATACTTATACACATGTATACACACAGAAGTGCGGTGCAGAAATTTTTAAGTTTTTTTGCTAGAATGATTCATGATTTGATTCCAAGTCAGTTATGATTTGACTATTTACGTTCGTGGCTAAGTATAATAAATTTTCACGTGCATCACAGTAAAGTAAAAGAAACAAATTTTCATTCACTACGTGCCGATTTACAAGAAAACGCTAAACAGAATACGAGGGCCATGCTCGTGACTATATCATAAGGCCAATGGAAAGTCTAAAAACAAAATATGGACTAACAAGCAAACACTACTTAGTCTTGGGAGAAGACTTTCATTTCTTCTCTTTCTTCTTCTTCTCTGCCTCCTCCTTGTTGGCATTAGATTTGTCCTGTTTTCTCTTCTTCTTCTTATCGGAAGGAAGATTTTGTGGAGGATTAGTAGATTGGGCTGCAAGCTGGGTCATTATCGATTTACCGGACAATTTTATGATTAACCAAGACCCAGGGACAGCTGTAGAGATAGGTGCTACATTTAGAGGTTCTTGCTCCTCTACTTTTAAGGCCAGTTGTTTGTCCCTTTTCGCCTTTATCTCCGCCAGTCACACTATCATCGTCCTTGGTCTCCCCCATGATCTCTACATTATCTTCTTTATCCCCGTGACCGTCATCAGTATCTTGCAAGGCCCCAATAATTTCAGCATTTTTAGGACGTCCTTGCTCGATACCCCAATGGCCTCCTTGGTTGCCTCAACCTCAATTTGCTTTGAAACTTAGGGCGTGATCTCGGTGATTGGGGGAACGTCAACCTTCTCGGCCTCAGCCTGCTTTTCTGCAACCTCCTGAGTAGATTTGGCACCTGTATCGTGAGAAGCAACTGTTATTAGTTCGGGAGAAAATGTGATCTCCTTGATTGTATGCTCTACAACACGACGAAAAGTTATAATCACTTTGACAAATTGTGGAGAGAATATAGAGATACCTTCCGCTGACTCTATGGCTAGAGCTGCAGTAGAAACCCCGACAACAGGGGGAACCAGAACCCCAGGGATCAGTGGGTCATCTGGACTATACTCCTCAACCTCAGAAGCCTTGGGCTCCGGTGCTAAACTGGAACCTTTGTCAATCTTGCTCTTACCCTTGAGCTCGAGTTTTTTCCTTCTCCATGGCCTCTTGAATCTGACGCCTGCCCTCTGCTAAAGCTTCGAGCTCTCCGGCCTTTAGGAAAGTCTGCATAAGTTCATTCTCGTCGATTTCCTCAACCTTTAACTGCTGCTTTTCTGCCTCGATAATTATATCCCATACATTGACTAAGGTGGTGTGATAGTCTTTAATCCAAGAGATGTATCGAGTTCGAATGACCTGAGCAAAGAAGTCCATTAGCAGCTCCTCAAACCCTTCTATTTCCTTTTCGGCTACGGCTAAGTTAGCGGTGGTAATGGAGGCTAATTCAAGAGCAGCATTGGCGTTACTTTCAGCAAGCGATGCCTATTCCTCAGTATGAGCAAGTTTGTTGTTCAAATCAGCATTTTCCTTTTAAATATGAGCTTGATCATCCTTTAATCTCGCTTTTTTCCTTCTCCCAAGCAGCTTTCTCAATCGCTAGGCGATCCTCCGACGCCTTTTGCTCAGTATTAGCTGTCCTGAGTACCTCCACCTCTTTCTTCAGAGCCATGCGTTCTTGGCTATGTGAATCAAGCTCGATGTGGAGGCATTTCTTAGCATCGTCCAATTTAGTTTTGTAATTTTGAGCATCCCGTCGAGCTAAGGCGAGTTGGACTTGCGCATCCTCAAGATCTTTTTCCGCCTTGCTTCTGGCCTTAGCATCATGATCGACCTTCACTCTGGCCATGGCAGCATCTACCTCTAGACAGCGTATAATGTTTGATAAATTCTTAGCATGCTTTTTCATTTCCTTATATTGTTTAGCCACGTGGTCGATCTGACCTACGACTTCTACATCCCATTCATCAGAAACTAGTTCGAGATCTAGGATAAAATGCATCCTATTGAAATAGATATTGGAAAATTCCTTGCATAAGCGCTCCAATTTTGATTGATTAACAGGAATAACGGTACCCTCCTGTATCCCAAAAGTATCCGAACTATGCTGACCAGAGAAAGCAAGAGCTACTTTTTATTTCTCTTTATTTTTGCTCGACTCCTTGTGTTTATCTTTGGGTTCTTGAAACTTCTTGGAGGATTTGCCAGAAAGAGGTAGGCCTTTCGGAGGATTTGGGGCCTTGGGAAGTTCTTTACCCCCCGTGTGTGACACTTGGCGGCTGTGAGACTTCCTGGGATCCTGTTTCGAGGGAGAGCGAGAATGCATAGGATGGGGCGGATAAGAATCATGGCGTCGTTGGATATCCCTTCCTCGACTATCACTGTGATCATGTTCACATACAGAAGACAGCCGGGGCGTGTCCTCATGAAGATCGCGGTAAGAATAATGACGAGGCATTTTTCCTATAGAAAATCACAAAATAGGTGTCAGGATCATGAATACTGTTAGTGTATAAGTGTTGTGATAAGTGGTGCATGTGATTTGTGTATCCTGTGTGATCCCCCCTAACGGACCAGGGCCCATATATTGGATCGTCTGTGCGGTATCTTTCTCTTTAACTTGAGTGGTTTCTTCCTCATAGATAGGAAAAAATGATTCCCCTTCGAAGTCTTCGGATGTGTAGATGCTATATTGCAGGGGAATCTTGCTTAACTCTCTAAGTATTTGCTCCTCTGTTAATTCATCCTGAGCAATAGGATCAACCAGTGGTGGAGTCCTCAGGGGAGATTGTTCCTTGGAAACTGGAGCCTCCTTTGGTTCATCAACTCGGGTTTCATCTCCTTTATATACATTCAAGTCCTCGTCATCCTAATTTATCATCGGTGAAGGACTCTTACGAAATTCGATTGTTTTTGTGGCTCCTGAGGCCCCTTCTCCCTCAGCTAGGGGCACATACTTGTAAGGCTTGCTACCCACACCAAGCCCGAATCTTACATCCAAAAGGTGGTGTTTGCAGAGGCTCTTATCAGTTATACACCTCTTGATTCTACAAAAGTCTGATCTGCTTTTTAAAAGACGGGATAATCGATCTTCATACACTGAACCTTCCATTTTCACAAAGTTGTGAGCTGTACGAAAAAAGGGATACATTAGCACTTTAACTATATCGTTGAAATGTGCAATGAAGGATTCAGAACTTACTTAACTGTAACCACTTCCTCGCACACCCAGCTTGATGTTTTATGTAAAGCCAATCAGACTTAGCACCCCCTTGATTACTGTACCCATCCGACAATACCTTCTTAGAGGGGATTGATTCAAAGAAAATGAAGTTCTGAGTCCCCAAGGAGCGATGCTTGAAGTAGTAGTAGAAGTTTAAATCTTTGAAGGTAAGCTCAGTCTCTAGATTCTCTACGTATGTAATATACAAAGTGTACACAGCAGCATAGACTTTGGGATGGAGTTGCATGGGAGCGATGCGTAATCGTCTTAGAAGATCAACGACAATCGGAGGAAACAGAGGAATAACACCTACCCAGCACATGAGCCTGCTGATGGCCATGTACCCTTTCAAAGCAGAGTGGGACCTATCTCCTTCCTCTGGAACTTTCACAACACTCCAAGGAATCCCGTGCCTTAAACATATTTTCTCTAGCTTTAACTTGTCCAATTTAGAAGCTATGGAGTCACTCAGTTTCTCTTATTCTATCTCTTTAACACTTGGAATCTCATCGGGGGCCTGATCGTCCTCTTCCTCCTCAAGCGATGTACTTTTAGAAGACATTGGTTCTGTTTCAAAATCTGTTTCATAGTCGGGGTCGGAATTCTCCCAGTCTGGATCCGACGGAAGTACGTCAGGATTATAATAATTTGACGACTCTGGATCTATATCCTTCTCTGGTGTTCTGGTTGAGCGTCTATAAGACATGGCTGTGTCGGCAAATAAACATGAAAGATTAGAACACAATTACCCGCACCCCGTGTATGTAAGTGCTAGTGTGTGCAGGTGTGCATAATACTGGAATGTAAAATCACAACGTAAATTGGACAAGCGTAACAATGGCCATTGTATGCTGCTAAGTTACTCTGTTGCTCAGTCCTAAAAATTCATCGCGAAGGGTCTAACCAAACTGTCCATTGATATGTCAAAGTTGCATTGCGTTTTTTTAGTCAATATGTGTAACGGCTTGCAGTATAATATTGGCTCATAAGACAAGGTTCGACTCGTGGTACAATGTTGGTTCATGAAACAAGTCAGGCTCGTGGAAAAACTTCGGCTCGTGGGAAGGCTTCGGCTCGCGGGACAGTTCAGTTCGTAACCTACATCGCTTCGCCCATAATGCTCGTGAAAGACTCCCACGATCCGCCATATCGACGAATCGCTCTACTTTTTATTTCCATGAACCGATGCTCCCACGACCCGAGCTGCTGTCCAATTTCATCACCAACACTTCGCCTTCATCCCTAATTCCTCCATCTCGCTATTACCACAAGCCGAGTCGTCACCCTACCTACGAACTGACCTATCGAAGCTTGTCTTCTTCCTCATCGCTTCTCTCTTCCATCCATAAATCCGCACTCTCCATCTTAACCAAACCCATTACACTATTGCCATCCTCCGATCTCAAACACCACAAACTCCGCTACCATTACCACTCACACCAGTAAAAATTTAAGCGGTGAAGAATGAAATTACAAGAAAGTATTTATAGCGTATTTACCTTTCTAATTAAAATTATGGGAGGAGATTGATTTCTGGAAATCTCGATTTAGGGTTTTGGCTTAAAAGAAGAGGGGCGACAACAGTGTAAAAGGAGAAGAAGAGGAGCGGGAGGGGGGAGTGGGGAAGCCTGGCTTATATAAGAATTAGGTTGGCTCTTGATCTTTCCATTTTTGTCGGTTCGGGTCCGTGATGACCTGTAGGCCATGAGTGGTCATGAAGGCCCCTCGTGAAATGGTAAGGTAGCCCGTTCGTCCTCTGGTTCGTGATCAATGTCATATTCACGAGTCGTAATGTGTTCCGACAACCTGAGCTTGAAGAATGATCACTAAAAAAATAAAAAAGAGAGAAAAGAACTTACTTGGCAAGTTTATCCCGATATACTCCGGAATTCAGAGGGTGAAATCTATCCAATGAACAGAGAAATAATTGGAAGCCCAGCCTGACATTTATACCTGTCAGAGAACACATCTCTTTGAAGCAGCGCAACATTCCAAACAAACACGACCATTGATTTGCATCGTTTCATGAAGGGATGATTTAACAGTTTCGAAGCATGTTCCATCCATGATAAAACATACTTCGAGGGGGCAAAACGTTGGCTAGCTTTTTGGACCAAGCCACCAAGATTCACTTACAAGTCCGATAAAAAGCCTCGCTTGCAAAGCCATCTCAACTCATTCGTGGTTTCCTCTTCATCTTCGATTCGTGATCCTCCAGCACTACCCTGCTCATGATGTCCTGCCATGACCCTGTTCATCTCCACGACTCGAACCCAAGTCCAAGGAAAAAAGGTCATGATCTAGTCTTCCATGATCCGAGAGATCAGGATCTGATGACAACTATCCATAACCGTCATATTGACCATTTCTCCATTAAACCACGAGCCAGTCCGAGATCCTCGGGATCTGTGCCACATGTTACCACGAACCGCCTGCAGAGAGCGCCTATAAATAGCCCTATACTTGGCTTTTTTGGATCTTTTTGAAAATTCTGAGTGTTATTACCACCATTATTGCTTCTCTATTATTTCTTATCAGTATTATTACGAAATTACTGAGTGAATCATTGTTTTAATCGTGAGACTGAGAGAAATAATTGATTGTACTTGCATTCTACGTATAATCAAAGATATATAAAGTGGGCATAGGCCCATTAACGTTGAACCACTATAAATCTGGTGTGATCATTGCAATTTCTTCTATTTCTAGTTATTAATCACAGTAATTCTGAATAATTTGGGAGTTAGAGCCAAATTCGGATCTAACATTTGTCCTTTGGACAATTTGGCGAGAGGATTCCATTTTGTGCTAACTCAAAATGTTTTTGGTTAAGTGTGCACTTATCTTTCCATTCCCAAATTTGTCGCAAATTTTCTAAGGAAATAAGAATTCACTGATTGTTTATTACGTTGGCCGCAGCAGCCTAATTGGGTTCCAAATTTTGAATTTGAATTCGGTGCCTCCGCTTGGGGAGGCCTTTGGATTTGATGCCCCCACTATGGGAGGACTTTGGGTTTAGTGCTCCAACTCGGGGAGGTCTTATATTTTGTGCCCCCGCTAGTGTAGGTCTTGTGATTTAGTGCCCCCGCTCAGGGAGGTCTTGGGATTTAGTGCCCCAGCTCGGGGAGGACTTATATTTTGTTCCCCTACTAGGGGAGGTCTTGGGATTTAGTGCCCCCGCTTGGGAAAGACTTGGGCTTTAGTTTCCCCGCTCGGGGAGGACTTATATTCCCCCTTGGGGAGGTCTTGGGATTTATTGCCCCCGCTCTTGGAGGACTTATATTTTTTGCCCTCATTAGGGTATGTCTTGGGATTTAGTGCCCCTGCTCGGGAATTAGTGCCCCTGCTCGGGAAGAACTTATTTTTTGTGCCCCCGCTAGGGGAGGTCTTGGGATTTAGTGCCCCCGCTCGGGGAGGATTTATGATTTAGTGCCCTTGCTCGGGAAGGACTTATATTTTGTTCCCCTTCTAGGGGAGGTCTTAGGATTTAATGCCCCCTCTCGGGGAGGACTTGGGATTTTGTCCCCTGCTCGGGGAGGACTTATATTTTGTGCCCCTACTAGGGGAGGTCTTCGGATTTAATGCCCCCACTCGGGGAGGACTTGAGATTCAGTGCCTTCGCTCAAGGAGGACTTATATTTTATACCCCCGCTAGGGGAGGTCTTGAGATTTAGTAACCCCGCTTGGGGAGGCTTGTGGAGGCTTGGGATTTAGTGCCTCCACTCAGGGAGAACTTATATTTTGTGCCCACACTAGGAGAGATCTTGGGATTTAATGCCCACGTTCGAAGAGGACTCATATTTTTCCCCCGCTAAGGGAGGTCTTTTAACCTTGCATCTGCTATGGAAGGTCAAGACCTTTAATTTACCCTTGCTATGGAGGGACTTTCGTTCTTCACATCTCAGATAATCAGATGCTACGCTACTGAATTTCGTCATTCTTCACATTCGAGATAACCAGATGCTAGACAAGTGAATTTCGTCATTCTTTACATCCAAGATAATAAGATGTTATGCAAATGAATTTAATCATTCTTCACATCCGAGATAATCAGATGCTACGCAAATGAATTGGGCGTCTGTTATATCGTTCCACACTGCAGTCATCGGTTCCTCTATCAGACGCTTGACTTGGCAAGCTATTTCAGTTTAGGAAATGGGGATTTGAACCACTCACTCGGGGAAGTGCCCATTCGACAAAAGTTACAACTTTCTCATTTGTTTGTCGTGGCGCTTGTTCGTTGTTTGAATCTTTGTGACTCTTCCCATTCCCTTTTCAAGGCGGTGCTTTTCTATTTTTGCATTTGGCTCTTGAACTAACATTGTTGGGGTCGCTATGTTTCGTCAGATTTTGAGGAACAAGCGCTCGACAGATGTCTACAACATGAAATTGTCTTTAAGCAAGTTTTGATTTGACATAAATTTTGCAAGCAAATGATTTATTTAGAAAAATATGCTCTTAATCATAGAGCTAATGTTCAGTATAGTGTTTGTAAAATATTACAGACTATTCATATGAAGTTCGTATACAACATAAAGTAAAGCATAAAGCATGAAGTAAAGCATGAAATAAAGTGGTGGCGATGATGATCGCTTATTCTGAGCTGTTTAGATTGAAGTGCCAATCAATGGTAGGCAGTTAATGATCAGCCTTGTATTAACTCGTGCTGGAGTTTCATTACTTGGACCAGTTTGATTTGTGGGTGCACTTCACCCTTGAAGTGCTGGAGCAGAATTTGAGGCTTCCGGATCTTTTACATATTATTGTAGCCAATTTTTTCTGATCATCTCCTCGATGAGGTTCTTCAAGTATCGGCGTTCATTAATGTCATTCCCAGTTTGATTGTAGAAGCTACAGAATTTTCCAGGATTCGCAAATTTCTTAGAAATATTCAGCGATGGCGGTTCTGGATAATATTCTGCATCTTTGGTAGCTTGGTAGATGTTTTTCGGAATATTATTCAGAGGGGTTAATTCAGCGTGTGTAAATAAGTGAGTTTTCTTGCCGTCTGGATTATCTTTCCTATCGTTTCCTATTTTCAGACTTTTGAGATTCTTTTGATTATACTAAGTAGCAACATTTTTGGTAGCTTCAAGAAGTTAGTTAGCCTCAATTATCTGAAGAGGAATAAGATTATTATCCACTTTCATATCCTCCTCGGTTTTTAATAGAATTTTTCAAACGTGATTAGTTCTTTCATTTTAATCCATCTACCAAATTCTCTCTTCTCATTTATGGCGCCGATCAGAGGCATTAAGATCATGCGGGGTTCGGGATTCCCAACTTCAGACAAAGTAGTGTTGAACCTCTTGAGGAATAGACTTATGGATTTTGCTTCATTGATGTTAGAGAGATAACATCCTTTGCCTTTATAGCTTGTAGCCTAGACTACCCTTTGAATTTAAGAGTCAAACCGTCAATTCGATCAATAGATTTGGACAGTAGCCTTGTAATCCATAATGATGCCACGCCTTCTAAATAAAGAGGGAAGCACATGCATTTGATCTCGTATGTTGCTTTAGCCACTTTCATATGCCATCTATAATTGTATAGGAAGCGATTCGGTTCAGAAGTCCCATTGTACAGAGGCAAAGTAAGACGACGATTTTTTTTAGGGAACTCAGCTTTGCTGATCCTCTTCGTGAATGGATTTTTGTTGGGGGAGAAGTCCCATCCTCTTTCACTGTCACTGCGGGCAATGCTATCTTTAATGATTTGCTATACCATATCCATGATATATTCCTTTGAGTTGTGTCATTCCGGAGAGCAGACTTCGATCTTTTTTCCGGATACTGGTCTTGGCGAACGATCGTGATTAGAGGATCTAGGTCTTTTTCCTCCACTATGGAGAGGTGTTGCCTTGGCGAGTCTTCCAACTCGTTGGGTATTTCGGTCGGAATGTATTTTGGCTTTCGGCTTTGAATACTGAATTTCAGCTTCGTTCCTATCGCTTTCCCATCCATCGAGGCCTTTCATATTATCGTTACGATTATGATCAGAAGCTGCTAAATTCGAGTTCTCTTCGAGTTTGACAAGAACCTTTTGAGGAGGAGCGGAATTGGCTTGAGCGTTTACAAGAGCATTCATCTTCTCCATTAAAGCGTTATTAGCATCCATCAAAGCTTTATTTGATGTTTCCATGCGTTGATTTAAATTGGCGACAACAGCGTCTAGCTCATCTCAAGTTACTCCGGCTTCACCTATTGAGTTTTTGCAAACTTCAAAGCTATTGGTAAGTGGCGTAGCTTCATCGTTAGAGACGTTTCTCCAACGGTTTTACTTACAGTTTTCTTAGATTTTGCTATTATTTCGAACAAGGGTCTCAACCTTGTGGGAGATGATTCGTCAGATGACCTAGATCTTAGATTTGGAGAATCTATAACAGAAGCAAGCTTGAAACTTCAATACACAGCTCTTAGATTTGAGAGAAGTGTGAACATGGCCACACAGTGGGCGCCAAATGTAGAAACCAAAAAATTGCCGTAACACCAAAAGTATCTTCACGATACTTCACCAAATGGCTAGGAATAAGAAAACGGGGCCATAATCACAAAATAAACAGTAAAAAGTAAAGATCAAGGAATTTTTAGAGTGGTTTGGTCAATTTAGACCTACGTCCACTATGATAGCAAATACCATTATCACTTTGAAATTTTCAAAGTACATGGATTCACTCAAATCACTAATTTCTCTCTTTAATAATGATCCTCTCTTTTTTTCTCTCTTTTTAACTTTGGATTCACTTGAATCCATGGAGAAAACGGTGAGATCTCTTGATTTGTGACGATAGTTGTGTTGATCTTCAATCACTTCATCAATTAGGTAATCTTCATGAGCGAAAGGATTATTTGTCGAATGTTCTCTGGTCTGCAGCTAGAGCTATTCTGACGTGATTCGTCCGTGAGTGGGATTTTGTGGTTTGCAAGGACTTCTCGCTACTGATCCTTTAGATGCAGTAGGAGGGTGCCTTCGGTTTATCCTGCATGGATGACGCGAATGGTGGCCAGATGTTCCAAAAGTCGATTATAACCTCAAGCCTCATCAACCGGGAAATGACAAAAATCGGGCAGGCAGCATGGCTATGTGGGTCACTCCCATTAGGGTGTATAATCACCTATATAGAGAAATTCCTTTTGCTTCTTAAATCTATTGATGTTGTCCCGTTTCAGGAAACGGTTGCTGATCCCAACCGTTGGTGATATATATTCGATACACTCAAGCGAAATGAGTGGTCAGTCATGTGTGGGCCGGTTTGCAAGACGTTCTTGTTGAACCCAGTGTATTCGCCTCTAGAGATACACTATCGGCAGTTGGTTCCATACCTTGTCATAGTCGGAAATCCAATAAGCGCCAGCGGTTTTGATTGTATACTATATATGTGGAGCGTGAGATGCAAGCGTTCCTCTAGATTGCTATTTATTTGTAATTAGACATTATTATAATATCAGATGATATATATGATTTCAAAATGTTTTGGGTTATAGTAAGGTAAAAACCGTCTGTATTTATGTGTGGATTTGGTCTTACTATTATCCTTTTCTTTCAAAAAGATTTTGAACTTTAAAATCAAGTTGGATGATTCCCCTTAAACTGTGCGAGTTTTTCTCACTCTGGTTCACCAGACTGACCCGGTGTTCTGTAAATGCTCGGGTTTGCCCAGGGTACAGGTTCAGGTTATCAGGTGTTTGCAAGGTGACCGTCCCCTATTAATTTGTTGCCGCCTTTTCGTTATGGCCCATCCATTTATAATGACGTGTCCATTTATGGAACTCGCACTTTACAATTCATATATGGGTTCGTTATTTACCATAGTTACATTGGTTTGTTTAAATGGTTAGTCCTTAGTTGCTGTTACCAATCCAAATAATGATGTATGCTTGCCAGCTTTCCTGTGCTTATTCAAATACGTTGTGTGTATAAACGTTTGGAGGCTACATTAATACCAGATCGTATGTTAGCACAGCTGATGTGCAGTATTTATATATGTTAGCACACATGAGATGACCGACCAGAATGGAGACGCCGACTGAGCCAAGGTTGGACTGCTTACTGATCGGCCAGGTGCTGAAATGATGATGATTGGCAGTTGCTTCATATTTTATATGTGCTTGTCCAAACCGTGCATTTGTGGTGATCAATTCTGTTATGATGCTGCTTGCTTCGCCATAATCATTATATACACACTGTGTGCTCATGCACACGTCAACAGTAGCTGAACCATTTTGCAAAGTGTACATGCTTACATAGTGTTGTTTCACGTTCATGTTATATGCTTTTAATGCGTGTATAAAACATTTTTCCATGCACGTGCTCATGTGCTCCACGATGGAATTGCAACTTATATTATTACGTAATAAAGAACATGCTCATTCCACGTATGATGCCTTGAAACAACCGACCGATCCATATACATTGAGAATGACCGATCACTATGGTGTAGGACTGATCCAACATCATGGCGCATGACCGAGCACTTCATTAGACGGTTACATATCAATTTCTAAAATGTGTTAATAACGGGGTTAACAGTCGGTATATTAAATAGAAAAACACTTAATACAATTGCTGTTGTAGGTAAGACTTGATACGTGGAATTGGCTCATATAATTCAATTTAGCACAATGACTTTAATGAAGTAAAATGTCAGACATTTACGTTGATGATGCAAAAAACTACGTCTATCGACCCGTATTTTCGACTTTTAGAGTGAATAAGAATACATACATAGTATTCACTTGCCGAACATCCAAGTGTTGAAAAATCATATTATTAAGTATTAATGAAATAAAAGAAAGAACAAAGTCCCACAATCTCAATTGGTAACATATAAAATATAACAAGATTTTACAAAAGAAACTGAATTCAGTTAATATACATGTATAACATTATAGCAAACAACTTCACTATCCCAGATTGTTATAAAAATGCATCTAAAGAAACTCGAATAACTATAAAGAACACTTGCAATTATGAAAATAAAGATCTGTGGAGATATGTCATGTTCTCTAAGTCCTCTAATAAACTCTGAGCATCTAATCTAACATGTCAAATATTCTCAATTTGACTTCAGCATTATCGTAAAATAACGCTTAGGTCAGATTGAAAATCCAGCGCCAGAAAACCAAAATCATAAGGAATTTAATTCTTTTAGCTTCTAAATAGATTTTCAAATGAAAGTATCCCATAAGACTACACCACATTTTAATATGGATGGATTCAACCTTAAGATAACGTAAACATTTATATCATATTTGGTAATATTATAATAATGTGTAAAAACCTGAAATTTGGCATTAGTGAAATTAGTTATATAATAAGGTTTGAAAATTATAATTTGTGTAAATGAAGGAATTTGACCACGAAACATGGACCATTGAGCTTGTGCTGGAATTATGGTCAACTTTCATGTTTAGAACTTCGTAAAAGATGCTCATATGAAAATATTATGGATGAATAACATCAGCACTTGCTAGGTCGACCAAGGGGTCAATTAGGCGAACGACTTGATGGTCGACCACTCCATCAACCTATTGGTAGATGTGGTTATGACTGCTAGGGTTTATGATTATAAAATATTATACATACAGAAGGATCTTATTAAAATTTAATTTGATGGGTATGGGTTATTTAAGCACCTATAAATAAAGGCCTAGACCCCTATATTTTCTTCATATTTTCTACAGGCAGTAGCGAAACTTGGCAATGTTCATTTTTTTAAGAGGAAGACGGGTGTGTAGTGTGAGACTACACAGCTGGTTACGGTAAACATAGTAGGAAATAATATAAGCTGGTTGACAGGCCCAACCAGTGGCAATTATTCTAGACCTAGTCGGTCAATAAGGAGGTACAAGTACCGATCTGAATATATACATCATAGAAAACTAAGCATAAGATAAGAGTACACAACCAAAATATAGCATAAGTAGAACTAAGGAACTACATCTGGATCAGTGGGGAAAGAGCGTACTGCTCTCTTGAGAGCCAGGAGAATGTGGCATTGGAAGAAAAAGCTTGAAGCGCCCATGCCTGTTTTTTCCTGTCCATGAATCAAGTTGATGCAGGATATGATAACAAGTACCCATCATGAGTTTTGAGGGTTTGCCAATGATGATTGCATTACGTTCTAACCAAATAAACCATGAAAAAAAGACACTAAGGAATCTATTAAGGGGTATGGGGGGCAGTGTTGCCAGTAGTCGAAGAATGAGATGAAAGATGGGATGAAGCCAAGGGTAAAAGAACTGATTACAGCCCATACTGCGTAAGAAAATTCATAATCAAAGAAGAGGTGTGAAATGGATTCGTTGCTCTGTCTACGTAGTACACATATGGGGTCAATAGAGTTATTGAAGCGATGTAGTCTTTCTCTGGTGTTAATACGGTTATGTATGAGAAGCCATTGGAAAAAATAATGCGAGGGGGAAGGTGACATTTCCAAATTCTTGAGAAGGAGAAGCATCGTCCAGGGTGGATTAAGAATTTGTAGCAGGATGCTACTGAGAAGGATTTAGATGGGCCTAGAGCCCAAATGAAAGAGTCTGGTTCTGGTACTAGGCGAGTAGAGCTGAGAATATTATCCAATGAATTTATTTCATTTAGGGATTCTAAGCCTAGAAAAGTTTCAGGGAAAAATCCCATTGGGCCTAAATCGTGGGCCTCGGCTATCGTGAGTAGGTTATTATGTTGTGATGTAAGGGTGGGAAAAAGAGAATGAAGAGGGATCTGTTCTTTCCAAATATCCAGCCAAAAGAGACAAGATTCTCCATTACCAACTTTAACATGGATAAGAGATTTAACTCTAATAATGGTGGATAAGATTCCTTTATAAGATTCCTTTCTAGAATGGTGAGGGTCTACCAACAGGTCTAAAGTGGAGGATGATGAAGGGGTTAGCATTGTATAAGCGATTCAAGATCCAGTCTTTCCAAATGAAATGACCAGGCGAGAGGGCTCTCCATAGCCACTTAACAAACAGCGCAATATTGAAGATCGAGAGGTTCAGAACACCAAGACCACCATGGCTAGTTGGGAGACAAACAATTTGCCAGTTGATTAATTTTTTCAGATTACCCCCATTCCAAAGGAATGTACTACGAATTGAGTCAATTTTTTTGATAACCCAATTAGGAAGTTTGTGGAAAGACATCCAGTTAGTTGGAATTGATGAGAGGACGTGCTTTACAAGAACAAGACGGCCAGTAGAGGACAAAGAATTCGCTTTCCAACTTGAAAGCCTACATTTAATTTTTGAAATGAGCGGTTGCCAATCTAATTTATGGAGTTTAGTGGGACGGAGGGGAATACCAAGATAGTTAATTGAGAATGAATCAAGCTTGCAATTAAGGCAATCAGCTATAACCGGACCCAGGTGAGAACAATTACCAAGCATAATAATGGAGCTTTTATTAAAATTAATTGAGAGGCCTAAAATCATTTCAAATGAGTAGAGAAGAACTTTGAGACAATGAATGTTTTCAGGGAAGGAGTGGTGAAAAGGATTGTGTCATGTGCAAATTGCAAATTGGTTGTGCAAATTTCAGAATTTGGGATTGGAATACCAGAAAGAATGCATTGAGATAGAGCTTGCTTCACCATTTGATTAAAGACATCAGTTATTAGAACAAAAATGAGGGGAGAGAGAGGATCTCCTTGTCTTAAGCCTCTTTTAGATTTTATTTTGCCACCATAATCTCCATTGATAAAAACAGTAAAAATGCTAGTGTGCAGAACTTCTTTGATCCAGTTACACCACCTTAGTGGGAATCCCCTATGCTTCATCAGGGATAAAATGAACTCCCAATTGACTGAGTCAAAGGCTTTTCAAAAATCAAGTTTAAGGAGGACACCAGGGGTGTTGGAGAAATGACAATGAGATATTACTTCCTGAGTGGCTGCTACACAGTCAAGGATATTTCTACCAGAGATGAAAGCTGATTGTTCGTTACCCACCAGAGAGTCAATATGCTGTTGAAATCTATTAGATAGAATTTTAGTGATGATTTTGGAAGTTGTATTGAGAAGACTAATGGGTCTAAAGGAGGAGACAGTGTTAGCACCAGAATGTTTTGGAATGAGGATGATGTTGGCATAGTTCAATATTGCAATTGATGAGGGGTTAGAATAGAATTCCAAGCACATTTCAATGATGTCTTTTTTTAAGGTGGGCCAAAGCCATCAGGCCCATGGGCTTTATCATCAACCATATCATTAACTGCATTCCAAATTTCCTCCTCCGAGAAAGGATGATCAATGTTAATGGGAGATGGGTTTGGATAAAGATAATGCCAGTCAATGTCTGGAGAGGGGGGTGGAGATGAACCAAGGATGCTTCTGTAGAAAACAGTAAATTGATGACAATGTCTTTGGAGTCGGTGAAGGTGTTGTTGTTATGAACAATTTCAGAGATGATTGAGGAGCGTCTATGGCAATTAGAAATTCTATGAAAATAAGCAGTGTTTTTATCCCCATCCTTAATCCATTTCGTTTTAGATCTTTGTTTCCATCCAATTTCCTCCTGTTTGATAAGTCTATCCAGTTCTGCTTCTTGTTCTTTCAATTCAAGTTGTTCAGAGTCAGATAATGGTCGAAGTTCTTCAATGATATTAAGATTAAGAGTGGCATCTTGTGTGGACGAAATACGACATTTTAGGGAATTCCAAACATGCTTAGCCCATGGCCGAATCAATTTACGAAGAGAACGAAGCTTGCTTACAATTCTAATCGTGGCGGAGTGGTGAGATGGAAGATGATCCCAGTTGAGTTTGATAAAGTCGTCAAAAGATGGTTCAAGTAGCCAGAGGCGTTCAAATCTGAATGGGCGTTTAGGAGTAGTGTTTGAACAGGTGTCAAGAAGAACTGGGCAGTGATCTGAAATGGTGGTGGCGAGGCCATTGACCAAGGTCAATGGAAAGAGGTCATCCCATATGAGATTGAAGAAGAAGCGATCAAGCTTGGATAATGATGGATTTTCTCTTCTACTTGACCATGTAAAACAGCGGTTGTTGATAGGTGGTTCAACAAGTGAACAAGATCGAATGAGTGCATTAAAGAGTGAAGTGTCAAAGGATAAGTTTCCTGAATTACGATCATCAAATGAGCGGGTTGTGTTGACGTCACCACCAATTATCCAAGGTTCATTTATATTTTGAGATACGTTATGACAATGATGCCAAGTTTCAGCTCTACTCTAGTGATTTATGAGCATAAACATTAGTGAAGTGGAAAGTGGTGTTAGAGGGAATATGACGAAGGGACACATGTAGAATAGAAGAATGTGATAAAGATTGTTCAAAAGCCCACACGTGCTCATTCCACGCAGTGATTAACCCAACACGAGTGTCAACAGCATCCACGTGTCTCCAGCCAGATAAGAAGGGACCAGAAAGAGTACGAATGAGAGAATTGGTTGGATTAGTGATTTTTGTTTCTTGCAAAAATAAAATATCAATATTGTGAGGGGAGATGATGAGATTGACAGAATGATTTTTTGTGGGGTCCCCCAACCCTAATATTCCATGTAACTTTT
Source organism: Allium sativum (assembly GCA_030737875.1). Lineage (NCBI taxonomy): Eukaryota > Viridiplantae > Streptophyta > Magnoliopsida > Asparagales > Amaryllidaceae > Allium > Allium sativum. The sequence goes on from CM060921.1 coordinate 752,166,174, forward strand.
CATTTAGAAAGGTTAGTACGTTGCTGTTCTAGGGTTTGCATGGCCGTATAATGTTTATCATGCAAACACACCCCCATGCATTTTGCCAACTTTTTGTTTAACACTTTATTAGCAGAAGAAAAAATAATTGGTTCAAAATAGCTACCCGAAGATCCTGGAGGCAGCGAGCGAGCCCTGTTGAGTCTTGCACTTCTCCTGATAGCTGAGGCGGAGAAGCGAGGGGAAGATGAACCTTGGCCTTCCTGATGACGCCGATCCTGATGCTCCTAAAAAGCTGGCATCTGCTGGTGCAGAGGCACTGAAAGATCTAGATCCACCATTGGGTCCCATCTCTTCTAAATTAGTTTTTGAATCAAAACAACAAGAATCGGATAGAATGAAACCACATTTATGGTAAAAGGTTGGTTCTTACACATAAGGTTAATTTTTAGGTTTATGTTACTTATTTTCTCTACCTATTCCATATATTTTCCAGATCCATAAATATTAATATGTATACACATGCCATTTTTATACATATTATAGATTCGTAGGGATTTGGTAATAAACACGTAAAAGATATAGTTTGGATTCGAGGGAATCCTTTAAGTGGATAGAAAATTTAAATATTGTTTATAATATCATATTTTATTTCGTTAGTGTAATTTAATTGTAGATGCTTAATTCTAATAATCAGAATTTATAAGCTTTCTTGGAAAACATCTAAATAGTGCCTATAGTTCTTTTTGAACCTTCTGATTAATGTACAAACCTAAATCTAGAAATTGGTTCCTAAATACTATTGAGATTTGTGTTATTGTTTTGTTCCAGACTTGAAAAAAGGGTATAATTGTAAGATTTATAAAAAGGCCCCTTTTTAGTTTTAAACGTAACTGTGTTTTGAATTGCTTAAGGTTTTGTTTAATTTTTATGAATTAGCCCTTTAGTCCTCTTTACAAAAAAGACAATGTTTGAAATTATGAGGAATGGTAAAAATAAACAAAAGAAAGAGATGTGTAAATCACATGTTTTGCGTGTAATTTACGCTGTCTATTCCAAAGAAAAATATTACATATTCCTTGTAATTTTGAATATATCTATATTTCCAAATTTTGAAAATTTGGATAAATCTGGAGAAATTACAACAAAAGACCACTTAATGGAGTTTTGAATGTCAGCAAGTTAAAATAATGAAAGACTGTTCTAGTCAGTAGGTAGAACTAAATTGTAAATTAGTTGGAGTTAACAAATTTGTAAATGAATAAATATCGAAATATGAAAACAAGCATAAACATATATGCTCAAATACATACATATATATATATATATTAATAAAATACTCATATAAAAACTTACATAGTTTACACTAGTTATTAATATTATTATTAGGTAAACTTTACATCTAATTTAAAATTTGAAATGTTCTCCGTTACGTATGGGTATTAGTTAATGCTACCTACGATAAATAAAGTATTTACACCCAACACTCCTAGCTCAGTTAGTTAGAGGTGGGCGAATTGGGATGAGACATAGGTATCAGGTTCAAGGGCCACCTCTGGCAATTTCTAGGGGTGACTACCTAGGTAGTGTGAAGGCGTTGAAAAATCGAGGTATATCACTACCCGTGGGGTTTACTGAGGCCGACAAGCAATGGCTTGAGTGAAGTCTTAGGTTCCACACGTAAATAAAAAAAAAGATTATAGATGTAACCTTGGTTTTAATGGCAAATAAATGTCATAATAAAGGTAAGTATGTCCCAAAAGGAAAAAATTAGTATAAAGGAGAATTTAATATTGTAACAACAAATTAGGGGTAAATAATAAACTGAACATAAACAAATATAATAAAGAACTAGTAAACATACACTAATTGATGTAAAAAAAGGAGTTATAATAAATAAGGAATAACGTAGAGGAATGATATAAAAGGCACTCATCTGAATGTCTATTGTCTAAGGAAAAGTGACTGTTGTGGTTATTAATGGCATAAGATGGTTATGATAATTAAAATAAATGAGGGTCTATGTAGGAAATACCATATAGTAAATACTAAGTCCAATAAATCATCTTAGAAGTTATAACAATCTTGTCATATCTTATAGGAATAGAAATCATTCTAGTTTAATTCTAGGAATAATATTTAATATTAATATAAGAAGTAGACTTAGTAGGTTAATGATTCAACGTCAATTGAGTTATCCAACAGAAGTTTGCACTTTCCTGCAGTTCGATAGATGTTCATTGTTGGAGAGGAATTTCGACGACAACAACCTTGTTTCAACTATTAACATTATTAATTATAAAATATGTACTAATATCTATACCTAGATTATTTATAGATATATATGGAGGAATTATATAAAGGTGATAAAGAAGACTATGCAGTTTTAGCGATTCAAGTTATCAAGGAATTAAAGACTCACAAGTACCATGATATAATGATTTCAAAAGCTCAAGACTATCAATTAATAGAGTCTAGGTTGTATGTAAAATCCGGTTAGCACTTTCAAATTATATTTTCAAATTCCTTTCAAATTAATTTCAAACTCCTTTTCTAAAAATGATATCAAATTATTAAGATTTTACTTATGATTTTAAATATATATACATATACGTTTATATATATATATATGTTTATATTTTATAAGTTTTATAATATATATGTTTTATAGTTTTACGTTAAAAAATTATATATATATGTTTATATTATATTTTACTATGTTTTACACTTTAGATAATTCATTTGAAACACTAGTTTTGATTCAAGAATTTCCAGAATATATATATGTATGTATGTATGTGTGTATATATATATTAATCTAAACACTTCAAAATGTTTTAAAAATACAATATATATGTCGACATACATATTTGCACATGTCGACGTATAATTGTCACTTTATCAAATTTCAAAGGAAGTGACTTTTCATATTTTGAAACGCTTCAGAAATGTTGCAACCGTAAAACTCTGTAAATAAGGGTTAATTTCGAATTTTTTATATCTTTTTCGTCTTCTTCTTCATCCCTTCTCTTACCACCATTATCAAACTTTAATTTCTTGATTTCTACACTTATACTCTGCCGATTTCTACTCAAATTATATCAAACTTTTACTTTTCTCAACCTCTATCAAATACTCTCTGATTGGAAGTGCTATTAAATAGTTCTAGGGCTGTTGTAATCATTTGGGAATTGTTTGGGAAAGAATGTGTTCCTTGTAGCCTGGAAACCAAGGAAAGGGAGCGGTGTTAACCTTATAATCGTGAAATCAAGGATGGTGGAATCAGTGCTAACCTTGTAGTCGTGAAGCCAAGGGTGTTATAATTGGATTTTGATATTAATAAAGCTCTACACAATCCAGTGTTGCAGGGACTGGACGTAGGAGTAATCCGAACCAGTATAAAATCCGGTTTATTATTTCCTTTTCTACATTTTATATGTACTTATATCTGTGTTTGTGATTGTTTCTGTGTTTGTGACCATTTCTGGTGTGATAATCATTGTGTGATTCATATAGTACCTTAAGATTGTTGAAGATTTCTGTAAATTTCTTACAAACACTATTCACTCTCTCCCCCTCTAGTGTTAGTTCTTCCTTAAGATCCTTAAACTGCATCCTTAACAATTGGTTTCAGAGCATAGGTTTTCAAAAGATCATTATCTGAATTTTGGAAATATTAAATGGCAACCAACACTGGAATTGCTGGTAACAATAGTTAATTTGTAGAAGGAAAGTCCACCATTAGACCACCATTATTTAATGGTAGTAATTATTCTTATTGGGCATGTAGAATGGATATATATTTGCAATCCATAGGATTAGACACATGGAATAGTACACAAACAGGCATCACAATGGACTAATAAACAAAAGGCTATTGTACATAGTAATTCTATGTCTATGAATATGTTATTCTATTCATTTGATAGAACTAAATTTAATAGAGTGTCATTTTGTAAATCTGCTAGTGAAATATGGAGAACATTGCATGTTAGTCATGAATGAACCAATAAAGTAAACCATACCAAGATATATATGTTAACTAATTTGTTTGAGTTATTTAAAATGAATCAAAATGAATCTGTCTCCGATATGTACTACAAGTTTCAGGAAATCATGCATTCATTAATGGCTTTGTGAAAAACTTATTTTGAGGAGGATCAAGTCAGAAAATTTCTAAATTCACTAACTCTAGAATGCAATCAGAAAACACTGGCAATTGAAGAAGCAAATAATGTCAGTGAAATGAAAATTGAGGAAATAATAGGAATTTTGATGTCCTTTGAAGTTCAGTTACAGAAAAGAAAAGAGAATAAGTCGGTAGAAAAAAAAATCTATAGCATTCAGAGCAAAAACTGACGGTTCTGATTCAAGTAGTGAGGCTGATGAAGAAATTGCCTAAATGACAAGAAATTTCAAAAAAAATCTAAGAAATAAAAGGAGAAATAATTTTCAGAGAAATAATTTATGAAGTTCGGGAAGAAATAATGATAGATGTTACAACTGCAACAAATCAGGCCATATAAAGAGAATATGCCCATATCTAGATAAATCAAATCAACAGACACATAATAATAATTCATCAATGAAGATGAAAAGGGTATATGCAGCAACTTTAGATGATCTGGCTCATCATCAAGAAATGAAGAGCAAGAAACAGGAAATTCGAATATGTGCTTCACACAGATTCAGAATTCAGAAAATATTGAAGAAATGGATCTAAAAACTAGGTACACCTTAATTAGTTTTTGATTGAATTGGTTAAATGGATGTTTTTGGATGTTTTTGATTGCTTGCCTTGTTTGAATTAAAAATTTAAATTCTAAAAATTCAGACTTGAACTTTAAAATTCAAATTTGAAATTTGAGTTTTGAAATTCAAAAAATAATAATATAATAATAAATAATAATGTAACAAAAATTAATTTTAGATGTTTGTTATGATTAACATTATTTCCGGAAATAATAAACCTAAAAATATAAAACATTAAGATAAAACAAAGTCAAAGAGCAACATGTCTTTTGAAAACATACATGTATGTCCACATACCAGAATTGTCGACATATGTATTGGTAATTGAAATTTAGCTTTTGAATTTCAAAAGTTTGAACTTTCAAACTTCCCTCCATCTTTTGACCAACTCCAAAGGTCTGATAAGGTGTCCTTATTTTCAAAAAGGTTATGTCCATTCACGCACTATTTATTTATATATTCAATTCTATTCTCTCAACCTCTCATTCAAAATACAAAACAACTCTTTTCATTCTATTCTTTTCAAAACTTATCTCTAATGGCTTCCTCAAGTACACCAAAAACCACGAGATTAACTAAAACTCTCAAAGGTCGCCTCTACAATGATCCAGAAGCTATTCCAGCCTGTATTGACTATGCCGCTAATCGAAAAGTAAATACAGGAGCCTGTGCTATCTTCGAATATTTCCCTTCTTATGATTTCGTTCACTTTTTCATCAAAACGTAATTCTAAGTTCTATTGACTCTAGGGATAACGATGAAGCATGTTACCCGAATCTAGTCAAAATGTTTATGTGAATTTGAATTTTGACTTTTACGAAGAGGGCGAAAATCAAGTTTGGAGTAGTGTAAACGACACACAAATCATTTTGGATTGTGATATTTTGGGTACCATTTTAAATTGTAGGAGTACGAACTCGGATTTTTCGAAATTTGAAATTGATGAAATGGATTTGGAAACATTTCACTACATCTTTGAAAAACGATGAACATATGGAATTTGCACCAAGAACCGCCAACCTCCTTCATCAGCATTCTCTTACTCCCTGCTCCGGAAATTTCAATAACCCTACCCTCAAGGTCCAACCATTTTAAATTGTAGGAGTATGGGCTCGGGTTTTTCGGAATTTGAAATTGATGAAACGGATTTGAAAACTTTTCATCACATCTTTGAAAGCGATGAACATATGGAATTTGTACCAAGAACCGTTAACCTCCTTCTTCAACATACTCTCACTCCCTGCTCTAGAAATTTCAAAAAACCCTACCATTAAGGTCCAAAAATCTCTTTTTGCCATCTTCGGCACTTACGATATTAATTAGGCCAATGTAATTTTGAAAGAGTTTAAGCCCAAAAAATGTCCACCAAAGAAAATACTCTCTATCATGGAGTTTGCTTTACCCGTATCTTTAAATATTTTGGAGTGGATCTCAAAGGAGAGGAATTTGTGCCGAGAAAGGTTTTTAACTCGGGAAATATAAACCTTATGAAAATTCCAATCACTTTTAAGCCTTATCAAACATTTAAGGAAAAAAGATCGAATGGAACAAGAAGAAAATCCAATGGAAATTAACGAAGAAGAAGAATCCTCTTTGGAAAGTGTAGAGTGTCCAGTAAACAGTAGGGCCATAACCAAAAATACTTTCAAAAACCAAGCCAAACTAGCCAAGAACCAAAAGAAGATAAAGAAGACACTCACTAAAAGGTCTTCTAAAATAAACAAGTTCTTTGGCAAAGTAGGAAGAAAACTTGCATTATCATCGTCCTAATCTTCATCCGCCGAGATCTAAGTTTATTTGTTTTAGCTATCATTTCATATTTGCATGTAGTTCCATTTCGAATCTCGTTTTTAGAACCTTGTATCGTTCGAATGTACTTTCTTTTAGGTAGTAATGAATGATATTTATTTCTGTCAAATCAATCTTTAATCTACTGTAAAAATACATTAAAAATAAATAAATTAAATAATAAATAACTCAAAAATGTGAGAAAAATCAAAATACCCAAAATTAAAAAGGGGTATATCGACTTGTATAAATGGACATGTCGACATATAACTGTCAGGAAATTCAAATTATTTCAAATTCGAATTTTTAAAAAACTACCTTTTGTCTCTTCATTTTAAACAAATTCTAGACCCTATAATTACCTTTTCCTTCAGAAAAACTCAGTTTTATTTCTCTCTTCTTTCTCTATGTAGTTTTATTTCTTTCTTCTTTCTTTGAACATTCTTTTCTCTGAATTGTCAAAATTAATGCCAATCGTATTCACAATTTGAGTGAGAATCTTGAAAAAACACTCAATTCATTTAAGAATACCCTTTCTATAATACTTCGCAATCTGCATAACCTATAATTAAGTTAGTTAAAGATGGCTGAACATCAAGAGAAACTTTGTGATGCCATTCGTTGGTTAATCTCTTCTCTTTTCGGAGATGGAGACAACAACCTCATTAAAGCACTACTCGCAAAAGAAGATGAAGACAGGAAGGTCATCAAGAAGGATCAATGTTTAGAGGAAATGGATGGGTGGAAGTTTTAATAGATGTTGAAATTTGATTGAATTGATTGGTATGCTTTGCTTGAATTTTGTTAAATTTGTATATATTGTTTGGTTTGAAATACTTAGATTGATTGTAAATATTAAACAACCATTTGTAAATACTTTATTGATTTGTTTGGATATATATTTTTTTCTTTACTATTGTAATAGAGTAAGGGGGAGTTCTTTAGATATGGTTATTTAGAATTATTTATAGCACAGATTTTAGGGGGAGTATAGTTTAGTCTAATCTAGCTTAATTTAGGATAGTATAGGATACTATAGGTATAATATAATATAGTTTAGGTTAGTTTTTGATAATGAAAAAGTGGGAGAAATTATAAAATAAGATATAGACATATTTAAGGGGGAGTCAAGAGGAATTCATGGTGAAAAGGGGAGTAATCAAGGAAACAAATCAACAGGTAATATTAGGTATGAATATTTTATAAACCAAGGTTGTCATCATCAAAAAGGGCAGGCGATTGTTGGAGAATGGAATTTTGATGAGAACAACCTTGTTTTAATTGTTAACATCATTATTTATAAAATATTTACTAAGGTCTTCACCCAGTATATATATATATATATATATATATATATATATATATATATATGCAGGAATTATATACAGGTGATATAGTAGATTGTACAGTTTTAGAGATTCAAGGTATCAAGGAATTAAAGACTCGTGGGTACCAAGATAACAAAAGATCAAGATTATCATGTAATAGAGTCTAGTTTATACGTAAAACTCCGATTAGTACTTTCAAATTTTGTTTTTAAATTATGTTTCCAAATTCCTTTTCAAATTAATTTCAAACTCCTTTTCTAAAAATGTTTTCAAATTATTACGATTTTACTTAAGATTTCAAATATATATATATTTATAGTTCATTAATTTTTATAATATATATGTTTATAATATATGTTTTATAGTTTTATATTATATAATTATATATATATGTTTATTTTATATTTTACTATGTTGTTACACTTTAGAAAATTCATTTGATACACTATTTTTGATACAAGAATTTCCAGAATATATATATATATATATATATATATATATATATCTGTGTGTGTGTGTGTGTGTATGTATGTATGTATGTATTGATTTAAACACTTTAAAATGTTTTAAAATTCAAAATACTCTATATATGTCAACATACATATTTGGACAAGTCGACATATAATTGCCACTTTTTCAAATCTCAACGGAAGCGTCTTTTCATATTTTAAAACACTTCAGAAACATTGCAACCTTTCAAACTCTATAAATATGGGTTAGTTTCAATTTTTTTTATAACATTTTCATCTTCTTCTTCATCGCTTCACTTACCACCATTATCATACTTTAATTTCTAGATTTATGCACTTATACTCTGCCGATTTCTACTCAAATTATATCAAACTTCTTTTTTTTCTCAATCTTTATCAAATACTCTCTGATTGGAAGTGCTATTCAAGAGTTCTTAGGCTATTAATTTGTTTGGGAAAGGGTGTGTTCCATATATCCCAAAAATAAAGGAAAGGGTGCATTGTTAACCTTGTAGCCGTGAAATCAAGGGTGGTGGAATCTGTGTTAACCTTGTTGCCATGAAATCAGCGGTGTTGTAATTGGGTTCTGATATTAATAAGACTCTGCGCAATCCAGTGTTGCATGGGACTGGACGTAGGAGTAATCTGAACCAGTATAAAATCCAGTGTGTTCTTTCCTTTTCTGCATTTTATATTTACTTATATATGTGTTTGCAGTTGGTTTTGTGTTTGTGATCATTTCTGGTGTGATAATCATTGTGTGGTTCATATGGCAATTTAAGATTGTTAAATATTTCTATAAATTTCTTACAAACACTATTCACCCCTCCTCTAGTGTTAGTTATGCCTTAAGATCCTTAATGCACATCCTTAACATTCAGCTGATGTGAGATATTATTAACCATATGAACTTTTGACAACAATTATTATCGAATGCGAAATATTCCTAACGGTTTACTTCAGGTATTGAGGTCTTATGTGGCTACAAGGTACGCTTACCTTTCAAAAGAAGAAACCTAAATGACAAAGTATGGCGTAGCCTACTTCGAAATTAAAGTCTTAAGTAGTTGTGACCAGCCTATTGGTGTATTAAATGAGTGGATTTGCCCTTTTTTCTTTTACAAAATGAGGGTAAAATCATTCAGTCTACCCTTATCATGTATAAAGTGATAGGATAATTCTCCTTTTTCCAATAAGAAGTATTTAATGACTAGCTGGGTATGAGGTCGAAAATCTATGGAAAGGGTCTGCTTCTTATACGAAGTGCATGACTGGGCTAAAGTCTGCCTCAGGATATGGTATTATTTATGGCTGTGGAGGTACCATAGGTCTACCTATCCTATAGGAAGTATTAAGTAGCTTAGGGATTATCCAATAAGGTTGGCTAGTAGTAATAAAGGAGCCTACCATGGGAAGTTCTTAGAAGGCGTATCGACATCTACCTATCCTGTTGGTCATAAGTGACTACTTACTACCTCACCGTATATGGGGGTTAGGATATGCACGAAAGATGGAAGCCTAAAATTAGTAGCTAAGGGAATGAGTAGTTAATTCCCTTTAATTTATTATAGGTGTTAGTAAAACACCTAGCAACGTATCAAGTGATTAACTGATCTGTCTTAGGCCTTAATTAATCCTCCTTATATATAATATTTTTCAGTGAGGCCATAAGTGGCTACAGACCCACCTCTTTTGATTTAGTAAGGTATTAAGTGGTTAGAAGCATTCCTCTTAGTTTTAGTTTGGAGGTTGGTTTAAAGGCTTCATACGCATAAAGGTTATATCTCAGTGTATAACAATAATATATCTTTGAAGAGTGCTACATTGGGTTTGGTAATCAATCACTATGTGTTCTTTTCAGAGTTAGGTTAGAATTACTACCCCTTTTAGACATATTCTTTAGTGAAACCAAACAAAATATACAAATATATTATACCCGGTATTTTACATTTCATCTCACCATGACTTGTTGTTCTGACCCCCTCCTCATAACAACTCTTAGTTTTACCTTAAGAGAAGGTATGCTTGGTTTTCGACCTTGTTACCTCATGTTGGGTATTGATTTGGTGATTTACTATTAAGGTATTTATCACAGTCATCATTTGTTATCCTATCATATTTTAGATGCAAGTTTGTTTTATAATAGTCTAATTATGCTCATACACATTGTTTGCAAATGCCTGATTTATGCGATCTGTGTTTGGATGAGTTTGAGTTTCGATTTTTTTCAAAATTTGGATTCACAAAAGTGTGGGTTGATACATTTGGTCCCAAGCCTAGGTTTGCATAATCAGAGGAAAAAATAATTAGAATTTAGTGAAAGAATGTATTCAAGCTTTCTTTATGCTCCTTAAGATTTTGTTTTTGCTCCTAACTCTATATAGAATTTAAACCGATAGAGTCAAGGTCCTACCTCAATGGAGTGTACCAAGAGATTATGAGTAAGAAATATTTTGAAGTTCTAGAGTCTTGCGAACCCAAATTTACCCCACTGTGTAGTTGGCAATTGCCTCGAAAAGAATGGGGACGACATATGGTGAATCCAGTGGACTTGAGATTTACAATTATACGAAAATCAATATACACCTAAGATAGTTACCTTTTTTCTTTTGTTCTTGGAGCCTCATTCGAAGATCTTATCTTTGGTTTCAAGCACATCGCGAAATCCATGTTAATATGTTGTAATAATTCGGAGGCACATAATGAGATATATTCACTAGATACTTCATTATAGAAATTCAGACATTAATTTGTTTAGATCGATTTGTTTGAGTTAATTTGTCTTAAAGTTGGAAGAAATTTTATTTTTGAACTTATTTTGAAAAAGAAAAGGTGCCAAAGATTTTAAATTTTTTTTAGAAAATTCATTTATAAATTAAATGATATTTTTTTTCAAAAGAAATAATAGAAATATAAATATATAATATGAGATCCTCCATTTATAAACATAGTTGAATTTTGAAAAGGATCATCAATTTTTTTCTCTAAAATTTTATCAAGTGGGGTATGTTCTTATTAATTCTTTGTTGTGATCCCATTGGCAAGTAAAGGGGATAATTTCCTATAAATTTAATATGAAATACTAGCTTAAATTTTTTTGATTATTCATTCGATTTATTGGTCATAATCATATTAGGAGGAAGACGAGTAAAATTATGGAGAAGATCTCTCGATTAGATAATGATTGTTATTGACGTGTGTTGTAAGAGATGTGGGGATGAGTTCAACTAAAAGTGAAAGGCGGTACAATTCGACTTTTATTTTTCTATTTTGAGTCATCCCTTTTGGGCAGATTACGCATTGTCCAACTCTTTGGCAAAGCAGTCACACGTCAAAATTTCAATTAGTCACGCGCTCAAGTCTCGAGAACGTCATCAAGAAACACAAAGTGATTTGGTTAAAGTCGCAACTTATTCGAGAAAGGCTGGAAATAATATCGATTCGTGAAATCATCATTAATCAACTTGGAAAAACAGACATGGTGAAAATACGTGATCGACTCAGTTCCATCAACTCAAAATCCTTGAGAATGTTAGTTTGCTCACGTAGTAAAACTTGTCATGGAAAAATATATGGACTTTGGCAAATTCTGGCTTTGCGCACTCAAAAACAATTGATCGGCATGTCGCGATCACAGAAAATGGCATGCACAACTCATGACACTCAAATCTCGCACTTAACAAACTTCTTGTCTGGCACATCCAAAAATGGGTGACTGACATCTGAAAAATGTTGAAAATTGCATGCCTGTGATGGGCTGATCACCTCTGGAAAATTAGTTGATCACTGGATTTGGCATGTTGTAAATGGTTGATCGACTTGTGGAAATCGTCAATCTTCCCATGTGCATGCTAGCCCCGGCTGTTTCAGAAAATTTGCTTGGCATCGGGAAAATTTCAATCCCTAATTTTTCACCTCATTTTTTCGCATCACCAGGAACGCGAAAAATCATTGGATCGCATCAGCTCGATCACTCATTTTCTCGAGTGCATATCGGGATGTAATAAGAGGATCTAGCGTGTGTCTTGAAGGATTTGGCAAGAGGAGGGATTCAAAATCCCAACTCAAAATTGGCAACTTGAAAGACATTGAAACGACATGGCTGGGATACGAAAATGCCCATAGGAAAATTGATTTTTTTAGGATATGAAATATGGCAAACCCTTGAGAGTCGAACTTTTGTGATGTGAAATTACTGAGCAAAATGGAGTGAATTCGAATTCTTGCATATGCGAGCCAAGGTTTTGTGATGTGAATTTTGGACTGGGCTAAGAAATTCGAATTCTTGGCAGTTGCCAAGCGAGTTCACAAACAGGTTTCACCATTCAGATCACATGATTTGGCCTGATCCCGTCGGTTGATCAAGGAATTTTTAGATTCGAATTTTCAAGGACTAGGGATGTGATTTTTTTAGCAACGACTTGATTTTTTGGTAATGTTTTTTAGATTTAAATTTCGCATCCTCTCCAGATACGAAAATCAGACTGGGACTCCCAAAACTCACCTATAAATACCCTCATGCTTGGCATTCAATGGGGTTGGTTCTCATTTGGTATTTTTGGGCTCGTTGGGGCTCTTAAGCATCGGTAGTGGCTTCCATCATCGTCTCTTTGACTATTGGACATAGCTTGGACCTCTAAACACTACATAAACGTTTGCTTATAACTTTTGGACATTCAAATGGGCTTTTCGCATGCTCTTAGGCATATTTTCACACTTTTGGACATTGGAGCTATTTCTTGGACATTGACGCACATTTTGACTCGACAAAGAAAAAGAATGGCATTTTGGTAAAAGTTATAATAACAAGATGTTTGTTGTTCTGTTGTATAACTTTTCACACATAAATTGTCCGAACTTGTACAAACATTTTAATCGACAATAATATGATTAATGCTTTTATGAAGTGGATGCAGGTGTTTGTGTCTAGCACTATAAATGTTGTGTTCTCCCTTTACATTTCATTACATTTGGATATTTGGATTATAAGTTTACTGCTAAACTTACACTCGAGCATTTGCATGCGCGAATAGCCAATTCCCCCTGTCAAAACTTGGCCAAGAAGGGGGATGCATAGCTTCGACTTCGGCTTTGATTTTGGTTCTCGGATTTGAATTTGAATTTGGTTTTCGACTTTGGTATTCGTTTTCAACTTCGACTCTGTTTGTTCGCTTTGGATCATGGTTAAGCGAAAGTAGCTCGACGCTATCGCTGAAGCTCAAGGTACACGAGGTGAAGGAAGTCTAGAACTTTCTTCAACTAAAATTCCCTCAAATTACGTCAGCTCGTGATGACATCGATGGGATACTTAAGAATTTGGTTATGGATTTCAATGCTCGACTCGAGTGAAAAGAAGAAGGACGATCATTTTTCTCGTTCAGATTAAGGCTAGGATTGGAAGTACTAGAAGGCCAACAAGCCAAGCAAATATTATTGGAACGAGTACTAGTGTTCCTCAAGCAGTGACTCGGCTCTTGGGGGAAATTATGCAAGCTAATCAGAGGGGTGATGCCGATCCTAAGACAGGTGTCATTTCCCGCTACACTCGGGGGCACTCCTGATCCCGACATCATTCCAGCCCATGATGCTTTGGTTGGTCAAGTTGCGGGCTTTGCCATTGGTAACTAAGTTCAAGTGCCAGTACGCACAGCTTTTGGTGGTGGTGCTTCCAAGGTTCAGAGATTAAGGATTGTGCCTGATGCGGCTTCTCGGGATGTAATTCAACTGGAAGTTCTTCTTGCTAATCACCTGATTCCTAGTTTTGACTTAAACAATAGGTTCACTAGTGTCGCTTTGGATGTGCTCGCTTTTGGTAAACGATCTCAAATTACGAATGTTATTCGTTGATTCATTCGAGGTAGTGCCTCTTCTTCGACTTCAAACTACCGGTATTAGAATCTTATGATGGTCGGAGGGATCCGACTACTCACATAACGCACTATGTACGATATATGGAAGTTCTCTCTACATTAGAAGGCGTCACGGTAAAAGAAATTCCACTTTACTTGACAGATGTTAACGACATTTTTCGTCAACACTGGAATTAGATTTAAGGATATGGACCTATGGTGATTAGAGGGTTTATTTAGTTTCTATAAGCTTGAGTTAGTGTAACACTCCAAATTTTCAATGACATTATAGTTAAATAATAATTAGTTTATTGTTCAGAATTAGAGAAAACGGACTACACCATTGCGTCCATCTCGAAATTCTGGTCAAGATAGACGTTTGGTTTGCGTAAAACGCACACCGTATGAAGAAGTTATGAGTGTTTTAAGTTTGTATACGCATAGAAATATTTTATATATACGCATGAGTCAGAGGTGAGTTAGAGATGAGTCAGAATCTTATCCAGAGGATTCAAATTCGAAAAATTCCTCTTAGCGGCAAAATTCTCGCTCTAAGGGGTTGACCCCCTAGAGGGGTGTCGACCTGGGGGTCGACCCACCAACAGGGTTGTCGACACCCCTAGGGTTGAGGTAGCACTTGGTTTCAGGGGGTCTGGCAGCTATATATATGTGTCATATTTCTCATATTCTCTTCATTGGGAGCCATGGAGTCCATATGCTGTTGGAGTGCAAACTGAACCGTTTCTACAATAACATATTCTACAAATCCAATTCAGAAATTCTAGATCCGTTCTTCCTAAATTCTCTAAACCTAACGTTGTGAGTTTCTAGATTACTTCAAGGTTTAGATAAATAATAGTATGCTTTGATAGACAATGAATTGGATATGATGTAAAGTATGATTATGTGTTAATATGAAACTCTATCCCATGTCATGACAGATCTAATTTCCTAAATCTAATATAATTGCGGTGATTCGACTATGATGTTGATTTGTAACCATGTTATGATGGAAGTACATCTATTAATTTGGATAATTGTGACATTACTTATATCTAAACCTTTATGTTAATCACCTTTCACCTGTCATATTGTTATACATTGATATATGTTGTAAACTTGACATGTGAATCCACCTTTTGATCTAAACATGCTGCTATGTCACCCTAACTATGCTAGATCTAGGTAATTGGACACCTAATGTTAAATCTAGATCTCATTAAACATCATAGTGAGCTACAAGTTACTAGTTTGATGTCCACTTTATTATGATGTTAATCACATGTCCATTCACTTTATTACGCCATTTTATGTTCATATTTATGCCAAGACATGTTGAAACAATCACCCTTGTCATACTCCCTTTTTATTGTTGCTATAGCTAGGCTACTTCATAGCCTAGATTCCGTCGAAATACGTACGTATATGTTAGAGAGGAAACAGGGAAAAAGGGATTATAATTGGCATGAATTATGTAATGTTATATGAAATGGGATATGTAATTCAAATGAGGAAAACATAGAAATAGATACCTATAATGACATAGGTAGATTTGGATTAATTTGGAATATATAGTAATTTACTAATAGGAATTGTAAATTGTACTTATGACATGAGGTTTGGTTACATTAGTGGTGGAAGTCTGCTCGGAACCGACCGACATATCCAACAACCACTAATGTTGAACCTAATGTGGGAGGTCTAAGTACACAAATACGAATTGGGCTAAGACGCGAGGTTAGGCCCAACTGTGGAATAAGACTGCCCGGAATCGACCGGCATGTCCAGCATCCACACGTTGTAGGCCTAATGTGGGAGGTCTAGCCCATTATAACCATAATTGGACATGGTAATGGAATCGACTACTTAACCTAATTTAATATGACTATGGACTTAGGTTAGGGTCAAGTAAAATTGGATGGGTAGTGGTGGGTTAAGTAAATTAGAGCGGATGGGTAATATGTATATATAGGCCCACGTACTTAACCCAATAAGGTTATGTAATTAAAGACACCAAGTGGTATACATAACCAATAAATAATGTAACAGGGTTATGTAATTAAAGACACCTAGTGGTATACATAACCGGTAGATAGTGGAATAAAGTAATATAATTAAATACACCTTTTAGGGTAGGCATAACTAGTATAGGGCTATGAAATTAAAGACACCTAAGGGTATACATAGTCAGTGGAAAACCTAGTGGATGATACAAGACAAGGGGGAGAGCGTGTATCATATTGTGTGGGACCCATTTCAGTTAGTAACCCGGAGTTGGTATCAAGCAAGGACCTCCGTACTAGGCGGAGAAAGGGTCATGCTTACTTATTGAATGTAAGAGATCCAAACGAGGTAGATGGTGTGGGTGGCGCAAACTGACTGGGGACATGTGTGTGCATGGGCCGGGAAGATAGGGCTAAGACGACCGTGACACCAGTAGATATGGCTGTGGACACCATGGGTTGCCACTTTAGGAAGTGATACCTCCTACCGTGGGGCCAAAGCAGGATATCTACAAGGTAGGGACCCGATCAGTTCGTGTAGTGATTATGGTATACTTGGACGTATGACCTAAGCCGACTAGCTTATAGTGGAAGTGATCATTTCATTTCAGTTATACTAGTAATAATGCAGAGTAATCATAAGTGAGGCACATACACCTTAACTTGTTTACCTTATCACACCTGCCATTTATTTAGTGATCTCTCTCTTACCTACTTTATATGCCTATCACGTTGCTTTTATTTATCCACTGGCTAAAAGTAACTAGACTCGCCAGACTTTATGTCTGACCCTGTTGTTTTGCCTTCTTTCTTCCATTCCCCCCGGTTCTCAGGGAGGAAACACTCAGACTTAATCAGGAATCATATACTATCTTGCTAGGAGCTACTTCTAAAGTATGGCTCAAGTTCTTGTCTCTTCTATGGCTCAATTCTTTTTATTGGGGGAATGATGATTTTATTTACTTATGTACTTGATGGTGTAAGACAAAAGTATTTTTATTGTAATGGTTTTTATTACTTATGAAATTGTGAACCATGGTATTATGACTTATGTTTGAAATAAAAGTATAAATTTTCCGCTGCTGCCTTATTTATATCTGTCTTGTAATTATTCTGTGGTTGTTTACCTATAGCGCTTCATGAAACTCAATGCATTCCCTTAGTGGGTGACATTAACGAACGTGGGGTGTTTCACTTGGTATCAGAGCTGAAGGTTACTATATTAGATAAAACTTTTTGAAAATTATTTTCAAAAAGGTTTTAAAAGGGAAGCATTTTTAAAAAGAAAAGTCTATTTTGAAAAACATTCCCCAAAAAGCCATATGTAGCATCCTTCGGTCCTTTATCTAAATGTCTTCCTTTTCCCTTTTTTCAGCATTTTTGGGGAACAAAACATCCCTAATCTCCCAGAGGGCGTCACAATACCCGGATTGTTCTAGAGGTATTTAGAGGCCATGGCACCGGCCGAAGGCCAAAGAGACGTTCCTCCCCTAGTTGCACCAGTCATTCCTCCTCCTTTCCCTCCAAGAGCTGACAACTTTGCCAAGATCTGCAAAGACTTCTGGGCTATGGGAGGAAGGCCATTCCATGGGAACGAGACATTCGTAGAAGTTAGGAATTTGCTTAAGGAGACAGAGGATTTATTCGTAATCTTTGAAGTGGAGGACCGAAGGAAAATTCAATTAGCTGCTTGGCTATTAAAGGATGAAGCCTCATTTGGTGGGAAGTCACTCAAGCTGGACGTCCGGTATAAACTTGGGAAGACTTTAGATAGAGGATCGAAATGAAATTTCTTTCCCAAACTAAGATAAGCATGCAGATGGAGAGGTTCTTAACACTCAAACAAGGAAATTTGGCGATGAAGGAGTATGTGAACAAGTTCAACCAGCTGGCAAGGTTCGGGCTAGAATTGGTAGACACATCGCACAAAAGGGCTTTACGGTTTGCTAAGGGGCCGAATGAGCATCTGCATGGTTTAGCTATGTCCCATCTTCCTATGGGGGCCACGTTTGAAAAGCTTGTTGATATGGCCCTAATGCATGAGGAGGACAAGGGAGAAAAGAAGGAAACTAAAGATGAGGGGACATCGCAGAATAAGAAGGTATGTCCCAAGAAAGAGCAGCAACAACAGAAGAAAGGATGGAAAGATGATAAAGGCAAGGATAAGAGAAAATGTCACAATTATGGAAAGGAGGGCCACCTGATTAAAGATTGTAAGAGAAGGAAGGCCATTGCTTTAATTGCAGAGAGCTCGGACAAATCTCTAAAGAGTGCCCGAAGAAACAGGGATCGCAGGGACAAGGGCAAAGAGAAGGGACTTCTGGAGGGCAGGTGCATGCTCTCGCGATCAGTGCTCCTGAAAGAGGTAGAAAAATTTCCATAGAAAGTTTAGTTCCTCTTTCAAACTATCCAATTAGAATACTTTTTGATTCTGGTGCTTGAAACTCGTTTATATCTAGTTCTGTGGTTGAATCTCTGCATTTAATTAATAGTATGGTAGTAGATCTCATTGTTGTCTCAAACCCCATTGGTGGTTCGGATCATTTATCGATGATTTCTCGGGGTTTGATAATATTTGTGCTAGGCATCGAGTTTGAATGCGACGCGTACGTGCTCGGGTTTATGGGCTATGGGTTGATTCTAGGAATGGACTGGCTTACCTCGTATGGGGCCATTCTGGATTATGTGAAGAGCGTTGTTATACTCCCGACTTATCATGGGAAGACCCTCAAATTTTCTTGTGACCTTCAAGGGTCTGTTATACTTAGATTCCTAGAGTCTCTAGATGCATCCATAGATGATTTGCAACTTGTTCCAGTGGTTCGAGATTATTTAGATTTTTTTGATGAGGTACGGGGTTTACCTCCAAGGCGCGAAATTGACTTTTTCATATATTTGGTGGACAATGCAAAGCCAGTTGCATTACCAATACGCCACATGGCTCCAAGGGAAAGGAGGGAGCTGAGTAAGCAAGTAGGGGAGATTCTTGAAAAAGGGTCTATCAGACGAAGCATATCTAAGTGGGGTGCTCCAGTAGTATTCGCAACTAAAGCGGATGGTTTGCTTCGTTTGTGTGTTAACTATAGAGAATTAAATAAGCCCACTAAGAAGAATAGGCACCAGCTTCCGAGGATTGATGAGTTATTTGATCATCTTGTTGGTGCCTCGATATTTTCTCAGTTGGACTTGGCTATGGGGTTCCATCAGCTGAGGGTGGATGAGGACAACATAGATAAGACTGTTTCCAGAACTCCAGACGGTTTCTTTGAATGGCTAGTTATGCCTTTTGGGTTGACAAATGCACCCGCCTATTTTTTTGATTTGATGAGTAGGGTGTTTCGCAAGTTCCTCAACAAATTTGTTGTAGTCTTCGCTGATGGTATTTTGATCTTCCCCAAGAGTGAAGAAGAGCATGCCCAGCATTTGGCAGAAGTTCTGAAAACTCTCTGTGACCATCAGGTAAAAGAAAAGTTCTCCAAATGCCATTTTTTGAGAAAGGAGGTGAGATTATTGGGGCATGTAGTTTCCAAAGAATGGATAACTGTAGATCCCGCCAAAGTGGTTGCAGTACAAGATTGGCATATTCTTAAAAATGTAACCGAGGTGAGAAGCTTTCTTGGTTTGGTAGGTTATTATAAGAAGTTCATTAACAACTTCACAAAGATATCAGTCCCTCACACCAGGCTGACAAAGAAGAATTTGACATTTTCATGGGATATAGACCGTGACGTTGCTTTTCAACGACCAAAAACGGCTCTGACAACAACCCCAGTCTTGACCTTGCCCGATGGGAGAAAAGTGTTTATTGTTTACACTGATGCGTGCGGTACAGGGCTTGGTGTGGTTCTGATGTAAGAAGGGAAAGTAATATGTTATGGGGGTAGACAGTTGAGAGTTCATGAGAAGAACTACCCCACCCATGATTTGGAGCTAGCTGCCATAGTATTCGTATTAAAGATGTGGCATCATTATTGTAATGACCCGCATTTGCAGAGGTATTATAATTAATTTATTTAATTATATAAATGGTGATATAGTGAATTAAATGGTAGTTTAATTAAATAATGGTGAATATTTAATTTAAAATAATAAATTAAATAATATATTTAATTCTGAAATAATCAGAATTGGCTGAAATGGCGATATGGTGTGAACTGGATCATCTGTGATATTTAATTCAGCTTGGAATTGAATTTGAATAACGAATATATTATATAAACGACAGTTTGAGCATTGAGCTATAATATAATTAAAATTGAGCTCGAATGGCGCTGCAGTTCATAAATTGGCGATTCGAACTTCAACTGAATGTACATGATTCGTTTTAAGCTGGATTTCTGTGAAACAAGAAACGTGTGGAGCTGGTGGAGTATATCTTTCTAATGGAAGAGAAAAATTAGGATTTTGTCGTGCAGATTTTTAGTTATGTCCAAATTAAATATTCAGAAAAACAGTGGTATATTCGTTCGTGGCCATAACGGTTATTTAAAATTATTTGAATATCGGGTTTGAATTTAGACAAGGTTCTTTTGAGGCATAGTGATAATTTAATTTTTAGAATTTTACTGTAATTTTTAATTAATTAAATACGCGACTTTTTATTTGAAGTGTTTTGCACACTGGTATTTTTGTTTCTGTCGATGGTAGTCCCTAAATGATAAAGTTATGTATGGCGCACGGTACCCTTAACAAAATATCTAAAACTTCTATAAATAGCCTTAACAAATTCCCTTAGACCTAATTTTCTCATTCGTTCTTTCCGCCGCCACTTTGTTTTTCTCAGCAAAACATAATCGAACTAAATCTGTATAAATTCAGTAAAAGGAATATTTAAATCCTAAAACCCATGTCTTTATGCTCGTATGAGAGGAGGCGTGCATCTAGCATGTGATTTTTAGGTGCGACGTAAATTTCGAGGGCTCGGTTCTTACAACAGCGAGGTCTAGGAGGTCGAGGCGCTCGACTTGGCAAAGTTTTGGGGATGATATTGCTCGAGTTGTGCGAGATGCATTGGGAAAATGTAAAGAGAACGAGATTTCGTGGATGAAAAAGGGCAGGGCTATGGAGTTTTGTGTAGTGTTGTTGGTTGAAGCGGGATGGAGATGAACTATTTGGCGTGGATGGGTTCGTTATACTGTGAAGTGGGATGGCTCTCGTATGCTGGGAGTATTGCATGATGTCTGAAGTGGATAGAAGGGGAGTGAATGTGAACGTGGAAATCTGAAATGGTGAAGTCAGGTTGAAGTTTTGGTTCTGTGCTTTTGTGGACATCGAAAAACTGTTGGTGATGGGATCAAAGTGCGAGTTTGGGTGGAAACAGAAGCTACAAGAGTTCACTGTTTGAAGAAGAAAACTTCTGTGTGTTATTGTTGTACACCCGTGTCACTCTTTTGACGTTCTTGTAACCAAAGATGTCTTTGTTTTAAGTGCTGATTACTTGACAGATAAGTCTGAGTGTTTACAAAAAGGGAATGGCATGTTTGCTTTGCTCGTATATATGAGCTCACGGTCATATTTTTTTGGGAAGAAAACAGTACAAAGTCGAATGCAAAAATTATGTTTATGTGGGCCGACATCAAAGAGCAAGGTCAACTAAATATGTAGAATGAGAAAAAGGGATATAGAGGAGTTGCATGTTCATACTTTGGAGGGCGCATTTCCTTTTTTTGTCAGGAAAGATGAATCCCGCGGATGGAAGAACAGTTGGGCCGGGGAAGAACGGTGAAGTCCAATATAAAAATAATATATAGAAGGAAAATAAAATAAAGAGGATAATGATGATTTAAAAGGAGCAGGACGTTTTCTTTGATAATGGAAGAAGACCCTCTATCTAGCAGTGTGGAGCAAATTGGGCCAAGAAAAGAGAAAGGGTGCTTCAATCCTGAAATGGAAAAACTGAATCCGCTGGGATCGTATGGACGACAGCTACGAAATGGAACTGACTGGAGGTGGATCGAAGCTCGTTACAATTTATAGCAAAATAAATTGTCCGTCTGAATCAAGCAATGGTTATCGTTATTAACGATGATCGTCCAAAGTGAGTAAATCTCACTAACTCTGAACAGTTTATAATTTCATGTTGTATTTTTAGAACTGTTAAATATTGGTTGATTGACTGCGTGTAGACTGTTTGATTGAACTGCTAGTCAGTTAGTTGAATTTCTATATTGATTCTGTTTAACAGAATATATCATATGGAACTGAAAGTGATGTTGATTTTATTGTGTAACATCTGTGGATGCAGGCAAACAGGTTGGAGGAATCCGACTGGATTCCTTAACAGTTATGTTATTGTTTTCATATATTGTGATATATGACGTGATTTATAGTCTGTTGTTGATTATATGTTTATGGACGATATTGGACAACGTAATTTGATATGTTAAACACCATAACATACCGGGATTTGGAGAAAAGGGGAATTTGTCAAAGTGAATACTGAAAAGAGAATATTTATAAATAGAATATTTATAAATAGAAATTTATTTATAAATGGATTATTTATAAATAGAAAATACTTAGAAATAAAACCCTAAAGGAATTATTTGCAAACCATTTGCAAATAGATTAGAAAGAGAAATGTTTATAAACCATTTAAAAATCAAATAGAAAGAGAAACGTTTGTAAACCATTTACAAATAAATCAGAAAGAGAAATGTTTGTAAACCATTTACAATTGAGATTGAATAGGGAATATTTGTAAAACCTTTACAAATGAAATCGAAAGAGGAATATTAGTAAAACCTTTACAAATGAAATCGAAAAGGAGATATTTGTAAAACCATTTACAAATAGAATTAAAAAGGAAATATTTAGAAAATAAATAGAGTTATAAAAAGGAAATTTGTTTATAATTGAATAGGATGTTATATAAAGGAAAACGTTATAAAAAGGAAAACGTTACTAAAAAGGAAATCATTTTGTAAAGTGAAGAACTGTTACTAAAAGTAAATCTTTATAAACGAATAGTTTATTCGAAAAGGAGTTAATCGAATTTAGTTATTCGAATAGACTTAAATCGAATATGGTATTCGAAGGGAGTCAATCGAATAAGGTATTCGAAAGTTAGTAAATCGAATATGTTATTCGAAAAGGGGTTAGTCGAGTCGAGTTAGCTGAATAGAGTTAATCGAATATTTGTTATTCGAATAAGAGTTAACCCGTTAGAGTTAATCAATTAGAGTTAACCAGTTAGAGTTAAACCAGTTAGAGCTAATAAGTTAGAGCAAATTGATAGAGTTAAATCGAACTAGAGTTATTCAAATGGAGTTTATCGAATATTAGTTTATTCGAATAGAGTTATAGGAAAGGAATTATCGATTATTAGTTAATCGAATGGAGTTATCGATTATTAGTTAATCGAAGGAGTTATCGATTATTGTTTAATCGAAAAGAGTTATCGATTTGTTTAATCGAAGTGAGTTATAGAATATTGGTTATTCGGAGTTATCGGATTTAGTTATTCGATGGAGTTAATCGATTAGAGTTAAAATAAAGGAGTTATCGACTAGAGTTAAATCAAAAAGAGTTAATCCAATAGCGTTAGTTTAATAGAGTTAATTGATAAGGGTTAATCGAATAGAGTAAATTGAATAGAATTATCGAATATACCTTATCGAAGGAAAGAATTATCGAATAGAGATGATTCGAAAGAGAGTTACGTAAGGAAGTTTGTTAAAGAATTAAAAGGTGAACTTTGTCTATTTCAAGGTTAGAAACGTTGTTCAGTTAAGGTCTGAGAGGTAGTATTACCCCAACTTGATTGACTTCATTTTTAACTAAGGAATGGTTAAGGTTCGATAGTGAAGGTGGGTTAAAGGAATTTAGTTAATAAGTGTAATGGTTTGAGTTGGCATCACGATGGTTTGTTTAAACATCTGTCTAAGTCCAATGAAGGAGTTTTGGAAATGTTTCCCAAATAAGAACTAGAATTGTTTTCGGATATAGAAAACAAGAAATGGAAATGTTTTTTAACGGTAATAACATATATTTTCTAAATTTAGAAAATAAGAAATGTTGAATATAGGGAAACAAGAGATGAAAAATGAACTAAGGAGATAAATGTTAAGTGATGGTTGATTCGATAGAATTTCCACCTAGAAATAATATGGTTGTTTGCACACTGTTTTTCTTTGATGGTTAAATCATAGACTATCGAAGTTTTGACCATTTTAACGTTGTTAATATGGAGAGACCGGTTGGATTATTATCCAAAGAACCACTCTGTATTGGCATAAACGTTGCGAATCATATATGCCAAAGATAATTGAAGACGGAGTAAAATGCAAGGGATATTGTATAAGTCTTAGATAACAATGCCTAAGATGGATGTACTGAATAGTGCCTTCGGTTCATCCTGTTCCTGGATGACTTGTACGGATGAGTGTCTGACAGAGTATTTCCAGAAAGGTCACGTACATTGATTTCTTCAACCGTACCAAGAGTGGAAGCGGAGAAAGAAACTTCTTTAGCTAACACGTAATGTACTGTTGTAGACGTCAATTAGTGATTTTCGATGGATCTGACAATGTAGCATGCGAAGTGAATCTGATGTGATGATAAGGCGTAACCTCAAGCCTCATCAACAGGTAAATGACAGAAATCGGGCAGGCAGCATGGCTAAGTCGGTCGCTTCGAAGTAGGGTGTATAATCAACTGATATAGAGTTTCATTTATTTCTAAAAATCTATTGTCGATACTGTCCCATTTGGGAAACGGTTGCTGATCCCAACCGTTGGTGATATACATTCGATACACTCAAGCGAAATGAGTGGTCGGTCATGCGTGGCCAGGTTGCAAGATGTTCTTGTTGAACCCAGTGTATTCCTTTCTAGAGGTACACTAGCGAAAGGTGGTTCCATACCTTGTCATAGTTGGAAACTCATTACCCAATACGTTCTTGCTGTTTTGATTGTATACTATATTTGTAGAACGTGAGATGAAAGCGTTCTGCTATGATTATTATTATTGTGGTTGATAGACATTATTATAATATCAAAAGAGTTTTGATATAAAGATTAGTTTGGATTCTCATAAGGGAAAAACCCGTTCTGTTATACGGTGTGGTCTTATGAGATATCGTTTAATGGCTCAAACTGTTTTAAACTGTTTTACTCACACCAGTCCCATGACTGACCTGGAGTTTATTTTGTCTTGTTTTTCCCTAAATTCTTGGGTGCCCAATTTTGAACGGGCAGTCAAGTAGTCGGGATTTACAAATACTTGAAGAGCTAGAGCAGGAGGCTTCAGGATCATATAGCTATAGTTTATTTCCGCTGGGTTGTAAGTGTTGTACTTTGATAATGATGTATATTCAAGTATAGATTTATATTTCAAAGTTATGTTATATCTATTATATGTTATTCGTTCCGCTGTGAGGTTCGTGTCACTCTGATGTTGTGTTATTCTTCTTCTTCTATTCTAAGTTCTATCTTATCTTTCCTCACCCTCTAATTGCTTTCATTAATCATCCGGTATTTTCGATCCTCGGATGTTCGATATGTGTTGTATATCGGATAACCAAGATCGCATTTTTTCGGGTCATTAGAATTATTTACTTGGAGAAAAGTTTGAGTTATACACTGATCATAAATCTCTCAAGTATCTATTCTCACAAAAGGATATAAACTTAAGGAAACAACGGTGGATGGAGTTCTTAGCTTCATATGATTTTGAGATTGCTTATACCCCCGGCAAGGGTAATGTGATGGCAGAAGCACTAAGTAGGCAGAGGGTGTCTCTAAGTCCTCTGTTTGTGGAAAGAAAGAACTTGGAGTTCATATCAGCTTTTTATTTTAAACCCTCCATCGAGGTTTTGCCTGATTTATTTGCATCCTTAGAGATACGATTGACTCTTGTGGATCAGATAGGAGCTTCGCAACAAGGTGACCAACAGATTCTAGACATCATGGATAAGCTGAGAAGAGGGTAGACTTCTAGTCACCTCAATAGATATGCCATATATGAAAGGGGTGGTTGCGACGAGATGGAAGGCTTTGTGTTCCTCAAACTGGACGTTTGATAAAGGCAGTCCTAGAAGATGCCCACCATTCTAAGATGACCATTCATCCAGGAGGTGACAAGATGTACAAAGATATGAAGAGGGTTTTCTTTTGGGCTGGAATGAACATGGACGCGGCTAAATTTGTTTCTCAATGTTTGGTTTACCAGAAATTCAAAGCTGAGTAAAAGAAGCCCGGTGGATTGCTTCATCCGTTGGAGGTTCCACAGTGGAAATGGGAGAACGTCTCTATGCATTTCATAGATGGTTTGCCTAGATCAAAGAAAGGTAATTCCAGCATTTGGGTGATAGTGGACAGACTCACTAAGAGCGCTCACTTTATTCTATTTAAAAGTAAGAGGACGGCATCACGGTTGGCAACAATTTATGTTCCAGAGAGAGTTCGTCTCCACGGAGTTCCTTCTGGCATCGTGAGCGATCGTGACCCCATCTTTGCCAGAAAATTTTGGAGGAGCTTGCAAGAAGCATTGGGTACACAGTTGTGTTAGAGCACCGCTTATCATCCTCAGACCGATCGGCAGACGGAGTGGGTGAATAGAATTCTAGAAGATCTTTTAATGCTGTGTATCCTTGACTTCTGAGGGACTTGGGAAGAGTATCTTCCTTTAGTAGAGTTTGCCTATAATAAGGCTAGCATCGGTATGGCACCCTTCGAAACATTGTACGGACGACCCTATAGATCACTAACTTGTTGGTGGGAATCTACAGAAAGATTATTACTTGGACCAGATATGGTTAGGGAAACGTCCGAAAAGATTGACCTTATTTGACATCGGATGAAGACAACTCAAGATAGGCAGAACCTATGCAAACAAGAGAAGGACTGACATCGAATTCGAAGCGAGAGACTTAGTTTTTATCAAAGTATCACCTCTGAGGAATGTGGTTCACTTCGGATCAGTAGGGAAGTTAGCACCTAGGTTTGTGGGACTATTTGCAATAACCGAGAGGATTGGCCAGATGGCCTACAGGGTAAAGCTCCCAAAAAATTTATCCGGTGTTCATGACGTTTTCCATGTCTCTCATCTACGGAATTTCTAGCATGACACTGCGGAAGTTATTGAGCCGAGCATTTTGGAAGAGGTCAAAGTGGAATGGGAGGCGACAGTCCAACGAGTCGCCACCTGTATTCTTGGGTCAAAGGTTAAGAAGCTATACAATAAGGAAATCAAGTTGCTAAAGGTTCAATGGGGAGATAACCCAGAAGATGCGACTTGAGAGACCAAAGACAAGATTCGTGATTCGTACCTTTTCTTTTCTTGGGTATGTTCTTAACTCCTTTCCTAAGTTTTATCAGTACTTGTTTCTGTCAATAGAATATATCTTATCCATAATATTTTTGACCTTTAGATAGGAATCCTATGGATGTAAACATGTGTTTGAAACATGTTATGTTTGATGGATGCAAGTGGAAGTAAGTTTTTGCTAGTGGTTGCCTATGGACCCATATACACATACATTAGGAACTAAGACCGGCTCAATCACTTTCATATTGCATATGGATGTGTGTGCATTTTCTTTTCTTTTATGGATGAACTGGCATATTGATGTCGAATTTGGACGGATGGGTGTGCACACATATTGAACTTATATGATACAATAGGTTTATTTGCATACACAATGGATTCATGGCATTAACATATATTGCATTAAGGAGGTCAACTGAATCAGTAGACCGCCTCATCTTCTTATTAGTGTTGGGACATATACACACACCTTTGCACATATTCATATAAGCATTAGAAATTTTTAAGGACAATGGATGCCAGTGATTGATGGATGAGTATATGGATGATGGATGGTAAGATATGCACTATTCTCAACTTAGAGATTTCGGAGACGAAATCCTTTGAGTAGGGGAGAATGTAACACCCCGAATTTTTAACGACATTAAAAAGAATAAATTAAATAGTAATTAATTTAATGTTCATAATTAGAGGAAATGGACTGCACCATTGCGTCCGTCTCGAATTCTGATCAAGTTAGACGTTTGGTTTGCGTAAAACGGACATTGTATGAAGAAGTTATGAGGGTTTTAAGTTTGTATACGCACAGAAATATTATATATACACGCATAAGTCAGAGGTGAGTCAGAGATGAGTCAGAATCCTATCCAGAGGATTCAAATTCAAAAAATTCCTTTGAGCGGCAAAATCCCCGTTCTAGGGGATCGACCCCCTGAAGGGGTGTCGACCTAGGGGTCGACCCACCCACAGGGGTGTCGACACCCCAAGAGCTGAGGTGGAACTCGGTTTCATAGGGTCTGGAAGCTATATATATGTGTCATATTTCTCATATTCTCTTCATTGGGAGCCATGGAATCCATATGCTGCTGCAGTGCAAACTGAACCATTTCTACAATAACATATTCTACAAATCCATTTCAGAAATTCTAGATCCGTTCCTCCTAAATTCTCTGAACCTAACGCTGTGAGTTTCTAGATTACTTTTAGGTTTAGATAAACAAAACTATGCTTTTATAGATAATGAATTGGATATGTTGTAAAGTATGATTATGTGTTAATATGAAACTCTATCCTATGTCATGACAGATCAAATTTCCTAGATCTAATATAATTGTGGTGATTCGACTATGATGTTGATTTGTAACCATGTTATGATGGAAGTGCATCTATTAATTTGGATAATTATGACATTACTTGGATCTAGACCTTTATGTTAATCACCTTTCACCTGTCATATTGTGATACATTGATCTATGTTGTAAACTTGACATGTAAATCTACCTTTTGATCTAAACATGTTGCTATGTCAACTAACTTTGCCAGAACTAGGTAATTGGACACCAAATGTTAAATCTAGATCTCATTTAACATCATATTGATTGCCATAAGTTACTAGTTTGATGTCCACTTTATTATGATGTTAATCACATGTCCATTCATTTTGTTATGCCAGTTTATGTTCATGTTTATGCCAAGATGTGTTGAAACTATCACCCTTGTCGTACTCCCTTTTTATTGTTGTTATAGCTAGGCTAATTTATAGCCTAGATGCCGTCAAAATACGTATGTATATGTTATAGAGGAAATGGGAAAAAAGGGATTATAATTGGCATGAATTATGTAATGTTATATGAAATGAGACATGTAATTCAAATAGGGAAAAACATAGAAATAGTTACCTTTAATGACATAGGTAGATTTGGACCTAATGACACAGGCATATCCAGTAGCCACTAATGTTGTACCTAATGTGAGAGGTCTAAGTACGCAAATACGAATCGGGCTAAGACACGAGGTTAGGCCTAACTGTGGAATAAGACTACCCGGAACTGATCGGCATATCCAGCATCCACACGTTGTAGGCCTAATGTGGGAGGTCTAGCCCATTATAACCATAATTGGACATGGTAATGGAATGGACTACTTAACCTAATTTAATATGACTATGGACTTAGGTTAGGGTCAAGTAAAATTGGATGGGTAGTGGTGGGTTAAGTAAATTAGAGCGGATGGGTAATATGTATATATAGGCCCACGTACTTAACCCAATAAGGTTATGTAATTAAAGACACCAAGTGGTATACATAACCAATAAATAATGTAACATGGTTATGTAATTAAAGACACCTAGTGGTATGCATAACCAGTAAATAATGGAATAAAGTTATGTAATTAAAGACACCCTTTAGGGTAGGCATAACTAGTATAGGGCTATGTAATTAAAGACACCTAAGGGTATACATAGTCAGTGGAAAACCTAGTGGGGGATACAAGACAAGGGGGAGAGCTTGTATCATATTGTGTGGGACCCATTTCAGTCAGTAACCCGGAGTTGGTATCAAGCAAGGACCTCCATACTAGGCGGAGAAAGGGGCACGCTTACTGATTGATTGTAAGAGATCCAAACGAGGTGGATGGTGTGGGCGGCGCAAACCGACCGGGTCATGTGCGTGCATGGGCCGGGCAGAGGGGGCTAAAACGGCCGTGACACCAGTAGATGTGGTTGTGCACACCATGGGTTTCTACTTTAGGAAGCGGAACTTCCTACTGTGGGGCCAACACAGGATATCTACATGGTAGGGAGCTGATCGATCAGCGTAGTGGTTTGGGTATACTTGGACGTACGACCTAAGCCTACCAGCATATAGTGGAAGGGACCATTTCATTTCAGTTACACTAGTAATAATGTAGAGTAATCATTAGTGAGGCACATACACCTTAACTTGCTTACCTTGTCACACCTACCATTTATGTAGTGATCTCTGTCTTATCCACTTTATATGCCTATCATGTTGCTTTTATTTATCCACTGGCTAAAAGTAACTAGACTCGCCAGACTTTATGTCTGACCCTGTTGTTTCTACTTCTTTCTTCTGTTTCCCCCCAGGTTCTTAGGGAGGAAACACTAAGACTTAATCAGGAATCATATATCATCTTGCTAGGAGCTCTTTCTGAATTATGGATCAAGTTCTTTTCGCTACTATGGCTTAACTCTTTTTATTGGGGGAATGATGCTATTTATTTACTTATGTACTTTAATGGTGCAAGACAGAAGTATTTTATTGTAATGGTTTTTATGACTTATGAAATTGTGGACCACGGTATTATGACTTATGTTTGAAATAAAATTTTAAATTTTCCGCTGCTGCCTTATTTATATTTGTCATGTAATTATTCTATGTCTGTTCACCTATAGCGCTTCAAGAAACTTAATGCATTCCCTTAGTGAGTGACATTAACGAATGTGGGGTGTTTCAGTTAGTTCAACATTTCCTAGATATCAGGGTCTTAAGCCTGAAGGTTAGTTACTCTTCCTTGAAAGAGGTGAGTTTCATGCTTACAAGACTTAAGAACCAACAGTTACCTTGGGATAAGGCCTCCCTGAGCGCAATGCAAGTTTGAAAGCTAAATGGCTTGTAGAAGGGTATTTTTGGTAATTTAGCTTATGCGTGGAGCTTTGTTGTGAAGAAGCATTAAGAAATTGGCATCATAAGTGATAATAGAATACATGATATAAATCTCAGGTATGGATTCTCTCTTTACCGATCACTTTCGTAGAGCACATAGAAATCTCTAAGTAAAATCCCTAAATCGATTTGGGAATCAGGGTTTACTCTATAAGAAAAGTTTACAAGAATGTGGAAGGAGAAAAGTCCCCCCATATGATACCCCAAGGGTCTTATTTATAGACAAATTGGCCCACCTTTGCACATCAACTCAGTATAAGTCTTTTTCGGATGGGGCAACCGGGTTTCGGCCACTTCTATGCTTTTCAGTTCTAGCCACATGGCTTCGACTGCCTTTCTATCTACTGAGCGTTGTCACTACACCAGAAATGCCAATTAGGCAGTGCTTATAGCCGTATCTAAATCGGTTTGGCAGTTTTCCGGGCCGTATCAAAAAATGGCGTCTTTGTCAATTTGATACGGTCGTGAGTCGTATCAAATTCTCAATTTGATACGGCCATTAACCGTATCAAATTCGCAATTTGAGATGGCTCATGGCCGTATCAAATTTCATAAAAGATACGGCTAATGACCGTATCTTTATTTAAATTAGATATAGCCATGAAGTGTATCTAGTTAAAAAAATACATTGTCCTACCAAAATATCAATGATCAATACAATCATTTATTTTAGAACATCAATGGACTATACAGACACAGTTACGCATTTAACTTTATAATTGAGAATATAAAAAAATACATTCCTCCTCCCAACTGGGAATACTAAAAAGATACAAACTTATACCAATTGGGAATACTAAAAAGATACACACTTAGTATAAAATGCAGAATACCTATATTTTCAATGTTTTCAATCACTTATGTCATCTATGATTAATTATATTATAAACTTAATATCAGTAACATGAAATAACAACCATGGATTGATATGCAAAATATTAAATATTATCATACCACTGTTATACAAGATCAACGACTAGAATGCAGCTTCTTCCAGTGTAACGGTGGCGAAAAACCTTCAAGTGTATCATGCTTGATTAACTTTGAAGCAGAAGCAATATTTTGTGGTAATAAATTTTCAATCCTCTGCGGAATTATGGATTTCAAATCAAAGTTCATAGTTAGAGTTAGTTATCCACATCAAGGACTAAATTATGTTCTTCAAGACAGAAAGAAGAGTTTAGACACCAAGGATGTCTGTAAGAACCATACAGAGCTTAAGCAAAGATCAGACCGAGATTTACAATTATTGCACCATAAGATTGACAACAACTTTTTATCATATCATACTAGCTACTAAAAACACCATCAAAAATCTAACCAATAATTTTCTTCCACATGCTATTTATTCAGACATGAAATTGTAAATATATATATGTTAACATAAGTTTAGTATGTATATATCTAACATATTTGATAATATCGACTAACAAAAATTATAAATACAATATATCCAATCCATAAAAACATGGTCAATAAATTTGAAATAATAATAAGCTTATTGATTGTTAATACATGTTAATAAAGCATCAAAAGCACCAGTTAGAATCCAGAAGTACCTGAAAGAAACCTTAAAATTTGGACATAACTAAGCAGTCATTAAGCTATTTAATCTCTTCATTTCTTCTCATAACCAGTAAAAACATGAGTGGGTCTTTCTAGTTTAATGATTGGAATAACAAACTATGAGAAATCAAACGCCGACTTCAGACTGAACTAAAAACCAGGGTTAAGAATATGAAAGCTCACCAGTCCCACCAAGTTTAGGGTAGTCAAATGCAGGTACGACAAGAACTAGAAAAGGAAGATGTTCAGTCGAAATCCGAATTGAAGGTGAAGGAATATTCGATTTCTGGAGCTGACGAATTCAAATTAAAATGGATGAAAGAACACAAAAACTGTCAAAAGGTGAAATGAATTTGATACTCGTTGTGAGGAATGGAAAAATAGTGGGGTAACTAGGAGCGAATATTTGATGGCTGGAATCTGTATCAAATGAAGCGATACGGGGCATCCAAGAAGTGGGGCTGGATTTTAGTTGTTTGGGGTGACGCGGAATACAAAAGAAATCTGATATGGCCATGAGCCCTATTAAATTCGATACGGCTTAAATTCATATCAAATCCCTACATCCTGGTGTGTCAAATTTGTTGTTTTAGTGTAGTGTGTTATAGGTGTCGGGACCTGGTTTCGGCTCTCTTTTCATTTTTGAGCTATATCTTCGAGTCAATCTTGCTTTTGAAACCACTTTCGGTCCTTAGTGGTTTGTGATTGAACTACTACTTCTGACTGTGTTTCGATACCAACTAGATTAGTATGGATTGCCTTCCTATCTACTTTTGGCCTTGATACCATCTCTTTATTTCAATAGCAAATATTGAGCTTTACCTTATCTTAATGACATTTGAGTATAGATTTTGATTTACCATCCTCTTTAGTTCTGGTATCGACACTAAGCATATTAGTGTGGATAACCTACCTTTTAATGAATGTTTGTTCACTTCAGCCTCTTTTAGATCTATTGTTGATTCTGTAATAGCCAGGTTTTGGGATTTCCTCTGATGACTTACATGTAACTTCCTGTTGTCGCAATCGATACTAAGCAAATTAGTATCGATAGACTCCCTTTCGGTCCAACTTGGCTTTGTGTTTTCTTCTTCATGACCCTGACGCTCTGGTTTCGGCATATATGCTTCCAGCCATTCTTCTTTGCTCTGCTTTCATGTCAGGTTGTGTACTCTCGGAGTTAACTTCGGTTGATCACTTTTGCTATTGGAACCGATTCACCATCATCTCTTGGTGTCGGTGTCGAGATATCTTGCTTATGTTGGTATCGATGGCACGTATGTTGAGTCATTTTTCTTCCTGCTTTCGGTATCGGTCTTTTGGTTAATTCCTTTAGGTGTCACTACCAAGCATGTTGGTAGCAATAGCACCTTGATTAGACCTACTTTGTTGATAATCTCTTGCTTTTTTTTGTTCCGGGTACTATATTCAAATAGTAGACTTCATATTTTCAATGATTGTCGATAGTAAATTAACCGATACTAATGACTCTTTGTTTGTTCTGGAATTGACTGCCCACCTTCATTCTCTTTTGATGGCTCGATAGTCTAGTGTTGAAACAAGTTCATTTGGCTTCTCGTTCATTTCTTATGTCGGTTTCTTGGTTCCGAAAACATATTTTGCTATTTGTCGTGCTCTGTTACCCCATTGCCTAAACCTGGTTTCGGTGCCAAGATATGGTTGTAACATTTGCCCCCCTTATGATGGGGTATTTCCGACTTTCCAAGTCAATCCTGTTGGTTGCCGCATTTTCTTACCTATAAATAGTTGCTTCATTTCCCTTTTGCTGGTTTCCTTTCCATCCCTCCTTATTTTCGTGTATTTCAAAATTTTCTAGTGCAAGCATCAATTTCTTTTTTCAAGTATTTAATCGAGGTAAGCTATCTTTTTCATTTCGAAATCATTTGGAATGCTTTTATCAGTTTGATTTCACAAGCCCCCTTTGAATATTGCAATAATTTTACTCACACAATTTGTATTTACGCATAACAACCTCTCTTGTTTAGTTTAAGCTTTTGATGACTTAAAAGGATTGTTAATGTGCATCGAACTAACTATGTGATTAAGTTCCTTATTTGTTTATCTAACAATCTTAATCGACTGGGCAAGTTGACGTATTATCAATTTGATTTCGCAATCCCCCTTTGAATATTGCAATAATTTTACTCACACAATTTGGATTTACGCATAACAACCTCTCTTGTTTAGTTTCAGCTTTTGATGACTTGAGAGGATATACTTCAGGCTTGATGCAAATGTTGTTTCTTCTGAAGTGCTTTCGAAAGGATAAAAATTGCCCTTTATTTTGATGTAATATTATTTTGGTTTAGGAAAAGGGAATAGATTGCACCTGACATTATGGGAAAGAAAAATTTTGCGACTAAAAATGTTAATAACCTCATCTTGTCGCTTGACTCTTCTCCTTCAAAAAAGATCAGTGCTACTGAAAAACAATCTTTAATTATCTCACAAGAGAAGGTTGATGCCATCCTCTGAGATTTTAACATTTTTGGCATGAAAGTCATCCCTCCGCGCAAGACCGACACAATTGCATCTCCTCCAGATGGATATTTTGTTTATTCTGCTGTTCACATTTGGCATAGGGGTTTCGTTCCTTTCCCAAACTTTATCGCTCGATTTTTGCAATATTAAAAGAATTCCCCTATACAGCTTTCCCTAGATACTTACACCTATCTTTTAGGCCTTGAACTTTTGTCTCTGGAATAGGGAATCCTTTCCTTAAGCCTTTCCCTTCTTGAATGCCTAGTTCGTCCTTCCATGCTTAATTTGCTGAACCATCAAATTTTCCATGTGAAACCTACAAAGAAACTGTTATCCAAATGAATAGTGAGATTTAATGATATGGAGACTCAATTTTTCTTTATACGATGCCCTTCTAGTATTTCCAGAAATTTCAACACTCCAAGTATGGGATTTGAGTGCCTCCTTTATTTACTTCCCTTTACCTTTTTCGCTCCAACCAATTTGTTTACTCCTCATTTTTATGCAGATGTGACTCCTAAACTTCTAAGCTTTGAGGATAAGGAGGTAGTAGACCTTCTTACTGTTGCTTCTGAAAAGTTGGGTAACATATCTTCATTGTTGACCCTTAGTGTCCTTCGCAAACATTCTATTCTACCGATGTTCAAAACTAAATTAGGCAACCTCCATTAATTTCTTCCCAAAAAGGAATCCTATCATTTTCGCTAGGGAAGAATGCTCCTTTTTCCACCAATTCTCCTGTATTCCCTGATTCTTCAGGTACGTAGTTCACTCATATAATTCAAATTTTAGTAATAGCCTAACTCCCCTTTATTGTCTTATCTTATTTGTGACACGTTAGGTGTCGTTCGTTCTGAATCAAGTAAGATTGCTTTTTCTTCTTTGGTCCATAAGGCAAAGACTCCCTCTTTGAGGAGTGCCTTATCCAAAACTAGAGAAGGTGTTAAAAAAAACTTATGGATGTGATTTCCGAGGGTTCTCCCTCTAAGACACCCAAAGGAACTGTGGACCGAACTCTCGTGGAAACGCGAATGCCGATTCTCCTACAACCTCTTTTCCGAAATTAGCATCCCAAATAGATGTCTATTTATTTGAGAACCCTAGAGTTGTTTCTGCGATACGCTATGCGCTGGGGTTCTCTTCCTCTTCTGAAGACCTTAATTACTGAGAAACCCCTTTACCACTCATAGCAGATGGCTTTGATGAATTGGTTAAGCAAATTATGTCTTCCTCTTCGTTTTTTAGCATTGATCTTCCATCCTTTATTCCTGATTTCTATAGCTATCATCATTTTTTAGTTGAGTAACAACTCTTGGTACGAATTTTACCTCCTTTATTTCCTGGTTTTGTGAACATGCTTCGCTCTTCTAACATGCCTTCATTTCCCTTAGGTCATTAAGCAATGGTTTTTGTTATAAGAAGATACTCCCAAAGCTTCTCCTGATCTATCAAAGCTTAAAAAAGAAAAAAATTCTCTAAGGAGAGAAGTGGCTACTCTTGTCAATGACAAGGACAATATGATGAAAAAAGAGGGTCTATTAGAAACTGCTTTGGATGAGGCTGAATCATTGGTAGTTTAGGAGAAGAAAATCAACCTTTCTTTGAATGAAGAGGTTAAAATCCTTAAGGATGCTTTACAAGAGTCTAAGAGAGAATTCGTTTCACTTAATTCCAACTTTTTTTCTTTACAAAAGGATACTCCATTCGGCAAAAAACTTGATAGGTGCGAAACATCTTTGACAAAAGATATTGGTGTTATATATGAAGCCAAACAGAGGATTTCTTCCCATTTTTTCAAAATACTTTGGCGAGATTATGGTCAATTCCTATGAAAATGCATTCCTGCTTATATATGCGGATAATATAGGGAAATGTCCAGATTTAAGTTTTCCCTCGTTTGATCCACTATTGGTGGAAAGGTTTTGGTAAAAGATAACTTCCATGAAGGATAGAAATGTTGTTCCCGAGTGGGAAGAATTAGATGTGGCAAAACTTTTGTTCATAGAGGATACTCTTATAGAAGAGCCAAATGTTTACGATGAAGAAGATACTATTTATATATCGAAGGCTGACTGTACTGCGTGTGATAACCACAATCCTGAGGAAACCCTAGGAGGTTGAGGCGATTGTGGTGACAGCTTAACTGGTATTGATAATATTTTCCAAGCCCCTAATGGGCAAGATGAAGTTCTGAGCAATGATGATTTTGAGATTCCTGATTCTAATGCCATACTGCCTAGTGCTCTTGAACCTTTGGAAATTCACAAAGTGAAGGAAAGCTCAAACTCGAAAATTGCTAATGATTCTAAGGCTCATCGAGCTTCTGCTTCGGTTTCCAAGGTATGGTAATTTCCATAGTATCTTCCTTTATTCATGCTTTCAATAATTATCCTCTTCCTTTCCAGTTTAGACAAAAAGCGAAAAAATAGGTTTTAGGCATGTAAGGCTTGAAAGAGCACGATTGAAGGTGATTCGTCTTAATAGAGAGCTAAGTAAGCAAGCAAATAAGTACAATGCCTTGTCGGGTAAAAATCATTGGCTAGATAAGTGTGTTGCAAAGATACTATCCTTTAAAGAAAATCAAGCAGCGTCTAGGTTGAAGGCTGCTCGATTGCGTCGTGAAAGACTCTTGAAAGTGAATGTTGAATTAATGGCCCTGTTCAGACGTCTTCATAGAAGATGCTTAGATGATTGTGGTGTGGACCTTCACCCTGGAGCTTGCTGGAATATCCCTAGGTTAATTCAATCCCCACAGAATTTTCTTTATACAAACTTAATTTTAATAAAAATAGATTTATATATGAACCCTTTAAGAGATCTGTCATGCATGAACAAAAGGAATGTTTGTAATATGTGTACTTTCTCTATTTCTAGTTTTATTGTAATGAACTTTCTTCTACTTGATGTTTTTATACCCTTTCAGAGTTCCCCGCCTATGATGGGCTCGCTTTCTATGGACTTCCTAGGAGGCTATGTAAGATTGAAGAGGGACTATCGCTTATTAGTTCATCTAAGTTAGCAAGATACTATTTTATTAGAGATCTTGAGAAGGTGCTCATTTAATATTTGAGACTTCGTCTTGATTTCTTGGGAGATGCGAAGGAAAACTTCTTAAAAGAGATTCGAACATACAATTAGAAGTTGATCTAGGGTTACGACAGTCCACCGGTTCGAAAATGGGACTATTGTAAATGTCCCCCTGCATATACTCCAGAAGGATTCGGAATTCCATTCGTCTCTATGCTTACTCTCAGTGTTAATTCATGAAATAAGGTTAAGAGGGTTGTTTCCTGCCCTGAGGGTACTCCAACAACTCGTAATCTTGTTTTCAAGCACTTGGTTACAGAAGCACTTGAGTTTTGGTATCAACGCTATGTTGTTATCTACCTTTGGGTGTAATCATTTACATAATGTTTTAACTCTTTGCCTACACTTTGGCAATCATTGTTAAAAACTGTAAGATGGAATGAAAACTTATAATAAGGGCAACGTTTGGATATAACAGATGTACCAAATCATTCATGAAGTGATCATATAAATATCACTGTGAGTTGACTATATGAGTTGTGTAGATATTACCTGATGTGTAATCTTTCTGTGTTTTGAATGTCCTCCCCGGGACCTCCCTTGTAATTTTCTGCATAAAACTTAACACATAATGCTTTTCATTAGTCTCTTGCTAATGGTTGGATAATTTTTTTTTTCAATTCCTATGAACCCTTATTTGGTTTATAACAAAGTAATTAGTAAATCTTTTGTGATAGGTTAATGCAACCCTTCGCGTTTTAGGTTTAGAACAACTCTCCTGCATAAGATGTAGAAAATCATAATCTTCGTATGAAGGCTTTTGGATAATAAGCTCACGTTACCATTCCCAATATTGATAGCAGACCCCATCTATAGGGGTAAGGATTAAAGTCTCTTAACCCAGATTATGGTACTTGGTTGGAAATTCAGAATCTCTTTTCTAGAGTCATAAATAGGATCGTCAGAACCCATACTCGAGAATTCCACTACAGCAGACTAGAAATGCATATCTAACGATAACAACTGGAAATTCCGAAACCCAGATTCAGGTATTTGATAGAAGACCAAGTAACCACATCTGGTATTTAATAAAAGTCCCAAACCGTAACCCAGATTCATGTATATGATAGAAGACCAGATATTCACATCCTGGTATTTAATAGAAGTCCCAAACCATAACCGAGATTCAGGTACTTGATAGAAGACCCAATATCCATATCTTGGTAATTAATAGAAGTCTCGAACCATAACCCAGATTCAGGTATTTATAGATGCTTGTGCCAATTCCAGACTTATTCTTTAAAGTAAAGGTCGTACGTGCCTTAAGTGCTCTTCTTTTGAGCTTTTGTTCCCTTTTTGTGGGATATATGTGTAAGCAGAGGCGACTGCGTGCTTAGAATGCTCCTCCAGAGCTTTCGTTCCCTTTCCTCGTGATTTTCGGTAAGTAGAGGTGACTGCGTGCTTACTGATCCACTCTCTTGGCATGCATTTGTCAAAGAAGAGGGTGTACGTGCTTTGTTAGCCACTCTCTAGGCATGTGCGTCTGGTCTGCTTGGCTAGCTTATTCTCAATTAGGGCATACAGACTTACCAAACCTTCCTCCTGGAAGTGCCTTGCCCTCGCCATCGCAGGCGGTGATAAGGACTTAGATGCTTTAATCGGGCCATCATAGG
Organism: Allium sativum; assembly: GCA_030737875.1. NCBI lineage: Eukaryota > Viridiplantae > Streptophyta > Magnoliopsida > Asparagales > Amaryllidaceae > Allium > Allium sativum. Next base: position 752,206,065 of record CM060921.1, read on the forward strand.
CGCATCTTAAAGGATTACACTTTTTATGCTCCATCTGGCCATCGTAGACGGTGATAGAGGCTTACACACTACCCCCTCCAAGGGATGCCTTACCCTGGCCATTGTAGGAGGTAATAAGTGTTTTCATTCCCTTTTGAGGGTTACGAGGAACATAAGTAGAGGTAGGATATGCTCTTCTACGAGCAGAGGTAGGAGGTTCCTAGTTCATAGAAGAGGCAGTTCATAATCTTTTGTGATTAGAGGCAGGGCATGCTAATTTAAATGCTCCATCCCGACCATTTCTAGCGTGGATTGGAGTCTTACTCTTTTGATGCTTTGACCTGGCCCTTTTTGATTTGGGCGTAGAGAAAGACTTATACAACAGCCCCTCCCCCTCCGCGGGGTGCCTTAACCTGGCTATCTTGGCAGTGACAAGGGTTTTTGACCATTGTAGCTTGACCGATTTCGGGTTATTTCAAATTTTGAGAGGGTTTCCATACCCTTAACTATATAGGCAATTCTTCTTTAAGAAGACTTTTATTGGACTTAGTTCGATTCTTTTACGAAGTCTTGCAGTTGCCCTGGATTAAAGAACTTGACAATCATTGCTTCAAGAACTCTGTGGTTGGTTTCATGTCCATTCATCATATGACAGTGACAGTAAGGCCCTCTGAATTTCCTTTAGTATTTGCGCTACTTCTTTGTAGATGGCCTAAAATTAAGCTAATGTTTGGTTAAAAAGTAGATATTTTCAATTGAAGTGGTAAGATGGTATTCTTTGGTAGCCGTGACACAAAGTTTTCTCCTTGTCGTTGGAATTTAGCCCTTTTGTTACTTATCCTTGTTGCTTCATTTGTGTCTTCAAAACTTCTTTTTGATGTATCTTGGGACTAAAGTGCTATTCTTTTAGTCCATTTAGAAGTGAAACGGTTGAATTCTCTCATTATCTCTTGTTTGAATACCATTCCCTTGGTTTGTTCATGGATGTCTTCTCTTATGTGAGAGAATATGTTATACTCCTTTGATGTAGAACCACTTAGAGCAACGGTTGGGATTTGTCCTATGAGGAAAGGGTTGTTGCTCCAACAATCAGGATCGTACTGCTCAACTTCCTTTTTCCACTCTGCTCTTAATCTTTGTTCTTCCATCACTCTTGGGTGTAATATCTGGCATAGCCATTTGAGATTCGAAAGATCCTTATTGGGACCCTTTGCCCATGCTTTTGCTTCTTCAAAGCCTAGTCCAATCCCGGATGGAACAACTCGGTTATAAATATGGTAAGGTTGTCTAAAGGTTTAGAGGTTCAAGCCCTCCTTCTAAGGCTAAAATGTTAACGGTATTTTTCGTCAACACCAGAATTAGGTCTAAGGATGTGAACCTAGGGGAATTACAAGGTTTATTTAGTTTCTACAAGCTTGAGTTAGTTCACCATTTCCTAAATATCAAGGTCTTAAGCATGAAGATTAGATACTATTTCTTCAAATAGGTGAGTATCACGCTTACAAGACTCAAGATTCAACCATTACCTTGGGATAAGGGCTCCCTAAGCGCAATGCAAGTTAGAAAGCTAAACGGCTTGTAGAAGGATATTTTGGGTAATTTGGCTTATGCATTGAGCTTTGTTGTAAAGAAGCATTAAGAAATTGACATCATAAGAGATAATAGAATTCATGATATAAATCTCAAGTATAGATTATCTCTTTATTGATCACTTTCGTAGAGTACATAGAAGTTTCTAAGTAAAATCCCCAAATTGATTTGGAAATTAGGGTTTACTCTATAAGAAAAGTTTACAAGAATGAGGAATGAGAAATGTCCTCCCAAATAAGACCCTTGGGGTCTTATATATAAACAAATTGGCCCACTTTTGGACATCAACTCAGCAGAAGTCTTTTTCGGATGCGACAACTGGGTTTTGGCCGCTTTAATGCCTTTCGGTTCCGGCAACATGGTTTCAGCCACCTTTATTTCTACCGAGCATTGTTATCAGTGCCGAGACATGGTTTTGGCTCTCTTTTCATTTTTGAGCTTTATATTTGTGTCTATATTGCTTTTGAAACCATGTTTCTTTCCTTAGTGGCTCGTCATTCAACTACTACTTCAGATTGTGTTTCGATACCAGCCGGATTGGTATGGATTGCCTTCCTATCTACTTTCAGCCTCGATACCATCTCTTAATTTCGATAGCAAATATTGAGCTTTGCCTTATCTTGATGACATTTGAGTATAGCCTTTGCTTTATCGTCCTTTTTAGTTCAGGTATCGACACTAAGCATGATAGTGTGGATAGCCTACCATTTCATGGACTTTTGTTTACTTCAGCCTTTTTAGATCTAGTATCGATTCTGCGATGGCAAGGTTTTGGAATTTCCTCTGATGACATAAATGTAACAATGTGTTGTTGTATCGATACTAAGAAAATTAGTATCGATAGCCTCCCTTCCTATCCATCTTGGCTTTGTGTTTTCTTCTTTATGACTCTGACACTCTAGTTTCGGCATACATGCTTCTGACCATTCTTCTTTTCTCTGCTTCCATGTCGAGTTGTGTACCCTCGGAGTAAAATTCTGGTTGGTCTCTATTGTTGTTAGAACCGACTTGCCACCACCTCTTGGTATCGATGTCCAGTTTTCTTGCTTATATTGGTATCGATGGCACGTATTTTGAGTCATTTTTCTTCTTGCTTTCGGTATTGGTCTTTTAGTTGATTGCTTTCGGTATCACTACCAAGCATGTTAGTCGCGATAGCACCTTCATTGGAACTTCTACTTTTTTGACAATCTCTTGATTTTGTTTGTTCTAGGTGATTAGTCATCAAACACAAATAAATAAGAGTGGTGCAACACGGTCCATCCCCATCTACAAAGGTATTTATATAATTTATATTTGAATTCATAGATGTATGCGCATGCGATATTCCGGAACAAATGCACTCACTCTTCACGAACATAAAGAAATCATTGCAGTATTAATAGATCAATCATTTATAGTTATAAATTAGAATGAATAAGCCAATACACACTCTAGTCTACTTCACACTTCAGTTTTCTACCTCTCATTCTCCTTCTACCCGACTATACAACCGAACTCCAACATTTGCAATACCAGACTCCAATATCTACTGCAGACCGTAACCACTCACTTACCACAGCCATACTCCTAAACATAGTACCAAAATTTGGTTCACCACAGCCATAAGCAACCTACAACTGAGCCTACTTATCACTGAAACCACTTTCCATTCAACCCACTACTGACCCCGACAACCAAAACATTCTTCATAGGCACCTCCCTGCTCATTTCCCATCAAAATCAGCATCACCTCCAATCCTGCGACTCGTCCATTTGCCTACACACAATTACCAAGACCACCATCACTTGAATCATTTCAATAACCGCATCCAACCATACAACTTCTTCCTCACAAGACACTGCATTAAACACTGCAAAAACTCAAACCATACTTGCCAAAACATACAATTGATCACCAAATACCATACTAGCCAAACTTCTTCCTCAAAAGATAGTTAATGTCCCAAACCATACTAGTCAACCACATTACCATTAGTAAAAGCAAAGTGGCACTTAAAAACAAACGATTTTTTCTTGAATGGTTAAGTTTGTTTATAGTGTATAATAAGTTGGATATGGTCTCACATGTTTAAGATTGATAGAACATAAATTAATTTCACATGAAAAGATCATTAGTTATCATGAACACAAGGTTTATATTCATATTTCTTATTAACAACTGATTGCCTATAGAACTGAAATCCAAATGATTCAAACATATCATTGAGGTATGTTTCTAGTTATAACCGAAATTGTCGTTTATTTTTATTAAAATTAGCTTGCAGCAGAAATAAAACTAGAAAGCCAGGTTTTAAGAATATCTTCCCTTTTAGGTAGGACATTAAACCTTCGTAGATATAAAATCGAAAGGCAAAGAATGGATGCTTAGAGCATAATATAACCTAGCTAAGAAACCTTAGCACAGTCTTAAAAAGACAAATAAATCAAAATTTAAGAGTAGAAAGAAATAACATATTTTCAAGAATATTGAAACCATACGACAGATCTGAACAAAACTAATTAAATTTTCAAGGCCATAAATAATTAAACATACAAGTAGGGTTTTGATTTAATACCTGAAATATCAATTGAACCGGAATCCTGGAATGAAGTGAAATACAAAATGGATCGATTCAAAAATGGATTTGCATGAAAGAAGATCTGACTACTGTGTGTTAATCGCATGAAGAAGAAATTTCTTTTCGTTTTTGGGATAGCCTCTTTTTTTGTTCTGTTAGCGTGAAAGAATAAGGACACGGGGGTTGTACACGGTGAAAACTTTCTGTTGAAAATAGGAATGGGCTACATCCATTCCAAAACTACCACGACCTAGAGCCTTGCTGATCACTTTAGCCACAACCCAAAACCATTCCAAAATTGCCATAGCTCAAGACCGTGGCAATTCTTCCGCATTTAGGTGTGGCAAAACTGACAATATGGTGTTGTGAAAGCCTAGTTTTTTAGAGGACATGGAGATTGAACGAGAGACATCCATTCAATGAGCACCTATATAGATTCTAGATGTAGAGACCAAGAAATTGAGGAATGAGGGGGTGAAGCTCGTTAAGGTTAAGTGGGGTCATGATGATAGCGAGGCTACTTAGGAATCTGAAGAGAAGATGCACGATTCTAACCTTTTTTCTCTTTGATGGTACGTTTCGATCTTCCTTTTTCCATCGTTAGTTCTTAGATAGGTTTCACCTTCCTATCCTCTAAATCTATAATTTCAGGATTTCATCCATGAACAGTTGGGCATGATTGAAACATATTGTCAGAACATGATGTGTTTGATATTTGCTAATAAATGCTAGTGTTTGCAAGTGGATGTAGTGGATGCATATGTACATGCCACGCACTATGATTAGATGATTAGGATAGTTGCATATGCATATGGATGTGTGAATGTTTTATTTATCCTATGATTGAAATATATGTATGTCATCATATGCTTGTTGAATATGGATGATTTTGATGTATGCATATGGAACTATCTGTTATCATTAGGGCTTTTTCCTTACATTTGGATACATGGAACTAGCGTAACTTCATAAAAAGGAGATCAACTGAATCAGCAGACCATCTAATCTTTTGCATTAGTTATGTTCATATACACTACACTATTGCATAAGTATATAAGTTGCATTAGAAAAATTAAGGACAATGGTAAAACGAATGGGTAGATAGATGTACGAAACACTTATATTATTCCCCTACTTGAGAGATTTCGAGGACAATATCCTTTAAGGAGAGGAGAATGCAACAACCCAAATTTTTAACAAATAGAAATTAATTAATGAATCAATTAATTAATAAGTTGAAAAAAATGGGAATTGGCAATGGGATTGTGCCATTGGATCTGTTATGATTTTTTGGCTCAGATAGACTTTTGGTTTGTGGAAAACAAACATAAAATGAAGAATTTATAGCAAGTAGAAGTTTAAAATTCAAAATAAAAATTTAATACATATATATATATATATATATATATATTCAACATAAAAATGGAAAAGTCCATAGGACAACCTAGAATACAACTAGGTCAACCTACGCGTTGATCCAGCTATAACGAAGGTTGACCCATGCCATCGCTCAATAATTTACTTGCCAGGCACGGAATCGAATGAACATTTGGGATTTTTGTGGTGCTTCCAGAAACTTTTCTTTGCATCTAATGGACCAAATTGAAAACCTAAAATCTAATGGTTTTGGATTTCATGTTTCTACTATAAATATTACCCATATCCTCCCCCGTTTCTCACAACTCCATTCTTCTTCTCTGTGCCTCCTCTATATCAATTTCTCACTCTGATAAAAATTGAATTTTAAGGTAAAATAGAAAGTATACGCATATTCTGGAGGTTATTTATACGCAGATTCTAGAATTCTATCGGGGCCATTGGAACAACCAAAATTAGATGAGATTACTATGATTTCTAGATTTTTGATAATTTAAAAGAAACATTTATATAATAGTTGTTGTAGATGTTCCAGATCTGAATTATTTATAGTTTATTTTCGGATTTCGTTTGTTTACAGTTTATTTACAAATTTATCTTGTTCCTATTTCTTTTCTATAAATCTTTATATCTAATTCTTCAATTTTTATGTAGCTATGTTTAGGTATCTTTTCCCTTTTCTATTCTCTTTCCTCTAGTTTTTCGTTTCTTTGGATGATGCCAAAATATGCCCAAAAAGGCATATGAATACGATTGAACAAGGCATCAATTTGTATGATTTATAACCTACAACAAATTATATTCTTTTTCTTTTATTCTACACCTGGATTTGGGGTTAAAGACAATTAAATTAAAATAGTCAAATTAAGGCTAAATTGGATATGCTAAAAACTGCAATTAAGTGGGGAATAACTGGATTAAATCCGATTTGGATTGTATAAATACTCATCGAACAGATCATGACATAAATTGGATTGTAATCAGTAAATTGCATAAATATGATAATTAGAAATCATAATGAACACAAATTGTTTATTTGCAAATTATAATATGACTTGGAATGAATAAAAAGAGCAGTTAAGCTTAATATGTTGATATTATTTTACATATTATGGGTAAATTACAAGCCTAAAATTATGGCATTAGGCTTTGATATATTGCAACCCCCCGGAAATTTCGGCCAGTCAAAATTAACAAAAATCCTTCCATACAAAACAAACAACGCTAGCTACCACTTTATAAATATGCTACATCACTAAATGCATTGGATATAATTTTAATAATACCAATTTTCATAATCTTTATTTAACTCGTAGGGTGTGATTAAGTACAAATTAATCACAATTACGAAAAATCTACTTTTATGCAACTCTGGTGAGGCGGACATCGATATTCATTCCAGCAATTTTGATAAATATGTCAGTATGGCTTAAAATTTCAAACATAAAAGATGCACCAACATAAATAACGAATAGTAAATAAATAAAAATATTAATAAAGCAGCTGCATCACTACCACTTCTGACTGCCTATGTACCTTTATCTAATTGGGTAAGCAATTAGATATAGGATCAAGGAAACATAGTTTTTCTTTACACAAAACATTTAAAATCAATATTTACTTTCGAAATACTCTTTATATCAAGTAATGGTAAAATATTATGCAAATATTCGTTTTGAAAGATATTCATATATCTCTTGTAGAACTTCCTTTCAAAAGATAAACATCTTCTATTTTAAATACAAAGAAACTCCTTTATGATAAAACAGATTATAACTCCAAGTTAATCATCAAGAAAAGGAATACTTGAAAATAATGTTTCTACATAAAACATTTGTCAAATTAATGCATTTCAGTAATGTCATTATGGCTATCAAACCGTAGGTATTCTATGTCTATCCCCTACTAATCCTTATATTCTTGATTTTAGGACTTTATGCAAGTCATACTAAGCCATCAGTGTCCTCAATCATCAGTCGTATATGTTGTTTGCTTACGGAGGCAAAGATTGTAGTCAATATAGTATGTTGAAGTAATGCGCAACATTAAAATAAAACACAAACTTAAGATATAAGTAATTGTTTAGATGATGATTATACTCACTGTACTCCTTGCTATCTTCATGCAAAAGCTTTGTAGATCATAATATAGTACTTGTCATCACTCCAAAGCAATCGAGTGTCTTCCTCAATCAACGTAATTCGCAAAACTCACATCAACTTATTTGTTCTTGGTTTTGACACGTTTTGACTCTCTTTCACTTTGAATTAACATCCCCACTTCTGATAGTTTGTTTATGATACGATGAGGAAGCTGAAGTCCAAATTTGAGAGGATTTGAAGTAGTTTACAATGATATTATACTCAAAAAGTTATTACAGCATTTCTGTTGCACTGTGAAAAGTTTTGGGCAATTTATAATAGTTTTAGACTCAAAACAACTATAACTACATTTCAGGTGCGCTGTGAAAAGTTCTTTATAGTTTATAAGACACAAAACAAATATTAAAGCGTTTTTGGCACGTTGTGGAAACTTCCGGACTCATCAAAGCGCTTTATAAATATTTCAGAGACAGCACAACTTTTCTGAAATGCTATGAAATGTTCTGTCCTTAATACAGTGCTTCATAAATATTTTAGAGAAAAGATAGCGCTTCAAAAGCTATGAAAAGTTCTGAAATTTAGATTTTTGACCAGTTTTTCGGCAAAATGTTTGATTCTTTTCTCTATGATAAATATAGTTTTTGAATCCAAAAATTTTACAATAAGAATCTTTCTTAGTCTACTTAGTTTTCAAGAATGGAAAATCTTAAAATCATTTATCAATTTAATATGAATAATTCAACAATACAAGGCATTTTTGACATGCCCATTTTAGGCAGATTTTTACCTGACTTTGCATCAAGTTTTAGGCACACAAATGATCGAATTAGAAAAAGTGGTCGAAATTAAATTTGTAGGCTTTTGAGTTAGCTTTCTAAATTGTTAAATTAATTGAAATTTCATCAAGAATTGAGGAAGTTATGGTCAAAATACCAAACGTCATTTTCATAGGTTCGAGACCCGTTATTCACTCTTAAATTTCACAACATGTCTTCAAAATATGAATAAATAAATGCACTCAAATAGTTTTTCTCACCTTATAATTGTATCTTGAACTTGTATTTATTATCAAGCCTTCTCCTAAACTTCTCCTCATTATCTTACTTTGTTTTTGTTTTGTGAATGCATGAGAAAAGTGAATATTTCCACCCTTTATATAGCATTTCTTAAGACTGGTTTGGTAATATGGTTTTGGACACTTGTCCACCTTATCTTTATGCAAGCTTTAGGATGTAGACACATGCCTCCTTATTTGTCTTTAGATGTTTCTACACATAGACACCTAATGTGCTTATGTGTGTTTATCTTATTTAATCTTAAGACATGTGTATCGTTCATTTGATGACACATGTCCCTATCATTTTAAGCCATTTTTCATATTCTAGAATATATATACATGTACCATTTGTATTTTACTTATATGCTGTGTACACACACACACACACACACACACACACACATATATATATATATATATTGGTGTGTGTTTGTGTGTGTGTGTTATTCTATTGTTACAACATGCACATGATGTTATAACAAGTAAAACGTTGTCTATCAACAATAACTGTTTTCGATCACATTATCAATATTTCTTCGAACTACTTATCTTCATAAACAAAAATTCAACAATATTTTTTCTCCTTATATTAATTATTATTTATATAGGGATTTAATCAACGTTATAAAGCCATTTTTATAACATTAAATCCATGATTTAAATATTTAAATAACCTAGATATTTAAATATTTATTGTCTGAAGTTTCTGATTGTTACGTTCTTCCCTTTTTAAAAGGAATTTCATCACCGAAATCCTATGCAGTAATTAATCAAAAGAGTGCCAAATATTCCACGAAGGAAAATCTATGTATCCAGGGCATTTTTCTTGAAAGTAAACTTTCAAAACAATTTCATAATTTGAAATTTAGAGTTTAAGACATACCTAGGTATTATATGATTGGAACTTCTCTATTTATGATCAACATTTTATCAATCCTCAAGTTTGTCTCCTTCCCATGCTCAATTTGGGGTAGATTCTAGGACCTCCTCATCTTTATATATATATATATATATATATATATATATGTATGTATATATATGTGTGTGTGTGTGTGTATATATATATATATATAATTGTGGCCAATGTCAAACCATTAAGTAAAGACATAATCTTCTTGTTGTGGTACCCTTTGAAATGTATCAAAAAAGTAATCGTGGCAGTCGTGCTGTAAGGAACTTTAAGATATTCATCTATCAACTTCGTCGGGATAATATCACGTCAAAGTTCAAAATGATATTTAAGGTAGACTTTCAAATGATATCCACAAATAAATCAAACATGTTTGCAATAGCAATCTTGATAATAAATAATTTTATCAAAGAAGCATCTTATTCATCTAAGTGGATTTATATTGCAAACTCAGTGTAGGACATTTCTTCCAATGTCAACTAATCCAGTGAAGGTGTACTCCCCTTGTTGCGATACCCATCAAAATTATCGGAGAGTAAGATTTTCAAGATAGACTTGGAGCAATATCTTCAATTTAAGTCAAACTAGTTTTTTATAAGATATTATTTTGTTAGAAAGATGATTATATTTATCAAAGTGGATCCAAGCCACATACTCAATCTAGGATATTTTATCCTATTGCGGTCGGCATCTCCCCACTAAGTAGGGACGTACTCTACTGGCTCAATACCACATAGAGTAATGGTTGCATCATACAAGATCTATTGTCTTTTGTCGCACATCATCATCATCATCAGAAGGTAATCATTATATTGTGGTCGACATCCCCTCACTAAGTAGGGATGTACTCTACTGGCTCAATACCACACAGAGTAATAATGCACAACCCAAGATCTATCGTCTTATATCGCACATCGTCATTGTAACAGCCCGCATTTTACGCATCGGAAGATCGTAAAATATTTTTATTTTATTCCCTGAGGGTTGGATCATTCTCATCTTTTGATACGTTGCTTATGGGGATGTGTGACATGTCCATAATTTTTAACGATTTTGTTTGTGACCATTTTGCCCCTGTCAGTCTTGTACTGGGCATAACTTTTGACTCAGGTCAAATCAGAGGGTGAGACCTATGCCATTGGAAAGGAATTGATGATTCCCTTTCCGTAGAGTGGTTACATTAAGGATTTGGTTCAGCGGTTTAGGAGAAATCGTTGTTTTAAGGTTTTTCAGTTGGCTGTTCAGGTTTTGGAAGGCTAATGGGCTGATTTGGAGAAGGCCATTAGAGGGTGGGTGGAGACTATAAATAGGGGGTAAGGGGTATGGAGAAAGGTTGGCATTTTCCATTCTCTTATGGGGAGGCTTTGATCTCCTTCTTCCTCTAACATCTTTCCACTATTAAAATTCGAAAATCCAAGGAGGGAAATCGAAGATCTACACCATAAGAGGCTAGATCTACATCGTCTCAAGGGCGAATTCATCGGATTGAAGAGTTTGATTTGAAGTGTTCGCTGTCCGGATTGCGTTTTCATTGCTTTTACTTAGATTTGGATAATTGGTGAGTGATTTACATCTCTCATTCGGATGCATGCAAGTATACGGGTCTTATGTTGTTAATTTCATCATTTCCATGTTATTTTCCTTAGATCCACACCATGCTAAGTCCATTTTATATATGAATCACCTTAGGATCCGATCTAGATAATTTAAATGGTTAATTTTATGATTTTTCTCAAGATTATGCAAGTTAGATCCGTTTTTATGTTCATATGGTTCACTTATCATGTTTTGGGAAATTTATGTGTGTTTTGATGGAAATTGTTAGATTGATTATATTGTTGGTTGCATATCATGTTTGTGATTGCGTTTGGATGAATCGGATAAGCTGGTTTCGTCGGATTCGTCGTTTGGCGAAGTTTTGGTCGAAATCGGAGTCGATTTGGAGATGTGCAGGTTTCTGGTCATCCGGGAGTTGGTCGGGTCGGTCTGGAATGAGGTGGTCGGTCATAGTATGGCTTGGGAAGCAAGTCAGGGAGCTGGTCGGTTTAAGCTGGTCGGTCCAGAAGGAGCAGAAATGTTTCTGGTCGGTTTCAGATGGTGGCATTCTGGTCGGTTTCAGATGGTGGCATTCTGGTTGGTTTTTACTGGAAGCAAATCCTGGTCGCTCTGAAGGAGCTGGTCGGTCAGGTGGAGCAAAATCTGGTCGGTCTTGACGGGGTCGATCCAAAGCTGGTCGGTCCCAAGGAGGTCGAGTCGATCCAAAGCTGCAAGGAGGTCGAGTCGATCCAAAGCTGCATGGAGGCAGGTCGTTCTGGAGCAAGGCTGGTCGGTTTTTGGCGGGTCGTTCTGGAGCAAGGCTGGTCGGTTTTTGGCTGGTCATTCTGGAGCAAGGTTCTGGTCGGTTTTGGCAGGGTCGTTTTCTGAAAAATTACGTTTTCAGGTACGACTCGGGTACGAACCAAAAAGGTCTGAAAAAAGTATCGTTGAAAGGCCCAAAAGACCGGTTGTTGGTCGAGTACCCTGGGTCTTTCTGATTGGGGAAAGGCCTAGTGTCAAGGTTGGACATTGCCAAGGTTGGGCATATGGAGTTCATGCTAGAACTGGGGTTACCATTAGCCCTTGACATATGGCAAGGTTGGCCGTCATACGATAGTGATGATTTCGAAGCAGGATTGGCGGTGATAGCCAGAGTCTGTCATGCATGCTGGATGTTTTGCTTGTGCCATCTCCCGTGGGTTATCCAACATCGAAGTAGATGTTCCTTGAGTGCTTGTCTGATATTGGTTTCGGCCTCTGGGGCTTGTATTCGAGGAATGTTGAATTCAACTAGGATGATTTGCATGAGATATATAATCTCGATACCATGATTGTTATTGCTAGTTGTTTCTGTTTTCCATGGATAAATGGTTGTTCTGGTTTCTATGGATTAATGGTTGAAATGCTTGGTAAAGGCTATCACTGTCCGATGTGGGGAAGATAAGGTTGAGTTCTTCTCTGGTGATGTGGGTAGATAAGTTGTTCATTTACCCATTCTCATATGCTTTCTTGTTGAAGTTTGTTAGCTGTATTATCGCTCACTAAGACTATTGTCTGACTCAAGGTTTTATGTCTCCTCTTATTACCTTGGGCTGTTCATCCGGTTGTGGATGAGCAGACTAAGTAGCAGGTTACAGGTAATGGAGCTTAGTGATACGAGGAAGCTGAGCGATGACGAGCAGGAGGCTGGCGTACCAGTTTTATTCTATCTAGTATTTCTGTTTCCGCTGTTTGAGTTGCTTGAGAGTTGTAGTGAGGCCTTATGTACAAACTTGGATATCAGTTGGATAATCTTTCTGGATGTTGAAAGAGTTTCAAAAGTTTGCTACATGATACCTCATTACTATCACCTGTTGTATATGTTCTATTATATTTTATCCTTGCGCTGTGAGTTCTACGACAGGTTTCGATGTGTTCACTTACTATGATGATCGTCCATAGCAGCCTGGCACGCCTTTCAGCGCATTATTCCTCTTGTTTAGTGCGGGAGTTATGGGCGGTCGTTACATTTGGTATCAGAGCTATGGTCAACGATTTTGGCCAAAGTTCGAAGACGTAATTACGTATGAGAGACGTATTTGTAGATTTCAGTTGGATGTTTACTATATATATTAGTATATATAGTAGTAGCGGTTGTATCTCTTTAGCTGTTTTCTTGGAAGTGGCTAATTATTCTAAATTGCAGATTTAGAATGAGTAGACGACCATCAAGACATGCTGCTAAGGGAGCTAATACTGGAGGGGGAAATGGTGGTGAACCAGATTACCCGGCCATGTTTGAAGCCATGGCAGAAGCAATTATGCGAAGGGTACCCGCTCCAGTGGCGGCTACGGTAGATGTAGGTGTGCGAGTTCCTAGGGTAGATTTTGCAAAGATGTGCAAGGACTTTACATCTCTAGGAGGGAAACCATTCAAGGGAACTGAGCCAGCTGAAGAGGTTTAGAGGTGGATGGATTCATGTGTTCGAATCTTTGGAGACTTGGGTATTGAGGATGCAATGAAGAGAAAGCTTGCATCAAGGCAGCTGCAGAGCAGGGCCATGGAATGGTGGAATTCTGTTACACTCGAGACTCCGGAAGAGGAGATTTCATGGGAGCAATTCCAAGCTAAGTTTGAAGCAAAGTTTATCTCCACTGCTCAAAAGTCCGTTCTTTTCAAGAAGTTCGTAGAGTTGAAGCAGAATGGCAGATCAGTTCTTGACTACATTTCTGATTTTGGGGCTTTGTCTAGATATGCTCGTTCATACATTGATACACCCTATCAGAAGAACGAGAAGTTTGTCTTGGGTTTGGATGCTCATATTGGAAAGCCGCTTGTGGACCACCTTGATGATTCATTTGAAAAGATTGTGGAAAAGGCTATTCGTCATGAGAGCTTGTTTCCCAAGGAAGCAAATGTTGTTGCTGCAACCAAGGAGGTTCAGAAACCACAGCAGGGTGGTAATAATAAAAAGAGGAAGCAGCAACAACAGAAAGGAAAGGATGGCCAAAAGAAACCCAAGAGTGAGGTGCTTTGCTTTAACTGCCAACAGAAGGGTCATTATTCAAATGAGTGCAAGAATCCCAAAGCTGAGAAGAAGTGTTTCAAGTGTGGAAAGCCTGGGCATGAGAAGAAAGATTGTCCAGAATCAGCTAAGGGCAAGCAGATTGTGAAGGCATATGCTTTGGAAGCCGTGCCATCTTCTTCAAGAGCTCCTACTGCAGAGGGGAAGGGGAAGGGTGTTGTGGTGCAAGGTACTTTTTCCGTTAACGGTGTTTCAGTTCGAGTTTTGTTTGATACTGGAGCATCACATTCATTCATCTGCAATGAGCTTGTGTGTCGCTTGGGTTTGGAACCCGAGATTTGTGATAGACCATTGATCGTGACTAATCAAGTTGGGGGTTCGTCCAGTTTGTGCATGATTTGCCGGGGTCTAGTATTATCGAGTCATGGTTGCTCTTTTATGTGTGATTGCTTTGTTCTTAACTTCGCTGGGTATGGGATCATCTTGGGCATGGATTGGTCAAGAGATATGCGGCAAGGGTGAATTGCGAGAAGCTAGAGGTGAGGGTCGGGGATGTGGAAGGGCGAAAGGTGTTGATTAGATGTAAGCGCGAAGACGGGGTCTTCGTGAGTTATCTATATTCGCTTGGGATTCCACAGGAAGACCTATCATCAGTGCTGATCGCTAATGAGTATGTGGATGTCTTTGACGAGGTCAAAGGGTTGCCGCCGCATCGTGAGATCGAGTTTAGGATCGATTTGGTCGAAGGTGCTAGACCAATTGTTTTGCCCCTTAGGCGGATGGCGCCTAGGGAACAGCGAGAGTTAGAGGTGCAAGTTAGAGACCTTTTGGGAAAAGGTTTCATTCGGAGGAGTGTTTCCGAGTGGGGTGCACCAGTCGTGTTTGCAACTAAAGTAGATGGCTCGTTAAGGTTGTGTGTGGACTATCGTGAGCTGAACAAGGTGACTAAGAAGAACAAGTATCCGTTGCCAAGGATTGATGACTTGTTCGGTCAGCTTCACGAAGCCAAAGTGTTTTCTCAGATGGATTTGGCAACGGGATTTCACCAGTTGAGAGTAGCTAAGGATAGTGTGCCAAAGACTGCTTTTAGGACACCATCCGGATTTTTCGAGTGGTTGGTGATGCCATTCGGGTTGATTAACGCGCCAGCGTATTTTGTGGATCTTATGAATAGAGTGTTCAAAGATCAGTTGAATAAGTTCGTGCTTGTGTTCGTGGATGATATACTGGTTTACTCCAGAAATGTGGAAGAACATAAGACGCACTTGAGATTTGTGTTAGAGATCTTGCGAAAGATTCAGCTTAAAGCTAAGTTCTCAAAGTGTCACTTCTAGAAGGATGAAGTGAGGTTCTTAGGTCATGTTGTTTCTGGAAAAGGTATAGCGGTTGACCCTGCTAAAGTTGCAGCAATCCAGGACTGGGATAGACCTAAGAATGCAACGGATGTTCGGAGTTTCCTTGGGTTGGCTGGTTATTACCGAAGGTTTATCAAGGATTTCTCCAAGATAGCTGCACCATTAACAGGATTGACGAAGAAGAACCAAGTGTTCACATGGGATGCAAAGTATGAACAAGCGTTCGAAATCTTGAAGGAGAGATTGACGAGTGCACTTTTGTTGACCATTCCAGGTGGGAATGAAGAGATGGTGGTGTATACTGATGCATGTGGTACTGGACTTGGAGCAGTGCTCATGCAGAAGGATAAAGTTGTGGCCTACGCGAGTCGACAGCTAAAGCCGCATGAGAAGAACTATCCAACTCATGATTTGGAGTTGGCAGCGATTGTGTTTGCTCTGAAGATGTGGAGACATTACCTGTTGGGGGTACGATTCGAGTTGTTTATGGATCACAAGTCGTTGAAGTATCTTTTCTCCCAAAAGGATTTGAATCTTCGGCAACAACGATGGTTAGAGTTTATGGCATCGTATGACTTTGGGATAGCCTATACTCCTGGCAAAGGCAATGCAGTTGCAGATGCATTGAGTCGAAGACACGCAAATTTGGGAGCGATGTTTTCGGAATGGAAGGGCCTCCAGTATTTGGCAAGGTTCGATTTCAGGCCAAGGTGCGAGTTGGGACCTGAAATGTTGGCAAGCCTGTCGATAAGGCCTATTCTTATCGAAAGGATTGGCGAGAGCCAAAAGAAAGATGTGAAGCTTGTCGAGTTCATTCAGAAGCTGGAACCAGAGAATAAAGAATTCGAGGTCGATCGAGAAGGTTGGCTTCGAAAGCAAGGGCGATTAGTTGTTCCTGACATCGATGGATTGAGAGATGAGGTTCTGAGAGAGTGTCATCACTCAAAGTTGACAATTCGTCCTGGTGGTAATAAGATGTATCAGGACATGAAGAGAATCTACTATTGGAAGGCATGAAGCGAGATATTGGAGAGTTCATTTCCAAGTGTATGAACTGTCAGTTGGTGAAAGCTGAACAGAAAAAGCCGAGCGGTTTGCTTCATCCATTAGAAGTTCCTACATGGAAGTGGGAGCAAATATCGATGGATTTTATCGATGGACTACCTAGAACTAGGGATGGAAATGAAGGGATTTGGGTCATTGTGGATCGTTTGACCAAAAGTGCGAGATTTATTCCTGTCAAGTCGACTAGGACAGCATCAAAATTGGCTGAGCTTTATGTGAAATGGATAGTTCGATTCCATGGTGTCCCAAAGAGTATAGTAAGTGACCGGGATCCATTGTTCACGAGTGGATTTTGGAAAAGTTTGCAAGAAGCTTTGGGAACCGAGTTGTGCTTAAGTACGGCATACCATCCCCAAACTGATGGTCAGACCGAGAGAGTCAACCGAGTTTTAGAAGATCTCCTGAGGGCTTGTGTGTTAGACTTCGGAGGATCATGGGAGGACAATCTACATTTAGTCGAATTTGCATATAATAATAGCTACCAGTCGAGTATTGGGATGGCACCATATGAGGCGTTGTATGGAAGGCCGTGCAATTCTCCAGCTTGTTGGTTAGAAACTGGAGATAAGTTGATACTTGGGCCTGAGATGATAAGAGAAATCTCGGAATGTATCGAGATAATTCAGCAACCAATGAAGGCGGCCCAAGATCGTCAGAAAAGTTACGCCGATAAGCGTCGTAAGAATTTGGAATTCGACGAAGGCGATATGGTTTTCGTGAAGATTTCACCGTTGAAACATATGGTTCGATTCGGAAGTAAAGGGAAGTTGGCTCCTAGGTTTGTTGGACCGTTTCCGATAGTCGAGCGAATAGGAAAGCTCGCATATAGGTTAGAGTTACCCGAGAAGATGTCGAGTGTGAATAATGTTTTCCATGTGTCATTTCTACGGAAGTTTGTGCACGACTCGAATGTGGTGGTATCTCCAGAACAATATGCAGACTTGGAAATAGAGACCGCAGTTGCGAAACCTCGTAAGCCACTTCGTGTTGTGGGGAATGACACGAAACAGCTTAGGAGGAAGAAGGTTAAGATAGTCAAGGTACAATGGAGTGAAGATGGCGACGATTGTACATGGGAGACGGAAGAGAGCATGAGGGCGACTCATCCAGAACTCTTCGTCGGTAGGACCCTTTGATTATATCATCGTTATATCGTTGTATCTTGTTGTTGTTTAATAGAATTCCGCGTGTTAGGATAAGGCTATGGATGCATGGCTTGATGGTTGCTAGTTTGGATGATAGAATTGGCTTCACATGGATGATAGGCATGCAGAATTGTTATGGTTGCTTGTGTTTGCTTGGAATTTCGGGGGCGAAATTCTTAGGGGGGGGGGGGGGGGGGGAGAATGTAACAGCCCGCATTTTACGCATCGGAAGATCGTAAAATATTTTTATTTTATTCCCTGAGGGTTGGATCATTCTCATCTTTTGATATGTTGCTTATGGGGATGTGTGACATGTCCATAATTTTTACCGATTTTGTTTGTGACCATTTTGCCCCTATCAGTCTTGTACTGGGCATAACTTTTGACTCAGGTCGAATCAGAGGGTGAGACCTGTGCCATTGGAAAGGAATTGATGATTCCCTTTCCGTAGAGTGGTTACATTAAGGATTTGGTTCAGTGGTTTGGGAGAAATCGCTGTTTTAAGGTTTTTCAGTTGGCTGTTCAGGTTTTGGAAGGCTAATGGGCTGATTTGGAGAAGGCCCATTAGAGGGTGGGTGGAGACTATAAATAGGGGGTAAGGGGTATGGAGAAAAGTTGGCATTTTCCATTCTCTTATGGGGAGGCTTTGATCTCCTTCTTCCTCTAACATCTTTCCACCATTAAAATTCCAAAATCCAAAGAGGGAAATCGAAGATCTACACCATAAGAGGCTAGATCTACATCGTCTCAAGGGCGAATTCATCGGATTGAAGAGTTTGATTCGAAGTGTTCGTTGTCCGGATTGCGTTTTCATTGCTTTTGCTTAGATTTGGATAATTGGTGAGTGATTTACATCTCTCATTCGGATGCATGCAAGTGTATGGGTCTTATGTTGTTAATTTCATCATTTCCATATTATATTCCTTAGATCCACACCATGCTAAGTCCATTTTATATATGAATCACCTTAGGATCTGATCTAGATAATTTAAATGGTTAATTTTTTGATTTTTCTCAAGATTATGCAAGTCAGGTCCTTTTTATGTTCATATGGTTCACTTATCATGTTTTGGGAAATTTATGTGTGTTTTGATGGAAATTGTTAGATTGATTATATTGTTGGTTGCATAACATGTTTGTGATTGCGTTTGGATGAATCGGATAAGCTGGTTTTGTCGGATTCGTCGTTTGGCGAAGTTTTGGTCGAAATCGGAGTCGATTTGGAGATGTGCAGGTTTCTGGTCGTCCGGGAGTTGGTCGGGTCGGTCTGGAATGAGGTGGTCGGTCATAGTATGGCTTGGGAAGCAAGTCAGGGAGCTGGTCGGTTTAAGCTGGTCGGTCCAGAAGGAGCAGAAGGGTTTCTGTTCGGTTTCAGATGGTGGCATTCTGGTCGGTTTCAGATGGTGGCATTCTGGTTGGTTTTTACTGGAAGCAAATCCTGGTCGCTCTGAAGGAGCTGGTCGGTCAGGTGGAGCAAAATCTGGTCGGTCTTGACGGGGTCGATCCAAAGCTGGTCGGTCCCAAGGAGGTCGAGTCGATCCAAAGCTGCAAGGAGGTCGAGTCGATCCAAAGCTGCATGGAGGCAGGTCGTTCTGGAGCAAGGCTGGTCGGTTTTTGGCGGGTCGTTCTGGAGCAAGGCTAGTCGGTTTTTGGCTGGTCATTCTGGAGCAAGGTTCTGGTCGGTTTTGGCAGGGTCATTTTCTGAAAAAGTACGTTTTCGGGTACGACTCGGGTACGAACCAAAAAGGTCTGAAAAAAGTACCGTTGAAAGGCCCAAAAGACCGGTTGTTGGTCGAGTACCCTGGGTCTTTCTGGTTGGGGAAAGGCCTAGTGTCAAGGTTGGACATTGCCAAGGTTGGGCATATGGAGTTCATGCTAGAACTGGGGTTACCATTAGCCCTTGACATATGGCAAGGTTGATCGTCATACGATAGTGATGATTTCGAAGCAAGATTGGCGGTGATAGCCAGAGTCTGTCATGCATGCTGGATGTTTTGCTTGTGCCATCTCCCGTGGGTTATCCAACATCGAAGTAGATGTTCCTTGAGTGCTTGTCTGATATTGGTTTCGGCCTCTGGGGCTTGTATTCGAGGAATGTTGAATTCGACTAGGATGATTTGCATGAGATATATAATCTCGATACCATGATTGCTATTGCTGGTTGTTTCTGTTTTCCATGGATAAATGGTTGTTCTGGTTTCTATGGATTAATGGTTGAAATGCTTGGTAAAGGCTATCACTGTCCAATGTGGGGAAGATAAGGTTGAGTTCTTCTCTGGTGATGTGGGTAGATAAGTTGTTCATTTACCCATTCTCATATGCTTTCTTGTTGAATTTTGTTAGCTGTATTATCGCTCAATAAGACTATTGTCTGACTCAAGGTTTTATGTCTACTCTTATTACCTTGGGCTGTTCATACGGTTGTGGATGGGCAGACTAAGTAGCAGGTTACAGGTAATGGAGCTTAGTGATACGAGGAAGCTGAGCGATGACGAGCAGGAGGCTGGCGTACCAGTTTTATTCAATCTAGTATTTCTGTTTCCGCTGTTTGAGTTGCTTGAGAGTTGTAGTGAGGCCTTATGTACGAACTTGGATATCAGTTGGATAATCTTTCTGGATGTTGAAAGAGTTTCAAAAGTTTGCTATATGATACCTCATTACTATCACCTGTTGTATATGTTCTATTATATTTTATCCTTGCGCTGTGAGTTCTACGACAGGTTTCGATGTGTTCACTTACTATGATGATCGTCCATAGCAGCCTGGCATGCCTTTCAGCGCATTATTCCTCTTGTTTAGTGCAGGGGTTATGGGCGGTCGTCACAGTCATCGTCATCCGAAGGTTCCATCATTAATGAGATGATCCATTAAAATCTTTCATAAGTATAAACAAAGTGTTCTCAAAGTACTTTTATACTTTGTAATCATTACTCTAACATAGAAACCATTTTTTTTTATGGAAAAATCCACACTCTCGACTACAAAAATCAGAAGGCATTAAGTGTGGAACTTCTTTTATCCTACAACAGTGTTTTCAAATTACTCGATGTATCTCAAAATCTTATATATGTCATTAATTATGACATTCACATTGAATGACGTCAACCGCTTTTTTTTTTCAAATACATAGTCAATTTGCATCAATGTTTTGAGATAACAAACTTTCTAATTTAAAATATATATATGATGTAAGTATTCTAGATAATTAATTTAACTTCCTAATAAGATAATTTTTGATCAAATCCAATCAAGGAATTAAAATTTATGGCCGAATTGCTAAAAGATGTTTTAGCATCTTTAAGCTAGCATCATCAATGCTAAACAATTCAAATGTCAAATTACGTAATAATATAAATGTTTAAAGAGATTTTCTCACCTTGATTTTGCATGAATGTAATGTTCAATTTACTCATCTTGATCTTCCTAAAGTTTATTTGCCCAAGCTCATTTAATTTCTTCCTCGACCAATTGTTACTCCACATTTCTTTTAAGCAACACCATTGCATCTATTTCAAGCTACAACATACCTCCCTCTGTGTGCCACTTCATTCCTTCCTTCGTTACTTTATGACTAATCATATGCTCTTACAAATTCGTTAAACCTCTCTCTATGTGGTGCTTGATAACGAATCATTACATTATACTTATTAGTGCGTACACGAAACAAAAGTTAAACACATAAAATAAATACAACTCATAAACCTTGTCAGAGGAATGTTGCCTTACCCGATCTAGTTTTATTTATCAAATTAAGGTAGTTTCATTTAAAATTTTCTAGGTTGGTTTACTAATTTTATATGAAATGTTATTTAGGCACCTAACCTAAGCTCCGATACCAACATATAATACCTCAGAAATTTCGGCCAGCCAAAATTACCGAAAATCCTTCCATCCGAAACAAACAACGACAACTACCACTTTATAAATATGCAACATCGCTGAATGCATTGGATAGAATTTTAATAATAGCAATTATCGGAATATTCATTTAACTCACTGTGTGTGATTAAATACAAATTAAATACAAATTAAGCACAGTTACCATAAACCTA
Source organism: Allium sativum (assembly GCA_030737875.1). NCBI lineage: Eukaryota > Viridiplantae > Streptophyta > Magnoliopsida > Asparagales > Amaryllidaceae > Allium > Allium sativum. The sequence continues at coordinate 752,227,799 of CM060921.1, forward strand.
CTTTTATGCAACTCTGGTGCGGTGGACATCAATATTCTTTCTTGCAATCTCGATAAATATGTCAGAGCTTAAAATTTTAAACATAAAAGATGCACCAAAAAAATAGTGAATAATAAGTAAAAAAACATTTTTATTAATAAAGTAGCTGCATCACAACCACTTGCGACTGCCTACGTACCTTTATCTAATTGGGTCAGCAATTAACTATAGGATCAAGCCAACGTAGTTCTTCTTTACACAAAATATTTAAAATAAATATTTACTTTCAAAATACATTTTATATCAAGTAAGGGAACAATATGCAAAAACTCATTTTGAAAGATATTTATATATCTCTTGTAGAACTTCCATTCAAAAGATAAACATCTTCTATTTTAAATACCAAGAAACTCCTTTGTGATAAAATAGATTATAGCATTAAACTAATCATCAAGAGAAGGAATACTTGAAAATATTGTTTTTACATTAAACATTTATCAAAATAATGCATTTCAATAATGCTAGTATGGCTATTAAACCATAGGTATTCTATGTTTATCCCAGTCCCCTACAATCGTTATGTTCTTGATTTCAAGACTTTATGCAAGTCATACTAAGTCATCAATGTCCTCAATAATCAGTCATATATGTTGTTTTCTTATCGAATCAAACATTGCAGTCACTATTTCAAATCTCACAAATATCGCCCGAGATGTCCTTTGAGATCTCGTTTTGGGCTCCTTACGAAACAAAATAACAAATATAACTTTAAATCTCCTTTCGAATATATCGCCTGAGATATTGCAATATCGATCGAGATGAAATACTGGAATATCTTTTGAGATCTTAGTTTTTTATGGTTAAAATTTAAAGTTGTGCCTAAACTAGAGCTACAATTAAAAAAATCAAATCTAGCCATATCAATCTTTTGTTATTTTACATTTTGCATGTTAAATGACTATATTATATGTTCATATATGTTTTGCAATGATTATGATTTTCATATTCGTCTTTTTGCATACATGTTACTTATGAAATTATGTACATTATGGTTTAAGTATGCTGAATTTTTTAATGTACTGGATCCTTTTAATGTTTCCTATCTAACAATATTCCTGTTTTGAGCATATTAATTTAGAGTATGAATGATCTTTCGCAAAATAAAGAATAATAAAGTTATTTTGCATTTTAAGTTTAAATTACTATGTTTTTGATAGCATTCATGAAAATCATATTGTTAAAATATCATTTTTAACATATCATGTATCCCGAGATTGTTCCCATATGAACTTTCAGACCCGAGATGAAAATCCGAGACAAACTACCAAGTCATACTCATCTCGTCCGAGATCACCCCCGATACGATATAGAGTCTATAAAATCCCCGAGACGAAATGCGACTGATATCCAAGATTTAAAACCTTAATTGCAGTCAATATAGTATGTTGAAGTCATGTGCAACACTAAATTAAAACATAAACTTAAGAAATAAATAATTATTTAGATGGTGAGTATACTCACAGTACTCCTTGCTATCTTTATGCAAAATCTTTCTAGAACATAATATAGTACTTATCATCACCCCAAAGCAATCAAATGTCTTCCTCGAATCGTCGCAATTCGCAAAAATCACATCAACCTACTTTGTTCTCGGTTTTGATACATTTTGACTCTGTTTACTTTGATATAACATCCCCACTTTTGACAGTTTGTTTATAATACGATGAGGAAGCTGAAGTCCAAATTTGAGAGATTTGAAGTAGTTTACCATGGTTTTATACTCAAAAAGTTATTACAGCGTTTCTGTTGCGCGGTGAAAAGTTCTGGGTGGTTTATAATAGTTTTAGACTCAAAAATGCTATTACAACATTTCAGGTGCGCTGTGAAAAGTTCTGTATAGTTTGTAAGACTCAACACAGACATTACAGCGTTTTTGGCGCATTGTGGAAACTTCTGGACGCGTTAAGGTGCTTTATAAATAATTTAGAGATAAGACATCATTTTTGAAATGCTATGAAAAGTTCTGGCCTTGGTACAGTGCTTCATAAATATATCAGAGAAAAGATAGTGTTTTAGAAAGCTACGAAAATTTCTGAAATTCAGATTTTTGACCAGTTTTTTAGCAAAATGTTTGATTATATTTCTCTGTGATAAATATACTTTTTGACTCCAAACTTTCTACAGTAAGAAGCTTTATTAGACTAATTGATTATCATGAAAGGAAAACCTCAAAATCATTTATCAATTTAATATAAATAATTCAACAATACAAGGCATTTTTTACATGTCCATTTTAGGTAGATTTTTACCTGATTTTGCATCAAGTTTTAGATACACAAATGATCGAATTAGAAAAAGTGGCCGAATTTAAATTATAGGCCTTTGAATTAGCTTTTAAATTGTTAAAGTAATTAAAATTTCATCTAGAATTGAGGAAGTTGTGGTCAAAATACCAAACGTCATTTTCATAGGTTCGATAACAGTCATCTACTTTTAAATTTCACGAGTTTTCTTCAAAATATGAAATGAATACATGTACTCAAGTAGTTTTTCTGACCTTATAAATGTATCTTGAACTTGTACTTATTCTCAAGCCTTCTCCTAAACTTCTCCTCTTTATCTTACTTTGTTTTTGTTTTGTGAATGCATGAAAAGAAACAAATATTTCCACCCTTTATAAAGCATTTCTTAAGGCTAGTTTGCTAACTTGGTTTTGGATACTTGTCCACCTTATGTTCATGAAAGCTTTAGGATGTAGACACATGCCTCATTAGGTGTCTTTAGATGTTTTTACACATGGATACCTAACATGTTTATGTATCTTTATCTTATTTAATATTAAGACATGGGTGTCGTTCATTTGATGATACGTGTCCCTATCATTTAGCCATTTTTCATATTCTAGAATATGTATATATACACACACACATATACCACTTGTATTTTATTTATATGCTATGTACATATATGTATATGTTCTTCTATTTTTACTACATGCAGTTAATGTTCTAACAAGAAAAACAACTTTTTATCGACAAAACTGTTTTCAGCCACATTATCGATATTTCTTCGAATTACTTATCTTCATAAACAAAAATTCAACAACTTGTTTTCTCCTCATTAATTATTGTTTATAAAGGTATTTAATCAAGGTTATAAAGCCAGTTTTATAACATTAAATCCAAGATTTAAATACTTAATTAACCTTGATATTTAAATATTTACTGCCCGAAGATTCAGGTGGTTACATATAGACATACTGATTTACAGTGTGTGGATAAATTACGAGCCTAAAAACTAGTCTGTCATGATTAGGCTTTAATATGTACATACAGATTTACAATGTATGGGTAAATTACGTAACTAAGATTTTAGCATTCTGCTTTAATAATTAAATATCGATTTACAATGTATGGGTAATTTACGGGACTAATAAGTGAAATTGCTTGGAGGGCCAAATCAAGGGTGGGGATTTAGGCCAAATTATTTGTTCATTGGGATACGTTCATTATGAAGGAGTATAAAGGAGAGGCAACATAGCAGCAACTACAGTTCATTAGGCCTCAACATTTCCAGGAACTTCGGTTCAACAGGCATTCGGCTCGGCCTATCAAACGGGCTCGACTCGATAATGTCGAATGGGACCATGCCGAGCAAGATAATGTTGATTCTTCCCTTACATTGACCCGGATTACTCCTCGAGCTCGTGATTCCTATGTACCTTTCGCATTTCCATGCTTCCTCCCTCACGTACTTTAATCGATCGGGACAACATGGTCAAGGGAGTACTAACCGGATGATAGCTTAGGCGACATTGCTTGCAACGGGAGTAAAAGGTGTTAGACGACGTGAGAGCTAAAAACCAAATTTATCTTCAATACTCCTGATTTGACTACCATGGTGAGGCAGATCATGAACAACAGTAGATATAATATCAAGGATTGGGGATTCAACCCTAGTGATACTCCATTCACATGCAACATTTGCAGGATGATTTTCTTTGAAGATTCAGTTTGACTCAAATGAATCGTTACTTAGGCAAAACAGACATTCGTCAACATCTCATGAGATACACTTGGTATATGGCGTCGGTTGCAGCTCCATACATCATTAAATGAAAAGCGTTCCTTATCAATCTAGATGGTGTAGCGTTAATGTGGTTTACTCGTCTGCTACCTAGGTCGATGCCGAATTTCAAAAATTTCAGTAAGAAGTTTATGAACAAGTTCAGACTTCATTTCTCTAAGTCAAAGAATGTAATAAATCTCTTACATGTGAATCAGTTCCATGGAGAAATACTTAATGACTACCTTGATCATTTCAATATGCCCGTCAATGAATTCATCAATCCCAATCTGGAGACGATACTAAAGGCGTTAGTCGATGATGTGGACCTCGAGGCCGAATTTGGGAAATACTTGACAAGGAAGGCTCCCTCAACCCTAAACCAATTTTATGAGAAGTCCAATGCGTGTTTGCGAATTGAAGATGCTAAAAGGACTGGGAAAGGAGAGTTAGTGACATGGTGAACGAGGGTGTTCAAAGTAATGTAACTGTAATCCAGTCCAGAGAGAATTCTGACAAGGTGGAAGTCAATGTTTAAAATCAGAACAAATGAAATAAAAATCAGTGTAAGAACGACAAAGGAGGAGGTTGCAACAAAAAAAGGGAAGCTAAAAAGCAACACTAATTCCAAAATTTTGATAACTACACTCGCTTGAATAATATTTTAGAGAAATTGTATCTGAACACATGCAACACACTGCAATTTAAGAAGCCAGCTTCGTGAAAGTCTGTGAAGAAGAAAGTTTAGACTGGAAAGTTTTGTTTGTTCCACGAGATCTATGGTCATATGACTGACGAGTGTCGTCATCTCTGAGACATTGTGGAGAAGCTGATTCATGAACAAAAGTTTAACGAGTTCAAAGCGACCCCTCGAAACAGGAGGCAGGGACTTCGGGTCCCAAGCGACAAGGTCGGGCAGCTTCTAAAGCCGCCACCCAAAAAAGGAACAAAGAAATTGTAAATAAAATTATCTTTGGAGGACCACATATGGCGGACTTTAGTCTTCGTACAACCGGCAGTACGCAAAAGTTGTCAAGCATGTAGAGACTAATGAGTGCAACACCACATACGGGATTGCTTCAATGAACAGCGGAGTACATGATAAACAATATTGTCTTTCGCGATCGTCAAATTGAATGAGTGGAACCCCAACTATTGATCCTCTGGTAATTTCGACCATGATTACACTACAAGAAAAAGTAGTATTAATAGCAAGTATGTAACTTAAGTTGCTATAGTTAACTAGTAGATAGTCGTTTGCACTAAACCACGACTAGGTCTTATACCATTGAAAATGGAAAAAATAGCAGTACAATTTTAGCCTTCCCTCCTCCATTTTCCAACTAGGGATTGCTATTGACACTCTAAGTATTTTTAAGGGGGGTCAAGTTAAAAATAGAAATAGATTTTGTCAAGGGGAGTATCATTGCAGAGAGCACCCCCTTAACAAATAAAGTTTATTTTACCAAATTAGACTTCTTTACTATAATCCTTTTTAGTTGTTAATTTAAAAAAATGGTATATTAGTCGAATTGCATCAGATTTATACACCAAATTATCAATAAACTCATTGATATGCATCAGATCCGATGAAAATATATCATTCATAGGATAACGATATGCATATATCGAACATTTTTTTATATAGCATCCTACCGTCGAATTTATCGATTTTTATATAGCATCCTACCGTCAAATTTATCGACACACCCCATTTCTATCACTTTGGTAACCCGATAACGAATACAAACTTCAAAAATGTTGAACAATGTTGAACAAAAGTATATAATACAACATACCTATGTTGTGACACCCCACGTCCGTCAATGTCACTCTTTAACAGAATGCATTAAGTTTCGTGAAACGTTATAGGCAAACAGAAACAGAGACATCACAAGACAGATATAAAATAACAGAGGAATTAAAACTTTATTTTCTAAATATAAAACATTGTGGTCCAAAACCCAGTTACAACATAAGTCTGAAGTATAGAAAACCCATTACATCAAATTAAAATATCTACCTTGTACTAAAATCATCAGAGTACAGTTATATAAAAGCATGGTCCCCAAAAAGAATAGCCACAGCAAGGTAGACAGGAAATCAAGTGGTACATCTAAGCAACTCCAAGAAGAAACGGAAGAGAGAATCCTAATCAAGCCTGAGTTTTACCACCCTAAGAACCTGAGGGGGAAGGGGGGAAGGAAGAGAGAGAAAAGGAAACAAAACGGGTCAGACATTAAGTCTGGTGCGTCCAGTTACTTTTAGCATATAAATAAGTAAAAGCATCATGATAGACATATAAACGGGATGAGAGAGATGAGAGTATCATAAGACAAGTATAACAAACAGAGCAGGATAAAAAGAATAAACAGAACAGAATATGATGCACTTCTCAAGTACTTTTCTTTGCAGAAATACTAGTATAACCAAAATAGAAAGATCCCAATAGAAACAGATGGTAGACTTAGGTGTTCTTCTAGTGACGGGTTTTAGCCCCAATAATAATAACATGCAGCCCAACAAAAATGACAGATGTTACCCCCAATGATAATAACGGGCTCCTGAATAAGCACGACTATATGTACCCTAATTACTACCCCAATCAGTCGGCTCCCTATCCTGTAAATACCATGTGCTGGCCCCACAATAGGATGTATCACTTCCTAAAGTGGAAACCCCTTTTTTTGAGATGCACAACCATATCTACTGATGCTATAACGTCTTTTTATCCTAAGCAAGAGGATTCATGCACGCACATGAGTCCATCGGAATGCGCCATCAGCACCCCCACTCAGATGAACCTCTTATAATTAGCTCAGTAAGCGTGCCCTGACCTCTACCTAGTTCGGGGTCCCCCTTTTGATATCAAGATAGGTTATTGACTAATATGGGTCCCACACAACAGATGATAAAAGCCGCCCCCTAGGCTTGCATCCCCACTACTAGGATTTTGACAGGTTATGACTACCAGATTAATAAGCCTGCATAACCCCACCATATAAAACATGTTAAGTTTGTTGGGTTTATATAACCCCCTACAGGTTTAACAGATTTATTTACCCCCCTATTGATTCAAGCAAGTTTACATAACCCTTACACAATTTTGATAGGTTCATATAAACCCCACATATTTAAACATGTTAAGTATTACAGGTTAACATGTTATTATCATTTCCCGCTTATGCATGTTAATGCACCAGACCTCTCAAATTAAGTCGACCACTTGTGGATGTTGGATATGTCGGGCGGTTCCGGGCAGACTTCTACTGCAAGTCGGACTTAACCTCATGTTTTAGCACCGTTACATGTACATTCACGCACTAGACCACTCACATTAGATTAACTACTTGTGGATGTTGGATTTTCTGGGCAGTTTCGGGCAGACTTTACTACAAGTGTAATCTAACCTCGTTTCTTAGTGCGGTTACAATTTCTGTTTACTGTAAATTTAGGTATATTCATTGTTAAACAATTTTTCATGTTCAACATAGGTTATTCCCTATATCCTAGTCTGATTCACGATACAAGTTATGCCTCAATTTATCATTCCCAACCATTCCCAATTTCGTTCATTCCCATATTTCCGCGGTAGGCCTAGGCTCGAAGGTAGCCTGACTATAAAAATTAAAAGGGAAGGAGGGAGAGAAGAGAACATAAATAGGCATAATAACAAAATAGGCATATGATGACAGAAATAGGCATACGGTGATAGAAATAGGCATTGTAGGAGAATGGGAATATGATGGCATAATTTGGCACAATAGAGATAGGCATGTAAGAACTGAGCAGAAGATCAGGTGTATAAATAATGGAAGATCTTTTTAGTTATGATTCAGGTTATTAACAAGCATAGGTTTAGATGCAAACTTATAAACATGTCAAGATTACTTATTAAATGTTTATATCTAAAAGCAACATAAACTCACAAGGACTGGATCTACAGAATAGAGAAATGATTGTTGATGTTGTAGCAGAGTTTCTTGTACGCGTATAAGTTATTATTGCGGAAGAATAGGTTAATTCAATCTAAGTTGGGGCAACACCTCATTGTCTCCATTGTTTTTTATGAATAAAATGATAGAAATGAGGTCCTATTTATATCCTACCGTCAACAAATTTGGTCAAGGAACAAGTTTTGGTTCAAAGAATGGATATGCCCCAGATCTAGGTGGGGTCGACCTCGGGGTCGACCCTAGGGTCGGCACCCCCGTGTAGGGGTCGACCCATGGGTCGACGCCCATAAGGCATGGGGTCGACCCCCAACGGGCCGATTTCCTGTGCCTTCCAGCCTTCTGATTTTGATTTTCTTGGCTGGTTTGTTCATATATTTTTTGCTTATATGTACACAAACTTCAAACCTTAATATCTTCTTCATACAGTATTCATTTTACGCAAACTTGGAGTCTATCTTAAGCACAATTCTGAGGCGAACGCAATGGTGCAGTCCGTTTTACTTAATTCCTAATATTAAATTAAGTATTCTTTAGGTTATCATTAAAATGTTCTTTAAAAATGGGGTGTTACATTCTCCCCTACTTAAAGGGTTTCATTCCCGAAATCTCTAAATTAAGAAGAATGTATATCCTAACATCTATCATTCGTCTACTCATCCACCAATCACAGACATCCATTGTTCTTAAAAGATTTCCAATGCTTATATGAACATATGCAATAGTGTATGTATATGTACTTGTGCTAATGATCAGGCGACCTACTGATTCAGTCGATCTCCTTAATGCAATGTACGTTAGTGCCATGAATCCAACATGTATGCAAATAATCCTAATATATCATGTAAATGCTATATGTTTGCACAATTATCCATTCAACTGCAACATCCATATGATGATACACCCATTTCCATCCATAAAAGAAGAAAAATGCACACGCATCCATATGAAGTATGCGAGTGATTGAGCCGATCTAATGCCTAATGTGTGTGTATATGCATCCACGAGCAAACACTAGCAAACACTTGCATCCATCAAACATAACATATCTCAAACACTGTTTACATCCATTTGTTCCCTACCCAAAGGTCGAAGATTCGATCGACAGGATATGCTTAAATGACATAAGCAAGTATGAATAAAAGCTTTGGAAAAGAAGTTAAGAACATACCCTTAAAAAGAAAAGGGTACAAAGCGCGAATCTTGTCTTGAGTCTCCTAAGTTGCATCCTCTGATCATGTCCCCACTGAACTTTCATCAACTTGAACTCTCGGTTGCATAACTTATTAACCTCTATCCAAGAATACCGGTAGCAAATCGTCTAACTGTCGCCTCCCGTTCCACTTCTACTTCCTCAAGCATACTCAGCTCAACAACTTCTGTAGTATCATGCAGGCACTTCCGTAAATGCAAAACGTGGAAAACATCATGAACACCCGTCAATCTCTCTGGTAGCTTTACCTTATAATCCATTTGGCCAATCCTTTTTGTTATGGAAAATAGCCCTATAAATCTTGGTGCCAATTTCCTTACAGAACCCAAGCAAACCACATTCCTCAAAGGTGATACCTTGATGAAAACCATGTCTCCCACCTTAAACTCATTATCAGATCTTCTCTTATCCGCGTAGGACTTTTGCTCGTCTTGAGCTGTCTTCATGCGTCTGCGAATAAGATCAATCTTATCTGAAGTTTGTCTAATCATTTTAGGTCCAAGTAGAAGCCTTTCTGTAGACTCCCACCAATAAGTCGGTGATCTACAGGGTTGTCCGTACAATGCCTCGAAGGGTTCCATGACAATTCTAGCCTGATAACTGTTGTTGTAGGCAAACTTTACCAAAGGAAGATTTTCCTCCCATATCCCCCGAAGTCTAGGATACACAATCTTAAAAGATCCTCAAGAACTGTATTCACCCTTTCTGTCTATCCATCGGTATGAGAGTGATAAGCGGTGCTCAAACATAACTATGTACCTAATTCCTCTTGCAAGCTCCTCCAAAACTCACTAGTGAATATGGGGTCACGATCACTAACTATACTGGAAGGTACTCCATGTAGAGGGACTATCTCACGAAGATAAACTGCTGCCAACCATGTTGTCTTCCACTTACTATTAACAGGAATGAATTGAGCGCTCTTAGTAAGCTTGTCAACAATAACCCAAATACTAGTGTTGCCTTTCCTCGATCTAGAAAAGCCACCAATGAAATCAATAGAGACACTCTCCCATTTCCAGTGTGGGACCTCCAAAGGAAGGAGTAAACCATCGGGCTTCCTTTGCTCAGCTTTGACTTGCTGGAAAATCAAACATTGAGAAACAAACTCCGCTACATCTTTCTTTACCTCAACTCAAAAGAAACCCCTCTTCATATCTCTATACATGTTATTACCGCCTGGACGGATAGTCATCCTAGAATGTTGGGCTTCCTTAAGGACTGTCATCAATAGACTCCCAATTCAGGGAACACAAAGCCTTCCATCTCATTGCAAACACCCTCTATTATCCATGGAATATGTGCTGAAGTGACTAGAAGTCTCCCCTCTATTGAGCCTATCCAAGATGTATGCTATCTATTGGTCCTCTTGTTGCTAAGTTCCTATCTGATCCATAAGAGTATTTCGCACATCTAAGGATGCCAACGAACCTGGTATAAGATCCGTAGATGGCCTAAAATCAAAGATCGATTTATACTCCAAGCTCCGCCTCTCTACGAATAGTGGACTCAAAGTCATCCTCTGCCTATTCAGTGCATCTGCCACCACATTACCCTTTCTAGGGATATAAGCAATCTCAAAGTCATAGGACGTTAGGAACTCCATCCATCTCTATTGCCTCAAATTGAGACCCTTCTATGAGAAAAAAATACTTGAGAGATCTATGATCGGTATACAACTCGAATTTCTCTCCAAGTGGATAATGACGCCATGTCTTAAGTGTGAATACAATGGCAGCCAACTTTAAGTCTTGGGTAGGGTAGTTCTTCTAATGAACTCTCAACTGCTCACCTCCATAACATACTACCCTTCCCTCTTACATCAAAACAACACCTAGCCCTATACCACATGCATTAGTGTATACTGTGAACACTTTGTTCCCATTAGGCAAAGTCAAGACTGGGGCTATTGTCAAAGCCCTCTTCAATCGCTGAAAAGCATCCGCACAGTCTGTATCCCGTGAAAATGTCATATTCTTCTTCGTCGGCCTGGTGAGTGGGTCTGATATCTTTGCGAAGTCCTTAATGAACTTCCTACAATAGCCCGCTAAACCAAGAAAACTCATCACCTCCGTTGCAATCTCTGGAATTTTTCAATCTTAATCTGCAACTACTTCCGCGGGATCCACTGCTATCCCATCCTTAGAGACCACATGCCCTAGAAATCTCATTTTCTTTCTCCAAAAATGACATTTGGAGAATTTTCCCTTAAGTTGATGCGCTTGGGGAGTATTCAAAACCCTCTTAAATGAGGGCAAGCTCTACCTTTCTCTTCAAGAAAATCAAGATGTCATCAATAAAGACCACAACGAACATATTTTGAAACTCCCGAGACACCCTACTCATCAGATCCACAAAATAGGCAGGTGCATTCGTCAACCCAAAAGGCATGACGAGCCACTCGAAGAAACCATCTGGAGTTCTAAAAGCAATCTTGTCTATACTTTCCGTGGCCACCCTCAACTGATGAAACCACATGGCCAAGTCTAACTGGGAGAAAACAGATGCACCAACAAGCTGGTCAAATAAATTATCTATCCTCAGAAGTGGGTGCCTGTTTTTCTTAGTGAGCTTATTCAACACCCTATAATCCACACATAAGAGAATCGAACCATCCGATGGCGAATACTACTGGAGCGCCCCATTCAGATATGCTTCACCTAATATACCCTTTCTCAAGTAGCTCTACTACTTGTTTGTTGAGCTCCCTCCTTTCTCTCGAAGCCATATGGCGCACAAGCAATGCAACTGGCTTTGCATTGTCCACCAAGTATATCCAGAAATCAATCTCGTGCCTTGGAGGTAAGCCCTGAATCTCCTCAAAAACATCGGGATACTCATAGACCACTAGTACAGAATGTAGATCATCGGTAGATGCATCAAGCAACTCTAGGAAACTAAGCATGACAGACCCGTTAGGGTCACAAGAAAACTCGAGGGTCCTCCCATAGCAAGTCAAAAGTCTAACGATGCTCCTCTCATAGCCTAGAATGACACCATACATGGCTAGCCAATCCATCCCTAGAATCAAACCATAGCCCATGAAACCAAGCACATATGCATCGCACTCAAACTCGATGCCCAACAAAGATATTCTCAAACCCCGACAAATCATAGACAGATGATTTGTACCCCTAATGGGGTTTGAGACAACAACGAGATCCAAAGCCATATTAGTACTAAGGTGTAGAGACTCAACCACAGAATCAGATATAAAAGAATGTGAAGAACCAGAATCAAAAAGAGTTCCAACAAGATGATTGGAAAGAGAAATCAAACCTTCAACGGAAACTTTCCTACCTCTACCCGGTACACCGGCCACGAGAGCATGCACCAGCCTCCAGAAGATCCTGTCCTTTGACCCTATCCTTGCTTCTTTGGGAACTCCTTAATAAGGTGTCCGACATTTCCACATTGGAAACAAGCATTCTTCTTTTTCTGCAATCTTTGCTCAAATGACCCACGCGTCCACAACTGTGTAATTTCCCCTTTTCTCGGTATTTGTCGTTCTTTCCGCCCTTCTTTTGTTGTTGCTGTTTATTCTTAAGCCATATTTTCTTGTTTTGTGTTACATCATTCTTAGCCTCTTTCTTTGCACCTTTATCTTCTTCGTGCATCAATGCCATATCAATGAGTTTCTAAAAGTTGCCCCATCGGAATATGAGACACAGCCAATCCATGGAGGGGTTTATTCAACCCTCTTGCAAACCTCAAAGATTTCCTGTGCGGTGTATTCACTAGCTCCAAACCAAACCTCACCAATTGATTGAGCTTATTGACATGCTTTTTAACAGACGTGCCTCTTGGCTTAAGTGCCAGAAAATTTTCCATTTGCGCACTTTGGTCGGCTTGAGAAGGAACTTCATCTCGAATCTCTGTCGGGAATCATCCCAAGTCTCAAGTGGATGTCCTGCTTGCATCACTTCCCACCAGAACGAAGCCTCATCTTTCAGCTGCCAAATGGCTAATTAGATCTTCCTACAGTCGTCAACGTCAAAAATCCCAAAACAAATCCTCTGCCTCTTTAAGACAATTCCTTGCTTCTACAAAAGTATCAGTTCCTCGGAATGGCTATAGAAATCCTTGCATATAATGGAGAAATTATCCGCTTGAAGAGGAGGAGGAACGACAGCTGCAGCTGGGGGAGGGGCGCCTGCTTGGCTTTCGGCAGGCATCATAGCCTCAAGATACCAACGGAACTAAGCCAGTATCGTAACGCCCTCGGGAAGAATCGATTCCCCAAACATGCTGAAAAGAAAAGGAAAAGGGATTCAAACAGAGAATCGAAAGACATGTCATATGGCTTTGGGGAATATGTTTTTCAAAACAGACTTTTCTTTGAGAATGCTTTCTTTTTAAAACCTTTTTGAAAACAATTTTCAAAATCTTTTACCCGATCTGGTAAACTTCAGCTCTGATATCAAATGTGACACCCCACGTCCGTTAATGTCACTCTTTAATAGAATGCATTATGTTTTGTGAAGCGTTATGGGTAAACAGAAACATCACACGACAGATATAAAATAACAGCGGAATTTAAAACTTTATTTTCGAAATAGAAAACTTCGTGGTCCAAAACCCGGTTACAACATAAGTCTGAAGTACAGAAAACCCATTACATCAAATTAAAATATTTGCCTTGTACTAAAATCATCAAAGCATTGTCCTCGAAAAGAATAGCCACAACAAGGTAGACAGAAAATCAAGTGGTACATCTAAGCAGCTCTAAGCAGAAACAGAAGAGAGAATCCTAATCAAGCCTGAGTATTCCCACCCTTAGAACCTGGGGGAAAGGAAGAGAGAAAAGCAAACGAAACGGGACAGACATAAATTCTGGCGAGTCCGGTTACTTTTAGCATATAAATAATTAAAAGCATCATGACAGACATATAAACTAGATGAGAGAGATGACAGTTTCATAAGACAGGTATAACAGACAGAGCAAGATAAACAGAATAAACAGAACATAATATATTACGCTTCTCAAGTACTTTTCTCTGCACCAATACTAGTATAACCGAAATAGAATGATCATAACAGAAACAGATGGTAGGCTTAGGTGTACTTCTAGTGACGGGTTTTACCCCCTAACAATAATAACAGACAGCCTAATAAGAATGACATGTGTTACCCCCCACGATAATAAAGGGCTCCTAAACAAGCAGGACAAGATGTACCCTAATTACTACCCCAATCGATCGGCTCCCTATCCTGTAGATAACCTGTGATGGCCTCACAGTAGGATGTCTCACTTCCTAAAGTGGTAACCCTTTTTTTCTTGGGGCACGGCCATATCTACTAATGTTATAGCTCTTATTATCCCAAGCAAGCGGATTCATGCACTCACATGAGTCCGTCGGAATGTGCCATCAGCACCTCCACTCAGATGAACCTCTTATAATCAGCTCAGTATGCGTGCCCTTGCCCCTACCTGGTTCGGGGTCCCCCTTTTGATACCAAGATGGGTTACTGACCAACACGGGTCCCACACAACAAATGATATGAGTCACCCCTTAGGCTTGCATCCCCACTACTAGGATTTTGATAGGTTATGCCTAACAGATTAACAAGCCCGCATAACCGCACCATACAAAACATGTTAAGTTTGTTGGGTTCATATAACCCCCCACAGATTTAATAGATTTACTTAACCCCACATTGATTCAAGCAATTTACATAACCCTTACACAATTTTGACAGGTTCATATAACCCCCACATATTTAAGTAGGTTAATTATTATAGGTTAATAGATTATTATCATTCCCCATTTATGCATGTTAATGCAATGGACCTCTCAAATTAAGTCGACCACTTGTGGATGTTGGATACGTCGGGCGGATCCGGGCAGACTTCTACGACAAGTCGTACTTAACCTCATGTCTTAGCCCCGTTACATGTGCATTTACGCACCAGGCCCCTCACATTAGATTAACCACTTGTGGATGCTGGATTTGTCTGGCGATTCCGGGTAGACTTCTACCACAAGTGTAATCTAACCTCGTGTCTAAGTGCAGTTACAATTTCTATTTACTGTAAATTTAGGTATATTCATTATTAAACAATTTTTCATGTTCATCATAGGTTATGCCCTAAATCCCAGTCTGATTTACGATACAAGTTATGCCCCAAATTAAGGTTTTAGATCATGGTATAGGTTACGCCCAAATCCCGATCATGTTTTACAATACAAGTTATGCCCCAATTTATCATTCCCGATTTTGTTGGTTTGCATATTTCCGTGGCAGGCTTAGGCTCGAAGGTAGCCTGACTATTAAAATGAAAAGGGAAGGAGGAGGGAAGAAAACACAAATAGGCATAATAACAAATCAACCATAAGATGATAGAAATAGGCATACTAACATAATAGGCATATGGTGACAGAAATAGGCATAGTAGCAGAATGGGCATATGATGACATAATTTGGCATAACAGCGATAGGCATGTAAGAACTAAACAAAAGATCAAGTGTACGAGTAATGGCAGATTTGTTTAGTTATGATTCAGGTTATTAACATGCATAGGTTTAGATGCAAACTTATAAACATGTCAAGATTACTTATTAAATGTTTATATCTAAAAGAAACATAAACTCACAGGGACTGGATCTAAAGAACAGAGAAATGACTATTGATGTTGTAGCAGAGATTCTTGTATACGTATAAGTTGTTATTGCAGAAGAATAGGCTAATTCAATCTAATTTGGGGTAGCACCTTGTTGTCTCCATCGTTTTTGATGAATAAAACAATAGAAATGAGGTCCTATTAATAGCTACCATCAACGAACCTGGTCAAGAAACAAGTCACGGTTCGAAGAATGGATCTGACCCAGATCTGGGTGGGTCGACTCTGGGTTCGACCCTAAGGTCGATACCCCCTTGTAGGGGTCGACACCCATTGGGCCAGGGATTGACCCCCACCGGGCCGATTTCCCGCGCCTTCCCGCCTTTTGATTTTGATTTTATGGATTGATTTGTTTATATTTTTTTTGCTTATATGTATATAAACTTCAAACCTTAATATCTTCTTCATATGATGTCCGTTTTACACAAACTTGGAGTCCAACTTAAGCAGAATTCCAAGATGAACACAATGGCGCATTCCATTTTACTTAATTCCCAATATTTAATTAAGTATTCTTTAATTTATCATTATAACATTATTTAAAATTACGGGGTGTTACGTATTCCGTTCATGTCGTTATGTATTAATTTACCTATTTCGGTGATGGTAAATTGAAAAGAAAAAAAAACAGAACGGCCATCTACCACCGAACAAAGTTTGACACTACGGCGTTCGGCTCTCGAGACTGGCATAATAACTCTAACCTACATCGTCGATCTTCATCGCTTTCAGGGCATTATGTAATCGATTTCACATACCTTGTCAATATCTTCTCCATCATCTTAGAATCTTAGGAGGAGTGCTCCACATTCTTCGTTTGCACCATTATTTCTCTCCAAACGAATTCTTTTTTATTTGCAAATATTTTAGGGATTTGGTTTTTAAGCATCCGAAAATGATTGGGATTGGGATGGTAACTGATCTTATTACAAGAGCAAAATGGGAAAATTAAAAATTAAGTAGCTGACCTATCTAACTTCCTTGTATGATTTTAGTATTTTAAAATTTCAACCCCCTTAATAATATTTGCAATGCTAGTCACAATGACTTTTAAGTTCCATCGATGGCCCTTTTGACACTTCTCACTACAAAATCCAGAAACACGAAACCAGATAAATTATCCTCTTCGTTTGAAAATACAAAGTTTTCGTGAAAACCATTGTGGCTCTTTTCATAATTTGCCATGACAAAGTGTTTGATAGATTGATGAATGTGTTTGATGAAATGAAAGGGGAGAATTATTTGAGATTCAGAAGAAATTAAAGGAAAGGGAGAGGATATGATGAAGATAAGGGTAAGGAAATGGACGAATTAGGGATAGATGGAAGTGCAGAGCAGATGATTGGGGATTATAAGAGAGATTCAGGGGATTTAGAGATGTTATGAATGATTTTAGAGGAAGAGAAAAGATTGCAGAATCACAGTAGAGAAGGTAACTGAAATGAGAATAAGAAAAAGTGGGAAATTTTTCATTACTCAGCATATTCATGTATAATGCTTAACCCACTATTTATGTAAGTATTTGTAACAGCCAGCTATATAAACAACACAGGAAATACGTGCCAGTAGATTAAAAGATTACGAATCATTTCTTCGTATATATGCAGCGTGCACGTACACAGTGACACACATGCACATTATCATTTCTTTATTTCTGATCAGTACTGAGGTCCAATCCAGTTCCTTCCTTTATATCCAAATTTCCGCCACGTGTTGCTACCTCCTGCGATGAAATTTTTTCCAGAAACCTCCTGATTGCATTTGAATCCCATTTTTCTGGCTATCGTGCATGTTTTATTGTAGAAATTACATCTCCCTACCCCTTCTAGAATGGACCTTGTCTTAAGATCCAAGGTGGGGAAACGACGTATCATCGGCTAGTAGTCCTCCAATCCTCTATCGATTTTCCTTTCTATTTCACCAAAATTTGCACAATAGCTTCCCCATTTCTAGGCGCCATCCTTGTATCTAATATTCGGTCTAGTTACGACGGCAAGGAATTTCGCTCGATCTGAATCAGTCATTAAACCGATCTAGACCGTTCGAAACCCCTGATCGTTTGAGAACAGGACAAATCAGAACGCATACGGAAGAACATTTCATTGCTATTACTACAATTCCATCAGATACAAGAATATACAGAGTATAATTGAATAAATTACATTCGATAAATATCAGAGATTACAATAAATTACATAACAGAGGAAAATAATACAAAGCACAACTGAAAGTGATATACGGATACAGAGCTTTCCGGATATCATTCCAGCTGTAAACCAGGATCCTGTGAATATAAATCTGCAAAACCAAAACTGCTAGCTGCCCGTGCGGAAAATAGGGGCACCCAGAGTTTAGGTTAAAACAATAAACTCCAGGTCAGTCATGTGACTGGTGTGAGAACTAAAACAGTTATTTAAAACTTTACTTTAAAGAGAGTAATTCAAGGGACCACGCCGTATAACACGGAACGGGTTTCCTCCCAAGGATACCAGTGCATAGAATAAACAGCGCAATGCTTTTTCGAAAAATGAAGCTATTATAAGACCCAGGTACCATCACACAATGCAACGCAAGCCGGAGTATAGGGTTTTCCCTTATAATAGCCAAACATGCTTGGTACGTTTAAAACAAATCATTTGATATTATAATAAGTGTATAGTGTCAAAACAATTTCAATCATAAATATAAATCATAAACGGCATGGGTACCATATATCATGTCGCCATACTAGTTCTACAATTAAAACCGCAATACACGTATTGGAAATTCGATTTCCGTCATGAGTCGAGGCAAGGGGCAAGCTCCTCTCTGCGTTCGAGACACTCTAGCAAATGCCTCAGGGCTACGCACTCTAGGCAACCCCTGGATCTTCAGGGCCGGTCCTCACTTACGTTAAATGATTAGTTATGCCTGAACACACGTTTCCCGGTCCTTACAGACCTATAATCGAGGCGCCTCGCATTCCAACAACCACAAAGGTGAAAAGTATATAAATGTCAGGGCTGGTAAGCCACTGACACCACCAAAGCTAGAAAGAAACGTCGTGCTCTCCCTGCAGTCCGTATCCCGTTTTTGACTCATACCGAGGTGTGAGGCTCGCGAATTCACATTATACACAAAGCTGCCACGTAGGCCGTGCTTTGATCATCAACCACAAGACTTTGCTTTTCAACAGAAGCCTTGATCTATGCAACTCAGCGTGCCACACAGGCAATTCATGCCATGCGATTGATATCTATCAATATATAACCTTTAAGCTCGTACGTCTCAGAGAAGGGCGTTAAGCAAGAGAATAAATTCTCCGCTGCCAAACAGATATATATTTAACAGAAATCAATCAACACAGAATAAAATCCAATGTCAGACACACAATCCATTTACAAGTTCGTTCTGGGTCTGAACGAAATCGGGGGCACTTTCCTCGCATATCCATCGATCTCCAAGTACGTCTGGACGACCACCAACTATTTCCGTCCTCTTAGATGTACAGCCCAATCAGGATCCTCAGTAGTTATCCAAACGATGTGAAGACTTCCGGTCTTCAACCACCGTCTTCATCTTCGACTTCTCGTCGAATTAGTTATTCAGAATGGGTATAAACCCGGCCTTTCCGAACAACCCGCGTATATTAAAAACAAATGTTACACAAACTCAACATACGCCTCATTCCAATTCAGAATATTCTTTTATTCATAATATCACATTTTTAGGGAAAGGTTCCCATTAATTTTATCCAAGATAAATTCTTTAAAATTTATCCTTTAATCATCCTTTTGATGTCGTTTCAAACCAAATTATGGTTTTCTGAACTAGTCGAGATTAGCGAACCACACCGAAGTAATTATTTATTTTATTTCCCAATCCCAACCTATTCATCCCATGAAGCAAAACTGGTGATACTCCATATCTAACACCATGGTGTTATTGGTAAAATTAATTACCATTTCACGTTCAAATCTAATTAAAGATTTAACTATCGCTTTGGAGCAAAACTGGCGATACTCCATTCTCGCTCATTTCTAAATTTGATAATTTAGATTATAGATTCACATTTCAATCTAATTACAGATTCATTAAAACTCCTTTTACTGGGTTAAAGAACTAGGTGTTATTTAAAACACAGTTCACGACAAACCCAAATCACAGTCTACTTATTATCGGGTCAAAGAACAAGTGTTATTTGAAACACTGTTCACGATAAACCCACTAATCACTTCTAATTTAATTTCAATCAAATATATTAGAAATTCCGATTATTTAAAAACCCCTTTTTAAATCTAATTTATTTATTTAAAAATAATTGGGTTTTAAATTTAGTTCAAAACTAGTTCATTTCGATAAAAATCCATTTTTATCTTTTCAAATATGGAGTTTTTCACCCCAATTTTTCCCAAATCATTTCTTATGGTTTTACACAAATTATTGATATTTTTAATAATTTTATCAAGGCCCGTATAGTCGATTTCCATCAACGGCCATCGAGCTGCACTTACAACGACCTTTTCTGAATTTGATTTGGACGTATCTCCAAATCCAACCGTTAGATTTCAAATTTCTAACATTCGTTAGAAAGCTCTTTTCGATACGAACCCAACGGTTCCGGGTTTAGGAGGATCCGACGGTCGGATCTCCCTTAATGTCCGTTTGAAATAAATGGTCGAAATTCACGAACTGCCGCGATGCAACGCGTTCTATTCAGGCCATTATATTATATATATAATATATATTTCGTCGACTTCTATTTAAGACTAATTATATAAATAATTTTTAATTCGTTTCAAAAACAATTCAATTTCCATTTCCAATTCAAATCAAAATTGAATTTTTCCTTATAAATTCGTTTTAAAATTCATTTCTATTCGATTCAAATTTCAATTCAATTTGAATTCATTTCAATTCGTTTTCAATTCAATTTGAATTCGTTTTATATTCAATTCGAATTCGTTTTATATTCAATTCGAAATCGTTATATATTCAATTCAATTCAAATTGGTTTTCTATTCGATCCAATTCAAATTTGTTTTCTATTCGATTCAATTCAAATTGGTTTTCTATTCAATTCAAATTCAAATTGGTTTTCTATTCAATTCAAAGTCAAATTGGTTATATATTCAATTGAAACCAAATTCGTTTTCTAATCAATTTAATTCAAATTCCATCATATATTCAATTGAAATCAAATTTGTTTTCTATTCAATTCATTTCGAAATCGTTTTATATTCAATTCATTTCGAAATCGTTTTATATTCAATTCATTTCAAAATATTCGATTTCGAAATCACTTTTCAATATTCATTTTAAAATGAGTAAAATCGATATAAATATCGTTCACGTAAAAATGGCGTCAATCTAATCAACACGGCTTAATATATTTCCATTTTCAAATATTCTATTTCAAATATTTCTTTTTCAAAATATTTCTATTTCAAATATTTCTATTATCAAAATATTTCGTTCAACACATGACTAATCTCAACGGATGAGTACTGTCAACACGTGAACCTTTATTTTATATTGATAAAGATGCAAATTTTATTACTAAAATATTTTGTTCAACACATGACTAATCTCAACGGATGAGTACAATCAACACATGAACCTTTATTTTATATTGATAAAGATGCAAATTTTATTACTAAAATATTCCGTTCAACACATGACTAATCTCAACGGATGAGTACATTCAACACATGAACCTTTATTTTATAAAGATCTTTATTTTCTAAATTGGAATGAGGCCCAATCAATCACCATATAATATTAATTATATGGATTTTCATACATCACACGTATATAATAGCATTTAAAAATAATCAACCATCAACCAAAGTGCACTACACTGTATAAGCATCAAATATAGATATCTAACGCTTATAACAGCCTGTCAATCAATCGATCGACATATTCAATCAATCAGGATGAGTGAACTTCAAATTTCATCCCAACACCCGTGTGGGGTTTCAAACAATCAAACACAGATTTTATTTGTGCAGTTGGGCGATGTGTAAAATTTATCGTCCCAATCAATGTCATTCTAATAGGTGTACATAAACAAACCGTCCGGTTTGTAAATGAATATTTATTTATTCACATTCACGTTAAAAATTACATTTTTAACGATAAAACATTTCATTTTAACACATGAATTTTTATTCAGTTCATTTACAAAATAAAAGTGATATTTTCATTTTCCTAACTTATTTTAGAAAATTTCGGCGGCATAACGACACGATACTAGAAACGGGACAAGGCCTAGCCTTATCCCCGGTCTAGTGAAGGCCCACGCCATTCACACATTAATCAAATCCATTCATTTCACCAAACAATTCAATTTCAATCAAATAATCTAACTAATTTTTGCAATCAAACAAACAAGTCCATGGTCTGTGGATGATTGTGTCGGGTGCTACTAAGCACCGTCTGCATCCTAGTATATATAAATAACTAGAAAAGAAATTGAAGAGTGATAAATTCTCACCGATAGCTATCCAACTTCACGACACTTCTATTGTAGAAAATCTTGTCGTTCTCGCCTTTTGCCACTACATATATAAAAATTGAATTTTTACTTCGCTATTCGATATATAAAAATCGAATTTTTACTTTGCTATTCAATATATAAAAATTGAATTTTTACTCCGCTGCTATATAGATAAAAAATTATATTTTCACATCGACGATCATATAGTAAAGATTATATTTTTATCACGCTATTCTTCATATAAAGATTTCGCCTTTTCAAATATATCATTAAAAAAATCACATTTTTATTTTTCTACACATATAAAGATTTCTCCTTTTCAACTATAAAGATTTCTCCTTTTCAATTCCATCATTATAAAAATCACATTTTTATTTCAACGTATATATAATAAAAAAAAAATCAGATTTTTATTTCTCTACATATACAAGGATGATATTTTTATATTCTCTATCACATAAAGATTATATTTTTGATACTTTAAAAATATAAAAATCATATTTTTACATCTTTAAAAATATAAAAATCATATTAAAATCAGTTTTAACCTATGCTTTTTTTTAATTAAAACTGAAATTAAATTAAAACTGATTTACTAAAATAAAAATCACCTTCTTCTCCATTTAAATATCTCGTCTTTTCTATTTTAAAAATAAAACTGACTTAACTACTTCATCGTATAAAATAAAATAAATCAATATATAAACTCACCTTGATAATCGAAGGAAGTGGAAGAAGGAAGGAGTAAAGAGGAGAGAGCGCGCAACTGAAAGGGGGAAGGGGGCTTCGATGCGTCGGTTTCTTCGATGGGGGGGGGGGGGGGGTCTCGCGCAGAGACACGATTAGAGGGGGGGTTTTGAGGTCCGCGGTCGCCATTAGAAAGGGAGCGAGAGCGAGGAAGAGGAGGGGGGTGCGGTTGGCACGGGCGAGGAGGGCGCCTGCCCTAGGCGGCGGCGTCGAGGTCGATAAAGGGGCCGGAGCGTCGATCTCTTTTTTTTTTAATTTGTCTGAACGAAAATAAGGAGAGAAGGGGGGGTGAGGGTTTAAAAAGGAAAATATATATATTATTTTATTTATTAAATTAATTCTAAAAAGCAACTTTTATTTTCGACCTCGAAACAAAACCCACCGCCTGTCGTCCATAGCGTTTTACCCCCATTCCGAACACAATGGGATATGTATCGTAAGCTGATTCGATCGTTATAATCAGTTCCTGTTAAAATCAACATATAACTCTATATATTGAATTTGAACGCGCATTTCAATTTACCAGGGTCGCATACTAACTCAAAAAATTATAGAAAAATATTTTCTAGCTTCGTATTGACGATACGGTCCTAACAAAACTAGTTTCGTCGAATTCCGAGACCGTTAGAAAAATGGCCATTTTTCAGTCGATTAAAATCAACTGAAATTGGTCAAACGCGTTTTCCTTTGCCACGCTCAAATATTGAATCGAAAAATTATGAAATTTGGAATCTAGCAATAACTTTAAATCTCGGACCCAACAAAAGTGGTTTCGTCGAAATCCGAGGTCGTTTGCAAAATTTCAATTTTTAAGGGTCTGAATTCCATAGCGACTATTCAGAATTTTCAACTGGACATATCTTTTGATTCCTGCTATGAAATTTCGATTTTTCGAATTCGTTGGAAAGATATTATCAATTAGATCCTAATGTTTTTGGTTTCTCTAAAATCCGGATTGTTTTGCACCCGGTATGTTCAATTGAAGTTTGAAATCGAATTATCGAACTACCGCGCCATTTTCAATTCCTTTTATAATTATATATAAATATTTATATTCTAACGACGACGTATATAATATATACGTTCGAATTATATTCAAAATAAATTTTCGTTGATATTATTTAAAATAATTCATTTTAAATGTTCAAAATTCGCTAAAATTGCCAAAATAAAAATTTTAAACTGGCTCAGAATTTCCGGGTTATTACAATCTCCCCCACTTAAAACTTTTCATCCCCGAAAAGGAACAAAGTCGAAAGTGGTTTGATTAATCAACTCTACGTTCGATCTGGCTTCCATTCTCCAACTTTTCAGTTTCTGAGAATTTTAAAATTTTCAAAAATTTGGCTAACACCCTAAATTTTCGAAAAATTTCGCCATAACCTCCCCTGCACCAGGAGCCACGGGAAAATCCCGAAATTGCCATATAGGCCTTCTGATCTCAAAAAGAAAAAGAAAAAGCCAATAGGCTCATAAAATCATCATCACCAAACAAAACAGTAAATTATGTAGTAAACATGTACCTATTTGTCGGGCAAACAAATTTTATTCTCTGGCTCTAGCCTCCTTGCTATGACCTGTTCAATGTAAGTATATGTATATGCAAGCAAATGCGACCAATTTTCCATACAATTCAATATTTGGTACAATTAGGCATAATGGTTCAAAATTATCAAACTAATAAACAAACAACACAAACATCAATCAATTAGTGGATTAGAGTTTCAAATTCATAATTTTGATATATATACTGAAAATCTTGTTTCTGATGCCAATTCACAACAATGTATTCTAGCTATATAAGTTTTTGGTTCTCACACCAGTCTAATGGAAATATATAGATATCACACCTTCGTCACTCGAAAATAAATGCTGATGATGTTTCGAACCACCATCAGAACATCTTCGGGCAACTAGAATGTGATTCTATATCTATCCAGTATATTAAAACTTCGAATATACGTTCATGACGCATATATGCAAAACCTTTATATACTCGATTGTCCAAATTCAAAATAAATAAATAATCAAATACGTATAAAACGATTTAAATTTTCAAAACAAAATTGTTTTCAATTGAAAAATATACTCTTCACACTCGTTCTAGGATAATACTGATCCTATCTCTAACGAGTCATTCTAATTGGATATTACTAATCCAATATCTGATGAATTCTTTCGTATGTTTCTAATGTGCCTTGTTCTCGAGCTCTGTAAACCAAAGCTCCGATTCCAAATGTGACGGCAAGGATTTTCGCTCGATCTGAATCAGTCATTAAACCGATCTAGACCGTTCGAAACCCCTGATCGTTTGAGAACATGACAAATCAGAACGCATACGGAAGAACATTTCATTGCTATTACAACAATTCCATCAGATACAAGAATATACAGAGTATAATTGAATAAATTACATTCGATAAATATCAGAGATTACAATAAATTACATAACAGCGGAAAATAATACAAAGCACAACTGAAAGTGATATACGGATACAGAGCTTTCCGGATATCATTCCAGCTGTAAACCAGGATCCTGTGAATATAAATCTGCAAAACCAAAACTGCTAGCTGCCCGTGCAGAAAATAGGGGCACCCAGAGTTTAGGTTAAAACAATAAACTCCAGGTCAGTCATGTGACTGGTGTGAGAACTAAAACAGTTATTTAAAACTTTACTTTAAAGAGAGTAATTCAAGGGACCACGCCATATAACACGGAACGGGTTTCCTCCCAAGGATACCAGTGCATAGAATAAACAGCGCAATGCTTTTTCGAAAAATGAAGCTATTATAAGACCCAGGTCCCATCACACAATGCAACGCAAGCCGGAGGATAGGGTTTTCCCTTATAATAGCCAAACATGCTTGGTACGTTTAAAACAAATCATTTGATATTATAATAAGTGTATAGTGTTAAAACAATTTCAATCATAAATATAAATCATAGACGGCATAGGTACCATATATCATGTCGCCATACTAGTTCTACAATTAAAACCGCAATACACGTATTGGAAATTGGATTTCCGTCATGAGTCGAGGCAAGGGGCAAGCTCCTCTCCGCGTTCGAGACACTCTAGCAAATGCCTCAGGGCTACGCACTCTGGGCAACCCCTGGATCTTCAGGGCCGGTCCTCACTTACGTTAAAGGATTAGTTATGCCTGAACACACGTTTCCCGGTCCTTACAGACCTATAATCGAGGCGCCTCGCATTCCAACAACCACAAAGGTGAAAAGTATATAAATGTCAGGACTGGTAAGTCACTGACACCACCAAAGCTAGAAAGAAACGTCGTGCTCTCCCTGCAGTCCGTATCCCGTTTTTGACTCATACCGAGGTGTGAGGCTCACGAATTCACGTTATACACAAAGCTGCCACGTAGGCCGTGCTTTGATCATCAACCACAAGACTTTGCTTTTCAACAGAAGCCTTGATCTATGCAACTCAGCGTGCCACACAGGCAATTCATGCCATGCGATTGATATCAATCAATATATAACCTCTAAGCTCGTACGTCTCAGAGAAGGGCGTTAAGCAAGAGAATAAATTCTCCGCCGCCAAACAGATATATATTTAACAGAAATCAATTAACACAGAATAAAATCCAATGTCAGACACACTATCCATTTACAAGTTTGTTCTGGGTCTGAACGAAACCGGAGGCACTTTCCTCGTATATCCATCGATCTCCAAGTACGTCTGGACGACCACCAACTATTTCCGTCCTCTTAGGTGTACAGCCCAATCAGGATCGTCAGTAGTTATCCAAACGATGTGAAGACTTCCGGTCTTCAACCACCGTCTTCATCTTCGACTTCTCGTCGAATCGGTTATTCAGAATGGGTATAAACCCGGCCTTTCCGAACAACCCGCGTATATTAAAAACAAATGTTACACAAACTCAACATACGCCTCATTCCAATTCAGAATATTCTTTTATTCATAATATCACATTTTTAGGGAAAGGTTCCCATTAATTTTATCCAAGATAAATTCTTTAAATTTTATCCTTTAATCATCCTTTTGATGTCGTTTCAAACCAAATTATGGTTTTCTGAACTAGTCGAGATTAGCGAACCACACCGAAGTAATTATTTATTTTATTTCCCAATCCCAACCTATTCATCCCATGAAACAAAACTGGTGATACTCCATATTTAACACCATGGTGTTATCGGTAAAATTAATTACCATTTCACGTTCAAATCTAATTAAAGATTTAACTATCGCTTTGGAGCAAAACTGGCGATACTCCATTCTCGCTCATTTCTAAATTTGATAATTTAGATTATAGATTCACATTTCAATCTAATTATAGATTCATTAAAACTCCATTTACTGGGTTAAAGAACTAGGTGTTATTTAAAACACAGTTCACGACAAACCCAAATCACATTCTATTTATTATCGGGTTAAAGAATAAGTGTTATTTTAAACACTGCTCACGATAAACCCACTAATCACTTCTAATTTAATTTCAATCAAATATATTAGAAATTCCGATTATTTAAAAACCCCTTTTTAAATCTAATTTATTTATTTAAAAATAATTGGGTTTTAAATTTAGTTCAAAACTAGTTCATTTCGATAAAAATCCATTTTTATCTTTTCAAATATGGAGTTTTTCACCCCAATTTTTCCCAAATCATTTCTTATGGTTTTACACATATTATTGATATTTTTAATAATTTTATCAAGGCCCGTACAGTCGATTTCCATCAACGGCCATCGAGCTGCACTTACAACGACCTTTTCTGAATTTGATTTGGACGTATCTCCAAATCCAACTGTTAGATTTCAAATTTCTAACATTCGTTAGAAAGCTCTTTTCGATACGAACCCAACGGTTCCGGTTTTAGGAGGATCCAACGTTCGGATCTCCCGTAATGTCCGTTTGAAATAAATGGTCGAAATTCACGAACTTCCGCGGCGCGACGCGTTCTATTTAGGCCATTATATTATATATATAATATATATTTCGTCGACTTCTATTTAAGACTAATTATATAAATAATTTTAAATCCGTTTCAAAAACAATTCAATTTCCATTTCTAATTCAAATCAAAATTGAATTTTTCCTTATAAATTCGTTTTAAAATTCATTTCTATTCAATTCAAATTTCAATTCAATTTGAATTCATTCCTATTCGTTTTCAACTCAATTTGAATTCGTTTTATATTCAATTCGAATTCGTTTTATATTCAATTCAAATTCGTTTTATATTCAATTCAAATTCGTTTTATATTCAATTCGAATTCGTTATATATTCAATTCAATTCAAATTGGTTTTCTATTCGATCCAATTCAAATTTGTTTTCTATTCGATTCAATTCAAATTGGTTTTCTATTCAATTCAAACTCAAATTGGTTTTCTATTCAATTCAAATTCAAATTGGTTATATATTCAATTGAAACCAAATTCGTTTTCTAATCAATTTAATTCAAATTTCATCATATATTCAATTGAAATCAAATTTGTTTTCTATTCAATTCATTTCGAAATCGTTTTATATTCAATTCATTTCGAAATCGCTTTATATTCAATTCATTTCAAAATATTCGATTTCGAAATCACTTTTCAATATTCATTTTAAAATGAGTAAAATCGATATAAATATCGTTCACGTAAAAATGGCGTCAATCTAATCAACACGGCTTAATATATTTCAATTTTCAAATATTCTATTTCAAATATTTCTTTTTCAAAATATTTCTATTTCAAATATTTCTATTATCAAAATATTTCGTTCAACACATGACTAATCTCAACGGATGAGTACTGTCAACACGTGAACCTTTATTTTATATTGATAAAGATGCAAATTTTATTACTAAAATATTTTGTTCAACACATGACTAATCTCAACGGATGAGTGCAGTCAACACATGAACCTTTATGTTATATTGATAAAGACGCAAATTTTATTACTAAAATATTTCGTTCAACACATGACTAATCTCAACGGATGAGTACAGTCAACACATGAACCTTTATTTTATAAAGATCTTTATTTTCTAAATTGGAATGAGGCCCAATCAATCACCATATAATATTAATTATATGGATTTTCATACATCGAACGTATATAATAGCATTGAAAAATAATCAACCATCAACCAAAGTGCACTACACTGTATAAGCATCAAATATAGATATCTAACGCTTATAACAGCCTGTCAATCAATCGATCGACATATTCAATCAATCAGGATGAGTGAACTTCAAATTTCATCCCAACACCCGTGTGGGGTTTCAAACAATCAAACACATATTTTATTTGTGCAGTTGGGCGATGTGTAAAATTTATCGTCCCAATCAATGTCATTCATATAGGTGTACATAAACAAACCGTCCGGTTTGTAAATGAATATTTATTTATTCACATTCACGTTAAAAATTACTTTTTTAACAATAAAACATTTCATTTTAACACATGAATTTTTATTCAGTTCATTTACAAAATAAAAGTGATATTTTCATTTTCCTAACTTATTTTAGAAAATTTCGGCGGCATAACGACACGATACTAGAAACGGGACAAGGCCTAGCCTTATCCCCGGTCTAGTGAAGGCCCACGCCATTCACACATCAATCAAATCCATTCATTTCACCAAACAATTCAATTTCAATCAAATAATCTAACTAATTTTTGCAATCAAACAAACAAGTCCATGTTCTGTGGACGATTGTGTCGGGTGCTACTAAGCACCGTCTGCATCCTAGTATATATAAATAACAGAAAAGAAATTGAAGAGTGAGAAATTCTCACCGATAGCTATCCAACTTCACGACACTTCTATTGTAGAAAATCTTGTCGTTCTCGCCTTTTGCCACGACATATATAAAAATTGAATTTTTACTTCGTTATTCGATATATAAAAATCGAATTTGTACTTTGCTATTCAATATTTAAAAATTGAATTTTTACTCCGCTACTATATAGATAAAAAATTATATTTTCACATC
The DNA here is from genome assembly GCA_030737875.1 of Allium sativum. NCBI lineage: Eukaryota > Viridiplantae > Streptophyta > Magnoliopsida > Asparagales > Amaryllidaceae > Allium > Allium sativum. The sequence goes on from CM060921.1 coordinate 752,257,830, forward strand.
GATGATCATATAGTAAAGATTATATTTTTATCACGCTATTCTTCATATAAAGATTTCACCTTTTCAAATATATCATTATAAAAATCACATTTTTATTTTTCTACACGTATAAAGATTTCTCCTTTTCAACTATAAAGATTTCTCCTTTTAATTCCATCATTATAAAAATCACATTTTTATTTCAACGTATATATAATAAAAAAAATCAAAATTTTATTTCTCTACATATACAAGGATGATATTTTTATATTCTCTATCACATAAAGATTATATTTTTGATACTTTAAAAATATAAAAATCATATTTTTACATCTTTAAAAATATAAAAATCATATTAAAATCAGTTTTAACCTATGCTTTTTTTAATTAAAACTGAAATTAAATTAAAATTGATTTACTAAAATAAAAATCACCTTCTTCTCCATTTAAATATCTCGTCTTTTCTATTTTAAAATAAAACTGACTTAACTACTTCATCGAATAAAATAAAATAAATCAATATATAAACTCACCTTGATAATCGAAGAAAGTGGAAGAAGGAAGGAGTAAAGAGGAGAGAGCGCGCAACTGAAAGGGGGAAGGGGGCTTCGATGCGTCGGTTTCTTCGATGGGGGGGGGGAGGGGGGTTCTCGCGCAGCGACGCGAATAGAGGGGGGTTTGGGGTCCGCGGTCGCCATTAGAAGGGGAGCGAGAGAGAGGAAGAGGGGGGTGCAGTTGGCACGGGGGAGGAGGGCGCCTGCCCTAGGCGGCGACGTCGAGGTCGATAAAGGGGCTGGAGCATCGATCTCTTTTTTTTTTAATTTTTCTGAACGAAAATAAGGAGAGAAGGGGGGGTGAGGGTTTAAAAAGGAAAAAATATATATTATTTTATATATTAAATTAATTCTAAAAGAAACTTTTATTTTTGACCTCGAAACGAAACCCACCGCCTGTCGTCCATAGCATTTTACCCCCATTCCGAGCACAATGGGATATGTATCGTAAGCTGATTCGATCGTTATAATCAGTTTCTGTTAAAATCAACATATAACTCTATATATTGAATTTGAAAGCGCATTTCAATTTACCGGGGTTGCATACTAACTCGAAAAATTACAGAAAAATATTTTCTAGCTTCGTATTGATGATACGGTCCTAACAAAACTAGTTTCGTCGAATTCCGAGTCCGTTAGAAAAATGGCCATTTTTCAGTCGATTAAAATCAACTAAAACTGGTCAAATGCGTTTTCCTTTGCCACGCTCACATATTGAATCGAAAAATTATGAAATTTGGAATCTAGCAATAACTTTACATCACGGACCCAACAAAAGTGGTTTCGTCGAAATCCGAGGTCGTTTGCAAAATTTCAATTTTTATGGGCCTGAATTCCATAGGCACTATTCAGAATTTTCAACTGGACATATCTTTTGATTCCCGCTATGAAATTTCGATTTTTCGAATTCGTTGGAAAGATATTATCAATTAGATCCTAATGTTTATGGGTTCACCAAAATCCGGATTATTTTGCACCCGGTATGTTCAATTGAAGTTTGAAATCGAATTATCGAACTACCGCGCCATTTTCAATTCCTTTTATAATTATATATAAATATTTATATTCTAACGACGACGTATATAATATATACGTTCGAATTATATTCAAAATAAATTTTCGTCGATATTATTTAAAATAATTCATTTTAAATGATCAAAATTCGCTAAAATTGCCAAAATAAAAATTTTAAACTGGCTCAGAATTTCCGGGTTATTACACTAGCAATAATACTTCTTCTTCAAATCTTGGAGTTCCATCCTGTATCACCACATTGCTTCCTATTTCCTTTTTAAGCTGGGATATATGGAAGACAAGGTGTATTTTAACATGTTACGGCATCTTTAATTTGTATGCTGCTGTGCTAATCTTTTCTTCAATCTGGTAAGGCTCAAAATATTTGGGTGAAAGCTTATGTGTCTTATGATTTCTTGTCGTTACTTGCCTATATGGTTGGAATTTAAGGTATACCTAGTCACCTTTTTCAAACTGCTTGTCACTCCTTTTCAAATCAGCATACTTTTTCATTCGATCTTGGGCAAGTCTCAAGCTATCTTTTATAAATTCCAGAGCAATGTCTTTATTGAATAGTTCCTCTTCCACCTGTTCAACCTTTGTTATATGCGGTACACAGGTTACCAATGTTGGAAGGTCAATGTCATATACTACTTTATAGGGTGTTGTTTGTGTTGACATCTTCCATGTAGTACTATACCAATACTCAGCCAAAGAGAGCCATTCTAACCATTCATGGGGTTTATGACAAACGAAACACCTCAAGTATCCTTCTGGAATCTTGTTAACCACCTCAGTTTGTCCGTCGCTTTGTGGATGATAGGCTGAACGGAGCTTAAGACGGCAGCCTTGTAGTTTAAATAGTTCTTTCCAAAAAAGGCTCATGAAAAGAGCATCTCTATCATTGACTATGGTCTTGGGCATGCCATGTAGTTTAAACACTCCATCGAAGAAACTTTTTGCCGTATCCTTAGCAGTATAAGGGTGATTCATAGCAAAAAAGTGTGAATATTTACTAAGCCTGTCCACCATTACGAATATTACTGTTTTATTGTGAATTTTGGGTAAGGAAGATATGAAATCTATAGATAATTTTAGCCATATTTGTTCTGGTATTGGCAGAGGATGTAATAATCCAGGTAACATAACATTTTAGGACTTATTTCGCTGGCAGACTTCACAATTTTTGACAAAAGTTACCACTGTCTTCTTCAAGTGCTTCCAGTAAAATGCTCTTTTAATCTTTTTGATGGTACTCTAGATTCCTGAATGACCACCCAGTGGTGTGGAATGATGTTCTTCTATGATAGTTTGTATTAGGGTTTCGAGCTGGGGATCAGTTAATTTTTTTCTACTAAAAAATTAATCCATCTACCACTTGATACTTGCTGTTAATCCCTTTTTCTTCAATTTTTTGTAGTAATTTCCGAAACCAATTTGAAGTCATAAGTGTCTTTTTTAATTCTGGTACCCATGGAGTTTGAACTGATGATAATGGCATAATTTTGAAGTTCTGTAATGTTGATATCTTTTCGAGAAAGTGCATCTACTACAATATTCTCTACGCCATTTTTGTACTCAATTTGATAATCAAATCCATGAAGCTTTGCCAACCATTTATTTTGCAGATTAGCGTGTAATTTTTGGGTTAGTAAATGCCTCAAGCTTTGGTGATCGGTCTTGATAATAAACTTCCTACCCATTAGATATTGCGCCCGTTTTTCTGTTGCAATGATGATGGCTAACAACTCTTTCTCGTATGTGGACAGTTCAATATTTCTTCCATGTAATCTTTACTCAAAAAAACAATGGGTCCTAGATTTTGTGAGAGACCACCTCCTATCCCTTGTTCGCTAGCATTACATTCTAGAATAAATGGTTAAGAAAAATCAAGCATAGCCAATACTGGAGGATTCATCAGACATTGCTTGAGTTTTTCGAAGGCTTGCTTAGCTTCATCATTCCATTTGAATGAATTTTTCTTTAGCATTTCTGTCATAGGTTTAGCAATAGTGCCATATCCTCTTATAAATATTCTATAATACCCCGTAAGCCCAAAAAACCTCTCAAAGCCTTCAGTGTGGTTGGGAATGGCCATTGTTTAATAGCTTCTACTTTTCCTGGGTCAACAGCAATTCCTTGCGCAGATATCACATGTCCTAAATGCTCTATATTTTCTTTAGCAAAACTGCACTTTGATAATTTAACCACCAAATGGTTCTCATGTAAAACCTGCAAGGCAAGTCTAAGATGATCTAAATGCTCAGACCAAGTTTGGCTGTAAATTAATATATCATCGAAAAGTACTAAAATAAACTTTCTCGGATATGACCTAAAAATAGTGTTCATTAAAGATTGAAATGTAGAAGGTGCATTCGCTAGGCCCAATGGCATGACAATAAACTCATAATGCTCATCATGTGTTTTAAAAGATGTTTTACGTATGTCTAAATCATGCATTCTAATTTGATGATAACCAAATCTAGTTTGGAGTAATATTTAGAGCCATTTAATTAATCAAATAATTCATCTATAAGAGGGATAGGGTATTTATCTTTTATGGTTTGAGAATTTAAGCTCCTATAATCAGTGCACAATCTCCAAGAACCATCTCTTTTTCTTACCATTACTACTAGAGAAGAGTAGGAGCTAGTACTATGTCTAATAATACCATGGTCTAGCTTGTCTTGAATGATTTTTTCCAATTCTTTTTTAATTAGATAAGGGTACCTGTAAGGCTTAAGACAAACAGGCTTTGCATCATGCAAAAGGGTATTTTATGGTCCACCTCTCCTATAGGTGGTAGCTAAACCTGTTTAGAAATTATTGCAGTAAACTTTTGTATAATTTGAGCAATATCAAGATGAGCATTAAGTAATAATTCTTGGCCATCGAAAGTTTTAGCCTGGTAACAAACCATCACTGCTACCTATCCATATATTATTTCTTTGTCTATGGCCCTATATCAATCACCTTGACTTCATTTTGTTTAATACGCAGCCATATATATATATATATGCTTACTAGTTGTACACAAATTTAACCAATATTTTTTCTAGATTTAGTCACTTCTGCTTTTTTTCATCCATTGTGCACCTAAAACTATTTGACATCCACCAAGAGGAATGATTAGTAAATCTACTGGCATTTTACACACTTGACAGTTGAGAACTACATCATGACAAATACCTGACCCCATTAATTTCTCTCCATTAGATACCATAACTTCATAGTTTTTAGATTCATCAATTTTAAAATTAAGTTTTTGAGCTAATTTCTCATCTATGAAGCTATGTGTGGACCCAGATTCTATTATTATTTGTACATGCTTACCTTTAATAGTACCTTGTACCTTGATTGTAGATAAATCAGGTATCCCACACATGACTTGCAAAGTTATGGAATGGGTCTCTTCTGCATTGTCTTCACATACAGTCTCACCGTTGTCCTTGACTGTTTAATCTGAATTTTCTTCTATATCTTCAAAGGACATTGTACCTTCCAATATGTGAACTTGCAGACTTTTGCATTTGTGAACTCGATGCCAAGGTTCTTTACATACATGGCACATATTCTGCCTTCTCATTTCGACTAACTGTTGAGGGGTTAAGCCTTTATTTTTAGCTAGCCTTTCTATGTTGGTAGGGCCCTTATCTGATGTTGATAGAGTATTTTTAGAAAAATAATTAGCTTGGTTGCTTTTTGAAGACGTGAAAGAATGATTTGTTTTGTTCTTCTTGGTGTGATTCCAGACCTTTTCAAACATTTTGGCCAACATAACAGCTTGCTAATAGTTGCTAGGTCGAGAAGTTAATACATTAAACCTTATTTCTTCTCTAAGCCCACTTATAAATCGATCCAATAAGAATTGTGGAGGAAGAGTATCGAGGGTAGCTTGTAATCCTTTAAATTTAGAAAGATAAGAGGAGAATGTAGTGGTTTGTTTTAGCTTTACTAAGGCTTCATATGGCGCCTCCATATCTTCAACATTAAATCTGATTACGATTTCATCCTTACACATACCAAGAATCACATTCAGGAATGTTTTTGGTGTACCACCCATACCATTTGAGAGCATCTTTCTTTAGATAGAAAGATGAAATTTCTATCCATTGATGGAATCTAAAGAATTGCTCCACCTGATTCAGCCATTCTTGGACCATTTCATCCCCATTATAAACTGGGAAGTCAAGTTTCATATTTGGGTATGGAGAATTCTTATTCCATATAGAAGTTTCTTGATGTGTCTGACTTTGGATCGCAGATTGTTAAAGGGTCAGGTTATTGGTTGGTGAATGGGTGTTGTTTGAACTGGTGTTATATTGTGGCAAGGTAGGTTAGCCCTAGGAAATTGTGGAAAAATAAGAAGATTTGATGAAGGTAAATTATGCCTTGCTTGACGATTAGAAGCTAAAATACCTTGCATATTCGAAGAAGATTGTGGGTTACTAGAAGTTTGATTCTTGAGATGTTGCGGGTCTTGTGCTACGACATTTAATACATTACATATCCCTTCTAATTTTGTGAACATCTATTTGGCATTTCTATCAAGCTTTTCATCCAAAACTTGTGCTGCTGTTTCCAGATTTTTCAGGGTAGAAGATGTTTGTGTGTTGATATCATCTTGCTTCTTCCACGCTATTTCTTGATCCTGAAGAAATGCCAAAAAAGTCGGGTTTTGATCGACAGTTTGGGGGTAAGAATCTTTCCTAGACGTGTGCTCTGATACCAATTTGTTATGGCACTTTTCAGAATTGGCCATAACAGAGTGTTTGATAGATTGATGAATGTGGTTGATGAAACGACAGGGGAGAATTATGTGAAATTCATAATAAATTGAAGGAAAGGGAGATGATAGGATGAAGATAAGGTTAAGGAAATGGATGAATTAGGGGCAGATAGAAGTGCAGAAAAGATGATTGGGGATTATAAGAGAGAATCAGGGAATTTAGAGATGATAAAATAATTTTAGAGGAAGAGAAAATATTGCAAAATCACAGTAGAGAAGGTAACAGAAATGAGAGTAAGAAAAAGTGGGAAATTTTGCATTACTCAACATATTTAGGTACAATGCTTAACCCACTATTTATACAAGTATTTGTAACGGCTAGTTACATAAACAACATGGGAAATACGTGCCAGCAGATCAAAAGCTTAGGATTCATTTCTTCATATGTACGCAGTGTGCACGTACACAGTGACACACATGCACATTATTGTTTCTTTATTTTTTATCAGTACTCAGGTCCAACCCAGTTCCTTCCTTCATGTCCAACTTTCCGCCATGTGTTGCAACCTTTTTCGATGAACTCTGTTCCAAAAACCTCTTGACTGCAGTTGAATCCCATTTTTCTAGCTGTTGCGCATGTTTTATTATAGAAATGAGAGTAGGGTAACTTTGGCTCAATTTCTCAAACATCGTTAAGGTGTGATTTCTTTACTTTCCAGAAATTGGCTCCTCAACTTCCTTGGAGCACAAGTCCTTCACTAAAGCATGACTCCTCTACCCTGCTGAAGCGCATTTTGGATACCAAATTTGACGATTTAAGGTATTTTCCAATTTCATTTTGTGAAGCATTGAGGATCGATCGATTGATTCCCTAGATTTGAAATGCTGAAGGAATAGATCATTGATTATATTTGTGTAATTGTTGGCTAGAATTAATCTTTTGTTCGTATTTTTAAAATCAAGGTAGCAAATTAGCTTGTTATTAACTATAATTGTGTCGTAAATGCTGAAATTTTATCAAATGTCAAAGTTATAATTGATTTTGGCATTTTATTGTAAATGTTTATCCCTGTAGAGTGGTGCAACAAAATCTTCGGCCTCTTGTTGTTGTAATTGGCTGCAGCATTACTTTTTTTTTTCTTCTGTATACTTCTGTAGGTTTTGTTTCATATGTTAGTACATTCTATTCATGGATTCAACATTTAACGATATCGGAGTTTTTATGCTTCATTTTGCATTTTCTAAACCAGGTGCTCCACTGTGCATGAGTAAAAACTCGAGTCCAGTACTAAGCTGGTGTATGCATGATTGTATTCATCCCTAGTCTTGACTTTTGCCTAATTTTGTTTCTATAAAAGTTGGACTGAGCTATTTTTTACTGTGCTCAGACTTGTTTGTTGGAATAAGTAGTTTTCTTGTTGGACTTGGCTTTTTCGGCTTGAACAGTTGCGGCAGTTCCTACGTATCTTTATTAATGCATGCTTAACTATAATACCAACTTTTGGGGCTTACCTTGATGTTTTATTTTTAGTAACGAAACCAAACATAGGTTTACCACCTCCTTTGTGTTGTATACCATGTTGGATTGGCCATTAATAGCCAAGCAAACAGTGGCGGAGCTAGAATATTAATTGAGGTAGGGCATGTATTGAAAAAATCCGCAACTATAGTAAAAATACAGGAAAAAAAATCTTCACCTAGGAAACTTGCAATATGTATCCTTTCGTTGCAATCTAAATGCATATAGCCTACATGAATATGGAAGAAGTAAACAAAATGTGCAGGGAAAGTTGGCAGAATCAAAATAAACACCACAAACCAAAAATACATAGGGCGTAGTTGTTATTTTAGGTAGGGCCTAATGTTAAATAGAAATTTTTATCCAGTATAATAATGCTGCAGTATCTCAACAATCGAATATGTACTTGCTTTCACATTACAACCAAGTATTGGACTCAGCCCAGTTTTGCATATTTGGAACATTTAGTACTAGCCGTTAGGCTCATGCATACTTGGCATATTTAATACTAGCCGTTAGGCTCGTGCATGCTTGGCATATTTAATACTAGTCGTTAGGCTCATACATATTTGGTATATTATGTACTAACCATTGGGCTCAAAGCACTATATACATGTGCTCTTTGTATCACGCTTTTGTATCAATAAAATTACAATCGTTCCACACTAATAACTCTCCTCCTCATTTCTTAATATGGTATCAGAGCCTTAATGCCAAAAGGCTTATTCTCAATCAAAAGTGTTGATCACGGCTACAACACTAACTATGTAGTGCCAGACCTCTTTCAACCTTCATTCTTTTTTGGATCTCTACATGCTACCGTGAGCTTTATCACGTTACGGTGATACATGCTACAACTATAAGTAAACTGCCTCGCCATATTTTCATATCTAAGGGCGAATGCATCCAGCGCCACATCTGCTGTATCAGCAAGCGCCATCAACGGCACCCCACCAACCATCATAATATGATAAAACCAAAAAGTCAAGTCATTACTACATCGTTGGACGAGGATAACTATATACTATGGAAATACCAAATTGAAATCGCGTTAAAGGGCTATGGACTACAAGAGTATGTCAATGGAACCATAACTATACCACTAGTGATGATAGCAGACCAAGATGGCAATCTCTCACCAAACCCTGACCACGTCAAATTTCAGAAACAGGCCAACCTGTTATCATTATGGTTGCTATCATCGATAAGCCCGAGTTTGTTATCATAGATAGTAGGTTGCAACACATCTCATGAAATACGGACCACTGTGCAACAAATTTTCACTCCACAATGAGCTGCTAGAATCAAGCAATATAGAAGGGAATTACAAAATTCTAGAAAAAAGGAGGCAAGCATGAAAGAGTACTTAGAAAAAATTAAAAACCTATGTGACAAACTAAATCTTGTTGGCTATAAGATCAGCGACAATGAGCAAATCCTATCTATTATTGGTGGATTAGATGAAGAATACGAATCTCTAGTAACTGTGTTAGACACACAACAAACCTTACTTGACTTACAGTTCATTCGATCAACGCTCTTCGCTCATGAAGGCAGAATCGACCAAAGAAAAACAACACAAAATGAGTTCTCTGCCAATTATGCCACAGTCAGAAATAAGCAGATACAAGGAGATAACAAGAACTATCGCGTGAAATGTCAAATATGCCAAAAGTTTGGTCACATGGTGAACAAATGTTACTTCAGGTATGATTCAATTACAAGTGGACTACAGGCAAGCCAAAATTACTCTTCACAAAGAAGAGCACATGAAAATATAGCAACAACAACGAATTCAACTCAAAATAATAATGACCCAAACCGAAGACATGATGCTGCAGATGATGATGAAGTAAAAAATAAAGACAATGGCTTCAAAGAGTGGTACCCTGAATCAGAAGCGACTCACCACATGACTACCAATCTTCATAATTTAAACATTGGGAACAAAAATTACTCAGATATGAGAAATTTGCATATGCGTAATGGTAGTACTGCTAGTATCACATGTAGAGTCAAGGATTTCATAGAGTTTTGATCTCTGACAAAGAGATAAGTCGTGATCGACAAAAAGAAGATAATCATTGGTTTGAAGAGACACAAAGAGCTACATATGGTATTTTACATTAGAGGTTGATTATTTGGTGATTTAGTAGCATTACCTATTTTAAAATCTATCCTCAATAATCACATACCTTGAAATTGTCAATATATATACAAATATATATATGTGTACACAATAATTGTGCACACTGGGTGGAACCGGTCGACTGCCTGGTTTTCTACTAGTCGACTGTTTCTGCCCAGTATACACAATAAACACGTACACATAAATATAACGTATATATATATTCAAATTTCTGTCTACTTCTCCTTTTTAACCTGTAGACCGTTTTTTTTAGAAAGCAACCTTTCGTATAGACACTTCCTTTTCATCAATGGTTGCTTCTCTTTCTCTTCACCATCAATCATGGCCATTGTTTGTAACTCTTCACAAAAGGTTACAACTGTTTATTCCTTATATAAACACCATGAAATCATCATTCCTATCATCGATTTCTATCATACTAACTTGACTTATTGCTATCTATATTCTTGATCTCATTTCGATATTCTCAAGTGCTCAATTGCTCATATTCAATATAATATCGTTTGAATCCTAGAATCTATTTAATATTCTTTTGATTCAATACGATATCCACTTCCAAATCTTCATATACACAAATATTCTATTTGAGGATAAGATTATAGGAGGTTGTACCACAAGTGACAAAATTCGTGTTACCAAGAACACATATTGTTAACAACAATTATATTCATCTTTGTTGAAGTCCTTCATGTTATAAGAGGCAAGTGTTGAAGTCCTCGGTGTTATTAGAGCCGTGAAATCCCGTTCATCTACTCGGGTTATTGTATACCTGTTCCTCTTGGTGAAGTGAGGTGGTTGTTAGTGAAAATCCAAATAGTAGTCTGGGACTGGACATAGGACGGTGCTCCGAACCAGTATAAAAATCCCTGGTGTGATTTTTCTATTTTATTGCTTTTACTGTTCTATATTTTATACTTGATTGTTGCTCATCATATTACTGATCCGTGTGTATTATACTACGCACGTACATGCATTTTCATTTGGTATCAGAGCAAGGTCATCATATAACCGTAACACAGTTATTTGATATATTCTTCTAATATGGCAAATAACGCAAGTACTAACATTCAAAAAACACTTACACGGAAGGTCATTCGACATAAATAACTCCATTCTTCAATGGTCTCAACTATAGCTATTGGGCGACACGTATGTCATTCTTCATGCAGTCAAATAGTTATGATGCCCGGAATGCAACCCAAAAAGAAATAGTGAATCCAACAACTGATTATTCAGAATGGACACCGGCTGAGAAATGGCAACAGCCGTAAATACAAAAGCAATAAACATGTTGTTTTGTGCATTAGACCAAAATGAATATAACCATGTTAGCATCTGCACCATTACATATCAAATTTGGCAAACCCTGAAAACCACTCATGAAGGTACTAACAAGGTTAAGCAAGCCAAAATAGTCATGCTGAAAAGTCAGTTTCAAAATTTCAAAATGAAGCCGAATGAGACAATCAATGATATGTATTCACGGTTTCGAACTATTCATCATGCACTTATTGGTTTAGGACAAAAATATTCAGATTTTGATGTTGTTTCGATAGTCCTACATTCTTTGACTAGTGAATGAGAAGGAAATGTATTAGCAATTGAAGAAGCTAATGATCTTTCTGTCATGAAGCCAGATGAATTAATAGGAAATCTAATGTCCTATAAAGCTAATTTGCAGGTTAGAATGGAACAGAAAGAAGAAAAGAAAAATTAAGCATTTCACGCTGAAAAAGATGAAGATGAATCAGATTCTGAAGATGAAGACCTAGCATTCATTGCAAAAGGTTTCAAAAAATTCCTCAAACAACGAAAAGCAAGTCGATATAACAAAAAGAAAATAGGATCAAATAAACCAACTTCATCCGCTATAGAATGTTTCAACTGCCACAAAAAGGGGCACATGCACAAGGATTGTCCGGAGCAAAAAAAAAAAGTCAGAAAATAACGAATTCAAACACAAGAAGGAAAAATAAAAGAAACGAGCATTCTCAGTTAAATGAGATGATTTGGACTCATCTTCATCAGAAAATGAAGGTGATACGGAAAATGAACAAGCAAACTTTTGTTTCATGGCAACAGAAGATGAGGTACAAATTCCTACATTTGATGAAGTACTTGATATTAATGCTAAATTGAGAGTTAAATATAAAGACATGAAACGACAATTCAAAGAAGCAAAAGCAGATTTGAGTGGAGCAGAGTTTGAACGAGATATGTTAAAAGACGAGAAGAAAATATTAGAAGAAGAACTTGAAAAACTTCAAGAATCATCATCTAATATTGACTCTCAACTATCTTTTTTGAGTCAAGAAATTGAAACTCAAAAAGAGAAAAATGATTCTCTTACTACTGAAAATCATGAGCTTAAGGCAAAAGTCAAAATTCTGGACCTAGAAAAGGCTAGTTTACAAACTAAGTTAGATGATATTACTCAAAATGTTTCTAACTTTAACAAAGGTTGAGAAAATTTGACAAAAATCATTTAAAGTTCACAATCTGCTTCAAACAAACAAGGTTTGGGATAAAAGAAACAAGAAACCAAGAAACATCTCGAGCAGAAGAAAGATGAAGCTAAGAAAAATCTTAGTTTATTATATTCCAAGCCAAAACCAATTGTGAATTTTTAAAAGAAAAATGTCAAGACTATCAAGGTATGGGTTCCTAAAAAAAATAACAATTTGATTAGGAACAACTATATTCAACATTTATAAATAATGTGCATCTTAATTCAAATTATTTATATAAATGGTATACCGGACCCGTATGGGTTTGGACTCCTAAGACGTAACTCTCAGGACCCTATTAAAAGGTGGGTACCATGGACTAAATCTTATTTTTTTGTAGATCCCACTTAAGAAAAGAGAAAAGTGGATATTGGACAATGGTTGCTCGAAGCACATGACTGGAGACAAGAGCTTATTGACAAATATTACATAATCAGATGGTGGCTCAGTCACTTTTGGAGATAATTCAAAAGTCTATACCATCGGCAAAGGCGATGTGAGCAATTGCGGTACATCTAACTTACCTCTTATTACCAATGTCATGCTAGTTTGAAATTTGAAACACAATTTACTTAGCATTAGTCAGTTATGCGACAAAGGTTTTACAATTTCCTTTTCAGATAATAAATGTAGTATTTTAGATAAAGACCATAATTTAGTTTTCGAAGGTTATAAAGACAGAAATATATATATTCTGAATATGAATATTAATCATAATTCAGATACGTGTCTTGTGGCTAATGATAATGATCCATGGCAATGGCACAAACGCTTCTGTCATATAAACTTCAGAACTATCGACAAGCTAGCTAAAAACGATATAGTTAGAGGACTACCCAAAATGAGCTTTAAGGTTGACAACATTTTTGATGCATGTCAATTAGATAACTGACCAAATCATTTTTTAAATCAAAGAAAGTCATATCAACATTACAACCACTTGATTTACTGCATATGGATTTATTGGACCAACTAAGCTTTAGTCAATAAATCACAGTCGATATGTATTTATTATTGTTGATGATTATTCTCGTTACACCTAGACAATTTTCTTGAAAAACAAAAGTGACACTTTCGAACAACTCAAATATTTCGTCAAAAGAATTCAGAAATCGAAAGCGCTTAAAGTTAAAAATATAAGAAGTGATCATGGCGGAGAGTTCGAAAATAATGAATTTGAATATTTTGTACAAAGAAAGGTATATATCATAATCTTTTGTTTCCTAGGACTCCACAACAAAACGGAGTTGTAGAACGGAAAAATCAGACCTTACAAGAATGTGCAAGAATGTTATTAAATGGAACCACTTGACCAAAACATTTCTGGGCAGAAGCTGTTGCAACTGCATGTTATGCTTTGAATCGTGTATCCATTTGACCTCTCACCAAGAATACGTCTTACGAATTATTTAACTAAAGAAAGCCCAATATCTAATACTTCAAAGTCTTTGGTTCTAAGTGCTTTATTTTAAATATGAAAGACCATCTCGGTAAATTCGATCCAAAGGCCGATGAAGCAATATTTGTCGGTTATTCGGAATGGACCAAGGCCTATCGTACATTTAATAAACGAACCAAAACTACTGAAGAATCACTTTATGTCTCATTCGATGAATTATATCACCACCCTCACAATATATTATATGATGACAAAACTATAGTCATTGATAATCCAATCTTCACAAATGTTGATTCTAGCTCAGAAATAACTGTTGAGGATATTCCTCAAATATGTGTGTTACAATCTCCACCAAGAATACGATCTCCTCCAAGAATATTAAGAGATCATCCGGTTCAAAATATAATCGGGGAAGTAACATCACAAATAAGAACAAGAAGTCAACTCCAACAAATGGGTCATGTTGCGTTTCTTTCAAGTATCGAACCTAAGAATCCAAAAGAGGCTGTTACAGATGAATACTAGATCATTTCCATGCAGGAAGAACTAAATCAGCTCGAGCGCAATGATGTTTGGGAACGTGTTCCAAGACCAACTGATCAGTCGGTTATTGGAACTTAATGGGTCTATAAAAATAAGGCAGATTAAAGCAAGATTAGTAGCACAAGGGTATAATCAGGAAGAAGGTATCAATTATGAAGAAACATTTGCACTAGATGCTAGATAAAAAGCTGTTAGAATCTTATTATCTTTTGCTTGTCAACACAATTTCATACTTTATCAAATGGATGTCAAGAGTGCTTTTCTCAATGGATTTATCAAAGAGAATGTATATGTCGAACAACCTCCTTTGTTCGTACATGAAAATATCCTGACTATGTGTATAAACTTAAGAAAGCTCTGTATGGTCTAAAGCAAGCACCTCGTGCTTTGTATGAACGACTACATAGCTATCTTTTTAACTAAGGATTTCAAATAGGCAAAGTCGATCAAACTTTGTTTATCAAACATTCTCGAAAAGATATTTTAGTTATCCAGATATATGTAGCGACATTATCTTTGGTTCAACAAACGATAAACTCTGTAAAGAGTTTGCAAATATTATGACCAGAGATTTTGAAATGTCTCATATGGGAGAACTATCATATTGTCTTGGACCTCAAATCAAACAACTTCCGAATGGTATTTTTATTAATCAAGAAAAATATTGTGGAAATCTGATCAAATGCTTCGGACTAGAAAATACATCTGGTAGACCTGCTCCCATGAGTACAACTATACATCTTGGAAAAGATAAAAATGGTAAGAATGTTGACCAGAAACTACATCGAAGCATGATTGGTTCTCTTCTTTATCTTATGCCCAGTTGTCAGATATAATGATGAGTGTTTGTATATATGCACGCTTTCAAGCAGATCTAAAGGAATCATATCTACGAGCACTGAAACGTATAATTCGTTATCTTAATGATACTAAAATTTTTGTCTTTTCCACCCAAAAGAATGTGCATTCAAGTTAGTATCATATAGTGATGTTGATTTCGGGGGCTCTCGAACGGATAGAAAGAGTACAAGTGGTACGTGCCATTTTATTGGAAAATCACTTATCTCTTGGTTCAGTAAGAAATAGAATTGTGTTTCACTATCAACATGTGAAGCTGAATATATATTAGCAGCTCTTGCTTGTACTCAAGTAATATACACGCAACAAACACTTCAAGATTTTGATATTCATTTATCAAATTCTATTATATACTGTGATAACACCAGTGCTATAAACTTATCGAAAAATCCTGTGAACTACTCTCGAACCAAACACATTGATATCCGTCATCATTTTCTAGGAGACAATATCGAAAATGGAAATATATGTCTCGAATATGTCCAAACTGATAATCAACTAGCAGACATTTTTACTAAGCCTCTACTTGAGTCTCATTAAGTTTCATAGAGAGCTCGGTCTTATCTCCAGAAAAGAACTTGACAAGTAGTGGTATATTTTTTAGTTCTTTTCACTTTTGGTTTATATTTACTCAAAACATTAGCTTTTTGTGGCTATTGTTATATTGGGACAATTGAATATGAGCTTTTAAATTCTTCTACGGCCAAGTATTCCTGGTAATTCTTAGCCTCAAGTTTATATATCGAGAAAAACTATATAAACTTGGTATTTTCTCCATCTTAATCTCCCAAGCTGATCATGGCACATATATGTAATGAATGTGCTCAAAAATCCCATATTTCTATCACAAGTTCTGAGCCGGAAGAGTACTACTCTCCCGAAACTCCAAAACACAAATCAAAGCATCACAAATGCAATCGTACCCCCAGCAATACGCCAACTTCAAAATAAGCAAAGAAAGCGTTGTTTTGTTCACCCCGTACCAGAGAAAAGATCGACGAGACCCATCATTACCAAAAACACCAGATTGATCTTCAAAGATAGCTACATTACGAGCAAAGACCGACCTCAGATCGGCTATCTCTTTTAGAGAAAATGGCAATGTTCTTTTGTGGCTCTAATAATCAAAATGTACATGAGCCTATGTCAAACATGCCTTCATCCTCTACAAGTCCGAATTCATAGGATAGAAATTATAATAGGAACGAAGGAGCACGAGAAAATTGGTCACCATGGACACCACGTATATCCGATATCAAAGAAGTTTCTACCGATCACAACTTATCTACTTCACATTAAACGTATATCGTGGTAGTATTATCTTGTATTACTTATGTACTATTGTATACATCCTATATTTGAGTAACTTCTATTTCATTTGGATCGACTAACATCAGAAATGGTATGAAAACCTAGAAAAAACAACCCAGACTAAAACCAGTCGACATGCCATTTTAACCAGTCGACCGTTTTGATCTCTGGTCAAAAACGGTCGACCGGTTACGACAAAAACTGTTATATATATATATATATATATATATATATATATATATATATATATACACACACACACACGTTCACTTCTTCAATACATCTATTTATTTCATCATTCAACCAGTTCCTTTTTTAAAACCCCAAAACCCTAGAAATCGAAATTTTTCATCAAATATCCAATGGCACCTTCTCAAAAGAAATCGATGAAAGCTCCAACTTTTGAACTGCAACCTATTGATATCTTAGTAAAGAAGTGGCTGTTTGATCCAATTACAGTCAAAAGGTGGAATGATATGAATGATTTCACAATTCATCCGGGTTCGTTTGTTAAATTCTCCGATTTCTATAGTTATCATGTTCTTCACTTAGCGAGGAGTTCTGATATTGAAACCCTATTTGATTTTGATAGAAATAATGTGGAAATTAATCATGTTATGATCAAATTATTCTATATTAACTTGAATTTAGAGAAATACAAGCCAAAAAATCCATAACAATGCCTTTGGACAGTTGTGTGTGGCAAACAAGTATTTATCTCATGTGAAAGAATGGCAATTGTTCTTGGTTCTTCATTTTTAGGTGAAAAATTCTCGAGTAATTTCTGCAATGTCCATTTCCGTAATCGTATTAGCCATCAATTCATTGAGGATGACAAGGATAGCACAAAATCCATAGGTTTATGACCTACTGCGAGGTTCTTCATCATACCCTTATGCACTCTTTATTACCGAGAAAAGAAAATTTTGATGTCGTCTATAAAGAAAATTTCAAGGCATTATATGCAATCTATAGGGATACTCATATCAATTGGATTGAAACGATTTTTAATGAGATTTTGCAAGTGAACAATTTTACTCGACCGCATTTGTTCTATAATGAATATATCATGCGCCTATTACTTGATTGTGGCATCACACCTCCCCAGTCGTCTGTTTCAAGGCCTAAATGCATCCACAAAGCATCGATTAAAGGGACGAAGCTTTCCGATCCATACTTCAATATTATGCCTATTAAACAATGGAAAAAACAAGGACATCAAGGAAATTCATAAAGATCATCTTGCCCTAAACCGGAAGAAGTTAAACTTCTACGATCATCTTCTTCTACAAAGGAGTTGCTTAACACCATTGCTCGGAATCAATTTCTACTCGAAGCAAGACTTAAACGAATGGGTATAAAGAACGACAAACGCTTTAATAAAGTTAAGTCTTTCTTCGGAACTCTATGGGAAGCAATGTCGTGTGGTGCATCGTCTTCTATGCAAGCTCAAGACCCTGGAAAATGTCCAGCCCCTCCTATTTTTGCTTGGACATCTTCGGAGGAGGGTACGAGCTCAGAAACTAGCCATGGACGTGGTCGTGGAAAAACTCAAATTGTTGAAGAAGAAGAATAAGATGATGATGAGACGGAATCTGAATTTTCTTTGTTTACTTCTTAGTTTATCTCTTGCTATGCATTTATGACTTTATTTTGCTTTCAGACTTGATCCGGCACTTGTATCTAAATAGTGCCTTGTTTTATTCGTTTTAGACTTGTGTGTATGACTGTTAGCATGGCTTATGGTACTAGTTTATGTTTCTTATAATAGACTTGTGTGTATGACTGTTATCATGGCTTACGGTACTAGTTTATGTTTCTAATAACTCTGATAGTATCATTTACATCCTCACTTATTTACCTATTTAGCAACTCCTTTTTGTCGATGACAAAGGGGGTGAAATTGTACTAACAATATATTGCGGAAAATATAGTTTATATGCAGGCACAATTTCAGAGGGAGATCATATACAGGGGGAGATTCAGAGCTATATTGCCATCAACCAAAAGAGGGAGAATGTTGAGTCAAGAATTTCATAGAGTTTTGATCTCTGACAAAGAGATAAGCCGTAATCGACAAAAAGAAGATAATCATTGGTTTGAAGAGACACATAGAGCTACATATGGTATTTTACATTAGAGGTTGATTATTTGATGTTTTAGTAGTGTTACCTATGTTGAAATCTATCCTCAAATAATCACATACCTCGAAATTGTCAATATATATACAAATATATATGTGTACACATTAATTATGCACACTGGGTGAAACCGGTCGACCGCCTGTTTTTCTACCAATTGACCGTTTCTTCCCAGTTTGCACAATAAACACGTTCACATAAATATATCATATATATATATATTCAAATTTCTTTCTAAATTGTCCTTTTTAACCTGTCGACCGGTTTTTTCCAGAAAGCAACCTTTCGTATAGACACTTCCTTTTCATCAACGGTTGCTTCTCTTTCTCTTCACCATCAATCATGGCCATTGTTTGTACCTCTTCACAAAAGGTTACAACTATTTATTCCTTATATAAAAACCATGAAAACATCATTCCTATCATCAATTTCTATCATACTAACTTGAATTATTGCTATCTATATTCTTGATCTCATTTTTATATTCTCAAGTGCTCAGTTGCTCATTTTCAATATAATATCATTTGAATCCTAGAATCTATTTAATATTCTTTTGATTCAATACGATATCCACTTCCAAATCTTCATATAAACAAATATTCTATTTGAGGATAAGATTATATGAAGGTTGTACCATAAGTGACAAAATTCGTGTTATCAAGAACACATATTGTCAACAACAATTATATTCATCTTTGTTGAAGTCCTCCGTGTTGTAAGAGGCAAGTGTTGAAGTCCTCGGTGTTATTAGAGGCATGAAATCTCGTTCGTCTGCTAGGGTGTTGTATACCTGTTCCTTCGGCTGAAGTGAGGTGGTTGTTAGTGAAAATACAGATAGAAGTCTGGGACTGGACTTAGGACGGTGCTCCGAACCAGTATAAAATTCCCTGATGTAATTTTTATATTTTATTTCTTTTACTGTTCTGTATTTTATAATTGAGTGTTGCGCATCATATTACCGATCCGTGTGTACTATACTAAGCACGTACACGCATTTTCATCACACACATAGGCAAAGGTTAATTTTTGGGAAAGACAACTCATATTAAACAATCTTCTTAGGGCACCCACGATTAATAAAAATTTGTTAAGTGTATCAAAATTTGCCAATGAAAATATTGTTTACTTATAATTTCATCCTAGGTTTTGCTTAGTTGAAGATTCCCTAAATCATGAATTGTTACTCCAATGTAACCTATATGATGGTTTATACAAATTCAACAACTTGAAGACTGCAAAATCTAGTGGAAAATTCTGGTGCAATAATGTAGATGTTAGTAGTGACAATGACTGTATTAGGAATAGCTACAATAACGTTGAGTATGACAATTATACCAGTAATTGTAACGTGATTAATTTTTGGCATGTAAAATTAGGACATCCTAATCTGGAAATTGTTAAGACTGTTCTGCATAATAATAACATTCATTATAAAAATATACCTATCAATCAAACATGCACACACTACCAACTCGGCAAGAGCCACAAGCTCTCCTTTCGTGATTCTGAAACCAGCTATAATGAGCCACTGGTGCTTATAGCTGCTGATTTGTAGTGACCCACTCCTCTAAATTCATACTAGGGACGCAGGTATTATCTTTATTTTGTGGATGCTTATTCTAGATATACTTGGACATACATGCTGAAAAATAAATTAGAAGCTTGCAATACAGTTATGCAATTTATAACTCATGTCGAAAAACAAATGAACAGTACTGTTAAGGTTGTTCAGAAAGATGGGGGAGCTAAGTTTAAACCTCAAACTAATTACTTTCTCAAAAGAGGGATCAAACATAGATTAATTTGCCCCCATACGTCCGAACAAAATGGTTTAGTCGAAAGAAAACATCGACACATAGTAGAGACTGGTCTAACTTTGTTATCCCAAAGCTCATTACCCGTGAAATATTGGAATGAAGCTTTCTACACATCTATATTTCTCATTAACAAGTTGCCAACCAAAGTCTTACACAATAAAAGCCTACATGAAATGATATACACAGTGGTAGACCAGAATATGATTTTCTGAAAGCCTATGGGTGTCTATGTTTTCCATGTTTGAGAGACTATAATAGTCATAAACTAAGTATGAGTCAAGCCCATGCACATTCATTGGGTACACACAAAACCAAAAATGCTATAAGTGCATGAACACAAATGGAAAAATATATGTTTCTAGACATGTGATATTTGATGAAAACAAGTTTCCTGATGCAAAAAAGCAAATCGGCAAAAAGGATGGGGAACAAAGCATAAACAATAATATATGGTTCGAGCCATTCATTACTGAACTACCTTCAATTGATAAAAATGAAGAGCAACAACACACAGGCAATTTAAACACACAGGAAGAAACTATGGACTGAACAAATGAGCGAAGCAATGAGACACACAATGACCCCGAAGATATACACATACATCAATCAAATCATAACATGCAGTATAGTGAAGATACAAAAAACAACAACCATGCTAACACTACCAGCAACAATGATACATAGCAGCAAACAACACCACAATCAACTGGACATCACATGATCACCAGGTCAGAGAGAGGCATCTTCAGACCCAAAGTATACAATATTTCTTCCAGTGAGATCGAACCATTGAATTTCACTCAGGCCATAAGAACAAACAAACGAAAAGAGGCAATGGACACTGAATATAAAGTTCTCATAAGAAACAACACTTGGAGCTTAATGACTCAACCAAACCACAAAAATGCGATTGGTTGTCGGTGGAGATACAAAATAAAAAATAAAAGAAGATGGATTTATTGACAAATACAAGGCCAGACTGGTTGCAAATGTTACGCACAACAATTTGGTTTTGATTTCAACGAAAAATTTTCCCAAGTAATAAAACCCATAACCATCAGAATTATACTGACCATTGCTCTAAACAAAGGATGGATTGTGCGGCAACTGGACATCAATAATGCTTTTTTGAATGGGGAATTGACTGAAGAGGTATACATGCAACAACCTAAAGGATATAGTACTGGTGATAAAGTATGCAAACTACTCAAAGCAATATATGGCTTAAAACAAGCTTCGAGAGCTTGGTATGAAAAGCTAAAGTCAACTTTGTCTAATATGGGTTTCTCACAAGTTAAATAGGAGAATTCTCTATATATGAAGAAGGGCATACATGGAACTTTGTTCATTCTAGTATACGTTGATGACATGCTAATAACAGGAGACAACAACGAAGAAATAAACAAAACCGTTCACAAACTGGATCAAAATTTAGCCATTAAAGACTTGGGGGGACTAAAAAAATTTCTTGGAATACAAGTGATTAGGAAAAACAATGGTGAATTAATATTATCCCGACAAAATTATATCACTGAAATACAGCAAAGGGCAAATATGCACAAGGCAAACCCATTACCTATGCCCATGATTAGTAACCTAAGACTATCTAAGCACAAAGGAGAAGTTATCGACAACATCAAATAATATAGAAGCATAATAAGAGCGTTACAATACGCAACTATTACTCGATCAGACATATGCTACATCGTTAATAAATTCAATCAATACATGCAGAACCCTTTATTAGAACATTGGATGGCATTAAAGAGAGTGTTATGATATTTACAAGGCACAAGACATACGCCTAAATTCAGAAAAGGAACTTAACTTACAGTGCTTTAGCAATGCCGAATGGGCAAACGATATTGACGATCGAAAGTCTGTCTCAGGATACTGCATTTACCTCAGTTCCAATATCATTTCTTAGTGTACGAAGAAGCAACAGACCACATCCAGATCTAGCACAGAGGCAGAGTATCACGCACTGGCAAGCGCTGCAGCTGAAATCACGTGGATAGAATCACTGATGGAAGAGCTTGGTTTCACTCCAAGACGAAAGTCGGTCATTTGATGCGATAATAAGAGCAAAGTATCTTTATCTCTAAACCCTATTCAACATTCAAGGATAAAGCATCTTGAAATTGATCTTCACTTTGTGAGAGAAAGAACGCAATCAGGAAGACTTGCAATATGTCATATGCCCGCATACTATCAGAGAGCAGATGCTCTCACAAAGGCCCATTCGACCAAGAATTTCATCAGAATAAGAGAGGAACTTCGTGTTATCAGTGGAGGTGGAAGCCAGAATGGAAACGGAAGTCCTAGCTCGATTTGAGAGGGACTAATAATGCTGCAATATCTCAATCATCAAATATGTACATGCTTTCACATTACAACCAAGTATTGGACTCGGCCCAGTTCTACATATTTGGTACATTTAGTACTAGCCATTAGGCTTATGCATACTTGGCATATTTAATACTAGCCGTTAGGCTCATGCATGCTTGACATAATAATACTAGCCGTTAGGCTCATGCATATTTAGTATATTATGTACTAGTCGTTAGGCTCATAGCACTATATATATGTGCTCTTTGTATCATGCTTTTGTATCAATAAAATTACAATCTTTTCTCACTACTAACTCTCTTCCTCATCTCTTAACAAAGTAAAATAAGTTTTTCAGGTGGGGCCTTGGCCGTAACTGGAGTACATGTGTATTAGCCCTTGCAAGCAAACAATTCCTTACATTTCTATATTTAAGCACTTTGAGAATAATTATCATTGGTTTTAGAAACTACAGTTCATGATTGATTGGATTGTATGTAACTTATAACTGCTGAATGGGAATAATTAGGATAGACTTCAATTCATGTTTCTTTTCAGAAGATTCAATATGTACTCGATTATACCCTTTGACTAAGAAAATAATAGGACCTGCTATGCTATACTTGTCTTTAGTATTTTCTTTGATCAATTATCATTATCTTGTTTCTTTTTCCAATAAAACTTTTCTTAGCTCCGAGGCATCATGTTGTTTGTTTTCTTTTCTATAGAAAATACACGTGGAGATGTTCTTACACCAACTTAGGATGCAGGATGCTAAGGTATTTTGCAAACAGCTGAATACAGGTTGCACTAACTGAATATACCTTTTGTGTGCATCTCACTATAAACCGCATAGCTAAGGTATTTTGCAAGAAGGGAACTAGTGGTTAGCTGAAGTTATTACGAGCTTTTATGCATTTTATTTTGTAGAAAAAAGGGTATTTTTCCCAGGAATATATATTTTCAGTTTTAGATCATTGACGTGCTATTTTTACATTAATGATCAGGAGCTTCCCTTGAAAGGACCATCAAAGGATCATATATTTATATATGTTGCCGAAAGGTTTGCGTATATTAAGTAGTGTTATACCATCACTTGTTATTTCCTATGGAATGTTTTATCTAGATGATGACAAACATTTAAAAAAAAATTATCTTTACAGGCTCTTTCTGTTCAGCTTGAAGCTTTGTCAATCGCAATCCAAAGACCTGATTCTGACTTCCTTGGACCAAAGTTCCCATTGATTCAACCGATTCAACCTCTTGGATGTGCCGTTGAAAGCCTTCATTTCAAAACAGATGAACACTTTAGAATTAGCATCTTAGAATACATAGCATGCCATTCAAGTGGTCAGCAATATAGTTTTATTTTATATCTGAAACATGAGCTGAGAGATCACACCATTTGGAATGGACTGTGGCATTCGTTAAAAAATTAGTCCCATGTCTGCTGAAATAGACAAAGTGAAAATTCCAAGGAAAATGAAGTTTATGCAAGCAAGAAACTTCCAAACAAGGATTTAGAATAATTTATCTAAAGAGGAATGTAAAGTTAGAGCGAAGAATAGAGATGTTGAAAAGGAGGAAGTGCAATGCATGCTCAATATCAGTTTTCAATTGAGCTCGTGTGCTTAAAGTCTACATGCTCAATATCAACGGGAAGTCATGTGAGCTGACAGCATAGCCATTAGCAGAGGTATGTTTTTCGGATGCTACTGCATTTGGTTAGGTATAAGAAGCTGACTTGTCGATTTGATCTTCTATTTTGGTACACTATGGGTTGATGTATTATGTTTATGAAATGGCCGTTGCATATTAGTTGAGGAGCTATTGCTGCTTAGATTTTTTTCTCTGCATGACTTTTGCAACCCGCGTTGATCAATTTGGCATATTTGTGAGTACTTGAAAAATCATAGTTAATAAAGGAGTAACTAAATTTATACTTTTTTGTACATGTCATTGACTTCGAATTTACTATACTTCGACAAAACTGCAGTTTTCTCAAGATATTCGGGTGAGCGATGGATACATGTCCGACCTTGACCTATGGATAATAAATAATTAAGAACTTGTGTTCTACCAAGTATAATTTGTCATTTTGGGAAGTACTTTCTATTTGAAACTATGTTCTAACATACA
Source organism: Allium sativum (assembly GCA_030737875.1). NCBI lineage: Eukaryota > Viridiplantae > Streptophyta > Magnoliopsida > Asparagales > Amaryllidaceae > Allium > Allium sativum. The sequence goes on from CM060921.1 coordinate 752,282,817, forward strand.
CTTTTAGATTTACGACTAACCACTATACCACTGCGATTCCGTCGCTCGCCTGTCACAACCACTACTTTCGAGGATAGCTGACACTACTACCTTCAGTTACGGACTACCGTCGCATCTGCAAAGCTTCCCAAAGTTGCCACCTAACCTGTCAATGACTTCGTAGATGAAATCAATCGAATAGTATCGACCTATTTGTCATCTTCTAAATACATTTCCTTTCTGTTTCTATATAACTACTGTTACGGCCTTCTGTTTAATTATTTAACCAAACACATTTATGTTGAATAGTTATGTAAGTATATTTTGTTTTAGACAGTGCAAGATTCTTACTTATAGGGCAAAAGAAAAGAAAAGAAGAAAAAAATTAACAGAAAAAAAAGGAAAACCTATATGTATCTTTGGTGCCCACAATTTGCACCGTGTTTTGTCTCTTACCTTGTTCTCTTATACTACAAATATGACTAAACTTTCACGGTAAAGGGACCATTTTCAAAATTTCCTAGCACCATTATTAACAAATATCTTGGTAATCAAGATGTAACGATCCGCATTCTACGCATCGGAGGATCGTAGAATATTTATCTCTTTCTCATAAGGAGTCGTACGGTCATGTGACATTGGGGACGACTATTGGGGTCATTTCCCATGTTCACGGCTTTTGCCGATTTTTGAATGACCGTTTTGCCCCTAACTGATCTTGTTTTGACCGTAACTTTTGATTGCTAAAGAGTTTTGACCTAAAACCACTTCCATTAGATCCGGATGATGGTTTACCTTTCCGTAGAGTGGTCATATGTGAAAAAACGGACAAAACTTTTAGGAGATATGGCTGAAATAAGTTTAGAAGGTGAAAAACTGCTTAACCGGGCCAAATAAGGTGATTAGTGAATGGGCCCATAACCCATTTCGGGATTAGGGTTATGGGGAGGCTGAAATGAGTTAGGTGTTCATTCTATTTCAGTTTTCTAGCCGTCATTTACCTCTTAGAAACTCTAACAATGGCCTCCACCTTCTAATTTCATCCCAAATCGCTCTTTAATCAAGTTCTAGCATAATCTACGTCAAATCAAGGAGAAATAGCACCGAACCAGAGTTGGAGTTGCTGTGTTGCATAGAGATTCAACTCAAATCAGAGATAGTTTCAGATCTAAAGTTAATTTGTGGCTAAGGTAAGTGATTTGCATTGTTTACACTAATTATGGTTAATTAAGGGTAATTAGTGTTAATTAGCGAATTTATACATGATTAATATCTGAAAAAATATTTATAAATTTCGAAATATTGTTTTAGGCCTCTGTTAGAAATTTGGCCTGATTTGGTTAAGTTTTGCTAATCCTATCATTAGATTTGCTTAAACATGCTCCGGGGGAAAACATAGGTTTTTGGGTTTGTTGGATCCGTTTTGACATATCAATTATTGTTTTGGTGTTTATGGTTGATTCTCTATGTTGCTATGGCTGTATGGTATGCTTTGAGATTGATTAGAAAAGTTAGAAAGGTCGAAAATGCCGTTGTATGGCGTAAAACAATCGCTGGCAAAGTTGCAGGAAATGTGCAGGGTTTCGGATCGGATTATAGGGCTCTGATCGGATCGGTGGATCGGGCAAGGGGAATACGAACCAGATTAGAACACGGCACTAGCGGAGCCTTGGCAACAAGGAAGGCCACTTGCAAAGAGTTGGAGGTGGGTGGGGATCAGATCGGAGCTGAACATGGGATCGGATCGGAGGAGCAACTGGAGTAACGAATGGAGATGATCAAACCGACCCGGATCGAGTGCCACAACCGAACCGACCTGGAGGGTGTTGACCAAACTGACCTGGATGGAGTGCCACAACTGAACCGACCTGGGGGTGTTGATCTAACCGAACTGAATGGATGACCAGGAGCTGAAGCATGTCGAACCGAACCAAGGAAAGCCACCAAACCGAACCGGATGTATGCTACTACTTCTACGCGATGATTCTTCTGAAGACCAACTCCAATTCGACCAAAACCATGAGGCAGAGTGAGCGTAGCATGGCTACTTCTACGGATGTATACTTCTACGCGATGTTGGGCTGCGTATAAGTGCAGTGGGGTACTTATTACTCCATGGGGGCAGAGTGAGCGTAGCATAGCTATGAGTCAGTGCAGTGGAGTCGTTATGACTTCATAGGGCAGAGTGGACATAGCAAGGACTAGTGGCTATGGATCAGTGCAGTGGAGTCGCCATGACTCCATGGGGCAGAGTGATCATAGCAAGGATTTGGGTGATCAAAGTGGTGGATATCGTATACTTTACACACTGAGTGAGAGATGTGAGAATGGTTGCTATGCTTGGTATCAACGCACTTTCATTGGAAATGTCGGCTGGTGCGGGGCGGGTCGTCACACTTGGTATCAGAGCTCTAAGTTGCATAGTTAACCTAGGGAAGACACCAGAGTGTGATAGTTCGTATATGAGAGCGCGTACTTGTGATATTTTGGTTTTCAAAAACTATATATATATACTACTAGTGTATTTTAGGACGAAGTCGCATTGCACTGGCACCACTGAAGAGATGGTTAATCGTTTTCTCCTTACAGATTGAACGATGAGCCGATATACAAGGGGTACTGGTAGAGGAGCAAATAATGGGAATGCTCCTGATACGAGGACGATGTCCACTGACTTCATGAGAGAGATGCTTAGAAATGTGCAAGGAGCAGTTTCCAATGCTACAAATGGTGGTGGTGCAGGCGCCTAGAGCCGATTTCGTCAAGCTATGCAAGGATTACACTAGTCCTGGTGGAAAGCCGTTCCACGGAACGGAATCGGCTACAGAAGTTCAGGATTGGTTGGATAGCTGTGAGCGTATCTTTGAAGACTTGGGTATTGAGGATGCGATGAAGTGAAAGCTAGCATCCCGTCAGCTGCAAGGACGGGCGATGAATTGGTGGAATGCTATTAAGGCGGCTACTCCAGAGGATCAAAAGGCCCGATTCAGTGAAAAGTTTACCCCAACTGCTCAGAAGTCAGAGTTGTTTAGGAAGTTCCTGGAGCTTAAGAAGAATGGTAGGGCAGTCTCGGAGTATATTGTTGAGTTTGGTACTTTATCCAAGTATGGATAGTCCCTAATAGACAATCCCGAGAAGAAGAATGAGAAGTTTATAACAGGCTTAGATCGGTACTTGGGGGTAAGGCTTATAAACCATATCGATGAGACGTTTGAATCGATTATGGGGAAAGCATTGAGGTCAGAGAGCCTTTATCCTAAACCCAAGACTGAAGTCGCTGTCGCATCTGCAAAGGGGCCAAAGCCGCAAGCAAGCGGCGGAGGCAAGAATATTTCTCAGAATAAAAGGAAGCAGAGTCAGAACCAAGCTAAGGATGGTCAGAAAAAGAGCAAGAAAGATGTTGAGTGCTTTTGCTGTGGCAAGAAGGGCCATTATGCTAAAGAATGTCGAGCAAAGCCAGCGGACAGGAAGTGCTTCAACTGTAGCCAAGTGGGATATCACAAGGATAAGTGTCTGCAACCCCCTAAAGAAAAGCAGATTGTGAAAGCATATGCTATTAATGATGTTCCTTCTTCGTAGAATGCCCCAACTATGGCGGAGAAAGGAAAGAATGTTGTCAATCAAGGTATGATTTCTGTTTATGATGTTCCTATTCAAGTATTGTTTGATACCGGAGCTTCCCGTTCCTTCATATCTAGTGACCTGGTAGATAGGTTAGGATTGCAACCCGAGATAGTCGATAGACCTTTAGCGGTGATGAACCCGATTGGTGGTTCAACTAGCCTTAACATGATTTGTCGTAATGTGGTCTTATAGAGTCATGGATGCATGTTTGTTTGTGATTGCTTTGTTTTGGGCTTTACTGGGTTTGGCATTATTTTGTGAGTCGATTGGATCTAAAGATATGGGGTGGTGGTAGGCTGTAAGGGCTTTTTGGTGACAGTTAGAGCAGATGATGGACGGAGGGTAGTGTTTGGTGGTCTACCTAGTGATGGGGTAATGGCAAGTTTTCTAAGTTCCCTCGACATCCCGCATGATGAGTTGTCAGATGTGCCTGTGGCTGGCCAGTATCCGGACATCTTCGAGGAAGTGACCGGACTTCTACCACACCGAGAGATTGAGTTTCGGATTGATTTAGTGAAAGATGCCAAACCTATAGTGATGCCACTTCGTCGTATGGCACCAAGGGAGCAACGAGAACTTGGGGTGCAAGTAAGCGATCTGTTGAAGAAGGAATTTATCAGAAGAAGTGTTTCTGAGTGGGGAGCACCAGTTGTGTTTGTTACCAAGGCAGATGGTTCCCTTCGATTGTGTGTGGACTACCGCGAGTTGAATAAGGTGACGAGGAAGAATAAGGGTCCTCTACGGCGGATAGATGATTTGTTTGATCAGTTGAGTGACGCAAGAGTGTTCTCCCAGTTGGATCTCGCGACAAGTTTTCATCAAGTTAGGGTGGAAGCTGAGAGTATAGCTAAAACGGCCTTTCGGGCGCCGTCTGGATTCTATGAGTGGTTGGTGATGCCATTCGGGTTGACCAATGCACCAGCATATTTTGTGGATCTTATGTTAGAGATCAGTTGAATAAGTTTGTTCTTGTGTTCGTAGACCATATCTTGGTTTATTCGAGGACAGAGGAAGAACACAAGGAACACTTGAGGATGGTTATGGATGTGTTGAGAAAACACCAATTGAAAGAAAAGTTTTCTAAGTGCCACTTCTGGAGGAGGGAAGTGAGAATCTTGGGCCATGTTGTTTCAGAGAATGGTATTGCCGTGGACCCTGCGAAGGTGGCTACGGTACAGGATCGGTCTACGCCCAAGAATGCAACAGACATAAGAAGTTTCTTAGGGTTGGCTGGATATTATCGTAAGTTTAACCAAGATTTCTCCAAGATAGCGGCACAGTTGACTCAGTTGACCAAGAACAATCAAGCTTTCGTCTGGGATGAAAAGTGCGAGAATGCATTTAAGAGCCTAAAGGAAAAGTTGATATGTGCACCAGTGTTAGTCACTCCTAAGGGGAATAAACAGATGACGGTATACACAGATGAATGTGTTACCAGATTAGGTGTTGTACTGATGCAAGGAAGTAGGTTTGTAGCTTATGCTAGTTGGCAACTGAAACCGCATGAGAAAAGATATCCTACCCATGATTTGGATTTAGAAGCGATTGTGTTCGCATTGAAGATGTGGAGACATTATCTCTTGGGAGAAAGATTTGAATTGTTTACCGATCATAAATCGTTAAAGTGTCTTTTCTCTCAGAAGGATCTAAATCTCCGACAGCAAAGATGGTTAGAATTATTGGCTTCCTACGATTTTGATATCGCATATACACCAGGAAAGGGCAATGCGGTAGCTGATGCACTAAGTAGAAGACATGCCAGTTTAGGGGCTATGATTCTAGAATGGAAGCAACTGGAGTACATCGCTGGGTATGATTTTAGACTGAAGTGCGAATTGGATCCAGAAGTATTGCAAGTTTGATGATCAGACCCACTTTGATTGAGCGGATTGGTTCCAGTCAGAGGGACGATCCTAACATATTGGAAATCATCTCAAAGTTAGAGATGGGAATCGACGAAGAGATGAACAAGTATGGGCTTGATCGAGATGGATGGCTTAAAAAGAATGGAAGACTAGTTGTGCCCAATGTCAATGAATTGAGAGATGAAGTGCTTAGAGAATGTCATCACTCAAAACTAGCTATACATCCCGGTGGTAACAAAATGTATCTAGACATGGAGCAGACCTACTACTGGGAAGGAATGGAAAGAGACGTTGGGAAGTTTATATCCAAATGCATGAACTGCCCGTTGGTTAAAGCTGAGCAAAAGAAACCTAGTGGTTTGTTGCAACCATTGGAAGTTCCAGAATGGAAATGGGAACAAGTCTCTGTGGATTTCATTGATGGGTTACCAAGAGCTAGATCAGGCCATGATAGCATTTGGCTAATTGTGGATCGATTAACCAAGAGTGCAAGGTTTATACCCGTCAAGTCGAATAGAACACCAGCTAAGTTAGCAGAACTATATATAAAGTGGGTAGTGAGATTTCATGGAATACCCAAAGGCATTGTGAGTGACCGAGATCCGTTGTTCACTAGTGGATTTTGGAAGAGCTTACAAGAGGTGTTAATTAGGATCAGAATTACATCTCAGTACCGCGTATCATCCTCAAACCGACGGTCGGACAGAGAGGGTGAATTGGGTATTAGAAGACCTCTTAAGAGCTTGTTTATTGGATTTTGGTGGATCATGGGATGGCAATTTACATCTAGTGGAGTTCGCATATAATAATAGTTATCAATCTAGTATTGGTATGGCTCCATTTGGACCTTTGTACGGAAGACCATACAACTCACCGTCGTGTTGGTGAGAAGTTTGTGCTTCGACCAGATGTGATAAGAGAAACCTCTGACAAGATTAAGATCATCCGACAACAAATGAAGGCTACCCAAGATAGGCAGAAGAGTTATGCTGATAAGAGGAGAAGAGATTCAAAATTCTCCATTGGTGACTTGGTTTTTGTCAAGATTTCTCCATGAAGGAGCGTGATATGATTTGGTAGGAGAGGCAAGTTAACACCAAGATTTGTTGGTCTATTCCCAGTTCTCGAGCAAGTTGGGAATTTGGCATATAAAGTTTAATTACCGGAGAAGATGGCAGGAGTTCATAACGTATTTCATGTTTCCCAGTTAAGGAAATTCGTGCACGACCGTAGTGTGACTATTTCACTTGATTAGTTGGACGATATCGAGGTTGAACCCGAGGCGGTTGGGTAACGCAGGCCTATGCGTATTGTTGGGAACGATACAAAGCAGCTTCGAAGGAAGGCGGTGAAACTAGTCAAAGTTCAGTGGGGCGAGGATGAGAATGACTGTACTTGGGAGATAGTAGAGAGCGTTAAGAAGACGTATGTAAAACTCTTTGTCTGGTAAGATTTTAATTGCGACTTAGTTTTCTGCATGCTAGGATTGACTTGTTTGTTTGTTTTTGTATGTTTGATTGTTGTGAATGACTGGTAGGCATACAGGATCCCTAGTATGTTTTGGGTTAAGGAATTTCGGGGACGAAATTCTTAAGGGGGAAGAATGTAACGACCTGCATTCTACGCATCGGAGGATCATATAATATTTATCTCTTTCTCATAAGGAGTCGTACAGTCGTGTGACATTTGGGGACGACTATCAGGGTCATTTCCATGTTCACGACTTTAGCCGATTTTTGAATGATCGTTTTGCCCCTAGCTGATCTTGTTTTGGCCATAACTTTTGATTGGTAAAGAGTTTTGACCTGAAACCACTTCCATTAAATCCGGATATGGTTTACCTTTACGTAGAGTGGTCATATGTGAAAAACGGACTTACCGTTTGGGAGATATGGCTGAAATAAGGTTTAGAAGGTGAAAAACTGCTTAACCGGGCCAGATAAGGTGATTAGTGAATGGACCCATAACCCATTTCGGGATTAGGCTTATGCGAAGGCTGAAATGAGTTCGGTATTCATTCTATTTCAGTTTTCTAGCCGTCATTTACCTCTTAGAAATCCTAACAATGGCTTCCACCTTCTAATTTCATCCCAAATCGCTCTCTAATCAAGTTTTAGCCTAATCTACGTCAAATCAAGGAGAAATAGCACCAAATCAGAGTTGGAGCTGTTGTGTTGCATGGAGATTCGTCTCAAATAAGAGATAGTTTCAGATCTAAAGTTAATTTGCGGCTAAGGTGAGTGATTTGCATTGTTTTACACTAACTATGGTTAATTAAGGGTAATTATTGTTAATTAGCGAATTTATACATGACTAATATCTGGAAAAATATTTATAAATTTCAAAATATTGTTTTAGGCCTCTGTTAGAAATTTGGGTTGATTTGGTTAAGTTTTGTTAATCCTATCATTAGATTTGCTTAAACATGCTTAAGGGGAAAACATAGGTTTTTGGGTTTGTTTGATCCGTTTTGACATATCAAATTGTTGTTTTGGTGTTTATGGTTGATTCTCTATAATGCTATGACAGTATGGTCTGCTTTGAGATTGATTAGAAAGGTTAGAATGGTCGAAAACGCCATCGTATGGCGTAAAACAGTTGCTGGAAAAGTTGCAGGAAATGTGCAGGGTTTCAGATCGAATCGGATTATAGGGCTCTGATCGGATCGGTGAATCGGGCAAGGGGAATACGAACCAGATTGGAACTTGGCACTAGCGGAGCCTTGGCAACAAGGAAGGCCATTTGCAAAGAGTTGGAGTTGGGTGGGGATCAGATCGAAGCTGAGCATAGGATCAGATCGGAGGAGAGCAACTGGAGTAACGGATGGAGATGACCAAACCGACCCGGATGGAGTGCCACAACCGAACCGACCTGGAGGGTGTTGACCAAACCGACCTGGATGGAGTGCCACAACCGAACCGACCTGGGGGGTGTTGACCGAACCGAACCGAATGGATGACCAGGAGCTGAAGCATGTCGAACCGAACCAAGGGAAAGCCACCAAACCGAACCGGATGTATGATACTACTTCTACGTGATAATTCTTCTGAAGACCATCTCCAATTCGACCAAAACCTGAGATGCAAAGGAGGTCCAGATGGGAGGTTATTACTCAAGATCCAAATTGGATCAACGAGTTGACTTCATGATTGGACTTTGCTGCGGGACGTGTCCAAAAGGGTTTATTGACGTCTACAGCTTTGATTCACCATCGAGACAGATGTTAGGCTGCGTATCAATGTAGTGGGGTACTTATTACTCCATGGGACAGATTTAGCGTAGCATTACTATGAGCCAGTGCAGTGGAGTGGTTATGACTTCATGGGGCAGAGTGGGCATAGCAAGAACTAGTGGCTATGGATCAGTGTAGTGGAGTCGCCATGACTCCATGGGGCAGAGTGATCATAGCAAGGATTTGGGTGATCAAAGTGGTGGATATCGTATACTTTACGCACTGAGTGAGAGATGTGAGAATGGTTGCTATGCTTGATTGTTTGACATCACTACGACATGCACACCCCCACCCCCGTATCTTTACACCATATGTTAGTGCCACCTTAGAGTATTGTGCATCTTGTTGTGCTAACTCTTTGGTTGTAGGTCCAGGTTCAAGTATGGTTTAGTATACCTGTTATTGTTCTGTTTTACTGCTTATCGCTTATACCAGACTTGTGTCTGACCCAGAGTTTTATGTCTCTTCTTATTACTCTGGGTGCTCTTAAACGGACAGACTAGAGACAGGTTAACTTGTTGTGCACAAGTAGTTGTCCGGAGACGAGCAGGAGGCTTACATGTACTATTCTATATATTCTCCATGTGTCGCTGCTGGTCACTACTTTGGGCATTAGTAGTGTACTTTTCTTATTTTGCTTTAGAGATGGTTTTAGAAATTGTAATAAAGATGATGTGGAACATAAGCTCTAATTTTGGATTTTCCGCTGCTATGATGGTTGAAGTTTTCAGCTTATGTATTGTCTCGCCTGTTTTATGTCAAGTTATGTTATTATTATATTTTATTCCATGCGCTGTGAGATATTCTATAGGTTCCTTGTTAGTCGAATTCCTTTCTTTCCCTTTCTTTGGCGACCGTCCCGTGCTATTCAGACATTAGCACAACGCACTTTCATTGGAAATGTCGGCTGGTGCGGGGCGGGTCGTCACACAAGAAATTTTCATTTTGTCTCTGAATTTTCTTTCCCCTAAATTCGGCTATCGAATGTTGCCTTAGTAATATTCTGTAAAGACAGATATGCCTGATGCATGCTATAAGTAACTATTTTCATTTTGTTTCTTTCATTTATGATACCTCTATAAAATATCATTCACTTAATAATAATCCTTCAAAAAAAACGAGTATATGTTACTTTTACTTCAAACAAATGAGTATCACACTAATTAGATTTTTAGTTAAATTATATCCTGTTATGTGGTGTAGTAATTGATGCTTTCCAATAGTAGCTTGATCGTGAATTTTCTTCTAACTTTTATTGTTTTCCCCCATTCTTACCATATGAACTGTATTAGTTGAAGGAACATATCTCATTAACAGTGAATGAAATTTAGTAATAGAAAACATTAAACTGAATTTACGTGAATCATGCATGCTCCCAAATGTGATTGCGTTAACTAGGTAAACCTAATGAAAGCCTTAAATCTGCATTCTAAAACAAAAATAACAATTATGCAGAGAAATCTTTTTCTTAAAAATGCCTTAAAATTTTAGCAATTAACTTATTCTTTTAAGCATTATGTTTTAGTTTTTTAAAAAAATATATGCATTTATTGTATATTATTTGTGGGTCCCTTACGTCGCATGGTTTAAATATTCCTACTTTTGCTTTGATTGCCTGTAGCCTTGAACTGATTTCATCCTCATTTCTTTGGTTGATTTCACCCTTCTTTCATTGGTTTCCTTGAGATGTATGGACCAAAATTTGTATTGTGCCTTGATAATATGACCACGCATGCAACCCTATGCCTAGCTTGCTTTTACTGTTTAGTTCATGTTCATGTGTTTGAAATGCATAATCCACGCGTGCCTTGTCTTCTATAATTCATGCGTGCGGCCTTTGAAAGCCTGGCCTCATTCCGGTGGCATATATTAGTGCAGGTTGTTGTCTCTACTGCTACTAATTTCTTATGCATAAATTTACTTATCTTCTCTTGCTGCCACCATTTCTTCTTTGTGTGTTTATGTTCAACAATGTCGTTGTTCATGACAGTATTTCATTGAGTGCTTGATGCTGCTTCGTCCTCTCTAGTTCACCTGGTTTTTACCTCTTGAGGCTTGGCTCCATTTTGTTGTCCATGATTTTATGTTGTTCTTTTATTGTGGAATTGATTCTTAGATGTTGTAATAATCCATTTTAATTAGAGAATTGAGATCTTAAACATGAGAATATCCATTATATTTACCATAATACCTGACCTCTTTGGGCTTGCTGGTCCATGTTGGCTGTTGCATTTTGTTGAAATAAGTCCCACGTTGGGGAATCTATAAAATAATCTCTGTATAAACATTAAGAGTTCACCCTTCAAATTATCAATTGGTTTGTGATAATATGGGGCTCCATCATTCAATTCTTCTCTTCAACTCTTCTTCATGGTATCAGAGCAGGTTTAATTCGTGTGCACGTAACTTTAGGTATAAGAGGACTGATTTTATTGCTTGGTTTATTTTTTCTTAATTTCTTGATTGACAAATACATTGCAAATCTATAGCCTTTTTATATATGTTCCATTCTTATCCATTCTAGATAAGTCCATTCTAGAATTTATCACAATCAATAATTCAATTCCAAATATAACCAAATATCCAAATTAGGCAATATATATTGCAATTAACAAAGGCTATATATAATGACATTTATTGCAATTTAATTTATTGCCAACAATGTCTCCCCTAAATTAAACTTTCTTCCTTTGCTCAATCTTTCTGCACTTCTTTTGAAGACTTTTGCGCTGAGTGCCTTTGTTAAAATATCAATCATCTGAACACCTGTTTTGCAATACTCAACATTAATGTCACAATTTTTCACAAGCTCCCTTAAAACCCAATTTTTAATCATTTTGAACTTTTCTTCAAACTTCAAAGATTCTGAGAACATCTAGACTTTTGTTGATTTATATCTCACATGCTTTGGTAAGAAAAAGAATGATATTATCCAGACTTTCTTAATCGTGTTGTTCTTCCGTGGGGATATCAACATATCATGCACCGCACGCATACGCACTATACATTTTCTAGCTGCACCTCGTGTAGAATAACCAGAATTTTCCACCGCTGAATAGGAATTATCAATTATCTTTCCATTATTTTGCAATTTGTTGGGGTGCTTTAATTCGATCATGGACTATTTAATTTCAATGATGGCTTTGTCGGTTGCTTCAAGCTTTTCGTTCACTTTCTCTTTCTTTCTTCTCTTTGCCTCCTCAGCTAATCTCTCCAGCTCTTATATCCTTCTACGTTCCTCCTCCTCTTTTCTCAACCTTTCCTCTTCTTCCCTTTTCTTTCTCTCCTCTTCTTTTCTTGCTTTCTTATCTTTGGGTTGTTCTACAATCACGGTTTTTGTAGTTGTCATTAGTGAAGAAATACTCGTAGCATCCACTAATGCATTTCTAATCACTTTCAACGGATTGATAATACCAACCTTTACCATATCAACATATTCACCTTTAGCAGCATCATATCCAGCGTCAGCTTGATCCTGCTCCAAAAGCTTGCCAACAACAACCGAACCTTTTACTCCATGATTTGTATCTTCATCGATATTCATCTTTGAAATATCATTATCTGTCTCTTCTTTTTCCACAACAGAAGCGTTGCAATCAAATTTTCCAGCTACTCGCATCTTGGAACCATCATGCTCTTTTTCCAACATCAGCGGTTGTACTTTTACAGCTGAATCTGGCCCATTAACAGTAGTTATAGCAACTTGATCTTCCTCGATAGTATGACCAATCTTCATTGACTTTTCACCAGACTTTGAATTACTCTTTTCATTTTTGACATAGTCTTCATCTAAAACATAGTTATCATCAGGTGAAGCAACTCTCGTTTTCTTTTTCACTTCTCCATCCGCAATAGGAAGATAACTTTCAATCACTTCATTTTCAACTTCTTTACTTTTACCCTTCTTTTCTTCTTCATCCTTCACTTCTTCATGTTCATCCTTTTTGTGTTTATCCTTCTTTTCTTTCCCTTCTCTTTTCTCCTTTGCATCATCATCTACATTTTCATCTTCTTCTTGTTTTCCTTTCTTCTTTGTTCCTTTCATCTTCACCGCCTCTCAGCCTTCATCTCCATTTTCTTCATTTTTGTCTTTCATTTCTTTTCCTTTTATCTTCTCTTTATTCTCCTTTGCGCCGTTGCTCTCGCTATCGTCTTCTTCTTGATCTTCATCAACAATCTTCTTTTCTTTCTCTTCTTCAACTTTTTCATTTTCTTCTCCAATGAATGAGCTTTGCAAAATCTCCCAAGCTTGCTTTGCAGAAGTGGCACGATATATTTTGTCAAAAGCGCCATCATATGTATCTACTCCTTGGTAGATACAAAACAAAGCTTTTTTGTCTTTCATTTCCAATCCTCTTAATTTATCCTTTTCGGCTTGTGTTAATTTTTTCTTATCTTCAACTTCGGTATATTGGCTTTCAACAATCTCCCATACTTCTTGAGATCCAAGAACAAATTTCATTTGAACACTCCATTCATTATAATTTTCTTTGGTTAACTGAGGAACAAAAGGAATAATGAAAGAATTGTTCATTTTGATCGAACAAGCTCTGATACCAATTTGTAGAAAATATTTTTGAGGAGAAAGACGAAGAAATTTTGTTGGAATATTGATTGGAGAGGAGGACAAATTTTATTGCTTGTTTTTTTCTTAATTTCTTGATTGACAAATACATTGCAAATCTATAGCCTTTTTATACATGTTTCATTCTTATCCATTCTAGATAAGTCCATTCTAGAATTTATCACAATCAATAATTCAATTCCAAATATAACCCAATATCCAAATTAGGAAATGTATATTGCAATTAACAAAGGCCATATATAATGACATTTATTGCAATTTAATTTATTGCCAACAAGGCCCACTATTATTATTTCGGGTATTAGGAGTCACTACCGAATATAATGTAATAATACTCTCAATACCCCCTTCAGAACGAACTAGGGTTTTCCATTCTCCTTTGTCTCTCCACCGCCATCTTCTATTTTCAGCTCTCCGCTCAATCTGCTAAAATTCTTAGATGAAATTGTCTTTGTCAAGATTTCGGCCTTCTAGTAGTACGATGGAATATGTCTTACCATCAATTTTCCACTATCTGTTCTTTCCCTTACGAAATGCAAATCGACCTCGATGTGCTTGGTTCTCGAGTGCTGAATAGGGTTAATGGACAGCGAGACAACGCTGGATTTGTCACACCAGATGATGGGTCTTCGTGTAATAGGAAACCCTAACTCCCGAATTAAAGTTTCTACCTATATCAATTTAGTTGTGCAACTGGCGATGGCTCTATATTCGGCCTCTGTGCTCGATCGAGACGTGGTGTTCTGCTTTTTGATACACCAGGATATGGGGTTCCCACCGAGGAAGACGCAATATCCAGAGATTGACTTTCGGTCGTCTGGGTCATTGGCTTAATCCGCGTCACTGTAAGCTTCTAAATCCATAGTTTTACTATATTTTAGAGTTATCCCATAGTCCATAGTCCTTTTCAAGTATCGTAACACACGTTTAACTGTCTTCCAATGCTCGCTTAGAGGATTTTGCATATGTTGACACACTTTGTTCACACTGTAGCAAATTTCGGGCCTAGTAATAGTCATGTATTGTAGCGCACCAACAATACTTCTGTATTGCTTCACGTTGTTTTTTGTGGCTTCTCCTTTATGCTTAGATAATTGCAAATTGTTGATCATGGGTGTAGCAATATGTTTGGCATGTTCCATACCAGCTCTAAAAAGAATTTCCTGAATGTATTGCTATTGAGATAAAAATAACTCTTTATCCAACTTTCTTTTAATCTGAATGCCAAGGAAATAGCTTAATTCACCCAAGTCCTTAATGGTGAATGTCTGGTTTAATTGTCGAATCACAGTATTGATGTCATCTGTGTTATCCCCTGTAATTAGAATATCGTCAACATATACTAAAATGTAGGTTGCATTACCCTTGTATGACTTGGTGTACAGTGAATTGTCGGCTTTAGTGGCTGTAAAACCCATACTAGTCAGTGTAACCTTGAGTTTGTTGTACCAAGCCCTAGATGCCTGCTTCAAGCCGTAAATTGCCTTTTGGAGTTTGCAAAATTTGTTACTGCCTTTTACCTCATACCCTCTAGGTTGCTCCATATAAACTTCTTCTTGAAGTTCATCATTTAAGAATGTGTTGTTCACATTTAGTTGCCTAATTCTCCATTATTTATGAAGTGCAATAGCTAGAATACCCGGATTGTAGTAGGTTTTATGACAGGGGAAAAGGTTTTAGTGAAATCGAAACTATATTGTTGAGAAAAAACCTTTCGCCACTAGCCTTGCTTTATGCTTTGATATGTTCCCATCAGCGTTTCTTTTAATTTTATAGGTCCATTTGCATCCAACAACATTCTTATGCTTTGGTAGATCAACAATACTCCATGTCTGATTTTTGATTAATGCATTGTACTCATCATCCATTGCATTTCTCCATTTTTCATGTGTGATGGCTTGCACATAGGTAGTTGGTTCCATGTTTTCCAGGATTGCTGTAAACAATTTTGGCTTGAATATCCCATGCTTGGATCTTGTCATCATGTGATGACCTGTTTGTGCATTTTCATGGAGTTCATTATAATCTTGCTCCATGATTGCCTCATCATGGGGTGTTTGATTACTTCCTGCGGTATCTCTGGTAAGTCCTTCATCACTACTCATTGTTGGTCTTCATGTATGTCAGTATTATCTGAACTGTATCAAGTTCTTGTACTTGGTATGCCTGGGTCCTTCCTTGATTCTTTGTTGGGTGTGCCATTGCTAACGCTGCATCGTTCATCACATAGGGCTGGTATAGGTGGCACTTCTATCCTTGTATTTACTGTCCTTGGATTGTTGTTTTTCCTTTTATCTACGTGTGGAAAAACAGACTCATTAAACATCACGTGTGGGGATATAATGATTTTGCCTTTACTATCCATACATTTATACCCCTTTCGATTATTTATATACCCTAGAAATGTGCATGGACTAGATCTTAGGCTTAACTTGTTTTGATTAAACGGTCTAAGGTAAGGAAAGCACAAGCATCCGAATGCTTTAAGTTGTTTATAGTCAGGTTTGATTCCAAACAACTTCTCATACGGACATTTATATTTTAATACCTTCGTAGGCATCCTATTTATTAAGTACATAGATGTACTGAATGCATCTTTCCAATATTTCATAGGTATTGATGCTTGACATAGTAAAGTAATTCCTGTTTCTACGATATTCCTGTGTTTCCTTTCGACCAAGTCGTTTTGTTCTGATGTATGTGGACAAGTAGTCCTATGTATGATGCCCCATTTGTTGAAAAATTCCTTAAGTGTTTTAATGTAACAACCCGTATTTTCAATAACCTGTTATAACATAAATCGAGGCAGAATTTAATTCAAAAATCTGAAACAAGGGAAACGGGCTATGCCATTGCGTTCGTCTCGGAAAAATACGCGAAATAGAGTCCGAGTTTTCGAAAATCGGAGTCCGTATGACCCGATTAAGGCCCAACGAAGTTTTCAGAAAAATTCAAAGTAAAAACAGATTTCAAATTCAAGTTTGAATTTGGAAAATTAGGGCAGTTTGGGCCAGGCGGGAAAATTCCCGCCAGAGCACCCAAGTCGACAGCCCTGTCGACTTGGGAGTCGACTTGGTTGGACCCAAGTCGACAGCCCTGTCGACTTGGTCCAGCCAGGCAGTTCTGCCTGGTGCATCATTTTGGGTTTGTGTTGAGTTCGGGGGCCCGATTCGGTTTTAAGGGCTGAGATTGGAACTAGGGTTTAATCCTAAGGCTAGAACTAGTCCTAATCTCTATAAATAAGGCCCTAACCTAACCCTAAATCATCATTATTCATTCTAGTAACTAAACTATGGCAAAATCAATCCTCTCATGGCCTCCACTCTCTTCATAAAATTTCTAAATAATTTCTATGAGATTTTCCATGCATACAAGTGTTTTCAAGCTTGTATGAGTGTCATTAGCTTGCATTCAAGTCAAGTTTCTATATTTGCATCATAAAGAAAGAGTTTTGATCATTTTGGCTCAAGGGTTTTTATGTTAGAGCTTGCATTTTGGGTCTATTTGATTGCACAAGGGCTTTGTCATATCTTTTGTGCCTTCATAAGTATTGTAAGCCCTATTCTACTTTCATACTTAAACTCTAAAGTTAAATGTATGATATGCAAGTTTGCCATGATATGCAAGTTTACTAAGTCATGTTATGCAAGTTTGATATGTTATGATATGCAAGCTTAACATGTTATGTTATACAAGTATGCCATGTTATGCAAGTTTGCCATGATATGCAAGTTTACTAAGTCATTCTATGCAAGTTTGATATGTTGTGCTATGCAAGTTTGCCATGTTATGATATGCAAGTTTATCATGTTATGATATGCAAGTTTATATGCAAGTTGGCCATGTTATGATATGCAAGTTTATCATGTTATGATATGCAAGTTTGCCATGTTATGTTACGCAAGTTTGCTATGTTATGATATGCAAGTTTACCATGTATGTTATGTAAGTTTGGGGTGATCATTTTGTTCATGTTATCATGTTATGCAAGCTTATCTTGAGTATATGGACATAAAGCTTCAAGCTTTATGCTAAAGGTTGCATTTTGGCAACATGTAAGTTATCATATCTCTTATGATAACTTGATGTGAGGCTAAATGCGAACTTATGGCCATTTCTACATGTCATTTATCACCATGTATCACCAATATGCTAAGTTTGGTTTTATGCATGCTTTTGAGGCCTAAAAATGTAATATGCAAGTATATGAACATATGTACATTTCATATGCCACCATGTTGAACTTGTGGCTTCAACTCCTTTATGTCATGATTATGCCAAGTTCCCTCTTTCTATCCTTTATGCGCTATTGCGATATGTAAGCGATGGGATTGCGTTTGGGGTTGGGTAAACTTAAAAGACATAAAAACATAAGCTTGGGAATTTACCTATTAAGTTAGGTCTACCCTTTGGGAATTTACCTATTAAGTTAGGTCTACCCAAATGCTTGGAAATTTGTAACATGTTTTGGAAACATGATGGACATGACACTTAGAAAATATAAGTGTGACCAACTCGAGGTTGGGTTGAGTTTGTAGCGTAAAACTACCCGGAACCGACCGGCTTAACTAGTTGCTACAAACAATAGGACCCAATGTGAGAAGTTGGCCATGTTGTACCTTGAACCCGAGGTTAGACCAAGTTGCGGTGTAAAGCTACCCGGAACCGACCGGCTTAACTAGTAACCGCAACAAAGTCTAATGTGAGAGGTTAAGGCGCATTAAATTAATTAATGCCTCATGATTAGGGTTAAGTCATGGTCCACTTAATACTTAACCAATTTGGGGTTGGTTGATTAATCGGGGTTAATTCGTGAACTCATCGTTACACTTAGCCAAGTTAATCCATGATTAGCTAGAGGGTTAAACCGTACTTAACCCACTAGAAAAATCCTAGCAATGGGGGTCCACTCCAGCAGTAATCCCAAGTTTGTATCATCATGACCCTAGGGACTAGGCTAGGGTGGGGGCACGATTACTGAACTGGAGGTAAGCGACCAAAAACGACGGCAGAGTGGTACGCCGGTGTAGTTCCGGGCGGACCATAGTCGTGCACATAGTCCGAAGCCGGGGAAAGCATGCACGTGTACCAGTAGATCGAGACTGTGCACTCATGTTTATGGTGTCCAAGGGTTGCCACCCTAGGGCTTGATACACCCGACGGGAGACCCTGCACAGTCTGACTACAATTATGTTTGGGCCGTATTGACACCAACACGTGACGAGTTAGGCTTAGGGAGCCGATCGACTAGACCGTTTGGTTGGACCTCGTGTTAGGGTCACTTCATGTTATTGGACCTCGTGTTAGGGTCACTTCATGTTATTGGACCTCGTGTTAGGGTCACTTCATGTTATTGGACCTCGTGTTAGGGTCACTTCATGTTATTGGACCTCGTGTTAGGGTCACTTCATGTTATTGGACCTCGTGTTAGGGTCACTTCATGTTATTGGACCTCGTGTTAGGGTCACTTCATGTTATTGGACCTCGTGTTAGGGCACTTCATGTTATTGGACCTCGTGTTAGGGTCACTTCATGTTATTGGACCTCGTGTTAGGGTCACTTCATGTTATTGGGCCAAAGCTTGGGCCAAGGGATCAATACTTGTTTATTCAAGTCATGTTAGTTTGCTAGTACACCTGTGGTGCAAAACCTTAATATTGGTTATGCGATGACACCTTTATCTACCTTGTTAGTTAATCATCATGCTAGAATGTTGTTATCCTTATGTTCATCCCTGCTTCTCATGCCAGTTAACTTTATCAGTTTACATTGATTGTAGTAGGGCTTACTCAGTCTTTTTGACTGACCTGTTTTTCTTTCGCCTCTTTTCTTCCGTTTCCCCCCCCCCCCCCCCCCAGGTTCTCAGGGTGGGAACGTTGGAGCTTAGCTTGGATTTCGGATAGCTTGCTTGTGGGATTTCAGCTCATGTACGGTTTCGACATGAAGCTAGCTATGGTTATCACTTATTTGGGGATAGTACTTATGTATTTCAGTTTTTCAGTTGATGTTGTTTTTATCTAGACTTGTTTATTTGGAAAGCTATGTTGTACCAGACTTGTTTTGAAATAGTATGAAATCTTCCGCTGTTTTATCTATGTTATTTACTCTGTTTATATATATACATATGTTCTTGTTCTGCCTTGATATATCATTACGCTTGTTTACCTGATTCAAACGCCCCTCCAAAGTCAGAGTGCTTGCAAGAGCCACCCTGGCGGAGGTGGGGTGTTACATTTGGTATCAGAGCATATGGTTTACGAGTAGGGACAAAAAGGTTTTTAAAACTTTTGAAAACTATTTTCAAAACCAAGTATAAAGTATTTTCCAAAGAAAAGTCTAGTTTATTTTAAAGGCTATTCCCCAAAAAGCCGTTAGCAAAATTCCTTCGTTTTTCTCCATTCTGAATCTATCTTTTTCTTCGTTTTCAGTATGGCCGATAACTTTGCTATTCCGGAGGGAGTACACGTACCTGTTTGGTATAGGAGACTTTTGGAGGCTAGGGCGACCGAAGCCGGCCCCGCAGATGTCCCTCCTCCTCCTCCTCCTTCAGTAGTTAATGTTCCTCCTCCCCCTCGGCATCCACAAAAGGATTTCGCGGAGATTTGCAAAGACCTCAAGGCGATGGGTTGCAAGAATTTCATTGGAACCGAGACTTATGTAGAGGCAAGGAACTGGTTGAAAGAAACCGAAGATCTTTTTTGCCTTCTTGGATATAGATGACCGTAGGAAGGTTTTATTAGCAGTGTGGTTGCTAAAGGAAGAAGCTGCACGTTGGTGGGTGGTCACCACCGCTACTAGGCCAATTGAGACTTGGGATGACTTTCGGGGAAAGTTTGGACTAAGGTTCCTATCACTAAAGCAAGGGGACATGACTATTAGGGAATACATAGATAAGTTTAATCAACTGGCTCGGGTCGGTTTAGACTTGGTTAACACAACTCAGAAGAAGGCCCTATACTTTGCTCTAGGATTAAACGAGCCATTACATGGTTTAGCCATGTCTCATATACCCTTGGGGGCAACTTTCGAGAGTTTGGTGAATATGGCCCTACTCAATGATGAGAATAGGAGTGACAAGAAGGAAATCAAGGTGAATGAGTCTCAAAACAAGAAAACGGAGCCCAAAGAGGAGATGAAAAAGAAGGAGGAGAAGTCTAAAGATAAGAAGGAAAAGAAGCGCTTTACTTGTGGAAGCTCGACTCATCTAAACAAGGATTGCAGGAAAAGGAAGGGCACTTGCTTTAACTGTGGAGAAATGGGACACTTCACTAGGGATTGTCCGTAGAAGCGAGGGCAAGGCCAGGGTCAGACTCAGCCTGCTGGACCTTCAGGAGGGCAAGTTCATGTTCTCAATGCCGCTCCAGTTCCCGATCGAGGTAGTATTTCTGTTGAAAGTCTTGTTTACATTTCTGATTTTCCTCTTCGTACCTTGTTTGATTTTGGTGCATCGCATAGTTTATTTCATCTGATCTAGTTGAAAGTTTGCACCTAAGTACTAGTCTAGTTAGTGATCCCGTGTGTGTTTCAAATCCAATTGGGGGTTCCGCCCATTTGTCTATTATCTACGTGGATTTGAAAATCTCTATCTTGAGTATAGAGTTCTCGCGTGATGCTTATATTCTCGGTTTCATGGGGTATGGGTTGATTTTGGGCATGGATTGGTTGTCCAGTTTTGGAGCCATCCTTGATTTTTGAGCATAGGGTTGTGAGGCTCATGACTCGCCTCGGTAATACCCTAGAAATTTCTAGTAACCGTATGAGTCCCGTCATGTTGTGTTGTCTTGAATCCCTCAACTCGTCTATCGATAGTTTGTAATCGGTGAGGGTGGTCCAAGAGTATCCTGATATCTTGGGTGAAGTGAAGGGGGGTTACCCCTAAGCGAGAGATTGATTTCCGCATTTATCTGGTTGATAATGCCAAGATAGTTTCGTGGCCGGTTAGGCACATGGCCCCGCAAGATGAGAGTTAAGAAAGCAAGTCAAGGGGTTGCTTGAGAAGAACTTCATTAGACGAAGTATATCTGAATGGGGAGCGCCTGTGGTATTTGCTACCAAGGCAGATGGTTCTCTTCGACTTTGTGTTAATTATCGTGAGTTAAACAAAGAGAAAAGACAACCATTGCCAAGGATCGATGATTTGTTTGATCAGCTGGTAGGAACATCTGTTTTCTCTTGATCTTGCTACTGGATTCCATCAGCTCAGGGCAGCTGAAGATAGTATAGACAAGACTGCGTTCAGAACTCCGGATGGATTCTTAGAATGGCTGGTCATGCCATTCGGTTTGACTAATGCACCCGCCTACTACGTGGACTTGATGAGTAGGGTGTTCAGGGAGTTCTTGAACAAGTTTGTCGTGGTCTTCGTAGATGATATTCTGATCTTCTCTAAGGATGAAGAAGAGCACGCAAGGCATCTCGTGGAGGTGATGGATACGCTTAGAGCGCATCAGTTAAAGGCCAAGTTCTCCAAGTGTCACTTTTGGAGAAAGGAAGTTAGATTCCTTGGGCATATAGTATCTAAGCAAGGCTTAACGGTGGATCCCGCTAAGGTAGTTGCAGTTCAGGATTGGAAGACTCCAAGGAATGCAACTGAAGTAAGAAGTTCTCTCAGTTAGCGTCCCTTGAGCTTAGACCTACCCTTCTGGATCAAGTAGGGACTTCACAGAGAGAAGACCCGCAGTTAGTCGAGATCATGGACAAGTTGATTCGAGGCGAGATGGCAAGTCACCTCGCTATAGATGACAAGGGATGGCTAAGACGCGATGAGAGAAAGAAGGTTCGTGAAGATGCACATCACCCGAGGAGGTGGCCGAGTTTGTCCCAAGGTGCATATTGTGCCAACAGATTAAGGCCGAGTCATAAAAAGCCCGGTGGGCTTTTACATCCATTGGAGGTCCCCGCAATGGAAGTAGTAAAGCGTCACGAAGGATTTCGTGGATGGACTACCTAGGTCAAGGAAAGGGAATCATGAAGTAAAAGACGGTCAAAGCACAGTGGAGTTAAGCTCAAAGAAACGTGACTTAGAAGACTGAAGGCTAGATACGCGCATCATATCTCTTTCTAAGAGTATATCCTTGATCCTTGTTTTCCTGTGGAACTTACTCGCATGTTATCTTTTTACGTATATCCTATCGGTCCCATTCTCGGTCCTATTTCTGTCAGGAGGTCTGACTTATTGGCTAGTAATACATGTCAGGGTTTGGAGGGGTCCGTTAGGTTGACTAAACCTTTTGGGCTTTTATAGAATATGGGATGGGTTAGGAAGGGATTTCTTGTAATCCGGAAAGAGTATATCCTGCTTATCTTCCCGATCTCTTTGTAGCATATCTTTTGCTATCCATGTTTGTCTTGTTTATCTAGTTCATTGTGTTAATCTTGTCATGAGAACCTTAGGTAGAAACCCTTTGGATGAAACATGTGTTTGAAACATGTTATGCTTGATGTTTGCAAGTGGTTGCAAGTGTTTGCAAGTGGTTACTCGTGGATGCATTATACACATTAGGCACTAGATCGGCTCACACACTCCTCATATTGCATATGCATGAGTGTTTATGCTTATTCATGGATGAAATTTTTTTTGTTATCACATGGATGTTGCATATGGATGTATGCGATGTGCACACATATAGATGTTATACATTATGTTAGGAATTGCATACATATGGATTCATTTCACTAACATAATTTGCATTGATGATATTTGCATTAGATAAGTACATATACACACACCTTTGCATATGTTCATACAACATTTAGAATCTTGTAAGGACAATGATTGCTCGTGGATGATGTTTTGAGTAGATGGATGTTGGATGGTAGGATACGTTCTTCCTAACTTGAAGATTTCGGGGACGAAATCCTTTAAGGAGGGGAGAATGTAACAACCCGTATTTTCAATAACCTGTTATAACATAAATCGAGACAGAATTTAATTCAAAAATCTGAATCAAGGGAAAAGGGCTATGCCATTGCGTTCGTCTCGGAAAAATACGCGAAATAGAGTCCGAGTTTTCGAAAATCGGAGTCCGTATGACCCGATTAAGGCCCAACGAAGTTTTCAGAAAAATTCAAAGTAAAAACAGATTTCAAATTCAAGTTTGAATTTGGAAAATTAGGGCAGTTTGGGCCAGGCGGGAAAATTCCTGTCAGAGCACCCAAGTCGACAGCCCTGTCGACTTGGGAGTCGACTTGGTTGGACCCAAGTCGACAGCCCTGTCGACTTGGCTGTCGACTTGGTCCAGCCGGGCAGTTCTGCCTGGTGCACCATTTTGGGTTTGTGTTGAGTTTGGGGGCCAGACTCGGTTTTAAGGGCTGAGATTGGAACTAGGGTTTAATCCTAAGGCTAGAACTAGTCCTAATCTCTATAAATAAGGCCCTAACCTAACCCTAAATCATCATTATTCATTCTAGTAACTAAACTATGGCAAAATCAATCCTCTCATGGCCTCCACTCTCTTCGTAAAATTTCTAAATAATTTCTATGAGATTTTCCATGCATACAAGTGTTTTCAAGCTTGTATGAGTGTCATTAGCTTGCATTCAAGTCAAGTTTCTATATTTGCATCATAAAGAAAGAGTTTTGATCATTTTGGCTCAAGGGTTTTTATGTTAGAGCTTGCATTTTGGGTCTATTAGATTGCATAAGGGCTTTGTCATATCTTTTGTGCCTTCATAAGTATTGTAAGCCCTATTCTACTTTCATACTTAAACTCTAAAGTTAAATGTATGATATGCAAGTTTGCCATGATATGCAAGTTTACTAAGTCATGTTATGCAAGTTTGATATGTTATGATATGCAAGCTTAACATGTTATGTTATACAAGTATGCCATGTTATGATATGCAAGTTTGCCATGATATGCAAGTTTACTAAGTCATGCTATGCAAGTTTGATATGCAAGTTTATCATGTTATGATATGCAAGTTTATATGCAAGTTGGCCATGTTATGATATGCAAGTTTATCATGTTATGATATGCAAGTTTGTATGCAAGTTTGCCATGTTATGTTATGCAAGTTTGCTATGTTATGATATGCAAGTTTACCATGTATGTTATGTACGTTTGGGGTGATCATTTTGTTCATGTTATCATGTTATGCAAGCTTATCTTGAGTATATGGACATAAAGCTTCAAGCTTTATGCTAAAGGTTGCATTTTGGCAACATGTAAGTTATCATATCTCTTATGATAACTTGCATGTGAGGCTAAATGCGAACTTATGGCCATTTCTACATGTCATTTATCACCATGTATCACCAATATGCTAAGTTTGGTTTTATGCATGCTTTTGAAGCCTAAAAATGTAATATGCAAGTATATGAACATATGTACATTTCATATGCCACCATGTTGAACTTGTGGCTTCAACACCTTTATGTCATGATTATGCCAAGTTCCCTCTTTCTATCCTTTATGCGCTATTGCGATATGTAAGCGATGGGATTGCATTTGGGGTTGGGTAAACTTAAAAGACATAAAAACATAAGCTTGGGAATTTACCTATTAAGTTAGGTCTACCCTTTGGGAATTTACCTATTAAGTTAGGTCTACCCAAATGCTTGGAAATTTGTAACATGTTTGGGAAACATGATGGACACGACACTTAGAAAATATAAGTGTGACCAACTCGAGGTTGGGTTGAGTTTGTAGCGTAAACCTACCCGGAACCGACCGGCTTAACTAGTTGCTACAAACAATAGGACCCAATGTGAGAAGTTGGCCATGTTGTACCTTGAACCCGAGGTTAGACCAAGTTGCGGTGTAAAGCTACCCGGAACCGACCGGCTTAACTAGTAACTGCAACAAAGTCTAATGTGAGAGGTTAAGGCGCATTAAATTAATTAATGCCTCATGATTAGGGTTAAGTCATGGTCCACTTAATACTTAACCAATTTGGGCTTGGTTGATTAATCGGGGTTAAGTCGTGAACTCATCGTTACACTTAGCCAAGTCAATCCATGATTAGCAAGAGGGTTAAACCGTACTTAACCCACTAGAAAAATCCTAGCAATGGGGGTCCACTCCAGCAGTAATCCCAAGTTTGTATCATCATGACCCTAGGGACTAGGCTAGGGTTGGGGCACGATTACTGAACTGGAGGTAAGCGACCAAAAACGACGGCAGAGTGGTACGCCGGTGTAGTTCCGGGCGGACCATGGTCGTGCACATAGTCCGAAGCCGGGGAAAGCATGCACGGGTACCAGTAGATCGAGACTGTGCACTCATGTTTATGGTGTCCAGGGGTTGCCACCCTAGGGCTTGATACACCCGACGAGAGACCCTGCACAGTCTGACTACAATTATGTTTGGGCCGTATTGACACCAACACGTGACGAGTTAGGCTTAGGGAGCCGATCGACTAGACCGTTTGGTTGGACCTCGTGTTAGGGTCACTTCATGTTATTGGACCTCGTGTTAGGGTCACTTCATGTTATTGGACCTCGTGTTAGGGTCACTTCATGTTATTGGACCTCGTGTTAGGGTCACTTCATGTTATTGGACCTCGTGTTAGGGTCACTTCATGTTATTGGATCTCGTGTTAGGGTCACTTCATGTTATTGGACCTCGTGTTAGGGTCACTTCATGTTATTGGACCTCGTGTTAGGGTCACTTCATGTTATTGGACCTCGTGTTAGGGTCACTTCATGTTATTGGGCCAAAGCTTGGGCCAAGGGATCAATACTTGTTTATTCAAGTCATGTTAGTTTGCTAGTACACCTGTGGTGCAAAACCTTAATCTTGGTTATGCGATGACACCTTTATCTACCTTGTTAGTTATTCATCATGCTAGAATGTTGTTATCCTTATGTTCATCGCTGCTTCTCATGCCAGTTAACTTTATCAGTTTACATTGATTGTAGTAGGGCTTACTCAGTCTTTTTGACTGACCTGTTTTTCTTTCGCCTCTTTTCTTCCGTTCCCCCCCCCCCCCCAGGTTCTCAGGGTGGGAACGTTGGAGCTTAGCTTGGATTTCGGATAGCTTGCTTGTGGGATTTCAGCTCATGTACGGTTTCAACATGAAGCTAGCTATCGTTATCACTTATTTGGGGATAGTACTTATGTATTTCAGTTTTTCAGTTGATGTTGTTTTTATCTAGACTTGTTTATTTGGAAAGCTATGTTGTACCAGACTTGTTTTGAAATAGTATGAAATCTTCCGCTGTTTTATCTATGTTATTTACTCTGTTTACATATATACATATGTTCTTGTTCTACCTTGATATATCATTACGCATGTTTACCTGATTCAAACGCCCCTCCAAAGTCAGAGTGCTTGCAAGAGCCACCCTGGCGGAGGTGGGGTGTTACATTTAAATTCAGTTCTCCATCGGTTTGAAATATTTTAACACTTAAGTTTAACTGTTTTTCTATAAGGTTAATGTAACTTATAATAACATTGCATGCATCAGAATTAAATTTCAAGAAGAAAATCCACATATATCTAGAATATGAATCCACTAAAGAGAGGTAATACCTGTGTCCTTGCATCGAATTAACTGGAGCTGGTCCCCATAAATCAGCTGTTATGAGTTGCAATGGTTCTGTGTAGACAGTCATAGACTGTCCAAACGGTTGTTTGTGACTTTTGTTGAGTTGGCAATGTGTGTATAATTGTGGTACATATGCTTTGTTATAGTTAACATTACACCCATTAAAAACATGTTTAACAATGTCAAGACTAGGGTGTCCCAGCTTGTGATTCCAAATATCAATGATATTATTAACATTGTTTCTAATGATTACATTAGCAATATCATTATCGGCACATCTTTTAGTAGCACTGTCATCACTGTTATCATGTGTGCTGCCTGAAACATTTAAATGGACTGTATTAACGGTATCAATAACATCAACGCTTCTGTTATCATTAATATCATCAATGTCATTACACATATCATGAAAATAACTCTCATGAACATCATTAGAGCACATGGAATGATTATTAAAATTTCTTGTTGGTTCAGCAATGAACTTGTATAGGCCATGGTCCATCCCACCCTGTAAAAATATTTGGTGACTTAGTAAGTCTTTAACTAGACAAAATCTTGGGTGAAACTCAAAGTATACATTGTTCTCATTGGAAAACTGGGATACGCTAATTAAAGTTTTCTTAATATGTGGTACCCTTAATAAGTTGTTAAGGTAAAGTTGTCTTTTACCTTTAATGTAGCCATCTCCAACATGAGATATACTTATTGCTTCACCATTCCCAATAAAAATAGTTTGTTTACCTGAATAGTTTCTATTTCCTAGATTAAGATTTTGCAAGTTGCTTGTCAAGTGATTGGTGGTGCCTGAATCTGGATACCAATCCTCGGCATTGGTTTCTTCAGTTATTGTGCCATCTTCACTTGCAGCAGTGGCATTGTTGCTTGATTGTGTGTTGGCCATATTTACACTTGGAATCCTTTGAATACTTGGATTTGATTTGGCAACATTAAACTCCGAGTTTGATCTGAAATAATTTCTACTTGCGATGTGTCCTCGTTTATCACATATTTGGCACATTACTCTGTTGTTTCCATTCTAACGCCCACGACCTCTACCTCTTTGAGGTTGTTGATTTCTTTGTATTGAATTGTTTGGTTTGCTTTGATTACTAATGTTTCTTTGCTGATTCTTGTTTTTTGATGTGGATGCATAATTGGCTGACAACTCCCCTTGCACGGCTTTCCTCTGCTCGACCCTGCCTTTTATTAGCCAATAGCGCTTAATGGACATACTGCAGATCAGGTAACATCTTTTGAGTGGCTAAATATGTGACAAGAGACACAAATTCGTAGTCAAGACCATCAGTTATTACAAGAACTTGTTCATTGTCTGAAATCTTGTGACCGACAACATTTAACTTGTCACATAATGATTTTATCTTCGTAAGGTAATCTCTCATCGATAAGTCTTCTTTCCTTGCATTCTGTAGCTCTCTCCTGTACTGCATTATACGTGCGAACGATTGAGAATTGAATATGTCTTCAATTTTAGACTATATTTCGAAGGAAGTGTTACATCCGACTATTTGTGATAATAGGGTAGCGCTTATTGATGAAAGAAGCCAAGATGACAGTAAACTATCTTGTTTTTGATAGAATATGTATTTTGGGTTACTAACAGTATTGCCTTCTTTGATGATCATGGCAGGTTGGACTGATCTTGTGCCTTTCACGTAATCTTGCAACCCGTAGCCCTTCAAAGTTGTTTCGATTTGGTATTTCCATAAAATGAATTTCTCTTCATCTAATGGGATCGTGATTACTTGGTTCTTTGGTTTCACGAGGGTGAAGATGGTGGTTGAAGGTTCGGTAGCATCATTTCATGATGTTGCGGTGCTTTCATCATCGTCTCCATTCATTGTTTTCGAAGATGTGGGGAATAAGGGATATGCAGAAGCAAGATTCACGGACTATTCCTTGGCATGGCACAGTGGATGCAGCCAGTGATATGTGACGAGAATCCTTGCAAGAAATTGGTGACACTAAGATCTGAGGGCATACAATCTGATGCAACCAAAGGTTAAGATGATGGCGTGTCCAGATCGCCTTTCAGGCACGACACAGATTGGATAATCTAATGAACTAGGGAAACCTCTTGATCGAAGAGAAGGGTATAGCTCTTCGATGATGAAATCAATGCTGAGGAGACTCTTCAATAGAAAATCTCCTGCAAATCGGCTTCTGTTCTTGGATTCTGGAAAATCGAATCATAGATCACCAGAGTTGGTTTAGTTATGCGCCGTTGGGCAATGGCTCTGATACAATAAAAGCAGATGAATATCTCTTATTTATTGAATGCAGAAATTGTACAGGATGGAATCAGGATACTGTATATTGTACATGACTTCTGTATTTATACAAGTTTGTAACGTAATAACTGAATCAACATTGTACATGGGTCAGGCCCACTATTGTTATTTCGGGTATTAAGAGTTTCTACCAAATGTAATGTAATAATACTCTCAATAATGCTATTTCTTTTGATTATGGAGGCAGACAGACTCTGTGGGACGAGGTGGTTCCAGGTTTGGCTGAAAATTATATGGTCTAGTGTTTTACTAGAGCTTTGATGAAGGTGTCATGGAGTATTTTGATTGCGATTCCGGTACCTATTATGGTGATTTGTCTGATGAGGTTGTCTTTTTGCTGGAGAGGGCGGGTTTGAATGGCGTGGTGTTTGTGGGTCATTCCATGTCATGTATGGTTCGGCGTATGTCTTCTCTTTGGAGGCCTGAGTTTTCGTAGCTTGTGCTTGTCGGTGCATCTCCAAGGGGATTTACTTATTTTAATTAGATGGAAGACTTAGTAGTTAATAATGACTTTAAATAAAAAATTCATGCATGTTGGCTCACAAATTTTGAATCGACTATAATATAAATGTTCATGGCACATTTCTTCAGGTTTAATATTATTTAAATTTGAAAAAATCATTTATCATTTCACTTCAACCAAATTTGGCCTGTGCTTTACACACGGGAAGTGTTGGTTAGTGAATTACATAATACTGCAAGGACTATTGTTGTAAGCGAGATCGATTTGGTATTGTAGTCGGTGTAGGTGGTATACATGTTAATATGACATCTAATCTGCAAAGTAGTAGTGTCATAAGTAGTATCTCTGCATTATCTATAAAATTTTGAGGTATTAGAAATGGATATGAGGGTAAAAGTCTAGTTGATAAAAAGAATAATATCTTAGCTAGCAGTCATAAGCCAATGCAACAAATGAAACACGTGTGTATGTTGTGTGACAGCAACATAAAGTTGTACAGTAAGTGATATAAATCTGGAATTTATGACTACATTTGTGAAGTACAGAATATGATTCAACATTATAAATCATACAATGAATGGCAAAACAGCTAACTGAAGATGTTTCTACATATCATCTGTATTCATTTTCAATAGACAAAAATTATTATGAAACAGTGTTGAAGTAAACAGTTAGTATGAAAGTTTATATATATAACGGAATTGTAATAGGTAATCGAGTGAAGAGGACTGAATCGAGTTGATGGGGAAGTAAATCAAATAATGATTTAGTTTGTCATTAGTTCGCAACAAATACAAGTACTTTAAACATGCATTTACTTTAGTTTGGACCGAGTTGAGAATTAAGCATAATATATTGTCACTGGGCTCTTTTTTGGAAAAACTGGCTACCACAAATGATTGCATGCATTTGCAAAATGATAACCAGTTCACTACCAACAAAAGTCAAACTCATATGAAGAGGCATGGAAATCAAACTAGTACGTGCTATGTGTAATCGTGAAGCGGAAACAAATGACCATATCTTTATAAAATGCAAATATGACATGTGTCGTGTACGCACATATAGAATAGTAATATAAAACTACAATTGAGAACAAAGCAAATGGAAATACCTTTTAGAAAGATATAACTGTCTCGTATAAAACAAATATGATAACAATAGCAATAATGAGAATGTAAAATGTTGTCATACGTAGCTTTTTCCATATTGATATGTATATTATGATAGGACAGAAATGTAATTTTGAGATAAATAAATCTTATATCGGAGTAGATGAAATGCGAACATATAGAGGATCTAATCATTCTCAGATTAAGTGCAGAAAGTACGGACATATACCATGTAAAGTGTAAAAACTAAGTTTTTCGATATGGTCATTGGCAAATTAAGCAGGTCGATGAAATCTGAAAATTTTCAATTTCAGTGATCTATTACACAAGCTACATGACTGGAAAGAGAAAGGAAAACTGGTAATAACCATATTAATCAACAATATCTGATCAATTTGGTTAAAATCACCTCAACAAACACAAACTCCTTTCTTTTTATAAGAAAATAAGCAATCATGTTGACAAAAATGTTGGATAAACTTTAAATAAAATATTGGAAATGATAAAAAAAAAAATGATGAGTCATGTGTCTTTTTATGAGTCAAGTGTCATGTTAATTAATGACGTATTTGTTTAAGAATCAAGTTAATTAAGGTTGTGTCTCTAGAGTCAAAAGTCATGTGCATTCAACCGAAGAGCCATGTCTGTTGAAATGAAGAGTTGTGTCGGTTGAAATGAATAGTCGTGTCCGTTAAAGTGAAGAGCCGTGTTTGATCGTGAAGAGTCGTGTCTATTCGTTAAGTGTCATGTCCGTTCGTTAAATGTTGTGTCTATTAATGTCATGTAGACCACTATATATATGTGTGGTCATTTAGTTTAAGTGAGAGGGAAGGGAAAAGAAAAGCACCCAAGTAAGAGTGTTGTAAGAGAAGTGAAAAAATAAAAGTAAGGAAATTATAAAAGAGAGCTCTTCCTCAAAACAAAATTTAAATTTCCTCCTCTTCTCTATTATAACAAATTGGTATCAGAACTTCTCAATTCTGCAAATTGGTATCAAAGCTTCATTTTTACAAATTGAGAGGAATTATTTTACTTTAGAAGAGGAGGAGGATACACAACTCAATTCGAAGAAACTGAGAAGAGAAGAGGAGGAGCCAGAGCGTCAGGTTGAAACAATGGCTTTTTTATTCTTCTCACCATTTGTTCTCACAAAAGAAAACTTCGAAAAGTGGAGTAACAAAAAGAAAGAAGAGTTGACCTCCAAAGGGTTATGGGAGATTGTTGAGAGTGGCTATGAGTGGCCAAAAGACGATAAAAATATGACGAAGAAAGAGAGTGAGGCATTCACAAACTTGAGAAGGAAAGATCTTCAAGCTTTTATGGTGCTGAGTGAGAACGTCGATAAAGAAGCATGGTATCATATTAATGGAGAGAAAACCGCGAAAGATTCATGGGAATCATAGAAAGAGGTGTATGGAAAGGATGACAAAGGAAAAGAAGAAGAGGAAGTTGATGATGATGATGAAGAAGAGATCGAAAGATTCAAAACGGAGCTAATGGGAAAGAAAACAGCTAAAGACAAAGAACCAGAAGTAAAAGAAAAGGAGAAGGCGAGAAAAGGAGAGGAGCTGATGAGAGAGAAAGCTGTTAAAGAAGAAGCAGCAGCTCGTGAAGCAAGAGAAAAGGTGGCTGCCTCAGAAGCAAGAGAGAGATGCAGACGAGGTTGAGGAGGACAACAAGTCTGTGGATGAAAGTGATGATGAAGCTGAAATTAAGGAAGAAAAAGAAGACGAAGAGGAGATCACAGAAGAGGAAGAAAAGGATGAAAGAAAAGAAGCTGAAAACGAAATTAAAGAAAAGCCAAAAGAAGATAGAGATTGCAATGCTGCAAAAATTGATGGGAATGATGAAGTCTTGGTTTTATAGGAGAGTGGAAAAGAAAGTAGTAAGTGGTTTCCGGCCATGAGGAGACTTTTTAGAAAGAAAGGTTACAGTGTTGGATTTGCACCTGAGATGGAAAGGAATGTCCCGGTCCGTGAGGATTGGTGGGACATGAAAATGAGGGAACCTTTGCTAATTCCGGATGAACCACCAGTTAAAGAAGATGAATTTGTCACATTCATATTAGGTGCCTTAAGGAGGATACCATTTAGTGACTTGTCCAAATATGTCATAGATCTGAGGGACGTTGGCACGCATAATTGGAAACTAAAAACAAAAAAATGGTGGAAATGGTTTGCAGTCAATGTGTTCCGACAGTACAGAGTAATGGGCTTAAACATAAAGAAAAAGAAACGTGGAGAGCTAACTGGTGACGTATACAAACCGCCCTGAAAGACTAAAGAATTTAAAGTTTACGAGGGAGTTTTATTGGGTAAACTTCAAATAAAATATTGGAAATGATAAAAAAATGATGAGTCATGTGTCTTTTTATAAGTCAAGTGTCATGTTAATTAATGACGTGTTTGTTTAAGAATCAAGTTAATTAAGGTTGTGTCTTTAGAGTCAAAAGTCATGTTCGTTCAACCAAAGAGCCATGTCTGTTGAAATAAAGAGTTGTGTCGGTTGAAATGAATAGTCGTGTCCGTTAAAGTGAAGAGTCGTGTTTGTTCGTGAAGAGTCGTGTCTGTTCGTTAAGTGTCATGTCCGTTCGTTAAATGTTGTGTCTATTAGTGTCATGTAGACCACTATATATATATGTGTGGTCATTTATTTTAAGTGAGAGGAAGAGAAAAGAAAAGCACCCAAGTAAGAGTGTTGTAAGGGAAGTTAAAAAATAAAAGTAAGGAAATTATAAAAGAGAGTTCTTCCTCAAAACAAAATTTAAATTTCCTCCTCTTCTCTATTATAACAAATTGCTACAACAAAAATAGCTTTTTATAGCGTTTGAAAAACGCTATGATAGGATAATATAGCGTTTTAGAGAACGCTGTGTAATGACATGCTATGATAGACCTTCTGTTTAATATAGCATTTGGCAAAACGCTATGTAAAATCTTACTATTACAGCGTTTAATTGCTATCAAATAGGAAATGCTAAACCAAATTTAACGTACTATAGCATTAATTGGACTTCTCGATAGCGTTTTGGCTTGGGATGTTGTAGCGTTTGTGTTACTTAATATAGCGTTTCTTGTTAATATTACATAGCATTTATGAATGTACACTCTACTGCTTACTATAGCGTTTCAAGTTGAAATTTTAAAGTGTTTTGGGAATTGCTTACTATAGCGTTTGTTATATTATAGCGTTTTGAAACGCTATTAATTTGTCTATCAATTTTATAGGCCTATCAACCCTCTTCTGTATATATATATATATATATATATATATATATATATATATATATATATATATCTTGCTTAGATTCATAGAAACATAACACATTTTCAAAGACAACAAATATTTAAATTATACCAATAATTTTGTATACATATCATTCAAATAATATGTCAACTAGAACATAGTATACTAAATAACTGGTAAACAACTACAAAAGAAAAGAAAGAAATATAGCATTGCTCCATACCACAATAACTATAAGCTATAAATTTGATTTCAAATGTCTTCATAAAAAATGTTGAAGGACGGATGAATTGCTATCATGATTTTCTGAACCGGTTAAACTACATCATGACCTAATAAAACAAATAAAGAAATGTAATTAGAAACAATAATCAATGTTAGGACAAATAGAAAATTGTTGTTTCAGCAAAAACAATAATCCGAAAAAACAAACAAACAAATCAATGTTGCTTAGCTATGTCTTAAGTCATAACCAAAAAGCACAAAGATGCATTCACGTGTATAAGAAAAAACACACATATGGGGGTAAGACTTCTTAAGATGTGCCCACTAATTAGCTTAAGTTATAGTTTTGTAAAGCAATGTTTGAGGCGCAAGAAAGTTTCCTCTTTCTTTCAGTAAGATACATATTTCTTTTATAGTGTACTTTGGGTAAAGTAAGATACATATTTCTTTTAAGTATGAATAGAGTAAATTTATGATTCTCCCTCACACATATACAAGCAAAGATGGACCGCCATTTTTATTTAATCTGACAATATGAATGATGCATTTGTACATGAAAAAGGTACACTAGTAACATAGTGCTTAAGAATCACTGGATAAATTTCACGAACTAAGAGAGCTCAACCTCCAGAAATACAAATAACTTGTTTATTTTCTCTCTATTACACTCAATCAAATGCCAAAGCATTTCTCATGAGTTATTCATGGAGTGTACCTAAAGTTTATGATTGGTGTTTCATTCCATTTTAGCAAATGAAGAAAAAATATTGTTTTCTGAAAAAGAATGCGTTATACTGCCAAATTCAAGGAATATATATGTACAACTAGTCCCCAATTACTATATTTTGACTCAACTTTCCCTATAGAAGTAAATCAACTTTCCCTTCCCATCTTATGCCATGTACTTCTATGTTTCATATAAATTTGTGTTATTTAACACAAATCATTAAGTAAATCAACGTGAAAGCAAAGTGACAAATTGGGTGATAGTGATATTTTTATTACCAGGCTTCACATTAGCTTAGTTGTAATTATGCATAAAGCTGTATTTCAACACAGATTATAGTAACAGCAAAGTGACAAATTGGGTG
This sequence comes from Allium sativum, assembly GCA_030737875.1. Classification (NCBI taxonomy): domain Eukaryota; kingdom Viridiplantae; phylum Streptophyta; class Magnoliopsida; order Asparagales; family Amaryllidaceae; genus Allium; species Allium sativum. Next base: position 752,318,040 of record CM060921.1, read on the forward strand.
ATAATGGGTTTTGTTGTAAACGTATGAACCCAGTTTATTCATAAAGTTGTATTTCAACATAGATTATCACCCTACATTTAATCAATGATCTGATTGAAGAAAGAACATAACCTAAAAATTAGAATAAGGATGCAACATAATCCATAGCCCAGAAACCAGCAGAATATTGAAATACTCTAGCATTTACATTATGCACGGATGAAACATATGAAAAATTGCATAAGTATTTGTAAACTCCTTATTTACACTGCTATTAAAATTCAACAAGTGTTTCTTTTTATTATGTCGGAGTTTTTCATGTTGACTGGAATTGTTTTTGTCATCCTCGCAGTAAGAGATCAGTTAAGAAGAAATACACTATTTAAACACGGGTTAAATGAAAAAAAACTACTAACCTTGCTTATGATTTGTTTCCCTTTGCAATCCATCGCTGAAAGAAGGTTAACACTACAACAGAATACCTTGTTGGGCTATGCATTATTCGGTCGAGTGAGGATGTTGCTATATAGTACATATAAATAATATGTTGGTCATTAACAACAATTCACATGTTCCAAAAGTTGTTAGTTATATTTTTATGATTGTATGAAAGAACTATTATTCATTTAAGAGTCAGCCGTAGTTTGTTCAACATTAGTTACCAGCCATGTCAACAAATAAATGATCTAGTGACAACAGACCATATTTCGTACATAAGACTTAAATATAATCATTCTTATATCTTCTACTTTCTTTTGTCATGACAGAAAAAAAATATTTTAACATTAAAAAAATTGCCATCAAGCTGTCGGTTAGAAGAGTATTAAGCTAATTAAAATATGGGAAATTGTACAAAACAGGTCTAAAATTGTTACTTACTTTCACTGTGAAGAAACCACATGTTGCATCCTTGTGGTTTGACAGTATTATGGCAGATCAACATTGGACCCTGTAAAAAAATAAAAAAATAAAAAAATCAGTATAGCTACCATCAATATTATACATTGAAGCACACCATTGTCGGCAGAGCTATCAATAAGTACCCAAAAAATCCGAAATTCGTCTGCATCCACATCCGAAAAGAGGATAACTATCCGATATCCAACAAAGCGGATGCGGATATAGGCATATCCGCATCCGAAAATTATCCATCTGTTTTTTTTACGATTATAGATTAAATTATGTGTATTTTAACATAATTAAATATACTAATTTATTATTTTGCAAAATTGAAAGTCTACTAAACACATGTTACTTGCTCAAAATTATATAGCATCATCATATTGATTTATTTTTAGCACTTTAGTAATCAATTGGCTTGAAAACACTTAATATTAAGCTAAAAAAATTCATTTATGTTCATTGATTTATCGACCGTTAGCGGAGTGGATAATTATCCGATATCTGTCCGTGTCCGCGGATGCGGATATCCTATATCCGAAAATGGTTTCGGATGCGAATGCAGATATGACACTATCCGCATCCGAAAGTATCTGTTGGCAGTCCTAATTGTCGGTTAACGCACGACTCTCATCAGTTATTTTTCTTGCCCACTATCCATTTAGAAATTCACCATTCACAAACTAAGGCCAAAGCAAATGATAATTTTTGCAATTGGATCAGAAACTAAGGCCAAAGCTGCTATATAATCGGAGAAGCAATTGGATCATCAACAGAGTTACTATGACATAGTATTTGCTTAAGAGAAACAATATCTTACATGTTTTATAATAGCCAGTTGTTTGATCAATTTGCAATCTTCAAGGCCCTTATGTTCTGGTATCACATTGCAAAACAAATAATTAGGTTGAGTATCATAAAAGCCAAAATGGAATGTAAACTAGTTCATAGAATTTGCTAATTCTCAGCATGAATAATACCTTGGAATTTTGGTAAGATAATGATTTGAAGTTGGAGACAAGAGCAGAAAATAAAACACGGTCCTACGATAAAAAATAATAAATGATTAATATGGCCAGAACAAAGTAACATTTCTGTATAATCCAGAAATTATCACATTTTGAATGGTGTATATGAAGCATTCTTGATGATGCATTAACGAATTTCAACAGCTGCACTAAACAAGAAAAGCAGTAACCAAAATTAGCAGTACGAGATCTAAGCTTTTATGGCAGGACTAACTAAGTAGCAAGTGCAAGGCAAACTGAGATGTTTTGCAATGACCAAGAGTAGTGGAATATCATTAGATGGTGGGAATATAAAACAAAGTAATGGCGTATGAAACAAAATAAACTAATGCAGCAAAGTGTATAAAACAAAGGATTCATCACTCGGAGTTGTAGGAATATTTGTTGCTGATGCTGGAGATACACTAGCCAGTGCCACAGGAATGGTTGTCGTTAATGCCGAAAATACACCACCCAGAGCTGCTGGCAGATCATCGGGTGCTGGCGCTAAAGCATCCTCTGATGATCCTGTAGCAGGCATAGTTGTCCATGTAGGAGCTGCAACAACGCACACCAATTAAGACAAAAATGTCGAGGTTTCTATAAACTTTAGCTGGATCTCAATATGTCGGCTATTTTACGTACAGGTTGTAAGTTCTAACTTAGACAAATCTATATGTTATATACAACACAGTAGCCTATTGGCATCGATACATGAATTACTTGCAAATGATCTCGGATCTCCAAATAAGTACTGGATGCTCCTAGTTTGTATTCATTTAGAATATCACTGTATTAGTTCAAACTCATTATATAAAATTTGGATACCAGTGCCCTCAAATAACTCTATCGACTCCAGTTAACTCAACCTTTTAGTTAACACATCCTAGCAAACAATATATTAAAACAACCATCTGCCCAAAACCAAACTTCCATGCCGCCATAATTGCCAACCTGCACAATCACCTGTTCACATAAGTCACCATCAACCATCAACAAGAAACCAATTCACCATCCCTGCTGCTTCTTAAACTCATAAAACAACCATCTTCTCTTTAAAACTCCTTTGCCACAAACTAATAAAAAGGCGACTAGACAAACGTCATACCTTTAATTGCAAACACCCCTAACCCTGCCTCAGTCTGCCTCGTTCACTGCCATGCCCCAACCTTCATTTTACACCAAACATCATCACACAACCCCCTTCACCTCCAAACAACTAGTTTCCTTCCCCCAATTCACTGCAATCTAAACCCACCTTTGCCAGTTTCAAACTGCTACCTCACACTGCCTCACTTCGTCACTTCATTGCATGCATTGTTGATTTGTTTCAAGGTTGTTGCCAGGACCCTTGCATAAAAACTACTCATGAGATGCTAATGTTGGTTCATGTTCCCAGTTCAATTTTTCCTATTTATTTATGTACGATAACTCCGCCTATGTAGTTTTCTATGCAGCCTGTCCCAAGCCAGGGTAAAGGAGGAGGGTTGTGATAGGCTTGGCGAGCCAACGTAAAAACTTAGCCACTCTTATGGATATGGAACCTTATGATATATCGTTGGGGCGTAACCCTCTTAGCGACGCGCTATATCGAGGCTCGGATATGGTGTTAAATATGCAAGGGCTGGGCCGCCATTCTCTTAGTGCCGCGCTACATCGACGCCCCGGTGTGGTGATAAGTGAGCAAGGGTCCTCGCATTTTTCTCGGCGGATGCGAGGGGCAAGGAAGCTAGTCGATGATAGTAGGGTTCGGTTAGGTAGTTGGAATGTAGGGTCCTTAACAGGAAAATTAAGAGAGATAGTGGATACTATGATTAGGAGACGGGTTAACATCTTGTGCGTTCAAGAGACTAAATGGGTGGGTCAGAAGGCGAAGGAGGTGGAGAACACTGGCTTCAAATTGTGGTACACGGGAGAAGTACGTAACAAGAATGGGGTAGGCATATTGATTGACAAGAACCTTCAGAACAGTGTGGTTGACGTCAGAAGACGAGGGGATAGGATCATTCTAGTTAAGCTAGTAGTTGGCGAGGCAGTTTTGAATGTCATTAGCGCATATGCCCCACAGGTAGGTCTAAGCGAAGAAGGCAAAAGGAAGTTCTGGGAAGACTTGGATGTCATGGTTAGGAATGTGCATAGTAGCGAGAAACTTTTTATAGGAGGAGACTTCAATGGCCATGTTGGCTCATCTAGCGGGGGTTTTGAGCGAGTGCATGGTGGTTTTGGATTTGGCAGTAGGAACCAAGAGGGTGAAGATATTTTGAATTTTGCTCTCTCTTTTGATCTCATGATTGCTAATACCATCTTTAGAAAGAGGCAATCACATCTGATCACCTTCAGTAGTGGCCAACAGGCTAGCCAGATTGACTTTGTCCTAACTAGAAGAGATAGTAAACGAGATTGTGTTGATTGCAAGGTCATACCTGGAGAATGTGTCGTCTAATAGCACCAGCTGTTGGTATGCGTGTTTCGTCTTCGGGTGGTGAAGGATAAGAGAGCGAAGATTAGCAGGACGAAATGGTGGAAACTCAAAGGAGATGCTTCACGGGTGTTTAAAAGTTGAGTGATTGGAGAAGGAGCTTGGAATGTGGAAGGAGAAGCAAATGTCATGTGGAATGCGATGGCAACTTGCATTCGGAGAGTCGCCACTGTGGTATTTGGGATAACAAGAGGAAGCAAGCGAGAACCCAAGGATTCGTGGTGGTGGAATGACGAGGTGCAAAAGGCTGTCAAAGAGAAGAAGGAATGCTACAAGCGCATGTACCGTCATAGAAGCGAAGAGAACATGCACAGGTACAAAGTGGCAAAGAAGACTGCAAAGAGAGCAGTGAGTGAAGCAAGGGGACGAGCGTACGAAGATTTGTATTAAAGGCTAAGTACAAAGGAGGGCGAAAAAGACGTCTACAGAATAGCTAGGCTACGCGAGAGGAGGACAAGGGACTTCAATCAGGTTAAATGCATTAAGGATGAGAATGATAGACTTTTGGTGAAGGAAGATGAGATAAAGAATAGGTGGAGAGAATACTTTGATAAGCTTTTCAACGAAGAAAGTGATAGCTCTTCGATCGAGTTGGAAGACTTAGCCGATAGCAACAATAGACATTTTGTGCGGAGATTTCAAGAAGCTGAGGTAAAGGGGGCGTTGAAACGTATGAAATCAGGCAAGTCGGTAGGGCCTGATGATATTCGAGATACTTTGGAGATGCAGGGATAAGATGGCTAACTAAGTTGTTCAACAATATTTTCAAATCAAACAAAATGCCAGATGAGTGGAGGAGAAGCATTTTAGTTCCAATCTTCAAGAATAAAGAAGATATTCAAAGTTGCACAAACTATAGAGGAATTAAGCTTATGAGTCATACAATGAAGCTTTGGGAGAGAGTTTGCGAGTAGCGTTTAAGGAGGTTAACAAGTGTCTCTAGGAATCAATTTGGTTTTATGCCGGGAAGGTCAACCACTGAGGCGATTTTCTTGGTTAGGCAACTTATGGAGAGATACAGGGAGCAGAAGAAAGATCTCCACATGGTTTTTATTGACCTGGAGAAAGCTTATGACAGAGTACCGAGGAGGGTTATGTGGTGAGCACTAGAAAGGAAGAGAGTGCCATCAAAGTATATTACCCTTATTAAGGATATGTACGAGGGGGTTGTGACTAGTGTTAGGGCATGCGATGGTGAGACTAGAGACTTTCCAATTAACATAGGGTTACATCAAGGTTCGGCTTTGAGCCCCTATATTTTTGCATTAGTGATGGACGAAATCACAAAAGATATACAAAGGGTTAATCGACAACTGGAGTTGTGGAGGGAGACCTTGGAATCAAAGGGTTTCAGGCTTAGCAGAACTAAAACAGAGTATATGAAGTGTGAGTTTAGCAGTGTCAGGTAAGATGACGGAGATGTTACCCTGGCCGGTAGAGTAGTACCCAAGAAGGAATCGTTTCGATACTTAGGATCTATGTTGCAGTTTGATGGAGAGATTGATAAGGATGTTAGTTTTAGAATTCAAGCAGGATGGGTGAAGTGGCGACTAGCATCTGGCATTCTCTGTGATCGGAAGATTCCTCAGAAGCTTAAAGGAAAGTTCTATAGGACAGCAATCAGACCTGCAATGTTATATGGTGCAGAATGTTGGCCTACTAAGAGGCAACACGTCCAGAAGATAAGAATAGCAGAGATGCGAATGCTGCGTTGGAGCTGTGGGCATACCAGACGAGATCAGATTAGAAATGAGGATATTCGGGAAAAACTTGGAGTTGCACCTATTGAAGAGAAGTTAGTCCAATACCGCTTGAGATGGTTTGGACATATCCAACGTAGATCATACGATGCACCTGTACACGCTGGAATTCTAGGTCGCGCCGAAGGCCCAAAGAGAGGTAGAGATCGACCTAAAATGACATGGGAGAAGATAATAAAGAGAGATTTAAGTAACTGGAGTTTATCAAAAGAGCTGTAGTTGATAGGAGTGCATGGAAATTGGGAATCCATGTACCAGAACCATAGTGTTCCTTTTTTTTTCTTAAGACTTTATTTCACGTTTACTGAACCTTTTTACTTTTTATTTACTATTTTAGATTTTATTTCACTTTTACTGAACATTTTTACTTCTTCTTATTATTATTTAAAAAAACCTTTATTGGACGACTTTTTATTTGATTGGTTATTTTAAACCCTTTATATATATATATATATATATATATATATTATTATCATCATTATTAATTTTATTTTATTTTATTTTTGGGTTCCATATCTAGCCAACTCCAACTTGTTTGGGATATATGGCTTTGTTGTTGTTGTTGTTGTTGTTTATGTACGATTACTGATAGCAAAGGAAACAAACATTGTACGGATAGCAACTGATAAACTCTATCTTGAAACGAAAACGGGCTCAAATCATGTTTACATATTACATCATCTAGACCTCACAAATATTTCCTAACCATGCTCTCAAATAACCAACATTAGATTTTACTGCTGCTAGCTCTTAAAAATTGAAGTTAGCAACAATAATAAATAGTAGGAAGATGGTAGGAAGAAGAAAGTTTAGTTAGCAACATTAGATTTTTTTTCTCTAACCTTCAAATATATACACATAACATGCATTAAATTATATATGCATATAGGAAAATTTCAATTGGGGTATCATATATGAATGTATAAGCAGATTTTTTTTTTGTCATCAATGGTGATTATAAAAGGATGTTCGAATTTTACTAAATTTTCAAGTTAAATCAAACATTATGTGTTGACTATTGAAAAAATATATGTCAACCATATAATATTTACTTTAGTTTATTAGCAAACTTTTTAACAGAGAGGGTTTCAACCCTTTATTTCATTGAAATAATTTTGTTACTTGTCATCTGGCCTGAAATGATAAAAAATACTTAGAATTTGGGAGGAGACAGTTGGAAAACCTTTTATATAATTTAACAAATACCTTGTGTAAGGCTCCATGATGGGGTGCTGGGTTTTCTAACCATTGAATTAAGCATTCTTTACCTGTAATAATTCGATCAAAAGTAAAGACATCGAATAATGACCAAATACATATTTTAAAAGCAGTAAACTGGTTACGACCGGCAAGCATACCATGAACCTCTGTAAATATATAACTAAAATGGCTTGCGCATGGTTACGCTACCTTGAGCTACAACAAGGATTGGTGAATCCCATGTATTGGAATTTATATTTTAAGTTATGTTAATCTGAGCTCCTTTCTTAAGATAATGCATCCACTTCTACAACGGTTCGTTAATTTTACTAGTTAAACAGGCACAAAAATTATTTATATAATACAGGGAAAATATACCTGTTTAAAATTGGAAAAAATGCAAAGCAGGACTTAAATTACCACATCAACATAAGCGTATAAGAGAGAATAAAATGTTGCTTGATGGGAATCAGCTGACAGTGAAAGGTGGTGCGACTCATGTCCTGATGTTTGATGACTTTGGGCGGGACGGGCTCGACCATCAAGAACAGTGGAAAGGCCATGTTTGCAAAAGTGTTGTGGTACTCTTCGACCTTGTGGTTCCCGGCTATAACTTTGTAGAACGCGAGGCAGACTAAGCCTGTTACCACGGCAGTTGATGTAGCTATCGCTCAGATGATATGGCCCGTGATGAATTTGGCTTTGAGTTTATCCACTTCTGGTATGCCGTAGTTGCACGCTCGCATGTTATCTAGGGCCGTGATCAAGTCCATGTGGTAGTTGGTGTCATCTTCCTTTTCAAACACAACTGGATTCATTCGAAACCCAGATGGAAACTTCTTTGAACATTCTTCCAACTTAGTAATTAGGCCATTAATAACAACGAGGTCATCAATGGAGGCAGTAGTAAAGCAAGTAGCATTTTAATCTGTAATGATATTAACACCTTTGTTAGGATGAAATTCTGTAAGTACAACCTTATTGATAGCCACTGCCAATTTACCAGGATTTTTAGCCCAATCTGGAATAGCAATTCCAAATGTTCCTGCTCTGAGTATAGAACCAGAAAGTACAAAGTTGAGGTGATTCGGATCGTTAACTGAGAAATCTAATGGATTAGGTAATCGTTTTGGAGCAGGCTGAAATAATGCCCCAGTGCTTGTCATGGAATCCTCAGGGAAAGTGAAGGTCAACTGCTTTACGCGATTGGCAAAGTAATCCTCAAACCTTAATCGGGCCCAGGTGATGCAATTTTGAAAATTTTCACATTTTTCTTTCTCCAAACACTCGATAACTCGCTCAAGAAAGTACCTAGCCTGAGCATCACCAGCATTTCACAAAGAAGACATGTAGTCCCTAGGTTTAGAAAGAAAAGTATTCACTTCATTTAGTTTCTCAAGCAACCCATCAAACTCGGATCGTGCCCATGTTAAACAGTGATTAATATTATGCGGAAAAGAGTGAACAATACATATAGGCGCTTGTTTCTCGGGAGGATCTCTAGAAGCACCATAGTTCTATGTAAGATGAGGTACCACCATTTGTGTGTTACATTTATCACCTAAGGTTCCTGATTCCATAAAGGCTTTTGGAAATACAAACACCTTGAGTCCATGTACATGCTTGTTGTCACGTTATCCAATGCATTAATAACTACATCTAAGTTCTCCCAGAATGTATCATCAAATACATTTTCAGTTTCTGGACTAGCTCGATTTGGAAGAGCTTTGACATGAAGATTAGGGTTTATTGCTGCAGCAGCTGATGCAGCCACAGTAGATTTTGCTTGCCCAATATTCCGGTCACGGAATAAGAACTGGCGGCTCAGATTGCTTTTCTCGATCACATCATCATCTATTACAGTTAGCTTTCCTTGTTTACTGCAGCACACACCCATTAGTGCAAGATTTTTCAAAAATTCACAGCCAAGAGCTCCAGATCCTACTATGAAAACGTTGGCTTCTTCCATTCTCTTTTGAAGCTTGGATTCAAATACAGAAATTTGAGCATCATATCTACTATGTAATGGTTTCACATCCTCCGCTTCTAGCAGCTTGGCAGGGAGGGATTCAACCAAATCAAAATAGAACTGGAAAAGAGGATGAAACTTCCCCGAGCATGCCTTTACCACCTCTTATCAGACAATACCACCAAACATCACAGCCATAGGATTCAAAACAGCACAGGACCAACTAGCGAAGTGACACAGAAGTTTCTTATCGATAGTTCTCTTAGAATCGCCCAGATGTTCATTTATGCCCTCAGCAAAAGATATCAGTTTCCCCTCATCTTCTTCACATCTAGCAATAGGGAATCGACCCAAGCTTTTCCTAAACGCGTCCAGCGCTTGGAAAGCTAAATGTAACAGGGATGAGCAATCAAATTTAGAGAAATCGCTAAGAAGAAATTCGCCAAGTTGTTTGATAGCATCTTTTAATGACTTAAACCTCAAAACCTTCGGCTGGTTTACTTGAATAACAGTTCCACCTTTCACATATTCACATATCTTAAAAATACCTCGTTATCATAGTGCATTATATCTCAGCATACCATGCTTTCTTCAGCACTACCTGTGGAAGAAAACACACCATATAGGAAGGCCTTGACCTATAACAACATAGCCTAGTTACGTTGAATAACTTTTACTCTCATTTCCCTTATACTCATGGACAGAACCATTTCCATTCGTGTAAAGTTTAAGCTAACAAAAGCTGGTCATGTTACGTGACAGTCAAGGACTAAAATCCTGAATTCACAAACCAAAATGAAGTGACGTGCAAACAAGTTTTCTTAGGTTATTAAACATAACAACATACAGCGACTTTTGTTTGCACCAAATCACATCTCCCAAGACGAATAAAACGTCGATTGAGAATAATAGATGTCGATTGAGAATAATACATAGGAACATACAGGTTCAAAACTGCAATTTCCTCATGGCACCAGTGGTTGCATGCAATTCCTATTTGCTATTCTCAACTAAAACAAACATATTTGTTGTGCAAACTGCACTTTAATTTACTAGAAAAATAGAATCATGACTGCTATAAAATATGCATTGCGAGTAACGATTAGATTTTCCATTAAATCTCAACACCTTGGCGGTATTTTTATCTATACACATGACTGAATTTTATTACTTAGCTATGCAAGAAACTGAAAAATATATGAAAATAAATCTACAATAAAAACTTAGTCACTATGAGGAATTGCAAGAAAACCAGTTGTTTACATAGTAATGATAATTAAAATAATATGAATAATATATATTAATACCTCTCACAGAAGTTCAAATCGGAGATTGCTTTTCTATGTTTAGGGATTGGAGTCGACAGTCTCAGAGGTATATAACGAAAGATTGCAGCGTCAATTGGCTGATGGTTATGATTAGGGTTACAAAATCGATTGGCTGGCGGTGGCAGTTAGTATTTGCTGGAGGTAAGATTGTGAAAGGAAGGAAATTTTTTAGGGGAGAAAGTGATAAAAGAAAACACGCGTTTCTTATTCCCGCATAAATTTTATTTCCCGTGCCCTTTTTTAATTAAATAGCGTTCCATAGTGAATTTGCCAATCAAATAGCGCTGAAAATCGTAGTTTTGTTCAATGCACTAATGGTAAATGCGGAAACCCTATGTATTAAGGCTATTAAAAGCTCATTTTGTTGTAGTGTTGGTATCAGAGCTTTTCAATTCTACAAATTGGTATCAAAGCTTCGTTTTTACAAAAAAATGGTCACAACTCAAATAAAATGCAGTAGATGGTATTTACATCAATATTCTATTCCAGTTTACAGTAAGTATGTATACTTTTCAATGAAAATCAATGGGACTGTGAATCTGTGATAAGTAAACTCAGCCCCCAGGTGATTTAATTTCAACTGACTTCAAAGCAGCTCGGTGTAGTTTTTCTTATATGCTTCCTTCTTGTTACACCAGTTATTTATCTAGAAAATATTATATTCCTCTACTACTTCATTATCATCATGAACCAAGGAAAATCAAAATTTTCAACTAACTGAAGCTTTGGCTTTGCATTTGGAAATCTGGGTTCTGTAAGGTAGACAGGTCGCTGCGCAGCATGACGAAGCCAAGTAGCAAAGTTGGAAAATAATATTTAACCTTTAAATGTAGCAAATAACTTTGCATTGTTTATGGATAACACAAATAACAATTAAGTTATACTATTACAGGAAAAAGAATAGTATATGTAATCTTAATCACTGTGGCCATTTTCAATAAGCTATGCCAATTATATTACTTTTAAATTGATATAACTTTTAATAAGCATTCGTATTGATAGCATACTTCTCTGCAGAGAATCCTCTTGTGATTTTCAGTCAATATATTTTCCCATCGTCGATAGTGTTTCATAATGAAAATTGAAGGTTTAAATTCCTCAAATACTCATGTTGACAGAATGTAGTTTATAGCGGATGATTTACTTTTTCTAAATATGTCTTCAATTTATAACTGTATAGAATTCGTAACTAATAGCTGAAATGAGTTTTCAATGCCCAAAACACTAGTAAGTGTTCAGTCTATGCATATTATCATATATGTAACGTTTTAAGAAGCTTCTAGATATCAAATGTAAATGTTAAAAGTCAAACTTTTACAGAAATTGGTATCACATATTTATTAAAATCTGATATATGCATTAATTGTCCTACTAATATCCAATCTTTCTCAAGTATTTGGAATGGTATGAAACTGGAAATGATCATAAGTTCAGTTATCATATCAGTTATTCAATTAATTCCTAATATATCATAACTTATTAGGGGATACTAATAGACTTTGTATTTGTTTGAAAAGAGAAACTTAGCAAAACACCGTTTTTGAAATTGTTTGAACTCAACTTAGCGAAACATTAAATAGATTTTGCGAAACTTTCGTGCATTGCCAACTAATATCATTATTTCTTTTGGATGAAGGTCTAATTTGTATTTTCTAGATCAGTTGCTATTATTTTAGGTTAGCTCTTTCTTTCTCACTAGCTATTTTGATTCTTATTTCTCGTTATTTTTATTTTGGCAAATCGTCGATACCATAAAAGTCAACCAAGGACTATATTTTATGAAAATCATTTTAAGAACTAAGTTTATTTAGTTTTTTAAGGACCAAGGTTAACTAAGTTTTATAAAAACCAACAAAGGACAACCTTCACGTAGTGACACATTTGGCATAGTTAGTGATTTTGCTTTTTTTTATTGCTTGCAGTGGGGGTTGTTATATCATATTAAATCTGCCAAAATTTTAGGATATATTGAGGAAGTTTTTAACTATCACCATAAAACAACTATGGTGCTAAGGGCACCCCAATATGTTCTTCCTAACACCGCTTTAAAAAAAATCTCATTAAATTTTGTATGCTTCCTAATACCACATTACCTTTTCATTCTAATCTCTCACTCAATCATTGTTTGCCAAACTAATCAAGCACTAAGCTAATCCAAAAAACCCTAATCTCTCATAATTGTTGCCTTCTTCGTATCTCTCTGGGGAAATTTCAAATTCATACGGTATTCTTTCAATTGTTGGTGATCTGAAAGTTCTATTCTCTCATTTCCTCTTCTAGTTTGCTTAATTCAAACCTTATTCACGGTTATTGTCACTACACCAAAATAGTGTATTCCCAACAAGTATATGTGTTACAAATAATTTCTGTAACACTTTTAAGTGTCACCATTGGCCTGTGAGGAATTTCCTGTAACACTTAAGTGTTATAGGAAATTCATTGCTAACACTTATAAATTTTGGAACTATAAGATATGGCAACACTTACAAGAGTTACAAACATATTCATTGCTAACACTTAAAAATGTTGGAACCATAAGATATGGCAACACTTATAAATGTTAGTATCATAATCCTACTAACTCTTTTAAATGTTAGCATACATAAATTGCTAACACTTATATAATATGTTTCTATGATTTTCAATCACATATATAATTCAACGTATCAATTCAAACAAAAGTATTTGTTACACTTCCATATTACAAATTCAATAATGTCATTTTTGCATAATGCTTCCAATTTCAAAATACCATAATATCAAGTTCAAATTACAAAAAATAGTACAAAGTTTTACTAAATATACATAGAATTTTAGATATTATGAAGGCGAAACATGGACCATATCACAAAGCCTCCATCCGAAAGTTCACAAAGCTTGTAATTTCCATTTTGATGACCATCGTAAATTGGTGCTTCCGGATCTAAAACTTCTATTATGCAAACAACTTTCTCAACATCTGGCACTATCTCTCTGAAATCCCGGTACCATTGTAAGAAAGGATGAAGCAAATGATTTAAGAGCATCGTTGATTTGGATTGACACTTGACTCGCCACTTGATTTGCAACTTGATTTTGTAATTCCATAGATCATTAACGAAAATCGTCCTTTTTATTCTTGTCGACAATTGCTTTTGATGCTGCATCATCTTTACGTGCTCTACGGAAGAAGAGGAGCTAATTGCACGACAATAATTTTTCCTTTTATCAGAACAAAAAACTTTGGCGATAGGATCATTGTCAAGATCAAACATGTTTGTATTCTCGTTGCTATTACATTCCAAATTCTGTTTTTTTCCTCCTCCTCCACAAGTGCCTACAAAATATAAATACACTCATTTTTACAGAAATAACAAATTACAAAACTGATAAATAACATCTTTTATTAACTAGTTAAACAAGGATTTGTTTATTTTTTTGCAAAACTGATCAAACATATTTGCAAAACTGAGTATTGCTCAGTTATAAACTGGGCATATGCTCAGTTTGAAACGAAACTGAGCACTACTCAGTTTTGTTTTAATCTGTGCGCTATTCAGTTTTGTTTTAATCTGTGCGCTATTCAGTTTTGTTTGAAACCGAGCAATGCTCAGTTTCGACAAACTGAGTGCTGCTCAGTTTCGACAAACTGGGTAAAGCTCAGTTTTGTTTGAAACTGAGCGCTGCTCTGTTTTGTTTGAAACTGAGCAATGCTCCATTTTGTCTCAGTTTTGTTTGAAACTGAGCACTGCTTAGTTTTGTTTGAAACTGAGCATATGCTCAGTTTCGAAACAAAAGACTTAACAACATTTCATATTCAAAGGTACTTAGAAAACTAAATGTTTGTCTGTAAAGGCTAAATAAAATTTGTTGAACATTGACAATGATTAATAGGCCTCCTGTGGACAGTCCAACTAAAACTATGACTAGAATAGGACAATCCAACAAAAACTGGTCAGCCTATAAAACTAAGACTAATTTTCTCAACAAAGCAGTCGGCCTATCAAACTAACTCCAAAATAGGATTAAATTATCTTACCAATTAAGGAAGGCATGTTGAATAATCTATCAAACAGATAGGAAGTAGCTTTAATTTTGTGTCGTAAATAGCAATATTTTAAACCATTAGTTCTACAAGTGCCATTTGAATAGTAAGGAATAAATCATTTCCTGTATTTTTCTTGACATTTAGTGCTAATAACAAAATAACATAATTTTAAAATTATACTTTAAAAATATTATGAACTGTTGATAGCTCAGTGGTAGAGCAGTTGACAACAGATCAAAGTTACTGCAGTTAACATCAAGAATAAGGGAAAAGATCGTTTGATTTAATTGATGCCAAAAAGCTTAAATAAAAGTAATAGAGGTTATGTAAGACAATAAGAAATCATCAAAACATGAGAGACAATAGAACTAAACTCTTTTACTGACCACAATAACTAAATACCCTTTCTTGTGCAGAAAGTGCCACAATTTACGGTGTAACATATAATGGTGTACTTGGGCTAATTTTGATAAAGCCAAACAGCAACGAAATGAATGCAATTAAAATTAACCTTCACAGTTCCTAGCATATTTAATTTAAGTAACTATGCAACACTAATAAGATTAATAAATGGACAGACTTAGATATTTTACTAATAAAAGTTCAAGAAACAAAAAAAATATACCTTTGAGTTATTTGGTATCGTTTTGTATGTAATAAAAATGGAAATATACGCTTGAGTTATTTGGACCAACTATGAATATATCATGTGTGCAATCTTTTAGTTCACAAAGCATAGCTGAATCAACACATTAAATTTTCCAGAAGTAATGATAATGTTTCAAATACCATAGATTTCCATGCTTCAATAAAGGCAAACTTTTTTAAAGAAAATATGGAAAATATTAGACGATTAGGCATTGATACTTGACAGTTGCTTGTTATCTATATGGTTCTAGCTATGTATCAATCCGCTTGAAATAGCTAATCAGCAATACTAAAATGGGGACAAATACCTGAGGCATAGAATTAAGCAGCCGCCTGAAACTTCTCTAGCATGTCGCGGTAAGGTGTCTCTTTAATCCATCCCAACTGCCTTCTTTGTAACTCAGTCAGACAATATTGTGAAAGAACTCCTACGTAATCCCTTTCAACGTGCTGCTCTAGATTACAACAGTTTGAGCTATCATGTGGATAATCCTTTTGAAACTTAAAAGAAGATTTAACAAAATAAGCAACTCCTTTGGAAGTTTCAAGTCTATGCTCATATGATTAGTTATGAGAATGTATATACTGGGTCATTTGAAGGTAAAAAGTTCAATAGGATCAAGAAAATAACAGGCAAAATCTGAATCAAAACACGTAAATTGCCACCTCCCGCATTATTATTATGACCACCATGTGGCATTCCCATTCCAATAGTTCTGAAATGAAACGTTCCAAATGGAGTAGTTGCCTGAGGACCTCTACCACCAAAAGAGTTCCTAAATATGTTATCAAATCAAAATAAAATTCATCGCCCATTAAACCCATTATTCTGATGTCTAGTCGCTGCTCTATTACCACAACTGGGCTCCTCGGACCCAATAAGATCATATCAATGTTTATTTTCTTCATCGCTTAAAGACTTGAATGCATTAGAAACAACTTTGAAAGCTTCTTCAGAACCAGTTGCTTTGTTTTATCAGAATGAACCTTCAAAAAAGCTTTCTGCAGGCTTCTCTAACATCCTCCACAGTACAGTTGCGATCTGAATTTAAAATTTTATAATAATCAGTCTGCTTCTTGATCTCCCTAACAATTGTCATTTGCTCTTTTGTACAGTCTTTGGGTGATGATATACATGCCTTAGTTGCACTTGTATCTGGAGGAGATTTATTGACATAGTTTTGGGTTACAGTATCAATGCCCGACTCTTGAATTAATAGTTCTGCAGATGATAAAAGGTCTTCAGTCTGTAAAGACGGTTCAAGAGGCAGGGCCTTTTTGACAAACTTAAGTGCACGAGCCCGATCACCTGCAGCTAAAGATTTTTTACCAATTTTAATGCACTTTGCCGCATCATCTTTGTTGCTATCCATAACATGTAAATAATTGTTAAAACGGGAGCAGGTATAGGGCTAAGATTCCTAATTTAAAAATCCTAACAGATCTCTTAGTTATGATCTGTGGAAATTTTCACAAAATATCGCATGTATCAAATGATTCAAACCTTGATGGTACTTGAGAATAGTTTGGAAAATTTGGGAGATTGGTGCTTCAATATAGGCAAACTTTTTAGTGGCAAACCCCTAAACTAAAGAACAACTTTATAAATAAAGTGGTTTTGAACTAACATAAATAGGAATCTGCTCTAATCCATTGAAGAACTTCGTATAAAAAAGAATCTAAATTGTCATAAGTACAAGTGAGTCAAAAAATGGTTTTGCTATACTTCAAATAACAAAATTGCAAGTACACTAGGAAGCACTAGTCCGTTGGAGACAAGGGATTGCAACACCCAGCAAGTGATTCTACTACTGTAACAGTGGAACTTCATAATTTCAACCAACATATTCAATGTTTTAGTTTGATTTGGATCACATATGTTGATTAAAATGCATGCATCGCTATTGGCTGCTTTCACAAATTTGTATAGAACCATTTTCAGTTCTTTTTGAGTTTGTAGGTCATCAAATCTTTAGCATAACACACAAAGTGGTAAAACAACAATGTAGCTTTGTAAAGAAACAATGATTGTTGTTATACTTTATGTAAAAAAATCATAACATTCACTAACCAAGAGTAGTATCCAAGTTCATAGGCGGGTTCAAAGACTGAGATGATTTTGTAGAGTATGCTTTGAGTGTATCATCCCATCTTTTGCAATTTTTCATACCTAAATTCAACCGATTTAAACCAAAGTAGATGGATCATGTTAAATTTGTTTATATTGAGAAGCATCACAATAAAAGCCAATTATATGGCTACACAGTACTCTTGCTAAAGTAGGTGGAACATTCAAAGTTTTTAATGGATTTGAGTACACAGTATTTAGATAGCTTAGAAAGTTTACGCCATTTTATCAGCCATTGTTTAGTGGAAAAAAAATCCATGCATGTGTGTACAAATATTTACAGCAGTGTTTTGTCAAAAATGAAGTACAAATCAATTTAATACTACTTTGCATTAATCCAGTTCTCATTATTCCTTCAATTGCTTTGGTTTTGCCTGGTTATAACATATTATTACAACGTATCCGGTAATGAAAATATGTTTGTGTAACCAATTTAGAATTGAAATTAATTAAAATTAAAATATAAATTATAAACAAGATGTTTTGCTATCCTAAGAATGGACAGTTCTTGTAATTGGGCTGAATTTATTTGAGCATAACTTTCAAACCCTTTATCCAATTTCCACAATTTTGCTCATTCCGGAAAGTTTTGAACATATGCAACAACTTTTATTTTGAATGTTTAGTTGAAAATTTAAATTTACTAGGATAAAATAGAAAATTACAGAATACTAAATAAGAAAATTTTGAAAAATGCATTCTAATAAGTAATAGAAATACTAAATATTCTAAAATCCAAATGTCACCAATTCCATAACCAAGTCTGACAATTGCACTCAATTTTTTCCTAAACAGCAATATCACCCGCATCTCCTCCTCCGACAAACCTTCTTTGATCAATTGCTATGTTCGTCGAGTTTCCATTGCTTTCTAAAAATAAAAACATCCAAATGTCCCACTCTTGGTGCTCCTGCAGTATTCAAAAAGAAAAAGAAACAAATTTGTTACCTTACCTAAGTCGTTAATAAATTATGAAGATGTTAACTAATAAATATCATAGACCTCAATTAACTTCGCCTTCCTCTTCGTAGTAGAGATTCTTTTTTTAGTAATAATTTTTGATTGTGCAATAGGAATTGGAGAAAACGGAAGCACATTTTCTGTAAATACTAAACATTCCCAAAAAAGAGATTAACCTTTTCTTCAACATATCATGCTTCATCTAAGACATTAAAGAGAATTACAGCCCTTATGTTTTGTAATTTAAACACAAATTACTTGCAATATTCTATCAGGAAAAAAAATACCTGATTCATATGATCCATTCAGTCCTCAACCTACTTATATGTTCATGAATATTATACTTATTTAAGCAGGTCTACAAAACACACAATAATATCAAAGGCTGCATTAAAAAAGAAAAGAAAAAACTAATCATTTCATTGAGAATCTGAAGATTTTATTGAATTATTTTATAAGACTGGGTTTAGTAGAAAACAAAGACGGATGACCTTTAGCAGATGCATTATATATGTGATCAAATAATATGAGCAAACTAATCATTCTCATACTCATTGAATTGTTTATTAAAAAAAAAACACTTCTGAAACAAACTTTTCCTTGTAACTTGAAAGTTGCAGTCAGATGATCACATCCCATCACATCAAGCCAGAGTGTTTTGAACCTGAATATAGCAATATAAAAGTCAGCAAATAACATAGTTCTGCCAATATGCCTATCATGTAATATTTTAGAAAATAACCATGCAATTTGAATTAAAAAAACACAAACAAAAATGGAATGCTAAGTTACAAAATGTCTCATTGGTCAATTGGTTGGGACCGTTGAGGTAGAGATTCTTAGGAGATAATTTCATCCCATATAAAAGACCAGGAAGGAAATTTTTACATTTATAACTCTGTTTCATCCTAAATAAACAGCAACGCTACATGTAAATAGCAAATCAAATTGAAAAATAAAATGGGTCTATACAGATTCATAATATAACCTAAACAGCCTTTTGAAATAATTTTGGTTATGGGATGCATCTACTGTTTCCATGGGCGAAGGAATGTTGTAGCAATCATTATCTCAAATCCCATGTGCAATTTACTATCTCCTTTGATTATTTTAAAACACAGAAAAATTAATTTTATTTTATTCATGCTTTAAAAATCAGAGTGGAATTTTTGCAAAAGTTTTGTGCTGATAACCCATTGTTTAGGATATTACAATTATTATAAGATAACTAACAATATTGTGCCAACCATGTCAAGTAATTTTTGTACATTCAATGAGTGTACAATGTTTTCCTTTAATGTGTGCTCTACCAAAAATTAAATGCCTACCTGACGGAATCGAGCTGAGCATGTGCCCGAAAACCATCGGAAAAGAGTAGCTAAAAAGGGCGCAGAACAGCCATGTTTCGCCGAAGAAGCATTTGATTGACGAAATTAGGGTTAGGTAGAACAACCGAGCCTCGCCGAAGAACATACCATTTCTCTAATCCTAACATGAACCATTATCGAATTAAAGCATACGCCATGCAGGCTTAATTGAAATTTGAAAGTGAAATTGATTTTTTTTTACTTATTATCGTCATTCCTAGAAGTCGTCGTGATTCCTAAAAGCCCCAACTCGAAGTCATGGAGAGACGATTTGAGAGGCTAGAAGGAAACGCAAGCCTTCCCTAAGGTCCTCTCCCATTTCTGGTTCACACTGGGGTGTAAGGCTCGCAAATTAACGCTACACAAAGCTATGCCACAAAGCCCGTGCTTTGATCATCAACCACAAGACTCTGTTTTTCAACCGAAGCCTTGATCATTTGATCTTGGCATGCCACACAGGCAAACCACTCCACGCAACCGATATCGATCAATCACACAGAATGATATCCAATGTCAGACACACAGTCCAATTACAAGTCCGTTCTGGGTCTGAATGAAACTGGAGGCACCTTGTACCTCGTATATCCATCGATGTCGAAGTACGTCTGGATGATCACCAACTGATTCCATCCTCTTGGGTGCACGGCCCAATCAAGATGATCAGTAATTATCGAAACGATGTGAGGACCTCCGGTCTTCGACTACCGTCTTCATCCTCCACACATCGTCGAATCAGTTATTCGGAATGGGATAAACCCGGTCTTTTTGAATAACTCGCATATATAATCAACAATTGTTACACAAACACAACATACGCCTCATTCCAATTCAGAATATTCTTTTATTCAAATATTCTTATACTTTTGGAAAGGTTCCCATTAATTTTATCAAAGATAAATTCTTTAAATTTATTCTTTAATATTCTTTTGAATATCAATTCAAACCAAATTATGGTTTATCCAAACTGGTCGGGATTAGCGAACCTTACCAAAGTAATCACTTGTTAAATTTCCCAACCCCAACCTATTCATCCCATGAAGTAAAACTGGTCATACTTCATATCTAACACCACGGTGTTATGGGTAAATTCAATTACCGTTTCACGTTCAAATCTAATTAAAGATTTAACTATCACCTAGAGAAAAACTAGTGATACTCCATTCTCGATCATTTCAATCTAATTAAAGATTCATTAAAACCCCACTTGGTTTTAATCTTCCCAAAAATCAATATTAATGATTGTTTAACTTGGGAAATCATACCCTGTCTTTACCTGGGTTAAAGAACCAATTTCATTTAAAACATGGTTCACTATAAACCCAAAATCACATTCTATTCTATCAGTCTCTAACCGCAAATTAGTAAGAGAACAATTCCCCAAATATTAACCCCGAAGGCCGAAACCAACATCAGATCAATACCCCGTAAACCACTCATCTTAACTGATTTCCAATTATAAACTAGTTCATTTCGATAAAAATATACTTTTATCCTTAAAAATATGGAATTTTTCATCCTAGTTCTTTCCAATTCATATATTATGATTTTACACAAATTATTGATATTTCTAATAATTTTACCAAGGCCCATACAGTCGATTTCCATAAATGGCCATCGAACTGCACTTATAGCGACATTTTCCAAATTTGATTTGGACTTAATTCGAAATCCAGCTGTCAGATTTCAAACTTCTCATATTCGTTGGAAAGCTCTTTTCAATACGAACCCAACGGTTCAGGTTTTAGGAGAATCCGACGATCGGATCTCCCGTAACGTCCATTTGAAGCCACTGGTCGATATTCGCGAACGGTCGCGGCGCGGCGCATTTTATTCAGGCCATTAATATAATATATATATATATATATATTATATTTCGTCGGTTTCAATTCAAAACATATTTTATAAATCGTTTTAACCTCGTTTTAAAAATGATTTCAATTTCATATTCAATTTTAAATCAAAAATGAATATTCCATATCATTAATATATAAATGATAATAGTTTCAAAACATTTTATTTTGAAATCACTTCCTTCTCTATATTCATTATAAAAATGAATATAATCGATGTAAATATCGTTCGCGTCAAAATGGCGCATATCTAATCAACACGTCTTTATATATTTCAATAACTTCGTTATTCTATTTAACAATTGAATATTTTCTTCAAAACATTAATATATATTTTATTCAACACATGAATATTTATTAGTTCTTACTTACAATAAAAATGTGAATTCTATTGTATAAAATATTTCGTTCAACACATGAATATTTTCAACACATGAATATTCTCAACAAATGAGTATTGTCAACACATGACTATTTTTGTTATTTTATATATTTGATAAAATTTTGATTTATATCGCTTAATTCTTAATCAGACTCTAACCGTAAATTAGTAAGAGAACAATTCCCTAAATATTAACCCCGAAGGCCGAAACCAACATCATATCAACACCCAGGAAACCATTCATCTTTATTGATTTCCAGTTAGTTTCTAATTTTATATATGCTAAAGACGTGCATTTTATCGTTTAGAGATTTTTCTCAACACATGAATTTTATTTTATTCAACACATGAATATATATTTTATTCAACAAATGAATTTTTTTTATTCAACACATGAATATTTATTTTATTCAACACATGAATATTTATTCTATAATATTATTTACTTCTATTCAACACATGAATATTTATTTTATAATATTCTTTACTTTTATTCAACACATGAATATTTATTTTATTCAACACATGAATATTTATTCTATTCAACACATAAATATTTATTCTATTCAACACATGAATTTTTATTCTATTATATTCTTTATTTTCCAAATTGTAATGAGGCCCAATCAATTACCATATAATGTTAATTATATGGATTCCGTACAACACATGTATATAATAGCAAAGATAAATAATCAACCATCATCCAGAGTGCACCACACAACTGCATAAATATTAAATATAAATAATTAACGCTTACGCAGTCTGTCAACCAATCAATCGACATACAACTAAATAATTGGGATTAGTGTACGCCAAATATCATCCCAATACCCGTGTGGGGTTTCAAACAATCAAACAAAAGTTTTATTTGTGCAGTTGGGCGATGTGTTAAATTTATCATCCCACTCAGTATCAGTAAAATGTGTGTACATAAACAAATCGTCCGATTTGTTTATAAATATTTATTTTATATACACGTTAAAAATTATATTTTTAACTCTAAAATATTTTATTCCATTCCACATCACACAATCAACTTTTACAACACATCAATTAAACAAACAAGTCATCCATAGTCTGTGGACGACGGGCGTCGGGTGCTACTAAGCACCGTCTGCATCCTAGTATATATTTCAGCTAGAAAATAAAATAAAAGTTAGGAGTTATCACCGAGGGGATCCACTCCATCATTCTTTATTTGGCGATTTTATTCTGTTTGAATCTGAATTCTCCTTAAATTCTGATTTGTTTGGTTTTGGTTTTGGTCAATCCTATGTTGTAGCTCTTGATTTTTCGGTTCCAATGGGTCCGGGTTTGCTGAATTCTAATTTCATATGAGGAAGTTACGATATTTTTCATCATTGAGTCATCAAAACATTATTAACAATTTAATTAATGGATTTAATTTACCATAATCCACCTTTTAATCCTTCTCCCCCTCGTTACTAACTTCTGGTCAAACTGTAATGTTGAAACCCATCGCCAGCGTCGCTGACCGGATCGCCATCAGGGTAGCCCACGCCAACCGCTGTCCAACCTTCTTCCTCCGCCCGACACGTTGATCAACTCACCGACCCCTAGCGGCGGGAAAAACCCCCCAAACGACGCATCCTTGAGTGAGAATTTCGCGCGAGATTCAGCGTTAAACATGATCTCATCCATACGATTTTGTAGCTTGGGAGATTCTCTTCCATTTTTGCTTTTGAACAATATTGAATTATTGTGCGGATTGGTAGGATTTGAAGAGAGAAATCCTGGCGATTTCAATCATTCTTAGGTTAGTGGCGGCTTGATGATTAATGAGGCTAGGGTTATGAGCTTTATAGATATATAATAATAATAATAATAATAATAATAATAATAATAATTAGAAAATAGCTTGTTAATTCTCCTAGATCCAAATCAAACCCAACAATTGTCGCCATAGCCAAATACTCCCACTCCGAACACAATGAGATATGTTTCATAGGCCAATTCAACTGCTACGATCAGTTTTTCTTTAAATTAAAGTATAAGTCAATATATATTAAATTTAAGCGTACATTTCAATTTATTGGGGCCATATACTGACTCTGAAAATTCAAAAAAAAAAAATTCTAGCTTCGTATTGAAGATATGGTTCTAACAACACTAATTTCGTCAAATGCTGAGAACGTTAGAAAAATGGCCATTTTCTGCTTGCTTGAAATTGACTAAAACTGTCAAAACACGTTTGACTTCGCCGCGCTCACATATTGATTTAGAAAGTTATGAATTTTGAAATCTAGCAATAACTTGACCTCCAGGATCCAACAAAAGTGGTTTTGTCAAAAACAGAGGTTGTTTGCAAAATTTCCATTTTTAAGGGATAAAATTCCATAACGACAATTCTGAAATATCAATTGGACATAACTTTTTATTCCGCTATGAAATTTCAATTTTTTTGGATTCGTTGGAAAGATATTTTCAAATAGATTCTAATATTTTTGGTTTCACTAAAATCCGTTTTATTTTGAATTCTGTACATTCATTTGAAATTTGAAATTTAATTTTCGAACTACCGCGCCATTTTCTTCCTTTTATAAATAAAAATAAATATTTATATTCTAGCGTTGATTCAAATAAATATATACATTCTAATTCTATTCAAAATAAATTTCTCATTGTTATTATTTAAAATAAATCAATTTAAATACTCAAAACTCATTAAAATTGCCAAAATAAAAATTTTAAATTGGCTCGGATTTTCGGGTTGTTGCAATCTCCTTCACTTAAAACTTTTCGTCCTCGAAAAGGAACGAAACTGAAAGATGTTTTACAAACCAACTCAACTTTCATTCTTTTCATTATGGCATAAGTTCTTCAACTTTTCAGTTTCTAAGAAATTTTCAAATTTTTCAAAAATTTGGATAACACCCTAAATTTTCGAAAAAATTCGCCATAACCTCCGCTGCACGGGAGCACCAGGAAAATCCTGAAATTGCCATACAGACCACTCCAATCCAAAAAGAAAAAGAAATAGCAAAGCGGCTAACTAAGCGGCTAGCCAATCGGCTCCTAAAATCATCAAAAACCCCAAGAAATACAATAAACATGTACCTATTTGTTGGGCACACAATTTTATTCCTCTGCTCTAGCCTCCTTGCTATGACCTGTTCACACATATATATGTACTTGCATGCAATTCCAAACAATTTCCAATACAGTTCAATATTTGATCAATTTGGTTATATGGTTCAAAATTTAAATCAATCAACCAATAATCAAACAACACAATCGGCAATCAATTAGTTGATTAACGTTTCAAATTCATAATTTTGATACATATACAGAAAATCATGTTTTTGATGCCAATTCACAACAATATATTCTGACTATATTTTGGTTCTCACACCAGTCAATTGGAAATATATAAATATCACACCTTCGAAACTCGAACACAAATTCTGATGATATAGCTACAATCATCAGAATCATCTCCGGGCGACTAGAGTGTGACTCCATATCTATCCAGTATATTAAAACTTCAAATACACGTGATTCAGACGTATACGCAAAGTCTTTATATAGTTAATTGTCCAAAATCAATACAAATAAATATTCAAATACGTTGAATAAGGTTTAAATTTTCAAAACAAAATTTGTTTTTTTAAATATACTCTTCAAAACTCGTTCTAGGATACTATTGATCCTATCTCTAACGAGTCATTCTCATTGGATATTACTAATCCAATCTCTGATGAATTCTTTCATATGGTTCTAACGTGTCTTGTCCTCCGAGCTCTGTAAACTAAAGCTCTGATACCACATGTAACAATTGGAAATTTTGCTCGATCCGAATCGATCGCTAAACCGACCAAGACCGTTTGAAACCCCTGATTGTTTTGAGAACATGACAAATCGGAACACAAACAGAAGAACATTTCGTTGTTAATTACAACAATTCCATCAGAATACAAGAATATACAGAGCATGCACATTCGATAAATATCAGAGATTTACAATACATTACATAGCAGCGGAAAATAATACAAAACACAACTGAAGGAGATATACGGATACAAAGCTTTCTGGATATCGTTCCAGCTGTAAATCAGGATCCTGTGAATATAAATCTGCAAAACCAAAACTACTAGCTGCCCATGTCAAAATAAGGGCACCCAGCGTTTAGGTTAAAACAATAAACTCTAGGCTAGTCATGTGACTGGTGTTAGAACTAAAACAGTTATTTCAAACTTTACTTTAAAATAAAGTAAATCAAGGGACCACGCCGTATAACACGGTACGAGTTTCCTCCCAAGAATACAAGTGCATATAACAAAACAGCGCAATGCTTTTTTGGAAAAATGAAGCTATCATAAGACCCAGGTCCCATCACACAATGCAACACAAGCCGGAGGATAGGGTTTTACCTTATAATAGCCAAAAATGCTTGGTACGTGAAATTTCATCTTTTATAATTACTATAAGTGTATAGTGTCAGAACAATTTCAATCATAAGTATCAATCATAGTAGGCGTAAGTGACCCATACCACTATGTCACCATAAATAGGTTCTACAATCAAAATTGCAAAGTCACCTATTTAAAAGTTGGATTTCCGTCTATGAACCGAGGCTAGGGTTCGTCCTCACCTCTTCGAGACAATCTAGCCTACCATGTCTCAGGACCCAAACTCGGGTGGGCCCTTGGATCGTCAGGGCCGGTCCACTCGATGTGGATTAAACTTAAACCCTGGACACTGCGTTTCCCCGCCCTTTGGGGCGTAAATGAGTCCTATGACTCCATCGACTCCACATAGTCACCGATATATCCAAGGCGCCTCGCAATCCAACAAACACACAGGTGAAAATAATATAAATGTCAGGGCTGGTAGGTCACTGACACCACCATAGCTAGAAGGAAACGCATGCCCTCCTTGAGGTCCTCTCCCATTTCTTGTTCACACTGGGGTGTGAGGCTCGCGAATTAATGCTACAAAAAGCTATGCCACAAAGGCCGTGCTTTGATCATCAACCACAAGACTCTGCTTTTCAAAAGAAGCCTTGATCATTTGCATCTTAGCATGCCACACAAGCAAACCACTCTATGAAACCAATATCCATAAATCACACAGAATGATATCCAATGTCAGACACGCAGTCCATTTACAAGTCTGCTCTGGGTCTAAATGAAACCGGAGGCACCTTGCACCTCGCATATCCATCGATCTCCAAGTACATCTGGACGATCGCCAACCGATTCCCTCCTCTTGGATGTATAGCCCAATCAAGATCATCAATAATTATCCAAACGATGTGAAGACCGTCGGTCTTCGACCACCGTCTTCATCCTCCACACATCGTCGAATCAGTTATTCAGAATGGGATAAACCCGGTCTTTCTGAATAACTCGCGTATATAATTAACAAGTGTTACACAAACACAACATACGCCTCATTCCAATTCAGAATATTCTTTTATTCAAATATTCTTATAATTTGGGGAAAGGTTCCCAATAATTTTATCAAAGATAAATTCTTTAAATTTATTCTTTAATCTTCTTTTGAATATCAATTCAAACTAAATTATGGTTTATCCAAACTAGTCGAGATTAGTGAACCTTACCGAAGTAATCACTTGTTAAATTTCTCAACCCCAACCTATTCATCCCATGAATTAAAATTGGTCATACTTCATATCTAACACCACAGTATTATCGGTAAATTCAATTACCATTTCACGTTAAAATCTAATTAAAGATATAACAATCGCCTGGAGCAAAACTGGTGATACTCCATTCTCGATCATTTCAATCTAATTAAAGATTCATTAAAACCCCACTTAGTTTTAATCTTCCCAAAAATCAATATTAATGATTGTTTAACTTGGGAAATCATATCCTGTCTTTACCTGGGTTAAAGAACCAATGTCATTTAAAACAAGGTTCACTATGAACCTAAAATCACATTCTATTCTATCAGTCTCTAACTGTAAATTAGTAAGAGAACAATTCCCCAACTATTATCCCCGAAGGCCGAAACCAACATCAGATCAATACCCAGGAAACCATTCATCTTAACTGATTTCCAGTTACAAACTAGTTCATTTCGATAAAAATAAACTTTTATCCTTACAAATGTGAAAATTTTCATCCCAGTTCTTTCCAATTCATATATTATGATTTTACACAAATTATTGATATTTCTAATAATTATACCAAGGCCAATACAGTCAATTTCCATAAACGGCCATCGAACTGCACTTACAGCGACCTTTTCCAAATTTGATTTGGACATAATTCCAAATCCAATCGTCAGATTTCAAACATCTCATATTCGTTAGAAGGCTATTTTCGATACAAACCCAACGGTTCCGGTTTTAGGAGAATCCGACGGTCGGATCTCCTGTAACGTCCATTCGAAGCCAATGGTCGAAATTCGCGAACGGTCGCGGCGCGGCGTGTTCTATTCAGGCCATTAATATATATAACATATATATATTATATATATTTCTCGGTTTCAATTCAAAACGTATTTTATAAATCGTTTTAACTTCGTTTTAAAAACGATTTCAACTTCATATTCAATTTTAAATCAAAAATGAATATTCCATATCATTAATATATAAATGATAATATTTTCAAAACATTTTATTTTGAAATCATTCCTTCTCTATATTCATTATAAAAATGAATATAATCGATATAAATATCGTTCGCGTCAAAATGGCGCATATCTAATCAACACGGCTTTATATATTTCAATAACTTCGTTATTCTATTCAACAAATGAATATTTTCTTCAACACATGAATATATATTTTATTCAACACATGAATATTTATTAATTCTTATTTACAATAAAAATGTGAATATTATTATATAAAATATTTCGTTCAACACATGAATATTTTCAACACATGAATATTCGCAACACATGAGCATTGTCAACACATGACTATTTTTGTTATTTTATATATTTGATAAAATTGTGATTTATATCACTTAATTCTTAGTCAGACTCTAACCGTAAATTAGTAAGAGAACAATTCCCTAAATATTAACCCAGAAGGCCGAAACCAACATCAGATCAATACCCAGGAAACCATTCATCCTTATTGATTTCTAGTTAGTTTCTAATTTTATATATGCTAAAGACGTGAATTTTATCGTTTAGGGATTTTTCTCAACACATGAATTTTCTTTTATTCAACACATGAATTTATATTTTATTCAACACATGAATTTTCTTTTATTCAACACATGAATATTTATTTTATTCAACACATGAATATTTATTCTATAGTATTCTTTACTTTTGTTTAACACATGAATATTTATTTTATAATATTCTTTACTTTTATTCAACACATGAATATTTATTTTATTCAATACATGAATATTTATTCTATTCAACACATGAATTTTTATTCTATAATATTCTTTATTTTCCAAATTGGAATGAGGCCCAATCAATTATCATATAATGTTAATTATATGGATTCCATACAACACATGTATATAATAACAAAGCTAAATAATCAATCATCATCCAGAGTGAACCACACAACTGCATAAGCATTAAATATAAATAATTAATGCTTACACAGTCTGTTAACCAATCGATCGACATACAACTAAATAATTGGGATTAGTGTATGCCAAATATCATCCCAATACCCGTGTGGGGTTTCAAACAATCAAACACAGGTTTTATTTGTGCAGTTGGGTGATGTGTAAAATTTATTGTCCCACTCAATATCAGTCAAATGTGTGTACATAAAAAAATCGTCCGATTTGTTTATAAATATTTATTTTATATACATGTTAAAAATTATATTTTTAACTCTAAAATATTTTATTCCATTCCACATCACACAATCAACTTTCACAACACATCAACTAAACAAACAAGTCATCCATGGTTTGTGGATGACGGGTGGCGGGCGCTACTAAGCACCGTCTGCATCTTAGTGTACATTTCAACTAGAAAATAAAATAAAAGTGAGGGGTTCTCACCGAGGGGATCCACTCCATCATTCTTTATTTGGTGATTTTATTCTGTTTGAATCTGAATTCTCCTCATGTTCTGATTTGTTCGGTTTTGGCTCTGGTCAGTCCTGTGCTGTAGCTCTCGATTTTTCGGTTCCAATGGATCCGAGTTTGCTGAATTCTGATTTCGTATAAGGAAGTTACGATATTTTTCATCATGGAGTCATTAAAACATTATCAACAATTTAATTGATGGATTTAATTCACCATAATCCACCTTTTAATCCTTCTCCCCCTCGTTACTAACTTCTGGTCAAACTGTAACGTTGAAACCCATCGCCAATCTCTAGGGTTCCACCTCACGTCGCTAGTCGCTGACCGGATCGCCAGTAGGGTAGCCCACGCCGACCGTCGTCCAACCTCCTTCCTCCGCCAGGCACGTTGATCAACTCGCCGACCCCTAGTGGCGGGAAAAAAACCTGCAAACGACCCATCCTTGAGTGAGAAATTCGTGCGAGATTCAGCGTTAAACATGATCTCATCCATACGATTTTGTAGCGTGCGAGATTCTCTTCCATTTCTGCTTTTGAACGATATTGAATTACTGTGCGGATTGATAGGATTTGAAGAGAGAAATCCTGGCGATTTCAGCTGCTCTTAGGTTAGTGGCGGTTGGATGATTAATGAGGCTAGGGTTAGGAGCTATATATTTATATATATATAATAATATAATTATTTAATTAGAAAATAGCTTGTTAATTCTCCCAACTCCAAATCAAACCCAACAACTATCACCCCTAGCCAAATACCCCCGCTCCGAAGACAATGGGATATGTTTCATAGGCCAATTCAGTTGTTAGGATTAGTTTTTCTTTAAATCAAAGTATAAATCAATATATATTTATTTTAAACATACATTTCAATTTACTGGGCCACATACTGACTCTGAAAATTCCAAAAAAAAACATTTCTATCTTCGTATTGACGATACAGTTCTAACAATACTAATTTCTTCAAATTCTGGGACCGTTAGAAAAATGGCCATTTTCTGGTCACTCGAAATTGACTAAAACTGTCAAAACACGTTTAACTTCACCACACTCACATATTGATTCAGAAATTTATGAATTTTGAAACCTAGCAATAACTTAACCTCCGGGATCCAATAAAAGTGGTTTTGTCAAAAACAGAAGCTGTTTGCAAAATTTCCATTTTTAAGGGCCAAAATTCCATAGCAACTATTCTGAAATTTCAGTTGGACATAACATTTTATTCTAGCTATGAAATTTCAATTTTTCGGATTCATTGGAAAGATATTTTCAAATAGAATCTAATATTTTTGGTTTCATTAAAATCCGTTTTATTTTGAATCCTGCACATTCATTTGAAATTTGAAATCGAATTTTCGAACTACCGCACCATTTTAAATTCCTTTTATAAATAAAAATAAATATTTATATTTTAGCATTGATTCAAATAAATATATACATTCTAATTCTATTCAAAATAAATTTCTCGTCGTTATTATTTAAAATAAATCATTTTAAATACTCAAAACTCATTAAAATTGCCAAAATAGAAATTTTAAATTGGCTCGGATTTTCGGGTTATTACACTTTATTGATCTTTAATTTACAATTACAATTACAATTCTCCATTTCCTATTAATTATTTGACCCTATAAATTAATAGGCTTAATCGACCAATCAATTCCCTAAGACCTGTTTATTAAGTCTTAGTATTACTTTATTTCTTTTTGTTTGTATGTATTCTTTTCAATTCAAATTCCTTCACTCCTTTAAGAAGGGAAAAACTTACAAAAGCTAATTGATACTCTTTCCATGAATTATACTATAGAAATCTCAAACATAATGCAATATGTTAATAATCTAATCAATCATTATTTCTACTTTAGCTCAAATTACAATAAAAATTGTTATCATTTACAAGTCTGCTATTCCATTTATTATCAATTGTTTGAAGTTAATCATTACTAATATACATACAATTTGATATTAATTTCAATTGTAATAAATCACTATTTATCTAACTATAAATAATTGTTTAATAGAAATAAATTTGAAATCATTCATAAGTAACATCATAATTTAATTTATGAACTTTTCTCTTTTTTTTAATAATTTAATTTAGTAATGGAATTTTTAAATTTTGACGCATTTTCTAACAAAATTTCCTTAAAATAAAATTTAAATTAGTTTTGATTTTCGGGTTGTTACAATTTCCCTCAATGATTGATAAAATACACTCCAAAAGTTGATGATGATCTAAACAAAGCAATGAAATTCAGTGGTTGTGAGAGTTGGAGTCAAGATTTTGCCAAAAGATCCCCTCAAATGATCCTTGGTGATGTATTTATAGGCAAAAGATTCCTCTTGAAGATCTCCGGATCAGATACACGTGGAATCGATTCCTTTAATATCGGGTTCGGAGGCTTTAAGGTGATGATAGCGCATCATGTTCGTGGGTGAACGTGGGGGAGGGGATACATAATCGCTCCGAATTTGGCGGGGTCGTGAGTCTTAACTATTGTAATTTCTAGATCTTGGTTCAGGTCGGATAGCAAAATAGGGGGTCCGGATCGGCAAGCCCTAAACCAATCCGATTGCCCCTTTTTTACCATTCTTTGGTCTGCTTGTTTCAAAGTAAGGGGGTTCGTTTCGGGGATCTCCAAACCAATCCGGTTTCCTGGTACGAATTCTTCCTTCAAACCTATTCGTTGAGCAATCTCTTAGCTTTGTGCTGCCCGACCGCAAAACGTGCTAACAGTTTGATAGATAACATATTTTTTATTTATAATATGTTACTTTTTAATAGATAACATAAGAAATATCAATTAAAATGCGTTAACATAATAAATATATATATTAAATATGAATTTGATTCTTACTATGTAAAAATAAACATAAAATTTCCTTTTGAAAATGTGGATTATTGGTTTTTCGTCCTCATCACTTTCAGATACTGACTCTATTTTCTCCTCTATATATGTTTCATCTATAGTCTCAAATACATCAATTAATGCGTTCGATTCGCCATTTAGAGGTCCGAATATGTTTGATCATCAGTTATTACTATTTCTGTATTTTCGCCGATGTCTGCTTGATAAGCTTGGTCGTCGGGAGTATTACGTCCGTCAAATGTAAACCTTGCCTTTGTTTTGAAAACGGCCCACCAATCTATTTTGTCTCTTCTCATAGAGGGTTAAGGAGCATAATATACTTGAAGAGCTTGTTTGGCAAGTACAAAAGGATCGTACTTATAGTAATGGCAAGTATGTCTTACTTCTATAATAATATATTTTTGGGTACACGTTGATTCCAGAACCTAAAACATTGCTGAATCAGTTGCATTTAAACAAAAATACTTCTTCTGCGGGTCGTCTCAAATATGTCAATTGCAGAATCTAGTTTAACACGCCACAAAAATCGTGTGTATGGTCATCTGGATCGTCATTACCTTTAACAAATACACTGCTATTTTCAGTTAATTTTTCAGCACCATATTCTTTAGTGCTAAATTTATATGCATTGACAAAGAATACTGGATATGTCTTGACATTTCTTTTTAGTCCCATTGCCAAATGCTTCAATCCTTCATCCATAATAAATTTGTTGGATCAAAAACATAATTAGTAAACCAACTAGCGAATTCTTTGCTGATATCACCGTTTGGATATAGTAATTCATAAATGCTACAGTTTTAGGACAAACGATACATATATCATTAAAGATAAAATACATGTATACATAGATGTGTAAGTTTATTACCTAACGAACGGTGCAACTTCAGTGCAATTGAGAAGAATATATGTGTGATGCATTATAATCTTTATCATTCAGCCATTCTTCCACACATCTACTAGAAGACCGACCATATTTTTTAAAACTAAATAAAATCGCTCGACAATCATCTTGATCAATGCCTTTGTCATTATGCATAGTACATGCAAATGATATGTTCACATGATCACTAAAATAATGAGAGAGAAAAATGAATCTTCTTCTTCGATGCATAATTTGCAAATAGAACCTTCAACTCGAGCTTTCTGCCTCACATTTTTCTTTATATGATTTAAATACCTATTTAGAATTATTGCAAATTATTTTTTTCATACATTTCATTAACCAAAATTAAATTAACTTAATATTAATATACCTTTCAAATGGATATATCCATCCCTATTGCACAGGCCCTCGAAGATGTGCTTCTGATGAAAGATGAATAGGTAAATGCTCCATAACATTGAAAAAACCTGGAGGAAATTTTTTTTCCATGGTTAATTTTTAATGTCAATGATTAAAGCTCTTTATAGAACAAACTAATCTCTGTTGCAACAGTCCAAACTTTTACAGGCAATAGTTCTTTGAAAGTGACAGGAAATAAATTTTCCATCATAACATGACAGTCGTGGCTTTTCATCTCGCTAAGTTTACCATTTTTATAGTCAACACATCTACGAAGATTGGAAGATATACCATCCAGGAATCTTAATCCTTCCATCCATTTTAAAAATATTTTAATTTGATTACTGTCCAGTTCATAGCAGGCTTTCGGTTTTTTGGTGTCATTTGGCTTTATATGAAGCTCCGAACGATTACGTATTACTTCAGTATCACGTCTTGATTTCAAATCATCTTTCATCTTCCCTTTGACATTCAAAATTGTATTGATTACATTATCAAAAACATTTTTTTCATTATGCATCATGTTAATATTATGATGAATCAGAAGATATTTCCAATAAGACAACTCCCAAAATATGCTTTGTTTCCACCAATTATGAATCGTTGATTTACCCTGAATTTCTGTTTATACTAAGGTTTCATGAATCTTGGGAAAATCTTGTACATGTTCATCATTTTCTTACTTGTTCATACTTTAGGTGGTCGCAAAGTTTCATGTCTATTAGCTGTAAAAAAATTCTTATCTCTTCTAAAAGATGATTAATATGAAGAAAACAACTATGACAGTTAAACAAAGAAATTTTCTTTCCAATAGGAAAAGAAAATGCGCTTGTTTCTTCCATATAGTACAGATAATCTAGACGACTAGCCGTACTCCAACCTGAAAGCACTGCATAAGTAGGAAAATCACTAATTGTCCACAACAGAGAAGCATGCATACGAATTTTTTTATTTTTTTTGTAAAATATCATATGTTTCGACCCCTTCGTACCACAAATTTTTTAATTCTTCAATCAACGGTTGTAAATAAACATCGATTCCTTGTGTCGGATCATCAGGACCAGAGACGATAGTTGTGAGAAACATATAGGGAGTTTTCATACACATCCATGAAGGTAAATTATAAGGTGTTACAATTACTGGACGGGATGAATATTTAGAACCAAATTGAGAAAATGGTGAAAACCCATCCGTACATAAACCAAATCTAACATTACGACTCTCAAATGCAAAATTAGGATACTTTTGATCAAAATGCTTTCATGCTTTTCCATCAAGTGGGTGTGTTAACGTACCTTCTTCTTGTGTTCTCACACTGTGCCATCTCATATGTTGCGCGGTTACAGAAAATGCATATAACCTTTAAAGTCTAGGAATAACAAGTAAATAATGCATACGTTTATACAGAACTTCCTTTCCCTTTTTCTTTCTTGGTTTGTATTTTTCCTGATTACATATTCTATAATTCTTAAGGTTGATATCTTCCGTCCAAAATAGCTTGCAACCCTTTAGACATGTATCTATTTTTTGATATGGTAAACCAAAGGCCGACATAATTTTTTTTTACTTCATAATGATTTTCGCACATTAAATTATTGGGAGGTATATGCCGCTTCATAGCTTGTACAATAGCTGTAAATCCAGCTTCTGTGAGGTTGTATTTAGAATTCATCGCAATGTATTCAGCAGTTACTGATAATTGAGTTCCTCTTTCGCAGCCTTCCCAAAGGGGTTTTTTCGCGGCATCTAATAAATCATATAATTTTTTGGCTTCAATATTTGGTTCTGCTTCATCATTACCATTGTCATCATTACTGTCATTATCATGAAATTGTTGAATAAGGAACATAGACCATGCAACATCTTCAACCATTTGTTCTACGAGATTCATCATAGCAATTTCATAATTCACTACCTCCTCCACTTGTATAGAAGTGGATGCTAACGGTTCTCCATGACGATCCCAAACTAAATTGTTCGACACAAAACCGTACTGACGCAAATGAACTCTAACCATTTGTGGCATCAAATGCTTCAATAACTTGAATCTACTACATGGACAACAGATTTCAACGTTGTTTCCTTTGTTACTTAAAGCGAAATCAATAAACACGTTGACACCATTAACAAATTGTTTGTTACCTAAAATGAAATGATTTACGAGATTTAATTTCGTTATTGTGTTCGTAACTTGTCAATACAAAAGGACAAATCCAACAAATATTGTATATAATGAATATAAATGTCTGTTTCGTTAATAAAACGAACATTCACATAACAATTATATACAATACTTATTAGACGGGGCCAAAAAAACTGTCTAAGGTTTTATGAATATAACATATTAGGATTTGGCTTTTTTTTCGTGATTTTAGGTTTTTTTTTTCAACTTCGATTTCGAAATTTCAACTTCAAAGATTTGTGAAATCAAAGTTGCAGGTTTACGATCTGTTGCAGGTTTTTTTTAAATATACGTGGTGCGCATTTTTTTAGAAAGTCGCAAAAAGCCCCAGGCTCAAAAAAGCCGAAGGCTCAAGCTGTGTGCCTTAGCGCTTTAACAACTATGAATTGTGCGTATACGAATTTTATCACATATACGTATATTTTCAACATTAAATTGAACTATATAATCGTACGTTATATACAAAATTAAATGTCACTTTTGCTAAATTTTTATAAAACATAAACTTAAATATTTCCATTTCCACTACATGTTTTTGACAAATTAAATATCGTTTTCAATGAATTAGGGCTTAACCAAATAAACAGATACATAGATTGATTACCAACTTCATATACATACAACGCTGTATATATGCATATATACATATACAACTTGAACTAATTAAACCCTAGATTAGCAGTATAATCAAATAAGTCTATAAATACAAACTCATTAACAACTAATTAATTTATAAATAAAACCCTAGATTAGCAACTTAAATGATTAAACCCTACATTAGCAACTAATCAACAGGACTAACACACAAACATACTCGAATTATGCTTAAATTACTAAACTTAGGGTATTAAACAAAATTAGGTTTAATTCATACCTTGAAATCGAAGAGAATCGGGGATTAGAGAGGAGTAGAGAGTGCCTTGAATGAGTTGGAGAGATCCTGGTCGATTTCAGAATTGGGGGGGAGGGGGGGGGGGAGATTTGGGGGAAAGAGGATAATTTTCATGTAAAATGAAGTATGGGGAAAAGGAAGAAGGCTCAGCCAATTTTCTGCTCAACCCATGTAACGGGTATTAAAGGCTTCCAACAGCTTTAGAACCAACGACCACCAACGTCTTCCAATGGGGTATTTTTCTCTCTGGAAGAAAATACCAAAATTTGGCTTCCATTGGAAGTTGTTGGTCAATAGTCGTTGGAGGCCATTGAAACCAACCGTTGCTATACTGTACAATTCATGTAGTGATATATATATATATATATATATATATATATATATATATATATATATATATATATATATATATAGTGGTGTGGCTTATGGCTCCATCTAGTGTATACATTACAATGTGATAAATGAGGTTTTTTGAACTGTTATAATATATTTATTAGAATTGAAAATTGTAAAATTTAATGTTATGGCAGCAAAAAGATGTAATAGAATTTTTTTACAGCGTTTTAACTATGAAACGAAAAAAATTGTTACAGTTTTATTATATAATAGGATTACGCTAGTGTTATTCAAAATATTTTGCAAGCAGTAATCAGTTTTCACAGCAATAAAACGACGCTACAATAAATAGTAATAAATTTTCTATAGCGTTTCAATGTGTCATAAAAGCTTAATATGATTATTCCATGGAGTGTACAGTTCGCATAATAATATGGCATGTCAACATGTTATAGCAATTAAATGACATCATAAAAGTTCTACAACTACAACAACAACTAAGCCAAAACCCAAACAAGTTTGGGTACTTGAGATGGAACCCAAAAAAAAGGTTAAATGCTTCAATAAAAGCAAAATAAAGTTTAAAATTATTAAATAGATAATAAAAGTAGTTGTAATGCAGCCAAAAAAAGGTTTTGGTACATAGATTGCTAACTTTGATGCACTCCTATTCGACACCAGCTCTTCAGATATACTCCATTTTCTTAAATTTCTTATTACTATCTCCTCCCATGTCATTTTAGGTCGACCCCGATTTCTATTTGGGCCTTCGGCATGACCTATAATTCCAACGCGCACTAGTGCATCATGCGGTCTATGTTGGAGATGTCCAAACCATCTCAAACGATATTGGACTAACTTCTTTTCAATAGATGCAACTCCAAGTTTATCCCAATATCATCATTTCTAATCCGGTCTCGTTTGGTATGCACACAACTCCAATGCAGCATACGCATCACTGATACACTTTTCTTCTGGATGTGTTGCCTTTTAGTAGGCCAAAATTTCGCACCATATAACATCGTAAGCACTACAACTAATATACCATGTTACAACGGTGCAAAAAAGTTATAAAATTTTTTTACAATGGCGGAACCACCATCTTGTATTAAGAAGTTGTAATATACTTGTATCTTTTACAACATTTCTGCACCGTTGTGAATGTGGTTATTTTATAATTTTTACTCACTATTGTAATAATTTTTATTACAACTTTTATTCCCCGTTGTTGTATATTCTGTTATAACGCCAAAGCATGTGTATGACAACTGGTAATTACCGTTATGACTTCCAAAATATTACAACTATTTCACACCGTTGTAAAATGTTTTATTACAACTTTTTTTGCTATTGTAACTTATATACACCTTACTAATACAAAGAATTCATATATATATATATATATATATATATATATATATATATATATATTAATAATAGTATGATTCATCTTTCAATGCAACAAATATAACTATATGAAATCATTCATATATATTAATTAACATAATATTGGATCAACATACACATATTACATCACCAACTAAACCCATCACAAAAAACATAACCGTTTGAAAGCACATACATCGATCTAACACAAAAGATACATAAGAAAGATAGAAGTTTTGTCCACAAAAGATGCATAAGCATACCCTATGTGGCCAACGACCATCCATCCATAAATGAGAATATAGTTTTCCTTGAGTACCAAGTGAGAAAATTAGATTGGAAATATGCTGAAAGAGATAGCCAAAAGAATCAACGTGGTCGACGACCATCCATCCATAAATAATTCTCCACTACACACAAGATGTCGATCCGGATCTCAATTCAGAAACGGGCCTCTCCATCAAACGTCTGAAGCCGAATAGCCTCCCATATTTGAGTAATGCTGCAAATTTATGTGCACAAAATAATATAAACATTAAAACTAGTCATTTAGAACACTAACAATAAAATTAAATGAAAAGTGAAAAGCAAGGGTAAAAGGCTTTCTTACCACATGCAGATTTGGGCTTAGAATCCACAATTCATGCATATCCATATTTATTACATTAACCATCAATAAGGTCATTGATCATGGGAAAGCCAACGGAGAAATCAGATCCTGCTAATTTTTTTTTTTTGCACATTTCCAGTTTTCATATTCAACCTCCATTTATAAACATGAATGAGAAAGTTTCCATTTTTAGGGTAGCCAGAGTAATCCTTTGTACTCTTGAATATATTGGAGAACCATTGATATTCGTTATGTCCAGTTTCCACCCAGGAATTATTGATTCAAGCGCTCTGCATCCTCTCATAGCAACCTTTAAATGAAGAATACATCGGTCTTAATAAAACATAACAAGAGTGGCATTAATTTGTTACTGTACGTTACCCCGTCTATGGTTTTGAAGCAGTTGATAATGTGAAAAAGGCAACACGTTTCCATATCAAACCATTTGATTGAATTTGCATCACAATAGCATGACATCACACCTATTCTTGCATAACTATCTTTCTCTTACTTGAGCAGGTTATATGAAACAAGGTTGATAGCCGTCAAATCAGATACAATACTTACAGGCCTCCTTTAAGAAATCGGTTTAAATCAAATATAAGTGGCATGTGATCAATAGTTATGTTGTATCTAAAACATTAAAATGTCTAAATATCATTATTGAAATTTATCATAGTGACCCGAGTTAGTATATATTTTTCGGTTCACATATAGAGCATTCAAATTACTCATGCATCAAACTTTGTTCTCACATTGATTTCATCTTGTCTTATAACAGAAATAGATAAGCTTCAGCATTAAGAGGAGGCTCTATGAAAAACAAATATTGTAGTTAAACCTCGTACTAGCTTTTTTTTTCCTTTCTGTGCAACAAGTATGCTAATTTAATTTAATTATGAAAAGATTCAAGTACATCCATACAACTACAGTATTATTTAAAATCCGTGTCATGTAGATTTGTTTTGTGATACCACTACTCCTACACATCATGTGTCTATACAGCCACGTCACGTATCAAACATAGAATAAGCATTCGAAAAGATAGCAACAAATTTCATTTTCTTATTTCTATACTATTTAACCTAAGGGAAATTTTTTTGCACCCTTCCTCTTATTTATCCTCTTAAAACACCCATTCATCATTGTTTCTAAAATTATCATAATGAAACAAATTTCCTACAAGATGTCTTTCTTCAAACGGCCCGTTTGATGGTCATGAAATTGGAACTATTATAACAATTTTCCGAGTATAAGAAAAAAATATGGTTGAATACTGGTCCAGAAACAGTGAAATAATTATGTAAAATAATGTTTTGAACAGGTCTTGAATCACTTGTCACCAAGAAAAAGAATCATGACAAGCCTCTACTACATAATCAAAGAAACGTTCAAATCGCGATGAAAAATCAATCGAAGGTGTTTCTTGAGCATGGCCTGGTACATGTAATATGATATTTTGATAGTCAATGAAATCTTGAATAATTGCATTTGGAGAGGTGACAGGTCTAATTTTCCCAATGGTACTGAAGTGGGAATTGAGGCTATCAAATTGAATACAACTACGAAGAATGATTTTTAGAATTGGTCAGTCCTCATACATAATGGGAAACTAGTGCTAAAATGATAACGTATAATATTAGAGCATCTCCAACAGTGGAGGATATTCATGTTACGGGGTGTAATATCCCTTATTTTTGCACCCAACAGTTGTTACACGGTGTAATATGAAGGCAAATGTTACGGGCTGGATTCAGAGTTCGTAATAGGGCGCGCGAGCTGATTTTATCAGCTCGTGATGTCGCGAGCTGATTTTATCAACTCGCGACTTCAGGAGCTGATAAAATCAGCTCGTGGCCTTTTTTTTTTTTTTCCCAACTATTTTTACCATATACAATACCAAATGCATTAATTTTTTTGTAAAATAAACTTCGAAACATAATAATAATAATATTTGATTACTAAGAGCAAAACCAATTTTTTTTTTTTAACGTTTTACCCTAGTTTGTCGTATACAAAAACATAACCGATATGTAATTTGTAAAATAAACTTAGGAACATAATAATAGATGATTAATAACTCGTACGAATACAAGAAAAGGAGTTTGTATAATAGAAAATGAAACACAATCGATGATTAATAACTTAGGAACATCTTAGGAAATGAAACATAATCGATGATTAATAACTTAGGAGTTCGTACAAGAGAAGTAATAGTAGAAAAGGAGTTCGTACAATAGATGATTAATAACTTAGGAACATCTTTACTGCATACATAATCGATAAGTTCAGACAAACATAAAATAAAACACATTCAGGTAATGGTTCTTCATAACTAGGTATCGCCGTGGTGGTTCCATAAATGAGTCATAAGATCCTTCTGTAGCCGGTTATGGAGTTCTGCATCTCTGTAGATAACTTGACGGCTCAAATGAACGTTGAAGTCCTCCTCTGTTAGTGGTTGGTTTTGTCGGAATACTGGAGGTGGTAGCGAAGCACCCTCGTAATCGCAGTGACGTTGATCTTCATCCATATCTCTTTCATCTTCTATAATCATGTTGTGAAGAACGATGCAAGCAAATATGATTGTAGACATCTTACTCCTACGCCATAGCCGACATGGATTACTTATCATTGCAAATCTAGATTGTAAAACACCGAAAGCACGTTCCACATCTTTCCTTTGTCCCTCTTGCATCGCCGCGAACATGACTTGTTTAGGAGTTAATGGATTTGGACATGTTTTAACAATGGTGCTTCATTTCGGGTAAATGCCGTCACCTAGGTAATAGCCATGGTTGTAAGTATTTTGGCCCAGGGTAAATGTTAAAGGAGGTACCTGGCCTTTAGCAAGATCATTGAACAAATGAGATCTTTCCACAACATTTAAGTCGTTATTAGACCCGGGCATTCCGAAGAAAGCGTGCCATATCCACAGATCGTACGATGCCACAGCTTCCAAAATGATGGTTGGTCGTCTTTCCTTGCCGTTGTACGCACCTTGTAATCCCTTAGGACAGTTCTTCCATTCCCAGTGCATACAGTCCAGACTTCCTAACATTCCCGGCCAACCCCTGCTTTCGTGCATCTCTCTGATTCGCACTACATCTGCTTCGTTTGGAGACCGTAAGTATTCTTCTCCGTAGACGTCCACAATTGCTTGATAGAAAGTTTCAAGTGTTTCTAGTGCCGTGCTCTCTGCTATGCGGTATGCATCGTCCAAAGCATCGGCTGGAGTGGCATAAGCTAACATTCTCATAGCTGCCGTCATTTTTTGTTCACCGGACAATCCCTGTGTCTTCGATGCATTATGTTTGTACTTAAAGTAATCATTGTTACCTTGAATACCAGCCAATATCCGAAGAAATAGGTTTCTCCGCATCCTGAATCTTCGACGAAACATATCAGGCCCGTAAGTGCAATCCTCATCGAAGTAATCTTGCATCAAAGACTTGTGGTATTTAGCATGATTTCGGTGTATAAACCTCCTTCCAGGAACCGATCCCCCTCTAGTTGTGGACGATGAACCGTACGCTTCACGGTATAGGTCCCGTATTTCTTGTATTTCTTCTGCTTCCTCTTGAAGGATTTCATCTTCCTCTGAATCGCTAGCAAAAGCCAGTAAGCATTTTGTAAAACTGGAATCCATTTATATTTGTTAGTAAGTTTTGATTTGAGATATGTATGACAATGTTGCTGTTATATATAAGGTTTGATTTGAGTGTCTCTTTATTGGATTCCTTTATTGGACTGAGTGTCTCTTTATTGGTTTGTGTGTCTCTTTATTGGTTTGAGTGTATGTTTATTGGTTTGTGTGTCTCTTTATTGGTCTGAGTGTCTCTTTATTGGTTTGTGTGTCTCTTTATTGGTCTGAGTGTCTCTTTATTGGTTTGTGTGTCTCTTTATTGG
Source organism: Allium sativum (assembly GCA_030737875.1). Classification (NCBI taxonomy): domain Eukaryota; kingdom Viridiplantae; phylum Streptophyta; class Magnoliopsida; order Asparagales; family Amaryllidaceae; genus Allium; species Allium sativum. Next base: position 752,361,496 of record CM060921.1, read on the forward strand.
TTTAAGTGTATGTTTATTGGTTTGTGTGTCTCTTTATTGGTTTAAGTGTATGTTTATTGAAGGATTTAAACATTTACGCACCCGAAGGAGTTAAAAAGGAGTTAAAAAAGGAGTTAAAAACTATGGGTCGTCCACTACCGTCGTTATTTAAACATGTAAACATTTAAGTACCAGGTTTGGCGCTTGGCAAAGTACCAAAACATACAGTCCAAAACATATCGCATACAGTCCAAAACATCGAGACATACATATATACATATATACATCGAGCCATACATATATACACCGCGACATACAGAAATATAAATCATGATAAATCTGCGGCATCATCATCACCACCATCCAAAGACATGTCGTCTCCGCTATCAGGCGGGTCATAATACGTAAAATCGTCATCACTACCTCCACCTGCTCCACCTCCTCCTCCAGAACCAGAACCACCTGCTCCACCTCCTCCTCCTCCACCTCCTCCACCACCTCCTCCTCCTCCAGAACCAGAACCACCTCCTCCTCCTCCACCTGCTCCAGAACCACCTGCTCCAGAACCACCTCCTCCTGAACCACCAGTACACGACCCTACAATGGTACCTGATGCTGCTGTCCCCCCACCATCTGCTGCAGCTAATCTGGCCTGTAAGTCATATATCTGCTCCTGCAATCCCTGCACAATCGCCTGGTGCTCCTGATACATGGACTGAGTATACTGCAACGCCATCTCCTGAATAGCCGCGATATGTATCCTATGCTGGTCCAACCTGGGTGCATACTGCATATATATAGAACATATAAAATCAGTTTCTACAGCATATAACATACAACGTAAATTCACAAGTACAAATGTTACCTCATGTGACGGATATAATCCAGCAGTAGGGACACCATACACCATGTATGCAGGTGGGTAAACAATAGGCAGGGATATCTGTGTCCCGCTAAGATCATATGTCTGGAATGTATCGGCGAGAGCAAAATCCTGCGGAGGGTCGGATATCTGTGAAGGGGTCGGGTCGAAAGTAAACGGCGGAGGGTGAACTCTACCACTGACCAATCGGGGTCCAATGTGATCGGAGTTCACACCCCGCACATAATCCGGCAGCAAGTACCGTCTAGGAGCTACCCGAACCCAGTAAGGACCAAACTCTGCGTCGGGTAAGTGAAAGTCGGTCGTATCTACCCATCCTGCCTGTCTCAATCCAGCCACATACTGTCTCCCTATAACACGCTGCGGCCCGAACATATCAAGTGGCAAAGGTGGATCTACGGGTACGCGCAACTCACCGGTACTCTGGTAATAGCATCGGTCTCCCAAGTACCAAACAGGAAGGTGGGCCGGTGGGAAGAAGAGGACACGTCGAGTAGATAAGCTGCATGCAATGACTAATGGATGGTCATCAGGTACTGGGCCACCGGCTGCAAGTAACATCCAATAAGAAGCCCAAGGTGCTCGTAATATGTTCCCCCTCTCCCTCATATCCAACTGGGTACGAGCCTCCATCAAGTCGTGTCTCACACCAGAAGGAGAACGCTGAACTACGTGCAAACTCTCCCATCTACGCATCCGTGGGAAAAAGGCCTCAGCGGCATGACTGGCGGTGGGCTGTATGTGTGGGTGCATGTTGGCCGTGTACTCGTAGTACCAGCACGGCAACATGTACCAAAAACCATACATCTGCTGAACCTCTCTAAAAGCATAGGAGTCAAGAGCGGTGTATAGATAACCCAGTATGGCAGAGCCCCAATCAAACATATGCAGCTGATCTAAATCGACTAGTGCTGCAAGGTAGCCAAGCCTAATCGAACTCTGTTGGTTCGTAAAGAACGTCGAACCAAGGAGGTATAAAATGGTAGCCCTGTACAGTATGTCGTGGAAATCTACCGCATCTACATGCGCTGTAATATAATCAAGTAAATATGTGCAGGGAACGGCACCATTAGCTACACGAGCCGCATCCAAACCTGGCAAATACTGTATGTACGACTCGGGTGACTCAAACTGGGAATCAAATGGAGGTATGACTCTATCTGGAAGGCCTATCTCAATCCCCGAAAGCATGTAAAAATCGGCTGGGGTGATACCTAGCTCAAAATCCGGGAAGTGAAAGGTGTGTGTCGTAGGCCACCATCTCTCTGATAAGGCTTCGACCAAAGGTCGATCGAAGGACTGGGGAGGTATAATACGTAAAAAACGTCCAAATGGACTGCCAAATAGTCTCCCTCGAATATCCAGAGGTAATATGTCTAAGGCTGATGCTACAAACTTCGCCCAACTCCCGCGAACGTTTACATACCGAGTCTATTAAAATAATACCAGTTAAACGACTATAAAACCAAGCACGCCTATGCACTAAACGATAACGTGCATGCACTAAATGACTATTTAACAATTAAATGAGTATTAAAGTTCGTACTACTAACGTATAACAAACTACTACATGATAAAGTTTTAACAGTTAAAAGACTATTTAACAGCTAAATCAATATTTAACTAGTACGTGCAATAATGTATACTATTTAAATGACTATTGACGTTCAAACTACTAGACCATAGAACGTACATGCACTAAACTATAACGTAAAACTATAAAGTAAAACTAATACCTGAACGGTGTCCAGCGCGGTAACTGATCGATGGGTGAATCCCTGTGGCATCTCGTGGAGGATACGTAAGTCCTCAATCGTCGTCCCCTCTGGTGGAGGAAGGTGTACTGGAACAGACATGTCGTCTGGCATAACTCTAACTGTGCGTCTCCCGCTCTTCGTCACGCGTGGCGGCATCCCGACGTTGGAACGATTAAAAAAGAAATTAAAAAGGAGGAAATTAAAATTAAATGAATATAACCAAACCACCCCCCCTCCCGAGCCATATATAGGCTCGGGAACAGGCGCGAGCTGATTTTATCAGCTCGCGAGCTCGCGAGCTGATAAAATCAGCTCGCAGGCTGCGAGCTGATAAAATCAGCTCGCGCCTGTTGGGAGATATCAAAGATATCTCCCGTAATGTTACGGGCCGTAACGTTACGGCCCGTAACACTGTTGGAGATGCTCTTAGGCAACAATAATAATATTGTTAACTGGCATAGCAGGATCTATGGTAGTATCATCTACCCAAAATAAGCTATATATGCATACAAAGCTATTTCAAATTTGCTCAACGACATACTTCAGTCAATCCATCTTATGCATTATATAACAAGGCTCGGATATATCTAATTTGCATCTATTTTTTTCAATGTAAATTTGGTGCCTGTATGTGGAAATTTTCTAGAATTAGACCTCTCTGGCCTGCAAGTCATATATCGATGTCCTCTCTATTGACTTAGAAATCACCCAGTTATAGAATCAGTTTAAGAGCAGGGCCTTAGGTGATTTTTGTCAAAATATGGCTACATCTTGATGTCATATAAACAATTACATTTAACTACCAATTATTAATCACCCAACTTATCCAAGAAAACTAAAAAATTTAAACATTTAACATATTAACAAAAATCAGTGTCTCATCCTAACGAGCTTGAAGTAAACCAAAAAGCAAATGCAATAATAATTAACTCAGCAAAATTAGACACTGAAATCATAGGATCATAAACAAACCCAGATCCAGTAGTAGCATAGTACCATCAACCTATTATTTGTACATTCGATGTTTTCTGTTATGTACTTACTGTGTTTCCTAGTTTCTTTCCTATAGATGGAGTGTCAACCTTGCTACTTACGAAAACTGAGCTCGATTTCATGGAAATTAGTGCCTTAGATGAAAAAGCCACAGTAGGGAATGAACTGGTGCCTAAATGGAGAAGTTCCCCTCCTACCTCTGCTTGTATGCTAGCGTTGCCAGCGATGTAGAGATTTCCTTATCTACAGCTCAATGATTAATGATTGGTGCCCTAGAAATTTTAGGGCCTTAAGCAATCGCTTTTTCAGCTTTGAGGAAGGACCAGGCCTAAGTGGGATGTACTCAACAAGACTAGTTGTAGCTTCAAAAGAAGAGGAGGAGGTTGGATAGCAGGGGAGAAGCAATCCAAAGTGAGAGCGACACAAGGCAGAAGCCCTAAAAATAAAATCACGAAATTAGGGTTTGGAGGCAGCGGAAGACCTCGAATAGGGAGCACTAATAAAAATGGAGACTAAAGCTAGGAAAAATGGCGATGTGGGAAGTGGGAAAGGTGGAAAAGAGGAAAAAATTGTGGACATCAAGAAATGGGGGAGACAAATGATGAAGATGCAGAGGGAAGAAAGGAGGTGGAAGGGACATTGCCAATTTTAAGATCTACATTTTGTTTAGAAGTTTTGGGATCGATTTTGATTTAGGAAACCGTGCAGGAGAAGACACCCGTGAAATTAGAGTGCGCGGAGGGAAAATTTCAGCATTGGAGCCAAAATTTCGAGATAAAGGGAAAACCTGAAGGGTGAATTGAATTGTTTTAAAACTCATACAATAGCTAAAGACGGTTGTTTTGACACATACAAAGGAAAAAAATTGTCACAAAAGGTAATGGATTGTTACTTCACCAACATTGATCATGCTTTTTGTAACTTCAAAACAATTCTTTCCTGGCCAGGCCTGCATGCGTACGTTCCCAATCCCATCCTATCTGATCACTTGTCGATTATCCTAACCTATGGACCGCCAACTAAAAGAGAGTTTAGAAGTTTTAAATTTTTTAACTAGTGGATTTTGGTTCCTGAGTTTTCTTCTAAAATTTTCACTTCTTGGTCTCCACATTTCTTTGATAACCCTATGTTTTTTGCAGGAAGCTTAAATCTACTAAAAATACTTTTCGCATTTGGGCTAGTGCTAAATTTGGTTGTGGTTCTAAGCTATCTGACCATCTTAAGAATCAGGCTCAAAATAATGTGCTCTTAAATCCTGATGTTCCAGCGGTTGCTCTTGAAGAAAGCATGCTTTTTAGTGATTTGAATAGTGCTCTTGAAATGGAAGCTATTGGAATTTAATGATACAATATTTCCATATCTAATTAATTATGGAGATATGCATGGTAATTTCGTAACCTGTTTTGTGCAAGGAATGGATGGAAAGAAATGAAAGGAATATTAATGAATAGGGGATTTTGGAAATGTTTGTCATTTAATTAGTTGCAATGTTTCATGAAGAAAAGAAACGGAAAGGGACTAAAATTGCAAAAGGGATTGATTGATGGAGAAAAGGAAAATTGTCAATCAATCATATGACAACTAATTAATGGGATTGATTGATGGAGAAAAGGAAAATTGTCAATCAATCATATGACAACTAAATAATGGGATTGATTGATGGAGAAAAGGGAAATTATCAATCAATCATATGACAATTAATTAATGGGATTGATTGATGGAGAAAAGGGAAATTACCAATCAATCATATGACAATTAATGAGATATTAGTTTTCCATAGATTGATTTATTTTACATAAATCAATTGTTTCTTCCCCAAGTAATCTTTTTTTCTCTATCTAAAGAGAAACATAGAGGATGTTAGGTGAGGAGAGATCATTGTATTCTTCATTTCTTTTGCTCTACATTAAAAAACTCTGTAATCTCTTGAATATATTAATAGAATCGCTTCCCCATTGAAGTGGACGTACACTATCTCGCGATAGTGGAACCACTATAAATTTGCGTGTTCTCTATTGCTTTTTTTGTGATATGAGATTTATATTCATTTCAAGCTGTTTGTGCTATGACATCATTGCTGATCCTATTGAGGTTTTTCCGCCGCAAGGGACTGATCAACCCTTACAACTGGTATCAGAGCTAGATTCGCAAAGAAGGTACTTTGTAGAATGACTGGAGGAGATGATAACAAGACAAATAATACATCAGTGCCAGTAGTTGCTCCATACATCAGGGGCTCCTATGTGGCGTTAGGATCACAGTTGACGATAGAGAAGTGGAATGGTGAAGGAGATTTTGAAAAATGGCAGTGGATGATGAAAGCGGTTTTGAGAAGAAATCGCGTTCATCGAGAAGTATTTGATACAGAGACATTGCCTGCTAATATTTCATCAGTGGAATTAGAAGAGATGGAAGAATGGGCATTTACTACTCTTCAGCTTGCTATGGGAAAAAATGTAATTTCTGAAATCAGTCAGGAAACAACAGTTAGCGGCATTTGGAAGAAGTTGGAGGACCTCTACATGAAGAAATCCCTAACCAACCGCATGATCCTATAGAAAACTTTCTTCACTTATAAAATGAAGGAAGGTTCTTCAATTAAGACACACCTAAGTGTGTTTGATGACATGTTGATGAAGATGAAGTCTGTTGAGTTGAAGATTGATGAAGAACAAAAAGCAATGGTTTCGTTGTGTTCGCTTCCAGAGTGATACACCGGTTTCGCTAATAGCCTTATCTCTGGTAGAGACACATTGAAATTAGATGATGTGAAGACAGGTTTTCTCAGTGAAGAGTTGAGAGATCAGATGAAAGACTTTGGTGTTGGTGATAGTAGTGGAGGAAGTAGTAGTTCAGGCTTATTTGCAGAGAGAGGAAGAGCAGAGAAAAAGGGAAGAATAATAGAGGGCGTTCAAATTCTAGGAAGCCTAATTCGCGGAGTAAGTCTAAATATGGAAAGTGCTACAATTGTAAGAAAGCAGGCCATTGGAGAAGAGACTGTCCATAGTTGGAGATGAAGACTGATGGTTCTTCATCTATTGCGATGGAGAAAGGCGGTAGCGACTTATTGACAACGGTTGTATCAGATGTTGCAGACCACTGCATTCTAGATTCTGGAGCATCATTTCACATGACTCCTAATAAGGATTATTTTTCTTCCTTCGATGCCAAAGAAGGAAGTTCTATCCTTATGCGGAACGATGCTACATGCAAGTCTATGGGAGTTGGTTCAGTTCGCATTCGCATGTATGATGGGATTGTCCGCACACTTTCAAATGTTCGCTATGTCCCAGGTCTTCGGAAGTCATTGATATCACTAGGCCAATTGGCATCATTGGGATGCAAAATAACCATTGTCAAAGATGGTTTGAGAGTTTCTAGAGAGGGACTTGTATTGATGAAGGGTGTTATGGTGCAAAATCTATATTTGCTAATGGGTACCACTGTCCATGGAGAATCATGTGTTGGAGTCGATAGTTCTAAAAGTTTCAATGCTACCAAGCTTTGGCATATGAGATTAGGTCATACTTCGGAGAAGAACTTAGAGTTGTTTCATAAGAAGAAAAAGATCAAAGAAGAAATCTTCAACAAGTTGGACTTTTGCAAGGAGTGTGTATTGGCAAAGCAAACCAGAGTTTCTTTTGGTGATGGCATGCATACTTCTAAGAGGGTACTTGATTATGTGCATTCAGACGTTTGGGGGCCATACTCTACAGCTTCTATTGGTGGAGCATATTATTTTGTTTCCTTCATTGATGACTACTCTTGGGTGTATGTAATGAAAGCTAAGTCGAAAGTATTTGAGAAGTTTAAGATTTGGTTAGCTCTTGTTGAAAACCAAACAGGAAGGAAATTGAAGATTCTTAGATCCGATAATGGTGGCGAATATGTCTCTAAAGAGTTCCCCGACTACTGCAGACAGCGTGGTATTAGAAGACATTTTACTACACCTGGTGATCCGCAATCCAATAGGGTTGCTGAGAGAATGAATAAGACTACTTGAAAAGGCCCATTGCTTGATATTGACTGCGGGCATGTCTAAGGGTTTTTGGGCTAAAGCTATTTCGACTGCAGCACATATTATTAATCGGATTCCGTGCTCAGCCATTGATGGGAAGATTTCAGAGGAAGTCTGGAGAGGTAAAAACACTTTATTAAGTTATTTTCGTATATTTGGATGTCAAGTTTATGTTCACAATACAAGACATGACAAGTTGGAGCCTAGGGCCTCCAAATGTGTTTTTCTTGGTTATACAGATGGCATAAAAGGATATAGAATTTGGAATCCAATTACGAAGAAAGATATACATTCCAGACATGTGACTTTTGATGAGTCAGCAATGTTCAAACCTTTGGAAGGTTTATCAGAGGGTTCAGACTCAGTTGATGAGAAGCCTGAAAAGACCGAGATTCCCAGTTTTCAAACCCAAAGTAGAGCTATCACTATTGATAATAGTGACGGAGCAGTTGATACATCACATGATAGTCCACATATTTCCTCTAGTAGTGATGGTGATGATCATGAAGCTAGAGATGATTCATCTCAAGGTGGAGCTCAAGGTGGAGTTCAAGGTGGAGCTGAAGGAGAGTCGGGTGATATAGTCATTCGGGCTAGTCAGAGACAAAAGAGAGCTCCAATTAGATATGGAGATTGGCAGTATGCAAATTTGAGCCTTGATGATCAATTTGATTATGCTTTACATGTAATTCATGATGAACCATTGAGCCTGGAAGAAGCCATGAAGTCGAGTGACAACTCGAAGTGGAATTGCTCTATGGAAGAGGAGATACAGTCTTTGCAAAAGAACAAGACTTGGGATTTGGTACCACTACCTCAAGGAAGCCGAGCCATAGGTTGCAAGTGGGTGTTCAAGGTAAAAGATGATGGTAAATACAAGGCAAGATTAGTAGCCAAATGGTTTTCACAAAGAAAGGGGCTAGAGTATGATGAAATATTTGCTCCAGTTGTTAGACAAACTTCAATTCGAATCCTACTTGCAATAGTTGCCGCTTACGATTTGGAGTTAGAACAACTTGATGTGAAGACCGCTTTCTTGCATGGTGACTTGGAGGAAACCATTTACATGAAGCAGCCAGAAGGATTTATTGTAGATGGAAAGTCAGATTGGGTATGCAAGTTGAAGAAATCTCTTTATGGTCTAAAACAGTCGCCTAGACAATGGTACAAAAGGTTTGATTCTTTTATGCTTTCACATGGTTTTAATCGTAGTACTAAAGATGCATGTGTTTATTTTAAGCATTTAAAGAATAATAATTGGGTGTATTTACTTTTGTATGTGGATGATATGTTGATTTCTTCCAAGGATAAAGCTGAAATTGATGCATTGAAATTGAAATTAAAAGCGGAATTCGATATGAAAGACCTTGGAGAAGCAAAGAAATTTTTGGGGATGGAAATCCAAAGAGATGGAAAGCTTGGACTTTTGAGACTTACTCAAAAGGAATATATTCAAAAGGTGCTTGCTCGATTTAGCATGGATGGTGCAAAGGCTATCAGTACACCCATGCCTTTGCATATACAGCTTTCTAATCAGGGCTCTCCGATCTCAGAAAAGGACAAGGCCTATATGAAGAAGGTGCCTTATGCCAGTGCAGTAGGTAGCTTGATATATGCTATGGTGTGCACTAGACCTTACATTGCTCAAGCTGTTGGATTAGTTAGTAGATATACGGCAAATCCAGGAAAATCGCATTGGGAGTCAGTGAAGTACATTTTTAGATATCTTAGAGGAACATCAGATTATGGGCTTGTTTTTTGCGGCAGAAATAAGGATTTCAACTTGGTTGGATTCTGTGATTTAGACTATGCCGGAGATAGAGATAGAAGGAAGTCAACCTCAGGCTATGTGTTCACACTTGGAGGAACAACTATTAGTTGGAGAGCGAGGTTGCAGACTACAGTTGCTTTGTCTACTGCAGAGGTAGAGCTGATAGCTGCAATTGAGGCAGCTAAGGAGGCACTTTATTTGAAGAAGTTATTGTGTGATTTAGGCTTTATGCAAGATGCTTGTTTGGTGAATCGTGAAAGCCAAAGCGCAATTCATTTAGCTGAAAATATGGCTTTCAGTTCTAGAACAAAGCATATAGAGGTAAGAGAATCTTTCCTTATCTCTATGAATGAGGAGAAGTTAGTTCGTCTTCAGAAGATTCACACAAATGAAAATGCAGTAGACATGTTTACAAAGGCATTACCTGCTACTAAGTTCGAGCATTGCTCGAACTTGATTCACTTGATGAAGTGCTAGGTGCCACATGGTGGCACAATGGGGAAGAGAGTGACTTGGTTGAAGTCAAGAGAAGATGCGGTATTCTTCTTGTATGAGAGATAGGAGTTGGTTGCACAATGTCTACCTTGTTTTTGAATCCTTCCAACAATTTGTTGGTGGGCCGTGGCCTTGCCGGAGTTCACTAACAAAGTGTAATGAGGGGTGGCTTTAGCAGGAACTCATTGGGAAGCATTCACATTGGAGTCTCTAGGTTGCATGAGATATTTTATCAAGGTGGAGATTATTGGAATTTAATGATACAATATTTCCATATCTAATTAATTATGGAGATATGCATGGTAATTTCGTTACTTGTTTTGTGCAAGGAATGGATGGAAAGAAATGGAAGGAATATTAACGAATAGGGGATTTTGGAAATATTTGTCATTTAATTAGTTGCCATGTTTCATGAAGAAAAGAAACGGAAAGAGACTAAAATTGCAAAAGGGATTGATTGATGGAGAAAAGGAAAATTGTCAATCAATCATATGACAACTAATTTATGGGATTGATTGACGGAGAAAAAGAAAATTGTCAATCAATCATATGACAACTAAATAATGAGATTGATTGATGGAGAAAAGGGAAATTATCAATCAATCATATGACAATTAATTAATGGGATTGATTGATGGAGAAAAGGGAAATTATCAATCAATCATATGACAAATAATGAGATATTAGTTTTCCATAGATTGATTTATTTTACATAAATCAAATGTTTCTTCCCCAAGTAATCTTTTTTTTTCTATCTAAAGAGAAACATAGAGGATGCTATGTGAGGAGAGATCATTGTATTCTTCATTTCTTTTTCTCTACATTAAAAAACTCTGTAATCTCTTGAATATATTAATAAAATCTCTTCCCCATTGAAGTGGACGTACACTATCTCGCGATAGTGGAACCATTATAAATTTGCATGTTCTCTGTTGCTTTTTTTGTGATCTGAGATTTATATTCATTTCAAGCTGTTTGTTCTACCACATCATTGCTGATCCTATTGAGGCTTTTCCGCTGCAAGGGACTGATCAACCCTTATAGAAGCTAGCATGTAAAAGCAACAGCTGAATATTAAGTGGAAGTATGAAGCTGATAGGAATACAAAATTTTACCATACAACTGTCAAAGTAAAGAAGTCGAAGAAACAAATTCATAACATTGCTGATTAGGCTGTAGCTACTTAGATACCCTAGACAAAGTTGATGATGATTTACTTAAGTATTTATGTGGTCTGCTTGGTAATAGTAGTAATTTCGGCCCCAACCTTAACCTTATTGATAATGTTCCCCTACCTTTCATATCCTCTATACAAGCTGATCTCCTCATTTCTAAGGTTACGGATATAGAAATTAAGCAATCCCTTTTTTCCATGAACAAATCTAGTGGTGGACCAGATGGTTTTAATTTGAATCTCTTTCTTGCAAACTGGGATATTATTGCATCGGATTTTTATAAAGCCATTCTTAATTTTTTTTGACAAGTTTAAGCTGCTTACTGAGGTTAATGCTGCTAACTTAGTCCTCATTCCCAAAACTACCCATGCTTCCTCTGTCTCCTCGTTCAGGCCTATATCGAGTTGCAATGTAATGTACAAGTGCATCTCTAAAATTCCCTCTAATAGATTCATTGCTGCTTTGCCAACTTTAATATCCAAAAATCAATCAGCTTTCCTTCCTGCATGAAATATTCTAGACAATGTGCTATTAACTCAGGAGTTAATTAAGGGGTATAACTGTGTTGACACTAGCCCATCTGCTACGTTGAAATTAGACCTGATTAAGGCTTACGACAGTGTGCACTGGGCTTCAATTGTCAGGATTCTTAAAAGGATAAATTTCCCAAAAGTGTTTATTGCTTGGACTTATGTTTGCATATCATCACCGACATTTTCTCTTGTGTATAATGGAAAAAATTCAGGGTATTTTAAGAGTAAACAAGGAACATGCCAGGGAGATCCCATCTCTTCATATATATTTCTAACTGTTATGGATCTAATTACGTCGATGTTTAAGGAGAAGTTCAATCATGGCATTATTGAGTACCACCCTAAATGCAAGCACCACACAATATCCACTCTTATGTTTGTTGATGATATAATCATTTCCTCAAAACCTACAACTTCCTCTATGCTAGCAATTCTTGAAACTCTCAACCTTTTCCATTAATGACTAGTTTAAGGCATAGCACTCTAAAATCTCAAGTGATGTTTACAGGAATTAATAATGTCCACACTAGCAGTTTAAATGATCTCCTTCAAATCCAACCGCTTAATTATGATATATTTACCTTGGTTTTCCTTTATGCACTTCCAGAATTACCGAAGCAAATTGTTTGCCTTTGTTCAATAAAATAACAACCTCCCTTGGTAACTGGGCTAATAAATTTCTCACTTATGCTGGTAGGGTAACGCTGGTCCATAGCATTGATTTTTCTTTGACTGTGTATTGGGCAAGGGATTTTATTCTTCCTAAGAAGCTTGTGTCTATGATTAATTCTTCTCTGCTCAGATTTTTTTTGGACGAGTAGCATTCAGACCAGGAATCCCATTCCAATCTCCTTTGAGAAAATTGTAGCTGCCTAGGCATAAGGGTGGACTAGGGTTATTATCTCTACAATAGTGGAATGATGCGTCTATTAGAACTCATTTCAATGATTTCATTTGTTGCAAAGATAGTCTGTGGGTAAGTTGGTGTTGGAAGTTCAATGTAAAGAACCGTAAGTTTTGGCTCATGGATAATCCTATCTTGTGTAGTTGGTTTTGCCGATGCATTCTTGCTTTAAGATCAAAATTGTTACCGTTCATTCAGTACAATATTACGACGAGATGCAACGTTTCATTATGGGATGATCCTTGTATTGCTAAAGGTACTATTCTATCTAAAATTTTGGGGCTTGCATGCATTTCACAGTCACGTATCATTAGAAATGCATCAGTGACGTTTTTCATGGCTATTGGCAAAGTTGTTTTACCATTTTTTTTCCAGTTCTCATGCTAGGGCTGCTTGTGAGTCTTACATTCAGAGTATCATGTATTTGTCGTCAAACAGAGTAATATGGAATGGTACCGCTCACAATATTGGAAAAGTTTATCATCTTCCACTGAATATTGAATCAATGCCTTCTTACATGTGGTATAAAATTGTTTGGGGCAAATATGTTGTGCCGAGAGAGAACCTAATGTTCTGGAAAGCTGTACATGATGCATTGCTTATGAAAAATAAGCTCAACCTACTTAGTATGATTGTTAACTTAAATTGTGTGCTTTGCGGCAATCGAGAAGAAACTCCAGCACATTTATTTTCTGAATGCTTATACACTAATGCCATCTGGAAGAAACTAATTCAGCTGTTTGGAATGTATGATCATCTCGGTGATTCAATCATGCAATGGAACTGCATCAGGACGTCGACGAGATGGAGATCGGATGTCCATATCCTATTCATTTTGTGCATTCAAAAGTTCGTGCGAATGATATGGGAGGAGAAGAACTCTAGAGCTTTCACTGATAAGAGGAAAAATTCTGACGAAATGTGGGATAACTTGAAGCATCAAATAAGAAAGGACTTGAATTCTTCTTTATTCACCTTCGGTAGTTCCTTCACCACTACTTGGCGTCATCTTCTGCTGCAATTTTGTCTTCTTTTATGTGTTTGTTATTTTTTCAGTGTGGTGTACTTAGCATATTTTGTATGCTTAGCGCCTTGGTACGCTCTCTCTTTTTTAATAAATGTGGTAGGAGTCCACTTCAACCCCGCTTGCCTTGCAAAAATGATAATAATAATAATCATTGATAGTATTACGACCTTGTGCCTTAAATTTTAAGTTTAGCTATTTATAATTGTCATAATATAACAGTTGTAATAACCAATCTTACTTTTTTCGGGTTAATCAATCATTTTTACTTTACCACCATAACTTCCATTTCCCGCTTTCCATTTTCCCCAATATCGTTTCACATTATCTCTGATCCCTAATTTTAATACTGAACATGATGCTCCTCTCTCATGTCCATTCTACTGACCATATCTTCGCGCCTTTAACTTCCAAGAATACCCCAAATCCTTACGTTTCTACTTCTTTCACAAACCCTAATCCCAATTCTACCGTCACCCCAAACCCTACTAGTAGCAAAAAACGCGGTCCCTCCATCCTAGACGAAGGTTCGTATGTCGCCTCCATCGAAAAGAAAATTGAGCATGACATTTTCCCTTGTATTCCTTTGCTTTGCGACCATCTCGACCTACTTCAGACCCTTCAATCTGGTGATCCAGTCCTCATTTGCGGTGCCTAGCTCAAGATCGATGAGCGCCACCGCAGTGGTCCTGTAACCACAAATCATAATAACGTAGGTACTCCAACTTCTCAAAATTTTCCTCCTTTGCCTGGTAGTATCCCCTTTCCTCGTCATTTTCTTTGCTCCAGGCCTAGATTTTTTGCTGTGGTGGTTTCTATGTCTCCTCTTTCTAATCCTCCTATTTGAAGGCCATGGATCAATGGAAAAATGCCCAGTTCATCCTTTGCACTAAACTCTATGAAAGAATCAGGTTTGAGGCCTATTAGATTTTTTAGCGAGGTTGCTCTAGGCCATTTGTTAGTTGTTAAGAGGCAGATGGTTAATTGTCGGGATTATGATAGAAGTGTTATTATTTCTAATGTGGGTCTAAATCATTTCTCTCCTGCTAAGAAGATTGTTCATTCTGCTTCTTGCTCGTCTCTTGGTACTAATTTTTCTTTTTCAAATCAGTTTGAGGTTTTGGTTTCAAATGGAGAATCTGATTCAGTCTTTTCAGATGGTGTCCATGACACCCCACATCCGTTAATGTCACTCATAAGAGAATGCATTAAGTTCCATGGAGTGAAACATGCAATCATTACAGAGAATATTCAAGACCGATAAAATAAGCAGCAGAACATTTTTAGAACTTTATTTTAATAAAAATAAAATGTAGTTTCAGAAATATATCAAAACCAGTTACAACCAGCAAACTGTCTCAAATCCGTTTTTCAAGCCAACTTAGAAAATAAAATACCAAAGTACATAAAGTCATATCCCATAGCATAAACCAAACTAAAGTGCAAATCAGATCAAAGTGATACATATCAAAGAGTCCAAGTCAAGTCTGAGCTTAAGCGATATCCTAGTTAGTGCTGAGTACCTCCACCTTGAGAACCTGAGGGGGGGAAAGGAAGAAAGAGGCGAAAGAAAAAGGTCAGACATAAAGTTTGGCGAGTTCGAGTGATTTAAAAATATACATAAGTTAGAGACGACAAGACAGGTACATAAGACGGGATAAGAAAGGTACAGTGTTACAACAGAACAACATAATTGGAAACAAGAATAAACTTATGATCGGGTAACCCTTCACATTTATATCTTAAACGGGTATATGTCTGAACATATATGTTTAATTACTTAAGTCTTAGTCTGCACCAATACTTAGTATAACAAGTTTAACAGGATTATGTATTAACAGAATTAACAACAAGAATAATAGAAGGAATAACAGCATGATTAGGCGTACCCTAATTACATAACAGAATCAGGTGTTAACATAATTACCTTACAGAAGGATTAGGTGTACCCTAATTACTACCCAAGCGATCGACTCCCTATTACCCGAATATCCTGTGTCAGCCCTAACATTGGGGTGTATCACTCCCTAACTCAACGACGTATAGAACACAACAATATCTGTAGGTGTTATAGCGTCTTATTTTCCTTAGTCGGACCCATGCACACTCATGAATCCACTGGAACATGCCCGTAACCACCCCCATGTGAACCTCTTACTATCAAATGTAGTAAAGTGTGCCCTAGCCTCTACCTAGTGTGAGGCCCATTCTAATAAGATACCAAATAGGGATACTGACTGATATGGTTTGCAAACAGCAGACTAACACAAGCCAAAAACCCCTAAGCTTGTTTCCCCAAAATCTAGGATTTAAGAGTCCCTGAAACCCGATACGACAGCAGATAGGGGACCTCTTTGCTTATTAATACTTATATTTAATGTAACAAGCTCAGGTTTTATTAATAAGTATGGTTATAATGTCGTTATGTGTATACAACACTATTCTTAACATGTCATTTACTTAATGTCCATTTAAGTCAAAGTAAACATGTCTATTCTTTATGCATACTATTTATTAACTACATTCCCAAGTTACAGGTTCATGCATAAGGTCCATTTACAGCAAGTCTACACATGTATACTTATTCTTTTTCCCCAATTTATAACATATACAGGTTTATGCATACCTTTACCAAGTTATAGCATATACACATTACTACAAGACTAACATGGGTATATTCAATCATTCCCAATCAATTAATATGCCTAACTTCCTTTTTTATTTATTAATGCCCTAATTATTCATACACACCCTATTTGGATGTAGCCTAGGCTTCTAAAGGGATAGGCTTGGCGTAAAATAAAAAAGGAAACAGAGGGAGAAGAACAGAATCACATAGGCATATAAGACTGGAATTAAACATAGAAAATGTTTAAAAGAAGAAAGATACATTTTACTTTATTTATCCAACATCACAGGCATGTGTATAACCTATCTAATTAACATTACATGCATGTATATAACTTGTTTAAACATCACAGACATGTATATCACGAGCACGTTTGACTTTTTCAGTTAACATCACAAGAATATGTATAGTTCGTTTAACTAACATTAATTCATGCATATAATAGATTATAATGGCACAGGTGATAACAATGAATCAGGTATATTTATTTTACCATAAATCCCAACCAATTTCATTTAACTGTCATATTCAAGGCCTAAGAAATCAGATCTGTAAATAACTGTAACTCACGGTGAGTCTTGGTGAAGATAGACATGTATATAACAAAAGGCCACAACAATTCCAGTCCAAATCGGATCCAAGTTGTATGCAAGTCTTAATTGATGTTGCTTATGTTTAATCCAATCTCTAGTAGCATTCCCCCATTATACGTGTATATTTTCCAGAATAATTTACAGGTAGAATAAGAGGTGAAGAATTTGTGTTAATTCTAGAATGAGGAAAGGCATCTATTTATAGAGTTACAGAACCAACATCAACACTTAGATCTAGGTTTTAAATCTGAACCGTACACGTTATGTTGAGTCAGCATGAATATAAACACAAAACTGGCCAAGTTCAAGCTTCATAATTCAGATGGATCAGGGGTGGGTTGACCCACCTACCTCTGGGTCGACCCAACCACCCTTGGGTCGACCTATGGATCGACCTAGGCTGGAGTGGGTCGTCTCGTAACAGGATGATTTCCTGCTTGACTCATTCGAAATTCAGGAATTTTTATTTAATTTTAATATATACGCAAGCCTCTTATATGTGTACAAACTTCAAAAGCCCTTAACTTCGTCATACTTTATCCATTTTACGCAAACTTGGGGTCTATATGAACTAGAATTTCGAAACGAATGCAACGGTTATGCCTGTTTCATTTAATTATGAATATTTATAATGGTTATAGTGTATTTATTGTTTTGGGCTGTCACATTCTCCCTTAATTAGAGGACTTCGTCCCCGAAATATCCAAGTTTAGAAGAATGTTATTGTCCTAACATCCATCTACAACCATCTACTCATCCATTATTCACAGGCATCCATTGTCCTTAAGAGATCCTAATGTATGTATTAACTTATGCAAAGTATTGTGTGCACATGTCCTTACCTTAATGCGAAAATCAGACGGTCGATTGATTCAGTTGACCTCCTTAATGCAATGTATGTTTCTGCCATGAATCCAAAATGTATGCAATTAGTCCTAATGTAACATATAAACTCTATATGTGTGCACAATCATTCAAGCAAATGCAACATCCATATGATGATACATCCATTTCCATTCATAGAAAATCTAAAATGCACACACATCCATATGCAACATGTAAGTGGTTTGAGCCGATCTAGTGCCTAGTATGTATTATGCTTCCACGATAAACCACTAGCAAACACTTGCATCCACTTGCAACCATCAAACATAACATGTTTTAAACATATGTCTCCGACCATTGGATTCTACCTAAGGATCGAAAGGTTCGAACGATAAGATAAATAAATTTTGAACGGTGGAAGCAAATGCAAAGTAAAATCTTGGAATAGAAGTCAAGGACATATTCTCAAAAATAAAAGGAAAAGATGCGCGAATTCTATCTTCGGGTTCCCACATTGCATCTTCGTGGTCTTCTCCCTATTGCACTTTAACCAGTTTGATCTCCTTATTGCGAAAGTTCTTGATTTCGGATCCAAGGATATGAGTAGGAACTCGTTTCACTGATGATTCCTTCTCAACTTCTATGTCCTCAAGAGTGCTCGACTCTACCATTTCTACTAAATCATAGATAAAATTCCTCAGATAGTAAATGTTAAATACATCGTGTAAGCCCGACAGTCTGTCTGGTAGCTTAATCTTATAAGCCATCTGTCTTATCCTCTCCACTATAGGGAAAGGTCCTACAAATCTTGGTGCCAACTTCCCTACTAAGCCAAAGCGAACTACGTTCCTTAGCGGAGATACTTTAATGAAGACCATGTCTCCCAATTCAAATTCCAAGTCGATCATCCTCTTATTAGCATAATATTTCTATCGCTCTTGAGCAGCTTTCATCCTTCGTCGGATAAGATCGATCTTTTCTGAAGTATCTCAAATCATGTCTGGCCCAAGTAGAAGTCTGTCGGTAGACTCCCACCAACAAGTCGACGATCTACAAGGTCATCCATATAGTGGTCCGAAGAGTGCCATGCCTATACTGGATTGGTAACTATTGTTGTAGGCAAACTCCACCAAAGGTAGGTGCACTTTCCAAGTCCCTCCAAAGTCTAGGATACATAGTCTTACAAGATCCTCAAAACTCTATTCACCCTCTCAGTCTACCCATCTGTCTGAGGATGATATGCAGTGCTGAAATGTAGTTGTGTACCTAATGCCTCTTGTAAGATTTTCCAAACTCGCTAGTAAAGATGAGGTCACGATTGCTTACTATACTGGAAAGTACCCCCATGCAACCGAACAATCTCACGGAGATAAATCGATGTTAGCCAAGACGCTGTCCTTTTGCTCTCTACAGGAATAAAATGAGCGCTCAATGTTAGTCTATCCTCTTTCACCCAAATGCCCGTATTGCCCTTCCTTGATCGTGGCAATCCATCAATGAAATCCATAGAGACGCTCTCCTACTTCCATTACGGGATATCCAAGGGCTGAAGCAATCCGCTAGGTTTCTTTTATTCAGCCTTTACTCTTTAGCAAGTTGTGCATCAAGCTACAAACTCCTCTACATATTTCTTCATGCCAATCCAAAAGAAAACACTCTTATGTCTCGATACATTTTTTCACCACCCGGATGGATAGTCATCCGAGAATGATGAGCCGCTTCAAACACTGCGTTAAGCAATTTTCCAAACTCGGAGACACATAGCCTTTTGTCTCGTTTAAGCTACCTCTTATTGTCCATGGTATATCTATCAAGGTAACTAGAAGTCTCTCCTCTACTTAGCTTATCCAAGACGTCTGAAATCTGCGGTTTCTCTTGTAGCCTAAATCCCACTTGCTCTAATAGAGTACGGCACACCTCCAAAGATGCCAACAACCCAACCGTGAAATCCGTAGAAGGCTTCAAATTAAAGGTTGAGATGTACTCCAAGCTTTGCCTTTCTATGAATAGAGGACTCAAAGTCATCCTCTGCCTACTCAGTGCGTCCACTACCACATTACCCTTGCCAGGGTATAGGCTATCTCGAAGTCGAAGGACGCTAGGAACTTCGTCCACCTTTGCTGCATCAAGTTGAGATCTTTTTGTGAAAACAAGTATTTGAGCGACTTATAATTTGTATATAGCTCAAACTTTCACTAGTACAAAATATGCATATTGCTTCGCCTCATTTGCTTCGGTTGTCTTTATAACTGATGCAAATAGTGTTATTTGCATCGATTTTTGTGGAACCGATGCAAATACATAGAAGCAAATAATAATTATACATCGGTTATGAGGATAACTGATGCAAATAACGTTATTTGCATCGGTTTCTCAGGAAGTGATGAAAACGCACCAAAGCAAATAGTATTATTTGCATTGGCTCTTGAGAAACCGGTGCAAATGCAGTGAAGCAAATAATATTATTTGCATCATTTGTCCTTACAACCGATGAAAGTAGCGTCATTTGCAATGGTTTGCATCGACTCATGAGAAACCGATGCAAATGCATCACAACGAATAGTGTTGTTTGTATCAGTTCTTTAGAATTCGAAGCAATTGCTGATTATTTTAATTGAAGCAAATACACATATTAATAATCATAAATACTCGTTTATATATGTCATTATTTATAATTTATTATAATTAACGACCATCAATGAAAATTATTATAGAATGTGAATAATTTTTTATTTGATAATTGTTTGTAGTTAATTGTTATAATTAGCAATTATTGTGAATATTTATTAATTAAAGTAAATATTTAAATAATTAATAATCAATACTTAATTATTAATATTTAACAATTAATATTTATTTAGTGAGTAATATTTAATAATTAATAAGTCATGTTTAATTATAATGATTATTATTTATAATAAAATTTGATTATTAATTAATATGATTAATAAGTAATATTAATAATTATTATAAAACGTTTAATATTTAAAAACTAAAAACTACTATTCAATAATACGATTAAATAATTAGTGGTTAATAATTAATAATTGATTATTAATTTTTAATAAATACAAGATATTAAGTAATTAGTTAGTATTTAAACAAGTAATTATTACTTAATAAATAATATATAATTACTAATTATTATAAATTATCAATAATTTTTTATTTTATTTAATAAGATTAATATTAATAACTAATTTAATTATTGTTCAACTTTTTAAATTACATTAGATAACTAATATTTGGTAGTTGATATCGAATAATTAATAGTAAATATTTAATATTTACTATGCAACATTAATGTTTGAAAAATAATTCATAATGGATCACTTTGATAAAATGAACGTATTATAATTATATTTGCAATTAATGACTATTAATAATTTAAAATTAATAACTATTGATTAAAACTTAATAATTTTTAAGTGATAATTTAAAACTAAGAATTTATAAATGATATTTTTGACTACACGAAGTAGCATCAAAGTGCAGCAATGGAATATTTCATTACTAAATTTACAACAGAGTTTCAGTGTAGTAAATATATTCAATAATTGATAATTAGCAATCAATAATCAAGAAATAATATTTGATATTGAATGTTTTATAAATAATCTTTAATAGATTATAATTAGTAATAGTATGTACGCGATAATTTGCCTCAAAAAAATGTACATAATAATTTATATTTAACAATTAATTTTTGATTATAACTCAGACGTAATAATATTTCATTAATAATAGCTGATAAAACAAGAAGTAAATTAGAGTGCATCTTATGTGACAAATTCATAAAGATGGTTTGGTAAGGTTGCCCGCCTTACATTTTGATTTCCCACTTATTTTTTTGTTTCTGCGTTACCCTCCGTTAGCCTAAACTAGGGTTAGCCGCCTCTTCAATAATCATTTTTTTTTTCATTTTCTTTTGTCCCAATTTCCATTCGCTCTTCAACGTTTCCTTTTACATCAGCCATGCCTATTTCTCTCCTTCTCGATCTATCCTTTTTTTTTCCATTAAGGATCATAAATGGCAACATTCCCTTACCGTTGACTGCGCACCGAACTACCTTGCCACTAACCCAGATATCTGCTTTCGACATACCCAAATCGACTTTATGTGCTTTACAACCGCATAAAGTCAATCTTCATATGAGAAATCAAACAATGTGAACAAAATCGAAACGAATAGAGTGGGGGAAAAATCAGCAATTTGAATCGCTATTTCAATAGCTTCGACCGCAGAATCAAGTGGTGACGGTTTGGCTTAGGTGTTTGGAATTGAAAACCAAGTTGCAGATTTCTGGGTGGGTTTTGGTCTTGATTCAATCGATGAGAATTAGGCCACTGATTCTGTTGGAGAAGAGGTGAATGCGTTTGGCTGTTAGTGGATGTTGGTCGTATCGTATTGGACATTGCAGTGTTTAAGGTGATGGGTTGCACGTTGATGTTCGTGGAAGGTGCTTTGTTGTAGTGGTAGATTATTATATGGGTTGGGCTGCTCTGATGAGGCTGTAGTTTAATTGAGGAGGTAGGTGAGGTGGTGTTGTTGGTTGGAAATGTAGGCATGGGGTTTGTTGCAGGGCAGGGAATAAGTTGAAGTGAGAGGAGTTGCCGAGTTGGTGATGGGGTAATTGTAGGTGATGGTATTGATGTTGGTGGTTGGAGACGGGAGATGTTTGAATGAATGTAACAAAGGTTATAAGATGATGAACCTGTAGCAATCATTGTGCCTAAACAAGCCTTACCACCAGAGCAAACAGGTATGTAATTACTACTATATTTCCGTTTAGAAGTCACCTTTTGGTTTCATTTTTTGTATTTACAACAGTAAGACCCGCCTTCAATTGTATTTGTGCAATGTTCACATTGATTGTTGCATCTTGCTTGGCAGCAATGGTTCTGTACATGGATTATATTATCGTGTTTCTGTGATACATTGTATTTCACTATAATTTTTATGACGTATAAACTTTAATATAATTCTAAACTTGTTAAAAAGCTCAGATTTTTGCAGTGGAATTTAAAAAAAGTTATTTTTGATTGGTGGTAGTGTAGTCTATATCAGGTAGATCGATTTATCATAGGCTAGTGTGTATCATTCACCCATTTTATTTTAGATGTGTTATTCTGTTTTCATTATTTTTATTTTATTTTTTGTCATCTTCCCTACTTAACATGTCCCTACTTAACATGTCTTCCAACAGTTAATTACATAACTGTAATAAGGATCCTTAGAGTGTATATCACAAAATTGTAATTTCAGCTTGAACATGTCTTCCAACAGCTGATCACAACTTTTAATCTAGGGAAAAAATCATGTAAGAAGTTGAAAATATGCAGCCATAGATGTGTACATGTTAAAATGATGTGTAGATATATGCCTACGTTAAATAGTCATCTCGAAATAGTAGCATATTAATTAGACATGCAAAAGCAGTATCATGTTTCGCACATAAGCATTTGATCAACAGGCACTCAAAAGTCGTCATTCACACAATCATATCTGACATGGGCGTGTTAAACAAATCAATATATTCGAGTGCCTATTCAAGTGCCACTTTGTAGAATGTATTGTTGGAGATTTTATTTATTTATTACATATGCGACGTTCCTTTTTTATATTTGTTTTTTTAGTCATGCTTTACTGTGAATAAATCATGTTTTATTTCTATCCAGTTTATTAATTTTGTGTTTTTAATTGATTGTAAATGCATTGATGCACTCACCCATTCATTTATTCTCTCTTTTTGAGTCTTATTTTGTAGTCATCACTGCAAATTTAAGCATAGTGGATAAGAAACCTGCATTTTTTTCTGTGTGCGCTATTTATCTATTTTATTTTTTTATCATAAACCATCGAAGCATTACATCCATAAATGATTTGAAAATGATATTCATTGCAGGCTGTATGATTATGTTAAAGTCCTGTACATAATTTGAAAATGATATATCTAATTGCAGGTTGTGTTATTGGTCTATCTAAATGATTTCATCGCAGATGTATTAATTGGAAATGTTCACGCTGCTATTCATGTAAGCTCATCAACCCCATCTAGGTACTATTATGTTTTTATATGTTATATTATTTACTACCTGTACTACCTTATGTATGCAGCAAGGTCCAATATTGGACCGTCGAGTCATAAATATGATCTTATATCTACTTAAATTTTCTAGATAAAGATAAATTGAATACTTGTTATTAGAGAATAATGTTAATGGTTCTTTTTTTCCTAACTAGCCTGAAACTATGAAGCATCTTAGTTACTGCAAACATTACATTCATCATTGACTATGTTTGATATAGAAAATTTAAAAACATTTCTTATAAACTGATAACAATGCTATATAAACTGTAGAGTAATCATAGCTGAATAGTTGTGCGTCTTTCTACATGAGTTATTGTGATGTTGTCTCACATAATTTCAATGCAATATGCTAAAGAGTTTTTTGTGTTTATGAGTATGTTTAATATGCTTATGTATTTGTTTATAACTTTATTTTATTAATTTTAGATGAAGATCAATTCTAAACTTTGAAGAAGCATATGCTGGAAGATGTTTGTATGAAGTAAAGAAATGGTTATTTGCCACTCAAGTTCGGTTTGTAAGTGTTCTTGGGGCAGTGTGATGTGCACTTCACATTATTATATTGTTATTTATATTATTAAATTGTTGTACTTGTTGGTTTCTAGAGTATGGTGTTATAAACTATTAACATTGATTCTAGCATGCTTATTATGAAGATTTGATTATATTATAGCAAAATAATGTGAAAGTATCATTATGGTTTAATATCGTTTCAGGTTTTAGAACCTGAAACGCTATATATATATATATATATTTTTGCTTTAGCTGACAATTGCATCGGTTGTTACTAATATTGATGCAAAAGCATTGTATTTTGCATCAGTTATTAGTAATAACCGATGAAAAAAAGGAGATTTTTAAGCCTATGATCCCTATTTTGCATCTGTTCTTATTAACAACCGATGAAAAAAAATCTTTCTTGCATCGGTTGTTCAATCGATGCAACAAGTTTAGGTTTTTTAGCATCGGCTACATATGCATCAGTTGCTGAACCGATGCAAAAGGGGGGTAAACAACCGATGCAAATGACTTGTTTTGTAGTAGTGTTTTCTACAAGTAGACAGTGTCACCAAGATTTTAGTGCGAACACTATAGCAGCCAACTCTAGATCGTGGCTTGGGTAGTTCTTTTCATGAACCCTCAATTGTCTGCTTCCATGGCACACTATACTTCCCTCTTGCATCAAGATGACACCAAACCCTATGCCACAAGCATTGGAAACATCTTACTTCTATCTAGGAGCGTCAGAACTAGGGCTGTTTTCAGAGCCCTCTTTAAACTATGAAAAGCATCCTCACAATCAGCACTCCATGAAAAAGCCAAGTTTTTCTTCGTCAATCGGGTAAGCGGGGATGATACTCTTGCGAAATCCCTGATAAAATTTCTATAATATCCTTCCAACCCTAGGAATCTTCTCATCGCGGTTGCATTCTTTGGAGCCCTCTAATCTTGGACTACAACAACTTTCGCAGGATCTACAACTAGCCCATCCTTGGAGACCACATGCCCTAGGAACCTTACTTCCTTTCTCCAAAAGTGACACTTAGAAAACTTTGCCTTGAGTTGATGTGATCTGGGGGTACGTAGAACTTCCCCTAAGTGTTGGGCATGCTCCTCCTTGTTCTTTGAGAAGATCAAGATGTCATCCACAAAGGCCACCAAAAACTTGTTCAGACCCTAAACACCCTACTCATTAAGCCGACAAAATAGACGGGTGCATTGTTCAGCCCAAAAGACATAACCAACAATTCGAAGAAGCCATCTGGAGTTCTGAATGCATTCTTATCAATGTTGTCTTCTGCCACTCTTAACTGATGAAACTCTGTGGCCAGATCCATCTGCAAGAAAACTGATGCACCAACCAGCTGATCAAACAGTTCATCGATTCTCAGTACAGGGTGCCTAAGCTTCTTAGTAAGCTTATTCAGCTTCCTATAATCCACACACAGACGAAGTGAGCCGTCTACCTTAGTTGCAAAGTCAACTGGAGCTTCCCATTTTGAAATGCTTCGCCTAATAAAACCTTTCTCGAATAGCTCCTCTACTTGCTTACTGAGCTCCCTCCTTTTCCCTGGAGCCATGTGGCGCACTGGTAGTGCAACTGGCTTTGTGTTCTCTATCAAGTATATCCAGAAGTCTATCTCATGCTTTTGAGGTTGTCCCTTAACCTCCTCAAACACATCCGAAAAGTTTCTAACTATTGGCACGGATCGCAAGTCATCAACAGAAGTATCAAGTGATTCTAGAAAACTGGGCATCACCGACCCCTGTGGGTCGCAGGAAATTTCGACAGTCCTACCATGACAGGAAAGAAGTCTAACCACTCCATTCAAGGATGGCAAAATACATGGCTAGCCAATCCATGCCTATAATCAAACCATAGCCCATAAAGCCTAGTACATTTGCGTCACATTCCAATTCATCGCCCAAGATAGAAATTCTCAAACCCCTACACCTTATAGATAAATGAGTGGAACCTCCTATGGGGTTTGAGATTGTTACAGGTTCAGAGATTATACTAGTATTTAGGTCTAGACATCAACTAATGGACTGGATATAAATGAGCGTGAAGCACCAGAATCAAATAGGGTTCGAACGAATAGTCAAAAAGGGAAATCAAACCTTCTACTGTGACTTTCCTACCTCGATCAGGTCTACTTGCTTCCAAAGCATGCACTTATCTAGAAGTTCCTGCCCTTGCCTTTGTTTATTAAGGCATTTCCTAGTGAAATGTCCCATCAGTCCACAATTAATGCAAGCTCCTTTGGTCTTGTTGCAGTCTTTTACAAATGACCCATACCACCGCACCCATGACACTTTACCTTCTTTTTGATTTGGGCTTTGTCGGGTTTTCACCTTTCTTTTTTTGCTTTCCTTTCTTGAACCACCATTTCTGTTTTTCGCCCTTAGCTTGATTTTCCTCAGTCTTATTTTTTTTTTTCTTTCCTTCCTTACCATCTTCATGCATGAATGCCATATCAACAAGACTTTCAAAAGTTTCCCCCGTTGGTATGTGAAACAAAGAAAGTCCATGGAGAGGGTGATTCAATCCTCTCGCAAATCTAAGCGCCTTCTTGTGGGGCGTATTCACCAACTCCAGTCCAAACCTCGCTAGTTGATTAAACTTATTCACATATTCCTTCACTGGCATGTCTCCTTGTTTTAAAGCTAAAAACCTTTCCATTTGTAGTCCCTCCTCAGCCTGAGATAAGAATTTCATCTAAAACCTTAGCCTGAAATCATCCTATGTCACCACTGGTTGTCCAGCTTGAGTCACATCCCACCAGTAGGAAGCATCATCTTTAAGTTGCTACACAACTAGTTGTATTTTCCTTTGGTTGTCAACCTCAGAAGTCCAAACAAGTTCTCTATCTCTCATATCCAATTTCATACTTTAACAAATCTTTCAATTCCACGAAATGGTTTTCCTCCCATAGCATAGAAGTCCTTGCATATCTTAAAGAAATTATCTACTCGCAGAGGAGGAGGAACAATGGCTGCAGCTGTAGGGAGGGCATCTCCTTGACCTCCGGTAGGTGCCGTAGCCTCAAGATATATACAAAACTCAGCTGGTATCTGAATTCCCTCGAGAAGATTGGGTTCCCAAGACATGCTGAAAAGAAAAGGAGAAAGGATTTAATAAGTGATCGAGGGATTGCTGACTATAGCTCGAGCGGATATGTTTTCAAAAACAGATTTTTCCTCGAAAATATTTTTCTTTCAAAACTAATATTTAAAATTCTTTCGCTGACGTAGTAACTTTCAACATTGATACAAAATGTGACACCCCACATCTGTGAACATCACTCATAAGAGAATGCGTTAAGTTCCATGAAGCGCAACAGACAATCATTACACAGAATATACAAAACAAATAAAATAAGCAGCGGAAATTTTTTATAACTTTATTTTAATAGAAATAAATCATAGTCTCAGAAATACATCAAAACCAGTTACAACTAGTAGACTGTCTCAAATCTATCTTTCAAGACAACTTAGAAAATAAAATACCAAAGTACATAAAATCATATCCCATAGCACAAGACAAACTAAAGAGGAAAGCTTATCAAAGCGATACATTTCAAAGAGTCCAAGTCAAGTACAAGTTGAAGCGATATCATAGTTAATGCTGAGTACCGCCACTCAGACAACCAAATGGAGGGAAGGAAGAAAGAGGCGAAAGAAAAAGGTAAAACATAAAGTCTGGCGAGTTCCAGTGATTTACAAATATGCATAAGTTAGAAATGAAAAGACAGGTAAATAAGACTTCATAAGAAAGGTACAGTGTTACAATAGAACAATAGAATGGGAAACGAGAATAAACTTAGGATCGGATAACCCTTCACTTTTATATCCTAAAAGGGTATATGTCTGAACATGTACATTTCATTACTTAAGTCCTAGTCTGCACCAATACTAGTATAACAAGTTTAACATGATTATGTATTAACATGATTAACAACACGAATAACAGAAGGGATAACAACAGGATTAGGCATACCCTAATTACATAAAATGATTAGGTGTTAACCTAATTACATTACAACAGGCTTAGGTGTACCCTTATTACAACCTAAGCGATTGGCTCGCCAATACTCGACTATCCTGTGTTAGCCCCTGTAGTAGGTTATATAACTCCCTAACCCAGCAATCTCTGTAGGTGTTATTAAGTCTTATTTTCCTAGTCAGACCCATGCACGCTTGTGACTCCGCCAAAGCATGCCTGTAACCACCCTCATGTAAACCTCTTACTATCAAGTACAATAAAGCGTACCCTGGCCTTTACCTGGTGCGAGGCCCCTTCTAATAAGATACCAAACAGGGATACTGACTGATATGAGTTCCAAACAGCAGATTGACCCAAGCCAAAACCCGCTAAGATTGTGTCCCCAAAATCTAGGATTTAAGAGTTCCTAAAACATGATACAACAACAGACAAGGAACCTCTTCTCTTACTAATACTTATATTCAACTTACCAGGTTCAGGTTTTATTAATAAGTGTGGTTGTAATGTCATTTTGTGTATATAACCCTATTCTTAACATGTAATTTACTTATTGTACGTTTAAGTCAAAGTTAATATGTCTATTCCTTATGCATATTATTTATTAAATACATTCCCAAGTTACAGGTTCATGTGTAAGGTCCTTTTACAGCATGTCTACACATGTCTACTTTTCCTTTTCCCCCAATATATAACATACACAGGTTTACGCGTATCTTTACCAAGTTATAAAATATACACATTACTACAAGCCTAACATTTGTATTTTCAATAATTCTTAATTAATTAATATGCCTAACTTCCCTTTTTATTAATTATTGCCCCAATTATACGTACACCCTATTTGGGTATAACCTAGGCTTCTAAAGGCCTAGGCTTGGTGTAAAATAAAAAATGGAAACAGAGGGAAAGAACAGAATCACATAGGCATATAAGGTTGGAAATAAACATAGAAAAATGGGAAAAGGGAGATAGATACATTTTACTTTATTTATCCAACATCATAGGCATGTGTATAACTTGTCTAATTAACATTACAGGCATGTATATCACAGGCATGTATGACTTATTTAATTAACATCACAGGCATTTACATAGTTTGTTCAACTAACATAAGTATAAGCATCTAATAGATTATAATGGCATAGATGATAATAGTGAATTAAGTTTATTTATTTTACTGTAAATCATAGCCAGTTTCATTTAACTATCATGTTCAAGGCCTAAGAAAGCGGATTTGTAAATAATTGTAACTCACAGCGAGTCTTGGTGAAGATAAATACATATATAACACAAGGCCACAACAATTCTAGTCCAAATCAGATCCAAGTTGTATGAAAGTCTTGATTGATGTTGCTTCTGTTTAATCCAATCTCTAGCAGCATTCCCCTATTATACGTATATATTTTTCAGAATAATTTAGAGGCAGAGTAAGAGGTGAAGAATTTGTGTGAATTCCAGAATGAGGGAAGCCATCTATTTATAAATTTACATAACCAACATCAACCGTTAGATATAGGTTTTAAACCTGAACCGTACACATCATATTGAGTCAGCACAAATATAGACATAAAACAGGCAAGGTTCAAGCTTTAGAATTTGGATGGATCATGGGTGGGTCGACCCACCTACCCCTGGGTTGACCCATAGGTTGACCCAGTCACCCTTTGGTCGAACCATGGATCGACCCAGGTTAGAGTGGGTCGTCTCCTAACGGGCCGATTTCTCGTTTGTTCTTCCCACTTGACTCCTTCGAAATTCTCACTTGACTCATTCAAAATTCTGGAATTCTTATATGGATTGACCCAGGCTGGAGTAGGCCACCTCTTAACATCTAAAGCCCTTAGTTTCTTCATATGTTATCTGTTTTATGCAAACTTAGGGTCTATCTGAACTAGAATTCCGAGACGAACGCAACGGTAATGCTGGTTTCAATTAGTCCTGAATATTTATTATGGTTGTAGTGTATTTATAGTTTTGGGGTTTTACAGTCCCGCTAGTGTTGTAGATTGTGTTGTGGATAATTTCTTGATGGATCATTCGGTTGTTTTAGGAGATGGTCAACGGGATAAGTGTAGTTATTTGGTTGGTTCGGTTGTGGGTGTGAAGACTTTTTTTGGAGGGGATTTTGTGGTTTCTCATTCATTTGTAAGCGCTATTATTCTGATACATAGGCTTGATCCCTCTGAATTAGCTTTTCGCTCCTTGGGTTTTGATGCATCACATTTAAGTCTTCTGTTACTTGGTGGAGACAGTGGGCTTCACTTTTTATTCAGATGTTTTTGGTCTTGAAGCAGTTGCCCCGGTTTTGAAGTGCGATGATGATTTGTGTTTGGATGATGAAGTTTCTGCTAAGAAGGTTATGGCAAATATTTTTCCGCCTGACGTGTCATCGGGGTTTAGTGGTTCTTTGGAACATGGATCAACCCTGATAGAATCTAACGGCTCTGCTATGTTTGATCATGTTCGAATTTTGTTGCTAACAGGGTTTGTTCTTTGGTGTTCAATCGAGGTGTTGATTTGTAGGTGATTGTGTCAGTTTTTTCTTGTGTTAGTTTCTACTGTCGTTATTGTATGTTGTTGCTTTGTGTATGGACATTGTTATCTCGGTTGGTTGTTTCTTCTTCGACTCTTGGGGAAGAAATGTTTGGAGCTCAGTTTTCCATCTTCTTGGAAGTTCATTTTTGCTGGGTAAGTTGGTGAGAAGTGTTCGTTTTACCTTGCTGTTGTCCACATCTAACACTGTTTTTTGATAGTTCTTGCAATTTGCAGCATCCCATGTATTAAACAAAGGAACAGAAGATCAACCTATTATTGTATGTTATAATTCATGCATACTCATACAAATGGATAGCTATAAGAAGCTAGTTGAATCGATGGTCTGCATGTCTGATACGTTTTCATTTCTATTTCAATAAGAAAATTTCTTTCATTGATTACATTTACAAAAGATGAACTTTTAACCAACATGGAGTGAAGAGAAGAATTTGGGGTGGAAATAGGTGTTACCAGGTTCTGTGACTTATTTCTACTATTTTCAACTGGTATATTACATAAGATTGATTTGGTTAACAAGTACAAATCACATCACGTTTCTTAGCAACCTTGAATAGAACTATCGATGGAATAGAGGCTGAACTGTTTAGTTTATAGCATTGCTACCAGATGATAATGCCCTGTAGTTGACTTTACCACGATTATTTACTTCGAGTTACATGTTGATCAACAATTTTTTTGACATATACCCAGGTTAATGTTCAACATTACCACCCAAGTATTCAAATTAAAATTTTGCTCTGCATATCATATTACTGAAGACTGTTAAACATTTGGCGTAGATACGTCTTTTTTAACATATAAAATATTTAGAACATTAACTTGGTTAATGTAGTTACACTAAATATTTGTAGAGCATTAACTTGGTTAATTTAACTGCATGTTCGAGAAGATATGAACGAATGTAGAAGGTCTTCAAATGCCTGAATGTCTCAGTGAATATTTTTTCCAAGGATATAACCTTGTATAAAGATAAGTATTCTCCCTTTGTTTTTAATTCCTTATTTTAGATGTTAATGTTGAAATATCCATTCCTGCAAGTTCAGTTTTGTCTCGAACAGGCAGTGCTTTATTTCTAAAATCCTGATTACATCTTTCTAGCCAAATATGCCAAACTGTTATTAGACATTAAGTACTAATATCTGAATTTCATATGAACTTCTAATGCAGTTCTCGACTAATTGATTCTTTTCCCTTCTTGGTGATTTTTTCCATTCCCATTGTAATATTTTACAGAAGAGCTACTTGTCTTATATATTTAAATCTCCTCTAATAAAGCCACACTTTCTTTTATATACTTTCCACGATAATTACAGTAGGGAAACGTTATTATTTATACTATTGCATTGAATTATTGGAAAAAAATAGAAGCAACTATGAAATGGTTACCAGAAGAATAATTGGTAATATGGTTGAAAAGAAAATTCAAAATTGAAAGGAAGAGTGTGTTTATGTATGTCCACTGTTTCAAATCTCGCAAATATCGCTCGAGATCTCCTCCGAGATCCCGTTTTGGGCTCCTTCCGAAACGATATAGCAAATATCGCTCTAAATCCCCTTTCGAATATATCACCCAAGATATTACAATATCGACCGATATATCAACCGAGACGAAATACAGGAATATCGTCCGAGATCCTAATTTTTTGGTTAAAAATTAAATTTGTGCCTGAACTAGAACTATAATTAAAAAACTCAAATCTAGCCATATCAAATCTTTTGTTATTTTACATTTTGCATGTTAAATGACTATATTGTATGTTCTTATATGTTTTACAATGCTTATGATTTTCATATTCGTCTTTTTACACACATGTTACTTATGAATTTATGTATTTTATGATCTATTTATGCTGATTTTTTTAATGTTTTGGATCCTTTTAATATTTCCCATCTAACAATATTCCTGTTTTAAGCATATTATGATTTAGAGTATGAGTGTTCTTTCGCAAAATAAATAATAATAAAGTTATTTTGCATTTTTAATTTTAAGTTACTACGTTTTTGATAACATTCATAAAAATCATTTATTTAAAATATCATTTTTAACATATCTTGTACCCGAGATTATTCCGATATGAACTTTCAGACCCGAGATGAAAATCCGAGATGAACTCCCGAGTTAGACTCATTTCGTCCGAGATCTCCCCCGATACGAGACTGAGTCTATAAAATCCCCGAGACAAAACACGACCGATATCCAAGATTTAAAACCTTGTGTATGTTTATAGATTAACATATTTTTATGTCTTATATAAATTACATGTTTGTATATTAAGGAAGAGTAGGATTTTCATTTTGTGTTCTGCCTGTGAGTATCGCTGTTGATCTTGATTAACTGTTGTTGTTAGTTGTAACACCCCAAAACTTAATACACTATAACCATACTTAAAGATAATAAATTAGGAATAACTTAAGTAAGTATTCATAATTTAGTAAAACCTGCAGCACCCTTGCATTCGTCTCGGATTAATGGTTCACATATACCCTAAGTTTGCGTAAAATGGACGACTTATGAAAAGTTATGGGTTCTAGAAGTTTGCAAACATATAAGAGGCATACGTATAAATATAAATAAGAATCTAGAAAGTCAAAATCAAGGCAAGCGGGAAGAAGACCCATTATGGGACGACTCATACTGGCCTGGGTCGACCCATAGGTCGAACCAAGGGGCTGGGTTGACCAATAGGTTGACCCCGGGGTACATAGGTCGACCCATCCCTAATCCATTCGAATTCTGCCAGATGAACCTGCACTATTTTGTAACTCTGTTCATGCCGATTCATCATGACTTGAACGGTTAGGATTTTAAACCTAAAATCTAAGGGTTGATGATGGATCCATAACTCTATAAATAAATGGCTACCCTCATTCCCAATCACACAAATTCTTCATATCTTCTTCTGCCTCCATGAAATTATTCTGAAAATTATAAAGTGTAATGGGGGAACGCCGCTAAAGATTGTATCAAACAGAGACAGCATAAGAACTTGCATCTATATAATCTGCATTGGATTTGGACTCCTACAAAATAGTGAAATGTAATTATCTTCACCAAGACTCATTGGGAGTTTCTGTCATTTATAGATCTGATTTCTTAGATTTAGAACACAATAGTTAAATAAAACTCTTTAGTATCTAGAGTGTTATTAAAACAAATGTTATACATGTTTACAATGTTAATCACCTATGTCATTATGATTAGTTATACATATGCCTGTGATGTTGGAAAATTTACAAGTTATACATATGCTTGTGATGCTGGAAAATTAACAAGTTATATTTATCTATCCTCCTTTCCCTATTTTCTATGTTTTATTTTTATTTCCAGTCTTGCCCTTATGCCTATGTAATTCGATTCTACTCTCCTTCCTCTATTTTCCCTTTTTATTTTACACTAAGCCTAGGCCCTTGGAAGCCTAGACTATACCCGATTTGAGTGTGCGTATAATTGGGGAATTAATGAATAATACGAAAAGAGGAATTCAAGCATATTATTAATTTAAGACTGATTAGCTATGCTTTAGGAAAAAAGATAAACATATACACATTTAGACTTGTTGTAAACTAATAAAAGGGATAATGGGTATATGTTGCTATAACTTGGTAGAAATATGTGTAAGCCTATATATGTTGTAATTTGGGAACATATTTGATATGTATATGAAATGGACATGTTAGGTTTGACTTAAAACAGACATTAGTAAAAGACATGTGAAGAATAGGATAAGTACCAGATGTAGTTTAATAAACTCAAATGCTATGGGAATTTTATACATCTGGGAAGGTGTTTTGGGGAAGGGTTGTACACATAATGACATGTGATAATTACAACCACGCTTATTAGTAAATCTAAACCTACTAGGCTAAATATGAGTATTAATAAGCAAAGAGGTCCCTCGTTCTGCTGTTGTATCGGATTTTGGGGACTCTTAAATCCTAGTTTTGAGGGCACAAGCTTAGAGGGTTAGACTAGTGTCAATCTGTTATTTGGAACCCATATCAGTCAGTATCCCTGTTGATATCTTATTAGAGGGGGCCTTGCACTAGGCCAGGGCCAGGGCACGCTTTACTGAATTAGATAGTAAGAGGTTCACATGAGGGTGGGTACGGTCGTGTTTCAACGGAGTCATGAGCGTGCATAGGTCCGACTAGGGAAGATAAGCCGTTGTAACACCAGTAAATAGGTCTGTGTTATACTGTTGTCGGGTTAGGGAGTAATAGACTTTGCTAACGGGGATGACATAGGGCATTACATAGTAGGAAGTCGATCGCTTGCATATTAATTATAGTACACCTTCTCCTGCTATTGTATAATTAGGTTAACACCTAATATGGTTATATAATTAGGGTACGCCTAATTCTGCTGTTTAAACCTTCTATTAATTTCTGCTGTTAATGCTGCTGATATGTAATCATGTTGAACTTATTATACTAGTATTGGTGTAGACATATATGTTCAGACATACCTATTTCAGAATATAAATGTGAAGCATTACTCGATCATGAGTTTATTCTCGTTATTCATGTCCATCATGCTATTCTGTTTAAGTTTAGTATACCTTCTATGACAATTTACCTTTTTAATCCAGTCTTATTTACCTGTCTTGGCATTTCTATTTTATGCACATTTGTAAATCATTAGAACTCACCAAACTTTATGTCTGACCCTTTTCTTGCTCCTCTTTCTTCCTTTCCCCCAAGTCCTTAGAGTGGAAGCACTCAACGGTGACTAGGATTTCTCTTACAGCTTAGACTTGACTTGGAATTCTTGAGATGTATCATTTTGACTTGCTCTCTACTTTAGTATGGCTTATGGAGAGGGATTTGATTTGATGTACTTAGATATTTTATTTTATGACGTGTTTTGTAAGACAAATTTAAGACAGTTTGCTAGTTGTAACTGGATTTAATGTATTTCTGAAACTATGCTTTATCTTTTTTAAAGTTTTAAGAGTTTCCACTGCTGATTTTATCTGTCTTGGAAATATTTTGTAATGATTACCTATTACGCTTCATAGAACTTAATGCATTATCTTATGAGTGACATTAACGGATGTGGAGTGTCACATAGCGTTACTCGAACATAAGTTTATTCCTATTATTCTTGTCCATCATGCTATTCTGTATAAGTTTAGTATAACTTCTATAACACTGTACCTTTCTCATCCGGTCTTATTTACATGCCTTGGCATTTATGTTTTATGAGCACTTGTAAATCCCTGGAACTCGCCAGACTTTATGTCTGACCCATTTTCTTTTGCCTCTTTCTTCCTTTCCTCCTAGGTCCTCAGAGTGGAAGCACTCAACAGTGACAGGGATTTCTCTTACAGCTTGGACATGACTTGGAATTCTTGAGATGTATCGTTTTGACTTGCTCTCTACTTTAGTATGGCTTATGGTAAGGGATATGATTTTATGTAATCTGATATTTTATTTTATGAGATGTTTTGTGAGATAGATTTGAGACATTTGAGTAGTTATAATTGGTTTTGATGTACTTGTGAAACTATACTTTATTTCTTTCATAATAAAGTTTAAAAAATTTCGCTGCTTATTTTATCTTTCGCCACTTTCTTCCTTTCCCCTTGGTCTTCAGAGTGGAAGCACTCAACAGTGACTATGATTTCTCTTACAGTTTGGACTTGACTTGTAATTCTTGATATGTATTGTTTTGACTTGCTCTCTACTTTAGTATGGCATGTGGCGTGGGATACGATTTTACGTACTCTAATATTTTATTCTATGAGATAAATTTGAGACATTTGAGTTGTTGTAACTGTTTTTGATGTACTTGTGAAACTATGCTTTATTTCTTTAATAATAAAGTTTAAAATTTTCTGCTACTTATTTTATCAGTCTTGTGTATTCTCTGTAATGATTACCTATTGCTCTTCACAAAACTTAATGCATTCTCTTATGAGTGACATTAATGGACGTGGGGTGTCACATTGGGTATCAAAGCTGAAGGTTACAAGTCCAAGAAAAAGTTTTAAAAAATTGGTTTTAAAAGAAAAGTATTTTCAAGTAAATATCTGTTTCTGAAAAAAAAATATCCCCCAATCCATAGTCAATATTCTCTCGATCTCTTGTTGAATCCTTTTATTTTTCTTTTCAGCATGTCTAGGACACCCAATCTTCCTGAGGGCATTCCTCTACCGATATGGTTCTATATATATCTTGAGGCTATAGCACCTACCGGAGGTCAAGGGGATGCTCCTCCCCTAACAGCAGTCACTATTCCTCCATCTCTAGGAGTAAATAACTTCTCTAAGTAATGCAAAGATATCTGCGTTATCGGAGGAATACCATTCTGTGGTACCGAAAGTTTTGTTGAATCATGGAATTGGCTACGAGAGATGGAAAACTTGTTTGGACTATTTGAGAACGACGACCGAAGGAAGATACAATTGGTTGCATTGCAACTTAAGGATGAGGCTTCCTATTGGTAGGAAGTAACGCAAGCTGGACAATCAGTAGTGAATTGGGGTGACTTCAGGTAGAGATTCGAGATGAAATTCTTATCTCAGGCGAAAGAAGGATTGCAAATGGAGATATTTTTGGGTTTAAAGCAAGGAGATATGACTTTTAAAGACTATGTAAGCAAGTTTAGTCAACTGGCAGGTTTCGAGCTAGAGTTGGTGAATACGCCCCACAAGAAGGCACTTAGATTTGCGAGACGGTTAAATCAACCTCTCCAAGGACTTGCTTTGTCTCACATACCAATGGGGGCAACTTTTGAAAGGCTAGTTAATATGGCGCTTATGCATGAGGATGGTAAGGAAGAAAAAAAAAGACTAAGATTGAGGAGATTCAAGCAAGAGCCAAAAACAAAAATGGTGGCCCAAGAAAGGAAAGTAGCAAAAGAAAGGTAGTAAGCCTGACAATGCTCAGATCAAGAAGGATATCAAGTGTCATGGCTGCAGAGCTATGGGTCATGTTGTAAAATACTGAAGAAAGACAAAGGGGGTTTGCTTTTATTGTGGATAGATGGGCACTTCACTAAGAAATGTCCTAGCAAGCAAGGACAAGGGGCATAAACTTATGGACAAGTGCATGCTTTGGAAGAAAGTGGACCTGATCGAGGTAGGAAAGTCACAGTTGAAGATTTGATTTCCCTTCATTACTACCTTGTTCGAACCCTGTTTGATTCTAGCGCTTCACACTCTTTTATATCCAGTTCTTTAGTAGATAGTCTGCAGCTTAATGCTAGTATAGACTCTGAACCTGTAGTGGTCTCAAACCTTATAGGAGGATTGACTCATTTATCCATGATGTGTAGGGATTTGAGAATTTCTATCTTGGGCGTCGAGTTTGAATACGACACATACGTGATGGGCTTTATGGGTTGTGGTTTGATTCTAAGCATAGGTTGGCTAGTCGTGTATGGTGCCATCCTTGATTTTGAAAAGAAAGTGGTTAGACTTCTTTCTTGTCATGGTAGGGCTCTCGAGATTTCCTACAACCCATGGGGGTCGGTGATGCTCAGTTTTATAGAATTACTTGATCTTATGTTGACGATTTGCGATTTGTGCGCATAGTTAAAGATTACCCAGATGTGTTTGAGGAGGTAAACAGACTACCTCCAAAGCATGATATAGACTTCCGGATCTACTTGGTAGACAATGCGAAGCCAGTTGCTCTATCAGTGCACCACATGGCTCCTAACGAAAGGAGGGAGCTAAACAAGTAAGTAGTGGAGATATTCGAGAAAGGTTTTATTAGGCGAAGGATTTCGGAATATGGAGCTCTGGTCATCTTCGCAACCTAGGAAGATGTCTCACTTTGTCTATGTATGGATTATAGGGATCTGAATTATATCACTAAGAAGAATAGGAACCCGCTACCGAGGATCGATAACCTATTTGATCAGCTAGTTTACGCGTCAATTTTCTAGCAGATGGATCTGGCCTTGGGGTTTCATCATTTAAGAGTGGCAGAGGACAATATTGATAAGACCGCATTCAGAACTTCAGATGGCTTCTTTGAATGGTTGGTTATGCCTTTTGGGTAAACCAATGCACCCGCCTAATTTGTGGACTTAATGAGTAGGGTGTTTAGGGAGTTTCTGAACAAGTTCGTGGTGGTCTTTGTGGATGGCATCTGATCTTATAAAGGAACAAGGAGGAACATGCCCAACACTTAGGAGAGGTTCTACGAACTCTCAGGTCATATCAACTCAAGGCGAAGTTTTCTAAGTGTCACTTTTGGGGAAAGGTTGTGAGGTTTCTAGGGCTTGTGGTTTCCAAGGACGAGATAACAATGGACCCCATGAAAGTCATTGCAATTCAAGATTAGAGGTCTCTAATGAATGCAAGGGAGAAGAGAAGTTTTCTAGGGTTGGTAGGCTACTATAGAAAGTTTATGAGAGATTTTGCAAGGGTATCAGCCCTGCTTACCCGATTGACAAAAAAGAACTTGGCTTTTTCATGGAGCACTGATTGTGAGGATGCCAGTCGGAGATTGAAGAGGGCTCTGACAACAGCCCTAGTTCTAACTCTCCCGGATGGAAGCAAGAAGTTTATGGTTTACACTGATGCTTGTGGCATAGGACTTGGTGTCGTTTCAATGCAAGAGGAAAGGATACTGTGCTATGTAAGCAGACAGTTAATGGTTCACAAAAAGAACCACCTAATCCATGATTTAGAATTGGCTGCTATAGTGTTCACATTGAAGTCTTGGTGACACTATCTACTGGGAGAAAAATTTGAGTTATATACGTATTACTACAAAAATTAACTCCGAAACCATCTGACGGTGAAGGGGTATTTGATGAACACAAGCACGAAGGAATAATCTGAAAGCTACACAAACCGACACCTTCTTGGGGGGAAAGGAGCTCAAAGCCTACAGAGTTCCAACACAGTCTGTCCGGCAGGGCATACCTGGCGGGGTTTCTATAGCGAAAGGTCATCCAAGTCAGAAGCTAAGAGCGAAAGAGGCAAGAACTCCACTAGCAGAAACCCAGGAGGACGCAAATTTTGCCAGTATTAACCTACTTAATGCAAGTACACCAGGGGGTAAAGACACCCCAAGCATTAAGCCAAATGTACGCAATGATTATCCGGAACCAGCTTCCGAAACATCTACCGTATAAACTCTGAAAAGTCATCTTGATAAACAACGGGGAAATTACCTGGATCAACCTTTTGGAAGACTAGGCTATGCACAGAGACCACACCAGGACCCAAATCGGAACCCCAGAAAGGATACGGGCTATCCGTACTAGTCTACTTAATACAGACGTCGATGGTGGTTCTGAACCGGCAGCTATCTACATGCATCTTGAGGGAAAGCGCATCTAAGCATTCATAAAGGGACCGGAAGACAACATCTGAAAGCTTATAATCAAAAGCATACAACCAAAAGCTCAAGTACCTTTTGAAAAAAACTACATAAACAAGCTCATATCATTCTCCAAGAAGCCTCGGCTGACCGGGACCTTCCCTCCGAAAGTTTTAATCTGCACCTCGAAGCTTACGAAAGCCAAACATCCGAGACCAAGGAGAAAAGCGTCTTACTGAGGCTCCTGCAGGCCCAATTGCCAAACATTGGAAGGGGCCCAAAATTCACTATAAATAAGACCCCAAGGGTCACATTTAGAGGGAGGCTCTCATTCTAATTCTTGTACTCTTTCTCTTTAAACCCTACTATTTGGGTCAGTTCAAGAATTTCTTTTATTCTGTTCATCTATCCAAATCAAAGATTAATAAAGAGAGAATCTATACTTATAGTATCTTCCTAGGAATTTATTGTGATATTTCTTAATTATCGTTTTTACAATCTACGGTTTGCTTCCTACGTCTGAGCAAATCCTTGTCCAAGCCTTGCCGTAGATCGAATTAAACATCCCTCTTTCTATATGCTCAGGCCCTACCTACAAGCTTAAACCTTCCCTACAAGCTCAGATCTTTTCAATAAGCTTGGTGTAGAATCCCGAACAATCATACGTTAAGTCCTGTATC
Organism: Allium sativum; assembly: GCA_030737875.1. Classification (NCBI taxonomy): domain Eukaryota; kingdom Viridiplantae; phylum Streptophyta; class Magnoliopsida; order Asparagales; family Amaryllidaceae; genus Allium; species Allium sativum. The sequence continues at coordinate 752,402,192 of CM060921.1, forward strand.
AAGGATTAGGTTTAGTGATCTTTCTCCCCTGAGGCTTTGATATCTAAGTAAGGCCAAACAACCTATATTTCCTTTAGGTCCATACCCATTGACATATCCCTGGTGTTGATGAAAAATATCATTAACATTTTGGCGCTAGAAGGAGGGCTTGAACCTCCAATCCATTGGTTAACCTTTGCACATATCTACCTATGTTGTTCTATCCCAAATTGGACTAAGTCTTTGGAGAAGCAAAGATATGGGCAAGAGGTCCCGATGACTACCTAGCCAACTTTCATAATTAAATGCCGTTAATGGGAGATCTTCCAATCAAGAAGATCCATCGACCTGAGACAAAGAGGAGTCTTTTAGATCTCAAATAGATGAGTCGAAAATCACTAACCAAAGGGTGTTAGAAGAACAAAGGCTGAGAATGGAAGCCTTATGGATAATGAAGTGAAAAAGAGAAAGGTACATTATGCCTCCGACACTGGGGATAGTAGCCTTTCCCACATAGGACATACCTTAATAACCCCTTCAAGTGGTTCTACATCGGAGGATACTAACGTTTTCTCTCATCTAAGAAGAACTCTATACAAGCAAGTCAGAGGAATGGTATTTGAAAAAGAAATAATGAAAGATATTGACCGCTTCACCAACAAATGGTCTAGAAGGGTGACATTCCAACCTCAGCGTATTGTGGGAAGGTTGGACAAAGATATAGGTACAATGACAAGGCTGGGCCATAAATAGATTAGGCCCCAGCGGCAGAAAGAGGGACTTACGTCAGGATTACCCGAAGGATACTACCTCACCACTTCAATGGAAAACATTTACTTCCTAACCAAACACGAACTCAACAATTGGCCACTACTAAAGAAAAAACCCAAATGCGAAGGGAAAATGGGAGGATCCTATTGCCATTACCACACGATGAATGGTCATGAAACTAATCATTGCAGAAACCTTAAGGAAATAGTCATCAAATTCATCAACCAAGACCAATTACGGAAATTTATGAAAAGATCAAATTAAGTTCAATAAGAATCCATAGGAAAAGGATTATTAAACATGCCCAAGGGTAAGGAAAACCCTCCTTTCGAAACTTGAAGAAACCCAAAAAAGGGTCAACCATAAATGGATTAAAATCCCTTGTCATCACCAAATTGGTCAGGACGAGGCATCCCCCGGAGGGGGATGGTGTGTTAGTCTTTATCCATGCCCAAATCAAAGGGGGCTAGGTTAAAGCATCAAAAGCGTAAGCCTCCGTTTCACACTAGAAATGGTCGTGGCAGTGCATCTAACCTTAGCACGCCCTACCTTTGCTCATGGAAGAGTACGCCCTACCTCTGCTAGAACTAAGCACGTCCTACCTATGCTCGCAGAAGAGTATGTCCTACCTCTGCTTATGTTCCACGTTACCCGCAGAAGGGATGCCAACCCCTATCATCACATATGATGGTTAGGATATGGCACCCTTCGGAGGGAGGTGGTGTGTAAGCCTCTATCAGTACCTACAATGGTCGGTATGGGGCATCAAAATAGTAAACCTTAGTTCTGTGTCAACAATGGCCCCGTCTAAGTTTCTAAGACCTTATCATCATCTATCATGGTAAAGATAAGGTGCCTCCTAGAGGGAGGTTGGGTAAGCCCTTGGGCCCTACTTGTGGATAAGCTAGCCAAGAGCATCAGATGCACATGCCTAGAGAGTGGCCAACAAAGCACGTACATCCTCTGCTTTGGCATCAAGAGCCTAATAGGTGGCTCAGGAAGCTTGTACATCCTCTGCTTCACAAATCAGATCTAAGGGGGATACCAAAATATTAATACCATAAGGAGGTTCCAAGGGGTATACGCCTAAGAGAATTATATATATATATATATATAAACAAATCAAATGTTCAAACAAAAATCAAAGTAGCAAGCGGGAAGCCGAAGAGGGAATCGACCCATTCTGGGGGTCGACCCGAGACCCTGTTGGGTCGACCTAGGGTGTTTGGGGACGACCCAGGGGTCGACACCCAAAGAGGGGGTCGACCCCCATACAAATCTGGGCATAATTCAGTTTTTGAATGTGGACTTGTTTATGACTTGGTTAGTTGGCTTTAATATATAAATAGGACCTCATTTCTATTGTTTTTACACATGAAAACAATGGAGACAATGAGATGCAGCCCCAGCTTAGATTGAGTTAGCTTATTTCCACCAACAGCAGCCTATACGCATACAAGAATATCTTCTTCGACTTCAGCCTATTATTCCCTATTCTTTGGATCCAATCCTTGTGAGTTCATGTTATTTTTAGATATAAACATTTAAAAAGTAATCTTGACATGTTTATAAGTTTGGATTTAACCTTATGCTTATTAATAACCCGAATCATAAAAGATTAGCCATTATTTGTACACCTGATCTATTGTTCTCATATGCCTAATTCTTCCATCATATGACTATCTTGTTATTATTATTATTATTATCAATTTTATCACCATAGGTCGGTTTTTTCATTATGCCTATTCTTGTTCTCTTCCCTTCCTCTTTCCCCTTTTTATTTTTATAGCCAGACAACCTTTGAGCCTAGGCATACCACTGAAATATGTGAATGCACGAAACTAGGAATGAAGGGGAACATTAAAATTGGGGCATACTTGCATTAGGATTTTGGGCATAACATGTATTGGGATTTTTGGCGACACAATCTATACATTGGTCTAAAGCTATACTTTGGGCATAACTCATATTATGATTCATGATTATGGCTTTTTAGGTGTAACCTATACTATACAATTTGACTTAAAATTAGGGAAAAAATTTATATTGTGAATTATGACTGTAATTTTGGGGTATATAAATCCATAGGCTTAACTTAAGATTTAACATAACATGATAATAAAACAGTGAGTAACCTGCTGTAACTGCAGAGATGTTTAATCTATTAAAATGACAATTCTACTGAAATCGGTTGAAACTGAATACTATAGTTGAAAAACATATGATGAACATGAATAATTATTTAAGAACGAATATGCCTAGATTTACAGTAATTATAAACTGTAACCGCACTTAGACACGAGGTTATATTACATTAGTGCTAGAAGTCTACCCGGAACCGCCCGACAAATCCAGCGTCCATAAGTGGTCAATCTAATGTGAGGGGTCTTGTGCGTAAATATACATGTAACAGTGCTAAGACACGAGGTTAAGTCTAACTTGTGGTAAAAGTCTGCCCGGAACCGCCCGAAAAATCCATCATCCACAAGCGGTCGGCTTAATGTGAGAGGTCTAATGCACAAACATATATATGAATATATGTATATAAAAGAATAAAAGTAAACGGCAATAATTATGATTAGTGGAAATAAATTGGAATAAACGGGTAATGATAACTGCCTATTATAATTAATTACATTAATGAGATTGTTATATAATAGGCAGGCTTGTCCTAAGGACAAGTGGGAATTATAACATAAGTTAAAATAAAAGGAATGGAAACTTATTAGTAAACCTTAGTTGAGAGAACTAAGTTAATAAGTAAACAATGACAAGATGTAGTGACATGTTAAATGGAAAACAGGTGAATTGAGATGAAGTATATTTAATTACATATTAAGTAAAACATGTTATTGTAACTATGAAATCGGACAATGAATAATATAAACGGGTTGTAGATTACTTTCGTTAATTACAATCCAGGGATAAGAGATTGTATATTACTTTCGTTAATTATAATCCGGGGATAAGAGATTGCAGATTACTTTCGTTAATTACATTCCAAAGAATAACATGTGATGGGCTTATTAATAAACTTAAATGGATTAAGTTATATATGTATATATATGAAATTAATAAGCAAGAGGAACTGTGTAATTTGAAGAGAAGTCAATGTGAATGGGATAGCCTATTAACCTGTAATACTTAACCTGTTTAAATTTATGAGGGTTACATGAACCTGTCAAATTGAGTAGGGGTTAAGTAAACTTGCTTGAATTAGTGGGGGTTAAGTTAATCTTGTTAAATATGTGGGAGCGTGTTATACATGACAAGCTTAACCTATTGGGGTTTTGCAATCTTGTTAAACCAGTAGGCGTAACCTGTTGAAATCCTAGTAGTGGGAATGCAAGCCTGGGGGGGAGCAAGCCTAGGGTTGAAGCTTGTATCATCCAGTGTGTGGGACCCGTATAAGTCAGTAACCTATATTGGTACCAAATGAAGTACCCCGAACTAGGTCGGAGTCAGGGAACGTTTACTGAGCTGATTATAAGAGGTCACTTGGGCGAGGGTGTTGACGACGCGTTCCATCGAGTCATGTATGTGAATGGGTCCGCTTGCTCGGGAAGATAAGACGTTGTGACATCAGAAGATATGGTTGTGCACATCCTGCAAATAATGGGTTGCCACTTTAGAAAGTGATACATCCTACTATGGGGCCAACACAGGGTATCTTCGAGTTAGGGAGCCGATCGATTGGGGGTAGTAATTAGGGTACATCTAGCATTGCTTGTTTAGGAGTCCGTTATTATCGTTGGGGGTAACACCTGTCAGTTCTTTTGGGCTACCTGTTATTGTATAGGGTAAAACCTCTCACTAGAAGTACACCTAAGTCTACCATTGTGTACTTGTTGGGATCATCTTGTTCTTTTTTTATTAGTATTGGTTCAGAGAAAAGTATTAGAGAAGCACAATATATTCTATTCGGTTTATCTTGTTTACCATGTTACACCTGCTTTATGACACTGTTATCTCTCTCTCTCCATCTTATATGCATGCGTGATGCTTTTACTTATTATGTGCTAAAAGTAACAGGACTCGCCAGACTTTATGTCAGACCCATTTTGTTTCCTTTTCTTTCTCTTCCGTTTCCCCCCAGATTCTTAGGATGGGAATACTAAAGCTTGATTAGGATTCTTCTTCCATTCTGCTTGGAGCTACTTAGATGTACCGCTTTATTTCGTATCTTCTCTACTATGGCTGTATTTTGGCGATTATGCTCTTTTTATGTATTGTTGCACTCTGATGGTGATTTAGTACAAGACAGAAGTTTATGTTAATGGAATGGGTTTTCAGTTTTTAAGACTTAGTTTGTATTGGGTTTGGACCACGTAGCTTTTCTGTTTAATACAGTTTTAATTCCGCTGTTATTTTATATCTGTCTTGTAATGTTTCTGTTTCTGTTTACCTATAACGCTTCATGAAACTTAATGCATTATGATCACTATTTCAAATCTCGCAAATATCACCCGAGATCTCCTTCGAGATCTCGTTTTGGGCTCCTTTCGAAATGATATAGAAAATATCACTCTAAATCTCCTTTCGAATATATCACCCGAGATATTACAATATCGACCGATATATCAACTGAGACGAAATACTGGAATATCGTCTGAGATCCTAGTTTTTTTGGTTAAAATTTAAATTTGTTCCTGAACTAGAACTATAATCAAAAAACTCAAATCTAGCCATATCAAATCTTTTGTTATTTTACATTTTGCAAGTTAAATGACTATATTGTATGTTCTTATATGTTTTACAATACTTATGATTTTCATATTCGTCTTTTTACACACATGTTACTTATGAATTTATGTATTTTATGATCTATTTATGCTGAATTTTTTAATGTTTTGGATCCTTTTAATATTTCCCATCTAACAATATTCCTGTTTTAAGCATATTATGATTTAGAGTATGAATGTTCTTTCGCAAAACAAAGAATAATAAAGTTATTTTGCATTTTTAATTTTAAGTTACTGTGTTTTTGATAACATTCATAAAAATCATTTATTTAAAATATCATTTTTAACATATCATGTACCCGAGATTGTTCCGATATGATTTTCAGACCCGAGATGAAAATCCGAGACGAACTCCCGAGTTAGACTCATCTCGTCCGAGATCTCCCCCGATAGGAGACCAAGTCTATAAAATCCCCAGACGAAACGCGACCGATATCCGAGATTTAAATCCTTGATTATAATAAAGAGTGACATTAACGGACGTGGGGTGTCACATTTGGTATCAGAGCCAATGGTTACTAGATCGGATAAAATATTTTGAAAATTGTTTTCAAAAAGGTTTTAAAGGAAAGCATTTTCAAAAGAAAAAGTCTATTTTGAAAAACATATTCCCCAAAGCCATATAAAATTTCTCTCGATTCTCCGCTTGAGTCCCATTTCGTTTTCTTTTCAGCATGTCTATTCTTCCCAAAAGGTGTCCCCATTGCGGCATGGTTCCTTTGACATTTAAAACTACGACACATATCGAAGGGCAAGGAAGTGTCTAACCTCCATCTGCAGCCACAATATTTCCTCCTACAACTAATTTTTTCCCAAACTTCATAAAGATTTTTTGTGCGATGGATGTAGATTTTGAGAGACTTGTTAATATGGTACACAAGAATGGTAAAGAGGAGAATAAGTGAGCTAAGGATGAAGAGAACAGCCCAAGGATGAGAAAAATGGCACCTTAAAAAGGGATCATAGAAGAAAGAAGGAAGAACACTTGTTTCCGTTATGAAGAGGTCGGACATCTTGTTAAGGATTGCCCGAAGAAGCAAGGACAGAGGCAAAGGGCAGGATCTCCTGGGGGGAAAGTGCATGCTCTCGTGGCTAGTGTACCAGATAGAGGTAGGAAAGTTTCCATTGAGGTTTTGATTTCTCTTTCCAATCATCTTGTTAGGACTTTTTTTGATTCTAGCGCTCATCATTCTTTTATATTTGATTCTATGGTTGAGTCTCTACACCTTAGTACTAGTATGGTTTTGGATCTCGTTGTTGCCTCAAACCCCATTGGGGGCTTGGCTCATTTATTTGTGATTTATCAGGGTTTGAGGATATCTGTGTTGGGCGTCGAGTTTGAGTGCGACACATATCTTATTTCATTGACTACGGTTTAATTCTACGGATGGATTGGCTAACCATGTATGGTGCCAATCTGGATTGTGAGAGGAGGGTCGTTAGACTTTTGACTTGCCATAGGAGGGCCCTCGAGATTTCTTGTGACCCTAAGGGGTCTGTCATGCTTATTTTCCTAGGATCACTTAATGCATCTATCAATGATTTACGATATGTACCAGTAGTCTGTGAGTATCCTGATGTTTTTGGGGATGTTTGGGGCTAACCTCCGAGGCGCGAGATTGATTTACGGATATACTTGGTGGATAATGCAAAGGCAGTTGCATTGCATGTGCGCCATATGGCTCCAAAAGAAAGGAGGGAGCTCAACAAGCAAGTAATAGAGCTACTTGAGAAAGGGTTTATTAGGCAAAGCATATCTAAATGGGGTGCTTTGGTGGTATTCGCAGCTAAGGCGAATGGTTTGTTGTGCTTATGTGTGGATTACAGAGTGTTGAATATAATCACTAAGAAAAATAGGCACCCACTTCCAAGGATAGATAATTTGTTTGACCAGCTTTTTGGTGCATCTATTTTCGCCTAGTTAGACCAAGCCATAGGGTTTCATCAGTTGAGGGTGGCCGAGGACAGTATAGACAAGACTTCTTTTATAACTCTAGACGGTTTCTTCAAGTGGCTCGTCATGCCTTTTGGGTTGATAAATGCACCCGCCTATTTTGTGGATCTAATGAGTAGGGTGTTTCGGGAATTTTTAAATAAGTTCGTTGTGGTCTTTGTTGATGACATCTTGATTTTCTTGAAAAGCGAGGAAGAGCATGCCTAACATTTAAAGGAGGTTTTGAAGATTCTCCGAGTTTATCAGCTAAAGGCCAGATTCTCCAAATGCCATTTTTGGAGTAACGAGGTGAGATTTCTTGGGCATGTGATCTCTAAAGATGGGATAGCAGTTGATCCCGCGAAAGTAGTTGCAGTTCAAAATTGGAAGATTCCAAAGAATGCAACGGAAGTGAGAAGTTTTCTTGGTTTAGTGGGCTATTATAGGAAGTTCATTAAGGACTTCGCGAAATTATCAGCCCCACTCACCAAACTGACGAAGAATAATTTGACCTTTGGAACGTTAATTGTGAGGATGCTTTTCAACGACCAAAGAGGGCTCTGACAATAGTACCAGTTTTGACTTTTCCTGATGGGAAAAAAGTGTTCACAGTATACACTGATGCATGTGGTACAGGGCTTGGTGCGGTTCTGATGCAAGAGGGAAGGGTAGTATGTTATGGAGGTAAACAGCTGAGAGTTCACGTAAAGAACAACCCTACCCATGTTTTGGAATTAGCTGCTATAGTACTTGCGCTTAAGACTTGGCAGTAGTATCTGCTTGGAGAGAGGTTCAGATTATACATGGACCATAAGTCGCACAAGTATCTGTTTTCGCAGAAGGATCTCAAATTGAGGCAGTAGAGATAGGCTTTTACTTGGTTCTAATACGATTAGAGAAACTTCGGAAAAGATTGATCTTATCCGCTGGCGCATGAAGACAACTCAAGACAGGCAGAAGTCATACGCAGATAAGGGAAGGACCGATATTGAGTTTGAAGTAGGAGACATGGTTTTCATCAAGGTATCACCTTTGAGGAATGTAGTACATTTTGGATCTGTAGGGAAATTAGCACCAAGATTTGTAGGGCCATTTCCCATAACATAAGGGATTAGCCAAATGGCCTATAGAGTAAAGCTACCAGAGAGACTGTCTAACATTCATCATGTTTTCCATGTTTCTCATTTACGGAGGTGCTTGCATGATACCGCAGAAGTAGTTGGGCCGAGTATGCTTGAGGAAGTAGAAGTAGAACAGGAGGTGGCAGTTAGACGAGTTCCAATCCGTATTATTGGATCCGAGGTTAAGAAGCTACAAAACCGAGAGGAAAGTTCATGAAAGTTCAGTAGGGAAATGACAACAAGGATGCAACTTAGGAGACTGAAGACAAGGTTCATGCTTTGTTACATCCCAAATTTTCTAAGAATATTAAAGTTAACAAATTCAAGAACACTTAACTTTTAGAAGAAGAATTAAGTGAAATGGGTTGCGCTATTACATTCGTCTCAAAAATTTGGTCAAGATAGACATTTGGTTTGCATAAAACGGATACCTTATGAAGAAGTTATTAAGCCTTGAAGTTTGTATGCATATGAGAAAAATATATATATATAGATATATATAAAAAATAAATAAATATGCAAAAATGTTCAAAACAGCGAATCGAGGGGGGGGATACCAAACCGGCCCATTTTTGAGGTCGACCCGAGCCTTGCTGGGTCGACTAGGGGTTGATTCAGGTTGTTTGTCTGTCAACCCGTGGGACGATTTGCTCTAAGGTAGATGTGGCATCTGATTGGTTCTGATGGACTCCTTGCTGAGTTGTTAGGGATGATGTGGCTATTCTATCTTGTCTGAATGGCTTTGATTTGCTCTAGGTTAATCTGACGGTTCCTATTAATTCAAACTTCTATATAAGCAACCTAATACCTCAACCCTAAATCATATTAAAAATCAAACCAAGAGCCTTCATGCTGCAATTAGACAACCTCGAGTAGCCGCCGTTCAACTTGAAGCAAATTAAAAGAGACAAACCAAATCAGATCAAAATTAAACTAAAACAACGATTGTCTACAGCAAAGGCGAGCATTTCAACTTCAGAATACAGATTCCAAAAATCAAGATTGTCTTCTGTAAGTGTAGTTATCTTTTAGATGTCAATAAATTTAAGACGTGATTTGATATAAAGTGAAAAATAGAACTATACCATGTTGTATAATACTGACGATGCTAATTCATGTTTGTTTCTTATGATGATTTTATCATGAATTGTCTTGGAATGTTTGTGGCTTATTGGACTTGGTGTTGGATCTATTAAAGATTGAGAATGAAACTATCAATATCATATGCAAGTTATATGTTTCATGTTAAGATATACATATATATGTTTATATGATTAATGCAAGTTGTATGTATTATGTTAGATCCAAGTCAAGATCTACATAAATATATTCATATGCTTTATATTAGATCCATATGCCTATATACATGTTCATATGCAAGTTACAAGCTTTATGTTGGATCCATGTCAAGATCTATCTAGGTTCATATGATTAATGTAAGTTATATGTTTTATGATAGATCCCAGACACGATCTAAATATACATATGTTCATATGAAAGTTACATGTTAGATCCAAAACTAGATCTATATTTATATGCATGTTTGTAAAGTGGACTTATGCAAGTTCACCTTGTTAGATCTAGTTCACACCTATATGTTAATGTTAAAATTATACATGCCTTTGGATTGGACATGTCATGATTATGTCATATGCTAGTTTATAATTGAGGTTATATTCACACATGCCTAGATCTACATATTAACATGTTTTAGGCTTATGGTTATCTAAGTCTAAATTATATGCTAGTTCACGTGACATGTTAAATTATATGAATAAAGTTTTATGCAAAATTTACATGTTTGGTAGAATCTATATTATGCATGTTCCCTTCTTTACCTCTTGTTTATAAATTGGGCTATGCAGGCCCAATGACTCTATGTGATTAATACGAATGAACAAATGGGGTAACGTTGGGATAGTTATTAAATCAAAACATGTTAATAATGTAGGTGGGCCCAAAACCAGGTAAATGGTTAAGGCCGTGAATGGTATAATTTATACCATTAGTCTTGAACATATTTAAAATATGTGACATGAAACACTTGTAGAAAATTCACATATATAAAATGTAAAAGATGAATATGCCTAAGCCAAGGTTAGACTTAGTTGTGGTGTAGACCTGCCCGGAACCGATCGGCGCATCCAGTAACCACAACAATACCTGTCTAATGCGAGAGGTTAGTGCATCAAGCCCAGAAAGACCCGAGGTTAGACTAAGTTGTAGGGTAAAACTGCCCGGAACCAACCGGCACATCTAGTAACCACAACAATACCTGTCTAATGTGAGTGGTTGGTGCTTTAATTAGTTAATTAATTAATTAAAGCTCATGAACAATCAAGCTAGAAATGGTGAGGTTAAGTAATTAAGGGAACACTTAACCAACTTAACATGTTAACAAGACAAGATTGGTGGGGTTAAGTAATTGAAGAAACACTTAACCAACTTAACATGTTAACTAGACAAGATTGATAGGGGTTAAGTCAAACCAAGGACACTTAACCAATTTAGCATGTTGACTAGAAAAGCCCTAGTAACGGGGACCCATTTCAGCAGTAACCCACATGGACGTATCTAGGTAACCTAAACTAGGCAGGGTAGGGCACGATTACTGGGCTGAATATAAGCAGTCAAAAGGGCGGCGGTTAGGTGCGTCAGTGTAGGTTCCGATGGAGTACAGGCGTGCACGGGCTCTGGAGTGGAAAAAGCAGGCACTGGGCACCAGGCGTACACTTGTGCATCTTTGAATCATGTCAGGGTTGCCATTATAGGACTTGATACACCCTATACTAGAACCTGCACAAGTACTTAAAAATCATGTGGGGTCGCATGACACCGGGAATACATGAATGTGAGTACGAGCCGATCAATACATGAATGGGATCACTTTATCATGAACATACATTGCTAGTTAAACACTCTTAGTGGGCGCAGAGAAGTAAAAGTGGGTGTGATAGCCAGATCTAGTTAAATCTTACTTTACCTCGTTTTAGGACTACCTTATCCTTGTGGTATCATTCTAAGTTTAGTTTATTCACGTCATAATCTTTTACTTGTTTACGGGCTATTAAATAACTGGGCTTACTAGAATTATGTCTGACCCATTTTCCTTTCGCTTCTTTTCTTTCGTCCCCCTCCCCCCAAGGTCCATAGGGAGGAAACACTTATGCTTAGTCCAGGTTAGCCAAAGCTTGAAGACCATAGATGTAAGGCTTGGACTTTCCTTTTTGAGCTATGGCTATGGTCAAGCACTTATTGGGGATTTATGTCATTTTATTTTCAGTATTGCTTCTTTATGTTTTCAAGAAAGATGAAAAGTTGTAATAATTTGGAAGGTTGAAACAGTTGTTGAATTGTTGTGTTGAACAAGTATTTATGAAATAATATTGATTTTTTCTGCTGCATAAATTTTCTGTCTTGTAATTTATTAGAATCTTGTACCTTAAAAGGCTCCATCGAAGTTAAGGCATTCCCTTTGAGAGTGACCTTAACGGAGGTGGGGTGTTACACTTGGTATCAGAGCTAAAGGTTACCAGATCGATAAAAATTTTGAAACTATTTTCCAAAAAGAAGTCATAATGAAGCATTTTCAAGAAGAAGTGTTAATTTAAAAAGGCATATTCCCCAAAGCCATATGCACTATCTTTCTATCCTTCGTTTTGAATCTTTCCTTTTTGTTTCGGCATGACTGGGGATCTTAACCTTTCAGAGGGTGTACCGATACCTAGCTGGTTCAGGAGATACCTAGAAGCTAGGGCCAATGACACGGGCCAGTAGACATTCCTCCTCCCCCAGTTGCTGCTCCTCCTCCTCCTCCGAGAGGAAATGCATTCTCAAAGATTTGTACAGACTTTAGATCCATGGGTGGAAAAGACTTTAAGGGGAGTGAATCATTCGTGGAAGCCGGAAACTGGCTCAAGGAGACTGAGGACTTATTAGTTATCTTTGAAGTAGATGAGAGGCAGAAACTACAATTGATGGTGTGGTTGCTCAAAGACGAGGCCTCCTTCTGGTGGGAAGTCACTAATGCTGAAAGATCGATAGAGACTTGGGAGGACTTCAGGGCGAGATTTGAAATGAAGTTCCTCTCACAAGCTGAGCAGAGTCTGCAAATGGTGAAGTTCCGATCACTTAAACAAGGCAGCTTGTCGGTCAAAGAATACGTCAATAAATTTAATCAGCTTGCTCGATTTGGACTAGAGTTAGTAAACACTCCACACAAGAAGGCTTTCCGCTTTTCCAAAGGACTGAATGAGCCACTGCAAGGTTTGGCAATGTCCCATATACCTATGGGAGCGACTTACGAGAGACTGGTGGACATGGCTCTGTTGCAAGAGGAGAACAAAGATGGCAAGAAGGAGGTGAAGAAGGAAGAGCCTCAAAACAAGAAAGGAGATGGATCTCAGAACAAGAAGACGGACCCCAAGAAAGGCGGGAAGGATAATAAATCCCATAAGAAGATGAAGTGCAATTTCTATGGGATACCTGGACACTTGACTAGGGACTATAGAAAGAAAAAAAAGGAAATTGGGCGCTTGTTTCCAGTGCGAGGATACTGGACACTTGTCTAAGGACTGCCCAAAAAGGCAAGGGCTAGGACAGACAACTGGATCATCTTCTGGAGGGCAGGTTCATGCTCTTGTTGCACCTTTGTAGGAATGAGGTAGATATATTTCTGTTGAGAGTTTAGTTTATCTGTTTGATAATCCTGTTCGTACTCTCTTTGATTCTGGCGCATCGCACTCTTTTATATCTACTGCTTTAGTTGAATCTCTGCACCTAGACACCCATATAGTAGAGGATCCCTTGGTTGTTTCAAATCCAATTGGGGTCTCAGTTTATTTGTCAATGATTTGTTTGGATTTGGAAATTTTCTATTTTAAGCATTGGGTTTTAATGTAATGCTTATGTTTTGGGCTTTACTGGCTATGCGCTGATTCTAGGCATGGACTGGCTATCTGGTAATGGTGTCGTCCTCGATTGTGAAAAGAGAGTGGTTAGACTCATGACTTGCCTCGGTAACACTCTCGAGATATCTTATAATCCCATGAATTCTGTTATCCTAAGTTATCTAGAATCTCTTGATGCATCTGTTGAGAATTTACAGTCTGTTAGAGTGGTCCGTGAATACTCGGATGTGTTTGAAGAGGTAAAGGGCTTACCTCCGAAGTGGGATATAGACTTCCATATATACCTTGTTGACAATGCAAAACCCGTTTCTTTACCCACTAGACACATGGCTCCAAGGGAGAGAAAAGAACTCAGCAAGTTAAAGAGCTGCTTGAAAAGGGGTTCATAAGTCGGAGTATTTCTGAATGGGGTGCTCCTATAGTATTCGCAACCAAAGCCGATGGTTCACTCTGTCTATGCGTGGATTATAAGAAGCTGAACAAGCTGACCAAGAAGAATATGCACCTACTCCCAAGAATTGACGATCTGTTTGATCAGCTCGTAGGTGCATCCGTTTTATCCCAACTAGACCTGGCTACCGGGTTTCATCAGCTAAGAATGGCCGAGGATAGCATTGACAAGACTGCATTTAGGACCCCGGATGGTTTCTTCGAGTGGCTTGTCATGCATTTCGGCTTGACAAACACACCTGCCTATTTCGTGGACTTGATGAGCAGGGTGTTCCGGGAATTCCTCAATAAGTTTGTGGTGGTCTTCGTGGACGATATTTTGATCTTCTCGAAGAGTGAGGAAGAGCATGCTCAGCACTTAAGGGAAGTCATGGATACTCTCCGTGCACATCAGTTGAAAGCCAAATTCTCTAAATGCCATTTCTACAGAGAAGAAGTTAGATTCCTTGGACATGTGGTGTCCAAAGAGGGGTTAGCCGTGGACCCTGCAAAAGTGGTTGCTATGCAAGATTGGAAGATTCCACGAAACGAAGTTCGAAGCTTTATTGGGCTAGGAGGCTTTTACCGGAAGTTCATCAAAGACTTTGCGAAAATCTCAGCTCCACTTACAAGGTTGGCGAAGAAGAACCAAGTTTTCGCTTGGGATTTGGATTGCGATATTGCTTTCCACTGCTTGAAAAGGGCTCTAACAACAGCCCCAGTTCTGACATTGCCTGATGGGAATAAGATGTTTACCATATACGCGGATGCATGCGGTACAGGAATAGGCGTTGTCTTGATTAGTTTATGGTGGAAGGCAGTTGAAAGTACATGAGAAAAACTACCCAACCCATGTCCTAGAATTGGCGGCCATCGTTTTCGCTCTTAAGTCTTGGCGCCATTATCTCCTAGGTGAGAAGTTTGAATTGTTTACTGACCATAAATCGTTGAAGTACCTTTTCTCGTAGAATGATCTCAACTTGAGGCGGCAAAGATGGATTGAGTTTCTTGCCTCATATGATTTTGAGATTTTCTATACTCCTGGCAAGGGCAATGTGGTAGCAGACGCTCTGAGTAGAAAGAAGCTGACCTTAAGCCCTCTCTTTTCAGATAGCCAAAGCTTGGAGTACATAGCCAACTTTGACTTTAGACCCTCCTTTGAATTTGTACCGGGCTTGTTAGCAATACTGAAAGTGCGACCTACAATTTTTGACTCAATAGGAACCGCACAACGTGAAGACCCTCAGCTTGTAGATGTGATAGATAAGCTGATTAGGGGTGAGACTTCGAGTTACCTCAATAGATACTCCATCAATGATAAGGGATGGTTGAGACGGGATGGAAGGCAATTCGTCCCACAAGTAAGAGATTCAGTGAAAACGGTTCTAGAAGAAGCACAATATTCAAAGCTGACCATACACCCAGGCGGAGACAAAATGTATAAAGACATCAAAAGAGTTTTCTTTTGGAATGGCATGAAGAGGGACGTAGCTGAATTCGTTTCTAAGTGCATGATATGCCAGTAGGTCAAGGTGAAGCAGAAGAAGCCTGGTGGTTTGCTTCATTCTCTAGAGGTCCCACAGTGGAAATGGGATAGCATTTCAATGGACTTTATTGATGGGTTGCCTAGGTCAAGAAGGCGCAATACTAGTATTTGGGTAATAGTGGACCGGCACAAAAAGAGATCACTTTATACATGTCAAAAGTAGAAGGACTTCCTCATCTCTAGCATCTCTATATCTTAAAGAGATTGTTCGACTGCATGGGATACCTTCCAGCATAGTAAGAGATCGAGACCCTATCTTTACAAGCGAGTTCTGGAAGAGTTTGCAAGAGTTTGTAGGCACACAAGTATGTTTAAGCACGACCTACCACCCCTAAATCGATGGACAGACGGAAAGGGTGAACAGAGACTTAAAAGACCTCTTGAGATTGTGTGTTCTTGACTTTGGAGGGACATGGGATGATCATCTTCCTATGGTGGAGTTTGCCTACAACAATAGTTGCCAAGCTATAATAGGCATGGAACCCTTCGAAGCCTTATACGGGAGACCGCGTCGATCACCAACCTGTTGGTGGGAATCCACAAATAAGCTTATACTTGGGCCAGACATGATTAGGGAAACCTCGGAAAAGGTGGACATAATAAGAAGATAAATGAAGACTGCTCAAGATAGACAGAAGTCCTATCCAGATAAAAGAAGGACTGACCTTGAGTTTGAGGTTGGAGACAGAGTGTTCCTTAAAGTATCTCCTTTGAGGAATTTTGTTCACTTTGGATCCAAAGGGAAATTGACACCTAGATTCATAGGACCATTTCCTATCATTGAAAAAATTGGGACGATGGCCTATAGATTAGAACTACCTAAAAAGTTGGCTGGAGTTCACAATGTCTTTCATGTTTCTCACCTACAGAAGTGCTTACATGAGTCTGCGGAAGTGGTGGAACAAAAGATACTAGAAGAGGTAGAAGTGAAACGAGAAGATACAGTGAGAAGAATCCCAACTCGTATCTTGGGAATGGAAGTCAAAAAACTACGCAACCGTGAAGTCAAGCTTGTTAAAGTACAATGGTGTGACAATGAAGAAGACGCGACTTGGGAGACCGAAAGCAAGCTACGCGCAGTCTACCCTTATCTTTTTGAGGGTACATCTTTGATCTTTCCTTTATCATAAGTTTATTCATGCTTAGTTATCTTCTTGGTTCTATTTCTTGATCCTTAGTAGAAATCAATGGATGTAAACATGTATTTGAAACACGTTATGGTCGATGGTTGCAAAGTGGTTGCAAGTGGTTGCTAGTGATCACTTTTATATTGCATTTGCATATGAACGCATGAAATTGTATGTGGATTGAAACTTGATATGTTATCATATCGACGATGCATTTGTATGAATGATTGTGCACTCATGTAGAATTATGAATAGGTAAAATTGCATATATAATGGACTCATGGCACTCTCATGATTCGCATTAAGGAGGTCAACTGGATCAGTAAACCGCCTGATTTTGCACTAGATAAGATACATGTACACACACTGTGCATATGTTCATATGGCATTAGAAGTCTTTTAAGGACAATGGATGCTTGTGGATAATGGATGAGTAGATGGATGATTAGATGTTAAGATGCATTCTTCTTAACTTGAAGATTTCAGGGACGAAATCCTTTAAGGAGGGGAGAATATAACACCCCGAATTTTCTGAGAATATTAAAATTAACAAATTCAAGAACACTTAATTTTTAGAAGAAGAATTAAGTGAAATGGGTTGCGCTACTACGTTCGCCTCAAAATTTTTGTCAAGATAGACATTTAGTTTGCATAAAACAGATACCTTATGATGAAGTTATTAAGCCTTGAAGTTTGTATGCATATGAGAAAAATATATAGATATATATAAAAATTAAATAAATAAATATGCAAAAAAGTTCAAAACAACAAATTGGGAGGGGCAATAACCGAACCGGCCCATTTTGAGGTCGACCCGAGCCTCGCTGGGTTGACTAGGGGTTGATTCAGGGTGTTTGGCTGTCAACCCATGGGCCGATTCGCTCTAAGGCAGATGTGGCATCTGATTGGTTCTAATGGACTCCTTGTTGAGTCATTAGGGATGATGTGGCTGTTCTATCTTGTCTGAATGGCTTTGATTTGCTCTAGGTTAATCTGACGGTTCCTATTAAATCAAACTTCTATATAAGCAACCTAATACCTCAACCCTAAATCATATTAAAAATCAAACCAAGAGCCGTCATGCTGCCATTGGACAACCTCGAGTAGCCGCCGTTCAACTTGAAGCAAATTAAAAGAGGAAAATCAAATCAAAATTAAACTAAAACAACGATTGTCTATATCAAAGGCGAGCATTTCGACTTCAAAATACAGATTCCAGAAATCAAGATTGTCTTTTGTAAGTGTAGTTATCTTTCAGATGTAAATAAATTTAAGACGTGATTTGATATAAAGTGAAAAATAGAACTATACCATGTTGTATAATATTGACGATGCTAATTCATGTTTGTTTCTTATGATGATTTTATCATGAATTGTCTTGGAATGTTTGTGGCTTATTGGACTTGGTGTTGGATCTATTAAAGATTGAGAATGAAACTATCAATATCATATGCAAGTTATATGTTTCATGTTAAGATCTACATATATATGTTTATATGATTAATGCAAGTTGTATGTATTATGTTAGATCCAAGTCAAGATCTACATATATATATATATATTCATATGCTTTATGTTAGATCCATATGCCTAAATATATGTTCATATGTTCATATGCAAGTTACATGTTTTATGTTGGATCCATGTCAAGATCTATCTAGGTTCATATGATTAATGCAAGTTATATGTTTTATGATAGATTCAAGGCACGATCTAATTATACATATGTTCATATGCAAGTTACATGTTAGATCCAATACTAGATCTATATTTATATGCATGTTTGTAAAGTGGACTTATGCAAGATCACCTTTTTGGATCTAGTTCACACTTATATGTCAATGTTAAAATTATACATGCCTTGGGATTGGACATGTCATGATTATGTCATATGCTAGTTTATAATTGAGGTTATGTTCACACATGCCTAGATCTACATATTAACATGTTTTATGCTTATGATTATCTAAGTCTAAATTATATGCAAATTCGTGTGACATGCTAAATTATATGAATAAAGTTTTATGCAAAATTTACATGTTTGGTTGAATCTATATCATGCATGTTCCCTTCTTTACCTCTTGTTTATAAATTAGGCTAATATGCAAGCTCAATGACTTTATGTGATTAATACGAACGAACAAACAAGGGTAACGTTGGGATAGTTATTAAATCAAAACATGTTAATAATGTAGGTGGGCCCAAAACCATGTAAATTGTATAGGCCATGAATGGTATAATTTATACCATTAGTCTTGAACATAATTAAAATATGTGACATGAAACACTTGTAGAAAATTCACATATATAAAATGTAAAAGATGAATATGCCTAACCCGAGGTTAGACTGAGTTGTGGTGTAAACCTGCCCGGAACCGACCGACACATCCAGTAACCACAACAATGCCTGTCTAATGTGAGAGGTTAGTGCAACAAGCCCAGAAAGACCCGAGGTTAGACTGAGTTGTAGTGTAAAACTGCCCGGAACCGACCGGCACATCCAGTAACCACAACAATACCTGTCTAATGTAAGTGGTTGGTGCTTTAATTAATTAATTAATTAACGCTCATGAACAATCAAGCTAGAAATGGTGAGATTAAGTAATTAAAGGAACACTTAACCAACTTAACATGTTAACAAGACAAGATTGGTGGGGTTAAGTAATTGAGGAAACAGTTAACCAACTTAACATGTTAACTAGACAAGATTGATAGGGGTTAAGTCAAACCAATTTAGCATGTTGACTAGAAAAGCCCTGGCAACGGGGACCCGTTTCAGCAGTAATCCACATGGATGTATCAAGGTACCCTGAACTAGGCCGGGTGGGGCACGATTACTGGGCTGAATATAAGCGGTCAAAAGGGAGGCGGTTAGGTGTGTCCGTGTAGGTTCCGATGGAGTACAAGCGTGCACGGGCTCTGGAGTGGAAAAAGCAGGCACTGGGCACCAGGCGTACACTTGTGCATCTTTGAATCGTGTCAGGGTTGCCATTATAGGACTTGACACACCCTATACTAGAACCTGCACAAGTAATTAAAAATCATGTGGGACCGCATGACACCAAGAATACATGAATGCGAGTAGGAGTCGATCAATACATGAATGGGATCACTTTATCATGAACATACATTGCTATTTAAACAGCTCTTAGTGGGTGCAGAGAAGTAAAAGTGGGTGCGATAGCCAAATCTAGTTAAATCTTACTTTACCTCGTTTTAAGACTATCCTATCCTTGTGGTATCATTCTAAGTTCAGTTTATTCATGTCGTAGTCATTAACTTGTTTACATGCTACTAAATAACTGGGCTTACCAGACTTATGTCTAACCCATTTTCCTTTCGCTTCTTTTCTTCCGTCCCCCCCCCCAACAGGTCCGCAGGGAGGAAACACTTCTGCTTAGTCCAGGTTAGCCAAAGCTTGAAGACCGTAGATGTAAGGCTTGGACTTTCCTTTTTGAGCTATGGCTATGGTCAAGCACTTATTGGGGATTTATGTCATTTTATTTTCAGTATTGCATCTTTATGTTTTCAAGACAGATGAAAAGTTGTAATAATTTGGAAGGTTGAAACAGTTGTTGAATTGTTGTGTTGAACAAGTATTTATGAAATAATATTGATTTTTTCCGCTGCATAAATTTTCTATCTTGTAATTTATTAGTATCTTGTACCTTAAAACGCTCCATCGGATATAAGGCATTCCCTTTGAGCGTGACCTTAACGGAGGTGGGGTGTTACACGCTTCGTACCCTTTTCTTTTCAAGGGAATGTTCTTAACTTTTTTCTAAAGCTTTTATTCGTACTTGCTTCTATCATCTAGGTATATCCAATCAATCGAATCTTCAACCTTTGGGTAGGAAACCCATGGATGATAACATGTGTTTGAGACATGTTATGTTTGGTGGATGCAATTGTTTGCTAGTGGTTTCTCGTGGATGCAAATACACACACATTAGGCACTATATCGACTCAATCACTCTCATATTGCATGTAACAACCCAATTTTTCAAACAGTTTATTTTAAATACTTAATATGATTTTAAATATTGAATTGATAATATAAATGAATTTTTATATTAATTTATCGATTTAATAATCGAATATAATTTAATTATCGTAATTCAAAATATAATTAAATTCAAAGATTTAAACTGTACCGGAAATGATTTAGATGATCAATATAAATTCCAAACTGAATAGAAATGATAGTAATAATTATTTATTATCAAGGAATTTTTTTTAATTTAATCATATCGGTCTAAATTTATATCTTCTCTACATGATGGAATTGGTCTTCAAAACCTGTTCCAGTGTGTTCAGGATAGTGGTATAACCCTATGAATGTCGACTGTTGTGTTCAAAAAGGAGTTCGGAATCATCGGGTATTTTCAATTGAATTAAATGGAATTGGTTTAAAACAAATAAATTAAAATAAAATAAAATATTAATATAAAATAAATTCCTTACTTCCTAAGCTAACGGTACTCTAGAAGAAACCTACCTCTAATAAACGTTACCCATAAAACACCTTCCTTCCTTTCCTTAACAAGGAAGTATCTCTCACTATAAAAATCTCGACAAACCCCAAATGGAGTCGGTTATTTAATCTTGAATGAATTTCATTTAACGATGAAATCATTCTCCTTTCTATGTTGTTTTCTCCTTCATTCACAGGCTTTAAAAATCAAATAGCCACCCCCACTAAAATCCATTCCAGTAATAAAAAAAAGTATGGAAACCAAATTGATGTCATAAATCATCATGTCAAAGCAGGAATCGAAGAAAAATAGGTGTGCGCTCATGAAGTAGGGATTGGGATGTGAGCGCACGCAAGTTTGGTGAATGCTGTTTGGAGATTTTGCAGTTGCAATTTGGGATTAGGGTTTTGATCGCGATATAAATCTGAGTGATGACGGCGTAGGTTCAGGGAGGTGAAATGCATGTGTAGATGATGACAATAGGATCTTCGATCCTGTGATTTTGGTGAAGTCGGTGATTTGGAGTGCGATGTTACACTGCACTACAACCAGGATTTTGTTGCGATTATCAGAAAGGAATCTGGGTCTTCATCGAGGTGACTATCTGTTTGGGCTCGTGAAGAGCAGTTGAATGGTGAAAGCGACAACGTTGTTGGTGAAGTCTGGTAAAGAAAATGTCGCTACTTCATTATGACATGGCTGGTTAGGGTGCAGAGTCGCGGTTTTCACACTGACCACGTGCTTGAAGTGGCAATGAAAGAAGTGATGGAAGATGGCAATGTCTGTTATTTTAGTTGAGAATGAAAGGGGAAAGGATTAGTGAAAATTTTCAGCAATGGTAGGGTTCGATTATAGGCTTAAAGTTCAGGAAGAAAGGGGGCATCCTTATAAAAGAGGAAGATTATGGTGAAGTAAATTATTTATAAATTTTTAATTAGCAAGTTAATGATCATTTGAATTTTATCAAATTTATAATGCTTATAAATATATCATACAATATCAGATTCAAGCGAATTCGTTTGCATTGGAACCATATCTGTGACAACTACGTGATATAGTCGGACTGGAGAAGAAAGGATTTGGCCATGATTAATTAGCTCTAATCAAGGTATAAATTTAATGAAATTTAAAAATACATAGAACAGACTTGTTTATTTATTAGTTTAAATTAAAATAGTTTAATCATTAAACAAAATTAAATAATCGTAGGTACATAGTATATTTCATTCGGCTAATTTCATAGCTGACGATATAGAATTAAACTGGGTATTCGACAATGGGAAAATCGCGGTGATTAAATCTCACTCAGATTATTTTTATGCAAAATTATTTTTATTAG
This sequence comes from Allium sativum, assembly GCA_030737875.1. Classification (NCBI taxonomy): domain Eukaryota; kingdom Viridiplantae; phylum Streptophyta; class Magnoliopsida; order Asparagales; family Amaryllidaceae; genus Allium; species Allium sativum. Next base: position 752,424,564 of record CM060921.1, read on the forward strand.
TTAAAAATAATTATTCGTTGGTTGTTTACATGCATTGAAATTTTATTGTGGCTATTAAATATATATTAGTTATTTAGGATTGGTGTTTTGTGGTTATTATATATATATATATATATATTGGTGATTGGATAGTTCCCGCAGTACCGTTAGCGAATGCCCGCGGCATCATTAGCGTATGACCCTATGCACCCCACAATATGATAGTGGATGACCTACTATACTCGGATATCCCGCCTTGAAGCTGGCTGGGTATTATTTTTTTTGGCTAATGTCTGTTGATGTAGGAAAACAGGTTTGAGGGATCCTACTGGATTCCTCAAAAATATTATTATTTGTTTGTTTTCATATATATTATCATATATGATATGTTTGGAAATCTATGATTAATAATTTGGTGTTTTTGATTGGTTGAATGTCACTGGCCCTTATTGTTGATATATAAAAATATCGTGAAATGAGATTTTGAGATTTAAAAGGGTAAATCTATTTTTCTGAAAATAGAATTTGAATTTCAAACGGGTTAAGAAATATTAACTTGTTTTGAATAATAAAAAAAAGCAAAGAAATTTAGAAATGATGTTTATAAATTAAATAATGCAGGGAATTAAAGTTGAATTTATAAACGGAGTTTATAAATGAAATGGGAAAAATTATCATTTGGAAAATTTGGAAAATGTAAATACTGGGTGTGTATTTTAAAAGGGAAATTTAATTTTCCAAAGGAGAATTTTAATTTAAAATGGATTTAAAATTAAGACTTCTTTAAAATATATAAACAAGTAAAATAAATGATGTTTATAAAGAAAGGTGAAAATTATCATTTGGATAATTTAAATATTTAAATTCAAATATGAATTTAAAATGAGAATTTGGGATCATGTTAAAGAGGGAAATACTAGAATTTAGTCTGATGTTTGGAATGTAAATGGAATTAAAAAACTAATCCATACGGATTTATGATATGAATTCGACTATGCCGGATTTATTGAAAATAAATTATTTCCAACAAGAGTATTTAAATTTTATTAGAATGAAACTGAACTAATATATGAAAATAGATTATATATTATATATAAGTTATAATAAATAAAATATTCCAAACAAGATTTGGGTTTTAAATAGATTTTAAAATGGACGTTATTTTTAATATATAAACAAGCAAGTTAAATTCGTAAACAATGTTTATAAATATATCAAGGTAATTATCATTAGATAATTGAAAAGTTTAAATTCAAGTATGAATTTAAAAAGGGAAATCAGAAATCATTTCGAGAAGAGAACGATAGATTTTGCTTCAGAATTAGGACATAAACTGGATGTAAATAAATCTAGATGTAACACCCCGAATTTTAGTTAATACTAAAATTCACTAATTACAGGATAAATAATCTCAGATGTGGGAATTGGGGGTAACGGGCTGCGTCATTACGTTCGTCTCGGAAAAATACGCGAAATAGAGTCCGAGTTTTCGAGAATCGGAGTCCGTATGGCCCGGTTATGGCCCAAAGAAGTTTTCAGAAAATTCAAAGTTAAAAACAGATTTAAAATTCAGTTCTAAAACAAGTTTGGAGCCAAAAGCGGAAAGGGTGGGAAAGTTCCCGCCTAGCCCCGTGTCGACAGGCATGTCGACAGGGGTGTCGACAGGCATGTCGACAGGGGTGTCGACAGCCCTGTCGACAGGGGTGTCGACACAGGGTGTCGGCCCTGTTGATCTGGGTGCACCAGATCTGGTTTTTGGGTTAGTCTTGGGCTGTGTTCTAGAGATTTCCGAGATCTAAGGGTCCTAATCTAATCTAGGGCTAATCTAAGGGCCTAAAACACTCACCTAATCTATAAATACACCCTAAACCTACCCTAATCCATACTAAAAATAGAATTGAGGGCTAAATGCCGCCAAATTAAATCTTAGAAGGAGCCTCCACTAATTTATGAAGAGGGTTGCAAGCTAATCACTCTCTAATCAACCTCTAATCCATTCTAAGCATCTTAATCTTCTTCATTTGGAGTGCAAATTTGCTAGTTGTGAGTTTCTATCACTTTGATGATCAATTGCTAAATTAAGTAGACGAGATATGATGAGATCTATGGTTTTGCATGAGGATTAATGGGTTTTCAAGTCATATGATATGATGTGAATATGCTAATCTATGTTTAACATTAATCCTATGTTTATGCATGTTGAATATGTGAGCTTATGCAAGTTGAATATGTGAGTTTATGCAAGTTGAATATGTGAGTTTATGCAAGTTGAATATGTGAGTTTATGCAAGTTGAATATGTGAGTTTATGCAAGTTGGATATGTGAGTTTATGCAAGTTGAATATGTGGGTTTATGCAAGTTAAGTATGCGGGTTTATGCAAGTTAAGTGGTGGGTTTATGCATAATAAGTAATTGATTCTATGCATGCTAAGTATGTGGTTTTATGCATGCTAAGTGTTTGGTATTATGCATAAATCATGACATGCAAGTTTACCCTTTTAAATGTGATGCATACATATGCAAGATGACACCTCTATATGCTATGTATATATATATATATATATATATATGCATGTTTACCCTCCTTTAAGATGCAAGTCATATATGCAAGTTCAACATGTTAAGCAAGTTATGTATATGCTTAAATGCAAGTTTAACATGATATGCAAGTTATGCATGCTTATGCAAGTATGAAAATGCTTATGCAAGTTATGTGTATGCTTATATGCAAGTTCAACATGATATGCAAGTTATGTGCATGTTGTTGTGCAAGTTCATATGCAAGTTATGTGTATGATGTTATGCAAGTTATGTGCATGATGTTATGCAAGTTATGTGTATGTTGATATGCAAGTTATGTTTATGATATTATGCAAGTTATGTGTATGATGTTATGCAAGTTAACATGTAACATGTTGTGCAAGTTCACACCTCTAAGACACATGCAAGTTCACCTTTGTATAACCTATGAACACTTATGCAAGTTGCCTTTATACATGACATATGTATGTTCATGCAAGTTGGGTTATTTAGTAATGCTAGTTGGGTTAATATCATGATGTAAGTGGACACCATTTAACCCATGTTAATGCTAATGTATGCTAAGTGAAACCCATGTTAATTGTGAAAGAATCTTCTCTTGGAAATATGTCGTGTTAGCATAAGTACGTGGGAAACGATGGGGTTAATAGACATGTTAATGAAATGGTGTGAAATGGTTATGATTAAGCATACCATAAAAATAAATTAACATAAGTGGGAATTTACCTATTGAGTTAGGTCTACCCCATGGGAATTTACCTATTGAGTTAGGTCTACCCATGTTATGAAAAACTTGATATTAATTAGGGATAATTAATATGGGGGTGATTAGTTAGGTGTAATTAATCGACTAAGACACGAGGTTGGACTCATTTGTAGTGTAAAACTGCCCGGACCCTACCAGCTTAACCAGTTGCTACAAATGTCAGCCCAATGTGAGAGGTCTTAGCCTTAAATTAAATACGTGATTAAAGTAAAGACACGAGGTTAGACTCTGTTATGACGTAAGACTGCCCGGACCCTACCGGCTTAACCAGGCGGTCATAACAGCCAGTCTAATGTGGGAGGTCTTTATGGGAGGTCACGGTCTTAATTAATTAAGAAACACTTAACCATATTAGCATGTAGAGGGACATGTGGGGTTAAGTGGGCGCCTTGGGTGGCATGTGGAAATTTAGTGGTTGCCTTGGGTGGCAATAGAAAATACGATTAGAATACTTAACCAAAGTGGAACATGTAACTAAAACATGATTAAAGGGTTAAGTGGGAGCCTTGGGTGGCATGAGGAAACCTAATGGGTGCCTTGGGTGGCATGTGGAAATCTAGTGGGTGCCTTGGGTGGCAATTGAAATATAATTAAATGACTTAACCAAATTTTAAACATGTAAGTGAACATGATTATTAAAAGGGTTAAGTGGGTTACACTAGATGAATGACAAGCTTAGGTGGGTAGCTTGTGGGGGACCCATTATAGGGTTACATTTGATGAATGACAAGCTTAGGTGGGTAGCTTGTGGGGGACCTATTAGTGGGTTACACTAAATGAATGACAAGCTTAGGTGGGTAGCTTGTGGGGGCCCATTACAACCGGTATCCCATACGTATCTTTGTGAGCTCGGCCCAAGCCGAGGACGGGACACGCATACTGGGTTTGTCTATAAGTGGCCAAAACGGGGTAGCGGTGGCAACGCAAGTCCAACGGGCTTCATATGCGTGTGTGGGCCCGGGCTGGTAGATAAGCCGTTGTTGCATCGTGTAGGTATAAGCCGTGCACCGTTGATAGAATTGGTTGCCACTTTAGGGGAGTGATACACCCCACTGTGGGGCCAGCACGGGTATCTACGTTAGGGAGTCGATCGCTTGGGAGTAGTGGGGTACACCTAGTGGAGGTAGGGGCAGACGGCACCTACGTGGTCAGCTAGAAGTACAAGAAACTACTAGTTATATTTTCTAAGTCTTTGGGTGGGATCAACCTTTAAGTAGGAATGACTGGTGTGGTGCAGTGTAGTAAATACCCTTGGATGGGTAGATGCGTCTTTACCGTTATCTTAAGTACAGAGTTGTAATTACCCTTGGGTGGGTAGATGTGTCCTTACGGTTATCTTAGTTTATTCTAAGTCTAGTTGGCTGCTTAATGTAGCCATTCATCCCCAGTCGACACCGTATATCAAACTCATGTCTTACTCTGGTTACTTTAATGATTGTATTGTCAAAGTTATAGGACTCGCTCAGACTTATGTCTGACCCCGTTGTTTTTATCTTTTTCCCCAACCCCCAGGTTCTCAGAGTGGGCCTAGTGCCAGTGGGCTTTGATTGGATTGCTGTATCTATCTTTTGGAGCTTGGACCGTTGGAGTAAAGCCCAGTTTATCTTTTCTTTTATGGCTATTATGTGTAGTGGGATTATGTACTTTTATTTTATCAAGATGGATATTATGTACTTGACTCTTGTTATGGTTTCGTGATGTAACCAAACATGTATTACTTTCCGCTGCAATGAAATAAAGTTTTTATTCCCAAGTATTACTTATATCTGTCTTGTTGTAATTTTTCTGTTCTATATTCACTTAAAATACTCCACCGATGTTATGGCATTCCCTTAGCGAGTGACCATAGCGGGTGTGGGGTGTTACACGCGGTATCAGAGTATAAGGTTACCAGAACAGATAAAATTTCAAGAAAAACTATTTGCTAAGAATATTTTGAAAGGAGTATTTTCAAAGACATGTCTTTTAAGAGAAAAGTTTTTGAAAGAAAAGCATAATCCCCGATAGCCATATCTTTATCTTTCGAAATTCTCCGGTTTGAATCTCTTCCTCTCTCGTTTTGAGCTTCCCCTCCGTGTATAGATGATCTTTCTAAGATAGATAAGAATGGAAAACCACTTCAAGGGACTTAGACGATAGTCAGATTAGAAGTTGGTTCAAGAAGGAGGAGGACTGGTAGGTATCTATTGGATAGACAAAGGGAGGAAGGCTCAAATAGTTGTTTGGTTAATGAAGGATGAAACCTCATTGATGGGAGGTTACGAGTGGAGAATGGGATGAAGAAGGCGAATAGTATCCTTTTTGGGAGGAATAGGACATCTTATTAGGATTGTCCAAAGAGGCAAGGGCAAGGTACGGAATCTCCTGGAGGGTGGTTGTATTCCCTCACGACTAGGGTACCAGATGGGGATAGGACCGTCTAGGTTGGAATTTGGATTTCTTTATTATCCGATTCAAACTTTATTTGATTCTGACGCATCGAGTTCGTTTATCTCATCCTTGTTAGTTGAGTCACTGCACTTAGACACCAGTTAGTAGATGATCCCTTAGTTGTTTCAAACCCAATTGGGGCTCCATGATGTGATTGGGTTTGAAAGTTGCGATACTTAGCGTTGAGTTTAGATGTGATGCTTTTGGGCTTCACGAGCTATGGGTTAATTTTGGACATGGACTGGTTATCCAGTAATGGTGCTGTTCTTGATTGCGAAAGGAGAGTTGTTAGGCTCATGACCCGCTTGGGTAACACTCTCGAGATCTCTTGTAATCCCATGGATTCTGTTATGCTAAGTTATCTTGAATCGCTTGACGCTTCGGTCGAGAATTTGCAATCTGTAGAGTGGTCCGGGAATACTCGGATGTGCTTGAGGAGGTGAAGGGCTTACCTCCGGAGCGGGAGATTGACTTCCAAATATATCTGGTAGACAATGCTAAATCTGTATCTTTACCAGTGCGCCACATGGCTCCTCGTGAGAGGAGGGAACTCCATAAGCAAGTAGGCGATTTGCTTGAGAAGGGGTTCATAAGACGAAGTATATTGGAGTGAGTTGCTCCAGTAGTTTTTGCTATAAAGGCGGATGGGTCCCTCAGACTTTGTGTAGGCTAAAGAGAACTAAATAAACACACAAAGAAGAATAGACACCCATTGCCGAGGATAGATGATCCCTATGATCAGTTGGTTGGCGCCTCAGTGTTTTCGCAGTGGGCTCAGCCACGGAGTTTCATCAGTTGAGAGTGGCTGAGGATAGTATAGAGAAGACTACCTTTAGGACTCCGGATGGTTTTTATGAGTGGCCGGTGATGCCATTTGGTTTGACAAACGCCCCCGCATACTTTATTGATTTGATGAGAAGGGTGTTCAGGGAGTACCTAAATAAGTTTGTGATGGTCTTTGTAAATGACATCTTGGTCTTTTCTAGGAGCGGAATAAGTTTCCGTGTGTGCTCGATAGGCTGAGCAAAGCCAGTATGGGATAAACGATGGTTTTGGAGCGAGACTGGCGAGGACATCCAGAGTTGGACAAGGGCTTAATTATTTAGCCGTTTTTACTAGTATCATCGCACGTAGGTCGTCTGAATTCGAAGGAGGTATCCCTTGGGTGTTTGTCTGATATTGGTTTAGGCCTTTGGGGCTTGCATTTGGGGGATGTCGAGTTCGACCAGGGTGGTCTGCGTGAGAGATGGATAGTTGTGACGATTTTGCATGAGAGAATATCCTGATTTTCTCTAGGAGTGGAGAAGAGCATGCCCTACATCTTAGGGAAGTATTGGAGACTCTCCAAGCGCATAGTCTTAAGACAGCAATAGTGAATAGGATTCTTAACATCCTATGAGTTTGAGATAGCATATACCCATGGCAAGGGTAACATGGTAGCGGACGCCTTAAGTAGAAAAAGGTTGTTCTCGAGTTCATGGTTCGTTAAACGACGGAGCTTAGAGTTTATTTCTATGTTTGACTTTAGACCTTCCGTTGACTCTGTACCCGGTTTGCTAGCCTCCTTGGAGGTTAGGCCTACTCTTTTGGGATGGATTGGCGAGGCATAGCGAGACGACCCACAGTTGGTTGAGTTAGTAGAGAAGCTCATAAGGGGGGGGGGAGTCGTCCAACCATTTGAGTAGGTACACCCTAGATGGTAAGGGGTGGTTGCGTAGAGACGGTAGACTTTGTGTACCGCTAGACGAGGGTTTGAGGAAGGCTATACTTGATGATGCACATCGGTCGAAGATGACCATTCATCCCGGTGGGGACAAGATGTACCAAGACATGAAGCGAGTTTTCTTTCGGGCCGGTATGAAGAAAGATGTGGCCGAGTATGTCGCTAGATGCTTGGTGTGCTAGCAAGTGAAAGCAGAGCAGAAGAAACACGGTGGGTTGCTTCACCCATTGGAGGTTCCGCTATGGAAGTGGGATAGTGTCTCGATGGATTACCGAAATCGAGGAAGGGCAATACGAGAATTTGGGTTGTGGTAGATAGACTTACTAAGAGCGCCCATCGTATACCCGTGAAGAGTAAGAGAACTGCTCCATGGCTAGCTTCAGTTTATATTCGAGAGATTATTAGATTGCATGGTGTACCCTCCAGTATAGTGAGCGATCGAGATCCTATCTTCACTAGAGAGTTTTGGAAGAGTTTGCAAGAGGTGGTAGGGACTCAATTGCGTTTGAGTACCGCATATCATCCTCAGACGGACGGCCAGACCGAGAGGGTGAATCATATTTTAGAAGACCTTTTGAGGCTATGTATCTTGGATTTTGGGAGGAGCATCTTCCATTGGTGGAGTTGCCCGACAGACTTAGTGGTGTACATGATGTATTCCATGGGAGGAAGTGCCTACATGAGACCGCAGAGGTGGTAGAGCCGAGCTTGCTTAGAGAAGTGGAAGTAGAGTGTGATGCGACGATTCGACGAGCTCCTACTTGCATCCTTGGGTCAGAGATTTGGAAGTTGAGAAACAGAGAGGTTCAACTAGTCAAAGTACAATGGGGAGATGAAGAGAGCGACGCTACCTGGGAGACGGAAGCGAAGATGCGTTCGAGGTACCCTTTTCTTTCGGAGGGTATGTCCTTTTTGCTTCTCCTTCATCGCTTATCTTGTGCTTATCTTATCCTTAGTATGTCCTCTCGTTAGTACCTTTGACCTTCAGATAGGATAGTCCTATGGTTGAAACATGTGTTTGAGACATGTTATGACTGATGGATGCAAGTGGATGCAAGTGTTTGCTAGTGGTTGCTCGTGGATGCATATACACACACTTTAGGCACTAGATCGGCTCAGCCACTTCATATTGCATATTGCATATATATGTGTGTAGGTAGCTATATTAATGGATGTATAATGGTTGTGTTATCATATGGATGATGCATTTTGGTGAATGATTGTGCACTCATGTAGATATTGTATGTGTCGATAGGATTCACTCGCATACATAATGGATGCATGGCACTATCATGGTTTGCATATGTTCATACATTAGATAGGGAACATATACACACACTTTTTGCATATGCTCATACATCATTAGAAATTGTTTTAAGGACAATGGATGCCCGTGTTTGATGAATTGAGTAGATGGTTGTTTGGATGGTAGGATATGCATTCTCCTTAACTTAGAGATTTCGGGGACGAAATCCTTTAAGGAGGGGAGAATGTAACACCCCGAATTTTAGTTAATACTAAAATTCACTAATTACAGGATAAATAATCTCAGATGTGGGAATTGGGGGTAACGGGCTGCGTCATTGCGTTCGTCTCGGAAAAATACGCGAAATAGAGTCCGAGTTTTCGAGAATCGGAGTCCGTATGGCCCGGTTATGGCCCAAAGAAGTTTTCAGAAAATTCAGAGTTAAAAATAGATTTAAAATTCAGTTCTAAAACAAGTTTGGAGCCAAAAGCGGAAAGGGTGGGAAAGTTCCCGCCTAGCCCCGTGTCGACAGGCATGTCGACAGGGGTGTCGACAGGGGTGTCGACAGGGGTGTCGACAGCCCTGTCGACAGGGGTGTCGACACAGGGTGTCGGCCCTGTTGATCTGGGTGCACCAGATCTGGTTTTTGGGTTAGTCTTGGGCTGTGTTCTAGAGATTTCCGAGATCTAAGGGTCCTAATCTAATCTAGGGTTAATCTAAGGGCCTAAAACACTCACCTAATCTATAAATACACCCTAAACCTACCCTATTCCATACTAAAAATAGAATTGAGGGCTACATGCCGCCAAATTAAATCTTAGAAGGAGCCTCCACTAATTTATGAAGAGGGTTGCAAGCTAATCACTCTCTAATCAACCTCTAATCCATTCTAAGCATCTTAATCTTCTTCATTTGGAGTGCAAATTTGCTTGTTGTGAGTTTCTATCACTTTGATGATCAATTGCTAAATTAAGTAGATGAGATATGATGAGATCTATGGTTTTGCATGAGGATTAATGGGTTTTCAAGTCATATGATATGATGTGAATATGCTAATCTATGTTTAATATTAATCCTATGTTTATGCATGTTGAATATGTGAGCTTATGCAAGTTGAATATGTGAGTTTATGCAAGTTGAATATGTGAGTTTATGCAAGTTGAATATGTGAGTTTATGCAAGTTGAATATGTGAGTTTATGCAAGTTGGATATGTGAGTTTATGCAAGTTGGATATGTGGGTTTATGCAAGTTAAGTATGTGGGTTTATGCAAGTTAAGTGGTGGGTTTATGCATAATAAGTAATTGATTCTATGCATGCTAAGTATGTGGTTTTATGCATGCTAAGTGTTTGGTATTATGCATAAATCATGACATGCAAGTTTACCCTTTTAAATGTGATGCATACATATGCAAGATGACACCTTTATATGCTATGTATATATATATGCATGTTTACCCTCCTTTAAGATGCAAGTCATATATGCAAGTTCAACATGTTAAGCAAGTTATGTATATGCTTAAATGCAAGTTTAACATGATATGCAAGTTATGCATGCTTATGCAAGTATGAAAATGCTTATGCAAGTTATGTGTATGCTTATATGCAAGTTCAACATGTTATGCAAGTTATGTGCATGTTGTTGTGCAAGTTCATATGCAAGTTATGTGTATGATGTTATGCAAGTTATGTGCATGATGTTATGCAAGTTATGTGTATGTTGATATGCAAGTTATGTTTATGATATTATTCAAGTTATGTGTATGATGTTATGCAAGTTAACATGTAACATGTTGTGCAAGTTCACACCTCTAAGACACATGCAAGTTCACCTTTGTATAACCTATGAACACTTATGCAAGTTGCCTTTATACATGACATATGTATGTTCATGCAAGTTGGGTTATTTAGTAATGCTAGTTGGGTTAATATCATGATGTAAGTGGACACCATTTAACCCATGTTAATGCTAATGTATGCTAAGTGAAACCCATGTTAATTGTGAAAGAATCTTCTCTTGGAAATATGTCGTGTTAGCATAAGTACGTGGGAAACGATTGGGTTAATAGACATGTTAATGAAATGGTGTGAAATGGTTATGATTAAGCATACCATAAAAATAAATTAACATAAGTGGGAATTTATCTATTGAGTTAGGTCTACCCCATGGGAATTTACCTATTGAGTTAGGTCTACCCATGTTATGAAAAACTTGATATTAATTAGGGATAATTAATATGGGGGTGATTAGTTAGGTGTAATTAATCGACTAAGACACGAGGTTGGACTCATTTGTAGTGTAAAACTGCCCGGACCCTACCGGCTTAACCAGTTGCTACAAATGTCAGCCCAATGTGAGAGGTCTTAGCCTTAAATTAAATACGTGATTAAAGTAAAGACACGAGGTTAGACTCTGTTATGACGTAAGACTGCCCGGACCCTACCGGCTTAACCAGGCGGTCATAACAGCCAGTCTAATGTGGGAGGTCTTTATGGGAGGTCACGGTCTTAATTAATTAAGAAACACTTAACCATATTAGCATGTAGAGGGACATGTGGGGTTAAGTGGGTGCCTTGGGTGGCATGTGGAAATTTAGTGGTTGCCTTGGGTGGCAATAGAAAATACGATTAGAATACTTAACCAAAGTGGAACATGTAACTAAAACATGATTAAAGGGTTAAGTGGGAGCCTTGGGTGGCATGAGGAAACCTAATGGGTGCCTTGGGTGGCATGTGGAAATCTAGTGGGTGCCTTGGGTGGCAATTGAAATATAATTAAATGACTTAACCAAATTTTAAACATGTAAGTGAACATGATTATTAAAAGGGTTAAGTGGGTTACACAAGATGAATGACAAGCTTAGGTGGGTAGCTTGTGGGGGACCCATTATAGGGTTACATTTGATGAATGACAAGCTTAGGTGGGTAGCTTGTGGGGGACCTATTAGTGGGTTACACTAAATGAATGACAAGCTTAGGTGGGTAGCTTGTGAGGGCCCATTACAACCGGTATCCCATACGTATCTTTGTGAGCTCGGCCCAAGCCGAGGACGGGACACGCATACTGGGTTTGTCTATAAGTGGCCAAAACGGGGTAGCGGTGGCAACGCAAGTCCAACGGGCTTCATATGCGTGTGTGGGCCCGGGCTGGTAGATAAGCCGTTGTTGCATCGTGTAGGTATAAGTCGTGCACCGTTGATAGAATTGGCTGCCACTTTAGGGGAGTGATACACCCCACTGTGGGGCCAGCACGGGTATCTACGATAGGGAGCCGATCGCTTGGGAGTAGTGGGGTACACCTAGTGGAGGTAGGGGCAGACGGCACCTACGTGGTCAGCTAGAAGTACAAGAAACTACTAGTTATATTTTCTAAGTCTTTGGGTGGGATCAACCTTTAAGTAGGAATGACTGGTGTGGTGCAGTGTAGTAAATACCCTTGGATGGGTAGATGCGTCTTTACCGTTATCTCAAGTACAGAGTTGTAATTACCCTTGGGTGGGTAGATGTGTCCTTACGGTTATCTTAGTTTATTCTAAGTCTAGTTGGCTGCTTAATGTAGCCATTCATCCCCAGTCGACACCGTATATCAAACTCATGTCTTACTCTGGTTACTTTAATGATTGTATTGTCAAAGTTATAGGACTCGCTCAGACTTATGTCTGACCCCGTTGTTTTTATCTTTTTCCCCAACCCCCAGGTTCTCAGAGTGGGCCTAGTGCCAGTGGGCTTTGATTGGATTGCTGTATCTATCTTTTGGAGCTTGGACCGTTGGAGTAAAGCCCAGTTTATCTTTTCTTTTATGGCTATTAGTTGTGTAGTGGGATTATGTACTTTTATTTTATCAAGATGGATATTATGTACTTGACTCTTGTTATGGTTTTGTGATGTAACCAAACATGTATTACTTTCCGCTGCAATGAAATAAAGTTTTTATTCCCAAGTATTACTTATATCTGTCTTGTTGTAATTTTTCTGTTCTATATTCACTTAAAATACTCCACCGATGTTATGGCATTCCCTTAGCGAGTGACCATAGCGGGTGTGGGGTGTTACACTAGAGGATGTATTTTTGTAAATCTAAAGATGTATTTTTGGAATTCGATTTCATCGAATTACATAAAATAATTGTTTCCAAAAGAAATTGGAAGTTGGTATAGAATTTAAATTGTAATTAAGGTTATAACTAAGTTAAATGTTGAAGGAAATGATTGTTGATTTAGGAAAATTGGAATTCTTTAAGTCATATTTAGAAAACTGATTTAATTCATATTTAAAAATTAAATAATGGATTTGGAATTAATTAAATAAATGATGTTTGACCTTTATATTTAAATATAATTAAAACGAACTCGCCGCAGCGCGGTAGTTCGTAAATTGGCATTTCGAACTTCTATTAAGTATATAGAACTCAATTTAAGTCGGAATTCTCTGAAACAAGAATCGTCAGGACCAATTTGATAATAGTTCCCAAATGGAAGAGAAAATTCTGGATTTCGTCGAATAGATTTTGAGTTATGTCAAAATCAATTTTACAGAAAAACAACGCTATAACCATTATAAAACCATAACGGTTTATTTAAATAAATAAAAGGGTTTTATGTAAATAAAAGGATTTTAATAAATAAAATCTGAAATCCCATTAGAAAAATTCAGATTTGAGTTATAAAATAAATATGAACTCAAGTGGAGTAAGTGAACTGATTTTTGAAACAAATATTAGATTTTTAATTATTGAATGGAATTAACTAATTTGAAGAATAATTAGTTAATCGTGTTTTGAATCGAAATTGGGCGTTGGATAAGTGAACGGGGTTTATGAATTTATATTCGAAATTGAATATGAAACTCGAGTTGAAATGGGATTAGGTTAGGTTTTAAGTAAATTAAAAATATATCCGAATATACTATGTTCAAATAAAAAGTGAAATGGGCCAAAGTGCTAATTGAAGGATAAATTAGCAAATTAATTTAAAAATTGCCGGATTGAGTTGAAACAAATTGGGAATGGATATATATAGGTTAGACAGATATGGAATGAAGTGTACGAAGATTATAATTCGAGTGCCCAACAAAAGGGTACACGTTTAAATACCATATGAGTTTTATGTGTCGAATTGGCAAGTCGCTTGGCTTTTTGATTTTCTTTTTGAATGGAAAGGGCCTAGAGAGGCGAGTTGAGGTTTGAACTATTGACCGGTACAAAGGTGGTGCTAGCAAATTTTTTTGGAAATTAAAGGAGATAGAATATTTTTAAGAAAATTTAATAACTAGAAATCACTATATCAATATATATGGAATTCGATAAGGAAACGAACTTAAAATAGAATATTATAAACAAAAAGGAAATCTATAATTAAATCTGGTAAAAATAGAAAGAGAAATGTATATACGTTTTAAAAATGGATAATTAGTTTTCATGGTTTTGATTATTCGAGGTAAGTGATCTTGTCAGTTTTGAAGTTAAGAATGTTATTCAGTCAAGGTGTGAGAGGCAGTTGTATACCCCAACTTAATTAATTTCATTATTTACCGATAAATAGCAAGATTCGGTGTCGAAGAGAAATGTTTGAATATGCTTCAGTTGAATGCAGTATTTTGGGTTGTTGTAACGATGTTTTACACAACATTCGTTTTAACCCAAGGACCTGAAATTTCGAAAATAAAATAATAAAATATTTCCTAAGTATGGAAACAAACAAGTCGGTAAAAGAGATAAGTAATTGGAATGTTTTCCAATTATAAATAGAAGATATTTTCTATGTATAGAAAATAAAAGGAGTCGATATATGGAAAATTTTCCCAATAGCGTAAGCGACCAAGATGATTGTCGTAAATATCATGTTAACGAATATTGATAAGGAAATGGGGAAGTGATTTAATTAATAATATATTAATTAAGGGGCCCAGAGATTGTTTGATGCTTTGGGTGATTGTTTGTTTTTCTTCGATAGTTAAATAACAAACTATTGAAGTATTTGCCAATATCGTTGTCAATATGGAGAGACCGGTTTGATTATTATCCAAGAACCACTCCGTATTGGCAGTAACACTGCGAATCAGATTATAAAGATAACCGAAGATGGAGTAAAGTGCAAGGGCTTTTTCTATTAATCCTAGGTAGAAATTGCCTAAGGTGGATTTATGGAAATTGTGCCTTCGATTTTGTTCAATCCCACAGAGTATTTCCATTGATCGCATACGTTGGTCTATATAAATCTATATGGTGGCGGAGAATTTATTCTCTTAGCATAATATCCAGATTATATTTATGCAAATCAATTAGTGATTAACGGATATGACAATGTGGTATTCAAAGTGATTGTGCTATCAATGACAAGTAATTAATCGTAGCCTCAGGCCTCAACAATCAGGAAATGACAAAAATCGGGAAGGCAACATGGATAAGTGGGTAGCTCCCAATTAGGATGTATTATCACCTATCTAGAGGAATTCATTTCATTCTTTATTCTATTTGATGTTGTCCCTTTTCGGGAAACAGTTGCTGATCCCAACTGTTGGTGATATACATTCGATACACTCAAGCGAAATGAGTGGTCGGTCATGCGTGGCCAGGTTACAAGATATTCTTGTTGAACCCAGTGTATTCTTCTCCAGAGATACACTATCGGAAGGTGGTTCTAGAACTTGTCATAGTTGGAAATTCATTACCTAATTAGTGCTCGCGGTTTTGATTGTATGTTATATATATGTGGAATGTGAGATGCAAACGTTCCATTATATTTTTATTTATTTTATTTAGATACTATTATAATATCAAGAGTTTTAATATAAAGATTATTGTTTCGTTCAAAAGGATTTTGAAAGATAAATTAAGTGTTTTCGATTCTCATAAGGGGAAAACCCGTTCCGTGTTATACGGTGTGGTCTTATGAGATATCATTTATTTTCTCAAACTGTTTTAAATTGTTTACTCATACCAGTCCCATGATTGACCCAGAGTTTATTTTGTTTTTGTTTTACCTAAACTCTTGGGTTCCCAAATTTGTATAGGTAATCAAGTAGTTCAGGATTTTACAGATTTATCTGAAGGAGCTTGAGCAGGAGGCTTCAGTGTTAGATATATAGTATTGTTATTCTCCCTGTGTTGTAAGTATTGTACTCTGATAATTGTATGTTATACAGTTAAAAAATATTGTATTTAAAAAGTTATGATATATTTTATTTTGTTACGCTGCGATATGAGATTCTGTATTGTTGTTTCTATTCTTCTTCTATCTTTTTCTTCTTTATTTCATAATGACTCGTAATTCTGTGATATTTGGGTTGGACATGTGGTATATTTAGTCAACTCAAACGGTACGGATTTGCGGGCCATTACAGTTGGTATCAGAGCTCAGGTTGAGCGAACACCTAGGCTTTGGTGGGTGATTACTGATTAAAGATTGGGTCAGTAGTACCCTAGAATGAGTTGAGTGTGTATATACGAGAGCACATACTTGTTAATTGATATAAAAATTGTTTTATACTATGTTGGTTTGTTTGTTGAGTGGTTTATTAATTTTAATCGAATCGTGGGACGCCGCGAAGTCGATCAGAATTTCTAAACACCTGAATAGAGAAATTCGACAAAGTATTGTTTTAAGTGGGTAAACGAAATAATTTTACCCAAAATACTATTTTGATAGAAAAGGAATAATTTTCTGAAATTATTATATTATATGGATGTGTTGGTTGTTATTATAATAAATTGAGATTATAAGAAATAAAATGGTTATTTATAACCAAATAAAACTTGTTTGTGAATGAAATATATCAATGTGATGAATTAAAATTGAATTTAAACCAAAATTTGGAATTTAAATCCTGGGAAGCTGGAAAATATTTTCTGAAGTATATTAAAATAATATAGCTTGTTTTGGAAGGATTTTTGAATAAAAACAATTTTAGATGGATTTGAAATCATTAAAGCACTGAACTCACTTCAGTCGCTGGAAAATAATTTTGATGATGAATACAGCATCATCGGTGTTCATTTTCGAGTTCTAAGTGATGGATTGCTACCTTAAAAAGTTTTTGATGGAAATCTGTTTAGAAAGAAACAAGTTGTTTTGGAAAAATTCAAACGTTTTGAATTTGAGATGGAAGTATATATTTATGTGATTTCAGAAGGATTTGAAATATGGACCCAGCAATTTGAATTCTGGATTTTTAAATTTAACTTAAGCAAGTTAAATGAATTGAAGTGAGTAATTGATCAGAATCTATTTGAATGAATATGAACTAGATGTGAATATAGGTGTTGTAAATCATTCGGGGTAAATGATTGTGAGCATATATGACGTATAATTTGAAATGAGAAAAGTTAATGGGTTTTTGACATTTTCCTACCTTAGTAATTTCGGGGGCGAAATTCTTTTAAGGGAGGGTGTATGAAGAATCTAGCGACCCGAATTTTCAAACATTTTATTTTAAATATTTAATATGATTTAAATTATTAAATTAATAATATAAATGAATTTTTATATTAAGTTATCGATATAAAATCGTATATAATTTAATTATCATAATTCAAAATATAATTAAATTCGAAGATTTAAACTGTACCGAAAATGATTCAGGTAATCAATATAAATTCTAAAATGAACAGAAAAGATAACAATAATTATTTGTTATCAAGGAATTAATTGTTTTGAATTTAATCCACATCGATCTAAATTTATATCTTCACAACATGATCGAATTGGGCTTTAGAACCTATTCCAGTGTGTTAAGAATAGTGGTATAACCCTATGAATATCGGTTGTTGTGTTCAAAAAGGAGTTCAGAATCATAGGGTATTTTCAATTGAATAAAATGGTACTGGTTCAAAACAAATAAAATAAAAATAAAATAAAATATTACTATAAAATAAATTCCTTACTTCCTAAGCTAACGGTACAATAAAAGACAATGTAGATGTAAATACAACTTACATGTTCACTTGTCGCCTAATGTCCAATTTACGTTTGCATATGGCTTGAGGGTCAAATACGTAGATCTCATTCCTTTCTACATGAAAAACAAGTAGTAGACAATGATTCCTGCATTACAAGATTTATAGGAAATTAAAATCGATAGAAAATTCATAACTAATTACTAAAACATTAATATTTGTACCCTTCGTATTGTCTGGCAAAAAGTAAAGTCTTAGATTTTGATGCCCTCCATGTGTTCGACAAACATGTATTTGTCACATCTGGAAATTTCCGCACTTGGGAAAGTTTTTGGGGACACATAAACCCGACGGTCTCCACTTTTAGATCATCGCACATATGATTTAAACACCTATAGATTATGTAAACATATATTATTAGTTTCTTTTGTTTACACAATACAAACGAAATATATAATGAATTAAATTATGTTAAGTTGTTGATATTGTATCTTATATTGGTAATCAAATTCAAGTAAATTACTCACATAATGTAAATTTGCAACCATGATGCATTCAACCATACCTACTAAGAAATTGGATAATATCATTCTTCGTGATTTGGATATCAAAGTCCTCATCGTACGTGAATAAATCCTTATTCATTTGAATTGCGAGGACGACATTATCATCGGATATCATTTGAATTAGCAAGTCATGGAAATACCTACATTTGCTCATTAAAGTTTTGAGGATTTCTTCATCCACCATAGGTTTGTGCTTTGCAAGCACATTTGTTATCGCATTGTTGACCTTTTCGATACTATCTTCAAACAAATCCTTGTTTGGTAGAGATGTGGATCCCTAGTTCAAAGTTGTAAGTTGATGATATATCATACTAAAATAAATCTTAGCAATTAAACAATAAAACTTGTAAATTAACATACCTTAGCAGTATGCTCTTCCACTTTGTTTTTGGTCACAATAGGTGTAGCCTACACATAACAGACCATTATAAATTTGGACGTGATGTACATTTAATATTGAGATTAAGTATTCGTGTTGAAGTCACTAAGAAACATGGGCTCAGATGAGAAACACATGCACAGCAGGGTACAATTGGTATCTATTTAGCAAAATGAAATTAAAAATGATTTACAAGTCATTTCTTGTGCTATAAGATGAATTTTGCTATAAAAATGACAGTGGGCTTCATAAGTCATTTCTTGTGCGTAAATACTTTGGTTTGCTAAAGTGGATGAAATTGCATTTACATATTGTAAATGACCATGACAATAGCATTTACAACTATAGATTTAATATTTGCTAGATTCTTAGTGGCCACAATTCTAGTTTACTTAAACTCATACATTTGTAAACCTATTTTTTCCATCAGCATTTTTAAGTAATGGCCAATTATCCAACAAATTTTTATGCAACGTCCAATTAGTCATTGCATTTCTATGTAATGGCCAAGAACAGAAAAGTTATACAAATTATAATGTGCTCCATAAGTTAGTCATGAAGTGCACTAAAATCTATAGAATCCGTATAATTAGCATATTCTATTTTATTTTTCCAGTAAACTTCTAATACTTGAAACTTAAAACATGAACCACCTTCCCAAGAGTTAACATGCAGAGCAAGTCCACTGATTTTAAAAAAACAACCCTTACTTTAATCTATATTTTATTTAATTAACTAGTAATTGGACGCAAATTGAGGACCATTTCTCTTCTGTTGAACTGCTCAGATAGAAATTGAAACGAGTGAAACTCAGTTCAATTAAATGCATTCATCACCGTATCATTATCTCTTAAGAGCACGAGGCTTTTAGGCCATTGAGCAAAACTCCCAAAAGCTTCTCCTATCGTACTGTGATGTTTAGTTGGAACTGGAAGTGGGGTTCCTTCATGCCTAGGCTCCACTGCGTGAATTCCGACCTTTACGTGGTTGGCCAAGATTTCTTGATTACGACATTTATCTCCTGGCCTTGAAGCAGGATGTACCATGCCATGACCCACCATGACAATTTAAGAGCCCAAATTAACCGCTAAACGACATTTAGTTGGTATCTAGAACTGCAAATATAAAAACAACAATTTTTCATTAAAACTTGACAAGTGAATAAAATCATATACATTTATAAAATCAACTTTTGACTTATTTATCTGCAAGTCTGCTAAGGGATCCGTCTCGTGAGCTTTGTTTGAATATTGTAATTTTCTTGGGTATGTTGATTGACAGCTACTACAACATTCAATTGATGGTGTGTTGTTGACGTCGACATCCTTGGGAATACCCATGTTGTTCAAAATGCTTACAACCTTCTCCACCACGATTGAATCCATTTCTTGTCTTAATCTTTGACTCACTTTGGCCTCTAGATCCTGAGTGATTAGATGTAGCTCATCTGCTGATCTTTGGCTTACTTTAGCCTCTAGTTCTTGGGTGATAATATGAAGCTCATATGCTGATATTACACCTCTATGTCCTTTTCCTTTCTTTGCCTCTCCAAACTCATTTTTTATACCAACTGTCCCACCAATTCCTCTAACTCGTCCTGGATGCTCTTTTTTCTAAGAGCCCGATTTAAGATATCATCTTGCCCATTTGGAACCCATGTTCCTTCGATGGATTTTTCTCTCCAATCATTTTGTGAACAAATAGAATATCAAATAGACATGATGCATGTATCAAATAGACATGACTTTAAAGTTTGACCTCGATCTACAGTTAAATTGGATGGTACTACTACTGTAGAAGCTTTGAACAAGGTTGGATAATGAAAGAAATATCAGAACTCTTAACTGAAAGACACATGGGAGTAATTATTTTAATTGTTTAAGGCATCTAGACATGTTGCTACTGTATAACCTTTGAGCTTCCAGATCTGCACTTAACTTTTTATCCCCTGCTTTAATTTTTATTTGTCCATGAGCAAATATAGATTCGAATTGTATGCACTATCGGCTATCCTGATGTTTTCTTTGATGAACTGAGTGATCTTTTTCTACTCTTTTCAAATGTGTTCTTACTTGAGTTTTCATTGTCGTTGACGTCAAAAATGACACTAATAAAGTAGTGTTGTGTTCACTGCTTTATTAAGCACATACCACAAAAGTGCCCAGTATAGCCATATACGTCCTTAATGTACACTATACCATAAACGTTCCTAGTATAGACATGCCTCGATCTGCAGTTAAATAGACATGGGTTTGAGGTATGATTGATGCAAAATAACAGTACAATAACAGTGTATGTGATCAGTTCATCAATGTGGACATCCCACAACAACAACAAAAAAAACTAATCCAAAACGAGACGTGTACAATCCGCTTATTTGATTGTTGTGCTATCAAGTTGATGTGTACTTCCCAACTCACACATAAACTTTATAGGTTTAACCGTGCAACATGAAAATTTTGTTATGCAAAGAGTCAGAATTTATACACAGTATGAGAAATGAATGCATGCGAGTTTAATGGGAAATGATAGTTAATAGTAAATGATTTGCAAGTTAAAACATGTGAAGTGATAAAAATATATAGAAACTAGTCATACCACTTTATCTGCGACTATCTTAGTTTTCTCATTCAAAATTGTATAATTTCCATTAGCAATTTTTTTTATCTTGCCAAAATCCAATTGATACTTCGATCTACAACAGATCCACTTGATAATGTAGTCGAGGAACCATGGCCTTCGGCAATCCACTTAGCTTTCTTCCCTACATACCCAGCTTTCCCTAAAGAGTGAAGATGTTCGTTGTATGCTTGACTCTTCTTATTCCTTTCATTGATTTTTTGTTTTAAGACATAATTAAGAATTCTGATGTTATATTACTGAACTACTATTTAATTATCTCAGCTCCTATATAATGTGTGGTGTAATGCCAGTGGATACTAAACAGAAATTATTGGTGAATTACTATTTAATTATCTCAGCTGATCCATAATAGCTTTCTACAATTACAGGTTCAGCTGAAACCATGTAAAACCAGTCAACGTTTTTATGCCTTCAGCGATTCATCAAATTTATAAATGCTATATCAGCCTATATGCATTGAATTGAAACTAATAAAACTGGATTCAAGTAAATTAGCAAAGATGCACAATTTATAAATGCTATATCAGCCTAAATGCATTGAACTGATGCACTAGATCTTTCATATGTGTAGTTCCAGATTTATTGAAGTGAAAAAAGAAATGACTAACTAAACCAAATCAGCCAAAAAATAAAAAAATATGTATTTAGATCAGATGGATAACAACCTATTCACGACGGGGACTTAGATGATGGAAATTTAGACACTAAAGCTGACTATGATTCTGGTAACTGATTCATGGTCTTCTCTTATATTTAATCCATGGTAATTGTGCTTTTTCGGTAGTTTTACAGGGTGCACTAAAGGTATCACTTGAAGCAAAGTGCAAAAAATAATATTTTTGTTTTTCTAAGAGTTGATTATGTCCTTAAAAGAGTGCTACATATCTGGATGCAAACAAGATTTACCAAATACTAAATAATATGAAAATGAAGGGCTAAGATGAAATTGGGACAGAGCATAGCTAAAATGGAAACTAGTGAACGAATCGAGAGCAATATCACTTTTCCAGAAAATACAATCGACAAACAAAAAAAAAGAAATATATAGTTGCAAATACAAAGATTTAACAAAATGAATAATGTTACTTGAAAATTTAAGTCCGAAAAATGCATGTCTAAGTCCTGGATAAATTCATATTTATCAATTGGCTTTGTTAACGACTAAAATAAAAAAATTCAACAATTTTCCAGCTAAACCAAAATGCAGGAGGACAAATGGAATCCGCTAAAGGGTAATAAGTTCCTAGAGGTGAAGCCATAAATTTAATTCATTTGCATTAATCAAAACAATAACAGCAGCAAATTTAGCAAGAAAACAAAGATAATAAACATAATAAAAGTCTCAAAAATAAGTTCATACAGCTAGCTAGGGCGGCAGAATAACCCACCTCAAATATCTAACTCATAAACATTCACCTACGCTAAACTCGGCTACTTGACGTAAAAGGGTGAAAATAAGTCGCTAATACACAATCTGCAAGTTATCATGGAGGTAAGAGACTTGAAAAATAACCTTAGGTAGAAAAATTAATATAATAATGGCTTAAATTGTTGGAGTAAACTTTATGTAGCCAACTTAACAAGGATTTCTTGCTCCGCCACATCCAAATCTTTTAAGAAAATAACTCAAATCTACTTGCATATTGCCTGAAACTGAAATCTACTTGCATCTAACATTGTTTTTTAAAAAACATATTAATAACTTGCCTTGCATAAATGTAATGACCCGGCTTTTTGCCCGGTTTTCGCCGGTAATTAAACCAACTTAAACCGTTTATAAAGATGGATTGTTAGGGGTACTTACACATTTGCACAAAATAAAAAGAAATTTCCATTATCATTACAATAATATTACGTTAGAGTTACGAGAGATACATGAGAGTATATCGATTACACCGCGGAAGAGATACCAAACTCAATGAATGAATATGCGTGCTCCAAGATATAACAGCTCCAGCTAAAACACCATCCTGCTCCAATCAACTCCAAAAATAAATCTGCGAACCAATCTACTAGGCTGCCCGTTCAAAAATTATGGGCACCCTAAGTTTTGGTGTGGGAACAATAAACTTCAAGTCGGCCAAGGGGCTAGTGTGAGAACTCAAAATAGTTGTCTTTAGAGTTAATTTTAAAGTTTGGTAATTCACCGGACCAAGCCGCTAATGCAGAATGGGTTTACTCCATGTGAATACCAGTGCATAAATCCATAATGACTTTTTGAAAAATGAAGCTATCATAAGCTCGTCCCACATCACACAATGCAAGCGCACACCAGATGGGCGAGTTTTTGCCTTATAATAACCAAAATGCCTTCATATGTGAAAATCCTCTTTTATTACTATATATAGTGTGAAAAACCTTTTCGCAAATAAATTTATTAATCCTAGCCATCATAATGCCCCATCCCATTATACTGACAATCCATCCAGTAACCAACAGGCTACACAATCAAAACCACACGGGCTCGTAGTGGAGATTGAGTTTCTAACATGATGGTTTCTGGCAAGAAAGACTATTCGTGGGCTCACAAACTTTCTTATGCGCATCATCCCAGTACTCGCGGATAACGTACAGACTCGGACTTCATTATATTAACCCAACATACATGAATCAGAGTACCCAATAAATAGCGTCCTAGACTGGGGACTTCGTAGTACCCTTTCATCATCACATCCCGGTGCGCCGAACATACGAAACGAACATAAAAATATGACCACCAGTTTACCATCAATCCGGGATGTGAGGTTCGTCAAAGTCACGATATACACAAAGCTACGCTTAAATAAGCCATGCCTTGATCATCCATATCTCATCACATAACTTAAGTATGCCACATTGTCCATTCACTACGCATCACTGATTTCCATCAATATATAACCTCTAAGCTCATACGTCTTAGAGAATGGTGTTAAGCAAGAGAATAAATTCTCCATCTCCAAGCAGATATATATATATATTAATAAAGATCAGTGCTATGTATTAATTACAATGTCAAACATACAATCCATACATGTACTCGGTCTGAACGAAACAACAATCCAGAATTCCTTCACATACATTCGGGCTTCTCGCCACTTAACTGATATAAAATCCATCTGCAAATGGGAGCGACCCATTCGAGACATTCAACAAGTCGCCGGTACGACATGAAGGGTCCCGGTCTTCAATGTCGTCTCCAATGTCTTCAGTTGCTCCACATCACAGTATTATTACTTGGAATGGTTTTCAGATATACATCTGATCTCGGTCTTTCCAAATAATAAGAGCAATTTAAAAAAACACAATTATAGAACACACAGGCTTTCTACCAATCTCCTTCCGTCTTGGATTTTTTCAAAATTAAACTTCTTTAAACCCATTCTCAAATTATTATAAAACCCATATTTAACCTTTCTCATTTAAAACACATCCCTTAAATCAAAGATGATTTAGCCTCAAAGCCTTTATTAATTTTCCGTTTGATAACTCGTTATCAAAATCCAGTTTCCTTTGAAAATCCTTAATCCACATTTCAACCATAGTTTCCAATTAAATTGATTTTCCAACATTCCATTCTTTAATCTTAACTAAAAGAGTATGCTTTCTTTCCAATTACTCACATTTAATTTCCTCAAATCAAAGATCTGATTAAATCCTCAAATTACGATATGAATTTCCATAATTCGATCTCATTGAGTTTCAAGAATGATATTATTGAAGATATGATTCACGACAAAACCCAAATCAATTGATATTGAACATAAGTTACGCAGAAGTTGTATCTACTTATATTCGATATCAATTCTCATTATCAACGAATATTATAAGTGGAATAACGATATAATAATAATATCTTCCAAATTCCTCAAATAGTATACGTTTACGCAAAAGAATTTCATATCAAATATCCGAGGATTATTTCTATGCAACTTATCACAATCAAATTGGGAAACCCATATCTTAATTAAAAGATTTATCCAACTCTTTGACATTAGATCTAGACGGAAATATCATCCACTTATACTTAATATTAATCTCTGTATCCAACTCACACTATAAGTGGAATAACAGTGAACTACCTTTTAAATTCCTCAAATAGTAAGAGTCATCATCTATCAGATTAATATCAAACATCCGAAGATTTATTTCCAACCATATCCAATTATTTAAAATTGAAAAACCCGTTTTAATATCAAAACATTTTCAATACCTTTAAATATTTGAAAAAATTCCGCCAATCATTTACAAATTATTACTTATAGTTCGGGAAACAGCTCGTGGTTTATCACTTCAAAATAGATTGTTTTCAAAGAAAGAGTTACCATAGTGTTTCAAAAGCGTTACAAAACAGTTATCTTAACCACTTCGATCAAAATATCTTTCATCTTAGCTAAAACTTAAACTTTACAATTCAAAACACTTTTACATAATCTATAATAATTTTACAAAAAAATTTCATATTTTTAAAACATATAAAGTAGTTGTTTATAGTTATGGTCGATAACTGCTCATATAGTGACCTTTTCCAAAACGGTTTTAAACATAAATTGAAAATTATAACCCGAAATTAAAATCCGCTTTCACTAATTTGAAAGCTCTTTTTAATATAAATCAAATGTTTTTCATTTCTTGGAAATCCGATTTAGATTGCAAAAGTTATAAGCATTTACAGTTTGTAACTAAAATACGCAAATTGCCATTGTGCAACAAACTCTATTTTGATCGCAATAAAAATACCTTAGAAACCATTATATACCATTTAAAATCATTTAAGGAAATTTACATCGACTTTCCAAATTATATCGGGTTAAAAATTCAACTTATATTTTTCACTTAATTAAATATTAAATTAAAAATCCAATTGATTTCTAAATTCAAATAACTTCAAATCAACTATACCATTCATCGGATCAGTTGGGGATTGTCAGAGAGAGCAGGAAACTATATTTTCCAAACCCAATCCTAGACACTATCCTCTCTGTCATCCTAAAACGCTCTGGTATTTATTTATTCATTTTAAGAAAATTTATCAATATATATGAATTTATACATATGTGTCTTTTCTAATTATTAACATTTAATTTTAATGATAATATTGCTTCTAATTACGAAGGAGATTTGTCGATCTCCAATGTGATACCATAATTGTTGTGTCATAGTGTGTGCGCAGTATAAACAACTATTATAAACATCCATAGCAATCATCATCTACATAATTAAATAAATCATAACTGTGCAGAAGTATTATAACACTAATGCTTAATATGTGTGTATTCAAAACTCGCATCCATCATTCATCACAACAAACATCAATCATCATTAACCATTAATAATTCATCACTATATTTAATTTAGCCTAACAACTAATTAAATATATAAACTGTGGTTAAAGACTTTTCACCGAATAACTTTCCAATCTTCACGTTAGACGAGCCTAACTGAGTGAACCGTCAGGCAGTATTTTGGCACACCGTCTTCTTTACCAAAATATATATAATATATACACTAATATCTCTCTCTTTATATTACAAGTGTGTGTTCCGTGCTACGCATACGGGCCATTGTGTGATTTATAAGGATGGATGGCATGTTGTGTTCATTTTTTTTTTCATGTTCTTTATTATTATGTTTAGACCATGATGTACAATTATAGTTTTTCCAAGTTTTGTTTAAATATACACACATGGGATATAATGTGGAATTAATGAGTTAATTCGGTGTGTTTCTTCATTCTTCAGGTTGATTTTATCTCTTCCTTTTATTTATATATAAAGTATGATTTTTAACAGATATTTTTGTACTAATTTTTTTGCACTAATTCTTTTGTCGTGTCATGGTCTTTCTATTTTATTTTTTCCTCCAACAAAACGCTTATGCCTACAGAAGATAACAAACATTGCGCGCTTTTGTAGAAAAATTAAATAGAATAATTCGTTGTAATATATAAAATAATTTTATCCTAAATAAGTTATTTTAGAAAATACTTTTTTAACCCTAAATAAATTACTCTTTTAAGGGAGTGGCTATTTAAACAAAAAAAATTGACACATATCAAAGAACATAAAATCTTAACCATTAGATCGATTTGTCCTTATTTAACGGGTGGAAATCAGGGGAAAATTCAATGGTTTGAGATTTTGTATCCCCCAGTTTGTGTTAAAATTCTATCTATGCAGACTTTCCTTTTCGTTAAATCATTCACGTACCAAAATAACAAAGTTGGTCAGATTCCAAGTAAAAGTCGTAATATATATGATTGCATGCTTTTATCACATTATGTGGTGTAGAAATTATGACTTAGTTTCATTAGTTATTTAGCTAAAGAATACTCTGACTTTTTAGTGGCATGCATCGCAGAACCCTTTGCGAATGAATTTATGTTTGAGAGGGCACGCAAAACAATGAACGTGACTTCCCATTTTGGCTTTCATGAAAGCCCTCTATTGTAGTTTAGCTTCATCTCAATTTAAAAGCGCCTGCATATTGTTATAAGTGACAGCAGTATACCTATTTCGTAGGCTACGCAGTGTAGTAAGTCGACATTCTTCAATCTGATAATAAACATAGGCTCGATATAAGTTTAAACCCAAAACCTTCAACTGAATAACTAAATATTGTTAAATGTCAAACCCTCAATGTCCACCTTTGGCTACTTTCTTCCCAGAGAAAAAAAATGGAAGAAGAAGAAGATTGCATGTCAACATTGAGAACTAAACGAATACATACCTTTTAAATATTACAACTATTAATATTATTCCTTAGTTTCTCAGGTTGAAGATGATCTCAATAGAAATTTACTATAAATATCACAATGAATGGAGAAGACTATACAGTTCGGATATGGAGATATCTTAGGGATGGCAAAAAAATCATTACCCGTAGTTATCCGCGGGTAAAATCCGTCATGGATATGAAACATACAGTTGAATGGGTATCCATGGGTAAAATAAATTGGTATTTTTAATATCCGTTAATTAATGGGGTGGGTACGGATAGTAAGATATCCATGCCCGTGGGTACCCATGCTCATATTGAATGCGATTTATTATCAATAGTCAATACAAAAGATTCTATTGTTGGCTGTTCGGTATTTGTGTGCATGCTTTTACTTAATAATTTATAACTAGCTGTTGATATTCTGATGGATACTTCTATTGTTGTCTCTTCTTTTTTGGATGTTGGTTTAAATATGTTTTGTTATTTTGAGATTAGCATTTAAGAATTGGTCTAATTTGTTTTTTTAACCAAATGTACTTTTGAATAATTTCAATAAATGACTAAAAAATAAATTGAATAAATATAATGGATACCCACGAAAACCCGTCATTACCCGCAACCTGTTTAAAACCCGTTAAATGGATACCCGTGTGGGTATGGGGCGGGCACGGGGCAAAAAATGACCCAACGGGGCGGGTGATGGGGCGGTACTACCCGCGCCCGCCCCGCCCCATTGTCGTCCCTAAGATATCTCTTAAATTGTCAGATCGAAAACTTAAGCTCTTAAAGGCTTTGTGCTCATTAAGTCTTTGTCTAGAAAATGATGTATTCCTTCAACCTTTGTAATTTGTAAGTTTGCAACTGGTGTCTTCATGCAATAAAAAACGATCATTTTTATGAAACCTACAATATCACATCTATTATTAATAAATACACATCTACAAACTTAAAGATATAACTTCAAATGACTACTGGCATTTCAGTCATTTTAAAGACATAATTTGGCTCTCTTGCATCTAAACTCTTCTTTTCTGCTTCCACATGGAAATTCTACGTTATTATTACATCAATTTAGCGAACAATTATAACTAATAAATGGTATACAAATGAATCTAATTCTTGCCTGATACTAATAATAAAAAATTGAGAATTTTTAACCTCTAACTAATTGGGCTACACTAACAATTTGACAGGCTAGTTTTATTTAACAATGATTTCGGACTGTCCAAAACATCTAGGCTCAGTACTACAATATATTTCCTAAATCGGATCCGAATCATTATACGTCCAGAATGAACATTTAACATTGATTTCAGAAGGTACGTGTAAGAAAAAATTGAAATTGTTTTTATGCTCTATAAAATTTTTGATTGAATACTATGCACACACGGTTAGAATGGTAAAAATCCTATGACTAGTTGTTATATAAAGATTCGTGGATATTCTTTTGTGTTAATTTCCAGTACATATAACAGAAGTATAATCTAGAAAACAAACTTGGGTAACATATAAAATCCAATTACATATTAAACGGATCGAAGAAATATTAATCAATCTTAAACTAATGTTTATCACCGAGTCACCAAGCTGTAAGTGGATAAATTACTTAAACAAACCATAAAACAGAGAGTAATAGAGTTTTGGACAAAAGCCATTATCATATTGAGTTGCATGTTGTTTTACAATATACCAGTGCAATAATGAATCTTAAAATTGACACTTGGGTTGTATGAGAGATCAGAAGGCAAAACAACAACTACGAAATCATAGTTTCATAAGTTCCTCGTACTGTTAGGCAACTGCAATCGTAGCGGACACAAGGAACTATATCAAAGTGAACATTAGAGAAAAAAGGAAACAACAATGTTATAATATCAATACCGGTGAAATCATGCCAATCAGAATGTGAACATACAGTTTATGATGGATCTTTTTCCCTATTACACACATAGATAGGAAAAACAAATCTACTTAGGTTGCAAAAGAACATGACAATTTAAATATTGGGTAAGTAAAGAAACAGGAGGTATAATTCCCAAAGGACATAAATGTTAGGTTGCAGCTCAGTAGGAAGAACTGAAGGAAAAACTCAGTCATGATTTGTAAGTGTTAATAAGAAAAGAGAGTGAATAACCTAGAGGCATAAGCCATAAATAATATCGCAATCATAAATAATCGATGAAGAAAAGGGGATCATCTTAGTACAAATTGACAGGTAGGAGGAAGACGAAGTAAGGGCTGATGTCGCACAATGTTGGTGCTTCTATTTCAGTACCCATGGTCTCGTTTTCTAAGAAGGTGACATTGGAGAAGTAAACAAAAGAGTCAGTATTTGTAAATGTTACAATGTATGCCATGGAAGCGACTAAGTAAAGGAGTAGAACACAAATAGTAGAACAACCATAAACGGTGGAGGAAGAAAAGGAGATCACCTGATCCAAAACTGGAGGAAGGCAGATGAATTTAGGGCAGCTGTCGGTACCATTAATGCTTCAATTTAACTGTCTATGGTCTGAAGTCCGAATAAGGTTATGCTGGACTGTGTGGTCATCACCCAAAGTTAGGAAGGCACCAACAAAACTAGGGCTGTATCGGTTCAAAATTACACCGCCTAACCGCACAAAAATCACCGTTATGAACCGCTTAAACCATAGTCAAACGGTTTCCATTTAACCAAACGCGGTATGGTTATTCTCACCGTTATAGTTCAAACGGAAATGGATGAAATTCTGACAACCGACGGTCTACCGTACCGTTGTATTTCCACCGTCGCTCAGAAATTAGGGTTTCTCTTGCGTGCTTTGGGACCCTTGATGTAAAAGGGGATAATCTCGTCCACACAGTCTTCTCTATAAGTTCTGTATTGAGGAGAAGATATTTCATTATCCTATTTCATACACTTTAGCCGTCTTCCTGAATTCTTGTCGATCTTGTTTAATCACTCTTCACCGTACACTAATCCACTTGAAGATCCTTTCATTCAAGTACAATCTTAAGTTAATGGTAAGTGTTTTTGTCTGTTCGTTAGGTTTTCTTCAAAATATAGCAAATCTTGATTCTGAAGCTAGTGATTTGTTATTGTTAGTAGTTGTTGTACTGGAAAATAGTTGAATAGTTGTTGTGGATAGATGAATGAAATAGTTGAATAGTAGAAAGAAATTTTGATGGAGAAATTACTCAATGGTTTTTTTGTAATACAACTTTATTCATTTGAGATTGTAGTACCCCATTACAATGTGCCTCTTCTTCTATTTATAGGCATCTTACAATAGTTTTTTATTATTTAGAATACTCTAGATTTTACATTCTAGACTTATCAAGAAATATAACATATTAAAATTTATTAATTCATTTGGAGTTCTCTAGAAATTTGTAGCACATTTAATACTCTTCCTTGATGCAAATTTCGGACACTCCAAGCATAGTTCGAAGTTGCTCAAATCTTGCTCTTGGCAGTGCCTTTGTGAAGATGTCTGCAACTTGATCTTCTGTCCTGCAGTACTTGAGCTGAATTTCTTTTGCTTCTTCTGCATCTCTGATGAAGTGATATTTGATAGCTATATGCTTAGTTCGACTATGATGAACTGGATTCTTCGTCATTGCATTTGCTGATTTGTTGTCATAGTAGATTGTAATGGGTTGTCCTTGATGTTCACCTATATCTTCAAGTATTCTCCGTAACCATATAGCTTGGCTTGTTGCTTCAGCTGCTACCACATATTCTGCTTCTGTTGTTGATTGTGCAACTGTTGCTTGCTTCTTCGATGCCCACGAGAATATTCCCGATCCAAGTGAATAAACATAGCCCGATGTGCTTTTCATGTCATCTACTGAACCAGCCCAATCACTATCGGTGTACCCAATTAACTTTGAGTTGGTCATGTTTTTGTACCATATTCCATACTCCTTTGTTCCTTGTAAATATCTCAAAACTCTTTTAGCAACTCCAAGATGAATCTGACTTAGACTCTGCATGAATCTTGATAAAAGACTTGTAGCGTACATAATATCCGGTCGCGTAGCAGTAAGATATAGTAGGCTTCCAATCAAGCTTCTGTAGCGAGATGCATCAGCTTCTGGGGCTCCGTCATCCTTTTGCAAATTCTCATTTGTTATTAGTGGAGTAGCAACTGGTTTGCAATCATTCATTCCAAATTTCTTTAGTAGTTCTTCGGTATATTTCTTTTGAGAGATAAATATACCTTCCTTATGTTGTTTCACCTCGATGCCAAGGAAGTAATTCATCAAGCCAAGGTCGGTCATCTCGAATGTTTTCATCATGTCTTCTTTGAATGCAGTTATCATCTTCGAATTGTTTCCCATGTAGATAAGATCATCCACATATAGAGAGACAATGAGAGTATCATACTGACCTTGTGTCTTGATGTATAATGTTGGCTCACTCGTGCTCCTCCTAAATCCTTGATCTATGAAGTATTGATCAATTCTATTGTACCATGCCCGAGGTGCTTGCTTCAGGCCGTATAAGGCTTTTCTTAGTCTTAGCACTTTGTCTTCATTGCCCTTACTTACAAAGTCTTGCGGTTGCTCCACATAAATCTCTTCCTCTAATACTCCATTTAGGAAGGATGACTTGACATTTGGTTGAAAAATATTCCATCCTTTCTGAGTTGCAAGAGCAACTAAAGCTCTAATTGTGTCCAGATGTGCAACTGGAGAAAATGTCTCATTATAGTCGACTCCATATTGTTTTGAGTAGCCCTTTGCTACGAGCCTAGCCTTGTGTTTTTGTATTGAGCAATTTGGGTTTAACTTTGTCTTATAAACCCATTTCACTCCAACGATTTCTTTATCTTTAGGACAATATACAAGCTCCCAAGTATTATTCTTCTCAATCATTTTGATCTCTTCTTCCATTGCTTTGACCCATACTTCTTGCTTAGATGCTACTTCATAGCTTTTGGGTTCAAATACAGCCATGTTGCAAGTTTCATATATATCTACCAAAGATCTAACTCTTCTTGGAGTAGACTCTGGTGAAGAAGTTTGTTGTTGAGGAGGTGAAAGGGGCATACCTGATTCTTCTGTTGGTTCTTCCATATCTTCCTCATCATCATGAGATTGATGTACTGGAACAGAAATGTTTCTTTTCTCAACTTTTTGTTCATCCTAATTCCAAGAAGCATTCTCATCAACCTCGACATCTCGACTAATCGTCAACTTCTTTGTTTGCAAGTTATAAACTCTATATCCTTTCGATTGTGTGCTATACCCCAAAAAGATTCCTCGTATGGTCTTCTCTTCTAGTTTATGTCTCTTTTGATTTGGAACATGTATAAAGCATATAGATCCGAAAACTCTTAGATGATTGGCTGTTGGCTTTCTTCCACTCCATGCCTCTATAGGAGTCTTATCTTCAACTGCTCTAGTTGGACATCGGTTGAGTATATAGACAGCAGTGTAAACTGCTTCTGCCCAAAAAATGTTTGGTAAGCCCTTCTCCTTCAGCATTGATCTTGCCATCTCCATGACTGTGCAGTTTTTCCTTTTAGATACCCCATTTTGTTGCGGAGTGTATGCAACTATAATTGTCACTCAATGCCTTCATCATCACAAAATTTATCAAACTCATGGGAGTTGTACTCTTTACCACGGTCACTACGAAGCTTTTTTATGTGTTTTCCACTTTGATTTTCGACAAGAGCTTTAAACTTCTTGAATATTCCAAAGACTTCTGATTTTTCTTTAATGAAGTGGACCCATGTCATTCTAGAGAAATCATAAATAAAGAGGATGAAATACTTGTTGTTATGGAGTGAAGCTGTTCTCATTGGTCCACAGACGTCAGTGTGAATTAACTCCAACAAGTCTTTTGCTTTCCAAGTGCTTTGTGATGGAAATGATGATCTGTGTTGCTTTCCGAGAAGACATCCTTCACAGGCTTCATTATTTTCTTTTATACATGGAAAATCTCTCATCATATTCTTTTGATATAACGATTTCAAGGCTTGAATGTTGAAGTGGCCAAATCTTCGATGCCATAACAATGAATCGTCAACTTGTGCTTTCATTGCTATATTAGTAGCATATTTAAAATTTATTGGAAAACTTCTATTTCTCTTCTCCATTTTTACTTGGGCTATCTCTAGTCTTTTATTATTGTTGTCATATATTTTGCAAATGTCTCCTTCGAAGTGAAGAGAGTAGCCTTTCTCCATCATCTGGATAATACTCAACAAATTTTCTTTTAGATTTGGAACTAGTAAGACATCTTTGATAAATTTTGTACCTTTCTTTGTTTCCACCATAACAGTGCCTCTGCCTTTTGATTCTACGACAGTGCCATTCCCCAGTCGTACTTTTACTTTTACAGAATCATCAATATCCTTGAAAATGCTCCCATCTTTAGCCATGTGATTGCTACAACCGCTATCCAAGTACCAGTTTCGTCCATTTTCATCGCTGGAATCTTGGGTAGCATAAAAAAGATGTTGATCTCGATCATATTGATGTTGTGCTCTATCATGCTCTTCGATGAAATTTGCTTGATGCTTATTTAGGCTGAAGCAATTCTTCTCCAAATGTCCATATTTCTTATAGTGTCGACATTGTGGCTTTCCACGATTGCGACAGAACTTCTCCAAGTGATTTGTCATCTTACAAATTCCACATGGAGGATATTTATCTTGTTTATTCTTTGAGAAATTTCTAGAATTTCCTTTGTTTCTAGAATTTTCTCCATCGTTCTTATTTTCTCCATATCCTTTATTTTGGGTTGATAACTTGAATTTCGATTGAAAAGCATTTTCAACCGAGTCTTCATCATGTCTGCTCATTCTTTGTTCAAATGCTTCAAGGGAGCCCATTAATTCAGTCACCGACAAGGTAAACAGATCTTCAGTTTGCTCGATCGTAGTCACGATGGGGTCATACTACGGGGAATTGAAATTAAAATTTTCTTGACAATCCTCTTGTCAAGAATATTATCCCCATAAGCTCTTATTTGACTAACTATTTCTTTTATTTTGGAGTAATAATCCTTTACGGTCTCCGACTCCTTCATTTTTATTAATTCAAACTCACGCCTTAATGTTTGTAGTTTAATGGCGCGTACCTTTGCACTTCCTTGAAACTCCTCCTGCAATGTAGTCCATGCTTCTTTGGCGTTTGAAGCTCCCATTATTCTAGGAAAGATAGCGTCGGTCACCGCTTGTTGTAGAATACTTAATGCTTTTGAATCTTTTTGTTTATTTTCCTTTAGCTCCCTTTTCTGTGCTTGGCTAAGAGTTGAAGTATCTTCAGGAATAGTGTATCCTTCATCTACAATATCCCATAGATCTTGAGAGCTAAAAAATGTCTTCATTTTTATGCTCCAAAAATCATAATTTTCACTGGTAAAATTAGGGACGGGAATTGATGGAGATAGAACAATGTTTGCCATAGCTTATAATGGTTGAGATTTTTTTCGCCCAATATGCGAACGAACGAAGCTCCGATACCACTTGTTAGTAGTTGTAGCTCTGATACCACTTGTTAGTGAACCTGGCTCTGATACCACTTGTAAGTAGTTATAGTACTAGAAAATAGTTGAATAGTTGTTGTGGATAGATGAATGAAATAGTTGAATAGTAGAAAGAAAGTTTGATGGAGAAATTACTCAATGGTTTTTTTGTAATACAACTTTATTTATTTGAGATTGTAGTACACCATTACAATGTGCCTCTTCTTCTATTTATAGGCATCTTACAATAGTTTTTTTATTATTTAGAATACTATAGATTTTACATTCTAGACTTATCAAGAAATATAACATATTACAAATTATTAATTCATTTGGAGTTCTCTAGAAATTTGTAGCACATTTAATAGTTATAAAGTAGCAGGCTTTATTACTCTGTTTAATTCATGGTACTAATTTGGAAAATAACGAATC
Organism: Allium sativum; assembly: GCA_030737875.1. Classification (NCBI taxonomy): domain Eukaryota; kingdom Viridiplantae; phylum Streptophyta; class Magnoliopsida; order Asparagales; family Amaryllidaceae; genus Allium; species Allium sativum. Next base: position 752,460,321 of record CM060921.1, read on the forward strand.
ATAGTTGCCATTTAATTCTTGGATGTGATAATTTGGTGAGCCCTTTTAATAGTTATTCCCTTGAATACTAATTCTCATTACGGCTATGGAAATTTAAATGTTTTAATTGCTACATTTATCGAGCAGTTTGGTCAGTTTTCTATTTTATTTGCAATGTTTCTTTGATTACAAAAGGAAATATTCGTTAATTATTGATTTTTGTTTTCATAATATAACACATTCATTCATAAACTTCTGGTGCTTTAATTTCTATATTCATTGGATATTTATATCCCTAAATGCTATTTCTTAATGCAGCTATGAAAAAAATGTTGTTTTGATTTATATTGCAGCTAGTCAAGTTTTATTTTTCAGTGGAAAGTTAACATAATGAACATATATCGCAGCTATGCAAATTGCTGCTTTACTCCTGCTCCGTTACATAATAGTGGAGAGTGAAGTTCATGGACTTGACTTCAAGTTTGGTCAGTTGGAACTCATGAAAGACATTGCTGCACTACAGCTCTGCACAGAAAGAAAATGAATGCTGCACCTCTATTAGAAACGTTTGATGTGTTGTGAAAAGATTCGCTTGCCATAAACCTCAATGCATTGATTGTCTATTAGTATTTACTTGATGAATTGTGCAGGTTATGTTCTCTGAACCTATGTGTTCTAGTCTACTGTTATAAAATTTGACTTGATACTAAGCTTCGGTTATTTTTTTACTAGTTTCAACAGAAAATATAGATTGCAATACATTACTGCGGTTGGACCGTAACCATACCGTAATGAGTGCAATGGTAACCGTACCATTTAACGATTAACCGTTGCCGACGGTTGATGGTAACGGTTGACAAAATGATCTAACCGTCAGAAACCGGTATGGTAATGGTTGGTTTTAATTGCAACGGTTGCCACACCGTATACACCTCTAAACAAAACAATTTCAATTCATGTGGGACTGTCTAAGCTTTGAAGAAAGAATCCACTTTTCAATCAAATTCAAATGTTAAATAAGTGTACTTAAATCTATAAAATGTTTACGTATGCTTGCAGAACTCATTCAATGGTTATAAACAATTGGATTTAAATAATTTTATTGAGTTTTCATCAATTAAACTTTAAAAACTCAACTTTACCAATATATTTTTAAATGGAAACCTACTTATGTAACACTATTAGTTTGAACAAATAAATAAATTACAGAAAAAGCATGAACAACACCGACCCAACTAAGTGTAAAAACGAATATTTTAATTTTCTTGAAATTTTACAGAGTACAACTATCTCTAAACTCAGATTTTTAAACATACAAAAAGAAAAAAAATCATTGTAAATTATTATGATGTTGATTTGGTTTATTGTTAAAGACCCTTTTTTCCTTTGCATTTATATGTTCCTTTCTAATAGAAAGACATATCAAACCAGTAAGAGTGTAGAAGTGTTGTAAAAAACGGGTAAAACAATGATGTAGAAAATGGTTCACTTGTTGAAATTAATGATTCAAATATTTGTAGAGAAGGAAAGAAATTGATTGATTGTCAATCAATTAATTGGCTCGTATATGGAAAGATGTAAGAGGATGTTTTTGGAGGAAAAATAAAAGGTCAATCAATCAATTAATGAAGAATCAATTTACTTAGGGAAAGAGATTGAGACCATAATTGCGTCATCCATTTATGCTCAAATCAAATCAAGGAAGATATTATATTTAATTTTCCTTCATGTCCAAGTAATCTAGAAACTTCTCTTCTTTATTCCCAAGAAATCCCTCTATTTAAATAGGGGTCGTGTTATTGTATGAAGCAAGCAATCCACCATTAGTCTTCTCTCTATTGTTATCTTTTTGTACTCACTTTTTCATTAAAAAATAAAAGTTGTTGGGTCTCCGTGGACGTAGGCAAAGCCGAACCACGTTAAAATTAGTGTGTTCTTTCCTCTATTTTTTGTTTTTGTTTTTGTTCTCTCTATAATTTGTGCCACTTGAATTGTTTTTTGGCACTGTTGAAATAGTTGACCGGCTAGATCATTGGATTTATTCGTATTTCGCTACCTAAATCTCCGATTTTGCACTGCAAATTGGTAACACAGCAAGTTGTCCTGTTCAAAGACTTTTTCAACCATGTCAAATTCCGCAAAGATTAACGGTGGTAGAAGCGCTACAAATTATGGAGTCGCTAGATTTGTTGGAAAGGGGGATTTTGGCACATAGAAGATGAAGATAGAAGCAATGTTGAAGAAAGAGAGGACATTTAAGATTGTCTCAGATCCTGAGAAATTAAAGAAATTAGCACCTGAAGAGTTAGAAGAATTGGAAGATGAAGCTCTAACTACCATCCAACTTAGCCTTTCTGATGAAGTACTTAGAGAGTTTTCTCCTGTGAAAACTGCTAAGGAATTGTGGGATGTTGTTCATAGAAATTTCTACGACAAGTCTCTCACCAACCATATCATCTTACAGCAACAACTTTATTCCTTCAAAACGAGGCCCGAAACAGATGTATTTGCTCATATAGATGCCCTCAACACACTTGTCATGAATCTTCGAGCAGCTGATGTAAAGATTGAGGATGAGGCGCAAGCTGTTATTCTTTTATGTTCTTTACCCGCAGAGTATAACACTTTTGTTAACTCTATGATCTATGGACGTTCATCTATTTGCTTGGAGGATGTGAAGACAAATTTGCATAACGAGACGTTGAGAGAAAAGTTAGCAAGCATGAGCACGGAGAACAATTCTGAAATCCTTGTTTCATAGAGAGGAAGAATTAAAAGTAGACCCAAATTGTTGAAGATGAGACAATGAAGAAAGATTGCCATATTTGAACCAAGGTGGAGTGTTGAAATTAATGATTCAAATATTTGTAGAGAAGGAAAGAAATTGGTTGATTATCAATCAATTAATTGGCTCGTATATGGAAAGATATAAAAGAAAGTTTCTGGAAGAAAAATAAAAGGCCAATCAATCAATAAATGAAGAATCAATTTACTTAAGAAAAGAGGTTGCGACCATAATTGCACCATCCATTTATGCTCAAATCAAATCAAGGAAGATATTATATTTATTTTTCCTTCATGTCCAAGTAATCTAGAAACTTCTCTTCTTTATCCCCAAAAAATCACTTTATTAAAATAGGGGTCATTTTATTGTATGAAGCAAGCAATCCACCATTAGTTTTCTCTCTATTGTTATCTTTTTGTACTCGTTTCTCCATTAAGAAATAAAAGTTGTCGGGTCTCCGTGGACGTAGGCAAAGCCGAACCACGTTAAAATTGGTGTGTTCTTTCCTCTATTTTCTGTTTTTGTTCTCTCTATAATTTGTGCCACTTGATTTATTTTTTTGGCATTGTTAAAATAGTTGACTGGCTAGATCATTGGGTTTATTCGTATTCCGCTGCCTAAATCTCCGATTTTGCACTACATCACTATCTACAAACAGTTTTTGTAAACCCTTGGATGATGGATTCTTTCTCAAAGGTCTATAGGGACGAGAAGAATTGTATAAGTAATAATATATCAAAATCACGCATTTAAGCATTAAAGGCAAAAGTGGTAGGGAGGAAAAAACTGAAGCATGCGGAATGGGTGACCTATGATGTAAATATTGCAGATTAAAGAATTCCTGAAGGAAAAAAGTGTGCACAAGCTTTTTAAGGGTTTTCCCCCTTTTTCCCCCTCGAATAAAAAGGTAATTTCAAAAAAAAAAAAAAAAAAAGTGTCACCAGTTTATATGCCAAGATCGCTAAGAATTGAAGAATTAATTTTGCTTTAATTTCACAATGATGACCGCCTTAAATGGAAGTTCGTTTAGCTACGACAAAATGCCATATCAGTAATTCACTTGCTTTTATAAGCAACCAAAAAAATGCCAAACCAGTTTATATGTTGATTTTTTTTTTGAAAATAATAATAATCCCAAATCAGTATCACATGTAATACAACATACATATGAGTATTAATTAATGAAGTTAACATGCTTTTGAAAACAAAAAATCTTGAGGTATAGAGGATAATACCTAAGAAGCGGCATAGAGCAATTTCTTGCATGGTTCTGGCTTCGATGATGCAAATAGTAACAACATTTGTTTGGATAGCATGTCACTGTAAATATGAATCCGTTCAGTATCAGGCAAATTCACTCAAGGTTAGTGGTTAAGACCAATTCAAGGTACATAAAATGCACATTCACTTTTAACATTAAACTTGTTCAACGGCCTGTTAGTAAGTAACATTCGCACAGAATTACATATTTTAATTAGTAACTGATTGAAAATAATAGTTACATAAGTATTGAACATTGTAATGAACTAGCTCCGAAGCAATGAAATCGCAAAAGACATTGACGTTAAAAAACTATTAAGTCACAATTTAACAGCTTGTAATCAAGGCGCACATAAAATTCAAATAGGATTTGAATTGGTTGAGTTGACTTATACAAATCAGTCAAAAGAAGGAAAGCGAATAAATTGGAAAGACTCACAGTGAACGGGTGCAGTATGCAGTAAATATGTTAACAATATAAGATGAATTACATTAGGCAGTTAGTGATAATCTGCAATGACAATGTCCCACTATTAACTGCGCAGTGGAAATTTTGAAAATAATTGGATGCGTATATATTTGTTTTCACGCGTGCGCACACACACGCACTCTCTCACACACACACATATACACACATACATACACACAAACATATATATATATACACACACACACACACACACACACATATATATATATATATATATATATATATATATATATATATATATATATATATATACACACATATGTATGTGTGTGTATATATATAGGGACGGCAGTTTGAACACAAAATCACGCACATGTCATGAAACACAAAGCCTCGATTGTTGGATCTTTTTATCCTCATATGAAGAGATGAAATTCAGGGGGCAATCCAACAGCAAAAAATCAATTGTGTCACCAATTGTGTTTAAATAGACTTTCCATATATATATATATATATATATATATATATATATATATATATATATATATATATATATATATAGGTGTGTGTGTGTGTTACATCCACACACATACACATATATACATGTGTGTGTGTACACACACACACACCCCTGCACACACCCACATACATCGACAAAGAAATACACACCAACACACAGAAAATAGTATGTTGCTTTCAGGAGATGGTATAATAATTATATGATAAACTCTGAATAAAAATAAACATAAGGACAAAGAAAAAGGTTAAGGGTATTAGTTAGCGAATAAAACGCATATATACGAAATTCACATAAACATCCATGTTTACAATTAAACACAATAGGATAGAACTTAGTACAAATATGTTTGTAAGGAATGTTACAATGAAAATACCTTGTCAGAGGATTGAGTTCTCTGATGTTCAGCAATCAATTTCATCATACTTGATTTTCTGAGAAAGACAGCATAGAACATATTACATGGCTATATATTGTATGCCAAAATAGGTAGCTTAGAAGTTATAAAATTCTATTTAAATGAGTAGACACATGTAAGTAGGAGAAGTATTTAATAGGAAGATGAAATGTGAAAAAGTGGGGGAGGAGCTCCACCTTCTCCATAATGTTTTCGATGCATCCCTTATTAGCAATATTCATAGTTACCATGTACATTGGTACTGTAAACCAAAACATATATTCTTTGTACTATTAGACAACAATAAGAAGGAAAATTAAGTGTTTATTTGTGAATTTCAAAAATAAAAGAAGTATAAGGAGTCAAAAAAATTATTTTTGCAGCTCATAGAACAAATGATATAAATTGAACAATGAGAAGAATATAACGCACAATTGTAACTTGAAAAAAACTTTGAATACAAAACATGGTAAATGAAAAAAATAGCCACGAAGTGCTGGTGTCAAGAATCTAGAATTTGCAGCTAAAGGTAAAAACAAATACCAACCTAACGAAGCTATGTTAAATAACTTTTATTTAAAAACTAACAAAACTAGCTTGCTATTTTTACGCAATTTGCTTAGTACTTCACTATAATTAAAATGTGTTAAGAGTATGCTTGCTTGTTTGGATTATAAATAAGCATAACTAAATGCTAATTCATCATGATTGTCGTTGATTGTCCGAGGGAACAAAAGATAATTAGGTTCTTGTAAATTAAAGTTAAAAAATGAACATATATGAAGTTTAAAATGCATAAAAGATAATTGGGCATAATATTTCTTTATCAAGCTAATTTTCATGTAATCAGATTTGAAAGATAATTGGGCATAAAATTTATTTATCTAAAAACTAAAAAAGTTGACTTGAAAGCTTGCCATATTTACGCAATCTGATTAGTGCTTCAACCACAATTAAAAAGTTTTAAGCGTATGCTTGCTTGTTTGGATTATAAATAACCATAACTAAATGCTTCATCATGATTGTCTTTGATTGTCTAAGGGACTAAAAGATAATTAGATTGCTATAAATTAAAGTTTAAAAAATGAACACAACTGAAGTTTAAAATGCATAAAAGATAATTGGGCATAAAATTTCTTTATCAAGCTAATTTTCTGTTACTTCGGTTCGCATTTTATAGTTCCAACTATACACAATTCGAGTTTTTGATAATAAGAAAAATCATCAATTAATTTAAAAAATTATGATCAAACTAGTAATACTAATGCGTAAGTTAGAGTGGAACACCAGTTTTACAGGTTTAAGATTTGTTTTGAAAATAACTGCATGCAGTACATACGTAAGGTTAATAGTTCAATTGTTGCAGAATAAATGCCAACATAGTAGTCCCATGCTCCCATGCTTTCTCGAACTTTAATACCACCTTAATTATTTATATATGAGTCTAGATCAACTATCTTTCTTCAATGCCCAACACAATATCGCAATTCACGTCAACAAAAAATGATCGGTATAGCCACAAATAACAAACACATTTAACCTCAGCAGAAAATAAATTGGAACATTACATTATGAAACAGGTTTCCAAATTCAAAAGAAGTAATATATTAGTAGCGTATAATAGAATTGAATATTATAAATATAATATTGAACTCATTTACATCATAATTATATTCACAATTCTGAAGCTTGATAAGAATATACACCGGGTAACCTTGAACTATGAAACCCGTTGACCATATGATCCAAATTTCTTGATTATTTTATAAAATAATTGCACATTATAATGCTTGGATAACAGAACAATAAAGGAGCTAAAATTGTAAATAATATTGAAAGCACGCAAAAAAGAGTATTTAGACATACCTGAGCAACATGTGCGTAAACTTGAAATAAATATAAACTATGCGAAGACGATAATAGGAATTGAGGAACAAATGTATGGGTAAAAGAATAGCTCAATACGGTGCAAATTTGGTTGTTGGAGAGCGTATGAGTAAACTAAATTATGGGAGCGCTTAAGGGCATAAAGAACTACTCCACAATGGGAGCGACGCAGTAGGGATTTTGAACTCTACATCTAATTTGAATATACACTGGGTAACATTGATGAATCAGAATACCAAACATTTTGCCATTCAGTGTTTTTATTATAATCCACGATACGACAAAATCATCTCTTTTCAAATATCAAACCTTTATGGCAAGGAAAATGAACTAAGAAAACACATTAATCCCAAAATAAAATAAAATAAAACACTTGTTTCATGAAGTAATGACACAGTACGATGTCTCCATAACAGCAATAAAATTAGGATTAGGACAAAAATTGAAAATTGAAGAAAAACACGTAAAATAAAATCTAACATCAGAAGCACGTCTACATATAACAGTAACTCATTGACAAAAAACATGCCATTATTCCATTGTTGTTATAACAACATACCATTATTCCTTTGCTTCTATTTGTAAATTGGAACTAAAAACCTCTAATTGTTACACGATTCATCACCATCTGCAATCTAAAACTACCAGGGAGACGGTGAGAACCAAATTAGGGAAGTTTATGTATACAAAAATTAACGCACCTGTAAAATCGATCTTTCATCGGAAAATAAGCAGTTGATCTCAGTTGTTACCGCCGGCTGTGGATTTGCGAAATTGAAAACGGGGAAGTATGGAAAAACTAAAACAACTTGGTAAGTTGATTTAAGAACAGTACTAGGGAAAGTCAGGTAAATTAGAAGGCGGAGGGCGTGTATGGGAGAGATTGGAATAGCAGTGCTGATAAGAGCGTTCTTTTGCACCAGGATTAAAGGGGGACAAATTGATTGTGGAAGAAGAGAATGCCTGGAGGCAGACTGTAGGAAAGAGAAGTAACTACAAAAGCGGATTCTTAGCATTGAATTGAAGAGAGCGATACGCTGTAAGAGGAGAGAACAGTGAGATATTGGTTGCGGTAGAAGGGAACTATGACAGAGGAGAGGGTAGTCGGTTCATTTATTATAGAGTACAAAAGAGCGAAGAGCGTGAGAAAGAGAGAGAAGGCCTGAAAGGCGTGAATTGTAAGAGGACAGATGTCGCATCTTAAATGCTTTGGTTTCTGCCTTCCAGTGTAATTAATAGATAAGAGGAGGAGGATGACTACGAACTTCAGCAAGATGGTGGTGGAAAAGAGGGCGACTTATGCGATGGAAACCATGGCTATAAGCTTTAAGAAGAAGGTGAGAAGAAGGAAATAGAATGGAATGGTAAGAAAATGGAGAAAATGCCTCCTTAGATAGAAATGGAGAGTTAAGGAGGTAGTGACACCTAAGGGGGCAAGTGGAAGGCATGCATGGAAGAAGGCATGCAAAAATACAAGTGTAAGGACACTTGTCTTAAGCAGAGAAGGTGAACTTTTGGTAGCATTTTCCCTTAACTACATGAAAACTAAGGGCAACACTTAATTCTAATGCTACTAATTCATGTTATGGTTTGACAAATCCGATGGAACGACAAATAGTATCAACAAATCCAAGCTGATTAATAATCGTTCTTATTTATAATTCAAATCAAATCTATCATATAACTTATCAAAATTATTAAATATTCTTAACCATATATATTTATGTCAAATTTAAATTTAAATTCAAAGTAAGTAATGAAAATTCCAATTTTAATGGTTAAAAATTCTGGATCGTTACATTCAACCCCCCCCCCCCCCCCCCCACAAACTTTTCATCCTCGAAAAGGCAAGGGAATCGTAACTACTCATTCGACAAAGATTCTTTATACCAATGCTCCCTGTTCTCATATTGGGTATACCAGGTAGAATCTTATAATACACATATTTACGGACAACTATATCTACATGTCCTCCAATGATAACCTCCAGTTACCCATTATATTCGATTCATCATATACTAGGCCAATTACTTATACTCAACCATTTACTTTTTCCAAAAAAAAAATCAGAGTTATAAATTTATTCTCTTAGATCTTATCTTACAAATACAAAGGTTATGAAACTTATTCCTTTTCAGTTCCCCAGAATTACTATTATTCTTTACATGGAAAACTCGATCATCTCAGAACTCAGCTTATCTAAATGTTTTAGTTTAAGTAATATATTCTTACTATTCCCACTTGCCAAATATTCTTTAATCAAATTGCGAAACTTAATTCGCAAGGTATTCATGCTTACTTAAACAGTTCCTTTTATTGCCAAAATATACTTTAAAACTTATCGACTGTCCAAAATTGCCGATAATTCCAGATTTTTTTATTCCTTATAATTTCTAAGTTTGCCTATCCTCATTAATTATTCTAAATTCAAGATTACAAAACTTATTTCCTTAAAACTTTTAGAGAAACAACTTTAACCAATGTAGTCCTTAACCAAAATATCATCAAATATCATACCATCATATTGAATTCTCAAGATATTTGCGTTTTAAATTTAATTAGTTGGGGAGGACTAATTAATTCCAACTTATCCTTTAAATCGTTTCACAAACTACTTGGATTGCTTATGTAAATTACAACTTTACATAGACGTCTTTTAATCAACTGAGATATTCCAATCACAAGATGTCCGTGCTCAGGTTTTTAATTTCCAAATATTTTCAAAGATCTTTTTCCTTTATATTCAAAACATATTCTTTCAAAATCAATTCCAAAGTAACTGCCAATTCTTACTCAAAATTTTGATTTGAGTTTTCAAATTATACATCTTTTCGAAATCTTTATATATATATATGTATGTATGTATGTGTGTATATATATACATACATATATATACATGTCACGAATGCACTTTCTCATATACTCTTTACTGGCTTATCCTTATTACAAGTTGTGACGATCCCAAAATATGAGGGGCGGTATTAAGGATAATCATTGGAATATAACACATTAATCATCATAGCAGAGACAGATAATAGCAGAAACAATAAATAGAACAATTTTACATGGATATGGCAGCGGAATCACAACATGTAATAACATCAGAATAGCATAGCGTAGGATATAACTTAGTAAATAAAAAGGAAGTAATCAGTTATCATCGCCAGAGGCGGAATACATACATGCAGTGAGACATAATAAGGGTATCAGTCAACATCGCCGAAGGCGGTACATATACATACAATAAGAAGTACGGAAAGTAAATCAGTCTGCATCGCCCGTGGCGGAATCATAATATAAGAACAATAATGGCGGAAAATGTCAAAGTCGTCTCTGTGAAGTCAGCATCGCCATGAGCCAAAAATGCACTCTATACAGCAGTGCAGAGCCAAAAACAACCTGTCACCTGTGTACTAGGCTGCCCGTGTGAAAATAAGGGCACCCGTGTTTGCAAAGTGAAACAAACAACGAGTCAGTCATGGGGACTGGTATGAGGAATCTATTTAATAGTTTAACAACAGTGATAGCAAATCATAGGACCACGCCACTTTCGCGGAACGGGTTTACTCCAGTGATTGCTAGTGCATTTAAAACAAAGTAAATTCTTTTTAAAACAACGCAATGCTTTTTGAAAGAATGAAGCCATTATAAGACTCAAGTCCCATCATACAATGCAACGCAAGCCGGAGGATAGAGTTTTACCTTATAATAGCCAAATATGCTTGATACGTATAAAGCAAAATCATTTGATATTATTACTAGTGCATATATGTTTCAAAAGCGAATAGCATCATAAATATCAATCATAGACGGCATAGCTACCATATACTATGTCGCCATACTAGTTCTACAATCGAGTCCATTATTTTGTATTGGAAATTGGATTTCCATCATGAGTCGAGGCAAGGGGCAAGCTCCTCTCCGCTTCGAGACACTCTAGAAATGCCTCAGGACTACACACTCTAGGTAACCCCTGGATCGGCTGCGCCGGTCCTCTCTTACGTTTGAGGATTGGCAATTCCTGAGCACACGTTTCCCGGTCATTACAGACCTATAATCGAGGCGCCTCGCATTCCAACAACCACATAGGTGAAAAATAGATATATATGTCAGGGCTGGTAAGTCACTGACACCACCATAGCTAGAAATAAACGTCGTGCTCTCCCAGCGGCCCGTATCCCGTTTTTAACTCATACCGAGGTGTGAGGCTTGCGAATCTACGAAATACACAAAGCCAGGTCACACAGACCGTGCTTTGATCATCATCCACAAGACTTTGCTTTGCAACAGAAGCCTTGTTCACAGCATCTTGGCTTGCCACATAGGCAGTCCACTCCATACGATTGATTTCCATCGATATATAACCTCTGAGCTCGTACGTCTCAGAGAAGGGCGTTAAGCAAAAGAATAAATTCTCCGCCGCCAAACAGATATATATTTAACAGAGATCAACCAGTATAGAACAAAATCCAATGTCAGATATATTTAACAAATATATATTTGCGCAGCCAACTCATCAAGGTTTACCTATTTGTCGGGCAGGCAAATAATTTCTTTACTCTACAGCTAATCCATTTTTCCTGTTCAACACATGTATATATATGCAGAACAAAGCTAATAATAATATTTCTAGCAAACTATTATTTATTTCAACACATGTGTATTTTTATCAAAGCATATACATGGTAACAGAAATATTTTTATCGTTAAAAATATTTATTCAACACGTGAATGTTTTTAACACTTCATATTCACAATAAAGGTGTAGTTTTTATTGTCTATTCATTTTATTTTAAAATACGATAACATTCAACACATGAATTTCAACTCGACGAACGAATTGCAACTCAACACATGAATATTCGATATAGTTTGTATATATATGGAAACGTGATTTTTATTGCTAAAGCTATTTGTTTAAATTCAAATAATATTCAACACATGAATTTCAACTCAACGAATGAATTGCAACTCAACACATGAATATTCGCTATGGATTGTATATATATAAAAATGTGATTTTTATCGCTAAAGCTATTTGTTTAAATTCAAATAATATTCAACACATGAATTTCAACTCAACGAATGAATTGCAACTCAACACATGAATATTTTCTATAGTTCGTATATATATAAAAATGTGATTTTTATCGCTAAAGCTATTTGTTTAAATTCAAATAATATTCAACACATGAATTTCAACTCAACGAATGAATTGCAACTCAACACATGAATATTCGCTATGGATTGTGTATATATATAAAAATGTGATTTTTATCGCTAAAGCTATTTGTTTAAATTCAAATTATATTCAGCACATGAATTTCAACTCAACGAATGAATTGCAACTCAACACATGAATATTTTCTATAGTTCGTATATATATAAAAATGTGATTTTTATCGCTAAAGCTATTTGTTTAAATTCAAATAATATTCAACACATGAATTTCAACTCAACGAATGAATTGCATCTCAACAAATGAATATTTTCTATAGTTCGTATATATATAAAAATGTGATTTTTATCGCTAAAGCTATTTGTTTAAATTCAAATAATATTCAACACATGAATTTCAACTCAACGAATGAATTGCAACTCAACACATGAATATTCGCTATAGCATATGTAATTTATTTCAACGAATGAAAATTATTCTAACACATGAATATTTCAGAAAATTTCGGCAGCATAACGGCAGGGTAGTTAAAACCGGGACCGTCCCTAGTACGGCTCCTCGCTCTACCTTAAAACCTCGCGGTTTTTGACAATGGGGATCATGCATCTAGTTCGCACGCAGGCGGCATGTTTTGTTTTCAATTCCACAATCCTATTCTAATTTGTTTCAACCACAAGAGGGTATTTTTCAACCACAAAGGTATTTTTCAACCACAAAGGTATTTTTCAACCATAGTATCAACCACAAACAATTATTTCCAACCATTCGTCATACCATATAATATCACGTCAATCATAAGCAATAAATATCGTCCATTGTCTGTGGACGAGGCGAGTGTATATATATATATATATATATATATATATATAATAATTCACTTGCATTTCATCACAATTCAAAGCATATATGTTTCATTCAACGCTTGTATAATTTATACATCGCTAATATAACTTATACAACACATGTATATGAGGTATACAATGCGTATATAATTTACACTTCGCTTATATAATTTATACAACGCGATTTCATTCACACAATTAGTTTAGATTCCTCACATTGGTTATTGCAGGGCTAAAAATCGTAGGAAGATCAGAATAATCCGCGGCTTCTTCTAGAATGTAGAGAGCCTCCTTGCGGTCACGGTGTCTCCTGTTTCATCGGATTTCATTAAAAAACGAAAAAGATGTTATTTTTCAAAGTTTTGCAACACTTAAAAGTGTTATTTTCATTTCAGAATTTTATATCAGAAAAGTTTTCAAAGCTTCAAAACTTGGTCTTGATTTTTAAGCCAAACCGTACCTCGTTGCTTCGATCAGACCACACGGCGTCAGAGAGCTACGAATCACCTTCAGATCGGCGGTGGTGGCGATGGACTCGGTGGCTCCTGTGGGTCACGGCGGAGCTCTAAAAGGCGCGACTTCCTGGTCGAAATTCGACGCGTACAGTTGATGGATTGAGGCGAGGCTTGGTCGGATTGATAGAAGAGGCGAAGGCGATCGGAAGCTTCAACTGGCGGAGGCGGCGAAACGGCCTGTGGCGGTGGCAAAAGCGACGAGAAGTTTCGAGCTTCATGCGTCGTTCAATCGCTGGCGGCTAGGGTTTTCCGCGTTTTTTTTTAAAAGAAAAAATCCTATTGGTCCGAGCTATATAGTAAATTTTAAATAGTGTTTTCTCAAACAAACTCCTTTTTAAACCCAACGACTGTCGCCCCTAGCTTAGTACCCCCATTCCGAACACAATGGGATATGTTTCGTTGGCCATTTCGACTGTTAAAGTCAGTTATTTTTCAAATTAAAATATAAAACATTCGATATTTAATTTAAACGTACATTTCAATTTGCCAGGGCCACAAACTGAATCGAAAATTTCCAGAAAAATAAATCTAGCTTTGTTTTGACGATACGGTTCTAACAAAACCAGTTTCGTCGAATTCTGAGCTCGTTTGAAAAACGGCCATTTTTAGGTCGACCCATTTAAACAGAAATTGACCAATCACATTTTCTTTTGCCCCGCTCACATACTAGCTTCAAAAATTATGAAATTTGAAACTTAGCAATAATTTGACATCCTGGACCCAACAAAAGTGGTTTCGTCGAATTCCGATGTCGTATGCAAAATATCAATTTTCAAGGGCTATATATACTATATAGCGACCTTTCTGAAAATTCATTTGGCCATAACTTTTGATTTCCATTATGAAATTTCGATTTTTCAGACTCGTTTGAAAGGTATTCATAAACAGATTTAAACATTTTCAGTTTCGCTAAAATCCGTTATATTTTCCACCCGGTACAGTCAGACAAAGTTTGTATTCAAAATTTCAAACTGCAATACCATACCCAATTCTATATTTTATTGAAATTTGCCGTTTCTACTGTTCAAATTCTTTGGTAATAACCAAATTTAAAAATTTTAAATTGGTTCACATTTTCCGGGTTAATACAATCTCCCCCACTTAAAACTTTTCGTCCTCGAAAAGGAAATAACAGCTAAGTAGGAAATAAAATGTAAATGCAAAGTATTGTAAAGGTACCTTGCACCGGAGTTAGTCAGAGATGTCCACTCTGCATTTGGGGTAGGCTTGTTTAATGCTTTCCTCAGTCTCCCAAGTACAGTCTCTAGGATCACTACTCCACTCCACTTTGACTAAATGAATCTTTTTCCTCCTTAGCTCTCTAGTTTCCTTGCCAACTATCTTTAATGGCTCTCTTCTGAGTGATAATTCTGGAGTTATGTCAATATCCTGTTGCGCTGCTTCTTCCACAACAAGATCGGGATCATGAACATGTTTTCTGAGTTGAGACACGTGGAACACATCATGTACACCAGGCAACCAATCAGGTAATGAAACCCTATATGCAAGAGTTCCAATCTGTTCAAGTATAGGAAAGGGACCAATAAATCTCGGTGCCAACTTCCCAGTCTTGCCAAATCTGATTACTCCCCGCATTGGAGAAACTCTTAAATAAACATAATCGCCAACGGCAAACGATATATCCCTTCTTCTCGAATCAGCATAACTTTTCTGTCGGCTCTGTGCGGTTTTCAATCGCTTCTTAATGAAATCGACTTTATCCGATGCTTCTTGAATCATATCGGGCCCCAACACAAGTCTGTTGCCAGGTTCTACCCAACATGCGGGAGATCTGCACGGTCTACCGTATAATGCTTCAAATGGAGACATTCCCAGACTTGCTTGATAGCTATTGTTGTAAGAGAATTCGGCTAAATGTAAGTGATCTTCCCATGAGCCTCCAAAATCAATAACGCAAGCCCGCAGTAAATCTTCTAGAATTCTATTCACCCGCTCAGTTTAGCCATCTGTCTGTGGGCGGTAAGCGGTGCTTAAATTCAATTTGATCCCAATTCTGTCTGGAATGCTTCCCATAATTTGCTAATAAACAGGGGATCTCTATCACTGACTATATTGAGCGGCACTCCATGAAGTTTAACTATTTCTTTGAAGTAAATCTGTGCTAGACTTTGAGCCGTTCTGCTGGATCGGACAGGTATGAAATGGGCAGTCTTCGTGAAGCGATCTACGATTACCCATATACTGTCGTTTCCTTTCCTAGTTCGAGGCAGGCCATCAATGAAGTCCATCGAGATTTGTTCCCACTTCCATCCTGGAATTTCTAAGGGCTGTAATAATCCAGCCAATTTCTGCTGATCACTCTTAACTAGCTGACAAGTGGGGCATCTGCTAACATATAATGAGATATCTCTTTTCATTGACCTCCACCAGAATGTGCGTTTGATATCGTTATACATTTTTCTCACACCGGGATGGATACTTAATTTGGATTTGTGGCACTCATCAAGTATTTCTCTTCTGAGCTCAGGAAGGTTTGGGATGCAAATTCTGCCCTTTAATCTAAGAACTCCTTTGTCATCTAGTCGGAAACTTGTGGATTCACCTCCTTCGACTCTCTGGCTGACTCTTTGAATAAATTCATCGTCTTTCTGAAGGGTCGAGATCCTGTCTATTAATGAAGACGTGATGACAAAACTGGCGATGATTTCAATTTTTTCTGCTGAGCGCATCGGCTACAACATTGGCTTTCCCTGGAGTGTATAGAATTTCAAAATCATATGCTGCAAGGAATTCTAACCAACGCTGTTGTCTCAAATTCAGATCTTTCTGCGTGAATAGATATTTCAAGGATTGATGATCGGTAAATAGTTCAAACTTCTCGCCCAGTAAATAATGCCTCCAGATCCTTAAAGCAAACGCGATAGCTAATAACTCAAGATCATGAGTTGCATAGTTTCTTCCATGCGGCTTCAGCTGACGGCTGGCATAAGCGACCACTTGGCCTTTTTGCATCAGTACTGCGCCTAGCCCTCTAATAGAAGCATCTGTCCATACAATCAAGTCTTGGTTTCCTTCTATAATTGTCAATACTGGAGCGGTTGTCAATTTCAGTTTCAGCTCCTGGAAAGCTTCTTCACATTCGGGAGTCCATTTGAATTTCTCATGCTTCTTTGTAAGCTTTGTCAATACACCAGATATCTTTGAAAAATCCTGAACGAATTTCTGATAGTAACTAGCCAATCCAAGGAAACTTCGAACTTCTGTGGAGGTAGTAGGTTGTTTCCAGTTCTGAATCGCTGTAATTTTGCTTGGATCTACAGCAATCCCTTCTTTTGATACGACATGGCCTAGGAACTTAACTTCATCCTGCCAGAAGACACACTTAGAAAATTTAGATTTCAAGACATTTCTCCTTAGGATTTTCAACACTTGTTCTAAATGTTTTGCATGTTCGTCTTCCGACTTGGAGTAGATTAAAATGTCATCGATGAAGACTAGCACAAATTTATTCAATACACCACGGAACACTCTGTTCATAAGATCGACGAAGTATGTCGGAGCATTACACAAGCCGAACGGCATTACTAACCATTCGTAGAATAAATCTGGACCCCTGAAGGCTGTCAAAGGAACACAGTCTTCAGCTATACGTAATTGGTGGAAACCTGTAGCTAGATCCATTCTGGAGAATACTGTTGCTCCATTTAATTGATCTAACAGATCATCTATTCGGGGCAAGGGATATTTGTTCTTCAGTGTCTGCTTATTGAGATCTCGGTAATCAACGCAAAGTCTTAGAGTACCGTCTGATTTCGGGACAAATACTACTGCTGCTCCCCACGCTGAAAAGCTCGGTCTGATCAAACCTTTCCACAGCAATTCTCGGGTTTAACTACCTAACTCTTCCTTTTCTTTCGAGGCCATTCTTCTAATTGGATGTACCACTGGTCGGGCATTAGGAATTAGATCTATTCTAAATTCAATCTCTCTTTGCGGCGGTAAGTTTTCAACTTCTTCAAACACATCCGCGTAGTTTTTAACGACCGATATCTTTTCTAATGAAGGGGGAGTAATTTCTAAAGAAGACCAAAATTCTGTTCTATTAATTTCTGAACAGAGACATGGTATAGTGATATGCCCCGATTTTGTTTCAACTTTCACGATTCTTTCGGCACATCTAACTTCGGCCTTATATTTTGTCAACCAGTCCAGCCCTGTAACACCCCGTGTATTTTATAACAGTGAAATTCACAAATTAAAGTATAATAAATTTTAAATTAAAGTACTAAGGGAAACGGGATATGCCATTGCGTTCGTCACGGAAAAATACACGAAATAGAGCCTGAGTTTTCGAAAAACGGAGCCCGTATGACCAAATTATGGCCCGATGAAGTTTCAGAAAATTCAAATTTCGAAAACAGATTTGAATTTCAGCCCAATCAGAGTAGGCGGGAAAATTCCCGCCCAAACCCACCAGGTCGACCTGGGGGTCGACCCTAGGGTCGACCTGCCAGGCCAGGTCGACCTGGGAGTCGACCTAGGCGTCGACCTGCCCCGGGCAGGTCGACTCTAGAGTCGACCTGGGGGTCGACTGGGGAGTCGACCTGGCCCCTGAGCCAGGTCGAACCCAGCACACCCTGGCTGGCCTGGTCTGTGTTTAGTCGATTTTCTGAGCCTTGCCTTATCACTAGGGCTAGGTGTCAGCTCCTGGTTGGTCTCTCCTTTGAACGAACGGCTATTATTAAACCAAGCTCCATCGACGGTCTTAATCAACTCACAAACTCTATAAAAAGGACCTAAGACTAACCCTAATTCACACAAACTAAAATGGAGATGAGACCGTCAAGCTGCTGAGGAGAGACTAAGGATAGCCGTCAGAAATTGAGAGACAATTAGGGGATAAATCAAAATCTTAAAGCAACGTTAATCAAATCAAAGCAACGCCTACAACAAAGGATAGCATCTCCAAATTCAGAATTCAGATTCCTGAATTGAAGATTCGTCATACGTTGTAAGTAGAGTGCTATTCCGATGTGAATTAAATAATTGTGTTGATTTGTGTAAAGTAAGAAATGGAATTGTGGCGATAATAATCTATATTTGTACGTTGCTTTGATGCTAAACGATTTGGGAATATTATGGTATACGATTGGATATTTGCAAGTATGTGATTTGCGTTGGAAGTTAACAACGAAATGGAATTGTGGCAATAATAACCTATATTTGTATGTTATTTTGATTCTAAACGATTTGGCAATGCTATGGTGTACGATTGGATTCATACAAGTATATGGTTTATGTTGACAACCACATGTTGTGGAATTTTAATTGGGATTCATGCAAGCATATGATTCATATTGAAAACAACATGTTTGTGGTAGTTATTTACAACACCCATTTGATAATTGCAAGTATATGATTCATGTTGAAAATAACAACTATATGTTGTAATAGTTTATTTGAAATTCATGCAAGTCTATGATTTATGGTTATGCCAACATGATGTATAATTCTATGGTCATCTATAGTGTAATTTGGTCCATTTGAGTATTATGATTCATACGAAGTTATGTTGGAATTGGCATTATAGTTCAAGTATAAAAATCATGCTTTTGTGATAGTGACAAAAGCAAACATCTTTGTAAGCTTGTATTAATTTTATGAACATGACTAAACTATGTTTGTTATTATGCCTAGTTGAAAACATGTTTTAGGCTTATGTTGTTATCATAATCATATGATAATATATGTGACACATAAGTTACATTAGAATTACAATAGAATTACATCCCACTTGCAAGTTACATAGATAGGATAAAAACCATGATTATATGAATAGTAGGATTCATGTTCAATTATGTTTATGCCATGACTATATGAATAGAAGGACTCATGTTCAATTATGATTATGCCATAATTATATGATTAGAATGGTTCATGTTTAAGTATTATTTATGCCATGACTACATGAATAGAATGATTCATGTTTTGTTTATACCATGATTATGTGAATAGAATGATTCATGTCTAAGTATTGCTTATATTATATGTTGTTACAATTGCAAGTTTACATGTGCCTACCTTATGTTAATTGAGTCGTTATGTTGCAAGTTCATGCGTTCGCACTCCCCTTTTTATGTTACCTTATAAACACCATGTTATAAGCCTCCCCTTTTCATATGGCTAAATTGGGTTTAAGTGTTAAACCCAACACACCTTACATTGGAGCGAACGTATAAAATGGGGGTAATGACGTTTGGGCTAAAATATAGAACATATGTGTTGGTATGTTTGACGCATGCCAACAACCTTGAAAATCAATTAAGTGGCATAAATAAATCTTAATCAATAAAGATGAATTTGAATAATGGGCCGCAAATATTTACATATCAAAAGAAAAGAGACAAAATATGTAAATGTAGAAAATACGATGTGTTTAACCCGAGGTTGGATTGAGTTGTGATGTAAACCTGCCCGGAACCGCCCGGCTGTCCAGTAGTCACAACAATACCTATCCAATGTGGGTGGTTAAACACGGAGCCCAATAAGGACCCGAGGTTAGACTGAGTTGTGGCGTAAGACTGCCCGGACCCAACCGGCAACAGGCAGCCACAACAATACCTGTCTAATGTGAGAGGTCAAGGCTTTAATAAGACAATTAAGGCTGAGTCAGGATTGATAAGATTAAGTGAATTAAGACTTAATCAAAATGGAACATGCTAAACTAAACAGACTGATTGGGGGTTAGGTTTATAAAACACTTAACCAACTTAGCATGTTGGCTAGAAATAGAAAAACCTAGTAGTGGGGGACCCTTTTCAGCAGTAACCCTACAAGGTATCATGATACCCTAAAACTAGGCAGGGTGGGGCATGATTACTGGGCTGACTGTAAGAGGTCAAATCGACGGCGGTGGTGCAGCAGTGTAGGTTCTAACGGGGTGCGGGCATGCACACACTCCGGCGCAGAAAAATAAGGCACTGGGCACCAGTAGCATACCTGTGCATTCTAGGATTGTGTCGGGCCGCCACCATGGGACTTGGTACACCCCATGGTGGGACCAGCATAGGTAACTACAACATCGGGGGCCGTTAGACACAGGTAACTATGCGAGTAGGAGCCGATCATCATAAAAATGGATCACTTCACCCTGATTATGGGGTGCTTGTTGGGAACTAGTTTATATGGGTACAGAGATTAATATGGGGTACGATAGTATATTCGACCCTAGACAACTTAACTTAGTTTATGGTGCTTTCCCATTTCTAGTTTATACTTATCATACCCAGTTCTTTGTTCATAGACTGAATAGTCCTAGACTTACTCAGGCTTTATGTCTGACTCTACTTTTCTTTCGTCTTCTTTTCTTCTGTTCCCCCCCCCCCAGGTCCACAGGGAGGGAATACCGCAGCTTGAACAGCCTTCATATCCAGCTTGAAGAGAAAGAATGTATTGCTTGGATCTTTTCGTTTTGGACTATGGCTTTGGACCGCAATTATGGGACTTTTGCAGTTTATTTATGTTTTTTTTATGCTTCTTTAAATAATGTAATCAAGACAGTTATGAAGATGTTATGTTTTTGGAAGTGTTGTAAGACAATTATGGTATGGTTGGTGTAACACGTATTTTAAATGAAATAAAAGTTGTTGTTTTCCGTTATTCAAAAATATGTGTTATTATATCTGTCTTGTATATCTGTGATTTATACTTATAAACCTCCACCAAAATTAGGGCATTCCCTTTGAGAGTGACCCTAACGGAGGTGGGGTGTTTCACTTGGTATCAGAGCATAGGTTTACAAGATAAGATAAAAAGTTTTGAAAATTTATTTTCAAAAAGGAAATTTAAAGAAACATTTTTAAAAGATAAAATATTATTTTATTTTAAAAGTCAAAGTCCCCCCAAAGCCATAGGAACTATATCTTATCCTTCATTTTGAATCTATCCTTTTTTTTTTCAGCATGTCCGAAGAACTTAACTTGCCAGAGGGTGTACCAATACCTGGTTGGTTTAGACGGTTCTTAGAAACAAGGGCCACTCAGCCAGGTCCTACTGTTCCTCCTCCCCCAGCTGCAGGAAATCATCCAGCTGCAGCAGCACCTCTTCCTCCACCTCCTCCGCGGGGAAACACCTTTGCTAAGATATGTAAAGATTTTAAAGCTATGTGAGGAAAGGATTTTCATGGAACTGAGTCCTTCGTGGCAGCTAGAAATTGGCTGAAAGAAACCGAGGACTTATTCATCATCTTTGAGGTAGAAGATAGGCAAAAAGTACAACTGACAGTGTGGCTACTAAAGGGCGAGGCTTCCTACTGGTGGGAAGTCACTAATGCAGAAAGACCAGTGGAAACATGGGAGGACTTTAGGGCAAGGTTTGAGGCTAAATTTCTCTCAGATGCGGAAAAGAGTTTGCCGTTGGAAAAATTCTTATTTCTTAAGCAAGGGAACAAGACAGTCAAAGAGTATGTTAATCAGTTCGATGAGCTGGCTAGGTTCGGACTGGACCTAGTCAACACCCCGCACAAGAAGGCTCTCCGTTTTGTCAAAGGGTTGAATGAGCCATTACACAGTTTGGCCATGACCCATATACCCATGGGAGCTACGTATGAAAGGTTGGTACAGATGGCATTGCTGAACGAAGAGGATAAAGGCAAGAAGGAGACAAAGGTAAAAAGCTCTCAAGGGAAGAAAGAGGGTTTACAGCCTAAGAAGATGGACTTTAAGAAGGGCGGGAAAGGCAACAAAGAGAAGAGGAAGTGTAATTTCTGTGGCAAAGTGGGGCACTTAGTGAAAGATTGCCAGAAAAAGAAGGCCAAGATGAATGGTGGGTGCTTTTCTTGCGGTGAGACAGGCCACATGGCTAAGGACTGCCCAAAGAAACGAGGACAGGGGCAGAGGGCTGGATCCACCTCAGGGGCACAAGTTCATGTGCTAGAGGCGCCACCTCTGCAACAGCGAGGTATAAATACTTCTGTAGAAAGTGTAGTTTATCTTTATGATCACCCCGTTCGCACTTTATTTGATTCTGGCGCATCACACTCCTTTATCTCGTCTGTTTTAGTAGAATCTCTGCACCTAAAAACTAGTATGGTAGAGGACCCCTTAATTGTTTCAAACCCAATTGGGGGCCCAGCTCATTTGTCTATGATCTGTTTGGGATTGAAAATTTCTATTCTAAGCATAGAATTTAAATGTAATGCCTTTGTTTTGGGCTTTTCGGGATATGGTTTGATTTTGGGCATGGATTGGCTATCCAATAATGGGGCCATCCTTGATTGTGAGAAAAGGGTTGTTAGGCTCCTAACCCAGCTCGGTAATACTTTGGAAATTTCTTATAATCCCTCATATGCGGTTATGCTTAGTTACCTTGAATCGCTAGATGCCTCCGTTGAAAATTTGCAATCGGTTAGAGTGGTCCGGGAATATCCGGATGTCTTCGAAGAGGTGAAGGGCTTGCCTCCGAAGCGGGAGATAGACTTCCGCATATACCTTGTAGATAATGCAAAGCCCGTTGCGTTGCCCGATAGACACATGGCTCCACGGGAAAGGAAAGAGCTCAGTAAACAGATTAAAGAGCTTCTAGAAAAGGGGTTCATTAGGAGGAGCATTTCAGAATGGGGCGCTCCAGTGGTGTTCGCTATAAAGGCGGATGGTTCACTCCATCTATGTGTTGACTATAGGGAGCTCAACAAGCTAACGAAAAATAATAGGCACCCTCTCCCCAGAATTGACGATTTGTTTGATCAGCTTGTAGGAGCGTCTGTTTTCTCCCAACTCGATTTAGCGACCGGTTTTCATCAGCTAAGGGTGGCTGAAGATAGTATCGATAAAATGGCATTCAGAACCCCAGACGGCTTCTTTGAATGGCTTGTCATGCCTTTCGGCTTGACAAATGCACCTGCTTACTTCGTGGACCTGATGAGTAGGGTATTCAGAGATTTCCTCAATAATTTCCTAGTGGTCTTCATAGACGATATCCTTATCTTCTCAAAGAGTGAAGAGGAACATGCTCAGCACTTAAGGGCAATCATGGAAACTCTGCGAGTCCATCAGTTAAAAGCCAAATTCTCCAAATGCCACTTTTGGAGAGAAGAAGTGAGGTTCCTTGGGCACAAAGTATCCAAAGAAGGGTTAGCTGTGGACCCTGCTAAGGTAGTAGCGGTACAGGATTGGAAGACACCAAGAAACGCAACTGAGGTCCGAAGTTTTCTAGGGCTAGCAGGTTTCTACTGAAAATTCATAAGGGATTTTGCGAAAATCTCAGCTCCGCTTACAAGGCTGACCAAGAAGAATCTAGTGTTCAATTGGGACTTGGATTGCGAGTTTGCTTTCCAACGACTAAAAAGGGCTCTTACAACAGCCCCAGTTTTAACGTTGCCAGATGGAAGCAAGATGTTCACCGTTTATACAGATGCACGTGGGACAGGGCTAGGCGCCGTCTTAATGCAAGAAGGAAGGGTAGTAGCTTATGGAGGGAGGCAGTTGAAAGTGCACGAAAATAACTACCCGACCCACGATCTTGAATTAGCCGCCATCGTCTTTGCACTCAAGTCTTGGCGACACTATCTCCTAGGTGAGAAGTTCGAACTTTACACTGACCATAAATCGTTGAAATATCTTTTCTCGCAGAAAGATCTTAACTTGAGGCAACAGAGATGGATGGAGTTTCTTGCCTCGTACGATTTCGAGATCTCCTACACTCCGGGCAAAGGCAACGTAGTGGCATACACGTTGAGCCGAAAGAAACTAACCCTAAGCCCGTTGTTTGTTGAAAGACAAAGCCTAGAGTTTATAGCCAGCTTTGAATTTAGGCCCTCCTCCGATTTTGTACCAGGCTTGCTAGCATCTCTCGAAGTACGCCCGACTTTAGTGGACTCGATAGGGACAACACAACGCGAGGACCCTCAGCTTGTGGAGACGATTGATAGGCTAATTAGGGGTGATACTTCAAGTCACCTCAACAAATACTCCATCGACGATAAGGGTTGGCTAAGATGAGACGGAAGACTATGCGTCCCACAGACAAGGGATTTAGTAAAGAAGGTTCTCGAGGAAGCACATCACTCCAAGATGACGATACACCCAGGCGGAGATAAAATGTACAAGGACAAAAAAAGAACTTTCTTTTTGAACGGCATGAAGAAGGACGTGGCAGAATTCGTTTCTAAGTGTATGGTGTGCCAACAGGTTAAGGCGGAACATAAAAAGCCTGGCGGTCTGCTACATCCTCTAGAGGTCCCACAGTGGAAGTGGGATAGCATCTCAATGGACTTCGTTGATGGGCTGCCTAGGTCTAGGAGAGGCAACACTAGCATTTGGGTAATAGTGGATAGGCTTACTAAAAGCGCCCACTTTTTACCTGTCAAAAGTAAAAGAACTGCCTCATCCCTAGCATCTCTTTACCTCAAGGAAATCGTTCGACTCCATGGAATACCATCCAGCATTGTTAGCGACCGAGACCCTATTTTCACCAGTGAGTTTTGGCGGAGTCTTCAAGAAGCGGTAGGCACACAGTTATGCTTGAGCACAGCCTACCATCCCCAAACCGACGGCCAAACAAAAAGAGTGAACAGAGTTTTGGAGGACCTTTTAAGACTGTGCATCCTTGACTTCGGAGGGACGTGGGAAGACCATCTTCCTTTGGTAGAATTTGCCTACAACAACAGCTATCAAGCAACCATCGGAATGGCGCCCTTCGAAGCTTTATATGGAAGACCGTGCCGATCTCCCAATTGTTGGTGGGAGTCTACTGATAAGCTCATACTTGGACTAGATATGATCCGAGAGACTTCAGAGAAAGTAGACTTAATACAAAGAAGGATGAAGACGGCCCAAGACAGACAAAAGTCCTACGCCGACAAGAGGAGGACCAACCTTGAATTTGAGGTTGGAGACAGAGTTTTTCTTTAGGTATCTCCGCTAAGGAACGTTGTTTGTTTTGGAACCACAGGAAAGCTAGCACCAAGGTTCGTAGGGCCATTCCCTATCATTGAGAAAATTGGGAAAATGGCCTATAGATTAGAGCTACCCGAAAAATTGGCCAGAGTTCACAACGTCTTTCACGTTTCACATCTCTGAAAATGTCTACATGAGTCTGCTGAAGTGGTAGAGCCAAATATCCTAGAAGAAGCTGAAGTGGAACGCGAAGCAACCATAAGGAAAGTTCCAACCCGCATATTAGGAACGGAAGTGAAGAAGCTACGCAACCGCGAAGTCCAGCTCGTCAAAGTTCAGTGGAGCGACGCCGAAGGAGATGCAACTTGGGAAACTGAAGCTAAAATACGCGCAGCCTACCCTTTTCTTTTCGAGGGTACATCTTTGATCTTTCCTTTTTCCTTAAGTTGCGCTTTTATCTATCTTTTTAGGTATATCTCCTCGACCCTATCTTTTAGGTAGAAACCCTTTGGATGAAAACATGTAATTGAAACATGTTATGGATAATGAATTGCAAGTGGTTGCAAGTGATTGCTAGTGGTTGCTCGTGGTTGCATATACACACACAATCTAGGTTTTAGATCGGCTCAATCACTTCATATTGCATATGCATATATGTTTGCATTCGTATATGGTTGAACTTTAATATGTGTCATATGGATGTTGCATTTGTATGAATGATTGTGCACTCTTGTAGAATCATGAATAGGAGGATTTGCATACATAATGGATTCATAGCACTTACATAATTCGCATTAAGGAGGTCAACTGAATCAGTAGACCGCCTGATTTTGCATTAGATAAGTACATGTACACACACACTTCGCATATTATCATGAAGCATTAGAAGTCTTTTAAGGACAATGGATGCTCGTGTTTGATGGATGAGTAGATGGATGTTTAGATGTTAGGATGTACATTCTTCCTGAACTTTAAGATTTCGGGACGAAATCCTTTTAAGTGGGGGAGAATGTAACACCCGTGTATTTTATAACAGTGAAATTCACAAATTAAAGTATAATAAATTTTAAATTAAAGTATTAAGGGAAACGGGATTTGCCATTGCGTTCGTCTCGGAAAAATACGCGAAATAGAGTCCGAGTTTTCGAAAAACGGAGCCCGTATGACCAAATTATGGCCCGATGAAGTTTCAGAAAATTCAAATTTCGAAAACAGATTTGAATTTCAGCCCAATCAGAGTAGGCGGGAAAATTCCCGCCCAAACCCACTAGGTCGACCTGGGGGTCGACCCTAGGGTCCACCTGCCAGGCCAGGTCGACCTGGGAGTCGACCTAGGTGTCGACCTTCCCCAGGCAGGTCGACTCTAGAGTCGACCTGGGGGTCGACTGGGGAGTCGACCTGGCCCCTGAGCCAGGTCGAACCCAGCCCACCCTGGCTGGCCTGGTCTGTGTTTAGTCGATTTTCTGAGCCTTGCCTTGTCACTAGGGCTAGGTGTCAGCTCCTGGTTGGTCTCTCCTTTGAACGAACGGCTATTATTAAACCAAGCTCCATCGACGGTCTAAATCAACTCACAAACTCTATAAAAAGGACCTAAGACTAACCCTAATTCACACAAACTAAAATGGAGACGAGACCGTCATGCTGCTGAGGAGAGACTAAGGATAGCCGTCAGAAATTGAGAGACAATTAGGGGATAAATCAAAATCTTAAAGCAACGTTAATCAAATCAAAGCAACGCCTACAACAAAGGATAGCATCTCCAAATTCAGAATTCAGATTCCTGAATTGAAGATTCATCATACGTTGTAAGTAGAGTGTTATTCCGATGTGAATTAAATAATTGTGTTGATTTGTGTAAAGTAAGAAATGGAATTGTGGCGATAATAATCTATATTTGTACGTTGCTTTGATGCTAAACGATTTGGGAATATTATGGTATACAATTGGATATTTGCAAGTATGCGATTTGCGTTGGAAGTTAACAACGAAATGGAATTGTGGAAATAATAACCTATATTTGTATGTTATTTTGATACTAAACGATTTGGCAATGATATGGTGTACGATTGGATTCATACAAGTATATGGTTTATGTTGACAACCACATGTTGTGGAATTTTAATTGGGATTCATGCAAGCATATGATTCATATTGAAAACTACATGTTTGTGGTATTTATTTACAACACCCATTTGATAATTGAAAGTATATGATTCATGTTGAAAATAACAACTATATGTTGTAATAGTTTATTTGAAATTCATGCAAGTCTATGATTTACGGTTATGCCAACATGATGTATAATTCTATGGTCATCTTTAGTGTAATTTGGTCCATTTGAGTATTATGATTCATATGAAGTTATTTTGGAATTGGCATTATAGTTCAAGTATAAAAATCATGCTTTTATGATAGCGACAAAAGCAAACATCTTTGTAAGCTTGTATTAATTTTATGAACATGACTAAACTATGTTTGTTATTATGCCTAGTTGAAAACATGTTTGTAGGCTTATGTTGTTATCATAATTATATGATAATATATGTGACACATAAGTTACATTAGAATTACACTAGAATTACATCCCACTTGCAAGTTACATAGATAGGATAAAAACCATGATTATATGAATAGTAGGATTCATGTTCAATTATGTTTATGCCATGACTATATGAATAGAAGGACTCATGTTCAATTATGATTATGCCATAATTATATGATTAGAATGGTTCATGTTTAAGTATTATTTATGCCATGACTACATGAATAGAATGATTCATGTTTTATTTATACCATGATTATGTGAATAGAATGATTCATGTCTAAGTATTGCTTATATTATATGTTGTTACAATTGCAAGTTTACATGTGCCTACCTTATGTTAATTGAGTCGTTATGTTGCAAGTTCATGCGTTCACACTCCCCTTTTTATGTTACCTTATAAACACCATGTTATAAGCCTCCCCTTTTCATATGGCTAAATTGGGTTTAACTGTTAAACCCAACACACCTTACATTGGAGCGAACGTATAAAACGGGGGTAATGACGTTTGGGCTAAAATATAGAACATATGTGTTGGCATGTTTGACGCATGCCAAAAACCTTGAAAAACAATTAAGTGGCATAAATAAATCTTAATCAATAAAGATGAATTTGAATAATGGGCTGCAAATATTTACATATAAAAAGAAAAGAGACAAAATATGTAAATGTAGAAAATACGATGTGCTTAACCCGAGGTTGGATTGAGTTGTGATGTAAACCTGCCTGGAACCGCCCGGCTGTCCAGTAGTCACAACAATACCTATCCAATGTGGGTGGTTAAACACGGAGCCCAATAAGGACCCGAGGTTAGACTGAGTTGTGGCGTAAGACTGCCCGGACCCAACCGGCAACAGGCAGCCACAACAATACCTGTCTAATGTGAGAGGTCAAGGCTTTAATAAGACAATTAAGGCTGAGTCAGGATTGATAGGATTAAGTGAATTAAGACTTAATCAAAATGGAACATGCTAAACTAAACAGACTGATTGGGGGTTAGGTTTATAAAACACTTAACCAACTTAGCATGTTGGCTAGAAATAGAAAAACCTAGTAGCGGGGGACCCTTTTCAGCAGTAACCCTACAAGGTATCATGATACCCTGAAACTAGGCAGGGTGGGGCACGATTACTGGGCTGACTGTAAGAGGTCAAATCGACGGCGGTGGTGCAGCAGTGTAGGTTCTAACGGGGTGCGGGCGTGCACACACTCCGGCGTAGAAAAATAAGGCACTGGGCACCAGTAGCATACCTGTGCATTCTAGGATTGTGTCGGGCCGCCACCATGGGACTTGGTGCACCCCATGGTGGGACCAGCATAGGTAACTACAACATCGGGGGCCGTAAGACACGGGTAACTATGCAAGTAGGAGCCGATCATCATAAAAATGGATCACTTCACCCTGATTATGGGGTGCCTGTTGGGAACTAGTTTATATGGGTACAGAGATTAATATGGGGTACGATAGTATATTCGACCCTAGACAACTTAACTTAGTTTATGGTGCTTTCCCATTTCTAGTTTATACTTATCATACCCAGTTCTTTGTTCATAGACTGAATAGTCCTAGACTTACTCAGGCTTTATGTCTGACTCTACTTTTCTTTCGTCTTCTTTTCTTCCGTCCCCCCCCCCCCCAGGTCCACAGGGAGGGAATACCGCAGCTTGACCAGGCTTCATATCCAGTTCGAAGAGAAAGAATGTATTGCTTGGATCTTTTCGTTTTGGACTATGGCTTTGGACAACAATTAATGGACTTTTGCAGTTTATTTATGTTTTCTTTATGCTTCTTTAAATAATGTAATCAAGACAGTTATGAAGATGTTATGTTTTTGGAAGTGTTGTAAGACAATTATGGTATGGTTGGTGTAACACGTATTTTAAATGAAATAAAAGTTGTTGTTTTCCGCTATTCAAAAATATGTGTTATTATATCTGTCTTGTATATCTGTGATTTATACTTATAAACCTCCATCAAAATTAGGGCATTCCCTTTGAGAGTGACCCTAACGGAGGTGTGGTGTTTCAAGCCCTACTATATTATCAAATTCGGAAAGGTCCATGACAATAGAATCAAAAGGAAATCGGTATCGAGAAAAGGAAATAGGTACTTTACAATATATACCGAGACTAACAGAACCTCCTATCGGGTTTTGAACTTTAATTGGTTCTCTAAGTTTTCTTCGTTTCAATTTTAACTTGTGAACAATTCTACCAGAAATGAAGCTACGTGATGCACCAGTATCAAAAAGTACAGAAACGGGAATATTTTTAATGGTATGGGTACCTCCCAAGACGTCGGGTTTACCTGATCCATCGGTGGTCGCTGGTGGGGTCTTCCTGTCATACACATGAGCCACTTGTGTGTTATCCACTTGATCGGTTTGAGCGCATATAGGTCAGTTTTGAACATGTTAGAAGTGGGAGTCGGTCAAACGGGTATTAAAAGGGATCGGTCGTAAGAAATTGACTCCTGGTCATTTCAAAGAGTAAAAAATTCTTGGTCGTTTCTTGTCGCTCTAAAAGGGGAAAAGTTCTTAATCGCTCCAAAGAACTAAAAGCTTCTGATCGCTCCGAAGACATGATTCCTGATCGTTCCAAAGTACAGAAGATTCTTGGTCGCTTCAAAATATATAAAGAAAGTTGGTCTCTCCAACGCTGGTCGCTCCAGACTGCTAAAGAGATCTGGTCGTTCCAAAATACTGAAGAGCTTTGATCGCTCCAAAATGCTGAAGAGCTCTGGTCGCTCCAGAGGCCAAAGATCTCTGGTCGCTCTAAATATACAAGGTATCTGGTCGTTTACTAGCTCCTGATCGCACCAACGAGCTCCAAAGCTTCCTGGTCCGTTTGTTCCAAGACTCCTGGTCGGCCTGCTTCGCTTCTAGGTCTCCTGATCGGTCCGCCCTACATTGAAGCCATTCAGATCGCCTTTTTTTTGCTTCCTGATCGTTTTTTCTACTAAACGAAGCCTCCTGGTCGGCTAAAGCGCTAAAAACGACCTGTAATGGCGTAACAGCTGGAAACAACGGGTGACAACTGGCAGTGGCATTTCCATAAATACCGAAAATACCGACCAGACCCCCGAATACAAGATTTCAGCCATTTCTCCGCCTATAAATAGGACCCTACCTCCATCATTTTGAGGGGATTTTGGCTGGAACTACAAGGAGAAGCTACCTAATTGCTTTCGGGATTTCTCCAAGCATTCCTACATCTCTTCTCGATCATCGATCATAAGTCTATGGAACATTGGAGCATGTGGAGCATAGCTTTCATGGAGGAACAAGCATAAGCATTTCACGCACTTCTTCATTTCTTCGTGATCATTCACCCAAATATCTAAGGAGCTTTCATCCATGGCTTTCATGGAGGGATTGGCCTAAAATACTTCAAGCCTTCATCCATTCTTTCAATTGGTTGTGAGGACAAATGCATGTCAAAGGAGCTTGTATGAATGTATAACGGAGCAAATGTTGTAATCTTTTGGTTATTAATGAAATCCAATCTTCAAAGTGGACGTAGACTTGATTAAGAGTCGAACCACTATAAAATTCTTGTCTTCTTTCCTTATTTTGATATTTTGATGCTTTTGAATGTTAGATATGGCCTCACATAACTCTAAAGGTTTTCTAACGCCCCGCCTCTGAAAAGGTGACGTGCTTTCTAAGCATCTCGCCTCTGATTAGGTAACGTGTTTAGAAATACCATTTTGGTTGTTATACCAATTTTCGGTATCAACAATTAGGCGCCCACCGTGGGGCCAGATCTACTTTCTGGCATCAAATATACCACGAAGATCTTGAGATCTTGAAGCTAAGCCTTAAAATAGCTCGCTCCAGCTTGCGATTTGGACCTTCCGACGAACTCTCCTCAAAGTTCAAGTTGCTTTATGAAATAATGCCGCCAAAAGTGAGAAAGGAAGCGAGAACTAAGACATCTAATGAAAGAAATTGGGAGGAAACCCCCATGATCAACCAATTTGAAGCAGGCGAAACATCAAATAGAGGCATGAATGTTACAAGGGGCGAGCTTGATCGAGCTGTCGTTGGATTGACGCAACAGCTAGAGATAGCTAACAAAGCCATGTTGACAAAACTTGATTCGCTCTTTGCTCTTCAGGCCGCTACGGCAAAGGTGGCCTCTAAGCCCATTCGTGCAGAGGATGCTGGTTCTTCTTCTTCTAGTCCAAATCGAGAAATTTTTTTTCAAGAAATCTCTAATCCTGGTAAAGGAGAGCCCGATAATCCAAAATAAGCTGCTTGGAACCATAATAGAGAAGCTACTTCTTGTCGAGTTGCCGATGCTGCCAAAGGGGCACTTTCCAATCCAGAAAGGCCGGGGCCCCTAAGTCGCAACCGTGAAGGTTTGCAAAGGCAAGCCTCCGGCCAAGACATAGGCGTCCGCCCCGCAGAAAGCCTCGACGAGAAGGATCGCCTTCTGAAGATGGTCCGACAGATCATGAAGGAGGACAAGCACCGAAACGACAATGAAGCAGAATGGGAATTCGCGCCATCTAAAACCCCCTTACCGAAAGAATTAAGAAAACGACCTTCCCGCGAAAGTTCAAACCGCCCACCATCCAAGCTTATAATGGGACAGGTGACCCTAATGTGTTCTTGTTCCGATACGATCAGCACATGGATGGGGCACAAGAAACTGACGAGCTTAAGTGCTTGTACTTCCCGGTGTATTTGGAGGGGGTTGCGTCATTATGGTTCACAAAGTTGCCTCCCAGATCTATTGATAACTTTGCCACATTGGCAAGATGCTTCCGAGACCAGTTCTGCCTCCAAACAACAAAGGTCAGAGATATCATGTCCCTCAATGAACTAGAACAAGCTCCTGGTGAAACAATAAGGTCTTTCTTCAATCGTTTTAATGCTGCTGCTGCAGAAGTAGGGACCCACGAGCCAAGGCTAATTCTAATGGCCTTAATGGGGGTCATTGATAAGCTGTCTGAGTTCGGAAGGTGGCTAAAAGGAAAAAACCTGAGACGCTAGAGAAATTTTATGACAAAGCCGAGGAATACATGTGTCTTGAAGATGATCCTATCTATTCCGTTGGCAATGTCAAAGCTAAGGTGGTCCCGGAAAGGAAGGAAGCTCCCAAAAAGAATAGTCAAGAAAATTTTGGGGAAGGTCAAAAGAGAGGAAGCAGTAATGATGCTAGAAATGATAGGGATTCCAAGAAACGACGTTTCTTCAAGCCAACGGATTTTACTCCGTTGAATGATACAATCGAGCACATATATATGGCAACGAAGGATGCAGAGGGCTATCCGAGCCCAAAGCCAGTAAAGGTGTCCGAAGAAGCTGCAAACTCAGGGAGGTTCTGTCGATTTCACAATCGACCGGGACACGACACTAATGAATGTCGACAGCTGAAAAACTTGATTGAAGAATTGATAAGGAAAAAATCGTCTCCAGGAGTATGTAAAGCGTTCATCAGATACCGAGCCTGCCCAAGGGCAGCAGGTCCATCCAAGTCAAGACAGAAGAACACCTGCGAATATTCCTCGACCTGTTATCAATATAATCAGTGGCGGACCTCATCCTGCAGGGGATACTTGGGAGGATATGATCAGGTATACTAATGAACCAAGAAGCGTTCTAAAAGGAGACGGTTTTGAGGTTTGCAATAATTCTCTTCGTCGAAAAATGCCTAAAACATCATGCGAAGATGTTATCTTCCGGGATCGGGATTCCGACGGAATGTTGGTTCCAACTGTTGACCCAATGGTGATCACTATTGGCTTGGGTCCAGCAATAGTAAAGAAGGTGTTGATTGATAATGGAGCATCCGTGAACGTTCTGTTTTACAGTACTTTCTCTAAAATGGGTCTATCCATGGATAATGTGCGAGCTAGCAAAGACAAAATACACGGGTTCACTAGCGTACCAACTCAGCCAATAGGTGTGATTGATCTCCTTGTAGAGCTAGGAGAGGGAGAGAGGCAAGTCTCCATGATACAATCTTTCGTTATAGTTGACTCACCTTCAGGGTATAATGCATTCTTGGGAAGGCCAGCACTTGCCGACTTCAGGATAGCTCTTGCTCCTTGGTGCTTGATGATGAAGTTCCCGACCGCAAATGGGGTGGGAGTTATCAACGGGGATCCTCAGGAATCGAGAGAATGCTATATGGCAGAACTGATTGAAGCTCGGAAATACGAAATTCAGAAGGATGCTGAGACTCCTCTCTGCATCCATGAAGCTCCATTATAGCAATTAATGACCTCCCCCTGCGCTGGAGCATATAACGACATGCATGAAGATATGGACCCACGAAAAATCAGTGCAGGGGATGAAAAGGTAGCACCAGCTGAAGCTACCATTTCCATAGAAATCCATGATAGTGATACAGATAAGCTAATAAAGATAGGCTCCCAATTGGACCCTATGCTGCAAAAGGAATTGATTAGTTTTTTGAAAGTAAATTTGGATGTCTTCGCTTGGAGTCACTCAGATATGTGTGGGATACCTGCAGACGTAATAGTGCATAAGCTGAATATTGACCCCAATGTGCGCCCGGTGAAGCAGAAAAGACGGATGCAGGGCCCAGAAAGGTCTGAAGCCTTGAAAGATGAAGTGGATAGGCTATTGAAGAATAATTTCATTCGAGAATCCACCTATCCTAATTGGGTATCCATTCCGGTCCTTGTGAAAAAATCAAACGGCAAATGGTGAGTGTGTGTTGATTATTCTGACTTGAATAAGGCTTGCCCAAAAGATAGTTTCCCCCTACCTCGAATTGATCAACTTGTTGATGTAACAACGGGGCATGAACTATTGTCTTTCATGGATGCATATTCTGGATACAATCAGATTATGATGCACGAGCCAGACCAGGATAGTACCAGTTTCATAACTGATCGTGGTTTATATTGTTATAAGGTAATGCCGTTTGGTTTGAAAAATGCAGGTGCCACCTACCAACGCTTGGTGAACGCGATGTTCAAAACTCAAATTGGAAAGACTATGGAGGTTTATGTTGACGACATGCTGGTAAAATCCAAAGAGGCAAAGAATCATATAGAGGATCTTGATGAAATGTTCCAAATCCTGAGGAGATACGGCATGAAGCTCAATCCACTTAAGTGCTCGTTCGGCGTAGCATCAGGAAAATTTCTTGGTTTCATGGTAAATGCTCGGGGCATTGAAGCAAACCCAGCACAAGTGATTGCTTTACGAGAAATGCAAGCTCCTCGGACTAAGAAAGAACTCCAATGCTTAAATGGCAAGGTAGCAGCATTAAGCCGCTTCATCTCAAGGGCAACGGATAGGTGCATTCCCCTATTTGATGCATTAAAAAAGGAAAAGAAAAGCTTCCAGTGGACTCCCGAATGCCAGCAAGCATTTGATGATCTCATCAAGCACATGGAATCCCCTCCGATGCTATCGAAGCCTAGGGATGGAGAAAGCTTGCTCTTATACCTTGCAGTGTCATCCCATGCGTTGAGCGCAGCGCTCGTTAAGGAGGAAGACAAAGTGCAGTGGCCAGTATACTACATTAGCAAAAGGTTTACCGGGGCAGAGATGAATATCCAAGGATAGAAAAGCTTGCATATGCCTTGCTCATCGCATCACAAAAGCTCAGACCCTATTTCCAATCCCACTCTATTAAAGTCCTTACGGACCAACCCTTGAAACAGGTATTGTTTCATCCAGAAACTTCGGGGAGACTCCTGAAATGGAATATTGAACTCAGCCAATATGATATCACTTACTACCCCAGAAAGAAATAAATGGGCAAGCTCTGGCCGA
This sequence comes from Allium sativum, assembly GCA_030737875.1. Lineage (NCBI taxonomy): Eukaryota > Viridiplantae > Streptophyta > Magnoliopsida > Asparagales > Amaryllidaceae > Allium > Allium sativum. Next base: position 752,496,273 of record CM060921.1, read on the forward strand.
CTTTATCGCTGAATTCACTAACAGGGGAGAGGAAATGGAGGAAACTAACGAATTGGCCGTTAGGTGGAAACTTTTTGTTGATGGCGCTAAGAATGAATATTGTGCTGGGGCAGGGATAGTATTCGAAACCCCAGAAGGACGACATGTATGCTGTGCTCTGCGATTTGAATTCCCCATCACCAACAATGAGGCCGAATATGAAGCGTTACTTGGAGGATTGCGGGTTGCAAAAGAATTAAGCTTGAAAAGTCTACTAATATTCAGCGATTCACAGCTAATGGTTTCTCAAATCAAAGGTGAATTCCAGACTAAGATGGGAAGGCTTCCGACATATCTGCTTAAAGCCAAGGAACTTCTCAACAACTTGGAATATTATTCTATCTCTCATATTCCTCGCAGAGAAAATTGGAAGGCAGATTCCTTATCAAAGCTAGCTAGCACCGGAGATCCTCAAATCTTCGATCTAGTTCCTGTGGAAGTATTATCTAGTTCCAGCATTGAGGAATCCGATATAGACTGGGTTATGGAAGCAACCAACGAGCCCAACTCATGGATGACCCCTATAAAAAACTATATACTTCACGGAACACTTCCTGAGAAACCAAAGGATCGCAGAAAACTGCTCCGAAAGTCTCGCCTATATCTTGTCCAAGATGGTCATTTATACTGGAGAGGATATTCAACGCCATTACTACGGTGTGTAACAAAGGAGGAATCTAAAGCGATTTTGGCGGAGCTACATGAAGGAGATTGTGGAGGTCATGTTGGTGGACAGACTCTTGCCAAAAAGGTCCTTCGATATGGTTATTTTTGGCCCGATGTGAACTTCGACTCAATGGCATTCACTAAGAAATGCGACCGGTGCCAGAAATTTGCAAAAATTCCAAGAGCTCCGTCAACTGAGTTGACACAGATGTTGAGTCCTTGGCCATTCGCTGTCTGGGGCATAGACTTGATTGGAGCACTACCTACCGCAAAATCGAGCTTCAAATATGCTATAGTGGCCGTGGATTACTTTACCAAATGGGCTGAAGCTGAACCATTGGCAAATATCACATCGAAGAAGGTAATCAACTTTGTGTTGAAAAATATTATATGCAGGTTTGGGTTCCACAGAAAATTATCACCGACAATGGCACGCAATTTGAGAGTGATGAATTCAAGGATTTCTGCAACAAATATCATATTCAGAAAAGCTTTGCAGCAGTTGCCCACCCGCAGGCCAACGGGCAAGTTGAGGCAGTCAACAAAATCCTGAAGTCCACCATTAAAAAGCGTCTCGAGAAAGCTAAGGGCAACTGGATTGAAGAATTGCCATTGGCACTATGGGCTTATCGTATAACCCATAAAACTGCAACAGGGCATACTCCATTCTCTTTGGCATTTGGCTCGAAAGCAATGATACCTGTGGAATTGGAAGTTCCTACTCACCGCAGAATACACTTTAGCCAAGAGAATGAAAAGCTGCAACTTGAAGCTCTCGATCTACTTGAGGAAAGAAGAACCGAAGTAGAGCTTAGAATGGTCTCCCATCAAAGAAGAATAGCCCGACACTTCAACCAGAAGGTCAGGCATAGAACATTCGAAGAAGGAGACTTAGTGTTAAAAAAGATCATGACCGCAACAGGAGTTTTTGGCCCCAATTGGGAAGGGCCGTTTATTGTCAATCAAAAGCTTCTTGACGGTACCTTTAAACTCAAAACTACAGATGGAGTAGAAATCCCAAGGGCCTGGAACAGTGATCACCTTCGTCGCTATTTCAAATGATTTTCTAACTCATATTCTTTTGTATTTTTCTATGAATATAGTAAATACTTTGTATGAAATTACATAAGTATGAATCCAGCAGCACTTCTGATTCTGTCTAAGCTTTATATTCGCATGTCTTTGATCATATATCCAAAAGATGCGCAGCTATGGTTACAGGACACGATACCTCCGTCATCCTGTTTTCCGACATAAAACTCATCATAGCTTTACTGAAGAAATATGGTCCAAAAGCAGGCGCAAATTTAACCCAAACCCTCTCCAAGGATTCTCAGTCGAATAATAGACTGAGTCTTCTCTAGGGGTGCTCGGCCAAATAACCCAAAGTCAGACAAAATCTGATTGCGTTATAACCGAGTTTCTTAACCCAAACCCTCTCCGAGGATTCTCAGTCGAATAATAAACTGAGTCTTCTCCACGGGTGCTCGGTCAAATAACCCAAAGTCGGACAAAATCTAATTGCGTTATAACCGAGTTTCTTAACCCAAACCCTCTCCGAGGATTCTCAGTCGAATAATAAACCGAGTCTTCTCCAGATGTGCTCGGCCAAATAACCCAAAGTCAGACAAAATCTGATTGCGTTATAACCGAGTCTCTTAACCCAAACCCTCTCCGAGGATTCTCAGTCGAATAATAAACTGAGTCTTCTCCAGGGGTTCTCGGCCAAATAACCCAAAGTCAGACATAATCTGATTGCGTTATAACCGTGTCTCTTAACCCAAACCCTCTCCGAGGATTCTCAGTCGAATAATAAACTGAGTCTTCTCCAGGGGTGCTCGGTCAAATAACCCAAAGTCGGACAAAATCTTATTGCGTTATAACCGAGTTTCTTAACCCAAACCCTCTCCGAGGATTCTCAGTCGAATAAACTGAGTCTTCTCCAGGGGTGCTCAGTCAATAAATCAAAGTCAGATAAAACTTGACTACGATATTACTGAGTCTTTGACAAGGAAAACCTTCAAAAGGCATTCAAACATTTCTCGAATATCTAACTCATTAGGACGCAAAGGATGGAGAATTCCAAACAAAGCATGCAAAGTTCGTATAAAGAATTAAAAACATCCAAATATCCACCTTCGATATATAAAGGTTGAAACAATCCATTGGTACGGGGGCATATCACATATCACGACACAAAACAAAAAGCAGCTCCTTGATTTCTCCATACCAAAGGATCATCTCAACCGTTTATAAGTGGGAAATTCATAAATTTGATTTCTCACATACCAAAGGATCATCTCAACCATTTATAAGTGGGAAATTCATAAATGAGCAAAATGTGCAAAGTGTGGTGTGTGAGCATGATGTATAACCCAGAATATGCAGAAGAGAGGAACGACAAAGTTCAAGCGCATGGAGCACATTAATATATCACATCCAAGCACAAAAGAGTCAACCTACATCACAGTCACAAAAGCACACCACAAATACACGGAGTACTAACCAAAAGACAGTCTGGGAGTCAAAGGCGAGGGCTGGCACTCGCTTAATACACACCAGCCTAAGTCAAAAGTCCATTAAGCAAAGAGAGTCACACAAGCGGGTTCTTCCTAGGCCTCCCAACCTTCTTCTTCGCTGGAACAGAGCCGGAAGATGAAGCACCAGGAGCCTGCCTCTTGCCAAGGGAACCTGTTAGTTCGGCATCGCCTCTCGGAAAAGTGGCAATAATGGTATCCCGAGCCCACAAAGCCTGGATCAATTTCATTTTGTCCTCTTCCAGAATGGCGATCCATTCGAGACCCTCTCTATGAAGCTTATCCAAGTCCTCGGCTAGAGCACACCAATCTTCAAGCTTCTGAGCAGTCTGATCCCTCAGCTAGGCCATTTGTTTTTCGAATTGCCCAATAGCCTTCTCCATCCGGTCCAACAATCTCTATTTGACAACATTCATGTCAGTAGATGTGATTTGACGATCGAGGACTGAGACATTTACGTTGGCAGTGACTCCTTGCAAGCCCCAATCATGAAGGCGTTGCGCCAATTTAGCATCACGAGCCCCCGGAGAATAACGAGGTCGGTTGATGACGGCCTGGAGCTCGGGATAAGAAGGCTGAAGAAGCGGAGGAGAATTCATTGGAGACTCAACAGTTTTCATCGGAGGCTGAACGGTCGCTTCAGTGTCATCATCGAAGTATTTTTTCACAAAATCTGCTCGAGACATGTTCATCCTGCACAAAAATTTCACAAATTCGCGATCAACAATCAAATTCAAGAATCATTCATGGTGAGAGTTAAATCGATCGGCTATGCCTAGTCATAATAAAGTTGGTCGGTTGCAAATAATAAGTTCGGTCGGTTTGGAGCTTATCTAAGACTGACCGCTCTAAGACTGATCGCTCTAAAACAAAGCAAAAACCCGATCGCTCAAAAATTGGTTAAGACCTGGTCGTTCTAACCCAGCCAAGGCCCGGTCTCTCAAAACTGGAAAAGCACCTGGTCGCTCTAAAACAGCCAAGCCCCGGTCGCTCAAAACTGACAAAGCGTCTGATCGCTCCAAGCCAGTCAAGCCCGGTCGCTCAAAGCTAATAGAGCACCTGGTCGCTCCAAGCCATTCAAGCCCCGGTCGCTCGAGACTGATAGAGCACCTCGTCGTTCCAAGCCAGTCAAGACCTGATCGCACAAAATTAGCCTCTGCTGGATCGGCAATAACATCCTAAGGCTGGTCGTTCCATAATTAAGTCAAAAACAGTCTCAACCTTGACGATCGAAATCAAAATCCGCCTGGGTCGGTCCTATCAGATGAAGTTAATTCAGTCATAGCCCAGACTGTTCTGGTCGGTCAAAAGGAGGGCTGCTCGTCTAAAACCGATCACTTAATTGGTCTAAGGACGACCAAGCTAGACGCACAGATGGAAAGAAGCATGAATTTTCGTTGAAAATGCATAGTGGAAACATAAAAACGTAGTGGTTCAAGTAAGAATCATACATGTTTGAACCATTCTGACATATACTTAAGCCTATCGCGATCAATATTGCAGCAAAGAAAAATATGAAGTTCTCATTTCAAAATCATCACTTACCAATTCAAATTGAATGCTACAGTACCGATGAACATCTCAATACATAAGGGAATTTGAATTCAAAGATTTACAATCATCCAAAACCAGTTCGAATTTTCAGAATCGATTTTATATTACTGCAGTTACATTCAAAAACGATCCAACAGCTCACTACCCCCAAAGAATTCAATACAAAAAACCCACATTCATCGTACTTGAAGTAACAACCGAAAAAAGAAGAACATACCTGCAATCAAATCAGTATTATGAAGGATTGGGGGCCGAATTTCCAGATTTTGTACGATCAAACTTCGGATAATTGGCAGAGAATCGAAGCGAACAATTGTTGGGAAGATTGAATTCCCGGATTAAATCGGAGAAAGCGAAGTGAAGATCGAAGAATTTTCTTTGAGGAGCGCCGCCATTAAAAGGAGGAAATTTCTGGAATCAAGAAAGTAAGGAACACCAAAGGTCAAAAGAGGTATATATAGGCAGAATGACCAGCCACGTCGCCGAAAACCGATCCCTCAAGCCAAATTCAAAACCGACCTCTGGAAACCACGTCCAAAACCGACCTTTATCCATAACAAATCGATCCACGAATACTTCGAAGTCCATAATTTTCATAAAAATCATGAAACTCCGAGGGGCATATTGTTATCCACTTGATCGGTTTGAGCGCATACAGGTCAGTTTTGAACATGTTAGAAGTGGGAGTCGGTCAAACGGGTATTAAAAGGGATCGGTCGTAAGAAATTGACTCCTGGTCGTTTCAAAGAGTAAAAAATTCTTGGTCGTTTCTGGTCGCTATAAAAGGGGAAAAGTTCTTAATCGCTCCAAAGAACTAAAAGCTTCTGATCGCTCCGAAGACATGATTCTTGATCGTTCCAAAGTACAGAAGATTCTTGGTCGCTTCAAAATATATAAAGAAAGTTGGTCTCTCCAACGCTGGTCGCTCCAAACTGCTAAAGAGATCTGGTCGTTCCAAAATACTGAAGAGCTTTGATCGCTCCAAAATGCTGAAGAGCTCTGGTCGCTCCAGAGGCCAAAGATCTCTGGTCGCTCTAAATATACAAGGTATCTAGTCGTTTACTAGCTCCTAATCGCACCAACGAGCTCCAAAGCTTCCTGGTCCATTTGTTCCAAGACTCCTGGTCGGCCTGCTTCGCTTCTAGGTCTCCTGATCGGTCCGCCCTACATTGAAGCCATTCAGATCGCCTTTTTTTTTTGCTTCCTGATCGTTTTTTCTTCTAAACGAAGCCTCCTGGTCGGCCAAAGCGCTAGAAACGACCTGTAATGGCGTAACAGCTGGAAACAACTGGTGACAACTGGCAGTGGCATTTCCGTAAATACCGAAAATACCGACCAGACCCCTGAATACAAGATTTCAGCCATTTCTCCGCCTATAAATAGGACCCTACCTCCATCATTTTGAGGGGACTTTGGCTGGAACTACAAGGAGGTGCTGCCTAATTGCTTTCGGGATTTCTCCAAGCATTCCTACATCTCTTCTCGATCATCGATCATAAGTCTATGGAACATTGGAGCATATGGAGCATAGCTTTCTTGGAGGAACAAGCATAAGCATTTCACACACTTCTTCATTTCTTCGTGATCATTCACCCAAAGATCTAAGGAGCTTTCATCCATGGCTTTCATGGAGGGATTGGCCTAAAATACTTCAAGCCTTCATCCATTCTTTCAATCGGTTGTGGGGACAAATGCATGTCAAAGGAGCTTGTATGAATGTATAATGGAGCAAATGTTGTAATCTTTTGGTTATTAATGAAATCCAATCTTCAAAGTGGATGTAGACTTGATTAAGAGTCGAACCACTATAAAATTCTTGTCTCCTTTCCTTATTTTGATATTTTGATGCTTTTGAATGTTAGATATGGCCTCATATAACTCTAAAGGTTTTCTAACGCCCCGCCTCTGAAAAGGTGACGTGCTTTCTAAGCATCTCGCCTCTGATTAGGTAACGTGTTTAGAAATACCATTTTGGTTGTTATACCAATTTTCGGTATCAACATTGTGCATTCTGCTTCAGAGGATAGTTCCTGCTATAGTGCCCCTTCTTATGGCAATTGTAGCATTCGGCTGAGTCATTTGCCTTTGGTTTCCTCGGGGCTTTGCATACATTAGAAAAATGACCTGGCTTCCCGTAGTTGTAGAAATTTCCTTTGGGGATCTTCCCAAGTTTCTGAGCAGCGGCCGCTGTAATGCTAGACTCGGGTTGATCTGTTGAAGCCTTGCGCTTATTTCCAGCTTGGCTTTTGGCGCGGTCTTGGCTAGCGTGCCTTTCATCCATATCTTCATAATTGCAAGCCATTTCTACTAATTCTGAAAAGGAGAGTTTGATGTTGCTCATAGCTCTGTCATGGTACTTGCGCTTTAGCCCAAATATGAATCTCTTGTTCTTTGCTTTGTTGGTCATAATAAGCTCTGGAGCATAGCGCGACAACTGGGTGAACTTATTCAGGTAATCTTGAATAGAGAGATCTCCTTGCTGGAGATTGGCAAACTGCTCTCGCATCCTCTCTAAAGCCTGTTCAGGTACAAACTTCTCGTTGAACATAGTTTTGAATTGCTCCCAGGTTCTTACAGTACCTGCTGCATCCTCTGAGGTAATGGCATCCCACCACAACTCTGCTTCCTCCTGAAGGAGCCAAATACCAAGTCGTGCCTTGTTGTTGGTTCCCATACCCATGCCTTCAAAGATTTTCTCACAGGTCTTCAACCAAGCTATAGCCGCGGTCACTGTACTAGTGCCAGTAAAGGGTTTTCCCCCAAGGTTCCTATACCTCTTCGCTACTTTGTCTAGCTCAAAGTCCTCAGGTGTTGGTGGCTGAACAATAGGGCCTTCCACAACTACGGGGATAATCCCCCGTCCTCCTGCTGCTTCTCCTCGGCCTCCACGGCCTCCTCTAGCTGTTGCTGCTCGTGTAGCCATCTAAGAGAATACTGTATAAGCAAGAAAAGAGTCAAGCTCACAGATGATAATTTTCATATATGATAAAGTAGGGGAATATAAGGAAAGATAATGATGATGTACTAATCAAATTATTTTGCTAATCTGCTTAGCTCATTCTAGGACATTGTTAATCCTATCTCTAATGAGCTACTCGCATTAGAACACTACTGATTCTATTCTGACGAGGTGTTTAATGTGTTAGATCCCGGAACTAAGGTTAACCAAAGCTCTGATACCAACTGTGACGATCCCAAAATCCGAGGGGCGGTATTAAGGATAATCATTGGAATATAACACATTAATCATCATAGCAGAGACAGATAATAGCAGAAACAATAAATAGAACAATTTTACATGGATATGGCAGCGGAATCACAACATGTAATAACATCAGAATAGCATAGCGTAGGATATAACTTAGTAAATATAAAGGAAGTGATCAGTCATCATCGCCAGAGGCGGAATACATACATGCAGTGAGACATAATAAGGGTATCAGTCTACATCGCCGAAGGCGGTACATATACATACAATAAGAAGTACGGAAAGTAAATCAGTCTGCATCGCCCGTGGCGGAATCATAATATAAGAACAATAATGGCGGAAAATTTCAAAGTCGTCTCTGTGAAGTCAGCCTCGCCATGAGCCAACAATGCACTCTATACAGCAGTGCAGAGCCAAAAACAACCTGTCACCTGTGTACTAGGCTGCCCGTGTGAAAATAAGGGCACCCGCGTTTGCAAAGTGAAACAAACAACGAGTCAGTCATGGGGACTGGTATGAGGAATCTATTTAATAGTTTAACAACAGTGATAGCAAATCATAGGACCACGCCACTTTCGCGGAACGGGTTTACTCCAGTGATTGCTAGTGCATTTAAAACAAAGTAAATTCTTTTTAAAACAACGCAATGCTTTTTGAAAGAATGAAGCCATTATAAGACTCAAGTCCCATCATACAATGCAACGCAAGCCTGAGGATAGAGTTTTACCTTATAATAGCCAAATATGCTTGATACGTATAAAGCAAAATCATTTGATATTATTACTAGTGCATATATGTTTCAAAAGCGAATAGCATCATAAATATCAATCATAGACGGCATAGCTACCATATACTATGTCGCCATACTAGTTCTACAATCGAGTCCGTTATTTCGTATTGGAAATTGGATTTCCGTCATGAGTCGAGGCAAGGGGCAAGCTCCTCTCCACTAAGAGACACTCTAGCAAATGCCTCAGGACTACACACTCTGGGTAACCCCTGGATCGGCTGGGCCGGTCCTCTCTTACGTTTGAGGATTGGCAATTCCTGAGCACATGTTTCCCGTTCCTTACAGACCTGTAATCGAGGCGCCTCACATTCCAACAACCACATAGGTGAAAAATAGATATATATGTCAGGGCTGGTAAGTCACTGACACCACCATAGCTAGAAAGAAACGTCGTGCTCTCCCAACGGCCCGTATCCCGTTTTTAACTCATACCGAGGTGTGAGGCTCGCGAATCTACGAAATACACAAAGCCAGGTCACGCATACCATGCTTTGATCATCATCCACAAGACATTGCTTTGCAACAGAAGCCTTGTTCACATCATCTTGGCATGCCTCATAGGCAGTCCACTACATACGATTGATTTCCATCGATATATAACCTCTGAGCTCGTACGTCTCAGAGAAGGGCGTTAAGCAAAAGAATAAATTCTCCGCCGCCAAATAGATATATATTTAACAGAGATCAACCAGTATAGAACAAAATCCAATGTCAGACACGCATTCCATTTACAAGTCCGTCCTGGGTCTGAACGAAACCGGAGGCGTCAATTCCTCGTATATCCGTACAATCAACACATACGTTTAGACGGCTACTACTTCCGTCCCTTTCCGGTGGCTACTCCGGTCAGGAACCTCAGTAGCGCCCATCCAACCGATACGCAGATCGTCGGTCTTGAATCGTCTTTGCATTTTCCAATTCGAATCGCTTGATAAATTATTTGAAATGAGGGTTAGTTCGGCCTTTTCAAATAATTCACGTCATTAGAATTTAAATCGATTCTCTTCATGGTTATATTATTCGACATCCATCTTTCAGTTCTTTAGTGTTATTTTCGTGTCAAACACATACAACCATCAAATATCAAACAATTCAAGCCCAATTGGTTTATTTGCAATCTATGTTGCTTATAATATTTTATAACGATTTTTCGCCATTTTTATTTATTTAAAAATGGCCATATTTAATTTAAACGACGTTTCAGGTCGTGCCGTGGCACCGTTTTTCCCCTAATTTGTTTTACACATATCGGAAAATCTAGCCGTTGGATTTCTACAAAGTCTATATCAGTGGGAAGATATTTCCAAAGCGAACCTAACGGTTCCAGTTTCGTGAGAATCCGACGGTCGGATCTTCCACACTAGTCGTTTGAAGTTACGGTTTCAAAATTCGAACTGCAGCGTCGTTATTCGATTTAATTTAATTATATTTATATTTATATATAAATATAATCGATTCTGGCGCTGTTTTTCTTCAGATTTGAATTAAACATCCCGGACAATCCAACCGTTGGATTTTTACAAGGTTGGTGCCGTTGGGAAGATATTTCCAAGGCGAACCCAGCGGTTGCGGTTTCGGGAAAATCCGATGGTCGGATTTCTCGCACTAATCGTTTCAAATTACGATTCCGAAATACGAACTGCACGACCTCTATTCCTTTTAATTATATTTATATATATAAATATAGTTCATTCTATTATTTCCATTATAGTTCATTCTATATTTTCAACTTCGTTTTCACTTCAAATATTTCACTAACGCCTTAATATTTCGAAAAATTTCGCCATAACCTCCTTTGTACGGGGAGGGGTTTGGAAATTTATTGTGCCGTATTAGGTACCCAATAAATCCTAAAAAGCATTCACATATTTATAGTGATATATTCTGGTGTTTACAGGGGAGCATGTATAGATAATCACTCCAGAGAATAAATTCTCGTCACCCAATTTCCGTGTGGAAATAAATAGTCCATGTGCCGTATCTAATAACTAGAGCGACGTGATTATTGTCAACTCCAGACCCATGTGGGTTTTTTATTAATCTGGCAGTTTGTCGTTATATTTCATATAGTCCATATCAGTCATCAGTTCAACCTGTAGTATATAGTCATCGCCATACAAGCCTCTCGCTCGTATGGTAAATCTTCCACCTCGTCACACAAGCTCCAGTTGCTTATGTGGAATATGATGAAGTATGCCTATCGTCAAGAAGTATGCCATGTAGTGTAGTTCAAAATTAATTGTTACTATCCTATGGCGATGTTTATTATTTCACACAGAATAACCAGCACTCCGCATCCAATGGCATTCACAGGAGTTGATATATAAAAAAAATAAAATTGCGCAGCTAACTCATCAAGGTTTACCTATTTGTCGGGCACGCAAATAATTTCTTTACTCTACAGCTAATCCATTTTTCCTGTTCAACACATGTATATATATGCAGAACAAAGATAATAATAATATTTCTAGCAAACTATTATTTATTTCAACACGTGTGTATTTTTATCAAAGCATATACATGGTAACAGAAATATTTTTATCGTTAAAAATATTTATTCAACACGTGAATGTTTTTAACACTTCATATTCACAATAAAGGTGTAGTTTTTATTGTCTATTCATTTTATTTTAAAATACGATAACATTCAACACATGAATTTCAACTCGACGAACGAATTGCAACTCAACACATGAATATTCGATATAGTTTGTATATATATAGAAATGTGATTTTTATTGCTAAAGCTATTTGTTTAAATTCAAATAATATTCAACACATGAATTTCAACTTAACGAATGAATTGCAACTCAACACATGAATATTCGCTATGGATTGTATATATATAAAAATGTGATTTTTATCGCTAAAGCTATTTGTTTAAATTCAAATAATATTCAACACATGAATTTCAACTCAACGAATGAATTGCAACTCAACACATGAATATTTTCCATAGTTCGTATATATATAAAAATGTGATTTTTATCGCTAAAGCTATTTGTTTAAATTCAAATAATATTCAACACATGAATTTCAACTCAACGAATGAATTGCAACTCAACACATGAATATTCGCTATAGATTGTATATATATAAAAATGTGATTTTTATCGCTGAAGCTATTTGTTTAAATTCAAATAATATTCAACACATGAATTTCAACTCAACGAATGAATTGCAACTCAACACACGAATATTTTCTATAGTTCGTATATATATAAAAATGTGATTTTTATCGCTAAAGCTATTTGTTTAAATTCAAATAATATTCAACACATGAATTTCAACTCAACGAATGAATTGCAACTCAACACATGAATATTTTCTATAGTTTGTATATATATAAAAATGTGATTTTTATCGCTAAAGCTATTTGATTCAATTCAAATAATAATCAACACATGAATTTCAACTCAACGAATGAATTGCAACTCAACACATGAATATTCGCTATAGCATATGTAATTTATTTCAATGAATGAAAATTATTCTAACACATGAATATTTCAGAAAATTTCGGCAGCATAACGGCAGGGTAGTTAAAACCGGGACCGTCCCTAGTACGGCTCCTCGCTCTACCTTAAAACCTCGCGGTTTTTGACAATGGGGATCATGCATCTAGTTCGCACGCAGGCGGCATGTTTTATTTTCAATCGACAATCCTATTCTAATTTGTTTCAACCACAAGAGGGTATTTTTCAACCACAAAGGTATTTTTCAACCATAATATCAACCACAAACAATTATTTCCAACCATTCGTCATACCATATAATATCACGTCAATCATAAGCAATAAATATCGTCCATGGTCTGTGGACGAGGGGAGTGTATATATATATATAATATAATAATTCATTTGCATTTCATCACAATTCAAAGCATATATGTTTCATTCAACGCTTGTATAATTTATACATCGCTAATGTAACTTATACAACACATGTATATGAGGTATACAATGCGTATATAATTTACATTTCGCTTATATAATTTATACAACGCGATTTCATTCACACAATTAGTTTAGATTCCTCACATTGGTTATTGCAGTGCTAAAAATCGTAGGAAGATCAGAAAAATCCGCGGCTTCTTCTAGAATGTAAAGAGCCTCCTTGCGGTCACGGCGTCTCCTATCTCATCGAATTTCGTTAAAAAACGAAAAAGATATTATTTTTCAAAGTTTTGCAACACTTAAAAGTGTTATTTTCATTTCAGAATTTTATATCAGAAAAGTTTTCAAAGCTTCAAAACTAGGTCTTGATTTTTAAGCCAAACCGTACCTCGTTGCTTCGATCAGACCACACGGCGTCAGAGAGCTACGAATAACCTTCAGATCGGCGGTGGTGGCGATGGACTCGGTGGCTCCTGTGGGTTGCGGCGGCGCTCTAAAGGGCGCGACTTCCTGGTCGAAATTCGACGCGTACAGTTGATGGATTGAGGCGAGGCTTGGTCGGATTGATAGAGAAGGCGAAGGCGATCAAAAGCTTCAACTGGCGGAGGCGGCGAAACGGCCTGTGGCGGCGGCAAAAGCGACGAGAAGTTTCGAGCTTCGTGCGTCGTTCAATCGCTGGCGGCTAGGGTTTTCCGCGTTTCTTTTAAAGAAAAAATCCTATTGGTCCGAGCTATATAGTAAATTTTAAATAGTGTTTTCTCAAACGAACTCCTTTTTAAACCCAACGACTGTCGCCCCTAGCTAAATACCCCCATTTCAGACACAATGGGATATGTTTCGTTGGCCATTTCGACTGTTACTGTCAGTTATTTTTTAAATTAAAATATAAAACATTCGATATTTAATTTAAACGTACATTTCAATTTGCCAGGGCCACAAACTGAATCGGAAAATTCTAGAAAAATAAATCTAGCTTTGTTTTGACGATACGGTTCTAACAAAACTAGTTTCGTCGAATTCTGAGCTCGTTTGAAAAAAAGCCATTTTTAGGTCGACCCATTTTAACAGAAATTGACCAATCACATTTTCTTTTGCCCCGCTCACATACTAGCTTCAAAAATTATGAAATTTGAAACTTAGCAATAATTTGACATCCCGGACCCAACAAAAGTGGTTTCGTCGAATTCCGAGGTCGTATGCAAAATATCAATTTTCAAGGGCTATATATACAATATAGCGACCTTTCTGAAAATTCATTTGGCCATCACTTTTGATTTCCGTTATGAAATTTCGATTTTTCAGACTCGTTTGAAAGGTATTCATAAACAGATTTAAATATTTTCAGTTTCGCTAAAATCCGTTATATTTTCCACCCGGTACAGTCAGACAAAGTTTGTATTCAAAATTTCAAACTGCAATACCATACCCAATTCTATATTTTTATTGAAATTTGCCATTTCTACTGTTCAAATTCTTTGGTAATAACCAAATTTAAATTTTTTAAATTGGTTCACATTTTCCGGGTTATTACACATGCTCACCTGATATTATTCTTACAACTTATCAAATTTTCAAGATCTCGCTTACTTATTCTAATTCACATCAATTTACCCAATATTTTCATACACTTATCTAAATTGGTTTAAGTATATATTGATGTTTTAATCAGAATCATATAGTCATACCACTTTCGATACTCGAAAATGCATATTGATGATGATGCTGTCATCAACAAAATCATCTTCAAACGACTAAAGTGTGATCCTATATCTATCTAGTATACTTAAGACTTCGCATATACGTTGATCAGGCGTATGCACAAAATTTTCTTATACTAGATAGTCCAACCTCAACATCGAATAAAATATTCAAACTCTTATTATATATTTTGGTTCCTAACCATATTGATTAATCTCTTTGGAGGAGAATTTACCTTAACAAATTTGACCCAAGTTTATCTCTTAACAACTGATATAATATAATATTATCAATATTTCGAAATGTTACCCAATAGTGAAATTAAATCCAAAAGGCATTTGTACTCGGATCATTTTCCTAATTAGTGGAAGGGGCTTAATTACCATGCCATAAAAAGTATTTTCTGTGTAATAATAACCACAAAATATAAACTTAACCTTAATCGTTTGATTAAGTTTCCAGGTTATTGATTAACATAGAAATGTGTTTATTTTATGCTCTTATATTTTATCTTTTGTAAATAAATAAATGATACTTTGGGTACTTTTATGTGTTTTTACAGGTTGTCAAGAAATGCCTCCTTCGGTTCAAATTAAAGGCCAACTACAAATAAAAAGCTACTTCCCCGTATTAAAGCCATCTCAATTACAAAAGACGTTGCAGCTCACTGGTAAATGCATAGAGATTTGTACTGAGAGACCTGAGTTCGATCCCCGTCGAGCTCACTTTTTGCCAAAGAACGGAACTTTCACACTGCCCTTTGCTATGAAGAATATATTAATTAGTGTTATATTATATATATACATATTCATGTGTACGTATGATATTCACTAATAGACAATTCAGGAGTAGTCATGGAAATCAATTCAGAACATTCATTTTTTTTCTGATTGATTTATTGCCAAGAAAAGATCAATTTTGAAGATTTTATCCTTTGTTTCCTTTGGAGCCTAATGAGCATCCTTGTTTGGAAGAATTAATCACATGGAATCTGCTCATCAATCAATCAATCAATTTGCTACATGGAAGATAGGAAGATTTGGAAGATATTCACCATGTTTTGCTTTCCAATCAAGCTTGGGCAAGGAAGGCAAGAGATATAATGGATGATGAGGCCCAGTTATTCATAGACTTAATTTGGGTTTCCAGTTCTCCTATAAAAGCACATATACATCCCATTGTAAAAATCTCCATTATTCTGTACTCTCGTTTATTAATAAAAAGTTTTACTGTTTTTTCTTTCATACAATTTGTGTATCTATCCAATTAGTTTTGGTAGAACACATTGTTATTTTCTTTTATTACTGCTTGTTAGCTATTGTCCGCTCGATTAGATTCAACGGCAATTCCGCTTTTTAATTCTCTGTTGTTGTTCTAGTTGTTATTTTCTTTTTTTTTCTAGTAATTGTTTCTTTTCTTTTCAATTGTTGAATTTGATACTGATTAGATTCAGAGTAATTTCAACAACATTAAAAACAACTCCAAATTCTGCCTAACTCGCCCAAGAATAAATAAATAATAATTTTTAATTACACCTCCCTGTGTTCGACCTGTATGCTACACACCTGTACGCTTGCAGAATTTAATTTAAATATCGCGCTTTTCTAATTCATAGATTAGCGACGATCAAGTTTTAGTGCCGTTGCCGGGGAGGCAACAATAAAATTTTATTATTTATTTAGTTTCTGATTCGTGTTAGTTTTTTATTCTATTTTTGTTGTTTAAAAAAAAATCTTGCCATCTACCTCTTATTTCTTTCCACTTTTCAATTCCTATTCCTTTTTTCCATCTATTTGTTTCCATATCTTCTTTCTTCAACTTTTCCAAAAAAAAGAAGCAAAAAAAGAATTTTTTTTCCATTTTTTTTCTTTTTCTCTGACTTCTGTATTTGTTGCCAACAATTCTCCTCATCTCCACCATAGTTCGAACAGTCCATTGATCATTACCGAACCTCCTCTGCGCCATCCACCATAAACGCCAAACCGTTCTCAAACATCTGAGCCCCACTCCATCCATCCCACCCTCCACAATCACCAAAAAAAAAAACAATTCAAGGAATTTACAAAGCATCGACACTCTGCCGAAATCCCAGTCACTCACCCCTTGACCATCACAACCGTGAAAACCCAATACTCAATAGTCCAGACCCATAACATCTTCTCTACAGACCCACATTTCACCAACGTCCACACTTCAAAAAAAAAAAAAATCGGCGCAAGCCAGCGAGAACACCACCCTCGCAACCTCTCATCAAGCCATCGACAGCACCTACGCCCTCACCCAGCCTTCACTGCCAAACACCAATTAAAACCATTCGAACTCTCCCAAACCATCCGCAACTATCCATTTCTCTACCCCTTTACACAGCCTTCAACGTCCAGATCCACAACTGGACAACCCTCAGCCGAAGTACCCCAAAATTCACAAACGCAGTCACACAGCACGCCGCCATCTTCACCTCGTACGATCAACTCCATCAATTCTTCACCTCACTCTTTCACCCAAACCACAAATCATATTAATTCCTCCGATTTCAGCAGCCAACCCAAGACTTCACAAACCCCTCTATACAATTCGAAAATCCAAACCCGAATTTCACAACCCAGAATTCGCAATACTTGAACATCACAAATCCGGCAAACACTTCGAACCAAATCTGTTTTTCGAAAAAAAAGAAAAGCCATTTGTTTTGAGGCTTAAGAGTGCGTCTCTGAGATTTTGTTGTGAGATTTGAGCGTGTCAACAGGTTGATGTGTTATATGTTGAGCCCTTTTGCAGTGGCTTTGGGTACGTTTATTTAGGTTACTGTGTTGAGTGGTTTTGGATGCGCTCGTTTCCCGTGCTCTTTGAGTATCCCTGATTTCGAACAAAAAGGAATTAACTTAGTAATTTTTCTGATTTGTTTTCATTGTATACGCGGGTGGTAATTTTTTTTCCTTTTTAAAGGAACCATCAAAGCCGGTTATTTGTGGGAGCATTATTTTGAGTGTTGAGCTGATTTAGTATGTGAGATTTGTTTAGTTATTTTTTTTTAATTTGTGCAAACGTTAATTCTATCTCCTTGAAAAAAAAAACATTCAAAAAAAAAAGACGAAGAAAAGAGTTGGGTTTTGTGTTTGCATAGAAAAAAAACGTGTTTTTTTGTTTAGGTCATCTGCGTTCTTCTGTGGGACATGTGTTGAACCAAGGTTTCATTTGATTGGCCGTGAAACTCTAATTTTTTTTTCAGTGGCTGAGTTGAGTTTTGTCTTATTTTCTTTTTAGTTCAGTTAGTTTTGTTATTTTAGTTTTTGGTTTTAATTCTAAATCAACTTTCTTCTAATCTTTTGTTTTAATTTTGTTTTCTTTTCACAAAAAAAAGAGAGAGAGAGAGACAGAGAAGAGTTCAAACATTGGGATTTGAGATGTAAGCACTGCTCATCTACTCTGGACGAACTGCCATACCCCCACTGTAAAATTTCTTCTAATTCTACAGGTGCTCTGCAGTAAAGAAAAAATATAGAAAATTGTTGTAAAAAAAATTCTGTAGGGGCAGCGGCTTGAATGTAAAAATTTTAATTTCTGCAATTAAATTGTGTGGTTGTTGTTATTTCTGCACTTTTTATTCATTCTGTTAAGGTCAATACCCCAATTCACATAAGGTGAGGGATTTCATCACCCTTTCCTTAGCCCACAAATTGCATTTCATCGTAGAATCTGACTAATAATAACGGTTAGACGTTGGACTTAAGGGAGTCACGGGCTCATCTAAGGCTTAATTGTATTGTGATAGTTGATTCATTTGGAATGAATTATTTCTTGGTGTCTAGACTACGGCAGAGAAATAACCGTTTATAAATATTATGGTGATTCGTAAATATTACATCGGTTGTTACTCTGAAGGTACTTAAACCTTCGGTTCCATTGCTAGGGTGATTCCTGGTGCACCGATAACTCCTGTCCGTTAACTGCCTGAGAAATCTTTTGATCTAAGTAATCAAACGCGTCACTTTATAATTTTGGGTTAGGAGCCAATAAGGACAGAAAATTTCATTGTAGCAGATTTATGTGCTTGCATTTAACAACAATGAGTGAAAAAAGTTTTAGCCAAAACAATTCTCCCAGGGGTTCTCAAATCAACCAAAATTTTCCAACCGAGTTGGATCAAAATCAAGTGAATCAAAACTTTCCAAACTTTGGGGATCAAAATCGAATAAATCAAAATTTTCAAAATCTCAATATCCAAATGGATAGACCCTTGTCTCTTCGTGATTGATGTTAACCGACTAGGACCGTCCAACACTCTGTCATCGTGTTCCCACCAGCAGAAGGAAACAATTTTGAGCTTAAACATTCTTTTATCAAAGGGGTACCAAAGTTTACTGGATCTGAAAATGCTTATGAATTTCAAAGTGAATTTAAATTGTAGTCCACAACAAAAATGCAAAAATTGTCTAACGAATCGATCAAACTAAGGCTAATCCCATTTGCACTACTTGAAAGCGCTAAAAGATGGCTAAATTCTCTTCCAAAACATTCCATAAGAAGTTGGGATGAATTTGTCACTGCATTTTAGAAAAAGTTTTTCCCTTTCCATAAAACTCTCAAAATTCGAACTGAGATAAACCAATTCTGTCAAAATGAGGGGGAAACTTTTTCAAAATACTTTGAAAGATTCAACCAACTATTATATAGTTGTCCTCATCATGGAATTCTAAAAGATCACTTATGTCAAATTGCATATGAAGGGCTAAACTATCAGACTAGAAATCAATTAGAATCAATGTGTGGAGGAGACTTTATGTCTAAGACGGCCGATGAAGCTTGGAAATTCTTAGAAGATTATTCTGAAAAAGACATGCAGTGGGAATCGATTCGTGTTCCCATTCGTACTTCTACTAGAGAAGTGCACGTCGTGGACCCAAGTCAAATTCCTTTAGAAAATCAAACTCCTCAAGCCGGAGAAGGGTTAACCCATTATTACTCTCAGGACCAAGCTAATGCCATAGCTCAAAATAATCCTTACTCATCCACATACAATCCTAGTTGGAGGAACCACCCAAATTTTTCTTGGTCAAACCACAATAATTCGGCTAACCCATCTCACGTGCAACCCTTTGTTCCAAATCCGAATTATCCAGCTCCACCCTCCAATTCTCAAACTTCTCAAACTTCACCTCAATCCAAACAACCTTATAGGCACCCCAATTTTCAATCATCAAACCAATCCTCTCAATCTTCTCAATCGTCACCAGAAATTGTGCGTTTAGAAAAACAAATGGAACAAATGATGAATATGATAAAGGAACTAGCGAAAAATAACGAGAAAGGAAAGTTGCCTAGTCAACCTGAGGTAAATCCAAAATATAACTCTCGTTCTGTAAATTCTTGTGAGGACGAAAACCATAATCCAGTCAATGCTGTCACAACCCTTCGATCTGGAAAGAGGATTGATAATAACGTGGGCAACCCTGGCGTACCTTCTAACTCGACCCCAATGCCAAATCTTGATGAACACCCATTGGCTTCGAATGCCAATTCTTCTAAACCTCAAGTTCCCTTAAATGTTGGCAATCCCAACAGTTCTTCTCCCAGCGTCGGCAGACCCGACCCACTTTCAAAAATTAATGTTGGCAATACCAACATTCCATCTTCTATGACCTTACCACCTTCTTTTTCCTTGGATAAACCTTCTTATTCGAATGATGAAACTGATCACAGAGTCGAAAAACGAATAGCTCCATTTCCCCATAGACTCAATAATAAGAAGAAAGCGGAAATTTCAATAAAATTTTGGAAATTTTCAAACAAGTCCGTGTGAACATTCCTCTTTTAGACACAATTGAACATATTCCTCAATATGCCAAATGTCTTAAGGAATTGTGCACACAAAAACGTGCGACTAATGTCCCAAAAACTGCCTTTCTAACTGCGAATACAAGCTCTGTTCTTTCAAATCTTGCCCCAGTCAAGTAAAAAGACCCTAGCTGCCCTACGATTGATTGCAAAATAGGAAACATCCATATCTCTCGTGCCCTACTCGACCTTGGTGCCAGTGTCAATCTTCTTCCTTATATTGTTTATTGTCAACTTGGGTTAGGGGAAATTAAACCAACAAACATCACTCTTCAGTTAGCCGATCGATCTGTCAAAAAGCCATTGGGAATTATCGAGGACGTCTTGATACAAATCGAATAGTTTTACTTCCCTGTCGATTTCATAGTTTTAGACACAGAGCCTGTCTCAAATCCCAAAGTTCAAATACCGTTGATTTTAGAATGGCCCTTCTTAGCAACCTCAAATGCTATCATTAATTGTAGGAACGGTCAACTTCGACTTTCCTTCGGGCACCTAACCATTGAGCTAAACATCTTCAATCTCAACAAAAAACCTAGGGATTTTGAGACCGATGAAATTGACATGATTCAAACCATAGTTGACGAAACCTCTAATGACAATTCTGAAGCCTTGAAAATGTGTTTGGAACATTTCGACTCCGATTTCGACGAACTTGAATACATTTCTGAACTGAATGAATTTCTTGACTTAAATCCTTCGTCTCCTGAACCTAACCAAGGAATGTTAACCAATGTTAACACTCAAGAACATCCTAAGTTAGATCTCAAACCCTTGCCACAAGACCTTAAGTACGCATACTTAGACTCATCAGAAACTCTTCCCGTAATCTTGGCCTCTGATCTTACCGAGGACCAAGAAGAAAAACTCTTAGAAATTTTGCGGGAAAATAAAGATGCTTTGGGGTGGGAACTGAGCGATATAAAAGGAATTAGCCCGTCAATTGTGGAACATCGCATACATTTAGTTGATGAGGCTAAACCCACCCGTGAGGCTCAAAGGCGATTAAACACAAACATGAGAGAAGTGGTCAAGGAGGATATAATCAAATGTCTAGACAATAACATCATCTATCCCATCTCTGATAGTACCTGGGTGAGTCCGGTACAAGTCGTACCAAAGAAATCGGGAGTCACAGTGATCAAAAATGAAAGTAATGAGCTCGTCCCAACAAAAATCAAAACAAAATGGCGTGTGTGTATCGACTATCGAAAGCTCAACTCAGCCACACGAAAAGACCATTTTCCCTTACCTTTTACTGACCAAATGCTCGAACACTTAGCAGGTCATGAGTACTATTGTTTTCTCGATGGATACTCTGGCTATAACCAAATATCTGTTGCTTTAGAGGATCAACATAAGACCACCTTTACTTGTCCCTTTGGAACCTTTGCTTATCGTCGCATGCCTTTTGGTCTTTGTAATGCCCCCGCAACTTTCCAAAGGTGTATGATGAGTATTTTCTCTTATATGGTGGAAGAATTCTTGGAAATATTCGTGGATGATTTTTCAATCTATGGATCATCTTTTTCCTAATGCCTCACTCATTTGGAACTCGTCCTAAAACGCTGTAAGGAAAAATCACACGTGCTTAATTGGGAAAAATGTCACTTCATGGTAAAGAGGGGGATAGTTCTAGGTCATGTCGTCTCCAAAGATGGCCTTGAAGTCGATAAATCCAAAATCGATTTGATTGCTAATCTGCCTCCTCCTAAGTCTGTTTTAGATGTTCGTTCATTTCTTGGCCATGCGGGATTCTATAGAAGATTCATTAAGGATTTCTCGAAAATTTCGAATCCTCTCTCAAATTTACTTGCCAAAGACGCTAAGTTTGAATTCTCCAATGACTGCAAAACATCTTTTGAAACTCTTAATTCAATCTTGACCACAGCTCCCATCATTCAACCTCCTGATTGGACTCGGCCCTTCGAACTTATGTGCGACGCTTCTGACTTTGCAATTGGAGCCATCTTAGGTCAGCGTATCGATAAACTCCCTCGAGTCATTTATTACGCTAGCAAAACCTTAAACGAGGCCCAGTTGAATTACTCAACTACTGAAAAGGAATTTTTGGCAGTTGTCTTCGCTCTTGAGAAATTCAGACCATATCTCGTAGAATCCAAAGTCATAGTTTACAATGATCATGCTGCCCTACGATATTTGCTTTCTAGGAAGGATGCTAAGGCCTTCTTAATTCGTTGGATCCTTCTGCTTCAAGAATTCGACATAGAAATATGAGATAAAAAGGGTTCTGGAAATGTTGTAGCTGATCATCTCTCTCGAATTATGCACAAAAATCTTGATGACACCCAAATCGATGACTATTTTCCTGACGAAAAAATCCTTTCGATCTCTAACACCCCTTGGTACACTGACATTGTGAATTATCTTGTCACACAACAAACACCCGCTGAATGGTCGAAACAAGATAAACAAAAATTTCTCTCAAAAGTTCGAAACTTCTATTGGGACGACCCATATCTTTTCAAATACTGTCCAGACCAAATCATTCGAAGGTGTGTGCCCGATCATGAACACCAAAGTATTCTCTATTTCTCACATGACCATGCTTGTGGCGGTCTTTTTGGAGCAAGAAAAACAGCTGCAAAAGTTTTGCAAAGCGGTTTTTATTGGCCCACACTGTTTCGTGACGCGTTCGAATTTTGCTCTAAATGCGATCGATGTCAAAGAACGGGTCGAATCACTAAGAGAAACATGATGCCTCTCAACCCCATTTTAGTGATTGAGTTATTCGATGT
Organism: Allium sativum; assembly: GCA_030737875.1. NCBI lineage: Eukaryota > Viridiplantae > Streptophyta > Magnoliopsida > Asparagales > Amaryllidaceae > Allium > Allium sativum. Next base: position 752,519,255 of record CM060921.1, read on the forward strand.
TTGGGGCATCGATTTCATGGGACCATTCCCTAATTCATTTGGGAATCTTTACATCTTGCTTGTGGTAGATTATGTCTCAAAATGGGTTGAAGCCATTCCGACCAAAACCAACGACAACAAGGTTGTTGTCAAATTCCTCAAAGAAAACATCTTTTCGCGCTTTGGTACACCTCGAGCTATCATTAGCGATAATGGAACTCACTTCTGTAATTGTGCTTTTGAGTCCTTGCTCAAGAAATACTCAATCACACACAAGTTGTCGACCCCTTACCATCCACAAACTAGTGGGCAAGTAGAAATTTCTAATAGACAAATCAAACAAATTCTTGAGAAAACCGTGAATTCCAATAGAAAAGATTGGTCCTTAAAACTGATTGATGCACTTTGGGCTTTTCGCACTGCTTATAAAACCAATCTAGGGATGTCACCATATCGATTAGTCTTTGGAAAGGCCTGTCACTTACCTCTTGAATTATAGCATCGTGCTCTTTGGGCCATAAAATTTTTGAATTTTGACTTAGAGAAAGCCGGTTCACATAGGAAGTTACAAATTTCTGAATTAGAGGAGTTAAGAAATGAGGCATATGAAAATGCGAAAATCTACAAAGAAAGAACCAAGGCCCAACACGACAAAAACATACTTCGTAAGGAATTCAACGTAGGTCAAAAAGTTCTTTTGTACGACTCTAGACTTCACTTGTTTCCAGGAAAACTCAGATCTCGATGGATTGGACCTTATGTTGTGAAAACAGCATATCCTCATGGAGCAGTTGAAATTGAAAATCCTAGGGATGGAAAAGTCTTCAAAGTAAATGGTCAAAGACTGAAACCATTTTTTAGAATTTGAGCAATATGACGAAGATGACCTTATCGATCTTCATGAGCCTGACCATCCACCGTGAAATCAGGTGGTACATGTTCTTTTTCTCTTATTTTTCTTTCTCATTTTTTTTTGTTTTCTGCCATTTTGGTCTGCATACCTTAGACAGTTGGGACACTGTCTCATTCTAGTGTGGGGGAGTCAAGTCTGCATCACATCTTCTCCATCTTCATTAAAAAAAAACACACACGCACAATCACACCGACAAGACTCATTTTAGAGTGATACCACGAAATAAGTTTACAACTTTTAGTCAGTTGATAGTATTTTTTTCTCTCAACTTAGATCGAATAAGAAATATAATGAAAAGTTTAATTTTGAGGGATAATAGTGTAACCGGTACATAGAGAGATTCTTAGGTGATGGCCATGAAATCTATTCTACATTGTAGACTTTGTTTAAACAAGTGGAGAACTTAAAATACTTATATTGGCTTTTCGAATCTTTAAAACTAAGTTGTGTTAAGCTGAATTCGCACAACTCTTTTTTGCGCTTATATTTTCAATAATAATAATAATAATCCAAGGGTATCCAACATTGCTTGTATATCAAGCGTTGGTGTGCAAACCCGCCAAGCTCTATCCGACACGTTGTTGACAAAGTCAGCGTTGGAATATCTTGGTCTCATTTTATGAGATTGGACACCTAAGGATTACCGACACGTTGTTGACAAAGTCAAAGTCGGTCTGCACAATCCGCCAAGCTCTTTACCCACTCTCCGTTAGTCCGCGAGGCAGTGCACGGGTGGTAAACCTTGGTCTTCTAAGTTAGGTGTATGTACTTAATCATAAATTTTAAAATTTTATAGAATAAAGAATAAGCAATGATGCCCAAACACTTCTTGTCCTTATTAATTCGACTAGCCATACATGAGAAAATAATAATACCACTTTGCAAACTGTGCCAAGCAAACTAAGAATCTATTTCATGGCTGCACTATGTTATCGACCGAACTAACTGGCCAAACTGGAATTTAACATTTAAAAACTTGATTTATATTGAAAATTTGTGACAAGTTGAGGTATCTAAAATAAAATCAACTGACTAGAAATTGTAAACTTAATTTATTGTACCACTTTCCTGAAACAAGTCGTGTTGTCAGTCTTGTTTTCTTTGTTTTTTGTATACAACCATTGCATTCATATAGTTACATTAGATCCGAACATACTGCATTTGGATTTTGTGGGTATTATCCGCTGAAAACCCTCACGAGACACCACTCGTCCTACTAGGGACACTTAGAGGTTTAACGGCTTGTTGCATACGCTCAATGCAATCGTGTTTCCTATGAAAGTGTGACCTATCTAGTTAGTTTTTCATTTTCTTTTTACTCGAGGACGAGTAAAAGATAAGTGTGGGGGTATTATGATTAACATAGAAATATGTTTGTTTTATGCTCTTATATTTTATCTTTTGGAAATAAATAAATGATACTTTGGGTACTTTTACGTGTTTTTACAGGTTGTCAAGAAATGCCTCCTTCGGTTCAAATTAAAGGCCAACTACAAATAAAAAGCTACTTCCCCGTATTAAAGTCATCCCAATTACAAAAGACGTTGTAGCTCACTGGTAAATGCATAGAGATTTGTACTGAGAGACCTGAGTTCGATCCCCGTCGAGCTCACATTTTGCCAAAGAACGGAACTTTCACACTGCCCTTTCCTATGAAGAATATATTAATTAGTGTTATATTATATATATACATATTCATGTGTATGTATGATATTCACTAATAGACAATTCAGGAGTAGTCATGGAAATCAATTCAGAACATTCATTTTTTTCTGATTGATTTATTGCCAAGAAAAGATCAATTTTGAAGATTTTATCCTTTGTTGCCTTTGGAGCCTAATGAGCATCCTTGTTTGGAAGAATTAATCACATAGAATCTGCTCATCAATCAATCAATCAATTTGCTACATGGAAGATAGGAAGATTTGGAAGATATTCACCATGTTTTGCTTTCCAATCAAGCTTGGGCAAGGAAGGCAAGAGATATAATGGATGATGAGGCCCAGTTATTCATAGACTTAATTAGGACTTCCAGTTCACCTATAAAAGCACATATGCATCCCATTGTAAAAATCTCCATTATTCTGTACTCTCGTTTATTAATAAAAAGTTTTACTGTCTTTTTCTTTCATACAATTTGTGTATCTATCCAATTAGTTTTGGTAGAACACATTGTTATTTTCTTTTATTACTGCTTGTTAGCTATTGTCCGTTCGATTAGATTCAACGGCAATTCTGCTTTTTAATTCTCTGTTGTTGTTCTAGTTGTTATTTTCTTTTTTTTCTAGTAATTGTTTCTTTTCTTTTCAATTGTTGAATTTGATACTGATTAGATTCAGATTCAGAGTAATTTCAACAACATTAAAAACAACTCCAAATTCTGCCTAACTCGCCCAAGAATAAATAAATAATAATTTTTAATTACACCTCCCTGTGTTTGGCCTGTATGCTACACACTTGTACGCTTGCAGAATTTAATTTAAATATCGCGCTTTTCTAATTCATAGATTAGCGACGATCAGTTATAATCAACCATATACATTCAAAGTATGTTTCTTTCTTAAAATATAACTTTTCATAACTCATTTCATATTTTCAAATACGCTTTGTCAAATATAATACCCCAAAATCTCATTCTAGGGCATTACTAACCCTATCTTTAATGAGAAATATAACTCTGATGAGTCTTTCCTTTTGTTCAAATATGTCGTACCCCATTGCTTTGTATAAACCAAAGCTCTAAAACCACGTTATAATGACCTGGGTTTTTGCCCGGTTTTCGCTAGTAATTAAACCAACTTAAACCACTCATAATGATGGATTGCTAGAGGTACTTACACATTTGCACAAAATAAAATGAAATTTCCATTATCATTACAATAGTATTACATCAGAGTTACATGAGATACATTAGAGTATATCGATTACACGTGGAAGAGATACTAAACTCAGTGAATGAATGTGCATGCTGCAAGATATAACAGCTCCAGCTAAACCACCATCCTGCTCCAATCAACTCCAAAACTAAATATGCGAACAAAACTACTAGGCTGCCCGTGCAAAAATTATTGGCACCCAGAGTTTAGGTGTGGGAACAATAAACTCCAGGTCAGTCATGGGACTCGTGTGAGAACTCAAAATAGTTGTCTTCAGGGTTAATTTTAAAGTTAGGTAATTCATCGGACCATGCCGCTAATGCGGAATGGATTTACTCCATGTGAATACCAGTTCATAAAAATCCGCAATGACTTTTTGAAAAATGAAGCTATCATAAGCTCGTCCCACATCACACAATGCAAGCACACGGAAAATGGGCTAGTTTTTGCCTTATGATAACAAAAAATGCCTGCATACGTGAAAATCCTCTTTTACCACTATATATAGTGTGAAAAACCTTTTCGCAAATAAATGTATTAATCCTAGCCAGCATAATGCCCCATCCTATTATACTGACAATCCTGCCAGTAACCAACAGGCTATACAATCAAAATCGTATGGGCTCGTAATGGAGATTGGATTTCCAACATGATGGTTCCTGGTATAAAAGATCATTCGTGGGATCACAAACTTTCTTGCGCGCATCATCCCAGTACTCGCGGATAACGTCCAGACTCGGACTCCGTTATACTAACCAACCATACATGAATCAGAGTACCCAACAAATATCGTCCCTTACTGGGGACTTCGTAGTACCCTTTCATCATCACATCTCGGTGCACCGAACATACGAAACGAACATAAAAATATGACCACTAGTTTACCATCAATCCGGGATGTGAGGTTCGTCGAAGTCACGATATACACAAAGTTACGCTTAAATAAGCTATGCTTTGATCATCCATAGCTCATCGCATAACTTAAGTATGCCACATTGTCCCTTCACTACGCATCACTGATTTCCATCAATATATAACCTCTAATCTCATACGTCTTAGAGAAGGGTGTTAAGCAAGAGAATAAATTCTCTGCTACAAAGCAGATATATCTTAATAAATATCAGTGCTACGTAGTTAAGCACAATGTCAGACACACAATCCATACATGTCTGTTATGGGTCTGAACGAAATAGCAATCCGGAATTCCTTCACATACGTTCGGGCTTCTTGCCACTTAACTGATATAAAATCCATCTGCAAATTGGAGCGACCCATTCGAAAAATTCAGCAAGTCGCCCTTACGACATGATGGGTCCCGGACTTCAATGTCGTCTCCAATGTCTTCAATTGCTCTATAACACCGTATTATTACTTGGAATTGTTTTCAAACATTCATCCGATCTCGGTCTTTCAAAAAAATAAGCGCAATTTAAAAAAAACACAATTATAGAACACACAGGCTTTCTACCAATCTCCTTCCATCTTGGATTTTTTTTCAAAATTAAACTTCTTTAAACCCGTTCTCAAATTATTACAAAATCCATATTTAACCTTTCTCTTTTAAAACACATCCCTTAAATCAAAGATGATTTAACCTCAAAGACTTAATTAATTTTCCATTTGATAACTCATTATCAAAATCCAGTTTCCTTTGAAAATTCTTAATCCACATTTCAACCATAGTTTCCAATTAAATTGATTTTCCAACATTCCATTCTTTAATCTTAACTAAAAGATTATACTTTCTTTCCAATTCCTCACTTTTAATTACCTTAAATCAAAGATCTGATTAAATCCTCAAATTACGACATGAATTTCCATAATTCAATCTCATTGGGTTTCAAGAATGATATTATTGAAGATATGATTCACGACAAAACCCAAATCAATTAATATTGAACATAAGTTACATAGAAGTTGTATCTAATTATATTCGATATCAATTCTCATAATCAACGAATACTATAAGTGGAATAACGATATAATGATAATATCTTCCACATTCCATAAATAGTATACGTTTACACAAAAGAATTTCATATCAAATATCTGAGGATTATTTCTATCCAACTTATCCCAGTCAAGTTGGGAAACACATATCTTAATTTAAAGATTTATCCAACTCTTTGACATTAGATCTGGATAGAAATATCATCCACTTATACTTAATATTAATCTCTGTATCCAACTCGCACGATAAGCATAATAACGGTAAACTACCTTTTAAATTCCTCAAATAGTAAGAGTCGTCATCTACCGGATTAATATCAAACATCCGAAGATTTATCTCCAACCATATCCAATTATTTAAAATTGAAAACCCCGTTCTAATATCAAAATATTTTCAATACCTTTAAATCTTTGAAAACATTCCACCAATCATTTACAGATGATTACTTATAGTTCGAGAAATAGCTCGTGAGTTACCACTTCAAAATAGATTGTTTTCAAAGAAAGAGTTACCATAGTGATTGAAAAGCGTTACAAAAGCGTTACAAAACAGTTATCTTGACCACTTCGATCAAAATATCATTTATCTTAGCCAAAACTTAAATTTTACGATTCAAACCAATTTTAGATAATTTATAATGATTGTCCAAAAAATTTCCATATTTTTAAAACACTTAAAATTGCTTTTTATAGTTATGGTCGACAACTGCTCTTATAGTGACCTTTTCCAAAACGGTTTTAAACATAACCTGAAAATTATAATCCGAAATTAAAATCCTGTAACATCCCATCTTTTTGAGCGCTTTAAATCGGTAATTAAACCAGCTTAAAATGTTCAAACCGATGGATCGTTATTTAGCTTATAGAGTTTAAAAAAGAATCAACACATAAAAACACAGAATAGATAAATAACACAGCGTTGAACAACAAAATAACTTTTATTTACTAATCAGGATTTTGAATACCAGATGTTTATATACAACGGAATTTGAAAGAATTATTTAAATACAAGTAAAATCTTTACTGGTTTAAAACTTCAGAGTGCACATCTTCGGAACCATCGCTTCGTTACACTCGGGTCTGACCTGAGCGTTGCATGCAAAAACATAAAACATTCGAGTCAGGATTAATCATTTGTTCAACTAAATTAAATTCAATGGAAACTGAAATATAATAGTCAATCCTAATGTCAATATATCATCAGGTCTGTTTTTATCAGTTTTTATTTTAGGGACAAATGACCACGGAAGCCTGCATGTACACATGTGTATAGATACCTGTGTGTACTGCCCTAGCATCCCACAATCACAATAATAAATTGCAGAATAATACATATATCGAGGCCCAAAATCATAACATGCATATGGCAAGTTGAGTTATAGGTAATCACTTAACTACCGTGTACATCGAAAGCAACAACTTGGCAGATATTTCTAATTGTCATATCAGTGCATGAAAGGCAAAATTCAAGCTACAGATCATGAAATATTTAGGAAATAAACCAAGAAAGAGATTGTTTAGATAAATGGTAAAAGTTACAGCAATCTGGCCAGAAATTGTTCAAAATAGGGCTGCTGTAATCCACAGCTAAATATGTGTCATCAATGGGGCCGAAATCATCAACAACATGGGAACAAATCAACCAATCAAGGCATCAGATCCAGGAACATACTAAATAAGTTCAACATACCAAACTGAAGTGCATATTCCAAATATGGCGGTGCATAAGTGAATCAAATTCATTTCAGTAAATGGTTTTAGCAACTTTACTTCAATAACTAAATGCTTCCAGCAAATTCATTCGCAAGTGACAGTCAATCTAAGGCACACAGTGGACACATAGAAGGGACCAACTAAAACATGACCACTATCTACTTCAGCATGCTTTTAGAAATTAATAAGGGTTGTCGCAGACCAAATATTAGTGTCGGACGACAGTATAAAGCCGAAGATTATGATGGGAATTGTAACACCCCGCGTATTTTATAACAGTGAAATTCACAAATTAAAGTATAATAAATTTCAAAGCAAAGTATTAAGGAAAACGGGATATGCCATTGCATTCGTCTCGGAAAAATACGCGAAATAGAGTCCGAGTTTTCGAAAAACGGAGCCCGTATGACCAAATTATGGCCCGATGAAGTTTCAAAAAATTCAAATTTTGAAAACAAATTTGAATTTCAGCCCAATCAGAGTAGGCGGGAAAAGTTCCCGCCCAACCCACCAAGTCGACCTGGGGGTCGACCTGGCAGGCCAGGTCGACCTGGGAGTCGACCTAGGGGTCGACCTGCCCAGGCAGGTCGACTCTAGAGTCGACCTGGGGGTCGACTGGGGAGTCGACCTGGCCCCTGAGCCAGGTCGAACCCAGCCCACCCTGGCTGGCCTGGTCTGTGTTTGGTCGATTTTCTGAGCCTTGCCTTGTCACTAGGGCTAGGTGTCAGCTCCTGATTGGCCTCTCCTTTGAACGAACGGCTATTATTAAACCAAGCTTCATCGACGGTCTAAATCAACTCACAAACTCTATAAAAAGGACCTAAGACTAACCCTAATTCACACAAACTAAAATGGAGATGAGACCGTCATGCTGCTAAGGAGAGACTAAGGATAACCATCAGAAATTGAGAGACAATTAGGAGATAATTCAAAGCGTAAAGCAACGTCAAATCAATCAAAACAACGGCTACAACAAAGGATAGCATCTCCAAATTCAGAATTCAGATTCCTGATTTGAAGATTCGTCATACGTTGTAAGTAGAGTGTTATTCCGATGTGAATTAAATAATTTTGTTGACTTATGTAAAGTAAGAAATGGAATTGTGGCGATAATAATCTATAATTGTATGTTGCTTTGATGCTAAACGATTTGGGAATATTATGGTATATGATTGGGTATTTGCAAGTACGCGATTTGCATTGGAAGTTAACAACGAAATGGAATTGTGGCGATAATAACTTATATTTGTATGTTATTTTGATTCTAAACGATTTGGCAATGCTATGGTGTACGATTGGATTCATACAAGTATATGGTTTATGTTGACAACCACATGTTATGGAATTTTAATTGGGATTCATGCAAGCATATGATTCATATTGAAAACTACATGTTTGTGGTAGTTATTTACAACACCCATTTGATAATTGCAAGTATATGATTCATGTTGAAAATAACAACTATATGTTGTAATAGTTTATTTGAAATTCATGCGAATATATGATTTATTGTTATGCCAACATGATGTATAATTCTATGGTCATCTTTAGTGTAATTTGATCCACTTAAGTATTATGATTCATATGAAGGTTTTGTTGGAATTGGCATCATAGTTCAAGTATAAAAATCATGATTTTGTGATACTGGCAAAAGCAAGCGTCTTTGTAAGCTTGTATTAATTTTATGAACATGACTAAACTAAGTTTGTTATTATGCCTAGTTGAAAACATGTTTTTAGGCTTATGTTGTTATCATAATCATATGATAATATATTTGACACATAAGTTACATTAGAATTACACTAGAATTATATCCCACTTGCAAGTTACATAGATAGGATAAAAACCATGATTATATGAATAGTAGGATTCATGTTCAATTATGTTTATGCCATGACTATATGAATAGAAGGACTCATGTTCAATTATGATTATGCCATAATTATATGATTAGAATGGTTCATGTTTAAGTATTATTTATGCCATGACTACATGAATAGAATGATTCATGTTTTGTTTATACCATGATTATGTGAATAGAATGATTCATGTTTAAGTATTGCTTATATTATATGTTGTTACAATTGCAAGTTCACATGTGCCTACCTTATGTTAATTAAATCGTTATGTTGCAAGTTCATGCGTTCACACTCCCCTTTCTATGTTACCTTATAAACACCATGTTATAAGCCTCCCCTTTTCATATGGCTAAATTGGGTTTAAGTGTTAAACCCAACGCACCTTACATTGGAGCGAACGTATAAAACGGGGGTAATGACGTTTGGGCTAAAATATAGAACATATGTGTTGGCAAGTTTGACGCATGCCAACAACCTTGAAAAACAATTAAGTGGCATAAATAAATCTTAATCAATAAAGATGAATTTGAATAATGGACCGCAAATATTTACATATAAAAAGAAAAGAGACAAAATATGTAAATGTAGAAAATACGATGTGTTTAACCCGAGGTTGGATTGAGATGTGATGTAAACCTGCCCGGAACCGCCTGGCTGTCCAGTAGTCACAACAATACCTATCCAATGTGGGTGGTTAAACACGGAGCCCAATAAGGACCCGAGGTTAGACTGAGTTGTGGCGTAAGACTTCCCGTACCCAACCGGCAACAGGCAGCCGCAACAATACCTGTCTAATGTGAGAGGTCAAGGCTTAATAAGACAATTAAGGCTGAGTCAGGGTTGATAGGATTAAGTAAATTATATTAATACTTAATCAAAATGGAACATGCTAAACTAAACAGACTGATTGGGGGTTAGGTTTATAAAACACTTAACCAACTTAGCATGTTGGCTAGAAATAGAAAACCTAGTAGCGGGGGACCTTTTTCAGCAGTAACCCTACAAGGTATCATGATACCCTGAAACTAGGCAGGGTGGGGCACGATTACTGGGCTGATTGTAAGCGGTCAAATCGACGGCGGTGGTGCAGCAGTGTAGGTTCTAATGGGGTTCGGGCGTGCACACACTCCGGCGCAGAAAAATAAGGCACTGGGTACCAGTAGCATAACCTGTGCATTCTAGGATTGTGTCGGGCCGCCACCATGGGACTTGATATAACCCATGGTGGGACCAGCATAGATAACTACAACATCGGGGGCTGTAAGACACATGTAACTATGCGAGTAGGAGCCGATCATCAGAAAAAGGATCACTTCACCCTGATTATGGGGTGCCTGTTGGGACTAGTTTATATGGGTACAGAGATTAATATGGGGTACGATAGTATATTCGACCCTAGACAACTTAACTAAGTTTATGGTGCTTTCCCATTTCTAGTTTATACTTATCATACCCAGTTCTTTATTCATAGACTGAATAGTCCTAGACTTACTCAGGCTTTATGTCTGACTCTACTTTTCTTTCGTCTTCTTTTCTTCCGTCCCCCCCCCCCCCAGGTCCACAGGGAGGGAACACCGCAGCTTGACCAGCCTTCATATCCAGCTTGAAGAGAAAGAATGTATTGCTTGGATCTTTTCGTTTTGGACTATGGCTTTGGACAGCAATTATGGGACTTTTGCAGTTTATTTATGTTTTCTTTATGCTTCTTTAAATAATGTAATCAAGAAAGTTATGAAGATGTTATGTTTTTGGAAGTATTGTAAGACAATTATGGTATGGTTGGTGTAACACGTATTTTAATGAAATAAAAGTTGTTGTTTTCCGCTATTCAAAAATATGTGTTCTTATATCTGTCTTGTATATCTGTGACTTATACTTACAAACCTCCACCAAAATTAGGGCATTCCCTTTGAGAGTGACCATAACGGAGGTGGGGTGTTTCACTTGGTATCAGTGCATAGGTTTACCAGATAAGATAAAAAGTTTTGAAAATTTATTTTCAAAAAAAGAAATTTAAAGAAGCATTTTTAAGATAAAATATTATTTTATTTTAAAAGGCAAAGTCCCCCCCAAAGCCATAGGAACTATCTCTTATCCTTCGTTTTGAATCTATCCTTTTTGTTTCAGCATGTCCGAAGAACTTAACTTGCCAGAGGGTGTACCAATACCTGGTTGGTTTAGACGGTTCTTAGAAGCAAGGTCCTACCGTTCCTCCTCCCCCAGCTGCAGGAAATCATCCAGCTGCAGCAGCACCTCTTCCTCCACCTCCTCCGCGGGGAAACACCTTTGCTAAGATATGTAAAGATTTTAAAGCTATGGGAGGAAAGGATTTTCATGGAACTGAGTCCTTCGTGGCAGCTAGAAATTGGCTGAAAGAAACCGAGGACTTATTCATCATCTTTGAGGTAGATGATAGACAGAAAGTACAACTGGAAGTATGGCTACTTAAAGGCGAGGCTTCCTACTGGTGGGAAGTCACTAATGCAGAAAGACCAATGGAAACATGGGAGGACTTTAGGGCAAGGTTTGAGGCTAAATTTCTCTCAGACGCGGAAAGGAGTTTGCAGTTGGAAAAATTCTTATTTCTTAAGCAAGGGAACAAGACAGTCAAAGAGTATGTTAATCAGTTCGATGAGCTGGCTAGGTTCAGACTGGACCTAGTCAACACCCCGCACAAGAAGGCTCTTCGTTTTGTCAAAGGGTTGAATGAGCCATTACACAGTTTGGCCATGACCCATATACCCATGGGAGCTACGTATGAAAGGTTGGTACAGATGGCGTTGCTGAACGAAGAGGATAAGGGCAAGAAGGAGACAAAGGTAGAAAACTCTCAAGGGAAGAAAGAAGGTTTGCATCCTAAGAAGACAGACTTTAAGAAAGGCGGGAAAGGCAACAAAGAGAAGAGGAAGTGTAATTTCTGTGGCAAAGTGGGGCACTTAGTGAAAGATTGCCGGAAAAAGAAGGCCAAGATGAATGGTGGGTGCTTTTCTTGCGGTGAGACAGGCCACATGGCTAAGGACTGCCCAAAGAAACGAGGACAGGGGCAGAGGGCTGGATCCACCTCAGGGGCACAAGTTCATGTGCTAGAGGCGCCACCTCTGCAACAGCGAGGTATAAATACTTCTGTAGAAAGTGTAGTTTACCTTTATGATCATCTCGTTCGCACTTTATTTGATTCTGGCGCATCACACTCCTTTATCTCGTCTGCTTTAGTAGAATCTCTGCGCCTAAAAACTAGTATGGTAGAAAACCCCTTAATTGTTTCAAACCCAATTGGGGGGCCAGCTCATTTGTCTATGATCTGTTTGGGATTGAAAATTTCTATTCTAAGCGTAGAATTTAAATGTAGTGCCTTTGTTTTGGGCTTTTCAGGATATGGTTTGATTTTGGGCATGGATTGACTATCCAGTAATGGGGCCATCCTTGATTGTGAGAAAAGGGTTGTTAGACTCCTAACCCAGCTCGCTAATACTTCGGAAATTTCTTGTAATCCCTCGTATGCGGTTATGCTTAGTCACCTTGAATCGCTAGATGCCTCCGTTGAAAATTTGCAATCGGTTAGAGTCGTCCCGGAATATCCGGATGTCTTCGAAGAGGTGAAGGGCTTGCCACCGAAGCGGGAGATAGACTTCCGCATATACCTTGTAGATAATGCAAAGCCCGTTGCATTGCCCGTTAGACACATGGCTCCACGGGAAATGAAAGAGCTCAGTAAACAGATTAAAGAGCTTCTAGAAAAGGGGTTCATTAGGAGGAGTATTTCAGAATGGGGCGCTCCAGTGGTGTTCGCTACAAAGGCGGATGGTTCACTCTGTCTATGTGTTGACTATAGGGAGCTCAACAAGCTAACGAAAAAGAATAGGCACCCTCTCCCCAGAATTGACGATCTGTTTGATCAGCTTGTAGGAGCGTCTGTTTTCTCCCAACTCGATTTAGCGACCAGTTTTGTGACGACCGCCCATAACCCCCGCACTAAACAAGAGGAATAATGCGCTGAAAGGCATGCCAGGCTGCTATGGACGATCATCATAGTAAGTGAACACATCGAAACCTGTCGTAGAACTCACAGCGCAAGGATAAAATATAATAGAACATATACAACAGGTGATAGTAATGAGGTATCATATAGCAAACTTTTGAAACTCTTTCAACATCCAGAAAGATTATCCAACTGATATCCAAGTTTGTACATAAGACCTCACTACAACTATCAAGCAACTCAAATAGCGGAAACAGAAATACTAGATAGAATAAAACTGGTACGCTAGCCTCCTGCTCGTCATCGCTCAGCTTCCTCGTATCACTAAGCTCCATTACCTGTAACCTGCTACTTAGTCTGCCCATCCACAACCGGATGAACAGCCCAAGGTAATAAGTGGAGACATAAAACATTGAGTCAGACAATAGTCTTAGTGAGCGATAATACAGCTAACAAACTTCAACAAGAAAGCATATGAGAATGGGTAAATGAACAACTTATCTACCCACATCACCAGAGAAGAACTCAACCTTATCTTCCCCACATCGGACAGTGATAGCCTTTACGACAAGCATTTCAACCATTCATCCATAGAAATCAGAACACCCATTCAATCATAGAAAACACACATGACATCCAGATAAGTCTCACGCAGGCAACCCTAATCGAGTTTAACATTCCTCAAGTACTCTCGCCAGAGGCCTAGACCAATATCACTTAAGCACTCAAAGAACGTCTCCCTCGACTTTGGATAATCAATGTGAGATAGTACAAACAGAACAACTAATCATCCACGACTGACTCTGGCTATCACTGTCAATCCTGCTTCGAAACCATCATTATCGTATGACGGCCAACCTTGCCATATGTCAAGGGCTAATGATAACCCCAGTTCTAGCATGAACTCCATATGCCCAACCTTGGCAATGTCCAACCTTGGCACTAGGCCTTTCCCCAACCAGAAAGACCCAGGGTACTCAACCAACAACCGGTCTTTTGGGCCTTTCAACGATACCCATCGTACCCCTGCTTTGAGCCTGCTAGAACTTACGACAACGATGACTTCTCGGCCTTCGCATCTCTAATCGTCCAACCTTGACGATGTTTCATAGCTCAAGCAACCTTCTCGAGCAGCCATTATCCACCAACTCACGACCTTTGAGTTGTCTCCGCATTCGTTGTTCCACCTTGATCAACGAACACATTCATCACTTCGAGTCTTCCTACTTGAATCACCTTGAAGTCACGCCATCACCGAACCAAAACACATCACTGCGCTATGGCTAGGGTTCGGGGGGTTGCCCCCGAAAACTATTTTTTTCAGACCTTTTTGGTTCGTACCCAAGTCGTACCCGAAAACGTACTCTTTCAGAAAACGACCCTGCCAAAACCGACCAGAACCTTGCTCCAGAATGACCAGCCAAAAACCGACCAGCCTTGCTCCAGAACGACCCGCCAAAAACCGACCAGCCTTGCTCCAGAACGGCCCGCCTCCATGCAGCTTTGGATCGACTCGACCTCCTTGCAGCTTTGGGTCGATTCGACCTCCTTGCAGCTTTGGGTCGACTCGACCTCCTTGGGACCGACCAGCTTTGGATCGACCCCGTCAAGACCGACCAGATTTTGCTCCACCTGACCGACCAGCTCCTTCAGAGCGACCAGGATTTGCTTCCAGTAAAAACCAACCAGAATGCCACCATCTGAAACCGACCAGAATGCCACCATCTGAAACCGACCAGAAACACTTCTGCTCCTTCTGGGCCGACCAGCTCCCTGACTTGCTTCCCAAGCCATACTATGACCGACCACCTCATTCCAGACCGACCCGACCAACTCCAGGACGACCAGAAACCTGCACATCTCCAAATCGACTCTGATTTCGACCAAAACTTCGCCAAACGACGAATCCGACGAAACCAGCTTATCCGATTCATCCAAACGCAATCACAAACATGTTATGCAACCAACAATATCATCAATCTAACAATTTCCATCAAAACACATAAATTTACCAAAACATTATAAGTGAATCATATGAACATAAAAACGGATCTAACTTGCATAATCTTGAGAAAAATCATAAAATTAACCATTTAAATTATCTAGATCAGATCCTAAGGTGATTCATATATAAAATGGACTTAGCATGGTGTGGATCTAAGGAAAATAACATGGAAATGATGAAATTAACATCCTAAAACCCATATACTTGCATGAATCCGAATGAGAGATGTAAATCACTCACCAATTATCCAAATCTAAGCAAAAGCAATGAAAACGCAATCCGGACAGTGAACACTTCGAATCAAACTCTTCAATCCGATGAATTCGCCCTTGAGACGATGTAGATTTAGCCTCTTATGGTGTAGATCTTCGATTTCCCTCCTTTGATTTTGGAATTTTAATGGTGGAAAGATGTTAGAGGAAGAAGGAGATCAAAGCCTCCCCATAAGAGAATGGAAAATGCCAACCTTTCTCCATACCCCTTACCCCCTATTTATAGTCTCCACCCACCCTCTAATGGGCCTTCTCCAAATCAGCCCATTAGCCTTCCAAAACCTGAACAGCCAACTGAAAAACCTTAAAACAGCGATTTCTCCCAAACCGCTGAACCAAATCCTTAATGTAACCACTCTACGGAAAGGGAATCATCAATTCCTTTCCAATGGCACAGGTCTCACCCTCTGATTCGACCTGAGTCAAAAGTTATGCCCAGTACAAGACTGACAGGGGCAAAATGGTCACAAACAAAATTGGTAAAAATTATGGACATGTCACACATCCCCATAAGCAACATATCAAAAGATGAGAATGATCCAACCCTCAGGGAATAAAATAAAAATATTTTATGATCTTCCGATACGTAAAATGCGGGCTGTTACATTCTCCCTCCCTTAAGAATTTCGCCCCCGAAATTCCAAGCAAACACAAGCAACCACAACAATTCTGCATGCCTATCATTCATGAGAAGCCAATCCTATCATCCAAACTAGCAACCATCAAGCCATACATCCATAGCCTTATCCTAGCACGCGGAATTTTATCAAACAACAACAAGATACAACGATATAACGATGATACAATCAAAGGGTCCTACCGATGAAAAGTTCTGGATGAGTCGCCTTCATGCTCTCTTCTGTCTCCCATGTACAATCATCGCCATCTTCACTCCATTGTACCTTGATTAGCTTAACCGTCTTCCTCCTAAGCTGTTTCATGTCATTTCCCACAACACGAAGTGACCTACGAGGTTTCACAACTGCGGTCTCGACTTCTAAATCTTCATACTGTGCTGGAGATACCACCACATTCGAGTCGTGCAAAAACTTCCGTAGAAACGACACATGGAAAACATTATGCATACTCGACATCTTCTCGGGTAACTCCAACCTATATGCGAGCTTTCCTATTCGCTCGACTATCGGAAATGGTCCAACAAACCTAGGAGCCAACTTCCCTTTACTTCCGAATCGAACCATATGCTTTAACGGTGAAATCTTCACAAAAACCATATCACCTACGTCGAATTCTAAATCCTTACAACGCTTATCGGCGTAACTCTTTTGACGATCTTGGGCCGCCTTCATTCGTTGTCGAACAATCTCGATACAATCCGAGGTTTCTCTAATCATTTCAGGCCCAAGTACCAACTTATCTCCAGTTTCTAACCAACAAGCTGGAGAATTGCACGGCCTTCCATGCAACGCCTCGTATGGTGCCATCCCAATACTCGACTGGTAGCTATTATTATACGCAAACTCAACCAGATGCAGATGGTCTTCCCATGATCCTCCGAAGTCTATCACACAAGCCCTCAGGAGATCTTCTAAAACTCGGTTGACTCCCTCGTTCTGACCATCAGTTTGGGGATGATATGCCGTACTTAAGCACAATTCGGTTCCCAGAGCTTCTTGCAAACTTTTCCAAAATCCACTCGTGAACAATGGATCCCGGTCACTTACTATACTCTTTGGGACACCATGGAATCGAACTATCCATTTCACATAAAGCTCAGCCAATTTTGACGCTGTCCTAGTCGTCTTGACAGGAATATATCTCGCACTTTTGGTCAAACGATCCACAATGACCCAAATCCCTTCATTCCCTGCCCTAGTTCTAGGTAGTCCATCGATAAAATCCATCGATATCTGTTCCCACTTCCACGTAGGAACCTCTAATGGCTGAAGTAAACCACTCGGCTTCTTCTGTTCAGCTTTCACTAACTGACAGTTCATACAGTTGGAAATGAATTTTCCAATATCTCTTTTCATCCCTTCCCAGTAGTAGACTCGCTTCATGTCCTGATACATTTTATTACCACCGGGATGAATCGTTAGCTTCGAGTGATGACATTCTCTCAGAACCTCATCCCTCAATCCGTCGACATCAGGAACAACTAATCGTCCTTGCTTTCGAAGCCAGCCTTCTCGGTCGACCTCGAACTCCTTATCCTCTGGTTTCAATTTCTGAATGGACTCGACAAGCTTCGCATCTTTCTTTTGGCCCTAGCCAATCCTTTCGATAAGAGTAGGCCTTATCGACAAGCTTGCCAATATTTCAGGTTCCAACTCACACCTTGGCCTGAAATCGAACCTTGCCAAATACTCGAGGCCCTTCCATTCCGAAAACATCGCTCCCAAACTTGCGTGTCTTCGACTCAATGCATCTGCAACTGCATTGCCTTTGCCAGGTGTATAGGCTATCCCAAAATCGTACGATGCCAGAAACTCTAACCATCATTGCTGCCGAAGATTCAAATCCTTTTGGGAGAAAAGATACTTCAACGACTTGTGATCCGTAAACAACTCGAATCGTACTCCCAACAGGTAATGTCTCCACATCTTTAGAGCAAACACAATCGCTGCCAACTCCAAATCATGAGTTGGATAGTTTCTCTCATGTGGCTTTAGCTGTCGACTTGCGTAAGCCACTACTTTATCCTTCTGCATTAGCACTGCTCCAAGTCCAGTACCACATGCATCAGTATATACCACCATCTCTTCATCCCCACTTGGAATGGTCAACACAGGTGCACTCGTCAATCTCTCCTTCAAGATTTCGAACGCTTGTTCACACTTCGCATCCCATGCGAACACTTGGTTCTTCTTCGTCAATCCTGTTAATGGTGCAGCCATCTTAGAGAAATCCTTGATAAACCTTCGGTAATAACCAGCCAATCCAAGGAAACTCCGAACATCCGTTGCATTCTTAGGTCTATCCCAGTCCTGGATTGCTGCAACTTTAGCGGGGTCAACCGCTATACCTTTTCCAGAAACAACATGACCTAAGAACCTCACTTCATCCTTCCAGAAGTGACACTTTGAGAACTTAGCTTTAAGCTGATGCTTTCGCAAGATCTCTAACACAACTCTCAAGTGCGTCTTATGTTCTTACACGTTTCTGGAGTAAACCAGTATATCATCCACGAACACAAGCACGAACTTATCCAACTGATCTCTGAACACTCTATTCATAAGATCCACAAAACACGCTGGCGCGTTAGTCAACCCGAATGGCATCACCAACCACTCGAAAAATCCGGACGGTGTCCTAAAAGCAGTCTTTGGCACACTATCCCTAGCTACTCTCAAATGATGAAATCCCATAGCCAAATCCTTCTGAGAAAACACTTTGGCTTCGCGAAGCTGATTGAACAAGTCATCAATCCTTGGCAACGGATACTTGTTCTTCTTAGTCACCTTGTTCAGCTCACGATAGTCCACACACAACCTTAACGAGCCATCTGCTTTAGTTGCAAACACGACTGGTGCACCCCACTCGGAAACACTCCTCCGAATGAAACCTTTTCCCAAAAGGCCTCTAACTTGCACCTCCAACTCTCACTGTTCCTTAGGCGCCATCCGCCTAAGTGGCATAACAATTGGTCTCGCACCCTCGACCAAATCGATCCTAAACTCGATCTCGCGATGCGGCGACAACCCTTTGACATCGTCAAAGACATCTACGTACTCATTAGCGATCAGCACTGATGATAGGTCTTCCTGTGGAATCCCCAACGAATATAGATAATTCACGAAGACCCCGTCTTCGCGCTTACATCTAATCAACACCTTTCGCCCTTTCACATCCCCGACCCTCACCTCTAGCTTCTCGCAATTCACCCTTGCCGCATACTTCTTGAGCCAACCCATGCCCAAGATGATCCCATACCCAGCGAAGTTCAGAACAAAGCAATCACACATGAAAGAGCAACCATGACTCAATAATACTAGACCACGGCAAATCATGCACAAACTGGACGAACCCCCAACTGGATTAGTCACGATCAATGGTCTATCACAAATCTCGGGTTCCAAACCCAAGCGACACACAAGCTCATTGCAGATGAATGAATGTGATGCTCCAGTATCAAACAACACTCGAACTGAAACACCGTTAACGGAAAAAGTACCTTGCACCATGACACCCTTTCCCTTCTCCTCTACAGTAGGAGCTCTTGAAGAAGATGGCACAGCATCCAAAGCATATGCCTTAACAATCTGCTTACCCTTAGCTGATTCCGGACAATCTTTCTTTTCATGCCCAGGCTTTCCACACTTGAAGCACTTCTTCTCAGCTTTGGGATTCTTACACTCATTCGAATAATGTCCCTTATGTTGGCAGTTAAAGCAAACTGCCTCACTCTTGGGTTCTTTTTGGCCATCCTTTCCTTTCTGTTGTTGCTGCTTCCTCTTTTTATTACCACTCTGCTGTGATTTCTGAGCTTCCTTGGTTGCAGCGACAACATTTGCTTCCTTGGGAAACAAGCTCTCATGGCGAATAGCTTTTTCCACAATCTTTTCAAATGAATCATCAAGATGGTCCACAAGTGGCTTCCCAATATGTGCATCCAAACCCAAGACAAACTTCTCGTTCTTCTGATAAGGCGTATCAATGTATGAACGAGCATATCTAGACAAAGCCTCAAAATCAGAAATATATTCAAGAACTGATCTACCATTCTGCTTCAAATCTACGAACTTCTTGAAGAGAACTGACTTTTGAGCAGTGGAGATAAACTTTGCTTCAAACTTAGCTTGGAATTGCTCCCATGAAATCTCCTCTTCCGGAGTCTCGAGTATAACAGAATTCCACCATTCCATGGCCCTGCTTTGCAGCTGCCCTGATGCAAGCTTTCTCTTCATTGCATCTTCAATACCCAAGTCTCCAAAGATTCGAACACATGAATCCATCCACCTATGAACCTCTTCAGCTGGCTCAGTTCCCTTGAATGGTTTCCCTCCTAGAGATGTAAAGTCCTTGCACATCTTTGCAAAATCTACCCTAGGAACTCGCACACCTACATCTACCGTAGCCGCCACTGGAGCGGGTACCCTTCGCATAATTGCTTCTGCCATGGCTTCAAACATGGCCGGGTAATCTGGTTCACCACCATTTCCCCTTCCAGTATTAGCTCCCCTAGCAGCGTGTTTTGATGGTCGTCTACTCATTATAAATCTGCAATTTAGAATAATTAGCCACTTCCAAGAAAACTGCTAAAGAGATACAACCTCTACTACTATATATACTAGTATATATAGTAAACATCCAACTGAAATCTACAAATACGTCTCTCATACATAATTACGTCTTCGAACTTTGGCCAAAATCGTTAACCTGGCTCTGATACCCCCATAACCCCCGCACTAAACAAGAGGAATAATGCGCTGAAAGGCGTGCCAGGCTGCTATGGACGATCATCATAGTAAGTGAACACATCGAAACCTGTCGTAGAACTCACAACGCAAGGATAAAATATAATAGAACATATACAACATGTGATAGTAATGAGGTATCATATAGCAAACTTTTGAAACTCTTTCAACATCCAGAAAGATTATCCAACTGATACCCAAGTTTGTACATAAGACCTCACTACAACTCTCAAGCAACTCAAACAGCGGAAACAGAAATACTAGATAGAATAAAACTGGTACGTTAGCCTCCTGCTCGTCATCGCTCAGCTTCCTCGTATCACTAAGCTCCATTACCTGTAACCTGCTACTTAGTCTGCCCATCCACAACCGGATGAACAGCCCAAGGTAATAAGAGGAGACATAAAACCTTGAGTCAGACAATAGTCTTAGTGAGCGATAATACAGCTAACAAACTTCAACAAAAAATCATATGAGAATGGGTAAATGAACAACTTATCTACCCACATCACCAGAGAAGAACTCAACCTTATCTTCCCCACATCGGACAGTGATAGCCTTTACGACAAGCATTTCAACCATTCATCCATAGAAATCAGAACACCCATTCAATCATAGAAAACACACATGACATCCAGATAAGTCTCACGCAGGCAACCCTAATCGAGTTTAACATTCCTCAAGTACTCTCGCCAGAGGCCTAGACCAATATCACTTAAGCATTCAAAGAAAGTCTCCCTCGACCAACAACCGGTCTTTTGGGCCTTTCAACGATACCCATCGTACCCCTGCTTTGAGCCTGCTAGAACTTACGACAACGATGACTTCTCGGCCTTCGCATCTCTAATCGTCCAACCTTGACGATGTTTCATAGCTCAAGCAACCTTCTCGAGCAGCCATTATCCACCAACTCACGACCTTTGAGTTGTCTCCGCATTCGTTGTTCCACCTTGATCAACGAACACATTCATCACTTCGAGTCTTCCTACTTGAATCACCTCGAAGTCACGCCATCACCGAACCAAAACACATCACTGCGCTACGGCTAGGGTTCGGGGGGTTGCCCCCGAAAACTATTTTTTTCAGACCTTTTTGGTTCGTACCCGAGTCGTACCCGAAAACGTACTCTTTCAGAAAACGACCCTGCCAAAACCGACCAGAACCTTGCTCCAGAATGACCAGCCAAAAACCGACCAGCCTTGCTCCAGAACGACCCACCAAAAACCGACCAGCCTTGCTCCAGAACGGCCCGCCTCCATGCAGCTTTGGATCGACTCGACCTCCTTGCAGCTTTGGGTCGACTCGACCTCCTTGCAGCTTTGGGTCGACTCGACCTCCTTGGGACCGACCAGCTTTGGATCGACCCCGTCAAGACCGACCAGATTTCGCTCCACCTGACCGACCAGCTCCTTCAGAGCGACCAGGATTTGCTTCCAGTAAAAACCAACCAGAATGCCACTATCTGAAACCGACCAGAATGCCACCATCTGAAACCGACCAGAAACACTTCTGCTCCTTCTGGACCGACCAGCTTAAACCGACCAGCTCCCTGACTTGCTTCCCAAGCCATACTATGATCGACCACCTCATTCCAGACCAACCCGACCAACTCCAGCACGACCAGAAACCTGCACATCTCCAAATCGACTCTGATTTCGACCAAAACTTCGCCAAACGACGAATCCGACGAAACCAGCTTATCCGATTCATCCAAACGCAATCACAAACATGTTATGCAACCAACAATATCATCAATCTAACAATTTCCATCAAAACACATAAATTTCCCAAAACATTATAAGTGAATCATATGAACATAAAAACGGATCTAACTTGCATAATCTTGAGAAAAATCATAAAATTAACCATTTAAATTATCTAGATCAGATCCTAAGGTGATTCATATATAAAATGGACTTAGCATGGTGTGGATCTAAGGAAAATAACATGGAAATGATGAAATTAACATCCTAAAACCCATATACTTGCATGAATCCGAATGAGAGATGTAAATCACTCACCAATTATCCAAATCTAAGCAAAAGCAATGAAAACGCAATCCGGACAGCGAACACTTCGAATCAAACTCTTCAATCCGATGAATTCGCCCTTGAGACGATGTAGATTTAGCCTCTTATGGTGTAGATCTTCGATTTCCCTCCTTGGATTTTGGAATTTTAATGGTGGAAAGATGTTAGAGGAAGAAGGAGATCAAAGCCTCCCCATACGAGAATGGAAAATGTCAACCTTTCTCCATACCCCTTACCCCCTATTTATAGTCTCCACCCACCCTCTAATGGGCCTTCTCCAAATCAGCCCATTAGCCTTCCAAAACCTGAACAGCCAACTGAAAAACCTTAAAACAACGATTTCTCCCAAACCGCTGAACCAAATCCTTAATGTAACCACTCTACGAAAAGGGAATCATCAATTCCTTTCCAATGGCACAGGTCCCACCCTCTGATTCGACCTGAGTCAAAAGTTATGCCCAGTACAAGACTGATAGGGGCAAAATGGTCACAAACAAAATCGGTAAAAATTATGGACATGTCACACATCCCCATAAGCAACATATCAAAAGATGAGAATGATCCAACCCTCAGGGAATAAAATAAAAATATTTTACGATCTTCCGATACGTAAAATGCGGGCTGTTACAGGTTTTCATCAGCTAAGGGTGGCTGAAGATAGTATCGATAAAACGGCATTCAGAACCCCAGACGGCTTCTTTGAATGGCTTGTCATGCCTTTCGGCTTGACAAATGCACCTTCTTACTTCGTGGACCTGATGAGTAGGGTATTCAAAGATTTCCTCAATAAGTTCGTAGTGGTCTTCGTAGACGATATCCTTATCTTCTCAAAGAATGAAGAGGAACATGCTCAGCACTTGAGGGCAATCATGGAAACTCTGCGAGTCCATCAGCTAAAAGCCAAATTCTCCAAATGCCACTTTTGGAGAGAAGAAGTGAGGTTCCTTGGGCACATAGTATCCAAACAAGGGTTAGCAGTGGACCCTGCTAAGGTAGTGGCGGTACAGGATTGGAAGACACCAAGGAATGCAACCGAGGTCCGAAGTTTTCTAGGACTAGCAGGTTTCTATCGAAAGTTCATAAAGGATTTTGCGAAAATCTCAGCTCCGCTCACAAGGCTGACCAAGAAGAATCTAGTGTTCAATTAGGACTTGGATTGCGAGTTTGCTTTCCAACGACTAAAAAGGGCTCTTACAACAGCCCCAGTTTTGACGTTGCCAGATGGAAGCAAGATGTTCAACGTTTATACAGATGCATGTGGGACAGGGTTAGGCGCCGTCTTAATGCAAGAAGGAAGGGTAGTAGCTTATGGCGGGAGACAATTGAAAGTGCACGAAAAGAACTACCCGACCCACGATCTTGAGTTAGCTGCCATCGTCTTTGCACTCAAGTCTTGGCGACACTATCTCCTAGGTGAGAAGTTTGAACTTTACACTGACCATAAATCGTTGAAATACCTTTTCTCGCAAAAGGACCTTAACTTGAGGCAACAGAGGTAGATGGAGTTTCTTGCCTCGTATGATTTCGAGATCTCCTATACTCCGGGCAAAGGCAACGTAGTGGCAGACGCGTTGAGCCGAAAGAAACTGACCCTAAGCCCGCTGTTTGTTGAAAGACAAAGCCTAGAGTTTATAGCCAGCTTCGACTTTAGGCCTTCCTCCGATTTTGTACCAGGCTTGCTAGCATCTCTCGAAGTACGCCCGACTTTAGTGGACTCAATAGGGACAGCACAACGCGAAGACCCTCAGCTTGTGGAAACGATTGATAGGCTAATTGGGGGTGAGACTTCGAGTCACCTCAACAGATACTTCATCGATGATAAGGGTTGGCTAAGGCGAGACGGAAGACTATGCGTCCCACAAACAAGGGATTTAGAAAAGAAGGTTCTCGAGGAAGCACATCACTCCAAGATGACGATACACCCAGGCGGAGATAAAATGTACAAAGACATAAAAAGAACTTTCTTTTGGAACGGCATGAAGAAGGACGTGACAGATTTCGTTTCTAAGTGTATGGTGTGCCAACAGGTTAAGGCGGAATAGAAAAAGCCTGGCGGGCTGCTACATCCTCTAGAGGTCCCGCAGTGGAAGTGGGATAGCATCTCAATGGACTTCGTTGATGGGCTGCCTAGGTCTAGGAGAGGCAACACTAGCATTTGGGTGATAGTGGATAGGCTTACTAAAAGCGCCCACTTTTTACCTGTCAAAAGTAAAAGAACTGCCTCATCCCTAGCATCTCTTTACCTCAAGGAAATTGTTCGACTCCATGGAATACCATCCAACATTGTTAGTGACCGAGACCCTATCTTCACAAGTGAGTTTTGGCGGAGTCTGCAAGAAGCGGTAGGCACACAATTATGCTTGAGCACAGCCTATCATCCCCAAACCGACGTCCAAACAGAAAGAGTGAACAGAGTTTTGGAGGACCTTCTAAGACTGTGCGTCCTTGACTTCGGAGGGACATGGGAAGACCATCTTCCTTTGGTGGAATTTGCCAACAACAACAGCTATCAAGCAACCATCGGAATGGCGCCCTTCGAAGCTTTATATGGAAGACCGTGTCGATCACCCACTTGTTGGTGGGAGTCTACTGATAAGCTCATACTTGGACTAGATATGATCTGAGAGACTTCAGAAAAAGTAGGCTTAATACAAAGAAGGATGAAGACGGCGCAAGACAGACAAAAGTCCTACGCCGACAAGAGGAGGACCGACCTTGAATTTAAGGTTAGGGACAGAGTTTTTCTTAAGGTATCTCCGCTAAGGAACGTTGTTCATTTTGGAACCACAGGAAAGCTAGCACCAAGGTTCGTAGGTCCATTCCCTATCATCGAGAAAATTGGGAAAATGACCTATAGATTAGAGCTACCCGAAAAATTGGCCGGAGTTCACAACGTCTTTCACGTTTCACATCTCCGAAAATGTCTACATGAGTCTGTTGAAGTGGTAGAGCCAAATATCCTAGAAGAAGCTGAAGTGGAACGCGAAGCAACCGTAAGGAAAGTTCCAACCCGCATATTAAGAACGGAAGTTAAGAAACTACGCAACCGCGAAGTCAAGCTCGTCAAAGTGCAGTGGAGCGAAGCCGAAGAAGATGCAACCTGGGAAACTGAAGCTAGAATACGCGCGGCCTACCCTTTTCTTTTCGAGGGTACATCTTTGATCTTTTCTTTTTCCTTAAGTTGCGCTTTTATCTATCTTTTTAGGTATATCTCCTCGACCCTATCTTTTAGGTAGAAACCAATTGGATGAAAACATGTAATTGAAACATGTTATGGATGATGATTTCAAGTGGTTGCAAGTGATTGCTAGTGGTTGCTCGTGGTTGCATATACACACACAATCTAGGTTTTAGATCGGCTCAATCACTTCATATTGCATATGCATATATGTTTGCATTCGTATATGGTTGAACTTTAATGTGTTGTCATATGGATGTTGCATTTGTATGAATGATTGTGCACTCATGTAGAATCATGAATAGGAGGATTTGCAAACATAATGGATTCATGACACTTACATAATTCGCATTAAGGAGGTCAACTGAATCAGTAGACCGCCTGATTTTGCATTAGATAAGTACATGTACACACACACTTCTCATATTATCATGAAGCATTAGAAGTCTTTTAAGGACAATGGATGCTCGTGTTTGATGGATGAGTAGATGGGTGTTTGGATGTTAGGATGTACATTCTTCCTGAACTTGAAGATTTCGGGACGAAATCCTTTTAAGTGGAGGAGAATGTATGTATTTTATAACAGTTAAATTCACAAATTAAAGTATAATAAATTTCAAATCAAAGTATTAAGGGAAACGGGATATGCCATTGCATTCGTCTCGGAATAATACGCGAAATAGAGTCCGAGTTTTCGAAAAACGGAGCCCGTATGACCAAATTATGGCCCGATGAAGTTTCAGAAAATTCGAATTTCGAAAACAGATTTGAATTTCAGCCCAATCAGAGTAGGCGGGAAAAGTTCCCGCCCAACCCACCAGGTCGACCTGGGGGTCGACCCTAGGGTCGACCTGGGGGACGACCCTAGGGTCGACCTGGGGGTCGACCCTAGGGTCGACCTGCCAGGCCAGGTCGACCTGGGAGTCGACCTAGGGGTCGACCTGCCCAGGCAGATCGACTCTAGAGTCGACCTGGGGGTCGATTGGTGAGTCGACCTGGCCCCTGAGCCAGGTCGAACCCAGCCCACCCTGGCTAGCCTGGTCTGTGTTTGGTCGATTTTCTGAGCCTTGCCTTGTCACTAGGGCTAGGTATCAGCTCCTGATTGGCCTCTCCTTTGAACGAACGGCTATTATTAAACCAAGCTTCATCGACGGTCTAAATCAACTCACAAACTCTATAAAAATGACCTAAGACTAACCCTAATTCACACAAACTAAAGTGGAGATGAGACCGTCATCCTGCTGAGGAGAGACTAAGGATAACCGTCAGAAATTGAGAGACAATTAGGAGATAATTCAAAGCTTAAAGCAACGTCAAATCAATCAAAACAACGCCTACAACAAAGGATAGCATCTCCAAATTCAGAATTCAGATTCCTGAATTGAAGATTCGTCATACGTTGTAAGTAGAGTGCTATTCTGATGTGAATTAAATAATTGTGTTGACTTGTGTAAAGTAAGAAATGGAATTGTAGCGATAATAATCTATAATTGTATGTTGCTTTGATGCTAAACGATTTGGGAATATTATGGTATACGATTGGATATTTACAAGTACGCGATTTGCGTTGGAAGTTAACAACGAAATGGAATTATGGCGATAATAACTTATATTTGTATGTTATTTTGATTCTAAACGATTTGGCAATGCTATGGTGTACGATTGGATTCATACAAGTATATGGTTTATGTTGACAACCACATGTTGTGGAATTTTAATTGGGATTCATGCAAGCATATGATTCATATTGAAAACTACATGTTTGTGGTAGTTATTTACAACACCCATTTGATAATTGCAAGTATATGATTCATGTTGAAAATAACAACTATATGTTGTAATAGTTTATTTGAAATTCATGCGAATATATGATTTATTGTTATGCCAACATGATGTATAATTCTATGGTCATCTTTAGTGTAATTTGATCCACTTAAGTATTATGATTCATATGAAGGTTATGTTGGAATTGGCATCATGGTTCAAGTATAAAAATCATGATTTTGTGATACTGACAAAAGCAAGCGTCTTTGTAAGCTTGTATTAATTTTATGAACATGACTAAACTATGTTTGTTATTATGCCTAGTTGAAAACATGATTTTAGGCTTATGTTGTTATCATAATCATATGATAATATATTTGACACATAAGTTACATTAGAATTACAATAGAATTATATCCCACTTGCAAGTTACATAGATAGGATAAAAACCATGATTATATGAATAGTAGGATTCATGTTCAATTATGTTTATGCCATGACTATATGAATAGAAGGACTCATGTTCAATTATGATTATGCCATAATTATATGATTAGAATGGTTCATGTTTAAGTATTATTTATGCCATGACTACATGAATAGAATGATTCATGTTTTGTTTATACCATGATTATGTGAATAGAATGATTCATGTTTAAGTATTGCTTATATTATATGTTGTTACAATTGCAAGTTCACATGTGCCTACCTTATGTTAATTGAATCGTTATGTTGCAAGTTCATGCGTTCACACTCCTCTTTCTATGTTACCTTATAAACACCATGTTATAAGCCTCCCCTTTTCATATGGCTAAATTGGGTTTAAGTGTTAAACCCAACGCACCTTACATTGGAGCGAACGTATAAAACGGGGGTAATGACGTTTGGGCTAAAATATAGAACATATGTGTTGGCATGTTTGACGCATGCCAACAACCTTGAAAAACAAATAAGTGGCATAAATAAATCTTAATCAATAAAGATGAATTTGAATAATGGACCGCAAATATTTACATATAAAATGAAAAGAGACAAAATATGTAAATATAGAAAATACGATGTGTTTAACCCGAGGTTGGATTGAGTTGTGATGTAAACCTGCTCGGAACCGCCCGGCTGTCCAGTAGTCACAACAATACCTATCCAATGTGGGTGGTTAAACACGGAGCCCAATAAGGACCCGAGGTTAGACTGAGTTGTGGCGTAAGACTGCCCGGACCCAACCGGCAACAGGCAGCCACAACAATACCTGTCTAATGTGAGAGGTCAAGGCTTTAATAAGACAATTAAGGCTGAGTCAGGGTTGATAGGATTAAGTAAATTATATTAATACTTAATCAAAATGGAACATGCTAAACTAAACAGACTGATTGGGGGTTAGGTTTATAAAACACTTAACCAACTTAGCATGTTGGCTAGAAATAAAAAACCTAGTAGCGGGGGACCCTTTTCAGCAGTAACCCTACAAGGTATCATGATACCCTGAAACTAGGCAGGGTGGGGCACGATTACTGAGCTGATTGTAAGCGGTCAAATCGACGGCGGTGGTGCAGCAGTGTAGGTTCTAACGGGGTGCGGGCGTGCACACACTCCGGCGCAGAAAAATAAGGCACTGGGTACCAGTAGCATAACCTGTGCATTCTAGGATTGTGTCGGGCCGCCACCATGGGACTTGATACACCCCATGGTGGGACCAGCATAGGTAACTACAACATCGGGGGCCGTAAAACACATGTAACTATGCGAGTAGGAGCCGATCATCAGAAAAAGGATCACTTCACCCTGATTATGGGGTGCCTGTTGGGAACTAGTTTATATGGGTACAGAGATTAATATGGGGTACGATAGTATATTCGACCGTAGACAACTTAACTAAGTTTATGGTGCTTTCCCATTTCTAGTTTATACTTATCATACCCAGTTCTTTATTCATAGACTGAATAGTCCTAGACTTACTCAGGCTTTATGTCTGACTCTACTTTTCTTTCGTCTTCTTTTCTTCCGTCCCCCCCCCCCCCCAGGTCCACAGGGAGGGAACACCACAGCTTGACCAGCCTTCATATCCAGCTTGAAGAGAAAGAATGTATTGCTTGGATCTTTTCGTTTTGGACTATGGCTTTGGACAGCAATTATGGGACTTTTGCAGTTTATTTATGTTTTCTTTATGCTTCTTTAAATAATGTAATCAAGACAGTTATGAAGATGTTATGTTTTTGGAAGTATTGTAAGACAATTATGGTATGGTTGGTGTAACACGTATTTTAATGAAATAAAAGTTGTTGTTTTCCACTGTTCAAAAATATGTGTTCTTATATCTGTCTTGTATATCTGTGACTTATACTTATAAACCTCCACCAAAATTAGGGCATTCCCTTTGAGAGTGACCCTAACGGAGGTGGGGTGTTTCAGGAATCACTTCAGTAAATATCAGTAATGACAATGCTTTACATATAAGAAAAAGATTTAATTTCTATACTTGAATCAAACGAATAAGGCTTGGCTTAATTTCCCCATGCAACACACCTAACAGAGAACCTGACACCATGAATGAAGTTTTGAAACAATGCTTAATGCCATCAGAAATTACAGTAACCTGCCATTCGAATTAATACTAAATTGTCACAATATAGATATGTCCATGCAGCTAGTTTATATATACAGTGAACTAAATCTGCTTGTACTGCGTCAAAACTTATTCACACAATATCAAAGTTGCTCGCACTAAATTTAAAACTGGCTTGCGTTTCACTAAGTTGACTAGCATTGCATTTAAAATTAGTTTGCACTATAATAAGTTGGCTAGCATTGAAGTTTGTTCGTAGTATATCCAAAACTGGAGAGTCAATATTCATAAATTCGAATACATCTACTGATCCGGTGATTTGTGCTTGGATAATCTAATCCAGTACAATATTAAATGTATAATTTTATTTAACTCTGGAAATATGAAACCACCAAGGCCTAAGCAAACAAACTACAGGTAACAGTTTGGGTGCGACGTGTATAGGTGTAATAGGCTAGCAACAGGTCAAGCATTAATGATAGAAACAACAGAGTCCAAGGACACAGGGTACTAAACAGAGATGAACTTAACGCAGTCCGACTATGGTTGCATGGGTTCAAGAGTGAAGGGCTCAAATCAACCATGGTGCCCCAAAAACAGTGAACAAGTCAGTATGTGTTTAATAATATATGTGCTTCTATATTAACATCACAATGTTGAAAATCAGATGCAGGCATGAACTACCTTTCCCAACATAAACAGCATGTCATTTGTACAGAGACTTTAACACCAGGGTTGTTAAAACTAAGCATGCAAGAAACGCAACAACAAAGCAGAGTCCGTATTAGTTTACACATACAGGAATTTTATTTTTAATTTGAGACCCAACAGGACGAATGTTCGTTTATTAAATTATACTATTACTTTAATACAGTCAAGTATTTTTTTTTTTTGATAAATCGATTAACCTCAAATTTATGCAGGTACTCAATATTTCAGGTGCACAACAAATTCAAGAAGTCAACAAGAATAGTAGGGTTTTCAAGTGAATTGGGAACATATTTGAGAAATGTTCAATTCTACATATAAGGCAATCAAATGAGTATGGGCTGCTTTTCGGATTACATTTTCTAATTCAAAGGATTTTGTCTCAAACCAGTTTACATATATGAAATAACATGGTATTCATCATCTATAATTATAATATGCATTAATAGTATATATAATATTGAGGATCTCCCCATACCTTATTCTATCCAACAGTGTATATATATACATATACATACATATACATATACATATACATATATATACATATACATATACATATACATATATATATATATATATAAGTTAGTTTTATAAAAAAAATGGCGTCCTCTTCAGGAGGCATTCCCAGCGCTCCAGATCTGGAGGAGGGTTGGATACCAGCGAAGTTCGGTCGCCGTCGACCGCCAACATCCTAGCTCCCCACCGCCGCAGCTAGGTCCTCACGCGCAAAACCACAATCATTTAAAATCAATGCCTCTTTAGGCTCGCGTTCACGGGCCGAAGCCCTAGGAAATTGGGTCCAAATCAAAGACAACATGCAATTTCACACCGCTCTCTTAGATTCAGATGGACATTTTGTTGAGATTGATGACATAGATCACTCCTACTCAACAAAAATCTGGAGCAATTCGATGTACATCTATATGGCCGGTAAACGCACCTATTATGTATACTTTAATGCATATATAAGAAGGGAATGGAAGCCAAAAGGGACGTGGGAAATCTACTCAAGAGACAATGGATTTTACCTTGTCAAATTTAATCTAGCTGAAGACTTGGAAAAAGTTCTAAATGGGGGACCTTGGTTCATGGATAGTAGGCTTATTTTCATGAAAAAGTAGGAAGCAGATTTCTAGTTTGAACGAGATATGTTAGCTTCCTATCCAGTGTGGGTTAAACTGAAAAAACTTCACATAACCCTTTGGAATGCTAGAGGAATTAGCAAATTAGCAAGCATAATTGGTACTCCAATTGACATGGATGAGAACACAAGAAATGTTAACAGTCTAAACTTCGCCAGAGTTCTCATAGACGTTAAAGCTAATCCTACGCTACCTAAAACGATTAGAGCCAAGGACAGTCAAGGTAGAATCTATCTATAAGAGATGGAATATGAGGCTATTCCCCCTGTGTGCAAAGTGCAAATGTTTCGGCCATAATACATTACAATGTCCCATACCAAAATACAACACAAATGACACCACATCTTCCAAAGTTTGGAAAAGAAAACCGATTGACACTTCTAGTAATCTTACATCTTCCGACTCGCTATCTACATAAGGTCAGCCCCAAAAACTTGCGTCCATTAACCTTGAATCGGAGGACGTGACCGAACCCCTACCACAAAATCCTAGTAATGTACATACTCTGGCATCGGATTCGCTCACTGAGGGGACTGTGTAGGTGGATAAAGATCCACTGGCAGCTCCTGCCAAGCCCATGACGGCGTCTCCAACTTCGGCCCATTCGACTCAACCTCCTCCTGATCTGTCTGCTGAAAGGCCTGGCCCAAAGGACCCTAAAAATGCTCAAGAAATAAATGCGTTAGGCATTGATTTGGAGAATCCCTCATCAGACTCTGAAAATGATCACAGTGACATACAAAAAGAATCGCTAACAACCCAGAACCCAAAGTATAACAAGCAGTTTACTAAAGGTAAACAAAACATGGGTAGCACTACCGCAGTTCTCGCTCCTTGCACTAGGAGCAAATCGGGCAGTTCTTGATGTCTGTTTTATGTTGGAACGTTAGAGGTCTAAACGGGGATACTCATCAACTAGACCTCTTTGATGTAAAATAAGTATAATCCTACTATTATCACTGTTCTAGAGAATAAATTGGCAACGACGGCGCTGTCAACTTTTGAAAGTCTTCTTGGTATTGACTGGGGAACTTTAAATAATAATTCTTCCTCGTCTACCGATCGTATTATGGTCTTTTGGCACAAAGATATTTGGCAGCTCACAAAAATTTGTGCGGATGATCAACAGCTTACGGTTCAAGCCACAAATGTTGGGGGTCTCAGTTTTACTTGCACTTTTGTGTGTGCACATAATTGGGCAACAATCCGCAAACAGCTTTGGGACAAACTCACAGATTTAGTTAAACCATATCAAATGATTGGATGGTTCTTGTTGACTTCAATGCAATACTTCAAACAAATGAGAAAAAATGGGGGCTTACCATTAGATTAGCGCAGATAGCTGAATTCAATGCCTGCGTTGCTGCGACTGGATTAGTTGAGGCATGCCACACGGGCCTGCAATATACATGGCGCAACGGTGAAGCGAAGAAAATTAGCTGTAGGTTAGACAGAGTGCTGACAAATTCAGATATGCCAATCAAAAATACTAATATCAAAGGGCAAATTCTCCCTAGTTCAACTAGTGATCACTGCCCGATATACATCATGTTTATCAACACTATCACTCTCACCAAAGGTAGACCTTTCTGATACGTTAACTCTTGGCATGTTGCGGAGGATTATGATGATATTGTTGATTTCCAATCCATCCCTCTTACTGAGGGGCATGGTTGGTACTCTCTTGTATGCATTCTCAAAACAATGAAATTTAGACTTAGTGAATGGAATCAATGCAGACCAAAGACAAATTTGAAAGAGATTGAATCCCAATGTGAAAATGCTTTAATTGCTCTTGATGCAAACCCACTTGACGAAGCCCTGAATAGCAACTGCTTCAGGCTCCACTCTCAACTTAAATTGGCGATGTCTTCGCATGCCATCGAGTTGAAACAGAAGGCTAAAGTGAATTGGCTAACTCAAGGAGATGATTGCACAAAGTTCTTCTATACTAAAATGTCGTACCAGAAAAACTACAACAACTTCTTTAATGCACTAGATGTGCATGGCGAACCAGTCTCAAGTTCGGAATCTTTTGAAAATGAAGCGATCAAATATTTTAATGAACCATACAATGGGATTTCTGATTGTGACTTACTCCATGTCAATTGCAAGAGACTGGTAAACGAGGAGGGGGCTGCTCTGCTGTTGAGTATGGTAACCGAGGTGGAAATCAGAGCCGCCTTGAACTCCATCCATGAGGACTCCAGCCCCGGACCCGATGAGTGGAACGCCAAGTTCTTTAAACTGCATTGGAAAAATTTGAAACAGTTATTGCTACTGTCCATTTAAGAATCATTTATCACAGGCAAGATATGATAAGAAATTAACCACACTTTCATTACTCTCATACCAAAAGTCAACAAACCAAGCAAAATTGAAGATTATAGACTAATAGCGTGTTGTCACCTGATGTACAAACTTCTTAGCAAAGTGCTATGTAACAGGCCTATACAATTCCTACCTGAGCTGATCTATTCGTGTTAATCAGCGTTTATTAGAGGCAGGCATATCTCTGAAAATTCTCTACTTGCGCATGAATTGGTTAGGCAATTCAATAAAAAGGGGGCTAACAAAATGTGCTTAAAAATCGACCTTCATAAAGCGTATGATAGGTTAAATCGTGAATTTATCATTTATATGTTCAATTGTATGGGTTTTCCTATACAATTTACTTCTCTTATCAGGGAATGTATCTCCTCTCCCACATTTTCTATTATGATAAACGGGGTTCCAAAAGGTTATATCCATTCTAACCAGGGCATTAGACAAGGAGATCCGCTCTCGCCATATCTCTTTGCTATAGCAATGGAATATTTCTCACTTCAAATGGAACTGACATGCCACAATGGGCCGTTTCAGCCTATATATAACCACCAGCCAAGGGTGCACCACCTCCTCTATGCAGATGACCTCATCATGGTTATTAAATCTAATGCACAAGCTTCCAATGCAATCAGAGAGATTTTCTCTAATCTTGAAACATTCGCAGGCCTGAAAATCAACAATGGTAAATCCAAATGCTATTTCAATAAATTTTGCAAAGAAAAAGATTCAATTCTTAGTATTTTGAAAATTACTGAAAGTCAGCTACCAGTAAAATATTTGGGTGTCCCTATATCGTCTAACACTATTACGGACAAGAAATGTGGTGATTTGATCGCAAGATCAAAGACAAAATCAATGGCTGGAGCTCAAAACTACTTTCATTGCTGGTCGAATGGAACTTATACACACTGTGCTAACGACAAAGGTTAGATTTTGGATGCAGACTTTTCAAATCCCAGACTGTACTATTGAAAAGATTAACTCAATATATGCTAATTTTCTTTGGTGAGGCCGTGTGCACAAAGTCAATTTTGACATTCTTTACAGACGAAAGGCCGATGGGGTGTAGGCTTGACTAATCTCAAAGAACTCAAGAAAACTTATTGCCTAAAACTGGCATGGAAAATCATTCAAGGGGATTCTCTCTGGTCAAAGTGGATGCGAAACCGATACATGAACTTAGATTTTTGGATTACAAAATGTGATAATAACTCTTCATCGGTGTGGAAAACCATCATGGCTAACAGGGACATGCTAAAGCTGTTAATTCATCGAAAATTTGCGGATGGCAAGGCCACCAGTTTGTGGAAAGACCCATGGTTCCATGGAAAATGACTCATTAATGTGCTTGGTTGGGACTCTCTTACAGCAGTGGGAGGGTATGATTTTACTGTCGATAAATTAATTTG